>OV702284.1:173239466-183239466 GCA_916181665.1 Avena sativa | reverse complement strand
TAGGAAAACTTGTGTCTCTAGGAGGGGAGCCCTGCCCCTCCTTATATAGGTGGGAGGGGTGGGCGCGCCAGGGGAGGGAGGGAGTCCCTCCCCAACTCGGCCTAGGCTGGCCGCCAGCTTGGAGGAGAGAAACTCCTCCTCCAAGTCGACTCCAACTCCTCTTGCTTGTTTCCCACAGTTTCTTGTTTTTGGCAGTTTGACTTTCAAACTGGACATTTGACTTTTCTGTTTTAGGATTCAATTTAATCCTATATTTGGGACAGCAAGAACACTTAGTACATGATGCAATCATTCCAATATGTAATGACACATTCATGTACCCCTTCCCCCCCCGGAGTGCCGGACAATCCGGAACCTTCTAGAATATCCCCGATGAAAACACCGGAATCATTCCCGAACTCCGAAACGGGACTTTTCTTATATGAATCTTATTCTCCGGACCATTCCGGATCACCTCGTGATATCCCGGATCCCATCCGAGACTCCGAACAACATTCGGTCTCTTTCTCATAATACCATAACTACTCAAACAACGTCGAATCCTTAAGTGTGTCTCCCTACGGTTCGTGAATTATGCGGACATGATCGAGACACTTCTCCGAACAATAACCAATAGAGGAATCTGGAAATTCATATGGCTCCCACATATTTCTACGATTACTTTGCGATCGAATGAACCACTTACATACGATACCAATTTCCCTTTGTCTCACGATATGTTACTTATCTGAGGTTATGATCGTCGGTATCTCTGCATACCCAGTTCAACCTCGTTACTGATAAGTACTCTTTTCTCGTTCCCGTGATATGTGATCCCTTGTGACCAAGTCACATGCTTGCAAGCTAATTGGATGACATTCCACCGAGAGGGCCCAGAGTATATCTATCCGTCATATGGATGGACAAATCCCACTCTTGATCCATGTGTTTCAACCAATACTTTCCGAACACTCAATGCCACTTTTATAGCCACCCTGTTACGGTGTGGTGTTTGATGACATCAAAGCATCCATCCAGTAAAGGTGATATGCATGATCTCATGGTCGAAGGAATTAGGTTACTATGTATCAGAAAGCATATAGCAATTGAACTATTGAAATGACTTGATCTTTATGCTACGCTTATCTATAGGAGTATGTCCATCACATCATTCTCCTAATGATATGATCCTGTTGTTAATAACATCTCTATGTTCATGATCAGGAAACAATGATCATATATTAACCAACAAGCTAGTTTAACAAGAGGCTTTACTAGGGACTCTTATTTTAGTTTACAAATCACACAAGTATTAATGTTTCCGGTTAATACAATTATAGCATGGTATGTAAACATTTATCATAAGTGTGAAGACATGATAATAACCACTTTATTATTGCCTCTTGGGCATATCTCCAACAGTCTCCCACTTGCACTAGAGTCAATAATCTAGTTTCGAACCTTTGTGTATTCAACACCTATGGCTTTACGGTGTTGTATGTACACGATTGCTAGTGGTCAACTGATCTCCGGATCTGACACTTCCAGGTCCGTGTGTAATTGCATGTCTTTGCGTCTCTACGCATCACTCATTCTCTAATGAGATGGCTTTGTATAAATTTGGTCTTTCGGTGTGACCTTTAGCTCTTTGGGGTTAAAACATGTTGATAACATTGTCGCACAATATATCTTCATAGTATTATCCCACTGTGAACTACACCTAGTTTGATAACAAACTACTTGACACAAATGCCCTCTTTTGCTGCTAATATAGCAGTCATATAATTAGCCTTTTGTTGTAGTATCTGTCACAATGTCTTAACTTTGGAACTCATCCAAATCCATTATGGAACTCACTTTCCATTATATTGTGCCACCCTTAGTTTAGATTGAGATAAACTTAATTTGTACTTTGTGACAAAGCTAGTATCAATGTAGTACTTTTACAATGAACTAACCATCTATTTGTCACTTCTACAAATAATATACTCTTAGTTCTTCCAAAAGATCATAAGAATATCCTTACTATTGTCCAATGATCATCTTACAAATCATTCTGGTATATGCTCACAACATTTAGAGCATAGGACATATCTGGATTTGTACATATCACAGTATGATTGATATAAATACTCTTTGTGATTTCATACATCAAGTATCAATCTATACTTGAATCTTTGTTTCACTTACCAAGTGCTAATACACTTGAATATATCATCAACATTGAACTCTTTCAATCCTTTCTGTGCAACAAGAACCTCTCTTGTAGTTTCTATATTGAACTCATTCAATATCTTGTCTATGTACTTCTGGCACAACCATATTAGCGTCTATTGATGCCAAATATTTGGGTTTTGCCTAAGTCTTTCATCAGGATGAAATTCTTAATATGTGTTAATAAAAGATACATCTTTTCTAATCAACAATATGTCCTCCACATAATGTATTAGAAATATGTCTTAGCGCTCCCACTTAATTTCTTGCAAACGCAAGCATCTTCATTGTCTCTGATGAAATTAAACTCTTTTAACAGTTTCATCATAGTGAAGATTCCAACTCCGCTATGCTCACTCTAACCATTGAAGTTTGCATATGCTTTTAGCATCCTTTGAATTAACAAAACCCTATGGACCGTGTTATGCACATGTCCTAGGTAACGATTCTATTAGAAGAACTTGTTTTGTTTATTCAACTACCATATAACAAATTATATGTAGTGGTTGCTACATTAATCCGTCTAGACTAAATATCACTATGAAAGATCAAAATCTTGTCATAGTCAACCTTTGAACATTGTTGTGAACTCTTTCCCAACATGTCGACTATTTCATAGATGTGAAACATCCATGTCTATTTCTTTATAGATCCAGACACAACTATAAGGTCTTACACCTTTCTCGAGGGTCCTTCAAGTTCAAAACTTGATTTCTCGTGTATGGAACTATCACGGATTTTATGGCTTCAAGCCATTTTACGGAGTCAGGGCCCATCATCGCTTCTCTGCATGTAGTCGGTTCATTATTCTCAAATAATGATTCAACCCTCAAATCTTGGTATTTGATTGTTCATCCGACCTACTTGTTTCAATAGGAACTTGGATCTCCGTGACCACAACCTTTGAGGTACGTGAACCATGAGCATTGTTGCTGCCTCCGAAACACTTTTCGGTGCTGCGCAACTCTGCACATATAGCTAAGGTTCTTTTAACCTTATCAAAGTTTCTATTGTCCTCCCACTTAACTTTTCACGAAAAATTCCTTCTCAAAGAAACTTGACGTTTTAAGTGACAAACACTTTTGTCTCCGATGTTATGGAGGAGTACTTAACAGTTATTCGAAATAACATACAAAGACAGGTTCATCCGACTTTGGTTGCAAACATCTTTCTTATGCATAGCATACCAATGTTTAAGAAAGGACAACTTGGGTTTTATCCCAAACCATAACTTTATATGGTGTCATTTCAACGGATTATGATGGAGCTCTTTTCAGTAGAAAAACGGTAATCTCTAAAGCTTTTAATCTTTAAAATACAATGGCAGTTTTATGAATTACACCTTTCGATCTTACCATGTCAAACAAGGTTTAATTACATATCTCGAACGCTCCATACTCTTATGGTGTTTCGGGAAAATGCAAATCCACGGAATGATTCGTTAAATCTTAGGTATTATGCTAAACTTGTAACTCAAATATCTTCCTTTATGATCTTATCATAAACTATTTATATTCTTGTTACAATGATCTTGCACTTCATCTTGAAAGTCTTTGAACTTTTCAAGTGTTTCATACTTTATCCTTATTAAGTAAATATTCATATATTCACTCAAATTTTCGGAGAAAGCATATGAAGTTGAAATTCATCGCTCTTGACTACACATAATGGACTTCGTACAACAATATGTACAAGTTCCAATAAGCTAGTCATTCGTTCCCTTTTGGCCTATGAACGAAGTTTTAATTATCTCTAAGAAAGTTTCACAAGCGTCATTTGATCAAAAATCAGAAGACTCCAAAATTCCATCCACATGGAGTTTCTTCATGTTATCTTTCCAATATAATTCAAACAGCGATGTCACTTCCTAAGTGATCTTTCAATCAATTTGTCTTTCGACATTTTAGCACTAGTTTTATGGATGTGATTTCTCCAACGAGATTTGTGAATCATCCATCTTTTATGGATTACGGCAATTATTTGAACAACCCTTTTGTTCTCATAATACCTGATAAAACAAATCTTTGAAGGCAAGCTTTGATGTTTAACAAGCAACACAATAACCCTTTATTTTGTTCTTGATGAACATCATCACATATTCTTTTGCTAGTTACTTAGGCCATTGTAGTTCATGAATTGTGTTGTTTCGTATGACGATTCACACCAACAAATTCAGTATCAAATACTTAAGAACCACATTGTTTAACAAGCAAAGAATATAGCCATAACATGTATATCATCTATATACTTAAACTGAACGATTCTAGTCTTTTCTTTTCTGCCATATATTTATGAGATTCTCTTTCAGTATTTCCTTTTCAGTTTGAAAGAATCTATCAACATCAATAGTGGAGTCATACATATGACATCTAGTCCAAAGCGTGTGTAATTAAATACCAATGTCTTTGGACTTGCACTTTGAAGTAGATCACCATCATCAAATATTTGGTGTTCTTTCAAATTCCTTTCTTTAGTAATCTCTTGGTGTAGTAAACATTTTACCTACATCAAATATTCACCCTTATCATGGAATCTTCCATGATCAAGCTACTTTTAGCTTATAACGATGAATTATGAGTATAATGTTGCTATCCAAAACCTTTTGGAGGATTAGGACAACAAGTGTCTCCAACCTTTTTGCAAATTCTCATCAAATATGAGAACATGACTTTTGCCATATTATACTCTATCATGTTGCAACCAAAACTTCGTTTCAGATATCACAATATCTTCCACACATCATGGTTTCTGAAACAACTCTTTCAGATCCTAGATAACCTTGATATTAAGGGAATCCTTTGAATATCAAGAATCATGGATACAAACATGATACTTATATACTAACACTTGGAATTGTTACTCTTGATTTAATACTAATTATTAAACTTCATGGAGTAACCGGAACTTACTGAAAGTTTGCAATAGGACTTTTAAACTTTAGATTAACACTTCAAAACAATACGATACCAGTTCGTAAAGTAACTAACCAGAATTCTATAGTTCTATCATCTCAATTATAACTAAGCGCAAGGTGGTAAACGGACGCCAATGACTACAACAACTATGCAAATTCACTTTGATTTAGTTTATGATAAATTGAGTTCTAATTAATAATTAAATTAATCTAGGTGAACTCCCACTCAAAACAATATCCCTCACATTGTTTTAGTGATCACACGAACCAAATCCACCACATCAAAACCGATCATCACGAGAGTTGATATAATTTCAATGGCGAACAATCGACATGTTCATCATATCTACTATATGATTCATGCTTTACCTTTCGGCGATCCGTGTTCCTGAGGCCATGTCTGTACATGCTAGGCTCGTCAAGATCAAACCTTAGCTACCGCATAAGCAAATCTGGCTTGCTTACGTTGTATTCACCCGTGGAATCAAAGACACCCGATCATCACGTGGTGCTTCGAAGCAACAAGCTTTAGCAACGGTGCTAACTAAGGGCGAACACTTTAGACTTGAAATTTATGTGCATGAGGGATCATCTTATAATGCTACCGTCGTCTACTAAGCAATACAAGATGCATAAAGGATTAACATCACATGCAATTCATAATATGTGATATGATATGGCCTTTCTTCTTTGTGCTTCCGATCTCCATCTTCAAGCACGAACATGATCTCCATCATCACCGGCATGGCATCAAGGTCAATGACGCTTCTGCATGGTTGTCGTCCACCAGCTTCAACTATTACAACTATTTTGAATAGACACGCAGGTCTTAACAGAAATTAAAGACAACCATATGGCTCCTGCCGGTTGCCAACTTACAATAAGGAACATTGCATACATCAAATATAATCACAATCATGGCCATATCACATCACTGCACACCCCTGCAAAACAAAGTTAGACGCTTCTACTTTCTTTGCATATTTTACGTGGTTTGGGGCTTTCCATAAGTGTCGTTCTAACTTACGAACAAGAACCACAACATTGATACTAGCATTGTTGATCACCCGTTGTAAATTGGATCTTTACTATGCTAGGAGAAACAGGCACCCGCAAAGCCACTTATGCAAAACGAGTTGCATGTCAAGCGTGGAGCAAGTCTCATGAACGATGTCATGTAAGGTTAGCCCGGGCCGCTTCATCCCAACATACCGCAAGATGCAAAGTACACAAAAAGCAATCTACAATAAAAGCATCAACGCCCACAATGACCATTGTGTTCTACTCGTGCAACAGATCTACATATAAACCTGGCTCTGATACCACTGAAGGGGTTCGTAGCATGGAAAACAAAAATTTTCTATCGCATACAAACAAACAAGCCAAGATCTATCTACTAGATTGTAGCAACGAGTCGATGGAATAACTCACCCTCGAAGATTCCAAAGTGTTTAACGAGAGCAGATTCTCGTGGGTGATGTAGTCGTACTCTTTCCGATCTCAAGATCGCGTAGACGATCCTTCCGGCGCCGCGTTCCCGCAGCGCTCCCGCAGTCGGTCACACGTTCGGTACTCGACGAAGACCTTCCTCTCCCTTGTTCCAGCAGGCAGCGGAGGTTGTAGCACTCTCCTCGCGATTCCGGCAGCACAACGGCGTGGTACCGGAGGTAGAGGGGAAATCCCGCAGGGCTTCGCCTTAAGCCGGTGCGAGTATGGTGGAGCTTATGAGAGAGGCTATTAGTGGTCTAGTAATTAGACACACCAATTAGAGGGCTCTAAACCAATTAGAAGGCTCTAAACCGAATAGCTCTAAACCGGGGTCTAGATCTAGGGTTTAGTTTAGAGGATAGGAAAACTTGTGTCTCTAGGAGGGGAGCCCTGCCCCTCCTTATATAGGTGGGAGGGGTGGGCGCGCCAGGGGAGGGAGGGAGTCCCTCCCCAACTCGGCCTAGGCTGGCCGCCGGCTTGGAGGAGAGAAACTCCTCCTCCAAGTCGACTCCAACTCCTCTTGCTTGTTTCCCACAGTTTCTTGTTTTTGGCAGTTTGACTTTCAAACTGGACATTTGACTTTTCTGTTTTAGGATTCAATTTAATCCTATATTTGGGACAGCAAGAACACTTAGTACATGATGCAATCATTCCAATATGTAATGACACATTCATGTACCCCTTCCCCCCCGGAGTGCCGGACAATCCGGAACCTTCTAGAATATCCCCGATGAAAACACCGGAATCATTCCCGAACTCCGAAACGGGACTTTTCTTATATGAATCTTATTCTCCGGACCATTCCGGATCACCTCGTGATATCCCGGATCCCATCCGAGACTCCGAACAACATTCGGTCTCTTTCTCATAATACCATAACTACTCAAACAACGTCGAATCCTTAAGTGTGTCTCCCTACGGTTCGTGAATTATGCGGACATGATCGAGACACTTCTCCGAACAATAACCAATAGAGGAATCTGGAAATTCATATGGCTCCCACATATTTCTACGATTACTTTGCGATCGAATGAACCACTTACATACGATACCAATTTCCCTTTGTCTCACGATATGTTACTTATCTGAGGTTATGATCGTCGGTATCTCTGCATACCCAGTTCAACCTCGTTACTGATAAGTACTCTTTTCTCGTTCCCGTGATATGTGATCCCTTGTGACCAAGTCACATGCTTGCAAGCTAATTGGATGACATTCCACCGAGAGGGCCCAGAGTATATCTATCCGTCATATGGATGGACAAATCCCACTCTTGATCCATGTGTTTCAACCAATACTTTCCGAACACTCAATGCCACTTTTATAGCCACCCTGTTACGGTGTGGTGTTTGATGACATCAAAGCATCCATCCAGTAAAGGTGATATGCATGATCTCATGGTCGAAGGAATTAGGTTACTATGTATCAGAAAGCATATAGCAATTGAACTATTGAAATGACTTGATCTTTATGCTACGCTTATCTATAGGAGTATGTCCATCACATCATTCTCCTAATGATATGATCCTGTTGTTAATAACATCTCTATGTTCATGATCAGGAAACAATGATCATATATTAACCAACAAGCTAGTTTAACAAGAGGCTTTACTAGGGACTCTTATTTTAGTTTACAAATCACACAAGTATTAATGTTTCCGGTTAATACAATTATAGCATGGTATGTAAACATTTATCATAAGTGTGAAGACATGATAATAACCACTTTATTATTGCCTCTTGGGCATATCTCCAACAGATGGTGGCAACAATGATGGGGATGATGATGACGGTGGGAACGATGATGATGATGAGGACGAGGATGATGATGATGGAGACGATGATGGTGGAGGAGATGAAGCTGTTGCTGTTGCAACAGGGAGTGAAGAAGAAGAGGAGGATCCAGAAGAGGTGGAGTTTGAGATTTCAATTGATGACTCAGGAGAGGTGTACACTCCGCCGCCATGGTTGAACCGTGGACAGAAGCGCCAACGCATGAGTGCAAGGACCTACCGCAACCTCTTCAAGAAGTAGATAGAAGTCCACCAAATAGTCCTCGTTAGGAAAAATCTTTAGGATTAGTCTCGATCGATGTAAAACTTAAATTACTGTTAGTTTAAGAGTGTTTAGTTGCTTATTTGTGTACTCCAATATCCCAGGATTATTTGTACGAATTTTATGAAAGAGTTATGGCAAGTTTGGTTAATATCTGTGTTATTCCTGCTGTAGTTTTCTGCTGATATAGCAGTACTGTACGATTTTTAGTATTTTATTGGTATCTCGGAAAAATCTAAAACAAATAGGGCTGTTGCGAAACTCTCTTTACTGTATGCACAAAAATCAGCTAAAATTCCTGACGAGTTTAAGTCAGGTAGAAAAATCCGTGAACACTGCTGGACTGTTCTGGCAGAATTTAGTTTCTGATGCTTTGTTGATCAACTGTTTAGATAACCATTGCCAACTTTTCTAAAACTATTTCAGTATGTATATACTGCTAGGATAACCCCTGGGATGTTGCTGGATCACTTGTTTGTTGATGTGTTGCTTGCTTGAGATTGTCTGCTATTGTTTTGTTGTTGTTTGATCATAATGCATGGGTAGAATCCTGTTTTCGTAGTTGATTCTTTCTAAGCTTACTATGCTGAACCGCAGATGCCTCCCCGCCGTCAACCCACTGAGTTGGAGCAGATCATGGAAGCTCAGGCACAGCTGACCCAAGTTATGACCCAGTTCATGGAAGCTCAGAACAACAACAACAACAATGGGAACAACCAGCCTCAGGGAGATGCTTTCACCAGGTTTCTGAGGCTAAGGCCAGCTAAGTTCTCTACTGCAACGGAACCAATGGTTGCTCTCGACTGGTTGCCTTCAGTCAACAAGGATCTGGTAACTGTTGGATGCACTGATGCTGAGAAGGTGAGGTTTGCCGCTCACCTACTGGAGGGACCAACCGCTTCTTGGTGGGACACTTCTCAGATCACCCACCCACTAGACACCATGACTTGGGCAATGTTTGAGGAAGGTTTCAGGACCAACCACGTGTCTTCAGAAGTTCTGAGCCTGAAGAGGAAGGAGTTTCGCAACTTGCGCCAAACCAACCGCACTGTGGCTGAGTACATTGAGGAGTTCAACAACCTGCCCTGTTATGCACCTGAGGATGCTTACACTGATGCAAAAAGGAGGGAGAGATTCCTGGATAGCCTCAGTGATGAGCTTTCAGTGCAGCTACTGGCGGTTTATTGCCCCAGTTTCCAGGAGCTTATGGACAAGGCCAGGATCTTGGAAGGGAAGCACAAGCAGGTGGAAAACCGCAAGAGAAAGAGCAACAATCACCACTCTGGTTCTCACCACAAGTCTCGCACTTCTTATGATGGATACTCCAAGCATGGAGGGAGTGACCATGGTCACCATGGGAGCCATGACCGCCACCACCATGGAGGCGATGGACATCGCCATGATAGCCACAAGAGCAACCACCACAGCCACAAGGGAGGAAACTCTCACCACTCTGGAGGACACAGTGGACATGACCGCAACCGTGATCGCAACTTTGTGAGGAAGGATCTGAGTGAGGTGACATGTTTCAAGTGTGGTCAGAAGGGGCATTATGCAGACAACTGTTCGGAGAAGAAGGTGCTGAAGCCAACCAACAACCAGAAGGCCACAGTGAACCACATGAATGTGGAGGAGATCCCAGATGAGCCTGACCTTGTGATTGGTAAGTTTCCAATCAACACTCACCCTGCACTTATACTTTTCGATACTGGTGCATCGCATTCATTCATATCAAGGGCATTTGTGGATAAGTATAAGGTACCTACTGAGTCTATGAAAGAGTCTATTAGAGTAAGCTCACCTGGAGGAGATATGATAGCTAGTGCGGGATGCCGCGACTTAACTGTGAGGATTGGAGCACACAATTTCATTGCACATCTGGTAGTGTTGGAATCACAAGGGTTAGATGTTATTCTGGGTATGGATTGGATGTCTATGCATGGGGGACACATAGATTGTGCACAGCGATCTGTTTCACTCAAAACCCCGGATGGTAAGAGAATTAGGTTCAAGTCGGCTGTGCGACCGAGAAGGTGTAAGCTGAATTCTCTTAAGGGGTTAGCATGGATACTGTGCCTGTGATTAGGGATTACCCCGACGTGTTTCCGGAAGAACTGCCAGGAATGCCACTTGACAGGGAAGTGGAGTTTCTCATCGACCTGATGCCGGGAACAGGACCTATAGCAAAGAGACCATATAAGATGGATGTGGATGAGCTGAAGGAATTGAAGAAGCAGCTGAAAGAGAAGTTGGACAAGGGATTCATTCAGCCTAGTTCGTCGTCATGGGGTGCACCTGTTCTATTTGTGGAGAAGAAAGACAGCAGCAAGAGATTAGTGGTGGACTATCGCTCGCTGAATGAAGTAACCATCAAGAACAAGTACCCTCTACCGAACATAAATGATTTGTTTGATCAACTGGAAGGAGCAAAGGTGTTTAGCAAGATTGATCTGCGATCGGGCTACTTCCAATTGAAGATCCGGGAGGAGGACATACCAAAAACCGCTTTCACCACTAGGTATGTTTATATGAGTATACAGTTATGTCTTTTGGACTAACGAATGCCCCGGCATATTTCATGACCATGATGAACAAGGTATTCATGGAGTACTTGGACAAGTTCGTGGTGGTATTTATTGATGACATACTGATATACTCCAAGGATGATGCTGAGCATGAGAAACATCTGCGACTGATTATGGAGAAGCTGAGGGAACACAAGCTGTATACCAAATTCAGCAAGTGTGAATTCTGGCTTAACACTGTTGGGTTTCTTGGACACGTGGTGTTAGGAGAAGGAGTCGCTATTGATCCAAGCAAAGTGACTGCAGTAACTGAGTGGGAAGCGCCCAAGAATGCGGGAGAGATTCGAAGCTTTTTGGGACTTGCTGGATATTACAGGAGGTTCATTGAAAACTTCTCCAAGATTGCTAAGCCGATGACAGAACTTCTGAAGAAGGAGAGGAAGTTTGAATGGACGGATGCATGTGAAGCCAGCTTTCAGGAACTGAAGCGTCGACTAGTGACTGCACCTGTTCTGTGTTTACCAAATCTTCAAAAGGATTTCCAAGTGTACTGTGATGCTTCTCGACAGGGACTTGGGAGTGTGCTGATGCAGGATGGGAGAGTGGTGTCGTATGCCTCGCGGCAACTTAAACACCATGAGAGGAATTATCCCACACACGACTTGGAACTAGCGTCAATTGTGCATGCGCTCAAAGTATGGAGGCACTACTTGATGGGGAAACACTATGATGTGTACACCGACCACAAGAGCCTGAAGTACATATTTACACAAAAGGAACTGAACATGAGACAAAGGAGATGGTTGGAACTTATCAAGGATTATGATATGAATCTGCAATACCACCTAGGAAAGGCCAATGTAGTAGCAGATGCTCTGAGTCGGAAGGTTTATGCCAATGGATTGACAATTGGGGAATTGCCTGAGGATTTGTGCAAGCAATTCACGGACCTTAGACTCGAGGTAGTGTCTGAAGGGTACTTGGCAGCAATGGAAGTCCAACCAACGCTACAGGACAAAATCAGGAAGGCTCAGGTAAGAGACAAGGAAATAGAAGAGATAAAGGAAAAGATGAAGGAAAATCGAGAAAAGGATATTCGCGAGGATGATCATGGTACCTTGTGGTATGGAGATCGTTTGTGTGTGCCCAGCGACCCGGAGATAAGGAAGTTGATTCTGCAGGAAGCTCATAACTCACCATACTCCATACATCCGGGCAATACAAAGATGTATATGGATTTGAAGAGCAGATTCTGGTGGAACAACATGGAGACATCGCCAAGCATATTGCCCTATGTGATGTATGTAGCCGAGTTAAGGCGGAGCACCAGAAGCCAGCATGACTACTGCAGCCATTGCCTATGCCGGATTGGAAGTGGAATAGAGTGGGAATGGATTTTATCACAGGATTGCCCAAGACCAGGTCAGGATATGACTCCATTTGGGTAGTGGTCGATCATTTGACCAAGGTAGCCCACTTTATACCGGTGAAGACGACCTATACGAGTGCAAAGTTGCCCAAGGTTTATATGGACAGGATTGTGTGCCTACATGGAGTTCCTAAGAGTATTGTATCTGATAGAGGCACCCAATTTACCTCACACTTCTGGCGTCAGCTGCACGAGTCACTTGGGACTAGGCTGGAGTTTAGCACAGCGTTCCACCCATAGACTGATGGACAGACCGAGAGGGTGAATCAGATTTTGGAAGACATGCTGAGAGCTTGCGCTTTGGCTCATGGTTCTAGTTGGGATGAGAATTTGCCGTATGCTGAGTTTTCCTACAACAACAGCTATCAGACCAGCATCAAGACGTCACCGTTCGATGTGCTGTATGGGAAACAGTGCCGGACACCATTGCTATGGGATGGAGTAGGAGAACGTCAACTGTTTGGACCTGATTTGGTCAAGGACGCTGAGGAGAAGGTCGCCTTGATTAGGGATAGGCTGAAGGTAGCACAATCAAGGTAGAAGAGCTACGCTGACGCCAAGCGCAAGGAAGTGGTGTATGAGATAGGTGATAGAGCATACCTCAGAGTGTCGCCACTTCATGGAATCAAGAGATTTGGAATCAAGGGTAAACTGGCACCTCGGTTTATTGGACCGTATCGGGTCTTAGCACGCAAAGGAGAAGTTGCTTATCAGTTGGAGTTGCCAGAGGCTCTGTCCGCTGTTCACAATGTGTTCCACGTGTCCCAGCTGAAGAAGTGCCATCCGGAGATGGTGGATACACCATTGAGAGACACTGTGCCACTAGAGGAGGTTCAGCTTGAGAATGACTTGACCTATGAGGAGAAGCCGGTCAAGATTCTGGAGACAGCGGAGAGGATTACCCGTACCAAGACAATCAGGTTTTGCAAAGTGCAATGGAGCCACCACACTGAAGAGGAAGCCACTTGGGAGCATGAGGATGACATCCGAGAGGACTACCCGCACCTATTTGCTAGCCGCGCCGAATCTCGGGGACGAGATTCATCTTAAGGGGGTTAGTCTTGTCACATCCCAAATTTTAGATTTGGTTCTGCATATCATTCGTGGCATTGCATCATAATCATCCATGCAAAACTTTTGATTGAAATGATTCGGCAAAACACTACTTTCAAAACCCTATTTAGAATTGATAAAATGCTCCTACAAGAGGCTATACTAGGACTTGTATTTTTCCACCCTTGTAAACTAGTGGAAATAAATACCACATGATCCTAGGTTGGTCTCCTAGATTTTAGAAAAATTTAAGAACAAGAATCACTCGATTCGGAGTTCGTATGAAGAAGATACGGAGGAAAAACTAAAAACAGAAATAGAAAAAAAAGAAAAGAACAAAAAAAAGAGGAAGAAGTAGCGCAGCCCGCTGGGCCAAGCCAGCCCAGCCGCGCACGCGCGCGCGCCGCAACCACTGCCGCCCGCGCGGCAAGTAACTGCACGCCGCCCGCGCAGCCGCCAGCCACCGACAGGTGGGGCCCACCTGTCGGCGCCGACATCGCCGCCGCCCGCCGCGACCGGTGCGGACTCCGCGCGCGCCCCGCCGCCGAATCCGGCCCCGACTCTGCGTGCCCCCCCACTTAACCCCGCGCCGCCCCTGCCTCTCCCCTATCGCGCCGCCTCTCCCCTCGCGAGCCGCCGCCTCTCGATCCCGCTGCCTGCCGGCGCCGGTAAGCGCCGCCACCGCCTCCCTCTCTCTCCCTCGCCTCGCCGCGACCCCCCGTGACCTCGCCTCGCCCCTGACCGCTGCGCCTCCTATCCTTCCCGCAGGGGACCACCCCGAAGCCGCCGCCCGGACCAAGCTCCGCCGCCGCCGAGACCGAGGCCGACGCCGGCCACCCCGCGCGCCAGCCGCCTCCCCTCCGCGTAGACGCCCGACCCCGACGACTCCGCACCGACGCCCGACGACCCGTGCGCCACCTCGCCGCCGCCAGGAACCGCCGCCGTCGCCCGCCGCCGACATCGCCGGTGAGTCCCGCCGCCGCCTCACTCCCTGGCCGCACGATCTGCCACGAACAACCCAGATCGGCCGTTGACTGGTCAGCTCAGGCGCTGACTGGTCAACCGCCCAGTCAGCCGCCACGTCAGCCCAGTCAAAGTCAAAGTTTGACTAGGTATTTTCCTAAATAGTTTTATTTGGCAGATTTTAGGTAAAACTTGTAAAATTTGTAGAAATTAATCCACTGGGCCAAAAATTGCAAATAAAATATGTGTAGATTCAGTAAGTCGTGTAGAATCTTGCTGTACCATTGTTTTACACTTTTGCAGCAAGATTTTGTCCAGATTAATTAAATGAGTTAATGGCCTTTTTGGAGTAATTAATTCGTAGAAAAAGATCTGTAACTCCAAAAATTGCAAATAATATGTCCCTGGATTAAGTAGAACAAGGGGAGTCTCAAAGTGAATTAAAAGGATAGGCTTACAGAAAAAACTTTTGCAGAAACTATTTAATGGCTTTCTGCAGTATTTTAATTACCCAGGGAGTTATATAATTCCTTTTTGAGAAATTCCAATTGGTACTGTTCATATTCAGTAATGCCTACACAGTAGAATTTTCCTAAGATTTTACAAACAGTATGTTAACAGTAGTGAATTATTTGGGTTCTATCTCTAGTATTGAGCATTATAAATTGCAGAATTGTTTTCCTTGTGCTAAAATTATTTTCCATGCATGCATTCAGTAACTTTACTGAATAAGATTATGTGGTGCTGCTGAGGCATCAATCCACTTGTCATGCATGCATCTTGCATCATCTTTGCTTGCATATGCTTGTGGATGGTTTGTTTATGATTGCAATTGTATCGTGTAGATTGTGACGAGTGCAACGCTTGCTCGTGTGTGGATTGTTCTTCCAACCGCTACAACTAAGGCAAGTAGATGCTACCTTGTTCATGATGATATCCTACTATTTTCAATGCATTGTCGTGTATTCTGTAGTTGCATGTGTAGGATGATACTATCGCTATGCTATGTCCCATTATGTGGTAGGGCTTTCCTTGTAGATGAACCACCGTTGGTAGATGTGCTTAGCCATGCTTTATGAACGAGGGCTAGGTTACATCACTGAAAGTTATTTCTAAATGTGTTGGTTTGCAAAAACTAAAACAACTTAATCAATGAAACTCCTGGGTGTGATGGGATTGATAATTTTTGGTGGTATCATTGCGGAAAGGCACCCAGGTATCAAGAGAAAATGATTGGCTTCTTTATTTTGTAGCTTACGTGTACAACCATGTGCCAATAATGGAATGGGCGGTTGGTTGGACTTAGTAGGTTGTAGTAACTCGAACCCACGTATCCAGAGATGTAGAATTTTGGTAGGTTGGACCGGTGCGCGTCGGGATTGGGGAGCTACTTCCCGAACAGTCTCTTCTTGAACTTGTCCCTATCATCACCCAAAATGAGAGTGATGGTACGAGCTGGGCTGGCCAAGTCACATGGGTAAAGTGTACTAACCCCTGCAGGGTGTATAATCTAATCGATTAGTCGTGTCCCCGGTTATGGACATCTGAGTTGCTTGATATTGATTCCATGACATGTTTCTCGCTCATTCTAATTTCATAATTGCTTTAATGTTGTTGGGTTAACTTAATTGGGATCTTTTTAAAGAAAAATCAAAAATTGTTTATGAAAGTAGGACAAAGGTGTTTGTAAATGCAAGCTAGCCACAGCTCCACTTGCCAAATATGCGTGTAGATGTTAGCACTATTGTCTCCTTTACTAGCTCTACTTGCCATACATTCCATGTATTGAACGTTCGGGGCTGCTACGTTTCATGTTGCAGGTTATTCCGATTCTGAGTAATCGATATAGGCCACGGTACTCCACTCGGCACTTGTTCTTTATTTATGTTGCTACCTGAATAATTTGAGCTAGCCTTGTGCTAAGCTTTTATTGTAATAATGGTACACTGGATCTTCGTTATTTATGATACACGGATATTTTGCTACGTGATTCATCTTATTCTATTGTGGGCCAATGAACCGATCCAGGGATTGGCATTTCACATAGAAGCCACGGTCTTTTCAGAACCGTGGTGTTACAAGTTGATGGAGAGGTTGTTCATGTTTTGGATATTTCCTTCGAGAGTGTAGATAAAATCATAGGTGGTGTAGAAGTTTGGTGTCTGTACATCTTGTTCAGGCCCTTCTTGTTCCACTTCTTCATCATATTCCTCTTCATCCACGAGTACTTCTTGTTGTCGTAGACTTTCTTCAACCCGCGCGTCATAACGCAAACATCCCTCCTTGATAGAGAAGACACCATTAGGCAAAGGAGCAGGGATCAAGTGATCCCCTCTAGCTATATTGAAGAAATATCTACCACTGATTCTAGAAATCATACCACAAGCTCTAAGAGTAGAAAAACCAACACTGTAAGAATTTGGACGGTCCAAGACATTTTTTATGACGCTCCCTAAAAACTCGTGGATCCCTAACGTTCTTGCCCGTTTCGTCACAACTCCCCAGAAGGCCCTCCAACCCGGTTTTCCATGACGCTCCTTGGTTTGTCGCAGTTTTCGTCCTGGGATCTGAAGCCCAGTTTACCATTTCTTCTCCTCCTTCATTCGTCATGGATTTCGTCGCAACCCATGGTCGATTTTTTTCTTATCGACCGCGTCATTTGTGCGTCAAGCCTACATGTTAGATCGGTCTACACGGTAGTGTCTCATGATATCGTATGGGTTTGATGGTGCTTGCTGACGTTTTTGGCCGGCCCCATATGTCAGTGCACTTTGTATAAATTAAATAAGAGAAAAATTATGTGCGCAAAGACAGAATCGAACCGGCGATAGGTTGGTTGGGACCATATAAAATTGTAACCACTGAAGTTGTCTAGTTGTTTGTTTCATACAAACTACTCCAGTCTAGATGTTTTAGACCAGCTCTCAGTCACAGGAATTAAAAAAAATTGAAAATAGAATAATTAGCACAATATATACGTGCGTTTTGCACAACCATAAAAGAGAACACAACATAGCACATTTTTAGATCATTTTTTAAAAGTACATAGAAAGGCAACAACATGCACACAATCAACAAAATATAGACATAGCATATAGAGATAATATTACTTAGCATGTACAACACCAGGTTGACATCAAGTTCCTCACCACTACAGGTTCACTGACAACATTTACTTTAATGGTGCATCCAATATTAGAATAAACAAAATACTTTTTGGCCTCACTACAGAACATTAACACTACCAATAAAGCCTGGATGCCCCTCATTTAAAAAACTAAATAGGCACACATTCCCCTTCCTGATTCCAGCAAGTTCAAGAACCTTAGACCAGCCATTTGTTATCTGGGTAGCACCATTAATGCCTTCGAAGAAGTAAACATGCTGAAAAATGGTCTTGTAGGAGCATACAAGTGGTAAAGCCTTTGAGAGATAGCGGTTGAGGTAGGCACTGTTGTACCTAGCTAAAAAGTACTATAGGAGAATAAGAATATTAGTTGTCAGCTAGAGTTCAATGTGCATAAGAAACTTTAAATATTGAAATAATAACAAATCTTAACCATCTTGGCCTTCCTAGGGATGACATTTGACTTGTTCATCTTGCACACATAGTATGGTATAGATGGCTTGTGTCCTTTAACTATCGCTTTGAGGGAAGCAACTTGGTCAGAAGTCAATTCCAAAATGTTTCCGAACATGCAGTGATCATCGAATTCCTCGCCCCCATCATCCTTGGACCTAGAAAGGAAATATTAGAAAGTAATAATATGTATGTATAACTGCATATAAATGTAGCAAAACATGTACTTAGGCAATGCCACACATCTACGAATAAGGATCCTTGGTTTCTCGATTAATTTAAATCTTTTCATATAATCCTTAGCTCTTCGCCTCGCCATCTTAACTTTCATCTTGCGATAAACTACAACTGGTTTCTTCACATCGTCATCATCATCGATGATGATAGCCTTGGTTTCACCAACCTTATAGGCATTCTTTTTATCCTAAATTGGACATTGCAGTAATTAGAATATTTAGTTTTTATGCAATATATAGTAGTGCCAGTAGCAATAATTTTAGAACCTGCTCATGTATCTCCCTAGCCTTCATACGGTAGAACTAGCGTTCCTCATAGTTCATCCTACCTGCCCCCAAAGAGTAAATACAAGAATTATGTTAGAATAAATATTTTAATTAGTGAATTATTACAAAAATGAAATTCAGCAAGTAAAGCTAGAATCCATAGAATAAAACTAAAGGGCGCTTCCGGTGAACTCGACTAAACATTTTTTGTAAGCAGCAACGTCAGGCACAACATCACCGACGATGTGACAACAGTGAACTAGATTGAACTAAACTGCAACGTCGATGCAATGACCTAGATTAAGCGCAAAGGCGCTGCCATATAGAACAAGGAGGCGACGCGTCGATCTAGAAATAGGACGCGGCGATGTCGACGGTGATGAGGAGACGATGACATCGCCGGCTGGTCAATAGAGAGTTGACGCGGTGATTGGTCAGCACTTACAAGTCAGCTTGCAGCCTCCGCTGCCACCGTCTTTGCCGGCGGGGAGGGGATTTGGTCGTCTGTGGAGAGGGGATTTGGTAGTCGGCGGGGAGGGAT
Source organism: Avena sativa (assembly GCA_916181665.1). Taxonomy (NCBI): domain Eukaryota; kingdom Viridiplantae; phylum Streptophyta; class Magnoliopsida; order Poales; family Poaceae; genus Avena; species Avena sativa. The sequence continues at coordinate 183,220,222 of OV702284.1, read as the reverse complement.
TTGGGAGTGGCATGGATCGGTGAGGGTTTTTTCTAGGTTCTATGATGGTTAGGTCCCTTGCGTGGGCGATTTTGGTTCGCACAGGAATCGTCTGCGAGGCTGACGAATGGGTCCCACGCGAACTGAATAAAAGCACAATTTTGTACCAAAAAAAAGCTTACGATCAGCCAAGTTTGACAGGAAGAATAACAACACAATGTTTTGGCTAATTGATCAGTTCAACACATGCATGGACACACGATCATCAGTTCAACACAAGCATCTGTTCAAGGGTGCACATAGGCATGCACACAACCATCTGTTCAAGCATGCAACACACAGGCATGCAGACACGAACATCAGTTCAACACACGCATGTACACAACCATCAGTTTAGGCATGCAACACAAACCATGCACACCTGATAATTAGTTTAACACAAGCATGGACACATGCATGCACATGATCATCAGTTCCAGCATTCAACACAGAGCATGCACACGATCATTAGTTCACCACATGATGGAACTACTTTTCTTCGGTATCATCTTGTAGTTCCTCTTCTTTTTCACTGCAGTACTCCTCAATTGTGTCAACTTCTTTAGGCTCACTGTTAACTTCCTCCTCCTCAATAGCTTCCTTTTACCTCTGATACGCTCGAACGCTGATGCATCTATTGTCGGGGGGATCACCCCCGGGTAGGCTAACGGACAAGATATAAGGGCAATACAACTGCCAGCCAGCTGGGTCCAGCCACATGTAAAAACTCAAAGACACTCCAGAGAGAAGGCCAGACGCAGCACAGGCCGGCAAACTAGATAGCCGGATAAAAAGCACCGCGAGGATGTATGACCGGCTGGATCATCCTAGTCGGATCAAGCTAGACGGACCGGAGGACCAGCCGGCTAGGCAGCCCTAGCCAGACGACCAAGACCGAGGGAGTACAAGGTGACGCACGACACAGTTCATGGTACGCCCAGGACGACCAACAACACATGGGGAAGACTGGGACACTCAGCCCATACCGAAGACTTTACCGATGACGGATGTAACAGTGTTCAATAGGTGGTACTATGCGCAACTGCTCGCACGGTGACCACAGCTGCTCACATTGCACGACATGGCACTGACTGTGGGTACACGCCTGCCATGGTGGATATTGTAAGCCGGCTGGGGCCCTCCTATGGGACCCGCCAGCTATCCATGTCGCTGCCCATACCACCTCGGTAGTATATAAGGGGCGGCAGGGGCATCATAGCAAGGGTGGACACTCATTTTAGATAGCACCACACAATACAGCTCGAAGATCCCTTGTAGTTCTTGTTCATCTTGGTAGTCAGATTGGCAGCAGTAGGGGATTTACCTCACCACGAGGGCCCCCAACATGGGTACTTCTTGTGTCCCCGACGCTTGCTCGTGCCCAATCCCGCCCGCAGGTACCATCGCTTGCCTCACTGCTCACTCCAACACCATTTCCTAGCTTTCTTAGGCACTGCCATTTCCATACCGACGACAGTTGGCGCCCACCCGTGGGGCTGAAATGTCGACGACCGGAGTCACGTTCCGCACGGGACCCAAACTTCTTCCGGCGAGCGTGTGGCTTCTGGCCTCGTGCTCACCTTGGAGAAGTTCGATTGCGTCATCGACAACGCTTCGTGCTTCGCCGGCTCCACCTTCCCGGTGAACGGCACTATCATGTTGTTTGGCGACCTACCCGTCTACGTCGCCACCATTCCGGAGCGCTTCCCTAGGAGATCATCTCCTTCGCTGAGTCGCTGCCGTCAGACGGCAGTGTGCTCGTCACGCCTCGTAGTGTGGAAGTGATGATGGCCGGGTCGAGCCACAATCGCTAACCCACCCTCGAGCGGGCCTCCAACGGAGCCGGCACTTCCACCCTGCTGCTAGAGAAGGGTGTGGTGGAGCAGAACATTGAGGAGCTCCTCATCTCGGTCGATTCGGGCAACGACCCGGCTCAGGTGGCTACAAAGATCGAGGAGGCTAGGGAGCATCTACTCCACCAGGCCCAGCGGCTGGCCTCGACCCAGTTCCAAATCAAGAGCATCATGAGCGAGTACCACCGTGCCCATGGTCTCACCTCGGTTATCCTCGAGCCTAGCCGACGTGGGATCGTGCAACGTCGCAGGGGAGAACTAGGGGCACGTTTCGAAAGAGACGGCGACCCAGACCTGTCCCCATTCTTACCCCCGCTAGTATATGACTTGGCAATCAAGAACTTGCGGGCGTCAAGAGTCCCTGCAGAAGAAATGCCTCACCTGGAGGGCGAGGAGAGAGCCCAGCAAGATCTATGGGTGTAGCACCTCCTACGGGTCGCGAACGAGCAAGCCGACGATGTTTGGATCGCGCACGAGGCGGTTGCGGGTTCCCAAGGGAACTGTCCAGCTGGAGCGAGCAAGGGAGGACCTCACTGTAACACCCCGTCTACTGGGCCCAGGGGGTGTCACTTGTGGTAGCTTAATAGGATATCTAGACTGGCCCCACAGACCAACACTAGTCTTTTCTGCGCACTTTGTCCTCACTCATGCGCACCCGGTTACCCACTTCCCGATCGGTCACCCATCCTAGAATTGCTCTAGGCCAAGCACGCTTAACCTTAGAGTTCTTTTCGAATGAGCTTCCGGAAAAGAAGTTGCAACTTATTGGTATGAGTATCCTATCAATCCTATTAAGCCATGTACTGGATCTCACATACACCCACCCTTTAGAAGATCGATGCCCTCATTGATCAAGCACACCCCAAGAACGTTTCCTCTTGGCACGCGTTTGTGCGTCCAGTGCCGGCACATGTGTCATGCCGTGTCCACTCCGGGCTACACGGACCATGCTCCACATGTCCCGCCACTGACCCGCACACACCCGTCACGCGTATGTGCGTCTAGTGCCGCCACATGTGCCATGCCGTGTCCACTCCAGGCCACACGCGTCATGATCCACATGTCCCACTACTGATCCGCACACACCCGTTTTTAACCAGGAGGATGGGCTCTGGTACCACTTGTAACACCCCGTCCACTGGGCCCAGAGGTGTCACTCCTGGTAGCTTAATAGGATATCTAGACTGGCCCCATAGACCAACACTAGTCTTTTCTGCGCACTTTGTCCTCACTCATGCGCACCCGGTTACCCACTTCCCGATCGGTCACCCATCCTAGAATTGCTCTAGGCCAAGCACGCTTAACCTTAGAGTTCTTTTCGAATGAGCTTCCGGAAAAGAAGTTGCAACTTATTGGTATGAGTATCCTATCAATCCTATTAAGCCATGTGCTGGATCTCACACTCACCAGACTGAGCACTCCGCTTCTTCCCCCGGAGGGCGGCCTCACCCTCGCTCCAAGCATCACCATTCCGGCAGCAGCCAACCTCGCAACGAGCAAGGCACGAACCACGCGCCGGCAGCAGCACCAGCGGCGCATCCGGTAGGAGTAGACCACCCACCCCTCCCCCCACATCCTCCTATCCAGCCTGGTAGGCACTCCCTACCCGGTTGAGCCAGATGCACATGGCTGAATCGACCTTATGGCGCAAGCCCGCATCACAGAGGAGGAAGACGCAACCGGACCGGTCTGCTTCAGGCCCCGCATCCGGAAAGTTCCATTTCTCGACAAATTCTCCCTGTCGCGGGACACCCCCAAGTACAACAATAGTATGAAGCCAGAGGACTGGCTGACCGATTACCCCACGACAGTTGGAATCTCCCATGGAAACAAGTGCATGTCGGTATGCTATGTGCCTCTCATGTTGACCGGTTTTGCGAGAACCTAGCTCAATAGCCTCGCACCCAACAGCATCAACGCTTGGCCCGACTTCAAGAATGTCTTCATACAAAACTTCAACGACACCTAAAAGCGTCCGAGTTGATGTCATAATCTGTCTCTGTGTGTCTAGGGAGACCGCGAGTTGTATCGCTAGTACCTCGCCCGCTGTACTGAGCTACGCAACTCCTGCGAAGGGGTGGTGGAGAACCAAGCAATTGGTTTCTTCATCAAAGGGTGTCGAGAGGGCACAATGCTACGTCACCGGCTGCTTTGCGACGATCCCAAGACCATGGCGGAGCTGATGACTGTTGCTGACCAGTATGCCACCGTTGATGCTGCCATGAAGAAATCACTCCGGGTGAACGCAGAAGGACGGCCCACCCTCGTCGAGTCGACTCAAGAGAGACAAGATGGCCAGGGCGGGGACGCCAGATCATCCAGGCGGCCCAACAGCGACAACCGCTACCAGGGCAAGCGCCCGGTTGAGCAACAAAGTCCTTGGTATCACCAGAGGCAGGTCAACACGGTGCAAGGGGCATCGGCTAGAAACGACAAGAGGCATAAGAACCCCTTCACCTTCGAGCAGATGTTTGATGGTCCGTGCAAGTACCATTGCGACGTCTTCAAGCCGGCTACGCACACCACTCGGCAGTGCAGCTGGACCCGACAAATCAAGGAGCAGGATGGCTTTCCCCTCTCCCCCCAGCCCCTCCCGGTGGACCCCCAACATCGGCTAGGGCAGCCGGGAACAACAACAACAACAGGGCCTACCCACAGCAGCATGAGAACTACCACATATTCGAGGCCGAGCCGACTGACAGTCGCAGCCGAAGAAGCACACGGCAGAGGTGAATGCTGTCGTCCCTCTGGTCCCCCTGTACCTGAACTGGTCTGATACTCCCATCACTTGGAGCCGGGAAGACCAGCCGGAGCTGCTCCCGCATCCCAGGGGATACATGATGGTGATAGACCCTCTGCTCATCTCCAACGAGCGCACCTGCCGCTTCTCGCGCATGCTGGTGGACAGTGGGAGCAGCCTCAACCTGCTCTACCGTTCCTCCATGGAGAAGCTAGGCATCTGGGAGCGCGATCTACAGCCCTCGAGCACCGTGTTCCATGGCTTGCGCTTGGACCTCTGTGTGTCCTGTTGGGAAAAATCCGGCTGGATGTCATATTCGGTTCGGAAGAAAACTTCTAGCGCGAGCCGATTTGGTTCAAAGTGGTGAATCTAGCCAGCACCTACCATGATCTTCTTGGGCGCCCCGCCCTCATAAAGTTCATGGCGGTCCCCTACTATGCATACCTCAAGATGAAGTTGTCGGGGCCGAATGATATGATTACCGTGTTCGGATTCTACAGGCGGTACATGGCGTGCACAATGGAGGGGGCAAAGATAGCCGAGTCCATACTCATCGTTGAGGAGAAGCGCGTGATCATACGCAACGGGTCAATGCTGCAGCAAGAGGTTCCAGCTGGAATGAAGCCAAGCGGAGACATGGCATTCTAGCCGTCCAAGGAGACAAGGCAGATCCTGCTCGACCCGGTCGATCCGTCCAAGTGCGTCACCATCGGTGTCGGCTTGGATAGCAAATAGGAAAGCGCTCTCGCCGACTTCCTCCGTGAGAATCGGTACATCTTCGCATGGTCCCCCAAGGACATGCCGGGTGTGCCGAGGGTGCTCGCCGAGCACTCACTTCATGTGCGGCCGGATGCCAAGCCGGTTAAGCAGCCCCTCCGCCGCTTTGTAGAGTACAAGATAAAGGTCATCAGCAATGAGATCACCTGGCTCCTAGCAGCCGGATTCATCATGGAGGTGTACCACCCGAACTGGCTGGCCAACTCAGTCCTAGTGTTGAAGAAAAACAAGACCTGGTGCATGTGTATCGACTACACCAGCCTGAATAAGGTCTGAAGGAAATATGCCCTAGAGGAAATCATAGAGATGATTATATTTCATACGTATCCATGAGTTGTTGTAATGTTCTTTGAATATCCATGTTAGGCAACTTGTATTGATTGTCAATTATGTGAATTATTTGTGAAAATCTTTACTTGTATGGTTATTTAATAGTGGTCCCTATTCAAAGTTCATGTGAAGACACACGTGAATATTAGACTAGCACATCGATTGGTTGATGACTATGTTTCGCAAGTCATAGACATGGAGATGTCAAACCAATGATGTGGACACATGTTATGAACATGGGGCTGGACTGACCCAACATGAGACTGGCAATTAGACTTGCAGCTCTCTCTACACATCGTGTATGTTTTATCCTTAGACCTGAGATTGTCGCATGTACTTGAGATGTGGATCGACCTACTTTGGGGCTATCAGACGCTACTCCGTAACTGGGTAGTTATAAAGATAGCTTTCGGGTTTATCCTGAAACATGCTGCAAGGCATGGTCAATCAAGATGGGATTTGCCCCTCACTACTTGAGAGAGATGTCTCTGGGCCCCTCGAGTGATCAGATCCAGAAATGCATGGCCGTGCTACATAAGGTTAAGAGTTAACCTAGTAAAGGGATTCCGAGTTACGGTATCGAGAAAGAGAGGTCAGCTTGGAGCTAGACCAAATATCGTGAGGCAAAGGGAAAGACATGTACTAATAAACCTTGTGATGGTTCGTCCGATATGATCTTTGTATGCGTTTAGGAGTTGGCACGTCTTGCTAGAGGCCACTACCAACTATTGGCAGAATAAGTGTATTCGTGTCATGTCTATACGTATATGAACCTATAGGGTCACACACTTAAGGGGCTGGAAGCCTAATGAGGATTGGATCCAAATTAGACCAGGCTTAGGCTACTAATGGGCTACTAATGTAGAAGCCCACTAGGGACGCCTATATAAGAGAGGGTGGGGCGAGCTGACCAGGGTTAGACCATTCCACCCAGCCTCCACACCTCACGCCTGTGTTGCACGCGCGGACCTAGCAGTCCGGTGTTTGACGCTTCCACCCCGCACGTGTGTATACCTCGGAGGTGCTGCATCTGTGGCACTTGGACGAGTCGCGCAAGGGGAGCTTCTCGTGGGACGAGGACAAGGAGGAGACGTGGAACGTCTGCACTGCCTCGACGCGCTTCATCAATTCCGCAACTGCGCGTCTAGTGGTAATCCCGTGATCTATGACAAAAGTATTCCTGGTTTACGCGGTAGAAAATTTTGATTTGGGCTAGTGTAGCCTACCCATATCCCTTCGGTGTTATCAAAGCCGATGCTATTCAGTTATAGGTTCGGGATGTTTGCATATGGTGATATGCAGATTGATATGAACGATGTGATCGTTTATATTGCGGTGGTTCAGGATTGATCTATGATCTTGCTTTCCGTGATCGTGATTCTGAGCTTATCAAACGACTTACCCCTACCGGTCGGTTTCCGCCATCGGGGTAGACAGTGACACATAAATCCTGTTGAATCATACGAAGATCAATATGATTGATTGAATCGGAACCTAGATCTAAAATCGATGTACCGTGATCAAAGGAGTTTGATTGAATCGGTACAGGAGTCGGTTTATGGTAAATTTGATTTGCCGATCTAAATCCTTAAAGAAAATTGTGTAGATACCGCGAGCGGCGCTGCCCCTTCGAACCCCGCAAGGGGAGACCCCCTAACCTCCCCCCCTCAATCATAGCCCCTTTTGTATCTCGTTAAGGTAACTAGGTGCTGCGATGTCACATGATCCGGTAGAATGCGATTCTGTGCATAACTTGTTTTTGCAGGTTGTATGTGATCAGTATGGTCCATATATGTATGTGATGCATGTATGAAAATTTACATGACCTGCGTGTCATGAGTAGGGAAACACGGCCGAAGCCATATGTGTTGTCATTTATTGTAATGGCCTACGTGCCAACTTGTGATGATCCCAATACTATGTAATTTTGATTACTAGCTGTTTGGAGTAATTGGTTGTATTAGTTCTTGGAGGAATCATCACTTGAAGATGGCTCACATGGAACATGAAGATGGAGATCATCATGGTGGACAGGTTCTATGGCGATGGAGATCACCATGAGAAAATGGGCCATACTGTGTCACATCTATGTGAATGCTATTCTTATGTGTTTTACTACTATGCATGCTTAGATGATAGAAGTAGAACGATCCCTCACAAAGTTTAAGTTAAACCATGCCCTCCCAACCAAACCTTGCACCATCCTATGCCCTGTACAATCGTTGGTGGGCCTATGAAATTAGGGTGCCGCGGTTTTCCTTGGCTGGATGGGTTTGTATCGGATACCTACACACATAAGGGTTGGTGAGCTTGACAAGGTCATGTTAACAGTTAAGGACCTTGGGGCATAAAGGTTGGGATCCTAGTTTTGACATAGAGATGTCACCCAACAACAAGAGTCATATGTGATATGATTAGCAAGTGTTGCTTACCGATTTACCTTGTCTTCTAGCAGTGATGCTAAAGCTCACTAGTTGACTTGTTAGTTGTGGATCTTGAATCACTTAGTATCAATAGAGGGATATTGATTTAAGTGGGAGTATATGCTATTAAATTGTTTAATATGTTTTACTCTTTCATGGTTACATGGCTTAGTATTTTGCATGTTTTCTGTTGTAGATCAATGGGACCAAACACTTCATCACCTTTTTCTTTGCGTTCGATCCTTGAAAAAGATAAACTAAATGAAACAAACTATTCAGACTAGGTCCGTAACATGAGAATTATTCTTAGGTATGGTAAAAAGGAAACTGTTCTAGATACCCCAATCCCCGATGAACCTGCTGATAATGCAACAGCTGCCCTTAAGAATACCTACAAGAGAGCATGTGATGATTCTCTTGAGGTTAGCTGTCTTATGATTGCATGCATGGAACCTGAACTCCAAAAGAAGTTTGAGGATCAGGAAGCGTACAATATGATCGACGCGCTTAGGAACATGTTCTAGACTCAGGCTAGGACTGAGAGGTACAATGTTGCCAAGTCCTTTGTCGAATGCAAGCTGGCAGAGGGAGCAGCTGTAGGCCAAGAGTTGGCTACTGATTTCATTTTGGCTTCTCTTCCATCTAGCTATGGGCAGCTCATTTTGAACTACCATATGCATGGGGTGGAGAAGGGCCTTAATGAGTTATGTGGAATGCTAAAAATAGCAGAAAGTGACATGAAGATGTGTGCAGGGCATAGCCATGTGATGGTTATCCATAACAAGCCTAGCTTTAAGAAAAAGGGTACTTCTTGGAAGAAGAAGGGCAAGGCTAAGGATACGATCCCTAAGTCTGCACCCAAGCAAAAGGCTAGACCTGCAGATGACACTGAGTGCTTCTTTTGTCATGAACATGGCCACTGTAAGAGAAACTGTAGCAAGTACCAGGCTTCTTTGAAGAAGAGTGGAAGTAAGAGTACTTCCCACTCAGGTACGCTTGTTGTAAATGTTGTGGACATTCTTCTCGCTGATTCCTATGTTAACTCTTGGGTATTTGATACCGGATTGGTTGCTCATATTTGCAATTCGATGCAGGGGCTAATAAGGACTAGAGAAGTGCAGAAAGGAAAAGTGGATTTTTGCGTCGGAAATAAAGCAAGGGTTGCTGCATTGTTCGTTGGTGTCATGCAACTTCACCTTCCGTCAGGATTTATTATGGAGTTGAATAATTGTTATTACATTCCTAGTATGGGTCGAAACATTTTATCACCTTCATGTTTGATGAGGGATGGTTATTCATTCGCGAGTGCAAACAATGGTTGTGTAATCTCTAAGAATGATATGTTTGTGGCTAATGCTCCCATTGTGAATGGGTTATTTATTTTAAATCTTGATGATGCATCTGTTTACAATGTTAGTGCTAAAAGGCTTCGGCCTAATGATTTGAGTCCTACCTATTTATGGCATTGTCGTTTGGGGCATATAAGTGAAAAGCGCATGAAGAAGCTCCATGGTGATGGTCTTCTAACTTTGTTTGATTTTGAATCATACGAGACATGTCAAGCTTGTTTACTTGGAAAGATGACCAAGTCGCCTTTTTTGGGTTTACCCGAGAGAGCGACAGACTTGTTGGAACTCATACATACTGATGTATGTGGACCAATGAGCACGACAGCCAGAGGAGGATATCACTACTTCATTACTTTTACTGATGATTTCAGTAGATATGGTTATGTCTACTTGATGAGGCATAAGTCTAAAACTTTTGAAAAGTTCAAGGAGTTTCAGAGTGAAGTAGAGAATCAACGTGGCAAGAAAATAAAGGCCTTGCGATCTGATCGTGGAGGTGAATATTTGAGTCACGAGTTTAGCGATCATCTTAAGAGTTGCGGAATTGTTCCACAACTTACGCCGCCCAGAACGTCTCAAAAGAACGGGGTCTCCGAACAGCGTAATCGAACTTTATTGGACATGGTTCGATCGATGATGAGCCAGTCGGATTTGCCATTGTCATTTTGGGGTTACGCTCTAGAAACGGCAGCTTTCACACTAAATAGGGTACCATCTAAATCCGTAGTGAAGACACCATATGAGATGTGGACTGGAAAGAATCCCAGTTTGTCTTTTCTAAAGATTTGGGGTTGTGATGCTTTTGTCAAGCGACTTCAGTCGGACAAGTTAACAACCAAATCGGATAAGTGCATTTTCGTGGGATATCCGAGGGAAAGCTTAGGGTATTACTTCTACAACCGAGAAGAGGGCAAAGTGTTTGTCGCTCGTAGCGGTGTTTTCCTAGAGAAAGAGTTTCTCACAAAGGGAACAAGTGGAAGGTCGGTGCGACTTGAAGATGTTCAAGATGAGCCAGTTGGGGATGCTTCTATGAGTGATGCTATTGTAGCAGAACAAGTTGAGGAACCCGTGGCAACAGAAGCACCACAACCACGAAGGTCGGCGAGGCTCCGCGAAGCGCGGGAATTATTATTGTTAGACAATGATGAGCCTGCGACCTATGTAGAAGCGATGGTGGACCCAGACTCTGAGAAATGGCTGATTGCCATGAGATCCGAGATAGAGTCCATGGGAGACAATCAAGTTTGGAACTTGGTTGACATGCCTGATGGTTTTAAAGCCATCGAGTGCAAATGGATCTATAAGAAGAAGATTGATATGGATGTAAATGTTCACATCCATAAAGCTCGACTTGTTGCAAAAGGTTTTCGACAAGTTCAAGGAGTTGACTACGACGAGACTTTCTCGCCCGTAGCAATGCTTAAATCTATACGGATAATTCTAGCCATTGCTGCACATTTCGACTATGAAATATGGCAGATGGATGTCAAGACGGCTTTCCTAAATGGAATCCTAACTGAGGACGTGTATATGATGCATCCCGAAGGTTTTGTCGATCCAAACAATGCTGGAAAGGTATGCAAACTTCTGAAGTCCATTTATGGGCTGAAGTAAGCATCTCGGAGTTGGAACATTCGATTTGATGAAGTTGTAAAGGAGTTTGGCTTCATCAAAAATGAACAAGAACCTTGTGTTTACAAGAAGGAAAGTGGGAGAGCGCTGGTATTTCTAATCTTATATGTAGATGACCTATTGTTGATTGGAAATGACATTCCTATTGACGAGGTTGGATCTCGTCAATGCCCATTGTTATGGACTTGGGTTTTGGAGAAGATGGGGATGCTGGAGATCGTGGCACGGTTAACAGACAAGCAACCAGGGGATACGAGATTTACCCAAGTTCAGGCCCCCGGAGGGAAAACCCTACTCCTGCTTGTCTGCTCTTGATTACGGCGGAACCGAAGGTTACAGGGTGCGCAAATTCGATCTGGCGTGGAGGTGTGTATGAAAATATGAGTCGAGAGATCTAGGACGTGCCCTCCTGGCCTTTATATAGACTTAGGCAGGTCCCGGGCATAGTCCTAGTCGGTTACAAGTTCTAGGGTTTTACCCCTTTGAATTTCCTATCTGTACTAGTCTTGCGCTCCAAGGATCCGAAGGCGTCATGGGCCTTGGCCACCCGAAAATCTTCATGGGCCAGCGTATATCTGCTGTGGGCCTTCCTTGGGCTGGACCAGGTATGCTGAAGTCACATACCCGTAGGGTATAACCATGTCAGTAGCCCCCGAGTGATCAGTCGAATCGTAGATTCGGCTGAGGACTCTTCCATCTTTCGGGTCCAAATATGTATTAATTGTATATGTGTGCAGGGATTGTTGACGCATGTGCCTGACTCACCCGACGGATCAGGGTCAGTTAACTGTCTTAGGACGAAACAACACGATCTTCTTCAAGTTCGAGTCCCTCAACTCGGACGTGGAACATATGCTGGCGTAATTCGACTCAGGCCGCGGAGGACTTACAGGAGTGGAATTCCAGTGATTTTAATTAATGTACCCAACGCGTCCGTCGGGATTTTTCATCATGCCTGTTGACATGGATTTGTACTAGCAGAGCGCAATCATGTACGTTGCCAAGCCGTCAGATGATATCTGCAGGTCTTATCTTTGCATCGCAGACACAGCATCCGAACATTTGTCACCGCGGAGGTGTTTCGGGTGGCCAAGGAGATTGTTGCTCACTCAGCGTTTGTTGGGGCAGAGATGCCAAAAAAAATTTACGTGCTGATCCGAAAAATCATAGTCGAAGAATTCATAGGGTGCGCGACCAGCGCTCCCTATGGGAGTAGCCCCCGAGTGTCTGTTCGAGTCATAGACTCGAGCAGAGACTTTAGTTCAAGCATTGTTCAGTTGTTAAGTCCGTAGGACTCAAAAAAATTCGGATGCTTAAATCCATCCTCCCTATGGGAGTAGCCCCCGAGTCCGTAGTGGAGTCGTAGACTCGACGTAGGACTCGAAGAAATACTTTGTCGTTATTCATCCTCCGGGTGCGCGGCCAGCGCTCCTGATAGGAGTAGCCCCCGAGTATTTAGTCGAATCGAAGATTCGAGTGAGTACTCTTAGCTGTGTAGCCGAAGAATTGTAGTTCGTGCTAGTATAGCTTTTGATGACATCAGTGCTGACGATCAATGACCTCAAGCGTCTGCTACGCCAGAGATGACTTGACTGGACGAACGTGGGTCCCACTTGCTGACTTTGAATTGACCGGTCACGCGCGGCGTGGAGATAATTACGGCGTCTCCTCGATTTCCGCGCGTAGTGGACGGCGTGGTAACGACGGTTTGTTGTGATGTTGACACGTGTACGGTCAGATCTGCTGTTGGCGTTAGGTCTTCTGGATGGACGGCTGCCGGTCGTCGTCTTCGCTGTCATAATCATTGGGGGAAACCGTGGTTTGTTTTCACCGCACCAGTTCTTGTGTTCACTGCCTCCTTGTGCTCGAGCGATTCTTGCTTCGCGCTGAGATTTCCTTCCACATTTCCGTCGTTCTTTCTACGTTTTCACCGCCGGCGCCGTCGTAGCGCAATGGGGAAACCAAAGAAATCTTCATCTGCGGTTGGGACCAGCGCCGCCGGAGGAAAGAAGGGCACCGCCGCTACTCGCGTCACCGATGGTGGCTGGCGGCGATCAGAGACGCGGGAGAGCGATCTCCGCAAGCTTCGCGAGCGGGGCCTGATCCCGCAAGATAGTGAGGCCGTCAAACTCCCTGGCAATGAGGTAATCCCCCGTCCCCCATCTGGGTATCGGGTTATGTTTTTCGCCTTCGTTTTGCGTGGGTTTTCTTTTCCGATCCACGACTTCCTCCGTGGACTGCTCTTCTTCTATGGGATTCAGCTTCATCATCTGTCTCCCAATTCTCTTCTCCACATTGCGTGTTTTATCACTTTTTGCGAGTGCTGGCTTGGCATTGAGCCGCACTTTGGCCTCTTCCGGAAGCTCTATTCCGTGAAGAGGCAATCTGGTTCGGATGGTGTGTATCCCATTGGGGGTTGCATCATCTCCCTTAGTCCCAATCTTCTCTTCTTTTCTTTTTCCATGTCCGAATCTGTCCAGTACTGGCGGAGGCGATGGTTTTATATCCGCGACTCCGTAGTGCCCGGGCAAGATTTTGGTCTTGTTCCCTTTGAACCCCTCCCAAATGATTGAGAAGAAAAGATCTTGGAAAAACCAAATCTTGGACGGTGAGGTGGCGGAGATAGAGGCCCTTTACCGTCGGGTGGAGGATCTCCAGCTGATTCCGGAGAAGGAGGTGAACGGCGTGGACATCATCCGAATGTTTCTTGAGCGTCGGGTGCAACCTGTCCAAGCGAGGGCGCATCCTATGTTTCTTTATTCTGGGCGCCGTGATCCGACGAGGGTTTCGGCTGAGAAAATGTCCGAGGGGGATCTCGACAGGGCCCTTCGCGCGCTGCTGAAGTTCAAAACCGGAGAAGAAATCCCGGGTAAGTCGCTAACTCCTCCATTTTCTTCGACGTTGGCCGTACCGCAGGTGTAGATTTGTGCACGTAGTGCTTTTTGTCGGTTGTGTTTTTATTTCCTTTGTTTGCTAACAAAGTTTCTTCTGATTTTGCAGAGCTTCAAAGTGCCGGGCATGGTACCGCCGTTGCCCGAAAGGTATCCGAATGCCCCGGATAATGAAGTGGTTGATTCCGTGTCTGAGCTACCGTCGGCGCGATCTCCGGCGGAGGATGCCGATGAGTCGAGTGAGGACCATACGCGAAAACGGTCACGGAGCTCCAGCAAGTCTTCGGATGCCTCGACGCCTCCGACTCCCAGAAACCCTCTGGGCCTTGAGCGTCATAGTAACGGTCATGGGGGTTCTACTTCTCCCATTCCTGCCATTCCTGTGTGGGCTGTAGCGCCGCACCCGCCAGCAAAGCGGTAGAAGGAAGAGAAAAAGGAGGAGAAGAAGGAAGAAAATAAGGAGGAGAAGAGAGCCCGAAGGACTCCTCCTGTCTTCGATCTGAGCTCATTGGGTTCGTAAGTTTCTTGTTGCACTATTATCCTTGTTTCTTCATGATTTTTGCACTTGTGCTGATTGGTTCGTATGCAAGCACTCCTCCCATGATTCCTCCAATGATGGTGGGCGAGAGATGATGGGGGAGTCGAAAATTGCGTCTCCTCCGCCTCAGACGGTGGCGACTTCGGGTGGTGCAGCTCCGGATCCTCCGTTGCAGGAGGTGCAGGTGGTTGCGCCTCAGAATTTCGCAGGCGGTCCTTCGGAGTCGCCATCAGAGCATGTAAGTTTTTCTGCTTCATGTCACGGGGGGAGCCCCCGAGTGTCTTCGTGTGCGAATTTTGTTTTTAATCCTTTGTGTTGGGCGTAGCCCCCAAGCCCTTTTCTTACTGCTATTTTTTCTGCAGCCTTTTGTGCGGGAGGCCAAGCGGCTGGTGCAGGAGCACCTGGCGCTGGAGGCAAACCTTCGGCAGCTTCAAGGTATCCATCTGTTTTTGAATGCCTCTATTATTTATCCTGGTCATGTTCTTTGACACTTGCTTGTCTTAAATGCAGAGGAGCATAACGATTCCCTCCGTGAGGTCGACGCTCTCAAAAAGAGCCTTGGTCAATCGGAGCAGAAGGCCAAAGCCGCCATTGGAGCGAAAGAGAGCCTCGAGCTAGATCTGACTAAGGCAGCCGAACCGAAGGAGCGTCTGCAGCAGGAGGCCGCAGATCGTGAGGAGCAGCTGGCCACCGTTGCGGCTGCTCGTGAAAAAGAGGTGGCGGCGAAGCTCATGGCTGCTGCCAAGGCTATTTCGGGTGAGTGCGAGTTTTGTACTTGTTTCTTTTTCTTCGGGTCTTCTTATGTGCCGCTTTTCTTCATGCTTTCCTTCTTATTTTTTGTCTCAGATGCCGCAGGCATCGAGTTCGACCGCGGTGCTCTAGAGCACGGTAGTGCTCTAGATGATGCCACTGTGGCGGTCGAAGACCGCTGCAGCACCGTCGTCAACTCCCTTGCCAAGGCGAAAGAGGTCCTTGGTCGCTTCTACAAGGAGCTTGTCCCGAAGGGCACAACCCTTGATGATGTGGATGCTCTGGCGGAGGCTCTGTCAGCTGAAGCGCCTGCGGCGTACAAGCGCAAGCAGAAGGGCATCGGCGCGTCCGTCGGGCTGGCGATGGCCTTGGCAGCTGGAGCGGAGCTGGATCTGCCCCAGATCACCTCTCGGATGCCGACGACTGCGGATGGATCCGAGGTAGCCTTTGCTTCCTATTCTGCTTGCTGCAAGCGATATGGGCCCAAGCTCATTGATTTGCTATCTGAGTATGCACTGCGGCAGCAGGGCGGGGCCAAAGCTAGGCAGTCTGGCTCCGAGGCGACTCAGGGTCCTGCATCGTAGGCGTAGTAGACGTAGGGTAGTTTGTAGTCTACTTTTGTTGTAAATATCTTGAAGAACACCATCCTTGTGCCACGTAGTGGCCTTATATATTTAATGAATTCCTTTGAGTTGTGCTCTATCCTTGGCTGAATGTCTGTGTTCCTTTCTTTTGCTGCTGCTCTAGGTTTCTTCGGGTGCTGATCCTGTTGACGCCCCATCCGTAATACCGTTGCGACCATCCTTGGATGATTCCTCGCAGCTCACTTTCCTTCGGGATCGTGTGCGTAGTCTGGAGAGGGAGTTGCTCGGGTTACGCGGTCATGCTGACGTTTGGAAGTCCAAGGCGGATCGTGGTGCAGCCAGAGAGGAGTACTTGATAGCGGAGCTGGTTCGTCTGTCCGAACAGCTGCAATGTAAGTTCTTCTTTGGTTCGAGCTGTATCTCGGTTCTTCGGATGAGCCTGCTGACCTTACTCTTATTTTGTGCGATTGTTGCAGGTGCGAATCTTGCTCCGAGGGAAGAAAAGGAGCGTGTCGTTGTTCGGGTCAATTGCTTGACTCAACAGGACATGGAGGCCGGCGGCTTCTTCTGGATGGATCGTGATCGCGCCATAGCTCTGGCGACGGTGCAGGATCGTGTTCATCAAGTTTTGCGGGTGCTCCGCCAAGTGCAGACATCACTTTCCTCGGTTCTGCACGTCATGTTTCCTTTGGATGCCGTACCGACGAGCCTTGCGGGTCTTCTGTCGAAGTTTCGGAACGTGAGCAATGTCAAGGAGTTGGTGCGACAGCAGCTCGTCGCGGGAGTGAAGGCTGCTTTGTCTCTTGTGAGGCTGCACCGGCCTGACGTGGATTTGGCTGCTGTGGCTGCTCGGCCACCTCTTCGCCCTGATGGTGGCGAGTGGGACATGCGTCCGCATTACGCGGCTATAAGGCAGTATGCCGAACATATTGTAGATTTGTTTGAGCAGCGTGCCTAGATTATTCTTCAACATAGGTAGTACCTATAAAAAGAGAGAGATGTAAAATTTGTATATTTCGGCTGGGCGTGTTGTGCCCTTTGTTGTAAAGGTTTGTTTGTTTGTGAGCACGCAGTGCTTTGATTGAGTACGTGTCCTTTTCGTTTGCCTGACGTTGTCAGCTACTCGGGTGTACACGTTTGGTCCTCAGTCGATGAAATCGTGAGGTGGGGGGAGCCCCCGAGTGCGTTTGTAGCATGTAGTACAATTGCAGAAAATAGTGAACCGAAGTTTTGGGGCGAGACACTTAGCTTTATTTATATTGTAATGGAGGAGGTACATTGTTCGGCTGAATAGCTTTGGCTGGAAGCCTTATTGAAAGTAAAAGGGGCTAGGTTGCTACGGATAGAATCGTCGCAGGTGCGAGATATTCCATGGGTTGGAGTATGCGACTCCAGACTCCACATGCTTGAGGCGATAGGCGCCACCTGGGATGACTTCGGTGATGACGTAGGGTCCTTCCCGTGGTGACTCGAATTTATTCGGTCGCTATTGCTTGCGTCGCAAGACGAGGTCTCCTTCGACGAAGGACCTTGGGCGCAACCGGCGGCTGTGGTAGTTGCGGAGACTCTGCTGGTACACCGCTGATCGAGCTGCTGCTATATCCCGTGCTTCGCCGAGTGTGTCGACAGCGTCTTTGAGTGCAATCGTGGATTCGGCTTCGCTGTAAGCGACGACCCGCGGGGCCTGTTGGCGTACTTCGGCTGGTAGCACTGCCTCGGCTCCGTGTACCATGAAGAACGGTATGTAGCCGGTGGAGCTGTTTGGCGTAGTCCGTAAGCTCCACAGGACGGATGGTAGCTCTTTCGTCCAGTTTCCAGCTTTTTTTCGAGTGAGCTCATGAGGCGCTTCTTGATGCCGTTGGCCTTTTCCACTTGCCCGTTCGTTTGCGGGTGTGCCACTGAGGCATACGTGATGTTGATCCCAAGGCCTTCGCAGAAGTCCTGGAATTCTTCGGAGATGAAGTTCGATCCGTTGTCGGTGATGATGCTGTGTGGTACGCCGAACCTGTAGACAATGGACTCGAAGAACTTGACGGCAGTTTTGCCTTTCTGGTTGGTGACCGGCATGGCCTCGATCCACTTGGTGAATTTGTCGACTGCAACCAGGAGGAAGACGTGTCCCCCTTTCGAGGATTTTGGCAGTTTGCCGATCATGTCGAGGCCCCATTGAGCGAAAGGCCAAGCTATAGGTATGGGCCTGAGCTCGGACCCAGGTGCGTGCGGTTTGTCGGCGAACCATTGGCATCCGTTGCATCTTCGGACGATGTCCTTTGCGTCGCTCATGGCCGTTGGCCAGTAGAATCCTACTCGTAGAGCTTTAGCGACAAGGGAGCGGCTGCCTACGTGGTGGCCGCAGATGCCTTCATGGATGTCTTGGAGTATGGCCTTGCCGTCGTTGATGGTGACGCACCGTTGAAGTACACCCGTGATGCTGCGCTTGTACAGCTCGCCGTTGATGATGGTGAAGGCTTTTGACCGATGAGATATGCGCCGAGCATCGGTCGGGTGTCAGGCAGTTCTCCGGTTATCAAGAACTGGAGGTATGGTCGCGTCCAAGATTCTTCGACTGCCATGACCTGCATTAGGTTGACCATGGCTACCTCTGTGTCCAGTTTTTCGGGTCCTTCGTGTCCATCGGGTAGCGTAGCTCCCGAGTGTTCTGCTTCTTCGGGTGATCCCTTGGGGAACTTTCGCTTGATGGATGGTACGCAGATCTGTTCGAGGAACACTCCTGGTGGCACTTTTGTGCAAGTGGAGCCGATGTTGGCGAGTCTATCGGCTTCCTCGTTGCTCTCTCTTCCAACGTGCCGAAGTTCGAAGCCGTCGAATTCTCCTTCGAGTGCGTTGTAGAGCGCGCGGTACGCGATCATGTTTTCGGCGTGTGCGTCGCACTCATTCATCGTCTGCTGGACGACGAGGTTGGAGTCACCGTAGATGACCAGGCGCGTTGCGCCGCATATCTTTGCCATCCTCATGCCATGGATGAGGGCTTCGTATTCGGCCTCGTTGTTGGAGGCTCTGAATTTCATCCGAAGAACGTACTTCATCTTGTCGCCTTGCGGGGAGGTCAGTATGACCCCTGCCCCTGCTCCGGCTTCGCGCTTGGATCCGTCGAAGTGCATTGTCCATGACTGCGACATGTCTGGGGTGTCTGGTAGCTGCAGGTCCATCCAATGTACCAGGAAGTCCGGAAGGACTTGAGATTTGATTGCGTGTCGCTTCTCGTAGACGATGTCCAAGGGTGACAGTTCGATGCCCCACAGGGCCACCCGTCCTATGGCCTCTGGATTATTCAGGATGCTGTTCAGGGGTGCCTCGTTGACGACCATCACTTGGTGCTCCTGGAAGTAATGGCTCAGCCGTCGAGCCGTCATGAACACGCCGTAGGCTAGCTTTTGGTAGTGAGGGTATCTCTGCTTTGTTGGTGTTAGTACCTCGCTGAGGTAGTAAATTGGGCGCTGGAGCCCGTGGTTCTTGCCTTCTTCGGGTCGTTCGACCACGAGTACGGTGCTGACAACCTGGTGTGTGGCTGCTATGTACAGCAGCAGGGGCTCGCGCTCCTTTGGCGTGACCAAAACGGGCGAGGTGGAGAGGAGCCGCTTGAGGCTTTCGAATGCGTCGTTGGCTTCTGGTGTCCACTCGAACTTGTCTGCCTTGCGCAGCAGCTGGTAGAATGGTAGGGCCTTCTCGCCCATGCGTCTAATGAACCTGCTTAGTGCCGCTACTCGTCCTGCGAGCTGCTGGACACCCTTGAGGTTTTTCGGCTTCTCCATCGTCATGATGGCTCTGATTTTCTTCGGGTTCGCCTCGATCCCTCGTTGAGAGATGAAGTACCCGAGCAGCTGACCCGAGGGGACGCCGAAGGCGCACTTTTCTGGATTGAGCTTGGTCCTATAGCGATCAAGGTTGTCGAACGTCTCGCAGAGATCGTCGATAAGTGTCCTTGCCTCCTTGGTTTTTATTACTATGTCGTCGACATAGACTTGGACATTGCGACCGATCTGGTCCTTGAGGCAGGCCTGCATGCATCGCTGGTACGTGGCACCCGCGTTCTTGAGCCCGAAGGGCATTGTGATGTAACAGAATACTCCGAACGGTGTGATAAACGCCGTTTTCTCCTGATATTCGACCTTGAGCCGAATCTGGTTATAGCCTGAGTAGCCGTCGAGGAAGGAGAGTTTCTCGCAACCTGCAGTCGAATCGATGATCTGGTCGATCCGTGGAAGATGGAAATGGTCCTTTGGGCAATGCTTATTTAGTGATGTGAAGTCCACGCACATCCGCAGGATGTCCGTGTCCTTCTTCGGGACCATCACCATGTTTGCAAGCCACTCGCTTTCTTTGATTTACCTGATGAAGTCTGCAGCGAGTAGCCTATTGATTTCCTTGCCGATAGCTTCGGCTCGTGGCTCCAACAGTCTTCGGATGGACTGCTTGACTGGCTTGGTGTCTGGAAAGACATTGAGTGCGTGCTCGGCGAATTCCCTAGGAACTCCTAGCATGTCCGCAGGACACCAGGCGAAGATTTCTCAGCGCTCACGGAGGAATTCGACGAGCGCGCCTTCCTATGCGGTGCTGAGGTCATTGGCGATCAAGGCCGTCTTGGAGGCATCCGTCGGATGGACCTCTACTTTCTTGGTGTTGACAATGGAGTCGAAGGACATGTCAGGTGCATTCTGCCTTGTGACTGGGGGTACCCCATTGTCCGTTACTTCACGGAGCCTTACAAGCTCGTCTTGCATGCCGAAAGACTGGGAAATTTTGTTGAAATCCCTGTCACATTGGTCCGATCTGGTGAAGCTCCCGTGGACGGTGATGACGCCCCTTGGTCCTGGCATCTTGAGTAGTAGGTATGCGTAGTGCGGGACGGCCAGGAACCTTGCGAATGCTACATGCCCCAGGATGGCGTGGTATTGCGACGGCCAGTCCACCACTTCGAATTCGAGTCGCTCCTGCCGAAAGTTGTCCGGCTTCCCGAAGATTACGTCGAGCCCTATTTTCCCAGGGGGAATATGCCCTTTCCTGGGACAATGCCGTGGAACGTTGTGTCTGATTGTTCCAGGCTGCATCGCGGGATCCGCATAGCTGCTAGAGTGCTTGCGAACATCAGATTTATGCCGCTGCCGCCGTCCATGAAGACGCGGCTCATCTCGAAGCCTCCGATCTGCGCCTCCAGCACCAGGGCAGCATGACCTGGGCGAGGGATCTGGCAAGGGTGATCCGCGCGAGTGAATGTGATGCAGGACTCCGATCCGCTGAGGTACTCAGGGATTGCAGGCGGAGTTGCCACGGCCAAGTTGAATTGTCGGGTGATTTTCTTCTGCACCCTGTTTGTGGGGCGTCCCTTCTGGATCATATTTAGTGCTCCCTTTGGTGGGGGGTATCCGACCCCGGCGTTGTTTTGCGCTGGTGCGACTGGTTGGTTTGGGCCTCCATTAGGTGGCGGTGGAGGAGATCCGTGTGCTATTTCTCCTGGCGCGGGTGCGTTTCCGAACGCAGGGGTTGGGGCTTGTTGCCTCATCTGCACCATGCTTTCGCTGAGTTTCTGGAACTCGCGGCAGTCCTTGAGCATGTGACTGGCTTTCTTTTTGCCATCTTGTTTATCGATGTAGAAGTGGATGGTGCATGGACCCGAAAATTTGTCGAATGCTGAGGGTCCGTTGTCGCGGTCGCGGCGTTGCCACGACTGTGCTGGTCGTCCGCTGTCGCAGAAATTTCCTCCGCGGTATCCTCCGCTGCTGCGGCTATTGTCGTTGCGGCGGTTGGCGTAGCCAGCCGCGACCATGTCGGGTCCGTCGCGGTCTTCGTAGACACGCGATCTCCTCTTGCTGCGGCGTTCTCGCCTTCGTCCGTAGTCGTCCTCTTCATCTGATTGCGCTCGCTGGATGCAACTTCGCCGTCTGCCCAACTGTTGGCAATTTCCCTGAGGTGGTCGAGTGTCTTGGGCTTGATACGCCCAAGTTCCTCCTTGAAATCTTGGCGTTTGACGCCGTCTCTGAAGGCTTCGATGGCCCTCTCCTCGGAGATATGTGTTGTGGAGTTCTTGGTGGTAGACCAGCGTAATATGTACGAGCGAATAGATTCCCCCGTTCTCTGAGTGTAGGATCGCAACTCTTCGATTGAGGCGGGCCTCTTGCTGGTGCCCTTGAAATTTCGGATGAAGCTGTAAGCTAGCTCCTCCCAACTTCGGATGGATCCTGATGATAGGCTGCTGAGCCAGACCCGCGCCGCGCCTGTTAGCTGCAGCTGGAGGCATTGCATGGTGGTTTCTTTGTTACCGCCATGCAGCTTGACGGATGACAGATGATCGCTGAGCCAAGATTTTGGATCTTGCGTTCCGTTGAACTTCGGAGTATCCGAAGGAAGCTTGAAATTGCGTGGCATCTGTGTTCGCTGAACAGATCTGCTGAAGCATCGAGCTCCACACAATTCTCCTTCATCTTCATCCATCTCGGACTCGGACGAGCATGCGCGTTTGGCTCGTGCTTTGTCGATTTTGCGCTGTGTAAGCGCGTCTCTGGCATCGTAGTCGCATTTATGGCGATGCGAGCTCTTCTTCCTTCGAGGAAGGTCGTGCTCCTCCTCCCCTTCGGATGAAGGGGTGGGGCTCCGGTCGCGCCTGACCGGAGTTCTCTTCTTCGGCTCCGCAGGAGCATCTTCGTGGAGCGCAGCTCCGACGAGTCCGAGTCCGGTGAGTGCGGACTTATGCATGGATCTTTTCGGGTCCCCTTCCGGAGGTTGGTGGGCCGCGAGATACGCAGTGGCTGCCATGATTGCAGCTTGCGGTGTCTTCGGGATGATGTTGCCGTCGGCATCCATATCCATGAACGACGTGTGGAGAGTTCGGGTCACATCACGGCGTTCCTTGGGATCCATGTTCTCCACCCGCGAGCGGTGCTTGTTTCCCTGGTTTCCATTCGTGCTAGAGCCGGGTGCCATGGCGGAGAGCGCAGCTCGTCGCGCGCTGGACTCGGAGGCTGCTTGCTTGCATTTGTCGAGCGTCTCCTGCATCTTGACTTGCTTCTTGTGCTCCTCGATGAGGAGGTAGTGGTACGCCATCAGTAGGTCACGTGGGGAGTCCACAGGCAGGACTATGTCGCCTGCGACGGCACGGCGTGCCTGCACCCATCCTTCTTTGCTAAGTTGGATGACGTGGCCATTGTTTTCCCCTTCGGGTGGGGGGGGGGACTGGCTTCTTCTATTTCCGCCATTTCTATCCTGCGGGTTCGAGTTCGTGTTGGGCGGCGGGTTAGGCGTTTGTTGCTCCTGGATGACTGTGGCGCATTGGTAGCGCTCATAGATCGGTTCGCTGCTGCCGCATCTTTCAGATCCGTAACCGTAGGTCCCTTCATCCGAAGGCGGATCGCACAGATCGGAGTTGCAGCTGCTGCTGTTGTAGAACTCATCTGTCGATGGTGATGTGCGTAGCACGGGGTGTGAAGCCCACGAGGCGGGCCTGATCGATGGCACGGGCACCCGCTCAGGAAGGCGGAGTGTGCCAGTTTGTCCCACCTGGAAGCAGAAGCTCCCGAACAAAATTTCGAGTCCGTCGCCTACGGGCTCGAAATCCTTCATGGTGGCCGGCGAGTGGGCGGTGAAGTCGAAAGTGCCGAAGAGGAGGTGATTCTCCGTCGCTGCGGAGTTGTAGATCGATCGGGTCGGGACCATCACGATCGCACAATCAGCATCCCCGTTTCCCACAGACGGCACCAATTGACGAGGTTGGATCTCGTCAATGCCCATTGTTATGGACTTGGGTTTTGGAGAAGATGGGGATGCTGGAGATCGTGGCACGGTTAACAGACAAGCAACCAGGGGACACGAGATTTACCCAGGTTCAGGCCCCCGGAGGGAAAACCCTACTCCTGCTTGTCTGCTCTTGATTACGGCGGAACCGAAGGTTACAGGGTGCGCAGATTCGATCTGGCGTGGAGGTGTGTACGAAAATATGAGTCGAGAGATCTAGGACGTGCCCTCCTGGCCTTTATATAGACTTAGGCAGGTCCCGGGCATAGTCCTAGTCGGTTACAAGTTCTAGGGTTTTACCCCTTTGAATTTCCTATCTGTACTAGTCTTGCTCTCCAAGGATCCGAAGGCGTCATGGGCCTTGGCCACCCGAAAATCTTCATGGGCCAGTGTATATATGTTGTGGGCCTTCCTTGGGCTGGACCAGGTATGCTGAAGTCACGTACCCGCAGGGTATAACCATGTCACCTATGCTCGAGTCTGTTGAGACCTCATTAAAAAATAGTTTTTCAATGAAGGACTTGGGAGAAGCAGCATATATTCTGGGCATCAAGATCTATAGAGATAGATCAAGGAGGCTAAGTGGTTTAAGCCAGAGTACATACATTGACAAAGTGTTGAAATGGTTCAGCATGGAAGAGGCTAAGAAGGGGTTCTTGCCCATGTCTCACGGCATTAAACTCAGCAAGACTCAGTGTCCTTCGACTACTGAGGAGCGTGAGCGCATGAGTAGGGTTCCATATGCTTCAGCTATTGGATCCATCATGTATGCAATGATATGTACTCGCCCAGATGTTTCCTATGCTCTAAGTGTTACGAGCAGATACCAGGCTGATCCAGGTGAAGGTCACTGGACAACGGTAAAGAACATCCTTAAGTACTTGAAAAGGACTAAGGATGTGTTCCTAGTTTATGGAGGTGAGGATGAACTCAGGGTAAAGGGTTACACAGATGCGAGTTACCTTAATGACTCAGATGATTCGAAATCGCAATCAGGTTATGTGTTTGTCTTGAATGGTGGTGCTGTGAGCTAGAAAAGTTCCAAGCAAGATACGGTGACCTCCTCTTCAACAGAAGCTGAATATATTGCTGCCTCGGAGGCCGTAAAGGAAGCTGTATGGATTAGGAATTTCCTGATCTCTCTCGGTGTGGTTCAGGGCGCGTCCAATCCCTTGGACGTTTATTGTGACAACAATGGTGCTATTGCACAAGCCAAGAAACCTAGGCAGCACCAGAAGAACACACATATTCGCATGCGTTACCATCGGATTTGTGAGTTTGTTGAGGATGGTGGTGTCATGATATGCAAAGTACATACAGACTCAAATGTTACTGATCCCTTGACTAAGCCTCTCCCGCAGCCCGTGCATGAAGCGCACACAAGAGCAATTGGTATTGGATACATTTTAGATTGACTCTAGTGCAAGTGGGAGACTGAAGGAAATATGCCCTAGAGGCAATCATAGAGATAATTATATTTCATATGTATCCATGAGTTATTGTAATGTTCTTTGAATATCCATATCAGGAAACTTGTATTGAGTGCAATTATGTGAATTGTTTGTGAAACTCTTTACTTGTATGGTTATTTAATAGTTGTCCCTAGTCGGAGTTCATGTGAGGACACACGTGAATATTAGACTAGCACATCGATTGGTTGATGACTATGTTTCGCAAGTCATAGACATGGAGATGTCAAACCAATGATGTGGACACATGTTATGAACATGGGGTTGGACTGACCCAACATGAGACTGGCAATTAGACTTGCAGCTCTCTCTGCACATCATGTACGTTTTGTCCTTACACATGAGATTGTCGCATGTACTTGAGATGTGGATCGACCTACTTTGGGGCTATCAGACGCTACTCCGTAACTTGGTAGTTATAAAGGTAGCTTTCGGGGTTTGTCCTGAAACATGCTGCAAGGCATGGTCAATCAAGATGGGATTTGCCCCTCTCTACTTGATAGAGATATCTTTGGGCCCCTCGAGTGATCGGATCTAGAAATGCATGGCCGTGCTACATAAGGTTAAGAGTTAACCTAGTAAAGGGATTTCGAGTTACGTTATCGAGAAAGAGAGGTCATCTTGGAGCTAGACCAAATATCATGAGGCAAAGGGAAAGACATGTACTAAACCTTGTGATGGTTTGTCCGATATGATCTTTGTATGCGTTTAGGAGTTG
Source organism: Avena sativa (assembly GCA_916181665.1). NCBI lineage: Eukaryota > Viridiplantae > Streptophyta > Magnoliopsida > Poales > Poaceae > Avena > Avena sativa. The sequence continues at coordinate 183,194,404 of OV702284.1, read as the reverse complement.
GCACGTCTTGCTAGAGGCCACTACCAACTATTGGCAGAATAAGTGTATTCGTGTCATGTCTATACGTATATGAACCTATAGGGTCACACACTTAAGGGGCTGGAAGCCTAATGAGGATTGGATCCGAATTAGACCAGGCTTCGTCTACTAATGGGCTGCTAATGTAGAATCCCACTATGGACGCCTATATAAGAGAGGGTGGGGCGAGCTAACCAGGGTTAGAGCATTCCACCCAGCCGCCACACCTCACACCTGTGTTGCACGCGCGGACCTAGCAGTCCGGCGTCTGACGCTTCCACCCCGCACGTGTGGATACCTCGGAGGTGCTGCATCTGTGGCACTTGGACGAGTCGCGCAAGGGGAGATTCTCGTGGGACGAGGACAAGGAGGAGACATGGAACGTCTGCACTACCTCGACACGCTTCATCAATTCCGCAAATGCGCTTCTAGTGGTAATCCTGTGATCTATGACAACAGTATTCCTGGTTTACGCGGTAGAAAATTTTGATTTGGGCTAGTCTAGCCTACCCGTATCCCTTCAAGGCCTGCCCTAAAGACTCCTTCGCTCTGCCCCGTATTGATCAAGTCATTGACTCTATGGCCGGCTGCGATTTGTTATCTTTTCTCGATTGTTATTCCGACTACAATCAAATCTGGCTAAATCCAGCTGATCTGTTAAAGACATCGTTTATCACCCCGTATGGGGCTTACTGCTATGTGACCATGCCATTCGGCCTGAAAAACATAGGCGCCACTTATCAGCGTTGCATGCAGAAGTGCTTGCACTCGCAGATCAGCCGAAATGTGCATGCCTACATAGATGATGTCGTCGTCAAGTCCAAGGAGAAGCGGACCCTCCTCGAGTACCTGGGCGAGACATTCGCGAACCTTCTCCAATACTAGATGAAGCTAAACCCGAAGAAGTGCGTTTTCGTTGTGCCAGATGGACAGCTCCTCAGTTTCCTCGTGTCACACCAAGGAATCAAGGAGAATCCGGAGAAGATCGCAACCATCAAGACGGTGCAGCCGCCGAAGAGCTTGCTCAGCATCCAGAAGTTCACCGGATGCTTGGCCTACCTTAGCCGATTCGTCAGCCGGCTGGGAGAGAAGGCACTTCCACTGTACCAGCTAATGAAGAAGACAAACATGTTCACCTAGACAACGCAGGCGGATGCCGCGTTCCACGACCTCAAGCGCATGCTATCAACAACACTAGTGCTGGCCACGCCGGCTAAGAAGTAGCCGATGTTTCTCTATATAGCTGCCACCAACTGGGTCGTCAGTGTCGTCTTGTCGGTGGAGCGCCACGAGGAAGGCAAGGTCCAGTCGGTACAGCGACTCGTCTACTACCACATCGAAGTGCTCTCCCTCTCCAAGCAGAACTACCCCCACTACTAGAAGATGTGCTACAGTGTGTACCTGGCATGCAAGAAGCTCAAGCACTACTTACAGGAGCATCCGCTCACGGTGGTGTCCACCGCGCCATTGGGGGAGATATTCGGCAACAAGGACGCCACCGACAGGGTGGCCAAATGGGGCATCGAGCTAGCCGCCTACTGCATCCGGTATGAGCCAAGGATCACCATCAAGTCTCAGGCGGTGGCGGATTTCTTCGTCAACTGGGCGGAGAGCCAGTACCTGCCAATGGTACCCCGACTCGGACTACTGGAAGCTGAACTTTGATGGCTCAAAGATGCACGGGGTCTTGGGAGCCGCCATCGTGCTCACCTCGCCCAAGGGAGACCGACTGGAATATGTTCTCTATATCCACTCCTATGCTTTGGGGATTCAGATTTGGTGGTGCAACAAGTATATGGAGAGTGGGACGCCTGGGATGCTAACATGGCTCTATATCGGTTCCACATTTAGCTGCTCAGCGCCTTCTTCGAGGGATGCGAATTCCAACACATCCCCCACGCCAACAACGAAGCGGCCGATTCACTCGCGCGAGTCGGGTCCACCAGGAAGGCAATCCCTTCTGGCATCTCATGGGAGCACCTTCGCAAGCCAATCAAAACCCCTCCCTAGAATTCGAGTCCATCATCTGCGTGGCAGACCCGGGTGCGGCCAGATCAAAGGACCCGGGGGCTGCCACGACATAAAGCAAGGCGTCACCGAGTAGGACAACACGCTCGGGGGCTGCCTACTCAGGCATCCCACCTGGTCGCCCTCCTAATTAGCCTCAACCTATACCCGGAAGCGTCCTTGATATTTGGGAAGTCCCATCTTGGGCCTAGCCATTCATGAACTTCATCCTCAACGGAGAGCTTCCTGATAATGAGGTCGAGGCAAGGAAAATCAGGTGCCACGCGCACACATACACCATCATCAACAAGGAGTTGTACACGCGCGGCGTCTGCGGCATCTTCCAGCGGTGCGTCGATGCAGAAACTGGCTATAAGATGCTGAAGGAAATCCACCAGGGGAAATGTGGCCACCACGCCTCTTCCCGGGCCATAGTCTCCAAGGCCATGCGCCATGGTTTCTATTGAACCACCGTAGCTGAGGATGCGGAGCAGATGGTTTGCGCATGCAACAGGTGTCAGCAATTTGGCCAGCTCAGCCACATGCTGACTTTGGTGCTCAAGACCATACTAATCAGAAGGCCCTTCACTGTTTGGGGACTGGACATGGTCGGTCCCTTCAAGCAGGCCCGAGCCAGCATGACCCACCTGCTGGTGGTGGTGGATAAGTTCACCAAGTGGGTAGAGGAAAAGCCAATCCGGAAGCTGGATGGCGCCACGGTCATCACCTTCTTCTGGGACATCATCATCCGGTTCGAGGACCCCCAAAGCATCATCACCGACAATGGAACAAACTTTTCCAAGGGAGGCTTCGTCTGGTTTGGCCACAACAAGGGAATCCAACTGGACGTCGTGTCTGTTGCGCACACGTAGTCCAACGGGCAGGTGGAGAGGGCAAACGGCTTGGTGCTAGCCGGAATCAAGCCCCGGCTGATCGAGCCGCTGGAGCGCTCGCCCGGCTACTGGATTGAGGAGCACCCGACCGTGCTTTGGAGCCTGCGCACCCCAAATCGGTCAACCGGCTTCACCCTGTTCTTCCTCACCTACCGCTCATAAGCAGTCCTTGCGGCGAACACCGAGTTCGACACACCCCGCAAGCTCCTCTACACAGAGAAGGAGAACCAAGAGACGAGGGAGGATAGCGTGGACCTCCTCGAGGAGGCCCACGAGCTGGATCTTTCAAGATCTGCAATATACCAGTAAGGGCTGTGCCAGCACCATTCGAGCCGGATCCGTCTCGTTGCGTTCCGCGAGGGAGATCTAGTGCTTCGGTTGATACAAGACACCAAGGGCATGCACAAGTTGTCCCCTCCCTGGGAGGGCCCCTTCATCATCAGCAAGGTGATGCACAACAACTCCTACTACCTCATCGACGCGCAGCAGCCATGGAAGAACAAGATGGACAGATCGGATGAGGAGACCGAAAGACCATGTAATGTGGACCTGCTCCGCCCATTTTACACTTAGTTGAATAATAGTGTATGTATCCAGAACCCTGAATGAATGAAATATGTGGAATCCCGGATGATTCCCGGGGACTCCTTGCCATATATTCGCTTGTTGCTTTTTCCGTTTAATCCTGCAACATTTTCTAGCTCTGTTGACCCCTAACCGGGGGCTCGCCGGTTGGCCCGACCTGCTAATTCTGTAAACCGGCTTAGTAGTGTGCGATGGTGCCAAATGCCCACTCTTTGTCTCAGCTACAGACCGCAACCCGGCTGTCCGGCTAGCAAGAGAAAAAGCTCGAGGCATCCCACATGAAAAATGGCGAAAGATGCAACAGATTGGACATTCCGGCCATGTGCCTAGTTAGTATTTTCCGGCTGCTAAGCCCCTAGTACCGTGCACAATGTATTGTCAGCTCCCCCTTCGATTTCAGCTCTAGACCGCAACCCGGCTGTCCGGCAAGGACACATCATAAACAACAAATCTCACGGGAAAGTGACTAAGTGTTCAGAAAAGCATGAGCTAATTTTTGGAAAGTAAAACTGCCATTCGGTTGACAATATGTGTACTGTATGTTAATATACTGACAAAAGTTCATTTCTATGTGTTTCTTTTGCATGACTGCACCGAGTCGGATCTCAAGAACAGATAAGATTCGAAGAACCTACCGCCGGTAGCCACTCCGAATCTCGGAGGATACACCTAGTGGATGCGCTGACGTGCCCCCACGGGAAGCATGTAGCTCCCGGCTAGAAGATGTTCCAGCCGGTCGAAGAAAGACAAGGCCAGCTGACAAGGAAAGACAGAAAGCTTACCCGAACCAGGATGCAGTCTCTCCCGCCTAGCTAAGGCTCGTCAGTCGGACACGCAAAGGCACTATAGGAACGCAAGTTTGGGAAGATTCGAAGAACCTTGCTATGCGAGCTACTCCGAATCTCGGGGGATACACCTAGTGGGTGCGCTGACGTGCCTGCACTAGAAGTATACAGCTCCCGTCTAGAAGATGTTCATCCAGTCGCCACAGGGAGAGAAAAGGAAAGAAAGTTGTGAGGAAAGATAGAGAGAAACACAAGATTGCAAGCAAGGAAAGTAATAGAGAAAAAGGGCTCAAAGCCGGATATGAGCGTGGGTTAGTTCGAGCCAGGATGTAGTTCCTCCCATCCGATTAATTCAGGCCAGTTGGCCACACAAGATAAGGGGAAGATCAAAGTTTGTAAGATTCGAAGCACATAGTGGCGCTAGCTACTTCGAATCTCGGGGGATACACCTAGTGGGTGCACGCACCCCCACTGGAACTGAGGTTTCTCCCGGATGAAGGTAATCAGCCAGGAAAACGATAAATAAAAATACACACCCCCGACAAGAGGTGACCAGTTGGGCAGAAACAGCTCGTAGTACAGTTAGCAGAAGTAGCAAGGAAGGCGTGGGCCGATTAAAAGAATACCAGTCGGAAAAATTAGTCGTCCGCACACCAAAAAGCATACAGTGATCTAGGAAAAAGGCATTCCCAGTAATTAAACGGCAGGGGACCAAGCCCCCGCAGATCCAAGTTCACAAGTACCACCAGTGCAAGATGAAACATCTACAAAAACACACGACATCCTGGGGAACTCATCTTCAGTCGGCCGTCCCCTTGCCGTGGCGGTGCTCCTGGTCGACTCCATCACAATGGGAAGAAGCCTCCGCTCCACCGTCCGGATCCCCACCCGCCTCCAACTCGGTCAGGAACTCGTCAACATGGGTGTATGTAACACCCCCAGGATTAAGGCTAGACAAATCCCAAACATTCGTCTGAACATAAGCCTAACCTAATCTCAAAAGCATACAGAGAGGGAATCGGTAACACAACAGTGACCCTACGACACAAAAATTATATAGCAAGCTCATAACTAAGCAAAGAACCAAAATATTACAAGCAGAGGTCACTGACCACAAACATCAAAGAACGGAAGTAAAATTCTCCTATTAAGTATAGCAAACTTAACAAATGGCCTAAGAGGCCTAAAGCATAACGGTGACGTCCATTCCATAGATCCAAGACTGCCGAATAGGAACCCCAAGCTACTCATCGATGTCTATGTAGTAACGAACTCCTCTTCTATGGTAACACTTACTCTGCTGCAAAACTGTCAACGAAGCAAGGGTGACTACAGGGTGTACTCCACAAGACTTATGGCTGGTGGAGTTATTTTGCATAAAGCCATCTTTGTTTATAAAACAAGAGGGAGAAGAATCTTGACTAATAAGAATATTTTAAAAGGGGATAAGAGAGTGATATCACTAGCTTTGATCATCTTTTGATATCTACCGAATGTTTATCAAGTGAATCTACCAACTATGATCACCCCCTCGATCCGTGAGGAAGCATACTTAAGCACACATTACTTAACTTGCCAAGTTTTACGATTAGGTTCAAGTTCTCTATGATCATCACATTCGTTCCCAAATCGTCCATAACCATGGACACGGCTTTTCGAAAAGATTAATAACCTGCAGGGGTGTACAACTTTACCCACACGTACCAACCAATTCTTAATGTTAGTTAACATTAGCCCTCTTCCTGGGAAGGCCGGTAGAGAGTGGTTAACTACGACCTTTACCTTTCTTTCGCCGAGACCATGAGTCATCCACTAAGGAGATGCCGCTGTAACAGGTCGAGTCCCAAAGCTAGTCTCTAGCGATGTGAACAGGGTTTGAGATTACGGAGGCCGGGCCTCTCCCATTCCCTGCCACGCTTACCTACCTGTATGAATGCACCTCCTTCACCTCCATCTAGAAGAACCAGAATGCGTATGTCGAAATGGAACACCTGAACTATGTGACTCATGGAATCTACTAGGCAAGTTAGTTGGTCGAGGGGGTTTCCAGGCCCTCGTGTGGATGTACGCTTGTCTTGGTTCAAGAGGCAAGAACTCAGGTCCTAGGAGTGGAAAGTATGGGACTGCAAAAACCACAACCCACCGTGGACTCCCATACAAGCCTTAGTATGTTTAACTTTCATCTCTGATCATACCACGTCATCCTGTAAAACTAGGTTCATTCGCAGCTCTGATTCATCAACCGGATGGACCAGTAGTAATAGATAAGCATGGCTAAGCACAACATATATAATAGCTCTAGCAATGCTTCACAAGCCAAACCCTAGTTATGCTAGGAGCAATGGATCAAGGAATATAGGCTACAAAGGAAACATGCATTAGGTAGGATTACTCTATCTATCGACAAAAGACTTTAGAATCACATGCACATGGCAAGAATTGAAATGCTTGAAAACATAGGATTATATCATGTGTGGGGCTTCGCTTTCCTTTGCCTGTTGATATCCAGAAAGCAGGGTTCCGGACACCTGGTACTTTACTTGGTTATAGTTGGTCAAGTATTGGTCTTTGAGATTTGACGGTGTTGATCTCGGTCTTCAATCTCAAATCGTTACTCACATTCAACTCCGAGTACTACCGGGAAGAAGCAGAAACACCAGAAAGGAAAATGAAACAATTAACACATGGCATCGATGTAATGCTCAAGCGAGGATGATGATATGACAAGTAAATAGTATTGAAATGAACCCTAAAACATGCTTGGTCATTTTAAACGGGGTCCGAGAGGTCCAAACCTAGAACAAGGGGATCCTCGGAATCACCTGTGGGGTTCAATTGGTTCTTCTAATTAAATTTGTCATGAAAGTTGGTTAGAAATGCATTATTATAGCTCTATTTTGTAGATCTCATTTTTCTGAACATTCTGATATAATATTTGTATTATTATGATTTAAAGTGAATTAGTTATGATTTCCCCAATTTTAATTCATTTTAAATCATTTTTGGAATATATAAAATAATTTACATTTTTAAATTAGTTATACATTTTTATTAATCAGAAAACATTTCTGATAATGTTTATTTGAATTATCAAGGGGGCCCACATTTCAGGTATTTCCTTTACTTAAATAATTACAAAAATTATTTTCTGAAAATAATTAAGACAAAAGAAAAAGGGAAATGCACCACGATGGCGTCATCATGACATCAGCAATGGAGATGCCCTCGGGTGGTGATCGGATACGGCGCTAGGGGCGATGCGGTCTTGCGCGGTTAGGGGCATATGAAAGAGGGTCATGCGGGCAACCAGAAACTGGTGGTGCCGCTTGCAGGGGGTCGCCGGAGCAATGACACAATGGAGGACAGTGGTGGCGGTAGATGGTCGTGGGGGAGAGGAACCAGAGCGAGAGGGGGCAAGGGAGAAGGTCTACGAGGACCCGAAGCTCACCAGGAGTGCGATTCCGATGACAGGGAGGCTTGGGGCGGCCAGAGATGATGGAATCGACGGTGGCCGGTGATGAAAGAGAAGAGGTCGACGGTGAGGATTCACGGCGCGTGTTCAGGGAGGCATGGGAAGGGATATCACGATGGTGGCAGACGGCACCTGCACGCTAGGGTTTTGGCGAATTGGGGAAACCTACAGAGAGAAAGTGAGCAGGAGAGACGGGTATGGGGAGAGAGATCATGACGCGGCTGTTCTTATTGCCTCGACCAACGGCGGTGGCGGGCATCGCAGCGCGGCGAAGATCGACGACACGGTCTCGGACATGCACCTGCTTCTTATGTCTGAGGAAGATGATGACAGGGTGAGGCCGAAAGGGTACCTGGCCAGATTGGGCTGCAGATGGGCCAGATGGGCCGCGGGGAAGTGCGATGAGCGGCAGGGAGAGGAGAGGAGAAGAGCTGGGCTGCGGCCCAGATTAGATTAGGGACTGCTTTTATTTCCAAAACATTTTTTCTTTTTATGTTTTTCCTTTTGTGTTTGTAATTTCAAATTCAAATCTGTTTGGATACTTTCAAAATACCTGAGGGTTTTATAAAATATATAAAATAATCAAGAGCCCTTGTATTCAATTTGGCTCCATACATTTGTATACTTTTCAAATTACTTAAAACCATTTTAATGGATTTCAAGAGAGGGGGAAAACTAGGGTTTAGGGTTTGATCTATTTTTTGCACATATTTTAAATGATGATGATGCTCATGAATGCACAAATCAAATCCTAATTACTAGTTTGTAAAACTAGGGTTGTTAAAGTGTAGCCGGTGATCTTGATGGCGGCGGCACGAAGACCCGGATGCACTTGGCTCATGGCGGCGTGGTCGGCACCGACTCGGAAGCCTCCCACCAGCTTCTCCACCCGGGCGTCCTTGTACTAGCTCAGCATCAATGCCAAGGCCATTTAGGCCCCAGCCCAAGTAGCAAGGTCACGGAGCCGGTTGATGGCAGGTGGGGTGTCTCCGACCTTGATCACGAGGGAGCTAATCGTCTTCTGCACGAGGTCATCCGACCAGATGAAGTCGTGAACGAAGGTGATGGCCTTGCAGAGGTGGGCGGCGTCCTCTCCTAGCTAGGCGACGAGGTCCCGGACGTTGGCCTTCTTGCCCGGCTCCACCTGCTAGACCCGGTCATACGCCAGGGCATCTACTTCCGGATAAAAGCCTTGATAAGAAAGTGAAGTCAAAACGAATCCGGCGGATCCACCCAGACAAAAGAAAAGGAAGGACCGAGCTTAACTTTGGCGACGCACCCGACCTTCGTGAGCTCATCCAGCAAGAACGCCTCGTGCTCCTTCTACCGTGTGACCTCCTTGTCCAGGAGATCAAAGGCCACGACCTGGATGGCAAGGGTCTTCTTGTGCTCCACGGCAGCCGCCTCTAGCCGGTTGACTTTGGTGTGGAACTCCTTATTCTGCATGAGGAGCGCAGAGTTGTCCCGGCTGAGGCACGTATTCGACCGCATCAGTCGGTCAATCTCATGCTCGGCGCAAACGAGGATGGCTGGAAGACGAAGGCAAGAAGAAAAAGTCAGTTAGAAGGAACAAAAAATAGAGATAGGAGGAAGTCGAAAAACTTACTCTGGGCGGTCCCCCGTGCCATGGCAATGTGCTCTGCAGCCGACTTGTTGGAATCCTCCAGCGTCGTCTGGAGTAGCCGACAGCCCTTCAAGCCGTCCTGCAAGCTAACCTCGAGGTCCTTGTGGGAGGTGGCGGTGGTAGGCGGCAGCGGCGCGGTGGTGTCAAACTCGGAGGCAGGGGCATCGTGAGCCATGGAGAGCCATTGCCGGGATGACTCGTCCTCCGAATCATCGTCCGCCATGGTGACAATCTACTTCCCGGCCACAGAGCCCCCCGCGCCCACGGATGAACTAGCGTCAGGCCCAGACGCCGCGGAACCATCCGACTGGCTGGAAGCATCCGGCTGGTTCGATGGATCTGGCTGCACCGTCGGCTATGGCTCTGGAGGTGGGGAGATTTCCGGGGTTGGTGGGGGGTAGCTGTGGTTGGATCATCCTGGTGGACGGGGGAGGCAAGAGGAGGCGAGGTGGTGAAGGCGCGAACCGGGCTGGCGGCACCGAAAGATACGATGATATAAACACACTCAAAAGAAAGCAAGAAAGCAGTGGAAAAGGAACCCGCAAAATGCGGAAACTCACCCCTGCACGACGGGTGATTGGCTCAGATCACTGTAGAGCCTTGTTGCTAACCAAGGTTATCGAACAGCGGCAAGTTTTCCCTCAGTTATGAAACAAAGGTTATCGAACCAGTAGGAGCAAGGAAACAACTCCGGGGTGTTGCTAACAACTTGGAATCCTGCACAACACAAACTCAAGACTTTTCCCCAACTTACAGTGAGGTTGTCAATATCACTGGTTTTCTGAAAACAAAGGATTAAACATATAGTGTGGTAGATAATAGTTGCTTGTAGAAAGTAAACGGTAACAGTGGATGATGTATCAATGGTAAAGATTGGACCGGGGTCCACAGATCACTAGAGGTATTCTCCTTAAGATAAATAACATGCTGGGTGAACAAATTATAGCGGGGCAATTGACAGGATTGAGCAAGCATAACAACGCAAATACTAGACATTATGATTCCTATCAGATTTGATTGGGCATTACAACAATATACATAGACCGTAATCCGACTGCATCTATGACTAATAATCCACCTTTAGGTTATCATCCGAACCCCTTCTAGTATTAAGTTGCAGGCAACGGATAATTGCATTAAGAAATGTGTGTAAAGTAAACAATGCAATTGTTCCATGAACAAAAGATTGTTGCTTTCTCCCTAGTAGCAACAACACATCTACAACCTTAGAGATTTATGTCACTTCCCCAGATTACTATAGTCATGAACCTACTATCAAGCATAAATACCCCCTCTTGGAGTCACAAGCATCTACTTGGCGAAGATAGCTACTAGAAACGGAGAGCATGCAAGATCACAAACAACACATACATGTTAGAATCAATAATCAATAAGACATGATAGAATCAATAGTCAATTTGACATAGTATCTCAATATCCATCGGATCCCCGCAAACACAACATGTATGATTACAAATAGATGATCTTTATCATTAATGGATCACACAAGATCTAAACATGATAGCACAAAGGTGGAGAAACAACCATCTAGCTACTGTATGGACCCATAGTCCAAGGGTGAACTATTCACGCATCATACCGGAGGCTGGCATGGTGATGAAGAAGGCCTCTAGGATGATTTCTCCCCTCCGGCAGGGTGCCGGGAAGAGCTTCAGATCCCCCTCGATCTAGGGACGATGGTGGCAACGGCTACGGACTGTTTCGTGGAGATCTGATTGTGTGCTTAGGGTTTTTGCATCGGGGGGATTTTATACGTGAAGAGGCGAAGCAGGAGGCCGGATAGGGGGCCCACACCTTGCCCAGGCACGGCCTAGGGTGGGACCATGCCAGGGGGTGTGGCCACCCTGTGGCTCCCCTCCGTCTCTCCTCTGGACTTCGTTTTCCTTCCGGTAAAATATTGAATTTGGCTTTTGTCCCGTCCAATTCCGAGAATATTTCCTTACTAGCTTTTCTAAATCCAAAAAGAGCAGAAAACGGGCAACTCGCACTAAGGCATCTTGTTAATAGGTTAGTCCGAGAAAATTTATAAAAATATCTCAAAGTGTAGACAAAGCATAGCAAAGTTGATAATAAACAAGCATGGAACATCAAAAAATATAGATATGTTTACGACGTATCAACAGGTGCCCCGGTCTTCTTCCACGTCACCCCGAACTGGTTGGGACGGGGGATGCCGCTCCGGCTCCACTTGGTAGCCGGATCGTCGGTCGCAGGGGCTTGGCTCGACCCGGCCTCGTCGGACCACTTCTAGCCCACCTCCGAAGCAGTGGCGTCCTCACCATCTTCCGGCGCAGGGTCGTGTAGATCTTCCGCTGCTTCGTCATTTCGGCTAGGGAAATAGTCCTCCCTCATCGTTGGAGGCTTCACCGGATCGCCACAAGAGCGCCTCGGGGAGGTCGGCGTTAAACTTTTGAGGAGAGAAAGGCCCTCCTCCCGGAGGATGCACGGGAAGATCTGCAGAAAGATATGAAAGGCAAGCTGGATTAGAGCGCAAAATTGAGCAAGCCGGCAAGAAAAAGTAAAGAAGGCAAAGACGGCGACTTACGCAGTATGTACCGTAGCAGAAAAACAATATGGTCATATCATGCATTGAAATGCTATATACGAAGGACAGTGATAAATGCAAAAGGAAACTAACATGGTCCTTGAACCATCTTTGAAATCCCCGCTCGCGCCTTTTTTCCACATTGGGCATCCCATCGGTCACCAGTTGTTCTGAATGAAGACTGCAATCCAGAGAGTAACTTGGAATTAAAATCTTTACGTGTATGGCAATTTTGAATTCATAAGTATGGGAGATCAGAACATACATGATATATGGCTTAACGCCTTAACCTCCTCGCAGTTGTTTAGGACATACCAAGTCATCTTGGTTAGCTCCCTTTTGAGGGTCAAATCAGTATCATCGCTTCCTCCATAGAAGGTGACATGGATTCCTCTAATCAAATTCACACCATGGCGAAACACATCACAAGATGATTCGTGCTGGTCACCTACATTTCTTGCTGGCCGATTGAATCTTGTGACAATATCATCAAGGTATCTAGAGAAAAAGCCACACACTCAGAAGCAATGTAGGCCTCTCCCACTGAACCTTCTGTACATGACATGTTCCTAACATATCTCTTCAGATTACACAACAACCTCTCTATTGGATACATCCACCCATAGTTCACAGGGCCTTGAAGCATCGCCTCTTCAATAAATGCACAGCCATGTGGACCATCACATCAAAGAATGCCGGCAGAAATATGTGTTCAAGTTTGCACCGAATTACTAGGATTTCATCTTTGAGCCTTTCCAACACTGACAGTTTCAAATTTTTACTACACAATTTCCTAAAACATCTTCCTACCTCTCCAAGTCCTATGTAGATATCCGAACGCAAATACCCTCGCATGCCTGCAACCAATATTCCTTGCAACAGGATATGGCAGTCGTGGGTTTTAAGTCCCATGATCTTTCATTTAGGAACGCTGACACATTTCCCCATGTTTGAACAAAACCCATCATGAAAAGTGCAGTCCCACAGATATTGATAGAAACCTGCCTTATACTCCTTATTCGGATAATATGGTGCATGTGGACAGAGAAGGTCATTCTCTATCTCTATTGGTTGCACCTGTAGATCTCTGTCACATCCCAAAATTTTCCAAATTTTGAAATGTGAAAATAAATAAAAAAAAGAAATGATTGTTGAAATTTAGGGTGAAAACAAACTTTTAGTTTCTAAAAGGAAACATCAAAACCCATCTTGAACAAACTTTGAATGAAAAGGGAATTAAATAAAATTTCAATCAAGTGAAATGCATTCATCAATGAATGTATCTTGAAATTTAAACTTGGGAAAATAAACCAAAACCCGTAAAAGCCTAATGGAAGAAAATCATTCCCAAGATCTATCTAAGACTATGGATTTGATCCATATAAAAATTTGTCAACAAACATTTATAAATGATCAAGAATGACAAATAAAAATATTATAAAACCATAGAAATTGGTTTCACTCAATTTGGAGTCATAGATAAAAACTTAGGAATTTAATAAGTTAAAAGGAATTAATTTCCAAAGCTAATAAAGCCCTTATCTTAAATCCATGCCAAATCTTGAGCAAATAAATCCTAAACAAATATTAAATAAAGTTAAGCAAATTAGAATCACCAATTTTGGATCTTTAAATAAAAAGATATGGATTTTATAAGCAAAGGAAGAAATAAATAAATAAAAGCCAAATTAAATATTGGCCAAACAAATGAAATGAAAGATTATTGATTAATAAAAAGAGTAAAGGATTGTTTAAATAAAATCATTTAATATCCAATTTTACTTAAATAAAGACAATTCCCAATTTAATTGAATATTAACTCATAATAAAGTATTACAAATAATAATTCAAAGAAAATTATTTGCACTAAAGAATAAATAAAACCTATTGAAAAAGGTTTGGTAAATATTTGAATTCAAATAGAGTTTGAAAACATATTTAAATTTTATTTAAAATAAAGACAAAATGTCTATTTAAAATAATAATAAACCATAATGGAATAAAAATAAATATTCTAAAATGGACTTTAAAACACATTTAAAACAGTATATAGAAAACTACTGAAAAGTTTTGAAAAGATTTGATAAATAAATCTGATTCAAATAAGAGTTTGAATTTGAAAACAGAAAATCAAAATAGAAAAAGAAAAAGAATCACGAAGAAATAAAAGGGGAAAAGGACCAACCCCTAACCAGGCCCAATCCAGCCTAGCAAGCCAATTTCTTACTCCCCATAGAAAAATGTTTTGCACCAGAGCTTTAACCCACGCAGACGCTGACCAGCGGACCCCACGCGCACCTCCTCTCTTCGCTGACCGGTGTACCCCACATTGCTTGTTCATCGTTTCCACCCGCGTCGACCGTTCCCCCTCGCACCTCGCCGTTTCTGCTGCGTTTAATTTTTGTAAATTCGCATGAATGCACTATCAAACCTCGCCGGTGGCCATTCCCTCCTAAAAGGCCACGCCCCCACTCCATTTCCCCCCAGACACCACTCCCTACCTGACCCTAGGCTGCCCGAATCGCTCGTGGAAACGCCACTGCCTCCGACGTGTTTCCCGGACAATTCCGGCGAAGCCAGACCTCCCCAAACCCTTTGGTGCATACTGGGTTGCTCGTCAGCATCTCCTGCATCTCCCATTACCGCTAGCTTGGCCACGCACTTCCCAGAAACTCGGCAACGACGAACCCTTCTCACCACCGTCTCCTGCCTCAACTCCGGCGACCCCTCCCCGTAAGCACAAGCTGGCCCCTCCTCTCTAGTTGCTAGTCACGTGTTCAACATCCTTGCACGCATCTAATAGTGTCTCCCATTTGCCTTGGCATGACCTGCAACCTCGCCCCCGTCGACGAACAGAGACGCCTGGCGCCGCCGTGAACTCCGACGAGCAATTGCCGCCGTTCCCGTGTGCCCCTTGACAGAAGGAAGCCACCTTGAGCTTCACTGCAACCAAGCGAGCACGGTAAGCACCTCCGCTCCCTCTCTTGCTTCCTAGTTCGTCAGCAACGTCACTGACAGATCCGCGCTGTCGCTCGTCGCCGTGTTGCGCCGCTAGACTTTGGTCAGTGCACTGTAGACCGTTAGATCGTAATCGCATGGTTAGGATAGATCATTTAATAGAAAGGGTATGTTTGATTCTGAGCCGTGCGATGCACTTTAGATCCAACAGTCCACAGAGCGCGATCTGCGCGAACCGGTACGCGCCAGTAAGAAACAGCCACGTGGCCAGTGATTCGTTTTAAAACAGAAATTTGATCTATTAGATGATAGGATTTGTAAAATTCTTAAATTTTAATCTACATGTCCAAATTTTACAAATTTTATATCACTGGATTCAGAAAAATGTGAACTTTCCAGCCATGCACTTTTCTTAGTATTTTACGTCTGGAAAATTAGTTGTTTTTGCATAAACATGTGTAGTCATATTTTGAGTATAAAATTTATTCTAAAAAATTTTTTAGGGTAAAATCTTTTGTAAAAGGTTTGTTTTGAACCTACTGACCATAAAAACCAACTTGTAGATTTAAAAATATATTTTGTGATGCAAAATAATAAATCTTTGAATAAAAGCATTTCTAGTTAAATAAAAATATTGATTTTGGTTTAAAAATGCTTTTTGACTAAAACCTTTGGAAAATGGTTTGATTTAAACTCTCTGACCCTAAAAACCAAGTTTTAGGATTTTATAAAAATATATTTGATGAACCCTAGTAAATGATTACTTTGTTTAAAGGCATTTTTAGCAAATAAAATATTGCTTTGAATTAAAAATGGGAATTTGGATGAAACCTTTTGCAAATGGATTAATATTAAACACTTTGACCATAAACACTAAAATTTGTGTTTAAAAATATATTTGACTAACACTACAAAATATTACTTTGTTTTAAATCATTCTTAGCAAAACAAAAATGATTTAAATGGCCATTTTCACCAACTTGAATTTAAATGGTTTTACCACTTTTGTAAATGATCAATAGGAGCTTTAAAATGTTTAGAGCCTAATATAAACCACTTTTCCAAATAAAAAAATCTTTTGCATGCTTGCATGCATTACTTGATTTTATTATTTTATGTGGTGAATTGTTTGAATGCTAGTTTTAATATGTGCTTGCTTGATTGAATTGTAGTGAAATTTGAGAAGTCTGATATTTGCAAGATCAAGGAGTGAACCAATATTCTCTACTAAAAAGGCAAGTGACAATATCATCCATGTCCTACTATTTTCACTACACTTAGTGGTATTTTTGTAGTATGCATGATAGGGCTACTATGTTACTATGCTATGTTATGTCCTATTAGGAAACCCTTTATACCTTCCTTAGTGAAAACATCATAGTTGTAGTATGCTTAGCCCTGCTATAGACTTGGGATGGAATACATGATATGAATGTATGAAGTGTTGGAAAAATATATGTTTTATATAATAAAACAAGTACTCAATGAACCACCTGGGTGGAATGTGGATACTCAATTTTTGGACAAGGTGGCAACAAAGGGAACCATGTTTATATGGCTATCTTCTTGTATGTGCACTAGAAGAAAACCACCCAGGGACTTAGAGATTGAACATGTTTCTCGTACAGTGGTTTCCGTGTACAGCCACATGCTAAATGGGCTCTGGCTTAGTTAACTACATAGTGGAAGACCCTTGCATTGGCACCTACTCAGGTTAACCGGATTTATGTATTGGAAATATATCCTTACGTTGGTGCCTGGTAGACAAGCTAGCATCATGTATTGGGAGGACTTCTATGGAAAGACTTTGTCACATTCTCGATCTGCCGGTACTCCATTTGGTGTGTACTTATCCAGCGGCCACTGGTGGCATCAAGACGAGATTGTGTCATGTGGGTAAATTGTACAACTTATGCAGAAGATCAAAATTCTAAGTACTTACCCGTGTCCCCGGTTACGGACAACTCTGAGCAACTAAGGCCTGAAGCTATGGAAGATCTCGACATTCCAATTTCTCAAAGTAAAACTTGATGGTGTCAACAAGGGATTAGAAGAACTTGGAATTTTCCAAGGAGTTCAAAAAGATTGTTGAAAGATCAAAACTATTTTGAAAAGATAGGATAAAACCATATTGCTTTCTGCAAATGAGCATAAACTCAACTTAGCCAAATATGCATATATTGATAGGTTCCAACTTATTTCCACATAGTAGTGAAACTTGCCAATACAATTCAAATGTATTGACCCTTGTGGCTGTAACTTGTTATGTTGCAGGTTTGTTTGATGTTAGTGAAGTGTGTTGATTAGGATTATAAGTCTACAACCAACATGATTGCCTGTGGTACTTTGAAGATGAAGGACTCCATGCTATATAGTTATTTCTGCTGCATTGTAATGAGATAGCCAAATGAGCTATGTAATATGTAATGAATTATTTTATTCCTGGTTATGAAGTTGTACTATGACCTTTGTTTCTTGATATTACATCTTAAACTGTGGATGCTA
Source organism: Avena sativa (assembly GCA_916181665.1). Taxonomy (NCBI): domain Eukaryota; kingdom Viridiplantae; phylum Streptophyta; class Magnoliopsida; order Poales; family Poaceae; genus Avena; species Avena sativa. The sequence goes on along the minus strand of OV702284.1, from coordinate 183,176,991 downwards.
GCTATTGATCTAGGGACTAGCATTGTAAACATAGGGATCTCTACCTTATTAAAGGTTGGGACCTTTACAGATGGTATCAGAGCACTGTGTTGCCTGTAGGATTGTAACCCTAGGATTGGACAAAACCCCTTTGAAAAATAGGAGTTGTATTTGTTCCAAATCTTATTTACAAACAATCTTGTAAACTCTTCCCTCAACCTTTTTGGTTTTGATTCTACTTCTCTTCCTTTTTCAACTTGATTGACAAAGCCTCCACCATGACCAATGACTTCAACTTTAGTTTCACCAAGGACTTCAACTTAGACATCAATAAGGAATACAAGTGAGAACCAAGAGACATTAGATTGCCTACCAACTATCTAAGACATTGATGACATGTTAGTGTATGGATCATAATGACCTATGAGGTATGACTATACTAGGTTGATTGTTTCAAGAAAACTTGTTGTTTCCTTCAACTCATGAGTTAAACTTATAAGTTGTTAAGTGATTAGTTGCTTGTTGATTGTTTGATTGAACTTGATTGTTTTGGGTTGTGTGTTAGAACTTCTTTAGATCTATCTATCATTACTTATCCCTATTAAACCAACAGATGCCTCCCCGTCGTGCCAACAACAACAACAACAACAACAACAACAACAACAACAACAACAACAACAACAACAACAACAACAACAACAACAACAACAACAACAACAACAACAACAACAACAACAACAACAACAACAACAACAACAACAACAACAACAACAACAACAACAACAACAACAACAACAACAACAACAACAACAACAACAACAACAACAACAACAACAACAACAACAACAACAACAACAACAACAACAACAACAACAACAACAACAACAACAACAACAACAACAACAGCACCAACAACAGCACCAACAACATCACCAACAACAGCACCAACAACAGCACCAACAACAGCACCAACAACAGCACCAACAACAGCACCAACAACAGCACCAACAACAGCAACAACAACAACAACAACAACAACAACAACAACAACACCAACAACAACAACAACAACAACAACAACAACAACAACAACAACAACAACAACAAAGATGTAGCAGTTGATCACATCTCAAGCTCAACTAATGCATATGATGATGCAGTTCATGCAGAATCAGAATCAGAATAACAAAAATAACAACAACAACAATCTGAACAATCCTCCAGCATTTGACATGCTCACCAGATTTCTGAAATTGAGGCCTGCAAAGTTCTCTAGAACAACTGATCCAATCGTAGCCAATGACTGGTTACGTTCGGTGAACAAGGACTTAGTGAATGTCGGCTGCACCGACGAGGAAAAAGTCAGGTTTGCAGCACATCTTCTTGAAGGACCAGCAGCAACATGGTGGGACAACTTTCAGATCACCACTCCCCTTGAGGATGTGACTTCGGCTATTTTTGAGGATGGTTTCCGTACAGCTCACATATCATCCGGAGTGATGAACTTGAAGAAAAAGGAGTTCCATAGCCTGAAACAACTTCATCATAGTGTGGTTGAGTACATCGAGGAGTTCAATAGTCTGGCGCGCTATGCACCGGATGAAGTTGATACAGATGCTAAGAGGAAAGAGAAATTCCTCGAAGGACTTAATGATGAGTTGAACAAAGAGGAAGCATAGCCTCAAGTATCACTCAGGATCATCATAAAAGAAGCGTTCATTCAAAAAGAGCAATGGAGATTCTGGACCACATCAACATGAAGGAAATGGACACACTCATTATAAGAATCACCACAATAACAATGGAAGTGATAATAATAATGGGAATGATACTGACAATGGAGATGACCTTGGTCAGAACCAACATGGCAATCCCAAGAAGAAAGACATTAGCTAGTTGCAGTGCTGTAATTGTAAGGAACTTGGACACTATGCATCAGACTGTCCTGAGAAGAAAAAGAATAAGGATGCTAGAAACTCCAAGGGAAGCAATTCCAATGTGGCCCAGAAAGGACATGTGAACCACATCGACATGTATGGAACCCTTGAAGAATTAGATGATGTGGATGGCAGGATTTAGCTAACTTAGTTGAGTCATATAAGGATCCCTTGTTTGGTTATCAATTATTGAACCCATAGTCAAGTGAACCATCAATGTAACCCTACAAAAATTCCTTTTAAGGGTGGTAGTACCCTAGTTGTATTGAAGCCAACTTGTAACCTCTAGCCTTCCAAATCTCGGGACGAGATTTCTTGTATGGGTGGTAGCCTGTCACATCCCAAAATTTTCCAAATTTTGAAATGTGAAAAATAAATAAACAAAAGAAATGATTGTTGAAATTTAGGGTGAAAAGAAACTTTTTGTTTCTAAAAGGAAACATCAAAACCCATCTTGAACAAACTTTGAATGAAAAGGGAATTAAATAAAATTTCAATCAAGTGAAATGCATTCATCAATGAATGTATCTTGAAATTTAAACTTGGGAAAATAAACCAAAACCCTCAAAATCCTAATGGAAGAAAATCATTTCCAAGATCTCTCTAAGACTATGGATTTGATCCATATAAAAAAAATTAAACAAACATTTATAAATGATCAAGAATGATAAATAAAAATATTATAAAACCATAGAAATTGGTTTCACTCAACTTGGACTTAGGAAGTTAATAAGTTAAAAGGAATTAATTTCCAAAGCTAATAAAGCCCTTATCTTAAATCCATGCCAAATCTTGAGCAAATAAATCCTAAAGGAATTTAAAAAGATAAACAAATATTAAATAAAGTTAAGCAAATTGGAATAACCAATTTTGGATGTTTAAATAAAAAGATATGGATTTTATAAGCAAAGGAATAAATAAATAAATAAATAAATAAAAGCCAAATTAAATCTTGGCCAAACAAATGAAATGAAAGATTATTGATTAATAAAAAGAGTAAAGGATTGTTTAAATAAAATCATTTAAAATCCAATTTTATTTAAATAAAGACAATTCCCAACTTAAATGAATATTAACTCATAATAAAGTATTATAAATAATAATTCAAAGAAAATTATTTGCACTAAAGAATAAATAAAACCTACTGAAAAAGTTTTGGTAAAAATTTGAATTCAAATAGAGTTTGAAAACATATTTAAATTTTATTTAAAATAAAGACAAAATGTCTATTTTAAAATAATAATAAACCATAATGGAATAAAAATAAATATTCTAAAATGGACTTTAAAACACATTTAAAACAGTATATAGAAAACTACTGAAAAGTTTTGAAAAGATTTGATAAATAAATCTGATTCAAATAAGAGTTTGAATTTGAAAACAGAAAATCAAAATAGAAAAAGAAAAAGAATCACGAAGAAAAAAAAGGGAAAAGGATCAACCCACTAACCAGGCCCAATCCAGCCCAGCAAGCCCATTTCTTACTCCCCCCAGAAAAACGTTTCGCACCTGAGCTTTAACCCATGCAGACGCTGACCAGCGGACCCCACGCGCACCTCCTCTCTTCGCTGACCGCTGGACCCCACATTGCCTGTTCACCGTTTCGACCCGCGTCAACCGTTCCCCCTCGCACCTCGCCGTTTCTGCTGCGTTTAATCTTTGTAAATTCACATGAATGCGCTATCAAACCTTGCTGGTGGCCACTCCCTCTTAAACTCCCACGCCCCCACTCCATTTCCCCCCAGACACCACTCCCTACCTGCCCCTAGGCTGCTCAAATCGCTCGCGGCAACGCCACTGCCGCCGACGTGTTTCCCGGCCGATTCCGGCGAAGCCAGACCTCCCCAAACCCTCTGGTGCATACTGGGTTGCTCGCCAGCATCTCCTACATCTCCTAGTACCGCTAGCTTGGCCGCGCACTTCCAAGAATCTCGGCAAAGATGAACCCTTCTCGCCACCGTCTCCTACCTCAACTCCGGCGACCCCTCCCCGTAAGCACAAGCTTCCCCCTCCTCTCTGGTTGCTAGTCACATGTTCAGCATCCTTGCGCACATCTAATAGCGTCTCCCATTTACCTTGGCATGACCTGCAACCTCGCCCCCGTCGATGAACAGAGACGCTTGGCGCCGCGGCGAACTCCGACGAGCAATCGCCGCCGTTCCCGTGTGCCCCTTGACAGAAGGAATCCACCTTGAGCTTCACTGCAACCAAGCGAGCACGATAAGCACCTCCGCTCCCTCTCTTGCTTCCTAGTTCGTCCACAACGTCACTGACAGAGCCGCGCCGCCGCTCGTCGCCGTGTTGCGCCGCCAGACTTTGGTCAGTGCACTTTAGACCGTTAGATCGTAATCGCAGGGTTAGGATAGATCATTTAATCGAAATGGTATGTTTGATTCTGAGCCAGGGGATGCACTTTAGATCCAACAGTCCACAGAGCGCGATCCGCGCGAACCGGTACGCGCCAGTAAGAAACAGCCATGTGGTCAGTGATTCGTTTTAAAACAGAAATTTGATCTATTAGATGATAGGATTTGTAAAATTTGTAAATTTTAATCCATATGTCCAAATTTTACAAACTTTATATCACTGGATTCAGAAAAATGCGAAATTTCCAACCATGCACTTTTTTAGTATTTTGCTTCTGGAAAATTAGTTTTTTTTTGCAGAAACATGTGTAGGCATATTTTGAGTATAAAATTTATTCTAAAAATGTTTTAGGGTAAAATATTTTGTAAAAGGTTTGTTTTGAACCTACTGACCATAAAAACCAACTTGTATATTTAAAATTATATTTTGTGATGCAAAAGAATAAATCTTTTAATAAAAGCATTTCTAGTTAAATAAAAATATTGATTTTGGTTTAAAAATGCTTTTTGACTAAAACCTTTGGAAAATGGTTTGATTTAAACTCTCTGACCCTAAAAACCAAGTTTTAGGATTTTTTAAAAATATATTTGATGAACCCTAGTAAATGATTACTTTGTTTAAAGGCATTTTTTGCAAATAAAATATTGCTTTGAATTAAAAATGGGAATTTGGATGAAACCTTTTGCAAATGGATTAATATTAAACATTTTGACCATAAACACTAACATTTGTGTTTAAAAATATATTTGACTAACACTACAAAATATTACTTTGTTTTAAATCATTCTTAGCAAAACAAAAATGATTTAAATGGCCATTTTCACCAACTTGAATTTAAATGGTTTTACCACTTTTGTAAATGATCAATAGGAGCTTTAAAATGTTAGAGCCTAATAGAAACCACTTTTCCAAATAAAAAAATCTTTTGCATGCTTGCATGCATTACTTGATTTTATTATTTTATGTGGTGAATTGTTTGAATGCTAGTTTGAATATGTGCTTGCTTGATTGAATTGTAGTGAAATTTGAAAAGTGTGATATTTGCAATATCAATGAGTGAACCAATATTCTCTACTAAAAGGCAAGTGACACTATCATCCATGTCCTACTATTTTCACTACACTTAGTGGTATTTTAGTAGTATGCATGATAGGGCTACTATGTTACTATGCTATGTTATGTCCTAATAGGAAACCCTTTATACCTTCCTTAGTGAAAACATCATAGTTGTAGTATGCTTAGCCCAGCTATAGACTTGGGATGGAATACATGATATGAATGTATGAAGTGTTGGAAAAATATATGTTTTATATAATAAAACAAGTACTCAATGAACCACCTGGGTGGAATGTGGATACTCAATTTTTGGACAAGGTGGCAACAAAGGGAACCATGTTTATATGGCTATCTTTTTGTATGTGCACTAGAAGAAAACCACCCAGGGACTTAGAGATTGAACATGTTTCTCGTACAGTGGCTTTCGTGTACAACCACATGCTAAATGGGCTCTGACTTAGTCAACTACATAGTGGAAGACCCTTGCATTGGCACCTACTTAGGTTAACCGGATTCATGTATTGGAAATATATCCTTACATTGGTGCCTGGTAGACAAGCTAGCATCATGTATTGGGAGGACTTCTATGGAAAGACTTTGTCACATTCTCGATCTGTCGGTACTCCATTTGGTGTGTACTTATCCAGCGGCGACTGGTGGCATCAAGACGAGATTGTGTCATGTGGGTAAAGTGTACAACTTCTGTAAAAGATCAAAATTCTAAGTACTTAGTTGTGTCCCCGGTTATGGACAACTCTGAGAAACTAAGGCCTGAAGCTATGGAAGATCTCGACATTCCAATTTCTCAAAGTAAAACTTGATGGTGTCAACAAGGGATTAGAAGCACTTGGAATTTGCCAAGGAGTTCAGAAAGATTGTTGAAAGATCAAAACTATTTTGAAAAGATAGGATAAAACCATATTGCTTTCTGCAAATGAGCCTAAACTCTACTTAGCCAAATATGCATATATTGATAGGTTCCAGCTTATTTCCACATAGTAGTGAAACTTGCCAATACAATTCAAATGTATTGACCCTTGTGGCTGTAACTTATTGTGTTGCAGGTTTGTTTGATGTTAGTGAAGTGTGTTGATTAGGATTACAAGTCTACAACCAACATGATTGCCTGTGGCACTTTGAAGATGAAGGACTCCATGCTATATAGTTATTTCTGTTGCATTGTAATGAGATAGCCAAATGAGCTATGTAAGATGTACTGAATTATTTTATTCCTGGTTATAAAGTTGTACTATGACCTTTGTTTCTTGATATTACATCTTAAACTGTGGATGCTAGCTATTGATCCAAGGACTAGCATTGTAAACACAGAGATCTCTACCTTATTAATGGTTGGGACCTTTACAATCTCGCCTAATGTCTAGGGCTTCACAATCATACCTGGCCTTCAAGGTGTCCTTATTCTTTCCATCAATTTCAAGTACTGTGCCAACCAACACTACAAGAGATCTGGCCTATAGAGGCACTATTTTGGTCCCGTAGAGACACATTTATTGTCTTTACTTACTTGTAGAGGCATTTTACACATTGTCTCAAAAGTGTCACTATGGGCAGTGTCTCTATGGGGTAAGGACACTAGTAGTAATGCCTCTATACATCTTATAAGACACAATAAAGAGGCATTATATTATGTCTCTACATGTAGAGTAAAAAATCATGAGAAACATGTCAAAAGGAATCCTTGAACTCTTGACCTTAATGATAAAGACTTGTTCCTCTAACCATCTCAACCTTCCACAAGATCTTGTTTATACTTAGAATGAACTTCTTTTGAGTATTGCACATCAGGACTAAAACATAAAACAAATGTCTCTAGACAACAAGACAAATGTCTCAAATAGTGTCTTTACATAAAATGTAAAGACATTTTACAATGTGTCTCAATGATTGCATGTATGTAACTTTTTGTGACAATTTAAAATGCCTCAAAAGTTGTCTCTAGAATGAAATTTTCATTCCTTCAAAAAATGTCTTAACTAATGACTCTATATTTGAGACACATTCCTAAGTGTCTCAAAAATTGTCTCTAAAGGATGAAAAATGTCTCTACGTGATTTTTAAAGAGACAAAATAGAAAGTGTCTCAAGGAGAATGTCTCTATGGTAGGTTTTTGTTGTAGTGCAAGTTGTCGCAGATGTTTTTCTCAATGTGCATCACGTCGAGATTGTGCCTAAGTTTCAACGATGCCTAGTAAGGGAGGTCCCAGAAACCATGTCTCCAGTTCCAGATCGGTGAGGGATTTGTATGCTTCCTCTTTTTCCTCCTAGGATCACCTCCAACTCTTGGTTTAAGATGCCTAACCTTCTCCACTCAGCTTGTAACTCAAATGTAGTAAATTTTCCTGGCCTCGAGTTGTCATCATGAATTCTAGCAAGCTCCGTATCTCGCTGCAAGCGGTGGTTCTTAAGGAGAAAACGATGGTGCCCAATGTAGCCTATTTTTCTCTTTATGAATTTGTAAAAAGGATTTTTGTCAAAATGCAGGCATGCATGATATCCTTTTGTTGTACGCCCAGACATAGTGATGCAAGCTGGGTAGTCATGCGTACACCAAAGAACTACTGCACGAATATCAAACATTCCGTTTTGAAATGCATCGTTAGAACACACGCCCTTCCACATCTGATGCAAATCGTCTAGTAGAGGCTCCATAAAGAGACCAAAGTCCTTTCCAGGACTTGATTTGCCAGGGATTAGAAGGCAAATCATGTAGTTTGATGCATCCATACAATACCATGGTGGAGGTTGTACGGCATGGCAAATATAGGCCACATATTGTAGCTTGTTCTCATAGTTCCATAAGTATTGAAGCCATCTATGGCAAAGCCAATCCTTATGTTTGTAGGGTCATCTGAAAAGTCCTACCATGTTTTGTCAAAATCCTTCCATGCTTCACCATCATCTGGATGACAAAGTATACCAACTCTGGGCATTCTCTTTAATTTGTGCCATTGCATGTTCTCCGCTTTTTTCCTCGAAGAGAACAATCTCTTTAGCCGTGGAGCCAATGGAAAATGCCGCAAGACTTTGACAGCCGACGACTTCCTATCCAGATATTTCCACCTTGAGGCGCCACACTTATCGCAGTTGTTTAGCTTGGCATTTGTCTTCCAGAATAGCATGCAGTTGTTTTTGCACACATGTATGCTTTCATAGGAATGTCCAAGATCCTTCAGATAAGTTTTTTATTCATGATATGATCTCAGCAGGTTATTGGGGTCCGACAGTGCATCGGCGAATAGCTTCATCCAATCATCGAAAGCGTTGTTGGTTGTCCAGTGATATGACTTGTGATGAAGGAGCTTCACAACAAATTCAAACCTCGAGTGTTTACTTCCCGGGTAAAGCTTGTGCTTTGCCTCTTCCAACAACTTTGCAAACAATTGCTCATGTTTACCATTAGTTTTGGCATTAGCATCAACCTTCTCTGCAACTGTTGCATCCCCTTCTTGCTTAAGGTCTTGCAATATTCCCGAAATGCTATCACCTCCTTCATCATTAGAATACATATTGCCATTGTCATCACCGGCGTAACCACCATTGTTTTTATTGGTGGATCTTCAATAACTACAACATCAAGTGGCTCTCCGTGTTGTATCCAGTGAGTATATGTGTGTTACATGCCACTAATTAGTAAGTGGTTATGAAGACTCCCTACATGTATCGTATTATGGTTCAGGCACTTTGTAGGGGTTCATAGCATGGAAAACAAAAAAATTCTACCGCATGAACACACACAAGCCACAATCTATCTACTAGATTGTAGCAATGAGTCGATTAGAGTACTCACCCTCGAAGATTCCAAAGCGGTTAACGAGAGCAGATTCTCGTGGGTGATGTAGTCGTACACTTGCCAATCTCAAGATCGCGTAGACGATCCTTCCGGCGCTGCATTCCGGCAGCACTTCCGCAGTCGGTCACACGTTCGGTACTTGGTGAAGACCTTCCTCTCCCTTGTTCCAACAGGTAGTGGAGGTTATAGTTCTCTCCTCGTGATTCCGGTAGCATGACGGCATGGTGTCGGAAGTAGAGGGAAGATCCCGCAGGGCTTCGCCTAAGCCAGAGCGGGTTATGGTGGAGAAATAGGGTTTCCTCGGCGATCTAGGGTTTAGAAGCCGAAGAGGAGGAGGAGGTGGAACTGGCGGCAGCTAGGGCAGCGACGACGAGCCGGCGGCTGCGCAAGGCGGCACGGAGGCGGCGGCTTGGGCAGTGGAGGTGTTATGGTGGAGGGGAAGCCCCCTCCCGTCTATGTAGGAGAGCGAGGGGCATCTAGGGAAAGGGGAGTTTGAATCCTTCCCCAACTCCCTCTGAAGGAAATATGCCCTAGAGGCAATCACAGAGATGATTATATTTCATATGTATCCATGAGTTATTATAATGTTCCTTGTATATCCATATCAGGCAACTTGTATTGATTGGAAATTATGTGAATTGTTGTGAAACTCTTTACTTGTATGGTTATCGAATAGTTGTCCCTAGTCGGAGTTCATGTGAGGACACACATGAATATTAGACTAGCACATCAATTGGTTGATGAATATGTTTCGCAAGTCATAGACATGGAGATGTCAAACCAATGATGTGGACACATGTTATGAACATGGGGTTGGGTTGACCCAACTTGAGACTGGCAATTAGACTTTTAGCTCTCTCTACACATCGTTTACATTTTGTCCTTAGACCTGAGATTGTCGCATTCACTTGAGATGTGGATCGACCTACTTTGGGGCTATCAGACGCTGCTCCGTAACTGGGTAGTTATAAAGGTAGCTTTCGAGTTTGTCCTGAAGCATGCTGCAAGGCATTGGTCAATCAAGATGAGATTTGCCCCTCTCTACTTGAGAGAGATATCTCTGGGCCCCTCGAGTGATCGGGGTTAACCTAGTAAAGGGATTCCAAATCACAGTATCGAGAAAGAGAGGTCAGCTTAGAGCAAGACCAAATATCATGAGGCAAAGGGAAAGACATGTACTAAACCTTGTGATGGTTCGTCTGAATGATCTTTATATGCGTTTAGGAGTTGGCACGTCTTGCTAGAGTCCGCTACCAAGTATTGACAGAATAAGTGTATTCGTGTCATGTCTATACGTATATGACCTATAGGGTCACATACTTAAGTGGCTGGAAGCCTAATGAGGATTAGATCCGAATTAGACCATGCTTAGGCTACTAATGGGTTGTTAATGTAGAAGCCCACCAGGGATGCCTATATAAGAGAGGGTGGGGCGAGCTGACCAGGGTTGAGCATTCCACCTAGCCTCCACTCGTCTCACACCTGTGTTGCACGTGCGGACCTAGCAGTCCGGCGTCCGATGCTTCCATCCCATACGTGTGGATACATCGGAGGTGCTGCAGCTGTAGAACTTGGACGGGGAGCTTCTCGTGGGAAGAGGACGGGGAGGATAAGTAGAACATCTACACTGCCTCAACGCGCTTCATCAAGTTCCGCAACTGCGCGTCTAGTGGTAATCCCAAGATCTATGACAACAGTAATCCTGGTTTACGCGGTAGAAATTTTTGTTTTGCGCTAGTGTAGCCTACCCGTATCCCTTCACCCTCTCCTTCTAGGCTTTTGGTGGAGGGAGAGAAGGATTCTCTTCTTCCTCCACTAGGAAACATTGTCCCAATTTGACTTTTCAAACTTGCCTTTTGACTTTCAATGTTGGAGTTTCATTTAACTATATTTGCATAACCCTTTGACCTAGGACATGATGCAACCATTCCACTTAGTCATGACACATTCATGCACCCTTCCCCTTCCGGTCCATTGAACCTTCTAGAACCTTCTAGATCATTCCGGTGAAAACACCGGAATCATTCCCGAACTCCGGAATTGGACTTTCCTTATATGAATCTTATTCTCTGGACCATCCCGGATCCCATCCGAGACTCCGAACAACATTCGGTCTTCCTACTTACATTCCATATCTACTAAACAACATCGAATCCTTAAGCTTGTCTCCCTACGGTTCGTGAATTATGCAGACATGACCGAGACTCTTCTCCGATCAATAACCAATAGAGGAATCTGGAAATTCATATGGAGCCCACATATTTCTATGATTACTTTCGTGATCGAATGAACCATTTACATATGAAACCAATTTCCCTTTGTCTCGTGACATTTTACTTATCTGAGGTCTAATCGTCGGTATCTCTGCATACCTAGTACTCTTTACTTGTTCCCGTGATATGTGATCCCTTGTGAGCCAGTCACATGCTTGCAAGCTAATTGGATGACATTCCATCGAGAGGGCCCAGAGTATATCTATCTGTCATATGTATGTACAAATCCCACTTTTGATCCATGTGCATTAACACATACTTTCTGAATACTCAATGCCACCTTTATAACCACCTAGTTAAGGTGTAGTGTTTGATGTCATCAAAGTATCCATCCGGTGATGGTGATTAGCATGATCTCATGGTCAAACGAATTTAGGTTACTATGTATCAGAAATCTTATAGCAAACAAACTAATAAAATGACTTGAACTTTATGCTATGCTTATCTATAGGATTATGTACATCACACCATTCTCCTAATGATATGATCTTGTTGTTAACAACATCTCAATGTTCATGATCAGGAAACCATGATCATCTATCAAACAACAAGCTAGTATTATAAAGAGGCTTTACTAAGGACTCTAATTTAGTTTACAAATCACACAAGTATTAGTGTTTATGGTTAATACTATTATAGCATGAATGTAAACATTTATCATAAACACAAAGATATAATAGAACTACTTTTATTATTTCCTCTAGGTCATATCTCCAACACACTTAAGGCAGGGGCATGGAACCTCTGCATTCTCGCCATATCTCTCCTTGAAAATTCTGAGAAACTCCTTCAGGCCATCGTTGTAGGGACCAGTAAACTGTTTGCCATGAACAATCCAACTCCTATCCATTTTTTGCAAATTAAACAACTAGATCACACTTTTAGAACTAGCTAGTGATTTTTCAGAACAATATTCTTTACAATGAACAATACAACCCATATCCATGTGATGAACAATTAAAAAACCAATCTTATTTTAGAACAAACTAGTCATTTTTGAGAACAATTTACTTTACAATGAACAAATCAAAATCATATCCATCTGTTGGAGTATCAAACAAACTAATCACATTTTTAGAACCGACTAATCATTTTTAGAACAATTTTTTAACAATGAACAATCAAAGTAATATCCATGTGTTGAACAATATTCTGTATCATGAACAATTAGAAACTGGTAGATTTTTTACCTTGGCAAACACGGAGATGAATGATGAAAGGGGAGCACCGCCGACTTGAGCACGAAGATGGCGCACGGAAGGGGACATGAGTAGCGATGTAATGGATGGACACATGCGCGGAGACGACGGTCGAAAGGAGAGTCCCGGTGGGCAGCCATGGAGTGCAGACGCAGAAACAGACGGGGATACGTCAAATGGACGAGAGATCCAGCACCGCAGAGGGAGGTGCACCAGTAGAGATAACGGTGCCCTAGCCGCCGTGTGTGGTGGACCGGATTTTAGATCTGATTTCAAAATCTCCCAGTGGTGGGGGGATTCAGGTGAGTGTTTTGGCGGCAAGGAGGTGAGTCCCACAAGTCAGCCATAGAAACATTTCGTGTCCAGCTGACATGTGGGGTCCATACCTTGTGACCCATAGTTTAGGGACCTCTAGGCCGCTGGTTTGAGTCCTAGAGGCATCTATTTTATTAAATTTATTTGGCCTTTATTTTGGCTCCATTTTGTAAGAAACATACAGAGAGAGCGGACAAGACAGGTGCAGCTCTTCTAGAGAGAGAGAGAGAGTGTGCCCCATCTCTGCCTCCGGCGAGCTCTCCTCCAACAGCAGGTGCGCGACTTATTCTCCATTCTTCCTTCTCTTATAGGTATGCGGCATGGCCCAATCTCACGCGTTTTCTCTGCATGAATGCAGGGGAGCGACAACATCCACGGGACAATGGAGGAGTAAGAAGGGACGCAATCGGTCGTGTAATTACCGGCGGCGAGTCTCGTCAACAGAGGTAAGTACAACCCGGCGTCTAGGATCTTCAGGAGCAGCCGATCGATGAATCTATAGGGTTTACACGAGCAGCATTGCTCGATGAATATAGTACTAGTTCTTCATCGAATCCGTAGGGTTTTCAGGAGCAGCGTATATAGTACTAGTTCTTCATCGAATCCGTATAGTTTTATCGATGATTGCTTCATCGAATCTCTTCGGTAAATCTAGTATCTGCAGATTTTGTTGAATCTAGGATCTATAGATTTTGTTTGGGTTCAATTTCTGCAGATTTTTTTGTTGGTGCAATTTCTGCTGAGATTTTTATAATAACAATCTTCAGTATATGTGTGCAGAATTACAGATTAGTATAGTTTGCACATCTTTCGTAAGATATAGAATTTCAGATTTTTGACACTGATAGTCGTAGTGTTTAGAGTTGATATTAGTATCATCATATCATTTATTTTCCTGATCTTTTTTAATTTTTGTGTTCAGAATAAGGGAATGGCTCAAAACGAATGTGTGGCATGTCAGCAGCAATCTACCTGGTGCGGGAGAGGAAAACTAGACAATATGATGCGTTTTCGAATGAGGCTGAGATCACCTTTTTTTGCAGAGGGATTTGTAAGTATTCTCAATTGCCATATACATATGTATATTTAGATGTTGCTGATCTTATTTAAAATTGCCATATATGTACTGCTTTATGTTCATGATCTGATGTATTTTTTCTGTTTTCCAAATTAAAGCAGGATGTTCCTTGTTGTTTTGTTGAGCATATGCAACAATTCGCTGTTGGTCCACATCTGAACTGGATCCGTGCTCGGATTGACCACCATAATAAATACATAAGAAGTGATGAATTTCTATGTACTGTATGATGGCAATTTAGGGAGGTCGGTAGCATTATGTGGGCCATACTAGAGGGGGTTGTGTGCAGCTTATAACATTAAGAAGAATGGTGTTCTAAAATTTTAATGTGGTTTGATATTTAAGTGTCAAATGATGATAATGTTGTAAAACCTTGGGTTCAACACCATGGTATGTATTGACTTATCTGCATTGAATTGATTTTTTACACACATTGACTAGTTTCTTAATTATGTTTTTCTGAGTCACAAACCTCCTTTAATTTCCAATGCATGATCAAGGTGTTATGAGTCCAAAGATTGTTGCAGGACGACACTAGAGAAATCCATATTTCAGCACCCATGTAGTGTCATTTTCTCTGAAATGAATTGCATATCTTGGGCATTCTACAAGGAGGTTTTATGAGACCTAGATAAAGATGAGGTCTTTGAGATCCCTCGGTTCTTAGTGCACCGGGTGCAAGATGAAGATGATCTTGATCAGATGGTTAGTTTATCACTTTTTCCAGTTCTTTTCCTTCTTATTTTTGTAAATTTATAAGGGTCATCAGTTAACTAAGATCTGTTATATTTATTTGTTACTCAGGATATCCTTGCTTTGAGATGCACGAGGGGACACGTTATCCTAGAGAGAGAGTTCTAACATGTATCATGAGAAATGATTCTGACCAAGGCCATATCATGGGGGAATATCGCGTATCCAAGAGATATGATTCCATTGAGTTAACTACCGGCTGGCATGAATTCTGTCATGAAAACAGAATTGACATTGATGATCTTCTCGTCGTCCAGTTTAAGGTGACAACACACTATATCAAGCTGATTATTGAGGTGGTCAGTCCGGAAGAGGAGGGGCAGGACGACGACAAATATGACAGCAACAACAAAGACGACGAGGAGGAGGAGGATCAGGACAACAACAAGAACGTTGGCTCGGTTGTAGCTCAGAACTTCTGAATATATTATCAGAATTTAAATTTCAAGAATGCATGATCGTTTTTTGTGTTGTTGTATGCTAACCTAGCAAATCTATTGTGTTGTATATGTATGTAGTGGTAGTAGTACCAACTCCATTATGTTTAATTATACAAGAGAAAATAGAAATGATTTCTCTCAATTTCTCGTATAGAAAAATTACTTAGAAAAATGCACAGTTACTTATAATCCTATATTCTCGCAGGAACCGGCGCCACTGCCACTTGTGGAACCGGCGCCATCTCCATAGTCGCTGCATATCCCCAGTGAGTTCTCTCTGCAGTTTCTTCTTTCTCTCCCACTAGTTCTGGAACCGTCGACAGTTCCTATTCCACCAGTTCGTCTACCCTCTCCCTTATTCCATTCTTCCTCTCACATTCTTCCTATTCCACCTGCTCGTTTCACCCATTTCGCAGGCATGGACGACGGGAAAATCACAACAGAGACCCACGTCGTCCCTGCCCATGGCACCACGACTTTGAAGGTGGTGTACACCAATGATGAATCGACTGTGGGAAGAACTCTCGCCAGGTTTGAGCAATTGCTTGAGAAGGAAGTACACGTTCGTGGTCCTAGACTTGGAGTACACCATTGAAAATAAGAAGAAAGCACCTCCACAAGAGATCACCGTCGTGCAAATCGCCCTACATGAGGACGTCCTCGTTTACCACTTCTGTAGGTACGCATGAAATTTAAATTGGAGATCACATTGCATCCCTTGTGATATACTTACATGTCCTCCTTGCACCCCTAACCCTCTAACTGCAGGAGTAAACCAACTGAGAAGAGTTGTCCGGCTCTGGTAAACTTCTTGTGTGACAGAGGTATAACTTTTGCGAGCATGGACATCAGAAATGACACAACTATGCTTGATCATGCATCGATAAAAATTCCATATGGGTACCACGTCGACATCCAGACTCTATAAAAGATCAAACCATTACTATAAAGGGATGGAATGGGTGATCTCGCAGCAAAAATCATCAACGGCTCCTGTGTGAAATTTAAGAATTTGCATTGGACACACACAACTACTGGGAGTGGAAGCCGATGACCTAGGTGTGCCTTGAGTATGCAGCAAGAGACGCCTACATGGCATACGAGATGTACCGTAGGCTCATTGCCATGAAAGATGGGATGCTTCAGGGGGTTTTCGCGACAGAGCTATGCCCTTGTTCCAAGATAGCCCAGAAGAGGAAGGAGGAGGACGACAGGAAGCAGTGGGAGGAGGAGCAGGAATGTTGGAATGGTGGCAGCAGCAAGCGGTTAGAGGGGAAGCATATTAAGAAGGATGACAGCCAGTGGTAGTGATCAATTATGTGTTTGAACTAGTTCAGATTATAGTTTATTTTTTGTAGTATTTTTGTGATCTACACAGTTTAGTTTCGGATCTATGCGTTTGAAGGGGGGAACATGGATCAAACATGCATCATCAGTTCAGTTTATTTTGGGTAGTATGTGTTCAGTTTCAGAGATCTTTCATGCATTTAGTTTGAGAGATTAGTTGTCATTATGTGTCTAGTTGTAGTTTCCACATGTGTGCAATGGAAAACAATATATGCTGCCCTAAGATATATATGTTTCCATCTTATATGCTATTTTCCATTTTCCCGGTGCCGAAAAAGGGCCTATTTTGTGAAGCAGCCACCAAGGATGTGATGTGAAAATGAATCACCCCATTTTTAATAAATACTATAGAGCATTTAGTGGCCAGATCACCGGTTGTATTCACCTAGAACCTCTTGGCGCAACCCCCGTGATATAAACAAGTTTCTGCCTGTCTAGCTATAAGGGGGGCTCAAATTTAACCTGGAGCTACCACGTTGCTCTCCCAAGATTTTTCCAAAAAAATCATTTCCAGGTAAAAAACATGGCACTTCTTTAGAGATCCAGTAAGAGATTAGCAACACCCGGCACATAGCCAGGAACCCTGACTGCCGCGATCTCGGCCGGATTTCGAAACCGGCAAAAAAAATTCAAAAAATGTGAAACATTCGCACATATTCTTTTTTATGTTGCCTAGTTGAAGGCAAAAAAACATGGAATGTCAGGATTACTCAAATAAAGTGTTCACAGAAATCACCTACCGCCTTCGAGGATTCATGGCTTTCGGGGCAAGATGAGCTAGGTCATGACCACAGCCATGGCATAATTTGATATGATGTTCCCATATTACGCACATGCATGTATCTTGTGATGGCAAGAAATCTTGCTTCATGAAGGTTTCATGTTCTCTACACGGAAAGTGCATTTTCCATTTTCCTGGTGCCGAAAAAGGGCCTATTTTGTCAAGCAGCCACCAAGGATGTGATGTGAAAATGCATCACCCCATTTTTAATAAATACTAGAGAGCATTTAGTGGCTAGATCACTGGTTGGATTCACCTAGAACCTCCTGGTGCAACCCCCGTGATATAAAAAGGTTTCTGCCAGTTTAGTTGGAAGGGGCGCTCAAATTTAGCCTAGAGCTACCTCATAGCTCTCCCAATAATTTTCCAAAAAAAATATTTCTAGGTACAAACTGTGGCACTTCTTCAAAGATCCAGTAACAGATTAGCAATACCCGGCACATAGCTAGGAACCCTGACTGTCGCGATCTTGGCCGGATTTTGAAACCAGCATAAAAAATTCAAAAAAAATCAAAAATGTGAAACCTTCGCACATATTCATTTTGTGTTGCTTGGTTGCAGGGAAAATAACAAACATGGAATATCAGGATTATTCAAAGAAAGTGTTCACGGAAATCACCTACCGCGCCTTCGAGGATTCATGGCTTTTGGGGCAAGATGAGCTAGGTCATGACCATAGCCATGGCATAGTTTGTTATGAGGTGCCCATATTCCGCACATGCGTGTATCTTGTGATGGCAAACAATGTTGATTCATGAAGTTTTCACGTTCTTGATGGCACTGCGTCAACATGCAGTGCTTCGTTGGGAAACCCCAAGAGCAAGGTGTGATGCAGCACAGCAGCAAGTTTCCCTCAGTAAGAAACCGAGGTTATCGAACCAGTAGGAGGAAGGAAACGTCACATAGGTGTTGCAAGCAACTTGGAAACCTGCACAACACAAACTCAAGACTTTGCCCCAACGAATCAGTGAGGTTGTCAAGCTCACCGGTTTGCTATAACAAAGGATTAAACATATGGTATGGAAGGTGATGATGGTTTGCAGTAAGTAAAAAAGTAACAGTGGAAGATTTATCAATGGTAAAGATTGGACCGGGGTCCATAGTTCACTAGAGGTGCTCTCCTTAGATAAACAAGATGGCATGAAGGGTAAAAAAATTATAGCAAGGCAATTGATAGGAACTGAGCAAGGCATAACAATGCAATACCAGACAAAAAGATCATATGAGATTCGATTGGGCAATACAAAAATTTACATAGACCGTCATCCAACTGCATCTATGACTAGAAGTCCACCTTCAGGTTATCATCCGAACCCCCTCCAGTATTAAGTTGCAAGCAACAGACAACTACTTTAAGCAAAGTGTGTAAGGTAAACAATCCACTTGTTCTATGAACAAGAGACCGTTGTTTTCTCCCTAGTAGCAACAACACATCTACAACCTAAGAGATTTCTGTCACTTCCCTTGGAAACTAGAGGCATGAACCCACTAACGAGCATAAATATCCCCTCTTGGAGTCACTAGCAACTACTTGGACAAGATAGCTACTAACAACGTTGATCATGCAAGATCACAAACAACACATACATGATAGTAACAAATAGACAAAACCATTAATCAATCTGACATAGTAATATCAATATCCATCGGATCCCCGCCAACACAACATGCATGATTACAAATAGATTACATCTTGATCATGAATGGAGCTCACAAGATCTATACATGAAAGCACAAGTAGGAGATACAACCATTTATCTACTACATGGACCCGTAGTCCAAGGTGGAACTACTCATGCTTCATACCGGAGAAGAATACCTCTGGGATGATTTCCCCTCCGGCAGGGTGCCGGGAAGAACTTCAGATCCCCTCGATCTAGGGACAATGGTGGCGGAGGCTACAAAAGGTTTCGTGGAGTTTTGATCGGGTGCCTAGGGTTTCTGTATCAGGGGCTTCTTATATGCGAAGAGGCGAGGCTGGGAGGCGGCCAGAGGGCCCACACCCTGCCCAGGCGCGGGCTGGGCCTACCCGCGCCTAGGGGGGTGTGGCGGCCCTGGCACGCCTCTCTGTCTCTCCTCTGGACTTCGTGTCTCCCACGGTAAAATATTGACTTTGGCTTTTGTCCGGTCCAATTCCGAGAATATTTATTTTCTTCCTTTCTGGAACCAAAAACAGAAGAAAACATGCAATTGGAACTGTGGCAACTTGTTAATAGGTTAGTTCCAGAAAAGATATAAAAACACCTCAAAGTGTAGAAAAAGCAAAGTAAAGTACATACTAAACAAGCATGGAGCATCAAAAATTATTGATACGTTTCCGACATATCAAGCATCCCCAAGCTTAACTCCTGCTCGTCCTCGAGTAGGTAAGTGATAAAAAGAATAATTTTTGAGGTGACATGCACCATCAAAACCAAGATCAAACCATTTGCAAGCATTGAAAGCTGGGATCAAAGAACTCTAAACATGTGCATGAAAGATGGAGTTCTAACAATAGGAAAAAGTAACTAAGCATGCAACATGAAAGGCTACAAACAAAGATCATGAATAACATGTATTGAAAAACGTTTGTTTGTTTCACATACAGAAAACATGGCATAGTGGCATTCATCCTGTCCCTCATAGAGTAGCAAATAGATGCATAGGACACCTTCAAAGTTCATAAGAGTGACTAGATACAAAAAGCACAATAACAAGTAATATCACAATATGCATCAATCAATAAGTTTTGGGACACTGCACAAAGAATGGCAACTATGCTCTCTTAATGGTGCCTAAAGGTAGAAGGTGGAGACTCAATATAATAGTGGAAGAAAGTCCCTTCACAAAGGGAAGAAGGGATTTCAAGTTTCAAAAAGAGCTTCCAAAAATTATGGTACTTGTTAGCTTTCAGCCCTCATTTCCCCTATCATAAGCATCTTGAAGTGATTAAGGTTAAAGTGAACAAACTATGGAGTATATGCTTGACAAAGTCTAAGTTGGCAATCTCAAGTCCCTTGAATACGAGGGACACACCTCATGCTACTCAACTTCAGTCACCTATAAGTTCTTGTCATAGTAAGTACATGCGTATCATAGAGAATCGCCAACGGGGTACCCCTTGCACATGGTACAAGAGCTATCCCATAACCAAAATGACAAGGCAAGCAGACAATGAGCATCTCAGCGATCTTTTTATTTACTATGTGCATAGCTTTTTATTGAGGATGCTTCACTGAATGCTCATTATGGTGATGCTGCAAGTTTCCACCATGATTAGGCATGGCTTAGGCTAGCGGCCCAGGCATTTCTCTAACACAAAATACATAACTCCATGGACTTACAAGATCCCTCTTTATTTCACATCGGTGACATCCATAGACAAAAGAGCATGATATCAACTGTGTACAAAGTACAAGTGCAATGCTGAAAACGTTCCCCATGACAGCATGGTTCTGCTAATTCCAACGTATAAGTGCAATCATATACAACATAGACGACACAATGGTCCAAGTTTATTAGGGGTAAACAATATAAAGTGTGCCATCAAGTTTGTGAGGGATTTAATCACTAAGTTTTCACATAACAAACTACATTTTAATTGGAATATAGCTGAAAACAAGAATATAGTTGGAATGGTGTAACACACCATGCATAGGAGTTTATAGTGGACACTTTGGAATAACTTGGTTTGTTGGGAGTTGGAAGCATGAGTAGATCTTACTCATACAAGTGGAGGCTAGCAAAAGACTGGGAGCAACCAACTAAGAGAGCAATAATGGCCATAATCATGCAGAGCAACAAAACATTACTAATCAAAGCATAGAGTTATACTACAAGTTAAATACTAAATGATCATAGAGGCTATGGTCACTTGTTCATAGTCATAACATGGTGTGAGCATGTGCCAAGTCAACCCAAACAAAGCATCAAAGGAGAATACCACAATACTATGCTTTTGTATGCTAAAACAACACATAATTATTTCAAGGCACACTAAGCAATCCCAATTGTTTGGAACAAGACATGCTAAAGCAATAATCACTAAGCATAAGGTCAAAACAACACGTAGCATGACATGCTAAAGTCTAAGTCACAGTCAATGCAAGCTCCTCTTGCACTTTCAAGCAGGAACTTCCTACTCCTTTCCAACACCAAGAAACTTATTTGAAACAACACAACGTTAACGGGGGTCCAAACTACTTTATTCAAGCAAACTAAGCAAACCAAACGAAAACTAAGACGCTCCAAGAACAACACAACAGTGCATAAAAATAAAAACGAAGTTTCTAGAAAGACCTGAGTTTTTTATTGATGAAGAAGGAGATGCCTTGGGCATCCCCAACCTTTGACGCTTGTACCTCTTGGATATTTCTTGGGGTGACACCGGGGTGGCATCCCCAAGCTTGAGCTTTTGTCCATTCTTCATCTCATTACATCATTCTCTCTTTACACCTGAATTTTTTTACTTCATACAGAACTTCACACAATCTTCATTAGCAACATTAGTGTATTCAAAAGATAATATACCTTTGGGTTTAGCTTTGGAAAAGCAAAACTTTTCAGTAAAAACACATGCTATTGTAGCAACTCCTTCAAAAAGCTCAATTCTCCAAAAGAGAACTCAAAAAGGAATCAATAAGAAGCAAATGCAAATAATGGCAGAAATCTGACAAAACAGACTAGCGGGTAGAGACCGATTTTTAGAAAATCTTCTGTTTCTCAAATCAAAAAGTGTTGAACAAACTAAAGTTATCTAACATACTGGGGGATTTATGCGTAAATTTTCAGCTCAATCCGACTTACAGAGACTCCTCACGAATATTTATGGTGGAGGACAGAAATCTGTTTCGGGACAGCAACTCCCCAAATCTTACTTCCCTCTCATTGGAGGTCATTTTTGGCACAAAAAGCAAACAAAAAGGATAAGGAGATGTCATTACTGAAGTAATAACTTCCAAGCCTCGAGTAACTCTTGGGTTATCTCCCAACAAGTACTTTTATGTACTGCCTTTAAGTTAGGCACAAGAAAGTTTGAGAAGATGCTCACATAAGAAAAATGAATTGAAGCAAAAGAGAGCATCAAGAATCAAATGCAAAACACATTTAAGTCTAACCCACTTCCTATGCATAAGAATCTTGTAAAGAAAAAATTCATTAAAGCACAAAGCAACAAGCATAGGAAGGCAAAACAAGTGCAACTTCAAAACTTTCAACATAAAGAGAGGAAACTTAATATTATTGAGATGCATAAAACCATGTTTCCCTCTCTCATCATAATTTTCAGTAGCATCAAGAATAAACTCAACAATATAGCTATCACATAAAGCATGCTTTTCATGATCTACAAACACATAATTTCTATCAATCTCAAAAATAGTGGGATTAAAACCTTCCCAGGTTTTACCCAAAGTTGATATTTCAAAAGGATCCACAAGAACATAACATTCATCCTCCTTTGGTAAGCATGGGGGACAATCAAATAATGTAAGGTATAAAGAGTTACTCTCATTATAAGGTAGGCATGGGTAGATAATCCATTCTTCCTCCTTTTTTTCATGACTCTCCTCCTCTTTTTCATCTAATGAGCTTCTAGTTTCAACAATTTCTTCTTCCATAGGCTCCTGCAAGGCATTAGACTCTTCCATTTGTGGAAACCATCTATTAAAATATTCAAGAATATAGCCATTTTCTTCCTTGTAATTATCAAAGCAAATTTTAAGTATCTCATAAACCTCATATCCCTAAGGTGCATCATCAGTATTTTCAAGCAAACTGGCAAGTTCAAATGCACCCTTGAAGGCAAATAAATTCTTCAATTTGTTCCACATCATAAAAGTCATAATTTCCTTTGACATAAGAAGATATGGTAACATTATCATTATACTCACATTGAAAAGGGAGGTGTTTATACCTCCTACAGCAACAAGATTTATCAAAGCAATAAGTAACATTATAAGTAGAGCACACGTCTCTAGCAATACTATTCAACTTATCAATTTGTTCCCATAAGTGTTTCCCTTTTTGTGACAAATGTTGTTCCTTATAAAAATACTTTTGTTCTTCCGTGAACCCACCTTGCCAATAAGAACTAGTTTCAAAGAAACCATCCATTGATAGAAAGCATGACCAAGCAAGGCAATAACAGACCAACAACTAGAGCAGGAACTAATTTTTTTGTGTTTTTGAAAAGAGAAAGCAAACCAAACTAAACTACTTTTTTGAGTTTTTGATAAAAATAGGCAAACAAAAGCAAGCAAAAGAAACTAAGCTAACTAAAAACAAAGTAAAGAGAAAGGAAGTGGAGGACTCCCCTTGTGAAGACGTCCTTAGCCTCCCCGGCAATGGCGCTAGAAAGAGCTTGGTGTCACTGCGTCAACGTGCAGTGCTTCGTTGGGAAACCCCAAGAGAAAGGTGTGATGCAGCACAGCAGCAAGTTTTCCCTCAGTAAGAAACCGAGGTTATCGAACCAGTAGGAGGAAGGAAACGTCACACAGGTGTTGCAAGCAACGTGGACACCTGCACAACACAAACTCAAGACTTTGCCCCAACGAATCAGTGAGGTTGTCAAGCTCACCAGTTTGCTATAACAAAAGATTAAACATATGGTGTGGAAGGTGATGATGGTTTGCAGCACGTAAAAAAGTGACAGTGCAATATGTATCAATGGTAAAGATTGGATCGGGGTCCATAGTTCACAAGAGGTGCTCTCCTTAGATAAAAAACAAGGCATGAAGGGTAAACAAATTACAGAAGGGAAATTGACAGGAACTGAGCAAGGCATAACAATGCAATACCAGACAAAAAGATCCTATGAGATTCGATTGGGCAATACAACAATATACATAGACTGCCATCCAACTTCATCTGTGACTATAAGTCCACCTTCAGGTTATCATCCGATCCCCCTCCAGTATTAAGTTGCAAGCAATAGACAACTTCATTAAGCAAAGTGTTTAAGTTAAACAATCCACTTGTTACATGAACAAGATACCGTTGTTTTCTCGCTAGTAGCAACAGCACATCTACAACCGAAGAGATTTCTGTCACTTCCCTTGGAAACTAGAGGCATGAACCCACTATCGATCATAAATACCCCCTCTTGGAGTCACTAGCAACTACTTGGACAAGAAGCTACTAACAACGGAGAGCATGCAAGATCACAAACAACACAGACATAATAGTATCAAATAGACAAAACCATTAATCAATCTGACATAGCAATCTCAATATCCATCGGATCCCCGCAAACGTAATATGCATGATTACAAAAAGATTAGATCTTGATCATGAATGGAGCTCACAAGATCTATACATGAAAGCACAAGGAGGAGATACAACCTTCTAGCTACTACATGGACCCGTAGTCCAAGGTGGAACTACTCACGCTTCATACCGGAGAAGAAGGCCTCTAGGATGATTTCCCCTCCGGCAGGGTGCCAAGAAGAACTTTAGACCCCCTCGATCTAGGGATGATGGTGGTGGCGGCTACCTAAGGTTTCATGTATTTTTGATCGGGTGCCTAGGATTTCTGTATTGGGGGCTTCTTATGGGCGAAGAGGCGAGGCTGGGAGGCGGCCAGAGGGCCCACACCCTGCCCAGGCGCGGGCTAGGCCAACCCGCGCCTAGGGGTGTGTGGCAGCCCTGGCTCGCCTCTCCGTCTCTCCTCTGGACTTCATGTCGCCCACGGTAAAATATTGACTTTGGCTTTTGTCCCGTCCAATTCCGAGAATATTGATTTTCTGCCTTTCTGGAACCAAAAACAGAAGAAAACAGGCAACTAGCACTGTGGCAACTTGTTAATAGGTTAGTTCCAGAAAAGATATAAAAACACCTCAAAGTGTAGATAAATCAAAGCAAAGTAGATACTAAACAAGCATGGAGCATCAAAAATTATAGATACGTTTCCGACGTATCAAGCATCCCCAAGCTTAACTCCTGCTCGTCCTCGAGTAGGTAAGTGATAAAAAGAAAAATTTTTGAGGTGACATGCACCATCAAAACCAATATCAAACCATGTGCAAGCATTGAAAGCTGGGATCAAAGAACTCTAAACATGTGTATGAAAGATGGAGTTCCAACAATAGGGCAAAGCAACTAAGCATGCAACATGAAAGGCTACAAACAAAGATCATGAATAACATGCATTGAAAAACATTTTTTGTTTCACATATAGAAAACATTGCATAGTGGCATTCATCTTATCCCTCATAGAGTAGCAAATAGATGCATAGGACACCTTCAAATTTCATAAGAGTGACTAGATACAAAAAGCACAATAACAAGTAATATCACAATATGCATCAATCAATAAGTTTTGGGACACTGCACAAAGAATGGAAACTATGCTCTATTAATGGTGTAACACCCCAAAAATACTAAACTTAAATCATCAAACTCTAATCATTAAAATTAGGGTTAACAAAAACTTTTCTAATTAAAATTATGAAGGCATGCATATGTGTATGCATTTAATTTGAAATTCTTTTGAACCACCTTGTTTGTATATTTCCTTGCTTGTAAAATGTTTCCGAGGTGAAATAAACATCATCTAAACATTTCCCAAACTTTTCCTAAAGACAAATAAATCAAAACCAATAAAATAAAGGAATAGTCATTTTGACCAATTTAACTCCCATGCCTACTTTGGCTGTCTCAAACTTTCAGAACCTAACAGAAACTTTTCTGGATCTTTGCACCCCTTGAATGTACTCATAACAAAGTATCAAGGCCCACTTTGTGATCATCCAGAAACTTTCAAATGCATAGTTTAAATGACAATTCAAAATTGAATCTTTATCATATGGGAAGATCCCACTTTTTCAAAAACCACTCAAACAAGCTCAACTTTCAAAACCCAAGCATATGCAGACTCACCAACACCAATCTAGAGAACCCACCAAAAATCTTTTCAAAATTCCAAACTTGATTTCATGCGGCCATTTCATCAAACAGGTTGCAGACACAAATCATTCAAAATCCTAAACACTATAGTGAGCAGTGATTGAGGCCTAACTTGTTCCCTCTCTGGACACCACTAGCCTTAGTAGATCATCTAACAACCTAAACTAACCCTTAGCATCACTGTGAGCTTGGAATTGCCATCAATGGTGAACAGCCGAGCACACCCATGTCACCCCCATGTCGACAGCAAGCTAGGAAGAGAAGCAAGCCTAGCCAGCATGTCTGGGAGGCAGCCCACCGTCCACCGCCACTCCCTGTCCCAGCCGCGAGCGTTGGCAAGCCCTGGACCACATGCACGAACCATGCCAACCTCGCCAGCAACCATGCTGAGAGCACGCCCCGTGCGCCACGCTCGACCAGCGCCCACAGACCGCGCGCCGCCCTCGCCGCGTGCATACACAATTCCCACCATCCCAGAAACCCCGCTGACACGCTCGTTCGCCGCCGCGCGGACCACGCGAGCTGTGCGGCCTTAAATTTTCCACCGGGCACGCGCCGAGCACCGTCGCATTTCGACCAAGCCGCACCGCCCCACGCCTTGAAACCATGTCGTTGAGCATCGCCAGGGAACACCACACCGTCCCCTACCTTCGCCCATACCAATAGCCGCCTGTAACATCGCCCCCGACGAGCTCACCGTGCGCCCCGTCGGTCCCCTCGCTCGACTATAAATAGAGGACTCCCCCGCTCGATTTCTTCACACCATCTCACTCCCCTCTCCTCACTGATCGTGGCACACCGTTCCCGGAGCAAGGCGAGCACAACCTCGCCGGAATTTCATCGGAGCCCGTCGCCTCTGGAGAAGAAGGGCGCCATCGATTTCGTCCACCCCAGGAGCTGCCGCGACCACCCCTGAGTTCGCCTTCATCGACTTCGTCGTTCGCCCGCCTCGCCGACCCTCGCCTGCACCCCGGTGAGCCCCCAGCACCCCTCACTGGCCGCGCTAGGTTTCTTTCTCGCTGGGGTTGCCTCGCGTCGACGATGACTCTCGGCCGTTGGATTAGAACTAGATCGCACGATCCACATTGCCCCGTACCGCTTCGCCCCTCCCTGTCTCACTGACGAGTGGGGACACCGACTTAAGCAGCCCGCGGGAGCACTGCGCTTAGTAGGCCGGCCCGTTAACTTTTCCCGCGCAGCCCAGTTATTTGAATTAAACCTTTTTCATTTTGTTTCAAACATACTTCTGTACTCAACTTAAAAAATCAACCCAAATCGATTCAGTGCATTAAATGGAATGAAAATAATTTTATTAGAAAGTTCTGGGAATGCTGAATCCAAGCCCGTTGGATTCAAGTCATTTGGATCTATAGATCACCCATGGTAAAAATAACAAGGCAGAAGCTTTTCTGCATTCAAACATTTTTCAAATTTAAACCATAATAGCTTTTGAGTTGATTCCAACTCTCAAAAATCACATTTAACCATACCTTTCAGAATATATAAAAATATATAGGTTTACTTGCAGAAATAATGTTCAAGTAATAAAAGAATGCTACATAGGCATTTCTAGCCACTTTAATTAATTAAAATAAAAGGGTAAAACCTTATTAAATTGTGACACCACTTTAAATCACATTCCCTTGGACTACAATATGTGGTGATGACATGTGTCAACATGATCCCATGTTTGGTTTGGAGAATATTAAATCTTAAGTAGTTTTTCAATGAGTAGAAATTAATTTTCTAAAAATAAAAGGAATTAAACCAAGCTTTAATCTTGTAATATTAGAGATGATGCTAGATCATCTATAGGACCCTTGTGTGTGATGATTGCAAGTAGTTATGTATTGTTTGGTGATTGTGTACCTCGTATTTATTTATAGACGCTAGTACCGACCAAGGATACGAGGAGGAAGGAGGATTCTACGAAGAAGAAGCCGAGGAGAACTTCAACCACTGCTCTGCACAAGGCAAGCTTTACTAATCAAGTTGACCAATGCAAGCCAATACCTGCAAGCTATTAACCTTGCAAGCTAACACTTGCAATTTGGCAAGCTTATACTGATATTGTGCAAGCTTTATTAACTAAGTGGACCACTACAAGCTAACCCTTGCAAGATACCCTACTGAGGCCACAAACCACTACTTGTTACTATGCCTACTATATGCCTTAAGCATATGTGATCATACCCACTTGACAAACCAATCCTAGTTTTTACTTGCAAGCTTTAGACTTTATGTCTTTATCAAAGCTATTACTTAGAGTTTACTTAAGTGAATTATAGATATTAGAAAGATATTTGAAGGTTGCATAAACAGCATAAAATTTGGCCTAAGCGAGATAATCTTGATGTCATCTTAAGGCATGAGATGGAACTTAGTTAGAACTCCACTAGTTTACCACCCCTCATTATTGCTTACCCCCACCTGTAGATGCTAGTGCTAAGCATAAAATTCGATCAACTTTAGATGGGAATACCTGGTGGAAAATTGGTTATGAAAACCTTGGAATGATGGATCATTCTATTGAAATGTTTTGTACATGTGTTTCCGAACACCTGATGATTTTGGTGATGAAAATGATGAGGCATGAGCCTTAGCCATTTATAAAACTTATGGTTGTCTGGATGCGATACCATTCCAATTTTATCGTACAACCACAATGCCCGAAGATTGGGTAGGGCTTGACTAGAAACTTATATACCTTAGTATTAGTTCCCTCACGGCCAAGGTCTGAGCTGAGGCTACATTGTGAAGATTGTCCACCTGTGCAGTACCCAAGATGATAGTTGGTCATGGTTGGGAGGCCAAACTCACAGGAGAGGTGCTTATACTAGGGCGTGTAATTGAAAGGTTCGGATTGATTATCCGCATACTGAGTATGGTGAATTCAGAATTTGTTCCTGACGGATGTATCGAATGTTATGGTGAAAGTGTACAATCTCTGCAGAGTGTCAAACTATTCGAATAGCCGCGTCCGCAGTTATGGACAGTTGGAGTGGCCATACCGTTCCCCCGTTGGACTTTTCAAAATGACTTGTGAAATGATTTGAGACTTTGACTTGACCATAACATGGTTGTGATCTGAATTACAAGTTCCCACTTAAGTGCTATAAAACTTTCAACTAGCATTCGTTGCTTCTAAACTTAGTAGAGATAAATATGGCTTTTAAAAAAAACCTAGATCCTAGTGTCCTATTATCCAAAAACCATTTTCCCTTGTTAGTATTAGTTTGTGAGTACTTAAAGAGTACTCATGGCTTTGTCCCTGACTATTCCCATGGCCAGACTATGAAGAGGAGTACCTTGAGGATGGACCCCAGGAAGGTTACGACAACTAGGATCATCTCCCATCGTCAGCATTGCCTGTGACCCCGAAGATGGAGCTTCGCCTACGCTACTGTTATTATTACGTATTCCGCTGCTCGATGTTGTATTAAGAACTGGATCATGAGATCCCTATTTGTGTAAGAACTTATGTATCGTTTTTAATGGATGATGTACTATGGTATCCAATTCTGTTATGTCTCGCAAAAATGGTAATCCTGGGATTGCGATGTATGGCATAACAGGCATCTGGGATTAAAAATCCGGGTGTTGACAAGTTGGTATCAGAGCCATCCTGACCATAGGAGACCCTAGTTAGACTGGACGTTCCATCAAAAACTTAGTTTCAAAACCAAAGAAAAAAAATATTTACAAAAACTTATTCTCATTCTTATCCCTTTTATTCTTTCATGAAAATTCATGTGCCTCCAAAAACTCTTGCAAAATACATAAAATTTTGACACACCTAATCACTCAACTAACTTACTCATCCTATATTCTTATAGATGGACGTGAAGTACAGCAAGTTTTACCAACTGGGGAATGGAGGAGACCTGATCTTTGAGAGGGATTTGGACCAGCTTTCGGAACTTCTGGAGCGTCCGCACCCCGAGTTCTTCGGAGCTCAGCTCAATGATCAAGGAGGAGAAGATCTGCAGTGGCTAATTGTTGCAAGTCTCCGAGGAAAGATTGAACCTCCCACTGCGAAGGTAATTCAGTTTACCTTGAGGGAAAACAACTGGCTCGATGGACTTGCCAGAGCAATGCAGGAAGCTCTTTCTCGTCTGTGTGGGCAGAGCATCAATCAGATCAAGGGTACTCGCTTTGAGTTTTGCCCAAGGCGTGATGCAAATGGACAACCACTGGAAGCCCCATACCACCCCGAGCTGAAGACCCAATTGGACCACCTTAACTTCATGATGTACGATCGTCAGCAGGAGTTGGACAACTATCATGACTACTGCAACCACAAGTCTGCCATCATCAAGACGAAGGACCAGACCATCGCCCTGCTAGCAAAGGATCACAATCTCGCCGCCATCAGCTCGACAAGAAGGAGCGCATCATTGCCCGTCTTCGCCACCGCATCTCATCTCTGGAGGAGACCATCCACGAAAGAGACATGCAGTTGAAGGAAAGGGAGAATGCCGGAGAGGATCTTCGTGGAGACCCCTACTCCTATCTCAGCGATGACGACGATTTTCTGGAGGATCAGGCTATGGATTTCTTCACCGATGAGGATGATTTCTCCTTCATCGATGATGATGAGGATGATGAAGCCACAGATTCGTAGGAGTAGTAGCACTTGAGCACTACCGTAGTGAGTAGTATTCGGTCCCACTATATCGTAGTTTCCTGAATGGTTCTTAAAACCATTTGCTTTCCTTTGATGTGGTGTGTGTTGTATCGTGTGAATGAATGAATGAATGAATGAATGAATGAATGAATGAATGAATGAATGAATGAATGAATGAATGAATGAATGAATGAATGAATGAATGAATGAATGAATGAATGAATGAATGAAAAATCAAGTTGCTAGAAAATCTGAGTCATACTTTAAATTTTTTTTCAAAGACCCAAAACTTTAGAAATTTCCCTCTTTTCTCATGATCTACCTCAATCTTCAGATGCCACGTGGAGGAAGTGGTTCAACCCCGGACCCGATGTTGCAGATTCTGCAAATGTTGACTTCTGACCGCGAAGCTAAAAGAGCCGAACGTCAAGCCAACCTAGCCACACTTCAGCAGATAGCCCAGCTAGCCCACAACAACCAAGGCCACGAAAATCAGGACAACCTCGGATCTAAGCTCAAGAACTTCCAGAATACCAACCCACCTGTTTTCACTAAGCCAGAAGAACCCGTAGACGCCGATGATTGGCTGCAGACCATGGAAAATAACTTAGAAGTAGCCGGAGTGGAAGCCAACGAGAAAGTCCTGTTTGCCACCCACTATCTAGCCGGAGATGCCAGAGCTTGGTGGAACAGTGTTCGCACAATGACCGGAGGCCAGATGATGACCTGGGAGGAATTCAAGGTCAAGTTTAGCAGAACCCATGTGCCACCGGGTTTGATCAAGAGAATGAGAGACGAGTTCAGAGAGCTGAAGCAAGGAAGGATGACTGTAGTGGAATACCGTGACAAATTTTTGTCATTAGCTAGGTATGCCCCAGATGAAATAGACACTGAAGCCAAGAAGAAAGAAAGATTCCTGAATGGTCTGCATGATGAGATGCAGACAGTGTTAGTCAATATCCCCTTTGCGGATATTGAAGCCCTTGTCGACTCTACTATCCAGATGGAAGGAAAGATCAACCAAGCCAATGAGAACCGCAAGCATCGTATGATGCATCAGCCAGGAACCCATCAGACCCCAAAGTATCGCCTTAACCCATCCCCAGGATTTGCCCCAAGGACCAACAGACCCCCGATGAACCGTCCGACCTATCCCAACCGTGGAAACCCTAGACCCGGAGGAAATCACAACCCCGGCAACTCTAGCAATTTCAATCGTGCCCCACCCAAGTTCAACAACAACAATGTTACCGCCAACACCAACACTGCCCCGAGGACTGGAAGCAATGTTGTGCCTGTAGCATCCAAGGACAAGTCGCAAGTGACCTGTTATGACTGTGGAAATAAATGCCACTATTCCAACGAGTGCCCCAACAAGAAGAATGCTACAGCCCCCAACGCCAATGTCCCAGCTCAGCAGCAGCGTCGTGTTCAGCCAGGAAGAAGATTTGTCCCAGGGAATTCGCTTAACCGCAACGGCCGTATTTTTCTCATGCATGCTGAAGAAGCTCAAGAAGCTCCAGACGTCGTGATGGGTATGTTTTCTGTTAATTCAGTACTTGCAAGAGTGTTGTTTGATTCTGGTGCATCGCAATCATTTGTCAGAATTTGCATGCACTAGTAAAATTCAACCAACCAAACTGAAGCATGTTATGATTGTTCAAATTCCCGGATCAACCACCAAGGCTAGGCAAATTTGCAAAGCCGTCCCTATCCGAATCCATGGCATAGATTTTTATGCAAATATGATAGTACTCGGAACTAAAGGTTTGGAAGTAGTACTAGGAATGGATTGGATGTCCAAACAAAAAGGATTGATTGACTGTGCCAAGAAAGCCATAACTATGACCAGTACCGCCGGAATATCAGTCGAGCATATATCTGAAACCTTACCTCGTCAATTCAAGTGTAACAAGAGTATAGCCCAACCTACCATTGACCAAGTCCGGATAGTCTGTGAATACCCCGATGTATTTCCAGATGTTTGGCCCGGTATGCCCCTAGATCGGGATATCGAGTTTATCATCGAACTAATCCCCGGAACTAGACCCATAGCCCAGAGACCATATAGTACGAACCCGTCAGAGCTCGCGAAACTGAAGAAGCAACTGGATTCCATGCTGGAAATTGGATTGATTCAACCAAGTGCGTCACCTTGGAGATCACCTGTCTTGTTTGTGGACAAGAAGGATGGAGGTAACCGTTTGTGTACGGGTTATCGGAAATTGAATGATGTCACCATCAAGAACAAGTACCCCTTGCCCAAGATAGAAGATTTGTTTGATTAGTTGACCGGTGCCAAAGTGTTTTCTAAGATTGATCTTAGAATTGGCTATCATCAACTCAAAATTCGTGTTGAGGATATTCCAAAGACTGCCTTTACCACCAGATATGGATTGTATGAGTATACAGTCATGTCTTTTGGATTAACCAGTGCCCCCGCTTATTTCATGAATCTCATGAATAAGATTTTTATGGACTTCCTGGATAAGTTTTTCGTTGTTTTCATCGATGACATTCTGATTTATTCCAAATCGGAAGAAGAACATGAGCTACACCTAAGGACCATTCTTGGAACCCTTAGAGAGCATCAGCTGTATGCAAAGTTTAGCAAATGTGAATTCTGGTTACAGGAGTTAGGATTCCTCGGTCACATTGTATCAGCCGGAGGAATTGCTGTTGACCCTGCCAAAGTGAAAGATGTAGAAGATTGGCAAGCCAAAACCACTCAAACCCAAGTTCGTGCCTTTCTCGGATTGGCGGGATATTACCGCAAATTCGTAGAAGGATTCTCTAGTATCGCCCGACCCATGACCCAATTGCTGAAGAAGAACAAGAGGTTTGAATGGACCGACAAATGTGAAGCGAGTTTTCAAGAACTCAAGAGGAGATTGATTTCAGCCCCAATCTTGATCATGCCAGATATCACGAAGCCCTTCGATGTGTATTGTGACGCATCCAAGATTGGTCTCGGATGTGTGCTAATGCAAGAAGGCAAAGTTATATCTTATCTATCGCGACAATTGAAGCAACATGAGCAAAACTACCCAACCCATGACCTTGAACTCGCAGCCGTAGTTCTAGCCCTGAAGACATGGAGACGTTACCTGATGGGAAACCGCTGTGAGATTTATTCGGATCACAAGATCCTAAAGTATATATTCACTCAGAAGGAGCTGAATATGAGGCAGAGAAGATGGATTGAGCTAATGAAGGATTACGATCTGGACATTCACTATCACCCTGGTAAAGCCAACATAGTAGCCGATGCCCTTAGCAGATTGCCGTGCCGCTTGAACTCCATGATTTTGAAGGAGCAACCAAGTCTGCACAAAGACCTAGAAGATTTTCAGATGGAGTTAGTAAGTGAAGGATTTTTGGCTAGAATAGAACTCCAGCCCACTTTGATCAGTCAGATTAAAGATGAGCAGAAGGGAAATGCCAGTATTGACGGAATCAAGCATCGAATCGGTACAGGAAAAGTACCCGGATTCACCGAGGACGAAGAAGGAGTTTTGTGGTACAAAGGACGCCTTTGTGTACCAGCAGATTCCGAGTTGAAAGGAATTATTTTGAAGGAGGCTCATGATACTCTTTATTCTATCCATCCCGGAGGAACTAAGATGTATCAAGATTTAAAAGAGCAATTTTGGTGGCATAAGATGAAGAGAAAAATCGGAAGCTATATCGCCAAGTGTGATATATGTCAGCGAGTCTAGGCAAGACATCAAAGACCCGCTGGATTGTTGCAACCCTTGCAGATTCCGGAATGGAAATGGGATTCTGTAGGAATGGGCTTTATCACTGGACTACCTACTTCTAGTAGGGTAAATGACTCTATTTGGGTCATAGTGGACAGATTGTCCAAAGTCGCCCATTTCTTGCCCGTCAAGACCACATATCAGAGTTCGAAACTAGCGGAGTTATACATCGCTAGAATCTTCAGTTTGCACGGAGTCCCCAAGAACATAGTATCGGATCGAGGAACTCAGTTTACCTCAAGATTCTGGAAGAAAGTTCAAGAAGGTTTAGGAACCCTCCTAGATTTCAGTACCGCGTATCACCCTCAGACCGATGGACAAACAGAGCGAGTAAATCAAATACTCGAAGATATGCTGAGAGCATGCGTGTTAGAATATGGATCCAAGTGGGAAGACTGTATGCCGTTTGCAGAATTTTCGTACAACAATAGTTATCAAGCCAGTTTGCAAATGGCCCCATTTGAATTCATGTACGGAAGGAAGTGTCGCACCCCTTTGAACTGGTCAGAAGTAGGAGAGAGTCAAATCTTCGGACCCGACATCCTACGAGAAGCAGAAGAGAAGGTTCACAAGATTCGTGAGCACCTCAAGACCGCCCAATCCCGACAGAAGAGTTATGCTGACAAGAGACGTAGAGACCTCGCCTTCAACATAGGAGATTTTGTTTATCTGCAAGTGTCGCCATTGAAGGGAATGCAGCGTTTCCAACTCAAAGGAAAGTTAGCCCCCAGATATATCGGACCTTTCAAGATTCTGAACCGTCGAGGAGAAGTGTCGTACAAATTGGAACTACCTGAAGAGATGTCAGTCGTGCACAATGTGTTCCATATCTCGTTACTTCGCAAGTGTCTCGAAGTCCCCGAGAAGACCGAAGTGTTCAAGAATATCGATCATCGGACCATAGAGATCAACGATGACCTAACCTATCCCGAAGTACCCATCCGTATTTTGGAAGAAGCTTTTCGAACTACCCGAACCCGAAGCATCAAGTTTCTCAAGATTCAGTGGAGCAACCACATAGAAGAGGAAGCTACCTGGGAGCACGAAAATCACATCAGGACGGAGTTTCCCGATCTCTTCAAATCCTAGGTAATCTTTTCGTCCTTTTTCAAATCTCGGGACGAGATTTTGTTTAAGGGGGTAAGTTTTGTAACACCCCAAAAATACTAAACTTAAATCATCAAACTCTAATCATAAAAATTAGGGTTAACAAAAACTTTTCTAATTAAAATTATGAAGGCATGCATATGTGTATGCATTTAATTTGAAATTCTTTTGAACCACCTTGTTTGTATGTTTCCTTGCTTGTAAAATGTTTCCTAGGTGAAATAAACATCATCTAAACATTTCCCAAACTTTTCCTAAAGACAAATAAATCAAAACCAATAAAATAAAGGAATGGTCATTTTGACCAATTTAACTCCCATGCCTACTTTGGCTGTCTCAAACTTTCAGAACCTAACAGAAACTTTTCTGGATCTTTGCACCCCTTGAATGTACTCATAAAAAAGTATCAAGGCCCACTTTGTGATCATCCAGAAACTTTCAAATGCATAGTTTAAATGACAATTAAAAATTGAATCTTTATCATATGGGAAGATCCCACTTTTTCAAAAACCACTCAAACAAGCTCAACTTTCAAAACCCAAGCATCTGCAGACTCACGAGCACCAATCTAGAAAACCACCAAAAATCTTTTCAAAATTCCAAACTTGATTTCATGCGGCCATTTCATCAAACAGGTTGCAGACACAAATCATTCAAAATCCTAAACACTATAGTTAGCAGTGATTGAGGCCTAACTTGTTCCCTCTCTGGACACCACTTGTTAGACCCCTCCTTTATAAAGGAAAGGATCCCTGTGATTGCAATGCTAGTCCCTGGATCAATGCTAGCATCCACAGTTTAAGATGAAGTACACAGATACAAAGGTCGTTTATTACATTCATTCCAGAGATAAAACATAGTCTTTTACAACTCAGGGCCATAGGCCTAATATAAGAGTTTAAGGAATAAGTAAATAAACATGAGTCTTCATCTTCATGTGTCACAGGCAAGCATGTTGAGTGTAGACTCATGACTCCTATTCATCATCGGAGTAACCTGCAACATCACAAGTTACAGCCACAGAGGGTCAATACTTTGGAATAGTATTGGCAAGTGATACCTTAGTATATTTTAAGTGGACTATATTACTATACGCATTTTGGCTAAGTGTAGCTTGGCTTGCTTTGCTTGAAAATAAGTTTTACCTATTAGTTGAAATCACTAAGTTTTCTTTGTCAAAACATTCCCAAGAATCCACCAATAGACATTGGGGTCCTTCTCCCTTGTTCTCCCACAAATTTTACTTAGAAGTTGGAGTGATGAGATTCTTGTAGCTTCCATGTCTTGATGCTCAAGTTGTCCATTTCCTTGGACTAGGCTAAGTACTTAGGTTTTTCCATCTGCAGAGGTTGTGCACTTTCCCCACCAGACTTGGTTTCCCAAGACAGGACCTTTCAGAAGCCTTTCCTTAGTCAAATGGACGCGTTCCATCCTATCATCCCAACTACCACCAACTGTACAAATGACTAAGTTCTAGCAACCTATATGATCAAGGCAGAGCCCATATTGCCAAGTGGTTGCACTGTAAGCTTTCTCAACACTTGGCCTCCAAATCCCTTTGTGCCTGGGTGGCATACCACAAGTGAGATACACAACCCAAGTCCATGGCCTTGTGTAACCACTCAACATAACCCAATCTTTCCATTCCACCCAGGAGGTTCATTTGACTTAGTTGTTTTATTAGGAAAGCATAAGTCTCATGACTTAGAAATATTTTCATCATTGTAAGTATAGATTTTCACCAACCCTTGTTTGCTAAATAGCTAGGCTAAGCATGGTAAGATAACTTAACTTAGGAAATTCCCTAGCAATTCAACAATTCTACACTACTTAGGATTTCCCAACTTAGCATTAGGCAAAAATAGCATGCAAAACTTAGCAAAATATCTAATGCTAGTACAAAACATAGGATATAAATATTCATGAAAATATCACTTGCCTTGGTAGTGGGGAGAGCTGCACTCTTCACAATCACAATCACTAGCAAAATCTACACAAAATTATAGCATACAATTACACACAATTATATACAATCAAAAAATAATATGAATGCATGTATGCAAGAATTTACCAAGTGGTGATTTTGAAAATTCTACCAAGCATGTGCATGATACTGAAACACAACAGGACACAAAATTTGCCAAAACAAACTTATTTGACACCAATACAATTTACCAAAGTAAATCTATACTTAAAATAGCCCTAAACATGTTCTACAAATAAAGTCATTTTTAACTGTTACTATTTGTTAAACAAATTGGATATTCAGAAAGGTCTTGTTTCACTGAATCCAACGGTATAAAGTTTGTAAAATTCTAACGTGGCATTCAAAAGTTATAGCAGTTTGAAGTTTGGATCTAAATCAGGTTTAAATTCTGTTTTTGAATTCATCCTAGCCACGCGTCGCAACCTCACTGGCGCGTACCGGTTCGCGCGGATCGAGCTCTGCGGACCGCACGATCTAAATGATATCTGGCGGCTCAGACACACGCGTACCCCTTCGTCCTACTTCTATTCTACGACACAGGATCTAGATCCAACGCTCCCAAACATTCTGACCACAATCTGGCGGCGCTAGCGGCGTTGACCGGCGGCGGCGAGTCAGACTACGGTGGCGCCGGCGTTCTAGATCGTCCCAGGAAGCAGGGAGGTGCTTACCAGATCCGCAAGGTCGTGCTGAAGCTTGGCGTGGTACTGTTTTGCGGAGGGGCGTTCGGAGATGGACTCTGGATCTCGTCGGAGTTGCGTCTGGCGTCGGGTGGATGTTGTCGGAGTCGTTGACGAGGCTCCGCGTCGCCCTAACACGAACCAGGTGGTTTAGGAGGTGCGCAAGACAGTTGCGAACATGCTCGTGTGAAGGAAAAGGCAAGGGGTGCACGGGACTTACTGAGATTGGTCGCCGGAGTTGGGGTGGTCGTCAGGTGCTTACGGTGTCAAGCGAGTACGGTGACCTGGGGCAAAACAGGATGAGCTAGTGGGTCAGGAGGTGCGCCAGGAGATTACAAAGTGGCTCGAACAATCCAGAGGGGAAGGGGCGCACGGGGCTCACCTGAATCGATCGCCGGAGTGAGCTCTGTCTGCGGCGGTTTTGAGCGAGTCGTGGGCAGCCTGGTGGCGTGAATGCAGAATTGGCTAGGGGAAAATGACTGCGAGGAGGTGGGGTTCTTATAGCCGGTTCCTCGACAGGAAACGCCCGAGGTTAAATGCCCAATTAAGCCGCGCCATTACTGGCAGTGACTGCAGCTGCGACGTGGTCGCGGGCGCGGTTTGGGGAAGACGATGACAGCGTGGACAGGGCCCGCTCGTCAGCGATGTGTGCGAAATGGGGGTGGGGTCCGTCTGTCAGCGACAGCCTGCGTGTGCTCGCGCGTGAGAAAAGGAAAGGAAACTCCCGGGTGGGCTAGTTGGGCTCGATCCTCTGCTGGGCCAGATATCTGGCGCTCGGCCTTTTACCTTTGTTTAATTCTTTTTCTTTTCTAATTTGGTTTTCAGGAATGATTTAGGTATGAATTCAAATCCTTTTGAATTCAAACAATTCTGGGGATTTCTGCAGGGTACTGTGGTTTCAAAAATCAGTTACTTTAACCATGTGGTTACTCTGTAAGGGCTTTGGTCAAGTTTGGACTTAAATCAATCAGAGACATTGCCTCTGGTTTGCAATGTTTTTGAAAATAGGGTTTTGAATTTATTTCCAAATTGAAAACTTTGGTCAAACTTTTACTTCTAAACTTTCCAATAATGGAGGCAAGCAACAAGTTCCTAAACATTCAAGTTTCAAATGGTGTTGGTCTTTTGAATTAAATTTGTCCACATAAAATCATAACATCAAAAGCTTCTGTTTTTCTGAAATGTTTTTTGAGAAAATCCCTAAATGATGATGAATGCAAGGATGATATGAATGAGTTTTGGAATATGAATTTAGGGATGTTACAATCTAACCCCCTTAAGATGAATCTCGCCCTCGAGATTCGGATTGGCTAGCAAATAGGTGAGGATGGTCTTTCCGAAGATCATCTTCTCTTTCCCATGTTGCTTCCTCTTCGGAATGATGATTCCATTGCACTTTGCAAAACTTGATAGTTTTTGTCCTTGTGACCCTTTCTGCGGTCTCAAGAATCTTGATAGGCTTTTCCTCATAGGTGAGATCACTTTCTAGTTGGACTTCTTCCAAAGGTATGGTATCC
This sequence comes from Avena sativa, assembly GCA_916181665.1. NCBI lineage: Eukaryota > Viridiplantae > Streptophyta > Magnoliopsida > Poales > Poaceae > Avena > Avena sativa. The sequence goes on along the minus strand of OV702284.1, from coordinate 183,137,094 downwards.
TTCAAAGATGATTCTTCCATCTCTGGGTGACATTTCTTAAGCTGACTCACATGGAACACATTATGGACAGCTGACAGAGATTCTGGCAATTCGACTTCATATGCAACTTCTCCCTTGCGACTTAGAATTTTGAATGGTCCAACATATCTTGGTGCCAACTTTCCTTTGACTCCAAATCTTTTCACTCCACGAAGCGGTGATACTCTAAGATAAGCTCTATCCCCAACTTCGTAGGTGACTTCTCTATGCTTAGAATCTGCGTAGCTTTTCTGTCGGGACTGTGCTATCTTCAATCTGTTTTTAACCAATTTGACTTTCTCTTCGGCGTCTTTGATAAGATCAGGTCCAAATAAACTCCTTTCTCCCACTCCATTCCATAGCAATGGGGTGGTACACTTCCTTCCGTAGAGAAACTCAAATGGTGCCATCCCAATACTAGATTGGTAACTGTTATTGTAAGAAAACTCTGCGTAAGGCAGACTTTCATCCCAACTTGCTCCATAGTCTAAGGCACATGCCCTCAACATGTCTTCAAGAATTTGGTTAGTCCTTTCCGTTTGTCCATCAGTTTGAGGATGAAAGGTTGTACTGAATTCCAACCTCGTTCCCAAAGATTCATGAAGCTGTCTCCAAAAGTGGGAAGTGAATTGAGTTCCTCTATCTGACACAATACTCTTAGGCACACCGTGAAGGCATAAAATTCTGCTCATGTAGATTTTAGCTAATTTGGCACTTGTATAAGTTGTCTTCACGGGTATAAAATGAGCCACTTTAGTTAGGCGATCCACTACTACCCATATGGAGTCATACCCTGACTTGGTTCTTGGTAATCCGGTAATGAAATCCATACCGATATTTTCCCACTTCCATTCAGGAATAGGTAGTGGTTGAAGCAAACCCGCTGGTTTCTGGTGCTCCGCCTTCACTCTACTACACACATCACACAATGCAATGTGCTCGGCGATGTCCCTTTTGAGATTGTTCCACCAAAATCTTTCTTTCATGTCCATGTACATCTTGGTGTTTCCTGGGTGAATAGAATACGGAGAGTTGTGGCCTTCCTGTAAAATCAGTTTCCGCAACTTCGGGTCTTGTGGAACGCATATACGTTTCCCGTGCCATAAGGTACCTTGTTCGTCTATCTGGAAACTCTTAGCTTTCCCTAGACTTATATTTTCCTTAATCTTTTCAATTTCCTTATCAGTCTTCTGAGCTTCTCGGATCTTGTCCAATAAAGTGGGTTGAACATCTAAGGACATGAGATGTCCTTCTGGCACAATCTCCAATCTGAGTTCTTTGAATTGCTTACACAAATCATCTGGCAATTCCCCTTTGGTAAGGCCATTTACAAACGTCTTACGACTTAGAGCATCTTCTACTACATTTGCTTTACCGGGATGGTATTGCAAACTTAAGTCGTAATCCTTGATAAGTTCTAGCCATCTCCTTTGTCTCATGTTGATTTCCTTCTGGGTGAAGATATACTTCAAGCTCTTATGATCGGTGAACACTTCACATCGCTTTCCCAAAAGGTAATGTCTCCATGTTTTGAGTGCATGGACGACAGAGGCTAACTCCAAATCATGAGTAGGATAGTTTACTTCATGAGTTTTGAGTTGTCTCGAGGCATAATCCACAACTTTACCGTCTTGCATAAGTACGGCACCCAACCCTTGATGAGAAGCATCACAATATACTTGGAAATCCTTTTCCAAATCTGGCAGACATAGAACTGGTGCTGTCACAAGTCTCTTCTTCAACTCTTGGAAGCTGACTTCGCAACCTTCAAACCAAGCAAATTTCTTGTCCTTTTTGAACAATTCTGTCATTGGCTTAGCAACCTTCGAGAAATTTTCAATGAACCTTCTGTAGTAACCTGCTAAGCCGAGGAAACTACGAACTTCTTTCACATTCTTGGGAGATTCCCATTCTGTCACAGCTGAAACCTTAGCAGGATCAACTGCCACACCATCCTTTGTCATAACATGTCCAAGAAAACCAACTTCCTCTAACCAGAACTCACACTTACTGAACTTGGCATAAAGTTTATGTTCCCTCAGTTTCTCAAGTATCAGGCGTAAGTGTCTTTCATGTTCTTCCTTGCTCTTGGAGTAGACCAAGATGTCATCGATGAAAACGACAACAAACTTGTCGAGAAATTCCATGAATACTTTGTTCATCATATTCATGAAGTATGCTGGAGCGTTGGTTAACCCAAAAGGCATCACAGTGTACTCATACAATCCATACCTTGTGGTGAATGCTGTTTTAGGTATGTCTTGCTCTCTTATCTTGAGTTGAAAGTAGCATGACCGAAGGTCAATCTTGGAGAACACACATGCTCCTTCTAACTGATCAAACAAGTCGTTGATTCTTGGCAAAGGATATTTGTTCTTGATGGTCACCTCGTTGAGAGAACGATAGTCAATACATAATCTTTGTGTTCTATCTTTCTTCTCTACGAACAATACTGGAGCTCCCCAAGATGAAGAACTTGGTTGAATAAACCCTTTCTGCAACTGTTCTCCTAGCTGCTTCTTGAGCTCTTTCAGTTCATCAACTGACATTTTGTATGGTCTCTTAGATATTGGTCCAGAACCTGGTACCAAATCTATCAAAAACTCCACATCTCTATCCGGTGGCATTCCTGGCAACTCTTCCGGAAACACATCCGGATACTCACATACAATTGGTACACTATCCATGCTAACCCCCTTAAGAGAATTTAGCTTACTTCCTTTGGATTCAAAGTTCGACTTGAATTTTATTCTTTTTCCTTCTGGGGTTGTGAGTGTAACCGTACGATTGGCACAATCTAATATGCCCTCATACTTAGCCATCCAATCCATTCCCAAAATTACATCCAATCCTTGGGAATTCAGGATTATTAGGTTCATCGGAAACTTATGTTTTCCAAACTCTATGACTAAGTCATGACATCCTGAGTTTACTATCATTTCTCCACCCGGAGAACTTACTCTTATAGGACACCCAATGGTTTCTACCGGTAGTTCATTTCTTTCAACAAATGCCTTTGATATGAATGAATGAGATGCACCGGTATCAAAGAGTACAAATGCTGAAATTGAATTGAGTCTGAACTTACCAGCAACGGCATCAGGCTCCTCATAGACCTCCTCTACATTGATGTGGTTAACCTGTCCTTTCTGAAAAGGATTTGGCTTGTTAGGTCCTTCAACTTTCTTCTCAGGGCACTCATTAGCATAATGCCCCAGCTTCTTGCATTTGAAGCAATCAACCTGACTGATGTCTTTTTTTGCAGGCTGATTTCCACTTCCACTACCATTTCCACTATAGTGGCTCTTATGTCCACCCTTGTGGTTCTTGTACTTGTCGTTGTCATGATTGTGGTGATGCTTGTTGTCATGACGGTTGTGGTTGTGGTGCTTGCTGAATTTCCCATGCTTATGGGATCCTGAGCTGCCACTGTCATCATAGTGAGATCGTTTGTGGGACGATCCAGAGCTGTGCTTGTCAGAGTGTTTCCTCTTCCTACTCTCGACTTGCTTCATTTTATTCTCCAAAATAGCAGCCTTGTCACACAAAGACTGATAAGTTGGAACATATGCCACAGACAACTGCAGATTCAGCTCATCATTCAAGCCTTCCAGAAATTTTTCCTTTCTTTTGGCATCTGTGTCAACCTCATCCGGTGCATAGCGTGCCAGATTGTTGAACTCTTCTATGTACTCAGCCACGCTGCGGTGGCGCTGCTTCAGGTTGTGAAACTCCTTCTTTTTCAGACTCATCATTCCTGATGAGATATGAGCAGTGCGAAAGCCATCTTCAAAGATAGCCCAAGTCACCTCATCAATAGGAGTGGTAATTTGGAAGTTGTCCCACCATGTGGCGGCTGGTCCTTCCAACAGATGTGTTGCGAACCTGACTTTTTCAGCATCCGTGCAACCCACGGTAACTAAGTCCTTGTTCACAGAACGTAGCCAGTCATTGGCTACCATGGGATCAGTTGTTCCCGAAAACTTTGCTGGCCTCAATCGCAGAAATCTGGTGAGCATATCAAAACCCGGAGGGTTGTTGTTGTTGTTGGTGTTGGCGTTGTTGTTGTTGTTATTGGGGTTGTTGTTGTTATTCTGGTTTTGGATGAATGTTGTCATCATTTGCATAAGTTGTGTTTGCGCGTTCATCATTTGTTGCATTTCCGGGGTGATGTTGTTGGGGTTGGGGTTTGCGCGACGGGGAGGCATCTGTGGTTTGTTCAAATAGATAAGAATGAGATACCCATAGATGTTTTATGCACAATACATCAAAAGCAAACACATAGCAAGCAACATAAGAATAAGAGTTCAACAACCACATAATAAGTTCATGAAGTAAAACACACAAGTGGCAAGCCATCCACATGTCGGATGGTCCAATGATAAGTTCACAATAACAAGTACGAATATGAAAGATAAACGAGTAGTCAAGTCTACTCATCAGCATCAATCTCCTCCTCGACGAAGGTAAGACCTGCGTTCTCCATCGCGGTCTTGTTCTCCTCAATCGTAGTGGTCAAGGAATCGACCTTGGCCTTGAGAGCCCTCTTTTGGGAGCGAAGCCTCTCAATAACCATCTGCTGCTGCTCTAGCTCGAAATCCTTGGACTTCAGTTCCTCGGTCATGTCCCGGATCTTCTTGTTCCTATCCTGGACGCGTTTCTCCTGACTCTTGAACTTGCGGTCCTGGGCCTCGAACTTTGTCTCCATTTCCTTGATCATCTCATCCTGCTGTGCGAAAAGCTTGTCCTTCTCGCGTAGCTGCACCTGAAGCTCGTCATTGCCAAGCATGACGTTCGTCCTGTCCATGTCCACGTGCCTAAGGAGAGTCTCTAAGTCCTGGAGATAGAGACGTATCGGCTCTGCCGCGCTCCTCGAGTCATCCTCAAAGTCAATGGACTCTCCATCAACATCACGCCTTCCGAAGACGTGGAAGTGAGTGCCCCTAACCTGTCGGGAGTGATGTCCTAACAGTCGTCCTATCAGGTCCTGCATGACTACCTCCATGCCTCTCTCCCTGTCGTCGTGCATCAGCTTGAAGACGATGGCCTCCGTAGTAGGCTCAGTCTGGCGTCCTGGCTGGTTCACCTTGAAGCCCCATAGGTCCTTCCTCTCGAACTTGGTGAGTGGGTACACCATGATGGTGGGAAGAGGGAGATCGAGCAAAGTGGTAAGCTCAATGATACGGGGACCAAAACGGGTAACCTGGAGCTCCTCAACAGTGCTGATGGTAATAGGCATCTATTTATAAGATTGAAAAGTTAGAACAACACCATTTTAAGATAATTACAAGACAACCATCTCATACATAACCATGGAATACAAAACATCACACAAGTCATGCATACATAAATCCATTACATCAATCAAGATTCAAACTTATTTAAGGTATCATTTTTGGAAAATAAGGTGATAGATGGTGGTCCAACTAACGAAGTGTGCTCACAATCCTATCTCACTGGATCCGGTGGCTATCACAATGTTCCTAGAGGCAATCCACCTATCTTGTTCACATGATTCCATCACTAAGTCTATTATATCTCCCCTTAACTCTTGGTTGGTGGCTTCCAACTCTTGGGTAAGTTCCTTCTCTTTCTCTAAGTCTCTTTGGAGGTTGAGCATTCTGCACTTCACTCTAGCACTTAGTTCTTTGATAGTCCTCCAAGCTGCATCTCTGGCTGACTCAAAGAATGTGGTGTGCATTACAGTGTTGGTGTACATGCATAATCCCTTTTCTTTGTGGTTGTCTTCCTTGTTTTTGTACAAGTGAAGTTGCACCCACCAATACTCCACTCCTTCATCCATCACTGGAAAGCCCTTGTACACAGCTGCACCATGTGCTTCCATTGCCACCATGAGGTCCTTGAGAATATTGGGAAACTCAGTTTCACACTCCAAGGTCATGGTCATGAGTGGTCCTTTCTTTACGGCTTCGTTGATGGAGTTCATCTACAAATAAAGATGAGAATGAGAAGATTAGAAAAGTTTACGAGAAGAATAGACAAGTGTAGAAGTAGTTGAAAACTTTTCCTTAGTGGTTTTCCAATCCTAGGGTCATAACCTACAGGCAACACAGTCCTCTGATACCATCTGTTAGACCCCTCATTTATAAAGGAAAGGATCCCTGTGATTGCAATGCTAGTCCCTGGATCAATGCTAGCATCCACAGTTTAAGATGAAGTACACAGATACAAAGGTCGTTTATTACATTCATTCCAGAGATAAAACATAGTATTTTACAACTCAGGGCCATAGGCCTAATACAAGAGTTTAAGGAATAAGTAAATAAACATAAGTCTTCATCTTCATGTGCCACAGGCAAGCATGTTGAGTATAGACTCATGACTCCTATTCATCATCGGAGTAACCTGCAACATCACAAGTTACAGCCACAGAGGGTCAATACTTTGGAATAGTATTGGCAAGTGATACCTTAGTATATTTTAAGTGGACTATATTACTATATGCATTTTGGCTAAGTGTAGCTTGGCTTGCTTTGCTTGAAAATAAGTTTTACCTATTAGTTGAAATCACTAAGTTTTCTTTGTCAAAACATTCCCAAGAATCCACCAATAGACATTGGGGTCCTTCTCCCTTGTTCTCCCACAAATTTTACTTAGAAGTTGGAGTGATGAGATTCTTGTAGCTTCCATGTCTTGATGCTCAAGTTGTCCATTTCCTTGGACTAGGCTAAGTACTTAGGTTTTTCCATCTGCAGAGGTTGTGCACTTTCCCCAACAGACTTGGTTTCCCAAGACAGGACCTTTCAGAAGCCTTTCCTTAGTCAAATGGACGCGTTCCATCCTATCATCCCAACTACCACCAACTGTCCAAATGACTAAGTTCTAGCAACCTATATGATCAAGGCAGAGCCCATATTGCCAAGTGGTTGCACTGTAAGCTTTCTCAACACTTGGCCTCCAAATCCCTTTGTGCCTGGGTGGCATACCACAAGTGAGATACACAACCCAAGTCCATGGCCTTGTGTAACCACTCAACATAACCCAATCTTTCCATTCCACCCAGGAGGTTCATTTGACTTAGTTGTTTTATTAGGAAAGCATAAGTCTCATGAATTAGAAATATTTTCATCATTGTAAGTATAGATTTTCACCAACCCTTGTTTGCTAAATAGCTAGGCTAAGCATGGTAAGATAACTTAACTTAGGAAATTCCCTAGCAATTCAACAATTCTACACTACTTAGGATTTCCCAACTTAGCATTAGGCAAAAATAGCATGCAAAACTTAGCAAAATATCTAATGCTAGTACAAAACATAGGATATAAATATTCATGAAAATATCACTTGCCTTGGTAGTGGGGAGAGCTGCACTCTTCACAATCACAATCACTAGCAAAATCTACACAAAATTATAGCATACAATTACACACAATTATATACAATCAAAAAATAATATGAATGCATGTATGCAAGAATTTACCAAGTGGTGATTTTGAAAATTCTACCAAGCATGTGCATGATACTGAAACACAACAGGACACAAAATTTGCCAAAACAAACTTATTTGACACCAATACAATTTACCAAAGTAAATCTATACTTAAAATAGCCCTAAACATGTTCTACAAATAAAGTCATTTTTAACTGTTACTATTTGTTAAACAAATTGGATATTCAGAAAGGTCTTGTTTCACTGAATCCAACGGTATAAAGTTTGTAAAATTCTAACGTGGCATTCAAAAGTTATAGCAGTTTGAAGTTTGGATCTAAATCAGGTTTAAATTCTGTTTTTGAATTCATCCTAGCCACGCGTCGCAACCTCACTGGCGCGTACCGGTTCGCGCGGATCGAGCTCTGCGGACCGCACGATCTAAATGAGATCTGGCGGCTCAGACACACACGTACCCCTTCGTCCTACTTCTATTCTACGACACAGGATCTAGATCCAACGCTCCCAAACATTCTGACCACAATCTGGCGGCGCTAGCGGCGTTGACCGGCGGCGGCGAGTCAGACTACGGTGGCGCCGGCGTTCTAGATCGTCCCAGGAAGCAGGGAGGTGCTTACCAGATCCGCAAGGTCGTGCTGAAGCTTGGCGTGGTACTGTTTTGCGGAGGGGCGTTCGGAGATGGACTCTGGATCTCGTCGGAGTTGCGTCTGGCGTCGGGTGGATGTTGTCGGAGTCGTTGACGAGGCTCTGCGTCGCCCTAACACGAACCAGGTGGTTTAGGAGGTGCGCAAGACAGTTGCGAACATGCTCGTGTGAAGGAAAAGGCAAGGGGTGCACGGGACTTACTGAGATTGGTCGCCGGAGTTGGGGTGGTCGTCAGGTGCTTACGGTGTCAAGCGAGTACGGTGACCTGGGGCAAAACAGGATGAGCTAGTGGGTCAGGAGGTGCGCCAGGAGATTACAAAGTGGCTCGAACAATCCAGAGGGGAAGGGGCGCACGGGGCTCACCTGAATCGATCGCCGGAGTGAGCTCTGTCTGCGGCGGTTTTGAGCGAGTCGTGGGCAGCCTGGTGGCATGAATGCAGAATTGGCTGGGGGAAAATGACTGCGAGGAGGTGGGGTTCTTATAGCCGGTTCCTCGACAGGAAACGCCCGAGGTTAAATGCCCAATTAAGCCGCGCCATTACCGGCAGTGACTGCAGCTGCGACGTGGTCGCGGGCGCGGTTTGGGGAAGACGATGACAGCGTGGACAGGGCCCGCTCGTCAGCGATGTGTGCGAAATGGGGGTGGGGTCCGTCTGTCAGCGACAGCCTGCGTGTGCTCGCGCGTGAGAAAAGGAAAGGAAACTCCCGGGTGGGCTAGTTGGGCTCGATCCTCTGCTGGGCCAGATATCTGGCGCTCGGCCTTTTACCTTTGTTTAATTCTTTTTCTTTTCTAATTTGGTTTTCAGGAATGATTTAGGTATGAATTCAAATCCTTTTGAATTCAAACAATTATGGGGATTTCTGCAGGGTACTGTGGTTTCAAAAATCAGTTACTTTAACCATGTGGTTACTCTGTAAGGGCTTTGGTCAAGTTTGGACTTAAATCAATCAGAGACATTGCCTCTGGTTTGCAATGTTTTTGAAAATAGGGTTTTGAATTTATTTCCAAATTGAAAACTTTGGTCAAACTTTTACTTCTAAACTTTCCAATAATGGAGGCAAGCAACAAGTTCCTAAACATTCAAGTTTCAAATGGTGTTGGTCTTTTGAATTAAATCTGTCCACATAAAATCATAACATCAAAAGCTTCTGTTTTTCTGAAATGTTTTTTGAGAAAATCCCTAAATGATGATGAATGCAAGGATGATATGAATGAGTTTTGGAATATGAATTTAGGGATGTTACACCACTAGCCCTAGTAGATCATCTAACAACCTAAACTAACCCTTAGCATCACTGTGAGCTTGGCATTGCCATCAATGGTGAACAGCCGAGCACACCCATGTCACCCCCATGTCGACAGCAAGCTAGGAAGAGAAGCAAGCCTAGCCAGCATGTCTGGGAGGCATCCCATCGTCCACCTCCACTCCCTGTCCCAGCCGCGAGCGTTGCCAAGCCCTGGACCACACGCACGAACCATGCCAACCTCGCTAGCAACCATGCCGAGAGCACGCCCCGTGCGCCACGCTCGACCAGCGCACACAGACCGCGCGCCGCCCTCGCCGCGTGCATACACAATCCCCACCGTCCCAGAAACCCCGCTGACACGCTCGTTCGCCGCCGCGCAGACCACGCGAGCTGTGCGGCCTTAAATTTTCCGTCGGGCACGCGCAGAGCACCGTCGCGTTCCGACCAAGCCGCACTGCCCCACGCCTTGAAACCATGTCGTTGAGCATCGCCAGGGAACACCGCACCGTCCCCTACCTTCACCCATACCAATAGCCGCCTGTAACATCGCCCTCGACGAGCTCACCGTGCGCCCCGTCGGTCCCCTCGCTCGACTATAAATAGAGGACTCCCCCGCTCGATTTCTTCACACCATCTCACTCCCCTCTCCTCACTGATCGTGGCACACCGTTCCCAGAGCAAGGCGAGCACCACCTCGCTGGAATTTCATCGGAGCCCGCCGCCTCTGGAGAAGAAGGGCGCCATCGATTTCGTCCACCCCAGGAGCTGCTGCGACCACCCCTGAGTTCGCCGTCGTCGACTTCGTCGTTCGCCCGCCTCGCCGACCCTCGCCTGCACCCCGGTGAGCCCCCAGCATCCCTCACTGGCCGCGCTAGGTTTCTTTCTCGCTGGGGTTGCCTCGCGTCGACGATGACTCTCGGCCGTTGGATTAGAACTAGATCGCACGATCCACATTGCCCCGTACCGCTTCGCCCCTCCCTGTCTCACTGACGAGTGGGGACACCCACTTAAGCAGCCCGTGGGAGCACTGCGCTTAGCAGGCCGGCCCGTTAAATTTTCCCGCGCGGCCCAATTATTTGAATTAAACCTTTTTCATTTTGTTTCAAACTCACTTCTGTACTCAACTTCAAAAATCAACCCAGATCGATTCAGTGCATTAAATGGAATGAAACTAATTTTATTAGAAAGGTCTGGGAATGATATCCAGGCCCGTTGGATTCAAGTCATTTGGATCTATAGAACACTCATGGTAAAAATAACAAGGCAGAAGCTTTTCTGCATTCAAACATTTTTCAAATTTAAACCATAATAGCTTTTGAGTTGATTCCAACTCTCAAAAATCACATTTAACCATACCTTTCAGAATATATAAATATATATAGGTTTACTTGCAGAAATAATGTTCAAGTAATAAAAGAATGCTACATAGGCATTTCTAGCCACTTTAATTAATTAAAATAAAAGGGTAAAACCTTATTAAATTGTGACACCACTTTAAATCACATTCCCTTGGACTACAATATGTGGTGATTACATGTGTCAACATGATCCCATGTTTGGTTTGGAGAATATTAAATCTTAAGTAGTTTTTCAATGTGTAGAAATTACTTTTCCAAAAATAAAAGGAATTAAACCAAGCTTTAATCTTGTAATGTTAGAGATGATGCTAGATCATCTATAGGACCCTTGTGTGTGATGATTGCAAGTAGTTAAGTATTGTTTGGTGATTGTGTACCTCGTATTTATTTATAAACGCTAGTACCGACCAAGGATACGAGGAGGAAGGAGGATTCTACGAAGAAGAAGCCGAGGAGAACTTCAACCACTGCTCTGCACAAGGCAAGCTTTACTAATCAAGTTGACCAATGCAAGCCAATACCTGCAAGCTATTAACCTTGCAAGCTAACACTTGCAATTTGGCAAGCTTATACTGATATTGTGCAAGCTTTATTAACTAAGTGGACCACTACAAGCTAACCCTTGCAAGATACCCTACTGAGGCCACAAACCACTACTTGTTACTATGCCTACTATATGCCTTAAGCATATGTGATCATACCCACTTGACAAACCAATCCTAGTTTTTACTTGCAAGCTTTAGACTTTATGTCTTTATCAAAGCTATTACTTAGAGTTTACTTAAGTGAATTATAGATATTAGAAAGATATTTGAAGGTTGCATAAAGATCATAAAATTTGGCCTAAGCTAGATAATCTTGATGTCATCTTAAGGCATGAGATGGAACTTAGTTAGAACTCCACTAGTTTACCACCCCTCATTATTGCTTACCCCCACCTGTAGATGCTAGTGCTAAGCATAAAATTTGATCAACTTTAGATGGGAATACCTGGTGGAAAATTGGTTATGAAAACCTTGGAATGATGGATCATTCTATTGAAATGTTTTGGACATGTGTTTCCGAACACCTGATGATTTTGGTGATGAAAATGACGAGGCATGAGCCTTAGCCCTTTATAAAACTGATGGTTGTCTGGATGCGATACCATTCCAATTTTATCGTACAACCAGAATACCCGAAGATTGGGTAGGGCTTGACTGGAAAATTATATACCTTAGTATTAGTTCCCTCACGGCCAAGGTCTGAGCTGAGGCTACCTTGTAAAGATTGTCCACCTGTGCAGTACCCAAGATGACAGTTGGTCATGGTTGGGAGGCCAAACTCATAGGAGAGGTGCTTATACCAGGGCATGTAATTGAAAGGTTAGGATTGATTATCCGCATACTGAGTATGGTGAATTCAGGATTTGTTCCTGACGGATGTATCGAATGTTGTGGTGAAAGTGTACAATCTCTGCAGAGTGTCAAACTATTCGAATAGCCGCGTCCGCGGTTATGGACAGTTGGAGTGGCCATACTGTTCCCCCGTCAGACTTTTCAAAATGACTTGTGAAATGATTTGAGACTTTGACTTGACCATAACAGGGTTCTGATCTGAATTACAAGTTCCCACTTGGTGCTATAAAACTTTCAACTAGCATTCATTGCTTCTAAGCTTAGTAGAGATAAATCTGGCTTTTGCAAAACAACCCTTGAGCCTAGTGTCATGTTATCCAAAAACCCTTTTCCCTTGTTAATATTAGTTTGCGAGTACTTAAAGAGTACTCATGGCTTTGTCCCTGGCTATTCCCATGGCCAGACTATGAAGAGGAGTACCTTGAGGATGGACCCCAGGAAGGTTACGACAACTAGGATCATCTCCCATCGTCAGCATTGCCTGTGACCCCGAAGATGGAGCTTCGCCTACACTACCGTTATTATTACATATTCCGCTACTCGATGTTGTATTAAGAACTGGATCATGAGATCCCTATTTGTGTAAGAACTTATGTATCGTTTGTAATGGATGATGTACTATGGTATCCAATTCTGTTATGTCTCGCAAAAATGGCATCTGGGATTAAAAATCCGGGTGTTGACAAGTTGTTATCAGAGCCATCCTGACCATAGGAGACCCTAGTTAGACTGGACGTTGCATCAAAAACTTAGTTTCAAAACCAAAGAAAACAAATATTTACAAAAACTTATTCTCATTCTTATCCCTTTTATTCTTTCATGAAAATTCATGTGCCTCCAAAAACTCTTGCAAAATACATAAAATTTTGACACACTTAATCACTCTACTAACTTACTCATCCTATATTCTTATAGATGGACGTGAAGTACAGCAAGTTTTACCAACTGGGGAATGGAGGAGACCTGATCTTTGAGAGGGATTTGGGCCAGCTTTCGGAACTTCTGGAGCATCCGCACCCCGAGTTCTTCGGAGCTCGGCTCAATGATAAAGGAGGAGAAGATCTGCAGTGGCTAATTGTTGCAAGTCTCCGAGGAAAGATTGAACCTCCCACTGCGGAGGGAATTCAGTTTACCTTGAGGGAAAACAACTGGCTCGATGGACTTGCCAGAGCAATGCAGGAAGCTCTTTCTCGTCTGTGTGGGCAGAGCATCAATCATATCATTTATTTTCCTGATCTTTTTTAATTTTTGTGTTCAGAATAAGGGAATGGCTCAAAACGAATGTGTGGCATGTCAGCAGCAATCTACCTGGTGCGGGAGAGGAAAACTAGACAATATGATGTGTTTTCGAATGAGGCTGAGATCACCTTTTTTGCAGAGGGATTTGTAAGTATTCTCAATTGCCATATACATATGTATATTTAGATGTTGCTGATCTTATTTAAAATTGCCATATATGTATTGCTTTATGTTCATGATCTGATGTATTTTTTCTGTTTTCCAAATTAAAGCAGGATGTTCCTTGTTGTTTTGTTGAGCATATGCAACAATTCGCTGTTGGTCCACATCTGAACTGGATCCGTGCTCGTATTGACCACCATAATAAATACATAAGAAGTGATGAATTTCTATGTACTGTATGATGGAAATTTAGGGAGGTCGGTAGCATTATGTGGGCCATACTAGAGGGGGCTGTGTGCAGCTTATAACATTAAGAAGAATGGTGTTCTAAGATTTTCATATGTTAGAGGAGACATGTGGTTTGATATTTAAGTGTCAAATGATGATAATGTTGTAAAACCTTGGGTTCAACACCATGGTATGTATTGACTTCTCTGCATTGAATTGATTTTTTACACACATTGACTAGTTTCTTAATTATGTTTTTCTCAGTCACAAACCTCCTTTAATTTCCAATGCATGATCAAGGTGTCATGAGTCCAAAGATTGTTGCAGGACGACACTAGAGAAATCCATATTTCAACACCCATGTAGTGTCATTTTCTCTGAAATGAATTGCATATCTTGGGCATTCTACAAGGAGGTTTTATGAGACCTAGATAAATATGAGATCTTTGAGATCCCTCGGTTCTTAGTGCACCGGGTGCAAGATGAAGATGATCTTGATCACATGGTTAGTTGATCACTTTTTCCAGTTCTTTTCCTTCTTATTTTTGTAAATTTATAAGGGTCATCAGTTAACTAAGATCTGTTATATTTATTTGTTACTCAGGATATCCTTGCTTTGAGATGCACGAGGCGACACGTCATCCTAGAGAGAGAGTTCTAACATGTACCATGAGAAATGATTCTGACCAAGGCCATATCATGGGGGACTATCGCGTATCCAAGAGATATGATTCCATTGAGTTAACTACCGGCTGGCATGAATTCTGTCATGAAAACATAATTGACATTGATGATCTTCTCGTCGTCCAGTTGAAGGTGACGACACACTATATCAAGCTGATTATTGAGGTGGTCAGTCCGGAAGAGGAGGGGCAGGAAGACGACAAATATGACAGCAACAACAAATACGACGTGGAGGAGGAGGATCAGGACAACGACAAGAGCGTTGGCTCGGTTGTAGCTCGGAACTTCTGAATATATTATCAGAATTTAAATTTCAAGAATGCATGATCGTTTTTTGTGTTGTTGTATGCTAATCTAGCAAATCTATTGTGTTGTATATGTATGTAGTGGTAGTAGTACCAACTCCATTATGTTTAATTATACAAGAGAAAATAGAAATGATTTCTCTCAATTTCTCGCATAGAAAAATTACTTAGAAAAATGCACAGTTACTTATAATCCTATATTCTCGCAGGAACCGGCACCACTGCCACTTGTGGAACCGGCGCCATCTCCATAGTCGCCGCATATCCCCGGTGAGTTCTCTCTGCAGTTTCTTCTTTCTCTCCCACTAGTTCTGGAACCTTCGGCAGTTCCTATTCCACCAGTTCGTCTACCCTCTCCCTTATTCCATTCTTCCTCTCACATTCTTCCTATTCCACCTGCTCGTTTCACCCATTTCGCAGGCATGGACGACGGGAAAATCACAACAGAGACCCACGTCGTCCCTGCCCATGGCACCACGACTTTGAAGGTGGTGTACACCAATGATGAATCGACTGTGGGAAGAACTCTCGCCAGGTTTGAGCAATTGCTTGAGAAGGAAGTACACGTTCGTGGTCCTAGACTTGGAGTACACCGTTGAAAATAAGAAGAAAGCACTTCCACAAGAGATCACCGTCGTGCAAATCTCCCTACATGAGGACGTCCTCGTTTACCACTTCTGTAGGTACGCATGAAATTTAAATTAGAGATCACATTGCATCCCTTGTGATATACTTACATGTCCTCCTTGCACCCCTAACCCTCTAACTGCAGGAGTAAACCAACTGAGAAGAGTTGTCCGGCTCTGGTAAACTTCTTGTGTGACAGAGGTATAACTTTCGCGAGCGTGGACATCAGAAATGACACAACTATGCTTGCTCATGCATCGATAAAAATTCCATATGGGTACCACGTCGACATCCAGACTCTATAAAAGATCAAACCATTACTAGAAAGGGATGGAATGGGTGATCTCGCAGCAAAAATCATCAACGGCTCCTGTGTGAAATTTAAGAATTTGCATTGGACACACACAACTACTGGGAGTGGAAGCCGATGACCTATGTGTGCCTTGAGTATGCAGCAAGAGACGCCTACATGGCATACGAGATGTACCGTAGGCTCGTTGCCATGAAATATGGGATGCTTCAGGGGGTTTTCGCGACAGAGCTATGCCCTTGTTCCAAGATAGCCCAAAAGAGGAAGCAGGAGGACGACAGGAAGCAGTGGGAGCAGGAGCAGGAATGTTGGAACGGTGGCAGCAGCAAGTGGTTAGAGGGGAAGCATATTAAGAAGGACGACAGCCAGTGGTAGTGATCAATTATGTGTTTGAACTAGTTCAGATTATAGTTTATTTTGTGTAGTATTTTTGTGATCTACACAGTTTAGTTTCGGATCTATGAGTTTGAAGGGGGGAACATGGATCAAACATGCATCATCAGTTCAGTTTATTTTGGGTAGTATGTGATCAGTTTCAGAGATCTTTCATGCATTTAGTTTGAGAGATTAGTTGTCATTATGTGTCTAGTTGTAGTTTCCACATGTGTTCAATGGAAAACAATATATGCTGCCCTAAGATATATATGTTTCCATCTTATATGCTATTTTCCATTTTCCCGGTGCCGAAAAAGGGCCTATTTTGTGAAGCAGCCACCAAGGATGTGATGTGAAAATGAATCACCCCATTTTTAATAAATACTATAGAGCATTTAGTGGCCAGATCACCGGTTGTATTCACCTAGAACCTCTTGGCGCAACCCCCGTGATATAAACAAGTTTCTGCCTGTCTAGCTAGAAGGGGGCTCAAATTTAACCTGGAGCTACCACGTTGCTCTCCCAAGATTTTTCCAAAAAAATCATTTCCAGGTAAAAAACATGGCACTTCTTTAGAGATCCAGTAAGAGATTAGCATCACCCGGCACATAGCCAGGAACCCTGACTGCCGCGATCTTGGCCGGATTTCGAAACCGGCAAAAAAAATTCAAAAAATGTGAAACATTCGCACATATTCTTTTTTATGTTTCCTAGTTGAAGGCAAAAAAACATGGAATGTCAGGATTACTCAAATAAAGTGTTCACAGAAATCACCTACCGCCTTCGAGGATTCATGGCTTTCGCGGCAAGATGAGCTAGGTCATGACCACAACCATGGCATAATTTGATATGATGTTCCCATATTACGCACATGCATGTATCTTGTGATGGCAAGCAATCTTGCTTCATGAAGGTTTCATGTTCTCTACATGGAAAGTGCATTTTCCATTTTCCCGGTGCCGAAAAAGGGCCTATTTTGTCAAGCAGCCACCAAGGATGTGATGTGAAAATGCATCACCCAATTTTTAATAAATACTAGAGAGCATTTAGTGGCTAGATCACTGGTTGGATTCACCTAGAACCTCCCGGTGCAACCCCCGTGATATAAAAAGGTTTCTGCCGGTTTAGTTGGAAGGGGCGCTCAAATTTAGCCTAGAGCTACCTCATAGCTCTCCCAATAATTTTCCCAAAAAAATATTTCTAGGTACAAAATGTGGCACTTCTTCAAAGATCCAGTAACAGATTAGCAATACCCGGCACATAGCTAGGAACCCTGACTGTCGTGATCTTGGCCGGATTTTGAAACCAGCATAAAAAATTCAAAAAAAATCAAAAATGTGAAACCTTCGCACATATTCATTTTATGTTGCTTGGTTGCAGGGAAAATAACAAAAATGGAATATTAGGATTATTCAAAGAAAGTGTTCACGGAAATCACCTACCGCGCCTTCGAGGATTCATGGCTTTTGGGGCAAGATGAGCTAGGTCATGACCATAGCCATGGCATAGTTTGTTATGAGGTGCCCATATTCCGCACATGCGTGTATCTTGTGATGGCAAACAATGTTGATTCATGAAGTTTTCACGTTCTTGATGGCACTGCGTCAACATGCAGTGCTTCGTTGGGAAACCCCAAGAGCAAGGTGTGATGCAGCATAGCAGCAAGTTTTCCCTCAGTAAGAAACCGAGGTTATCGAACCAGTAGGAGGAAGGAAACGTCACATAGGTGTTGCAAGCAACGTGGAAACCTGCACAACACAAACTCAAGACTTTGCCCCAACGAATCAGTGAGGTTGTCAAGCTCACCGGTTTGCTATAACAAAGGATTAAACATATGGTGTGGAAGGTGATGATGGTTTGCAGCAAGTAAAAAAGTAACAGTGGAAGATGTATCAATGGTAAAGATTGGACCGGGGTCCATAGTTCACTAGAGGTGCTCTCCTTATATAAACAAGATGGCATGAAGGGTAAACAAATTATAGCAGGGCAATTGATAGGAACTGATCAAGGCATAACAATGCAATACCAGACAAAAAGATCATATGAGATTCGAGTGGGCAATACAAAAATTTACATAGACCGCCATCCAACTCCATCTATGACTAGAAGTCCACCTTCAGGTTATCATCTGAACCCCCTCTAGTATTAAGTTGCAAGCAACAGACAACTACTTTAAGCAAAGTGTGTAAGGTAAACAATCCACTTGTTCCATGAACAAGAGACCGTTCTTTTCTCCCTAGTAGCAACAACACATCTACAACCTAAGAGATTTCTGTCACTTCCCTTGGAAACTAGAGGCATGAACCCACTATCGAGCATAAATATCCCCTCTTGGAGTCACTAGCAACTACTTGGACAAGATAGCTACTAACAACGCAGAGCATGCAAGATCACAAACAACACAGACATAATAGTATCAAATAGACAAAACCATTAATCAATGTGACATAACAATCTCAATATCCATCGGATCCCCGCAAACACAATATGCATGATTACAAATAGATTAGATCTTGATCACGAATGGAGCTCAGAAGATCTATACATGAAAGCACAAGAAGGAGATACAACCATCTATCTACTACATGGACCCGTAGTCCAAGGTGGAACTACTCATGCTTCATACCAGAGAAGAAGGCCTCTGGGATGATTTCCCCTCCGGCAGGGTGCCGGGAAGAACTTCAGATCCCCTGGATCTAGGGACAATGGTGGCGGCGGCTACAGAAGGTTTCGTGGAGTTTTGATCGGGTGCCTAGGGTTTCTGTATCAGGGGCTTCTTATATGCGAAGAGGCGAGGCTTGGAGGCGGCCAAAGGGCCCACACCCTGCCCAGGCGCGGGCTGGGCCCACCTGCGCCTAGGGGGTGTGGCGGCCCTGGCTCGCCTCTCTGTCTCTCCTCTGGACTTCGTGTCGCCCACGGTAAAATATTGACTTTGGCTTTTGTCCCGTCCAATTCCGAGAATATTTATTTTCTGCCTTTCTGGAACCAAAAACAGAAGAAAACATGCAATTGGAACTGCGGCAACTTGTTAAAAGGTTAGTTCCAGAAAAGATATAAAAACACCTCAAAGTGTATAAAAAGCAAAGCAAAGTACATACTAAACAAGCATGGAGCATCAAAAATTATAGATACGTTTCCGACATATCAAGCATCCCCAAGCTTAACTCCTGCTCGTCCTCGAGTAGGTAAGTGATAAAAAGAATAATTTTTTAGGTGACACGCACCATCAAAACCAAGATCAAACCATTTGCAAGCATTGAAAGCTGGGATCAAAGAACTCTAAACATGTGCATGAAAGATGGAGTCCTAACAATAGGAAAAAGCAACTAAGCATGCAACATGAAAGGCTACAAACAAAGATCATGAATAACATTTATTGAAAAACGTTTGTTTGTTTCACATACAGAAAACATGGCATAGTGGCATTCATCTTGTCCCTCATAGAGTATCAAATAGATGCATAGGACACCTTCAAAGTTCATAAGAGTGACTAGATACAAAAAGCACAATAACAAGTAATATCACAATATGCATCAACCAATAAGTTTTGGGACACTACACAAAGAATGGCAACTATGCTCTCTTAATGGTGCCTAAAGGTAGAAGGTGGAGACTCAATATAATAGTGGAAGAAAGTCCCTTCACAAAGGGAATAAGGGATTTCAAGTTTCAAAAAGAGCTTCCAAAAATTATGGTACTTGTTAGCTTTCAGCCCTCATTGCCCCTATCATAAGCATCTTGGAGTGATTAAAGTTAAAGTGAACAAACTATGGAGTATATGCTTGACAAAGTATAAGTTGGCAATCTCAAGTCCCTTGAATACGAGGGCCACACCTCATGCTACTCAACTTCAGTCACCTATAAGTTCTTGTCATAGTAAGTACATGCGTATCATAGAGAACCGCCAATGGGGTACCCCTTGCACATGGTACAAGAGCTATCCCATAACCAAAATGACAAGGCAAGCCGACAATGAGCATCTCAGCGATCTTTTTATTTAGGATGCTTCACTGAATGCTCATTATGGTGATGCTGCAAGTTTCCACCATGATTAGGCATGGCTTAGGCTAGCGGCCCAGGCGTTTCTCTAACACAAAATACATAACTCCATGGACTTACAAGATCCCTCTTTATTTCACATCGGTGACATCCATAGACAAAAGATCATGATATCAACTGTGTACAAAGTACAAGTGCAATGCTGAAAACGTTCCCCATGACAGCATGGTTCTGCTAATTCCAACGTATAAGTGCAATCATATACAACATAGACGACACAATGGTCCAAGTTTATTAGGGGTAAACAATATAAAGTGTGCCATCAAGTTTGTGAGGGATTTAATCACTAAGTTTTCACATAACAAAATACATTTTAATTGGAATATAGTTGAAAACAAGAATATAGTTGGAATGGTGTAACACACCATGCATAGGAGTTTATAGTGGAAACTTTGGAATAACTTGGTTTGTTGGGAGTTGGAAGCATGAGTAGAGCTTACTCATACAAGTGGAGGCTAGCAAAAGACTGGGAGCAACCAACTAAGAGAGCAATAATGGTCATAATCATGCAGAGCAGCAAAACATTACTAATCAAATCATAGAGTTGTACTACAAGTTAAATACTAAATGATCATAGAGGCTATGGTCACTTTTTCATAGTCATAACATGGTGTGAGCATGTGCCAAGTCAACCCAAACAAAGCATCAAAGGAGAATACCACAATACTATGCTTTTGTATGCTAAAACAACACATAATTATTTCAAGGCACACTAAGCAATCCCAATTGTTTGGAACAAGACATTCTACAGCAATAATCACTAAGCATAAGTTCAAAACAACACGTAGCATGTCATGCTAAAGTCTAAGTCACAGTCAATGCAAGCTCCTCTTGCACTTTCAAGCAGGAACTTCCTACTCCTTCCCAACACCAAGCAACTTATTTGAAACAACACAACGTTAACGGGGGTCCAAACTACTTTATTCAAGCAAACTAAGCAAACCAAACAAAAACTAAGACGCTCCAAGAACAACACAACAGTGCATAAAAATAAAAACGAAGTTTCTAGAAAGACCTGAGTTTTTTATTGAAGAAGAAGGAGATGCCTTGGGCATCCCCAACCTTTGAAGCTTGTACCTATTGGATATTTCTTGGGGTGACACCGGGGTGGCATCCCCAAGCTTGAGCTTTTGTCCATTCTTCATCTCATTACATCATTCTCTCTTTACACCTGAATTTTTTTACTTCATACAGAACTTCACACAATCTTCATTAGCAACATTAGTGTATTCAAAAGATAATATACCTTTGGGTTTAGCTTTGGAAAAGCAAAACTTTTCAGTAAAAACACATGCTATTGTAGCAACTCCTTCAAAAAGCTCAATTCTCCAAAAGAGAACTCAAAAAGGAATCAATAAGAAGCAAATGCAAATAATGGCAGAAATCTGACAAAACAGACTAGCGGGTAGAGACCGATTTTTAGAAAATCTTCTGTTGCTCAAATCAAAAAGTGTTGAACAAACTAAAGTTATCTAACATACTGGGGGATTTATGTGTAAATTTTCAGCTCAATCCGACTTACAGAGACTCCTCACGAATATTTATGGTGGAGGACAGAAATCTGTGTCGGGACAGCAACTCCCCAAATATTACTTCCCTCTCATTAGAGGTCATTTTTGGCACAAAAAGCAAACAAAAAGGATAAGGAGATGTCATTACTGAAGTAATAACTTCCAAGCCTCGAGGAACTCTTGGGTTATCTTCCAACAAGTACTTTTATATAATGCCTTTAAGTTAGGCACAAGAAAGTTTGAGAAGATGCTCACATAAGAAAAATGAATTGAAGCAAAAGAGAGCATCAAGAATCAAATTCAAAACACATTTAAGTCTAACCCACTTCCTATGCATAAGAATCTTGTAAAGAAACAATTCATTAAAGAACAAAGCAACAAGCATAGGAAAGCAAAACAAGTGCAACTTCAAAACTTTCAACATAAAGAGAGGAAACTTAATATTATTGAGATGCATAAAACCATGTTTCCCTCTCTCATAATAATTTTCAGTAGCATCATGGATAAACTCAAAAATATAGCTATCACATAAAGCATGCTTTTCATGATCTACAAACACATAATTTCTATCAAGCTCAAAAATAGTGGGATTAAAACCTTACCAGGTTTTACCCAAAGTTGATATTTCAAAAGGATCCACAAGAACATAACATTCATCCTCCTTTGGTAAGCATGGGGGACAATCAAATAATGTAAGGGATAAATAGTTACTCTCATTATAAGGTAGGCATGGGTAGATAATCCATTCTTCCTCCTTTTGTTCATGACTCTCCTCCTCTTTTTCATCTAATGAGCTTCTAGTTTCAACAATTTCTTCTTCCATAGGCTCCTACAAGGCATTAGCCTCTTCCATTTGTGGAAAGCATCTATTAAAATATTCAAGAATATAGCCATTTTCTTCCATGTAATTATCAAAGCAAAATTTAAGTATCTCATAAACCTCATATTCATAAGGTGCATCATCAGTATTTTCAAGCAAACTGGCAAGTTCAAATGCACCCTTGAAGGCAAATAAATTCTTCAATTTGTTCCACATCATAAAATTCATAATTTCCTTTAACATAAGAATATATGGTAACATTATCATTATACTCACATTGAAAAGGGAGGTGTTTATACCTCCTACAGCAACAAGATTTATCAAAGCAATAAGTAACATTATAAGTAGAGAACACGTCTCTAGCAATAGTATTGAACTTACCAATTTGTTCCCATAAGTGTTTCCCTTTTTGTGACAAACGGTGTTCCTTATAAAAATACTTTTGTTCTTCCGTGAAACCACCTTGCCAATAATAACTAGTTTCAAAGAAACCATCCATTGATAGAAAGCATGACCAAGCAAGGCAATACTAGCAACTAGAGCAGGAACTAATTTTTTTGTGTTTTTGAAAAGAGAAAGCAAACCAAACTAAACTACTTTTTTGAGTTTTTGATAAAAATAGGCAAACAAAAGCAAGCAAAAGAAACTAAGCTAACTAAAAACAAAGTAAAGAGAAAGGAAGTGGAGGACTCCCCTTGTGAAGACGTCCTTAGCCTCCCCGGCAATGGCGCTAGAAAGAGCTTGGTGGCACTGCGTCAACGTGCAGTGCTTCGTTGGGAAACCCCAAGAGAAAGGTGTGATGCAGCACAGCAGCAAGTTTTCCCTCAGTAATAAACCGAGGTTATCGAACCAGTAGGAGGAAGGAAACGTCACACAGGTGTTGCAAGCAACGTGGACACCTGCACAACACAAACTCAAGACTTTGCCCCAACGAATCAGTGAGGTTGTCAAGCTCACCAGTTTGCTATAACAAAGGATTAAACATATGGTGTGGAAGGTGATGATGGTTTGCAGCAGGTAAAAAATTCACAGTGCAAGATGTATCAATGCTAAAGATTGGACTGGGGTTCATAGTTCACTAGAGGTGCTCTCCTTAGATAAACAACAAGGCATGAAGGATAAACAAATTACAACAGGGCAACTGACATGAACTGAGCAAGGCATAACAATGCAATACTAGACAAAAAGATCCTATGATATTCGACTGGGCAATACAACAATATACATAGACCACCATCCAACTGCATCTATGACTAGAAGTCCACCTTCAGGTTATCATCTAAACCCCCTCCAGTATTAAGTTGCAAGCAATAGACAACTTCTTTAAGCAAAGTATGTAAGGTAAACAATCCACTTGTTCCATCAACAAGAGACCGTTGTTTTCTCCCTAGTAGCAAAAGCATATCTACAACCTAAGAGATTTTTGTCACTTCCCTTGGAAACTAGAGGCATGAACCCACTATCGAGCATAAATACCCCCTCTTGGAGTCACTAGCAACTAGTTGGACAAGATAGCTACTAACAACGGAGAGCATGCAAGATCACAAACAACACAGACATGATAGTATCAAATAGACAAAACCATTAATCAATCTGACATAGTAATCTCAATATCCATCGGATCCCTGCAAACACAACATGCATGATTACAAATAGATTACATCTTGATCATGAATGGAGCTCACAAGATCTATACATGAAAGCACAAGGAGGAGATACAACCATCTAGATACTACATGGACCCGTAGTCCAAGGTGGAACTACTCACGCTTCATACCGGAGAAGAAGGCCTCCGGGATGATTTCCCCTCCGGGAGAGTGCCGGAAAGAACTTTAGATCCCCCGATCTAGGGACAATGTTGGCGGCGGATACAGGAGGTTTAATGGAGTTTTGATCAGGTGCCTAGGGTTTATGTATCGGGGCCTTCTTATAGGCGAAGAGGCAAGGCTAGGAGGCGGCCAGAGGGCCCACACCCTGTCTAGGCGCGGGCTGGGCCCACCCGTGCCTAGGAGGGGTTTGGCGGCCCTGGCTCGCCTCTCCGTCTCTCCTCTAAACTTCGTGTCGCCCATAGTAAAATATTGACTTTTGATTTTGTCCCGTCGAATTCCGAGAATATTGATTTTCTGCCTTTCTGGAACCAAAAACAGAAGAAAACAGGAAACTGGCACTGTGGCAACTTGTTAATAGGTTAGTTCCAGAAAAGATATAAAAACAGCTCAAAGTGTAGACAAAGCAAAGCAAAGTAGATACTAAACAAGCATAGAGCATCAAAAATTATAGATACATTTCTGACGTATCGGTTCTCTGCACGGAAAGTCCAATTTCCATTTTCCTAGTGCCGAAAAGGGCCTATTTTGTGAAGATACCACCAAGGATGTGATGTGAAAATGCATCACCCCATTTTTAATAAATAGTAGAGAGCATTTTGTGTCCAGATCACCGGTTGGATTCACCTAGAATCTCTCGGTGCAACCCCTCGATATAACTAAGTTTCTGCCGGTCTAGCTGGAAGGGGGGCTCAAATTTAGCGACCAAGGCCAAATCATGCATGTGTCACTAGAATATGTACAAAAGTGTGATGGGTTGTTGAGTTAGGAAATTTATGTAGCACCGTTGTGATGAGTTGTTGAGATAGAATATGCCCATGATCTATGGTTTCATTGAAAACACAAACCGTATGTAGCATATATAATTAACTACTGCTTGTAGGGTTACGTGTAATTTTGTAGGGATGATTCCGACGTTCTTTGATATGCCTTTTTGAGCAAAACCCTAGATATTGGCCCACAAGATCTACCCGTTTAAAGAGCTTTCAACCTTGTTTTTGGCCGTAGTTTGAAACTTATCTAAATTTGAATATTGTACCCAAAATACTTTTACTCTCTTAATATCATTATACAAATATTATGTCACAAAAAGAATATAAAGTAGTACTCCATATTATTGCTTTTTTATAGATTTATTTTTCACATTTATAGTTTTCATCACGAGGCCCTTATAGTGAAGACTTTTTTTACAAAAGGGTTAATTTATTTGTACCCTCCATCATGCATCTAACGGTCAGGACACCAAGCCCAAATTTTCAGGTCAGGTCCTCCCGCCCACGCGAAATTTGGCGCCAGACGTGGGAGAGTTTCTACTCAAACGAAAATTTCTCGGTGTGCAATTACCTTTCAGCATACCCCACAGCACCACCTTAGCATTCGCCCAAAGGACATTTACGTAATCTATTCAAAACCCTTTTTATCCCCTCGCCGAAATGAGACAGATCCAAATTTCTCCAGCACTCTCAGCGCCGTCCTCTCCATTTTCCCCTTGCCCTCCCTGCCATCCGTGTCCCTAATCCCCTCGTCATCCCGGCCATTCGTGCCCCTCTGCTCTCTGCCTCTACTACCCTCGTCTCCGTTCGTCCCTCTAGTGGTAACCCCTCCGTCACCCTAGCCCCTCTTTTTATCCCCTCCAGTTTTCCGTCAGGCCATCGAGCTAGCGGGTCATCCACCTTGACGATAGCCCGCCGACCTTGTCTACCACCTGGTCATACACTTAATCGGCAGAGTCGGCCATCTCGCCGTCCATCTCGCCGTCCACCTCGCCGACAAGATCCGTCACCACACTGACAAGGCCCGTCTACCTTGTCGTACACCTCTTCGATGAGGTCTTCTACCTCGTCGTCCATCTCGATGCCATGTGCCAAGGTTCACCACAAGAAAGGTGGTATCAAAAAGGCCCTATAGCCTGCAGGCAAGGAAACACGCTCATGCTCGATGCTCATGTTTTTTTACTTTTGCCTGTGAAATGTTGTTCATTATCCTGTTCATGCCACCAATTTGCTTACTTTGGTGTAGTCAATCTCTCTTATTTGTTTTTCCTGTAAAATTTCTTGTGATTACAAGGCTTGTGATCAGGGTTGCATTATCATGTCTATTGCATTAGTCTAACTGCTTCGTGATATGTATAATGAGCAGAGTATTAATTGTTCATAGTTGTCAGTTTTACATGATGATTACTATCGAACAATCAACCTCATATGTTATTTTTTTAGTTGCCTAAAATATGTTTATCCCTCTTATGTTTATTTTTCCTGCCCTTCTTATTTGTTATGTTGTAGAGTATTAATTGTTCATAGTGAGCTGTCACATAATCAGTTCTATAGAACAATCAGTACTGTAGGTTATATTTTGTTTAATTGTCTGTTTAATCGCAGTATTGATGCTTATCCTGCTTATGTTTAATCATCACGCACTACTTATTATTGCAACCAATTGGTCAATTGTCCAGCTTGTATTTACTATTTAGCTTATGATCTGTTTTGCGTGTGATGAAGGTTTCATCATCTTATCTGTTGCATTATTATGGGCTTCATCATATGTCTTATGATCAGAGTAAAAACTGCATAAAGTGGACTGTTTTACATGATGATTACTATATAAGATAGATTATATTTTGTTTAATTGCCTCTTTAATTGCATGGTAGATGCTTATCCTTCTTATATTTAGTTAACATGCATAAGTTGCTCATAGTGTACTATTATACATTATAATTACTATATAACAATCAACACCATAGGTTTATTTTTGTAGCTTACTTGGGGTTGTTTATTAATGATAGAACCACATTTGCATCCCATGGAGGAAAGACGGCTAAAAAACATCACAAGAAACAATGCGCAGATGCAACAAATGGTTGTTAGGCCCCTTGTTTATGCATCGCCCACTGAATTCTTCCCTAAAAGGAGCAAGGATGAAGGCTCTGGATCTGAGGATTATCCCAAAGGGGAGGAATATGAGCCACAGGTTGTCCCATTACTTGCCTAATCATCTTTTGTGTAATTGTTTGCTTACTGAATTTCCATATATCTTGTGCTTTTTTATTATCCATAATTGACTTCATTTGAATTGTGTAGAATGAGAAGAGGAAATACAAGAAGACACATGTTGCCAGGACAAGGATGGATGCTGCTAGTGTATCAACTTCTTGGAAGCGCGTCTTGGCTAGTGTAGTTGCATGCACAGAAACATTGAGACATACCAGGTCCAAGGGGAATCCGCCAGAAGTACTTCCACCTCCAAGTTGTCCACAACACCCACCAAGACCTCCATGTGTTGCAACCCCTTTGCAAGGAACTGAGAGTGTTGCAGATCATGGTGCCCAAGGTGAGAAGGTAGAATCCCAATACAAGCCGGCAGCACTCCATGGCAGGAAGACAATAGTCTAAGATGAGCAAGCAGCTGCCCTAGGAAAGCAACCAACTCTCCAAGGCAAGCACATTATATTGTGTGAATGGTACCTATCAAATTGTACTATAGTATAACACTAACTCCACACTATATGTTTTTGTAAATGATTTTGGCCATAATCCTTCTGAAGACATTGTTACACATGATGATGATCAAACTATGGTGAGGGGAAAAACATGGGGAAGTCACCTGAGAAGATGTCCAGAGGAGGAAAGCTTCCATTTGTCATTCCTCCGGGAAGAACTAAACCAGAGTCAGCAAAAATTGCTTCCAAGTTGTCCACTCAGTGTGCCAAAATAGTCAGGACTGGTGTACCTAACTTCACTTGATGGAAAGAGTACAAGGATAGGCCGGATGTCAGAGCAGAGTTCTACAACAGAGTTTCTATATGTTCTCTGACTCACATGTCCCTTTTCTTTTCACTGTTGTTCATGCAAAGGCTTATGCACCCAGTTTTATTTTAAAAAAAGTTTGTCACGGATGCATCACGACCAGAGGTGCAGGTCGCTTGTAACAAGCAGTAAATGAAGCACACAAGAACTCAACAACATCTTTTGATGAAGCAATTTTTTGACCCCTATTCACTAAATCAAGTTACAGGGATATCTCCTATTGAACACATGAACAATGTGGAGTGGTGCAAGCTTGTTGATTGTTGGACTGACCCCAAGAACCAGTTCATGTCTTGTCTATCCAACTTTCCTGCCTGTTTGTGTTTAACCAATACTGCCTCTTATAATTCTGTGCTCTCTATTTGTGTAGGCCCGTTGTCTAATAAACAAGAGTAGCAGAAGAAAATATGAAAAATATCGCAACGATGTGTTTTTCTGTGACGCCCCGAGCTTCCCACATCACAGTGTGAAAAAATCAAAAGTAATTCCTCTAGTATACTTACCATCTTTGTCATCTTCCTAAATTTCAATGTTGCCTTTGTCTCTGAAATTAGTACGATGCGCTTGTAAATTGCTGGCTATTTTTGTAATGTTGGATTTTATTCCTAAAACTCGCAGGGAACCATGTAAATGAAGATGGCGACGTGTGCTACAGAAGATTTCACTAAGGCTGAACGACATCCTTCCACCGAAACTGTGCACTATTTTCTGTCAGGGGACATCGATATCCATTCTTCAAGACCAACCAAGACTCACCTTGGAGCACAACTCGGGGTAGAGAAACTAAACCAGGTCCATCTTTGTCATCTTCGTGCAATTCAATACCATGATTGTCTCTGAAATGTATACGATGTGCTTGTAATTTGCTCGCTAGTAGCCTAATATTTGCTTCTATAACTGTCAGGAAATTACGGATCACATTGAGCATCGGTCGGCTTCTGCTACAGATGATGCACTATCAACCATCTCTCTCCTTGAAGCGCAACTTGGTGCTGAGAGAGTAGCGAATGAGGCATTGCGCCTACGAATTTAGCATTGCTGAAGGAGAAAGAAGAAGAGGAAGAAGTGCATAAAGCACTTGTGAACTTCACAGACCATGGAAGTGCAGTACTTCAGCAATTCGTAGCTCTGTTACATAGGTAAGTGAACTAGTGGTGAATATGTGAAAACTTGTGAGTGAAAGCTTGTTAGGATTTTGGCGAATAAACTTCTGTTTAACCTGTGGAAACTTATGTCACGATGTAAGTGATGTATGTGAATTTTATGTGATCTGAAACGTTGATTTCAATCATCTATTGCCTATGGTGTGAAATTTCTGTCATTTCATCTGGACCGCTTAATCTAGGGTGACACCAACACACATCCCTAACGTAAACGAAAACGGCATGGTTGTTTACTTGACGGAAATATTATTGTCACAGATAGACGCTGACGTGCCTCGATTTCAATGGTCAATGGCCTTGACAAAACAGAAACGTCAAGGAAAATGATGATGTCGTCTTTTCTAGCCTGACAAAAAAACGTCATGTGTTTGAGATACGTGCCCAGATCTCATTGGCCCATGTGTCGCTCTTAGGAAGGCCCATGTGTCCTCGTACTATTGGTGCATCTCAGAGCAGGCCAGCTTAGTGCCATGATGAAAATAAATTTGTCATGGCTCAAGTGACATCACGAACGGACTAGATGATGCCAACAACGGAATGAATGATGTAATCAACCGGCTTCAACGGAATCAAGCCTTGACAAAAAACAAAAATCAGGAAAGTGATGACGTCACTAATGGCCGGCGTGATGTCAGTTGACGGTGCTAATGGGCATCTGCGGCGCCACCTTCCACGTGGCGAGGACCGTGACGAAAGGAAAAACGTCACGAACGGTTGGGCCTAGGCTGGGCCGGTCCCGTTTGCCACGACGAAATTGAAGGAATGTCACGAATGGCCCACGACGTTTTCAGGCATAAAAAATGGATCGGATTATGATGTAAGGTTCATGACCTTTTTTCGTCGCAAAATTCATCGCAGATGGTGATCTACGGCGTTTTACCACTGATCCACGATGATATCAGATCATCATGGACCGTCCATATTATTATACTACAAGACGGCTGTTTCCAGACAATGGTTGGATGTTACCTAGGTTGACTTGGAGCGCACATGTAAGCATGGTTATGACTCCTCCGCATATGGGACCACAAGATTCAATCCCATGATGATGAAGATAAAACAAAAGAAATGCGCCCAAATTTGGTGTCAAGTTACAATTAGGAATAACAGCTTTAGCGAGGATCATCATATCCTCCTCATTAACTCTAGTAAACTCACCACATGCCTGCAAGGTGTTAGCACTAACATAAAACAAATAACAAACAACAAGATGATCAATTTGGTTTACCTTGGTTGTGTTTCCATAACTTTTCATTATATTAAAGTAACCCAAGGAGGTAGGATTTACAACAAAATAGGTGGAGCGTATGTCGGTGGTGTTGTTGGAAAATCCAAAGTAGTGAGCCCATTGGCTGAGTGTCAATGAGTACTCATGGTGTCAACACTCGGATTTTTAATCCCAGATGCCTGTTATGCCGTACATCGCAATCCCAGGATTACTATTTTTGTGAGACATAACATATTGGATATCACAGTACATCATCCATTACAAACCATACATAAGGTCTAACACAAATAAAAGATCACATGTCCCATAAGATCACACCTTGGATAGAACTCAAAGCGGGTACCCTTGATCTGATTGATACTCTGCCCACACAGACGGGCAAGAGCTTCCTGCATGGCCCTGGGAAGTCCATCGAGCCAGTTGTTCTCTCTCAAGGTGAAATGAATTCCCTCTGAAGTTGGGGATTCGATCTTTCCTCGGATACTTGCAACAACTAGCCATTGCAATTCCTCTCCTTCTTGATCGTTGAGCTGAGCTCTGAAGAACTCGGGGTGCGGACGCTCCAGCATCTCCGACAGCTGGTTCAAGTCATGCTCAAAGATGAGGTCTCCTCCATTCCCCAACTGATAGAACTTGCTGTAGTTCACGTCCATCTGTAAGAATGTAGGATGAGTAAGTTAGTAGAGTGATCAAGTGTGTCAAATTTTAGGTATGTTGGCAAGAATTTTGTAGGAACATGAATTTTCATGAAAGAGTCTAAGTGGTAAGAATCAGAATAAGTTTTTATAAAGACTTACTTCCTTGGTTTTGAAACTAAGTTTGTGATTCAACGTCCATTCTAACTAGGGTCTCCTATGGTCAGGATGGCTCTAATACCAACTTGTCAACACTCGGATTTTTAATGTTATATGCATGTTATGCCGTACATCGCAATCCTAGGATTACCATTTTTGCGAGACATAACAGATTGGATATCACAGTACATCATCCATTACAAACCATACATAAGGTCTTACACAAATAAAGGATCACATGATCCAGTCTTAATACAAATCAAGCAGAAGAATAATGTAATAATTACGATAGCATGGGAGAAGCTCCATATTCATGGTCACAGGCAATGCTGATGATGGGAGATGATCCTAGTTGTCATAGCCTTCCTACTGTCCGTCGTCATGATAGTCCTCTTCATAGCCTGGCCACGGCAATAGCTAGGGACAAAGCCATGAGTACTCTTTAAGTACTCGCAAACTAATACTAACAGTAAGGTGGTTTTGAATAGGAAGTTCTAGGCTCTAGGTTGTTTTGCAAAAAGCCAGATTTACCTTAACTAAGTTCAGAAGCAAAGAAAGCTAGTTGAAAGTTTTATAACACCTAAGTGGGAACTTGAATTTCATATCACAACTCTGTTGTGGTCAAGTCAAAGTCATGCTTCATTTCATAAGTCATTTTGAAAACATCTGACGACGGAATAGTATGGCCACTCCAACTGTCTATAACCGCGGACGCGACTATTCGAATAGTTTGACACTCTACAGAGGTGGTACACTTTCACCACAACATTCAATACATCCGTCAGGAACAATCCTAAATTCACCATACTCAGTATGCGGATAATCAATCCTAACCTTTAAATTACACGCCCTAGTATAGGCACCTCTCCTGTGAGTTTGGCCTCCCAACCATGACCAACTGTCATCTTGGGAACTACACAGGTGGACAATCCTCACAAGGTAGCCTCATCTCAAACCTTGGCCGCAAGGGAACCCATACTAAGGTATATAAATTTACAATCAAGTCCTACCCAAATTTCGGGTATTGTGGTTATACGGTAAAATTGGAATGGTATCGCATCTAGAAAACCATCATTTTTATAAAGGGCTAAGGCTCATGCCTTAACATTTTGATTATCAAAATCATCTGGTGTTCAAGAACACATGTTAAAATATTTCAGTAGAATGACTCATCATTCTAAGGTTTTCATAACAATTTTCACCAAGTATTCCCATCTAAAGTTGATAAAATTTTATGCTTATCACTAGCATCTACAAGTGGGGGGGGAGGGTAAATACTAATGAAGGGTGGTTAACCAATGGGGATGATCTAAGTTCAATCTCATGCCTCAGGATGACATTAAGATTATCTAACTTAGGCCAAGTTTTATGCTCTTTATGCTACCTTAAAATATATTTCTAAACTTTACAATTTTCCAAGTAAACTTTACTATAAAGCTTGATAAAGAAATAAAAGAATTAAGCTTGCAAGTAAAACTAGGATTTGATATCCTCAAGTGGGTATAACCAAGGCATGCCTAATGCATTGCATAGATCATATACTTTTCATAGTTGCAAGTGTTAGCTTGCTAAGTTAATAGATTGCTAAGGTAACTTGTAGTATTAGGCTTTCCTAATTGCAAGTATAAGCTTGCTTAGATAGCTTGCCTTGTGCAGAGCAGTGGTTGAAGTTCTCCTCAGCTTCTTCCTCGTAGTATTCTCCTTCTTCATCGTATCCTTTGTCGATACTAGCGTCTATAAATAAATACGAGGTATACAATCACCAAACAATGCTTAACTACTTTTACTTATCACACCAAGGTGTTCACTAGATGATATAGGATCATCACAAACATTACAATCATTAAGGCAAATAGTTTTATTTCCTTTATTTTAGAAAAGTAATTTCTACTCATTGAAAAACTACTTAAGATTTAATATTCTCCAACTCAAACATGGGATCATATTGACACATGTTATCACCACAAATTTCAGTACATGGGAATGTGATTTAAAGTGGTTTCATGATTTAAAAAGGTTTAACCTTTTTATTTTAATTAATTAAAGTGACTAGAATGGCCTATGGGGCATTCTTTTATTACTTGTCCATTATTTCTTCAAGTAAACCTAGATATTTTTATATATTCATAAAGGTCTTGTTAAATGTGATTTTTGAGAGTTGGAATCAACTCAAAAGCTTTTGTGGTTGAATTTTGAAAAATGTTTGATGCAAAAAAGCTTCTGCCTTATTATTTTTACTATAGGTGATCTACAATTCCAAATGAATTGAATCAAATGGGCTTGGATTAAGCATTCTAGTACCTTTCTAACAAAATTGGTTTCATGCAATTTGGTTTAGTGAATCGAGCTGGGTTGATTTTTCAATCTAGGTACAGAACTAGGTTTGAAACTAAAAGAATAAACCTAAATTTGAATTACTGGGTCGCGCGGGATGTTAACTGGGCCGGCCCACGTTTCACAGCGCACGCGCGGGTGGGTTTAAGTGGAATACCCCACCATTCAGCGAGACAGGGGGTGCAAAGCGGTACGGGATGATCTAGGCCGCACGATCAAACTCTAATCCAACGGTTGTAACCTATCATCTCCATCAGGCAACACCGGCGAGACAGAACCCTAGCGCGGCCAGTGGGGGTCTACAGGGGCTCATCGGGGCTCAGGCGAGGGTCGGCGATGGGGGCGAACGACGAAGTCGACGACGGCAATCCTCCTGGTACTGGCGGCTTCTCCTGGGGCGGCTCCAATCAACGGCTCCTTTCTTCCTCCTCCACGGAAGAGTCCAGCCAAATTCTGGTGATGTGCTGCTCGCCTTGCTCCGAGGGTGAGGTGGGGTGGTTCTGAGAGAGAGGGTAGTGAGATGGTGTCAACAAATCGAGCGGGGATGGCCTCTATTTATAGTGCAGCGAGGGGACCGAAGGGCGCGGGTGGATCTCGTCGTGGTCGTCGACACAACGAGCTAAAGGCATGGGCGACAATAGGGGGCGGTGCTGTGCTCCCTGGCGAAGCTCAGCAGCATGGTCACGCAGCGTGGGGCAGTGCGAGATGGTCGGAACATCGTGGCGCTTTGTGCGGGTCCGACGGAAGTTTCAATGGCGCACGGGTTCTCCTAGTCGCGCAGCGACGAACGGGCGTGTCTGGGGTGTTCCTGGGGTGGTGGTGATCGCCTGTGGGCGTGTGTCGCGGGTGGTGCTTTGGCGCGCTCTCGGCATGCTCAAAGAGACATTGGGCGCGAGCGTTCCGTGTGGTCCAGTGGCTGGCAAGGCTCGAGGCTTGGAAAGGGGTTGGCGGTGGATGGTGGAGTGCCTGCTAGACAAGCTTAGCGAGGCTAGAGCTGCTCCTAGCTGGCTGGCGACATTGGGGTGGCAAGGGTGCTCTCGGACTGCTTGCCATTGATGGTGTGGTCGGTTTTACAGTGAGCTAGAGGGGTTAATTTAGTTAAATGATCTACTGAGGGTGTAGTGTGAGCTAGGTAGGGAACAAGTTAGGCACCAATCACTGCTCACAATAGTGTTTGATGTTTGTTTGTGTTGTGTCTGCAAGGTGTGTGATGAAATGGCCGAAAGAGATTCAAATTTGAATTTTTAATTCAAACTTGGTGGGTGTGTTGGTTACATACTAGGGAGTCTTTGGTTAGTTGGAAAGGTCAAGGGGTACTGGTTTGTTTGGTTTTTGAAAATGGGTGATCTTCCCATATGTTAAAGATTCAATTTTAAATTGTCATTTGAATCAAGTTGCCAAATGTTTCTGTAAGTTTGAAAGGTGGGATTTGATTCACTTTTACTTGGTCTAGCAAGGGGTGAAAATAAATGGAAATGTTTCTATTTGAAATCTTGGATTAGAAACACTCAAAGTGGCCTAGTGAGCAAGATTGGCAAAAATGAGCATTTGCTTATTTGATTTGTTTTTTATTTTCTCTTGATTTGTTTCTGCTTGGAAATGTTTTAGATGATGTTGTTTTCATATTTAAACCATTCCTTTCTATTTATATCAATCACACAAGTCCATTCATGCATTCATACAATCATCAGATCCACACATGCATTCATATTGGTTTGATTAACACAAGTTTTTGTTAACCCTAATTTTGGTGATTACGAATTGATAATCATTGTTCAACATTTTGGGGATGTTACAAACCTTCCCTCCTTAAACAAAATCTCGTCCTGATATTTGATAAAGAAGAAGAAGAAAACTAGGATTTATAAAGATCGGGAAACTCCGTCTTGATGTAGTCTTCTCGTTCCCAGGTAGCTTCTTCTTCGGTGTGGTTACTCCACTGAATCTTTAGAAACTTGATGCTTTGGGTCCTGGTGGTCCTGAAAGCTTCCTCCAAAATACGGATGGGTACTTCGGGATACGTCAGGTCATCTTTGATCTCTATGGTCCGGTGATCAATGTTCTTGAAAACTTCAGTCTTCTCTGGGACTTCAAGGCATTTGCGAAGCAATGATATATGGGACACATTATGCATTGCTGACATCTCCTCTGGCAGTTCCATTTGATATGATACTTCTCCTCGACGATTCAGAATCTTGAAAGGTCCAATATATCTGGGGGCTAACTTTCCTTTGAGCTGGAAACATTGCATTCCCTTCAAAGGCGACACTTTGGGATACACAAAATCTCCGATATTGAAGGCTAGGTCTCGACGTCTCTTATCGGCATAACTCTTTTGTCTTGACTGGGCGGTCTTGAGGTGCTCACGGATCTTGTG
The DNA here is from genome assembly GCA_916181665.1 of Avena sativa. Lineage (NCBI taxonomy): Eukaryota > Viridiplantae > Streptophyta > Magnoliopsida > Poales > Poaceae > Avena > Avena sativa. Next base: position 183,101,171 of record OV702284.1, on the reverse strand, counting down.
AACTTTCTCTTCTGCTTCTCGTAGGATATCGGGTCCGAAAATCTGACCCTCTCCTACTTCCGACCAATTCAAAGGGGTACGACACTTCCTTCCATAAATGAACTCGAATGGGGCCATTTGCAGACTAGCTTGATAACTGTTGTTGTACGAAAATTCTGCGAAAGGCAGACAGTCTTCCCATTTAGATCCATACTCTAGCACACAAGCTCTCAACATATCTTTGAGTATTTGATTTACTCGCTTTGTTTGTCCATCTGTCTGAGGGTGATACGTTGTGCTGAAATCTAGTCGGGTTCCTAATCCTTCTTGGACTTTCTTCCAAAATCTCGAGGTAAACTGAGTTCCTCGATCTGACACAATGTTCTTGGGGACTCCGTGCAAACTGACGATTCTAGCGATGTACAACTCCGCTAGCTTCGAGCTCTGGTAAGTGGTCTTGACTGGTAAGAAATGGGCGACTTTGGACAGTCTATCAACTATGACCCAAATAGAGTCATTTCCTCTACTAGAAGTAGGCAATCCAGTAATAAAGTCCATTCCAACTGAATCCCATTTCCATTTCGTAATCTGCTGTGGTTGCAACAGTCTTGTGGGTCTCTGATGTCCCACCTTGACTCTCTAGCAAATATCACACTTGGCGATGTAGCTTCCGATTTCTCTCTTCATCTTATGCCACCAAAATTGTTCCTTCAAATCCTGATACATCTTCGTTCCCCCGAGGTGGATAGAATAAAGGGTATCATGGGCTTCTTTCAAAATAACTTCTTTCAACTCTAAATCTGCTAGTACACAGAGACATCCTTTGTACCACAACACTCCTTCTTCGTCCTCGGTGAATCCGGGTACTTTGCCTATACTGATGCGATGTTTGATTCCGTCGATACTAGCATTTCCTTTCTGGGCCTCCTTGATCTGGCTGATCAAAGTAGGTTGAAGTTCTATGCTAGCCAAAAATCCTTCACTTACTAATTCCATTCTAAAATCTTCCATCTTCTTGTTTAAACTTGGTTGCTCTTTCAGAATCATGGAGTTCAGGTGGCACAGCAATCTGCTAAGGGCATCTGTTACCACATTGGCTTTACCGGGGTAATAGTGGATGTCCAGATCATAGTCCTTGATTAGCTCGATCCATCTTCTCTGCCTCATATTCAGCTCCTTCTGAGTGAATATATACTTCAGGCTCTTGTGATCCGAATAAATCTCACAACGGTTTCCCATCAGGTAGTGCCTCCATGTTTTCAGGGCTAGAACTATGGCTGCTAGTTCAAGGTCCTGGGTAGGATACTTCTGTTCATGCTGCTTCAGTTGTTGGGATAGATAAGATATAACTTTGCCTTCTTGCATTAACACACATCTGAGACCGGTCTTGGATGCGTCACAATACACATCAAAGGGCTTCAAAATATCCGGCATGATCAAGATTGGGGCTGAAATCAATCTCCTCTTGAGTTCTTGAAAACTCGCTTCGCATTTGTCCGTCCATTCAAACTTCTTATCCTTCTTCAACAATTGGCTCATGGGTCTGGCGATACTCGAGAATCCTTCTACGAACTTGCGGTAGTATCCCACTAATCCGAGAAATGCACGAACTTGGGTTTGAGTGGTTGGGGCTTGCCAATCTTTCACATCCTTCACCTTTTCGGGGTCAACGGCAATTCCTCTGACTGATACGATATGTCTGAGGAATCCTACCTCCTGCAACCAGAATTCACATTTGCTAAACTTGGCATATAACTGATGCTCCCTAAGGGTCCCAAGGATGGTCCTTAGATGTAGCTCATGGTCTTCTTATAATTTGGAATCGATCAAAATGTCATCAATGAAAACAACGACAAACTTATCCAGGAAGTCCATAATTATCTTATTCATGAGGTTCATGAAATAAGCGGGGGCATTGGTTAATCCAAAATACATGACAGTATACTCGTATAATACATATTTGGTGGTAAAGGCAGTCTTTGGAATATCCTCTGCACGAATCTTGAGTTGATGATAACCAGTCCTAAGATCAATCTTAGAAAACACTTTGGCACCAGTCAACTGGTCAAACAGGTCTTCTATCTTTGCCAGTGGGTACTTGTTCTTGATGGTGACATCATTCAACTTCCGATAATCAGCACACAAACAGTTACATCCATCCTTATTGTCCACAAACAAGACAGGCGATCTCCATGGCGACGCACTTGGTTGAATCAATCCTATCTCCAGCATAGCATCCAATTGCTTCTTCGGCTGCACTAATTCAGACGGGTTCATACTATATGGTCTCTGGACTATGGGTCTGGTTCCAGGGATTAGTTCAATGATAAACTCGATATCCCGATCTGGGGCATACCGGGCAAAACATCTGGAAATACATCAGGGTATTCACAGACTACTCTGACTTGGTCAATGGTTGACTGGGCTATACTCTTCCTGCATTTGAATTAGCGGGGCAAAGTTTCATATACATGCTCTACTGATACTCCGGTTGTACTGGTCATGGTTATGGCTTTCTTGGCATAGTCGATTAATCCTTTATGTTTGGACATCCAATCCATTCCTAGTACTACTTCCAAACCTTTAGTTCCAAGTACTATTAGATTAGCATGAAAATCTGTGCCATGGATTCGGATAGGCACGGCCTTGCAAATTTTTCTAGCTTTGGTGGTTGAACCAGGTATTTGAACTATCATAACATGCTTCAATTTGGTGGGTTGAATCTTACTGGTGCATGCAAATTCTTCAGTAACAAACGAGTGCGATGCTCCATAATAAAACAACACTCTTGCAAGTACTTAGTTAACATAAAACATACCCAGCATGACATCTGGCGCTTCTTGGGCTTCTTCAGCATGCATGAGAAAGAGACGGCCGTTGCGGTTGAGCGAGTTCCCTGGGGCAAACCTTCTTCCAGGCTGAACATGACGCTGCTGCTGAGCTGGGGCATTTGCATTGGGGGCTGCGGCAGTGTTCTTGGGGCACTCATTGGAATAGTGACCTTTGGTTCCACATTCATAACAAGTCACCTGAGACTTGTCCTTTGCTGCAACAGGCACAGCATTGCTTCCAGTCCTTGGGGCAGTATTGGTGTTGGTGGCGACATGGTTATTGTTGAACTTGGGAAAAGCACAATTGAAATTGCTGGGGTTGTTGTGATTTCCTCTGAGCCTTGTGTTTCCACAGTTGGTATAGGTTGGACGGTTCATTGGGGGTCTGTTGGTTCTTGGGGCAAATCCTGGAGATGGGTTGGGGTGATACTTTGGTTTATGGTGGGTTCTTGGTTGATGCATCATGCGACGCTTGCGGTTCTCATTAGCTTGGTTGATCTTGCCTTCCATCTGAATGGCAGAGTCCACTAAGGCTTCAATATCATCAAATGGGATATTGACCAACATTGTCTGCATCTCATCATGCAGACCATTCAAGAATCTCTCATTCTTCTTGGCTTCGGTATCTATCTCATCTGGTGCATACCTAGACAATGAAAAAAAATTGTCATGGTACTCCACTACGGTCATCCTTCCTTGCTTCAGTTCTCTGAATTCATCTCTCATCCTCTTGATCAAACCCGGTGGCACATGGGTTCTGCTAAACTTGACTTTGAACTCTTCCCAAGTCATCATTTGTCCTACAGTCATGGCACGAACGTTGTTCCACCATGCTCTTGCATCTCTGGCCAGGTAGTGGGTGGAAAACAGTACCTTCTCGTTATCCGGAAACTTCTAGGTTGTTTTCCATGGTCTATAGCCAATCATCGGCATCTAGGGGCTCTTCAGACTTAGTGAAAATGGGTGGATTGGTGTTCTGGAAGTTCTTGAGCTTGGATCCATGGTTGTCCTGATTTCCATGGCCCTGATTGTTGTTGGCCATCTGAGCTATCTACTGAAGGGTGGCTAAGTTGGCTTGACGTTCCGCTCTTTCAGCTTCACGGTCAGAAACCAACATTTGCAAGATTTGCAACATCAAGTCGGGGATGAAGTGCTTCCTCCGCGAGGCATCTGAAGATTGAGATAGATCATGAGAAAAGAGGGAAATTTCTAAGGTTCAGGGTTTTGTGTTTGAAAAGTTTTCAAAGTTTGACTCAGATTTTTCTAGCAACTTGCTTTTCATTCATTCATAGCACATGATACAAACACACACCACAACAAAGAAAAACAGATGGTTTTAAGAACCATTCTGGGAAACTACGATACAGTGGGACCGAATACAACTCACTAACGCTAGTGCTCAAGTGTTACTACTCCTCGGAGTCGGTGTCCTCATCATCATAATCAATGAAGGCGAAGTCATCCTCATCGGTGAAGAAGTCCATGGCCTGATCCTCCAGAAAGTCACAATCGTCACTGAGATAGGAGTAGGGGTCTCCACAAAGGTCTTCCCCTGCATTCTCCCTCTCCTCCAGCTGCATGTCCCTCTCATGGACAGTCTCCTCCAACTCTGTGATCCTGTGGTGGAGACGGGCAATGATGCGCTCCTTCTTGTTGAGCTGATGACGACGAGATTGGCGATCCTTCACTAGCATGGCAATGGTCTGATCCTTCTTGGCGGCGATGGCGTACTTGTGGTTGGCGTAGGAGAGGGCATTGTCCAACTCCTTCTGACGGTCATACATCATGAAGCTGAGGTGGTCCAACTGAGTCTTCAGCTCATGGTGAAATGGGGCCTCCAGTGGCTGTCCCATAACATCACGCCTTGGATAGAACTCAAAGCGGGTACCCTTGATCTGATTGATACTCTGCCCACACAGACGGGCAAGAGCTTCCTGCATGGCCCTGGCAAGTCCATCGAGCCAGTTGTTCTCTCTCAAGGTGAACTGAATTCCCTCTAAAGTGGGAGCTTCAATCTTTCCTCGGAGACTTGCAACAACTAGCCATTGAAATTCCTCTCCTTCCTGATAGTTGAGCTGAGCTCTGAAGAACACGGGGTGCGGATGCTCTAGCATCTCCGACATCTGGTCCAAGTCACGCTCAAAGATGAGGTCTCCATTCCCCAACAGACAGAACTTGATGTACTTCACGTCCATCTATAAGAATGTAGGAAGAGTAAGTTAGTAGAGTGATCAAGTGTATCAAATTTTAGGTACGTTGGCAAGAATTTTTGAGGAACATGAATTTGCATAAAAGAGTCTAAGTGGTAAGAACGAGAATAAGTTTTCATAAATACTTACTTCCTTGGTTTTGAAACTAAGTTTGTGATTCAAACATCCATTCTAACTAGGGTATCCTATGGTCAGGATGGCTCTGATACCAACTTGTCAACACCCGGATTTTTAATCCCAGATGCCTATTATGACGTATATCGAAATCCTAGGATTACCATTTTTGCGAGACATAACGAATTGGATATCACAGTACATCATCCATTACAAACCATACATAAGGTCTTACACAAATAAAGGATCACATGATCCAGTCTTAATACAAATCAAGCAGCGGAATAACGTAATAATTATGATAGAATGGGCGAAGCTCCATCTTCATGATCACAGGCAATGCTGACGATGGGAGATGATCCTAGTTGTCATAGCCTTCCTGTTGTCCGTCCTCATGATGGTCCTATTCATAGTATGGCCACGGGAATAGCCAGGGACAAAGCCATGAGTACTCTTTAAGTACTCGCAAACTAATACTAACAGGTAAGGTGGTTTTCAATAGGAAGTTCTAGGCTCTAGGTTGTTTTGCAAAAAGCCAGAGTTTCCTTAACTAAGTTCAGAAGCAAAGAAAGCTAGTTGAAAGTTTTATAACACCTAAGTGGGAACTTGAATTTCATATCACAACTCTGTTCCAGTCAAAGTCATGCTTCATTTCATAAGTCATTTTGAAAACATCTGACGACGGAATAGTATGGCCACTCCAACTGTCCATAATCGTGGATGTGGCTATTCAAATAGTTTGACACTCTGCATAGGTGGTACACTTTCACCACAACATTCGATACATCCGTCAGGAACAATCCTGAATTCACCATACTCAGTATGGGGATAATCAATCCTAACCTTTCAATTACACGCCCTAGTATAGGCACCTCTCCTTTGAGTTTGGCCTCCCAACCAAGACCAACTGTCATCTTGGGAACTACACAGGTGGAAAATCCTCACAAGGTAGCCTTAGCTCAAACCTTGGCCGCAAGGGAACCCATACTAAGGTATATAAATTTCCAGTCAAGCCCTACCCAAATTTCGAGTATTGTGGTTGTACGGTAAAATTGGAATGGTATCGTATCCAGACAACCATCAGTTTTCCAAAGGGCTAAGGCTCGTGCCTTAACATTTTCATCATCAAAATCATCGGTGTTCAAGAACACATGTCAAAACATTTCAGTAGAATGACTCATCATTCTAAGGTTTCATAACCATTTTCACCAAGTATTCCCATCTAAAGTTGATAAAATTTTATGCTTAGCACTAGCATCTACAAGTGGGGGGTAAATACTAATGAAGGGTGGTAAACCAATGGGAATGATCTAAGTTCAATCTCATGCATAAGGATGACATCAAGATTATCTAACTTAGGCCAAGTTTTATGCTCTTTATGCTACCTTAAAATATATTTCTAAACTTTACAATTTTCCAAGTAAACTTTACTAGAAAGCTTGATAAAAAAATAAAAGAATTAAGCTTGCAAGTAAAACTGGGATTTGATATCCTCAAGTGGGTATAACCAAGGCATGCCTAATGCATTCAATAGATCATATAGTTTTCACAATTGCAAGTGTTAGCTTGCTAAGGTAACTTGTAGTATTAGGCTTGCCTAATCGCAAGTATAATCTTGCTTAGATAGCTTGCCTTGTGCAGAGCAGTGGTTGAAGTTCTCCTCGGCTTCTTCCTCGTAGTATTCTCCTTCTTCCTCGTATCCTTGGTCGGTACTAACGTCTATAAATAAATACGAGGTACACAATCACCAAACAATACTTAACTACTTTTACTTATCACACCAAGGTGTTCACTAGATGATATAGTATCATCACAAACATTACAATCATTAAGGAGAATAGTTTTATTTCCTTTATTTTAGAAAAGTAATTTCTACTCATTGAAAAACTACTTAAGATTTAATATTCTCCAACTCAAACATGGGCTCATGTTGACACATGTCATCACGACATATTTCTGTACATGGGAATGTGATTTAAAGTGGTGTCACAATTTAACAAGGTTTAACCTTTTTATTTTAATTAATTAAAGTGACTAGAATGGCCTATGTGGCATCCTTTTATTACTTGTCTATTATTTCTGCAAGTAAACCTAGATATTTTTATATATTCAGAAAGGTCTTGTTAAATGTGATTTTTGAGAGTTGGAATCAAATAAAAAGCTTTTGTGGTTGAATTTTGAAAAATGTTTGAATGCAGAAAAGCTTCCGCCTTATTATTTTTACTATAGGTGCTCTATAATTCCAAATGAATTGAATCAAACGGGCTTGGATTAAGCATTCCAGTACCTTTCTAACAAAATTGGTTTCATGCAATTTGGTTTAGTGAATCGAGCTGGGTTGATTTTTGAATCTAGGTATAGAACTAGGTTTGAAACTAAAAGAATAAACCTAAATTTGAATTAATGGGTAGCGCGGGATGTTAACTAGGCACTACTAGGAAACAGGCTATTAGTGGCGCACCCGAAATGCCCATCCGTGGCGCACTAGCAGTGCGCCACGGGCCTTGCGCTACGGCTATCTCTCAGCCGTGGTGCACTGCCTAGTGCGCCACGGTTGTGTAGAGATAGGCGTAGCGCACCTCCTAGTGCGCCACAGAAGTTTGGGATGGTGCGCTACCCCTGGGATCTTCTGTGGCGCACTATCTAGTGCGCCACTAAACTTCCATAGTGTGCTTTAGGTGTAGTGCGCCACAGAAGGTAGACCATGTGCGCCACAGATGTATTTTTTGTTTTTTTTTAATTTCCGAGCCAGATTATATGCAATACAGATTATATACAATATTACAGCAGATATACACACACAGATACAAGATATACAATTATATATATAAATACTCAATATAAAAAACAAGATTGAAACAAATACATATAGATAAGTCTCATACATGAATACATAGTCTAAGTTACATTGTTTCGATCATGTTACAAAGTAGTAGTTGGTGACATGCGAATACATGTGTCGATCGAACAAGTTAGAGCTCAGAAGCTCGCCTAGACATCTAAACTAGCTAGCTAGACACAAACGCGGGATAAATAACCAAAGAAGATAAGCATGATCACCGCCGCGACGAAGGTGTAGGTCTTCATCCGGTTCCTTGTCCTAACTCCCGCTAGATAGCGCGTGTATCTAGCTTCCGCCTCCGCCATAGTGTTGTACCCTTTGTAGCTATTGCCGCTGAAACGGTGCACCTGTCTCCGGCAGTCTTCCCAATCATCGTAGACTCCGGGAACCCGTCCCTTGTACACGAAGTACCACGTCATCTATAAGTTGACAATAATAATTAACCGATTATTGAAAAAAACATATATAATTAAAGTCGCATATGAAGATACACTTATAGAAAGTACTCCTAAATCAAAAAGACCAAACTCAAAAAGCATGCCTCATATATAACTAGGTTGTTCGACACAGGAATATGCTACGATGGAACTATCCGCCAAGTAGGATGCACAACACCTGGACCTATGCATAGCACAAGGCGGACAATCCCATCGCAGCACATTCACATATAGTGTGCCACGACATTTCAATCATCGGCATTATTCTCGAAAAATACCAAAGTAACTCAAAAAGCATGCCTCATATATAACTAGGTTGTTCGACACAGGAATATGCTACGATGGAACTGTTCGCCAAGTAGGATGCACAACACCTGGACCTGTGCATAGCACAAGGCGAACAATCCCATCGCAGCACATTCACATATAGTGTGCCACGACATTTCAATCATCGGAATTATTCTCGAAAAAGACCAAAGTAACTCAAAAGCATGCCTCGTATATATACATAGGTCGTTGGACACAGGAATATGCTACGATGGAACCGTACGCCAAGTAGGATGCACAACACCTGGACTTGTGCATAGCACAAGGCGTACAATCCCATCGTAGCACATTCACATATATAGTGTGCCACGACATTTCAATCATCGGCATTATTCTCTAAAAAGACCAAAGTAGCTCGAAAAGAATGCCTCATATATAACTAGCTAGGTCGTTGGACACAGGAATATGCTATGACGGAACGGTTAGCCAAGTAGGATGCACAATTCCTGGACTTGTGCATATCACAAGGCTAACTATCCCGTCATAGCACATTCACATATATATTGTGCCACGACATTTCAATCATCGGCATATTCTCGAAAAAGACAAAAATAACTCGAAAAGAATGCCTCATATATATACATAGGTCGTTGGACACAGGAATATGCTACGATGAAACGGTGAGCCAAGTAGGATGCACAAGACCTGGACTTGTGCATATCACAAGGCTCACAGTCCCATTGTAGCACATTCACATATATAGTGTGCCACGACATTTCAATCATCGGCATTATTCTCGAAAAAAGAGTAAGGAAAAAAAGAAGGACCAAATTGAGCAAAGGACCAAAGAGTAAGCAAAAAAACCAAGCATTGATTGATATATAATAATAAGCAAAATAAGTTCACTTGTCGTCCACACACACACACACAAAGTTCATCTATAGTTTGTAACTACAACTAGGCCAACATCAAGCCTTCTGGCTTGGCTTAGGGAACGGGAGGACGCCCTGTCTCGTCATGAACTTCCTATAGTCACCCTGCATCTCTAGGCGATCTTCTATGTCACGGTTATTCGGGATATTTCCTCCGTAGAAGAACCCCCCCGAAGTCATGACATCACGAAAGATGATTGCCCCAAACTGCTGCTGGATGCGATACATCTCTTGTATAATATCCGAATCATTGATCTTGGCCTTTGCTTCGGCCCACTGTTTGAGATGATCTGGCAGCGTAGAATTTTGCTGGTCAAGTAGGAACGCCCTCATGTGATGGAGTGCGTAGTAGGCTTCCTTCTTACTGTTTTCCGGCTGCTTCACGCAGGGGAACTCCGTTACGTGGTTGAAGACGTGCCTGCCGAACTTGACCTTCGTACGCACGAAGGTGGTGCCTTCCGTCGAGGCAAAGCCAGTGAGAGCATCATCCAGAACTTCCTTGATCTTGTCGTAGTTTTTATTCTTTTCTAGACTCCCCGAGTCGAAATACGTGGCGTGGGAATGCTTCGGCGATAAGGAGATGAGCGTGCAGTGTTCATCTCTGCGCAAAAAATTCAAATGGAATGTGTTGGAAAAAGAATGATGATGATCTAATAAAGCCAATCGACGGTGGCGAGTGAATAACGACTTACTCGGGAAAGTAAGGCACGAGAATGTATTCCTTTGTCTTGTTCGCCACGAGGATTCTTTTTAGGTACGAGGCCATGATACGTCGTTCGGCGGGGGAACCCAAGCAGCCGTCACGCATGTAGTAGGGGTCCACTATACGTCGTTCAGCGGGTGGGAAGTAGACCTCAAGCTCACATAGTATCACCACGATCTCCTCATGTATCCTTCCGAGCTGATTCAAGCCAATCGACTTCCTAGAGATGACGTCGAAAAACTTGCATAGGCCAAATAACGTTTCACGGACGTGCTCGTCCATTATCCCTCTTAGTGCGACCGGAAGTACCTGCGTCATTAGCACGGCACAGTCGTGAGACTTCATGCCACTGAACCTCTGCTTCGCCTCGTCTAGGTATCTGCTTATCTTGCCCGTGTAGCCGTAAGGAAATTTGACTCCTAGAAGGCACTTGAAAAACTGTTTGATCTCATCCTGGCTTAGGGTGAAGCAAGAAGGAGGGCAGTAATATTCGTTCTTCTTGAACTTTTTACCCTTCCGACGACCTTGTGTCGTCTCCGACTCATGATCATCGTCATCTTCCTGATCATCAGGAGTAGTGCGTCCTCCGTGAAGCTCCTTCCGGATAACCAAGAATATCAGGTCGTGCCTTGCTTTCGGACCATCTTTCATCCTATCTGGCATGTTGATTATGGTGGCGACCAGACTCTCGCACACGTTTTTCGTGATATGCATGATGTCGAGGCTATGAGGCGTGCGGAGAAACTTCCAGTATGGCAACTCCCAGAAAACAGACCTTGTTTTCCATACCTTCATCAGCAGCTTGTCTTGTTGCTGCCTCTTTCGCTTCTTTCCAGGCTTAGGACAATCTTTCCAGTTTTTCAGCAACTCTTCCACTTCTTCGCTGCTCCTACGCTCTGGGATTCCTCGGGTCTCTGATTTGCCATCGAACAGGTCTCCACATTTTCTCCATGGATCATTCTTGCCGAGCCACCTCCGGTGCGCCATGAACACGGTTTTCAATGACCCTGGATCTTTCTCTAGTTGGAGATAGCTTGTGTTATCCATGCACCTAACGCATGCGCAGAATCCTTGGATAACCTGCCCCGAGATATACCCGCAACCTGGATAGTCTTGCACCGTAGTGATCAACGCGGCTCTCATAGTGAAATAATCTTGTGCGACGGTGTCGTAAGTATTGGCTCCAGATTCCCATAACGTGGCTAGCTCCTCTTTCAACAGCCCGAGATACAGATTGATGTCGGTACCAGGTTGTTTCGGCCCTTGAATTAGCATACTCATTTGTATGTACTTCTTCTTCATGCACAACCATGGAGGGAGGTTGTACATCCATACAAACACGGGCCAAGTGCTGTGCGTGCTGCTCTGGCTACCGAACGGATTGAGTCCATCGGTGCTCGCAGCAAGCCTGATGTTCCTCGAATCTCCACCGAATTCTGGGAATTCGAGGTCCAATGCTTTCCACTGGCTAGCATCTGAAGGGTGCGTCAGCAGCTCATCCTTTTCGGGGTCATCATCATCTCCTGGCTTCTTCCTTTCCGCATGCCATCGCATGAGCTTCGCTTCCTTAGGGTCCGCGAAATAGCGATGCAGACGAGGAGTGATAGGAAAGTACCATACCACTTTTCGAGGTGCTTTCTTCCCTTTCTTGTATCGACTCACGCCGCACACCGGACATGTGGTTTTCTCCGCGTCCTCGCCCCGATAAATGATGCAATCGTTGATGCATACGTGATATCTAACGTGCGGTAGATAGAGAGGACAGACGATTTTCTTGGCATCCTCGATACTAGTTGGACATGTGTTCCCCTCCGGGAGACGATCGTGCCAGAATGCCATCATATCGTCGAAGCTTGCGTCGCTCAATTTGTGCTTTGCCTTCATCTCCATAGCCTTGAGCGTTACATTCAACCGGGTATCATCGGGCCTGCATCCTTCATACAATGGAGTAAACGCGTCTTTCTCAAGTTGCGCAAGCTTGGCTTTCTCTCTAGCGGCAGCCCTGGCGTTACTCGTCTGCTTGAGAAGCAGCTCTTGCACATAAGGGTCCCGCACCCAGCCTGACGTTGTTCCATCGTCGTCTGCTCCTCCGGCATCTAGATCATCATCATCCCGGTCTGCTTCCGCACCTTCACCATCTCCAGGAGACTCTTCATCATCTCGCCCGTTCTCGCCGTGATGATGATCATCGTCATGTTGGCCACCTTCACCGTCTCCATCATCTACGTCATCGCTTATCCAACGAGTGTATCCATCCATGAAACCATGGCGGAGCAGGTGCGCCTGCAGATTTCCGGAATCTGGGTCGATCACCCAGTTGAGTTTGCATCTTCTGCACGGACATCTTATATATGTCTTGTTATTTCGTATCATGTCGGTCGTCGCACATTTCAAAAATCTAGCCACAATGCCTTCGCTCATTATGCGGACCATTTTTGCCTGCACGGTGTACACGGTACAATTTTGAAGTCTATTAGAACCACATAATGAATGCATGCATGCAATGGTTGATAGAAAATTTCGGCATGACCTATCCTAAAATTAGGACCTTTGCGAAATGCCAAAGTCTTGCCAAAATGGAAATGAATCAACATTTTGGCAAAACAAATGGCAACTTGTTCACATACAAACACAAGAGAGAGAGATCGAGACCGATCCATACACACATGAACATATCATTATCCTCTCCATAAGCACATGCATGAGCATCATCGATACTCTCCATATACACACACACATATGACCATCCTCTCCACATACACACATCATGAGCATCGATCATCTACATACATATGAGCACATCATCCATATACACATGAACACATCCTTACATGGACAACTTACCAAGATGAGAGACCGATCGCGAGAAAAGATGGAAAGGAGAGGTGCGCGCATCGACCGGAGAAGGAGATGAGAGACCGAAGACCTCCTCTATTACTTATGTAACATCCAAAGCAAGTTTTACATGCTAAAAATGGTGAATGGGTGGAGAAATTGAGGTGGGAAGGAGAAGATCCCGACTAGATCTAAGGAGGAAGAAGAAGGGGAAAGTGAAGTGTGGGGTGGTGGATGTGTGGTCACACATGTGCACATAAAGTGCTGTCCTAAAAAAATCGACACATCCGTGGCGCACACGGCCCTAGTGCGCCACAGGGAGTAGACACAACTGTGTCACACTAGGCCATGTGCGCCACAGATGTTCCTACTCCTAGTGGCGCACTAGGCCGAGTGCGCCACAGAAGTTTGTGGCCGTTTCACAGCAGAGGGGGCGTGCGCTTAGGCGTAGCGCACCCCCCCCCCCCCATGTGCGCCACAGATGAGACTAACAACCGTGGAGCACATGACCCTAGTGCGCTACAGATGTTTGGCGTGCGGCCAACAGGCCCCTGGCCCACACACATCTGTGGTGCACTATAGTCATGTGCGCCACGGTTATTCTAGTTACTAGTAGGGCACTGCCCACAGGTGAGCCACGCCTGTTTTAGCCGTGGGGCACTTCAACCATGTGAGCCACGGATGTGCTGATTACCTATAGCCGTTTTCCTAGTAGTGAGGTCGGCCCATGATGCACAGCGCATGCGCGGGTGGGTTTAAGTGGAATACCCCACCAGTCAGCGAGACAGGGGGTGTGAAGCGGTACGAGATGATCTAGGCCACACGATCAAACTCTAATTCAACGGTTGTGACCTATCATCTCCGTTGGGCAACGCCGGCGAGACAGAACCCTAGCGCGGCCAGTGGGGGTCTACGGGGGATCACCGGGGCTCACTCGAGGGTCGGCGATGGGGGCGAACGACGAAGTCGACGACGGCGATCCTCCTGGTACCGGCGGCTTCTCCTGGGGCGGTTCCAATCAATGGCTCCTTTCTTCCTCCTCTGCGGCAGACCCCGACCAAATTCCGGCGATGTGCTGCTCGCCTTGCTCCGGGGGTGAGGTGGGGTGGTTCTGAGAGAGAGGGGAGTGAGATGGTGTGAAGAAATCGAGCGGGGGTGGCCTCTATTTATAGTGCAGCGAGGGGACCGAAGGGCGTGGGTGGAGCTCGTCGTGGTCGTCGGCACAGCGAGCTAAAGGCATGGGTGATGATAGGGCGGTGCTATGCTCCCTGGCGAAGATCAACGGCATGGTCACGCGGCGTGGGGCAGTGCGAGATGGTCGGAACATCGCGGCGCTCTGGGCGGGTCCAACAGAAGTTTTAATGGCCCATGGTTTCTCCTGGTCGCGCGGCGATGAACGGGCGTGTCTAGGGTGTTCCTGGGGTGGTGGTGATCGTGCTCGCATGCGGCGAGGGTGGCGCGCGTTTTGTGGGCGTGTGTCGCGGGTGGTTCTTTGGCGCGCTCTCGGCATGCTCGTAGAGACATTGGGTGCGAGCGTTCCGTGTGGTCTAGTGGCTGGCAAGGCTCGAGGCTTGTACAGGGGGTGGGGGTGGACGGTGGAGTGCCTGCTAGACAAGGTTGACGAGGCTAGAGCTGCTCCTAGCTGGCTGGCGACATTGGGGTGGCAAGGGTGCTCCCGTCCTGCTTGCCATTGATGGTGTGGTCGGTTTTATAGTGAGCTAGAGGGGTTAATTTAGTTGAATGATCTACTGAGGGTGTGGTGTGAGCTAGGTAGGGAACAAGTTAGGCACCAATCACTTCTCACAATAGTGTTTGATGTTTGTTTGTGTTGTGTCTACAAGGTGTTTGATGAAATGGCCGAAAGATATTTAAATTTGAATTTTTGATTCAAACTTGGTGGGTGTGTTGGTTACATACTAGGGAGTCTCTGGTTAGTTGGAAAGGTCAAGGGTTACTGGTTTGGTTGGTTTTTGAAAATGGGTGATCTTCCGATATGTTAAAGATTCAATTTTGAATTGTCATTTGAATCAAGTTGCCAAATGTTTCTGTAAGTTTGAAAGGTGGGCTTTGATTCACTTTTACTTGGTCTAGAAAGGGGTGAAAATAAATGGAAATGTTTCTGTTTGAAATCTTGGACTAGAAACACTCAAAGTGGCCTAGTGAGAAATATTGGAAAAAATGACCATTTGCTTATTTGATTTGTTTATGATTTTCTCTTGATTTGTTTCTGCTTGGAAATGTTTTAGATGATGTTGTTTTCATCTTTAAACCACTCCTTGCTATTTAGATCAATCACATAAGTCCATTCATGCATTCATACAATCATACATCCACACATGCATTCATATTGGTTTGATTAACACAAGTTTTTGTTAACCCTAATTTTGGTGATTGGAAATTGATAATCATTGTTCAACATTTTTGGGATGTTATACACGGTTCATGAGTCAGAAGTTGATGCGATCAACTCCAGGAAGTTGCTCCTTAAGAAATGAGTGAGAAGTCACTGAATGCATCAAAGTGCTAAGAAACTCAAGTGTCAAGCGTCGGTACGTGGCACAATCCTGAAAGACAAAATCATACAAGCCAATATTGTTGCACAATAAATCAAAATCAGCATGGATACCAAGTTGGTTCAGGATAAAGGGACACGCCCACTTGGTGGACTTGATTTCTCGGAGCTTGAGACAGTTAAAATGGTTCAGCTTAAAGTCCTCGGTGAACTCGATACCAAATGATTCAGGGGTTAGCGTATCAATGGGTGGTGCGAATTGTGCCACAGCCATCACACGTGTACGGATCCTTGTACTCATCTAATAATAAATAATAAATAAAGATAATAAAAAATTTATCCAATAGAAACATAGCATATACGATCCTCTACACTAGTTACAAAAGAATCTCCTGTAAAAAATAACTAAACATGCTCAACATCAAGATTAGCTCAACAAAAATACCTAAGTCTAGATTGATAATGGTGAAAGATTGAGAAAGGTTTGGATGCAAATAATTTAGGGAGAAACATACCTTAGATCGATTAGGTTCAAGGGATCGAAGAAAGAACGAGTATAATTGAAGATTCAATGGAAGTGGTTTGGAGTTTGGAGGTAGAAGAAAGAGAAAATTTGTGTTTTGGGATTTTTAGGTTACCTCTTCATGGGTTCGTATGGCGGCCGTATACGTGGTACGGGCGGGCGGTATTGCCGGAGCTCGCATGTACCGAGTACATACCTTGGGGGCGAGGTTTTCCTCCTGACGGTGCACTCGGTATGGGCACGTGATACTGTCGCGCACGCCCATACTACTGGTCGTTACACGGTCATTAACTTTGCTCCAAGTTTGATGTTTGCTCGAGGACATAGTACGGGCAGACGGTACGACCGCGTCCGACTGTACCAGTGATTTTTATGATGACTATGTCCTACGGTAAAAATCAGCACTTCTATTTTCCGATGCTGCGGTGTGGTACGGGTATTTCCCACCATACAAGTGGTTGCGGCATGTAAGGAATTTGATTAGTATCTTCACGCGCCTTTGCACATATTAGCAAAAGGCAAAATAACAACAATTAGGCTTTGTAAAAACAGCAATACCTTAAGGCCATGTGTTAGAAAAATATAAAATCAAGGATTACCTTATTTTCTTCTCCTCTCTCTATAGGTCTTCTTGAACACCCTTTATTAAAAACAAACAAAAAAAACTAACACAAGAATAAAAAAATTTATTTTACATGGGTTTCCTCCCATGAAGCGCTTCTAGTTAAGGTCAATTAGCTTGACCCAGATGGTGATCATTTAAGTTTTGTGAGTAGAACACCCACTCCAAAGTAATTAGCTTTCAGCATGATTATACCGACATCATCATTATTAGGTTTGGCCTTCTTCTTCCTAGGAAAGTGGACTATAAAAGGATCTCTAGATGCTAGTCCTATTCTCACATTCCCTTCATGCAAATTGATTAAGGCTTTAATAGTTCTTAGGAATGTCCTACCTAGAATTATAGGAGCTATGGGATCTTCGAGCATGTCCACTATAACAAGACTGATAAGTGTGGGGATGCCTTTAATTCCTACTACTATATTCTCTTTAATCCCAACATATTACTTATATTTAGAATCAGCTAGATGGAGTCTCATTTCAGTAGTTGTAAATGGCCCTAAATTTAATTTATCGAATAGGATCTTGGAAATCATTGAGACGCTTGCACCAAGATCACAAAGTGCAGATATCTCATTAATCCCAACCTTAATTTTGATAGTCGGCTCAAATATATCATCTAGCTTAGCAGGAAACTTATCATCTAGTCTTTTATACTCCATTTCTAACTCTCTAACTTTAGATGCTACTTGTTGAATAAATTGTTGAGCATCATTACCTTTTTAAATACCGGGATTCTTGACGGTGATCATCTTTACTAGATCTTCCACGATATACTCGGTGTTAGTGCGTTGATATAATCTAGCTCTTTAGGCTTCCCTTCATTATTTTTGACCCTTATCATCTTGAGGTCTTCCACCGGATTTAGCTCGGGATTTCCAGCAAATTTTGCAAGTATGAGAGCTTGGCTCTCAACTACCTTTCCCAATTGAGTCTCCATGGTCTTTGTCCTTTCCTCTAGAGCCTGCAGATCATCTCTAATTGCAACGACTTGATTAGGTAATTTACTAATACTAGTTCATGGTTCTTCGTGATTTTAATAAGCATGTTATTTTGCTTGGTTTGAGATTGCATAAAATTTCTAACAGTATGTTCAAACAAGAGATTGCCATGGGTTGCTCCATTATGATTATCATAGTTATTATAAGGAGATCCTGCAGGATTACAATAATGTTTTTGAAAAGCAAAATTTTGATTTTTCCATGCAGGATTATAAGGACTACGAGCTATAAAATTGACATCATTAACATCGGTAGAGATAGCATTAACTTGGATATATTCCTTACTCTTTACTATATTAAGTAACTCATCTACCTTTGTAGTAAGCTCTTCATTGTTTACCTTGGTGATTGAATTCACCCTTTTTGAGGTACTTTCCACATGCCATTGAGCATGGTTATTTTGCATATCATCAAGTAATTTCTTTGCAACACTCACCTGCTTTCCCATGATTGTCCCTCCTGCTTCTGTATCTAGCATAGACTTAGACATTGGGTTAAGGCCATTATAAAATAAATGCAATATTAGCCACTATTCCATCCCATGACTAGGACGGTTCATTATAGCTTATTTCATTCTTTCCCATGCAAGCGCTAGTGGCTCGCGGTCTTCTTGTCTAAAACTTGTAATATTGGATCTAGTTGCATAGTTTTGGCTAGGGAAAAAAATTTAGTCATAAAGAGATTAGTACATTCCTCCCCAAGATGTGATAGTGCCCTTAGGTAGAGCTAGAAACCAGTCCTTAGCCTTTCCTCTAAGAGAGAAAGGAAACAATCGTAATTTAACAACATTTGGATCAACAACCTTAATACGCATCATGTCGCAAATTTTAGTAAATGTATTTAGGTGCAAACCTGAATTCTTAGAAGATAAGCCTCCAAATTGGTTCTGCTGAACCAAACTCAAAAGGTTAGAATTTATCTCATATGTTTCCGCATCAACAGTGGACTGAGTAATAGGTGCACGAATAAAATCATCAGTAGGAGTTGCATACTCCCCAAGTTTCTTTTGAGACATGGCTCTTTCCTTTTTGGTATTTTTAAAGTAGGATAAAAAAATAAGTAACTATTTTTTATGTTTCTAAATATATAACAAGAAAGTGAACTAATAACAAGAAATAAACTAAAACAAAAATTAAATCTAAAAACAAGGTCTCTAGTGACCTCACCAGGATAGAGAATTGCTTCCCTGGCAATGGCGCCAGAAAAAGGGTTGATACCTTCGATCCGGAATACGGATGAGGTATAGTAGATTTTTCCCTAGTAGACCTAGGTTTAATCAAACCTTGGGAAACAACGCTAATAGGAATAAAAATAAGGACACGTCTACAAGACTTTGTTTTTTCAATTTTACCTTTGTTTATCGGACCAATCTAGTTTACTTTATATTGTGGGTTGAATCAATGGATGGAGATAGGCCAGGGTTGAAGATCCACCTGCATCTGCACATCATATGGGATAAAGGATAGTAATAAGCACAGTGTAACATCCCAAAAATGTTGAACAATGATTATCAAATTCCAATCACCAAAATTAGGGTTAACAAAAACTTTTGTTAATCAAATCAATATGAATGCATGTGTGAATGTGATGATTGTATGAATGCATGAATGGACTTGTGTGATTGTTCTAAATAGCAAGGAATGGTTTAAAGATGAAAACAACATCATCTAAAACATTTCCAAGCAGAAACAAATCAAGAGAAAATCAAAAACCAACCAAATAAAGCAAATGGTATTTTTGCCAATCTTGCTCACTAGGCCACTTTGAGTGTCTCTAGTCCAAGATTTCAAACAGAAACATTTCCATTTCTTTTAACACCTTGCTAGAACAAGTAAAAGTGAATCAAATCCCACTTTTCAAACTTGCAGAAACTTTTGGCAACTTGATTCAAAGGACATTTAAAAATTGAATCTATAACATATGTGAAGATCACACATTTTCAAAACCCAACCAAACCAGTGCACCTTGACCAATCCAACTAACCAGAGACTCCCTAGTGTGTAACCAACACACCCACCAAGTTTGAATCAAAAATTCAAATTTGAATCTCTTTCGGCCATTTCATCAAACACCTTGCAAACACAAAACAAACAAACATCAAACACTATAGTGAGCAGTGAATTTCGCCTAACTTGTTCCCTCTATGGTTCACAGAAAGCTATTAGTAGATCATCTAGCCCATTTAACAAGCTTTAGCACCACTGTGAGCTTGCCATAGCCATCAATGGTGACCATGGCGAGCCTAACTTGCCACCCCATGGTCGAAGCAAGCTGGGAGAAGCACCAAGCTTAGGAACCATGTCTGGGACACTCTCCACCGTCCATCGCCATTCCCTGTCCAAGCCTTAAGCACTGGCAGCCCCTGGACCACACAGAGCGCGCCCAGCTTCTCTGCGAGCATGCCGAGAGCGCGCTAGAGCGTCACCCGCGACACAAGCCCACGGAGCGTGCACCGCCCTCGCCGCGTGCAAGAAGGATCGCCACCACCCCAGCAACACCGCAGACATGCCCATTCGCTGCCGCACGGACCGTAGATGTTGTGCACCATTAAAACTATCGTCGTAACCGCTCAGAGCACCACGACGTTCCGACCATCTCGCACCTCCTGATGCCGCGTAACCATGTCGTTGAGCTTCGCCAGGGAACACAGCACCGTCCCCTACCTTTGCCCATGTCAGTAGCTCGTTGTGACGACGACCACGATGAGCTCAGCCCGCGCCCGTCGGTCCCCTTCTGGCACTATAAATAGAGGTCACCCCAGCACGAATTCTTCACACCATCTCACTCCCCTCTCTCTCAGAACCACCCCACCTCACTCCCGGAGCAAGGCGAGCAATGCATCGCCAGAATTTCGCCAGAGCTTGCCGCTGCTGGAGGAGAAGGGCGTCGTTGATTGGAGCCGCCCCAGGAGAAGCTGCCGGTACCAGGAGGATCGCCGTCGTCGACTTCATCGTTCGCCCCCATCGCCGACCATCGCCGGAGCCCCGGAGAGCCACCACTGACCCCCACTGGCCGCGCTAGGGTTCGTGCTCGTCGCGTCCTGTTCAGACATGGACGATGAACCACAACCATAGATCTAGCTTCTAATCCTACGGCCTAGATCACCCTTTACCGCTTCGCCACTCTCTGTCTCACTGACGAGTGGGGACAGCCACTTAACCAGCCCGCGCGCGCTGTGCGTAGTGGGCCGGCCTAGTTAACATCCCGCGCGACCCAGTAATACAAATTTAGGTTTATTCTTTTAGTTTCAAACTCAGTTCTGTACCCAGATTCAAAAATCAACCCAGCTCGATTCACTAAACCAAAATGCATGAAACCAATTTTGTTAGAAAGGTGCTGGAATGCTTACTCCAAGCCCGTTGGATTCAAACCAATTGGATTTGTAGATCAGATATGGTAAAAATAACAAGGCCGAAGCTTTTCTGTATTCAAACATTTTTCAAAATTCAAACATAAAAGCTTTTGAGTTGGTTCCAACTCTCAAAAATCGCATTTAACCATACCTTTCAGAATATATAAAAATATATAGTTTTACCTGCCGAAATAATGGTCAAGTAATAAAAGAATGCCTCATAGGCCATTCTAGTCACTTTAGTTAAATAAAATAAAAAGGTTAAACCTTATTAAATTGTGACACCACTTTAAATCACATTCCCATGTACTGAATATGTGGTGATGACATGTGTCAACATGATCCCATATTTTCGTTGGAGGATATTAAATCTTAAGTATTTTTTTTCAATGAGTAGAAATTACTTTTCTAAAATAAAGGAAATAAAACTATTTGCCTTAATGATTGTAATGCTTGTGATGATCCTATATCATCTAGTGAAAACCTTGGTGTGATAAGTCAAAGTAGTTAAGTATTGTTTGGTGATTATGTACCTCGTATTTATTTATATACGCTAGTGCCGACCAAGGATACGAGGAGGAAGGAGGATACTACGAGGAATAAGCCGAGGAGAACTTCAACCACTACTCTGCACAAGGAAAGACTAATACTACCAGATGACTTGGCAAGCTAAAACTTGCATGATACTATGCAAACTAGATGCTTTAAGCATATGTGATTATACCCCTTGATGATACCAAATCCTAGTTTTACTTGCAAGCTTAGTGTTTTATTTCTTTATCAAATCTTTCTATTAAAGTTTACTTAGTAAATTGTAGAGCTTAGAAAGATTATTAAAGGTAGCATAAAGAGCATAAAACTTGGCCTAAGCTAGATAATCTTGATGTCATCCTGAGGCATGAGATTGAACTTAGATAAGATACACTTGTTTACCATCCCTCATTAGTACTTACCCCCCACTTGTAGTTTCTAGTGCTAAGCATAAAAATTGACAACTTTAGATGGGAATACTTGGTGAAAATGGTTATGAAAACCTTAGAATGATGAGTCATTCTATTGAAATGTTTTAACATGTGTTCTTGAACTCCAGATGATTTTTATGATGAAAATGTTAAGGCAAGAGCCTTAGCCCTTTATAAAACCGATGGTTGTCTGGATGCGATACCATTCCAATTTTACCGTACAACCACAATACCCAAAATTTTGGTAGGGCTTAACTGGAAATTTATATACCTTAGTATGGGTTCCCTTGTGGCCAAGGTTTGAGCTGAGGCTACCTTGTGAAGATTGTCCACCTGTGCAGATCCCAAGATGAAAGTTGGTCATGGTTGGGAGGCCAAACTCACAGGAGAGGTGCCTATACTAGGGCGTGTAATTGAAAGGTTATGATTGATTATCCGCATACCGAGTATGGTGAATTTGGGATTGTTCCTGACGGATGTATCGAATATTATGGTGAAATTGTACCACCTCTGCAGAGTGTCAAACTATTTGAATAGCCACGTCCGCGGTTATGGATAGTTAGAGTGGCCATACTGTTTCGTCTTTAGATGTTTTGAAAATGACTTATGAAATGATTCATGACTTGACTTGACCACAATAGGGTTATGATATGAAATTCAAGTCCCCACTTAGGTGTTATAAAACTTTCAAATATCTTTCTTTGCTTCTGAACTCAGTAGAGATAAATCTGGCTTTTTGCAAAACAACCCTAGAGCTTAGTATCCTACCAAAACCACTTCACTTGTTAGTATTAGTTTGCGAGTACTTAAAGAGTACTCATGGCTTTGTCCCTGGCTATTCCCGTGGCCAGACTATGAAGAGGACTATCAGTAGGACGGACAACAGGAAGGTTACGACAACTAGGATCATATCCCATCGTCAGCATTGCCTGTGGCCATGGAGATGGAGCTTCGCCTACGCTATCGTTATTATTACGTTATTCCGCTGCTTGAATTGTACTAAGACTGGATCACGCGATCCTTTATTTGTGTAAGACCTTATGTATGGTTTGTATTGGATGATATACTATGATATCAAATTTGTTATGTCTCGCAAAAATGGTAATCCTAGGATTGCGATGTATGGCATAACAGGCATCTGGGATTAAAAATCCAGGTGTTGACACACAGTCATGTGTAAGGTTTCAATAGAGATAATCTTTTGTGGGCAACACATCCTAATATACTAGAGCCCCTGCGAGGCCACAAGCATAGCAATAGTCTTTTGATCCAATCGAGTGTACCACAAAGGACTTGGCTACAAACGATTATTAAGTGTAAAAAACAGATCAAAGCATTAAGTGGTGATGTTGTTGTGATCCTGAATGGGTCGGTAAGCGAAGACTGTAATACCCTTTTTGTCATTGTGGTTCCTATGAGATTGCCGCAAGACAAATATCTCACCTCAAGCCTTGATCAATCTCGGGGGTCTTGGGTTCCTACAGGTCGAAAGATCGAGAAAAGAGACAAAGAAACAAATAATAAAAATCCATCTTACAAACCAATACACAATTCTCCTATAGATTAGTTGCACATAAACACTGCGAGGTTTCTCCCCAACCCCAGTCCGTAAGGACTACTCACTCATAACAATAAGATCAAGGATAAAAAACATTGTGCAAAATACTTAGATTGAAATCGAGTATTCTTACAATGGTCGCCGAATCACAAGGAGATTTCAAGTACTAAGTAATGGCTATGGATAATGGAGAGGATGGGGGATGAACGGGATGAACTATGGTGTGGATCTCCTTTGGTGGTGGTGTGATGACATCTGAGAATGGCAGCCCTCTGCACGGCGTCTAGGACCTCAAAATATATAGGTGCCTTCATGATAGTTGTAGGGTTTGACGAGACGAAGTTGTCGCCACACCATATGGTCGGGCGGTACGGGTGGGACATACTCGTACCAGTGGTCTTTATGCTGGCTGGCGCCTGGTATTAGCTCTAGGAATACTTTGTCGTTAATACTTACTCAAAATCATCATTTATGACTCCAGATTTCGCAAAAAAAGTGTGATTTCCTGCACAACATAAATCAAAGGAAGGTTTTCATATCTTTGCAATAATTAGTCATTAGTATCAAATCAAGAGAGAATAATGTCAATTTCTTGACGAAAAACAATGTTTAAATGCGGAGAAAGATGGCGATTTTTGGAGCCATCTTTATGTTGAGATGGAAATGTAACATTGGTCATTGTATGTTTGCGGGAGCTTCTACCTTTTCGACTTAGCTATCACGAGGTCTCGTCAAATAAGATGCCTTATGATGAGAGGTACACTTCGTACATTGAGAAGCTAGGACTCCTCCCCTTTATCCACATGCTCACTCGGTCGACACCAAACTTCAACCCTGCTGCGATCACCATGCTTGTCGACCAGTGGAGGCCGGAGACACACACTTTTCACCTTAGGACCGGTGAGGTTATGGTGACTTTGCAGGACATGTTGATTATCCTGGCACTCCCAATTGAGGGAAAGCCTATGTGTATTAGCACAGATTCAAAAGGGTGGCATGAGCAGATGGTCAGTCTTATTGGGAAGGATCCACCTAAGGCTATAAACAAGAAGGGGGAAAGATTGAGGGTCAGTGTCAGGGCTACTTTCAGTTGGATCATATAGAATTTCAAGATATGCCCTAAGGACACTAACGACGAGACGATTATGGTGTACACTCGTGTGTATGTATGGTTCATCAACACGAGGACTCTCTTTTCTAACAGCAGTGGGGATCATGCTCAGTGGCATTGGCTTGAGGTGCTAACCGTTTTTTAATCTAAGTTGAGTTGGGATTCGGCGGCGTTGGCCTTGTTGTACCGTCAGGTAATGACTTTATTTTCAATGCGGTATATCTCTACATGACCTCAAAAATATTGTTCTTGCTAAACGGTGTTTCACTTCATGTGTTGTTGGATGATGCTTGTCTTAGGAGCAGGGCCGACGCATGCATTGGTGGTTGTTTGCTCCTTCTATCGATGTGGAGCTGGGAACGCTTACTAGTTGGACGGCCGAGATTGTTGCATTATGACGCATATGTAGATGACGACAACCATCTGCGGCTCCCCACGTGGGCTTACAAGTGGGACGTGGTCTCCGAACCCCTAGGTGACCCTATGGCAGTGTCTAGGAGGTACACCAACGAGTTTGATGCGATAACCCGGATCTGGTAATTTCAAAGGGTGTCATCAATTCTATGTTTTGAATGTATAATCTTTAACTTGACATGAGTGTGGTATGTTGCAGGTGACATGGGATCCATATGGTTCAAGGAGAAACTTTGGTGTCCTGGAGGACTATTTTCTTAACCCTAAGTGCATGGAAGAAGCACGTCTGTGGCTAATGCATTACTCCATGATATGCATGTGAGCGGTTGAGTTCACCAGCCACATTGTGTCATGACCCAGTTTGGGTTATTTCAGATTGTCCCGCCTGACTGGAAGGACACGGACATACAGCTCCATGGGTAAGATTTCATCCTCCAACTTGTGATGTAATCTGCTTCTCCAATAACACTCTAGGATTTGTTGTTGTCAACTTGGATAGGAAGAAGCAGAGGAAGGAGAAGGATTGGGACAAGCTTCACGCCAAGTACATTGCCAAATTCAAGAAGTACGTGATCGAGGATAAGAAAGCAAAAGGAACGTAAGAAATGGATTTTAGTCAGGATGCTTTCAACAACTACATCACCTAGTTTCTTGACCATGCTCGTGTGGAGATATACCCACGAGCTTTTCATGCAAAAATTCTGGAGGAGCCATTTCTATTTGACGAGATTTCCGCTGAACAATACAATAAGATGATCAGAGAAGGGCAACAAACCTCCTTTTCTCCTTTCGTCAACTTTGTGGTAATCTATGTCGAATATTTTTTTTCAGTCTTGGTCCTTTCCACACCTCACACGGTTGTATTACTTGTTTATTCTTTGTCTATGACAGCGTACGGAGGTAAGGAAGTCCGTCGATGCATGCGAGGAAGCTTTTGAGATGTACCCTTGTGGAGAAAAGGGAGAGTGTTTGTTTGGAGGGTTGTTGTTAAGAAGTAGGCCCTACGGTTAAGGTGAATTTCTAACTTGCTAGTTTTTCATGACCCCAAGGTGGCAACACCGTCCCAGTCATGATCCAACTCACCCTCTGATCCTGCTGGCCATCGTGACTCTACATCGACGGACGAGGAGGTCGCCCCTGAGGTACTCTACATCCTGTCGGCCATGGTACGTGGCATTGCATCCCCACAAAGCATTGCATTACTACATGTCCTCAACATTGTTCTTCTTTGACAGTCCCAAGATAAAGAAAGTGCCGATGACGACATGACATTGGGCACATATGCTCGATATAAGGTCCATGAGCGGTCCGACTACATGTTCAAGCCAAGGAAATCCAAGAAATGTTACACACCGGACCCTTCCATGGACAAGGCCAAGAAGATGTACACGGAGGAATATGATGATGCGGAACCGGTCATGAAGAAGCTTCCCGCGTGAAGGGGACGAGGAAGGAAGACGACCCGTGGGTAGTAGATGTGGTCTTGTTAGCTTCTGCACTATCTTATATGTGAACTTCTGCACTTTTCGTGTGAACTTGTGATATTCTAAACTTGTCGTGTGAACTAGCCGTGTGAGGCTCTCGTGTGAACTTTTCATCTGTCGTAAAATTGTGGTCTTCCTCCGCCGCAAAGGTGCAACTCCATGGCATATGGTGCCAAATATCTGCAATGCCATGGCGGACAACGCCGCACAGGTGCAACACCACCAACCATGGCACCGCACCTCCTTGCTCGAGTAGCTGCTACTTTCTGTCTATTTCTCCCCACAAGTGAAACGCCACAGCGGACAACGCCGCATAGTGCAATTCCACGTACCATGGCGCCACACTTCCTTGACTAAGTTGTCGTCATTCTCTGTCTATTTCTCCCCAAAAGTGCAACGCCACGACCCATGGCGCCACACAAGTGCAAGGCCACCAACCATGGCGCCGCATGGTGCAATGCCACCAGCCATGGTGCCGCACCTCCTTGCCTGAGTGGCCGCTTCTCTCTGTCTATTTCTCCCCAGAAGTGCCATGCCCACGGCCCATGGCGTTCATGGTGCAATGCCGCCACCCATGGCGCCACACCTCCTTGCCCGAGTTGCCGTTTCTCTTTGTCTATTTCTCCCCAGAAGTGTCGTGCCACGACCCGGGGTGTTGCATTATGCAACGCCAGCTTCCATGGCGCCGCACAACCAGGAAACAGTAGCACCCTTCTTTACTTTTGCATGTTTCGAGGGTTGTTAAAGTAAGGACATTAACACAAATTCCACAACGCATGCAAAATAACACAAGGTTTGAGTTTTGCACCTAATAGAAGCACCTAATACATGGAATTTTCCCCTTAAGGGGTTTGACATAGTCAAAGATCACAACATGAGTAAGTTCGACATGAGAGTTGATACACAACTAGATATGTGCCAATAGGGACCTCTCTTGAATGGTCTTGCATGCACAATTCAAGGACATCCATCCTCCTCGCATTGAACCATGTAACGCTTCTTCACGTCCAAGTGCACGATCGTGTAAGAATGATGATGCGTAACCGAGAAGTCCTTAATCCATTGCTTAAATTCCAACAAGGTCTTGAACCTTGATCCGCGAGAAATGCCATGATTCTCATGATTATCATCCTTGTAAGAACTTGTCCTTGGTCCAAGCACTACGCCCTTGCCGCCATCAACTGTGGCTTCATCTATGAGACTAAGATCATAAAACAAAGGCACCCGATGGTCCCGCCCCAATACGGTATCGTGGATTTTGGCCTCTTTATCCATGAACCTCTCCTTGTCAACTTCTTCTTCGGGACCATCATCATTCGAGTCTGATGCATAGCCTCGAGTATACAAGATGTAACGGTTCATGTTCTCTTGCATAATATATTTGTCCAAATCTCCAACATTGTTGTCGTGGATATCAACCTCATTCACATCGCGCCCACAATCATCATTGTCATCTTCCAATACTTCGTCTTGCTCCTTTGAAATAGGACCAATGTTTGATTCAAAGGAGGTTCACTCAATAGCTCTTGGTTTAAGGACGTAGGACTCCTAGAATCCAACGGGAAGGCAATACGGTTCAAGTCTAAGTGCAAATTACTATCAACCTTTTTGGTGGAAAATATCTCAAGAGCTTTGTTAAGTGATTCGGCCATCACCTCCTTGTATGAAACTCAACGGGACTCGGAGTAGATACACATGGTCTTCCAACGGATATGCATTCCAAAACCCACATTATGTCTTTCCTCCAACTCAACAACATCATTTGACTTCATCCATTCCAATTCAATCCTCAATTGCTTCAAGACCTCAACATAGGTTGGAGTACGCTCAAACACCAAGTCAAGCTCATCCGGGTCCGGTTCTATATTACCTTTCAAAAAGGCATCCTTGTCTACATGATGAACACAAACAATTCTTGACATTCCTAAGATAATCACAACAGCGATACCATGGTCAACATAATCAATAGGTACCCATGCTAACATTAACACAATACCCAATCCCTATGCCAATACAACAACAATCTACCATGCATATTGCATTATTACCTAGGGTTTCCAAGGTATGGGTCAAAACAAGATTTCAATGGGTGAAAACAAAGAAAATGGGGAAGAATACCTATAGGAACTTGTGGGGGATCGAAATCCATAGAAAGAAGCTTCTAATTTGGCCAATAAGACGGAGGGACTTGAGAGAGGAGACCAGCCGCCGCTACTGTGTTCTTGCTCGGGATGGAGAGGAATGAGGGTTGGGTCGGGCTGACCAGGCCTCGGCGGGGTAACCCTAGTTTTAAAGTGCGGCGCCACGCGTGATGGCGTTGCAGTAAATAGTGTGGCGCTATAGCCCATGGCACTGCACTTACGAAACTAGGGCCCACGAGGTCACGTTGTTAGCCTGTGCGGCGCCACGGCTTACAAGTTGTGCTTCAGGGTGCGGCGCCACATTGCACGGTGCTGCAAAAAGGGTTAGCCCGGTAAAATAGTTTCAGCAAGAGTTCAGTATGTGAATTTGTTTCAAGTTTGGGTTAATTTTGTCCAAACCGCCTAGTTTCGTAGAAGGAAGCGCCTCTTGAACTAGAAAAAGAAATATGTACTAGTACAAGAAATGATTAATAAACCATATTCCTCAATCTAGAGGCGCGTAAATCAACCAGCATGTGGCGTCTGAACTTGGGAAAGTCGGTGATATAAAACTTATGGATCCGAGGTGAAGTTTGCTATATGCAAACAAGAACCGTCCTCCAATGTGATAAAAAAAATCCCAACTGGCACATCATATGTGGAGTAATGTTCATAGTTTTGACCTGTTCAGACTTTATTTACCGCCCCACGTCCCAGGAACCGTACACGTCCCAGGAACCGTACGCATCTGTGCAGGTAATCCATGACATTAATACACACATCATACTCTTAACACGGCTCATAATCAAACACAACAATATATCCCCCACAAAACCCAGAAGCATCCTAGGAGTGTGATATACCATCTAGAAAATCACAGTGCTCACATCTGAGCTGCTAAATCCAAAAAAAAGAAAAAAATGTAAATAAAAACAGAGATAAAAATGAGGGAAACCAAGCAGCAACAAGGAACCAAGGGTGGGGGCATCCATCTAGCATTGCCAGGCGCCCGCTCGTTTTGGAAGTCCCTCCTCGCTGGACTGGACACAATTCCCTCCCTGCCACCCATTTTCATCCCCCAACTTTTGTTCCTTTCCTGCACCCACTACTCCACATTTCGCTCCTACGTTGCCTTGCTGCCGGGGCGGAGCTGCCTTTGACGACATCGCGGTGGGGCGGATGAGGGTCCATGCATCGCGCCGTCACCTTGTTTTCACCGCGGGCTGAATGTCAAACCATCACCACAACCTCAGCAATGTCCCCTGCGACATCCCCAAGCCGGCCTCGGCCGACGAGCTCGTCAAGAATGGCAAGAAGAAGAAGGTGAGATCGATGGAGCTCGTCGCCGGCGGCACGGAGAGACCACCATGCATGACAATAATAATGTTGTGCCTGGTTTATCTAACAATGGATTTATTACTCCGTATCTGATGATTGTTTGGACCGCGCGTGCAGTCCTTCATGTCCAACATCTTCCGCAAGAAAGGGAGGAGCGGCACGGGGAGCTCCGATAAGAGGACGGCCTCGCGCCGGGAGCGGGACATCGTCTTCGATCTGGACGAGAGGACGGAAGCCGCCACGACGATGGCGGAGGAGTTCTTGGACGCGTCCCCCATCGTCCGTAAAAGCGTTTCAGGTGACCCCACCGACTCACCGGACGTGCATTTTGGGGTTGCGTACGTACGTGTGTCGTTGCGGTTCTGATAATTTTTTCTTTTCTTTTTCGTCTCGTCCGGGCGTCAAGATCGACACTGCGCGAAGCGAATCGAGAGTCTGACCCTGAGCTGCCTGGATTCGCCCAGCAGGCAGAACGTCGATACACGGGAATACAGGTAACAAGGAGGAACTAATTCTCGTCTGATGCTTTGGGTTCTCTAACTGTTTCGTTGGGAGGGGAAGAGAATACAATGTAAATTTATCACGAAATGACATTGTTGTTGTTGTTGTTGTTATTATTGCTGCAGGGTGTTCGTAGGCACCTGGAACGTGGGAGGGAAGCCTCCCAACAGCAGCCTTAACCTAGAAGATTTTCTCCAGATAGAAGGATTACCTGACATCTACGTCCTTGGGTAGTAACACCATTTCCCGATCGATCCGTCCGTTGCACACTGCACATTCTCACACGGGACGGGAACAACCAGCTGACCATGTGAAAATTTTGGGCAGGTTTCAGGAGATCGTTCCTCTGAAGGCGGGCAACGTGCTGGTGGTGGAGGACAACGAGCCGGCAGCCAAATGGCTGGGGCTCATCTACCAGGCCCTCAACAAGCCCCAGCAACACCAGCAGCCACAGGATCAGCAGTCATCCGGCGACGAGCTGTCACCCACGGAGTCATCCGCCGCCGCGTCCACCTCCACCTCCACATCCGCCCAGACCCTGACCCGCCAGGGCGCCGCCCGCGACCGCGGGCCGTCCATCCCCAAGTCCTCCAGCGGCGGCGCGCTCTTCTTCCACAAGCCCTCCCTCAAGGCGCTCAGCAAGAACTACCGCGTCAACAGCGCGCTCGTCAAGACCTGCACCTGCATGTCCGACCCGTCCACCATGATGCGCCGGGCCAGGGAGATGCGGGAGTTCATCTACCGCGTCGAGGCCTCCTCGTCCGGCGGCGAGGAGCCGGACCAGTACCCCTCTTCTTCCTCCTCCTCGTCGACTTTGCCGACCGCGTTAGGAGGAGGACTCGACGCCGTCGGCGGCGGCGGCGGCGGCGGGATGAACTACTGCCTGATCGCGAGCAAGCAGATGGTGGGCATCTTCCTGTCGGTGTGGGTGCGGCGGGAGCTGGTGCAGAACATCGGCCACCTCCGCGTCGACTCCGTCGGACGCGGCATCATGGGCCGCCTCGGCAACAAGGGCTGCATCGCCATGAGCATGACGCTGCACCAGACCAGCGTCTGCTTCGTGTGCAGCCACCTGGCCTCCGGCCAGAAGGAGGGCGACGAGGTCAGGCGCAACGCCGACGTCGCTGAGATCCTCAAGAGCACCCAGTTCCCGCGCATCTGCAAGGTGCCGGGCCAGCGGGTCCCCGAGAAGATCATCGACCACGAGTAATTAATTAACTATGCTCCAGCTCACACAAGACAAAATTACTAAATCACAACATTCTCTGCTTGCGCAATTGGTCATGCTGATTTTATCTGTAAATCCAGCCGGATCATCTGGCTCGGGGACCTCAACTATCGCGTGGTGCTGACCTACGACGAGACCAAGGCGTTGCTCGAGGAGAACGACTGGGACACCTTGCTCGAGAACGATCAGGTGGGCAGATATGAAATGGACTCTGCAATTTTTCAGATATACTACTATACTATATGCTACAGCGGCAATAAAACATCTGGTTTGGCAACCAAAAAACAAAAGAAAAACTGACTGACCGACAAGATGGATGGTTATTCTTGAGCAGCTGATGATCGAGAGGCAGGCAGGAAGAGTGTTCAAAGGGTGGAAGGAAGGCAAGATCTACTTCGCGCCGACCTACAAATACAAGCCGAACACCGACTCCTATGCCGGGGAAACCACGAAATCAAAGAAGAAACGAAGAACACCTGCGTGGTACTGAAAAGAACAAGCTACACTGAATGTGAGGTTTTCTGACTGAATGACGGTTACACTTACATCTCTGCGAGTGTGAATGTAGGTGTGACCGGATACTGTGGCACGGCCGGGGGATAGAGCAGCTGCAGTACATCAGGGGCGAGGACAGGTTCTCCGACCACCGGCCGGTCTGCAGCGTCTTCGTGGTCGAAGCTGATGTAGATAATGGGAGCAAGATCAGGAAGGGCTACTCTACCCTGGACTCCAGGATCCACTGCGAGTCACCGTTGCCCATACCGCAAAGACACAGCTTCTATGACTTTTGACTTGTGATAGTGAATTTTACCTTTTGTCTATACTATAGAGGGTCAGAAATGTTTGTAGTGGGAGGGCTGAAATTTTTTCAACTTTCATGCCTAGCAACTTTTCTTACTAACTGATGAATGTAAATGGTGGCTTCTAGCAGAAACACAAGTTGTTGCCAAATCCTTGAGTTTTGACATAAACAGTAACAGCAGAAATATGTATTTCTTTCAGCTAAAAGCATAGTCAAAACAAGGAAAGCGGCTACAAGAAGTAAACTTCGATTTCAATTTGTAAAAGTTCGGAAAACAACAGAGAGATAACTTCAGATTAGAAAATTTTCTCAACAGCATTAGAAAACTGAGTGTAACAAAGTATTTTATTGCCGTTTACCATCTTATAAGTTCCTCCTGTTGCCAAAAGGTTCTTCGAATAATGTCACAAGGGTGCCGACTACAGAGCAAGTCACGCACTTCCTGGTTTGTGTTAAACGATTGCTATCACTTCTCATGTTCATCTGTTGGTGGGAATTCACTGTGGTGGAGCTCATATCAACATATGGAATGTATGTTTCGTGGTGATGCTTCACGGATCAGATGAACTGCCACCTTTATCTGAAGATGTAATACCTTCTCCTGATGAGGTTGTCAATTTAACTGTGCTTGATTCAGTTTCTTCTTTCTTTTCAGATCTAGTCTCTGTTTCGTCCTTTACAGAGTCAGCCTCTGTTTCGCGCCTCTTCTCAGACAAAATCTCAGTCTGTCCCCTCTCCTCAGATGCATCCTCAGTCTCTTCCGTCTCCTCTGATGTACTATCTACTTCTTCACTCTTTTCAGATACATTCTCTGTTTTTTCCTCAATCTTGTCCAGTGCAGTCTCTTCGGTTTTCAAACCTGAGCTACATTGTTGGGACCCATGGTTCTTCATCAGATAGGGCTCCGAGGCAAGAGCATAATTCTCAGGGCTCCAGAATAACGGCATCTTGTTGTCATCTTCTCTCATCCTTGCAGCATAATCAGTTATGTTAAAACTGGCCTGGCTTCTACCACCAAATGCACATTCTAACTCATCCATGTTGAAAAGGTCTTCCATTATCTTGCTGCTTTCAGGATCATCTGAGTATACAAATTTGACCTTATTTCTTGTTTTCGGCTCAAGAATGAGACTTGCAATCTGCATTCATATCTAAAACTTAGTTTTGGAAATAGGACACAAAAACTTTAAGCAACACAGGATGATTCCTTCCCTTTTATCCTATTGCTGCTATTCATTGACAGTAACTCCACAAGAAGAAGAGAACATCATGAAGAAACAAATACATGTATTCCATATTAAGAAGAAAAATAGAACACGCTGTGGCTTCTTATATAGGCAGTCTAATGCAAACTGGAGGACAGAAACATGCTTAGTCACTACATAAATACACATAACTCCTAGGTTCTGATCTTTAAAATAGATTAAAAAGATAATTCTAAGTTGTACAAGTCAATTTTTTTCGAAATAGGGGTAAACCCCGGCCTCTGCATCAAGCGATGCACACAGCCTTTTTATTGCACCGTTTTAAAGTCTCCCACAAAATAAGTTGTACAAGTCATACCTTCCAGAATGACTCAAAAAACCTGGGAGCATTGTACAGAATTGCCACCCCCAATCTTTCAGGATAATGACCTTGTAGGACATCTGCTGTCAACTTTGTCACGTGAAGTGATAAGTGAGACATCCCGAAGCCAGCAAAATCAATGAGCCAAACCATCTGATCCTGACCAGGTGGAAGATTTAGGATTGCATGCTCCATACAGTATACCAAATTCCTGACCTGACCCTTGGCATTCTTGGTATTCTGAAAACAGGACATCAAAATTAGAATGACTAAATCTTATGTTCATACACATATGCACATTTCGATACAAGTAGAAAAAAGAGCACAATTAAACCTGGCATGAAGGTCTCATGACAAGAATACTCCGTCCACTCTTGTCGAAATAATCACATCGGTAATTTTTTCCAGTCACAGCTTCATCTGATATGTCATCCTATATCAAGAAATTTAAATAATACTGTTTATCAAATACTGCTCCATCAAAACTAATTACAATAATGCATCATTCATAAGGCATAATAGAAAGTTCCGCAATGGTACATGATGTGCTATTTCTTTCGAGACATATAGGTGAGAATCTAACCCAACGGATCTCATCAGGCTTATACTCTGAACGCCATTTCAAGGTTTTCATAAGCATTTTGGTAGCCTTCTTCACGTCCCAGTTCCTTGCTATCAGATACCTCGCAATTGAACCATCTGAGCAATACAGTGCAGATTTCCCTGATAGTTTTCCTAGGGCAGCTCTAACTTCAGCAATCTAACAAGGAAAGAATATAAATATGAGAAAACAACAACTATTTGTGCGCAAGATAGGGTAAATGAAACAATTAACTCCCAAAAAGTCTGACAATAATACTGAGTTGCATCTAAGAAAAAAAATACTTAAACCAGATGATGTAGGATCACCTTGGACAGCTGCTGCTCATATAGCGCTGCTTCTTTCGCATGTCCATTGTCTGCACCGCTCCCTGAGCTCATAGTTTGGTTTTGCTATTACCTAATTTAAATTGAATTACTTTGAGTTAGATAAAAGAGAATGCGGTACTGAGAAACGGTAGGATGGACAAGGTAAAAAATAATCCAGCAGATCAGCACAACATAGTGCAGTTCATACAGTCAACTCTTGCTGAGAATTATAGCAATGATATTTATCCTTGTACAACCATTTTTTTTTTAGTTTATTGTACCTTGCACAATCATTTTTTATTAATTTGTATGGAGCAATATTTGGGTGCAAGCCTACAGAGATCATCTTCGTTCTCTAATTGTGTGCTAATACAACTTGACGACACCTAAGACTAACCAACACAGAACACAGCAAACTTTTCCTTCTTGAAGGAGCAGAATAGCAAACCAGGACGAGATTTTGATGAAGTTGTCGTATCGGCACTATCCAATCCTGCACGGAGGCACCAGCACAGCCCTGTGCAAACAAGACTCCCAAATTTCCACAGCCGGCAAACAAAACTAGGTATCACGGAGCCACTCAAAAAAGGGAAAAATTCAGAGCGTTAGCTCAAAAGACAACCTCGAATTTACGACCCTCACCAAGAATCATACAAATCTCCAAGAACCTAACGGAAACATTTGAGAAGGTGGGAAACTGTGGGGTAGCGGCTCAGACAACCAGGGACCTCCGCACGAGGAATTTCCCTATCTCGCTCGAAATCGCAGTAAATGGTTAGAGCCAAGAGCTAAAAAAACGCCCAATTTGTTGTTCGGGACGACGCCAACGGCGCGCTGCAGGAACCAAGGAAAGCCTGTCGAAATGGCACACCCCTCGAAACGACATGATTCTCTTATAAAAAACCCCAAAACACCGCGCAAGAATGCAAGATCCGAACTTATGCTGGGCTTTAAGCTGGTAACCAAAAGACCCCAACACATATCCAACCAAACTGAAGCTTTCTTGCACATGCAACAAATCGTCCGGAAGCATCACCGCCCAAAAAGGACAAGGCAAACCTTCCGGCATTCAGCAAAAAAAGGCGAAATCCGATAGCCTCCCAACCCTAATCTAAGCTGCCAGCAAAAGCAAGGGCTGGATTCTTGGCGCTCACCTCGGCGACGACGAGGCAGGAAGCGCGGAGCACGCTAGGGTGGCCCGGGTCGCGTCCTCTTCTTTCTCCCGTCACTCAGCGAGGACTCGAGTGGACTACTTAGTAAAAAGTCGAATCTGCTTCCCTCGATTCGTCTCGATTCGTCTTGGAGAGAGCATAAATCTGACGGTGGTGACTGGTCTGATCCTCTCGCGAGGAGCAACCGGACGGCTGTGTATACTTGGCAGTGCACAGGACAAGGGAATCCGGAAAATTATTTGGATTGTCGGGAAGATGTGAGCTGGTTTTTGTGTTTTAGTAAGTTGGCGCTCTGACAGTGATCAGGAACGGGATCGGATCAGATCGGATTGTTAAGACTTGTGTTGCGGTCATGCCACGACAAGAGCAAATGATTAATTATGGTTAGAGATGGAACTGTGCGGTCGACCATAGGATATACAATGCATAAAAAGACAACTACTCGATACAACATGGCCTTTGCGAATAAGCCGGTTGGAACCGGGCTCGAAACTCTTCGTTTATTCGAACTTCAAAAGTTTGAATCTGAAGTTTTAGAAAAAGGGAAAAGAAATATGAGAACGTAGCCAACCATGTATTCTATTAGCGTGTAGATTTTCAGCGTGAAATACCTCATACTTTGTGCTTAGGGAAAATGACAAAATCACACAAAAAGACAAAATATTTACTTTAGTCTATCATTTAAGGGCCTGTTTGATTCGCGGGATAGGAAAAACACAGGAATAGGAAAAATGCAGGATTAGAATGTTATATTCGGTTGAATCCTACAGGATTTATAGCCTACAGGAATTTTTCTTAAAGAAGTGTTTGATTCACAGGAAAAGCAAATGAATTGTAACATGAGGTTGAGGTGGATAAAAAAACACCCCAGGACTAAAAGATAAAACACAATCAAGCCCTTGGGCGCCTCTACCACCATTCTCCGGCAACCTCTAGATGACGAAATCAACGAGATCGTGGAGGTTTCTTGCTCGTGACACTCCCCAAGCCGGAGAAGAAGCATCACCACCGGCTATCTTGATCTCTTCAGGGACGAACCACTTGTCGAGGGCGAGATGTCGATCTCCGGCGCCGCACTTCGAGAAAGGACCTCCGAAGGAGGTTGAATCCCCATGTCGCCTTTCGACCAGAAAGGGCAGTGGCCCAGCGGCATCGACACCACCATCAGATCACTGCGACTGACATCACTTAGGCAGCAAGTTGCTACACAGGAAGAGCAAATTTCCGACCCCATTCGCCTCCCCCTCGCCACCTCGACCGGCCAGGATGAAGAACAGGGTGCAAGAGCCACCTGTGAGCAACCAAAGGCGCTTATTCTAGGGAGCCACAGTCGGACAGAAAAGCACCAACAACGGCCAGCTCGAGCCGCGCCACAACAGCAAGCCAGCCAGATCTCCCATGTAGCCTCCAGATCCCGGCGTCATGACGCTGCTCCGCTCTTTCCCTCGCCGCCACGGCCGGCCAGAAAGAGAAGCAGCACCACCACCACACCAAGGAAGAAGAAGCATCAAACCTTGGTCTTATTGCGGAGATCCTCAAGAACAGGAGCTCCAGAAGTCGCCCTGGCCACCAGAGCCATGCTAACAGAGCTCCGCCTTGAGCTGTTCGAGATCCAACCAAAGGGATCTCCAACACTAGTCCAAACTACTGGCAGCACGCCAAAACACCTAGATCTAACCCTAAAATCTACTCCGGCACCATCCCCTCGCCATCTCTGACCGGCAGCGCCGGCGGAGAGAGCTTGGGGGCAGGCCGGTTCTTCTGCGGCGACTCTCAAACAAGAGGGCGGCGAGAGCATGGCAGGGAAGAGGGAAAGAATATGTCTGAAAACCCTAAACTTTTCTTTTCCTTCTTAGTTGCACCGTTTCAACCATGTGTACTTCTAAACGGCATCATTCATGTGTGTTTTTCTTCTCAATAACGGTCTTACTTATCAATTCCATCATTGCGACTATGTTTTTCCTTCTCAATAGAGCCATTTCAATTGTGATTTTCTTCTCAACTCTGCCATTGCAACATCTTTTCCCTTCTTAAGTACACCATCTGAGTTGTGTTTTCATTCTCAGTTGTACCCTTCCAATTGTGTTTTTATTCTCAAATATGTGATTTCAACTATGTTTCTCCTTCCCAATTGTATTCCTTGTTCTCTAATGAATTATATCATGTGTGTTTCTCCTTCTCACTTACATTCTTACAATTGCGGAGCAAGCTTCTGCTAAAGCTCAATCATATATCTTGTGTCTTATATCCTTTTTCTCTATGTATTTACGTGGAACAAATTCCGATGCTCCTTGTACACACAAATGAGAGTGATGCAACTATAATGTTGAGGTTGAGAACGTTGTTTCCGATGATGATGATATTAATACATCGCAGTTGACGAGGACGCAGTTGGGTGTGCATCATCTCAGCCACGTCACGTGTCCAGTTGCATACTTGGCTCAGCTACACCATGTGTACTATGTGCATCATGTCATTTACTCTTATCATACTTTTTCCCTATTTCGAAATTGGCAAACATTTATTCTAATGAAGCTACCTAAAATTATTGGTCCTTAAACCGTTAATCCGGCATGAGCTTTGGTATTTTATGGTTTCTTTTACTTAGAAAATTAGGTTAACTCCAACCTATTTTTCAAACGGGATGATCCCCTTTCATTACTACATAATGCAAATATAAAGTCATTTGCAGAAAGTTTTGTAAAGGAGATGGGAAAGAGAAATGCCCCTGAATCAATCGGAAATCCACTGATAAGTAGTCGATACCAAGTACCCACTACATGGGAAAAACTATTGACATTAAAGCCTAACCTACTCAAGAGCGTTGTAGGACCCGGAGAAATCCCCAACTAGAAAATTAGTTGTTATTTTTTTATGCATCATCATCATGTTCATCATGCCACATTGCAAGGATCTTCCTTGTGCATCTTTTTTGATCTATCTCCCCTCTCTATTTTACCTCTTGGTTTTGTTTTCACAAAGTGGGGCCCATTTTCTAGGGTGCAAAAAAATTCCCAAATGTTTTGATCCAATTTTAGAAACCCCAAATCTTATATCTTGTATTAATGCCCAAAATAAATCTATGGGGCATCCTCTTCTCTCACATGCTTTTTCCCTCTTATCCCTTTTGTTGCCCTAACTCTCCTACAAAAAGTTCAAAATATATTTGAATCAAAACTTGTTTGAATTAGAATTAAACAAAAAAAGAAATAAAAGAAAAGAAAATAGAAATGAAAATAAGATGAGGAGCATACCTGGCCATAGCCCACCTGGCACCAGAGCCCAATAAGAGCAACAGCCTACCAACAGCCGCAACCTCTCCTCCTTCCTTCCTCTAGGCCGACCCACCTGGATCGTACCACTTTGATCGGAGGAGAAAGAAACGACATCACCGTTCTTCTTTCCCCTTTGTATCTTTCCTCCTCTCTGGCGCTGACAGAACGGGGTAAGCTGTCGTCCCCACCACAGTCTACCTCGTCAGCCGACCCTATCCACTGTCGTGGTGCCCCCCCATTTAACCCCTCCTCGAGCACGGAACCCTAGGTTCCCCTCCTTCTCTATCTGCAGCGCTGCCGCCGCCCAACACTTGCATGGCGTCACCACTAGACGCTATCCTCATCCAAGACGAGCACACCGACGGCTATGACTCGCCCCAGGAACCTGCCGACATTATCAGATCATCCCAGCGAGGTCCCAAACCCCGACAGCATTGTTGTTCACCTCTCTGGCCGCCGCCTTCCCGAGCTTGACTCTGGTACCACCGTGCCTCTCTCGTCCTCTCTGACCCCTCCACGAGCTTCGTGGTGAGCCAACACTTCTCCTCGACCTAACCACGTTTCATATCTCTTAATGTCGCCTCGTGCACCGCTAACCCGCACCATGCCGCCGCAGGACCTCCTCGACGACGCCTCTCTATCGAATTTTGACAATCGAGGCTACTACCTTTCGACCCGACGTGACAAGACGCATCCCCGGTGATCATAAACAAGATGCGGATTGCATCCTCTGCGGATCACCGTCATCGTCCGGCACGGTCAACACCTCCGGCGAGGTCATCTAGAGCATAACCTACGCTAGTATGCCATCAGCGCAGCGAACACATGCATTCTGCCTCGTCCCTGTCCCCACCTGTCAACGGCTCTAGCTCGCTTCCCCCTCAATGAGAAACTTTCCCAAATTCAAATCTTCCATTTTGCATACAGGCCCTTGTGTGCATTACTGCTAATTGCACACTCAAGTCCCTGGCAGCTACATTTTGTTCCAAAACCCTAGCAATCTTCAGAAGCAACCCGTGGTCTTTTTATGATTCATAAATTACATCAGATCCCTTCTATCCTAATTTAGGCCTTGGACTTATTCAAATATAACTCAAATTTTAAATTTATATCATAACTTCAAAACAGTTTGTGAAGGAGATATGCCCTAGAGGCAAATAATAAAGTATTTTATTTGATGTATCTCTTATATGTGCATAATACGTTTCATACTATGCTATAACTGTGTTAATACAAAACGTTAATACACTTGTGGTATGTAAACAAACTGTCTCTCTAGTTACCTCTAGCGAACTAGCTCATTGGTCAACAGGATGATCCAGGGTTTCAAGATAATGGTATTTACGCAAATTGACAATAAGGTCGTATCATTGGTTGAATGATGTGATAAACATAC
Source organism: Avena sativa (assembly GCA_916181665.1). Classification (NCBI taxonomy): domain Eukaryota; kingdom Viridiplantae; phylum Streptophyta; class Magnoliopsida; order Poales; family Poaceae; genus Avena; species Avena sativa. Next base: position 183,060,176 of record OV702284.1, on the reverse strand, counting down.
ACCTAAAGTTATATCACAATGAGATCTGGTTGCAAACGTTCGTCATTGATGATAACATAGAAACCTTGCAACCTAATCTTTTGACTATGAGATAATACATAATTTTTGTTACTGGAAGGGGCCTTGGTGGTATCAAGTATCAAGCTATAAAAGGGTCATAAAAAAGGTACACTCAGGTTTCTTGAAGGGATGTTTTGAGGAGTATGCATCAAGATCAGGATTTGCCAATCCAATTAATAGATATATACACGCGTCCAACTCGGTGACATTGCATTAATGAAGCTTGCAAGCGCATAATTAGGTCATAATGTAACGACACGGGAACGAGTAAACGAGCTTGATGTCTATGCACGCTTCTATTCTTGAAGACAGTGTTGGGCCTCCAAGTGCAGAGGTTTGTAGAACAGCAGCAAGTTTCCCTTAAGTGGATCACCCATGGTTTATCAAACTCATGGAGGAAGTGGTCAAAGTTATCCCTCTCAAGAAACCCTGCAATCAAGATACAAGAAGTCTCTTGTGTACCCAACACACCCAATACACTTGTCAGGTGTATAGGTGCACTAGTTTAGCAAAGAGATAGTGAAATACAAGTAATATGGGGGATTATAGGTGGTAACTGCAATCTGAAATAAAGATGGCAGCAAGCAAACATGTAACATGACTAATTGTAAACGGTGTTTCAATGCTTAGAAACAAGGCCTAGGGATCATACTTTCACTAGTGGACACTCTCATATAAATATCTTTTCTTCATGATGCTACTCTGAACTACTCTCCCGTTGGACAACTCCAATCCATGGTAGGGATACAAAAGCTCTCCTTAAAGAACCCCACACTGTCACCTTGAGCGCTAGATGGTTCCAACAAATACCACAATTTCATAGAGACATCCAACTCAAAATATAACTCATGATAAGTATTTATGTAATCTTTAGCCTAAGTGCCACACGGTGTGCACACTGTCAACTTCACACATGTGGGGATAACCGAAGATTACAATTAAAGTATTTGAGTAGCAGAGTAGATCTACTTGATTACAAATCTCATGACCACAATAAGATCACGCATAGAGAGATATGAACACATAGCTACCAGTAGAGCCCTTAGCCTCGAGGGAGAACTACTCCCTCCTCATCATGGGAATCAACAACGGCAATGCAGATGGTGGCTGAGATCGATGGAGATGGCTCCGGGGGCAATTCCCCATCCCGGTAGGGTGCCGGAATAGAGACTTTTGTTCCCCGAATCTCCTCTTCGGTGGCGGCGGTGCAGTGGAACTTTTTGTGGAGATCTAATCCGTGTAAGGTTTACGTCTCGGGGATACGTATATATATGCGACATGGAAAGGTCGGTGGAGCCTCGAGGGGCCCACACCACCTGGTGGCGTGCCCCTGGCTGCGCCACCATATGGTGTGGCCACCTCGTGGCCCTACTTCGTCTCTCCTTCGGTCTCAGTGTCGTGTCTGGTAAAATAATGACTTTGGCTTTTGTTCTGTGCAATTCCAAGAATATTTCTTTACTAGATTTTCTGAAACCAAAAACAGCAGAAAACAGGCAACTGGCACTACGGCATCTTGTTAATAGGTTAGTTCCAGAAAATGTATAAAAATACCTCAAAGTATAGACAAAACATAAGAAAGTTGATACAAAACAAGCACGGAGCATCAAAAATTATAGATACATTTATGATGTATCAGAGTTCATCAGTAAAGAGATCAAACTTGGTATGGAGATACCGAATATCAAATCTCGGATGAACTAGGTATCGAGTGGCAAAGGGAGTGGGGCGCGACATTAAAGGTTCAAGTGATGTGATTCGTGAAATGCGCCAGGGGCGTTATGTGCATCCAGGTCCCGTTGATGATCATTGATACGAGAGGGGTCTCGGTCATTTCTGGAGTGTTTCTGAACCGAAGGGTGGCACACTTAAGGGTAGGGAACGCATAGGTATTGATCTGGCACCATAGGATAAATGAGAGAGAGAAACCGGAAAAGTTCCGTGTAACACCCGATGTTGATCAGAGAGGTCCGGGAGGAGTCCTGGAGTGAAATATATAATAATATATGTGTTTTATATTAATTAATTGAATTAATAATGAAACATATTATTTTATTTTAAAAGGAAGCCCATGCCTATGGGCCTCACCCGAAGGGAGGCCCAAGAGGGCAAGGCGCCAAGGGAGGAGGGGCTAGATGGCCTTGCCCTAGTGGGCTCCCCACCTGGAGCCCACCTAGGGTCGGCGGTGCCTCATGTTGGCCGGAAGTTGTGGGCATTAGTCCCACACCGCTTTCCCCATGGGGTGAGCCCTCCCCCTCCAACTATAAATAAAGGGCTACCCTCCCCTTTTGAGGCATCTCATTCTCTCCTCTCTTTCTCATTTTCCTCAAGAGTTTTGTCCGTAAGATTGGAGAGGACTTTGAGGTACTTGGTTTCTCCACCTCCACACTGCCATCGTGCGTTGTTTGGTCCACCTTCTTTCTTCTTCCGCTGCTCGGCTATATCGGAGTCTGAGAGACGTCGCCTACACCGAACGTGTGTAGAACTTCAAAGACGCCACACTTGGGGCGCTAGGAGCTGCTTGTCTTCATCAACCTACGCCTACCTGCATAAGGCGTACCTCGGTCTTCAAGGGTATGAATACCATTTCCCTCTCTATTAATTATGTCTACATAGAATAGATCTTGGTTATCGTATTCGCGTAGTTAATATTTTTTGTTTTCTGCTGTGGACCCGACAGTGGTATCAGAGCTGATCCATGGGTAGAAACGTCGTACGGATAGAACAAATAGCAATATGTAGCCATTGATTCTCTAGTTGTGACCCTCTTTTTTGTGTACTTGTTATATCGCGGTACTGTTTGATGAAGAGGCCCCCAACCGACATTACACGGTGATTCGCAAGACTAGTTCACAAGTGTAAGTAGCTATGGGGGTGTCTTTCTCTCTACAGTAGTTGATATGACATTTACACCAGAGGGCCCTAAAAAGGGAGATAAGAGGCAATTGTTGAATCCATGGCGTGGCTCTACATTCATAGGTGGGAAGGGGTTCTGCTGTGAAAGCCCTAAAACCACATAAAACTTGCAAAAGATAAAGTAGAGGCGTCTAACTTTATTTTGCAGGGACGTGTGTCGTGACATGATATTGGTAAGTTTATGAAATGTTTTCCAATGAGGCTCTCAATAGTGATTAAGGCGCTGTAACCATGTCATGGCACCATACTTTTGAAGTTATATTGCATCTTATTTTGCTAGTATATTATATATATATATGACGGTAGAATAATAAGATGATCTCTCACATAATTCTAGTTATAGTGTTCCCCTTGTATGTGCACCACTAAGAAAGTTCTCCGTTATTAGGCACGCCGTGACGATCGGGTGTCAGACATATCTGCGTTCACATACGGTGGGTGTAAGCCATGTTGCACTGCACATACACACAAGTTAGAGTTGGCAAGCCAAGCATGTATAGACATGTCCTCAGAACACAAGAGATCTAAAGGCCGAGCATGAGTCACATGATGATGTGATTGAAATTGGGAATGTCTACATTTGAAACTATATTGCCGACCGTGACGATCGGGGGTAGTGTAGTGAATTGGGATCGTGTGCTCACTGAACGAATTGTGGGTTGTTCGTTTGAGTGGGAGTTCTTTTGTTTTTAGAGCGTAAATTAAACCTTGAACTCATTATTATGAACATGGTCTAAATACTTTCCAAATCCATTGTAGATGTCCCGCCCACCCACCTTCAACCTTAGATCATTCTTAGAGAAGGGCAAGCTGAAAACCAATGGGTCCAACTTCACCGCCTTGCACCGCAACCTAAGGATCCTCCCAGTCCCCTACAACCTGACTTGTGTCATCGAGGCTGAACTGCCCGCTAAACCTGCAGAATCCGCCTCCCAAGATGAAAAGAATGTCTAGCAGTCCAAGTCGAATGAGTTCTCCCTCATTTAGAGTGGAATTCTCTTTGCCATGGAGCCGGATCTTCAAAAGTGTTTTGAGAAGATGAGTGCTTTTGAGATCCTTGAAGATCTCAAGGCCGTCTTTGCTCCACAGGCTCGGGCTGAGAGGTATGAAGATTCCGAGCTCTTCTTCTCTGCCAAGATGGAAGAGCACATCAGTGTGAGTGAGCACGTGGTCAATATGTCTGGCTACGTTCAACGCCCGAACGCCCTAGATTGCAAGATCTCGGACGAGCTTGCAATTGATAGGGTGCTGCACTCGCTGCCCTTAGCTACTATACAAGGGCTTTGTGATGAACTACAACATGAAGGGTATGGTTAATACCCTAGATGAGTTGTTCACCATGCTCAAAACTGCTGAGGTTGAAATCAAGAAGGAGCACACAGTGTTGATGGTCAATAAGACCATCAACTTTAAGAAACTAGGTTTCAAGGACAAGGGCAAGAAATCTAAGAAGGATGGCAAATCTATTGCCAACACTGATGTCTACGCACTTCTATTCTTGTAGACAGTTGTTGGGCCTCCATGTGCAGAGGTTTGTAGAACAACAGCAAGTTTCCCTTAAGTGGATTACCCAAGGTTTATCGAACTCAGGGAGTAAGTGGTCAAAGGTATCCCCTCTCAAGCAACCTGCAATCAAGATACAAGAAGTCTCTTGTGTCCCCCAACACACCCAATACACTTGTCAGGTGTATAGGTGCACTAGTTCAGCAAAGAGATAGTGAAATACAAGTGGTAACGGTGCCAAAAAGAGCTTATGGCATGGAGGAAGACTAAAGCAAGCAAACATGCAACAGATCTAGTAGCAAATGGTGTTTCAATGCTTAGAAACAAGGCCTAGGGATCATACTTTCACTAGTGAACACTCTCTCCTATAAATATCCCCTCTTCATGATACTACTCTTAACTACTCTCCGGTTGGACACTCTAATCAACGGTAGGGCTATAACAGCACTCCTCAAAGTCCGCCTTCCCCAAACTAGATAACCCCACACTGTCACCTTGAGCGCTAGATGGTTCCAACAAACACCACAATTTCATAGAGACATCCAACTCCAAATATAACTCATAACAAATATTCAATCTAGCCAAAGTGCCAAACACAGTATGCCCGCTGTCACTTTCACACACGTGGGGAAAAGCATAGATCTATTAAAGCACAAAGAGTATTTACGTAGACTCAAGCCTAAGTGCCACCATGTGTGCACGCTATCACTTTCACACACATGGGGAGAGAAGAGATCTAATGAAGCACTTGAGTAGCAAGGTATATCTACTAGATTACAAAGCTCATGATCACAATATGACCATGCTTAGAGAGAGAGATGAACACATAGCTACTGGTAGAGCCCTTATCCTTGAGGAACAGAGACTTTCTGTCCCCTAAATGTCCCTTAAATCCCTCCTCATCATGGGAATCAGCAACGGTGATGAATATGGTGGTGGAGATCGATGGAGATGGCTCCGGGGGCACTTCCCCGTCCCAGTAGGGTGCCGGAACAGAGACTTTCTGTCCCCTAAATCTCCCCTTCGGTGGCGGCGGTGCTATAGAGGTTTTCGTGGATTTCTTCTGGATGCCCTAGGGTTTTTGGGTCGGAGGCTTCTCATAGGCGAAGGGGGAGGCCTAGGAGGCGGCCAGAGGGCCCACACCCTCCCCAGGCGTGGGCCAGGCTTGGCCGCGCCCAGGGGGTCTGGCCACCCTCTGGTGCCTCTCCATCCCTCCTTCTGGATTTGTGTCCCTCACAGAAAGTTATTGACTTTGTCTTTTGTCTCGTCCAATTCCAAGAATATTGATTTTCTGCCTCTCTGGAACCAAAAACAAAAGAAAACAGGTAACTGGCGCTATGGCAACTTGTTAATAGGTTAGTTCCAGAAAAGATATAAAAACACCTCAAAGAAAGATAAAGCAAAACAAAGTAGATACTAAACAAGTATGGAACATCAAAAATTATAGATACGTTTCCGACGTATCAAGCATCCCTAAGCTTAACTCCTGCTCGTCGTCGAGTAGGTAAGTGATAAAAATAATAATTTTTGAGGTGACATGCACCATCAAAACCAAGATCAAACCATTTGCAAGCATTGAAAGCTGGGATCAAAGAACTCTAAACATGTGCATGAAAGATAGAGTTCTAACAATAGGACATAGTAACTATACATGCAACATGAAAGGCTACAAACAAAGATCATGAATAGCATGCATTGAAGAATATTTGTTTGTTTCACATGTAGAAAACATAGCATAGTGGAAATCAGTTTGTCCCTCATAGAGTAGCAAATAGATGCATAGGACACCTTCAAAGTTCACAAGGGTGACTAGAAACAAATAGCACAAGAATAAGTAATATCACAATATGCATCAATCAATAAGCTTTGGAATAGTGCACACAGAATGACAACTATGCTTTCTTAATGGTGCCTAAAGGTAGAAGGTGGAGACTCAATAGTGGTGGAAGAAAGGCCTTTTATAAAGGAAGCAGGGATTTCAAGTTTCAAAAAGAGCTTCCAAAAATTATGGTACTTGTTATCTATCAGCCCTCATTGCCCTATCATAAGCATATTGAAGTGATTAAGGTTAAAGTGAACAAATATGGAGTATATGCTTGACGAAGTATAAGTTCGCAATCTCAAGTCCCTTGAATACGAGGGCCACACCTCATGCTAGTCAACTTTAGTCACCTGTAAGTTCTTGCCATTGTAAGTATTTGCATATCATTGAGAACCGCCAACGGGGGTACCCCTTGCACATGGTACAGGAGCTATCCCATAACCAAAATGACAAGGCAAGCAGACAATGAGCATCTCAGCAATCTTCTTATTTACCATGGGAATATGGTGCTTTTTTCTCTCTTTCCTCTTTTCTCAATGTGTCTCTCTTTTTTTATAAGAAGAATGCTTCATAGATGTCACTATGGTGATGCTGTAAGTTTCCACCATGATTCAACATGGCTTAGGCTAGCGGCCCATGCGTTTCTCTAACATAGAATACAAACTCCATGGACTTACAAGTTCCCTTTTTTATTTCACACCGATGACATCCATAGAAAAAAGAGCATGATATCAACTGAGTATAAAGTATAAGTTCAATGTTGAAAACGTTCCCCGTGACAGCACGGTTCTGCTAATTCCGACGTATAAGTGCAAGCATATACAACATAGATGACACAATGGTTCAAGTTTATTAGGGGCAAAGAATATAAAGTGTGCCATAAAGTTCTTCAGGGCTTTAATCACTAAGTTTTCACATAACAAAATAGTTTTTAACTGGAAGATAGCTGAAAACAAGAATATACTTGGAATGGTGTAACACACCATGCATAGGAGTTTATAGTGGACACTTTTGAATAACTTGGTTTCTTGGTAGTTGGAAGCATGAGTAGGACTTACTCATACAAGTGGAGGCTAGCAAAAGACTGGGAGCAACCAACTAAGAGAGCATAATGGCCATAATCATGCAGATCAACAAATCATTACTAATCAAAGCATAAAGTGGTACTACAAGTCAAGGACTAAATGATCATAGAGGCTAATGGTGACTTGTGAGAGACATAACATGGTGTAAGAATGTGCCAAGTCAACCCAAGCAAAGCATCAAAGGAGAATACCACAATGCTATGCTTTTGCATGCTAAAACAACGCGTAATTTCTTCAAAGCACACTAAGCAATCCCAATTGTTTGGAACAAGACATGCTACAACAATAATCACTAAGCATAAGGTCAAAACAACACCTAGCATGTCATGCTAAAGTCTAAGTCACAGTCAAAGTGTCAACACCCGGGTTTTTGATCCCAGATGCCTGTTATGCCATACATCGCAATCCTAGGATTACCATTTTTGCGAGACATAACAGAATTGGATACCATGGTACATCATCCATTACAAACCGTATATAAGTTCTTACACAAATAGGGATCTCATGATCCATTTCTTAATACAACATCAAGCAGCGGAATACGTAATAATAACGGTAGCGTAGGCGAAGCTCCATCTTCGGGGTCACAGGCAATGCTGACGATGGGAGATGATCCTAGTTGTCGTAACCTTCCTGGGGTCCATCCTCCAGGTACTCCTCTTCATAGTCTGGCCATGGGAATAGACAGGGACAAAGCCATGAGTACTCTTTAAGTACTCGCAAACTAGTACTAACAAGTAAAGGGGTTTTTGGATAATAGGACACTAGGCTCTAGGGTTGTTTTGCAAAAGCCAGATTTATCTCTACGAAGTTCCAAAGCTAGTCACAATTTTATAACTCCTAAGTGGGATCTTGTATTTCATATCACAACCCTGTTGTGGTCAAGTCAAAGTCTCAATTCATTTCACAAGTCATTTTGAAAAGTCTGACGGGGGAACAGTATGGCCACTCCAACTGTCCATAACCGCGGACGCGGCTATTCGAATAGTTTGACACTCTGCAGAGATTGTACACTTTCACCACAACATTCGATAAATCCGTCAGGAACAAATCCTGAATTCACCATACTCAGTATGCGGATAATCAATCCTAACCTTTCAATTACACGCCCTAGTATAAGCACCTCTCCTGTGAGTTTGGCCTCCCAACCATGACCATCTATCATCTTGGGTACTGCACAGGTGGACAATCTTCACAAGGTAGCCTCAGCTCAGACCTTGGCCGTGAGGGAACTAATACTAAGGTACATAAGTTTTCAGTCAAGCCCTACCCAATATTCGGGTATTGTGGTTGTACGATAAAATTGGAATGGTATCGCATCCAGACAACCATCAGTTTTATAAAGGGCTAAGGCTCATGCCTCAACATTTTCATCACCAAAATCATCAGGTGTTCGGAAACACATGTCCAAAAAATTTCAATAGATTGATCCATCATTCCAAGGTTTTCATAACCATTTTCACCAAGTATTCCCATCTAATGTTGATCAAGTTTTATGCTAAGCACTAGCATCTACAAGTGGGGGTAAGCACTAATGAGGGGTGGTAAACTAGTGGGGTTTTAACTAAGTTCAATCTCATGCCTTAGGATGACATCAAGATTATCTAGCTTAGGCCAAATTTTATGCTCTTTATGCAACCTTCACATATCTTTCTAATATCTACCATTCACTTAGGAAAAATCTAGGTAAGAGCTTTGATAAAGAAATAAAGTATAAAGCTTGTAGGTAAAAACTAGGATTGGTTTATCAAGTGGATATGATCACGTATACTTAAGGTATATAGTGGTCATAGTAACAAGTAGTGGTTTGTGGCATCAGTAGGGTATCTTGCAAGGGTTATCTTGCACAATATCAGTATAATCTTGCTAAATTGCAAGTGTTAGCTTGCAAGGTTAATAGCTTGCCTTGAGCAGAGCAATGGTTGAAGTTCTCCTCGGCTTCTTCTTCGTAGTATCCTCCTTCCTCCTCGTATCCTTGGTCGGTACTATCGTCTATGAATAAATACGAGGTACACAATCACCAAACAATACTTAAATACTTGCAATCATCACACACAAGGGTCCTATAGATGATCTAACATCATCTCTAACCTTACAAGATTAAAGCTTGGTTTAAATCCTTTTATTTTTAGAAAAGTAATTTCTACTCATTGAAAAACTACTTAAGATTTAATATTCTCCAAACCAAACATGGGATCATGTTGACACATGTCATCACCACATATTTTAGTCCATGGGAATCTGATTTAAAGTGGTGTCACAATTTAATAAGGTTTTACCCTTTTATTTTAATTAATTAAAGTGGCTAGAAATGCCTATGTAGCATTCTTTTATTACTTGAACATTATTTCTGCAAGTAAACCTATATATTTTTATATATTCTGAAAGGTATGGTTAAATGTGATTTTTGAGAGTTGGAATCAACTCAAAAGCTATTATGGTTTAAATTTGAAAAATGTTTGAATACAGAAAAGCTTCTGCCTTGTTATTTTTACCATGGGTGATCTATAGATCCAAATGACTTGAATCCAACGGGCTTGGATTCAGCATTCCCAGACCTTTCTAACAAAATTAGTTTCATTCAATTTGATGCACTGAATCGATCTGGGTTGATTTTTGAAGTTGGGTACAGAAGTGAGTTTGAAACAAAATAGAAAAGGTTTAATTCAAATAACTGGGCTGCGCGGGAAAAGTTAACGGGCTGGCCTGCTAAGCGCAGTGCTCCCGTGGGCTGCTTAAGTGGGTGTCCCCACTCGTCAGTGAGACAGGGGGTGCGAAGCGGTACGGGGCAACGTGGTGCGTTCGATCTGATTCTAATCCAACGGCTGAGAGTCATCGTCGATGTTGAGCAACGCCGGCGAGAAAGAAACCTAGCGCGGCCAGTGGGGGTTGCTGGGGGCTCACCGGGGTGCTGGCGAGGGTCGGCGAGGCGGGCGAATGACAAAGTTGATGACGGCGAACTCAGGGGTGGTCGCGGCAGCTCCTGGGGTGGACGAAATCGATGGCGCCTTGCTCCGGGAACGGTGTGGCACGATCAGTGAGGAGAGGGGAGTAGAATGGTGTGAATAATTCGAGCGGGGGTGGCCTCTATTTATAGTCGAGCGAGGGGACCGACGGGACGCACGGTGAGCTCATCGGGGGCGATGGTACAGGCGGCTATTGGCATGGGCGAAGGTAGGGGACGGTGCGGTGTTCTCTGGCGATGCTCAACGACATGGTTTCGAGGCGTGGGGCGGTGCGGCTTGGTCTGGAACATGCGACGCTCTACGCGGCAGAGGCGGCGTCTTTGATGGCGAGCGGTGGCTGTGCGTCATGGGGCGGCGAACGAGGATGTCTGGCGGTCTCCTGGGTCAGTGGTGATCGTGTATGCACGCGGCGAGGGCGGCGCGCGGTCTGTGGGCTTCGGTCGAGGGTGGCGCTCTGGCGCACGCTCGGCATGGTCGCTGGCGGTCTGGGCGCGGTCCGCGCGTGTGGTCCAGGGGTTGGCAAGGTTCGAGCTGTGGACAGGGAGTGGCGGTGGACGGCGGGCTGCCTCCCAAACATGCTGGCTAGGCTTGTTTCTCCTCCTAGCTTGCTGTCTCCACTGGGGTGGCATGGGTGTGCTCGGCTGTTCACCATTGATGGCAATGCCAAGCTTACAGTGAGGCTAGTGCTTGGTTTAACTTACTAGATGATCTACTGAGATGGTTGTGAGCTAAAGAGGGAACAAGTTAGGCTTCAATCACTGCTCACTATAGTGTTTAGGATTTTTATGATTTGTGTCTGCGACCTGTTTGATGAAATGGCCGCATGAATTCAAGTTTTGAATTTTGAAAAGATTTTTGGTGGGTTTTCTAGATTGGTGCTGGTGAGTCTGCAGATTCTTGGGTTTTGAAAGTTGAGCTTGTTTGAGTGGTTTTTGAAAAAGTGGGATCTTCCCATATGATAAAGATTCAATTTTGAATTGTCATTTAAACTATGCATTTGAAAGTTTCTGGATGATCACAAAGTGGGCCTTGATACTTTGTTATGAGTACATTCAAGGGGTGCAAAGATCCAGAAAAGTTTCTATTAGGTTCTGAAAGTTTGAGGCAGCCAAAGTAGGCATGGGAGTTAAATTGGTCAAAGTGACCATTCCTTTATTTTATTTGTTTTGATTTATTTGTCTTTGAGAAAAGTGTGGGAAATGTTTTAGATGATGCTTAATTCACCTAAGAAACATTTTACAAGCAAAGAAACACATAAACAAGTTGGTTCAAAAGAATTTCAAATTAAATGCATACACATATGCATGCTTTCATAATTTTAATTAGAAAAGTTTTTGTTAACCCTAATTTTGATGCTTGGAGTTTGATGATTCAAGTTCAATATTTTTGGGATGTTACACAAAGCAAGCTCCTTCTTGTACCACTTAAGCATGAAGCTTCCTACTCTCTTCCAACACCAATCAACTTATTTGAAACAACTCACAAAGGTAATAATCAACAAAGATCAGTGAGCTTGTTTCACAAATCCACAAAGAAGAACTAAAAAGTTCTAAGCTGAAAGCACAAGAAAACTAAGGCTAAACACAGTGCTAGAAAAAAAATAACACTCACAAGACAATAAGAATGAAAACTAGAGTGTTCTAGGCAATGGAAACAGAGTGTGTATCTCTCCAAAAGAAGTGTGGTGTAACCAAACAACTTACTCAAGCAAACTAAGCAAACAAAAACTAAAACGAAAACTAAAAATGAAAACTAAGATGCTCCAAGAACAACACAACAATGCATGAAACAATAAAAACGAAGTGTCTAGAAAAAGACCTGAGATTTTTATTGATGAAGAAGGGAATGCCTTGGGCATCCCCAAGCTTTGACGCTTGTGCCTCTTGGATATTTCTTGGGGTGACACTGGGGTGGCATCCCCAAGCTTGAGATTTTGTCCATTCTTCATCTCATTACATCATTATCTCTCTACACCTGAAAATTTTCCTTCATACAAAACTTCACACAATCTTCATTAGCAACATTAGTGTATTCAAAAGATAATAGACCTTTGGGTTTAGCTTTAGAACAGGAAAAAACTTTCAATAAAAACACAAGATACTGTAGTAACTCCTTCAAAAATCTCAGTTCACCTAAAATAGAACTCAAAAAGGAATCAATAAGAAACAAATACAAATAATGGCAGAAATCTATCAAAACAGACCAACAGGTAGAAAGCGATTTTTTCGAACATCTTCTGTTGCTCAAATCAAAAAGTGTTGAACTAATTAAAGTTAACTAACATACTAGGGGATTTATTCGTAAATTTTCAGCTTAATCCTAGTTATAGAGACTCCTCACGAATTTTTTTTTGTGGAGGAAAGAAATCTGTTTTGGGACAGCAACTCCCCAAATCTTACTTCCCTCTCATTAGAGGTCATTCTTGGCACAAAAAGCAAACAAAAGGGATAAGAAGAGGTCATTACAGAAGTAATAACTTCCAAGACTCAAGGAAACTCTTGGGTTATCTCCCAACAAGTACTTTTCTTTAACGCCTTTAAGTTAGGCTTGATAGTTTGAGAAGATGCTCACATAAGAAATATGAATTGAATTAAAAGAGAGCATCAATAAGCAAATTCAAAACACATTTAAGTCTAACTCACTTCCTATGCATAGGAATCTTGTAAAGAAACAAGTCATGAAAGCACAAAGCAACAAGCATAGTAAAGCAAAACAAACACAACTTCAAAACTTTCAACATAAAGAGGGGAAACTTAATATTATTGAGATGCATAAAACCATGTTTCCCTCTCTCATAATAAATTTCAGTAGCAACATGAACAAAATTAACAATATAACTATCACATAAAATATTATTATCATGAGCCACATGCATAAAATGATTATTACTCTCCACATAAGCATAGTCATTCTTATTAGTGGGAGCAAATTCAACAAAATAGCTATCATTACTATTCTCATCACCATAATCATCAAATATAGGAGGCATATTGTAATCACAATCAATTTTCTCCTCAATAGTAGGTGTACCGAAAATATCATACTCATCATTGTAATCATCATAAATTGGAGGTTTGGTATCATCATAAGCAATAGAATAGCTATCTTCCAAAGCTGGGGGGACTAAAAATATCATTTTCATCAAAACTAGCTTCCCCAAGCTTAGACGTTTCCATAGCATTAGCAATAATGGTGTCCAAAGAATTCATATTAATAACATTGCTATTAGCATGCAAATAAAGTTCCATAGGTTTTTAAATTTTCTCTTCAAACACCTCATGTCCTAACTCAAGATAGATACTATAAAGCTCTCTAATTTTTTTGTTATTTCCATTAAGCCTAACTAGTGAAAACAAGAAACAAAAAGACACAATTGCACAATCTAAAGGAAATAACTTTGAGCACTCACACCGGAGGATGTGAGCACCTTTTACCTTACCTCCCCGGCAACGGCGCCAGAAAAGAGCTTGATGTCTACGCACTTCTATTCTTGTAGACAGTTGTTGGGCCTCCAAGTGCAGAGGTTTGTAGAACAACAGCAAGTTTCCCTTAAGTGGATTACCCAAGGTTTATCGAACTTAGGGAGGAAGTGGTCAAAGGTATCCCCTCTCAAGCAACCCTGCAATAAAGATACAAGAAGTCTCTTGTGTCCCTAACACACCCAATACACTTGTCAGGTGTATAGGTGCACTAGTTCGGCAAAGAGATAGTGAAATACAAGTGGTAACGATGCCAGAAAAGAGATTATGGCGCGGAGGAAGACTAAAGCAAGCAAACATGCAATAGACCTAGTAGCAAACGGTGTTTCAATGCTTAGAAACAAGGCCTAGGGATCATACTTTCACTAGTGAACACTCTCTCATATAAATATCCCCTCTTCATGATACTACTCCACGAGAGAGATATGCAGTTGGAGGAGAGGGAGAATGCAGGGGAAGACCTTCGTGGAGACCCCTACTCCTTTCTCAGCGATGATGATGACTTTCTGGAGGATCAGGCCATGGACTTCTTCACCAATGAAGATGACTTCGCCTTCATCGATGATGATGATGAGGATGACGAGGAACTAGACTCTAAGGAGTAGTAGCACTTGAGCACTAGCGTTAGTGAGTTGTATTCGGTCCCACTATATCATAGTTTCCCAGAATGGTTCTTAAAACCATCTGTTTTCCCTTGTTGTGGTGTGTGTTGTATCGTGTGCTATGAATGAATGAATGAATGAAAAGCAAGTTGCTAGAAAAATCTGAGTCAAACTTTAAAAACTTTTCAAAACCCTAAACCTTAGAAATTTCCCTCTTTTCTCATGATCTATCTCAATCTTCAGATGCCTCGCGGAGGAAGCAACTCATCCCTAGACCCGATGTTGCAAATCTTGCAAATGTTGGTTTCTGACAGCGAAGCCGAAAGAGCCGAACGTCAAGCCAACTTATCCACCCTTCAGCACATCGCCCAGATGGCCAACAACAACAATCAAGGCCTTAGAAATCAGGACAACCATGGATCTAAGCTTAAGAATTTCCAGAACACCAATCTACCCATTTTCACTAAGTCAGAAGAGCCCCTAGATGTAGATGATTGGTTGCAAACCATGGAGAACAATCTGGTAGTTGCAGGAGTGGAAGCTAACGAGAAAGTGTTTTTTGCTACCCACTACCTGGCCGGAGATGCAAGAGCATGGTGGAACAGCGTTCGCGGAATGACAGGAGGCCAGATGATGACTTGGGAAGAGTTCAAAGTACAGTTCAGTAGAACCCAAGAGAATGAGAGATGAATTCAGGGAACTTAAGCAAGGCAGGATGACAGTAGTTGAGTATCGTGACTAATTTTTGTCATTGGCTAGGTATGCACCGGATGAGATAGATACTGAAGCCAAGAAGAAGGAGAGATTCCTAAATGGTCTGCACGATGAGATGCAGATGGTGTTAGTCAATATCCCATTTGCTGATATTGAAGCCTTAGTTGACTCTGCTATTCAGATGGAAGGCAAGATCAACCAAGCCAATGAAAACCGTAAGCATCGCATGATGAATCAACTAGGAACCCATCATACACCAAAGTATCGCCCCAACCCATCTCCAGGATTTACCCCGAGAAACAACAGACCCCCGATAAACCGTCCGACCTATCCCAACCGTGGAAACCCAAGGCCCAGAGGAAACCACAACAACCCCGGCAACCCCGACAACTTCAATCGTGCTCCACCCAAGTTCAACAACAACAATGTCGCCGCCAACACCAACACCGCCCCAAAGACTAGAAGCAATGTTGTGCCTATTGCAGCAAAGGACAAGTCCCAAGTGACTTGTTATGAATGTGGAACCAAGGGTCACTATTCCAATGAGTGCCCCAAGAAGATTGCCATAGCCCCCAATGCAAATGCCCCAGCTCAGCAGCAACGTCGTGTTCAACCTGGAAGGAGATTTCCCCCAGGGAATTTGCTCAACCGCAACGTCCGTCTCTTTCTCATGCATGCTAAAGAAGCCCAAGAAGCGCCAGATATCGGGCTGAGTATGTTTTCTGTTCACTCAGTACTTGCAAGAGTGTTGTTTGATTCTGGAGCATTGCACTCGTTTGTTACTGAAGAATTTGCATGCACTAGTAAGATTCAACCCACCAAATTGAAGCATGTTATGATAGTTCAAATACCTGGTTCAACCACCAAATCTAGACAAATTTGCAAAGCCGTACCTATCCGAATCCATGGCATAGATTTTTATGCTAATCTAATAGTACTCGGGACTAAAGGTTTGGAAGTAGTACTAGGAATGGATTGAATTTCCAAACATAAAGGATTAATTGACTGTGCCAAGAAAGCCATAACAATGACCAGTACAGCCGGAGTATCAGTCGAGCATATATCTGAAACCTTGCCCCGTCAATTCAAGTGCAACAAGAGTATAGCCCAGCCAACCATTGACCAAGTCCGGATAGTCTGTGAATACCCCGATGTATTTCCAGATGTTTTGCCCGGTATGCCTCTAGATCGGGATATCGAGTTTATCATTGAACTAATCCCTTGAACCGGACCCATAGCCCAGAGACCATATAGTATGAACCCGTATGAACTAGCGGAACTAAAGAAGCAACTGGATGCCATGCTGGAAATAGGATTGATCCAACCAAGTGGACAAGAAAGATGGAGGTAACCATTTATGTACGGACTATCGGAAGTTGAATGATGTCACCATCAAGAACAAGTACCCGTTGCCCAAGATAGAAGACCTGTTTGACCAGTTGACTGGTGCCAAAGTGTTTTCTAAGATTGATCTTAGAACTGGCTATCATCAACTCACGATTCACGCAGAGGATATTCCAAAGACTGCCTTTACCACCAGATATGGATTATATGAGTATATTGTCATGTCTTTTGGATTAACCAATGCCCCTGCTTATTTCATGAACCTCATGAATAATATTTTTATGGACTTCCTAGATAATTTTGTTGTTGTTTTCATTGATGACATTCTGATTTATTCCAAATCAAAAGAAGAACATGAGCTACACCTAAGGACCATTCTTGGAACCCTTAGAGAGCATCAGCTGTATGCCAAGTTTAGCAAATGTGAATTCTGGTTACAGGAGGTAGGATTCCTCGGACATATTGTATCAACCGGAGGAATTGCCATTGACCCTGCAAAGGTGAAGGATGTTGAAGATTGGCAAGCCCCAACCACTCAAACCCACGTTCGTGGATTTCTCGGATTAGCGAGATAGTACCGCAAGTTCGTAGAAGGATTCTCGAGTATCGCTAGACCCATGACCCAATTGCTGAAGAAGGACAAGAAGTTTGAATGGACGGACAAATGTGAAGCGAGTTTTCAGGAACTCAAGAGGAGATTGATTTCAGCCCCAATCTTGATCATGCCGGATATCACGAAGCCCTTTGATGTATATTGTGACACATCCAAGATAGGTCTCAAATGTGTGTTGATGCAAGAAGGAAAAGTTATATCTTATCTATCCCGACAACTAAAGCATCATGAACAGAATTATCCTACTCATGACCTTGAACTAGCAGCCGTAGTTCTAGCCCTGAAGACATGGAGGCATTATCTGATGGGAAACCATTGTGAGATTTATTCGGATCACAATAGCCTAAAGTATATATTCACTCAGAAGGAGCTGAATATGAGGCAGAGAAGATGGATTGAGCTAATCAAGGACTATGATCTGGACATCCACTATCACCCCGGTAAAGCCAATGTGGTAGCAGATGCCCTTAGTAGATTGTCGTGTCGCTTGAACTCCATGATTCTGAAGGAGCAACCAAGTTTGCACAAAGAGATGGAAGATTTCAGAATGGAATTAGTAAGTGAAGGATTTTTGGCTAGCATCGAACTTCAACCCACTTTCATCAGTCAGATCAAGGAGGCGCAGAAAGGAAATGCTAGTATCGACGGAATCAAACATCATATCGGTACAGGCAAAGTACCCGAATTTACCGAGGATGAAGAAGGAGTTATATGGTACAAAGGACGTCTATGTATACCAGCAGACTCATAATTGAAGCAGCATATTTTGAAAGAGGCCCATGATACTCTTTATTCTATCCACCCCGGAGGAACGAAGATGTATCAGGATCTGAAGAAGCAATTTTTGTGGCATAAGATGAAGAGAGAAATCGGAAGCTATATCGCCAAGTGTGACATTTGCAAGAGAGTCAAGGCGGGACATCAAAGACCCGCGGGACTGTTGGGACTGTTGCAACCATTGCAGATTCCGGAATGGAAGTGGGATTCCCTTGGAATGGACTTTATCACCGGATTGCCTACCTCTAGTAGGGGAAATGACTCTATTTGGGTCATAGTTGACAGATTGTCCAAGGTAGCCCATTTCTTACCAGTCAAGACAACCTACCAGAGTTCGAAGCTAGCAGAGCTATACATCGCTAGAATCATCAGTTTGCACAGAGTCCCCAAGAACATCGTATCAAATCAAGAACTCAATTTACCTCGAGATTCTGGAAGAAAGTCCAAGAAGGTTTAGGAACCCGACTGGATTTCAGCACAGCTTATCACCCTCAGACCAATGGACAAACGGAGCGAGTAAATCAAATACTCGAAGATATGTTGAGATCATGTGTGCTAGAGTATGGATCTAAATGGGAAGATTGTCTGCCTTTCGCAATATTTTCTTACAACAATAGTTATCAAGCTAGTTTGCAAATGGCCCCATATGAATTCATGTATGGAAGGAAGTGTCGTACCCCTTTGAATTGGTCGGAAGTAGGAGAGAGTCAGATCTTCGAACCCGACATCCTACAAGAAGCAGAAGAGAAAGTTCACAAGATCCGTGAGCACCTCAAGTCCGCCCAGTCAAGACAAAATAGTTACGCCGACAAGAGACGTCGAGACCTCGCTTTCAATATCGGATATTTTGTGTATCTCAAAGTGTCGCCTTTGAAGGGAATGCAGCATTTCCGGCTCAAAGGAAAGTTAGCCCCCAGATATATCGGACCCTTCAAGATTCTGAATCGTCGAGGAGAAGTATCGTATCAATTGGAACTGCCAGAGGAGATGTCAGCAGTGCACAATGTGTTCCATATATCGTTACTTCGCAAATGCCTTGAAGTTCTAGAAAAGACCGAAGTTTTCAAGAACATTGATCACCGCACCATAGAGATCAACGATGACCTGACGTATCCCGAGTACCCATCCGTATTTTGGAGGAAGCTTTCAGAACCACCAGAACCCGAAGCATCAAGTTTCTCAAGATTCAGTGGAGTAACCACACTGAAGAAGAAGCTACCTGGGAGCGAGAAGATCACATCAGGACGGAGTTTCGCGATCTCTTTAAATCCTAGGTAATATTTTTTCTTCTTTTTCAAATCTCGGGACGAGATTTTGTTTAAGGAGGGAAGGTTTGTAACATCCCAAAAATCTTGATCATGATTATCAAATTCTAATCACTAAAATTAGGGTTAACAAAAATTTTGATTAAATAAAAACCAAATGAATGCATGTGTGTATGTGATGACGGTATGAATGCATGAATGGACTTGTGTGATTACCCTAAATAGCAAGGAATGGTTTAAAGATGAAAATAACATGATCTAAAACATTTCCAAGCAGAAACAAATCTAGAGAAAATAAAAAACAAAACAAATAAAGCAAATGGTCACTTTTGCCAATCTTGCTCACTAGGTCACTTTGAGTGTCTGTAGTCCAAGATTTCAAACAGAAACTTTTCCAATTCTTTTCACCCCTTGCAAAACCAAGTAAAAGTGAATCAAAGCCCACCTTTCAAACTTACAGAAACATTTGGCAACCTCATTCAAATCACAATTCAAAATTGAATCTATAACATATGTGAAGACCACACATTTTCAAAACCCAACCAAATCAGTGCCCCTTGACCCATCCAACTAGCCCAAGACTCCCTAGTATGTACCTAGCAAACCCACCAAGTTTGAATCTAAAATTCAAATTTGAATTTCTTTCGGCCATTTCATCAAACACCTTGTATCAGCAAACAAACAAACATCAAACACTATTAGTAGCAGTAATTTTGGCCAACCTTGTCCCCTCTCTAGCTCACTCTACACTCTCAATAGATGATCAAACTAATATAACTAGCCTTAGCATCTCTGTGAGCATGTATAGCCATCAATGGTGAGCATGCCGAGAGCACCCTTGCCACCCCCATGTTGTCGGCGAGCTAGGAGAAACTCTAGCCTCCCCCACCTTGTATGGAGCACTAACCACCGTCCACCGCCACCCCCTGTCCAACGCTCGAGCCTTGCCAGCCCCTGGACCACACGGCAAGCTCGCGCCCAGTTTCTCTGCGTGCGTGCCGAGAGCGCACCAGTGCGCCGCATGCAACACGAGCCCACAGACCGCGCGCCGCCCTCGACGCTTGCGTGCATGATCGCCATCACCCCAGCAACCCGCCAGACAACCCCGTTCGCCGCCGCGCGGACCATGGATGATGTGCGCCATTAAACTTGCTGTCAGACCCGCCCAGAGCGTCGCAACGTTCTGACCGTTCCTCACCGCGCCACGCCGTGCCATCAAGCCGTTGAGCTTCGCCAGGAGGCAATGCACCGTCCCCTATCGTCGCCCATGCCATTAGCACGCTGTGCCGACGACCACGACGAGCTCCACCCGCGCCCGTCGGTCCCCTTCAGGCACTATAAAAGGAGTCCACCCCCGTTCGATTTGAGCACACCATCTCACTCCTCACCTCTCACCGATCACACCCACTCACTCCCGGAGCGAGGCGAGCACCAGGTGGCCGAAATTTCACCGGAGTTCGCGGCTGCAGAGGAGGAGAGGCGCCGTCGATTGGAGCTGCCCCAGAAGGAGATGCCGGTACCAGGAGGATTGCCATCGTCGACTTCGTCGTTAGCCCCCATCGTCGACCATCTTCGGAGCCCCAGTGATACCCTGTCGACCCCCACTGGCCACGCTAGGGTTCTGTCTCGCCTGCGTTGCCCGACGTGGATGATGAACCTCAGCTATTCGATTAGAGTTAGATCATGCGACCCTAATCGCCTCGTACTGCTTCGCACCCCTCTGTCTCACTGACTGGTGGGGTCGTTCACTTAAACCCACCCGCGAGTGCGCTGTGCGTATTAGGCCGGCCCAATTAGCATCCCGCGTGACCCAACAATTCAAACTTAGGTTTATCATTTAGTTTCAAAATCAGTTCAGTACCTAGATTAAAAAATCAACCCAGCTCGATTCACTGAACCAAAATGCATGAAACCAATTTTGTTAGGAAGGTACTGGAGTGCTTAATCCAAACCCGTTTGATTCAATTCATTTGGAATTGTAGATCACCTATGGTAAAAATAACAAGGCAGAAGCTTTGCTGCATTCAAACATTTTTCAAAATTCAACCATGAAAGCTTTCGAGTTGATTCCAACTCTCAAAAATCACATTTAACCATACCTTTCAGAATATATAAAAATATATAGGTTTACTTACAGAAATAAGGATCAAGTAATAAAAAAATGCCTCATAGGCATTTCTAGTCACTTTAATTAATTAAAATAAAAAGGTTAAACTTTATTAAATTGTGACACCACTTTAAATCACATTCCCAAGTACTGAAATATGTGGTGATGACATGTTTCAACATGATCCCATGTTTTAGTTGGAGAATATTAAATCTTAAGTAGTTTTTCAATGAGTAGAAAATACTTTTCTAAAATAAAATAAATAAGACAAGTGCTTTAATCTTTGTGATAATAGTGATGATGCTAGATCATCTAGTGTGACCCTTTGTGTGCTAAATAGAATATTTAAGAATTGTGTGGTGATCATGTACCTCGCATGTATTTATAGACGCTAGTACCGACCAAGGATACGAGGAGGAAGGAGGATACTACGAGGAAGAAGCAGAGGAGAACTTCAACCATTGCTATGCACAAGGCAAGATGTTGACTTGGCAAGCTTATACTTGCAATTATGCAAGCTAACACTTGCAACTATGAAAGTTAGATAACCTATGCAATGCATTAAGCATGCTTGGTTAGATACATCTGATGATACCAAATCCTAGTTTTACTTGCAAGCTTAGTATGTTATTTATTTATCAAAGCTTTCTATCAAAAGTTTACTTAGTGGCTTGTAGATTTCAGGAAGATAGTTAAAGGTAGCATAAAGAGCATAAAACTTGGCCTAAGTTATATAAATCTTGAAGTCATCCTGAGGCATGAGATTGAACTTAGATAAGTCACACTTACTTACCACCCTTCATTAGTGTTTACCACCACCTGTAGATTCTAGTGCTAAGCATAAAACTTGATCAACTTTAGATGGGAATACTTGGTGAAAATGGTTACAAAAACCTTAGAATGACGAGTCATTCTATTGAAATATTTTTCCATGTGTTCTTGAACACCATATGATTTTGATGATGAAAATGTTAAGGCATGAGCCTTAGCCCTTTATAAAACTGATGGTTGTTTGGATGCGATTCCATTCCAATTTTACCGTACAACTACAATACCCAAAAATTGGGTAGGGATTGACTGGAAATTTATATACCTTAGTATGGTTCCCTTGCGGCCAAGGTTTGAGCTGAGGCTACCTTGTGAAGATTGTCCACCTGTGCAGTTCCCAAGATGACAGTTGGTCATGGTTGGGAGGCCAAACTCACAGGAGAGGTGCCTATACTAGGGCGTGTAATTGAAAGGTTAGGATTGATTATCCGCATACTGAGTATGGTGAATTCAGGATTTGTTCCTGACGGATGTATCGAATGTTGTGGTGCAAGTGTACAATCTCTGCATAGTGTCAAATTATTCGAATAGCCGCGTCCGCGGTTATGGACAGTTGGAGTGGCCATACTGTTCCATCGTCAGATGATTCCAAAATGACTTATGAAATGATTTATGACTTTGACTTGACCACAACAGAGTGGTGACATGAAATTCAAGTTCCCACTTAGGTGTTATAAAACTTTCTTTTAGCTTTCTTTGCCTCTGAACTTAGTTAAGGTAAATCTAGCTTTTTGCAAAACAACCTAGAGCTTAGTATCCTACTCAAAACCACTTCACTTGTTAGTATTAGTTTGCGAGTACTTAAAGAGTACTCATGGCTTTGTCCCTGGCTATTCCCATGGCCAGACTATGAAGAGGACTATCAGGAGGACGGATAGCAGGAAGGTTATGACAACTAGGATCATCTACCATCGTCAGCATTAGTTGTGATCCTTATTTGTTGTAAGACCTTATGTATGGTTTGTAATGGATGATGTACTATGATATCCAATCTGTTATGTCTCGCAAAAATGGTAATCCTGGGATTGCGATGTATGGCATAACAGGCATCTGGAATTAAAAATCCGAGTGTTGACAGCACTTCCCCGTCCCGGCAGTGTGCCGGAACAGAGACTTTCTGTCCCCCGAATCTCCCCTTCGGTGGCGGCTGCGCAGAGGTTTTCGTGGATTTCTTCTGGATGCCCTAGGATTTTTGGGTCGGAGGCCTCTTATAGGCGAAGGAGGAGGCTGAGGATGCGGCCAGAGGGCCCACACCCTCCCTAGGCGCAGGCCAGGCTTGGCCGAGCCCAGGAGGGTCTGGCCACCCGCTGGTGCCTCTCCGTCCCTCCTTCTGGATTCGTGTTCCTCACGGAAAGTTATTGACTTTGGCTTTTGTCCCGTCTAATTCCGAGAATTTTGATTTTCTGCCTTTTTGGAAGCAAAAACAGAAGAAAACATGCAACTGGCACTGTGGCAACTTGTTAATAGGTTAGTTTCAGAAAATATATAAAAACACCTCAAAGAAAAACAAAGCAAAGCAAAGTAGATACTAAACAAGCATGGAACATCAAAAATTATAGATACGTTTCTGACGTATCAAACACCACTAAGGCTACAAGGCCTGGTCCTAAGCCTGGCGTCACGTGCTTCTACTGCAAGGGAGATGGGAACTGGAAGCACAACTTCCCCAAGTACCTTGAGGACAATAAAGCCGACAAATTTTCTGCCAAATACAAAGGTATATTTGATATACAAGGTATATTTGACAAAGGTATATTTGATATACAAGTTATAGATATACAAGACAAAGACAAAGTACAAGAAAGCCAAAGCCAAAGACAAAGGTAAACGAGTTCATAGGTAAAGAGATAGAACTAGGTATGGAGATATCGAAGATCAAATCTCGGATGAACTAGGTATCGAGTGGCAAAGGGAGTGGGACGCGATGTTGAAGGTTCAAGTGATGTGATTCGTGATATGCGTGGGGGTCATTATGGGCATCTAGGTCCCGCTGATGATCATTGATATGAGAGGGGTATTGGTCATGTCCAGAGTGTTTCCAAACCAAAGGGTGGCACACTTAAGGGTGGGACGCATAGGGATTGATTCGGCACCGCAGGAGAAATGAGAGAGAGAAACCGGAAAAGTTCCGTGTAACACCCGATGTTGATCGAGGGGGCCCGGGAGGAGTTCCAGAGTGAAAGATACAATAATATATGTGTTTTATACTAATTAATTGAATTTATAATAAAACATATTATTTTATTTTAAAAGGCATCCCATGCCTATGGGCCTCACCCGGAGGGAGGCCCAAGAGGGAAAGGCGCCAAGGGAGGAGGGGATAGCCGGCCTAGCCCTAGTAGGCTCCCCGCCTAGGGCCCACCTAGGGATGGCGGCACCTCATGGTGGCCGGCGGGTGTGGGCATTAGTCCGACACCACTGGCCCCATGGGGTGAGCCCTCCCCCTCTATAAATAAAGGGGTACCCCTCCCCTTTTGAGGCATCTCATTCTATCCCCACTCTCTCATTTTTCTTAGAGTTTTCTCCATAAGATTGGAGAGTAATTTGAGGGACTTGGTTTATCCACCTCCGCACTACCGTCGTGCGTTGTTCAGTTCACATGCTTTCATATTTTGGTGCTCGGCTGGATCGGAGTCCAGGAGACGTCGCCTACACTGAACGTGTGTAGAACTTCAGAGGTGCCACACTTGGGGCGCTAGGATCTGCTTGTCTTCATCAACATACGCCTACCTGTGTAAGTCATACCTCGGTCTTCAAGGGTATGAATATTGTTTCCCTCTCTGTTACTTATGTCTACATAGAATAGATCTTGGTTATCGTGTTCGCGTAATTAGAATTTTTTTTGTTTTCTGCTGCAGATGGAATTTGGAAAACATTAAATATGAAAAGTGTTTAAAATTTAATAAAAAATTCAAATCCACTTTCAGAATTCAAAAATAATTATCCTACCTATTCACACTAATAACAATTATGCCATTTGCAATTAATTCATACTTTTTAACCCCGAACTAGGAATTCGACAAATAATATGTCTAAATTGATCAGGAAAATGACATGAATCCAAATATTCTATCCATATCATTAATGATGCAATGCATCATACATTTTTGTGATATCCATCAAGGTTTATATATGAATAAAACATGCTAAATAAAATTATGCTTTATTTGTTTAATGTTGGAAATGCCTTACCAATGATGTATCATCAATGTGCTATGCATATGGCATATTTTCAACATGGTTTGCGTCATATAATTTCCATTCCATGCGTCCTATCATAATGTATCATAATCATGACGGTAACAAGAACGGTTATAAACTCTGTCCCTTTGGAGCCCCTTGCTAGGGGTTTGGGGTAGATGAGTTCAAGTCCAAGTAGAAGGCAAAGCTAGTCACTTGTCAAAAATAGATCTAAGTTTAGCCATTCCAATACTTTAGGAGGGGGAGGGTAGAGGCCAATAGGCCGATACCCGTGGGGGGAACCCTTTCCCCCTTAATAAATATCCTTTAATCCACTTATAGTATAGTACCATATTTTAAGTAAGGATGAAGACGCCCCTTAATAGTTATGTACTTCAAAATAATACCTTACCTTTTCTTTTGCTGTAGTATTAAGTTATGAATACGATGTTTATTTTTGCGTTTTGCTCCTTCACCGGATAGGATATTGAGTTGATGTGAGCTACGATAAATTCGTCGGACGAATCTTCGACAATGTTTCCCAGGCGAGCACTCATCTTATGCTACCTATTTTGTTTTATGGATTCACTTCTCTCTATTGCTATCTGTGTTACAATGCTTTAGTTTCCATACGATTTACATTCCATGTAGCCTATATTTTCCTTGGTCACTTCCTATTGCCCGTTGTTTGATAGATAGTTGGCCTTGCGAGTCATAGTTGCTTACTCAGGTGTTGGTTCGAGTTGTCAAGTTCCACGGTTGTTGTGGAGTTACCACATGCTTAATGATGGATATAATCACGGTTCTACTTACACTTGATAATTAAAATATAGGAGTAGATATAACTAATAAAGAGGCGTCAGTGGTCAATAGTTGAGATTTGGTTTTTATTCCACCCACTTGTGTCCAACTAGGACCCGAGTACTTGATACATGTTTCTTGATTATCACACTATCCACATGAGGGAGTTATATGTGGATACCCTCGGCATGACCTTGATTTGAAGTTTGTTTGGGGGGTCACAATTAGTTTGGGGATTTATTACTATGATGTACTTATATTATGCTTCACTAATTTATTTACTATTGTTGCTCGAGTAGTGTTTATGATTTTGTACTGTTTAGGAAGTGCCATGTTTATTCTACTTCGATCTTTCCAGGATCACACTTGCTACTTCGGTCTTTCGGAATGGTTAAGGTTATAAAACGAAAAGTATGTTGTGCATCTTATCTAACTAGTACAAAACTGAATAATGTCCTCAACTCTTTGTGTACCTCGAGGGATGGGGGACGGGGCTACTCAAGCCATCTACTATGATATTTCATTTCATTTCAAAAGGCACTTTTCTCCAAACAAGCTTTTATGCAATATTGCCATGACAACTTTATTTTAGTGACACTATAGTTGAAAACTCTCATACTTGCAAATTGATGCCTTCCACCGATTTTGATTGAAGTTACTTTTGTATCACAACAAATTTATAATGATAGAGAGACCAAAGTTCATGTATAGTGGGTGATTGGATACCACGTATGATAATTATGTCTTTGCGCCAATAGTTTCTAGGTATAATCTTACAATCAGTAATTTAATTTATCCATATTAACATTCATCATCGCAACATGCATATATTAACTTGAGTAAGTATTTTAGTATTTTTCGATGGAGACTCTCTGTTAGCACAAAGACCTTCCTTCTCTAAGTATCAAATTGCTATAGTTGTCCGTATAAAAATGACATAATATGCTATGGTCTATATGTATTCAGAAACTCAATACTGTTTGAACTCATTTCTCTATTTTAGTGATACGACACAAAATAGTTTACCGCTGATCTTGAGAAAAAACTACTAGGTCACTAGAATTAGGTTTAGAATAGCGGTATGGTCCAAAGAAGCAATACTGTTTTTTGTGATTCGAACCTCTCAATGTGTAAGTATAATCATGTTAAATAGCTATTCAGTTCATTTATTGTTTATGTCCATTCCCCTTATGATTCATGTATATTTTGCATATCCTATATAGCTCTATACTCTACTATGTTGGATGTTTTGGGGTTTTAGAAAGACATTTTCCTTCCTCTCCCTCTCGAACAAGGATACGGGAGATGAAATACTAGCACTAATAGAACGAAAACAATTTCATTTTTTCTTCGATCAGTGAAACAATATTCTGTAGCTATTGTGTATGTGATCTATTCTGGATATGTAGATGTCAAATTCTCTTGATTCAAGGTGTTATGTATATGTAAGAAATGTCTAATGCGATGTTATGGTTGCTGGTTGTGTGAGAAATGTTGTGCTTAAGTGGCTTTAGGGTGGAATGTAGTATAATGGATATGATTTGTATGCAAGAGATATATCCACAAAAATGAGTCTCTTCAACCTCATACTAAAATATATCCGGTTTTTAAGAAAACAATTGTTTCATTGTCTTTGCCAAGCGGCATCCCAAATGCAGGTCATGGCTTAAAGATCCTTTTTATGGCGTGCGCTTAAAAAGATGTTGTTCCACATCATAGCTAAAGGTGGTTATTTGCAGTGAAGGGACCCCTCGAAAAAAGGGACCTATCTTCAACCAAAGTGAGAGACGACTGCTAGGACGACCTCATAAACAATTTGTGACCGTTTTGAAAATACTAACTGGTACATAGACCAGACCTCGCATAGACCACATATATACTTAAGGGTTTGGCTAGACCTTTTGTCAAAAAATGCAGAAGAGCTAATGGCCGCACGTGGCAGAGTTAATTGGACATAACACCATTTGTTGGGAAGACTTCTGCGCAGAACCACAACCCTATTAGTCCAGCTGGCCACAATGTCAACACGGGGAATAGAACAGACATGTTAGACCGTAACAGAATGGAGTGACCCCATCGCTTGGTCCTAACATTTTTTTCGAAAAGGAAAGTGAAACCCCGACTTGATCCCCAACATTTGATAAGAAAACTTTCATCTTCAACCTCTGCCCTCCCTGATTTTCTGAACCATATGTTAGATACGTCGCTGGGCAGTTAAACATGTGATTTGTGTTATATGCAACAATTACAGCAAAACATGGTGTTATGTGAAAGAAAAAGTGACATTGTTGTTGATGTATGCAAAAACTCGAAAAAAGTTTATTTCAAACCCTAAACTTGTAGAGGTTCGCCGAGTCAAACCCCGAAGTTGAAATCACCGTTGTTTGTACCCTGAACTAAATTCAGGTCTAAATTGAACCCTAGACGTGTTTGGTGCACCAGAAAATCAACGATCCCGGCCGGGATTACGGTCTTCACTCGCTGACGGTAGGGCCCAGGTGTCATATTCATCTTCTTGCTCTAGTTAATTTCTCTTATTATTCCCCTCTCGCACACAGCAAGTAGCAGCAGCACTAGATGTACAAAAATGCAGCGCCATCAGCTAGCTTATGGCGGTAGCGAGCAGCCGAGCAGCAGCACTAGATGTACAAAAATGCAGCGCCATCAGCTAGCTTATGGCGGTAGCGAGCAGCCGAGCATGGACAACAGCTAGCAATCGGCAGCACTGCGAGCGCGGATAGCAGCACAGACCAAAACCGCACGCGCGACTCCACAACCTGCAGTTCATCGCCGCTCCGCCACCACGCGTTCCCGCGAAGATGCAGTGCATCTCCCTGTCTGCCGTTGTATACTACTCCGGCCCCTTCATGCCATGTCCATATCCTTCGCGTGCCCCGTGGCGTTCTCCAGCCACGACAACAGGCTATCGGGGCGTTTGTCGGTGACTAAGAACGTAGTGGTCAGATCTGGCCATCTTTGGGAACCGAAATGCTTGTGGGCGTTGTCGATGGAGGGGTCTGCGGGGTGCGGGGAGTCCATGCGACGGTTGTCGAGGCTCCGGAAGGACAAAGATCGCCGGAATTGACAAAAGCGGCGACGCTCGGCTCGACCTGGATGTCGTTTCAGGCCTCGTTTTAGGGCGTGTTCCGGGATGTGTGACTCGGATTGGGGGTGCTCCTCGGGCTATCGATACGGGACGACAGTGCTCACTTCAGCGGGACTTCCTCACCGGAGGCATGCCGACGACGGAGCTTCGGAGCTCGATTTGACGCCAATGTAATCCTCCCTCGATGGCTGCCTCGACAGCCTTCAGTGCACCGACGGAACCGTCTTGGAGCACGTGCGCCCCTGTTGGCAGCCTCCCACTCTCCTAGCATCTCGCCGCCCCCGTCGAATCCATGGCAGGAGAGATCCTGATGTGATGACATCACACTGATATCACCCATCCGTAATTGTTTTTCGTAAATATTAAAACTCTATGCGTCCCAAAGTTTGATTTAGACCGGGATTTACTACTTGAGGATACAAACAACAGGAATTTCGATTTCAAGGTTTGATTTAGCCAACCTCTATAAATTTAGGATTTAAAACAGACTTTTTCCCCAAAACTCCCACAACAAGTGGTGCAATTTCTTCACGTGTCACGAGCTCGTCGATGACGGCGCTACTTCTTAATTTGTTAGACGTTTGGGGTCAGTGATACCGTCTGTCTAGAAAAACAAAAGTGTAGTTAGGCGGTTAGGCAAAAGCCCCACGTTCTCGGGCCAACTCCAATGGCGCCATTTAAATCGAACAACGGATTTGCCTGATTTAGTCTATTTGACGGGTTGTCCGGGTAAAAAACGGACATTGGTCCGACTTAATTTTGCACATAGCCTAACGGTGATTCTTCATAAAGTTAAATCCATCAGGAGTCATCAAACTTGTTAAGCAAAATCACTTTGGTCACCGTACAATGGGAATACGAATTTCTGGTCACTGAATATGTGTAAGAGCATGACAGCTGTCACCGGTTCGCTACGTATCGATGTATTTGCTGACGTGGCAAGCTGCCGGACCTACTGATAGGTAACTTAATGGATATGTAGAAATACCCAGCTAGAGGAGGCTTTTTTGCAAAACAAATGTCATCCGCTCCCCTACCTCCCTCGTACAATCCCCTACCGCCGAGCCCGCTCCGCTGCCTGCAGCCGCCCCGGCCGATGCCGGCCATCCCCAGCGTCGCCGCACTCTGGCGAGGCTCCGCCTCAACCTGGATGGGAAGATGGTCCTAACGACTCCCCCACCTCATCCTCGTCTCCCTCCGAACATTCCCCCACATCTAGATCTCACCTCCGGCTGCTTCCCCTACTCTGTGCCCCTCCCCAACCTCCAGGCCTCATCGTCGGCCGCCTCCCCTGCTCCGCAAGATGATGCTCCCACAGTCTTGGCTTCCTTCCCCAGCTCCTCGTTTCATCATGCTGCAGTTCTGGTCGGCCCCAACTCCCGCGCCGCAATGGAAATCAAGGAATTCGGAGGGTCTGCGGTAACCAAGACCGCAGGGATGGGTGTAGGCGGCACTGGATGCCTGAGGGTGGAACCGACAGCGATGTGCAAGGGGAGTAGGTGGCGTGAGCGTGGGTGTACAACGCGGCGGACTGTGGCCTCCGATGCTCCAGCGCGTCGATGTTGACTCCCACATCGACTACTTGCGCCGATCTCCGTCGTCGTCCAGCGCCGCCACAAGGCCACTACCTCAACGTCTTCTGAACGCATGATGCCGATGCGGCCAGGGTGGCCAACCTGGTGGCGCTCCCGCCGGCGCTGGTCGCTGCCGTGCTCCGGCACATCAGGTGGAGCGCCGAGCCATCAAGGATGCCATTTTTCCATAGATGGGAATTAGGAGTGAGAGCATGCGAAAGAAAAATATGATATAAAGGTCTATTTTGCAAAATAAAACACAAGTAGAGACTGAAAGTAGGTCCCACTCAGATCCACGTCAGCAAATGCATCGATATGTCGCGAGCAATGACCGTGTGTAATATTCTGACAACACGTATTCAGTGACCGAGATAAGTTAGTATTCCTGTTGTATAGTGACCAAAGTGATTTTGCTTGACAAGTTCGATGAGGATTTAACTCTTCTCCCTGATACGGACACAACCATCGCCTGCAGTCGGCCGTCACCGGAACCGTCACCCTCGCCGTCCGGCAACAGGCTCACCTCGCCCACGCGTCACTGGAGTTCCGGGGGAGGGCGGCGCTCGGGAAGGGTGGCAGCGGATCTCCTGGAGGGCGGCGGCGCTGCATCCATGCCTCCCTGTCCTCGCCCTCCCTCTCCTCGTCGGATGGGACGCTCGCGGGGCGCCACGGAAGCGGCCGCGGCAGCAACAAAAGGGGACGGGCGGACAGAGCTCCAGGAAACACTCGCCGGCGGAGCAGCAGGAGGGGGCGGCGCCCTGACTTCGATCTGTTGCTGAGCGTCGCGGCCGGGGGAATCGTGAACAGCAGGGGGAATCGTGAACGGCCGGGGGAATGGTTTCGCTGCGGCTGGGCGCCCGCCCGACGCTCCTCCCGTTGACGCACTCCACGGCCGAGGTCCAAGGCGGCCCACGGCGGGGCTCCAGGGCGGGGGAGCTCCAGGAGTGGCTGGCTCGGGGCGACCCATGGCGGGGGAGTGGCTCGGGGCGGCGGGGGAGCTCGGGGAGGGCTGTGGCGCTCGGGGAAGGGCGGCGGTGGTGCTCAGGGAGGGCGGCGGTGGAGCTCACGCGTGCCGGCGGCCGGCGGTTGTTTTGGAGGAGAGAGAGGAAACTGGGGAGAAGTGGGACACTGCCATGTGGGGACAACCGTGGCCAGGTCGGACAGGGACAGACACGCGGACCGTCCGTCTTGCCGCAAAGCTAGGACGAAAAAAAAACAGACAAATTAGGATTTGCAAAATAGACCGTTGGGTGCTGGTATTGGTCCGATCGAACCGAATCGAACCCGCGGAGTCCGTTTGCGAGGCTGCGTTGGAGTTGGCCTCACAGCACCACCTTTGGAGCCTCCACTAAAATGTTCAACAGTTCAAGCTTGTCTAGTAACAGATGCACCATGAGGAAAAAGGAATTTCCATACTTTTTTTTTGAACAGAGGAATTTCCATACTTGAAAATTCCTTACCTACCGAAGCTTTTTTGTCCCAGCAAGTCTCCGCACCAGGCGGCTCCGCCCTCATCATGGATCATGCATGCCTTAGCTTTACTTCCATTGCAATGCAAGTCACACAAACACTAATCTCCTCCTCCCAGTCCTAGCTGAGCTAGCTAGAATCGAGCAGTCCTCATCTCTTCCCTGCATTTTGCAAGTATAAAGCTCGGCCGGCTACATCTCCAATTGCATTGCAGGTCTCCTCAACGGATAGGAGAGATGGCTGTTCTTCTTCCTCTGTTTATCTTGTGCATCCTCGTGCTGGTTCTACCTGGTGAGTCAGTGTTCGCGACAAAGGCCAACCCGCTGAACATGTACTGACAGCGTACTTATGGTTTTGCAGGAGCGGTGGTGGGAGTCACGTTCCACGTAACCAACAAGTGCCCCTTCCCCGTGTGGCCGGCGGCCGCGCCCAACGCCGGCCACCCCGTGATCGGCGACGGCGGCTTCTTCCTCCCGCCGGGACAGTCCAAGCGCGTCAGGGCGCCGGCCACCTGGAACGGCCGCATCTGGGGGCGCACCGGCTGCGACTTCGCTGGCGCCAACGCCGCCAGCTGCCTCACCGGCGACTGCGGCGCACGCCTCGCCTGCAACGGATCCGTCGGCACCCCTCCCGCCACTCTCGTGGAGGTGAACCTGCACGAGGACCAGAGCAAGGGGAACTCCTACGACGTGAGCGTGGTGGACGGGTACAACCTCCCGGTGGCCGTCTGGACCAAGCCGGCGAACCGCAGCGGCAAGTGCTTCATCGCCGGGTGCGCCAAGAACGTCAACGCGGTGTGCCCGCCGGAGCTGCAGGTGACGAGCGGGAAGAGCAAGACGGTGGTGGCGTGCAGGAGCGCGTGCCTGGCGTACGGCCTGGACGCCTTCTGCTGCCGCGGCGCGTACGGCACCGCGGAGACGTGCCGGGCCAGCGTCTACTCCCGCCTTTTCAGGGACGCCTGCCCTAGCTACTACAGCTACGCGTACGACCAGGCCGCCGTCGCGGCGCGCTGCTACGCGCAGGAATACGTGGTCACCTTCTGCCCGTCCAGATGGGGCGCCGCGCCCGATCGTGTGGCCCAGCTTTGATCACTGGCATGGCCAGCACGCGCGCCGCGCGCGCTCTTCCATCGTCAAACTAGCAAAACCAACTATACTGCGTATATCTGTTAAAAAAAAAACTATACTGCGTATAGCTGCGCACGGTGTGTGTATGTATGTACCGATCAATATATTTGTGCTGACATAGTACATGTATAAACCATGTGATATTCGTGGACGGGTATATGTTTCCCGAGCTAGAGGGAGCCCTTCAGTTTTATAATTTTGAAAGTCTCAAATGAATGTGATTATTTTCACAGATAAGTAATGACTTTTCTGTGAAAGTGTAAAATCTTGTTAAAAAAAAGGGCTACACAAACATTACCAAAACGTGGCTCTAGTGGCATTTTAAAAAAAAATCATTTTCGGTCTTTACATTTGCCCTTTTGTGTAAGTCATAAATAAGAACATAATTTGACAAAAGTTATACAAACATACGAGACATTATGTACGTGTTTTTTCCAGAAATATTTGAAGTAAAAAAAATCTTTAAAAAGGGTTGCATGCAACTCGGGTGCCATTTGAAGTTGAGACATAATTTCTTATCTGTCCCTACTTGAAATTTCACTTCCTCTCTTCGCCTCGTAAAATAATTTCCGTCCTTTTTTGACACTAAATCTTCATTTGCTTCCTTACATGACACTACCGTTAATTTACTTAGCTCCTCCTGTTAAAAATTAATTTTGCTAGACTAATGTACTCATGGCTCAATCGATAGACATAGACTAGAAAGAAAAATGAGTCACAACCGACCCATACCCCACCTATCCCTGACATGTGGCTCTCTGTACCCTCCCTCTTCTCTCAAGTTAGTCACCTGGTGGCGGCGACTAGCCCTAGCAATGGGAGCAGAGGGCAGCAGGGTTGTGTTGGTCGACCCAGACACGACGACATAGGGAGGTCAAACAGGAGATCCGGATGGTGACCTGGGAACATCAGCGAAAGGTGCTATGGCAGAGGGATATGCGACTGTTTGAGCTTCCGTCGACGAGCTCTATGGCGGGAGTGGCTGCAGCTTTGGGCACGGATGCGAGATCGATCTCAGGCTCGTCTGCAGGATTTGGCCACAACGCAGCTCAAGTGCGACATGTCGGCATGACTAGAATGGTAAGATAGAATTTTTTTCTAATTGCTCTAGTGTTGTTAATTTTTTGGCCACTAAGCAGCTACATGCTTGGTCTCAAGTGTGGCACGTTGGCATGGCCAAAAGGGTAAGATAGCAGTTTTTCTGATTGCTTCAATGTTGTTAATTCTTCTTGTCTGTTTGCTAGTAGTGGTATTCGTGCATGCATATTTTGTTTACAAGGTGGATCTGATTTCGAGTTATTGTTTGAAAATAAAATTGCTTGGCAACCCCCAAAAAGCTAGAAAGGATATCAGAACTTTTTGTTTTGAGAAGGTTATTGACTCTGACTTGACAAAATATAATGATTTAGTTGCATCAATCATAGTCAAGTACCCACCATGATATTTGGAAGTTGCACATCTTCAGTACTATGATGATGTTCTAAAAATATTCCCACAAATAAAATGTGACCAATAGTTGATGATTGAGAAACACCCAGAGATAAAATTTGTTTAAATACTCTGTTATTGCGATCCCTCTAAAAAATATGAGCCTGTCACTAAGTATTACACTAGTGTGCATGTCCAACTGAACAATAAGGCATCACAAGATCATGATAGTTATATTCATAATCCAATACTCGAGAATGAGCATGTTGGTACTGATGAAGGGAACATGTATTCAGAGGAATAGCTTGTACCTCTAAATGTGGTTCTTTTTTCTGATAAGGAGAAGGACAAAGACTATGTTCATGAGGATGAGAGTGAGCATGAGAATCCAACTTATCTTCTAATTTTGTAGCTAATTACGTATGTTTTGATCTTGTAGATAATTACTTATATTTTGATTTTGTAGGTGAAAACAAATCCTTTTGATCGTGATTTTTCTAGTACAAAAAGGAAAAAAGAGGATAAAAAATGCAACTAAGCATTGGATATGCCAGAAGGTGAAGGACAAGCTCACGGAAGATGCAACTCTCGGAGCAGATGAATTGCAAAATAAGCTTAAAGAACACTACAATATCAGAATCCACTAAAAAGGAGTATATATGGGTAAGATGCTAGCTTTGAACAATTATATGGTGACGGGGATAGCAACTTAGATTATTTGTATAGGTTTAAGGCACAAGTATAAAGTTGTTGCCCTAGTAGCGTGGTGTAGATCAAGCATCATACTATAAATGGTAAAATCAGGTTTAGAAGAATTTTTGTTGGTTTTAAACCTTGCATAGAGGGGTTCTGTCCTGGTTACAGACCATATTTGGCAGTAGATAGCACCTTCTTGACATGTTGGTTCAAGGGGCAGCTAGCTAGTGTTGCTGCTATTGATGTCTATAATTGGATGTATCAAGTTTGTTTTAGATTTTTTGACTCTAGAACTAATGAGAGCTGTATCTGGTTCATGCAATTGCTTAGACATGCCATAGAATCACCACATGGATTGGTCATATGCAATGATGTTGTCCATCGGTCATCATAGTGGTAAAGGAAGTGCTCCCAGGGGCAGAACATTGAGAATATATGTTTCACTTGGTAAGAAAATTCAAGAAAAAGTTTCATGGGAAGGTGTTTAATTTGATGATGACCTTTGCGCTGCTTATTTCTCATGAAACTCATATTTATTTTAAAAACATTGGTTGCAGTAGAGGCAACAAATCCAACCGCAACTGTATATCTAAGCAATAAGAAATGGTCCAGAAGTCAATTCTCTACCATGTGCAGGGTGGAATACGTTACCAACAAATTGGCAGAGTGTTTTAATAATTGGATTAAGCACCACAAATCCTTGAACTTAGAAGACTTCGTGACAAGGCAAGGCAGTTGATTATGATCAAGTGGAACAAAAGAAGAAAAGTAGCAAAGAAGTTTGATGCATTGATTCTGCCCGACATAATGAAGTTGAATGCAATGACAAGAGAATTATACTTGGAGGTGGTAGGATGCTCATAAGAAGTGGCTGAAGTGACTACATTAGGAGGTAGTGGCTTTAGGTTTGTTGATAACTTTCAAGTGAGGAAATGTTCTTGTAGACAATGCAAGTTGTTGGCCTTCCTTGCAAACATGCTCTTGCCTTCATCACATTACTAAGTAATGCACACATAAAGAAATATGTATACTTGTATTACTTTGTTGACACATTTAGAGCAGCTTATTCCCATGGATTATTTGATATGCCTGACAAGAATCATTGTCCTAAATCTGACCATCGATTCTTCATGCATCCACCACTACCAAAAGCCATGGCTGGCAGGCCTAAAACTAAGAGGTACAAAGTCTGTGGCGACAAGAAAAGGAAAAAATGCAAGCACACATGTGGGACCCCGGATTTACGGTCCAAGAATCCCCGTTATGCCTGCAATTCACGTTCCCATGATCAGTGTGCCGTGAGCATAACCGACGAGTATCATTACAACATCCACAAAGTAACGAGTACCAAAACTTACATCATTGCCATTATGGCAATTACAATCATCAATACCGGAAGTCTTCATTTGCAGAGCCCATGTCCATCCTTAACCTACATGCAACTAACTGGGAAGACAGCCTAGCTCGCATAGACGTCAGCATGTCCATCGTTTCTCTCGATCCTCCGAAAGTCTGGCCAAGTAAATAGCCAGGGATAATGCCAGTGAGTACTTTGAATGTATTCGCAAACCACCTTAAAAGAACAAAGCTACATGATATGCAATATGGCTGTGGTAGTAGGAGGGCTCCATAAGAGGTTCTTTTTATAAACTAGCTTCTCTTGTAGATATAGCATGTCTATATCTTTGTTGAAAACTTTTATAAAACATTTTGAAAGTCTGTTTTGGAAAGTTTTAGAAAACACCAGGATTGGCTCACCCATTTGTTCTTCTTTCCGGTCATCCCATGAACAAAGCGCTTTCCTTCTTTTACGACCATCCCATGGTCAAAACATTTCCATGCCATTGCTTTTTTGAAGTCCTTTTTGAAATCAAAACTAGCACCGCTATACAGTAGTTTGTCCAACCGTCCATAACCGCAGACACGGCTATTCGAATAGATTTACACTCTACAGAGGTTGTAAACTTTATCCACACCAAACAGGTACCATGCCCTGATCCCTACTAATTGTGAGTCGAGTAACCGATCAATACTCTCCGGATGCTACTCTAGTATAGTCCCTACCCTATTACTTGTTCCCCTCAATACCCTTCTGGATCCATGGACCAAGCGGAGTGACTTCCGACTCCTAGAGAAGGGGCACTTTTCAATGAGGGGCTCATAGTATCGCCCGGCTGCTCCCGAGGGCAGTTTGCAATTCCTCTAGGTGATTGTCCCATAGTTGGCCCTTTTCATAAAGGAACCCCAACATTCGAGGGAGATGATCCCTTATAAGTAGTCGTGAGAATTCCCATACTAGAGTATCAAACTTCAAATCCATCCCTATCCCATTTCAGAGTAATATGGTTGCACGGGTTAAGTTGTTATAGCAAAAGTTGCAAAGAATCGGGTGTGTTTTGTAAACATTTTTCCTCCTCTTAATTTCATCATTTTGTAACACAGAACCATTTTCATTTCTCAAACTTTTCTTGGTAGGTCAAACCTCACCAAGGTTTCTCATAAAACATTTTGTAGATTTTTCCGGGGTCTTCCCATCCTCTAGTTTTGCTTCGGCTAAATGTTGTGAGCTCGGATCGGTAAAGACCCTTAGTCCCTGTGATTTACATGCTAGTCACTTGATCAATAGCTAGAACTCACAGTCGATGAATATCATGTAAAACACAATGTCATTTATTACATGAGAAATCCAAAGTATGAAATTATTACAAACTTGCTTAGCATATAGTTATCTCAAATAACAACGGAACCATAAATAGCTTGAGTCCATCAACGCCCTAGGCTTGTTGAGTGTAGACTCGTGATCCCTACGCACCTTTCAATCTTTGGATTCTGCACATAAGACGTGCAACCAACAAGTTGGGTCAATACTTTGAATATATTGGCAAATTACACCAAGGTAGGAAAAAGACTAACTCTACATGCAAGGCTAGTTTAGGTTGTGGAGTTCATTTGCACAAAGCTGCGTTTTCTCTAAGTATGGAGAAAGGAGAGAGAATTTTCCCTACTTTGTAAACATTTGCTTAAGTAATATAGGGTCAAATGGCACACGAGGATATTACTCACCAAGTTTCCAAACAACCTAACACTTGGATATTACTCACCAAGTTCCCAAAATCCCACCTATTGGCGATATGACTCACGCCTTGTGGTTTTAGAAAACTTTAAGTTTTGAAAGAGAGAGAGGAAGATCCTTCAGAGGCTCCGTCCTTCAGATGCTCAAGTGTTCTTTCCTGTGAACTCGTCTGATCAATCAGATTGCAATACTCTCGAGAGTTTATGCACTTTACCCACAATCCACGATCAAGTCCTTTTACAGACGAGACCATGGTGAGGCTTTCCCTTAGTAGCACCTCTACCAGCTGGATCCAACCGTGACAAGAACCTCCAAATGTTGGTACCCGGTGAGGTTTCCTACTAAGTACTAGGCCAAGACAGAGCCCATATGTATTATGGTTGCACTAGAAGCTTCTGAATTCTGAAACATAGCAGACTTCTTTGATTCCTGGGCGGCCTTCCTCCACCAAAGTCCCACACGTTGACCCGACAACCATTCCGCCTAGAAGAAAACTGTTGTTGTTGTTGTTGTTGTTGTTGTTGTTGTTGTTGTTGTTGTTGTTGTTGTTGTTGTTGTTGTTGTTGTTGTTGTTGTTGTTGTTGTTGTTGTTGTTGTTGTTGTTGTTGTTGTTGTTGTTGTTGTTGTTGTTGTTGTTGTTGTTGTTGTTGTTGTTGTTGTTGTTGTTGTTGTTGTTGTTGTTGTTGTTGTTGTTGTTGTTGTTGTTGTTGTTGTTGTTGTTGTTGTTGTTGTTGTTGTTGTTGTTGTTGTTGTTGTTGTTGTTGTTGTTGTTGTTGTTGTTGTTGTTGTTGTTGTTGTTGTTGTTGTTGTTGTTGTTGTTGTTGTTGTTGTTGTTGTTGTTGTTGTTGTTGTTGTTGTTGTTGTTGTTGTTGTTGTTGTTGTTGTTGTTGTTGTTGTTGTTGTTGTTGTTGTTGTTGTTGTTGTTGTTGTTGTTGTTGTTGTTGTTGTTGTTGTTGTTGTTGTTGTTGTTGTTGTTGTTTGTCGGGGTCCCAACCTTTAATAAGATTGATCCCTCCTGTGTTTACAATGCTAGTCCCTGGATCAATAGCTAGCATCCACAGTTAAGATGTAATATCAAGAAACAAAGGTCATAATATAACTTTATAACCAGGAATAACATAATTTATTACATCAAAACATAGCTCATTTGGCTATTACATTACATTGCAGCGGAATAATTATAATCATGGGGTCCTTCATCTTCAAAGTGCCACAGGCAGATGTTGGTTGTAGACTTTGTAGTCCTAGTCAATCAAACAATCTTCATTTAAAAACAATCAACCTGCAACATTACAAGTTACAGCCACAAGGGTCAATACATTTTGAATTGTATTGGCAAGCTTCACTTCTATGTATAATATGAGTGGCTCCTATATGCATATTTGGCTAAGTAGAGTTTAAGGCTTATTTGCATAAAGCAATATTTTATCCTATCTTTTCAAAAGGGTTTTAAAATTCTTTTGTCAAATTTCTTTTCCAAGTTCCTTGAACTCCTTGGTAAAAACTCAAGTGTTCAAATCCTTGTCAAAATCCCTTGAGCACC
Source organism: Avena sativa (assembly GCA_916181665.1). Classification (NCBI taxonomy): domain Eukaryota; kingdom Viridiplantae; phylum Streptophyta; class Magnoliopsida; order Poales; family Poaceae; genus Avena; species Avena sativa. Next base: position 183,020,100 of record OV702284.1, on the reverse strand, counting down.
TTGGTAACCCCAAGTGCAACAAGTTTTATCAAAACTCATGAATTCCTTGGTAACCCCAAGTACATCATGCTCTTGAGCACCTTGGTAACCCCAAGTGCAACAAGCTTTACAAAATCTCTTTGAATTCCTTGGTAGACACACAAGGGCATCAAGTTTTTATATTAGAAGTTGGAATGTCGAGATCTCCCATAGTTCAAACTTTAGTTGCTCAGTATTGTCCATAACCGGGGACACGGCTAAGTACTTAGATTTTATTTACTTCTGCAGAAGGAGTACACTTTACCCACATGTCACAATCCCATCTTGTTGCCACCAGTGGCCTACTGGATTAGTGCTCACCAAGATGGAGTACTGGCAGATTGAGAATGTGACGAAGTCTTTCCAAAAGGTCCTCCCATACATCATTGCTAGCTTTGTCTTCAGCCCCCATGAAGCATTCCAGATCCCCATGTCCAGTAACTAAAGACAATGTATGGGTCTTCCTAATGTAATTGACTAAGCCAGAGCCATAATAGCATGTGGTTGCACACGAAAGCCACAATTGGAGAAGCATGTTTGATCTCTAAGTTTCCTAGGTGGTTTTCTTTTGGAGCACAACACAAAGTGATTGCCATAGACATGGTTCCCTTTTGTTGCCACCTTCTCCAAAACTTATAGTATCCTCCACCTAGGTGGTTCATTGAGTCCTTGTTTTATTATGTAAAACACAAGTCCTTTTCTCAACCTTTGTAAAATCTCAACATGTATCTCTTTTCAAAACATAGCAAGGCTAAGCATGTACAACTTCAATATTTTCACTAAGGAATGTGTAGGGAATCCTATTAGGATTTAGCATAGCATAAGTACAAAAATATCTTTCCATGCATATTTTCAAAATCCACTAAGTATAAATAAAAATAGTAGGACTTTTGTATGATAGTGTAACTTGCCTTTTGGTAGGGAATGGGGGTTCACTCCTTGATCTTGCTAGTTTCACACTTTGCTAGTTTCACTACAAGTCAATCAAGCAAATCACCAAATCAACTAACATTCCAAACCAAGGTTAAACAAACAATTTCACACACATAGCAATGGAGTCTAAGTCATGCAAAGGGGATTATTTTGCAAGGTTGGTCTCTACTAGGTTTTTAAACTTTGTAAGGTCCACATTGGTCATTTACCAAAATGGAAAAGTCATAAGTTAGAGGGTTTTGCTCAAAGTATATTTTAAAATCCATTCAACATTTTATGTGGTGAAAATTATTCTTTTCAAAGCAAAACTTTATGTTTTTCACCAAGTAAGTTGCCTTTGGTAGGGCTTGGTGTTTTGGATCAGTAAGTTTGGTCCATAACATTTTCCCAAAGTTTTCTTTGCAAAAACATTTCCATAATAAAATCAATGAGTTTATTTGGCTAGAAAATGGCTAGGTTAAATAATTCAACTTAAATTTCACCAAAATCATTTTTAACACTATGGGTTGGTTCCTAGGGTCAGTATGGTCACTAAAAACCATTTTGCAAAAGATTTAATCCTAAAATCAAATTTAAACAATTTTTCTACCCTAAACAAGTACACAAATGTTTCTGTAAATTCAAACAGGTTAACAGGTACTATTTTCTAATCTAAGGCCACAGTTGGCTAGGGCTTGTTCTCCTGAATCCAACGACATAAAATTTGTAAAATTTGGACGTGTGGATCCAAAGATATAAGGGTTTGAAGTTTGCAAAATATTCTGTTTTCAAATCAGTTTTTAAACAGATCAGTGACACGCGGCAGTTTTCTACTGGACGGTACCGGTTCGTCTGGATCGTGTGCTGCGGAGCGTTGGATTTAAGTTGGATCGTGCGGCACAGAACGCGTACCTCTTCGCGGTAAGTGATCTAATCTCGCTCGTTCAAACTAGATCCTACGGTACTGGCTGGTTGGACCAAAAGTGAGCGGCGCTGCGGTGGCTAGCGGCGGCGGAGCTGTCGGTCGATGACGGGGCCGAAGCTACAGGAGGTTAGGGAGAAAGGGAAGATGCTCACCAGGCTCAGGAGGTCACGGTGATGCTCGAGGAGGTGTTGGTCTGGCGAGGGGCGCTCTGGTCTTGGCAGGATTTCTCGCCGGAGTGGAGGACGGCGTCGGGTGGTCTCAGTCGTGGTCGATGACGTCGCTACAAACCACGAGAAGGCCAACCGAGGTTATGGTTAGACGCAGGAGTTCACGGAGGTGCTGTGAGCGTGAACGAGAAGGAGAGGGGCGGTCTGGTTTACCGGGGAATCGTCGTCGGAGCAGAAGCAGACGGCGGCGATACTGGAAGTCGTCGTGGGCGAGGCTCAGGGGCGTCCGCGGTCTAACTGGTGGTACGGGGAGGTGTGTCTGGGAGTGGGGAAGCTTGCTAGGGCACTCTCAAAGGCAGGGGTGGCATGTACTAGCTGGGATTGGAGATGGAAGCTCGTCGGAGCAGCGGCGGTGCAGGAGTGATTGGCGACAGCCTAGGGGCAAAGTGGAGGCGACGTCTGGGGGAAAAGGAGGAGGAGGAGCAGGCGGTTAAATGGGCGTGGTCGCGACGAGGAATTTACGCGGCGTTAAGGCGAATTGATGCCGCGAAGTTACAGCAGGAAACGGCGACGAGGAGGGGAAGAACTGGTCGCGCGGGTGTGAGAGAAGAACAGTGAAAGGGGGTCCAGCGGTCAGTGGGAATAGAAGAGAGGAGAAGGTCCACCTGTCAGCTGCTCAGCGGGTTCTTTCTGCTGTGAAGAAAACGGTTCGGGGGAGAAAAGGAGCTGGGCTGGACTGGGCTGCTGTTGGGCCACTTTGTTGGGTTGTTCTATTTTTTTCTGTTTAATTCTTTTTCTTTTTCCATTTCCATTTCCTGATTTGTTATTTCAAACAATTATTCAAGCAATCAAATAGTTCAACAATTCAAACAATCATTAAACTTTGCCTTGTGTTTTTGGTTCTGTTCATCAACAAAGTCCAAAGTCCAAAATAAAATAATATTTTTATTTATTTTAAGACTCATTTATTGATTAAATAAAATGGATTTTTAGTTATTTAATAAATTAGGGTTTGTTTTAATTAATAAAATCTTCATTAGAAACCCAAATGTTTTCAAGATCAAATCAGTAGGTTTTATTTGAAAATACAATTCATTTGAAAATCTTGTTCTAACACAAAATATCATTTTATTTTAGAGTCCATTATTAATTAAATAAAATAGACTTTCTTTATTAATTCAACTAGGGTTTGTTTTATTGAGAATATTTATTTTAGAATCTAAAATAAAGCCAAAACACTTTAGTAGGTTTTATCTGAGAATATAAAGTACTTGGAAAACTTTATTAAATTAAACAAATAAGTTTTTGATGGTTTATAAATGATAGAACCTTTATTAATAAAAACTTGGATATTAAATCCTTATTAATTTATTTTAAATAAACCTTTGCTAATTTTATTTAGAATAAAATGTTTTTAATTCCAAAGCTTGGCCAAGGTTTAATTTGGCTCTATAAAAGAATCTTTATCTATAAAACTTTTATTTTAATTAAAAACCAAATCCTTTTATTTTAATGATCAAAAATAGTATTTCCAAAATATTTTGTTTTCCTTTATTTAAAATGTTTTATCTTTTTAAATCCCTTTAGGACTTAATTTGATTCAAATGGGTTTGAGGTTCCATTTAAATTCAAAAAGTTTCTTCTGGCCTTGAAAATTAAACAAAGTTTTGTTTTATTAATTTATTTTCACATTACAAGATTTGGAAAATCTTGGGATGTGACATTGTTGTTGTTGTTGTTGTTGTTGTTGTTGTTGTTGTTGTTGTTGTTGTTGTTGTTGTTGTTGTTGTTGTTGTTGTTGTTGTTGTTGTTGTTGTTGTTGTTGTTGTTGTTGTTGTTGTTGTTGTTGTTGTTGTTGTTGTTGTTGTTGTTGTTGTTGTTGTTGTTGTTGTTGTTGTTGTTGTTGTTGTTGTTGTTGTTGTTGTTGTTGTTGTTGTTGTTGTTGTTGTTGTTGTTGTTGTTGTTGTTGTTGTTGTTGTTGTTGTTGTTGTTGTTGTTGTTGTTGTTGTTGTTGTTGTTGTTGTTGTTGTTGTTGTTGTTGTTGTTGTTGTTGTTGTTGTTGTTGTTGTTGTTGTTGTTGTTGTTGTTGTTGTTGTTGTTGTTGTTGTTGTTGTTGTTGTTGTTGTTGTTGTTGTTGTTGTTGTTGTCAATCTCTGGAGGGAGTTCGTTGTTCGCACGTCTTGGCGGCATCTGTGGGGTTTTGGCAACAAGTTAAGAGATAGACAGAAAGACTAAAGTAGTAAATTCCTACCCTTATGAAAACACACGAAGCACGCAAGGCTTAAACAACACAAGTATAACACATAAATCATCCAAGTTTAACTAAACCAAACATGTCTTGGTATTTATTACAATCACGAATAATGCTCAACTATAAAATTTAAAGGTGGTCCAACTACTACTCTTCTTCCATGACTTCCTCTTCCTCGTCCTCGAACGAGTAGCCCTCCTGCTCTAGGGTTGACTTGTATAGTTCCATCTCCTTTGTGGTTGCTTCAATCTTCTCTTGGAGGTCCTTTATTTCTTCTTGCAGTTTCTTGGTCTCTAGGGTTGACCTCAGATCGGTAAAGACCCTTGGTCTCTGTGATTTACATGCTAGTCCCTGGAACAATAGCTAGCACTCACAGTCGATGAATATCATGTAAAACACAATGTTATTTATTACACGAGAAATCCAAAGTATGAAATTATTACAAACTTGCTTAGCATATAGCTAGCTCAAATAACAACAGAAACATAAATAGCTTGAGTAGCCAAGGAGTATGAAGCACTCATTCACGGACTACACGTAGCCAAGGATATTGGCATCAAGCGCATAGTTTGCTGTGGAGATTCCGACTTGGTTGCCCAGCAGGTGGCTGGCACTTGGAATGCGCGGAACCCTATGATGGCGGTATATCGATACGAAGTGGACAAGATATCCAAGAGCTTCTTGGGCTACGAAGTCAAGTATGTACCTAGGGAGCAAAACGAGGCGGCTGATCTGCTATCTAAGCTTGGAACAGGGTGCAAAAGAATTCCACCAGGAGTTTTCCTAGAGCATCTACGAACACCATCCGTGAAGGGAGCCGACATCGACAACCCAGATAGAGCTGACTCTTTTGTCCACATGGTGGAAAAGGTCCCTCCGGCTTGGACAAAACCGTTCATGGAATATCTCGAACACGGAACTTTGCCCGATGAAAAGGTCGAAAGACGGCAAATAGTACGACAAGCAAAGGGTTATACCATAATCAATGGACAACTCTACAAAAGGAGCACTACCGGTGTATACCTAAAGTGTGTTTCCCAGCTAGAAGGTATTGAAATCCTACGTGAAATCCATCTCGGAGATTGCGGGCATCACGCCGCTCCTCGATCATTGGTCGCGAAAGCCTTACGGCAAGGATTCTACTGGCTGAACGCAAAGGCGGACGTCGATAAGCTAGTTGAGACATGCATGGGATGCCAGTATTATGCCCGACAACCACATGTTCCTGCTGAAAAATTGCGAACAATACCAATAACTTGGCCGTTTGCAGTCTGGGGGCTAGACATGGTGGGACCATTACAGACGGTACCATGTGGATTTACGCATCTGCTTGTAGCAGTTGATAAATTCACTAAATGGATAGAAGCTAAACCCATTAGAAAGCTTGATGGGGCAACTGCCCTCAGGTTTGTCCGGGATCTAGTGGTGAGATTTGGTCTCCCACATAGCATTATCACCGACAACGGCAGCAATTTGTCACTCGGAGAAGTGGAGGCTTATTGTTGGGAGAAGGGCATCCGAATTGACCTTGCATCTGTGGCACATCCACAATCCAATGGTCAGGTTGAGCGAGCCAATGGATTAATTCTGCAGGGAATAAAGCCATGTCTTGAGGCACCGCTACATAGAGCAGCTGGAGCCTGGGTGGAAGAATTGCCATCTGTGTTGTGGAGTTTGCGAACTACACCCAACAGATCCACCGGCTACACCCCTTAGTTCATGGTATATGGAGCATAAGCCATCCTACCTTCCGACATACTTCACGATGCTCCAAGAGTCGCCGCCTACGACAAAGATGACGCTGAAGAATCCAGACGCCTAGATGTGGACCTTCTCGAGGAGGAGCGCGTTTTGGCATGCCAAAGATCCGCCATCTACCAGCAGAAGCTACGCAGCTACCATAGTCGCCGCGTTCTGCATCGCTCGTTTAAAGAGGGGGATTTGGTGCTCTGACTTAAGCAGAAGAAGTCACACAAATTATCCCCGCCATGGGAAGGACCGTTCATCATAAGCAAGGCGCTACTCAATTAGTCTTACTACCTCGTTGACAATCGTGAACTGAAGGATATACCCAACGAGGATCATAAGCGTAAGCGACGTGACCCGGATGATGACTACCCGGAGCTTGATCGGCCATGGAACATAGCACATCTATGTCCTTTTTACACTTAGCATTTTTATCTAATTGTGTACCTCTTATATGATCAATGAAATAAAGCTCTCTGGTTCACTCATATTCCTGAGTCTTTTACCTCCTTTAGTATTGATTTTTGGATCATATAAAACCTTTACGCACAAGCTTTGCGATTGCACTTGTGAAAATTCCGCCTACGGGCGTTAGCTTAAGTTTTCTGGTCTACACGTTCTTTGTCGTTTTTATGTGGATTCTGGAGTAGTGACTTTTGTAACTTATTGTCGGCGATTTTGTGCTTAGGTTATTGATGGTGCCATTGAGCATCATCACCTGAACGCATGGTTCCGACAACGAGTCCTCTGACTCACGAAAAGTCAAGCATAAGAACCAAAGTAATGGATAAGCAGCACTTGCTTAAAAAATATATACATGCTGGGAACTAGTTCTTAAGTAGCAGGACATATATCATTGTTTTCCGCCTTAAGTTAATACATAGTTTTTTCTGCATACGTATCAAAGATGAAACAAATATTACAAGTTGTTTTTCATTTCTTTGGCGAAGGCGACTTGGAAGCAGCGTCATTGGCAGCAGGAGAGTCACCCTCGAAGTCGGCAGTGTTGAGGGACTCGGAGGAGCTTTGGTCGCCGCCATCGATGGTATTCCTTGGCATGAAGACGTTGACGTCGACCAACTCGGCAACTCTGGTGTCATAACCCGCGAGTGACGACAAGATGGACTCATGGTTTATCTCCTTGACATTGTCATCTACGTCGGGAATACCAGAGGTTACCGTGTCGATGTAGGCATCCTCGTAATGTGCCTTTACCATGGACAGTGCCATCCTTGCACCGGACCGTGCACATGAATCTTTCCAGCTTGTGATACGCTTGGGGGCTCGGCGCAGGATCTTCGAGAACTTCGCACAGAGTCCGATGCCTTGATGTTGATTTGGAGGGGCTTGGCAATCTCTTTGGCTTGCGCGATGGTGGTGTTGATGAAGTTGCCGGCAAGAACCATGCATTCCTTGGCCGGAGGAGGCGACCGGGTTAAACCCATAGGAGCTGCAAATTCCGACAAGGAGCACATGAGTTCAAAAATTCAGAGTATCTAGACTACAGAAATCCAAGACGGAGAATCACTTACTGAAGATGCTAGCCTCAGCTTGCCAGAGGGTATCCGCCAAGGAGTCCCGTTCTTGTTGGAGGAGCTTGTACGCCTCATGATGGCGTTGATTCTGCTCATCGGTAGCTTTCTTCTGATATCTTAAGATCGAGATCTCCTCTTTCAAGCGGTTCATCTCTTCGGTGGCGGAGTCCTGCAGGGCTTTCATTGACTCCTCATGCATCTTCAGCATGTCCTTCCTCTCCTGCTTAAGGATCTTGTTCTCGCTATCTAGCTCATGAATGTGCTTGGATTGCTTGACAATGTCCTTAGCCTTGGCAATGGTTTCTACAAGTCGGAGAAAGCAAAGTACATAGTGAGTACTCGGAGAATACACAAGTTCAAGTCAGAATACAAAAAAGAAAGGAAAAACAGACGCTTGCTCTTGATGATCTGTTCCTTCAAGAAGACAGTTTTACCCTTTTCGGCTTCCAAGTCCGCGCGCATCTTCTGGTACTTGTCGTTGGCCATGCCCCTCCGAGCATTCTCGTTCTATGGAAAAAAGAAAAAAGTTAAACGTTGTTTGCTCCACTTGGAGCATCTAGCCAGAAAATTTCCACCTAGATGCTCGGGGGCTACAGTGAGAGTTTTTAGCTTAGCAATGTGCTTAGTCATTCTTTAAGCATCTAGTCGGAACTAATTCAGTTCTCGATTAAGAAGCTTGGGGGCTACAGTATAAAGTTTTTAACTCGGATGTATGCTTAGATTTTCTTTAAGCATCTAGTCAGAACTAATTCAGTTACAACTAGAGGCTTGGGGGCTACAATATTGAAATTTATAAACACTGCATATGCTACTCTTAAAGCATCTAGTCGGAATATTTCATTCCACCTATATGCTTGGGGGCTATAGTGAGAAGTTTTCTACTTTGGTCACTCTTGGAGCATTCAGACGCAAAGACCTATGGATTTCCGTCTAAATTCTCGGGGGCTGAAGTGGGATACTCATATGAAAAGCAAAAGGCAAATAAAACTTACAAGTGCAATAATCTTGAGCTTAGTAGCACTCTCAGCTAGCAGCTTGCCAAAGGATGCACTGTTTCCTTGCAAGCTCTGCTTGACGGATAATCTCCTCTAGACCGCACGTCGGAGATGTCGGCGCGGCACCGGGAACCAGAGCAGTGCTACCCGGCGCAAGTACTAGATAGACTATCTTTGGATACTCTATGGTTTTCTTGGGTGCGGGGGCGCCACCTACGACATAAGTACCAGCTTCCACCACCGCCTTACCGCAACCGATGGCATCCTTAGCCGGAGCTTTAGCCATTGGGTGTGAGGCACTCTCCTGTGTCACCTGCTCGCCGACGACAACAATCTTGGTAGAGGCATCTGAGTCCACTTCCATGGCGGAAGGGCCAGATGCTTCCTTAGCTTGTGAGCTTGTCGGAGCGGAGGAGGGCTTGACGCTGGGAGTAACATGGGCGATGGCGGGAGATGCGTCGCAATGCAGCATGTCCTTGATGGTTCTAGAAGCCCCCAATGTTTTAGAGGTCTTCTTCAAGCTGGTCGTGGCTTTCTTCCTGAAACGTGCAAAATGCATAAGTACAGGCACAAGACAGATAAATGGGCAATGTCGGAGAGAAAGAAGCTTACACAAGAGGGGGTGCTTTGGCAAAGGGGATCCCGGTAATCTTTCTTTTCTCTGCCTCCAGGGCGGCGGTAGTCTTTTTGGAGGCTCTACCCTCCGTCTTCTTCTTCTTGCCTCCGTCGGCCGCGTCAGAGGTGGAGCTCTTCCGCTTTCGCGCCAATGGAGCATCGTCATCGGACACGACTGTGACTTACTTCATCTTTGGATCATAGATTTGAGGAGCCATGATGTCCTCGTCTATGTCGCTAAGCTGGTAAGGTAAAGAACCTCCGTGTTAGATGAGATGGAAATTTCTAGACGGAAGAACTGGAGTATATGTCATACACGGAAATAAACAGTTACCTTTGGGTACTTGCTATCTATGAACATTTCGTAGGTGATGGTGAAGCCACACTTCTTGTCCTTCACCTTGACAATGTCCTTGAGACGGAGCTTGACGGAGTCGCTCGAGAAATTGTCCACGGAGATGCGGAGGCTATCCCTTCTATCGCTGGTATACTCGTGCATTAGCTTCGAGCGGTGCTGCAGAGGTTGGATTCGCCTGATGAACCAGCACATGGCTAGGTCCAAGCCGGTCAAACCTGTCTCTACGAACCACTCTATCCGCCTTATGGCGCGGGAAGCGTCGATGTCGGAGGAAAGGGAGGCCTGGGATCTCCATGTCGAAGTTTCGGCGGTGGCTACATCGACGAAGTCCGGGTACGTTACTTCTCGGCCGACTAGAGGGATATCTGGGCCGTAGAAGTAAGTACGCTGCCAGTTCTTGCAGGACTCGTGGCCGACGATGTCGGGGAACCGATGGCCAGGACGGATCTTGAAGCTAATGGTGCCACAATTTCTAAGTTCATCCTTACTGGCTCCGGCTTCGCGTTTGACGGTGAAGAAATAGACAAAGAGTTCTAGCCTAGGATTAATCCCTAAATAACCCTCGCAAAGCGCCGCGTAATTGCTGAGCGCTAGGATACTATTGGGAGAGAGGTTTTGGGGCTGGACTCGATAATGGTTTAAGACGGCAAGGAAGAAGTTAGAGATGGGCAGGGAGACGCCGCGTACCAATTGTGCTTTGAGGTACACCTTTTCTCCGGATTGGGAGAAGGTGTGACCTCGCCGGCCGGCGCTGACCGCAAGGCGAGCCCCTCTGTCGTGGGGAGGTAGCCCTCGACGATCAGCTCCTTGATGTCGCGGTCCGTGATGTCCGAACCGCGCCAATCGCCTTTGTGGGAGTCGTTGTCCTCCTCCAGCATCTCCAGCGCCGCTAGATTGTGGTCGCCGCCGGTGGTCTCGACCACCGCAGAAACGGGAATGACCAGGCCCTCTGGGGGCACGACGATAGAGCTTGCCGGCTTTGCCGCGACTTCGCCCGACGCCGCCATCAAGGGAATAGAGCTGCTGCTGGCCATTGCGTGTGTTTGGAGGTGACTGGCGAGATTGGGAGTTAGGGTTTTTTCGCAAGGCGCGGAGAGCTCGAGGAGGCGCTCGCTGGAGGAAGAAGATGATGCGAGGAGAGAATGAGGTGAAAAGTAAATTTTCCACCACAGTTACTATTTATGATCTCCAGCATCGAGATTCGTGTAGCTTGATCGGACGGTTGCCGCGTAGATGATGTGTGTGCGAACGTGTGCGGAAATTTCGCCACGTCCCAACCGTCGCCGCCAACGGTTCATATCGCTCGCACGGGAAAAGTGGACATGATTGCGTTCTCTGCATGTGTGAGTTACGAGGTGTCGCTGACCTATGTCTGCGTCACCCTAGCTGTCATAGGCAGATGAGCCATCACATCAGAAGATTCTGGCATGGACGGATCCAGTCCGGCTACGGAAGAGTACGATGGAAGATTCAGCAATTCTCCGTCTTACAAGTTGAAGACGGAGAAAAACCTTGCAGGGTTCTTTGGGAAGACTACAAGATATTGCTTGATTATTTGCCGACATCCATCTGGACGGAGCGTTCCACGTGAAGAGGAAAGACGGCGTAAGATCTCGGAGTTCTCCGGGGGCTACTGTTGGGGATATGCTATATGGGTATCGTCATAGCATGTCTCCTATCCGGCTAACCCGGGTGGCCCACAGTTGGTAGCATGGCCCATGGCCTACTAGGCGGCCCAATTAGATGGATCCAGAAGGGAGGCCCATGTCGGATAAAGGAAGTCTACGGTGGAGTCACCGACGTACCCGGAGCCTTGGAGTGCAAGACACGCAAGACTAGTAATAGACGGTGCAGGACTCTGTAACCTGTCCGGCTAGGACTTTTCCCTGTAACCCTAGGACCTGGCGACTATATAATTCGGGCCTATGGGAGCCTTTAGGGCACGACCAAGTAGCAATTAGCACACACCTCGCACAGCAAACCAATCCCTGTAACTCGATGTATTGCCATTATAGTGATTTATAGCAGGAGTAGGATTCCGCCACCATCGTGGGATCTGAACCTGGGTAAGCTGTGTTACCTTGTACCCGTTAACCGTCCGCCTTCTCCCACGTCTCTAAACATGCACTGTGAGGAACCCTCCATGGCGTACTCGTCGGCAATACCACGACACCAAGTGAACCAAAGCTAAGATTAATCGCAAGTATGATGGCTCTACGGACACGACTGTGAGACCGTGGCACATGGCTTAATAGGATTGATAGGAAACCATACCAACAAGTTGCAACTTCTTTTCCGGAAGCTCATCTGTAGATACCACTAAGGTTAAGCGTGCTGGGCCTAGAGAAATTTGAGGATGGGTGACCGACTGAGAATTGGGTACCAGGTGCGCACGAGTGAGGACAAAGTGTGCAGAAAAGACTAGTGTTGGTCTGTGGGGTTAGTCTAGAAATCTTATTGAGATTCCAGGAGTGACAACCACTGATGTGATGAGGCCGGGTGTTACAAGTGGTATTAGAGCCGACCCTGGCGGTTACATGGGCGTTTGCGGGTCAGTGGCGAACATGTGGACCATGGCGCGTGTCGCCCAGAGTGGACATGACATGGCACATGTACCGGCACTGGACGCACATACGTGTGCTAAGAGGGGATGTTCTGGCTTGTGGTTGATCTATGAGGGCATCGATCTTATAAGGGTGGGTGTATGTGAGATAGTGGCGCATGGCTTAATAGGATTGATAGGAAACTCATACCAGCAAGTTGCAACTTTTTTTTTTGGAAGCTCATCTACAAAGAACTCCGAGTTTAAGTGTGCTTGGCCTAGATCAAGGGTGACCGCCCGGGAAGTGGGTATCGGGTGCACATGAGTGAGGAAAAAGTGCACAGAAAAGACTAGCGTTGTTCTATGGGGTTAGTCTAGAGGTCCTATTGAGCTGTTAGGAGTGACAGCCGCTGGTCTGGATAGGCCGGGGTGTTACAACGACTAAGTTTGAATTTTTAATGGAATAGAGGAAAACAATAAATCCACGAGATGTGAGAGTAGATTGCGAGGAAGCGTTTTTCTAGGGTTGAATCAGCGAACCAAAGATCATGCCAGAAAATACGTAAAGTTCCTAGATCCAACAGTCACAAAGGTGACTTTTAAAATCTATGGCAAGCAGGCAAGGAGGTCCTTCTAGATGATGGATTCAAGATGATGGGGATCCCCAAGATCACGGTGCTCAGACCAGCCATAGGGGCAGGCGAACCACTGCTCCCAAGGTGTGGAGTAATCCAATTGCATTCTAAAAAGGAATTTCATAAGCAAATAAAAATTATGTGTGTGAAGATAGCGAACACCTAAGCCCCCTTCTGAGATTAGGGTGCAAACCTCATCCCAGGAAATGTTTGGTTTATTGGGCCACGTAGAGATCAAACAAAACTTTTTCCTCTAACGTGGTGATTCCAAGATCTAGCTGAGGTAGAAGGCCACGAGGTTTACCACTAGACGCGCGGTTGCGGATTACTGATGAAGCGCGTCTGTTGATGCAGTGCAGTCTTGCGATCTCGATCCAATCAACGATTATCCAAGCGCTGATGGTACAACGCCTCTACTGGTATCCACACGTACAAGGAGGAGCACCGATGATGAACTGCTAGGTTCGATACGACGGCTGAACTGTTGTGGATATAGGGTTTCCAACCCATGGAATGGCCTAACCGATCAACTCACCTGGGTTTCTGTGCCCCACTATATGTAGAGAGTGAACGTGGGATCCACTCACTCGTGGCCCATTCACTAAAACCCATATAATATTAGTCACTGTGAGTCCGACTCACTGTCTCAGTCCAAAATCTGGTTCAGGTCTAACCCAAACTTGCTCCCGCTCTTAAGTGTGTGACCCCGCAGGCTCATGGTAACTTGGACACGATTGGAGTCCGACTCTCAATAGATCAATCGGTAGCGGCTCCTAGCAGAACGTGCCAACTCCCAAATACCAAAGAGTCATGATGACTTTCGTTTCCAATGCGACTTGCGTCCGAGTCCCTTTCGCCCCACGATATACCTTGTCAGACTATAGGCGAATAATTTTCATCCCTTAAATAGTCCGACTCTCTTCTAGATCCGAGATAAGTGATTCATCCGACTAACTTTTAGTCGATCGCCTCAATTAACAATTAGCCGAGTCGTGCATGGTCATGCTTTCCAAATCATATCATCCGAGAGGGCCCAGAGAATATCTCTCCAACTAGAGGGGAAAAATCCCATGTTGGTTATTCACATCACGCAACTTGATTCTTAGTCGACCCGAACTCTGCCTTTATAACTTCCCAGTTACGGATCAACGTTTGACAGAACCTAAGTCGGTGATCCTCAACTCGGACTGTGTAACAACCTCAGGTCTAAGGATTTTATTGATTGATATATACAAATAACAACTTGTTTGTTGTACCTCAATATGGGTCAATCCGACTCGCTAAACTCTTTAGCCAAATCTGTGTAAATCGGAATAGCATCTCCATGCCCATGAGAAGTGGAACCGAGTCATCAGCCGACTTTCACATTGGTCTAAGTTGTGTGTCCAGCACAACCTCGATGACTAAGGACATTTAGTACAAACAACATGAACGTATAGTTCCACAACCAAATCAGATATTCAATGATATACATCAGATGTTTATACAAGGACAACTTAATATCTTTATGAATACAATGGGAAATATTATCATTCATGATTGCCTCTAGGGCATATTCCCAACAGTCTCCCACTTGCACTAGAGTCAATCTTCCGACATCACATGTCTAAGAATCTAATACCCATAGCTCTTACGTGTGCCTCATGATTTGGCTGTGGTAATGGCTTTGTCAACGGATCCACAATATTTGCATCCGTGTGTACCTTGCATAACTTTATATCACCCTGATCCATGAACTGGCGAATCAGGTGGTACCGCATGAGTATGTGCTTGTTCTTCTGGTGTTGTCTAGGTTCCTTAGCTTGTGCAATAGCACCATTGTTGTCACAATACACGTCTAACGGATTGGACGAGCCCTGAACCACACCAAGATCCATGAGGAAATTCCTCATCCAAACAGCTTCCTTTGCTGCCTCCGAGGCAGAAATATACTAAGCTTCTATTATAGATGCAGACACAGTCTCTTGCTTGGAACTCTTCCAACTCACATCCCCTACGTTTATCACAAACACATACCCGGATTGCGAACGAGAACCATCAGAGTCGGTAAGATAACTTGCATATGTCTAACCCTTTACACTAAGTTCATCTTCACCTCCATAAACCAAGAACATATTCTTAGTCCTTCTGAAATACTTTAGGATATTTTTAGCCACTATCCAGTGGAATTCTCCAGGATAAGCCTGGTATCTGCTCACAACACTTAGAGCATAGGAAACATCCGGCCTAGTACAAATCATGGCATACATGATGGATCTGACTACTGAAGCATACGGAATCGCACGCATCCGACTTTGCTCATCAGTCGTCGAAGGACACTGAGTATTGCTAAGTTTTACACGATGGGACATCGGTAAGAACCCCTTCTTAGACGATTCCATGTTTAATTTCTTCAACACTTTGTCCAAATATGTACTCTGACTCAATCCAATGAGCCGTCTTGATCAACCTCTATAGATCCGGATTCTGAGAATATATGTTGCCTCACCCAATTCTTTCATTGAGAAACCCCTTTCTAATGATTCCTTGGTATCTTGCAACATCTGTACATCATTTCCAATCAGTAATATGTCATCCACATATAAGATCAGAAAGTTTACTTTGCTCCCACTAAACTTCTTGTATAAACAAGAATCATGATCACTCTTGATGAAGCCAAACGATTTGACTACCTCATCAAAGCGAATATTCCAACTCCGAGATGCTTGCTTCAACCCATAAATGGATTTCTGAAGTTTGCACACCTTGGCAGCGTTATCCGGATCGACAAAACCCTCGGGTTGTATCATATACATGTCCTCGGTTAAAATTCTGTTAAGGAAAGCCGTTTTGACATCCATCTGCCATATATCATAGTCGAAATAGGATGCTATGGCTAACATGATCCGGACTGACTAAAGCATCGCTATGGGTGAGAAAGTCTCGTCATAGTCAACTCCTTGAACTTGTTGGAATCCCTTCGCGACAATCTATGCTTTATAGACGGAAACATTTCCATCCACATCAGTTTTCTTCTTAAAGACCCATTTGCACTCGACGGGTCTTGCACCGTCTGGAAGATCAACCAAGTTCCAAACTTGATTTTCATCCATGGACTTTAACTCGGATCTCATGGCTCCAAGCCATGACTTGGAATCAGGTCCCACCATATCTTCCGAATAAGTTCCCGGCTCATCACTATCTAATAGTAACACATCACGAACACTTCGTAATCTTGCCAATCTTCATAGTATAGGTGCCGCTTCCGGCTCAGCTACCACGACCGGCTCAACCTCCAAGGTTTTTTCCGACTCGCTACTAGCCGGTTCCTCTCGAATTTCTTCGAGCTGCACTGTGCTCCCACTGAATCCCCGACTGAGAAACTCTTTATCAAGGAAGACACCATTTCGAGCGACAAACACTTTGCCCTCTTCTCGGTTGTAGAAGTAGTAACCCAAAGTTTCCCTCGGATACCCCACGAAAATACACTTATCTGACTTGGTCGTAAGCTTGTCCGACTGAAGTCCCTTGACAAATGCTTCACAACCCCAAATCTTAAGAAAAGACAAACTTGGCTTCTTTCCTGTCCACATATCATGTGGTGTCTTCTCTACCAACTTTAATGGTACTTTGTTTAGTGTGAACGCTGTTGTTTCTAGACAATAACCCCAAAATGATAAAGACAAATCTTTCCACGGACCGTTAGATGCTAGAAATATCATGGGACGTTTATGGTTCCCACCCATATGCTGCATATCCTCTACGAATTACCAATTAATGCACGCTACAAGGATAACAGCCACGACCTGCACATCAGGCTACATGCGAGAGGAAGAAGATATAGTTGACTTCGCCGTCCATTCCAAATATCATGGTTAACGCGTGATATACGGCGCAAGAATCACTGGCGACATTGGTTGTTAAGTCCTAGATAATATGTTCCTTTACCACCGGAACTTTCATATTAGGTTATTACCTCATGGTAAATAACCTACACATTATCATGAAAATAGTATTTTCTGACCTTTTTGAAATGCAGGCGATGACAACATTGGATTTGCAAAATACTTTACAGAAATTAATCAAAGGACATGAGCAAGTGTGAACTTGCCTTTTGTGATTGCAAGATTATGCACTCTCGATCTTCAAGACAATATAAGATCCAATATCTGCAATTAGCATCATTGGTCCAGTAAGTACTAATGTTTAAAGAAGCATGATGCTATTATGCATAAGTAATGTAATGCAATTTAGTAATTTTGTATCCCCAGAATAAGCATTGATCTAGGTTTGGAAAATGGAAAGGTTTCTTTAGAATGTGTTATACTTTTAGATAAGTCTCGCACTTGTGCTTCTTATTGAGGCTGGTGAGGTTGTGTGGAACAATGTGTAACTAAAATATCATACAACCAATAAGTTATACAAGTAAGGTTTAAAACAATGTGATTATGATTAATGATCATCTGTTGACTAAGTTGAAAGTCCTTGAGTTTAGTTGTTAAGTGTTGGAGATATTATCTTCAGATTTGTTGTTTAAAGTGGCAAAAAGAATAACATTTGAAGAAAAGATTTCTTGGCTAAGGTTTAAGCAACCTTGATGGATTTTAGAATATGATTGATAGGATGTGATTGACGTTGTCTACGCTGGCTTGAATAGTTTGTATTTGAGATGCTTTACGACTTAATTATAACAAACCAAAGTTAACTATAAAATATATAACAAGATCTTTAGAATTATATTTAAAGGCATTGTCGACTTAAAGTTGTCGACTTAAAGTTAACTTTAAGAACATAGATGGCTTCAGGTGTAATGCATATGATATTTGTACTTTGTTCTCCTCATAATGTTTCTTTAAATTTAATTAAGAGTGGTAGTACTTCTATTCGAGTAGTGATTTCTTATTATTATAGTGAATCATTTATCTCCTTATAAAGGTGTGGTTATGGTTTGCTAATAAGTAAACAATATTACTTAACTACTTATGAATTTACTATAGTGTTTTGGTATGTTTATAAATTTTGGATTGAAGTAAGGGAGGAGATTTTATTTAGTCACAAATTATCCGTGAAGATTTTATATTTGACAAAGATCTTTTAGAGAATAAACTACACTTATAGTTGAATGATAATTCAATAAGATTATATTTAAGTTGTGTTGAACCATTTTGACTTCATAATATCAATATTTAAGACTAAAATTATTTATTATACCTCAATTGACTAATTTCAGAAATATTAGCAATTTTTATTTACCCTTATATGAATTATTAAGTAGGGAAATTAGATTTAAATTCATGTTATTAGGTATTAAGTTTTTATTTACTTCAAAAGTGGGATGTTATATTTTTACATGTAAATATTATTTTTGTGATCATTTTGGTATATTATATGTATTTTTGTGATTTATAAATAATAAGATATGATTTTTATAAGATTTAATTCTTTATAAACACTTAATAAATAATAAATATTTAATTAAGTGAAACAACATTACATAATAATATTAAAGTTTAGTTCTTATTTTTCTAAGAATTTTGGTATATTATTTATATTTTTATTATTTACCATCATTAAAAAATGAATTATCAAAGTTTTATTACTTATAAAATCTTTATTAAATAATATTTATTTAAATAATTAACATATTTATATTGGATGATATAATTAAATTATATATTTTATTTTTCCAAACATTTTCATATATTACACATATTTTCTGAATTATAAAATAAAAGTTATTGAATTTATAATGTTTAATAATTTTATTTATTTTCTAGAAATATTTTTATTTAGACTAATAATGTTTAATTCATTTCCTAAATAGGAAATAACGTTTCACACCACACCCAGGCATACCCTACTCATAGACAGGTGGGGTATTGGCCATGTCAACATGCCACGCAAGCAGTGGACCGGTCAAACGGTGGAGTAGGTCAAGGATGATGTCAGCATGACGTCGCTATGACGTCAGCGCAGCCACCACCGTCAGTTGGTGGTCGCCGACATTGATCTATGGTGCCCCGGCAAGCGAAACTAGTCTAGTTCGAATCAATGTGTTGTGCTAAACCTTATAGTGGCGGCGCCGCTCAGAAATGGTCATCGGAGCCACGGCTCCGATGAGCTCCGACGATGACCGATGGTGTCTTAAGGTGCTACGGAAATTTACAACTAGATGATGCGATTTAGGGGTACTGGAGGGTTTAGGAACTCACCCTGATGACGATAGAGAGGTTGATGAGGACCGACGCGGTCGGAGACGAGCACACGGTCGACTTTTCTGACGAACCCCGATGGAAAGGAATGATAAAATTCGCACTCACCCGAGCTCCCCTTGATCTATTTATTCTACTAGGATAAAGAGGGGAACATGGCGGTTCTCCTCGACCACGCCATGGACTCTGGGTGAACCCTATCGATGGCGATGTGTGACTCCGATGAGCTAGGGTTTCGGGTAGAGGAGGAAATCGAGAGACAGAGCTTCAGAGGGAGAGGGAGTGGATGAGGATGAAGCAGTGCGGTGTCGTCGTGGCCTCCTTATCCCCTCTGGTTGTCGGCAGCACGAATCTCCACGCCGGCGAGTGGCAGCGCTGCTGCTAGCGAGCTGCTTCGGGACGAGCACGAGGTAGACGACGACGATTAGATGGACAAAGGGGTACGCGGGCCTGGGCCGGTGTTGGGCTGTGGTGCAGCGAGCAGAGAGATCTGGCTGCGGATCGCGAGCGATGGATAGGTAGAGGAGATGCTAGGTTGGCTTGCTACTCGGGCCATATTACTTTTTATTTCTTTTTTCCTTTACTATTTTCTGTTTCATTTTCAGATTTGTATTTTACATTTGTTTTGAATCTTTCTCTATAGAATTTTTTTTCTAAATGCATGCAACATAAATAAAGTGTATTTAGAATCCTTTTATGCACTTTTATTATATAGTGTTATATTTCCTTATTATATGTATATAGATCCCTTTAATATTTTTTAAGGGCCTTGGTTATGAATTTGATTTATATAATAAACCATAAAATTATTAAAGGATATTCTACTACTGAATTATGAGATGCAGGTGGAAAAAAAATAATAACCTTAAGGTTTAAGATTTTGTTTCTTATTTAGAAACTTTCTTTAAGCTATGCTTTTATTTATTTATGGATAGATGTGGTTTTATGATATCTATAAAATCATTGAAAATGCCTCACATAATGTCCATTGTATATAGTTAATGCCTTAATATGGTGGTGAATAATGTTAAGTGATATTGATTATTACATTATATATACATTGATAAGCATGATTGAAATTAAAGTTGGGATTCTAGAATTATAACTTTTTACCATTTGTTTTAGGAGACCTAAATTTATTCATGATATTATAGATAGGAATAACATTTCAAGGTTTAAGAAATATTGTCTCTATGCTTATGATTGGAAATGATATCATTATTTAGGGTAAAGTAATATAGTTGTTCTTTTTAGAATGACTTAAGAATAAGGGTTGATAATTATAGTTCCTAGGCACTTATAGTTTTCATGTTTTGAAATGACAAGATATGCTTAAGTAATTTGTTATAGGAAAATATTCCTATAAGGCATTGTGGAAATAGGATGATAAATCAATCAGATAAGATGGATATTATGTTTGGTTAAAGATTTACAGCTGAGTGTTTACCAAGAATTCCTATCTTCATATTTCATAAGTTTGGACTCCTAATTAAGGAATTCCTTTCCTAGATATATTACTTCTTCATATTCATCATCATGGGTTAACATGATGAGTTTTAATTCACAAGAACATTATTACCAACACTTCCACCTTATAAATCCATCTGTAATCCAATAAGCTTAACACTAAAGCTTTACATGATCTCCCCATAGAGATCATTCTCCTCTTTATAGAACTTCTTATGAACCTAATTCCACTTAAATGATCACCCTCTAATTCATTTAGTAGTTGCTTCTAACATTAACTTAATCATACTATCTTATCCTTTACTTGCCTTAGTAACTCATACTCCAACCTCACATTATATTAATGTGACTTGTCCTGACTAGCCTAGGATAACATATCTATACTAATGTTTAATCTTGTTATATCCACCAATGTCACTTATATTTGTTATAATCATTCACTCTTAGTATTAGTGACTTGAGCATGATCATTATAATGCTTTGATCATGTATGGCTTTGGTTTCCAGTTGGCTAATCAAGGCCTTCATCAATACAACATTACAGTTGTATATAATTATCTTCTAATTATTTCTATTGGACTAAGAGATATCATTCAGTGGCTATGCCTACTTTATCTAATAGGATTTCTCCTTGGTAACTATCTTTAGAATTCAACCTTGTAATCTTATCTGTTACCATATAATATATAATCAAGATAACTCTTCTATCCATTCAGGAGTGAGTTACCTCCACCAATTAACATATTGGTTGGATTCTCTTCAAACACTCCCATCCTATAGATGATATCTATAACTAGAATCACCACTTACCTCTTCTTAATTCCTTCTCTAAAGGCTTAAAGTGATTTTTATGATAAGAATAAAAGTTGATAGATCAAGAATTGATAGGTTAATATTTGATGAATCAATAGTTGATTACTCAACATTGATGAACAACAATATTAGGATAAGGCTCAATAGAGATGATAAGGATTGATATGGAAAGAAAGATATGTGGTGAATGATCTTTGAATTAGTTTCCTTCCTACTCCATATAATTAAAGAGTTAATGTTAGATATTACCATGATACTTCATGGTATAAGTAGATAAGATTAAGATAGGTCCAGATATAATTATTAAATCCTTGTTACTTGAGTTATATTCATAGCTTGGTATTCATGGTTTGTTGTAATGAATTATATAATATGATCTCTTGACGATTAACATCAAACATTAAGTAATGTGTTGGTGGTTTAGTTTTATTACATTTGATCTACCCTTAGATCAAATCATGTTTACCCTAAACAAGGTTTTATCAAAGGTTATATTGAAACTTATCGCAGTCAACTTGATGATCTACTTCAATTCCATCAAGTTGATAGAAGCTTCAATCACTTTGATAAGTTTTGTTCAAAAGCGCAAAAATTATACGGATTTTCTATGCATGAATGCAATGCACATCTGTGTTCAGCTTATTTCTAAGCTCTAATGCTGGGATGTTACACAAACCAACCTATAAGATAACTTCTCTACCAAAGATATGAATCTACTAAAAAGGTAAAAGATAAAAGATAATGATGTGATACCGCGGCACTCCCCCAAGCTTGGAACAAGTCAAGGAGATGCCAAACCTGATGACGAATTACTCCTTCGGTGGTGGTGGTGTTCTCTTGTTAAGCTCCTCAATCAGTTTCCTCAAATCCTCAATCTAGAAGGTTAGAGTACGAATCAACTCCGAATTTTGCTCAATGCGGTTCAGGATCATATCGGACCGAGAGTCCCAGTCCTTGCTATTCTTTCCCTACTCTTCCTTCTTAGTGTGTTCTTTCCCTGCATGGTTAGAGCGAGGCAGATCCCAAACCGAGGGAAAGTTACCTTTGGGCACCTGTTGGTATTGTTGCTCATGTATAAGAGTATGGAAGGGATTCTTGGTACGTGGAGGAGGTGACCATGGAGCGAGGATCTGACGTGGGGTTTTCCCTCCTGTAGACATCCGTGCTGTCCTCCTAAGCTTGGTAGGATTTGCCACCACTCCAATGCTTGCAACGGTAGAGAGGGTGTCCGGATGCTCATCCTCGTCCATATCTTCTTCATCCCCTATCAAAATCTCCTCCTCCTTGGGGTTTTGAGGATCATCTTCCTCGGTCTTCTTGCCTTTGTCGTTGGCGGAGACCATGGTGCTCTAAACTTTGAGAAGATTTCCTGACAGAAACAGATCGAAATGAAAACACGTCGAGAACATGATATACGAACCTCGGGGGACCTAGTGGGTTATATATTACGAAGTTTCAATGCATAAGGAAGGTACTGGTGCGAAAACAAGGCGGATACGGAGCTCAGGGGGATCACACCCCTCCAGGTGCGGCTAGCTGGGGCCCGCGCCTAGGGTGGGTGTGGCCACCCTAGCCTCTGTTTCCTCCTCTATTTCGTTTCGTAAACTTCTGTATGTAATAAAAACATCAAAAATATAAAAAGATAGGGTTTTCACGAACCTTCTGTTTTCACCACTTTTACCTATTCAAAGACGAACTCGGCAGATTCCTTTTCTCCTTCTCCTGGAAATTTCTTTCATACAAGGCTTTACACAAACCTCAATGGCAACGGTAGTGTATGCAAAAACAATAAACCTTTAGGTTCACACTTCAACTGAAAGTCATCAAAAAAAATCTACTGTAGCAACTCCTTTCCAAAAACCCAAAAGAATCAGGAAGGGAATCAATATAAGAGGCAAATGCAAATGATGGCAGAAATCTGTCAAAACAGACCAGCAGGTAAAGATTGATTTTTTCAAAAACCTTATGTTGCTCAAATCAAAAAGTGCAAAACTAATGAAAGTTGGGTAACAACTTGTAGAACAAGCACAGAAAAACACAGCTCCATCCGAAGTACTGAGCTCCTTCACGGATTTTTACAATGCAGCACAAAAATCTGTCCCAGGACAACCACTTTTCACAACTCCTCTACTTCTCAAAAGTAGTTGATCTTGACACAAAAACCAAAACTAAAAGGATAAGGAGTGGTTATTACTGAGGTAATAACTTCCAAGACTCGACAAAACTATTGGTTCATCTCCCAACAAGTACTTTTCTTTAATGCCTTTAAGTTAGGCTTGATAGTTTCAAAGATGCTCACATCGGAGATAAATATCTGACTGAAAGAGAGCATCAAGAAGCAAATAACTAACACATTTGAGTTTAACCCACTTCCTATGCATGGGGGTATCATGAGAAAACAAATTGTTGAAACAAAAATCCACTAGCATAGGAAGACAAAAGAAATGCAACTTGAAAGCTTTCAACATAAAACGGGGAAACTTAACATTATTGACATGCATAAAACCATGTTTCCCTCTCTCATAATAACTTTTAGTATCACTTTGAATAAAATTGACAATATAACTGTCACTGTCAACAACTTTATCATCAGAATGAGCATACTTATAATCACCAAAAAGAGGTCCAAGGTCATAAACCGGATCAATAGAAGCAAGTTGTCCCATCCTGAAATCTTTATTAGGCAAGCTATTTTCACAAGGAGCTTTAGCAAATTTGGAAAAATTAAACTCATAAAACTCTCCATCAAACTTAGTCAAAACGTTTTCCTTCCTACAATCTATAATAGCTCCACAAGTGTTCAAGAAAGGTCTACCAAAAATGATAGGACAAGTTTTGCTAGCTGCTGAATTAAGCACTAGAAAATCAGCAGGATACTTAATCTTACCGCAGGGGACCTCCAAATCTCTTACAATACCAATAGGGCAAATGGTTTCCTTATTATCAAGGTGAATAACCACATCAATGTCCTCAAGCTCACAAGGACCAATTTCATGCATAATTTCCCTGTAAAGCTCATAAGGAATAGCACTAGAACTAGCCCAATATCACATAAACCATAATAGCAATGATCACCAATTCTAACAGAAAGCACAGGGACACTATCTTTTCTAGCTTTACTAGGATGAAAAATAATAATAGAAGAGTCTTCACAGAAGACAATGTGCTCATCCTCTATATTTCTAGTGACAAGATTTTTCACAATAGCTACCACAGGTTCAGTATTCATTTGCTCATCAGGTTCCATGATCTTCTTTGTACCTTTTTTATTCGCACTAATCATCATAGAATACTCCTTTACCTTAGCTGGGAAAGGTATTTTCTCAACATAAGGTTCAGGCAAAATATGATCAATAGTACAAACTTCAGTGCTTCTAACAGGAACATGACTAACAACATCTTTATAAGGTGCATGGTACTTATTCCACTTCTTTTTAGGAATTTATATGTAAGATACAAAAGCCTTAAAACAATTGGCAATACTTTGGGAGTCAAGACCATACTCATTACTAATATCATGGAAGTCATCAGTTCCCATAAAAGATTTTATGCATTCATAATCATAATTTATACCTGATTTCTCCCTTTGTCATTCTCCCAAGCTTCAGTATTCTCTTGAATATGGTCTAGGAGATCCCATTTAGCTTATTCCTTCATACGTGTGAATGATCCAGCACAAGAAGCATCTAGTAAATATTTATCATGAAGAGAAAGCCTAGCATAAAAGTTATTGATAATAATATTGTTAGGGAGTTCATGAATAGGACATTTAAGCATTAGTAACTTCAATCTCCCCCAATCTTGAGCTATACTCTCTCCATCATGAGGCCAAAAGTTATATATCAGATTCCTATCCTTATGAATTTCACTGGGAGGATAAAATTTAGAATAAAAGAGAGGTATTATTTCCTCCCATTCCATGGATTGCCCATTCTTCAGCAGCTTATACCATTCTTCATCTCTCCCTTTCAAGGATATAGAGAGTAACTTCTTCTTCACCTGTTCAGTTGTGATACCTGCACACTTAAACAACCCGCATAATTCATGGATAAAAAGCAAATGATCACCAGGGTGGACAGTTCCATCCCCTAAATAATAATTATCCATAACACGATAAACAATACTTGTAGGTATCTTAAAAGGATCAATCTCAACAGGTGGTGGTTCATCTACTACCCTAAAAGTGGTAGTAGTTTTTCCAAACAGAAAACCAAGTGGGTTATCCATATTAGAAACAAAGTAACAAACAGAAATAAAAAGCAATACTCATAGTAGAAGTTTCCTTTACCAGTTCCACTCTTCAATAGCGCTTCACTTCCCGGCAACGGCGCCAGAAAATAGTCTTGATGACCCACAAGTATAGGGGGTGTATCATAGTACTTTCGATAAATAGGAGTGTCGATCCCAACGAGGAGCAGAAGGTGTTGACTAGTGGTATGGAGCAGGAAATCTTTGTAAATACTTAGCAAACGGATTTTTAGGGGTTTTATGATAAAGCAAAGAAATAAAGTGCAAGTAATAAAGACAACAAACAATTGCAGCAAGTGGCCCAATCCTTTCTTAGCAAAGTACAAGCCGGTGGAAATACTTATAAGGACCAAACATTCTCGAGGACACATGGGAATTCTTTCAAATGCTTTCGCTTCAAATAGCTGAGTAGTCTTTTTTGGTGTTGTAAGTGTTGTGTGGGTGAACGTGTGCTAATGTATCGACCTTACTTTGACTAATACATACTTGTGGTTAAACCCTCTACAAGCATCCGCAACTACAGGAAAGCAATTAAGATATAAACCTAACCACGACCTTAAACTCTGAGATCCTATGCTCCCTCGTGCAATGGTGTCCTAACGGGGGTTCAGGTTTTTGTCACTCCGGCGACCCCACAATTAGTAGCCAAATACACAATGCATTCCCCTAGGCCCATAAATGGTGAAGTATCATGTAGTCGACGTTCACATGACACCACTAGAAGAATAACACCACAACTTAAATACTAAACCATTGAATAATATCTCAACACAAATCCACTACTAACAACATGACTTCTCCCATGTCCTCAAGAACTAAACGAACTACTCACAAGACATCATATGGATCCAGATCAAAGATGATATGGTGATGGATAACAATTTGAACATAAACAATAATCCAATGGTTCCACTCACAAGCATCAACTACAATAGTAATCAACACCGGGAAAGTTTCCCCTAAGAACTATGCAAGTATTTAACACAATTGTTACAGCGGGATGGAGTGGTGATGATGGTGCTGGTGGAGATGATGGCGTGGATGATGATGATGATCCTGATGAAGTCTAGCTTGATGATGGTGTTGATGGCGATGATCTCCCCTCTCCGGGAAGGAATTTCCCCGGCAGAAATCTGTCTGCCGGAGAGCTCTTTCTCTTTCGGTGTTTTTCGCCCCGCAGAGGTGGCGGAATCTTTCTATGGTTGCTCCCCGTGTTTTAGGGTTTCGAGGAGAAGATATAGGCGAGAGGGCGGAGCCAGAGGTGGGCCAGGTGGGCCACATCCCCTGTAGGCGCGACCTAGGGGTGGCCCGCGCCTGGGGGGTGTGGTCCCCCTGTGGCCCATCTCCGCCTCCCCTTCTAGCATTCTTCGTCTTCTGGGAAAATATGATTTTCCATAGTTTTTCTGGTATTTTTGTGATCTTCGCGAAATTGCATCAAAACACCTCTTTTTCCATCAGAATCCTGACTCGGCAGTTCATCCTCCATGAATCATCCAACATGCAAAAACAAATGAAAAGACATAAGTATCACCTCTTAATATGAAATATATCAATGAATAGAGGTAAATTATGATATAGAATGGTGATGCAAATTGGACATATAACCGACTGACAAAACTGTGATTCGTAGATCACGTATGGATTACATACATCACATGCACATAAGCCATACCATTACAACTTCATGCAAAAACAATTTATGCATAGATACGATATCTATCGACGTTGTGAAACTCACAGTGACATCTAAGGCGCTACGACAGGGCGAAGCCGACTCGATCATTGTTCCGACTCGATCAAACTCTTTTGATCTTCGATGAATGCTACTGGATTTATGTGTCACAATCTACCCCGATGGCGGAAACCGACCGGTAGGGGTATGTCGTTCCACGACCTCAGCAGTATGATCACGAAAATCAGATCTACCATTCCCCGAGTATAGTTGATCCAATCAACATCATACACAACCGATCTATCTCATAGATCGACCACCAAAATAGCACATAGATCCAATCTACAGCCAACCGCATATCACATATGCGAGATTTCGAGTCTAAAACCAGAATCTATCACTCTGATACTACTGTTGGGCCACGTAGAGATAAAACAAAACTTTTTTACTCTAACATGGTGATCCCAAGATCTAGCTGAGATAGAAGGCCACAAGGTTTACCACTAGACGCGCGGTTGCGGATTACTGATGCATCGCGTCAGTTGATACAATGTAGTCTTTGCGATCTTGTCCAATCAACGATCGTCCAAGCACTGATGGTATAATGCCTCTGCTGGTATCCACACATACAAGGAGGAGCACGGGCGGCGAACTGCTAGGTTCGATATGACGGCAGGACTGCAGTGGAGCTAGGGTTTCCAACGCATGGAATAACCTAACCAATCAACCCACCTGGGTTTCTGCGCCCCACTATATGTAGGGAGTGAACGTGGGCTCCACTCACTCGTGGCCCATTCACTAAAGCCCATATAATATTAGTCACTATGAGTCCGACTCACTAACTCAGTCCAAAATCCAGTTTAGGTCCAACCCAAACTTGCTCCCGCTCTTAAGTGTGTGACCCCGCAGGCTCATTGTAACTTGGACACGATTGGAGTCCGACTCTCAATCGATCAATCGATAGCGGCTCCTAGAAGAACGTGTTGAATCCCAAATACCAAAGAGTCATGAAGACTTGCCTTTCCAATGCGACTTGCGTCCGAGTCCATTTTGCCTCACGATATACCTTGTGAGACGATAGGCGAATAATTGTCATCCCTTAAATAGTCTGACTCTCTTTTCGATCCGAGATAAGTGATTCATCCGACTAATTTTTAGTCGATCGCCTCGGTTAACACTTAACCGAGTCGTGCATGGCCATTCTTTCCGAATCATATCATCTGAGAGGTCCCAGAGAATATCTCTCCAACTGGAGGGGCAAAATATCATCTTGGTTATTCATATCACGCATCTTGATTCTCAGTCGACCCAAACTCTTCCTTTATAACTGCCCAGTTACGGATCAACGTTTGACAGAACCTAAGTCGGTGATCCTCAACTCAAACTGTGTAATAACCTCGGGTCTAAGGATTACATTGATTGAGATATACAAATGACAACTTGTTCGTTGTACCTCAATATGGGTCAATCTGACTCGCTAAACTCTTTAGCCGAATCTGTGTAAGTCAGAATATCATCTCCATGCCTATGACAATTGGAATCAAGTCATCAGCCGACTTTCACATTGGTCTAAGTTGTGTATCCAACACAACATCGATGACCAAGGATATTTAGTACAAACAACATGAATGTATAGTTCCACAACCGAATCACATATTCAATGATATACATCAGATGTTTATACAAGGACAACTTAATATCTTTATGAATACAATGGGAAAATCATCATTCATGATTGCCTCTAGGGCATATTCCCAACATGGTTATATTAAACTTCCCTATCGCCCCAAAAATCCTACATATTTTGGCAAAACCATGAATGGTTCCAACGGGCACAAATAAGACAGATAGGAGTTGGGAGGCCATGGATCGAAGAGATGGCCTGACAAGCATTTCCTGCCCACTGGTCGGAAGAGACTTACCGATCCATCCCGGTAGATGTGTATAGAAATTTCTAAATAAGGTCGGAAAGTGTTTAATTGGAGCTTATGTGTAGAAAGAGGAAGCCCAAGGTAGGTCTAGGGAAAGGAGACAACATAACATCGGAATCTAAGGGCAAGAGTACGGACATTTGATTGATTAATATGGATGTGAGCAAAGGTACTCTTGTGAAAGTTAATCTGTAGGCCCGTTGCATCGATAACACCTGAAGGACGACCCTGAGGCTATCGATGCAATCATCTGTGGCATGTATGATGATGATAGTGTTGTGAACGTATTAAAGCACGGGACAAGGTAGGCGGTCAAGTAATGGGTGAAGGAGTAGGTCGTCGGCTGAATCTTGATGATGCAACAAAAGGCGAAGGACATGTGCAACAATGTTAAAGAGATAAGGGGAGGAGGTGGTATAGGGAGTTAAGTTTTACAAGGACTTGAGGTGTTCTCATATGCTTGTTCGCTAAACCACGCTTGTTACCCTCATACCTTTTACCATGTCAAATGTAAAATACTCGTTCTCTCGTTCAGATAAGTTTTTTCCACTTTAGGCAATTAATACCCTGATTTTATTAAAAATTAAACCCGTAAGACAACATTCAAACAACTACCCACACCATGTTATATTACACAAACTCTTACTGTGCTACCAGAACAAATAGCTCCTCAAAATAGAGACCACTAACCACGAAGATCAAATAAGCACAACAAAACTGGGAAGCTACTACCATCTAATACAATCTCCACGTCCGTAGAAGCACAAAAAACACATAGAAATCTTAAACAAACAGACTCTTCCCTAATCTCCTTCTGAAACTTTTCACCAGCTTTGCTATGTTCACCCCACACTGATACGTCTTTTCATGGGCTCCCAACCCTGATGCACACTGAACGACTCTAGAGACACTTTAAACAACACCAGTTGAAAGGACTATATCTTCCCATGATGTTTTTGGTGTTAAATGACAATCCCAACCGTGTTTTTAATTGTGCTCTTGAGTTTCAGGGGAAACGTCGTTGATGTCTCCTTCTATTGTGTTGGATGCTCTCTTGTGATCTTTTGAAGACGGTGGCCTTTTAGTCTTCTCCTAGTTTCTTTCCGGTTGTTGTTTTTAGGTCACCGTACTATTAAGAGGGGGTCCATTTTGGAAGGCTGTGGGAAATCACTTGTTCTTGCACAAACCTATATGCACCGCCACAGCCATCCCATTATCCCGCGAGAGAGCGTGTTCCTATTCTGTTGGAACCTTTTGTGTCTCACCAGAACTTCCAGTCATAGGCCGGAAGTTCCGCTCAAACTTTTTCTGCGGGCTGTTATACAGTTTGTTCCGATGCTAGTTCCGCCCCAAGTTCCGGTGGCGGCTCAGTAACCTTCTGTTTTGAAGTGTGCTATTTGCCGGAACTTGGCCAGAACTTGCATCGGAACTTGTCCTGCCAAAAGTTCCTGAGTGGAACTTCCGCCAGAAGCCGGAACTTCCGGTCAGATTCGCTTCGCGACCCAAAAGTTCCGCCTCTTGTTCCTGTAGGGTTCGCAGCATAGAAAACAAAAATTTTCCTACGATGTGAACTATGTACCAAGATCTATCTACTAGATACAAACAACGGGCGGATGTATATCCGTAGAGAACATACCCTTGAAGACCGACAAAGCTTAACGAGTTCAACTCATGGTTGATGTAGACGTTCTCTTGCCGATCTCAAGATCGAGAAGAAGTCCTAGCACCGCAAATCAGCAGCGCATCCGTGCTCGCACACACGTTCGAGGCACCGAGCAACCTCCGCCTCCTCGCTCCAGCGATGCAGCGGAAGCACAACTCTTTCTTGCCGAATAGCCACCGGGAACATGTATCTCGCTAGTACGAGACCATGGGGGATAAATTCTAGAGGGGGAGAGAGATCCTTCACGAGGAGGTGTGTTGTGAGAGGAGGAGAGGGGGGCCTTTTATAGGGGAGAGGGGGGGCACCCAAGGGGCATGGCGCCCAGCCATGGGGGCTGCCCCCACCTCTTCCACATTCATGTGGGTGGAGCTCCCACTCAAAATGAAAAGCCTCCACTCCCATTAAAAAGCCTCCACTCAAAAATCCACTCACATGCATTAAATTTCCACCAAATTTAATGCAAGCTCTCATTTAAAGAAAACTCTTTTATTTATTTATTCAGAATTTTGTTAATTACTTTAATTAACAAACATTCACATAAAACCCCTTGCTAGTATTCCATTTCACATGCAGAACCAGTTTCAGCAATTTCAACCGAAACAGTTTCGGTGTCTAGTGAAATAAATTCCTGCGCTTTCCTTTTATTTTCGGCATGAAACTTTTGCTCCAATTGGATGTCGGTGTCTCTTAAGTGTGTCACCCTACGGTTCGTGAATAATGCGGACATGATCGAGACCCCTCTCGGATCAATAATCAGAAGCGGGATCTGGAGACCCATACTGACTCCCACACATTCAACGATGACTTTCTTGTGATCGTCGGAACCTTTTACGCTAGTATCTTAATCCTTTTGTTTCGCGATATATTACATGTCCGATATTCGATCATCGGTATCTCCATACATAGTTTGATCTCGTTACTGACATGCACACTTTTCTCGTTCCTGTGATATAACATTCTAGTGATCAAATCACTTGCTTGCAAGCTAACCAATGTGATATCACCGAGAGGGCCCAGAGTATATCTATCCGTCATCGGGATGAACAATTTCCACTCTCGATCCATGGGCCTCTACATAACACTTTATTAGTTCTGAATCCATCTTTATAATCACCCTGTTACGGTGTGAGGTTTGATGTTATCAAGAAACTCTTCCGGTGTTAGTGATTGACATGATCTCATGGTCTAAGGATTAGGATCACTTCGTAAGTTGTTATAGCAATATAAACTCAATGACTTTGATCGTAATGCTATACTTCGGATGAATGTTCATCACACCATTACACTAATGGTGTGATCCCGTTATTAACAACATCCAATGTCCATGATCAGGAAACTTTGATCATCTTGTTAATCAACGAGCTAGTTTATGAGAGAGGCATAACTAGGAACTTCCTTTTTGTTTATTAAACACACATGTATTAACGTTTCCGTATTAATACAATTATAGCATGTAAAATAAACATTTATCATAAACAAGGAATACGATAATAACCACTTTATTATTGCCTCTCGGGCATATTCCCTTCAGTCTCCCACTTGCACTAGAGACAATAATCTAGTTTAAAAACTTTGCGTATTGAACACCTATGGCTTTCTGGTGTTCCATATACGCAATTGCAAGTGGTTAACATAATCTACGGATCTGACGCTTCAGGTCCGTGTGTATTTGCATGTCTTTACGTCTTCACGCATCACTCATTCTCCAATGAGATGGAATTGTATAAATTTGGTCTTTCGGTGAGACCTTTAGTTCCTTGGGGTTAAATCATGTCGATACTATTGTCATACAATATATATTTAGTGTTAGCCCGTTACGAACCACACCTTAGTTTGATAACAAACTACTTGACACAAATTCCCTCCTTTGCTGCTACTATAGCAGTCATATACTTAGCCTTTTGTTGTAGTATCCGTCACAATGTCTTAACTTTGGAACTCTTCCAAATCCATCATGAAAACTTTCTTTCCATTTCATTGTGCCACTCATAGTTTAAATTGAGATAAACTTAATTTGTATCTTGTGACAAAACTAGTATCAATGTAACGCTTTACAATGAACTATTTATAATTGTTTGTCACCTCTACACAAATATATTCTTAGTTCTTCCAAAAGATCATAAGAATATCCTTACTATCGTCCAATGATCATTTTATGATTCATTCTGGTATTTGCTCATAACACTTAGAGCATAGGACATATCTGGATGTGTACATATCATAGTATGATTGATCAAAACATTCTCGTGATTTCACTCATCAAGTGTCAAAGCACTTGAATCTTGTTTCACTTATCAAGTGTCGATACACTTGAATCTTGATTCAATTCCTTTCCATGCGACAAGAACCGTTTCTTGTCGTTTCTATATTGAACTCCTTCAATATCTCATATATGTACGTTTGGCATAACCATATTAGCGTCACGGTCTATCCACTATAGACTTTCATGCTAATTATTCGGGTTTTGCCTAAGTCTTTCATCAAAATGAAATTCTTAACCTCTGTCAATAAAATATACATAATTTCTAATCAACAAGATGTCCTCCACATAATGTATTAGAAATACGTCTTAGCGCTCCCACTTAATTTCTTGCAAATGCAAGCATCTTCATCGTCTCCTGATGAAAAACTCCTTTTTCATCATGGTGAAGATTCCAACTCCGCGATGCTTACTTCAACAATTGAAGTTTGCATGCCCCTTTTTAGCATCCTTTGAATTAACAAAACCCTTTGGATCGTGTCATGTACACGTCCTAGGTAACTATTCTATTAAAAGAACTTTGTTTTGTTTATTCATCTACCATATACCAAATTATATGTAGTGGTTGCTACTTTAATCCGTCCAGACTAAATATCGCTATGAAAGATCAAATCTTGTCATAGTCAACTCCTTGAACATTGTCATAAAATACTTTACGACATGTCGACTATTTCATAGATGTGAAACATCCATGTATGTTTCTTTATAGATCCAAATACGACTGATAGGTTTTTACACCTTTCCGGAGGGTCTTCCAAGTTCAAAACTTGACTTCTCGTGTATGGAACTATCACGGATCTTATGGCTTCAAGCCATTTGACGGAGTCAGAGCCCATCATCGCTTCTTTGTATGTATTCGGTTCATTATTGTCAAACAATAATGATTTACTCTCAAATCTTAGCATTTGATTGTTTAACCGACCTACTTGGTTCAATAGGAACTTAGATCTCCGTGACCACAACTTTTGAGGCACATAAGCTATGAGCATTATGGCAGCCTTCAGAACGATTTCCGGCGCTGCACAACTCAGCACATATAGCTAAGGTTCGTTAACCTTATCAAAGTTCTATTGTCCTCCCACTTAACTTTTACGAAAAATTCCTTCTCCAAGAAACTTCACGTTTCAAGCGACAAACCCTTTTGTCCTTGGTGTTATGAAGGAATAACCAATTGTTATTCGAAATAACCTACAAAGACATGCTCATTCGACTTCGGTTGTAAACATCTTACTTATGTTTAGCATACCAAAATTTAAGAAATGACAACTTGGGTTTTACCCCAAACCATAACTTCCATGGTGTCATTTCAACGGATCAAGATGGAGCTCTTTTCAGTGTAAAAGCGGTAGTCTCTAAAGCTTTAATCTTTTAAAACATAATGGCAGTTTTATAAATAATACCTTTGATCCAACCATGTCAAACAAGGTTTCATTACAAATCTCAAACACTCCATACTCCTATGGTGTTTCGGGAGATGTAAATCTAGGTGTTTTGCTAAACTTGCAACTCAAATAAATCCCTTTATGATAAAATCATAATTCATTTATTTTCTTGTTACACTTGTAACTCAAACAAATCCCTTATGATAAAATCATAAACCATTTATTTTCTTGTTACAATGATTTTGCACTTCATCTTGAAAGTCTTTGAAACGTTTTCAAAATATTTCATACTTCTTTCTCATTAAGTGAACATTCACTCAAATTTCTGGAGAAAGCATATGAAGTTGAAATCCATCGCTTACGACTATACATAATGGACTACATACATCGATATGTATAAATTCCAATAATTTAGTCGTTCGTTCTTCTTTGGCCTTTGAATGAAGTTTTAATTATCATGTGGAAAGTCTCACAAGCGTCAAATGATCAAATCAAAGACTCCAAAAATCCATGAATATGGAGATTCTTCATGTTTTCTTTCCAATATAATTTAAACGGTGATGTCACTTCGTAAGTGATCTTCCAATCATTTGTCTTGCGACATTTTAGCATTAGGTTTTATGGATGTGATTTCTCCAACTAGATTTGTAAATCATCCATCTTATATGGAATACGGTAATTATTTGAACAACCTTTGTTCTCATAATACCTGATTCAAATAACAATTATTAAAACAAATCTTGAAGTCAAGCCTTGATGTCAACGAGAAATACAAACAACGGTTTGTTTGTTTTCGATGAACATCATCACATATTCTGTTGCTAGTTACTTAGGCCATTGTGGTTCATGAATTGCGTCATTCCGTATGAAATTTCATACGAACCAATTCGGTATCCAATACCCAAAAACCACATTGTTTAACAAGCAAAGAATACAACCATAACATGTATATAATCTATATACCTAAATTGGATATTTCCAATCTTTTCTTTTCTGCCAAATATATTTTATAGATTCTCGAGCTTGCCCCGTCCATTGCAAATATTGCTTTGAATCTATGCAAATCTGTGGATTGTCATCTAACACCAAAAAGGGGGAGATTGAAAGGACTATATCTTCCCATGATGTTTTTGGTGTTAAATGACAATCCCAACCGTGTTTTTAATTGTGCTCTTGAGTTTCAGGGGAAACGTCGTTGATGTCTCCTTCTATTGTGTTGGATGCTCTCTTGTGATCTTTTGAAGACGGTGGCCTTTTAGTCTTCTCCTAGTTTCTTTCTGGTTGTTGTTTTTAGGTCACCGTACTATTAAGAGGGGGTCCATTTTGGAAGGCTGTGGGAAATCACTTGTTCTTGCACAAACCTATATGCACCGCCACAGCCATCCCATTATCCCGTGAGAGAGCATGTTCCTGTTCTGTTGGAGCCTTTTGTGTCTCACCGGAACTTCCGGTCATAGGCCGGAAGTTCCGCTCAAACTTTTTCTGCGGGCTGTTCTACAGTTTGTTCTAACGCTAGTTCCGTCCAAGTTCCGGTGGCGGCTCAGTAACCTTCTATTTTGAAGTGTGCTATTTGCCGGAACTTGGCCGGAACTTGCATCGGAACTTGTCCTGCCAAAAGTTCCTGAGCGGAACTTCCGCCAGAAGCCAAGAACTTTCGGTCAGATTCGCTTCGCGACCCAAAAGTTCCGCCTCTTGTTCCGCCCCAAGTTCCGGTGACGGCTCAGTAACCTTCTGTTTTGAAGTGTGCTATTTGCCGGAACTTGGTCGGAACTTGCTCGGAAGTTCACCGGAACTTCCGGTCTATTTTGACCGGAACTTCCGGTTGCACTTCTGGAGCGGGCGTCAACGGTCTGATGACCGTTGGAGCCAGGCTGGGCGGAACTTCCGGCCTCTCACCGGAACTTCCGGTGAGGTCGCGGGGGCTGTAACGGTTCAGCGCGGGGTCCTATTTAAGGCACCCCTCTTCTTCCTCCCACTCTCTCTCGAATTTTTCTCTCTCCTCCATTAATGCTTGAGCTTCACCTCACTAGATCTCTTCCTCTAGCCACTCAAATGAGTTGATCTTTTGAGAGGTGAGGGAGGTGACCTAGATCTACACTTCCACCAAAGAAGATTTGATTTCCCCACCCATCCTTTGTGGATCTTGTTGCTCTTGGGTTTCTTGGAACCCTAGACGGTGTAGGGCATCCCCGGAGCTAAGGCGTGTGTTGTAAAGCTTCGAGGTGTCGTTGAGGGCCTCCAATTGAGTTGTGGAGCCTCCCCCTCAACCTTGGTGTAAAGGTTTCGGTTGGCGCCTTCAAGGTCACCGGTTAGTGGATTGTGAGTCCTCCTGTGTGGGGGAGCTCACCGGAGAAGAAGGTGAGGCCTTTGTGGCGCTCGGGTGACCTTGTGTGGCCCCGACACCTCTCCAACGTAGACGTAGCTCCTTGGGAGTGAACTACGGGAATTACATCTCCGTGTCCCCTCTCCGGTTACTTCGTTCCCCTCCTTTACTCCTTGCTATTTACTGTTTTTGTTGTTGGTGTTTTGCTTTCTTGCATTTAGGTTGTTCACTTAGTTGCATCTCTAGATAACTTCCTTTCTCGTTGAGCCTAAAAGTGAGAAACAAATTAAAATTGGGTAGACGCCTATTCACCCCCTCTAGTCGTATCAAGTCGGTACTTACACCAGTGATGCAGAAGCCTGAAGAGGGCGCACACATTTTGTTCTAGCTTCCATAACCACTTACTTAAAAGGCAAATATTCGTAACTCTCAAATCAACCACCCCTAAACTACTAGAATCTTTCAGCCGGTGCACTTTATCCCAACTGGCCATATGGTACTTCTTAACTGCCTCCTCTTTCTGCCATAGATATCTACTCATAAAGAACTTAAATATTTTACCTAGCCCTTTGGGAAACTAAAAAAGGGACATCATATACATACACACATTACCCAGACAAGATTTCACCAGAGTCAACCTACCACCATAAGAATTTGATGTTCCTTTCTAGGTATGAATTTTCTTTCCCATCCTTTCTTCAGACCCTTTCCAATCGTTAAACGATCTAACTCTACTTAAAGGTACTCCCAAGTATCTAAAATGAATCTTACCAACCATATGTGTCACTTTTTTTTTCCTCTAGCACTACCAAAATAGAAAATACCACTCTTATGAAACTTAAATTTGAGCCCAGACATTTTGTTCAAACAAACGCAAAATAAACTTCAAATTCCTAGAACTCCGAAGGTCATCCTAAAACACAAAAATGTCATAATCTGCATATTTTAGCATCACACCCTTCATCTACATAATCATATAGCATACTCTTAACTAAACCATTCTCATAGGGTGTCTTTACGATCTAAGTCAAGGTTTCTATATCAAAGTTAAATAAGGGGGAATGGGTCTCCTTGACTTAGACCTTTTTTTTTGTCTCAAAGTAGGGACCAATCTGATCATTCACCATCACTACAACTTTTCATTTCTAACAATCTTCATGATCCAAATAAAAACATTAGAAGGAAATCCTTTTATAACCATAACCTTTTCTAAGAAGTCCTAGCTAATTTTGTCCTAAGCTTTTTCAAAATCTACTTTAAAAAGGATAATATCTAATTTGTTTCTAATGTATCACATGCATTACTCCATGCAGTACCACTACCCATCAAGGATAAACCTATTATTAATAAAATAAGAATGTGCATGCATTATGATTTTACCTCCTACATGCATAGCTCTACTATTCTGAGTCTTAGTATTTTAAATAAAACATCAGAAAGTAAAATGGGTTTGTACTATTGGATTATATCAACACCCACACTTTTTGGTAAAAGAGTAAGAACGCCATAATTCAATCTAGCAATATCTAATATATGGTGAAAGAATTCATTAAACAATACAAAGGTCGAACTTAACAAGCTCCCAATAATTTTGGTAGAACTCTATAGGAAAATCATCTATACCAGGTGCCTTATTATGCTTCGTCTGAAAAGCAACCTCTTTAATTTCTTCTAAAGTAAACTCCTTCTCCAAAACTATTCTATCAGAATCATGTAAACATCAGAAACCACACCATCCAACTCATATTCTATTTGGTTATTAACATGACCAAACAAATTTTTATAGAAATCAATAGCATATAATAAAAGATCTCTATTCCCTTGAACCATGCCCTCTTCCTGGTTCAACCAACTAATTATCTTCCCTCTCCTTCTACCATAGTACCACTAGCCCTAGCCGTGAAATAAGCAGTATATGAATCACCTTCTAAGATCTCTCTCCATTTAGCTCTCTCGAGCCATCTAACCTCTTCTTCTTTATAAATCTTATGCAATCTATCATCTAGTTGCTTTCTAAGGAAATAATTATCTAAAGACAAACCAGAAATCTCACTACTCTTGTGAATGGCATCGATTTCATCAGTAAGCAACTTCTTTTGTTTCTTATAAAACCAAACATAATTCAAATTCCAACCTTTTAAATTCTTCCTAATAAAACTAGCTCTGTTCTCCCATTTAGAAACAAAATCTCTATGAAAATAGAATTTATTCCATAAATTACCAACAATACCATCCAAATCCTCTCTCAAAGACCAACATAACTCAAATTTAAAGGGTTTGCTCACTCGAATTTGAGCTAAACCAAAATCCAGCACTAAGGGAGAATGAATGAAATTACTCCGGTAATTTTTCACATATAATAACAAACGATAAGCCACTTCAAATTCTACAGACATTAGCATTATATATCTAGCATAGATAAAGTAGGGTCTTCTTGGTTGTTAGACCAAGTAAACATCCTCCCATCTGTTTCTACCTCCTTCAAGTCCCAATGCTCTATAATAGCATTAATAGTTCAGGTAAGTTATTAGACATAAACAGCTAGGTGATTACACCTGTCCTGTGGGCTGTCGATTAGTCGATATAATCTAGAACACACAAAGCATATAAAGTGAACTCAAGCCATGAAGCTCATCTCGAACTCGTCCTCGCCGACCCCGACGAAGTGCGACCCCTGGTCGATCACCTTCCTGCCGTTCTCTGCCGCCCGGCTGAAGTGATTGCAGGGGCTCACCTCGAACTCCACATGTGCCACCTGCGCCGCCTTCAGGTGCACGCTCTCGAACCCGATCAGCTGACTCGCCGGCCGGCCATCCGTCGCGTTCGGCCACCGGAGGAACAGCAGCACCGGGTGCCTGCCGTCCATGGGCCCGTGGTTCTGTACCCTCACCAGCGCCGGGAACTTGAGCTTGTCGCACGCCTCCGCGCCGATCTCCTCCACGTCGTAGCTCACAGCGCCTGCTGCCGACTCAATCGCCTTGAGGCCGTCGGTGCTGACCATGGATGGTGGCTTTGTGCCCTTGGACACGAAGCTGTGGGAGTACTTTGAGTAGCTGAGACCGTAGCCGAAGTTGTACACGGTGTTGCCTTTGTAGAACCGGTATGTGCGTCCGGGGTAGCCCGTGGGCGGGTCGGCGCGCATCCGCATGTCCGTCATCGGCACGGCCGTGAACTCCTTCGGATACCATGTCACCGGCAGCCTCCCGCCTGATGATCCAACATAGGATGGTCAGGAATCAGCAGAGCTTAATTACGCCTCATAAGATAAGATTTGCCCGAGGTCAATTGTTCAGATTGAGTGAAATTGTGAAAGAATTCTTACCGGGGTTGTGTTCGCCGAAGAGGACCTGGGCAATGGCGATGCCCCCCGCCTGTCCCGGATACCCAGCCCAGAGAATGGCACCAATCTTGGGATTGTATTTGGCAAATGTCACGTCCACGGGGCCACCGCAGAGAAGCACCAAGATCACCGGCTTCTTCGCCGCGTCGGCAACGCTGTTGATGAGGGTCTCCTGCATCCCGGGGAGCCCCAGCTCCAGCCGATCGACCTCCTCCCTCTCCTGATTCTGATCCAACCCCATGAACAACACTACATTGAACGCCGAGCTCGCCACGTGCACTGCCTCGCCGATGTTGGAAACGTTGCAGACTGCCGCGTTGCACCCGGCGACGAACCTGGCGTCCTTGACGTACCACTGCAGCGCCTGGAGAGGCGTGACGTAGATGCACGGCGGGCCGAAGTAGTTGCCGCGCAGCAGCGTCGCGTCGTTCGCGTTGTGCCCGATGACGGCGATGGAAGAAACCCTGGATTTGGACAGGGGCAGGGTGTTGGCATCGTTCTTGAGCAGGACGATGCCGTCCTGCGCTGCTTGGAGTGCCAGGTTCTGGTGCTTCTGCTTGCACACCTGGTCGGCGCCGATGTTACCGTACCGGTTGTGCTTGGGGTTGCCGTTGAAGAGGCCCAGCCTCATCCTGATGGTGAAGAGGTTGTGGAGGGCTCTGTCGATGTCCCGCTCCGTGATCTTCCCTTTCTGGATCGCCGAGAGGCCGTGCGTCTGCACGTAGCCGCCGCAGTTCATGTCCATTCCTGAAATGGTTTCAGGTTACAGATGGTAAGCATTTCTTTTCTGAAGTTTTTTTAGCATGGTTTTATGAAGTACTAAGTCCTTGATCTTTTTATTGATTGCTGCATCTGGATGGGTTGCCGCATCATTTGTGTTTTTAGCATTTCTTTACTGTCACTGTTGACTTGTGCACTTGAGCCATCTAATTAACGCCAGCACAAGAACTTCTGTACTTGCATGCTGTGAGGTGGTCTTCCTTTTGTAAGGGACAGCTGAGCTTCTGCACCAAAATTTTGTTACATCTCACAGCTGGATGATATCATGATATTCAGTGGCATGCTATCAATTATTTCTATTGGATTCAAGTGCTAAATCAGCAAAAACAAAAACAGATAGCTGTAGCAGTGCACTGAAAAAACAAAACTGTTTGAAAACCCGCCAAAATCAACTTTTGTTTGCATTTGGTTCCCCGCCAAAAAATTAACTTTTGGTTTCAGTTCGGTGGCCCAACCAAACCTCTACACATTTTCCACATTTTATTGTTCAGGAATCATGCTTTTAGTTCTCTGTTATTTATGATGTTAACTGCCTAGAGAATCATATGCATTGAATGACTCATCTTGTAGAACATGTATATAGTTGACAACTTGCTAGAGTCATGAAAAAGCTCATACCGGCCTTGAGGACATCTGCAACTGCATCTTCGGGCTCTTTGGCATATCCCTGGACGTCATGGATGATGGCCACGGCGTCACAGTCTGAAGCGATGTATCTGGTCAAACAGATTAAACTTGCAAGCGTCAGTTACTACTCCAGTCTTTTCTGAATAATTAGGCTAGTCTTTTCTGAAGTTACAACAGGTAGCAGGTCTCAACCGTCAGTCCTGTATTTTTGCTGAATCTTCTTACCCGTTAAATCCCCAGTCCCCTCTCGCGGTTTTGGTGAGGAGGTTCTGATCGGCGCAGGTGGGAACGCCATTGACGCGGTTGTAGGAGCACATGATACCGCTGGCGCCGCCGTCCTCGACGCAGCTCTTGAAGGGCGGATTGTACGTGTCGGCCAGGTCCTGCGCGGTCACCTGAACAAGTTTTCGCATGGCATTAATTCAGAATAAGAACCTGACCACGACGGAAGCTGCCACATCAATGGCGTCGGGACGAGCGGTTCTTAATCATCAAAGTGGCAACACGTAACGTACCTTGGCGTCGAAGGAGAAGCGGGTGACGCCCTTCCAGTTCTCGAGGTCGTAGGCGGTGAAGTGCTTGCAGCAGGCGGAGGCCTCGAGGTCGGAGGTGTTGATGGGGCCGGCCATGCCGTACCCCTGCACGCCCCGGACGAACACGGCGGCGTACTTGCCCGTCATCGTCGGGTCCTCGCCGGGGGTCTCCTGGCCCCTGCCCCACCGCGGGTCGCGGAACACGTTGATGTTGGGAGCCCAGAAGGTGAGCCCCTCCGCCTGCCCGTTGTTGTAGACGGCCCGCGCCTCCGTCCCGATCACCTGAGGACGTCACAGAACATCATGATCGTCCCGATCACCTGAGGACGTCAGCTAACACATCTCCAAGGCAGAGTGGTGATGAAACAGTGGCTAGCTAGGAAGAGTAGTGTCTTCGTGTACGTACCCGGCCGATGCGGTACCAGAGTTGTGGGTTAAATGACGCGGCGGTGAGGATGACCTGCGGGAAGCTGGTGACGGCGCGGATCGGGCCGTTGAGGTGGATGCCCTTGCTCCACCCCACGCCATGAAGCGCCTCCGACCACCACTTGTACGCCGGCACGCCCAGTCGGGCCACGGCCGGCGATTCGTCGCCCAGCTGCGAGATCTTCTCCTCCAGCGTCAGCTTCGACACCAGGTCCCCGGCCCGCTGCTCGATCGGCAGCTTCCGGTCGCAGAACGGCGCGCTAAACGGCGCGCCGCACGAGAAGGGCGGGCCGGCGGCCACGGCGACGGGTGACGTCGACGCGAGCAGCTGGACCAAGACGAGGAGCAACGCTGGCGCGGCGGCAGCTTGAACGACGTGCGTGCGGCGTCCCATGGCTGCGTGTGGGTGAGGACGGGCTGGGTGGCTTTGGCTATCGCCGGTGTGTGTTTATATATGTGGGAGTATGGGTACTAGGAGTGGAGCCATCTTTTCATTTCTATGACGATACTACCCATACAAGTATCCTACTCGATCCTATTTGCGATCTGTATGTTAATGCTCTCCAATTTAAGAGAGGGTTGAGGCGGTCGGTTGATAAGGGTAAAGTTTGGCCATATTTTCCAACTATAGCAAATAGTAATAATTAAAATGTGATGTCTTCAATCTCAATAAAAAATATTAATGTCTTGGATTTACTTGCCTCTGTCGTAAATCACTTCCAAATATTCCGACTATATATTCATAAAAATATAAATGTCATAAAACACTTCCATATATACCTTTTTATTTCACCACACGGATGACATGATTCAAGGTCCTAAGTCATAAGCAGAGTTTTGTAATG
Organism: Avena sativa; assembly: GCA_916181665.1. Classification (NCBI taxonomy): domain Eukaryota; kingdom Viridiplantae; phylum Streptophyta; class Magnoliopsida; order Poales; family Poaceae; genus Avena; species Avena sativa. Next base: position 182,976,900 of record OV702284.1, on the reverse strand, counting down.
ATCATCCATAATTTGAATTTAAAATTTGATTTTCAAATTTTTCTGATAACGTCATGGATTTCTAAGTAACCACGGCAGCCGAGTTTTTTTGAGCACCCGCGATAAATGGTCACGTGGAGCAAAAAATACCATTTTTTTAATCATTTTGAATTTAAATGAGCATCCTCGGTAAATAGTCACCAAGAAATTTGATTTTAAAATTTTGGTTTTCAAGTTTTCCTAATAGTGGCAGGGAATTTCTTAGTAACCACATTAACCGAAAATCCCAACCCCTATAAAACCACCATGCAAGTTGTTAGGAATTAATTAATGGAGAAGTTACACAAATTTGCTCCCTCTATAGAATTGGTTTGCATCACTAGTAGAAAACAGGCCTTTTGTCCAGGCCATTAGTCCCGGGGACTAATGGCCCTGGCCGGACGGCCCGAGCCACCCAAAACCATATGTCCCGGCCGGTTAGACCCCATTAGTTCCGGTCTGAGGCTCAAACCGGGATTAAAGGGTCCTAGCCCTGCCGCTTGCTGCGGGCACCCCTTTAGTCCCGGTTTGTATCTCCAACCGGGACTAGTGGTCTGGCCCTATATATACGCACAGCCCCCTCCTCCTCTCAACTGTTTTTTTCCTGGTGGGAGAGAGTGTTGTTGTGCTATTTTTTTTCTTGTTCATACATATGCACTAGAGGTGTTCGGTGAAATGTCCATTAGAACGATGCAAGTTTAGGTCACACAAGACAGACATGATATGAGGTGCCCGAGCAACACTTAAGTTTTCTCATCTTTGTTTCCAAGTGTAATAAAAGGTTAGCAACTATTTTCTCGTTAAGACCGTCGTGCGGTACTAATTTTAGCATAGTGATTGCATTTCACATATATTTGTATGATACAGATGAGCCATCCATGGATGTACGGTGACCGACACTCTGCCGCTTTCAGAGAAGGCGTGCGTTCTTTTCGAGTTATGGCCGAGGAGAACAAGCGACGTGATGGTTTTATGTGTTGTCCATGTGTTGACTATAGGAATGAGAAGGCTCACACTTTCGCAAGAGTCATTAAGAGCCACCTGCTTCGGTCTGGTTTTATGTCTGGCTATAATGTTTGGACCAAACACGGAGAAAGAGGAGTTGTGATGGAAGACGGCGATGAAGAAGAGAACGATGATGACATCTACCGCAATGGAAGACAATGAAGAAGAAGGAGGTGAAGAACGGGAGCCAGACCGGCCCGCTGATGATCTTGGTCGGGTCATTTCTGATGCAAAGAGAGACTGTGACACAGAAAAGGAGAGGTTGCAGTTTGAGCAGATGTTATAGGACCATAACAAATTGTTGTACCCAACTTGTGAAGATGGACAGAAGAAGCTGGGTAGCACACTGGAATTGCTGAAGTGGAAGGCAGAGACCGGTGTGACTGACTCAGAATTTGAGAAGTTGCTGGTACTCATGAAGAGGTTGCTTCCAAGAAATAACGAATTGCCCGCCAGTACATACAAAGCAAAGAAGCTCGTCTGCCCTCTAGGATTAGATGTGCAGAAGATACATGCATGCCCTAATGACTGCATCCTCTACCGTGGTGAGAAGTACGAGAATTTGGATAAATGCCCGGTATGCACTGCATTGCGGTATAAGATCAGAAAAGATGACCCTGGTGATGTTGATGGCGAGCCACCCAGGAAGAGGGTTCCTGCCAAGGTGATGTGGTATGCTCCTATAATACCACGATTGAAACGTTTGTTCAGAAACAATGAGCATGCCAAGTTGTTGCGATGGCATATGGAAGAACGTAAGAAAGACGGGATGTTGAGGCACCCCGCTGATGGTCGACAGTGGAGAAAAATCTAGAGAGACTTCCCGGACTTTGCTGGTGAAGCAAGAAACTTATGGTTTGGTCTAAGTATAGATGGCATGAATCCTTTTGGGGAGCAGAGGTGCAGTCACAGCACCTAGCCTGTCACTCTATGTATCTACAACCTTCCTCCTTGGTTGTGCATGAAGCGGGAGTTCATTATGATGCCAGTGCTCATCCAAGGCCCGAAGCAACCCAGCAACGACATTGATGTGTACCTAAGGCCATTAGTTGATGAACTTATACAGTTGTGGGCCGAACCAGGTTTACGTGTGTGGGATGATCAAAAACAGGAGCCATTCGACCTACGAGCGTTGCTGTTCATAACCATCAATGATTGGCCTGCTCTTAGTAACATCTCAGGACAGACGAACAAGGAATATAATGCATGCACACACTGTTTAGATGAGACTGAAAGTATATATCTGGATAAATCTAGGAAGAATGTGTACCCGTACAATCGTCGTTTTCTTCCGCCCAGACACCCCTTAAGGAAAAAAGGCAAGCATTTCGATGGCGAGGCAGATCACCGGAAGAAGTCTGCCCCCCCCCCCCCCCCGTACTGGTGCTGATGTATTTGGTATGGTCAAGGATTTAAATGTAATATTTGGAAAGGGTCCTAGAGGACAACCTGTTCCGAAAGACGCTGACGGACGCGCACCCATGTGGAAGAAGATATCTATATTTTGGGAGCTACCATATTGGGAAGTTCATGAGGTCCGCTCTGCAATCGACGTGATGCACCTGACGAAGAATCTTTGCGTGAATATTCTAGGCTTCTTGGGCTTGTATGGGAAGTCAAAAGATACACCGGAAGCACGTGAGGACCAAAAACGTCATAAAGGACGAGACGGCAAGCATCCAAGGCAGTTTCAAGGGCCTGCCAGCTACGCTCTTACCAAGGAAGAGAATGAAATCTTTTTTGAAGTCCTTTTCAGTATCAAGGTCCCGTCTGGCTTCTCGTCTAACATAAAGGGAATAGTAAATATGAAAGAGAAAAAATTCCAAAACCTAAAGTCCCATGACTGCCACGTGCTTATGACGCAATTGCTTCCGGTTGCATTGAGAGGGATTCTACCAGAAAATGTTCGGCTGGCCATTGTGAAGGTATGTGCATTCCTCAATGCAATTTCTCAGAAGGTAATCGATCCAGAAAGTCTATCAGGGTTACAGATTGATGTGGTCCAATGTCTGGTCAGCTTCGATTTGTTGTACCCTCCATCTTTCTTCAATATTATGACGCACCTCCTAGTTCACCTAGTCGAAGAGATTAGAATCCTCGGTCCTGTGTTTCTACACAATATGTTCCCCTTTGAAAGGTTTATGGGAGTCTTAAAGAAATATGTTCATAACCGTGCTACGCCAGAAGGAAGCATCTCCAAGGGCTATGGAACAGAGGAGGTCATTGAGTTTTGTGTTGACTTTCTTCCTGACCTTAAGCCGATTGGTGTTCCTGAATCTCGGTATGAGGGGAGGCTAACTAGAAAAGGCACACTAGGAAGGAAAAAAATGGTATGCATGGACATGGATTCTTTCAATAAAGCACACTACACAGTTCTACACAATTCCACCTTGGTGACTCCGTATATCGAGAAACACAAGATTATTGTACGCTCGGAAAATCCGGGGATGCCTAACTCCTCGATTAAAGTGGAACACGAGGACACTTTCGGCAGTTGGTTGCAGAAGCATCTCATGAATAACAACATTGTTGAAGATCAGCTGTACTTTTTGGCATGGTTACCATCTTCGACTATATGTACTTTCCAAGGGTACGAGATAAATGGTAATACATTTTACGTGATCGCCCAAGATAAAAAGAGCACCAACCAAAACAGTGGTGTCCGCTTTGATGCAACAGATGACAATGGGAAGAAGGACACATATTATGGGTACATAGAGGAGATATGGGAACTTGAGTATGGACCTAATTTTAAGGTCCCTTTGTTTCGGTGCAAATGGGTCAAGATGACAGGAGGAGGGGTACATGTAGACAAAAAGTATGGCATGACAACAGTGGATTTCAACAATCTTGCGTACATGGACGAACCATTCATCCTAGCCAACGATGTGGCTCAGGTTTTCTATGTGAAGGATATGTCTACGAAACCGAGAAAAAGAAATCAGCAAAAGAATACATCGTCCGATGAGCCAAAGCGCCACATAGTTCTTTCAGGGAAAAGAAACATCGTGAGAGTGGATGACAAGACAGATATGTCAGAAGATTATAATAAGTTTCATGAAATCCCGCCCTTCAAAGTGAAAACTGACCCAAGCCTCCTGTTAAATGATGAAGACTCTCCATGGCTATGGCGCAGAAGAAAACAACAACACTAGATAGGGATGTTGGTGTAATATATTAAACCTTTTATGTAATCATATTGTTAAATGATGAAGATTCTCCATGGCCATTACAACCGCACTATAAATAGAGGGAAAGGGCAGGGCAAGCTGGGCTAGGCAGCACCAATAATAGGGGTTGAACCTTTAGTCCCGGTTGGAGAAACCAACCACGACTGGAGGGATTGCGGTAGGCTGGACCAGGCAGTACCAATAATAGGGGTTGAACCTTTAGTCTCGGTTGGAGAAACCAACCGCGACTGAAGGGATTGGGGAAGGCTGGGCTAGGTAGCACTAATAATAGGGGTTGAACCTTTAGTCCCGGTTGGATGAACCTTTAGTCCCGGTTGGAGACAGCAATCGGGACAAAACACGAGTGAGCACTAATAATAGGGGTGAGTGTCGACATTATGTCGTGAGTGTCGACACTATGCTGAGCTGCTTGTACTATAAATAGGCCAGTCCTCCAGCCAGTTTGAGGCATCTCCAAGATCGATGGTTTTCGAGAGCAGGGACACCACTACGGCCAGTTTCAAGGAGATGCCGCCGGAGCCCAGTCCTCCGGCATCTCCAGGAAACTGGTCATAGAGGCACTCCCTAATATGTGAAATTAGGTTAGCTCCCAGGCATATTGATCTAGTTAGAGAAGTTACAAGATGCAAGATGGTCTTCGAGAGCAGGGACACCACTACGGCCAGTTTCAGGGAGATGCCGCCGGAGCCCAGTCCTCCGGCATCTCCAAGAAACTGGTCATAGAGGCACTCCCTAATATGTGACCGCACGTGTTTGGAGCTCACATCTTCATGGTAAGTACGAATCGGGACAACATCTTCATAGTTTGGGAAAATCATAGTAAGAATCGGAACTAAAGGTCCCCATTTAGTCCCGGTCCAACCATAAAACGAGACTAACACTCATTTATTAATATTTAAAAACCGAGACTACGGAATCGGGACTGAAGTCCCCCTTTAGTCCCGGTCCAGCCACAAACCTGGACTAACACTCAATACATTTATTAATATTAAAAACCGGGACAATCCGGGACTAGCTAACACTTAGGACTAAAGCCGCCCCCTTTAGTCATAATCATGCCTAGTCCTATAGTACACAGCTTCAGGGTCTTCTTTTTCATCGTCGTCATCATTGTCATCGTCACCTGCCACTCCTGGGATCCTGAGCCAAGCCATGGCATATACCGGGGGCACCTGCCACTCCGGCCTCGGATTCACGACGGGCGGGTGGACTTGTGGGCACCGCAGGCGAGGATGGTCTCCCCCGGTGATGTAGCACATCACGCCTATGATAGTACGGTTCGCCCACCACAGACGGCGTCCGACTTCGTTGTGGTTCACCGGGGGTGGTTCATCACCATCATACCTGGCGAGCTCCCTTTCCCGCCGGTTAGCAAAGAAGGCATTCCATGTGTCGTAGTTGTCGGGATCCCACTGGGGATCCATCCGCTGCTCCGGCGTGAGCTCGTGGTAGAAGTGGTTCGTGATGGCCGCCTATTGGGCGGAGCCTTGAGGCACGGGAGGGAAAGGAACACCTCCAGCACTCAGAATCCAGCCGGCGGGCGGCCGGTAGCCTGGTGGGCAAGGTTAGCTTGAGGCGCACAGCGCCTCCGTCTCCTCGAGGGTCAGAATGGCCCATTAGGCGCTGTCCATTTCTGTGAGGGAAGGTGTGGATGTGTGCATAACCATGGCGCGGTCGGCCTATATATAGATGGAAAGGGCGGGAAAACATGGAGGGATGCGGTGGGAAATGGCGGGAAATATCATTAGTCCCTGTCAGTGGCTACAACTGGGACTAAAAGCTCGGTTCAGAGGAAAGCGCGGAAAAACTTGGCGAGAAGCGGTGAGAAATGGCGGGAAAAATCTATAGTCCCTGTTAGTGGATAGAACCGGGACTAAATCTTATTCATAAAATGGATTTGGATTAATTATTCAAATTCAAGAACTTTTCATGTTGAAAGTTTAGTGAGCTACAAAAATATGCAAAAAATAATAGTTAATGCATTTTTAAATTGATAATGGAAAAATGGTTAATAATTAGACTATTTAAAATAATTATTTGATAAAACAGAAAATAGATTTGGATTAATTATTCAAATTCAAGAACTTTTCATGTTGAAAGTTTAGTGAGATTCAAAAATATGCAAAAAATAATAGTTAATGCATTTTTAAATTGATAATGGCAAAATGGTTAATAATTTGACTATTTAAAATAATTATTTGATAAAACATAAAATGGATTTGGATTAATTATTCAAATTCAAGAACTTTTCATGTTGAAAGTTTAGTGAGATTCAAAAATATGCAAAAAATAATAGTTAATGCATTTTTAAATTGATAATGGCAAAATGGTTAATAATTTGACTATTTAAAATAATTATTTGATAAAACAGAAAATGGATTTGGATTAATTATTCAAATTCAAGAACTTTTCATGTTGAAAGTTTTGTCAATTTCAAAAATATGGAAAAAATAATAGTTAATGCATTTTTAAATTGATAATGGCAAAATGGTTAATAATTTGACTATTTAAAATAATTATTTGATAAAACAGAAAATGGATTTGGATTAATTATTCAAATTCAAGAACTTTTGATGTTGAAAGTTTTGTCAAATTCACAAGTATGCAAAAAAGTATAATTTAAATGTTTTAAATAATATTTTTGAAAATAAGAAAAAAAAAGCACACGCTCGCTGGGGTTTTTGGCCCAGCGCGCGCAAATTTGGGCCTTTAGTCCCGACCCAGTTTACCAGCCGGAACTAAAGGTCTGGCCCCAGCGCGCGAAAAACGAAACACCCCCCTCTAGTCCCGGTGCGTGGCACTAGCCGGGACTAGAGACCCCCTTTAGTCCCGGCTGGTGCCACACACCGGGACTAGAGGGGGGTGGGTATAAAAAGGGCCCTTCTCCCCGGTGCGTTCCCGGCTGGTGCCACGCACCGGGAGATTTGGAGGCCAGACGAACAGAGCATCGCCGCCAGGCTGCCGGATTTTCGATCGACGCCGCCACCGCGCCTCCGCCCGCTCCGTGCCTCCACCCTCCACGCCGACCGCCCGTGCCACCGCCGCGCGCCGGCCTCCCGCACCTCTCTCTCTCCCCCGTGCCGGCGACGCCCCGCGGGCACCCCATCTCCGCCACCGGCGCCGCCAACTCCCCCACCACCGGCCACCGCCGCCGGCTGCGCCACCGCCCGCCGCCGGCCCCCTCTCGGCCCCCTCATCAATATAGGTAAATTAGTTTTTTATATTATAGGATTATGATTAATTAGTACTTAATGTATAGGGTTAGGATTAGTATTAGTACTTAGGATTAGGATTAGGATTTTTACTTAGGATTAGGATTAGTACTTAGGATTTTTTGTTTAGTATTATAGTTTAGGAATTTTTAGTTTAATGTATAGTTTAGGATTATATTTTAGGATTATAGTTTAGTGTATAGTTTAGGATTATAGTTTAGGATTATATAGTTTAGGATTTTTTAATTTAATGTATAGTTTAGGATTATAGTTTAGGATTTTTTAGTTTAATGTATAGTTTAGGATTATAGTTTAATATTGTAAGTTATGTTTATTATAGGGTTTAATATTGTAATATAATAGTGTAATATAGTATTTTTATTGTAAGACCCTCTTTGTAACCGGATTTAGAGTTAGGGTTAGGGTGTTGGTGCTCGCTGGTGACCGGAGTTAGGGTTAGGGTGGTGGTTCTCGCGGGAAGCCGCTTAGTCGCTCGCCTCTCCCGCGGCAACCATCACCGGCCACCGCCACCGCACCTCCGGGTTTAGGGTTCAGGGTGGTGACCGGAGTTAGGGTTAGGGTGGTGGTTCTCGCGGAAGCCGCTTAGTCGCCCGCCTCTCCCGCGGCCACCATCACCGGCCACCGCCCACCGCACCTCCGGGTTTAGGGGTTTAGGTTTTATTTTGTTAAGTTCAAATAAATATTGTGTGCATTTTGCAGGAACTATGGATCCACCTAGTCCCCCAGTCCGTAGAGACCTAGATTCGGAACACTTGCTCGAGGTTATGATTCACGATGCCGATGAGGGATCTCCCTCGAGGTATCTGAACTCATCCGGTAAGGGAGAGGAGACCAACAGACAAGAGGAAGAAGCCCATGGACGCGTAACGCAGACCGACGAGGTATATATATATATGATGTCCGATGATCGTCACTAGATGTACCTAGGTGTATATATATAATGTTGATGAATGTTTCTTCTCTTAGGCCTCTACATCGAGCAAGAAAACCAAGCGCGGCCCAGCCAAAAAGTTGCCCCTGGGTACTGTTTATGAAATTACAGAGGTTTTAGGAGACGGCGAACCATTGGAACCAAAGAAAACAAAACAAGTATTTGTACAACAATGCGGAGTTGTTGCTAGAGATCGCATCCTGATCACTATTCGGGAGCGGAATGGAGTGATGTGTATATCGACGATAGGTTCAAAGATGAACTTTTTAATGACCTAATGGGACATTTCAAGCTACCAGAATGTGACACTGAGGATGAGACTGCAGAAATGAGAAAGAAAGTCAAGCAGTTCGCACTAAAGAAGATGGCCAAACTATTCAAGAACTGGAAGAAGTCATTATGGCAACAATATCAGAAGGACAAGAAAACCCCATTATTCGAAGGCTATCTAGCGAAGCAGCAGCCTTACTGGGATGCATTTGTGTTGTATAGGAGGTCAGGAGTTGTAGAGGAAAAGTCAGAAAAAACAAGATAAATGCTGCGAAGAAGAAATATCACCATAACTTGGGGCCAGGGGGCTACGCGACTGCCATACCTAAGTGGGATGCAAAAGAGAAAGAGCTTCATAATAAAGGGATCATTCTAGAACCAATTCGTGAAGAATGGGATTTGAGGGCAAGTAATTGGTTCCTTGGGCATGGGAGTACATATGACGAACTTACAGGGGACCTTGTTTGCAGTGACAGGATAAATGTACCCATGACTGCATGGCTAAAAGTGGTTAAAGATATTAAAGATGGAATAAAACAGTTTCATCCCGATAGAGAGAATGACTTGCCGACCTTGGTCCTCGGGAATCGCGAACATACAGGACGAGTCCGTGGCCTTGACGGGAGTTTCACGTGGGATACTGGGTTTCCTAAGGACCAAGGTACCTATAGAAGCCGAGCAAGAGCAAAGCAATGACGGGAGGAGGAGGAGGCAGACAAGTTCAAGCAGCTGCTAGGAAGACTTGACAAGCAGCAGCAGATCGACGAACTTAGAGGAATAGAGCGCTTGCAGCAAGATCCTCCCCTCGATATTACCGCCAACCCATCTCAGCGGAGAAGCAGCATCGCTAAATTAGAGGTCCCGTCTAACGATGCATCCTATACTACAGATGGCGGTCCCGGCTACCCCGTGGATGTAATTAAGGAGCAGATACCTTGTGAGCTCCATAAAAAATTGAAGAACGTATTTGTGAAGGTGGCGGTGGGATCAGCTTTTCCTTGTCCGCCTGACGCACGTTGGCATGGCCGTGAGATTCCACCTGGCTATGCTAAAGTCGGGGTGGATCAAATCGTAAAGGAGTGGGAGTCAATGGAGCTTGACATCCCTAGACCTGAAGGTGAGATCACACTGGGATAAGTACTTGGTGGGATCATTCTCTAGGAAAAGAACAACATACAGTTTCCAGGCTCGGCTCCAAGGATAACACTACCACCTCCGAGTCTTCGTAGGTCTCCTTCACCTCCACCTCCACCTCCATCACCTCCAAGAATCCCACCCCATGATGACTATGACCACCACATCCTGAGTCCATCTCGACCTCCGCCGTAGGCTCAGCAGTCTTCGCCGCCCGCTAAGGACAATAAGCGGAAGCGTGCTGTGTCAGTGAGTACTAAAGGACGCGGCAGCCCAAAACGGAAAATGTCACCCCTCCCAACAGTGCGTCATCAGAATCTTCCCATCAGACCTTACGATCGTACTGATGCGGAATCTGCAGCGATATTAAAGGCCGAAGTGGCAACGCATTTTGAGAAGAAGAAACCCGAGCCCGCTCCGGTATACACCGAGAAGCAAAAGGCATATGCACTTGATTTTCTGAACACACCATCGCAATATGAGTTGCACCATAAGCCATATGACTATCTACGCACACTTCAGAAAGAACTGGCGAAGAGCAAATCAAGTAAATCAAGCAAACAAAGTGCAAGCGGTAAAAAATCAGCAAACACAGGTGCAAGCAGGACCAAAAATGCAATCAGTAAAAAATCATACGTTCCCCTTCTCGGACAACAAGCAAAACAAACGATCGCACCCCTCAAGGTTCTTTCACAAAACGTTCCACTCCTCGCACAACAGCCACTTGATATGTCAATAGCTGCGGAGTTGGCGGCCAGCATGGAAATTACACTTGATAAACTGTTAGGCCCCCAACTCGACCATCTACCCAAGATGCCACTAGCCCCTAAATATGTCACGTGTGAGGATTTGGTCAGCAAAGAGAGGCTGAGAGAACTGCCAATACAAATGCGGAATCTCCATCAATGGTACTCGGCGGTCATAAAGCAGGGGAGAATATTTATCATAGCCAATGTCCCACGTGAGTACTACTTCAGACCCGAAGAGGTCCATATTGAGTTTCCAGAACTGTTCCAGTTATACCATCTCGACGCCCTGGACAAATCCATCCTCAGCTGCTATTGTCTATAAGTTGTTGAATTCATTGTCGACATGTTCGTTTTTTCTGTTGTTCAGTTCAGAACATGTAATTATCCTTATTATGCAGAATGAAGATGCTGAAATGTAAAAGAAAAAGAATCTATAATATCGGGTTCATTGACCCAGATAAAGTGCATATAGCCACGCTAAGGGATAACCCCGAGGAGACGGAGGAAAACATTCTAAGGTTTCTACTGGAGCAAAATTTCTCTGACCACATACTGTTTCCTTACAATTTTAGGTGAGGGTCTTACTCTGTTGTACATATTCACTTTTGATTAGTCGATGCTAATAAATGTAACTGATGTATATATAAATGTTTGCAGCTTCCACTAGGTTCTGCTAGACATTCAACTTGATAAGGGAAGAGTTGATGTCATGGACCCATCAAAGAGAAATCTGGAAGATTTCCGCAGCATGCAGGACATGCTCCAGAAGTAAGTTTCGCGCTATATCCATATCTTTCGTTGATTTCCTGAGATATCAGGTAATGAATAACTCATTCATTCATTCATTTTCTTCGTCGAGCAGGGTTTGGTTCCGGTTCAAGCGCGAGGTTACGGGTGTATTTAGTGAGAAGCTGACGTTGAAGGCGGTCTTGATAAGTAGCACGTGATATGTCCGCGCATCTCTTTACTTCTAGTTTCAATACAATAATGATGCTCTAGATTATTATTTTGATTGAATTCTATTCTCATAAAGTGCGCGAGGCAGCCACAGGGTCGAATCTATGTGGATTCTATGTTTGCGAGTTCTTTCGCATGTTTATCACCGAACACAACAATTATAGAGTCGACGTAAGAAATGCATTCACACCATCATTTTATTGCCGTCACCTTTTGTTATCATGATTGATACATATTGATCTCCTTTTTCTTATATATAGTTCGAGAGAATGCGGGATCAACTACTACCAGAGCAACACGTACTAGCAATTGCAGAGGAGCTGGCAGGATTTATTGTCAAAGAGTCGTAGACGATGCCGGAGAATTTAGTGTGAATAGGCGCTAATGATCTCCATGTAATCGAACTATTTTGTGCTCTAGTCCCGGTATTCTGTGATCTCCATGTAACTATGTAAATTGTATATATTTGTATGCTCGATTTCGTAATACAAGTTATCTTATATATATGCAAGAACGTGTATGATATGTGGTGGCATAAAAATATTCAAAAACCATTTTAAGAAAAATAAATAAATAAAACAATACAAAATGAATTCTCTGCCGCGGCAGAGAAAGAGCACAAAATGCTGCCGCAGCAGAGAAATCACTAGTCCAAGGTAATGCTCTACCGCGGCAGAGAAAAGGCGCAAAATGCCGCCGCAGCAGAGACCCACTAGTCCCGGTCTGTGGCACCAACCGGGACTAGTGGGGGTGCATCCTGAGCGCGCAGGGGCAGCCACGTGGGCACCCACTAGTCCGGCTGGTAACTGGGCCGGGACTAGTGTTGGGCCTCTTATTCCGCTTGATTAGTCCCGGTTTAGAAACCGATACTAGAGGCCCTTACGGTCCTGGACTAGAGGCCCTATCTCCACTAGTGCATCATTTTCAATGATAATCACAGTTAACTAGTATGTGCGCTTATTATACTCTTTTTTTTTGAATAAAGGACATAGCCCCAGCTTTCATTAAGAAAGCCGACCAAAAGAGCCAAATATATGTGTTACAGGAAAGAACGAAACAAGCCAACGTTCTACTAACTAAACCAAGAATCGTGTATCCACAGCACACAACCATCAGTCTATTGTTAAATCCATTACTCCACTTCTGGGTCCGAACCCTATCACTAAACTAGGAAAAGCAAAGCATATAGTATAATGGTTGTGTGTTGTGGAGAGATGGTTATTCTCACCTCACAAACCCCTATCACTAAAATGACAAGCCTTGGGCCATTCTTTTCAAAAGGAAATTTACATTTATCATATTCTTGTGAAATAACCATGCCAACACAAAGATCCTTTAGATCAAACCACATCTTAGCATTCTCACCACCACAAAACCGTACGGAACATTATCACACCCCTTACTAAATTTTTAGAAGTTGTAATAGTAACACTAAAGGTTTGCAAATTCAACATGGGGAAACATTCATGTAAGGGTTTTGTCCAATCCAAACATCTTCCCACTACAAGATACGTTCGCCATTTCCAACAATTTTTTTTAACAAAAAATGCCTTAAAAATCCATAAGCCCTTGCAAAAAATGAGATTGTTTTGGTTTACTAATGCATTGGAATAGGTTACAATATCTTGGATGCTTATCTATAACTACAACTTGCCACAAACCTTCAGGATTTTATAACTTCCATAACCATTTACTCGGCAGATATTTATTTTAAAGTAATTAAACCAGTCATATACCTAGAACTCCCATGTATTTATTTTTACGGAAAAGACCTCCCATATATTGGATTTGACAAACACTCTAACAATTAACTAAGCGGTGTTTCTTAACTCCCTATTTTCTTGACAAAGTAGATGTTTTCTATAAAAAAAATCATTATCTTACAAGGACCGCAAACAAAACCCTAATTAATAAAACTTTCTATACTAACCTAACTCTACCCACACAGACACTGACTGGTGGGGTCAGTACCACGTCATAGACCACCTAAGCACAAGACTAGTCAACATTGGGCCCGGTCAACACGTCGACGTGGCGAGGGATGACGTGAGCATGACCTCACGATGACATCATATGAGAACAACCTCATAGATCGAAGATCGATCGATCGCTAGGGTGTTCGTGCGAGGTTGTGGTTGGTTTTGTCGGAAAGAGGGTGTCACGAGGATCCTGGATGTGGTGGCGCTGCCCACTTTTGGTCACCGGAGCTACTCCGACGACCAACAACGGTGGTGGCCGACGGTGGTGCACGGAGGAATGATGTTACACAGCGATAGGAAGAGAGTGGAGAGGTCCATAGGGACCAGTAGCTCACCCTGATGCTGTTGCGGTGGTTGAAGATGACAATGGCGCTCCGATACGGCCTGATTTTCACGAACTCTGACAATCACCGGCGAAAGGGAACGTCGAAATAATCACGATTCCGAGAGCCTCTTGCTTCACTGCTACCCCTCAAGCGGCAAGGACGGTGAGGCGCTTCTCCTCGACTACTCCAAGGCCTCCGGGATGACCTTTACTGACGACGGTGGTCTACTTTGGCCGGACAGGGTTTCGGCCCTTTACGGAATAGAGAGGATAAGAGAGAGTACGGGCGAGCGAGTGAGAGGATGAGGACAAGAGGAAGTTGCGGTGGCGTACTTATCCCCTCCTCCAGAAGCGGCAGCACGCATTGTAGTGCGGCGGAGGATCGACGGCGGATATCCGGCTAGCTGATGACCCACAAGTATAGGGGGTATATCGTAGTACTTTCCATAAATAGGAGTGTCGATCCCAACGAGGAGCAGAAGGTGCTGAACAGTGGTATGGAGCAGGAAATCTCTATAAATACTTAGCAAACGGATTTTTAGTGGTTTTCTGATAAGGCAACAAAACAAAGTGCAAGTAACAGAGAACAAACGCAGCAAGTGGCCCAATCCTTTCTTAGCAAAGGACAAGTCGATGGAAATACTTATAAAGACCAAATGTTCTCGAGGACATATGGGAATTCTGTCAAGTTCTTTCGCTTCAAATAGCTGAGTACTCTTCTTTGGTATTGTAAGTGCTTTGTGGGTGAACCTGTGCTAATGTACCGACCGTACTTGGACTAATACATACTTGTGATTAAACCCCCTGCAAACATCTGTAACTACAGGAAAGTAATTAAGATATAAATCTAACCACAGCCTTAAAATCTGATATCCTACGCTCCCTTGTGCGAAGGTGTCCTAACAGGGGTTCAGGTTTCTGTCACTCCGGCAACCCCACAAATAGTATCCAAATACACAATGCATTCCCCTAGGCCTATAAATGGTGAAGTATCATGTAGTCGACGTTCACATGACACCACTAGAAGAATAGCACCACAACCTAAATACTAAACTATTGAATAATAACTCAACACAGATCCACTAATAACAATATGACTTCTTCCATGTCCTCAAGAACTAAACGAACTACTCACAAGACATCATATGGATCAATATCAAAGATTATATGATAATGGATAACAATCTGAACATAAACAATAATCCGATGGTTCCACTGACAAGCATCAAATACAATAGTAATTAATACCGGGGAAGTTTCCCCTAAGAACTAAAGCAATATCCAACACAATTGTTACAGCGGGACGGAGTGGTGATGATGGTGCTGGTGGAGATGATGGTGTGGATGATGATGATGATCCCGATGAAGCCTAGCTTAATGATGGTGTTGATGGCGACGATCTACCCTCTCCGGGAAGGAATTCCCCCAGCAGAAATCTGTCTGCCGGAGAGATCTTTCTCTCTCGATGTTTTCCGCCTCGCGCGGCGTAAATCTATCTGTGGTCGCGCCCCGAGCCTTAGGGTTTCATAGGGAAGATATAGGCGAAGGGGCGGAGTCGGGAGCCGGGCAGGTGGGCCACACCTTCCCTAGGCGCGGGGTCAGTTGGGTCCGCGCCTAGGGGGTGTGGACCCCTGCGACCGTTCTTCATCCCTCCTTCTGGCTTCCTCAATCTTCTGGAAAAATAATATTTTCCCATATTTTTCTGGTATTTTTCTAATCTTCGCGAAATTGCATTGAAACACCCTCTTTTCCATCTGGATCCAGACTCCGGTAGTACATCCTCCAAGAATCATCCAACATGCATAAACAGTGGAAAAGACATAAGCAATACCTCATAATAAGACATATATCAATGAATAGAGGTAAATTATGATATAGAAAGGTGATGCAAATTGGGCGTATCAAATCCCCCAAGCTTAGACCTTTGCTTGTCCCCAAGCGAAAATTGAGCTCCGTAAACATGTCCACGGGTTTATCGAGTGATGTGTCGATAAAAGAATACAAACAGGAAGCATCACACTTACCATTACACAACTCATATAAGATAGAAACTCACCATTATATAACTTAGCTTGCAACCAAGTATAGCAGTCACAATAGAGATGCATAAAGATAAATCATAATTGGAATTGGTAAACTTGTTCTTGGTCAGAGAACACCTGGCAAATAGTTTCACAAAAAACTTTTTGTAGAAGTTTTACAACAGGAGCACTCTTTGCTCAAAAAGGTTTTTCACAAGTGAAGGCTTTCAAAGTAATACTCAATAAATAAGAGTTTTTTTGCAAACAAGGAAGATAAAGAACATGATTGAATAAATCACCATATGCATGCTTGAAACACAACAACTCAAATGATTGCTGGAGGTATAGAGGAAGTAGGTTTACTGACTCAACTTGGAAAGTAGGGGAAAGGTCCCTTTATAGAGGGTAGCAGGGATTACAAGTCATAAAGAGCTTCCAAAAGATTATGATACTTACTAGCTTTGAGCCCTCATTGCCCCTATCATAGGAATCTTGAGATGATTAAGGTTAAAGTGCACAAAGATGGAGTATATGCTTGACGAAATATAATTTGGCAATCTCATGTCCCTTGAATACGAGGGCCACTCCTCATGCTACTCAACTTTGGGCCCAGGTAAGTTCTTGTCATTGTAAGTATTTGCATATCATATAGAACCGCCAACGGGGTACCCCTTGCACATGGTACATGAGCTTTCCCATAACCAAAATAACAAGGCAAGCAGACAATGAGCATCTCAGCGATCTTTTTATTTACTATATGCATGGCTTTTGATTGAGGATGCTTCATAGATAGCTCACTATGGTGATGCTGCAAGTTTCTACCATGATTAGGCATGGCTTAGGCTAGCGGCCTAGGAGTTTCTCTAACACAAAATACAGACTCCATGGACTTACAAGTTCCCTCTTTATTTCACACTGTTGATATCCATAGACAAAATAGCATGATATCAACTGAGTACAAAGTACAGGTGCAATGTTGAAAACGTTCCCCGTGACAGCACGGTTCTGGTAATTACAACGTATAGATGCAAGCATATACAACTTCGATGGCCCAATGGTTCAAGTCTATTAGAGGCAAGAAAATAAGATGTGCCATCAAGTTCATGAGAGCTTTACTAACTAGTTTTCACATAACAAAATTCTTTTTTTAATTCGAAAGGTAGATGAAGCTTGAGAATTTGCTTGGAATAGCAAAAGCTAATAGGTAGATATGGTGGACACAAATGGCAAAGGTTTTGGTTAAAGGGTTTGGAAACATGAGAAGTATGCCTTCTCAAAACAGGTTTTTGGCTAGCAAGGCTGGGTAGCAAGCAAGAGAGTTGAAAGAAACAAGTAAACATACAAGTAATAAAGCCAAACATGCAATCTTCCTTGAAGACACAAAAGATCTTAAATAAAGAATACTAAGCTTATGAGCCAACAAGAAAACAAATGATACAAAATACCTATAAGCTTTTCATCTTTTTTTTCAAACCTCAAAACGTATTGCTACTGACCAGAACTCGGTTTGCCAAAACCAATTTAGATCCACTTGATGCTCCCAAAGTGATGCCAATACTGATCAACAAGATCCATCATATAATAGAGATTGCAAACTAAAATAAGAAGTGCAAAAAATAAAAGATGAAGCTTCTCATTAATATTCCAATAAAGGCACTCACACCAAGGGATACATAGATAATCAACTAAAGGAGAGATACTTCCACATGCAAACCAAACTATAAGATAACCTCTCTACCAAAGATATGAATCCACTAAAAAGGTAAAAGATAAAAGATAATGGTGGTGATACCGCGACACTCCCCCAAGCTTGGAACAATCCAAGGGGATGCCAAACCTGATGATGAATTACTCCTTCGGTGGTGGTGGTGTTCTCTTGATAAGCTCCTCAATAAGTTTCTTCAAATCTTCCAAATCAAAGGTCATAGTACACATCAATTCTAAATTATGTTCAATGCAGCTCATGATCAATTCGGACCGAGGATCCCAGTCCTTATTATTATTTCTCCACTCTTCCCACTTAGAGTGTTCCTTCCATGCATGGTTAGAGTGAGTGGTACGTGAAGGAGGTGACCGTGGAGAGAGGATATGTCGTGAAGTTTTCCCTCCTATAGACATCCGTGTTGTCCTCTTAAGCTTGGTAGGTTTTGCCACCAATCCAATTCTTGCGACGGTAGCGCGGGTGTCCGGTTGCTTATCCTCCTCCATGTCTCCTTCATATCCTACCGAAATCTCTTCCTCCTTGGGTTTGCGAGGATCGTCTTCCTCGGGCTTCTTGCCTTTGTCGTTGGCGTAGACCATGGTGCTCTAAACATGAGAAGATTTCCTGACAGAAACGGATCAAAATGACAACACGATGAGAACACAATGCACGAACCTCGGGGGATCCGGGGGGTTATATATTATGAAGTTTTAGAGCATAAGGAAGGTTTTGACACGGAAACAAGGCGGAGTCGGAGTTCGGGGTGTTAAACCCCCTCCAGGCACGGATAGGCTGGGCCCGCGCCTGGGGTGGGTTTGTCCACCCCGGATTCCGGTTCCTCCTCTGTTCCGTCTCTTAGTATTTCTTATGTATTAAAAATATCAAAAATATTGGGGTTTCACGAACCTTCTGTTTTCACCACTTTTACCTATTCAAAGACGAACTCTGCAGACTCCTTTTCTCCTTCCCCTGGAAGTTTCCTTTCCTCACAAGGAAATACACAAACTTCAATGGCAACATTAGTGTAAGCAAAACAACAAACCTTTAGGTCCACACTTCAACTGAAATTTATCAAAACAAAAGCTTCTATAAGAGGCAAATGCAAATGATAACAAAAATTTGTCAAAACAGACCAGCAGGTAAAGATTGATTTTTTCGAAAATCTTATGTTGCTCAAATAAAAAAGTGCAGAACTGATGAAAGTTGGGTAACAACTTGGATAACAATCTCAGAAAAATACAGCTCCATCCGACGTACTGAGCTCCCTCACGAATTTTTACAATACAACACAAAAATCTGTCCCAAGACAGCCACTTTTCACAACTCCTCCACTTCTCAAAAGTAGTTGAATTTGACACAAAAATGAACACAAAAAAGATAAGGAGCGGTTATTACGGGGGTAATAACTTCCAATACTCAACAAAACTCTTGGGTTATCTCCCAACAAGTACTTTTATTTTATGCCTTTAAGTTAGGCCTGAGAGTTTCAAAGACGCTCACAAAGGAGATATAAATCTAGAGTGAAAAAGAGCATCAAGAAGCAAATAACCAACACACTTGAGTCTAACCCACTTCCTATGCATGGGAGTAGTTTGAGAAAACGAATTGTTGAAACAAAAATCTACTAGCATAGGAAGACAAAACAAATGCAACTTCAAAGATTTCAACATAAAACGGGGAAACTTAACATTATTGAGATGCATAAAAGCATGTTTCCCTCTCTCATAATAACTTTCAGTAGCACTTTGAATAAAGTTGAAAATATAATTGTCACTGGCAACAACTTTATCATCTGAGTAAGCATACTTACAGTCACCAAAAAGAGGTCCAAGGTCATAAACCGGATCAATAGAAGCAAGTTGTTCCATCCCGAAATCCTTATTAGGCAAACTATTTTCACAAGGAGCTTTAGCAAATTTGGAAAAGTTAAACTCATAAGAATCTCCATCAAACTTAGTTAAAACCTTCTCCTTCTTACAATCAATAATAGCTCCACAAGTGTTCAATAAAGGTCTACCAAAAATGGTAGGACAAGTTTTGCTAGCTGCAGAATTAAGCACTAGAAAATCAGCAGGGTACTTGATCTTACCACAAAGAACCTCCACATCTCTTACAATACCAATAGGGCAAATGATTTCCTTATTAGCAAGGTGAATAACCACATCAATGTCCTCAAGCTCACAAGGACCAATTTTATGCATAATTTCCCTGTAAAGCTCATAAGGAATAGCACTAGAACTAGCACCAATATCACATAAACCATAATAGCTATGATTACCAATTCTAATAGAAAGCACAGGAACAGTAGCTTTTTTAGCCTTACTAGGATGAGAGATAATATTAGAAGCGTCTTCACAGAATACAATGTGATCATCCTCTATATTTCTAGTGACATGGTCTTTCACAATAGCTACCACAGGCTCAATATCAATGAGTTCTCATCGGGCTCCACAGTTTTCTTTGCACTTTTGCTAACCACATTGGCTATAATAGAATGTTCCCTTACCTTAGCAGGAAAAGGGATTTTCTCCATATAAGGTTCATGCAAAATAGGATCAACAGTACAAACCTCTATGCTGGCAGGAACATGGGTGACAATGTGTTTATAAGGAGCATGATACTTGTCCCACTCTTTCTTGCGAATTTCAATATAAGAGGCAAAGGCATTAAAACATTTTGCAAGAACTTGAGGATCAAGACCAAACTCATTACTAATATCACGAAAGTCATCAGTTCCCATAAAAGATTTAATGCATTCATAATCATATTTTATACCTGACTTTCTTCCTTTGTCATTCTCCCAGGCTTCTATGTTCTCTTGAATATGGTCTAGTAGATCCCATTTAGCTTCTTCCTTCATACGTGTGAATGATACAGCACAGTAAGCATCTAGTAAATCTTTATCATGAAGAGAAAGCCTAGCATAAAAGTTATTGATAATAATATTGTTAGGGAGTTCATGAATAGGACATGTAAGCATTAGTAACTTCAATCTCCCCCAAGCTTAAGCTGTACTCTCTACATCACGAGGCCAAAAGTTATATATCAGATTTCTATCCTTATGAATCTCAGTGGGAGGATAAAATTTAGAATAAAAGAGAGAAGCCATTTCCTCCCATTCCATGGATTGTCCATTCTTTAGCAGCTTATATCATTCTTCAGCTCTCCCTTTCAAGGATATGGAGAGTAACTTCTTCTTCACCTGTTTGGTTGTGATACCTGCACACTTAAATAACCCGCATAATTCATGGATAAAAAGCAAATGATCACCAGGATTGACAGTTCCATCCCCAAAATAATAATTATCCATAACACGATCAACAATACTTGTAGGTATCTTAAAATGATCTATCTCAACAGGTGGTGGTTCATCTACTACCCTAGCAGTGGTATTAGTTTTCCCAAACAGAAAACCAAGTGGGTTATCCATATTGGAAACAAAGTAAAAAGCAGTAACAAAAGAAATACTCACAGTAGAAGTTTCCTTTACCAGTTCCACTCTTCAATAGCGCTTCACTCGCCGGCAACGGCGCCAGAAAATAGTCTTGATGACCCACAAGTATAGGGGGTGTACCGTAGTACTTTCGATAAATAGGAGTGTCGATCCCAACAAGGAGCAGAAGGTGCTGAACAGTGGTATGGAGCAGGAAATCTCTGTAAATACTTAGCAAACGAATTTTTAGTGGTTCTCTGATAAGGCAACAAAACAAAGTGCCCTGCAGAAGGTGCTTGATGATGGTGTTGATGGCGAAGATCTCCCCTCTCCGGGAAGGAATTCCCCTGGCAGAAATCTATCTGCCGGAGAGATCTTTCTCTCTCGATGTTTTCTGCCCCGCAGAGGCGGCGGAAATCTAACTGTGGTCATGCCCCGAGCCTTAGGGTTTCGTAGGGAAGATATAGGCGAAGGGGCAGAGTCGGGAGCCGGGCAGGTGGGCCACACCTGCCCTAGGCGCAGGGTCAGGTGGGCCCGCGCCTAGGGGGTGTGGGCCCTGGCCCTTCTTCGTCCCTCCTTCTGGCTTCCTCAATCTTCTGGAAAAATAATATTTTCCCATATTTTTTGGTATTTTTCTGATCTTCGCGAAATTGCATCGAAGCGCCCTCTTTTCCATCAGAATCCGGACTCCAGCAGTCCATCCTCCAAGAATCATCCAACATGCATAAACAGTGTAAAATACATAATTAATACCTCATAATAAGACATATATCAATGAATAGAGGTAAATTATGATATATAAAGGTGATGCAAATTGGGCATATCACCAGCGACCTGCTTCCAGTAGGCGAGGAAGACGACGACGTGCTCTTTTCGGAAAAAAAACCGGGTAATCTTTCAATCTTAACCCGCAGTCCCTCCGCTGGTCCCACTCATCAGTCACCGATGAGCCGTTGTGTGGGCTGTGTGGGCCGAAATGGGCTACTGCAAAGCTTGTGAGAAAGATTGTTGTTGTTGCACGCAAGCGATAGATAGGTGGACAGGGAAATGGGCCTCGGGCCAGATTCTAGGTTGGTAGTTTATTTGATTTCTTTCTTTTCTAATTATATTTTCTTTTCTATCTTTTGTATTTTAACAATTGTTTTGAATATTCCTTATACAATTTTATTTGCTAATTACATGCAGGAATAAATAAAGTATATTTAGATTCATTTAGTGAACTTTTATTATACAAGGTTTATATTTTCTTTATTTCCTTTGTATAGGCCCTTTTCCTATTAATATTTTGTAGGGGCTTTTGTTATGAATTTTATTTACCTATAAACACCATAACTTATTAAAGGATGCAGTACTATTAATTCATGAGATTTGATTCTTATTAACTTATAATATGAAAGAAACTTTTCTATGGGATCCTTCATTATTATATGATACATAAAGTTTTTAAGGAATTACTATGGTTAATAATATTCCCATGAGCTTAAATGATATCAAGATAAATAGTTTGTTATAACTTGCATATAAGTTAGGGTTTAAAGTTATAAAGGTCTACTATGAGTTTTAGGAGGTTTAATATATATATTATTTTATAGATAGGGATAACATTTAAGGTTTAAGACATATTGTCTTTATGCTTGTGATTAGGAATGGTACCACTATTTAAAGTAAAATAATAGAGTTGTTCTTTAGGATGGCTTAAGGAAAATAATTGATAAGGATAGTTTCTAAGCATATGTGGTTATGATAATTGGAAATGACAAAGATGTGCTTAAATGATTTGCTGTAGGAAAATATTTCTATAAACCAATGGGAAATAGGATGATAGATCAACATATGAAATAGGTATTAAATTTGATTATAGATTTAAGGTTTAGTGTTTACCAAGAATTCCTATGTTCCATACTTCATAACCCTTGACTTCTAATTAAGGAATTCCTTTACTAGATATACTATTTCTTCATATCCATCATCATGTGTTAACATGATGAGCCTTACTTTACAAGAATATTATTATTAATAATTTCTTCTCTTAAATCCATTTATAAATCCAATGAGCTTGACACTTAAGCTCTACATGATTTCCTCATATAAATACCTCCCACTTCTGGAATGCTTCTAATGAATCCAATTCCATTGAATGATTTCTCTCATATTTCACAAATTACTTTGTAATCTCACTTATAAATTTTAGAAGCTTGCTGCTGAAGCTTTTCATAATCTTTCTTCTATCTACACTTGGTTATAACAAACTACACTACTAATAATAATCTCTAATCCAACCAGTAGTTACTTAGAACTCCATTCATACTCTTTCTTGATCATCCATCACTAATATTACTCCAATAGATTTATATATTAAATTCTACTTTCCTCAAGTGCTTACTATTCTTTAAGTGGAATAATGCTACTTCTTCATCTCAATGTTGCTCTAGTATCAGCTTTATCCTACTATCTTATCTTTTACTTGCCTTAGTAACTCATACACCAACTTCCAATTATATCCTTGTGATTTGTAATGACTAACCTAGGATAACATATCTACACTAGGGTTTCATCATATTCTATCCACCAATGTCTCTTGTACATGATATAATCATTCACTCTGAATGACTTAAGCATGATCATTATAATTATTTGATCATTTGGCTAATCAAGGCTTCATCAATACAACATTACAGTTGTATTATAATTATCTTCAGTATCTCTAACTGACTAGAAGATATTATTCATTTACTATATCTACTTGATCCAATAAGATTACTCCTTCGTAACTATCTTCAGAATTCATCCTTATGATCCTCCTTGTTACCACATATATCTTTATTCAAGATAACTCTTATATCCATTCAGGAGTGAGTTAACTCCATAAATTATCATATTGGTTTGATTCTCTTCAAACTCTCCCATCCTATAGATGATATCTATAACTAGCATTACCATCTACCTCTTCTTACTTCTTTCTCTAAAGGATTTAAAATGAATGTTATGATAAAGACAAGAGTTGATAGATCAATAATTTATAGGCTAAGACTTGATAGATCAATAGTGTCAACACCCGGATTTTTAATCCCAGATGCATGTTATGCCATACATCACAATCCCAGGATTACCATTTTTTCAAGACATAACAGATTGGATATCACAGTACATCATCCATTACAAACCATACATAAGGTTTTACAACAAATAAAGGATCACATGATCCAGTCTTAATACAATCATAGTAGCGGAATAATGTAATAATAATGGTAGCATGGGCGAAGCTCCATCTTCATGGTCACAGGCAATGCTGACGATGGGAGATGATCCTAGTTGTCGTAACCTTCCTGCTGTCCGTCCTCCTGATACTCCTCTTCATAGTCTAGCCATGGGAATAGCTAGGGACAAAGTCATGAGTACTCTTTAAGTACTCGCAAACTAATACTACAAGTGAAGTGGTTTTTGAGTAGGAAATACTAAGCTCTAGGTTGTTTTGAAAAAAGCCAGATTTATCTCTACTGAGTTAAGAAGCAAAGAAAGCTAGTTGAAAAAGTTTTATAACACCTAAGTGGGAACTTGAATTTCATATCAAAACCCTGTTATGGTCAAGTCAAGTCATAAATCATTTCACAAGTTATTTTGAAAACATCTGACGATGGAACAGTATGGCCACTCCAACTGTCCATAACTGCGGACGCGGCTATTCGAATAGTTTGACACTCTGCAAAGGTGGTACACTTTCACCACAATATTTGATACATCCGTCAGGAACAAGCCTAAATTCACCATACTCAGTATGTGGATAATCAATCCTAACCTTTCAAGCCCTATTAGGCACCTCTACTATGAGTTTGGCCTCCCAACCATGACCATTTGTCATCTTGGGAACTGCATAGGTGGACAATCTTCACAAGGTAGCCTCAGCTCAAATCTTGGCCACAAGGGAACCCATACTAAGGTATATAAACTTCTAGTCAAGCCCTACACAAATTTCGGGTATTGTGGTTGTACAGTAAAATTTGAATGGTATCGCATCTAGACAACCATCAGTCTTATAAAGGGCTAAGGCTCATGCCTCAACATTTTCATCATGAAAATCATCTGGTGTTCAAGAACACATGTCAAAACATTTCAGTACAATGACTCATCATTCTAAGGTTTGCATAATCATTTTCACCAAGTATTCCCATCTAAAGTGATCAAGTTTTATGCTTAGCACTAGCATCTACAAGTGGGGGTAAACACTATTGAGGGGTGGTAAACAAGGGTGAATGATCTAAGTGCAATCTCATGCCTCAGGATGACATCAAGATTATCTAACTTAGGCCAAGTTTTATGCTCTTTATGCTACCTTTAAATATCTTTCTAAAATCTACAAGTCACTAAATAAACTCCAAAAGAAAGCTTTGATAAAGAAATAAAATAACTAAGCTTGAAAATAAAACTAGGATTGGGTATCATCACTTGAGGTAACCAAGGCATGCCTAATGCATTGCATAGATCATGTAGTTTTCATAGTTTCAAGTGTTAGCTTGCTAGGGTAGCTTGCTAAGATATTAGTATAAGCTTGCAAAGTTGCAAGTGTTAGCTTGCATGGTTAAGAAACTTCCAAGTGGTAGCTTGCTTATATAGCTTGCAAGTATTGGCTTGCCTTGTGCAGAGCACTGGTTGAAGTTCTCCTTGGCTTCTTCCTCGTAGTATTCTCCTTCCTCCTCGTATCCTTGGTTGGTACTAGCGTCTATAAATAAATACGAGGTACACAATCACCAAACAATACTTAGCTACTTTTATTTATCACACCAAGGTTTTTACTAGATGATCTAGTATCATCACAAACATTACAATCATCCAAGCACTTGTCTTATTTATTTTATTTTTGAAAAGTAATTTCTACTCATTGAAAAACTACTTAAGATTTAATATTCTCCAACTAAAACATGGGATCATGTTGACACATGTCATCACCACATATTTCCGTACATGGGAATGTGATTTAAAGTGGTGTCACAATTTAATAAGGTTTAGCCCTTTTATTTTAATTAAATAAAGTGACTAGAATTGCCAATGAGGCATTCTTTTATTGCTTGTCCATTATTTCTGCAAGTAAACCTAGATATTTTTATATATTCAGAAAGGTCTTGTTAAATGTGATTTTTGAGAGTTGGAATCAACTCAAAATCTTTTGTGGTTGAATTTTGAAATATGTTTGAATGCAGAAAAGCTTCTGCCTTGTAATTTTTACTATAGGTGATATACAAATCTAAGTGGTTTGAATCCAATGGGCTTGGATTAATAATTCCAGTACCTTTCTAACAAAATTGGTTTCATGCAATTTGGTTGAGTGAATCAACCTGGGTTGATTTTTTAATCTAGGCATAGAACTAAGTTTGAAACTAAATGAAAAAACCTAAATTCAAACTACTGGGTCACGCGGGAATGTAAATGGGCCGGCCCACGGCGCACAACGCGCGCGGGTGAGTTTAAGTGGCTGTCCCCACCAGTCAGCGAGATAGGGGGTGCGAAGCGGTACGGGGCAATCTAAACCACACGATCAACATCTAATCGAACGGCTGTGACTTATCGTCTCCGTCGGGCAACTCCGGCGAGACAGAACCCTAGCGCGGCTAGTGGGGGTCTACGGGGGCTCACCGGGGCTCAGGCGAGGGTCGGTGATGGGGGCGAATGACTAAGTCGACGACAGCGAACCTCCTGGTACCAACAGCTCCTCCTAGGGCGGCTCCAATCGCTAGTTCCTCTTCTCCTCCTCCGCGGAAGACTCCGGCAAAATTCCGGCGACCTGCTTCTCGCCTTGCTCCGGGGATGAGTGGGGGTGGTTCTAAGAGATAGGGGAGTGTGTTGGTGTGAAGAAATCGAACGGGGGTGGCCTCTATTAATAGTGCGACAAGGGTACCGAAGGTTGCGGGTGGAGCTCGTCATGGTCGTCGTCACAGTGGGCTAATGGCATGGGCGACGGTAGGGGCGGTGTTGTGCTCCCTAGTGAAGCTCAATGGCATGGTTGCGAGGTGTGGGGAGGTGCGAGATGGTCAGAACGCTACGGTGCTCTGGGTAGGTCTGACGGAAGTTTTAATGGCGCACGGGATCTCCTGGTGATAGGGCGACAAACGGGCATGTCCTGGCGGTTCCTGGGACGGTGGTGATCAAGCACGCAAGCGGCAAGGGCGGCGCGCGGTCTATGGTCGCGTGTCAAGTGCGGCACTCTGGCACGCTCTCGGCATGGCATAGAGGCATAGGGCGCGGCGGTTCTAGAGTGGTCCAGAGGCTAGTTGTGCGTTGGCGTTGGATAGGGGGTGGCTGTGGACGGTGGTCAATGTCCCAGACAAGATTGGCGAGGCTAGGGAAGCTCCTAGTTGGCTATCGACACGGGGTGGCAAGGTGAGGCTCGGCATGCTCACCATTGATGGCAATGGCAAGCTCACAGTGAGCTAAAACTTGTTAACTGAGCTAGATGATCTACTAAGAGTGTGTTTTGACCTAGAGAGGGAACAAGTTAGGCCAAAAACACTACTCACTATAGTGTTTGTTGTTTGTTTGATTTGTGTTTGCAAGGTGTTTGATGAAATGGCCGAAAGAGATTTAAATTTGAATTTTTGGTTCAAACTTGGTGGGTGTACTAGTTACATACTAAGTAGTCTCTGGTTGCTTGGAATGGTCAAGGTGCACTGGTTTGGTTGGGTTTTGAGAAATGGTGATCTTCACATATGTTAAAGATTCAATTTTGAATTGTCATTTCAATCAAGTTGCCAAATGTTTCTGTAAGTTTGAAATGTAGGCCTTGGTTCACTTTTACTTGGTCTAGCAAGGGGTGAAAAGATTTGGGATTATTTCTGTTTGAAATCTTGGAGTAGAAACACTCAAAGTGGCCTAGTGAGCAAGATTGGCAAAAAAATGACCATTTGCTTATTTTGTTTGTTTTTGAATTTCTCTTGATTTGTTTTTGCTTGGAAATGATTTAGATGATGTGTTTTTCATATTTAGACCATTCCTTGCTATTCACAACAATCACACAAGTCCATTCATGCATTCA
Organism: Avena sativa; assembly: GCA_916181665.1. NCBI lineage: Eukaryota > Viridiplantae > Streptophyta > Magnoliopsida > Poales > Poaceae > Avena > Avena sativa. The sequence continues at coordinate 182,948,928 of OV702284.1, read as the reverse complement.
TACAATCATCACATACACACATGCATTCATAAAGATTTTAATTAATCAAAAGTTTTTGTTAACCCTAATTTTTATGATTGGAATTGATAATCCTTGATCAATATTTTTGGGATGTTACAAATAGTTGATTACTCAACATTGATTAACAACAATTATTAGAATCTGGTTTAAAAGAGATGATAAGGATTGATATGGGTAGAAAGATATGTGGTGAATGGTCTTGACTTGATTTCCTTCCTACTCAACAAGTTATAAGGAATTAGTGGTTAAGAACTATGATGATGCTCATGGTAGGAAATGGATAAGAATAAGATAGATCAAGATTTGGTTATTGGATTCTAATTACTTGAGTTATATTCATAGCTTGGTATTCATGGTTTGTTGTGATGAATACTATGAGATGGTCTCTTAAGGACCTAATATTAATCATTAAGTAATTATTTTGGTTTAGTTTTATTACATTTGATCTACCCTTAGATCAAATCATATTTACCCAAAAATAAGGTTTTAGCAAATATCATATTGAAACTTATCGCAATCAACTTGATGATCTACTTCCATTCCATCAAGTTAAGAGAAGCTTCAATCACTTTGACAAGTTTTGTTCAAAAGCGCGAAAATTATCCAGATTTTCTATGCATGAATGCAATGCACACATCTGTGTCCAGCTTATTTCTAAGCTCTAATGCTAGGATGTTACATACCTCCTCTTCCTTGCTTCATTCTCATACTTGAGTCGAATCCTCTCTATATTTCCCTATTGCCAAGTCACCTAAAATTGAGCAATCTCCAAGAAAAACAAAGAAACAAATTGCAATTGGAAGTTACACTAATTTTTTTGTGTTTTGGGTTTCAATAATGCAAGCTGAAAGTAAACATGCTATTCTAGGAAAAGAAAACGAATCAAAAGAAGAAATAAAAATATGAATGCAAATTTGGAGTTTTCAAAACCTCCCCCAAGCTTAGGTTGTTGCCGTGCTCACTTGTTGCCGTCATTTGGCGGCGGCTGGTGGTGCTACTGGTAGTACTCGGAGAAGTAGGTCATGAAGTTACCGAAGGTGTGAGTTAAAGCACTCACATCATCACTAACTCCATGAAGAGTCTGATCGATCTCCCCAATGCGCTGGTTGAGCTACAAAAATTCCTGATGGGGGACATTGTTGAACCCCTGTTGCTGCTGTGGCTGATTGGGCCATTGGTCCCAAGGCTGCTCCGCATGCTGATGCTGTCCCTCCTAAGCAGGGTTGTACTCCTGCTCCTGCTGCTACTCCTGCTCATCATGTCGCCCTCCTTCTTCCTCTTCGGAGTCCGGATAGAGCTTCGCCATGATCTCGGTCACTTGATCGTTGGTGAGGATCCAGTGGTACCTTACCCGAACCTTGAAGGCTTGTGGGCAGGGCAGTGGCACCTGACCATCCTGCACATCATTAAGATAACGAAATTGATAGGCTCGGAGCCTCATGTTAACTCGGTAAACACTGAGGAAGCCATAAGAAGTTACATATCTAACATCCATAAGTATGGAGCCATCAACAGGTTGTGCAATGGGAATTGCGATTTCAAGTGCTTGGATGAGGTGGGTTACCATTCCACCGATACGAATATCACCTTTTGTTTTGTTGCTCTGGTGGCGGAGGTGTTGGAGGAATAGAGCTGCAGGAGTGGGACTCTACGGCGCATTAGGGAAGAGCGCCTTGGTGATCATGGCCATATCTGCATTGGCCATCAAACCAGTATCTCCTCTTCCTAACAAAGTGTTAACAAGAAACATAGCAAAGTAACGGATGATTGGGTTCTGAATGGTGGACATTTTCTTATGGTAGAAGTCCCTACCACCATTAACAGAAATAACCACCCAAGTTTCTGCACTCGAGGTGCTATACAAGTTCGTAACAGTTGGTTCCCCCTCTGGAGGGAATCCATAAGCATTGCAGAATTTTTGATAGGTAATTTGATATGGCCATTGGTTAACGGTGAAATTTATCATGCATGCATTACCTTTCTCCTTGTAGTCGTCATAGAAGGAGGCGAGGAACTCATGGGTGAGCCCTTCGTAGGTGTGGTGGCTGGCGTTCGCGAGGCCGGCGATCCCTGCATTTGCACACAGGTAGTCGAAGTCCCCCTTCAACCTGATTGAGTTAAGGAAGCCATTATAGGCCCAACGTGTGGGCAGCACCTTCCTTTCCAAAACCAAGACATACTTGTTATCGAGCTCAGCCCGGAGCCCCGAGCCCTCACCATGTTGGCGCTTGCTCTTGCGAAAAAGGCTACCAATCTTGTTCATCTTGATGCACTGACAAATTTCAACATAAAACCTTAGGCATATAGTTTCTACATGATATATGAGCGATTCTACGTGGAAGAATTCAATCCTAATGTGAGAAATTAAAAGAGAATCAATCAAGCTTGAGTTCATCCACTAATTCAATGAGAAGATTTCAACCATATAATCTTGAAAATAAAGCATGGGTAGGGAGAGAAACATACCGATCTATCGATTCCCCCACTCAAACGAACAAAATCCGTGAAGAATTGAGAGTTCTTGAGAGGTTTTGAGAGTTTTGGAGAGGTTGAGAGAAATAATGAGGGGAGGAAGAAGCTTGCCCTGCCCCGACCCATTTAAGTGGTCGGGCCAAACTATACGGCGGTAACTATATGGCCGGGCCGGGTAGCTCCCGCCGTATAGTTGTGGCGGCATGGAGGGTTAGGGTTTCCCTTTGCCAGATCACAACTATACGATCACAACTATATGGCCGGACCAGATGGTCCCGCCGTATAGTTGGTCGTCACCTTTTAGTATCCAAATTCCAACTTTTGAGAATTTTGTCGATAACTATACGGTCGCAACTATATGGTGAGAATTTTTATTCCGGCCATATAGTTGGTCGTTAAACCTTCTGTAGCATGCTTTTTCACCAAAAATTTTAGAGATGCATTTTTTTATTTGGACAATAATATTGAGCTAGTTTCTATAGATAAAACTCGAACTTTATTTTCTACACTAAATCTATGCTTGTTAAGTTGGCATTTCTACTACTTTTTGACAGCTGCATTTTTACGGGCGCGCTTCCGCAAAAATGTCTGTGAAAAAGTTGTAGGAATGCGATGAACAACTTTATTATCTAATTTAATTTAATTTATATGATGGGTTGATTCCCATTAAGAATTTTATTGAAAATGGTAGAATATTTCAACTCCTTTTCTGTTCTCGAATTCTTACCTTCGGTTGCCCTTTATCAAAGGCACTTACCATGTGAACTAGTTTTGCTAGTGGAACATAACTCTCTATTGCTTCTAGTTTCTTTGGAAAATACCGAATTATTTTAGCACCATAAACATTGAAGATTATTTTCCCTGCAGCACAATCAACTGATGCTCATGTAGTACTAAGAAAAGTTCTTCCAAGTATTATAGATAATCTTTCATCCTCTGGCATTTCGAGAATAATAAAATCAGCGGGAATAACATGCTCATCTATTCTAAGTAGAACATCCTCAATCATACCAACAGGTTGTTTAGTGGATTTGCTAGCCATCTGTAAAGTGATAGAAGTGGGGGAGTATTCCCCTAATCCTAGCTTTTTATAGAGGGAGTATGGCAGTAAACTAACTCCTGTACCAAAATCACATAAAGCATTATGGATATCAGTTTTGCTTATTGAACATGAAATAGTTGGTATAGCGGGATCTCCTGACTCAGACAATAATCTCCCATTAGCAGGGTAACTAGTCACCATGGCGATAGTTTCAGTTATCTCTCTCTTTCTCTTAAGAATATCTCGAAGAAATTTAGAATATTCAGGCACTTTTATTGCATCCGCAAATGGAATTTCTAGACGAAATTTATTAAGTGCCTTTGCGAAAGAATCATAAATTACTGGATCCGGTGCTTTGTTTTTGCGATCTGGAAATGGAAGTTTCTTACCTTTGTGTTTTACCTTTTTTGGAGGATCAGGCTCTTTAGTATCTTTCTTTGGTTTTTGCTTATTATTTTTCTCATTTCCTATTGCAACAACTTCATCTTCTTTGCTTGTGTCTTTTTCCTCTTCTGGATCAACAGTTTCTGCATCAGAATTATATAACTGTCATCCTATGCATCATTCTTCTCCTCCAAGGTTTGATCTTGTGTGTCTTGAGCAGTCTCATCTTGAGGATCCACTAATGTATCATCTTTGTAACACCCTCAGAATCGGCCCTATGCAAGTTTCAGCGATTCCCGCCAAACCCGCATAGAAACGATTCAAAGGTGCCCACCAGGCACTTTCGTGCGGGTGGAAAACGAAGTAATACCATTACACAATAGTCCACGATGGAACCCGCAGAACAGATATATACAACAATGACTCAAAGAGTCAAGAATACAGATGTACAATACAAAGATCCAAATCACCCTTAAAACGATACAGCGTCCGAGTACGGACAAGATGCAAATTGAGCTAAGAGCCCTAAAGAATAACCAATGGCGTCCATAACCCTGCCCTGGCCACGCCGGAAGGGTAATCCTGCTAACGACATCGATCTCAAAACCTGCTTAAACAAAAGGGGTACCGACAAAGGGCAAAGGGAAAAAGAGAGCGGTCAGTACTGAGGCCAGTACACGGCGAGACTAGAATTCGGCGGTCCTCGCCTACATATGTATGGTGGACTGAAGCGGCAGCGCAACATGCACTAAACAACCTATAGAGACTCAATACAACTGGCGGCTATCAGATAGAGATAAGAAAGACCTATTTGTTGGAGATATGCCCAAGAGGCAATAATAAAGTGGTTATTATCATATCTTCACACTTATGATAAATGTTTACATACCATGCTATAATTGTATTAACCGGAAACATTAATACTTGTGTGATTTGTAAACTAAAATAAGAGTCCCTAGTAAAGCCTCTTGTTAAACTAGCTTGTTGGTTAATATATGATCATGGTTTCCTGATCATGAACATAGAGATGTTATTAACAACAGGATCATATCATTAGGAGAATGATGTGATGGACATACTCCTATAGATAAGCGTAGCATAAAGATCAAGTCATTTCAATAGTTCAATTGCTATATGCTTTCTGATACATAGTAACCTAATTCCTTCGACCATGAGATCATGCATATCACCTTTTCCGGATGGATGCTTTGATGTCATCAAACACCACACCGTAACAGGGTGGCTATAAAGGTGGCATTGAGTGTTCAGAAAGTATTGGTTGAAACACATGGATCAAGAGTGGGATTTGTCCATCCATATGACGGATAGATATACTCTGGGCCCTCTCGGTGAAATGTCATCCAATTAGCTTGCAAGCATGTGACTGGCTCACAAGGGATCACATATCACGGGAACGAGAAAAGAGTACTTATCAGTAACGAGGTTGAACTAGGTATGCAGAGATACCGACGATCAAAACCTCGGATAAGTAAACTATCGTGAGACAAAGGGAAATTGGTATCGTATGTAAGTGGTTCATTCGATCGCAAAGTAATCGTAGAAATATGTGGGAGCCATATGAATTTCCAGATTCCTCTATTGGTTATTGTTCGGAGAAGTGTCTCGATCATGTCCGCATAATTCACGAACCGTAGGGAGACACACTTAAGGATTCGACATTGTTTGAGTAGTTATGGTATTATGAGAAAGAGACCGAATGTTGTTCGGAGTCTCGGATGGGATCCGGGATATCACGAGGTGATCCGGAATGGTCCAGAGAATAAGATTCATATAAGGAAAGTCCTGTTTCGGAGTTCGGAAATGATTCCGGTGTTTTCATCGGGAATGTTCTAGAAGGTTCCGGAATGTCCGGCACTCCGGAGGGGAAGGGGTACATGAATGTGTCATTACATATTGGAATGATTGCATCATGTGCTAAGTGTTCTCGCTGTTCCAAATAAAGGATTAAATTGAATCCTAAAACTGAAAAGTCAAATGGCCAGTTTGAAAGTCAAACGGCTAAAATAGGAAACTGTGGGAAACAAGCAAGAGGAGGTTGAAACCGACTTGGGGGAGGAGTCCCTCCTCTCCAAGCCGGCGCGCCACCCAAGGCCGACTTGGGGAGGGACTCCCTCCCCTTGGCCGCCCCTCCCACCTATAAAAGGAGGGGCAGGGCCTCCTCCTCTAGACACACAAGTTCCTATCCTCTAATCTCCGGTTTAGAGCCGTTTTGGTTTAGAGCTTCTAATTGCACTAGCCTTCGGTTTAGAGCCTTCTAATTGGTGTGTCTAATCCCTAGACCACTAATAGCTTTCTCATACTCCACCATACTCGCTCCGGCTTAAGGCGAAGCCCTGCGGGATCTCCCCTCTACTTCCGGTACCACGCCGTTGTGCTGCCGGAATCACGAGGAGAGTGCTGCAACCTCCGCTGCCTGCTGGAACAAGGGAGAGGAAGGTCTTTGTCGAGTACCGAACGTGTGACCGACTGCGGGAGCGCTGCTGGAACGTGGCGCCGGAAGGATCGTCTACGCGATCTTGAGATCGGAAAGAGTACGACTACATCACCCACGAGAATCTGCTCTCGTTAACCGCTTTGGAATCTTCGAGGGTAAGTTATTCCATCCACTCGTTGCTACAATCTAGTAGATAGATCTTGGCTTGTTTGTTTGTATGCGATAGAAATTTTTTGTTTTCCATGCTACGAACCCCAACAGTGGTATCAGAGCCGTGTCTATATGTAGATCTGTTGCACGAGTAGAACACAATGGTCATTGTGGGCGTTGATGCTTTTATTGTTGATTGCTTCTTGTGTACTTTGCATCTTGCGGTATGTTGGGATGAAGCAGCCCAGGCTAACCTTACATGATATCGTTCATGAGACTTGCTCCACGCTTGACATGCAACTTGTATTGCATAAGTGGCTTTGCGGGTGCCTATTTCTCCTAGCATAGTTAAGATCCAATTTACAACGGGTGATTAACAATACTAGTATCAATGTTGTGGTTCTTGTTCGTAAGTTAGAACGACACTTATTGAAAGCCCCAAACCACGTAAAATATGCAAAGAAAGTAGAGGCGTCTAACTTTGTTTTGCAGGGGTGTGCAGTGATGTGATATGGCCATGATTGTGATTATATATGATGTATGCAATGTTCCTTATTGTAAGTTGGCAACCGGCAGGAGCCATATGGTTGTCTTTAATTTTGTTAAGACCCGCGTGTCTATTCAAAGTAGTTGTAATAGTTGAAGCCGGTGGACGAGAACCATGGAGAGGCATCATTGACCTTGATGCAATGCCGGTGATGATGGAGATCATGTTCGTGCGGGAAGATGGAGATCGGAAGCACAAAGAAGAAAGGCCATATCATATCACATATTATGAATTGCATGTGATGTTAATCCTTTATGCATCTTGTATTGCTTAGTAGACGATGGTAGCATTATAAGATGATCCCTCATGCACATGAATTTCAAGTCATGGAGTGTTCACCCTTAGTTAGCACCGTTGCTAAAGCTTGTTGTTTCGAAGCACCACGTGATGATCGGGTGTGTTAGATTCTACAAGTGTATACAACGTGAGCAAGCCAGATTTGCTCATGCAGAAACTAAGGTTTGATCTTGACGAGCCTAGCATGTACAGACATGGTCTCGGAACACGGAATACCGAAAGGTAGAGCATGAATCATATAGTAGATATGATGAACATGTCGATTGTTCGCCATTGAAACTATAACAATTCTCGTGATGATCGGTTTTGATATGGTGGATTTGGTTCGTGTGATCACTAAAACAATGTGAGGGATATTGTTTTGAGTGGGAGTTCACCTAGATTAATTTAATTATTAATTAGAACTCAATTTATCATAAACTAAACCAAAGTGAATTTGCATAGTTGTTGTAGTCATTGGCATCCGTTTACCACCTTGCGCTTAGTTATAATTGAGATGATAGAACTATAGAAATCTGGTTAGTTACTTTACGAACTGGTATCGTATTGTTTTGAAGTGTTAATCTAAAGTTTAAAAGTCCTATTGCAAACTTTCAGTAAGTTTTTGATTACTCCATGAAGTTTAATAGTTGGTATTAAATCAAGAGTAACAATTCCAATGTTAGTATATAAGTATCATGTTTGTCTCCATGATTCTTGATATTCAAAGGATTGTCTTAATATCAAGGTTATCTAGGATCTGAAAGAGTTGTTTCAGAAACCATGATGTGTGGAAGATATTTTGATATCTGAAACGAAGTTTTGGTTGCAACATGATAGAGTATAATATGGCAAAAGTCATGTTCTCATATTTGATGAGAATTTGCAAAAGGTTGGAGACACTAGTTGTCCTAATCCTCCAAAAGGTTTTGGAGAGCAACATTATACTCACGATTCACCGTTACAAGCTAAAAGTAGCTTAATCATGGATAAATCCATGATGAGGGTGAATATTTGATGTAGGTAAAATGTTTACTACAGCAAGAGATTACTAAAGAAAGGAATTTGAAAGAACACCAAACATTTGATAATGGTGATCTACTTCAAAGTGCAAGTCCAAAGACATTGGTATTTAACTATACACGCTTTGGACTATGTGTCATATGTATGACTCCACTATTGATGTTGATAGATTCTTTCAAACAGAAAAGGAAATACTGAAAGAGAATCTCATAAATATATGGCAGAAAAGAAAAGACTAGAATTGTTCAGTTTAAGTATATAGATGATATACATGTTATGGCTATATTCTTTGCTCATTAAACAATGTGGTTCTTAAGTATTTGATACTGAATTTGTTGGTGTGAATCGTCATACGAAACAACACAATTCATGAACTACAATGGCCTAAGTAACTAGCAAAAGAATATGTGATGATGTTCATCGAGAACAAATAAAAGGTTATTGTGTTGCTCGTTAAACATCAAAGCTTGCCTTCAAGATTTGTTTTATCAGGTATTATGAGAACAAAAGGGTTGTTCAATTAATTTCCGTAATCCATAAAAGATGGATGATTCACAAAATCTTGTTGGAGAAATCACATCCATAAAACTAGTGCTAAAAATGTCGAAGGAAAAATTGATTGAAAGATCAATTAGGAAGTGACATCGCCGTTTAAATTATATTGGAAAGAAAACATGAAGAAACTCCATGTGGATGGAATTTTGGAGTCTTTTGATTTTGATCAAATGACGCTTGTGAAACTTTCCTAGAGATAATTAAAACTTCGTTCATAGGCCAAAAGGGAACGAATGACTAGCTTATTGGAACTTGTACATATTGTTGTACGAAATCCATTATGTGTAGTCAAGAGCGATGGATTTCAACTTCATATGCTTTCTCCGAAAATTTGAGTGAATATATGAATATTTACTTAATAAGGATGAAGTGTGAAATATTTGAAAAGTTCAAAGATTTTCAAGATGAAGTGCAAAATCACTGTAACAAGAATATAAATAGTTTATGATAAGATCATAAAGAAAGATATTTGAGTTACAAGTTTAGCATAATACCTAAGATTTAAGGAATCGTTCCGTGGATTTGCATTTTTCCGAAACACCATAAGAGTATGGAGCATTCGAGATATGTAATTAAACCTTGTTTGACATGGTAAGATCGAAGGTGTAATTCATAAAACTGCCATTATATTTTAAAGATTAAAAGCTTTAGAGATTACCGTTTTTCCACTGAAAAGAGCTTCATCATAATCCGTTGAATTGACACCATATAAAGTTATGGTTTGGGATAAAACCCAAGTTGTCCTTTCTTAAACATTGGTATGCTATGCATAAGAAAGATGTGTGCAACCAAAGTCGGATGAACCTGTCTTTGTATAACTGTTAAGTATTCCTCCATAAACACCGGAGACAAAAGTGTTTGTTGCTTAGAACGTTAAGTTTCTTTGAGAAGGAATTTTTCGTGAAAAGTTAAGTGGGAGGACAATAGAACTTTGATAAGGTTAAAAGAACCTTAGCTATATGTGCAAAGTTGCGCAGCGCCGAAAAGTGTTCCGGAGTTAGCAAACAATGCTCATGGCTCGCGTACTTCAAAGGTTGTGGTCACGGAGATCTAAGTTCCTATTGAAACAAGTAGGTCGGATGAACAATCAAATACCAAGATTTGAGAGTTAAATCATTATTTAACAATAATGATCTGACTACATGCAAAGAAGCGATGATGAGCCCTGACTCCGTCAAATGGCTTGAAGCCATAAAATCCGTGATAGTTCCACGCACGAGAAATCAAGTTTTGAACTTGAAGGACCCTCAAGAAAGGTGTAAGACCTTACAGTTGTGTCTGGATCTATAAAGAAATAGACATGGATGTTTTACATCTATGAAATAGTCGACATGTTGGGAAAGAGTTCACAACAATGTTCAAAGGTTGACTATGACAAGATTTGATCTTTCATAGTGATATTTAGTCTAGACGGATTAATGTAGCAACCACTACATATAATTTGTTATATGGTAGTTGAATAAACAAAACAAGTTCTTCTAATAGAATCGTTACCTAGGACATGTGCATAACACGGTCCATAGGGTTCTGTTAATTCAAAGGATGATAAAAGCATATGCAAACTTCAATGGTTAAAGTGAGCATCGCGGAGTTGGAATCTTCACTATGATGAAACTGTTAAAGGAGTTTAAAAGTTCATTAGAGACAATGAAGATGCTTGCATTTGCAAGAAATTAAGTGGGAGCGCTAAGACATGTTTCTAATACATTGTGTGGAAGACATATTGTTGATTGGAAATAATGTATCTTTTATTAACACATAATAAGAATTTCATCCCGATGAAATACTTAGGCAAAACCCAAATATTTGGCATCAATAGGCGCTAATATGGTTGTGCCAGAAGTACATAGACAAGATATTGAATGAGTTCAACATAGAAACTACAAGAGAGGTTCTTGTCGCACAGAAAGGATTGAATGAGTTCAATGTTGATGATATATTCAAGTGTATTGACATTTGGTAAAGTGAAACAAATAATCAAGTATAGATTGATACTTGATGTATGAAATCACAAAGAGTATTTATATCAATCATACTGTGATATGTACAAATCCAGATATGTCCTATGCTCTAAATGTTGTGAGCATATACCAGAATGATTCGTAAGATGATCATTGGACAATAGTAAGGATATTCTTATGATCTTTTGGAAGAACTAAGAGTATAATATTTGTAGAAGTGACAAATAGATGGTTAGTTCATTGTAAAAGTACTACAATGATACTAGCTTGGTCACAAAGTACAAATTAAGTTTATCTCAATCTAAACTAAGGGTGGCACAATATAATGGAAAGTGAGTTCCATAATGGATTTGGATGAGTTCCAAAGTTAAGACATTTTGACAGATACTACAACAAAAGGCTAAGTATATGACTGCTATTTTAGCAGCAAAAGAGGGCATTTGTGTCAAAGTAGTTTGTTATCAAACTAGGTGTAGTTCACAGTGGGATAATACTATGAAGATATATTGTGCGACAATATTATCAACATGTTTTAACCCCAAAGAGCTAAAGGTCACACCGAAAGACCAAATTTATACAAAGCCATCTCATTAAAGAATGAGTGATGCGTAGAGACGCAAAGACATGCAATTACACACGGACTTGGAAGTGTCAGATCCGGAGATCAGTTGACCACTAGCGATCGTGTACATACAACACCGGAAAGCCATAGGTGTTGAATACACAAAGGTTTGAAACTAGATTATTGACTCTAGTGCAAGTGGGAGACTGTTGGAGATATGCCCAAGAGGCAATAATAAAGTGGTTATTATCATATCTTCACACTTATGATAAATGTTTACATACCATGCTATAATTGTATTAACCGGAAACATTAATACTTGTGTGATTTGTAAACTAAAATAAGAGTCCCTAGTAAAGCCTCTTGTTAAACTAGCTTGTTGGTTAATATATGATCATGGTTTCCTGATCATGAACATAGAGATGTTATTAACAACAGGATCATATCATTAGGAGAATGATGTGATGGACATACTCCTATAGATAAGCGTAGCATAAAGATCAAGTCATTTCAATAGTTCAATTGCTATATGCTTTCTGATACATAGTAACCTAATTCCTTCGACCATGAGATCATGCATATCACCTTTTCCGGATGGATGCTTTGATGTCATCAAACACCACACCGTAACAGGGTGGCTATAAAGGTGGCATTGAGTGTTCAGAAAGTATTGGTTGAAACACATGGATCAAGAGTGGGATTTGTCCATCCATATGACGGATAGATATACTCTGGGCCCTCTCGGTGAAATGTCATCCAATTAGCTTGCAAGCATGTGACTGGCTCACAAGGGATCACATATCACGGGAACGAGAAAAGAGTACTTATCAGTAACGAGGTTGAACTAGGTATGCAGAGATACCGACGATCAAAACCTCGGATAAGTAAACTATCGTGAGACAAAGGGAAATTGGTATCGTATGTAAGTGGTTCATTCGATCGCAAAGTAATCGTAGAAATATGTGGGAGCCATATGAATTTCCAGATTCCTCTATTGGTTATTGTTCGGAGAAGTGTCTCGATCATGTCCGCATAATTCACGAACCGTAGGGAGACACACTTAAGGATTCGACGTTGTTTGAGTAGTTATGGTATTATGAGAAAGAGACCGAATGTTGTTCGGAGTCTCGGATGGGATCCGGGATATCACGAGGTGATCCGGAATGGTCCAGAGAATAAGATTCATATAAGGAAAGTCCCGTTTCGGAGTTCGGAAATGATTCCGGTGTTTTCATCGGGAATGTTCTAGAAGGTTCCGGAATGTCCGGCACTCCGGAGGGGAAGGGGTACATGAATGTGTCATTACATATTGGAATGATTACATCATGTGCTAAGTGTTCTCTCTGTTCCAAATAAAGGATTAAATTGAATCCTAAAACTGAAAAGTCAAATGGCCAGTTTGAAAGTCAAACGGCTAAAACAGGAAACTGTGGGAAACAAGCAAGAGGAGGTTGAAACCGACTTGGGGGAGGAGTCCCTCCTCTCCAAGCCGGCGCGCCACCCAAGGCCGACTTGGGGAGGGACTCCCTCCCCTTGGCCGCCCCTCCCACCTATAAAAGGAGGGGCAGGGCCTCCTCCTCTAGACACACAAGTTCCTATCCTCTAATCTCCGGTTTAGAGCCGTTTTGGTTTAGAGCTTCTAATTGCACTAGCCTTCGGTTTAGAGCCTTCTAATTGGTGTGTCTAATCCCTAGACCACTAATAGCTTTCTCATACTCCACCATACTCGCTCCGGCTTAAGGCGAAGCCCTGCGGGATCTCCCCTCTACTTCCGGTACCACGCCGTTGTGCTGCCGGAATCACGAGGAGAGTGCTGCAACCTCCGCTGCCTACTGGAACAAGGGAGAGGAAGGTCTTTGTCGAGTACCGAACGTGTGACCGACTGCGGGAGCGCTGCCGGAACGTGGCGCCGGAAGGATCGTCTACGTGATCTTGAGATCGGAAAGAGTACGACTACATCACCCACGAGAATCTGCTCTCGTTAACCGCTTTGGAATCTTCGAGGGTAAGTTATTCCATCCACTCGTTGCTACAATCTAGTAGATAGATCTTGGCTTGTTTGTTTGTATGCGATAGAAAATTTTTGTTTTCCATGCTACGAACCCCAACTCTATTCGGATATAATCTGAAACTATCACCAAGCATACCCATCCTGGTATTTCCCCCTCGAGACCAAACGAGGAAGTCAACCGAGGAACTCACACAGTTGGCAGTTTTATTCATTCCGTTATAGTTGCAGCAATTACTAGTCAGATATAGATAGCATGGGTCATTCTGATATTATAAACAGTGGGCAGTTTTAGTTAACCATTCTGTTGTAGTTGCAATACTTACTAGTCAGATACAATTGTAACAGGTGACAACCCAAATCCAGCAGTTGTTGGCACTTTTATTTAGCCATTCCGTTGTAGTGAAGCTGATTACTAGTCATTATAAATTCAAATTTATAGCACTACTTTAGTTATAGTTGTCTATGATCGAGATAATGTGCTCCAAGTCGTCCATAACCGCGGACATGGCTTTCAGAAAGTTTTTACCCTGCAAGGGGCACAAATAGCAACACATGCACGATCAACCTCGGGAAAAACCAAATGAAAACCCAACAAGGCATCACGACAGAGCAATTGCAAGATTCATATAATATTTCAGGGGGCCACCCCACCAAGCTACCCGCTACGAAGTTGGCCGGGTCCGAGATGGACCCAGAGGTTTGCGAGAACGGATGTAAACAACTGGGAAACCGAAAGTGTGACTAGGCTTGTCGATACCGCGTAATAGTGCCGCGGTCCAAAACAGTACAGGCGCTCCACGCGCAATCGTAAATAAAGCAGTAAAGCATGGCATAAGTACAGGATAGTAATAAAGCCCCAAACTAGTTTGTGGCCCAAGAAATAATATATGACTCAAGCTCTGGCTAGGGGGATTCATGGTCCCACATGCGGATAGTGCGAATATTCAAAGAACAGGTATCAAGTACTCGGGGTCCTACGGGACACAAGTGGACGGTTAAAAACCAAATAACATCTATTGCCCACCTGTGCCTCTGCATTATTTACCTACTTCAATTTTAGTTATTAAACGATAATTAAATCCATGATCATCTCCAACATAAAGCATGTGGCAGTCTTCCAACAACTGTGGTGATTGACGACACGCAACAGCACTTGAGCAAGCAACTATGACACGCAAGTCCAACTATCTACCAAACAACAGGTAATAGGATGTGTCCACGGCAATATAAGGCTGCAAGGGATATCGTGGGTACGAAAACTAGAGCATCGCAACACAGATAGCAATAGATTAACAAGAGGAAATAAAGACTAGAAGTGTAAAATAGGTAGAAAGGGGGAGAATGCTCGCCTGAAAAACATTGTCGAAGGTTCATCCGAAGATCGGGTCGACACTCGCATCAACTCATCGGCCTAATCCATGAAGAAGCAAAGCACTAGAAGAAACACCGGATGCACTATTTAATAGTATGACAGAAGATCGACATGATACATGTATGATGCATGACATGGCAAAGGTGCGATGCAATTAGGCAATATTAAGTGGAACCGGGGTCCCGACAATTAATTATATAGTTCTAGTTGTTTAGATACCCGCAATTTAAATGTTGTTTTAACATGGCAAAATATATCACCGATTCGCTACACAATTTTAAATGGGACCAATATTAGAGTAGATTCGCCCGCATATGTTCTCCATATTTATTATTAGATGAGTCGACAACATACTCCCAACCCACAATATGTATGCAAGTATACTCAATTCATATGCACCAAGATATTTATTTCATTTATAAAAATAAGGTCTCGGAAAGAGGTCACACATGGAGGGGTCTCGGCGATCTTGGGGTTCCGAGGGTTCGACGGGTTCGGTCTTGCCGGGATCGGTCTTCGAATCGAGCTTCGGGGCCTTCGGTCTCCATGCGGTAGATCTTGGTGTCCCATGACGAAGATCTTGATAGAGGCCTTGTCCAACTGACTCAGGTCGGCGAGGGTCGCGACTCAAAGGAGTTACTTGTACACACACCGACAAATTAACAAGGATCTCCTGGAGATGATTCCTATGTTGGGCATGCAGCGAGGTGGACTTTTGCTATCTGCGTGCACGGGGTGAACATGACGAGGGGCGGCAAGCGTGCAAGGCGACAGAGGGAGGCGGGACCTGCAGGCGATGCAGTGGAAGCAGGCGACACCTGCAGAGGAGAGAGGCGTCGGGCCTGGCGCGAGGAGGCCTCAACGCGGCCACGCGGGGTCAGAGAAGCAGGGACGACGGCTCGACGAGGAGGCGCACGGCAATGCAGAAGCTGGGCAGGACCACACAGTCGCGACAGCTCGACGACGGAGCTCGGGCCAGAGGAGGAGACGACAGGGAGGAGGTCCTGGCCAGTGACGCGAGCAGACGAGAAGGATGACAGGTCGACGGTGAGCTCGAGGCCAGGGAGCGTTGGAGAGGGAGGGGTGGACCTGGGCGGCGGCCGGGTTTGCTGGAGGCAGGGCGGAGGATCTCGACAGGGAGGCGCTGGGCGCGGGAGGAGGGTACGAGCCGCGGCCGACAGAGAGGGAGCGTGACTAGCGGCCGGTGGAGAGAGAGCATGACTGGCGGCCTGTGGCCTCGGAGGGATGGCGGGGCGAGGCCCAGGCGGCGGCGGTGCCGAGCGAGGAAGGCGATGGTATCCTGATGGGGGGATAGGATCGAGAGGAGAGGGGAGGTGAGGGTGGACGCGGTTGTGCGGGAAGGTGAGGGAGACGTGAGCGAGGTGGGGCCAGGGCATACGCGGGATGAGTGGCTTGTGGACGGCGTCGTGTCGGGCAGGGGATGGGTTGTGACTTGCATGCGTGTGGGATGGTCGGATTGACCACGTAGGGCTGGGGTGGAGGGGTGGAGACGTGGTGGGACTGGCGGCGGGGTTCCTGGCGGCTGGGGTGAGGAAGGAGTGGGTCTGGTTGAGGCAAATGGGGATCTAGGGTTTAGGTGGTCCAGCCGGCTGGGCCTGTTGGGCCTGGCCGGTTTAGGTTTAGGATTCCTTTTTTAATTATTTAAAACCTTATTATTATTTTTATTATTTTTAGAAACATTTGTAAATAGTTTTACACCATTGGAAATAGAAGAAAATAATATGTTTTTAATTTTAATATAAGAGGAAAGACTTTGCAAACAAAAATAGGTTTACTAAAATACTCTTAGAGGCAGTACCATGCATGATGATGCAAAACAACACGCGATTTTCTAATAGTGAAATTCCCGGGGTGCTACAATCTTCCTGACTTGCTTTAAGTAAGGATTTTTCCTTTCGATCCTTTTCAGCTTCATATTCCGGTGATCCTAATGGTCCTTTTACAACTGCACCTCTTGTTGTAACAACATTAGTAGAAATAGGAATATGTATATCATCACGAACAAAAATTTGATAACCAGACGCTATTTGTTCACATTGGGTTTCAATCATACTGAGGTACTTGTTAAATAATTTTATTTCTTGGCCAATTTCCTCATAATTTTCTGTAAGTTTGGCCAAAATCTTTTTATGTCTTTGAAATTGCTTATGCAAGTTATTATAATACTTTGTCTATCGATGTTTCAATTCTTGAAAAACTTTTCTAGTTTCATCTTCTTCAGTTAAAAGTTGTAATAAATCTACTTTGTTTTCCTTGACAAGCTCTGAAGGTATACCTTTTTCTTTCATGGGTTTACGCACTTCAGGCATAAGATCCAGATTTATACGAAGTATTCCCTCTTCCGGCTTAGTGCCAAAATCGAGATTATATAAAGAATCATTTTTAGCCCTAGTAGCCATTAATTCTAAACATTATTTAATAGTTAAAGTATTTATCGATCCTCCTGCTAATGAATCTAGCAACTCTCTGCATTGGGTATTAAGACCGTGGTAAAATAAGTGGCAAACAGTTGACTCAGAATAGCCATGATTAGGGATACTATTAATCATTCCAAAAAATCTTTCCCAGGCTTGTGGGTAGTTTTCTCCCACGTTATGACCAAAATTGCCTATATTCTTTCTAAGTTCCGTTACCTTTGCAAAAGGATTAAACCTGTTTATGAAATTGACGATGCAATTTTCCAAACATTTAATATAATGGCGAGGAAGAGAATATAACCAGTCTAGAGCTTTACCTTTGAGAGACCAACGAAATAATTTCATACGAGAGAATTATCTTGGCAAACCTTTTGGTCCAAGTGATGTTATCACATCGTCGAACACTCTAAGATTCCTTCCTGGGTCTTCATCTTCCCTTCCACTGAAATCTTTTTACTGCAAAATTTTAATAATTTCACTGTCAAACCGATATTCCCTAACTCCAGGATTAGGAAATTCTATTGGTTGTTTAAGAAATGCAGAGTTTGGAGCACTATATTCTCTGAGAGTCTTCTCAGGTTTCTTGGGTGTTGTCCTATGAATGGAAATTATTTCCATGAAGTCACTTAGGTTGTCAAATTCAACTCTGTTTGATCTCAAAAGTTTTTCAATAATTTCCTCGCACCTCTGAGTAGGCACGCGTTCAAAATAATCTGGTAGATAAGCCCTACCAGAGCGTGTAGACCCTTTGTCTCCTAAGGAGAACATCTTGTAATAGTAACACCTGAAATGTCAAGATATATCTCACTTAGTGCTTAGCTCCCCGGCAACGGCGCCAGAAAATAGCTTGCTGACTGCAAGTGCACAGATCGTTTGTAGCTAGTTCTGAAATTAAGATCTCGAGGTAAATGTTTATTGGTGAAGTCTCTATCGTACCCGAAGTTGTCACAGGTCTTCGAGTGAATTGACTGCAAGTGTTGAGAATGAGAATATAATTTGGATTTAAACGGAAGTACTTGAATAAAACTAAAATGTAAACTTCAGAAATAAAAAAGCATAAAAAGTAAAGAACGATTTGTTTGTTGTTTTCTACAGATGATGAAGTAGGCGCGGGGAGTTTCAGTTCATGGTGATAGTGAATGTGCCGGGTGAATGAGTAATAATGTGTAGGCAAGCAACCCATAATTAGCCGGAATTCCTCTTGGTAGATTTCATCCCAACTTCAATAATCCTACTAGCCTGTTTACCACAACCATGGTCAGTCACTAGACGATTAAGATCCTTCATGTTGCTTAGCAATTAAGCTCCTTGGATCGGACTAATGCAATAAACTCGGTGGTTCCTCGTTATCCTCAAGTCAAACTAGTTTCCTATTGATATCCCCGTGTCACTTGAGGGTTGCCGGTATGCTAGCAAACAAGATTCTATCTATGTAGAAAAAAGCATCATGTTGTCTGGGCCATTAATTGGACAACAGGCATTAAGCATCCCACAGATAGTCAAGCACACATAATATAGTAATTAGAATTAACCACAAACTTGATGGAAAATATATAGGCACATCACATCTCACCAATTCCCTACATCTCCCATGCCCAAGGGAACTTACTCACACATGAGAGAAGAAAGCATCATCTATATAATTAAATAAATGGAGTTCTTCTCGATATTACCGTGGAGATCCACAATAATAAATAGAAACAAATCCAACACAATTCAAGGTAGGAAGAACAATTCCCTAATCTTGCAAAGTGGAGATCTCTCTCTCTCTCTCTCTCAAGTACAAGTAATGGCTATGGAGGTGTGGTGGCTAGGAGATCGAAGATCATGGAGCAATATGAAGAACGTCTTCATATTGCGGCTCGTGTGTATGGCGGCTCCCATCTGGATGGTATGGCGGCTCGTGTGTTCTGTTTTCGACCTTGGCCTCTTCACAAAAGTTTTCCCCTTTAATAAGACTAAGGAGATGGCAACTATACGGCGGCAACTATATGGCGACAGCCCGTATAGTTGGTCGTTAAACTTGTAGTGAATTCCCCTCGATTGCTTCCAAAAAGGGACTTGCTTGTTTTCGACTGAATATTGTGTTTTTGCTATCCCTATGTTGACGTTCAGAACCTGAAACACGCATTAAAAACCAAGTTTTGTTTGCTACCAAAGTATTAGTGTTAGGTAAAGCTATAAAACCATCAAATCCAAATGAAAACCATTGATAGAAACCATAAAAAAATGTGTAGAATCTCAGAGCTATCAAAGTCACCATTACGGGAGATGTAGAGAGCATACGCTTGAGTTCTTTGAATGCCTCATCGGACTCAGCCGTCCAATCGAATTTATCATACCTGTGGAGCAGCTGGTAGAAGGGGAGAGCCTTTTTGCCCATGCGGCTGATGAACCTGCTGAGCGCTACAATTTGGCCAGCTAGCTGTTGGACTCCTTTGACGTTCTTCGGCTTCTCCATGGATAGTATAGCCTTGATTTTCTTCAGGTCGGCCTTGATACCCCTCTCGGAGATGAAGTAATCGAGCAATTGTCCGGATGCGACGCCGAAGGAGCACTTTTCCGGGTTTAGCTTGATCTTTTATCAATTGAGGTTGTCGAACGTCTCGCAGAGATTGTCGATCAATGTTTGGCTCTCCTGGGTCTTTATCACTATGTCGTCTACATAGACCTGAATGTTTTGACCAATTTGATTCTTTAGACATGCATGCATGCACCTTTGATAGGTTGTGCCTGCTTTCTTGAGCCTGAAAGGCATTGTGTTGTAGAAAAAGACTTCGAATAGCGTAATGAATGTCGTCTTTTCTTGATCCTCAACCCTTAGTCAAATCTGATTGTAGTCTGAGTAGGCATCTCGGAACAAGAGTCATTCGCATCCCGCGGTAGATTCGATGATTTGGTCGATCCACGGTAGGGGAAAGTGGTCCTTTGGGCAGTGCTTGTTAAGGTCCGTAAAATCCACACACACATCCGCAGGATGTCCGTGTCCTTCTTGGGGACTAGCACGGGGTTAGCTACCCAGGTGCTTTCTTTGATATCCCGTATGAAATTAGCATCGAGGAGTCTATTGACTTCGATACCAATTGCATACGCTCTTCCCTTGGACAATTGACACATCGTCTGCTTGACTGGACACACATCCGGTTATACGTTGAGTGCATGCTCGCGAATTCCCTAGGAACTCCTAGCATGTGTACAGGACACTAGGCGAAGATTTCCCAGCGCTCAGAGAGGAATTTGACGAGTGTGAGTTCCTATGCGGGACTCAGATTGTTGGAGATCACAGATCCTTCTTGGCGGGATCCGTCGGGTGGACCTGCACCGCCTTGGTATTGACCGTGGAGTCGAAGGACAGGTCGGGTGCGTTCTGCTTGGTCACATGTGGAAAACTTTGTCTGTTGACTCCTTTAACCTCGCGAGTTCCTCTTGCATGCCGTAGGACTGGGATATTTTGTTGAAGTTTCTATCACAGCTATCATACTTGGTGAAGCTTCCTGGGATGATGATGGCGTTGTTGGGTCCTGGCATCTTTAGCAGGAGGTACGCATAGTGCGGTACTGCCAGGAATCTTACGAATGCCACACGACCGCGGATGGTGTGGTATTGCGAGGGCGGGTTGACCACCTCGAACTCAAGCCGCTCACGCCTGAAGTTCTTAGGCGTGCCGAAGATGATGTCGAGCCATATTTTACCCAGGGGGTACACTCCTTTCCCTAGGACTATTCCATGGAAGGTTGTATCCGGTGCTTCCAGGTTGTTGAGCGGGATCCGCATAGCTTCGAGTGTGCTGGCGAACATAAGATTGATGCCTCTGCCAGCATCCATGAATACGCGACTCATATCGAATCTGTCAATCTGTGCCTCAAGCACCAGGGCTAAATGGCCTGGGCGAGGGATTTGATGGGGGTGATCTGATGGGTCGAAGGTGATGCATGACTCCGAGCCACTGAGGTACTCAGGTATGGCTGGCGGAGATGTGAAGGCCGGGTTTATCTAGCGGGTGATCGTTTTCTGGATCCCGTCGGACAAACGCCTCTTTTGTATCTTCGTGGCACCCAATGGTCGTGGGTACTGTTCTACTCAATTTTTCTAGGCCGGCACAGCCGCAGGCTGTGCGGGTCCCCCAGGTGGTGGTGGTGGGGCGCCATATGCGATGGGCCAGGGGCAAATTCGAACCCTTAATTTACTACATCATGCCACAGCTGGGCGTATCCCTCATGGAGCTTCTGGAACTCTCTGCAGTCCTTGATAAGGTGGCTGGCTTTCTTCTTGCCATCGTGTTTGTCAATGTAGAAGTGGATGGTGCAGGGACCTGACATCTTTTAAAACACAGACATATCGTCGTCTCGAGTGCGATGTTGCCACGAATGCGTGGTTTTCCCATTGTCACGGTAGCTGCAGCTGCGGTAGCCATTGCTGCGGTTCCCATCGTCGCGGCGATCGGCGTAGACAGCCGTGACCGTGTCGATTTCCTCGCGATCATCATAGACGCACTCTCTTATTTTTCCTCGGCAATCACGTTGGCGTCCAAGATCGTCTTCGTCATCTGAACGTGTTTGGTTGACGGCATCCTCACCATCAGCCCAATGGTTGGCTATGTCCATCAGGTGATCGATGGTTTTGGGCTTGATCCGGCCCAGCTCCTCTCTGAGCTCGCAGCGCCTTATGCTGTCATTAAAGGCGTCGATTACCCTTTCCTCCGAGATGTCTTCAATAGAGTTCTTGATGAAGGACCAGCGCTGGACGTAGGAGCGGATTGACTCATTGGCCCATTGGCAGCAGGCACGCAACTCTTCGATGGAGGATGGTCTCTTGCAGGTGCCCTTGAAGTTGCGGATGAAGCTATAGACCAGATCCTCCCAACTGCGAATGGATTCAGAGGGAAGGTTATTTAGCCAGGCTCTAGCCGCACCCTTCAGCTGTAGTTGAAGGCATTGCATGGCTATGTTCTTGCTCCCACCATGCAGCTTGACCGATGAGATGTGGTCCTCTAGCCAGATCTTCGGCTCCTGTAGGCCATCGAACTTCGGGTTGTCCGACAGTAGCTTGAAGCCTTTAGGTATCCGAGTCTGCCGTATGGCCGGGGTGAAGCATCTGGCACCGCAGAGCTTCGTATCTTCTTCCTCCGACTTTGTGGAGCATGCGTGTTTTGCCTGTCATTTATCGATCTTGCACTGTGTGAGATCATCGCGAGCATCATAGTTGAGTCTCCTTCACCGTGGGCTGCGGCATCGCCACGACAAGTCATGGTCGTCCTCATCGGATGAGGGCATGCGGCTCTTCATAAATTTTACCGCGGCCTTTTTCTTCGGCTCCGGAGGTTCTTCTCCAGTCAACGCGGATCCAACTAGTCCAAGGCCTGCAATTGTAGACTTATGCACGGCGGATCGTGGATCCATGGCTGGTGGTTGATTGGCGATCAAGTACATAGTAGCTGCTATGACCGCGTCTTATGGTGTTTTCGGCATCATGTTGCCCTGCGAGTCCATCGACATGAAGGACAGGTTGAGTGCCTTGGTGGCCTCGCGTCTGGCGCTAGGGTCCATGCACTCCAGCTAAGAACGGCTCTTATAAGCGGTGTGGCCGTCGTAGCCTTTTGTTGGGGATATGCTATATGGGTATCCTCATAGCATGTCTCTTATCCAACTAACCCGGGTGGCCCATAGTCCGTAGCATGGCCTGTGGCCTGCTGGGCGGCCCAGTTAGGTGGATCCAGAAGGGAGGCCCATGCCGGATAAAGGAAGGCTACGGTGGAGTCACCAGCGTACCCGGAGCCTTGGAGTACAAGATACACAAGACTAGTGATAGACGGTGTAGGACTCTGTAACCTGTCCGGCTAGGACTTTTCCCTGTAACCCTAGGACCTGGCGACTATATAAGTCAGGCCTATGGGAGCCTTTAGGGCACGATAACTTAGACTCTCTAATCACCTCACACAACGAACCTATCTCTGTAACTCGGCGTATTACCATTATAGTGATTTATAGCAGGAGTAGGATTCCGCCACCGTTGTGGGATCTGAACCTGGGTAAGTTGTGCTACCTCGTACCCGTCAATCGTGGAGTACCCCTCCATGGCGTACTCGTCGGCAATACCACGACAGTTGGCGCCCACCGTGGGGCAAGAGGCGCTTCAGGCTCTTCAGCGGGCGAGGACCAAGATCTTTGCGGGAATCGGCGAAACCGTAGCCATCGGCCGCATTCTCTTCTCCGGTAACATTCCGATCGTCCCCCCCGACGAGTTCTGGATCCCAGCGAAGACGAACCCTACGCGGTGTTCGATCGTTCCTATCGGAGACATCCACCTCTTCATCGGCGAAACCGACTCGGGCACTAGTTCCCTGGGAGTCGGAGGAGCGTCAAGACCCGCACGGACCGCCTATGGGCAGGATACGTTCGCAGAAGGATCGATGTCGGATATCTCCTCGGAGTTTGCCGGCGAAGATCGGAAAAATTCAAGACCCACCCAAACCGCCCTTGTGCAGGATATAAAGGTGGAAGATCACTGCAAATCCGCCGGCTTTGTCCGTGCGTCTGGACAGCAGAGATCCAAGTTTGTTGGCGTGGTTACCATCTTCGTTCTGGCGCGCTGCGTGCAGAGAGAGGGCGAAAACCCCTGCGATTACCTGGCCAGGTGGCTCCGTATACGAGCCGATCTGGCCCACTACCCCAATGATGATGCCATCTATCACTTTGTGGAAGGACTGGACCATGGAACGCTTCTCCGACAGTCTCTAAGACGGCAACAGGCGCCAGGACGCCTTACCTTCGAAGGCATGGTGAACACCATCAACAACTACGCGGAGGCTGAAGCGGCAGCTCAGACATCACTTGCGCTCATTGATGGAGCCCCTCCGATTCAGCCACCACCACCACCGCCTCTGGCTGCCATCGTCGCAGCAGCACCACCACCTCCAGTCATCATCGAGGCCGTTGCACCTCCACCGCCCGTCATCGAGGAAGTCCTGGCACCCTCCGACTCTGTCATTGACGGGCTTTATGCTGATTTCAGTGCAGATTTAGAGGAAATAGACTTCAGCCCAGAAGAGCTAGACTCCGCTATGCAGGAGATGGAGGAGGAGTACTCGTGCGACGAGCAAGCTAATAACACCGTCATGTCTCGAGGTGTGTTCGTCACCATTGGGACAGCGATGGATGAAGATAAACCCGGGCAAGTTCCGCCTACAGCGCTGGAAAAGGGGAAGGGGCCACTTATTGCTGCCGACAATGATCACACAAAGGTCATGCCTCCTCCGCCTAATCCAGTGCAGCAGCCGCAGGAAATCGGCACCGGTCCGAGCAACGACAACACCGTAAACTTGCCGCCTCCAGCATCCACGTCGGCAGCAGCCCATGTTACTCCAGCTGATAGAGTGATGTACGGTAATCTCCTCGTTGAGCCACTAACTGTTGATCATATCCAGAACGTGACTCAGCTTGACGAGAAGCGCCAGCAGCTGCTGGAGGAGGCGCAAGCCATCGCGGAGCAAGGCGCTAAACTAGATCGAGATTTGGTCAACGCGCAGAAGTCCATAGAGAAAGCTAGAGCAATGGAAGCCGAGTACAAGACTCTGCTGCAACAGCAGAAGGCTAAGAAAGCTCCGGCTCGCGTCATCAACGATCCTGGTGTACGACGCAACCTAGGATGGGCTCCCTCGAAGCCGGCACAGGCCAAGCCATACATTGATAGTGAAGGCAAGCAGGTGATGCCCACCCCACTCCTTAACCTCGCCGTCGCCAAGACCCTTCTGGAGCAGGATAGATCGCCTGAGGCAGTAGAACAGGTCTATGACCTAGTAGCCAAGGCGGTAAAGTAGCAGGAAAAGGCCACCTCTCATAGGCTTGAGTCTGACCCAACGCTCTGCCGATCTAGCCAGTACAAACCGCCAAGGGACAGATCTCCTCAGGATGTCGGATCACAGACGGGTTCATCAGAACGAAGATGGAGGGATGCGCGCAATAGGAAGGATGATATCCCCATA
This sequence comes from Avena sativa, assembly GCA_916181665.1. Classification (NCBI taxonomy): domain Eukaryota; kingdom Viridiplantae; phylum Streptophyta; class Magnoliopsida; order Poales; family Poaceae; genus Avena; species Avena sativa. Next base: position 182,923,678 of record OV702284.1, on the reverse strand, counting down.
TCCTCCGACCACGGAGAAAAAGCCCGACCTCGTCGCCTATCACCACCGCCCCGATCCCCCCGACGTCAGGAAGATTCCAAGGCTCACCATCATACGGATATGCCCCCTCCAAAGCAGTGTGGTATCGTCATCCGTAACAACGCGGCACAGACCCGTCATGATGAAGAACGCCACCAAGGACATAAGAGTAGGTCACACCATGACCCTCCGCGTCCGACAAGCAACCATGACAGGCGTGGGGCGTCGCGGGAGGGTAACAGCAAGAAGGATAACCCACCGCCACTCTGCCTCCGTCACCGCCAAGCAGTCACCATGGCGGAAGAGGCCCGCGTCGTTCACGCAGCCCATCCCCTGTTGACAACAAGAAGAAGAACCTGGAGCCATACGATGCACGTTCGCGGATCGATAAGATCCACGAGGCCCGGGAAGGACCATACCTGGGACCATATTGCTTTGGACCTGCAATACGGTCCGCAACTTACCCCAAGGGTTTCTGGATAGACAAGACCATCAAGCCCTATGACGGCACCGCCAAGCCCGCCACATGGTTGCAGGACTACGACAACGCGGTGGAGATTGCCGGAGGCAACCCCAACATCACCGTCAAGTACCTCCCATTAATGTTGGCAGGAACGGCCCGTCAATGGATCGACGACTTGCCAGAAAAATCTATCTACAACTGGCTGGACATGCAAGAAGCATTCACCAAGAACTTTGAGGGTACATATAAGCGTCCCTGCACTGTGGGCGATCTACAGCGGTGCGTGCAAGAGAAAGACAAGACATCTCGCGCCTACCTCTCCCGCTGGCTGGATATGAAGAATTCCTGCAGGAGTGCACGCCCAGACCGCCATGGCCGCCTTCATCGATGGGTTGGAAAGGGGCACGTTGCTCCGACATAAGCTGAAGCGCTTGCAGGACAATCATCAGCTTGACTTGAATCAGATGATTCAGTTAGCCAGTGAGTTCGCAGCTGCCGACAACGATGCTCGTGGCTCTTTGCCGGCAACGGCCGTTCCAACTCAAGCTCGGAGGAACAACAGTACAAAGCGGAAAACCGCTCCAGAAGAAAAGCAATCTACCGACATGGTCGCTATGACTTTTGCAGGACGAGGAGAAGGCGGACAACATGGCCGAGGAAGGGGAGCAGGCCGCAGGCAACAACGAGGAAGTGAAACCAACTCGGCGCCACTCCGCGTTCCCCAAACGTACGAGGAGTACCGCGATATGCCGCGCCTCGTACACATCGATGTCAACGGCAAGGCCACCCATACCAATCGACACAGCAAGTTCGTCAATGACCTCAAGGAAGACCCGGAGTCCGGCTACAAGCGAAGTCGGAAGAACAGACCGCTAGGCAAGGGCAAGGGGAAGAATAAGGAGGAGGAGTCCAAGGATTCAAGTGACATGGACGAGGACGTAGACCCCAAGCACGCCGCCAAGAGCGACGACAAGGGCATGGACCCCTTCGCAAAGAAGGCCCCAGTCTACCACACTTTCCTTGGCACCCCCACCGTCCGACAACAGAAGACCTCTCTAAGGATCCTGATGGCCACTCTCCCCCAAGTTCCCCAATACCTGCGCTGGTCGGAGGTTCCAATCACTTGGGACAGGACGGACCACCCAGACCTTGTGCCCACGGTGACGAGGTTTAATCTCGTCAATGCCCATTGTTATGGACTTGGGTTTTGGAGAAGATGGGGATGCTGGAGATCGTGGCACGGTTAACAGACAAGCAACCAGGGGACACGAGATTTACCCAGGTTCAGGCCCCCGGAGGTAAAACCCTACTCCTGCTTGTCTGCTCTTTGATTACGGCGGAACCGAAGGTTACAGGGTGCGCAGATTCGATCTGGCGTGGATGCGTGTGCGAAAGTATGAGTCGAGTTCTGTAGATCTGTTGTGGTCTAGTCTATCGGGGGTTATGGCATCTGTAGGTCGTGTCCTCCTCGTTGGACCCTCCTAGCCTTTATATATGGGGAGGCTAGGTCTCGGGTGCCATTACGAGTAGGTTACAAGTTGTATTCAAACTCTAGTCTTGAGGTTTCTTTGTCTTGTGTGCTTGGGAGTCCGTGTCCATATGGCTTCGTAGCAGCCAAAACGTCATAGGCGTCATGGACCCTGGCAGGTCGTCGAGTGGGCCTTCCGTCGGGCTGGACCAGGTATACTAACATCGGGTACCCGTAGGGCATATCCATGTCAGTAGCCCCCGAGTCTCCATCCGAAACGTAGATTCGGGTGGAGACTTAGTTGTCTTGAACCTTGTATTTGGATGTCGGAGTCGAAAGTTGTGTCGAGTGCGAAGCACTTCACCCGGAAGTTCATCGGGTCAGCTGAATTTGTTCGGCTGTTGTAAAGGAATTGACATCGTGGACGTAGTCAACACAATGTACTATAGGGTGCACGACCAGCGCTACCTATGGGAGTAGCCCCCGAGTGTCTGTTCGAGTCGTAGACTCGAGCAGAGACTTTAATTCAGCCATTGTTTGCTTCAGGTCCGTAGGACACCATTTTTTCGGATGCTTGAATCAATCCTCCCTATGGGAGTAGCCCCCGAGTCCGTAGTGGAGTCGCAGACTCGGCATAGGACTCGAAGATCTTGTGTGTGCGCGACCAGTGCTCCAGTTTGGAGTAGCCCCCGAGTGTCTGGCGGAGTCGTAGACTCGGGCAGAAACTCGAGTCTTGTATCATGGAGTTGTAGTAGGATATCTCGTGGGCGTACCGCTGACCCGGAAGTACATCGGGTGCGCGACCAGCGCTCCTGATAGGAGTAGCCCCCCGAGTGTCTAATCGAGTCGCAGACTCGAGTGGAGACTCATGCGAGGATAAACCACTGACCCGGAAGTGCATCGAGTCAGCGTCTCACGCGTAAGGAGCCAGGAGTCAACGTAGCGGAGTGATGCGGCTCTTTAGCCGGAAGGACTCGACGTTGCGGATGAAGTCGACACCGTTTCTTCTGTCAGGTACGCGGTCAGCGCCGCTTTTGTCGATGATTGATGTGGTCATCCGAGGAATGCTTCGACTTGGGTCTTGGCGTCTGTTGACGTGACTGGCGATGGTCGACTCCGTTGGAGGACCCGATGGAATAGCTCGGCGCATTTGACATCCTTGTAAGCTGCAGAAAAACATGAAGAATTGTGAAGTACTTGTATCTTGTAAAGAATATTTGCCTTTCGGCCTGTATAGCAAGATTCTGGTGCCGATCGAGTTAACAATTTTGCACTGTATGCTAGGCCTTTTCGTTAGCCTGATTACCCTTAGTCTCAGTACCTTGCCGAGGCACTCGGAGTTCAAGGATTCGACGATCAGGCAGAATCAGCTACTCGGACTGTCGCGTTCGAGGTGCTCGAGTGCGTGGAGCCGATGGCACATTAGGTTACTCGAAGAGGGCGCAGCCCCCGAGTGTTTCGAGTGCGATTAAAAAAGGAATCAGCTCTAAGTAGAGGGAAACTTAGCTTTGTTGGTAGTTGTCGTGGACGGAGTCGACGCGGTAGCGGGCTGCACGCGGACGTGGTCGACGCGGCGAACCACAATCATAGCGGCGACGGGTTTCCAAAGTTGATGATGGTAGCGAGCTCAGCATCCGAAGATTGTCGCGATCGAAGACCGCACCGGGTCGCCACATCCGAAGGATGTATCAGGTCATCGCAGCCGAAAGCCGCATTGGGTCACCGATGTCGAGGGAGCCCCCGAGTCGTGGTCGCTAAAGCAGTTGCGGCAATCGAAGGTCGCGTCGGGTCGCCGCATCCGAAAGATGCAGCGGGTCATCATAGCCAAAGGCCGTGGCTGGTCGTCGAAGCGGAGGGAGCCCCCGAATGTGACGCTGGTGGTGAACGGATTTGAGGACCTCGTACATCTGGCCAGTGATGGTGCAAACTCGGACTTCGTTGATATATGCGATCTTCATGTGATGTGATGAATACTTAACTTGGCCGATGAGCTAGCGTCCTTGCCAGAAAATCCATGCAAGATTTGCATCATCACGTGTAGTATTCGATTTGCGTCATCACGTGTAGTATTCGATCTGATTAGCACTTCGGCCGGTACTTCCATACGTAGTTGGCGTATTCCAGGAAATCAATGTACAAATCACGCATGAAACAGCTAGCAGCACCGATTGATTCGGCTGATATGTTCTTTTACTTCTAGTATATCAACCTGATCCTTGGTAGTTTGCATATAGGTAACAGATATTTGCCAGATCAATCCGGCCTGGATCTGTGTACGCGCACGGAACCGAAAACAACACTCCTTGAAGCTGCCGAATATTGGAGAAATCGGTCGTGTCTCAACTTTGTAAAGCGGGCCAGTACCAGCATGAAAAAAACTTTTTTTGATCAGCTGCTTTGCGGTTGCCTGTGACGGGCGAGACGCCCTATCTCTTCACGATGCTACTGACTTGGCTGTAAATCCGCGTCGCTTAATCTATCGGCTGCTTGTCCATGATGATTCCTTTCAGCCGCCGCCTCATATCTTGGAATTCTCGATCTTGTAGATCGGGTTAGCTGCATGGCGACCACGTTGAATCCGGGAGCACATAGCATAGTTTATTCTCATATTGTGCGAGACTGAAGCAGACGTTGATCTCGTAAGATGGGCGAATCGTAGATTGCCGAGGTTGATGGGACCGTCACGATCGCACAATCAGCAGCCCCAGTTCCCACTGACGGCGCCAATTGACGAGGTTTAATCTCGTCAATGCCCATTGTTATGGACTTGGGTTTTGGAGAAGATGGGGATGCTGGAGATCGTGGCACGGTTAACAGACAAGCAACCAGGGGACACGAGATTTACCCAGGTTCATGCCCCCGGAGGGAAAACCCTACTCCTGCTTGTCTACTCTTTGATTACGGCGGAACCGAAGGTTACAGGGTGCGCAGATTCGATCTGGCGTGGATGCGTGTGCGAAAGTATGAGTCGAGTTCCGTAGATCTGTTGTGGTCTAGTCTATCGGGGGTTATGGCGTCTGTAGGTCGTGTCCTCCTCGTTGGACCCTCCTAGCCTTTATATATGGGGAGGATAGGTCTCGGGTGCCATTACGAGTAGGTTACAAGTTGTATTCAAACTCTAGTCTTGAGGTTTCCTTGTCTTGTGCGCTTGGGAGTCCGTGTCCATATGGCTTCGTAGCAGCCGAAACATCATAGGCGTCATGGACCCTGGCAGGTCGTCGAGTGGGCCTTCCGTCGGGCTGGACCAGGTATACTAACATCGGGTACCCGTAGGGCATATCCATGTCACACGGAGAACCAGTACGCCATGGTCATCAACCCATTGATTGATGGCGTGGAGTTCACCAAGTGCATGGTGGATAGTGGAAGCAACATCAACATCATGTACCTGGATACACTGCAGAAGATGAACTTGACAGAGGCAAACCTAAGACGGACCAACACCGTGTTCCATGGCGTAGTTCCTGGCCGGGAAGCTCGGTCCCTTGGGTGCATTACGCTTCAGGTAGCCTTCGGCGACGTTAATAATTACCGCCAAGAGCGCATGACCTTTGAGGTGGTCCCCTTCAAGAGCGTGTACCACGTCATATTCGGCCGCGACATATTCCACACGTTCATGGCCAAGCCATGCTTCGTCTACAACAAACTCAAGATACCCGGACCAAACGGCGTCATCACCGTATCCGGAAGCTTTACCAAGGCAAGGGACTGCAAGATCAATGAAGCAGCCGTTGCAGAAGCTGTCCTCTACAGCGAAGAATCCAAGGAGATCCAGAGCAAGGTCAATGACTCAGAGATGCCCGCGTCGAAGAAGCAGATCTCCGACTCCGCTCCTGCGTTCAAGGCCGCCATCGAGACCAAGCCGGTGGAACTTGTGGTAGGCGATGCCTCCAAGACCGTCGCCATTGGGATGAACCTGGATCCCAAATAGGAAAGCGCGCTCGTCGAGTTTCTTCGTGATAATAGGGACATCTTTGCCTAGCAACCTGCCAACATGAAAGGTGTACCTAGGGAACTTGCCGAGCACAGCTTAAACATAGATCCAAAATGTAAACCAGTGAAACAACCTCTACGACGCTTCGGAGATGAGAAGAGACGCGCCATTGGCAAAGAGATAGCTAGGTTACTTAAGGATGAGTTTATCCGAGAAGTCCTTCACACCCGATGGGTGGCCAATCCTGTACTTGTCCCCAAAAAGGGAACCAATGAATTAAGAATGTGCGTTGATTACACCGGATTGAACAAAGCATGTCCCAAAGATCCATTTGGTTTGCCTCGCATTGATCAAGTCATTGACTCGACGGCTGGCTCGGAACTTTTGTGTTTTATCGATGCGTACTCAGGATATCACCAGATCAAGATGAGGAAGTCGGACCAATTGGCCACTTTGTTCACTACCCCATACGGCATGTTTTGCTATGTCACGATGCCCTTTGGGCTGAAAAACGCAGGTGCCACCTACCAGCGGACAATGCAATGTTGCCTTCATGACCAAATTGGTCGGAACGTTCACGCCTATGTGGACGATATCACGGTGATGTCTAAAAAGTCAAACGACTTAATCTCCGACTTAAAAGAAACCTTTGATAATCTCCGGAAATACAACATGATGCTCAATCCTAAGAAGTGCGTCTTCGGGGTTCCAGCCGGCAAACTGTTGGGCTTCATCGTTTCCCAGCGCGGAATCGAGGTCAACCCAGAGAAAATCAAGGCCATCTTAAACATAAACCGTCCGACATGCCTAAAGGACATCCAACGATTAACAGGTTGTGTTGCAGCAGTTAGTCGGTTCGTCAGCCGACTTGGAGAGAAGGCTCTGCCGATGTACAAGTTGCTGAAGAAGGCGGACAAATTCACATGGACAGACGAAGCAAACGCAGCATTGAAGCAGCTCAAGGATATTCTTTCCTCATCGCCTATCCTTGCAGCACCCGAGCCTAGGGAGCCCCTGTTAATTTACATGACGGCAACCAACCGGGTTATTAGCATCGTCGTCGTGGTAGAGCGGAAGGAACCAGGCTACGAGCACGGAGTTCAACGACCAGTTTACTATGTAAGCGAGGTCTTGATGGAGTCCAAGCAGCATTACTCGCACTACCAAAAAATAGCTTATGGAGTATTCCTTGCTTCTCGGAAGCTGAGGCATTACTTTCAGGAGCACCCAATCACAGTAGTGAGCAAGACTCCACTATCCGACATTATCAACAACAGCGACGCTACAGGAAGGGTCGCGAAGTGGGGCATTGAACTTGCCACCTTCGAGATCACCTACAAGAGACGCGACGCTATCAAGTCACAAGCTTTGGCGGATTTTATTGCAGATTGGACAGAGATGCCAGATGCTACTCCACTGCCAGAACCAGAGTACTGGTGATGCACTTTGACGGATCAAAGTTGCTCAACGGCTCGGGGGCTGGTGTACTACTACAGTCACCAAAAGGAGACAAGCTGCACTACGTTCTGCAGATCCACTTCGAGGCTACAAACAACATGGCGGAGTATGAAGCACTCATTCACGGACTGCGTGTAGCCAAGTATATTGGCATCAAGCGCATAGTTTGCTGTGGAGATTCCGACTTGGTTGCCCAGCAGGTGGCTGGCACCTGGAATGCGCGGAACCCTATGATGGCGGCATATCACGACGAAGTGGACGAGATAGCCAAGAGCTTCTTGGGCTATGAAGTCAAGTATGTGCCTAGGGAGCAAAACGAGGCGGCTGATCTGCTGTCTAAGCTTGGATCAGGGCGCAAGCAAATTCCGCCAGGAGTTTCCTAGAGAATCTATGCACACCATCCGTGAAAGGCGCCGACATCGACAACCTGGATAGAGCTGATTCTTTCGTCAACATGGTGACAAAGATCCCTCCGGCTTGGACAAAACCGTTCATGGAATATCTCGAACACGGAACTTTGCCCGACGACGAGGTCGAACGACGGCAAATAGTACGACGAGCAAAGGATTATACCATAATCAATGGGCAACTCTACAAGAGAAGCACTACTGGTGTATACCTAAAGTGTGTTTCCCAGCTAGAAGGTATGGAAATCCTACGCGAAATCCATCTCGGAGATTGCGGGCATCACGCCGCTCCTCGATCGTTGGTCGTGAAAGCCTTCCGGCAAGGATTCTAATGGCTGACCGCGAAGGCGGACGCCGACAAGCTGGTTGAGACATGCACAAGATGCCAGTATTATGCCCGACAACCACATGTTCCTGCTGAAGAATTGCGAACAATACCAATAACTTGGCCGTTTGAAGTATGTGGGCTAGACATGGTGGGACCGTTACAAACGGCACCGTGTGGATTTACGCATCTGCTTGTAGCAGTTGACAAATTCACCAAATGGATAGAAGCTAAACCCATTAGAAACCTTGATGGGGCAACTGCCCTCAGGTTTGTCCGGGATCTAGTGGTGAGATTTGGTCTCCCACATAGCATCATCACCGACAACGGAAGCAACTTATCACTCGGAGAAGTGGAGGCCTATTGCTGGGACAAAGGCATCCGACTTGACCTTGCATCTGTGGCACACCCACAATCCAATGGTCAAGTTGAGCGAGCCAATGGATTAATTCTGCAGGGAATCAAGCCACGTCTTGAGGCACCGCTGCATAGAGCAGCTGGCGCCTGGGCGGAAGAATTGCCATCTATGCTGTGGAGTTTACGAACTACACCCAACAGATCCACCGGATACACCCCTTATTTCATGGTATATGGAGCAGAAGCCATCCTACCCTCCGACATCCTCCACGATGCACCAAGACTTGCCGCCTACAACGAAGATGACGCTGAAGAATCCAGACGCCTAGATGTGGACCTTCTCGAGGAGGAGCACGTTTTGGCATGCCAAAGATCCACCATCTACCAGCAGAAGCTACGCATCTACCATAGTCGCCGCGTTCGGCATTGCTCGTTTAAAGAGGGGGATTTAGTGCTCCGACTTAAGAAGAAGAAATCACACAAGCTATCCCCGCCATGGGAAGGACCGTTCATCATAAGAAAGGCGTTGCTCAATGGGTCTTACTACCTTGTCAACAATCGTGAGCTCAAGGATAGACCCAACGAGGATCATAAGCGTAAGCGACGTGACCCGGATGATGACTACCCGGAGCTTGATCGGCCATGGAACATAGCACAACTACGTCCTTTCTACACTTAGCATTTTTTATCTAATCGTGTACCTCTTATATGATCGATGAAATAAAGATATTTGGTTCACTCATATTGCTGAGTCTTTTACCTCCTTTAGTGTTCATTTTTGGATCATATAAAACCTTTATGCACAAGTCTTGCGATTGCACTTGTGAAAATTCCACCTACGGGCGTTAGCTTAAGTTTTCTGGTCTACACATTCTTTGTTGTTTTTATGTGGATTCTGGAGTAGTGACTTTCAACACTTATTGTCGGCGATTTTGTGCTCAGGTTATTAACGGTGCCATTGGGCATCATCACCTAAGCGCATGGTTCCGACAACGAGTCTTCCGTCAAGCATAAGAACCAGAGTAATGGATAAGCCAGCACTTGCTTAAAAAATATATACATGCTGAAAGTTAATTCTTAAGTAGCAGGATACGACAACCATTGTTTTCCGCCTTAAGATTACATAAACAAGTTTTTTCCCGTGCACACTCCAGAGGTGAAACAAGAAATTACAAAATGTTTTTCATTCTTTGGGCGCAGGAGACTTGGAGGCCGCATCATCACTAGCCGGAGAATCACCCTCAACGTCGGCGCTGTGATGAGACTCGGAGGAGTCCTGGTTGACATTGTCGATGAAGTTCCTAGGCACGAAGATGTCAACGCCCACCAACTCGGCAACCCTGGTGTCATAACCCGCGAGTGATGACATGATGGCTTCGTGATCGATCTCCTTGCCGTCATCATCCACGTTGAGGATACCACATGTCACCGTGTCGATGTCGGCATCTTCATAGTTTGCCTTCACCATGGACAACGCCATCCTTGCGCCAGCCCGTGCGCATGAAGCTTTCCAGCTCGCGACACGCTCGGGGGCTCAGCGCAGAATCTCCGAGTACTTCACCACGGTGTCTGAGGCCTTGATATAAATCTGGAGGGGCTGGGCAATCTCCTTGGCTTGGGTGATAGCGGTGTTGATGAAGTTGCCGGCAAGAATCATGCATTCCTTGTCCGAAGGAGGCGAGCGGGTTAAACCCATAGGAGCTGAAAATTCCGACAAGAATTGCATGAGTTCAATAAATTCTAAGTATCCAGACTAAAGAACTACAAGGCGGAGGACACTTACTGAAGATGCTGGCCTTGGCCTGCCAGACGACGTCCGCCAAGGATTTCTTCTCTTGTTGAAGGAGCTTAAACGCCTCGCTATGGCGAAGGTTTTGCTCATCAGCATCTTGCTTCTGATCCTTTAGGATCGCAAGCTCCTCCTTCAAGCGATTGATCTCCGCGGAGGCGGAGTCCTATAGGGGTTTCATGGAATCCTCATGCATCTTCAGCATTTCTTCTCCTTCTTAAGGATTTTGTTCTCGCTGTCCAGCTGCTGGATGTGCTTGGACTGCTCGACAATATCCTTGGCCTTGGCGACATGGTCTGCAAGTCGGAGAAAAACAAAGTACACATTGAGTACTCAGAGATTATGGGCACAAAAGTAAGACGGAAATGCGCAAAAAGAAAACATGCTCTTGTTTTTGATGATATGTTCCTTAAAGATGGCGGTTTTACCCTTTTCAGCTTCAAGGTCTGCGCGCATCTTCTGGTACTTGTCGTTGGCCATGCCCCTCCGATCATTCTCGTTCTGTGGAAACAAATACAAAGTTAAGTCGTTGTTTAGTCTGCCTGGATCTTCTAGTCGGAGATTTTTCACCTAGATGCTCGGGGGGCTACAGCGAGAGTTTTTAACTTAGCAATATGCTTAGCTTTTCTTTAAGCATCTAGTCGGAGCTAATTCAGTTCTCAACTAGAGGCTTGGGGGCTACAGTGTAAATTTTTAACTCAGAAAATGCTTAGCTTTTCTTTAAAGCATCTAGTTGGAGATAATTTAGTTACAACTAGAGGCTTGGGGGTTACAACATTGAAAATATAAACACTATGTGTGCTACTCTTAAAGCATCTAGTCAGAGTAATTTCTTCCATCTAAATGCTTGGGGGCTACAATGAGAGTTCTTTATAACTTAGTCACTCTTAGAGAATATAGATGCAAAACCTATGGTTTTCCGTCTACATCCTCGGGGGCTACAGTGGGATACTCATACAAAATGAAAAAATTAAAGTAAAACTTACAAGTGCGATGATCTTGAGGCTTGTAGCGCTCTTGGCCAGCAGCTTGCCAAAGGCAATGCTGTTTCCTCGCAAGATGTTCGCTTGCCGGAGTAGCTCCTCAAGACCGCACGTCGGAGATGACGGCACTCCTCCAGGAACCATAGTTGTGTTACTCGGCATGAGCGTCGGGTAAACAATCTTCGGGAACTCAAAGGGTTTCTGGGGAGTAGAGGTGCCGCCTTCGGTAGAAGTACCAGCTCCCACCACCGCCTTGCCGCTACCGATGGCATCCTTAGCCGGAGCTTCAGCCATTTGAAGAGCAGCACTCTCCTGCGTCGCCTACTCGCCGACAATAGCTAGTTCGGTAGAGGCGCCAGAGTCCACTTCCATGGCGGAAGGGCCTGGTGCCTCCTGGACTTGGGAGCTTGTCGGAGCAGAGGAGGGCTTGACGGCAGGAGTGGCAGGGGCGATGGCGGGGGAGGAGTCGCGATGCAGCATATCTTTGATATTTCTAGAAGCCCTAAGAGTCTTGGAGGACTTCTTGAGGCTGGTTGTGGCTTTCTTCCTGAAACGTGCAAAATTCATAAGTATAGGAATAAGACAGATAAAATAAGACAATGTCGGATAATAAGAAGCTTACACTAGGGGGGCGCTTTGGCAAACATCCTGGTGGCTTTCTTCTTTTCCGCCTCCAGGGCGGCAGTACTCTTTTTGGAGGCTCCACCCTCCGTCTTCTTTTTCTTGCCTCCATCGGCAACGTCAGAGGTGGAGCTCTTCCGCTTTCGCGCCAACGGGGCTTCATCGTCGGACACGACCGTGACTTCCTTCATCTTGGGATCGTAGATTTGGGCAGCCAGGTTGCTGTAACACCCTCAGAATCGGCCCTATGCAAGTTTTAGCGAAACCCGCCAAACCCGCATAGAAACGATTCAAAGGTGCCCACCAGGCACTTTCGTGCGGGTGGAAAACGAAGTAATAACATTACACAAAAGTCCTCGATGGGACCCACAGAACAGATATATATATACAACAGCGACTCAATGAGTCAAGAATACAGATATAATATACAAAGATTCAAATCACCTTGAAAACGATAGAGCGTCCAGCTACGGACAAGATGCAAATGGGGCTAAGAGCCCTGAAGAATAACCAATGGCGTCCATAACCCTGCCCAGGCCAAGCCGGAAGGGTAACCCTGCTAACGACGTCGATCTCAAAACCTGCTTAAACAAAAGGGGTGCCGACAAAGGGCAAAGGAAAAAGAGGAGCGGTCAGTACTGAGGCCAGTACACGGCGAGACTAGAATTCGGCGGTCCTCGCCTACATAGGTATGGTGGACTGAAGCGGCAGCACAGCAAGCACTGAACAACCAATAGAGACTCGATACAACTGGCGGCTATCAGGGAGGGGTAAGGAAGACCTATCCGGAACCAACCTGTTACTACCACCAGACAAACCCATCCTGGTATTTCCCCCTCGAGACAAAACGAGGAAGTCAACCGAGGAACTCACACCGTTGGCAGTTTTATTTATTCAGTTTTCGTTGCGGCAATTACTAGTCAAATTTAGATAATCATCCTGATAAAATAAGAAGTGGGCACTTTTAGTTAAACATTTGGTTGTAGTTGCAACACTTACTAGTCAGATACAATAAGCATAAGATATCCCAAAACCCAGCAGTTGTTGGTACTTTTATTAGCCATTCCGTTATAGTTGCAATACTTACTAGTCAGATACAATCGTCGCAAGCGACAAACCAAACGAGCAGTTGTGGGCAGTTTTATTTAGCCATTCCATTATAGTGAAGCTGATTACTAGTCATTATAAAGTCAAATTTATAGCACTACTTTAGTTATAGTTGTCTATGATCGAGATACTGTGCTCCAAGTCGTCCATAACCACGGACACGGCTTTCAGAAAGTTTTACCCGGCCGGGGTGCACCAATAGCAACACACAATCGATCAACCTCGGAAAAACCAAATCAAAACCCAACGAGGCCTTCACGACAAAGCAATCACAGGATTCAGAAATATTTCAGGGGCCACCCCTTGGAGTACACCCGCAACGAAACTGGCCGGCTCCGAGACGGACTCAAGGTTTGTGGGGCCGGCTGTAAATGACTGGGAACCCGAAAACTCGGGGTGTCGATACCGCGAAAACGGGTCACGATCCTAAACAGTACAGTGTGCTCCTCGCACAATTGTAATAAAGCAGTAAAGCATGGCATAAGTACAGGATAGTAAATAAAACCTCAAACTAGTTTGTGGCCCCAAGAAATAAGATGGAATCAAGCTCTGGCTCAGGGGGGTCCCATAAGCCTCCCGGATGTGGATAGCGCGAATATTCAAGGAACAGGTATCAAGTACTCGGGGTCCTACGGGACACAAGTGGACGGTTAACAACCAAATAACATCTATTGCCCACCTGTGCCTCTGCTTACTTACTTCAATTTTAGTTGTTAAACAGGAATTAAAGTGAACGATAAGTAAAGCCATGATCATCTCCAACATCAACATGCGGCAATACTCCAACAACTGTGGCACTTGACGACACGCAACAGCACTTGATCAAGCGACTACGACGCGCAAGACCAACTATTTACCAGTCAACAGGTAATAGGATGTGTCCAAGGCAATATAAGGCTGCAAGGGATATCACGGGTACGAAAACTAGAGCAACGCAACACGGATAGCAATAGATCAACAGGAGGGAATAAATACTATAAAAGTAAGATAGGTAGAAAGGGGGAGATGCTCGCCTGAAAACATTGCCGAAGGTTCAACCGAAGATCGGGGCGAAGCTCACATCAACTCAACGGCCTTATCCGCGAAGAAGCAAAACACTAGAAGAAACACCGGAGGCAATATTTAATACTACGACAGCAGATCGGGCATGATGCATGTATGATGTATGACATGGCAAAGATGCGATGCAATTGGGCAGTTTTAAGTGGAACCGGGGTCCCGACAATTAAATATATGGTTCTAGTTATTTAGATACCCCGCATTTTAAATGTCGTAATAACAAGGCAAGATAAGTTACCGGTTCGCTACGCAAATTAAATGAGGCCAATATAAGACTAGATTTGTCCGCATATGGGCCCCATATTTAATTTAGGTGAATCGGCATATTGCCCCCAAACCACACAATATGCATGCGAGTATGACAATTTAATATGCAACCAGTATATATTATTATAAAAATAGGGACTTAGGGTCACACATCTAGGGTCGAAGGTCTTGGGGGTTCGGAGGGGTTCTGGGGTGCGAGGTCGGTCTCAGGGTTCAAGGTTCGACGGGATCAGTCTTCGAAGGTCGGATACAAGACGAAGAGCTTGGCGCTCCGGGAAGAAGGACTTGGTTTGGCGTCGAGGGGCACATCGGCTCCGTCCTGGTCGGTGTCGATCTTGTCGTCGATGGCGAACTTGAGTGGATCGGGTACCGGGTCTTCGAGTCCGGGACGAAGATCTTGACGCTTGTGACGAAGAACTCGGGTTCGGAAGAAGGGCTTGGCGTTCCGATGGATCGGTCCCCGGGGTCGAAGAACTTGGCGCCCGAGAGATGATCTTGTTGCATCCGCGGTCGTCGGGCCATGTCGTCGGTCTTGTCGTCTCACGCGGAGATCTTGGCGTCCGGGTCACGGCGTCTTCAGGCCCGACTCCGGGAAGGAGAACTTGGCGTGCTAAGGTTCGGGATCGGTCTTCTTCGGTTGATTTGTCGACGGATGTGGAAACACACTCAGGACGGAGATCTTGTGGACACAGACAACACACCACATCACATTGGCGTCGGGTTTTTTGGAGCAGCAGCACCTCTGCAACACACTAACACTGTGGAACTACTCTGGACAGAGCAAAAACCAACAGTTGTGGTGGCCCTTGACGTACTTGGCTTCGGGAGGCCACCGAGGACATCACGAGGATGGAGATGGCGACGGCGGTTGCTGGCGGGGCCGAGCGAGGAGAGGGGGCAGCTCGGGCTGGAGCGGAGGGGCGACGGGGGGAGCCGGATGGAGGCGGTGGCCGCAGGGCTACACGCGGGAGGGGCGAGCAGAGGCGCTGCAGCGCAGATGCGGCCCAGGCGAGGTCGGCGCGAGGCCCGGCGAGCTCGGGGCGGGCGCGGCTGACCCGGACGGCGGGCACGATGACGACACGGCGAGGAGGCGGCCTCGACGGGGCGTCAGGGACTCGTGCGGAGGCGCTGGTGGCTCGCGGAGCTGCAGGGCGGCGGAGCCGGACGCAGGCGGGCGGAGCTCGGAGCCGGGAGGAGGAGGAGAGGCGGGCTCGGCGGGGTGCTGCCGAGGTCGGCGGCGCGGGCTCGGCGCGCGGGACCGGGGCGCCAGGGCGGCGGTGAGCTCGAGCGGGAGCGGGGCGAGGCGGACGCGGGGCTCGGCGAGGCGGACGCGGCGGTGCCTGCCGGTGGCGGGGAGACGCCGGCGGCCTGCGGAGAGAAGGAGGGCGGCGAGGCAGCGGTTCTTGGAGAAGGTGAGGGCGGCCGGACGCGGGGTTGACGGCGACGCCTGGCGGGGCTCGCTGGCCGGGAGGGGCGGCGGCCGGAGGGGATGGAGGCGAGGCCGCGGGGGCGACGGGGAGGGGCAGAGGGCGTGGTCGTGAGGTAGGAGGCAGCGGGCGTGCCGGCGAGATGGAGAGGGAGGGCGTCGAGGCGGAGGCCAAGGCGGGGGCGGCCTGCAGAGGGAGAGGGAGGAAGAGGGAGAGGAAGGAGACGGGGTCGGGCTCGCGGGTTGGGGCAGAGGGAGGAGGGAGAGAGCGGGGGTAGGTGGGGTAAGGTGGGTCCGGGGTGGGGCCAGGAGGAGGGGGGACGCGGTCGGCGTGTGTGAGTGCGTGAAGGCGTGGGTGCTGCGTGGGTTGGGGTGGGACAGGTGGTGTTGAGTGTGTGGGGTTGGGGGGGGGGTGATGTGGCAGATTAGGAGTGGCTAGGAGTTTGGGTCAGGGTGACGTGTCGGGTGGGGATTGGCCGGGGTGAGGTGGAGGCAGGGTGGGTAGATTAGGACTAGGTAGGAATAGATTTTGGGTGGACCGTTTTTGCACTGGGGGTGGTCGACTGGGTCGGATCGGCCCGTTCGACTGCCCCACTAAAAATAATTAGATATTTTATTTATTTCAAACAGGGCTTTTGCAAACCGATAGTAGACAAACAAAATAATCCGGAGACCCGGGTTTGAATTTGAAAACAAGACGGGGCGTTTTAGAAAACAAAAATAGGTTTTTCTGCAATTAGTTTTATGCAAGCAAATGCAAGATGATGGCGATGCTCAAATGCAATGTGGCATGATGACATGAGCATGCGGTCATGATGATGCAATGCACAAAAACAACGCGATTTTCTAGTAGTGGTTTTGCGGGATGCCACAGTTGCCCTCCTCTAGATCGCTAAGCTCTTAAGTGAGAAATCATCGTGTTAGACATGATGGTATTGGCAAGACGAAAAAACTGGAGCAATGTCATACACGAAAAATAAATATCTACCTTTGGGCACTTGCCGTCTACGAACATGTCATAGGTGAGGGTGAAGCCATGCTTATTATCCTTCACCTTGACGATGTCCTTAAGGCGGAACTTGACGGAGTCGCTCGAGAAGTTGTCCTCGGAGATCCGGAGGGTATCCCTTCGGTCGCCCGGTGTACTCATGCATAAACTTCGTGTGGTGCTGCAGAGGTTGGATCTGCTTGATGAACCAGCACATGGCCAGGTCCAAGCCGGTTAGGCCCGTCTCTACGAACCACTCGATCCGCCTTATTGTGCGAGAAGCGTCGAGGTCGGAGGGAAGGGAGGCATGGGACCGCCATGTGGAGACTTCAGCGGCGGCTCCATCCACGAAGTCCGGGTACGTTACTTCTCGGCCCGCCAAAGGAATGTCGGGGCCGTAGAAGTACGTCCGCTGCCAGTTTTTGCACGATTCATGGCCGACGATGTCGAGGAACCGCCGGCCAGGACGGATCTTGAAGCTTATGGTGCCGCAGTTCCTAAGCTCCTCCCTACTATGTCCGGCTTCACGTTTGACGGTGAAGAAGTACACGAACAAGTCTAACCTAGGCTTAATCCCTAGGTAACCCTCACAAAGTGCCGCGAAGTTGCTAAGCACTAAGATACAATTGGGGGAGAGGTTATTGGGTTGGACCTTGAAGTGATTCAAGACGGATAGAAAGAAGTGAGAGATGGGCAGGGAAACGCCGCGTACCAATTGCGCCTTGAGGTACACTTTCTCTCCGACTTGGGGAGAAGGGGTCACCTCGCCGGCCGGCGCCGCCCGCCAGGCGAGCCCCTCCGTCGCGGGGAGGTAACCCTTAGCGACCATCTCTTGGATGTCGCGGCCGGTGATGTCCGAGCCGCGCCAATCGCCTTTGTGCGAGTCTGGCTCCTCTTCCAGGCGCTCCAGCGCCGCCAGATTGTGGTCGCCGCCGGTGGTTTCAATCACCGCCGATGCGGGGATGACCAGGCCCTCTGGGGGCACGACGACGGAGCTCGCCGGCTTCGCCGTGGCTTCGCTCGACGCCGCCATCGACGGGGAGGAGCTGCTGCTAGCCATGGAAGGATTGGGAGAACGCGACTGGTGCAGAGAGAGAGGCTAGGGTTTCTCGAGGTTTTCAGCAGAGAGCTCGAGGAGGCGTGCGGCTGGAGGAAGAAGACGATGACGCGAGAGAATGGGGTGAAAAAGTGGCAAGTGTCCCACGGTTACTATTTATCTTACTCTGCGTCAAGATTCGTGCAGCTAATCAGATGGTTGCCGCGTATACGACATGTTCGTGAACGTGCGCGGTAATTTCGCCACGTCTCCAACCGCCGCCGCCAACGATTCGTATCGCTCGCGCGGGAAAATCGGATATGATTACGTTCTCTGCATGTGTGAGTTACGAGGCGTCGCTGACCTACAACCTACGTCACCGTAACTGACATGGTAGATGAGCCGTCCCATCGAAGATTCCGGCATGGACGGATTTAATCCGACAACGGGAGCCTACGATGGAAGATTCAGCATTTCTCCAACTTACTCATATAAGACGGAGAAACCTTTGCAGGGTTCTTTGGGAGGATTACAAGATGTTGCTTGACGATTTGCCGACATCCATCTAGACAGAGCATTCCACGAGAAGAGGCAAGACGGCGCAAGATCTCGGAGTTCTCCGGGGGCTACTGTTGGGGATATGCTATATGGGTATCCTCATAGCATGTCTCTTATCCGACTAACCCGGGTGGCCCATAGTCGGTAGCATGGCCTGTGGCCTGCTGGGCGGCCCAGTTAGGTGGATCTAGAAGGGAGGCCCATGTCGGATAAAGGAAGGCTACGGTGGAGTCACCAGCGTACCCGGAGCCTTGGAGTACAAGATACACAAGACTAGTGATAGACGGTGTAGGACTCTGTAACCTGTCCGGCTAGGACTTTTCCCTGTAACCCTAGGACCTGACGACTATATAAGTCGGGCCTATGGGAGCCTTTAGGGCACGATAACTTAGACTCTCTAATCACCTCGCACAGCGAACCTATCTCTGTAACTCGGCGTATTGACATTATAGTGATTTATAGCAGGAGTAGGATTCCGCCACCGTTGTTGGATCTGAACCTGGGTAAGCTGTGCTACCTCGTACCCGTCAACCGTCCGCCTTACCCCACGTCTCTAAACATGCACTGTGAGGACCCCTCCATGGCGTACTCGTAGGCAATACCACGACACCTTTGGAGGAGGACCCTCCGATGAAGGAGAGCGCGGCTCATAGAGCGCTTGATTCGTCGGCTTCCCTCTGACGTTGTTTGAGCTCTTTATGTTGTGCGACCTATCGGTTGTGCTACTTCAATAGGATCCAATGGTAGCCCATCAGCATGTCACGTGAGGCGTCCATCGGTAGAGGATTGCCCCGTATGGCCTCTCAAACCCTCTCCCACTCATCCTCGCTGGGGTGAATCTCCTGCCGGGCCATATCGTCATCGTTGGTGGCGTTAGGGTTTGGAGGATTAGGAGGAGGAGGGGTAGGGCCTCCGTTTGCAGCGTTAGGGGGAGCCGGTGGGTTGGCTCCGTTATCGCCGTGGGCGTCGATGATGGCTGCACACATGAAGCGGTGGGGGAGATTGTTGCTCCCGTACCTCTCAGATACGGAACTGTAGGTTCCTTCCTCCGTAGGAGGGTCGCATAGATCGGAGTTGCAGTTGTTGCTGTCATACGGGCCATACGTCAGCGAAGGTGCGCTTAAGACACCGATTGGAGGCACCCATGAAGCAGGTGTGATTGCCGGAGGCACCACCCGTTCAGGGAGGCAAAGGGTGCCAACCTTGCCCACCAGGAAGCATAGGCTCCCGAACATCATGTCGACTCCGTCTCCTACAGAATCAATGTCTTGGCGGGTTGCTGAAGAGTGGGCGGTGAAGTCGATGGAACCAAAGAGGAGGTGGTTCTCCGTTGTAGAGGAGTCGAAGATCGCAGTGGATGGGGCAGTCATGACCGCAACATCAACATCTCTAATTCCCATAGACGGCGCCAATTGACGAGGGTTCGACTCGTCAATGCTCATTGTTATGGACTTGGGTTTTGCATAAGGAGGGGACGCTGGAGATCATGGAACGGTTAACAGACAAGCAATGCGGGGCATAGTGTTTACCCAGGTTCAGGCCCCCGGAGGGAAAACCCTACTCCTACTTGGCTGCTCTCGATTAATGGCGATGCTTAAGGTTACAGGGGTGTGCAGATTGAATCTGGCGAGATGTGTGCTAGGTTATGAGGTTGGTCCTCCTCGTAGTGCCCTCCTAGACTTTATATAGATAGGCCAGGTCTCGGGGATAGGCTGAGTCGGTTACAAGTTTAGGGTTTCTCCCTTCAAGTTTCTATCTGAAGAAGACATATCCGCCAAGGAGTCGAATCCTTACTGGGCTTGGGCCACCCAAAATTCTCCCGGGCTTTACGATAGATGTACTCCTTCTTCATGGGCTTCTGCCAGGCCAGACCGGGTAGGCTAACATCGGGCACCCGTAGGACATACCCATGTCAATAACAATACTTCTCACGCCAGCAACAACCACATTGCAAGTGTGAGTTCAAAGAACTCAGAAAGTAGCAAGTACAAGAGGGATTGAAAGCAAGCATAATACCCCATACAAAGTTTGAAAATAGTTTATCTACAAGTTGTAAATCAATTACCATCATTACACTAGGTCATGTCAGGGTTACCTAGGAAAAAGTTACTAAGATCACATGATCTAAGGTTCTCCAAGTATCATTGAACAAGTGAACTCCAAAGTTATCTTAACCCATAGTCTAATAGGTTTACCTACACTCGTTTAATCTAAGATAATGAAGTCACCATTTACTAGTGAACGGAATCCTATAAACAATATGAAGTTGTTGGCTTGTGAAACTACTCATCAAATATCATCCATGAACGCCAACATAACCAAACATGAGTTTTAAATCCAAACTCCATGAAACCCATCCTTGAATAGGCATGGAGATGCACTGGAAGAATTAGATAAAGCACATAAAAACAAGAGCTGCTCTTCAAGCTACTGTCGGCAAAGCTAGGGGGTTACGTCTCACCCGGACCACTTTCTATACCTCATTGTGTGAAAGGACCATAACATGAGGATGGACCCGGAGGACCATACACTCGCAAAGTGAGGATCTCCTCCTTGAAAATGCAAGATTCACTCATGATGGGATTTCTTTATCAAGAACCTAGAAAAGTGAACTATCATATATCAGGAATATGGTGCATTCAAAGGTACACCAGGGTGAACTATGGCATCCTAGAACCATGTCCATGAGTGAAAGCATGATATGGAGCTATTATCCGAAAACACTACTTCTAACTATCATTAATAGCTTATCATTTGTCTACTAATCAAGGGGATGGGCCTCAAAGTCACGAGTACCACACGAATATGTGCTCTAAGGCAAAAGCATTATGCATATAGTAACCCAAAGGATGTAATCATCTTATGAGTGATCTATATTGAATAGAAAGTTTTCATAAAACATCATTTAGAGGTAAGGAATTAGTGATGGTGTAACATACAATACGCACAATCCCAACTTACATTTGAATTTACAGATGGTGTCGATGTTGAATGGAGATGAAACCTGATACCTCAGTGGCAAGAACATAAGGAATCCATGAGATATATGCTGGTGAGGATAATTATCTTTTATTATCATATTCTTCCTTGTTTGTCTTGTTCTTAGTATGCCTCCTCTCCTCGTTCCTCCAGCACCAACATTAGGGCACATCTCAAGAGGGAGTCTGGATCTATGGCATGGTGAGGGAACATATGACATAGAGGGGATGGGCGTCCCATGGAACAAGAAGAAAATTCCAAGTGGGCCTAAGGTCGACCGTGGGGAAACATATCATGGAGGAAAAAAGAGATAGGCACGGAGGATGGAGGCATACCCCTTCGAGGATAAAGCTAGGAGGATTTAAATTAAAATAATATGTTTTGCAATCTATTTAATCTTAGCCATTAGTCTAGAAAAAGAACTTTACATAATGCATCTGTACTCTTATTTGAGAAATTGAGTAGTCAATTTCGACTAGTTCGACGATCCCGATTCAACCGTGTACTCATATTATTGGGAAGAGGTTTGGCTCAGAAAGTCACATGAATGCCACCAATTTTAGGGTAAGATAAAGCTATAAAATAAATTTCACGGTATTATCTTTGAACTATGTAAGAGAGTACCCCACGTCGAAGGTCTCAAAGAGACGTCCTCGTTGGTGGTATCTAATAGGAAATTAAGAAGAACGGTCAAAATGGCCGTTGGTAGGGATGGAAAGAGTCGTTGGTGGATGAGAATGCCTGATGAAAAACTAGGTTCTTATAATAAGGTACAAAACTCAATCCATTGTTGATTACCTTAGTAATTTTTTAAGATTAAATTTACCGAGAAGATTGGTATATAAGTTTGAAACTTATCAGCACCCATTTCGAAATAAGATATAAGACCCCATAATTAATCCTAGATATATCAAGTGTGTTATGATAAAAAAAATTAAACAACATAAGTCGAGTTGTTCCCACTTGCTATATCCCCAAAATTTTGATAAACCTCAATCGGTAGGCCATATGGACCAGGAGCTTTGTTTGGTTTCATTTGGAAAATGCGTACTTGCTATTCTCTAGACTAAAACTTTTAACAAGTTTCTCTGTATCAAAACTATAAAGACTAGAAGGAACTAGGATATAAAATATAAAAGGTTCAATGTTATCACTAGCACAAAAAAATCGTATAAAAAATAGTAGCACACAAAAGCAAATCATTGTCTCCCTGAACAATAGCATCTTCATGCCTAACAAAATAATTTGTTTATCCTGCTTTTGTCACTAGTTTTAGCCATAAAGTAAGCACTAAGCGAACACCTTCTTGCAACTCTATTATGGTTGCATCTCTATATGTTTCTTTAAATTATAGTTTTCTAAAGAAAAGCCGTTCGGGGGGATACATATTGACCTCAAACTGTGAGGAAGAATAGAGACGGCAAAACATATAGAACTGATATGGAGAGAGAGGATAACTTTGAAGAGTAGAGAGGAAAACTATGTCGGAGTCTCCCTTGGTTGCATATCCAACCTCTCCAATAACATCTTCGCCGTATCCATGATGAAGAGGAAGTATCCCACCCTCGGGATATTTGTGGCAGTGGCATGATCTATTTCTCTCTTGCGTTATCACTGTTTTAGAATCATAAGAGTTGACTTATATGATTATAGTCATATATGTAATTCCTTATTGGTGGATATGTTGATGATTATATGATATTATGACTTTCAGTTTGTGTTTGATTTGTAGATGTATATTGCTACCTATTCTGGTATACATGTCCTGATCAAACTAGTATGTGAGGGCTCTTGAGGGGGAGCATGTGCATTAGATGAAGTAACTAGTAGTAGTGACTGAATAGTGACAAAAATTTGGCACCTACAATGGCTTTTTATGTTTTCGTTGTTACCTCAATAGGAATAAATGAATCCACATGTTACATCCACCTAGTGATGTCAAAAGTGATCTCATTTGTTTGAGGTGGCATATTTGATATTCAACATCATGCAAAGTAGCAAAGACAATACTCTTTTTAATTTAAATCTAATTTATGGAGTTTTCTCTTACTAGAGAAGTATTTGTGGTATGTCTTGCATCGTCTCAAACGTGATGCCCATATCAATGTGTATCAAATATATAGAAGTTGGATCAATATTATCTTATTGTAAAAGGTTATATTCGTGTCACTATATTTATGAGAGACTATACAAGTGAATCCATGAAACCTGGTCCATTGTTAAGCATAAGAAACATATTTTATTCTCAGTTACATGCATTTTAAATTTCTAAAAATAATTAATCCAAAAATAAATATGGTAATGGCTTGTATTAGTAGTTTACTTATTGTTTTAATCGTCGATGTGGATGGGAACGTGTACACGTGCGGGGACAGGGAAACATAGTACACCATAGTCTATGTTATCTATGGCGGTGCTCTAGATGGACACGCGCGAGCGCTCTGGTCGGAAAGTGTCAACACCCGGATTTTTAATCCCAGATGCCTGTTATGCAATACACCGTAATCCCAGGATTACCATTTTTGCGAGACATAACAGATTTGGATACCACAGTACATCATCCATTACAAACCATACATAAGGTCTTACACAAATAAGGATCTCATGATCCAGTTCTTAATACAACTCAAATAGCGAAA
Organism: Avena sativa; assembly: GCA_916181665.1. Taxonomy (NCBI): domain Eukaryota; kingdom Viridiplantae; phylum Streptophyta; class Magnoliopsida; order Poales; family Poaceae; genus Avena; species Avena sativa. Next base: position 182,899,796 of record OV702284.1, on the reverse strand, counting down.
ATACGTAATAATAATTATAGCGTTGGCGAAGCACCATCTTCGGGGTCACAGGCAATGCTGACGATGGGAGATGATCCTAGTTTTCATAACCTTCCTGGGGTCCTTTGTCCTGGTACTCCTCTTCATAGTCTGGCCACGGGAAAAGCCAGGGACAAAGCCATGAGTACTCTTTAAGTACTCGCAAACTAATACTAACAAGTGAAGGGGGTTTTTGTAGTAGGATACTAAGCTCTAGGGTTATTTTGCAAAAAGCCAGATTTACTTCTACTAAGTTCAGAAGCAAGAAAAGCTAGTTGAAATTTTATAACACCTAAGTGGGAACTTGAATTTCATATCACAACTCTGTTGTGGTCAAGTCAAAATCTCAATTCATTTCACAAGTCATTTTGAAAACATTTTACGGGGGAACAATATGGCCACTCCAACTGTCCATAACCGCGGACGCGGCTATTCGAATAGTTTGACACTCTGCAGAGATTATACACTTTCACCACAATATTTGATACATCTGTCAGGAACAAATCCTGAATTCACCATACTCAGTATACGGATAATCAATCCTAACCTTTCCATTACACGCCCTAGTATAGGCACATCTCCTGTGAGTTTGGCCTCCCAACCATGACCAACTGTCATCTTAGGTACTGCACAGGTGTACAATCTTCACAAGGTAGCCTCAGCTCAGACCTTGGACGTGAGGGAACCCATACTAAGGTATATAAGTTTTCAGTCAAGCCCTACCCAAATTTCGGGTATTGTGGTTGTACGGTAAAATTGGAATGGTTTCGCATCCAGACAACCATCAGTTTTATAAAGGGCTAAGGCTCATGCCTCAACATTTTCATCATCAAAATCATCTGGTGTTCGGAAACACATGTCAAAACATCTTAGTAGAATGACTCATCATTCTAAGGTTTTCATAACCATTTTCCACCAAGTATTCCCATCTAACACTATAAGAAATGTGTTCACTTATGACCTTCTCATAGTGACGGGAAATGAAATCGTCATAGATCTATGACGATTTTGCATAAGATGGTTATAGGCCGTGTGAAGAGGTCAAAATCCTATAGACTTACAACGATTTGTGTAGAAATCGCCGTAATTTCATCATACGAAATCGTCATAACCTGCATGATGCAGCTTGGAGCATTTTTTATAGCTAACTTTGACCAATTTAAATCGTCATAGTTTGTAAAATATGTTACTTTAAAATGACTCGCTCGGACACAACAAAAGTTAAATCTACATGTCATATGTCATGTACATGTGTCAATATTTGTATACCTACATGTCTTAATATGGACACGCTGGACACCAAGTCCTTTGCAACCATACCCGCCTCCTTTTTTTCTGAAATAACGGACAAAACAGGATCAGCTGAGAATCGAACCGGTGACCAACCTCACTCCACGACCGATGGAAACCACCACACCACGGTTCCTTTCATGTTTAAAATAGCGCCCATGTCTTATTAACATATACATCGACTATTGGACCTCGGCCATAGATAACAATTATATCCGGCCCAATAAGCAGACAAGGTATTCTTAGGCCGGGTTGAACTTTCCGTCTGGTAGATTACAGCCGGGCTGCTCGGCTGGCCAGTTAGGATTTTTTCTTCTTTTCTTTTTTCTTTTTTCTGTTTTCTGTTTTCTTAATTTTTTTGTATCTTTTTCATAATAAGTCTGAAATAATTGATTTTTGTCTCTAAATTTTTATAAAATTCAGTAGATCAACTTAGCGTGTTAACTAGAAATACTTTGACTATTTTAAAATAGTGGATTTACTAATCCCATATTAGTCCATAGTAGCGACTATGGTCAAAACAGCGGGCACGGAGGTTGTTAGCTAGGGACCGAGCCTCGCTAAACTTGCATTGGATCTCTGAAGAAACAGCATATTGTGAGTCAAAAAATGATTTTTGCCAAAACTCATGAGCATCAGATCATGTACATGTAGTTCAAACCGGACCCACATCCTACCGATTCGGCAGGAATTTGTCTTTTTTGTCAGGGGTAAACGGAAAGCTTTGAGATACCTTGGTTGGGACATTGTCTATGTAAGGTGGTCTAATATTTTTACAAAATATGGTGGTACCATTCTAAAACTGTCATTTGGTGGTTGCTTCACAAAACGCCCCGTTTTTTACGCTCGGAAAATAGAAAATGGATTTTCCGTGCATCGAAAAGGAAACCTTTCTCCTGCAACATTGTTCGCCATCCCATGATAAATATATGTGCATAATATGGGCACATTATCACAAACTATGCCACGATTATGGACATAACACTCGTCGTTTGGCCCGAAAGCCATGAAACCTCGAACATGATAGGTCATTTCTGAGAAGGTTTTTTCGAGACACTTGCAATATACCAAGGTTGGTATTTTTTCTTGCAAATATGTCATATAATAAGACACCACGCGAAGGATTTGTATTGATCGGATCGTTTTTTAATTTTTTATGCCCGGTTCAAACTACGGTGAAAACGACGGACACGAAGGTTCTTAACTAGGGGCTGAGCCTCGCTAAAATTGCATTGGATCTCTGATGAAACATCATATTTTGAGTCTAAAAATCATTTTTTGAAAAAATCATAGGCTTTAGATCATGTACCTATAGTTCAAATCGGACCCACTTCCTACCGATTCGGCAGGAATTTGTCTTTTTCGCCAGGGGTGAACGGAAAGGTTTGAATATCCTAGTTGGGACATTGTCCATATAAGGTGGTCTAATATTTTTACAAAATGTGATGGTACCATTCTAAACTGTCATTCGGTGGTTGCTTCACAAAACGCCCTCTTTTTTGCGCTCGGAAAATGGAAAATGGAAAATGGATTTTCCGTGCGTCGAAAAGGAAAATTTTCTCCTCCAACATTGTTCGTCATCCCATGATACATATGTGTGCACAATATGGGCACATTATCACAAACTATGCCACGATTCTGGCCATAACATTGGTCGTTTGGCCCGAAAGCCATGAAACCTCGGAGATGATAGGTCATTTCTGAGAAGGTTTTTTTGATACACTTGCAATATACCAAGTTTGGTATTTTTCCTTGCAACTATGTCACATAAGAAGACACCACGCGAAGGATTAGCATTGATCAGACCGTTTTTGAAATTTTTATGCTCGTTTTAAACTATGGTCAAAATGGCGGGCACGGAGGTTCTTAGCTAGGGGATGAGCCTCGCTAAACTTGCATTGTATCTCTGAAGAAACAACATATTGTGAGTATAAAAATGATTTTTACCAAAAATCATGAGCATCGGATCATGTACCTGTAGTTCAAACGGGACCCACTTCCTACTGATTCGGCAGGAATTTGTCTTTTTCGCCAGGGTGAGCGGAAAGGTTTGAGATACCCTGGTTGGGACATTGTCCATGTAAGGTGGTCTAATATTTTTACAAAATATGATGGTAGCATTTTGAATGAGAATTTTGGTGGTTGTTTCACAAAACGGCCCGTTTTTTGCGCTTGAAAAATGGAAAATGGTTTTTCTGTACGACGAAATAGAAAACTTCCTCCTGCAACATTTTTCACCATCCCATGATGCACATGTGTGCATAATACGGGTGCATTATCACAAACTATGCCCTGATTCTAGCCATAACATTGGTCATTTGACCCGAAAGCCATGAAACCTCGAACATGATAGGTCATTTTGTGAAGGTTTTTTTGAGACATACTCAATTTACCAAGTGGGTATTTTTACTTGCAGCTATGTCATATAATAAGACACCACGTGAAGGAATTGCGTTGATCAGACCGTTTTTGAATTTTTTATGCCCGTTTCAAACTATGGTCAAAACGGCGGTCATGAATGTTCTTAGCTAGGGGATGAGACTTGATAAACTTGCGTTGGATATTTGAAGAAATAGCATATTGTGAGTCTAAAAATGATTTTTGCAAAAAATCATGGACATCATATCATGTACCTGTAGTTCAAATCAGACCCACTTCCTGCTGATTCGGCAGGAATTTGTCTTTTTCGCTAGGGGTGGACGGAAAGGTTTGAGAGACCCCGATTGGGACATTTGTCCATGTAAGATGGCCTATTATTTTTGAAAAATGGGATGGTAGCATTTTGAAACTTTCATTTGGTGGTTGCTTCACAAAACGACCCGTTTATTGGCACTCAGAAAATGGAAAGTGACTTTTTTGTACGACGAAAGGGAAAACTTTGTACTGTAACATTGTTCTCTTTTTTAAGATACATATGTGTGCATAATATGGGCATATTATTACAAACTATGCCATGATTTTGGATGCACTCTAGAGTGAGGGACACTTTGGTGATGAAAAACCTGTGAGGTCATATGCAACCAATCAAATTACAGGAAACCACCACCCACAGATCATACATCTCAGCCTAATCGAAACCGTTCAAAAACACATCCGACGGGTGTCTTATCTCACCGAAGAAGCACACTTGATCGTCCACCAACTCCCCATTCCGCAGCTCCAAAGAGCCCACGCAAAGGAAATATCGCACCTCCCCAAACCTTAAACTATTTCCTCCTCCTCCGCCGCCGCCCCCCCTGTTCTGTTCTTCTCCACACCATGCCCACCCGAACCTACCAAGATCCAGCAAGGGCACCGCAGACCCGTCTCCCTCCTCCGTCCACCGCTACCCCCACCCCCCATCACTCCCTGTCCCATCCGGCTGAACTCCGCTCGCCCCCATCACTCACGATCCCATCTGCCAAGATGTTGGACATCAATCTCTTCCATAGGGCGGCGACCCTGAGCTCGTCCGCAGCTCGCAGTGCAGCCTCTTGGAATCCGTCAAGCTTGTTGACGAGGTCATCGTCCTCAACGAGGCAGGGCTCCAGAGTAAGAACTCATCTCGCGGCCTCCCCAGAACCTTCCTGATCCCCGATCCCCGACACCACAGTGCTGTCTCCCCGACACCACCACACAGGCCACTCCCTCCTATCTCTGTCTCCATCCCCACCCCCACCCCATCACTCCGGATCCCATATGGCTGATCTCCGCTCGTCCCCTCACTCCCCCAGCACCACAACCTCTCTTCAAGTCTGGCGGTGGCATCGGCGGGCACCCTTGTCAAGTCTGGCGGTGGTCAGCGACGCGGTCTAGCGGTGGTCAAACTCTCTCCCCTCCTCCATGTCCTAACTGCTTACGCATCTGGACCGTGCTTGCAGGTTTCTGGGAGCCGCTCGTGCGTGGCACTGGGATGGAGGTCGGCACGCGCCAGTGGCCTGGATCTCGCTGTCGGGGCGACTGCGTGAGGTGAGGACACGCCGTCGGGGAGTCTGCGTGAGTCCATCCAGGAGTGCGTCTCCGAGTTCATCAGCTTCATCGCCAGCGAGTAAGTGCCTCCTCCCCTCTCTCTGATCCCTCCACTTGCCCAGATTCAAAATAGTCGATCAGTAGCATGCGATTGAACTACTGGATATACATTTACTTGTAGATTAGTTGACTAATTAGTAGCAAAGCAGTATTAGAAATTTCCGTAGCATAAGATTGGATTAGAACTATAAATTAGAAGTAGAAATTGATTAGAACTGTACATTAAGATAATAATTGCCTGTATACTCACTACCAGATTTTAACTATTGAAGTTGATGATAATAATTGCTTGTATGCTCACTATTGCTGTCAAGATTTTAGCTTGTTGCAGATGTCGTTGGTCTGTCCCACTCTCTTTCTGTTGCTGTTAATTTTTACGCTTAGAATATCATTTGTGCCTTAATTCTACTAGTTCTTATCGTAAGAAAATGATTGTATAATGATTAATGAGCAAGAAAGTGATTGTGTCTTCTCAGATGTTGCTGGTATTTACTTTGTGAGACATAATAACCCATGTGACGGTAATAGCAGAGCTTAAGTAGTGCTGAATATACCTGAAGATTGCTGCTGGAATTCTAATCTCATTCATCTGTCATTTGTTCCCCTGCACCTAATGGAAATTTTATGTTGACTAGCAGTACTATGTATTGGATTAGTTGTATTCTCATATTCTTGGTTTGTATCCATTGGAGATATGTTATATAGCAGCACTTCCTCTAGTAGCATTACCAGTAGACTAGAATGCATCTGTGTCCACATGATTCTAAAGCGCAATCCATTTTTCATCTTGCTATATCCTCAAGCTAGGACTCGACGAAGTAGGATTTCAACTGTCACTGTTCTATCTTGATTGTTTATGACTGCATTTTTTATCTTATGTTGTTTATGTACCTCAAACACTGCATTCCTTATTTGCCAGGGGGTATACTTGGTTCACAAGGTTTACTATCTGATATTACCGTCATGCTCAATGTCAACGGCCTCCTGTGACCAGAAGTTGTACTTCGCCATCGAACCCCCCTTCATACTTAAATCTGTGAATGGTTCTTTTCAACCAGGTATTTTGGGTCGGTTTCACCTGTTGTGCTTGTTAGTTCGGTTACTAGCAGGCTGAGTTTGACTACAGGTTGGTTTAGTTTGGTTTCATGTAGGAAACAGTTGGGTATGGTTAGTTCTGGGTTTTAGTGGTTCTAGTACCGAACATGTTTGACCCACAGTTCTCACCCGGTTGGTGAGATTGGTTAACTGCTAGTACTTCTTTATGCCATCTCATTTTTACAATTGGTTGCTAGTGTTCCATACTAGCAGAACATCATATTTCTTTATGGTAGATCAGTGTAGAATTTATATCTAAGATATATGGCCTCAAGTTAGATATATCATATATGATTGAGACCTCAAGTAAATGGTTTGAATGAATTCAACTATAAATGGCATCTCATTTTTACAATTGGTTGCTAGGTTGATTTGCTGTATTTAAGGTATGTCTTTATTGAGACTAATAGTTTGGCTGTTTCTCATTTACAGGAGCTCCAGGCTAAGAAATTGCAAGTTAGTGAAGCCGTGAAGTGTAACCAGCAAAGAGTAGCCACTTCTTGTAATACTTAGGCATATCTGGTTAAAATAGACTCTAAAATTTGTAATAGGCTAAATTCAGGATTTGTAATAGTTAGGCATATCTGGGTCATAGAAGACACTAAAAATTGTAATAGCCTAGTTACATGTGTTCTCATGGATATGTCTCAAACATTTATTATGTACGTGATCTTGAACATATGAATATAAGCCCATGAATGAAACAAGTATGCCAGGACACTTCTGACGTGTGGGCCATTCTCTCAAATGAATTCGACAAAACTATCTGACCAGTGCGATCAGGTCCTAAAAAAGGCTGAATTTGAATTTAAATGGACTGTAAATATCCTAGGGCCCATACAATAAAAAGGCTAAAATGTCTCATTTGGCCCATGTAGCTAATAAGAACTAGCAAAGAAAAAACATAAAAAAGTTGAATTGTTGGGCTTGGCCCGTATAAATGGACGAAGTGGATTGGGCTGATTCCTTGCCACATCGGATCAGCCACGTAGGATCTGACCTGGCCTGGCTAGATGTCCCGTGACGATATTGGATCGTCATAATGGTATGACGATCCACTATCGTCATAGAACGTTATGACGATTTCGCAAAAAACGTCGTTGTGTGCAATTACCGACGCTCAGTTTTTGACGATCTGTTTTTCGTCATAAGATCGTCATACATTGTAGACAATGACGATTCTGTGAAAAATGGAGGGTCATGTATCAGCAGATTCCTTGTAGTGTAAAGTTGATCAAGTTTTATGCTTATCACTAGCATCTATGAGTGGGGGTAAGTACTAGTGAGGGGTGGTAAACAAGTGGAGCTTAACTAAGTTCAATCTCATGCCTTAGGATGACATCAAGATTATCTAGCTTAGGCCAAATTTAATGCTCTTTATGCAACCTTCAATTATCCTCCTAGAATTCTACAAGTCAATTAAGTAAACTCTAAGTAATAGCTTTGATAAAGAAATAAAGTATAAAGCTTGCAAGTAAACTAGGATGAGGTTATCAAGTGGGTATGATCACATATGCTTAAGGCATATAGTTGGTATGGTAACAAGCAAGTAATTGCTTGTATAGGTATCAGTATAAGCTTGCTAAGTTAATAGCTTGCAAGTATTGGCTTGCCTTGTGCAGAGTAGTGGTTGAAGTTCTCCTCGGCTTCTTCTTCGTAGTATCCTCCTTCCTCCTCGTATCCTTGGTCGGTACTAGCGTCTATAAATAAATACGAGGTACACAATCACCAAACAATACTTATCTATTTTCAATCATCACACCAAGGGGTTCTATAGATGATCTAGTATCATCACTAACATTACAAGATTAAAGCCTTTGTCTTATTTATTTTATTTTTAGAAAAGTAATTTCTACTCATTGAAAAACTACTTAAGATTTAATATTCTCCAACTCAAACATGGGATCATGTTGACACATGTCATCACCACATATTTCAGTACATCGGAATGTGATTTAAAGTGGTGTCACACTTTAATAAGGTTTAACCTTTTTATTTTAAATAAAATAAAGTGACTAGAAATGCCTATGTGGCATTCTTTTATTACTTGAACATTATTTCTGTAAGTAAACCCATATGTTTTTATATATTCTGAAAGGTATGATCAAATGTGATTTTTAAGAGTTGGAATCATCTCAAAAGCTGTTATGGTTGAAATTTGAAAAATGTTTGAATGCAGAAAAGCTTCTGACTTGTTATTTTTATCATGGGTGATCTATAGATCCAAATGATTTGAATCCAACGAGCTTGGATTAAGCATTTCAGTACCTTTCTAAAAAAATTGGTTTCATGCAATTTGGTTCATTAAATCGAGCTAGGTTGATTTTTGAAACTAGGTACAGAACTGAGTTTGAATTAAATAGAAAAAGCTAAATTCAAACGAGTGGGCTGCGCGGGAGATGTTAATGGGCCGGCCCAGTGTCACTCCGCAGCGCGGGGCTCAACTGACAGGGGGTCTACCGGTCAGTGGCTCATACACGCGAAGCGGTACGGGGCGATGTGGTGCGTTGGATTAGAAGTGAGATCAACGGCTGAGGGTCATCATCGACGATGAACAAGTCACCGGCGAGCTCGAACCCTAGCGGCTCGCTGCGGGTGCATAGGGTGCATACCGTGGCTCCAGTGACGATGGCGAGGCGGGAAAACGACGAAGTCGACGACGGCGAACTCAGGGATGGTCGCGGCAGCTCCGGGGGTGGTCGAAATCAACGGCTCCCTTCTTCTCCAGAGGCGGCCTGCTCCGGCGCAATTCTGGCGAACTTCTGCTCCTCTTGCTCCGGCTAAGGGGTGGAAGGATCAGTGAGGTGAGGGGAGTGAGATGGTGTGAAGAAATCGAGCGGGGGAGGCCTCTATTTATAGTGGCGAGAGGGGACCGGAGGGCGCGGGCTGAGCTCATCGTGGTCGACGGTACAGAGGGCTATCGGCGTGGTCGACGGTAGGGGGCGGTGATGTGCTCCCTGACGAAGCTCAACGGCATGGTGGCGAGGCGTGGGGCGGTGCTGATTGGTCGGAACGCTTCGGCGCTCTGAGCGGGTCCGACAGGGGTTTTGATGGCGCACAGCGCGCGTGGTCCGCGCAGCGGTGAACGGGCGTGTCTGCGGGGTTGCTGGTGTGGTGGTGATCACGCGTGCACGTGGCGAGGGCGGCGCGCGGTCTGTGGGCGTGTGTCGAGGGTGGCGCACGGGCGCGCTCTCGGCATGCTCGCAGAGAGGCTTGGCATGGCTTGGGCGTGTGTTCCAGTGGTTGGCATTGCTCGAGGCTGGGACAGGGAGTGGCGGTGGGGTGCTGGCTAGCTCCTGGACAACGTTGGCATGGCTAGTTCCTCTCCTAGCTTGCTGTCCATACTGGGGTGACAAGTGTGTTCTCGGCCTGCTCACCATTGATGACAATGGCCAGCTTACAGTGGTGCTAGAGATTAGTTAAGGGTTCTAGATGATCTACTAAGGCTAGTTGTAACCAGAGAGGGAACAAGGTTGGCCAAAACACTGCTCAACATAGTGTTTTTGATTTTGTTGATTTGAATCTGCAACCTGTTTGATGAAATGGCCGCATGAACTTAAGTTTTGAATTTTGAAAAGATTTTTGGTGGGTGTGCTAGGCATGTGTTGAGGGTTCTGTGGATTCTTGGGTTTTGAAAATTGAGCTTGTTTGAGTGGTTTTTGAAATAGTGGGATCTTTCCATATGAAATAGATTCAATTTTAAACTGTCATTTAAACTAAGCATTTAAATGTTTTTGGATGATCACAAAGTGGGCCTTGGTACCTTATTATTAGTACTACCAAGGGGTGCAAAGATCCATACATGTTTCTGTTAAGTTCTGAAAGTTAGGGGTAGCCAAAGTAGACATCGGAGTTAATTTGGCCAAAGTGACCATTCACTTAATTTGTTTGTTTTGACTTGTTTGTCTTTGGGAAAAGTTTGGGGATTGTTTAGATGATGTTTATTTAACCTAAGAATCATTTTACAAGCAAAGAAACACAGAATCATGGCAATTCAAAAGAATCTAAATTTTAATACACACACATATGAATGCTTTCATATTTTTAATTAGAAAAGTTTTTGTTAACCCTAAATTTGATGATTAGAGTTTGATGATCCAAGTTTAGTATTTTTGGGATGTTACAGAAAGGGAGGCAATGAAAACAGGGTCCATTGCATGCCAGCGAAAGGTAAAGTAGCTCACGAGTTTCTCTGGGACATGTTCCATGAAGGTTGTTGGTGTTGTATGTGAGCGTTTTGAGTCTCGTTTTTTTTGCGCTTTTTGGGTATCTTGGCTAGTAGTGACTAGTGAGTACTGTCGACAACGTAGGAGAGAAAAGGATGGTAGGGTGAGGTGTAGCAGGGGCAATTCTTGCGTATAAGAGAGCTCGATCGAAGAAACGGGATCGTTTTGGGAGTGAAGTGAGCAAGAAATTAGGTACGATAAACATGCGTTTATAGTCCATGGAAAACATGTTTTACCATTTAAAAAATACTTGCATGTAATAGATCCCGCAAACTCGGAACCGTGAAATACTCTTTCACGGTTGAGTTTGCGGGATCTGTTCCACATGAGCAGTTTTCGAATGGTAGAACACATGATTTCAACAGTTTCATCAATGGTGATCAATATTCAATCAAACAATGCAATACTTCATAGTTTTTACATCAAGTTGTCATGATCACAGTGACCCAAAGATAGATTAGGAAATATTCAACCATGTTTAACAAAAATTTGCACATCCTCACATGATGAATGCAAGGGATCATCAAATGATACCGTCACTGCTGAGCTCACCATGCACACCTCCATCACCACCACTCATCGGAGACTCTCGTAGGCCACTTGTTGATGTACCACCTGCTACACCACCGCCTTGACACGCTAGACTTCTCCTCTCCAAGATGTATGAAATGATTATTTGATGCAACTTCAATTATTGCTCATTCAACCTTGAGGTATCCATCATCATGTCATCATTGTCCTTGTCCATGAGATCCTTCATAACCTTGGCCTCCTTTATCTTGAATCTCCTCTCCTCTATCTCGGTGGCATCACATCGGATTGCTTCCCACCTTGATTGCTTCATGATGATCTTCTTCTCATTCATCATCCTATTTGTCTCCAGTGTCTTCGCCATCAAGAATTCCTTTGAATTCACTACTTCATTGATCTTATCCGTCAACAATGATGCTTTGGCTTCAAGCTTGATCTTCTCCTTTGCCTTCTTGTTGCCATTCGGCTTCCCCTTATTCCTTCCTCCATTCTCCTCATCATTAGCATCATACATTTCCTTCATGGTCTGTTTCTTCTTGCCTCCTAAAGATGATGCTTTAGCTTCTTGCCTCCTAGCGATGATGCTTCGTCTTGAAGCTCGTTTATTCTTGGTCGTCTTGGCTTGGGCTACATCGTACACTCCTATTCCAATCTAGCCTTCACGTTCTTAACCTCATCATCGTCATCTCTGAACTGAAGTTGTTGGTCGGTAATGTCGACCTCGATCTCGTTAAGAAGATTGACATATGATGTAGTGGCCTCGTGAGCATTTTAGCTACATCAGATATCGCTTGAATGAGTATAAATCAACCAATTTCATGAATGGTATCGTGGGAGGACAGACCGAACACGTTGTCTGCACCATCTGAGTTGTCGACGGGTGAAAGTTGAGCAACAAAGGAAGGAGGCGGAGAGACAACGGTCAGAGCCTGAGCGATGGGAGGAAGGTCGGAGTGGTGCACCACATTCTCCTACTTATTTATGTCCCCTGTCGAACACATGTGCGTATGTTGATTGGGCGCTAGGGTAACAACCATGGACTCTTGCGACAGCCGGCGAAGCACCAGCGACTAGAGGGACAACGTGGTTTCCCAAGCGCTTCCTCTTCGACTTGCTGCCAACGTCAATCATATGGACAATCGATCTAGTGGCTAGGGATCTGGCGCCAAATCCAGCGGTGGGACTTGCGGGTTGAGTCTGCGCAACCTCACTAGTGGCAGGCAAAAGCTCGGCGATGTCCATGTACTCGAATCTATTGGGCAGCAGCGCTGGAAAGCGGTGGAGCGGGAGATCAGCGGCGTCTGTGCAGACACTGGAAATGCGGGGTCTCGTCAGGTATGAGGAGAGGTTTCCCCTCCCTCCACCTTATATAGGAGTATGGGAGAGGGGCTGGCACGCTAGGGTTCCTCCCTGGCCGCTGCCTCCCTCAGATCATGCCATATTTTCTATATTCATCAACGTCCCAATCTACCATTATGATTAATATCATCCCCTTACATAAATAGAAGATATGTTATCTTGTCATAATGGATAAATCATTCCCTACTTGGAATAAGAGATATGATATCACACATAAAGATTTAGATCTAATCAAATCACTAAGAAAGATATGACGGTTACTTTCCATAAAGAGGTCATACCATTTTAGGAAAGTGGAATGCATGCATCTGGGGATCCACGAGCCACCCTAGGGTGGCCATGCATCCCGACATCGATTCTCTCTCAGAACACTTCCGTGACTCCGGAACTCTTCCGCTTTCTCATGGGATTTCTCCCAATGATCCGGAACCATTCTGGAACAGCTCTCACATACATCCAAACTCTACATACTCTTCAAAACAAAATTCCTTATGCGTGTGACCCCACAGGTTTGGTATTATGTGGACATGACTATGGAACACTTTTAGGACTATAATCAACAGCAGGATCTAGACACCCATATTGACTCCCACATAAACATGCTGAAGGGAATATGCCCGAGAAGCAATAATAAAGTGGTTATTATCGTATTCCTTATTTATGATAAATGTTTATTTTGCATGCTATAATTGTATTAATACGGAAATTTTAATACATGTGTGTTTAATAAACAAAAAGAAAGTTCCTAGTTATGCCTCTCTTATAAACTAGCTCGTTGATTAACAAGATGATCAAAGGTTTCCTGATCATGGACATTGGATGTTGTTAACAACGAGGTCACAACATTGTTGGAATGATGTGATGAACATTCATCCAAAGTATAGCATTACGATCAAATTCATTGTGTTTATATTGCTATAACATCATACGAAGTAATCTTAGTCCTTAGACCATGAGATCATGTCAATCACTAACACCGGAAGAGTATCTTGATAACATCAAACATCACACCGTAACAGGGTGACTATAAAGATGGGTTTAGTGCTACGAAGGTGTTATGTTGAGGCTCATGGATCAAGAGTGGAATTTTTCCATCCCGATGACGGAGAGATATACTCTGGTCCCTCTCGGTGATATCACATTAGTTAGCTTGCAAGCAAGTGATTTGATCACTAGAATGTTATATAACGGGAAGGAGAAAAGAGTACATGTCGGTAACGAGATCAAACTAGGTATGGAGATACCGATATCTAATCTCGTACATGTAATATATCGCGAGACAAAGGGATTGAGTTACATGCGTATAAGGTTCACACGATCACAGAAGTCATCGTTGAATATCTGGGAGTCAGTACGGATCTCCAGGTCCCGCTGCTGATTATTGATCGGAGAGGGGTCTCAGTCATATCTACATTATTTGTGAACCGTAGGGTGACACACCTAAGGGATACCGGCACCATTTGGAGCAAATAATATGCCAGAGAAAGAAAAAGGAAAGCGTAGGAATTTATTTCACTAGACATCAGAACTGTTTCGGTTGAAATTGCTGAAACTAGTTCTGCATGTGAAATTGAAATGTTATAAGGGGTTTTATGTGAATGTTTGTTAATTATAGTAATTAAAAAATTCTGAATAAATAAATAAATAAAAGAGTTTTATTTAAATGAGAGCTTGCATTAAATTTGGTGGAAACTTAATGCATGTGAGTGGATTTTTGAGTGGAGGCTTTTTTATGGGAGTGGAGGCTTTTTATTTTGAATGGGAGCTTCACCCACATGAATGTGGAAGAGGTGGGGGCAGCCCACCATGGCTGGGCGCAAAGCCCCTTGGGTGCCCCCCCTCTCCCTATAAAATGCCCCCTCTCCTCCTCTCAAAGCACACCTCCTCACGAAGGATCTCTCTCCCCCCTTTAGAATTTCCCCATGGTCTCGGATCAGAGAGATACATGTTCCCGGTGGCTTTTTCTGGAAGGATTTTTTGCTTCCGCTGCTTCGCTGGAGCGAGGGCGCGGAGGTTGTCGTGGTACCCGGACGTGTGTGCGATCACGGATGCACCACTGCTTTGTGGTGCTGGACGTGATGGTGCTGGATCGGCTAGACCAGATAGACTTCATCACGATCTTGAGATCGGCAAGCGTTCGACTACATCATCCACGAGTACAACCCCATTAATACTATACGGTCTTTGAGGGTATGTATTCTATGGATGTATGTCCACCCGTTGATTGTATCTAATAGATAGATCTTGGTGCTTTGTTCCTATCGTAGGAAAATTTTTGTTTCCTATGGTGCGAACCCTTCAGTGGTATCAGAACCGGATCTATGCGTAGATGCTTTGCACGGATAGTACACATATGTATATGTGGGCGATGATGATAATTTTATTTCTTCTTAGTTGTACTTTGGATATTGGTGGCATAGTGGGATGAAGCGGCCCGGACAAACTTTACATGTCCTCGCACATGAGACCTGTTCCACGCTTGACATGCAACTAGTTTTACATAAGTGGCTAGTGGGTGTCTGTCTCTCCTACTATAGTCAATATCTAATTTGCAACGAGTTGTCAACAATTTGGTTATCCTTGTTGTGGTTCATGTTCGTAGGTAAGAACAGTTCTATCTTCGAAAGCCCTAAGCCACGTAAAACTTGCAATGGATAAATTAGAGGCGTCTAGTTTAGATTGTTGTTGGACTAGTGTCATGATATGGTGATGTTGTAAGTAGAAGTATAAGTCGATACTCTTACAACACACATAACGTGTAAGTTCCATAGACCTTGGCCTTACACATAGAGGTATCATGGCGATCATACCATGATGCACATGATGGAGATAAAGTGCAAGAACCATATCATTTCACTTATTCATATGTGATGTTTGTTGCATCTTGTATTGCTAGGTTGGCGTTTTATTAGCATAGTAATATGATCCCTCATTTAGATATCAAGATAAAAATGTGTTCTTCCTTAAGTATGAACCGATTATGTTTCGTTGCTCCAAGCCATCACGTGATGATCGGGTGTTCTTGGATCCACGATCATATTTCGGGTGTAAGACAGTTACACACACGAATACTAAGGTTTACTTGTCGAGCCTAGCATGTAAAGACATGGCCTCGGAACACGGACCAAAAGGTTACGCAGGAGTCATAAGAAAGATATGATGTCCATTTGATGCTCACCTTTGAAGCTACACCAACTCACGTGATGATTGGACTTAGTGTAGTGGATTTGGTTCATGTAATCACCAAAAAGACACGAGGGATGTCGTTTTTGAGTGGGAGTTCATTTCTAATTTGGATTAGTAGAACTCAATTTATCATAAATTAAATCAAAGTGAATTTGCATAATTTGTTGTAGTCATTGGCATTTGTTCACCAATTTATGCTTAGTTGTAATTGAGATAATAAAACTATAGATTTATAGATATTTAATTTACGAACTGGTATCGTATTGTGTTGAGTGTCAATCTAAAGTTTAAAGTCCTATTGCAAACTTTCAGCAAACTCTGTTTACTCCGTGAAGTTTAATAATTAGTATTAAATCGAGAGTAGCAATTCCAGTGTTAGTATATTAAGTATCATGTTTTCCTCCATGATTCTTGATTGTTTTAATATCAAGTTTATCTAGGAGCTGAAAGAATTGTTTCAGAAACCATCATGTGTGGCAGAAGTAACGATATCTGAAACAATATTTTGGTTGCAATTTGATAGAGTATAATATATGTTCTCATATTGGATGAGAATTTGCAAAGGTTTGAGATGCTAGACATCTGTCACATCCCAAAATTTTCCAAATTTTGAAATGTGAAAAATAAATAAACAAAAGAAATGATTGTTGAAATTTAGGGTAAAAAGAAACTTTTTGATCCCAAATGGAAACATCAAAACCCATCTTGAACAAACTTTGAATGAAAAGGGAATCAAACAAAATTTCAATCAAGTGAAATGCATTCATCAATAATGTATCTTGAAATTTAAACACTTGGAAAAGTTAAACCAAAACCCTAAAAACCTAATGGAAGAAAATCATTTCCAAAATAATCCTAAGACTATGGATTTGATCCATATAAAAATTTGTCAACAAACATTTATAAATGATCAATAATGATAAATAAAAATAGTATAGGACCATAGAAATTGATTTCACTCAATTTGGAGCCATAGATAAAAACTTATGAGTGTAATAAGATAAAAGGAAATAAATTTTCAAAGCTAATAAAGCCCTATCTAAGATCCATGCCAAATCTTGAGCAAATAAATCCTAAAGGGATTTAAAAAGATAAAAAAGTATTAAATAAAATTATACAAATTGGAATCACCAATTTTGGGTCTTTAAATAAAAAGATATGGATTTTATAAGGCAAAGGAAGAAATAAATAAATAAGGAATATTTAAAAAGCCAAATTAAATCTTGACCAAACAAATGAAATGAAAGATTATTGATTAATAAAAGGAGTAAATGATTATTTAAATAAAATCATAAGGATTGATTAATATCATATTTTATTTAAATAAAGGCAATTCCAAATTTAAATAAACATTAAATCATATTAAAGTATTTTAAATAATAATTCAAAGTGATTTGTTTGCACTATTGAATAAATAAAATCTACTAAAAAGGTTTGACAAAAATTGGAATTCAAATAGAAGTTTGAAAACATATTTAAAATCCTATTTGAATAAAGACAAATGCCTATTTTAAATAAATAGTAAACCATAAAAGAATAAAAGAAATTATTCTAAAATGGACTTTAAAACACATTTAAAAATAGTATAAAACCTACTGAAAAGTTTTGAAAAGAGTTGATAAATATATCTTATTCAAATAAGAGGTTGAATTTGAAAACAGAAAATCAAAATAGAAAAGGAAAAAGAAATCAGGAAGAAAAAAGGAGAAAAGTACCAACCCACTTACCATGCCCGGTCCAGCCTAGCAAGCCCACTATCTCCCCCTCCCCGCGAAGCGTTTTCTCACGCGCAAACACACCCCCTCAGATGCTGATAAGACGACACCACGCGTAATCCTTTCCTTCGCTGACAGCACGACCCCACACTATCAGTCGTCATCTCCACCCTGCGGCCCTTTCCCCTCTCCCTCACTGCCATTCACTGTCGTTTAATCCACGGCGTAAATTCGTGTAAACGGCGAAGTTAATTCCTCCGGAGACCACGCCATCTTAAGCACCTTGCCCTCCTCTCCATTTCCCCCCAGACATCACGCCCTCCCTGCCCCTAGGCTGCCCAAATTTTACGCTTGAACACCCATGGCTCCGACGAACTCAACAGCCGATTCCGGCGATGTCGACCCTCCCCTTGCCTCCCAGTACCCACGAGCCTGCTCCACATCTTCTTGCGCATCTCCTAGCACCACCCACTCTCTCGCGCGTGCTCCGAAACGTCGGCAAGCTCAACATCTGAACGTCGTCGTCGTCTGCCACTTCTCCGGCGAAGCCCCCTAGTAAAACCTGACCTCCCCTTCCCCTATCTTCTATGCTCCTATGCTTGTGACACTCCTTCACATATAACGGTGCCCCCCACTTGTCTTAGCGAGCCTTCAATCCTCGCCTCCGATAACAAACATACAAGCCCGACGACACCGTCAACTCCGACGAGTAATCGCCGCTATTCCCGAGCGCCCCTCGACGAACAGACACCACCTCGAGCTTCTCCTCATCACGGCGAGTTCGGTAATGTTATTCTCCCTCTCCTGCGCCTCCTAAATCGTCGGCAACGTCGCTGATAGGGCGTCGTCGCCGCACGCTGCCGTCGAGCGACGCCAGTTCCTGGTAATTGCGCTGGTAGCCGTTAGATCTAAATGGCCTGGCTAAGATTAGATTTTAAACGAAGGGGTATCGTGTGCTCTGTGCCGCACGATCTTATTTAAATACAACGATCCGCAGAGCGCAATCCGCACGAACCGGTACGCGCTAGTAAGAAATAGCCACGTGGCCCTAGGTGTTTTTTTAAAAATAGAAATGTTCTATTAGATGTTTGATTTTATAAAATTTATAACATTTAATCCACATGTCCAAATTTTACAAATTTTATATCATTGGATTCAGAAAAATGTGAACTTTCCAACCATGCACTTTGTTTAGTATTTTGGTTCTGTAAAATTGATTGTTTTTGCAGAAACTTGTGTAGGCCTATTTTGGTTATAAAATTTATTCTAAAAATGATTTTATGGTAAAATCTGTTGTAAATGGATTTTTTTGAACCTACTGACCATAAAAACCAACTTTTGGATTGAAATGTATATTGTGTGACACTAAGGAATTAATCCTTGAATAGAAGCATTTCTAGTCAAATAAAAATGTTGATTATGGTTTAAAAAATGCTTTTTGAGTAAAACCTTTTTCAAATGGGTTGATTTATACTCCCTGACCATAAACACCAAGTTTTAGGATTTAAAAATATATTTGATGAACCCTAGTAAAATTATTACTTTGTTTAAAGCAATTTCTAGCAAATAAAATATTGCTTTGAATTAAAAATGGAATTTGGATGAAACCTTTTGCAAATGGATTAATATTAAACACTTTGACCATAAACACTAGCATTTGTGTTTAAAAATATATTTGACTAACACTACAAAATATTACTTTGATTTAAATCATTTTTGGCAAAACAAAAATGATTTAAATGACCATTTTCACCAACTTGAATTTAAATGGTTTTACCACTTTTGTAAATGACCAATAGGAGCTTTAAAATGTTTAGAGCCTACTAGAAACCACTTTTCCAAATAAAACAATCTTTTGGATGCTTGCATGCATTGCTTGATTTTATTGTTTTATGTGGTGAATTGTTTGAATGCTAGTTTGAATATGTGCTTGCTTGATTGAATTGTAGTGAAATTTGAAGAGTGTGATATTTGTAAGATCAAGGAGTGAGCCAATATTCTCTACTAAAAAGGCAAGTGGCACTATCATCCATGTCCTACTATTTTCATTACACTTAGTGGTATTTTTGTAGTATGCATGATAGGGCTACTATGTTACTATGCTATGCTATGTCCTATTAGGAAATCCTTTATACCTTCCTTAGTGAAAACATCATAGCTGTAGTATGCTTAGCCCTGCTATAGACTTGGGATGGAATACATGATATGATTGTATGAAGTGTTGGAAAAATATGTGTTTTATATAATAAAACAAGTACTCAATGAACCACCTGGGTGGAATGAGGATACTCAATTGTGGATAAGGTGGCAACAAAGGGAACCATGTTTATATGGCTATCGTTTTGTATGTGCACTAGAAGAAAACCACACAGGGACTTAGAGATTGAACATGTTTCTCATACAGTGGCTTCCGTGTATAACCACATGCTAAATGGGCTCTGGCTTAGTCAATTACATAGTGGAAGACCCTTGCATTGGCACCTACTCAGGTTAACCGGATTCATGTATTGGAAATTTATCCTTACATTGGTGCCTGGTAGACAAGCTAGCATCATGTATTGGGAGGACTTCTATGGAAAGACTTTGTCACATTCTCGATCTTCCGGTACTCCATTTGGTGTGTACTTATCCAGCGGCCACTGGTGGCGTCAAGACGAGATTGTGTCATGTGGGTAAAGTGTACAACTTCTGCATAAGATCAAATTCTAAGTACTTAGTCGTGTTCCCGGTTACGGAAAATTCTAAGCAACTAAGGCCTGAAGCTATGGAAGATCTCGACATTCCAATTTCTCAAAGTAAAACTTGATGGTGTCAACAAGGGATTAGAAGCACTTGGAGTTTTCCAAGGAGTTCAGAAAGATTGTCAAAAGATCAAAACTATTTTGAAAAGATAGGATAAAACTATATTGCTTTCTGCAAATGAGCTTAAACCCTACTTAGCCAAATATGCATATATTGATAGGTTCCACTTATTTCTACATAGTAGTGAAACTCGCCAATACAATTCAAATGTATTGACCCTTGTGGCTGTAACTTATAATGTTGCAGTTTTGTTTGATGTTAGACAAGTGTGTTGAATAGGATTACAAGTCTACAACCAACATGATTGCCTGTGGCACTTTGAAGATGAAGGACTCCATGCTATATAGATATTCTGCTGCATTGTAATGAGATAGACAAATGAGCTATGTAAGATGTAATATAATATTTTATTCCTGGTTATAAAGTTGTATTATGACCTTTGTTCCTTGATATTACATCTTAAACTGTGGATGCTAGCTATTGATCCAGGGACTAGCATTGTAAACACAGGGATCTCTACCTTATCAGGTTGGGAAATTTTACAGATGGTATCAGAGCACTGCGTTGCCTGTAGGATTGTAACCCTAGGATTGGACAAAACCCCTTAGAAAAATAGGAGTTGTATTTGTTCCAAAACTTATTTACAAACAATCTTGTAAACTCTTTCCTCAACCTTTTTGGTTTTGATTTTACATCTCTTCCTTTTCAACTTGATGTACAAAGCCTCCACCATGACCAATGACTTCAACTTTAGTTTCACCAAGGACTTCAACTTAGACATCACTAACGACTACAAGTGAAAAACCAAGAGACATTAGATTGCCTACCAACTATCTAAGACATTGATATCATGTTAGTGTATGGATCATACTAACCAATGAGGTATGACTATACTAGATTGATTATTTCAAGAAAACTTGTTGTTTCCTTCAACTCATGAGTTAAGCTCATAAGTTGTTAAGGGAATAGTTGCTTGTTATTTGTTTGACTGAACTTGATTGTTTGGAGTTGTGTGTTAGAACTTCTTAGATCTATCTATCATTACTTATCCCTATTAAAACCAATAGATGCCTCCCCGTCGTGCCAACCCCAACCAAAACAACAACAACAACAACAACATCACTCCCGAGATGCAGCAGTTGATGACATCTCAATCTCAACTGATGCAGATGATGACGCAATTTGTGCAAAATCAAAATCAAAACAACAATAACAACAATCAAAATAATCCTCCAGCACTTGACATGCTCACCACATTTCTGAAACTAAGGCCTGCGAGGTTCTCTGGAACAACTGATCCAATGGTAACCAATGACTTGTTACGTTCGGTGAACAAGGACTTAGTGACTGTTGGCTGCACCGACGAGGAAAGAGTTAGGCTTGCAGCATATCTGCTCGAAGGACCAGCAACAATATGGTGGGACAACTTTCAGATCACCACTCCCCTTGAGGATGTGACTTGGGCTATTTTTGAGGATGGTTTCCATCCATCTCACATCTCATCTGGGGTGATGAACTTGAAGAAAAAGAAGTTCCACAACCTGAAACAGCGTCACCTCAGTGTGGTTGAGTACATCGAGGAGTTCAACAATCTGTCACGCTATGCACCGGATGAAGTTGATACAGATGCTAAGAGGAAAGATAAATTCCTCGAAGGACTTAATGATGAGTTGAACCTGCAGCTGTCTGTTTCCTATGTCCCAACTTATCAATCACTCTGTGACAAAGCCACCATCTTGGAAAACAAGATGAATCAAGTTGAGAAAAGAAAGAGGAAGCATAGCCTCAAGTATCACTCAGGATCATCACAAAATAAACGTTCATTCAAAAAGAGCAATGGAGATTCTGGACCACATCAGCATCACCACAACAACAATGGAAGTGATAATAATGGGAATGCTACTGACAATGGATATGACCTTGGTCAGAGCCAACATGGCAATCCCATGAAGAAAGACATTGGCCAGTTGTAGTGCTATAATTGTAAGGAACTTGGACACTATGCATCAGACTGTCCTGAGAAGAAAAAGAAAAAGGATGCTAGAAACTCTAATGAAAGCAATTCCAATGTGGCTCAGAAAGGACATGTGAACCACATCGACATGTATGGAACCCTTGAAGAATTAGATGATGTGGATGGCAGGAATTAGTTAACTCAGTTGAGTCAAATAAGGATTCCTTGTTTGGATATCAATGATTGAACCAATAGTCAAGTGAACCATCAATGTAACCCTACAACATTTCTTTTAAGGGTGGTAGTACTCTAGTTGTCTTGAAGCCAACTTGTAACCTCTAGCCTTCCCAAATCTCGGGAAGAGATTTATTTTAAGGGTGGTAGCCTGTCACATACCAAAATTTTCCAAATTTTGAAATGTGAAAAATAAATAAACAAAAGAAATGATTGTTGAAATTTAAAGAATGGATTTTGAAAGAATGCCGATCATTTGATGATGGTGATCTACTTCAAAGTGCAAGTCCAAAGATATTAGTATTTGAATATACACGCTTTGGACTTTGTGTCATGTAGATGGCGCCACTGTTGATGTTGATAGATTCTTTTAAAAAGGAAAACGAAAAGCTGAAAGAGAATCTAGAAAATATAATTGCCAGAAAAGAAAAGATTGGAAATATCCACTTTAGGTATATAGATGATATACATGTTATGGTTGTATTCTTTGCTTTTTAAATAATGTGGTTATTGGGTATTGGATACCGAATTGGTTGGTATGAAATTTCATACAGAACGACGCAATTCATGAACTATAATGGCCTAAGTAACTAGCAAGAGAATATGTGATGATGTTCATCGTAAACAAACAAGCCATTGTTTGTATTTCTCGTTGACATCAAAGCTTGCCTTTAATATTTGTTTTAATAATAGTTATTTAAATCAGGTATTATGAGAACAAAGATTTTTCAAATAGTTACCGTATTCCATATAAGATGAATGATTTACAAATCTAGTTTGAGAAATCACATCCATAAAAACTGATGCTAAAATGTCGCAAGACAAATGATTGAAAGATAAATTACAAAGTGGCATCGCCATTTAAATTATATTGGAAATAAAACATGAAGAAACTCCATTTTTATGGATTTTTGGAGTCTTTGATTTGATCAAAAGACGCTTGTGAGACTTTCCTCGGGATAATTAAAACTTCGTTCAAAGGCCAAAGAAGAACGATCGACTAAATTATTGGAATTTATACATATCGGTGTATGTAGTCCATTATATGTAGTCGTAAGCGATGGATTTCAACTTCATATACTTTCTCCGGAAATTTTAGTGAATATTCACTTAATGAGAAAGAAGTATGAAATATTTGAAAACGTTCAAAGACTTTCAAGATGAAGTGGAAAATCGTTGTAACAAGAAAATAAATGATTTATGATTTTATCATAAAGGGATTTATTTGAGTTGCAAGTGTAACAATAAAATAAATGATTTATGATTTTATCATAAAGGGATTTATTTGAGTTGCAAGTTTAGCAAAACACCTAGATTTACATCTCCGAAACACCATAGGAATATGGAGTGTTTGAGATTTGTAATGAAACCTTGTTTACATGGTTGGATCAAAGGTGCTATTTATAAAACTGCCATTATGTTTTAAAAGATTAAAAGCTTTAGGGACTACCACTTTTACACTGAAAAGAGCTCCATATTGATCCGTTGAAATGACACCATGTAAGTTATGGTTTGGGGTAAAACCCAAGTTGTCCTTTCTTAAATTTTGGTATGCTAAGCATAAGTAAGATGTTTACAACCAAAGTTCGATGAGCATGTCTTTGTAGGTTATTTCGAATAACCATTGGGTATTCCTCCATAACACCGAGGACAAAAGGGTTTCTCGCTTGAAACGTGAAGTTTCTTGAAAAAGAAATTTTTCACAAAAGGTTAAGTGGGAGGACAATAGAACTTTGATAAGGTTAACGAACCTTAGTTATATGTGCTGAGTTGTGCAGCGCCAGAAATCGTTCCGGAGGTGTCAACACCCGGATTTTTCAATCCTAGATGCCTGTTATGCCATACATCGCAATCCCAGGATTACCATTTTTGCGAGACATAACAGAATTGGATACCATAGTACATCATCCATTACAAACAATACATAAGTTCTTACACAAATAGGGATCTCATGATCCAGTTCTTAATACAACATCAAGCAGCGGAATACGTAATAATAACAGTAGCGTAGGCGAAGCTCCATCTTCGGGGTCACGTGCAATGCTGACGATGGGAGATGATCCTAGTTGTCGTAACCTTCCTGGGGTCCATTTTCCATGTACTCCTCTTCATAGTCTGGCCATGGGAATAGCCAGGGACAAAGCCATGAGTACTCTTTAAGTACTCGCAGACTAATACTAATAGGTAAAGGGGGGTTTTTTGGATAATAGGACACTAGGCTCTAGGGTTGTTTTGCAAAAGCCAGATTTATCTCTACTAAGTTCCAAAGCTAGTCACAACTTTATAATTCCTAAGTGGGAACTTGTATTTCATATCACAACTCTGTTGTGGTCAAGTCAAAGTCTCAATTCATCTCACAGGTCATTTTGAAAAGTCTGACGGGGGAACAATATGGCCACTCCAACTGTCCATAACCGCGGACGCGGCTATTAGAATAGTTTGACACTCTGCAGAGATTGTACACTTTCACCACAACATTCGATACATCCGTCAGGAACAAATTATGAATTCACCATACTCGGTATGCGGATAATCAATCCTAACCTTTCGATTACACGCCCTAGTATAAGCACCTCTCCTGCGAGTTTGGCCTCCCAACCATGACCAACTGTCATCTTGGGTACTGCACAGGTGGACAATCTTCACAAGGTAGCCTCAGCTCAGACCTTGGCCGGAAGGGAACTAATACTAAGGTACATAAGTTTCCAGTCAAGCCCTACCGAATATTCGGGTATTGTGGTTGTACGAACAAATTGGAATGGTATCGCATCCAAACAACCATCAGTTTTATAAAGGACTAAGCCTCATGCCTCAACATTTTTATCACCAAAATTCTCAAGTGTTTGGAAACACATGTCCAAAACATTTCAATAGAATGATCCATCATTCCAAGGTTTTCATAACCATTTTTCCACCAAGTATTCCCATCTAAAAGTTGATCAAGTTTTATGCTTAGCACTAGCATCTACAGGTGGGGGTAGTAATGATGAGGGGTGGTAACTAGTGGAGTTTCAACTAAGTACAACCTCATGTCTCAGGCTGATGCCAAGTTTTATAACTTAGGCCAAATTTTATGATCTTTATGCAACCTTCAGCATCTTTCCAATATCTACCAGTCACTTAAGTAAACTCTAAGTAATCTTTGATAAAGAAATAAAGTAAGAAGCTTGCAAGTAAAACTAGGATTGGTTTATCAAGTGGGTATGATCACATATGCTTAAGGCACATAGTAGGCATAGTAACAAGTATGGGCTTGCATAGGTATAGTCTCAGCTTGCACAATATCAGTATAAGATTGCTAAAGTAGAGTGTCTTGCAAGTTTTAGCTTGCCTTGTGCAGAGCAGTGGTTGAAGTTCTCCCCGGCTTCTTCTTCGTAGTATCCTCCTTTCTCCTCGTATCCTTGGTCGGTACTAGCGTCTATGAATAAATACGAGGTACACAATCACCAAACAATACTTAACTACTTGCAATCATCACACACAATGGTCCTATGGATGATCTAGCATCATCCCTAACATTACAAGGTTAAGGCTTGGTTTAATTCCTTTTATTTTTAGAAAAGTAATTTCTACTCATTGAAAAACTACTTAAGATTTAATATTCTCCAAACCCAACATGGGATCATGCTGACACATGTCATCACCACATATTGTAGTCCATGGGAATGTGATTTAAAGTGGTATCACAATTTAATAAGGTTTTACCCTTTTATTTTAATTAATTAAAGTGGCTAGAAATGCTTATGTAGCATTCTTTTATTACTTGAACATTATTTCTGCAAATAAACCTATATATTTTTATATATTTTGAAAGGTATGGTTAAATGTGATTTTTGAGAGTTGGAATCAACCCAAAAGCTATTATGGTTTAAATTTGAAAAAATGTTTGAATGCAGAAAAGCTTCTGCCTTGTTATTTGTACCATGGGTGATCTATAGATCCAAATGACTTGAATCCAACGGGCTTGGATTCAGCATTCACAGACCTTTCCAACAAAATTGGTTTCATTCAATTTGGTGCACTGAATCGATCTGGGTTGATTTTTGAAGTTGGGTACAGAAGTGTGTTTGAATTGAAATATAAAAAGGTTTAATTTGAATAACTGGGCTGCGCGGGAAAAGTTACTGGGCCGGCCTTCTAAGCGCAGTGCTCCCGCGGGCTGCTTAAGTGGGTGTCCCCACTCGTCAGTGACACGGGGTTGGGCGAAGCGGTATGGGGCGACGTGGATCGTTCGATCTAGTTCTAATCTAACGGCTGGGAGTCATCGTCGACGCGAGACAACTCCGGCGAGAACGAAACCTAGCACGGCCAGTGAGGGTCGCTGGGGGATCACCGGGGTGCTGGCGAGGGTCGGCGAGGCGGGCGAACGACGAAGTCGACGACGGCGAACTCAGGGGTGGTCGCGGCAGCTCCTGGGGCGGCTCCAATCGCTGGCTCCCTTCTTCTCCGCCAGCGGCAGACTCCAGTGAAATTCCGACGAGGTGGTGCTCGCCTTGCTCTGAGAATGGTGTGGCACGATCAGTGAGGAGAGGGGAGTGAGATGGTGTGAAGAAATCGTGCGGGGGTGGCCTCTATTTATAGTCGAGCGAGGGGACCGTTGGGGCGCACGGTGAGCTCGTCGGGGGCGAGCTTACAGGCGGCTAAAGGCATGGGCAAGGGTAGGGAACGGTGCGGTGTCTCCTAGCGATGCTCAACGACATGGTCTCGAGGCATGGGGCGGTGTGGTTTGGTTTGGAACGAGCGGTGCTCTGCGCGGCAGAGGCAGCGCCTTCGACGGCGGGCGGTGGCTGTGCGGCTCGGGGC
Source organism: Avena sativa (assembly GCA_916181665.1). Classification (NCBI taxonomy): domain Eukaryota; kingdom Viridiplantae; phylum Streptophyta; class Magnoliopsida; order Poales; family Poaceae; genus Avena; species Avena sativa. Next base: position 182,872,575 of record OV702284.1, on the reverse strand, counting down.
GGCAAATGGGGATGTCTGGCGGTCTCCTGGGTCGGTGGGGATTGTGTATGCACGCGGCGAGGGCGGCGCGCGGTCTGTGGGTGATGGTCGAGGGTGGCGCTCTGGCGCATGCTCGGCATGGTCTGGGCGCGGCTTGTGCGCGTGGTCCAGGGCTTGGCAACGCTCGCGGCTGGGACAGTGAGTGGCGGTGGACGGTGGGCTGCCTCCCAGACATGCTGGCTAGGCTTGCTGCTGCTCCTAGCTTGTTGTCGACTATGGGGTGGCAAGAGGGTGCTCGGCTATTCACCATTGATGACAATGGCAAGCTCACAGTGGTGCTAGTGCCTGGCTAATCTTCCTAGATGATCTACTGAGTTGTGTGTGAGCTAAAGGGGGAACCAGTTAGGCAAGAAGCACTGCTCACAATAGTGTTTGATGTTTGTTTGATTTGTGTCTGCAACCTGTTTGATGAAATGGCCGCATGAAATCAAGTTTTGAATTTTGAAATGATTTTTGGTGGGTTTGCTAGATTGGTGCTGGTGAGTCTGCAGATGCTTGGGTTTTGAAAGTTGAGCTTGTTTGAGTAGTTTTTAAAAAAGTGGGATCTTCCCATATGATAAATATTCAATTTTGAATTGTCATTTAAACTATGCATTTGCAAGTTTCTAGATGATCACAAAGTGGGCCTTGATACCTTGTTATGAGTACATTCAAGGGGTGCAAAGATCCAGAAAAGTTTCTGTTAGGTTCTGAAAGTTTGAGACAGCCAAAGTAGGCATGGGAGTTAAATTGGCCAAAATGACCATTCATTTCATATATGTGTTTTGATTTACTTGTCTTTAGGAAAGGTGTGGGAAATGTTTTAGATGATGTTTATTTCACCTAAGAAACATTTTCCAAGAAATGGAACAAACAAACAAGGTGGTTTTAAAGGATTTCAAAATCCATGCATACACATACGCATGCATTCATGATTTTATTTAGAAAAGTTTTTGTTAACCCTAATTTTGATGATTAGAATTTGATGATCCAAGCTTAGTATTTTTGGGATGTTACAAACCTTCCCCCCTTAAACAAAATCTCGTCCCCAGATTTGAAAAAGGACGAAAAGATTACCTAGGATTTGAAGAGATCGGGAAACTCCGTCCTGATGTGATCTTCGCGCTCCCAGGTAACTTCCTCTTCTGTGTGGTTGCTCCACTGAATCTTGAGAAACTTGATGCTTCGGGTTCGGGTAGTTCGAAAATCTTCTTCCAAAATGTGGATGGGTACTTCGGGATAGGTCAGGTCATCGTTGATTTCTATGGTCCGGTGATCGATATTCTTGAACACTTCGGTCTTCTCGGGGACTTCGAGACATTTGCGAAGTAACGAGATATGGAACACATTGTGCACAGCTGACATCTCTTCAGGTAGTTCCAATTGATACGATACTTCTCCTCGACGGTTCAGAATTTTGAAAGGTCCGATATATCTGGAGGCTAACTTTCCTTTGAGTTGGAAACGCTGCATTCCCTTCAATGGTGACACTTCCAGATAAACAAAATCTCCTATATTGAAGGCGAGGTCTCGACGTCTCTTGTCGGCGTAACTCTTCTGTCGGGATTGGGCGGTCTTGAGGTGCTCACGAATCTTGTGAACCTTCTCTTCTGCTTCCCGGAGGATGTCGGGTCCGAAAATCTGACTCTCTCCTACTTCCGACCAGTTCAAAGGGGTGCGACACTTTCTTCCGTACATGAATTCAAATGGGGCCATTTGCAAACTGGCTTGGTAACTATTGTTGTAGGAAAATTCTGCAAACGGCAGACAGTCTTCCCACTTGGATCCATATTCTAGCACACATGCTCTAAGCATATCTTCGAGTATTTGATTTACTCGCTCCGTTTGTCCATCGGTCTGAGGGTGATACGCGGTACTGAAATCTAGGCGGGTTCCTAAACCTTTTTGGACTTTCTTCCAGAATCTCGAGGTAAACTGAGTTCCTCGATCCGATACTATATTCTTGGGGACTCCGTGCAAACTGACGATTCTAGCGTTGTATAACTCTGCTAGCTTCGAACTCTGATAGGTGGTTTTGACGGGCAAGAAATGGGCGACTTTGGACAATCTGTCCACTATGACCCAGATAGAGTCATTTCCCCTACTAGAAGTAGGTAGTCCAGTGATAAAGTCCGTTCCTACAGAATCCCATTTCCATTCCAGAATTTGCAAAGCTTGCAACAATCCAGCAGGTCTTTGATGTCCTGCCTTGACTCGCTGACATATATCACACTTGAAGATATAGCTTCCTATTTCTCTCTTCATCTTATGCCACCAAAATTGCTCTTTCAAATCTTGATACATCTTAGTTCCTCCTGGATGGATAGAATAAAGAGTATCATGAGCCTCCTTCAAGATAACTTCTTTCAACTCCGAATATGTTGGTACACAAAGGCGTCCTTTGTACCACAGAACTCCTTCTTCGTCCTCGGTGAATCCGGGTACTTTGCCCGTACCGATACGACGCTTGATTCCGTCGATACTGGCATTTCCCTTCTGCGCCTTTTTAATCTGACTGATCAAAGTGGGCTGAAGTTCTATGCTAGCCAAAAATCCTTCACTTACTAATTCCATTCGAAAATCTTCCATCTCCTTGTGCAGACTTGGTTGCTCCTTCAAAATCATGGAGTTCAAGCGGCACGGCAATCTGCTAAGGGCATCGGCTACCACGTTGGCTTTACCAGGGTGATAGTGAATGTCCAGGTCGTAATCTTTGATTAGCTCAATCCATCTTCTCTGCCTCATATTCAACTCCTTCTGAGTGAATATATACTTTAGGCTCTTGTGATCCGAATAAATCTCACAATAGTTTCCCATTAGGTTATGTCTCCATGTCTTCAGGGCTAGGACTACTGCTACGAGGTCGAGGTCATGGGTTGGATAGTTTTGCTCGTGTTGCTTCAATTGTCGAGATAGATAAGATATAACTTTGCCTTCTTGCATTAGCACACATCCGAGACCAATCTTGGATGCGTCACAATACACATCGAAGGGCTTCGTGATATCCGGCATGATTAAGATTGGGGCTGATATCAATCTCCTCTTGAGTTCTTGAAAACTCGCTTCACACTTGTCTGTCCATTCAAACTTCTTGTCCTTCTTCAGCAATTGGGTCATGGGTCGGGCGATACTCGAGAATCCTTCTACGAATTTGCGGTAATACCCGCCAATCCGAGAAAAGCACGAACTTGGGTTTGAGTGGTTGGGGCTTACCAATCTTCTACATCTTTCACTTTGGCAGGGTCAACGGCAATTCCTCCGGCTGATACAATGTGACCGGGGAATCCTACCTCCTATAACCAGAATTCACATTTGCTAAACTTTGCATACAGCTGATGCTCTCTAAGGGTTCCAAGAATGGTCCTTAGGTGTAGCTCATGTTCTTCTTCTGATTTGGAATAAATCAGAATGTCATCGATGAAAACAACGACAAACTTATCCAGGAAGTCCATAAAAATCTTATTCATGAGGTTCATGAAATAAGCGAGGGCATTGGTTAATCCAAAAGACATGACTGTATACTCGTACAATCCATATCTGGTGGTAAGGCAGTCTTTGGAATATCCTCTGCCCGAATTTTGAGTTGATGATAGCCAGTTCTAAGATCAATCTTAGAAAACACCTGGGCACCGGTCAACTGATCAAACAAATCTTCTATCTTGGGAAAGGGGTACTTGTTCTTGATGGTGACATCATTCAACTTCCGATAATCCGTACACAAACGGTTACCTCCATCTTTCTTGTCCACAAATAAGACAGGTGATCTCCATGGTGACGCACTTCGTTGAATCAATCCAATTTCTAGCATGGAATCCAGTTGCTTCTTCAGTTCTGCTAGTTCCGACGGGTTCATACTATAGGGTCTCTGGGCTATGGGTCCTGTTCCGGGGATTAGTTCGATGATAAACTCGATATCCCGATCTGGGTGCATACCGGGCAAAACATCTGGAAATACATCGGGGTATTCACAGACTATCCGGACTTGGTCAATGGTAGGTTGGGCTAGACTCTTGTTACACTTGAATTGGTGAGGTAAGGTTTTAGATATATGCTCGACTGATATTCCGGCGGTACTGGTCATGGTGATCGCTTTCTTAGCACAGTCAATCAATCCCTTATGTTTGGACATCCAATCCATTCCTAGTACTACTTCCAAACCTTTAGTTCCGAGTACTATTAGATTAGCATAAAAATCTATGCCATGGATTCGGATAGGGACGGCTTTGCAAATTTGCCTAGCCTTGGTGGTTGATCCGGGAATTTGCACAATCATAACATGCTTCAGTTTGGTTGGTTGAATTTTACTAGTGCAGGAAAATTCTTCGGTGACAAATGAATGCGAGGCACCAGAGTCAAACAACACTCTTGCAAGTACTGAATTAACAGAAAACATACCCAGCACGACGTCTGGCGCTTCCTAAGCTTCTTCAGCATGCATGAGAAAAAGACGGCCATTGCGGTTGAGTGAATTCCCTGGGGCAAATCTTCTCCCTGGCTGGACACGATGTGGCATCCCGCAAAACCACTACTAGAAAATCGCGTTGTTTTGTGCATTGCATCGTCATCATCATGCATTGTTGTCTGCATTATTTTGAAAATCCTAGTTTTGATTTATACAAATACCCCTCTTATTTTCAAACACAAAACCCCGATCGCATCGGAGATTTTATTTGTCTAAAAACTGTTTGCAAAATGGCCTTGTTTTAAATTAGACAAGACAGAACAAACACACCTTCTAAAATCAGCCCCCTCTAAATCCTAAAGCTACCAACCTATCTACCCACACCCACCGGCCACCTCATCCGGTCCAGTCCCACGCCGCCACGTCGCCCCTCCCCAGATCCCCACCAACCAACTTCTGCCACATCACCCCAACCCTCCCTCTCTCTCTCTCTCACCCCCACTCCCCACACCTCATCCACACGCACTCACGCACACACTCACACCACCCGACACGCCTGCCCCGCGTCCCCCACCCCAGAACCGCCCTCCCCCGCATGCGTGTGCCGCCCCCGGCCCCACCTCCCCAGCGCGTGCCCCGCTCCCTCCCTGGCCCGTCTTCCCCTGGCCCCCTGTCCCCGCTCTCTCCTTCCTCCCTCTCCCCTAATCTCTCTCCCCCGACACCGCACCCCGCCGCCCACGCCGACCCGCCGCCAGCCACCTCCAGCACCAACCCTCCCCGGCGCCGGCGAGCCGCGCCCTCCGCCCTTCTCCCTCTCCGTCGCCACCAACCTCCTCCACCGCCTCCTCCCACCGGCTCGCCCGCTCCCGCTCGAGCTCACCGCCGCCCCGCCGCCCCGGTCCCGCGCGCCGGACACCTCGCCAGCCCGCCGCCCTCGCCTCCTGCAGCCCCGCCCGCGCGGACCTCCACCTCGCCAGCCCGCCGCCGCCACAGCACCGTCCTCGACCCGCCTCCGCTCGCCGCCGTTCTCCTTCCCCTTTCCCCCATCTCCTCCGGCGCCGCCGTGAACCGCGGCCACGCCACGCCCCACCTCACCTCACCGACCCAGCCCCCCACCGCCCGTTGCCCTCCTCCCCGTCGCCGCTGTGGGCGCCCTCCGGCGAGCCGCCTGCCCCCCTCCCCGACCTCCGCGCGACCACGCCGTCCCGGTCGGCCGCCGCTTCCCCCTCTCTGCCTCGCAGCGCCTCCGAGCCCGCCTCCGGCCGCCCCGTCTTCGCGCGCGACCTCGCCGCCTCTGCCCCAACCCAGCACCTCTGCCCTGCGCCGCCCTCCGACGAGTCGCCGTCGCCCCCGGCAGTCTCGCCTGCGCCGTCGGCCCCGACCTCGCCGTCAACGCCTCTGGCCTCGAGCTTCCCGCGCCTCTCCTTGCGCCTCCTGTCGTTGTTCGGTCTGCCAGCGATCAGTACATGCGCGCATCCTGTGTACCCGTTTGTGTGTGTTCTTGCCGAGCTCAACAAGTGGCCAGGCCTCTGGTCTGGAGATGTTCCTTGTGGTAACACGTGGGCATGTGTGTATAAGGCTGGGGGCGAATGGAGTATCGACGAGAAGGTCGCAGCTCGAGGAGTCGATAGTACCGGGACAACATCCTCGATGCTCAAGATGGACGCTAGAACCCACGGAAAAATCAAGATCTTCGTACACGGTAGCTCGCCGGCAAGACCGGCTCGATGCAGATGGTTGCGAAGGATGTACATGTACATGGTGCCACCCAAGATCTTCATCGCGGATCCGAACCCGAACACCGCCGAAACCCCCGTACCCGAAGGCCGTCGACGAGGAACCCCAAGATCTCCTGGAGTGACGAGATCTTCTCCTCGGAACGCCATGATCGTCTACACGGACCCGAGGACGCCGTGACCCGAACGCCAAGTTCTCCCTCCCGGACCCCGAAGACCGGACCCGGCCCGACAAGTTCTTCCGCTCGGATTCGAGGACACCAAGACGCTGGACCCTCAAGTTCTCCTTCACGGACGCCAAGTACTGCCTCGGACGCCAAGTACTGCCTCGGACGCCAAGGCCCGAACCGAAAGGAACGCCAAGTCCGACCCGACCCGCGGACCCGACAGGGTCTCCACGAATGCGACAAGAACGGCACCGACCAAAACGAACCCGATGCGCCCCGGCACGGAACCAAGACCTTCATCCCGGCTGCGCCAAGATCTACCCCGTTATCTGAGAACGCTTCCGCCGAGACCGAACCCCAGATCCGAACCCTGAGACCGACCCCGAACCCCGGAACCAAGACCGTCGAGGCCCCTAATGTGTGAACCCCTCCCCGAAACCCTATTTTATCATATATAACAACTTGTTGCATATTAATTGCCATACTTGCATGCATAATCATGTGGTTTGGGGGCCTTATGCCGATTCACCATATAATTAAACATGGGGCCCATATGCGGGCAATCTAGCCTTATATTGGTCTCATCTAAATTTGTGCATCGAACCGATACTATCTTTTTCCATGCTAAGACAACATTTAAATTGCGGGGTAGCTAAACAATATGAACCACCTAATTGATTGTCGGGACCCCGGTTCCGCTTAATATGACCTAATTGCACCGCACCTTTGCCATGTCATGCATCATACATGCATCATGCCGATCTTCTGCCGTTGTATTAAATATTGCATCCGGTGTTTATTCTAGTGTTTTGGTTCTTCGCGGATAAGGCCGTTGAGTTGATGTGAGCTTCGCCCCGATCTTCGGTTGAATCTTCGACAATGTTTTCAGGCGAGCATCTCCCCCTTTCTACCTATCTTACTTTTATAGTATTTGTTCCCTCCTGTTGATCTATTGCTATCTGTGTTGCGATGCTCTAGATTTCGTACCCGTGATATCCCTTGCAGCCTTATATTGCCTTGGACACATCCTATTACCTGTTGTTTGGTAGATAGTTGGACTTGCGCGTCGTAGTCGCTTGCTCAAGTGCTGTTGCGTGTCGTCAAGTGCCACAGTTGTTGATGTATTGCCGCATGTTGATGTTGGATATGATCATGGTTTTACTTATCGTTCACTTTAATTCCTGTTTAACAACTAAAATTGAAATAAGCAGAGGCATCGGTGGGTGATAGAAAATATTTGGTTTCCGAACGCCCACTTGTGTCCCGTAGGACCCCGAGTACTTGATACATGTTCCTTGATTTATCGCGCTATCCACATCCGGGAGGTATATGGGACCCCCCTTAGCCAGAGCTTGATTCAGTCTTATTTCTTGGGGCCACAAACTAGTTTGAGGTTTTATTTACTATCCTGTACTTATGCCATGCTTTACTGCCTTATTTAAATTGTGCGACAGATAGCACCTGTACTGTTTAGGTAAGCGGAATGTTTTCGCGGTATCGACAATCCCAGTTTTGGGTTCCCAGTCGTTTACAGCCATTGTCGCAAACCTTGAGTCCGTCTCGGAGCTTTCTTACTTCGTTGCGGATGTACTCCAAGGGGTGGCCCCCTGAAATATTTCTGAATCCTGTGATTGCTTTGTCGTGAAAGCCTCGTTGGGTTTTGATTTGGTTTTTCCGAGGTTGATCGAGTGTGTGTTGCTATTGGTGCACCCCGGCCGGGTAAAACTTTCTGAAAGCCGTGTCCGCGGTTATGGACGACTTGGAGCACAGTATCTCGACCATAGACAAGCATAACTAAAGTTTAGTGCTATAAATTTGACTTTATAATGACTAGTAATCAGCTTCACTATAATGGAATGAATAAATAATACTGCCCACAATTGCTTGTTTGAGTTGTCGCTTGCGACCATTGCACCTGACTAGTAAATATTGCAACTACAACGGAATGGCTAAATAAAAGTACCAACAACTGCTGGGTTTTGGGTTTATATCGTGCAATATGTAACTGATTAGTAATTGCTGCAACTACAACGGAATGAATAACTAAAAGGGCCCACTGCTTATTTTATCAGGACAATTATCTATGCCTGACTAGTAATTGCTGCAACGATAACTGAATAAATAAAACTGCCAACAGTGTGAGTTCCTCGGTTGACTTCCTCGTTTGGTATCAAGGGGGAAACACCAGGATGGGTTTGTTTGGTGTTAGTTTCAGGTTGGATCTGAATAGGTCATTCTTATCCCTCTCTGATAACCGCCAGTTGTATCGAGTCTCTATAGGTTGTTCAGTGCATGCTGCCACTGCCGCTCAGTCCACCATACCTATGTAGGCGAGGACCGCCGAATTCTAGCCTCGCCGTGTACTGGCCTCAGTACTGACGCTCCTCTTTTTCCTTTGCCCTTTGTCGGCACCCCTTTTGTTTAAGCAGGTTTTGAGATCGACGTCGTTAGCAGGGTTACCCTTCCGGCTTGGCCTGGGTAGGGTTATGGACGCCAATGGTTATTCTTCAGGGCTCTTAGCCCCATTTGCATCTTGTCCGTAGCTGGACGCTCTATCGTTTTAAAGGTGATTTGGATCTTTGTACCGTATATCTGTATTCTTGACTCTTTGAGTCGCTGTTGTATATATATCTGTTCTGTGGGTCCCATCGAGGACTGTTGTGTAATGTTATTACTTCGTTTTCCACCCGCACGAAAGTGCTTGGTGGGCACCTTTGAATCGTTTCTATGCGGGTTTGGCGGGTTTTCGCTAAAACTTGCATAGGTCCGATTCTGAGGGTGTTACACACGACGCTGCTGCTGAGCTGGGGCATTGGCATTAGGGGTTGTAACATTCTTCTTGTTGGGGCACTCGTTGGAATAGTGGCCTTTATTCCCACAGTCATAACAGGTCACTTGTGACTTGTCCTTGGCTGCGACAGGCACAACATTGCTTCCAGTCCTCGGGGCAGTGTTGGTGTTGGCAGTAGCATTGTTGGGGTTGAACTTGGGTGGGGCACGGGTGAAATTGCTAGAGTTGCCGGGGTTGTTGTGATTTCCTCCGGGTCTAGGGTTTCCACGGTTGGGGTAGGTCAGACGGGTCATAGGGGGTCTGTTGGTTCTTGGGGAAAATCCTAGAGATGGGTTGGGGCGATACTTTGGGGTCTGATGGATTCCAGGTTGATGCATCATGCGACGCTTGCGGTTCTCATTGGCTTGGTTGATCTTTCCTTCCATCTGGATAGCAGAGTCGACAAGGGCTTCAATATCAGCAAAGGGGATATTGACTAACACCGTCTGCATCTCGTCATGCAGACCATTCAGCAATCTATATTTCTTCTTGGCTTCGGTGTCTATCTCGTCCGGGGCATACCTAGCTAATGACCAAAATTTGTCACGGTATTCCACTACAGTCATGCTTCCTTGCTTTAGCTCTCTGAACTCGTCTCTCATTCTCTTGATCAAACCTGGTGGCACATGGGTTCTGCTAAACTTGATCTTGAATTCCTCCCAGGTCATCATCTGGCCTCCGGTCATTGCACGAACACTGTTCCACCATGCCCTGGCATCTCCGGCTAGATAATGGGTGGCGAACAGGACTTTCTCGTTGGCTTCCACTCTGGCGACTTCTAGGTTGTTTTCCATGGTTTGCAGCCAATCATCGGCATCTAAGGGTTCTTCCGACTTGGTGAAAACGGGTGGGTTAGTATTCTGTAAATTCTTGAGCTTAGATCCATGGTTGTCCTGATTTCCGTGGCCTTGGTTGTTGTGGGCTAGCTGGGCTATCTGTTGCAGAGTGGCTAGGTTGGCTTGACGTTCAGCTCTTTCAGCTTCGCGGTCAGAAGTAAACATTTGCAGGATCTGCAACATCGGGTCCGGGTCTGAACCACTTCCTCCACGTGGCATCTGAAGATTGATATAGATCATGAGAAAAGAGGGAAATTTCTAAGGTCTTGGGTCTTTGAAAAGTTTTAAATGTTTGACTCAGATTTTTCTGGCAACTTGATTTTTCATTCATTCACTCATAGCACACAGTACAACACACACCACAACAAAGAAAAACAGATGGTTTTAAGAACCATTCTGGAAACTACGATACAGTGGGATAGACTACTACTCACTACGCTAGTGCTCAGTGCTACTACTCCTCGGAGTCTGTGGCTTCATCATCTTCCGCATCATCGATGAAGGCGAAATCATCCTCATCGGTGAAGAAGTCCATGGCCTGATCCTCCAGAAAATCATCGTCATCGCTGAGATAAGAGTAAGGGTCTCCACGAAGATCCTCTCCGGCATTCTCCCTTTCCTCCAACTGCATGTCTCTCTCGTGGATGGTCTCCTCCAGAGATGAGATGCGGTGGCGAAGACGGGCAATGATGCGCTCCTTCTTGTCGAGCTGACGGCGGCGAGACTTGCGATCCTTTTCTAGCATGGCTATGGTCTGATCCTTCATCTTGATGATGGCAGACTTGTGGTTGCAATAGTCACGGCAGTTGTCCAACTCCTGCTGACGATCATACATCATGAAGCTAAGGTGGTCCAATTGAGTCTTCAGCTCGGGGTGGTATGGGGCTTCCAGTGGTTGTCCATTTGCATCACGCCTTGGGCAAAACTCAAAGCGAGTACCCTTGATCTGATTAATGCTCTGCCCACACAGACGGGAAAGAGCTTCCTGCATTGCTCTGGCAAGTCCATCGAGCCAGTTGTTTTCCCTCAAGGTAAACTGAATTCCCTCTGCAGTGGGAGGTTCAATCTTTCCTCGGAGACTTGCAACAATTAGCCACTGCAGATCTTCTCCTCCTTGATCATTGAGCTGAGCTCCAAAGAACTCGGGGTGCGGACGCTCCAGAAGTTCCGAAAGCTGATCCAGATCCCTCTCAAAGATAAGGTCTCCCCCATTCCCAAGTTGGTAAAACATGTTGTACTTCACGTCCATCTATAAAAATAGAGGATGAGTAGATTAGCAGAGTGATCAAGTGTGTCAAAATTTTATGTGTTTTGCAAGAGTTTTTGGAGGAACATGAATTTTTATGAAAGAATCAAAGAGATAAGAATGAGAATAAGTTTTTGTAAATATTTGTTTTCTTTGGTTTTGAAACTAAGTTTTTGGTTCAAACGTCCAGTCTAACTAGGGTCTCCTATGGTCAGGATGGCTCTGATACCAACTTGTCAACACCCGGATTTTTCAATCCTAGATGCCTATTATGCCATACATCGTAATCCCAGGACTACCATTTTTGCGAGACATAACAGAATTGGATACCATAGTACATCTTCCATTACAAACGATACATAAGTTCTTACACAAATAGGGATCTCATGATCCAGTTCTTAATACAACATCAAGCAGCGGAATACGTAATAATAACGGTAGCGTAGGCGAAGCTCCATCTTCGGGGTCACAGGCAATGCTGACAATGGGAGATGATCCTAGTTGTCGTAACCTTCCTGGGGTCCATCTTCCAGGTACTCCTCTTCATAGTCTGGCCAAGGGAATAGCCAGGGACAAAGCCATGAGTACTCTTTAAGTACTCGCAAACTAATACTAATAGGTAAAGTGGTTTTTTTGGATAATAGGACACTAGGCTCTAGGGTTGTTTTGCAAAAGCCAGATTTATCTCTACTAAGTTCCAAAGCTAGTCACAACTTTATAATTCCTAAGTGGGAACTTGTATTTCATATCACAACTCTGTTGACGTCAAGTCAAAGTCTCAATTCATCTCACAGGTCATTTTGAAAAGTCTGACGGGGGAACAGTATGGCCACTCCAACTTTCCATAACCGCGGACGCGGCTATTCGAATAGTTTGACACTCTGCAGAGATTGTACACTTTCACCACAACATTCGATACATCCGTCAGGAACAAATCCTGAATTCACCATACTCAGTATGCAGATAATCAATCCTAACCTTTCGATTACACGCCCTAGTATAAGCACCTCTCCTGTGAGTTTGGCCTCCCAACCATGACCAACTCTCATCTTGGGTACTGCACAGGTGGACAATCTTCACAAGGTAGCCTCAGCTCAGACCTTGGCCGGGAGGGAACTAATACTAAGGTACATAAGTTTCCAGTCAAGCCCTACCGAATATTCGGGTATTGTGGTTGTACGAACAAATTGGAATGGTATCGCATCCAGACAACCATCAGTTTTATAAAGGGCTAAGGCTCATGCCTCAACATTTTTATCACCAAAATTCTCAAGTGTTTGGAAACACATGTCCAAAACATTTCAATAGAATGATCCATCATTCCAAGGTTTTCATAACCATTTTTCCACCAAGTATTCCCATCTAAAAGTTGATCAAGTTTTATGCTTAACACTAGCATCTACAGGTGGGGGTAGTAATGATGAGGGGTGGTAACTAGTGGAGTTTCAACTAAGTACAACCTCATGTCTCAGGCTGATGCCACGGTTTCTAACTTAGGCCAAATTTTATGCTCTTTATGCAACCTTCAGCATCTTTCCAATATCTACCAGTCACTTAAGTAAACTCTAAGTAAGCTTTGATAAAGAAATAAAGTAAGAAGCTTGCAAGTAAAACTAGGATTGGTTTATCAAGTGGGTATGATCACATATGCTTAAGGCACATAGGAGGCATAGTAACAAGTATGGGCTTGCATAGGTATAGTCTCAGCTTGCACAATATCAGTATAAGCTTGCTAAAGTAGAGTGTCTTGCAAGTTTTAGCTTGCCTTGTGCAGAGCAGTGGTTGAAGTTCTCCTCGGCTTCTTCTTCGTAGTATCCTCCTTCCTCCTCGTATCCTTGGTCGGTACTAGCGTCTATGAATAAATACGAGGTACACAACCACCAAACAATACTTAACTACTTGCAATCATCACACACAATGGTCCTATGGATGATCTAGCATCATCCCTAACATTACAAGGTTAAGGCTTGGTTTAATTCCTTTTATTTTTAGAAAAGTAATTTCTACTCATTGAAAAACTACTTAAGATTTAATATTCTCCAAACCCAACATGGGATCATGTTGACACATGTCATCACCACATATTGTAGTCCATGGGAATGTGAGTTAAAGTGGTGTCACAATTTAATAAGGTTTTACCCTTTTATTTTAATTAATTAAAGTGGCTAGAAATGCTTATGTAGCATTCTTTTATTACTTGAATATTATTTCTGCAAGTAAACCTATATATTTTTATATATTCTGAAAGGTATGGTTAAATGTGATTTTTGAGAGTTGGAATCAACCCAAAAGCTATTATGGTTTAAATTTGAAAAAATGTTTGAATGAAGAAAAGCTTCTGCCTTGTTATTTTTACCATGGGTGATCTATAGATCCAAATGACTTGAATCCAACGGGCTTGGATTCAGCATTCACATACCTTTCCAACAAAATTCATTTCATTCAATTTGGTGCACTGAATCGATCTGGGTTGATTTTTGAAGTTGGGTACAGAAGTGTGTTTGAACTGAAATAGAAAAAGGTTTAATTTGAATAACTGGGCTGCGCAGGAAAAGTTACTGGGCCGGCCTGCTAAGCGCAGTGCTCCTGCGGGCTGCTTAAGTGGGTGTCCCCACTCGTCAGTGACACTAGGCTGGGCGAAGCGGTATGGGGCGACGTGGATCGTTCGATCTAGTTCTAATCTAACGGCTGGGAGTCATCGTCGACGCGAGACAACTCCGGCGAGAACGAAACCTAGCGCGGCCAGTGAGGGTCACTGGGGGCTCACCGGGGTGCTGGCGAGGGTCGGCGAGGCGGGCGAACGACGAAGTCGACGACGGCGAACTCAGGGGTGGTCGCGGCAGCTCCTGGGGCGGCTCCAATCGCTGGCTCCCTTCTTCTCCGGCAGCGGCAGGCTCCAGTGAAATTCCGACGAGGTGGTGCTCGCCTTGCTCTGAGAATGGTGTGGCACGATCAGTGAGGAGAGGGGAGTGAGATGGTGTGAAGAAATCGTGCGGGGGTGGCCTCTATTTATAGTCGAGCGAGGGGACCGTCGGGGCGCACGGTGAGCTCGTCGGGGGCGAGGTTACAGGTGGATAAAGGCATGAGCAAGGGTAGGGGACGGTGCGGTGTCTCCTGGCGATGCTCAACGACATGGTCTCGAGGCATGGGGCGGTGTGGTTTGGTCTGGAACGAGCGGTGCTCTGCGCGGCAGAGGTGGCGTCTTCGACGGCGGGCGGTGGCTGTGCGGAACGGGGCGGCAAACAGGGATGTCTGGCGGTCTCCTGGGTCGGTGGGGATTGTGTATGCACGCGGCGAGGGCGGCGCGCGGTCTGTGGGTGATGGTCGAGGGTGGCGCTCTGGCGCACGCTCGGCATGGTCTGGGCGCGGCTTGTGCGCGTGGTCCAGGGCTTGGCAACGCTCGCGGCTGGGACAGTGAGTGGCGGTGGACGGTGGGCTGCCTCCCAGACATGCTGGCTAGGCTTGCTGCTGCTCCTATCTTGCTGTCGACTATGGGGTGGCAAGAGGGTGCTCGGCTATTCACCATTGATGACAATGGCAAGCTCACAGTGGTGCTAGTGCCTGGCTAATCTTCCTAGATGATCTACTGAGTTGTGTGTGAGTTAAATGGAGAACCAGTTAGGCAAGAATCACTGCTCACAATAGTGTTTGATGTTTGTTTGATTTGTGTCTGCATCCTGTTTGATGAAATGGCCGCATGAAATCAAGTTTTTAATTTTGAAATGATTTTTGGTGGGTTTGCTAGATTGGTGCTGGTGAGTCTGCAGATGCTTGGGTTTTGAAAGTTGAGCTTGTTTGAGTAGTTTTTGAAAAAGTGGGATCTTCCCATATGATAAAGATTCAATTTTGAATTGTCATTTAAACTATGCATTTGAAAGTTTCTGGATGATCACAAAGTGGGCCTTGATACCTTGTTATGAGTACATTCAAGGGGTGCAAAGATCCAGAAAAGTTTCTGTTAGGTTCTGAAAGTTTGAGACAGCCAAAGTAGGCATGGGAGTTAAATTGGCCAAAACGACCATTCATTTCATATATGTGTTTTGATTTACTTGTCTTTAGGAAAGGTGTAGGAAATGTTTTAGATGATGTTTATTTCACCTAAGAAACATTTTACAAGCAATGGAACAAACAAACAAACAAGGTGGTTTTAAAGGATTTCAAAATCCATGCATACACATATGCATGCATTCATGATTTTATTTAGAAAAGTTTTTGTTAACCCTAATTTTGATGATTAGAATTTGATGATCCAAGCTTAGTATTTTTGGGATGTTACAGGAGGCAGCCATAATGCTCATATCTCACGTGCCTCAAAGGTTGTGGTCACGGATGTCTAAGTTTCTATTGAACCAAGTAGGTCGGATAAACAATCAAACGCTAAAATTTGAGAATAAATCATTGTTGTTTGACAATGATGAATCGACTACATGCAAAGAAGCAATGATGGACCTTAACTCCGTCAAATGGCTTGAAGTCATAAAATCCATGATAGTTCCATACACGAGAAATCAAGTTTTGAACTTGGAAGACCTCCAAAAAGGTGTAAAAACCTATCGGTCGTATTTGGATCTATAAAGAAACACACATGGATGTTTCACATGTATGAAATAGTCGACATGTCGGAAAAGTATTTTATGGCAATGTTCAAGGAGTTGACTATGACAAGATTTGATCTTTCATAGCGATATTTAGTCTGGACGGATTAAAGTAGCAACCACTACATATAATTTGGTATATGGTAGATGAATAAATAAAACAAAATTCTTCTAAATTAATGGTTACCTAGGACGTGTACAAGACACGGTCCAAAGGGTTTTGTTAAATTCCAAGGATGCTAAAAGGGCACGCAAACTTCAATGGTTAAAGTAAGCATCACGGAGTTGGAATCTTCACCGTGTTGAAAAGGAGCTTTCATCTGGAGACGATGAAGATGTTTGCATTTGCAAGAAATTAAGTGGGAACGCTGAGACATATTTCTAATACATTATGTGGAGGACATCTTGTTGATTGGAAATGATGTATCTTTTATTGATAAAGGTTAAGAATTTCATTTCGATGAAAGACTTAGGCAAAACCTGAATATTTAGCATGAATGTCTACATGGATAGACTGTTACGCTAATATGGTTATGCCAAACGTACATATATGAGATATTGAAGGAGTTCAATATAGAAACGAAAAGAAAAGGTTCTTGTCGCATGGAAAAGAATTGAATCAAGATTCAAGTGTATCGACACTTGATAAGTGAAACAAGATTCAATTGCTTTGACACTTGATGAGTGAAACCACAAGGATGTTTTGATCAATCATACCATGATATATACACATCTAGATATATCCTATGCTCTAAGTGTTATGAGCATATACCAGAATGAATCATAAAATAATCATTGGACGATAGTAAGGATATTATTATGATATTTTGGAAGAACTAAGAATATATTTGTGTAGAGGTGACAAATAATTAAAAATAATTCATTGTAAAGCGTTACATTGATACTAGCTTTGTCACAAGATACAAATTAAGTTTATCTCAATTTAAACTATGGGTGGCACAATAAAATGGAAAGAAAGTTTCCATGATAGATTTGGATGAATTCCAAAGTTAAGACATTGTGACGGATAGTACAACAAAAGGCTAAGTATATGACTGCTATAGTAGTAGCAAAGGAGCGCATTTGTGTCAAGTAGTGTATTCTCAAACTAACGTGTGGTTCACAACGGGCTAACACTAAAGATATATCGTACGACAATAGTATCGACATGATTTAACCCCAAGGAACTAAAGGTCTCACCAAAAGACCAAATTTATACAATGTCATCTCATTGGAGAATGAGTGATACGTGGAGACGCAAAGACATGCAAATACACACGGACCTAAAAGCTTCAGATCTGTAGATTATGTTAACCACTTGCAATTGCGTATATGGAACACCAGAAAGCCATAGGTGTTCAATACGCAAAGTTTCTAAACTAGATTATTGTCTCTAGTGTAAGTGGGAGACTGAAGGGAATATGCCCGAGAGGCAATAATAAAGTGGTTATTATCGTATTCCTTATTTATGATAAATGTTTATTTTACATGCTATAATTGTATTAATACGGAAACGTTAATACATGTGTGTTTAATAAACAAAAAGAAAGTTCCTAGTTATGCCTCTCTTATAAACTAGCTCGTTGATTAACAAGATGATCAAAGGTTTCCTGATCATGGACATTGGATGTTGTTAACAACGAGGTCACAACATTGTTGGAATGATGTGATGAACATTCATCCGAAGTATAGCATTACGATCAAAGTCATTGTGTTTATATTGCTATAACATCATACAAAGTAATCTTAGTCCTTAGACCATGAGATCATGTCAATCACTAACACCGGAAGAGTATCTTGATAACATCAAACGTCACACCGTAACAGGGTGACTATAAAGATGGGTTCAGTGCTACGAAGGTGTTATGTTGAGGCTCATGGATTAATGTCCATCCCGATGACGGAGAGATATACTCTGGTCCCTCTCGGTGATATCATATTAGTTAGCTTGCAAGCAAGTGATTTGATCACTAGAATATTATATCACGGGAACAAGAAAAGAGTACATGTCGATAACGAGATCAAACTAGGTATGGAGATACCGATGATCGAATCTCGGACATGTAATATATCGCAAGACAAAGGGATTGAGTTACATACGTATAAGGTTCACACGATCACAGAAGTCATCGTTGAATATGTGGGAGTCAGTACGGATCTCCAGGTCCCGCTACTGATTATTGATCGGAGAGGGGTCTCGATCATGTCTACATTATTTGCAAACTTTAGGGTGACACACTTAAGGGATACCGACACCATTTGGAGCAAATAATATGCCAGAGAAAAAAAAAGGAAAGCGCAGGAATTTATTTCACTAGACACCGGAACTGTTTCGGTTGAAATTGCTGAAACTGGTTCTGCATGTGAAATTGAAATGTTATAAGGGATTTTATGTGAATGTTTGTTAATTAGAGTAATTAACAACATTCTGAATAAATAAAAAAAGAGTTTTATTTAAATGAGAGCGTGCATTAAATTTGGTGAAAACTTAATGCATGTGAGTGGATTTTTGAGTGGAGCCTTTTTTATGGGAGTGGAGGCTTTTCATTTTGAATGGGAGCTCCACCCACATGAATGTGAAAGAGGTGGGGGCAGCCCACCATGGCTGGGCGCATAGCCCCTTGGGTGCCCCCCTCTCCTCCTCTCAAAGCATACCTCCTCGCGAATGATCTCTCTCCCCCCTTTAGAATCTCCCCATGGTCTCGGATCAGCGAGGTACATGTTCCAGGTGACTTTTTCTGGAAGGATTTGTTGCTTCTGTTGCTTCGCTGGAGCGAGGGCGCGGAGGTTGTCGGGGTATCCGGACGTGTGTGCGATCACGGATGCACCACTGCTTTGCGATGCTGGACATGATGGTGCTGGACCGTCTGGACCAGATGGACTTCATCACGATCTTGATATCGGTAAGTGTTCGACTACATCATCCACGAGTACAACCTCGTTAACGCTATACGGTCTTCGAGGGTATGTATTCTATGGATGTATATCCACCCGTTGCTTGTATCTAGTAGATAGATCTTGGTGCTTTGTTTCCATTGTAGGAATTTTTTTGTTTTCTATGCTGCGAACCCTTCACATGGAGTAATCGAGCAAACCTTTTGACATGGTATACTATCCTTTCGCATCATGATACATTAAAACACCATGGAAAGATAAGGTGGTATTCTCGTTATACCATGTTGACCTCGTTACATGTTTGACTTCTTCTCTCGTTCACATATTCCGGTATCTAGTGATCATATCACCCTGTGTCTGGCCAAACTATAGGTGATACCATAATATCAAGATCGGCCCAAGAGTATTTCTCCATCGTCGGAGTTGCAAATCCCACTGTTGGACTATCTTGTGCACATACATACATTTCCAATATATGTGACCGACCATCATTATGATCACTTGGTGAAAGGTAACGTGGATGGCGATAAACACATATCTTATAGTAAGATGGACATTTGATATCCTCATGGTGAAAGGACAAAGTGACACAACAACAATAATGATATACCAACAACAACAAGACGATTATTATCTTAAAGTAGATCGTTTGGCTTGGGTCAGTTCAACATCCTTGTATAACCGACAATATGATCTTATTTTTAAAGAGTACACGCATACCATAATCATACTTTGATAATAAGCTAGTCATACCCACAAGGCTAGGAACACTTGGTGTTTATCACTTTCCACGTACTTCTAAGAAATATAAACTCTAATCATGAATAAATAGGAATATCAAATACATATATATTATTTGACTGTAGGACATACATTCACGTCAGGAAAGAGGTGAGCTCAAATGTCCCTCTCGCGCAAACAGCTCAACCAGTAGAGGGTTGCCCGCGTAGCCCTCATATATAGAGGTTGGAGGATGTTTTCTCCGTGAGAATAGGTCAGGCGTGTTTACGAGATCTTCTCGGGGCCATTTTTCCGTCTCAAGATGCAAACTAGCAATTATTTTACAGTTTTGGCTGGGTCTAAAATTTCTCTAAGGAGATGGATATGAAAAGTGGCCGATGTAGTCATTGTGAGTCTGAGTTAGCCTGGTCGGGGGTGTATTTCTCCCGAGACGTCCTATACACCGCTTTAAGCGGCGCGGGCCCGACAATGCCGCATACACCCAAGTGTTCTTTGTTGCTTGTTTGTTGACCGATTGGTTAGCTCTTTCAACTGTTTGCTTTGTTAGTGCTTCCTTCAATTTTTGAAACTAGTCGAAAAAACTGGAAAAAAAAAATCATTTTTTTTGAAATCCGAACAAGTCTCTAATTGGAACAAATTCGAAATATCTGAACAAATTTCTAATTTGAGCATATCCAAATCTGAACAAATTTCGAATCAAAACATATTCAAATCTTTAATATTTTTGAATCTAAACAAATTTGAAGTCTATTTTTTAAGAATTAAACTTTTTTTGAGATCTGAATAATTTTTGAGTTTGAACAAACAAAATTAAACAATTTTAAATAGACATTTTTTGGATCTAAAAAGTTTTCAAAAAATGAAAAAATAAAATCACAAAAGTATAGTACAATAAAACCAAAAATGAACATGAAAACAAAAGGAATTGAAAATGAAAGAAAAAAAAAGGAAAAACATAAAAATAAAAAAATGACGCCTGACTAGGCCGGCCAATACCGTGCGCGCGTTGGCGCCGACCTGATTCGGTGTATAGGTTTTATCCTTCGGAAAATCTAACTATCAGTCGACCTGGATTTGGGCTACAGCTAGGTCAGGGCTTGACGCCACGCGATTGCGATCGGACGACCCTCAGCGAACCTCCCATCCCGCAGCCTATCTCGCGTGTAGCATTTCTGGGGTACGTGTAGCACAGGCATCCAAATCTGGGGAGCTTGACGCCACGCGATCGAACGACCCCCAGCGAACCTCTCATCCCACAGCCTATCTCGCGTGTAGCATTTCTGGGGTACGTGTAATACAGGCATCCAAATCTGGGGGATGGCAGTTTTTGTGGATGCAAGGATGGTAGATTTTGTGGATGACAGTTTTTGTGGATGCAAGGATGATAGATTTTGTGATGCAGGGATGGTAGTTTAAAATTGTTAGTTTTTGAGATGCCATTTGTTCACTTGTGATGTAGGGATGGTAGTTGTTCATTTTGGGATGTAATTTCTGTAGCGATGGTCCCTTCAAAATCTGGGGAACTGATAGGATGGCAGTTTTTATGGATGCAAGGATGGTAGGAACAATTTTAAATAGAGGATGCAAGGATGTAACTTTGATCGGATGTAACTTTTACAAACTTACATCCTCTAAAATAATAGTCGAAACATATCGACATGGGATCTAGTTTTGAAAATCTCATCGCGACAAGCCCAACCGTAAAAATAGATCTTGAATCGGACAGAGCTAGAAAACATTTTAAATTTTTGGATTTCGTAATTATATACATGGGATAAAGTGCATGTAGTAAGGCTGCGCAATGTATCCATTTTTTTGAATAAAGACAAAACTCATTTGCTTTTTCTATTCCAAAAAATAGAAATATTAGTGAGTTGTCTGACCTCCGGCATTCAAAAAAGGAAAAATTTCTGGTCGGAGCGACCTGGTTATAAGCTAAATCCAAGTCGACCTGGATGTAGTCTCATCCTTTATCCTTTCTCCTGGTGAGCCAAACAAGTCTATGGTCTGCGATCCGTGAATATAGTGTTGATTAGAGGGACTATAAGAGTTCAGAGTTTGATATCCGACCAACTGTAGAATTCAAGGTTTGAAAATAGACTTTAGCCTTCAGATAAGTTAGACATAAAACACCTAGGTGATTACACCTTTCCCGTAGACTGTGGGCGTATATAATCGAGGGCATCATACCACGTGAACACACAAACATGTATGTATGCTCAAGCCATGAAGCTCATCTCGAACTCGTCCTCGCCGACGCCGACGAAGTGCGACCCCTGATCGATCACCTTCCTGCCGTCCTTCGCCACCCGGCTGAAGTGCTTGCAGGGGCTCACTTCGAACTCCACATGTGCCGCCTGCGCCGCCTTCAGGTGCACGCTCTCGAACCCGATCAGCTGGCTCGCCGGCCGTCCGTCCGTCGCGTTCGGCCACCGGAGGAACAGAAGCACCGGGTGCCTGCCGTCCATGGGCCCGTGGTTCTGCACCCTCACCATCGCCGGGAACTTTAGCTTGTCGCACGCCTCCGTGCCGATCTCCTCCACGTCGTAGCTCACGGTGCCCGCCGCCGACTCAATCGCCTTGAGGCCGTCGATGCTGGTCATGGATGGTGACTTTTTGCCCTTGGACACGAAGCTGTGGGAGTACTTTGAGTAGCTGAGACCGTAGCCGAAGTTATACACGGTGTTTCCTTTGTAGAACCGGTATGTGCGTCCGGGGTAGCCCGTGGCCGGGTCGGCGCGCATCCGCATGTCCGTCATCGGCACGGCCGTGAACTCCTTCGGGTACCACGTCACCGGCAGCCTACCACCTGATGATCCACCATAGGATGGCAAGAATCAGTACAGCTAAATTACTCCCCATGAGATTTGGCCGAGAATTAATTGTTCCGAATGACTGGAACTGCGAAAGAAAAGAAGTCTCACCGGGGTTGTGCTCGCCGAAGAGGACTTGGGCAATGGCGATGCCCCCAGCCTGGCCAGGGTACCCAGCCCAGACGATGGCGCCAATCTTGGGATTGTTCTTCGCAAACGTCACGTCCACCGGGCCACCGCAAAGCAGCACCAAGATCACCGGCTTCTTCGCCGCGTCGGCGACGCTGTTGATGAGGTTCTCCTGCATCCCGGGCAGCCCCAGCTCCAGCCGATCGACCTCCTCCCTCTCCTGATTCTGATCCAACCCCATGAACAAGACCACGTAGTCCGCCGAGCTCGCCACGTGCACTGCCTCACCGATGTTCGACACGTTGCAGACCGCCGCGTTGCAGCCGGCGACGAACCTGACGTCCTTGACGTACCCCTGCAGCGCCTGGAGCGGCGTGACGGAGATGCACGGCGGGCCAAAGTAGTTGCCCAGCAGTACCGACGCGTTGTTTGCGTTGGGCCCGACGACGGCGATGGACGAAACCTTCGATTTCGATAAAGGCAGCGCGCCGCCGTCGTTCTTGAGCAGGACGATGCCGTCCTGCGCCGCCTGGAGGGCCAGGTTCTGGTGCTCCTGCTTGCACACCTGGTCGGCGCCGATGTTGCCGTACCGGTTGTACTTGGGGTTGCCGTCGAAGAGGCCCAGCCTCATCCTGATGGTGAAGAGGTTGTGGAGCGCTCTATCGATGTCTTGCTCCGTGATCTTCCCTTGCTGGATCGCGGAGAGGCCGTGCGTCTGCACGTAGCCGCCGCAGTTCACGTCCATCCCTGAAAGGTTTTCAGGTTACAGAAGTTAACTTTTCTTACTGAAGTTTTGAGCATGGTTAATACAGTATTTGTTTTATGAAGTGAGTCCTTGATGTTTTTTTAATGTTTGCTGGAGCAGTATAATGCTGGTGCATTATTTGTTTGGTCGATTTGGACTGTCACTGTTGACTTGTGCACTTGTGCCATCTAGGGTGGTCATCCTGTTGTAAGGGACAGCTCACAGCTGGATGATATCATGATATTCAGTGGCATGCGGCCATGAATTGTTTCTGTTGGATTCAAGTAACTACTAAATCAGCAAAAAACCTATAGCAGTGCGCTGAAGAACAAAACTGTTTTAAAACCACCAAATCAACTTTTGGTTGCATTTCAGTGACCTAACCTAGCCTCTATACATTTGCCACATTATCGTGTCCAAGAATCATGCTTTAGTTTTCAGTTATTATGTTGTCCTCCTAACTGCCCAAAGTGTTCTGATCTTGATAGTACGTCACAACAACAGGAACCATGTGCAGGGCAAGGGAATGACATGTTATTGTTGACAACTAGCTTGGGTGATGAAAAAGCTCATACCGGCCTTGAGGACATCTGCAACTGCATCTTCGGGCTCTTTGGCATATCCCTGGACGTCATGGATGATGGCCACAGCGTCACAGTCTGAAGTGATGTATCTGGTCAAACAGATGAAACTTGCAAGCGTCAGTTACTACTCCAGTCGTTTCTGAATAATTAGGCTAGTCTTTCTTTTCTGAATAATTAGGCTAGTCTTTTCTCAAGTAACAGTATTCCTACTGAACCTTCTTACCCGTTAAACCTCCAGTCCCCCCTGGCGGTCTTGGTGAGGAGGTTCTGGTCGGCACAGGTGGGCACGCCGTTGACGCGGTTGTAGGAGCACATGATGCCGCTGGCGCCGCCGTCCTCGACGCAGCTCTTGAAGGGCGGGTTGTACGTGTCGGCCAGGTCCTGCGCCGTCACCTGAACAAGTTTTCGCACGCATGATCAGTTCAGGCTTCCTGACGACGACGAAGACGAACAAAACAGGGTGCGTAGCAAGCTGCCCTCAATGGCGTCGGGACAGCGGACAGCGGACAGCGGTTATAGACTTACAGTACCTTGGCGTCGAAGGCGAATCGGGTGACGCCCTTCCAGTTCTCGAGGTCGTAGGCGGTGAAGTGCTTGCAGCAGGCGGAGGCCTCGAGTTCGGAGGTGTTGATGGGGCCGGCCATGCCGTACCCCTGCACGCCCCGGACGAACACGGCGGCGTACTTGCCCGTCATCGTCGGGTCCTCGCCGGGTGTCTCCTGGCCCCTGCCCCACCGCGGGTCGCGGAACACGTTGATGTTGGGAGCCCAGAAGGTGAGCCCCTCCGCCTGCCCGTTGTTGTAGACGCCCCGCGCCTCCGTCCCGATCACCTGTCCGTCCAGCCAGAGGGTCAGAACCTACTGCTCTGTTCTTGCTGCGAATATGTGTTCGTTAAGCAGGCAGGCTAATTTTGTTCAGAAGATACTCCTCTGCTGTTGCGAATATGTGTTCGTTAAGCAGGCTTATTTTATTATTACTCGTTATGGTGTTCCCCGTTCTAGAAGGTCACTCGATCCCACTATGCTGAGTAGTAACAAATTTCAGACATTTTCAAGTTTTGACAAACTCCAAAGCTGCATGCACCTACCACGTTCGTACTACTATCAGTAGGTAGGTAGGTGTCCAAAAGTGTTATGTCTGGTTGGTGATGGTTTACCAACCCGTGGACTAAGGCTGGTCATAGTGCATAATAACTTAAACTAGTAACATGCACATGTTACTGCCTTTAAGTTACTATTTTTATAGTGAAATAACTTAGTGTAGTAACATAGAGTATTGTTTTATAGACTCTTCATTAATTGCTTGTCACATCATCATTTTAGTCTATGTAGCATCTATGTTACTACTCATGTTACCCCCACTATGAGGAGCCTAACTCGTGCCATTACACGGCATTCTTAATTCCCCTGCCTTCTGAACTGAAAATTTAGGCCCAAAAGCACACCTTTTTTGCAGTTCTTAGTTCTTACATAAACCCCTCTTGTCGTTCAATCATCATGGCTATCACCATAATGCCATCAACATACCAAATGATTGTGCAAAGATAACTAGTACTCGTGGAGCCTCTCTAGAAACACTACGCCTAGTAAACCGCCGAGCACTCAGATGCGACTCCTATGAACTCATGCCGTGTTCGAGCAACTCAAAGAAATGGGACATACAGTATCTCTCTACAAAACATAGCTGCATGTGATGAGACGGAACAATAGTAATCAAGCCCGTGCGTCACGTACCTGGCCGATGCGGTACCAGAGGTGCGGGTTGAAGGTCGCGGCGGTGAGGATGACCTGCGGGAAGCTGGTGGCGGCGCGGAGCGGGCCGTCGAGGTGGACGCCGCGCCCGGCGTTGGCCACGCCGTGCAGCGCCTCCGACCACCACTTGTACGCCGGCACGCCCAGCCGGGCCACGGCCGGCGACTCGTCCCCGAGCTGCGAGATCTTCTCCTCCAGCGTCAGCTTCGACACCAGGTCGCCCGCCCGCTGCTCGATCGGCAGCTTCCGGTCGCAGAACGGCGCGTTGGACGGCGCGCCGCAGGAGAAGGGCGGGTCGGCGGCCACGGCGACGCGTGACGACGACGCCAGCAGCTGGACGAAGACGAGCAGCAGAAGCGCTGCCGGCGGGGCAGGGACGATGTGTGTGCGGCGTCCCATGGCTGGGTCTGCGTGTGTCGCACTGTCAAGCTCTCAAGCCTGAGTGGGGGCGGGCGGGCTGTCTGGCCTGGCTATCGCGAGGGGGGTTTATATGAAGCAAGCAAAGGGCGCGCGCAAACACATGGAAGTATGGGTTACTACGAGTCGTTCATTTCTTATGACGATACTACCCATCCAATTATCCCGATGAATCTGAAAAAAGTAAATCCAATTGTCCCAATGTTGCTACTCGATCCAATCCGCACATGTTAATGTTAGACCCGTTTAATACTCCCTTCGTTTAAAATATAAGATATTTTAACTTTATGAAAGCAGAGTATCTAGACCGTTTTTACTGTGTAGGTTCATTTCAAACTTAAAAAATAAAAGAGGTCCAAATACACTTCTTTCACAAAACAAGAATATCTTATATTATAAACGGAGGGAATACTAACTTATTATCCTTGACCACCGAATTAAATACCACTACAGGTAAAGAAAAAAATTGAAAAATCTAATGCAAAGGGATTTGTTACTTGCCTCTCCGGTACATAGCAAAATCATAAAACACTTCAGAAAAATTCTGCATATATATTTTTCTCTACGAATAGGACTATGGAATTAAAAGAACATCGAATAGTACAAACAGCTCAACAAAAAAAAATTATATCAAAATCCTTAAAAGCCTTTTAACTTCAACCTCCAGACCATGTTGACGATGCGCCACGCTGCCGCTCCTTCCTAAGCCGGTGAAACATTGTTGGTTGCGGACGGGAAGTTGCTGAACGGGTCAAAAGACCATATATGTTCCGGAGATGAAAAAATGAATGAACTGTCGATGAAGCTCCTTGACAATCCGACTAATGTCATAAAACCCTTCCATACTTACCTTATATCTAAAAAAGTGAATTTACTTGCCTCTTTGGTATATGGTAAATATGAATAACACACTGCCAAAACTTATGACTATATATTCGTAAAAATACAATTCCAATTTTAATGTCATGAAACGCTTTTCATATTTACATTGTATAAGAAAGTGAATTTACTAGCCTCTTTAGTATAGATAAAAAATCATAAAACACCTCCAAAAATTCTGGCTGTGGATTCATAAAAAACTAACACCATAAACATTTCTATAATTGTATCTAGAAAGTGAATTTACAAAAAAATAATGCCATAAAACATTTTCATACATACTACATCCTTCACAATGCATGCGGCGTCTTAGTATTGCATGCACTAACTTTCACCATAAATTTGATCAATGATATGTGTTATTTGTGATAAGAATTACTACATCATTAGAAACTTCATTCAAATACAAATCAATGGTATAACTTTATGTGACATATATTTTATGTTTTATTAGTCAAAATTTTAGTCAAACATTAATCCTGAGAAACGTGTGTGCGGTCTAAATTGGGATGAAGGAAGTACCTTGTGTCTGGAAAGTGAATTTCACCAATTTCATTATATTTTATCTTATTGGCATTTTCTTCATTTTTTGCTAGTTCTCGATCGACTAACTGTCAACACCCGGATTTTTAATCCCAGATGCCTGTTATGCCATACATCGCAATCCCAGGATTACCATTTTTGCGAGACATAATAGAATTGGATACCACAGTATATCATCCATTACAAATCGTACATAAGTTCTTACACAAATAGGGATCTCATGATCCAGTTTTTAATACAACTTCAAGCAGCGGAATACGTAATAATAACGGTAGCGTAGGCGAAGCTCCATCTTCGGGGTTCACAGGCAATGCTGACGATGGGAGATGATCCTAGTTGTCGTAACCTTCCTGGGGTCCATCCTCCAGGTACTCCTCTTCATAGTCTGGCCACGGGAATAGCCAGGAACAAAGCCATGAGTACTCTTTAAGTACTCGCAAACTAATACTAACAAGTGAAAGGGGGTTTTTGTAATAGGACACTAAGCTCTAGGGTTGTTTTGCAAAAAGCCAGATTTATCTCTACTAAGTTCAGAAGTAAGAGAGCTAATTGAAGTTTATAACACCTAAGTGGGAACTTGTATCTCATATCACAACCCTGTTGTGGTCAAGTCAAAGTCTCAATTCATTTCACAAGTCTTTTGAAAACATCTGACGGAGGAACAGTATGGCCACTCCAACTGTCCATAACCGCGGACGCGGCTATTCGAATAGTTTGACACTCTGCAGAGATGGTACACTTTCACCACAACATTCGATACATCCGTCAGGAACAAATCCTGAATTCACCATACTTAGTATGCGGATAATCAATCCTAATATTTCAATTACACGCCCTAGTATAAGCACCTCTCCTGTGAGTTTGGCCTCCCAACCACGACCAACTGTCATCTTGGGTACTGCACAGGTGGACAATCTTCACAAGGTAGCCTCAGCTCAGACCTTGGCCGCGAGGGAACTAATACTAAGGTATATAAGTTTCCAGTCAAGCCCTACCCAATCTTCGGGTATTGTGGTTGTACGATAAAATTGGAATGGTATCGCATCCAGACAACCATCAGTTTTATAAAGGGCTAAGGCTCATGCCTCATCATTTTCATCACCAAAATCATCAAGTGTTCGGAAACACATGTCCAAACAATTCAATAGAATGATCCATCATTCCAAGGTTTTCATAACTATTTTTCCACCAAGTATTCTCATCTAAAGTTGATCAAGTTTTATGCTTAGCACTAGCATCTACAAGTGGGGGTAAGCACTAATGAGGGGTGGTACACTAGTGGAGTTTAACTAAGTTTAATCTTATGCCTTAGGATGACATCAAGATTATCTAGCTTAGGCCAAGTTTTATGCTCTTTATGCAACCTTCAATTATCCTTCTAGTATCTACCCTTTTTTCCAGTAATTCTAAGTAAGAGCTTTGATAAAGAAATAAAGTAATAAGCTTGCAAGTAAAACTAGGATTGGTTTATCAAGTGGATATGATCACATATGCTTAAGGCATATAGTGGTCATGGTAACAAGCAAGTATTAGCTTGCATAAGTATCAGTATAAGCTTGCATTAGTAGGGTATCTTGCAAGTGTTAGCTTGCATTGGTCCACTTAGTTAATAAATCTTGCTAAGTTAATAGCTTGCAAGTATTGTCTTGCCTTGTGCAGAGCAGTGGTTGAAGTTCTCCTCGGCTTCTTCTTCGTAGAATCCTCCTTCCTCCTCGTATCCTTGGTCGTACTAGCGTCTATAAATAAATACGAGGTAAACGATCACCAAACAATACTTAACTACTTGCAATCATCACACAAAAGGGTCCTATAGATGATCTAACATCATCACTAACATTACAAGATTAAGGTTTGGTTTAATTCCTTTTATTTGTAGAAAAGTAATTTCTACTCATTGAAAAACTACTTAAGATTTAATATTCTCCAAACCAAAACATGGGATCATGTTGACACATGTCATCACCACATATTTTAGTCCATGGGAATGTGATTTAAAGTGGTGTCACAATTTAATAAGGTTTTACTCTTTTATTTTAATTAATTAAAGTGGCTAGAAATGCCTATGGGGCATTCTTTTATTACTTGAACATTATTTCTGTAAGTAATCCTATATATTTTTATATATTCTAAAAGGTATGGTTAAATGTGATTTTTGAGAGTTGGAATCAACTCAAAAGCTATCATGGTTTTAATTTGAAAAATGTTTGAATGCAGAAAAGCTTCTGCCTTGTTATTTTTACCATGGATGATCTATAGATCCAAATGACTTGAATCTAGCGGGCTTGGATTCAGCATTCCCAGACCTTTCTAACAAAATTAGTTTTATTAAATTTGGTTCACTGAATCGACCTGGGTTGATTTTTAAAATTGGGTACAGAAGTGTGTTTGAAATAAAATGGAAAAGGTTAAATTCAAATAACTGGGCTGCGCGGGAAAGGTTAACGGGCCGGCCCAGTGACACTCCGCGGCGCGGGGCTCAGCTGACAGGGGGGTTCCACCAGTCAATGGCTCTTTAAACGTGAAGCGCTACGGGGCAATATGGGACGTTCGATCTGGTTCTAATCCAACGGCTGAGAGTCATCTTTGACATTGAGCAACGTCGGTGAGACAGAAACCTAGCGCGGCCAGTGGGGGTTGCTGGGGGCTCACCGGGGTTCGGGAGAGGGTTAGCGAGGCGGGCGAACGACGAAGTCGACGACGGCGAACTCAGGGGTGGTCGCGGCAGCTCCTGGGGTGGACGAAATCGACGGCGCCCTTCTTCTCCAAAGGCGGCCTGCTCCGGCGCAATTCCGGCGATGCGCTGCTCGCCTTGCTCCGGGACTGAGGTGGGATGGTTCTGGGTGAGAGAGGAGTGGAATGGTGTGAAGAATTCGAGCGGGGGAGGCCTCTATTTATAGTCGCGACGGTGAGACCGAACGGCATGGGCGGGCGACGGTGGCGACATGGCTACGGGCTGCTAGAGGCATGGCCGGTGGTGGCGATCGCTTGGTGGTCTCCTGGCGATGCTCTACGGCTTTAATGCGCGCGTAGGGGCGGTGCGGTTTGGTCTGGAACACGCGACGCTCTGCGCGGCAAAGGCGGCGTCTTCAACGGCGAGCGGTGGCTACGGGGCACGGGCGGTGCAATGGGCATGTCTGGCATGTTCCTGGGATGGTGGAGATCGTGTATGCACGCGGCGAGGGCGGCGTTCGGTCTGTGGGCTTCGGTCGAGCGTGGCGCTCTGGCGCATGCTCGGCACGCTTGGCAGAGGCATGGTCGCGGTGTTCCTGGGTGCTGTGTTCGACGTCTTCGAGGCAGGGCTGGTCGAGAGGGGCGGTGAAGCATGGGTGATCTCCCAGACAAGGTTGGCACAGCTAGTTTCCTCCCTAGCTTGTTGTCGACATGTGGGTGGCAAGGGTGGCTTCGGCTGTTCACCATTGATGGTTTTGGCAAGCTCACAATGGTGCTAGTGCTTGGTTAATCTTGCTAGATGATCTACTGAGCTGGTTGTGAGCTAGATAGGGAACCAGTTAGGCTCAAAACACTACACACTATAGTGTTTTGATTTTGTTTGATTTGTGTCTGCCAAGTGTTTGATGAAATGGCCGCATGAATTCAAGTTTTGAATTTTGAAAAGATTTTTGGTGGGTGTGCTAGGTTGGTGTTGGTGAGTCTGCAGATGCTTGGGTTTTGAAAGTTGAGCTTGTTTGAGTGGTTTTTGAAAAAGTGGGATCTTCCCATATGATAAAGATTCAATTTTGAATTGTCATTTAAACTATGCATTTGAAAGTTTTTGGATGATCACAAGGTGGGCCTTGATACTTTGTTATGAGTACAATCAAGGGGTGCAAAGATCCAGAAAAGTTTCTGTTAGGTTTTGGAAGTTTGAGACAGCCAAAGTAGGCATGGGAGTTAAATTGGTCAAAATGACCATTCACTCATTTAGCTTTGTTTTGATTTATTTGTCTTTGGGAAAAGTTTGGGAAATGTTTAGATGATGTTTATTTCACCTAATAAACATTTTACAAGCAAAGAAACACACAAACAAGGTGGTTCAAAAGAATTCAAAATGAAATGCATACTCTCATGCATGCATTCATATTTTTATTTAGAAAAGTTTTTGTTAACCCTAAATTTGATGATTAGAGTTTGATGATCCAAGTTTAGTATTTTTTGGGATGTTACAAACCTTCCCCCCTGAAATAAAATCTCATCCCGAGATTTGAAAAAGGACGAAAAAGATTACCTAGGGTTTGAAGAGATCGGGAAACTTTGTCCTGATGTGATCTTCGCGCTCCCAGGTAGCTTCCTCTTCTGTGTGGTTGCTCCACTGAATCTTGAGAAACTCGATGCTTCGGGTTCGGGTAGTCCTGAAAGCTTCTTCTAAAATATGGATGGGTACTTCGGGATAGGTCAGGTCATCATTGATAGCTATGGTCCGGTGGTCGATATTTTTGAACACTTCGGTCTTCTCGGGGACTTCGAGACACTTGCGAAGTAACGAGATATGGAACACATTGTGCACAGATGACATCTCTTCGGGTAGTTCCAATTGATACGAAACATCTCCTCGACGGTTCAAAATCTTGAAAGGTCCGATATATCTGGGGGCTAACTTTCCTTTGATTTGGAAACGCTGCATTCCCTTCAATGGTGACACTTTCAGATAAACAAAATCTCCTATGTTGAAGGCGAGGTCTCTACGTCTCTTGTCGGCGTAACTCTTCTGTCTGGACTGGGCGGTCTTGAGGTGCTCACGAATCGTGTGAACCTTCTCTTCTGCTTCTCGTAGGATATCGGGTCCAAAAATCTGACTCTCTCCTACTTCCGACTAGTTCAAAGGGGTGCGACACTTCCTTCCGTACATGAATTCAAATGGGGCCATTTGAAAACTGGCTTGATAACTGTTATTGTAGGAAAATTCTGCAAACGGCAGTCTTCCCACTTGGCGATATAGCTTCTGATTTCTCTCTTCATCTTATGCCACCAAAATTGCTCTTTTAGATCTTGATACATCTTAGTTCCTCCGGGATGGATAGAATAAAGAGTATCATGAGCTGCCTTGAGAATAACTTCTTTCAACTCCGAATCTGCTGGTACACAAAGGCGTCCTTTGTACCACAGAACTCCTTCTTTTTCTTCGGTGAATCCAGGTACTTTGCCTGTACCGATACGACGCTTGATACCGTCTAGCATTTCCTTTCTGCGCCTCTTTGATCTGACTGATCAAAGTGGGCTGGAATTCTATGCTAGCCAAAAATCCTTCACTTACTAATTCCATTCGAAAATCTTCCATCTCTTTGTGCAAACTTGGTTGCTCCTTCAACATCATGGAGTTCAAGCGGCACGGCAATCTGCTAAGGGCATCGGCTACCACATTGGCTTTACCAGGGTGATAGTAAATGTCCAGATCGTAATCCTTGATTAGCTCAATCCATCTTCTATGTCTCATATTCAGCTCCTTCTGAGTGAATATATATTTCAGACTCTTGTGATCCGTATAGATCTCACAACGGTTTCCCATCAGGTAATGCCTCCATGTCTTCAGGGCTAGAACTACGGCTGCGAGTTCAAGGTCATGGGTTGGGTAATTTTCCTCATGTTGCTTTAGTTGCCAAGATAGATAAGATATAACTTTGCCTTCTTGCATTAGCACACATCTGAGACCGATCTTGGATGCATCACAATACACATCGAAGGGCTTCGTGATATCTGGCATGATCAAGATTGGGGCTGAAATCAATCTTCTCTTGAGTTCTTGAAAACTCGCTTCACATTTGTCGGTCCATTCAAAATTCTTGTCTTTCTTTAGCAATTGGGTCATGGGTCTGGCGATACTCGAGAATCCTTCTACAAATTTGCGGTAATATCCCGCCAATCCAAGAAATGCACGAACTTGGGTTTGAGTGGTTGGGGCTTGCCAATCTTCTACATCTTTCACTTTGGCCGGGTCAACGGCAATTCCTCCGGCTGATACAATGTGACCGAGGAATCCTACCTCTTGTAACCAGAATTCACATTTGCTAAACTTTGCATACAGCTGATGCTCTCTAAGGGTTCCAAGAATGGTTCTTAGGTGTAGCTCATGTTCTTCTTCTGATTTGGAATAAATCAGAATGTCATGGATGAAAACAATGACAAACTTATCCAGGAAGTCCATAAAAATCTTATTCATGAGATTCATAAAATAAGCGGGGGCATTGGTTAATCCAAAGGACATAACGGTATACTCGTACAATCCATATCTGGTGGTAAAGGCAGTCTTGGGAATATCCTCTGCCCGAATTTTGAGTTGATGATAGCCAGTCCTAAGATCAATCTTAGAAAACACTTTGGCAACGGTCAACTGATCAAACAAATCTTCTATCTTGGGAAAGGGGTACTTGTTCTTGATGGTGACGTCATTCAACTTCCTATAATCCGTACACAAACGGTTACCTCCATCCTTCTTGTCCACAAACAAGACAGGTGATCTCCATGGTGACGCACTTGGTTGAATCAATCCTATTTCCAGCATGGCATCCAGTTGCTTCTTCAGTTCTGCTAGCTCTGACGGGTTCATACTATAGGGTCTCTGGGCTATGGGTCTGGTTCCGGGGATTAGTTCAATGATAAACTCGATATCCCGATCTGGGGGCATACCGGGCAAAACATCTAGAAATACATCGGGGTATTCACAGACTATCCGGACTTGGTCAATTGTAGGTTGGGCTATACTCTTGTTACACTTGAATTGGCGAGGTAAGGTTTCAGATATATGCTCGACTGATATTCCAGCTGTACTGGTCATGGTTATGGCTTTCTTGGCACAGTCAATCAATCCTTTATGTTTGGACATCCAATCCATTCCTAGTACTACTTCCAAACCTTTAGTTCCGAGTACTATCAGATTAGCATAAAAATCTATGCCATGGATTCGGATAGGGACGGCTTTGCAAATTTGCCTAGCCTTGGTGGTTGATCCGGGAATTTGAACAATCATAACATGCTTCAGTTTGGTTGGTTGAATTTTACTAGTGCATGCAAATTCTTCGGTGATAAATGAGTGCGATGCACCAGAATCAAACAACACTCGTGCAAGTACTGAATTAACAGAAAACATACCCAGCACGACGTCTGGCGCTTCCTGAGCTTCTTCAACATGCATGAGAAAAAGATGGCCATTGCGGTTGAGTGAATTCCTTGGGGAAAATCTCCTTCCTGGCTGAACACGACGCTGCTGCTGAGCTGGGGCGTTGGCATTGGGTGCTGCGACATTCTTCTTGTTGGGGCACTCGTTGGAATAGTGGCCTTTATTTCCACAGTCATAACAAGTCACTTGCGACTTGTCCTTTGCTGCTACAGGCACAACATGGCTTCCAGTCCTCGGGGCAGTGTTGGTGTTGGCGGTAGCATTGTTGTTGTTGAACTTGGGTGGGGCACGGTTGAAATTGCTAGAGTTGCCGGGGTTGTTGTGATTTCCTCCGGGTCTAGGCTTTCCACGGTTGGGATAGGTCGGACGGTTCATCGGGGGTCTGTTGGTTCTTGGGGCAAATCCTGGAGATGGGTTAGGGCGATACTTTGGGGTCTGATGGGTTACTGGCTGATGCATCATACGACGCTTGCGGTTCTCATTGGCTTGGTTGATCTTTCCTTCCATCTGGATAGCAGAGTCGACAAGGGCTTCAATATCCGCAAAGGGAATATTGACTAACACTGTCTGCATCTCATCGTGCAGACCATTCAGGAATCTTTCTTTCTTCTTGGCTTCGGTGTCGATCTCATCCGGGGCATACCTAGCTAATGACAAGAATTTGTCACGGTATTCCACTATAGTCATCCGTCCTTGCTTCAGTTCTCTGAACTCGTCTCTCATCCTCTTGATCAAACCTGGTGGCACATGGGTTCTGCTAAACTTGACCTTGAATTCCTCCCAGGTCATCATCTGGCCTCCGGTCATTGCGCGAACACTGTTCCACCATGCCCTCGCATCTCCGGCTAGATAGTGGGTGGCGAACAAAACTTTCTCGTTGGCTTCCACTCCGGCGACTTCTAGGTTATTTTCCATGGTTTGCAACCAATCATCGGCGTCTAGGGGTTCTTCCGACTTAGTGAAAACAGGTGGGTTGGTATTCTGGAAATTCTTGAGTTTAGATCCATGGTTGTCCTAATTTCCGTGGCCTTGGTTGTTGTGGGTTAGCTGGGCTATCTGCTGCAGGGTGGCTAGGTTGGCTTGACGTTCCGCTCGTTCAGCTTCGCGGTTCGAAGTCAACATTTGCAGAATCTGCAACATCGGATCCGGGGATGAACCACTTCCTCCATGTGGCATCTGAAGATTGAGATAGATCGTGAGAAAAGAGGGAAATTTCTAAGGTCTTGGGTCTTTGAAAAGTTTTTAAAGTTTGACTCAGATTTTTCTAGCAACTTGCTTTTTCATTCATTCATAGCACACAGTACAACACACACCACAACAAAGAAAAACAGATGTTTTTAAGAACCATTCTGAAAACTACGATACTATGGGACCGAATACTACTCACTACGCTAGTGCTCAAGTGCTACTACTCCTCGGAATCTGTGGCTTCATCATCCTCATCATCATCGATGAAGGCGAAATCATCCTCATCGGTGAAGAAATCCATAGCCTGATCCTCCAGAAAATCATCGTCATCGCTGAGATAGGAGTAAGGGTCTCCACGAAGATCCTCTCTGGCATTCTCCCTTTCCAATAACTGCATGTCTCTCTCATGGATTGTCTCCTCCAATGATGAGATACGATGGCGAAGACGGGCAATGATGCGCTCCTTCTTGTCGAGCTGACGGCGGCGAGACTTACGATCCTTTGCTAACATGGCGATGGTCTGATCCTTCGTCTTGATGATGGCAGACTTGTGGTTGGAGTAGTCACGGCAGTTATCCAACTCCTGCTGACGATCGTACATCATGAAGCTGAGGTGGTCCAATTGAGTCTTCAGCTCGGGGTGGTATGGTGCTTCCAGTGGTTGTCCATTTGCATCACGCCTCGGGCAAAACTCAAAGCGAGTACCCTTGATCTGGTTGATGCTCTGCCCACACAGACGGGAAAGAGCTTCCTGCATGGCCGTGGCAAGTCCATCGAGCCAGTTGTTCTCTCTTAAGGTAAACTGGATTCCTTCCGCAGTGGGAGGTTCAATCTTTCCTCGGAGACTTGCAACAATTAGCCACTGCAGATCTTCTCCTCCTTGATCATTGAGCTGAGCTCCGAAGAACTCGGGGTGCGGACGCTCCAGAAGTTCCGAAAGCTGGTCCAAATCCCTCTCAAAGATAAGGTGTCCTCCATTCCCTAACTGATAAAACTTGTTGTAATTCACGTCCATCTATAAGAATATAGGATGAGTAAGTTAGTAGAGTGATTAAGTGTGTCAATATTTTATGTATATTGCAAGAGTTTTTGAGGAACATGAATTTTCATGAAAGAATCAAAGGGATAAGAATAAGAATAAGTTTTTGGTAAATATTTGTTTTCTTTGGTTTTAAAACTAAGTTTTTGATTCAACGTCCAATCTAACTAGGGTCTCCTATGGTCAGGATGGCTCTGATACCAACTTGTCAACACCCGGATTTTTAATCCCAGATGCCTGTTATGCCATACATCGCAATCCCAGGATTACCATTTTTGCGAGACATAACAGAATTGGATACCACAGTACATCATCCATTACAAACCGTACATAAGTTCTTACACAAATAGGGATCTCATGTCCAGTTTTTAATACAACTTCAAGCAGCGGAATACGTAATAATAACGGTAGCGTAGGCGAAGCTCTATCTTCGGGGTTCACAGGCAATGCTGACGATGGGAGATGATCCTAGTTGTCGTAACCTTCCTGGGGTCCATCCTCCAGGTACTCCTCTTCATAGTCTGGCCACGGGAATAGCCAGGGACAAAGCCATGAGTACTCTTTAAGTACTCGCAAACTAATACTAACAAGTGAAAGGGGGTTTTTGTAATAGGACACTAAGCTCTAGGGTTGTTTTGCAAAAAGCCAGATTTATCTCTACTAAGTTCAGAAGTAAGAGAGCTAATTGAAGTTTATAACACCTAAGTGGGAACTTGTATCTCATATCAAAACCCTGTTGTGGTCAAGTCAAAGTCTCAATTCATTTCACAAGTCTTTTGAAAACATCTGACGGGGGAATAGTATGGCCACTCCAACTGTCCATAACCGCGGACGCGGCTATTCGAATAGTTTGACACTCTGCAGAGATGGTACACTTTCACCACAACATTCGATACATCCGTCAGGAACAAATACTGAATTCACCATACTCAGTATGCAGATAATCAATCCTAACCTTTCAATTACACGCCCTAGTATAAGCACCTCTCTTGTGAGTTTGGCCTCCCAACCATGACCAACTGTCATCTTGGGTACTACACAGGTGGACAATCTTCACAAGATAGCCTCAGCTCAGACCTTGGCCATGAGGGAACTAATACTAAGGTATATAAGTTTCCAGTCAAGCCCTACCCAATATTCGGGTATTGTGGTTGTACGATAAAATTGGAATGGTATCGCATCCAGACAACCATCAGTTTTATAAAGGGCTAAGGCTCATGCCTCATCATTTTCATCACCAAAATCATCAAGTGTTCGGAAACACATGTCCAAAACATTTCAATAGAATGATCCATCATTCCAAGGTTTTCATAACCATTTTTCCCATCTAAAGTTGATCAAGTTTTATGCTTAGCACTAGCATCTACAAGTGGGGGTAAGCACTAATGAGGGGTGGTACACTAGTGGAGTTTAACTAAGTTTAATCTTATGCCTTAGGATGACATCAAGATTATCTAGCTTAGGCCAAGTTTTATGCTCTTTATGCAACCTTCAATTATCCTTCTAGTATCTACCCTTTTTTCTAGTAATTCTAAGTAAGAGCTTTGATAAAGAAATAAAGTAATAAGCTTGCAAGTAAAACTAGGATTGGTTTATCAAGTGGATATGATCACATATGCTTAAGGAATATAGTGGTCATGGTAACAAGCAAGTATTAGCTTGCATAAGTATCAGTATAAGCTTGCATTAGTAGGGTATCTTCCAAGTGTTATCTTGCATTGGTCCACTTAGTTAATAAAGCTTGATAAGTTAATAGCTTGCAAGTATTGGCTTGCCTTGTGCAGAGCAGTGGTTGAAGTTCTCCTCGGCTTCTTCTTCGTAGAATCCTCCTTCCTCCTCGTATCCTTGGTCGGTACTAGCGTCTATAAATAAATACGAGGTACACAATCACCAAACAATACTTAACTACTTGCAATCATCACACAAAAGGGTCCTATAGATGATCTAACATCATCACTAACATTACAAGATTAAGGTTTGGTTTAATTCCTTTTATTTGTAGAAAAGTAATTTCTACTCATTGAAAAATTGCTTAAGATTTAATATTCTCCAAACCAAAACATGGGATCATGTTGACACATGTCATCACCACATATTTTAGTCCATGGGAATGTGATTTAAAGTGGTGTCACAATTTAATAAGGTTTTACCCTTTTATTTTAATTAATTAAAGTGGCTAGAAATGCCTATGGGGCATTCTTTTATTACTTGAACATTATTTCTGTAAGTAAACCAATATATTTTTATATATTCTAAAAGGTATGGTTAAATGTGATTTTTTAGAGTTGGAATCAACTCAAAAGCTATCATGGTTTTAATTTGAAAAATGTTTGAATGCAGAAAAGCTTTTGCCTTGTTATTTTTAGCATGGATGATCTATAGATCCAAATGACTTGAATCCAACGGGCTTGGATTCAGCATTCTCAGACCTTTCTAACAAAATTGGTTTCATTAAATTTGGTTCACTGAATCGACCTGGGTTGATTTTTGAAATTTGGTACAGAAGTGTGTTTGAAATAAAATGGAAAAGGTTAAATTCAAATAACTGGGCTGCGCGGGAAAGGTTAACGGGCCGGCCCAGTGACACTTCGCGGCGGGGCTCAGCTGACAGGGGGGTTCCACTAGTCAGTGGCTCTTTAAACGCGAAGCGGTACGGGGCAATATGGGACGTTCGATCTGGTTCTAATCCAATGGCTGAGAGTCATCGTCGATGTTGAGCAACGCCGGCGAGACAGAAACCTAGCGCGGACAGTGGGGTT
The DNA here is from genome assembly GCA_916181665.1 of Avena sativa. Lineage (NCBI taxonomy): Eukaryota > Viridiplantae > Streptophyta > Magnoliopsida > Poales > Poaceae > Avena > Avena sativa. The sequence goes on along the minus strand of OV702284.1, from coordinate 182,833,151 downwards.
TGCTGGGGGATCATCGGGGTTCGGGCGAGGGTCGGCGAGGTGGACGAAATCGACGGCACCCTTCTTCTCCAGAGACGGCCTGCTCCGGCGCAATTCCGGCGATGCCCTGCTCGCCTTGCTCCGGGACTGAGGTGGGATGGTTCTGGGTGAGAGAGGAGTGGAATGGTGTGTAGAATTCGAGCGGGGGAGGCCTCTTTTTATAGTCGCGACGGTGAGACCGAACGGCATGGGCGGGCGACGGTGGCGACATGGCTACGGGCTGCTAGAGGCATGGCCGGTGGTGGTGATCGCTTGGTGGTCTCCTGGCGATGCTCTACGGCTTTAATGCGCGCGTAGGGGCGATGCGGTTTGGTCTGGAACACGCGACGCTCTGCGCGGCAGAGGCGGCGTCTTCCACGGCGAGCGGTGGCTACGGGGAACGGGAGGTGCAATGGGCATGTCTGGCGTGTTCCTGGGATGGTGGCGATCGTGTATGCACGCGGCGAGGGCGACGTTCGGTCTGTGGGCTTCGGTCGAGTGTGGCGCTCTAGCGCATGCTCGGCACGCTTGGCATAGGCACGGGCGCGGCGTTCCTGGGTGCTGTGTTCGACGTCTTTGAGGCAGGGCTGGTCGAGAGGGGGCGGTGAAGCATGGGTGATCTCCCAGACAAGGTTGGCACAGCTAGTTTCCTCCCTAGCTTGCTGTCGACATGTGGGTGGCAAGGGTGGCTTCGGCTGTTCACCATTGATGGTTTTGGAAAGCTCACAATGGTGCTAGTGCTTGGTTAATCTTGCTAGATGATCTACTGAGCTGGTTGTGAACTAGATAGGGAACCAGTTAGGCTCAAAACACTGCACACTATAGTGTTTTGATTTTGTTTGATTTGTGTCTGCCAAGTGTTTGATGAAATGGACGCATGAATTCAAGTTTTGAATTTTGAAAAGATTTTTGGTGGGTGTGCTAGGTTGGTGTTGGTGAGTCTGCAGATGCTTGGGTTTTGAAAGTTGAGCTTGTTTGAGTGGTTTTTGAAAAAGTGGGATCTTCCCATATGATAAAGATTCAATTTTGAATTGTCATTTAAACTATGCATTTGAAAGTTTTTGGATGATCACAAGGTGGGCCTTGATACTTTGTTATGAGTACAATCAAGGGGTGCAAAGATCCAGAAAAGTTTCTGTTAGGTTTTGAAAGTTTGAGACAGCCAAAGTAGGCATGGGAGTTAAATTGGTCAAAATGACCATTCACTCATTTAGCTTTGTTTTGATTTATTTGTCTTTGGGAAAAGTTTGGGAAATGTTTAGATGATGTTTATTTCACCTATGAAACATTTTACAAGCAAAGAAACACACAAACAAGGTGGTTCAAAAGAATTCAAAATGAAATGCATACTCTCATGCATGCATTCATATTTTTATTTAGAAAAGTTTTTGTTAACCCTAAATTTGATGATTAGAGTTTGATGATCCAAGTTTAGTATTTTTGGGATGTTACAAACCTTTCCCACCTTAAACAAAATCTCGTCCCAAGATTTAAAAAAGGACGAAAAATATTACCTAGGATTTGAAGAGATCGGGAAACTTTGTCCTGATGTGATCTTCGCGCTCCCAGGTAGCTTCCTCTTCTGTGTGGTTGCTCCACCGAATCTTGAGAAACTTGATGCTTCGGGTTCGGGTAGTCCTGAAAGCTTCTTCCAAAATACGGATGGGTACTTCGGGATAGGTCAGGTCATCGTTGATCGCTATGGTCCGGTGGTCGATATTTTTGAACACTTCGGTCTTCTCGGGGACTTCGAGACACTTGCGAAGTAACGAGATATGGAACACATTGTGCACAGATGACATATCTTCGGGTAGTTCCAATTGATACGACACTTCTCCTCGACGGTTCAAAATCTTGAAAGGTCTGATATATCCGGGGGCTAACTTTCCTTTGAGTTGGAAACGCTGCATTCCCTTCAATGGCGACACTTTCAGATAAACAAAATCTCCTATGTTGAAGGCGAGGTCTCTACGTCTCTTGTCGGCGTAATTCTTCTGTCTGGACTGGGCGGTCTTGAGGTGCTTACGAATCGTGTGAACCTTCTCTTCTGCTTCTCGTAGGATATCGGGTCCAAAAATCTGACTCTCTCCTACTTCCGACCAGTTCAAAGGGGTGCGACACTTCCTTCCGTACATGAATTCAAATGGGGCCATTTGCAAACTGGCTTGATAACTGTTATTGTAGGAAAATTCTGCAAACGGTAGACAGTCTTCCCACTTGGATCCATAATCTAACACACATGCTCTCAGCATATCTTCGAGTATTTGATTTACTCGCTCCATTTGTCCATCTGTCTGAGGGTGATACGCGGTGCTGAAATCTAGGCGGGTTCCTAAACCTTCTTGGACTTTCTTCCAGAATCTCGAGGTAAACTGAGTTCCTCGATCCAATATGATGTTCTTGGGGACTCCGTGCAAACTAACTATCCTAGCGATGTACAACTCCGCTAGCTTTGAACTCTGATATGTGGTTTTAACGGGCAAGAAATGGGCGACTTTGGACAATCTGTCCACTATGACTCAGATAGAGTCATTTCCCCTAGTAGAAGTAGGCAGTCCAGTGATAAAGTCCATTCCAACGGAATCCCATTTCCATTCCGGAATCTGCAAGGGTTGCAACAATCCAGCGGGTCTTTGATGTCCTGCCTTGACTCGCTGACAAATATCACACTTGGCGATATAGCTTTCGATTTCTCTCTTCATCTTATGCCACCAAAATTGGTCTTTTAGATCTTGATACATCTTAGTTCCTCCGGGATGGATAGAATAAAGAGTATCATGAGCTTCCTTGAGAATAACTTCTTTCAACTGAGAATCTGCTGGTACACAAAGGCGTCCTTTGTACCACAGAACTCCTTCTTCGTCTTCGGTGAATCCAGGTACTTTTCCTGTACCGATACGACGCTTGATTCCGTCGATACTAGCATTTCCTTTCTGCGCCTCTTTGATCTGACTGATCAAAGTGGGCTGGAGTTCTATGCTAGCCAATAATCCTTCACTTACTAATTCCATTCAAAAATCTTCCATCTCTTTGTGCAAACTTGGTTGCTCCTTCAAAATCATGGAGTTCAAGCGGCACAGCAATCTGCTAAGGGCATCGGCTACCACATTGGCTTTACCAGGGTGATAGTGAATGTCCAGATCGTAATCCTTGATTAGCTCAACCCATCTTCTCTATCTCATATTCAGCTCCTTCTGAGTGAATATATATTTCAGACTCTTGTGATCCGTATAGATCTCACAACGGTTTCCCATCAGGTAATGCCTCGATGTCTTCAGGGCTAGAACTACGGCTGCGAGTTCGAGGTCATGGGTTGGGTAATTTTTCTCATGTTGCTTTAGTTGCCGAGATAGATAAGATATAGCTTTGCCTTCTTGCATTAGCACACATCTGAGACCGATCTTGGATGCATCACAATACACATCGAAGGGCTTCGTGATATCTGTCATGATCAAGATTGGGGCTGAAATCAATCTTCTCTTGAGTTCTTGAAAACTCGCTTCACATTTGTCGGTCCATTCAAACTTCTTGTCTTTCTTCAGCAATTGGGTCATGGGTCTGGCGATACTCGAGAATCCTTCTACGAATTTGCGGTAATATCCCGCCAATCCGAAAAATGCACGAACTTGGGTTTGAGTGGTTGGGGCTTGCCAATCTTCTACATCTTTCACTTTGGCCGGGTCAACGGCAATTCCTCCGGCTGATACAATGTGACCGAGGAATCCTACCTCCTGTAACCAGAATTCACATTTGCTAAACTTTGCATACAGCTAATGCTCTCTAAGGGTTCCAAGAATGGTCCTTAGGTGTAGCTCATGTTCTTCTTCTGATTTGGAATAAATCAGAATGTCATCGATGAAAACAACGACAAACTTATCCAGGAAGTCCATAAAAATCTTATTCATGAGATTCATGAAATAAGCGGGGGCATTGGTTAATCCAAAGGACATAACGGTATACTCGTACAATCCATATCTGGTGGTAAAGGCAGTCTTGGGAATATCCTCTGCCCGAATTTTGAGTTGATGATAGCCAGTCCTAAGGTCAATCTTAGAAAACACTTTGGCACCGGTCAACTGATCAAACAAATCTTCTATCTTGGGCAAGGGGTACTTGTTCTTGATGGTGACCTCATTCAACTTCCTATAATCCGTAAACAAACGGTTACCTCCATCCTTCTTGTCCACAAACAAGACAGGTGATCTCCATGGTGACGCACTTGGTTGAATCAATCCTATTTCCAGCATGGTATCCAGTTGCTTCTTCAGTTCTGCTAGCTCTGACGGGTTCATACTATAGGGTCTCTAGGCTATGGGTCCGGTTCCGGGGATTAGTTCAATGATAAACTCGATATCCCGATCTGGGGGCATACCGGGCAAAAAATCTGGAAATACATCGGGGTATTCATAGACTATCCGGACTTGTTCAATGGTAGGTTGGGCTATACTATTGTTACACTTGAATTGGCGAGGTAAGGTTTCAGATATATGCTCGACTGATATTCCAGCTGTACTGGTCATGGTTATGGCTTTCTTGGCACAGTCAATCAATCCTTTATGTTTGGACATCCAATCCATTCCTAGTACTACTTCCAAACCTTTAGTTCCGAGTACTATCAGATTAGCATAAAAATCTATGCCATGGATTCGGATAGGGACGGCTTTGCAAATTTGCCTAGCCTTGGTGGTTGATCCGGGAATTTGAACAATCATAACATGCTTCAGTTTGGTTGGTTGAATTTTACTAGTGCATGCAAATTCTTCGGTGACAAATGAGTGCGATGCACCAGAATCAAACAACACTCGTGCAAGTACTGAATTAACAGAAAACATACCCAGCACGACATCTGGCGCTTCCTGAGCTTCTTCAGCATGCATGAGAAAAAGACGGCCATTGCGGTTGAGTGAATTCCCTGGGGCAAATCTCCTTCCTGGCTGAACACGACGCTGCTGCTGAGCTGGGGCATTGGCATTGGGTGCTGCGACATTATTCTTGTTGGGGCACTCGCCGGAATAGTGGCCTTTATTTCCACAGTCATAACAAGTCACTTGCGACTTGTCCTTTGCTGCTACAGGCACAGCATTGCTTCCAGTCCTCGGGGCAGTGTTGGTGTTGGCGGTAGCATTGTTGTTGTTGAACTTGGGTAGGGCACGGTTGAAATTGCTAGAGTTGCCGGGGTTGTTGTGATTTCCTCCGGGTCTAGGCTTTCCACGGTTGGGATAGGTCGGACGGTTCATCGGGGGTCTGTTGGTTCTTGGGGCAAATCCTGGAGATGGGTTAGGGGGATACTTTGGGGTCTAATGGGTTCCTGGCTGATGCATCATACGATGCTTGCGGTTCTCATTGTCTTGGTTGATCTTTACTTCCATCTGCATAGCAGAGTCGACAAGGGCTTAAATATCCGCAAAGGGGATATTGACTAACATTGTCTGCATGTCATCGTGCAGACCATTCAGGAATCTTTCTTTCTTCTTGGCTTCGGTGTCGATCTCATCCGGGGCATACCTAGCTAATGACAAGAATTTGTCACGGTATTCCACTACAGTCATCCGTCCTTGCTTCAGTTCTCTGAACTCGTCTCTCATCCTCTTGATCAAACCTGGTGGCACATGGGTTCTGCTAAACTTGACCTTGAATTCCTCCCAGGTCATCATCTTGTTGGAGATATGCCCTAGAGGCAATAATAAATGTAGTTATTATTATATCTTTGTGTTTATGATAAATGTTTACATTCATGCTATAATAGTATTAACAAGGAAACATTGATACTTGTGTGATTTGTAAACTTAATTTGAAGTCCCTAGTATAGCCTCTATACATCACTAGCTTGTTGGTTGATAAATGATTGTGGTTTCCCTATCATGAACATTAGGATGTTATCAACAACAAGATCATATCGTTAGGAGAATGATATGGTGGACATACTCCTATAGATAAGTGTAGCATAAAGATCAAGTCATTTCAATAGTTCAATTGCTATATGCTTTCTGATACATAGTAACCTAATTCCTTCGACCACGAGATCATGCATATCACCTTTACCGGATGGATGCTTTGATGACATCAAACACCACACCGTAACTTGGTGGCTATAAAGGTGGCATTGAGTGTTCGGAAAGTATTGGTTGAAACACATGGATCAAGAGTGGGATTTGTCCATCCATATGACGGATAGATATACTCTGGGCCCTCTCGGTGGAATGTCATCCAATTAGCTTGCAAGCATGTGATTGGCTCACAAGGGATCACATATCACGGGAACGAGAAAATAGTACTTATCGGTAACGAGGTTGAACTAGGTATGAAGAGATACCGACGATCATAACCTCGGATAAGTAAACTATCGTGAGACAAAGGGAAATTGGTATCGTATGTAAGTGGTTCATTCGATCGCAAAGTAATCGTAGAAATATGTGGGAGCCATATGAATTTCCAGATTCCTCTATTGGTTATTGTTCGGAGAAGTGTCTCGATCATGTCCGCATAATTCACGAACCGTAGGGAGACACACTTAAGGATTCGACGTTGTTTGAGTAGTTATGGTATGATGAGAAAGAGACCGAATGTTGTTCGGAGTCTCGGATGGGATCCGGGATATCACGAGGAGATCCGGAATGGTTCGGAGAATAAGATTCATATAAGTAAAGTCTCGTTCGGAGTTGGGGAATGATTCCGGTGTTTTCATCGGGAATGTTCTAGAAGGTTCCGGAATGTCCGGCACTTCGGAGGAGAAGGGGTACATGAATGTGTCATTACAAGTTGGAATGATTGCATCATATACTAGGTGTCATCGCTGTCCAAAATAAAGGGTTTATTCAAATCCTAGTTTGAAAAGTCAAACGGCTAGTTTGAAAAGTCAAACGGCAGTTTTTGGAAAGAGGAGGAGAGGTGGAAACCGAGTTGGGGAGGAGTTCCCTCCTCCAACCGGCGGCCCACCTCCAAGCCGAGTTGGGGAGGGACTCCTCTCCCTCCCCTTGGCCGGCCGGCCCCTCCACCTATATAAGGAGGGGCAGGGCTCCCCTCCTTGACACACAACTCCTACTCCTCCAAACCCTAGCCCCAAGACGCCGCCGCCTCCAAGCCACCGCCGGCCCCTAGGGCACCAACTCGCTGCCGCCTAGCTAAACCCTAGCCGCCGTCTTGTCCCCTCCTTGGTGTGTCTAAACCCTAGAACACCGAGGACTCTCTCATACTCCACCATACTCGCTCCGGCTTGAGGCGAAGCCCTGCGAGATCTCCCCTCTACTTTCGGTACCACGCCGTTGTGCTGCCGGAATCGCGAGGAGAGTGCTACAACCTCCGCTGCCTGCTGGAACAAGGGAGAGGAAGGTCTTCGTCGAGTACCGAACGTGTGACCGACTGCGGGAGCGCTGCCGGAACGCAGCGCCGGAAGGATCGTCTACGCGATCTTGAGATCGGGAAGAGTACGACTACATCACCCACGAGAATCTTCTCTCGTTAAACACTTTGGAATCTTCGAGGGTGAGTTATTCCATCGACTCGTTGCTACAATCTAGTAGATAGATCTTGGCTTGTTTGTTTGTATGCGATAGAAATTTTTTGTTTTCCATGCAACGAAACCCTACAGTGGTATCAGAGCCGTGTCTATATGTAGATCTGTTGCACGAGTAGAACACAATGGTCATTGTGGGCGTTGATGCTTTTATTGTCGATTGCTTCTTGTGTACTTTGCATATTGCGGTATGTTGGGATGAAGCGGCCCGGGCTAACCTTACATGACATCGTTCATGAGACTTGCTCCCCGCTTGACATGCAACTTGTATTGCATAAGTGGCTTTGCGGGTGCCTGTTTCTCCTAGCATAGTTAAGATCCAATTTACAACGGGTGATTAACAATACTAGTATCAATGTTGTGGTTCTTGTTCGTAAGTTAGAACGACACTTATTGAAAGCCCCAAACCACGTAAAATATGCAAAGAAAGTAGAAGCGTCTAACTTTGTTTTGCAGGGGTGTGCTGTGATGTGATATGGCCATGATTGTGATTATATTTGATGTATGCAATGTTCCTTATTGTAAGTTGGCAACCGGCAGGAGCCATATGGTTGTCTTTAATTTATGTTAAGACCCGCGTGTCTATTCAAAGTAGTTGTAATAGTTGAAGCCGGTGGACGACAACCATGGAGAAGCGTCATTGACCTTGATGCAATGCCGGTGATGATGGAGATCATGTTCGTGCTAGAAGATGGAGATCGGAAGCACAAAGAAGAAAGGCCATATCATATCACATATTATGAATTGCATGTGATGTTAATCCTTTATGCATCTTGTATTGCTTAGTAGACGACGGTAGCATTATAAGATGATCCCTCATGCACATGAATTTCAAGTCATAAAGTGTTCACCCTTAGTTAGCACCGTTGCTAAAGCTTGTTGTTTCGAAGCACCACGTGATGATCGGGTGTGTTAGATTCCGCAAGTGTATACAACGTGAGCAAGCCAGATTTGCTCATGCGGAAACTAAGGTTTGATCTTGACGAGCCTAGCATGTACAGACATGGTCTCGGAACACGGATCACCGAAAGGTAAAGCATGAATCATATAGTAGATATGATGAACATGTCTATTGTTCGCCATTGAAACTATATCAACTCTCGTGATGATCGGTGTTGATGTGGTGGATTTGGTTCGTGTGATCACTAAAACAATGTGAGGGATATTGTTTTGAGTGGGAGTTCACCTAGATTAATTTTATTATTAATTTGAACTCAATTTGTCATAAACTTAGTCTAAACTATTGCAAATATGTTGTAGATCAATGGCAGCCCCTACCATCAATTTTAATGCGTTCCTAGAGAAAGAAAAGTTGAAAAACAATGGAAGCAATTTCGCGGATTGGTTCCGCAATTTGAGGATTGTCCTCACAGCTGGTAATTTGACCTATGTGCTGGATGCACCGCTAGGTGACCCACCTGCAGCTGATGCTGCCGATGAAGTAAAGAACGTTTACCTCACTCGAAAGACTCAGTACTCCACAGTTCAGTGTGCTATCTTGTATGGTTTAGAATCGGAGCTTCAGAAAAGGTTTGAGAATTCAGACCCATATGATATTGTCGAGGATCTCAAATTGATTTTTGAGACTCATGCGGCAATTGAAAGCTATGAGGCTTCTGAAAAGTTCTTTAACTGCAAGATGGAAGAGGGCAGCTCCGTTAGTGAGCATGTGCTTAAGATGTCTGGGCACGCAAACAAACTTCAAAGCTTGGGTATAGTGATTCCTAATGCTTTGGGGATTTACCGTGTCCTCCAATCACTACCACCAAGTTACCAGAACTTTGTGATGAACTACAACATGCAAAACATGAACAAGACGTTGCCAGAACTCTTTGCCATGTTGAAATCTGCAGAAGTGGAGATCAAGAAAGAGCACCAAGTGTTGTTGGTCAATAAGACCACCAAATTCAAGAAAGGCAAGTCTAAGCAGAAGGGACACTTCAAGAAGGGTGGTAAGAAAGTTACCACGCCGACGAAGAAGACCAAGGCTGGACCTAAGCCTGATACTGAGTGCTTTTACTGCAAGGGAGAAGGTCACTGGAAGCGGAATTGCCCAAAGTACTTGGCGGATTTGAAGAACGGCAACATCAAGAAGAAAGGTATATCTGATATACATGTTATTGATGTGTATCTCACTAGTACTCGTAGTAGTGCCTGGGTATTTGATACTGGTTCGGTTGCTCATATTTGTAACTCGAAACAGGTGCTGCAGAATAAAGGGAAGCTAGCTAAGAACGAGGTGACGATGCGCGTGGGAAACGGATCAAAGGTTGATGTGATCGCAGTCGGCACGCTACCCCTTCATCTACCATCAGGATTAGTTTTATACTTAAATAATTGTTATTTGGTGCCTCCGTTGAGCATGAACATTATATCAGGATCTTTTTTATTGCGAGACGGTTACTTGTTTAAGTCCGAGAATAATGGTTGTTCGATTTATATGAGTAATATGTTGTATGCACATGCACCTTTGATAGATGGTCTATTCTTGTTGAATCTCGATAGTGGAAATACACATATTAATAACATTGAGGCTAAACGTTTGAAATCGAGCGATGACTCGACCTATATGTGGCACTGTCGTCTTGGTCATATTGGAGTGAAGCGTATGAAGAAACTCCATTCCGATGGACTTCTTGAATCACTTGATTTCGAATCACTTGATAGATGCGAAGCATGTCTGATGGGTAAAATGACTAAGACTCCATTTTCTGGTATGATGGAGCGAGCTACGGACTTATTGGAAATCATACATACCGATGTGTGTGGTCCAATGAGTGTAACATCGCGCGGTGGTTATCGTTATGTTCTTACCTTCACGGATGACTTGAGTAGATATGGGTATATCTATTTCATGAAACATAAGTCCGAAACTTTCGAGAAGTTTAAGGAATTTCAAAGTGAGGTAGAGAATCAACGTAACAAGAAGATTAAATTTCTACGTTCTGATCGTGGAGGTGAATATCTAAGTTACGAGTTTGGCGAGCATTTGAAGAAATGCGGAATACTTTCACAATTGACACTGCCGGGAACACCACAGCGTAATGGTGTGTCCGAACGTCATAATCGAACTCTCCTAGATATGGTTCGTTCTATGATGTCACTTACAGATTTACCGCTATAATTTTGGGGTTATGCATTAGAAACAGCCGCATTCACTTTAAATAGGGCACCGTCTAAATCCGTTGAAACGACACCGTATGAATTATGGTTTGGGAAGAAACCTAGATTGTCGTTCCTTAAAGTTTGGGGGTGCGAAGCCTATGTAAAGAAGTTACAGCCGGACAAGCTTGAACCCAAAGCGGAAAAATGCGTCTTCATAGGATACCCGAAGGAAACTATTGGGTATAGCTTCTATCATAGATCCGAAGGCAAAATCTTCGTTGCCAAGAATGGATCCTTTCTAGAGAAGGAATTTCTCTCGAAAGAAGTGACTGGAAGGAAAGTAGAACTTGACGAGGTTGTCGAACCTTCTCTCGAAATTGCGAGTAGCGCAGCACCGGAAGAAGTTCCTGTGGTGCCTGCACCAATAAGAGAGGAAGCTAATGATGATGATCATGAAACTTCGGTTGAAGTTGCTACAGAGCCTCGCAGGTCAACGAGAACTTGTGCCACTCCAGATTGGTATGATCCCGTTATGAGTGTCATGTTGGTGGACAACACCGATGACCCTGAGACATATGAGGAAGCAATGATGAGCCCAGATTCCAATAAATGGCAAGAAGCCATGAAATCCGAGATTGGATCCATGTACGAAAACCAAGTATGGACTTTGGTGGACTTACCGGATGGCCGGAAGGCTGTCGAGAACAAATGGATTTTCAAGAAGAAAACAGATGCTGATGGTAATGTCACTGTCTATAAAGCTCGACTTGTCGCAAAAGGGTTTCGACAAATTCAAGGAGTTGACTACGATGAGACTTTCTCACCAGTAGCGAAGCTAAAGTCTGTGAGGATTATGTTAGCAATCGCTGCATATTATGATTATGAGATATGTCAGATGGATGTCAAAACAGCATTCCTCAATGGAAACATTGATGAAGAGTTGTATATGATGCAACCCAAAGGTTTTGTCGATCCTAAAGATGCTAACAAGGTATGCAAACTTCAACGGTCCATCTATGGATTGAAGCAAGCATCCCGAAATTGGAATCAACATTTTGATAAGGTGATCAAAAGTTTTGGTTTTATACAAACTTATGGAGAAGCTTGTATTTACAAGAAAGTGAGTGGGAGCTCTGTAGCATTCTTAATACTATATGTGGATGACATATTGTTGATTGGGAATGATGTAGACCTTCTTAATAGTGTCAAGGAATATTTGAATAATAGTTTTTCAATGAAGGATCTTGGCGAAGCAGCTTACATATTAGGCATAAAGATTTATAGAGATAGATCAAAACGCCAAATATCATTGTCACAAAGTACATATTTGGACAAAGTTCTAAAGAGGTTTGGAATGGAAGAAAGCAAGAAAGGGTTCTTGCCCATGTTGCCCAATACGACCTTGAGTAAAACTCAAAGTCCGACATCGGCAGAAGATAGAGAAAGGATGAGTAAGACTCCCTATGCCTCAGCCATAGGATCTCTAATGTATGCCATGCTATGTACTAGACCTGACATTGCATATGCTGTTAGTTTAACTAGCAGATATCAAAGTGATCCAGGAGTGGATCATTGGACAGCGGTCAAAAACATCCTTAAGTACTTGAGAAGAACTAAGGATATGGTTCTTTCTTATGGAGGTGATGAACAGCTCGTTGTTAATGGTTACACCGATGCTAGTTGGAACACCGATCCGGATGATTCTAAATCACAATCTGGATACGTATTTATTTTGAATGGTGCAGCAGTTAGCTGGAGGAGTGCAAAGCAAAGCGTTGTGGCGAGATCTTCAACTGAATCGGAATACATGGCTGCTTTGGAAGCTTCACAAGAAGTGATATGGATGAAAGAGTTCATTACAGAGCTGGGTGTGGTTCCTAGTGCGCTGGACCCAATGTCTATCTACTGTGATAACATGGGCGCCATAGCCAATGCGCAAGAACCAAGGTCACACAAGAAGCTGAAGCACATCAAGCTACATTTCACGCTATTCGAGAACATATCCAAGATGGGGATATAAAGATTTGCAAAGTACACACAGATCTGAATGTGGCAGATCCGTTGACTAAACCTCTCCCGAGGGCAAAACATGACCAACACCAAACTGCCATGGGTGTTCGGTATATTACCATGTAATCTAGATTAGATGACTCTAGTGCAAGTGGGAGACTGTTGGAGATATGCCCTAGAGGCAATAATAAATGTAGTTATTATTATATCTTTGTGTTTATGATAAATGTTTACATTCATGCTATAATAGTATTAACAAGGAAACATTGATACTTGTGTGATTTGTAAACTTAATTTGAAGTCCCTAGTATAGCCTCTATACATCACTAGCTTGTTGGTTGATAAATGATTGTGGTTTCCCTATCATGAACATTGAGATGTTATCAACAACAAGATCATATCGTTAGGAGAATGATATGGTGGACATACTCCTATAGATAAGCGTAGCATAAAGATCAAGTCATTTCAATAGTTCAATTGCTATATGCTTTCTGATACATAGTAACCTAATTCCTTCGACCATGAGATCATGCATATCACCTTTACCGGATGGATGCTTTGATGACATCAAACACCACACCGTAACTGGGTGGCTATAAAGGTGGCATTGAGTGTTCGGAAAGTATTGGTTGAAACACATGGATCAAGAGTGGGATTTGTCCATCCATATGACGGATAGATATACTTTGGGCCCTCTCGGTGGAATGTCATCCAATTAGCTTGCAAGCATGTGACTGGCTCACAAGGGATCACATATCACGGGAACGAGAAAAGAGTACTTATCGGTAACGAGGTTGAACTAGGTATGCAGAGATACCGACGATCATAACCTCGGATAAGTAAACTATAGTGAGACAAAGGGAAATTGGTATCGTATGTAAGTGGTTCATTCGATCGCAAAGTAATCGTAGAAATATGTGGGAGCCATATGAATTTCCAGATTCCTCTATTGGTTATTGTTCGGAGAAGTGTCTCGATCATGTCCGCATAATTCACGAACCGTAGGGAGACACACTTAAGGATTCGACGTTGTTTGAGTAGTTATGGTATGATGAGAAAGAGACCGAATGTTGTTCGGAGTCTCGGATGGGATCCGGGATATCACGAGGAGATCCGGAATGGTTCGGAGAATAAGATTCATATAAGGAAAGTCTCGTTTCGGAGTTGGGGAATGATTCCGGTGTTTTCATCGGGAATGTTCTAGAAGGTTCCGGAATGTCCGGCACTCCGGAGGAGAAGGGGTACATGAATGTGTCATTACAAGTTGGAATGATTGCATCATGTACTAGGTGTCATCCCTGTCCAAAATAAAGGGTTTATTCAAATCCTAGTTTGAAAAGTCAAACGGCTAGTTTGAAAAGTCAAACGGCAGTTTTTGGAAAGAGGAGGAGAGGTGGAAACCGAGTTGGGGAGGAGTTCCCTCCTCCAACCGGCGGCCCACCTCCAAGCCGAGTTGGGGAGGGACTCCTCTCCCTCCCCTTGGCCGGCCGGCCCCTCCACCTATATAAGGAGGGGCAGGGCTCCCCTCCTTGACACACAACTCCTACTCCTCCAAACCCTAGCCCCAAGCCGCCGCCGGCCCCTAGGGCACCAACTCGCCGCCGCCTAGCTAAACCCTAGCCGCCGGCTTGTCCCCTCCTTGGTGTGTCTAAACCCTAGAACACCGAGGACTCTCTCATACTCCACCATACTCGCTCCGGCTTGAGGCGAAGCCCTGCGAGATCTCCCCTCTACTTCCGGTACCACGCCGTTGTGCTGCCGGAATCACGAGGAGAGTGCTACAACCTCCGCTGCCTGCTGGAACAAGGGAGAGGAAGGTCTTCGTCGAGTACCGAACGTGTGACCGACTGCGGGAGCGCTGCCGGAACGCAGCGCCGGAAGGATCGTCTACGTGATCTTGAGATCGGGAAGAGTACGACTACATCACCCACGAGAATCTGCTCTCGTTAAACACTTTGGAATCTTCGAGGGTGAGTTATTCCATCGACTCGTTGCTACAATCTAGTAGATAGATCTTGGCTTGTTTGTTTATATGCGATAGAAAATTTTTGTTTTCCATGCTACGAAACCCTACACATCTGCCTCCGGTCATTGCGCGAACACTGTTCCACCATGCCCTGGCATCTCCGGCTAGATAGTGGGTGGCGAACAAAAATTTCTCGTTGGCTTCCACTCCGGCGACTTCTAGGTTATTTTCCATGGTTTGCAACCAATCATCGGTGTCTAGGGGTTCTTCTGAGTTGGTATTCTGGAAATTCTTGAGTTTAGATCCATGGTTGTCCTAATTTCCGTGGCCTTGGTTGTTGTGGGCTAGCTGGGCTATCTGCTGCAGGGTGGCTAGGTTGGCTTGACGTTCCGCTCGTTCAGCTTCGTGGTCCGAAGTCAAAATTTGCAGAATCTACAACATCGATAGTCCGGGGATGAACCACTTCCTCCACGTGGCATCTGAAGATTGAGATAGATCGTGAGAAAAGAGGGAAAATTCTAAGGTCTTGGGTCTTTGAAAAGTTTTTAAAGTTTGACTCAGATTTTTCTAGCAACTTGCTTTTTCATTCATTCATTCATTCATAGCACATAGTACAACACACACCACAACAAAGAAAAACAGATGGTTTTAAGAACCATTCTGAAAACTACGATACAGTGGGACCGAATACTACTCACTACGCTAGTGCTCAAGTGCTACTACTCCTCGGAATCTGTGGCTTCATCATCCTCATCATCATCGATGAAGGTGAAATCATCCTCATCGGTGAAAAAATCCATAGCCTGATCCTCCAGAAAATCATCGTCATCGTTGAGATAGGAGTAAGGGTCTCCATGAAGATCCTCTCCAGCATTCTCCCTTTCCTCTAACTGCATGTCTCTCTCGTGGATGGTCTCCTCCAAAGATGAGATACGATGGCGAAGACGGTCAATGATGCGCTCCTTCTTGTCGAGATGACGGCGGCGAGACTTGCGATCCTTCGCTAACATGGCGATGGTCTGATCCTTCATCTTGATGATGGCAGACTTGTGGTTGGAGTAGTCACGGCAGTTATCCAACTCCTGCTGACGATCGTACATCATGAAGCTGAGGTGGTCCAATTGAGTCTTCAGCTCGGGGTGGTATGGTGCTTCCAGTGGTTGTCCATATGCATCACGCCTCGGTCAAAACTCAAAGCGAGTACCTTTGATCTGATTGATACTCTGCCCACATAGACGGGAAAGAGCTTCCTGCATGGCCCTGGAAAGTCCATCGAGCCAGTTGTTCTCTCTTAAGGTAAACTGAATTCCTTCCGCAGTGGGAGGTTCAATATTTCCTCGGAGACTTGCAACAATTAGCCACTGCAGATCTTCTCCTCCTTGATCATTGAGCTGAGCTCCGAAGAACTCGGGGTGCGTACGCTCCAGAAGTTCCGAAAGCTGGTCCAAATCCCTCTCAAAGATAAGGTCTCCTCCATTCCCTAACTGATAAAACTTGTTGTAATTCACGTCCATCTATAAGAATATAGGATGAGTAAGTTAGTAGAGTGATTAAGTGTGTCAATATTTTATGTATATTGCAAGAGTTTTTGAGGAACATGAATTTTCATGAAAGAATCAAAGGGATAAGAATAAGAATAAGTTTTTGGTAAATATTTGTTTTCTTTGGTTTTAAAACTAAGTTTTTGATTCAACGTCCAATCTAACTAGGGTCTCCTATGGTCAGGATGGCTCTGATACCAACTTGTCAACACCCGGATTTTTAATCCCAGATGCCTGTTATGCCATACATCGCAACCCCAGGATTACCATTTTTGCGAGACATAACATAATTGGATACCACAGTACATCATCCATTACAAACCGTACATAAGTTCTTACACAAATAGGGATCTCATGTCCAGTTTTTAATACAACTTCAAGCAGCGGAATACGTAATAATAACGGTAGCGTAGGCGAAGCTCCATCTTTGGGGTTCACAGGCAATGCTGACGATGGGAGATGATCCTAGTTGTCGTAACCTTCCTGGGGTACATCCTCCAGGTACTCCTCTTCATTGTCTGGCCACGGGAATAGCCAGGGACAAAGCCATGAGTACTCTTTAAGTACTCGCAAACTAATACTAACAAGTGAAAGGGGGTTTTTGTAATAGGACACTAAGCTCTAGGGTTGTTTTGCAAAAAGCCAGATTTATCTCTACTAAGTTCAGAAGTAAGAGAGCTAATTGAAGTTTATAACACCTAAGTGGGAACTTGTATCTCATATCAAAACCCTGTTGTGGTCAAGTCAAAGTCTCAATTCATTTCACAAGTCTTTTGAAAACATCTGACGGGGGAACAGTATGGCCACTCCAACTGTCCATAACCGCGGATGCGGCTATTCGAATAGTTTGACACTCTGCAGTGATGGTACACTTTCACCACAACATTCGATACATCCGTCAGGAACAAATCATGAATTCACCATACTCAGTATGCGGATAATCAATCCTAACCTTTCAATTACACGCCCTAGTATAAGCACCTCTCCTGTGAGTTTGGCCTCCCAACCATGACCAACTGTCATCTTGGGTACTGCACAGGTGGACAATCTTCACAAGGTAGCCTCAGCTCAGACCTTGGTCGTGAGGGAACTAATACTAGGTATATAAGTTTCCAGTCAAGCCCTACCCAATGTTCGGGTATTGTGGTTGTACGATAAAATTGGAATGGTATCGCATCCAGACAACCATCAGTTTTATAAAGGGCTAAGGCTCATGCCTCACCATTTTCATCACCAAAATCATCAAGTGTTCGGAAACACATGTCCAAAACATTTCAATAGAATGATCCATCATTCCAAGGTTTTCATAACCATTTTTTCACCAAGTATTCCCATCTAAAGTTGATCAAGTTTTATGCTTAGCACTAGCATCTACAAGTGGGGGTAAGCACTAATGAGGGGTGGTACACTAGTGGAGTTTAACTAAGTTTAATCTTATGCCTTAGGATGACATCAAGATTATCTAGCTTAGGCCAAGTTTTATGCTCTTTATGCAACCTTCAATTATCCTTCTAGTATATACCCTTTTTTCCAGTAATTCTAAGTAAGAGCTTTGATAAAGAAATAAAGTAATAAGCTTGCAAGTAAAACTAGGATTGGTTTATCAAGTGGATATGATCACATATGCTTAAGGCATATAGTGGTCATGGTAACAAGCAAGTATTAGCTTGCATAAGTATCAGTATAAGCTTGCATTAGTAGGGTATCTTGCAAGTGTTAGCTTCCATTGGTCCACTTAGTTAATAAAGCTTGCTAAGTTAATAGCTTGCAAGTATTGGCTTGCCTTTTGTAGAGCAGTGGTTGAAGTTCTCCTCGGCTTCTTCTTCGTAGAATCCTCCTTCCTCCTCGTATCCTTGGTCGGTACTAGCGTCTATAAATAAATACGAGGTACACAATCACCAAACAATACTTAACTACTTGCAATCATCACACAAAAGGGTCCTATAGATGATCTAACATCATCACTAACATTACAAGATTAAGGTTTGGTTTAATTCCTTTTATTTGTAGAAAAGTAATTTCTACTCATTGAAAAACTACTTAAGATTTAATATTCTCCAAACCAAAACATGGGATCATGTTGACACATGTCATCACCACATATTTTAGTCCATGGGAATGTGATTTAAAGTGGTGTCACAATTTAATAAGGTTTTACCCTTTTATTTTAATTAATTAAAGTAGCTAGAAATGCCTATGGGGCATTCTTTTATTACTTGAACATTATTTCTGTAAGTAATCCTATATATTTTTATATATTCTAAAAGGTATGGTTAAATGTGATTTTTGAGAGTTGGAATCAACTCAAAAGCTATCATGGTTGTAATTTGAAAAATGTTTGAATGCAGAAAAGCGTCTGCCTTGTTATTTTTACCATGGATGATCTATAGATCGAAATGACTTGAATCTAACGGGCTTGGATTCAGCATTCCCAGACCTTTGTAACAAAATTAGTTTCATTAAATTTGGTTCACTGAATCGACCTGGGTTGATTTTTGAAATTGGGTACAGAAGTGTGTTTGAAATAAAATGGAAAAGGTTAAATTCAAATAACTGGGCTGCGCGGGAAAGGTTAACGGGCCGGCCCAGTGATACTCCGCGGCGCGGGGCTCAGCTGACAGGGGGTTCCACCAGTCAGTGGCTCTTTAAACGCGAAGCGGTACGGGGCAGTATGGGATGTTCGATCTGGTTCTAATCCAACGGCTGAGAGTCATCTTCGACATTGAGCAACGCCGGCGAGACAGAAACCTAGCGCGGCCAGTGGGGGTTTCTTGCGGCTCACCGGGGTTCGGGCGAGGGTCGGCGAGGCGAGCGAACGAAGAAGTCGACGACGGCGAACTCAGGGGTGGTCGCGGCAGCTCCTGGGGTGGACGAAATCGACGGCGCCCTTCTTCTCCAGAGGCGGCCTGCTCCATCGCAATTCCGGCGATGCGCTGCTCGCCTTGCTCCGGGACTGAGGTGGGATGGTTCTGGGTGAGAGAGGAGTGGAATGGTGTGAAGAATTCAAGCGGGGGAGGCCTCTATTTATAGTCGGGACGGTGAGACCGAACGGCATGGGAGGGCGACGGTGGCGACATGGCTACGGGCTGCTAGAGGCATGGCCGGCGGTGGCGATCGCTTGGTGGTCTCCTGGCGATGCTCTATGGCTTTAATGCGCGCGTAGGGGCGGTGTGGTTTGGTCTGGAACACGCGACGCTCTACGCGGCAGAGGCGGCGTCTTCGACGGCGAGCGGTGGCTACGGGGCACGGGCGGTGCAATGGGCATGTCTGGCGTGTTCCTGGGATGGTGGCGATCGTGTATGCACGCGGCGAGGGCGGCGCGCGGTCTGTGAGATTCGGTCGAGCGTGGCGCTCTGGCGCATGCTCGGCACGGTTGGCAGAGGCACGGGCGCGAGTTCCTGGGTGCTGTGTTCGATGTCTTCGAGGCAGGGCCGGTCAAGAGGGGGAGGAGAAGCATGGGTGATCTCCTAGACAAGGTTGGCACAGCTAGTTTCCTCCCTATCTTGTTGTCGACATGTGGGTGGCAAGGGTGGATTCGGCTATTCACCATTGATGGTTTTGGCAAGCTCACAGTGGTTCTAGTGCTTGGTTAATCTTCCTAGATGATCTACTGAGCTGGTTGTGAGCTAGATAGGGAACCAGTTAGGCTCAAAACACTGCACACTATAGTGTTTTGATTTTGTTTGATTTGTGTCTGTGAAGTGTTTGATGAAATGGCCGCATGAATTCAAATTTTGAATTTTGAAAAGATTTTTGGTGGGTGTGCTAGGTTGGTGTTGGTGAGTCTGCAGATGCTTGGGTTTTGAAAGTTGAGCTTGTTTGAGTGGTTTTTGAAAAAGTGGGATCTTCCCATATGATAAATATTCAATTTTAAATTGTCATTTAAACTATGCATTTGAAAGTTTTTGGATGATCACAAGGTGGGCCTTGGTACTTTGTTATGAGTACAATCAAGGGGTGCAAAGATCCAGAAAAGTTTCTGTTAGGTTTTGAAAGTTTGAGACAGCCAAAGTAGGCATGGGAGTTAAATTGGTCAAAATGACCATTCACTCATTTAGCTTTGTTTTGATTTATTTATCTTTGGGAAAAGTTTGGGAAATGTTTAGATGATGTTTATTTCACCTAAGAAACATTTTACAATCAAAGAAACACACAAACAAGGTGGTTCAAAAGAATTCAAAATGAAATGCATACTCTCATGCATGCATTCATATTTTTATTTAGAAAAGTTTTTGTTATCCCCAAATTTGATGATTAGAGTTTGATGATCCAAGTTTAGTATTTTTGGGATGTTACACTAACAATAACCTTTGAGCTCGGTCGACTCCAGGACTATTATATCTGCATCATGATGTGTGCCTCCTATGAGTTGGGGCCAAGATTTTTTTTAGTTACAAGTGGGTTGTAACTAAGAAAAAAATGATCGCACAGTACCAAACATGTTGACATATGCAATACAAAAAATAGTTCATGCTATGTAATAAAATGATAGTGCAAATCATTTGATGACGTCATACCACCTATAACTAGTCACAACCATGTTTAAAATGTGTATGACCTCGTTGTAGAGATTTTACTCTAAAATAGCATATATTGTAATGGTTTGGTATTTTCACTTGCAAGAAATTATGTTCACATGAATAACGGTGCAAATGAATTTGGGAGCATCTTCAAAAAATTCCTTATGTGTTGTATGATTTATGCTTTACTATTTTTAGTCACGTAAAGTATGTAGAAAATGCAGAACGCCTAAAGATGCATAATGAAGATTCAGATGAGGTGTTTGTGCGTAATAGTTTATGTCTATTTAGACACTGACAAGATCAATGCCAACGGTGAGTACTTCTTGCGTGACAATGGTGAGCTTGATCTTTCTGTAAAAAAAATGGCGCACTTGAGCATGAACTCCACAAGCATTTCTTCGGCCAATTTCTAGGGTATGCGAGGGTTGTTCCCGGTCGACCCCGTACAGAACCTAGCTAGAGAAAACTATGGTACCAAGCATCTTGAGTCCTAGAACCATAGAAGGATGTGCCTCTGTCATATGATAATGTGGTTGGGTAAGATATCATGGTTTTTACACACGTTCCTTTGATGTTTGAAATAGAGTAGATACTAGATTGTACATCTACTATATTTCTTATGACATTACCAGGGTTTACCCTTTTTCTTTGAGTTACAATTGCATATAACATTTTTTGGTCCATCTCATAGAACCTTCAAGTTAATCCATATTCCATGAGTTGGGATACAAACCAAAGTAAAGTTCTACCAACTTTCTCAAACATGGGATACAAAAACCCCATGTCTTATTCTTGGCTAGATCCAGCAACATCGACGCATTGGTGGCAATTTCTTTTTAAGAATTTGTCTTTGATTAACATGTTCTTTTAAGGTTTCTTACTATTTTAGTAGTGGATATTTTTGACTCATCTGTTTGTGATAGGGGTTGGATTGTCATGGGACCATATGTTGGTCTTGGGGTTCTCTTTATGTTCTATTTTCTAAGATAGTTAGTTTGGTGTTAATGCTTAGAACATTTGTTTATGAATATATGGTTGCATGCATCTAAGCATGTAGAAGCCGAGAGGCTTGTCCTTCCTCTACATAAAAATCTAAATAAAGTTCTGCTAATGTGTGTTCATTCGCCACATGTCAAGCTAGGACCATGAATCTCTATTATGTCCTCGCTTAATTTTCATCAATGAAGCTAAGAAAATCCTTCATAAAAAAGTTGATTCCACGAAGAATTATGTGATCCAGATCACCAAGAAAAGTTCCTACTCCTACCACGTAGATGCATCATCACTGCCACTTGGTAGGTGGCTAGTTCTAGAGTAGTAAGCTACATGTAGTGGTATCCTTCCATCCAAAAATAAGTACATCAACGCTTCGTGTGTGTAAAGAGGTCCAAACAAATAGTCGACTAGGGGCTGTGTTGGTTGAGTGCACATATTTTGCATCCCAACCCAAGACATATTGTCTTGACTGCGACAAGAAGAGTGGCATTTTGACTAACATTTAGTTGCATGCATTGCATGAAGGGAGCATTTTGACTCTCATGTTTGGTTGAATTCATATGAGTCCATTGGCTTGGTAGATTCAATGGAAGAGTGTTGCATCCTATGTTTGTAGTCACTTATTATCAAGAGTGGTGACCATATCGACATATGATATCAACAAAGTAACAACAAAGCAGCACACAACCAAATCAAATTACCGTCGAACCCAGATGTGATAGAAGTATCGAATTAAACCATTGTATTCCAACTACTTACTCGGTCCATAAAACCATGGCATGAATAGTGTAATCATGGTCATCATCAATAGATCCTTGTGTTACCGTTGTTTTCCCATATTTCCGTAGTCGACTTACTCTTTCATGTCGAACAAACATTATAAATTGGTGTCTCACCAAGTCATCTGTAGCCACATCCTCCTCCTCTTGTACCCATTCATCAATACCAAACCCAAGTATGTACTTATGGAGAATGCAACATGCAAGAACAATATAGACTTGGGTAGGTAATGGTCGAACGACTTATAATCTAGAATCTTACATCTAATCTTGAGAGCGAAAAAATCCCTCTCAATTGTCACCCTAAAGCTTGCGTACTAGAAATTGAAGAGTTCTTCATCATTCTGAGGATTTCCTAGTTCAAATGGTATATAGTGCTTGTCAAAGGTGGGGGAAAAGCCAAGAATATAAAGCATCTACCAAGTAGAGATTTCTTATGAAGTAAACATGAATATGGTGATAATTCACTATAAGAAGTCAAATTCCACGGTATTACCTTGAGGAACACTTATCATGTATCGTTTATAGATGTTGCCATTTAGATTGTTTGCATCATGGGATGATCCTTTCCAACTACCA
This sequence comes from Avena sativa, assembly GCA_916181665.1. Classification (NCBI taxonomy): domain Eukaryota; kingdom Viridiplantae; phylum Streptophyta; class Magnoliopsida; order Poales; family Poaceae; genus Avena; species Avena sativa. The sequence continues at coordinate 182,810,121 of OV702284.1, read as the reverse complement.
AGACATATCTGAACTTGATATAAAAATCAAGGTCAAGTGTTCGGGCCACACATTGTAGGCCATGTATAAAGTTTAGCCTTTGTTACTAATAAGTTGTAACAGTTGTTTCTCTGGCCCATCTTTGAAAGTGACTCTCTTGAAACAATATTTTGCTCGGACCATCGCCAATGTGATAGGCCCCTCTATTTAAAGCCTCGTAACCCTCCGATAAAACCCTACCTCTTATTCTCTCCCCAAATCTGGATGCAGCGGCGTGTCCTCCATCCTTCCCCTAGGTGCGCGAGAGATCACATCCGCTTTGTCAAGGCACGGCGCAGCTCCTCGTGTCTATCCAGATTTGTTCAAGCCATATAGGAGGTGCCTTGGCAGGCGATATCGAAGAAGAAGCTTGTTGGCTGTGGTACCTAGCGACGGGTGTATCTGTCCCAGATCAAGCTTTTTCGTCCTGGATCGGGCGCATCATGACGATGTTGGGCATGCATCTAACTTCTATTGCTCTTCCCCGTGCTTTGTCCGTCTTTCTAGACAACATTATGTTGCTCCCTCCGAGAAAGGCCTCAACGCCTGCTCACCCGTGTGGTAGAGGTCAGCGCCAACACGAAGGTATGAATCTTTTTGTTACTAACCATCATGCTGATGAACTAGGGTTTAGTTAGGATTATCGATTTTAATCGGTCTAGGTTATAGTATCATTGTTGTGTTTAGTTATTAGTATGATTTTATATTTTGTTTTTTATGATTGTTCTATTTCGATTTCTTGTTATATTTAGGGTTATTCATAATTGCCTTGTCCACATAATTCGTTTTATGTTATACTGAATGTGTTGTTTGTGTTATTATTAGTGTTCTGTTATAGTGAATGCTCCTTTTTGGTATAATTATCAAACTGATTAAGCAACTCATTGGTTTTAATATAGGATTCCACTTCTAATACACTACATAAAAAATGACTGGGAACAAACACTACACATCCAGAATTGATATCTAGAAGACACCATAGCAATTATGGACGCATGTAGTTGTTGCAAGTAAAGTCAATGATTGTGTACCAACTTAGCAGCACTTTTGCATGAACATAATGTTTGTCCTTTCTTAGATATGATTATATTATTAACAAAATTATCATTGAAGTAATTGGATTCTTTATTTTCATATAAACAGAGATATCAAGTTATTCTCATTCATGAAGCTACATAAACACCCACTCGTCTCTATTTTTATGTTTCATAACACTATATAAATATTTTTCAAGTAAGAGTATTTTATGCAGCATTACCAAAGTATCACATTGGTTTCGGTGACACCGCATAAAAATACCAAATTGGTTATTTGATTTCATGGCAAGAAATGTTGTTGTCAAGACATGGATCCACTTCTCACATACCTCATCTAGAGACAGCTCAAAACTTTGGTAAGTGACTATTCTAATATTTCTAGATTCACTTGTTCAGATTGATGCATATATTTATATGTTGTTGTAATCTGTTTACGTTCAGGTTGTCTATATTGTCCAGACTATTGCGAGGATTGGTGGAATCAATTTATGGTAGAATCATTTATTTCTTTTCGCCCTTTTACATAGACATTGAGCCATTTTCCTTTGCACGGTCATGACTATTTGTACTTGGTCATATTATGATGAAAATGTGAACGATAAGTTTAGTTAGATATTTTTTGTTGTCCTGTTGACTATGTACTTGCTCATTTTGTGATGGAGATGTAATGTTCACAACTCTTATATGATATCAATGAATAAAATATGCTACTATTTAGTTGTTGTGTTCAACAATATTTTACGGTGTAAAAATAATATATCCTAGGCATAGAACAAATCTCAGTGCAAATGAGTGAAAATGAAACAATTGTAACCAATGAACTACATGAGAAGGCAACGGGCATTCTAAGGAAACAGTTGCCAAATATACCCCTTATTAGTAACGCGTTTTGGATCGATTGCCATAGAGGCCTTCACATCAGCCATACTATATGGCTAGGTAGCATTTATCTGTTGTCGAAGGGTCTTTTGCTCTATGTCCATAGCGTCGCTATATTCTAGTGGAATCACTCTAGAAAGTTGGCTATAACCAACACAATTAAGAAACATTGCCACTTGCTCCTCCACATTCATGAGTATGCTATCATGTAGTACCCCTACCCAGAGATATTTTGATAAGATGGCAAAAATAGGCTCTTCTCGTCTTTAAAATGTCCAGTATCAAAATCAACACCATTATCGTTGTATATGTAATTCATATTTGACATCCTCCCCACATCTTAGTTTTATAGTGATATGTATAATCTTACCTAAGGGAAGAGAGATCATTGGCCATATTGCGAACAAAGAGTATCCACACCTAGATTTCAGCTGTGATATTTAAACCTATGAAAAGATCCATCTTATATGCTTATTTGGTGTAACTACAGCCGCAAGATAGGACACAGGCATGATGCATCCAGATACAAAGGATATCTGCGTCGGAGAGGAAGGAGAGGAGGTACATGCCCAAAGAAAAGGAAGAGCAGCTGAGTCGGTGCTGGCAAGGAGGGTCAGAATTGTCGTTGCCACAACTTAAAGAGAAGTTGAGGATTTTTCTCTACTCTTCAGACTCGAGGCAAGGACTAGAGGGATGTGAGTTTTTCTTTGCCGCCAAAATGGGTGGCCACCCACCATCTCTATTAGGATCATGTTGATTAATGTGTTTCCCCCATTATGCCCAAGCAAACCATTAGAAATGACTAAATAAATTATTTCTAGTGGAGATGTTTGAGAGATACTATCCCCCTCCCCATTTAACCGACATCGGTACGCTTGAGTCCTTGGACAAAAATGGAGGCCCCAACAGAGCCCCTAAACAGATAATATATTTGGCTTTTGTCCTTTGGGCCCAAATTGACGCCAAATTTGGGGCTAGTTTGGGGCCAAACGGACATTGTCCGCCTCCATGTCATCTTGTGGCCCACCCTTCAACCACATAATTGATTACACCCACCACCCTTATGTCCTTTGTATAGAGGGTACTCGTTCTCTTCATGGACACCCACACCAACCTTCTTCCCTCCAACATTGGATGACCAGGAGTAGCTATCATTGTTGTGCTGCTACTTCTTAGCCACAGTCAAGCTCAGACAGCACAATAACCGATCATAGATGTGTGGTGCATTCCGTTGGCACCACTGTCGTGTGAAGCCAAGCAAACTCGATGTGATCTCGAGCGATAACACCTCTGCCTTCATCTCTGACCATAGATTCTCGAAATTACCGAACACAACTACTCCAATGCCCCGAGTTCCAGCTTCGTCTCATCCACACACAAGATGTTCAGTGGTTTTTTCAAAAAAGATTTTAAGTAAAATGTTTTGTAAGCTCTCCTTTAGTACCTATGAACGTTTATGTTATCGTTGTTGCATTAGGCATATATCATGGATAGTGATGAGTTCTTCTACAAAGAATTCATGGAAATATCATCTGATGATTGATCCAACATTAATGAATATATTTTTATCGTCGCGACTCTTTTCCTCAATGAGGAACAACAGAATGCATTTTCCAAATTGAAGGGGATGATAGTGGTATATGCCATGATTGATTGTAACCGAGTTTTGTCAGTCATGTTATCCTATACAATGACTATATCAGGATGACTAATCCAAGCTTCCCGGAGACGCTTTTGTATGCCCAAGTATGTGATCATGCATATTGTGGAGGGTGTAAAATACCATGATGACTATGTTAGACTGAAGAGAGATTGCACCGTCTAGCTTGGGTTTTATTCTATATAGAAATACAATGCTTCTATTCGGATGCTTGCATACGGAGATTTGGAAGATTGCATTGATGAGTAGATTCGCACTGGAGAATACACATTCCTTGATGCCATGTACAAGTTTTATGGAACAATGGTGAAGGTTTTTGGCAAGGAATACTTGATAGAACTAAACGCTCAGGGCACATCCTGGATCTTGGCTATTTGAACGCTAGAGGTTTTCCTAGGATGTTGGAAGAAATATACATTTGCTTGACGAAGGAAATATAAAGGACGTGTTGGAAAGTGCACTCTCATATTTTAAGCAATGCACCACATGATCTCCAAATTTGACACTCTTTTTTTAGCATTGCATGATCTCACAATGACATTGATGTCTTCAACACTCCCTCGTGTTTAAAAGACTTGCTGAACGCAATGCTATGAAGTATAACTATGAGATCAGTAAATAACAATACAATAAGGGATACTACCTAGTTAGCTGGTAGTATCTATTTGCAATGGTCTACATTTGTGAAGACTGTCACATCCCAAATTTTAGATTTGGTCTTGCATATCATTCATAGCATTACATCATATCTTTCCATGCAAAACCGTCGAGTAGAAAGGTTCGGCGGAACGCCACCTTCAAAACCCTATTTTGTTTCGCTACGAGTTTCCTGCGGGAGGCTTTAGAGGGACTTGCAACAACCACCCCTGTAGGTTCGAGTTTTCACTCAAACTTCGACTGAAGGTTGTGCCACTCGACGATACGAACCCGTAGGCGCGAGAATCGCTCCAATCGGAGTTCGTATGCAAAAGACTCGGACGTTTTAGTAAACCGCCGGAAAACGGTCCGAAAATCTGGACCGATTTCCGAGTTGGAGTCAGTTTCTGGACCGTTTCTGTTCAGGATTCCACGCGCAGGAGTACTTAAAGAGGGCCCCGCCTGCCCTCGATTCCCGTGCCCGACCCCAGCCCCGCGACCCCGCCGCCACCGCCTCCTACCGCGCGCACGCGCCCCGAGGCAGACCGCCGCCGTCGCCGCCAGGTGCGCCGCCTCCCCCTCGCCGCCCTCTCTCCGTTCCCGGTCGCCGCGCCGCCGATGGTCGCCGTCGCCGCCGCCATCTGCACGCCGTCGCGCCGCCATCGCCGCAGCCGCCGCCGCCGCTGCAGGCCGCCGCCGTCGCCGCCTCCTACCGCGCCGCGCCGCCGCATCGCCCGCGCGCCACCCGCGGCAGCGCCGCCGCCGCGCGCCCTCCGCGCCGCCTCGCGCCTGCGCCGCCGCCGCCGTGCGCTGCGCGCCACCGAGCCGCCATCGCCGCCACCACGCCGCGCGCGCGACACCGCCGCCGCCGCCGCCTTGCTACGCTGCTGCGCCGCCGCCGCCGCTGCCTTGCCGCGTGCGATCGCCCACGCGCATCATCGCATGCGTTATCGCGTGCATGCACGCACACGTACACGCACGTTCGCGCGCCTCCTCGCGCGCGCGATTGTTTTTTCTGGACCGTTCGTTGACCGTATGTGTCCATGTAGGAAGGACCTCATCACCGGAACCGATCGCCACCGCCATCCGGAGCCCGCCGCACCTTCCGGAGTCCGTTTCGCCATCCGTTTCCGGTAAGACAGCAGCCACCGTCAGATCTCAGATCAGCGGCTTAGATCGTTCGTTGACTGGTCAGCATCCCAGGCGTTGACTAGTCAGACGCCCAGTCAGCAGACGCTTGACCAGTCAAACAGACACAGTTGACTGGGTCAATTTCGTTAATCCCTTTTAGTTGGCAGATTTCGGTAGAATCTTGTAAATTGTGTAGTAATTCAACCGCTTGGCCTAAAATTGCAAATAAAATATGTACGAGTTCAGTGAGTCGTGTAGAATCTCGCTGTACCTTTGGTTCAGACTTTTACTGTCAGGTTTAGTACAGTTTAATCAAACTAGTTAATGGCCTTTTCGGAGTAATAAATTCGTAGAAAAAGATCCGTAGCTCCACAAATCGCGTGTGATATGTCCCTGAGCTCGTGTGAACGAGGGGAATCTCATCATGCATTAAAAAGATAGGCTTACAGTAAAAAATTCTGCAGTATTTGTCTAATGGCTTTCTGCAGTGTTTTAATTACTCGGGGAGTTTTATAATTCCTTTTTGAGTAATTCCAGTTGGTACTGTTTCTTTACAGCGATGCCTTTGCGGTAGAATATTTCCAAGATTTTACAAACAGTATACTACCGGTAGTAAATTATTTAAGTTCTAGCTCTAGTTGTGAGCATTACTTTTGTCTATTAGTTTCCCTAGCGCTAAAACTATTTTTCATGCATGCAATCGGTAGTGTTATGTTATAGGATGTTGTGGTGCAGCTGTAGCACCAATTCACTTGCCGTTCTTGCATTCATGCATTATATTTGTTGCATATGTTGTGAATTGTTTGTTTATGAATGCAATTGTGTCGTGTAGATTGTGCTGAGTGCAACGCTTGTTCGTGTGAGGATTGTACTCCATACCGCTACAACCAAGGCAAGTAGATGCTACCTTGTTCATGATATCGTCCTACTATTTTCTATGCATTGTTGTGTATTTTATAGATGCATGTGTAGGATGATACTATCGCTATGCTATGTCCTATTATGTGGTAGGACCCTCTTTGTAGATGAACCACCGTTGGTAGATGTGCTTAGCCATGCTTGATGAACGAGGGCTGGGTTACATCATTGATACTTGTTTTCTCAAAGTATTGGTTTGTGAAAACTAAAACAACTTAATCAATGAACCCCCTGGGTGTGATGGTATTGATAAATTTTGGTGGTTTCATTGCGGAAAGGCACCCAGGTATCAAGAGAGAATGATTGGCTTCTTTATTGTGTAGCTTACGTGTACAACCATGTGCCAATAATGGAATGGGCGGTTGGTTGGACTTAGTAGGTTGTGGTAACTCGAACCCGCGTATCCAGAGATGTAGAATTTTGGTAGGTTGGACCGGTGCGCGTCGGGATTGAGGTGCTACTTCCCGAACAGTCTCTTCTTGGTCTTCTCCCTATCATCACCCAAAATGAGAGTGATGGTACGAGCTGGGCTGGCCAAGTCACATGGGTAAAGTGTACTAACCTCTGCAGAGTGTATAAACTAATCGATTAGCCGTGTCCCCGGTTATGGACATCTGAGTTGCTAGATATTGATTCCATGACATGTTTCTCGCTCATTCTAATTTCATAATTGCTTTAATATTGTTGGGTTGACTTAATTGGGATCTTTTCAAATAAAATCAAACTGTTTATTAAAGTAGGACAAATGTATTTGCAAATGCAAGCCAGACACAGCTCCAATTGCCAGATATGCATGTAGATGTTAGTACTATTGCCTCCTTTACTAGCTCTACTTGCCATACATTCCATGTATTGACCCTTCGGGGCTGCTACGTTTCATGTTGCAGGTTATTCCGATTCTGATTGATCGTTATAGGCCACGGTACTCCACTCGGCACTTGTTCACTTGTGGGCAATTTGAAGATTGGGGGATTTATTTGTTTATGTTGCTACCTGAATGATTTGAGCTAGCTTTATGCTAAGCTTTTATTGTAATAATGGTACTCTGGATCTTTGTAGTACAAGATACACGGTTATTTTGCTATGTTATCTATCTTACTCTATTGTGGGCCAATGAACCGATCCAGGGATTGGCATGTCACATAGAGGCCACGGTCTTTTCAGAACCGGGGTGTCACGGGATGGTATCAGAGCCCGTGTGTCGACTGTAGGATCATGACCTAGGATTGGATTAGGAAGCCATAGAATTACTAAGCCTATATTAACTCTGTCTTTCCTCTTATGCCTTTCACCCTCGTAAATTCTTACCATATGCTATTCTCACACTTTCCTCTTTTACTTGATAGATGGGAGACGTCAGGACTGAGTATGTCACCATGGAGTCACCAAGGCCCTTTGCAAGGCAGTTAGCTCAGCTCTCTCAGTCATTGGGATTGCCACTACCCATGTTCAAGGGAAGAAGGTTGTACACCTATGGATATGGAGAGGATGCATGGGAGATCACCACCTACATATTCAGAGATGCCGCCTTGCCAAACCCCGCGCACTTGGTCTACACCAAGACATACTGCAATTGGGGACTTGGAATCAACTTGGCCATACATGAAGCCCTGTCTCGCCAGTGCCACTATGTCCGACACCTACTGCCTGCAGATTCACCTTACCGTGACTATGGAAGGCGTGATGAAGAAGGGAACATTGTGACTACCCCGGGCGACAGGAACAACATGCCGCCCCGTCGGAGGCACATAGAGGACATGGAAAGAGAGAATGGAGCTCTAGCGGAGAAGGTGAGGATGTTGAAGGAGATTGCAGACTTTACTAGCAATGGAATGGTGGTCCAAGGACAGGAAATAGACACTTTGCATGAAGCTGTGGGAGTTCTGGAGACTGCCCTGATAGCCAGAGATGAAACCATAGCACATCTTCATGGCACTGTGCAAGAGAATACCCAGAACATACAACAATTGCAAGGGACCGTCCAGGAAAGGGACCAAACCATTGAAGCTATGACAGCCCAGATTGCCGCTCTCCAAGCGCAGCTGAATCCACCCCCGGATGATGACAATGGAGATGATGGCAACAATGGGGATGATGATGACAGTGGAGACGATGATGATGATGAGGACGAGGATGATGATGATGGAGACGATGATGGTGGAGGGGATGAAGCTGTTGCTGTAGCAGCTGAGGATGAAGAAGAAGAGGAGGATCCAGAAGAGGTGGAGTTTGAAGTCTCAAGTGATGGTTCAGGAGAGGTGTACACTCCGCCGCCATGGTTGTACCGCGAGCCGAAGCGCCAACGCATGACCGCAAGGACCTACCTCAATCTCTTCAAGAAGTAGATAGAAGTCCACCAATTAGTCCACGTTAGGAGAATTCGTTAGGATTAGTCTCGATCGATGTGAAGCTTAGTTCGTGTTAGTTTAAAAGTGTTTAGTTGCTTATTTGTGTACTCCAATATCCCAGGATTTATTTGAACAATTAATGAAAGAGTTATGGCAATTTGGTTATCATCTGTGTTATTTTCGCTGCAGTTTTTCTGCTGATACAGCAGTACTGCGCGATTTTTCATATTTTTCTGGTAACTCGGAAAAATCTGAAAACAATTGGGCTGATGCGAAACTCTCTGTGCTATATGCACAAAAATTGGCTAATTTTTCTGACGAGTTTAAGTCAGGCGGAAAAATTCGTGAATTCTGCTGGACTGTTCTGGCAGAATTGCTGTTTTGTTGATTAGATGATCTATTGTTTAGTTAACCATTGCCAACTCTTGCAAAACTATTTCAGTAGGTATATACTGCTAGGATAGCACCTGGGATGTTGCTGGACCGCTTGTTTGTTGATGTGTTGCTTGCTTGTGATTGTCTGCTATTGTTTGTTGTTGTTTGATCATATGCATGGGTAGAATCCTATTATCGTAGTTGATTCTTTCTAAACTTACCTATGCTGAACCGCAGATGCCTCCCCGCCGCCAACCCACTGAGATGGAGCAGCTCATGGCAGCTCAGGCACAGCTGACCCAAGTGATGACTCAGTTCATGGCAAACCAGAACAACAACAATGGAAACAATCAACCTCAGGGAGATGCTCTCACCAGATTTCTGAGGTTAAGGCCAGCTAAGTTCCCTACTGCAACGGAACCAATGGTTGCTCTCGACTGGTTGCGTTCAGTCAACAAGGATCTAGTAACTGTCAGATGCACTGATGCTGAGAAGGTGAGGTTTGCCGCTCACCTACTGGAGGGACCAGCCGCTTCTTGGTGGGACACATTCCAGATCACCCACCCGCTGGATACCGTGACTTGGGCTATGTTCGAGGAAGGTTTCAGGACCAACCACGTGTCTTCAGGAGTTCTGAGCCTGAAGAGGAAGGAGTTCCGCAACTTGCGCCAAACCAATCGTTCCGTGGCCGAGTACATTGAGGAGTTCAACAACCTGTCCCGTCATGCACCTGAGGATGTTGACACTGATGCCAAAAGGAGGGAGAGATTCCTGGATGGCCTCAGTGATGAGCTTTCAGTACAGCTACTTGTGGTTTACTGCCCCACTTTCCAGGAGCTTATGGACAAGGCCAGGATCTTGGAGGGGAAGCACAAGCAAGTGGAGAACCACAAGAGAAAGAACAACAATCACCACTCTGGTTCACACCACAAGACTCGCACTTCATATGATGGATACTCCAAGCATGGAGGAAGTGACCATGGGAGCCATGACCGCCGCGATGGACATCGTCATGACAACCATAGGAGCAGCCACCACAACCACAAGGGAGGACACTCTCACCACTCTGGAGGACACGGTGGACATGACCACAACCGTGATCGCAACTTCGTGAAGAAGGATCTGAGTGAGGTGACGTGCTTCAAGTGCAAGCAGAAGGGGCACTATGCTGACAACTGTCCGAAGAGGAAAGGACTCAAGCCAACCAACGGCGAGAAGGCCATAGTGAACCACATGAATGTGGAGGAGATTCCAGATGAGCCTGACCTTGTGATTGGTAAGTTCCCAATCAACACTTACCCTGCACTTATACTTTTCGATACTGGTGCATCGCATTCATTCATATCAAGGGCATTTGTGGATAAGTATAAGTTACCTACCGAGTCTATGAAAAGGTCTATTAGAGTGAGTTCACCTGGAGGAGATATGATAGCTAGTGCGGGATGCCGCGACTTGACTGTGAGGATTGGAACACACAACTTTATTGCACATCTAGTAGTGTTGGATTCACAGGGGTTAGATGTCATTCTGGGTATGGATTGGATGTCCATGCACGGGGGACACATAGATTGTGCACAGCGAGCCGTTTCACTCAAAACCCCGGATGGTAAGAGGATTAGATTCAAGTCGGTTGCACGACCAGGAAGGAGTAAGTTGAATTCTCTTAAGGGGGTTAGCATGGATACTGTGCCAGTGATTAGGGATTACCCCGACGTGTTTCCGGAAGAGCTGCCAGGTATGCCACCTGACAGAGATGTAGAGTTTCTTATCGACCTGCTGCCGGGAACAGGACCAATAGCAAAGAAGCCATATAAGATGGATGTCGATGAGCTGAAGGAATTGAAGAAACAGTTGAAGGAGCAGCTGGAAAAGGGATTCATTCAGCCTAGTGCGTCGTCATGGGGAGCACCTGTTCTGTTTGTGGAGAAGAAAGACAGCACCAAGAGATTAGTGGTGGACTATCGTTAGCTGAATGAAGTAACCATCAAGAACAAGTACCCTCTGCCAAACATAAATGATTTGTTTGATCAACTGGAAGGAGCAAAGGTGTTCAGCAAGATTGATCTGCGATCTGGCTACTTTCAATTGAAGATCCGGGAGGAGGATGTACCGAAAACCGCCTTCACCACTAGGTATGGTTTATATGAGTATACAGTTATGTCTTTTGGACTAACGAATGCCCCGGCATACTTCATGACCATGATGAACAAGGTATTTATGGAGTATTTGGACAAGTTCGTGGTGGTGTTTATTGATGACATACTGATATATTCCAAGGATGATGTTGAGCATGAGAAACATCTGAGACTGATTATGGAGAAGCTGAGGGAACACAAGCTGTATGCCAAATTCAGCAAGTGTGAATTCTGGATTAACACTGTTGGGTTTCTTGGACACGTAGTGTCAGGAGAAGGAATTGCTGTTGATCCAAACAAAGTGACTGCAGTAACTGAGTGGGAAGCGCCCAAGAATGCGGGAGAGATTCGAAGCTTTTTGGGACTTGCTGGATATTACAGGAGGTTTATAGAAAACTTTTCCAAGATTGCTAAGCCGATGACTGAACTTCTGAAGAAGGAGAGGAAGTTTGAATGGTCATACGTATGTGAAGCCAGCTTTCAGGAACTGAAGCGTCGACTAGTGACCGCGCCTGTTCTATGTTTACCAGATCTTCAGAAGGATTTCCAAGTATACTGTGATGCTTCTCGACAAGGACTTGGGAGTGTGCTGATGCAAGATGGGAGAGTAGTGTCATATGCCTCACGACAACTCAAGCACCATGAGCGGAACTACCCCACACACGACTTGGAGTTAGCGTCAGTGGTTCATGCGCTCAAGGTATGGAGGCATTACTTAATGGGAAAACACTGTGATGTGTACACCGACCACAAGATCCTGAAGTACATATTTACACAGAAGGAACTGAACATGAGACAAAGGAGATGGTTGGAACTTATCAAGGACTATGATATGAATCTACAGTACCACCCGGGAAAGGCCAATGTAGTAGCTGATGCTCTGAGCCAGAAGGTTTATGCCAATGGATTGACAATTGGTGAATTGCCTGAGGACTTGTGCAAGCAATTCAAGGACCTTAGACTGGAGGTAGTATCTGAAGGATACCTGGCTACAATGGAAGTCCAACCGATGCTACAGGAAAGGATCGTAAAGGCTCAAGTGGGAGACAAGGAAATAGAGGAGATAAAGGAAAAGATGAAGGATAATCGGGAAAAGGATATTCGCGAGGATGAGCATGGTACCTTATGGTATGGAGATCGTTTGTGTGTGCCCAGCGACCCGGAGATAAGGGAGTTGATTCTGCAGGAGGCTCATAACTCGCCATACTCCATACATCCGGGCAACACAAAGATGTATATGGATTTGAAGAGCAGATTCTGGTGGAACAACATGAAGGGAGACATCGCCAAGCATATTGCCCTATGTGATGTGTGCAGCCGAGTGAAGGCGGAACACCAGAAGCCAGCAGGACTGCTACAGCCATTGCCCGTGCCAGATTGGAAATGGGATAGAGTGGGAATGGATTTTATCACAGGACTGCCCAGGACCCGGTCAGGATATGACTCTATTTGGGTAGTGGTCGACCATTTGACTAAGGTAGCCCACTTTATACCAGTGAAGACGACTTATACGAGTGCAAAGTTGGCCAAGATTTACATGGACAGGATTGTGTGCCTACATGGAGTTCCCAAGAGTATCGTATCTGACAGAGGCACCCAATTTACCTCACACTTCTGGCGCCAGCTGCACGAGTCACTTGGTACTAGATTGGAGTTTAGCATAGCGTTTCACCCACAGACTGATGGACAGACCGAGAGGGTGAATCAAATTTTGGAAGACATGCTGAGAGCTTGCGCCTTGGCTCATGGATCCAGTTGGGATGAGAATTTGCCGTATGCGGAGTTTTCCTACAACAACAGCTACCAAACCAGCATCAAGACATCACCGTTCGATGTGCTGTATGGAAAACGATGTCGTACCCCATTGCTGTGGGATGCAGTAGGAGAACGTCAGCTGTTTGGACCTGATTTGATCAAGGACGCTGAGGAGAAGGTCGCCTTGATTAGAGATAGGCTGAAAGTAGCACAATCAAGGCAGAAGAGCTACGCTAACGCCAAGAGCAAGGAAGTGGTGTATGAGATAGGTGATAGAGCATACCTTAGAGTATCGCCGCTTCGTGGAATCAAGAGATTTGGAATTAAGGGTAAGCTGGCACCTCGATTTATTGGACCGTATCGGGTCTTAGCACGCAAAGGAGAAGTTGCTTATCAGTTGGAGTTGCCAGAAGCTCTGTCTGCTGTTCACAATGTGTTCCACGTGTCCCAGCTGAAGAAGTGCCATCCGGAGATGGTGGATACACCATTGAGAGACACCGTACCGCTAGAGGAAGTTCAGCTGGAGAATGATTTGACCTACGAGAAGAAACCGGTCAAGATTCTGGAGACAGCAGAAAGGACTACCCGTACCAAGACAATCAAGTTTTGCAAAGTACAGTGGAGCCACCACACCGAAGAGGAAGCCACTTGGGAGCGTGAGGATGACATCCGAGAGGACTATCCACACCTATTTGCTAGCCTCGCCGAATCTCGAGGACGAGATTCATCTTAAGGGGGTTAGTCTTGTCACATCCTAAATTTTAGATTTGGTCTTGCATATCATTCATAGCATTATATCATATCTTTCCATGCAAAACCGTCGAGTAGAAAGGTTCGGCGGAACGCCACCTTCAAAACCCTATTTTCTTTCGCTACGAGTTTCCTGCGGGAGGCTTTAGAGGGACTTGCAACAACCACCCCTGTAGGTTCAAGTTTTCACTCAAACTTCGACTGAAGGTTGTGCCCCTCGACGATACGAACCCGTAGGCGCGAGAATCGCTCCAATCGGAGTTCGTATGCAAAAGACTCGGACGTTTTAGTAAACCGCCGGAAAACGGACCGATTTCCGAGTTGGAGTTAGTTTCTGGACCGTTTCTGTTCAGGATTCCACGCGCAGGAGTACTTAAAGAGGGCCCCGCCTGCCCTCGATTCCCGTGCCCGACCCCAGCCCCGCGACCCCGCCGCCACCGCCTCCTACCGCGCGCACGCGCCCCGAGGCAGACCGCCGCCGTCGCCGCCAGGTGCGCCGCCTCCCCCTCGCCGCCCTCTCTCCGTTCCCGGTCGCCGCGCCGCCGATGGTCGCCGTCGCCGCCGCGCCGTCATCGCCGCAGCCGCCGCCGTCGCCGCCTCCTACCGCGCCGCGCCGCCGCATCGCCCGCGCGCCACCCGCGGCAGCGCCGCCGCCGCGCGCCCTCCGCGCCGCCTCGCGCCTGCGCCGCCGCCGCCGTGCGCTGCGCGCCACCGAGCCGCCATCGCCGCCACCGCCGTGCGCCGCCACCGCGCCGCGCCCGCGACACCGCCGCTGCCGCCGCCTTGCTGCGCTGCTGCGCCGCCGCTGCTGCCTTGCCGCGTGCGATCGCCCACGCGCATCATCGCATGCGTTATCGCGTGCATGCACGCACACGTACACGCACGTTCGCGCGCCTCCTCGCGCGCGCGATTGTTTTTCCCGGACCGTTCGTTGACCGTGTGTCCGTGTAGGAAGGACCTCGTCACCGGAACCGATCGCCACCGCCATCCGGAGCCCGCCGCACCTTCCGGAGTCCGTTTTGCCATCCGTTTCCGGTAAGACAGCAGCCACCGTCAGATCTCAGATCAGCGGCTTAGATCGTTCGTTGACTGGTCAGCATCCCAGGCGTTGACTAGTCAGACGCCCAGTCAGCGCCCAGTCAGCAGACGCTTGACCAGTCAAACAGACACAGTTGACTGGGTCAATTTCGTTAATCCCTTTTAGTTGGCAGATTTCGGTAGAATCTTGTAAATTGCGTAGTAATTCAACCGCTTGGCCTAAAATTGCAAATAAAATATGTACGAGTTCAGTGAGTCGTGTAGAATCTCGCTGTACCTTTGGTTCAAACTTTTACTGTCAGGTTTAGTACAGTTTAATCAAACTAGTTAATGGCCTTTTCGAAGTAATAAATTCGTAGAAAAAGATCCATGGCTCCAAAAATCGCGTGTGATATGTCCCTGAGCTCGTGTGAATGAGGGGAATCTCATCGTGCATTAAAAAGATAGGCTTACAGTAAAAACTTCTGCAGTATTTGTCTAATGGATTTCTGCAGTGTTTTAATTACTCGGGGAGTTTTATAATTCCTTTTTGAGTAATTCCAGTTGGTACTGTTTCTTTACAGCGATGCCTTTGCGGTAGAATATTTCCAAGATTTTACAAACAGTATACTACCGGTAGTGAATTATTTAAGTTCTAGCTCTAGTTGTGAGCATTACTTTTGTCTATTAGTTTCCCTAGCGCTAAAACTATTTTTCATGCATGCAATCGGTAGTGTTATGTTATAGGATGTTGTGGTGCAGCTGTAGCACCAATTCACTTGCCGTTCTTGCATTCATGCATCATATTTGTTGCATATGTTGTGAATTGTTTGTTTATGAATGCAATTGTGTCGTGTAGATTGTGCTGAGTGCAACGCTTGTTCGTGTGAGGATTGTACTCCAGACCGCTACAACCAAGGCAAGTAGATGCTACCTTGTTCATGATATCGTCCTACTATTTTCTATGTATTGTTGTGTATTTTATAGATGCATGTGTATGATGATACTATCACTATGCTATGTCCTATTATGTGGTAGGACCCTCTTTGTAGATGAACCACCGTTGGTAGATGTGCTTAGCCATGCTTGATGAACGAGGTCTGGGTTACATCATTGATACTTGTTTTCTCAAAGTATTGGTTTGTGAAAACTAAAACAACTTAATCAATGAACCCCCTGGGTGTGATGGTATTGATAAATTTTGGTGGTTTCATTGCGGAAAGGCACCCAGGTATCAAGAGAGAATGATTGGCTTCTTTATTGTGTAGCTTACGTGTACAACCATGTGCCAATAATGGAATGGGCGGTTGGTTGGACTTAGTAGGTTGTGGTAACTCGAACCCGCGTATCCAGAGATGTAGAATTTTGGTAGGTTGGACCGGTGCGCGTCGGGATTGAGGTGCTACTTCCCGAACAATCTCTTCTTGGTCTTCTCCCTATCATCACCCAAAATGAGAGTGATGGTACGAGCTGGGCTGGCCAAGTCACATGGGTAAAGTGTAATAATCTCTGCAGAGTGTATAAACTAATCGATTAGCCGTGTCCCCGGTTATGGACATCTGAGTTGCTAGATATTGATTCCATGACATGTTTCTCGCTCATTCTAATTTTATAATTGCTTTAATATTGTTGGGTTGACTTAATTGGGATCTTTTCAAATAAAATCAAACTGTTTATGAAAGTAGGACAAATGTATTTGCAAATGCAAGCCAGACTCAGCTCCAATTGCCAGATATGCATGTAGATGTTAGTACTATTGCCTCCTTTACTAGCTCTACTTGCCATACATTCCATGTATTGACCCTTCAGGGCTGCTACGTTTCATGTTGCAGGTTATTCCGATTCTGGTTGATCGTTATAGGCCACGGTACTCCACTCGGCACTTGTTCACTTGTGGGCAATTTGAAGATTGGAGGATTTATTTGTTTATGTTGCTACCTGAATGATTTGAGCTAGCTTTATGCTAAGCTTTTATTGTAATAATGGTACTCTGGATCTTTGTAGTACAAGATACACGGTTATTTTGCTATGTTATCTATCTTACTCTATTGTGGGCCAATGAACCGATCCAGGGATTGGCATGTCACATAGAGGCCACGGTCTTTTCAGAACCGGGGTGTCACAAAGACAATCCTCAACTCCTAAGGTAACAAAAGACCGCTTTTTACATAACAACAAGACAAATATGTGGAGCGTACTTTTGATGTGCTCCAAAATCATGGGACCAAAGTTCGGCACGCTGCTAGAGCATGGGATGTCGAGCAAATGTGAGTGTGTCGTGAATGTTTGTGTGATCATATAAACACAACATGATTGTAATGGATTAGCGTGATGATCAAATATATGATCTAGATTTGGACTTCATGGGGCCCATTTATTGAGCCTAAGCATGCACATTCCGGTTTCAAAGATTATCTTGAGATGCATCGGGAAATCCTTGACAAGTGTGTTCATCAACAACTCTAAGAAGATCTAGTTGAAACGCATGTTGATTCCCGGAGGAAATACATACTTTTCTTGTTCATGTGTTGTAATGTACAATTTATTTTTGGAATGGCAATGTTTAATTTAAATTATTGCGTGGACTATGTTATTTGAATGTTTGAATTGACGTATAATTTATTTGTTTGTTGAAAATTATCTACAAAAGATATGTATTTCAGATAGGAGAGTAAACTAGAATTAAAAATACCAACAAGACGGACATTAGAAGGTGTATGTTTAGGGGTGTCACTAAGTGCACTGGAAAAGGTATTCACGGACACATGTCTAACGTCCACTAAACAGTTTTTTTGTGTCCCTTTCCAAACACTACTATGAGGGGATTAAGATTGGAGTTTGCTTAAGGTGAAGACTCAAACCCTCGTACAGGCATCCAAACAAATAAACTCTGCACCGCTTATCCATGTGCAGACAACCAAATGGCTCAAAAGGTGTATCGTGCTTGCCCTTGTCGTGACTGTTAGGTGGCCTTAGCGCGGCGCACCGGCGAACCTTCAGCATAGAGTGTTGGTATTCCGGTGCAGAAAACAAAAAATTCCTACGTCGGATCACCCTAATGCCCAAGATCAATCTATTAGTAATCCAGTAATAACCGAGAGGTTTTGGATACGTACCCTTGTAGTCCAAAAGCGACTAATGTTCTGAGGGGAACGTGGTTGAAGTAGTCGTGCTCGTAGCTGACCTCAAGGTCACGAAGCTCCTCGCAAGTCACCCCTTGTTCCACCACCGTGCAGTAGTCCGGCTCACGACATCCAAAGTGCCCCAAGTGTTGCAGCTCGTGGCTTCGTACACATATGGTGTACGATGAGACCTCCAGCTCCTTGATCCCTGCTGGGAGTGTGGAAGTAGATCTCTGGCCTGGAATCCTCGCATCGCAATGGCGTGCTGCAGGTGCATCGTCTCTTGCGCGAACAGACCTAGACCATTCCAACGCGTGGAAACAACTAGAGAGAGAGAGATTGGAGGCACTTAGAGAAGGAGGAGAGTTCCCAACTCATGGGTTATGTTGTTTGTTGTGTTGTCTCTCCTCCAGGAGGGGGATTTATATAGGGGTGGAGGGGGTAGGCTTGCCCCTCCCCAAGGAAAACAGGCGGCGGCCAAGGGAGGGGGGGCTTACCTAGGGCGCCCCAAACCCTAACCCCAGCAATCGGCCAAGAGGGGGCATCCCTAGGCGCATGGGCCCTTCCCCTCTCTTGGTTTTTCCCTCATGGGCCTTTTTTCCTAGGAAGTTTGGCCCATTAGTGGCATACCCTTTCAAATTAGATTTTAATATTATATTTAATATTAATTAGATTAATAATATGTAAATACATATTACAAAACCCGATTTGACCCGAAACACCTTTCGGTACCCATTCGGTATCCTCCGAACAACTTCGGAACTTCCCGGAACAATTCTGGTCCCCTCACAGAACTTTTCTGGTTTCCTTTCTTTCCACGAACAACTTCGGATCTCTCTCAATGGATCAATTCCGGCTTTCTCTTTCTCTACTATGATTCCAACTTACAGATAATCTCCAGCTCATCATACCCTTAATTGGATACCCTCACGGCTCGGGAATGTCACATACATGATCTCCATCAATGATCAACAGCGGTACCGGGATGCCCATGATGATCCTTGTGCATTCCAAGATGACGATGTCGATTGAACCATAAACATCGAGTCCATTTCCCTTTGTTTCTTCGATACTACTTGTTGAAGATCCGATCATTAGGTATCACCATACCTTGTTCAATCTTGTTACCGACAAGTACTATTTCACTTGTTACCACGATATTACATCCTCGTGACCTAGTCACATGTTGCAACACTATGGATGTAATCTCACCAAGTCGGCCTAACTGTATCTAACCCATCACTGGGTGAACAAATACATGTCTTGATTCATAGGGATCAACATGTTCCTCTGGATAC
This sequence comes from Avena sativa, assembly GCA_916181665.1. Lineage (NCBI taxonomy): Eukaryota > Viridiplantae > Streptophyta > Magnoliopsida > Poales > Poaceae > Avena > Avena sativa. Next base: position 182,791,042 of record OV702284.1, on the reverse strand, counting down.
CTAACATACACATTTATAATCACCCTTTCACGAAGTCACGTTTGATGTAGTCAAAGCATCTCGGGAGATAGTGATTAATATGATCTCACGCTCTAAGGGGAAGGAGACTTTGTTTTTTACTATTGAAATGATGAACTTTGTGACTTGATCGTGTCGCAATCTTTGAGGAATGTCCATCACATCATTCACCAATGTTATGACCTCCTTGTCAACTGGCACTATCACCCATGATCAGGAAACCTTGATCCTCGATTTCCCAACGAAATACTATCAATAAAGGCTACTAGGGACTTCTGTTTCATATCACACCTATATCAATGTTTCCACTTGATACATTTATAACATAATATAAAACTATTACGAACTTATTAGGATATGACTATAATAAACCTTTTATTATTTTCCTCTACGGCATATTCCCTTCAGTATCCCACTTGCACAAGAGTCCAAATAATCTAGCTTGCATTTACTAATCATAAAACATATCATATATGTGTTTATTGATCATGCACGCTCATGTGAAACGTCCTGTCCCTGTTTTGTTTTACCAGATCAGTATATCTTTTGCAAATCGTTAATGTCCTCCTAATATTGATATTCACTCCAGTATCTCATAATGGGTTGAAGTATTCGTTTGGCGATAGAGTGAGACTTTGTTTCTATTGTTTACAATGACTATCGATCAGTCAATTTAACTTTCACTATTATCATGTAAACTCCAGAAACACACTTAGCAGAAATCAAACTTCTTTAGCCAAAATATACTTTTATCTTTATGTATATTCTAGTGCATAACATGCAACTATGTGCCTAACTTTGCTCCTTGCCTTTTAAGAACAATCTTAACTTTGGTTAAGTGATTAACTCAGGAATAACCTCAAGACATGTTCTTCCAACCAGATCCTTGGGTCATATTATGTCGAGTATACAATATGGTTATATGGAAGAACCTATGACTGAGGAATAGGAGATGCAACACATCTCTTTCTTTCTATAGTTGTAATATTAAGACTAACTCAATGCTTCATACAAGTAAGAACTTCTTTATTATCTTGTTCCATTCTAAACTACTTCACAATCTCATCTAGGACATTCTAAACATCTTCAGAATCAAGTCCATGAATAATACGACAATAATGTTTATTAAACTTACCAATCTATCTCAATAGATTTCATTGTTTAATAACTTGTTCACCTTCATACATATTTACTAGATTAAATATTATTAATACCAATCGCATCATTCATATATGTCGCCCACATATTTCAGAATGATGACATGCTCCCACTCAAATATGGCATCCATATATGAGATACAGGGATTTCGCTTAGCTCCCACTCAAAATATGTCTTTTACATATTAAGGTTTAGCCAAGCCAATATGCTACCACTCAAATAATCTTGGACATTCCAAAATTCTTTGATCATCATCAAATTGAGAATTCCAGCTGCGAGTTCTCAATATCCATATATTGTTGGTGTAAATCTAATAGACTCAAGCATCACTACATTTGTAGTCAACTCCTTGAATTTGTCCAAACATACTTTGCGACAAATCAAGCTTTATGTCCTTCATTAAGTTTCATTTCTTTCTTATGACATTGCAGTCATTTAGAAATATCAAGTAAACATATTTACTTAATAAGATCAAGTAACATCTTACTTTGCAATCTTAAATGTAACTTAATATAGGATTTTATGACTCCTGGTCATTTCTCGCACTTAGGTCCATCATGCTTCTTTGTAATTCGTATGTATGTCTTGTTCAAATAAGATGATAGGTGAATCAAAACATAATTCCACTAACTTGCAGAATATATTCTTAAATCCTACTTTCTTGAATAAAAGTATTTACTAAAACTTATGATCATTATCATTAATTTCTCCTCTATTTTTAGAGTTTGGTTTCACGAAACAAATTTCACCACGCCACTCAACAATCAGGAGGTAAGGTCAAATACCTTTTTTGGACTTTTAATTTCTTCCACATGTATCTTCATCAAGACACATAAGCTTAGGACAACAACAGGTTTTCCCTTTGTGGAACATGTATTCATAGTTTCCTAGGAATACACTACAAAGACTTGTTTATTTGCCACGATTTTGAATTACCGAAATCTCTAGAAAATCAAACATGACATAACTCTTATGATGTTGTTTTCACGAAACTTTAGATGTTCCTATGTATTTCAAATGAGTGTTCGCTCATTTTGATCTTTAACTCTAAATGATAAATATAACCCTAATAAGAGATAATATTGGAGCACATGTATCTAATACAAAATGATTATGATGTTTAGACACATCAACACCATGAATCTGTCCAATTATCATAATTTGTGAAACATTTTTCACAAGTTCTTTTATGCCAATACTTAACTTAAATACTTTGGGCATATTGATCAAATCAAAGAGACTTTGTGTTCCTGTTAATTTCATATCCCACTTTGCTTTGAACTCGTTTGAACAATTCAAATCATTTCAAAACTTATGTTTCATTAATTAAATACACTTCTTCACTTAACTCCACAATGAAATAATGATTTCCTCTATTTGTTGAAAATATGATACATAACCATGTATAAAATTCAACATTTATTCACATATCATTGTTTTATCAGAATACGTAGTTTTTAGTCATTTCGCCAAACAAGGCATGATTTTGCAAAGTATCTAGATCAAATATCCAAGACCCCGATTTTCATCTAAGTGAAAAAACATGCACTAACCATCATGACTGAAACAATAGTGTCATTTCATTATTAACCTTTGGATGTCTTTTAGTATTCTAATCCTTTTTAAATGCTTGACCTATTATCGTTAACATAGTGATGAGAATAACTAATTTATAATCGCAATGTGACCATAAAGGTATTATTCATAAGAATAGTACAACTGGCTTGTAACTTATTTATATGAATAATCGTCTCGCTAAAAGAAAGAGACACAAACAAGGATTATAAAATTATGTTCAAGTCCACTAATCCAAACGATAATCTTTGAGGGAAGGAGTGATGTTGGCCATCAACTAGTTTGTCTGGCTTCATCAAGTCTCAATTCCAGCAATTCTCAAGCAGACCATCATGTTTTCACAAAATGGGATAAGTATCCAATACTTTGTAAAATGCAACAAGTTTTACATTTATAACTTTGTATATTTAACATATACCTTTTTCAACCATGACCTCCACCACAATCAAGCCCTTCTGAGAGTTCTTAACTCTAATGCAAGATTGCTAAGTGATTCTCCAAATATTCTGTTTTCATCCACCATGGAGAGAAACTCATCCAACGACTCATACTTTATGTGCCTTCTTTTGTAGAATACAAAATTGCAGCCCAACTTTTCATTGAATGTAGAATGGCTTATTGGATGACAATGGAGAAAAAATAAACGTTGTGGAGTCATCAAACTATCTCCTAATGGTCATTGTATCAAGAAGAGAAGATCATCTTATTACGAGGATATCCCTCAGGCATGGTATTAATCTATGAAGTTGGACCCTTCTACTAAATTCCATATCAAGCAAGAAATTTCTCATGGTTGCAAAGGACCTCAATGAGATGGGCCATGATCTACTAAGATATTTGCAAATAGACATTTAGACTCAGTTCATAATATGAGTTCAATTCATAATTAAGCTCCCACTAAAATAGTCACCCCCTGGACGATTTTAGTGATCACGCGATCCCAATTCAAAAAGCAACCCCCGATCATCATGGCCAGCAACATAGCTTCAAAGGTGGACATTATCCAATATCAATCACATCATCCATGCGACTCATACTTGATCTTTTGATCTCTTGTGTTCCGAGACCATGTCTGCACATGCTAGGCTCACCAATTCAACCTTAGTGTATTGTGTGGCACATACATGGCTTGTAACCCACACCGTATGCAAACGTAGTTATGTGTAGCCCCCGATCGTCACCGTCGGCTTCATAACGACAGACTTTGTTGTTGTTAGCCACTAAGGGAGAACACAATTAGTGGTATTAGAGAGAACACAATATTCCGAGGCCATGTCTGCACATGCTAAGATCGCCAATTCAACCTTAGTGTATTGTGTGGCACATACATGGCCTGTAACCCACACCATACATGAACGTAGTTATGTCTAGCCCTCGATTGTCACGGTCGGCTTCATAACGGTGAACTTTATTGGTGTTTGCACACTAGGAGAGAATAAAATATTGGTATTAATATGGATCATTTTATCTATGCTACCGTTGAGTATTTTAATACTAGCACACAATAAGATGCAAGACAAGAATCAACATCACATGTATATTGTGATATGATATGGTCCTTATCGCGCCTTGATCTCCATCGAGCGCTCTGGCATTGATCTCCATCTTGCCACCGGTTTGACGCCAAGTCCATGGCGCCACCAATAGGTCGTCCATCGAAACGATGACTATTACTACACAACTTAGTAACATAAAAGTAAACTACTTTACCTTCGTCACGACCAAGACCATATCAAATCACATGCCCTCCTGCAAAATAAAGTTAGACGCCTCTACTTTATCTTTTGCAAGTTTTACATGGTTGCTAGGGCTTTATTTATAGAATCGTTTATAATCTACGAACTTTACAACCACAACATGGATCCATACAGTTGTCTGTACTACACCCCTTTCGACGCCCTCCGTTATAAATGCTATATCAACTATTGTAAGAGAGACAGACACCCGATAGCCACTTATACGGAACAAGCCATATGTCAAGCATGGAACCTGTCTCGCGTAATAGTACGCATAAGGTCGGTTCGGGCCACTTCATCAAACAATACCGCGATATAAACAAGTACACGTGGGAGGATAAAAAATATAGCATATATGCCCGCATAACTCATGTGCGTATTGGCCGTATAGCATTACTACGCATAGATCGGCTCTGATACCACTGTTGGGGTTCCGGTGCAGAAAACAAAAAGATTCCTACGTCGGATCAGCCTAATGCCCAATATCTATCTATTAGTAAAGCAATAATGGCCGATAGGTTTCGGATACATACCCTTGTAGTCTGAAAGCGGTTAACATTCCAAGGGGAACGTGGTTGAAGTAGTCATGCTCGTAGATGACCTTAAGGCCGCGAAGATCCTCGCAGGTCACCCCTTGATCCACCACCGTGCAGTAGTCCGGATCATGACATCCAAAGTGCCCCAAGTGTTGCACCTCATGGCTTTGTACACATACGATGTACGATGAGACCTTCGGCTCCTTGATCCCTGTCGGGAGTGTAAAAGTAGATATCTGGCTTGGAATCCTCGTAGCGCAACGGCATGCTACAGGTGTGTCGTCTCTTGCGCGAACAGTCCTGGACCGTGCCAACGCGTAGAGACAACTAGAGAGAGTTGGAGGCACAAAGACGAGGAGGAGAGTTCCCAACTCATGGGTTTTGTTGTTTGTTGTGTGTTCTCTCCTCCAAGAGGGGCCCTTTATATAGGAGTGGAGGACGTAGGCTTTCCCCTCCCCCAAGGCAACCAGGCGGTGGCCAAGGGAGGGAGGGGGCTGCCCAAGGGCACCCCAAACCCTAAACCTAGCCGGCGGCCAAGGGGGGAAGCCCTAGGCGCATGGGCCCTTCCCCTCTCCTGGTTTTACCTCATGGGCCCTTTTTCCTAGGAAGTTTGTCCCATTAGTAGAATACCCTTTCAAATTAGATTTTAATATTATATTTAATATTAATTACATTACTTAATATGTAAATACATATTACAAAACCGGATTTGACCCGAAACACCTTCCAGTTCCCCTTTGATATCCTCTGAACAACTTCGGAACTTCGCGGAACAATTCCGGTCCCCACACGAAACTTTTTCGGTTTCCTTTCTTTCTCCGAACAACTTTGGATCTCTCACCACGGAACAATTTTGGCTTTCTCTTTCTCTACTATGATTCCAACTTATGGATAATCTCTAGCTCGTCGTACCCTTAAGTCGATCCCCTCTAGGCTCGGGAATGGCACATACATGATCTCCATCAATGATCAACAGCGGGACCAGGATGCCCATGATGATCCATGTGCATTCCAAGATGACGATGTCGATTGAACCGTAAACGTCGAGTCTATTTCCCTTTGTTTCTTTGATACTACAAGTCTGAGATCCGATCGTTAGGTATCACCATACCTTGTTCAATTTCATTACTGACAAGTAATGTTTCACTTGTTACCGCGATATTACATCCACGTGACCTAGGCACATGTTGGAACATTATGGTGTTGGGCCACGTAGAGATAAAACAAAACTTTTTGCCCTACGCGGTGATCCCAAGACCTAGCTGAGGTAGAAGGCCACGAGGATTACCACTAGATGCGCGGTTGCGGATTACTGATGAAGCGTGTCTGTTGATGCAGTGTAGTCCTTGCGATCTCGATCCAATCAACGATCATCGTGGTGCTGATCATACAACACCTTTGCTGGTATCCACACGTACAAGGAGGAGCGTCAGCGGTGAACTGCTAGGTTCAGTACGGCGGCTGGACTGCTGTGGAGCTAGGATTTCCAACGCATGCAATGACCTAACCGTTAACACTCTTGGGTTTCTGCGCCCCACTATATATAGGGAGTGAATGTGGGCTCCACTCACTATTGTCCCATTCACTAAAGCCCATATAATATTAGTCACTATGAGTCCGACTCACTGGCTCGGTACAAATCCGGCTCAGGTCCAACCCAACCAGATTTCCGGTTCAGATCCAATCCGAACTTGCTCCTGCTTTTAAGTGTGTGACCCCGCAGGCTCATGGCAACTTGGACACGATTGGAGTCCTACTCTCAATCAATCAATCAGTAGCAGATCCTAGCAGAACGTGCCGACTCCCAAGTACCAAAGAGTCTTGACGACATGCCTTTCCAATGCGACTTGTGTCTGAGTCCCTTTTGCCTCACGATATATCTTGTTAGACTATAGGCGAATAACTGTCATCCCTTAAATAGTCCGACTCTTCTCGATCCGAGATAAGTGATTCATCTGACTAACTCTTAGTAGATCGCCTTGGTTAACACTTAACCGATTCGTGCATGGCCATGCTTTCCAAATCATATCATCCAAGAGGGCTTGGAGAATATCTCTCCAACTGGAGGTGCAAAATCCCATCTTGGTTATTCACATCACGCAGCTTGATTCTCAGTCGACCCAAACTCTGCCTTTATAACTGCCCAGTTACGGATCAGTGTTTGACAGAACCTAAGCCGGTGATCCTCAACTCGGACTGTGCAACAACCTTAGGTCTAAGTATTACATTGATTGAGATATACAAATGACAACTTGTTCGTCGTACCTCAATATGGGTTAATCCGACTCGCTAAACTTTTTAGCCAAATTTGTGTAAGTCGGAATAGTATCTCCATGCCCATGACAAGTGGAACCGAGTCATCAGATGACTTTCACATTGGTCTAAGTTGTGTGTCCAGCACAACCTCAATGACCAAGGATATTTAGTACAAACAATATGAATGCATAGTTACACAACTGAATCACATATTCAATGATACACATCACATGTTTATACAAGGACAACTTAATATCTTTATGAATACAATGGGAAATATCATCATACATGATTGACTCTAGGGCATATTCCCAATAGTTTCCTTGCACTAGAGTCAATCTTCCGACATCACATGTCTTGCCCATAGCTCTCGGGTGCGGCTCATGCTTCGGCTGTGGTAACGTCTTTGTCAACGAATCCACAATATTTGCATCCGTGTATACCTTGCATAAATTGATATCACCATGATCCACGAACTGGCGAATCAGGTGGTACCGCATGAGTATGTGCTTATTCTTATGGTGTTGTCTAGGTTCCTTGGCTTGTGCAATAGCACCAATGTTGTCACAATACACGTCTAACGGATTATACGAGCCCTGAACCACACCAAGATCCATGAGGAAATTCCTCATCCAAACAGCTTCCTTTGCTGCCTCTGAGTTGGCAATATACTCAGCCTCTGTTGTAGATGCAAACACCGTCTCTTGCTTGGAACTCTTCCAGCTCACAACCCCTCCGTTTATAACAAACACATACACGTACTGTGATCGAGAATCATTAGAGTCGATAAGATAACTCGCATCTGTGTAACCCTTTACACTGAGTTCATCATCACCTCCATAAACCAAAAATATATCCTTAGTCCTTCTCAAGTACCTTAGGATATTTTTAGCCGTTGTCCAGTGTATTTCTCCAGGATCAGCCTGGTATCTGCTCACAATACTTATAGCATAGGAAACATCCGGTCTCGTACAAATCATGGCATACATGATGGATCCTACTACCGAGGCATATGGAATCGCACTCATCTGACTTCTCTCATCAGTAGTCGAAGGACACTGAGTCTTGCTAAGTTTACACCATGGGACATCGATAAGAACCCCTTTTAAACGGTTCCATGTTGAACTTCTTCAACACTTTATCCAAATAAGTACTCTGACTCAATCCAATGAGCCGTCTTGATCTATCTCTATAGATCTGGATTCCGAGAATATATGTTGCTTCACCCAAGTCTTTCATTGAGAAACTCCTTTCCAATGATTCCTTGGTTTCTTGCAACATATGGATATAATTTCCAATCAATAATATGTCATCCACATATAAGATTAGAAAGTTTACTTTGCTCCCACTAAACTTCTTGTATAAACAAGAATCATGATCACTCTTGATGAAGCCAAACGATTTGACTACCTCATCAAAGTGAATATTCCAACTCCAGGATGCTTGCTTCAACCCATAAATGGATTTATAAAGTTTGCACACCTTGTCAGCATTAGTCGGATCGACAAAACCCTTGGGTTGTGTCATATACACATCCTCGGTTAAATTTCCGTTAAGGAAAGCTGTTTTGACATCCATCTGCCATATCTCATAGTCGAAATAGGTTGCTATGGCTAACATGATCCGGACTGACTTAAGCATTGCTACGGGCGATAAAGTCTCGTCGTAGTCAACTCCTTAAACCTATCGGAACCCCTTCGTGACAAGTTGTGCTTTATAGACGGAAACATTTCCATCCATATCAGTTTTCTTCTTAAAGTCCCATTTGCACTCGACGGGTCTTGCACCGTTTGGCAAATCAACCAAGTTCCAAACTTGATTTTCATCCAAGGACTTTAACTCGGATCTCATGGCTCCAAGCCATGAATCAGAATTGGATCCCACCATTGCTTCCAAATAATTTGTCGGCTCATCACTGTCTAACAGTTACACATCACGAACACTTTGTAATTTAGTCGATCTTCATAGTACAAGTGTCGCTACCGGCTCAGCTACCACGACCGGCTCAACCTCCAAGGTTTTTACCGACTTGCTACTAGCTGGTTCCTCTCGAATTTATTTGAGCTACACCATGCTCCCACTGACTCCCCAACTAAGAAACTCTTTCTCTAGGAAGACACCATTCCGAGTGACAAACACTTTTCCCTCTTCTCGGTTGTAGAAGTAGTAACCCAAGGTTTCCCTTGGATATCCTACGAAAATACACTTATCCTAATTGGCCATAAGCTTGCCCGACTGGAGTCTCTTGACAAACGCTTCACAACCCCAAATCTTGAGAAAAGACAAACTCGGCTTTTTTCCTATCAACATCTCATGCGGTGTCTTCTCTACCGACTTTGATGGTACTCTATTTAGTGTGAACGCTGCAGTTTCTAGACAATAATCCCAAAATGATAAAGGCAGATCTGTCTGACTCATCATTGATCGTACCATGTCCATCAAGGTCCGATTCCGTCTTTCCGACACACCGTTCCTCTGTGGCGTTCCCGACGGAGTAAGTTGTGGAACTATTCCGCAACCTTTTAGATGTTCAACAAACTCTTGGCTCATGTACTCGCCTCCTTGGTCCGACCGAAGAAACTTTATTTTCTTGCCGATTTGATTCTGTACTTCATTCTAGAATTCTTTGAACTTTTCAAAGGCTTTCGACTTATGTTTCATCAAGTAGATATATCCATACCTACTCAAATCATCAGTGAAGGTAATGAAGTTCTCATAACCACCTCTGGTTGTTGTGCTCATTGGTCCACATACATCACTATGTACTAGTCCCAACAAGTGGGACGCCCTTTCACAACTCCTTGCAAAATGTGTCTTGGTCATTTTGCCGAGTAGGCAAGATTCGCATGTCTCGAACGACTCCAAGTCGAACAAAGTAAGGAGTCCATCATCATGGAGCTTCTTCATGCGTTTCCAACTTATATGACCAAGCCGACAATGCCAAAAGTAAGTTATATTCAGATCATTTGGTTTCAGCCTTTTAACATTTATGTTATAAACTGACTCACCGTCAAGATTCAACATAAATAACTCGTTCTGGACAGGTGCAAAGCCGTGAAACATATCATTCAAATATAAAGAACAACCATTATTCTTGATATTCGACTCATAGCCGTGCCTCATCAAACATGAAGCAGAAATAATGTTTCGACTGAGCACTGGAAGATAATAACAATTATTCAGTTCCATAATGAATCTGGAAGGTAAATGAAGTTGCATCGTGTTGACTTCCAACGCAGCGACTGTCACTTTGTTGCCTACTCTGATATCAACCTCGCCTCTTCCTACGCTCCTAGTTCTTACCAGTCCCTGCAACGAGTTGCAGATGTGAATAACTGATCTGATATCATATACCCAAGAACTATTAGGTGCATCATCAAGATAAATGTCTATAACATTGCAGACAAGTATACCTGAGTCGTAATTCATACCTCCACTCTTGGCTTTGTCAGCTAAATACTTGCTTCAGTTCCTCTTTCAGTGGCCATCCGCCTTGAAGTAGAAGTAAGTGGATCCAGCTGAAGGAGATGGCTTAGTCCCCGAGGAAGCGCATGGGACCGGGTTCTGAGCCTTGCCTCCCGACTTAGCCTTCTTCTTAGTCCAAGAACTCTTCTTGAACTTAGCCTTATTCTGCACCATCAACACTTGACTGGCGCCTTTCTTGAGATCCGCTTCTGCCTGCTTGAGCATCCCATGCAATTCAGTGAGCTTCTTATCCATACCATGCATGTGGTAGTTTGATATGAACTGACCATATGAACTAGGAAGAGAGTTCAGAATTATGTCTGTAGTGAACTCTTCGCTAATGGGGTAGCCCAGCCTCTCCAGAGACTGCACGTAACCAATCCTTTTAATCACATGCGGACTCAGTAGATCACCATCCTTAAGCTTTCAACTCAGCAAAGCCTAAGAGACTTGATACCTCTCAGTCTTTGCCTGAGCCTAGAACATACTTTTAAGGATTTTGATCATATCGTAGGCCTAAACATTCTCAAACTGCTTCTGCAAGTCCGGTTCCATGTGAGCAAGCATGAGACAGCTAATATCCGTGGACTCATCCTTATCCCGACGGTAGGCATTGGTGACAGTGACAATCGCATTATCATCCGGCTCATATAGAAGTGGGTTGTCTAGGACATGGTCCTTCTTTTCTTGAATGAGAACAATTCTCATATTTCAATACTAGTTGGTAAAATTAGTGTCGTTCAGTTTATTTTCTCAAGAATGGTTCTCAAAGAAAAACCGGATATCTGATGGTGATTGTTACTTGGTGCCATGATCTACAACAGAAAATATGCAAAAAAAAAACACTTAAGACATGTATTCATATAAGAGCAAGCGTATTAAATACTTTAATATTTATGCTCCCACTAGAACCAACACCCCTCCGATGGTTGCATAGTCATTCAGGATCCTAAATAAGCAACTTGGCTAGTGAGATTTAGCATCACCGCTAGCCGCCAAATGATCTAGGTAGACAACTCCTTGTCAATCGCATCTCATACGACTCCTATTGGTCGGATGGCATCACATGTCCCGGCTCCCGTCCGACTTTTCCCCGAGGCCCACAACCGTCGTGATAGACCCATCTAGCTTGCCCGAGTGTTTCTGTTGTAAGAGTCCAACTCGAACCCACCTAGTTATAAAGAATTGGCAGCACCTAAATTTTATGAGCCCACTACCAAAAATGTCCGACTTGTGATGGTGCAAACACTGGAGGGAAAACCGACTAGACCTTCTTTGAGGGATTAAACTTTACCGACTATCTAATAGAGGTAAGATAGATACATAACAATAACACAAAATAAAGCAATTATAATGTGAAATGGTATGACTCTCTTCATGGCGATCTCCATCTCCACAAAGCCTATAATCCGACTCGTGCTGATACGTCGAAAACGTATCTGTAATTTTTTATGTTCCATGCTTGTTTAGTATCCACTTTGCTTTGATTTGTCTACACTTTGAGATATTTTTATATGTTTTCTAGGACTAACCTATTAACAAGATGCCATAGTGCTAGTTGCCTGTTTTCTGTTGTTTTTTGTTCCAGAAAAGTCAGAAAATGAATATTCTTGGAATTCGAAGGGACAAAAGCCAAAGTCAATATTTTACCGAGGAGAACACGGAGCCAGAACACGAGACGGAGGAGGGCCTCGAGGGGGCCACACCCCTTGGCCGCGTGGCCAGGCCTGGCCCGTGCCTGGGGGGTGCAGCCGCCTCGGGCACCCCCTCGGCCTCCCTCTTCGCCTATAAGAATCCCCCGATACCTAAACCCTAAGGACCCGATCAATCTTCCATGAAACAGTACGTAGCTGCCGCCACCATCATCCCTAGATTGGGGCATCTGAAGCTCTTCCTGGCACCCTGCCGGAGGGGAGAGATCATCCCGGAGGCCTTCTTCATCACCATGCCAGCCTCCGATATGATGCGTGAGTAGTTCCACCTTGTACTATGGGTCCATACAGTAGCTAGATGGTTGTTTCTCCTCCTTTGTGCTACCATGTTTAGATCTTGCGAGCTCCGTTCATGATCGAGATCATATTTGTAAACATGCATGTTGTGTTTGCGAGGATCCGATGGATATTGAGATTACTTTCTCAGTTTGATTAATTATTCTATCTTATTGATTCTATCATGTCTGTGTTGTTTGAGATCTTGCATGCTCTCCGTTTCTAGTATCTATCTTGGCCAAGTAGATGCTAGTGACTCCAAGGGGGAGTATTTATGCTCGATAGTGGGTTCATGCCTCTATTGAATCTGGGGAAGTGACAGAAATTTCTAAGGTTGTAGATGTGTTGTTGCTACTAGGGAGAAAACAATAATCTCTTGTTCATGGAACAATTGTATTGTTTACTTTACACACTTTTCTTAAAGCAGTTATTCGTTGCTTGCAACTTAATACTGGAGGGGGTTCAGATGATAACGTGAAGATGGATTACTAGTCATAGATGCAGTTGGATGGCGGTCTATGTATATTGTTGTAATGCCCAATCAAATCTCATAGTATCATGAATGTCTAGTATTGCATTGTTATGCCTTACTCTGTCCTGTCAATTGCCCTGCTGTAATTTGTTGACCCAGCATGTTATGTTGTTTATCTTAAGGAGAACACCTCTAGTGAACTGTGGACCCTGGTCCAATCTTTACCATTGATACATCTTCCACTGTTACTGTTTACCTTCTGCAAACCACCATCACCTTCCACCCCGTACGTTTAATCCTTTATTTTTAGCAAACCGGTGAGATTAACAACCTCACTGTTCGTTGGGGCAAAGTCTTGAGTTTGTGTTGTGCAGGTTTCCAAGTTGCTAGCAACACCTTTGAGTCATTTCCTTCCTCCTACTGGTTCGATAACCTTGGTTTCTACTGAGGGAAGAACTTATTGTTGTACTCATCACACCTTCCTCTTGGGGTCTCCCAACGAAGATCTATAGTGATCTGAGCTGCAATCAAAGCTTTTTCTGGCGTCATTATTAGGGAGGCTAAGGACGGCTTCACAAGGGGAGTCCTTCACAACCTTTATCTTTACTTTGATTTTGTTTTGCTTAGTTTCTTTTGCCTTGTTTTGCTTGCTTATTTTTATCAAAAATACAAAAAAAATAGTTCCATTTGGTTTGCTTTTTCTTATCGAAAGCACAAAAAATTAGTTCCTACTCTAGTTGTTGTTGCTGTTGGTTTACTCCACTTTTGCAAAAATGAATTCTGCTGAGAACACCAAGTTGTGTGACTTCACTAGCACAAACAACAATGATTTTCTGAGTACACCTATTGCTCCACCTGCTACGGATGCTACCTTTTATGAAATTAAGCCTGGTTTGTTGAATCTTGTGATGAAAGAGCAATTTTCTAGTGCTAGTTCTAATGATGCTATTGCCCACCTCAATAACTTTGTTGAACTTTGTGAGATGCAAAAATATAAGGATATATATGGAGATATTATTAAGCTCAAGTTGTTTCCTTTCTCCTTGAGAGGAAAATCTAAATAATGGTTGCTATCCTTGCCTAGAAATAGTATTGATTCTTGGATTAAGTGCAAAGATGCTTTTATTGGAAAATACTATCCTCCTGCTAAGATTATATCTATGAGAAGTGAAATAATGAAATTTAAAAAACTTGATAATGAACATGTTGCTCAAGCTTGGGAAAGAATGAAATCTTTGGTAAAGAATTGTCCCACTCATGGACTGATTGCTTGGATGATTATCCAGACTTTTTATGCAGGGTTAAACTTCTCTTCAAGAAATCTGTTAGATTCTACTGCTGGAGGTACCTTTATGACCATTACCTTGAGTGTTGCAACAAAGATCCTTGATAATATGATGGTTAACTATTCTAAATGGCACACTGAGAGAGCTCCACATGGTAAGAAGGTAAATTCTATTGAAGAAACCTCATATTTGAGTGATAAAATTGATGTTATCATGGCTATGCTTGTAAATGGAAAAGCTCATATTGATCCAAATAATGTTCCCTTGGCCTCTTTGGTTGCTCAAGAAGAGCAAGTTGATGTGAACTTCATTAGAAACAACAATTTCAACAACAATGCCTATAGGAATAATTTTGGTAGCAACAATAATTATAGGCCTTATCCTCCCAATAATGGCAATACCTATGGAAATTCCTACAACAATACTAGAAGTTCTCCCTCTGAACTTGAATTCATGCTCAAATACTTTATTAGTAAATAAACTATTTTCAACAAGACTGTGGAGGAAAAAAATTTGAATGTTGAGAAAAATATTTCCTCTTTGTCTGAAGCACAGTCCTCTTTGATTAATAAAATGGCTGCTAAACCTGAAACCTTGGAAAGTACATTTGCTGCTAATCATGCCATAAAAGTTACTATTGATGAAAATGTTAGACTGTTAGCTCAACTTCATGCTAAATGGGAAAGAGAAGCTGAAATTGCTAGAAACAATAGTGTTTGTACTATTACCACCACCAATATGGATGCCACCAAACCACAAGAAGTCCCTATTCCTCCTACCACAATGCCTCAACCAAACGAGTCTACTACCAGTGATGCTAAGTCTGATTTTGATCTTGATGGTTGCAATATTTCTGAAGTGATTATGTTCCTGCAAAAGCTTGCTATAAGTCCTAATGCTAGTGATATGAATGTGGCTTTCACCAAACACATTACATATGCTCTAATTAAAATTAAGGAAGAAAAGTTGAAACACAAAGCCTCTATTCCTAGGAAAGTAAGAAGATAGTTGGGAACCCATCATTAATATGCAAGTGAATGACTTTGCTCTCAAAGCTTCATGTGACCTTGGTTCTAGTGTCTCTATTATGCCTAGAAAGATTTATGAAATGCTTGATTTGCCACCTTTGGAAGATTGATATTTAGATGTCCCACTTAATGATAATGCTAAGAAGAAACTTATGGGGAGTGTTAATGATGTTCTCACTATGGTTAACAATGCTTATGTTCCTATTGATTTCTATGTTTTGGATGTTGAATACAATGCTTCTTGTCCTATTACTTTGGGAAGACTTTTTCTTAGAATTGTTGGTGCCATCATTGATATAAAAGAAGGCACCATTAAATATCAATTTCCATTCAAGAAAGGTATTGAACACTTTCATATGAGGAGAGAGCAGATGCCTTTTGCTCCTCCTTTGAAAGCAAGGTTTGATGTTAATGCTTCTTCATTTGAAAATACTTGATTCTTGCTTCTTGTGCCTAACTTAAAGGGGTTAAAGAGAAGTACTTCTTGGGAGATAACCCAATAGTTTTCTTGAGTCTTGGAAGTTATTAACTCTGTAATAACCTCTTCTTATCCTTTTTGTTTGATTTTTGTGCCAAGAATAAACTCTGATGAGAGGGAAGTAAGATTTAGGGAGTTGTTGTCCCAAAACAGATTTTTATGCTCCACTGTAAAAATTCGTGTAAAATATCTGTAAGTTGGATTGAGCTGTAATTTTATGAATAAATCCCCCAGGTTGTTAGATAACTTTAGTTGGTTCAACATTTTTTGATTTGAGCAACTGAAGGTCTTCTAAAAAATCGGTTTCTACCTGTTGGTCTGTTTTGACAGATTTCTGTCATTATTTGCATTTGCTTCTTTTTTTTATTCCTTTTTGGGTTCTCTTTGGGAAATTGAGCTTTTTGAGGGAATTAGTATAGTAGATTGTGTCCTTAGTAAAAGTTTTTCTGTTTTCAAACTAAACCCCAAAGGTCTATTATCTTTTGAATGCACTAATGTTGCTAATGAAGATTGTGTGAAGTTTTGTATGAAGAAAAAAATTCAGGTGTAAAGGAAGAATGATGTAATGAGATGAAGAATGGACAAAAGCTCAAGCTTGGGGATGCCACCCCGTGTCACCCCAAGAAATATTCAAGAGGTACAAGCATCAAAGCTTGGGGATGCCCAAGGCATCCCCTTCTTTATCAATAAAAATATCAGGTCTTTCTAGACACTTCGTTTTTATTGCTTTCTGTTGTGTTGTTCTTGGAGCGTCTTAGTTTTCTTTTTTGGTTTTTGTTTGCTTAGTTTTCTTGAATAAAGTAGTTGGACCCCCTCTTACGTTGTGTTGTTTCAAATAAGTTGATTGGTGTTGGAAAGGAGTAGAAAGTTCTTGCTTGGCAGTGCAAGAGGAGCTTGCATTGACTGTGACTTAGACTTTAGCATGACATGCTAGGAGTTGTTTTGACCTTATGCTTAGTGATTATTGTTGTAGCATGTCTTGTTCCAAACATTTGGGATTGCTTAGTGCGCCTTGAAAGAATCATGCGTTGTTTTAGCATACAAAAGCATAGTATTATGGTCTTCTCCTTTGATGTTTTGTTTGGGTTGACTTGGCACATGATCATACCATGTTATGACTATGAAATAGTCACCTTAGCATATATGATCATTTAGTTTTTGACTTGTGGTACCACTTTATGCTTTGATTAGAAATGTTTTGTTGATCTATATGATTATGGACATTATTGCTCTCTTAGTTGGTCGCTCCCCGTCTTTTGCTAGCCTCCAATTGTATTGAATAAGCTTTACTCATGCATCCAACTCCCAAGAAACCAAGTTATTCCAAAGTGTCCACTATAAATTCCTATGCATGGTGTGTTACACCATTCCAAGTATATTCTTGTTTTATCTACCTTCCAATTAAAAAGTCACTTTGTTATGTGAAAAATTAGTGATTAAAGCTCTCACAAACTTGGTGTCACACTTTATTTTCTTGCCCCTAATAAACTTGAACCATTGTGTCATCTATGTTGTATATGCTTGCACTTATACGTTGGCATTAGCAGAACCATGTTGTCATGGGGAATGCTTTCAACATTGCACATGTACATTGTACCCAGTTGATATCATGCTCTTTTGTTTCCGGATGTCGTCGGTGTGAAATAAAAGGGGAGCTTGTAAGTCCATGGAGTTATGTATGTGTGTTAGAGAAACGCCTGGGCCGCTAGCCTAAGCCATGCCTAATCATGGTGGAAACTTGCAGCATCACCATAGTGAGCAATCTATGAAGCTTTCTTATAAAAAAAGAGAGACATTGAAAAGAGGAAAGAGAGAAAAAGAACCATTTTCCCATGGTAAATAAGAAGATTGCCGAGATGCTCATTGTGTCCTTACCTTGTCATTTTCATATGGGATAGCTCCTGTATCATGTGCAAGGGGTACCCCGTTGGCGGTTCTCTATGATACACATGTACTTACTATGACAAGAACTTACAAGTGACTAAAGTTGAGTGGCATGAGGTGCGGCCCTCGTATTCACGGGACATGAGATTGCCAACTTATACTTTGTCAAGCATATACTTCATAGTTTGTTCACTTTAACCTTAATCACTTCAAGATGCTTATGATAGGGGCAATGAGAGCTGAAAGCTAACAAGTACCATAATTTTTGGAAGCTCTTTATGAAACTTGAAATCCCTGCTTCCCTTTGAAGGGCCTTTCTTCCACTATTATACTGAGTCTCCACCTTCTTTCTTTATGCACCAATTAAGAGAGCATAGTTGTCATTCTTAGTTCTATGTGCATTGTCCCAAAACTTATTGATTGATTCATATTGTTGATATTGCTTGTTCTTGAACTATTTGTATCTAGTCACTCTTATGAACTTTGAAGGTGTCCTATGCATTTATTGCAACTCCATGAGGGACAAGCTGAATGCCACTATGCTATGTTTACTATATGTAAAACAAACAGACGTCTTTCAATGCATTGTTATTCATGAATCTTTGTTTGTATCCTTTCATGTTGCATGCATAGTTACTTTGTCTTATTGTTAGAACTTCTTCTTTTATACTCATGTTTAGAGTACTTTGATCCCAGCTTTCAATGCTTGCAAATGGTTTGATCTTGATTTTGATGGTGCATGTCACCTCAAAAATTATTCTTTTTATCACTTACCTACTCGAGGATGAGCAGGAATTAAGCTTGGGGATGCTTGATACATCAAAAACGTATCTATAATTTTTGATGTTCCATGCTTGTTTAGTATCCACTTTGCTTCGCTTTGTCTACACTTTGAGGTATTTTTAT
Source organism: Avena sativa (assembly GCA_916181665.1). Taxonomy (NCBI): domain Eukaryota; kingdom Viridiplantae; phylum Streptophyta; class Magnoliopsida; order Poales; family Poaceae; genus Avena; species Avena sativa. Next base: position 182,772,256 of record OV702284.1, on the reverse strand, counting down.
ATGTTTTTTGGGACTAACCTATTAACAAGATGCCACACTGCCAGTTGCCTATTTTTTGTTGTTTTTGGTTCCAGAAAAGTCAGAAAATGAATATTCTCGGAATTGGACGGGGCCAAAGCCAAAGTCAATATTTTACAGAGGAGAACACGGAGCCAGAAGACGAGACTAAGGAGGGCCTCGAGGGGGCCATACCCCTGGCCACGCGGCCAGGCCTGGCCCACGCCTGTGGAGGGTGCAACCGCCTCGGGCACCCCCTTGGCCTCCCTCTTCGCCTATAAGAAGCCCCCGATACCCAAACCCTAAGGACCCGATCAATCTTCCACAAAACAGTCCATAGCCTTTGCCACCATCGTCCCTAGATCGGGGGGATATGAAGCTCTTCCTGGCACCCTGCCAGAGGGGAGAGATCATCCCGGAGTCCTTCTTCATCACCATGCCAGCCTCCGGTATGATACGTGAGTAGTTCCACCTTGGACTATGGGTCCATACAGTAGCTAGATGGTTGTTTCCCCTCCTTTGTGCTACCATGTTTAGCTCTTGTGAGCTCCGTTCATGATCAAGATCATATTTGTAATCATGCATGTTGTGTTTGCAGGGATCCGATGGATATTGAGATTACTTTGTTAGATTGATTAATGATTCTATCTTATTGCTTCTATCATGTCTGTGTTGTTTGAGATCTTGCATGCTCTCCATTTCTAGTAGCTATCTTGGCCTAGTAGATGCTAGTGAATCCAAGAGGGAGTATTTATGCTCGATAGTGGGTTCATGCCTCTATTGAATCTGGGGAAGTGACAGAAATCTCTAAGGTTATAGATGTGATGTTGCTACTAGGGAGAAAACAACAATCTCTTTTTCATGGAACAATTGTATTGTTTACTTTATACACTTTGCTTAAAGCAGTTATCCGTTGCTTCCAACTTAATACTGGAGGGGGTTCGGATGATAACATGAAGTTGGATTACTAGTGATAGATGCAGTTGGATGGCGGTCTATGTATATTATTGTAAAGTCCAATCAAATCTCACAGGATCATGAATGTCTAGTATTGCATTGTTATACCTTGCTCTTTCCTGTCAATTGCCCCGCTGTAATTTGTTTACCCAGCATGTTATGTTGTTTATCTTAAGGAGAACACCTCTAGTGAACTGTGGACCCTGGTCCAATCTTTACCATTAATACATCTTCCACTGTTACAGTTTACCTTCTGCAAACCACCATCACCTTCCACACCGTACGTTTAATCCTTTGTTTTCAGCAAACCGGTGAGATTGACAACCTCACTGTTCGTTGGGGCAAAGTCTTGAGTTTTTGTTGTACAGGTTTCCAAGTTGCTAGAAACACCTTTGAGTCGTTTCCTTCCTCCTAATGGTTCGATAAACTTGGTTTCTACTGAGGGAAGAACTTATTGATGTATCATCACATCTTCCTCTTGGGGTCTCACAATGAAGCTCTACAGTGATATGAGCTGCAATCACGTGTCAACTCTTGTCACTTGTCGTCTTACTCCATGTCGCTGACATGTACACCGACTTGCATGTCATCCGGGTTCTCCAAATAGCTACACTATCTTAGTAAACTAAATTACATAGAGAATCCGACACGTGGGTCGTTATACAATAAAATGATAGCACCTAGGCTCCAGCCGACTGACAAAACCGTGATTCGCAGATCACGTATGGATTACACACATACATCACATGTACATGAACCATACCATTCACAACTTACTGCAAAACAAGTTATGCATAGATACGCTATCTATCGGCATCGTGAAACTCGCAACAACATCTAACATGCTACGACAGGGCGAAGCCGGTGGTCACAGTCTACCCCAATGGCGGAAACCAACCGGTAGGGGTATGTCATTCCACGACTTCAGCAGTATGATCACGGAAATCAGATCTACCATTCCCCGAGTACAGTTTATCTAATTAACATCGTACAAAACTGATCTATCTCATAGATCGACCACCAAAACAGCACATAGATCCAATCTACAGCCAACCGCACATCACCTATGGGAGATCTTGATCCTAAAACCAGAAGCTATCACTCTGATACCACTGTTGGGCCACATAGAGATAAAACAAAACTTTTTGCCCTACGCGGTGATCTCAAGACCTAGCTGAGGTAGAAGGCCACGAGGATTACCACTAGACGCGCGGTTGCGGATTACTAATGAAGCGCGTTTATTGATGTAGTGCAGTCTTTGCGGTCTTGATCCAATCAACGATCGTCGTGGTGCTGATCGTACAACACCTCTACTGGTATCCACATGTATAAGGGGGAGCGCCGGTGGTGAACTACTAGATTCAGTACGGCGGCTGGACTGCTGTGGAGCAAGGGTTTCCAACACATGGAATGACCTAACCGTTAACCCTCCTGGGTTTCTGCGGCCCACATATAGGGAGTGAGCATGGGCTCCACTCACTTGTGGTCCATTCACTAAATCCAGTATATAATATTAGTCACTGTGAGTCTGACTCTGATGACCCACAAGTATAGGAGATCGCAATAGTCTTCGCGGGTAGCATTACCCAATTTATTGATTCGACACAAGGGGAGCCAAAGAATACTTGCAAGCCTTAACAACTGAGTTGTCAATTCAGCTGCACCTGGAAGTAGTTCTTGCTCACAGAAGTTTATCAGTAGCAATATCAAAGCAACAGCAGCAGCAAAACAGGAGAAATAGTAACGGTAGTAGCAAACAGTAGGATATGAGCGCGATAGGCATAGGGATGGATGGACGGGCGTTGCATGGACGAGTCTAAACATGTAACTTCAAGATCTAGCGCAATTGCAGATAAATAAGAATAAGCATCCAAGTACTAAACAATCCTAGGCATGTGCTCCATATATAGTCATGCGTGCTCGCAATGAGAACTTGCACAACATCTTTTGTCCTACCAGCCCGTGGCAGCGGGGCCTCAAGGGAACTACTAGCAATTAAGGTGCTCCTTTTAATAGAGCACTGGAGCAAAGCATTAACACTCCATGAACACATGTGATCCTCACATCACATCCATCCCCTCCGGTTGTCCCAATTTCTGTCACTTTGGGGCCTTTGGATCCGGACTATGATATGTGTACACAACTTGCAGATAAGATCACAAACAATACTATCATAATGATTCAATAATAAGTTCAGATATGAGATCATGGAACTTGGGCCCTAGTGACAAGCATTAAGCACAACAAGTTGCAACAAAGTCAAATAGCACTAATAGAGATACTAGGCACTATGCCCTAACAATCTTATTCGATTACATGATAGAACTCATCCAATCCCTACCATCCCCATAGCCTACAGCGGGGGATTACTCACTCATAGATGAGGGAAACATTGATGGTGTATGGAGAGGCGTTGGTGATGCCAATGGCGATGATCCTCCCCAAATTCCCCGTCTCGGCAGGGTGCCAGAACGGAGTTTCTGGTTTTGAATCGCGGCTTCTGGTGGTGGCGGCGCAACGGAACTCTTTCTAGAAAAACGACGAACCCCCTCGGTTTTTAGGTCAAGATGCTTCTTACAAGCGAAGAGGGAGGCCGAGGGGGTGCCTGGGGTGGCTGCACCCCCTCCCCCTAGGCGCGGCCAGGCCTGGCACGCGCCTGGCAGGGGTGTGGGCCCCCAGGCCTCCACTCCGTCTCGTACTCTGGCTCCGTGGATCTTATGGTGAAATAGGATTTTTGGCATATTTTCCGGGATTTTTCCCGATAGTTGATTTTCTACATAAAAACTAGACACCAAGGTAATTCTGCTAAAAACAGCGTCAGTCTGTGTTAGTTGTATCCAAATCACACAAGTTTAGAGGAGAAACAATAGCAAAAGTGTTTGGGAAAGTAGATACCTTTTGGACGTATTGACTCCCCCCAAGTTTAGCTTATTGCTTGTCCTCAAGCAATTCAGTTGAAAACTGAGTGCAATAAAAGAACTTTCACGAACACATTTGCTTCATATGATGTATATATTCTCAGCATAGGAATAGATACTTAAACCATTCATAATAAGAAGTATGCAACTAAGTCTACTCAATAGTCATTGCAAGCTATGAAGAGAAACCAACTCAATAATAATAAGTAGCATGGAACATAAACATAAGCAACATTGCAATGCTCATAATAAGGTATGATAGAGTGGTATCTCGCTTGCCTTTGTTTGTAGAGCACAATATAAATGACAAGGCACCTCTGAAGTTCACATGAAGACTAGAAGTAAAGATATCAGAGATACAAGCATCAAAGTCATGACATAATTAACCAAGTTTTGAGACAAACACAAGAATGACAACTATGCTCTCAAGAAGGTGCTCATAGAATAAGTGGTGACTCAACAAGGAAGTGAAAAGGTTTTGAAAAGTTTGAAAGGCTTCCAAATGCTGAAAGTAGAGTACTCGTTAGCTTTGATCTCTCATTGCCCCTATCATAGGCATCTTTATATGGTTAAGGTGAAAGTGAGGTCCAATATGAGTTATATGCTTGAAAGACTATAAAATGGAAATCCCATGTCCCTTGAGTACGAGGGCCGCTCCTCGTGCTACTCAACTTTAGTCACCTGTAAGTTCTTGTCATCATAAATACATGCATATCATAGAGAACCGCCAACAGGGTACCCCTTGCACATGATACAGGAGCTATCCCGTGATCAAAATGACAAGGCAAGCAGACAATGAGCATCTCGGTGATCTTTTTATTTACTATCTGCATAGATTTTTATTGAGGATGCTTCATAGATGCTCACTATCGTAATGCTACAAGTTTCCACCATGATTAGGCATGGCTTAGGCTAGCGGCCCAGGCGTTTATCTAACACATATATATACTCCATGAACTCACAAGCTCCCCTTTTTATTTCACAACAACGACATCCGCAAACAAAAGAGCAAGGTATCAACTAGATATGTATCCATAAGTGTTGAAAGCGTTCCCCCTAACAGCACGGTTCTGCTAACTCCCAGCCTATAATTTGCAAGCATATAACTTTCATGGACGGGTCACAATGGTTTAGGATTATTAAGTGCAAGAAATAAAGTGTGCCATCAAGTTCGTGAGAGCTTTACTAACTAACTTTCTCAAAGCAGTCAAACATTTTATTTGAAAGAAAACAAGGCATAATGAATATGCACTGAATATCAAATCATGCTAATAGGTAGGTATGGTGTACATTGTTGGCAATATTGGTTTTGGGGAGTTGGATGCAGAAGTAGATTTCATACTCAGTGCAAGTGAAGGCTAGCAATAGAGAGGGAGTGACAAACGAGAGAGCAATAATTTTCATAATCATGCTTGCAACAAAACAGGACTAATTATGGCATGAAAGTGATACAAGAACTCTGAGGCAAAATAAATCATCAAGGCTTACTGACTATTGTTTAGTCATATGCATGTGTGAGCATGTGCCAAGTCGATTCACATGAAACATTCAGAGGAGGATACCACAATATCATACCAAGTTATGAATAGAACATGCAAGCAAACATTCATATGACATGCTACAAACTATTAGCAAGCTGGAGCTAATCACAAGAAAGCAGGAACTACTAAGCATCCATCAGTAACATACACCTTACATGAACAGACTAAGCATGCTCACCATGATGAGTATATGTACAAAAATGAAAACAAATAGAGTTCGTTACCAGCCTCTTACCACACCTCAAGTTGTCTTAATCTTCATTATTGCCCTTCACTTGTGTGACTTGAATAATAACATGAAACCAAAAATCCACTAAGGATGGCTGAACCCTGCAAAGAACTCACAAAACCAAATAAGAACATCAAATATTTGTGGTGTTTTCGAATTTTTTTAAAACAAGCAAACAAAGCAAAAACAAACAAACAAACAGAATCTTTTTGGAACTTTTCTTTAAGGCAAACCAAAGCTAAAAAAGCAAAGAAACAAACCAAGAGAAACAACGAAAATATTTTTGGTATTTTTGTGTTTAGGGAAAGCAGGAACAAAAACCAAAAAGAAAGCGAAACAATGGATATACAAAGAACCGGCGAAACATGATATACAGGTGAGTGTGGTGTCAGTATACCTCCCCCCAAGGTTAGGCTTTGTGCCTGAGTGGGGCTCAACTCCATGGTGACCAAGTAGGTGCACCTCCGTAGTACGTCGAGGAGGCTCCCTCGTCCTAGTACGAGCTCGAGGACTCCCCTGTGTAGTGTACAGAGGGGTCGTATGAGGGCGCGTCCCCCTGATAGTGTCCATGGAAGCCAAGAATGTGCAGCTTGTCATCCATTTCCTCCTTGGAGCTTGACAAAGGTCCCTGGGAAATACTGAACAAAGTGGTTTGGGGGAGAGGGATCTCTCTCTCTTCCCCGTTAGTAAACAGCATTTTATAAACCAGGCTCTCAAGGGTAGATCCACCAGTGACAAAGTGATGCGCCTTCATGGCATCAAGATCAAGCCTCTGAGGAGCCAAAACTGTATCATTTGGATCAATAGCAAGGTCCAAGGCAGCAACAACACGTGCAGCAATAATTCCCCCATAAATGGGTCCCTTAGCAGCTAAGCAACGAGCAATGAGAGAGCCAAGATTGTACTTAGTTTCATTGTTGAGCGCAGTAGCTATGAAGGACAAATGATAGTTGGAAATATTACTAGTGTTCTCCGTACCAAGAACACTATTGGCAAGATAGTAAGCAAAGTACCTGATGGCTGGGAGTTGAATATTTCTTATCTTTCCCCGTTGGGCTCTATGGTCATCATCATTGGTTATCCCGCGGTAGAGCTCCAACAGATCAGTGGGTTGAGCTGGAATCTTCTTCGTCGACCCAGCTGTACCAAGTCCCAGGGCCTCACAAAATTTCTTCAATGCCATGGTGTAAGGCCTGCCATAAATTTTTAAAGAAACATCTGGCTTGAACAAGCTGTTAGTAAAAGAGAAGCTCTCCACAAATGTTTTAGTGAGCGTAGCATATTGCACGCTCTCATCCTGCATATAGCTTGTTAGTCCAACCCTCTGAACCAAGGTTAGAAAATCCTCAAGAATCCCAGCAGCCCACAAAAAGGTTAGGCAAGGAAAGGTGGAAGGGTGCGCATCCCCCTCATCTCCCTCGTCGCCAAATCGCGGTGTAATGAGATCCTCATTGTATGAGGGCCTAGCTCAGGAGGATGATCTTGAAGGCCTTGCCCTTCTAGGTGCATCACTCTCAAATATTTCACCAAATGTGTGGTTGTCCATGACCTCTTTTTTTCTAAAAAATTTAGACAAACATCAAACCAAGTGATTTCAAGTTGATAAATGATGAGAAACTACTATAGGAACTTGCTAGAGGGTAACACGTGCATAAAAATGAAATCTCTAAGCATAGAACAAGCATGCAAGCTCACACAACCTGTCACCTATAGCAGCAAAATACTCAAGATACAATCTACCAATCACAAATCTAATTGGACAAGCGGAGGAGGCACATACCAAGGAGCAATCCCTCCAAAAATCAGCAACAAAGATGGGCTGAGCAAGGAGATCAAAATTCGCGAGCAAGAACAGCAGGAACTCGAGCTTGAGAAAGTTTTCCGGTGTTTTTCGGGAGAGAGAAAGGAGATGGCTGGGAGGAGGCACCTTAGAGGGGCCCAGGTGGGCCACACCCCAGCCAGGCGCCACCTGGGGGCTGGCCGCGCACACCAGGGGTGTGCTGGCCTGGGGTGGCCCCCTGGGTCACACCAGGTGTCCCTCTGCCCCTTTTTTCGAGGAAAAATTTATTTTGAATTTTCTGGGATTTTTCGGAAAACTTTATTTTTGGCCAATTTTCAGGGTATGAAAATTGATTTTCTCGCAGAAACAATTTTTTAGAAGAAGCAAAAGAAAACCAAAACCAAACTACAAAAGTTCCAAGACACTCTAACAAGCAAACAACTAACAAAACCAAAGCTAGCAACAGAAAGGACAAAGACTAGGAAGGAGAAAAGTAAAAGAAAGCAAGTATAACCACAGTGAAAACATTATTTTGTTCATTAAAATCCTTTTGTTAACAAGGTTGATCAAGTCTTGTTACCAAAACAATCTTATATGAAACAAAACTTTGCATTCCACAAGGTGATTATGTTACCTCAAACTTGATAGCAATGGTATCAATCATAATAGTTTAAAAAAATTCTTGTGGAATGGGACAATATATTTCTCCAACCTTGATGCTCTCAATATTTTCAATGGAATTCAGGCAATAGCTTTTAGCAAACTTCTTGGGGAAATAGATAGTATGCTCTCTATCATTAATATTGAATGTTACTTTTCCTTGATTACAATTGATGACAGCACCTGCAGTATTAAGAAAAGGTCTCCCAAGAATAATAGACATATTATCATCTTCAGGAATTTCAGGCACAACAAAATCAGTTAAAACCAAGCAATTATGAGCCACTTGAACAGGAACATCCTCACATATACCAACAGGAATAGTAGTTGACTTATCAGCCATTTGCAAAGATATATCAGTTGGTATCAACTTTTCTAGATGGAGTCTCTTGTAGAGAGAAAAAGTCATAATACTAACTCCAGCTCCCAAATCACATAAAGCAGTTCTAACATAATTATACTTAATAGAGCAAGGAATATTTGGTATACCTGGGTCACCAAGTTTCTTTGGAACCTTACCATTGAAGGAGTAATTAGCAAGCAAAGTAGAAATTTCCTCATTAGGAATCTTCCTTTTATTAGAGACAATATCCTTCATATACTTTGAATAAGGAGGCAACTTAACAGCATCAGTCAAAGGAATTTGTAAAAATAAAGGTTTCATCCACTCACAAAACTTGTTGTAGTGTTCTTCCTCTTTTGACTTGTGTTTCTTACCTGGAAAAGGCATAGGTTTCTGCACCCAAGGTTCTCTCTCACTACCATGTCTCTTAGCAATAAAATCTTCCTTAGTGTACCTGGTGTTCTTAGTGTGCTTCTCAGGCTCTTCCTCAACTTCCTCCTTATCAGGAGCATCATTTTTATCATTACCACTCTCAGTTTCAGCATCAGAGATAGATATACTATTAGGATCTACAGCAGGTTCAAGTGGTTCCTCAACTATCTTATGTTTCTTTTTCTTTCTCTTACGAGGACTACCACTACTCTCACCTTGTTGAAAATCCTGCTCAATTCTTTTAGGGTGTCCTTCAAGATATAAAGGATCTTGAGTAGCTATACCACTCCTAGTTCTAATTCCATAAGCATGTTTATCTCCTGAGGCATTAACTAGCATATCTTTTTGTACCTTAGCAAGTTGATCAAGTTGGATTTGAACCATTTGAAAGTGTTTACAAAGCATTTTAATATCATTAGAAGTTCTTTCCACAATATCTTTCAACTCCTTAATATCTCTAGAGTTTTCTAATAAAGGATTTTGAACTTGTTTATTAAAATTACCTTGTTTAACAATAAATGTTTCAAGTTCCTCTAAACATTGATCAGGAGGCTTACCATAGGGAATATCACCTTCATCAAAGTGGAGAGAGTGTACGTCAATAGTAGATGAGTGGGGAATTGGCTTACATAATTATTCTATAGGAGGTAGATTCTTCACATCTTCAGCTCTAATACCTTTCTCCTTAAGACATTTCTTAGCTTCTTTCATCACTTCATCATTTAATGCAATAACTCCCCTCTTCTTTGGTGTTGGTATTGGAACTGGTTCAGGAGTAATAGGCTCAGGAGTATTTAGATCAGTTAAAGTCCAATCATCATATTTCTTGCTTATTTTAGCCATTAATTCTTCAGCATCTGTAGGAGTTCTTTTCCTAAAAACACAATCAGCAAAGCTATCTAGGTATGTCCTAGAATCATTAGTTAGTCCATTATAATAAATATCAAGAAGCTCATTTTTAGGTAATGGACATCCAGGATGTGCATGAATCAAGGCACAGAACCTTGTCCATGACTCAGGCAATTTCTCTTATTCTCCCTGTTTAAAATCAAAAAGTTTCTGCAAAGCAGCATGTCTAGCACTGGGAGGAAAATATTTCTGGAAGAAAGAAGCAATCAAACAATCAGGGCTATCAATGGAACCAGGAGGTAATCTATTAAACCAAGCCCTAGCTTCTCCTTTTAGTGAAAAAGGGAAGATCTTAGTAACAAAGTACTTACGCATCTTAAAATCACCAGAGAATAAATCACTCATAGTAGAAAGCTCATTCATATGAGCCACAGCACTCTCATTTTCAGTCCCACAAAAAGGTTCTTTCTCAACAATGTCTAAATAGGATAAATCAAGAGAGAAATCATAATTTTTATCTTTGATATCTATGGGAGAGGTGGCAAACTTAGGATCAGAGGACAGTTTAGGAATAATGGTACGTCTTGCAAGGAGACTCTTAATAGCACTAGCACCATGTGTGTTTTGGCACTCTTCAACAAAATCATACGTAAACTCAATGTAGCCATCATTAATATCATAACTCTCTCTAGGCTCAGGTGAGCTAACATGTGTAACAATGTCTTCACTAGGAGTTTCAGTATTTCCTAGACCAGCCATAGTAGCATCTAGGAAAGGACCTAATGGACCACTCGCATCAAACACAGTAGAAGTAACATCATGAGTATCAAAAGCAGTTTCAGATCCAGCGGTAGTAGCAGTGTGTGTAGCATGAGTATGTGGTGGTGGTGTAACAAGCTTACTTATAACAGACGGTGAATCTAGAGCAGCAGAGGTGTTTAGGACTGTACCTCTTCTTGTAGTGGATGGTAAAATAGGAAACTTTCCATCACGAGACTTCCCCATGATGAAAGGAGTAGTAGTGAACAATAATAGATCCAAGTGAACTTACAAATAAAGCTATGCTCCCCGGCAACGACACCACAAAATAGTCTTGATGACCCACAAGTATAGGGGATCGCAACAGTCTTCGCAGGTAGTATTACCCAATTTATTGATTCGGCACAAGGGGAGCCAAAGAATACTTGCAAGCCTTAACAACTGAGTTGTCAATTCAGCTACACCTGGAAATAGTTCTTTCTCAAAGAATTTTATCAGTAGCAACAACAAAGCAATAGCAGCAGCAAAACAGGAGCAATAGTAACAGTAGGATATGAGCGCGGTAGGCATAGGGATGGATGGACGGGCGTTTCATGGATGAGTCTAAACATGTAACTTCAAGATCTAGGGCAATTGCAGATAAATAAGAATAAGCATCCAAGTACTAAACAATCCTAAGCATGTGCTCCATATATAGTCATGCGTGCTCGCAATGAGAACTTACACAACATCTTTTGTCCTGCCAGCCCGTGGCAACGTGGCCTCAAGGGAACTACTGGCAATTAAGGTGCTCCTTTTAATAGAGCACCGTAGCAAATCATTAACACTCCATGAACACATGTGATCCTCACATCACAGCCATCCCCTCCAGCTGTCCCAATTTCTGTCACTTCGGGGACTTTGGATCCGGACTATGATATGTGTACACAACTTGTAGATAAGATCACAAACAATACTATCATAATGATTCAATAATAAGTTCAGATCTGAGATCATGGCACTCGGGCCCTAGTGACAAGCATTAAGCACAACAAGTTGCAACAAAGTCAAATAGCACTAATAGAGATACTAGGCACTATGCCCTAACAATATTATTCGATTACATGATAGAACTCATCCAATCCCTACCATCCCCATAGCCCACAACGTGGGATTACTCACTCATGGATGAAGGAAACATTGATGGTTGATGGAGAGGCATTGGTGATGACGATGGCGATGATCCTCCCCAAATTCCCCATCCTGGCAGGATGCCAGAACGGAGTTTCTGGTTCCGAATCGCGGCATCTGGTGGTGGCGGTGCAGCGGAACTCTTTCTGGAAAAATGATGAACCCCCTCGGTTTTTAGGTCAAGATACTTCTTACAGGCGAAGAGGGAGGCCGAGGGGGTGCCTGGGGTGGTTGCACCCCCTCCCCCTAGGCGCGGCCAGGCCTGGCATGCGCCTGGCAGGGGTGTGGGCCCCCAGGCCTCCACTCCGTCTCGTACTCTGGCTCCGTGGATCTTCTGGTGAAATAGGATTTTTGGCATATTTTCCGGGATTTTTCCCGATAGTTGATTTTCTACATAAAAACTAGACACCAAGGTAATTGTGCTGAAAACAGCGTCAGTCTATGTTAGTTGTATCCAAATCATACAAGTTTAGAGGAGAAACAATAGCAAAAGTGTTCGGGAAAGTAGATACATTTTGGACATATCAGACTCACTGACTCAGTCCAAATCCGGCTCAGGTCCAATCCAACCTGATTTCCGGTTCAGATCCAATCCGAACGTGCTCCCGCTTTTAAGTGTGACCCCGCAGACTCATAGCAACTCGGACACGATTGGAGTCCTACTCTCAATCGATCAATTGGTAGCATCTCCTAGCAGAACGTGTTGACTTCCAAGTACCAAAGAGTCTTGACGACATGCCTTTCCAATGCGACTTGTGTCCGAGTCCCTTTTGTCTCACGATATATCTTGTTAGACTATAGGCGAATAACTGTCATCCCTTAAATTGTCCGATTCTCTTCTCGATCCGAGATAAGTGATTCATCCTACTAACTCTTAGTCGATCGTTTCGGTTAACACTTAACCGAGTCGTGCATGGCCATGCTTTTCGAATCATATCATCCGAAAGGGCCCAGAGAATATCTCTACAACTGGAGGTGCAAAATCCAATCTTGGTTATTCACATCACGCAGCTTGATTCTCAGTCGACCCGAACTCTTCCTTTATAACTGCCCAGTTACGGATCACCGTTTGACAGAACCTAAACCGGTGATCCTCAACTCGGACTGTGCAACAACCTCAGGTCTAAGTATTACATTGATTGAGATATACAAATGACAACTTGTTCATTGTACCTCAATATGGGTCAATCCGACTCGTTAAACTAGCCGAATCTGTGTAAGTCAGAATAGCATCTCCATGCCCATGACAAGTGGAACCGAGTCATCAACCGACTTTCACATTGTTCTAAGTTATGTGTCCAGCACAACCTCAATGACCAAGGATATTTAGTACAAACAATATGAATACATAGTTTCACAACTGAATCACATATTCAATGATGCACATCAGATGTTTATACAAGGACAACTTAATATCTTTATGAATACAATGGGAAATATCATCATACATGATTGCCTCTAGGGCATATTCCCAACATATGGATGTAATCTCACCAAGTCGGCCTAACTATATCTAACCCGTCACTGGGTGAACAAATCCTGGTGTTAATTCATAGGCCTCAACCTGTTCCTCTGGATACCTAACATACACTTTTATAATCACCGTTTCACGGAGTGGCGTTTGATGCAGTCAGAGCAGCCTCGGGAGACAGTGATTAATATGATCTCACGGTCTAAGAAGAAGGAGACTTTGTTTCTGACTACTGCAACGATGAACTTTGTGACTTGATCGTATCGCAATCTTTGAGAAATGTCTAGATGTGACCTCGTTGTCAACTGACACTACCACTCATGATCAGGAAACCTTGATCATCGATTGCCCAACAAACTAGTATGAATAGTGGCTACCAGGGACTTCTGTTTCATATTACACATGTATCAATGTTTCCACTTGATACAGTTATAGCATGATATAAAACTATTACAAATTTATTGGAATATGACAATAATAAACCTTTTATTATTTTCCTCTAAGGCATATTCCCTTCATGGCAAACCTGGGCGATAGCCCCCCTACAAAAATGAAGTTTCTTCATTAGCTACTAGTAATTTTAGCGCATTACATGGGTCTGGAACTACTTGACCATTCGGTGCATGTGAAAGTGACACCATCCAGCCATCAGAGCATCTCTCACCTTCCCAGCTCGTCTTGCTACTATTGACCCCATCGGCTCATCCAAAAAAAGTTCTAGCCCATTTGTGAGTAGATAAATGTTCCTTTACAACGTGAGCTTGCTTTCCTAAGAAAATCTACATTATGGGTGTGTATGGATTAGCAAGAAAAGATGATAGAAGTTCAATGTTCATTTATCCCTCTAAATAAAGCTTAATGACGTTCATTCCCTCTCAAAACAACAGATTTGCTACGATTGGAGTCTACTCTATATATCAATCTTGTAGCAATTTGTTTGTCCAACTGTTTATCTCTAAATAAGTGTAGTCCCAATTTACACGGGCGATTTTCTCAGAAATTTGACTACCTATTTAAAAAATATAGGCTTGCTACTATGCAGTTTGGCCCCTTCTTAGATTCTATTCCAGGTCCGCCGCTGGCGCGCGATTCCGGCCACAGTTTCAAGTGACTAGAATTTGGACCGCAGGCACACTGACGTAGAGTAACTTCACGCAACAGCAACGCCGGAGCCGTCGGATCATGCGTGGGGCTAAAGAAAGACCGACCGGATCCGTAGTATGCGATGCCAAAATACCCGACTGGTCCGCGTACGCGCCAGTGCCCAGTGTCTGCGTAAATTCGTCTTACGGGCGCGCGGCTGGCAGTACGCCCCCATACCCAGCTTGTACGATTAACCACATACACACACATTCAGAGCTTGGGAGCCTTTTTTTTTTTGTTTCTGCACTCTCGTGGTGAGTGAGCCTCCCTGTACGTGGCCCATCTGCAACATCACACAAGTTCACATCGTTGGAACTATCAGATGGCGACGAACAGTACCTGTCACTGATGTGATGTCTCCAGTGAGCTTCCTGCTGCATGCATTCACATGTGAATGTTCACTATACTTCAGCTCTTTTTCATGATCAACAGTCCTGAAACCTCTTGCTACAGTTGCAGATCAACAAAAAATGTGCGGATTTCTTATTCACGTGCGCATGTTCAGTCCACTTCAGTTTTTTTTTAATCAATCCGCCAGTGGACTGGACTGGACCGGCCTGCCACTGTGAGTTTATGTTGATTGTTGAAGCGTTCAATGTTCAGAACCGATCGAGAAACACGTCGAGATCGTCAAGATTTACAAGGACGATCGGTCGACGTCTAGTCTTCTTCTAGCTAGGACGGAGGGAGGCGATGGCTGTTTGTAGAGTTGGAATATTTCCAAGCGATACGATAAGACTTGCGACCAAAGGTCCGGCCATAACGGGGCAATCGAAACAACCTAGATGAGAAGAGTTCAGACTGCTCTCCTTTCATCCCCAACCTTATCCTCTCCGCCCCTTCAGTTCCTTGGATTTCTCCGCGCCGCGCCACCCTGAAGCCTCGCTCGCCGGCGCTGCTGGCTGAGCTGGGTGGAGGGGGGGGCGTTGGTCGCTGTAGTAGTAGTAGGGTGTTTTGGGGCTTGTCCCTGTGTTTGGTGGCCGGGTGCCGCCGGGTGCCGCCGGGAGGCCGTCTCCATCCTTGGCCGGGATGTGGCGGCGGCGCGCCCTCCTCGCCCCCTTGCCTCGTTGGTGAGGGCAGTGTTGGGGTGGGGCTCGCATCTCCACCAATAAAGGCCTGCTGGAGCTGGAAGTTGCTGGAGTTTGGATGCTCCCCTTTGGTCCGGCTATGGTGGCGGGGGATGGGGGAGCTTCTTATGACAGCGGCTTTGTGCTCCAGCTTTTGTTTGCCTCTTCTTCCCCGTGTTGGTGACCTGCTAGTTCTCCCTCTGCCGGCCGGCCGTGGTGGTGAGGGGAAGAGGGATGCGAGCGGGGTTGCGACCACTAGAGGAAGAGGTAATGGATTTTGTCTCCTGACGCATCTGCGCGGCGGCAGGAGGCCGCGGTGGGTGACTCTCGATGACCTTCAGAGGAGGAAGGCGTCGGTGATGTTGCTCCATGTGAATCCTTGTAATAAGCGCGTGTCTGACGCTCGGGCTCGTTCTGCGGGGTGCTCGTCTCCGGGGAGCCCCTTCATAAGGCTGGTGAGTTTGGGGCGCGAAGGTTGGCTTTGAGTTCCTGTTGCTCTTCTCCGGACGGCCGTGGTGGCGAGGAGAGAAGGGGTGGCGTTCCTCAAGCTCGGCCTTCTGCGATTCCAAGCCTGCTTCATATGGGTGCTATGGTTTGCTGCGATGCTGCGACTCGAGATCTTTTTTCGCAGTGGTCCTTTGGTGGCGGGGCTGCCGGGCCGCTGCCCGTTTTGGCCGAAGGGCGGCCTAGGGTTTCAACCTCCATTGGAGGCCCTGCTCGAAGCTTGAAGCCAGAGCTCGACGACTTGGCACTGACAAGTGGTTTGTCCCCGTCGCTGTCAAGAAGGCTGGCGGCTTGCTTCTTCTCCGGCTCGGAAGGCGTAACGAGCAAGAGACCACGACCTCGCCATGGCTGGAGGTCGCCGGAGACTGGTGGTGGAGGCCCCCGAGGACTTGATTGCTTTCTATGTTTTAGTCCTAGGGTGCTTTTTGTAAGTGTTAGGCCCTTCTCTATTTTGTCTAGCCTGGCTAGAGTTCTTAATGCTAAGGGCCTAACCGTAACTTGTACCTGCCACGTTTATTAATTTGCAGCTTCTCGGGTCCTCTGGGCCCTTTTACCGTTAAAAAAAAATAACGAGGCAATCGGCGCCGACTCTAGCTTGTTTGCTTCTGATTGCTGCAACATGCATGTATCGTGATGTGCTACTAGCTTGGTGGTAGTTATGATCCCATTCATGTGTAGCATAATTAAAGTCGTCGTCTGCATTTTCAGGATTGGGTGGTTATGGTAGGTTTGTTCTCATGCATGCTGTTCCAGCGTAGACAATAGAAAACAACGAGATTTAGTAGTGGATCGAGTTAGGTGGCGATTAGGTGGGCCTTGCAAGTGTTCCAGTGGCCAAACCACAGGTTTCACGGGGTTTATGCTGCATGCGGAGCAGCTTCTGAAATCTAAAACTCGCATATAGTTCTCACTCCGATCCATATTAGTACTTGTCATTTAAAAAGACGTATCTAGTACTAAAACATGTCTAGATACATCTATTTTAGTGACAAGTAA
Source organism: Avena sativa (assembly GCA_916181665.1). Lineage (NCBI taxonomy): Eukaryota > Viridiplantae > Streptophyta > Magnoliopsida > Poales > Poaceae > Avena > Avena sativa. The sequence continues at coordinate 182,755,440 of OV702284.1, read as the reverse complement.
TATGAATCAGAGGGAGTAGTAGTATATTCTTGATTGATCCATGCATGCATGCTTTGTGGCGCAGTAAGGGGGGAGGGGGGGGGGTAGCTAGCTAAAAGCCTACTTCTACCTAATTACAACGAGTTCCTCCAAACACCACCATTAATTCCTCATAAGCGTGCTCCGCAGAGAACGCCAAGACATTTGTAGCCCAGGGATGTCACTTTTTCCGGTGAAGCGATAGGTTAAGGCCGGCCGATCGACCGTGAAGATCTAAGCTAGTACTACTAGGCAGTAGCTAGATCACTCGCCATTGGTCTGGTCCAGATCGATCCTAGCAACACTCGCTCGCAGGATAAATCGATCGGGCAACTCAGCAGCATTTGTTTCCTTGCATGCGTTCGGACTTTTCCTGGATCTGGAAACTGTGCGTGCGTCCATACGCTAACAACAACAACAACAAGGTACCCTGCCTCTGCGCTAGCTCTCTGGGGATGAAGAAGATCCAGCTGCACATGCGTCCGTCGGCGCGCGCTGTTGCATGATTCGGGCAATCATCGACCATCGGATGAGACGCCGGGGAAAACACCCATCTTCCAGGTCACCGCGCCGCACGCACTCGGCCAGCGCCATCCATGATTGCTCCTCGCTCGTGGCCGTGTCCTCTGTCCTCTAGTCTAGTGTGCTACTCGTAGTGGGATTCTTTTTTTCTAAACGCGAAAGACGCATGGAAGAGAGTAGAAAATCGCGACATTAATTCTAGCCTCGTTTTCTGCTCGAGTGCTGTGCTCGACATGTCGTGGTACTGTTCCCTGGTTTCGCAGGATCCGTGCTTTTCAATTTTTTAAAATGGGCGCTTTATTACTGTTTACATCCTGTCTACTCCCCTTATCCTAGTTTATAAGACTTACGCGTATATCTAGATCGTCCGCATGAGCTATATAATATAAATTATATAATATAAAAATTATATCATTAGAAAGTACAACTTTTCAAGTTTCTAATAATATAATTTTTAGCTTATGTACCTCATGCTAAGTTGGTTAATTTATTAACCTAGAAATACGCGTAAGTATTATAAACCGAGACGGAGGTAGTAGGATGCACACAGCCAATTAATCACACAGTCTCGGACCAAGACAATAAAAACATGATTACAAAATAATGTAAATAAAAACACAGTTCTCTAAACTAGTGATCTATCCGCAGCGATTGCTGCCATCCATGTCGGGAGAAGATATCTCGCACCGTATCCTCCAGCCGCCTACAGCCCTCCGCAAACAAGTCGCGGAACTCCATTCGTTGTAGAGAAGTTCATGATCGGAGGACAGCCGTAACTCGATAGATAACCTGCAAGGGGGAAGATACAACATTATTAAAAAAATTGTCATTTCTACATAGCCAAAACGACCAAATAATGGCAAGCGCTCCCACCCAAAATAAAGTCTCATATTTATCCTTAATCCCATTCATTCAGTTGCCAAATACATTGACTACCGATCGAGGAGGAGATAAACCAGAGGCTATTTGGACGATTGACCATATAGCACGAGCAAATTTATAATGGAAGAATAAATGACGTATTGTCTCATTATGATGACAAAATACGCATTCAGTGCTACCATGCCAATTCCTCCTAACAAGATTATCTTTTGTGAGAATCACCCTTTTACGGAGATACCAAGCGAATATCTTCGTTTTAAGGGTATCCTCATTTTCAAAATTTTACTATTGTCATCGACTGGAATATTAGGTTGGATCAGAGCTCTATAAAATAAATCAACAGAAAATTTACCACTATGTAGTAATTTTCATTTGAATTCATCCATTCCCTCAGATAGTTGTATCCTGGATAATCTCACTAAAAGATTATTCCAAGACACCAGTCTAGGACCTAAGAGACTTCTTCTGAAAAACACATTAGGAGGATTGGTTTCCATTACCTCAGCGTGAGTATTCCCTTTGTGCCTAACAATTGAGTATAGAGCTGGATATTGTTCACGAAGAGAATTTTGGCCAAGCCATTTATCTTCTCAGAACCTAATCTGTGAACCATCCTTAATATTAAAATTTCCAAAACGGAAGAAATGCTTTTTGGAAGCCATTAGCCCAGCCCAAAAGTGTGAGTCACCTGGTTTCCAAACCAGTTTAGACACCGCTTTTGCGCCAACATATTTCCTCCATAGAATGGTTTGCCATACCCCTTCTTGGGTAAGAAGTTTGTATAACCATTTACCCAGTAATGCGGTGTTTTTGACTTTTAAATCATGTATGCCCAATCCACCATATTCTTTGGGTCAGCAAACAACATTCCATTTGGCCAGTCGATATTTCTTTTTCTCACTATCCCCCTGCCAAAAGAATCTTGAGCGGAAATAGTCCACTTTTGACAAGACACCTTTTGGTAACTGGAAGAATGAGATCATATACAGTACCATGTTGGTGAGTACTGAATTAATGAGTACCAGTCTTCCACCGAGGGATAGCAATTTACCTTTCCAACTATTAAGACGTTTCTGAAGTCTTTCCTCGACGAGTTTCCATTCAGCAATCGTGAGACGCCGATAATGTATCGGTATTCCCAGATAATTGATTGGAAAATGCCCCTGACCACAGCCAAAGAGATCGGCATACAGGTGGTGATGAGGACATTCCTACTATTGATACAACCGTTGTACCTACAGCAACACACATACAAGGACCCATCACAAGATCTCGTGCCAAACAACTTAACTATCAGGTACTTTCGTTTCTTGGAACTATTCCTCACATACATGAGAATATGATGCTGCCTAAATCAGATATATTTCTTACTCTTAGGAATGATGGACCAAGCATGGATGAGAGGGACAAGCATTGGAGCATGGCCATGCATGGAGATGGCAGCAAGCATGTGATGATCCAAGAGAAGGCCACGGATGAAGATTTCAGAACTTTGAGGCCACCATAATGAAGAAAGAAGGCTTGGACGAAATATTCAAGATCAATACTTTACGAATTCGTCCATAGCTTAATATGGTGCTGCGACACCTTTATTTTGGGCCAGGCCCATGTAATTTTCGCAGGATTTTAATTAGCCACTTTTTAGAGTCCGTATTTGAGGGGAAAAGGACTTTTAGGGTTGGATTCGGACACCACTTCCATGGCTGGCCGAAACCCCACCTTTTCGCCCTTAAATACTCCCCATAGCCGACCCCCTAGACTCGGATTTTGTTTAGACATTAAGTTAGCCATAGTCGCAACTTCGCCAAGGCTCGAGCATCGCAGAGGCCTCTTGTACTTCGCACCTATTCAGGATCCCACATTTTCAATAAAGCTTTCCTCTTAATCCGCAATATCTTGATTGCAATATTGGTTCTTACTTGTTCTCGATTTCAGGTAGGAATTAAGACCCTCGCTGGTCAGGCTGATCGTGTTCCCGCGGGATCGGTAACCTCCAGGAGATTGGCCTAGCGATTGCATTGGCGTTCGTGCTCGCACGTGTAGTCGGATCGTCAAGCCCGAACTCCACCAAATCGATTATCATCATCTCATCGAAAGATCGGACACCTTTGCCCTATCAAGTGGTATCAGATTTCAGGTTGCTCGGTGAGATTTTACTGTTTTCGTAGATTAGATCTGTTTTTTACCTATAACCCACGAAAAAGCCAAAAACACAGTTAGAGTTTAGATCCATCCCATAACCAATCTACGCCTCGCATTATCTTTTCAGTTTTTGCATTGTTGAATTTGTGTCTACATCGTCGCGTCGAGTTGCTGGTCTTAGTGTCTCGTCCCTTAGAGTTTCGAGTTCTGATCATAGTAGTCACCGCCACACTCGCCGATCACCGCCACCATATTCCGCTGCCATATACCCTGCCACCATAAACCCTAATACTCCGCCACCGCCTTCCTACCGCGACACAGATCCGATCAGTTTCCTGCTGTGGTACGAGTCCGAGTAGAGTTATTGTTTCCTAGTTCTGTCTTTTTACTTTCCTTCTTTGTTGTTTCCGTGTTAAGCTAAAGTCCGTGTCGAGCTAAGAGTCCGGTCGTAAGTCCAGAAGAAGAAAAAAAAAGTCTGGAACCGCCTCCGAAAAAAATTTCTGGCTATACTAGTTTTCGACCCCGGGGATCACTTTTCTCCATCGGCCGTTATAGCGATATTTTTTTGGCGCCGGCGCTTTCCGGAGCAAAATAAAAAATTTCGAATTTTTTTTTTGGGGCTAACCTATTTTTAGACCCCGTAGATCAGTTCTAGACACTCGCCATCATAGTGATTTTCTGCATCTCGGCTCGCTTTTCAGGGTGCCATATCATCATACAGTGCTTGTTGTGTCGCGTCGTGACATCGTTGGTGATCTAGGCTCGCGTCTCTAGTACGGTCTAGCCTAGGACCAGCACAGTACCGTCGTTGAGCATTCTTTCAACTTTTGCATTGCTGTTTTGATAATTGCTAACCCCCCTTGCTAAGCCTTTCCAGAGCTCCACAGATATTCTCCACGTGCGGTGTCTCGACTCCTGGTAATCGCTTGGTTCAATCTTTGGACCCACTGATCCTCGCGGTTGCACATCGCCTTTTCCTGCTGTTTGGTAAAAACTTGTAAGAGCTTCGTATATTGCTTGACGGATTACGCGTGACTTCCACCATATTTACGTACTATATACCTGTGCTTTTTAAGGACTAACCATGACAGATACTTCGCGGAACACTGCCACAATGACGAACGAAGAACTACATGCCCACTTCTTCGCGCTCTTGGTCAGTCGCGCTGAAGACGTAGATACGCGCCTCGGGGAGTTTGACACCAAGCTCACCAACGCCGTGGACAAGATCGATGGACTCGAGAAATCCTTCAACGCCAAGCTTGACGTTCGGTTCAAGGAGCTTTTGAACCGATTGCCCGCACCCGCACCGGCACCCACACATGGCGCACGGCGCATTCCGATCACGGGTCGGACTGCTGGTTCGGCTGCCGCCGCACCCCCGGCGGCTACCGCTGCGGCTGACGCTCCTCAGACTTCCGCCGCGGCTGCTGCTGCGACATTGGGGACAGACGACGGGTACTACTACGACCCCGACGACGACGATCTTTTTGACGAGGAGGTTGAACAACCTCCACAGGTACCTGCTGGCCGTCCCCGACATTACTACCGCAACGCTCGACCACCGGTACGTGATGATGATCATGTTGCAAAGCTTAAATTAAATATTCCATCTTTTGAGGGTAAATATAATCCTGATGCATATCTTACATGGGAGATGGAAGTAGAACAACGTTTTGCATGCTTAAATTATCCTGAGAATATGCGTGTTAGTGCTGCTACATGTGAATTTACTAAATTTGCTTCCCTTTGGTGGTCTGAGTATTTTCGTTTAAATCCTACTACTATTCCTAGTACTTGGACTGCTTTAAAAACTGCTATGCGTGTTCGTTTTGTACCTCCCACTTATCAACGTGATTTACTAAAGAATCTAACACGTTTAGAACAAGGGAAAAATTCTGTAGAAGAGTATTATCAGGAATTGCAAACGGGGATGGTTCGGTGTGGTCTTGTTGAATCTAATGAACAAATGCTTGCATGTTTCTTTGGTGGATTAAACAAGGACATTCAGCACATATTAGATTATAAGGAATATAATTCTATCACTCGTTTGTTTCATCTTGCTTGCAAAGCTGAACGTGAAGTGCAGGATCGCCAAACACCATGGAGGAGGACTAATAATTCTGCAGGTCGCACATCCACTTGGACATCCCGACAATCAGCGCCTCCTCGTGATTCGCCTCCAACTACTACCACATCCAAGGCCACCACAAGATTTCCAGCTGCTCCTCCACCATCATCCAATGCTACTGCTCGTAGTGCATCTTCTATGGCTTCCACGGGTAAGACAAAGGATATACAATGCCGCAAGTGCTAGGGTTTTGGTCATATTGAGAGACAGTGCACAACACAACGTGTGATGATGGTGCGAGAAGATGGTCAATACGATTCAGCATGACTTTGATGAAGATACACTAGCCCTTATTTCTGCTCGAGATGGAGACAATTCTGATGCTGATGAAGAGACAGAGGTAATGGGAGCTGAAGCTGTTGATCACTACAAGAGCTTAATTACACAACGTGTGTTGAGTGTGCAATTGAGCAAATCTGAGCAAGATCAACGCCACAACCTGTTCCAAACACGTGGTGTTGTCAAGGAAAGAGCTATACGGATCATCATTGATGGAGGGAGTTGTAATAATCTGGCCAGTGTTGACATGGTAGAGAAGCTTGCGCTTCCAACAAGACAACGCCCACATTCATATTACATCCAATGGTTTGAGAGTTCTCGCAAGATCAAGGTAACAAGAACGGTACGCGTGCATTTTACTATTGGTACATATTCTGATTTTGTTGATTGTGATGTTGTACCTATGCAAGCTTGTTCTTTGTTACTTGGTAGACCATGGCAATTTGATAGAGAATCTGTTCATAATGGCAAAACTAATCACTATTCTCTTATGCATGATGGAAAGAAAATTGGTCTAAAACCTATGACTCCCGAACAAATTTTAAAAGATGATCTTGCTAGAGCTAGTAGAGCTAAAACTGAGGAGAAAAATAAAAGTGAGAATCAGATTGTTGCTGCAGATTTTATACCACCAAAGAACACTAAATCTGATTCTACACATGCTACTGAAATTCGTTTGAAGAGTCCATGTATGCTTGCAAATAAAATTGATATTGTTGAACTAGATGTAAACAATACTCAATGTTATGCAATTGTCAGCAAAGAGGTTTTGTTTTCATTTGAGGATATGCCTCCTTCTTTGCCACCCGCTATTGCTAAACTTTTGCAGGAATATGAGGACGTCTTTCCCACTGAGCTGCCACCAAGACTACCTCCTATTAGAGGAATTGAGCACCAAATTGATCTAATTCCTGGTGCCACGTTGCCCAACCGCGCGCCATATAGAACCAATCCAGAGGAGACAAAGGAGATACAACGCCAAATTCAGGAACTACTCGACAGAGATCATATTCGTGAGTCCCTTAGCCCCTGTGTTGTTCCTATTATTTTGGTACCTAAGAAAGATGGTTCTTCGCGCATGTGTACTGATTGTAGAGCTATCAATAATATTACTATTCGATATCGTCATCCTATTCCACGTTTAGATGACATGCTTGATGAATTGAGTGGCTCTACCATGTTTTCTAAAGTTGATTTGCGTAGTGGTTACCACCAGATTCGTATGAAATTAGGAGATGAATGGAAAACAGCATTTAAAACTAAGTTCGGTTTATATGAGTGGTTAGTAATGCCGTTTGGTTTAACTAATGCGCCCGAGATTAATGAACGAAGTTTTACGTGCTTTCATTGGATGTTTTGTGGTAGTCTACTTTGATGATATTCTGATTTATAGCAAATCTTTAGAGGATCATTTGGACCATTTACGTGCTGTTTTCAATGCTTTACGTGATGCACGTTTGTTTGGTAACCTTGAGAAGTGCACCTTTTGCACCAATCGAGTTGCGTTTCTTGGCTATGTTGTTACATCACAGGGTATTGAAGTGCATCCAGCCAAGATTGAAGCTATTGAGAATTGGCCGCAGCCCAAGACGGTCACACAAGTGAGGAGTTTTCTTGGCCTCGCTGGTTTTTATAGGCGCTTTGTCAAAGACTTTGGATCAATTGCCGCGCCGCTGAATGAGCTTACCAAGAAGGATGTGCCCTTTGTTTGGGGCGATGCACAACAACAGGCCTTCGTCATATTGAAAGATAAGCTAACACATGCTCCCTTACTCCAACTTCCTGATTTTACTAAGACTTTTGAGCTTGAATGTGATGCTAGTGGAATTGGTTTGGGAGGGGTGTTATTACAAGAGGGAAAACCTGTTGCATATTTTAGTGAGAAATTGAGTGGGGCTAGTCTGAACTATTCTACTTATGATAAAGAATTATATGCGTTGGTTCGGACATTAGAAACTTGGCAACATTATCTATGGCCTAAAGAATTTGTTATACATTCTGATCATGAATCTTTGAAGCATATTCGTAGTCAAGCTAAGTTGAATCGTCGTCATGCAAAGTGGGTTGAATTTATTGAGTCTTTTCCTTATGTTATCAAACACAAAAAGGGTAAAGATAATATTATTGCTGATGCTTTGTCGCGCCGTTACACTTTGTTATCTCAACTTGACTTCAAAATATTTGGATTAGAAACTATTAAGGAATAATATGTGCATGATGCTGAATTTAAAGATGTGTTGCAGAATTGTAGAGATGGTAGAACTTGGAACAAGTTCGTCTTCAATGATGGATTTGTGTTCCGTGCTAACAAACTATGCATTCCAGATAGTTCTGTTCGTCTTTTGTTGTTACAGGAGGCGCATGGAGGAGGATTGATGGGACACTTTGGTGTCAATAAGACGGAGGATGTTCTTGCTGCACACTTCTTTTGGCCACGTATGCGTCGAGATGTTGAGAGATTTGTGGCATGCTGCACTACTTGTCAAAAAGCTAAGTCTCGCCTTAGTCCACATGGTTTATATATGCCTCTTCCTGTTCCTAGTGTTCCTTGGGAGGATATTTCTATGTACTTTGTTTTGGGATTGCCACGAACACAGAAGGGGAGGGATAGTATTTTTGTTGTTGTGGATCGGTTTTCTAAGATAGCACACTTTATTCCTTGTCATAAAACGGATGATGCTGCGCATATTGCTGATTTGTTCTTTCATGAAATTGTTCGTTTGCATGGTGTGCCAAATACTATTGTCTCTGATCGTGATACTAAATTTCTTAGCCACTTTTGGAGATGTTTATGGGCTAAGTTGGAGACTAAATTGCTCTTTAGTACTACATGTCATCCCCAAACTGATGGTCAAACTGAAGTAGTAAATAGAACTTTGTCTACTATGGTGCGGGCTGTTTTAAAGAAGAACTTAAAATTGTGGGAAGAGTGTTTACCTCATATAGAATTTGCTTATAATCGTTCGCTGCATTCTACCACAAAGATGTGCCCATTTGAGATTGTGTATGGTTTTGTTCCTCGTGCACCTATTGATTTATTGCCTTTACCTTCTTCGGTGCAACATAATTTGGATGCTACACAACGCGCTGAAATGATATTAAACTTGCATAAGACTACTAAAGATAACATTGAACACATGAATGCTAAGTATAAACTTGCTGGGGATAAAGGGAGAAAGCATGTTGTGTTTGATGTTGGCGATCTTGTTTGGTTACATTTGCGTAAAGATCATTTTCCTGATTTACGCAAGTCTAAGTTAATGCCACGTGCTGCTGGTCCCTTTAAGGTGTTAGAGAAAATCAATGATAATGCATATAAACTTGAGTTGCCTGCAGACTTTGGTACGGTTAGTCCTATGTTTAACATTGCAGATTTGAAGCCTTACTTTAGTGAGGAAGATGAGATTGCGTCGAGGACGACTTTAATTCAAGAAGGGGAGCATGATGAGGACATCCCTACTATTGATACAACCGTTGTACCTACAGCAACACACATACAAGGACCCATCACAAGATCTCGTGCCAAACAACTTAATTATCAGGTACTTTCGTTTCTTGGAACTATTCCTCACATACATGAGAATATGATGCTGCCTAAATCAGATATATTTCTTACTCTTAGGAATGATGGACCAAGCATGGATGAGAGGGACAAGCATTGGAGCATGGCCATGCATGGAGATGGCAGCAAGCATGTGATGATCCAAGAGAAGGCCACGGATGAAGATTTCAGAACTTTGAGGCCACCATAATAAAGAAAGAAGGCTTGGACGAAATATTCAAGATCAATACTTTACGAATTCGTCCATAGCTTAATATGGTGCTGCGACACCTTTATTTTGGGCCAGGCCCATGTAATTTTTGCAGGATTTTAATTAGCCACTTTTTAGAGTCCGTATTTGAGGGGAAAAGGACTTTTAGGGTTGGATTCGGCCACCACTTCCATGGCTGGCCGAAACCCCACCTTTTCGCCCTTAAATACTCCCCATAGCCGACCCCCTAGACTCGGATTTTGTTTAGACATTAAGTTAGCCATAGTCGCAACTTCGCCAAGGCTCGAGCGTCGCAGAGGCCTCTTGTACTTCGCACCTATTCAGGATCCCACATTTTCAATAAAGCTTTCCTCTTAATCCGCAATATCTTGATTGCAATATTGGTTCTTACTTGTTCTCGATTTCAGGTAGGAATTAAGACCCTCGCTGGTCAGGCTGATCGTGTTCCCGCAGGATCGGTAACCTCCAGGAGATTGGCTAGCGATTGCATTGGCGCTCGTGCTCGCACGTGTAGTCGGATCGTCAAGCCCGAACTCCACCAAATCGATTATCATCATCTCATCGAAAGATCGGACACCTTTGCCCTATCAGGTGGGCCTCGTCTTTAGCCTCGCCAAAACAATACAAGTCACTCTTATGGAAGTTTATTTTCAATCCAGAGAGCTGCTCAAATGTTGATAGTATTAATTTCAGATTCTTGGCTTTCTCCAGATCATGTTCCATAAATAGTATTGTATCATCGGCGTATTAAAGAATAGATAGTCCACCATCAACAAGATGTGGAACCAATCCTTCAATTTGCCCATCAGTCTTTGCTCTCTCAATAAGGATAGCCAGCATATCTGCCACTATATTAAATAGTATAGGCGATAGTGGATCCCCTTGTCTCAGCCCTTTTTTGGTCTGGAAGTAATTACCTGTGTCATCATTGACATTTATGGCAACACTTCCACCAGACACAAAATATTGTATGAGAGCGCACCACTCTTCTGAAAAACCTTTTATACGGAGTGTTTGCTGTAGGAAAGACCAATTAACTTTATCATATGCCTTCTCAAAATCAATCTTAAACAATACACCATTTAGTTTTTTAGAGTGCAGTTCATGTATCATTTTATGCAGGATTACAACTCCATCTAAGATGTTTCTCCCTTGCATGAAAGCAGTTTGAGAAGGGCGAACAACATGATCAGCCACTGAATTCAGTCTAATCGTAGCAACCTTTGTAAAAAATTTAAAACTAACGTTAAGAAGGCAGATTGGACGATACTGTTGTATACGTTCTGTATTGTTAACCTTAGGTAGTAAAATTATGTTGCCAAAATTTAACCTGAATAGGTCCAGCTGACCAACTTGCAAACACTCAAACAAGCGCATCAAATCCACCTTGATAATTTTCCAGAATTTTTGATAAAACTCTGCTGCAAAGCCATCAGGCCCTAGCGCTTTGTTATGTTCCATTTGAAAGACAACCTTCTTAACCTCCTCCTCAGTATAAGGGGCAGTCAGAAATTTGTTTTCCTCAATAGAAACCTGAGGAATATCCTCCGTCCGGGACTCATCCAACAAAAAGGAATTTTCTGGTGATGCCCCAAACAAGGATTTGTAATAATTGGTAATATAAGATTTAAGATGCTGCTGTCCTTCTATCGTTCCTTCATCCTGAATTAGAGAGTGAATAAGTTTCTTCTTATGCTTGCCATTTGCAACAGCATGGAAGTATCTTGTATTCGCATCTCCTTTAATGATGAATTTAGCTTTAGAACGCTGGTACCACTTGAGTTCTTCCTCACGCAGAAGTCTGGCAATTTCTGCATTTGATTGCTTTTTAAGCCTAATCTCTTGTGCAGTTAATAACCTAACCTCCGCGAAGGCCTCCAAATCATTAATAATAGCAGAAAGGCGTATTTTTTCTTGTTAAGAATACCAGCAGTATGTCTAGCCCAACCACAGAGGAATTTGCGCAAGGCACGCATTTTGTTGTTCCAACATTGTATGGGTGTGCGACCACTAACTGGTTTTTCCCAAATAACCTTCACCAGTTCATAAAAACCATCACGATCAATCCATCCCAGTTCAAACTTGAAACTATTTTTGGATTTTCGTGGTGGTATTCCGACAGATAACAGTAATGAAGCATGATCCGACAAAGCCTCAATACACTCTAGAGCGCGAACAGTTACCATAGGAAATTTATCTTCCCATTCGGTATCTATAAGCACCCTATCTAATTTTCGTATGTAGGCTCTGGAAGACTATTAGCCCAAGTAAACTGTCTTTCTAACATTGTAACCTCTCTTAAGTCTAAGCTGTCAATGACAGCATTAAACATGAAAGGCCAATATTCATCAAACCTGCCCCGACTTTTTTCATGAGGGAATCTTAGCAAATTGAAATCTCCTCCTATAAGGATAGGATAGGGATTGTCCTTAGCTAGATTTACCAACTCACGTAAAAAACCAGCTTTATAAACATCCTGGGCAGCCCCGTATACTGTGACTAGAGACCAAATGAAATCATCAGCCTTATTCCGGATATGGAGTTTAATAAAAAAATCTCCAACCGAACTGGCTAAGATTTCCATAGTCTCATCTCTGACGCCTAACAGAATTCCCCCGGATCTCCTCCGCGGCGGACGTGATACCCATGAAAAATCCACTCCACCAGAAAGGCGATTGAGTTGACTTTGTGAGAAATCACGTCTACCAGTCTCAGAAATATCCAAAAAATCCAACTTATAATCTCTCACACAATCGGCAAAGAACAAATGTTTAGCCAAGTCACGAAGACCTCTACTATTTGAGAACATGCCATTCATTGAGAAACAATTGGAGATTTGGATACATGTGACCTCTTACGGGACCTTTGGCTCTTTGATTTCTGACTAGAAGCTGTAAGATCATATAATGAATCCAGCCCAGTCTCATCAAAGCCCACTTCTGATACTTCACCAACTAAGTGAGATAAGAGTTGACCATCTACTGTGGCATGCAACTCCTCCTCCTCCATTGGTGAAGAGTCGGGAACAACAGAGATTTTAGGAGTAACAGTTAGACGGTCAACCTACAAATGTCTCAAAACAGAACTAGAAAGATTAACTTCACTTACAGATCTCCCCAAACTAACACCAACGTTAGCCAGCTTATCCATAATAGAGTTGTTGGAGAAAGAAATAAAGGATTTAGAAGATATACCAGGGATGTCCAAATTCTTTTCCGCCTTGCTCCGCATTGCCTTGCCCAAGGAGTCCTCATCCGTGACTGAGGCCCTCTGAGCGTCAACACCATGACGAGAGCTCCTGCGAGCTGGGGTCCCGGCCACGAAGATAGGACCATCTGCAGCTGGGGACAAACCCAACCCGTCCTGGGTCAGGTCAATCCCCCTGGTCATAGGTCCACCATCCAAGCTAGAGCGTCCCTCCATGTCCGCCGGACAAGCACCATGGGAGGGGCCTCCAGCATCCCGCGTCAACGTCGAAGGGGGTTGAACCGCCAGGGGCATAGGTGAGGTACCCTGCACCCCGGCAGCCAACCCAAATGCCCTGCGGTCGGCGAGCCCCACCTGGGCCCGCCCCCGTGCCGAAGACCCAGAGACGCCCTCCTGCACAGCCGGTACCACCTCCTGTAGCACTGGCTCTGCTCGCGTGGGAATAGAACGACCCATCATGTTAGGTCTCCCGCGCGTGGGAGAAGCCGGAAGCAAAGAAACACAAGTCGTCTCCAAAGAACCACAAGCCACATGCAAAGCCTCCTGAAGCTGTGAAGGAGAGACGCGAGGAGAACACAACACCGGTCCAGAACTGCGCAGGGAAGAGTCCAACGGAAGCGCCTCCAAGAGTTCCTTACCGCGGGGAGTGACAGGGTTAGCATTAAAAGGAGTGACAGCATACAGTAGCACAGGATCCGAAGGCACTGAACAGTCGAACAGAGCACCCTGCCTGGTAGACGGCTGCGCCGAACCACCCTGCCTAGTAGTGGTCGAGGAAGAGGCAGCCCCAACCGCCTGTGAGCCACCCCCCGTGGGCAGATTTACAGGCCGCCAAGGCTCTAATTTGACTGATTAATTTACAATGTCTAGGAAGTAGATTCGATTTTTTTTTTCCGCTCCGCGGACAAGAGTTGGTGAGAATGTCGCGCGGGGGGAGGGGGGGCAGTGTCGATCTACGACCAAGCATGCAAGGGCCCGATCGTTCATATTTGTGTTCTGATAAAGTAAACGAAACTTCGGTCACATTTGTTTATGCAATTCTTTCTCCATATAATGCTCGCAGTGGCAGGCAGATCTCGTGCTTTACATCCATCCCACTATCTCCCAAAATAATAATAATATCCTGTTGATTGGGCCGACGGTCAGCGTGCTCATGGACGTGAGCTGTGGCTAAAGATCATGACTGACCGGGATGCGAGGCGTAACAGCAACATGGACACATACACTCATGTTGAGCACAAGGATATAGATGCATGCCCATTTGGTTGGAGTACTACGAAAGGATAGCTTGGCACGAACGCCACGGCGGGGTACAAAGTTGACGACTTATCGAGTGCTTTTATCCGATCCGTTGGAGAGTTTCAATGCGCCACATCGCACACAAAGCAACAGCGATGCTTCCACGCATATATTTCAGGCCGTTCTGATCATTTATCCGCACATTTATTGGAGGCATCGCATGGGAGTTGCTTAGCCTTGACGCGTAAGGAACAGTATCACGATCAGGATGCCCATTTTTTGCACTTTTGCTGATGCAATTTAGGAAACCAGAACTTGATTTACGTTTCATTTTGAGTCACTGATGTACCGTTTGCAGAACAGCCTCTGTCCTGGCAAGGATATCGTGGGACAAAATTTGTTGGGGAGTTAATTGCCTCCCACCAGCGAGAAATGGTTGTTGAGAGGCTCAGATGAACAGCCACTATCGGCACAAGTGGATCGGAAATGTCACACATCTCATGATCGATGGCACTTCGCGAGATTATAGCATCCAATCACGGCACCGACGAAGGTGTTGCTGGCTCCAGGGAGATCAGAAAAGGTTCGACAGTCTATGGATAACTCATGGCCATATTTGTTAGGCCACTCTAACAAATCATAAAATCCTGACGGAGTGTAAGGTTTTGGAGCATTTTTTGGATCCGAACAGATAACTTAAAATGATCTCGGCCCGTAAAAACTTTTTAGTCCCCTCTAAATCAACTCGCCCGCATATTATGAGGGTGTTTGGTAGCCCGGACCAACCCATAAATTTCCATCTCAACCAAAATTTCTAGGAATGTAGGTGTTTGGTAGGCCGGTTTCCCGTCTAGACACTGGCCACCTCATACGAAAAAGGGCTCTCAGTCCCCCCCCCCCCCCCCCCCCCCTTTGCGCTGCCGCAGCAGCCATCCACCACCGCTAGAACGCGCTGCTGCGGCTGCCACGACTCGCCTCTGCGTGACCAACTACGTTGCCTCCATAGCCGTCACGGAGCTCAAGCGCAATGCCATCATGGAAGTGGCAGCGCACATGGGCAAAGAGAAGCTAGCTACAGGCCGGATCAAGCTCCAACTGACGAACTCGTCAGCCGCGTCAGCATCGCGCCATGCAGCTCCAGTGAGCTTTTCCAGGGCCAATTCAGATGCTAGGGTTTAGTTGCAGATGCATAGTGCATCTTTTGATTTACCAGTAGTATGTAAATTATATGACCCAAGTATGATCAAACCTATGTCTGAATTTTTCTGCAAACACAAATTTATCAAGTTTTTAAATTATCCAAAGTTCAGTTCCCTCCATACGCGTTTTAGGATCCTCTTTTACCTGATCTGTTAGAGTTGCTCTTACAGCCAGAAATTCTCCGTATGCACTATTGTGCATGGAAGTTGAATTGGTTCTTATCAAATTCTTGCGACATTAGAAAGCAAATGCAGTTCCTAGGTCCTTCAGGGCCCTTCCCTTGATATTAAAAAATAAAAGGCAAACGAGGCATTGGCCGAACGAAACCCACACATAAAAGGTTAGCACGCATTTGCTAGAAGTCATCAGAAGGAGAGCAAAGTTAACAAATTCTGTAGAGGCAAACAAAAACACTGAGCAACCAATTTGCATGCTTCAACACCAAAAAAAAATGCAGTTCTCCCAGGATGGAGCACGAAATGGTGGAAACATCAGCAGCAGATACTGGAAAGTAGTCAAACGCATTATTTTCCATTCCTGGTTCGCTCTTTGGCCAGTCAGCAAACAACATAATCTTCATATGGTGCAATCTCACAGCCACAAACCTACTGAAAGGGCTCCTCTCACAAACCTACAGTTCCCAACTGAACTATACTACCAATTAAGATTTCTACAAAAGCATTTCCTCGGATGATCATTGGAGCCTAAGATGCTGGTCAATGTTTCTAGATAGGAGTAATCACTACAGCCAAACCTCCTAACTGATAACCCCCTAATATAACTTCCTAGTTGACAACCAAAAACCATACACATCTTGAATCCAATAGATCCAGCTAGCAGGACTTCTTTTCAAGACAAAGAATTGATGATCAGATCTTTAGATCTGTCTTGCAGTTGTCTCTCAAGTCCTTCAACTTCACAACAGCTGAATGCTGAACAAATAGGATTTGAAATATTAGCACATCATCATATTGACAATGCAATTAACCAACGAAATAAGGGAAGTCATGCCGCACAACATGCATTGCAGATATGCAGTGAAAAAAGGTACAGAAAACTAATCTTGAAACTAAAAGAAAAAGGTTGTTCACATAAGTACCCTGTGCTAGCATAACAGATGACCACATAGTCAAATCTGGATAATAAAATTCTTATCGGAGCAGAAAATCGTTGCAAGCATGTCTCAGGCAAGGTACTGAGTACACATAATCTAGTTTGCACAAATTCAAACCCCAAGTTACTCTAGCAGCACCAACCAAAAATATTCACACTGAAATGTTCAGGTGAAATTGCAAGCATGTCTGACAACAGCAGATTTTAGCTCATAAGCTTGTATCCTAATTCTACTGCTAGACCAAAATGGCCCATGAGATTTTCAATGACACAATCATACAAGGGCACATGATCATCACAGGTTGACGATAGTTGAATACATTCAGCTAAGATTAAAGATTATAGCATTTTCTCTATTTGTTAGCAATGACACAAGGGGCAGTAAATCACATTATGGAGTGATGCTACGTAATTCGATGAAGTGAACAGAATTAGCATGTAACAATCTTTAATAGATTTAAGTGGAGTTGGTGATGGTGGTGGTTCATCATTCAACTCAATCTGAAGGCATCTGCTTCCCCTCCCGGGTTTTACGATATCCACGCATCTGTCCATCTGGTCCCCACCCATTCGTGCTGATTTGGTCCCTGGTTTTCTCTGTTCCAAGTGTTCTAGGCCGGCTACACCCAGCTAACTTGGGCGAGAAAACACAACCACGTCCCCACCCTCACCCTCACATCTCTGCCAACAAGTAGAACAAGACACTCACACCGTCACACATGAACCACTAACTGAGCCGCCGGTTCCCCAGGCAGTCAAGCTGCCACAAAATGATGAGCAAAGCTGACACCCTAGTACTTAGGTATGTAAAGCAGAGCAGGGCAACCGCCAACATCTGTCGCCACCCATTGTCCTCTGACCTTCAATCATTTAGAGCAAACACAGAGCAATCTAGGATTTTCCTCAGCAGTGCCATCAACCACAGCCGACCTCTCAAGACCAAAAGCAACAGGCCCAGGGCCCTCATGAGCTCATTCCCCTCCGGTTTCTCTACCTCTTTTTTGGGTTATTTTCTCTTATTTACCCAGAGATCTTACGTGCGTTCTTTGAGTTGCTGGCTGCCGGGCAATATTTAACATGTGCGTACAGCATACTTTATTTACATATTGAACCTTGGTTGCAAGTCATAAGAGGTGCTATCTATGGTCTTGATAAAAATCAGAGCTGCTACGGAAGTACCGATATGATCACTGGACAAGTAATTTGTTTGAGTGCTTATCCATGCTTTGTGACTTGATAAGGCATGGCTATATATGAAACAGTGGTGTTCCAGCTAAAATGGTTGAGATGCTTTTAGATCAGTTCTGATACTCACTGTTGTTTTTATTAAAAGCTCCATGTCCTTGTTCTGGTCACAGAAGTGAAAAAAGAGAGATAAAGTGATGAGGGCTTTTAATATGGATGCACCTTGTGACAATAGAATGTGTAGATTTTTTAGACTGCATATGTTTGTCATTCGAAGAAAGCAATTTTGAATTCTTTGGTGGTTTGTTTGAATACAGCTTGGAAGTTCAACGTGTGAGCATGTGACAGAAGAGGTGGAGAATAAGGCATGAGATGGTGGAGCTGGTCGCTCTCGCCAAAGAATGTAGTTTTAGTGCCAAATGCAGGGGCATCAATGTTATGCGATTTCTTCATTTTTCTTACTCCCTCCGTCTCAAATTAGTTGACTCAACTTTGTCTAGATTTGCATGCATCTACACACTAAAATGCGCCTAGATACATGCGAATCTAGAAAAAGTTGAGACATCTAATCTGGGACAGAGGGAGTATAAGACGTTGACAAGCTGAAGCTCTGGCAAATGTGACTATTTTTTATATATGTTGTTCCATAAAAACAAATGGATATCTAGCTAGTAAAAACTAAAAATCTATAAGATATGCCTGTGCAGCCTGTTCATAATCTAGTACATAGAAAAGAAATCTAGCACTATACATAAGAACACCACTCGCGCAAAGGCTGTTTGCTTGCACAAATTCATTTTAGGAGTTACTTATTCGAAAGATTTGACAAATTCTAAAATACAACACTACGAACAGATGTCAAGCAGTCAAGCGAATAAAGAAACATATGGATGATGTGAATACCATGTGCGTTGATTGCCAAGTTTATTGGTCAAAGGAAATCTTTAAGAAAAGCCATAATAGGGGAAACAAAGATAGCAGAAGAAACATCAATAGTTTGCCCCAACAGTTGGCCAACTTGAAAGAATCCTAGCAATTATGTTTTAGCAAATACAGGAGAAAAGATACTCCCTCCATTCCCGTAAGGCGTAATTTTTTATTTTGACAAAAATCACCAGAAAGTAAGGCGCAGATGGTGTAGAATAGCTAACAACCCAGAACTGCCCCTCGCTCGTGCCGGAATAGAGACGCTGCTCGTGCATGTGCATGGTGATTGGCTGGCTGGCTGATAGCTAGATTTGAGGAGATGCTGCCCAACAAACAAGAGAGAGAAATAAATGTGAGGAGCTATTCATCAGGGGCACGACAGGAAAACTGCATGGTTTGTGGCTCTCCTTAATCCTCGCTCTGGAAGTTTAACACCTTAATCAAGGGAATGGAGTGAGTAGATGGTAACATAGACCAACAAATAAGTAGCAAAAATGGTAGCAACTTCCCGCATAAGATGCCTAAATAGTACTAATAAATACTAAGTACTAGAGCATCTTAAAAATATCTAAGGCTCTGTATGGCAGCTTTTTTTGTAAAACCAAAGTATTCAAAAAAAACATGGTTTTTCAGCGCCTGGGCATGGGATACTTTAGTTTTCATAAAACCACAGTTTTTGAAAAGAGGTCTTTCTATTATAGTGTGAAAATAGCTCAGTTTTTGGTACACTACAGTTTTAAAACTTCTAGTATTTTATTGTACCCAAATAACTCAAAGTATTGCGAACTGTAGCATTTTAGAAAACTGTGGTATCTTTGAAATACAGAGAAAAAACTGAGTTGCCAAACAGGCCTAAGATTTCTAGCCGGTCATAAATGCATGAGTGGTCAAAAAAAGTATTCACGTATTATGATAGCCCCAAAAATCTAACAAAAAAATTAAAGGCAAAACCACTGAGTTCCACAGCAGAGCTAAATCATCACAGATCACTTGCAAACTAAAGAACCAACGGTCCCCTGAAATCTACCAACACAACCAGACAGCTACTTACAAAGTGAGTAAACTGTGATAAAAACAACTTAGCTAATACATGCAGGTAGACTTGTACAAATTGATGCTAACACTATCAGCAGAATTTTGACTAAGTTGGAAGACTGGAGGTGGACAAAACAACTTACGAGCTGTGCAGACTCGCGAACAAGGGCATTTTCAGTATGAAGAAAGAGTGATCTCTGTTGTTGAGATAGTTCGAATCCCATCTGTACAGCTCTTTTCGAGTATAGGCCTGCATTGGAAGGATATTCATTTCCTTGCCTTTTTGCCTCTAGCGACCTAGCAAACTTTATGCTCTTCTTGAGTGCTACACAAGGTTTGGCAGAGATGGAATCAGTATTAGTAAAATGATCAGCAGCAAATGAAGAAGAAACCACCCTATGTGTACTGCTTATAGAGAAAAAAAAGAACAGAATCTGCAGAGAATTACCACCGAGCCGACTTCTGGCATCCTGATAATGGAGATCCGTCCACATAAAAGCAGCTGTTCAAACAGGAATAGATAAGTAAGTTGTGTGTTCACATGGCATCATACACAATAAAAGCGGAAGCAAGTATGTAACCATACCCTTAAGACAGAAAGAACATGTGCAAGACTTCGTAGCACATGATTCTTCCAAGCCACCAACCCCCATTGGAGGATGCTGAACATTAGTACATGGAATGTCACCGCGAGCTGTAACATCAACTGAAGACTGTGGGTTCTGATTTCCTGATGATACAACCATCTCATCTTGAGTCAGACATTCACCCTCATTAGTCCTGTCGTTAGTTGCAATTTTATTAATCTCACTCGCATATGGCAGCAACTCGCTATCAGTGTCATCACCGTCATCGTCTTCACAACCACCCTCTGATTCCAACGAAGACTCCTCCTTGTCATTCAGGCCAGAAGAATCCAGAGGCAAGCAACGGTTTCTCACATCAGCATCCTCCTTGGATAGCAGCCCAGCTGCCTCAGCAGCCATGTGCTGAACCTTAGCCCCACGGAAAACTGAAGCCCTTGCAAAATCCTCTTTACCAATACCATCAACCAAAACTTCAACAATGTTTCCTGATGCCCTACCACTGGTCTTTGCATTTTCATCAGACCCTTTCCTAGGGTCAACGACCTTTTCAACCCTACTAATCTTAACACCACCTGCATTCTTCTCCAGATCACACAAGGCTGGCCGCTTGCCCAGGACATTTGTCAAGTCCCCAAGCGCTCGCCGGACAGTGCCCTGAGTGTTTTCAGACATTGCAAGTTCGAGATACCCACCAACTTGCCAAAATTAACAGCAAAACTGTTGCAGACAACCTTGTAATGCAACTGCATTCATCAATTCACAAAGAAAATACAATGTAAGCGATGCATTCATATAGTGTTGGAAAAAATGGAGTACATAGAGCTAGGGTTTGTCATTTGGGAATTGTGATACATGGTTGTACCCAGCTTATACAGGACCGCGGGAAGCAAATCAATGTCGTGCCCTAGGAGCTAACAAAAGATTTGGGTGATAAATCAAGCCGAGTAGGCGCCAGGCGATGCATGTCCGGTATGGAATTGGATGAGATCGATGGTTTCAGAGATGGAAATCCTCCCGATCTTGGGCAGAAAAAAATCAGAGCACAAAATGTGAAGTCGATGTTACGAGATAATTCCGCGGTATCCTTCACACGCGCATAAAAACGACAACCAAATCCTCGAATTTAGAGGGGATGGCCCAAATGGAAGTGCAAAGAAAATAGGGCCAAAGCCTATGACGAGGGTTCTGGGTTCAGCTAAAATCTTGGGAACGACGAATCTATCATCAGGATTTAACAACGGGGATCCAGCTCTACGCTAGAAACAGTAAGCCGAACCGGGGAGGAGATTTAGCGGGATCCTCCCCTCGCCTCAGGGGTAGTGGGTTCGCCTCCCAGATTGCTACGGGGGCCAAAATCTTCAGACGGGGCGGCGAGACGGAGGGGAGAGGTAGGGCTGGGAGCGCAAACCTCGCCGCGGGACGGCCGCCGCTTCTTCCCAGATCGCCCTTCTGGAGCGGGGAGTGTGGCCCGTGGGGGAGGGTGGAATGGGTAGGGGGAGGGGTGCGGTGTTCGTCTCTCTGGTTTGTGGGCGTCACGCGCCGCCCGTCACGGTGGAGCCAAAAGAGACGCGAGGGGGGCGGAAAGCCCTCGTGGGTTGCGCGCGCTCGCGTTCGGAAAATTTAGGCCGCGCGCGCCGCGGGCGGGGGAGGTTAGGTTCGGCGCGCGTTGGACTTGGACCTGGCTCGGCACGGGTCCGGCTCCGGCGCGTCGGTCGCCATGATCTGGCCAGGGTCGGCATGCAAAAGGAGATCGCTGAGGTGGTTCTGCAACTTCAGCGAGCGACCGCAGTGGAGAAACGAGTAACGCTACATCTACCGGGTGATTGCCATCTAATTCTTGTTTCTATTCGTCTTTAGAAGTAAGAATCATCATTATTCAACACAAGATTCTTTGCAGGTCAACGCTAATTGTGCCAAAATATATGGCTCCAAGCTCGACGATAGTTTTTCATTCACTTTATTTTTCTTCTTGAAATTTGAAAACGCGGAATTGTATTTTCTCTTCTCCAAACTTAGAGAGCATTTCCACTCTTTTCTCTCCTAATAGCATCTCTAACGGTTATCGTAAAAGAACTCGTGTTTTTCTGTCCAGAAAACACTGCCGCGGAAGAGAGCCTGTAAATCAAAACTAAAAAACAGAATATTTTTGCAGGTTTGGTTTACGGTAATTGTTCTGCGCCACTTGCATCCGAACCCGTAAACTTAGGTTTTTGCACAGTTTTCATATGCAAATTGATCAAACAAAAACACACAACTCATACAACAACCGAGCACAAATAATACACACAATAATCATCCAAATTATTACAACAATGTCTCAACCAAATTATAACAATAGTTTTTTGAATAAATAAAGAAACAAACGAATGTTTTCGAATGGTTCATCTCACACATACAAGAAATCTCTACTATTATTAAAGGCAAAGATGACAATATGGTGATACGTCGGCTTTCTCTCTCCCCGCGCTAAAAAACCCAGGAGCAGAACACGCTAAAAAAAACGGCCGAGGGAACCGCGTTACTCCCACACGTCTCGAGCTCTCCTCTCGCACCCTCCAAGAAGGAAAAAGAATCCCCATCCTTCCACGATTCCTCTCCACGTTGCCGACGCTCCTCCTAGGCTCCCATCCCCCGCCTCGCCGTCTCCACCTTCCCGCGCGACGTGCCGTCGATGCCGCTCTTCTTCGTTTGCCGTATCTCCTGGCCCATCCCCAGCCGTGCTGCCTCACCATATCCCACAGTCAGCTGGAAACCGCCGGCCAGCTTGATCAGTGGCAACTTCCGATACCAATCGTGGAGCTCGCAAAACATGGAGGTTGTTCTCCTCTCCCAATAAAAAAGGTCCAAGCCCTCCTATTCTCCTACCGCTGCAGTCCGAGCCCTCCTATTCTCCTTCCTATAGTCCAGCAACAGGAGACCCATGATGCTCCTTGCTGCGCCTCTCTCGAATCCGGCGATCAGACCAGTTGCCGCTGCCTCTGCCTCTCGTGCCGCAGAGGCGTTTCTGACGCTGCTAAGCATCAGACACGCCCCTTCCTCCGTGGAACCGTTAGTTTGCTCCACGCCTCTATATGTTCTCCATGCTGTTGTGCATGCTATTTGGATTTGATTGATTGATTTTGCAGGTGGAGGCGGTGGTTCTGGAGGCAAACATTGTAGCATCGCTGAGGCACTTGCAAGGTACACTTCATAGTCCAGCATCTGTGGCCTTGTGTGCAGATCCTTTTCCTTTTCAATTAGGTGGGTCGGTATCCATTACGCCTCAAGTTCAGTATATATCATCATAAAGCACGATGGTCATGTAGAACCATGCATTAACATTGTGACATGGGTACGATAGGAACTAGAACCATGAATTTAGGACTACAGGATGATTGTTGTTGGAATTCTCACTGAATGGTTTGGATTAGTACTTGCAATTTCTGTTGGGATCCTCATTGAATTGTTTGTATTAGTGTTTGCTGAACTTTTCCTCACAGCAAGGAGTTGGTTAAAAGTAGTCTTTACGGGTGCATCTAGGGCCACTATCATATGTGTATGGTGGGTGTATTTGATCAGTTGATAGCTACTTTGGTTGATCAAGGACTTGTGGTGTGTTTCCTGTACTAAGTTGTATCTCTTTAGACTCCTCAATTAAAAGGTCATACCTTCCATGCTACCCGTGAACTAATTCTTGTGATTTTATGCGTTGTACAGAACTCGAAGGTGCGGGACTGGAGAAAAAATTGCCATGTTGCAAGAACAGCGCGAAAACGAGCGCCAAGACCAGTTGTGTAACCGTCGACGAGGTCGTCTACCTGTCCAACGGAAAAGGCACTGCAACCTTGCCCCAAGTTTGCCACAATGTATGACACAAAAATATAGCCACAATGTATTTTGGCTTTGAGATGCATTGATTCTGTTTATACTACTTTTGATATGTTTGCTCCTGTTACAGTGTAGCGTTAAACATTCATAGTGCATTTCCAAATTGGGTGTTATTAGTTGCCCAAGAAAAAATCTCTTGATTTGGCACATGTTTCCATACCATTTTAGCTCATTTAGTTACCATCTATTTGGTGTATGATATGAACTAGATACACACATGTTGTTTTGACTTGAATCTGCAGTTGGTTAGGCCCACAATTTTCCAAGTTTGCTTCTGTATATTCTACAGTTAGTTGCGTCATCATAGTTGTCCACCTCCTCTCCGCCCTCATCACCCTAGGTCCACATCAGTTTCTCCTCCCAGGTAATTATCTTCAATAATCTTGTAAGATTTATCTCATGCTGAATATCCCCTCAAAATTACAACGGATTTCAGAGCATGGAAATGAAGTGTTATCATACTTTGTGAGAGAATAACCACATTAAGTGAGTGATCTTATAGCTGAATGATTGGAAATAAAGGTGAACTTTGAGTAGACAAAACAGTATGGGTGTACACATATTTAAGTTTCTTTAGTTATTGAGGTTTGTGTTATTTTTTAAGTAGATTAAGTTTAAGTGCATCTTTGTGGAAACAATGCTCTTGGTTGTGTAAAAAGTGAATGGTAGAGAAATTAGGAAAATGAAAACTAAAATTGTGATATGAGTATAGGAGTGTGAAAAATTTGTGATATTTGGACATTATATTGTACCTAAAGTTTTCTGTATTGTCACATTAATCAGAAGTATTGTTCCTGGATTGGTTTGTGTTATTTTTTAAGTAGATTAAGTTTAAGTGCATATTTGTGGAAACAATGCTCTTGGTTGTGTAAAAAGTGAATGGTAGAGAAATTAGAAAAATGAAAACTAAAATTGTGATATGAGTATAGGAGTGTGAAAATTTTGTGTTATTTGGACATTATATTGTACCTTAAGTTTTTTGTATTGTCACATTAATCAGAAGTATTGTTCCTGGATTTACTATGCTCAAACGCATGGCATGATTTTAGTCGAAAACAAAAAAAGAAGTATATGCGAATTTTCATGGTTTATTTTGTTAGTATTTCTCTATAGAACATTCCATACCCATCAGCCTTGACCGTATATTAGTTACTCCTACTTACTTACAGTTACTTCTCCGTATATCTTGGCTCATAAGTGTTGAATATAAGCAGGGCTAGATGAGAATACTTTTGATTTATTCATGCATGCTTGGTTTTCCTTACATGACCTTACTTTCATAGCTTTAGCACCTCGTGAATAGCTTATAAATTAATGTTTACTATCTTTCAGTGAGAAACCAGAAGGAAATTTCTTGATAATAAATACATGAACATTTGTATTTTGATTTTTTAGTTTCCGGTTACAGTCAGGTGCCCTGCTGATTGCATTAGCATCTTCATTTGTGATATTTAACTATTTTCTATAGAGACTAGGTCGAAGAGATTTGGGAAGCTCAAAGTATTAAATCTGTTATTCACATTAGTGGGTCTTCTATTGATTGGTTCCTTAGGAAAAAGGCTGAAACATATTTGAAGTGAAAGATAGGTCATCCTTCAAGTACTTAATGTATAGTGCATAATGTTTCGCTATGCTTGGGTACAATTTTATGTCATAATATAGCATGATAACTAACTCTGAACTACCATTAATCTCCAACTTCCTATCTGGTTTGTGATGACTCCTTGGTGGCGCCAGAGAACTTGGTGCTTGATGTGGAGTCTTGTTGGGAACCCCAAGAGCAAGGTGTGAAGAGTACAACAGCAAGTCTTCCCTCAGTTGAGACCGAGGTTATCGAACCAGAAGGAGGAAGGAAACATCACATAGGTGTTGCAAGCAACACGGAGACCTGCACAATACAAACTCAAGACTTTGCCCCAACGAATCAGTGAGGTTGTCAAGATCATCGGTTTGCTGTAACAAAGGATTAAACATATGGTGTGCAAGGTAATGGTTTGCAGCAAGTAAACAAGTAACAATGGAAGATGTATCAATGGTAAAGATTGGACCAGAGTCCATAGTTCACTAGAGGTGCTCTCCTTAAATAAATAACATGGCATGAAGGGTAAACAAATTACAGCGGGGCAATTGACAGGAACTGAGCAAGGCATAACAATGCAATTACTAGTCAGAAAGATCCTATGAGGTTGATTGGGCAATACAACAAGATACATAGACCGCCATCCAACTGCATCTATGACTAGAAGTCCACCTTCAGGTTATCATCCGAACCCCCTCCAGTATTAAGTTGCAAGCAACAAACAACTGCTTTAAGCAAAATGTGTAAGGTAAACAGTCCACATGTTCCATGCACAAGAGACCGTTGTTTTCTCCCTAGTAGCAACAACACATCTACAACCGGGAAGATTATTGTCACTTCCCTTGGAAACTAGAGGCATGAACCCACTATCGAGCATAAATACCCCCTCTTGGAGTCACTAGCAACTACTTGGCCAAGATAACCACTAGCAATAGAGAGCATGCAAGATCACAAACAACACAGACATGATAGAATCATAAATACAAAACCATTAATCAAACCAACATAATAATCTCAATATCCATCGGATCCCCGCAAACACAACATGCATGATTACAAATAGATTAGATCTTGATCATTAACGGAGCTCACAAGATCTATACATGAAAGCACAAAGGAGGAGATACAACCATCTAGCTACTACATGGACCCATAGCCCAAGGTGGAACTACTCACGCATCATACCGGAGAGCAGGCCTCCGGGATGATCTCCCCTCCGGCAGGGTGCCGGGAAGAGCTTTAGATCCCCCCGATCTAGGGACGATGGTGGCAGCGGCTACAGACGGTTTCGTGGATTTCTGATCGGGTACTCAGGGTTTCTGCATCGGGGGCTTCTTATAGGCGAAGGGGGAGACCGAGGAGGCGGCCAGGGGTGGCAAACCCTAGCCAGGCGCGGGCTAGGGCCCACCCGCGCCTAGGGTGGGTCTGCCCCCTGGCTGGCCTCCCGGGCTCCCCTCTGGACTTCTTGTTCCCCACGGAAAGTTATCGACTTTGTCCTTCGTCCCGTCCAATTCCGAGAATATTTCTTTACTAACTTTTCTGAAACCAAAAACAGCAAAAAACAGGCATCTGGCACTGTTGCAACTTGTTAATAGGTTAGTACCAGAAAACATGTAAAAAAGCACCTCAAAGTGTGGACACGTAAAGCAAAGTAGATACTAAACAAGCATGGAGCATCAAAAAGTATAGATACGTTTCCAACGTATCAACATCCCCAAGCTTAACTCCTGCTCGTCCTCGATTAGGTAAGTGATAAACAGAATAATTTTTTAGGTGACATGCACCCTCACAATAAAGATCCAACCATTTGCAAGCATTGGAAGCTGGGATCAAAGAATCTAAACATGTGCATGAAAGATGGAGTTCTAACAATAGGACAGAGTGACTATGCATGCAACATGACAAGCTACAAACAAAGATCATGAATAGTATGCATTAAAAACGTTTCTTTGTTTCACATGCAGAAAACATAGAATAGTGGCAATTAGCTTGTCCCTCATAGAGTAGCAAATAGATGCATAGGACACCTACAAAGTTCACAAGGGTGACTAGAAACAAGTAGCACAAGAGCAAGTAATAACACAATATGCATCAATTAATAAGCTTTGGAACACTACACTGTCAACACCCGAATTTTTAATCCCAGATGCCTGTTATGCCATACATCGCAATCCCAGGATTACCATTTTGTGAGACATAACAGAATTGGATACCACAATACATCATCCATTACAAACCATACATAAGGTCTTACACAAATAAGGATCTCATGATCCAGTTCTTAATACAATTTAAGCAGCGGAAATACGTAATAATAACGGTAGCGTAGCCGAAGCTCCATCTTCGGGGTCACAGGCAATGCTGACGATGGGAGATGATCCTAGTTGTCGTAACCTCCCTGATGTCCATCCTCCAGGTACTCCTCTTCATAGTCTGGCCACGAGAATAGCCAGGGACAAAGCCATGAGTACTCTTTAAGTACTCGCAAACTAATACTAACAAGTGAAGGATTTTTTTGTAATAGGACACTAAGCTCTAGGGTTGTTTTGCAAAAAGCCAGATTTACCTCTACTAAGTTCAGAAGCAAGAGAAAGCTAGTCAAATTTTATAGCACCTAAGTGGGAAACTGTATCTCGTGCCACAACCCTGTTGTGGTCAAGTCAAAGTCTCAATTCATTTCATAAGTCATTTTGAAAACATCTGACGGGGGAACAGTATGGCCACTCCAACTGTCCATAACCGCGGACGCGGCTATTCGAATAGTTTGACACTCTGCAAAGATTATACACTTTCAGCACAACATTCGATACATCCGTCAGGAACAAATCCTGAGTTCACCATACTCAGTATGCGGATAATCAATCCTAACCTTTCAATTACACGCCCTAGTATAAGCACCTATCCTGTGGGTTTGGCCTCCCAACCATGACCAACTGTCATCTTGGGTACTGCACAGGTGGACAATCTTCACAAGGTAGCCTCAGCTCAGACCTTGGCCGTGAGGGAACCAATACTAAGGTATATAAGCTTACAGTCAAGCCCTACCCAATTCTCGGGTATTGTGGTTGTACGGTAAAATTGGAATGGTATCGCATCCAGACAACCATCAGTTTTATAAAGGGCTAAGGCTCATGCCTCAACATTTTCATCACCATAAATCATCTGGTGTTCGGAAACACATGTCCAAAACATCTCAATAGAATGATCCATCATTCCAAGGTTTTCATAACCATTTTTCCACCAAGTATTCCCATCTAAGTTGATCGGGTTTTATGCTTAGCACTAGCATCTAAAAGTGGGGGTAAGTACTAATGAGGGGTGGTAACTAGTGGAGTTTAACTAAGTTCAATCTCATGCCTTAGGATGACATAAAGATTATCTAGCTTAGGCCAAATTTTATGCTATTTATGCAACCTTAAATTATCTTTCTAGTATCTACAATTCACTTAAGTAAGCTCTAAGTACTAGCTTTGATAAAGAAATAAATTATAAAGCTTGTAAGTAAAACTAGGATTGGTTTATCAAGTGGGTATGATCACATATGCTTAAGGCATATAGTTGGCATGGTAATAAGCAAGTATGTGCTTGCATAGGTCAACTTGATTAGTAAGGTTTGCTAAAGTAGAGTATCTTGCAAGTGTTATCTTGCACATTCAACTAGTAGTATTAGGCTTGCAAGTATTGGCTTGCACAGTATCAGTATAAGTTTGCTAAGTTAATAGCTTGCAAGTATTGGCTTGCACAGTATCAGTATAAGCTTGCTAAGTTAATAGCTTGCAAGTATTGGCTTGCACAATATCAATATAAGCCTGCTAAGTTAATAGCTTGCAAGTATTAGCTTGCACAGTATCAGTATAAGCTTGCCTTGTGCAGAGCAGTGGTTGAAGTTCTCCTCGGCTTCTTCTTCGTAGTATCCTCCTTCTTCCTCGTATCCTTGGTCGGTACTAGCGTCTATAAATACATACGAGGTACACAATCACCAAACAATACTTAACTACTTGCAATCATCACAAAAGGGTCCTATAGATGATCTAGCATCATCACTAACATTACAAGATTAAAGCTTGGTTTAATTCCTTTTATTTTTAGAAAAGTAATTTCTACTCATTGAAAAACTTCTTAAGATTTAATATTCTCCAAACCAAACATGGGATCATGTTGACACATGTCATCACCACATATTTTAGTCCATGGGAATGTGATTTAAAGTGGTGTCACAATTTAATAAGGTTTAACATTTTATTTTACTTAAAGAAAGTGACTAGAAATGCCTATGTGGCATTCTTTTATTACTTGAACATTATTTCTGTAAGTAAACCCAAATGTTTTTATATATTCTGAAAGGTATGATCAAATGTGATTTTTGAGAGTTGGAATCAACTCAAAAGCTACTATGGTTTAAATTTGAAAAATGTTTGAATGCAGAAAATGTTCTGCCTTGTTATTTTTACCAAGGTTGATCTATAGATTCAAATGATTTAAATCCAACGGGCTTGGATTCAGCATTTCAAGACCTTTCTAACAAAATTGGTTTCATTCAATTTGGTGCACTGAATCGAGCTGGGTTGATTTTTGAAACTAGGTGCAGAAGTGTGTTTGAATGAAAATGGAAAAATCCAAATTCAAACAACTGGGCTGCGCGGGAAACGATACTGGGCCGGCCCGGTGTCACTCCGTGGCGCGGGGCTCAACTGACAGGGGGGTCCACCATTCAGTGGCTCTTTAAACGTGAAGCAGTACGGGGCAATCTCATCCGCACGATCTAAGGCTAATCGAACGGCTGCTACTCATCGTCCACGTCGGGCTGCGCCGGCGAGACAAAAGCCTAACGCGGCAGGTGGGGGTCGTCGAGGGCTCACCGGGGCTCAGGCGAGGGTCGGCGAGGCGGGCGAACGACGAAGTCGACGACGGCGAACCTCCTGGTACCGGCAGCTTCTCCTGGGGTGGACGAAATCGACGGCGCCCTTCTTCTCTAGAGGCGGCCTGCTCCGGCCAAATTCCGGCGATGCGCTGCTCGCCTTGCTCCGGGAACGGGGTGGAACGATCAGTGAGGAGAGGGGAGTGAGATGGTGTGCTTAATTCGGCTGGGGGTCGTCTCCTTTTATAGGCTCGATGGTGAGACCAAACGGGATGGGCAGGCGACGGTGGCGACATGGCTACGAGCTGCTAGAGGCATGGCCGGCGGTGGCGATCGATCGGTGGTCTCCTGGCGATGCTCTACGGCTTTAATGAGCGTGTAGGGGCGGTGGCAAACGGTCTGGAACACGCGATGCTCTGTGCGGCAGAGGCAGCGTCTTCGATGGCGAGCGGTGGCCGTGAGGCATGGGGCGGCGAACGGGGATGTCTGGCGGTCTCCTGGGACGGTGGTGATCGTGTATGCACGCGACAAGGGCGGTGCGCGATCTGTGGGCGGGTGTCGAGGGTGGCGCTCTGGCGCACGCTCGACATGGTTGCTGGCAAGCTTGGCATGGTCTGTGCGTGTGGTCCAGGGGCTGGCAAGGTTCGAGCGCTGGACAGGGGGTGGCGGTGGACGGTGGGTTGTGTCCTAGACATGCTGTTTAGGCTTGGTGCTTGCTCTGGCTAGCTAGCCATGGTCGGCTGGCAAGGGGGTGCTCGGGTTGCCAGGGCATGGGGCAAAGGGTAGGGGATAGGGTTTGTCCAAGCACTGGTTGGCACTGAGGGAGACAAGGGTGATCAATGGTGAACATTGCTTAGCGAGATTACTGCTCAAAATAGTGAAGTTAGGCCAGTTTGATTTGTTGCTCCAAGTGTTTGATGAAATGGCCGCAAGAACTCAAGTTTTGAATTTTGAAAAGATTTTTGGTGGGTGTGCTAGGTTGGTGCTGGTGAGTTTGCAGATGCTTGGGTTTTGAAAGTTGAGCTTGTTTGAGTGGTTTTTGAAAAAGTGGGATCGTCCCATAGGATATAGATTCAATTTTAAACTGTCCTTTAAACTATGCATTTGAATGTTTCTGGATGATCACAAAGTGGGAATTGATACTTTGTTATGAGTACTATAAAGGGGTGCAAAGATCCAAACAAGTTTCTATTAAGTTCTGAAAGTTAGAGACAGCCAAAGTAGGCATGGCAGTTAATTTGGCCAAAGTGACCATTCACTCATTTTGTTTGTTTTGATTTATTTGTCTTTGGGAAAAGTGTGGGAATTGTTTACAGGATGTTTATTTCACCTAAGAATCATTTTACAAGCAAAGAAACACATAAACAAGGCAATACAAAAGAATTAAAAATGGGATGCATACACACATGAATGCTTTCTCATTTTATTTTAGAAAAGTTTTTGTTAACCCTAAATTTGATGATTAGAGTTTGATGATTCTAGTTTAATATTTTTGGGATGTTACATACACATAGAATGATAACTATGATCTCTTAATGGTGCCTAAAGGTAGAAGGTGGAGACTCAATAGTGGTGGAAGAAAGACCTTTTTTTAAAGGAAGCAGGGATTACAAGTTTCAAAAAGAGCTTCCAAAAATTATGGTACTTGTTAGCTTTCAGCCCTCATTGCCCCTGTCATAATCATCTTGGAGTGGTTAAGGTTAAAGTGGCAAAGCTGGAGTATATGATTGACAAAGTATAAGCTGGCAATCTCATGCCCCTTGAATACGAGGGCCACACCTCATGCATACTCAACTTTGGGTCCAGGTAAGTTCTTGTCACTGTAAGTATTTGCATATCATTAAGAACCGCCAACAGGGTACCCCTTGCACATGGTACAGGAGCTTTCCCATAACCAAAATGACAAGGCAAGCAGACAATGAGCTTCTTAGCAATCTTTTTATTTACCATATGCATAGCTTTTTATTGAGGATGCTTCATAGATAGCTCATTATGGTGATGCTGCAAGTTTCCACCATGATTAGGCATGGCTTAGGCTAGCGGCCCAGGCGTTTCTCTAACACAGAATACAAACTCCATGGACTTACAAGTCCCCTCTTTATTTCACACCGGTGACATCCATAGATAAAAGAACATGATATCAAC
Source organism: Avena sativa (assembly GCA_916181665.1). Classification (NCBI taxonomy): domain Eukaryota; kingdom Viridiplantae; phylum Streptophyta; class Magnoliopsida; order Poales; family Poaceae; genus Avena; species Avena sativa. The sequence continues at coordinate 182,722,751 of OV702284.1, read as the reverse complement.
TGAGTACAACAAGGTACAAGTGCAATGTTGAAAACGTTCCCCATGACAGCACGGTTCTGCTAATTGACGCTTGTACCTCTTGGATATTTCTTGGGGTGACACCGTGGTGGCATCCCCAAGCTTAATCTTTTGTCCATTCTTCATCTCATTGCATCATTCTCTCTCTACACCTGAAATTTTTCCTTCATACAAAACTTCACACAATCTTCATTAGCAACACTAGTTTATTCAAAAGATATTAGACCACTGGCAAAGTTTTGGAACAACAAGGATTTTCACTAAGAACACAAGCTACTGTAGTAACTCCTTCAAAAAACTCAATTTACCTTAAGAGAGCTCAAAAAGGAATCAATAAGAAACAAATGCAATTAATGGCAGAAATCTGTCAAAACAGACCAGCAGGTAGAAACCGATTTTTTCGAACATCTTCTGTTGCTCAAATAAAAAAGTGTTGAACTAAATAAAGTTCTCTAACATACTGGGGGATTTATTCGTAAATTTTGAGCTCAATCCGAGTTACAGAGCCTCCTCACGAATTTTTTTGGTGGGGGACAGAAATCGGTTTCGGGACAACAACTCCCCAAATCTTACTTCCCTCTCATTAGAGGTCATTCTTGGTACAAAAAACAAACAAATAGGATAAGGAGAGGTTATTAAGAAGCAATAACTTCCAAGACTTAAGGAAACTTTTGGGTTATCTGCCAACAAGTACTTTTCTTTAACGCCTTTAAGTTAGGCACAAGAAGCAAGAAGAATCAAGTATTTTCAAATGAAGAATTTCCCCTCTTGTTCCTTCCTTTCTTACCTTTCTTTTTCTCTTTAGGGAAGATATGATTGCTTACAAGAGGAGCAAAGTGCATGATACCTTTCCCCACATCTATCACTGCCCCAAGGTTTTAAGTATAGACCTTCGAAGTGTGATCTGTCCCTTGCCTACACATTCAATAACAAGATAATAAGTAGTCACCATTTTTCCTGAGATTTTTGTAAACACACCTTCAACTATTCCAATGAGTGATATAGTGGTATTATTGGTAAGAGAGATTTCCTCTCCTCCTTCAATAATGTAGAGGTCCCAACCTTTAATAAGGTAGAGATCTATGTGTTTACAATGCTTGTCCCTGGATCAATAGCTAGCATCCACAGTTAAGATGTAATATCAAGAAACAAAGGTCATAATATAACTTTATAACCAGGAATAAAATAATTCATTACATCTTACATATCTCATTTGGCTATCTCATTACAATGCAGCAGAAATAACTATATAGCATGGAGTCCTTTATCTTCAAAGTGCCACAGGCAATCATGTTGGTTGTAGACTTGTAATCCTAATCAACACACTTCACTAACACCAAACAAACCTGCAACATAATAAGTTATAGCCACAAGGGTCAATACATTTGAATTGTATTGGCAAGTGATACTATGGTAGTATAGTGGTAACTATCATATATATGCATTTGGCTAAGTGGAGCTTAGGCTTGCTTTGCTCAACATAGATTTTCCTTATCTTTTGAAAACACTAAGTTTTTGTTTGTCAAAATCACCCAAGGCATCTACCAATCAAAGATTGAAGATCCTTTAACCCTTGTTCAACCACAAGTTTTTAACTTGTAAATTGGGATGAGGAGATTCTTGATAGCTTCCATGTCTTGATGCTCAAATTGTCCATTGTCGGGGACACGGCTAAGTACTTAGATTTTACTCTCTCGAGAGGTGGTGCACTTTCCCCACAAGACTCGACATGCATCGAGACAAGATCTTTAAGAAGCCTTCCCTTAGACCAAAATGGACACGCTCCAAACCTATCATCCCCTACCACCAACTATCCACTTGGCTAAGTTATTGCAACCTATATGATCCAGGTAGAGCCCATAATGCCAAGTGGCTGCACTTGAAGCTTCTCAACATTTGACATCTCAAATCTCTTTGTTCCTGGGTGGCATTCCACAAGTGAGATACACAAGGTTCACCAGTCCCCTGGCCTTGTGTAACCACTCAACAAAAATCCATCCATGCAAGTCCCTTTCCACCCAGGTGATTCATTCACATAGTTGTTTTATTAAACAAAACACAAGTCCTTGACTTAGAAATATTCCATAGCATGAATATAATCCACCCTTGTTTTCTACTAGCTAAGCTAAGCATGATGGTAGTAGGAATCTTAACTTAGGAGAATTCTACTAAGGTTTCATCTACTAGGATTTCCCATGGCATAGCATACTTAGTAAAATTCCATGCAAGTCCTACTTAGAAATATCACTAATGCATGGTGAAAATAATGGGACAAAAGTATGAAGCACCACTTGCCTTCTTGGTAGAGAATATAAGTTCACTCCTTGATCTTGCAATAGTCACACTCTTCAAAATTACACTAGAATTCAATCAAGGCACAAATTCAATCTACCATTCAAGCAATTCATCACATAGAATAATAAAAACCAAAGCAATGCATGCAAGCATACCAAATATTGTTTTATTTGGAAAAGTGGTTTCTATTAGGCTATAAACATTCTAAAACACCTATTGGTCATTTATAAATGTGGCAAAACCATTTGATATTAAGTTAGTGAAAATGGCCACTTTAAGTCATTTTTGTTTTGCTAGAAATGGTTCAAATCAAGTAATACTTTCTAGTGTTTGACAAATATATTTTTAAACACAAGTTTTAGTGTTTTAAGGTTAAGTGTTTAATATTAAAACCATTTGCAAAAGGTTTTACCTATAAACCATTTTTATACCAAAGCCATATTTTATTTTGTTGGAAATGCCTTTAAACAAGGTAATAATTTTATAGGGTTGACCAAATATATTTTTAAATCATAAATCTTGGTGTTTAGGGTTAGAGAGTTTAAATCAAATCATTTTCCAAAGGTTTTACTCAAAAGGCATTTTTAAAACATAAAAAATATTTTTATTTAACTAGAAATGCTTTTATTCAAAAATTTATTATTTAGCTTCACAAAATACACTTTTAAATCCATAAGTTGGTTTCTATGGTTAGTAGGTTCAAAAAAAACCATTTACAAAAGATTTTATCTCAAAAACATTTTTAGAATGAATTTTATACAGAAAATATGCCTACACAAGTTTCTGCAAAAACAACTAATTTTCCAGAAGCAAATCATTAAACAAAGTGCATGGTTGGAAAGTACTCTTTTTGCTGATTACATTGATATAAAATTTGTAAATTTGGACGTGTAGATTTAAAGTTATGAATTTTACAAATTCACATATCTAATAGAAATGTTTCTATTTTTAAATCAAACTCTAAGCCACGTGGAGCAATCTTATTGGGCGGTACCGCTTTGGTTGGATCGACCTTTCTAGGCCGTCAGATCTAAATGACTACGCATGGCACAAATCAAAGGATACCCCTTCGGTTAAGTTTCTATCGCATCCATTAGATCAAGATCCTACGGCTCACAACTACTGGCCATCAACTGGCGGCGCTGGCGGTGGTGAACGGCGGCGGCGCGCTCAAACGAAGACGATGCCGGCGATACAGGAAGCTAGAGGATAAGTGGGGTGGCTCACTGAGTTCGCGTGATGTCGCTGATGCTCGAGGTAGTCTTCGCTGGCGAAGGGGCGCTCGAGGACGATCGTAATTCCTCGTCAGAGTTGTCACGGCGTCGGGCACGTACTGCTTGTTGATAGGGACGAGCTCCTGGGGCACAAGAAGGCAAGGCATCATGTCAGGGAGGTGCGCACGGTCTCGAGGGTTGCAGGAATGCTCACCAGAACACGAGGGGCGCTCGGGGTTGGCGTCAGTAGCTCGCCGGAATGGAGGCAGACGGCGACGGTGTATTGTCGATGTCGTAGTCGAGGCTACGGTGCTCGCGCGGGCAAGCCAAGGATACTGAGGGGTGCAAGGGCGATGGGAAACACACACATGTGGTCGAGGGGTAAAGGGGTGGCTGATGCTGCCGGAATTTGGTCGGAGAGCTCGTCGGAGCCGAAGGTGTTCAAGCGGGAAATCAAGGCAGCCTATAGGCAGTGAGTGCGGGGCGTCTTGGGGGAAGATAGAGGGGACCGAGGCGCGTTGACGAGCATAGTTACAGTGGCGATTTACTCGCAAAATTATGTCAAATTAAGGCACGGAAATCAAGCAGTAACGGGAGAGAGAGGAGGGAGAAAGAACCAGTCACGCGGGTGGGAACGACGGTCTGGCAGGTGGGGTCTGGCGTTCAGCGAGAGAGAAGGAAGGACGGTGGGGTCCAGGCTTCATTGGCAGCGCGGGTTGAATTTGCGGTGTGAACCGTTTTTCCGCGGGGAGAGGGAAGATGGGCTTGCTGGGCCAGAATGGGCTAGGTTAGATGCGCTGTGTTGTTTCCCCTTTTTTTTATTCTGAATCCTTTTTATTTTTCTATTTAGATTTTCTGTTTTGATTTTATTCAAATGATTTCAAACCCTTTTTCTTTTCAAATCTTTTCAAACTTTTTAGTAAGTTTCTATTCTGTTTAAACATGTATTTTTAAGACCATTTTTAGAATAATTTCTTTATTCTTTTTATGGTTTTATTCTTTATTAAAATAAGCACTTGCCTTTATTCAAATAAGACTAAATATATTTTCAAACTCTTTATTTGAATTCTAATTTTCACTAAACCTTTTTCAGTAGGTTTTATTTCTTTAATAGGGTGTTAAATAATTCATTTTGAATTATTTGAATTATTTCTATTATGATTTATCAATCATTTAATTTGGGTATTTGTCTTTAATTAAATAAATTTTGATTATGGTTTTAATACCATATAAATTTTATTCAAATAATTCTTTTAAGTTAATTTATTACTTTTTAATACACTTGGATAAATTTCCATTTATTACTTTCTCATGATTTAATTAATCATTTCTATTAGGAATCTTATCTTTATCCATATATAATTAGAATAAGGTTTAATGCCATATAATTTTATTGGAATAATCTTTATCAATTTATTTTATTTGGATTATATTTATTTCATTTGCTCATGGATTTGGCCAAGATTTAATTTGGCTTTTAAATATTCCTTATTTAATTATTTCTTTCTTTGTCTTATAAAATCCATATCTTTTTATTTATAGATCCAATATTGGTGATTCCAATTTGTATAATTTTATTTATTATTTGTTTATCCTTTTATATATCTTTAGGATTAATTGATCACAATTTGGTATGGATTTTAGATAGGAACTTTATTAGCTTTGGAAATTAATTCCTTTTAACTTATTAAATTCATAAGTTTTTATCCATGGTTCCAAATTAAATGAAATCAATTTCTATGGTTTTATAATATTTTATTTATCATTTTTGATCTTTTATAAATGTTTGTTGATAAATTTTTATATGGATTAAATCCATAGTCTTTGGGATCTTGAATAAGATTTTCTTCCATTAGGGTTTTAGAGTTTTTGTTTAACTTTTCCAAGTGTTTAAATTTCAAGATACTTTCGTCGATGAATGTATTTCACTTGATTGAAATTTGTTGGATTCTATTTTAATCAAGGTTTCTTCAAGATGGGTTTTAATGTTTCCATTTAGAAATAAAAAGTTTCTTTTTACCCTAAAATTTCAACAATTATTTATTTTGTTTATTTATTTTTCACATTTCAATATTTGGAAATTTTTGGGATGTGACAGGCTACCACCCTTAAAAGAAATCTCGTCCCGAGATTTGGGAAGGCTAGATGTTACAAGTTGTCTCAAGGCAACTAGGGTACTACCACCCTTAAAAAGTTTTCCACTAGATTACATCTTAGCTTGCTTGGGATCTTGATGAAACTTCTCTGGGCAGACATCTGCATAGTGTCCTTTGTTTCCACACTTGAAACATGTGACAAGGCTGAGATCTCTCATGGACTTGCTTTTCTTGTATCTCATCTTTTCTGGACAATTGCTTGCATAATGTCCTTGGTCACCACAATTGTAACATGTGACAAGGTTGAGTTCTTCACGTATCTTCTATTGGCAAGTTGATATATAATGGCCTAGCTCTTTGCAGTTGTTGCACCACACTGGGCTAATTTCCCTATTCTTCTTCTTCTTGGGTTTCTCCAAAGCTAGGATTTCTTCTAGTTCATGCTCTTCATATCTCACCTCAAAGGTGGGAAAGTCTCCTTGGTTCCTTAATCGATTCCTTGGATAATACCTATGTTTCCTATTTTGTCCATCAAGGTGATTCTTAATGTATGGAGGTGCAATCTGAGATTTTCCTTTGTCTTCATCCTTCTTGATAGAAGTTGTTTCCTCATGGGGGTTTCCAAACTTTTGATGCACTCCACCTTGTTTCCTTTGTTGAACTATAGAATAGATGGGACATTGGATAGGGACATGATTATTTCCTTCACATAGGAAACAAGTTACTTGAGATGTGGGGCATTGTTTAGTTGGATGTTTCTCTTCATAATTAGGGCATTGATCTTCATGCTCTTTGGAAGTGTGTTCCATGTCTCCACAAATATTGCAAGCTTGAGTTCCTTCTATAATATCATACTTGACATCATTGTTGTCACAAAATCCTTGGGAAAGGTTGTATTTCATGTTGATCATTTGAGTGGTCATTACTTGCAACAATTGGGATTGGATTTCCAAAAACTTTTGCAAGGTTGGGTCTAACTCATTGTTGTTGGCTAAAAACTGAGTTATCATCTGATTCAACTGGGTTTGGTTTGCTAGTAGTTGTTCTCTCATGTGCATCTGTTGGATGTTGTTGTCACCATTCTTGATGTTGGAGTTTCTTGGAGAAGTCATCTGTTCAGGTTGGATTGGGTTTATAATAGGTAAAAGATTTCTAAGGAAGAATTCTACTCACACACAACAATTCACACAAGCAATGTGCAAACAATCACAAACAAACATTCCACTCAAACAACAAGGTTTCAAGCACATTTTTAGGCAACAAAATATTTTTGCTACACCACATAAGTTGGAGTGTTTGATCTAAACTTTAGTATGGTGGTCCAACTATATGGTTTTCTTGAGATCATTCCATTTTTCTTGGTTGTTTCTTCATGAACAAGGTCATTTTATCCTTGGAGAAATTCTTGCATCTTGGTCACAAATCTTCAAAGGTGATGATGATTCCTTCTAAGTTGTGTTTCTTTAGTCTCCAAGTTTTGAGTATTATTTTCTTATCTAACTTGTAGTCATTAGTGATATCTAGGTTGAAGTCCTTGGTGAAACTAAAGTTGAAGTCTTTGATGATGTTGAAGCTGAAGTCTTTTGAGTTGGTGAAGTCCTTTGCTCCTATTGAAGTATTTGCTCATGGTTGAGGTTTTGTCCATCAAGTTGAAATAGAAGAGATGTAAAATCAAAACCAAAAGGTTGAGGAAAGATTTTACAAGATTGTTTGTAAATAAGTTTTGGAACAAATACAACTCCTATATTTTTTTCTAAGGCGTTTTGTCCAATCCTAGGGTTACAATCCTACAGGCAACACAGTGCTCTGATAGCATCTGTAGAGGTCCCAACCTTTAATAAGGTAGAGATCCATGTGTTTACAATGCTAGTCCCTGGATCAATAGCTAGCATCCACAGATAAGATGTAATATCAAGAAACAAAGGTCATAATACAACTTTATAACTAGGAATAAAATAATTCATTACATCTTACATAGCTCATTTGGCTATCTCATTACAATGCAACAGAAATAACTATATAGCATGGAGTCCTTCATCTTCAAAGTGCCACAGGAAATCATGTTGGTTGTAGACTTGTAATCCTAATCAACACACTTCACTAACATCAAACAAACCTGCAACATAATAAGTTATAGCCACAAGGGTCAATACATTTGAATTGTATTGGCAAGTGATACTATGGTAGTATAGTGGTAACTATCATCTATATGCATTTGGCTAAGTGGAGCTTAGGCTTGCTTTGCTCAACATAGATTTTCCTTATCTTTTGAAAACACTAAGTTTTTGTTTGTCAAAATCACCCAAGGCATCTACCAATCAAAGATTGAAGATCCTTTAACCCTTGTTCAACCACAAGTTTTTAACTTGTAAATTGGGATGAGGAGATTCTTGATAGCTTCCATGTCTTGATGCTCAAATTGTCCATTGTCGGGGACACGGCTAAGTACTTAGATTTTACTCTCTCGAGAGGTGGTGCACTTTCCCCACAAGACTCGACATGCATCAAGACAAGATCTTTAAGAAGCCTTCCCTTAGACCAAAATGGACACGCTCCAAACCTATCATCCCCTACCACCAACTATCCACTTGGCTAAGTTATTGCAACCTATATGATCCAGGTAGAGCCCATAATGCCAAGTGGCTGCACTTGAAGCTTCTCAACATTTGACATCTCAAATATCTTTGTTCCTGGGTGGCATTCCACAAGTGAGATACACAAGGTTCACCAGTCCCCTGGCCTTGTGTAACCACTCAACAAAAATCCATCCATGCAAGTCCCTTTCCACCCAGGTGATTCATTCACATAGTTGTTTTATTAAACAAAACACAAGTCCTTGACTTAGAAATATTCCATAGCATGAATATAATCCACCCTTGTTTTCTACTAGCTAAGCTAAGCATGATGGTAGTAGGAATCTTAAATTAGGAGAATTCTACTAAGGTTTAATCTACTAGGATTTCTCATGGCATAGCATACTTAGTAAAATTCCATGCAAGTCCTACTTAGAAATATCACTAATGCATCGTGAAAATAATGGGACAAAAGGATGAAGCACCACTTGGGTTCTTGGTAGAGAATATAAGTTCACTCCTTGATCTTGCAATAGTAACACTCTTCAAATTCCACTATAATTCAATCAAGGCACAAATTCAATCTACCATTCAAGCAATTCATCACATAGAATAATAAAAAACAAAGCAATGCATGCAAGCATGCCAAATATTGTTTTATTTGTAAAAGTGGTTTATATTAGGCTATAAACATTCTAAAACACCTATTGGTCATTTATAAATGTGCCAAAACCATTTGATATTAAGTTAGTGAAAATGGCCACTTTAAGTCATTTTTGTTTTGCTAGAAATGGTTCAAATCAAGTAATACTTTCTAGTGTTTGACAAATATATTTTTAAACACAAGTGTTAGTGTTTTAATGTCAAGTGTTTAATATTAAAACCATTTGCAAAAGGTTTTACCTATAAACCATTTTTATACCAAAGCCATATTTTATTTTGTTGGAAATGCCTTTAAACAAGGTAATAATTTTATAGGGTTCACAAAATATATTTTTAAATCATAAAGCTTGGTGTTTAGGGTCATAGAGTTTAAATCAATTCATTTTCCAAAGGTTTTACTCAAAAGGCATTTTTAAAACATAAACAATATTTTTATTTAACTAGAAATGCTTTTATTCAAAGATTTATTCTTTAGCTTCACAAAATACACTTTTAAATCCATAAGTTGGTTTCTATGGTCAATAGGTTCAAAACAAACCATTTACAAAATATTTTATCTAAAAAACATTTTTAGAATGAATCTTATACACAAAATATGCCTACACAAGTTTCTGCAAAAACAACTAATTTTCCAGAAGCAAATCATTAAATAAAGTGCATGGTTGGAAATTACTCTTTTTGCTGATTCCATTGATATAAAATTTGTAAAATTTGGATGTGTAGATTTAAAGTTATGAATTTTACAAATTCACATATCTAATAGAAATGTTTCTATTTTTAAATCAAACTCTAAGCCATGTGGAGCAATCTTATTGGGCGGCACCGCTTCGGTTGGATCGACCTTTCTAGGCCGTCAGATCTAAATGACTATGCACAACACAGATCAAAGCATACCCCTTTGGTTAAGTTTCTATCGCATCCATTAGATCAAGATCTTACAGCTCACAACTACTAGCCATCAGCTGGCGGTGGTGAACGGCGGCGGCGCGCTCAGAAAAAGACGATGCCGGCGATACAGGAAGCTAGAGGAGAAGTGGGGTGGCTCACCGAGTTCGCGTGATGTCGCTGATGCTCGAGGTGGTCTTCGCTGGCGAAGGGGCGCTCGAGGACGATCGTAATTCCTCGCCGGAGTTGTCGTGGCGTCGGGCACGTACTGCTTGTTGACAGGGACGAGCTCCTGGGGCGCAAGAAGGCAAGGCAGCATGTTAGGGAGGTGCTCACGGTCTTGAGGGTTGCAGGAATGCTCACCAGAACACGAGGGGCGCTCGGGGTTGGCGTCAGTAGCTCGCCGGAATGGAGGCAGACGGCGGCGGTGTATTGTCGATGTCGTAGTCGAGGCTACGGTGCTCGCGCAGGCAAGCCAAGGATACTGAGGCGTGTAGGGGGCGATGGGGAACATGCACGTGTGGTCGAGGGGTAAAGGGGTGGCTGATGCTGCCGGAATTTGGTCGGAGAGCTCGTCGGATCCAAAGGTGTTCAATCGGGAAATCAAGGCATCCTATGGGCAGTGAGTGCGGGGCGTCTGGGGGAAAGATAGAGGGGAGCGAGGCGCGTTGACGAGCGTAGTTACAGCGGCGATTTACTCACGAAATTATGTCGAATTAAGCCACGGAAATCAAGTAGTAACGGGAGAGAGAGGAGGGAGAAAGAACCAGTCACGCGGGTGGGAACGACGGTCTGGCAGGTGGGGTCTAGCGTTCAGCGTGAGAGAGGGAAGGATGGTGGGGTCGAGGCTTCAGTGGCAGCGCGGGTTGAGTTTGCGGTGTGAACCGTTTTTCCGCGGGGAGAGGAAAGATGGCTTGCTGGGCCGGAATGGGCTAGGTTAGATGGGCTATGTTGTTTCCCCTTTTTTTTACTCTGAATCCTTTTTCTTTTTCTATTTAGATTTTCTGATTTAGTTTTATTCAAATGATTTCAAACCCTTTTTCTTTTCAAATCTTTTCAAACTTTTCAGTAAGTTTCTATTCTGTTTAAACATGTATTTTTAAGACCATTTTTTAGAATAGTTTCTTTATTCTTTTTATGGTTTTATTCTTTATTAAAATAAGCACTTTCCTTTATTCAAATAAGACTAAATATATTTTCAAACTGTTTGAATTCTAATTTTCACTAAACCTTTTTCAGTAGGTTTTATTAATTTAATAGGGTGTTAAATAATTCATTTTGAATTATTTGAATTATTTCTATTATGATTTATCAATCATTTAATTTGGGTATTTGTCTTTAATTAAATAAATTTTGATTATGGTTTTAATACCATATAAATTTTATTCAAATAATTCTTTTAAGTTAATTGATAACTTTTTAATCCACTTGGATAAATTTCCATTTATTACTTTCTCATGATTTAATTAATCATTTCTATTAGGAATTTTATCTTTATCCATATATAATTAGAATAAGGTTTAATATTTATCCCTTTATTTTATTTGGATTATCTTTATTTCATTTGCTCATGGATTTGGCCAAGATTTAATTTGGCTTTTAAATATTCCTTATTTAATTATTTCTTTCTTTGTCTTATAAAATCCATATCTTTTTATTTATAGATCCAATATTGGTGATTCCAATTTGTATAATTTTATTTAATATTTGTTTATCCTTTTATATCTCTTTAGGATTAATTGCTCACAATTTGGTATGGATTTTAGATAGGAACTTTATTAGCTTTGGAAATTAATTCCTTTTAACTTATTAAATTCATAAGTTTTTATCCATGGTTCCAAATTGAATGAAATCAATTTATATGGTTTTATAATATTTTATTTATCATTTTTGATCTTTTATAAATGTTTGTTGATAAATTTTTATATGGATTAAATCCATAGTCTTTAGGATCTTGAATAAGATTTTCTTCCATTAGGGTTTTAGAGTTTTTGTTTAACTTTTACAAGTGTTTAAATTTCAAGATACTTTCATTGATGAATGTATTTCACTTGATTGAAATTTGTTGGATTCTATTTTAATCATAGTTTGTTCAAGATGGGTTTTAAAGTTTCCATTTAGAAATAAAAAGTTTCTTTTTACCCTAAAATTTCAACAATTATTTATTTTGTTTATTTATTTTTCACATTTCAAAATTTGGAAAATTTTGGGATGTGACAAATAAGCCCCCAAAGACTCAAGGAATCAAAATATCTTTAGGCATGAGACAAAATTCAGACATGATATCACAACGAGCATAAAAAAGTGTAGTGTTTATTGAGACTTTGATTGTGGGAAACCATTTTGAAGGCTCAGAATTTATAGGAACATAATCATGGTAAGCCCTAAGAGTGTGATAGCAACTATTCATGGCAACAATACTGGTCTCAAGATGGTTCAACCTAGCAAAAATACCTGTGAAAGAGGAATCAGACATGCAAGATGTACCATAGATCATGATTAATTTCCTTATGGCATCATAAGCTTCATCCTCAGTACAAAGCAAAAAAATCAGCCACATCATCCAAAGGATATCTATAACGAAGAGAAATACCGTGGTAGAAACTATGAATAACCACGCTGAGGCTTACCTCAGGCTCAGTTTCTCTCTGGAAAGCGGAGATTCTATACCAAGCTTCCTTAAAACTTTCTTCACTTTGTTGCTTAAAAGTGGAGATTTCTACCATAGGGGAAATAAAGGCAGACCCCGACATGTCAGCAACTAGATCAAGAACTAATTTTTTTGTGTTTTTGAATAAAGCAAGCAAGCAAAACTAGACTAATTTTTTGGTTTTTTTTGGAAAGTGGCAAACAAAACCAAGAAAAAGAGGCAAAGAAAACTAAAAACAAAGTAAAGAGAAAGGAAGTGAAGGACTCCCTAGTGAAGACGTCCTTAGCCTCCCTGGCAACGGTGCTAGAAAACTTGTTGATGAATCCTTGGTGGCGCCAGAGAACTTGGTGCTTAATGTGGAGTATTGTTGGGAACCCCAAGAGCAAGGTATGAAGATGCGGTGACCCAGCATACCACTGCATGTGTAGTACACTATAGTCGTTGACATGACATCCATAGAACACCGTTCCGTAAGTATCACATTCCTCAGAGTGGTACAACAGAAACATTGCGGGTCCATATTACAAAAATACACACACTATTATTATTACAATACCGGAAGTTCAAGACTTCCAAAAGGTTCAACTTACAAACCAAATTATAAAGTGTTTCAGCGGAATTTAAAAGTAGCAACTCCAACTAGGAGTTGAGCTCATCAGCTTATTCTATAGAGTTCATGCTGCTCGGCTCTGTTGGTTACTACTAACTAGGGATACTTAGTTGGACTCGTTATCATCGACACCGTAGCGGATTTCGTAATCCACTCCTTCAACACCTCCAGACAGATCAGGTTCCTCGTAAAACACATCTTCTTGACATTCGGCTGCATACATTGGCACGTCTTCAGGATCCTCAGAGTCTAAGCAAGGGATCAAAGGAAAGAATGAGTAACAGCGTTACCCAACAAGTTCATTATGTGCAAGGTGGGAAGTTTGATGCTCTAACTACCACCTCGGATTATAAATCCTTGGCACTATGCAATTTTTGTAAATCTTTCTCCAAAGATTGATTTTATTCTGAAAAACTATGACAATCAGCCTTCACAGGTTGACGAGAACTTTCATGGAGTTCCTTTCCTGCCGCGTTTGCAGCTCCTTCACGGAACAGGGAGTAACAAGTTACAATTCTTACACTCTGTAGAGGTGCGTTACTTTACCCATGAGAGATCAACTCTTTGTTGCACAACCGGGCGTACTTTCCCGTCCACAATTCCATGATGTGGGGCCCAGTAGTTGGTCCAAGCCAACCACTGCCCCCTTCGCGACCTCGCATGCCTCCTTGGTGTACACCATTCCCACATAACGAATTACGGTAATGGTTTGTACAAACCGTTAGATGCCAGAACTATCGTGGGACGATGAGGGTTCCCACCCATATGCTGCATACCTCTACGAATTACCAATTAATATGCATGCTACGAGGATAACAGCCACGACCTGCACATCCGGCTTCATGCGAGAGGAAGAAGATACAGCTGACTTCTCTGTCCCATTCCAAATCTCATGGCTAACACGTAATATACGGCGCTAGAATCACTGATGTCAGGGGTTATTAAGTCCCTACTTGATCATCATTGTTGCAAATAGAGCCCTAAGTTCTATTGCTCCATTATATCATCACTTAGGATGATATCTATGATTTATTTATTTGTGAAAATAATATTTTCTTTCTTTTATAGTATATATGATAACACACAATTTGCAAATACTTTAATAAAGACTCTTCAAAGGACTTGAGCAAGTGATGAACTTGCCTTGTGATGGCAAGGTAGTGAAGTCTGATGCTTGCACTGGACCTTGAGCTTATATGTCTACAAAAACATCATTATTGCCCGGTAATAACAATATTTAAAGAAGCAACATGATTATGCAATAATGTAATGCATCATTTAACTTGATATGCATTCACCCTATTATTATACAAAGTTCTTTTTAATAATAAAGGATTTATAAATATTACTTTTTAATATTTATAACATATATTGAATTATTTCATTTTATTTTTCCTTTTATTTGACTTTTATTGATTTAATAATTCTTTTAGGAATTATCAATTAAACATTAAAAATTGTTATTAAATATTTATTTAGTATTTTTCGAAAATACTAAAATATTAGTATATAATGAAAGTGATTTTTATTTATTTTTATCATCTTTCAATAATTTTGTAAAATTCCATAAGGAATATATAAATTACAAAATTCTTATTAAAATTTAAATGTCTGAAATTTATATCTTATTTATTTGGATAGTGTAGGTTATTGTGAATCCAAAAATACTTTGTTTATAATTTTTGGACTTTTATTTTATTTTCTAGGATTTAATTAACTTCAGGGGTATTTTGGTCTTTTCCTATTTATTAGAATAGGCCTTAAAAGATTTCTGGGCTGGCTTATTCTTATTGGGCCCTAGTGGCCCATTAGACATAGTCAAAATAACCACCCCGAAAGGGTCTGGCCCAACTCATCCCACTCCCCTGCTGCCTCTCTCCCTCGAGCTCATTCCTCTCCTCCTCTGACCTTGACCCCGTGGTCGGTGATGTCGCCGCGGCGATTCTTGCCGTTGTGGACTGTTTTTGTCACCGCCGTGGTGCGGTAGGAGGTTGTCGACTACGCCCATCCTTTCTATACAATTAGATTTGAATATGGGGCTCTCCTGCGATGGATCGATGCCGTCCCGAACCCTAGGGTTTGGGGGTTGGCGTGGATCCTGGTGCTACCGCTGCCGCCATGCGTCGTGGTGATGCTCCTCACCTCTATGCATGTTCATGGTCGTCGTCATGGCGCCGTATGGGTTGCAGCGCCCCTCCTGGGGTGCTCCCCGTGCCGCCATGGATGTCAGCCACCTCTGCTTCCTCTTCTAGTATTCAGCGAGGACCTTTGGTGAGTTCTGTTCCTCTCCCCTAGTGCTCTCTATGCTTGCTGATCCTATGCTAGATGTTGGCAGTGACCTCTCTGGTTACTGTATTGTTCTGATTAAGATAATTTATTCCATTTAGGGTTCTTATCCTGTGGTTGATCATATACTGGATGAATTAGATCATGTCTGGATGGTCTGTAAGCATGTTAAATGGTTATTAGTCTGAGGCTTGTTGCTTGAGATGAAATATAATGGTTCTGGTGGCTTATTAGATGATTTTATACTTGGTTTGCATATGATTCAGATGGTATAGTTGCTTTGGAATCCATGCTTGGTAAAGTCAGTGGCTTGATAACTTTCCACTGTCATTTCTTGGTTTATGATCATGATTATGGTGTGATGAAACCACTGTCTTAGTGCTGTTGGCTTGAGAATTAATGTGTCATGATCTCAAACAGTGAAGATTAACATAGGAATATCCTGATTATGATTCATGTATTAACAGGAAAATGATTAGTAAGTTAATTGATTGAATCTGTGATGATTAAATGTTTATCCTGATTCATGTAGAATTGTTCTTGTGACACCATCTTGGTATGGCACACAAGATTGATTCTAATCCTTTGATTGGGTTGGTTTAAGCTTAAGACAAGTTTAACTTTAAAAGATAAATGGAAGTGGTCTTTTCTAAAATCCCTAAGACCAATGATGTTGGTCTGAGGCTTAGGGTTTTAGGCCTTATCTAGTTGATTCATATAGATAGTCCTGGTAGTGGTACCAGCTATTGTTTCTTGAACCAAAGCTTGGAGAAAAATGATAGTCGGCTTGGTCATTATATGGGTCCAAAAGATTAGCTTCTAAGGTGCTACCCTTGGCTTAGGGATGTGCCTAGAATCTAAATCTTAGCTATATTTGTGTTTGAATTGAAATATATAGCTTGACAACCAAATCAATGATGTTGTTCTGAGTCTTAGTTGGATCCTTGTACTTTGTTGTTTGCTTTTAAAGCTTAAAATCTCAATGATGGATTCACCCCACTTGGGTGTTTTCTAAGAGTTTGTTTCATAAAACAACACATGCTTCTGTCTAGATAATATAATTTGATCATGTGAGGGTTTTATGACTCTCACCATAAAAACTGATGATTATGGAGTTGGGTGATGATCTTGATCTGGTTTTGCTGAACTCCTGTGCTTGACCTTGAGCTAGCCTGCTCCTCCTAGCTCCTGGACTTGATCTTGCTGTCCACCTGATCCTTCCTCCTCCTTATGTCACCATCCTGGTGATGAGATCTTGGCTTTGGTTGGTTTGGTTGCTGGCTGTTGTGCTTGATTACCTGCTGGCTGTTCTTGTGTGTAAGCAGTAAAGAGATACACTAGTGCCTCTCCACGGCTGTGTTGATGGTTTTGTGAGTTTGGGCTGTGCTGTGAAGCTGACAGCACACCACATGCATTTAGTTGCGTGTCCTGCTTGTGTGCTTGCTGTGCACTTGTGGATATGCTTTGGACTTGAAAGTTACTTTGATCAGATTACTTTTACCTGGCTGGTGAACTTGCCCCTTTTATAATTTCTCAATGATGAACTTGTTTAGTGCACCTCACTGACATGTCTGAGAGAAAAACAATTCTAACTCTAACCTTATTATTGTTTTATTAGTGTTTGTCTTGCAGGTACAGATTTGAAGATGAAGATTTTAGTTTAGGTTTTCTTTATAGAATAGTTAATGTAATCTTCTTATTCTTTTGTAATATTCATTTTATTATTTTGTAATCTTCATTTTATTCTTCTATAATAAAGATTATATTATTATTAATAAAGAAATATTCTTATTCTTTATTTATTTGCTATTGTGAAGTTGTTGAATAATTTCAATAAGTTATATTTTTGTAACTTATTTATTGAATGAAAATATGAAATAAGTTTTCATATTCTTAATTGTTTTCTTTAGATAAAGTTTGAGTTACAATAATTAACTCTTAATTTAATCAAGATTCAAATCTTATTCCCAATTCATTTGAATTATAATTCAAACACTCAAGTTTAAAATTAAAATTCATTTTCCAAAACACATAATTCCTCAAAGATCATATCAAGGTCTATATCAATCATCCTTTAAGACTAAACCTAATCTCAAAGTATGAAATAAACCTTGATCACTTAAGGTTTTTATTTGGCAAAAATTTTACCCACATTTTCACAGATGAATGCATGCAACATTCCAAATAGCTAAATCTACCCTCCGTTAGTTCCTAAATGCTGGGATGTTACAGAAGAGTACATCAGCAAGTCTTCCCTCAGTTGAGATCGAGGTTATCGAACTAGAAGGAGGAAGGAAACGTCACACAGGTGTTGCAAGCAACACGAAGACCTGCACAACACAAACTCAAGACTTTGCCCCAATGAATCAGTGAGGTTGTCAAGATCATCGGCTTGCTGTAACAAAGGATTAAACGTATGGTGTGGAAGGTAATGGTTTGCAGCAAGTAACAAGTAACAGTGGAAGATGTATCAATGGTAAATATTGGACCGGCGTCCATAGTTCACTAGAGGTGCTCTCCTTAAATAAACAACATGGCATGAAGGGTAAACAAATTACAGTGGGGCAATTGACAGGAACTGAGAAAGGCATAACAATGCAATTACTAGTCAAAAAGATCATATGAGGTAGATTGCGCAATACAACAAGATACATAGACCGCCATCCAACTGCATCTATGACTAGAAGTCCACATTCAGGTTATCATCCGAACCCCCTCCAGTATTAAGTTGCAAGCAACAGACAACTGCTTTAAGCAAAGTGTGTAAGGTAAACTGTCAACACCCGGATTTTTAATCCCAGATGCCTGTTATGCCATACATCGCAATCCCAGGATTACCATTTTTGCGAGACATAACAGATTTGGATACCACAGTACATCATCCGTTACAAACCATACATAAGGTCTTACACAAATAAGGATCTCATGATCCAGTTCTTAATACAACTCAAGCAGCGGAAATAAGTAATAATAACGGTAGCGTAGGCGAAGCTCCATCTTCGGGGTCACAGGCAATGCTGACGATGGGAGATGATCCTAGTTGTCGTAACCTTCCTGGGGTCCATCCTCCAGGTACTCCTCTTCATAGTCTGGCCATGGGAATAGCCAGGGACAAAGCCATGAGTACTCTTTAAATACTCACAAACTAAGACTACCAAGGGAAAGGGGTTTTTGTAATAGGACAATAAGCTCTAGGGTTGTTTTGCAAAAAGCCAGATTTACCTCTACTAAATTTAGAAATGAAGAAAGCTATTTGAAGTTTTATAACACCTAAGTGGGAACTTGTATTTCATATCACAACTCTGTTGTGGTCCAGTCAAAATCTCAATCCATTTCACAAGTCATTTTGAAAACATCTGATGGGGGAACAGTATGGCCACTCCAAATGTCCATAACCGCAGACGCGGTTATTCGAATAGTTTGACACTCTGCAGAGATTGTACACTTTCACCACAACATTCGATACATCCGTGAGGAACAAATCCTGAATTCACCATACTTAGTATGCGGATAATCAATCCTAACCTCTCAATTACACGCCCTAGTATAGGCACCTCTCCTGTGAGTTTGGCCTCCCAACCATGACCAACTGTCATCTTGGGTACTGCACAGGAGGACAATCTTCACAAGGTAGCCTCAACTCAGACCTTGGACATGAGGGAACCAATACTAAGGTATATAAGTTTCCAGTCAAGCCCTACCCAATTCTCGGGTATTGTGGTTGTACGTAAAATTGGAATGGTATCGCATCCAGACAACCATCAGTTTTATAAAGGGCTAAGGCTCATGCCTCAACATTTTCATCACCAAAATCATCTGGTGTTTGGAAACACATGTCAAAACATCTCAATAGAATGATCCATCATTCCAAGGTTTTCATAACCATTTTTCCAGCAAGTATTCCCATCTAAAGTTGATCAATTTTTATGCTTAGCACTAGCATCTACAAGTGGGGGTAAAGACTAATGAGGGGTGGTAAACTGGTGGAGTTTTACTAAGTTCAATCTCATGCCTTAGGATGACATAAAGATTAGCTAGGTTAGGCCAAGTTTTATGCTCTTTATGCAACCTTCAATTATCTTTCTAGAATCTACAAAATTCACTTAAGTAAGCTCTAAGTAATAGATTTGATAAAGAAGTAAAGTAGAAGCTTGCAAGTAAAACTAGGATTGGTTTATCAAGTGGGTATGGTCATATATGCTTAAGGCATATAGTTGGTATGGTAACAATCAAGTATTTGCTTGCATAGGTCAACTTGATTAATAAGGCTTGCATCAGTATCAATATAAGCTTGCTAAATTGCAAGTGTTAGCTTGCCTTGTGCAGAGCAGTGGTTGAAGTTCTCCTCGGCTTCTTCTTCGTAGTATCCTCCTTCCTCGTATCCTTGGTTGGTACTAGCGTCTATGAATAAATACGAGGTACACAATCACCAAACAATACTTAACTATTTTCAAACATCACACAAAAGGGTCCTATAGATGATCTAGCATCATCACTAACCTTACAAGATTAAAGCTTGGTTTAATTTCTTTTATTTTTAGAAAAGTAATTTCTACTCATTGAAAAACTACTTAAGATTTAATACTCTCCAAACCAAACATGGGATCATGTTGACACATGTCATCACCACACATTTCAGTACATGGGAATGTGATTTAAAGTGGTGTCACAATTTAATAAGGTTTAACCTTTTATTTTAATTAAATAAAGTGACTAGAAATGCCCATGTGGCATCCTTTTATTACTTGAACATTATTTCTGTAAGTAAACCCATGTATTTTTATATGTTCTGAAAGGTATGATCAAATGTGATTTTTGAGAGTTGGAATCAACTCAAAAGCTATTATAGTAAAATTTGAAAAATGTTTGAATGCAGAAAAGCTTCTGCCTTGTTATTTTTACCAAGGTTGATCTATAGATTCAAATGATTTGAATCCAACGGGCTTGGAAAGCATTTCAATATCTTTCTAACAAAATTGGTTTCATTCAATTTGGTTCATTGAATCGAGCTGGGTTGATTCTTGAAACTGGGTACAGAACTATGTTTGAATTAAAATGGAAAAAGTTAAATTCAAACGACTGGGCTGCGCGGGAACTGCTAATGGGCCGGCCTGCTACGCACAGCGCTTACGCGGGCTGGTTAAGTTGCTGTCCCCACGCGTCAGTGAGACGGGGGGGGGGGGTGCGAAGCGGTACGGGGCAACGTGTGCGTTGGATCTAGTTCTAATCCAACGGCTCTGGTTCATCGTCCACGTCGGGCAGCACCGGCGAGAAAGAACCCTAACGCGGCAGGTTGGGGTCGTCGGGGGCTCACCGGGGCTCAAGCGAGTGTCGGCGAGGCGGGCGAATGACGAAGTCGACGACAGTGAACCTCCTGGTACCGGCAGCTTCTCCTGGGCGGCTCCAATCGCTGGCTCCCTTCTTCTCCAGCAGCGGCGGGCTCTGGCCAAATTCCGGCGATGCGCTGCTCGCCTTGCTTCGGGACTGAGGCGGGGTGGTTCTAGGTGAGAGGGGAGTGGAATGGTGTGAAGAATTCAAGCGGGGGAGGCCTCTATTTATAGTCTCGACGGTGAGACCGAACGGAATAGGCAGGCAACGGTGGCGACATGGCTACGGGCTGCTAGAGGCATGGTCGAGGGTGGCGATCGATTTGTGGTCTCCTGGCGATGCTCTATGGCTTTAATGCGCGTGTAGGGGCGGTGGCAAACGGTCTGGAACGCTCGACGTTCTGCGCGGCAGAGGCGGCGTCTTCGACGGCGAGCGGTGGCTATGGGGCACGGGCGGTGAAATGGGCATGTCTGGCGTGTTCCTGGGACGGTGGGGAGCATGTTGGCGGGCGGCGAGGGCTCGAGGTGGTCGGGTTGCGTGGGAACGGTGCGTGCTCTGTGGCGCACGTCGGCATGGTCGACATCGGCACAGGCGCGGCGTTATCTGCGAGGTAGGGCTGGTCGAGAGGGCGCGGTGAGGCATGGGCTACCTCCCGGACATGCTGGCTAGGCTTGGTGCTTCTCCTAGCTCGCTGTCTACATGTGGGTGGCAAGGGTGCACTCGGCTGTTCTCCATTGGTGACATTGGCGAGCTCACAGTGGTGCTAGTGATTAGTTAAGTTCGTTATATGATCTACTAAGGCTAGTGGTGTCCAGAGAGGGAACAAGTTTGGCCCAAAACACTGCACACTATAGTGTTTGTGATTTTGTTGATTTGAATCTGCAAGGTGTTTGATGAAATGGCCGCATGAATTCAAGTTTTGAATTTTGAAAAGATTTTTGGTGGGTGTGCTAGGCATGTGCTGGTGAGTCTGTAGATGCTTGGGTTTTGAAAGTTGAGCTTGTTTGAGTGGTCTTTGAAAAAGTGGGATCTTCCCATATGAAATAGATTCAATTTTAAACTGTCATTTAAACTATGCATTTGAATGTTCCTGGATGATCACAAGGTGGGCCTTGATACTTTATTATGAGTACTATCAAGGGGTGCAAAGATCCAAACAAGTTTCTGTTAAGTTCTGAAAGTTAGAGATAGCCAAAGTAGGCATGGGAGTTAATTTGGCCAAAGTGACCATTCCTTTATTTTGTTTGTTTTGATTTATTTGTCTTTGGGAAAAGTGTGGGGATTGTTTAGATGATGTTTGTTTCACCTAAGCATCCTTTTAGAAGCAAGGAAACACACAGTCATGGCCAATCAAAAGAATCCAAATTGTAATGCATACACACATGCATGCTTTCATATTTTTATTTAGAAAAGTTTTTGTTAACCCTAATTTTGATGATTAGAGTTTGATGATTCTAGTTTAATAATTTTGGGATGTTACAAACCTTCCCCCCTTAAACAAAATCTCGTCCCAAGATTTGAGAAAGGACAAAAAGATTACCTAGGATTTGAAGAGATCAGGAAACTCCATCCTGATGTGATCTTCGCGCTCCCAGGTAGCTTCCTCTTCTGTGTGGTTGCTCCACTGAATCTTGAGAAACTTGATGCTTCGGGTTCTGGTAGTTCGGAAAGCTTCTTCCAAAATACGGATGGGTACTTCGGGATAGGTCAGGTCATCATTGATTTCTATGGTCCGGTGATCGATTTTCTTGAATACTTTAGTCTTCTCCTGAACTTCGAGACACTTGCGAAGTAATGAGATATGGAACACATTGTGCACGGCTGACATCTCTTCGGGTAGTTCCAATTGATACGACACTTCTCTTCGACGGTTCAGAATCTTGAAGGGTCCGATATATCTGGGGGCTAACTTTCCTTTTAGATGGAAACGCTGCATTCCCTTCAATGGTGACACCTTCAGATACACAAAATCTCCTATGTTGAAGGCGAGGTCTCGACGTCTCTTGTCGGCGTAACTCTTCTGTCGGGACTGGACGGTCTTGAGGTGCTCACGAATGTTGTGAACCTTCTCTTCTGCTTCTCGTAGGATATCGGGTCTGAAAATCTGACTCTCTCCTACTTCCGACCAGTTCAAAGGGGTGCGACACTTTCTTCCGTACATGAATTCAAATGGGGCCATTTGCAAACTAGCTTGATAACTTTTGTTGTATGAAAATTCTGCGAACGGTAGACAGTCTTCCCACTTCGATCCATACTCTAACACACATGCTCTCAGCATATCTTCGAGTATTTGATTTACTCGCTCCTTTTGTCCATCGGTCTGGGGGTGATAAGCGGTACTGAAATCTAGTCGGGTTCCTAAACCTTCTTGGACTTTCTTCCAGAATCTCGAGGTAAATTGAGTTCCTCGATCAGATACGATGTTCTTGGGGACTCCATGCAAACTAACGATTCTAGTGATGTATAACTCCGCTAGCTTCGAACTCTGATATGTGGTCTTGACGGGTAAGAAATGGGAGACTTTGGACAATCTGTCCACTATGACCTAGATAGAGTCATTTCCCCTACTAGAAGTAGGCAATCCGGTGATAAAGTCCATTCCAACGGAATCCCATTTCCATTCCGGAATCTGCAATGGTTACAACAATCTAGTGGGTCTTTGATGTCCGGCCTTGACTCGCTAACATATATCACACTTGGCGATATAGCTCCCGATTTCTCTCTTCATCTTATGCCACCAAAATTGTTCTTTCAAATCTTGATACATCTTAGTTCCTCCGGGGTGGATAGAATAAAGAGTATCATGAGCTTCCTTCAGAATCACTTCTTTCAACTCAGAATCTGCTGGTACACAAAGGCGTCCTTTGTACCACAGAACTCCTTATTCGTCTTCGGTGAATCCGGGTACTTTGCCGGTACCGATATGACGCTTGATTCCGTCTATACTAGCATTTCCTTTCTGCGCCTCTTTTATCTGGCTGATCAAAGTGGGTTGAAGTTCTATGCTAGCCAAAAATCCTTCACTTACTAATTCCACTCAAAAATCTTCCATCTCTTTGTGCAAGCTTGGTTGCTCCTTCAAAATCATGGAGTTCAAGCGGCACGACAATCTTCTAAGGGCATCTGCTACCACATTGGCTTTACCGGGGTGATAGTGAATGTCCAAATCGTAATCCTTGATTAGCTCAATCCATCTTCTCTGCCTCATATTCATCTCCTTCTGAGTGAATATATACTTCAGGCTCTTGTGATCCGAATAAATCTCACAACGATTTCCCATCAGGTAATGCCTCCATGTCTTCAGGGCTAGAACTACAGCTGCGAGT
This sequence comes from Avena sativa, assembly GCA_916181665.1. NCBI lineage: Eukaryota > Viridiplantae > Streptophyta > Magnoliopsida > Poales > Poaceae > Avena > Avena sativa. The sequence continues at coordinate 182,698,807 of OV702284.1, read as the reverse complement.
TCGAGTTCATGGGTTGGGTAATTTTGCTCATGTTGTTTCAATTGTCGAGATAGATAAGAGATAACTTTGCCTTCTTGCATTAGCACACATCCGAGACCGACCTTGGATGCATCACAATATACGTCGAAGGGCTTTGTGATATCCGGCATGATTAAGATTGGGGATGAAATCAATCTCCTCTTGAGTTCTTGAAAACTCGCTTCACATTTGTCGGTCCATTCAAACTTCTTGTCCTTCTTCAACAATTGGGTCATGGGTCGGGCGATACTCGAGAATCCTTCTACGAATTTGCGGTAATATCCCGCCAATCCAAGAAATGCACGAACTTGGGTTTGAGTGGTTGGGGCTTGCCAATCTTCGACATCTTTCACCTTTGCAGGGTCAACGGCAATTCCTCCGGATGATACAACGTGGCCGAGGAATCCTACCTCCTGTAACCAGAATTCACATTTGCTAAACTTGGCATACAACTGATGCTCTCTAAGGGTTGCATGAATGGTCCTTAGGTGTAGCTCATGTTCTTCTTCTGATTTGGAATAAATCAGAATGTCATCGATGAAAACAACGACAAACTTATCCAGGAAATCCATAAAAATCTTATTCATGAGATTCATGAAATAAGCGGGGGCATTGGTTAATCCAAAAGACATAACAGTATACTCGTATAATCCATATCTGGTGGTAAAGGCGGTCTTGGGAATATCCTCTGCGCGAATCTTGAGTTGATGATAGCCAGTCCTAAGATCAATCTTAGAAAACACTTTGGCACCAGTCAACTGATCAAACAAATCTTCTATCTTGGGCAAGGGATACTTGATCTTGATGGTGACATCATTCAACTTCCGATAATCCGTACACAAACGGTTACCTCCATCCTTCTTGTCCACAAATAAGACAGGTGATCTCCATGGTGACGCACTTGGTTGAATAAATCCAATTTCCAACATGGAATCCAGTTGCTTCTTTAGTTCTGCTAGTTCAGAAGGGTTCATACTATAGGGTCTCTAGGCTATGGGTCCTGTTCCGGGGATTAGTTCAATGATAAACTCGATATATCGATCTGGGGGCATACCGGGCAAAACATCTGGAAATACATCGGGGTATTCACAGACTATCCGGACTTGGTCAATGGTAGGTTGGGCTATACTCTTGTTGCACTTGAATTGACGAGGTAAGGTTTCAGATACATGCTCGACTGATATTCCGGTGGTACTGGTCATGGTGATGGCTTTCTTGGCACAGTCAATCAATCCTTTATGCTTGGACATCCAATCCATTCCTAGTACTACTTACAAACCTTTAGTTCCGAGTACTATCAGGTTAGCATAAAAATCTATGCCATGGATTCATATAGGGACGACTTTGCAAATTTTGCCTATCCTTGGTGGTTGAACCGGGAATTTGGATGATCATAACATGCTTCAGTTTGGTTGGTTGAATCTTACTAGTGCAGGCAAATTCTTCGGTGACAAATGAATGCGATGCACCCGAATCAAACAACACTCTTGCAAGTACTGAATTAACAGAAAACATACCCAACACGACGTCTGGCGCTTCCGGAGCTTCTTCAGCATGCATGAGAAAAAGACGGCCGTTGCGGTTGAGCGAATTTCCTAGGGCAAATCTTCTTCGAGGCTGAACACGACGCTGCTGCTGAGCTGGGGCATTTGCATTGGGGGCTGCGGCATTCTTCTTGTTGGGGCACTCGTTGGAGTAGTGACCCTTATTTCCACAGTCATAACAAGTCACTTGCGACTTGTCCTTTGCTGCAACAGGCACAACATTGCTTCCAGTCCTCGGGGCAGTGTTGGTGTTGGCGGTAGCATTGTTATTGTTGAACTTAGGTGGGGCACAGTTGAAATTGTTAGGGTTGCTGGGGTTGTTGTGATTTCCTTCGGGCCTAGGGTTTCCACGGTTGGGATAGGTGGGACGGTTCATCGGGGGTCTGTTGGTTCTCGGGGCAAATCCTAGAGATGGGTTGGGGCGATACTTTGGGGTCTGATGGGTTCCTGGTTGATGCATCATGTGACGCTTGCAGTTCTCATTGGCTTGGTTGATCTTTCCTTCCATCTGGATGGCAGAGTCGACCAGGGCTACAATATCAGCAAAGGGGATATTGACTAACACAGTCTGCATCTCATCGTGCAGACCATTCAGAAATCTTTCTTTCTTCTTGGCTTCGGTGTCGATCTCATCCGGGGCATACCTAGCTAATGACAAGAATTTGTCACAGTATTCCACTTCGGTCATCCATCCTTGCTTCAGTTCTCTGAACTCATCTCTCATTCTCTTGATCAAAACTGGTGGCACATGGGTTCTGCTGAACTTGACCTTGAATTCCTCCCAGGTCATCATCTGTCCTCCGGTCATCGCACAAACGCTGTTCCACCATGCTCTGGCATCTCCGGCTAGATAGTGGGTGGGAAACAAAACTTTCTCGTTAGCTTCCACTCCGGCGACTTCTAGGTTATTTTCCATGGTTTGCAGCCAATCATCGGCATCTAGGGGCTCTTCCGACTTAATGAAAACATGTGGGTTGGTGTTCTAGAAATTCTTGAGCTTAGATCCATGGTTGTCCTGATTTCCGTGGCCTTGATTGTTGTGGGCTAGCTGGGCTATCTGTTAAGGCTGGATAAATTGGCTTGATGTTCGGCTCTTTCACCTTCGCGGTCAGAAACCAACATTTGCAGGATCTGCAACATCGGGTCCGGGGGTGAACCACTTCCTACACATGGCATCTGAAGATTTGAGATAGATTATGAGAAAAGAGGAAAATTTCTAAGGTTCAGGGACTTTGAAAAGTTTTTAAGGTTGGACTCAGATTTTTCTAGCAACTTGCTTTTCATTCATTCATTCATAGCACACGATACAAATACACACCACAACAGGGTAAACTGATGGTTTTAAGAACCATTCTGGAAACTACGATACAGTGGTACCGAATACTACTCACTACACTAGTGCTCAAGTGCTAATACTCCTCGGAGTCGGTGTAGTCATCATACTCATCATCCTCATCGTCATTGATGAAGGCGAAATACTCCTCATCGGTGAAGAAGTCCATAGCCTGATCCTCCAGAAAATCATCATCATCGCTGAGATAGGAGTAGGGGTCTCCACGAAGATCCTCTTCGGCATTCTCCCTTTCCTCCAACTGCATGTCTCTCTCGTGGATGGTCTCCTCCAAAGACGAGATATAGTGGCGAAGACGGGAAATGATGCGCTCCTTCTTATCGAGCTGACGGCGACGAGACTTGCGATCCTTCGCTAGCATGGCGATGGTCTAATCCTTTGTCTTGATGATGGCGGACTTGTGGTTGGAGTAGTCATGGCAATTATCCAACTCCTGCTGACGATCGTAAATCATGAAGCTAAGGTGGTCCAACTGAGTCTTCAGCTCGTGGTGGTATGGGGCTTCCAGTGGCTGTCCATTAGCATCACACCTTGGGCAAAACTCAAAGCGAGTACCCTTGATCTGGTTGATACTCTGCCCACATAGACGGGCAAGAGCTTCCTGCATGGCCCTGGCAAGTCCATCGAGCCAGTTGTTCTCTCTTAAGGTGAATTGAATTCCCTCGGCAGTGGGAGGTTCAATCTTTCCTCGGAGACTTGCAACAATTAGCCACTTTAGATCTTCTCCTCCTTGATCATTGAGCTGAGCTCCGAAGAACTTGGGGTGCGGATGCTCCAGAAGTTCCGAAAGCTGGTCCAAATCCCTCTCAAAGATAAGGTCTCCTCCATTCCCCAACTGATAAAACTTGCTGTACTTCACGTCCATCTATAAGAATATAGGATGAGTAAGTTAGTAGAGTGATCAAGTGTGTCAAATTTTATGTATTTTGCAAGAGTTTTTGAGGAACATGAATTTTCATGAAAGAATCAAGGTGATAAGAATGGGAATAAGTTTTTGTAAATATTTGTTTCCTTCGGTTTTGAAACTAAGTTTTTTGATTCAAACGTCCAGTCTAACTAGGGTCTCCTATGGTCAGGATGGCTCTGATACCAACTTGTCAACACCCAGATTTTTAATCCCACATGCCTGTTATGCCATACATCGCAATCCCAGGATTACCATTTTTGCGAGACATAACAGATTTGGATACCACAGTACATCATCCATTACAAACCATACATAAGGTCTTACACAAATAAGGATCTCATGATCCAGTTCTTAATACAACTCAAGCAGCGGAAATACGTAATAATAACGGTAGCATAGGCGAAGCTCCATCTTCGGGGTCAATAGCAATGCTGACGATGGGAGATGATCCTAGTTGTCGTAACCTTCCTAGGGTCCATCCTCTAGGTACTCCTCTTCATAGTCTGGCCATGGGAATAGCCAGGGACAAAGCCATGAGTACTCTTTAAGTACTCGCAAGATAAGACTAACAAGGGAAAGGGTTTTTTGTAATAGGACACTAAGCTCTAGGGTTGTTTTGCAAAAAGCCAGATTTACCTCTACTAAGTTTAGAAATGAAGAAAGCTAGTTGAAGTTTTATAACACCTAAGTGGGAACTTGTATTTCATATCACAACTCTGTTGTGGTCCAGTCAAAATCTCAATCCATTTCACAAGTCATTTTGAAAACATCTGACGGGGGAACAGTATGGCCACTCCAACTGTCCATAACCGCGGACGCGGCTATTCGAATAGTTTGACACTCTGCAGAGATTGTACACTTTCACCACAACATTCGATACATCCGTCAGGAACAAATCCTGAATTCACCATACTCAGTATGCGGATAATCAATCCTAACCTTTCAATTACACGCCCTAGTATAGGCACCTCTCCTGTGAGTTTGGCCTCCCAACCATGACCAACTGTCATCTTGGGTACTGCACAGGTGGACAATCTTCACAAGGTAGCCTCAACTCAGACCTTGGCCGTGAGGGAACCAATACTAAGGTATATAAGTTTCCAGTCAAGCCCTACCCAATTCTCGGGTATTGTGGTTGTACGGTAAAATTGGAATGGTATCGCATCCAGACAACCATCAGTTTTATAAAGGGCTAAGGATCATGCCTCAACATTTTCATCACCAAAATTATCTGGTATTTGGAAACACATGTCAAAACATCTCAATAGAATGATCCATCATTCCAAGGTTTTCATAACCATTTTTCCACCAAGTATTCCCCTCTAAAGTTGATCAAGTTTTATGCTTAGCACTAGCATCTACAAGTGGGGGTAAAGACTAATGAGGGGTGGTAAACTGGTGGAGTTTTACTAAGTTCAATCTCATGCCTTAGGATGACATAAAGATTATCTAGCTTAGGCCAAGTTTTATGCTCTTTATGCAACCTTCAATTATCTTTCTAGAATCTACAAAATTCACTTAAGTAAGCTCTAAGTAATAGCTTTGATAAAGAAGTAAAGTAGAAGCTTGCAAGTAAAACTAGGATTGGTTTATCAAGTGGGTATGGTCATATATGCTTAAGGCATATAGTTGGTATGGTAACAAGCAAGTATTTGCTTGCATAGGTCAACTTGATTAATAAGGCTTGCATCAATATCGGTATAAGCTTGCTAAATTGCAAGTGTTAGCTTGCCTTGTGCAGAGCAGTGGTTGAAGTTCTCCTCGGCTTCTTCTTCGTAGTATCCTCCTTCTTCCTCGTATCCTTGGTTGGTACTAGCGTCTATGAATAAATACGAGGTACACAATCACCAAACAGTACTTAACTATTTTCAAACATCACACAAAAGGGTCCTATAGATGATCTAGCATCATCACTAACCTTACAAGATTAAAGCTTGGTTTAATTTCTTTTATTTTTAGAAAAGTAATTTCTACTCATTGAAAAACTACTTAAGATTTAATATTCTCCAAACCAAACATGGGATCATGTTGACACATGTCATCACCACACATTTCAGTACATGGGATTGTGATTTAAAGTGGTGTCACAATTTAATAAGGTTTAACCTTTTATTTTAATTAAATAAAGTGACTAGAAATGCCTATGTGGCATCCTTTTATTACTTGAACATTATTTCTGTAAGTAAACCCATGTATTTTTATATGTTCTGAAAGGTATGATCAAATGTGATTTTTGAGAGTTGGAATCAACTCAAAAGCTATTATAGTTTAAATTTGAAAAATGTTTGAATGCAGAAAAGCTTCTGCCTTGTTATTTTTACCAATGTTGATCTATAGATTCAAATGATTTGAATCCAACGGGCTTGGATTAAGCATTTCAATATCTTTCTAACAAAACTGGTTTCATTCAATTTAGTTCATTGAATCGAGCTGGGTTGATTTTTGAAACTGGGTACAGAACTACGTTTGAATTAAAATGGAAAAATTTAAATTCAAACGACTGGGCTGCGCGGGAACTGCTAATGGGCCGGCCTGCTACGCGTAGCGCTTACGCGGGCTGGTTAAGTTGCTATCCCCACGCGTCAATGAGACGGGGGGGGGTGCGAAGCCGTACGGGGCAACGTGGTGCGTTGGATCTAGTTCTAATCCAACGGCTCTGGTTCATCATCCACGCTGGGCAGCGTCGGCGAGACAGAACCCTAACGCGGCAGGTGGGTTCGTCGGGGGCTCACCGGGGCTCAGGCGAGGGTCGGCGAGGCGGGCGAACGACAAAGTCGTCGACGGCGAACCTCCTGGTACCGGCAGCTTCTCCTGGGGCGGCTCCAATCGCTGGCTCCCTTCTTCTCCAGCAGCGGCGGGCTCCGGCCAAATTCCGGCGATGCGCTGCTTGCCTTGCTCCGGGACTAAGGCGAGGTGGTTCTGGGTGAGAGGGGAGTGGAATGGTGTGAAGAATTTGAGCGGGGGAGGCCTCTATTTATAGTCTCGACGGTGAGATCGAACAGAATGGGCATGCGACGATGGCGACATGGCTACGGGCTGCTAGAGGCATGGCCGAGGGTGGCGATCGATTGGTGGTCTCCTGGCGATGCTCTATGGCTTTAATGCGCGTGTAGGAGCGGTGGCAAATGGTCTGGAACGCTCGACATTCTGCACGACAGAGGCGGGTCTTCAACGGCGAGCGGTGGCTACGGGGCACGGGCGGTGAAATGGGCATGTCTGGCGTGTTCCTGGGACGGTGGGGAGCATGTTGGCGGGCGGCGAGGGCTCGAGGTGGTCGGGTTGCGAGGGCTCGATGTGGTCGGCGCACATCGGCATGGTCGACAGCGGCACGGGCGCGGCGTTCCTGGCGGTTCTGGGCATTGTCTGCGAGACAGGGCTCGTCGAGAGGGGGTGGTGAGGCATGGGCTACCTTCCAGACATGCTGGCTAGGCTTGGTGCTTCTCCTAGCTCGCTGTCTACATGTGGGTGGCAAGGGTGCACTCGACTGTTCACCGTTGATGACATTGGCGAGCTCACAGTGGTGCTAGTGATTAGTTAAGTTCGTTAGATGATCTACTAAGGCTAGTGGTGTCCAGAGAGGGAACAAGTTTGGCCCAAAACACCGCACACTATAGTGTTTGTGATTTTGTTGATTTGAATCTGCATGGTGTTTGATGAAATGGCCGCATGAATTCAAGTTTTGAATTTTGAAAAGATTTTTGGTGGGTGTGCTAGGCATGTGCTGGTAAGTCTGTAGATGCTTGGGTTTTGAAAGTTGAGCTTGTTTGAGTGGTTTTTGAAAAAGTGGGATGTTTCCATATGAAATAGATTCAATTTTAAACTATCATTTAAACTATGCATTTGAATGTTTCTGGATGATCACAAGGTGGCCTTGATACTTTATTATGAGTACTATCAAGGGGTGCAAAGATCCAAACAAGTTTCTGTTAAGTTCTGAAAGTTAGAGATAGCCAAAGTAGGCATGGGAGTTAATTTGGCCAAAGTGACCATTCCTTTATTTTGTTTGTTTTGATTTATTTGTCTTTGGGAAAAGTGTGGGGATTGTTTAGATGATGTTTATTTCACCTAAGCATCCTTTTAGAAGCAAGGAAACACACAATCATGGCCAATCAAAAGAATCCAAATTGTAACGCATACACACATGCATGCTTTCATATTTTTATTTAGAAAAGTTTTTGTTAACCCTAATTTTGATGATTAGAGTTTGATGATTCTAGCTTAATATTTTTGGGATGTTAAATAAACAGTCCACATGTTCCATGAACAAGAGACCGTTGTTTTCTCCATAGTAGCAACAACACATCTACAACCGAAGAGATTATTTTCACTTCCCTTGGAAACTAGAGGCATGAACCCACTATCGAGCATAAATACCCTTTCTTGGAGTCACTAGCAACTACTTGGCCAAGATAACCACTAGAAACGGAGAGCATGAAAGATCACAAACAACATAGACATGATAGCATCATAAAGACAAAACCATTAATCAAATCAACATAATAATCTCAATATCCATCAGATCCCCGCAAACACAACATGCATGATTAAAAATAGATTAGATCTTGATCATGAACAGAGTTCACAAGATCTATACATGAAAGCACAAAGGAGGAGATACAACCATCTAGCTACTACATGGACCCATAGTCCAAGGTGCAACTACTCACTCATCATACCGGAGAGCAGGCCTCCGGGATGATCTCCCCTCCGGCAGGGTGCCGGGAAGAGCTTCAGATCCCCCCGATCTAGGGACGATGGTGGTAGCGGCTACAGACGGTTTCGTGGATTTCTGATCGGGTACTCAGGGTTTCTGCATCGGGGGCTTATTATAGGCGAAGGGGGAGACCGAGGAGGCGACCAGGGGTGGCAAACCCTAGCCAGGCGCGGGCTAGGTCCCACCCGTGCCTAGGGTGGGTCTGGCCTCCCGGGTTCCCCTCTGGACTTCTTGTTCCCCACGGAAAGTTATTGACTTTGTCCTTCGTCCCGTCCAATTCCGAGAATATTTCTTTACTCACTTTTCTGAAACCAAAAATAGCTGAAAATAGGCATCTGGCACTGTTGCAACTTGTTAATAGGTTAGTACCAGAAAACATGTAAAAAGCACCTCAAAGTGTGGACTAGTCAAGCAAAATAGATACTAAACAAGCATGGAGCATCAAAAATTATAGATACGTTTCCAATGTATCTGTAACATCCCAAAAATATTAAACTAGAATCATCAAACTCTAATCACCAAATTTAGGGTTAAGAAAAACTTTTACAATTAAAATATGAAAGCATTCATATGAGTGTGCATTAAAATTTGGATTCTTTTGAATTGACATGATTATGTGTTTCTTTGCTTGTAAAATGATTCCTCGGTGAAATAAACATCATCTAAACAATCCCCAAACTTTTCCCAAAGACAAACAAATCAAAACAAACAAATTAAGTGAATGGTCCAATTTAACTCCCATGCCTACTTTGGATATCTCTAACTTTTAGAACTTAAAAGAAAAATGTATAGATCTTTGCACCCCTTGATAGTACTCATAACAAGGTACCAAGGCCCACTTTGTGATCATCCAAAAACATTCAAATGCATGGTTTAAATGACAGTTTAAAATTGAATCTATTTCATATGGGAAGATCCCACTTTCTCAAAAACCACTCAAACCAACTCAATTTTCAAAACCCAAGCATCTATAGAATCCTCAAAACATGCCTAGCACACCCACCAAAAATCTTTTCAAAATTCAAAACTTGATTTCATGCAGCCATTTCATCAAACAGGTTGCAGATGCAAATAAAACAAAATCAAAACACTATGTTGAGCAGTGTTTTGGGCCTAACTTGTTCCCTCTCTAGCTCACAGCAACCTTAGTAGATCATCTAGCAAACTTAACTAAGCTCTAGCCCCACTGTAAGCTTGCCAATATCATCAATGGTGAACAAGCCGAGAGCACCCATGTCACCCCAGTGTGGACAGCAGGCTAGAGGAAGAACTAGCCGTGCCAATCTTGTCTGGGAGGTAGCCCATGCCTCACCGCCCCCTCTCGACCAGCCCTGCCTCGCAGACAGCAACTAGAACCGCCGGGAACACCGCACCCGCGCCGCTGTCGACCATGCCGACGCACACCGCAGAGCACGTGCCGTTCCCACGCAACCCGACCACCTCGAGCCCTCGCCGCCCACTAGCATGCACCCCACCGTCCCAGGAGACCGCCAGACATGCCCATTTCACCGCCCATACCCGTAGCCACCGCTCGCCGCAGAGTTCGCTGCCTCTGCCTCGCAGAGCATCGAGCGTTCCTGACCATTTGCCACCGCCCCTACAAGCGCATTTACACCGTAGAGCATCGCCAGGAGACCACCGATTGATCGCCACCCTCGGCCATGCCTCTAGAAGCCCGTAGCCGTGTCACCACCGTCTCCTGCCCATCCCTCTCGATCTCGCCGTCGAGCCTATAAAAGGATGCCACCCCCAGCCGATTGAAGCACACCATTTCACTACCCTCACCTCACCGATCGTGCCACCCCGTAGCCGGAGAAAGGCGAGCAGCGCATCGCCGGAATTGCGCCGGAGCAGGCCGCCTCTAGAGAAGAAGGACGCCGTCGATTTCGTCCACCCCAGGAGCTGCCGTGACCACCCCTGAGTTCTCCATCGTTGACTTCATCGTTTGCTCGCATCGCCAACCTTCGCCTGAGCCCCGGTGAGCCCCTCACGACCCCACTGAGCCGCTAGGGTTCAAGCTCGCCGGTGACTAGTTCATAGTCGACGATGACCCACATCCGTTGATCTCACTTCTAATCCAACGCACCACATCGCCCCGTACCGCTTCGCATTTAAAGAGTCACTGACCAGTAGATCCGCCCTGTCAGTTGCACCCCGCGCCGCGGAGTGACACTGGGCCGGCCCGTTAACCTTTCCCGTGCGGCTCACTCGTTTGAATTTAGATTTTTCTATTTAGATTCAAACTCAGTTCTGTACCTAGTTTCAAAAATCAACCCAGCTCGATTCAGTGAACCAAATTGAATGAAACCAATTTTGTTAGAAATTTATTGAAATGCTTAATCCAAGACCGTTGGATTCAAATCATTTGAATATATAGATCAACCTTGGAAAAAATAACAAGGAAGAAGCTTTTCTGCATTCAAACATTTTTCAAATTTAAACTATAATAGCTTTTGAGTTGATTCCAACTCTCAAAAGTCACATTTGATCATACCTTTCAGAATATATTAAAACATATGGGTGTACTTATAGAATAATGTTCAAGTAATAAAAGAATGCCACATAGACATTTCTAGTCACTTTATTTAATTGAAATGAAAGGTTAAACCTTATTAAATTGTGACACCACTTTAAATCACATTCCCATGTACTGAAATATGTGGTGATGACATGTGTCAACATGATCCCATGTTTGTTTTGGAGAATATTAAATCTTAAGTAGTTTTTCAACGAGTAGAAATTACTTTTCTAAAAAAAATGCAAGTGCTTTAATCTTGAATGTTAGTGATGATGCTAGATCATCTATAGAACCCTTGTGTGTGATGATTGAAAGTAGTTAAGTATTGTTTGGTGATTGTGTACCTCGTATTTAATCATAGTCGCTAGAACCGACCAAGGATACGAGGAGGAAGGAGGATACTACGAAGAAGAAGCCAAGGAGAACTTCAACCACTGCTCTGCACAAGGAAAGCCAATACTTGCAAGCTATTAACTTAGCAAGCTTATACTGATACTGATGCAAGCCTTATTGATACAGTTGACCTATGCAACCTAACACTTGCAAGATACTCTACTTATGCAAGCCAATACTTGCAAACTATTAACTTAGCAAGCTTATACTGATACCTATGCAAGAAAATACTTGCTTGTTACCATGCCAACTATATGCCTTAAGCATATGTGATCATACCCACTTGATAACCCCATCCTAGTTTTACTTGCAAGCTTCTACTTTATTTCTTTATCAAAGCTCTTACTTAGATTTACATGAGTAAATTGTAGATACTAGAAAGATAATTGAAGGTTGCATAAAGAGCATTAAATTTGGCCTAAGCTAGATAATCTTGATGTCATCCTAAGGCATGATATTGAACTTAGTTAAACTCCACTAGTTTACCACCCCTCATTAGTACTCACTCCCATTTGTAGATGCTAGTGCTAAGCATAAAACTTGATCAACTTTAGATGGGAATACTAGGTGGAAAAATGGTTATGAAAACCTTGGAATGATGGATCATTCTATTGAGATGTTTTGACATGTGTTTCCAAACACCAGATGATGGTTGTCTGGATGCGATACCATTCCAATTTTACCGTACAACCACAATACCCGAGAATTGGGTAGGGCATGACTGGAAACTTATATACCTTAGTATTGGTTCCCTCACGGCCAAGGTCTGAGTTGAGGCTACCTTGTGAAGATTGTCCACCTGTGCAGTACCCAAGATGACAGTTGGTCATGGTTGGGAGGCCAAACTCACAGGAGAGGTGCTTATACTAGGGCGTGTAATTGAAAGGTTAGGATTGATTATCCGCATACTGAGTATGGTGAATTCAGGATTTGTTCCTGACGGATGTATCAAATGTTGTGGTGAAAGTGTACAATCTCTGCAGAGTGTCAAACTATTCGAATAGCCGCCTCCGCGGTTATGGACAGTTGGAGTGGCCATACTGTTCCCCCGTCAGATGTTTTAAAATGACTTGTGAAATGGATTGAGATTTGACTTGACCACAACAGAGTTGTGATATGAAACACAAGTTCCCACTTAGGTGTTATAAAATTTCAACTAGCTTTTCTTGCTTCTGAACTTAGTAGAGGTAAATCTGGCTTTTTGCAAAACAACCATAGAGTTTAGTGTCCTATTACAAAAACCCCCTTCACTTGTTAGTATTAGTTTGTGAGTACTTAAAGAGTACTCATGGCTTTGTCCCTGGCTATTCCCGTGGCCAGACTATGAAGAGGAGTACTAGGAGGATGGACCCCAGGAAGGTTACGACAACTAGGATCATTTCCCATCGTCAGCATTGCGTGTGACCCCGAAGATGGAGCTTCGCCTACGCTACAGTTATTATTACGTATTTTCGCTGCTTGAGTTGTATTAAGAACTAGATCATCAGATCCTTATTTGTGTAAGACCTTATGTATGGTTTGTAATGGATGATGTACTGTGGTATCCAATTCCGTCATGTCTCGCAAAAATGGTAATCCTGGGATTGCGATGTATGGCATAACAGGTATCTGAGATTAAAAATCTGGGTGTTGACAAGTTGGTATCAGAGCCATCCTGACCATAGGAGACCCTAGTTAGACTGGACGTTTGAATCAAAAACTTAGTTTCGAAACCAAAGGAAGCAAATATTTACAAAAACTTTTTCTCATTCTTCTCACCTTGATTCTTTCATAAAAATTCATGTTCCTAAAAAAAACTCTTGCAAAGTACATAAAATTTGACACACTTGATCACTCTACTAACTTACTCATCCTATATTATTATAGATGGACGTGAAGTACATCAAGTTTTATCAGTTGGGGAATGGAGGAGACCTTATCTTTGAGCGGGATTTGGACCAGCTTTCGGAACTTTTGGAGCATCCGCACCCCGAGTTCTTCAGAGCTCAGCTCAATGATCAAGGAGGAGAAGATCTGTAGTGGCTAATTGTTGCAAGTCTCTGAGGAAAGATTGAACCTCCCATTGCCGAGGGAATTTAGTTTACCTTAAGAGAGAACAACTGGCTCGATGGACTTGCCAGGGCCATGCAGGAAGCTCTTGCCCATCTGTGTGGGCAGAGTATCAACCAGATCAAGGGTACCCGCTTTGAGTTTTGCCCAAGGCGCGACTACTTCAACCACAAGTCCGCCATCATCAAGACGAAGGATCAGACCATCGCCATGCTAGCGAAGGATCGCAAGTATCGCCGCCGTCATCTCGACAAGAAGGAGGGCATCATTGTCCGTCTTCGCCATCGTAACTCGGATTTGGAGGAGACCATCCATGAGAGGGACATGTAGTTGGAGGAAAGGGAGAATGCCGGAGAGGATCTTCGTGGAGACCCCTACTCCTATCTCAGCGATGATGATGATTTTCTGGAGGATCAGGCTATGGATTTCTTCACCGATGAGGATGATTACGCCTTCATCAATGACGATGAGGATGATGAGGATGATGACTACACCGACTCCGAGGAGTAGTAGAACTTGAGCACTAGCGTAGTGAGTTGTATTCGGTCCCACTGTATCTTAGTTTACAGAATGGTTCTTAAAACCATCTGTTTTTCTTGTTTTGTGGTGTGTGTTTGTATCGTCTTCTATGAATGAATGAATGAAAAGCAAGTTGCTAGAAAATCTGAGTCAAACTTTAAAAACTTTTCAAAGTCCCGGAACCTTATAAATTTCCTTCTTTTCTCATGATCTATTTCAATCTTCAGATGCCACGCGGAGGAAGTAGTTCATCCCCGGACCCGATGTTGCAGATCCTGCAAATGTTGGTTTCTGTCCGCGAAGATGAAAGAGCCGAACGTCAAGCCAACCTAGCCACCCTTCAGCAGATAGCTCAGCTAGCCCACAACAATCAAGGCCACGAAAATCAGGACAACCATGGATCTAAGCTCAAGAATTTCCAGAACACCAACCCACCTGTTTTCACTAAGTCAGAAGAGCCCCTAGATGCAGACGATTGGCTGCAAACCATGGAGAACAACCTAGAAGTATCCGGAGTGGAAGATAACGAGAAAGTTCTGTTCGCCACCCACTATGTAGCCGGAGATGACAGAGCATGGTGGAACAGCGTTCGTGCAATGACCGGAGGACAGATGATGACCTGGGAGGAATTCAAAGTCAAGTTCAGTAGAACCCATGTGCCTCCGGGTTTGATCAAGAGAATGAGAGATGAGTTCAGAGAACTTAAGCAAGGAAGGATGACCGTAGTGGAATACCGTGACAAATTCTTGTCATTAGCTAGGTATGCCCCGTATGAGGTCGACACCGAAGCCAAGAAGAAAGAGAGATTCTTGAATGGTCTGCACGATGAGATGCGGACGGTGTTAGTCAATATCCCTTTTGCTGATATTGAAGCCCTTGTCGACTCTGCCATCCAGATGGAAGGAAAGATCAACCAAGCCAATGAGAACCACAAGCGTCGCATGATGCATCAACCAGGAACCCATCAGACCCCAAAGTATCACCCTAACCCATCTCCAGGATTTTCCCCGAGAACCAATAGACCCCCGATGAACCGTTCGACCTATCCCAACCGTGGAAACCCAAGGCCCGGAGGAAATCACAACAACCCCGGCAACTCTAACAATTTCAACCGTGCACCACCCAAGTTCAACAATAACAATGCTACCGCCAACACCAACACTGCCCTGAGGACTGGAAGCAATGATGTGCCTGTTGCAGCAAAGGACAAGTCGCAAGTGACTTGTTATGACTGTGGAAATAAGGGTCACTACTCCAACGAGTGCCCCAACAAGAAGAATGCCACAACCCCCAATGCAAATGCCCTAGCTTAGCAGCAGCGTCGTGTTCAGCCTGGAAGAAGGCTTGCCCCAGGGAATTCACTCAACCACAATGGCCGTCTCTTTCTCATGCATGCTGAAGAAGCTCAGGAAGCGCCAGGCGTCGTGCTGGGTATGTTTTCTGTTAATTCAGTACTTGCAAGAGTGTTGTTTGATTCGGGTGCATCGCATTCATTTATCACCGAAGAATTTTCCTGCACTAGTAATATGCAACCAACAAAACTGAAGCATGTTATGATTGTTCAAATCCCCGGTTCAATCACCAAAGCCAGGCAAATTTGCAAAGCCGTCCCTATCCGAATCCATGACATAGATTTTTATGCTAATCTGATAGTACTCGGAACTAAAGGTTTGGAAGTAGTACTAGGAATGGATTGGATGTCCAAACATAAAGGATTAATTGACTGTGCCAAGAAAGCCATAACCATGACCAGTACAGCCAGAATATCAGTCGAGCATATATCTGAAACCTTACCTCGTCAATTCAAGTGCAACAAGAGTATAGCCCAACCTAACATTGACCAAGTCCGGATAGTTTGTGAATACCCCAATGTATTTCCAGATGTTTTGCCCGGTATGCCCCCAGATCGGGATATCGAGTTTATCATTGAACTAATTGAAGGGAATATGCCCTGAGAGGCAATAATAAAATGTTTATTATGTGAATTCCAATTATATGATAGATGTTTATTTTGCATGCTATAATTGTATTAATACGGAAACGTTAATACATGTGTGTTTAATTAACAAACAGAAAGTTCCTAGTTATGCCTCTCTCATAAACTAGTTCGTTGATTAACAAGATGATCACGGTTTCCTGATCATAGACATTGGATGTTGTTAATAACGAGATCACAACATTAGTGTAATGGTGTGATGAACATTCATCCGAAGTATAGCATTACGATCAAAGTCATTGAGTTTATATTGCTATAAACAAACTACGAAGTAGTCCTAATCCTTAGACCATGAGATCATGCCAATCACTAACACCGGAAGAGTTTCTTGTTGACATCAAACATCACTCCGTAACTGGGTGATTATAAAGATGGCTTCATAGCTACTAAAGTGTTATGTTGAGAATCATGGATCAAGAGTGGAATTTGTTCATCCCGATGACGGATAGATATGCTCTGGGCCCTCTCGGTGATATCACATTGGTTAGCTTGCAAGCAAGTGATTTGATCACTAGAATGTTATATCACGGGAACGACAAAAGAGTGCATGTCAGTAACGAGATCAAACTAGGTATGGAGATACCGATGATCGAATCTCGGACATGTAATATATTGTGAAACAAAGGGATTAAGATACAAGCGTAAAAGGTTCCGACGATCACAGGAAAAGTCATCGTTGAATGTGTGGGAGTCAGTATGGATCTCCAGGTCCCGCTACTGATTATTGATCGGAGAAGGGTCTCGATCATGTCCGCATTATTCGCGAACCGTAGGGTGACACACTTAAGGGACACTGGCATCCAGTTGGAGCAAATGTTTCATGCCGAAAGAATAAACAAGCGCAGGAATTTATTTCACTAGATACCGAAACAGGTTTTCGGGTGAAATTGCATAAAGAGGTTATGCATGTGAAATGGAATTCTAGCAAGGGGTTATTTGTGAATGTTTGTCATTAAAGTAATTGACAAAATTCTGAATAAAATAAAAGAGTTTTATTTAATGAGAGTTTGAATTAAATTTGGTGGAAATTTAATGGGAATTTGAGTGGACTTTTGAGTGGAGGGAATTTAAAGGACATTTTTGTGAGTGGAGTGTCCACCCACATGAATGAAGGAGGGGAGGGGGCAGCCCCATGTCCGGCGGCCACCCCCTTGGGTGCCCCCCTCCTCCTATAAAAGGAGCCCCCCTCCTCACTTGTCTCTCACACCTCCTCGTGAAGGATCTCTCTCCCCCTCTAGAATTTATCCCCCATGGTCTCGGACTAGCGAGATACATGTTCCCGGTGGCTATTCGGCAAGAAAGGGTTGTGCTTCCGCTGCATCGCTGGAGCGAGGAGGCGGAGGTTGCCCGGTGTCTTGTACGTGTGTGCGAGCACGGATGCGCTGCTGCTTTGCGGCGCTAGGACTTCCTCTCGATCTTGAGATCGACAAGAGATCGTCTACATCAACCACGAGTTGAACTCGTTAAGCTTTGTCGGTCTTCAAGGGTATGTTCTCTACGGATATACATCCGCCCGTTGTTTGTATCTAGTAGATAGATCTTGGTACATAGTTCCCATCATAGGAAAAAATTTGTTTTCTATGCTGCGAACCCTACAGTAATCCCCGGAACAGGACCCATAGCCCAGAGACCATATAGTATGAACCCATCTGAACTAGCAGAACTGAGGAAGCAACTGAATTCCATGCTGGAAATCGGATTAATTCAACCAAGTGCGTCACCATGGAGATCACCTGTCTTGTTCGTGGACAAGAAGGATGGAGGTAACCGTTTTTGTACGGATTACCGGAAGTTGAATGATGTCACTATCAAGAACAAATACCCATTTCCCAAGATAGAAGATTTGTTTGATCAGTTGACCGGTGCCAAAGTGTTTTCTAAGATTGATCTTAGAAAAGGCTATCATCAACTCAAGATTCGCGCAGAGGATATTCCCAAGACTGCCTTTACCACCAGATATGGATAATACGAGTATACTGTCATGTCTTTTGGATTAACCAATGCCCCCGCTTACTTCATGAATCTCATGAATAAGATTTTTATGGCCTTCCTGGATAAGTTTGTCGTTGTTTTCATCGATGACATTCTGATTTATTCCAAATCAGAAGAAGAACATGAGCTACACCTAAGGACCATTCTTGGGACCCTTAGGGAGCATCAGTTGTATGCCAAGTTTAGCAAATGTGAATTTTGGTTACAGGAGGTATGATTCCTCGGCCACATTGTATCAGTCGTAGGAATTGTCGTTGACCCTGCAAAAGTGAACGATGTCAAAGATTGGCAAGCCCCAACCACTCAAACCCAAGTTCGTGCATTTCTCGGATTGGCGGGATATTACCGCAAGTTCGTAGAAGGATTCTCGAGTATCGCCAGACCCATGAACCAATTGCTGAAGAAGGACAAGAAGTTTGAATGGACCGACAAATGTGAAGCGAGTTTTCAAGAACTCAAGAGGAGATTGATTTCAGCCCCAATCTTAATCATGCCGGATATCACGAATCCTTTCGACGTGTATTGTGACGCATCCAAGATCGGTCTCAGATGTGTGCTAATGCAAGAAGGCAAAGTTATATCTTATCTATCTCGACAACTGAAACAACATGAACAAAATTACCCAACCCATGACCTTGACTTGTAGCCGTAGTTCTAGCCCTGAAGACATGGAGGCATTACCTGATGGGAAATCGTTGTGAGATTTATTCGGATCATAAGAGCCTGAAGTATATATTCACTCAGAAGGAGCTGAATATGAGACAGAGTAGATGGATTGAGCTAATCAAGGATTACGATCTGGACAGTTACTATCACCCTGGTAAAGCCAACGTGGTAACAGATGCCCTTAGCAGATTGCCGTGCCGCTTGAACTCCATGATTTTGAAGGAGCAACCAAGCTTGCACAAGGAGATGGAAGATTTTCGAATGGAATTAGTTAGTGAAGGATTTTTGGCTAGCATAGAACTTCAACCCACTTTGATCAGCCAGATCAAAGAGGCGCAGAAAGGAAATGCTAGTATCGATGGAATTAAGCATCGTATCGGTACATGCAAAGTACCCGGATTCACCGAAGACGAAGAAGGAGTATGGTGAATTCAGAATTTGTTCCTGACGGATGTATCAAATGTTGTGGTGAAAGTGTACAATCTCTGCAGAGTGTCAAACTATTTGAATAGCCGCGGCCGCGGTTATGGACAGTTGGAGTGGACATACTGTTCCCCCGTCAGATGTTTTCAAAATGACTTGTGAAATGGATTGAGATTTTGACGTGACCACAACAGAGTTGTGATATGAAAAACAAGTTCCCACTTAGGTGTTATAAAATTTCAACTATTTTTTCTTGCTTCTGAACTTAGTATTGGTAAATCTGGTTTTTTGCAAAACAACCATAGAGCTTAGTGTCCTATTACAAAAACCCCCTTCACTTGTTAGTATTAGTTTGCGAGTACTTAAAGAGTAGTCATGGCTTTGTCCCTGGCTATTCCCGTGGCCAGACTATGAAGAGGAGTACCAGGAGGATGGACCCCAGGAAGGTTACGACAACTAGGATCATCTCCCATCGTCAGCATTGCCTGTGATCCCGAAGATGGAGCTTCGCCTACGCTACCGTTATTATTACGTATTTCCGCTGCTTGAGTTGTATTAACAACTGGATCATGAGATCCTTATTTGTGTAAGACCTTATGTATGGTTTGTAATGGATGATGTACCATGGTATCCAATTCCGTTATGTCTCGCATAAATGGTAATCCTGGGATTGCGATGTATGGCATAACAGGCATCTGGGATCAAAAATTCGGGTGTTGACAAGTTGGTATCAGAGCCATCCTGACCATAGGAGACCCTAGTTAGACTGGACGTTTGAATCAAAAACTTAGTTTCAAAACCAAAGGAAGCAAATATTTACAAAAACTTATTCCTATTCTTATCACCTTGATTCTTTCATAAAAAATCATGTTCCTCAAAAACTCTTGCAAAATATATAAAATTTGAGACACTTGATCACTCTAATAACTTACTCATCCTATATTCTTATAGATGGACGTGAAGTACAACAAGTTTTATCAGTTGGGGAATGGAGGAGACCTTATCTTTGAGCGGGATTTGGACCAGCTTTCGGAACTTCTGGAGCGTCTGCACCCCGAGTTCTTCAGAGCTTAGCTCAATAATCAAGGAGGAGAAGATCTGCAGTGGCTAATTGTTGCAAGTCTCCGAGGAAAGATTGAACCTTCCACTGCCAAGGGAATTTAGTTCACCTTAAGAGAGAACAACTGGCTCAATGGACTTGCCAGGGCCATGCAGGAAGCTCTTGCCCGTCTGTGTGGGCAGAGTATCAACCAGATCAACGGTACCCGCTTTAAGTTTTGTCCAAGGCGTGATGCTATGGGACAGCCACTGGAATCCCCATACCACCACGAGCTAAATACCCAATTGGACCACCTTAGCTTCATGATGTACGATCGTCAGCAGGAATTGGACAATTGCCGTGACTACTCCAACCACAAGTACGTCATCATCAAGACGAAGGATCAGACCATCGCCATGCTAGCGGAGGACCGCAAGTCTCGCCGCCGTCAGCTCGACAAGAAGGAGCGCATCATTGCCCGTCTTCGCCACCGTATCTCGGATTTGGAGGAGACCATCCACGAGAGAGACATGCAGTTGGAAGAAATGGAGAATGCCGGAGAAGATCTTCATGGAGACCCCTACTGTAGGGTTCGCAACATAGAAAACAAAAATTTTCTTACGATGTGAACTATGTACCAAGATCTATCTATTAGATACAAACAACGGGCGGATGTATATCCGTAGAGAACATACCCTTGAAGACCGACAAAGCTTAACGAGTTCAACTCGTGGTTGATGTAGACGATATCTTGCCGATCTCAAGATCGAGAGGAAGTCCTAGCGCCGCAAATCAGCAGCGCATCCGTGCTCGCACACACGTTCGAGGCACCGAGCAACCTCCGCCTACTCGTTCCAGTGATGCAGCGGAAGCACAACTCTTTCTTGCCGAATAGCCACCGGGAACATGTATCTCGCTAGTCCAAGACCATGGGGGATAAATTCTAGAGGGGGAGAGAGATCCTTCACGAGGAGGTGTGAGTGAGAAGTGAGAGGAGGGGCTCCTTTTTTAGGAGGAGGGGGGGGGGGCACCCAAGGGGGTGGCCGCCGGCCATGGGGGCTTCCCCCTCCCCTCCTTCATTCATGTGGGTGGACACTCCACTCACAAAATGGCCCTTCAATTTTCTCCACTCAAAAACCCACTCAAATTCCCATTAAATTTCCACCAAATTTAATGCAAACTCTCATTAAATAAAACTCTTTTATTTTTATTCAGAATTTTGTCAATTACTTTAATGACAAACATTCACAAATAACCCCTTGCTAGAATTCTATTTCACATGCATAACCACTTTATGCAATTTCACCCGAAAACCTGTTTCGGTATCTAGTGAAATAAATTCCTGCGCTTGTTCATTCTTTCGGCATGAACCTTTTGCTCCAATTGGATGTCGGTGTCTCTTAAGTGTGTCACTCTACGGTTCGTGAATAATGCGGACATGATCGAGACCCCTCTCGGATCAATTATCAGAAGCGGGATCTGGAGACCCATACTGACTCCCACACATTCAACGATGACTTGTGATCGTCGGAACCTTTTACGCTAGTATCTTAATCCCTTTGTTTCACGATATATTACATGTCCGAGATTCGATCATCGGTATCTCCATACCTAGTTTGATCTCGTTACTGACATGCACTCTTTTCTCGTTCTCGTGATATAACATTCTAGTGATCAAATCACTTGCTTGCAAGCTAATCAATGTGATATCACCGAGAGGGCCCAGAGTATATCTATCCGTCATCGGGATGAACAAATTCCACTCTCGATCCATGAGCCTCAACATAACACTTTATTAGTTCTGAATCCATCTTTATAATCACCCTGTTACGGTGTGACGTTTGATGTTATCAAGAAACTCTTCCGGTGTTAGTGATTGACATGATCTCATGGTCTAAGGATTAGGATCACTTCGTAAGTTGTTATAGCAATGTAAACTCAATGACTTTGATCGTAATGCTATACTTCGGATGAATGTTCATCACACCATTACACTAATGTTGTGATCCCGTTATTAACAACATCCAATGTCCATGATCAGGAAACCTTGATCATCTTGTTAATCAACAAGCTAGTTTATGAGAGAGGCATAACTAGGAACTTTCTGTTTGTTTATTAAACACACATGTATTAATGTTTCCGTATTAATACAATTATAGCATGCAAAATAAACATCTATCATATACATGGAATACACATAATAAACACTTTATTATTGCCTCTCAGGGCATATTCCCTTTAGTCTCCCACTTGCACTAGAGACAATAATCTAGTTACATAGTGATAAATCTAACACCCATCGAGTTCTGGTGTTGATCATGTTTTGCTCTAGGGAGAGTTTTAGTCAACGGATCCTCTACATTGAGATCCGTATGTACTTTACAAATCTTTATATCTCCATCCTTGACATGCTCGCGGATGGAGTGAAACCGGCGCTTAATATGCTTGGAATGCTTGTGAGACCTTGGCTCTTTGGTATTGGCAATGGTACCATTGTTGTCACAATAGATCACCATTGGGTCCAACGCGTTTGCAACTAGTCCTAGTTCGGATATGAACTCCTTCATCCAAACTGCTTCCTAAGCCGCTTCTGAAGCAGCAAAATATTCGGCCTCCGTTGTTGATCCCGCCACCACAGGTTGTTTGGAGCTCCTCCAACTAACCGCTCCGCCATTCATGAGAAATACGTATCCGGATTGAGACTTAGAGTCATCCGGATCGGTGTCAAAGCTAGCGTCAACATAACACTTAGCGACGAGCTCTTCTTCACCTCCGTATACAAGAAACATATCCTTAGTTCTTCGTAAGTACTTAAGGATATTCTTGACCGCTATCCAGTGTTCTGAACCTGGATCTGATTGGTACCTACTAGTCAAACTAATAGCATGTGCCACATCCGGTCTTGTACATAGCATGGCGTACATTATAGAGCCTATGGCTGAAGCATAGGGGACTTTGTCCATTATCTCTCTTTCTTCCGCCGAAGCCGGACTTTGAGTCTTACTCAATGTCTTGCCTTGCAACATAGGTAAGAACCCCTTCTTACTTCCGTCCATTTTAAACTTCTTTAAAATCTTATCAAGGTATGTACTTTGCGATAGCCCTATTAGGCGCCTAGATCTATCTCTATAGATCTTTATTCCTAATATGTATGACGCTTCACCTAGGTCCTTCATTGAAAATTTGCTGTTTAGATAACTTTTAACACAGTTTAAAATATCTATATCATTTCCGATCAATAATATGTCATCCACATATAATATCAGAAATGCCACATTGCTCCCACTCACTTTCTTGTAAATACAAGCTTCTCCATAAGTTTGGACAAATCCAAACTCTTTGATCACCTCATCAAAGCGGAGATTCCAACTTCGTGATGCTTGCTTCAATGCATAGATGGATCGCTGAAGTTTGCACACCTTGTTAGCATCCTTAGGATCGACAAAACCCTTTGGTTGTATCATATACAACTCTTCTTAAATATTACCATTGAGAAACGCGGTTTTGACATCCATCTGCCATATCTCATAATCGAAATATGCAGCAATTGCTACCATTGAGAATGTCTCATCGTAGTCAACTCCTTGAATTTGTCGAAACCCCTTTGCGACAAGTCAAGCTTTATAGACGGTCACATTACCATCAGCATCAGTTTTTCTTTTGAAAATCCATTTGTTCTCCACGGCCTTTCGGTCGTGAGGTAATTCCACCAAGTTCCAAACTTGATTTTCATACATGGATTCCATCTCGGATTTCATGGATTCTAACCATTTGTTGGAATCCGGGCTCATCATCGCTTCTTCGTACGTCGCAGGGTCATCATTTTCATCAACCATGAAATTCATGACAGGATTTCCGTTCAGCTCGGGAGCTGCACGCATCCTGCTAGACCTGTGAGGTTCGGTAGTACTCTCTTTTGGAGTTTCATGATCATTATCATTAGTTCCTTCTTCAACAGGTGAAGCCAACTCTGGAACAACTTCCGGCGCTGCGCTACTCGCCATACTTTGAAGAGAAGGTTCAATAACCTCTTCAAGTTCTACCTTTCGACTACTCACACCTTTCGCGAGAAACTCTTTCTCTAGAAAGGATCCATTCTGGGCAACAAAAACCTTGCCCTCGGATCTGTGATAGAAGGAATACCCAATAGTTTCCTTAGGGTATCCTATGAAGACGCATTTTTCTGCTTTGGGTTCGAGTTTATCCGGTTGAAGTTTCTTCACATAAACATCGCATCCCCAAACTTTAAGAAATGACAGCTTAGGTTTGTTTCCAAACCACAATTCATACGGTGTCTTTTCAACGGATTTAGATGGTGCCCGATTTAAAGTGAATGCAGCAGTTTCTAGTGCATAACCCCAAAATGACAACGACAAGTCCGTCAGAGACATCATAGATCGAACCATATCTAATAAAGTACGATTACGACGTTCCGACACACCATTTCGCTGTGGTGTTCCGGCAGGCGTGAGTTGTGAAACAATTCCACACTCTTTCATGTGAGTGCTAAACTCGTAACTTAGATACTCACCTCCACGGTCAGACCGTAGAAATTTGATCTTTCTATTATGATGATTTTCCACTTCATTCTGAAATTCCTTGAACTTTTCAAAGGTTTCAGACTTGTTTTTCATCAAGTAGATATAACCATACCTACTCAAATCATCCGTGAAAGTAACAAAATAACGATATCCACCTCGCGCCGACACACTCATTGGACCACATACATCAGAATGTATGATTTCCAATAAATCTGTCGCCCGTTCCATTGAACCGGAAAACAACGTTCTAGTCATTTTGCCCATAAGGCATGGCTCACATGTATCAAATGATTCAAAATCAAGTGATTCCAAAAGTCCATCTGAATGGAGCTTCTTCATGCGTTTAACGCCAATATGACCTAGACGGCAGTGCCACATATATGCGGATATATCATCATTAAGTTTAATCCTTTTAGCATCAACATTATGAATATGTGTAATATTATCATCGAAATCTAATAGAAATAAACCATTCATCATCGGTGCATGACCATAAAAGATTTCATTCATATAAATGGAACAACCATTGTTCTCGTATTTAAATGAATAACCACTTCGCATCAAACACGATCCAGATACAATGTTCATGCTCAGTGCAGGCACCAGATAACAATTATTCAAGTTTATAACTAATCCTGACGGCAAATTGAGAGGTAGCATTCCGACGGCGATCACATCAACGCTTGATCCATTGCCGACACGCATCTTGACCTCACCCCTTGCTAGCGGTCGCTTGTTCCGCAGCCCCTGATTCGAGTTGCAAATATTAGCAACTGAACCGGTATCAAATACCCAGGTGCTACTGCGAGCACTAGTCAAGTACACATCAATAACATGTATATCATATATACCTTTGTTTGCCTTGCCGGCCTTCTTGTCTGCCAAATACTTGGGGCAGTTGCGCTTCCAGTGGCCAGTCCCCTTACAATAGTAGCACTCGGTATCAGACTTAGGTCCAACTCGGGGTTTCTTTTCAGGCACGGCAACAGGCTTGCCGCCCTTACTTCCCTTCCATTTTCCCTTCTTGTCTTTCTTGAAACCAGTGTTCCTATTGATCATCAACACTGATGTTCCTTTTTGATCTCCACTTCTGCAGTTTTAAGCATTGACAGAAGCTCGGGGAGAGACTTCTTCATGCCTTGCATATTATAGTTCATCACAAAGCTCTTATAGCTAGGTGGCAGAGACTGCAGAACACGATGGATGCCTAAGTCAATGGGAATCGTTATTCCCAAGGACACAAGCTTATCGGCGTAACCCGACATCTTGAGTACATGCTCACTAACGGAGTTGTGCTCTTCCATCATGCAGCTAAAGAACTTTTCTGAAGCGTTGTAGCTCTCTACAGCAGCATGTGTGTCGAAAATCATTTTCAACTCACCCATTGTATCAAAAGCATTGACGTTTTCGAAACGCTTTCGAAGTTCCGGCTCTAGCCCATACAATATGCCGCAATGAACTAAGTTGTGGTCCTCCTGAAGAGTCTGATAGACATTCTTCTCCTCGTCAGGGGCATCATCAAAAGGTGGGGGGCCTAACGGTGCTTCTAGCACGTATTGCTTTTGTGCAGCAGAGAGGAGAATCCTCAAATTCATGGCCCATTCGGTAAAGTTGCTACCGTTCGTTGCTAGTTTCTCTTTCTCCATGAACACATTGAAATTAAAAGCAGGTGGTGCCATCTACAACAGAATTTGTAAAGTTTAGACTAAGTGTATGATAGATTGAATTCAACTAATCCATATTACGAATGAACTCCCACTCAAAAACGACATCCCTCGTGCCTTTTTGGTGATTACATGAACCAAATCCACTATACCAAGTCCGATCATCACGTGAGTTGGTATAGCTTCAAAGGCGAGCATCAAATAGGCATCATATCAACTATATGACTCATGCTTAACCTTTCGGTCCGTGTTCCGAGGCCATGTCTGTACATGCTAGGCTCGCCAAGTTAGAACCTTAGTATTCGCGTGTGTAACTGTTTTACACCCGAAATATGGTCGTGGATCCAAGAACACCCAATCATCACGTGATGTCTTGGAGCGACGAAACATAATCGGTGCATACTAAAGGAAGAACACATTCTTATCTTGATATTTAAATGAGGGATCATCTTATTATGCTAACAAAGCGCTAAACAAGCAATATAAGATGCTATCAAACATCACATGTTTATTAGTGAAATGATATGGTTCCCGCATATGATCTCTATCATGTGCATCGTGGTATGATCACTATCATACCCATATGTGTAAGTCCAAGGTCTATGGAGATTACACGTTATGTATGTTGTAAGAGTATCATCTCATACTTCTACTTACAACATCACCATATCATAACACTAGCCCAGCAACAATCTAAACTAGACGCCTCTAATTTATCCATTGCAAGTTTTACGTGGCTTAGGGATTTGGAGATAGAACCGTTCTTACCTATGAACATGAACCACAACGAGGATAACCAAATTGTTGACAACTCGTTGCAAAATAGATATTGACTATAGTAGGAGAGACAGACACCCGCTAGCCACTTATGCAAACTAGTTGCATGTCAAGCGTGGAACAGGTCTCATGTGCGATGAAATGTAAAGTTTGTCCGGGCCGCTTCATCCCACTATGCCACCAATATCCAAAATTACAACTAAGGAGCAACAACATGATCATCATCGGCCACATACTCATATGTTTACTACCCGTGTAAAGCATCTACACATAGATCCGGCTCTGATACCACTGTAGGGTTCGCAGCATAGAAAACAAAATTTTTCCTATGATGTGAACTATGTACCAAGATCTATCTATTAGATACAAACAACGGGCGGATGTATATCCGTAGAGAACATACCCTTGAAGACCGACAAAGCTTAACGAGTTCAACTCGTGGTTGATGTAGACGATCTCTTGCCGATCTCAAGATCGAGAGGAGGTCCTAGCGCCGCAAATCAGCAGCGCATCCATGCTCGCACACACGTTCGAGGCACCGAGCAACCTCCGCCTCCTCGCTCCAGCGATGCAGTGGAAGCACAACTATTTCTTGCCGAATAGCCACCGGGAACATGTATCTCGCTAGTCCGAGACCATGGGGGATAAATTCTAGAGGGGGAGAGAGATCCTTCACGAGGAGGTGTGAGTGAGAAGTGAGAGGAGGGGCTCCTTTTATAGGAGGAGGGGGGCACCCAAGGGGGTGGCTGCCGGCCATGGGGTCTGCCCCCTCCCCTCCTTCATTCATGTGGGTGGACACTCCACTCACAAAATGGCCCTTCAATTTTCTCAAAAACCCACTCAAATTCCCATTAAATTTCCACCAAATTTAATGCAAACTCTCATTAAATAAAACTCTTTTATTTTTATTCAGAATTTTGTCAATTACTTTAATGACAAACATTCACAAATAACCCCTTGCTAGAATTCTATTTCACATGCATAACCACTTTATGCAATTTCACCTGAAAACGTGTTTCGGTATCTAGTGAAATAAATTCCTGCGCTTGTTCATTCTTTCGGCATGAAACTTTTGCTCCAATTGGATGTCGGTGTCTCTTAAGTGTTTCACCCTACGGTTCGTGAATAATGCGGACATGATCGAGACCCCTCTCGGATCAATAATCAGAAGCGGGATCTAGAGACCCATACTGACTCCCACACATTCAATGATGACTTTCTTGTGATCGTCGGAACCTTTTACGCTAGTATCTTAATCCCTTTGTTTCACGATATATTACATGTCCGAGATTCGATCATCGGTATCTCCATACCTATTTTGATCTCGTTACTGACATGCACTCTTTTCTCGTTCCCGTGATATAACATTCTAGTGATCAAATCACTTGCTTGCAAGCTAATCAATGTGATATCACTGAGAGGGCCCAGAGTATATCTATCCGTCATCGGGATGAACAAATTCCACTCTCGATCCATGAGCCTCAACATAACACTTTATTAGTTCTGAATCCATCTTTATAATCACCCTGTTACGGTGTGACGTTTGATGTTATCAAGAAACTCTTCCGGTGTTAGTGATTGACATGATCTCATGGTCTAAGGATTAGGATCACTTCGTAAGTTGTTATAGCAATGTAAACTCAATGACTTTGATCGTAATGCTATACTTCGGATGAATGTTCATCACACCATTACACTAATGTTGTGATCCCGTTATTAACAACATCCAATGTCCATGATCAGGAAACCTTGATCATCTTGTTAATCAACGAGCTAGTTTATGAGAGAGGCATAACTAGGAACTTTCTGTTTGTTTATTAAACACACATGTATTAATGTTTCCGTATTAATACAATTATAGCATGCAAAATAAACATCTATCATATACTTGGAATACACATAATAAACACTTTATTATTGCCTCTCAGGGCATATTCCCTTCACCTACTCCTATCTCAGTGATGATGATGATTTTCTGGAGGATCAGGCTATGGATTTCTTCACCGATGAGGATGATTACGCCTTCATCGATGACGATGAGGATGATGAGGATGACGACTACACCGACTCCGAGGAGTAGTAGCACTTGAGCACTAGCGTAGTGAGTTGTATTCGGTCCCACTGTATCTTAGTTTCCAGAATGGTTCTTAAAACCATCTGTTTTTCTTGTTTTGTGGTGTGTGTTTGTATCGTGTGCTATGAATGAATGAATGAATGAAAAGAAAGTTGCTAGAAAATCTGAGTCAAACTTTAAAAACTTTTCAAAGTCCCGGAACCTTAGAAATTTCCCTCTTTTCTCATGATCTATCTCAATCTTCAGATGCCACGCGGAGGAAGTGGTTCATCCCCGGACCCGATGTTGCAGATCCTGCAAATGTTGGTTTCTGTCTGCAAAGCCGAAAGAGCCGAACGTCAAGCCAACCTAGCCACCCTTCAACAGATAGCTCAGCTAGCCCACAACAATCAAGGCCAGGGAAATCAGGACAACCATGGATCTAAGCTCAAGAATTTCCAGAACACCAACCCACCTGTTTTCACTAAGTCGGAAGAGCCCCTAGACGCCGATGATTGGCTGCAAACCATGGAAAATAACTGAGAAGTCGCCGGAGTGGAAGCCAACGAGAAAGTTCTGTTCGCCACCCACTATCTAGCCGGAGATGCAAGAGCATGGTGGAACAACATTCGTGCAATGACCGGAGGACAGATGATGACCTGGGAGGAATTCAAGGTCAAGTTCAGCAGAACCCATGTGCCACCGGGTTTGATCAAGAGAATGATAGATGAGTTCAGATAACTGAAGCAAGGAAGGATGACCATAGTGGAATATCGTGACAAATTCTTGTCATTAGCTAGGTATGCCCCGGATGAGATCGACACCGAAGCCAAGAAGAAGGACAGGTTCTTGAATGATCTGCACGATGAGATGCAGACGGTGTTAGTCAATATCCCTTTTACTGATATTGAAGCCCTTGTCGACTCTGCCATCCAGATGGAAGGAAAGATCAAACAAGCCAATGAGAACCACAAGCGTTGCATGATGCATCAGCCAGGAACCCATCAGACCCCAAAGTATCGCCCTAACCCATCTTCAGGATTTACCCCAAGAACCACAGACCCCCGATGAACCGTCTGACCTATCCCAACCGTGGAAACCCAAGGCCTGGAGGAAACCACAACAACCTCGGCAACTCTAACAATTTCAACCGTGCACCACCCAAGTTCAACAACAACAATGCTACCGCCAACACCAACACCGCCCCGAGGACTGGAAGCAATGCTGTGCCTGTTGCAGCAAAGGACAAGTCACAAGTGACTTGTTATGACTGTGGAAATAAGGGTCACTAATCCAACGAATGCCCCAACAAGAAGAATGCCGCAGCCCCCAATGCAAATGCCCCAGCTCAGCAGCAGCGTCGTGTTCAGCCTGGAAGAAGGTTTGCCCCAGGGAATTCACTCAACCGCAATGGCCGTCTTTTTCTCATGCATGCTGAAGAAGCTCAGGAAGCTCCAGACGTCATGCTGGGTATGTTTTCTGTTAATTCAGTACTTGCAAGAGTGTTGTTTGATTCGGGTGCATCGCATTCATTTGTCACCGAAGAATTTGCCTGCACTAGTAAGATTCAACCAACCAAACTGAAGCATGTTATGATTGTTCAAATCTCCGGTTCAACCACCAAAGCTAGGAAAATTTGCAAAGCCGTCCCTATCCGAATCCATGGCATAGATTTTTACGCTAATCTGATAGTACTTGGAACTAAAGGTTTGGAAGTAGTACTAGGAATGGATTGGATTTCCAAACATAAAGGATTAATTGACTGTGCCAAGAAAGCCATAACCATGACCAGTACAACCGGAATATCAGTCGAGCATGTATCTGAAACCTTACCTCATCAATTAAAGTGCAACAAGAGTATAGCCCAACCTACCATTGACCAAGTCCGGATAGTCTGTGAATACCCCGATGTATTTCCAGATGTTTTGCCCGGTATGCCCCCAGATCGGGATATCGAGTTTATCATTGAACTAATCCCTGGAACAGGACCCATAGACTAGAGACCCTATAGTATGAACCCGTCTGAACTAGAAGAACTAAAGAAGCAACTGGATTCCATTCTGGAAATTGGATTAATTCAACCAAGTGCGTCACCATGGAGATCACCTGTCTTGTTCGTGGACAAGAAGGATGGAGGTAACCATTTGTGTACGGATTATCGGAAGTTGAATGACGTCACCATCAAGAACAAGTACCCATTGCCCAAGATAGAAGATTTTTTTGATTAGTTGACCGGTGCCAAAGTGTTTTCTAAGATTGATCTTAGAATAGGCTATCATCAACTCAAGATTCGCACAGAGGATATTCCCAAGACTGCCTTTACCACCAGATATGGATTATACGAGTATACCGTCATGTCTTTTGGATTAACCAATGCCCCCGCTTACTTCATGAATCTCATGAATAAGATTTTTATGGACTTCCTGGATAAGTTTGTCATTGTTTTCATCGATGACATTATGATTTATTCCAAATCGGAAGAAGAACATGAGCTACACCTAAGGACCATTCTTGGGACTCTTAGGGAGCATCAGTTGTATGCCAAGTTTAGCAAATGTGAATTCTGGTTACAGGAGGTATGATTCCTCGGCCACATTGTATCAGCCGGAGGAATTGTCTTTGACCCTGCAAAAGTGAAAGATGTCGAAGATTGGCAAGACCCAACCACTCAAACCCAAGTTCGTGCATTTCTCGGATTGGCGGGATATTACCGCAAGTTCGTAGAAGGATTCTCGAGTATTGCCAGACCCATGACCCAATTGCTGAAGAAGGACAAGAAGTTTGAATGGACCGACAAATGTGAAGCGAGTTTTCAAGAACTCAAAAGGAGATTGATTTCAGCCCCAATCTTAATCATGCCGGATATCACGAAGCCCTTCGACGTGTATTGTGACACATCCAAGATCGGTCTCGGATGTGTGCTAATGCAAGAAGGCAAAGTTATATCTTATCTATCTCGACAACTGAAACAACATGAACAAAATTACCCAACCCATGACCTCGACTCGTAGCCGTAGTTCTAGCCCTGAAGACATGGAGGCATTACCTGATGGGAAATCGTTGTGAGATTTATTCGGATCACAAGAGCCTGAAGTATATATTCACTCTGAAGGAGCTGAATATGAGACAGAGAAGATGGATTGAGCTAATCAAGGATTACGATCTGGACAGTTACTATCACCCTGGTAAAGCCAATGTGGTAGCAGATGCCCTTAGCAGATTGCCGTGCCGCTTGAACTCCATGATTTTGAAGGAGCAACCAAGCTTGCACAAGGAGATGGAAGATTTTCGAATGGAATTAGTGAGTGAAGGATTTTTGGCTAGCATAGAACTTCAACCCACTTTGATCAGCCAGATCAAAGAGGCGCAGAAAGGAAATGCTAGTATCGATGGAATTAAGTGTCATATCGGTACAGGCAAAGTACCCGGATTCACCGAAGACGAAGAAGGAGTTGTGTGGTAGAAAGGACGCCTTTGTGTACCAGCAGATTCTGAGTTGAAAGAAGTTATTCTGAAGGAAGCTCATGACACTCTTTATTCTATCCACCCCGGAGGAACAAAGATGTATCAAGATTTGGAAGAGCAATTTTGGTGGCATAAGATGAAGAGAGAAATCGGAAGCTATATCGCCAAGTGTGATATATGTCAGCGAGTCAAGGCAGGACATCAAAGACCCGCTGGATTGTTGCAACCATTGCAGATTCCGGAATGGAAATGGGATTCCGTTGGAATGGACTTTATCACCGGATTGCCTACTTCTAGTAGGGGAAATGACTCTATCTGGGTCATAGTGGACAGATTGTCCAAAGTCGCCCATTTCTTACCCGTCAAAACCACATATCAGAGTTCGAAGCTAGCGGAGTTATACATCGCTAGAATTTTCATTTTGCTCGGAATCCCCAAGAACATCATATCGGATCGAGGAACTCAGTTTACCTCAAGATTCTGGAAGAAAGTCCAAGAAGGTTTAGGAACCTGCCTAGATTTCAGCACAACTTATCACCCTCAGACCGATGGACAAACGGAGCGAGTAAATCAAATACTCGAGGATATGTTGAGAGCATGTGTGTTAGAATATGGATCTAAGTGGGAAGACTGTCTGGCATTCACAGAATTTTCATACAACAATAGTTATCAGCCAGTTTGCAAATGGCCCCATTTGAATTCATGTATGGAAGAAAGTGTCGCACCCCTTTGAACTGGTCGGAAGTAGGAGTCAGATTTTCGGACCCGATATCCTACGAGAAGCAGAAGAGAAGGTTCACAAGATTCGTGAGCACCTCAAGACAGCCCAGTCTCGATAGAAGAGTTACGCCGATAAGAGACGTCGAGACCTCGCCTTCAACATAGGAGATTTTTTGTATCTGAAATTGTCGCCATTTAAAGGAATGCAGCGTTTCCAACTGAAAGGAAAGTTAGCCCCAGATATATCGGACCCTTCAAGATTATGAACCGTCGAGGAGAAGTGTCGTATCAATTGGAACTGCCCGAAGAGATGTCAGCCGTGCACAATGTGTTCCATATCTCATTACTTCGCAAGTGTCTCGAAGTTCCAGAGAAGACCGAAGTGTTCAAGAATATCGATCACCGGACCATAGAAATCAACGATGACCTGACCTATCCCGAAGTACCCATCCGTATTTTGGAAGAAGCTTTCAGAACTACAAGAACCCGAAGCATCAAGTTTCTCAAGATTCAGTGGAGCAACCACACAGAAGAGGAAACTACCTGGGAGCCGCGAAGATCACATCAGGACGGAGTTTCCCGATCTCTTCAAATCCTAGGTAATCTTTTCGTCCTTTTTCAAATATCGGGACGAGATTTTGTTTAAGGCGGGAAGGTTTGTAACATCTCAAAAATATTAAACTAGAATCATCAAACTCTAATCACCAAATTTAGGGTTAACAAAAACTTTTCCAATTAAAATATGAAAGCATTCATATGAGTGTGCATTAAAATTTGGATTCTTTTGAATTGCCATGATTATGTGTTTCTTTGCTTGTAAAATGATTCTTAGGTGAAATAAACATCATCTAAACAATCCCAAAACTTTTCCCAAAGACAAACAAGTCAAAACAAACAAATTAAGTGAATGGTCACTTTGGCCAATTTAACTCCCATGCCTACTTTGGCTATCTCTAACTTTCAGAACTTAATAGAAACATGTATAGATCTTTGCACCCCTTGATAGTACTCATAAGAAAGTATCAAGGACCACTTTGTGATCATCCAGAAACATTCAAATGCTTAGTTTAAATGACAGTTTAAAATTGAATCTATTTCTTATGGGAAGATGCCACTTTTTCAAAAACCACTCCAACCGAGCCTATAAAAGGAGGCCACCCCTAGCCGATTGAAGCACACCATTTCACTCCCCTCACCTCACTGATCGTTCCACCCCGTAGCCGGAGCAAGGCGAGTAGCACATCGCCGGAATTGCGCCGGAGCAGACCGCCTCTGGAGAAGAAGGGCGCCGTCGATTTCGTCCACCCCAGGAGCTTCTGCGACCATCCCTGAGTTCGCCGTCGTCGACTTCGTCGTTCGCCCGCATCGCCGACCTTCACCTGAGCCCCGGTGAGCCCTCGAAGACCCCCACTGAGCCACTAGGGTTCGAGCTCGCCGGTGACTAGTTCATCGTCGACGATGACCCTCAGCCGTCGATCTTCCTTCTAATCCAACACACCACATCGCCCCGTACCGCTTTGCGTGTTAAGAGTCGTTGACCAGTAGACCCGCCCTGTCAGTTGCTCCCCGTGCCGCGGAGTGACACTGGGCCGACCCTTTAACCTTTCCCGCGCAGCCCACTCGTATGAATTTAGATTTTTCTATTTAGATTCAAACTCAGTTCTGTACCTAGTTTCAAAAATCAACCCAACTCGATTCAGTGAACCAAATTGAATGAAACCAATTTTGTTAGAAAGATATTGAAATGCTTAATCCAAGCCCGTTGGATTCAAATCATTTGAATATATAGATCAACCTTGGTAAAAATAACAAGGCACAAGCTTTTCTGCATTCAAACATTTTTCAACTTTAAACTATAATAGATTTTGAGTTTATTCCAACTCTCAAAAATCACACTTGATCATACCTTTCAGAATATATAAAAACATATGGGTTTAATTACAGAAATAATGTTCAAGTAATAAAAGAATGCCACATAGGCATTTCTAGTCACTTTATTTAATTGAAATAAAAGGTTAAACCTTATTAAATTGTGACACCACTTTAAATCACATTCCCATGTACTGAAATATGTGGTGATTACATGTGTCAACATGATCCCATGTTTGGTTTGGAGAATATTAAATCTTAAGTAGTTTTTCAATGAGTAGAAATTACTTTTCTAACAATAAATAAATAATGCAAGTGATTTAATCTTGAATGTTAGTGATGATGCTAGATCATCTATATAACCCTTTTGTGTGATGATTGAAAGTAGTTAAGTATTGTTTGGTGATTGTGTACCTCGTATTTATTCATAGACGCTAGTACCGACCAAGGATACAAGGAGGAAGGAGATACTACGAAGAAGAAGCCGAGGAGAACTTCAACCACTGCTCTGCACAAGGCAAGCCTGATACTACTAGTTGATTGATCAAGCCTAATACTACTAGTTGATTGAGAAAGCCTAATACTACTAGTTGATTGAGCAAGCCAATACTTGCAAGCTATTAACTTAGCAAGCTTATACTGATACATATGCAAGCAAATACTTTCTTGTTACCATGCCAACTATATGCCTTAAGCATATGTGATCATGCCCACTTGATAACCCAATCCTAGTTTTACTTGCAAGCTTCTACTTTATTTCTTTATCAAAGCTCTTACTTAGAGTTTACTTGAGTAAATTGTAGATACTAGAAAGATATTTGAAGGTTGCATAAAGAGCATTAAATTTGGCCTAAGCTAGATAATCTTGATGTCATCCTAAGGCATGAGATTGTACTTAGTTAAACTCCACTAGTTTACCACCCCTCATTAGTACTCACTCCCATTTGTAGATGCTAGTGCTAAGCATAAAACTTGATCAACTTTAGATGGGAATACTTGGTAGAAAAATGGTTATGAAAACCTTGGAATGATGGATCATTCTATTGAAATGTTTTGACATGTGTTTCCGAACACCAGATGATTTTGGTGATGAAAATGTTGAGGCATGAGCCTTAGCCCTTTATAAAACTGATGGTTGTCTGGATGCGATACCATTCCAATTTTACCGTACAACCACAATACCCGAGAATTGGGTAGGGCTTGACTGGAAACTTATATACCTTAGTATTGGTTCCCTCACGGCCAAGGTCTGAGCTGAGGCTACCTTGTGAAGATTGTCCACCTGTGCAGTACCCAAGATGAGAGTTGGTCATGGTTGGGAGGCCAAACTCACAGGAGAGGTGCTTATACTAGGGCGTGTAATCGAAAGGTTAGGATTGATTATCTGCATACTGAGTATGGTGAATTCAGGATTTGTTCCTGACGGATGTATCGAATGTTGTGGTGAAAGTGTACAATCTCTGCAGAGTGTCAAACTATTCGAATAGCCGCGTCCGCGGTTATGGACAGTTGGAGTGGCCATACTGTTCCCCCGTCAGATGTTTTCAAAATGACTTGTGAAATGGATTGAGATTTTGACTTGACCACAACAGAGTTGTGATATGAAACACAAGTTCCCACTTAGGTGTTATAAAATTTCAACTAGCTTTTCTTGCTTCTGAACTTAGTAGAGGTAAATCTGGCTTTTTGCAAAACAACCATAGAGCTTAGTGTCCTACTACAAAAACCCCTTCACTTGTTAGTATTAGTTTGCGAGTACTTAAAGAGTACTCATGGCTTTGTCCCTGGCTATTCCCGTGGCCAGACTATGAAGAGGAGTACTAGGAGGATGGACCTTAGGAAGGTTACGACAACTAGGATCATCTCCCATCGTCAGCATTGCCTGTGACCCCAAAGATGGAGCTTCGCATATGCTACCGTTATTATTACGTATTTCCGCTGCTTGAGTTGTATTAAGAACTGGATATGAGATCCTTATTTGTGTAAGACCTTATGTATGGTTTGTAATGGATGATGTACTGTGGTATCCAAATCTGTTATGTCTCGCAAAAATGGTAATCCTGGGATTGCGATGTATGGCATAACAGGCATCTGGGATTAAAAATCCGGATGTTGACATGTGATAAACAACTTACAAGTTGATTGTTTCATGCACCATACCTATGAACTTGCACTCCTCATGCTACTCAACTTAGGCATGCCATTGTATTCTCATGTTGGTATCAAAAACCGCATCACTTAAGTACCTCTTGCTCCCCGTGTAGCTATATGCCCCCTTTTGTATATATTTGTTTATTTATTAATTTAGCATAATAGGTGATATAATTCCTTGGTTATGTTCAAGGTGGCATGGGGCAGTATCTCTACTCCAGAAGAACAAGAAAAACATACATATGAATCATATCAACAAGGATCATCATGCTGTAAGGTTCCACCATGAGTTGCGAATGGGTTTGACTAGCGGTTCAAGAGCATTTTATCTCAACATGCCTACTCTAGTGTGCACACTTTATTTCACATTGATGCAATCATAGGCAGAACTTAAACATGATTAATTATCAACATTTAAAGCTTGTGCCATGCCAGCATCGTTTAGCCAACAACAACTAATAAGATGTAAAGCACAAAAATTTCCATAGTGGTATCACCCCAAACCTTACTTTCTTATGAGCTTTAAAATACATGAAAAAGGTGTTTTTAAGAATGTTTGGAGGATTAACATACATACTATACTTGAAAGTAGCTTTTGCCACAAATAGGTGGATATGCCTAGTCTAGTTTTTAGGGGCTTGGAACAAGTATTAGCTTGTGTAGAAAAGGCTTAGCAAAAAGAGATCTAAAGAGCGTGCCATCTAGTTTATAGTGTCAACATTTATTTTCTCATCTTGCTCCTTAATGTTGAACATACATATACACAAGCAAAGGATACAAATTAATAGGCATAAAACAAATCATTCTTCATATAAAGTACTTGAGCTTAAGAACTAGACACTGTTGGGTTTGCAACATAGAAAACAAAAAAAATCCTATGATGGGAACTGTGTACACCACGATCCATCTATCTAGATACAATCAATTGGTGGATATACATCTAGAATACATACCCTTGAATACTGACAAAGCTTTGCGAGTATGGACTCGTTGGTGATGTAGTCGATCTCTTGTCGATCTCAAGACCGTGTAGAAGTCCGACAGCCCCGCAACTTAGTGGAGAATCCGTGATCGCACACACGTCCGGAACCCTGACAATCTCCGCGCCCTCGCTCCAGCCAAGCAACGGAAGCAGCAAATCCTTGCTGTAGAAAAAGCCACCGAGAACATGTATCTCGCTGATCCAAGACCATGGGAAAATTCTAAAGGGGGGGAGAGATCCTTCGCGAGGAGGTGTGAGTGAGAAGTGAGAGGAGGGGCTCCTTTTATAGGAGGAGGGGGCAGTCCACAAGCCATGATCGGAAGCCAAGGTGTGCCCCCACCTCTTCCTCCATTCATGTGATTGGATCTCCCACTCACACAAATGCCCCTCCATTTTCTCCACTCAAAATCCATTAAATTTCCACCAAATTTAATGTAATCTCTCATTTAATAAAACTCCTTTTATTAATTTATTTATAATTTTGTTAATTATATTAATTAACAAACATTCACATAAAACCCCTTGCAATATTTCAATTTCACATGCAGAACCAGTTTCAGCAATTTCACCTGAAACAATTCCAGGTTTCCATTGAAATAATTCTAGCACTTTATTTTTCTTTCTCTGGCATCTTATTTGCTGCAAATGGTGTCGGTATCCCTTAAGTGTGTCACCCTATGATTCGCGAATAATGCAGATATGATCGAGACCCTCTCCGATCAATAATCAGCAGCAGGACCTGGAGATCCGTACTGACTCCCACATATTCAACGATGACTTCTTGTGACTAAATCCATACTGACTCCCACATATTCAACGATGACTTCTTGTGACTAAATCCGTACTGACTCCCACATATTCAATAACCTTTTACATTTGCAACTAAATCCTTTTGTCTCACGGTATTTTACATGTACTAGATTCTATCATCGGTATCCCCATACCTAGTTTTATCTCGTTACCGACATGTACTCTTTTCTCGTTCCCGTTATATAACATTCTAGTGATCTCCATCACTTGCTTGCAAGCTATATCAATGTGATATCACCAAGAGGGCCCAGAGTATATCTCTCCATCCTCGGGATGGACAAGTCACACTCTTGATCCATGAGCCTCTACATAACACTATCGTAGTATCTGAACCCACCTTTATAGTCACCCTGTTATGGTCTAATGTTTGATGTTATTAAGCTACTCTTCCCGTGTTATTGATTGGCATGATCTCATGGTCTAAGGACTAAAGTTACTTGTAACAATGTTATAGCAATTTAAATATAATGACTTTTATTGTATTACTATACTTCGGATGAATGTTCAACACATCATTCCACCAATGTCGTGACCTCATTATTAACAACATCCAATGTCCATGATCAGGAAACCTTGATCATCTTATTAATCAACAAGCTATTTTATATGAGAGGCATAACTAGGAACTCTTTATTTGTTTATTAAACACACAAGTATTAATGTTTTTGATTAATACAATTATAGCATACAAAATAAACATTTATCATAAACAAGGAATACAATAGTAACCACCTTATTATTGCCTCTCGGGCATATTCCCTTCACACACAACATGAATTTTAGCTTTTTTTTATCTCCCCTTTTCTTTAATTCCATGGCATTCTTATTCAGTTTTAATCTCATTATGGTAAATTTTTATTTTTAGTAGCTGATCATAAAATTTATAATAATAGTGGTGGTGGTTGTATTTTTAATGCAAAAGAAAAGTAAAATGACAAAACAAACGCTCCAAGTTTCTACGATAGTTCTATGCTCAAAAAAAGAAAGTTTAGAGGTTTGCAAGTCAAGAGTTGAGTAGGTCCAGTGGGTTGCCTTGGGCATCCCCAAGATTTATGGTTTTCACCATCCCTGGATTCCTCTTGGTGTGATGTTCCTCCATTCCATCTCAAAAAACTTCAACACAAAACTTTTTCTCCCATCTCTTTTCTGATTGGTGACATTAGTGGCACAATAGTATAATAGTTGCTGCATATATATCAAATACAAAATTCTTTCTAAATGTTCTAGAAAATGTTCCTACATATCCATAGTATATAATATGACTCATACAAATCATTTTAGGGTACTTGGGAATGGTTAAAACAAAACATGGCAAAATCTTTCCAGATTTTCAGCAGCAGCAAAACGATTTTTTTGCCCACTTAGACATGTTAGGAATTTTAGCCATTTTTTTGCATATATAGGATGTAAACTATATATAAATTTGAGTGCAATATGAGTTACATAAAAAATTAAAAAATTCTTGCACTGAAAATTGTTCTGCACAAATTTGCCACTCCATATGTTTAACAACTTTTAGAACATCCAAAATGTGTTCCACTTGGTACTTTATTAAAAACTATATAAAGAAAACCAAAACAAAAATCTCTTGCTACAACAAGAGTTCAAAACAAAAATACGAAATAAAATAACTGGGTTGCCCCTCGTAAAGCGCTTTCTTTATATCCATATAGCTAGGCTTTACTTACTTGGTTAGGTGATATGGAATTCATGGGGTATCTTGTGTTTCTTAGCTACCTCCTTCTTCCTTGGAAAGTGTTCCATACACTTCTTGTGAGGAAACTGAAACTTCATATTTTCTTCTTTTGTATCAATGACTGTACCCGTAGTTCTCAAAAAAGGTCTACCAAGTGTTATAGGGCTTGAGGTATTGCTCCCCTTGTCCATGCCAATAAAATCAACAGGTACAAATGTCATATGTAATTCAACCATAATATATTGAAATTTTCCTAGATAATGTTTAGTTGAATCATCAGCAAGTAAAAGATCTATAGAGCATTTTTCCATAGGTTTCAAATCAAGTAAATCATATAGATCTTTGGATAAAACTGAGACACTAGATCCTAAATCTAGAATAACATGATGTGTCTCTTTTCCAATCGTTATTAATACCTTGGGGATCTATACACCCCGAAGATTAGGTGGTATCATAGTGTACCTATTATATCTTTCAATCTTCTCTTTTTTAATTTGCTAGGTAAGAACCAAATCCTTCTTGATGACAATTAAAAGATGGATCATTAGAAATTTTTGGCAATAGATTAATGATTTCATGCAAGCTACACTTATCAATATCAAGTAGAGGTTATTTTGTTTCACTTATCATTTTAACTTCTTCTACTTGTTTATCTCTATTATATAAATTGAAGATTTCATGTCTATCATCAAATACATCTTCTGGCACTTTAGCTTTTTCAAGACTTTCTTTCACTTTTACTTCTAAGAGTAGGCCATCTAACAATATATAAGCGTTGTTGGCAGTTATATTTATGAAGGAACCTCCACTTTCTTTATCTAAATAGGCCATTGAGCTTTTAGTTAACCCTCTATAAAAGAAGTGCATTAACATCCAAACTCTAAAACCATGTTCTGTTCTGAAAGCTATTGCTCTAAATATTTCCCAAGCTCTTATAAGAGGTTCATGTTTATTTTGTTTGAACATGATAAGCATTTCCCTAAGATGGCTTATTACTTCAAGGGTTCCAAAACTTTCAAAAAAGAAACTTTAACATTAAACCAAGAGCTAAAATATCTAGGTGGCCATTTTAATATCCAATCTAAAGCATTATTACCAGCAAGTGAATATGGAAAATTCTAACTTTAATCATACTATTGTTTTTATTACTCATGTTTATATCTTTGCATATTTCATTAAAAGTTCTCAAATGCTGCATAGGGTTCTCCTTAGGCTTCCCATAAAAACGTTTTTCATAAATGGCTTTAGTAGCTGTGGCGTCTATTTCAAATGGTTCAAATGGTATCTCACTTTCTTTTGGGAAGTTATTTACACTGAAGGGCCAATAATCTCTATTTTCCATTTTTATGTGTTTTAAGGAAAACTTAAAAAGACTAAAAACAAAACAAAATAAAATCTAAAAGGAGAAGAAAAATCTCACAGTGGTGCAACCTCCCCAAGCTTGGGTTATTGCATAAGTTGATGAAGATGACGACACTAGAAGAAGTCTCGTAGTTGTAATGGGAAATAACTTGCTCTTCAAACTTGATGAGGATGCAGTTGTGATGTACCTTCGCCAATTCCCTGACAATGGCGCTAGAAAATAGTCTTGATGGAAACAAACATGGCCACTTTTCGTTGGGATTCCAAGTGCAGAGTGTTGTAGCAAGCTTCTTTTCCCCACAAGGGTGACTCGAGGGTTTATCGAACTCTCGGGGAATTGGTTATGGAAGGTATTTGTCTTTTCCTCTTCAAGCAACCTGTAAAGTAAAATAATTTTTCTTGTGTACCAAACTCCACCAAGTGGTTGTCAAGCACAAGGTTTCGTATTATTAATATGAAATAAAATAGAAAACAAACTAAAGTAATGCAAACTATATGAGATATGTGAAGATGAAGTTGTTTTGGGTTTTTATGAGTGATTGCAACTAGGGAAAGTTAAATTGCAGAAAATATAAAAGGTGGTAGATGCAATGGAAAGGTGTTTCTTATGATAAAAATCAGACTGGGGTTCATGGGTTCACTTGTCTACTCTCCTTTTAAGTTGTAGTGATCACAAAACAACTCATCAATGATAAATATTCATGGAAATTCTATATGTGATTGATAAAGAAATTAATATGGGCATCACATTCTAACACAGAGATGGAATAAATATCTCTTATACTCCTCAAGAAAGGGAAATCTCCATGCAATATTGAATTAAGAACAAATCGAAGTATAGGTTTAAGCAATATACCATGATGTTTGAAATACAAATATGTTACCTTGATCTAACAAGGTTATCACACTGCACATGATTTCACTTTATCCCTAGTGAGGCAGGAAAATAAAGGTAAAAACTAAAGTAGATCTATTATATGGTTTGTCATAATTCAATCTCTACCACCATGCTACTCCATCTAACACACACTTCTCCCCATACAAGTTTTTGCTTACAAGTTGGATCAAAACAAGCAATTAAGAACATGGTGCATGATATGCATCTATCAAAATATCTTACACAAAATAGATTCCAATCTCAAATATCAAATCATAGAACAAAGATCCACTACATAGGAATTACAAATATGACCGTAATCATGTAGGGTAGCTCATATGGTACTAGATATATGAAGAACAAGAGAGAAATAGATCAAGCTACCGTGAAAAGCCCATATCCCGGAGGTGGAATACTCCCTCTTCATCATGGTGATGATGCTAGAGATGTTGGAGAGGGTTGAGATCTCCCCGGAGGTGGCTCGGCGGTGTTTCCCCCTCCAATATTCGCTGGGCCTGACTCTGTTTGGTGGTTTTTTTGTATCTGGTGTGATTTGTCTCTAGGAATCCCCGGGGGGTCCTTATATAGGGATTTTTAGGTCAAGAGAACTACATGGGTGAAATAATCGAGGCGATCAGACAACCGAGGAGGGAGATAACATAGGTGGCGTGCCCACCTGGGCTGGGCGCGCCAACCAAACTATCTTGGGACTCTTAGCCCTCCTGGGTGGATTCTTGTGCTCTAGATGCTTATCGTGGATAAATAATGGCATTCCCAAAAGTGCAGGTCCATTTGACTTCATCTAGGTCCCGAAACATCAAAAACATTGAAAATAGGGTTTTTCTGCCTTGCCGGGTTATGGCCAAAATAAAGGGGATCATTGGTAAATCCCCCAAAATCAATATAAAACATGGATGTAACATTATATATGATGCAAATATGTGGTAAAACATGTTAACAAACTGTAAAGTTCATGTATGCATTTTACATGCATCAGGGCGCAGCCTCAACCAAAACCACAGAGCTTGTGCATCGGTCGGTCTACTTCGTTAGCATGATGGTTAGGGACGCTCGGGAGAGGTACCCTATGTAGCAGAAGTTCCTATATGCGCTCCTCATGGCATGGTGCAAGCTGCGCCACTACTTCCAAGGCCACCCCATCAAAGTGGTCACCAAGTTCTCTCTAGAGAAAGTCCTCCGCAACCCCAACTCCACGGGCCGCGTGGCCGAGTGGGCCATCAAACTACAACCTTTTGAGCCGACATTTAACACCATGTCCACTATCCACGGGAGGGCCCTGGTGGAGTTTGTAGAGAAATGGGCTGTCCCATGGAGGAACGAGCCTCAGGAGGAGATAACCCAGCTCCCCGGGAAGCTGGCTCCGGGGCGCTGGAGCGTCAGCTT
This sequence comes from Avena sativa, assembly GCA_916181665.1. Lineage (NCBI taxonomy): Eukaryota > Viridiplantae > Streptophyta > Magnoliopsida > Poales > Poaceae > Avena > Avena sativa. The sequence goes on along the minus strand of OV702284.1, from coordinate 182,654,307 downwards.
CGACGGGGCATTCAACAACGATGGAGCAGGAGTAGTAGACGTTCTTACATCCTCGACAGGTGACAAGCTCTACTATGTTATTCATCTATGCTTCAAAGACGAAGTCAAGCGCTCCAACAACATCGCTGAGTACGAGGGCCGGATCATCGACCTTAAGGAATCCATCGCCCTCGGTATCAAGCACATCACGGTCTAGGGATACTCCCTTCTCCTGGTTAACTTTTCCAACAAAAGTTACAACCCCAAGGACAAGAACATGGTGGCATACCTCGAGGAGGTGCGGAGGCTTGAGAAGTATTTCCTCGCCATGGATCTTCGCCACATCCCCATAGGGGACAACTACGAGGCGGACGAGATCTCCAAGAACGCATCCAGACAAGAGCCACAATGTCCAGAGGTCTTCAAGGAGAGGTTGTTTGAGCCCTCCGCCACCCCGCCGCGAAAGGAGAAGTCCCAACCCGAGGAGCTTCCGCCCCACACTCGTAGGTGCTCCCGATTGCGGTCCACCCTCCGAAAATAGGCTCGTCCTGGCCACCACCGTCGAGGAGTCAGATTTTGGATCATCGATCTCAAGAGCTACCTCCAGCATGGTGTCCTCCCCTACAAGGATTACATGGTAGAGAGTCTCATCCACCGTGCAAAGAAATATTGCATGGTGGATGGGGACCTCTATTGCCGCTGCCCCAACGACGTGGCCCTGTGGTGTATCTCTGACGACGAGGGGTAAGAGTTGTTGGCAGAAATCCACACTGGGGAATGCGGCCATCATGCCTCGGCATATACCCTCACCGGGAATGCCTTCCATAGTGGGTTCTACTGGCTCACTTCACTCACTGATGCCATGGAGCTGGTGAAGTCATGCAAGGCTTGCCAATTCCATGCCAAGCAAATACATCAGCCGACGTAGCAACTGCAGACCATCCCGCTCTCATGGCCCTTCGCGGTCTGGGGTATGGACATCTTGGGCCGTTTCCCGTGAGCACCCGAGGGCTACTGGTACCTGTACATCGCCATCGACCATTCACAAAGTGGGCAGAGGTGGAACCGGTCAGGACCATCCTAGCGCGATCGGCTATAAAGTTCATCCAAGGCCTGGTTTTCCGCTTTGGTGTTCCTAGCCGCATCATCACCAACAATGGTAGTCAATTCACCACCGGCGCATTCAAATCTTAGTGTGAAGACATTGCCACCAAGATATGCTACGCATATGTGGCCCATCCTCGCAGTAAAGATCAGGCAGAGCGCGCGAATGCGGAAGTCTTAAAGGGGATCAAAACCAAGAGCTTTTGCCTCAAACTCAAGGAGTGCGGATGTGGATGGATTGAGGCTCTCGCAGGGGTGCTGTGGTGCATCCGCACCACCCAACCAAGACAACTGGCGAGACGCCCTTCTTCCTCGTCTTCCTCGTCTACGGCGTTGAGGCGGTCATCCCTAAGGAACTCAAGCACGGCTCCCCACGGGTGCCCGCCTTCAATGAGGTAGCGCAAGAGGAACTGCGTCATGATGACCTCATCCTCCTCAAAGAGGCTCGCCACAAGGTCAACATGCGGGGCCATGTACCAGTAGGTGCTGCGTCGGTACCACTATCGCAGTGTGCGGTCACACACCCTATAGGCCGAGGAGCACTTCCTTCATCGCGTCCTCTCTCATGAGGGTCTGCACAAGCTTTCCCCGATGTGGAATGTCCCCTTCTGGGTTGTACATGTCGCAAGGCCAGGTGCAGTCCAGCTAGAGATGGAGGAAGGCATCCTGATCCCCAACGCATGGAACATCCAACACCTTCGCAAGTTCTACCCGTGAGCTTCACTCACGGCGGTAGCGGTAATAATTAACTCCCTCTCGAGCAATGTGAAAACTCAAGAAAGATTTCTCGGCTTCTGGTGTTTCTCCGACGATTTCCTCGTTTGCATCTTTGATTCTTCTATGGTTCTTCCCGCCCTTAGTGCACCGCATGAGCGGGGTCTAGGCATGGTGTCTATCGCTGGAGCCACCCTTGATCAACATCGGGGCCTAAAGTGTCGAGCTCGGAACTTGCGGACTATCTCGAGTGATATTTCACCTCACCCACGGTTCCCGGTGCTTGATAATCCTCATGCGGAACACGAAGGGAGAGCAAGAGCATACACCATGCGGAACCTACGGTTGCCTCTCCGAGGGACTATACAGGGAAAGTACACGTCCTACGGTTACCTCCTCGAGGGACTTACGGGACGGAATTGAACATACAGATCCTACGACCACCTCCTTGAGGGACCTATGGGACGGAAAAACGTATGCATGTTGGAATTTTTTCTTGTTCGTGCCTCCGTGTTTCGAACTTGGCAATATTGCTTGATGCATCAGCCGTTTGTACAGGTTGCTGGGTCCCACATGTCAGCTTCTCATTAGAAATAAACATGTGCATGCTAGAGTTTTCTCACGCTTGTGCCTCCATGTTTTGAACTTGGCAACGTTCCTCGATACATCGGCTGTTTATACAGGCTAGTGGGTCCCCCATGTCAGCCTCTGAGTACAATAAACGTCTGCATGCTGGACTTTTTACTCGTTCGTGCCTCCATGTTTGGAACTTGGCAACATTTCTCGATGCCTCCTCAATATTAGGTCTCTCTAGTGGGTCCCACATGTCAGCCTCCTCTATAGAGGACACGTGTGTGTTGGACATTTTTTTCGATCGCGCCCCTGTTTTGAACTTGGTAATGTTGCTGGGTCCAAGATGTCAGCCTTCTCTGTGCAAAAAACGTGTATGATAGAAATTATATATATGTTGATAAACCTAGGATTTGAATCGAACTCAAGACTTCAACAGATGGCAACTGCATGCGCTTCCACTATGCCAGAACTAACTATGATACTCCTAATAGACTAGGTTTAGAAATGTTGAAATCACTTAAAATGAAAAGGCAGCGATCCTAACGATTGCCATAAAAAATTCTACATGGTCTGTATAAATAAAACTTGGGCAGTCATACACTATACTTTATCAGAATGGAGCAGAAAATTCTAAATTAAGAAGATTTTGGGCGATACAAAAAAATTTGGGGTCCAATCTTGTGAATACATGGGCTTATTATCATGGGCTTCTTCACCGTGCTTCATGCTTTAAAAAAGTAACAATGTGTTGAGGGTTGCCGGACCACAGCCGACCTGACCCCATAATGGATAAATTAGCAAGATTTTTGGCCAGAATTGGGTCGAAAGTACTATTTTCTAATGAGCTCCTCACAGAATTGCAATGTTTTGGGCCAGACTTGGGTCGAATTTCTAATATTTTCGTTAGATCCTTAGTGAAAATTCAATGTATTTGGTTAAATGTATTGGGGTTTGGCGGCTCTGCTCACCACCAAAGGCTGATTAAGGGAAGATTTTTTTGAAACAAGATCATGGGAAGGTTTTTGTCCGAAGTGGGTTTGAAAATTTCATTTCTATAGGCTGAGTAGTAAAAATACATTATACTGAAGGTCGATGGTCCACCTGACCTGGCTGTACCAACCGGCACACAAAAGAATAAAGTTGGAATGGGAGAAAATTTAACGATATTGTAAGACTTGATATGACCTAGCTAGCAAAGAACTTTGGCAGAGCATGATTCGAACATGGAAAGTACTAGAGGGAGTGTTACTGATTGACATAAAATCATGTCATATTCAAGTCTTACAGCGCAGGATCTTCATTTTAGGAAAGTTATATTTCGAGATGGTTTGGGTGGCTTTGAATCTGCCTAATTGATTTGGTATACTCAAAGCCATGTAATCATGTCATTTAAACTGTAGGTGATAGAGACAAAGTGGCCTTGACTTGCCTAGCTTCAGACAGCTCAGGTAAGCACCAGCTTATAATGATCACTCGAAGTTGTATGCTTCAGTATGATCAAATTAATACATGCCGCAATTAGCGCCAACATGTGGCACTGTCATCATGCAAAAAAGCAAAGAATTCACACATTTAGTTCATAGTTTCGAACATAATAATACAACTAGTTTGTACACTAGCAGATCACATTACAATGTCAGCACATCAGAGCTTGACTTGTTCATTTCACATACACTAGAGCAGATTCAGTACCAAATGCCTTACCTGAAATTATGCAGAATCAGACCCCCAGACTGACCCATTGATCCATAGAAGTTGTGGCCACCATCACGAACATGAGAAGGTACTATGCCGTCCACCCTTCCGATCAACATAGGGAAGATGTCTAGCAAAAGAACATGACATCTGCCATTGTGAGTATTGTCGTGGAGCATGTGTTGAACATGGACGAGCACGCGATGCTTGAACATAGGCCTTGCCCTTTCAAATGGAGACTGCAGCATGCCATCGGCCATTATTGATTCATGCACCGGCAATTCAACAAAGAGTACCTTCGACACGTGTGAAGGTTCCTTCAACGAGCAATGCACGGGACCGGATGTCGTGGATAGCCTCTAGAGCTTTCGCTAGGTCATCTGATGACCTTCCATGGTAGCCATGAGGGCTAACCTAACATACTCGCAGTCCCGCGCCAACATGCTGCCATTCATCGACGGAACATAATGCCAAAGATCAGGACAGAGCTCGGGATCGCCACGCCAAAGTGCTTTTGAGCCGTCGAAGGGGGTCGACATTGAAGTGATGGCGACGCTTGGTACAGGGAGTGGTGTGTGTGTGGTGGTGAGATGGGGTAGGGGATTTGATTTGGGGGTGGTGGACTATGGAAGGATGAGCGAGGATACATATTGAAGAAGTAATTTCACGGTAGCGCGAAAAGGTTTCATCCTCGCGCCAAAAGTATGCCATGTATCAGTGACAATATGGGTTCTGCGTAAGCATTTGTTTTTTGGACGGGTCTGCATAAACAATGTTTTTTTAGAAAATCTACATAAACATTTAGTGCCTGCTTTGGCGTACCGATCCTAGATCAATTACGGCCCAGTTAAAGCCTGTTTCCTAGCCATGGTGACCTACCTTTTATGTCCATAAGGAATATTCCTCTGAAAACACAAAGTTGCATAATAAGAGTACTGATAAATATAGTATAGAAATGACGCCGCGACATAAGCACCGCTACATGGATTATAACATGGAAGGAAATAATAATTACAAAAGCATGCCAGGGATCATATAAACTGATTCAAACTAGCTAATAAAACTAGTGTACTAATAGTTAACTGTTAAACCACGACGCAAAAAAGATGACACAGCGATACACGAGAAAGATGCACAACTCAGTCTAAAAATGGAACAACGAGACTACCACACCTAAAATAGGCCTAAACCAAAATGCCGCCTGTGGCACACTGTTCCAACCATCTTTGGGAAGGCTGATAACTGCCATAGGCTCACCTTCGGTTGGCTGCAGGTTGCAGCGTTTAATTCTGCGAAACCTCCTGTATGTTGTGTACACACAATTTTTCCTCATGAAGGGGAACAATGTTCCATCAGGAGCCTGACATCCGCATTTCTTCGTCATCTTGTCAATTATTGGATAATTGAGACCAAGAAACAAAGAGTTGTCGCCCAAACGATGACCCCTGAAGGCCTAGTATAGCTAGCATCGTGTTTTAAAAACGTAGACACGAACGGATGGATATAGGCGTAAGTTAGTCCCATTTTGAGCATGGGGAATGACTTCAACCTCTTCGACATGGGCAACCCCCATGCCATATGTCGTAATTATGATCATCAAGCATTCTCCATCAGCCGATCGAGCGAGGAACCACATGCCTAGACGATTATTCAAAATAGGTGTTGGGATTACAAATGCCAGCTCCTTGTTTCCTGCAACATCCGAATTGGAGACAAAAAGTGTGTTACTGGCATACTGATGTCTACGCACTTCTATTCTTGTAGACAATTGTTGGGCCTCCAAGTGCAGAGGTTTGTAGAACAGCAGCAAGTTTCCCTTATGTGGATTACCCAAGGTTTATCGAACTCAGGGAGGAAGTGGTCAAAGGTATCCCTCTCAAGAAACCCTGCAATCAAGATACAAGAAGTCTTTTGTGTCCAAAACACACCCAATACACTTGTCAGGTGTATAGGTGCACTAGTTCAGCGAAGAGATAGTGAAATACAAGTGGTAATGGTGCCAGAAAAGAGCTTCTGACTTGTTTTTGACATGGGAGAAACTAAAGGCAAACTGAAATAAAGATGGAAACAAGCAAACATGCAACAGATCTAGTTGTGAACGGTGTTTCAATGCTTAGAAACAAGGCCTAGGGGTCATACTTTCATTAGTGAACACTCTCTCATATAAATATCTTCTCTTTATGATACTACTCTTAACTACTCTCCAGTTGGACACTCTAATCCATCGTAGGGCTATAACAACACTCCTCAAAGTCCGCCTTCCCCATCTAGATAACCCCACACGGTCACCTTGAGCGCTAGATGGTTCCAACAAACGCCACAATTTTATAGAGACATCCAACTCCAAATATCTTACTCATAATAAATATATATGTAACCTAGCTTAAGTGCCACACATGGTATGCACGCTGTCACTTTCACACACGTGGGGAAAAGCATAGATATATTAAAGAACGATGAGTTTTTATGTAGACTCTAGCCTAAGTGCCACCATGGCGTGCATGCTGTCACTTTCACACACATGGGGAGAGTAGAGATCTATTGAAGCACTTGAGTAGAAAGGTAGATCTAGTAGATTACAAAGCTCATGACCACAACAAGATCATGCATAGAGAGAGAGAGATGAACACATAGCTACCGGTAGAGCCCTTAGCCTCGAGGAAGAACTACTCCCTACTCATCATGGGAATCAGCAACGGTGATGAAGATGGTGGTGGAGATCGATGGAGATGGCTCCGGGGGCAGTTCCCCGTCCTGGTAGGGTGCCGGAACAGAGACTTTCTATCCCCCGAATCTCCCCTTCGGTGGCGGCGGCACAGAGAAACTTTTTGTAGCTTTTTTATCGATTCTTTAGGGTTTCTGGGTCAGAGGCTTCTTATAGGTGAAGGAGGCAAGGTCGATGGAGGGCTAGGGGGCCCACACCCCTATGGGCGCGGCCAAGGTGGGCCCGTGCCCACCTAGGGCGTGGCCACCCTGGTGTCCTCCGTCTCGTCTTCGATTTTCCGTATCGTTCAGGGAAAAATATGAACTTTGGATTTTGTCCCGTCCAATTCCGAGAATATTCATTTTTTAGCTTTCTGAAACCAAAAACAGCAAAAAGGCAACTGGCACTATGGCATCTTGTCAATAGGTTAGTTCTAGAAAGTGTATAAAAATACCTCAAAGTGTAGACAAAACATAGCAAAGTAGAGTGTAAACAAGCATGGAACATCAAAAATTATAGATACGTTTCCGACGTATCAAGCATCCCAAAGCTTAACTCCTGCTCGTCCTCGAGTAGGTAAGTGATAAAAAGAATAATTTTTGAGGTGACATGCACCATCAAGATCAAGATAAAACCAGTTGCAAGCATTGAAAGCTGGGATCAAAGAACTCTAAACATGAGCATGAAAGATGGAGTTCTAACAATTAGACAAAGTAACTATGCATGCAACATGAAAGGTTACAAACAAATATCATGAATAACAATGCATTGAAAGACGTTTGTTTGTTTCACATATAGAAAACATAGCATAGTGGCATTTAGCTTGTCCCTCATGGAGTAGCAAAACATAAATGCATAGGACACCTTCAAAGTTCATAAGGGTGACTAGATACAAATAATTCAATAGCAAGCAATATCAACATTATGAATCAATCAATAAGTTTTGGGACAATGCACATAGAACGAAGAATGGCAACTATACTCTCTTAACTGGTGCCTAAGGATAGAAGGTGGAGACTCAATATAATGGTGGAAGAAAGGCCCTTCATAAGGGAAGCAGGGATTTCAAGTTTCAATAAGAGCTTCCAAAAATTATGGTACTTGTTAGCTTTCAGCTCGCATTGCCTCTATCATAAGCATCTTGAAGTGATTAAGGTTAAAGTGAACAAACTATGGAGTATATGCTTGACAAAGTATAAGTTGGCAATCTCATGTCCCTTGAATACGAGGGCCGCTCCTCATGCTACTCAAGTTTAGTTACTTGCAAGTTCTTGTCATAGTAAGTACATGTGTATCATAGAGAACCGCCAACAGGGTACCCCTTGCCCCATGATACATGAGCTATCCCATATCAAAATGACAAGGCAAACAGACAATGAGCATCTCAGCAATCTTCTTATTTACCATGGGAATATGGTGCTTTTTTCTCTCTTTCCTCTTTTCAATATGTCTCTTCTTTTATAAGAAGAAAGCTTCATAGATTGCTCACTATGGTGATGCTGTAAGTTTCCACCATGATTAGGCATGTCTTAGGCTAGTGGCCCAGGCGTTTCTCTAACACACATACATAACTTCATGGACTTATAAGCTCCCCTTTTATTTCACACTGACGACATCCATAAACAAAAGAGCATGATATCAAATGTGGACAAAGTACAAGTGCAATGTTGAAAGCGTTCCCCATGACAGCACGGTTCTGCTAATTCCAACGTATAAGTGCAAACATATACAACATAGATAACACAATGGTTCAAGTTTATTAGGGGCAAAAAAATTAAGTGTGCCATAAAGTTCGTGAGAGCTTTAATCACTAAGTTTTCACATAACAAAGTGACTTTTTAATTGGAAGGTAGATACAACAAGAATATACTTGGAATGGTGTAACACACCATGCATAGGAATTTATAGTGGACACTTTGGAATAACTTGGTTTCTTGGGAGTTGGATGCATGAGTAGAGCTTACTCAATACAGGTGGAGGCTAGCAAAAGGCTAGGAGCGACCAACTAAGAGAGCAATAATGGTCATAATCATGCAAAGCGACAAAACATTATCAATCAAAGCATAAAGTGGTACCACAAGTTAAAAACTAAATGATCATAGAGGCTAAGATGACTGGTTCATAGTCATAACATGGTGTGAGCATGTGCCAAGTCAACCCAAACAAAGCATCAAAGGAGAATACCACAATACTATGCTTTTGTATGCTAAAACAACCCATGAATCTTTTAGGGCACACTAAGCAATCCTAATTGTTTGGAAAAAATCATGCTACAACAATAATCACTAAGCATAAGGTCAAAACAACATCTAGCATGACATGATAAAGTCTAAGCCACAGTCAAAGCAAGCTCCCTTTGTACCACTATAAGCATGAAACTTTCTACTCTCTTCCAACACCAATCGACTTATTTGAAACAACTCACAAAGATAATCATCAATGAAGATCAGTGAGATTGTCTCACAAATCCACAAATAAAAACTAAAAAGTTATAAGCTGAAAGCACAAGAAAACTAAGGCTAAACACAGTGCTAGCAAAAGAGAACACTCACAAGACAATAAGAATGAGAACTAGAGTGTTCTAGGCAATGAAAACAGAGTGTGTCTCTCTCCAAAAGAAGTGTGCTGGGGTCCAACCAAGTTATTCAAGCAAACTAAAACTAAAAACGAAAACTAAAACGCTCCAAGAACAACACAATAGTGCATGAAACAATAAAAATGAAGTGCCTAGAAAGATGTGAGATTTTTATTGATGAAGAATGGGATTCCTTGGGCATCCCCAAGATTTGACGCTTGTACCTCTTGAATATTTCTTGGGGTGACACGGGGTGACATCCCCAAGCTTGAGCTTTTGTCCATTCTTCATCTTAGTACGTCATTCTTTCTCTACACCTGAAAATTTTCCTTCATACAAAACTTCACACAATCTTCATTAGCAACATTAGTGTATTCAAAAGATAATAGTCCTTTGTGTTTTAGTTTTAGAACAACAAATCTTTCACTAAAAACACAAGATACTGTAGCAATTCTCTCAAAAATACCAATTTTCCAAAAAGAACCCAAAAAGGAATCAATAAGAAGAAAATGCAAATAATGGCAGAAATCTGTCAAAATAGACCAGCAGGTAGAAACCGATTTTTTCGAAGACCTTATGTTGCTCAAAAAGTGTTGAACTAACGAAAGTTATCTAACATACTGGGGGATTTATTCTGAAAATATCAGCTCAATCCGACTTACTGATATTCCTCACTAATTTTTACGGTGGAGCACAAAAATCTGTTTCGGGACAACAACTCCCTAAATCTTACTTCCCTCTCATTAGAGGTTATTCTTGGCAAAAAAAGCAAATAAAAGGATAATGAGAGGTCATTACTGAAGTAATAACTTCTAAGACTCAAGAAAACTCTTGGGTTATCTCCCAACAAGTACTTTTCTTTAATGCCTTTAAGTTAGGCTTGATAATTTGAGAAGATGCTCACATAAGAAATATGAATTGAAGTAAAAGAGAGCATCAAGAATCGAAAACAAATTTAAGTCTAACCCACTTCCTATGCATAAGAATATTTTAAAGAAACAAGTCATGAAATCACAAAGAAATAAGCATAGGAAAGAAAACAAGTGCAACTTCAACATTTTCAACATAAAAAGGGGAAACTTAATATTATTGAGATGCATAAGACCATGTTTCCCTCTCTCATAATAACTTTCACTAGAAACATGAATAAAATTAACAATATAACTGTCACATAAGACATTCTTATCATGAGCCACATGCATATAATAGTTATTACTCTCCATATAAGCATAGTCATTCTAATTAATTATAGTGGGAGCAAATTCAACAAAATAGCTATCATTATTATTATCATCACCATAATCATAAAATATAGGAGGCATATTGTAATCACAATTAATTTTCTCCTCAATAGTAGGTGGACTAAAAATATCATACTCATCATTGTAATCATCATATATTGGAGGTTTGGTATCATCATAAGCAATAGAATAGCTATCTTCCAAAGCTGGGGAACTAAAAAGATCATTTTCATAAAAACTAGCTTCCCCAAGCTTAGACTTTTCCATAGCATTAGAAATAATGGTGTCCAAATAATTCATACTAATAACATTGCTATTAGCATGCAAATAAAGCTCCACAGGTTTTTAATTTTCTCTTCAAACAATTCATGTCCTAACTCAAGATAAATACTATAGAGGTCTCTAATTTTGTTGTTGTTTTCAATTAAGACTAACTAGTGAAAACAAGAAACAAAAATACAAAATTGTAGAATCTAAAGGAAATAACTTTGAGCACTCACACCGAAGGATGTGAGTACCTTTTACCTTACCTCCCCGACAACGACGTCAGAAAATAGCTTGGCGGTGAGGTAAGGTAAAAGGCCCAAAACCTCCCCGGCAACGGCACCAGAAAATAGCTTGATGTCTACGCACTTCTATTCTTGTAGAAAGTTGTTGGGCCTCCAAGTATAGAATTTTGTAGAACAGCAGCAAGTTTCCCTTAAGTGGATTACCCAAGGTTTATCGAACTTAGGGAGGAAGTGGTCAAAGGTGTCCCTCTCAAGCAACCCTGCAATCAAGATACAAGAAGTCTTTTGTGTCCAAAACACACCCAATACACTTGTCAGGTGTATAGGCGCACTAGTTCGGCGAAGAGATGGTGAAATACAAGTGGTAACGGTGCCAGAAAAGAGCTTCTGACTTGTTGTTGACATGGGAGAAACTAAAGGCAAACTGAAATAAAGATGGAAGCAAGCAAACATGCAACAGATCTAGTTGTGAACGGTGTTTCAATGCTTAGAAACAAGGCCTAGGGATCATACTTTCACTACTGAACACTCTCTCATATAAATATCTTCTCTTCATGATACTACTCTTAACTACTCTCCAGTTGGACACTCTAATCCATTGTAGGGCTATAACAACACTCCTCAAAGTCCGCCTTCCCCATCTAGATAACCCCACACTGTCACCTTGGGCGCTAGATGGTTCCAACAAACACCACAATTTCATAGAGACATCCAACTACAAATATAACTCATGATAAATATATATGTAACCTAGCTTAAGTGCCACACATGGTGTGCATGCTATCACTTTCACACACGTGGGGAAAAGAATAGATCTATTAAAGCACGATGAGTATTTATGTAGACTCTAGCCTAAGTGCCACCATGGAGTGCATGCTATCACTTTCACACACATGGGGAGAGTAGAGATCTATTGAAGCACTTGAGTAGCAATGTATATCTACTAGATTACAAAGCTCATGACCACAACAAAATCATGCATAGAGATGAACACATAGCTACCGGTAGAGCCCTTAGCCTCGAGGAAGAACTACTCCCTCCTCATCATGGGAATCAACAACGGTGATGAAGATGGTGGTGGAGATCGATGGAGATGGCTCCGAGAGCACTTCCCTGTCCCGATAGTGTGCCGGAACAGAGACTTTCTGTCCCCCGAATCTCCCCTTCGGTGGCGGTGGCGCAGCGGAACTTTTCGTGGCTTTTTTTTGATTCTTTTGGGTTTCTAGGTTGGAGGCTTCTTATAGGCGAAGGAGGCAAGGTCGGTGGAGGGCCAGGGGCCCCACACCCCCCGTGGGCGCGGCCAGGGTGGGCCCGCGCCCACCTAGGGTGTGGCCACCATGGTGTCCTCCTCCGTGTCGTCTTCGATTTTCCTTATCGTTCAAGGAAAAATATGAACTTTGGATTTTGTCCCGTCTAATTCCGACAATATACATTTTTTAGCTTTCTGAAACCAAAAACAACAGAAAACATGCAACTAGCACTGTGGCATCTTGTCAATAGGTTAGTTCCGGAAAGTGTATAAAAATACCTCAAAGTGTAGACAAAATATAGCAAAGTAGATACTAAACAAGCATGGAACATAAAAAAATATAGATACATTTCCGACGTATCACATACATATTCTAACACCAGCATTCTTCAATGTTCATGCTAATAGTGTTAATAGGAAAAATCCTGATTAGTAATTGATTTTTCTTATTCTGCTATTCCAAATATTTCGATTTCTTCCATATCTTACTTTTCTAGTTGTTGTATGTTTTAAAAGAGGGACCGATCATTCAGTTATTTAAAAAATGAGGGACTCTTTGGATCACATGAACACATGAATGAGAAAAAATGCTGACAGCGCTACTTTTATTGATATAGAGGCATGTCCATTTGAATCCTATAGGATTAGATACCTACAAGGTTTTGGATCAAGTGTAGTGTTTGATTGCACAGGAAATCCGAAGGAATTGTACAAAGAGGTTGGAGTGGATGGAAATTTTCTTCCAAAATAGAGTGCAAATCCATTGAAGGAATTCATAAGGATTATACTCTTCTGAATCAAATAGCATTTATAGAATAAAATCTAAGGATCCAAATCCTACAAAAATCCTACGCTGATCCAAAGGAAAAGATTGGTGTCCTACAAAAATCATATGTGATTCCTACAATCTGAGGAGGTCCTAAAAATACAAAACAATCAAGAAACCCGGCTTCAGTGTGTTGCCCTCATATTTGAGATGCTAGTTAATACTTTTCATATTCTAACAAGGACGAACTTACTATTTTTTTAAAGACTTATTACTGGTACTAATTCATTAGTAGAAATTGTTCATGCATATTTTTTAGGACATAAAGAGTGTGCTCATTCAGTCATATGAAAGGTAAAACATAAGCAAGGTAGTTAAGGAACAACTTTAGTAAATCACTCACAATGTATCATTGAACTAGAATTACCTTCCAATGTTGGATCCCAACAGTAGGTGCAGCCTTCTCTTGCGACCAAAAAATGAGGCCACCATGTTCAATGGCATCATGGTACTGTCGCATTCTATGACCTGAATGGTCCAGACATCTCCAAACTTCGCTACCGCCTTCCAAGTAGGCGATTTCACTGTCGAACAACATGAGGAGCTTGTAGTCTTTGTAACCCCAGCTTCTGTGGACACTCTGCAGATTACAATCTTCAGCAGGTCAATACATCCATCCCATGACTTTTAGTACTTTTCTCATAGCTATGGATTCGCCAAATTTTTTTTTTTGAAATATACATGACTATAGAAAAGACTATAGGTAACTGCGGGAACCCTGGCTGTCTACTAGCATTACCTGTTATATATTGGTAATGACTTGCACTCAATGACACAAGTATCCATCGATGGAAGGTTGATTACTCGATAGGTTTAGATGTTCTCTAGGCACCAGACCCCTCTCGGGTCCACGATGGCGAGCCAGGCGCCGTTCATGCCCACCCAGAATTTTTCATGCATGAAGGGCAGGATGGCGGTGTGCCTAGGATGGTCAAGGGGCACCACGTCGTACACCGTGTCGTGCAGACGATTTACCATCATCTTGTCATAGTGCTCATCAAACCAATGAGCAGGCTGAGGCATCAGTAGGCCGGGTTCATTCCAATGGTGCAAAGTCCATTTCGTACCTTCGTCGTTGCTGATATGATCATACACCATCTTGCAGCATGCGACTAGCCTAACAATGCTGGAAATTTCCATACACTAAACGATGACTTCGACAACATCCGCGCTGAGTTGATCCCACTTGCATTGCCCGCTGAGCTTGAAATCGGCCATCATGACCGGATGGATTTAGGCAGAGTAGGTGGATGCAAGTGCGATTGGGGTTTTCTGGAGGAGGGGGAGCGTTATGCAAGAAACAGGTGAGAAGAGAGAGCGTGGGGGAGATTGTGGGCGGTGTGGGGAGTGGGGAATGAGGACTGGGGAAGAAGATGAAGAGGCAAAGAAAAATGAGAGGAGGGAGATTTTACTTGCTAGCTCTGCCAACAACAACATCGAGGACGTCACCGCTGCCTAGAATTCACTATATGTTAGACTAGCATGTCATGGAGCTACTCCTACGTATCAGTATGGTCTAGTCGAATAACTTTTATTTCAACATAGTATTTTCAATGGAAAATAGGAGGACGAACTACTACTAGTAGTAGTAGCCGCGACATGGACACATGTACTTTCACCTTGTTCCCCTACATGCAGAAGTCGTAGTACAAGAAACGAAAATATATACACCGGATAAAATGCACATAGGGGTGTGTCCGTGGTAATTTCTGCATGTTGCATGTGTTCATATATACATGAAATTATACATATCCAGCATGCAACTACGCAGTAAAATGAGAGAAGTGTGCTATGTGCACGGACACAATATTTAACGTGCATGACTTTGAATCACACACAAGCGGGTCCTATTTAGATCGGCCCCACTTGCCAGTGAGAACCTGCATGCATCATGCGCTTGAAGCCACTAGATATGTCCATGGCGGTAATTACAATTTTCCACTAGTTGCACCCGCAAATAGTTATTGCATGTCGCACTTCTAAGTTTTTCATAAAATGTAAATAAATCATGAACATGTCATATATAGTTCGTCTGTGAATTTCTAAAAAAAATATTACATGGTCTGGCCACCACAAAATTAACAAATGAACATAAGATATCGTTCAATTAGGTTTTTTATTTTTTACACAGGTCACGTAAGATCATATTACGGAAACGGGTATTGTAGATGCATGAGAAACAACATATCCAATGTTCCTGTTTTGTTTCACATTTTTTGAGAACTCGAAAGTGCAACAAATAATAAAGGGGTGCGAGCGCAACGAGTTGCAGAATAATCGACACGCACTGACGAAGGCTATGGCTTGCATACAAAAGGAGTTTGATCAAATTGCACGCTTTGCACTTATATTGCGGCGAAATGAGCGGTTTGAGTACAACAAGTTAATGGCTAAGGGCCATGCAATACAAATGAGGCAAAAATAATAATTCAAGATACGTAAATCTCTATTCCATATGATCGCTACGTTCAATCCATCTTCCTTGAACTGTTCATTGAAACCACCGGCGGCGACCATAATCTGGCGGTGCTAGAGCCTCTGTAAGAAGAGCCAGACTCGCACAAGGGCGACTGGCGCGGCTCGGACATCACCGACCGCGACATCCAAGAGATGGTCGCCGAAGGCTACCTCCCCACGACGGAGGGGCTCGCCTGGCGGGCGGCGCCGGCCGGCGAGGTGACACCTTCTCCCCAAGCCGGAGAAAAGGTGTACCTCAAGGCTCAGCTGGTACGCGGCGTTTCTCTGCCCATCTCCCACTTCTTTCTCTCCGTCTTGAACCACTACAAGGTCCAACCCCATAACCTCTCCCCCAATAGCATCTTAGTGCTTAGCAATTTCGCGGCACTTTGTGAGGGTTACCTAGGGATTAGGCCTAGGTTAGACTTGTTCGTGTACTTCTTCACCGTCAAACGTGAAGCCGGACATAGTAGGGAAGAGCTTAGTAACTGCGGCACCATAAGCTTCAAGATCTGACCTGGCCGGCGGTTCCCCGACATCGTCGGCCATGAGTCATGCAAAAAGTGGCAGCGGACGTACTTCTACGGCCCCGATATTCCTTTGGCGGGCCGAGAAGTAACGTACCCGGACTTCGCGGATGGAGCCGCCGCTGAAGTTTCCACATGAGATCCCATGCCTCCCTTCCCTCCGACCTCGACGCTTCTCGAGCAATAAGGTGGATCGAATGGTTCGTAGAGACGGGTTTGACCGACTTGGACCTGGCCATGTGCTGGTTCATCAGGTGAATCCAGCCTCTGCAGCACCGCGCGAAGTTCATGCACGAGTATACCAGTGATCGAAGGGATACCCTCCGGATCTCCGTGGATAACTTCTCGAGCGACTCCGTCAAGCTCCGCCTGAAGGACATCGTCAAGGTGAAGGATAAGAAGCGTGGCTTCACCATCACCTGCGACATGTATGTAGACGGCAAGTGCCCAAAGGTAGATATGTATTTTCCGTGTACAACATATACTCCAATTTCTCCGTCTTGCCATTACCACTTCATATAACACGGTGATTTCTAACTTAACAGCTTAGCGATCTAGATGAGGACAACCTGGCTGCCCAAATCTACGATCCAAAGATGAAGGAAGTCACGGTCGTGTCCGACGACGATGTCCTGTTGGCGCGAAAGCGGAAGAGCTCCACCTCTAACGCTGCCGACGGAGGCAAGAAGAAGAAGATGGAGGGTGGATCCTCCAAGAAGACTACCGCCACCCTGGAGGCGGAAAAGAAAAGATCCACCGCGATTTTTGCCAAAGCACCCCCATTAGTGTGAGCTTCTCATTCTCCGACGTTGTCTTATTTATCTGTCTTGTTCCTTTATTTATGCACCTTGCACGTTTTAGGAAGAAAGCCACAACCAGCCTCAAGAAGACCTCTAAGACTTTGGGGGCTTCTAGAAATATCAAAGATATGCTGCATCGCGACTCCTCCCCCGCCATTTCCCCTGCTACTCCAGCCGTCAAGCCTTCCTCTGCCCCGACAAGCTCTCAAGCCCAGGAGGCACCAGGCCCTTCCGCCATGGAAGTGGATTCTGGCGCTTCTACCGAACTCGCTGTTATCGGCGAGCAGGCGACGCAAGAGAGCGTTGCTCTACAAATGGCTGAAGCTCCGGCTAAGGATGCCATCGGTAGCAGCAAGGCGGCAGTGGGAGCTGGTACCTCTGCCGAAGGCGGCGCCTCTACTCCCCAGAAACCCTTCGAGTTCCCAAAGATAGTTTACCCGGCGCTCCTGCCAAGTAACACAACTATGGTTCCTGGAGGATTGCCGTCATCTCCAACGTGCGGTATTGAGGAGCTGCTCCGACAAGCAGATATCTTGCGGGGAAATAGCATTTCCTTTGGCAAGCTGCTGGCCGAGAGTGCTACAAACCTCAATATTATTCCACTTGTAAGTTTTACTTTGCCTTTTGCATTTCATTATGAGTATCCCACTGTAGCCCCCGAGGATGTGGACGGAAAACCATAGGTTTTGCATCTATATGCTCTAAGAGTGACTAAGTTAGAAAGAGCTCTCACTGTAGCCCCCAAGCATTTAGATGGAAGAAACTATTCCGACTAGATGCTGTAAGAGTAGCATACGCAGTGTTTATAGTTTTCAATACTGTAGCCCCCAAGCCTCTAGGTGTAACTGAATTAGTTCTGACTAGATGCTTAAAAGAAAAGCTAAGCATTTTCCGAGTTAAAACTTTATACTATAGCCCCCAAGCTTCTAATCGAGAACTGAAGTAGCTTCGACTAGATGCTTAAAGAAAAGCTAAGCATATTGCTAAGTTAAAAAACTTTCGCTGTAGCCCCCGAGCGCCTAGATGGAAAGTTTCCGACTAGGTGCTCCAAGCAGACTAAACAACAGTTTTAACTTTTTCCTTTATTTCACAGAATGAGAATGCTCGGCGGGGCATGGCCAACGACAAGTACCAGAAGATGCGCGCAGATCTTGAAGCCGAAAAGGGTAAAACTGCCATCTTGAAGGAACAGATCATCAAAAACAAGAGTCTGTTTTCTTTTTTGCGCATTCCGTCTTGGTTTTATGCCTTCCTTCTTCGAGTACTCATTGTGTGTTTTGTTTTCTCTGACTTGCAGAGCATGTCGCCAAGGCCAAGGATATTGTCAAGCAGTCCAAGCACATTCAGCAGCTGGACAGTGAGAACAAAATCCTTAAGAAGGAGAGGGAAGAAATGCTAAAGATGCACGAGGATTCCATGAAATCCCTGCAAGATTCCGCCTCCACGGAGATCAATCGCTTGAAGGAGGAGCTTGCGATTTTAAAAGATCAGAAGCAAGCTGCTGATGAGCAAAACCATCGCCACAGCGAGGCGTTTAAGCTCCTCCAACAAGAGAAGGAATCCTTGGCGGACACCGTCTGGCAGGCTAAGGCCAGCATCTTCAGTAAGTGTCCTCCGCCTTGTATTTCTGTAGTCTGGATATTTAGAGTTTACTGAACTCATGCGCTCCTTGTCGGAATTTTCATCGCCTATGGGTTTAACCCGCTCGCCTCCTTCGGACAAGGAATGCATGGTTCTTGCCGGCAACTTCATCAACACCGCCATCACCCAAGCCAAGGAGATTGCTAAGCCCCTCCAGATATATATCAAGGCATCGGACTCCGTGACGAAGTACTCGGAGATTCTGCGCCGAGCCCCCGAGCGTGTTACAAGCTGGAAGGCTTCATGTGCATGGGCTGGCGCGAGGATGACGCTTTCAATGGTGAAGGCACACTACGAAGATGCCGACATTGATACGGTGACCTCTAGCATCCCCGACGTTGATGATGACGGCAAATAAATTGATCACGAAGCCATCCTATCATCACTCGCGGGTTATGACACCAGAGTCGCCGAGTTGGTGGACATCGACGTCTTCGTGCCCATGAACACCATCGACAGCGTCAACCAAGATTCCTCCGAGTCTCATCATAGCGCCGACATTGAGGGTGATTCTCCGGCTGGGGACGATGCTGCTTCCAAGTCTCCTGCGCCCAAAGAGTGAAAAACACTATGTAATATTTGTTTTGCCCATGGTATATGCGCGGAAAAAACTTGATGGTGTAACTTAAGGCGGAAAACAATGGTTGTTATTTCCTGCTACTTAAGAATTTAGTTCCCAGCATGTATATATTTTTTAAGCAAGTGTTGGCTTATCCATTACTTTGGTTCTTATGCTTGACTTTTCGTGAGTCGGAAGACTCGTTGTCGGAACCATGCGCCTAGGTGATGATGCCCAATGGCACCGTCAATAACCTGAGCACAAAATCGCCGACAATAAGTGCCAAAACTCACTACTCCAGAATCCACATAAAAACAACAAAGAACGTGTAGGCCACAAAACTTAAGCTAACGCCCATAGGCGGAATTTTCACAAGTGCAAACGCAAAGCTTGTGCATAAAGGTTTTATATGATCCAAAAATGAACACTAAAGGAGGTAAAAGACTCAGAAATATGAGTGAACCAGAGAGCTTTATTTCATTGATCATATAAGAGATACACAATTAGATAAAAATGCTAAGTGTAAAAAGGACATAGCTGTGCTATGTTCCATGGCCGATCAAGCTCCGGGTAGTCATCATCCGGGTCACGTCGCTTACGCTTATGATCCTTGTTGGGTCTATCCTTTAGTTCACGATTGTCAACAAGGTAGTAAGACCCATTGAGCAGCTCCTTGCTTATGATGAACGGTCCTTCCCATGGCGGGGATAATTTGTGTGACTTCTTCTGCTTAAGTTGGAGCACCAAATCCCCCTCTTTAAACGAGCGATGCCGAACGCGGCGACTATGGTAGCTGCGTAGCTTCTGCTGGTAGATGGAGGATCTTTGGCATGCCAAAACGCGCTCCTCCTCGAGAAGGTCCACATCCAGGCGTCTGGATTCTTCAGCGTCATCCTCGTCGTAGGCGGCAACTCTTGGTGCATCATGGAGGATGTCGGAAGGCAGGATAGCTTCTACTCCATATACCATGAAGTAAGGAGTGTAGCTGGTAGATCTGTTGGGTGTAGTTCGTAAACTCCACAGCATAGATGGCAATTCTTCCGCCCAGGCTCCAGCTTCTCTATGTAGCGGTGCCTCGAGACGTGGCTTGATTCCCTGCAGAATTAATCCATTGGCTCGCTCAACCTGTCCGTTGGATTGTGGGTGTGCCACGGATGCAAGGTCAAGTCGGATGCCTTTCTCCCAGCAATATGCCTCCACTTCTCCGAGTGATAAATTGTTGCCATTGTCGGTGATGATGCCATGTGGGAGACCAAATCTCACCACTAGATCTCGGACAAACCTGAGGGCAGTTGCCCCATCAAGCTTTCTAATGGGTTTAGCTTCTATCCATTTGGTGAATTTATCAACTGCTACAAGCAGATGTGTAAACCCACAAGGTGCCGTTTGTAACGGTCCCACCATGTCTAGCCCCCAGACCACAAACGACCAAGTTATTGGTATTGTTCGTAGTTCTTCAACAGGAACATGTGGTTGTCGAGCATAATACTGGCATCCCATGCATGTCTCCACCAGCTTGTCGGCGTCCGCCTTCGCGGTCCGCCTTCCATGAACGGTTTTGTCCAAGCCGGAGAGACCTTAGTCACCATGTTGACGAAAGAGTCAGCTCTATCCGAATTGTCGATGTCGGCTCCCTTCACGAATGGTGTGCGCAGGTGATCGAGGAAAACTCCTGGCGGAATTCGCTTGCTCCCTGACCCTAGCTTAGACAGCAGATCAGCCGCCTCGTTTTGTTCCCTAGGCACATACTTAGCCTCGTAGCCCAAGAAGCTCTTGGCTATCTCGTCCACTTCGTCTCGATATGCCGCCATCATAGGGTTCCGCGCATTCCAGGTGCCAGCCACCTGCTGGGCAACTAAGTCGGAATCTCCACAACAAACTATGCGCTTGATGCCAATATCCTTGGCTACACGTAGTCCGTGAATGAGTGCTTCATACTCCGCCATGTTGTTTGTAGCCTCGAAGTGGATCTGCAGAACGTAGTGTAGCTTGTCTCCTGTTGGTGACTATAGCAATACACCAGCCCCGGAGCCGTTGAGCAGCTTTGATCCATCAAAGTGCATCACCAGTACTCTGGTTCTAGAAACGGAGTAGCATCTGGCATCTCCGTCCAATCTGCAATAAAATCCGCCAAGGCTTGTGACTTGATAGCGTCACGTCTATTGTAGGTGATCTCGAAGGCGGCAAGTTCAATGCCCACTTCGTGACCCTTCCTGTAGCGTCGCTGTTATTGATGATGTCGGACAGTGGATTCTTGCTCACCACTGTGATTGGGTGCTCCTGAAAGTAATGCTTCAGCTTCAGAGAAGCAAGGAATACTCCATAAGCTATCTTTTGGTAGTGCGGGTAAAGCTGCTTGGACTCCGTCAAGACCTCGCTCACATAGTAAACTGGTCGTTGAACTCCGTGCTCATAGCCTGGTTCCTTCCGCTCTACCACGACGACGATGCTGCTAACTCTGTTGGTTGCCGCCATGTAAATTAATAGGGGCTCTCCAGGTTCGGGTGCTGCAAGGATGGGCGCTGAGGAAAGAATCTCCTTGAGCTGCTTCAATGCTGCATCTGCTTCGTCCGTCCATGTGAATTTGTCCGCCTTTTTCAGCAACTTGTACAGCGGCAGAGCCTTCTCTCCAAGTCGGCTAACGAACCGACTAACTGCTGCAACACAACCTGTTAGTCGTTGAATGTCCTTTAGGCATGCCGGACGGTTTATGTTTAAGATGGCCTTGATTTTCTCTGGGTTGACCTCGATTCCGCGCTGGGAAACGATGAAGCCCAACAATTTGCCGGCTGGAACCCCGAAGACGCACTTCTTAGGGTTAAGCATCATGTTGTATTTCCGGAGATTATCAAAGGTTTCTTTTAAGTCGGAGATTAAGTCGTTTGACTTTTTGGACATTACCGCGATATCGTCCACATATGCGTGAACGTTCCGACCGATTTGGTCGTGAAGGCAACATTGCATTGTCCGCTGGTAGGTAGCACCTGCGTTTTTCAGCCCAAAGGGCATCGTGACATAGCAAAACGTGTCATATGGGGTAGTGAATGAAGTGGCCAATTGGTCCGACTTCCTCATCTTGATCTGGTGGTATCCTGAGTATGCATCGAGAAAACACAAAAGTTCTGAGCCAGCCGTCGAGTCAATGACTTGGTCAATGCGAGGCAAAGCAAATGGATCTTTGGGACATGCTTTGTTCAAGCCGGTGTAATCAACGCACATTCTTAATTCATTGGTTCCATTTTTGGGGACAAGTACAGGATTGGCCACCCATTGGGTGTGAAGGACTTCTCGGATAAATCTAGCTTTAAGTAACCTAGCTATCTCTTTGCCAATGGCGCGTATCTTCTCATCTCCAAAGCGTCGTAGAGGTTGTTTCACTGGTTTGGATTTTGGATCAATGTTTAAGCTGTGCTCAGCAAGTTCCCTAGGTACACCTTTCATGTCGGCAGGTTGCCAGGCAAAGATGTCCCTGTTCTCACGGAGGAACTCAACGAGCGCGCTTTCCTATTTGGGATCCAGGTTCGTCCCAATGGCGGTGACCTTGGAGGCATCGCCTACCACAAGTTCCACCGGCTTGGTTTCGATGGAGGCCTTGAACGCAGGAGCGGAGTCGGAGATTTGTTTCTTCGACACGGGCATCTCTGAGTCATCGACCTTGCTCTGGATCTCTTTGAATTCTTTGCTGTAGAGGACAGCTTCTGCAACGGCTACTTCATTGATCTCACAGTCCCTTGCCTTGGTAAAGCTTCCGGATACAGTGATGATGCCGTTTGGTCCGGATATCTTGAGTTTGTTGTAGACGAAGCATGGCTTGGCCATGAACATGTGGAATATCTCGTGGCCAAATATGACGTGGTACACGCTCTTGAAGGGGACCACCTCGAAGGTCGTGCGCTCCTGGCGATAGTTATTAACATCACCGAAGGCTACCTGAAGTGTAATGCACCCAAGGGACCTAGCCTCCCGACAAGGAACTATGCCGTGGAAGACGGTGTTGGTCCGCCTTAGGTTTGCCTCCGTCAAATTCATCTTTTGCAGTGTATCCAGGTACATGATGTTGATGCTGCTTCCACTGTCCACCATACACTTGGTGAACTCCACGCCGTCAATCAAGGGGTTGATGACCATGGCGTATTGGTTCTCCGTGGGTATAAGGTCTGGGTGGTCCGTCCTGTCCCAAGTTATTGGAACCTCCGACCAGCGCAGGTACTGAGGGACTGGGGGAGAGTAGCCATCAGGATCCTCAGAGAGGTCTTCTGTTGTCGGACGATGGGGGTGCCAAGGAAAGTGTGGTAGACTGGGGCCTTCTTCGCGAAGGGTTTCTTGCCCTTGTCGTCGCTCTTGGCGGCGTCCTTGGGGTCAACGTCTTCGTCCATGTCACTTGAATCCTTGGACTCCTCCTCCTTCTTCTTCCCCTTGCCCTTGCCGCGCGGTCTGTTCTTCCGACTTCGCTTGTAGCCGGACACCGGGTCTTCCTTGAGGTCGTTGACGAACTTGCAGTGTCGATTGGTATGGGTGGCTTTGCCGTTGACGTCGAGGTGTACGAGGCATGGCATATCACAGTACTCCTCGTAGGTTTGGGGAACGTGGAGCGACGCCGAGGTGGTTTCACTTCGTTGCTGCCCACGACCGGCTCCCCT
Organism: Avena sativa; assembly: GCA_916181665.1. NCBI lineage: Eukaryota > Viridiplantae > Streptophyta > Magnoliopsida > Poales > Poaceae > Avena > Avena sativa. The sequence continues at coordinate 182,630,514 of OV702284.1, read as the reverse complement.
TCCTCGGCCACGCTGTCCGCCCTCTCCTCGTCCTGCAAAAGTCATAGCGACCATGTTGGTAGATTGCTTTTCTTCTGGAGCGGTTTTACGCTTTGTACTGTTGTTCCTCCGATCTTGAGTTGGAACGGCCGTTGCCGGCAAGAAGCCGCGAGCATCGTCGTCGGCAGCTGCGAACTCACTAGCCAACTGAATCATCCGGTTCAGGTCAAGCTGGTGATTGTCCTGCAAGTGCTTTAGTTTATGTCGGAGCAACGTGCCCCTTTCCAACCCATCGATGAAGGCGGCCATGGCGGTCTGAGCGTGCACTCCTGCGCAGGAATTCTTCATGTCCAGCCAGCGGGAGAGGTAGGCGCGAGATGTCTCGTCTTTCTCTTGCACGCACCGCTGTAGATCGCCCACAGTGCAGGGACGCTTGTATGTACCCTCAAAGTTCTTGGTGAACGCTTCTTGCATGTCCAACCAGTTGTAGATAGATTTCTCCGGTAAGTAGTCGATCCATTGACGGGCCGTACCCGCCAACATTAATGGGAGGTACTTGACGGCAACATTGGTTGCCTCCGGCAATCTGCACTGCGTTGCCGTAGTCCTGCAACCATGTGGCTGGCTTGGCGGTGCCGTCATAGGGCTTGATAGTCTTGTCAATTCGGAAACCTTTGGGGTAAGTTGCGGACCGTATTGCAGGTCCAAAGCAACGTGGTCCCAGGTATGGTCCTTCCCGGGCCTCGTGGATCTTATCGATCCGCGAACATGCATCGTATGGCTCCGGGTTCTTCTTCTTCTTGTCAACAGGGGATGGGCTGCGTGAATGACGCGGGCCTCCTCCGCCATGGTGACTGCTTGGTGGTGACGGAGGCGGAGGTGGCGGTGGGTTAGCCTTCTTGCTGTTACCCTCCTGCGACGCCTCACACCTGTCATGGTTGCTTGTCGGACGCGGAGGGTCATGGCGCGACCTGCTCTTATGTCCTTCGTTGTGCTTTCCGTCATGACGGGTCTCTTCCGCGTTGTCGCGGATGACGATGCCACACTCCTTTGGTGGGGGCATATCCGTACGATGGTGAGCTTTGTAATCTTCGTGATGTCGGGGGGACCGGGGTGGTGGCGATGGGCGACGAGGTCGGGCCTTTTCTCCGTGGTCGGAGGATATTGGGATAGCATCCTTCCTGTTGCGTGCATCCCTCCGTCTTTGTTCTGAGGAACCCGTCTGGGACCCGACATCAAGAGGAGATCTGTCCCTTGGCGGCTTGTACTGGCTAGACTGGCAGAGCGCTGGGTTAGACTCAAGCCTCTGGGAGGTGGCCTTTTCCTGCTGCCTCACCGCTTTGGCCACTAGGTCGTAGACCTGTTCCACTGCCTCAGGCGATCTATCTTGCTCCAGAAGGGTCTTGGCGACGGCGAGGTTAAGGAGTGGGGTGGGCATCACCTGCTTGCCTTCACTGTCAATGTATGGCTTGGCTTGTGCCAGCTTCGAGGGAGCCCATCCTAGGTTGCGTCGTACACCAGGATCGTTGATGACGCAAGCCAGAGCTTTCTTAGCCTTCTGCTGCTGTAGCAGAGTCTTGTACTCGGCCTCCATTGCTCTTGCTTTCTCTATGAACTTCTGCGCGTTGACCAGATCTCGATTTAGCTTAGAGCCTTGCTCCGCGATGGCTTGCACTTCTTCCAGCAGCTGCTGGCATTTCTCATCAAGCTGGGTCACATTCCGGATATGAGAAACGGTCAGTGGCTCGATCAGGAGATTGCCGTACATCACTCTATCGGCTGGAGTAACCTGGGCTGCTGCAGACGTAGATGCTGGAGGCGGCAAGTTTGCGGTGTTGTTGTTACTCGAGCCGGTGCCGGGTTCCTGCGGCTGCTGCACTGGGTTGGGCGGAGGAGGCATGTCTTTTGCGCGATCATCGTCAGCAGCAATAAGTGACCCCTTCCCCTTTTCTAGTGACGTAGGCGGAGCTCGTCCGGGTTGATCTTCATCCATCGCCGTCCCAATGGTGACGAACACCCCTCGGGACGCGACAATGTTGTTGGCATGTTCGCCGCGCGAGTACTCCTCCTTCATATCCTGCGTAGCGGAGTCTAGCTCTTCTGGGCTGAAGTCTATTTCCTCTGAATCTGCACTGAAGTCAGCATAAAGCGCGTCAATGACAGAGTTGGAGGGCGCCATTACTTCCTCGATGACGGGCGGTGGAGGTGCAATGGGCTCGACGATGACTCGAGGCGGTGGTGCTTCTATGACGATGGCGGCCGGAGGTGGTGGTGGCGGTGGCTGAATCGGAGGGGCTCCGTCAATGAGCGCGAGCGCTGGCTGAGCTGCCGCTTTGGCCTCCGTGTAGTTGTTGACGGTGCTCGCCATCTCTTCGAGGGTGAGGCGTCCTGTTGCCTGCTGCCGTCTTAAAGAATGTCGGAGAAGCGTGCCACGGTCCAGTCCTTCCACGAAGTGATATAGAGCGTTATCATCGGGGTAGTGGGCTAGGTCAGCTCGTATGCGGAGCCACCTGCCCAGGTAATCGCGGGGGTTTTCGCCCTCTCTCTGAACGCAGCGCGCTAGATCGAAGATGGTAACCACGCCGACGAACTTGGATCTCTGCTGTCCAGACGCACGGACTAAGCCGGCGGATTTGCAGTGATCTTCCACCTTTATATCCTGCATAGGGGCGGTTTGGGTGGGCCTTGAATTTTTCCGATCTTTGCCGGCAAGCTCCGAAGAGAGATCCGACATCGATCCTTCCGCGAACGTATCCTGCCCGTAGGCGGTCCGTGCGGGTCTTGATGCTCCTCCGACTCCCAGGGAACTAGTGCCCGAGTCGGTTTCGCCGATGAAGAGGTGGATGTCTCCGATAGGAACGATCGAACACCGCGTAGGGTTCGTATTCGCCGGGATCCAGAACTCGTCGGGAGGGACGATCGGAACGTTGCCGGAGAATAGAACTCGACTGATGGCTACGGTTTCGCCGATTCCCGCGAAGATCTTGGTCCTCGCCCGCTGAAGAGCCTGAAGCGCCTCTTGCCCCACGGTGGGCGCCAACTGTCGTGGTATTGCCGATGAGTACGCCATGGAGGGGTCCTCACAGTGTGTGTTTAGAGACGTGGGGTAAGGCCGACGGTTGACGGGTACGAGGTAACACAGCTTACCCAGGTTCAGATCCCACGACGGCGGTGGAATCCTACTCCTGCTATAAATCACTATAAGGGCAATACGCCGAGTTACAGAGATAGGTTCGCTGTGCGAGGTTGTCTGAATCGATGCTATGATCGTCTGAAGTTGTGCCTTAAAGGCTCCCATAGGCCCGACTTATATAGTCGCCAGGTCCTAGGGTTACAGGGAAAAGTCCTAGCCGGACAGGTTACAGAGTCCTACACCGTCTATTACTAGTCTTGTGTATCTTGCACTCCAAGGCTCCGGGTACGCTGGTGACTCCACCGTAGCCTTCCTTTATCCGGCATGGGCCTCCCTTCTGGATCCACCTAACTGGGCCGCCCAGCAGGCCATAGGCCATGCTACCGACTATGGGCCAACCGGGTTAGTTGGATAAGAGACATGCTATAAGGATACCCATATAGCATATCTCCAACACCTATTGGAAGCAGCTCGCTGGCCGGAACTCCGCCGTCGATGGACCGCCGCGCTGTGATGCGTACTACCGCTCCTGGAAGGAAGGGATAAGAACGCCATGATGCCGTCTGTTCGTCCTCATCCGCATTTCCTCCCTCTGCAACTGTCTCTCACTCAATTTATTCATCAGTGACGAAACCCTAGCTCGCCTCACTGTCGAGCCGAACCTTCCCACTCTCTTCCAAGTAGCCATGGAGATGTCCCGTCCTACGTAGATCCTCTGGGTGGAATCTTGCATCAAGGGGAGCACTGGAGAGTGCGAATTTTTCCGTTCCTCTTTGCGGCAGTTCGTCGGAATCCTCGTCGGAGAGCTTGCCTCCGACCGCACTAGTCCTCGTCGACACCACCACTGCAACCAGGGTGAGCCACTGGATCTTCCAGTACCTTTTACCCTCTCTATTTTGCTCTAGTTTGTTCACACCACGAGCACCCGACACCGCCGCCGTTGTCCACCGTCGTTGACCATCCTCCAACGACCATTTGCTAGCAGCGCCACCACTCCTAGACTCCTCGCATCGTCCTCTTTCCAACAAGCCTCACTGCAGCCCCGCGCGTGCACCAAATCACCTCATCCATCATCGATCTAAGAGGATCAAGCTCCGATGACGTCATGCCAACGTCACTCTCGGCCTAGTCAGCCAGTTTGACCCAGTCTCTGTCTCGCGTGGCTGATGATGTGGCCATAGGCCCACAGGTCATTGACCTCGGGTAGGCTTAGTCCCGGTGCAAAAGGTTATTTTCTGTTTAAGAAATAAAGAAAGAATATAAACCCAAGTTTAAATATTCCAGAAAAAAAATAAAATCATTAAATCTTATTAAATCCATAAATTCTATTTTATAATTCAGAAAAATATGTATTATATATGAAAATGTTTAGAAAAATAAAATCTATAACATTAATCCATTATAAAAATTTGTTATGTTGGCAATTTAAATAGTTATTATTTAATAAAGATTTTATATGTATTAATACTTTGAAAATTCATATTTTAAATTGGTAAATCTTAAAAAATATATAAATAAAATACCAAAAATCTTAGAAAAATAAAAAACAATACTTTAAAACCATAATCATGCATTATTACTTCGCTTAAATAATTATTTATTAAGTATTTATAAAGTAATAAATCTTATAAAAATCATATCTTATTATTTATGAATCACAAAAATAAATGTAATATATAAAAATGATCAAAAAAATAATGTCTACTTGTTAAAAATATAATACTCCACTTTTAATTTAAATAAAAACTTAATACTCTAATAATTTAAAGTTAAACCTATTTCCTTAGTTAAAAATTCATATAAGGGTAAATAATTTTTTTTAATATTTCTAAAAATTAGTCAATTAAGTCTAATAAATAGTATTAGTCTTAAATATTCATATTATGAAGTCATAATGGTTCAAAACATTATAAATACAATTTTATTGAATTATCCTTCAACCAAATGAGTAATTATTTTCTAAAAAGGTCCTAAACAATTATAAAATCTCCAAGAATGATTTGTGGCTAAATCCAATATTTTCTATATACTTCAACCACCAGATTACAAAACCATCACCACACTATAGTAAGTCCATATGTAGTTAAGTAATATTATCTCTTTGTTTATAAACTATAACCACTCATCTATAAAATGTTCAATGATACTATTCCATTATAAAATCAAGAAACCACTACACCAAGTAAAAATATAACCATTCTTAAGTAACCTTAAGGAAACATTACCAAGTACACAAGGTACATATGTCGTATGCATTACACTTTCAAACCATCTATGTTTTTTAAAGTTAACTTTAGTCTCAAGGCTTATAAACATTATGTCTAATAAACTACATATGTGTTTATAGTTAACTTTGGTCTATTCCAATTAAGACATAAAGCATCTCAAGTCCAAACTAATCAATCACACACCAAAAGACATTGAACACATCCTATTAACAATAAAGATTGTTTAGACCTTAAAAAAGGAATCTTTTCTTCAAATGTTATTCTTTTTGCCACTTCAAACAACAACTCTTATATAAGCAATCTTGAGTAGCATTTCACATTTATGTGTGTCGCATTGTTTTATAATATTGTAATTACATGTTGTTTCACACACTCATAAGCCTTAATAAGAAGCACAAGTATGAAACTTATCAAAAAGGGACAACACATTCTAAAGTAACCATTTCTGGTATCCAAACCCCAGAACAACGTTATTTCCGGGATTCATGTTTATAAAGTGCATCACATTACTTATGCGTAAGAGCATATTGCTTCTTTAAACATTAGTCCTTATCGGACCAATGATGCTGATTTCAGATATTGGATCTTATATTGTCTCGAAGACCGTGAATGCATAATCTTGCAATCACAAAAGGCAAGTTCACACTTGCTCATGTCCCTTGATTATTTTCTGTAAAGTATTTTGCAAATCTAGTGTTGTTATCACCTGCATTTGAAAAGATCCTAAAACACTATTTTAATAATAATGTGATTATTGGTTATTTACCATGAGGTAATAACCTACTATGAAAGTTCTGGTGGTAAAGGAACATATTATCTAGGACTTAACTACCAATGTCGCCAGTGATTCTTGCGCCGTATATCACACATTAACCATGAGATTTGGAATGGGACGGAGAAGTCAGCTGTATCTTCTTCCTCTCGCATGTAGCCGGATGTGCAGGTCGTGGCTGTTATCCTCATAGCGTGCATATTAATTGGTAATTCGTAGAGGATATGCAACATATGGGTGGGAACCCTCAACATCCCATGATAGTTCTGGCATCTAACGGTCTGTACAAACCATTGCCGAAATTCAATATGTGGGCATGGTGTACACCAAGGAGGCATGCAAGGTCGCGAAGGGGGCAATGATTGGTTTGGATCATCTTCTGGGCCCCACATCATGGAATTGTGGACGGGAATAAGCTGCCCGGTTTTGCAACAAAGAGTTGATCTCTCATGGGTAAAGTAATGCACCTCTGCAGAGTGTAAGAACTATAACTTTTTACTCCCTGTTCCGGGAAGGAGATGCGAATGCGGCAGGAAAGGAACTCCATGAAAGTTCTGGTAAACCCGTGAAGGCTAACAGACATAGCTTTTTAGAATAAAAGCAACCTTTGAAGAAATGTTTACGAAAACTTGCATTGCCTATGACCTACGGTCTGTGGCTATAGTTATAGTGCATCAAACACTCCTTTTCTAGTGAACTTGTTGAGTATGCTCGTACTCAAAGTATCTTCTTAACCCTTGCTAGATTCTGAAGCCATTAAGACAACGTCTACATCAAGTTATGCTCCAGGAATCATCATCAAAAGCTAAAGATCTTTAATGCAGTCAACAAAGTCAACATATACATCAACTCAAGTGAAGACGAAGTTACTGATTAGATAGTAATATAAGCTCTAGCCATAGAACCTATTTCTATAGTGTATTGCAATAGAAGCAATGCGAGACCATTAGTTAACATACTAGTCTAAATAGTATTATAGTATTTGAGTTGTTTATTTCTTATTCTTCTTTGTAAGAAGATTCTTTCTCTCTCTTTAACCTAGAGTGTTCTATAGATCTTGTGTATATAGTGAGTTGTAACCTTTAGCCATGTATTGGACCCGCGGTGTTTCTGTTGTACCACTCTGAGGGACGTAATACTAGTGAACGGTGTTTCATTGGTGTTATGTCAACGACTATAGTGTACTATATCATGCAGTGGTATGCTGGGTCACCGCATACCATGAGGACAATCAAGGAAGGTAATTACAGTGTCGAAGATGGCCAACACGGAGAAATCCTTATAGTTCCCAGCAGCTGTGGGAACTCGTCAAATGGCTATCTTTGGTAGATTAGTAGGCTGACCAGCGGCCACAAACTTAAGAACCTTGTAGGTGGCATCAAATTCGAAGATTGCTGGTAGATGAATCCGGCGATGAGTGAACACATTCACAAGCTCACAGTTCCAGGCGAGGCCAACAGTGGCGATCCAATCTCCATTCGTGCCTGCCCACTTCTTACCCTCATAGTCTGGCATCACAACATCGGAGGAGGACCTGTCCAGCGGCATCAGATCGCACAAGGTCCAGCTAAACTTCTACTGTGGCTTCTGCTTGCCCCTGCTACAATAGTAGCTGCCCCTGTAGAACTGCTTATTGCGATTATTGCGGTAGAAGACATTGTACTCACATGATAGCTCAGTTGGGTGAGAGTGAAGAACACATGGGAGACCAAACAGATGAGATTTTGCCAGGGATGCACTATGTGTTGCTGAGTAAAGATAACATTTGCAGCATGAAACGAGGCTCGCGGCGGTGATGACGTCGCATCTGGCTGAGATTTCTTCAAGTGACCATCGAAAAACACCCTAGAAGTGTCACTATCATCGATCAATTAGGCCATCACGAGGAATATCTCGAGCTGTTGGGGGATGATGGTCTTTGGTTTTGATTGGGGTTTTGGAGGAGAGAGCGAGTGACAGCTGGCAGGGCGACATGGAAAACAATCTATCAAACTGGTCACCGGAGCTGATCCTAAAGCGACATCGCGGCGTTGGCGGTGACTGTATTGGAGTGCGAGTGGGAATGCCCATAACCGGTATGTTGGAGGTGAAGTGAGGATGGAGATCGAGGGAAGGCGAAATACGGGTTGAAATAAATCCAAGTGTGCCTTCTTTCTCTTTGCTAAATCTACTGTGCCTATCAAACTGGGCTCCGGAGACGATCCAAAAACGGCATGGCAGCATCGGCATGCGCTAAGGTGGGCGAGGGCGAGTGGGGATCAGCAAAAAGACGGAGAGGAAGAGGACGGAGAGCAAAGGAAAATACTACTAGAAATAGAATAAATTGATTGAAATTGTATCGACGGGAGTAGGTCTTGCCTTCACTACAACATAGCTAGCCTAGCACACCATGGAGTTGTACTGTCCTGTCAAATGAATGGTCATGGCAGAGAGACGGTCTGGAGTATACTCGGGGCTCCTCTTTCCGAGCGTATAAATAATCCTTGGATCTTCTACATTCATCATCGTGTGCAGGCACATTCGAAACAAGTTCTTCCATTGGTAAAAGGAACCAAAACTGGAATACTCTCGAACTCTTGTAGTACGGTAAAAAATGCTCTCAAAATGGGCTACCTCCAAAAGCTTTTTCTTGAAACTTTCAAAGCAACCTAAATTTTACTTAAAGTTCAAATTTGACCTAATTTTGATAAATATACATAAAATCATTCAAGTGGGCAGAGTTAGCTAGGAAGTTTAAAAACTCATAAAACATAGGAATCCTTAGTATTGTTGGTCCACTTAATATGTCTGGAACATTATTACATTGACAGTGATCTGAACATTATTACACTTTTTAGAACCCTCACAAGATTTTGCTTAGACCATGATCTGAACATTATTACATTGACACTGATGATTACCAAACTGCAAATAGAGCAAACCCAACTTCATACAGAGTATAGTACCACTTAACGACTTCTAGGGGGCTCCGCGGTTTTCTCACGCAACTTGGCAGCATCCTCCGTGGGCAACCTGGCTGCGTCCTCCGCGGTACCATCGCCAAACAGCGACTCATGGATGTTGGGCAGCACGCCGCCGACGCGATGGTGATGCCGACCAGTAGCTTGCTGAGATCCTCGTCGCGCATGATGCCGAGCATCACGTGCGTCAGGATGATGTTGATCTTCTTCCTATCCTTGGCGGCTTTCCCGGCGAGATCCAGCACCTCGGTGGTGAGGTACTCGATAACGGCCGCGAGGTAGACGGGAGCCCCGAAGCCTATGCGCTGGGAGTATCGACCCTCCTTGAGGTAGCGCCCGATCTGGCCGACAGGGAAATGCAGCTCGGCCTTGAAGAACCTCGTCACTTGCTTCTTCTTGTGTCTGCCTGGTGTGAGACTATGACCTGGAGTGGCCAGAGTAGGATTCATAAGCCGGCGACATGTCTTCTTTTTATCCTTGGCTTTTGTCGCCGCCACATGGATATTCTTCTTCTTCCCCTGGAGAGCTCTGGTCTTTGGAGCCATAGCTGCAAAGTCGTAAAGGAGCAGGGGAGAAGAGAAAGAAAGGTTAATTGTGGAGGTCCGGTGAAGGTGCCCAGGTTCCTTATATTGACAACATCCTTTTTACTATTTTACTATGAATTTTTAATAAAAGGTTGTGTATATCAACCGATGCACAGGCCAGGGTTCTACTCCCCTTTTCGAAAGAAAAGAACAAACGACCTTGCTCATTTTTGCAATTTTTCCATATTTTCTTTGACTTTTTTGAAACATGGTTAGATGTTTCGGCATCAAAATTCATACAAAGAAGTTGTATCTTTCAAAATAGTCGTTTGTTTTTAGTATGACTACATGGGTACAATAATTATATATGAATTTCGGATAAATTTCCCACTTGGACTTCAAATTTTACCTACTTTGGTCAATTGACAAAAAGTTATTTAATTGTGACAAATTAGATAGAAAGCTTGAAAATTCACGAAACTTGTTAACCATAAAATATACTCTATTTTGTCTAAAATTTATTGTGTTGTGGCATTCAGAGCCATACTCTTTGCACTATCTTTTTAAAAAACATTTACATGTGGCACTTCTAGAATTATTTGAAAATGCTTGAAAAAATAAAAGTTGAAAAGTCACATTAACAACATTAGTATGTCATGCCAAGATGCACTCATCTACCAGAAATGGACACGTTATTATAAACTATATAGATAATGGCCATGACCTTTGGTCAATATTTAGCTTTAAACATAAGTATGTTAACACATCGTTGGTTATATTGTGAAGCAAATGTTTTTAAAACTTGTCAAAATTCATGTTTATCATTTACGAAAGAGGATGTCATATGCAAGTGCTTAACTTTTTTATTATATTCTTTAATTTATAGAAAATAAACGGGATGAGTTATGTAGATATGACCTTGACATTGGTAACTTGGCTAGAAATGTGAACAATCCTCATCGTCGTCCTCGGCCTCCTCCTCAACGTTATCCTCACACTCCTCTTCCTATGTCTCATCGTCCATCTTATCAAAGTCACTCGGCGTTGGTGACGGTGTCCCTTCGAAGCGTTTCTAGTGGCTATCTTCTTCATATGAGGAGTTAGAAAACAGTGGAAGCCATGTCCCGTCGACCGAGTATGGGCTTCTATGCGGACTTTCGGGGCCGTTCTCATTTGTCAGGTCGATCGACGTGTTCTGGAGAGATTTTTCATACGACATTTTGGAAGTAAATAAAGAGAGATCGAGTTCTAAGTAACGACAAGTTGGGTGTTTTGGGTGAAAGGAGGGGTGTGTACTGTTGCAATTTATAATGTCTATTTACATCGTGCTTGTGTTAATTTCCTAAAAAGTATCCCAAAATATCATAAATAGATTATACCATACTTGTCCCGCCAACAAAAAAAGGATTATACTAGACTCGTCGATTCTTGATTTTTCTTGGCCCAGGGAATTCAGGAGGAGCTCGTTTTATCCAAAAACAAAGAGAATCATGCAAATTGTGCTGAATTACTCGATGTCTCGTACCTTCGCCGATCAAAATTAAGTGTCTCTACATGCTTATCTATAGTGCATTAGTGTACTCTACACAAAGTTGCATCACCGAACTTGATTGATGGTGATATGGTGTGGGATCCGTCTTTTTGTGCCCCGCTGCATCTTAGACTAGAAGTTAATATTGCGTGAAAACTTACATGGGAATGATATAAAGAAGAAATGGAGGATGTATGGTGAGAGGGGGCGAAGGAGAGAGAAAATTGAGAGGTAGAGTAGGTGTACTAGTATCAGCTGACATCGCACCGCCTTCAACTCCTCTTGCGCTGCCTACGCGTGCTCACAGTTTCTTCGTGCTCTTCGATATTCCCCTCCATTTCGAGCCATATTCTTCATTGTACTGGTACTACTTGATTTACAAAAAAACATTCTTCTCACTAGGAAAATTGAGATTGTCTCTTTTCCTAATACTTGTTGGAAACTTCCCTTGTCAACATTGTTTACCATGCCAAGATGCACCAATCTACTAAATATGAGAAAATTATCATAAATATCATGTTGGATATGTCCATGACCTTGGTCTTTACTCTTTCAACTTGAAACTTGTGCACATACATGCTAGGACAATTTTGAGAGGTATGTTTTTCCAAAGTTATCAAAACTCATGTTTACCATTTTTCATGGAAGTTAATACACACAAAAGTACGCCATGTGTAAGTCTTTGTTTTTAGGATTTTCTTTATTTTTTCAATTGATTTCAAAATAGGGTCAACATTATCAACACGCAAATTATTAGAAAGAACATGAATCTTTCAGAACTCTTGGAAGTTCTCGTATATTGATTTCCTGGTGGGTACAATACCTTCAAAGACCCTATATAAAATCTTAAGAGCAATTTACCATTTACTTATACTTCAAATTATATTGACCTAGTTTCTATAAATCCACACAAAGCCATTTAAGTGCCGAAGTTAGATAGGAAGCATGATCCACTATGTCTAAAATCATTGGCTTGTGGCATTGTGAACCATATTATTTGGACTTTTTGCAAAGAAAAAACACTATCATTGATAGGAAAAATTGAATGTATTTTTTCCTAATTGTTGGAAACTTCTACAAGCAACAATGCTTACTATGCCAAGATGCACCCATCTACAAAACTAATGTGAGAAATCTATCAAATTGTAAACTATAATGTCGAGATGGCCTTGACGAGCTTGGTCCTTCGGGTTAAAACCCAATAATATCCATACACATGGTAGACCAATATTATAAAACCATTTTCCAAAGCTTATGTAATCCCATGGTTACTATTTTCATGGCATGTAGTGCTCGCGACAGGATAGGACATCATGCATAAATATTTTGTTTTTCCTTTATTTCATGTCATCATTTTCAAAATGGATTCAAATTTGTAAAGATGAAATCATATTAATAAGTCGTCCCAGTCATCAAAACTCTCGGTGGTTTTTGATATAAAAATTGAGCGCCACATGGGTATCTACAAAATCTTTTTTCGTTAAACTTTCAACGCAACCTACAATTTACTTGTAGTTCAAATTTGACCTAATTTCGATACATCAACATAAGTCATTCAAGTGGGCAGATTTAGCTAAGATGAAGTTTGAAAACTCATAAAACATGGGTATAATAAGTACAACATGCCGGTCATTATATAGGTCTAAAAACTTGCATTGTGGCATTTAGATCCAATATCTTTGGCCTTTCTTGACAAAATAAAAACAATATCATCCTCACTCAGAAAATTGACATAGTTATTTCCTGATAGTTGGAAACTCATAGCAATGACATTGTTTACTAAAAGAATTTATACCCACACATCTACCTCTGAAATGATATTTAATTCGAGAGCAATCTATCGCGCTTACTAGTAGCTCAAGTTTTACCTAATTTTGTTAAATTGGCAAGATGCAAAAACTTAGCAAGAAGTTGAACCTGTTTTCGAAACTCTCAGTGGTGGTTCGTGATATATTAAATACCCCTCCCCCAATGGTTACCTCAAAAAAATTGCAAAACTTTTAAACCAAACGTACAATTTGCTTGTAGTTCAAATTTCACCTAATTTCGATAATTCGCCTTAAAGTCATTCAAGTGGGCAGAGTTAGCTAGGACGAAGTTTGAAAACTCATAAAATTAAACATAGGAATCGTAAGTGAAACATGTTGGTCGACTTAATATGTCTCAAATCTTGGCTTGTGGCATTTAGATCCATATTCTTCGGACTTTCTTTACGAAAAAGAACAATCTCGTAATTACTCGGGAAATTGAGAATGTTCTTTACTGATAGTTGGAAACTCACACTGACGACATTGTTTACTACAATAATATGCACCCATCTACCTCTAGAATTACATTTAATTCAATAGAAATTAATCTACCGCACTTACTTATAGCTCAAGTTTTACCTAATTTCGCTGAATCGACAAAGAAGTGTCAAGTGTGCGAATTTAGCTAGGAAGCCTGAAAAATGGAATTATATAACAAACCGTGGTCCACTTTGTGTGATGATTAGGAGGGTTGCATTTAGCAGAAGGTCCCTGGAACTAAGCAAGTAAGTGTGTTTTTAGGTTTGCGCATACTAGCGTTCATTTTGCTAAAGTCTATCAGTAGAATCTTCTAGGTGCTAGGAATGGAAAAGAAGGTCCAACAATTAGCAATGTTTGGATTTGCCAGCCTTGATCCAATAGTCCATGTTCAAAGTTAACCGTACACTATATAGTGGTATGGTATTGTAAGAGATAATACAAGATAAATATAGGATAAGAAGTACTCCCTCTATCCCAAATTAGGACGAAAATAGTTTTTAGTCAAAGTAAAAAAATCAAAGTTTGACAGACTATATTGAAAAAATATATACATCTACTATACCAAATGCATGTAATATAAAAATATATTTCATGAAGGTTCTAACATTACTGTTTTGATATTATAAATGTTGACACTTTTTTCTACATAGTTGGTCAAATTTGGAAAAGTTTGACTTTGACCAAAAACTACATGCGTCCTAATTTGGGGTAGAGGGAGTACTACTGCGAATTTCCGATCTTTTGAATAGCTTTCCCTCCTGATGTTTGGGAAGCAAGTGAAAATTTTGAAACCGGAAAACTTTGAATTTTCTTGCCGCCAAGGACCGAAGTGGCTTCCTTCCTGGAGTATGTACTACTCCTCCTACTCCACACCAACGCGGTTGTCGAACACGCCAGAGAAACAAATCCGCCCTCTCAAAAAAGAAAGAAAGAAACAGAGCCGCCGTACCAAGGCACACGCGCGCAATGCCACGCTATGGATGAGGGAGAGATCGGCTGGGCCGGTGCGCGAGTGGAGAGGGGTGGAGAGATGAGAGGCAGCGAAGGAGAGAGAAAACACACTTTTTTTGCATGCATAGGTACTACTAGTAGAGTGCACACTGTAACTGTAAGACAGCAGGAATAACTCGTGTCAGGAACCCATCGTAACTTTTCTCTTCGCTTCTTCCCTCTTCCCTGACCACAAGCTAACACATAAACAAATTTTAATCACAAAACTTCGAGAGGGTAGGGCTTACATGTGGGTCCTATCTTACGGACAAGTCTGACTAGATACATTGTGGTTCAATCAACTAGCTTGGTATTAGCAAGTGGGTTCCATCTTGAACATAGGTTTGGCCATATAAATAGGTGATGCCCTAAGCTCTACCGTTTAGACAGTGTCTATACGAGACGATTCGTGGGACCTACTAAACTAAAGATGCTAACTTTTGCATAGTTGTTTTACATCTTGGTCATACACTACCAAGTGGGGCCCAGTATTTGCTTTTCCCTTTAGACACTTGTGCCTTGTACTCCCCTCGCCACCATGCTAGACTCGATTTTTTTGCGAAATTCCACCGATCTATTAGTAATGATCAACAACCATATAAAGAGACCCAAAAGAAGTTTCTCTTACACTCCGTATTTTCTCAACAATTTCCATGCATAATCTATTCTCGTTCTTCGACTTTCCCCTCTATTTTGAGCTATATTATTTACATAGAAGATCATTTTGACCTAATTTCGTTAAATCTATATAAATTCATTTAAGTGTACCAGGTTAGCTAGAGTAATCTTGAAAAATCCATCTAAAAACTTGGGGATTGTAAGAAAGCAAGGTCCACTTTGTATGAAAATTTGGGCGATGACATTTTCTTTTAACAGACGCGGGTCCCGTGGGAGCAGGGAGCTTGAGTTAACACAGTCGGTGGAAGTACATGTTGCATCAATGACCTTATAGAAAATGAAAATGACATCCAAGTCCATCACTTGGAAAATTGAGAATGTTCTTTCCTGATAGTTGGAAGCTCACATCGATGGCATTGTTTACTAAACAAAGATGTACCCATCTATCTCTGAAATGCTATTTAATTTGAGAGCAATCTATCGTGCTTACTGGTAGCTCAAGTTTGACCTAATTTCGTTAAATTGTCAAGATGCAAAATCTTAGCAAGAAGTTGAACATGTTTTCAAAACTCTCAGTGGTGGTTTGTGATATATTTAATGAGCCCCCGATGGTTACCTCCAAAAAAATCACAAAACTTTCTAAGCAGCCTACAATTTTCCTGTAGTTCAAATTTGACCTAATTTCGATAAATCGGTATAAAGTCATTCAAATGGGCAGAGTTAGAAAGGATGAAGTTTGAAAACTTATGAAACATGGGAATCACAAGTAGTACAACTTGTCGGTCCAATACATATGTATGAAATCTTGGCTTGTGGCATATTCAGATCCAATATTCTTTGGACTTCCTTTTCAAAAAGGAACAATCTTGTCATCACTCAGAAAATTGAGAATGTTCTTTCCTAAAAGTTGGAAACTCACATCGACGACATTGTTTACTAAAAAGGATGCACCCATTTACCTCCTAAAAGACAATTTATTCAAGAGCAATCCATCGCGCTTACTCGTACCTCAAGTTTTTTGACCTAATTTCGTTAAGTTGTCAAGATGAAAAATCTTAGCAAGAAGTTCAACCTGTTTTCAAAATTCTCAGTGGTGGTTCGTGATATATTAAATGATCCCCCCAATGGTTACCTCAAAAAAATCACACAACTATCAAAGCAACCTACAATTTCCTGTAGTTCAAGATTGACCTAATTTCAGTAAATCGACATAAGACATTCAAGTGGGCAAAGTTAGCTAGGCCAAAGTTTGAAAAAAACATAAAACATGGGAATCGTAAGTACGACATGTTGGTCCACTATAAATATTTGAAGGGTCTGCTTATGGCATTCGAATCCATACTCTTCAGACTTTCTTCACGGAAAGGAACGATCTTGTCATCACTCGGAAAATCAAGAATGTTCTTTCCTCACAGTTGGAAACTCACACCGACGAAGTTGTTTACTAAAATAAGGTGCACCCATCTACCTTTGAAAATTCAATTAAGTCAAGAGCAATCTATCGCTCTTATTCATATCTCAAGTTTGACCTAATTTGTTAAGTTGTCGAGATGAAAAATCTTAGCAAGAAGTTGAACCTTTTTTCAAAACTCTTGGTGGTGGTTCGTGATATAATAAATGACCCCCCCGATGGTTACCTCAAGAAAATCGCAGAACTTTCAAAGCAACCCACAATTTTCCTGTAGTTGAAGATTGACCTAATTTCGATAAATCGGCATAAAGTCATTCAAGTGGGTAGATTTAGCTAGGCCGAAGTTTAAAAAATCATAAAGCATGGGCATCATAAGTATAACATGTGGGTCCATTATGAATATTTGAAAGGATCTGCTTCTAGCATTCAGATCCATATTCTTCAGACTTTCTTTACGGAAAGGAACAATCTCGTCATCGTCACTACTCGGAAAATTAAGAATATTATTTCCTGATAGTTGGATACTCACACCGATGGCATTGTTTACTAGAAAGTATATGCACCCATCTACCTTTGAAAATACAACTAGTAATTCAAGAGCAATCTATTGCGCTTACTGGTAGCTCGAGTTTGACCTAATTTCGTTAAATTGTCAGGATGCAAAATTTTAGCAAGAAGTTGAACCTGGTGTAAAAACTCTCGGTGGTGGCTTGTGATGTATTAAATGCTCCCCTCCAGATGGTTACCTCAAAAAATAGCAAAACTTTCAAACCAAGCCTACAATTTTATAGTAGTTCAAATTTGACCTAATTTCGATAAGTATGCATAAAGACATTCAAGTGGGCATATTTAGCTAGGACGAAGTTTAAAAACTCATAAAATTAAAAATAGTAATCGTAAGTGAAACATGTGTTGGTCCACGTAATATGTCTAGAAGCTTGGCTTGTGGCATTTAGATCCATATTCTTCGGACTTCCTTTACGAAAAAGAACAATCTCGTCACTACTTGAGAAATTTAGAATGTTCTTTCCTGATAGTTGGAAACTCACACCGACGATATGTTGGATCTATATGGATGAGTGAGTTGTTGGGTAAAAAACTGATAAAGTGGGCCCTCCTCTATTAAAATATATCTCTTTATGATATAGGGGAGATAATTTAGGGTAGCTGCTCGAGGTAAGCCAAATTTAAAGGAAGAATCATTTTAGGGGAGTCCCCTACATACATATATAGGGGAGAAAATATAGGGGCGCTGTTGGAATTGCTCAAAGCATGTATCTGATAGTAAACCAAAACTTTTATTTGTAGATTGGAATTCCAGGTCGATGTTTGAACTCTAGAACTTGATTTCATCTATAACGGCAGGCTTCTACCACCTGGAACATTTTATACCAAGCAATTCATCGTATCATACGAATACAGTACAAAACTTGCGGGTAAGTGAGCACCGCAAGGCGGGAAGCTGCGAGAAGCTGGAGTACCGGCTTGTTGTCATGAGAAACATCTTAAAATCGAGTTCTTTTTGCCTTAAGATGGCCATCCGCAATGTGCAAAAAAGCACAACTTAAGGAATATGTGGCATTTCCTAAGGTTCACCTTATACATTGTGGAGAAAATAAGCATGTCTTTAAGCCTAAGGTGCACCTCAAACTGGTGGGTTGCTCATAAGGAATAGAAAATAATTTCCCTCTCTACTCTCTCTTGCATGAATTGTTGACCTTGTTCATTGTGACATTTTCCATAAGCCATGTGGGTCCTATCTTATGGAAAAACTTCATCTTATACATTACGAATGCTGAAGCTGTCCAAAAGCTCCAAAAGGACTGGGCCTCGTGTGGTTACTTTTATTAATACAGTGGGGGTTTTCCATAAAAATAAATCGAGGTTCACAAAAAAAATATAGCGGGGAGAAAATTAATTTCGAGGAAGCCCTCCCTCAAACACATCGAGACATCTCCTCTGTCTAGCCGCTCTCCCTTGACCGAATCGTCCCAGCCGCTCCACCATTGAGCACCACCGCACTGCCGTTCGCTGGTACGTATGTCCCCAACCTCCAGAGATTACATGCTTTTCTGATGGATAGAATACATTTATTTTGCTCATTGCGAAGTAAATAATCTGGTGGCGTTTCTAGGAAATGTAATCGGCATCGGCGGATGCTTTTGCTGCATCGGTGGACGCTTGTAAAGTAGAGGTGGATGCTGAACCAGCACCAGCGGATACATGTGAAGTAGATGCGGAGGCCGATGCTTGGATTGCATCAGAATCTTGGGCAGTGTTGAGTGATGCTTGGAAAGCGGTGGATGCGCAGTCGAGATCCTCGTCGGCTGCTGCTGGATCAAATTCGGCTATGTTGACTATTGCTGCTAAAGTGACGGCTGCATGGGATGCTAGGAATGCGTCAACTCATGGTTGTGCTTCTTCAGCTTCAGCGGATGTGGCTCATCATTCTTCGGCGGCGCTGATGGCTGCAAGTGCACAGATCATTTGTAGCTACTTTTGAAGTTAAGATGTTGATCCCACGGGAAGCCCAAAGATAAGTGTTTATGGGTGAAGTCTCCATTACACTCAAAGTTGTTACAGGTATTCGAGTGAATTGACTACAACTGTTGAAATAAGAATAGAATTTGGATTAAAAGAATGTATTTAAATAAAACTAAAATGTAAACTTTAGAAATAAAAAGCATAAAAGTAAAGAACGATTGCTTGTTTGTTGTTTTTTGCAGATGGCAAAGTAGGCGCGGGGAGATTCAGTTCATGGTGATAGTGAATGTGCCAGGTGGGTGAGTGATAAGTGTAACAATTATAATATTATAAGTATATATGTAGGCAAGCAACCCATTATTAGTCGAAACTCCTCTTGGTATATTTCATCCCAACTTTAATAATCCTACTAGCTGTTACCAAAACCATGGTCAGTCACTAGACGATTAAGATCCTTCAGGTTGCTTAGCAATTAAGCTCCTTGGATCAGACTAATGCAATAAGCACAGTGGTTCCTCGTGATCCTCGAGTCAAACTAGTTTCCCATTGATATCCCCGAGTCAGTCGGGGGTCACCGGTCTACTAGAGAACAAGATCCTAACTATGTAGAACAAAGCATCATGTTGTTTGGGCCCTTAATTGGACAACAAGCATTAAGCATCCCACAGATAGTCAAGCACACAGATTATAGTAATTAAAATCAACCACAAACTTAATGGAAATTGTATAGGCACATCACATCTCACCAATCCCTTACATATCCCACGCCCAAGGGAACTTGCTCACACATGAGAGAAGAAAGCATCATCGATATAATTAAATAAAGGTAGTTCTTCTTGATATTACCGTGGAGATCCACAATAAGAATAGAAATAAATCCAACACAATTCAAGATGAGAAGAACAATCTCAAACCCTAGTCTTGCAAGGTGATCTTTCTCTCAAGTACAAGTAATGGATATGGAAGTGTGGTGGTTAGGAGGTCGAAGATCGTGGAGCGAGATGAAGAACGTCTTCTCCTTCTTCTCAGGATCTCTTCTTTCTCCCTTCTTGATGGGATGGCGGCTCGTGTGTTCTGTTTTCGTCCTTGGCCTCTTCACGAAAGTTTTCCCTTTTAACAATACGGAGGTGATGGAAACTATACGGCGGGGACTATACGGCTAAAAAAATATTCACGCTGTATAGTTGCTCATTAAAGCTACGGTATGCCCCTCTTGATTGCTTCCAATAAGTGACTTGCTTATTTTTGTCTGAATATTGTGTTTTTGCTGTTGAAACCCTCTGTTGATATTTGGAACCTGAAACACACATTAAAAACCAAGTTTTCTTCGCTACTGAAGTATTAGAATTAGGTAAATCTAGAAAACCATCAAATCCAATGAAAACCATCAATAGAAACCATAAAAATGTGTCAAATCTCACAGCTATGAGGCGCCTGCTCCATATGCTCAGAACTCATCGACCCCTTTGTAAGTTCTGTGTTGGATGTTGTCTCCCTGACTCCCTCCCTCTTTTATGTATTCCGCTCCAGGTTTTTTCTGGAAGCAGTGCATATTGGATTAAACTACTAGTACTGGGAACATAAAAGCTATTTCATTACCAATTAGCGATCCGAATGGGATGAAACTTTCACAGGATTCAAACCTAGGCACCTATGATTTACTGATTTTTGGTCAATTTTTTTTGAATAGTATTACTTTGTAGTTTAAAATCTAAGCTACTATCATACCTTGAATCTAAGATGGAAGGTGGATCTTGTGGCAAGTCACGGTGAGACCTAGGTTCACCAAGTCACTGAAGTTGCATCTGTTTGTTCTCCCCTTTTTTATGATAGAACGAGAAAATTCAGGTGTGGGCCTTTCTGTCCTCTCCGGTGACCTCTGAAAAAATGTTCTTCATTCCCTTTACCCTGTTCCGACATGGTGAAGCATTTTGGTGCTTTTGTACTATTCTAGTTGATTCCTTGTGATGTTTATGTATTTTTTTGACACACTCTGCTATTTAGGTAGTTTTTCGTATGCGTGCAATTTATGAAATTTCGATGATAAATTTTCCTCTCAAACTATATGATGCATTATGGTGTTTACTTAATTCTTTTATAGGGTTGTGCATTGTGCCATTTGCAGTTTACTTGATTCTAATGATACACTTGTGCTATTTGCATCATCCTACCAGCTTCAGTGGAATAAAATATGCAACAATCAACAACTTGCCAAGCGATATAGTCGGTTAGATTCTTGTCAGGCTTCCTCCGCACCAATGCATACTGAGGGCATCAGTCGCCCAAAAACATTGGATGGACTTCATGGGAAGCAACGATTTCAAAAAGCTAACCCTGTCACACAATAGAGGAATGCCGCAACTTGGATTTTTCACCAACAACTCTGAGGACGCTCAATCCATAACAGATCATAATCTTGACCAAGCCATCTTCCAGAAGCTGAATAGCCTAGTGAAAGTACATAAAGCCTTCAAACCATATGTACTCGGATGTCATAATGGTAGGGTGCTACTTCATTGTCCGCAAGGTTCTAACATGATAATGGCTTGGGATCCAATCAGTGGAAGTGAAATAGTTATACCAGAACCACCAATTTGGAGGAAACGTGAGTATGATAGTGGGACAATTCTCTGTTCGAGAAACCATGGGCAATTGTCTTCACACTATTGCAGCAATATATGGGTTGTTTGGATAGTAACCAATGGTAACCAAGCACTGGTCCAGAGGTACTCATTAGAGTTTGGAAAATGGGAGGACTGGATTGAACGTACTTAGATGCTGGCTAAGACTGATCACAGGCCGGCAACTCTCATAGGGGGCATTTTGTACTGTCCAACAATGAAGTCCAGATATATAATTGCCTTAGACAACGTGACAACAAAACTGTGTTATATAGAGTGCCCACTGATGAGTGCATATTTTCATCATGTTTTATATTATTATTTTGCACTATAGTGAAAGGATCTTGGTATTTTACGGTGTTCGCGTGCATATTTTATGTCTATTTTCACCAGGATCAGGACAGATCATGGATACCATGGACACAATTCTTGGACCAGTTGTATTGGAGCGAAAAGGAGTCAAAAACAGCGTAAATCGCTAATTTGGGAAATATCAATAACACCAGAAGAAAACCCGAGGCGATCGCAGCAACCAGAAAGTTTAACGACCAACTATACGGCAGGAATACTTTTTCCAGCCGTATAGTTCCCACCGTATAGTTGGCGTCGCCACCGCCTCTTCAAATAGTTTCGCCCCATGTAATTGGATCAAGGAGACGACATACAGAACAACCAGAAATCGCAGATACCTTACCTCCGGAAGGGATTTGGAGGGGGAATCATCCACTGGGGACCCATCTTCACCCGACGTAGATCCGGGAGGCTAAGGCATCGATCTTCATCATCAACCGCTGCATCACCACCATATCCATCCATCTCATCTACATCTTGTCTAGATCTTGGTGTAATTTCGTACTCGTTGTGGATTTATACAAGTACTATTCATCTATGATAGATTCCATTGTCTTTGCCATGACGTTGATTTTCTCCATGTCTAAGTAGATCATTAGTTCTTGGGGAGATGGAGAAACCCTAGCATGATATCGAAATAAGATAAAGTTTATTATGATATTCATCGCTGTGACCATGTGTTAGATTGTCTTCATCTTGATGTTGAGATAACTCGACCTCTCAATATTTGCCTCTTGTGGCGACTTGATAGAGGGAACTAATTGTTGGTAATCAGAGGAGTGCTAGCACTTATGGTGAGTATAAAGCTATTATCACCCCTTACGTATCAACTTGGGAACCGAGGAAACTCACGGAACATTGTACATGCCATGGGATACATCCTATGAGATAAAATCCCTTAATAGCACAGTAATTCGATTGATGTCGATTACTTGTCTGTTGTGGTTATGAGGATGATGTGATCAGTGGTGCTGCCTATTCATCCAATTACAGAGTCCCTCCCACAGATACATAGTTGAGAATGTTCATGATAATAATCTTTACCTTGAACCCTTTATAATGCTAGAGGTGTATCCGCTAGTCCCTGAGAACACTTTTTCCCATTACAGTTTCATATCTCTTTTACATACGTGATACTTATTTTCTGTATTCAGTTTGTTTTACTTTACTTATTGTTCTCTTATACAAAAACCCAAAAATACCTTTTTACACAACACTCGCATTTTATCTTTTTACTTAGAACGTTATTTAGCATTACTATTTCAGTATTTAATTCAAAAGTTATTAGACTTCAGAACACCCGCTCCCTATGGGATCGACATCTTTATTCCGAAACTAGCTACAAACGATCTATGCACATGCAGTCATCAAGCTATTTTCGGGCGCCGTTGCCAGGGAGCTAAGCAATGTAGGTTTTTAAGTTTTTGCTTATTTATTTTAGTCTTGCTAAGTTTTGTTTTGAGTTACAGGGTCCCACCAACATGATGGTGTTTGAGCATTTGACTAGTGCTAACCCACTCAGCCACTTTGGGAAGCCCTATGATATTAATAAAAGAGACAACTCCAACAAGAAGACAAGGGGGTTTGAAATATATCCTCTACTACTTGGTATTTTACAAAAAAATAAATTTACTAGAGATGAATAAAAACCTAATCCATATGAGCATATTGCATGCTTCAAGGATATATGTGGCACTTTCCAATTACCGGGGTATACTGCTAATGAGGTAAGGCTGAAACTCTTTACCCCTCATGGTATAGATCTTTACCCCTAAAATTCTCTCATGGTATAGATCTTTACCCCTAAAATTCACCACTACCTGGGATAATTTAGCTTGTGAGTTTCTAGCTAAGTAGTATCCTTTATCAAAATCTTTTGGAATCGTGCGTCTTATAATGACTTGGAGGAACCGTCCTAATGAAGGACTAGTAAGTGTAGGGTTCGCAGCATAGAAAACAAAAAATTTCCTACGATGTGAACTATATACCAAGATCTATCTAATAGATACAAACAACGGGCGGATGTATATCCGTAGAGAACATACCCTTGAAGACCGACAAAGCTTAACGAGTTCAACTCGT
The DNA here is from genome assembly GCA_916181665.1 of Avena sativa. NCBI lineage: Eukaryota > Viridiplantae > Streptophyta > Magnoliopsida > Poales > Poaceae > Avena > Avena sativa. Next base: position 182,606,542 of record OV702284.1, on the reverse strand, counting down.
GGTTGATGTAGACGATCTCTTGCCGATCTCAAGATCGAGAGGAAGTCCTAGCGCCGCAAATCAGCAGCGCATCCGTTCTCGCACACACGTTTGAGGCACCGAGCAACCTCCGCCTCCTCGCTCCAGCGATGCAGCGGAAGCACAACTCTTTCTTGCCGAATAGCCACCGGGAACATGTATCTCGCTAGTCCGAGACCATGGGGGATAAATTCTAGAGGGGGAGAGAGATCCTTCACGAGGAGGTGTGAGAGACAAGTGAGGAGGGGGGCTCCTTTTATAGGAGGAGGGGGGGCACCCAAGGGGTTGGCCGCCGGCCATGGGGGCTGCCCCCTCCCCTCCTTCATTCATGTGGGTGGACACTCCACTCACAAAATGCCCTTTAAAATCCCTCCACTCAAAAGTCCACTCAAATTCCCATTAAATTTCCACCAAATTTAATGCAAACTCTCATTAAATAAAACTCTTTTATTTTATTCAGAATTTTGTCAATTACTTTAATGACAAACATTCACAAATAACCCCTTGCTAGAATTCTATTTCACATGCATAACCACTTTATGCAATTTCACCCGAAAACCTGTTTCGGTATCTAGTGAAATAAATTCCTGCGCTTGTTCATTCTTTCGGCATGAAACATTTGCTCCAATTGGATGTCGGTGTCTCTTAAGCGTGTCACCCTACAGTTCGTGAATAATGCGGACATGATCGAGACCCCTCTCGGATCAATAATCAGAAGCGGGATCTGGAGACCCATACTGACTCCCACACATTCAACGATGACTTTCTTGTGATCGTCCGAACCTTTTACGCTAGTATCTTAATCCCTTTGTTTCACGATATATTACATGTCCGAGATTCGATCATCGGTATCTCCATACCTAGTTTGATCTCGTTACTGACATGCACTCTTTTCTCGTTCCTGTGATATAACATTCTAGTGATCAAATCACTTGCTTGCAAGCTAATTAATGTGATATCACTGAGAGGGCCCACAGTATATCTATCCGTCATCGGGATGAACAAATTCCACTCTCGATCCATGAGCCTCAACATAACACTTTATTAGTTCTGAATCCATCTTTATAATCACCCTGTTACGGTGTGACGTTTGATGTTATCAAGAAACTCTTCCGGTGTTAGTGATTGACATGATCTCATGGTCTAAGGATTAGGATCACTTCGTAAGTTGTTATAGCAATATAAACTCAATGACTTTGATCGTAATGCTATACTTCGGATGTATGTTCATCACACCATTACACTAATTTTGTGATCCCGTTATTAACAACATCCAATGTCCATGATCAGGAAACCTTGATCAGCTTGTTAATCAACGAGCTAGTTTATGAGAGAGGCATAACTAGGAACTTTCTGTTTGTTTATTAAACACACATGTATTAACGTTTCCGTATTAATACAATTATAGCATGCAAAATAAACATCTATCATATACTTGGAATACACATAATAAACACTTTATTATTGCCTCTCAGGGCATATTCCCTTCAGTCTCCCACTTGCACTAGAGACAATAATCTAGTTACATAGTGATAAATCTAACACCCATTGAGTTCTGGTGTTGATCATGTTTTGCTCTAGGGAGAGTTTTAGTCAACGGATCTGCTACATTGAGATCCGTATGTACTTTACAAATATTTATATCTCCATCCTTGACATGCTCGCGGATGGAGTGAAACCGGCGCTTAATATGCTTGGAATGCTTGTGAGACCTTGGCTCTTTGGCATTGGCAATGGCACCATTGTTGTCACAATAGATCACCATTGGGTCCAACGCGTTTGCCACCACTCCTAGTTCGGATATGAACTCCTTCATCCAAACTGCTTCCTGAGCCGCTTCTGAAGCAGCAACATATTCGGCCTCCGCTGTTGATCCCGCTACCACAGGTTGTTTGGAGCTCCTCCAACTAACCGCTCCGCCATTCATGAGAAATACGTATCCGGATTGAGACTTAGAGTCATCCGGATCGGTGTCAAAGCTAGCGTCGACATAACACTTAGCGACGAGCTCTTCTTCACCTCCGTATACAAGAAACATATCCTTAGTTCTTCGTAAGTACTTAAGGATATTCTTGACCGCTATCCAGTGTTCTGAACCTGGATCCGATTGGTACCTACTAGTCAAACTAATAGCATGTGCCACATCCGGTCTTGTAGATAGCATGGCGTACATTATAGAGCCTATGGCTGAAGCATAGGGGACTTTGTCCATTATCTCTCTTTCTTCCGCCGAAGCCGGACTTTGAGTCTTACTCAATGTCTTGCCTTGCAACATAGGTAAGAACCCCTTCTTACTTCCGTCCATTTTAAACTTCTTTAAAATCTTATCAAGGTATGTACTTTGCGATAGCCCTATTAGGCGCCTAGATCTATCTCTATAGATCTTTATGCCTAATATGTATGACGCTTCACCTAGATCCTTCATTGAAAATTTGTTGTTTAGATAACTTTTAACACTGTTTAAAAGATCTATATCATTTCCGATCAATAATATGTCATCCACATATAATATCAGAAATGCCACATTGCTCCCACTCACTTTCTTGTAAATACAAGCTTCTCCATAAGTTTGGACAAATCCAAACTCTTTGATCACCTCATCAAAGCGGATATTCCAACTTCGTGATGCTTGCTTCAATCCATAGATGGATCGCTGAAGCTTGCACACCTTGTTAGCATCCTTAGGATTGACAAAACCCTTTGGTTGTATCATATACAACTCTTCTTCAATATTACCATTGAGAAACGCGGTTTTGACATCCATCTGCCATATCTCATAATCGAAATATGCAGCAATTGCTAACATAATCCTAACTGACTTTAGCATCGCTACGGGAGAGAAAGTCTCATCGTAGTCAACTCCTTGAATTTGTCGAAACCCCTTTGCGACAAGTCGAGCTTTATAGACGGTCACATTACCATCAGCATCAGTTTTCCTTTTGAAAATCCATTTGTTCTCCACGGCCTTTCGGTCGTGAGGTAATTCCACCAAGTTCCAAACTTGATTTTCATACATGGATTCCATCTCGGATTTCATGGCTTCTAACCATTTGTTGGAATCCGGGCTCATCATCGCTTCTTCATACGTCGCAGGGTCATCATTTTCATCAACCATGAAATTCATGACAGGATTTCCGTACAGCTCGGGAGTTGCACGCGTCCTGTTTGACCTGCGAGGTTCGGTAGTACTCTCTTTCGGAGTTTCATGATCATTATCATTAGTTCCCTCTTCAACAGGTGGAGCCAACTCCGGAACAACTTCCGGCGCTGCGCTACTCGCCATACTTTGAAGAGAAGGTTCCACAACCTCTTCGAGTTCTACCTTCCGACTACTCACACCTTTCGCGAGAAACTCTTTCTCTAGAAAGGATCCATTCTTGGCAACAAAAACCTTGCCCTCAGATCTGTGATAGAAGGAATACCCAATAGTTTCTTTAGGGTATCCTATGAAGACGCATTTTTCCGCTTTGGGTTCGAGTTTATCCGGTTGAAGTTTCTTCACATAAACATCGCATCCCCAAACTTTAAGAAATGACAGCTTAGGTTTGTTTCCAAACCACAATTCATACGGTGTCTTTTCAACTGATTTAGATGGTGCCCGATTTAAAGTGAATGCAGCAGTTTCTAGTGCATAACCCCAAAATGACAACGGCAAGTCCGTCAGAGACATCATAGATCGAACCATATCTAATAAAGTACGATTACGATGTTCCGACACACCATTTCGCTGTGGTTTTCCGGCAGGTGTGAGTTGTGAAACAATTCCACACTCTTTCATGTGAGTGCTAAACTCGTAACTTAGATACTCACCTCCACGGTCGGACCGTAGAAATTTGATCTTTCTATTACGATGATTTTCCACTTCATTCTGAAATTCCTTGAACTTTTCAAAGGTTTCAGACTTGTGTTTCATCAAGTAGATATAACCGTATCTACTCAAATCATCCGTGAAAGTAACAAAATAACGATATCCACCTCGCGTCGACACACTCATTGGACCACATACATCAGAATGTATGATTTCCAATAAATCTGTCGCCCGTTCCATTGAACCGGAAAACGGCGATCTAGTCATCTTGCCCATAAGGCATGGCTCACATGTATCAAATGATTCATAATCAAGTGATTCCAAAAGTCCATCCGAATGGAGCTTCTTCATGCGTTTAACGCCAATATGACCTAGACGGCAGTGCCACATATATGCGGATATATCATCATTAAGTTTAATCCTTTTAGCATCAACATTATGAATATGTGTAACATTATCATCGAGATCTAATAGAAATAAACCATTCATCATCGGTGCATGACCATAAAAGATTTCATTCATATAAATGGAACAACCATTGTTCTCGGATTTAAATGAATAACCACTTCGCATCAAACACGATCCAGATACAATGTTCATGCTCAGTGCAGGCACCAGATAACATTTATTCAAGTTTATAACTAATCCCGACGGCAAGTGGAGAGGCAGCGTTCCGACGGCGATCACATCAACGCTTGATCCATTGCCGACACGCATCTTGACCTCACCCCTTGCTAGCGGTCGCTTGTTCCGCAGCCCCTGATTCGAGTTACAAATATTAGCAACTGAACCGGTATCAAATACCCAGGTGCTACTGCGAGCACTAGTCAAGTACACATCAATAACATGTATATCATATATACCTTTGTTTGCCTTGCCGGCCTTCTTGTCTGCCAGATACTTGGGGCAGTTGCGCTTCTAGTCGCCAGTCCCCTTACAATAGTAGCACTCGGAATCAGACTTAGGTCCAACTCGGGGTTTCTTTTTAGGCGCGGCAACAGGCTTGCCACCCTTACTTCACTTCCGTTTTCCCTTCTTGTCTTTCTTGAAACCAGTGTTCCTATTGATCATCAACACTTGATGTTCCTTTTTGATCTCCACTTCTGCAGTTTTAAGCATTGACAGAAGCTCGGGGAGAGACTTCTTCATGCCTTGCATATTATAGTTCATCACGAAGCTCTTATATCTAGGTGGCAGAGACTGCAGAACATGATGGATGCCTAAGTCAATGGGAATCGATATTCCCAAGGACACAAGCTTATCGGCGTAACCCGACATCTTGAGTACATGCTCACTAACTGAGTTGTGCTCTTCCATCATGCAGCTAAAGAACTTTTCTGAAGCGTTGTAGCTCTCTACAGCAGTATGTGTGTCGAAAATCATTTTCAACTCACCCATTGTATCAAATGCATTGCCATTTTCGAAACGCTTTCGAAGTTCCGGCTCTAGCCCATACAATATGCCGCAATGAACTAAGTTGTGGTCCTCCTGACGAGTCTGATAGACATTCTTCTCCTTGTCAGGGGCATCATCAAAAGGTGGGGGGCCTAACGGCGCTTCTAGCACATATTGCTTTTGTGCAGCAGAGAGGAGAATCCTCAAATTCATGGCCCATTCGGTAAAGTTGCTACCATTCGTTGCTAGTTTCTCTTTCTCCATGAACACATTGAAATTAAAAGCAGGTGGTGCCATCTACAACAGAATTTGTAAAGTTTAGACTAAGTGTATGATAGATTGAGTTCAACTAATCTATATTACGAATGAACTCCCACTCAAAAACGACATCCCTCGTGCCTTTTTGGTGATTACATGAACCAAATCCACTACACCAAGTCCGATCATCACGTGAGTCGGTATAGCTTCAAAGGCGAGCATCAAATGGGCATCATATCAACTATATGACTCATGCTTAACCTTTCGGTCCGTGTTCCGAGGCCATGTTTGTACATGCTAGGCTCGCCAAGTTAGAACCTTAGTATTCGCGTGTGTAACTGTTTTACACCCGAAATATGGTCGTGGATCCAAGAACACCCGATCATCACGTGATGTCTTGGAGCGACGAAAACATAATCGGTGCATACTAAAGGAAGAACACATTCTTATCTTGATATTTAAATGAGGGATCATCTTATTATGCTAACAAAGCGCTAAACAAGCAATATAAGATGCTATCAAACATCATATGATTATTAGTGAAATGATATGGTTCCCGCAGATGATCTCTATCATGTGCATCGTGGTATGATCACTATCATACCTATATGTGTAAATCCAAGGTCTATGGATTTTACACGCTATGTGTGTTGTAAGAGTATCATCTCATACTTCTACTTACAACACTACCATATCATAACACTAGCCCAACAACAATCTAAACTAGACGCCTCTAATTATCCATTGCAAGTTTTACGTGGCTTAGGGCTTTCGAGATAGAACCGTTCTTACCTACGAACATGAACCACAACGAGGATAATCAAATTGTTGACAACTCGCTTGCAAAATAGATATTGACTATAGTAGGAGAGACAGACACCCGCTAGCCACTTATGCAAACTAGTTGCATGTCAAGCGTGGAACAGGTCTCATGTGCGAGGACATGTAAAGTTTGTCCGGGCCGCTTCATCCCACTATGCCACCAATATCCAAAATTACAACAAAGGAGCAACAACATGATCATCATCGCCCACATACTCATATGTGTACTACCCGTGTAAAGTATCTACGCATAGATCCGGCTCTGATACCACTGTAGGGTTCGCAGCATAGAAAACAAAAAATTTCCTACGATGTGAACTATATACCAAGATCTATCTAATAGATACAAACAACGGGCGGATGTATATCCGTAGAGAACATACCCTTGAAGACCGACAAAGCTTAACGAGTTCAACTCGTGGTTGATGTAGACGATCTCTTGCCGATCTCAAGATCGAGAGGAAGTCCTAGCGCCGCAAATCAGCAACGCATCCGTGCTCGCACACACGTTCGAGGCACCGAGCAACCTCCACCTCCTCGCTCCAGCGATGCAGCGGAAGCACAACTCTTTCTTGCCGAATAGCCACCAGGAACATGTATCTCGCTAGTCCGAGACCATGGGGGATAAATTCTAGAGGGGGAGAGAGATCCTTCACGAGGAGGTGTGAGAGACAAGTGAGGAGGGGGGCTCCTTTTATAGGAGGAGGGGGGGCACCCAAGGGGTTGGCCGCCGGCCATGGGGGCTGCCCCCTACCCTCCTTCATTCATGTGGGTGGACACTCCACTCACAAAATGCCCTTTAAAATCCCTCCACTCAAAAGTCCACTCAAATTCCCATTAAATTTCCACCAAATTTAATGCAAACTCTCATTAAATAAAACTCTTTTATTTTATTCAGAATTTTGTCAATTAATTTAATGACAAACATTCACAAATAACCCCTTGCTAGAATTCTATTTCACATGCATAACCACTTTATGCAATTTCACCCAAAAACCTGTTTCGGTATCTAGTGAAATAAATTCCTGCGCTTGTTCATTCTTTCGGCATGAAACATTTGCTCCAATTGGATGTCGGTGTCTCTTAAGTGTGTCACCCTACGGTTCGTGAATAATGCGGACATGATCGAGACCCCTCTCGGATCAATAATCAGAAGCGGGATCTGGAGACCCATACTGACTCCCACACATTCAACGATGACTTTCTTGTGATCGTTAGAACCTTTCACGCTAGTATCTTAATCCCTTTGTTTCACGATATATTACATGTCCGAGATTCGATCATCGGTATGTCCATACCTAGTTTGATCTCGTTACTGACATGCACTCTTTTCTCGTTCCTGTGATATAACATTCTAGTGATCAAATCACTTGCTTGCAAGCTAATTAATGTGATATCACCGAGAGGGCCCAGAGTATATCTATCCGTCATCGGGATGAACAAATTCCACTCTCGATCCATGAGCCTCAACAAAACACTTTATTAGTTCCGAATCCATCTTTATAATCACCCTGTTACGGTGTGACGTTTGATGTTATCAATAAACTCTTCCGGTGTTAGTGATTGACATGATCTCATGGTCTAAGGATTAGGATCACTTCGTAAGTTGTTATAGCAATATAAACTCAATGACTTTGATCGTAATGCTATACTTCGGATGTATGTTCATCACACCATTACACTAATTTTGTGATCCCATTATTAACAACATCCAATGTCCATGATCAGGAAACCTTGATCATCTTGTTAATCAACGAGCTAGTTTATGAGAGAGGCATAACTAGGAACTTTCTGTTTGTTTATTAAACACACATGTATTAACGTTTCCGTATTAATACAATTATAGCATGCAAAATAAACATCTATCATATACTTGGAATACACATAATAAACACTTTATTATTGCCTCTCAGGGCATATTCCCTTCAGTAAGAGCTTATATAAGATTTAAAGATTTACTTAATCAATGTCCTCATCATGATTTTCCTGAATGGTATTTATTGCATATCTTTTATGGCGGTTTAGTTGAACCTAATAAATAAGAACTTGACTCTTTCGCGAGATGATATTTTATGAATCTTCCCATAACTAAGCTTGGGGTTACTTAATAGAATTCACGATCATAGAGTTTCTTGGAATTTTGGTCTAGGAAGCGAAGGATGAATAGAAATATATTATGATTGTATTCATTAGTATGAAAAAAGGGCAATGTTAATGAATTATCTAAAGAACGTTATTTGGATTCAGATCTTGTGTTACATGTTGTTAAAGCTTTTACAGAACATATCAAAGAACCAAAAGAGGGTTGGGACAAGTATGATCCACCACCCAAACTTGAGAAGAAAAGAGAAGTTAAAGCAACACTGGCCTCCCTAGAACCAATGTATGAGATACCTTTCCCTAACACTGCGCAGAAACATATTTTGGAATATGAATAGGTTATAGCAGTACAATAAAAGAAAGAAGAGGAAAGTGTGCCAGAAATTGAAGAACATTTGGATGAAACCAAAGATGAAGAGGTAACCAAGGAAGAATTATGTCTATGTATGCACATTGCAACATAGTTGAACTTGATAAAGATACTTCCATACTGGTTGAATGTAAAATTAAGGTAAAAGATGTGGGTAAGCTTATTCTTCCCTACATATTTAAAGAAACCTCACATTATGGTTTATGTGATCTTGGCACCATAGTTAATATTATATCTTATGATTTTTATTTATAAATAAAAGAAGAGATAGTACCGGCTACGATAGAGAATATTGATATGACAATCATGTTAGCCAATAAAACTCTTAGAGTTCCAATGGGAGTAGTTGAAGATGCAACTATCACAATTGGTAATGAAAATTTTCCTATTGATTTTGTAGTTGTTGATATGCCAGCTGACACTCTTTGCCCAATTATATTTGGAAGAAACTTTTTGAATGATTTAGGTGCCAAAGTTGATTTCAAAAAGGAGATTGTGTCTCTTAAGCTTGGGGAAGCGGAAAAAATTCCACTTTTCAAAATTTAAAGACATACCTCTACAAATACAAGAAGAAGAGAAAGGAAAAACTATCGAGGAGATGGAAGCTCTATTCTTTAGAAATCAAGTTGAATAATCAAATGAAGACTCAAATTACGAAGAAATAATTATGGAGGACAAGTCCCTAGAAGAATTAGAAAGTGAATTCGATTCACTTCCCATTTTAGGGCCTCCAACTGATGAGGCTTTTGAAGAGCCAGAAAAGAGAGGGGACGGGGAATTACCACCCCCAAAATTGAATACTTTACCAGATAATATTAAATATAGATTTTTGGACAATACAAAAAAATTCCTGTTATTATTAGTGCTAAACTTTTAGGGGATGAAGAAGAAGAACTCATGAAAGTACTTAAGGAGCATCGTACGGCCTTTGGATACTCAATGGATGATTTGAAGGGCATTAGTCCCATGATAGCCGTCCATCGAATATTCATGGAGGATGGTGCTAAACTAGTTGCAGAATTTAATAGACGGCTGAAGCCCGAAATGAAGGAAGTGGTAAGAAAAGAAATAGTATGCCTACTGGATGCATGTATAATCTATCCTGTAAAAGAAAGTGAATTGCATTGCGAAGAAACCAATATTGTTCTAAACTGGGAGAAGTGCCATTTCATGGTCAAAGAAGGTATATTCCTTGGACATAAGGTATCAGTTAAGGGTATTGAAGTAGACGGAGCTAAGGTCAAAGCAATAGAGAGAATGCCACAACCTAGGGATATAAAAGGTATAAGAAGTTTTCTTGGTCATGTGGATTTTTATGGAAGGTTCATTAGGAATTTCTAAACCTTTAACTAACCTTTTGAAAAAGGGAGTAAGATTTAATTTTAATGATAAATTCCTTATTGCCTTTGATAAAATTAAATATGCTTTATCCCATGCTCCTATCATTAAACCACCTATATGGGATATGACTCTGGGACAACATATAGGTCGCAAATTTAATATTATACATCATGCTAGTAGATCTCTTAATAGTGCTCAAAAGAATTATCCTAAGGAAGAAAGATAACTTTTTGCTGTATTTTTCTCTTGCGGTAAATTTCGTTCTTATATAGTGGATGCAAAAGTAAGAGTTCATATGGATCGCGATGGTTTAAAAGAACTCCTTGAGAGGAAAAATCATAAGCCAAGATTGATCCATTGGATCCTTTTACTTCAAGAATTCGAGTTGCAGATTTTGTAGAAGCGAGAAATAAAATATTGGATGTAGTATCCATATTTGCCCAGCAAGGCACCAATATTATTGAGAGGAACTTTAGTCCTGGTGATTTTCATTTACGAGAATTATTAGATGAGCTAAGGTCAATTCCTCCAAAAGAGAAGAAGTCCTTGTTGTTGGAGGAGCTTGTCATCCCCGACTAAATAATCGGTAAGTGCAAGGTAAGTTTTCTTTCTCTAAATAAGTGATTTGTTTTCGACAATTTATACTCCTGGAATCTTTACCTATGAATTCCTCATGTTTTTATGAAGTTTCTAAGGGTTTTGAACAACTATACGACCGCAACTATATGGCCAGAGGAAATCCTCCCGCCGTATAGTTGGTCGTTAAACCTTCGGTAGTCCCTTCATGAAATTTTTCGATGTCTGGAAACTATATGGCCGCAACTATATGGCCGGAAAATTTGCTCCTGCCATATAGTTGGTCGTTAAACCTTCTGGCGTCTCCATTATTCTTCGTTTTATTCATCTAAAAAAAGAGGTATTTGTCGGTTCCAAGTCAGTAACCTAACCGACCTAGACACGAAATATTTGGAAATATCTGCTCGGAACCAACTATACGACCGGAACTATACGAGCTGCGCCCGTATAGTTGGTCGTTATGCAGCTGGACTTTTCCAAATCCGTGATTTCTTTCCCTATTTTGTTAAGATTCTTTTCTTGGGCATAACTTTGGTGTTTATCACGAGTTTTACCGACCTCTGACCCCCTTATATACTTCCATTGTGTTTCTCTCTAAATCATAATCATCAGGAACCAATCTAGCCATGCTCTATCCCGTCCCAGGCCATGGAAAACCCATGGGTCTCATTGCTCCTTCCAGGGACCGCTCTCACTGCCCGTCCATGGAGGACGACAACGAGGATGTGGAGAGGTTTGATGACCCACAAGTATAGGGGGTGCATCGTAGTACTTTTGATAAATAGGAGTGTCGATCCCAATGAGGAGCAGAACATGCTGACTAGTGGTACTGGCTCAAGAGTTCTCCGTAAATACTTAGCAAACGGATTTTGAGGGGTTTTTGATAAAGCAAGGGAATAAAGTGCAAGTAAGTAAAGACAGCAAATAATTGCAGCAAGTGGCCCAATCCTTTCTTAGAAAAGGACAAGCCAGAGGAAATACTTATGAGGAGCAAACATTCTCGAGGACACGTGGGAATACTGTCAAGTGCTTTCGTTTCATATAGCTGATTAATCTTCTTTGGTTTTATAAGTGTTGTGTGGGTGAACCTGTGCTAATGTACCGACCTTACTTGGACTAATACGAACATGTGATTAAACCACTTGCAAGAATCCTCAACTACAAGAAAGCAATTGAGATAAAAACCTAACCACAGCCTTAAACTCTGAGATCCTACACTCCCTTGTGCAAAGGTTTCCTAACGGGGGTTCAGGTTTCTGTCACTCCGGCAACCCCACAATTAGTATCCAAATACACAATGCATTCCCCTAGGACCATAAATGGTGAAGTATCATGTAGTCGACGTTCACATGACACCACTAGAAGAATAGCACCACAACTTAAATATTAAACCATTGAATAATACCTCAACACAATTCCACTACTAACAACATGACTTCTCCCATGTCCTCAAGAACTAAACGAACTACTCACGAGACATCATATGGATCAAGATAATAGATGATATGATGATGGATAACAATATGAACATAAACAATAAGTCAATGGTTCCACTTACAAGCATCAACTACAATAGTAATCAACACCGGGAAAGTTTCCCCTAAGAACTATGCAAGATTCAACACAATTCTTACAGCGGGATGGAGTGGTGATGATAGTGCTGGTGGATATGGTGGTGTGGATTATGATGACCCTGATGAAGTATAGCTTAATGGTGGTGTTGATGGCAACGATCTCCCCTCTTTGGGAAGGAATTTCCCCGGCAGAAATCTGTCTGCCGGAGAGCTCTTTCTCTCTATATATTTTCCGCCCCGCAGAGGCGGCAGAATCTTTCTGTGGTTGCTCTCCCCGACTTTAGGGTTTCGAGGGAAGATATAGGCGAGAGGGCGGAGCCAGAGGTGGGACAGGGTGGCCACACCCCCTGTAGGGGCGGCCCAGGGTGGCCCACGCCTGAGGGGGTGTGGTCCCCCTGTGGCCCAACTCCGCCTCCCCTTCTGGCATCCTTCGTCTTCTAGGAAAATATAATTTTCTGTAGTTTTTCTGGTATTTTTCTGATCTTCGCGAAATTGCATCAAAACACCACTTTTTCCATCAAAATCCTGACTCCGGCAGTTCATCCTCCAAGAATTATCCAACATGCAAATACAGATGAAAAGACATAAGTAACACCTCTTAATATGAAATATATCAATGAATAGAGGCAAATTATGATATAGAATGGTGATGCAAATTGGACTTATCAACTCCCCCCAAGCTTAGACCACGCTTGTCCCCAAGCAAAAACTGAGCTCAGTAAACATGTCCACAGATTTATGGAGTGAAGTGTCGATAAAAATAATACGGACAAGAAGCATCGCACTTACCAGTACACAACTCATAGTAGAAAGCAACTCACCATTATATAACTTAGCTTGCAACAAGTATGGGAGTCACAATAAAGATGCATAAAGATAAATCATAATTGGGATTGGCAAACTTTGTTCTTGGTCAGAGAACAGTTGGCAAACAATTTTCAAGCAAAGCTTTTGTAAAGAAGTTTATAACAGGAGTCCTCTTTGCTCAAACATAAAAGGCTTTTCACAATGATGGCTTTCAAAGTAATACTCATTTAGATAAGAGTTTTGTGCAAAACAAGGAAGATAAAGAACATGATTAAATAAATCATAATATGAATGCTTGAAACACAACAACTCAAATGCTTGCTGGAGATGGAGAGGAATAGGTTTACTGACTAAACTTAGAAGTAAAATAAAGGCCCTTCATAGAGGGAAGCAGGGATTTAAAGTTCATAAAGAGCTTTCAAAATATTATACTTACTAACTTTGAGCTCTCATTGCCCCTATCATAAGCATCTTGAGGTGATTAAGGTTAACGTGAACAAAGATGGAGTATATGCTTGACAAAATATAAGTTGGCAATCTCATGTCCCTTGAGTATGAGGGATGCTCCTCATGCTACTCAAATTTAGTTATCGGTAAGTTCTTGTCATTGTAAGTACATGTATATCATAGAGAACCGCCAACGGGGTACCCCTTGCACATGATACAGGAGCTATCCCATATCCAAATGACAAGGCAAGCAGACAGTGAGCATCTTAGCGATCTTTTTATTTTCTATTTGCATAGGTTTTTATTGAGGATGCTTCACAAATAGCTCACTATGGTTATGCTGCAAGTTTCCACCATGATTAGGCATGGCTTAGGCTAGCGGCCCAGGCGTTTATCTAACACACATACATAACTCCATGGACTTACAAGCTCCCCTTTTATTTCACACCAACAACATCCGCAAACAAAATAGCATGATATCAACTGTGTACAATGTACATGTGCAATGTTGAAAGCGTTCCCCGTGACAACACAGTTCTGCTAATTCCACCGTATAGGTGCAAGCATATACAACTTCGATGACACAATGGTTCAAGTTTAATAGGGGCAAGAAAATAAGGTGTGCCATCAAGTTCATGAGACCTTTACTAACTAGTTTTCACATAACAAAATAATTTTTAATTTGAAATATAGATGAAGCTTGAGAATTTACTTGGAATAGCAATAATGTTAATGGGTAGATATGGTGGACACAAATGGCACATATTTTGGTTTAAAAGATTGGATGCATGAGAATTGTTCCCTCTTACCACAGGTTTTTGGCTAGCAAGGCTGAGTAGCAAGCAAAAGAGTTAAAGGAAACAAGCAAACATACAAGTGATAAAGCCAAACATGCAATCTTCCTTGAAGACACAAAAGATATTAAATAAAGAATACTAAGCTTATGAGCCAATCAAGAAAGAAAATAAATGATACAAAATACCTGCAAGTGCTTTTCTCTTTTCCTTTCAAACCTCAAAAAGTGTTGCTACTGACTAGAGCTCGGTTTGCCAAAACCAATTTAGATCTACTTGATGCTCCCAAAGTGATACCAATACTAATCAACAAGATCAATCATATAATAGATATTGCAAACTAAAATAAGAAGTGCAAAAAGTAAAAAGATGAAACTTCTCATTAATATTCCATAAAGGCACTCACACCAAGGGAAACATAGATAACTAACTAAAGGAGAGATACTTCCACAATGCAAACCAACCTATAAGATAACTTATCTATCCAAGATATGAATCTACTAAAAGGTAAAAATATAAAAGATAATGATGTGATACCGCGGCACTCCCCCAAGCTTGGAACAAGCCAAGGAGATGCCAAACTTGATGACGAATTACTCCTTCGGTGGTGGTGGTGTTCCCTTGATGAGATTTTCAACCAGCTTCCTCAAGTCCTCAATCTCAAAGGTTAGATTACAAATCAACTCCGAATTATGCTCAATGCAGTTCATGATCATGTCGGACCGAGAATCCCAATCCATGTTATTCTTTCCCCACTATTCCTTCTTAGAGTGTTCCTTCCCTGCATGGTTAGAACGAGGCATATCCCAACTAGAGGGCAACTTCCCTTTGGGCACCTTTTGAAATTGTTGCTCATGTATAAGAGTATGGAAGGGGTTCTTGGTGCGTGGAGGAAGTGACAATGGAGCGAGGCAATGACGTGGAGTTTCCCTCCTATAGACATTCGTGCTGACCTCCTAAGCTTGATAGGGTTTTCCACCACTCCAATGCTTGCGACGGTAGCGCGGGTGTCCGGATGCTCGTCCTCCTTCATGTCCTCTTCATCCCCAACCAAGATCTCCTCCTCCTTGGGGTTTTGAGGATCATCTTCCATGGGCTTCTTACCCTTGTCGTTGGCGGAAACCATGGCGCCTCTAAAATTGAGAGTATTTCCTGACAGAAACAGATCGAAACGAAAACACGTCGAGAAGGTACTGTGCCAGGGGATCCTGCGGGGGGGGGGTATATATTACGAAGTTTTACTACATAAGGAAGGTACTGTGCGAAAACAGGGCGGAGACAGACTCTAGGGGTCTCACACCCCCTGGTGGCGCGGCTAGCTAGGGCCCGCGCCATTGGTGGGTGTGGCCCACCTGGGCTCCGTTTCCTCCTCTATTTCGTCTCGTAACCTTCCATATGTAATAAAAACATCAAAAATATAAAGACATAAGTTTTTTGCGAACCTTCTTTTTTCACCTCTTTTATTTATTCGAAGACGGACTCTGCAGATTCTGGAGTTTGGTTTGTAGTAAATTCTTTCGGAGTCACCATTTGAATAATATCAACATCTTCATTATAATAATATCCACAAATATAATGTTTTAGACTTTGACCATTCACCACATGTGTAGTGTTGTCCTTCAAAGAAGATATTTTAATATCTCCTGAACGATACACTTCCTCAATAACAAAAGGTCCTTCCCATTTTGAGAGTAGTTTCCCTGCAAAAAATCTGAGACGAGACCTATACAAAAGAACTTTCTCGCCAACATGGAACTCCCTTTTTATAATTCTCCTATCATGCCATATTTTTAATTTTTCCTTAAAGAGTCTAGCATTCTCATAAGCTTCACTTCTCCACTCATCTAAGGTACTTAAGTCAAACAATCTTTTCTCACCAGCAAGTTTAAATTCTCTATTCAATTCTTTCACTGCCCAATAAGCTTTGTGTTCTAATTCTAGAGGAAAGTGACAAGCTCTACCATAAACCATTTTGTAAGGAGAGATCCCCATAGGATTTTTATAAGCAGTTCTATAGGCCCATAAAGCGTCATTCAACTTTTTAGCCCAATTTTTCCTAGATCTATTAACGGTCTTTTGCAAGATAGATTTAATTTCTCTATTTGAAAGTTCTATTTGCCCACTGGTTTGGGGGTTATAAGCTGAAGCAATTCTATGGTTAACATCATATTGGCAAGAGTCTTCCTAAAACCACCATTAATAAAATGAGAACCTCCATCAGTCATGAGATATCTAGGCACACCAAACCTAGGAAAAATAACATCTTTAAGCATTTTTAAAGAGGTCTTACCATCAACACTGTTCGTAGGTATGGCTTCTACCCACTTTGCAACATAATCAACAGCAACAAGAATATGAGTATACCCTTTTGATGGAGGAAAAGGACCCATAAAGTCAAATCCCCAGCAATCAAAAGGTTCAATAACAAGAGAGTAATTCATAGGCATTTCATTGCGTCTGGAAATGTTACCAACTCTTTGGCATTCATCACATGATAAAATAAACTTCCTTGCATCCTTGAAAAGAGTAGGCCAGTAAAAACCAGATTGTAAAACTTTTTGTGCGGTCCTATCCCCAGCATGATGTCCTCCATAAGCACTGCCATGACATTTTCTCAATATCTCTTGTTGTTCATATTCTGGGACACATCTCCGCATAATACCATCTACTCGTTCTTTATATAAATGTGGGTCATCCCAAAAGTAATGCCTCGGATCATAAAAGAATTTTCTTCTTTGCTGGGCTGTAAAGGTTGGGGGCAAATACTTGTAAACAATAAATTTAGCATAATCAACATACCAAGGACCCTCTTGTGGTCTTACTTTAATTGCAGCCCACTGTTCATTTGGAAAACTAACATTAACAGACATAGGATCAAAAGAAATGTTTTCCAAATGAGATAAATTATCAGCAACGGGATTTTCAGCACCTTTCCTATTTACAGTATGCAAATCAAACTCTTGTAAAAGAAACACCCATCTAATAAGCCTAGGCTTAGGGTCTTTCTTTGTCATAAGGTACTTAATAGTGGCATGATCAGTATGAATGGTGACTTTTGAATCAACAATATGAGGTCTAAACTTATCACAAGCAAAGATTATAGCTAAGAACTCCTTTTCAGTAGTAGCATAATTTTTTTGAGCACCATCTAGAGTCTTGCTAGCATAATGCATAACATTCAATTTTTTATCTATTCGTTGCCCAAGAACAGCACCCACAACAAAATCACTAGCATCACACATAATTTCAAAGGGTAAATTCCAATCAGGTGGTTGGACAATAGGAGCAGTTGTCAAAGCTTTCTTCTAGGTTTCAAAAGCTTCCTTACAATCATCATCAAAAACAAAAGTCACATATTTTTGAAGAATATTAGTAAGGGGCTTTGAAATTTTGGAGAAATATTTAATAAACCTTCTATAGAAACCAGCATGACCAAGGATACTACGAATACCTTTTACATCCCTAGGGCAATGCATCTTCTCAATTGCTTCAACTTTGGCTCTGTCTACTTCAATACCTCTTTCAGAAATTTTGTGTCCAAGAACAATCCCTTCATTAACCATAAAGTGGCATTTCTCCCAATTAAGAACAATATTAGTTTCTTCACATCTCTGCAAAACTTTATCAAGGTTGTGCAAACAATTATCAAAAGAGGTTCCATAGATGGAGAAATCATCCATGAAAACTTCCATAATTTCTTCACAAAAACCATGAAAGATAGCAGACATACATCTCCGAAAAGTGGCAGGAGCATTACATAAACCAAAAGGCATACGCCTATAAGCACAAGTTCCATAGGGACAAGTGAAAGTAGTTTTCTCTTGGTTTTGTGCTCTCACAACAATTTGAGAGAACCAAGAATAACCATCAAGAAAACAAAAGTAAGTCTTTTTAGACAACCTTTCTAGCATTTGATCAATAAAAGGTAGAGGATAATGATCTTTCCTAGTAACTTTATTAACCTTTATAAAATCAATGCACATCCTATAACCAACCACTACTCTTTGAGGTATAAGCTCATTATTTTCATTAGGCACAACAGTGACCCCCACTTCTTTGGGACACAATGAACAGGGCTAACCCATTGACTATCAGCAATAGGGTAAATAATACCAGCATCAAGGAGTTTTAATACCTCATTTCTTACCACATCCTTCTTCTTAGTATTTAAATGGCATTGATGTTCAAGAACTGGGTTTGCATCAGGTTCTATATTAATAGCATGCTGACATATAGTAGGAGAAATCCCTTTTAAATCATCAAGAGTATAACCCATAGATCCACGGTGTTTCTTCAATACTTACAATAATCTTTCCTATTCCTTTCCTAAAAGTTTAGAGCTAATAATAACAGGATATATTTTCTTATCGTCTAGTTAAACGTATTTAAGATCATCAGGTAGAGGTTTTAAATCAAAAAAAGGATCCCCTTTTGGTGGTAGTGTGGTACCCAAATCTTCCACATGTAGGTTATGCTTAAGTAACCCATTGACGAAGGAAAATCTCGTTAATCTCATTCCTTTCCTTCATGAAGACCTCACTTTCATGATCTTCCATATACTGCTGCAAGGCATTGTTAGGAGCAAGAGAAATAGCATCAAGTTGTTCATCCCTGAAATCCTCATTAGGCAATTCATTTTCATAAGGAGTTTTATCAAATTTGGAAAAAATTAAACTCATAAGATTCTCCATCAAACTTAGTTAAAACTTTCTCCTTCTTACAATCTATAATAGCCCCACAAGTATTCAAGAAAGGTCTACCAAAGATAATAGGACAAGTTTTACTAGCTTCTGAACTAAGTACTAGAAAATCAGTAGGATATTTAATCTTACCACAAAGAACCTCCACATCTCTTACAATGACAATTGGACAGACTGTCTCTCTATTAGCAAGGTTAATAACCACATCAATGTCCTCTAGTCCACAAGGACCAATTTCATGCATAATTTCCATGTAAAGCTCATAAGGAATAGCACTAGAACTATCACCAATATCACATAAACCATAATAGCAATACCAATTCTAACAGAAAGCACTGGGACACTAGTTTTCCTAGCTTTACTAGGATGAGAGACAATATTAGAAGCGTATTCACAGAAGACAATGTGCTCATCCTCTATACTTTTAGTGACAAGATCTTTTACAATGGCTACTACAGGTTCAATGTTTATTTGCTCATCAGTTTCCACAGTTATCTTTGTACTTTTGCTAACCACATTAGCTATGATAGAATGTTCCTTTACCTTAGCAGGAAAAGGGATTATCTCAATATAAGGTTCAGGCAAAATAGGGTACACACTTCAGTGCTTCTAACAGGAACATGATTAACAATATCTTTGCAAGGTGCATGGTACTTGTTCCACTCCTTTTTAGGGATTTCAATATAAGAGGCAAAAGCCTTAAAGCAATTTGCAAGAACTTGAGAATCAAGACCATACTCAGTACTAATATCATGAAAGTCATCAGTTCCCATAAAAGATTTAATGCACTCATAATCATAATTTATACTTGACTTTCTTTCTTTGTCATTCTCCCAAGCTTTAGTGTTCTCTTGAATACGGTCTAGAAGATCCCATTTAGCTTCTTCCTTCATACATGTGAATGATCCAACACAAGAAGCATCTAATAAATCTTTATCATGAAGAGTAAGTCTTGCATAAAAGTTATTGATAATAATATTATTGGGGAGTTCATGAATAAGACATTTAAGCATTAGTAGCTTCAATATACCCCAAGCTTGGGTTGTACTCTCTCCATCACTAGGCCAAAAGTTATATATTTGATTCCTATCCTTATGAATCTCACTGGGAGGATAGAATTTAGAATAAAAGAGAGGTACTATTTCCTCCTATTCCATGGATTGTCCATTCTTCAGCAGCTTATACCATTCTTCAGCTCTTCCTTTCAATGATATAGAGAGTAACTTCTTCTTCACCCGTTCAGTTGTGATACCTGCACACTTAAACAACCCGCATAATTCATGGATAAAAAAGCAAATGATCACTAGGATGTAATTATCCATAACACGATCAACAATTCTTGTAGGTATCTTAAAAGGATCTATCTCAACTGGTGGTGGTTCATCTACTACCCTAACAGTGGTAGTAGTTTTCCCAAATAGGAAACCAAGTGGGTTATCCATATTGGAAACAAAGTAACAATAAAAAATAAAAAGCAATACTCACAGTATAAGTTTACTTTACCAGTTCCACTCTTCAATAGCGCTTCACTCCCTGGCAACAGCGCCAAAAAATAGTCTTGATGACCCACAAGTATAGGGGTGTATCGTAGTACTTTTGATAAATAAGAGTGTCGATCCCAACGAGGAACAAAATATGCTGACTAGTGGCACTGGCTCAAGAGTTCTCTGTAAATACTTAGCAAACGGATTTATAGGTTTTTTTGATAAACCAAGGAAATGAAGTGCAAGTAAATAAAGATAGAAAATAATTGCAGCAAGTGGCCCAATCCTTTCTTAGCAAAGGACAAGCCGGAGGAAATACTTATGAGTACCAAACATTCTCGAGGACACATGGGAATACTGTCAAGTACTTTCGTTTCATATAGCTGATTAATCTTCTCTGGTTTTATAAGTGTTGTGTGGGTGAACCTGTGCTAATGTACCGACCTTACTTGGACTAATACAAACTTGTGATTAAACCCCTTGCAAGCATCCGCAACTACAAGAAAGCAATTAAGATAAAAACCTAACCACAGCCTTAATCTTTGAGATCCTACACTCCCTTGTGCAAAGGTTTCCTAACGGGGTTCAGGTTTCTATCACTCCTGCAACCCCACAATTAGTAGCCAAATACACAATGCATTCCCCTAGGCCCGTAAATGGTGAAGTATCATGTAGTAGACGTTCACATGACACCATTAGAAGAATAGCACCACAACTTAAATATTAAACCATTGAATAATACCTCAACACAATTCCACTACTAACAACATGATTTCTCCCATGTCCTCGAGAACTAAACGAACTACTCACGAGATATCATATGGATCAAGATCAGAGATGATATGATGATGGATAACAATCTGAACATAAACAAGAATTCAATGGTTCCACTCACAAGCATCAACTACAATAGTAATCTACACTGGGAAAGTTTCCCCTAAGAACTATGCAAGATTCAACACAATTGTTATAGCGGGATGGAGTGGTGATGATGGTGCTGGTGGATATGGTGGTGTGGATGATGATGATGATGATCCCGATGAATTATAGCTTGATGGTGGTGTTGATGGCGACGATCTCCCCTCTCCGGGAAGGAATTTCCTCGACAGAAATCTATCTGCCGGAGAGCTCTTTCTTTCTCTATATTTTCCGCTCCGCAGAGGCGGCGAAATCTTTCTCTGGTCGCTCTCCCCGACTTTAGGGTTTCGAGGAGAAGATATAGGTGAGAGGGCGGAGCCAGAGGTGGGCCAGGGTGGCCACACCCCCTGTAGGCGCGGCCCAGGGTGGCCCACGCCTGGGGTGTGTGGCCCCCCTATGGCCCAACTCCGCCTCCCCTTCTGGCATCCTTCGTTTTTTGGGAAAATATAATTTTCTGTAGTTTTTCTGGTATTTTTCTGATCTTCGCAAAATTGCATCAAAACACCGCTTTTTCCATCAGAATCCTGAATCTAGCAGTTCATCCTCCAAGAATCATCCAACATGCAAAAATAGATGAAAAGACATAAGTAACACCTCTTAATATGAAATATATCAATGAATAGAGGAAATTATGATATAGAATGGTGATGCAAATTGGACGTATCAAGGTTTACCCCAAGGTACAAGGAGTACGTTGATACGTCATAAACGTATCTATAATTTTTTATGTTCCATGCTTGTTTAATATCAATTTTGCTTTGCTTTGTCTACACTTTGAGGTATTTTTATGCATTTTCTGGGACTAAACTATTAAAAAGATGCCACATTGCCAGTTGTTGTTTTCTGTTGTTTTTGGTTTCAAAAATCTAGTAAGGGAATTGGACGGGACAAAATCCAAAGTCAATATTTCACCGAGGAGAACACAGAGACCGAAGGGCGTCCGGAGGGGAGCCACGGGGTGGCCACCCCCCCCCCCCCCCACGCACGGTCCCACCTTGGGCCGCGCCTGGGCAGGGTGTGGGACCCCTGGCCGCCCTCCTGCCTCGCCTCTTTGCCTATATAAGCCCCCTGATGCCAAAACCCTAAGTACCCGATCAGATTTCCATGAAACAGTCCGTAGCCGCTGCCACCATCGTCCCTAGACCAGGGGGGGTCTGAAGCTCTTCCCGGAGGCCTTGTTCATCACCATGCAGCCTCCGGTATGATGCGTGAGTAGTTCACTCTTGGACTATGGGTCCATACAGTAGCTAGATGGTTGTTTCTCCTCCTTTGTGCTATCATGTTTAGATCTTGTGATCCCCGTTCATGATCAAGATCATCTATTTGTAATCATGCATGTTGTGTTTGCGGGGATCCGATGGATATTGAGATACTATGTCAGATTGATTATTGATTCTATCATGTCTTATTGATTATTGATTCTATCATGTCTGTGTTGTTTGAGATCTTGCATGCTCTCTGTTTCTAGTAGCTATCTTGGCCAAGTAGATGCTAGTGACTCCAAGAGGGAGTATTTATGCTCGATAGTGGGTTCATGCCTGGGGAAGTGCTAGAAATCTCTAAGGTTGTAGATGTGTTGTTGCTACTAGGGAGAAGACAACAATATTTTGTTCATGGAACAATTGTATTGTTTACTTTACACACATTGCTTAATGCAGTTATCCGTTGCTTGCAACTTAATACTGGAGGGGGTTCGGATGATAACCTGAAGGTGGATTACTACTCATAGATGCAATTGGATGGCGGTCTATGTATATTGTTGTAATGCCCAATCAAATCTCATAGGATAATGAATGTATAGTATTTGCATTGTTATGCCTTGCTCAGTTCCTCTCAATTGCCCCGCTGTAATTTGTTTACCCAGCATGTTATGTTATCTTTCTTAAGGAGAACACCTCTATTGAACTGTGGACCCCAGTCCAATCTTTACCATTGATACATCATCTACTGTTACCATTTACTCTCTACAAGCAACTGATGACCCACAAGTATAGGGGATCACAACAGTCTTTGCGGGTAGTATTACCCAATTTATTGATTCGACACAAGGGGAGCCAAAGAATACTTGCAAGCCTTAACAACTGAGTTGTCAATTCAGCTGCACCTAGAAATAGTTCTTGCTCACAGAAGTTTATTAGTAGCAACAGTTTGTAGTAGCAACAGCAAAGCAACAACAACAGTGAAACAGGAGCAATAGTAACAGTAGTAGCAAACAGTAGGATTCGAGTGCGTAGGCATAGGGATGGATGGACGAGCGTTGCATGAACGAGTCTAAACATGTAACTTCAAGATCTAGGGCATTGCAAATAAATAAGAATAAGCATCCAAGTACTAAACAATCTAGGCATGTGCTCCATATATAGTCATGCGTGCTCGCAATGAGAACTTGCACAACATCTTCTATCCATCCAACCCGTTGCAGCGGGGCATCTAGGGAACTACTGGAAATTAAGGTGCTCCTTTTAATAGAGTACCGGAGCAGAGCATTAACACTCCGTGAAGACATGTGATCCTCACACCACAGCCATCCCCTCCGGTTGTCCCAATTTCTGTCACTTCGGGGCCTTTGGATCTGGACAATGATATGTGTACACAACTTGCAGATAAGATCACAAACAATACTATCATAATGATTCAATAATAAGTTCAGATCTAAGATCATGGCACTCGGGACCTAGTGACAAGCATTAAGCATAACAAGTTTCAACAAAGTCAAATAGCACTAATAAAGATACTAGGCACTGTGCCCTAACAATCTTATTCGATTACATGATAGAACTCATCCAATCCCTACCATCCCCATAGCCTACAGCGGGGGATTACTCACTCATGGATGAGGGAAACATTGATTGTTGATGGAGAGACGTTGGTGATGATGATGGTGATGATCTTCCCCAAATTCCCCGTCCCGGCAAGGTGCCAGAACAGAGTTTCGGGATCCGAATCTTGGTTTCTGGTGGTGGCGGTGCAGCAGAACTCTTTCTGGAAAAAAGTCGAACCCCCCTCGGTTTTTAGGTCAGGAGGCTTCTTATAGGTGAAGAGGGAGGCCAGGGGGTGCCTGGGGTGGCCTCACCCCCTAGGCGCGGCCAGGCCTGGCCCACGCCTAGCAGGGGTGTGGGCCCCCCAGGCCTCCACTCCGTCTCGTACTCTGGCTCCATGGATCTTCTGGTGAAATAGGATTTTTGGCATATTTTCCGGGATTTTTCCTTATAGTTGATTTTCTGCACAAAAACTAGACACCAAGGTAATTCTGCTGAAAACAGTGTCAGTCTGTGTTAGTTGTATCCAAATCACACAAGTTTAGAGGAGAAACAATAGCAAAAGTGTTCGGTAAAGTAGATACATTTTGGACGTATCAACTCCCCCAATCTTAGCTTATTGATTGTCCTCAAGAAATTCAGTTGAAAACTGAGTGCGATAAAAGAACTTTCAGGAACACAGTTGCTTCATGTGATGCAAATATCCTCATCACAGGAGTAGATACTTAAACCATTCAAACTAAGTAGGCAACTCAGTCTACTCAATAGTCATTGCGAGCTATGAAGAGAAACCAACTCAATAATAATAAGTAGCATGGAACATAAACATAAGCAACATTGCAATGCTCATAATAAGGTATGATAGAGTGGTATCTCGCTTGCGTTTGTTTGTAGATCACAATATAAATGCCAAGGCACCTCTGAAGTTCAAGTGAAGACTAGAAGTAAAAATATCAGAGATACAAGCATCAAAGTCATGACATAATTAACCAAGTTTTGAGACAAACACAAGAATGAAAATTATGCTCTCAAGAAGGTGCTCATAGAATAAGTGGTGACTCAACAAGGAAGTGAAAAGGTTTTGAAAAGTTTGAAAGGCTTCCAAATGCTGAAATTAAGGTACTCATTAGCTTTGCGCTCTCATTGCCCCTATCATAGGCATCTTCATGTGGTTAAGGTGAAAGTGAGGTCCAATCTGAGTTATATGCTTGACAGACCATAAACTAGAAATCCCATGTCCCTTGAGTACGAGGGCCGCTCCGCATGCTACTCAATTTTGGTTACCTGTAAGTTCTTGTCATTGTAAATACATGCATATCATAGAGAACCACCAACGGGGTACCCCTTGCACATGAGACATGAGCTATCCCATGATCAAAATGACAAGGCAAGCATACAATGAGCATCTCAGCAATCTTTTTATTTACTATTTGCATAGATTTTTATTGAGGATGCTACACAGAATGCTCATTATGGTGATGCTGCAAGTTTCCACCATGATTAGGCATGACTTAGGCTAGCGGCTTAGGCGTTTCTCTAACACAATGTATATAAATCCATGAACTCACAAGCTCCCCTTTTATTTCACACCGACGACATCCACACACAAAAGAGCAAGGTATCAACTGGATATGTATCCATAAGTGTTGAAAGCGTTCCCCGTGATAGCACGCTTCTGCTAACTCCCAGCATATAATTTGCAAGCATATAACTTTCATGGATAGGTCACAATGGTTCAGGATTATTCAGTGCAAGAAATAAAGTGTGCCATAAAGTTCGTGAGAGCTTTACTAACTAACTTTCTCAAAACAGACAAACATTTTATTTGGAAGAAAACAAGGCATAAAGAATATGCACCAAAATAGCAAATGATGTTAATATGTAGGTATGGTGGCCATAGTTGGCAATATTGGTTTTGGGGAGTTGGATGCACAAGTAGAGCTCATACTCAGTGTAAGTGAAGGCTAGCAATAGAGAGGGAGCGACAAACGAGAGAGTAATAACTATCATAATCATGCTTGCAACAAAATATGACTAATTATGGCATGAAAGTGATACAAGAACTCTAAGGCAAAATAAATCATCAAGGCTTACTAACTATCGTTTAGTCATATGCATGCGTGAGCATGAGCCAAGTCGATTCACATGAAACATTCAGAGGAGGATACCACAATATCATACCAAGTTATGAATAAAACAATGCAAGAAAACATTCATATGACATGCTACAAACTATTAGCAAGCTGGAGCTAAGCACAAGAAAGCAAGAACTACTAAGCATCCATAATAACATACACCTTACATGAACAGACTAAGCATGCTCACAATGATGAGTATATGTACAAAAATGAAAACAAATAGAGTTCGTTACCAGCCTCTTACCACACCTCAAGTTGTCTTTATCTTCATTATTGCCCTTCACTTGTGTGACTTGAATAATAACATGAAACCAAACTCAACTGAGGACGGCTGAACCCTGCAAAGAACTCACAAAACCAAAGAATAAGAACAAATATTTTTGGTGTTTTCGATTTTTTTAAAGCAAGCAAACAAAGAAAAACCAAACAAAGCAAAAGCAAACAAAGTAAAAAACTTTTTGGATTTTTATTTTAAGGCAAACCAAAGCTAAAAAGCAAGGAAACAAACCAAGAGAAACAACGGAAATATTTTTGGTATTTTTGTGTTTTGAGAAAGCAGAAACAAAAACCAAAAATAAAGCGAAACAATGGATATACAAAGAACCGACCGAACATGATATATAGATGAGTGTGATGTCAGTATACCTCCCCCCAAGCTTAGGCTTTTGGCCTAAGTGGGGCTCAATAGCGCGGGTAGTAACCCCAAGCTGGTGGGTCGTCATAGGAATGATCATAGTCAGGCGCTTGTGATGAGGAAGAAGACGTGCCCCAAACATAGGAGGGTTTCCGGTATGAAGGCTCCCCCAAGTTGGAGAGATGAACCGAATCATCTTTGGCATCCTCTCCAACATTCTCCTCTTGCTGGGAAGTCTCCGCCATGTATGTGTCAAACTCCTCCTTCGTGAGCGACCATCCTTGCCTGTTATCAAAATTAAACAAAATAGGTGCAGGCAAATAAACTATTTTCCCAGTCCTACCACCTCTCCAACCACGCTTGGCAAAAGATAATTCATACGGTAAACTTCTCACAGTAGGCCCTAGAGAAACAAAATTATGTTGAACCATAGAATCCAGATCAAGCCTCTCTATGGGGAACCGATAATCTGAGTGGTGAGGCTCTAAACCATGGAAAGCTAGCAACCTAGAGGCAATGAGACCTCCACAAATTCCACCCTTCTCTTGGTTAGTGGTAATACGGTAAGCTGTCAAAGCACCCAGGT
The DNA here is from genome assembly GCA_916181665.1 of Avena sativa. NCBI lineage: Eukaryota > Viridiplantae > Streptophyta > Magnoliopsida > Poales > Poaceae > Avena > Avena sativa. The sequence goes on along the minus strand of OV702284.1, from coordinate 182,579,013 downwards.
TATAAGATCTATCCCTATTCAAAGCAGCTGCGAGAAAAGCTAGGATCAAAAGAAGATAACTTTCTAGCAATCTTTCTAGTAAGAACACACTTGGTAATGAAATAGGAAAAATATCTAATAGATGGGAACTGAATGTTCCGAATTTTACCACTTTCCTTCGAGAAGTTGAAACCTTGGAAAATTTCAGCATATAAATCCGTAAGTGACCTAAGCCTCTCCTTGACCTTCTCACAAGATCCCCATAGGAAGCGCAAGCTTGATGAAAAACCTGTAGGTGTGATACTTACTATAAAAATATTATAGCCCACTAATAAATTGCAATTAGACCAGCTTCTCTCCTTGTAGTTGTGCAACACGAGCTTATAATCATTGTTATAGTTTTTAGCTCATTTCTATAATTACACAAGTTACAATTGTCCCACCATGTGTGTTTTCTAAACATAATTCCTATATTGTGCGACTTGTTTTTGCTTTGTTCTAATCACATGGTTCTTTACTTGCCATTAGAGAATATCCACTCGGGGTCCCTAAAGCCCCCTAAAGGGCTATGGGGGTGCCGACACTCAAAATCGCATCCGGCTGGCCCCCTATTTTGTTTTTTCGTGCCAATGCGACCCGATTTATTATCCGACACCCCTAGGCCAAACCCAACCCACGGGGGGGGGGGCAAGTGCGGGCGCTAGATGGAGCTAAAAACGACATGGGCCATCCCTGTCGGCGACACACGCCTACAAACTTGCCCATTCTGCATTTCCTCCCCCACGACCACCACCCTAGCAGCTCACCGCCGCTACCACCCCTTGTCATTGTTGGCCGTTTAGTCCGCTATAAACACCCACACAGCCACCGGAAATACTCCCCAGGCCCTCCCAAACCGCCTCCTCGCCCGCTTCATCGACGTCGTTCGGCCTCCTAGTAGATCCATGCCCGCCACACAACCACCCTACCAACTAGGTTTTGGGCGGTTTGCCAAAGGCATGAATTCAGACGATGAAGAAATGTTGACCGCTCTGATGGACGACGAAGTCGCCATTGCCGCTGGCACCCAAGACACTATCGATGACGACGATCATCTCATGGTCGTCACTTCCCTCCTGGGCATGATGGCCGGATCCGAGGAGAAACCGTCTATTGGGGGTTTGAAGCCTGGGAGGCGCAAGAGCAAGCCGGTGCAGAGGATGGAAGGCTACTACATGCTCTATGCCGACTACTTCGCCGACGACCCATTGCACGACAATATCACATTTCGGCGCCATTTCAGAATGAGCCAGAAGCTTTTCCTGAAGATCGTCGAGCAATTGAGAGAGGTCGAAGAATACTTCAAACTGAAGAGAGACGCCATCACCACGTTTGGTTTCTCTATAATCCAAAAATACATAGGTGTTCTCTAGATGCTTGCATATTGAATTCCTGGAGACACATAGGATGACTACCTCTGCATGGCCGAGTCCACATCCATCGACTGCATGTATAAATTTTGCAGGGCAATTGTGTTGTATGGGAAGAATTACTTGAGAACACCCAATGCAGAAGACACAACTCAGATCCTAGAACATAATGCAACAAGGGGTTTTCAGGAATGTTTGGAAGCATTGAATGTATGCAATGGGCATGGAAGAACTTCACATTCGTGCACCAAGGCATGTACAAAGGTCACAAAAGATCATGCAGTGTGGTGCCTGAAGATGTGGCAGATTAGGATCTATGGATTTGGCATGCTTTCTTCGTTATGGCAGGATCACAGAATGACATCAACATGCTGCAGTGTTCAAATGTGTTCGCCAAGCTTGTTGAAGGCGGAGATACTCCAGTGTAGTTTGAGATCAGTGGGAACTAGTATGACAAGGGCTACTACTTGGCGTATGGCATCTACCCAAGATGGTCAACATTTATGAAGACGATCTTAAACCCTATGCCTAAAGGAAAGAAAACTTGGTTTGCCACATAGCAGGAGGCTTGCAGGAAGTATGTGGAGAGTACATTCGGTGTGCTACAAGCTCGATTTGCCATTGTGAGATACCCTACCCTTACATGGTCGAAAGATCAAATGTGGGAGATCATGACTGCTTGTGTCATCTTGCATAACATGATCATTGAGAACGAGCGGGTGACTCCAGAACTGTATTATCATTAAGGTCCTCTTGCAGATGTTAATCACCAAGTGCCACATGTGTTTGCTTCTTTTCTTGCTAGGCGGCAAGAAGTTCAAGACACAAATACTCATAGTCAATTGCAAGATGATACGGTGGAGCATTTATGGAGGCTCAAAGGAGCCAACTAGTTTGTTTATTTGTTTGTATTTATTTTCTATATTGAACTTTTTGAATTATTTGTTTAATTTCGTGAACTTATAATAAATTTGTATGCTGAACTATTTATTTATTATATTTAAATTGTTGAATTACTTGTTTGATGATTTGATAAACATATCTTAACACTTGTTGATATTTTTGTATGGGCGGCATGGTTGGGAGCCAGCGCCCCCAATTCATCAACGTATTCGGCACCCCCATACAGGCCAAAAAACGGCTGCGCCAGACGCCGTATAGGGATTAGTGGATATTCTCTTACAAATCTTGGTTTTCAGTTGCTCCAATTTACATGTCATTTAACATACCTAAACTCCTCGTAATGCCCGTATTTGCGATGTTTCTTATGTTTTTTATACGACACCATGGAATTGAAGGGTATCGCAATCCCGAGACCACTGGTTTTAATTTTTGCTATCCCTCGATCCAAATTACTCGTCACATGTTCGTTAAATCTGTATTTTAATTAAAACTACGACAAGTAATTGGGAAATGCTATGCATCCCCGAAGATATTTGTCCCCAATACCTCCAGTCGACAGCGCGACACGTATCCTTAAAAACAGCACCTTCTCTCGCTTTTGCTACAAATGACCCGTTTTTTCTACAAAATGTTCCGCTTTTTGCTACATGTAGAAAAAACGGTTCGACCTAGAAAATAGAAAATCCGACTTGACCTCGCCGGAGACCATGTAGAAAAAAATTGTGCTAATGTAGCATATCTGACTATTGGAGATATGCCCAAGAGGCAATAATAAAGTGGTTATGATTATATCTTTGAGTTTATGATAAATGTTTACATCCCATGCTATAACTGTATTAATAGGAAACATTAATACTTGTGTGTTTTGTAAACATAAAAGTGTCCCTAGTAAGACTCTTATTAAACTACCTTGTTGATTAATAGATGATCATGGTTTCCTGGTCATAGACATTAGATGTTATTAATAACAAGATCATATCATTAGGAGAATGATGTGATGGACACACACCCAAAGTTTAAGTTCGTTTTGCTACAAGCTTTCAAATACATAGTAACCTAATCCTTCGACCATGAGATCATGTTAATCACCATCACCGGATGAGTGCTTTGATGACATCAAATGCCATTTCCGCAACTGGGTGGTTATAAAGGTGGCATTGGGTATTCTGAAAGTATGTGTTGAAGCGCATGAATCAAGAGTGGGATTTGTCCATCCAAATGACAGATAGATATAGTCTGGACCCTCTTGGTAGAATGTCATCCAATTGGCTTGCAAGCAAGTGACTACGTCACAAGGGATGTCATATCACGGAACGAGTAAAGAGTACTTATCGATAACGAGGTTGAACTAGGTATGGAGATATCAATGATTGAACCTCGAAGAAGTAAAGTATCACGAGACAAAGGGAATCGGTATCGTATGTTAATGGTTCATTATGGATCTCCAGATCCCGCTATTGGTTATTGATCTAAGAGGTATCTCGATCATGTCTGCATAGTTTGTGAACCGTAGAGTGACACACTTAAGGTTCGATGTTGTTTAAGTAGATATTGAATATGATTTGGAGACTGAATGTTGTTCGGAGTCTCGGATTGGATCTAGGACATCACGAGGAGATCCGGAATGGTCCGGAGAATAAGATTCATATAATGAAAGTCATTTTCTGGGGTTCAGAAAAAGTTTAGGTATTTTGATCGGACCTTCTAGAATGTTCTAGAAGGGCCACCAATGGGCCCACCACCTCGGGAGGGGGCACATGGGTCAGAGGGATGCTGCGGGGGCTCATGGGCTAGCCGCACCAATCCCTAGTGTCCCAACTGGCCAACCCCAAAGGAAAGGGGCAAAACCCTAAAGAAGGAAAGATGGAAACTTGGGGGGCAAGTTTCCCCTACTCCCTATGTGCACCGGCCCTAGGAGGGGAGGACCAAGGGGGCAGCCCCGACCGCACCCCCTCTATATAAAGAGGGGAGGGGATGGTGCCACCCTTGCCTCTTGCTCCCAACCCTAGCCGCCACCCTACTCCTCCTCCTTCCTGCTGCTCCGGCTTAGGCGAAGCCCTGCAGGATTCTCTCCTCCACCACCACCACCATGTCGTTGTGCTGCTGGGATTCTAAGGGGATCTACTACCTCCTCTGCCCGCTGGAAAAGGGAGTAGAAGGTATTCATGGACTCTGTACATGTGACCTATTGTGGAAGCGCTGCCGGAACGCAGCTCCGGAAGGATCGACTTCACGATCTTGAGATCGGCAAGTGATCAACTACATCAACCGCGAGATCCGATCTTGTTAATGCTTTGGATCTACGAGGGTTAGTTCTCCCCTATCTCTTTGCACTGATCTTGTAGATTAGATCTTGCCTTTTACATAGATTGGATCTTGGTTTTATGTGTTCTTGCGATAGAATTTTTTTTCCATGCAACAAACCCTACAGTGGCATCAGAGCCGAATCTATGCGTAGATCTATTGCAAGAGTAGAACACAATGGTTTTATGGGCGTTGATGCTTTTGTTGTCGCTTGATTTTCGTGTACTTTGCATCTTGTGGGATGGTGGCATGAAGCGGCCCGGGCTAACCTTACATGTCGTCGCACATGAGACTTGCTCCACGCTCAACGTGCAACTTGCATTGCACAAGTGGCTTTGCGGGTGTCTGGCTCTCCCACCATAGTTAAGATCCAACTTACAATATGAACTTGACAACACTTTGATGGTGCTGCACATGGCACTTTGTTGGTAACCCCAAGCGCAGGGTGTGAAGAGCAAGCAGCAAGTTTTCCCTCAGTTGAGACCGAGGTTATCGAACCAGAAGGATGAAGGAAACGTCACACAGGTGTTACAAACAATATGGAGACCTGCACAACACAAACTCAAGACTTTGCCCCAACGAATCAGTGAGGTTGTCAAGCTCACCGGTTTGTTGTAACAAAGGATTAAACGTATGGTGTGGAAGATAATGGTGGTTTGTAGCAAGTAAACAAGTAACAGTGGAAGATGTATCAATGGTAAATATTGTACCAGGGTCCATAGTTCACTAGAGGTGCTCTCCTTAGATAAACAACATGGCATGAAGGGTAAACAAATTACAGTAGGGCAATTGATAGGAACTGAGCAAGGCATAACAATACAATTACTAGTCAGAAAGATCCTATGAGTTTGATTGGGCAATACAACAAGATACATAGACCGCCATCCAACTGCATCTATGACTAGAAGTCCACCTTCAGGTTATCATCTGAACCCCCTCCAGTATTAAGTTGCAAGCAACAGACAACTGCTTTAAGCAAAGTGTGTAAGGTAAACAGTCCACATGTTCCATGAACAAGAGACCATTGTTTTCTCCCTAGTAGAAACAACACATCTACAATCTAAGAGATTTCTTTCACTTCCCTTGGAAACTAGAGGCATGAACCCACTATCGAGCATAAATACCCCCTCTTGGAGTCACTAGCAACTACTTGGAAAAAATAGCTACTAACAACGGAGAGCATGCAAGATCACAAACAACACAGACATGATAGAATCATAAAGACAAAACCATTAATCAAACCAACATAATAATCTCAATATCCATCGGATCCCCGCAAACACAACATGCATGATTACAAATATATTAGATCTTGATCATGAACGGAGCTCACAAGATCTATACATGAAAGCACAAAGGAGGAGATACAACCATCTAGCTACTACATGGACCCATAGTCCAAGGTGGAACTACTCACGCATCATACCGGAGAGAAGGCCTCCGGAATGATCTCCCCTCCGGCAGGGTGACGGGAAGAACTTCAGATCCCCATCGATCTAGGGACGATGGTGGTGGCGGCGGCTACAGACGGCTTCATGGATTTCTGATCGAGTACTCAGGGTTTCTGCATTGGGGGCTTCTTATAGGCGAAGGGGGATACCAAGGCGGCCGCCAGGGCGACTAGACCCTAGCCAGGCACGGGGTAGGGCCCACCCGCACCTGGGGTGGGTCTGGCCCCTCTGGCCGGCCCCTTCGGCTCTCCTCTGGACTTCTTGTTCCCCACAGAAAGTAATTGAATTTGTCCTTTGTCCCTTCCAATTCCGAGAATATTTCTTTACTAACTTTTCTGAAACCAAAAATAGCAGAAAACAGGCATCTAACACTATTGCAACTTGTTAATAGGTTAGTACCAGAAAACTTGTAAAAGGCACCTCAAAGTGTGGACAAGTAAAGCAAAGTAGATACTAAACAAGCATGGAGCATCAAAAATTATAGATACGTTTCCAACGTATCAACATCCCCAAGCTTAACTCCTGCTCGTCCTCGAGTAGGTATGTGATAAAAAGAATAATTTTTGAGGTGACATGCACCCTCACAATAAAGATCCAACCATTTGCAAGCATTGAAAGCTAGGATCAAAGAACTCTAAACATGTGCATGAAAGATGGAGTTCTAACAGTAGGACATAGTAACTATGCATGCAACATGACAAGCTACAAACAAAGATCATAAATAACATGCATTGAAAAATGTTTGTTTGTTTCACATGCAGAAAACATAGCGTAGTGGCAATCATCTTGTCCCTCATATAGTAGCAAATAGATGCATAGGACACCTGTAGAGTTCACAAGGGTGACTAGAAACAAATAGCACAAGAGCAAGTAATAACACAATATGCATCAATTAATAAGCTTTGGAACACTGCACACAGATGACAACTATGCTCTCTCAATGGTGCCTAAAGGTAGAAGGTGGAGACTCAAGTAATTGTGGAAGAAATGCCTTTTTGTAAAGGAAGCAGGGATTACAAGTTTCAAAAAGAGCTTCCAAAAATTATGGTACTTGTTAGCTTTCAGCTCTCATTGCCCCTATCATAAGCATCTTGAAGTGGTTAAGGTTAAAGTGGAAAAGCTGGAGTATATGCTTGACGAAGTATAAGTTGGCAATCTCAAGTCCCTTGAATACGAGGGCCACACCTCATGCATACTCAACTTTGGGTCCAGGTAATTTCTTGTCACTATAAGTATTTGCATATCATTGAGAACCGCCAATGGGGTACCCCTTGCACATGGTACATGAGCTTTCCCATAACCAAAATGACAAGGCAAGCAGACAATGAGCATCTCAGCAATCTTTTTATTTACCATATGCATAGCTTTTTATTGAGGATGCTTCATAGATATCTCATTATGGTGATGCTGCAAGTTTCCACCATGATTAGGCATGTCTGAAAGGGTATTTTACCCTATGCTATTTTTGGTTGACAATGACACCATGGTTAGAGTGGACTAATGCTATTTCTAGTGTCTTACACAGGTTCTAGTCCAATGCTGTGATGAAATGTTATCGGAGACCCCCCCATTTTGATAACGAAGCTTCGCACCGGAGTTTTCCCTTTTCATGTAATTTGAGTCCGGTTAGGAGCTCCGCACTATTAAGAGGGGTTCTCTCGATGAGCTTGTTGGGGATGATCACCTAAGCCATATACACATCCCTCTCTCCTACCTAATCCATCACCAAAGAGAGATGAGAAGAAATCCTATCCACCTGAGCCTTTTCTGCAGATCCGGTTTTCAGACCGGTTGGACCGGCTCCCAGACCGGACCGTCCGGTGTCAGGATCGGAAATCCGGACTCAAACCGGGATCTCCGGTTTTCTTACTCCGAGTTTGTCCGAGTCTGGAGTACTGAGAGCAGTTTCGGTTTCAGTCCGATTTTCCGGGCTGTGGACCGGACTGTCCGGTGTGTGGGCCGGACCAACCGAACTTAAAACCGGACCTTGCGATTTTGGCTCAAAACGGCTAGTTTTCTCCTTGAGTATAAATATCCCTTCTTCCAGCTTGAGTAGGTTAGGCATTCAGTTCATATCATTTCTTGAAGCTCTCTATCTCTCTCCCCATTGTTGAAACACAAAAGCTTGAGGATCTCCCATTCTACCCAACCAAATCCAAATCCCTTTGGTAGAAAGGAAGAGGAGGTCCCGATCTACGTTTCCACCAAGCCAAAGTTCATTCCCTCTTGAGTTCATCGAGTTAGCTTGTTACTCTTGGGTTTGTGGGAAACCCTAGGCGGATAGGGTCGCCCGGAGGCATTCGGCTTGTGATTTGCCCCGTGGAAAGTTTGTGAGGGTTTGGAGACTACCCTAAAGTCTACCACGAGTAAGTGAGCTATTCCTTCGTGGGATAGGCTCGGAGAAGAAGGTGAACCTTCATGGCGCGTGAGGAATCCTTCGTGGAACCTCACACCTCTCCAACGTGACGTAGCCCCCTTCCCAAAGGTGGTGAACACGGGAATACATCTTTGTCTCCGCGTGCTTCGGTTATTCCTTAACCGACCTCTTACTTGTGTTGCTTATCTTGTGATAGCCTTCGAGCTTGAAGTATCTTGTACATCATCTAGGTTGCCTCACCTAGTTTGCATTTAGGCTCACTTATATTCCGCAAATCCTAAAACTTGCAAAAGATTATAAAGAATTTTGTAGAAACCTATTCACCCCCCCCCCTCTAGGTTAACCATCTTACACTTTCAATTGGTATCAGAGCCAAGGGTTCTTTTAAGGGCTTTACCGCCTAAGAGGAAAGATGGTTTTCTCCGATGATGAGGAGGAAAAAACTTATTCGGTCAAGGAGCTTCGTGAACTCTTAGCCAAGAGTGCCCTTGAAAAGGCCAAGGCGGATTCCGATCTCCTTTTTCGAATGAGTTACCTAGAAGGACAACTTAAGGCCATTGGCGATGGGGCTTTTCTTGGTAATCCATTGGTAGTACCTCAAGGGAGACCAATGGACATCGAGAAGGATAAGGATGCCGAGTCCGCTCATGAGGGCGGCTCGTCAAAAACTTCCACGCCCCCTAATCAATTCCCTTATGTTTATCCTAAGCAAAAGAACATCATGCCTCATATTAATGGTTCGGGCCCTGCACCTCATTATGATGGAACTCACTTCTCTCATTGGAAAGCTTCTATGGAATCTCATCTTCGCAGCTGTAGCGTTGAGCTTTGGGAGATTGTATGCACCGGCTTCCATCCTCATGATCCCAACAACCTCACCCCGGGGGAGTACTACGACCGTCAACTAAATGCAACGGCTTGTGACAAGATAAGGAGTGCCATTCACCGCACTCTCCATGATCAAGTCAGCGACATCCCCACCGCAAAGGATCTTTGGGATAGGATTGTCATTCTCCAAGAGGGAACCTCTCTTATCCAAAAGTCCAAGTATGAAGCCGCCAAGTCTGAGATGAACATGTTCATGAACCATGATGGTGAAACTATCGCTGAAGCATACAAGAGACTCGTTGCCCTCCGCGTGAAGATTGGTGGCCTAGGGTGTGAGAAGTATGATGATGGATTCAATTTGAATGATGAACTTATCAAGTCCAAGATTGTCTCCATGATCGCGGTAACCGACAAGAAGCTTGCCTTGAACTTGCAACTCCTCGATAGAGCTAATCAATTCACTCCTGATGATCTAGTCTCTTATCTAGTTGCCACGGATAACTTGGCGGATGAAGGGCAAAAGATCAAGGAGATCAACCGTGCTATCGGGTCTTCCCACTCCCTAGCTTTGAAGGCCAAGCAAGTGCAAGAATATGTTGCTAGTGATGAAGATAGCGATGGTGATGGAGTTGATGATATGCTCTCTCAACTTGCTCTCTTCACCAAGAACATGAAGTTCCGAAGAAGGAAAAACTCAACGGGATCAAGTAAGAAGAAGAGGACGTGCTACAATTGTGATGAGGAAACCCATTTTGCCGACAAGTGTCCTTATGAGAAGAGGCTTGACAAGCCTAAATATGAAGAAGGTGCCAAACCAAGATTAAAGCCCAACCCCATCAATGAAAGATACAAGAGGAACAATAGGCGTGATGGTAAGGGCTTCCTAGGCCAAGAATACATATCCGACAATGAGGAAGAGGATGAAGAGAAGGTGGTTGGAGTGGCCGGTTTGGCCTTTGCCAAACCCGGGTCTCTCTTCACCTATGACTACACCAAGGACTACACCGACGACTCTCCTAACCCCAAGGTCACTGCCACTTGCCTCATGGCAAGGAGCTCCAAGGGCGAGTCCGACGTGGAGTGTGGGGATAAGGAGAAAGTGGTGGGTGTGACCGGTTTGGCATATGTCGAATCCGGTTCACCTCTCACCTACGACTACTCCAAGGACTACATCGAGAGTTCTCCTATTCCCAAGATCATCGGTTCTTGTCTTATGGCAAGAATCTCCAAGGTAATTGTCTCTCCTCCATCCCTATCTAGTGTCTTGGATGATCTTGAGAGTGACCATGATAGTGATAGTGATAATGATGAATTTGGAAAAGAATATATAAAAGAAATGTATGCTATCATGAAGTCTCTTCCTCCCATTGCTCGTGCTAGAGTCAAGCACTTAATGGAACTTGTTAGCTCACGCGATGAGACCATTGATAGCTTGGAATCTCATATTGATGATGAGAAACGAAGATTCAATCTTCTTGAGCAAGAGCTTTGTGAGGAAAAGAATACCAACTCTTTTCTTAAACTACAAATTGAAATCTTTGAAATTGATAAAGCAAAAGACATGGACACTATTGATAGGGCTAACTCATTGTCTCAAGAGCTCGATGTCTCAAAGAAAGAGCTTGAAGTTGCTCATGCTTCTCTTACCAAGGACCTTGAGCACCTTGAGAAGGCTAGTTTGCTTGTCAAGCGTGAGCTCATAAAACTTGGAGAGAACCATGATCAACTTCGGGTGTCCTATGAGAAAGCTCTTGGTACATTGAAGGATCCAATTATAGTTGAAAATGATTCTTGTACCTCTAACTCTACCTTTGATCAAGCCCACCTCATTGAGGAAAATAAGAAGTTGAAAGAGCAACTTGAGAAAGAGTGTCGTGCACCTATCTCCAAGGGAAAGATCCTAGATGAGATTTTGTCCCGTCAAAAGACGAGAGTTTCCAAGGAAGGTGTCGGTTTTGATCCAAAGAACAACACGAGCAATGCCATTCCACCGAAGAAGATAACCTTTGTGAAGGAAGGTGACAAGGTGGTTGACCGGGCCAAAAGGAATGTGGTGAATGGGGGAGCCATGAGGGGCAATCCCAATCACAAGTTTGCGGGAGAGTCTAATCCTTCCTATGTGTTATGTAAGGGCACTCAAGGAAATGTATATGCCAAATATGTTGGCCCTCGAAATGGTTATGCTTATAGGTGGTACTCAATTTGGGTACCTAAGGATCTTGTTGCTAATGCTAGGGGACCCATTACTCAATGGGTTCCTAAATCAAAGAATTGATTTTGTAGGGTTATGCCTCCGGTGGATCAAAATGGGTGTTTGATAGTGGATGCACCAATCATATGACCGGAGGTAGGAGTGGGCTTGACCAATTCATTCACGATGTCAACTCAACGTCAAGCATCACTTTTGGAGATAACTCAAAAGGAAAGGTTCTTGGTTATGGTAAGTTGGTAATTTCCAAGTTTTTGACTCTTGAGACTGTCCTACATGTTGAAAACCTTGGTTACAACTTGCTTTCTATTAAACATCTCGCGGATGCTGGCTATGACTCCTACTTCTCTAGAACTTTTGTGAAGGTCTTTAGGGGTGATGATCTCAGCTTGGTTCTCATTGGACACGTGGAAGACGACCTTTATGTGGTCGACCTCTCGAAAGAGAGTCAATCTCTTCCTACATGTCTAATGGCCAAGGCTGACAAGGGATGGCTTTGGCATCGTCGCCTAGGCCATGTCAACATGATAAATCTCAATCTCCTCCTAAAAGGTGAACATATTATTGGACTAACCGGTATCTCCTTTGAGAAAGATCGTGTGTGTAGTGCTTGCATTTCAGGGAAGCAAATTGGAAAGCATCATCCTTCAGTTACCAAGGTGGCCACGTCAAGACCCTTGGAATTGCTCCATATGGATCTCTTCGGGCCTTCGACATATGACTCTCTTGGAGGAAGAAGATATGGTCTTGTCATTGTTGATGATTACTCAAGGTATACTTGGGTCTTTCTTCTCAAGACGAAGGATGAGACTTTCAAGGAATTCATGATCTTCGCCAAGCAAGATCAACGCACTCATGGTGTGGAGATCAAGACTATTAGAACCGACAACGGCACCGAGTTCAAGAATTACACTCATGGTGTGGAGATCAAGACTATTCGACCTTGTTTGTCTCAAGGAGGACTATTACCCTGACTTCATCCGTCAGTTCTTTTGCACAGTCTATTTTCATGATGATGAGGATCGCACTATTACTTGGATGACTGGCACGAGGCGCTTTCAGGCTACTTATGCTGATTTGGTCGATGTCATGGGCTACACTGGTCGAGGCGGCGGCTTCTGTATTCACAGTGAGAAGGTCAAGCCTGCTGAGACTCTTGCTTTCTGCTACCCCAGTGATTCTCAGTGGAGTCCTCCGTGCATGACTGGCATGTATTACTACTATCATACCTTGGCCACTATCTTTCGTCAGTCCCTTGTTCCCCGTGTTGGCGATTCCACCAACTGCCGTGGGTACTTTGCCAACTTGTTGTACTATTGTCACCCGGATCGGCTGAGGAAGATTGATGGATGTGAATTTGTGTACTGTGAGCTACGGCAGGCTGCTTTGGACAGGATGACTCCCACCTTCTGCGCATATGTTCAGAAGCTGCTCAATCGGGTGGTGCCGCCTGGTGTGATGGTGGGCGAGCGTGAGGAACAAGAAATGCTTAATCTCTGTCTCCGTGCACACACTCCTGAGGTCCCTGGGATGCGGCCTCCTGAGCACCGCACCAAAGCTTCTCATGATCCTCGGCCTTCTTTTTCTACTCGGTCTGGTTCTCGTCGTCCTGTTGGTGAGTCCTCCTCTCACCCAAGGCCGAAGGGTGGTGCTGCCAAGTTTTTTAAGAGGCTATTCCAGATGTGTCGTTCTTCCTATGATGTGAGTCACAAGGCTTTGGAATTGAGCCAGGAGACTAGACGTCGCCACAATGAGTATCTTGCGACCCAGAATGTCACTCCTCCACCTGATGGTCCTGAGATGGCCCCTGTTCCTTATGTCAACTATGAGATGCCGCCTCTTGATGATGCTATGTTCTATGGGTTCTTCCCTGGTCAGTTTGCTCCCAGTGGTCCTGGTGGTCCCTCTGCTCAGGGTCATGTTGATGATGAGGACAATGATGATGCTGCCGATAGTGATGAGGCCTCTGAAGAGGAAGATGTCCCTCCTCCTCCTCCTCCGCCGTTCTTCTAGTTGGGCTGCGTTAGCATCGCTCTCCTTCTCTTCCTTTTTGGTGTCTCGATGCCAATGGGGGAGAAGAATAGAGTTCTATTAGATATCTACGGGTTCCTTGCTGGGGTTTTCCGGGGTTTGCCGTTAGCACAATGCCCCTTGCGTTCTCATTGCTTCTTATGGCATTGTGCTTTCCCTTTCGCTTTATGTATGAACTATCTACTTTCGTTCTGTCTGTTGAACAAGTGTGTGCTTTATGTGTGAACCTTGGATATTTATATTATGCTATGACTACGTCTTTTGTTGTTTATAATATCTTTGCGAACTCTAGCTCGGTTTGTCATCGTCAATCAAAAAGGGGGAGATTGAAAGGGTATTTTACCCTATGCTATTTTTGGTTGACAATGACACCATGGTTAGAGTGGACTAATGCTATTTCTAGTGTCTGACACAGGTTCTAGTCCAATGCTGTGATGAAATGTTATCGGAGACCCCCCCCCCCCATTTTGATAACGAAGCTTCGCACCGGAGTTTTCCCTTTTCATGTAATTTGAGTCCGGTTAGGAGCTCCGCACTATTAAGAGGGGTTCTCTCGATGAGCTTGTTGGGGATGATCACCTAAGCCATATACACATCCCTCTCTCCTACCTAATCCATCACCAAAGAGAGATGAGAAGAAATCCTATCCACCTGAGCCTTTTCTGCAGATCCGGTTTTCAGACCGGTTGGACCGGCTCCCAGACCGGATCGTCCGGTGTCAGGATCGGAAATCCGGACTCAAACCAGGATCTCCGGTTTTCTCACTCCGAGTCTGTCCGAGTCTGGAGTACTGAGAGAAGTTTCGGTTTCGGTCCGGTTTTCCGGGCTGTGGACCGGACTGTCCGGTGTGTGGGCCGGACCAACCGAACTTAAAACCGGATCTTGCGATTTTGGCTCAAAACGGCTAGTTTTCTCCTTGAGTATAAATATCCCTTCTTCCAGCTTGAGTAGGTTAGGCATTCAGTTCATATCATTTCTTGAAGCTCTCTCTCTCTCTCTCCCCATTGTTGAAACACAAAAGCTTGAGGATCTCCCATTCTACCCAACCAAATCCAAATCCCTTTGGTAGAAAGGAAGAGGAGGTCCCGATCTACGTTTCCACCAAGCCAAAGTTCATTCCCCCTTGAGTTCATCGAGTTAGCTTGTTACTCTTGGGTTTGTGGGAAACCCTAGGCGGATAGGGTCGCCCGGAGGCATTCGGCTTGTGATTTGCCCCGTGGAAAGTTTGTGAGGGTTTGGAGACTACCCTAAAGTCTACCACGAGTAAGTGAGCTATTCCTTCGTGGGATAGGCTCGGAGAAGAAGGTGAGCCTTCGTGGCGCGTGAGGAATCCTTCGTGGAACCTCACACCTCTCCAACGTGACGTAGCCCCCTTCCCAAAGGTGGTGAACACGAGAATACATCTTTGTCTCCGCGTGCTTCGGTTATTCCTTAACCGACCTCTTACTTGTGTTGCTTATCTTGTGATAGCCTTCGAGCTTGAAGTATCTTGTACATCATCTAGGTTGCCTCACCTAGTTTGCATTTAGGCTCACTTATATTCCGCAAAGCCTAAAACTTGCAAAAGATTATAAAGAATTTTGTAGAAACCTATTCACCCCCCTCTAGGTGAACCATCTTACACTTTCAATGGCTTAGGCTAGCGGCCTAGGCATTTCTCTAACACAGAATACAGACTCCATGGACTTACAAGTCCCCTCTTTATTTCACACTGGTGACATCCATAGACAAAAGAACATGATATCAACTGAGTACAACAATGTACAAGTGCATTGTTGAAAACGCTCCCCGTGACAGCATGGTTCTGCTAACTCCAACTTATAAGTTCAAGCATATACAACAAAGTTGCCACAATGGTTCAAGTTTATTAGGGGCAAAGAATAAAGTGTGCCATCAAGTTCGTGAGGGCTTTAATCACTAAGTTTTCACATAACAAAATAGTTTTTAATTAGAAGATAGTTGAAAACAAGAATATACTTGGAATAGTGTAACACACCATGCATAGAAATTTATAGTGGACACTTTGGAATAACTTGGTTTCTTGGGAGTTGGAGGCATGAGTAGAACTTACTCATACAATTGGAGGCTAGCAAAAGACTAGGAGCAACCAACTAAGAGAGCAATAATGGCCATAATCATGCAGAGCAACAAAGCATACTAATCAAAGCAAATAGTGGTACTACAAGTCAAGGAATAAATGATCATAGAGGCTAATGGTGACTTGTGAGAGTCATAACATGGTGTGAGCATGTGCCAAGTCAACCCAAGCAAAACATCAAAGGAGAATACCACAATACTATGCTTTTGCATGCTAAAACAACGCATAATTTCTTCAAGGCACACTAAGCAATCCCAGTTGTTTGAAACAAGACATGCTACAGCAATAATCACTAAGCATAAGGTCAAAACAACACCTAGCATGTCATGCTAAAGTCTAAGTCACAGTCAATGCAAGCTCCTCTTGTACTTCAAGCAAGAACTTACTACTCCTTTCCAACACCAAGCAACCTTATTTGCAAAACAACACAACGAGAACGGAGGTCCAAACTACTCAAGAAAACTAAACAAACTAATCAAAGCAAACGAAAACTAAGACTCTCCAAGAACAACACAATTGTGCATGAAACAATAAAAACGAAGTGTCTAGACAGGCCTGGGCTTTTTATTGATGAAGAAGGGGATGCCTTGGGCATCCCCAAGCTTTTACTCTTGTACCTCTTGGATATTTCTTGGGGTGACAGCATGGTGGCATCCCCAAGCTTGAGATTTTGTCCATTCTTCATCTCATTGCATCATTCTTTCTCCACACCTGAAATTTTTCCTTCATACCAAATTTCACACAATCTTCTCTAAGACTATGGATTTGATCCATATAAAAATTTAGCAACAAACATTTATACATGATAAAAATGATAAATAAAAATATTATAAAACCATGGAAATTATTGAATAATAAAAAGGATTAAAAGATTATTTAAATAAAATCATAAAGATTAAACAATATCCAATTTTATTTAAATAAAGACAAATTGCCTAATCTAAATAATAAAACCCAAGAAAATTATGTAGAAGTCAATTTAAAATCTTGAATTAAATACACAAGCAAATGGAATAAAGATAATCCAAATCCAAATAAATAAAGGGATAAATAATATTCAAATAAAAGTATATGGGATTAAACCATATTCGAATTATTTAAATGAATACAAAATCCCTAATATAAATGATTAAATAAATCGTGCGAAAAATAAATGAAATTACCAAAGTGGATTAAAGATTATCTAATTGACTTAAAATAATAAAAGAATTATTTGAAGAAATAATATGGATTGGAACCATATTTAAATTTTATTTAAAATAAAGACAAATGCCCAATTTAAATGAACATTAAATCATATTAAATAATTCAAAGTGAATTATTTGCACTAATGAATAAATAAAACCTACTGAAAAAGGTTTGGTAAAAATTGGAATTCAAATAGAAGTTTGAAAATATATTTAAAACCTTATTTAAATAAAGACAAAATGTCTATTTTAATTAAATAATGAACCATAAAAGAATATAAGAAAATATTCAAAAATCGATTCTAAAATACATTGTTAAAACAATATTAAAACATACTGAAAGTTGGGAAAAGTTTGAATTCAAACAAATGTTTGAATCATTTGAATCAAATCAAAACAGAAAATGAAATCAGAAAAAGAAAAAGAATCAGGAAAGGAAAAAAATAAGAAAAACCAGCCCAGCCCCATATGGCCCAGCAAGCCCACTCTCCTCCCCTCCCTGCAAAATCATATTCTTACTCAAACCCGCACCCGCACAACCGCTGACACCCCGACCCCACTTCGGCCCTGTCATCATCTTCTCCACCCGCTGACCTCGCCCCTATTCCCTCTTAGCCGTTTCGACCGATGTTTAATCCGCGTCAATACATATAAATGGCGATGTTAATCCCTCCAGAGACCACGCCCTGCTAAACGCTCACCTCTTCCCTCTCTTTCCCTTCGCTCGCCATCCTCTCTCTGCCCCAGGGCTGCTCTAATTTTGCTCGGAACCTACACTGTCTCCGATGAGCTCCCTGTCAAATTCCGGCGACGTCGACCCTCCCCACTGCCCCTAGCCTCCACGAGCGTGATCCCCATCGTCTTGCGCATCCGCCAGTAACTCCCACTTGGCCGCGCATGCCCTAGAGGCTCGGCAACTTCGAAGTCTGAGTGCCACCGTGAACTTCTCCAACTCCGGCAATCCCCCTCGGTATTTCCTGACCGCCCCCTCCCCTCTCGTTGACACACGCATGTTTTAATCTCTCGCGCGCGTCTGACGCACTTGCTGTCTTGCTTTTCTGTGCCATTTAGCCTCGCCCCCGACGACGAACAGAAGAGCCCGACGCCGACGACAACTACGGCGAGCAATCTCCAGCAGCATCGTGCGCCCCTTGGACTACGACGAACACCTTGAGCTACAGCACGTCGCGGCGAACCCAGTGAGCAACTTTCCCCTCTCCCTTGCTTCATGTTTTCACCGGAACACTCCTGCCCGAGGGCGCCGCTGCCGTCCACCGTCGCAGCGTCACGAGTTTGTGGTTGATTCGATTAGAACCGTTAGATTTTGATCTTGCGGATGCGATAGATTAACTTATCGAAACGGTAAGGATCAATCTGATCCGTGCGATGCACTTTACATCCTATGGCCGGTACTGCTCGATCCTCATGAAATAGTATGCACCAGTAAGATGCAGACACGTGGCCTGTGTTTTGATTTTAAAACAGAAACATTTCTATTAGATGTTTAAATTTGAAAAATTCATAACTTTTAATCTACACGTCTAAAATTTACAAATTTTATATCATTGGAATCAGGAAAAATAATACTTTGCAACCATGCCCTTAGTTTAGCATTTTGCTTCTGGAAAATTGATTGTTTTCATAGAAACAGGTTTAAGCATATTTTGTGTATAAAATTTATTATAAAAATGATTTTAGGGTAAAATATTTTGTAAATAGTTTGATTTGAATCTACTTACCATAAAAACCAACTTTTGGATTTAAAAATATATTTTGTGACACTAAGGAATTATTCCTTGAGTAAAAGCATTTCTAGTAAAACAAAAATTATTGATTATGTTTTAAAAATGATTTTTGAGTAAAACCTTTTGAAAATGGTTTGATTCAAACTATTTGACCCCAAACACTAAGTTTTGATTTAAAAATGTATTTGATTAAACCTAGAAAATTATTACTTTGTTAAAAGGCATTTCTAGTAAAATAAAATGTTGCTTTGAATTAAAAATGGTTTTTGGGTGAAACCTTTTGAAAATGGATTAGTATTAAACACTTTGACTTTTAAACACTAACATTTGTGTTCAAAAATATATTTGGCAAACACTAGAAATTATTACTTTGGTTTAAATCATTTCTAGCAAAACAAAATGATTTAAATGGCCCATTTTCACTAACTTGATTTAAAATGGTTTTGCCACTTTTATAAAGGACCAATAGGTGTTTTACAATGTCTATAGCCTATGAGAAACGACATTTACAAATAAAACAATCTTTTGCATGCTTGCATGCATTGCCTTGTTTATTCAATTTATGTGATGAATTGTTTGAATGCTAGTTTGAATATGTGCTTGCTTGATTGAATTGTAGTGAACTTTGAAGAGTGTGACATTTGCAAGATCAAGGAGTGGACATATATTCTCTACCAAAAAGGCAAGTGGTGCTTCATACTTTTGTCCCATTATTTTCACTATGCATTAGTGGTATTTTGAGTAGGACTTGCATGAAATTTTCTATGTGTTAACTATGCCATGGGAAATCCTAGTAGATGATGCCTTAGTATAATTTTCCCTAAGTTAAGATTCCTACTACTATCATGCTTAGCCTAGCTAGTAGAAAACAAGGGTGGATTATATTCATGCCATGAAATATTTCTAAGTCAATGACTTGTGTTTTGATTAATAAAACAACTATGTGAATGAATCACCTAGGTGGAATGGTGTGAAAGGTTTATGTTGAGTGGTTACACAGGGCCATTAAACTGGCGAATACTTGTGTATCTCACTTGTGGAAAGCCACCCAGGAACAAAAAGATTTGAGATGTCAAATGTTGAGAAGCTTCAAGTGCAGCCACATGGCATTATGGGCTCTGCCTGGATCATATAGGTTGCAATAACTTAGCCAGATGGACAGTTGGTGGTAGGGGGTGACAGGTTTGGAGTGCGTCCATTTTGGTCTAAGGGAAGGCTTCTGAAAGATCTTGCCTCAATGCATGTCGAGTCTTGTGGGGAAAGTGCACCACCTCTCGAGAGAGTAAAATCTAAGTACTTAGCCATGTCCCCGGCAATGGACAATTTGAGCATCAAGACATGGAAGCTATCAAGGATCTCCTCATCCTAGTTTCTAAGTTAAAAGCTTGTGGTTGAACAAGGGTTAAAGGTTAACCAATTCTATTGGTTGTTCCTTGGGTGATTTGACAAACAAAAACTTAGTGTTTTCAAATGATAAGGAAAATCTATTTTGAGCAAAGCAAGCCTAAGCTCCACTTAGCCAAATGCATATAGATGATATATACCACTATTCTACCATAGTATGACTTGCCAATACAATTCAAATGGATTGACCCTTGTGGCTGTAACTTATTATGTTGCAGGTTTGTTTGATGTTAGTGAAGTGTGTTGAATAGGATTACAAGTCTACAACCAACATGATTGCCTGTGGCACTTTGAAGATGAAGGACTCCATGCTATATAGTTATTTCTGTTGCATTGTAATGTGATAGCCAAATGAGCTATGTAAGATGTAATGAATTATTTTATTCCTGGTTATAAAGTTGTACAATGACCTTTGTTTCTTGATATTACATCTTAAACTGTGGATGCTAGCTATTAATCCAGGGTAGCATTGTAAACACAAGTATCTTTACCTTATCAGGTTGGGACCTCTATAGCTTCCCTATTGCAAGATCTTTCAGAGCGAACTTGGGGAGCAACATGGTGAGCTAGAGTAAGGTGGCAACTAGAGCAGGAACTAATTATTTTGTGTTTTTGAATAAATCAAGCAAACCAAACTAGACTAATTTTTTGGGGTTTTTTGGGAAGAGGCAAACAAAACCAAGCAAAATAAACAAACCAAACTAAAAACAAAGTAAAGAGAAAGGAAGTGAAGAACTGCCCTAGTAAAGACGTCCTTGGCCTCCCCGGCAACGGCGCCAGAAAGACTTGATGATGCTCGACGTGGCACTTTGTTGGTAACCCCAAGCGCAGGGTGTGAAGAGCAAGCAACAAGTTTTCCCTCAGTTGAGACCGAGGTTATCGAACCAGAAGGAGGAAGGAAATGTCACACAAGTGTTGCAAACAACATGGAGACCTGCACAACACAAACTCAAGACTTTGCCCCAACGAATCAGTGAGGTTGTCAAGCTCACCAGTTTGCTATAACAAAGGATTAAATGTATGGTGTGGAAGGTAATGGTGGTTTGCAGCAAGTAAACAAGTAACGGTGGAAGATGTATCAATGGTAAAGATTGGACCGGGTTCCATAGTTCACTAGAGGTGCTCTCCTTAGATAAACAACATGGCATGAAGGGTAAACAAATTACAGCAGGGCAATTGATAGGAACTGAGCAAGGCATAACAATGCAATTACTAGTCAGAAAGATCCTATGAGGTTGATTGGGCAATACAACAAGATACATAGACCGCCATCCAACTACATCTATGACTAGAAGTCCACCGTCAGGTTATCATCTGATCCCCCTCCAGTATTAAGCTGCAAGCAACAGACAACTGCTTTAAGCAAAGTGTGTAAGGTAAATAGTCCACATGTTCCATGAACAAGAGACCGGTGTTTTCTCCCTATTAGCAACAGCACATCTACAATCGAAGAGATTTCTGTCACTTCCCTTGGAAACTAAAGGCATGAACCCACTATCGAGCATAAATACCCCCTCTTGGAGTCACTAGCAACTACTTGGCCAAGATAGCTACTAACAACGGAGAGCATGCACGATCACAAACAACACATACATGATAGAATCATAAATACAAAACCATTAATCAAACCAACATAATAATCTCAGTATCCATCGGATCCCCGTAAACACAACATGCATGATTACAAATAGATTAGATCTTGATCATGAACGGAGATCACAAGATCTATACATGAAAGCACAAAGGAGGAGATACAACCATCTAGCTACTACATGGACCCA
Source organism: Avena sativa (assembly GCA_916181665.1). NCBI lineage: Eukaryota > Viridiplantae > Streptophyta > Magnoliopsida > Poales > Poaceae > Avena > Avena sativa. Next base: position 182,557,307 of record OV702284.1, on the reverse strand, counting down.
TAGTCCAAGGTGGAACTACTCACGCATCATACTGGAGAGAAGGCCTCCGGGATGATCTCCCCTTCGGCAGGGTGCCGGGAAGAACTTCAAATCCCCCCGATCTAGGGACGATGGTGGCAGCGGCTACAGACGGTTTCATGGATTTCTGATCGGGTACTCGGGGTTTCTGCATCGGGGGCTTCTTATAGGCGAAGGGGGAGACTAAGGCGGCCACCAGGGCGACCAAACCCTAGCCAGACACGGGGTAGGGCCCACCCATGCCTGGGGTGGGTCTGGCCCCTTTGTCCAGCCCCTCTTGGGCTCCTCTGGACTTCTTGTTCCCCACGGGAAGTAATTGACTTTGTCCTTTGTCCCGTCCAATTCCGAGAATATTTGTTTACTAACTTTTCTGAAACCAAAAACAGCAGAAAACAGGCATCTGGCACTGTTGCAACTTGTTAATAGGTTAGTACCAGAAAACATGTAAAAAGCACCTCAAAGTGTGGACAAAAGAAAAGTAGATACTAAACAAGCATGAAGCATCAGAAATTATAGATACGTTTGCAACATATCACACTTGTATCAGTGTTGTGGTTCTTGTTCGTAGGAAAGAACGGTTCTTATTCAAAAGCCCCAAGCCACGTAAAACATGCAAACAAAATTAGAGGCATCTAACTTGTTTTTGCAGGGACATGTGATGTGATATGGCCATGATGAGATTGTGATTATATTTGATGTATGAGATGATCTTTATTGTAATATGGCAACCGACAGGAGCCTAATGGTTGCCTTTAAATTTATTAAAGACCTGTGTGTTTATGCATCATGTAATAGCTTTATTACAAGTAGTTGTAGTAGTTGCTATTAGTGATGGACAACCATGAAGCGGCGCCAGGGACCTTGATGCAATGCTGGTGATGATGGAGATCATGTTCGTGCTTTGGAGATGGATATCAAAGGCACAGGAATAAAGGCCATATCATATCACATATTATGAATTGCATGTGATGTTATCCTTTATGCATCTTATATTGCTTAGATCGCGACGGTAGAACTATAAGATGATCCCTCTCACTAAATATCAAGTAATAAAGTGTTCGTACTTAGTAGGCACCGTTGCTAAGACTCGTCGTTTTGAAGCATCACGTGATAATCAGGTGTTATAGATTCTACATGTGCATACAATGGGTGCAAGCTAGATTTGCACATGCGGATACTAAGGTTAACCTTGACGAGCCTAGCATGTACAGACATGGCCTCGGAATACGGAATACCGAAAGGTAAAGCATGAGTCATATAGATGATATGATGAACCTGTTGATTGTTCGACTTTGAAGCTACATCTTCTCTTGTGATGATCGGACTTGGTGTAGTGGATTTGGTTCGTGTAATCGCTAAGGCAACATGAGGAATGTTGTTTTGAGTGGGAGTTCAAATAGTAATATGATTAAAAGTTGAACTCAATTTATCATAAATTAAATCAAAGTGAATTTACAAAATTGTTGTAGTCATTGTCATCCATTCACCATCTTATGCTTAGTTGTAATTGAGATAATAGAACTATAGAATTCTGGATAGTTACTTTACGAACTGGTATCATATTGTTTTAAGTGTCAATCTAAAGTTTAAAAGTCCTACTGCACACTTTCAACAAATTTCGTTTACCCCATGAATTTTAATAATTAGTATTAAATTAAGAGTAATTCCGGTGTTAGTATCTAAACTATCATGTTTGCCTCCATGATTCTTTATATTCAAAAGATTGTTTTAATATCAAGGTTATCTAGGAGCTGAAAGGGTTGTTTCAGAAACCATCATATGTGGAAGATATTGCGATATCTGAAACAATGTTTTGGTTGCAACATGATAGAGTATAATTTGGCAAAATATATGTTCTCATATTTGATGAGAATTTGCAAAGGTTGGAGATGCTAGTCATCCTAATCCTCCAAAAGGGTTTTGGAAAGCAACATTATACTCATGATTCGCATTTATAAGCTATAGTAGATAGATCATGAAAGTTGTCATGATAAGGATGAATAGAAGATGTAGGTAAAATGTTTGCTACACTAAAAGATTACTAAAAAATGGATTTTGAAAGAACGCCAAACATTTGATCATGGTGATCTACTTCAAAGTGCAAGTCTAAAGGTATTACTATTTGACTATACACGCTTTGGACTATGTGTCATGTGTATGGCACCACTGTTGATGTTGATAGATTCTTTTAAAAGGGAAAGGAAATGCTGAAAGAGAATCTCAGAAATATTTGGCAGAAAAGGAAAAGACTGGAACTATCCAACTTAGGTATATAGATGATATACATGTTATGGTTGTATTCTTTGCTTGTTAAACAATATGGTTCTTGGGTATTGGATACCGAATTGGTTGGTGTGAAATGTCATACAGGACAACACAATTCATGAACTGCAATGGCCTAAGTAACCAGCAAGAGAATGTGTGATGATGTTTATCGAAAACAAACAAAGTGTTGTTGTATTTCTCGTTGACATCAAAACTTTCCTTCAAGATTTGTTTCAAATAATTGTTACTTTGATCAGGTATTATGAGAACAAAAGGTTGTTCAAATAATTATCGTATTCCATAAAAGATGGATGATTTACAAGTTTGGTTGGAGAAATCACGTCCATAAAACTAATGCTAAAATTGTCGAAAGACAAATGATTGAAAGATCACTTAATAAGTGACATCATCGTTTAAATTATATTTGAAAGAAAACATGTAGAAACTCCATGTTGATGGAAATTTGGAGTCTTTTGATTTTGATCAAATGACGCTTGTGAGACTTTCCTGGAGATAATTGAAACTCGTTCAAAGGCCAAAGAAGAATGAACGACTAATTTATTGGAATTTGTACATATTGATGACTGTAGTCCATTATGTGTAGTCGTGAGCGATGGATTTCAACTTCATATGCTTTCTCTAGAAATTTGAGTGAATATATGTGTATATTTACTTAATGAGGAAGAAGTGTGAAATATTTGAAAATGTTGAAAGACTTTCAAGTTTGATCAGGAAATCCCTACAATTACACCTACCCCAACTACTACTGAAGATGTTCCAGTTGCTGCAAAGAAGGTTCAGTCCAACGAGATTAGAATTGGACCTATTAAAAGAGCTTGTGCTAAGCTACTAGAACAACAGGTGAATTTGTTTCTTAATGAGCCTGGTGTTTTAATTAATGAGAACTTTATATTACCTAAGTCATTGTGCTATTGTATGATCCGACATATTGGAGAAGAAGACATAGGACAGAGCGAGGAGCTGAAGCACATGGAGCACAACATGATGATCGCCCAAGGATGCGCGAGGGAGGAGCAGGAGGAAGGCTCGAGGGAATATCATCAAGACGAGGGCAAAAACACCTGTCAAGACCAGAGTGTCCAGCCCACTCCAACCGGAGTGCCCACCCCCCCCCCCCCACCCCGAAGAGGCACCGAGGCATGGACGTTCTATGTCCCAGTTGGGAGACTACGCGGACACCGCCCGGAAACTTCAAAGTTTCTGGCCGGATCAGACTGTTCGACCTATATGAACCGGAGTGTCCGCCCCACCGGACTGTCCGGCCTATATGAACCGGACTATTCGCCCTGATAGAAACCTGGTCCGAGTCAGTTGTATCAGTTTGAGTAGTTGCGTCTTAGTTTCGGTTTCTGGCCGCCCCAGCCTCCCTTATAAGCCCTGGAACGTCCCCATAGTTAGGGTTAGACCATGTTTAAACTATTTTGGAGTTGTTTCTTATTAAGAACCTCTGAAATTATCCTGTGATCGAATTATCTACTGCAATTGAGTGTGATCTATTGTTCCATTGGGAATTAGTGGATTGCAAACTACCGTTCGTGGTTGACGGCTACGTGCACAAGAGCGTGGTGTTGTGAATATCCCATAGGGTTCGAGAGCTGTTGCATCGGCATCAGGGTTCGAGCGGGAGAGCTCATAGCTACATGCTAGTTATCTATCATCCACCATCATCATCGACAAGTGCTTGCTGAGAAGATCAGGACACCCCATATCATCTAGGTATCAGATTTCCTCGTTTACTCGGTGAGCATCCACAAATCCATCCATAGATTAGTTTATTTTCAGTCCTATATAGAAAAAGCCATACAAAAAGATTTGCCATAGCCTAGATTGCATCGTTTTTTCAAGTTTTAGTTGTTGGTCATGTCTTCTCGTGGATCTGATCTGCAGGGTTTTTTTCTCGTAGGAGTCTAGTTTTCATTTCTGTTTAAGTTTAGGGTTTGATCTTGTTTTTCCGTCGAGTCCACCAACACTGTTTTCCGCAAGTTTTCCAACTACTTTTCCGAGTCCACATAACATACCTTTGTTTTCATACCATAGAAACAGCCTATCTATAGCATCCGTGCCTAGGAACGTACCCACGAGACTAGTTGCTTTTCTTTGACAGGCTGCTCATTAGGGTTTTGAAGTGCAGAAAATTTCGACAGGCAAAACCGGACTATCCGGCTTACATCACTCGGACTATCCGGTGCAACCGGAGTCTCTAGCCTATACTCACCAGACTATCCGGCCCAGTTTGTTCAGAAGTTGCTGCATTCGTTTTGCATTGAGTCATATAGTTGAAAAATCAAAAAGAAAGGAAAAGAGATTCAGTATTAAAAAAAGAGAAAATAGCTACAAGCGTGACAAAAGATATATCAAAGTGTGCATTATTGGAGGCCTTAGTTGATCATAGCACTTGTAGATTGATCAATCTTGCGCGTGTTTATTTTGAGCTATTACCAGTGTCTCTCTTGCGTATTGCAATATTCATGTTCATAAGTTGCTTTTCCATGCTTATCTCCACCGTGTGTGTTTCTCGGGTTATCATACGATCAGCACTAGGACTTGTTTGCGGTGTAGTTAGGATTCCATACCTACATCTCCACCATAAATAACATGTGTGCCATGTGATTGTTCTCCATACCCTTGATATTCACTTCATCACATCAGTGCATTATTTGTTGATTTCGAATTGGTAAAGCATCTCTATTCACTTTGGAATGGTAAGATCTGCTGTCTTATCAGTTGGAGTGAGTTGTGATTGTTCCACCATATCGATTTTGCTTTTTGCACTAATCTACTAATCATGTCTAATAGTGATGATGTTGTGTCATAGAAAAAGAAGGACGACGAGCTTGTCCACTGGTGGGAATATGAAGCATTGAAGTCCCATTTGACATGTGTGTTCAACCACACAACAAATGCCATTGACAAGAATATTCAGGACGTGCAGGTGACTTTGGAAGCAAATGTTGAGGCAGTCGCTACCATACAGACACAAGTAACAACTATCAACACCAATGTCACAGCTTTGCAACGTTCTCTTGATGCTCTAACAATAGCAATTGGACAAAGGCAGCAATATGATGATGCCCATGAAGATGAAGAAGCAAGTAATGTCGGGGATGGTCAACATCCAAATCAGGTTGGTCGTGGCCGTGCTCCTCATCCTGTTCATGGACGTGGCTTTGCTCCAATTGGGCGTGCTCAGCGTATACCTCACCAGCTGGTTGATGATGGATTGGGCAAGCCCAAGTTTTCAATTCCCAAGTTTGATGGCTCCATTGATCCTAAAGATTACCTCACATGGGAGTTGAAGATTGAGAAGCTCTGGCATTTGTATGAGTACACTGAAGAAAAATAAGGTCAAGCTTGCAGCGTTAGAATTTGATGGTTATGCTTTGCGTTGGTGGGATGCCCTTGTGCAGAATAGAAGGGATGACAATGACATTCCGGTGATGACTTGGCGAGAGATGAAGAGTATCATGAAGGAACACTTTGTACCCACCAACTACCTGCGCTCAGTTTTTGATAAGTTGACAAAATTGAGACAAGGAACCATGTCGATTGATGAGTACTACATGGAGATGGAGATGCTTATGCAGCATGCCAGAGTTCGTGAATCTCTTGAGATGACCATGCAGCGATTTCTCAATAATTTGAAGCTACCAATCAAGATAATTGTTCATCATCATAGGTATGAGACTATGAATGAATTGCTGCATCATACAAGGGAGGCCGAATCACAGCTTGCTGAAGAGGCAAAGGCGCGTGCAAGATACCCTTCCACAAGCTGTTTTTCAGCAAGGTCTACACCGCCGCCACATGTTCCTACATCTAATGCGTCTGCTGGTCACACTACTACACCATCTTCCAAGCCTACACCTCAGTCATCCTATGGTTCTTAAGCTAGGAAACCTGCTGCTCCTGCTGCTAGCATGGGTTCCAATATGTCAACAGCTCGTACTCGTGATGTGGAGTGCCATACTTGTGGAGGAAGGGGACATTTCAAGAAGGATTTCCCAAACCGCAAGGTGATGTTTGTTAATGATCAAGGAGAATGAGAGTGGAGATGATGTCGATCCTCATGATGATGGCGATGGCTATGACAGTCGGGGAGGTATGGACGCTTTCCCTGAACATGCGCCAACCATATTGGTCTCTCCATGTATACTTAGTTTGTATCCCATTGTTGATTCTCGTCGCTGCAACTTGTTCCAAACAAAAGCTCTAGTTGGCCCAAACAAATCTTGCAAAGTGATTATTGATGGAGGTAGCTGCAGAAATCTTGCAAGCAAGGAGTTGTGTGCCAAGCTGAATTTGACATATTTTACCTCATCCCAAGCCATACTAGATACAATGGTTGAGTGACAATGGTGAGATGAAGGTAACCCATATGGTATGTGTGAACTTTGAAATATGGACATACAAGGATTCTATTGATTTTGATGTGGTTCCTATGATTGTGTGCCATTTACTATTGGGTAGGCCTTGGATTTATGATCGCCATGTGCAAAACAATGGCCGAGCCAATACATATCATTTGGAGTTCAAGGGCAAGAAAATCAATTTGCAGCCTATGACACCACAACAGATTGTCAATGAGTCTCGTCAGAAGATTGAAGTGAACTTGCAAGATGCACCTATGCGAGAGAGTGTTGAATCTGTGAGTGTTGTAAATGAGCCCCAAAAGAATGATATAACGAAAAGTGAGAGAGTGCCTAATCTATTAATACTAGCCACCAAAGAGGATATGAGAGAATTTAGTGAGAATCCTACAACCATGCCACTTGTGCTCATGTATAAGGGTGAGGTGTTGGTTTCCAACAACATGACCCCTATTTCTCTTGGTGCATCTACTGTTTTGTAGGATTTTGGTCATGTGTTTCCAGAAGATGTGCCAGCTGGATTGCCTCCATTGTGTGGCATTGAGCACCAGATAGACTTGATCCCTGGCGCCACATTACCAAACCGGGCACCATTCCGAACCAAACCCGAAGAAACTAAAGAGATACAGAAACAAGTACAGGTGTTGCTCGCCAAAGGGTACATTTGTGTCTCTCTTAGCCCTTGTGATGTTCCTTTTATTTTAGTACCTAAGAAAGATGGTACGTGGCGCATGTGTGTAGATTGTAGAGCTATTAATAACATCACTATTCGATATCGTCATCCTATCCCACGCTTATAGGATATGTTAGATGAATTGAGCGGTGCTGCTATTTTCTCTAAAATTGATTTGCGTAGTGGATACCATCAAATTAGGATGAAAGAAGGGAATGAATGGAAAAATGCTTTCAAAACAAAATTTGGTTTGTATGAGTGGTTAGTTATGCCTTTTGGTTTTACTAATGTACCTAGTACATTCATGAGATTAATGAATCATTTTTTAGAGAATATATTGGTCGTTTTGTGGTTGTTTATTTCGATGATATACTCATATACAGTCGTAATGAACATGGACATTGTGATCATATTAGACAAGTTTTGCAAGTGTTGCGTGATAATCAATTATATGCTAATCTTGAGAAGTGCACATTTTCAAAAGATAAAGTTGTGTTCCTTGGTATGTTGTATCTAAGCATGGGGTAGAAGTAGATCAATCTAAAATCGAAGCAATTCAGAATTGTCCTAGTACCATGAATGTTAGTCAAGCGCGTAGTTTCCATGGCTTAGCTGGTTTCTATAGGAGCTTTGTGAAAGATTTTAGCACTATTGCTGCACCATTGAATGAATTGACTAAGAAAGTTGTGCCATTTGTATGGGGCGCAACCCAAGATATTGCATTTGATACATTCAAGCGTTTGCTTGCTACTGCACCTTTGCTTGCATTACCTGATTTTTCAAAGCAAATTGAAGTTGAATGTGATGCTATTGGTATAGGAATTGGAGGCATTTTGATGCAAGAGGGTCGTCCTATAGCATATTTTTCTGAAAAACTTGCTGGTGCTAGACCAAATTATCCTGTTTATGATAAATAATTGTATGCACTTGTTAGAGTTCTTAAGGTTTGGCAATATTATTTGTGGCCAAAAGAATTTATCATACATTCTGATCATGAAGCATTGAAGTATATTAAAGCTCAATCAAACTTGCATAGACGCTTAGCTAAATGGGTTGAGTTTATTGAGTCGTTTCCTTACATCATTAAATATAAGAAAGGAAATGAGAATGTGGTTGCTGATGCATTATCTAGGAAGAACATGTTATTGACACATCTTGATGTTAAAATTCCTGGATTAGAGAGTATTTCTGCGCTTTATGCAACTGATCATGATTTTGCTGAACCATATCGTTTGTGTGCTTTGAAAAATGCCTAGGATAAGTATCATATACATGATGGCTATTTGTTTAGGGCTAACAAACTATGCATTCCATAATCGTCTTTGCGTTTGTTTTTAGTGTAGGAATCGCATGTTGGAGGTTTGATGGGTCACTTTGGGCGTGAGAAGACATTGCTCATGCTGGATGATCACTTTTTTGGGCCCAAGATGAGGCGTGATGTCTATCGATTTGTTAGTCGCTGCATTACATGCAACAAATCCAAGTCAAAGTTGAAGCCTCATGGTTTGTATACACCTCTCTCTGCACCTACTACACCTTGGGAAGATATTAGCATGGACTTTGTGCTAGGTTTACCCAAAACTCAGAGAGGTCATGATTATATATTTGTGGTAGTGGATAGGTTCTCTAAGATGGCTCATTTTATTGCCTGCCACAAAAGCGACGATGCGTCGCATATTGCTAACCTATTTTTTAGGGACATCGTGAGACTACATGGAGTACACAAGACGATTGTTTCTGACCGTGATGTGAAGTTCATGAGATACTTTTGGAAGACCTTATGGGGAAAGCTTGGAACAAAGTTGTTGCTCAATACTACATGTCATTGATGAGTGCAGCATCACTTTGTTGGGAGACGCCAAGCGGAAGGTATGATGCAGTACAACAGGAAAGTTTCAATCAGTAAGAAACCACGGTTATCAAACCAATAGGAGGAAGGAAATGTTCCAAAGGTGCTGCAAGCAACATGGACACCTACACAACACAAACTGAAGCTTTGCCCCAACTAACAGTGAGGTTGTCAATCTCATCGATTGTTGTAACAAAGGATTAACTGTATGGTGTGGAAGGTGATGATGGTTTGCTGCAAATAAGTAGTAACAGTGGAAGATGTATCAATGGTAAAGATTAGACCGGGGTCCATAGTTCAATAGAGGTGCTCTCCTTAGATAAACAACATGGCATGAAGGGTAAACAAATTACAGCAGGGCAATTGACAGGAACTGAGCAAGGCATAACAATGTAATACTAGACAAAAGGATCCTATGAGATTTGATTGGGCAATACAACAGTATACATAGACCGGCATCCAACTGCATCTATGACTAGAAGTCCACCTTCAGGTTATTATCCGAACCCCCTCCAGTATTAAGTTGCAAGAAACAGACAACTGCTTTAAGCAAAGTGTGTAAGGTAAACAATCCACTTGTTCCATGAACAAGAGACCGTTGTTTTCTCCCTAGTGGCAACATCACATCTACAACCGAAGAGATTTCTGTCACTTCCCTTGAAAACTAGAGGCATGAACCCACTATTGAGCATAAATACCCCTCTTGGAGTCACTAGCAACTACTTGGCCAAGATAGCTACTAACAACGGAGAGCATGCAAGATCACAAACAACACAGACATGATAGAATCAAATAGACAAAACCATTAATCAATCTGACATAGTAATCTCAATATCCATAAGATCCCCGCAAACACAACATGCATGATTACAAATAGATTAGATCTTGATCATGAACGGAGCTCACAAGATCTATACATGAAAGCACAAAGGAGGATATACAACCATCTAGCTACTACATGGACCCATAGTCCAAGGTAGAACTACTCACGCTTCATACCGGAGAAGAAGGCCTCCGGGATGATCTCCCCTTTGGTAGGGTGCCGGGAAGAACTTCAGATCCCCCCGATCTAGGGAAGATTGGTGGCAGTGGCTACAGATGGTTTCGTGGAGTTTTGATCGGGTGCCTAGGGTTTCTGTATCAAGGGCTTCTTATAGGCGAAGGGGCGAGCCAGGGGGGCCACTAGGGCGACTGCACCCCCCAGGCGCGAGGTGGGCCCACCTGCGCGGCCAGGGGGTGTAGCCCCCTGGTGAGCCTTCTCCGTCTCGTCTTCTGGCTTCATGTTGCCCACGATAAAATATTGACTTTGGCTTTTGTCTCGTCCAATTCCGAGAATATTGATTTTCTGCCTTTCTGGAACCAAAAACAGAAGAAAACAGGCAACTGACACTGTTCCAACTTGTTAATAGGTTAGTTCCAGAAAACATATAAACACACCTCAAAGTGTAGACAAAGCAAAGCAAAGTAGATACTAAACAAGCATGGAGCATCAAAAATTATAGATACGTTTCCGACGTATCAAGCATCCCCAAGCTTAACTCCTACTCGTCCTCCAGTAGGTAAGTGATAAAAAGAATAATTTTTGAGGTGACATGCACCATCAAAACCAAGATCAAACCATTTGCAAGCATTGAAAGCTAGGATCAAAGAACTCTAAACATGTGCATGAAAGATGGAGTTCTAACAATAATACAAAGCAACTATGCATGCAACATGAAAGGCTACAAACAAAGATCATAAATAACATGCATTGAAAAACATTTGTTTGTGTAGCACCCCGGGTAAAACCACTACTAGAAAATCGCATATCTTGTCTCTGTGCATTATCATGACATCTGCATCCATATTGTCTGTTTAAAAACTATCTTGCTAAAAGCATATTTTGTTTTCTAAATATTCACCCCTTTGTTCAAACCAAAACCATCGGTCCGCCCGGATCTTTTATTTTGTCTAAACTATTTATCAAAAGACTATTTAAAACAAAATACATAAATAAAAACATATTTTTATAAATCGGGGGAGGCAGTCGGCCAGGCTCAAAGGCCCAGCCAGAAAACCTACAACCCCACCTAATCTAGCCCAAGCCCGGACCAAAACCGTCCTCACCTGGAAACCCTAATCCTACCCATGTTTCCACACCACATGCACGCTGGCCACACAACGCACACCACGCCACGCACCCGTTCCTTTGACCAGACCCCGACCCACCGCGACTCAACTCACGCTCCCATCCCGCAGACCCCCTCACCCTGGCCCCACCCTGCAGGCCCGCTCACCCCTCTCCCTCATGAGATTTCCTCGCAGGATCCCGTCTCCCCTCCCTCATCTTTCCTCCCTCATCCGCCGCCAGCCCCGCAGTTCCCTCCCCTGGCGCGCGTCCTCCGCCGGCAGCCGCTAGTATCCGTGCCCCACCTTCCTTCTCCGAGCCCGGCCGCAGCCGCGTGGTCTCGTCTACTCGAGCACCGCCACACGCCTCCTCTGCTGCGGCACCGGTGCGGGTCGGCGCGCCCTGCAGCTCGACCTCCCCGCGGGCTCCCTCTCCGCTGCGGCCCGTCTCCTCCTCGGACGGCCAGACCTCGCCTCACTAGCCGTGTCCCTAAGCAGAGCGGCCTCGCTAGCGCCCTTCTCCCAGAGCTCCATCGACGCACGCATCTTCCTCGCCCATGGGAGCCCTCCCCCGACCTCAGGCTCGTCCTGTGTCGAGCCCCTTGCCTGCACGCACCTCCTTCCCCGTCGTCCGCCGCGTGTCTACAGTCCGTGGCCGCCCTGCGAGATTCCTCACTTGCGTCATCGCCTTGACCTGAACCTAGGCGCCCATGTGACCCTAGGTGGATGCTCCTTACGGTCGTTGACTGGTTTCCTGCGGTACCGCTCATGTACACATCCGCATACGCGCATGAAAGAACATGTTGGGCCCCCATGTGTGGTTTTGGTAATTAATGACAATCTTTATGGACTAATGTGTGTATTAAGTTATACTTGTAGGATTTGTCCATTGGCATCGCTTGGAGCATGTGTTGGCTTCAAGGTCGATGAAATGCAAAGAAGATATGTTGTGCAAACTCAATATGCGAGGTCGATGATGAGGAATTAAGAAAGGCGTTCCATCTTGAGAAGGGCAAGACCGTCTACATCGAGCTCAAGTGGAATGCTCAAGTCAAAGGTATAATCTTGATAGGTTTTCCCTTTTGCCGGTCTCTTGTTGTGTGTAGGAGACCGGGTTTAGGATAGATAACCGTACTATCAAGAGGGGCTCTCGTATGAGTAATTCGGTCACATTGTTCGGAGAGAGCTAAAACCTTTGCATACTTGCATCATCGTATTTGGTTGTTACTTGGTCTTATCCATGTGAGGATATAGAGCTTGTGGTAATCTCCATAACAAGCTCTTATTCATCAAAATCGGATCTTCCGTTTGTATCTTGTTGTGATTTTGATTTATGCGGCTTTTCGGTTTCTCACCAAGTGAGGTATCTCACATTATATTATTTGATACATTCTCACTTGGTGATAACCAATATTTCCACTTTTTATAGGGTAGCACTTGTCGTCATCTATCCAACGCAATTGGAATCGGGTCAATCAGAGCTACCGTTTAAAAGTTATGACTGTTTGAATATTGGCTGTTATTCGATTTAAAAAGAAAAAGAAAACGTTGTTTTCTGGGCCGTCCGGTACTACCGGGCCCAGTACCGGACGCGCCTGGCGCGCGCAGCCCATTTTCTGTCTAGTCCGGTACCTTTTTTCGGTCCTACCGGACCGCCCGGTAGTACCGCCCGGATGCCGGTACTATCGGTCGGCCAGTTTATTTGCCCAGATCTAGATCCCGCGCGCTGGCCCACATTGACCGGCCGCTTCTCCCACCCCTGCCCGCGCACTGCTCGCGTGCTGTGGCCTGCCCGCTGGCCCCGCTCCTGCCGCTCGCTCGCTGCTGCGTTGCGCGCGCTGGGCACAACTGCCGTTGACCTGCGAGCTTGGCCGGCTGCTGCTGCATGCATCGCCGCGCGCATGCGCTGGCCCACACGCGCCAGCTGCTGCTGCTTTGCCCGCCTGCTGCCGCTGCTGCCTTTCGCCTGCTGCGCCTGCTTGCTGGCCCCGCTGCTGCGTTGCGCTGCACTGCTGCGCTGCTGCCTGGCCCCCGCTTGCTTGCTGCTGCTTTTTCCCTTGCTTGCTTGCGCTGGTGTGTTGGGTCCGGTAGTACCAGATTGGTCCGGTACTACCGGACCGTTTCAAAAAACTGTCCAAACGGCTAAATTTTCTGGACCTTCTTTATAAGCCTTTGTCCGTTTTCAGTTCCGGTTGCTCCTCTCTTATCTATTAGGCTAAACTTTGTCCACACTTCTCTAGATCTTGAAGCTTGCCTAATCCTTTCCCTCCGATAATTCTTGCCCATATTTGAGTGGAAGAGAGAGGAGATCTAGCCCCACGTTTTGACCTAACCGATTCATCTCTTTGTGAGTGCATCTTTGGGGATCTAGATTTTGGGGGATTTTGTGTCTCTTTTTGATTCCTCCTCTCTTGTTTCCCCAATAGCTTTAGTAGCTTTGTTGGAACTTGAGAGTGAGGGATTTGAGCATTTTGTGGTGTTCTTGCCATTTGCATTTGGTGCATCGGTTTGAGTTCTTCCCGGAGGATTTGGTTTGAGTTGCTCATTGGAGCTTGTCCCTCTTGGGTTCTTGGAATCCTAGACGGTTTTGTGGCCTTGGTGGCATTGTGGCCTTGGTGGCATTTGTTGAGGCCTTTTGTGGCGTTTGTTGGGAGCCTACAAGTTGTGGAGAAGTGCCCCAACCTTGTGAGAGGTTCCGGTTGCCACCAACAAGTGCACCGATAGTGGAAGCGTGAATCGATCCCATTGGGGTGAGATTCACCAAAGAATAAGGGAGGCCTTTTGTGGCGTTGGTGGTTTGATACCACCCCCTCTCCAAACGAGACGTACTCCATGTTGGGAGGAACTCGGTAAAATATCATCGTCCCCGCGTGCCTCGTTTATCTCTATACCCGAGCTTTTACTTATGCACTTTACATTGTGATAGCCTTCATGCTTGAAGTAATCTATATCTTGTTATCACTTTGTTGCTTGTATTGCTTAGCATAAGTTGTTGGTGCACATAGGTGAACCCTAGTTGTTCTAGGTTGTGCTTGACAAAGTAAAACGCTAGTTTTATTCCGCCTTTGTTGAGCCACTCTAGGAAAAGTTTTAATCGCCTATTCACCCCGCCTCTAGGCGACATCTGTATCCTTTCAGCGCATCTATGTACTATGCTTGTGTGTTCTCCATGGGCTCCTAAGCGTCGGTTTGTGCGTTGTGTCGTGGGAGTTTCGGCCAGGCGTGAAAGTACCCGCGCAGCTTCCAAGACCCATTTTGACAAGATCGACAACGTCCCGCGCGGATTCAAGGAACCACTGGCGCCAAATTTCAAGACCGATCTGGTGCCGCACCCCGCAGTATTTTCCAGGGACCATCAAGATCTCCTTCCCAGAGTCGATGATCCGAAGATAGTCCACCTGGAACGCCTAGTTCTTCTTCTGGATCCGAAGCCCGATCCAGAGAACCCTCGATCCGAAGACCGATCTCGCCAAGCCCGAACCCTGGAACCCCAAGATCTTCGAACCAATGTGTGATCCCCTTTTCGAGCCCCGTATTTTAATAATATATGATATATACTTGTTGCATTTTATTGTTCATGCTTTCACACATATCATGTGGTTGCGGGTTCATATCGATTCACCTCATAATTAAATATGGAGGCCATATGCGGGCGAATCTAGTCTAATATTGGCTCCATTTAAAATTGTGTAGCGAACCGGTGATATATTTTGCCATGTTAAGACCACATTTAAATTGCGGGGTATCTAAACAACATGAATCATCTAATTAAATGTCGAAACCCCGGTTCCGCTTAATATTGCCTAATTACATCGCATCTTTGCCATGTCATGCATCATACATGCATCATGCCCGATCTTCTGTCGTAGTATTAAATATTGCATCCGGTGTTTCTTCTAGTGTTTTGCTTCTTCGCGGATTAGGCCGATGAGTTGATGCGAGTGTCGAACCGATCTTCGGATGAATCTCCGGCAATGTTTTCCAGGCGAACATTCTCCCCCTTTCTACCTATTTAACATTTCTAGTGTTTACTTCCTCCTCTTGATCTATTGCTATCTGTGTTGTGATGCTATAGATTCCGTACCCCTTTATACTTTCCCGCAGCCCATATATTTCCATGGACACATCCTATTACCTATTGTTTGGTAGTTAGTCGGCCTTGCGAGTCGTAGTTGCTTGCGCTGGTGATGCGTCACGCTGTCGATGTTCCACAGTTGTTGGAGTAATGCCTCATGCTTAATGTTGGAGATGATCATGGCTTTAATTACCGTTTAACAACTAATATTGAAAGTAGGTAAATAATGCAGAGGCACAGGTGGGCAATAGATGTTATTTGGTTTTTAACCGTCCACGTGTGTCCCATAGGACCCCGAGTACTTGATACCTGTTCCTTGAATATTCGCACTATCCGCATGTGGGCCCATGAATCCCCTTAGCATGAGCTTGAGTCATATCTTATTTCTTGGGGCCACAAAGTAGTTTGGGGATTTATTACTATCTTATACTTATGCCATGATTATGCCATGCTTTACCGCTTTATTTACTATTGCGCGTGGAGCGCCTGTACTGTTTTGGAACCCCGTGCCATGTTTTCGCGGTATCGATAAGCCTAGTCACACTTTCAGGTTCCCAGTCATTGACAACCGTCGTCACAAACCTCTGGGTTCGTCTCGGAGCCGGCCAACTTCGTAGCGGGTAGCTTGGTGGGGTGGCCCCCCTGAAATATTATATGAATCTTGTGATTTCTTTGTCGTGATGCCTCGTTGGATTTTTATTTGGTTTTTCCGAGGTTGATCGTGCGTGTGTTGCTATTTGTGCCCCCTGCAGGGTAAAACTTTCTGAAAGTCGTGTCCACAGTTATGGACAACTTGGAGCACAATATCTCGATCATAGACAACTATAACTAAAGTAGTGCTATAAATTTGACTTTGAAATTACTAGTAATCAGCTTTAGTACAATGGAATGGCTAAATAAAAGTACCAACAACTACTGGGTTTTGAATGTCTCATGGTATATGTATCTGACTAGTAAGTATTGCAACTACAACAGAATGGTTAACTAAAAGTGCCCACTATTTATAATATCAGAATGACTCATGCTATCTATATCTGACTAGTAATTGCCGCAACTATAACGGAATGAATAAAACTGCCAACTGTGTGAGTTCCTCGTTTGGGCTCGAGGGGGAAACGCCAGGATGGGTATGTTTGGTGTTAGTATCAGGTTGGGTCCTAATAGGTCTTTCTTATCCCTCTCTGATAGCCGACAGTTGTATCGAGTCTCTATAGGTTTTTAGTGTATGCTTCGCGGCCGCTTAAGTCCACCATACCTATATAGGCGAGGACCGCCGAATTCTAGTTTCGCCGTGTACTGGCCTCAGTACTGACCGCTCCTCTTTTTTCCTTTGCCCTTTGTCGGCACCCCTTTGTGTTTGACAGGTTTTGAGATCGATGTCGTTAGCAGGGTTACCCTTCCGGCTTGGCCTGGGCAGGGTTATGGACGCCATTGATTATTCTTCAGGCCTCTTAGCTCAATTTGCATCTTGTTCGTACTCGGACGTTGTATTGTTTCAAGGTGATTTGGATCTTTGTACTATATATCTGTATTCTTGATTCATTGAGTCGCTGTCGAATATATATGTTTTGTGGGTTCCATCGAGGACTATTGTGTAATGATATTATTTCTTTTTCCACCCGCACACAAGTGCTTGGTGGGCACCTTTGAATCGTTTCTATGCGGGTTTGACGGGAATCGCTAAAACTTGCATAGGGCCGATCTGAGGGTGTTACAGAGTGGTATCAGAGCTCAGCAGTTACGATACCCCACTGGTCCAGCCTGTAGGATAACCTAGCTAACGGTCGTTGTAGAGTGTCAAAACTATTTTGGAAAATCGGTTGGATAGATCTGATTAGGTCTGCTTTTACTTCTTACCCCTATGCTATTCTCCTCTCATCTCGACATGTTTTGAAGCTCTCTTATCTTTTCTTCGAGTCCAGGATTTCTTGTGGTTGGGTTTCCGTCGTACCTTTAGGGTTTCGTTTTCGTCCTCTTGTAACGGTGCTTCGACATCCGGCCTTCATGCTATCTGATGAATCTTTCATCTATTGTATCTTTAAGTGGACCCAAAAATCCACTAAAAATTTTCTTTGTATCTTCTGGTGTTCTCCGACACGACGACATCATCTACATCAGATCCAATGAATAGCCTGTATCACTCCTTTGTTTTCTGAACATTGTTTGTGAAGTTCTTCAATCTAAATTCTGAGAGTGGGTTGCATAATTCCCCTATTCATGTATAGATTAATGCTTTGAGTGCGCGATGGACTAATCACCATCCGACTACTCTTATCATTCGCTCTTGTACATTGAATTGATGGATCAAGCAATTTTACTCCTTCCGCAGAAGTTAGAGGTGGCCATATCTTTTGAGACCTCGACCTTCGTCCTTTGTTCTCCCGAGCGTTCGCTCGACGAACGTGAGAAACGACCCCTTGTTGATGGTGTTGCCGATTTCAAGACGGAGAAAGAATCCTTGTTAGTGGTGTCGCGAGGATCTATATGAAGCAAGAAGATTTAGACCGTCGGCCTTCTTCCTGGTACCATGAGGTGGATCTCGAGGGCGAGATCCATTGTTAGTGGTGTCGAATTGTACCACCCTGGGTAAAACCACTACTAGAAAATCGCATATCTTGTCTCTGTGCATCATCATGACATCTGCATGCATATTGCCTATTTAAAAACTATCTTGATAAAAGCATATTTTGTTTTCTAAATATTCCCCCTTTGTTCAAACCAAAACCATCGGTTCGCCCGGATCTTTTATTTTGTCTAAACTATTTATCAAAAGACTATTTAAAACAAAATACATAAATAAAAACATATTTTTATAAATCGGGGGAGGCAGCCGGCCAGGCTCAAAGGCCCAGCCAGCAAACCTACAACCCCACCTAATCTAGCCCAAGCCCGGACCAGAACCGTCCACACCTGGAAACCCTAATCCTACACCTGTTTCCACACCACACGCACGCTGGCCACACAACGCACACCACGCCACGCACCCGTTCCTTTGACCAGACCCCGACCCACCGCGACTCAACACACGCCCCCATCCCGCAGACCCCCTCACCCTGGCCCCACCCTGCAGGCCCGCTCACCCCTCTCCCTCACGAGATTTCCTCGCGGGATCCCGTCTCCCCTCCCTCATCTTTCCTCCCTCGTCCACGGCCAGGCCCGCGGTTCCCTCCTCTAGCATACGGTCCTCCGCTACAGGCCGCCAATAGCCGCCATGCCTCGCCTTCCTTCTCCGAGACCGGCAGCGGCCGCGTGGTCCCGTCTACTCGAGCATAGCCACACGTCTCCTCTGCTGCGGCACCGGTGCGGATCGACGCGCCCTGCAGCTCGACCTCCCCGCGGGCTCCCTCTCCGCCGCGGCCCACCTCCTCCTCGGCCGGCCAGACCTCGCCTCACTAGCCGTGTCCCTGAGCAGAGCGGCCTATCTAGCGCCCTTCTCCCAGAGTTCCATCACCGCACGCATCTTCCTCGCCCATGGGAGCCCTCCCCCGACCTCATGCTCGTCCTGCGTCGAGCCCCTTGACTGCACGCACCTCCTCCCCCGTCATCCGCCACACGTCTACAGTCCGTGGCCGCCCTGCGAGCTTCCTCACTTGCGTCATCGCCTTGACCTAAACCTAGGCGCCCATGTGACCCAAGGTGGATGCTCCTTACAGTCGTTGACTGGTTTCCTGCGGTACTGCTCATGTACACATCCGCATACGCGCATCTATGTACTATGCTTGTGTGTTCTCCATGGGCTCCTAAGCGTCGGTTTGTGCGTTGTGCCGTGGGTGTTTCGGCCAGGAGTGAAAGTACCCTCGCAGCTTCGAAGACCCATCTTGACAAAATCGACAACGTCCCGCGCGGATTCGAGGAACCACTGGCGCCAAAGTTCAAGACCGATATGGTGCCGCACCCCGCAGTCTTTTACAGGGACCATCAAGATCTCCTTCCCGGAGTCGATGATCCGAAGATCGTCCACTTGGAACGCCAAGTTCTTCTTTCGGATCCGAAGCCCGATCCATAGAACCCCCGATCCGAAGACCGATCTCTCCAAGCTCGAACCCTGGAACCCCAAGATCTTTGGACCAATGTGTGATCCCCTTTTCGAGCCCCGTATTTTAATAATATATGATATCTATTTGTTGCATTTTATTGTTCATGCTTGCACACATATCATGTGGTTGGGGGCTTCCTGTCGATTCACCTCATAGTTAAATATGCAGGCCATATGCGGGCAAATCTAGTCTAATATTGGCTCCATTTAAAATTGTGTAGCGAACCGGTGATATATTTTGCCATGTTAAGACAACATTTAAATTGCGGGGTATCTAAACAACATGTATCATCTAATTAAATGTCGAAACCCCGGTTCCGCTTAATATTGCCTAATTGCATCGCATCTTTGCCATGTCATGCATCATACATGCATCATGCCCGATCTTCTGTCGTAGTATTAAATAGTGCATCTGGTGTTTCTTCTAGTGTTTTGCTTCTTCGCGGATTAGGCCGATGAGTTGATGCGAGTGTCGAACCGATCTTCGGATGAATCTCTCCAGGCAAGCGTTCTCCCCCTTTCTACCTATTTTACATTTCTAGTGTTTACTTCCTCCTGTTGATCTATTGCTATCTATGTCGCGATGCTATAGATTCCGTACCCCTTTATACTTTCCTGCAGCCCATTTATTGCCATGGACACATCCTATTACCTATTGTTTGGTAGTTAATCGGACTTGTGAGTCGTAGTTGCTTGCGCCGGTGATGCGTCATGCCGTCGATGTTCCACAGTTGTTGGAGTAATGCCTCATGCTTAATGTTGGAGATGATCATGGCTTTAATTACCGTTTAACAACTAATATTGAAAGTAGGTAAATAATTCAGAGGCACAGGTGGGCAATAGATGTTATTTGGTTTTTAGCCGTCCACTTGTGTCCCGTAGGACCCCGAGTACTTGATACCTGTTCCTTGAATATTCACACAATCCGCATGTGGGCCCATGAATCCCCTTAGCATGAGCTTGAGTCATATCTTATTTCTTGGGGCTACATAGTAGTTTGGGGCTTTATTACTATCCTGTACTTATGCCATGATTATGCCATGCTTTGACGCTTTATTTACTATTGCGCGTGGAGCACCTGTACTGTTTTGGAACCTCGTGTCACGTTTTCGCAGTATCGACAAGCCTAGTCACACTTTCGGGTTCCCAGTCGTTTACAGCCGTCGTCACAAACCTCTGGGTCCGTCTCGGAGCCGGCCAACTTCGTAGCAGGTAGCTTGGTGGGGTGGCCCCCTGAAATATTATATGAATCTTGTGATTTCTTTGTCGTGATGCCTCGTTGGGTTTTCATTTGGTTTTTCCGAGGTTGATCGTGCGTGTGTTGCTATTTGTGCCCCCTGCATGGTAAAACTTTCTGAAAGCCGTGTCCACGGTTATGGACGACTTGGAGCATAGTATCTCGATCATAGACAACTATAACTAAAGTAGTGCTATAAATTTGACTTTGAAATGACTAGTAATCAGCTTTAGTACAATGGAATGGCTAAATAAAAGTACCAACAACTACTGGGTTTTGTCTTATGGTATACGTATCTGACTAGTAAGTATTGCAACTATAACAGAATGGTTAACTAAAAGTGCCCACTGTTTATAATATCAGAATGACTCATGCTATTTATATCTGACTAGTAATTGCCGCAACTATAATGAAATGAATAAAACTGCCAACTGTGTGAGTTCGTCGTTTGGGCTCGAGGGGGAAACGCCAGGATGGGTATGTTTGGTGTTAGTATCAGGTTGGGTCCGAATAGGTCTTTCTTATCCCTCTCTGATAGCCAACAGTTGTATCGAGTCTCTATAGGATGTTTAGTGTATGCTTTGTGGCCGCTTAAGTCCACCATACCTATGTAGGCGAGGACCGCCGAATTCTAGTCTCGCCGTGTACTGGCTTCATTACTGACCGCTCCTCTTTTTCCTTTTCCCTTTGTCGGCACCCCTTTGTGTTTGACAGGTTTTGAGATCGACGTCGTTAGCAGGGTTACCCTTCCGGCTTGGCCTGGGCAGGGTTATGGACGCCATTGATTATTCTTCAGGGCTCTTAGCTCAATTTGCATCTTGTTCGTACTCGGACGTTGTATCGTTTCAAGGTGATTTGGATCTTTGTACTGTATATCTGTATTCTTGACTCATTGAGTTGCTGTCGAATATATATGTTTTGTGGGTTCCATTGAGGACTATTGTGTAATGATATTACTTCATTTTCCACCCGCACGCAAGTGCCTGGTGGGCACCTTTGAATCATTTCTATGCGGGTTTGGCGGGAATCGCTAAAACTTGCATAGGTCCGATCTGAGGGTTTTTACAGTTTGTTCACATACAGAAAACATGGCATAGTGGCAATCAGCTTGTCCCTCATAGAGTATCAAATAGATACATAGTACACCTTCAAAGTTCATAAGAGTGACTAGATGCAAGTAGCACAAGAACAAGTAATATCACAATATGCATAAATCAATAAGTTTTGGGACACTGCACATAGAACTAAGAATGGCAGCTATGCTCTCTTAATGGTGCCTAAAGGTATAAGGTGGAGACTCAATATAATAGTGGAAGAAAGGCCCTTCACAAAGGGAAGCAGGGATTTCAAGTTTCAAAAAGAGCTTCCAAAAATTATGGTACTTGTTAGCTTTCAGCCCTCATCACCCCTATCATAAGCATCTTAAAATGATTAAGGTTAAAGTGAACAAACTATGGAGTATATGCTTGACAAAGTATAAGTTGGCAATCTCATGTCCCTTGAATACGAGGGCCACACCTCATGCTACTCAACTTCAGTCACCTGTAAGTTCTTGTCATAGTAAATACATGCGTATCATAGAGAACCGCCAACGGGGTACCCCTTGCACATGGTACAGGAGCTATCCCATAACCAAAATGACAAGGCAAGCAGATAATGAGCATCTCAGCGATCTTTTTATTTACTATGGCATAGATTTTTATTGAGGATGCTTCACAGATAGCTCATTATGGTGATGCTGCAAGTTTCCACCATGATTAGGCATGGCTTAGGCTAGCGGCCTAGGCGTTTCTCTAACACAAAATACATAACTCCATGGACTTACAAGCTCCCTCTTCATTTCACACCGGTGACATCCATAGACAAAAGAGTATGATATCAACTATGTACAAAGTACAAGTGCAATGTTGAAAACGTTCCCCATGACAGCATGGTTCTGCTAATTCCAACGTATAAGTGCAAGCATATACAACATAGGTGACACAATGGTTCAAGTTTATTAGGGGCAAAGAATATAAAGTGTGCCATCAAGTTTGTGAGGGCTTTAATCACCAAGTTTTCTCATAACAAAATACTTTTTAATTGGAAGGTAGCTAAAAACAAGAATATACTTGTAATGGTGTAACACACCATGCATAGGAGTTTATAGTGGACACTTTGGAATAACTTGGTTTCTTGGGAGTTGGAAGCATGAGTAGAGCTTACTCATACAAGTGGAGGCTAGCAAAAGACTGGGAGCAACCAACTAAGAGAGCAATAATGGCCATAATCATGCAGAGCGACAAAACATTACTAATCAAAGCATAGAGTGGTACTACAAGTCAAGGACTAAATGATCATAGAGGCTAAGGTGACTTGTCATAGTCATAACATGGTGTGAGCATGTGCCAAGACAACCCAAACAAAACATCAAAGGAGAATACCACAATACTATGCTTTTGCATGCTGAAACACCGAATAATTTCTTCAAGGCACACTAAGCAATCTCAATTGTTTGGAACAAGACATGCTACAACAATAATCACTAAGCATAACATTAAAACAACACCTAGCATGTCATGCTAAAGTCTAAGTCACAGTCAATGCAAGCTCCTCTTGCACTTCCAAGCAAGAACTTCTACTCCTTTCCAACACCAATCGACTTATTTGAAACAACATAGCAAGAACATGGGTCCAAACTACTTTATTCAATCAAACTAAGCAAAGCAAACAAAAACTAAAAAGCTCCAAGAACAACACAACAGTGCATGAAACAATAAAAACGAAGTGTCTAGACAGACCTGAGCTTTTTATTGATGAAGAAGGGGATGCCCCAAGGCATCCCCAAGCTTTGACGCTTGTACCTCTTGGATATTTCTCGGGGTGACACCGGGATGTCATCCCCAAGTTTGAGATTTTGTCCATTCTTCATCTCATTACATCATTCTCTCTCTACACCCAGAATTTTTCCTTTATATAAAACTTCACACAATCTTCATTAGCAACATTAGTGTATTCAAAAGATAATAGACCTTTGGGTTTAGCTTTGGAACAGCAATTTTTTTCACTAAAAACACAAGCTACCATAGTAACTCCTTCAAAAAGCTCAATTCCCCAAAAGAGAACTCAAAAAGGAATCAATAAGAAGCAAATGCAAATAATGGCAGAAATCTGTCAAAACAGACCAGCGGGTAGAAATCTGTCAAAACAGACCAGCGGGTAGAAATCGATTTTTTTGGAAATCATCTGTTGCTCAAATCAAAAAGTGTTAAACTAACGAAAGTTAGCTAACATACTGGGAGATTTATTCATAAATTTTCAGCTCAATCCTACTTACAGAGAATTTTTATGATGGAGGACAGAAATCTGTTTCGGGACAGCAACTCCCCAAATCTTACTTCCCTCTTATTAGAGGTCATTCTTGGCACAAAAGGCAAACAAAAAGGATAAGGAGAGGTCATTACTAAAGTAATAACTTCCAAGACTCAAGGAAACTCTTGGATTGTCTCCCAACAAGTACTTTTCTTTAACGCTTTTAAGTTAGGCACAAGAATCAAAAAATCAAGTATTTTCAAATGAGGCATTAACCCTCTTGTTCTTTCCTTTCTTACCTTTCTTCTTATCTTTAGGGAAAATATAGTTGCTTATTGGAGGGGGGAAATGCATAATGCCTTTGCCCAAATCTATTATTGCTCCAAGGTGTTTTAGCAGGGATCTTCCAAGTGTGATCTATCCTTTGCCTACACATTCAATAACAAGATATTCAGTAGACACCATTTTCCCTGAGATTTTTGTAAACACACCTCAGCTATTCCAATGGGTAATAAAGTGGCATTATTGATAAGAGATATTTCTTCTCCTCCTTTAGAAAGTCCCCAAAGACTCAAATACTCATAAATATCTTTAGGCATAAGGCAAAATTCAGACATGATATCAAAGCGAGCATCAAAAGTGTAGTATTTATAGAGACTTTGATTGTGGGAAACCACTTTGAAGGCTCAGAATTTATCGGAACATAATCATGGTACGCCCTAAGTGTGTGATATCAACTTTTCAAAGCAGCAACACTGGACTCAAGAGTGTTCAACCTAGCAAAAATATTTATGAAGGAGGAATCAGATTTGCCAGGCGTACTATAAATTATAATCAATTTCTTTATGCATCAAAGGCTTCATCCTCAGTACATTGAAAAATATCTTTCCCAGCCACAGTATCCAAAGCATATCTATAACAAAGAGCAATACCGCGGTAGAAACTATTGATAACCAAGCTAAGACTCATCTTAGGCTCAGTTTCCCTTTGTAGAGCAGAGATTCTAGACCAAGCTTCTTTAAAACTCTCTTCACCTTTTTGCTTGAAAGCAAAGATCTCTTCGATATGTGTCAGAGATAGAGGACCAAAACAAGACATGGTAGCAACTAGGGCAGAAACTAATTTTTTGTGTGTTTTTGAATAGAGACAACAAACCAAACTAGACATTTTGTTCGTAGTTTTTAATAAAAAGATTCAAACAAAATAAGCAAACTAAAAACAAAGTAAAGAGAAATGTTGAGGAGGACTCCCCTTGTGAAGACGTCCTTAGCCTCCCCGACAACGGCGCCAGAAAAAGCCTTGATGAGTGCAGCAGCACTTCGTTCGGAGACCCCAAGCGGAAGGTATGATGTAGTACAACATTTAAGTTTCCCTCAGTAAGAAACCTAGGTTATCGAACCAGTAGGAGGAAGGAAACGCCCCAAAGGTGCTGCAAGCAACATGGAGACCTGCACAACACAAACTCAAGACTATGCCCCAATTAATAGTGAGGTTGTCAATCTCATCGGTTGCTGTAACAAAGGATTAACTGTATGTTATAGAAGGTGATGATGGTTTGCAGCAAATAAATATTAACAGTGGAAGATGTATCAATGGTAAATATTCGACCGGGGTCCATAGTTCACTAGAGGTGCTCTCCTTAGATAAACAACATGGCATGAATGGTAAACAAATTACAGCAGGGCAATTGACAGAACTGAGCAAGGCATAACAATGCAATACTATACAAAAAGATCCTATGAGATTCGATTGGGCAATACAACAGTATACATAGACCGCCATCCAACTGCATCTATGACTAGAAGTCTACCTTCATGTTATCATCCGAACCCCCTCCAGTGTTAAGTTGCAAGCAATAGACAACTGCTTTAAGCAAAGTGTGTAAGGTAAACAATCCACTTGTTCCATGAACAAGAGACCGTTGTTTTCTCCCTAGTGGCAACATCACATCTACAACCGAAGAGATTTTTGTCACTTCCCTTGGAAACTAGAGGCATGAACCCACTATCGAGCATAAATACCCCCTCTTGGAGTCACTAGCAACTACTTGGCCAAGATAGCTACTAACAATGGAGAGCATGCAAGATCACAAACAACACATACATGATAGAATCAAATAGACAAAACCATTAATCAATCTGACATAGTAATCTTAATATCCATCGGATCCCTGCAAACACAACATGCATGATTACAAATATATTAGATCTTGATCATGAACAGAGCTTACAAGATCTATACATGAAAGCACAAAGGATGAGATACAACCATCTAGCTACAACATGGACCCGTAGTCCAAGGTGGAACTACTCACGCTTCATACCAGAGAAGAAGGCCTCTGGGATGATCTCCCCTCTGGCAGGATGCCGGGAAGAACTTCAGATCGCCCCTGTTCTAGGGACGATGGTGGCGGCGGCTATAGACGGTTTCGTGGAGTTTTGATCGGGTGCCTAGGGTTTCTACATCGGGGGCTTCTTAAAGGCGAAGGGGCGAGCCAGGGGGGGCACCAGGGCGGTGCACCCCCCAGGCGTGGGGTGGGCCCACCCGTGCGGCCAGGGGGTGTGGCCCCCTGGTGAGCCTTCTCTGTCTCGTCTTCTGGCTTCGTGTTGCCCATGGTAAAATATTGACTTTGGCTTTTATACCGTCCAATTTCAAGAATATTGATTTTCTTTCTTTCTGGAACCAAAAACAGAAGAAAACAAGCAACTGGCACTGTGGCAACTTGTTAATAGGTTAGTTCCAGAAAACATATAAACACACCTCAAAGTTTAGACAAAGGAAAGCAAAGTAGATACTAAACAAGCATGGAGCATCAAAAATTATAGGTACGTTTTCGACATATCAAGCATCCCTAGATATATGGTCAAACGGAGGTGGTGAATAGAACATTGTCACAATTGTTGAGGACTATGATCAAGAAGAATCTGCGGGAGTGGGAAGAGTGTTTGCCACATGTCGAATTTGCTTACAACAGGGCTGTGCATTCTACTACTCAGCTTTGTCCTTTTGAGGTGGTGTATGGGTTCAAGCCATTGATGCCAGTTGATTTGTTGCCTCTAACATTGCATGAGAGAGTTGATATGGAGGCATCAAAACATGTTGATTATGTGAAGAAAATTCATGCGAAGACTCGAGAGGCTATTGAGAAGAAAGGAAAGAACATTGCTGCTGCAAGGAATCAAGCAAGAAAGGAGATTTTGTTCAAGCCCGGAGACATGGTATGGGTGCATCTGCGCAAAGATAGGTTCCCCAAGCTTCGATAATCCAAATTGAAGCCCCGTGGTGCTGGTCCTTACAAGGTGTTAGCCAAGATTAATAGTAATGCCTACTCGATTGATATTCCTATTGCTGAGTTTGGTGGAGTTAGCAACAGCTTCAACGTTGCTGATTTATCACTATATGATGGAGAAGACCTTGGAGAATCGAGGTCGGCGCCTTTTGAAGGGGGAGATGATGAGGAAATCCCTACAATTACACCTACCCCAACTACTACTGAAGATGTTTCAGTTGCTGCAAACAAGGTTTAGTCCAATGAGATTAGAATTGGACCTATTACAAGAGCTCGTGCTAAGCTACTAGAACAACAGGTGAATTTTTTTCTTAACGAGCCTGATGTTTTAATTAATGATAACTTTAAACTACCTAAGTCATTGTGCTATTGTATGATCAGATATATTGGATAAGAAGGCGTAGCACAGAGAGGGAGCTGAAGCACATGGAGCACAATATGATGATCGCCCAAGGATGCGCGAGGGAGGAGCGAGAGGAAGGCGCGAGGGAAGATCATCAAGACGAGGGAAAAAACACCCGTCAAGACCGGAGTGTCCGGCCCACTCCAACCGGAGTGTTCGGCCCCTCGAAGAGGCCCCGAGGCGTGGACATTCTGTGTCCCAGTTCGGACATCGCCCGGAAACTTCAAAGTTTCCGGCCGGACCGGACTGTCCGGCCTATATGAACCGGAGTGTCCGACCTATATGAACCGGACTATCCGCCCCGACATAAACCTGGTCCGAGTCGGTTGTATCAGTTTGAGTCGTTTGAGTCCTAGTTTCGGTTTCTGGCCGCCCCAGCCGCCCTTATAAGCCCTGGGACATCCCCATAGTTAGGGTTAGACCACATTTAAACTATTTTGGAGTTGTTTCTTATTAAGAACCTCTGGAATTACCGTGTGATTGAATTATCTACTGCAATTGAGTGTGGTCTGTTATTCCATTGGGAATTAATGGATTGCGAACTATCGTTCGTGGTCAACGGCTACGTGCGCAAGAGCGTGGTGTTGTGAATATCCCATAGGGTTCGAGAGATGTTGCATCGGCATCAGGGTTCGAGCGGGAGAGTTCATAGCTACGGGCTAGTTATCTATCATCCACCACCATCATCGACAAGTGCTTGCTGAGAAGATTGGGCCACCCCATATCAAAGATGAAGTGGAGAATCATTGTAACAAGAAAATAAAGAATTTATGATTGGATCATAAAGGAAGATATTTGAGTTACAATTTTAGCATAACACCTAAGATTTGGGGAATCATTCCATGGATTTGCATTTCCCAAAACACCATAGGAGTATGGAGTGTTCGAAATATGTAATGAAACCTTGTTTGACATGGTGAGATCAAACGTGTTAGTTATAAAACTACCATTGTATTTTAAATATTAAAGTTTTAGTGACTACTGCTTTTACACTGAAAAGAGCACCATCATGATTCGTTGAAATGCCACCATATAAGTTATGGTCTGGGATAAAACTCAAATTGTCTTTTATTAAATTTTGGTATGCTAGGCATAAGTAAAATGTTTACAACAAAAGTTGGATGAGCATGTCTTTGTATGTTATTGCGAATAACCATTGTGTGTTCCTCCATAACACCGAAGACAAAAGTGTTTGTTGCTTGGAACGTCAAGTTTCTTTGGAAGGATTTTTTCGTGAAAAGTTAAGTGGGAGGACAATAGAACTTTGATAAGGTTATTGAACCTTAGCTATATGTGCTGAGTTGCGCAGCCCCGGAAAGTGTCCCAGAGGCAGAAACAATTCTCATGGCTCACGTGTCTCAAAGGTTGTGGTCACGGAGGTTTAAGTTCCTATTGAACCGAGTAGGTCGGGTAAACAATCAAATACTAAAATTTGAGTGTAAATCATTATTGTTTGATAATGATGAACTGACTACATGCAAAGAAGCAATGATGGGCCCTGAATCCGTCAAATAGCTTGAAGCCATAAAATCCGTGATAGTTCCATACACAAGAAATCAAGTTTTTGAACTTGGAAGACCCTGTAAAAAGGTGTAAAACTTTTTAGTCATATTTGGATCTATAAAGAAATACACATGGATGTTTCACATCTATGAAATAGTTGACATGTTGGGAAAGAGTTTATGACAATGTTTAAGGAGTTGACTATGACAAGATTTGATCTTTCATAGTGATATTTAGTCTGGATGGATTAATATAGCAACCACTACATATAATTTTGGTATATGGTAGTTGAACAAACAAAACAAAGTTCTTCTAATAGAATGGTTACCTAGGCCGTGTACTTGACACGGTCCAAGGGGTTTTGTTAATTCAAAGGATGATAAAAGCGTATGCAAACTTCAATGGTTGAAGTAAGCATCGCGGAGTTGGAATCTTCACCGTGATGAAACTGTTGAAGAGTTTAATTTCATAAGAGACAATGAAGATGCTTGCATTTGCAAGAAATTAAGTGGGATAGCTAAGACATATTTCTAATACATTATGTGAAAGACATATTGTTGATTGGAAATGATGTATATTTTATTGACACAGGTTAATAATTTCATTAAATTTTGATTTTCATGAAAGACTTAGGCATAACCCAAATATTAGGCATCAATGTCTATATGAATAGATTGAGACGCTAATATGGTTGTGTCAAATATACATAGATGATATATTGAATGAGTTCAATAGGGAAACAACAAAAAAGAGGTTCTTGACGCACATGAAGGATTGAATCAAGATTCAAGTGTATTGACACTTTGTAAGTGAAATGAGATTCAAGTATTTTGACACTTGGTGAGTGAAATCACAAGAATATTTTGATCAATCATACTGTGATATGTACACATCCATATATGTCCTATGCTCTAAATGTTATGAGCAAAATGGCTCATAAGATGATCATTAGACGATAGTAAGAATATTCTTATGATTTTCGGAAGAACTAAGAATATATTATTTATGTAGAGGTGACAAATAGATAGATAGTTCATTGTAAAGTGTTACATTGATACTAGTCTTGTCACAAGATACAAATTAAGTTTATCTCAATTTAAACTATGTGTGTCACAATGTAATGGAAAGGAAGTTCCATAATATAACACCCCGTCCACTAGGCCCGGGGGGTGTCACTCCTGGCAGCTTAATAGGATATCGAGACTGGTCCCACAAACCAACACTAGTCCGCACTTTGTCCTCACTCGTGTGCACCCGGTACCCACTTCCCGGACGATCATCCATCCTATAATTGCTCTAGGCCAAGCACGCTTAACCTCAGAGTTCTTTTTAGATGGGCTTCGGAAGAGAAGTTGCAACTTGTTGGTATGAGTATCCTATCAATCCTATTAAGCCATGTGATGGATCTCACATACACCCACCCTTTATAAGATCGATGCCCTCATCGATCAAGCACACCCTAGGAACGTACCCTCTTGGCACGCGTCTGTGCGTCCAGTGCCGGCACATGTTCCATGTCGTGTCCACTCCGGGCCACACGCGCCATGCTCCACATGTCTCGCCACTGACCCGCACACACCCATTAAACCGCGAGGTCGGTTCTGATACCACTTGTAACACCCCGTCCACTGGGCCCGGGGGGTGTCACTCCTGGCATCTTAATAGGATATCCAGACTGTCCCCACAAACCAACACTAGTCTTTTCTGTGCACTTTGTCCACACTCGTGCGCACCCGGTACCCACTTCCTGATCGGTCACCCATCCTAGAATTGCTTTAGGCCAAGCACGCTTAACCTCAGAGTTCTTTTCAGATGGGCTTTCAGAAAAGAAGTTGCAACTTGTTGGTATGAGTATCCTATCAATCCTATTAAGCCATGTGCTGGATCTCACACATAACAGATTTGGATGAGTTCCAAAGTTAAGACATTGTGACAGATACTACAACAAAAGGCTAAGTATATGACTGCTATTGTAGCAGCAAAAGAGGGCATTTGTGTTAAGTAGTTTGTTCTCAAACTAGGTATGGTTCATAGCGGGCTAGTACTATGAAGATATACTGTACATCAATTGTATCAACATGTTTTAACCCCAAGGAACTAAAGGTCTCACCAAAGGACCAAATCTATACAACGCCATCTTATTGAAGGATGAGTGATGCATAGAGACGCAAAGACATGCAAATTCACACGGACCTGAAAGTGTTAGATCCAAAAGTTATGTTTACCACTAGAAATTGTGTATATACAACACCAGAAAGCCATAGATGTTGAATACAAAAGTTTTTCCAAACTAGATTATTGACTCTAGTGCAAGTGGGAGACCATTGGAGATATGCCCAAGAGGCAATAATAAAGTGGTTATTTATTATATCTTTGTGTTTATGATAAATGTTTACATCCCATGCTATAATTGTATTAATAGGAAACATTAATACTTGTGTGTTTTGTAAACATAAAAGAGTCCCTAGTAAGCCTCTTGTTAAGCTAGCTTGTTAATTAATAGATGATCATGGTTTCCTGGTCATAGACATTGGATGTTATTAATAGTAAGATCATATCATTAGGAGAATGATGTGATGGACACACACCCAGAGTAAGCATATCATAAGATCACGTCATTAAGTTTTGCTACAAGCTTTCAAATACATAGTAACCTAATCCTTCGACCATGAGATCATGTTAATCACCATCACCAGATGAGTGCTTTGATGACATCAAATGCCACTTCCGTAACTAGGTGGTTATAAAGGTGGCATTGTGTATTCTGAAAGTATGTGTTGAAGCGCATGGATCAAGAGTGAGATTTGTCCATCCAAATGAAGGATAGATATACTCTAGGCCCTCTCGGTGGAATGTCATCCAATTGGATTGCAAGCATGTGACTAGGTCACAAGTGATGTCATATCATGGAACGAGTAAAGAGTAATTATCGGTAACGAGGTTGAAATAGGTATGGAGATACCGACGATCGAACCTCGGATAAGTAAAGTATCATGAGACAAAGGGAATCAGTATTGTATGTTAATGGTTCATTCGATCACGAAGTTATCGTTGAATATGTGGGATCCATTATGGATCTCCAGATCCCGCTATTGGTTATTGATTGGAGAGGTGTCTCGATCAGGTCTGCATAGTTCGCGAACCGTAAGGTGACACACTTAAGGTTTGATGTTGTTTAAGTAGATATATGGAATATGAGTTGGAGAATGAATGTTGTTCGGAGTCTCGTATTGGATCTAGGACATCACGAGGAGATCCAAAATAGTCCAGATAATAAGATTCATATAATGAAAGTCATTTTCCGGGGTTCGGAAAAAGTTTTGGTATTTTGACCGGATCTTCTAGAATGTTCTAGAAGGGGCCACCAGTGGGCCCACCATCCCGGGAGGGGCCACATGGGTCGAAGGTATGATACGGGGGCTCATGGAACAACCGCACCAAGCCCTAGTGGCCCAACCGTCCAACCCCAAAGGAAAGGGGCAAAACCCTAAAGAAGGAAAGAGGGAAACTTGGAGGGCAAGTTTCCGCCCTACACCCTATGTGCGCCGGCCCTAGGAGGGGAGGACCAAGGGGCAGCCCTGGACGCACCCCCTATATATAAAGAGGGGAGGGGAGGGCGCCACCCTTGCCCTTGCTCCCAACCCTAGCCGCCAGCCTCCTCCTTCTTCCTGCTGCTCCGGCTTAGGCGAAGCCTTGCAGGATTCTCTCCTCCACCACCACCATGTCGTCGTGCTGCTGGGATTCTAAGGGGATCTACTACCTCTTCTGCCCGCTGGAACGGGGAGAGGAAGGTCTTCATTGACTCCGTACGTGTGACCGAGTGCGGAAGCGCTGCCGGAACACAGCGCCAGAAGGATCGTCTTCGCGAACTTAAGATCGACAAGTGATCGACTACATCAACCACGAGACCCGATCTCGTTAACACTTTGGATCTACGAGGGTTAATTCTCTCCTATCTCGTTGCACTGATCTCGTAGATTAGATCTTGGCTTTTCCATAGATTGGATCTTGGTTTTATGTGCTTGCGATAGAATTTTTTTGTTTTCCATGCAACGAACCCTACATCGACCTCACCGGAGACTTGCCGGAGGCTTTCGTTGGCATACCTCACCGGAGACCATGAATCAAAAACTCTACGCTACTGTAGCAAAACCACAAAACGTATGTAGCAAATAAAATATCATATTATAGCAAATCCGACCTCGTCACCTCACCGGAGACATTGTAGCAAAACCCAAGATACACTTGTAGGAGCGTCGTCGACCGCACGTAGCAGCGCCGCCAACCCCATGTAGCAAACCTCGATGTCGTAGGTAGCAACGATGGTGGTAGTAGGCAGCAGCGTCGCCAAACCCATGTAGTAAACCTCGACGCCATAGGTAGTAGTGTCGCTGATGGTAGGTAGCAGTGTCGATGGCCTTCGGTAGCAACCCAGGTGGCCTTTGTGTAGCTAGGGCGACGACGGAAACACCACCAGCACAAACACCACCAGGCTGGCTCTCCGGCGATGTGGGCTCTAGCTAGCTACAGTCAGGCGGCTCTTCGCACAAGGTGCATGGAGGCGGTGCTCCAATAAGGGGCAGGAAGGGCTTGTGTCATGGATGAGTTGGGGGCAAAGGTGTGGGCTCGCTGGCGGGATCACCAAGATACGGTGCAGGGCGCGCGGCGACGGGGGCCATTGGGGTCGCGGCGCGAGTCAGATGCGTCGGCGCTCGCTGCATCCATGGGCGCGGCACGGACGTGCTTGTGTGTAGGCCGGCGACGGACAAGCTACAGGGGCGGCACGACGGCCGGAGCTGTAGGATGGGCGGGCGACAGCGTGTGGACAGCGGTAGCTAAGGGGCGGGAGGAAAGGACATCGCGCGTCGCGGCAAGGATAGCATCAGGGAGAAAAAAAGGCCACGAGAGAGAAGACGCGCGTGGATTGGCCCTTCGCAAACCTGGCCAATATGCCGCTTTTAAACGGGTCGGCACGTGAGCCCACGAAAAAAGCCCGGCACCGGCCCGTTTAGACCCCGGCAAGAGAATTCATGCTTAATAGTTGCAAAAATAGCGGTGGGGGCTCGTGAACTCGAGACCAAGCAGTTATTCCTTCACTCTCTAACCACCAAACCACACATTTTCTTGTGTCAAACTAGTATCCCGGTCTCTTTTATATGTTTCTAGACTACGATGTATCTAACAGGCTGCATCTCTCGCGTGCCTAACGGGCCAACGTGCCGCCCCGGCAGATTCTGGGGCCGTGCCTGGGCCTCAAGTCCAGGCCCGTGCCAACCCAACACGGCACGTTTGCTTGGTAGGCCAGGCCGGCCCGTTGGCCAGATTGAGCCCTGTCCGCGAGCGAAGACATGGGGGATTGTTTCCTTCGAACCAGGGGTAGGTGTACCAAGTAATTTGGGTGGGCTGAGTAGCTCGTTTCTACGGGACTGAACACATATCCTGCGAATCCGGTTTCGTTTCGACAAGCGTTGTTGGCAGGCGCACCGTCATCGGTAGACCGTGTTCATTGGGCCGAGGCGACGGGCACACGACACGAGCGCGGCGGCCACCCTCCTCCCGAGACCGCCTCAGACACTCGCTCCCCTTTCCTGTCGCTGATGGCGACCGCTCAATCTCCTCTTAAAAGTCTCTGACGACGGCTTTCCCATGCCCCTCCCTCTTTATTGCGCCCACGCACGCCCAAACGGCCAAACCTGCAGCTTCCACGGGCCAGGCCACATGACGACGACGACCACTCGCCCCGCCGCTCCTACGACAGAGGATGAGGGAGTACTGGTTGTCGCCATCGCGGTGGTAGATGCAATGCCCGCGCCCGCGCCACCCGGCGACGCAGACGATCGGGAGAAGCAGAAGAAGGAGCGGGCGAGGAGGAAGAAGAAGAAGACGCGGAGGAGGACGCCGAGCCAAGAGGAGGTGGCGGCGCAGCAGTCCGTGCTCAGCTGGGCCCGCCGCGGCGAGGT
Source organism: Avena sativa (assembly GCA_916181665.1). Classification (NCBI taxonomy): domain Eukaryota; kingdom Viridiplantae; phylum Streptophyta; class Magnoliopsida; order Poales; family Poaceae; genus Avena; species Avena sativa. The sequence goes on along the minus strand of OV702284.1, from coordinate 182,522,214 downwards.
GCACGACGACGTGGACGCGGCGGGCTGTGGGCACCTGTCCCAGTTCGGGAGGAGGCGGCCGCGCGTGGCGGTGGAGTTGCACGCGCACTCGGCGCGCAGCGACGGCTCGCTCTCGCCCACGGCGCTCGTCGAGCGCGCGCACCGCAATGGGGTAAGCCTGTTCTTTCCCCTGTCCTGTCACCAACTGCAGAGAGACGTTCGCGACGCGCTCGACGAAAGAACTGTTTTCTGTCTTTTTTGTTGTATACTCCGATTTCATCAACGAAACGCATCATTACAACTTTAAGGCCTTGTTTTACAGAGGTGGATGTCACACCCCGCCCCCTTGCTGGTGTGATTGCCGGCGCGAGGCACAGATCGATCGAGCCTGAATTAAATTGGAACAGAGAGAAAGCAGAGAGAGTAGCGAGCAGAGTTTTGGTTCTGTCCAATATTCAGACTTGTTTGATGCCTCCCTTCCTCCTGTTGCTCTCTTCTTATAGGTGAATAGGCAACACCCAAGCCCACTGTAACTGGCCCATGACCCAGGTCTGGCGAGCCCAATATGCCACTGGGTATGGGTGTTACACTACCGGCCTGAGGAAACATTGCTTGTCCCCAAGCAATGGATTGCTCACATCGCCTTCTCCAAACAACAACAACATATAGCCATTGCCAGCATTGATCCGACCTTTCAACGCAGGACCTTATATCATGAACACCCGGATCCCAAGGTTGAAGGAGAATTGTGCAAGCCTCGTCAAAGTGTTGTCTGGCCCGTACCAACAGATCTTGCCATAGTATTGTGCAATGCAGATTCTCTCCTGTGATATCATCACCAAAGATGTTCCAGTAAACTACAGTCTGTATTTCCTTGTTGTGCAGAAAGATCCAATTAGGAGCGACTGAGTATGGCAGATTTCCAAGCTGCTTGTCGAATAGGCTATAAGCCTTCTTCTGAACAAAATAACATCATGAAGACATGTAGCCCTTGAACGAATAATCAGGTTGCACTAGAATGGCTTTTATAGTTCTGGCATAAATTGCATTTTTTTGTCTTGCTGTCAGGAATATGCAACTTGTATTCCTCTAGGGGCCAAAGGCCACAATATATAGTACAGGTATAGGGCAAATATGCAGGAAGCCCCCTAACATATGGGGAAAATACAATATACAGATATATACATCTAACACCCCCCCTCAAACTCATGGTGGATCCACAACACTGAGTTTGGAGAGTAAGAAATCATGCTGCGCTCTAGTCTGTGCCTTCGTGAAGAAATCCGCCAACTGTAAATCTGAAGGCACATACTGAAGCGCAACAACCTGAGCCTGCACCTGAGCACGTGTATAAAAAGCATCAACACCAATATGCTTGGTAAGCTCATGCTTGACCGGATCACGTGCAACACTAATAGCACCTGTACTGTCAGACAAAACCAGACTGGGTGTGGTAATAGAGACCCCAAAATCCGCAAGTAACCACCGTAACCAGGTCACCTCAGCAATCAACAAGGCCATAGCACGCAACTCAGCCTCAATGCTCGACCGGGAAACCGCTGTTTGTTTCTTCGTCTTCCAAGCAATGAGCGAACCACCAAGAAACACACAGTAAGCAGAAAGTGAACGGCGATCCGAAGGATCACTCGCCCACGTAGCGTCCGAATAACACTGAAGCTGGAGGGAGCTGGAACGAGGAAAGAAAAGACGACGAGTGATCGTACCACGAAGATAACGAAGAACACGGAGAAGATGACTATAGTGAACAGTGGTAGGAGCAGAAACAAAGTGACTCAGAATATGAACAAGATAAGAGATGTCAGGACGAGTGACAGCAAGATAAACAAGACTCCCAACAAGATGACGATAACGCGTCGGATCCGAAAGAGGATCACCATCAGTAAGTTGAAGCTTAACATTAAGCTCCATAGGGGTCTCAATAGTGCGCTCATCCCCAAGAGCAACACGAGCAAGGAGATCCTGAATATACTTCTCCTGAGAGATGTAAAAGCCATCAGAAGTGGAGGAAACCTCAATCCCAAGAAAGTATCGAAGAGGACCAAGATCAGTCATAAGAAACTGATCACGAAGACGAGCCTTAACAAAGGCGATATACTCAGGATCATCACCGGTAATGATCATATCATCAACATAGAGAAGAAGAAGAGTGCGTCCACGAGAAGAAGTGTGAACAAATAACGCTGGATCATGAGCACTAGGGGAGAAACCAGCAGCAGCCACTACAGAAGCAAAGCGCTCAAACCAGGCACGAGAGGCCTGTTTGAGGCCATAAAGAGAACGTCGAAGACGACAAACCATCCCCTCGGGAACAGAATACCCAGGAGGAGGCTGCATATAAACCTCCTCACTCAACTCACCATTGAGAAAGGCGTTCTGAACATCAAGCTGGGACACATACCAGTGACGAACAGAAGCAACAGCAAGAAGAGTACGCATAGTGGTCATATGAGCCACAGGAGCAAAGGTCTCATCAGTCACGACCATGCTCCTGCTGAAAACCACGAGCCACAAGACGCGCTTTATAGCGCTCAAGAGATCCATCAGAGCGGGTCTTAATCTTATAGACCCACTTACACGTGATAGGACGAACACCGGGAGGAGGAGAAACAAGATCCCAGGTGCCAGTGCGCTCAAGCGCAGCAATCTCCTCAGCCATGGCCAGCTGCCATTCAGGATGATGCTCAGCATCCCGATAAGAAGTCGGCTCGGAGGCAATAGAAAGACCATACTGACTAGGAGAGTAACGGTTGGGGGCACGACGCTGACGAACAGGACGAGGAGAGGGAAGATCATCAGAGGAAGACGACGCAGGAGACGACGATGAAGAAGGAATAGCAGAGAAAGACTCCGGAGAACGAGGAGAACTAGGAGAACTAGACGGAGCAGAGGAGGACGGTGTTGAAGAAGATACATCAGGGGGAGGAGATCCTGAAGAAGACACAACAGGAGTAGAAGGAGGTGTGTTAGGAAAGAGAAGAAAAGAGATATTTTCCACTGGGTAGGTACCAGCGGCGGGACGAGGATAGAAAGGACGCATCTCATCAAAAGTAACATCACGAGAGATACGCATCCGACGACCAACGGGGTCCCAACAGCGATAGCCCTTATGCTCATCACTGTATCCAAGAAAGACACACTCAACAGACTGAGCGGTCAGTTTGGTGCGTTCGCGGGGAGCAAGAAGAACATAGCAAACACAACCAAACAAGCGAAGCATGGAGTAATCTGGAGACTGTCCAGATAGGCGCTCAAGAGGGATACCACCCTGCAGAGCGGCAGACGGCTGAATATTGATGAGGTAAGCTGACGTAGCAACAGCCTCAGCCCAGAAATATGGCGGAAGAGAAGAGGCAATCATCATGGCACGAGTGGTCTCAAGAAGATGGCGATGCTTACGCTCAGCAACGCCATTCTGGGCATGTGCGCCAGGACAGGAGAACTGAGCAAGGGTGCCCTGCTCAGAAAGAACACCTCGCAACATCTGGGAGATATACTCACCAGCAGAATCAGCACGAAAAACACGGATGGGGGTAGAATACTGAGTACGGACCATGGCTGCAAAACGATGATATATGGAAAGCACTTCACTGCGAGAGCGCATAAAATACAACCAAGTGTACCGAGAAAAATCATCGATGAATAAAATATAGTAGCGATGGCCCCCTTTCGAAACGAAAGGAGTCGGACCCCAAACATCGGAATGAACTAAATCAAAAGGTCGCTGAGATACAGACGCGCTAGTAGGATAGGGAAGCTGAATCTGTTTACCCAACCTACAACCCTGACAATGCAAAGACCCATCTCCTGAGACAGACCCCAGAAGACCACGATGAACTAATGACGACAGGCGAGAGTCACAGAGGTGACCAAGACGATGATGCCACTGCTGAAAGGAGCTGGTAGTAGAGGCGACAACCGGAGAAGAACTGGTAGATGAAGTGACAGCGGAAGGAACACGAAGCCAGTCTAACTCCCAAAGTCCTAAAGAGTCACGACTGCGAGGGCCAGCTCCAACCAGGGCCTGGGTGCGACGGTCCTGGACAACACAAAAATCAGCATCAAGAATGACGCGACAACCAGAGTCAGTAAGCTGGCTAGCAGAGAACAGATTCATCTTAATAAGAGGGACATGAGAAATATCAGGAACAAAAAAGGAAGAAGTAGAAAGGATGCCCCGACTAGAAACAGGAAGAGAGGTACCATCAGCCGTAAAAACACGGACAGGAGAAGGGAGAGAACGAAGAGCGGACAGAAAAGAAGACTCAGAGGTCATATGAAAGGAAGCCCCAGAATCCAGATACCACGGAGACGTACCTGACTATGTAGAAGGTGGTGGTCGCACAGTGCCTGAAGAGTCAGTCACAGAACCAGCAGTGTCCGTCGAAGAAGAGCCTGTAGCAGCAAGCAGACCGCGAAGACTCCTGAAATGTCCTGATCAGAGAAAGCAACTGCTGAAGACCCGGAAGGAGCCGACTGCCCACGAGCCTGGTGCTGCTGACGTAAACTGGGGTCCCGTGTATAACAGGTGGCCCAAGTGTGGCCATCCCTGTTACAGTAAGAGCAGTGACGAAGAGAACCACGGCGACCCTGACCACGAGCCTGCTGGTGCTGACTCTGACCCTGAGGCTGCTGGTGCTGAAGCTGACCCTGACCCTGACCTGGAGGAGTGGGTAGTATCGGCGGCGGCGGCACAGGGGACCGCGGTTGAGTCGAGGGAGCAGACGGCAAAGGAACACCACGAGTAGCAAGCACAGACGGAACCGCAAGAAGACTAGCACCACGAAGACGGGTCTCCTCAGCCCGAAGCTCAGACAACACCTCAGAGAGCGGAACACGACCACGAGCATTCAGCTGAGCACGCCGGGGCTCAAACTCCTGGCGAAGCCGAGACAGAAACTCGTAGATGCGGTGAAACTCCAAATCCGAGCGCACAATCTGGCAGCACGAGCATGTGCCACAAACAGCAGTACGGAGAGAATCAAGCTGACGCCAGATAGCAGCACTCTGAGTATAGAACTCATCAATAGTGGAATCACCCTGCTGAAGAGCATGCTCCTGGCGAACCACAGACAGGTAAAGAGCATCCCTAGACGGTTGATAGCGCTGACGAAGATGTGCCCATTGAGCGGCAACAGTAGGGAGACTCATGAACTCAGCTGCATACTGGGGTAGAACACTGGAGGTGAGAACAGCAGCAGCACGAGCATCCTCATCGACCCACTGAGTGTAGGCAGTCAGAGCGTGGCGATAGGTCTCGAGATCAGCAGAGTACTGTTTGAACTTCAGGTCATCGGCAGCAACAACACTATCATCGGCACTCTGAGCAGCATCCTTGGCCTCCTGAGAAGCATTAGCACCAAGAACAATCGGCGTCGGTGGAAGAGGAGCCACAGGAGCAGGGGGCACGGCGGACAGGAGACCTCGCCGGAGAGCACACCCCAAAGACGGAGACCGCGCGTGTGAACGCGCATGAAGGCAGCGAAATCAGGATAATTCGCGCCATCAAAGATCACCGGGCAGCGAGGAATCGCAACATAGCCCGATGCAGAAGACATCTCTCTCTCTCTCTCTCTCTCTCTCTAACTCTCAGATCCAATCTGGAACAGACGAAAACCAACTGTCAGATTCGACGAAAATCAACTGGCAGATCCAATGAGCGAGCTGGAATCCGGCGCAGTCGTCAAGCAGCTGCAGGTCCTCGCGTGGAGCAGTACTGCAGGGCGTGGAGCAGGTCGCGCGTGGAGCAGTACTGCAGGGCGTGGAGTTCCAGGACGTGAGCAGTGCTGCACGTTGAGTTCCAGGACGTGGTGGTCCTGGGCGTTGGTCCTGGGCGTTGAGTTCCATGACGTGGAGTCCCACGCGCGCGAGCCAGCAGGAGAACCAAGACAAGCACGAACAGCACGCCCACGCGCGGGCGCCTCGATCCTGCCGGCGGGTGCGAGACGTGCGGGTGCAGGCGAGCGACGGGCGGTTGGAGCAAGATCGAACCGATCTCTGCAGCGAGATCGATCCGATCTGGAGACGAAACGGGAGACGGGCGGTGCAGACCGATCTGAAACGGGCAAAGACAGCCAGGAACAAGGCGGCAACCGGCGGCGGCGACGACGGCAAAACCGTCGACGACAGGGACGGTGGCGGCTACAGCGACGAAGTTGCAAGTAGGAGGAGGCTAACCTAGCTCTGATACCATGTCAGGAATATGCAACTTGTATTCCTCTGGGGGCCAAAGGCCAATATATAGTACAGGTACAGGGCAAATATGCAGAAAGCCCCCTAACATATGGGGGAAATACAATATACAGATATATACATCTAACAGTAACTAGTTACTTTGCACAGCAAGGTCAGATCAGCTTTTTGGCATTCACTTCCTTGTCTTCCTCTCAAACAATAATAGAACACATGTAGCTGGAGTTGCACTGCACTAGGATCCCATTGCTTGTACTGACGCTGGCGCTCCAGTGCATTAGCAGTAGTGGCACTTTCAACCAAACTCATCATGTGTGAAAGTTCATGCATACTGATCATAATTCCTGGGTCCCATTGGACATATAGCTCAACTTCAAGAATTACTGCCTTGTTGTCCTCCCAACCCATTGAATCAATTGACAAATTATTCTTGGAATAAACAATGGCATGTCCAGCAAAGAACGCACTATTTGGAGCCAAGCTTGCAACCGGTGAACCTCCAGGATCCCAAGAGATATGCAACTCAAGTAAGCTTTGGCATGAAAACCCTTCGGTTGTCGCTTCCTTGATTATTTGACTTAAGATGCTTGGGGTGCCACAAATTGATATTGAAATGATAGCGGAAGTCTTGTGTGAACCCAGTGTATCGCGACAGCTTAGTCAGACCAAATCCATAATCATCAGGACTGTCTACACAACAACTTCCCTGAAACTCATGACAAGTAGCCATACCATGCTCAATGAACAACGACTGGTCACTGACATGAGTAAGCACGATGTCAACAAGATCCTCATCTGACGCCATCTCCTTGGAAAACCTTTCAACACACACATCCTCTGCAAAAGCCAAACTAAATTCCCCAAACAGAGGCATGCCACCAACATGAGTGACCACATCATCGCGAATCTCATCATCCCACATGACATGTTTCAGTGGGTCTTCACAGGCTAAATTGTAAGCTGCTACAAGTTCCTTGTTAACCGACGCATCCAACATTTCGTAGCATTCCTGGTCAGCGCACCTGAAGGGGTCCTCGGGCAGCAATGCAGTGCCAACATCCTTCTTACTAATAGGGCAGTGCATGTGGCTGATTTGAATCTTATTGTGCACCAAGTCTGGACTTGTGGCTGACTTTGCATTAAGAATTTTGCTATCATCAATATCATGACGCTCTTCGGCACTATGTAGGAGTTTCTGATCAATGCCAGGACCAAATGCATGAAGCATCGTAGCTGTGACACTTGTCTTGCTAGGAATTTCCTCAAACACCTTGGGTGCACCAATGTGCAGCACCATCTCAGAATCGCAAGTGGCCACCATCCTAGCCGTGAGGAGCGGAGCGAGAGTAGATGTAGCCACTGCATCAGTGCTCTCCACCACCACAACTGGAATTGGAATGCCCACATCACCGATTTGGGGCATGAGGCATGGCTTTGAGGACTTGTTGAGCATCACGGATGGGATGACCTCTGTTTGCCACCCTAAGGAATCCCGGCGGCATTCGATGCCCTCTTGGAGACGCGTGATTCCTGCCAGACTCGCATTAATCGAGCGGATAGCTCCTCCATCTGCTTTCCCCGCTGGAGTGAGAGGTTGAGGCTGGCCACTGTCGGCGTCGCAAAAAGCTGCGTGGCTGTGGTGGTCACCCGCACCTCGTGCTTCCGGGGCTTCCAGGAAGCTTGCAGGTGAGCAATACGAGCCAAAGTCGCATCGGTCGACTTCGAGCGCTCTTGAATCTCCTTCATCCACTCGATCGAAAGCTTGAGGCTCGCCATGGACGCCGCTAACGTTGCATCTGTTGTCGTCGCTGCAGCCGCCATCACGTTGAGGACCAACTACGTCTGCGGCGAAGGCTTGGAAGGCGCCGTGGTGGTTCCTCGCTAGACCGAGCCAACCGACTCCCGGAATTACAGAGACGAGGTGTGGATCGAGATCGAACCCCCAATCTCCTACCGCTCGCCGGGATTTTACAGCTCAGAGATCCCGCAAATTGGGAACGCACACACGAATCCTAGCCCCCGAGGATCGCGAAATAGGAGAATTTTTTTGTGTGTGGATTTTTTGGAGGAATCGTTGGCTCTGATACCAAATTGTCACACCCCGCCTCCTTGCCGGTATGATTGCCGGCGCGAGGCACAGATCGATCGCCTGAATTGAATTGGAACAGAGAGAAAGCAGAGAGAGTAGCGAGCAGAGTTTTGGTTCTGTCCAATATTCAGACTTGTTCGATGCCTCCCTTCCTCCTGTTGCTCTCTTCTTGTAGGTGAATAGGCAACACCCAAGCCCACTGTAACTGGCCCATGACCCAGGTCCGGCGAGCCCAATATGCCACTGGGTATGGGTGTTACAGTGGATTAACGAGTAATGGCGCGTATTATCGGCCGTGTTTTGGGTGAAACTGTCCAACTATCCAATACTCTTTCCATTGCAATCCCTCTCTTCAAAATAACGATGTTTGCCACCGTGAGGAAAGATCGAGGCAGTTGCTGACTCCCGCGAGCGCCAGCGCCACCAGCAACCAGAGAAACGCGAGGGCGGGCTAGATTTTCCGATCCATGTCAACCCGGCGTGTTTCTTGGGTTTCACCAGGGTTGAACCCGTTCAAGATCAGCCTACTAAACGGCTTGAGCGTGGTTTTCAGTGGATTTACATTAGGCCAGGATTAGACACCATGAAACCGGTCAAACCACCTTGGCAAAACAAGGCCTAAGGTGAAACCAAACCAGGAACAACAAATAGGGAAAACACCACTAAAAAAAGTTCAACGGGCTATGTCATGCACCTTGCTACACCTACTTATTTTTGTGTAGTACTCCTACTTCTCTTTCGTATGACTACTGTGAAATAGCCTTGTTCCAATATTCCAATGCCATGTTTTTTTCGAAATGGGAGCATAGCACCGGACTCTGCATCATGCTGATGCACACAGGCTTCTTATTATGAAGTTCAAAGGTTAAATATTGGACAATCATGGATCACAGAGGGTTGAGAGGGTTGAGACATGTAAAAAAGGAGCACCAAAACGCTATCCACTTTAAAGTCTACTAGCACCTACCATGGAATAGCCGGTTAGTATAAATCCTGTGCAACCTTCAACAGCTGCCTGCATCCAGTATTCATAGGCTCCCGCTGATCCACTGGGAGAAGATTGGACCATAGTTGGATTCAATGGATAGCCAAGCGAATAACCTGCAAAAAAGTTCTATCCTTTTTCTTGTTAAAAACCATATCATTCATGCTTGTCCATATAGACCAGCATAAAGCCGAAACACCAATGCGTATTCTAGCTTTATTCTTCTTATCAATCTCATTCAACCAATTACCAAACATATTAGTAACATTAGTTGGAGGTGGTATGTTATATGTAAAAAAAAGATGTTATGCCAAATCATACGTGCAAAAGGGCATGAGAGAAATAAATATTCTATAGTCTCCACCGAGTCACATAAACAACATTTTTTGACTCCCATTCAAATTCCTATTTGCTAAGTTGTCTTTTATTAAATTGACTTTGCTATTTAAGAACCACATGAATATCTTTATCTTAAGTGGGATTTTCAACTTTCATAAGTATTTAAGCAAAAAAATTGTATGACCAATTCATTAGGTCAAGTTACATAGATTTTACAGTAAATGAACTAGAGGAAGTAAGTTTCCAAACGAATTTATCAGGGGTATCATTCAACTGTACCATTATGAGTTTCTGACATAAATGCAACCAATATGTACATTTACTACCAGTTAGAGTGCTCCTGAAACCAATATTCAGCGGAATTTGCACGAGAACAGTTGCCACAAGAACATCTTTACTGTGCACGATGTTATACAATGATGGATACTGCTGAGCCAGAGATCTATTGCCCAGCCAAACATCTTCCCAAAAATGTGTATCTTTCCCATTCCCTACTTTAAACACACTCCTTTTAAAAAATTCATCTTTCACTCCCATTAAACCTTTCCAAAAAGAAGAATCTATAGGTTTGGCCTCAACTTGTGGCAAAGTTTTACTATGAAGATATTTATTTTGTAGTAACTCTTGCCATACTCCCTCTTCATTAAGTATTTTAAATAGCCACTTGCTAAGTACTCCCTCCGTCCCGGTATAAAGGACACAATTTGCAAATCATGCAATCCCAAAATATTTAGGCACAAAAGCATTTAATCTCTGTAATTACTCTAGTGTGAAAAGAACAAAATGCTTGCATGCACATGTGTGAATAAATGTGAATGCTTTGCTGGCTCTTCTTGTAGGGGTTCGTAGCATGGAAAACAAAACTTTTCTATCGCATACAAACAAACAAGCCAAGATCTATCTACTAGATTGTAGCAACGAGTCGATAGATGAACTCACCCTCGAAGATTCCAAAGCGGTTAACGAGAGCAGATTCTCGTGGATGATGTAGTCGTACTCTTTCCGATCTCAAGATCGCGTAGACGATCCTTCCAGCGCCACGTTCCAGCAGCGCTCCCGCAGTCGGTCACACGTTCGGTACTCGACGAAGACCTTCCTCTCCCTTGTTCCAGCAGGCAGCGGAGGTTGTAGCACCCTCCTCGCGATTCCGGCAGCACAACGGCGTGGTACCGGAAGTAGAGGGGAGATCCCGCAGGGCTTCGCCTTAAGCCGGTGCGAGTATGGTGGAGCTTATGAGAGAGGCTATTAGTGGTCTAGTAATTAGACACACCAATTAGAGGGCTCTAAACCAATTAGAAGGCTCTAAACCGAATAGCTCTAAACCGGGGTTTAGATCTAGGGTTTAGGTTTAGAGGGTAGGAACTAGTAGTGTGTAGAGAGGGGAGCCCTGCCCCTCCCTTTATAGGTGGGAGGGCCGGCGGCCAAGGGGAGGAGTTCCTCCCCAACTCGGCCTTGGGAGGTGCGCCGGCCAAGGGGAGGAACCCTCCTCCAACTCGGCCTCCACCTCTCCTCCTCTTTCTCCTCTTTCCGAAAACTGGCAGTTTGACCGAAAACTGGCAGTTTGACTTTTCAATTTAGGATTTGAATTAACCCTTTATTTCGGACAGCGAAAACACTTAGTACATGATGCAATCATTCCAACATGCAATGACACATTCATGTACCCCTTTCCCCTTTCCGGAGTGCCGGACATTCCGGGACCTTCTAGAATGTTCCCGATGAAAACACCGGAACCATTCCCCAACTCCGAAACGGGACTTTCCTTATATGAATCTTATTCTCCGGACCATTCCGGATCACCTCGTGATATCCCGGATCCCATCCGAGACTCCGAACAACATTCGGTCTCTTTCTCATAATACCATAACTACTCAAACAACGTCGAATCCTTAAGTGTGTCTCCCTACGGTTCGTGAATTATGCGGACATGATCGAGACACTTCTCCGAACAATAACCAATAGAGGAATCTGGAAATTCATATGGCTCCCACATATTTCTACGATTACTTTGCGATCGAATGAACCACTTACATACGATACCAATTTCCCTTTGTCTCACGATATGTTACTTATCCGAGGTTATGATCGTCGGTATCTCTGCATACCTAGTTCAACCTCGTTACTGATAAGTACTCTTTTCTCGTTCCCGTGATATGTGATCCCTTGTGACCAAGTCACATGCTTGCAAGCTAATTGGATGACATTTCACCGAGAGGGCCCAGAGTATATCTATCCGTCATGCGGATGGACAAATCCCACTCTTGATCCATGTGTTTCAACCAATACTTTCCGAACACTCAATGCCACCTTTATAGCCACCCTGTTACGGTGTGGTGTTTGATGACATCAAAGCATCCATCCAGAAAAGGTGATATGCATGATCTCATGGTCGAAGGAATTAGGTTACTATGTATCAGAAAGCATATAGCAATTGAACTATTGAAATGACTTGATCTTTATGCTACGCTTATCTATAGGAGTATGTCCATCACATCATTCTCCTAACGATATGATCCTGTTGTTAATAACATCTCTATGTTCATGATCAGGAAACAATGATCATATATTAACCAACAAGCTAGTTTAACAAGAGGCTTTACTAGGGACTCTTATTTTAGTTTACAAATCACACAAGTATTAATGTTTCCGGTTAATACAATTATAGCATGGTATGTAAACATTTATCATAAGTGTGAAGATATGATAATAACCACTTTATTATTGCCTCTTGGGCATATCTCCAACAGTCTCCCACTTGCACTAGAGTCAATAATCTAGTTTCGAACCTTTGTGTATATAACACCTATGGCTTTCCAGTGTTGTATGTACACGATTGCTAGTGGTCAACTGATCTCCGGATCTGACACTTCCAGGTCCGTGTGTAATTGCATGTCTTTGCGTCTCTACGCATCACTCATTCTCTAATGAGATGGCTTTGTATAAATTTGGTCTTTCGGTGTGACCTTTAGCTCTTTGGGGTTAAAACATGTTGATAATATTGTCGTACAATATATCTTCATAGTATTATCCCACTGTGAACTACACCTAGTTTGATAACAAACTATTTGACACAAATGCCCTCTTTTGCTGCTATAATAGCAGTCATATACTTAGCCTTTTGTTGTAGTATCTGTCACAATGTCTTAACTTTAGAACCTATCCAAATCCATTATGGAACTCACTTTCCATTATATTGTGCCACCCTTAATTTAGATTGAGATAAACTTAATTTGTACTTTGTGACAAGACTAGTATCAATGTAGTACTTTTACAATGAACTAACCATCTATTTGTCACTTCTACAAATAATATACTCTTAGTTCTTTCAAAAGATCATAAGAATATCCTTACTATTGTCCAATGATCATCTTACAAATCATTCTGGTATATGCTCACAACATTTAGAGCATAGGACATATCTGGATTTGTACATATCACAGTATGATTGATATAAATACTCTTTGTGATTTCATACATCAAGTATCAATCTATACTTGAATCTTTGTTTCACTTACCAAGTGCCAATACACTTGAATATATCATCAACATTGAACTCTTTCAATCCTTTCTGTGCAACAAGAACCTTTCTTGTAGTTTCTATATTGAATTCATTCAATATCTCGTCTATGTACTTCTGGCACAACCATATTAGCGTCTAATGATGCCAAATATTTGGGTTTTGCCTAAGTCTTTCATCGGGATGAAATTCTTAATATGTGTTAATAAAAGATACATTATTTCCAATCAACAATATGTCTTCCACATAATGTATTAGAAACATGTCTTAGCGCTCCCACTTAATTTCTTGCAAACGCAAGCATCTTCATTGTCTCTGATGAAATTAAACTCTCTTAACAGTTTCATCATAGTGAAGATTCCAACTCCGCTATGCTCACTCTAACCATTGAAGTTTGCATATGCTTTTAGCATCCTTTGAATTAACAAAACCCTATGGACCGTGTTATGCACATGTCCTAGGTAACGATTCTATTAGAAGAACTTGTTTTGTTTATTCAACTACCATATAACAAATTATATGTAGTGGTTGCTACATTAATCCGTCTAGACTAAATATCACTATGAAAGATCAAAATCTTGTCATAGTCAACCTTTGAACATTGTTGTGAACTCTTTCCCAACATGTCGACTATTTCATAGATGTGAAACATCCATGTCTATTTCTTTATAGATCCAAACACAACTATAAGGTCTTACACCTTTCTCGAGGGTCCTTCAAGTTCAAAACTTGATTTCTCGTGTATGGAACTATCACGGATTTTATGGCTTCAAGCCATTTTACGGAGTCAGGGCCCATCATCGCTTCTTTGCATGTAGTCGGTTCATTATTCTCAAATAATGATTCAACCCTCAAATCTTGGTATTTGATTGTTTACCCGATCTACTTGTTTCAATAGGAACTTAGATCTCCGTGACCACAACATTTGAGGTACGTGAGCCATGAGCATTGTTGCTGTCTCCGGAACACTTTTCGGCGCTGCGCAACTTTGCACATACATCTAAGGTTCTTTTAACCTTATCAAAGTTCTATTGTCCTCCCACTTAACTTTTCACGAAAAATTCTTTCCAAAAGAAACTTGACGTTCTAAGCAACAAACACTTTTGTCTCCGGTGTTTATGGAGGAATACTTAATAGTCATACAAAGACAGGTTCATCCGACTTTGGTTGCACACATCTTTCTTATGCATAGCATACCAATGTTTAAGAAAGGACAACTTGGGTTTTATCCCAAACCATAACTTTATATGGTGTCATTTCAACGGATTACGATGGAGCTCTTTTCAGTGGAAAAACGGTAATCTCTAAAGCTTTTAATCTTTAAAATACAATGGCAGTTTTATGAATTACACCTTTGATCTTACCATGTCAAACAAGGTTTAATTACATATCTCGAACGCTCCATACTCTTATGGTGTTTCGGGAAATGCAAATCCACGGAACGATTCCTAAAATCTTAGGTATTATGCTAAACTTGTAACTCAAATATCTTCCTTTATGATCTTTATCATAAACTGTTTATATTCTTGTTACAATGATTTTGCACTTCATCTTGAAAGTCTTTGAACTTTTCAAATGTTTCATACTTCATCCTTATTAAGTAAATATTCATATATTCACTCAAATTTTCGGAGAAAGCATATGAAGTTGAAATCCATCGCTCTTGACTACACATAATGGATTTCGTACAACAATATGTACAAGTTCCAATAAGCTAGTCATTCATTCCCTTTTGGCCTATGAACGAAGTTTTAATTATCTCTAGGAAAGTTTCACAAGCGTCATATGATCAAAAATCAGAAGACTCCAAAATTCCATCCACATGGAGTTTCTTCATGTTATCTTTCCAATATAATTCAAACAGCGATGTCACTTCCTAAGTGATCTTTCAATCAATTTGTCTTTCGACATTTTAGCACTAGTTTTATGGATGTGATGTCTCCAACGAGATTTGTGAATCATCCATCTTTTATGGATTATGGCAATTATTTGAACAAGCCTTTTGTTCTCATAATACCTGATAAAACAAATCTTTGAAGGCAAGCTTTGATGTTTAACAAGCAACACAATAACCCTTTATTTTGTTCTCGATGAACATCATCACATATTCTTTTGCTAGTTACTTAGGCCATTGTAGTTTCATGAATTGTGTTGTTTCGTATGACGATTCACACCAACAAATTCAGTATCAAATACTTAAGAACCACATTGTTTAACAAGCAAAGAATATAGCCATAACATGTATATCATCTATATACTTAAACTGAACGATTCTAGTCTTTTCTTTTCTGCCATATATTTATGAGATTCTCTTTCAGTATTTCCTTTTCAGTTTGAAAGAATCTATCAACATCAATAGTGGAGTCATACATATGACATATAGTCCAAAGCGTGTATAATTAAATACCAATGTCTTTGGACTTGCACTTTGAAGTAGATCACCATCATCAAATATTTGGTGTTCTTTCAAATTCTTTTCTTTAGTAATCTCTTGGTGTAGTAAACATTTCACCTACATCAAATATTCACCCTTATCATGGAATCGTCCATGATCAAGCTACTTTTAGCTTATAACGATGAATTATGAGTATAATGTTGCTATCCAAAACCTTTTGGAGGATTAGGACAACAAGTGTCTCCAACCTTTTTGCAAATTCTCATCAAATATGAGAACATGACTTTTGCCATATTATACTCTATCATGTTTGCAACCAAAACTTCGTTTCAGATATCACAATATCTTCCACATATCATGGTTTCTGAAACAACTCTTTCAGATCCTAGATAACCTTGATATTAAGGGAATCCTTTGAATATCAAGAATCATGGATACAAACATGATACTTATATACTAACACTTGGAATTGTTACTCTTGATTTAATACTAATTATTAAACTTCATGGAGTAACCGGAACTTACTGAAAGTTTGCAATAGGACTTTTAAACTTTAGATTAACACTTAAAACAATACGATACCAGTTCGTAAAGTATCTAACCAGAATTCTATAGTTCTATCATCTCAATTATAACTAAGCGCAAGGTGGTAAACGGATGCCAATGACTACAACAACTATGCAAATTCACTTTGGTTTAGTTTATGATAAATTGAGTTCAAATTAATTAATGAAATTAAACTAGGTGAACTCCCACTCAAAACAACATCCCTCACATTGTTTTAGTGATCACATGAACCAAATCCACTACATCAACACCGATCATCACGAGAGCTGATATAGTTTTAATGGCGAACAATCATCATGTTCATCATATCTACTATATGATTCATGCTTTGCCTTTCGGCGATCCGTGTTCCTGAGGCCATGTCTGTACATGCTAGGCTCGTCAAGATCAAACCTTAGCTTCCGCATAAGCAAATCTGGCTTGCTTACGTTGTATTCACCCGCGGAATCAAAGACACCCGATCATCACGTGGTGCTTCGAAGCAGCAAGCTTTGGCAACGGTGCATGCTAAGGGTGAACACTCTAGAACTTGAAATTTATGTGCATGAGGGATCATCTTATAATGCTACCGTCGTCTACTAAGCAATACAAGATGCATAAAGGATTAACATCACATGCAATTCATAATATGTGATATGATATGGCCTTTCTTCTTTGTGCTTCCGATCTCCATCTTCAAGCACGAATATGATCTCCATCATCACCGGCATAGCATCAAGGTCAATGACGCTTCTCCATGGTTGTCGTCCACCAGCTTCAACTATTACAACTACTTTGAATAGACACGCGGGTCTTAACAAAAATTAAAGACAACCATATGGCTCCTGCCGGTTGCCGACTTACAATAAAGATCATTGCATACATCAAATATAATCACAATCATGGCCATATCACATCACTGCACACCCCTGCAAAACAAAGTTAGACGCCTCTACTTTCTTTGCATGTTTTACGTGGTTTGGGGCTGTTAATAAGTGTCGCTCTAACTTACGAACATGAACCACAACATTGATACTAGTATTGTTAATCACCCGTTGTAAATTGGATCTTAACTATGCTAGGAGAAACAGGCACCCGCAAAGCCACTTATGCAATACAAGTTGCATGTCAAGCGTGGAGCAAGTCTCATGAACGATGTCATGTAAGGTTAGCCCGGGCCGCTTCATCCCAACATACCGCAAGATGCAAAGTACACAAAAAGCAATCGACAATAAAAGCATCAACGCCCACAATGACCATTGTGTTCTACTCGTGCAACAGATCTACATATAGACACGGCTCTGATACCACTGTAGGGGTTCGTAGCATGGAAAACAAAACTTTTCTATCGCATACAAACAAACAAGCCAAGATCTATCTACTAGATTGTAGCAACGAGTCGATAGATGAACTCACCCTCGAAGATTCCAAAGCGGTTAACGAGAGCAGATTCTCGTGGATGATGTAGTCGTACTCTTTCCGATCTCAAGATCGCGTAGACGATCCTTCCAGCGCCACGTTCCAGCAGCGCTCCCGCAGTCGGTCACACGTTCGGTACTCGACGAAGACCTTCCTCTCCCTTGTTCCAGCAGGCAGCGGAGGTTGTAGCACCCTCCTCGCGATTCCGGCAGCACAACGGCGTGGTACCGGAAGTAGAGGGGAGATCCCGCAGGGCTTCGCCTTAAGCCGGTGCGAGTATGGTGGAGCTTATGAGAGAGGCTATTAGTGGTCTAGTAATTAGACACACCAATTAGAGGGCTCTAAACCAATTAGAAGGCTCTAAACCGAATAGCTCTAAACCGGGGTTTAGATCTAGGGTTTAGGTTTAGAGGGTAGGAACTAGTAGTGTGTAGAGAGGGGAGCCCTGCCCCTCCCTTTATAGGTGGGAGGGCCGGCGGCCAAGGGGAGGAGTTCCTCCCCAACTCGGCCTTGGGAGGTGCGCCGGCCAAGGGGAGGAACCCTCCTCCAACTCGGCCTCCACCTCTCCTCCTCTTTCTCCTCTTTCCGAAAACTGGCAGTTTGACCGAAAACTGGCAGTTTGACTTTTCAATTTAGGATTTGAATTAACCCTTTATTTCGGACAGTGAAAACACTTAGTACATGATGCAATCATTCCAACATGCAATGACACATTCATGTACCCCTTTCCCCTTTCCGGAGTGCCGGACATTCCGGGACCTTCTAGAATGTTCCCGATGAAAACACCGGAACCATTCCCCAACTCCGAAACGGGACTTTCCTTATATGAATCTTATTCTCCGGACCATTCCGGATCACCTCGTGATATCCCGGATCCCATCCGAGACTCCGAACAACATTCGGTCTCTTTCTCATAATACCATAACTACTCAAACAACGTCGAATCCTTAAGTGTGTCTCCCTACGGTTCGTGAATTATGCGGACATGATCGAGACACTTCTCCGAACAATAACCAATAGAGGAATCTGGAAATTCATATGGCTCCCACATATTTCTACGATTACTTTGCGATCGAATGAACCACTTACATACGATACCAATTTCCCTTTGTCTCACGATATGTTACTTATCCGAGGTTATGATCGTCGGTATCTCTGCATACCTAGTTCAACCTCGTTACTGATAAGTACTCTTTTCTCGTTCCCGTGATATGTGATCCCTTGTGACCAAGTCACATGCTTGCAAGCTAATTGGATGACATTTCACCGAGAGGGCCCAGAGTATATCTATCCGTCATGCGGATGGACAAATCCCACTCTTGATCCATGTGTTTCAACCAATACTTTCCGAACACTCAATGCCACCTTTATAGCCACCCTGTTACGGTGTGGTGTTTGATGACATCAAAGCATCCATCCAGAAAAGGTGATATGCATGATCTCATGGTCGAAGGAATTAGGTTACTATGTATCAGAAAGCATATAGCAATTGAACTATTGAAATGACTTGATCTTTATGCTACGCTTATCTATAGGAGTATGTCCATCACATCATTCTCCTAACGATATGATCCTGTTGTTAATAACATCTCTATGTTCATGATCAGGAAACAATGATCATATATTAACCAACAAGCTAGTTTAACAAGAGGCTTTACTAGGGACTCTTATTTTAGTTTACAAATCACACAAGTATTAATGTTTCCGGTTAATACAATTATAGCATGGTATGTAAACATTTATCATAAGTGTGAAGATATGATAATAACCACTTTATTATTGCCTCTTGGGCATATCTCCAACACTTCTTCTCCACACTATAAAATGGACCAATCAGAGGATACCTAGGGCCCAGAGAATTGCAAATTATGTCCTTTAAATCGGGACAGAGGGAGTAAATACTTACTTTTTAGTTCAAGTACCTCAACGCCTAAACCTCCCTGGTCTTTCGGTCTACAAATCATACTCCATTCTGATAATCGATATTTCTTTTTATTATCATCACTTTGCCAAAAGAATATGGATTGAAAGAAGTCTACACGCACTTTAGGTAATTCAAGAAATGGTGGGATAAAAATGGGCATACTTGTCAAAACCTGAATTAATCAATACTAATCGGTCGCCATAAGGAAGTAATTTTCCTTGCCAACATCCAAGCTTAGCCATAAAGCGACTTTTTGTTGGATTCCACTCGAAATTACGAAGTTTTCTATAATGGATAGGTATCCCAAGATATGAAAAGGAAGAGAACCAGAGTCACATCCAAAAATATGTTTGTACTGTCGTTCTGTTTCCTATGCTTTTCCAAAACAAAAGTTTTTGCTCTTGTGAAAGTTTATTTTTAATCCTGATAATTGCTCAAAGATGCAAAGAATGAGCTTCATATTTACCGCTTTCTATAAATCATGTTCCATAAATAAGATTGTATCATTAGCGTATTGTAAAATAGAAACTCCTCCCTCGATCAAATGAGGTATGAGGCTCCCAACCTGACCATTCTCTTTCGCTCTAGAAATGAGAATTGCCAACATATCCACAACTATATTGAAAACTATTGGAGACAGAGGATCACCTTGTCTCAAACCTTTTCTTTTATGAGAATAATGACCCATGTATTGACCCTTATTCCCGCACTGTCGCCTTGCACAAAGTTTTTAATCCATTCACACCATTTAGGTTCAAAACCCTTCATGCGTAGGACTGTTTGTAAAAAAGTTACTTTACTTTATCATATGCCTTTTCAAAACCAAATTTAAAAAGGACCCCATCTAGCTTTTTCTAATGAAGTTTGTGGACGGTTTCATGTAAGACAACCACACCTTCCAATATGTGGCGCCCATCTGAGAAATACCAAAACTTCTTTCTCAGAAAAGTCAGCTATTAGAAGATCATTTTCTTCTATGGACAACTATTGAGTATCATCAATTTGTTCCTCTATCATGGAGAAACTATTTTGATCAGGTTCGCCAAAAAGTTTCTTGTAGAATTCTATAATATAGACTTTTAAATTTGCTTCACCCACAATGGTTCCTTCGCCCTGTTCTACTTGAAAATCTTTTTCTTTCTCTTCCATTTGTAATGAGGTGAAAATATTTTGTGTTACTTCCACCTTGTTGAACATGCTTAACCTTAGCTCGTTGAGCCCATTTGGTCTCTTTGTCGCGCCTAAATTTATTGACACATCCATTTGTGTCTTGCATCGCTTTTTTCTTGGATTCCGCAAGAAGATAAGATGCAGCCTTAAGGCCCAATTCCTCAATATTTGTGTAACACCCTCGAATCAGCCCTATGCAAGTCTCAGCGATTCCCGCCAAACCCGCATAGAAACGATTCAAAGATGTCCACCAGGCACTTGCGTGCGGGTGGAAAACAAAGTAATACCATTATACAATAGTTCACAATGGAACCCACTGAAACATATATAAAAAACAACGACTCAACAAGTCAAGAATACAGATATACAGTATAAAGATTCAAATCACCTTGAAAAAGATACAACATCCGAGTACGAACAAGATGCAAATGGGGCTAAGAGCCCCGAAGAATAACCAATGGCATCTATAACCCTGCCCAGGCCAAGCCGGAAGGGTAACCTTGCTAACGACGTCGATCTCAAACCTGCTTAAACAAAACGGGTGCCGACAAAGGGCAAAGAAAAAAGAGAGCGGTCAGTACTGAGGACAGTACATGGCGAGTCTTAGAATTCGGCGGCTCTCGCCTACATAGGTATGGTGGACTGAAGCGGCAGCGAAACATGCGCTAAACAACCTATAGAGACTCGGTACAACTGTCAACTATCAGAGACGGATAAGAAAGACCTATTCGGATCCAACCTGATACTATCATCAAACATATCCATCCTGGAATCTCCTGTCAATGCTTGTGGAACGATGCGTGCCCTCTCGGGCCATGTTATATAGATAGGGAAAAGCCCCATATGTGGCGTGCACAAGGTTTGTACATGTACATTTGGAGTACTACTCCGTACACGTACACGTACCTGCTACATACTCTAACATCCCTCTTAATCTAAACCACGAGAGAGGTTTAGATTATGCTTAAACTTATCTAGTTGTTTTACAGCAAGTGCTTTAGTAAAACCATAAGCTATCTGATCTTTGGTGGAGATAAACTTGATATCAAGACTGTTGTTGGCAACACGCTCCCGAACAAAATGATAATCAATCTCAATGTGCTTAGTACGGGCATGAAAAACTGGATTGGCAGACAAGAATGTGGCACCCAGATTATCACACCATAAGCAAGGTTTCTCACGGAGCTTGACACCAAGTTCACGAAGAACATCTTCAACCCATATTAACTTTGTAGTTGCATTAGCTAAGGCTTTATATTCAGCCTTTGTGCTAGAACGAGACACAATAGCTTGTTTTCTGGCACTCCAAAACACCAGATTCGGACCTAGGAAGATGGCAAAGCCTCTAGTAGAGCGGCGATCCTCAAGACAGCCTGCCCAATCTGCATCTGAAAAAGCACTAAAGTGTAGACGAAGACTTTCTGAACGTGATACCAAGATGAGACGCGTCCTTAACATAATGAAGAATGCGTTTAGCAGCTTTCCAATGAGCAGTAGTAGGAACATGAAGGTATTGACAGACCTTATTAACAGAAAACGACAGATCTGGACGTGTAAGGGTGAGGTACTGAAGAGCACCAACTATACTGCGATACTGAGAGCTATCATCATGACCAAGGGGAGTACCTTCATACAAGGATAGTGGCTCGGAAGGATACATCGGTGTAGGAGCAGATTTGCATGCAAGCATACCCGCGCGGGTGAGAATATCATGAGCATATTTCTGTTGTGTGAGGAGCAAACCATCTTCTGTTCTATGGACTTCCATACCAAGAAAATAATGAAGATCTCCCAAATCTTTGATAGCAAAGTGAACATTGAGATCTTTGAGCAGAACTGAGATAGCATCATCAGAGGAGCTTGTCAAAATAATACCATCAACATAAATGAGAACAAAAATGGTAACACCAGACTTATCATAGAGAAATAGGGATGTGTCAGCCTTGGATGGAATGAAACCAAGCTGATGTAGCTTAGCACTAAGACGAGAGTACCATGCTCGGGGAGCTTGCTTCAATCCATATAGAGCTTTTATCAAGTCTGCAAACATAATGGGGAGTATCAGGATGTTCAAAATCAGGTGGTTGTTTCATATAGACCTCCTCTTCCAGAACACCATGTAGGAATGCGTTCTTGACATCTAACTGTCTTAGACTCCAACCACGAGAAACAGAAATAGACAGCACAATTCGGATAGTGTCAATCTTGACAACAGGACTAAAGGTATCTTCATAATCAATGCCATACCTTTGTTTGAATCCTTTTGCAACTACCGAGCTTTGTAACGATCAATAGTACCATCAGCACATCGTTTAATACAGTAAACCCATTTGCAGTCAATAACATTTTGGTTAGAACTGGAGGGAACAAGAGTCCAGGTTTTGTTCATCATAAGAGCATCATACTCATCTTGCATAGTTGAACGCCAGTGTGTATCATCAAGAGCAGCAGGCAAATTACGTGGTTCTCCTCTAGAAGAGAGCATACCATATCGTACAATACCATCAGTGTAGCGTTTGGGTTGACTTATACCTTTCTGCAAACGTGTACGAGGTCCGGGAGGGGTGGGCGGTGGCGTAGCAGCAGCATCAGCTACACTTGACCCAGCCGCAGACGATCCTGAAGAAACAGTCAGGGATGGTGCACCAGCAGCCACAGGTGTCGCAGGCGTAGACGATCTAGAGGCGTCATGAGGACCTAGGCTGCGATGAGAGGGGGCAGCTGGGGACACAGCGATGCCTGGTTGGAACGGGGCGTGGCAGGGGTCGTGGGCGACGCGGAGGAACGACGCGGCGACTCGGGGCTCGAGGGCGACGTCGACGGGGACCCGCGCGGAATCCCAGAGGCGGGATAATCCTCTTCGGGATCAGCGCTGCCAGGGGAATGTTTTCCCCAAATCAACTTTTGTTTTTGTGCAAGTTTCGTCATTTTACGTTTGGGGGTCAATAGCGGATTGTGGAGGCTCATGAGCACCGTTTTGAGTGAAATTTTCACCTGTAGCTGCGTTGTTCTGTGGAGCATAATTAGAAGTAACAACAATGGGCATAATATTAGGCATATGATCATCAATAGTATGTGCACCCTCAGGAGAAGTAGATGATGGTAAAAGAAGAATTTCTTTTTTAAGGAGAGCACCGGCATTTGGATGAAGAGCTTCAAAGGGGAAGATATTTTCATCAAAGACAACATTTCGAGATATGTAAACACGTCCTGTGGAAACATCTAGATATTTGACACCTTTATGAAGTGGGCTGTAACCAAGAAACACACACTTTTGAGACCGAAAAGCAAGTTTTCTGGTATTATAAGGACGAAGGTTGGGCCAACAAGCATAACCAAAGGTTCTAAGTGCATCATAATTGGGTTTGATATGAAGAAGACGTTCAGTAGGAGACTCAACATCAAGAACTTTGCTAGGGAGTAAGTTAATGAGAAACGTGGCAGTAAGAAAAGATTCATCCCAATATTTGAGAGGCATGGAGGCATTTGCAAGCAATGCAAGACCAACTTTAACTATGTGATGATGTTTTCGTTCAACGGAACCATTTTGTTGATGCGCATGGGGACATGACACATGATGTGTGATACCAACTTTTTGAAAGAAAGAAAATTGAGTTTCTCATACTCAGCCCCAGTCAGTTTGCATAGTTAAAATTTTCCTATCAAACTTTCGCTCAACATACTGCTGATAATTAAGAAAAGCTTGATAAACATCAAAACGCTTCTTAAGCAAATAAATCCATGTGAACTTGCTATAATCATCAATAAATCTTACATAGTATGCATGTTTCCCTACAGACAGAGGAGCAGGCCCCCATACATCAGAAAAGACTTGTTCCAAAGGAACAGTGGATCTTCTGGTGGGGATGAGATATGGCAACTGGTGACTCTTGGCTAACTGACAAGAATCACAAACATAGAGAGTTCTGTTGGGGGTGTAAGCTATTTTATTTCTCCTAAGTACTTGTTGAACAATGAACGAAGATGGATGTCCTAGACGATGATGCCATGTAGAGGATGACGGCTTTATTGTGATGAAGGCATGCTTGGAGGACTCGGTGGTGAGGGGCATCAAGGGATAGAGACCTCCATAGCAAGGACCTTTAAACAGGATGCGTCGTGTTGCTTGGTCCTTGATCAAAAAGAAGAAAGGATGAAACTCAATAAAGACATGATTGTCAAGGGTAAAACGATGAACTGATAAGAGATTTTTAGATGCACTAGGAACATGTAATATAGAATTGAGGTTAAAAGAATTATGAGGGGTGCGCAAAATTGAATGACCAATATGACTAATATGCATACCTGTGCCTTCAGCAGTGCGAACACAATCTTGTCCTTGATACTTGTCGTGTGTGGTAAGCTTGTTCATTTCAGTAGCAACGTGATCAGTGGCTCCAGTGTTATAGTACCAATTTGTGTCCACTCCATGAGAGGCAAAATTGGCATCCTTCTTTCCACGTTTTCCATCTCGGCCACGGTCATCTCCATAACGCCACCAACCATCACGAGCAGGATGCCCGTGAATAAAGCAGATCTGACAAGTGGTGTCAACATACGGGGTGGGCTGACGATCACGATGGCGCCCACCATCATCACGGCGGCGAGGACGGTCATCGTCATAGCGCCGACCCTGGTAACCACCACCATCACAGCGGCCCTAGTCGTCGCGGCGACCACGATCATCTTGGCAGCCGCGGTAGTCCTGCTGGCGGCCACGGTCATCACCGCGACCACGATCGTCGTAGCATGGACGGTCATCGTAGTGCTGTCGAGGGCGATCATCCTGACGTGAGCAGTCAGGAGTGCATGACGGAGGACCATTGCCATGCCTGGCAACATTAGCCGAGGAGGATAAGCTGACATCCTAGTCTTGTGCATGCGATCATAGCTTGAACTTGGCTTAGTAACTTAGAAAAAGTAGTACCAGGATTTGCATTGACAGCAGTGCGTAAATTGTTGTAGTGACTACCAAGACCACAAAGAACATACCAGACTAATTCACCATCATCAAGAGGTTTACAAATAGCAGCAAGTTCAGAGGCAAGAAACTTCATTTGGCAAAATACTTATCAATAGAAAGATCCTTCTTACGATGAGAGCAGAGCGAAGCTGTTGGACACGGGAATTGGACGTGTAGGAGACGTGGTTGTTGATGGCGTCCCAGGCTTCAGCAGATGTCTCCATGCCGACGATGTGAACAAGCACATCGGGGGACAGAGCGTTCAGGATCCACCGCAACACCTACTGGTCATGAGAGACCCAAGCAGCATACTCTGGGTTCTCGATCGTAACCTTCTTCTTGTTGATGTCTTCAGTCTCCAGGAGCTTCTCCGGTGCCTTCTCCGAGCCCTCGACAAGAGCAAGGACATGGGCACCGCGAAGGGCCGGAACGACCAGCGATTTCCAGATCAATGCATTGTCCTGCGTGAGGAGCTGCGACGGGGCCGATCCAAGGGCAGCAGCGAGGGCAGTGGTCGATTCGGTGGACGTTGAGGATGACTTGATGATCTTGGACGTGACGGCTGCAGAGGATTGTGGCGGCTGTGTGGGTCGTGATCTCGACGGCGACACAAGATGTGCGGTGGCAGAGGGATTTTTTGGGTCATGGTTTTGGGTTTGTAGATCGTAGGTTGTAGTTTTGGCTTGTAGATCGGTTTTGGTCATGGTTTGTAGCTCGATGCGGCGGCCACAGGAGGATCTAAGGTGGTAGCAGAGGGGGTTTTGGTCGTAGTTGTGAGTTTGGGCGGCGGCGACAGGGTGCGGCGGCAGCGGTGATTTTAGGGTTTTTGGGTGGCAGCTAGAGCCGGGAAGAGGCAAGCTCTGATACCATGTCAATGTTTTTGGAACGATGCGTGCCCTCTCAGGCCATTGGTTGTGTGTTATATAGATAGGGAAAAGCCCCCTATGTGGTGTGTACAAGGTTTGTACGCGTACGGTCGGAGTACTACTCCGTACACGTATACGTACCTGTTACATACTCTAACATCTCTCCCTCGAGACCAAACGAAAAAGTCATACCGAGGAAACTCACATAGTGGACAATTTTATTCGTTCCATTAGAGTTGCAGCAATTTACTAGTCAGATATAGATAGCATGAGTCATCCTGATATCATAAGCAGTGGGCAGTTTTAGTTAACCATTCTGTTGTAGTTACAATACTTACTAGCCAGATATATATAACATGAGGCAACCCAATTTCAGCAGTTGTTGGCACTTTTATTTATCCATTTCATTATAGTGAAGCTGATTACTGGACATGTCAAAGTCAGATTAATAGCACTACTTTAGTTATAGTTGTCTATGATCGATATACTATGTTCCAAATCGTCCATAACTGCGGACACGTCTTTTAGAAAGATTTACCATGCAGAGATGTACAAATAGCAACACACGCACGGTCAACCTCGTAAAAACCAAATAAAAACCCAACGAGGCATCACGACAAAGCAGTCATAAGATTCATAAAATTTTCAGGGGGCCACCCCACTAAGCTACCCGCAACTAAGTTGTCCGGCTCCGAGACAGACCTAGAGGTTTGTGTCAATGGCTGTAAACGACTAGGAATCCAAAAGTTTGACTAGGCTTGTCGATACCGTGAAAACATTCCACTTACCTAAACAGTACACTGTACAGTAGTAAACGCTCTCCACGAGCAACAGTAGTAAATAAAGTAGTAAACATGGCATAAGCATGGCATAAGTACAAGATAGTAGTAAAACCCCAAACTAGTTTGTGGCTAAGAAATGAATCAAGCTCTGGCTATGGGGATTCATGGTCCCACATGCGGATAGTGCGATAGTCAAGGAACAAGTATCAAGTACTGGGGCCTACGCGACACTAGTGAGCAGTTAAAAACCAAATAACATCTATTGCCCACCGGTGCCTCTGCATTAGTTATATCTAGTCCCAACATTTTAATATCAAGTTGTAATATTAAAGCCATGATCATCTCCAACATCAAGCATGTGACAACCTTCCAACACCGCAGAACAATGACGACGCGAAGCAACACCTGAGCAAGCGATTACGACACGCAAGGCCGACTGTCTACCAAACAATAGGCAATAGGAGGTTTCCAGGGCAATTTAGGCTGCAAGGGATATAACTGGTATAGAAAACTAGAGCATCGCAACATAGATAGCAACATGAGGAAGTAAAGACTATAAATGCAAAATAGTTAGAAAGAGGGAGAATGCTCGCCTGAGAAACATTGCCGAGATACATCCGGAGATCGGTTCGACACTCGCATCAACTCATCGGCCTAATCCGTGAAGAAGCAAAGCACTAGAAGAAATATCGAATGCACTATTTAATACTACGGCAAAAGATCGGGCATGATGCATGTATGATGTATGACATGGCAAAAGGTGCGATGCGACTAGGCAATATTAAGCGGAACCGGGTCCCGACAATTAATAAGGTGGTTCATGTTATTTAGATACCTCGCAGGCTTAACAAGGTAAATCATGGCGGTTTGCTATACAAATTTAAATGGGACAATATAAGACTAGAAAAGCCCGCATATGGTCTTCATATTTAATTACGAGGTGAATCGACAAAAGCCCCCAAACCACATGATATGTATGCAAGTATAAATGATTATATGCAACGGGGTATATTATATTCATCAAAATAGGGGTCTCGGAAAAGGGGGTCACACATTAGAACTCGAAACTAGGTTTTTTTAGTGAAAATATTTTAGAGGCAAAAACAAATGCATGCATGGCGATGATGATGGTAATGATGCACAAGTAAAATAACATGCGATTTTTGGTAGTGGTTTTACTCGGGGTCCTACAATTCGCCAGCAACCTTTCCTTCTCCTCTTTATACTTCCCACTTAAATTTTTGTCCCACCCCTTTAGAAAACGCAGCAAGTGTCGAATTTTGTTTTGC
Source organism: Avena sativa (assembly GCA_916181665.1). Taxonomy (NCBI): domain Eukaryota; kingdom Viridiplantae; phylum Streptophyta; class Magnoliopsida; order Poales; family Poaceae; genus Avena; species Avena sativa. The sequence goes on along the minus strand of OV702284.1, from coordinate 182,493,741 downwards.
CATCGCTGAATAGGTGTATCTCCCATGGATACCGCCGACCATTCAGCAGCCACCAGTTCATAAAAACCTTCCTGTCGCAACCAGGATAGCTCAAAAGAAAATCGTGGTTTATTACCAAGTGTGCTTGGTGGCCGGAATCAATAACTAACGGCGTATGGTCAGAACCAGATTGGGTCAAAGCCTGCACTGAAACTAAAGGGAACTTTTGTTCCCATTCAGTGCTCGCAAGAATCCGATCTAACTTTTCATAAGTTGGATTCTCATGCCTATTAGCCCATATAAATTGTAGGCCTGAGAGGACAATTTCTTTTAAATCTAGTCTTTCAATAATACTCCCTCTGTTTTTATTTACTTCGCGTTTTGAGATTAGTCAAAGTCAAACTTTTTAAAGTTTGACCAAAAATATAGCAAAAATTATTAATATCTATAATATCAAATATATATAATGTGAAAATATATTTTATGATAATTCTCATACTATAAATTTTACATTATAAATGTTAATATTTTTGTCTAAATAATTGGTCAAACTTTACAAAATTTGACTTTGACTAAACCCAAAACGCGAAGTATTTGTGAACGGAGGGAGTAGCATTAAAACAAATGGCCAATGCGGTTTGAAATTATCACTATTCTTTTCTTTCCTTGTACGAATAATATTGAAATCTCCTCCTATGGGTTTCGATTCGCACATCCTTACAAGTTCAGATAAAACTCTGCTCTATGGGAATCTTGTGAGGCTCTATACACCGGCACAAAAGCCCATTCAAAACCATCATTTTTAGATCACATATGTAGTTTCACACAGCAGTCTCCGGTACCAACCTTCTTTACTTGATACCAACAAGAATCCCACCTGACCACCCATGTGGCGGTATGCAAAACCATACAAAATCTTTTAAAAGATTTCTCAAAAAATGAACCATGAAATTAGACCTCCTTGTCTCCATTGCCATGTATGATGAACCACATCGGTAGGATCTCATGCCACCACCCACTGAAAATTTATCAGGGAGTGGCATCTCACTAGTCACTTCCATTTGGAATGCTAATGCCTAGCACATTCATACGCTAACTCTGCTTACCTAGTGACCAGAACAGGTGAAAGTGCTCGCACTGACTGATCATGACACCATGGCTGGTGTTCCGGAAGCGATAGAGTCGGCAAAGGAATTTTCCATCAGGATCATCCCTGCTGTTGAGATAAGCGCAGTTTATTCGCCTGGGTAACCCTCTTCTCACCACCCTGAAGTCTGATATTCTTTGATCACACAGATGTGTTTAACTCTCAAAGTTGTTAATTGTTCTAAAAGTAATGGAGCAGGAGCCGGTGAACCTGTTCATATTCTCGCATACTATGGTAGTTGGGGGCCTGCTAAATCTCAAGAACTGGAGAAGGTTCTGTCTAAAATCAGAGAGGGCCGCTATACGCGTGCAAAGGATATGTTGTCAAAACTTAGGAACCTCCATATGCCGTTGAAGTTTGAAGATGTGTGTAATATAGCAGGGAATGGAGTGGCTCCAGGTCGGGTGCATGTGGCGCGTGCCATGGTTGAAGCTGGTTATGTTGACAATCTTAGGCAAGCTTTTAGCAGATACTTGTATGATGGAGGGCCTGCTTATGCTACGTAAGTATTTCTTTTGCGTAATCATTTCACGCCAGGTGCAGAGTAGTATTTACTGATCTGGATTTCTGTTGTTCATTTGTAGCGGTAGTGAGCCAGCTGGGGAATCTGTTGTGCAGCTAATTTGTAGAACTGGGGGCATAGCAGTTCTGGCTCATCCATGGGCATTGAAATATCCTGTTCCTGTTATAAAGGATTTGAAAGCTGCTGGTCTGCATGGTATTGAGGCCTATCGAAGTGATGGGAAACTATCTGGTATGAACAAGTAATACTACTTCATTTGGTAACACTTATGCACACAGTAATGATGCATTGTCATGGCCCACCATAAGTGGGGCCAGTATTATGTACGTAGGGCTAGGAAAGATTATGCAAATTAATTCTTAGTCTCGTTTCAGAACTATTGAGATAGGAAAGTATCAGAGTTTGTTAGAGTATCAGAATTTGTTCGGAAAGAGGTCTGATCCAACTTGGGGATCAAGAAGATGTCATCCATGTACTGGACAGCCGTGTAAGCCTTAGGGCATCAATCAATCTAAAAAGGAAACCAGAGACGGAGGTTCACCTCCACAAACCCCTCTCGCCTGTCTCTCTCCACGCCACGCAGCCCCTCCACGACTACGCTCTCCGGAGCCTGGGTCGTGACATGCATATCATGTCTATTGTATCTGAAACTACTATATAATGCAGTTGACTGCGAATTTTCATGCAATGCAGTTAACTTTTATTGTATCTAAAACTTCAAGGCAGCATAATAAATTTTGCAATCCTAACAGGTAGTAATACTTCTTTTAAGTCATTTATGCATTTGATAATGATGCATTTTAAGTACTATCTGTCTATTGTATCTGAAACTTCAATGGAACCAACTGCTGTATTTACCTTCAACAGGATTGAGTGATCTGGCAGATACTTATGAGCTTCTGAAGCTCGGTGGTTCAGATTATCATGGACGTGATGACAAGGAAGAACCCGATATAGGAAGCGTTGATCTTCCGGTCTTGGCATTTTTTAGGTTTCTTGAGGTAGCTCGACCAATCTGGCGTAATGCTATGAAAGAAAATTTTGCAAACACTGTTGAAAGGATACCTGACTGGAATGGGTCAAAAGGCTATCGACGTACTAGCTCTGGAAATGATTTTTGTAGTATGTGTCTTTCTTCTCCAGAATTGGAAGAAACAGATGATTCTGAGGTTGAGGTCCTCCAAATGGAATTTTCAGATATCATCCTCGGTAGCAGAAGCTGCAAGATGCATAGGCTAGTCGTGCAGTTTTAGACATTGACTGCGAGTACATGATCTGGTCTGGAGTTCAATTTATTCATGTTCTGAAAATTTTCAAATTGTTCAAAGGGTGTCTGGTGATATTTTATATGATCGTTTGACTGGATTGCATAAGTAATTCGGTAAGATCCACAAACTAACTGTTAACCTTTCTGTAGTTGTCTTTATTTTTTTTCTGGATCGGTTGCATTTCATGATAATGGTGAAAGCAAATTTCCTTTTCGAGGGAGCATGCCACTCCTTTTGTAGGATCTGTATATAATGTATATTGGTCGTCATCATGGTCAATGGCGTTGGACCAAGGGGTGGGACTAAATAGGGAGCCGTAAATAATCACTTCTGCTTCGGACCCCACCCCCGCGTTGGCATCGATCGTAGGACGGTCCAGATCGTTCCTTATCTACCATTTATCACTTAGCAATTGGCCCTTAAGCCCACCTCCTTTCCCACGCGACCCTGGATCCACCCTGTATTACCCGTTTGTCAATCTACAAATACATACGCGTGTACTCTGTCTGTATAGGGAGACGTGAGCGGTGCGATCCCAGACCGAGGCCTTCACCCGCATCGAGCTCGCCTATCACGCCGTCAAGCTCGCGATGGGCCACCATGTCCCACGCTGCGTCGAGTTCCTCGTCAGCAAACGGCCGCCCTCCGGCACCGGCAAGCCTGACGACCGCATGGTCGGCTACTCGGGCGACACGGTCGCCGCCGCCAACGACCACATCTTCAGGACCCGCCTCGCCGGCATGGCGCTCCCGGACGCCGCCGCCGCCGCCAAGGAGCGGACCCCTAGGACCTAGCCCCACCTCTGCGACCGTGAGCGTGATGAGGACCCGGACGACGATCCCGCCGCCGCCGCCCCCACCTGGAAACGCCCTCAGGCCTTGTTCGGTTGGGCCGGTGTTCGGCTGAGTCGACCGGGGTCTGGGTCCAATGCGAGCGAGGAAAATTGCGGCGATGCAGGACGGCGGGGCGGAGATAGGCGATCGGGGCGACAGAGACAGGCGACCGGGGCGGCGGAGTAGAAGGCGACGGTAGCAGCGACGACTCGACGGCCATCCTCTCCTCTCGGCGGTAGGAAAGAACTACACTCACATTATCGTCCGAGCCATCACCATCGTCCTGGCCATCGATGGGCCCATCTTCGGGCTTGTCAATCCCATGATCCGACATAGAAGAATCACTGTCCAAGTATCCGTCATCTTCCTCCATCATGTTCGAACTACTACTGTTGTCCGCCATTACCTAAAATCCAACCATACAAAACCCAACGCCATTACCCGAAATCCAACCATACAAAACCCAAGAAGCTGTCTGATCAAGAACTACACGTGATCAACAAGATGGGAGGCGAATTTACCTCACGAGAAAAGCACAGAGAAGGCAGCGGCAATCTGGTCACGGACGACTCCAAAACCCTAGAACCATGATCCAACCTGGCCTCTTCCGACGCGGCAAAGATCGACTTCGATCTACAGCGGTGACGAGGGCTTTAGGGATCGGGCAGGTGAGAGGCTTGATTCGGTGGCGGTCGATGGCTTCAGGCTGTCGATGGGTTTCGCCGTCATCCAAGTCGCCGACTCTGGTCGCGGCTAGCGCGATATCCTAATGCCCTCGATCAGTCCCGTATTAGTATCAGGTCTGATCGGTTGGTACCAGGTCTGAGTCAGCTCCGTACATACACATATCATCTGATTGATCTGACTTTTAATTCATATCCCGTACGTACACATATCAGATGATCGATCTGCCTTTTAATTCATGTCTCGTACATACACATATCAGCTGATCGATCTGCTTTTTTTTTCACTAGAGTCCGCGTATAATATACAACTATATAAGTGGATAATACGGGACTCTTCGGCCCGCCCACAACCCACCCACAACCCGTCCGCCAACTAACCCACCAAAACTTCCCTTTGGGGTGGGGGACCGAAGCAAGCCTCGTAAATAATGGGGTCCTCCACTTTAGAATAAAACAACAATAGAAACTTGTATTTTCTAAATCATATCTATATGCATAGCAATTTGCAGAACTGATACGTGGTGACTAAAGAGTAAAAGATTACAGAAGTTTCAGACCCTGTACAGTTTTACTTGTACTCTTTTTTCCCCTAAATAATAAATAATGTGATGGCTAAAAAGTGCTTGGATGCTCGTTAGTCGATCTCAGCCTCCGTTTCTGTACCGTCTATCATGTGATGGCTGGCTGGATCATGCACCCGCGTCTTGAAGACTTTTCAGACCAAAGCTCACCCGGCCCCGACGTGTTCCTGCCTGGATCCTACGTGGCACGTGTCACGGTGGCATCGGTGTTGAATCACCGCCTCTCTCCCTGCAGGAGGAGCCGTTCCCCATTTCTTCCCTAGATTTTTAGCGGTAGGTTCCCGTCGATCTCGTCAACATGGGGGTGGCGACCTCATCAGCGATGTGCGAAAGTGCGATCACGCGCACAGCTCGTCGGCGGGAGTCCGGGGAAGGGGGGGGGGGGGGGGGGGGGGGGGGCGAGAGGGCATCAAGTTCGTGGACGGAAGACGAGTGCGCGACGAGCTCATCGACGGAAGGGAAGCCGCACGTCAAGATCTCCTTCGTCGAGCGAGTCGCTCGTTAGGCACGGTGGGGGAGTGCGAGATTCTGCGCGGAAGTGTGACGAGGAGCGGGCGGTGGTTGAATCTTTGGGGGACGGAGAGCGATCCTCGCCCGAAGTGCGGCGAGGACGAAGATCCGCAGCGGAGGGGCCTACATTGAGTTCCTCCGAGGTAAGAATCTATCAATCTCTGCCCAAAACCTGCCAATAAATGTCTGAATCGTAACATACAAGGGGCAGCCGACCTCGCGCTGGTGAATTTCTGTAATACGAATTAGCAATCCAAATTTTTAATGGTTTATGCGTGTGGTGACTATAGCTCGATTAAATCGTGTGTTATCTCATGGCTTGTGGATCCCAGTTTTTGCTGTATCCCGTAGATTTTCTTAGTGGTGCTCCCTACCTAGCTAGCAAGCTGTCGTCCATCGCCGTGGCTGGATAAATATCCCAAATCAAACATTCTTTTTCCGTTTGAAGTGTATGAAATGGTATGGATCACTGGTGAGGGGAAGTTCATCAGTGTTGCTATTTTTTTGTCTAAATGGTGTAGTTACTAACAGATCTACGTTAAGTAGATTATTTATCAAGTCTACTAATCACTCATTTTTTCTTTTGTCCTGTTGTGAGGGTGATCTTGTTGTGTGTAGCGAAAGCATGAGGCTGGACCAGGGTTCCAAATTCATATCAGGGGTTGATAGAGTGTGCGTTTGGGTCCCCAGAAGATACTAGCAACACCAAAATTTGGATGATCTTTGGTGCTGTAGCATGGGTGCTATGGACCTCGAGAGATGGTGCCGTCTTTAATAAAAAAATCATCTTCTTCGCTGACCAATGTTTTCAGAACAATCTCTCTTCTTGCTCAGTGGAGGATCCTGGTCCCCATGAAGAAAAAAGTCATGCTGGACGAAGGAGCAGAGAAGCTGCATTTGCTGCAAGATCGCTTCAAATTCGTGATGTCGGTTGTCAAGGTGTGGGCTGAAGAAAAAGGTGTCTGAGGATCTTCCCAGTAGGTGGTGCTTGGTTGAGTCGTTGTAGCTCCTGTTGCGAGCAGTATCTGGAGCTTTGTTTTTTCCTTGGGTTCAATATTGTATGAGCAAAGTTGGCTCCGATGTTTGTTAATCTTGGTGGTAGGTGGCAGTTTTTTTTCTCTTATAGCTGGTTTCTAGCGTACTTGGTTCGAGCTTTCATAAAAAAGTTGGGGCGTTTGGCCTTTTCTCCAAAAGTAGATTGTTTATCATGCATATCTTTGATACTTAGGATAACTAAGTTGTGTTTGGGGGTTTTATACATTTTTACCATGTCTAAGTTGCATACTAGTAACTCTTAACTTAGTTGTTTGTACATCATGCCTAAGTTATCTACTTGCGAATAATTAAGTTGCTTTTTGTGATGGCTTTTTTATTATGGTTCAACATTCTTATTTAAGTAGCATACTAAATCTTAACTTAGTTGTTTGTACATCATGCCTAAGTTGTTTACTTGAGAATAATTAAGTTGCTTTTTGTGCTGGCCTTTTTATTATTGTTCATCATGCTTTTTTGCCTAAGTTGTTTCCATCAACTAAGTTGTATTTTAGCACATAACCAAGTTGGTGTACAAGCATTGTCTTAAGTTGCATAGTGATTTGATTAAGTTGATTTATCAATATGCCTAAGTTGTTTACATCATCAAACTAAGTTGTATTCTAGCACCTAAGTTGTTACTTCAATATGCTTACGTTGGTTCAAAATTCTACTTAGTTGCTTTTTTAATGTTTTTGAAGTTCGATTGCTTGATTTTACATTTTTTAGTTGCTTGTTCATCATGACTAAGTTGTTGCTGCGACATGCTTAAGTTGGTCCTAAACCTACTTGGTTGCTTTTTAAATGTTATCTAAAGTTCAAATTCTTGATTTTTTCAGTTGCTTGTTCATCATGCCTAAGTTGTTCCTTTAGCATGCTTAAGTTGGTTCTTAATCCTACTGAGTTGCTTTTTAATGTTTTTAAAGTTTGAATACTTGATTTTTCATTTCTTTGGTTGCTTTTTTTATGGTCCACCATAAATGAGTTGCATATTTTCTTTTAACTAAGTTGGTTGTTCGTCATCCTTAAGTAGGTTATTGAGAATGACTAAGTTGTTTTATGGGTTTATTATGGTCCAGCATGCATAAGTTGCATATTGTATTTTAACCGAGTTGGTTGTTCATCATCCTTAAGTAGGTTATTAAGAATAACTAAGTTGTTTTCTGCCTGCTTGGCTTTCTGCTGGAAGCTGGGTGCCTGCCGATGTGTGTATTTAATCTCCATGTTTTCCATTTGACCGCACTCCATATTTCACCCACGCCGAAGGGCGCGTCAAGATCTTTGAGGTTGGTTGCTGGCTCAATGAGCTGCAGTAGATCGAGCCTGCAATCCCGGCTCGCATCCGTGCCAAGTAGAGCATCATTGTGCTGGAACGCGGCTTCGGCCATGTCCTGGTGCTCCATGAGCACACGGTTGTCGACCTTAAGGATGTGCTCTATGTTTTTCTACCGCCGGTAGGTGCATTGCCTATGGAAGGATGATGTTTTGGCGTTGTCTTCCTTGAGCGAAGCAATGCGAACATGTTGTCGTGCAATGGTGCGTTCTAGCGAAGCGAGCCCAAGATATGAGGTTTCCGTTCGCTTGGGGAGATCGTGTCTACTCTTAAACACTTGGGTTTTCAATTCTAGTTTGGGTTTCTCTAGATACATTTTTTCCCATTCGATTTTCCAGCATACTTAAGTTACATTTTGTACCATTTTCGTTCAATAGATCACATAGATTAGTTGCATAGTGATTGTAGGGAGAGTTGGTTTGCTTTGATTCACTGTCCTTTTTCCCAATTAAACTTTCTTGTCATCGTAGTTGCTTTTAGCGTAGAACTAAGTTGATTAGTGAGATTAACCTAAGTTGCACTTTGATTTTTTTGATTCACATGTCACTTTTTCCTGAATTTAGTTGTCTTATCACCATAGTTAAGTTGCTTTCAGCATAGAACCAAGTTGATAAGCCAGATTAGCCTATTTGCGTTTTTATTTTTCGCAGGGGAATTTGGTTGTGTAATGTTCTAAACTTCTATTCAATGCTGAAGATATCTCTCCTTTCTATTACTGCCTCTTATCTCTCATGATGGAAACACCTCCTTGTTCTTGGTACAGATAAAAATGATATCCAGGACTATAATGATGTGATCATGGTCGACCAGGAGGAGAAAAATGACATGCAAAGCAAGCTCAAGAGTGCAGTAAATGAGTGTAAGTTTAGTCTGGACGGTGAACTGAAACAAACAAGTCTATGCACAGAATCGGTCCAGCACATGGAGGCTAAGCAGAAGGTCATGAAGCAAGGACAACGAGTCCCTGAAGCAGAGGCTGGCGAGCTCCAAACTCGATTGCTGATGAGCCTGCACATACCAGCTCCAGCTAACAGGTTCCGAAACTTTGGTCGCCATGGTAGCAGTTCCCCTCCCCAAAACCCATGTCCCTTTTTTCCAATTAAGTTGTTTTGTCACAATAGTTAAGTTGATTCACCATAGAACTAAGTTTTTTAGCCAGATTAGCCTAAGTTGCATCCTGATTTTTTACTCAATGTTTTACTTGCTACATAGCAACATGTGGAATTCCCTAAGTATGCAATTAGTTGTCCCAGGTTGGTGTCTTTCACTGTTTTTCCCATACAACCAAGTTGCTCGAGTGTTTTCCTCATGTTCTTCTTAAGAAGCACCTGTGATTCTCAAAGTCTGCAATTTAGTTTTCTCGGGATATGACTTTCTTTTGTTATTCTTGTGAAAGTAAGTTGTTGCATTTTGATCCATAGAATTTTCCTCCTTCTCTAAGTCTGCATTTTCATGGGGAGGAGGTGCTAAAAAAGGTGCGGAGGATAGGAGATTTTACATCGTGTTCTTATTCAGTGAGCGACTTGATTTTTATGATCTGGAAAAGTTGCCTCCTTGAGTCAGATATAGGATCCTGGAGATCTGAAGGAGGAAAAAGAACTGTACGATGTCAACTTGTAGAACAAACATCTGGGCGAAGCTACAGGGGTGGTGCGGTGGATATTATTTCTAGCATGGGGGTAGCGCACGAACACATCTCTAGTCTGGAGCTGTTGCTTTCTTTTTAGAAAAGTACACATGAGATGTGTGATTTCTTTTTTTTGGCCGAGGGCTGGATCCGACTAACTAGCACCCGGATGTTGGCTAGCCGTGTCCAATAAATAATGGGGTCCTGCACTTCACAATGAAATAAAAATAGAAACTTGTATTTTCTTAAAGTAGAAGCAAATTTAGTTTCTTCCTTGTTTTGGCAGTTTTTTGTTGATATATATAACCTCCTCGTCCTACCTAAGAAGTACTGATTAACTAATTAAACAGTTTATGCATGTTTGTTCAACTAAAGTCTCTTAAAGTGAATGTGAAACTCCTATTAACGTAGTAGATGTTTACTTACATGGATAAAATGCACATTATATCATCCAAATCATACTTAACGTTTTCCAGCATTAGTTCTTTCTTGATCCAAACTGTGGATAAGTAGGTTAACTCAATTCCCAGATCACTGTATATGGAAATGGAGTGGTTTCAGTAGCAAAGATGAGTAAATCGTATCACTTGACGGCCCATGTTGCAGCCCATTTTAGCAGAGCTTCCATGGGCCAATACATAAGATCATCAGTATCAGTATGTGTCTAGAATAAACTACTCCAAGTCAGGCTGGAACAGACTACTGTACAATTTTTGTTCTTATGGGGCACAATGACCCTCTATAAACTCGTTCCTTTTTCTTTCTTTCTGAGTTTTTTTCTTCATTTGTGCATGCTCACTGAAACTGTGAGGCAAAATTCACTTTCTGTTGAGCCGCTGCGTGTGATGCCTAGACATTATGAAAAGAGTAAAAGATACTACAGCAGTTTTAGAACCTGTACGGTTTTACTTGTACTCCCTCCGATCCTAAATAAGTGTCATGGTTTTGAACTAGCTCCGTTTTAGAATAAAATAAAAAAAGAAACTTGTATTTTCTTAAAGTAGAAGCAAATTTTGTTTCTTCCTGTTTTGGCAGTTTTTTGTTGATATATATAAACTCCTCTTCCTCCCTATGGAGTATTGATTAACTAATTAAACAGTTTATGCTTGTTTGTTCAACAAAAGTCTCTTAAAGTGAATGTGAAAGCTCCTATTAACCTAGTTTGGAGGAACTTTTTAACCCTTCTTAAGAATATAATAGTACTCCCTCCATTATGAAATAAGTGACATGGATTTGTCTAAATTTATATGTATCTAAACGTGTTTTAGTATGTACATATATTTAATGCTAGACAATCCAAATCACTTATTTCGGGACGGATGGAGTAGATGTTTACATACATGGATAAAAATGCACATTATACCATCCAAATCATACTTACCGTTTCCAGCATTAGTTCCCCCTTGATCCAAACTGTGGACAAGTAGGTTAACTCAATTGCCAGTTCACTGTATTTGGAAATGGAGTGGTTTGAGTAGCAAAGATAAGTAAATCGTATCGTGTTGCAGCTAGGGTTGCAAGCAGGGCGGGTTTGCGGATAGCAGCTTTGCCTAGCTCACATGCACGTAGTACAAGTTGGAGATGGATTCGCTGCATGCTGTATAATTTGTACTAACAATCTTGTGGCTTAAGCAGCCCCGCACTTGCAACCCTAGTTGCAGCCCATTTTCATAGAGCTTCCATGGGCCAATATATCATATCATCAGTATCATTACATGTCTAGAGGTAGTACTACCTTCGTCTCAAGGCTTAAGGCATATAACTTTTTTCAAAAGTCAAACTACCTAAAGTTTGACCAAGTTTTTAGAGAAAAATATTAATATTTATAATATGTAATCCATGATCTTTCATACATCATGAAACATATTTTCACATGGTATCTATATAATATAATAGTTTTTGATAGTTTTTTCTAATAGTTTGGTCAAACTTTATATGGTTTAACTTTTTAAAAAAGTTATAGGCCAGCCTTGAGATGGAGGGAGTACAATTTTTGTTCTTCTGGGGCACATGACCCTCTATAAACTCATTCCTTTTTCTTTCTTTCTGAGTTTTTTTTTCATTTGTGCATGCTCACTGAAACTGTGAGGCAAAATTCACTTCCTGTTGAGCTGCTGCATGTGATGCCTAGATATTGTACTGGCCAATTTTGGAGCATAATGTTGGAAACAGTTACTAGATCAAAGCTGCCCATCACATAGTTGATCATGTCATTCTTGAGTCGAATAGGGAGTGTTACCACACATTCATATAGGTTCTTTGAGCGATTTGATGTTGACAAGCTGAAATCTAGGACAGGCACTTTCAAAGTAGGCAAATAGTTTGTCATATGTAAACTGTTCTTTGTCTGTTCCATGGGGAGAAGGATTCTTGCAAGCAACGGAGTAGACTTCTTGCAAGCATGACATCATTCATCTCAGCGTAATGAACTCTCCAAGGCCTAGAGCTTCTTGGAGTGGAGATAAAGATACTCCTTCCTTTTACCATGTTCACATACCACATCATTTGATCTAGAATCATTAGTTAGTTTGCAGTCCTCTTTTGAAGAAAAAAATGTTATATGTTGATCCAAATTCTACAAAGTATATGCCAACTTCTGACGAGTGGAGCGAGACCCGTCGCTGGTACGGACCGTCAAAGACCTAGGTTTCCACCGATATATAAACGCTTTGTAAGCCGCCGGTTGGGATGAGTTGCATCTGTGAAATCCCCGACGTTTGTAAACACTCCTCGATATAGTGAAGTTTCGCTGGCTGGCGCCCATGGTTTTTTTCTCTCTTTGTTGGAGAGGTTTTTCCACGTTAAATCTGTGTCCCCTTGCTGTAATTTCGTTTTTCGTTCTTCGTTATCTTCTTGTCGCAATTGTCACAACAAAATATGTTAATCTCCACCAAGTATATGATTCAACTGCCACTGTTCTCCACCAAAACACACTAAGTACGTCATGCTATGCATGGGCATGTGCAAACGGACCTAAGCTACGACATACGGTTGTTCCTCATCTGCATGAGATAATACCTGGATACCAAGAAACTTAACTTTTAACTGTTAGCTAGGACCGAAGCTCTAGAAGCGTTTCTTGGTTCGATCTCCATAATTTAGGGCCTATTTAGATTGCTGTTTTTAAAGGAATATTGGAGGATTTAAATTCCACATAGCTGTTTTCTAAAAATTCTTTGGTTCATAGGATTGTGGTGCCCAAAATTTGGGCGTGTCTTGAAATCCTATAGAATTCATAGTACATGGCAATCTTCCATTTATTATAATCCAACAATCTAATTCTTGTCTTGGAAAGGGGATAACTAACCGTCTCTACATCTAATGATTGTATAGGGCCTACCCTTAATTTTCATTCTATTCTAGAATAAGATCTCTTTAGCACTCTCCTCTCGTCCACGTGCGGCTGTGTCAGGCTGCACCATTCCCCCCCCCTCGAGATCCCCCTCATCCAATCATCCCCCCTCTCGTAGTCGTAGGAGATGTAACCAGGCAAAGCCTGGACAGCATGGCGGCATCGAGGTCTCTCGGACGTCGATCTGGGGAGTGGAGGCAGTGACTCCTCTGCCTACTCCAGCAGCGGTTCTATACGTCGCGATGGCTCTAGCGACGACACACGAGTACACCTGGTAGTGTGGCTAGCCCACAACACGAGGGCTCCGGGGCAGCGGCTCCGAACATGGCATCGATGATCTCCTCCTACAGAAGGTACTCTGTTAGATGGTGGTCGGTTGTGGAGGATATTGGGATCCCACATCGAGCACATGCGATGGTGACAACATCGGGTTTGAGGAGGTGTAAATGCCAGTGAAACTAAGCCTCTAGAGGATGATGGAGGCATTTACACATTATTACCTTGTTGAAGGCATCATCGTTGCAGTCTTCTACTCGCGCATGTTGCTCTAGGAGAAACCCTATATCTGGGTCTCCTAGAGTAGATGATGGCATCTCTATCGGTGTTGCTCTCACTTTGGGGGATCATTTTGGAGCAACTGCTGGATGGATGAGGTAGGAGGTGGAGAGGCATTCCATGTACGATGTTGATGACAACGGGTCTCAATGGCGCGGTACAACATGGTCTTAGCTATGTACTTGACTTGATGGACTTATGTAGGGTGGGGGTGTTGTGTCGCGTCGTGGCGGTGTCTATGGCAGACCCTTCAAGAACTAAGCGGATCACTTCCTTGAAGATGGGCATATGACTACAACCTGCATGGCTCGACCCGGCGGAAGGTCCACTCGACGATCTTCCAAGGTCCATGAAGCACAAGACAATTCTGCTAATGCGAAGCCTATAAGGATGCAGAATCCAAATGCGAAGACAAGAAAACCTCAAGACTAGAGTTTGAATCTAACTTGTAACCTACTCAGTCATAGTACCTGAGACCTAAGCCTCTCATATAAAGGCTAAATGGGGCCACCAAGAAGGAGAGATCCCCACAACATATCACACACCCATAGCATATGTGATGTAGCCCGACCTACGGTCGTTACCACATCTTGGTCTCCAACTTACGCCAAGTCGTCATGGACTCCAAAGGTGAATCCGTTCCTCTATGCGAGCCCCCTTCCTACCCTATTGAATGGTATGCTACTTCATACTCCGTCACATATGCATGATAGGTTCATATTGACAAGTACGGAGGCAAGGGAGGAATCCCGGAGCATCAAGACCGACAAGACGGAGGCTTGGAAGAGGAGGCGGAAGAAGACAGATCGCCAAATGCTCTCTGTCGCCAGCGGTACTACCGGTCCGGCGACCGGTACTACCGGCCAGCGGTACTACCGCCCCTACTACCGCTACCTACAGACGACACCAACAGAAGCCCCAGGACCGCAAGCGGTACTACCCGTCCCGGAGCGGCACTACCGGACCAAGCGGTACTACCGGCCTCAAGTCCGGTACTACCGCTCATGTCAGTGCCTGCGCGCACTAGTTGGGCCACCGCCCATGTATCCCCCTTTACTTACCTATTCGCCTAGTTTATCCCCAAACTACCCTTGTTTATGTGGTTGGCCTATAAATAGAGCCCCCACCCCTCATGTATCCCTTAGGCGTAGATGATAGACTAAAGACAACCCCCATTGTGGAATCTCTAGTTTTGTCTCATCCCCTTTACCAAGGGGACCGACTATCGTCACCAACCTCGATTGGACTTTGCATCACGCATCCATCGTTGAACAAGGCCTTGGAGTTCGATGTCTCGTCTCCAAGTTGTCAAGACCCTCCCCAAGGTGTTCTTCCCTCTCCGATGTGGATTTGAGGGAGCACGTTGACCGATCTTTCCTTGCGAGGATTCTATCGGACCGGTGGCCGCCGTTCGAGAGCAATCGACCTTGTATCGTGTGAGTTTTGCGTGTGTTCATCGTGTTCTTCGCGAGGTGTGTGTTCGCTTCCGCTACCTTCTCCCTTTCCCCTCGCTTTCCCATCGATTTGACCACGAGATCCGTGAAGATCGGGCCACCCAAGAGGTTAACCCCTCCATCATCTGGTATCAGCAGCTTTTGGTTGCCACGGATTTCTCATCGATTTGGTCTTTTCCCCATAAATTCGAAAATTCCACCAAAAATAGCCCCAATTCGTGTTTTGGATCGATCTGTGATTTGAGTGCGTTTTGGTAGGTTTTGATCCGTGGATTACTTGCTAAACTTGTTGATCTACCTTCCTTTGCGTTCCCATAGCCTAATTCCTTGATTTCCCCCGTCGATTTGGTGTTTTTCTTGAAGATTTTCCGCCCAAATCGCCCCAAATTCGCGAAAACGCGTCAGATCTGGGCGTCTCTGTCTCCAGCGGTACTACCGCTCCAAATATCCGGTACTACCGCTCACCGGTACTACCGCTCCCAAAATCCGGTACTACCGCCCAGTACAGAAAGAAAAAACAGATTCCCAGATTTCAGCCTCTCACCGTTTTGAGCATAACTTTTGCATTTGAACTCGGATTTTGGTGTTCTTTAGCTCGTTTCGAAGAGGAGAAGGAGCTCTACATCATCATACATGTTGTTCATGCTATCTACTCCATCCAAATTCCGTGAGCAAGGCGGAATCCAACAATAAAGGGTGAAGATCGTCGACGAAAGGTATAAACATTCCGCGACTTCTCCCCACCTGCATTCCTTTGTGAACCCCACTATCTTTGCGAGCAACAAACACCTATTGAGACTAGTTCCTCTTATGATTGCTTGGGCTATGCACATTTGATACCTTGTAGATTCCGAGCAAACATTATGGGCGCTATCTCATATAGTTATCTTGTATAGTTGTTGGCACAAGGAAGAGGCAAGTGAAAAAGAAATAGAAAGAAAAAGAAAAAAAAATAGAAAAAAGGAGAAAAGAAAAAGAGAAATAAATATACATGTGCCTTATAGAATAGGAAGCGCAAGCTCGATGAACATCATATAGGTGGTACTTTTGTGCATATCTTGTAGCCCACCAATTTTGTGCAATCGAACTAGCGTCTCTCCTTGTACTTGTGTGACTCTTCGCTAGGTAATCATTTGGTTCTTAGCTCACTTTCTCTGTCGCACAAGTCCCATTTATCCCACCGTGTGTGTTTCCTTGTACATATTTCCTATCTTGTGGATTGACTTGTTTTGCTTTGTGATCATTGTGGTTCTTTACTTGTCATTGCAACATCTTGATTTCGGATTGGTTCTTGACATGCCACTTTCCATACCTATCCACCATAGGCCTTGTGTGTGTTTGTTTTTTTGTTGGTAGTTGGTTTTGGTGTTCCACGTGAACTTCACTTTGCTTGGTTTATTGCTCTCAAGTGTGGCCACTTGCACGATACGATCTTCCAAGGTAAAGTAAGGTTCGACGTTGTATCCCTAACACCCTCTACCACTTCCATATACAACACTTGGTCTTGTGAAGCATGTCTAGGGACTCCGGGACCGAGGATGATTGCTATGAAGAATCCACGATGAGCCACCATGCCTATGTCTCCACAAGCATGGATAACATGATGGAGCACTACACCAACAATGGCTCCACATGCTTGGGTGACATGGAGTGCTACAACAA
Source organism: Avena sativa (assembly GCA_916181665.1). NCBI lineage: Eukaryota > Viridiplantae > Streptophyta > Magnoliopsida > Poales > Poaceae > Avena > Avena sativa. The sequence goes on along the minus strand of OV702284.1, from coordinate 182,477,199 downwards.
CAATGACTCCCCAAGCATGGGCGACTTCAAGAACGACAACGACAAGCTCCTCAAGTCGCACCGGCCAAGACAGAGCCTACACCTCGAGTGCGCCAAGGTCCACCATGAAATGGACAAGTTCGAGAGCGACCTCCACAACTTCAAGAAGGACATGGACAATGACTTCGACAAAAACATGAGCATGGTCGCCAAGACTAATGATGCTTTGTGCTCATTAGAAGAACTTATAAGGAAGTGTGCCAAGTTCAAGGGCCATCGTCGTGAGCGTCATATGGATGACCAAGTGCGCCACCTACATCAACCATCGGCAAGGCATGCCAATGACCTCCGTCGACACCGTCACAAGGCACCTTCAACTACTAGTGTCACCACCAAAATGGCACCAAGAGCAAGCCTTCGTCCACGCCATCAAGCTTCAACGACTACGCTTGCATTCGAAGACCTCATGCACGAGGACAATGAAGACCTCTACTTCACCAAGTTGGATAGCATGAGCCTACCTCCACCACTACTACAAGATGGACACAAGACGGTCGAGCATGGGATTTTCCCTTCGACCATAGAGGCGAGCAATGATGCCCATCTTATGGCATCCAACCTTGAAGGCGACAAGGTCACGAATGGTGAGCATGGGATTTTCCCTTCACCAAAGGAGGCGCAAGGAGTTGAGGAAACCGAGCCTATCCCTATATGCTTGAGTGATGATGTGGTACCAACCCCATGTGAGTATGAGAGCCACTTAGCCCACTTGAGTGAGAACAAGAGTGAGATGAGTGACTCCACCTTATGTGAGTTTGAGTGCTTCCACTTGGAGGGCATGAGTGATACTCCTAGTGAGTTGAGAGTGGTAGTTGATAGGTCAAGTGGGACCATTTCGAATTCTAACAACTTACCCTCTACCTCTAGTGTGTTCTCTTGTGTTGTGCTAGGTTCCATGGATGAAGAAGTGCCATGCCATGAAGCAATGATGCCTCAATTGGAGAAGATGTACATGGTGCACGAAGATGATGCTATGCCATGGCTACATCAAGAAGACGAAGTCGTCCACAAGGAGGCAACTACTTCCACAACACCCACTTCATATGAGAGGTATGAACAAGGTAACAATAAGGGTGTTGATGATGCCATGATCCCACTAGTGGACATGATGAATTGTGAGGATATGCATGCTATGGATGATACTTGTGACATTACATATGCTTCATCCACTTTCCCATGTGATGATTTGCCTTTGCATAATATTGATCATGTGGAATTGTTTGATTGCGATATCATTGCCATAAACATGCCATGCTATGCATCTTGTGTGTATCCTCCAATTGCTTCGGACTTGCCTTGTCATGCTAGTCATTCAATTTCTCCCGTTGCTTGCGATAAGATGAATGCTTGCTATTTCACTTGTTTTGCTTGCAACAATATTGATCATATGCGTTATAATGAGATGGCCCCCATAGCTTTCTCAATTTTTGGAGATTTTGATGATTGCCATGATAAGCATGTTCCCCACTTGCATACTCACCATGCATCTATTTCATACTTGAATGACATTAATGGTGATGTGCACAAGAAGAGATACGTCATGATGGATGATGTGTATCTCTACCATGCACACACGTTCTTCCTTGTACATATGATGTGTGTAGGTGCCCGCACGAGAATGTCAACCTCGGTTGAGCACGAGTTGACAAAAAGAGCTCTTGAGAGCATCCCACAAGTGAGTTCAAGATCGAACCCAGCTCTGATACCTTTTGCATGCTTTGCATCTTTCATGTTGACAAATTGTTCCTTCCTATGGTTTGCTTGCAAGCATGTTAATGGTATTATCTTCCCTTGTGACATTCATGTTTCTTCGCGTTTATATAATGATGCTTTGTGTGTTGCAACAAAAATGTTGAACAATTTACCTTTCCGATGTTTTGTGTGCAACCACAATTCCATTAAGAACATGTATTGTCATGAGAGCTTCCAAGAATCTCGTCTTGTTGTTGAAACAAACATAAGGACCACTTGCTCTTTCATTTGGTTTGTTTGCAAACACGTTACTTTGGCTTCCGCTTGGGATACTCATTTTCCCATGATATTTGCTTTCGATGATTTGTGTGTGACATCCAACATGTCGAACAATTTCTCTTTCCAATGGTTGGTTTGCACACATAATGATGTTGCTTTGGATATTCTTCCTTTTGTGTTTTTGCCAAATTCTCCTAACTTTGCATCAATTATGTTGATCAAATTTCTATTTGATTGCTTTGAGTGCCCCACTACTATGTTATATGGAGTTTTTGAGTTTCCATATTTGGATGATGTTCAAACGATTTCCATGCACATTAACCATGCATATGCATTCCGTTTGCTATACTTGAGTTGTGCTAATCGTGTTGTGAACAAGAATGGACATGCCTCAAATGACATGCTCCTCTATCACACACAAACATATGTTGCTTGGTCTTTGTTGTATGAAGGTACAAATGCATACACGTCAACCTCTATGGACCATATGTTGACAAGAAGAACCGAAGAGAGTTACCTATGGCTACCCTTCATCGAGCTATCTCTACACGATAAGGTGACTTCCTTCTACTTGAGGACTCATGCAATAATCTTCATGAATTGGATACGCTTTGAGTGTTGCTTTGCTTTTGTTGTGAGCTTTGTAGGCTTCAAGGAAGGTGAAGGAACATTGAAGTGTTGTCAAGTCAATCTTCCCGAGGACGACTATATGGTGAACCCCAGGATCAAGAAGGTCTCTCGATCGCTTCTACTTTGTGGTGAGCATGTAGAGTCGAGGACGACTCTTTTTGAAGGGGGGGAGCTGATGTAGCCCGACCTACGGTCGTTACCACATCTTGGTCTCCAACTTACGCCAAGTCGTCATGGATTCCAAAGGTGAATCCGTTCCTCTATGCGAGCCCCCTTCCTACCCTATTGAATGGTATGCTACTTCATACTCCGTCACATATGCATGATAGGTTCACATTGACAAGTACGGAGGCAAGGGAGGAAGCCCGGAGCATCAAGCCCGACAAGACGGAGGCTTGGAAGAGGAGGCGGAAGAAGACAGATCGCCAAATGCTCTCTGTCGCCAGCGGTACTACCGGTCTGGTGACCGGTACTACCGGCCAGCGGTACTACCGCCCCCTACTACCGCTACCTACAGACGACGTCAACAGAAGCCCCAGGACCGCAAGCGGTACTACCGGTCCCGGAGCGGCACTACCGGACCAAGCGGTACTACCGGCCCCAAGTCCGGTACTACCGCTCATGTCAGTGCCTGCGCGCACTAGTTGGGCCACCGCCCATGTATCCCCCTTTACTTACCTATTCGCCTAGTTTATCCCCAAACTACCCTTGTTTATGTGGTTGGCCTATAAATAGAGCCCCCACCCCTCATGTATCCCTTAGGCATAGATGATAGACTAAAGATAACCCCCATTGTGGAATCTCTAGTTTTGCCTCATCCCCTTTACCAAGGGGACCCGACTATCGTCACCAACCTCGATTGGACTTTGCATCACGCATCCATCGTTAAACAAGGCCTTGGAGTTCGATGTCTCGTCTCCAAGTTGTCAAGACCCTCCCCAAGGTGTTCTTCCCTCTCCGATGTGGATTTGAGGGAGCACGTTGACCGATCTTTCCTTGCGAGGATTCTATCGGACCGGTGGCCGCCGTTTGGGAGCAATCGGCCTTGTATCGTGTGAGTTTTGCGTGTGTTCATCGTGTTCTTCGCGAGGTGTGTGTTCGCTTCCGCTACCTTCTCCCTTTCCCCTCACTTTCCCATCGATTTGACCACGAGATCCGTGAAATCGGGCCACCCAAGAGGTTAACCCCTCCATCAATATGCCACCATCGCCATCAAGGCACACTTGTAACCTTCGGTTCATCGATCAATCAAGAACAGATAAGCATGAGTAGGGTTTTCTCTCCAGGGGCCTGAACCTAGGTAAACCTCTTGTCCCCGTGTGTTTGACTGTTATCCGACAAAGTCTTCCGCGCACCGCTCTTTCCTAAAGCCCAAGTCCATAAACTATGGACATTGACGTGTTTAATGTAGAACTCTAGAACGCGCGAGAGAGGTTGAATGCACTTCGTGAGTGCTCTCGATGCATTGGATCACACATATATAGCATATGGCTCGATGATCGTGGAGATCGTGTACAATAGAAAGAGAGGAACATGGCCTAGTGCCAGGAGTCTGTTAGCTATACAATGCAACAGTCAGTTAGACCGAATCTTATCGTCAACACCCCCCAGTTTGAGCGTCAGGTGGCTGAACGCACAAACTGGCGCGAAACTCCTGAAACGCAGATGTTGGCAGCCCTTTCGTCATGATATCGGCGTATTGCTACGAGGTGGGCACATGAAGAAATCGCAGGTGACCCAAGGCCAATTTCTCCCTGACGAAGTGGATTTCCAATTAAATGTGCTTCGTGTGACAGTGATGCACAGGGTTGGCCGTCATGTACATAGCCGAGACGTTGTCGCAGTACACGACGGTGGCCTTGAGGATGAGGTTGTGGAGCTCGCCGAGAAGCTGATGAAGCCATCAGCTCGCTGCCATGGCATTTGCAACGCCGTGGTATTCCGCCTCGGCATTGGAGCATGAGATAGTTGGCTGGAGTTTCGAGGACCAGGAGACGAGGGTGTCACCGAGGAAGATGGCATAGCCGGAGGTGGATCGGCGCGTGTCGGGACAGCCATCCCAATTGGCGTCAGAGTACGCGACCAGGTCTAACACTAGTGAGCGAGGCAGATGGAGACCATAGCCCATGGTGTCGCTGACATACCGAAGGACGCACTTGACGATGGCGATGTGACAGTCCTTGGGCGCGTGCATGTGCAGGCATGCTTGCTTCACGGCGTATGTGATGTCCGGCCGTGTCATGGTCAGGTACTAAAGCCCGCCGACAATTCTTTGATAGTCAAAGGCGTCAGCGACAGGTTCGCCAGAGGAAGATGACAACTTGGCGCCAGTGTCAATCGACGTGGATGACATGCGGCAGGAGGACATGTTAGCCCGCTCCAAAAGTTCTTTGGCATATTTTATCTAGGTGAGGAAGAAGCCCGCCGTCGAGCGCATGACGCTGATGCCGGGGAAGTAGTGAAGTGCGCCCAGGTCTTTGATGGAGAATTCCCGCTGGAGCTGGTCGACGACGTGACAGAGGAGCACAATGGACGACGTCGTGAGCATGATATCCTCCATGTAGAGAAGGAGGTAGTCTGTGCCGACAGGTTGGTGAAGAACGAACAACGATGTGTCGCTCTTGGCACAGAAGAAGCCGATCGACATGAGGAAGCCAGCGAAGTGGGCGTACCAGGCCTGCGGTGCCTGTTTTAGCTCGTACAAGGACTTGGACAGCAGGCACACATCACTGGCACGAGTAGCATCAACAAAGCTAGCAGGCTATTAGCAGTACACCTTCTCATGTAGATGGCCGTGCAAAAATGCATTGTTCACGTCCATTTGGTACACGGGCCAGTACTTGTTGCCGGCGATGACGAGGACGGTGCGAATTGTGGAAAATTTGATGATGGGGCTGAAGGTTTCGTCGAAGTCGACGCCAGGCTTTTGCGATAAGCCGTGCATGACCCACCTGGCCTTGTAGTGCTCCAAGGTCCAATTAGCACGAAACTTGTGGTGAAAGACCCACTTCCCGCTGATGACATTGGCACCGCATGGGCCAGGGACGAGCGTCCACGTCTGGTTCACCTGCAAGGCCCGAAACTCATCCTGCATCATAGCTAACCAATTAGGATCACCCAAGGTCGATCACACACTTTTGGGGAGAGGAGAGATGGATTCAGAGGTGGCGAGATTGGCGTATCGTGGATTTGGGAGGAAGATGCCTGATTGAGCTCGGGTGTGCATGGGATGAGTGGGAATAGGTGGTGGTGGAGCGCGGCGAGGGTTTCCTGTGGGCGGAGCAGCAGGTGCCGGTGATGGTGCCGGTAAAGGGGAAGGTGTAGCCGGTGCGGGAGAGGTGGCTATTGATGGGGAGGGAGGTTCACAGTTGGTGTGCCGCATCATAGTTTTGGTGTCATGGGAGCGATGGCAGGCTACCGTGGTGAGGATATGGTCGTGGGTTGAGCTGCCGTGTCAGAGGGCAGATCAGTGGAGATCGGGTGATCGGGAGTGGGAGGTAAGTCAAGGAGGAAATCGAGCATGTATGTTGAGGAGGGGTGTGGTGTAAGGGAAAACGGAAACATTCTTTCGTCAAAGTGGACATGCCGAGAAATTAGGATGCGGATAGTTTTAGGGTCAAGACGACGGTACCCCTTGTAATCAGGGGAGTATCCGATAAATACGCAGGGCACAGATTATGGGGAAAGTTTGTTTTCAGATGTTGGTGTTGTGTTAGGAAAACAGAGGCATCTGAAGACTTGTAAACTGGTGTAGTCAGGTGGGAGCCGTACAGGAGTTGGAAAGGAGTGATGAGCTGTCGTGGGCGGCAGGGACGACGATTGACGAGGAATGTGGACGTGGTTAGGACTTCAACCCAAAAAACGGAGGGCATGTGGGCGTGAAAGATAAGGGTTCGGGTTGTCTCGTTAAGGGTTTGGAGGATACGCTCGGCACACCCGTTTGAGGTGATGTGTAGGGGCAGGAGAGGCGAAAGGCAATGCCATGATCGGCAAAAAAATTGCGGGCAGTGGTGTTTTCAAACTCACACCCGTTGTCAGATTAGATGTCTACGAGGGGAAGATGAAATTGTGTAATGAAAAAGGCACGAAATCGACGGATCACATCAAATGTGTCAGATTTTCGGCGAAGGGGGAATGTCCATGCAAAGTGACTATGACCATCTAGCAGAACCAAATAATATTTAAAGCTTGAAACGCTGGGTACCGGAGAGGTCCACAGGTCGTGGTGTACAAGTTGGAAGGGAACAAACGAAACTGTACTAGAATTTGGAAAGGGAAATCTAACGTTCTTGCCCAACTGACAAACATTACAAGTATGCAAAGGAATTTTATTCGGAATGTCTACTGACTTCAAGGTGTGAGCTAGGTTGTCACGTCCAGGGTGGCCCGGGCGTTGATGCCACAGGTCGGCGGCGATGGTTGTGAGGAGGCTAGTGGCAGACAGTGTGGGGTTGACGCGGTAGAGATCGCTGGTGGAATCACATCGAAGGATGACCTGGTGGGTGCGCCGATCCTTTACAAAAAAACCAAATGCATCAAATTCGACAGTAACAGGATTTGTGCGAGTAAGAACACGAATGGAAAGGAGATCTTTAATTAGGTATGGGGATACAAGAACATTGTGAAGATGTAGAGGAAGAGAGGGGGTGGGGATGGAGGTGTGCCCAGTATGTGTGATCGGCAACGAGTTCCCATTGCCAACAACAATGCGAGAACGAGAATTACATGCTTGCTGGGAAGAGAGGTTACCTGAGGTGGACGTCATTCGAGAGGTGGCTCCGGTGTCCATCACCCACTTGCCACCGGTCGGCTGCTGCTGCTAGAGAGAGAGCTGCTGGAGGGCATGCACGAGGCCTGCCTGGTCCCAGCAGGGAACATATCCAGTGGGTGGTGCATAGTGCATAGGCACCGCGGGAGGCAGTTACAGGGCCGCATCGGCTGGGTAGTGTGGCCGTCACTGGTAGGGCCATGTCTAGACCATGCCGGTCCATGAGTACTGCGCCATGGGAGCGGCCCTGACAGGCACAGTGACGGTGGCGGTGTCCTTGCCCTTGCCACCGTTGTGGTTCCAGCCATCATTCTTATTCTTGGGATACTAAGGAGGATGCTGAGGTGGTGGTGGTTGTTGAGGAGCGGGGGTTGGTGGTGGTGGAGCAGGGGCGATGACCGGTGAAGGAGCGATTGCAGCAGCGTGGAGGGCAGTGCCCGTGTTGGCGATGTCAGCGTTGGCGTTGCGGGACTCCTCAAGCACCAGGAACGAGCGCCCATCCTTGAAGGATGGGAGTGGGACCTCGCGGGAGAGTATGGTGACGGCGTGGCGGAAGTCGGAGCGGAGGCAGGCGAGGACGCGGTGGACCAGATCGGCGTCGGTGACGTTGCGGCCGAGGTCGCGGAGGCGGTCGGCGAGAGACTTGAGCCGCGCGTAGTATGCAGAGATGGTCATGTTGCCCTGACGCTGACCGTGGAACTCGTCGTCGAGGTACACGGCGTGAGTCACCGTGTTGTTGAGGAAGAGGTTCTCGATGCGCGTCCACACCGTGAACTGCTAGGTTCGTAACGATGGCAGGACTGTTGTGGAGCTAGGGTTTCCAACACATGGAATGACCTAACCGATCAACGATTAACCCTTCTGGGTTACTATGCTCCACTATATATAGGGAGTGAACGTGTGCTCCACTCTCGTGGCCCATTCACTAAAGCCCATATAATACCAGTCACCGTGAGTTCGACTCACTGACTCAGTCCAAATCCGGCTCGAGTCCAACCCAACCATATTTTTGGTTCAGATCCAATCCGAACTTGCTCCCGCTCTTAAGTGTGTGACCCTGTAGGCTCATGGCTACTGGGAAACGATTGAAGTCCGACTCTCAATCGATCAGTCGGTAGCGGCTCCTAGCAGAACTTGCCGACTCCCAAGTACCAAAGAGTCATGACGACTTGCCTTTCCAATGCGACTTGCGCCCGAGTCCCTTTTGCCTCGCGATATACCTTGTCAGACTATAGGCGAATAATTTCCATCCCTTAAATAGTCCGACTCTCTTCTCGATCCGAGATAAGTGATTCATCCGACTAACTCTTAGTCGATCGCCTCAGTTAACACTTAACCGAGTCGTGCATGGCCATGCTTTCCAAATCATATCATTCGAGAGGGCCCAGAGAATATTTCTCCAAGTGGAGGGGCAAAATCCCATCTTGGTTATTCACATCACGCAGCTTGATTCTCAGTTAACCCGAACTCTGCCTTTATAACTTCCCAGTTACGGATCAGCGTTTGACAGAACCTAAGTCAGTGATCCTCAACTCGGACTATGCAATACCCTTAGGTCTAAGGATTACATTGATTGAGATATACAATGAAAACTTGTTTGTTGTACCTCAATATGGGTCAATCCGACTCGCTAAACTCTTTAGCCAAATCTGTGTAAGTCGGAATAGCATCACCATGCCCATGACAAGTGGAACCGAGTTATCAAGCCGACTTTCACATTGGTCTAAGATATGTGTCCAGCACAACCTCAATGACCAAGGATATTTTGTACAAACAACATGAATGCATAGTTCCACAACTAAATAACATATTCAATGATATACATCAGATGCTCATACAAGGACAACTTAATATCTTTATGAATAAATGGGAAATATCATCATACATGATTGCCTCTAGGGAATATTCCCAACACGAGACGCTAGTCGAGCGAGGCGACCCCGATGGTGGCTCTCGACTTGACATTTTTCATGGAAAACCCAAAGCTTGAATTACTTTGGTGCCTTCGGACCGCACTACTTCGCTCTTCCGATTCACTCTTCCAAGGGTAGTCGACCGGTATAATGTTGCACTTGCGATATGACTATGACTGGCACAAGAAAAGGCGAGAATACACAATTTGTGGTACCGGTCGGTTTATTCATTAATGGCATAGACGTGTACAAGTTGGGGCGCTAAGTGTAGAACTTGCGCAGAGGTTGACATTCCACGGTCGCTCGACGTTTAGCTTGCTGGCGCCGCGTATGTCAACTAGATAGTAGGCATTATTGCATAGCACTCACCCTATGGAGAATGGCCCCTCCCACGGGGAGATAACTTGTGCATACCCTTCTTGTCCTATACTAGTCGCAGGACGAGGTTGCCTTCCTAGAAGGTGCGAGGTCGGATCTGGTGGATGTGATAGCGGCGGAGACCTTGCTGATATATGGCAGCGTGAGACCGAGCGAGGTCATGGGCCTCATCGGGTAGGTGGATCCTATTTTAACGAGAGACTTAATTGTATTCTTCCATATAATGGATGACTCATGGTGAGTCGTGCTCGAGGTCTATTGCCATGACCACCTCAGCTCCGTACACCATGAAGAAGGGGGTTTAAATCTCGTCGAGTGATTGATGGGAGCTCTTTGACCCAGCATCCTGGTGTGCGCTCGAGGGGCACATGTAGTCGCGGTTTTAGGACGTGCATAACGCTTTGATTTGCGTGCTCTGCTTGGCCATTTGATTCAGGATGGGCGACTGAGGCGAGGTCAAGTGGGATCCCGTGTTCCTAGCAGAATTCTACCATGGCTCCTTTGGCGAAGTTGGTACCATTATCGGTGATGATGCTGTGCGGGTAGCCTTACCGGTAGATGATCTCGCGGAGGAACTTGGTGGAGGTTTTCCAGTCGCATTTCTTGATGGGTTCCGCCTTGACCCATTTTGTGAATTTTTCGACTATGACCAGGAGGTGTGTGAATCTGGAGGTCGCGGTTTTAAAATGACCCACCACATAGATTTCCCATACAGCGAATGGCCATGTGATGGGGATAGTCCTGAGCTCTGAACCAGGGATGTGCGTCTGGTTGGCATATTTTTGGCACCTAACGCAGTGCTAGACGATGTCGGTTGCATCGGCATGGGCGGTGAGCCAGTAGAAGCCGTGGAGCATGGCCTTGGCGATCAGTGACCTCGCACCGGAATGGTGGCCGTAGTCTCCATCATGGATGTTTTGCAGGATCCAGCGCCCTTCCTCTGGCTGGACGCAACCCTGTAACACTCCTGTTATGCTCCTTTTGTGGAGCTTGCCATTGATGATGACGAAAGACTTGCAGCGGCAGACTATCATTCGAGCCTCAACCTCATCCTTTGGCAGAATCTTGTGCTCGAGGTAGGCGATGTATGGCTCCGTCTAGTCACATGATGATGTGGTCGTGGCGACTAGGGCCAAGTCTGGCTGCAGCGGGATTCTGATGTCAATCTCCTTTGGTGGGGATACTGAAGGCTTTTTAATGATGCTGCAGAAGATGTCGGGCAGTCGTGTTTGGCAAGATGACCCGATGCACGAGAGGGCATCGACCTCCTCATTCTTCCTCCAATCGACCCAATCGACGGAGTAGCCAGTGAAATATCCTCTGAGCTGATCCATGGCGTGGCGGTATGCTAGCATGGTGAGGGAGACAACATCGCACGTGCCGGCGACCTGGCTGGCAACAAGGTCGTAGTCGCCATAGCACTTGAGGCGGTTGATATTGATCTCCTTGGTGGCTCGCATACCGTGGAGGAGTATCTCATACTCATCCATGTTGCTTGTGCAACGTGTGAAGTTGAGCTAGAGCACATAGCGTAGGTTGTCGCCTTTGGGGGAGGTGAGGATGATTCTGGCTCCTACGCCATTGGAATTTTTGAATCGATCAAAGTGGAGGGACCAGTAGTGGAGGTTGGGAGCAGTGCGGGATTTTGGGCCTCCTCCCAGCGACGAGAAAGTCGGCGAGGGCCTGCGACTTGATCACCTTGTGTGGTTTGTATTTGATGTTGTGAACGCCTATTTTGACAGCCCGCTTGGCCACTCGCCCCATTGCGTCACGGTTACGGATTATTTCATGGAGAGGAGGTGAGGATACGACCATAATGGGGTGCTCCTGAAAGTAGTGCGGGAGGCAGCGTTGGGCCTAGAAGACCGTATATACCAATTTTTGGTACTGCGGGTACCGCTGCTTCGAATCGGGGAGGACCTCGCTGAGGTAGTACACCGGGCGCTGGGCGAGGCATTCCATGCCTTCCTCGGGTCACTTGAAGACCATTATGGTGCTGACGACTCGACTGGAAGTCACCAGGTACATGATCATTGGCTCCTTATGCGCGGGCGCGACGAGCAGTGGTTCCATGAGTAGCACCTCTTTTAGTCTGGCGAGTGCATTGTCGGCCTCGCTGTCCCACTCGAATGTGGAGTTCTTGCGCATGAGGTGGTATAGTCTCATTGCCTTTTTGCCGAGCCTAGGTATGAAGTGACTGAGGGCTGCTACTTGTCCTGCCAGTTTCTACACATCGCGCAGGCACTCGGGTTTGCCGAGTAATGCGATGGTGCCGATCTTGGTGGGGTTTGGCTCGATGTCGCGCTTGGATACGACATACCCCAATAGTTGTCCGCTGGGCATGCTGAACATGCAATTTTCCGGATTGAGTTTTATCTTGTACTTCCGCAGATTTGCGAAAGTTTCCGCGAGGTCGGTGAGGAGGTCGTCCTGCCAAGTTGATTTTATGACCACGTCGTCGATGTAGACGTGTATATTGCAGCCAATTTTGATCGCCAAGCATTCCTGCATACATCTTTGATAGGTTTCCCCGACATTCTTGAGGCTGAAGGTCATGGCGGTATAGCAGAATGCTCCAAATGGCGTGATGAATGCCATTTTGTCTTTGTCCTCGATTGCCATTCTGATCTGGTTATACCCAGAGTAGGCGTCGAGGAAGCAGAGCGACCCGGACCCCGCAGTCGAGTCGATGATTTGGTCGATGCGAGGCAGTGATGTGGCTCGCTTACTGTAGAGCCGGTTGGGAGACCCCAAGAGCAAGGTGTGATGAGCACAGTAGCAAGTTTTCCCTCAGTTGTCAAACCAAGGTTATCAAACCGGTAGGAGAAAGGAAACATCTCCCAAGGTTTTTGTAGAAAAGTGGAACCTTCACAACACAACCACAACAATTTGCCCCAACTTACAGTGAGGTTGTCAAGCTCACCATTTTGCCGAAAACAAAGGATTAAACGTATAGTGTGGAAGAAAGTAATTGATTGTAGTAATTGCAGAAAGTAAACAGTAGAGAGTAGATTAAATATCAGTGGGAAGGAATGGACCGAGGTCCACAATTCACTAGAGATGTTTCTCCATAAGATAAATAACATGCTGGGTGAAGAAATTACAGTTGGGAAATTGATAGATTGAAAATGCATAACAATGCATGTACATGTCATGATGATTTCTATGAGATTCATTTGGGCATTACAATATAATACATAGACCGTAATCCAACTGCATCTATGACTAATAATCCACCTTCAGGATATCATCCGAACAACCCTCGGGTATTATGCTGCAAGCAATAGATAATTGCATTAAACAAAGTGTGTAAAGTAAACAATACAATTTCCCTTGGACAAAGGATTGTTGTTTTCTCCCTAGTAGCAACAACACATATACAACCTTAGAGGTTTATATCACTTCCCCAGATTACTAGAGGCATGAATGTACTATCGAGCATAAATACTCCCTCTTGGAGTCACAAGCAAATACTTGGCCAGAGTAACTACTAGCAACAGAGAGCATGCAAGATCACAAATAACATAGACATGATAGAATCAATAATAAATCTTGAAGTAGTACTCAATATCCATTGGATCCCAACAAACACAACATGTAGGATTACAAATATATGATCTTGATCATGATAGGTAGCTCATAAGATCTAAACATGATAGCACAAAAGAGGAGAAACAACCATCTAGCTACTGCTATGGACCCATAGTCCAAGGATGAACAACTCACGCATCACTCCGGAGGCTGGCATGGTGATGAAGAAGGCCTCTAGGGTGATCTCCCCTCTCCGACAAAGTGCCGGGAAGAGTTTCAGATCCCTCCCGATCTAGGGACAATGGTGGCGGCGGCTACAGACTTTTTCGTGGATTTTTGATCGGGTACTTAGGGTTTTCTCCTTGGGGTGTTTATATAGGCGAAGGGGCAACGTCGGTTGAGTACCAGGGGGCCCACACCATGCTCTGGTGCGGGCCCACCCTTGGATGTGCCATGGGGTGGTCTATCCGCCCTGTGGCGCCTCTTCGCCCCCCCTTTGACTCCGTCTTTGTTATGGTAAAATATTGACTTCGGCTTTTGTTTCGTCCAATTCCGAGAATATTTTTTTACTAGCTTTTCTGAAACCAAAAACAGCAGAAAACAGGAACTGGCACTGAGGCATGTTGTTAATAGGTTAGTTCCAGAAAATGTATAAAAATGCCTCAAAGTGTAGACAAAGCATAAGATAGTTGGTACAAAACAAGCATGGAACATAAAAAATTATAGACACGTTTACAACGTATCAAGCATCCCCAAGCTTAACTCCCGCTAGTCCTCGAGTAGGTAAGTGATAAAAAGAATAATTTTTGAGGTGACATGCACCATCACAATCTTGATCAAGGTATTGCAAATCATTGATAGCTGGGATCAAAGTACTCTAACATAAGCATGAAAGATATATTTCTAACAATAAGACATAGCAACTATGTTGCAACATGAAAGGTAACACAAACAAAAGATCATGAATAAAAATGCATTGAAAGACATTTGTTTATTTCACATATAGAAAACATAGCAAGAGTGGTATTCAGCTTTTCCTTCATGGAATAGCAAAACATAAATGCATATGACACCTTCAAAGTTCATAAGGGTGACTATATACAAATAAATTTAAGAACAAGCAATACCATAATTATGAATCAATCAACAAGTTTTGGGACAATGCATATTGAACTAAGAATGACAACTATGCTCTCTTAATTGGTGCATAAAGATAGAAGATGGAGACTCAAGAAAAATTTAAAAGAAAGGCCCTTCATAGAGGGAAGCGGGGATTTCAAGTTTCATAAAGAGCTTCCAAAAATTTATCGTACTTACTAGCTTTGAGCTCTCATTGCCCCTATCATAAGCATCTTGAGGTGATTAAGGTTAAACTGAGACAAATATGAGTTATATGCTTGACAAATCACAAGTTGAAAATCTCATGGCCCTTGAGTACGAGGGTTGTTCCTCATGCTACTCAACTTTAGTCACAAGCAAGTCCTTGTTGTTGTAAGTATATGTGTATCATAGAGAACCGCCAACGGGGTACCCCTTTCCCCATGACACAAGAGCTATCCCATATAAAAATGACAAGGCAATAGACAATGAGCATCTCAGCAATCTTTTTATTTACCATGAGCATGGTTTTTCTTCTTCTTTTTCTATTTTTTCTTCTTTTTCTTTATTTTTTTCTGAATATGCTTCATATATTTCTCAGTATGGTTATGCTGCAAGTTTCCACCATGATTAGGCATGTCTTAGGCTAGACGCCCATGCGTTTCTCTAACACATATACAAAACTCCATGGACTTACAAGATCCCCTTTTATTTCAAACCACCGACATCCATAAACAAAAGAACATAATATCAACTGAATATATATGTACAAGTGTTGAAAGCGTTCCCCATGACAACATGGTTCTACTAACTCCCAACTTATAATTTGCAAGCATATAAGAAACATAGATGGGCACAATGGTTCAAGTTTATTAAGTGCAAGAAAATAAAGTGTGCCATCAAGTTCGTGAGAGCTTTAATCACTAGTTTTCACATAACAAAATTTTAATTTGGAAGATAGATAAAAACATGAATATACTTGGAATGGTGTAACACACCATGCATAGGAATTTATAGTGGACTTTTTGGAATAATTTGGTTTCTTGGGAGTTGGATGCACGAGTAGAGATCCTACTTAGTACAGGTGGGGGCTAGAAAAGACTGGGAGCGACCAACTAAGAGAGCAATAATGACCATAATCATGCAGAGCGACAAAACATTATTAATCAAAGAATAAAGTGATATCATAAGTCAAAAACTAAATGATCATAGAGGCTAAGGTGACTGGTTCATAGTATTAACATGGTGTAAGCATGTGCCAAGTCAACCCAAATAAAGCATCAAAGGAGAATACCACAATATTATGCTTTTGTATGCTAAAACAATGCATGATTCTTTCATGGCACATTAAGCAATCTCAATTGTTTGAAACAAGTCATGCTACATCAATAATGACTAAGCATATGGTCAAAGAAACATCTAACATGACATGATAAAGTCTAATCCACAGTCAAAACAAGCTTCCTTTGTACCACTATAAGCATGAAACTTTCTACTCTTTTCCAACACCAATCGAATTATTTGAAACAACTCACCAAGATAATAATCAATAAAGATCAGAGAGCTTGTCTCTCCTAACTACAAATAAGAACTAAAAAGTTCTAAGAAAAAAGTAGATGAAAACTAAAGCTAAACGCAGTACTAGAAAAAGTAAACACTCATAGAACAATAAGAGTGAAAGCTAGAGTGTTCTAGGCAATGAAGAACTAGGTGTGACTTCTCCAAAATAGGCGTGTTGGGGTCTAACCAATTTATTGCAGCAAACAAAAAAAAGAAAACTAAAAACAAAAACAAAGACGCTCCAAGAACATCACAATAGTGCATGAAGCAATAAAAATAAAGTGTCTTGAAAGAAGACCTGGGATTTTTATTGATGAAGAAGGGGATGACTTGGGCATTCCCAAGCTTTAACGCTTGTACCTCTTGAATATTTCTTGGCGTGACAGGGGTGGCATCCCCAAACTTGAGCTTTTGTCCATACTTCATCTCATCACATCATTCTCTCCCTACACTTGAAAATTTCCTTCATACAAAACTTCACACAATCTTCATTAGCAACATTAGTGTATTCAAGATAATAAGCCTTTGGGATTCAGTTTCAACTCAAGTAAATCATCTAGTAAAAAATAAGCTACTTTAGCAACTCCTTTTAAAAGCTCAAGTGATCAAAGAGAACTTAAAAATGAAACCGATTAAGAGGCAAATGCACATAATGGTAGAAATCTGTCAAAACAGACCAGCAGGTAAAGACCGATTTTTTAAAAAATCTTCTGTTTATCAAATCGAAAAGTGCAAAACTAACAAAAGTTGGGTAAATACCAGGGGCATGCACACAAAACATTTCAACTCAATCCAGCGTACTAGGATTTTTCACGATTGTTTACAGTGAAGCACAGAAATCTGTTTTGGGACAGCAACTTCCCCAAATCTTACTTCCCTCTCATTAGAGGTTATTCTTGGTACAAAAACCACACAAAAAGGATAATGAGAGGTTATTACAGAGGCAATAAATTCCAAGACTCAACAAAAGAAAACTTACTAAAAATAAAAATTAGGTTATCTCCCAAGAGTGCTTTTCTTTAACGCCTTTCAGTTAGGCATAGAAAGCAAGAATCAAGTGTTTTCAAATGAAGAAACATTAAGATCAATACCATAAATATCTTCAACAAGGCAGGGTATCTTATCCAAATAAGTTCTAGAGGATCCTCTCTCAATACTCTTGGGTTCACTACTTTCATCAAACGAGTTTTTAGGAACAATCCAATCAAAATTCTTTTCCAAGGCTTCATGCACTATTACAAGTTTAAAAGGTATTGGTATTTTAATTTACTCCCCATTTTTGGGTTTGGTTTTGTCCAACTTTTCTAGTGTACCAATAACATCTACACATGAGCCTAGCATATTAAAACGATTCTAGCTTCTATAGCAACATCATTAAATTATTTAGCAAAGTTTCTAGGATAAAATCTCTCTTTTCAGTATCCTCAATGTCATTAAGTTTAAGAAACATTATCTACATCATGGGGTTAAGGTTAACAAACCTAGCCTCCAACATGTGAACTAAATAAGCTACATCAGTTTCATAATTTTGAGCATGTTCTGCTAAGGATCTATCCTTAATATCTTTATGCTTAATAGCATGATTAAAGAATTCTTCAATATATCTTTTCCAATTATAGAGCCACTACCTATTGAAAGGTCTTTCAGGGTGAACTTAGGGATCAACATAATGAGCTAAGAACAAGGTAACAACTAAAGAAAGAACTATTTTTTTGTGTTTTTGATAAAAAGAAGCAAACCAACGGAAATAGCAACTAATTTTTTTTGTTTTTGATAAAAAGAAGTAAACCAAACAAAGCAAAATAAACTAAGCAAAACAAAAACAAATTAAAGAGATTGGTTGTGAGAGACTCCCTTTGCATAAATCTTCTTTCTCCAAGAAAAGCTTTTTGACGAGGAGGAAGAGATTGAAGCTGTCTTGTATCTCCCCGGCAACGGCGCCAGAAAATCTTTATGTGGCTCGGTTACTGTAGATCCTGTTGGGAGACCCCAAGAGCAAGGTATGATGAGCACAGCAACAAGTTTTTCCTCAGTTGTGAAACCAAGGTTATCGAACCAGTAGGAGAAAGGAAACATCCCCCAAGGTGTTGCTAGCAACGTGGAAACTGCACAACACAACCACAATACTTTGCCCCAACTTACAGTGAGGTTGTCATGCTCACTGGTTTGCTGAAAACAAAGGATTAAACGTATAGTATGGAAGAAAGTAATTGCTTGTATTAATTGCAAAAAGTAAACAGTAGAGAGTAGATTGAATATCAGTGGGAAGGAATGGACCGGGGTCCACAGTTCACTAGATGTGTTTCTCCATAAGATAAATAACATGCTAGGTGAACAAATTACAATTGGGGAATTGACAGATTGAAAATGCATAACAATGCATGTACATGTCATGATGATTTCTATGAGATTCGTTTGGGCATTACAACATAATACATGGACAGTAATCCAATTGCATATATGACTAATAATCCACCTCCAGGATATCATCCGAACAACCCTCGGGTATTAAGTTGCAAGCAACAGATAATTGCATTAAGCAAAGTGTGTAAAGTAAACAATACAATTTCCATTGGACAAAGGATTGTTGTTTTCTCCCTAGTAGCAACAACACATATACAACCTTGGAGGTTTCTGTCACTCCCCCAGATTACTAGAGGCATGGACCTACTATCGAGCATAAATACTCCCTCTTGGAGTCACAAGCAAATACTTGGCCAGAGTAACTACTATCAACGGAGAGCATGCCATATCACAAATAACATAGACATGATAGAATCAATAATCAATCTTGATGTAGTACTCAATATCCATCGGATCCCAACAAACACAACATGTAGGATTACAAATAGATGATCTTGATCATGATAGGCAGCTCACAAGATCTAAACATGATAACACAAAAGAGGAAAAAACAACCATCTAGCTACTGCTATGGACCCATAGTCCAAGGGTGAACTACTCACGCATCACTCTGGAGGCTGGCATGGTGATGATGAAGGCCTCCAGGGTGATCTCCCCTATCCGGCAGGGTGCCGGGAAGAGGTTCAGATCCCTCCCGATCTAGGGACGATGGTGGCGACGGCTATGGACTTTTTCATGGATTTCTGATCGGGTACTTAGGGTTTTCTCCTCGGGGTGTTTATATAGGCGAAGGGGCAAGGTCGGTTGAGGACCAGGGGCCCCACACCATGCACGGGCCCACCCTTGGCTGCGCCATGGGGTAGTCTAGCCGCCCTGTGGCGCCTCTTCGTCCCCCTCTAGACTCCGACTTTATTACGATAAAATATTGACTTCGTCTTTTGTTTCGTCCAATTCCGAGAATATTTCTTCACTAGCTTTTCTGTAACCAAAAATAGCAGAAAACAGGAACTGGCACTATGGCATCTTGTTAATAGGTTAGTTCCAGAAAATGTATAAAAATGCCTCAAAGTGTAGACAAAACATAAGATAGTTGGTCCAAAACAAGAATGGAGCATAAAAATTATAGATACGTTTACGACGTATCAGGCAGCACGAATTCCTCCTTGGGGCTGGCGCTGTTGAGTGTAGTCAATACACATCCTCCAAGTGTTGTTCTTATTAACCACGAGGACCTGGTTTGCCAGCCACTTGGAGTTTTTGATGGGTCAGATGGACCCTCCGGCGAGTAGCCACTGTACTTCCTCGGCGATTGCACGACGACGCTCTTGATTGAAGGGTCGGAGAGACTGCTTTACTGACCGCACTATTGGGTCGGCATTTAGTTTATGCTCAGCGAGTTTCCTCGGGACACCAGGCATGTCAGATGGCTTCCATGCGAAGATGTCGCCATTATCACGGAGGAACTCGATGAGCGCGCTTTCCTATGCAGGAGTGAGGTTCGTGCCTATGGTGACCCGCTGGATCAACACGCCTGGTTCGAGCTCGACTTGGAGAGTGTGTGCGGAGGCCTCAAATGCAACGGGTGCCGATCTTTACGTTGTTGGCTTCTTCCAGATAGAGGATTCGTCATTGTTGATCCCACGCGTTTACTTCGTGAGTTCGTCGGCGTGATTTTTTTCTTCGGCGATGATGGCGTCAGCGATATGGGCGTCGTTATCCTCACATTCCACGGCCATGTCCAGGTCGCCGCGCTTGGTGATGATGCCTTGGGGGTCCGAGAGCTTCATCATATTGTAGGCATAGTGAGGGACCGCCATGAATTTGGTGAATGCTTGTCGCCCAAGAACGCAGTAGTATGGGCTGCGAAAGTTCACCAGCTCAAAGGTGATCCGCTCTATGCATAAGTTTGCTGGCGTGCCGAAGGTGACCGGCAGAGTCACCTTGCCGATTGGATATGCCTTCTGTCTTGGAACGATGCCGTGGAAGGTGCAGAGGGTCGACTCGATCATGGAATGCAGGAGTTCAGTCGCTTGAAAGTGTCCAGGTACATGATGTTGATGGAGCTCCCTTCGTCCATGAGTGTCTTTGGTAGGCAGTAGTCAGCTACTTTTGGTTTGAGGACCAGGGCGACTCGCCTTGGATACTCGATCATGGGTGCGTGATCGTCACAACTCCATGTAAATCTTTGCTCTGAGCAATTTACCCAACACGAGATGTCGACTTGCTATACCGCATTGACGGCGATAACACGAGCGAGTACTTTCTTTTCGCGTATCGTCCCCATACCAGTGAACATGTGGAGTAAGCCAGTTGAATTTCCGAACATGCCGAAATTTCAATTCTCCTGCGGCTGACCGGGGTTCTGGCCCTCCCTAGCCTGACGTGCTTTCTCAATCTCTTTGAGCGAGTGGCAGTCAACGGTTGTATGGGTGGCGGGTTTGCCTTCCTTGCTGTGGTAGACACACAGTTGGTTTAGTAGGGCCACGGGGTCAAATTTTGGCCTTACCGCGGTATTGCCGTCTGAGTTGCTCCATTCGTGGCAGAACTTGTTGGGGTCGCATGGGGCGTAACCGGCATTGGCGGCAAAGTCTGACCTACTGTCAATGCGATACTTGGTCGATTGGTGAGTGTTGTCATAGCGTGGATCGCGGGTCTGACTGCTACTTTGGCTGCTCGTGTGGTGCCTTCTACCTGACTCGTCATCGGATTCTTGAATCGGGTCCTCATCCGGGTAGAGCTTGGCAATCTCGAGGATGTCGGGTATGTTGTTGAGCGTTCAGTAGACGCTCTAGATCTTGGCGACCAGGGTTTCATACGGACACGCATTTTTGAAGCAATGGATATCCATATCTGGGTGAATGCCCATGACGTTTATCCACATGTCCTACCAGCATTGGACCCAATGGCGAGTTGACTCGTTAGGCCCCTGGATGCATCGCTCTAGGTCCTCGATTGTGGTCGCGCGTGTGTGGGAGCCCTCGAAATGCTTGACGAAGGCTTCATGCATCTCCTCCAATGAGTCGACGTTGTTCCAGGGGAGGGTTTTTATCCACTGGCATATCGGACCCTCCATCATCAAGGAGAGGTAGCGAGTGGATAGTAGCTCGTTGTGCCCGGCAATCCCCATCGCCATGAGGTACGTGTCGATCCACACCTTGGGGTCGAGCGTGGGGTCATATTTCTCAATGTCCCTTGGCCCTCGAAAGTTTGGAGGGTAGCTTTTGCCTAAGATCATTGGTCCAAAGCATGGCGGGCCTACTCGGCTAAGGCTGCCTCCGTTGGCAAGTGTCTAGCGGAGGTGGCGTCGCTCGTTTGAAGAGTTCGCGGGGTTAGTGACCGCAGGTTAGGGTTGCCATGACTCTGGGGCGGAAAGTTGTTGATGTTTGCCACTGTGCGTTCACCTGGGCGATTGGACGATGTCGCCCTGCTGTTGGTGGACCTGGAATAGACCCCTCCCCTGCAAGATGCATCCCGCGTTCTGAT
Source organism: Avena sativa (assembly GCA_916181665.1). Taxonomy (NCBI): domain Eukaryota; kingdom Viridiplantae; phylum Streptophyta; class Magnoliopsida; order Poales; family Poaceae; genus Avena; species Avena sativa. The sequence goes on along the minus strand of OV702284.1, from coordinate 182,455,464 downwards.
ATTCGACAGCTTTGGCCAATAGATCTTGGGCATATCTGATTTGGATTGCACCATCACCCGTAGGGTTTTGGTTGGCAACCGCAGCCTGGCTCGCGATGACATTATCCATCAGAGTCAAGTAAAGGGGGAGGCCATTGGCGTCATACTCCCGTGGCGCGATTGCAACCCACGACTGCTCCGGAGGAGGCGCATGGTGGGGTGGTGGAGGTTCCCCATGCATAATCAACCCTGGTGGCGGGCGACTTCCTCCAGGTGGCGCGTTGTTGTAGACTTCGTGGTCGGCCGCACGCACGGGGTCATTCTCATCGTTGAAGTTCAGGGCTCGGCCTTGAGTGGAGGGGTTGAGTCGCTGCATCACCCGACATTAAGGATACGCTGAGAGTTGTTGCACGGTTTCTTTCTCGAGGCGAAATTTTTCATGATCTGACTTTTCTTTCTCCCTGGCCTCGTTTAGGGCCACACGGTGCCGCTCGATCTCGTCGGCGGTCGCTGTCGGTGGGAGGGGAGTGGAGAAAGTATCCACCAGGGGTTCATCCCCTTTTTCCATGTAGATGGCATGGTGGACGGCGGGGTAGATCTCATCTAGATATTCCGACCCCGAGTCGTAGTTGAGGAGCTAGAGGATCGAGTCGTCCTCGTAGTACCTAGCGTTGGAAACTTTCGTGATGCCGGGATGGTAGATTACACGGTCGGATATGGCACGCCGAGTCGGCATCGCCGCAGAGGGTGGAGTTACTTTCGACTAAGCCGTCCTCGGCCGAGTCATACTTAGAGGCGAGGAGGGTGATCGATCAGGCCTGCTCCTTCGAGATTAGATCGCGTGGAGGCGATCCGTTGCTGATGGCGAATCCGACATGATCCATCGGGTCTATGGCATCAGTGAAGCCGATGAAGATGTTGATGGAGCCTATTTGCACCATGGAGGAGTGAGTGACCAGATGCGAGGCTGGCACATAGCTACTTGGCATGATCTGGAAGAATCCACCGGTAGCAATCATGCGACCGATAGCGAAGGGTCGGCGAACGGGTGTGTAGGGTCTCGCCGCAGATCTAAGGCCTGACTCTCCAAGCCCCACGGTGGGCGCCATTATCGTGGGAATGGCCACGGCAGTCGCTACTAGGGTAGCGATTGAGTCGAAGAAGGGCAAGAGAGAGTCTCCATCCGCGGATCGAGATCGAGGGCAAGATACGGGTTTTACCCAGATTCGCCCCCGTAGGGTAAAGACCTACTTCCTACTTGATTATATTAATGGCGAGCGAGATTACATGGTAGGAAAACTCGGCGTATGGGAAGAGAGTCACAAGTATGGGGTAGCTAATAGCTCGTGAGTACAATGGGGACCCTAGGGAGGTTTATATAGGGCTACCTCGCTAGGGTTTACAATATTACCTCTGAATTAGTTAGGTGTTTGAAGGCTTTGACCTAATTCGACTAGGCCTAGCTACAGTCTTGGGCCATCGCGTCTAGACGCCAGTCTTCATTGAAGCATTTATTTCAGTCGCTGTCAAAGCAGGCCCAGTTGACATTGTCCTGGGCCAGTCGTTTCCTGCCTTTGTGGATACCCCGATTGGCAGATCCCCATCACCTAATCTTTGATGCCATAGATCCACCGAAGCAACCAGGGATGAGGGATGGGTGGTGGTGGGAGCGTCATTGATGGAATATAGATCTCCATGACTATTGAAGTGTGCAATCTCTACCTTGGTCAGGTAATCCTTCACATACAATCCAAAAGAGTAAAATTCGATGGAGACAAGGTTGTCATGAGTAAACTGGCAGACAGAAATTAAGTTTTTGATGAGAGAAGGTGCGACAAGAACATCTCGAAGGAGGAGGGATTTATAAGCGGAAGGAATATGAGTTTGACCAACACAGCAAATAGGGATCAAAGAACCATCTCCAATAGTAATAGAATAAAAAGGCAAAGAAGTGCATGATGATAGAATATTACACGAAAAACACATGTGACTAGAAGCACCAGAATCGAAAATCCAATCCATACCTGAGTTTCCTTGAGCAGCGAAGTTATTCATGGCCTGTAGGAAAGCGGCTTGGTCCTAGCTTAGCGTTGTTGTAGGAGACAAAGTCGATGTAGATGGCATTGCTAGTGCGAGCGATGGTGGCGACGGCTGGTACATCGGATAGTGGCCGCGCTTAGGTGTTGTAGTTTTTTGGTGACGGGGCGGCGTAGGAGTAGTAGGAAGGTGTAGCAATGTAGGCCTGTGATGGCGGACGATATGAGAGCAGTCCAGGAGAGCCGGTGTGAGGGCGCATGCCTGGCATCCAGGAGCCGGAGTAGGCCGGTGGAGTGCCAATCAGAGAGGAGGCATCCCAAGGCATGGACCAGGCATGCATGAGTCCTGTCCATGGGTCATGTGGAGGGCGCCGGATGGGCGACGCTGGAGGCACAGGAGCCGACGGTGGGTTGCCACTTGGAGGAGCCGGGGCCGATGGTGATGATGAAGATCGTGGATGTCGGTATATTGGCTTGGTGTCGTGGTAGTTAGGACTAGGGTGTAAGCCGGGAGGCGGTTTCATCGATTTCGGAGGAGGTGGCGCAGTTGGGGCAGGTGCGGGCGGTCGCGGGATGGCCGCAAAAACTTGGGGGGCGAGACTCCTTGTTGTTGATGGCGCGATCAACCCATTACAACATAGAGAGAACCTCGGTGAAGGAGGTCCGTGGCCGTATCATGGGGATGAAGGAGGCTTGCTTCTCAAAGCGTTCACCGAGCCCAATGAGGAGTACATTGATAAGTTGACGATCATCGATGGGGTCACGAAGTTTTCTAAGCTCGTCGGCGAGAGACTTGAGCCGCTGGCAGTAGACCCCCACTTGAGAGTCACCTTGAATAGTGTTGCGGAGCTCGGTGTGGAGGGTGTTGACGCGAGCATCGACGTTATCCTAAAAGTGTTGACGAAGGCCCGCCTAGAACGCAGTAGCGTTAGATGCATCGCAGAAGACGAGTTTGAAGATCTCGGTGGACACCCGTTGGTAGAGCCATTGGATGATGGCGAGGTCGTTCTTCACCCAGCAAGGATCCGAGGGCTAGGGGACAGAGTCGATGTCGACATGGCCAAGGAGATTGCATCGGCCGAGATGAACTTTGAAAAGACGACGCCGATGGTAGTAGTTGTGTGTTTGGTAGATATAAGGTGATTGGAATAAATAGGCTAACATCAGAAATAGTATCGGCATTGTGGACAGTGGTGGGGATTGTTGGGGCAAGAGAAATAGTGGAGGAGGGAGAGGCCACGGTGGAGGCGGAGGTGGCCGCAGAAGATGCTTGTTTGGAGGTGGCGAGGATGGAGCACCACTCGAAGTAGCCATGCGGCAGTGGGGGGGGGGGGGGTGGGTGGTTGGGCCATGCCCTAGGATCAAACTAATCTGATACCATGTAGAAATATAATTGTCCATAATTGATATTGTTTGAGAGATTACAAAGGGTATATATAGGCGGCCAGCTAGGCAAACCCTAACTTATTTTACAAGCAAAACAAAAACCGACTTATAATCTAACACAATCGCATGCATACATGCACTCAAAATCATTAAATGTAGATACAACTCTTAAGATACAATCCATTATACTAGTTGTCTCTTAAGATACACCACTATAACACCCAGGAGATCAGGGTTAGACAAATCCCAGACCTCTGTCTCACATAAGCCTAACCTAGAGCTCGAGGATATCCAGTGAGAGAATTGGTAACGCAACTGTGACCCTACGACACAAAAATTATTACAGCAAGCTCATAAATGAGCGAAGAACCAAAATATTATAAGCAGAGATCACTAACCACAAATATTAAACAATACAAGGCAAACTATGCTATTAAGTATAGCAAACTTAACAAATGGTCTAAGAGGCCTACAACATAACAATGACGTCCCAGCCCATAGACTCCAGGCTTCCAGCCGGGAACCCCAAGCTACTTGTCGGTGTCAATTTCTTGCCAAACTCATCTTGAGGGAAACACTTACTCTTATACAAAAATGTCAACAAAGCAAGGGTGAGTATAGGGTGTACTCCGCAAGACTTATGGCCGATGGAGCTATTTTGCATAAAGCTATCTTTGTTTGTAAAACAAGAGGGTAAATAAGCTCGTCTAATGTAGCACCCCGGGGTTAGGGTTAAACCAACCTCAGATCACCATCTAAGATAAGTTCAACTCCTAAACACGAAAGATCACAGTATGATTCGGTAACATTACAGAACACAGGGATTCAACAACATAAGTTTAAACTCTTAACAGAGTGAGATATTAGAGTTATTACAAACCAGAGGTCAAAGACCCAACATTACATCACACAGCGAAAGCAAAATATGTTGTTCTACACAACAACTTAGCAAAAGGCCTAAGAGGCCATAAACAAAAGCGATGTCCATCCCATAGTCCCCAGGCTGCTACCTGGGACCCCCAACTACTCGTCGATGTCAACGTAGAAGGCACCTTCAGTTGCAACCAGATCCTCTGTAGAAAAATCCCAATGGCGCAAGCCTGAGTATGAGAATGTACTCTGCAAGACTTAGATAACCTAGTATCTACATGCTCTGGCTAGAAAGGCTTTCTCTGGATTTACTTTTGCGAAAAGCAATCTTTATTTGTAAACAAGAGAGAGAAGAGGCTCGTTGACTCAGAATCTTTTAAAAAGGGATAAGATAGTGACTTCTTCATCTTGTTCATCACATCTCGTTAACCACCAACTTCATCAGAACCTCCTATCTAGGATCACCCCCTCGACCCAGAGGAAGCATCCTTAAGCACACGTGGATCAACAAGTTTTACGATGGTTAAAGTTATCTATGATCTTAGAATCTGGTCACCAAGCGTTCATAACCGTGAACACGGCTTTTCGAAAAGATTAATACCCTGCAGGGGTGTACAACTTTACCCACACGTATCAACCAAATTTTAATGCCAAATATTATTAGCCCTCTTCCTTGGAGGGCCGGCAGAGGGTGGTTGACCACGACCTTTACCTTGCTTTCGCCGAGACCATGAGTCACACAATAAGTATAATTTCGCCGTAACGGGTCAAATCCCGAAGCCGGTACTTAAAGATGTGAGGCAAGGTTGGTTCAACAGGGGCTCCATCGACCCCAAGCAACCGCGACCACGCTTCCCTACCTATTATGATGCACCTCCATCACCTCCTCTTTCGAAAACGTTTTCAATGCGTATGCCAAATGGAAAGCCCGAACTATGTGACTCATGGAATCTACTAGGCAAGTTAGTCAGTCGAGGGGTTCCCAAGCCCCGTGTGGTTGTACGCTCATCACGGTTCCACAGGCAAGAACTCAGTTCCTAGTGGTGGCGAGCATGGGACTACAAATACCACACCCAACGTGGCCTCCCATACAAGCCTTAGCATGATTAATTAACTCCTTTGCTGATGTCACATCTCCGACCTCACTACCTTCCTTGGCACCTCTGACTCATGATTGAATAAATCAGACGTTGTTACTATGCATGGCTAAGCTGTCGGTAGCAGAAGCTCTACAACGCTCACATGCCAAACATAGGTATGCTAGGAGCAGTGGACCAGGAGTATAAGTCTACAAAAGGGAAACAATGCAGCAGATAGGTAACACTAGCTACTGACAAAAGACCACATTTGGAATGGTGTGCATCATAGCGAGAAAGTAATATACTTTATAAAACATGGGTTCAGAATGAGAGGCTATGCTTGCCTTGTCCGTCAGAAGACAAGTATGGATCTTTGGTGTTGTTAACTTCAACTTCGGGTTCGGATCCTATCACGAAGAACCAATACCGGAAAGAAAGGCAACAATCAAGATATGGCATCGATGCAATGCTCAAACAAGGATGATGATATGAAAAGTTGAATTGCATTGAAATGAAACCCTAAAATATGCTCAGCAATTTAAACGGGGTTCCGAGGGTTGAAAACCCTAATTCGGAAAACTCCGGAAACACATGAGAGGGGTGAAATTGTTCTTCTAATTAAATTTTCCATTTTAATTTTTGAACAATGCATTATTATAGCTCTATTAGATGGTTCTCAATTTTCTGAACATTTTGATATATTATTTGTATTTTTCTGAATTACAGATTAAAAGTTATTGAATTTACAATATTCAAAACAATTTCTGAAATTATTAACCCATTTATTAATTTAAATAAGGCCAGGAATACTTTTTACACAGGGGCTAGGCTAGCCACAGACACCGACAGGTGGGCCCGTGGCCACCTCAGCAGCCACGCACGCGAAGAGGCTCAGGGACAAATTTCACCGAGGCAGAGGCTACCCACACCGATTGACGGGTGGGGCCAAGGCCACGCAGGCAAGCCACGCGTGGGCCACGTCAGACACGATGGCGGGAACGTCAGGCGGTGGTCGCCGACGATGATCTGGTCCACCCCCGCACGCGCGGGAGGGCGCGTTCGAAAGAGCTCAGCAAGGCGAACCTAACTATCCTAGCGCCGCTAGTTATTGGTCGCCGGAGCAGCCTCCACAGCGACGGACGGTGGCGGCGGTTGCAGGTCGGTGGTGTGGCGTCGGCACAGAGGAAGAGGAAGCAGGCGGAGGGTGCCTTGAGCACCGGAGGCTCACCACGATGCTCGCAGAAGGGTCGGGGAGGACAAGCGAGGCCGGAATCGATGGCGAGGAGCTCGTTGGACCTCGTCGGTGTTGAAGAGGAAGGAGTCGATGCGGCCGATTCGGGGCGTCCCAGCCCGATTCCTTCGGGAAGGAGGAAGCTCGCGTCCAGGCGGAGCTCGTGGCGGTGTCAGATGGGCGAGGGGAAGCCGGAGACGGCGGCTAGCCGGCGGCCATGGCGTCTAGGTTTCGGTGGGGAGGAGCTCTGCCGAGAGAGAGCGAGAGGGAAAGGGATATGGGGACGGGGAGAGAGAGCTGAGCAGCGGTGTTCTTATCCTGACTCCGGGGGTGGCGGGGGTGCTACGATTCGGGCGAGGATCGGGCGACGGCGGCGCTGCCACGCAGGAGCTTCGCCGGCGTCCACTGGCGAGGAAGAAGAAAGAAGAAAAGAATCGAAGGGGTACGGGCCTTCTCCTGGGCCGCGGGTGGGCTGACCTGGGCCGCAGGAGAGAGTGGAAGGGGAGGAGGCTTGCTGGGCTGCGGCCTGGCTTGCCCTCTGGCTAAATTTTTTTTAACAGAAAATTTTCCTTTTTCTGATTTTGGTTTATGTTTGTAAATTAAATTCACTTACTGTTTTGAATCTTTTCAAATTACCAGGAGCTTTCATAAAACATATAAACTATTGTGGGGCCCTTATAATAAATTGGGCTCCAAACATTTTGTGATTTTCCAAAAAATTCAAACACCATTTGAATAAAGTTTCAAAGAGAGGGAAGATTTAGGGTTTTGAATTTTCATTTATTCAACACACTTGACCACATGCAATTATTGTATTGATTTAAACAGATGCATGCCATGCTTAAGTACTGATTACATATTACAAACTTGGGTTGTTACAGCTCTACCCCCTTACAAGAATCTCGACCCGAGATTCCTAAGTTTTAGAAAAGAAGGCAGGGTACTCAGATCTAAGACGATCTTCTCGCTTCCAGGTTGCTTCATCCTCGAAGCGATGAGACCACTGAACTTTCAGGAACTTGATGTTTTGACGACGAGTTTTGCGCTCGGTTTCATCAAGGACACGAATAGGATACTCACGATAAGTCAGATCTTTTGGAGATCAAGGGTTTGGTGATCAACACCACGGACATGATCTTTGAAGAAACGCTTGAGTTGAGACACATGAAAGACGTCATGCACCTTAGGAAAATTTGCAGGCAACTCCAGTTTGTATGCGAGGTTACCTTGCTTGGAAAGAACACGGAAAGGACCAACATAGCGAGGAGCCAGTTTGCCTTTGATACCGAAACGATGGACACCCTTCAGAGGAGTGACCCGGAGATAAGCTTGATCACCGACTTCATATTCAATATGTTGATGGTGACAATCATGATAGCTTTTCTGGCAAGACTGAGCAGTTTTCAAACGATCTTGAATGATACGAATTTGATCTTCTGCTTCCCGAATCATATCCGGACCAAAGAACTTTCTTTCGCCGGTTTCTGACCAGTTCAAAGGAGTACGACATGTTCTTCCATATAGAAACTGGAATGGTGCCATACCAATACTGGACTGAAAGCTGTTGTTGTAGGAGAATTCAGCAAAAGGAAGGCATTTCTCCCAGTTCTTGCCAAAATATATGACACACGCTCTTAGCATGTCTTCAAGGATTTGATTCACTCTTTCGGTTTGACCACCGGTACTAGGATGATAAGCTGTGCTGAAGGTAAGGCGAGTTCCCATAGCTTGTTGGAAACTTTCCCAGAACCTTGAGGTGAACAAACTTCCACGGTCGGAGACGATTTTCTTTGGTACCCCATGAAGAACAACTATTCAGGAGATATACAGATCAGCCAACTGATTAGCAGTAATGCTCTCGCGAACAGGTAGGAAGTGAGCCACCTTGGACAAGTAGTCAATGATTACCCAGATGGCATCATTTCCTTTCTGAGTCTTAGGAAGACCAGTAATGAAATCCATACCAACTTCATCCCATTTCCACTCAGGTATTTTATGTGGTTGCAGGAGACCAGCAAGTCTTTGGTGCTCAGCCTTGACGTGACGACGGACGTCACATTTAGCAACAAAACGAGCGATTTCCTTCTTCATACCCGACCACCAGAACCTTTGACGAAGATCCCGATACATCTTGGTACCTCCAGGGTGGATAGAAAGAAGTGATTCATGAGCTTCGGTAAGAATTATCTTCTTCAAGTCCTTTCCACTTGGTACTACCAAACATGTACCGAAATATTGGACACCTTCCGTGTTAACAGAGAAACATTTAGCAACTCCGCTAGCAATGTTCTCTTTAATTGTATCCATCTCAGGATCTTGCCTTTGAGCATCTTTGATCTGATCCTCCAGAGAAGACTACACTTCAAGAGTAGAAGGGAATCCACGAGGAACTACTTCAAGATTCAATCGAGCAAATTCCTCAGGAAGAGAAGGTTGAGCTTGTTTTATCAACAAGGTATTGCAATAGGATTTACGGCTCAACGCATCAGCAACGACATTGGCTTTGCCAGGTTGATAGTTGAGACCCAAATCATAGTCCTTGATGAGTTCCAACCATCTTCTTTGCCTGAGGTTCAGATCAGGTTGTGTGAAAAGATACTTCAGACTTTGATGATCCGAGTATAACTCGCAACGACTACCGAGAAGGTAATGTCTCCATTGCTTGAGAGCATGAACAACAGCTGCAAGCTCAAGATCATGAGTTGGGTAGTTGTTCTCATGTGGTTTTAGCTGACGGGAGGCATAAGCCACCACATGCCCATCTTGCATCAGCACACATCCAAGACCTTGGTGAGAAGCATCATAGAAGACGACAAAGTCCGTGCTGGTGTCTGGGAGAACTAACACGGGTGCAGTGGTTAACTTGGTTTTCAACAACTAGAAGCTTTCTTCAGCCTTATCAGACCATTCAAACTTCTTCTCCTTCTTGAGAAGGTCGGTCATCGACTTTGCAATCCTGGTGAAGTTCTCAATGAATCGACGATAATAACCAGCCACCCCGAGAAAGCTTCTGACATCCTTGACGGATTTAGGAGACTCCCAGTCGAGGATAGTTTGAACCTTATCGGGGATAACAGCAACCCCTTTGGCGGAAACAACATGACCAATGAATACGAGCTCTTGTAACCAGAACTCACATTTAGAAAACTTGGCATAGAGACGATGTTCTCGAAGTTTTGTTAACACCAAACGAAGATGTTCAGCGTGCTCTTCTTCAGTCTTGGAATAGACCAGAATGTCATCGATGTAGACCACGATGAACTTGTCAAGATACTCCATGAAGACAGAGTTCATAAGTCACATGAAAGTAGCTGGAGCATTGGTAAGACCAAAGGACATGACTGTATACTCGTAAAGACCATAACGAGTGGTAAAAGCAGTCTTTGGAATATCTTCCTTACAGATCTTTATCTGGTGATACCCTGACCTCAAATCCATTTTGGAAAAGACAGTGGCACCACTTAACTGATCAAATAGATCGTTGATCCTAGGGAGAGGATACTTATTCTTGATAGTCATAGCATTGAGTGGGCGATAATCCACAACCAGATGCGGTATATTGGTATCCCGCTTCTTGACAAAGATGGTAGGACATCCCCAAGAAGATGTGCTGGGCTGAATGTATTCTTTTCCTTCTAACTCCTCTAATTGCTTCTTCAACTCCACAAGCTCATGAGGAGGCATACGATAGGGTCTTTTAGAGACAGGAGCAGTTCCAGGAACTAACTCTATGACAAACTCTACACTTCGATCTGGTGGCATGCCAGGCAACTCCTCAGGGAAAACATCCGAAAACTCACAGACCACGGAAACATCTTGGATCTCTAATGGAGGTAGAACTTCAAGAGCATACAACTCTGCCTCTGGAATAGAAACAGCTGAAGGGGATAGTGACCCTACGGTCCAATACTTGACTATTATGCCAGCAGGACTAGTCAGAGTCACATACTTGGTTGTACAATCGAGAATAGCTTGATAACGGGTCAACCAGTCCATGCCCAAAATGATGTCAATATCAGTTGACTTGAGGGCGATCAAAGAAGTGGGGAAAAGTTGAAATGCCACTTCAATTAGATTCCCATGACTAACCATGGTGGAACGCCAACTAGAACCAGGAGACTGAACTAGCAGAGGAACAGATAACCCCTCAAAACTTATCCCATGCATTTGAGCAAAATCTTGTGACAGGAATGAATACGATGCTCCAGAATCAAACAAAACTTTAGCTAGAATTTGATTGATACGAAGCGTACCCATGATGACGCTTGGATCTTCCTGAGCCTCCTCAGCAGAGATATGGTTCAGGCGTCCTTTTCCAGCACCTGGATACTTATCATTCTTCTTTGGTGGTGTTGCCTTCTCAGCAGCATTCTTTTGAGGACACTCCTTTGCATAGTGACCAGGCTGGTGACAATTGAAGCATATAATACCTGATGCATTGCCAACAGAAGGATAGCTTGATCCACCAACATTGTTTGAGGTAGCATTCAGACGAGGAGCGTATCTAGAAGACCTTGGAGTATCACGATCACGTGGCACAACACTTTAAGGCACGAAGACACGACGCTTCTTATTACCAGAACCAACCTTATTGTACCCATCCTGAGGACGCTTACGAGTTTCTTCATACTCCACTTTTCCACTCTCGGCCTTCATAGCCTTGTTGACAAGACCTTGGAAGTTAACAAAGTCCATGAGATGGAGATCACGACGAACCTCAGGATCCAGTCCCTTGCGGAACAGAGCTTGCTTCTTAACATCAGTGGAGACCTCTTCAGTAGCATAGCAGGCAAGACGATTGAAATTGCGCTGGTAATCACACACGGAACCAGTGCCTTGCTTAAGCTTGAGGAACTCCTCCATCTTTTGATCCATCAGACCCTCCGGAATATGATAAGCTCGAAAGGCTTCAGTGAACTCTTGCCATGTAACAACATGTTGAGCTTCTTGCATAGCCAAGAAATTTTCCCACCAGGAGTTAGCTGGTCCCTCCAGATGATAGGCAACAAAAGTCACCCAATCAGCTTGAGCAACATGACCAACCTAAAGTTTGCGCTCCATGGTGCCAAGCCAGTAGTCCGCATTAAGTGGCTGTAACACCCTCAGAATCGGACCTATGCAAGTTTCAGCGATTCCCGCCAAACCCGCATAGAAACGATTCAAAGGTGCCCACCAGGCACTTTCGTGCGGGTGGAAAACGAAGTAATAACATTACACAACAGTCCTCGATGGGACCCACAGAACAGATATATATACAACACGACTCCATGAGTCAAGAATACAGATATACGGTACAAAGATCCAAATCACCTTGAAAAGATGGAGCGTCCGACTACGGACAAGATGCAAATGGGGCTAAGAGCCCTGAAGAATAACCAATGGCGTCCATAACCCTGCCCAGGCCAAGCCGGAAGGGTCACCCTGCTAACGACGTCGATCTCAAAACCTGCTTAAACAAAAGGGGTGCTGACAAAGGGCAAAGGAAAAGAGGAGCGTCAGTACTGAGGCCAGTACACGGCGAGGCTAGAATTCGGCGGTCCTCGCCTACATAGGTATGGTGGGCTGAAGCGGCAGCGGCAGCATGCACTAAACAACCTATAGAGACTCGATACAACTGGCGACGATCAGAGAGGGGTAAGAGAGACCTAATCGGAACCAACCTGAATCTAACACCAAACAAACCCATCCTGGTATTTCCCCCTCGAGACCAAACGAGGAAGTCCACCGAGGAACTCACACAGTTGGCAGTTTTATTTATTCAGTTATCGTTGTAGCTATTACTAGTCAGATGTAGATAATCATCCTGATAAAATAAGCAGTGGGCACTTTTAGTTAATCATTCCGTTGTAGTTGCAACACTTACTAGTCAGATACAATTAGCATGAGATATCCCAAAAACCCAGCAGTTGTTGGTACTTTTATTTAGCCATTCCGTTGTAGTTGCAATACTTACTAGTCAGGTACAATGGTCGCTGGCGACAACCCACGCAAGAAATTGTTGGTAGTTTTATTTAGCCATTCCATTATAGTGAAGCTGATTACTAGTCATTATAAGGTCAAATTTATAGCACTACTTTAGTTATGCTTGTCTATGATCGAGATACTGTGCTCCAAGTCGTCCATAACCGCGGACACGGCTTTCAGAAAGTTTTAACCCGGCCGGGGTGCACAAATAGCAACACACACACGATCGACCTCGGAAAAACCAAATCAAAACCCAACGAGGCTTTCACGACAAAGCAATCACATGATTCAGAAATATTTCAGGGGGGCACCCCTTGGAGTACACCCGCAACGAAGTAAGCTAGCTCCGAGACGGACCCGAGGTTTGGGTGGACGGCTGTGAACGACTGGGAACCCAAAACTGGGCTTGTCGACACCGCGAAAACGTGTCCCAATCCTAAATAGTACAGTGTGCTCCTCGCACAATCGTAAATAAAGCAGTAGCATGGCATAAGTACAGGATAGTAAATAAAACCTCAAACTAGTTTGTGGCCCCAAGAAATAAGACTGAATCAAGCTCTGGCTAAGGGGGGCTCATAATTCCCCGTATGTGGATAGCGCGATAAATAAAGGAACATGTATCAAGTACTCGGGGTCCTACGGGACACAAGTGGGCGGTCGGAAACCAAATATTATCTATCACCCACCGATGCCTCTGCTTACTTCAATTTTAGTTGTTAAACAGGAATTAAAGTGAACGATAAGTAAAACCATGACCATCTCCAACAATTAACTTGCGGCAATACACCAACAACTGTGGCACTTGACGACACGCAACAACACTTGAGCAAGCGGCTACGACGCGCAAGTCCAGCTATCTACCAAACAACATGTAATAGGATGTGTCCAAGGCAATATACGGCTGCAAGGGTTTCACGGGTACGAAACTAGAGCAACGCAACACAGATAGCAAAAGATCAACAGGAGGGAAGTAAATACTATAAAAGTAAGATAGGTAGAAAGGGGGAGATGCTCGCCTAAAAAACATTGTCGAAGGTTCAACTGAAGATCGGGGCGAAGCTCACATCAACTCAACGGCCCAATCCGCGAAGAAGCAAAACACTAGAATAAACACCGGATGCGAAATTTAATACAACGGCAGAAGATCGGCATGCTTATGATATGATGCATGGCATGGCAAAGGTGCAATGCAATTAGGTCATATTAAGCGGAACCGGGGGTCCCGGCAATTAATTAGATGGTCCAAGTTGTTTAGCTACCCCGCAATTAAATGTTGTTTTAACATGGCAAAAGATAGCACCGGTTCGCTACAAAAGTTTAAATGAGGCCAATATGAGACTAGATTTGCCCGCATATGGGCCCCATATTAAATTATGCGGTGAATCGGCATAGTGCCCCCAAACCACAGACAAGGATGCATGCATGAACGATTTAATATGCGACAAGTTGTATTATATTATAAAATAGGGTTTCGGGAAGGGGTTCACACATTAGAGTTCGGCAGATCTTGGGTTCCGGGGTTCGGGGTCAGTCTCGGGGTTCAGGGTTCGACGGGATCGGTCTCGGCGGGATCGTGTTCGGATAACGGAGGAGAGCTTGGCATCGGGGTGCATCGGATCCGCCCTGGTCGGTGCCGATCTTGTCGTCACGAAGACCTTGTCGGGTCCGCGCCATCGAGTCGGTCTTGGCAATCGGGGTGAGGAACTTGGCATCCACGAGGGGCACTTGTCGTATTCGGGAAGAAGATCATGTCGGTCCACGGGGTTCGGCCTTCAGGGTTTTGGACTCCGGTAGAAGTTCTTGTCATTCCCTGTCGAAGATCTTGGTATGTCATCTCGATCATCTGTGGCCGGCATCGGGTTGGTCTTGTCCTTGAGGAGATCTTGGCAACGAAAACGGAGAACTTGTTACGGGTCGGTCTTGTCGGTGGTCTTGGGGTTCCGCGTCAAAGATGAACTTGAATCACTCACGTGTCCTCGGGAGGTGCTTGACAAAACATCGGCACAGAGACAACAACACATGAGCAGAGGAGTACATCAAGTGCCACGGGGACTGTTGCAACCTCTCTGTTCAACAACACTAGCACAGGGTAGCACCTTCCTTCGCGGGGCAGAACATGAGCGGCCGTGCTGGGGTGACGATTGTTCCACGGCGAGGCTACTCGGCATTGGAGCCCCTGCGGAAACAAGCAGAAACAGGCCAGGGCGGGCAGGCGGCGCTGACAGCGACATGGTGGGGGAGGCCGAAGAGACCGCGGGCAGAGCTCGCGGCACCGAGCTGGGCGACGGCTCCGGGGCTTCGGGGTCAGGCGCGCCGGCGGCGGGAAGCTGCAGAGGGTGGGGCGACGCGGCGGGGGAGGCGGCTCGAGGATGGGAGGCGCTGCGGCGGCGGGTGATGGCCGGGCTGGAGGAGGCGGGAAGCACCGCGGGCTGCCGCGAGCACGGAGGAGGGAGGGAGGCTCCGGCGAGCCTGGCGGGGCGGCGCCGCGGAGAGGGAAGAGGTGGTGGGGGAAGAGGGGGCCGAGGGAGAGGAGCGAGGGCGTCGGCCAGAGGGCGAGGCGGGCCGACGGCGCGGGCTCGGGGAGGTCGGCCTGGCGGCGCGGGCCACAACGGAGGAGGCGGCGCTTCGGGGCACGCAGACGACGGCGAGGGTGGCGGCCCGAGAGGCAGAGGGCGGTCGACGGGGGCAGCGGGGTCACGCGGAGATGACCTGCAGGCGGCGGCGGATTTTCTCTGGGGAGGTTGGCGGCGGGGAGACGGGGTCGGGGCGTGCCAGGGGTGGGAGACGCGGGGCAGGCGTGTGAGGAAGAGGAACAGGGGCGGGACGCGTGGGGGAAAGGGGGAGAGAGGGAGTGGGACCGGGGGCTGGTGGGCCTGGCGGGTGGGAGGGGTGGTGTGGCCTGCGTGTGTGCGTGTGTGTCCTGGGTGGGTTGGTGGCGTGTGAGTGGAGGGAGGGGGCTGTGGCCAAGTGGCGGTGTCTGGTTGGGTGGGGGTAGAGGAGAGATGAGGTGGCAACCATCTATTGGGTGGGGTGAGGTGGAGGGGGATTGGGTAGGTTAGGTTGGGGTAGAAAAGGGTCTAGGTTGGACCGATTTTATTCTGGGGGTGGTCGTTTGGGTCGAATCGGCCCGTTCGACTGCCCCACTAAAATAATTAACTCTTTTATTTATTTCAAACCGGGCTTTTGCAAACCGATAGCAGACAAAACAAAATATTCCGGCGACCCGGGTTTTGCGTGTTGAACAAAGACGGGGCGTTTTAGAAAACACAAAATAGGTTTTTCTGCAAATAGTTTTATGCAAGCAAATGCAAGATGATGTCGATGCTCAAATGCAATGTGGCATGATGACATGAGCATGCGGTCATGAGGATGCAATGCACAAAAACAATGCGATTTTCTAGTAGTGGTTTTGCGGGATGCCACAATTCGACACCACTAACAATGGATCTCGCCCTCGAGATCCGCCTCATGGTACCGGAAGGAAGGTCGGCGAACTGCGTCTTCTCGCTTCGTGTAGATCCTCGCGACACCACTAACAAGAGGTTGTTGTCCGTGATCCTCGAGAAAACACTCCGGAAACAAAAGGTCGAAGGTAGAGGCATCAACAAATAAAGCCACCTCTAGCTTCCGTGGACGGAGTAAAATTGCTGGATCCACCCATTCGACGTACAAGAGCGAATGATAAGAGTAGTGGTATGGTAGCTACTCCATCCCGCACTCAAACCATTACTCTGCACACGAATTGGCGGATTATGCAACCAACTCTCGAGTTAGACTGAAGATCTCGACAAGCGAGGTTCGGAAACAAAGGAGTGATGCAGACTCTGTGTCGGATCTGGCGTAGATGATGTCATCGCGTCGGAAAACACCGGAAGGCACAAACAAGGAACAAAGAATGGTACCGTAGCAGACGGATTCCTCAGGCAACTTGAACACCGGATGGTAGAACACCGTCATCAAAGAAGGAAGAGAAACCCTGAAGATACGACGGAAACCCAACCACGAGAAATCCTGGACTCGAAGAGAGAGAAGAGAGCGGATTCAAAACACGTCGAGATAAGAGGAGAATAGCAGAGGGGTAAGGAGTAAAATCAGACCTAATCAGAACTATCCAACCGATTTTGCAAAATAGTTTTGACACTCTACTTCGGCCGTTAGCTAGGTTATCCTACAGGCTGGACTTGTGGGGTATCGCAACTGCTGCGCTCTGATACCACTCTGTAACACCCTCAGAATCGGACCTATGCAAGTTTCAGCGATTCCCGCCAAACCCGCATAGAAACGATTCAAAGGTGCCCACCAGGCACTTTCGTGCGGGTGGAAAACGAAGTAATAACATTACACAACAGTCCTCGATGGGACCCACAGAACAGATATATATACAACACGACTCCATGAGTCAAGAATACAGATATACGGTACAAAGATCCAAATCACCTTGAAAAGATGGAGCGTCCGACTACGGACAAGATGCAAATGGGGCTAAGAGCCCTGAAGAATAACCAATGGCGTCCATAACCCTGCCCAGGCCAAGCCGGAAGGGTCATCCTGCTAACGACGTCGATCTCAAAACCTGCTTAAACAAAAGGGGTGCCGACAAAGGGCAAAGGAAAAGAGGAGCGTCAGTACTGAGGCCAGTACACGGCGAGGCTAGAATTCGGCGGTCCTCGCCTACATAGGTATGGTGGGCTGAAGCGGCAGCGGCAGCATGCACTAAACAACCTATAGAGACTTGATACAACTGGCGACGATCAGAGAGGGGTAAGAGAGACCTAATCGGAACCAACCTGAATCTAACACCAAACAAACCCATCCTGGTATTTCCCCCTCGAGACCAAACGAGGAAGTCCACCGAGGAACTCACACAGTTGGCAGTTTTATTTATTCAGTTATCGTTGTAGCTATTACTAGTCAGATGTAGATAATCATCCTGATAAAATAAGCAGTGGGCACTTTTAGTTAATCATTCCGTTGTAGTTGCAACACTTACTAGTCAGATACAATTAGCATGAGATATCCCAAAAACCCAGCAGTTGTTGGTACTTTTATTTAGCCATTCCGTTGTAGTTGCAATACTTACTAGTCAGGTACAATGGTCGCTGGCGACAACCCAAGCAAGCAATTGTTGGCAGTTTTATTTAGCCATTCCATTATAGTGAAGCTTATTACTAGTCATTATAAGGTCAAATTTATAGCACTACTTTAGTTATGCTTGTCTATGATCGAGATACTGTGCTCCAAGTCGTCCATAACCGCGGACACGGCTTTCAGAAAGTTTTAACCCGGCCGGGGTGCACAAATAGCAACACACACACGATCGACCTCGGAAAAACCAAATCAAAACCCAACGAGGCTTTCACGACAAAGCAATCACAGGATTCAGAAATATTTCAGGGGGCCACCCCTTGGAGTACACCCGCAACGAAGTAAGCTAGCTCCGAGACGGACCCGAGGTTTGGGTGGACGGCTGTGAACGACTGGGAACCCAAAACTGGGCTTGTCGACACCGCGAAAACGTGTCCCGATCCTAAACAGTACAGTGTGCTCCTCGCACAATCGTAAATAAAGCAGTAGCATGGCATAAGTACAAGATAGTAAATAAAACCTCAAACTAGTTTGTGGCCCCAAGAAATAAGACTGAATCAAGCTCTGGCTAAGGGGGGCCCATAATTCCCCGTATGTGGATAGCGCGATAAATCAAGGAACAGGTATCAAGTACTCGGGGTCCTACAGGACACAAGTGGGCGGTCGGAAACCTAATATTATCTATCACCCACCGATGCCTCTGCTTACTTCAATATTAGTTGTTAAACAGGAATTAAAGTGAACGATAAGTAAAACCATGACCATCTCCAACAATTAACTTGCGGCAATACACCAACAACTGTGGCACTTGACGACACGCAACAGCACTTGAGCAAGCGGCTACGACGCGCAAGTCCAGCTATCTACCAAACAACAGGTAATAGGATGTGTCCAAGGCAATATACGGCTGCAAGGGTTTCACGGGTACGAAACTAGAGCAACGCAACACAGATAGCAAAAGATCAACAGGAGGGAAGTAAATACTATAAAAGTAAGATAGGTAGAAAGGGGGAGATGCTCGCCTGAAAAACATTGTCGAAGGTTCAACCGAAGATCGGGGCGAAGCTCACATCAACTCAACGGCCCAATCCGCGAAGAAGCAAAACACTAGAATAAACACCGGATGCGAAATTTAATACAACGGCAGAAGATCGGCATGCTTATGATATGATGCATGGCATGGCAAAGGTGCAATGCAATTAGGTCATATTAAGCGGAACCGGGGGTCCCGACAATTAATTAGATGGTCCAAGTTGTTTAGCTACCCCGCAATTAAATGTTGTTTTAACATGGCAAAAGATAGCACCGGTTCGCTACACAAGTTTAAATAAGGCCAATATGAGACTAGATTTGCCCGCATATGGGCCCCATATTAAATTATGCGGTGAATCGGCATAGTGCCCCCAAACCACAGACAAGGATGCATGGATGAACGATTTAATATGCGACAAGTTGTATTATATTATAAAATAGGGTTTCGGGAAGGGGTTCACACATTAGAGTTCGGCAGATCTTGGGTTCCGGGGTTCGGGGTCAGTCTCGGGGTTCAGGGTTCGACGGGATCGGTCTCGGCGGGATCGTGTTCGGATAACGGAGGAGAGCTTGGCGTCGGGGTGCATCGGATCCGCCCTGGTCGGTGCCGATCTTGTCGTCACGAAGACCTTGTCGGGTCCGCGCCATCGAGTCGGTCTTGGCAATCGGGGTGAGGAACTTGGCATCCTCGAGGGGCACTTGTCGTATTCGGGAAGAAGATCATGTCGGTCCACGGGGTTCGGCCTTCGGGGTTTTGGACTCCGGTAGAAGTTCTTGTCGTTCCCTGTCGAAGATCTTGGTATGTCATCTCGATCATCTGTGGCCGGCATCGGGTTGGTCTTGTCCGTGAGGAGATCTTGGCGACAAAAACGGAGAACTTGTTACGGGTCGGTCTTGTCGGTGGTCTTGGGGTTCCGCGTCAAAGATGAACTTGAATCACCCACGTGTCCTCGGGAGGTGCTTGACAAAACATCGGCACAGAGACAACAACACATGAGCAGAGGAGTACATCAAGTGCCACGGGGACTGTTGCAACCTCTTTGCTCAACAACACTAGCACAGGGTAGCACCTTCCTTCGCGGGGCAGAACACGAGCGGCCGTGCTGGGGTGACGATTGTTCCACGGCGAGGCTACTCGGCATCGGAGCCCCTGCGGAAACAAGCAGAAATAGGCCAGGGCGGGCAGGCGGCGCTGACAGCGACATGGTGGGGGAGGCCGAAGAGACCGCGGGCAGAGCTCGCGGCACCGAGCTGGGCGACGGCTCCGGGGCTTCGGGGTCAGGCGCGCCGGCGGCGGGAAGCTGCAGAGGGTGGGGCGACGCGGTGGGGGAGGCGGCTCGAGGATGGGAGGCGCTGCGGCGGCGGGTGATGGCCGGGCTAGAGGAGGCGGGAAGCACCGCGGGCTGCCGCGAGCACGGAGGAGGGAGGGAGGCTCCGGCGAGCCTGGCGGGGCGGCGCCGCGGAGAGGGAAGAGGTGGTGGGGGAAGAGGGGGCCGAGGGAGAGGAGCGAGGGCGTCGGCCAGAGGGCGAGGCGGGCCGACGGCGCGGGATCGGGGAGGTCGGCCTGGCGGCGCGGGCCACAACGGAGGAGGCGGCGCTCCGGGGCACGCAGACGACGGCGAGGGTGGCGGCCCGAGAGGCGGAGGGCGGTCGACGGGGGCAGCGGGGTCGCGCGGAGATGACCTGCAGGCGGCGGCGGATTTTTCTGGGGAGGTTGGCGGCGGGGAGACGGGGTCGGGGCGTGCCAGGGGTGGGAGACGCGGGGCAGGCATGTGAGGAAGAGGAACAGGGGTGGGACGCGTGGGGGAAAGGGGGAGAGAGGGAGTGGGACCGGGGGCTGGTGGGCCTGGCGGGTGGGAGGGGTGGTGTGGCCTGCGTGTGTGCGTGTGTGTCCTGGGTGGGTTGGTGGCATGTGAGTGGAGGGAGGGGGCTGTGGCCAAGTGGCGGTGTTTGGTTGGGTGGGGGTAGAGGAGAGATGAGGTGGCAACCATCTATTGGGTGGGGTGAGGTGGAGGGGGATTGGGTAGGTTAGGTTGGGGTAGAAAAGGGTCTAGGTTGGACCGATTTTATTCTGGGGGTGGTCGTTTGGGTCGAATCGGTTTGCGGGATTTTCTAGTAGTGGTTTTGCGGGATGCCACAGTGGCTCAGTGGAATAGCAGAAAACTGGCAGAGTGAGACGGGTGAAGTCCTTGATTCCAACTTTATTGTTCTGGCATTGAGCAGTGTTGCGCTCAATCCTTTCAAGGAGCCTCATGTTGTCAGCATGGTTGGTTTCGTACATGGCCATGAGTTGAACCATGGACGGCGGTGGAGGAAGGTTGGAAGATTCACCCTCATTTGCGACACCACGTGCGTGAGCACGAGTACGTGCACGAGAGGTATCACCCATCCTGAAAGAACAAAAAGAAGGTTAGACAAGGGATCCAAAGGAACAAGACGGAAAGATGAAAAAGGAGTACTTGATTTAAAAGTATCATCTTATCAAGCATGGTAGTATCAAAGCATACTAATGTATACACTAACCAGCTGACTTACAAACCATAACAATGGATTGCTAAGATGTTACACACCAAGAAAAACTGAGATATCTTGGAACTCTGAGAATAGCAACCAAGTACGGAGTACTTTTCAGAAAAACAACCCCAAAACCACGATCCTAAAAGTTTTGAGATACAAGGTAAGGAATGAAAACCTTTTTCAAACCAAATAAGGTAAGAGAAACTCCAGCAACAGAAACACACCAGAGAAGGAGTAAAAAGAATCCTAGTCAGAGTTTCTGCAAATAGTTTTTAACTTTCAAATAGTTTTGTCAACTTCTAGACTCAACATCGACCAATAAAAGGGTTCCCTACAGGCCGTCCTGCTCTGATACCAAAACTTGTAGCACCCCCCGGGGTTAGGGTTAAACCAACCTCAGATCACCATCTAAGATAAGTTCAACTCCCAAACACGGAAGATCACAATATGATTCTGTAACATTACAGAACACAGAGATTCAACAACATAAGTTTAAACTCTTAACAGAGTGAGATATTAGAGTTATTACAAACCAGAGGTCAAATACCCAACATTACATCACACAGCGAAAGCAAATTATGTTGTTCTACACAACAACTTAGCAAAAGGCCTAAGAGGCCATAAACAAAAGCGATGTGCATCCCATAGTCCTCAGGCTGCTACCTGGGACCCCCAACTACTCGTCGATGTCAACGTAGAAGCCACCTTCAGTTGCAACCAGATCCTCTGTAGAAAAACAACAATGGCGCAAGGCTGAGTACAAGAATGTACTCTGCAAAACTTAGATAACCTAGTATCTACATGCTCTGGCTAGAAAGGCTTTCTCTGGATTTACTTTTGCGAAAAGCAATCTTTATTTGTAAACAAGAGAGAGAAGAGGCTCGTTGACTCAGAATCTTTTAAAAAGGGATAAGATATCGACTTCTTCATCTTGTTCATCACATCTCGTTAACCACCAACTTCATCAGAACCTCCTATCTAGGATCACCCCCTCGACCCAGAGGAAGCATCCTTAAGCACACATGGATCAACAAGTTTTACGATGGTTAAAGTTATCTATGATCTTAGAATCTAGTCACCAAGCGTTCATAACCGTGAACACGGCTTTTCGAAAAGATTAATACCCTGCAGGGGTGTACAACTTTACCCACACGTATCAACCGACTCTTAATGCCAAATATTATAGCCCTCTTCCTTGGAGGGCCGACAGAGGGTGGTTGACCACGACCTTTACCTTGCTTTCGCCGAGACCATGAGTCACGCAATAAGTATAATTCCGCCATAACGGGTCAAATCCCGAAGCCGGCACTTAAAGATGTGAGGCAAGGTTGGTTCACCAGGGGTTCCATCGACCCCAAGCAACCGCGGCCATGCTTCCCTAACTATTATGATGCACCTCCATCACCTCCTCTTTCGAAAAAGTTTTCAATGCGTATGCCAAATGGAAAGCCCGAACTATGTGACTCATGGAATCTACTAGGCAAGTTAGTCAGCGAGGGGTTCCCAAGCCCCGTGTGGTTGTACGCTCATCTCGGTTCCACAGGCAAGAACTCAGTTCCTAGTGGTGGCGAGCATGGGACTACAAATACCACACCCAACGTGGCCTCCCATACAAGCCTTAGCATGATTAATTAACTCCTTTGCTGATGTCACCATCTCCGACCTCACTACCTTCCTTGGCACCTCTGACTCATCATTGAATAAATCAGACGTTGTTACTATGCATGGCTAAGCTGTCGGTAGCAGAAACTCTACAACGCTCACATGCCAAACCTAGGTATGCTAGGAGCAGTGGATCAGGAGTATAAGTCTATAAAAGGGAAACAGTGCAGCAGATAGGTAACACTAGCTACTGACAAAAGACCACATTTGGAATCGTGTGCATCATAGCGAGAAAGTAATATACTTTATAAACCATGGGTTCAGAATGAGAGGCTATGCTTTCCTTGTCCGTCAGAAGACAAGTATGGATCTTCGGTGTTGTTGACTTCAACTTCGGGTTCGGATCCTATCACGAAGAACCAATACCGGAAAGAAAGGCAACAATCAAGACATGGCATCGATGCAATTCTCAAACAAGGATGATGATATGACAAGTTGAATTGCATTGAAATGAAACCCTAAAATATGCTCGGCAATTTAAACAGGGTTTCGAGGGTTGAAAACCCTAATTCGGAAAACTGCGGAAACACATGAGAGGGGTGCAATTGTTCTTCTAATTAAACTTGCCATTTTAATTTTTGAACGATGCATTATTATAGCTCTATTAGATAGTTCTCAATTTTCTGAACATTTTGATATATTATTTGTATTTTTCTGAATTACAGATTAAAAGTTATTGAATTTACAATATTCAAAACAATTTCTGAAATTATTAACTCTTTTATTAATTTAAATAAGGCTAGGAATACTTTTTACACAGGGGCTAGGCTAGTCACAGACACCGACAGGTGGGCCCGTGGCCACCTCAGCAGCCACGCACGCGAAGAGGCTCATGGACAAATTTCACCGAGGCAGAGGCTACCCACACCGACTGACGGGTGGGGCCAAGGCCACGCAGGCAAGACACGCGTGGGCCACATCAGACACGACGGCGGGAACGTCAGGCGGTGGTCACCGGCGATGATCTGGTCCACCCCAGCACGCGCGGGAGGGCGTGTTCGAAAGAGCTCAGCAAGGCGAACCTAACTATCCTAGCGCCGCTAGTTATTTGTCGTCGGAGCATCCTCCACGGCGACGGACGGTGGCGGCGGTTGCAGGTCGGTGGCGCGGCGTCGACACAGAGGAAGAGGAAGCATGCGGAGGGTGCCTTGAGAACCGGAGGCTTACCACGATGCTCGCAGAAGGGTCGGGGAGGACAAGCGAGGCCGAAATCGATGGCGAGGAGCTCGTCGGACCTCGTCGGTGTTGAAGAGGAAGGAGTCGATGCGGCCGATTGGGGACGTCCTAGCCCGATTCCTTCGGGGAGGAGGAAGCTCGCGTCCAGGCGGAGCTCGTGGCGGTGTCAGATGGGAAAGGGGAGGCCGGAGACGGCGGCTAGCCGGCGGCCATGGCGTCTAGGTTTCGGTAGGGAGGAGCTCTGCCGAGAGAGAGCGAGAGGGAAAGGGATAAGGGGACGAGGAGAGAGAGCCGAGCAACGGTGTTCTTATCCTGACTCCGGGGGCGGCGGGGGCGCTGCCACGCAGGAGCTTCGCCGGCGTCCACTGGCGAGGACGAAGAAAGAAGAAAAGAATCGAAGGGGTACGGGCCTTCTCCTGGGCCGCGGGTGGGCTGACCTGGGCCACGAGAGAGAGAGGAAGGGGAGGAGGCTTGCTGGGCTGCGGCCTGGCTTGCCCTCTGGCTATATATTTTTTTTAATAGAAACTTTTCCTTTTTCTGATTTTGGTTTATGTTTGTAAATTCAAATTCACTTACTTTTTTGAATATTTTCAAATTACCAGGAGCTTTCATAAAACATATAAACTATTGTGGGGCCCTTATAATCAATTGGGCTCCAAAATTTTTGTGATTTTCCAAAAAATTCAAACACCATTTGAATAAAGTTTCAAAGAGAGGGAAGATTTAGGGTTTTGAATTTGCATTTATTCAACACACTTGACCACATGCAATTATTGTATTGATTTAAACAGATGCATGTCATGCTTAAGTACTGATTACATATTACAAACTTGGGTTGTTACATCTAATCAAAACATATTAAAAGGGAATAAGAGAGCTACATATCCAAAGTATTGTTCATCATCTTTGATATCGACCAAATCATCATCATCTAATATTTAAATAGGATCACCCCCTCATACCCATGAGGAAGCATCCTTAAGCACACGTTGATCTGCCAAGTTTTATGATTAGGTTATAGTTCTCTATGATCTTAGAATCTAGTGACCAAGTGTTCATAACTATGAACACGGCTTTTCGAAAGGATTTAAACCTGCAGGGGTGTACAAAGTTACCCACACGTACCAACCAACATTTAATGCCAGATCATTAGCCCTCTTTCATGGAAGGCCGGTAGAGTGTGGTTGACCACCCTTTACCTTGCTTTCGCCTAAATCCATGAGTCACCAAGAAAGGGTTTTCTCGGCCCAATCTCTATGTCCAAAAATCGGGAGTACTCACGGAGCCTCCTTACTCCTTGGTCACGCCCTGTATGATGCACCATCTTCAGCCCATCCAAATATGAAGATGCCAAATATCTAACTACAGACTCATGGATCAGACTAGGCAAGTTAGTCAATCAAGGGGTTCCCAAGCCCCATGTGGTTGTAAGCTCGTCTCGGTTCCAAATGCAAGAACTCAGTTCCTAGTGGTGGCGAGCATGGGACTACCAAATCCACATCCCACTGTGGCCTCCCATACAAGACTTAGCATGTTTAAACTTTACCACTGATCTCACCTCATCAGTATATCTCGATCTCCTGTCATACTAGATTATCTGCATTGATATATCATCTAGATGAACCAGAATCAACAACTAAGCATGGCTAAGCAAGACACACATATAATCTCTAGCAGTGCACACAAGCCAAATCTAGTTATGCTAGGATCAGTGGATCAGGTAATATAAGCTCAAAGGGAGTAATGCAATAGATAGGATACTCTATCTATCGATAAAAGACCATAGTAGAATCGTATGCATCATGGAAAGAATTGAAGTACTTTGAAAGCATGGGATTTTATCATAGTGGGACTATGCTTGCCTTTGCTAGTTGATAACCAATAAGAAGATCTTCAAAAGCCTTGTACTTGACTTGATTACAGTTGGTCAAGTATTGATCTTCAAGCTTTGATGGTGTTGATATCAGTCTTCGATCTCGATCTTGATATCGTATTCTACCGGGAAGAACCAAACACCAGATAGAAAGGGGAAACAATCAACACATGGTATCAATGCAATGCTTAAGCAAGGATGATGATATGACAAGTTAAATAGTATTTTAATGTAACCCTAAGGCATGTTTGACAATTTAAATGGGGTTCCGAGGGAAGTAAACCCTAATTCGGAGAAACCCCGAATGCATATGAGAGGGTTCCTTTGTTCTTATAATTAAACTTGCAACTAAAGTTTCTTAACAATGCATGAATTTGATGCTAATAGATAGATCTTGTTGTTCTGATCATTTCAATATATTATACACATTTTTATGACTTATAAATAATTAGTTATGATTTTATCATTTTAAATTATTTTTAAAACACTTAGGGGCCCTTATAACCAATTGGGCTCCACATTTTTTCTTTTGAAATATCAAAACCATTTGAGAGGGCTTTCAAGAGAGGGAGGGAAATTAGGGTTTTAGGGTTTTTCTTTATTTTTCTTTACTTGCATATTTTTAAATATGATGCTCATGAATGGATAGTCAACCCTAAATATTATTTAAATAAAACTGAGGTGTTACAACCACTACCTAGGATAACGGACTAAAATACACTCCATTGTAAAAGGCCTAAGGAAATAAAGAGAGGACGGAAGAGTTGGGATCAGATTAGAAGATTGAATCAAAATCCAAGATACAAGAAAAAAACCATGCAATGATCTCACAGGCCACGTACTCACGCGAAGCCAGAATATACATGAAAAAAAGAGCTACTCACATGAAATACGAGTACTACTTCATGGCAGAAGCTAATAAGTACATACGATGCAAGAGTTTGTCGATTAGATTAGCCGATGCGTGTTTAAGCATTTAAAACCGGCAACTCCTCAGCAGTCGACCGACTCGACTTCAACACATTCACCACGTGATCGTGTGACTCCGATCACCACGTGATCTGCCGCCGTGTCGACTCCATGTCTATCGTGTGACTCCGTTCACCACGTGATCTGCCGCCGTGTCGACTCTGTCTGTCACGTGACTGCCTTCTTAGCACTGGAGCTGTGTCCGCCATGCTAACTCTGCATCGAGGGCTCTGGCAATCCAATGCTACCATCAGCTATGGTGTTCGGCGGTGGCAAACTGCTGCCTCCATTGGCTTCGGTGTCCGGTTATCGCGTCAACTCCGGTCCGCCGCATCGGCTCTTGAACACCGTCTCAACTACATCGATCACATCGACTCTACACTCGGTTCTCCGTCGACTCCGCCGCGAAACACGCTACCGTATTTGGCTGCAATGGACCGCTATGGTCTTCGACTCTGGCAACCCGATGCCACTTCGACTTCGTCCATCACGTGACCCGTTGCTGTGTAGACTCCGTCCACCCTACAACCCGTCATCGCGTCAACTGCCAATAAAGCCAAGTTTTCTCTACCAAGAGTCAATAACTATTTACTTAAGGTATTTCTATTTTCGTGTCCTTGGTTCAGTTGTAATCAGTTTTCCCCAACCGCCTAACTTTTCTCACTTTTCCCAGCTCCTTCTCTAAAACTCATCAAAGAGCTCGAACGACAGCTTCCATTAGGTTGACCATCGACTGACGTGTGGGGTTGTGCGATGTGAGACCATGGGGGCCGGTTGGTAGGAACACTTTATGCAAACACGTGGGGTCGTGCCAGGTGGGACCTCACAGGGCCGGTTGGTTGGAACTGCGTTACGATGACACGGGGGACGTAGTGTGGGACTATGTGGGGCGTGTTTAATAGTTACACGTGTACCTCTCGTCTAAATTGGAAGTTTTATTTTTATGGCTATAATTGGCCTTTTTGAGAGCACCTTTCCCTCTCTCTCGCTAACGGTTATTTTTTTGCCTAAATTTATAGCGAATCTAGAGCATATTCTCTTTTCATTCATTGTTCCTTTTGGCCCTCTTTTTTCCCAAACTCATAGCAAATCTAGAGAAGCAAATCTAAACAGCAACATAAATACATTCAGTAAACAAAGCAGATATAGATAAAGCAGCTAATATAGAATAGATAGTTTTGTACTTAACGAGGTTCGGCAATTTGAATGATCAATAGCAGCAGGACACAAGTTCAATACAGAAAAAACAAAAGAAGATGCTTTAGAACAGCAGCAACACACAAGATCAGCAGCACCTCGTGATCTCTGCCCTACTTGCCTTTGCCTCCTTCCTCTAGCACTTCCTCCACTTCTTGCTACCCAGTCGTTTGATCTTGGGATCCTTGGGCTTGATTGGGGGCATGCGACCCTCTTCGATGGTCACCTTTTGGATGTTGCGGAGGTGAAAGCCAAGCGCCTTGTGCTTGGCTCTCAAGGCGTGGACGCGTTGGGGTTGTAGGAGCTCACGTCCTTAGCATGCGTGACAATGCAGTTGAAGTCAGTGGTGCTGAGTATCCTCTTGCATAAGGGGGTATCTGTAGACGTTGCTAGCGAAGTAGGTGTCGTACACGTCCTTAGCATGCGTCACAAGGCAGTTGAAGTTAGTGGTGCCGAGTATATCCTCTTGCATAAGGGGGCATCTGTAGACGTTGCTAGCGAAGTAAGTGCCGTACCTGCCGGACTTCAGCTTCCTCAACACTTGACAAGTCTTGGTGTGCCTGGATTCGTCATCGCTGTATACATCGGTGCTATCCACCAATTGGGAAAAATAGTAGCATGCAATAAGCATGATTGAGATACCTTAATTATTGGTATTGATTATTTGCATAAATTAACCAATTTATATCCCATAATTATTTTCCTAAATTAACTGAGTGGGTTAAATTCCCCAATCCCCAAATCTCAAAGAAAATCAAATACTGATCCCAACTACAGATCATCGCTAGTACTAACCAGGGAATCACTTAACTACAACTCAGAGGACAAATAAAATAGGATTGAAATACGAACAGGAGAATTCATCGAAACATGAGATCTAACACAAGAGGATTAGCTTCTATAAAAAGATATAGGATCCAACGATTGAAAATACGAATAGCCGAACCCTAATAACACACGATCTAGCATCCAACAATGGAATAGGGAAGAACAAGAGAAGGGGAGAAAACCCTAGTTGACATGGTTATACCCTGCAGGTACGTGAAATTAGTATACCTGGTCCAGCCCAAGGAAGGCCGACAAGAATATACGCGGCATGTGGAGATTTTCGGGTGGCCCAATCCCATGGCGTCTTCGGATCCTTGGAAAGCAAGACTAGAGTAGATAGAATATTCAAAGGGGCAAACCCTAACTTGTAACCGACTCGATCTGTGCCCGAGACCTGCCTATATCTATATAAAGGCTAGGAGGGCACGTCGAGGAGGGAAACTTCTCGCTGCATACACACCTCCACGCCAGATTGCATCTGTGCACCCCCGTACTTTTCGGTTCCGCCGTAATCCAGAGCATTCAAGCAGGAGTAGGGTTTTCCCTCCGGGGGCCTGTACCTGGGTAAATCTCGTGTCCCGTGGTTGCTTGTGTGTTAACCGTTCCGTGATCTCCAGCACCTCCATCTTCTCCGAAACCCAAGCTCATAACAATGGGCATTGACGAGTCAAAACCTCGTCAATTGGAGCCGTCTGTGGGAACCGGATGCTCTGATTGTGCGATCATGACGGTCCCAACCAAAGCAATCTACAACTCCTCCGCGACAGAGAGCCATCTCCTCTTCGGCGCTTTCGACTT
Source organism: Avena sativa (assembly GCA_916181665.1). Taxonomy (NCBI): domain Eukaryota; kingdom Viridiplantae; phylum Streptophyta; class Magnoliopsida; order Poales; family Poaceae; genus Avena; species Avena sativa. Next base: position 182,425,782 of record OV702284.1, on the reverse strand, counting down.
TACCGCCCACTCGCCAGCCACCATGAAGGATTTAGAGCCTGTAGGCGACGGGCTCGAGATTCTATTCGGGAGCTTCTGCTTCTAGGTGGGACAAACCGGCACTCTCCGCCTCCCAGAGCGGGTGCCACTGCCATCAATCAAGCCCGCCTCGTGGGCACCACATACCAATGTGCTACGCACGCCAACGCCGATAGACGAGTCATACGACAGCAGCAGCTGCAACTCAGATCTGTGTGGCCCCCCATCGGACGAGGGAACCTATGGTTCCGGATCCGAAAGCTGTGGCAGTAGCGATCCGATCCGCGGATGCTACCAGTGCGCCGTGGTCATCCAAAGTGACGTGGAAAATAAACCACCAGGTTCGAGTGCCCACGTGCCACCACTCAACCCACAGGGTGAAAACAGAGAAAATAGGAGGCAACCATCCCTCTCGCCCAACGAGGGCAACGCTGCCGCCTACAATCGGATCAACCTCAACGAGGACGGCTGGTGCCAGGCACGTGAAGCCGTAGCGGGCAACAAGATCCTACCCTTGAATTCTTCACATGACCTGCTGATGGCGTACCACCTCCTCCTCATCGGCGAGCACAACAGGCAGGTGAAGCTGCAGGAGGAGCTCGGCAAGCGCAAGCAAGCAGCCTCGGAGTCTAGCGCGCGGCGAGCTGCGCTCTCTGCCGCTGGTGGCTCCAGCTCGCACGGCAATCAAGCCAACAAGCATCGATTTCTCGCACGGATAACATGGATCCTGCTGCACGTCACGAGGTCACCTGAACCCTCGACACATCCTTCATGGAGATGGACGTCAACAGCAACGTCATACCGAAGACGCTGCAAGCTGTGATCATGGAAGCCACCACATATCTCGCGTCCCATCCACCTACGGTGGGGACCCGAAGAGAGCTATGCACAAGTCCGCACTAGCCGGAGTCGGACTCGTCGGAGCTGCGCTCCATAATGAGGCTCTTGCGGAGCCGAAGAAGAAAGCTTTGTTCAGATTCAACCACAGCCACACACCCTCGTCGGATGAGGAGGAAGACGAGCATGATCTACCTCGACGACGCAAGAGTCCGAGACATCGCAGCCACAACTACGACGCTCGAAGCGACCTTGCTCGGCGCAAGGTCGACAAGGCACGCGCCAAATGCGCGTGCTCAACCGAATCCGAAGAGGATGACGACGGAGAACTCTGTGGAGCTCGATCCTTCAGCAGATCTGTTCGGCGAACACGGATTCTGAGAAATTTCAAGCTTCCTTCGGACACTCCGAAGTTCGACGGGACACAGGACCCGAAAGCCTGGCTCAACGACCACCTATCATCCGTCAAGCTGCACGACGGTAACAAAAACACCGCCCTACAACGCCTTCAGCTGCAGCTGACAGGCGCAGCTCGAATCTGGCTCAGCAGCCTGTCTTCAGGCTCAATCTGAAACTGGGAGGAGCTGGCATATAGTTTCATCCGAAACTTCAAAGGCACTGGCAAAAGGCCAGCCTCGATCGAGGAGCTACGGGCCTGTACCCAACGAACGAGCGAATCCATTTGCTCGTACATACTACGATGGTCCAACATCAAGAACTCTGCGGCACACATCTCTGAGGAGAGAATGATCGACACCTTCAAGGACGGTGTCAAGCGCCCTGACTTTAAGGAGGAACTTGGGCGCGTCAAGACCAACACACTTTACCACCTCATGGACATTGCCAACAGGTGGGCAGATGGCGAGGATCCCCTCCACCGAGCGCATTCGGATGAGGAGGATGAATACGGCCGCAGACGCGAGCGCCGTAGCAAGCGAAGATTGCGCGTCTACGACGATCACGACGGACCCGACATGGTTGCGGCTGGCTACACCAAACGCCGCAGCAAAAGAAACCACCGTAGTGGAGGATACCATGGAAGCAACTTCTGTGAAGGAGGACGCCCTGCATAGACGTGGCAATGTCACAACTGCGACGACAAGCCCTCGGCATACGACAAGTTGTCGGGCCCTTGCACCATCCACTTCTACATCGACAAGCAGGATGGCAAAAAGAAGGCCAGCCACATGCTGAAGGATTGTCGCGAGTTCCAAAAACTCAGCGAGGGTCTCACCCAGATGCGACGCCAGATCCTGAACCCCGGTTTTGGGCCCGCACCTGCACCAGGTGACATCGCCCACGGAGCTCCTCCACCACCACCCGTGGGACCTTCGAATCAAGCAATCACACCTGTGCAAAACAATGGCATAAACGGGTACCCCGTGCCAAAAGGGTCCCTGATGATCCAAAAGGGGCGCCCAACAAACATGGTGTAAAAGAAGATCACCCGCCAAGTCAGCCTGGCTGTGACCGCTCCACCCGCCATCCCTGAGTACCTCAGCGGCTCAGAGTCCTGCATCACATTCAGTCGTTCGGATCACCCCTGCCAGATCCCTCGCCCAGGTCATGCTGCCATGGTGCTTGAGGCGCAGATCAGAGTGTTCGAGATGAGCCGCGTCTTCATGGACGGCGGCAGCGGCATCAACCTGATGTTCGCTAGAACCCTAGCAGCAATGCGGATCCCGCTGTGCAGCCTGGAACAATCCGACACAACGTTCCACGGCATAGTCCCAGGGAAGGGCATATATACCCTGGGAAAGATATGGCTCGACGTAATCTTCGGCAAACCCGAAAACTTTCGGTGTGAGCGGCTCGAGTTCGAAGTGGTGGACTGGCCATCACAATACCACGCCATCCTCGGACGCGTGGCATTTGCAAGGTTCATGGCAGTACCGCACTATGCGTACCTGCTACTCAAGATTCCAGGGCCTAGGGGCGTCATCACGGTCCAGGGCAGCTTCACCCGATCCGACCACTGCGATAGAGACATCAAAAGAATCTCCCAGTCGTTCGGCATGCAGGAGGAGCTCACGAGGCTTCGAGAGGTGACAGACAACTGGGCACCCCCAGTCTCTAGGCAAAACGCACCCGACATGTCGTTCGACTCAACATTCAACACAAAAAAGGTGTAGGTCCACCCGACGGACGCCTCCAAGACGGCGCTGATCGCCAATGACCTCAGCCCTGCATAGGAAAGCGTGCTCGTCGAATTCCTCCATGAGTGCTGAGAAATCTTCGCCTGGTGTCCTGCTGACATGCCAGGAGTTCCCAGGAAATTCGCCGAGTATGCACTCAATGTGTTTCCAGACGCCAAGCCCGTCAAATAGTCCATCCGACGATTGTCCGAGCCACGGCCGAAGCCGTCGGAGTCGAAGTCAACAGACTGCTCGACACCGACTTCATCCGGGAGATGAAGGAGAGCGAGTGGCTAGCCAACACTGTGCTGGTCCCTAAAAAAGACACGGACATCCTGCGGATGTGCGTGGACTTCACGTCGCTCAACAAGCACTGCCCAAAGGACCACTTCCCTCTCCCTTGGATTGATCATATCATCGATTCGACTGCAGGATGTGAGAAACTCTCCTTCCTTGATGCCTACTCAGGATACAATCAGATTTGACTAAAGGTCGAAGATCAGGAGAAAACGGCGTTCATCACGCCGTTCGGAGTATTCTGCTACAATACAATGCCCTTCGGGCTGAAGAACGCAGGTGCCACGTACTAGCGGTGCATGCAAGCGTGCCTGAAGAGCCATATCAGCCACAACATACAAGTCTATGTCGACGACATAGTCGTCAAGACAAGGGAGGCCAATACATTGATCGACGATCTCCGCAAGACGTTTGACAACCTCGATCACTACATGATCAAGTTGAACCCAGAAAAGTGTGCCTTCGGCGTCCCATCTGGCCAACTACTTGGATACTTCATCTCCCAATGAGGGATCGAGGCGAACCCGAAGAAAATCCGGGCCATACTGGCCATGGAGAAGCCAAAGAACCTCAAAGGTATCCAGCAGCTAGCTGGGCGCATCGCGTCGCTAAGCAGATTCATCAGCCGCATGGGTGAGAAGGCCCTGCCATTCTACCAACTGCTTCGAGTGGACACCTAAAGTAGACGACGCATTCAAAGATCTGAAGCGACTGCTCTCCACCTCGCTCGTCCTGGTCACGCCAAAGGAACGCGAGCCTCTGCTGCTATACATAGCAGCCACGCATCAGGCGGTAAGCACCGTACTCGTGGTCGAACGACCCGAAGAAGGCAAGACCCATGGGGTCCAACGCCCAATTTACTACCTCAGCGAGGTATTGACGCCAACAAAACAGAGGTAACCTCACTACCAGAATCTCGCCTACAGCGTGTTCATGACGGCTCGTCGGCTGAGCCACTACTTCCAGGAGCATCAGATAATGGTCGTCAACGAGGCGCCACTGTCCAACATCCTGAACAACCCCGAAGCTACAGGACGAGTAGCGCCATGCGATCAAATCACAAGTCCTCCCTGACTTCTTTGTCTACTGGATGGAGCTCCAGCTGCCGGATACCCCAGACATGAAGCAGTCATGGAAAATGCACTTCAACGGCTCCAAGCGCGAGGCCGGAGCAGGAGCTGGCGTCATACTGACGTCCCCGCAAGGTGATAAGATGAAATATGTCCTTCGGATGAAATTTCGCGCCTCCAACAACGAGGCCGAATATGAGGCCCTCATCCACGGCATGAGGATGGCCAAGATCTGCGGCGCAACGCGCCTAGTCATCTACGGTGACTCGAACCTTGTCGTCTAGCAGACGATGAACGAGTGCGACGCACATACAGCCAACATGATCGCGTATCGCGCACTCTACAACTCACTTGAAGGTGACTTCGACGGCTGCAAGATTCAACACGTTGGAAGGGAAAGCAACGAGGAAGCCGATAGACTCGCCAACATTGGCTCGACCTGCGCATGGGTTCCACCAGGTGTGTTCGTCGAACAAATCTGCGTACCTTCCATCAAAAGGAAATTCCCCAAGGGATCACCCGAAGAAGCTGAGCACTTGGGGGCTACGCTCCCCGAAGGACCTGAAAAGCTCGACACGGAGGTCGCGTTGGTCAACCTGATGCAGGTCATGGCAATCGAAGAAACATGGACGCAGCCGTACCTTCGGTACCTGATAAAGAGAGAACTGCCCGACGACCCGACAGATGCCCGGCGCATATCTCGCCGGTCCAAGGCCTTCACCATCATCAATGGCGAGCTATACAAGTGCAGCATTTTGGGTGTACTCCAAAGGTGCGTCACCATCGGTGACGGCAAAACCATCCTCCAATACATCCACGAGGGCATCTGCGGCCATCACGCGGGCAGCCGCACCCTCATCGCCAAAGCTCTACGAGCTGGATTCTAGTGGCCAACGACCATGAATGATGCCAAGGACATCGTCCAGAGGTGCAACGGCTGCCAGAGGTTTGCGGATAAGCCACACGCACCAGGGTCGGAGATTAGGCCCATACCCTTGGCCTGGCCCTTCGCCCAATGGGGCCTTGACATGATCGACAAGCTGCCCAAATCTTCGAAAGGAGTCCACGTCTACCTCCTGGTCGTAGTCGACAAGTTCACCAAGTGGATCGAGGCCATGCCCGTCACCAACCAAAAGGGAAAAACAACCGTCAAGTTCTTCGAGTCCATAGTCTACAGGTTTGGCATAGCGCACAACATCATCACGTACAACGGGTCGAACTTCATCTTGAAGGAATTACAGGACTTCTGTGAAGGCCTAGGCATCAACATATCATACGCTTCCGTGGCGCACCCGCTAACCAACGAGCAGGTCGAAAAGGCCAATGGTCTCGTGGGCGGTGGCATCAAAAAATGCCTACTCAGCCTACTCGAACGACTTGCGGGAGCCTGGGCAGAAGAGCTACCCTCAGTCCTCCGGAGCTTGCGTGCAACGCCAAACAGCTCAACTGGTACACGCCTTTCTTCATGGTACACGGAGCCGAAGCCGTGCTACCTGCAGAAGTCCGCCATAAGGCCCCACGGGTCGTCGCCTACAGCAAAGCCGAATCGACGGCCGCAATCGAAGACACTGTCGACACACTCGACAAGGGACGCGACATCGCCGCGGCTCGCTCGACGGTCTACCAGCAGAGCCTCCGCAACTATCACAGCCGTTGGCTACGCCCAAGGTCCTTCGTCGAAGGAGACCTCGTCCTACGACTCAAGCAAGAGCAGCCGAAGAAGCTTGAGTCACCCTGGGAAGGACCCTACATCGTCACCGAAGTCATCCCAGGTAGCGCCTACCGCCTCATGGACGTTAAGTCAGGAGTCGCATACTCCAACCCATGGAACGTCGCACAACTGCGATGCTTCTACCCCTAGCTATCCCTCTTTACTTTCAATAAGGCTACTCAGCCGAACAATGTACCTCCTTGTTACGATATGAATAAAAGCTAAGTACCCAATCCGAAAATATTTTTCCTTACATTACGTTCTGTTACAAAACACTCCAGGGCTCCGCCTCACCTCACGACTTCGTCGACTGAGAATAACGCATGTAAACCTGAGTAGCTGATCACGTCAGGCTAACAAAAAGGGCATGCATACAACAAAGCACCACGAGCCAATACAAATAATCTTTTCAACAAAGGGCACAACAAGCCCAGTCAAATTATATACAAGTTTTACATCTATCTTTTTCAGGACCTACCTATTCTAAAGGATCACGTGCGCCTGATGCTCAAAAAGATCTACAATCTCTTCGGCATGCTGCCTAACAGCCGCGTAATGTGGGCGCATGTCCCATAGTCCACCATTTGTTCGAGGGGGCGACCCAGCCGCCACCGCCACAAGATCAACATCTGGGCGATGCAGCCGAACAAGCGAAAGGGCGGCTTTCATCCCTGCCACCAACTGCTGCCGCACCAACTCCCGCACGTGATTCACGTCCCGAAACTTCGACAACAAACCCCATAGAGTGGACGGCGCCTCATCCAGAGGAAACATGACATACATAATGGATGCAAGGGAAGTCTTCACCTGCCTCAGCACCCGTGAGACCTGATGAACACGATCCTAAACCGTCGCAAGGACGGTGGCCCGGTCGCGGTCCATCCACAAAAAGCCGCCGACTTCCATATCCTGTTGGGTCAGACAGTTGATCCGAACTATAACGCGTTCCTTATCCTCACTCGGAACAAGGTTGGCACCTGTAGAAAATACTGAGTAAGATGACACACAAACAAGGCGCATCCGAAGACGTGCAGCAGCCCAAGAAAACTCACAATGCAGTTACTCGCTCAACTGCCGCAGCTCCCCCATAAGATACTCCTCCCTGGCCACAGCTCTCTCAGTCTTCGACTTCCACACGTTCGCGTGGCCCCGAATGCTAAGGATCTCCTTCTCCAAGCTACGGACGCGATCGCGAAGAAAGGCAAGCTGCGACGCATCATACAAAGATGGTCGTGGCTGAGGGACAGCCAGAGTATCCACAGGAGCCTCACCCGAAGGTCCCTAAAGGAAAGCAAGCAAGAATATGAACAACACATGTCTTGGGCAACAGCTCGAAGCATCATTTATATACATCAAAAGCCACTGCGTGGCACAGGGAGAAATTGTTCATCACCAAAATCATACATTACAAAAGAGGATACACTATTCTAGAACTACAACAAAGAAGACTAAGCACCCGCATCCAGAGTGGTCTCGGAGCTAGAGTGCCTGCTATTGGCCTCCCCTTGCTTCTTCGTAGCATAGTCCGCTAGCAGATTGATAAGCTTTAGACCATAACGCTTACAGCGAGAGGCGAAGAGAGCAAAAGATACCTCTGAGCCGTCTGGCGCTGTTGGCATCTGAGAGGTGATGTGGTGCAGATCCAACTCCGCTCCGGATGCCATGGCCATGGCCAGCCCCACGGAAGCACCGATGCCCTTTTGCTTGCGCTTGCAAGCCGCAAGGGCATCCTATGACAGCACATCCGCCAGAGAATCAACATCCTCAAGGCAGCGCCCTTGGGAATGATCTCCCTGTAGAAACGCAGAAGGACCTCCTTGGCCTTAGCAAGGGAGCCAGTAGCGGTACCGCAGTGGTCTTTGACCTCCGCGGTGGCATCGTCCAGAGCACTCCCGTGCTCCAAGGCACTGCGATCAAATGCAATGCCCGAAGCATCTGGAGCAAAGAAGACAAACCAGGAATCGAATTAGAGCATGAAGAAAGAGCAGTCGAAAAATCAATATGCATACAAAGCACTTACCGAAAACGGCCTTGGTAGCAGCCATCAGTTTATTAGCAAACTCCTTCTCGCACGCTGCAGCAACAGTTGCGAGTTGCTCCTCGTGATCCGAAGCCTCACGTTGAAGGTGCTCCTTGGCCTCGGCAGCAGCGGCCAACTCCTGCTGCAGGCGCTCCTTCGCCTCCATGGCGTCAGCTGCCTGTTTCTCCGCGCGACCAAGACTTTTTTGCAGAGTGTCCAGTAGACGAAGGGCAGCGTTATTTTCATCTACAAAAGCATCAAGAACAGACATGAGCAACACAAGATACATTCAGGCGAGCAGACAAAAAAGACAAGAACAAGTAGGACACGTACCTCGAAGTTGCTGCATGCTGGCCTCCAGCGCCAGATGCTGCTGAACAAGAAGGTTGGCACTGCGCACAAAAGGCTGCGAGAAGAAGCAAAACCCAACAATCAGGAAAGCACCAGGAAAAAGGCTCGGGGGCTATGCCCCACAAAAAGGAAAACAAGACCAGCAGGTCATCCGAAAATAGGGCTCGGGGGCTCCCCCCAGGGCAAGAGGAAAACAACTTACATGCTTAGATGGAGACTCCGAAGGTCCAGGTGCAGTCTTCTGGGAGACAATCACTCCAGCCTCCTGTCGAGAGGGGTTCGGAGCATCGCCCCCAGAGGTGGCCACCGTCTGAGAATGAGGGGCTGTCGGCTTTCACTCCCCTATGTTCTCTTGGGAACTCTCACTAAGAGAACCCTCCGAGGAGTGGCTACAAAGAAAACATTCATCAACAAATGCAGACGCAAAACCTAAGAGACAACACCCAAAAACCACTTACGAGTCAATGTCACTCAAATTGAAGACGAGCGGCGCCTTCTCTTTCTTCTTCTTCTTCTTCGCCGGCGGCTGCGGCGCCACTGCCTGCAGAGGCACAGCCGACAACGGTGCGGAAGACGCACCGTCATCCTCGCCGTGGCTCACGAGGAAGGAGCAGTCCCTAGGCATAGGCGAAGTCGAGGCATCCGAAGAGTCGCTCGAGCTCCGTGCTTGCTTTCGGGTCTGCCCCTCGCTAGCCTCGGGGGCTTCGTGAGTGGGCGACTGCACCGACGGCAGCTCAGACTCAGAGTCTGCCTCCTCATTGTCTAGCGCCTCCCCATATTTCTCAGGCAGAGGGGGCATGGACCCCGTAACCTTGAGGCGCTGCAAACAAAGATAATAAACAGATGTCAGAAACTACAATAAGCAAAAAACATACAGCAAAGCGCAACGCACATGAGCAATCTTAACCTTCGAGGCCCCTTTACTGGCGCTAAGAGGGGGGGGGTCAGCGATTCCCCCGATAGGTCCTCGCCAGCCTTGTACTTCAGCAGAGGATGGAGGGCCCTATCAAGGTCACCTGAAGATAATTCTTCGCATGACACTCTGGTGGGATCACTTGGGCCGGCGTAGAGAAACATCGGGTGTGCCCTGGCTTCGAGCGACTGCACCCGACGCTTGAGGAAGGTGCAGATGATGTCAACCCCGTTGACCTCCTTGCCTAGCACCAGTTGGAGAGCCTCCACCCGCTGGTAGATCATCTCCACCTCCGCCACTTTGCCCTCCAAGATCTGGTTCTTCCACGATCTTTTCCGGACGATCTTCTGCTCGGAGTCAAAGGGATCAAGACCAAATTGCTGCCCGTCCAGCTTGACATCATGGATGTAAAACCACTTGCGACGCCAATACTGAACGAACTCGCAAACAGAGAGGGAGAAAAACTGGACAAAGGGACGAAGATAAATGATGCAGCTGCCGATCGGATAGACTCCGTCGGAGCCGGATTGCCTCTTCACGGAATAGAGTTTCTGAAAGATACCAAAGTGCGGCTCGATGCCGAGCCAACACTCGCAAAGCGTGATGAAACATGCAATGTTAAGAAGGGAATTGGGAGACAGATAATGAATCTGAATCCCAAAGAGAAAAAGGATCCCATGAAGGAATTCGTGGGCAGGGAGAGATAAACCAAGAAGAATGAAGGCAACGAAGATCACCCGAAAACCCATGGGTGGGCGAGGGATTACCTCATCGCCTGGAATCTTGACGCCCTCCTTGTTTTGCGGGATTATCCCCGCGTCATGCAGCTTGCGCTGGTCGGTGTCGCGCATGTCAGAGCACCTCCACTTGCCATCGGTGTTGTGCGCACGGGCGGCAACCTTCTTGCCGCCGGCGGCAGCACTCGATCCTGCTCCGGTGGAGGCTTTCTTTGACTTCACCATCGTGGCGCGTCGACGGCGGCGGTGTGCGCGCAAGAACAATGAAGGGAAAGTTCGAAGAGCGTCCAATGCACGCAAAGATGAGCTCTTGAAAATGGAGGCAGTGAAAGCAAATGGCAAAGGGTGAAAACAAACTACTATTTTCCCCACGGTTATAAGGATGAAGACGACGAACATGAACCGTTCATCTAGAAGCCCTAACGCTAGGGCCAGATCCAACCGTCCATGTGTCAACATAGCAGCGAACCGTTGCCCGCATGCCGCACTACGCACGGAAAACGAGGAGACGCCGCAATTCTTGCCACGTCGCGCACGACCAGTCAACTCCAAGTCCAAAAGTAGGACCCACGTTCGTCTAGTCACGTCACCTCTGGCGCCGCAGACGGTTGAGGTCACCGATCGTCAACACTGACGTCATCAAAACTGTGGCATCCCGCAAAACCACTACTAGAAAATCGCGTTGTTTTTGTGCACTGCATCATCATGACCGCATGCTCATGTCATCATGCCACATTGCATTTGAGCATCGTCATCATCTTGCATTTGCTTGCATAAAACTATTTTCGGAAAAACCTATTTTTTGTTTTCTAAACGCCCCGTCTTTGTTCAAACACAAAACCCGGGTCTCCGGATTATTTTGTTTTGTCTGCCAACGGTTTGCAAACGCCCCGTTTTAATATTTATTTTATTTTTAGGGGGCAGCCAAACCGGGCCGATCCGACCCAGTCGGCCACCCCCAGTACAAAAACCGGACTAACCAGACCCTTTTCCTACCCCAACCTAATCTACCCAGCCCCCCTCCACCTCACCCCACCCTATCATGGCTCGCCACATCCCCCTGGCCCAATCCCCCATCCAATCAAACCCTGCCACCTCACCCATCTGACCCACTCCCCTTCCCCTCTCTCTCTTCCCCGGCCCCACCACCTGCCTCTCCTCGCGTGGGCCACTCCCTAGTCCCCACCTGGCCGCGTCCCCGCACAAGCACACAACGCATGCACCCCACCTCCCGTCGACCGGACCCACCACCTGGGGGAACCCCGAGGCCGCCCCACCTCCTCGATGCCCCGGGCCACACGACCCCCGCCCCGCATCTCCCTCCTCCCGCCGCTGCCTCCTCGCTCTGCATCCCGCCGCCGGCCTTCTTCCCACCTCGTCTGGCAACCTGCACGCCACGCCCTCCTCGCCTCCGGCCAGAGCCCCGACTCCGCCCGTCGGTCTCCTCTGCCGCGTGGTGCGCCACCGCCTGCGTCACTCCCCTCGCCCGGCCTCGCCGGCCCCAGGCTGCCTCCCTTCTCCCGAGCGGCGCGCCGGCCCTCCGTCCTCGGCCGCATCTCGCCGGCCCCGCTGGAGATCTTCCCCGCCCTGCTGCCTCGGGAACAAGCGCCGCCTCGCCGTTCTTCTCCACCTCGCCGCCGAGCTCCTCTCGCCGCGACGCTGATGCCCCGGCCTCGTCTGCCCTGGATCGAGCTCCATCCCGGCCCTCCTCCTCCGCGTTCCCGCTGCTCGCGCCCTACCTCTACCCCAGCATCGGCCGCCGCGACGCTCTCTGGACCCCGCCGCCAGGAGCCTCCCTTCCGCCGCCCTGCAAGCCCGGCCCCGAGCTCCTTCGCCTCCCTCCCTGCTGCCGCTATGGCCGCCTCGCTGCCCGTCGTCAGAGCTCGGCCGCTGCCCTCCGCCAGCGGGCCGCTGCTGGCTTTCCCTTCTCGGCAAGCTCTGCACCCGACGCTTCCTCCGTCGTCTTGAGCCGCTGCAAGCAGAAGCGCCCGTCGTCGTCGCTCCTTCTGCTACCGATCTCTCTGTCGGCACCAGACTTCCTGCCTGTTGCTGATGTGTGTTGTTTCCGTGAGGTGCTGCTGCTACCCCCCCTGGTGTGTGTTGCCTGACAACAAATTCGTGTGTGTATGGTCGTGTTAAGAGGTGGTGTTTTGGACACCACATCAGCTACCTTCGTCTCTGATGCTGACGAGGACGCCTGATGCTATGCACACTTCGCTGCCAAGTATACCTCCTCGATGATTAAGACCCGCTCGACAAGATCTTCGACATGCGTCGCCATACTCGAAGCCCACTTCGTGGACTCGGCGACCACACATGCGACAAGAGCTTCGTCCCGGATGCGAAGTCGAGAACCCGAACGCCAAGATCGCCGATGCGAATACGACAAGCACTTCACCGCGGGACACCGAGAATGCCGACATGGAACCTAGGACCGACAAGTTCTCCTTCACAGATCCGATGACCGAGACCCTGAAGACCGATCCGAAGCGCCAGGACCTTCTTCTTGGAACCATCAAGTACTTCCTCTCGGACGCCAAGACCCGAACTTGAAGAACGCCAAGATCGTCGACACGGATACGCCAAGTCCTTCTTCGCGGAACGCCAAGATCTACCCTGTTATCCGAGAACGATCCCGCCGAGACCGAACCCCAGATCCGGACCCTGAGACCTGACCCCAAACCCCTCGGAGCCCAAGTTCGCCGAACCCCAAAGTGTGACCCTCTTTTCCGTGACCTATATTTTATAAAATGAAATATAAACTTGTTGCATATTAAATTATCATGCTTGCACACATATCTTGTGGGTTGGGGGCCTTATGCCGATTCACCTCAAGTAAATATGGGGCCACATGCGGGCAAATCTAGTCTAATATTGGCTCCATTTAAATTTGTGTAGCGAACCGGTGCTATCTTTTGCCATGTTAAGACAACAATTAAAGTGCGGGGTATCTAAACAACATGAACCATCTGACTAATTGTCGAGACCCCGGTTCCGCTTAATATGGCCTAATTGCATCGCACCTTTGCCATGTCATACATCATACATGCATCATGCTCGATCTTCTGCCGTAGTATTAAATAGTGTATCCGGTGTTTCTTCTAGTGTTTTGCTTCTTCGCGGATAAGGCCGTTGAGTTGATGTGAGCTTCGCCCCGATCTTCGGATGAACCTTCGGCAATGTTTTCAGGCGAGCATCTCCCCCTTCTACCTATCTTACTTTTATAGTATTTATTCCCTCTTGTTGATCTATTGCTATCTGTGTTGCGATGCTCTAGTTTTTGTACCCGTGATATCCCTTGCAGCCTTATATTGCCTTGGACACCTCCTATTACCTGTTGTTTGGTAGATAGTTGGACCTGCGCGTCGTAGTCGCTTGCTCAAGTGCTGTTGCGTGTCGTCAAGTACCACAGTTGTTGGAGTATTGCCGTGTGCTTATTGTTGGAGATGATCATGGCTTTAATTATTGTTTAATAACTAAAATTGAAGTAGGTAAATGCAGAGGCACAGGTGGGCAATAGATGTTATTTGGTTGTTAACCGTCCACTTGTGTCCCGTAGGACCCCGAGTACTTGATACCTGTTCCTTGAATATTCGCGCTATCCACATCCGGGAGGATTATGGGACCCTCCTGAGCCAGAGCTTGATTCATTCTTATTTCTTGGGGCCACAAACTAGTTTGAGGTTTTATTTACTATCATGTACTTATGCCATGCTTTACTGCTTTATTTAAATTGTGCGATGTACTGCACCTGTACTGTTTAGGGAAGCGGAGTGTTTTCACGGTATCGACAAGCCCAGTCACATTTTCGGGTTCCCAGTCGTTTACAGCCATTGACGCAAACCTTGAGTCCGTCTCGGAGTCAGCTAACTTCGTTGCGGGTAGCTTAATGGGGTGGCCCCCTGAAATATTTCTGAATCTGGTGATTGCTTTGTCGTGAAGGCCTCGTTGGGTTTTGATTTGGTTTTTCCGAGGTTGATCGAGTGTGTGTTGCTATTTGTGCACCCCTGCAGGGTAAAACTTTCTGAAAGCCGTGTCCGCGGTTATGGACGACTTGGAGCACAGTATCTCGATCATAGACAACTATAACTAAAGTAGTGCTATAAATTTGACTTTACAATGACTAGTAATCAGCTTCACTATAATGGAATGGCTAAATAAAATTGCCAACAATTGCTTGTTTGGGTTGTCGCTTGCTACCATGGTATCTGACTAGTAAGTATTGCAACTACAACGGAATGGCTAAATAAAAGTACCAACAACTGCTGGGTTTTGGGTTATCTCATGCTAATTGTATCTGACTAGTAAGTGTTGCAACTACAACGGAATGGTTAACTAAAACGGCCCACTGCTTATTTTATCAGGATGATTATCTACACCTGACTAGTAATTGCTGCAACGATAACTGAATAAATAAAACTGCCAACTGTGTGAGTTCCTCGGTTGACTTCCTCATTTGGTCTCGAGGGGGAAATACCAGGATGGGTATGTTTGGTGGTAGCATCAGGTTGGTTCCGAATAGGTCTTTCTTACCCCTCTCTGATAGCCGCCAGTTGTATCGAGTCTCTATAGGTTGTTTAGTGCATGCTGCGCTGTCGCTTCAGTCCACCATACCGATGTAGGCGAGGACCGCCGAATTCTATCCTCGCCGTGTACTGGCCTCAGTACTGACGCTCCTCTTTTTCCTATGCCCTTTGTCGGCACCCCTTTGTTTAAGCAGGTTTTGAGATCGACGTCGTTAGCAGGGTTACCCTTCCGGCTTGGCCTGGGCAGGGTTATGGACGCCATTGGTTATTCTTCAGGGCTCTTAGCTCAATTTGCATCTTGTCCGTACTCGGACGCTGTATCGTTTTCAAGGTGTTTTGGATCTTTGTATATTATATCTGTATTCTTGACTCATTGAGTCGCCGTTGTGTATATATCTGTTCTGTGGGTCCCATCGAGGACTGTTGTGTAATGTTATTACTTCGTTTTCCACCCGCACGAAAGTGCCTGGTGGGCACCTTTGAATCGTTTCTATGCGGGTTTGGCGGGTTTTCGCTGAAACTTGCATAGGGTCGATTCTGAGGGTGTTACAAAAACCATGCTAGCAACGGTTAGAAATCTTTGACTAATAACTAAAAGTACTCACTCGAATCTACGATTCGAGTAACAACTCGGGGGTCTACTCCTATCAGGAGCGCTGGCCGCGCACCTGAAGAATGATTAAGGCACTACACCACTATTGATTCTTCGAGTCCTACGTCGAGTCTATGACTCCACTAAGGACTCGGGGGCTACTCCCATAGGGAAGATTGATCATGCATCCGAAAAAATTGTGTCCTATGGACCTGAAGCTCAATTAATTGAACTAAAGTCTCTGCTCGAGTCTACGACTCGAACATACACTCGGGGGCTACTCCTATAGGGAGCGCTGGTCGCGCACCCTATGAATTCTTTGACTGCGATCCTTCGGATCAAAAATGCAAAAACTTTCTGGCAACTTTGCCCCAACCAACGCCTAAGTGAGAATCATCCTCCTTGGCCACCCGAAACACCTCCGCGGTGATAACATTTCGGATGCTGTGTCTACGACACAAAGATAAGACCTACATATATCATCTAATGGCCTGGTAACGCACCTGACTGCAATCTGCCAGTAGAATACCGTGTCAACAGACACGATGAAAAATCCTGACGGACGCGTTGGGTATATCACTCGAAAACTACTGGGATTCGACTCCTGTAAGACCTCAGCAGCCTGAGTCGAATTACAACAGCATCCGTTCCAGATTCGAGTCTAGGGACTCGAGTCTGAAGAAGATCGTGTTATTTTGTCCTAAGACAGTTAACTGACCCTGATCCGTCAGGAGAGTCAGGCACACGCATCAACAATCCCTACGAACTAAAATCATTCTTTCTCTTATGAACAGAAACAGCTGCACCCGAAAGATTGAAGAGTCCTCAGCCGAATCTACGACTCGACTGAACACTCGGGGGCTACCGACATGGTTATACCCTGCGGGTACACGACATTAGTATACCTGATCCAGCCCAAGGTAGGCCCACAATAATATACGCGGCCTGTGGAGATTTTTGGGTGGTCCAAGCCCATGGCGTCTTCGGATCCATGGAAAGCAAGACTAGAGTAGATAGAATATTCAAAGGGGCAAACCCTAACTTTTAACCGACTCGATCTATGCCCGAGACCTTCCTATCTCTATATAAAGGCTAGGAGGGCACAACGAGGAGGGCAACTTCTCACCGCATACACACCTCCACGCCAGATTGCATCTGCGCACCCCTGTACTTTTCGGTTCCATCGTAATCAAGAGTAGACAAGCAGGAGTAGGGTTTTCCCTTCGAGGGCCTGAACCTGGGTAAATCTCGTGTCCCCTGGTTGCTTGTCTGTTAACCGTTCCGCGATCTCTAGCACCTCCATCTTCTCCAAAACCCAAGCTCATAACAATGGGCATTGACGAGTCGAAACCTCGTCACTAGTTACTTCCGACCAAGGGTCGACGATGCTGGTGTCGTAGGGGTTGTCTGACCAGGTGTACTCCTTCTTGTAGGGGTCCCAGTCGAGCAGGATCTGCCTGCTACCGGCAGGGGCCTCCTCGCCGGCGGCTATGGTGGAAGCGGGTACGGGGGCCTAGACGGGGACATTGGCTGCCTTAGTTGACTCAACGGGGGCCTGGACGGGGTCCTCCTCGCCATCGGCCTTGGAGGCGATGATAGCCACCATGCCATTCTTCTCCATCGCCGATGCGGTTGGTTTTTTTTGGGGGGGGGGGGGGGGGTTCTTGGGGGTTTGCAGAAGGTAATGAGACAATGGAGATGGTTGCGTGAGTGAGCGAGTAAGTGAGTGAGTGATAGTAGGGAGGCGGAGAGGGAGAGGGCCTTTATGAAGGTGAAGGGAGGGGACGTTTTGTTGCACCACCATGCACCACATAACCGCATACACTACTGCACCATGCACAGTCACATGCGTCCGCTACCGCCCCATGCACCATGACATGCATACCGTGTGTCACGTTTCTTTCCCTCATGTCTAACCCGGGTGAGTTAAGTGTACTCAGTTATACCCTCGAGAGTAACACTGGCAATTTGGTTGTACTCGGTTTTTCCCTCCAATACTAACTCTGCCGCATGCAATATACTCATTTTTACCCTCCAATGGCTGGTCAATAGAGAGTCAACAAATGGGGTTTAGATAGATAATTGAGTCATTTTATGCATAAAAAAATCAAAAAAAGATCAAAACATAGTGGCACCTATCCAGGGAGTCTTCTTATGTGACCGGCCACCATAATAAACATATCGAAATCAAGTTTTAACCTAAATCACCACTTCTCAAATCACCTACTATCTATGAAGGTTCATGGCTTTCTACTCAATCCCTTCCCAAAATATCCCTCCCCAAAACATAGTTTGTCTGAATGAGGCAATAATTGGTACACTCATGTATATTTGAATTGCAAATAATTTGATTTATGCCAAGATGTATTTCCTTGTATAGAACACATATTTTACATTTTTTTAAATATGTTCGTATTTTCTATTTGAATTCCTTTGTCATATTTACCATTTGTTTTAGTACTACTTAGTTTTCCCCTTTCTCTTAGTCACAAACTCTAACACCTATGCTCATTTTGGCTGCTACGCTAATCGTGCCCACCAACCGTTGATCCTTTGTGATCTAGCGGATAGGATAACCCCTATAATTGTCGGGGGCAACCCATCTATCTATGTAAAATAACGAGTTTGCCATCGGTACTTTAACTTCATAAACAAATGAATTTGAATATAATTTGAAGGGAACGTGTTCAAAGTTGTATAATTTTCATATATGCAAGTTTATGCATTACATTTCACTCTATGGAAATGGTAATCTCTCAAGATTTTCTTAGCACAACATTATCATGTCCTAAGTGCGATTTCAAAGTGTTCTAAGGTGTATAATTTTTGTATATAGATTTTTATGCATTACATTCCACTCTATGAAAATGATAACCTCAAGATATTCTTAGCACATCATTATCATGTCCTAATGCAATTTCAAAGTGTTCAAAGGTGTATAATTTTTGTATATGCAAGTTTATTCATTACATTTCACTCTATGAAAAAGGTAATCTCTCAAGATTTTATTAGCACAAAATTATCACGTCCTAAGTGCGATTTCAAAGTGTTCAAAGGTGTATATTTTCATATATGCAAGGTTATGCATTACATTTCACTCTATGAATGATAATATCTCAAGATTTTCTTAGCACAACATTATCATGTCCTAAGTGCAACTTTAAAGTGTTCAAAGGTGTATAATTTTTGTATATGCAAGTTTATGCATTACCTTTCACTCTATGAAAATGATAATCTCTCATGATTTTCTTAGCAGAACATTATCATGTCCTAAGTGAGATTTCAAAGTGTTCAAATGTGTATGATTATTGTATATGGATGTTTATGCATTACATTCCACTCTATGAAACTGATAACCTCTTAAGATATTCTTAGCACATCATTATCATGTCCTAAGTGCGATTTCACAGTGTTTAAAGGTGTATAATTTTCATATATGCAAGTTTATGCATTAAATTTCACTCTATGAAAATGATAAACTCTAAAGATTTTCTTAGCACAACATTATCATGTCCTAAGTGCGATTTCATAGTATTCAAAGGTGTATAATTTTCATATATGCAAGTTTATGCATTACATTTCACTCTATGAAAATGATAAACTCTCAAGATTTTCTTAGCACAACATTATCATGTCCTAAGTGCAATTTCACAGTGTTCAAAGGTGTATAAATTTCGTATATGCATGAGACATAAAGATTTTAGTTTAGGGAACCCTTTAGCTTATGCATTACTTTTCACACTCTAAAAATGGTAAACTCTCAAGAGTTTCTTAGGAAAACATTATCATGTCCAAATTGTAATTTGGAAGTGTTCAAGAGTTGTATAATTTTGGTATATGCACAAGACATAAAGATTTTAGTTCATGCATTATTTTTCACCCTCAAAAAATTATAAACTCTCTTTTACATTAAGAGTGTATAATTTTTTAATTTGAAAGTGTTCAAGAGTTATGTCATTTTCTTATTTCTTATACTTCCATCTCCCTAAATCTTAAAGTTTGACTTTCATCTCATAGATTCACTTGATTGTAACCGAGACACTAACTCGATAAACAAATTTAATCATCGGAACGGCTCCTCTGTCGGCCGCATTCTCCATAGCAAGAGTAGGTCCAATTGAGCTCCCGAGTTGCACCTGTCCACAGCAAGCGCCCCTCTAATCACAACAATTTGGTGTGAGATCTAACCTTACCTGCACACGGTTGCCATTGTCATCCTTCATATAGGTCAATGGGACGACACCATACTATGGCCAGGACAAACGGGAGGCCGAAGTGAAGCTAGACATAACTCGTCGGCCGGAGAAGGGCTACCGTCGCCGAAGAAGAAAGGGGAGGCAACGACATGGGCACAAGTGCGGGGCTGGATCATGGCCCCATCTTGCAACTCCAACCTGGGTAAGTTGTGGGTTCGGCACTCACGTGGATGAGCTATGAGTCCCACATGAAGATGGATAAGTGGAGAGAGGTGTCCACTACGGGACCCAACTGAACACTCCCCCACTTGTTAGCACGTAACGACAAGGAAGATGGACAACGAGTTTTAGACCATGCGATAATTTTGGAGAAGGATCTGGGCAAAAGTGAGGAAAAGTTAAGCGGCTGGGGAAAAGTTAGTACAACTAACGAACCAGGGGCATGAAAATATAAATCCCTTACTTTAATCGCACTCAACACACTCGGGGGCCGCGTCCTCCTTGAGTAACCTAATATGCCTTCGACTTCGCGTACTCAAGCATTTCACATGCGATAGCCAGAGTAGATGATTTTGCGTGATTGTCGAATCCTTGAACACTGAGTACCTCGGCAAGGTACCAACACTATGTAGGGTTCGCAACATAGAAAACAAAAAATTCCTACGATGGGAACAACTATGTACCAAGATCTATCTACTAGATACAAGCAATGGGTGGATATACATCCATAGAATACATACCCTCGAAGACCGAATAGCATTAACGAGGTTGTACTTGTGGATGATGTAGTCGAAAGCTTGCCGATCTCAAGATCGTGATGAAGTCCATCTGGTCCAGCCGGTCCAACACCATCAAGTCCAGCACCGCAAAGCAGTGGTGCATCCGTGATCGCACACACGTCCAGGTACCCCGACAACCTCTGCGCCCTCGCTCCAGCGAAGCAGCGGACTTCCAGAAAAATACACCAGGAACATGTATCTCGCTGATCCGAAACCATGGGGAAATTCTAAAGAGGGGAGAGAGATCCTTCACGAGGAGGTGTGAGTGAGAGAGATAGAGGGGCTCCTTTTATAGGAGGAGGGGGGGCACCCCAAGGGGTGTGGCCGGCGGCCATGGTGGCTGCCCCCACCCCTTCCTCCATTATGTGGGTGGAGCTCCCACTCAAAATTAGCCCCTTCATTTCTCCACTCAAAAATCCCATTAAATTTCCACCAAATTTAATGTAATATCTCTTTAAATAAAACTCCTTTTATTTATTCAGAATTTTGTCAATTAATTTAATGGACAAACATTCACATATAATCCCTTGCTAGTATTTCATTTCACATGCAGAAACACTTTCAGCAATTTCACCCGAAACAGTTTCGGTGTCTAGTGAAATAAATTCCTACGCTTTATTTTTCTTTCTCTAGCATATCATTTGCTCTGAATGGTGTCGGTATCCCTTAAGTATGTCACCCTACGGTTCGCGAATAATGTAGACATGATCGAGAACCCTCTCCGATCAATAATTAGCAGCGGGACCTAGAGATCCGTACTGACTCCCACACATTCAACGATGACTTATGTGATCGTGTGAACCTTATACGCATGTAACTCAATCCCTTTGTCTCGTGATATGTTACATGTCTGAGATTCGTTCATCGGTATCTAACCTAGTTTGATCTCGTTACCGACATGTACTCTTTTCTCGTTCTCGTGATATAACATTCTAGTGATCAAATCACTTGATTGCAAGCTAACTAATGTGATATCACTGAGAGGGCCCAGAGTATATCTATCCATTATCAGGATGGACAAATTCCACTCTTGATCCATGAGCCTCAACATAACACCTTCGTAGTACTGAACCCATGGTTATAGTCACCCTGTTACGATGTGACGTTTGATGTTATCAAGATACTCTTCCAGTGTTAGTGATTGACATGACCTCATGGTCTAAGGACTAAGATTACTCCGTATGATGTTATAGCAATATAAACACAATGACCTTGATCATAATGCTATACTTCGGATGAATGTTCATCACACCATTCCAATAATGTTGTGACCTCATTATTAACAACATCTAATGTCCATGATCAGGAAACCTTTGATCATCTTGTTAATCAACGAGCTAGTTTATAAGAGAGGCATAACTAGGAACTTTCTATTTGTTTATTAAACACACATGTATTAACGTTTCCGTATTAATACAATTATAGCATGCAAAATAAATATTTATCATAAATAAGGAATACAATAATAACCACTTTATTATTGCCTCTCGGGCATATTCCCTTCACACTAACGGGTAATCAGGCTAACGAAAAGGCCTAGCATACAATGCAAAAGTGTCGATTCGATTGGCACCAGAATTCTACTTTACAAACCGACAGGCAAAATATTCTTAACAAGATACAAGTACTTCACAATTCTTTATGTTTTCTATAGCCTACAAGGACATTGACTGCATAGAGATATTCTATCGGGTCCTCGATCGGAGTTGACCAAAACCAGTCGCATAAATAGATGCCAAGATCCGAGTTGACACTTCCCCAGATGACCACGTCAGTTGTCAATAGAAGCGGCGCTGGCTTCACACTCGACATAAGCAACGGTGTCGACTTCATTCGCAACATCGAGTCCTTTCGGCTAAATGCCATGCGACTCCTCTATGTTGACTCTTGGCTACCTACGCGTGAGACGCTGTCTCGATGCACTTTCGGGTCAGTGGTTTCTCCTCGCAAGGTTGTTGACTGTGACAGCATGATACAAGACCCGAGTCTCTGCCCGAGTCTATGACTCGACAAGACACTCAGGGGCTACTCGATTGATAAAAATGAAGCCCGTGGAGCCATCCGAAGCACTTCTGGGTCACTTTTGAAAAAATTTGTCGACTAATAGTCACCCGAAGCACTAACCTGGTGAACTTTCAGGCCAATGTATTCTTATAAAGTTGTTGACTGACAGCTACATGACTTTGAGTCTCTGCCCGAGTGTATGACTCGAGCAGACACTCGGGGGTTACTCCCATAGGGAGCGCTGGTCGCGCACCCTATGAAAAACAAAGATTCACAGTATTGTTTGTTGTGTCGACTGCGTCCACAATGTCGACTCCTTACTTATGATAGACGAACACTTCGCGACTTCGCCCACTATAAACCCTTGTCAAGTTCATAGATAACATATCCTTGACCACCCGAATCACCTCTGTGGTGGTAAACATTCGGTCGTTGTGTCTATGATGAAAAGATAAGACCTATAGATCCAATCTGATGGTCTAGCAATCGCATCCACTATGCTCTACCAGATAAATACCACACCTGCAGGCGTGATGAAAATTCTGATGGGCGCATTCGGTACATACTTATCAAACTGGAAGTTGGCCCAATAAGGCCTCCATGGCATGAGTCGAGTTACACCAGCTTATACAAGATTCGAGTCCGGGGACTCGAGTTTGAGTAGGTAGCGTTGTTTTTTCCTTAGAGCAATTAACTAGTCTCGATCCATCGAGTGTACGAGGCATGTTTACCAAAATCCCTATGAAATCCTAAAAAGGCTACACGACTATCTGACCCGATGAACTTCCGGGTCAGTACTGTCTACCTTATTTGAATGGACACTTAGGAGATACTGACATAGGTATATAAGGATACCGAATCCAAATGTGCAAGACAAGAAAAGTTTAATGCTAGAGTTTGAATCTAACTTGTAACCTACTCATTCACGGTACCTGAGACCTAGCCTCTCATATAAAGGCTAGGAGGGGGCAACGAGGAGGAGAGATACCCACAACATATCACAACACCCATAGCATATGCCAGATCTAATATGCACACCATCGTCATCAAGGCACCAACCTTCGGTTCATCGATCAATCAAGAACAAACAAGCATGAGTAGGGTTTTCCCTTCAGGGGCCTGAACCTGAGTAAACCTCGTGTCCCCGTGTGTTTGTATGTTAGCCGACAAACTCTCCAGTGCACCACTCTTCCCTAAAACCAGAGTACATAAACTATTGGCATTGATGTATTCACCCCACTAATACGTCGAAAACATATCTATAATTTTTGATGTTCCATGCTTGTTTAGTATCTACTTTGCTTTGCTTTGTCTACACTTTGAGGTGTTTTTATATGTTTTCTGGTACTAACCTGTTAACAAGATGCCACAGTGCCAGTTGCCTGTTTTCTTCTGTTTTTGGTTCCAGAAAAAGCAGAAAATCAATATTCTCGGAATTGGACGGGACAAAAGCCAAAGTCAATATTTTACCGTGGGGAACACGGAGCCAGAATACGAGACGGAGGGGAGGCACTAGGGGGCCACACCCCCTGGTGGCGCGATCTAGGGTTAGCCGCGCCTAGGAGGGTGTGGCTGCCCTGGCGACCCCCTGCCTCGCCTCTTCGCCTATAAAGACCCCCCAATTCCTAAACCCTAAGTACCCGATAAATATTCCACGAAACCATCTGTAGCTGCCGCCACCATCGTCCCTAGATCAGGGGGGATCTGAAGCTCTTCCCGGCACCCTGCCAGAGGGGAGATCATCCCAGAGGCCTTCTTCATCATCGTGCCAGCCTCCGGTATGATGCGTGAGTAGTTCCACCTAGGACTACGGGTCCATGTAGTATCTAGATGGTTGTCTCTCCTCGTTTGTGCTACCATGTTTAGATCTTGTGAGCTCCGTTCATGATCAAGATCATCTATTTGTAATCATGCATGTTTTGTTCACGGGGATCCGATGGATATTGAGATTACTATGTCAGATTGATTAATGGTTTTGTCTTACAGATTCTATCATGTTTGTGTTGTTTGTGATCTTGCATGCTCTACGTTTCTAGTAGCTATCTTGGCCAAGTAGATGCTAGTGACTCCAAGAGGGAGTATTTATGCTTGATAGTGGGTTCATGTCTCTATTTAATCTAAGGGAAGTGACAGAAATCACTAAGGTTGTAGATGTGTTGTTGCTACTAGGGAGAAAACAACGGTCTCTTGTTCATGGAACAAGTGGATTGTTTACCTTACACACTTTGCTTAAAGAAGTTATCCGTTTCTTGCAACTTAATAGTGAAGGGGGTTCGGATGATAACTTGAAGGTGGATTACTAGTCATAGATGCAGTTGGATGGAGGTCTATGTATCTTGTTGTATTGCCCAATCGATTCTCATAGGATAATGGATGTCTAGTATTGCATTGTTATGCCTTGCTCAGTCCTGTCAATTGCACTGCTGTAATTTGTTTACCCAGCATGCCATGTTTGTTTATCTTAAGGAGAACACCTCTAGTGAACTATGGACCCCAGTCCAATCTTTACCATTGATACATCTTTCGCTGTTACTGTTTACTTTCTGCAAACCACTATTACCTTCCACACCATACAATGAATCCTTTGTTTTCAGCAAACTTGAGTTTGTGTTGTGCAGGTTTCCAAGTTGCTAGCAACACCTTTGAGTCATTTCCTTCCTCCTACTGGTTCGATAAACTTGGTTTATTACTGAGGGAAAACTTGTTGCTGTGATCATCACACATTCCTCTTGGAGACTCCCAACGAAGCTCAATAAGCAACTGAGCTACCATCACCCACATCCGGTCGACGATCACCAACGGTGATGGCTTCTGGAGAGTGTGCATGAGGTGCACCTTGAGGGTCCGCTAGACAGGATGGGTGGTCCCGTTTCTCCATAGGGTGATTCGGTGATGCCCTGGACACTTAGCTAGTGGGTCATTGTTTTATGTCTTAGGGCATAAGTGAAGGAGATATGCCCGAGAGGCTAATAATAAAGATGTTTTTATTGACATATCACATTAGTTCATAATATGTTTGTATCATGATATAATTGTATTAAGTGGGAACATTAGTACATGTGTGGTATAAAAAAACACATGTCCCTAGTATCCTCTAGACTAGTTCGTTGGGCAGCTAAATTGAGGTTTCCCGATCATGAACTTACTAAAATGTTAACTGACAACGAGTTCACTTCATTAGATGAATGATGTGATGGACACACCCGACCGTAGTATTGCAATATGTTCTAGTCACATAGTTCAACATTGCAACATCTAGCAGAGCGTAGTGATTCAGTCCTTCGACCGTGAAATCATATTAATCACATCAAACATCATGTCCGTAACTAGGTGATAATAAAGGTGTGTATTGGGTATTCCATATGAACTTTTGATGCCTATGTATCAAGATCAGGATTTTCCCATCCAAGTGATAGATAGATACCCTGGGCCCACTCAGTGAGATTACATCTACAAGTTTGAACATGTGACTAGGTCACGGGGATGTAATATCACGAGAATGAGTAAATGTGTTTGTCAGTAACAAGATCGAACTAGGTATATTGATACCAAAGATCAGGTCTTGGACACCAGGTATCATAGAGCAAAGGGAATGAGACTCGACATTCAAGGTTCATGCGATCAAGTTATTCGTGGAATGCATGGGGACCATCATGTGTTTCCTGGTACCTCTATTGGTCATTGATCGAAGAGGTGTCTCGATCATGTCTATGTATTATCGAGCCATAGGATGTCACACTTAATGGTAGTGAAGCTTAGGGACTGATTACAGATCATAGGAGAAAAGAGAGAAGACTCCGGAATTGATGTGGGGTTAACATGTCAATGCCCATTGTTGATGGACTTGGGTTTTGAGGATGAGGGGTGAACTAGAAGATTTGTTAGGCTAACATAAAAACAACATGGATACACGAGGTTTAACTAGGTTCAGGCCCCAGGAGGGAAAACCCTACTCCTGCTTGTCTGATATTGATTATCAATGAATTAAAGGTTATCAGGGTTGCCTTGATAGCGATGGTGCATAGATGTAATCTGGTGGGTGTATGCGCTAGGGTTTTAGATATCCTCCTCGTCGTTCCCTCCTGGCCTTTATATGGGAGGCTGGGTCTTAGGATACAGGCCGAGTCGGTTACAAATTAGGTTTTCCCTTTAAAGTTTCTATCTTAAGCTTGTCGTATCCTCCAGGGAGTCGCGTCCTTTATGGGCCTGGCCCACCCGAATCTTCCTGGGTTTCACTGTCAGGTGCGGATCATCACATCGGCTCCCATTGGGCCAGACTGGATAGGATAATCTTGGGTACCCGTAGGGCATACCCATGTCATTAGTCCCCGAGTGTCCAGTCAAATCATGATTCGGATGGAGACTCTGAAGTCTTCGAGTGTTGAAAAAATCTTTTTGTCATCCAAAAGTTTATCAAGTCATATTATTCGGCTCATAGGAATGGTTGATCTGCGTGCCTGACTCGTCTGACAGATCGGGATAAGTTAAATGCCTTCGGTTAAAACACCACTATCTACTCAAACTCGAGTCCCCAGACTCGAATTCAGAAAATTGCTGGCTTAATTTGACTCAAGCCGTGGAGGCCTTAAAGATCTGAACTCCCGTGTTTTAATTATGTACCCAATATGTCCGTCAGGATTTTTCATCGCACCTGTAGGTACGACATGTATCTAGAACAAACTCCAGCCGTGGAGGTTGCTGGACTTCTCCTTGTCGTCCTTGTTGTCGATGTAGAAGTGGACATTGCAAGGACCCGACACTCTCAATGGAGGTGTCTGCATCTGGCGCCACAGAGCTCCGTATCCATAACTCAGTGGAGTAGGCACGCTTGGAACGCATCTTGTCGACCTTGTGTTGCGTGATCTCATTGCGAGCATCATAGTCGCGGTCCCTCTGTCGCAGGCTATAACGTTGCCTCGGCAGACCATCCTTGTCATATGATGGCGAGCGGTTCCCCGTGATTGTCATGGATGTATTCTTACGTTCCGGAGTCGGTTCTCCGGTGAGTGCGGCTTCTACCTGCCGAGACCGACGATGGCATAAATATGCCCGACAGGCAATAATAAAGTGGTTATTATCTTATTGCATGTTTATGATAAATGCTTATTTTTCATGCTATAATTGTGTTAATAGGACACATTAATACATGTGTGATTTATAAATGGAAAAGGTTCCTAGTAATGCCTCTCTTAATACTAGCTTGTTGATTAAGAGATGATCAAAGGTTTCCTGATCATGAACATTGGATGTTGTTAATAATAGGGTCATATCATTATAGAATGATATGATGAACAGTCACCTGCAGTAGATTTAGAAATACGATCAAATCCTCAAGTTTATATTGCTATCGCATTCGTAGTAACTCAATATCCTTAGACCATGAGATAACGTCAATCACTTTCACTGGAACGTCACACCATAACAGGGTGATTATAAAGGTGTCATCGGGTACTTGGAACGTGTTAGTTGAGGCTCTTGGATCAAGAGTGAAATTTGTCCATCTAGATGACGAAGAGATATACTCAGGGTCCTCTCGATGATATCACATTGACATAGCTAGCGAGCAAGTGATTTGATCACTATAATGTTATATCACGGGAATGAGAAAAAGAGTACTTGTCAGGAACGTGATTAAAAAATATATGGATGATACCAAGTGATCGGATCTCGAACAAGTAAAATATTATGAGACAAAAGGAATTTGATTACAATGAAAAAGGTTCAGACGATCATTAGATTTTCGTGGAACTAGTAGGAGTCATTATGGATCTCCAGGTCCCGCTAATGATTATTGATTGGAGAAAGTTTCGGTCATGTATACATAGTTCTTGAACCCGTAGGGAGACACACTTAAGGTTAGTTGACGTAATTGAGTGGATAGGAAACACACGAGAAGATAAAGGACATCGCGGGAATTTGTTCTGTCGAATATGCCAAAATGGTTTCGGAGTATCGAAACAAAGCAATGGATAAAATGTTAATGTGTGTTCATTAAATAAAGTACTCATTAAATTGAGTGGCATTAAACCAAGTGAATTAAAGTGCTTTAATTGAAAGACCTTTGATTTGGTGATCCTTTGATTTGTGTGAGTGGAGACTCCACTACCATCAAGAGAGGGGAGGTGGGGGCACCACTAGGAGCTGGTTTATGGCCTTTGGGCGTAGCCTCCCTCTCCTATAAAATGAGGAGGCGGATACCCCCTCTTAACACATCATTCCATCTTTATCATATGCCCTTTGGTTGGCACCTTTCTCCTCTTGCTAGCTTTGTCCATTGCCACAAGTACGGTTCTTAGTCGACGCGCTGCTCAAGATCTTCTCCACCACCACCACCACTACCATGTCGTAGTGCTGCTGGAGTTCCCAAGGATCCGCTACTTCCGCTGCCCAACATGGAGCAAGGGACGGGAATCGTCAGCACACTGTATGTGTGACCGATTATGGAGGCGTTGCCGCTTTGTAGCGCTGGTCGTCTGCACGTCCTTGAGGATGGTCATGTACACTGTACACCAACCATGTTTGTTTGTAGGGACATTATTCCGCTTAATATATTCAAGCGTGAGTACTTCTAAAACCGTTACAAAGTATCGACTAGATTCGATCTTGGCAGTTGCAACCGTAGTAAATTTTTTGTTTTGTATGCAACAAATCCCATCAAGTTTATCCACCGATATAAATTTGAAGTCGAGGTCTCGAGCGGCTTCACGTCTCCCTTCCTCATCTAGATGGTCTAGCCGAGAGTGCCTCTTGTGAGCGCCTACGCCGTTACCCTTTGAGGAGGATCTAGCAATGGAGGAGAGTGCAACTCACCTATCACTCGACTCGTCGGCTGCCTTCTTGCGCTGCTCAAGTTGAGCCTACACTGCATGTTGGTGGTAAAATTCCTTCATGAGGAGCTAGTGGTAGCCCATCAGGATGTCACGGGATGCATCTTCTGGTAGAGGGTTGTCTCGTAGGGCTTCACTGACCCTTTCCTACTCGGGATCTGTGAGGTGGATCTCAGGATGACCTGATGCGCCACTGCTGTTGGCGTTGGGGTTTGGCGGGGCACGACTTCTATTGGGGTTGCCACCATTGCCATTGGGGTTGGGAGGATCGCCTTTATTCCCGTATGACACCCCCACTCCCTTTGGCAGCATCTGCTAATTCAGAACTTAATTTGAAAGCCATATTTCGACCCGGACGCTTTTGGGATGCTTCTAATAACCAACGAATGGCAAGTGGTCTTCCTTATTTAGATCCTATTTCAATCAGAACTTTCCACATCGATCCTTTTTATTACATCTTAGAGGTTGATAGTTTATTTATTGGGTAAGAGTTTATCCTTATCTTCTATACTTTAAAATTGATGATCTTGAGCGATCTGTTGAGAATGGAAATTTAATAATAAATAAGTCTTAAAAACACTTGTATAGTCGTCTTTTTCGAACTATGTTTCATTCATATATTTTTTGAAGTATGTTTCATTCATATGATAGAATATGGGTTTAAATAAATCGGATTTTTATGGGGCTTCCCTTTCTTGGAGGTCGAATCTCACTTATTCACTTTAAGGAACGCTTTTCAGAGTCGGGGATAATAGACCCATGATATCAATTCAAATAGTCTGTCAATAACTCTATTCTTTCCTAAAGGTGATTTTTATATCAATTCTGTTGCTTTGATTTCTTTTACTCTGCGCTCTTAGCTGCTCATGTCACTCTACTCCTCTATGCTTTAGCTATTTCCTTATGCTTTAGAAAAAGGAGCACCCTGCCCTTTTTTTCAACGCCGAATTGACGACCTATCTATAAAAAATATTAAAAAATGGATTTGAAGCAAAAAATTCTATTAATTTTCATTTTCCATTTATTTGGTTAGTTTTTCTTAATGAAATTGAAATTATTAACTAAATAACAAATAGAAATAAAGAAAGAACTTTGATGACCATGATAGATTTTTATCTAGGAAGAAAAGTCCTTTTAACATTTTTTTAGTCTTATATGGGTTTCGATATATTGAAATATAAATAGAAAAGAGAAATTAGAGGTGATAACCAGGAGATTCCCAAAAATCAAGCTAAGAATAGCTAGGATTTCAGGAAGAAGATGCCATTCGTTTCATGAGAAATAAAAAGGAATATCGAGAATTCGCGTGGCTGAAGGAGTAAAAAAGAGGACTCCTCGCTTCTTTCTCTCACGCAAAACCGTGCATGAGACTTTCATCTCACATGGATCCTAAGTGATAAAGAAAGAAGAACTTGTTTTCTTTCTTGTTTTGATTACCTTCCTCGCATATGTATAAGACCGAATCCATTTTTTTTAAATCGATTTCGAAAAAGACCAACAAATCCTAAACTTCTCTAGAAATCCTTCATTAGTGGTTTTATTTTATCTATTTTCTTGTTCTGATAAAAAAGGTTAAACCGAAACTCTCTGAGATGGATAAAATTGCTTCTTACCCTTATTTTTATGTAAAGGATCTTGTAGGTCGGGTAGCTTCTACTATCTTTTTTCCATTGGATTTTTTGCTCCTAATGTTTTGGTAGAATAATTCGTAATAGCGGCCAAAATCTTGAGAAAATCTAAGTAAATGATCAATAGTTTTGGATAATAAATTTAGGAAAAATATGATATCTAGAAATAGAAATGAACTGATATATAGATAATCAAAATTGAAAAGAACTATATTTTTAGTATATTATCCCTGTTCTATTGCTATCGCGGGTTTTAGCTATTAACTAGATTCGAAATTTTAAGTTCTACTTACTCTTATAAAAAAACTCGCTCACTAAAGACCAAGCAGCAGCCATTCTAAATGTAAGGACACAAGCCTAAACCTCGAATAAAATTATTTTATTCTTTTAGTTGGAGTTGGTGGAACCTTAGGTGGTTCTCGGAAAAAGATAGCAAAAGAATGCATACACATTGAGTGCATCCTATAAATGTATCATAATTTTTTACGAAATGTGACATTGGATCTATAAATTTTTATTTTCAACATATCTTTCGATCTGATAAAAAGAGAAATTGGATAAGATTAATAGAGATCATGGGTTAGAGGTATAAAAAATAAAAAAAATAAAAAAGGATTAAAAAAAGAAAAGAGGGAATTCCTAATCCAATAAAAAAACCGGATTCTTCAATACTTGCTATTGTATAATATTCGTGTGGCACGCTCCCAAAATACATGCTACTTTTAGTTCTCCAAGTAAAGTTCTTCGCAAGGAAATACCGATAATGTCCGCTTGACTTTTTTAAGTGTGCCATGAATTCTCTTGAAAGGGAGGGGTGCGCTCGAGAATTGAGGTTTGGATAAAAATATTTGCTTCGTCTAGTGTCTACAATACATATGACTCATGATAGTACTAATTTCATTTCTACCAGATCAAAAAAAATTATGTAGAGAAGAAAATTGTATAGATACAATGTCACATTCCGTCCTTTTAGAAAATTGGAACGAAGGCTTTAGATCTATCTATGCTTCATTCTTCTGAAGGTGGGAAAAAAGATCAAACTAATTATGGATAAAAATTAGGGTTTGAAACTTAGGTAATTAAATTATTATTCTTAACCCAAAAACAAATTTGATCAATTTTTTAGGTGTTGCCCTGAGTTTCATCGCTGCCATTGATAATGACAGCGCACATGTAGCGGTGGGGGAGATCGTTACTCCCACTACTTTCTGGCCTAGAGTCGTAAGGATCTTCTCCTGACGGCGGGTTGCACAGATCGGAGTCGCAACTGCTATTTCTATCCGTGTCGTAGGTAGGCATTGGGGAATTATGCTCGCTCAGAGTGCCGATCGGTGGTGGGATCCATGAAGCAGGGGCGATCGATGGTGGTGTCGACTGCTCGGGGAAGTGAAGCATGCCGATCTTGCCCACCTGTAAGCATAGGCTCCCGATCATCATGTCAACTCTGTCTCCTATGGAATCAAAGGCCGGGTGTGTTGCTTGCGAGTGGACGGTGAATTCGAATGTACCAAATAGGATGTAGTTCTCCAACACGGACGAGTCGTAGATCGAGGGTGATGGAGGCTTCGAAGCTGCAACATTAGGGCGCCCACTTCCCACAGACGAAATTAATTGACGTGGGGTTAACGCATCAATGCCCATCATTAATGGACTTGGGTTTCAGGGAAGAGGGATGCACTAGAAGCTTTGTTCGGCTAATAGACAAACAACACAGGGACACGAGGTTTACCTAGGTTCAGGCCTCCGGAGGGAAAATCCTACTCCTACTTGTCTACTGTTGACTATCAATGAACCGAAGGTTATCGGGGTTGCCTTGATGACGATGGTTTGCATATGTAATCTAGCGGGTATATGTGCTAGGGTTTCAGATACCCTCCTCGTCGTTCCCTCCTGACATTTATATGGGGAGCCAGGTCTCAAGATACAGGACGATTCAATTACAAATTAGGGATTTCCTTTTAAAGTTTCTATCTTAAGCTTGCCGTATCCTCCAAGGAGTCCTGTCCTTTATGGGTCTGGCTCACCGGAATCTTCCTGTGCTTCAACGTCAGGTGCGGATCATCACATGGTCTCCCATTGGGCCAGACCGAATAGGCCAATCTTGGGTACCTGTAGGACATACCCATGTCAGGAATTATTCTAGGCCGATATCGCAATGGTTCCCGGGATATCCTATGATGATCGAAGGGGTACAAAAGGTGAGACTGATATGTATTAAATAATATGTATTTACTATTAATTAAATTAAATAATATTAAAAACATTATTTAAATTATATTTTTGGGGCGTCCCACCTAATTGGGCTTCACCGGAGGAGGCCCAAGAGGGGCCACGCCCTAGGAAGGGACAAGGGAGGCCGGTGGCCCTAGTGGGCTTCCCCCCATGTGGGGCACATGGTGGGGGCTGGCCGGCGGAGCTTCCCCATCTCCTACCTTTGATTAGTCCCACCCTGGGACTTCTCCCAAAATCCATCCCAATTGTTCTTTGCATATTCTCGCTCTCCCTCTCTCTCTCTCTCCCTTATGTGTGGTTCCTAAAGTTTGGAACTACATATGGGGATAGGGATTTCTCCACCATACGCACATCATCGTACTATTGGACTCGTTCTGCATCAATCTTCTTCCGCTGCTTTGCTAGAACGGAGCGTAGGAGACGTCTCTACACCGTAGGTCTGTAAGGCCACGAGCTACTGCCACTTGTGGTGCTTTAATTTGAGCTTGGACGTCGGCACGACCATGAGGTTGGCTACCTCATACAAGGACTAGGTGTGACTTGCGAGGACCTTCACAGGCTTGAGGTCGAGCGAGTTCGACTATGTCATCCATGTTCCCTGTGGAACGTTAACCGCGTTCGGTCTTCAAAGGTATGAACAGTGAATCCCCTCTCGGTACCTAACATCTGCATAGATAGATCCTGGCTAAGTATGTTAACTGTAGGAAATGTTTTTGTTTTCTGCCACGGAACCCCTTCAGTGATATCAGAGCCGATATATGCGTAGATGTTTGGTACGAGTAGAACACATGTTCATTGTGTGGGCATTGATTTTTTTAGTTGGTACCCTCCCACGTGTACTTGTTCATATCGCGGCAATGTCAGTTGAAGTGACTCGGACCGACCTTAGGCGTAACCTTATGCGAGACTTGTTCCATGACTGACATATGTCTTGTACCATATAAGTGGTCAGCGTGTGTCTATCTCTCTAACATTGGTTGATATGGCATTTACAAAGAACGGTCCTGAGAGGGGACTCAAAGCAGTAACTAGTCAATCAATGTTATGGTTGGAAGTTCGTAGGTACAAACAGAACTCTTGCGAAAGCCCTAACAACCGCGTAAAACTTGCAATAATAAAGTAGAGGCGTCTAACTTTATTTTGCAGGGGCTTGTGATATGTATGATCAAGGCTTGTGATATGTATGATCAAGGTAAGTATTTATGAAATGTACTGTTAACGGCATGTGGCACCGTGAACCTGGTGCAATGCCGGCGCACTCGATGGAGATCAAGGCACGACGACCATATCATATCACATAAACAATTTACATTTGATGTTAATTGGTTGTGTATCTTATTATGCTATTATTAGACTTACAATGGTAACATTATAAGATGATTTCTCAATATAATCCCAATGTTCATGTTCTCCCACAAGTGTGCGCCACCAAGAAAGTTCACAGTTATGTAGCATGTGTAACATCCCAGATTTTTAGTATGGGAAAAAGTTCATAGAATTCATGTGCATTGCATCATGGCATCTTGCAAAAAAATTCAAATTAAAAACCATTTGTGAAAAAAAACTATTCAAAAACCCTTCCATGCATGCATCTATTAGGGTTTAATGGAAATATCCATGTTTGAATTTTAAAATGGACAGGAATATATTCCCTAGAGTCCTAAAATGTTCCTTTGAATTTTATAAAATTTATGAAACTTGTTTGAGCTCATTTAGAGCTATTATGGAAAATATATGGAATAAATACAATGACACAAAGTTATAAGAGAAATCAAAATTACAAGGATTGATAGATTTTATATTTTATTTGGATATGAATAGTGTTCATTAACCTCCTAAAAAGAATGCATTGAATTTTATAAACTTGTAGAATCTTGTTTCACTTAAATCCGAGTTCAAAAACAAAAGATATGAAAGAAATGGATACATTAAAAAGAATAAAAGGAAGTGAATAAAAACGAAAGGGGCAACCTGGCCAGCGGAGCTAGCCCGAATGGCCCAGCCCATTCCCTCCACCGCCTCTCTCCTTCCCACGTGCAGCACACAGCGGCAACGGCCCAAAGCTGGCCCACCCAGAGCAGCTGCTGTAGCCCATCTCCTATCCCTCACTTCCCCTATTTTTTTCTTTGCTGACACGCGCCCCCCTCGTCATCTCCTTTCTCAGGACCGAGACGAACCCATCCCTGTATGATCGAATCCCCAAGAAATCTGCAACAACCCTAGTTTTACTAAATATACATTAGGTTTGAATGTGCATTCATGAGCATCATCATCTTAAAATGCATGCAAGAAAGAAAATAATTACAAAACCCTAAAACCTAGCTTCCCCTCTCTCTTTGAAATCAATTCAAATGGATTTTGGAATTTTGAAAACCTCAAAATATTTGGATCCCAAATGGTGATAAAGGGCCCCTCTAGTATTTCAATATGTTGTAAAGGCTCTAGTATTTTAAAATATATCAACAAATCTAGTTTGGAAATACAAATAGGAATTGAGAAAATATAAAAGAGAAAGAATTTTAGAAATAAAAAAGAGCCAGCACCCTATTCTAGCCCAGCCCATCTCCCTGTCCCTCCTACCCGCCGCTCGCGCATAGTAGCCGCGGCCCACCTTGGCCCAGCCGCAGCCCTCCACTGGCCCGTGTACCCCTTCGTTATTTTCCCCTTCTTCTTCCTCTCCCAGAAGGACGCATCGAATCTGTTGCGTGTCCTGCCGCTCGCCGTCGATCCCCCGCACGCTGTGATGCTCGCCGCCGCCCCTGGTGTCGAGGATAAGAATCGCCGCATCATTCTCTCTCGCCCCATACCCATCTCGCCCTCTCTGTTGTTTTTCCCCTTTAGCCCGAACCCTAGCCCAGACCTCACCAGCGAGCCCTGCCATCTCCGGCCACCCCGTTCCACGCCGTGTTCACTGCTAGAAGCGCCTCGCCGCCATATTCATACCTGCCGAAGCACGCAAGCTGGGAAGACCCCACCTTGCCGGAATCGAGCTCGCACATCTGTCGGCCGTCGCCATTGCCACCATCGATTCGGCGCCGTTCGACCGTCCCCGGCCTTGCCGTCACCACCATCATGCTCAGGGTGAGCTCGCGGTCCATGCAGACCCCTCTATTCCCTCTCCCTCGCTCTCTAGCCCCCTCCTCGTCGACCACCTGCAGCCATCGCCGCCGGCCGCCATCGTTCTCCTCACTTCGGCGACCAATAAATGGCGGCGCCTCTACTATTAGGTCCGCCTTGACCTCCTCTTTCCAACCATCCCACCCACGAGGCCCCGCGTGCAGCAGATCGATGGGGCCTTGCTCGATCTAAGAGCACCTCCATTGCTGACGTCATGCTGACGTCAGCATGAGGTCATTTCCCTATTTCTTTTTTTTAAATGTTTCCCATAAATCATTCCCGTAAATAAGAAAAATATGACATGTGGGCCCCTGTTGTAAGTCAAATAAACATTTTCAGAAATGTTTTCTGATTAAATAAAATGTAAAAGTAATTCCAAAATGTAAATTATTTTATAATATTCTAAAAACGATTTAAAATGAAATGAAAATGGAGAAATTCATAACTAATTCATTTTAAATCAGAAAAATCCAAATGATATATCCAAATTTTTATAAAAATAAGATCTAAATAATAGCATCAAAATCATGCATTGTTAAGCAACTCTCAGAGCAAGTATAATTAGAAGAACAAAATGAACCCCATAGGTGATTCCGAGGATCCCCCTATTCTACGGTTTACACCTCTCGGACCCTGTTTAAAATGGCCGTGCATGTTTAGGGTTTCAATTTCAATACACATTAACTTGTCATATCATCATTCCTGATTGAGCATTGCGTTGATGCCATGTGTTGATTGTTTCCCTCTCTTTCTGGTGTTTGGTTCTTCTCCGGTAGAATACGATATCGGAATCGGGATTGAGATTGAAGATCGAGATAAACACCATCGAAGCTCGAAGACCAATACTTGATCAACTATAACCAATTCAAGTACCAGGTGTCCGGAACTCTGCTTCCTGGATATCAACTGGCAAAGGCAAGCAAAGCCCCACACATACATATGAATCCTATGCTTTCAAACTATTTACATTCTTGTCATGTGCATGCGATTCTAAAGTCTTTTATCGATAGATATAGTAATCCTATCTGATGCATGTTCCCTTTGCAGCCTATATTCCCTGATCCACTGCTCCTAGCATAACTAGGGTTTGGCTTGTGAAGCGTTGCTAGAGCTGTTATCTCTGTTGTGCTTAGCCATGCTTAGCTGTTACCACTGGTCCATCCAGTTGATGAATCAGAGCTGTGAATGGACCTAGTATGACAGGATGACGTGGTATTATCAGAGATAAAAGTTAAACATGCTAAGGATTGTATGGGAGGCCACATTGGGTTGTGGTTTTTGCAGTCCCATACATGCACCCTTAGGACCCGATGTTCTTGCCTCTTGAACCAAGACGAGCGTACAACCACACGAGGTCTTGGAAACCCCCTATACCAACTAACTTGCCAAGGAAATTCCATGAGTCACATAGTTCGGGCGTTCCATTCGACATACGCATTCTGGCTCTTCTCGATGGAGGTGAAGGAGGTGCATTCATACAGGTAGGTAAGCATGGCAGGGAATGGGAGATGCCCGGCATCCGTAATCTCAAACCCTGTTCACATCATTAGGGACCGACTTCGGGACTCGACCCGTTACGGCGGCATCTTCCTAGTGCGTGACTCATGGTCTCGGCGAAAGCAAGGTAAAGGTCGTTCCTAAACACCCTCTGCCGGCCTTCCAAGGAAGAGGGCTTATCTAGTGGCATTAAGAGAAGGTTAATACGTGTGGGTAAAGTTGTACACCCCTACAGGGTTATTACTCTTTTCGAAAATCCGCGTCCGCCATTATGGACAAACTTGGGAACGGACGTGAAGATCATAGAGAACTTGA
The DNA here is from genome assembly GCA_916181665.1 of Avena sativa. NCBI lineage: Eukaryota > Viridiplantae > Streptophyta > Magnoliopsida > Poales > Poaceae > Avena > Avena sativa. Next base: position 182,387,980 of record OV702284.1, on the reverse strand, counting down.
ACCTAATAGTAAAACTTGGCAAGTAAAACAATGAGTGCTTAAGGATGCTTCCTCAGGGATCGAGCGGGTGATACTAGATAGGTTCAGCTGATGATGATTCGGTGTATATCAAGCGATGATCAAAGTTAGAGATACCACTCTCTTATCCCTTTTTAACATATTATGTTTAGTCGAGATTGTTTTCCCTCTTGTTTTACAAAACAAAGATGGCTTTATGCAAAATAACTCCACCAGCCATAACTCTTGAGGAGTACACCCTGTACTCACCCTTGCTTCATTGATACTTTTGCAGTAGGGTAAGTGTTACCATAGAAGATGAGTTCTTCATGGCATCGACATCGACGAGTAGTTTGGAGTTCCCAGTCAGCAGTCTGGGATCTATGGATTGGACGTCATCGTTATGCTTTAGGCCTCTTAGGCCATTTGTTAAGTTTTCTATATTTAATAGCATATATTGCCTTTCGTTGTTTGATGTTTGTGGTCGGTGACCTCTGCTAGTAATATTTTGGTTCTTTGCTCAGTTATGAGCTTGCTGTAATAAATTTTTGTGTCGTAGGGTCACTGTTGTGTCATCAATTCTCTCTCTGTATTCTTTCAAGATTTAGGTTAGACTTATATCAGAAAGAGGTCTGGGATTTGTCTAGCCCTAATCCCGGGAGTGTCACAGGTTTTGGTATCAGAGTAGTACCGACTGTAGGAAACCATTTATATTGGTCGATGTTGAGTCTAGTATTTGTGAAAACTATTTTCAAAGATGAAAATTATGTGTGAAAACTCTAGTATGCTTCTTTTCTCCTTATCCAGTTTCGCTCTAACTCTGGGTCATCTTATCTTGTGTTGATTTGGAAAAGTTGCTATCTCGTCTCTTTCTTCAAAGCTTAGGTGCCTTTTTAGGCATTTCGTTTCTCAACCAGTTGACCTAGTGTTAAGTTCTTCAGAGTCTGGTGTGTGTGTGCTCCTTTTTCCCTTTGATCGTATTCGTTTGAGAGATTTCTTTCTATCATCATCTCTCTACCTTAAGGGTCCACAACATCATGTTTATGGTCCCACATTGATCTATTCTAGGCCTCAAAGTCTCCTTTTGCCTCGTGTGCCTCCTTTTTATTTGTTTGGGTACTTCAGAATTCGTTCCTTCTCTTGGAAGCTACCTCGTGATTATTATCTTGTAGTGTAGCTTTGTCACTCAATTAGTAGTTACTCCTTTCATTGGGTATTAACCCTTGGACTTGAACCTAAGATCCCCGATTGTGCTTGATTCTGGTGTTTTGAATCTTGTACATGAAGCTGACCTTTAACCCAAGATCTATATTATTGATCCCTATTGTTAATGTTCAAACATTATGTAACATCCCAAAAATACTAAACTAGAATCATCAAACTCTAATCATCAAAATTAGGGCTAACAAAAACTTTTCTAAATAAAAATATGAAAGCATGCATGTGTGTATGCATCCCATTTTTGAATTCTTTTGAATTACCTTGTTTATGTGTTTCTTTGCTTGTAAAAGGATTCTTAGGTGAAATAAACATCATCTAAACAATTCCCAAACTTTTCCCAAAGACAAATAAATCAAAATAAGCCAAATTGAGTGAATGGTCATTTTGCCCAATTTAACTCCCATGCCTACTTTGGCTGTCCCAAACTTTCAGAACTTAACAAAAACTTGTTTGGATCTTTACACCCCTTGATAGTACTCTTAACAAAGTATCAAGTCCCACCTTGTGATCATCCAGAAACTTTCAAATGCATAGTTTAAATGACAATTCAAAATTGAATCTTTATCATATGGGAAGATCCCACTTTTTCAAAAACCACTCAAACAAGCTCAACTTTCAAAACCCAAGCATCTGCAGACTCACCAGCACCAACCTAGCACACCCACCAAAAATCTTTTCAAAATTCAAAACTTGAATTCTTGCGGCCATTTCATCAAACACCTTGCAGATTCAAATCAAATAAAATCTAAACACTGTGAGCAGTGATTGGAGCCTAACTTGTTCCCTCTCTAGCCCACAACGACCTCAGTAGATCGTCTAGCTAACTAAACCAAGCACTAGCCCCATTGTAAGCTTGGCAATGCCATCAATGGTGAACTGCCGAAGCTCACCATGTCACCCCAGTGTGGACAGCAAGCTAGGAGAAGAAACAAGCCTAGACAACATGTCTGGGAGCAAGCCAACACCCCACCGCCACTCCCTGTCCAGTGCTCGAACAATGCCAACCCCTGGACCACACGCACAGACCGTGCCCAGCTCGCCAGCAACCATGCCGAGCATGCGCCAGAGCACCGCCCTCGCCGCGTGCATACGTGATCACCACCGTCCCAGCAACCCACAGACACGCTCGTTCGCCGCCGCGCGGACCACGCACGCTGTGCGCATTAAAAAACTCCATCGGGCACGCGCAGAGCACCGCCACGTTATGACCAAATCGCACTGCCCCACGCCTCGCCACCGCGTCGTTGAGCATCACCAGGGAGCACCGCACCGCCCCCTACCGTCGCCCATGCCGCTAGCCTTCTGTGTCGTCGACCACGACGAGCTCAGCTTGCGCCCGTCGGTTCCCTCTCGCCACTATAAATAGAGGCCACCCCTAGCCGAATTGAGCACACCACGTCACTCCCCTCTCACCCAGAACCACCTCGCCTCAGTCTTGAAGCAAGGTGAGCAGCGCTTCGCCGGAATTGCACCGGAGCCCGCCGCTACTGGATAAGAAGGGGGCCAGCGATTGGAGCCTCCCCAGGAGAAGCTGCCGGTACCAGGAGGTTCACCGTCATCGACTTCATCGTTCGCCCGCCTCGCCGACCCTCGCCTGAGCCCCGGTGAGCCCCCAACAACCCTCACCTGCCGTGTTAGGTTTCAGTCTCGTCGGAATTGCCCGACGTGGACGACGACCCTCAGCCGTTAGATTACAACAAGATCCCACGGCTCACATCGCCCCATACCGCTTCTCACCCCATCGTCTCACTGATGCGTGGGGACAGCGACTTAACCAGCCCGCGTAAGCGCTGTGTGTAGCAGGCCGGCCCAGTATCGTTTCCCGCGCAGCCCAGTCGTTTGAATTTAACCTTTTCCATTTTATTTCAAACACACTTATGCACCTAAATTCAAAAATCAACCCAGCTCGATTCAGTGAACCAAACTGAATGAAACCAATTTTGTTAGAAAGTTCTGGAAATGCTGAATCCAAGCCCGTTGGATTCAAGTCATTTGGATTTGAAGATCATCCTTGGTAAAAAGAACAAGGCAGAAGCTTTTCTGCATTCAAACATTTTTCAAATTAAAACCATAATAGCTTTTGAGTTAATTCCAACTCTCAAAAATCAAATTTAACCATACCTTTCAGAATATATAGGTTTACTTACAGAAATAATGACCAAGTAATAAAAGAATGCCACATAAGCATTTCTAGTCACTTTATTTAATTAAAAATAAAAGGTTAAACCTTATTAAATTGTGACACCACTTTAAATCACATTCCCATGAACTAAAATATGTGGTGATGACATGTGTCAACATGATCCCATGTTTGGTTTGGAGAATATTAAATCTTATGTAGTTTTTCAATGAGTAGAAATTACTTTTCTAAAAAATAAAAGGAATTAAACCAAGCTTTGATCTGGTAATGTTAGTGATGATGCTAGATCATCTATAGGACCCCTTTTTTGTGATGATTGCAAGTAGTTATGTATTGTTTGGTGATTGTGTACCTCGTATTTATTTATAGACGCTAGTACCGACCAAGGATACGAGGAGGAAGGAGGATACTACGAAGAAGAAGTCGAGGAGAACTTCAACCACTGCTCTGCACAAGGCAATCCAATACTTGCAAGCCTAATGCTACTAGTTGAATGTGCAACCTACACTTTCAAGATACTCTACTGATGCAAACAAACCCTTACTTGTTACCATATGCCCTAAGCATATGTGATCATACCCACTTGATACCCCCTCCTAGTTTTATTTGCAACCTTTCTATTTTATTTCTTTATCAAAGCTACTTCCTTAGGGTTTACTTAAGTGACTGAGCCCTTTATAAAACTGATGGTTTTCTGGATGTGATACCATTGCAATTTTACCGTACAACCACAATACCCGAAGATTGGGTAGGGCTTGACTGGAAACTTATATACCTTATTATTAGTTCCCTCGCGGCCAAGGTCTGAGCCGAGGCTACCATGTGAAGATTGTCCACCTGTGCAGTACCCAAGATGACAGTTGGTCATGGTTGGGAGGCCAAACTCACATGAGAGGTGCTTATACTAGGGCGTGTAATGGAAAGGTTAGGATTGATTATCCGCATACTGAGTATGGTGAATTCAGGATTTGTTCCTGACGGATGTATCGAATGTTGTGGTGAAAGTGTACAATCTCTGCAGAGTGTCAAACTATTCGAATAGCCGCGTCCGCGGTTATGGACAGTTGGAGTGGCCATACTGTTCCCCGTCAGATGTTTTCAAAATGACTTGTGAAATGATTTGAGACTTTGACTTGACCACAACAGAGTTGTGGCATGAGATACAAGTTCCCCCCCTTAGGTGTTATAAAACTTCAACTAGCATTCGTTGCTTCTAAACTTAGTAGATGTAAATCTGGCTTTTTGCAAAACAACCCTAGAGCTTAGTGTCCTATTACAAAAACCCCTTCACTTGTTAGTATTAGTTTGCGAGTACTTAAAGAGTACTCATGGCTTTGTCCCTGGCTATTCCCGTGGCCAGAATATGAAGAGGAGTACCTGGAGGATGGACCCCAGGAAGGTTACGACAACTAGGATCATCTCCCATCGTCAGCATTGCCTGTGACCCCGAAGATGGAGCTTCGCCTATGCTACCATTACTATTATTACGTATTCCGCTGCTTGTGTTGTATTAAGAACTAGATCATGAGATCCTTATTTGTGTAAGACCTTATGTATGGTTTGTAATGGATGATGTACTGTGGTATCCAATTCTATTATGTCTCGCAAAAATTGTAATCCTGGGATTGCGATGTATGGCATAACAGGCATCTGGGATTAAAAAGCCGGGTGTTGACAAGTTGGTATCAGAGCCAGCCTGACCATAGGAGACCCTAGTTAGACTGGACGATTGAATCAAAAACTTTTTTTCAAAACCAAAGAAAGCAAGTATTTACAAAAACTTATTCCCATTCTTATCACTTTGATTCTTTCATAAATAATTCATGTTCCTCAAAAACTCTTGCAAAATACATAAAATTTGACACACTTGATCACTCTACTAACTTACTCATCCTATATTCTTAATAGATGGACGTGAAGTACATCAAGTTTTATCAGTTGGGAAATGGCGGAGACCTTATCTTTGAGAGGGATTTGGACCAGCTTTCGGAACTTCTGGAGCCTCCTCACCCCGAGTTCTTCAGAGCTCAGCTCAATGATCAAGGAGGAGAAGATATGTAGTGGCTAATTGTTGCAAGTCTCCGAGGAAGGATTGAACCTCCCACTTCGAAAGGAATTCAGTTTACCTTAAGAGAGAACAACTGGCTCGATGGACTTGCTAGGGCCATGCAGGAAGCTCTTGCCTGTCTGTGTGGGCAGAGTATCAACCGGATCAAGGGTACTCGCTTTGAGTTTTGCCCAAGGCGTGATGCTAATGGACAACCACTGGAAGCCCCATACCATCACGAGCTAAAGACCCAATTGGACCACCTTAGCTTCATGATGTACGATCGTCAACAAGAATTGGACAATTGCCGTGACTACTGCAACCACAAGTCCGCCATCATCAAGATGAAGGATCAGACCATCGCCATGCTAGCGAAGGATCGCAAGTCTCGCCGCCGTCAGCTCGACAAGAAGGAGCGCATCATTGCCTGTCTTCGCCATCGTATCTTGTCTTTGGAGGAGACCATCCACGAGAGAGACATGCAGTTGGAGGAAAGGGAGAATGCCGGAGAGGATCTTCGTGGAGACCCCTACTCCTATCTCAGTGATGATGATGATTTTCTGGAGGATTAGGCTATGGATTTCTTCACCGATGAGGATGATTACGCCTTCATCGATGACGACGAGGATGATGAGGATGACGACTACACCGACTCCAAGGAGTAGTAGCACTTGAGCACTAGCGTAGTGAGTAGTATTTGGTCCCACTGTATCGTAGTTTCCAGAATGGTTCTTAAAACCATCTGTTTTTCTTGTGTTGTGGTGTGTGTTTGTATCGTGTGAATGAATGATTGAAAAGCAAGTTGCTAGAAAATCTGAGTCAAACTTTAAAAACTTTTCAAAGTCCCAGAACCTTAGAAATTTCCCTCTTTTCTCATGATCTATCTCAATCTTCAGATGCCACGTGGAGGAAGTGGTTCATCCCCGGACCCGATGTTGCAGATCCTGCAAAGGTTGGTTTCTGACCGCAAAGTTGAAAGAGAGGAATGTCAAGCCAACCTAGCCACCCTGCAACAGATAGATCAGCTTGCCCACAACAACCAAGGCCATGGAAATCAGGACAACCATGGATCTAAGCTCAAGAATGTAGTGACCTCGGATCGGTAAGGATCCTAAGTCCCTGTGATTAACATGCTAGTCCCTGGATCAAAAGATAGCACTCACAGTCGATGAAATATCATGTAAAACACAAAGTCTTTATTACACTGAGAATACAGATTATAAATTTATTACAAATCTGCTTAGCATAAGGCTAGCTCAAATAACAACGGAAACATAAAAGCAGCTTGAGTCCATCAACGCCCCAGGATTGTCGAGTGTAGACTCGCGATCCCTACGCACCTTTCAATCTTCGGATTCTGCACATAAGACGTGCAGCCAACAAGTTGGGTCAATACTTTGAATGTATTGGCAAATTACACCAAGGAAAGAAAAGGCTATCTCTACATGCAAGGCTAATATAGGTTGTAGAGTTCTTTTGCTCAAAGCTAGTTTTCTTAAGTAGAAAGAAGAAGAGAAGATTTTCCCTACTTTGTAAACCTTTGCTTAGATAAAATAAGGTCGAGTGGCACACGAGGATATTACACACCAAGTGTCCAAACAACCAAACACTTGGATATTACGCACCAAGTGACACTTGGATCTTAAACACCAAGTTTCCAAAATCCCACCCATTGGCGATATTACGCACGCCATGGGGTTTCAAAATGTTGTTTTAGAAAAGAGAGAGGAAGATCCTTCAGAGGCTCCATCCTTCAGATGCTCAATGTTATTCTGTTTCCGTGAACACGGCTGATCGATCAGATTGCTATACTCTCGAGAGTTTGTGCACTTTACCCACAATCCACGATCAAGTACTTTTATAGACAAGACCATGGCGAGGCTTTCCCTTAGTAGCCCCTCTACCTTCTGGATCCAACCGTGCCAAGAACCTCCAAATGTTGGTACCCAGGTGAGGTTTCCCACTAAGTACTAGGCCAAGACAGAGCCCATATGTATTGTGGTTGCACTGGAAGCTTCTGAATTCTGAAACATGGCAGACTTCTTTGATTCCTGGGCGGCCTTCCTCCACCAAAATCTCACTCGTTGTCCCGACAACCATTCCGCCCAGAAGAAAACTTAGTGTTATTTTGAAGTGGATTTGAGAAGAAAAGTTTGCTCTAGAGAGCCTTTATACTTAGAAAAATTCTTTGTCTTTCGAACCCCCCAACGGTACTTTGTATATATAGCATAGCAAGCAATACTTAGCAAAAATAGGGATAACCTGTTAGGAGGGGAAATCCTAAGTATAGAGCTACTCATGGCATACTACGAAATCATCGCACTTGCAAAATAATACTAAAGAAAAATTCTACTAGAACATCCTACACATGCATACTACAGAATTTTGAAGATCACATGCATAGAATCAAAACTGGGACAAAAATTATGAACAAGTGGTGTAACTTGCCTTGATCCGAGCAGCACTCTACACAATAGCACTCCTTAGCGCACTCCGTACAATCTAACGAATCACAAACATAGATCTGATCACAACTTGCTCAAAACATGTCACAAGGATAATCATGCATGCATGCAACATGGTATTTATGCAAGATTGGTTTTTCTATATTGATCAAGGTACTAATACAATTCATAAGATTAATAGGAGATCCAACCATCTAATTAACCCCAAATTAGATCTAATGATCTTAAGCAAAGCTTTATAATTTTGCTCAGTAGGTATTGCAGAAACAAAGTTATTGCAATAAGAATCAACTAAAACAGAATTTTAATTATTTTTCTATAGAATAAACACTCTAATCTAGAGATTAAATTCTACACCGAAAACCCTACTGTAAACTTGGAATTTTATTGCAGATCTGTGTTCTACATAAAATTCTGAATCCAACGGTATATTATAAGCTAAATTTAGCCAAGTATTTATTTTTATATGATTTTCGCAAGTTTTAAATCAATTCCGCCAAACAGATCTAATCCTAAATTCAAAACTTGCCAAGTGGCAGATGCTGGTTGGTCCAGCTAGACAAGGCGGTGGCGACGCAGCATGCTGGCGCGGCTTGCCACGCGGCAGCGCGGGATTAGCTGGTAGCCCTTCGATCGATCTTCTAATCCTAACCGTCGAGCCTAGATCTAACGGCTAAGAGCAAGGATGAGCTCACCTCTCTGGCTGGCGGCGGCGGCTGGCGGTGGTGGGGCGCTACGGTGGTCGGCGTCGGCATCCGTGTTCCTCGGTGAGGGTGAAGCAGTCACGTATGATCGCCTCTTCCTCGCGGTCCCGCCCGTAGCCTCAGATTCGATCTCCTCTTCCCCGAGCGGTGGCGGTGGCTGCTCCTTCTCCGCAGCTCCGGTGAGCAATCCGTGGCGGTACGCTGCGGTATACAGAGGGGAAAACGGTGAGTCGACGTTGTCGATCGAGAGGTTCAAGATAGGGAGGAAATCAGGGGAGGGGGTTCCCCTGTTGTCGACTTCGTCGGCTTACCGAGGCTAGCGATGGTTCGAGCCCACGGAATCAGAGGGAGGCTAGGGTTCTGAGGGTTTTGGGAACGGAGGAGGGGGCTCGCAGCTGGGTCTTTATATGCAGCCTGGGGGGAGTCCTGGCTGGACACAAAGGCGGGAAGAAGCGTGGCCGGCGCAGACTCCGGTTCTCGTCGGAGCGGAAAGGAGAGGGTGACAGGTGGGGTTCGGGTGTCGGCGGGTGTGGCAGCGCGGGCTGTGCTGGGCTGCGCTGGCGTCTGGTAGCGCTAGGCGACGCACGTGCGTTAGTGGGCTGGCGCAGCCAGCCCAGTAGGTTAGACAGGCTCCTCTTTTTTTTATTCATTTTTTTCCAATTCTGTTTAACTAAATCTTTAATAGCTTTTGCATACTAAGTCCAAACTTGATGAAACTTGTTTCTAAATTTTTGTAAAAGTAAGGTGGTCAACATAGGACCATGGTTTAATTTTTTACATAGTTTTCTTAGAAGGCTACAACAAAATTGCTCACACAGGGTATTCTTATTAGGGTTTTTGGTGGGTTTAGGTGTTAGGGTTTTGTTGTACATTCAATTGTAGGATGCAATGATACATGAAATGATGCAAGGATGATGCATGCTTCTAGTAACATCATAATAAAATCTGGGATGTTACAAAGAATTTCCAGAACACCAACCTACCTGTTTTCACTAAGTCGGAAGAGCCCCTAGATGCCGACGATTGGCTGAAGACCATGGAAAATAACCTAGAAGTCGCCGGAGTGGAAGCTAACGAGAAAGTTCTGTTCGCCACCCACTATCTAGCTGGAGATGCCAGAGCATGGTGGAACAGTGTTCGTGCAATGACCGGAGGCCAGATGATGAGCTGGGCGGAATTCAAGGTCAAGTTTAGCAGAACCCATGTGCCACCGGGTTTAATCAAGAGGATGAGAGACGAGTTCAGAGAACTGAAGCAAGGAAGGATGACTGTAGTGGAATACTGTGACAAATTCTTGTCATTAGCTAGGTATGCCTCGGATGAGATTGACACCAAAGCCAAGAAGAAAGAGAGATTCTTGAATGATCTGCATGATGAGATGCAGACTGTGTTAGTCAATATCCCCTTTGCTGATATTGAAGCCCTTGTCGACTCTGCTATCCAGATGGAAGGAAAGATCAACCAAGCCAATGAGAACCGCAAGCGTCACATGATGCATCAGCCAGGAACCCATCAGACCCCAAAGTATCGCCCTAACCCATCTCCAGGATTTTCCCCAAGAACCAACAGACCCCCGATGAACCGTCCGACCTACCCCAACCGTGGAAACCCTAGACCCGGAGGAAATAACAACAACCCCGGCAACTCTAGCAATTTCAACCGTGCCCCACCCAAATTCAACAACAACAATGCTGCCACCAACACCAACACTGCCCCGAGGACTGGAAGCAATGCTGTGCCTGTAGCAGCAAAGGACAAGTTGCAGGTGACTTGTTATGACTGTGGAAATAAGGGTCACTATTCCAACGAGTGCCCCAACAAGAAGAATGCCGCAGCCCCCAATACCAATGCCCCAGCTTAGCAGCAGCATCGTGTTCAGCCCGGAAGAAGATTTGCCCCAGGGAATTCACTCAACCGCAACGGCCGTCTTTTCCTCATGCATGCTGAAGAAACTCAGGAAGCGCCAGACGTTGTGCTGGGTATGTTTTCTATTAATTCAGTACTTGCAAGAGTGTTGTTTGATTCTGGTGCATCGCATTCATTTGTCACCGAAGAATTTGCATGCACTAGTAAAATTCAACCAACAAAACTGAAGCATGTTATGATCATCCAAATTCTCGGTTTAACCACCAAAATAGGCAAATTTGCAAAGCCGTCCCTATCTGAATCCATGGCATAGATTTTTATGCTAATCTGATAGTACTCGTAACTAATGGTTTGGAAGTAGTACTAGGAATGGATTGGATGTCCAAACATAAAGGGTTGATTGACTGTGCCAAGAAAGCCATCACCATGACCAATACAGCCGGAATATCAGTTGAGCATATATCTGAAACCTTACCTCGCCAATTCAAGTGCAACAAGAGTATAGCCCAACCTACCATTGACCAAGTCTGGATAGTCTGTGAATACCCCGATGTATTTCAGATGTTTTGCCCAGTATGCCCCTAGATCGGGATATCGAGTTTATCATTGAACTAATCCCCGGAACATGACCCATAGCCCAGAGACCCTATAGTATGAACCTGTCGGAACTGGCAGAACTGAAGAAGAAACTGGATTCCATGTTGGAAATTGGATTGATTCAACCAAGTGCGTCACCTTGGAGATCACCTGTTTTGTTCGTGGATAAGAAGGATGGAGGTAACCGTTTGTGTACGGATTACAGGAAGTTGAATGATGTCACCATCAAGAACAAGTACCCCTTGCCCAAGATAGAAGATTTGTTTGATCAGTTGACCGGTGCCAAAGTGTTTTCTAAGATTGATCTTAGGACTGGCTATCATCAACTCAAGATTTGTGCAGAAGATATTCCCAAGACTGCCTTTACCACCCGATATGGATTATACGAGTGTACCGTTATGTCTTTCGGATTGACCAATGCCCCCGCTTATTTCATGAATCTCATGAATAAGATTTTTATGGACTTCCTGGATAAGTTTGTCGTTGTTTTCATCGATGACATCCTGATTTATTCCAAATCAGAAGAGGAACATGAGATACACCTAAGGACCATTATTGGAACCCTTAGAGAGCATCAGTTGTATGCCAAGTTTAGCAAATGTGAATGCTGGTTACAAGAAGTAGGATTCCTCGGTCACATTGTATCAGCCGGAGGAATTGCTGTTGATCCCGCAAAAGTGAAATATGTAGAAGATTGGCAAGCCCCAACCACTCAAACCCAAGTCCGTGCATTTCTCGAATTGGCGGGATATTACCGCAAGTTTGTAGAAGGATTCTCGAGTATCGCCAGACCCATGACCCAATTGATGAAGAAGGACAAGAAGTTTGAATGGACCGACAAATGTGATGCGAGTTTTCAAGAACTCAAGAGGAGATTGATTTCAGCCCCAATCTTGATCATGTCGGATATCACGAAGCCCTTCGATGTGTATTGTGATGCATCCAAGATCGGTCTCGGATGTGTGCTAATGCAAGAAGGCAAAGTTATATCTTATCTATCTCGACAACTGAAACAACATGAGCAAAATTACCCAACCCATGACCTCGAACTCGCAGCCGTAGTTCTAGCCCTGAAGACGTGGAGGCATTACCTGATGGGAAATCGTTGTGAGATTTATTCAGATCACAAGAGCCTGAAGTATATATTCACTCAGAAGGAGCTGAATATGAGACAGAGAAGATGGATTGAGCTAATCAAGGATTAAGATCTGGACATTCATTATCACCCTGGTAAAGCCAACGTGGTAGCAGATGCCCTTAGCAGATTGCCGTGCCGCTTGAACTCCATGATTTTGAAGGAGCAACCAAGTTTGCACAAAGAGATGGAAGATTTTTGAATGGAATTAGTGAGTGAAGGATTTTTAGCTAGCATAGAACTTCAACCCACTTTGATCAGTCAGATCAAAGAGGCGCAGAAGGGAAATGCTAGTATCGACGGAATCAAGCGTCGTATCGGTACAGGAAAAGTACCCGGATTCACCGAAGACGAAGAAGGAGTTCTGTGGTACAAAGGACGCCTTTCTGTACCAGCAGATTCTGAGTTGAAAGAAGTGATTCTGAAGGAAGCTCATGATACTCTTTATTCTATCCACCCCGGAGGAACTAAGATGTATCAAGATTTGAAGGAGCAATTTTGGTGGCATAAGATGAAGAGAGAAATCGGAAGCTATATCGCCAAGTGTGATATATGTCAGCGACTCAAGGCAGGACATCAAAGACCCGCTGGACTATTGCAACCATTACAGATTCCGGAATGGAAATGGGATTCCGTTGGAATGGACTTTATCACCGGATTGCCTACTTCTAGTAGGGGAAATGACTCTATCTGGGTCATAGTGGACAGATTGTCCAAAGTAGCCCATTTCTTACCCGTCAAGACCACATATCAGAGTTCGAAGCTAGCGGAGTTATACATCGCTAGGATTAGTTTGCACGGAGTCCCCAAGAACATCATATCGGATCTTGGAACTCAGTTTACCTCGAGATTCTTTAAGAAAGTTCAAGGAGGTTTAGGAACTCGCCTAGATTTCAGCACCGCGTATCACCCTCAGACCGATGGACAAACGAAGCGAGTAAATCAAATACTCGAAGATATGCTGAGAGCATGTGTGTTAGAATTTGGATCTAAGTGGGAAGACTGTCTGCCGTTTGCAGAATTTTCGTACAACAATAGTTATCAAGCTAGTTTGCAAATGGCCCTATTTGAATTCATGTATGGAAGAAAGTGTCGCACCCCTTTGAACTGGTCGGAAGTAGGAGAGAGTCAGATTTTCGGACTCGACATCCTACGAGAAGCAGAAGAGAAGGTTCACAAGATTCGTGAGCACCTCAAGACAGCCCAGTCCAGACAGAAGAGTTATGCCGACAAGAGACGTCGAGACCTCGCCTTCAACATAGGAGATTTTGTATATCTGAAAGTGTCGCCATTGAAGGGAATGCAGCGTTTCCAACTCAAAGGAAAGTTAGCCCCTAGATATATCGGACCTTTCAAGATTCTGAACCGTCGAGGAGAAGTGTCATATCAATTGGAACTACCTGAAGAGATGTCAGCCGTGCACAATGTGTTCCATATATCATTACTTCGCAAGTGCCTCGAAGTTCCAGAGAAGACTGAAGTGTTCAAGAATATCGATCACCGGACCATAGAGATCAACGATGACCTAACCTATCCCAAAGTACCCATCCGTATTTTGGAAGAAGATTTTCGAATCACCAGAACCCAAAGCATCAAGTTTCTCAAAATTCTGTGGAGCAACCACACAGAAGAGGAAGCTACCTGGGAGCGCGAAGATCACATCAGGACGGAATTTCCCGATCTCTTCAAATCCTAGGAAATCTTTCCGTCCTTTTTCAAATCTCGGGACGAGATTTTTTTAAGGGGGGAAGGTTTCTAACATCCCAAAAATACTAAACTAGAATCATCAAAATTAGGGTTAACAAAAACTTTTCTAAATAAAAATATGAAAGCATGCATGTGTGTCTGCATCCCATTTTTGAATTCTTTTGAATTACCTTGTTTATGTGTTTCTTTGCTTGTAAAAGGATTCTTAGGTGAAATAAACATCATCTAAACAATTCCCAAACTTTTCCCAAAGACAAATAAATCAAAATAAGCCAAATTGAGTGAATGGTCATTTTGCCCAATTTAACTCCCATGCCTACTTTGGTTGTCCAAAACTTTCAGAACTTAACAGAAACTTGTTTGGATCTTTACACCCCTTGATAGTACTCTTAACAAAGTATCAAGGCCCACCTTGTGATCATCTAGAAACTTTCAAATGCATAGTTTAAATGACAATTCAAAATTGAATCTTTATCATATGGGAAGATCCCACTTTTTCAAAAACCACTCAAACAAGCTCAACTTTCAAAACCCAAGCATCTGCAGACTCACCAGCACCAACCTAGCACACCCACCAAAAATCTTTTCAAAATTCAAAACTTGAATTCTTGCGGCCATTTCATCAAACACCTTGCAGATTCAAATCAAATAAAATCTAAACACTATTGTGAGCAGTGATTGGAGCCTAACTTGTTCCCTCTCTAGCTCACAGCAACCTCAGTAGATCATCTAGCTAACTAAACCAAGCACTAGCCCCACTGTAAGCTTGGAAATGCCATCAATGGTGAACAGCCGAAGCTCACCATGTCACCCCAGTGTGGACAACAAGCTATGAGAAGAAACAATCCTAGCCAACATGTCTGGGAGCAAGCCAACACCCCACCGCCACTCCCTGTCCAGCGCTCGAACGTTGCCAACCCCTGGACCACACGCACAGACCGTGACCAGCTCGCTAGCAACCATGCCGAGCATGCGCCAGAGCGCCGCCCTCGACCGACGCCCACCGACCGCGCACCGCCCTCGCCGCATGCATACGTGATCACCATCGTCCCAGCAACCCCAGTCACGCTCGTTCGCCGCCGCGCGGACCACGCACGCTGTGCGCATTAAAAAACTTCGTCGGGCACGCGCAGAGCACCGCCGCGTTCTGACCAAACCGCACTGCCCCACGCCTCGCCACCGTGTCGTTGAGTATCGCCAGGGAGCACCGCACCGCCCCCTACCGTCGCCCACGCTGCTAGCCTTTTGTGCTGTCGACCACGACGAGCTCAGCTTGCGCCCGTCAGTTCCCTCTCGCCACAATAAATAGAGGCCACCCCCAGCCGAATTGAGCACACAACCTCACTCCCCTCTCACCCAGAACCACCTCGACTCAGTCCCGAAGCAAGGCGAGCAGTGCTTCGCCGGAATTGCAACGGAGCCCGCCGCTACTGGAGAAGAAGGGGGCCAGCGATTGGAGCCGTCCCAGGAGAAGCTGTCGGTACCAGGAGGTTCGCCGTCGTCGACTTTGTCGTTCGCCCGCCTCGCCGACCCTCGCCTGAGCCCCGGTGAGCCCCCAACTACCCTCACCTGCAGTGTTAGGTTTCAGTCTCGTCGGAGTTGCCCGACGTGGACGACGACCCTCAGCCGTTAGATTAGAACAAGATCCCACGGCTCACATCGCCCCATACCGCTTCGCACCCCCTCGTCTCACTGACGCGTGGGGACAGCGACTTAACTAGCCCGCGTAAGCGCTGTGCGTAGCAGGCCGGCCCAGTATCGTTTCCCGCGCAGCCCAGTCGTTTGAATTTAACCTTTTCCATTTTATTTCAAACACACTTCTGCACCTAAATTCAAAAATCAACACAGCTTGATTCAGTGAATCAAATTGAATGAAACCAATTTTGTTAGAAAGGTCTGGAAATGCTGAATCCAAGCCCGTTGGATTCAAGTCATTTGGATCTTTAGATCATCCTTGGTAAAAAGAACAAGGCAGAATCTTTTCTGCATTCAAACATTTTTCAAATTAAAACCATAATAGCTTTTGAGTTGATTCGAACTCTCAAAAATCACATTTAACCATACCTTTCAGAATATATAAAAATATATAGGTTTACTTACATAAGCATTTCTAGTCACTTTATTTAATTAAAAATAAAAGGTTAAACCTCATTAAATTGTGACACCACTTTAAATCACATTCCCATGAACTAAAATATGTGGTGATGACATGTGTCAACATGATCCCATGTTTGGTTTGGAGAATATTAAATCTTAAGTAGTTTTTCAATGAGTAGAAATTACTTTTCTAAAAAATAAAAGGAATTAAACCAAGCTTTGATCTGGTAATGTTATTGATGATGCTATATCATCTATAGGACCCCTTTTTTGTGATGATTGCAAGTAGTTAAGTATTGTTTGGTGATTGTGTACCTCGTATTTATTTATAGACTCTAGTACCGACCAAGGATACGAGGAGGAAGGAGGATACTACGAAGAAGAAGCCGAGGAGAACTTCAACCACTGCTCTACACAAGGCAAGCCAATACTTGCAAGCCTAATGCTACTAGTTGAATGTGCAAGCTAACACTTGCAAGATACTCTACTTATGCAAACAAACCCTTACTTGTTACCATATGCCCTAAGCATATGTGATCATACCCACTTGATACCCCCTCCTAGTTTTATTTGCAAGCTTTCTATTTTATTTCTTTATCAAAGCTACTTCCTTAGGGTTTACTTAAGTGACTTGTAGATTCTAGAAAGATATTTGAAGGTTGCATAAAGAGCATAAAATTTGGCCTAAGCTAGAAAATCTTGATGTCATCCTAAGGCATAAGATTGAACTTAGTTGAAACTCCACTAGTTTACTACCCCTCATTAGTACTCACCCCCACTTATAGATGCTAGTGCTAAGCATAAAACTTGATCAACTTTAGATGGGAAGACATGGTGTAAAAATGGTTATGAAAACCTTAGAATGATGGATCATTCTACTGAGATGGTTTGACATGTCTTTCCGAACACCAAATGATTTTGGGTGATGAAAATGTTGAGGCATGACCCTTAGCCCTTTATAAACCTGATGGTTGTCTGGATGTGATACCATTCCAATTTTACCGTATAACCACAATACCCGAAGATTGGGTAGGGCTTGACTGGAAACTTATATACCTTAGTATTAGTTCCCTCCCGGCCAAGGTCTGAGCTGAGGCTACCTTGTGAAGATTGTCCACCTGTGCAGTACCCAAGATGATAGTTGGTCATGGTTGGGAGGCCAAACTCACAGGAGAGGTGCTTATACTAGGGCGTGTAATTGAAAGGTTAGGATTCATTATCCGCATACTGAGTATGGTGAATTCAGGATTTGTTCCTGACGGATGTATCGAATGTTGTGGTGAAAGTGTACAATCTCTGCATAGTGTCAAACTATTCGAATAGCCGAGTCCGCGGTTATGGACAGTTGGAGTGGCCATACTGTTCCCCCGTCAGATGTTTTCAAAATGACTTGTGAAATGATTTGAGACTTTGACTTGACCACAACAGAGTTGTGGCATGAGATACAAGTTCCCCCCCTTAGGTGTTATAAAACTTCAACTAGCATTCGTTGCTTCTAAACTTAGTAGATGTAAATCTGGCTTTTTGCAAAACAACCCTATAGCTTAGTGTCCTATTACAAAAACCCCTTCACTTGTTAGTATTAGTTTGCGAGTACTTAAAGAGTACTCATGGTTTGTCCCTGGCTATTCCCATGGCCAGAATATGAAGAGGAGTACCTGGAGGATGGACCCCGGGAAGGTTACGACAACTAGGATCATCTCCCATCGTCAGCATTGCCTGTGACCCCGAAGATGGAGCTTCGCCTATGCTACCGTTACTATTATTACGTATTCCGCTGCTTGTGTTGTATTAAGAACTGGATCATGAGATCCTTATTTGTGTAAGACCTTATGTATGGTTTGTAATGGATGATGTACTGTGGTATCCAATTATGTTATGTCTCGCAAAAATAGTAATCATGGGATTGCGATGTATGGCATAACAGGCATCTGGGATTAAAAATCCGGGTGTTGACACATTACCTCAGAATGGCTAGTACCTTTTAGTATAACCTTCAAGCTTGTGGATATTGTCGCTAATGAATAGTGACAATAAAGGACTTCCCTACCACAAGCTATGGCAGATGTTCTTTAATGGAACCAAATAGATCACGACAAGGGTAATCCTCGAGAGTCTCACATCTGTGCTCGTTACTCTGCCACACCCTTCTTTTCTATGCATTGGTTTTCGGAGGATTGTTGACTTATGCATCCACATCTCGGGATTCTATCCTGAGCATGTTCCTTCCCCTTGTTGCTTTTCGATCTTTGTCTACCAGTTGGTAGCCAAGTAGTAAATGTGCATTGGTGTCTTCCGATGAAAGATACTCTTGTGGTCTGTCATGACAAACCATTTCGGGATGTCAGGAGAAACAAACTCCAGTACCTCGTCATTTCTAAGACCAGGTCAAAGTGTTGTAATCCGCAGATCAATAAGCATCTAGCTTATGTTATGTTCTACCCTAAAGTATCACACCCTTTCTATACCAAGAGATCGTGCTAAGTCTCATGACCCTCTTAATCAAGTGATGCTCTTACACATATTACCCACCTTTCCTCTAAGTTATCTCTGCTCAGGAATGTTGCGTGTGCGTATTGATGTGGCCATCTAAGATTCTTAGCAATTCTCATCGCTTTGAACTCTAAGGGCAGTTGTGTCATTCTTAGCGTGACTATTTATCTAATCACTAAGCAAAGAATGATTGTGCTACCAAGTCCACTATTCTAGTGCAACCTCTTCGGTCAAAGAGTTAGGCCCGTGCCGAACCTCTGCGACTATGTCTTCTTGCCTTACAAAGCAAGTTTCCTCTCGAGATATGTGACATATCGGTGGTTCGTTATATTCTAGATGTCTACTAGAAGTATCGCTATGTTGCCACATGACCGTGTTGTCAAGTTCTTGAGCAGGCAAGTTCTTTGAACTATTACTTTCTCCAAGGATCCATACTGGATACCCCTGAGCTAGTTGGTTGAGCTTAAACAACAACTTGGAGAGTTGTAAGACAAATGTTCTATCCAACTCTGTTCCTCCTTAAAGGGATGTCTATTTCTGTTCCTGTTGAAGCAGGATAATAAGTCCTTTGTGGATATGTTATCTTCCCCGCCTTTGATTTGGTTTGGGCAGTTGTCAAATCAAACTCAGTTCTAAGGACAATCTTGATGGTGTATCTACTTGTGACGTTTCACTCAAGTACATATTCATGTCTCTAGTCTGACCAATGTCTATGACTTGTTCATACAACATGTGACTCCATCCTCTTGGAGTGTATACATAAGTTTGTTATTGAGCCCACCGATGACATTCCTAACTTATCCATGTTATATCAGACTCATATGGAACAATTGGCATTAATGTTGGAAACTTTTTAGAACCATCTTCATGTTATCTCGAAGTATGTGTTTTGGATGTTAGAAGTGACCTTCTCCGGTTCACGTGCAAATGTTGAAAGATGTCATCGTGGATTCGAGTAGAGTTATCTTTGCTTCCTCGGGAATCATTCCAAGTCGGTCAAGTATGTGCGAATAATTCTTGACATGGAAGGTTGATACCTTCACATCTTGAGAAGATCCTCCAGGCACACCAAGCCACTAATTGATTCGTCATGGAAGATAAAGAAGTCCAACAAAACTTATATATCCTCCTAAATGTTTCCTAACAAGGATTCAAATTGTGTTTCATTACAAACAACTCATGTAGGTGGAATTGACGTCTAATAATTTACTATCACATGGGTTCTGCAATCTAGCTCATCCTTTGAAGCTTGACATTGAAGTCCATGTCTTGAGAATCTAGTGACTTTACCTCTGTGGTAAATGTTGTACCCTTTCTATTTGGATATGCTGAGTCTAAAGTATCTCTCCACTTAATCAAAGATGAATCTCAAGCAGCAATAATGATTGGTGTTCCTCAAGGTTATGACGTAGGTCTATTGTAACTCTGGAAAGATTGATGCAGTGGTTGGCACAATCAGTCGGAAGAACTATTGCCACACTCTCTTGAATCAGTGATAACAACCACTCCTCATGAGGCATTTTCTATGATCTATCATGGGAATTGGACTTATGGTTTTCTTTGGATTCGAAGTCTGACCTTTAATTGATGACTGATTGAAGGCTTGTTAAAAGTTTGATATCAGTATCTCGAACATCAAGGAGAACATTTAAAGTAGTATTGCTAAATGTCTCTTGGTCGATCCTCCAGACCCTTTTTATGATGGCAAACATCTTGTTATGCCAAGTACTTGAAGTCTGAGAATGAAGTTCCTTTCTTCTCATGTCATCAGGAATCTTCTAAACTATTCATCTTGGTGGTGTAAAGTGATATCATGATCTTTGGCAAGATTTTCATAGTCCTGGATGAAATAAAGAGTTTCCTTCCTGTTTTATTAAACATGTTCGAAGAGCGACCATGATTTTGGTAATCAATAGTTTCTCTTGTTACATGTTCCTTGTGACTCTTACGAGTCCTCTCCACCAAAACACCTTTCTGTCTTGGCCTTATGTTGAACCAAAGAATGACTCTTCTGTGTCAAAAGTAGTTCAACAGCTTGGTTTTGTTGGTATCCATCTCTTCCACCTGTAAAGCTCTACTTAACATGTTTAGTAGAGGTTTACCTCTCGAAGTCTATATTCCTTTTTCCATCTATTGGAAGTCTCCTTCCCTCAAAAGTCAAAACTCTTCTGCAAGCTCCATGGTCTCAATCCTTATGAAATCCAATTACATGTCACCTTGAAACCTTCTTCTTTTGTTTCCTCCGTTACCTTAACGTGTTTCATGTTTGTTGGCTTTAGAGATGTTTGTGAAACATCTATCCATGAGTTAACCATGAAATACTCAGTTCGTGGTTCTGTGTCATTCCCTCTCCTCTTTAGTGTGATCAGCCACTTTGAAGACTATGAAGCGCTTCATTCATTCAATAATGGTGGCATGGATCAATCTCTCCAAGAAGATCGTCGAAATCTAGTATAACCATGTTCCTTCTATCTTCCAACCTAGGAATCTCGGGTCGAGATTCTTTTAAGGGGGATAGAATTGTAATAACCCTAGTTTTACTAAATAGACATTAGGTTTGAATGTGCATTCATGAGCATCATCATCTTAAAATGCATGCAAGAAAGAAAATAATCACAAAACCCTAAACCCTAGCTTCCCCTCTTTCTTTCAAATCAATTCAAAAGGCTTTTGGAATTTTGAAAACCTCAAATATTTGGATCCCAAATGGTGATAAAGGGCCCCTCTAGTATGTCAATATGTTGTAAAGGCTCTGGTATTTTAAAATATATCAAAACAGATCTAGTTTGGAAATACAAATAGGAATTGAGAAAATATAAAAGAGAAAGAATTCCAGAAAGAAAAACAGAGCCAACACCCTATTCTAGCCCGGCCCATCTCCCTGTCCCTCCTACCCGCCGCTCGCGCACAGTAGCCGCGGCCTGATACGTGCACCCACTGTTGACGTGAGACACTTCGTTGGAACCCCAACAGCAAGGTGTGATGAGCACATCAGCAAGTTTCCCTTCGTAGAGACGGAGGTTATCGAACCTGAAGGAGGAAGGAAACGTCTCAAAGGTGTTGCTGGCAACATGGAGACCTGCACAACACAAACGCAATACTTTGCCCAAACGAATCAGTGAGGTTGTCAAGCTCACCGGTTTGCAGTAACAAAGGATTAAATATATGGTATGGAAGGTAATGGTTTGCAGCAATTAAACAAGTAACAGTGGAAGATGTATCAATGGTAAATATTGGACCGGGATCCATAGTTCACTAGAGGTGCTCTCCTTAGATAAACAACATGGCATAAAGGGTAAACAAATTACAGCGGGGCAATTGACAGGAACTGAGCAAGGCATAACAATGCAATTACTAGGCAGAAAGATCCTATGAGCTTGATTGGGCAATACAACAATATACATAGACCGTCATCCAACTGCATCTATGACTAGAAGTCCACCTTCAGGTTATCATCCGAACCCCCTCCAGTATTAAGTTGCAAGCAACAGACAACTGCTTTAAGCAAAGTGTGTAAGGTAAACAGTCCACATGTTCCATGAACAAGAGACCGTTGTTTTCTCCCTAGTAGCAACAGCACATCTAGAACCGAAGAGATTATTGTCACTTCCCTTGGAAACTAGAGGCATGAACCCACTATCGAGCATAAATACTCCCTCTTGGAGTCACTAGCAACTACTTCGCCAAGATAACCACTAGCAACGGAGAGCATGCCAGATCACAAACAACACAGACATGATAGAATCATAAAGATAAAACCATTCATCAAACCAACATAATAATCTCAATATCCATCGGATCCCCGCAAACACAACATGCATGATTACAAATAGATTAGATCTTGATTATGAACGGATCTCACAAGATCTATACATGAAACCACAAAGGAGGAGATACAACCATCTAGCTACTACATGGACCCATAGTCCAAGGTAGAACTACTCACGAATCATACCGAAGAGAAGGCCTCCGGGATGATCTCCCCTCCGACAGGGTGCCGGGAAGAACTTCAGATCCCCCCGATCTAGGGACGATGGTGGCGGCGGCTACAGACGGTTTTATGGATTTCTGATCAGGTACTCAGGGTTTCTGCATCGGGGGCTTCTTATAGGCGAAGGGGAGAGACCGGGAGGTGGCCAGAGCCACCAAACCCTAGCCAGGCGCGGGCCCACCTGCCCCCGTGCCTGGGGTGGGTCTGGCCCCCCTGGCCGGCCCCTCCAGCTCTCCTCTAGACTTCTTGTTCCCCACGGAAAGTAATTGACTTTGTCCTTCGTCCCGTCCAATTTCGAGAATATTTCTTTACTAACTTTTCTGAAACCAAAAATAGCCAAAAACAGGTATCTGGTACTGTTGCAACTTGTTAATAGGTTAGTACCAGAAAACATGTAAAAAGCACCTCAAAGTGTGGACAAGTAAAGCAAAGTAGATACTAAACAAGCATGGAGCGTCAAAAATTATAGATATGTTTCCAACGTATCAGCATCCCCAAGCTTAACTCCTGCTCGTCCTCGAGTAGGTAAGTGATAAAAGAATAATTTTTGAGGTGACATGCACCCTCAAAATAAATATCCAACCATTTGCAAGCATTGAAAGCTGGGATCAAAGAACTCTAAACATGTGCATGGAAGATGGAGTTCTAACAATAGGACATAGTAACTATGCATGCAACAAGTCAAGCTACAAACAAAGATCATGAATAATATGCATTTAAAAACGTTTGTTTGTTTCACATGTAGAAAGCATAGCATAGTGGCAATCAGCTTGTCCCTCATAGAGTAGCAATATAATGCATAGGACACTTGCAAAGTTCACAAGGGTGACTAGAAACAAATAGCACAAGAGCAAGTAATAACACAATATGCATCAATTAATAAGCTTTCGAACACTGCACACAGAATGACAACTATGCTCTCTTAATGGTGCCTAAAGGTAGAAGGTGGAGACTCAATAATGGTGGAAGAAAGGCCTTTTTGTAAAGGAAGAAGTGATTACAAGTTTCAAAAAGAGCTTCCAAAAATTATGGAACCTGTTAGCTTTCAGCCCTCATTGCCCCTATCATAAGCATCTTGAAATGGTTAAGGTTAAAGTGGCAAAGTTGGAGTATATGCTTGACGAAGTATAAGTTTGCAATCTCATGCCCCTTGAATATGAGGGCCACACCTCATGCATACTCAACTTTGGGTCCAGGTAAGTTCTTGTCACTATAAGTATTTGCATATCATTGAGAACCGCCAACGGGGTACCCCTTGCACATGGTACAAGAGGTTTCCCATAACCAAAATGACAAGGCAAGCAGACAATGAGCATCTCAGCAATTCTTCTTATGTACCATGGGAATATGGTGCTTTTTTCTCTCTTTCCTCTTTTCTCAATGTGTCTCTTTTTTTATAAGAAGAATGCTTCATAGATGTCACTGTGGTGATGTTGCAAGTTTCCACCATGATTAGGCATGGCTTAGGCTAGCGGGCCAGGCGTTTCTCTAACACAGGATACAAACTCCATGGACTTACAAGTTCCCTCTTTATTTCACAACGGTGACATCCATAGACAAAAGAACATGATATCAACTGAGTACAAGAAGGTACAAGTGCAATGTTGAAAACGTTCCCCGTGACAGCATGGTTCTGCTAATTCCAACTAAGTGCAAGCATATACAACAAAGTTGTCACAATGGTTCAAGTTTATTAGGGGCAAAGAATAAAGTGTGCCATCAACTTCGTGAGGGATTTAATCACAAAGTTTTCACATAACAAAATAGTTTTTAATTGGAAGATAGTTGAAAACAAGAATATACTTGGAATGGTGTAACACACCATGCATAGGAGTTTACAGTGGACACTTTGGAATAACTTGGTTTCTTGGGAGTTGGAGGCATGGGTAGAAATTACTCATACAAGTGGAGGCTAGCAAAAGACTAGGAGCAACCAACTAAGAGAGCAATAATGGCCAAAATTATGCAGTGCGACAAAGCAAACTAATCAAAGCAAAGAGTGGTACTACAAGTCAAGGACTAAATGATCATAGTGGATAATGGTGACTTGTCATAGTCATAACATGCTGTGAGCATGTGCCAAGTCAACCCAAGCAAAACATCAAAGGATAATACCACAATACTATGCTTTTGCATGCAAAAACAACACATAATTTCTTCAAGGCACACTAAGCAATCCCAATTGTTTGGAACAAGACATGCTACAACAATAATCACAAAGCATAATGCTAAAACAACACCTAGCATGTCATGCTAAAGTCTAAGTCACAGTCAATGCAAGCTCCTATTGCACTTCAAGCAAGAACTTACTACTCCTTTACAAACACCAAGCAAACTTATTTGCAAAACAACACAGCAAGAATGGGGGTCCAAACTACTAAATCAAACTAAACAAACTAAGCAAAGCAAACAAAAACTAAGACGCTCCAACAACAACACAACTGTGCATGAAACAATAAAAACGAAGTGTCTAGACAGACCTGAGCTTTTTATTGATGAAGAAGGGGATGCCTTGGGCATCCCCAAGCTTTGACACTTGTACCTCTTGGATGATTACACCATGGTGGCATCCCCAAGCTTGAGATTTTGTCATTATTCATCTCATTGCATCATTCTCTCTCTACACCTGAAATTTTTCCTTCATACAAAACTTCACACAATCTTCATTAGCAACATTAGTGTATTCAAAAGATATTAGACCACTGGCAAAGCTTTGGAACAGAAAGTCCTTTCACTAAAAACACAAGCTACTGTAGTAACTCCTTCAAAGAAACTCAATTTACCTGAAGAGAGCTCAAAAAGGAATCAATAAGAAGCAAATGCAAATAATGGCAGAAATCTGTCAAAACAGACCAGCAGGTAGAAACAATTTTTTTCGAACATCTTCTGTTTCTCAAATCAAAAAGTGTTGAACTAACGAAAGTTAGCCAACATACTGGGGGATTTATTCGTAAATGTTGAGCTCAATCCGAGTTACAGAGCCTCCTCACGAATTTTTTTGGTGGAGGACATAAATCTGTTTCGGGACAGCAACTCCCCAAATCTTATTTCCCTCTCATTAGAGGTCATTCTTGGCACAAAGGGCACACAAAAAGGATAAGGACAAGTCATTACAGTAGTAATAACTTCCAAGACTCAAGGAAACTCTTGGGTTATCTCCCAACAAGTACTTTTATTTAACGCCTTTAAGTTAGGCACAAGAAGCAAGAAGAATCAAGTATTTTCAAATGAGGAAGTATTAACATTCATACTTGCAAATTCTTCAACTATTAAAGTTATCTCATCCAAATGGATTTTGGAGGATCATTTCTCATCTCTCTTTGGTCTACTACCTTCATCAAAAAGATTTTCAGGGGAAATCCAATCAAAGTTATTTTCAAAGGCTTCATGCATTCCAACAAGCTTATAGGGTATGGGTATATTGAATTCCTCTCTAGGCTTAGTTTTATCAGAAATACCCACAACATCTACACTTGAACCTAGCATATTGAAACGTTCAAAAACCTTTTTTGCCTCCCTAGCAACATCATGGAATTCTTTTGATAAAGTTTCAAGGATGAATTCCCTTTTTTCAACATTCTTCTCTTCTTTTAGTTTTAGGAACAAGAATTGTATGCAGGGTTTAAGGATAACAAACCTAGCCTCCAACATATGAACTAAAGAAGCTGCAGCAATCTCATAATTAGGAGCAAGTTTTGCTATAGATTCATCTTGAATATCCTCATGCTTGCTAACATAATTAAAGAATTCTTCAATATTATCTTTCCCAATTATGGAGCCACTACCTATTGCAAGATTTTTCAGAGCGAACTGGGGCAGCAACATGGTGAGCTAGAGCAGGAACTAATTTTTTTGTGTTTTTGAATAAGGCAAGCAAACCAAATTAAACAAATTTTTTTTTTGGTTTTTGGAAAAGACGCAAACAAAACCAAGCAGAAGAAATAAAGCAAACTAAAAACAAAGTAAAGAGAAAGGAAGTGAAGGACTCACCTAGTGAAGACGTCCTTAGCCTCCCCGGCAACGGCGCCAGAAATCTTGATGCATGCACCCACTGTTGACGTGAGACACTTCGTTGGAACCCCAACAGCAAGGTGTGATGAGCACAGCAGCAAGTTTCCCTTAGTAGAGACCGAGGTTATCGAACCTGAAGGAGGAAGGAAACGTCTCAAAGGTGTTGCTGGCAACATGGAGACCTGCACAACACAAACGCAATACTTTGCCCAAATGAATCAGTGAGGTTGTCAAGCTCACCGGTTTGCAGTAACAAAGGATTAAATGTATGGTATGGAAGGTAATGGTTTGCAGCAATTAAACAAGTAACAGTGGAAGATGTATCAATGGTAAAGATTGGACCGGGATCCATAGTTCACTAGAGGTGCTCTCCTTAGATAAACAACATGGCATGAAGGGTAAACAAATTACAGCGGGGCAATTGACAGGAACTGAGCAAGGCATAACAATGCAATTACTAGGCAGAAAGATCCTTTGAGCTTGATTGGGCAATACAACAATATACATAGACCGTCATCCAACTGCATCTATGACTAGAAGTCCACCTTCAGGTTATCATCCGAACCCCCTCCAGTATTAAGTTGCAAGCAACAGACAACTGCTTTAAGCAAAGTGTGTAAGGTAAACAGTCCACATGTTCCATGAACAAGAGACCGTTGTTTTATCCCTAGTAGCAACAACACATCTACAACCGAAGAGATTATTGTCACTTCCCTTGGAAACTAGAGGCATGAACCCACTATCGAGCATAAATACTCCCTCTTGGAGTCACTAGCAACTACTTGGCCAAGATAACCACTAGCAACAGAGAGCATGCAAGATCACAAACAACACAGACATGATAGAATCATAAAGATAAAACCATTCATCAAACCAACATAATAATCTCAATATCCATCGGATCCCCGCAAACACAACATGCATGATTACAAATAGATTAGATCTTGATTATGAACGGATCTCACAAGATCTATACATGAAACCACAAAGGAGGAGATACAACCATCTAGCTACTACATGGATCCATAGTCCAAGGTAGAACTACTCACGAATCATACCGAAGAGAAGGCCCCCGGGATGATCTCCCCTCCGACAGGGTGCCGGGAAGAACTTCAGATCCCCCCGATCTAGGGGCGATGGTGGCGGCGGCTACAGAGGGTTTTATGGATTTCTGATCGGGTACTCAGGGTTTCTGCATCGGGGGCTTCTTATAGGCGAAGGAGAGACCGGGAGGTGGCCAGGGCCACCAAACCCTACCCAGGTGTGGGCCCACCTGCCCTCGCGCCTGGGGTGGGTCTGGCCCCCCTGGACGGCCCCTTCGGCTCTCCTCTAGACTTCTTGTTCCCCATGGAAAGTAATTGACTTTGTCCTTCGTCCCGTCCAATTCCGAGAATATTTCTTTACTAACTTTTCTGAAACCAAAAACAGCAGAAAACAGGTATCTGGCACTGTTGCAACTTGTTAATAGGTTAGTACCAGAAAACATGTAAAAAGCACCTCAAAGTATGGACAAGTAAAGCAAAGTAGATACTAAACAAGCATAGAGCATCAAAAATTATAGAGACGTTTCCAACGTATCATGGCCCACCTCGGCGCAGCCACAGCCCGCCACTGGCCCGTGTACCCCTTCGTTCTTTTCCCCTTCTTCTTCCTCTGCCAGATGGATGCAGCGAAGCTGCTGCGTGTCCTGCCGCTCGCCATCGATCCCCCGCGTGCTGTGATGCTCACCGCCGCCCCTGGTGTCGAGGATAATAATCGCCGCTTCATTCTCTCTTTCCCCATACCCATTTCGCTCACTCTCGCCCTCTCTGCTATTTTCCCCTTTAGCCCGAACCCTAGCCCAGACCTCACCGGCGAGCCCCGCCGTCTCCGGCCACCCCGTGCCACGCCGTGGTCACTGCTAGAAGCGCCTCTCCGCCTTCTTCATCCCTGCCGAAGCACGCAAGCCGGGAAGACCCCACCTTGCCGGAATCGAGCTCGCACATCTATCAGCCGTCGCTATTGCCGCCATCGATTTGGCGCCGTTCGACCATCCCCGGCCTTCCTGTCACCACCATTGCGCTCAGGTTGAGCCCGCGGTCCTTGCATACCCCTCTGTTCCCTCTCCCTCGCTCTCTAGCCCCCTCCTCGTCGACCAACTGCAGCCACCGTCGTCGGCCGCCGTCGTTCTCCTCGCTCCGGCGACCAATAAATGGCGGCGCCGCTACTACTAGGTCTGCCTCGACCTCCTCTTTCCAACCATCCCACCCACGAGGCTCCGCGTGCAGCAGATCGATGGGGGCTTGCTCGATCTGAGAGCACCTCCATTGCTGACGTCATGCTAACGTCAGAATGAGGTCATTTCCCTGTTTTCTTTTATTTTAAATCTTTCCCATAAATCATTTCTGTAAATAAGAAAAATATGACATGTGGGCCCCTGTTGTAAGTCAAATAAAAAATTCAGAAATTTTTTCTGATTAAATAAAATGTAAAAGTAATTCCAAAATGTAACTTATTTTATAATATTCTAAAAATGATTTAAAAATGGATAAATTCATAACTAATTCATTTTAAATCAGAAAAATACAAATAATATATCAAAATGTTTAGAAAAATAAGATCTAAACAATAGCATCAAAATCATGCATTGCTAAGCAACTCTCATGGAAAGTATAATTAGAAGAACAAAATGAACCCCACAGGTGATTCCGAGGATCCCCTATTCTAGGGTTTGCACCTCTCAGACCCTGTTTAAAATGGTTTAGGGTTTCAATACAAATTAACTTGTCATATCATCATTCCTGATTGAGCATTGCGTCGATGCCATGTGTTGATTGTTTCCCTCTCTTTCTGGTGTTTGGTTCTTCTCCGGTAGAATACGATATCGGAATCGGGATTGAGATTGAAAATCGAGATCAACACCGTCGAAGCTCGAAGACCAATACTTGATCAACTATAACCAATTCAAGTAACCGGTGTCCGGAACTCTGCTTCGTGGATGTCAACTGGCAAAGGCAAGTGAATCCCCACACATTCAAGTAACAGGTGTCCGGAACTCTCCTTACATTCTTGTCATGTGCATGCGATTCTAAAGTCTTTTATCGATAGATATAGTAATCCTATCTGATGCATGTTTCCTTTGAAGCCTATATACCCTGATCCACTTCTCCTAGCATAACTAGGGTTTGGCTTGTGAAGCGTTGCTAGAGCTATTATCTCTGTTGTGCTTAGCCATGCTTAGCTGTTACCATTGGTCCATCCGGTGGATGAATCAGAGCTGCGAATGAACCTAGTATGACAGGATGACGTGGTATGATCAGAGATGAAAGTTAAACATGCTAAGGCTTGTATGGGAGGCCACATTGGGTTGTGGTTTTTGCAGTCCCATACTTGCCACCCTTAGGACCCGATGTTCTTGCCTCTTTTACCAAGACGAGCGTACAGCCACACGGGGGCCTTGAAACCCACTCGACCAACTAACTTTCCGAGTAGATTCCATGAGTCACATAGTTCGGGCATTCCATTCGACATACGCATTCTGGCTCTTCTCGATGGAGGTGAAGGAGGCGCATTCATACAGGTAGGTAAGCATGGCAGGGAATGGGAGATGCCCGACATCCATAATCTCAAACCCTGTTCACATCATTAGGGACCGACTTTATGACTCGACCCGTTACAGCGGCATCTCCCTAGTGCGTGACCCATGGTCTCGGCGAAAGCAAGGTAAAGGTCATGTCTAACCACCCTCTGCCGGCCTTCCAAGGAAGAGGGCTTATCTAGAGGCATTAAGAGAAGGTTAGTACGTGTGGGTAAAGTTGTACACCCCTGCAGGGTTACTAATCTTTTGGAAAATCCGCGTCCGCGGTTATGGACGAACTTGGGAACGGACGTGAAGATCATAGAGAACTTGAACCTAATCATAACTTGGCAAGTTAAACAATGAGTGCTTAAGGATGCTTCCTCGGGGATAGAGGGGGTGATCCTAGATAGGTTCAGCTGATGATGATTCGGTGGATATCAAGAGATGATCAAAGTTAGAGATACCGCTCTCTTATCCCTTTTTAAATTATTCTGTTTAGTCGAGATTCTTTTCTCTCTTGTTTTACAAAACAAAGATGGCTTTATGCAAAATAAATCCACCAGCCATAAGTCTTGCGGAGTACGCCCTGTACTCACCCTTGCTTCGTTGATACTTTTGCAGCAGGGTAAGTGTTACCATATAAGATGAGTTCTTCACGGCATCGACATTGACGAGCAGTTTGGATTTCCAAGTCGGCAGTCTGGGATCTATGGATTGGACGTCATCGTTATGCTTCAGGCCTCTTATGCCATTTGTTAAGTTTGCTATATTTAATAGCATAATTTGCCTTCCGTTGTTTGATATTTGTGGTCAATGACCTCTGCTTGTAATATTTTGGTTCTTTGCTCATTTATGAGCTTGCTGTAATAAATTTTTGTGCCGTAGGGTCACTGTTGTGTTATCAATTTTCTATCTGTACGCTTT
The DNA here is from genome assembly GCA_916181665.1 of Avena sativa. Lineage (NCBI taxonomy): Eukaryota > Viridiplantae > Streptophyta > Magnoliopsida > Poales > Poaceae > Avena > Avena sativa. The sequence goes on along the minus strand of OV702284.1, from coordinate 182,357,026 downwards.
CGAGATTTAGGTTAGACTTATATCAGATAGAGGTCTGGGATTTGTCTATCCCTAATCCCGGGGCTGTCACAAAATCTGTTGATTTCATTTAGAAAATCTGGCCCTTTTCGCACGGGATCTTCCCCTTATAACCCCCCTCCTAGCCCTATCTCGTTTTCTTTCGTTTTTTTGACGAATCCCTACCCGAGCAGGAGCTTCCCTCCATGATACTTAATATTAGAAAGAAAGTCTTTTAAATCAAGATTATCTAGGAGCTGAAAGAATCATTTCAGAAATCATCCTATGTTAAAAGATATTCTGATATCTGAAACACCATTTGATTGCAACATGATAAAGTATAATTTATTTGAAAACTGATTCTCATATTTTTTTTGAATAATAAAAGGTAGAGGATGGATCTACCTTCTAGTTACAAACTTATCCAAGCGGCTGCAAAAAGAAAAACAGCAACAAAGCGAAAGGACAACAAAGAAAAAACAAGAAGAATAGAGAGAAACTATAGCAAAAAACTATAGGTAGAAAGCCTGAAGGCCATAACACGACCTGACTATTAGTCGGAAAGCTTGGCCACCCAAAGCCGAAGCTCATGCTGTAATCTCGATGTTCTGATAGCCTAAAGCTTTATATCCTCTGCCACCTGTTGTAGAAAATCCTCCTGCTGCTCTATTTATCATTGAAAACTCGATCATTCCTTCTCTTCCATAGGTTCCACATACCTGCCACGAAGCACACTGGCCAGGCTTCAGAACGTTTTTCTTGTAGCTTGGACTGATCTGTGTCGACGAACTCAGCGATAGAGTTGGATGAGCCTGCAATTGAGGTTATTGTCCATTTATCCCATAGCCAGTGTGAGTTTCTGCAGTGTAGCGTAATGTGTGTTATGGTCTCCATAGCTGGGCATATGTAGACCATAACACACATTGCGCTACACTGCAGACACTCAATGATTATCATATTGGATGAGCATATGCGAATGATGGTGATGCTAAGCATATCCATCCCCCAAAAGATTGGGAACTAAAATTATACAAACATTCATCTTGATGAACTATATAGTTCATTCATCAAAATTGTCATGATAGGATGAACAGGAAGTATAAGTAAAATGTTTACTATACTAAAAAATCACTAATGAATGAATCTGGAAGAACATGAATCATGTTATGATTGTGATCGACTTCAAAGTGTGAGTTTAAGGGTATTAGTGTTTAACTAACACACTTGAACAAAGTACCATGTGATTGGTGCCACTCTTGATGTTGGTTGATTCTTCTGAAAGAGAGGAAAATGTTGAAATAGAATCCATAAACATAATTGGCAAAAGTTAAAGGAATGGATTTTCCAGCTCGGGTATATACAAGATATACATGTTATGAATGTATATTGTTTGCTTGTTAAACAGATGTAGTTCTTCGGTATTAGATACTAAATTGGTTGGTATGAAATGTCATACAACAACTCAATGTAAGAAATACAATGGTCCAAGTAACTAGCAAAAGAATACGCTAATGATGTTCATCGATAAACAAATAATATGTTATTATATTTGTCATATACATCAAGGACTAGCAAAAGAATACGCTAATGATTTATTCAGATAATTGTTATCTGGTTCCAATATTGTGAGAACAAGCGGTTGGTTAAATAATTAATGTATTCCATAAACAATGGATGAACAATTATAAATCTTGTTGGTGAGATAACATTCATAAAACAAAATGCTAAAGTATCGCAAGACAAAATGATTAGAATCTCACTTAAGTGTGACACCACCGTTTAAAGTTATGTTGGAAACAAAGACATGAAGAAACTCCATCTTGATGGAATTTTGGAGTCAAGTTGTTTTTGAACAAATTGACGCTTGTTACAATTTCCTATAGATAACTAAAACTCTGTTCATGGACCAAAGTTGAACGAATGGCTAACTTAGTAGACGGAATACATATTAATGTGTGATGTCCATTATGTAAAATTGTGTGTGGTGGATTATTCTACTTCGTATACTTCCAACGAGGACTTGAATAGATATATGAGTATATCTTTTTAGTGATTAGAAGTAGAAGACATATGAAACATGTTCAAAGGTTATAACATGAAGAAGAACTCATCTAGATTCGCAGAAACAACACCATAAGAGTTATGGCTTGTTCAAGTTTCTAGGGACTTTGACAAATTCATTGTAATAAGAAAATCAAGAGCTTTATGATTGGATCATAAAAGAAGATTTTGAGTTACAAATTTAGCAAACATATGAAACTGTTTCATAAACTTGAGTTTCCGAAAACAGCATAGGAGTATGTAATGTTTTGAGAATATAATCAAACCTAGTTTGTCTTGGCGAGACCAAATTGTAGGGGTCTCAACCTAATAAGGTAGATTCCTCCTGTGTTTACAATGCTAGTCCCTGGATCAATAGCTAGCATCCACAGTTAAGATGTAATATCAAGAAACAAAGGTCATAATATAACTTTATAACCAGGAATAACATAATTTTATTACATCATACATAGCTCATTTGGCTATTACATTACATTGCAGCGGAATAACTATAGTCATGGTGTCCTTCATCTTCAAAGTGCCACAGGCAGATGTTGGTTGTAGACTTTGTAATCCTAATCAATCAATCTTCACTAAAATCAATCAAACCTGCAACATACAAGTTACAGCCACAAAGGGTCAATACATTTGAATTGTATTGGCAAGTGATACTATGGTAGTATAGTGGAGTCTATCATCTATATGCATTTGGCTAAGTGGAGTTGAGGCTTGCATTGCTCAAAATAGATTTTTCCTTAACATTTTGAAAATACTAAGTTTTTGCTTTGACAAAATCATTTTTCTCAATCAAAGATTGAAGATCCTTCAAGGCATCTCTCAATCAAAGAATTGAAGATTTCAAACAACCCTTGTTCAATCCACAAATTTTAACTTAGAAATTTGAATGATGAGATTCTTGATTGCTTCCATATCTTGATGCTCAAATTGTCCTTTACCAGGGACATGGCTAAGTACTTAGATTTTACACTCTGCAGAGGTGGTGCACTTTCCCCACAAGACTTGGTTTCCCAAGACAAGATCTTTCAGAAGCCTTCCCTTAGACCAAAAATGGACGCGCTCCAACCTATCAAACACTACCACCCACTGTCCATATGGCTAAGTTCTTGCAACCTATATGATCATGGCAGAGCCCATATTGCCAAGTGGTTGCACTTGAAGCTTCTCAACATTTGACATCTCAAATCTCTTTGTTCCTGGGTGGCATACCACAAGTGAGATACACAATCCAAGTCCATGGCCTTGTGAACCACTCAACCAATCACCACCAAGCTATCCCTTTCCACCCAGGTGATTCATTAGCTTAGTTGTTTTATTAGACAAAATCACAAGTCCTCAGACTTAGAATATTTTTCCATAGTGTGAATATATATTTCACCCATGTTTTCTATTAGCTAGGCTAAGCTTGATAGTAATAGGAATCTTAACTTAGGAAAATCCTACTAAGGATTAATCTGCTAGGTTTTCCTATAGCAAGGTTTATACTTAGCAAAATCCATGCAAGTTTTTACTTAGCAAAATCACTAATGCATAGTGAAAGTAATGGGACAAAAAGTATGAAGCATCACTTGCCTTTTTGGTAGGGAATGGTGGTTCACTCCTTGATCTTGCTAGTCTCACACTTCACTACAAGTCAATCAAGCAAACACAAATTCAATTCACATTCCAAACCAAAGTCAAACAAACAATTTTTCACACACAAAGTAATGGAATCTAAGTCATGCATAAGCATGCAAAGATTGGTTCTATTGCAAGGATGGTCTCCACTAGGCTTCTAAACTTTGTAAGTTCCAAATTGGTCATTTACCAAAATGGTAAAGTCATTTGTAAATGGGTTTTATCCATAAACCATTTTTAAAATCCATTTATCATTTCATGTGGTGAAAAATGTTTTTATCAAGGCAAAACTATTAAGTTGCTCACCAAATGAGTTGCTAATTTTCAAAACTTGGTGTTTTGGGTCAGTGGGTTTGATCAAACCATTTTCTTAAAGTTTTCTTTCCATAAATATTTTTATAACAAAAACCATTCTTTTTATTTGGCTAGAAAATGGCTAAGTCAGGTAATCCAACCTAAATCTTTCCAAAATCATTTTTAACACCAAGGGTTGGTTCCTAGGGTCAGTAAGGTCACAACAAACTAATTTGCAAAGGTTTTAGCCTTAAAACCATTTTTTAACAATTTTTATACTCTAAACAAGCATACAAATGTTTCTGTAAATTCAAACAAGCTAACAGATACTATTTGCTAAACTAAGGGCATGGTTGGCTAGGGCTTGTTCTCCTGAATCCAACGACATAAAATTTGCAATTTTTGGACGTGTGGATCCAAAGATACAAAGGTTTGAAGTTTGCAAATAATTCTGTTTTCAAATCTGTTTTTAAACAGAACAGTGACACGCGGCGTGATTTCATTGGACGATACCGCTTCGCGCGGATCGCGCTCTGTAGAGCGTTGGATCAAATGTAAATCGTGTGGCTCAGAATCATCACTTACCCCTTCGCTAACATTCTATCGTATCCGTCAGATCCAGATCCTACGGTCACTAACACGCTTGCCAAAGTCTGGCGGCGCTCGGCGGCTGCGCGCTGTGGCGACGGCCAGGCAGTGGCGGTCCGGCTATTCTAGGAAGAGAGGGAGAGGACGGAGGGGCTCACCAGGTTCGCAATGCAGCACTGATACTCAACGTGCTCTTGGTTGGTGGAGGGGCGCACGGGGACGGGAAGAATTCTTCGCCGGAGTTGGTTCTGGCGACGGACGCGCGCGGTCGAGGTCGAGGACGACGCTACAGATCACACGAAGGTAAACGGAGGGCAAGGTTAGCTGCACAAGGTCAGTGCGGTGACGCGTGCATGAAAAATAAGTGGAGGGGTGGTCGGTTTTACCGGGGAGACGTCGTCGGAGAAGAAGACAAACGCGGCGGCGTCGGGAGCTTGTCATAGTCGATGCTCCAGGGCGTCCGCGGTCGAACTAAAAATGCTGGGAGGTGCGTCTGGGAGGGGGAAAGTTGTCAGCGTGCTCAGGGAGGCTCGAGGCAGTGTCGTGTCGCCGGAATCAGCGCCGGACTTCGTTGGAACAGAGGGTGCTCGGAGAGTAATTGAGGCGGCCTGGGGGCGTGATACTGTGGGGTGACAGAGGGGAAACGGAGAGGAGGGGCGAGCGATTTAAGGTGCGTGGTCAGGGGGCGTTGATCACGCGGCATTGAAGCGAATTGACGAGGTGCAATCAATCGGCAGTAACAGCCAGGGCGACGAGGTCGTGTGAAGACGATGAACAGAGAAAAGTGGGGCCGTTGCGTCAGTGGGAAAAGGAGTGGGGGAAAGGTCCACTGGTCAGTGTCACTGCGGGTTAATTAATTGGTGCGAATCGTTTCTTTCGGGGTGAGGGGAAACTGGGCTGTTGGGCTGTTGGGCTGGGCCTTATTGGGCTGCTGTTGTTTCTCTTTTTTTTTGTACAGAAACTTTTGCCTTTTCTATTTCTATTTACTAATTTGAAATTCAATTCATAATTCAAACAACAAGACAAACATTCAAATAGTTCAAACAATCACCACACTTGTATCAAGTTTTTGGTTCTGTTTAGTAACATGGACAAAAGCCCAAAATAAAATAAAATAATAACTTTATTGATCCATTCTTTAATTAAATAAAATGGACCTTTATTTATTTAACATGGTTTGATTTATTTAAGAAAAATCCTCATTTGAAATCCAAACACTTTCAAATCCAAATCAGTAGGTTTTATTTGGAAATATAAGATACTTGAGATACTTGTTTAAAATAAAATAAAATAACATTTTATTTTAGGTCCATTATCAATTAAATAAAATGGGCCTTATTCATTTACTTCAAATAAGATTTGTTTTATTAGAATATTTATTTTTAAAACTAAAATAGTACCAAAACCATTCAGTAGGTTTTATTTAGAAATAAAGAATACTTGGAAACTTGTTTAAAACAAAATATCCTTTTATTTTTAGGGTCCATTATTAATTAAATATAATAGACTTTCATTATTTAAATCAACTAGGATTTATTTTATTTAAAATATTTATTCTGAATCTAAAATAGAGACAAAACACTTTAGTAGGTTTTATTTGAGAATATAAAATATTTGGAAAACTTATTTAAAATAACTTAATAAGTTTTGATGTTTTTATTAAAATGGTAAAACCTTTTATTTAAATAAAATTTGGATATTAATTCCTTATTATTTTATTTAAATAGACCTTTACTATTTTTAAACAAAACAAAACATTTTATTTCAAAATCTTGGCCAAGGTTTAATTTGGCTTTATAAAATAATCTTTATTTATAAATCCACCTTTTCCTTTAAAAACAAAATCTTTTATTTAAAAGATCAATAATGGTATTTCTAAAACATTTTATTTTCCTCTATTTAAAATGTTTATCTTTTTAAATCCCTTTAGGATTTTATTTAATCCAAATTGGTTTGAGGTTCCAATTGAATTCGAAATGTTTCTTCTGGCCCTGAAAATCAAACAAAGTTTTATTTTATTCGTTTATTTTTCACATTACAAGATTTGGAAAATCTTGGGATGTGACACAAATATAAAATTTCCATGATGATTTAAAAGATTATGCTATAGTAACATACTGCTTGTTCACTAAAAATAGCAACATCATGATCCGATGAAATGGCAAGGGTAAAACCTAGTCTGTCTTTTCTGAAATTTTCGTATGTAGGCATGCGTAATTTTTTTACAAGAATGAAAGTCGGATATGCACATCTTTGTAGGTTATCCCAAAGTAATCATTGGGAATTCCTTCACCATAACACTAAAAGACAAAAGTGTTTTTCACTAGAACGATGAGTTCTTTGAGAAGGAACTTTTCATGAAAAGTTAAGTGGGAGGATAATATAAATCTTAGTAAGGTTATTTAAACCTAAGTGACATGATCACGGTAGCGCAGCGCTGGAAGATGTTTTGGAGGTTGCTGCAATGCTCATGGCTACTATTGTATGTTCCAAAAATCTAAGTTCCTATAAAACCAGATGGATCGGTTAGAAATCAGATAACAAGATTTGATGAAAAGTTTCATTATTGGACAATGATATACCGATTACATGCAAAGAAGCGATGATGATCCCTGACTCTATTAAATGGATAGAGGCCATACGAATTTGTGATAGTATCCATATATGAAAATCAAGTTATGAACTTGGTAGACCCTCAGGAAGGCATAAAGCTTTTCAAAGTGTATGTGGAACTATAAAGAAAAAGACACAGAAGTTTACATTCACGAAATGGTTGACATGTCATAAACATGTGTACAACAAAGTTCAAATAGTTGAATGTGAGAAGATTTGATCTTCCACATCGATATTTACTTCGTATGTATTATTGTAGAAACCACTACATATTGCGATCTGGTAGTTGAATAAACAAATCAATATTCGTATATTAGAATGATTACCTAGGATGTATACATGACACTATCCAAAGGTTTTGTTAATTCAAAGGGTGCTAATACATTTACAAATTTCAATGATTGAAATAAGCATAGAGGAGTTGGAATCTTCACTGTGATGAAACTATTAGAGTTTAAGTTCATCAGAAGTGATGAAGATGCTTGTGTTTACAAGAAACAAAGTGTGAGCGTTAAGACAAATTTCCAAATGCTTTCTGTGAAAGACATTTTGCTGATTGGAAATGATGTATCTTTTATGAGACATGAATTAAGAATTACATTAAAATTGGATTTTGATGAAAGACTTAGGCAAAACTATAATATTAGACATCAAAGTCTATATACATAGATTGAAATTCTAATACGGTTATGCTAAAGTACATATATGAAATATTGGATTAGTTCAATATGGTTGCATATTTGAGTGGGAACTGTGTGAGTCTCCTGGTCAATAGATGGCAAGAAAAGTTCTTGCCACATGGTAGCAAGAGCAATTGTGTTGACAATTGATGATTTGATTAATCATGAATGCCATGATATGTACATATCTTGATAAGTCCTATGCTCTAAGAGTTATGAGCATACACCAGAGTGATTCATAAGATGATCATTGGACAATAGTGATGATATTCTTGTGTACTTTTGAAGAAACAAGAATATGAAATGTACGCATAAGTGACGAAGTAGTCCAATGTTATGTGTTACATTGATGTGAGTTTTTGTCACATATACAAATTAAGTTTATCTCAATTAGGCTATGTAGTAAGAAATAAGGTGGCATAGTGTAATTAAAGAAAGTTTCATGATGGCTTTGGAATAGTTGAAAGTTATAATATTGTGAGGGATACTACAACGTTCGTTAAGTATATGAATGCTTTAGAAGCAACATATAGAGGGGTTTTGTGTAAAATAGTTTTGTCATCTAAAGTAGGTACAATTCTAAGTAGCTAATACTATGAAGATCCATTGTACGATAATAAGATCAATATAGTTCTGGCTTAAGGAAATTGAGGTCTCACCATAAGACTAAATTATACAATGCCATCACATTGGAGAATGAGTAATGCGTAGTGATGCATAGACATGAAAATATACACAAAGATGAAAGTGTCAGATCTGGATATTGGCTTTAGCACAAGCAACGAGTGTGAATAACACCGGAATGCCATGGTCTTAAATGCGTGAAAAAATATCTAGATTATTGTTTTTAGTGCAAGTGGGATTCTGAAGGAGATATGCCCTAGAAGCCAATAATAAAGTGTATTTATTGACATATCTCATTAGTTCATAATATTTTTTTATGATGTTATAGTTTTATTAATCGGAAACATTAATATAGGTGTCGTATATAACCAAACCAGGTCCCTGGTATCCTTTAGACTAGTTTTTTGGGCAGCTGATGATCGACGTTTCCCGATCATGGACTTACTAAACGTCAACTGACAACGTGGTCACTTCATTAGATTAATGGTTTGATGGACACAACCGACCGTAGTATTGCAATGTGATCTAGTCACATAGTTCAGCATTGCAACATCTAGTAGAACATAGTGATTCAGTCCTTCGACCATGAGATCATATTAATAACTGTCTCTCGAGGCTGTTTTGATCACATCAAATGTCATGTCCGTAACTAGGTGAAAATAAAGGTGTGTATTGGGTATTCCATAGGAACTTTTGAGGACTATATATCGATATTGGGATTTGCCCATCCGAGCGACAGATAGGTACCCTAGGCCAACTCGGTGAGATTACATCTACAAGTTCGAACATATGACTAGTTCATAGGAATGTAATATCACACGAACAACTAAATGTGTTTGTCAGTAACAAGATCAAACTAGGTATATCGATACTGAAGATCGGGTATTGGACACACCAGGTATCATAGAGCAAAGGGAATGAGACTCGACCTTTAAGATTCAAACGATCAAGTTATTCATGGAATATATTGGGACGATCATGTGTTTCTAGATATCGATGTTGGTCATTGATTGGAGAGGTGTCTTGATCATGTCTATGTATTCCCGAGCCGTAGGGCATCACACTTAAGGGCAGATATGCTTAGGGCTTGATTCTAGATCATAGGAGAAAAGAAAGAAGGCTCTGAAATGGTTCCGGGGATATCAAATGCTGATCGGAGGGGTACAAAAGGTGTTTCAGAGTGATAGGTATTAAATAATATGTATTTAATATTAATTAAATGAATTAATATTAAAAATATTGTTTAAATTGGATTTTTGGGGCGGCCCACCTAATTGGGCTTCACCAGAGGAGCCCAAGAGGGGGCCACGCCCTAGGAAGGGCCAAGGGAGGCCGGCGGCCCTAGTGGGCTTCCTACCACATGGGCACATGGTGGGGGCTGGCTGGCGGCACCTCCCCACCTCCTTCCTTTGATTAGTCCCACCCCGAGACTTTGAGGGAGGTGGTTTCCTCCCTCCATCTATATAAAGAGGGGCACCCCTCTCCCCAAATTCATCCCAATTGGTCTTTTCATATTCTCTCTCCCTCTCTCTCCCTTATGTGTGGTTCTCAAAGTTTGGAACTGCATATGGGGATAGGGATTTCTCCACCATACGCATGCCATCGTGCTACTGGACTTGGTCTGGATCAATCTTCTTTCGCTGCTTTGCTGGACTGGAGCCCGCGAGACGTCTCTACACCGTATGTGTGTAAGACCATGCAACACTGCCACTTGTGGTACTTTGATTTGAGCTTGGACGTCGGCATGACCATGAGGTCGGCTACATCGTACAAGGACTAGGGGTGACTTGCGGGGACCTTCGCGACCTTGAGGTCAGGAGAGTTTGACTAAGTCATCCATGTTCCCCGCGGAACGTTAACCGTGTTCGGTCTTCAAAGGTATGAACACCGAATCCCCTCTCTTTATCTTACATCTTCATAGATAGATCTTGGCTAGGTGTGTTCACCGTATGAATTTTTTTTGTTCTGCCACGAAACCCCTTCAATAAGGCCCTGATGACATGATGTTTCCCTATTGACGGATTTGGAGTTGTTGCGTGGTGGCTTCAGGTTGTTTGATGTATGCTTCTTGTCAGACCATTGCTGAATAAAATTTCAGAAATGCCATATGCATCTCTTTGATACTAATGTCAGGGATCTCAAGTTGCAATCTCCTTTCTAAAAATAAATAAAAGCCAGATAAAGTCACACATCGAAGGATAAAAAATTCGACCGGGTAAAATAAAAAACCTTGGAGTAGCAACTCCAACAGACTACCATTGACCATATGATAAAGTATGAAACAAACGAAAATTATACAACTCTAGGCTAATCCTTCAAGAAGGGATCATCACATACACCTATGATGATGAGTCCAATCATTGATGGACCTTAAGAGTTTCATCCCCAAATCTAAGCTTCCATCCTCCACCTTCAACAAGGACATGACACAGTGCATTGACATTGCCTGGTCAAGGATCATGTGTTTCCACCACAATACACATACTTTTCACCTCAGCTGTCTCTACCATTAACACTTGACCATAAAACGACACTTCACTAGTCAGATACCGTTGGATGGGACACTAGAAGTCAATGACATCCCATACCTCCATGCTTCCGATCGTTGTCGCACCACCTTTGATCGAGCAACAAAATCCATGACTTGATGCCTCCGGAAGAGACGTCATGTGTAGCACATGTCGGGAACCAGCATGAGTTGACGCCTTCGTGTGAGATGGTGTGAGTAGCACCTGCTGGGCAAACATGACTTGACACCTGCGCAAAATACGTCGCACGTAGAACCTTCCGTGTCGAATCAACTCTAATGTCGAAGTGAACAATAGTACACATAGACGCTAAGGACACCCCTCATAGGAAACTACAGCGGTACTACCCCAAACGTAATTGCGCATTGTCGATGTGGCCTATCAGAGATGGGTAGTGGCAGGGATATAAACATTGGCGACAAAAAAATATACACAATTGTTGCCAAATATAACAACAACGGTCCCCTTTATATCCACGTGTGTGATATCACCTCTATGACTACGGTCTTGTATAAATACCCATGTGTAATGTGAACTAAATCTTGAAGGGTAGCATTCAGAAATATTTCAATTAACTTTAGAAGTGGAAGCAAGCCAGTCAAATGCAGTGGGTTTTACAAGGAAATGGAACCACCACAACATCCTATAAATCTTGCAATTCTCTCCTTGTATAGATAGACCTTTCACTGAATTTCTCGAAAGATTCCCCCAAAATGGAAATTCAGGGAGTTAACTCTATTGTCGCCCGCACAAAAACTCCGGGATAGCCCGATAATCCTGACCATGATGATGGGTCTGTTGACGGACCTGAGAACGAACTATCATGGCTTCCGGCTATGATGATCTAGATTTCAATGAATTCATGGAAGGGCCCAAGGAAAAGCCGAAGAGAGACACTGATATGCAGGAGACCGACAAGGAGGAGGAGACGGCACCATAGGAGGAGTATGATAATGAGAAAGGTGCATGGTCGTAGGCGGAGGGCGACGAGAAGGATGCATCGCTACAGGCGAAGGATGACAAGCATCTGTCGAAGGACTAGGATGATGAGGGAGAAGGGTGCAATACAAAGTAGTACTCATATTAGTTTTGTTGTAGTTATGAATTATAATTTAAAAATATCGCACCTTGTCAGAAAGAAAATCCCATATAGTTACATGGGTCCTGCTTGTGAGAGGAACAAACTCAAAGGACACGATATTATATAATGTATGTTTCTGATGTGGTTTGGTGATATAAATTCCCCTAAGTTTCAATCCTAGCCCTCCTAGATATGAAAATGGTGTGGAGGATAAACTATGTCTCCTCGTAACGGTCGGTGTTGCCGCCTCCGTGTCTTTCCAGTGGAAGACATTGCTTCCCGCGCCTCTCCTCTGAGCGGTGCGACCTACATCGCCTCCTTCGCATCTTCCTAGAAGCATGCATCACTTTATGCACCTCTCCTCCAAGCGATGCGGCCTACATCGCTGCCTCCGTGTCTTCCCAGCTGCCGACATCGTTTCCTATGCCTATCCTCCGAGCAGCGTGGCCTACATCGCCGCCTCTAGATCGTCCTGATCTATTACACACTAACGGAGACATAGTTCTCTTGGTGAGACTCTTCACTACTACATACCGATGTAGCCTAGTTGACTTGACACTGTTTTTAGTTTAGTGAACATCCATGTTATATTCAGACTCTATACCTTAAACTTTGTTGTATGTCTAGTAGGGTTATATCTGAGGATATATTACATTAAGTTTAGTTGACGAGTTATGTGAATGTGCTTATTCTCGTTATGGTTTTGTGAGTGTGCTTATCCTTGTTCTGTTCTGGGTTTAATAGTATCTCAGTTACCCTGTATCAGTTGTCTAAGAAATTATTGCTAGGAGGATATGTTCTTGCCTCCGAATTGTCATTGGAGGATAAGCTATAGGAAGATGTGTCTTCTACTCTCATACTTCTATCCCATGTATATTTTCTAATCAACCATAACTATATTTATGTAATGTAGATTTTTTTGACCCTATTCCTACTACTCATGAGACTAACAATTTAGCTTGCTAAGTGAGCTAAATACACAAACTTGTTGTTTTCTAGAAGAAGGATGATGAGAAGTGAAAACTACAAGTGTCTTGATGGATGAAGAGTGTTGGAGATATGCCCAAGAGGCAATAATAAAATGGTTATTATTATATCTTTGTGTTTATGATAAATGTTTACATCCCGTGCTATAATTGTACTAATGGGAAACAATAATACTTGTGTGTTTTGTAAACATAAAAGAAGTCCCTAGTAAAGCCTCTTGTTGAACTAGCTTGTTGATTAGTAGATGATCATGGACATTAGATGTTGTTTATAACAAGATCATGTCATTAGGAGAATGATATGATGGACATACTCCTATAGTAAGCGTAGCGTAAGATCAAGTAATTTAAAAGTTCGTTTGCTACAAGCTTTCAAACACATAGTGACCTAATCCTTCGACCATGAGATCATGTTAATCACCATCACCGGATGAATGCTTTGATGACATCAAACACCACTTCCGTAACTGGGTGGTTATAAAGGTGGCATTAGGTATTTTGAAAGTATGTGTTAAGGCACATGGATCAAGAGTGGGATTTGTTCATCCATATAACGGATAGATATACTCTGGGCCCTCTCGATGGAATGTCATCCAATTGGCTTGCAAGCATGTGACTAGGTCATAAGGGATCACATATCACGGAACGAGTAAAGAGTACTTATCGGTAACGAGGTTGAACTAGGTATTAGAGATACCAACAATCAAACCTCGGATAAGTAAAGTATCTTGAGACAAAGGGAAATTGGTATCGTATGTAAATGGTTCATTCGATCACGAAGTAATTGTAGAAATATATGGGAGCCATATGAATTTCCAGATTCCTCTATTGGTTATTGATCGGAGAAGTGTCCCGATCATGTCTACATAATTCACGAACCATAGGGAGACAAACTTAAGGATTCAATGTTGCTTGGTAGATATGGAAATGAGTTTGAGATCGAATGTTATTCGGACTCTCGGATTGGATCCAGGACATCATGAAGAGATTTGGAATGGTCCGGAGAATAAGATTCATATAAGGAAAGTTCAATTCCGACGTTCGGAAAGTTTTCACCGGAATCTTCTGGAAGGTTCTAGAAGGTCCACCACTGATACGTCGGAAATGTATCTATAATTTTTATGTTCCATGCTTGTTTAGTATCTACTTTGCTTTGCTTTGTCTACACTTTGAGGTGTTTTTATATCTTTTCTGGAAATAACCTATTAACAAGTTGCCACAGTTCTGGTTGCGTGTTTTCTTCTGTTTTTGGTTCCAGAAAGGCAGAAAATCAATATTCTCGGAATTGGACGGGACAAAAGACAAGTCATTATTTCTCCCGGAGCAACACGGAACCACAAAGCAGAGCCGGAGGGGGGCCACAGGGTGGCCGCACACCCCTAGGCGCGGGCAAGCCCTGGGAGAGCCCATAGGGGGTGTGGGCCCCCTAGACCCCCACCGACCTTGATTCCTGCGCCTATAAGAAGACTTCGACCCAAAAACCCTAGGTAATCCAGAAGAAATCCACGAAAACCTCCACAGCGTCGCCGCCACCAAAGGGGAGATTCGAGAGACAGAAAGTCTCTATTTCGGCACCCTGTCGGGATGGGGAAGTGCCCCCGGAGCCGTCTCCATCGATCTCCAACACCATCTCTATCACCGTTGTTGATTCCCATGATGAGGAGGGAGTAGTTCTTCCTCGAGGCTAAGGGCTCTACCAGTAGCTATGTGTTCATCTCTCTCTCTATGCATGATCTTGTTGTGGTCATGAGATTTGTAATCAAGTAGATCTAACTTTCTACTCAAGTGCTTCATTAGATCTCTGCTCTCCCCATGTGTCTGAAAGTGACAGCGTGCATGCCATGGTAGCACTTAGCCTTGAGTCTACATAAATACTCTTTGTGCTTTAATAGAACTATGCTTTTCCCCACGTGTGTGAAAGTGACAGCCTGCATACCGTGTGTGGCACTTTGGCTAGATTGAATATTTATTATGAGTTATATTTGGAGTTGGATGTCTCTATGAAATTGTGGTGTTTGTTGGAACCATCTAGCGCTCAAGGTGACAGTGTGGGGTTATCAAGATTGGGAAAGGCAGACTTTGAGGAGTTTTGTTAGAGCCCTACCGATGATTAGAGTGTCCAACCGTAGAGTAGTTAAGAGTAGTATCATGAAGAGAGGATATTTATATGAGAGAGTGTTCACTAGTGAAAGTATGATCCCTAGGCCTTGTTTCTAAACATTGAAACACCGTTTGGTACTAGATCTGTTGCATGTTTGCTTGCTTCCATCTTTGTTCCATTTGCCGGGGAGGTTTTGGGATTTTACCTTTCCTCCACGCCATCAGCTCTTTTCTGGCACTGTTACCCCACATCAGCAACAAGTCAGAAGCTATTTTATGGCAATGTTACCACTTGTATTTCACTATCTCTTTGCCGAACTAGTGCACCTATACACCTGACAAGTGTATTGGGTGTGTTCGAGACATAAGAGACTTCTTGTATCTTGATTGCAGGGTTGCTTGAGAGGGAATACCTTTGACCACTTCCTCCCTGAGTTCGATAAACCTTGGGTAATCCACTTAAGGGAAACTTGCTGCTGTTCTACAAACCTCTACACCTGGAGGACCAACAACTGTCTACAAGAATAGAAGTGCATAGACATCAAGCTCTTTTCTGGCGCCGTTGCCGGGGAGGTAAGGTAAAAGGTATTCACATCCTCCGGTGTGAGTGCTCAAAGTTATTTCCTTTAGATTCTGAAGTTTTGTCTTTTTTTTTCTTGTTTTCACTAGTTAGGCTTAATGGAAAACAACAACAAAATTAGAGAGCTTTATAGTGTTTATCTTGAGTTAGGAAATGAAGTGTTTGAAGAGAAAATTTAAAAACCTATGGATCTTTATTTGCATGCTAATAGCAATTTTATTAGTATGAATTATTTGGACACCATTATTGCTAATGCTATGGAAACATCTAATATTGGGGAAGCTATTTTTTATGAAAATGATCTTTTTAGTCCCCCAGCTTTGGAAGATAGCTATTCTATTGCTTATGATGATACCAAACCTCCCATATATGATGATTACAATGATGAATGTGATATTTTCAGTCCACCTATTATCGAGGAGGAAATTAATTGTGATTACAATATGCCTCCTATATTTGATGATTATGGTGATGAGAATATTAATGATAGCTATTTTGTTGAATTTTCTCCCACTACAATTAATAAGAATGGCTATTCTTATGTGGAGAGTAATAATCATTTTATGCATGTGTCTCATGATAAGAATGTTTTATGTGATACTTATATTGTTAATTTTGTTCATGTTGCTACTAAAAGTTATTATGAGAGAGGGAAACATGGTCTTATGCATCTAAATAATATTAAATTTCCCCTCTTTATGTTGAAAGTCTTGAAGTTGCACTTGTTTTTCTTTCCTATGCTTGTTGCTTTGTGCTTTCATGACTTGTTTATTTACAAGATTCCTATGCATATGAAGTGGTTTAGACTTAAATGTGTTTTGAATTTTCTTGTTTATGCTCTCTTTTACTTCAATTCATATTTCTTATGTGAGCATCTTCTCAAACTATCAAGCCTAACTTAAAGGCGTTAAAGAAAAGTACTTGTTGGGAGATAACCCAAGAGTTTTCTTGAGTCTTGGAAGTTATTACTTCAGTAATAACCTCTCCTTATCCTTTTTGTTTGCTTTTTGTGCCAAGAATGACCTCTAATGAGAGGGAAGTAAGATTTAGGGAGTTGTTGTCCCGAAACAGATTTCTGTGCTCCACCATAAAAATTCGTGAGGAGTCTTTGTATCTCAGATTGAGTTGAAAATGTACTAATAAAGCCCCCAGTATGTTAGCTAACTTTCTTTAGTTCAACAATTTTTGATTTTAGCAACAGAAGGTCTTAAAAAAATCGGTTTCTACCTGCTGGTCTGTTTTGACAGATTTCTGCCATTATTTGCATTTGCTTCTTATTAATTCCTTTTTGGGTTCTTTTTGGGAAATTGAGTTTTTTAAGGAGTTGCTACAGTATCTTGTGTTTTTAGTGAAAAGCCTTGTTGTTCCAAAGCTTTTCCTAAGGTCTAATATCTTTTGAATACACTAATGTTGCTAATGAAGATTGTGTGAAGTTTTGTATGAATTAAAATTTTCAGGTGTAGAGAAAGAATGATGTAATGAGATGAAGAATAGACAAAAGCTCAAGCTTGGGGATGCCACCCCATGTCACCCCAAGAAATATTCAAGAGGTACAAGCGTTAGAGCTTGGGGATGCCCAAGGCATCCCCTTCTTCATCAATAAAAAACTCAGGTTTTCCTAGACACTTCGTTTTTATTGTTTCTTGCATAGTTGTGTTGTTCTTGGAGCGTCTTAGTTTTTTTTTGTTTTTGTTTGATTAGTTTGCTTGAATAAAGTTCGTTGATCACAACACACTTCTTTTGGAGAGAGACACACTATGTTTTCATTGCCTAGAACACTCTAGTTTTCACTCTTATTGTTTTGTGAGTGTTCACTTTTGCTAGCACTGCTTTCAGCCTTAGTTTCCTTGTGCTTACAGCTTAGAAATTTTTAGTTCTTCTTTGTGGATTTGTGAAACAAGCTCACTGATCTTTTTTGCTTATTATCTTTGTGAGTTGTTTCAAATAAGTTGTTTGGTGTTGGAAAAGAGTAGAAAGTTTCATGCTTAAGTGGTACAAAAGTGAGCTTGCTTTGACTGTGGCTTAGACTTTATCATGTCATGCTAGATGTTTTTTTGACCTTATGCTTAGTGATTATTGCTATAGCATGACTTGTTCCAAACAATTGGGATTGCTTAGTGTGCCCTGAAAGAATCATGCGTTGTTTTAGCATACAAAAGCATAGTATTGTGGTATTCGCCTTTGATGCTTTGTTTGGGTTGACTTGGTACATGCTCACACCATGTTATGACTATGAACAAGTCACCATAGCCTCTATGATCATTTAGTCCTTGACTTGTGGTACCACTCTATGCTTTGATTAGTAATGTTTTGTTGCTCTGCATGATTATGGACATTATGCTCTCTTAGTTGGTTGCTCCCAATCTTTTGCTAGCCTCCACTTGTATGAGTAAGTTCTACTTATGCTTACAAATCCCAAGAACCAAGTTATTCCAAACTGTCCACTATAAACTCCTATG
Organism: Avena sativa; assembly: GCA_916181665.1. NCBI lineage: Eukaryota > Viridiplantae > Streptophyta > Magnoliopsida > Poales > Poaceae > Avena > Avena sativa. The sequence continues at coordinate 182,338,821 of OV702284.1, read as the reverse complement.
TATGGTGTGTTACACCATTGCAAGTATATTCTTGTTTTCAGCTATCTTCCAATTTAAAACTATTTTGTTATGTGAAAACTTAGTGATTAAAGCCCTCACGAACTTGATGGAACACTTTATATTCTTTGCCCCTAATAAACTTGAACCATTGTTTCAACTTTTTTGTATATGCTTGCACTTATAAGTTGAAATTAGCAGAACCGTGCTGTCACGGGAACGTTTTCAACATTGCACTTGTACTTTGTACTCAGTTGATATCATGCTCTTTTGTCTATGGATGTCACCAGTGTGAAATAAAGAGGGAACTTGTAAGTCCATGGAGTTTGTATTCTGTGTTAGAGAAACGCCTGGGCCGCTAGCCTAAGACATGCCTAATCATGGTGGAAACTTGCAGCATCACCATAGTGAGCTATCTATGAAGCATCCTCAATAAAAAGCTATGCATATGGTAAATAAAAAGATTGCTGATATGCTCATTGTCTGCTTGCCTTGTCATTTTGGTTATGGGAAATCTCCTGTACCATGTGCGAGGGGTACCCCGTTGGCGGTTCTCAATGATATGCAAATACTTACAATGACAAGAACTTACCTGGGCCCAAAGTTGAGTATGCATGAGGTGTGGCCCTCGTATTCAAGGGACTTGAGATTGCCAACTTATACTTCGTCAAGCATATACTCCATATTTGCCACTTTAACCTTAACCACTTTAAGATACTTATGATAGGGCTAATGAGGGCTAAAAGCTACCAAGTACCATAATTTTTGGAAGATCTTTTTGAAACTTGTAATCCCTGCTTCCTTTATAAAAAAGGCCTTTCTTCCACCATTATATTGAGTCTCCACCTTCTACCTTTAGGCACCATTAAGAGAGCATAGTTGTCATTCTATGTGCAGTGTCCCAAAACTTATTGATTGATGCATATTGTGATACTACTTGTTCATGTGCTACTTGTTTCTAGTCACCCTTGTGAACTTTGAAGTTGTCCTATGCATCTATTTGCTACTCCATGAGGTACAAGTTGAATGCCACTATGCCATGTTTTCTGTATGTGAAACAAACAAACGTCTTTAAATGCATTGTTATTCATGATCTTTGTTTGTAGCCTTTCATGTTTCATGCATAGTTACTTTGTCTTACTATTAGAACTCCATCTTTCATGCTCATGTTTAGAGTTCTTTTGATCCAAGCTTTCAATGCTTGCAAATGGATTGATTTTGATTGTGAGGGTGCACGTCACCTCAAAAATTGTTTTGTTTATCACTTACCTACTCGAGGACGAGCAGGAGTTAAGCTTGGGTATGTTGATACGTCGGAGACGTATCTATAATTTTTGATGTTCCATGCTTGTTTAGTATATACTTTGCTTTGCTTTGTCTACACTTTGAGGTGTTTTTATATCTTTTCTGGAACTAACCTATTAACAAGTTTCCACAGTGCCAGTTGCCTGTTTTCTTCTGTTTTTGGTTCCAGAAAGGCAGAAAATCAATATTCTCGGAATTGGACGGGACAAAAGCCAAAGTCATTATTTTTGCCGGAGCTACACGAAACCACGAAGCTGAGCCGGAGGGGGACCACAGGGTGGCTGCACCCCCCTAGGCGCCCATAGGGGGTGTGGGCCCCCTGGACCCCCACAGACCTTGATTTATGCGCCTATAAGAAGCCTTCGACCCAAAAACCCTAGATAATCTAGAAGACATCCACGAAAACCTCCACAGCGCCGCCGCCACCATCATCCCGAGATTCAGGGGACAGAAAGTCTCTGTTCCGCCATCCTGCCAGGACAGGGAAGTGCCCCCGGAGCCATCTCCATTGATCTCCACCACCATCTCCATCACCGCTGTTGATTCCCATGATGAGGAGGGAGTAGTTCTTCCTCGAGCCTAATGGCTCTACCGGTAGCTATGTGTTCATCTCTCTCTCTCTCTATGCATGATCTTGTTGTGGTCATGAAAGTGACAGCGTGCATACCGTGTGTGGCACTTTGGCTAGATTGAATATTTATTATGAGTTATATTTGGACTTGGATGTCTCTATGAAATTGTGGTGTTTGTTGGAACCATCTAGCGCTCAAGGTGACAGTGTGGGCTTATCAAGATTGGGAAAGGCAGACTTTGAGGAGTGTTGTTAGAGCCCTACCGATGATTAGAGTGTCCAACCGGAGAGTAGTTAAGAGTAGTATCATGAAGAGAGGATATTTATATGAGAGAGTGTTCACTAGTGAAAGTATGATCCCTAGGCCTTGTTTCTAAACATTGAAACACCGTTTGGTACTAGATCTGTTGCATGTTTGCTTGCTTCCATCTTTGTTCCATTTGCCGGGGAGGTTTTGGGCTTTTACCTTTCCTCCACGCCATCAGCTCTTTTCTGGCACTGTTACCCCACATCAGCAACAAGTCAGAAGCTATTTTATGGCAATGTTACCACTTGTATATCACTATCTCTTTGCCGAACTAGTGCACCTATACACCTGACAAGTGTATTGGGTGTGTTCGGGACACAAGAGAATTCTTGTATCTTGATTGCAAGGTTGCTTGAGAGGGAATACCTTTGACCACTTCCTCCCTGAGTTCGATAAACCTTGGGTAATCCACTTAACGGAAACTTGCTGCTGTTCTACAAACCTCTACACCTGGAGGACCAACAACTGTCTACAAGAATAGAAGTGCGTAGACATCAAGCTCTTTTCTGGCGCCGTTGCCGGGGAGGTAAGGTAAAAGGTACTCACATCCTCCGGTGTGAGTGCTCAAAGTTATTTCCTTTAGATTCTGTAGTTTTGTCTTTTTGTTTCTTGTTTTCACTAGTTAGGCTTAATGGAAAACAACAACAAAATTAGAGAGCTTTATAGTGTTTATCTTGAGTTAGGACATGAAGTGTTTTAAGAGAAAATTAAAAAACCTAAAGATATTTATTTGCATGCTAATAGCAATTTCATTAGTATGAATTATTTGGACACAATTATTGCTAATGATATGGAAACGTCTAAGCTTGGGGAAGCTATTTTTTATGAAAATGATCTTTTTAGTCCCCCAGCTTTGGAAGATAGCTATTCTATTGCTTATGATGATACCAAACCTCCCATATATGATGATTACAATGATGAATGTGATATTTTCAGTCCACCTATTATTGAGGAGGAAATTAATTGTGATTACAATATGCCTCCTATATTTGATGATTATGGTGATGAGAATATTAATGATAGTTATTTTGTTGAATTTTCTCCCACTACAATTAATAAGAATGGCTATTCTTATGTGGAGAGTAATAATCATTTTATGCATGTGTCTCATGATAAGAATGTTTTATGTGAGAGTTATATTACTAATTTTGTTCATGTTGCTACTGAAAGTTATTATGAGAGAGGGAAACATGGTCTTATGCATCTCAATAATATTAAGTTTCCCCTCTTTATGTTGAAAGTCTTGAAGTTGCACTTGTTTTTCTTTCCTATGCTTGTTGCTTTGTGCTTTCATGACTTGTTTATTTACAAGATTCCTATGCATATGAAGTGGTTTAGACTTAAATGTGTTTTGAATTTGCTTGTTGATGCTCTCTTTTACTTAAATTCATATTTCTTATGTGAGCATCTTCTCAAACTATCAAGCCTAACTTAAAGGCGTTAAAGAAAAGTACTTGTTTGGAGATAACCCAAGAGTTTTATTGAGTCTTGGAAGTTATTACATCAGTAATAACCTCTTCTTATCCTTTTTGTTTGCTTTTTGTGCCAAGAATGACCTCTAATGAGAGGGAAGTAAGATTTGGGGAGTTGCTGTCCCGAAACAGATTTCTGTGCTCCACCATAAAAATTCGTGAGGAGTCTCTGTATCTCAGATTGAGCTGAAAATTTACTAATAAATCCCCCAGTATGTTAGCTAACTTTCTTTAGTTCAAAACTTTTTGATTTGAGCAACAGAAGGTCTTAGAAAAAATCGGTTTCTACCTGCATGCTACTAGATCTGTTGCATGTTTGCTTGCTTCCATCTTTGTTCCATTTACCGGGGAGGTTTTGGGCTTTTACCTTTCCTCCACGCCATCAGCTCTTTTCTGGCACCGTTACCCCACGTCAACAACAAGTCAGAAGCTATTTTCTGGCACCGTTACCACTTGTATTTCACTATCTCTTCGCCGAACTAGTGCACCTATACACCTGACAAGTGTATTGGGTGTGTTGTGGACACAAGAGACTTCTTGTATATTGATTGCAGGGTTGCTTGAGAGGAAATACCTTTTACCACTTCCTCCCTGAGTTCGATAAACCTTGGGTAATCCACTTAAGGGAAACTTGTTGTTGTTCTACAAACCTCTGCACTTGGAGGCCCAACAACTGTCTACAAGAATAGAAGTGCGTAGACATCAACCACCGCGAAGGGGGGTACATGAATGTGCCATGCCAATGTGGAATGGTTGCATCATACCCTAGGTCACTTGGCTGGACAATGGGAAGACAAATAATCAAACCTAGTTTGAATAGTCAAACTCCAATTTGAAAAGTCAAATCCCAACATTGAAAGTCAAAGTCCAAGTGGAGGGAGGAGAGGAAACCTAAATGGGAGAGGATTCCCTCTCCCTCCTTGCCGCCGGCCAATCAAGAGGAGTTGGGGGAGGACTCCCCTCCCCTTGCCGCCTCTCCCCTCATATAAGCAAGGGGTGAGGCACCCCCTTGGACCTCACCCCAAACCCTAGGCCGCCGTCCTCTCCCAAGTCGACGGCGTCCTAAACCCTAGCTCCTCTTAACCGCCGCCGCCTAGCCCTAGCCTAGCTGCTGGCACCACCACCTCCTCCCCTTGGCATCTAAACCCTAGCCACCGAGGGCCTCTCTAAATCCACCATACCCGCTCCGTCTTAGGCGAAGCCCTGAGGGATCTAATCCTCCACCTCCACCACCACACTGTCGTGCTGCTGGCATGGCGAGGAGATCTACAACCTCTGTTGCCTGCTGGAACAAGGGATAGGAAGGTCTTCATCGAATACCGAATGTGTGACTGACTAAGGAAGCACTGCCGGAACGTGGCGCCGAAAGGATCGTCTTCGCAATCTTGATATCGGCAAGTGAACGACTACATCAACCATGAGAATCCGATCTCATTAAAATCTTTGGATCTTCGAGGGTTAGTACTCTATGAACTCGTTACACCGATCTCGTAGATTAGATCTTGGCTTTTGTGTGTTCATGCGATAGAAATTTTTTGTTTTCCATGCTACAAACCCCTATAGTGGTAACGGAGCCGTGTCTATGCGTAGATCTATTGCACGAGTAGAATACAATGGTTAATGTGGGCTTGATGCTTTTATTGTCGATTCATTTTTTGTGTACTTTGCATCTTGCGGGATGGTCGGATGAACCTGCTCGGGCTAACCTTACATGTCATCATACATGAGAGTTGCTCCACGCTCAACGTGCAACTTGCATTGCACAAGTGGCTTTGCGGGTGTCTGTCTCTCCCACCATAGTGAAGATTCAATTTACAACAGGCACTTGACAATACTTGTATCAACATTGTGGTTCATGTTCGTAAGTTAGAACGGTTCTTATACGAAATCCCCAGCCACGTAAAACTTGCAAAGAAGATTAGAGGCGTCTAACTTTGTTTTGCAGGGCTTGTTTTGTGATGTGATATGGCCATGATTGTGATTATATATGATGTACGCAATGATCCTTATCATAAGTTGGCAACCGACATGAGCCTTATGGTTGTCTTTAAATTTTGTTTAAGACCTGGTGTATATTCATCAAAGTAGTTGTAGTAGTTGCTGTTGGTGGAAGACAACCATGAAGCGGCGCCATTTACCTTGATGCTACGCCGGTGATGATGGAGATCATGTTCGTGCTTGGATATGGAGATCGAAGGCACAAGAAGAAAGGAAATATCATATCACATATTATGAATTGCATGTGATGTTAATCCTTTTATGCATCTTGTATTGCTTAGATTGCGACGGTAGCATTATAAAATGATCCCTCTCACTAAATATCAAGTAATAAAGTGTTCGTCCTTAGTAGGCACCGTTTCTAAGACTCGTCGTTTTGAAGCACCATGTGATGATCGGGTGTGATAGATTCTACGTGTGCATACAACGGGAGCAAGCCAGATTTGCTCATGAGGATACTAAGGTTAATCTTGACGAGCCTAGCATGTATAGACATGGTCTTGGAACACGGAATACCGAAAGGTATAGCAGGAGTCATATGATTGATATGATGAACATGTTGATTGTTCGCCTTTGAAGCTACATCATATATCGTGATGATCGGACTTGGTGTAGTGGATTTTGTTCGTGTGATCACTAAATCACTGTGAGGGATGTTGTTTTGAGTGGGAGTTCACCTAGTTAATATATGTATTAAATATGAACTCAATTTGTCATAAACTTAGTCTAAACTCTTTGTAAATATGTTGTAGATCATGATGACCCCTACCATCAATTTTAATGCATTCCTAGAGAAAGAAAAGTTGAAAAAATTGGAAGCAACTTCGCGGATTGGTTCCACAATTTGAGGATTGTCCTCAATGTTGGTCAGTTGACCTATGTGCTGGATACACCGCTGGGTGACCCACCTATAGCTGATGCTACCGATGAGGTGAAGAATGTTTTCCTCACTTGGAAGAATCAATACACCATAGTTCAGTGTGCTATCTTGTATGGTTTGGAATCAGAGCTTTAGAAGCGGTTTGAGAACTGTGAGCCTTATGATATTATCTGTGAGCTCAAAATGTATTTGAGACTCATGCGGCAGTTGAAAGCTATGAAGACTCCAAGAAGTTTTTTAATTGCAAGATGGAAGAGGGCAGCTCCATTAGAGAGCATGTTCTTAAGATGTCTGGACACACGAATAAACTCGTAGATCTAGGAATAACGATTCCTAATGCGTTGGGTATTCATCGTGTCCTCCAATCACTACCACCCAGTTACAAGAACTTCGTGATGAACTATGCAGTGAATGGATAAGTCGTTACCAGAACTCTTCTCCATGTTGAAGTCTGCGGAAGTGGAGATCAAGAAAGATCACCAAGTGTTGATGGTCAATAAGACCACCAATTTCAAGAAGCAAGGCAAGCTTAAGAAGGCGGGCAAGAAAGTTGCTGCGCCTACAAAGAAACCCAAGGCTGGTCCTAAGCCTGATACTGAGCGCTTTTACTACAAGGGAGAAGGTCACTAGAAGCAGAATTGCCCCAAGTACCTGGCAGATCTGTAGAACGGCAACATCAAGAAGAAAGGTATATTCGATATATATGTTATTGATGTGTATCTTACTAGTAGTCATAGTAGTGCCTGGGTATTTGATACTGGTTCAGTTTCTCATATTTGTAACTCGAAACAGGGGTTGCAGAATAAACGAAGACTAGCGAGAGACGAGGTGACGATGCATGTTGGAAATGGCTTCAAGGTTGGTGTGATCGTTGTCGGCACTCTCCCTCTTCATCTACCACCGGGATTAGTTCTATACTTAAATAATTGTTATTTGGTGCATGCGTGATACGTCAGAAACGTATCTATAATTTTTGATGTTCCATGCTGATTTAGTATCTACTTTGCTTTGCTTTGTCTACACTTTGAGGTGTTTTTATATGTTTTCTGGTACTAACCTATTAACAAGACGCCATAGTGCCAGTTGCCTGTTTTCTTCTGTTTTTGGTTCCAGAAAGGCAGAAAAACAATATTCTCGGAATTGGACGGGACAAAAGCCAAAGTCAATATTTTACCGTGGGGAACACGGAGGCAGAATACGAGACGGAGGGGAGGCACCAGGGGGCCACACCCCCTGGCGGTGCGGGCTACGGTTAGCCGTGCCTAGGGGGTGCGGCCACCCTAGTGACCCCCTACCTCGCCTCTACGCCTATAAAGACCCCCCCGATGCCTAAACCCTAAGTACCCGATCAATATTCCACGAAACCGTCTGTAGCCGCCGCCACCATCGTCCCTAGATCGGGGGGATCTGAAGCTCTTCCCGGTTCCGTACCGGAGGGGACATCATCCCGGAGGCCTTCTTCTTCATCATGCCAGCCTTCGGTATGAAACGTGAGTAGTTCCACCTTGGACTACGGGTCCATGTAGTAGCTAGATGGTTGTATATCCTCCTTTGTGCTATCATGTTTAGAGCTTGTGAGCTCCGTTCATGATCAAGATCTCATCAATTTGTAATCATGAATGTTGTGTTTGCAAGGATCCGATGGATATTGAGATTACTATGTCAGATTGATTAATGGTTTTGTCTTATTGATTCTATCATGTTTGTGTTGTTTGAGATCTTGCATGCTCTCCGTTGTTAGTAGCTATCTTGGCCAAGTAGATGCTAGTGACTCCAAGAGGGGGTATTTATGATCGTTGGGTTCATGCCTCTATTTAATCTAAGGGAAGTGACAAAAAGCTCTAAGGTTGTACATGTGTTGTTGCCACTAGGGAGAAAACAACGGTCTCTTGTTCTTGGAACAACGATCTGAAGCAGTTGTCTGTTGCTTGCAACTTAATACTGGAGGGGGTTCGGATGATAACCCGAAGGTGGATTTCTAGTCATAGATGCAGTTGGATGGTGGTCTATGTATCTTGTTGTATTGCCCAATCGAATCTCATAGGATCATGAATGTCTAGTATTGCATTGTATGCCTTTCTCAGTCCTGTCAATTGCCCTGCTGTAATTTGTTTACCCAGCATGCCATGTTTGTTTATCTAAGGAGAACACCTATAGTGAACTATGGACCCCGGTCCAATCATTACCATTGATACATCTTCCACGGTAATTGTTTACTTTCTGCAAACCACTATTACCTTCCACACCATACAGTTAATCCTTTGTTATAGCAAACCAGTGAGATTGACAACCTCAATGTTCGTTGGGGCAAAGTCTTGAGTTTGTGCTGTGCAGGTCTGCAAGTTGCTAGCAACACCTTTGAGTCGTTTCCTTCCTCCTACTGGTTCGATAACCTCGGTTTCTTACTGAGGGAGAACTTGTTGCTGTGCTCATCACACCTTGCTCTTGGGGTCTCCCAAGGAGGCATTAACACACCATCTACAAGATTTTCTGGCGCCGTTGCCCGGGAGGCTAAGGACGATATCACAAGGGGAGTCCTTCACAACCTTTCTCTTTACTTTTTTTGTTTTACTTAGTTTCTTTTGCTTGGTCTTGTTTGCCTCTTTTTATCAAAAACTCAAAAAAATTATTTCAGTTTGGTTTGCTTTCTCTTATCAAAAACCTAGAAAAATTAGTTCCTGCTCTAGTTGTTGTTGCTGTTAGCTTACTCCACTTTTGCCAAAACAAACTGTAGTGACCTCGGATCAAGTAAGATCCTAAGTCCCTGTGATTAACATGCTAGTCCCTGGATCAATAGCTAGCACTCACAGTCGATGAAATATCATGTAAAACAAAAGTCTTTATTACATGAATCGAATAATCCAGAGTTTACATTATTACATTAGAAGCGATATAAATACAACTTGGAGTCCCATCAATGCCACAGGCAGGTTGAGTGAAGACCCGCGATCCTAGCGCACCTTTCAACGATCTCCAAAATTCTGCACATAAAACGTGCAGCCAACAAGTTGGGTCAATACTTTGAATGTATTGGCAAATTACACCAAGGAAGGAAAGACTAACTCTACATGCAAGGCTAGTTTAGGCTTTGGAGTTCATTTGCATAAAGCTAATTTTCTTAAGTAGAGAGAAGAAGAGAGGATTGTCCTACTTTGTAAACATTTGCTTAGATAAAATAAGGTCGAGTGGCACACGAGGATATTACGCACCAAGTGTCCAAACAACCAAACACTTGGATATTACGCACCAAGCGTCACTTGGATATTACACACCAAGTTCCCAAATTCCCACCCATTAGCGATATTACGCACGCCATGGGGTTTCAAAACTTTGTTTTAGAAAAGAGAGAGGAAGATCCTTCAGAGGCTCCATCCTTCAGATGCTCAATGTTGTTCTGTTTCCGTGAACACGGCTGATCGATCAGATTGCAATACTCTCGAGAGTTTGTGCACTTTACCCACAATCCATGATCAAGTCCTTTTACAGACAAGACCATGGCGAGGCTTCCCCTTAGCAGCCCCTCTACCTTCCGGATCCAACCGTGCCAAGAACCTCCAAATGTTGGTACCCAGGTGAGGTTTCCCACTAAGTACTAGGCCAAGACAGAGCCCATAATGTATTGTGGTTGCACTGGAAGCTTCTGAATTCTGAAACATGGCAGACTTCTTTGATTCCTGGGCGGCCGTCCTCCACCAAAATCACACTCGTTGACCCGACAACCATTCCGCCCAGAAGAAAACTTAGTTTTATTTTGAAGTGGATTTGAGAAGAAAAGTTTGCTCCAGAGAGCCTTTATACTTAGAAAAATTCTTTGTCTTTCGAACCCCCCAACGGTACTTTGTATATATAGCATAGCAAGCAATACTTAGCAAAAACAGGGGGTAACCTATTAGGATGGGAAATCCTAAGTATAGAGCTACTCATGGCATACTATAAAATCATCGCACTTGCAAAATAATACTAAGGAAAAATTCTACTAGATCATCCTACACATGCATACTACAGAATTTTGAAGATCACATGCATAGAATCAAAACTGGGACAAAATTATGAACAAGTGGTGTAACTTTCCTTATGTTGATAATATGGGTGTTGATTGTATTTCTTCGCAGCAATCGCACTCTCTGAAAAATCTAATACGAGGACAAGGTAGTTCCAATCAAAACAATTGCAAACATAGCAAACACAACAAGGATGATCAAAAACATGCATGATGATTTAACATGACACAATGGTTATAATTAGTTTTATGAACATTAATATATCATATGATGCATGTATGAGTTCATTTAATGCAATAGGGTACTTGTTATTAATGATTACTTGCCAATATAAGGGTTTTGATAGTTCTGTTGTAACTCCTGTTCTAACTGTAGAAGTAAATTTGTTTCTTGGGTTTACTGGATAGAGGACGTTAATACGAACCAGTAGGCGTTGGATTCACCCTAATCGGAGTTATAGATATTTTTATATGATTTAAATAGTGTTTAATGGGTTTTAAATGATTCATACAGTTTCTTTTGCCTAAAAATCAAACTAAAATTATATCTGTAATCTCCACGGAATTGTGATTTCAGGGACATATTATTTGTAATTTTCTGAATAGTATTTATTTTCTTATGAATTTATTACTCTAAATAAGCCATTAAACCATTTATTTAATTTCTGGGAAACCTGATAGTATTTTACTGAACCATTTGCAGATTGATGATCTACATGGAACCAGCTTTCTATCGGTATATTATTTAAATTTTTGTGACAAGCAATTAATTTACTATGAATTTAATGATTTATAACGCCATTAAAACTAATTAAATTTCTACGGGTTAAATAAACTGCAAAGGCTAGATCCAACCAGATATTCTTAAAGTACATTACAGTAGCTTCAATTTGATATATTATTCATATTTTTCGGAGTTACAGATAATTTCTTATGAATTTATTAACCTAAAAGACCATTAAAACTAATTAAATTACTGCAGTAACCACGTACAGTAAAAGTTGGATCTATTCTGATAAGATGATTCTACGTGAAATTACCTTCAATTTGATATATTATACGCAATTTTTGGACGTGGTATGAATTTCTAATAAATTTTATAAGTTAGATCTATAATATGCAATTTTAAATTCGAACGGAATATTCCAGGGAATATTCCGCTGACTGGACAGGTTGACTTTGCATGCTGACTGGGACTAGATGTTGACCTTACGTTGATGTGGTGTTGATGGTGAAGATGACCGGGATGACGACATGGCACGCACCGGTTTGATTGGATCTCGACCGTCTGGATAGGATCCGGTGGCTAGAAGAAGAGATTGACCCGATTTTGGTTCAGAATAGACAAGAAATAGATCTGTGTTAGAGAGACAAATCCGTAGGTCAAATTGAAAAACTCAGAACATGAAAGTTGTGGGGAATCATTATTCCTACCTTCTCACCAAAGGAATTTGGATTTGAAGAAACGAGCGCGAGTAGATCTTGGATTTACACCGTAAGATCTGAAATATTGCGATACGAAATTCTCCGGCTGTGGTGGATGAAAAGAGGTGAGGTTTGACGGGATTGAAAGATTTCGACGATTCCTACAACTTTCGTTTTTTGACCGAAGGCAAACGACGAAGTCTAGATGGGTTAAAAAGCGAAATAAGATTCGGGATTTCGAGAATAGAAACTCGTACAGCCGTGGCTCCACGAGTTTATATGGGGATTTAGGACGGTGGGGAGATAGGTATTGGAGTAGAGTAGAAACAAACAGAAGTCAATTCGGAGTTGTAGATCAAAAGATATAAGCGTTTGAATAGAGATAGGTTTGTTAAAAACTGTTTCGCACGCTTTTTAAAGCAATCCAATGGGATCGATCCCTCTCCCTCCTGTACGTGGCTGGTTGGGTCGGTCCGGGTGGGCCGGCCTGTTTAGGGTTTTTTTTGTTCTTTTTTCTTTTTCTTTTTCTATTTACTTGTTTCCCTTATATCTTTTGCATACGAACTCCAAATGACATGATTCTTGTTTCTAAATTTTTCTGAAATCAAATAGATCATTATAGGATCAAATTTGTAATATTTTTACTAGTTTGGAAGTAGTGGATTTATAAATCCTTGTATATTCCATTTTATTTATATCTTTATTTGTTTGTATTTATTCCATAACCTTTTCATACTAGCTCCAAATGAACTCAATTTTGTTTCTAAAATTTTGTAGTATTAATTGGATCTCTTTAGGCTATAATTATAAATAATTTATGCCTTAACAACAATGGGTTTTATAAAGTCAATTTAATTACCCGTAGGAACATTTGGGCGAATCAACTATAGGATTTAGATACCAGGATTTGGATTTAGTTTATGAGAACTTTGCATGGATGTAATGAAATGCTTATGAATGCTTCATGATTTTCATTTTTAAATCTTGCACACCAATTCTACAATCCATAATCAATCCATGCCCTTTTGCCTATATGGCTACTTAGGTCATAACAAAAGAATATAAGATTTTGAATTCAAGGTTGAGAGGATTTTCTATTCAAAAAGTTTCTTCTCTTTGAGAATTTTCAACATAGTCAAACAATCAACCAAACTTATTTATTTATTTCACATTCCAAAATTAGGAGAATTTTGGGATGTGACACAAACTCTGCTGAGAACACCAATGTAACATCCCAAAAATACTAAGCTTGGATCATCAAAATTAGGGTTAACAAAAAAATTTCTAAATGAAATCATGAATGCATGCATATGTGTATGCATGGATTTTGAAATCCTTTAAAACCACCTTGTTTGTTTGTTTGTTTCATTGCTTGTAAAATGTTTCTTAGGTGAAATAAACATCATCTAAAACATTTCCCACACCTTTCCTAAAGACAAGTAAATCAAAACACATATATGAAATGAATGGTCACTTTGACCAATTTAACTCCCATACCTACTTTGGCTGTCTCAAACTTTCAGAACCTAACAGAAACTTTTCTGGATCTTTGCACCCCTTGAATGTACTCATAACAAGGTATCAAGGCCCACTTTGTGATCATCCAGAAACTTTCAAATGCATAGTTTAAATGACAATTCAAAATTGAATCTTTATCATATGGGAAGATCCCACTTTTTCAAAAACTACTCAAACAAGCTCAACTTTCAAAACCCAAGCATCTGCAGACTCACCAGCACCAATCTAGCAAACCCACCAAAAATCTTTTCAAAATTCAAAAATTGATTTCATGCGGCCATTTCATCAAACAGGTTGCAGACGCAAATCAAACAAACATCAAACACTATAGTGTGCAGTAAAATTGGCCTAACTTGTTCCCTAGTTAGCTCACACACAGCTCAGTAGATCATCTAGGAAGTTTAACTAAGGACTAGCATCCCTGTGAGCTTGCCATTGCCATCAATGGTGAACAGCCGAGCACCCCCTTGTCACCCAGTGTGGACAGCAGGCTAGAGGAAGAACTAGCCTTGCCAACCTTGTCTGGGAGGCAGCCCACCGTCCATCGCCACTACCTGTCCCAGCCGCGAGCGTTGCTAAGCCCTGGACCACGCGCACAAGCCGCGCCCAGACCGCTAGAGACCATGCCGAGCATGCGCCAGAGCACGACCCTCGACCAAAGCCCACAGACCGCGCACCGCCCTCGCCGCGTGCATACACAATCCCCACCGACCCAGGAGACCGCCAGACATCCCTGTTTGCCGCCCCGTGCCGCACAGCCATCGCCCGCCGTCGAAGACGCCACCTCTGCCGCGCAGAGCACCGCCCGTTCCAGACCAAACCACACCGCCCCATGCCTCGAGACCATGTCGTTGAGCATCGCCAGGAGACACCGCACCGTCCCCTACCCTTGCCCATGCCATTAGCCGCCTGTAACATCGCCCCCGACGAGCTCACCGTGCGCCCCGACGGTCCCCTCGCTCGACTATAAATAGAGGCCACCCCCGCATGATTTCTTCACACCATCTCACTCCCCTCTCCTCACTGATCGTGCCACACCGTTCTCAGAGAAAGGCAAGCACCACCCCGCCGGAATTTCACCGGAGCCCGCCGCCTCTGGGGAAGAAGGGAGCCAGCGATTAGAGCCGCCCCAGGAGAAGCCACCGGTACCAGGAGATTCGCCGTCGTCGACTTCGTTGTTCGCCCGCCTCGCCGACCCTCGCCAGTACCCCGGTGAGCCCCCTGCACCCCTCACTGGCCGCGCTAGGTTTCATTCTCGCCGGTGTTGTCTCGCGTCGATGATGACTCTCATCCGTTAGATTAGAACTAGATCGAATGATCCACGTCGCCCCATACCGCTTCGCCCAGCCCCGTGTCACTGACGAGTGGGGACACCCACTTAAGCAGCCCGCGGGAGCAGTGCGCTTAGCAGGCCGGCCCAGTAACTTTTCCCGCGCAGCCCAGTTATTCAAATTAAACCTTTTTCTATTTCAATTCAAACACACTTCTGTACCCAACTTCAAATTCAACCCAGATCGATTCAGTCCACCAAATTGAATGAAACCAATTTTGTTGGAAAGGTTTGTGAATGCTGAATCCAAGCCCGTTGGATTCAAGTCATTTGGATCTAGAGATCACCCATGGTAAAAATAACAAGGCAGAAGCTTTTCTGCATTCAAACATTTTTAAAATTTATACCATAATAGCTTTTGAGTTGATTCCAACTCTCAAAAATCACATTTAACCATACCTTTCAGAATATATAAAAATATATAGGTTTACTTGCAGAAATAATGTTCAAGTAATAAAAGAATGCTACATAAGCATTTCTAGCCACTTTAATTAATTAAAATAAAAGGGTAAAACCTTATTAAATTGTGACACCACTTTAAATCACATTCCCATGGACTACAATATGTGGTGATGACATGTGTCAACATCATCCCATCTTGGGTTTGGAGAATATTAAATCTTAAGTAGTTTTTCAATGAGTAGAAATTACTTTTCTAAAAATAAAAGGAATTAAATCAAGCCTTAACCTTGTAATGTTAGGGATGATGCTAGATCATCCATATGACCCTTGTGTGTGATGATTGCAAGTAGTTAAGTATTGTTTGGTGATTGTGTACCTCGTATTTATTCATAGACGCTAGTACTGACCAAGGATACGAGGAGGAAGGAGGATACTACGAAGAAGAAGCCGAGGAGAACTTTAACCACTGCTCTGCACAAGGCAATCCTAATACTACTAGTGAATGTGCAAGCTTATACTGATATTGATGCAAGCTGATACTATACCTATGCAAGCTAACCCTTGCAAGATACCCTACTGATGCAACAAACCCATACTTGTTCTATGACTACTATATGCCTTAAGCATATGTGATCATACCCACTTGATAAACCAATCCTAGTTTTATGTGCACGCTTCTTACTCTACTTCTTTATCAAAGCTTACTTAGAGTTTACTTAAGTGACTGGTAGATATTGGAAAGATGTTGAAGGTTGCATAAAGAGCATAAAATTTGGCCTAAGTTAGAAACCTTGACATCAGCCTGAGACATGAAGTTGTACTTAGTTGAAACTCCACTAGTTACCACCCCTCAT
Source organism: Avena sativa (assembly GCA_916181665.1). Classification (NCBI taxonomy): domain Eukaryota; kingdom Viridiplantae; phylum Streptophyta; class Magnoliopsida; order Poales; family Poaceae; genus Avena; species Avena sativa. The sequence goes on along the minus strand of OV702284.1, from coordinate 182,322,762 downwards.
TGGTACTACCCCCACCTGTAGATGCTAGTGCTAAGCATAAAACTTGATCAACTTTTAGATGGGATTACTTGGTGGAAAAATGGTTATGAAAACCTTGGAATGATGGATCATTCTATTGAAATGTGTTGGACATGCGTTTCCAAACACTTGAGAATTTTGGTGATAAAAATGTTGAGGCATGAGCCTTAGCCCTTTATAAAACTGATGATTGTTTGGATGCGATACCATTCCAATTTTTTTTCATACAACCACAATACCCGAATATTGGGTAGGGCTTGACTGGAAACTTATATTCCTTAGTATTAGTTCCCTCACGGCCAAGGTCTGAGCTGAGGCTACCTTGTGAAGATTGTCCACCTGTGCAGTACCCAAGATGACAGTTGGTCATGGTTGGGAGGCCAAACTCACAAGAGAGGTGCTTATACTAGGGCGTGTAATCGAAAGGTTAGGATTGATTATCCGCATACTGAGTATGGTGAATTCAGGATTTGTTCCTGACTGATGTATCGAATGTTTTGGTGAAAGTGTACAATCTCTGCAGAGTGTCGAACTATTCGAATAGCCGCGTCCGCGGTTATGGACAGTTGGAGTGGCCATACTGTTCCCCCGTCAGACTTTTCAAAATGCCCTGTGAAATGAACTAAGACTTTGACTTGACCACAACAGAGTTATGATATGAAATACAAGTTCCCAGTTAGGAGTTATAAAATCTTGACTAGCTTTAGAACTTAGTAGAGATAAATCTAGCTTTTGCAAAACAACCCTAGAGCCTAGTGTCCTATTATCCAAAAAACCCCTTTACCTATTAGTATTAGTTTGCGAGTACTTAAAGAGTACTCATGGCTTTGTTCCTGGTTATTCCCATGGCCAGACTATGAAGAGGAGTACCTGGAAGATGGACCCCAGGAAGGTTACGACAACTAGGATCATCTCCCATCGTCAGCATTGCCTGTGACCCCGAAGATGGAGCTTCGCCTACGCTACCGTTATTATTACGTATTCCGCTTCTTGATGTTGTATTAAGAACTTGTAAGATCCCTCCTTTGTAAAGGAAAAGGATCCCTGTGATTGCAATGCTAGTCCCTGGATCATTGCTAGCATCCACAGTTTAAGATGAAGTACACAGATACAAAGGTCATTTATTACATCCATTCCAGAGATAAACATAGTCTTTACAACTCAAGGTCACAGGCCTAATACAAGAGTTTGAATAAGTAAATAAATTTAAGTCTTCATGGGCCACAGGCAAACATGTTGAGTGTAGACTCATGACACCTAATCCTCATCAGAGTAACCTACAACATCACAAGTTACAGCCACAGTGGGTCAATACTTTGGAATAGTATTGGCAAGTGATACCTTAGTAAATTTTAAGTGGACTATATTACTATATGCATTTTGGTTAAGTGTAGCTTGGCTTGCTTTGCTCAAAATAGGTTTTTCCTATTAGTTGAAATCACTAAGTTTTTCTTTGTCAAAACTTTTCCCAAGAAACCATCAATAGACATTGAGGTCCTTCACCCTTCTTCACCCACAAGTTTTTACTTAGAAGTTGGAGTGATGAGATTCTTGATAGCTTCCATGCCTTGATGCTCAAGTTTTCCATTGCCATGGACTTGGCTAAGTACTTAGATTTTTCCATCTGCAGAGGTTGTGCACTTTCCCCACCAGACTTGGTTTCCCAAGACAGGACCTTTCAGAAGCCTTCCCTTACCAAATGGACGCGTTCCAAACTATCATCCCACTACCATCAACTGTCCAAATGACTAAGTTCTAGCAACCTATGTGATCCAGGCAGAGCCCATATTGCCAAGTGGCTGCACTAGAAGCTTCTCAACACTTGGCCTCTAAAATCCCTTTGTTCCTGGGTGGCATACCACAAGTGAGATACACAAGGTAAACCATATCCATGGGCCTTGTGTAACCACTCAACCAAAAACCACCAATCAAGTCCCTTTCCACCCAGGTGATTCATTGACTTAGTTGTTTTATTAAGAAAACATAAGTCTAAAGACTTAGAAATATTTTCATCATACCATGTATATTTCACCAACCCTTGTTTGCTACTAGCTAGGCTAACCATGGCATAGATAGTACTTAACTTAGAAATTTCCTAGCAATTCTACAACTACTTAGGATTTCCCAACATGGCATTTGGCAAAATAGTAGCACTCTTCACAATCACAATCACTAGCACCAAAGTCTACACAAAGAATGGTAGCACAAAATTACACATAATTCATATACAAACATAAATATATGCATGCATGCAAAATGCTAAGTGATGATTTTTAAAACTCAACCAAGCAAGTGCATAGTACTGAATCATAACCAAGTTAAAAACTTGCTAAACCAAGTTTATTTTACACTAAAACAATTTCCTAAACAATTCCTATACTCAAAATAGTCCTAAACAAGTTTCTGCAAATAAAGTCATTTTAACAGAAACTAAACACTAAACACATTCCATAAACAGAAAGGGCTTGTCCTCCTGATTCCAACAGTATAAAATTTGTCAAATTCTAACGTGTGGATCAAAAGTTATAGCTAAATCAAATTTGGATTCAAATCTGTTTTCAAATTCTGTTTTTAAACAAACCCTAGCCACGCGTCTTAATCTTACTGGCGCGTACCGGTTCGCGTTGGATCACGCACGCGAGCCGTAGGATCTAAGTGGCGATGCACGGTTCAGATCAAAACGTAACGCTTCGCTAAGTGGTTCTATCGCACGCGTTGGATCTAGATCCAACGGCTCTCGATCAAACGACCAAGGTCTAGCCACGCGCGACGACGGCGAGCGGCGGAGCGCTCTGTCAGTGGCGGCGCTGGCGTTCTAGGTCGCTCGGGGAGGGTAGAGTGTGCTTACTAGAACCGCGGGGTCGAGGCGCAGCTCAACGTGGAGGTGGCTTGGCAAGGGGCGCACGGCAGGGGCTGCTGGAGCTCGTCGGAGTCGTGCACGGCGTCGGGAGGTTGCAGACGATGTAGTTGCCGAGGTTTCACGTCGCCCTAGCACGAACCAGATGGATTAGGAGACGCGCAAGACAGTGGCAAACATTCTCGTATGCAAGAGGGGGCAAGGAGCGCGCTCTGCTTACCGTAATTGGTCGCCGGAGTTGAGCGGCGGATTGGTCGGTTGCGGGCACGAACGGGGACGGCGTCCTGGGTCACGAGCAGGCAAGCGAAGAGTGTCAGGAGATGCACGAGATCACGCTGGGTACGATAGTTTGAACCAGAGAAAGGGAGGCGGTCGAAGCTCACCGGAATCAGTCGCCGGAGGTCGTCGGTGCTGCGGGGTTTCGAGGTTGAATACGCGCAGCCTGGTGGCGGAGTGAGCGAGGAGAGTGGGGAAAAATGACCGCGGCGGCGAGGGGTTTAAGTAGCCAGAAGCGGGGCGGGTATTGCACGCTGAATCAATGGAATTTAAGCGAGTTTAATCGCGGCGTCACTGCACGGTGGTAACGGCGGAGCGGCGTCTGCGCGCGAGAAACTGGGGAAGACGACGCTGACGTGGAGAGGGCCCGCTCGTCAGCGAACAGAACAGAGGGGAGTGGGGTCTGTGTGTCAGCGACTTGCTGGGTGCGTCCGCGCGTGCGAGAGAGAGAGAGAGGGGAGCCGGGTGGGCTAGCTGGGCCGAGTCTGTTGCTGGGCTCAATTCCTGGCGCCGGCCTTTTTCCAATTCTTTATTCCTCTTCTATTTCTGAATTGATTTTCTGGATTGAGTTTCAAATGAATTCAAACTCTATTTGAATTCAAATCTTTTCTGGATTTTTGCAGTGTGCAATAGTCACAAATCTTGGCATAAAACCATGTGGTCACTTTGAAAAGGCTTGGTCATTTTTGGAAAAACAAAATAACAGGGACATTGCACTTGGTTTGCAAATGTTTGAAAATGGTTTTTGAAACCATTTCTATTTTGTAAAATTTTGTTCTAACTCCACTCTCAAACCAATCAACAAGGAAGACAAACAATCTAGGTTTAAAACAGTCAAGCTCTCAAATGGGGATAGCCATTTGATTTAAGTTTGCTCACATGAAATGATAGCACTATGTGCTTCTGTTTTCTTGAAATGAGTTTGAAATTGATCTCAATTCTATATGCATGCATGAATGATATGCAATCTTTGAAATCAAGATTTTAGGGATGTTACAAATCTAACCCCCTTAAGGTGAATCTCGCCCTCGAGATTCGGATTGGCTAGCAAATAGGTGAGGGTGGTCTTTCCGAAGATCATCTTCTCTTTCCCATGTTGCTTCCTCTTCGGAATGATGATTCCACTGCACTTTGCAAAACTTGATAGTCTTAGTCCTTGTGACTCTTTCTGCAGTCTCAAGAATCTTGATAGGTTTCTCTTCATAAGTGAGATCACTTTCTTGTTGAACTTCCTCCAAAGGTATAGTATCCTTCAAAGAAGTTTCTTCCATTTCTGGATGGCATTTCTTAAGCTGGCTCACATGAAACACATTATGGACAGCTGACAGAGATTCTGGCAATTCAATTTCATAGGCAACTTCTCCTTTGCGACTCAGAATCTTGAATGGCCCAACATATCTTGGTGCCAATTTTCCTTTGACTCCGAATCTTTTCACTCCGCGAAGTGGTGACACTCTAAGATAGGCTCTATCACCAACTTCATAGGTGACTTCTCTACGCTTAGGATCCGCGTATCTTTTCTGTCGGGACTGTGCTATCTTCAACCTGTCCTTAACCAACTTGACCTTCTCTTCGGCTTCTTTGATAAGATCTGGCCCGAATAAACTTATTTCTCCCACACCATTCCATAACAATAAGGTGGTACATTTTCTTCCGTAGAGAAACTCAAACGGTGCCATCTCAATGCTGGCTTGATAGCTGTTGTTATAAGAAAATTCTGCGTAAGCCAGACTTTCATCCCAACTGGCTCCATAGTCTAAGGCACATGCTCTCAACATGTCTTCAAGAATCTGGTTAGTCCTTTCTGTTTGTCCATCAGTTTGAGGATGAAAAGCAGTACTGAATTCCAACCTCGTTCCCAATGACTCATGTAGCTGTCTCCAAAAATGGGAAGTGAATTGAGTTGCCCTATCAGACACAATACTCTTGGGCACTCCATGTAGACATACAATTCTACTCATGTAGATTTTGGCTAACTTAGCACTTGTATAGGTTGTCTTCACGGGTATGAAATGAGCCACTTTAGTTAGGCGATCCACTACTACCCATATGGAGTCATACCCTGACTTGGTCCTTGGTAATCCGGTAATGAAATCCATACCAATCTTATCCCACTTCCAATCAGGAATAGGTAGTGGTTGAAGCAAACCTGCTGGTTTCTGATGCTCCGCTTTCACTCTACTACACACATCACACAAAGCAATATGTTCGGCGATGTATTTCTTGAGATTATTCCACCAAAATCTTTCTTTCATGTCCATGTACATTTTGGTGTTACCCGGGTGAATAGAATACGGAGAGTTGTGTGCTTCTTGTAAAATCAGTTTCCGTAGCTCCGGATCTTGTGGAACACAGATACGTTTCCCATGCCATAAAGTACCCTGTTTGTCTTCATGGAACCCTTTGGCTTTTCCTTTGCCAATCTTTTCTTTAATCTCTTCGATTTCTTTATCAATCTTCTGGGCTTCTTTGATCTTGTCCAACAAAGTGGGTTGAACATCCAAAGACATGAGATGTCCTTCAGGCACAATCTCCAATCTGAGTTGTCTAAATTGAGTACACAGATCATCAGGCAATTCTCCTTTGGTAAGGCCATTCACAAATACCTTATGACTTAGAGCATCTGCTACAACATTTGCTTTACCGGGGTGGTATTGCAAACATAAGTCATAGTCTTTGATAAGTTCTAGCCATCTTCTTTGTCTCATATTGATTTCCTTCTGGGTGAAGATATACTTCAAACTTTTGTGATCTGTGAACACTTCACAACGCTTTCCCAAAAGATAGTGTCTCCATGTTTTGAGTGCATGGACGACAGAGGCTAACTCTAAATCATGAGTAGGATAATTTACTTCATGAGTTTTGAGTTGTCTCGAGGCATAAGCCACAACTTTACCGTCTTGCATAAGTACTGCACCCAAACCTTGATGAGATGCATCACAATATACTTGGAAATCCTTTTCCAAATCTGGCAGACACAAGACTGGTGCTGTCACGAGTCTCTTCTTCAACTCCTGAAAGCTGAGTTCACAACCTTTAGACCAAGCAAACTTCTTGTCCTTCTTTAACAATTCAGTCATGGGCTTAGCTACCTTAGAGAAATTCTCAATAAACCTTCTGTAGTAACCTGATAAGCCAAGGAAACTTCGAACTTCTTTCACGGACTTGGGAGATTCCCATTCAGTCACAGCTGAAACCTTAGCAGGATCAACTGCTACACCATCCTTCGTCATAACATGACCAAGAAAACCAACTCCTCTAACCAGAACTCACACTTGCTGAATTTGGCATAAAGTTTATGCTCTCTTAATTTCTCAAGTATCAAACGTAAGTGTCCTTCATGTTCTTCTTTGCTCTTGGAGTAGACTAAGATGTCATCGATGAAAACGACAACAAACTTGTCAAGGAATTCCATGAACACTTTGTTCATCATATTCATGAAGTATGCTGGAGCATTTGTCAAGCCAAAAGGCATTACGGTATACTCATATAATCCATACCTTGTGGTGAATGCTGTTTTTGGTATGTCTTGTTCTCTTATCTTGAGTTGAAAATAGCCTTACCGGAGATCAATCTTTGAGAACACACATGCTCCTTCTAGCTGATCAAACAAGTCATTGATTCTAGGCAAAGGATATTTGTTCTTGATAGTTACCTCGTTGAGTGAACGGTAATCTATACATAACCTTTGACTTCTATCTTTCTTCTCCACGAACAAAACTGGGGCTCCCCAAGATGAAGAACTTGGTTGAATAAATCCTTTCTGCAATTGTTCTCCAAGTTGCTTCTTGAGTTCTTTTAGTTCATCAACTGAAATTTTATACGGTCTCTTTGCTATTGGTCCAGACCCTGGTACCAAATCTATCAGAAATTCCACATCTCTATCAGGTGGCATTCCCGGCAATTCTTCCGGATACTCACTCACAATTGGCACACTGTCCATGCTAACCCCCTTAAGAGAATTAAGCATACTCCTTTTTCCTTCAAAGCTGGTCTTGAATCTGATCCTTTTATTTTCTGGAGTTGTGAGTGAGACAGTAAGATTGGCACAATCTATCACTCCTTTGTACTTAGTCATCCAGTCCATTCCCAGAATGACATCCAATCCTTGGGAGTTTAGAATTATCAAGTTAACGGGAAACTTATACTTCCCAAATTCTATGACTAGATCATGACATCCAGAATTCACTATCATTTCTCCACCAGGAGAACTTACTTTTATAGGACACCCAATAGTTTCTACCGGTAGTTCATTTCTTTCAACAAATGCTCTTGATATGAATGAATGAGATGCACCAGTATCAAAGAGTACAAATGCTGGAATGGAATTGAGTCTGAACTTACCAGCAACAGCATCAGGCTCCTCATAGACCTCCTCCACATTGATGTGGTTTACCTGTCCCTTCTGGAAAGGGCTGGGCTTGATAGGTCCTTCAACTTTATTTTCAGGGCACTCATTTGAATAGTGCCCCATCTTCTTACATTTGAAGCATTCAACCTGACTGATGTCTCTCTTAACAGGCTGACTTCCACTTCCACTTCCATTACCACTATAGTGGCTCTTATGTCCACTCTTGTGGTTCTTGTACTTGTAATTGTCATGACTGCGATGATGTTTGTTGTCATGACGGTTGTGGTTGTGGTGCTTGTTGAATTTCCCATGCTTGTGGGATCCTGAGCTTGCACTGTCATCATAATGAGATCGTTTGTGAGACGATCCTGAGCTGTGCTTGTCGGAGTGCTTCCTCTTTCTACTCTCAACTTGCTTCATTTTGTTCTCCAAAATAGCAGCCTTGTCGCAGAGCGACTGATAAGTGGGAACATATGCCACAGCCAACTGCAGATTCAGCTCATTATTCAAGCCTTCCAGAAATTTTTCCTTTCTCTTGGCATCTGTGTCAACTTCATCCGGTGCATAACGCGCCAGATTGTTGAACTCTTCAATGTATTCAGCCACGCTGCGGTGGCGCTGCTTCAGATTGTGGAACTCTTTCTTTTCCAGGCTCATCACTCCTGATGAGATATGAGCAGTGCGAAAGCCATCCTCAAAGATAGCCCATGTCACTTCATCAATGGGAGTGGTGATCTGGAAGTTGTCCCACCAAGTGGCGGCTGGCCCTTCCAGCAGATGTGCTGCAAATCTGACCTTTTCAGCATTCGTGCAGCCCACGGTTACTAAGTCCTTGTTCACAAAACGTAGCCAATCGTTGGCCACCATGGGATCAGTCGTCCCTGAGAACTTAGCTGGCCTCAATCTCAAGAACCTGGTGAGCATATCAAAGCCCGGAGGGTTGTTGTTGTTGTTGTTGTTATTGTTGTTGTTGTTATTGTTGTTGTTGTTGTTATTGTTTTGGTTCTGGATGAATGTTGTCATCATCTGCATCAGCTGTGTTTGAGCAGTCATCATTTGTTGCATTTCTGGACTGATGTTGTTGTTGTTGTTGTTGTTGTTGGGGTTGGGGTTTGCACGACGGGGAGGCATCTGTGGTTTGTTCATATAAAGATAAGAATGACATACCCATAGATGCTTTCATGCACAATACATCACATAAGCAAACACATAGCATGCAACACAAGGATAAAACTTCAACAACGAAATAACAAGTTCACAAAGTAAAACACACAAGTAGCAAGCCATCCACATGTCGGATGGTCCAATAATAAGTTCTCAAATAACAAGTATGATAATGAAAGATAAACGAGTAGTCAAGTCTACTCATCGGCGTCAATCTCCTCCTTGACAAAGGTAAGACCTGCGTTCTCCATTGCGGTCTTGTTCTCCTCAATGGTAGTGGTCAAGGACTCTATCTTGGCCTTGAGAGCCCTCTTCTGGGAACGAAGCCTCTCAATCACCGTCTACTGCTGCTCTAGCTCGAAGTCCTTGGACTGCAGTTCTTCAGTCATATCCCGGATCTTCTTGTTCCTATCCTGGACACGCTTCTCCTGACTCTTGAACTTCCTGTCCTGGGTCTCGAACTTCGCCTCCATTTCCTTGACTATCTCGTCTTGCTGTGCGAAGAGCTTGTCCTTCTCGCGAAGCTGCACCTGGAGATCGTTGTTGCTGAGCATGACATTGGTCCTGTCCGTGTCCACGTGCCTAATGAGAGACTCTAAGTCTTGGAGGTACAGGCGTATCGGCTCTGCTGCGTCCCTCGAGTCGTCATCGAAGTCTATGGACTCTCCGTCCTCATCACGTCTTCCGAAGACGTGGAAGTGGGTGCCTCTAACCTGTCGGGAGTGTCGGCCTAGAAGACGTCCTATCAGGTCCTGCATAACTACCTCAATGCCTCTCTCCCTGTCATCGTGCATGAGCTTGAAGAGGATGGCCTCCGTAGTAGGCTCTGTCTGGCGTCCGGGCTGGTTCACCTTGAAGCCCCAGAGGTCCTTCCTCTCGAACTTGGTGAGGGGATGCACCATGATGGTGGGAAGAGGGAGATTGAGCAAGGTGGTAAGCTCAATGATACGAGGACCAAAGCGGGTAACCTGGAACTTCTCAACAGTGCTGATGGTAATAGGCATCTATTTATAAGATAGAAAAGTTAGAACAACACAAATCAAGATAAAACAAAAGACATAACATCACATACACATCTTTGGGAAGCAAAACACACATGTCATGCATACATGAAACCATTACAACAACCAAGGTTCAATCTTATTTTAAGCAACATTTTGGAAAATAGGGTGATAGGTGGTGGTCCAACTAACGTAGTACCTTTACAATCCTATCTCATTGGATCTGTTGGCTAACACAATGTTTCTAGTAGCAATTAGCCTATCATGCTCACATGATTCCATCACTAAGTCTATAATGTCTCCTCTTAAGGTTTGGTTGGTAGCTTCCAACTCTTGGGTATGTTCCTTCTCCTTCCTTAGATCATTTTGGAGGTTGAGCATTCTGCACTTGACTCTGTCACCAAGTTCTTTGATGGTCTTCCAAGCTGCATCCCTTGCTGATTCAAAGAATGTAGGGTGCACCACTGAATTGGTGAACATGCAGAATCGTTTTTCCTGATGGTTGTCTTCCTAGTTTTTGTACAAGTGAAGTTGCACCCACCAGTATTCCACTCCTTCATCCATCACTGGAAAACCCTTGTACACAGCTGCACCTTGTATCTCTAATGCAACCATGAGGTCCTTGAGAGCCTTGGGGAATTCTGTCTCACACTCCAAAGTCATGGTCATGAGTGGTCCTTTCCTCACGGCTTCGTTGATGGAATTCATCTACAAATAGAGATGAGAGAGAAGATTAGAAAAGTTTACGAGAAGAATAGACAAGTGTAGAAGTAGTTGAAAATTTTCCTTAGTGGTTTCCAATCCTAGGTTCATAATCCTACAGGCAACACAGTGCTCTGATACCATCTGTAAGATCCCTCCGTTGTAAAGGAAAAGGATCCCTGTGATTGCAATGCTAGTCCCTGGATCATTGCTAGCATCCACAGTTTAAGATGAAGTACACAGATACAAAGGTCATTTATTACATCCATTCCAGAGATAAACATAGTCTTTACAACTCAAGGCCACAGGCCTAATACAAGAGTTTGAATAAGTAAATAAATTTAAGTCTTCATCTTCATGTGCCACAGGCAAACATGTTGAGTGTAGACTCATGACACCTAATCCTCATCAGAGTAACCTGCAACATCACAAGTTACAGCCACAGTGGGTCAATACTTTGGAATAGTATTGGCAAGTGATACCTTAGTAAATTTTAAGTGGACTATATTACTATATGCATTTTGGCTAAGTGTAGCTTGGCTTGCTTTGCTCAAAATAGGTTTTTCCTATTAGTTGAAATCACTAAGTTTTTCTTTGTCAAAACTTTTCCCAAGAAACCATCAATAGACATTGAGGTCCTTCACCCTTGTTCACCCACAAGTTTTTACTTAGAAGTTGGAGTGATGAGATTCTTGATAGCTTCCATGCCTTGATGCTCAAGTTGTCCATTGCCATGGACTTGGCTAAGTACTTAGATTTTTCCATCTGCAGAGGTTGTGCACTTTCCCCACCAGACTTGGTTTCCCAAGAAAGGACCTTTCAGAAGCCTTCCCTTAGCCAAATGGACGCGTTCCGAACTATCATCCCACTACCACCAACTGTCCAAATGACTAAGTTCTAGCAACCTATGTGATCCAGGCAGAGCCCATATTGCCAAGTGGCTGCACTAGAAGCTTCTCAACACTTGGCCTCTAAAATCCCTTTGTTCCTGGGTGGCATACCACAAGTGAGATACACAAGGTAAACCATATCCATGGGCCTTGTGTAACCACTCAACCAAAAACCACCAATCAAGTCCCTTTCCACCCAGGTGATTCATTGACTTAGTTGATTCATTGATGATTTTTAAAACTCAACCAAGCAAGTGCATAGTACTGAATCATAACCAAGTTAAAAACTTTCTAAACCAAGTTTATTTTACACTAAAACGATTTCCTAAACAATTCCTATACTCAAAATAGTCCTAAACAAGTTTCTGCAAATAAAGTCATTTTAACAGAAACTAAACACTAAACACATTGCATAGACAGAAAGGGCTTGTCCTCCTGATTCCAACGGTATAAAATTTGTCAAATTCTAACATGTGGATCAAAAGATATAGCTAAATCAAATTTGGATTCAAATCTGTTTTCAAATTCTGTTTTTAAACAAACCCTAGCCACGCGTCTTAATCTTACTGGTGCGTACCGGTTCGCGTTGGATCACGCACGTGAGCCGTAGGATCTAAGTGGCGATGCACGGTTCAGATCAAAACGTAACGCTTCGCTAAGTGGTTCTATCGCACGCGTTGGATCTAGATCCAACGGCTCTCGATCAAACGACCAAGGTCTGGCCACGCGCGACGACGGCGAGCGGCGGAGCGCTCTGTCAGTGGCGGCGCTGGCGTTCTAGGTCGCTCGGGGAGGGTAGAGTGTGCTTACTAGAACCGCGGGGTCGAGGCGCAGCTCAACGTGGAGGTGGCTTGGCAAGGGGCGCACGGCAGGGGCTGCTGGAGCTCGTCGGAGTCGTGCACGGCGTCGGGAGGTTGCAGACGATGTAGTTGCCGAGGTTTCGCGTCACCCTAGCACGAACCAGATGGATTAGGAGACGCGCAAGACAGTGGAAAACATTCTCGTATGCAAGAGGGGGCAAGGAGCGCGCTCTGCTTACCGTAATTGGTCGCCGAAGTTGAGCGGCGGATCGGTCGGTTGCGGGCACGAACGGGGACGGCGTCCTGGGTCACGAGCAGGCAAGCGAAGAGTGTCAGGAGATGCACGAGATCACGCTGGGTACGATAGTTTGAACCAGAGAAAGGGGGGCGGTCAAAGCTCACCGGAATCAGTCGCCGGAGGTCGTCGGTGCTGCGGGGTTTCGAGGTTGAATGCGCGCAGCCTGGTGGCGGAGTGAGCGAGGAGAGTGGGGGAAAATGACCGTGGCGGCGAGGGGTTAAGTAGCCAGAAGCGGGGCGGGGATTGCGCGCTGAATCAATGGAATTTAAGCGAGTTTAATCGCGGCGTCACTGCACGGTGGTAACGGCGGAGCGGCGTCTGCGCGCGAGAAACTGGGGAAGACGACGCTGACATGGAGAGGGCCTGCTCGTCAGCGAACAGAACAGAGGGGAGTGGGGTCTGGGTGTCAGCGACTTGCTGGGTGCGTCCGCGCGTGCGAGAGAGAGAGAGGGGAGCCGGGTGGGCTAGCTGGGCCGAGTCTGTTGCTGGGCTCAATTCCTGGCGCCGGCCTTTTTCCAATTCTTTATTCCTTTTCTATTTCTGAATTGATTTTCTGGATTGAGTTTCAAATTAATTCAAACTCTATTTGAATTCAAATCTTTTCTGGATTTTTGCAGTGTGCAATAGTCACAAATCTTGGCATAAAACCATGTGGTCACTTTGAAAAGGCATGGTCATTTTTGGAAAAACAAAATAACTGGGACATTGCACTTGGTTTGCAAATGTTTGAAAATGGTTTTTGAAACCATTTCTATTTTGTAAAATTTTGTTCTAACTCCACTCTCAAACCAATCAACAAGGAAGACAAACAATCTAGGTTTAAAACATTCAAGCTCTCAAATGGGGGTAGCCATTTGATTTAAGTTTGCTCACATAAAATGATAGCACTATGTGCTTCTGTTTTCTTGAAATGAGTTTGAAATTGATCTCAATTCTATATGCATGCATGAATGATATGCAATCTTTGAAATCATGATTTTAGGGATGTTACAGGACTGGATCATGAGATCCCTATTTGTGTAAGAACTTATGTATCGTTTATAATGGATGATGTACTATGGTATCCAATTATGTTATGTCTCGCAAAAATGGTAATCCTGCGATTGCGATGTATGGCATGACAGGCATCTAGGATTGAAAAATCCGGGTGTTGACAACCAAGTTGTGTTACTTCACTAGCACAAACAACAATGATTTCCTAAGTATTCCTATTGCTCCACCTGCTCCTGATGCTACCTTTTATGAAATTAATCCTGCTTTGTTGAATCTTGTGATAAGAGAGCAATTTTCTGGTGCTAGTTCTGCTGCTGCTGCTTCCCACCTCAATAACTTTGTTAAACTTTGTGAGATGCAAAAATATAAGGACGTAGATGGATATATTATTAAGCTCAAGTTGTTTCCTTTATCCTTGAGAGGAAAAGCTAAAGAATGGTTGCTATCCTTGCCTAGGAATAGTATTGATTCTTGGATTAAGTGCAAAGATGCTTTTATTGGAAAGTACTACCCTCCTGCTAAAATTGTATCTATGAGAAGTGATATTATGAAATTTAAACAACTTGATAATGAACATGTTGCTCAAGCTTGGAAAAGAATGAAATCTTTGGTTAAGAATTATCCCACTCATGGACTTACTGCTTGGATGATTATCCAGACTTTTTATGCACTTGTGAACATCTCTTCAAGAAACCTGTTGGATTCAGCTGCTGGAGGTACCTTTATGACCATCACTTTGGGTGCTGCAACAAAAATCCTTGATATTATGATGGTTAATTATTCTGAATAGCACACTCAGAGAGCCCACATGGTAAGAAGGTAAATTATGTTGAAGAAACCTCCTCTTTGAGTGATAACATTGATGTTATCATGGCTATGCTTGTTAATGGGAAATCTCCTTTAGATCCAAATAATGTTCCCTTAGCCTCTTTGGTTGCTCAAGAAGAGCAAGTTGATGTGAACTTCATTAGAAACACCAATTTCAACAACAATGCCTATAGGAATAATTTTGGTAGTAACAACAATTATAGGCCTTATCCTCCTAATAATGGCAATACCTATGGAAAATCCTATAACAATACTAGAAGCGTCCCCTCTGAACTTGAAGTCAAGCTCAAAGGCTTTATTAGTAAACAAACCACTTTCAACAAGACTGTGGAGGGAAAGCTTTTGAATGTTGAGAAAAATATTTCCTCTTTGTCTGAAGCACAGTCCTCTTTGATTAATAAATGGCTGTTAAACCTGAAACCTTGGAAAGTACCTTTGCTGCTACTCATGCCATACAAGTTACTATTGATGAAAATGTTAAACTGTTAGCCCAACTTCACGCTAAGTGGGAAAGAGAAGCTGAAATTGGTAGAAACAAGAGTGCGTGCACTATCACCACCACCAATATGGATGCCACTAAACCACAAGAAGTCCCTATTCCTCCTACCATAATGCCTAAACCCAATGAGCCTACTACTAGTGATGCTAAGTTTGATTTTAATCTTGATGGTTGCAATATTTCTGAAGTGATTATGTTCCTACAAAATCTTGCTAGAAGTCCTGATGCTAGTGATATGAATGTGGCTTTCACCAAACACATTACAGATGCTCTTATTAAAATTAAGGAAGAGAAGTTGAAACACAAAGCTTCTATTCCTAGGAAAGTTGAAGATAGTTGGGAACCTATTATTAATATGCAAGTGAATGACTTTGATCTCAAAGCTTCATGTGACCTTGGTTCTAGTGTCTCTATTATGCCTAGGAAGATTTATGAAATGCCTGATTTGCTACCTTGGGAAGATTGTTATTTAGATGTCTCACTTAATGATAATGCTAAGAAGAACCTCATGGGGAGTGTTAATGATGTTCTTATTATGGTTAACAATGCTTATGTCCCTGTTGATTTCTATGTTATGGATTTTGAATACAATGCTTCTTGTCCTATTACTTTGGGAAGACCTTTTATTAGAACTGTTGGTGCCATCATTGATATGAAAAAAGTCACCATTAAACATTAATTTATATTCACGAAAGGTATTGAACACTTACCTATGAGGAGAGAGAAGTTGATTTTTGCTAATCCTTTGAAAGAAAGGTTTGATGTTAATGCTTCTTCATTTGAAAATACTTGATTCTTGCTTCTTGTGCTTAGGCGTTAAAGAAAAGTACTTGTTGGAAGATAACCCAAGAGTTTTCTTGAGTCTTGGAAGTTATTACTTCAGTAATTACCTCTCCTTATCCTTTGTGCTTGCTTTTTGTGCCAAGAATAACCTCTAATGAGAGGGAAGTAAGATTTGGGGAGTTCATGTCCCGAAACAGATTTTTTTGCTCCATCGTAAAAATTCGTGAGGAATCTTTGTAATTCAAATTGAGCTGATATTTTGCGAATAAATCCCTCAGTATGTTAGATAACTTTAGTTAGTACAACACGTTTTTATTTGAGCAACATAAGGTCTTCGAAAAAATCGGTTTCCACCTGCTGGTCTGTTTTGACAGATTTCTGCCATTATTTGCATTCGCTTCTTATTGATTCCTTTTTTGGTTCTTTCTGGGAAATTGAGATTTTTGAGGGAATTGCTATAGTAGATTGTGTTTTTAGTGAATGTTTTTATGTTCTAAAACTAAACCCAAGGGTATATTATCTTTTGAATACAGTAATGTTGCTAATGAAGATTGTGTGAAGTTTTGTATGAAGGAAAAAATTTCAGGTGTAGTGAGAGAATGATGTAATGAGATGAAGAATGGACAAAAGCTCAAGATTGGGGATGCCACCCCGTTTCACCCCAAGAAATATTCAAGAGGTACAAGCGTCAAAGCTTGGGGATGCCCAAGGCATCCTTTTCTTCATCAATAAAAAGCTCAGGTCTTTCTAGACACTTCGTTTTTATTGTTTCATGCACAGTTGTATTGTTCTCGGAGAGTCTTAATTTTCGTTTGGTTTGCTTAGTTTGCTTAAATAAAGTAGTTTGGACTCCCGTTCTCTCCGTGTTGTTTCAAATAAGTTGATTGGTGTTGGAAAGGAGTTGAGAGTTCTTGCTCGAGAAGTACAAGAGGAGCTTGCATTGACTGTGACTTAGACTTTAGCATGTCATGCTAGGTGTTGTTTTGACCTTATGCCTAGTGATTATTGTTGTAGCATGACTTGTTACAAACAATTGGGATTGCTTAGTGTGCCTTTAAAAAATCATGCGTTGTTTTAGCATACAAAATCATAGTATTGTGGTATTCCCTTTGATGTTTTGTTTGGGTTGACTTGACACATGCTCACACCATGTTATGACTATGAACAAGTCACCATAGCCTCTATGATCATTTATTCCTTGACTTGTAGTACCACTTTATGCTTTGATTAGTAATGTTTTGTCGCTCTTCATGATTATGGTCATTATTGCTCTCTTAGTTGGTCGCTCCCATTCTTTTGCTAGCCTCCACTTGTATGAGTAAGTTCTACTCATGCATCCAAATCCCAAGAAACAAAGTTATTCCAAAGTGTCCACTATAAATTCCTATGCATGGTGTTTTACAGCATTCCAAGTATATTCTTGTTTTCATCTATCTTCCAATTAAAAAGTATTTTGTTATGTGAAAACTTAGTGATTAAAGCTCTCACGAACTTGATGGCACACTTTATTTTTCTTGCCCCTAATAATTTGAACCATTGTGTCATCTATGTTGTATATGCTTGCACTTATACGTTGAAATTAGTAGATCTGTGATATCACGGGGAACACTTTCAACATTGCACTTGTACTTTGTACACAGTTAATATCATGCTCTTTTGTCTATGGATGTCGTCGGTGTGAAATGAAAGGGGAGCTTGTAAGTCCATGGAGTTATGTATGTGTGCTAGAGAAACACCTGGGCCGCTAGCTTAAACCATGCCTAATCATGGTGGGAACTTGCAGCATCACCATAGTGACATCTATGAAGCATTCTTCTTATAAAAAAGAGATAGAGAAAAAGATATTGAGAAAAAGAAAAAATTGAGAAAAGAGGAAAGAGAGAAAAAAGCACCATATTCACATGGTAAATAAGAAGAATGTTGAGATGCTCATTGTTTGCTTGCCTTGTCATTTTGGTTATGGGATAGCTCCTGTACCATGTGCAAGGGGTACCCCATTGGCGGTTCTCTATGATACACATGTACTTACTATGACAAGAACTTGCAAGTAACTAAACTTGAGTAGCATGAGGAGCGGCCCTCATATTCAAGGGACATGAGATTGCCAACTTATACTTTGTCAAGCATATACTCCATAGTTTTTTCACTTTAACCTTAATCACTTCAAGATGCTTATGATAGGGGCAATGAGGGCTGAAAGCTAACAAGTACCATAATTTTTGGAAGCTCTTTTTGAACTTGAAATCCCTGCTTCCCTTATGAAGGGCCTTTCTTCCACCATTATATTGAGTCTCCACCTTCTATCCTTAGGCACCAATTAAGAGAGCATAGTTGCCATTCTTAGTTCTATGTGCATTGTCCTAAAACTTATTGATTGATGCATATTATTGATATTACTTGTTGATGTGCTATTTATATAGTCACTCTTATGAACTTTGAAGGTGTCCTATGCATTTATTGCTACTCCATGAGGGACAAGCTGAATGCCACTATGCTATGTTTTCTGTATGTGAAACAAACAAACGTTTTTCAATGCATGTTATTCATGATCTTTCTTTGTAACCTTTATTGTTGCATGCGTAGTTACTTTGTCTTACTATTAGAACTCCATCTTTCATGCTCATGTCTAGAGTTCTTTGATCCCGGCTTTCAATGCTTGCAAATGGTTTGATTTTTGATTTTGATCGTGCATGTCACCTCAAAAATTATTCTTTTTATCACTTACCTACTCGAGGACGAGCAGGAGTTAAGCTTGGGGATGCTTGATACGTCGGAAGAGTATTTATTATTTTTGATGTTCCATGCTTGTTTAGTATCTACTTTGCTTTGCTTTGTCTACACTTTGAGGTGTTTTTATATGTTTTCTGGTACTAACCTATTAACAAGATGTCATAGTGCCAGTTGCATATTTTCTTCTGTTTTTGGTTCTAGAAAGGCAAAAAATCAATATTCTCGGAATTGGACGGGACAAAATCCAAAATCAATATTTTATCGTGGGGAACACGGAGCCAGAGTACGAGATGGAGGGGAGACACCAAGGGTTAGCCGCGCCTGGGGGGTGCGGCCGCCCTGGCGACCCCCCTGCCTCGCCTCTTCGCCTATAAAGACCCCTCGATACCTAAACCCTAAGTACCCGATCAATATTCCACGAAACCGTCTGTAGCCACCGCCACCATCGTCCCTAGATCGGGGGGATCTGAAGCTCTTCCTAGCACCCTGCCGGAGGGGAGATCATCCTGGAGGCCTTATTCTTCATCATGCCAGCCTCCGGTATGAAGCGTGAGTAGTTCCACCTTGTACTACGGGTCCATGTATTAGCTAGATGGTTGTATCTCCTCCTTTGTGCTATCATGTTTAGATCTTGTGAGCTCCGTTCATGATCAACATCTCATCTATTTTTAATCATGCATGTTGTGTTTGCGGGGATCCGATGGATATTGAGATTAATATGTCGGATTGATTAATGGTTTTGTCTTATTGATTCTATCATGTCTATCTTGTTTGAGATATTGCATGCTCTCTGTTGTTAGTAGCTATCTTGGCCAAGTAGATGCTAGTTACTCCAAGAGGGGGTATTTATGCTCGATAGTGGGTTCATGCCTCTATTTAATCTAAGGGAAGTGACAGAAATCTCTAAGGTTGTAGATGTGTTGTTGCCACTAGGGAGAAAACAACGGTCTCTTGTTCATGGAACAAGTGGATTGTTTACCTTACACACTTTGCTTAAAGCAGTTGTATGTTGCTTGCAACTTAATACTGGAGGGGGTTCGGATGATAACCCGAAGGTGGATTTCTAGACATAAATGCAGTTGGATAGCGGTCTATGTATCTTGTTGTATTGCCCAATCGAATCTCATATGATCATGAATGTCTAGTATTGCATTGTATGCCTTGCTCAGTCATGTCAATTGCCCTACTATAATTTGTTTACCCAGCATTCCATGCTTGTTTATCTAAGGAGAACACCTATAGTGAACTATGGACCCGGTCCAATCTTTACCATTGATATATCTTCCATGGTTACTGTTTACTTTCTGCAAACCACTATTACCTTCCACACCATATAGTTAATCCTTTGTTACAGCAAACCGGTGAGATTGACAACCTCACTGTTCATTGGGCAAAGTCTTGAGTTTGTGGTGTGCAGGTCTCCAAGTTGCTAGCAACACCTTTGAGTCGTTTCCTTACTCCTACTGGTTCGATAACCTTGGTTTCTTACAGAGGGAAAACTTGTTGCTGTGCTCATCACACCTTGCTCTTGGGGTCTCCCAACGAGGCGTTAACACGCCATCAACAATGCGTTAAGCATGAACATTATATATGGATCTTGGTTATTGCGAGACGGTTACTTGTTTAAGTCCGAGTATAATGGTTGTTCTATTTATATCAGTAATATCTTTTATGGTCATGCACCTATGATAGATGGTCTATTATTATTGAATCTCGATAGTAGTGATACACATGTTCATAATAGAGATGCTAAACGTTTGAAATTGAATGATAATTCTACATACATGTGGCATTGTCGTCTTGGTCGCATTGGAGTGAAGCGTATGAAGAAACTCCATTCTGATGGACTTCTTGAATCACTTCATTTTGAATCACTTGAAAGATGCGAAGCATGTCTGATGGGAAAATGACTAAGACTCCATTCTCTGGCATAATGGAGCGAGCTACAGACTTATTGGAAATCATACATACCGATGTGTGTGTCCCGATGAGTGTGGCATCACGCGGTGGTTATCGTTATGTTCTTACTTTCACAGATGACTTGAGTAGATATGGGTATATCTATTTCATGAAACATAAGTCCGAAACTTTCGAGAAGTTTAAGGAATTTCAAAGTGAAGTACATAATCAACATAACAAGAAGATTAAATTTTTGCAATGTGATCGTGGAGGTGAGTATCTAAGTTACGAGTTTGGCGGGCATTTGAAGAAATGTGGAATACTTTCACAATTGACACCGTCGGGAACACCACAACGTAATGGTGTGTCCGAACATCATAATAGAACTCTCTTTGATATGGTTTTGTCTATGATGTATCTTACATATTTACCGTTATCGTTTTGGGGTTATGCATTAGAAACAACCGCATTCACTTTAAATAGGGCACCATCAAAATCCGTTGAAACGACATCGTACAAATTGTGGTTTGGGAAGAAACCTAAGTTGGTGTTCCTTAAAGTTTGGGGATGTGAAGCTTATGTAAAGAAGTTACAACCCGACAAGCTTGAACCCAAATAGGAAAAATGTGTCTTCATAGGAATACCCTAAAGAAACAATTGGGTATACCTTCTATCATAGATCCTAAGGCAAAGTTTTCGTTGCCAAGAATGGATCCTTTCTGGAGAAGGAATTTGTCTCGAAAGAAGTGACTAGAAGGAAAGTAGAACTAGACGAGGTTGTGGAACCTTCTCTCGGATTTGAGAGTAGCGCATCTCTGGAATATGTTCATGTGCTGCCTGCACCAATAAGAGAGGAAGCTAATGATAATGATCATGAAACTTAGAGCAAAGTTACTACGGAACCTCGTAGGTCAACAAGGACTCGTACCACTTCTAATTGGTATGATCCTGTTATGAATGTCATGTTGGTGGATAACATCGACAACCATGCGACGTATGAGGAAACAATGATGAGCCCAGATTCCAACAAATGGCATGAAGCCATGAAATCCGAGATTGGATCCAAGTACGAAAACCAAGTGTGCACTTTGGTGGACTTACTGGATGGTCGCAAGGCTGTCGAGAACAAATGGTTTTTCAAGAAGAAAACAGATGTTGATGGTAATGTAACTGTCTATAAAGCTCGACTTGTCGTGAAAGGGTTCCGACAAATTCAAGGAGTTGACTACGATGAGACTTTCTCACCGGTAGCGAAGCTAAAGTCTGTGAGGATTTTGTTAGCAATCGCTGCATATTACGATTATGAGATATGGCAGATGGATGTAAAAACAGCGTTCCTCAATGGTGACATTGATGAAGAGTTGTATATGGTACAACCCAAAGGTTTTGTTGATCCTAAAGATGCTAACAAGGTATGCAAATGATACGTCGGAAACGTATCTATAATTTTTGATGTTCCATGCTTGTTTAGTATCTACTTTGCTTTGATTTGTCTACACTTTGAGGTGTTTTTATATGTTTTCTGGTACTAACCTATTAACAAGATGCCACAGTGCCAGATGCCTGTTTTCTTCTATTTTTGGTTCTAGAAAGGCAGAAAATCAATATTCTCGAAATTGGACTGGACAAAAGCCAAAGTCAATATTTTACCGTGGGAACAAGGAGCCAGAAGACGAGACGGAGGAGAGCCTCGAGGGGGCCACACCCCCTGGCCGCGCGGCCAGGTGATATGTCGGAAACGTATCTATAATTTTTGATGTTCCATGCTTGTCTAGTATCTACTTTCCTTTGCTTTGTCTACACTTTGAGGTGTTTTTATATGTTTTCTGGTACTAACCTATTAACAAGATGCCACAGTGCCAGTTTCCTGTTTTCTTCTGTTTTTTGGTTCCAGAAAGGCATAAAATCAATATCTCGTAATTCAACGAGACAAAAGCCAAAGTCGATATTTTACCGTGGGGAACACGGAGTCCTGAGGAGAGACGGAGGGGAGCCACATGGCGGCCGCACCCCCCAGGCACAGGTCCACCCTAGACCGTGCATGGGCAGGGTGTAGGCTCCCTGGCCACCCCCGGCCTCCCTCTTCGCCTATAAGAAGCCCACGATGCCAAAACCCTAAGTACCCGATCAATATTTCACGAAACCGTCTCTAGCCGCCGCCACCATCGTCCCTAGATCGGGGGGATCTGAAGCTCTTCACGGCACCCTGCCGGAGGGGAGATCATCCCGGAGGCCTTCTTCTTCATCATGCCAGCCTCCGGTATGAAGCGTGAGTAGTTCCACCTTGGACTACGGGTCCATGTAGTAGCTAGATGGTTGTATCTCCTCCTTTGTGCTTTCATGTCTAGATCTTGTGAGCTCTGTTCATGATCAAGATCTCATCTATTTGTAATCATGCATGTTGTGTTTGCGGGGATCCGATGGATATTGAGATTTATATGTTAGATTGATTAATGGTTTTGTCTTATTGATTCTATCATGTCTGTGTTCTTTGTGATCTTGCATGCTCTCCGTTGTTAGTAGCTATCTTGGCCAAGTAGTTGCTAATGACTCCAAGAGGGGTATTTATGCTCGATAGCGGGTCCATGCCTGTATTTAATCTAAGGGAAGTGACAGAAATCTCTAGGGTTGTAGATGTGTTGTTGCCACTAGGGAGAAAACAACGGTCTCTTGTTCATGGAACAAGTGGATTGTTTACCTTACACACTTTTCTTAAAGAAGTTTTTTGGTGCTTGCAACTTAATATACTGGAGGGGGTTCGGATGATAAGCCAAAGGATTTCTAGTCATAGATGCAGTTGGATGGCGGTCTATGTATCTTGTTGTATTGCCCAATCGAATCTCATAAGATCATGAATGTCTAGTATTGCAATGTTATGCCTTGCTCAGTCCTGTCAATTGCCCTGCTGTAATTTGTTTACCCAGCATGCCATGTTTGTTTATCTAAGGAGAACACCTCTAGTGAATTATGGACCCCAGTCCAATCTTTACCATTGATACATCTTCCACTGTTACTGTTTACTTGCTGCAAACCACCATTACCTTCCACACCATACAGTTAATCCTTTGTTACAGCACACCGGTGAGATTTGCAACCTCACTGTTCGTTGGGCCAAAGTCTTGAGTTTGTGTTGTGAAGGTCTCCAAGTTGCTAGCAACACCTTTGAGTCGTTTCCTTCCTCCTACAGGTTCGATAACCTTGGTTTCTTACTGAGGGAAATCTTGCTGCTGTGCTCATCATACCTTGCTCTTGGGGTATCCCAACGAGGCGTTGAACACGCCATCACCAGGCCTGGCCCGCACCTGGGGGGTGCAGCCACCTCGGGCACCCCTCGGCCTCCCTCTTCGCCTATAAGAAGACCCCGATGCCTAAACCCTAAGTATCCCAATCAATATTCCACAAAACCGTCTGTAGCCGCCGCCACCATCGTCCCTAGACCGGGGGGATCTGAAGCTCTTCCCGGCAGGAGGGGAGATCATTCCGGAGGCCTTCTTCTTCATCATGCCAGCCTCCAGTATGAAGCGTGAGTAGTTCCACCTTGGACTACGGGTCCATGTAGTAGCTAGATGGTTGTATCTATGAGAAGTGATATTATGAAATTTAAACAACTTGATAATGAAAATTTTCCTCAAGCTTGGGAAAGAATGAAATCTTTGGTTAAGAATTGTCCCACTCATGGACTTACTGCTTGGATGATTATCCAGACTATTTATGCAGGTTTAAACTTCTCTTCAAGAAACCTGTTGGATTCAGTTGCTGGAGGTACCTTTATGACCATTACCTTGGGTGCTGCAACAAAACTCCTTGATAATATGATGGTTAATTATTCTGAATGGCACACAGAGAGAGCTCCACATGGTAAGAAGGTAAATTCTTTTGAAGAAACCTCCTCTTTGAGTGATAAGATTGATGTTATCATGGCTATGCTTGTTAATGGGAAAGCTCCTTTAGATCCAAAGAATGTTCCCTTAGCTTCTTTGGTTGCTCAAGAAGAGGAAGTTGATGTGAACTTCATTAGAAACAACAATTTCAACAACAATGCCTATAGGAATAATTTTGGTAGTAACAACAATTATAGGCCTTATCCTCCTAATAATGGTAATACCTATGGAAACTCCTACAACAATACTAGAAGTGCCCCCTCTGAACTTGATGTCATGCTCAAAGACTTTATTATTAAACGAACCACTTTCAACAAGACTGTGGAGGAAAAGCTTTTGAATGTAGAGAAAAATATTTCCTCTTTGTTTGAAGCACAGTTCTTTTTGATTAATAAAATGGTTGCTAAACCTGAAACCATGGAAAGTACCTTTGCTGCTACTCATGCCATACAAGTTCCTATTGATGAAAATGTTAGACTATTAGCCCAACTTCATGCTAAGTGGGAAATAGAAGCTGAAATTGCTAGAAACAATAGTGTGTGCACTATCGCCACCACCAATATGGATACCACTAAACCACAAGAAGACCCTATTCCTCCTACCACATTGCCTAAACCCAATGAGCCTACTACTAGTAATGCTAAGTTTGATGTTGATGTTGATGGTTGCAATATTTCTAAAGTGATTATGTTCCTGCAAAAGCTTGCTAGAAGTCCTGGTGCTAGTGATATGAATGTGGCTTTCACCAAACATATTACAGATGCTCTTATTAAAATTAAGGAAGAGAAGTTGAAACACAAAGCTTCTATTCCTAGGAAAGTAGAAGATAGTTGGGAACCCATTATTAATATGCAAGTGAATGACATTGATCTCAAAGCTTCATGTGACCTTGGTTCTAGTGTCTCTATTATGCCTAGAAAGATTTATGAAATGCTTGATTTGCCACCTTTGGAAGATTATTATTTGGAAGTCCCACTTAATTATAATGCTAAGAAGAAACTCATGGGGAGTTTTAATGATGTTCTTATTATGGTTATCAATGCTTATGTCCCTGTTGATTTATATGTTTTGGATGTTGAATACAATGCTTCTTGTCCTATTACTTTGGGAAGACCTTTTCTTAGAACTGTTGGTGCCATAATTGATATGAAAGAAGGCACCATTAAATATCAATTTCCATTCAAGAAAGGTATTGAACACTTCCCTATGAGGAGAGGGAAGTTGCTTTTTGCTCCTCCTTTCAAAGCAAGGGTTGATGTTAATGCTTCTTCATTTGAAAATACTTGATTCTTGCTTCTTTTGCCTAACTTAAAGGCGCTAAAGAAAAGTACTTATTGGGAGATAACCCAAGAGTTTTCTTGACTCTTAGAAGTTATTACTTTAGTAATGACCTCTTCTTATCCTTTTTGTTTGCTTTTTGTGCCAAGAATGACTTCTAATGAGAGGGAAGTAAAATTTGGAGAGTTGTTATCCCGAAACAGATTTTTGTGCTCCACCATAAAAATTTGTGAGGAATCTCTATAACTCAGATTGATCTGATATTTTACTACTAAATCCCCCAGTATGTTAGCTAACTTCCGTTAGTTCAAAACTTTTTGATTTGAGCAACATAAGGTCTTCGAAAAAATCAGTTTCCACCTGCTTGTCTGTCTTGACAGATTTCTGCCATTATTTGCATTTGCTTCTTATTTATTCCTTTTTGGGTTCTTTTTGGGAAATTGAACTTTTTGAGGGAATTTCTACAGTAGCTAGTGTTTTTAGTGAAAGTTTTGCTATTCGAAGCGAAACCCAAGGGTCTTTTATCTTTTGAATACACTAATGTTGCTAATGAAGATTGTGCGAAGTTTTGTATGAAGGAAAATTTTCAGGTGTAGAGAAAGAATGAAGTAATGATATGAAGAATGGACAAAAGCTCAAGCTTGGGGATGCCACCCAGTGTCACCCCAAGAAATATTCAAGAGGTACAAGCGTCAAAGCTTGGGGATGCCCAAGGCATCCCCTTCTTCATCAATAAAAAGCTCAGGTCTTTCTAGGCACTTCGTTTTTATTGTTTCATGCATTGTTTTGTTATTCTTGGAGCATCTTAGTTTTTGTTTGGCTTGCTTAGTTTGTTTAGTTTGCTTGAATAAATTAGTTTGGACCCCCGGTCTCGCTGTGTTGTTTCAAATAAGTTGATTGGTTTTGGAAATGAGTAGAAAGTTCTTGCTTGAATAGTGCAAGAGGATCTTGCTTTGACTGTGACTTAGACTTCAGCATGTCATGCTAGATGTTGTTTTGACCTTATGCTTAGTGATTATTGCTGTAGCATGACTTATTCCAAACAATTGGGATTGCTTAGTGTGCCTTGAACGAATCATGCGTTGTTTTAGCATGCAAAAGCATAGTATTGTGGTATTCTCCTTTGATGCTTTGTTTGGGTTGACTTGGCACATTCTCACACCATGTTATGACTATTAATAAGTCACCATAGCCTCTATGATCATTTAGTTCTTGACTTATAGTACCACCCTATGTTTGGATTAGTAATGTTTTCTCGCTCTACATGATTATGGCCATTATTGCTCTCTTAGTTGGTCGCTCCTAGTATTTTTCTAGCCTCCACTTGTATGAGTAAGCTCTACTCATTCTTCCAACTCCCAAGAAAAAAAGTTATTCCAATGTGTCCACTATAAATTCCTATGCATGGTGTGTTACACCATTCCAAGTATATTCTTGTTTTCATGTATCTTCCAATTAAAAAGTATTTTATTATGTGAAAACTTAGTGATTAAAGCTCTCACAAACTTGATGGCACACTTTATATTTCTTTCCCCTAATAAACCTGAACCATTGTGTCATCTATGTTGTATATGCTTGCACTTATACGTTGGGATTAGCAGAACCATGCTGTCATGGGGAACGCTTTCAACATTGCACTTATACATTGTACACAGTTGATATCATGCTCTTTTGTCTATGGATGTCGTTGGTGTGAAATAAAAGGGGAGCTTGTAAGTCCACGGAGTTATGTATGTGTGTTAGAGAAACGCCTGGGCCGCTAGCCTAAGCCATGCCTAGTCATGGTGGAAACTTGCAGCATCACCATAGAGACATATTGAAAAGAGGAAAGACAGAAAAAAGCACCATATTCCCATGATAAATAAGAAGATTGCTGAGATGCTCATTGTCTGCTTGCCTTGTCATTTTTGATATGGGATAGCTCCTGTACCATGTGCTAGGGGTACCCTGTTGGCGGTTCTCTATGATACACATGTACTTACTATGACAAGAACTTACATGTGACTAGAGTTGAGTAGCATGAGGAGCGGCCCTCGTATTCAAGGGACATGAGATTGCCAACTTATACTTTGTCGAGCATATACTCCATATTTGGTTCACTTTAAGTTTGATCACTTAAAGATGCTTATGATAGGGGCAATGAGGGCTAAAACCTACCAAGTGCCATAATTTTTGGAAGCTCTTTTTGAAACTTGAAATCCCTGCTTCCCTATATGAAGGGCCTTTATTCCACTATTATATTGAGTCTCCACCTTCTACCCTTAGGCACCACTTAAGAGAGCATAGTTGCCATTCTTAGTTCTATGTGCATTGTCCCAAAACTTATTGATTGATTCATATTGTTGATATTACTTGTTCTTGTGCTATTTGTATCTAGTCACTATTATGAACTTTGAAGGTGTCCTATGCATCTATTTTCTACTCCATGAGGGACAAGATGATTGCCACTATGCTATGTTTTTTGTATGTGAAACAAACAAACATTTTTAAATGCATGTTATTCATGATCTTTGTTTGTAGCCTTTCATGTTGCATGCATAGTTACTTGGTCTTACTGTTAGAACTCCATCTTTCATGCTCATGTTTAGAGTTCTTTGATCCCAGCTTTCAATGCTTGCAAATGGTTTGATCTTGATTTTGATGGTGCATGTCACCTAAAAAATTATTATTTTCATCACTTACCTACTCGGGGAGGAGCAAGAGTTAATCTTGGGGACGCTTGATACGTCGGAAACATATCTATAATTTTTGATGTTTCATGCTTGTTTAGTATCTACTTTGCTTTGCTTTGTCTACACTTTGAGGTGTTTTTATATGTTTTCTGGTACTAACCTATTAACAAGATGTCATAGTGCCAGTTGCCTGTTTTCTTCTGTTTTTGGTTCCAGAAACGCAGAAAATCAATATTCTCGAAATTGGACGGGACAAAAGCCAAAGTCAATATTTTACCGTGGGAACACGGAGCTAGAAGACGAGATGGGGGAGAGCCTCGAGGGGGCCACACCCCTGGCCACGCAGCCAGGACTAGCCCGCGCCTAGGAGGGTGCACCCATCTCAGGCACCCCCTCGGCCTCCCTCTTCGCCTATAAGAAGCCCCCGATGCCTAAACCCTAAGTTGCCCCGATCAATATTTCACAAAACCGTCTGTAGCCTCCGCCATCATCATCCCTAGATCGGGGGAATCTGAAGATCTTCCTGGCACCCTGTCGGATGGGAGATCATCCCGGAGGCCTTCTTCTTCATCATGCCAGCCTCCGGTATGAAGCGTGAGTAGTTCCACCTTGGACTACGGGTCCATGTAGTAGCTAGATGGTTGTATCTCCTCCTTTGTGCTTTCATGTTTAGATCTTGTGAGCTCCGTTCATGATCAAGATCTCATCTATTTGTAATCATGCATGTTGTGTTTGCAGGGATCCGATGGATATTGAGATTACTATGTCAGATTGATTAATGGTTTTGTCTAATTGATTCTATCATGTCTGTGTTGTTTGTGATCTTGCATGCTCTCCGTTGTTAGTAGCTATCTTGGCCAAGTAGTTGCTAGTGACTCCAAGAGGGGGTATTTATGCTCGATAGTGGGTTCATGCCTCTATTTAATCTAAGGGAAGTGAAAGAAATCTCTAAGGTTGTAGATGTGCTGTTGCCACTAGGGAGAAACCAATGGTCTCTTGTTCATGGAACAAGTAGATTGTTTACCTTACACACTTTGCTTAAAGCAGTTGTCTGTTGCTTGAAACTTAATACTGGAGGGGGTTCGGAAGATAACCCAAAGGTGGACTTCTAGTCATAGATGCAGTTGGATGGCGGTCGATGTATCTTGTTGTTTTGCCCAATGGAATCTCATAGGATCATGTATGTCTAGTATTGCATTGTTATGCCTTTCTCAGTCCTGTCAATTGCCCTGCTGTAATTTGTTTACCCAGCATGCCATGTTTGTTTATCTAAGGAGAACAGATCTAGTGAACTATGGACCCCGGTCGAATCTTTACCATTGATACATCTTCCACTGATACTGTTTACTTGCTGCAAACCACCATTAACTTCCACACCATACTGTTAATCCTTTGTTACAGCAAACCGGTGAGATTGAAAACCTCACTGTTTGTTGGAGCAAAGTCTTGAGTTTGTGTTGTGCAGGTCTCCAAGTTGCTAGAAACACCTTTGATTCGTTTCCTTCCTCCTACTGGTTCGATAACCTCGGTTTCTTACTGAGGGAAAACTTGCTGATGTGCTCATCATACCTTCCTCTTGGGGTCTCCCAACGAAGTGTTCATGCACTCATTAGCAAACTTCAATGGTCCATTTATGGATGGAAGTAAGCATCCCGGAGCTAGAATCAACGTTTGATCAAAAGCTTTGGATTTATACAAACTTACGGATAAGTTTGTATTTACAAGAAAGTGAGTGGGAGCTCTATAGCATTCCTGGTACTATATGTCAATGACATATTGTTGATTGGGAATGATATAGAACTTCTTAAAAGTGTCAAAGACTATTTGAATAATAGTTTTTCAATGAAGGATCTTGGCGAAGCTGCTTACATTTTAGGCAGCAAGATTTAGCACTAGGGAATCATACTTTGATCAGATCCGTGGACAGGATCCCGAGGTCAAATCGGATTATGGACTTTTCCAGCTAAGTGAAAACGCACTTCACTACTAGCAAAGAAGTCAGCTCAGGGCAGGGCCGGTGGTAATCTTAGATAGGAACTTGCCGGGATCCTTCCATACCTGCCATCCACCACTACTACTGATCGTTTCCCAGAACGAGCCAACCCCAAGAGTCCACATCGACGGGAAGGTTTGGCACCTCGATGTCGGCTCTTCGCCACCTGGAGTTGTAGGTGGTTCCAAGGGTTGGGCGAACACTTAATAACGCTTTCACAAAGTACATATTTGGACAAGGTTCTAAATAGGTTTGGAATGGAAGCTAGGAAGAAAGGATTCTTGCCCATGTTGCCAACTACGACCTTGAGTAAAACTCAAAGTCCAGCTAGGATAGAAGATAGAGAGGGGATAAACAAAACTCCTGATGGGGATATGCCTACCGGGGTATACCCAGCAGGACGTTTCCTACTAGCCCAGGCGCTAGCGAGTGGGGCTGCAGGACGGCGACTCGATCAAGATCTAGCGTGGACTCAAGCGACTGGAAGCTGAAGGCCCAGAAGCGTAGATAGGCCCAGTCGGACTAGGTTGTAGAATCTCTGAATCCTTAACTGATTCGGTTGAGATCTGTAAACCCTAGGGAGGTGAGTCTATATAAACCTCCCTAGAGGACTCATAGAGGATACGTTCCATCATACACCCAAGAGACTCGCCGCCTAGCCGTCGAGCTCGCCCCATTGTACTCTCACCATAATACAATCTAGTAGGAGTAGGTCTTTACCCTCTGGGGGCCGAACTTGTGTCTCAGCCCTCATCTCGCACCGCTGATGGCTGGCCGCCCTTGCCCCATGTTCTACTACTCGCTGCCGATTGCAGCATCTGCCGTGGTCATTCCCACGACAGTGGTGCCCACCGTGGGGCCTGGACGGTCAGGCCGGTGTTCTGCGGCGAGATCCAATCTGCCCATCAACAAGATGATTGCCACCGGCCGCATGATCGCAATCGGCGAGATGCTCCAGATCTTGCCGAGTAGCTACGTCCCGACTACGCGACCCGTCACGCATAGCATGATCCTACCGGTCGGCACGAACAGCCTCTTCGTCGGCCTCACCAACGTCATTGTCTCGGAGGACTTGGCTCGCATCCGCGAGTCGCCGCCACGCGACCGGCTCTCTGAGAGTCAGGTCCGCATGATCCACCGCCTCGCCTCCAAGTACGACTCAGCCCACAGCAATGTGGCCGAAACCACAGCAGCCGCGGAAGACGCGGCCCTCAATGACGACACCGATTCGGCGACCCCGGCGTCACTCGCCGGATCCATTGTCGTCGCGTCACCCGCGGGCTCCATCACCCAGGTCTCCAACATCGAAGACTTCGAGGATCCCTCTATCCTTGGGATCTTCGACTTCGACTCCGGGTCAGAGAACTCCGCTGACCTCCGCAACGGAACCGGCCGCCACGCCGCGACCTACATGGCGACTGGCGCCGACCCGCCGAAAGATCCATTCTCCGCGCCGATACCTCCCAACGCGACGGCAACGGAGGTCGAGGAACTCCGCCTGAAGCTGGCGGAAGCAGTCCGCAAGGAACAAGCCGAGCGCGAAAAATTTCACCTCGAGGAGGTGACAGCGCAGGAGCTGTCGTGCTACCACCAGCTCCGAATCAGGTCACGCCTGAACCCCACCGTCCAGGGGCGCGCAATGAATTTCGACGACGAGAACGACCCGGCCCGTGCAGCCGAGCGCGCGATCTGCGAGAACGCGCCACTAGGAGGAAGCACTCGGCCCCCACCAGGGGAAACGGCCAACGGCGCCCCGCCACCACCCAACCGCGCACCCCCCAGGGACCAGCCAAGGATCGTGGTCTCCTCACGGGAGCGAGACGCGAACGGCCTCCCGCTGTTCTCCACCCCAATGGACAACCTCGTCGCGGGCCGAGCAGCAGTCGACAACATCGCAGCCACTGGTGAAGGCGCCTTGCAGATCCAGTACGCCAAGGCCCTGCTCGCAAAAGCGGTCAAGCAACAAAATGCAGGCGTCGAATCACAGGGTCGGATGTACTCGCGTTCATCGGGCAGCAGAGCGTCCTCAAGTGGCCGACCCATGGCGGCAAACAACCTCAACTGCCCGCCACCCGAACCACTACAGCTCCAACACCGACCCGCGAACGCGGCACTCTCCACCAACGACCCCCGGCCGGCGACCAACTTCGTTGCCGCCAATGGTCAACCCGTCGACGCCCGCACCCACATCATCAACAACCAGAGCTGGCGCGCACGCCAGCCCGACGACCTGCAGCATACCCTCACCAACTGCCGCGATGGTGAGCCGAGGGGGTTGCTAAGCCGACTCAGGCCCCGGTGCTTCAGACCGATGATCCGAGGCGAGAGATACCCGGCGAACTTCAAAGCGCTGAAGGAAATAGAGAAGTACGACCCCTCGTACGATCCCTCCGTGTGGCTGGATACCTACCTCATGGCGATGGGGATCGCCGGCCACACCGATCTACTAGCCGCCCGCTACCTTCCCCTGATGATGGAGGGGGCGTGCAGGCAGTGTATTAACACTCTTCCCGCGGATAGCATCGACTCCTGGGAAGAGATGTGCGACGCCTTTGTCAGGCACTTCGAGGGTTCATACACCCGCGCCACCACCATCGAGGACCTTGAACGGTGCGTCCAGGGACCTCGCGAGTCGACCCGCAGCTGGGTCCAACGGTGGCAAGACCTGTGGTACAACGCGGTCGGCATCCACCCAGACACCGCGATCCACTTCTTCAAGACCTCTTGCCGCTACGAGCCCCTGGTCGCCAAGCTCAAACGAGCGTACCGCACACTCGACAACATACCGGATCTCCTGGAGATCGCAAAAAGGTTCGCGGAGGAAGACCCAAACCAAGAAACCGACGACGAGTCGGGAGGACAACTCCGCACGAGCGGCCACGACAACGGGAGACGACCCGATCTACGCTACACCAACACTCGCCTCACCGGCAAGCGCCATAGTGACGGGCGAGTCGACTTCGTCGCCAACGCTGGATACGCGTAGCGCGAGCCCAAGAGCTTCCACCGCGACGGGGGACAACGCCGCGATGGTGGCAACTACAAGGCGAAGCCGAGATACGACCCCACGGCCCTTCTTAACCAACCTTGTGTATTTCACAGCAGGGAAGGAAAGCCCGCTACGCACACTACCGCCGACTGCCACTCTCTCAAGGAGATCGAGAAGGCATGGCCCGCGCGGGAATACCCCGACAACAACCCGCCAAACGGCGGAAAATTCGGCAGCGTCGCCGGCTCGCTCCACACCTTTACAGGCTTCAACACGAAGCGCGAGAAGAAGGTCATCGTCTGCGCCGTCTCCGTCAACGCGGTGGCCCAGGTGGACATCCCCCAGTTCCTCAACTGGTCTGAGCAACCAATCACTTGGAGCCGCCAGGACCACTCGCCACGGATCGAGTACCCAGGCCGAGTCGCCCTGGTGGTCAAGCCCAAGGTGGGAGACTACTGGCTCCCCAAGACATTGATGGACGGTGGCAGCTCCATCAACATCCTGTACCTGGACACCTTCAGGCGACTGCGGCTCCCGCAGTCGATGATCGAGACGACCTACACCACATTCCACGGCATCATCCCCGTTCGGAAGGCGTACCCGATCGGCAAGGTGACGTTGCCAGTCACCTTCGGCACACCGGCAAACTTCCGCACTGAGCGGATCGTCTTCGAGCTAGTGCCCGTCGACAGCCCCTACCATTGTGTCCTGGGGTGCCAGGAATTCGCCAAGTTCATGGTAGCGCCCCACTACGCGTACAACACGATGAAGCTACCCGGGCCGTGCGGCGTCATCACCATCCACGGCGACCCCGACATGGCCGCCGAGTGCGAGGCCAAAGGAGCGGAACTCGCTGACGCCGTCATCGCGGCAGAGGACAACCACGGTGACGAGCTCGCCAAGTACGCGAGCGGGGTCAACAACGACGACCCCACCATACTCAAGAAGCCCAACTCGGAGGGCGGCAACCCCACAGCCTTCGAGGCAACGACGCATACCTACACCGTCGAGCTGGTCCTAGGCGACTCCAGCCAGACGGTGACGATCGGGACGGGCATGAGCCTAGCATAGGAAGGCGCGCTCATCGGGTTCCTCCGTGAGAACAGGGACATCTTCGCATGGAAGCCCTCTGACATGCCTGGTGTCCCTAGGGAACTCGCTAAGCACAAACTCAACGCCGACCCCAAAGTGTGAACTGTCAAGCAGTCACTGCGGCCCTTCAATGAAGAGCACCGCCGAGCCATCGCCGAGGAAGTGCAGCGTCTACTCACTGCAGGCTTCATCTGGTCAATCAAGTACTCCAAGTGGCTGGCAAACCCAGTCCTGGTCGAGAAAAAAAACGGGACCTAGAGGATGTGTATCGATTACACAAACTTAAACAGCGCCTGCCCGAAGGAGCAATTCGTCCTCCCGCGGATTGACCAAATCATCGATTCCACCGCGGGCTCGGAGTCCCTATGCTTCCTCGACGCCTACTCTAGGTAAAACCAGATAAAATGGCCGTTGAGGACGAAGAGAAGGCGGCGTTCATCACGCCATTCGGAGCCTTCTGCTACACTGCCATGACCTTCGGCCTCAAGTACGCCGGGGCGACCTACCAGCGGTGCATGCAGGAGTGCCTTGCGAGCCAAATTGGCCGCAATATCCACGTCTACATCGACGACGTGGTGGTGAAGTCCGCTCGCCAGAGAGACCTACTCGCTGACCTGGCGGAAACATTCGCCAACCTGCGGAAATACAAGATAAAGCTAAACCCAGACAAATGCACCTTCGGTGTACCAGCTGGGCAGCTACTGGGATACGTTGTCTCCAAGCGCGGGATCGAGGCGAACCCCACCAAGATCGACACGATCGCTCGACTCGGCAAACCCGAGTGCCTGCGCGACGTCCAGAAGCTGGCTGGGTGAGTCGCGGCTCTCAGTCGCTTCATCCCCCGGTTGGGCGAAAAGGCGATGCCCCTCTACCGCCTGATGCGCAAGAACCCCACCTTCTAGTGGGACAAGGAGGCAGATGATGCGCTCCGCGACCTCAAGAAGGTGCTACTCGCAGCACCGCTACTCGCCGCCCCCGTCGACAATGAACCCATGCTGGTCTACGTCGCGGCTTTCGAGCGCGTCGCCAGCGCCGTCATGGTCGTCGAACGACCAGAGGAAGGAAAGGAGCGCCCGGTGCAGCGACTAGTGTACTACATCAGCGAAGTCCTCACCGAATCGCGCCAGCGCTACCCGCAATACCAGAAACTGGTATACGCGGTCTTCAGAGCACAGCGGCGACTGCCAAACTACTTCCAGGAGCACCCGATAACGGTCGTCTCCTCAGCACCGTTGCAGGACATCATCCGCAACCGTGAGGCGACCGGGCGAGTCGCCAAGTGGGCCGTCGAGATCGGCGTCCACAACATCAAATATGAGCCGCGCAAGGCGATTAAGTCGCAGGCTCTCGCGGACTTCATCGCCGACTGGAAGGAGGCCTAGCAGCCAGAAAAGCTGCCATACCTCCATTACTGCAGCTTACACTTCGACGGCTCCAAGAACGCGGACGGTGCAGGAGCAGGGATCGTGTTAACTTCTCCGAAGGGCGACAAGCTCCGCTACGTCCTCTTCCTCGACTTCACCCCCTGCACCAACAACATGGCCGAGTACGAGGCACTACTCCACGGCATGCGAGATGCCAAGGAGATGAACGTCAACCGTCTGCGCTGCTACGGAGACTCCAACCTCGTCGCCGGGCAAGTCGCTGGCACCTGCGACGCCGTCTCCCCCACCATGACGGCATACCGCCAAGCAGTGGACAAGCTGGGTGGACACTTTGCAGGCTACTCCATTGAGTGGATTGACAGGCGAAAGAACGAGGAGGCCGACGCACTCTCTCGCATTGGCTCGGCTCGACTCGCACCACCCGCCGGCGTCTTCCTCGACACCATCACCAAGCCTTCCGTCTCTCTCCCAAGGAAGATCGACACCGGAATCCTGCTGCAACCAGAGGCAGCCCTGGTCGCACTTATCGCCGAGCCAGACGACTGGACCACGCCGTACATTGCCTACTTGGAGGGAGGCACCCTGCCAGCGGACGAAACAGACGCCCGGATGATAGCACGCTGCTGCAAATCCTTCGTCATCATCAACGGCGAGCTCCACAAGCGCAGCGTGACCGACGTGTTCCAACGCTGCGTTCAACCCGCTGAAGGATGCAAAATCCTCCAAGACATTCACTCCGGCGACTGCGGCCACCACGCCGACGCCCGCTCTCTGGTCGCAAAGGCTATGCGACACGGCTTCTACTGGCCCACCGCACACGCAGACGCTGTCGACATTGTACAGCGGTGCGTCGGATGCCAGAAATACGCCAACCAGACCCACGTGCCGAGCTCGGCGCTCAAGACAATCCCCATCACCTGGCCGTTCGCCGTGTGGGGCATGGACATGGTAGGCCCTTTCAAGAAGGCCCCCTCCGGCTTCACCCACCTCCTGGTCGCAGTCGACAAATTCACAAAATGGGTGGAGGCCAAGCCAGTCCGCAAATGCGACGGGAAGACCGCCACCAAGTTCCTACGCGAGCTCATATATCGCTACGGGTTCCCAAACAGTATCATCACGGACAACGGCACCAACTTCGCCAAAGGAGCCATGGCCGAGTTCTGCGAGGAACACCACATCCGACTCGACCTCGCCTTAGTCGCCCACCCGGAGTCCAACGGCCAGGCGGAACGCGCCAACCAGAGCATCCTCCATGGCCTGAAGCCACGGCTCCAATTACCACTCGAGCGCACCGCCGGGTGCTGGGTCGAGGAGCTACCCTCCATCATCTGGGGGATTCGCACCTCCGTCAACAGGTCGACAGGGTTTACACCCTTCTTCATGGTGTACGACGCCGAGGCAGTCATGCCCACCGACCTCGAGCACGACTCGCCAAGGGTGGTCAACTACACGGAGGCTGCAAACGAACTCGCACGACAATACGGAGTCGACCAGCTCGACGAGGCACGCGACCTAGCTCGCTCCCGCACTGCCATCTACCAGCAAGGGCTCCGCCGCTACCATAACCGGCGAGTAAGGACTCGCACTTTCCAGGAAGGCGACCTGGTACTACGCCTCATCCAGGACAAGAAGGGCATGCACAAGCTCTCCCCCCCCCTTGGGAGGGACCATTCGCCATCGGGCGAGTCCTAGGCAACGACGCCTACTACCTCACCGATGTCCGAGGAGACGGGAAACTCGATGTCAAGCGGCCGTGGAATGTAAACCTCCTACGGAAGTTCTACTCCTAGAACTCCATACATGTACTCTCCACCTGTTATGAAATAAAACAGATCGGTTACCGCAAATTGCGTCTACTCTCCGTGTCTTGTGCCACTCGCACTCGTAATAACAGCGTTAAGCTATTCGCAGAAGTCAACCTCTGGTAAAGCGACCTGCACGGCCAAGTAGTGTGGTACAAGGGCACTGGGAGACCCCAGGCCTTGTAACGTCCATGTAAAACGCCAACCCGGAGCCCCATTGGAGTCGCCTAGCTCGAATCGCTTACCGAGCCAATACAACTGCCCTCGCTCCTCACAGCGACCAAGGTCCTCCGCATCCTCGGCACAGCGACTCGAACGGCCAAATACCACGCTCGGGGACTGACGGCCAGTCAAATACGAGCGACTAGGGAAAAACGCCCAGTATGAGAGCATGCCCAGGATTCGCCATGCGACTGATCCTTCGGGTCAGGAAGGAGTAACGCGCTTACCTTAACGCGCTTAGTCCTCGCCTACCTTGGAGCTGCGACTAGAACCAACAAGAACCATGCTCGGGGACTCGGCTACCCGACCTCGTTCGCGCACGGGAAAACGGTCAAGTAAGAGCACCCAAGGGAGTTGCCCTGCGACTGGCTCTTCAAGCCCTGGCGAGTCGACCACAATCCATTACAAATTTCGCAAACGCATAACAAACGAGGTAAACCCCATAAAAAGGGCGGACGCGCTCGGGGACTCGTCCAATCAAAATTCAAAATCACGAAACATATGAAAAAACAACAAGAATTTCCATTATAGCAGAACAAAGTCGTCCCAAAATATAAGAAAAGTTCAATGGCTATTTTTTACTAACGCCCCAGGGCACAACGCTTCTACTCCGCAGGTTTCGACGTCGACTCGCCGCCACCCCTGCGGTTGCGAATGAATGGCACGTACGGGTTCGACGGGTACGTCGTCAACTCGCCTGCCATCGCCGCACGGAATGGCTGCTCGACTTTGAAGTCCAGATGCTTCGGTTTGGGATCGTTGGGGGCGACAATCGTCTCCTGATAGGGGAGGAGGTCGCCCATCACCCAAACGTGATCGGAATACACCGCGGCCCGGTCTGTCAGCTTCAGCACCTCGGCAATCTCCACAGAACCCGTCGACGAGGGGTAGCCGCTCGTCACATCATCAAGGTCGAAGTCCTCCGGGAAATGGGCAAGCCCAAGGCTGAGCGCCGTCCCCGCCCCGCGCCGGAAGGCCGACCGCGTCATGAATTCGACGACTAATGGAGCCTTCTCCACGTAGCGCCATACCTCGACGAGGTCGCTGGGAATCACTTCCGTGGGCGATATCTCCTGAAGATATGCTCGAATGCAAGTCGCGGACAACGCGGCCAAGTCGACCAGAGTGGTCACACACTGCCGCGCGTCGTATGACTGCGCCTCCTCCGAGCTATCAATGATCCGGCCTCTGGACAGAAGCAGGCAGTGAGTACACCAACGACTCCACAATGCAGCTATTGCAGGCAGAGGAAAGAGGGAGAAAGGTTTACCAATTAGCGGACGACAGAGGCCCGTGATGAAGCTTTGAAGCGAGGAGAAGTCGTTCTGCAGCCCAACAACGAGTGCGTCAGACACTTTCCGCTCTTCAGCGGCAGACGTAACAGTAGCTTTCGCTCGCCCCTCTGCCGAGCTCGCCTCCGCCTTCGCCTCCTTGAGCTCACGCTCCAGATCAGCGATTCGCTTCTCAGCCGTACTCAAAGCAGATTGAGCCGCCGTCAGGTCACCCACCGGGACAAGGCCCCGGCGGACCTCCTCCGCCTCGGCTGCAATCGCTTGGAGTCCCTTGTTCGTCTCCTGGACGGAAACAAGTTCCTTCTCCATGCGACACCTTGTTGCAAGCCGATCGGCAGATTCGCGCTGCAGGCCCTGCGCACAAACTGAACCATCAACAACATTGAAAATCCTAAGTGCCCACCCGCTGAAATTCAGCGACTAGGCACTCGGGGACTGGAAATTGAAAATCCTAAGTGCCCACCCGCTGAACTTCAGCGACTAGGCACTCGGGGACTGGACGATACAAAAACATTAAGAATCTGACCACTGAAATCCAGTGGCCCGATCCTCGGGGACTGGACATACCTGGATGGCAGCGCCCAGCATGCCGTGAAGCTCCAGCGCGTCCATAGACGCAAGCACGACCGGAGTGTGGCCGTGACATTGCTCGACCTCCATCTCGGCGACCCCAGGCATCCGGCTCGTTGGCATCGTGCCACTCGCTGCGGCCGCCTTGGCCATGAAGCGAGGGAAAGTCGCTGCAGATGCCGCGGCGCCACTAGGAGCCGGGTCGGCCACCTCGGGTGAGGCAACAGCCTCCTTGGTCTTCGAGGCCACTTCCGCCGCAGTCGGAGGTTCGCTCGGATCAACCGCTGTGTCATCAGAGACCGTGACAACGTCGTCGCCTTTCGCCCTCTTGGCACCGTCGGCGGGAGCGGCGACTTCGTCGGTTTTCCTCTTTCGTGAGGGGTCCTCCTCGGTGACGACTGGTGGAACCTTGGCCACGGAAGGATGGCCGATCTTTTTAACACCAGTCCTGTG
The DNA here is from genome assembly GCA_916181665.1 of Avena sativa. NCBI lineage: Eukaryota > Viridiplantae > Streptophyta > Magnoliopsida > Poales > Poaceae > Avena > Avena sativa. The sequence goes on along the minus strand of OV702284.1, from coordinate 182,283,044 downwards.
AAACAACGATATGAATAAGACTGTCCGACTACAACGAAAGACAAGCAGATGAACATCACTTACTTGGCGACTGGTATGAACCGCAGACTGGTGCGGATGCTGGCCGGCCTTTCCAGCTCGGGCCCCAACTTCCGACTGAGGCCCGTCTCGAACACACCGTGTGCCCAAGACACAGATGGCTTCTTCGAAGACGAGGCCGTGGCAGGAGCTTCCGTGATTACAGCTGCGGGAGCTTTCCTGGGAGGCGAAGCTGTTGCGGCTGGAGTAGCTCCCAACCCAGAGACCGGGGAAAATGGAGGTGGTAGCGATGCCAGAGGCACCTCGTCCAGGGGGGGCGGCAGCGTCCGGTGCCACGGTCGCGCGCGCCGCCTCACCCTTAGCCGAGCTGGTGGCGTTAGAACTGGTCGCAGATCGGGGCGGAGACGTCTGCTTTGCCGGCTTTGTCTTCTTCTTCGGCGGAGCCTTCGCCTCCTTCTCCTTCTTCTTCTTCTTCTTCGACGGCGTGGCCTCACGATGTGAGGTGTGCTCGGGATTCTCGTCGTCATCATCATCGTGAGGCTCGAGGATTCTACTCGCTTCGAGCTTGCGCTGGTGTTGCCCGCGAGTCTTGCGAACTGTTGGGGCAGCGTCTTCCATGGGCTCGTCTTCGTCGTCGTCGTTGTCATCACCCTCGTCGCTCTCGATGTCTCCTTTGGCGGGTGGCGACTCGCTCCCGTCCTGGACGGACGAGCTCGAGTTCTCGTCGTCTGCGGGTGGGAGCCATCCTTCCACCACTTGGAACAACTACAAATAAGCATGAGACAACGTCAGCACAACCGTGAATGCATCATCTGCGACTGAGAGTGATGGCGACATGATGGCTTACCGTCGGAGCTGGGCGCCTTGCAGTATAGGGGGCGACCCTGGCCTTCACGTCCAGATACACCGCCTGGGTAATTTTCTTCAGGGCCAGGGTGTAGTCTTCAAGATGCCATTCGGCGAAGGAGGACTTCGTCAGATCGTCCTTACCCATATACTCGTACATGTAGTGGTCACGGCGGGCCAAGGGCACGAGCCGCCGTCCGAACCAGCGGTTGTAGAGGTTGATGGTCTGGAGGCCCTTCTTCTTCAGGCCGCGGATGGTTTGCAGCATTTCGTCGACAACCATCCGCTGATCCAGCGGGAGCTTGCCGACCTGGAGCCGACGCGGTTCGGGCCGGTCGGCGGAGTACCTTGGAAGCGCCACCTCGCCGTCTGGAGTCAACTCGGTGATGTAGAACCAGGACTTCTTCCATTCGTTTGCCACCTTGGCGGGCAGTATCAGGTCGAAGAACGACGTCTTCGACTTCAGCTGGAATATCAGGCCACCCGCGGCCAGCATCGGGCCGCCTGACTCTTCGCGGCTGATCCTCCCATGGAACAGATCTTGCCATAGGGGGAAGTAGGGCCTGCAGCCCAGATAGCACTCGCAGAACGCCACGAAGATGGCGAGCTGCTCGATACTATGCGGACCTAGGTCCGACGGCTGGGTCCCGTAGTAGGCGCAGAAACGCCGAAAGAAGAGGGAAGTGGGAAACCCAGCCCCCGCTCCAGGTGGCTGGTGAAGCAGATGCATTCTCCCTCGCGCAGGTCCGGAGTCACTTCTCCGGACACGGGGATGCGCCATCTGCCGGCGCGCAGGATCCCAGCCTCCTCGAAGGACGCCAGTAGCGCTCTGGTACACTTGGATCTGCCCCATGGTTCGGTGGAGGGGGCCATCAGTTGGAAGTTCGCGAAGGTCGGGGCTCTCTGGATTGGTTGGATCGCTATGCGGAGTGGGAAACGGAGACGAGCGAGATCGGAGGAAGAACGAAGGAGTGTTTCCCCGTTCGCCTGTCATTCTCCTTATATAGCGGTTGCTACCCGCCAATTTCGGGAGCCGTTACTACGCGGTAATTATGCCGAAGTTACCGTTGGATTACCCCAACGGCTAGTTTGACCCCAATTGATGGTCCAACTTCATCCATTCGACATGTTGCTCCACGCGACTCGACGATTCGCCGACCCGATCACTATAACAGTGACTGAGTACTCGCCAACCCGTTCGCCGAGCTGCGACCCGATTGGTCGCTGTTATTGCGACTGGAATAACTAGTTTTTCCTTTATTCAGGAGTCCGTCGCCGATTCGGCTGGACGTCCGCATTGGACCCGCATACTCCGACTGCCAGCGAACGCCTGTGACCAATCAACGACGGCCTTGGGGACTACTGATGGGGATATGCCTACCGGGTATACCCAGCAGGACGTTTCCTACTGGCCCAGGCGCCAGCGAGTGGGCCTGCAGGACGGCGACTGGATCAAGATCTAGCGTGGACTCAAGCGACTGGAAGCTGAAGGCCCGGAAGCGTAGATAGGCCCAGTCGGACTAGGTTGTAGAATCGCTGAATCCTTAACTGGTTCGGTTGAGATCTGTAAACCCTAGGGAGGTGAGTCTATATAAACCTCCCTAGAGGACGCATAGAGCATACGTTCCACCATACACCCAAGCGACTCGCCGCCTAGCCGTCGAGCTCGCCCCATTGTACTCTCACCATAATACAATCTAGCAGGAATAGGTCTTTACCCTCCGGGGGGCCGAACCTGGGTAAACCCTTGTGTCTCAGCCCTCATCTCGCACCGCAGATGGCTGGCCGCGCTTGCCCCATGTTCTACTACTCGCTGCCGATTGCAGCATCTGCCGTGGTCATTCCCACGACAACTCCCTATGCCTCAGCCATAGGATCTATCATGTATGTCATGATGTGTACAAGACTACATATTTCATACGTTGTTAGTTTGACTAGCAGATATCAAAGTGATCCAGGAGTAGATCACTGGATAGCGGTCAAAAATATGCTAAAGTATTTAAGAAGGACTAAGGATATGGTTCTTTCTTATGGAGGTGATGAACAGCTCGTTGTAAATGGTTACACCGATGCTAGTTGGAACACCAATCCGGATGACTCTAAGTCGCAATCTGGATACATATTTACTTTGAATGGTTCAGCAGTGAACTGGAGGAGTGCTAAGCAAAGCATTATGGCGAGATCTTCAACTAAATCGAATACATACCTGCTTCGGAGACTTCATAATAGGCGATATGGATGAAGGAGTTCATTACGGAGCTTGGTGTGGTTCCTAGTGCGTTGGACCCAATGGCCATCTATTGTGACAACATGGGTGCCATAGCCAATGCACAGGAGCCAAGGTCACACAAGAAGTTGGAGCATATCAAGCTACGTTTTCATGCTATTCGCGAGCATGTCCAAGATGGTGACATAAATATTTGCAAAGTACAGACAGTTCTGAATGTGGCAGATCCATTGACTAAACCTCTCCCTAGGACAAAACATGACTAACACCAGAACGCCATGGGCTTTAGGTACATCACAATGTAATCTAGATTATTGACTCTAGTGCAAGTGGTAGACTGTTGTAGATATGCCCAAGAGGCAATAATAAAATGGTTATTATTATATCTTTGTGTTTATGATAAATGTTTACATCCCATGCTATAATTATATTAACCGGAAACAATAATACTTGTGTGTTTTGTAAACATAAAAGAAGTCCCTATTAAAACCTCTTGTTGAACTAGCTTGTTGATAAATAGATGATCATGGTTTCCTGATCATGGACATTAGATGTTGTTAATAACAAGATCATGTCATTAGGAGAATGATATGATGGACATACTCCTGTAGTAAGCATAGCGTAAGATCAAGTCATTTAGAAGTTCATTTGCTACAAGCTTTCAAATACATAGTCACCTAATCATTCAACCATGAGATCATGTTAATCACCATCACCGGATGAATGCTTTGATGACATCAAACACCACTTCCATAACTGGGTGGTTATAAAGGTGGCATTAGGTATTCTGAAAGTATGTGTTGAGGCACATGGATCAAGAGTGGGATTTGTTCATCCATATGACGAATAGATATACTCTGGGCCCTCTCAGTGGAATGTCATCCAAGTGGCTTGCAAGCATGTTACTAGGTCACAAGGGATCACATATCACAGAACGAGTAAAGAGTACTTATCGGTAATGAGATTGAACTATGTATTGGAGACACAGGGAAATTGGCATCGTATGTAAATGGTTCATTCGATCGCGAAGTAATCGAAGAAATATGTGGGAGCCATATGAATTTCCAGATTCCTCTATTGGTTATTGATCGGAGAAGTGTCTCGATCATGTCTGCATAATTCACGAACCGTAGGGAGACACACTTAAGGATTCGATGTTGTTTAGTAGATATGGAAATGAGTTAAAGACCGAATGTTGTTTGGAGTCTCGGATTGGATCTACGACATTACGAGGAGATCCAGAATGGTCCTGAGAATAAGATTCATATAAGGAAAGTTCAATTCCAGGGTTCGAAAATGTTTTCGGTGTTTTCACCAGAATCTTCTGGAAGGTTCTAGAAGGTACACCACCTCGGAGGGGGGTATATGAATGTTCCATGCCAATGTGGAATGATTGCATCATACCCTAGGTCACTTGGCTGGACAATGGAAAGAGAAATAATCAAACTATAGTTTGAATAGTCAAACTCCAATTTGAAAAGTCAAATCCCAACATTGAATGTCAAAGTCCAAGTGCAGGGAGGAGAGGAAACCTACACAGGAGAGGATCCCCTCTCCCTCCTTGCCGCCAGCCAACCAAGAGGAGTTGGGGGAGGACTCCCCTCCCCCTGCCTCCTCTCTTCCCATATAAGCAAGGGGTGAGGTGCCCCCTTGGTCCTCATCCCAAACCCTAGGCCACCACCCTCTCCTAAGTCGACAACGCCCTAAACCCTAGCTCCTCTAAACGCCGCCGCCTAGACCTAGATTAGTCGCTGGCACCACCACCTCCTCCCCTCGGTGTCTAAACCCTAGCCACCGAGGGCCTCTCTAAATCCACCATACCCGCTCCGGCTTAGGCAAAGCTCTGTGGGATCTACTCCTCCACCTCCACCACCACACTGTCGTGCTGCTGGAATTGCGAGGAGATCTACAACCTCCGCTGCCTGCTGGAACAAGGGAGAGGAAGGTCTTCATCGAGTACCTAACGTGTGACCGACTACGGAAGCGCTGCCGGAACGCGGTGCCGAAAGGATCGTCTTCACGATCTTGAGATTGGCAAGTGAACGACTATATCAACCACGAGAATCCGATCTCGTTAAACGTTTTGGATCTTCGAGGGTTAGTACTCTATGAACTCGTTGCACTGATCTCGTAGATTAGATCTTGGCTTTTGTGTGTTCATGCGATAGAATTTTTTTGTTTTCCATGCTACGAACCCCTACAAAGAGAAGTCAAAATAAATCTCAAACAAGTGGCAAACTAAGATAAGTCAAAATCTGATGTGGCTTGTGGTTGGATTGTAAGGCTTGCCATGGTGAAAGTATCATAACTAGTATCATGCATGACATATTGAAAAAAACTGACATGGAACCCTTTACATGATAGGTGTAGTGAGTTATTGTTGTTATCCATATAACTATCCGTACTTGGTTATATTACGACATAAATGTAATTGTGACAATTATATGTGATATGATTGAATAAAATATATTACTGTTTTAGTGCTTGTGTTGTGCGACATTTTACTGTGCTGCAAATTATATATTCTAGACAGAGAAAATTAACTCAGTGTAAACAGGTGGTAGAAAAATAACCATAACGAGTAATCAGTGACGGTTATTGCCTCTATGTCCTTAGAGGTCTTTACATCAGCGACCCTTATCTGGCAATGTGACCTTTTTTCGATGCTCTATACTAGTAGGAGGGGCATCCGATACCGCCATAGTCTCAAAACTCCTTGTTCCAAGAAGTGGATGTTCCATACCACCATCAACCTCGACACGACACTGCATGCCATCACATATTGAAGATCTGGCCACCACGCCGTCCACACGACCACCATGTCCAACGCTGCTGAAGAGCCTGGGCCGCTGCCCAAATTCCAAAACTCGTGCGCCACCAACATGTTAAGGCACCTGCTACCACAACACGCCACCCATACGACCTATGTGAAATGCAGTTGCTGTCAGCTAAACGTTGCAGTGAGACCGTCGCCGTAGATGCTAGTGAGACAAGACCTCATCCTCGCCTCTGCGGTCCATGGCCGTGGCGGAGAGCCGTCGCCCTGGCAGTTGGTCCACCACGGGAGCACCATGGGTGCCCTAGCACTCCGCCCTCCTACATCATTGCATCACCATCTCACCATCGTGCCTCCCCTATAGTAAAACTGCAGGAGATCAGTGCCACCGCCTTGACTTGCCACGTGCTGGAAGCGTAGAGGAAGACACGAAGAAGATCCTATCATTGATGACTCCTTCCTTCATGAGACCACTGTTAGACCAGATCTCTATCGCCCTATGACTAGCGTCGCCCAACCTTGCCCATTAGTGGCCCCAGGTAGTGGCGATGGAAGAGATGGAGGGAGTAGGGTGGTGGCTATGACGGGCTAGAGTTCCCCTCCTCGGTCGCTTAGAGAGGACGACCTAAGGGGCCTTCTTTGTGGGTCCAGAGAGAATATCTAGCTAGGTCCAAGACAGAATTTGAAATGTTACTCAGGGGACAATATAATTTAGTGTTTATTTCATACAAATATATTATGGTCATTTTCTTCAGTAAAACAAATCTGTGCAGAATTCACAAGATAATTTCATAGTACACAATAAGTCACGTAGCTTGCACTGTAGCCCTTTTACCTTAATTTATTTTGATTTTATTTTACTCTTATGTGACCATATGTTGTACCAGAATTTGTTGGGAAGCTTCCAACCCTCCCTTTTATGAAGTTTTACACAATTTTTCAGTACTTGAAATATGTGATCTTTGCCGACCTTAAAATGGATCATGTAGCCATATTCAGAAAATTTCTTCTCACAATTTAGGCTTAGAGAATCTTCACTCGTCCCCCACATACGGCGTACAGAGTGGCCTGATTTTAGACCGTATGTGGGGCGCCGGATAGACCACAGATGTGGGAGGGGGGGGGGCTGGCTCCCAGCCGTGCCCCCATACAAAAAATAATCAGACATTCAAACACTTCAATATTTACATCCACAGACACTTCAATTTTTATATTGAAAGGAAAACTAACGTTTATGGCGGCTGAAGGCGTTGCTCGCCCCTGGAGGGCGGCGCGGCGATGATGGCAGCCCTCTGGCGATATCCCAGAGGTCAATCAACGAGTTGTATCTCGCTAGCTACATGTCGTCCTACTCCCTTGCTCAGTCGCGCCTCGCATGCAAGTCAGCGTCGTCGGGCTCTCTGCGCGACGCATAGAGGAACCACTTGTGCAAGTCATCGAGTTCTTGCAATCGGCGGTGCTCCGGCAGGAAAACTTCGCGGAAGATGTCCCACCTATACGGCTAGCCAGTGGTCCGGTAAGTCGGCCCGTGGGTATTGGCGACAACGAAAGCCCTTGTCCGTACTCACGCCAAATACGGCGGTTGGTCACCCACTGTTCGGGTGGCTCCTCGGTCTCGGGATCGGAACTGGCCCAGCCCAGCTTGTCGGTGTTGGCTATGCCGGAGTCGTCGGAGTCGATCCACTCCATGTCAGAGCACTCTGAGTCGGTGTTGTTGGGTCCAGGGAGAGGCGGAAATGGGTTCCACGGCTCTCCGACGAACGATGGGTGAGGTGGGGAACCACAGCGGCCAGGCATGGCTGTGTGCCGGCCCTACTGGCGGAAGAAGCACATCTGGCTGCCGTCCTAGATATAGCTGGTGAGGGTGTAACGTGTGGTCATGGTGTAGATCTGCAATGGCGATGGCCGGTGCCCCTACATATAGTGAGAAAAGGAGGGGAAGACCGGCGGGAAGCAGTGGAAAAGACAGGAAGAGCATGATGGGAGAACGTGCTCGCGAGCAATTTCGCCGCCGCGTGGCTGATGACGGGACGACGCTCGAGAGACGTGTCGTTTATCTCACTGCCAGGACTGATCCGCGTCGGTTTCATCTTCATCCGGCGCTCGTTAGACCTTCTGTTGGTTGGGTTTAGCCTAAAGACGCCATATAAAAACCGGTCCGTATTGACGCGAAAAAGATTGGGGAAACTGATCGGACAAGATTTTAAACGGCGACAACATATAGACCTTTAGAATGTTTTTAGAGCCTCGGAGTAGAGATGCTCTTACCACCGCGCAAGAAAAATACTACTAGTACAAGAGAGAAACGAGTGTCGCTATGCTCGTAGCAGGTTTCTGACTCGTTGCTCGTGGGTCACTAGAAAACCGTGTGCGCCCTGGGTGGTTTGCGGCTGAAAGGTGATAGAGAAAAAACGCCCAATAAACCAAAAGTCTACTGTATTCGCCCCTACGGCACGCTCAACAAAGCACGCCAATTGGAGCAATCTTACGAATGGAACTGTCGTCATGTTGCTAACTGCTCCCGGACCATAGCTTCAACCAATGTTTTCTTTTCTTGGTGACAGGGCGCTATACATTTGTTCAGAAAAAACCATCGTCCAGAGTCGTGTGTGCACGTTCCGACGGCAGCGGCACGAGCGCGCACGCTACGCACGAGGTTTTTGTTTGCCGGGCGACATCAAATAATTCAGGCTGCCCATGGTCGCAAGCTGCACGAGACTTGGCGTAGATTGTACATGCTGCCACCAACATTCTTCGAACTTGAGATGGTTCAACCCTTGAGGAAGCAAAAGTGGTACTCCACGTAACAAGGATACGTATGGATACCCTGTACCACAACACGATCTGATCAGAAGAAACTACTACAAGGAGAGGCAGACAGACAGAAGTTCATGGGGAGGGTCAGTTGGTTGGATCGGAGCTTATCCATCGGCGTGCTCGTAAACAGTCATGGATCGCCATGATCGGTAAGCCGCATTCCAGGACTGATTGCCCGATCACAGCCCTTCGACAGGAAGTCAAAAGGCAGATGCGCTCTTACGGATACGGCACGCACGATCGCACAACAACCACCGGCCTTTTCAGAAAGAGACGTGGGTACGTACTAGTACGTGCGAGTGCGAGTGCGAGCTGGTCACTTCACTGCCCTCGACAACGAGATTCACGGACGAACTCGGATCCTCCACTAGTCCACTCCAAGCCACATTCCAGTCACGGAGGTAGAACAGCAGAGTAGTATGATCTGTTGCTGTTACATATGATTTGCGTCGGTGAGCACAGCCTCATGACGTCCGAGCCGTTCGCCCGTGTTGAGTGCCGTGACCGGCATGTCGGTATCGCGTGGAGTACAAGGGCGTGTTCTGCACTAGGAGGGCCTACAGCTTTTTGACCCGGCGACTCCTGCCACCAATGGACGAATGCTGGGGCGGTTCGTAGGCCCGTGTGCGGGCCTTGGCTTCTAAACAGATAAGCTCAATCTGTCTGGGGTTCCACTATCAGTTCTACCCGAAAAATCAACCTGGGGTTCCACTATCAGAAGAAAGTAACTAGCGTTCAGAGTGAATTATGCTTTTTTACGTCTTAGTTTAACATTTGTGACAATAACAACCACCTATTTAATATGAATTCATTTGTATCTCCGACTAGTGAAGTTTGTGTCAGTTTTTGCACTTCTGATACTTTTAGGGGTAAGCATGCGAAATTCATGTAAAGTGAGGGATATCTAGTCACAAATGTTATACCAGAGGGTATAAGATGGAATCAACTTCTTGTGGTGTGCTTTTCTAAAGAAGATCACTATACATTTGCAAAAAAAGAAGTCCGAGAAAGAGACTAAAACTGGCATCTGCGATGCACACGACTAATTTATTACATAGCTCTATCATTCAGAGTTTACAAATCACCGGTTATCTGGACACAAGGATCAAACATGGAATATAAGTAGAGGTGTGCTTCGGTGTCCTCATGTTACTGTGATTCAAGTCTTTGCATGCCATGTTTTAAAATTTTATTGTTGCGATTATATACCTTCCGAGCATGTGAGTATATATTTATGGTGAGTACATGTCTAAGAGAACCATATGGGCTTCGATTGGGTTCGTACGGTCTACTAAATGAATTGGTATCGAATTTAAAAAGGAAGAAGACACCGAAGCAAAAGTGATATAAATAATGTAAAGCTTATATGCATCATGTAATCTGTTAATATACTGTCACCCACCTATGTTGAAGGTATCCTATGTAACCATCACTAAGCGGCCGCAACCAGGGTCCGTAGGCTCCCGCTGCCCCTTGGAAGGAGAAAGTACCATATGCTAAAAACCTATAAGAAATTTGCACGTCTAATGTTTTTAAAAACAATATTAAATTGATAGTTTCGTTTAACGCAGCTCATGCATAAAAAATCCCGTTATTTATACGCCACCTGGTGTGTTGTGAATAAATCTCACACGTCCATCTCCAACCGGTTGCCTATAGTTTTTTTTTTTTTTGATAAAAACACTTTATTACTTAAAAGATTTAAATATTATACCCGGCATTTGCATAACTAAGATGCACATAGCTGATAAACATTCATATTTGCAAACGAAAACAAAATAAAAATGAATTACATATCACATTAAGGAATTGTAAAACACCTAAGATGCTGAAGGAGGGCCGATACCAACATTATGCTGCCACCTATGACAGGTAAATAAATCTGCATTGTATCCTTCGTCGTGTACCCACCTACGTAAAATGGTCGTGAGACTCCGCACGATATAGGACCGATCATGCACGTGGGGTACCGGTACACTGGTAAATAAGCCGCAACAGAGAATAATTTATATCGTTAAACACTTTACTATAATGTCGGTCGCTCCAACCCTAAGTAGTATCGTGTACTTGCGATATATAACATGTAATCATTTTCCAAATATATTAACAATGCTACGGGTTGGATACACGTCCGAAGCTTCTTGAATAACTGACCATATAGACTTGACGAAATTGCATTGAAAAAAGTGTTTGATTGTCTTATTGTGATGACAAGAACACACATCGTAGTATTTCCATGCCAATTATGCTTAATTAAATTATCTTTTGTAAAGATAACTCCTGACAAAGATACCAAGCAACTAATTTATTTTTAAGAGGTATCTTTATCTTTCAGATTTTCCTATTATCCAAAACTAGTATGACTGGCTGGACTTTATGTTCCAACGAAATTCATTATAGTTGGACATCTGCTAATCGATGCAGCAGTGTGATCAAAGAGTCTAGTCTGGGTTCGATCAACTCTCTTTTGAAAGTCACATTTTGAGGAAAATATTCCAATCTCCCCTAGGAGGAGCAGTTTACCTTTGCAACTACTCAATCCTGACTATAATCTTTCCTCGACGATCTTCCATTCAGTATTTATAAGCCTTCAAAAGTGAATCATAATACCTAAATATCTAATTGGAAAATAAGCCCTGGCTCCAGCCAAAGAGCTCAGCGTATAGGCTAGCTGCATCCTGAACCTCACATTAATTTTAGCCCCGAAAGTTGCTCAAAAGCTAAAAGTATCAATTTCATATTTTTTATTTTTTAAGATCATGTTCCATAAACAAAATTATATTGTCAGCATATTGAAGGAAAGATAAGCCTCCGTAACTAGATGAGGAATTGCTTCTTTATTTTGGCCATCAGACTTTGCTCGCTCAATCATGACAACTAATATACCGGACATTATATTAAATAAAAATGGTGATAAAGAATCTCCCTATCTTAGCCCTTTTTTGGCCTAGAAGTATTTGCCAACATCATCATTAACTTTGATGACACCCCCGATACAAAGCTATTGATTAAAGAATGCCAGTTAGCTAAAAATCCTTTTATTCACAGAGTTTATTGAAGAAAAAATACTTGACTTTGTCATAGGTTTTCTTGAAATTAATTTTTAAAATAACCAGATTCAACTTTTATACTATATAGTTTGTGTACTATTTCATGTAAGGAAACCACACCTTTAAGTATGTTACGATCTTGCATGAATTCAATGTTGGAGATATGCGCAAGAGGCAATAATAAAAATAGTTATTATTATATCTTTGTGTCTATGATGAATATTTACATTCATGCTATAATTGTGTTAACCGGAAACATTAATACTTGTGTGATTTATAAACTTGTTAGAGTCCCTAGTAAAGCCTCTTTATAATACTAGCTTGTTGGTTAATGGATGATCATGAATATTGAGATGTTATTAACAACAAGATCATATCATTAGGAGAATGGTGTGATGGACATACACCTATAGTTAAGCGTAGTATAAAGATCAAGTCACTTTAATAGTTCGTTTTCTATAAGCTTTCAGATACATAGTAACCTAAATCCTTCGACCATGAGATCATGTTAATCACCAACACTGGATGGATGCTTTGATGATATCAAACACCATGTAACATCCCAAAAATACTAAACTTGGATCATCAAAATCTAATCATCAAATTTAGGGTTAACAAAAACTTTGCTAAATAAAAATATGAAAGCACGCATGTGAGTATGCATTTCATTTTGAATTCTTTTGAACCAACTTGTTTGTGTGTTCCTTTGCTTGTAAATGGATGCTTAGGTGAATAAACATCATCTAAACAATTCCCAAACTTTTCTCAAAGACAAGTAAATCAAAACAAATAAAATAAGGGAATGGTCATTTTGACCAATTTAACTCCCATGCCTACTTTGGCTGTCTCAAACTTTCAGAACTTAACAGAAACTTTTCTGGATCTTTGCACCCCTTGATAGTACTCATAACAAAGTATCAAGGCCCACCTTGTGATCATCCAGAAACATTCAAATGCATAGTTTAAATGACAGTTCAAAATTGAATCTTTATCATATGAGAAGATCCCACTTTTTCAAAAACCACTCAAACAAGCTCAACTTTCAAAACCCAAGCATCTGCAGACTCACTAGCACCAACCTAGCACACCCACCAAAAATCTTTTCAAAATTCAAAACTTGAATTCTTGCGACCATTTCATCAAACACTTTGCAGACACAAATCATCAAAATCTTAAACACTATTGTGAGCAGTGATTGAAGCCTAACTTGTCCCCTCTATAGCTCACAACCATCTCAGTAGATCATCTAGCAAGTTAAACCAAGCACTAGCCTCACTGTAAGCTGGGCAATGACATCAATGGTGAACAACCGAAGCTCACCATGCCACCCCAGTGGAGACAGCAAGCTAGGAGAGAAACTAGCTGTGCCAACCTTGTCTGGAAGATCACCCTCACCGCCCCCTCTCTACCAGCCCTGCCTCGAAGACATCAACCAGAGCACCCAGGAACGCCGCGCCCGTGCCTCTGTCAACCATGCCGAGCATGCGCCAGAGCGCCACACTCGATCGATGCCTACAGACTGCGCGTCGCCCTCACCGCGTGCATACATGATCACCACCAACCCAGGAGACCGCCAGACACCCCCGTTCGCCGCCCCATGCCGCACAGCCACCGCTCACCGTCGAAGACGCCGCCTCTGCCGCGTAGAGCATCACGCGTTCCAGACCAAACCGCACCGCCCCTACGTGCGCATTAAAGCCGTAGAGCATCGCCAGGAGACCACCAAGCAATCGCCACCGCCGGCCATGCCTCTAGCTAACGAGGTTTAATCTCGTCAATGCCCATTGTTATGGACTTGGGTTTTGGAGAAGATGGGGATGCTGGAGATCATGGAACGGTTAACAGACAAGCAACCAGGGGACACGAGATTTACCCAGGTTCAGGCCCCCGGAGGGAAAACCCTACTCCTGCTTGTCTGCTCTTGATTACGGCGGAACCGAAGGTTACAGGGTGTGCAGATTCGATCTGGCGTGAGGTGCGTATGCGAGAGTATGAGTCGAGAGTTCTAGGACGTGCCCTCCTGGCCTTTATATAGACTTAGGCAGGTCCCGGGCATAGTCCTAGTCGGTTACAAGTTCTAGGGTTTTACCCCTTTGAATTTCCTATCTACACTAGTCTTGCTCTCCAAGGATCCGAAGGCTTCATGGGCCTTGGCCACCCGAAAATCTTCATGGGCCAGCGTATGTCTATTATGGGCCTTCCTTGGGCTGGACCAGGTATGCTGAAGTCACGTACCCGTAGGGTATAACCATGTCACTAGCCGCCCGTAGCCATGTCGCCTGCCCATGCCGTTCGGTCTCATCGTCGCGACTATAAATAGAGGCCACCCCCAGCCGAATTAAGCACACCATCTCACTCCCCTCTCTTCACTGATTGTGCCACCCCGTTCCCGGAGCAAGGTGCGCAGCACATCGCCGGAATTTCACCGGAGCCTGCCGCTGCTGGAGAAGAAGGGGGCCAGCGATTGGAGCCGCCCCAGGAGAAGCTGCCGGTACCAGGAGGTTCGCCGTCGTCGACTTCGTCGTTCGCCCGCCTCACCGACCCTCGCCTGAACCCCGATGAGCCCCCAACGAACCCCACTGTTCGCGCTAGGTTTTTGTCTCACCGGTGTTGCCCAACGTCGACGATGACCCTCAGCCGTTGGATTAGAACCAGATCGAACGCACCACATCGCCCCATACCGCTTCGCACCCCATCGTCTCACTGACGCGTGGGGACAACCACTTAACCAGCCCGCGTAAGCGCTGTGCTTAGTAGGCCGGCCCGTTAACCTTTCCCACACAGCCCAGTCATTTGAATTTAACCTTTTCCTTTTTAGTTCAAACACACTTCTGTACCTAGTTTCAAAAATCAAACCAGGTCGATTCAGTGAACCAAATTTAATGAAACCAATTTTGTTAGGAAGGTCTGGGAATGCTGAATCCAAACCCGTTGGATTCAAGTCATTTGGATTTGTAGATCATCCATGGTAAAAATAACAAGGCAGAATCTTTTCTACATTCAAACATTTTTCAAATTTAAACCATAATAGCTTTTGAGTTGATTCCAACTCTCAAAAATCACATTTAACCATACCTTTCAGAATATATAAAAATATATAGGTTTACTTACAGAAATAATTTTCAAGTAATAAAAGAATGCTACATAGGCATTTCTACTCACTTTATTTAATTAAAAATAAAAGGGTAAAACCTTATTAAATTGTGACACCACTTTAAATCACATTCCCATGGACTAAAATATGTGGTGATGACATGTGTCAACATGATCCCATGTTTGGTTTGGAGAATATTAAATCTTAAGTAGTTTTTCAATGAGTAGAAATTACTTTTCTAAAAATAAAAGAAATTAAACCAAGCTTTAATCTTGTAATGTTAGTGATGATGCTAGATCATCTATAGGACCCTTTTGTGTGATGATTGCAAGTAGTTAAGTATTGTTTGATGATTGTGTACATCATATTTATTTATAGACGCTAGTACCGACCAAGGATACGAGGAGGAAGGAGGATTCTACGAAGAAGAAGCCGAGGAGAACTTCAACCATTGCTCTGCACAAGGCAAGCCTAATACTACTTGTTGAATGTGCAAGCTAACACTTGCAAGATACTCTATTTTAGCAAGCCTTACTAATCAAGTTGACCTATGCAAGCTTATACTTGCAATTGGACAAGCTAATACTTACTTGCTACTATGTCAACTATATGCCTTAAGCATATGTGATCATATCCACTTGATAAACCAATCCTAGTTTTATTTGCAAGCCCTCTACTTTATTTCTTTATCAAAGCTTTAACTTAGAGTTGACTTAAGTGACTTGTAGATTCTAGAAAGATATATTGAAGGTTGCATAAAGAGCATAAAAGTTGGCCTAAGCTAAAAAATCTTGATGTCATCCTAAGGCATGAGATTGAACTTAGTTGAAACTCCACTAGTTTACCACCCCTCATTAGTGCTTACCCCCACTTGTAGATGCTAGTGATAAGCATAGAACTTGATCAACATTAGATGGGAATACTTGGTGAAAATGGTTATGAAAACCTTGGAATGATGGATCATTCTATTGAAATGTTTTGGACATGTGTTTCCGAGAACACCAGATGATTTATGGTGATGAAAATGTTGAGGCATGAGCCTTAGCCCTTTATAAAACTGATGGTTGTCTAGATGCGATACCATTCCAATTTTATCGTACAACCACAATACCCGAGAATTGGGTAGGGCTTGACTGGAAACTTATATACCTTAGTAGTAGTTCCCTCACGGCCAAGGTCTGAGCTGAGGCTACCTTGTGAAGATTGTCCACCTGTGTAGTACCCAAGATGACAGTTGGTCATGGTTGGGAGGCCAAACTCACAGGAGAGGTTCTTATACTAGGGCGTGTAATTGAAAGGTTAGGATTGATTATCCGCATACTGAGTATGGTGAATTCAGGATTTTTTCCTGACGGATGTATCGAATATTGTGGTGAAAGTGTACAATCTCTGCAGAGTGTCAAACTATTCGAATAGCCGCGTCCGCGGTTATGGACAGTTGGAGTGGCCATACTGTTCCCCCGTCAGACTTTTCAAAATAATTTGTGAAAGGAAGTGAGACTTTGACTTGACCACAACAGAGTTGTGACATGAGTTACAAGATCCCATTTAGGTGTTATAAAAAGTGACTAGCTTCTATTATTTCTGGACTTAGTAGAGGTAAATCTGGCTTTTGCAAAACAACCCTAGAGCCTAGTGTCCTATTATCAAAAACCCCTTTCACTTGTTATTTTTATTTTGCGAGTACTTAAAGAGTACTCATGGCTTTGTCCCTGGCTATTCCTGTGGCCAGACTATGAAGAGGAGTACCTGGCGGATGGACCCCAGGAAGGTTACGACAACTAGGATCATCTCCCATCGTCAGCATTGCATGTGACCCCGAAGATGGAGCTTCTCCTACGCTACCGTTATCATTACGTATTCCGCTGCTTGAAGTTGTATTAAGAACTGGATCATGAGATCCCTATTTGTGTAAGAACTTATGTACGGTTTGTAATGGATGATGTACTATGGTATCCAATTCTGTTATGTCTCGCAAAAATGGTAATCCTGGGATTGCGATGTATGGCATAACAGGCATCTGGGATTAAAAATCCGGGTGTTGACACACCACTTCATAACTGGGTGGTTATAAAGGTGGCATTGAGTGTTCAAAAGTATGTGTTGAAGCGCATGGATCAGGAGTGGGATTTGTCCATCCATATGACGGATAGATATACTCTGGACCCTCTCGGTGGAATGTCATCCAATTAGCTTGCAAGCATATGACTGGCTCACAAGGAATCACATATCGCAGGAACGAGTAAAGAGTACTTATCGGTAACGAGGTTAAACTAGGTATGCAAAGTTACCGACGATCAAACCTCGGATAAGTAAAGTATCACGAGACAAAGGGAAATTGGTATCGTATGTAAATGGTTCATTCGATCACGAAGTAATCGTAGAAATATGTGGGATCCATATGAATTTCTAGATTCCTCTATTGGTTATTGATCGGAGAAGAGTCTCGGCCATGTCTGCATAATTCACGAACCGTAGGGAGACACACTTAAGGATTCGATGTTGTTTAGTAGATATGAAAAGTGATTAAAGAGACTAAATGTTGTTTGGAGTCTCATATGGGATCCAGAATATCACGAGTACATCCGGAATGGTCCGGAGAATAAGATTCATATAAAGAAAGTACGATTCCGGAGTTCAGGAATGGTTTCGGTGTTTTCAGCAGAATATTCTAGAATGGTCTAGAAGGTTCACCGATCCGGAAGGGGAAGGGTACATGGATGTGTCATGACAAAGTGAAATGGTTGCATCATGTCCTAGGTCACTTGGTTGGACACTTGGAAGAGAGAAATCAAACTCTAGTTTGAAAGTCAAAATAAGGCAGTTTGAAAAAGTCAAAGTGGGACTTTGATTTCCAAGTGGAAGGAGGGAAGGAATCCAACCTAAGGGAGGATTCCTCCCTCTCCTTTCCACCGACCACATGAAGTGGAATTGGGGGAGGATTCCCTCCCCCTTGACACCTCCCCACCTATAAAAGGAGGGGTAGGGCGCCCCCCTACCCCTCACAACAAACCATAACCAAGGCGCCTACCCTCTCTAGCCGCCGCTGGGAGCTCCTCCAAGTCGGCGACTTGGGGAAAAACCCTAGTCCCTTTCCTATGGCCAAACCACCCCCTCGGCGCCCTCTAAACCCTAGATCTGCGAGGCCCCCTTCTACTCCACCATAATTGCTTCGGCTTAGGCGAAGTCCTGCGGGATCTCCCCTCTAACTCCAACACCATGTCGTCGTGCTACCGAAATCGTGAGGACAGAGCTACATCCTCTGTTGCCTACTGGAACAAGGGAGAGGAAGGTATTCATCGAGTATCGAATGTGTGACCGACTGCAGGATCGCTGCCGGAATGCGGCACCGGAAGGATTGTCTACGCGATCTTGAGATCGACAAGTGAACGACTATATCACCCACGAGAATCCGCTCTTGTTAACCTCTTTGGAATCTTCGAGGGTGAGTACTATATTGACTCGTTTCTACAATCTATTAGATAGATATTGCCTTGTGTGTGTTCATGCGATAGAATTTTTTGTTTTCCATGCTACGAACCCCTACATGCAATCTGAGAGGGACGACTACATTGTCAGCCAGTGAGTTTATCCTGATTATAGAGACTTTAGTAAAAAATTAAAAATAATACTAAGAAGGAAAATCGGTCTATATTGTTGGACCCATTTTATCTTATTAACCTCAGATAATAAAATAATCTCACCAAAATTCAGCCAAAACAGATCTAGTTGTCGAGCATGTAAACAGTTGATCATCTCTAAAAGATCTGCCTTGATAACATCCAAGAAAGTTTGGTAAAACTTTGCTAGGAAGCCATGAGGGTCATGGGCCTTATTGTGTTCCATTAAAATGTGCCTTTTAACCTCCTCCTTAGAATACGGTCTTTATTTCATTTATTCAACAAAGACTGGCTAAATCCTTACAATGAAAATATAGACCAAATCCGCCAAACAAGGTGACAACGCACCACCAACTAGATGGGGGCCTAGTTCGTCGGCCGCATCGTCGACTCACCGTCCAAAACAAGCGCCTCATGCGTTGTTAGCTCACCAACCAAAACTAGAGAGAACCTCATGCGCACGCTCTAGAAGTCGCGACCGCCAACTTCCCCTAGCCCATATCCAAGGTGTAGATTGAAGAAAATACCCTCGCCAGGCCTATCGTCGGTGCTACCACTACACCAAATAGTGCCTCCCCTACACACATACCTTTGCATGCATCCTTCGCTGGGACTCCGCGACGCCATGCCTCTAAGACCCGTTGTTGTTAACGTGGTAAAAGCAACAACACACCATCTCTAGACCCCTCGAGCCCACACATGCTCCAAAAAAGATGCCCTTAGGAGTGAGAGAGGTTGCGAACACTACCATCATCTGATCTGTGTGACCTAGACTCAGGGTTTCCCCTAGACAAAATGACCCTTCCCGTCGAGCCTACGCGGTGGCCCAACGCCGCCATGCCTCCAAGATCTATCCGGCTGATCTGAGCTCCAAAATAGTGCCTCCAATAAGGTACATGGTGCCATGTGTTGTCTGATATAGTAGGCCAAACATGAGGTTTCCCTTGCAGCTCAATGGAACCGCCACCGTGACGATGCCCTCTAGGTTAGCGGCGCCCACAGGCGCCATCGCATCATCCACCATGTAAGAGAAAATGATTTCTCCTGGGCGGTAGTCCCGTGAACCAGGAGATCTATAGGCACAGGCGCTTGTGGGGTGTTATAAACGCGACAAGCAAATAACGAAGAATAAAAATGAAATCGCAGCAGGGAACATAGGATTTAATGTGGAAAACCTCTTCAACAAAGAGAGGGAAAAACCACGGGAGCCAACGAACAAAACTTCACTATAACGAAGAGTGTTTACACAACGTCGGAGATTTCACAGAGCCGGCGGCCTACAAGACGTATATAAACTTCACTATACGCTTCGTCCCAAGCCTACCGGTGATACGTCAGAAACGTATCTATAATCTTTGATGCTCCATGCTTGTTTAGTATCTACTTTGCTTTGCTTTGTCTACACTTTGAGGTGTTTTTATATGTTTTCTGGTAATAACCTATTAACAAGATGCCACAGTGCCAGTTGCCTGTTTTCTTCTGTTTTAGGTTCCAGAAATGCAGAAAATCAATATTCTTAGAATTGGACGGGACAAAAGCCAAAGTCAATATTTTACCGTGGGAAACATAGATCCAGAGTACGAGACGGAGAGGAGGCACCAGGGGTCCACACATGTAACACCTTCAGAATCGGCCATATGCAAGTTTCAGCGCTTCCCGCCAAACCCGCATAGAAACGATTCAAAGGTGCCCACCAGGCACTTGCGTGCAGGTGGAAAACGAAGTAATATCATTACACAATAGTCCTCGATGGAACCCACAAAACATATATACAACAGCGACTCAAAGAGTCAAGAATACAGATTTACAGTACAAAGATCCCAAATCACCTTGAAAACAATACAGCGTCCGAGTACGGACAAGATGCAAATTGAGCTAAGAGCCCTGAAGAATAACCAATGGCGTCCATAACCCTGCCCAGGCGAAGCCGGAAGGGTAACCCTGCTAACGACGTCGATCTCAAAACCTGCTTAAACAAAAAGGGGTGCCGACAAAGGGCAAAGGAAAAAGAGAGCGGTCAGTACTGAGGCCAGTACACGGCGAGACTAGAATTCGGCGGTCCTAGCCTACATAGGTATGGTGGACTGAAGCGGCAGCGCAGCATGCACTAAACACCCTATAGAGACTCGATATAACTGTCGGCTATCAGAGAGGGATAAGAAAGACCTATTCGGAACCAACCTGATACTACCACCAAACATACCCATCCTGGTATTTCCCCCTCGAGACCAAACGAGGAAGTCATCCGAGGAACTCACACAGTTGACAGTTTTATTTATTCAGTTATCGTTGCAGCAATTACTAGTCAGGTATAGATAGTCATCCTGATATAATAAGCAGTGGGCACTTTTAGTTAACCATTCCGTTGTAGTTGCAACACTTACTAGTCAGATACAATTAGCATGAGATATCCCAAACCCAGCAGTTGTTGGTACTTTTATTTAGCCATTCCGTTGTAGTGAAGCTGATTACTAGTCATATCGGATACAAGTCAAATTATAACAGTAAACTTTAGTTATAGTTGTCTATGATCGAGAACTGTGCTCCAAGTCGTCCATAACCGCGGACACGGCTTCTCGAAAAGATTTAACCCTGCAGGGGTGCACCAAAGTTTCCACACGCACCTACACCCTTGTTGTCAGATCAGGTAGGTACAAGATCACAAAACATACACCCAACGGTATGTCGACGGGGTTTCGGACACGACGTTTCCTAGACCCAAAGCAAGCACGGGGGGCCACCCCACTAAGCTACCCATAACGAAGTCGGCCGGTCTCCGAGACGGACCCAAGGTTTGTGTCGAAGGCTGTAAACGACTGGGAACCCAAAAGTGTGACTGGGCTTGTCGATACAGCGAAAACGTATCACGGGGTTCCTTAACAGTACAGGCGCTCCACGCGCAATCGTAAATAAAGCAGTAAAGCATGGCATAAGTACAGGATAGTAATAAAGCTTCAAACTACTTTGTGGCCCCCAGCACAGTACTTTGAAATCAGGTACTAAATCGATGGGGGTGCCCACACACCCCACCTGTGGTTAGCGCGCTCGATCTCGAAACAGGTGTCAAGAACTCCGGGTCCTACGGGACACCAGTGAGCGGTTAAAATCCAAATATTGTCTATTACCCACCGGTGCCTCTGCATTTACCTACTTTCAATTTTAGTTATTAAACAGTAATTAAATCCATGATCATCTCCAACATAAAAGCATAAGGCATTTCTCCAACAATTGTGGTACTTGACAACACGCAACAGCACTTGAGCAAGCGACTGCGACACGCAAGTCCAACTATCTACCAAACAACAGGTAATAGGATGTGTCCAAGGCAATATAAGGCTGCAAGGGATATCACGGGTACGAAAACTAGAGCATCGCAACACAGGTAGCAATAGATCAACAGGAGGAAATAAAGACTATAAAAGTAAGATAGGTAGAAAAGGGGAGAATGCTCGCCTGAAAAACATTGTTGAAGGTTCATCCGAAGATCGGGTCGACTCTCGCATCAACTCATCGGCCTAATCCGCGAAGAAGCAAAACACTAGAAGAAATACCAGATGCACTATTTAACATTATGACAGAAGATCAGCATGATGCATGTATGATGTATGACATGGCAAATGTGCAGTGCAATTAGGCAAGATTAAGCGAAACCAGGATCCCGACATTTGTTTAGATGGTTCAAGTTATTTAGATACCCTGCAATTTAAATGTTGTCTTAACAAGGCAAAATTATATCACCGATTTGATGCACAAATTTAAATAGGGCCAATATAAGACTAGATATGTCCACATATGGATCCCATATTTAATTATGAGGTGAATCGGCATAGTGCCCCCAAACCACATGATATGTGTGCAAGCATGTCAATTTAAGATGCACGAGTTTATATTACAATTTTATAAAATAGGGCTCGGAAAGGGGATCACACATGGGTTCGGCGATCTTGATGTTCAGGGGTTTGGGTTCGGCTTTGGACTCTGGGATCGGTCTTCGGATCTTCAGGGCCTCGACCATCGGATCTAGGGAGGAGATCTTGGGGCGGGGGGTTCAACGGGTCCGGTCTTTGGCTCCATGACGGAGATCTTGAGGGTCCATGCCGGCACACTCGATGCCTTCAGATCCGAAGATCGGGTCTCATGTCCGTGTAGGAGTGCTTGATGGTCCGAGAGGGAGTTCTTGTCCGTGATTCTTTGAGCACCTTCGGGGTACGGGGATTTTGATGGCGTCGAAGGTATCTAGTCCGAGGTCCTGAAATGTGAGCGTAGTTCTTGGGCACTGCTTGTTACAACAACACACAAGTACCAACAGATACACGCGCGGACACTAGCGTGCGTCACCTGACCTCCGTGGACCTGCGAGCTAGAGGCAGCGGACAGAGGAGATCCCCGGAGAGGCTGCCTTGCAGCCGGATAAGAGGCAGGGCCTGCGGGGACAACGGCCATGGGCGGCCTGACGGTGAGGTCAGGGCAGCGAAGCCGGAAGGCGAGGGCGACGACATCGACCGGTGCGACACGGCGCCAAGGACGACGACGAGATCCCCATGGCGCGGGAGCCCGAGCGGCGGCGGAGGAAGGGCCCTGGGGAGAAGCTCTTGTGGAGGGGCCGGCGACGCTGAGGAGGAAGGAGGCCGCGGTCGAGGGGGCAGTGCCATATGCTGCGGAGGAGGCGGCGTCCATGGCGACGCTCCACGGCAGGCGGCGATGGAGGAAGAGGCGACCGGAGGCGGGAGCAGAGAGAGGCCAGCGGGCCAGAGGTGGCGCAAACGAGGTCGGGGTCGGGTGGCGGGGTTGCAGTGCAGGGAGGAAGGGCGGCGGCACCATGCTTCATCAAGGAAGGAAGGGAGCGACGCGATGGAGAGAGAGGACAGGGGCGCGTCGGGGTGGTCGTGGTGGGGCCAGGAGAGGGCGTGGGTCGCGAGAGGAGAGGCGCCGAGGCGGTGGCGCCATGGCCGGGGCGAGATCGAGGGGGAGGGGTCCCTGGCGGCGGGCGAGGGGAGGAAGCGGGCGAGCGGAGGCGTGCGGGAATACGCGAGGTAGGTGGCGAGGTGGGGATCAGGGAGGTGGACAGGTGGGGTCGGCTTCGACGGGATGGGTAGGGCGATGCACTAGGGATTTGTTGACCGAGCGGGGGCGTGAGAGGTGGCCAACCGGGTGGTTCTGGGTGGGGCCAAGCAGAAGAGTGGAGAGAGGAGCAGGGGTACGGGGCGAGCGTGTGGGATGGCTCGGGTAGGGCGTGCGTGCGGCATGCGCCTATGTGCAGTACGGCGGCAGCAGGGTGGGATTCTAGGGTTTTGTCTAGGGTTAGGATTAGGGTTTGGTTGTGTGGGGTTGTAGGTGGCCGGGCTAGCCGGGCCTTTGGGCCTGGCCGACTGGGCTGCCTCCCCCACTAACAAAATATTTACGTTAATATTTTTCCTGTTTTATTTATGAGGTCTTTTATCAATAATTTTAGACAAAACAAAATATTCGGAAAAGACCGAGATTTCAATTTGAAATAGAGAAGGGTATAATTAGAAAACAATATATGCTTTAGGGGAATAGGTTTAGTCAAACACATGCATGATGATGTTATGATGATGCACATAATGAAATCAACAGCGATTTTCTAGTAGTGGTTTTACCCGGGGTGCTACAATTCGACACTACTAACAATGGATCTCGCCCTCGAGATCCGCCTCCTGGTATGGGGAAGAAGGCCGACGCTCTGAATCTTCTCGCTTAATGTAGATCTTCACGACACCACTAACAAAGATTATTTCTCCATCTTGAAATCAGCGACACCAACAACGAGCGGTCGTTGATCATGTGCGTCGAGGGAGTACTCCGGATAAGCAAAAGACGAAAATAGAGGCATCAAAAGATGAGGCAACCTCTAACCTCGATAGAAGGAGAGAAAAGGTGCACTCTAATCCACTTCAATGTACAAGAGCGAATAGATTGAGTAGTCGGCATGGGGGCCAATCCATCACGCACCCAAACTATTACTTCGCACATGCAGTAGAAAATCACGCAACCCATTCTCGGAATTAGACTGAAGATCTCGATAAGCGAGGTTCGGAATCAAAGGAGGGATGGAGATTCTCATCAGATCTGATGTAAATGACTTCGTCATATCGGAAAACATCGGAGGATAGAAAGAAAAAATTTAGTGAATTTTTGGTCCACTGAAAGATACAACAGATGAAAGATTCATCAGATAGCGTGAAGGTCGGATGTCGAAGCACCGTTACAAGAGGAGGAAGTGAAACTCTGAAGGTATGACGGAAACCCAACCACGAGAATTCCTAGATTCGAAGAAAAGATAAGAGAGCAGATTCAAAACACGTCGAGGTAAGAGAAGAATAGCAAAGGGATAAGGAGTAAAAGCAGACCTAATCAGATCTATCCAACCGATTTTTCCAAAATAGTTTTGACACTCTACAACGTCCGTTAGCTAGGTTATCCTACAGGCTGGACCAGTGGGGTATCGTAACTACTAAGCTCTGATACCACTTTGTAACACCCTCAGAATCGGCCCTATGCAAGTTTCAGCGCTTCCCGCCAAACCCGCATAGAAACGATTCAAAGGTGCCCACCAGGCACTTGCGTGCGGGTGGAAAACGAAGTAATATCATTACACAATAGTCCTCGATGGAACCCACAAAACATATATACAACAGCGACTCAAAGAGTCAAGAATACAGATTTACAGTACAAAGATCCAAATCACCTTGAAAACAATACAGCGTCCGAGTACGGACAAGATGCAAATTGAGCTAAGAGCCCTGAAGAATAACCAATGGCGTCCATAACCCTGCCCAGGCCAAGCCGGAAGGGTAACCCTGCTAACGACGTCGATCTCAAAACCTGCTTAAACAAAAAGGGGTGCCGACAAAGGGCAAAGGAAAAAGAGAGCGGTCAGTACTGAGGCCAGTACACGGCGAGACTAGAATTCGGCGGTCCTCGCCTACATAGGTATGGTGGACTGAAGCGGCAGCGCAGCATGCACTAAACACCCTATAGAGACTCGATATAACTGTCGGCTATCAGAGAGGGATAAGAAAGACCTATTCAGAACCAACCTGATACTACCACCAAACATACCCATCCTGGTATTTCCCCCTCGAGACCAAACGAGGAAGTCATCCGAGGAACTCACACAGTTGACAGTTTTATTTATTCAGTTATCGTTGCAGCAATTACTAGTTAGGTATAGATAGTCATCCTGATATAATAAGCAGTGGACACTTTTAGTTAACCATTCCGTTGTAGTTGCAACACTTACTAGTCAGATACAATTAGCATGAGATATCCCAAACCCAGCAGTTGTTGGTACTTTTATTTATCCATTCCGTTGTAGTGAAGATGATTACTAGTCATATCGGATACAAGTCAAATTATAACAGTAAACTTTAGTTATAGTTGTCTATGATAGAGAACTGTGCTCCAAGTCGTCCATAACCGCGGACACGGATTCTCGAAAAGATTTAACCCTGCAGGGGTGCACCAAAGTTTCCACACGCACCTACACCCTTGTTGTCAGATCAGGTAGGTACAAGATCACAAAACATACACCCAATGGTATGTCGACGGGGTTTCGGACACGACTTTTCCCAGACCCAAAGCAAGCACGGGGGCCACCCCACTAAGATACCTGTAACGAAGTCGGCCGGTCTCCGAGACAGACCCAGGATTTGTGTCGACGGCTGTAAACGACTGGGAACCCGAAAGTGTGACTGGGCTTGTCGATACAGCAAAAACGTATCACGGGGTTCCTAAACAGTACAGGCGCTCCACGCGCAATCGTAAATAAAGCAGTAAAGCATGGCATAAGTACAGGATAGTAATAAAGCTTCAAACTACTTTGTGGCCCCCAGCACAGTACTTTGAAATCAGGTACTAAATCGATGGGGGTGCCCACACACCCCACCTGTGGTTAGCGCGCTCGATCTCGGAACAGGTGTCAAGAACTCGGGGTCCTACGGGACACCAGTGAGCGGTTAAAATCCAAATATTTTCTATTACCCACCGGTGCCTCTGCATTTACCTACTTTCAATTTTAGTTATTAAACAGTAATTAAATCCATGATCATCTCCAACATAAAATCATAAGGCATTTCTCCAACAATTGTGGTACTTGACAACACACAACAGCACTTGAGCAAGCGACTGCGACACGCAAGTCCAACTATCTACCAAACAACAGGTAATAGGATGTGTCCAAGGCAATATAAGGCTGCAAGGTATATCACGGGTACGAAAACTAGAGCATCGCAACACAGGTAGCAATAGATCAACAGGAGGAAATAAAGACTATAAAAGTAAGATAGGTAGAAAGGGGTAGAATGCTCGCCTGAAAAACATTGTTGAAGGTTCATCCGAAGATCGGGTCGACTCTCGCATCAACTCATCGGCCTAATCCGCGAAGAAGCAAAACACTAGAAGAAATACCAGATGCACTATTTAACATTATGACAGAAGATCGGCATGATGCATGTATGATGTATGACATGGCAAATGTGCAGTGCAATTAGGCAAGATTAAGCGAAACCGGGATCCCGACATTTGTTTAGATGGTTCAAGTTATTTAGATACCCTGCAATTTAAATGTTGTCTTAACAAGGCAAAATTATATCACCGATTTGATGCACAAATTTAAATAGGGCCAATATAAGACTAGATATGTCCACATATGGATCCCATATTTAATTATGAGGTGAATCGGCATAGTGCCCCCAAACCACATGATATGTGTGCAAGCATGTCAATTTAAGATGCACGAGTTTATATTACAATTTTATAAAATAGGGCTCGGAAAGGGGATCACACATGGGTTCGGCGATCTTGATGTTCAGGGGTTTGGGTTCGGCTTCGGACTCCGGGATCGGTCTTCGGATCTTCAGGGCCTCGACCATCGGATCTAGGGAGGAGATCTTGGGGCGGGGGGTTCAACGGGTCCGGTCTTCGGCTCCATGACGGAGATCTTGAGGGTCCATGCCGGCACACTCGGTGCCTTCAGATCCGAAGATCGGGTCTCATGTCCGTGTAGGAGTGCTTGATGGTCCGAGAGGGAGTTCTTGTCCGTGATTCTTTGAGCACCTTCGGGGTACGGGGATTTTGATGGCGTCGAAGGTATCTAGTCCGAGGTCCTGAAATGTGAGCGTAGTTCTTGGGCACTGCTTGTTACAACAACACACAAGTACCAACAGATACACGCGCGGACACTAGCGTGCGTCACCTGACCTCCGTGGACCTGCGAGCTAGAGGCAGCGGATAGAGGAGATCCCCGGAGAGGTTGCCTTGCAGCCGGATAAGAGGCAGGGCCTGCGGGGACAACGGCCATGGGCGGCCTGACGGTGAGGTCAGGGCAGCGAAGCCGGAAAGCGAGGGCGACGGCGTCGACCGGTGCGACGCGGCGCCAAGGACGACGACGAGACCCCCATGGCGCGGGAGCCCGAGCGGCGGCGGAGGAAGGGCCCTGGGGAGAAGCTCTTGTGGAGGGGCCGGCGACGCTGAGGAGGAAGGAGGCCGCGGTCGAGGGGGCAGTGCCATATGCTGCGGAGGAGGCGGCGTCCATGGCGACGCTCCACGGCAGGCGGCGATGGAGGAAGAGGCGACCGGAGGCGGCAGCAGAGAGAGGCCAGCGGGCCAGAGGTGGCGCAAACGAGGTCGGGGTCGGGTGGTGGGGTTGCAGTGCAGGGAGGAAGGGCGGCGGCACCATGCTTCATCAAGGAAGGAAGGGAGCGACGCGATGGAGAGAGAGGACAGGGGCGCGTCGGGGTGGTAGTGGTGGGGCCAGGAGAGGGCGTGGGTCGCGAGAGGAGAGGCGACGAGGCGGTGGCGCCATGGCCGGGGCGAGATCGAGGGGGAGGGGTCCCTGGCGGCAGGCGAGCGGAGGCGTGCGGGAATACGCGAGGTAGGTGGCGAGGTGGGGATCGGGGAGGTGGACAGGTGGGGTCGGCTTCGACGGGGTGGGTAGGGCGATGCACTAGGGATTTGTTGACCGAGCGGGGGCGTGAGAGGTGGCCAACCGGGTGGTTCTGGGTGGGGCCAAGCAGAAGAGTGGAGAGAGGAGCAGGGGTACGGGGCGAGCGTGTGGGATGGCTCGGGTAGGGCGTGCGCGCGGCATGCGCCTATGTGCAATGCGGCGGCGGCAGGGTGGGAATAGGTAGGTGGGATTCTAGGGTTTTGTCTAGGGTTAGGATTAGGGTTTGGTTGTGTGGGGTTGTAGGTGGCCGGGCTAGCCGGGCCTTTGGGCCTGGCCGGCTGGGCTGCCTCCCCCACTAACAAAATATTTACATTAATATTTTTCCTGTTTTATTTATGAGGTCTTTTATCAATAATTTTAGACAAAACAAAATATTCGGAAAAGAACGACATTTCAATTTGAAATAGAGAAGGGTATAATTAGAAAACAATATATGCTTTAGGGGAATAGGTTTAGTCAAACACATGCATGATGATGTTATGATGATGCACATAATAAAATCAACAGCGATTTTCTAGTAGTGGTTTTACCCGGGGTGCTACAACACCCCCTGGCGGCACGGGCTAGGGTTAGCTGCTCCTACAGGTGTGACCACCCTTACCGCCCCCTGCCTCGCCTCTTCACCTATAAAGACCCCCCCCCATGCAGAAACCCTAAGTACCCGATCAATATTCCACGAAACCGTCTGTAGCCGTTGCCACCATCGTCCCTAGATCAGGGGGGTCTGAAGCTCTTCCCGGCACCCTGCCGGATGGGAGATCATCCCGGAGGCCTTCTTCTTCATCATGCCAGCCTCCGGTATGAAGTGTGAGTAGTTTTACCTAGGACTATGGGTCCATGTAGTAGCTAGATGGTTGTATCTCCTCCTTTGTGGTACCATGTTTAGATCTTGTGAGATCCGTTCATGATCAAGATCATATCTATTTGTAATCATCCATGTTGTGTTTGCAGGGATCCGATGGATACTGAGATTACTATGTCAGATTGATTAATGGTTTTGTCATATTGATTCTATCATGTCTGTGTTGTTTGTGATCTTGCATGCTCTTCATTTCTAGTAGCTATCTTGGCCAAGTAGATGCTAGTGACTCCAAGAGGGGGTATTTATGCTAGATAGTGGTCTCATGCCTCTAATTAATCTAAGGGAAGTGACAGAAATATCTAAGGTTGTAGATGTGTTGTTGCCACTAGGGAGAAAACAACGGTCTCTTGTTCATCGAAAAAGTGGATTGTTTACCTTACACACTTTGCTTAAAGCAGTTATCTGTTGCTTGCAACTTAATACTGGAGGGGGTTCGGATGATAACCTGAAGGTGGATTTCTAGTCATAGATGCAGTTGGATGGCGGTCTATGTATCTTATTGTATTTCCCAATCGAATCTCATAGGATCATGAATGTCTAGTATTGCATTGTTATTCCTTGCTCAGTCCTGTCAATTGCCCTGCTGTAATTTGTTTACCTAGCATGCCATGTTTGTTTATCTTAAGGAGAACACCTCTAGTGTACTATATGAAGGGAATATGCCCTGAGAGGCAATAATAAAGTGTTTATTATGTGTATTCCAAGTATATGATAGATGTTTATTTTTAATGCTATAATTGTATTAATACGGAAATGTTAATACATGTGTGTTTAATAAACAAACAGAAAGTTCCTAGTTATGCCTCTCTCATAAACTAGCTCGTTGATTAACAATATGATCAAAGCTTCCTGATCATAGACATTGGATGTTGTTAATAACGAGGTCACAACATTAGTGTAATGATGTGATGAACATTCATCCAAAGTATAGCATTACGATCAAAGACATTGAGTTTATATTGCTATAACAACTTACAAAGTGATCTTAATCCTTAGACCATGAGATCATGTCAATCACTAACACCGGAAGAGTTTCTTGATGACATCAAACGTCACACCGTAACTGGGTGATTATAAAGATGGCTTCAGAACTACTAAAGTGTTATGTTGAGGCTCATGGATCGAGAGTGGAATTTGTTCATCCCAATGACGGATAGATATACTCTGGGCCCTCTCGGTAATATCACATTGGTTAGCTTGCAAGCAAGTGATTTGATCACTAGAATGTTATATCAGGGGAACGAGAAAAGAGTGCATGTCGGTAACGAGATCAGACTAGGTATGGAGATACCGATGATCGATTCTTGGACATGTAATATATTGTCAGACAAAGGGATTAAAATACTAGCATAAAAGGTTCCGACGATCACAGGAAAGTCATCGTTGAATGTGTAGGAGTTAGTATGGATCTCCAGGTCCCGCTTCTGATTATTGATCAGAGAAGGGTATCGATCATGTCCGCATTATTAGCGAACCGTAGGGTGGCACACTCAAGGTACACTGACATCCAATTGGAGCAAAAGTTTAATGCCGGAAAGAATAACAAGCGCAGGAATTTATTTCACTAGATACTGAAACAGGTTTTCGGGTGAAATTGCAGAAAGTGTTTTTGCATGTGAAATGAAATACTAGCAAGGGGTTATATGTGAATGTTTGTCATTAAAGTAATTGACAAAATTCTTAATAAATAAAAGGAGTTTTATCTAATGAGAGTTTGCATTAAATTTGGTGGAAATTTAATTGCAATTTTGAGTGGGATTTTGATTGGAGGGAATTGAAAGGATTTTTGTGAGTGGAGTGTCCACCCACATGAATGAGGGGAGGGCAAGGGGCAGCCCCATGCGCCGGCCACCCCCTTGGGGTTCCCACCCCCCTATCCTATAAAAGGCACCCCCCTCCTCACTCACACCTCCTTGTGAAGGATCTCTCTCCTCCTCTAGAATTTATCCCCCATGGTCTCGGACTAGCGAGATACATGTTCCCGGTGGCTATTCGGCAAGAAATGGTTGTGCTTCCACTGCATAGCTGGAGCGAGGAGGCGGAGGTTGCTCGGTGTCTTGTACGTGTGTGCGAGCATGGATGCGCTACTGTTTTGCGGCGCTAGGACTTCCTCTCGATCTTGAGATCGGCAAGAGATCGTCTATATCAACCACGAGTTTAACTTGTTAAGATTTGTCGGTCCTCAAGGGTATGTTCTCTACGGATATACATCTGCCCGTAGTTTGTATCTAGTAGATAGATCTTGGTACATAGTTCCCATCGTAGGAAATTTTTTGTTTTCTATGCTGCGAACCCTACAGTGGTATCAGAGCCGGATCTATGCGTAGATGCTTTATACTGGTAGTACACATATGAGTATGTGGGCGATGATGATCATGTTGTTGCTTCTTAGTTGTAATTTTGGATATTGGTGGCATAGTGAGATGAAGCGGCTCGGACAAACTTTACATGTCCTCGCACATGAGACCTGTTCCACGCTTGACATGCAACTAGTTTGCATAAGTGGCTAGCGGGTGTCTGTCTCTCCTACTATTGTCAATGTCTATTTTGCAACGAGTTGTCAAAATTTTGGTTATCCTCGTTGTGGTTCATGTTCGTTGTTAAGAACGGTTCTATCTTCAAAAGCCCTAAGCTACGTAAAACTTGCAATGGATAAATTAGAGGCGTCTAGTTTAGATTGTTGTTGGGATAGTGTTATGACATGGTGATGTTGTAAGTAGAAGTATGAGATGATACTCTTACAACATACATAACGTGTAAGTTCCATAGACCTTGTCCTTACACATAAAGGTATGATAGTGATCATACCACGGTGCACATGATAGAGATCATATGCGGGAACCATATCATTTCACTAATAAACACGTGATGTTTGATAGCATCTTATATTGCTTGTTTGGTGTTTTATTAGCATAATAAGATGATCCCTCATTTAAATATCAAGATAAGAATGTGTTATTCCTTAAGTATGCACCGATTATGTTTTTGTCGCTCCAAGACATCACATGATGATCGGGTGTTCTTGGATCCATGACCATATTTCGGGTGTAAGACAGTTACACACACGAATACTAAGGTTCTAACTTGGCGAGCCTAGCATGTACAGACATGGCCTCGGAACACAGACCGAAAGGTTAAGCATGAGTCATATAGTAGATATGATGCCCATTTGATGCTCGCCTTTGAAGCTACACCGACTCACGTGATGATCGGACTTGGTGTAGTGGATTTGGTTCATGTAATCACCAAAAAGGCACGAGGGATGTCGTTTTTGAGTGGGAGTTCATTCGTAATGTGGATTAGTTGAACTCAATCTATCATAAACTTAGTCTAAACTTTACAAATTCTGTTGTAGATGGCACCACCTGCTTTTAATTTCAATGTGTTCATGGAGAAAGAGAAACTTGCAATGAACGGTAGCAACTTTACCAAATGGGCCATGAATTTGAGGATTCTCCTCTCTGCTGCACAAAAGCAATATGTGCTAGAAGTGCCGCTAGGCCCCCCACATTTCGATGATGCCCCTGACGAGGAGAAGAATGTCTATCAGACTCGTCAGGAGGACCACAACTTAGTTCATTGCGGCATATTGTATGGGCTAGAGCCGGAACTTCGAAAGCATATAGAAAACGATAATGCATTTGATACAATGGGTGAGTTGAAAATGATTTTCTACACACATGCTGCTGTAGAGAGCTACAATGCTTCAGAAAATTTCTTTAGCTGCATGATGGAAGAGCACAGCTCCGTAAGTGAACATGTACTCAAGATGTCGGGTTACGCCGATAAGCTTGTGTCCTTGGGAATATCGATTCCCATTGACTTAGGCATCCATCGTATTCTGCAGTCTCTACCACCTAGCTATAAGAGCTTCGTGATGAACTATAATATGCAAGGCATGAAGAAGTCTCTCCCCGAGCTTCTGTCAATGCTTAAAACTGCAGAAGTGGAGATCAAAAAGGAACATCAAGTGTTGATGATCAATAAGAACACTGGTTTCAAGAAAGACAAGAAGGGAAAACGGAAGGGAAGTAAGGGCGGCAAGTCGGTTGCCATGCCTGAAAAGAAACCCCGAGTTGGACCTAAGTCTGATACCGAGTGCTACTATTGTAAGGGGACTAGCCACTAGAAGTGCAACTGCCCCAAGTATTTGGCAGACAAGAAGGCCGGCAAGGCAAACACAGGTATATATGATATACATGTTATTGATGTGTACTTGACTAGTGCTCGCAGTAGCACCTGGCTATTTGATACCAGTTCAATCGCTAATATTTGTAACTCGAATCAGGGGTTGCGGAACAAGCGACCGCTAGCAAGGGGTGAGGTCAAGATGCGTGTCAGCAATGGATCAAGTGTTGATGTGATCGCCGTCGGAACGCTGCCTCTCCACTTGCCGTCGGGATTAGTAATAAACTTGAATAATTGTTATCTGGTGCCAGCACTGAGCATGAACATTGTATCTGGATCATGTTTGATGCGAAGTGGTTATTCATTTAAACCCGAGAACAATGGTTGTTCTATTTATATGAATGAAATCTTTTATGGTCATGCACCGATGATGAATTATTGGATCTCGATAATAGTGTTACAGATATTCATAATGTTGATGCTAAAAGGATTAAACTTAATGATGATATATCCGCATATATGTGGCACTGCCGTCTAGGTCATATTGGCGTTAAACGCATGAATAAGCTCCATTTGGATGTACTTTTGGAATCACTTGATTTTGAATCATTTGATACATGTGAGCCATGCATTATGGGCAAGATGACTAGAATGTCGTTTTCCGGTTCAATGGAACTGGCGACAGATTTATTGGAAATCATACATTCTGATGTATGTGGTCCAATAATTGTGTCGGCCCGAGGTGGATATCGTTATTTTGTTACTTTCACGGATGATTTGAGTAGATACGGTTATATCTACTTGATGAAACACAAGTCTGAAACCTTTGAAAATTTCAAGGAATTTCAGAATGAAGTGGAAAATCATCGTAATAGAAAGATCAAATTTCTACGGTCCGACCGTGGAGGTGAGTATCTAAGTTACGAGTTTAGCACGCACATGAAAGAGTGTGGAATTGTTTCACCACTCACACCTGCCGGAACACCACAACGAAATGGTGTGTCGGAACATCGAAATCGTACTTTATTTGATATGGTTCGATCTATGATGTCTCTGACGGACTTGCCGTTGTCATTTTGAGGTTATGCACTAGAAACTTCTACATTCACTTTAAATCAGGCATCATCTAAATCCGTTGAAAAGACACCGTATGAATTGTGGTTTGGAAACAAACCTAAGCTGTCATTTCTTAAAGTTTGGGGATGCGATGTTTATGTGAAGAAACTTCAACCGGATAAACTCGAACCCAAAGCGGAAAAATGCGTCTTCATAGGATACCCTAAGGAAACAATTGGGTATTCCTTCTATCACAAATCTGAAGGCAAGGTTTTTGTTGCCAAGAATGGATCCTTTCTAGAGAAAGAGTTTCTCACGAAAGGTGTGAGTAGTTGGAAGGTAGAGCTCGAAGAGGTTAATGAACCTTCTCTTCAAAGTATGGCGAGTAGCGCAGCGCCGGAAGTTGTTCTGGAGTTGGCTTCACCAGTTGAAGAGGAAACTAATGATAATGATCATGAAACTTCGAAAAAGAGTACTACCGAACCTCGCGGGTCTAGCAGGACGCGTGCAGCTCCCGACCTATACGGAAATCCTATCATGAATTTCATGGTTGATGAAAATGATGACCCTGCGATGTATGAAGAAGCGATGATGAGCCCGGATTCCGAAATATGGTTAGAAGCCATGAAATCCGAGATGGAATCCATGTATGAAAATCAAGTTTGGAACTTGGTGGACTTACCTCACGACCGAAAGGCCGTGGAGAATAAATGGATTTTCAAGAGAAAAACTGATACTGATGGTAATGTGACTGTCTATAAAGCTCGACTTGTCGTAAAGGGGTTTCGACAAATTCAAGGAGTTGAATACGATGAGACATTCTCTCCCGTAGCAATGCTAAAATCAGTTAGTATTATGTTAGCAATTGCTGCATATTTCGATTATGAGATATGGCAGATGGATGTCAAAACCGCGTTCCTCAATGGAAATATTGAAGAAGAGTTGTATATGATACAACCAAAGGGTTTTGTTGATCCTAAGGATTCTAACAAGGTCTACAAGCTTCAGCGATCCATCTATGGATTGAAGCAAGCATCACGAAGTTGGAATCTCCTCTTTGATGAGGTGATCAAAGAGTTTGGATTTTTCCAAACTTATGGAGAAACTTGTATTTACAAGTGAGTGGGAGCAATGTGGCATTTCTGATATTATATGTGGATGACATATTATTGATCGGAAATTATATAGATCTTTTAAAAAGTGTTAAAAGTTATCTAAACAGCAAATTTTCAATGAAGGACCTAGGTGAAGCGTCATACATATTAGGCATAAAGATCTATAGAGATAGATCTAGGCGCTTAATAGGGCTATCGCAAAGTACATACCTTGATAAGATTTTAAAGAAGTTTAAAATGGACGAAAGTAAGAAGGGGTTCTTACCTATGTTGCAATGCACGACATTGAGTAAGACTCAAAGCCCGTCTACGGCGGAAGAAAGAGAGATAATGGACAAAGTCCCCTATGCTTCAGCCATAGGCTCTATAATGTACGCCATGCTATGTACAAGACCGGATGTGGCACATGCTATTAGTTTGACTAGTAGGTACCAATTGGATCTAGGTTCGGAACACTGGAAAGCGGTCAAGAATATCCTTAAGTACTTGCGAAGAACTAAGGATATGTTTCTTTTATACGGAGGTGAAGAAGAGCTCGTCGCTAAGTGTTATGTCGACGCTAGCTTTGACACTGATCCGGATGACTCTAAGTCTCAATCCGGATACGTATTTCTCATGAATGGCGGGGCGGTTAGTTGGAGGAGCTCCAAACAACCTGTGGTGGCGGGATCAACAATGGAGGCCGAATATGTTGCTGCTTCGGAAGCGGCTCAAGAAGCAGTTTGGATGAAGGAGTTCATATCCGAACTAGGTGTGGTTGCAAGCGCGTTGGACCCAATGGTGATCTATTGTGACAACAATGGTGCCATTTACAATGCCAAAGAACCAAGGTCTCACAAGTATTCCAAGCATATTAAGCGCTGGTTTCACTCCATCCGAGAACATGTCAAGGATGGAGATATAAAGATTTGTAAAGTACATACAGATCTCAATGTAGCATATCCGTTGACTAAAACTCTCCCTAGAGCAAAACATGATCAACACCAGAACTTCATGGGTGTTAGATACATCACTATGTAACTAGATTATTGTCTCTAGTGCAAGTGGTAGATTGAAGGGAATATGCCCTAAGAGGCAATAATAAAGTGTTTACTATGTGTATTCCAAGTATATGATAGATGTTTATTTTGCATGCTATAATTGTATTAATACGGAAACATTAATACATGTGTGTTTAATAAACAAACAGAAAGTTCCTAGTTATGCCTCTCTCATAAACTAGCTCGTTGATTAACAAGATGATCAAAGCTTCCTGATCATAGACATTGGATGTTGTTAATAACGAGGTCACAATTAGTGTAATGATGTGATGAACATTCATCCGAAGTATAGCATTACGATCAAAGTCATTGATTTTATATTGCTATAACAACTTACAAAGTAATCCTAATCCTTAGACCATGAGATCATGTCAATCACTAACACCGGAAGAGTTTCTTGATGACATCAAGCGTCACACCGTAATTGGGTGATTATAAAGATGGCTTCAGAACTACTAAAGAGTTATGTTGAGGCTCATGGATCGATAGTGGAATTTGTTCATCCCGATGACGGATAGATATACTCTGGGCCCTCTCGGTGATATCACATTGGTTAGCTTGCAAGCAAGTGATTTGATCACTATAATGTTATATCACGGGAACGAGAAAATAGTGCATGTCAGTAACAAGATCAAACTAGGTATGGAGATACGGATGATCGAATCTCGGACATGTAATATATCGTGAAACAAAGAGATTAAGATACTAGCGTAAAAGGTTCCGACGCTCACAGGATAGTCATCGTTGAATGTGTGGGACTCGGTATGGATCTCCAGGTCCCGCTTCTGATTATTGATCGGAGAAGGGTCTCGATCATGTCCGAATTATTCACGAACCGTAGGGTGGCACACTTAAGGGACACTGACATCCAATTGGGGAAAAAGTTTCATGCCGGAAAGAATAACAAGCATAGGAATTTATTTCACTAGATACCGAAACAGGTTTTCGGGTGAAATTACAGAAAGTTTTTTTGCATGTGAAATGAAATACTAGCAAGGGGTTATATGTGAATGTTTGTCATTAAAGTAATTGAAAAAATTCTGAATAAATAAAAGGAGTTTTATTTAATGAGAGTTTGGATTAAATTTGGTGGAAATTTAATTGCAGTTTTGAGTGGGATTTTGAGTGGAGGGAATTGAAAGGATTTTTGTGAGTGGAGTGTCCACCCACATGAATGAGGGGAGGGCAAGGGGCAGCCCCATGCGCCGGCCACCCCCTTGGGGTCGCCCCTCCCTCTCCTATAAAAGGCACCCCCTCCTCACTTCTCACTCACACCTCCTCATGAAGGATCTCTCTCCTCCTCTAGAATTTATCCCCCATGGTCTCGGACTAGCGAGATACATGTTCCCGGTGGCTATTCGGCAAGAAATGGTTGTGCTTCCGCTGCATAGCTGGAGCGAGGAGGCGGAGGTTGCTCGGTGTCTTGTACGTGTGTGCGAGCATGGATGCGCTACTGTTTTGCGGCGCTAGGACTTCCTCTCGATCTTGAGATCGGCAAGAGATCGTCTATATCAACCACGAGTTTAACTCGTTAAGCTTTGTCGGTCTTCAAGGGTATGTTCTCTACGGATATACATCTACCCGTAGTTTATATCTAGTAGATAGATCTTGGTACATAGTTCCCATCGTAGGAAAAAAAAATTCTATGTTGCGAACCCTACACTATGGACCCCGGTCCAATATTTACCATTGATACATCTTCCAATGTTCCTGTTTAATTTCTGCAAATCACTATTACCTTCCACACCATACAATAAATCCTTTGTTATAGCAACCGGTGAGATTGACAACCTTACTGTTCGTTGGGGCAAAGTCTTGAGTTAGTGTTGTGCAGGTTTCCAAGTTGCTTGCAACACCTTTGAGATGTTTCCTTCCTACTACTGGTTTGATAACATCGGTTTCTTACTAAGGGAAGACTTGATGTTGTGCTCATCATATATTTCTCTTGGGGTCTTCCAACAAAGCGTTGTCACGAGTCATCAACAAGTTTTCTAGCGCCGTTATCGGGGAGGCTAAGGACGTCTTCACAAGGGGAGTCCTTCACAACCTTTCTCTTTACTTTGTTTTTGTTGCTTAGTTTCTTTTGCTTGGATTTGTTTGCCTCTTTTTATCAAAAACTAAAAAAAAAAATTAGTTTAGTTTGGTTTGCTTTCTCTTATCAAAAACACAAAAAAATAGTTCCTTCTCTAGTTGCTGCTGCTGTTGGCTTGCTCCACTTTTGCCAAAATGAACTCTACTGAGAACACCAAGTTGTGTGACTTCACTAGCACAAACAACAATGATTTCCTAAGTACTCCTATTGCTCCACCTACTCCTGATGCTACCTTTTATAAAATTAAACTTGCTTGGTTGAATCTTGTGATGAGAGAGCAATTTTCTGATACTATTCTGATGATGTTGCTGCCCACCTCAATAAATGTGTTGAACTTTGTGAGATGAAAAAGTATAAGGATGTAGATGGATATATTATTAAGCTCAAGTTGTTTCCTTTCTCCTTGAGAGGAAAAGCTAAAGAATGGTTGCTATCCTTGCCTAGAAATAGTATTGATTCTTGGACTAAATGTAAAGATGCTTTTACTGGAAAGTACTACCCTCCTGCTAAGATTATATCTATGAGAAGTGATATTATGAAATTTAAACAACTTTATAATTAACATGTTGCTCAAGCTTGGGAAATAATGAAATCTTTGGTTAAGAATTGTCCCACTCATGGACTTGCTGCTTGGATGATTATCCAGACATTTTATGCAGGTTTGAACTTCTCTTCAAGAAACCTATTGGATTCAGCTGCTGGAGGTACCTTTATGACCATCACCTTGGGTGCTGCAACAAAACTCCTTGATAATATAATGGTTAATTATTCTGAATGGAACACTGAGAGAGCTCCACATGGTAAGAAGGTACATTCCGTTGAAGAACCTCCTCTTTGAGTGATAAGATTGATGTTATCATGGCTATGCTTGTTAATGGAAAAGATCCTTTAGATCCTAATAATGTTCCCTTAGCCTCTTTGGTTGCTCAATAAGAGCAAGTTGATGTGAACTTCATTAGAAACTACAATTTCAACAACAATGCCTATAGGAATAATTTCGGTAGTAACAACAATTATAGGCCTTATCCTCCTAATAATGGCAATACCTATGGAAACTCCTACAAGAATACTAGAAGTTCCCCCTCTTAACTTGAAGTCATGCTCAAAGACATTTTAGTAAACAAACAACTTTCAACAAGACTGTGGAGGAAAAGCTTTTGAATGTTGAGAAAAATATTTCCTCTTTATATGAAGCACAGTCCTCTTTGATTAATAAAATGGCTGCTAAACCTGAAACTTTGGAAAGTACCTTCGCTACTACTCATGCCATACAAGTTACTATTGATTAAAATGTAAGACTGTTAGCCCAACTTCATGCTAAGTGGGAAAGAGAAGCTGAAATTGCTAGAAACAATAGTGTGTGCACTATCACCACCACCAATATGGATATCACTAAACCACAAGAAGTCCCTATTGCTCCTACCATAATGCCTAAACCCAATGATCCTACTACTAGTGATGCTAAGTTTGATTTTGATCTTGATGGTTGCAATATTTCTGAAGTGATTATGTTCCTACAAAAGCTTGCTAGAAGTCCTGGTGCTAGTGATATGAATGTGGCATTTACCAAACACATTACAGATGCTCTTATTAAAATTAAAGAAGAGAAGTTGAAACACAAAGCCTCTATTCCTAGGAAAGTAGAAGATAGTTGGGAACCCATTATTAATATGCAAGTGAATGACTTTGATCTCAAAGCTTCATGTGACCTTGGTTCTAGTGTCTCTATTATGCCTAGAAATATTTATGAAATTCTTGATTTGCCACCTTCGGAAGATTGTTATTTGGATGTCCCACTTAATGATAATGCTAAAAAGAAACTCATGGGGAGTGTTCATGATGTTCTTATTATGGTTAAAATGCTTATGTCCCTGTTGATTTCTATGTTTTGGATGTTGAATACAATGATTCTATTACTTTGGGAAAACCTTTTCTTAGAACTGTTGGTGCCATCATTGATATGAAAGAAGGCACCATTAAATAAAAATTTCCATTCAAGAAAGGTATTGAACACTTCCCTATGAGGAGAGAGAAGTTGCTTTTTTCTCCTCCTTTGAAAGCAAGGTTTGATGGTAATGCTTCTTCATTTGAAAATACTTGATTCTTGCTTCTTGTGCCTAATTTAAAGGCGTTAAAGAAAAGTACTTGTTGGGAGATAACCCAAGAGTTTTCTTGATTCTTGGAAGTTATTACTTCAGTAATTACCTCTCCTTATACTTTTTATTTGATTTTTGTGCCAAGAATGACCTCTAATAAGAGGGAAGTAAGATTTGGGGAGTTGCTGTCCTGAAACAGATTTTTGTGCTCCACCGTACAAATTCATGATGAATCTATGTAAGTCAGATTGAGCTGATATTTTGTGAATAAATTTTCAGAAAACTTTAGTTTGTTCAACACTTTTTTGATTTGGGCAACAGAAGGTCTTCGGAAAAATCGGTTTCTACCTCCTGGTCTGTTTTCACAAATTTCTGCCACTATTTGCATTTGCTTCTTATTGGTTCCTTTTTGGGTTATTTTTGGTAAATTGAGCTTTTTGAGGGAATTGCTATAGTAGTTGTGTTTTCAGTTAAAGTTTTTCTTTTCTAAAGATAAACCCAAGGGTCTATTATCTTTTGAATACACTAATGTTGCTAATGAAGATTGTGTGAAGTTTTGTATGAAGGAAAATTTTCAGGTGTAGAGAGAGAATGATGTAATGAAATGAAGAATGGACAAAGCTCAAGCTTGGGGATGCCACCCTGTTTCACCCCAAGAAATATTCAAGAGGTACAAGCGTCAAATCTTGGGGATGCCCAAGGCATCCCCTTCTTCATCAATAAAAAGCTCAGGTCTTTCTAGACACTTCATTTTTATTATTTCATGCAATGTTGTGTTGTTCTTGGAGCATCTTAGTTTTCGTTTGGTTTTCTTAGTTTGCTTGAATAAAGTAGTTTGGACCCCCGTTCTCGCCGTGTTGTTTCAAATAAGTTTATAGGTGTTGGAGAGGAGTAGAAAGTTCTTGCTTGAGTAGTACAAAAGGAGCTTGCTTTGACTGTGACTTAGACTTTAGCATGTCATGCTAGATGTTGTTTTGACCTTATGCTTAGTGATTATTGTTGTAGCATGACTAGTTCCAAACAATTGGGATTGCTTAGTGTTCCTTGAAGGAATCATGCATTGTTTTAGCATACAAAAGCATAGTATTGTGGTATTCTCCTTTGATGCTTTGCTTGGGTTGACTTGGCACATTCTCACACCATGTTATGACTATGAACAAGTCACCATAGCCTCTATGATCATTTAGTCATTGACTTGTAGTAACACTTTATGCTTTGATTAGTAATCTTTTGTCGCTCTACATGATTATGGCCATTATTGCTCTCTTAGTTGGTCCGCTCCGAGTCTTTTGCTAGCCTCCACTTATATGAGTAAGTTCTACTCATGCATCCAACTCCCAAGAAACCAAGTTATTCCAAAGTCTCACTATAAATTCCTATGCATGGTGTGTTACACCGTTTCAAGTATATTCTTGTTTTCATCTATCTTCCAATTAAAAAGTATTTTGTTATGTGAAAACTTAGTGATTAAAGCCCTCACGAACTTGATGGCACACTTTATATTCTTTGCCCCTAATAAACTTGAACCATTGTGTAATCTATGTTGTATATGCTTGCACTTATAAGTTGGAATTAGCAGAACCATGTTGTCATGGGGGACGCTTTCAACATTGCAGTTGTACTTTGTACACAGTTGATATCATGCTCTTTTGTCTATGGATGTCGTCGGTGTGAAATGAAAGGGGAGCTTGTAAGTCCATGGAGTTATGTATGTGTGTTAGAGAAACGCCTGGGCCGCTAGCCTAAGCCATGCCTAATCATGGTGGAAAGTTGCAGCATCACCATAGTGACATCTATGAAGCATTCTTCTTATGAAAAAATAGATTGAGAAAAAGAAAAGAAAAATGAGAAAATAGGAAAAAGAGAAAAAACACCATATTCCCATGGTAAATAAGAAGAATGTTGAGATGCTCATTGTCTGCTTGCCTTGTCATTTTGATTATGGGATAGCTCCTGTATCATGTGCAAGGGGTACCCCGTTGGCGGTTCTCTATGATACACATGTACTTACTATGACAAGAACTTGCAAGTAACTAAAGTTGAGTAGCATGATAAGCGGCCCTCGTATTCAAGGGACATGAGATTTCCAACTTATACTTTGTCAAGCATATACTCCATAGTTTGTTCACTTTAATCTTAATCACTTCAAGATGCTTATGATAGGGGAAATGAGAGCTGAAAGCTAACAAGTACCATAATTTTTGGAAGCTCTTTTTGAGACTTGAAATCCCTGCTTCCCTTTATGAAGGGCCTTTCTTCCACTATTTTATTGAGTCTCCACCTTCTACCTTTAGGCACCAGTTAAGAGAGCAAGTTGCCACTATTAGTTCTACGTACATTGTCCCAAAACTTATTGATTGATGCATATTGGTGTATTACTTGATCTTGTGCTATTTGTATCTAGTCACTCTTATGAACTTTGAAGGTGTCCTATGCATCTATTTGCTACTCTATGAGGGACAAGCTGAATGCCACCATGCCATGTTTTCTATGTGTGAAACAAACAAACATTTTTCAATGCATGTTATTCATGATCTTTGTTTGTAGCCTTTCATGTTGCATGCTTAGTTACTTTGTCTTACTGTTATAACCCCATCTTTCATGCTTTTGTTTTAAAGTTCTTTGATCCCAGCTTTCATTGCTTGCAAATGGTTTGATCTTGATTTTGATGGCGCATGTCACCACAAAAATTATTCTTTTTATCACTTACCTACTCGAGGACGAGCAGGAGTTAAACTTGGCGATGCTTGATATGTCGGAAACGTATCTATAATTTTTGATGCTCCATGCTTGTTTAGTATCTACTTTGATTTGCTTTGTCTACACTTTGAGGTGTTTTTATATGTTTTCTGGTACTAACCTATTAACAAGATGCCACAGTGCCAATTGCCTGTTTTCTTCTGTTTTTGGTTCCAAAAAGGCGGAAAATTATTATTCTTGGAATTGGACGGGACAAAAGCCAAAGTCAATATTTTACCGTGGGGAACACGGAGCCAGAGTACGAGACAGAGGGGAGGCACCAGGAGGCCACACCCCCTGGTGGCGCGGGCTAGGGTTAGTCGCGCCTGGGG
Source organism: Avena sativa (assembly GCA_916181665.1). Lineage (NCBI taxonomy): Eukaryota > Viridiplantae > Streptophyta > Magnoliopsida > Poales > Poaceae > Avena > Avena sativa. The sequence continues at coordinate 182,239,169 of OV702284.1, read as the reverse complement.
GGTGACCACCCTGGCCGCCCCCTACCTCGCCTCTTCGCCTATAAAGACCCCCCGATGCAGAAACCCTAAGTACCCGATCAATATTCCACAAAACCGTCTATATCTGCTGCCACCATCATCCCTAGATCGGGGAGATCTGAAGCTATTCTCGGCACCCTGCCGGAGGGGAGATCATCCCGGAGGCCTTCTTCTTCATCATGCCAGCCTCCGGTATGAAGTGTGAGTAGTTCCACCTTGGACTACGGGTCCATGTAGTAGCTAGATGGTTGTATCTCCTCCTTTGTGGTACCATGTTTAGATCTTGTGAGATCTGTTCATGATCAAGATCATATCTATTTGTAATCATGCATGTTGTGTTTGCGGGGATCCGATGGATATTGGGATTACTATGTCAGATTGATTAATGGTTTTGTCTTATTGATTCTACCATGTTTGTGTTGTTTGTGATCTTGCATGCTCTCTATTTCTAGTAGCTATCTTGGCCAAGTAGATGCTAATGACTCCAAGAGGGGGTATTTATGCTAGATAGTGGGTTCATGCCTCTATTTAATCTAAGGGAAGTGACAGAAAACTCTAAGGTTGTAGATGTGTTGTTGCCACTAGGGAGAAAACAACGGTCTCTTGTTCATGGAACAAGTGGATTGTTTACCTTACAGACTTTGCTTAAAGCAGTTATCTATTGCTTGCAACTTAATACTAGAGGGGGTTCGGATGATAACCTGAAGGTGGATTTCTAGTCATAGATGCAGTTGGACGGCGGTCTATGTATCTTGTTGTATTGCCCAATCGAATCTCATAGGATCATGAATGTCTAGTATTGCATTGTTATGCCTTGCTCAGTCCCGTCAATTGCCCTGTTGTAATTTGTTTATCCAGCATGCCATGTTTGTTTATCTTAAGGAGAACACCTCTAGTGAACTATGGATCCTGGTCCAATCTTTACCATTGATACATCTTCCACTGTTCCTGTTTACTTTCTGCAAACCACTATTACCTTCCACACCATACAGTTAATCCTTTGTTATAGCAACCGGTGAGATTGACAACCTCACTGTTCGTTGGGCCAAAGTCTTGAGTTTGTGTTGTGCAGGTTTCCAAGTTGCTTGCAACACCTTTGAGGCGTTTCCTTCCTCCCCTCGGTTTCTTACTGAGGGAAGACTTGCTGTTGTGCTCATCATACCTTGCTCTTGGGGTCTTCCAACGAAGCGCTATCACGCGCCATCAACCGGCGACGGGCCTCAGTCTGCTCGTTAGAAGTTATCCTCCTTAGGGTGTGTTTGGTAGCCCGTTTTCCGTTTTTAGTCCAGGAAAAAATAAGGGTGTTTGGTGTATTGGGTCGCATGTGTTTCTTGCATTGCACGAACTTTAAATAAGCCCAAAAGTTGGCCCGCTGGAAACGCCGATTTTGGGTGTTTCCATGGGGACAGGCCACACTCGTGCAAAAGGGCGGGAAGTTGCACCACCCGTGCGACCTCGGTGATGGCACGAGCCGTGGGTTTCGCCCAAAATATGGCAGGAGAAAGTTGGTCACCACCCGCCGCAACGCCGCGGTATATATCACCACCCGCCACACCTACGTCCCAAGCCACCATTTTCCCCATTATTCGAGCTCTCAAGCCAGTGAGGTTCTTCATATGCCAATAGGTAAGCGGCGGTAGCGGAGGTGGTGGTTCTAGAGCGGCCGGTGCAGGTGTTCTTCTCCAAGATCTTCAGTGGTGACGTGCTCCGCTCCTATGATGCCAGTGAGTTCCATCAAACCCCAGGCGTGGTAGCTTCGATCTGTTATCACCTCGTAGATCTGATTGTTGTTTGTGATAGATCTATGTTAGTGTGCCCAATGAACTCCTAGGTATATTCATAGATCAGTGTCTTCGTGGACTCGTTGCATGTTTAAGTTTGTGTTCATGCCTAGTCTAGGTCCTGATATGTGCGACCGTGAGATCTGTAGAACATGACCGCCGATGAGTTCAGTCAGGCCCTCATGGATTCTTAGGAGACGTTTGTTGCTGAGACCCAATCCCAACTCACACCTCTTAGGCTCACCTATCCTCAGCGCACGGAGATCTTGTCCGCTCCTCCGATGACCGGGTTCACGGTAGAGCAGATTGCAGAGCAAGGCTGGCAAAGCCCACAACACAGGCCAGGCGAGCAAGGGGGTGAAGGGTACCATGAAGTGGGAACCGTTCCTCTTGGTGTTCATGCTCAACCAGATGTGCGAGATCATCAAGAGCGGCGTCAGGACGAAGAAAGGGTAAAAAGAGGTGTACCTCAACACTGTTGCCCGCAAGGTGTTTGGGTTTTGTGGCATCGAGGTGTCCTCACAGCAGGTGTACAACCACCTGCGTAAGTGGAGGACCAGGTGGATCCATATCTCCAAGCTCAGAGACGTTAGCAGAGCTAGCTGGGACGAGGAGACCTGCACCATCATCTTGGAGGACACCCACTATAGGGGACACATCTTGGTATTAACTAATTTCATTTACATCCCTACGATTCCCTTGTGTGACCTCTCTAACCTGGCTAACCTCCCTGCAATTCCATGTCTCAAGATCACCCCAAGGATGCCGAGGATCTAAAAAGCCTGTCACCAACTATTGGCAGATGGAGGCCATATTCTCCTTCGGCCTTTCCACTGGTAGGTTTGCAATGGGATCCGGTGAGCCTCTTAGCGATCCAACCCCTGAATACATGCAGACCCAAGAGTCGGAGACAGTGGTGGTTGATGACGACGTCGAGACCGATGCCGCCGTAGGTTCTCCTGCTACCGGTGTTGGTCAAGCGGCAGCACAAATGCCTACGTTGCTGGTGGCTTTGATCCTTGAAAGAAGAGGAAGAGGTCGTTGCTGGGAGAGGAGGAAATCATCTCCATCACCTGCATGACCGAGGCCGTAAAAGCGGTGGTGACCGCCATCACCACTGCTTCCCCTCCTGATGTGCACCCAGCTCTATATGACGTTGTCATGGCCGCCAAAGGGTATAGCCCTAAGGCTCTGATGGTGGCGCTCAGCCACCTCTTCGACAACAGGGCTATGGGCAATGGATTTTTTCAGATGGCGGAGGACCACGGGGATCTCTGGCTCAGGATCTTCCTGGCCAAGCACTACTACTTGTAGTGCTTGCTCCCTGGTCATGGAGATGGTGGCGATAGTGCGTGCATGATGACAAAGTTGTATATTTTGAAGTAGCTAGGGACTTGATGAAAACCTATGCATATTTATTGTGAGGTGGTATATACTACTCACATGATGGATAACTTATGTGGTGGTAGGATTGCACCCCTAATAATGTGGCGGTAGGATAATATCATAGATGTTGGTGGTGATCGGTTGGATCACACTAACTTGGTAGGTTGGAACTACTGATGTGTGTGCCCGTATGATCATGCATGCTTAACTAGTTTGTGTTTATTGCTCTGTGTTATTTTTGAACTTGATCTGCCTGCTTTACTTGTGATCCTTATATGTGTTATGTCTCATAGAAATACAACTGGTTTGTGGTCTACTACGTAAGAAGCCAGAAATCTACAAGACATGGGAGGAGTGCAGCCAACAAGTGACAGGTTACCAGCACAACCTCCATAAGGGGTTTAAGACTCTAGAGCAGGCACAAAAATCCTACTGAGTTCTTAGCAGAGCGTCCATAGAAGGCATAGTCGTCGCAAGATGTGAACATCAATTTTACTCTACCGCCATCATTTCATCAACAAGTTCGTCGAAATGAGCAGTTTCCACCTATAGGGGGTGCAAGTATGATCAAAGACATCATCATCGTCAGCCTGATCATATGGATTATCTATGACCAGCTGCTCTGAATCATGTGAACGATCATGTAAGTTGTTAAATCCTAATGAGTAGTTGGTAGGCTCACCATTTTGCCATGCGAGATAACCATATCGAGCTGGATGCGGGTTCCCAAATGTGCAACTTTGCACCAGCTGAGCCCAATCTAGGAAACCAAACAAAGTGGTCATATGGGCTCTCCAAGTAGGGAAACGAAAAAATAGGCAACCAAATAAACTGCCTATCCTGGCCCAAGGGCAATGTCCCCCCATGTATCATCCACTGGGCCAAGTGGGAAAAACATGAAATCCCGGCCCGAGTAACCAAACACGCCCTTAATAAATGGGCGCTGCTGAGCGTCCCCCGGGGGATTGTGTAGCATCCCAATTGTCTAACAATTGCAATGCTACTAGCCTAGTCTGTATAAATGCTACTTCCTATATATAATTGTTGCATCATAATTATATCATGCTCATGTCATCATGCCACCTTGCATTTGAGCATCATATAAAACCCTTTTTGTGTTGGTTCTTCTCTCATATGCATTGTCAATTGTATTTGCCTCTTGATATTGTATTTGGTTCTTGATATATTGTTTAAATGCCCAAGTTGAGTTGGGGGCATATATTTTAATCTACTCCACCACCCTTTCTTTTCACCACCTTATAATTCCACCATTCCATTATCCATGAGCTTGTATTTTATTTTCTTTTGGTATTTAATCTAGCTCATGGGAGATAGGATGGATCTACTTCCACAAATTCTTTTGCTTGGCTTTAATCCACTTTTGGGAATGCATAAGAATAATGCCATGTAAATATTATTGTTTTCACAAGAATAAGCATGGCATTAATTATTTTGCATGGGCCATGCAAGAACCACCACATTCTAGTCTTTTGGGTTTTTATTTGAATTTTGAGTGGATCATCTTCCATCTTCCTTTACCCCTCTTTTGCTTGATCTAGTTGGTCTTGCTAAAAACCACACCACATCTCTCTCTCTCTCTCTCTTTTCCTCACCTTCCTCTCCTTTCACCTCCATCCATGCATGGTCATGTGGATCATGCCTAAAACCCTAAACCATACCCTCTCTCTCTAATCCTTTCTCCAAAAATCTCTCACCTAAGCTAAACCCTAAACCTAACCCCTCATCTACCCTAGTCACACCCTACCACCACCATGGGCACCATCTAACCTAACCCGAGCCACCACCCTACTCCAACCCTAGCTCCATACCGAGCCTCCCTCTCTAGCTCTCTCCCTCTGCCGTGCGACCCCACCAGCCCGAGCCTCACCCGCCTGGCCCACCTGCAGCCACTCCCCATTCCTACCTGCCCCGGCCCGTGCCTGCCCTGGCCCCCAGCTCGAGCACGTGAAGGAGGGGAAAAAGGTGGACGAAGCCACCTCTATCCCTAACCACTCCCCCACGGCACCCCCTATCCTCTCCCGTCCCTATCTACCCCCTCGCTCGCCTGCTGCCTTCCCCAGATCCATCCTAGGTCCCTGCCTCTCCCCCTCTTTTCCTCCACCGCCACCGTCTACACCATCGCCGCCCACCGTCGGCCTCCACTTTCCCTCCTCTTACCAGCCGGTGGCGTGGCGCTCTGGGTGCCGCGGAAGACCAAGGGCCCTCCCCTGCATCGTCCTATACGTACCAGCGAGGAGGAGAAGGACCCCAGGCTCGCCAGGACTGAGACGCCCGACGAAACCCTAGCCCTGCAGTCCGTCTGCATCGCTGGCGATCCACCGCGTCCCATCCCCACCCATCACCACCAACATCTCCTCGGTGAGCCCCTAATCCTCCCTGACATGCTCCGCCTCGCTGTCGCCGTCTAGATCCGTAGTTCGTTTTGTCGAACGCCCTTAGTGCACCGCCAGACGCTGGTGTCTGCACGCCCCGCGACGCGCGTAGCCTCAACTGGTCGTCTAGCCCCCACCTGACACCGACCTCTCCCTAGCCCAACGGTAGTCGCCTCCGCGCGCGAGCCCAGGTCGCGGGATCGAATCCCCGCCTCGCTGCGCCGCGCACCGCGCGCGCAAGACGGTGGAGAAGATCCACAGTACCGCGGCGCCGTTTTACAGAAAACCCCCCCACCTTTTTGTCCCGTCAACCCGCGCTCCCTTCGCCGCGCCACGTGGCGGACCCTCCCCTCTCGCTGTCATGTGGGCCCGGCCCCACCGACGGACCCACCGGTCAGCGACCTGGGCTAGCTAAGGCCGCGGTACAGAAAACCCTTCCGTGCGCCTGTTACCGCCAGATCGGCCCGGACCCACTTGGCGGTGTCAGTGGCTAGGTCTGTGTGAGTACAAAATGGTTTCTGCTTGCTGTTCAATTTAAACCTTTTCAAATTTATTTTAAACTCAAATTCAAATCTGCATTTAAATAACTTTTGAAATATAAATCCAAATTAAACAAATGGTATATGTTTTGAAATCAGAAAAATGCGAGGATTTCAAATATGCCCTTCAAAATATATTTTGGACACTTTAATTTTCGAGGTGATTAAAATTACAATAAAATGCCCTTTTTCTTAATTAATTAATAACTTTTGTTTTATAACTCCAAATTTAACAAATGATATGTCTAAATCGATCAGCGCGACGAGACCTTTCTGTTTATGCATTCCATGTTCTGTATTGCAGCATGCATCATATAAATATAAAGTATACAACAACTTATTCGAGAATAAAATGTGATCAAAACTCCATAAAATGTTTATTTCTTGTATTCTACACCTCACCCATGCCATGCTACTTTATTGCCATGCAAATTGTGCATCATTCATCATGGCATGGTTGTTTGCTTGTAGCATTTGATTCATATGCTTGTGCACTTTATTTATGTTGGCCCTTGTTTGTTTGGTTCTTCTTCGAATAGACGCTGAGCAGGGGATATATCAAGAAACCCAGGAGCACTACCCAGATCCTTCTCTCGCTTCAACTGAGCTGCCAGGCAAGCACTACCACATGCTTGCATACATACAGTACCTATTGCCTCTATCTTATTCTTGCATCATCGAGTCGCGATTGCATTAAACTGAATCCCAAGTACTGCATAGCCTTTACTTTTAAACCCCACTGAAGCTTGTTCCTCCATCCCATGAGCCATTACTACAGGAGTTGTTTGAGCCATGCGAGTCGTAGAACAGCATGTGTAGGGTATGTGAGTGTCTGATGGATAACGAGGTACCTAAACAACTTAACCTGAGTAGTATGGGATAACTAATGAAAGTGGCACCGGTGAGCAATATCTGCTATTTGGTTTTTCATGCTCACTTGTGTCCCGTAGGACCCCGAGTACTTGATTCCTGTTCCTTGAATATTCGCGCTATCCACATCCGGGAGGCTTATGGGACCCCCCTGAGCCAGAGCTTGATTCATTCTTATTTCTTGGGGCCACAAACTAGTTTGAGGTTTTATTTACTATCCTGTACTTATGCCATGCTTTACTGCTTTATTTAAAATTGTGCGAGGTACTGCACCTGTACTGTTTAGGATCGGGACACGATTTCGCGGTATCGACAAGCCCAGTCACACTTTCGGGTTCCCAGTCGTTTACAGTCGTCCAGCCAAACCTTGAGTCCGTCTCGGAGCCGGCCAGCTTCGTTGCGGGTATACTTAATGGGGTGGCCCCCTGAAATATTTCTGAATCTTGTGATTGCTTTGTCGTGACTGCCTCGTTGGGTTTTGATTTGGTTTTTTCCGAGGTTGATCGAGTGTGTGTTGCTATTTGTGCACCCCTGCAGGGTAAAAATTTCTGAAAGCCGTGTCCGCGGTTATGGACGACTTGGAGCACAGTTTCTCGATCATAGACAAGTATAACTAAAGTACCGCTTTTAATTTGACTAAGTAACTGACTAGTAAATAGTGCAACACTCATGGAATGGATAATAAAACTGCCAACGGATGGGGGGTGTTCGTCCGCTTCCTCGTTGGTAAGCGAGGAGGAGGATGGATCTGTTAATATTACTGTTATAACTGTTGTTATTAATTCACGGACATCCGTCTATCTTTGGTTAGGCGGATGGTTAGCGAGTATCTATAGAATTGTTAGGGTTTATCTTTTGCTGCAATTGCGTCACCCCAGGTTGTGTCCCCTTTAGAGGCATAAAGACTTGCTGAGTACCCCTAGGGTCTCACACGATAAATTATTTGATTCAGATGAACAGGTACACTCACGAGATGGATACTGGGTGGAGGAGACGGACGATGTGGGCAACGATCATTCGGTGTAGAGATTCCGGGAATGGGGATCCGTGAGATCTGTGGGCGGAATGTGTTTATTATGGGGCATCTTATGCCGATTTGCTTCTTATCCGTACTCGGATCTTGTTTGCCTCTTCCGCCTGATACTCTGATGTTTGATGTATGAGGAGATATCCTAAACTATTATATCTATCTAGGACATTTGGATCTTGCCATATGGCGTTGCAATATTTCTATTTCTTTTAGATGGAATGGCTCTGAGGACTGTTGTATGGTGGCTTGCATACATACTCATTTGTGTATGTAGTTGATCCCTTCGCCTGCCGATTACGCCGCCCGTTCTTGTCCCGATGTTTGGAAATGGTTAGGATGGCCGAAAGGTCTACTTGTGAGTGGAATTTGGGCCCCACCGTACTATTTTAACCATTTCCGCTCGTCCAGGCTTGTAACTAGGAGCGTAATTCACCGAGGTAGTTACAATTGGTATCAGAGCCATCCCGCCCTTCAGGGTCTCAGCCAAATGGTCGTTGTCAGTCTAGCAAATATTTTTGGTAGCTATGTATACTAGGGAAAAACAAAACACGAGAGTAGGACTGCTTCCACTTTTCTTCTTAACCACCCACCCACCCTTTTCTGGTAAGGAAGTGTAACGTTTTCTATCCTCTTCTTAAATTCAAACTAGGATTCACGTGTTCTGGGTTTCCGTAGTACCATAGGTTGAGTGTGTGTGTGTGTGTGTAATTCCTTGTCTATCTGTTGTATCCAACATGTTATCTTTATCTGCCTTTGGTTATCAACTGTTGGTACATTCCATACTGACAGGCTTTTGAATACCGGCGCGATCTATCTGACTCCTTGTTAACCGGTGCCATCTTCTTAAGGGTGTCCTTCCTTCTAGCAACTCCACATTCTGTGAAACCATCAGTTGCTAATCGCTACCTGATAAGTGTTTTTGCGCATCTATTGGTATTTTAATGCCGAAAAATGCGGAAAAATTTTCTTTGTTATATCTGTGCTTCCACACTCCTTTTCAGTCGTGTGTGAAACATTATCTATCTCCCTTTTATCAGCATGTCCATGCTAACTCATTCTTTTGTCACCGGCGCTTAATCCTAGAGTTTCATTTCATCTCCAATTCTCTTGGGCTAATTACATAACATGTGTCGATCCGATGCTGGTGATTGTAATTTGGTTCTCGGCATAGCTATATGACACTTATCTTGAGTGGAATATGGAAAATGCAATCACCACTATCCTCCAAATGGTGACGGTTATCTCCTGCGATTTTGAGTACACCGCGATCATATCTATGCATATGCAAGCATCTTTGGTAATCCAGAGTTTCTCCAAGCACTACGGCGGTCTATCATCTGTCCATCATGCTGCACATCCTTTTGAACCCCATATCTGCACAATTCTCCTGGATACGAGGGAATTGCATCTTTTCGTCTCTGATAGCTTTGCTTAAGGTATGAGCTATCATCGGTTCTTATCCAAGATCTCTTTATCTTTGTAACCGGTGATCCGATCGACAATGTGAACCAGGTGACATCTCTTTTTCTTCCGAAGGACCAGTTATTCTGTCAGCGCATCTTCTTCAACAGGAATCCTTACTCGTAACGTTGATCTTTCAAAGAGCGTTGAGCTCAGAAAGTGTTTCGAGCATTTGTTCGTTCTCCCGCCTCTTGAACTTGGTATTCTGGGAATATCTTGTTAATCCATGGTGGTATATGTTGATAATATGCTTGCCTATTCGATATCTATGGAAGGACATGAAAGATCATCTGTGTCTCTTTCTCTCGAACTTCGTGAGCACTGCCTGTGTGCAAAGTCTCAAAGTGAGAGTTCTGACTTTTTGAAGTCACATATCTCGACCACGTCCTTCTGCTAAATACATTACTTTAACTCTGGAATTAGCAAGTCCATTGTTAATTCCATCCTCCATCTTCAACCAATCCGGAGTTGTTCCTTGTTGGCAAGTTATCATCGTCGTTCCGCTGAAGATTTCCTCAAGGCTGCTAAATCTCTCTCAATCATTTCAAGAAGAACATGGAGTTCTTTCACCTCAATCTCGTTAAGTAATCTCTTGAAACCTCTCGCCCTATCGTCTATGCTCAACCCACCGGAGGCCATGAAGATTTTTCAGATCTTTTGTAATCCTTATGTTCAAGTGGTGCTATCTTTTTCTTTGTCTGTGGACTCTTGCAGTTGTCTCCGTAATCTTCCTTCATACCTTTCCGGGGGTTTGATACTTCAGACATGACGACAACATCATCATCTTTATCTATCTGTGAACCCGGCAAATCGTTTGCATCTACCCTTGTTTTCTAAACGAAGTTCCATGAGTTTTTGTCAATACCTTCAGTCTGTTTCGGTAGTTGGGTTGCATGATTTTCTTATTCATGTGCGGAGTAATGCTTTGATTGCGGGATGGAGTAGCTACCATACCACTACTCTTATCATTCGCTCTTGTACATTGAATTGGTGAATTAATGTGATTTCACTCATTCCACGGAAGTTAGAAGTGGCCTTTATCCCTTGATACTTTTACTTCCGTCCTTGTTTTTCCGGAGTGCTCTTTCGAAGAAAGTAATCAATAATCTCTTGTTGGTGATCTCACCCTTTCTACACGGAGCAAAATCCTCAATTATCTGGTGGAAACAGACGCAAACCTTTTTCTATCCTCGTCTTTCTACCGATGCTCGATATCCCCAAACAAGATGAAAGGAAGCTATCTCTCTCTTTGTTTCATCAATTCTTTTTCTGTGGTAAAGCCAATTATGGTTGATGCCATCAGCCGCAAATCTATTGCGTTAGCCTCAAGGCTAAAGAAAGTAATAAGTATCTCTACAATAACCTCCAGATCCTCCATATTCTTTGCTTCTCGGGATTCCACCATGATCTGGCTTCACATCCATCTCTGGAAGTTATATCTGCGCACCTAAATTGCGTGATCCTTGGTTCTTACCGGCGCAACAAGAATCTAATCCGACGATGTCTAACTAAATCTTTCTGTTGTTATCAAGGGACTCTATTGTTTGAAGGCAATATTGTTTCCGAACTTCTTTTCTCAAATCCGAGAGAAGATACGATGCTATTGTAATAGTGGTTCAAAACCTCTCCAATCTAGCTCCTTTCTTCCGGCGAGACAAAGATTCATCCTCTCTCGTATCGGTAAATCTTTAATCTTAATGGTGTGTCTTTCTTTATCCATGATACATCATCTTCTCCTTTTCTTTCACAAGTGGTTATATTCTTTTATCATGATTCTCGAGAAAACCGGAGCTATGCCCATCCTATCCTTCTTGTCTCACGACAATCCTTCAACTCTTCTAACCCGTTGTTTCTCAAGAAAAACGCTAGACTCGCAACAAGTCTAGCAAGTTTTGCAAGGTGTACTGGTCGCACCATTCCGTTGTTCATCAATTTGGGAACGTGAGGGTCACCTTCGTTCGAACACCCGCTTCTCCTTGTGTTGTTTTCTTTTTCCTAGGAATCTCGGGGCGAGATTATTGTTTAGTGGGGGAGAGTTGTAGCATCCCAATTGTCTAACAATTGCAATGCTACTAGCCTAGTCTGTATAAATGCTACTTTCTATATATAATTGTTGCATCATAATTATATCATGCTCATGTCATCATGCCACCTTGCATTTGAGCATCATATAAAACCCTTTTTGTGTTGGTTCTTCTCTCATATGCATTGTCAATTGTATTTGCCTCTTGATATTGTATTTGGTTCTTGATATATTGTTTAAATGCCCAAGTTGAGTTGGGGGCATATCTTTTAATCTACTCCACCACCCTTTCTTTTCACCACCTTATAATTCCACCATTCCATTATCCATGATCTTGTATTTTATTTTCTTTGGGTATTTAATCTAGCTCATGGGAGATAGGATGGATCTACTTCCACAAATTCTTTTGCTTGGCTTTAATCCACTTTTGGGAATGCATAAGAATAATGCCATGTAAATATTATTGTTTTCACAAGAATAAGCATGGCATTAATTATTTTGCATGGGCCATGCAAGAACCACCACATTCTAGTCTTTTGGGTTTTTATTTGAATTTTGAGTGGATCATCTTCCATCTTCCTTTACCCCTCTTTTGCTTGATCTAGTTGGTCTTGCTAAAAACCACACCACATCTCTCTCTCTCTCTCTCTCTTCCTCACCTTCCTCTCCTTTCACCTCCATCCATGCATGGTCATGTGGATCATGCCTAAAACCCTAAACCATACCCTCTCTCTCTAATCCTTTCTCCAAAAATCTCTCACCTAAGCTAAACCCTAAACCTAACCCCTCATCTACCCTAGTCACACCCTACCACCACCATGGGAACCATCTAACCTAACCCGAGCCACCACCCTACTCCAACCCTAGCTCCATACCGAGCCTCCCTCTCTAGCTCTCTCCCTCTGCCGTGCGACCCCACCAGCCCGAGCCTCACCCGCCTGGCCCACCTGCAGCCAGTCCCCATGCCTACCTGCCCCGGCCCGTGCCTGCCCTGGCCCCCAGCTCGAGCACGTGAAGGAGGGGAAAAAGGTGGCCGAAGCCACCTCTATCCCTAACCACTCCCCCACGGCACCCCCTCTCCTCTCCCGTCCCTATCTACCCCCTCGCTCGCCTGCTGCCTTCCCCAGATCCACCCCAGGTCCCTGCCTCTCCCCCTCTTTTCCTCCACCGCCACCGTCTACACCATCGCCGCCCACCGTCGGCCTCCACTTTCCCTCCTCTTACCAGCCGGTGGCGTGGCGCTCTGCGTGCCGCGGAAGACCAAGGGCCCTCCCCTGCATCGTCCTGTACGTACCAGCGAGGAGGAGAAGGACCCCAGGCTCGCCAGGACCGAGACGCCCGACGAAACCCTAGCCCTGCAGTCCGTCTGCATCGCCGGCGATCCACCGCGTCCCAGCCCCACCCGTCACCACCAACATCTCCTCGGTGAGCCCCTAATCCTCCCTGACATGCTCCGCCTCGCTGTCGCCGTCTAGATCCGTAGTTCGTTTTGTCGAACGCCCTCAGTGCACCGCCAGACGCTGGTGTTTGCACGCCCCGCGACGCGCGTAGCCTCAACTGGTCGTCTAGCCCCCACCTGACACCGACCTCTCCCTAGCCCAACGGTAGCCGCCTCCGCGCGCGAGCCCAGGTCGCGGGATCGAATCCCCGCCTCGCTGCGCCGCGCACCACGAGCGCAAGACGGTGGAGAAGATCCACAGTACCGCGGCGCCGTTTTACAGAAACCCCCCCCCCCCCACCTTTTTGTCCCGTCAACCCGCGCTCCCTTCGCCGCGCCACGTGGCTGACCCTCCCCTCTCGCTGTCATGTGGGCCCGGCCCCACCGACGGACCCACCGGTCAGCGACCTGGGCTAGCTAAGGCCGCGGTACAGAAAACCCTTCGGTGCGCCTGTTACCGCCAGATCGGCCCGGACCCACTTGGCGGTGTCAGTGGCTAGGTCTGTGTGAGTACAAAATGGTTTCTGCTTGCTGTTCAATTTAAACCTTTTCAAATTTATTTTAAACTCAAATTCAAATCTGCATTTAAATAACTTTTGAAATATAAATCCAAATTAAACAAATGGTATATGTTTTGAAATCAGAAAAATGTGAGGATTTCAAATATGCCCTTCAAAATATATTTTGGACACTTTAATTTTCGAGTTGATTAAAATTACAATAAAATGCCCTTTTTCTTAATTAATTAATAACTTTTGTTTTATAACTCCAAATTTAACAAATGATATGTCTAAATCGATCAGTGCGACGAGACCTTTCTGTTTATGCATTCCATGTTCTGTATTGCAGCATGCATCATATAAATATAAAGTATACAGCAACTTATTCGAGAATAAAATGTGATCAAAACTCCATAAAATGTTTATTTCTTGTATTCTACACCTCACCCATGCCATGCTACTTTATTGCCATGCAAATTGTGCATCATTCATCATGGCATGGTTGTTTGCTTGTCGCATTTGATTCATATGCTTATGCACTTTATTTATGTTGGCCCTTGTTTGTTTGGTTCTTCTTCGAATAAACGCTGAGCAGGGGATATATCAAGAAACCCAGGAGCACTACCCAGATCCTTCTCTCGCTTCAACTGAGCTGCCAGGCAAGCACTACCACATGCTTGTATACATACAGTACCTATTGCCTCTATCTTATTCTTGCATCATCGAGTCGCGATTGCATTAAACTGAATCCCAAGTACTGCATAGCCTTTACTTTTAAACCCCACCGAAGCTTGTTCCTCCATCCCATGAGCCATTACTACAGGAGTTGTTTGAGCCATGCGAGTCGTAGAACAGCATGTGTAGGGTATGTGAGTGTCTGATGGATAACGAGGTACCTAAACAACTTAACCTGAGTAGTATGGGATAACTAATGAAAGTGGCACCGGTGAGCAATATCTGCTATTTGGTTTTTTATGCTCACTTGTGTCCCGTAGGACCCCGAGTACTTGATTCCTGTTCCTTGAATATTCGCGCTATCCACATCCGGGAGGCTTATGGGACCCCCCCTGAGCCAGAGCTTGATTCATTCTTATTTCTTGGGGCCACAAACTAGTTTGAGGTTTTATTTACTATCTTGTACTTATGCCATGCTTTACTGCTTTATTTAAAATTGTGCGAGGTACTGCACCTGTACTGTTTAGGATCGGGACACGATTTCGCGGTATCGACAAGCCCAGTCACACTTTCGGGTTCCCAGTTGTTTACAGCCATCCACCCAAACCTTGACTCCGTCTCGGAGCCGGCCAGCTTCGTTGCGGGTATACTTAATGGGGTGGCCCCCTGAAATATTTCTGAATCTTGTGATTGCTTTGTCGTGACTGCCTCGTTGGGTTTTGATTTGGTTTTTCCGAGGTTGATCGAGTGTGTGTTGCTATTTGTGCACCCCTGCAGGGTAAAACTTTCTGAAAGCCGTGTCCGCGGTTATGGACGACTTGGAGCACTGTTTCTCGGTCATAGACAAGTATAACTAAAGTACCGCTTTTAATTTGACTAAGTAACTGACTAGTAAATAGTGCAACACTCATGGAATGGATAATAAAACTGCCAACGGATGGGGGGTGTTCGTCCGCTTCCTCGTTGGTAAGCGAGGAGGAGGATGGATCTGTTAATATTACTGTTATAACTGTTGTTATTAATTCACGGACATCCGTCTATCTTTGGTTAGGCGGATGGTTAGCGAGTATCTATAGAATTGTTAGGGTTTATCTTTTGCTGCAATTGCGTCACCCCAGGTTGTGTCCCCTTTAGAGGCATAAAGACTTGCTGAGTACCCCTAGGGTCTCACACGATAAATTATTTGATTCAGATGAACAGGTACACTCACGAGATGGATACTGGGTGGAGGAGACGGACGATGTGGGCAACGATCATTCGGTGTAGAGATTCCGGAAACGGGGATCCGTGAGATCTGTGGGCGGGATGTGTTTATTATGGGGCATCTTATGCCGATTTGCTTCTTATCCGTACTCGGATCTTGTTTGCCGCTTCCGCCTGATACTCTGATGTTTGATGTATGAGGAGATATCCTAAACTATTATATCTATCTAGGATATTTGGATCTTGCCGTATGGCGTTGCAATATTTCTATTTCTTTTAGATGGAATGGCTCTGAGGACTGTTGTATGGTGGCTTGCATACATACTCATTTGTGTATGTAGTTGATCCCTTCGTCTGCCGATTACGCCGCCCGTTCTTGTCCCGATGTTTGGAAATGATTAGGACGGCCGAAAGGTCTACCTGTGAGTGGCATTTGGGCCCCACTGTACTATTTTAACCATTTCCGCTCGTCCAGGCTTGTAACTAGGAGCGTAATTCACCGAGGTAGTTACAGATTGGGACCCTCAATCCCCCTCTTTTCGCATCGTCTGATCAAGACGACCACGTCCATCTGATCGTCCTCGTTGGTCCCCCACCCATGGGTGTACTTAGCTGGGAAAAATTAAAAAAAACTGAACGCACTAGAAAACATCTTCCATAACTCGAAGCGCGCACATTAAATCCCAAGCGACGCTCCCTGCAGGTCATTCCACCGTTCAACGCTAAGAGCTCCAGCGAGGCTCTCATCGGAACGCAACACCGTTGTCGGTAGCTCATAACAGCACCCGAACCTAGCAAGATCGATGGCCAGTCGTAGAAAACGTGGTGGCCGGTGGAAGCAACCGCCATCGCCGGTGGTAGCAAGCGTCGTCGCTGGTCGCAGCAAACCGTGGTCGCTTGTGGTAGCAAAGGCGGTGGCCGGTGGTACCAACCGTCTTCGTCGGTGGTAGCAAGGGTCGTCGTCAGTCGTAGCAAACCACGGTCGCTGTGGTAGCAAGCGCGGTGGCCGGTCGCAGCCGTCGTCTCCGGTGGTAGTAACCACCACTGCCGGTTGCAGAAAACCGCGGTCGCTGGTGGTAGAAAGCGCCGTCACCAGTGGCGGCAACTGTCGTGGCCGCCAGCCTACCCTTGTAGCACGTACGAAGCACCTATGTAGCGGCGACGTTTTTAGCAGCGGCAGGTGGCGTTTGCAGCAAGCACCAGTGTAGGCGCATGTGGCGGCTGAGGATTTGGAAGTTGCAGGTGGAAGGGGAAGGTAAGAGGAGATGGGAGATTTGAGAGGTACGGTGGCCGCGCGGCAGCGTCATGGTGGCGGGAGAGAAACAGTGATGGTGTGGCAATGGGAGAATCTCGTTTGCACCAGAAGTAGGAAGGGAAGATGCAGGCAAGCACTAATCGGGAAATTTACCGGAGAGAATAAACTGCCTTGTGGAAGAAGAACGAGAGAAGGGATAAGGTTGAAGGTGGGCCCGCCAAAAAATGCGTGGCACGCTCATAATAAGGAAGATGCAACGCTCGCGTTTGTCCGAGGGCTTTGAAGTGTTTTCCTTAATAGATTGGATCATACTTCAACATGGGGGGCTCCCATCTACGTAGTAGGAAAGGACGCGCCGAGCCGAATATATGAGGGCACATGTCCCAATTCATCCAGCTCGATCCAACTGGAGACGACGCCATCGACGGGGAGAATATCCCGGTGCACCGGCCGTGGATCCGTCTTCGTAGCCTGCATCCCATTGCTGCCAGCCCCATGCAACACCCTTAGCCTTCGCAGGTGTGCCATGCAAGGGCCTTCAAATGACTAGAACCAGGCGTCACCCCCGCTTCATCGGTGGCCAGGTGGCTTTGCTGGTGGTCGCCTCTAGGAGTGGCTAAAAGGGAAAAAAGAGGAGGGGAAGGAAACGGCGGTGGCGATCTAGGGTTCACCCCCTAGTCACGTGGATTATTTTGATCGTTCTACTCAACGCAAGGATTTGCTCAAAGAAGGCAAGGAGCTATATGTTCAACCCCAGCTCCGTGTGAACTGCTCAATGCTTCAACACGCACATACCCTTGGGCTCTGGTCAAAGAGAGATGATAACACGCATTTTAGTCGTGCGAGAAATGCCAACACCATGCAGAATTCGCGTGAGTTTAACGCAGAGATACCTGATAGGTACAGATCGCCACTCGTGAGCTGCGGCGCGCGCGTCGTGTGCGCGCTCGAAGGAGAACCAAAAAAGATCGAAAAAATGATGTGAATCGAATGATTGTACGCGGCACGCGCATTGCGCCTCAGGACCGGATTCTTGGAGGGCTATGCCACACAAAAGATACTCGAAAGTCATTTTCGTTGCTTTCCCCAAGCTTTAGCTAGCCTCCACCCAAATTATTCCTCCTCCGTCCAGCATACACACCATATCTTCTGGCCTGGCACATCCAGTCCATCGAAAATGCAAAAAAAAAAAAAATTGCAAAGAATGATAAGCACGACTACATAGTATGGGATTGGTGATTAGACTTAGGGCCAGGCAGCACCAATTATTAGGTCAAGGTTAGGTTAGCGTTTGGTGGCTGCGATGTGGCCATGCTTGGTGACGACGAACGAGCTCCTGCTGTCCACCCATTAAACTCCACTGCAGGATTAGCTCACCCCGTAATTAACAAAGCATATCTAGACCGATGACTGCTGGAGATGAACCTGGTGTCGCACAAAGAGATGGCCATGACGCAGTTCCCTGACCTCCAATGCCTATCTCTTCCCTTCGAGCAACCTAGATTAATTGCAGCGGATATCTTTGATTAACGAGTTGGGTGGTGGGGCGACGCTAGCCTCTCCTCTGTTGTACTTATTCATTCATGTGGTATCGTACATCCAGGATCCAGATGCTTCTCCCTGACCTCATCAGCCTCATCCTCAACTCGCAAGGCTGAAACCAAAGATGTCACGATCCAATCTATGTGAATGTATATTTACATGCACGGCAAGCATGAGTGGCCAATCGATGGTGGTACCTTTTAGCCGGTGGCCAATAATTCACCTCTCGGCAGGCCTAGGCATCTACCAACACGTCCCACTGCGAGACCACCAAACCTGCCGATTTTTTCCGGGACAGCATGATCGTGCTACGTGTACGCGACGGTTCGTGTGGCGCTCAGGGTCAGGGGTAGAAACAAGGCAGCAGGTAAGCGAGAGCTACAGCAGCGATGTCATGTACTGCAGAAGAACAAGGAGGCCGACGAAGATCGCCTTCCTTGGGTTTACTTTTGGGCAGACACGAGGCCAGCACCGAAGCGACCGGCGGCTTGTCACGGCCGGCCGCGCTCGGAAATGCGTCGGTTTCCTTGCCGAAAACGCAGCGGTTGCCCGTGGGAGCGCGGCCATGGCAGACGTGCCCGCACACGCGACGCCGACGCGCCTGCTCGTTACGCCTCGCGTCGCTGCCCTCGCACCCAAAAAAGGAAGACGTCGCGTTGCACGGCGGAGCTCTGTCGCGGATCGCCGCCTCGGGATCGGGAACCTTCTTCTTCCACCGGCCGGGGTCTCTCGTATTCTCAGTTTCTCACCCGCCGCCAGGCTCGCCGTGTCAACGTCACGCGCGTTCCGTGCCCACGGCGTGGCCGCGTCGGTCCGCGCGGCTGCGAGATTTTTTTGGCTGCCGATGGTTGGTCCACAACACGCCCGATTACGGAGGTGTGCGCGCGCTTCTATTGCCTCTTCACCGGGGCAAACTCCGTGCAGATTCTTTACGAGAGTCACCGTATTTTCTTGCTCCATCACCAGGGCATCTGTAGTACTAGTTGTTTGCATGCAGCATCTAGTACTAGCTAGTTTTCGGTTAACGCTTCTGTAAATACGATCAGCACACACTATCTAACCATGTCGACAAGCGGCAGCAAATCAAAGGCCGTCATTCACTGTTGACTCGGTCCGACTCGGAAGCAACTAGCAAGCAAAGTTTGAACAAATCCTACAGTACCATACTCTTTCTTCTCCCCATGTTGCTATCCGAGAATTGATGTTTTTCCCTCAATTTGGCAGAAAAAAACGCGTCACGAGAGGGACTCCCTACTATACAATCACGTGGTGGTTGTGCAGGCCAATGTGAAAATGATCACCCAATTATAAACTCCTGGATGGCTCACAATTGGACCTGCAAATGGGGGTAATAATTGAGCAGGCGCTACCATTCAACCTTGTCCTTTTGGGGTCCTAATCCGCGGTGCCCACGGCTCCATGGAAGCTACAGTACTACGAAGCTCAAATCACAAATGTTTCATCCAATTCACACAACTGCTTTTGATTGGACCATGTAACAATAGTTGTTCTAGATTTTTCTTATACCGCACGGAGATCTACAAGACGATTCGAGAAAATAATAAAGATGTGTTGGGGAAATTACCTGGACAGAGGCCGGTTATCTCTTAATTGTGATTAGCACACTCTTAAATATGGTCTGAAAATATGCAGCAGAATTAGTGTAAACTTCAGTACCACTTGTATGCTAACTCACGGATCATTGCTTTTCACGGAAGAAAACATATGCATCAAATATATATGGACAAAATGAGACCCTCAGAACCTCTCTTTTGACCCTAGACAATGTCTATGGTAAGAAGAGAAGTTCTCAGAATAGCAGCAGCAGCAAATCAACACACAGGGACACCAATCCTTTTTATGTGGAAACCTCTCAACTTGAGAGGAAAAACCACAAGCCGAAGCCACATAAATCTTTTTCCACAATTATCAAATGGGAATACAGCTTGTTCTTCTCTAGAGAGCACTAGAATATCTCATACATCAAAATACACACGGAAAGTGGATGCCAATAACAAGATTTAGGGCACAAGAGTTAGGGACCAGAGCAATCTCACCAAAAATAGTGGAACAACAGCTTGAAGGAGACAAGGTAGTAGATCTAGGTCTTTACAACCTTGTGGGCAGAGCCCGGTGCTTGATTCAGCTTCTTCCTTCAACTTCTCTTTCCCTTCTTTCTTGGTTTTCTTCTCCAATGGAGGCTAACCTGGATTTTCGTCACTCCACCTTGTGGTAGCTGGCTGGGAGGCTTATCCTCTCCATTCTCTCATATGCAATGTTTAAAATGACCCTTGGTCATAACCCTAAAGGTTTGTGGGCTCTTGCACCACCTGTTTGGACCGCCTGGAAGGCTTCATAAGGCCATCTCATCATAGCCCACATGAGGAGGATACCCGACATTCTCCCTCATCCGACTCATGTGGGGGCACCTCCATGCCCGCTGCCTTGCAACATACCAGAAGCTTATCACTTGGCAATATCTTGGTCATCATATCCGAGCAATTATTATCGGTATGGATCTTCTCAAGTTTCAACAACTTGGAACTCACAACATCTCGAATTCAATGATACCTCACATCAATGTGCTCGGTTCGAGAGTGGAAACTTGGATTCTTGGCAATATGGATAGCTGACATGGGTATGCCCTATGGGTACCTGATGTTAGTCTACCCGGTCCAGCCTGGCAGAAGCCCATACAGTTACCCGCTCTGGATGGCGAAGCTCAGGAAGGATTCGGGTGGCCCGGTCCCATAAAGGATGCAACTCCTTAGAGAACATGACCGTCTTTAGATAGAAATTCAAAGGGTAAAAATCTAATCTATAACCGACTCGGCCTACCCCGAGACCTGGCCTCCCCATATAAAGGCCAGGAGGGCACGGCGAGGAGGATCTCACCTCATAACCTAGCACACAACTCAACATATCTCATCTGCGCACCCCTATAACTTTCGGCATCGCCATCAACAAAGAGCAGACAAGCAGGAGTAGGGTTTTTCCTCCGGGGGCCTGAACCTGGGTAAACACCGTGTCCCCGTGTTTGCTTGTCTGTTAGCCATTCCGCGATCTCCAGCATCCCCTCCTTCTCCAAAACCCAAGTCCATAACAATGGGCATTGATGAGTCAAACCCTCGTCAATAGCGCTCTAGCTATCAGAAAACAGATTGTAATTTCTTGCTTCATGCCCAACGTTTGCAAGAAGTTCTTCATCCATAACACTTCCTTGCAAGCGTCAACTTCTGCTATGTATTCAGCATCTGTGGTAAATAGTGATATCCATTTCTACAACCTTGATTGCCATGACACTGCTCCCCCTGCATAAGTCATCAAGTATCCAGAGTTAGACTTCCTAGAATTTGCATCTATATAGCCTTGCAATACAGGATCACCGCTTCCAAAGCATAAGCATGATATAGAAGTACCTTTGAGATACCTGAGAATCCACTTCACTGCATTCCAGTGAGCTTCCCCTGGATTTGTCATGAACCGGCTAACAACTCCAACTGCATAGACAATGTTAGGCCTAGTGCATACCATGGCATACATCAAACTGCCCATGGCAGATTGGTACAATAATTTACTCATTTCTTCTTTCTCCTTCTTGATGCTAGGGCATTGTTCTGAACTCAGTTTGTGATGGCCTGCAAGTGGAGAGGTAACAGACCTTCTGTCTTTCATGTTGAACCTTTCAAGTACCTTCTCAATGTACCATTTCTGTGAGAGCCAAAGCAGTTTTTGATCTATCATGGGAGATTTTCATGCCAAGTATTTGTTTAGCTGGTCCTAAATCTTTCATGGCAAATGATTTACTCAATGCCTTCTTGAGGAGAGAAATCCTCTTTGTGCCATTTGCAACAATCAGCATGTCATCGACATATAGCAAGATAATAATGAAGTCGCCCTCGGCGTACCTCTTCATAAAGACACAATGATCAGGTTGTGCTTTATGGTATCCAAGATCAGTCATAAATGACTCAAACTTCTTGTACCACTGTCGAGGAGCTTTCTTCAAGCCGCACAAGCTCTGTTCAATCTGCACACTTGGTGCTCCTCACCTGCAACCACGAATCCTTCTGGCTGCTCCATGTATATCTCCTCCTATAGGTCACCATGTAAGAATGTTTTCTTCACGTCGTGTTGCTTAATTTCCAAGTCTATGGTGGCAGCCATGTCTAGTACAACTCGGATCAAAGACATATTGACCACTGGAGAGAATATCTCATTGAAGTCAATACCCTTTTTCCGACTAAAACCTTTCACAACCAATCTGGCCTTGTACCTTGGATGTGAGCTATGCTCTTCGGTCTTCACTCTGTACACCCACTTGTTTTTGAGTTCTTTCTTGACCTTTGATAAAGACACCAACTCAAAGGCGTCACTCTCATACAGGGATTTCATCTCATCCTGCATGGATTCCGACCATTCATTCTTGTGGTCATCAGACACTGCCTCCTCATAGCATGAGGGCTCACCTGCATCAATCATCAACACATATTGATGTGGTGGATACCTTGTGGAAGGTGCTAGATCTCTTCCACTTCTCCTCAACTGCTACACTGGTGGTGGGGAATCAGGTGGATTAACATCACCTTGATCATCATCATCTTCGTTTGATGGTTGTTCATGTCCCTCACTTGTACTACCTTGTTCAGCTGCATCATCATCGTTTTCAACATCATCATCTCCCCCATGATTGTGATGCATGAGCGAAGGGTTAACTGGATCCAAGTCAACCTGAGGTGTGGTGACCTTCGGCTTCTCCAGTTTCCCAATATCTTGTATTGTTTGATCTTCAAAGAACACCACATCTAGACTTCTACATGTCTTCTTCTTGATTGGATCCCACAATTTGTATCCAAATTCATCACTTGGACTGTTGAGATAGATGCACCGTTTTGTCTTGCTATCAAGCTTGTATCTCTCGTCCCTCGGGACGTGCACAAATGCCTTGCACCCAAATACCTTCAATTGCTTGTATGACACTTCCTTCCCTGACCAAACTCTCTAAGGAATATCACCTGCAAGAGGAACTGAGAGGGACAAGTTTAGTACATACATAGCTTGATTCAAAGCTTCAGCCCAAAAATAATTAGGTAACTTTGCATAAGATAGCATAGTTGTGACACTCTCGGTAAGAGTCATGTTCATTCTCTCGGCAAGTCCATTGAGTTGGGGTGTCTCTGGTGGAGACTTCTCACACACTTCAATTTCCTGCCTGTTTCTCTCTCAACCTTGGCATGGAATTCCTTGAAGACGTCAAGCACCTGCCACTTGTTTCTCAATGCATAGAGAAATATCTTCCTAAAATGGTCATCAATGAATGCCACAAATTATAATGCTCCATCGAGGGATTTTTTGTTCATAGAGCAAACATCAATGTACACAATGTCAAGAACATTCTCTGCACGATGTAGCGGGCGTGTACGAAATGCAACCCTATGTTGTTTGCTAGCAAAACAATGTTCACAGGGTTTCAAGGTTATACATTTTAACTCATGGAGGTAATTCTTGCGAGCAAGAGCTTGCATGTCCTTCTCACTCATATGCCCAAGCCTCTTGTGCCACAACTCAACCGAAGTGTCATTCTCGGCGACGTTCCGCACATCATTGCTTAGCTTGATTGTAGTCACATAGAGACAGACTTGCTTGCTTCCTCGAGCCACAATCAAAGAGCCTTCGGTGAGTTTTCATTTTGCATCACCAAAATAACTTCCATGGCGAATGTAATCAAGATTTCCAACTGACAACAGATTCAGCTATATGTCGGGAACATGTCTCACGTCATCAAGCACCAACCTGCATCCTGTGTTTGTCTCGATGCATATAGTGCACTTGCCAATAATATTCGACGAACCGCTATTCCCCATCCTTACCTGGCCAGTAATGCCGCTAGTATAGGACATGAAATACTCCTTGTGTGATGTAATGTGGAAGGACACACCTGAATCCACAACCCAACTCATGGAATCATCACACACAACACTACAGCATTCTTCATCTTCAATGACTAGGTAATCTTCACCTTGCTCACATAATGCAGTCATGGCGGCGCCATTCTCGCCCTTTTGCTCAGCCTTCTTATCGACTTTTTCCTCTAGCATATCTCTTTTGTATTTTCTACAATCGCTCGTCTTGTGTCCCGGCTTGCCACAATAAAAGCAAGTAGCACCTAATATCTGTCTTGACTTTGATCTCCCCCTGGACTTATGGTCTTTTCCATGCTGAGATTTGCCTTGGCAACGTCCACGGTTGTCATTCTTGCCGTGGGATTCAGCCACATAGGCATCAGAAGAGGCGGCATCGCCTTTTTACCTCTTACTAGCTTCTTCATTCAGCATGTTATTCTTCACCATATCCAACGCCAGCTTCCCATCCGGAGCTGAATTGCTAAGTGACACAACAAGCGTGTTCCAACTATCAGGCATGGAACTCAGCAACAATAATGCTTGTACCTCATCCTCGAAGTTGACCTTCATGGCAGTGAGTTGATTTATATAGCACTAGAAGACATTCAAGTGTTCAATAACACTGCTACCATCCCGGTACTCAAGATTTGATAGTCTTTTGATTACCAAGGCCTTGTTCATAGTTGTATTCCTCTCATACATTGACTCCAACTTCTGCCACATCTCATACACATTTGTGTCGTTTGCAACATGGTGGAATATATTGTGGTTGATGTACAAACGAATCATACCTACTTCTTTTCTGTTCAGCACTCTCCATTCTTCTTCCGCGACACCGGATGTCGGTATCTTGTCTTTCGCAATTCGCTCATACAAATCCTTGCAATAAAGGATGTCTTCCATCATTGGCTTCCTCGTGAGAAATTAGAAGAATCGAGTTTTATCATGCCACTTGTGGTGGCACCTTCTTCCAAATCCGTTGCACGCTAGCAGCAACCTTAGAGCAAACCTTGCACTCTGATAACACTATGTTGGGGAATATTCTGGGACAGAGGTCGGTTATCCCTTAATTGTGATTAGCACACTCTTAAACGTGGTCTAAAAATACGCAACAAAATTATTATAGACTTCAATTGTTGCTCTTCACGGAAGGAAACATATGCATCAAACATATATGGAGAAAATGAGACCCTAAGAAGCTCTCTCTTGACGCTAGACAATGTCTATGGTAAGGAGATAAGTTCTCAGAAAAGCAGGTGCAGCAGCAAATCAACACACAGGGACACCAATTCTTTTTACGTGAAAACCTCTCAACTTGAGAGGAAATACCACGGGCCAAAGACACCCAAATCTTCTTCCACTATTATCAAATGGGGATACAACTTGTTCTTCTCTAGAGAGCACTAGAGGATCTCATACATCAAGATACAAATCTTGGATGCCAATAACAAGATTTGGGGCACAAGAGCTAGGCACTACTAGGAAAACGGCTATAGGTAATCTACACATCCGTGGCACACGTGCTGGAGGTTTCCCACGGGTAAAATAGTCGTGCCGCATTGCCCATAGATGCCCTATGGCTAACTGCCGTAAGCATGGCGCACATAGGGATGGTGCGCCACGGCTATGTGTGGGCCAAGGTACAGGTGGCCATAGACCATATACCCGTAGCGCACTAGGTCAGGGTGCGCTACGGGTGTGAAACTTAGCCGTAGCATATCCGAACCAGTGTGCTATAGGCATGTGTGTTGCGGCCTGCTGCAGCAGCTGGGTCAAGTTACCCTTAGGGCACCCTGCCCCTAGTTCCCTGCGGCTAAGTTGGGCCTGCACCAACTCCACCCCTCCCCCGTGGATCGTCTTTTTAGCCTTGCAAAAAATAAAATAAAATTAAAAACACTTCAAAAAATAAAATCCTTTAACATGTAGGTAGGTAATGTGGTTTAGTTTTTAGGAAAATTAACAAACAAGAATTTTGACTTTTTCTGAAAAATATTCATGCCACAGTAAAACGGCCGTAACATTTGCATACGATGTAAAAAACGTTTAATATACCAAAATAACGAGAACAAGATTTCTCATCCGTTCGCAACGACCTCTGGTCGTTTAGCGATTTTTTATATTTTCAAAATTCAAAAAAAGTAAAAAGTTACGGTCAAATGATCGTTTTTTTCCTGCAGAAAAAAATAGAGGGAAACTTACCCGTAGCGCACCATGACCTAGTTTGCCACGAGTAAGTGGGCAGGATTCGAAATTCGAATCACCACCCCGCCCACCTACCCCTTGTCAACACCCGGATTTTTAATCCCAGATGCCTGTTATGCCATACATCACAATCCCAGGATTACCATTTTTGCGACACATAACAAAATTGGATACCATAGTACATCATCCATTACAAACCGTACATAAGTTCTTACACAAATAGGGATCTCATGATTCAGTTCTTAATACAACTTCAAGCAGCGGAATACGTAATAATAATGGTAGCGTAGGCGAAGCTCCATCTTCGGGGTCACAGGCAATGCTGACGATGGGAGATGATCCTAGTTGTCGTAACCTTCCTGGGTTCTATCCTCCAGGTACTCCTCTTCATAGTCTGGCCACGGGAATAGCCACAGACAAAGCCATGAGTACTCTTTAAGTACTCGCAAACTAATACTAACAAGTGAAAGGGGTTTTTGATAATAGGACACTAGGCTCTAGGGTTGTTTTGCAAAAGCCAGATTTATCTCTACTAAGTTTGGAAACAACGAATGCTAGTTAAGGTTTTATAACACCTAAGTGGGAACTTGTATCTCATGCCACAACCCTGTTGTGGTCAAGTCAAAGTCTCAATTCATTTCACAAGTCATTTTGGAAAAGTCTGACGGGGGAACAGTATGGCCACTCCAACTGTCCATAACCGCGGACGCGACTATTCGAATAGTTTGACACTCTGCAGAGATTGTACACTTTCACCACAACATTCGATACATCCGTCAGGAACAAATCCTGAATTCACCATACTCAGTATGCGGATAATCAATCCTAACCTTTCAATTACACGCCCTAGTATAAGCACCTATCCTGTGAGTTTGGCCTCCCAACCATGAACAACTGTTATCTTGGGTACTGCACAGGTGGACAATCTTCACAAGGTAGCCTTAGCTCAGACCTTGGCCGTGAGGGAACTAATACTAAGGTATATAAGTTTCCAGTCAAGCCCTACCCAATCTTCGGGTATTGTGGTTGTATGGTAAAATTGGAATGGTATCGCATCCAGACAACCATCAGTTTTATAAAGGGCTAAGGCTCATGCCTCAACATTTTCATCACCAAAATCATCGGGTTTCGGAAACACATGTCAAAACATCTCAGTAGAATGATCCACCATTCTAAGGTTTTCATAACCATTTTCACCAAGTATTCCCATCTAATGTTGATCTAGTTTTATGCTTAGCACTAGCATCTACAAGTGGGGGTAAGCACTAATGAGGGGTGGTAAACTAGTGGGGTTTAACTAAGTTTAATCTCATTCCTTAGGATGACATCAAGATTATCTAGCTTAGGCCAAATTTTATGCTCTTTATGCAACCTTCAATTATCCTTCTAGTATCTACCATTTATTCCAGTAACTCTAAGTAAGAGCTTTGATAAAGAAATAAAGTAATAAGCTTGCAAGTAAAACTAGGATTGGGTATCATCAAATGTATCTAACCAAGCATGCTTAGTGCATTGCATAGGTTATTTAACTCTCATAATTGCAAGTGTTAGCTTGCACATTCAACTAGTAGTATTAGGCTTGCTAAAGTAGAGTATCTTGCAAGTGTTAGCTTGCCTTGTGCAGAGCAGTGGTTGAAGTTCTCCTCGGCTTCTTCTTCTTCGTGGAATCCTCCTTCCTCCTCGTATCCTTGGTCGGTACTAGCGTCTATAAATAAATACGATGTACACAATCACCAAACAATACTTAACTACTTGCAATCATCACACAAAAGGGTCATATAGATGATCTAGCATCATCACTAACTTTACAAGATTAAAGCTTGGTTTAAATCCTTTTATTTTTAGAAAAGTAATTTCTACTCATTGAAAAACTACTTAAGATTTAATATTCTCCAAACCAAACATGGGATCATGTTAACACATGTCATCACCACATATTTTAGTCCATGGGAATATGATTTAAAGTGGTGTCACAATTTAATAAGGTTTTACCCTTTTATTTTAATCAAATAAAGTGACTAGAAATGCCTATGTAGCATTTTTTTATTACTTGATCATTATTTCTGTAAGTAAACCTATATATTTTTATATATTCTGAAAGGTATGGTAAAATGTGATTTTTGAGAGTTGGAATCAACTCAAAAAATATTATGGTTTTAATTTGAAAAATGTTTGAATGCAGAAAATCTTCTGCCTTGTTATTTTTACCTAGGATAATCTACAGATCCAAATGACTTGAATCCAATGGGCTTGGATTCAGCATTTCCAGACCTTTCTAACAAAATTGGTTTCATTCAATTTGGTTCACTGAATCGACCTGGGTTGATTTTTGAAACTGGGTATAGAAGTGTGTTTGAAATAAAATGAAAAAGGTTAAATTCAAATAACTGGGCTGCGCGGAAAGCGATACTGGGCCAGCCTGCTAAGCACAGCGCTTACGCAGGTTGGTTAAGTCGTTGTCCTCATGCGTCAGTGAGACAGGGGGTGCGAAGCGGTATGGGGCGATGTGGTGTGTTCGATCTGGTTCTAATCCAACGGCTGAGGGTCATCGTCGACGTTGGGCAACGCTGGCGAGACAGAAACCTAGCACGGCCAGTGGGGGTCGTTGGGGGCTCACCGGGGTTCAGGCGAGGGTCGGCGAGGCGGGCGAACGACGAAGTCGACGACGGCGAAACTCCTGGTACCGGCAACTTCTCCTGGGCGGCTCCAATCGCTGACCCCCTTCTTCTCCAGCAGCGGCAGACTCCGGCAAAATTCCGGCGAAGTGCTGCTCGCCTTGCTTCGGGAACGGGGTGGCACGATCAGTGAGGAGAGGGGAGTGAGATGGTGTGCTCAATTCGGCTGGGGGTGGCCTCTATTTATAGTGGCGAGAGGGGACCGACGGGGCGCAAGGTGAGCTCGTCGTGGTCGACGGTACAGACGGCTATCGGCGTGGGCGACGGTAGGGGCGGTGCGGTGCTTCCTGGCGATGCTCAGCGACACGGTGGCGAGATGTGGGGCGGTTTGGTCGGAACGCGACGGTGCTCTGCGCGTGCCCGACGGAAGATTTAATGGCGCACAGCGCGCATGGTCCACGCTGCAGCGAACGAGCGTTTTTGCGGGGTTGCTGGGACGGTGGTGATCACGTATGCACGCGGCGAGGGCGGCGCACGGTCTGTGTGCGTCGGTCGAGTGTGGCGCTCTGGGCGTGCTCTCGGCATGGTTGCTGGCGAGCTTGGCATGGTTCGTGCGTGTGGTCTAGTGGCTGGCAGGGTTCGAGCGCTGGACAGGGAGTGGCGGTGGGGTGTTGGCTGCCTCCTAGACATGTTGTTTAGGCTTGGTTCTTGCTCTGGCTAGCTAGCCATTGTCGGCTGGCAAGGGGATGCTCGGGTTGGCATGGCATGGGGCAAAGGTTAGGGGATAGGGTTTGTCCAAGCACTGGTTGGCACTGGGGGAGACAAGGGTGATCAATGGTGAACATTGCTTAGCCAAATTACTGCTCCAAACAGTGAAGTTAGGCCAGTTTGTTTGTTTCTGCCAAGTGTTTGATGAAATGGCCGCAAGAATTCAAGTTTTGAATTTTGAAAAGATTTTTGGTGGGTGTGCTAGGTTGGTGCTGTTGGGTCTGCAGATGCTTGGGTTTTGAAAGTTGAGCTTCTTTGAGTGGTTTTTGAAAAAGTGGGATCTTCTCATATGATAAAGATTCAATTTTGAACTGTCCTTTAAACTATGCATTTGAATGTTTCTGGATGATCACAAAATGGGCCTTGATACCTTGTTATGAGTACAATCAAGGGGTGCAAAGATCCAGAAAAGTTTCTGTTAAGTTCTGAAAGTTTGAGACAGCCAAAGTAGGCATGGGAGTTAAATTGGTCAAAATGACCATTCCCTCATTTATCTTTGTTTTGATTTATTTGTCTTTTAGAAAAGTTTGGGAATTGTTTAGATGATGTTTATTTCACCTAAGCATCCATTTACAAGCAAAGGAACACACAAACAAGTTGGTTCAAAAGGATTCAAAATAAAATGCATACTCACATGCATGCTTTCATATTTTTATTTAGCAAAGTTTTTGTTAACCCTAATTTTGATGATTAGAGTTTGATGATCCAAGTTTAGTATTTTTGGGATGTTACACCCCTCTACTTTTCCCTCCCCCTTCTCCTTTTCCTTCTCCCTTCTCCTTCTCCCTTTTCCAACTCCTTTTTCTCCTTTTCCTTCTCCTCCTCCCCCTTCTCTCTCTGGCCACCTTTCTCCGGCGTCCTTACTCCGGCCTCCTCCTCTCCTTGTAGCGACGGCGGCATGATGGCGGCCTTCTCCTCCTCCTCCTCCTCGCAGTGATGACAGGCGACAGCGG
The DNA here is from genome assembly GCA_916181665.1 of Avena sativa. Classification (NCBI taxonomy): domain Eukaryota; kingdom Viridiplantae; phylum Streptophyta; class Magnoliopsida; order Poales; family Poaceae; genus Avena; species Avena sativa. The sequence continues at coordinate 182,208,614 of OV702284.1, read as the reverse complement.
CCTCCTCGTCCTCACCTACCTCCCTTCCTCTCTCTCTCTTCTTCTCTTCCTCCCTTTCTGCCTACCTCCCTTTCTCCAACCACACCTCCTCCTACCGCCTTGATGCCGGAGAGGACTAGCACAGCCACGGCCCCCCCCGCACCTCCCTGCGGTGGTAGGTCGTGGCCACGGCTATGCTCTGGTGAGGAGACACGACGACGACGATGCACGAACCTGATTGCTTTTGCAATTCAAAACAAGGGTCTTTTTTGCATTTTTTTTGTTTTTTAAAAAACATAGCCGTGGCGCACCTGCACCCCTTCCTGTGGCGCACTAGGTGGTGCGCCACGGATATTTTTTTTTACCTGTAACGCACCAGGTAGTGCGCTATGGGTAAAACTTAGCCGTAGCGCGCGGCTAGTGGCGCACTGCTAGTGCTCTACGGATGTGCTTTTCATGTGCGCCACTAAAGTGTTGTTTACTAGTAGGCACAGGAGCAATCTCACCAAAGATGTTAGAACAACAACTTGAAGGAGACAAGGTAGTAGATCTTGGTCTTCACAACCCCGTGGGCAGAGCCCGATGCTTGATTCAGCTTCTTCCTTCAACTTCTCCTCTTTCCCTTCTCTCTTGGTTTTCTTCTCCAATGAAGGCTAACCTGGATTTCGTCACTCCACCTTGTGGTGGCTGGCTGGGAGGCTTATCCTCTCCCTTCTCTCATGTGCAATGTCCAAAATGATCCTTGGTCATAACCCTAAAGGTTGGTGGTCTCTTGCACCTGTTTTGGCCGCCTGAAAGGCTTCATAAGTCCATCTCCTCATAGCCCACATGAGGACGATGTCCAACAAGATGTCTTAAATCAGAGGTTTGGTAGCATAAGCAAGCTACATCAAAGTACACAAAACAACGTTGACTAATGGACCCAATATCAAAACACAATTACGAAAGGAACCTCCATGATAGCTGAATTGTTTCGATTAATTCATTCATTTCTTACCATGCAACAAACTATCCAATGATATATTTTTAATTTTTATTACTTTTGAAATTTTTTGTACTTGTGTTGATGATTATTAATAGATTGGAATTTTGCAAAAAGAAAACTATCTCTATTTTTTCCATAGGGCAGAACCTCAATTTTTTTATGCAAGATTATGTTTTGTTCCTTGGCACAAACATAATAAAACATGGTTAAATAATAGTAATAGAATTAAGGCCTCGCCTGTGCAAGAAAAGGAATTAAGGCCCTGTTTGTGATGTCAGTTCTGTTTCCCCACCGTAATTGCTCACACGGTATTTCACGATGCCCAACTGAACGAGCGGGATTTTTTCTAGACCCTCGATGGTCTATGATATTTTTTTTGTGAATCCACAAATCTATTAATAATTATCAACAACAGTACAAAGAGGTCCAAAAATAATAAAAATTATAAATAGGTCATTAGACCATCTAGCGACGACTACAAACACTAGGACGAGCCGAAAGTTCTCCACTGTCCTCGTTCCTCCATCACCGGAGTAGGCTATGATATTTAACGGGGGGTATTTGACTAGAAATAGTACCAATGAATCAAGCAAGACCTCATGATCACGTCGAGCATTTTTTACGGGCCTGGATTTAACGTGAGTTTTGGAGCCTTGAACTACGAATCAAGCGGGGCCTAATTTAGGAGAATCTCGTTTCTTTGTAATTTTTTATATTGGATTGCTTGGTTGCATGATTAGAAACCATAGACGAGAAGGGAAAAAAATCAACTAATTATGTCTAGCCTCATGGAAATGTTCTTCGTTTTTCATGACAATCATACCATGTACTTAATCCGTTAGAAAAACAATTCCTATGGTGCAACTAAATGGTTGTTACAACAAAATTATGTGTTTTAAGTTCATGTAGGATTCAATATTGTATTGCACTATGATCCTAATTTTTTCTATATTCCTGTGTTTTTAGAGCCAGTCTCAAATAGGTGCATGTGAAGAAGGATTTTTATAGCTCCAAATTTTAGAGCAAGGGGTTTTGTAGCTCTTGGTGCAACGGAGAAGCCGAATTCCGGGGGCAGCGCAATTTGAAGTCAAAGCAGCGCACTAGCACCCAATCCCACCCTGCCACTTGCACAGAAAAAAACAGTGCGCCGACGATCACCCGCGTGTCCGGAGCATACGTGGCAGAACCTCATTGGCCGCAACTTGTTATTCGCGCGTGCTACCTGCCGGTGTGCTGACGACATGGACGACAGCAACGTCTCATTTTCAAAATCGCAATGCAACTCTCAACAAGAAACGATTAACGAATTATTTTTTAATCAGATGGCTTTGTGGCAAATTGCTCGGAGAATGGTTGGTTGCTTTGCTTTGCTTGCACGGCCGGAGCCCGGCGCTATATAAAGCCCGGGAACGACGCCTCTTCTTCCTCAGAGAGACGCCTCAACCCCCACCACACCAGAGCAGCACTCAGCCAGACACATCCCATTCCACTCCACGGTGAGGTTGAGCGACCCGACGACGAACGATCCACACCACAGCAGCAGCAGCACCGACGGCAGGTTTGTTCTCTGAGCTCCTCTGATCTTTTTAGCAGCAGGAAAGAACACACGAGAAACCAAGGTCCTGTTCAAACGAGGCTTTCTTTTGGGATTATTAGATCAAAAGAAACCCTCTCTTTGCTCCGGATTTTTTTTGCTTCACAACTCTCCTAGCTAGGAGGAACAGAGATCCAGAGAACCTTTTTTCTCTCCTGGATTCTTGTCCTTTTTCAGCCTTCCTTTGCCTCGGTACGTTCGGAAAGGGTTCTTTTGCAATACCCTTCTAGTTCGTCCGATTTATTTTCTCCTTTGCACCGCCCAGCTCCCCTGGTTTCTCGAATTTTATTGAGGAACAGGGCCTTTTCTTCTAGTTGCACAAGAAAGCTCCTTTTTTTCCATTCCATTTTTAGTTCAGCATCGATCTTCTTCTACCTCTAGCCAAGTCCTCCTCATGGCCGCAGCAATAGACATGTACAAGTATAACAGCACCATCGCCCACCAGATCGCCTCTACCGCCTCTGCTTCGGATCAGGAGCTCATGAAAGCGCTCGAACCTTTTATCACGAGTGCTTCATCCTCTTCCTCTCCCTACCAGTACTACTACTCACCTTCTTCCTCCTCCGTCACCCAAGATTCTTCTTACATGGCCACTCCATCATCTTACGCCTCCTACGCCACCTCGTCTCTTCCGACCACCGCCGCTACCACCTCGTCGTCTTTCTCGCAGCTTCCGCCCCTCTACTCTTCGCCGCAGTATGCCGCTGCGGCCGTCAACGGGCCGATGGGGCTGACCCAGCTCGGCCCGGCCCAGATCCAGCAGATCCAGGCCCAGTTCTTCGTACAGCAACAGCAGCAGCAACTGCTGCAGCAGAGGGGCCTGGCTGCCTCATTCCTTGGGCCGCGCGGGATGCCGATGAAGCAGTCCGGGTCACCGCCGCGCAGCGCCGCCTCGGCGCTGGTGATGGCCGGCGTGGCCGCGCAGTCGAAGCTGTACCGCGGCGTGCGGCAGCGGCACTGGGGCAAGTGGGTGGCGGAGATCCGCCTCCCCAAGAACCGGACCAGGCTGTGGCTCGGCACCTTCGACACCGCCGAGGACGCCGCGCTCGCCTACGACAAGGCCGCCTTCCGCCTCCGCGGCGAGCAGGCCCGCCTCAACTTCCCGTCGCTCTGCCGCGGCGGCGCCCACCTCGCCGGTCCGCTCCACGCCTCCGTCGACGCCAAGCTCACCGCCATCTGCCAGAACCTCGCCGCGCCCTCCTCCAAGAACTCCGCCGGCGCGGAGCCCGAGTCCCCCAAGTGCTCGGCTTCGACGGACGGTGAGGACTCCGGTGTGTCCGCCGGGTCCCCTCCTCCGCCGCCGCCGGTCCCGGAGATGGAGAAGCTGGACTTCACGGAGACGCCGTGGGACGAGTCGGAGACCTTCCACCTGCGCAAGTACCCGTCCGTGGAGATCGACTGGGACTCCATCCTCTCATGAACAAGCAAACTGCTGCTACTACTATTAGTACAGTCTTCGTTAAGCTTCAGTAGCTATGATGATGTAAATTTCTTTCGAATTGGACAGCTGCTCTGGCTCGACGGCATTTTAGACGTCGGCCATGGCTGCTGCGAGTAGCGGTAGCATCAGTAAGTAGCCAGTGGTGTTTCAGTAAGATCGTTGCTAGTACTACGTCGTCATGTAACTGCTCTCCTGGTTGATCTGCCGGCTGTTTTTTCGCACGGCAGGGCCAGTCGAGAGGTGTAATCTTGTTTTAGCTACCAAAGTTGAAAATTTCACTAGCTTTAATTATGTAACTACATGCTTGTCTCTCATCAGATGTTTGTTCGTGTGATGATCTGCGATGTACTGACGCGGTGATGGTGCAGTGATCTTGGTGTTACATACATGTGACGATGTGCTTTTCGGTCGGCTTGTGCCACCAAAGTGTTACAGGATGATGGCTTTTCATCAGAAACAAAAAGTGTAGCATGATGATGGCCTTTGAGGAACAACTTCATGGAAACATGTTAATCACAGGGGACGAATTCGCAATCAGATTACCATGGCTTGTGTTTCTGTTCCACACGGAAAGGTAGCTTTTCATGAGACTTGAGCGTGTGGAGTGTGAGTGATATGGCACGAACACAGCTGTGCACTCTAGCAGTACAGTTTACGCGCCAACTGGCACTTAAGCACAGCCACTAATTCATACTATGTAGGGACCAAGTTTGACATAGTTGTTGCTTGCTGTACTCTCTTAACCTTCTTGACCAACTTGCGCTCCCTCAGTGCTAACTCAGCCCCATGGTTCTTCCAATTCTCTGAATATTTTGTTAGGATGCAGACGAAAGAAGCATCCAGATTTCCGCTGAACCTTTAGAGCATCTCCACTCGTCTATCCAGGACGCTGAAAATCGGCCCACTCGCGTATACAGGAACCTGTTTTCGTCTGGATTTAGGCAACTTTGGTCCGGACTACCCAGACCGTACCCAGGTTTTCGGGTACGCCCTGGGAACGCCGGACGCAGCAAACTCGCGAAAAAAAATGAAACGGTGCATGGACCCGCCGAGTCAGCGACGGAAGCCGAGTCTTCGTCATCCTCGGAACCACGCGGCGACCGCCGGACATTAACTGCCTGTCGCGTCGGCCACGCGTCGCCGAATTGCCGCGCCACCGCCGCCGCCTCGGCTCCCGCGACGGACCGGCGGGCACTAACTTTCCGCCGTTTCCCGCCCTCGCCGCTACACCTCTCCCGTCCTCGCCGCCCACCTCGGCCTATATAAGCCGTACCCCTCGTCGGAGTTCCTCACACTCTCTCACAGCTCCCCAGCCCACCAGCCCGAAACTCCGGCGAACACCCTCACTCTCCCCTCCCCACTTAGCCATGGCCGAGCAGTATCCCGACAACGGTGTGGCGGTGAACGGCTTCGACCGGCGCACCCTCCAGGCTTGGAAGGCGCGCCTGCTCTACGAGGCAGGCTATATGGCGCCGCCGGACACGCGGAACCCTCCGGGATGGAAGCTTAGCGCCTGTGGCAACCCTATCCCGCCGACGCCGACGCCGGAAGAACTTCCCTTCGAGATCTAGGAGTTCAAAGGCGCCATGGATGACCCCTCCGCCCCCGAGAGCCCCGACAACCTCCTATACTGGGAGACGTTCTTCGCCGAACGCCGTGCCCAGGAGCTCGCCCGCCACGAGGGGCCGCCGAACGAGTCGCCGCCGAAGCGCAACAACGCGACCGGTCGTCGGCGTTTTTGGAGCACGCCAGGCCGGACGCTCAAGGCGGTGCTAGAGCACATCAACGTCGGGAACATGCCGCGCCTCGGCTTCCCGTGCACACCCACACCGTGTAACATCCCAAAAATATTAAACTTGGATCGTCAAACTCTAATCATCAAAATTAGGGTTAACAAAAACTTTCCCAGCTAAAAATATGAAAGCATTCATATGTGTGTGTATTCAAAATTTAGATTCTTGCCATGATTCTGTGTTTCTTTGCTTGTAAAATGATTCTTAGGTGAAATAACATCATATAAACAATCCCCAAACTTTTCCCAAAGACAAACAACTCAAAATGAATAAATTAAGTGAATGGTCACTTTGGCCAAATTAACTCCCATGCCTACTTTGGCTATATCTAATTTTCAAAACTCAATAGAAACATGTATGGATCTTTGCACCCCTTGATAGTAATCATAATAAAGTACCAAGGACCACTTTGTGATCATCCTAAAACATTCAAATGCTTAGTTTAAATGACAGTTTAAAATTGAATCTATCTCATATGGGAAGATCCCACTATTTCAAAAACCACTCAAACAAACTCAATTTTCAAATACCAGGCACCCACAGAATCCTCAACACATGCCTAGCACACCCACCAAAAATCTTTTCAAAATTCAAAAGAAAGTTCCTTGCGGCCATTTCATCAAACACTTGGCAGGCAAATTTAAACCAAATCAAATTCACTGTTTTTAATAGTGTTTTGGGCCTAACTGGTTCCCTCTCTAGCTCACAGTAACCATTTAATAGATCATCTAGCCTAATTGGCAACCTCTAGCCTCACTGTAAGCTGGCCATTGTCATCAATGGTGAGCAATCCGAGCCACCTCGCCGGCCAAACTTGGTCGCCGCCGCAGCAGACCATCTCCCCCTCTCTAGCCATGTCTGGGAGGTAGCTAGCACTCCACCGCCACCCACTGCCCTCTCCCGAGCAAAGGAAAGCCGTGGACCACTGAGCACGCCGCGCGCCCAGTGCCACTACGGCATGCCGAGCATGCGCCAGAGCGCCGCACCCGGCACGCGTGCACACGCCGCACCTCGACCGCAGCCCGTGCCCACCGCTTCGCCATGAGCCAAGGAACACGCCAGACATCCCCGTTCGCCGCCCCGTGCCTCACAGCCACCGCTCATCGTCGAAGACGCCGCCTCTGCCACTCAGATCACCGCACGTTCCCGACCAATTGCCACCGCCCCTACACGCACATTCAATCTCTAGAGCATCGCAAGGAGACCGCCCAGCGATCGCCAACCTCAGCCATGCCTCTAGCCGCCCATAGCCGTGTCGCCACCGTCGCCTGCCCATCCCTCTTGGCCTTGCCGTCGAGCCTATAAACGGAGGCCACCCCCGCTCGATTTCTTCACACCATCTCACTCCCCACCTCTCACTGATACTTCCCACTTCTTCTCGGAGCAAGGCGAGCAGCGCATCGCCAGAATTTGGCCGGAGCCCGCCGCTGCTGGAGAAGAAGGTGGCCATCGATTGGAGCCGCCCCAGGAGGAGCTGCCGGTACCAGGAGGATCGCCGTCGTCGACTTCGTCGTTCGCCCCCATCGCCAACCCTCGCCTGAGCCCTGGTGAGCCTCCCATGACCCCCACTGAGCCGCTAGGGTTCGAGCTCGCCGGTGACATGTTCATCATCGACGACGACCCTCAGCCGTTGATCGCCCTTCTAATCCAACGAACCATATCGCCCCGTACCACTTCGCGTGTTATGAGCCACTGCCGGGTGGAACCCCTGTCAGCTAAGCCCCGCGCTGCGGAGTGATACTGGGCCGGCCCATTAGCATATCCCACGCAGCCCAACCGTTTGAATTTAGATTTTTCTATTTTTATTCAAACTCAGTTCTGTACCTAGTTTTAAAAATCAACCCAGCTCGATTCAGTGAACCAAATTGCATGAAACCAATTTTGTTAGAAAGGTACTGAAATGTCTAATCCAAGCCTGTTGGATTCAAATCATTTGTATCTGTAGATCAAACTTGGTAAAAATATAAAGTCAGAAGCTTTTCTGCATCCAAACATTTTTTAAATTTCAACCATAATAGCTTTTGAGTTGATTACAACTCTCAAAAATCACATTTGATCATACCTTTCAGAATATATAAAAACATTTGGGTTTACTTACAGAAATAATGTTCAAGCAACAAAAGAATGCCACATAGACATTTCTAGTCACTTTATTTAATTATAATAAAAGGTTAAACCTTATAAAATTGTGACACCACTTTAAATCACATTCCCATGTACTGAAATATGTGGTGATGACATGTGTCAACATGATCCCATGTTTGGTTTGGAGAATATTAAATCTTAAGTAGCTTTTCAATGAGTAGAAATTACTTTTTAAAAAATAAAATAAATAAGACAAAAGCTTCAATCTTGTAATGTTAGTGATGATGCTAGATCATCTATAGTACCCTTTTGTGTGATGATTGAAAATAGTTAAGTATTGCTTGGTGATTGTGTACCTCGTACTTATTTATAGACGCTAGTACCGACCAAGGATACGAGGAGGAAGGAGGATACTACGAAGAAGAAGCCGAGGAGAACTTCAACCACTGTTCTGCACAAGGCAAGCCAATACTTGAAACCATGCGAGCTAACACTTGCAATTATGAAAGTTAGACAACCTATGCAATGCACTAAGCATGCTTGGTTGGACACATTTGATGATACCCCCTCCTAGTTTTACTTGCAAGCTTTATACTCTATTTCTTTATCAAAGCTATCTCTTAGAGTTTACTTAAGTGACTTATAGGTCCTAGGAAGATAATTGAAGGTTGCATAAAGAGCATTAAATTTGGCCTAAGCTAGATAATCTTGATGTCATCTTAAGGCATGAGATTGAACTTAGTTAAACTCCACTTGTTTACCACCCCTCATTAGTACTTACCCCACTTGTAGATGCTAGTGCTAAGCAAACTTGATCAACTTTAGATGGGAATACTTGGTGAAAATGGTTATGAAAACCTTGGAATGATGAGTCATTCTACTGAAATGTTTTGACATGTGTTTCCGAACACCAGATGATTTTGAGGATGAAAATGTTGAGGCATGAGCCTTAGCCCTTTTCATAACCTTAGTATGGGTTCCCTCACGGCCAAGGTCTGAGCTGAGGCTACCTTGTGAAGATTGTCCACCTGTGCAGTACCCAAGATGACAGTTGGTCATGGTTGGAAGGCCAAACTCACATGAGAGGTGCCTATACTAGGGCGTGTAATGGAAAGGTTAGGATTGATTATCCGCATACAGAGTATGGTGAATTCAGGATTTGTTCCTGACGGATGTATCGAATGTTGTGGTGAAAGTGTACAATCTCTACAGAGTGCCAAACAATTCGAATAGCCGCGTCCGCGGTTATGGACAGTTGGAGTGGCCATACTATTCCCCCGCCAGATGTTTTCAAAATGACTTGTGAAATGAATTGAGACTTTGACTTGACCACAACAGAGTTGTGATATGAAATTCAAGTTCCCACTTAGGTGTTATAAAACTTCAACTAGTTTCTTGCTTGTGAACTTAGTAGAGGTAAATCTGGCTTTTTGCAAAACAACCCTAGAGCCTAGTGTCCTAACTACAACCCCCCCCTTAACTTGTTAGTATTTGTTTGCGAGTACTTAAAGAGTACTCATGGCTTTGTCCCTGGCTATTCCCGTGTCCAGACTATGAAGATGAGTACCAGGATGATGGACCGCAGGAAGGTTACGACAACTAGGATCATCTCCCATCGTCAGCATTGCCTGTGGCCCCGAAGATGGAGCTTCGCCTACGCTACCTTTATTATTACGTATTTCCGCTGCTTGAATTGTATTAAGAACTGGATCATGAGATCCTTATTTGTGTAAGACCTTATGTATGGTTTGTAATGGATGATGTACTGTGATATCCAAATCTGTTATGTCTCGCAAAAATGGTAATCCTGGGATTGCGATGTATGGCATAACAAGCATCTGGGATTAAAAATCCAGGTGTTGACAAGTTGGTATCAGAGCCATCCTGACCATAGGAGACCCTAGTTAGACTGGACATTGGAATCAAAAACTTAGTTTCAAAACCAAAGGAAGCAAATATTTACAAAAACTTATTCCCATTCTTATCACTTTGTTTCTTTCATAATAATTCATGTTCCTCAAAAACTCTTACAATATACATAAAATTTGACACACTTGATCACTCTAACTTACTCATCCTATATTCTTATAGATGGACGTGAAGTACAACAAGTTTTATCAGTTGGGGAATGGAGGAGACCTCATCTTTGAGCGGGATTTAGACCAGCTTTCGGAACTTCTGGAGCGTCCACACCCCGAGTTCTTCGGAGCTCAGCTCAATGATCAAGGAGGATAAGATCTGCAGTGGCTAATTGTTGCAAGTCTCCGAGGAAAAATTGAACCTCCCACTGCCGAGGGAATCCAGTTCACCTTAAGAGAAAACAACTGGCTCGATGGACTTGCCAGGGCCATGCAGGAAGCTCTTGCCCGTCTGTGTGGGCAGAGTATCAACCAGATCAAGGGTACCCACTTTGAGTTCTTTCCAAGGCGTGATGCTATGGGACAGCCACTAGAAGCCCCATACCACCATGAGCTGAAGACTCAGTTGGACCACCTTAGCTTCATGATGTATGATCGTCAACAGGAGATGGACAATGCCCGTGATTACTCCAACCATAAGTCTGCCATCATCAAGACGAAGGATTAGACCATCGCCATGCTAGCAAAGGACCAAAAGTCTCGTCACCGTCATCTCGACAAGAAGGAGCGCATCATTGCTCGTCTTCGCCACCGTATCTCGGGTTTGGAGGAGACCATCCACAAGAGAGACATGCAGTTGGAGGAAAGGGAGAATGCCAGAGAAGATCTTTGTGGAGACCCCTACTCCTATCTCAGCGATGATGATGATTTTCTGGAGGATCAGGCCATGGACTTCTTCACCGATGAGGATGACTTCTCCTTCGTCGATGACGATGATGAGGATGACGATTACACCGAATCCGAGGAGTAGTAGCACTTGAGCACTAGCGTAGTGATATTTATTCGGTCCCACTGTATCGTAGCTTCCAGAATGGTTCTTAAAACCATCTGTTTACCTTTGTTGCGGTGTGTGTTGTATCGTGTGCTACGGATGAATGAATGAAAAGCAAGTTGCTAGAAAATCCGAGTCAAACTTTAAAAGCTTTTCAAAGTCCCTGAACCTTAGAAATTTACCTCTTTTCTCATGATCTATCTCAATCTTCAGATGCCACGCGGAGGAAGTGGTTCATCCCCGGACCCGATGTTGCAGATCCTGCAAATGTTGGTTTCTGATCGCGAAGCTGAAAGAGCAGAACGTCAAGCCAACCTAGCCACCCTTCAGCAGATAGCTCAGCTGGCCCACAACAATCAAGGCCAAGGAAATCAGGACAACCATGGATCTAAGCTCAAGAATTTCCAGAACACCAAATGTCGTGGGAATGGTCACGGCAGATGCTGCAATCGGCAGCGAGTAGTAGAACGAGGGGCAAGGGCGGCCAGCCATCTGCGGTGCGAGATGAGGGCAAATACACAGGGTTTTACCCTGGTTCGGCCCCCCGGAGGGTAAAGACCTACTCATGCTAGATTGTATTATGGAGGTGGTACAATGGGCGAGCTCGGCGGCTAGGCGGCGAGTCGTTTGGGTGTATGATGGAACGTATCTCTACTCGCCCTATAGGGGGGTTTATATAGGCTCACCTCCCCTAGGGTTTACATATCTCAAACGATTCAGTTAAAGCTTTGGTACTCGTTTAACCTAATCCGACTGGGCCTATCTACTCGCCTGGGCCTTCAGCTTCCAGTCGCTTGGTTCCTCGCTGGGCTTCAATCCAGTCGCCGTCTTGCAGGCCCACTCGCCAGTTCTTGGGCCAGTCGGAGACGTCCTGCTGGGTATACCCCGGTAGGCATATTCCCATCAGTAGTCCCCGAGGCCGCCGTCGATTAGGCGTAGGTGGCCGCTGGCAGTCGGAGCATACAGCTTCAGAGCAGACATCCAGTTGAATCGTCGACGGGCTCCCGTATAAAGGAGAAAACCAGTCATCCAGGTCGCAGCTTTAGCGAGTCGATTCGGCGAAACACTGTCATAGTGAGTGGGTCGGCGAGTCGAGTGGCTGAAGTTGGACCGTTAACCGTGGTCAAACTAGCCATTGGGGTAATCCAACGGTAACTTTTGGCGTAATCACCGCGTAGTAACGGCTCCCTGATTTGGCGGGTAACAACCGCTATATAAGAGGAATGGCAGGCGATCAGAGAACTACCTTCTCACCATTTGCACGCACCTTTCGCCTCCCTTCGCATCGCGATCCAGCCGACCTGAAATCCCCCGACCCCCTGCAAATCTCTCTGCCATGGCCCTCTCCACCGAGCCGTGGGGTAGATCTAAGTGCACGAGGGCGCAACTGGCTTCCTTCGAGGAGGCCGGGATCTTGCGAGCCGGCTTTTGGCGCATTCCCGCAGCCAGAGAGACGACCCCGAATCCGCGAGAGAGAGAGTTCATCTGCTTCACTAGCCATCTTGAACGGGGGCTAGGGTTCCCCACGTCCTTGTTCTTCCAACGCTTCTGCGCCTACTACGGGATCCAGCCTTCGGATCTGGGTCCCCACAGCATCGAGCAGCTCGCCATCTTTGTGGCGTTCTGCGAATGCTACTTGGGATGCCGGCCCTACTTCCCCCTATGGCAAGATCTGTTCCACGGACGGATCAGTCGCGAGGAAGCGGGCGGCCCAATGCTAGCCGCGGGCGTCCTAACCTTCCAGCTCAAGTCGAAGGCTTCATTCTTCGACCTGATGCTGCCCGCCAAGGCAGCGAGCGACTGGAAGAAATCGTGGTTTTACGTAGCCGAGGCGACCCCGAAGGGCGAGGCGGCGATTCCGCGGTACTCCGTCAATCGGTCTGAGCCGCGCCGTCTCCAAGTCGGCAAGCTCCCCAACGACCAGCGGATGGTCGTCGACGAGATGCTCCAGACCATCCGCGGCCTGAAGAAGAAGGGCCTCCAGACGATAAACCTGTACAACTGCTGGCTCGGGCGGCGGCTCGTCCCGCTCGCTCGGCGCGAGCACTACATGTACCAGTACACGGGCCGGGAAGACTTGACGAAGGCCTGCCTCGACGAGTGGAAGCTGGAGGACTACATCCCAACACTGAAGAAAATCACCTAGGCGGTGTACCTGGACGCACAGGCCGGGGTCGCCCCCTATACCGCAAAGCGTCCAGCCCCAACGGTAACCACTTCACTTCGCTCGCAGTTTATGCAGTCGCGGTAATTCTAATTTCATCTTGTATTCATTGCAGCTATTCCAAGTGGTGGAAGGATGGCTCCCACCCTCGGACGACGAAAACTCGAGCTCGTCCGTTCAGGACGTGGGCGAGTCGCCTCCCGCCAAGGGCGATGCCAGGAGTGACGAGGGCGACAGCGACGACGAGTCCAAAGAGGAAGTCGCCCCACTGCTCCGCAAGACCCGTGGGCAGCGTCAACGCGAGCTTGAAGCAAGTAAAATCCTCGAGCGTCACGAAGATGACGACGATCTTACAGAAACCACCTCGCGCCGCCAGGCGACTCCATCGAAAAAGAAGAAGAAGGAAAAGGAGGTGAAGGCGCCTCCGAGGAAGACGAAGACCAAACCGACGAGGCCGGCCTCGCCGCCACATTCAGCGAGCAGTTCTGACGCCCCCAGCCCGGCCAAGGACGAGGCGCCGCCAACGACAGCCGCGTTGGACACGGCCATCATCGAGGTGCCCCTGGCGTCGATGCCTCCGCCATTCGCCCCAGTCTCTGGGCTGGGGGATGCCTCGGTCGCAGCGGCTTCGCCTCACAAGGAAGCTCCTGCTGAAGACGTTCCAGAGGCTCCGGTTGCGGCCTCAACAACGAAGAAACCGTCCGTGTCTTGGGCACGTGACGTTCTGGAAATGGGGCTCAGCCGCCGACTGGGCCCCGAACTAGAGAAGCCAGCCGGCCTCCGTACGGGGTTGCGCTTCATTCCAGTCGCCAAGTGAGTACACTCTCCCTCCTTTGTCTTCCGTAGCAGCTCGAATTATATTGCTTACATGATCGTTGAACAGGACCGGGGTAAAGAGGATGGGCCACCCAACCGTGGCTAAGGTGCCACCCGTCGTTAGCGAGGAGGATCCTTCCCGCAAGAGGAAGGCGGACGAGGTCGTCGTCTCTGCGGATGGCAGCAAGAAGGCCAAGGGTGACGACGTTGTCACAATTTCTGACGACACGACGGTCGTGCCAGCTGGACCCCGTAACGGAGGCAGCCGCGTCTACAAAGGAGGGCGCTCCCTTGCCTAGAACGGCCAAGACGACCTCCTTTGGGGCGGGTGCCTCTATCGCCACCTTCCCGCGCTTCATGACCAAGGCGGCCGCGGCGAGTGGAACTTCGCCCTCGAGCCACGCTCCTGGAACCGCCGATGCTGAAGTCGACCAACGTCGTGGGCACACGCCGGCTCTCCTCCCGTCCGTGGACGCGATACAACTCCACGACATGCTTGGCGCAGCCATCCAGGTACCTCCAGTCCCCGAGGATCAGGTCGGTGCTTTGCAGCGGCCTGATTCTTTTAATGTCTTATCTTTATTTTTCGCATCCAGTCCCCGAGTGCGCACGCGCTGAATTTCAGCGGGTGGGCACTTAGGAATTTCTTTGAGTACCAGTCCCCGAGTGCACACTCGCTGAATTTCAGCGGGTGGGCACTTAGGAATTTTTTGATTGCCAGTCCCCGAGTGCGCATTCGCTGAATTTCAGCGGGTGGGCACTTAGGAATTTTGCTTTGATTAACCTTTTTGGTGATGTGCAGGATCTGCAGCTTGAGTCGGCTGACCGATTGGCCGCGAAGCAGCGCGCGGAGAAGGAGCTGGCCATCGTCCAGGAGGCGAACAAAGGGCTTCAGGCTGTTGCCGCGAAGGCAGAGGAAGCTCGCCAGGGGCTTGTCCCCGCTGGTGAATTGGCGGCAGCGCAATCGGCTTTGAGTGCGGCTGAACAGCGGATCGCCGACCTTGAGCGCGAGCTGCGGGAGGCGAAGGAAGAAGCGAGCTCGGCTGACGGGCGGGCCAAGGCCGCCATTGCAGCCGCCGAAGAGGATCGCAAAGTGTCGGATGGCCTTGTTGATGGGCTTCAGGACGACCATACGTCGCTTCAAAGCTTCATCACGGAACTCGCCCGCCCGTTGATTGGTAAGTGCGCCTGCCCCTTCCAGTAGTTGTGCCTTTTGTGGTGTCCGTCGTATTCATTATTGTCTTCTACTCGCAGGTCGCATCATCGACAACGCGGAAGAGGCGAGCTCGTTCGACGCGCGGCAGTATGTAAGCATGCTTGTCGACTCGGCAACGTTGTCAGCGACGTGCATCCGTGCCTATCTCCAAGAGATATCGCTCACGGAAGTGATTCCCAGCGACCTCGTTGAGGTGTGGAGGTATTTGGAGAAGGTGCCCGCGGTCGTTGAGTTCATGACGCGGTCGGCGTTTCGGCGCGGAGCGGCGACGGCGCTTAGTCTTGGACTTGCCCACTTCCCCGAGGACTTCGACATCGACGACGTGACGAGTGGCTACCCATCGTCGACTGGCGCAGTGGAGCTTTCCGAGGTCCTCAAGTTGCAAGATCGCGCCGCCGCGTACTCGGAGCGTGTATGGGCAATGGGCGACCTCCTTCCGTACCAGGAAACGGTCGTCGTGCCGAACGATCCCGAGCCGCCGCATCGTGATTTCAAGGTCGAGCAGCCCTTCCGCGCGGCGATGGCGGGTGAACTGACGACGTATCCATCGAACCCGTACACGCGTTCATCCGCAATCGCCGGGGTGTTGGCGAGTCGTCATCAAAGCCTGCAGAGTAGGATAGTTTGCCTTGTGGCGTTAGCAACAGGTCTGCCATGCAGGCATATTTTGTACATGAGACAATGCGACATGCAATCGAATGAGACATCGTGTCTATTTTGGTATTTGTCATGTGTTTGTGATTGATGTTTGAACGAGTCCCCGAGCGCGTCCGCCCTTTTGTGGGGTTTACCTCGTATGTGTTATGTTTGTTGTTTTTATGTGTTTTGTCATTGTGGTCGACTCGCCCGGGCTCGGAGAGCCAGTCGCTAGGCGACTCCCTTGAGTGCTCTGTACTTTGCCGTTTTCCCTTGCGCGAACGAGGTCGGGTGGCCGAGTCCCCGAGCGTGGTACTTGGTTGTTCTAGGCGCGACTCGAGGGTGGTTGAGGACTTAGCGCGTTAGTTTGAGCGCGTCACTCCTGCCTGGACCGTGGGGTCAGTCGCGTGGTGAGTCCTGGGCATGCTCTCCTACTTGGCGTTTTTCCGGACCGCTCGCGATGAACTGGTCTTCAGTCCCCGAGCGTGGTACTTAGCCGTTCGAGTCGCTATGCCAAGGATGCGGAGGACCATGGTCGCTGTAAGAAGCGAAGGCAGTTGTCTTGGTTCGTAAAACCAGTCGAGCTAGGCGACTCCAATGGGGCTCCGGGTAGGCGTTTTTCGTGGACGATGCAAGACCTGAGGTGGCTCAGTGCTCTTGCGCCGCACTACTTAGCCGTGCCGATCGCTGTACCAAAGGTTGACTTCTGCGGTTAGCGTAACGCTGTTATTACGAGTGCAAGTGGCACAAGACATGGAGAGTAGGCGCAATTTGCGGTAACCGTTTCTTTTTATTTCATAGCGACTGGAGAGTACATGTGTGGGGTTCTAGGAGTAGAACTTTCGTAGGAGGTTTACATTCCATGGTCGCTTGACGTCGAGTTCGCCGTCCCCGCGGACGTCGATGAGGTAGTAAGCGTCGTTGCCGAGTACTCGCCCGATGGCGAATGGCCCTTCCCACGGAGGGGAGAGCTTGTGCATGCCCTTCTTGTCCTGGATGAGGCGTAACACCAAGTCGCCTTCTTGGAAGGTGCGAGTTTTCACCCGCCGGTTGTGGTAGCGGCAGAGTCCCTGCTGGTAGATGGCGGTGCGTGACCGAGCGAGGTCACGTGCTTCGTCGAGTTGGTCGACCCCGTCTTGGCGGGCGAGCTCGTTTGCGGCCTCCGTGTAGTGGACGACCCGCGACGAGTCGTGCTCGAGGTCGGTGGGCATGACTGCCTTGGCGCCGTAGACCATGAAGAAGGGGGTGAACCCTGTTGACCTGTTGACTGAGGTGCGGATCCCCCAGATGACAGAGGGCAACTCCTCGACCCAGCACCCGGCGGTACGCTCGAGTGGTACTTGGAGTCGCGGCTTCAGGCCGTGGAGGATGCTTTGGTTGGCCCATTCCGCCTGGCCGTTGGATTCCAGGTGGGTGACTGACGCGAGGTCGAGCCGAATGTGATGCTCTTCGCAGAATTCGGCCATGGCTCCTTTGGCGAAGTTAGTGCCGTTGTCCGTAATGATGCTGTTTGGGAACCCATAGCGATATATGATCTCGCGTAGGAATTTGGTGGCGGTCTTCCCGTCGCATTTCCGAACTGGCTTGGCTTCCACCCACTTTGTGAATTTGTCGACCGCGACTAGCAGGTGGGTGTAGCCGGAGCGGGCCTTCTTGAAGGGGCCTACCATGTCCATGCCCCACACAGCGAATGGCCAGGTGATGGGGATTGTTTTGAGTGCTGAGCTCGGCACGTGCGTCTGGTTGGCGTACTTCTGGCACCCGGCGCACCACTGGACAATGTCCACAGCATCGGCGTGTGCAGTGGGCCAGTAGAAGCCATGTCGCATAGCCTTGGCGACCAGAGAGCGGGTGCCGGCGTGGTGGCCGCAGTCGCCGGAGTGGATATCGTGGAGGATCTTGCGTCCTTCGGCGGGTTGGACGCAGCGTTGGAACACGCCGGTGACACTGCGCTTATGGAGCTCGCCGTCGATGATGGTGTAGGACTTGCATCGGTGAGCGATCATCCGGGCTTCCATCTCGTCTGCCGGCAAGGTGCCGGCTTCCAGGTAGGCGATGTAGGGCTTGGTCCAGTCGTCTGGCTCGTTGACGAGTGCGACCAGGGCTGCCTCTGGTTGGAGCGGGACTCCGATGTCGATCTCCCTCGGGGGAGAGACTGATGGCTTGGTGATCGTGTCGAGGAAGACGCCGGCGGGTGGTGCGAGTCGAGCCGACCCGATGCGAGAGAGTGCATCGGCCTCCTCGTTCTTCCGCCTGTCGATCCACTCGACGGAGTAGCCGGTGAAGTGTCCGCCCAACTTGTCCACTGCTTGGCGGTACGCCGCCATGGTGGGGGAGACGGCGTCGCAGGTGCCAGCGACTTGCCCCGCGACGAGGTCGGAATCTCCGTAGCAGCGTAGGCGGTTGACATTCATCTCCTTGGCAGCTCGCATGCCATGGAGTAGGGCTTCTGTAACACCCTCAGAATCGACCCTATGCAAGTTTCAACGATTCCCGCCAAACCCGCATAGAAACGATTCAAATGTGCCCACCAGGCACTTTCGTGCGGGTGGAAAACGAAGTAATAACATTACACAACAGTCCTCGATGGGACCCACGGAACAGATATATATAACAGCGACTCAATGAGTCAAGAATACAGATATAATATACAAAGATCCAAATCACCTTGAAAATGATAGAGCGTCCGACTACGGACAAGGTGCAAATGGGGCTAAGAGCCCTGAAGAATAACCAATGGCGTCCATAACCCTGCCCAGGCCAAGCCGGAAGGGTAACCCTGCTAACGACGTCGATCTCAAAACCTGCTTAAACAAAAGGGGTGCCGACAAAGGGCAAAGGAAAAAGAGGAGCGTCAGTACTAAGGCCAGTACACGGCGAGGCTAGAATTCGGCGGTCCTCGCCTACATAGGTATGGTGGACTGAAGCGGCAGCGGCAGCATGCACTAAACAACCTATAGAGACTCGATACAACTGTCGGCTATCAGAGAGGGGTAAGAAAGACCTATTCGGAACCAATCTGATGCTACCACCAAACATACCCATCCTGGTATTTCCCCCTCGAGACCAAACGAGGAAGTCAACCGAGGAACTCACACCGTTGGCAGTTTTATTTATTCAGTTATCGTTGCAGCAATTACTAGTCAAATATAGATAATCATCCTGATAAAATAAGCAGTGGGCACTTTTATTTAACCATTCCGTTGTAGTTGCAACACTTACTAGTCAAATACAATTAGCATGAGATATCCCAAAACCCAGCAGTTATTGGTACTTTTATTTAGCCATTCCGTTGTAGTTGCAATACTTACTAGTCAGATACAATGGTCGCAAGCGACAACCCAAACAAGCAACTGTTAGCAGTTTTATTTAGCCATTCCATTATAGTGAAGCTGATTACTAGTCATTATAAAGTCAAATTTATAGCACTACTTTAGTTATAGTTGTCTATGATCGAGATACTGTGCTCCAAGTCGTCCATAACCGCGGACACGGCTTTCAGAAAGTTTTACCCTGCAGGGGTGCACAAATAGCAACACACACTCGATCAACCTCGGAAAAACCAAATCAAAACCCAACGAGGCCTTCACGACAAAGCAATCACAGGATTCAGAAATATTTCAGGGGGCCACCCCATTGAGTACACCCGCAACAAAGTTAGTTGACTCCGAGACGGACCCAAGGTTTGGGTGGACGGCTGTAAACGACTGGGAACCCAAAACTGGGCTTGTCGATACCGCGAAATCGTGTCCCGATCCTAAACAGTACAGGTGCTCCTCGCACAATCGTAAATAAAGCAGTAAAGCATGGCATAAGTACAGGATAGTAAATAAAACCTCAAACTAGTTTGTGGCCCCAAGAAATAAGAATGAATCAAGCTCTGGCTCAGGGGGGTCCCATAATCCTCCCGGATGTGGATAGCGCGTATATTCAAGGAACAGGTATCAAGTACTCGGGGTCCTACGGGACACAAGTGGACGGTTAACAACCAAATAACATCTATTGCCCACCTGTGCCTCTGCTTACCTACTTCAATTTTAGTTGTTAAACAGTAATTAAAGTAAACGATAATGAAAGCCATGATCATCGCCAACCTTAAACATGCGGCAACACTCCAACAACTGTGGTACTGGACGACACGCAACAGCACTTGAGCAAGCGACTACGACGTGCAAGTCCAACTATCTACCAAGCAACAGGTAATAGGATGTGTCCAAGGCAATATAAGGCTGCAAGGGATCTCACGGGTACGAAACTAGAGCAACGCAACACAGATAGCAATAGATCAACAGGAGGGAATAAAGACTATAAATGCCAAATAGGTAGAAGGGGAAGGGATGCTCGCCTGAAAACATTGCCGAAGGTTCAACCGAAGGTCGGGTCGACACTCGCATCAACTCAACGGCCTTATCCGCGAAGAACCAAAACACTAGAAGAAACACCGGATGCACTATTTAATACAACGACAGAAGATCGGGCATGATGCATGTATGATGCATGACATGGCAAAGGTGCGGTGCATTTAGGCAAAATTAAACGAAACCGGGGTCCCGACAATTAAATATATGGTTCTAGTTGTTTAGATACCCCGCATTTTAAATGTTGTAATAACAGGGCAAGATAAGTTACCGGTTCGCTACACAAATTTAAATGGGACCAATATTAGACTAGATTTGCCCGCATATGGGCCCCATATTTAATTAGAGGTGAATCGGCATAATGCCCCCAAACCACATGACAATATGCATGCAAGTATGAAAATTTTATATGCAACAAGTAATATCATTTATAAAATTAGGGTTCGAGAAAAGGGGTCACACATTAGGGTTCGAAGGTCCTGGGGGTTCGGAGGGGTTCCGGGGTTCGGTCTCAGGGTTCGACGGGGAACGAGGTTCGGACTCCGGGGTTTAGGGTCTTCGGATCTGCGAAGGAGATCATGGCGTTCCGAGGAGAAGATCTTGGCGGGGGTTCCAGGGTTCGGGTTCGGCGAGATCGGCCTTCGGGGTCTCGGACGCCGGGATCGGTCTTCGGATGATCTTGACGTTGTGACAGTTCTCGTCTTACGGCGCTTCGGCGGAACAACGGACAGGGCTGGAGGCACGCGTGCCAACAGACAGGCATGAGCAGTGCTTGGACTCGAGTTGGGTCTCTCTGGGCGTGTGGTTCTGCGGGCGCTGCAACCGAGACGACAGAGACTCCTGTAGGGGAAAAACAGTGCAGAGAGAACGGCTCATGGAGCCAAAGAGGTGGGGTCGGCGTGGGCCGGAGCAACGCTGCAGCGACGGCTTGGTGAGGCGCGGCCGGCGCACCGGGGAAGATGGGGGGGTGAGGGAGGCTGCCGCGGGGCGCGTCGATGGGAGGCCTGGCGGCTGCAGATGACGGTGGAGACCCTGGGGCGGCCTCACGGCGGACGAGGCGCGGTGGCTCGGCTCGGGGACGTACGCGGCCGAAGCTCGGGGAAGGGCCGGCGCTAGGCAAGGACGTCGCCGGCGGCGTGGAGTGGAGCTCAGGGCCGCGGCAGGAGGACGTGGTCGGCGAGGAGCTAGGGAGGCCGGCGAGGTCCGGCGTCGGGGACGAGCAGAGCCCCCGCGGCGGCTGGTGGCTCGAGGATGAGCTGCAGGGCTCGACGGGAGGCGGGACGATGGCGACGGGTGGGTCGAGGCAGAGGAGCCCCAGGGCGGGCTCGCCTGGCTCCCGACGGCGTCTGAGGGTGGAGGGCGAGGTCGCCAGTGAGGGGGAGGGTGCAGGACGGCGAGGCCGACGCGCGCGAGGGGGAACGCGGGCGACGCTTGGGGGAAGTCCCAGGCGGCGGTGGCACTTGGCGGGCCGCCGGTGTGGCGGGGAAGGGAGCTCTGGCGGCGGCAGAGGGATAAGAGGCCGGGCGGAGCAGAGAGGAGGAAGGAGAGGAGCGGCGGCGTCGGGTAGGGGACGCGAGAACAGGGAAGGGAGGTGAGGGCTGCGGGGTGGGACCGGGTGCAGGAGGTGGGGCCGGGGTGTAAGGAAGAGGGGTGGAGCAGGGATTGGTGAGGTGGCTGTGTGGAGGATGAGGTGGAGGGAACGGTGAGGTGGAGGGAGGGGATTGGTCGGGGTGAGGTGGAGGGGGCTGGGTAGACTAGGTTTAGGTAGAAAAGGGTTTAGGTTTTAGGTTTATTATTTTGTAGGATATTTATTTGTTTTGTTTGAAATCTTTTTAGCAAGTAATTTTTAGTTAAATAGTTTAGCAGATAATTATGAGACTTTGATTTCAAATAAAAGAAGGGTAATTTTAGAAAACAAAAATAGCCTTATTGAAAATAGTTTCAGACAAACAAATGCATGATGATGACGATGCTCAAATGCAATGCACAAAAACAACGCGATTTTTTTCTTGTAGTGGTTTTGCGGGATGCCACAATTCGACACCACTAACAATGGATCTCGCCCTCGAGATCCGCCTCATGGTACCGGGAAGGAGGGCGGCGATCTGAATCTTCTCGCATCGTGTAGATCCTCGCGACACCACTAACAGGAGGTCGTTGTCCGTGAGCGTCGAGAGAACACTCCGGGAACAAAAGGTCGAAGGTAGAGGTATCAACAAATAAAGCCACCTCTAGCTTCGATGGAAGGAGGGAACCGATGCATTCTCATCCACTTCAATGTACACAAGCGAATAGAGTGAGTAGTCGGCATGGGGGCCAATCCATCACGCACCCAAACTATTACTCTGCACAATCAGTAGAAAAGTGTGCAACCATTCTCGGAATCAGACTGAAGATCTTGACAAGCGAGGTTCGAAAACAAAGGAGTGATGCAGACTCTGCATCGGATCTGGCGTAGATGATGTCGTCGCGTAGGAAAACACCGGAAGGCACAAACAAGGAACAAAGAATGGTGCCATAGTAGACGGATTCCTCAGACAGCATGAACACTGGGTGGTAGAACACCGTTATCAAAGGAGGAAGCGAAACCTTGAAGGTACGACGGAACCCAACCACGAGAAATCCTGGACTCGAAGAGAGAGAAGAGAGCGGATTCAAAACACGCAGAGGTGAGAGGGGAGCAGCAGAGGGGTGAGGAGTAAAATCAGACCTAATCAGAACTATCCAACCGATTTTGCAAAAATAGTTTTGACACTCTACTTCGGCCGTTAGCTAGGTTATCCTATAGGCTGGACTTGTGGGGTATCGCAACTGCTGGGCTCTGATACCACTCTGTAACACCCTCAGAATCGACCCTATGCAAGTTTCAGCGATTCCCGCCAAACCCGCATAGAAACGATTCAAAGGTGTCCACCAGGCACTTTCGTGCGGGTGGAAAACAAAGTAATAAAATTACACAACAGTCCTCGATGGGACCCACGGAACAGATATATATATAACAGCGACTCAATGAGTCAAGAATACAGATATAATATACAAAGATCCAAATCACCTTGAAAATGATAGAGCGTCCGACTACGGACAAGGTGCAAATGGGGCTAAGAGCCCTGAAGAATAACCAATGGCGTCCATAACCCTGCCCAGGCCAAGCCGGAAGGGTAACTCTGCTAACGACGTCGATCTCAAAACCTGCTTAAACAAAAGGGGTGCCGACAAAGGGCAAAGGAAAAAGAGGAGCGTCAGTACTGAGGCCAGTACACGGCGAGGCTAGAATTCGGCGGTCCTCGCCTACATAGGTATGGTGGACTGAAGCGGCAGCGGCAGCATGCACTAAACAACCTATAGAGACTCGGTACAACTGTCGGCTATCAGAGAGGGGTAAGAAAGACCTATTCGGAACCAATCTGATGCTACCACCAAACATACCCATCCTGGTATTTCCCCCTCGAGACCAAACGAGGAAGTCAACCGAGGAACTCACACCGTTGGCAGTTTTATTTATTCAGTTATCGTTGCAGCAATTACTAGTCAAATATAGATAATCATCCTGATAAAATAAGCAGTGGGCACTTTTATTTAACCATTCCGTTGTAGTTGCAACACTTACTAGTCAAATACAATTAGCATGAGATATCCCAAAACCCAGCAGTTGTTGGTACTTTTATTTAGCCATTTCGTTGTAGTTGCAATACTTACTAGTCAGATACAATGGTCGCAAGCGACAACCCAAACAAGCAACTGTTAGCAGTTTTATTTAGCCATTCCATTATAGTGAAGCTGATTACTAGTCATTATAAAGTCAAATTTATAGCACTACTTTAGTTATAGTTGTCTATGATCGAGATACTGTGCTCCAAGTCGTCCATAACCGCGGACACGGCTTTCAGAAAGTTTTACCCTGCAGGGGTGCACAAATAGCAACACACACTCGATCAACCTCGGAAAAACCAAATCAAAACCCAACGAGGCCTTCACGACAAAGCAATCACAGGATTCAGAAATATTTCAGGGGGCCACCCCATTGAGTACACCCGCAACGAAGTTAGCTGACTCCGAGACGGACCCAAGGTTTGGGTGGACGGCTGTAAACGACTGGGAACCCAAAACTGGGCTTGTCGATACCGCGAAATCGTGTCCCGATCCTAAACAGTACAGGTGCTCCTCGCACAATCGTAAATAAAGCAGTAAAGCATGGCATAAGTACAGGATAGTAAATAAAACCTCAAACTAGTTTGTGGCCCCAAGAAATAAGAATGAATCAAGCTCTGGCTCAGGGGGGTCCCATAATCCTCCCGGATGTGGATAGCGCGAATATTCAAGGAACAGGTATCAAGTACTCGGGGTCCTACGGGACACAAGTAGACGGTTAACAACCAAATAACATCTATTGCCCACCTGTGCCTCTGCTTACCTACTTCAATTTTAGTTGTTAAACAGTAATTAAAGTAAACGATAATGAAAGCCATGATCATCGCCAACCTTAAACATGCGGCAACACTCCAACAACTGTGGTACTGGACGACACGCAACAACACTTGAGCAAGCGACTACGACGTGCAAGTCCAACTATCTACCAAGCAACAGGAAATAGGATGTGTCCAAGGCAATATAAGGCTGCAAGGGATCTCACGGGTACGAAACTAGAGCAACGCAACACAGAGAGCAATAGATCAACAGGAGGGAATAAAGACTATAAATGCCAAATAGGTAGAAGGGGAAGGGATGCTCGCCTGAAAACATTGCCGAAGGTTCAACTGAAGGTCGGGTCGACACTCGCATCAACTCAACGGCCTTATCCGCGAAGAACCAAAACACTAGAAGAAACACCGGATGCACTATTTAATACAACGGCAGAAGATCGGGCATGATGCATGTATGATGCATGACATGGCAAAGGTGCGGTGCATTTAGGCAAAATTAAACGGAACCGGGGTCCCGACAATTAAATATATGGTTCTAGTTGTTTAGATACCCTGCATTTTAAATGTTGTAATAACAGGGCAAGATAAGTTACCGGTTCGCTACACAAATTTAAATGGGACCAATATTAGACTAGATTTGCCCGCATATGGGCCCCATATTTAATTAGAGGTGAATCGGCATAATGCCCCCAAACCACATGACAATATGCATGCAAGTATGACAATTTTATATGCAACAAGTAATATCATTTATAAAATTAGGGTTCAAGAAAAGGGGTCACACATTAGGGTTCGAAGGTCCTGGGGGTTCGGAGTGGTTCCGGGGTTCGGTCTCAGGGTTCGACGGGGAACGGGGTTCGGTCTCCGGGGTTTAGGGTCTTCGGATCTGCGAAGGAGATCATGGCGTTCCGAGGAGAAGATCTTGGCGGGGGTTCCAGGGTTCGGGTTTGGCGAGATCGGCCTTCGGGGTCTCGGACGCCGGGATCGGTCTTCGGATGATCTTGACGTTGTGACAGTTCTCGTCTTACGGCGCTTCGGCGGAACAACGGACAGGGCTGGAGGCACGCGCGCCAACAGACAGGCATGAGCAGTGCTTGGACTCAAGTTGGGTCTCTCTGGGCGTGTGGTTCTGCGGGCGCTGCAACCGAGACGACAGGGACTCGTGTAGGGGAAAAACAGTGCAGAGAGAACGGCTCGTGGAGCCAAAGAGGTGGGGTCGGCGCGGGCCGGAGCAACGCTGCAGCGACGGCTTGGTGAGGCGCGGCTGGCGCACCGGGGAAGATGGGGGGTGAGGGAGGCTGCCGCGGGGCGCATCGATGGGAGGCCTGGCGGCTGCAGATGACGGTGGAGACCCTGGGGCGGCCACACGGCGGACGAGGCGCGGTGGCTCGGCTCGGGGACGTACGCGGCCGAAGCTCGGGGAAGGGCCGGCGCTAGGCAAGGACGTCGCCGGCGGCGTGGAGCGGAGCTCGGGGCCACGGCAGGAGGACGTGGTCGGCGAGGAGCTAGGGAGGCCGGCGAGGTCCGGCGTCGGGGACGAGCAGAGCCCCCGCGGCGGCTGGTGGCTCGAGGATGAGCTGCAGGGCTCGACGGGAGGAGGGATGATGGCGACGGGTGGGTCGAGGCAGAGGAGCCCCAGGGCGGGCTCGCCTGGCTCCCGGCGGCGTCTGGGGGTGGAGGGCGAGGTCGTCGGTGAGGGGGAGGGTGCAGGACAACGAGGCCGACGCGCGCGAGGGGGAACGCGGGCGACGCTGGGGGGAAGTCCCAGGCGGCGGTGGCGCTTGGCGGGCCGGCGGCGTGGCGGGGAAGGGAGCTCTGGCGACGGTAGAGGGAGAAGAGGCCGGGCAGAGCAGAGAGGAGGAAGGAGAGGAGCGGCAGCGTCGGGTGGGGGACGCGAGAACAGGGAAGGGAGGTGAGGGATGCGGGGTGGGACCGGGTGCAGGAGGTGGGGCCGGGGTGTAAGGAAGAGGGGTGGAGCAGGGATTGGTGAGGTGGCTGTGTGGAGGATGAGGTGGAGGGAACGGTGAGGTGGAGGGAGGGGATTGGTCGGGGTGAGGTGGAGGGGGATGGGTAGACTAGGTTTAGGTAGAAAAGGGTTTAGGTTTTAGGTTTATTATTTTGTAGGATATTTATTTGTTTTGTTTTGTTTGAAATCTTTTTAGCAAGTAATTTTTAGTTAAATAGTTTAGCAGATAATTATGAGACTTTGATTTCAAATAAAAGAAGGGTAATTTTAGAAAACAAAAATAGGCTTATTGAAAATAGTTTCAGACAAACAAATGCATGATGATGACGATGCTCAAATGCAATGCACAAAAACAACGCGATTTTTTTCTAGTAGTGGTTTTGCGGGATGCCACAGCTTCGTACTCGGCCATGTTGTTGGTGCAGGTTGTGAAGTCGAGGCAGAGGATGTAGCGGAGCTTGTCGCCCTTTGGTGAAGTTAGCACGATCCCTGCGCCTGCGCCGTCCGCGTTCTTGGAGCCGTCGAAGTGCAGGCTCCAGTATTGGAGGTATGGCAGCTTCTCTGGCTGCTGGGCCTCTTCCCAGTCGGCGATGAAGTCTGCCAGTGCGTGCGACTTGATCGCTTTTGATGTTGTGGACGCCGATCTCGATGGCCCACTTGGCGACCCGCCCGGTCGCCTCGCGGTTGCGGATGATGTCCTGCAGTGGTGCCGAGGAAACGACCGTGATCGGGTGCTCCTGGAAGTAGTGCGGCAGGCGCCGCTGAGCTCTGAAGACCGCGTATACCAGGCACTCGGGTTTGCCGAGTCGAGCGATCGTGTCGATCTTGGTGGGGTTCGCCTCGATCCCGCGCTTGGAGACAACGTATCCCAGTAGCTGCCCAGCTGGTACACCAAAGGTGCATTTGCCTGGATTGAGCTTTATCTTGTATTTTCGCAGGTTGGCGAATGTCTCCGCCAGGTCGGCAAGTAGGTCGCCCTGGCGAGCGGACTTTACGACCACGTCGTCGATGTAGACGTGGATGTTGCGGCCAATTTGGATCGCGAGGCATTCTTGCATGCACCGCTGGTAGGTCGCCCCGGCGTTCTTGAGGCCGAAGGTCATGGCGGTGTAGCAGAAGGCTCCGAATGGCGTGATGAACGCCGTCTTCTCCTCGTCTTCGACAGCCATTTTGATCTGGTTGTACCCAGAGTAGGCGTCGAGGAAACATAGCGACTCCGAGCCCGCGGTTGAATCGATTATCTGGTCGATCCGCGGGAGGACGAACTGCTCCTTTGGGCAGGCGCTGTTCAGGTTTGTGTAGTCGATACACATCCTCCAGGTCCCGTTCTTCTTCTCGACCAGGACTGGGTTTGCCAGCCACTTGGAGTATTTGATTGGCCGGATGAAGCCTGCAGCGAGTAGACGCTGCACCTCCTCCGCGATTGCTCGGCGGCGCTCTTCATTGAAGGGCCGCAGCGACTGCTTGATAGGTCGCACTTTGGGGTCGGCGTTTAGCTTGTGCTCAGCGAGCTCCCTAGGGACACCGGGCATGTCAGAGGGCTTCCATGCGAAGATGTCCCTGTTATCACGGAGGAACTCGATGAGCGCGCCTTCCTATGCTAGGCTCATGCCCGTCCCGATCGTCACCGTCTGGCTGGAGTCGCCTGGGACCAGCTCGACGGTGCGGGTGTGCGTCGTGGCCTCAAAGGTTGAGGTGTTTGCGCCCTCTGAGTTGGGCTTCTTGAGTATGGTGGGGTCGTCGTTGTTGACCCCGCTCGCGTACTTGGCGAGCTCATCAGCGTGGTTGGTCTCCACCGCGATGACGGCGTCAGTGAGCTCGGCTCCTTTGGCCTCGCACTCGGTGGCCATGTCGGGGTCGCCGTTGATGGTGATGACGCCGCATGGCCCGGGGAGCTTCATCGCGTTGTACGCGTAGTGGGGCGCTGCCATGAACTTGGCGAACGCCTGGCGCCCCAAGACGCAGTGGTAGGGGCTGTCAAAGGGCACCAGCTCGAAGATGATCCGCTCGGTGCGGAAGTTTGCGGGTGTGCCGAAGGTGACCGACAGCGTGACCTTGCCGATCGGGTACGCCTTCCGACCGGGGATGATGCCGTGGAACGTGGTGTGGGTTGTCTCGATCATCGACTGCGGGAGCCGCAGCCGCCTGAAGGTGTCCAGGTACAGGATGTTGATGGAGCTGCCGCCGTCCATCAATGTCTTGGGGAGCCAGTAGTCGCCGACCTTGGGCTTGACCACCAGGGCGACTCGACCTGGGTACTCGATGCGTGGCGAGTGGTCTTGACGACTCCAGGTGATGGGCTGCTCCGACCAGTTGAGGAACTGGGGAACGTCCATCTAGGCCACCGCGTTGACGGCGACGACGCGGGCGATGACCTTCTTCTCGCGCTTCGTGTTGAAGCCTGTGAAGGTATGGAGCGAGCCGGCTACTTTGCCGAATTTTCCGCCGTTTTGCGGGTCGTTGTCGGGGTCCTCCCGCGCTCGCCGTGCCTTCTCGATCTCCCTAAGGGTGTGGCAGTCGGCGGTGGTGTGCGTTGCGGGCTTCCCTTCCCTGCTATGAAACACACATGGTTGGTTAAGGAGAGCCGCAGGGTCGAACCTTGGCTTGGCCTTGTAGTTGCCGCCGTCGGGGCGTTGTCCTCCGTCGCGGCGGAAGCTCTTGGGCTCGCGTTGCACGTGCCCGGCGTTGGCGACGAAGTCGACTCGCCCGTCACTGCGGCGCTTGACGGTGAGGCGAGTGTTGCTGTAGTGTAGGTCGGATCATCGCCCGCTGTCGTTGCCGCTCGTGCAGCGTTGACCTCCTGACTCGTCGTCAGTTTCCTGGTTTGGATCTTCCTCCGCGTACCGTTTGGCGATCTCGAGGAGGTCGGGAATGTTGTCGAGTGTGCGAGAGTGTCACTTGAGCTTGGCGACCAGGGGCTCGTAGCGGCACAAGGTCTTGAAGCAATGGATCGCGGTGTCCGGGTGGATGCCGACCGCGTTATACCAGAGTTCTTGCCACCGTTGGACCCAGTTGCGGGTCGACTCGCGGGGTCCCTGGACGCATCGCTCCAGGTCCTCGATAGTGGTGGCGCGGGTGTAGGAGCACTCGAAGTGCCTGACGAAAGCGTCGCGCATCTCCTCCCAGGAGTCTATACTATCCTGAGGGAGGGTGTTGATCCACTGCCTGCACGTCCCCTCCATCATCAGGGGGAGGTAACGGGCGGCTAGTAGGTCGGTGTGGCCTGCGATCCCCATTTCCATGAGGTATGTGTCGAGCCAGACAGCAGGGTCATACGAGGGGTCGTACTTTTCTATCTCCTTCGGCGCCTTAAAGTTTGGCGGGTACTTCTCGCCTCGGATCATTGGTCCGAAGCACTTGGGGCCGAGTCGGCTGAGCGACCCCATGGGCTCGCCGTCGCGGCGATTGATTAGGGTGTGTCGCAGGTCGTCGGGCTGGCGTGCGCGCCAGCTTTGGTTGTTGATGATGTGGGTGCGGGCGTCGATGGGTTGACCATTGGCGGCGACGAGGTTGGTCGCCGGCCTGGGGTCGTTGGTGGAGAGTGCCACGTTCGCGGGTCGGTGTTGGAGCTGCAGTGGCTCCGTGGGCAGTTGAGTGTGTTTGCCGCCATTGGGCGGCCGCTCGAGGCTGCCCTGCTTCCCGAGGAACGCGAGTATACTCGACCTTGCGAGTCGGCGCCCGCTCTTTGCTGCTCGACGACCTTTGCGAGCAGGGCCCTGGCGTATTGGATCTGTAGGGCGCCGTCGCCGGTGGTCGTGATGCTGTTGGCTGCTGCTCGGCCTGCCACGAGGTTGTCCATCGGGGTGGAGAATAGTGGGAGGCCGTTTGCGTCTCGCTCCCGTGAGGAGACTACTATCCGCGGCTGGTCCCTGGGGGGTGTGCGTTTGGGTGGAGGCGGGGCGCCCATCGCCGTCGACCCTGGCGGGGGTCGGGCGCTTCCTCCTGGTGGCGCGTTCTCGCAGATCGCGCGCTCGGCCACGCGGGCCGGGTCGTTTTCGTCGTCGAAGTTCAGGGCGCGTCCCTGAACGGTGGGGTTCAGGCGCGACCTGATCCGCTGTTGGTGGTAGCGCGATAGCTCCTGCGCCGTCACCTGCTCGAGGCGGAATTTCTCACGCTCGGCCTGTGCCTTGCGCACCGCCTCCGCCAGTTTTAGGCGGAGTTCCTCGACCTCCGTTGCCGTGGCGTTAGGAGGGATTGGGGTGGAGAATGGATCCTCCGGCGGATCGGTGCCGGTCGCCATGTAGGTCGCGGCGTGGCGACCGGTTCCGTCGCGGAGGTCGGCGGAATTCTCCGACCCGGAGTCGAATTCGAAGATCCCGAGGATGGAGGGGTCCTCGAAGTCTCCCACGTTGGAGACCTGAGTGATGGAGCCCGCGGGTGAAGCCGCGGTGATGGACCCGGCGAGTGACGCCGGGGTCGCCGAGTTGGCGTCGTCGTCGAGGCCCGCGTCTCCTGCGGCCGCTGAGTTTTCGGCCACGTCGCCGTGGGCCGAATTGTACTCGGAGGCGAGGCGATGGATCGTGCGGATCTGGCTCTCGGAGAGCCGATCGCGTGGCGGCAACTCGCGGATGCGAGCCGACTCCTCCGAGACGATGACGTCGGTGAGGCCGACGAAGAGGCTGATCGTGCCGATCGGCAGGATCACGCTGTGCGTGACGGGTCGCGCCGCCGGGACGTTGCTGCACGACAAGATTTGGAGCATCTCGCCGATCGCTATCATGCGGCCGGTGGCGACCGTCTCGTTGATGGGCAGATTGGATCTCGCCGCAGAACACCGGCCAGACCGGCCAGGCCCCACGGTGGGCGCCACTGTCGTGGGAATGGTCACGGCAGATGCTGCAATCGGCAGCGAGTAGTAGAACGAGGGGCAAGGGCGGCCAGCCATCTGCGGTGCGAGATGAGGGCAAATACACAGGGTTTTACCCAGGTTCGGCCCCCCGGAGGGTAAAGACCTACTCATGCTAGATTGTATTATGGAGGTGGTACAATGGGCGAGCTCGGCGGCTAGGCGGCGAGTCATTTGGGTGTATGATGGAACGTATCTCTACTCGCCCTATAGGGGGGTTTATATAGGCTCACCTCCCCTAGGGTTTACATATCTCAACCGATTCAGTTAAAGCTTCGGTACTCGTTTAACCTAATCCGACTGGGCCTATCTACTCGCCTGGGCCTTCAGCTTCCAGTCGCTTGGTTCCTCGCTGGGCTTCAATCCAGTCGCCGTCTTGCAGGCCCACTCGCCAGTTCTTGGGCCAGTCGGAAACGTCCTGCTGGGTATACCCCGGTAGGCATATCCCCATCACCAACCCACCTATTTTCACTAAGTCGAAAGAGCCCTTAGACGCAGATGATTGGCTGCAAACCATGGAAAAGAAACTGAAAGTCGCTAGAGTGAAAGCTAACGAGAAAGTTCTGTTCGCCACCCACTATCTAGCCGGAGATGAAACAACATGGTGGAGAAGTGTTCGAGCAATGACCGGAGGACAGATGATGACCTGGGAGGAATTCAAGGTCAAGTTCAGCAGAACCCATGTGCCACCAGGTTTGATCAAGAGAATGAGAGATGAGTTCAGAGAACTGAAGCAAGGAAGGATGACCATAGTGGAATACCGTGACAAATTCTTGTCAGTAGCTAGGTATGCCCCGGATGAGATCGACACTGAAGCCAAGAAGAAAGAGAGATTCTTGAATGGTCTGCACGATGAGATGTAGACGGTGTTGGTCAATATCCCATTTGCTGATATTGAAGCCCTTGTCGACTCTGCCATTCAGATGGAAGGAAAGATCAACCAAGCCAATGAGAACCGCAAGCGTCGCATGATGCATCAGCCAGGAACCCATCATACCCCAAAGTATCGCCCCAACCCATCTCCAGGATTTGCCCCGCGAACCAACAGACCCCCGATGAACCGTCCGACCTATCCCAACCGTGGAAACCCGAGGCCCGGAGGAAGTCACAACAACCCCGGCAACTCTGGCAATTTCAACTGTTCACCACCCAAGTTCAACAACAACAATGCTGCCGCCAACACCAACACTGCCCCGAGGACTGGAAGCAATGATGTGCCTGTTGCAGCGAAGGACAAGTCGCAAGTGACTTGTTATGACTGTGGAAATAAGGGTCACTACTCCAATGAGTGCCCCAAGAAGAATGCCGCAACCCCCAATGCAAATGCCCCAGCTCAGCAGCAGCGTCGTGTTCAGCCCGGAAGAAGGTTTGCCCTAGGGAATTCGCTCAACCGCAACGGGCGTATTTTTCTCATGCACGCTAAAGAAGCCCAGGAAGCACCAGACATCATGCTGGGTATGTTTTCTATTAATTCGGTACTTGCTAGAGTGTTGTTTGATTCTGGTGCATCGCACTCATTTGTCACCGAAGAATTTACATGCACTAGTAAGATTCAACCAACCAAACTGAAGCATGTTATGATTGTTCAAAACCCCGGTTCAACCACAAAAGCTAGGCAAATTTGCAAATCCGTCCCTATCCGAATCCATGGCATAGATTTTTATGCTAATCTGATAGTACTCGGTGTAGGGGTTCGTAGCATGGAAAAAAAAAATTTCTATCGCATACAAACAAATAAGCCAAGATCTATCTACTAGATTGTAGCAACGAGTCGATAGAATAATTCACCCTCGAAGATTCCAAAGTGTTTAACGAGAGCGGATTCTCGTGGGTGATGTAGTCGTACTCTTCCCGATCTCAAGATCGTGTAGACGATCCTTCCGGCGCTGCGTTCCGGCAGCGCTTCCGCAGTCAGTCACACGTTCGGTACTCGACAAAGACATTCCTCTCCCTTGTTCTAGCAGGCAGCAGAGGTTGTAGCACTCTCCTCGTGATTCCGGCAGCACGACGGCGTGGTACCGGAAGTAGAGGGGAGATCTCGTAGGGTTTCTCCTTAAGCCGGAGCGAGTATGGTGGACTATGAGAGAGGCCTCGGTGATCTAGGGTTTAGACACACCAAGGAGAGGGAGCTAGGCCGATGGATAAGGCTTGGGGAAGCCCAAGTCGGCGGCTAGGGTTTGCCCTAGGCGGCGGCAACAGCAGGAGGTGGTGGCGCCAGCGGCTTGGGGCTAGGGTTTGGAGGGTGCAAGGTGTGTTCTTGGAGGGGCAGCCCTGCCCCTCCTTATATAGGTGGAGGGCGCCGGCCAAGGGGAGGGGAGTCCCTCCCCAACTCGGCTTCCAAGGCCAGCGGGTGGAGGGAGAGGAACTCCTCCCCAAGTAGGTTTCCTACTCCTCCACCAAGCAAACTTGCCGTTTGACTTTTCATATTGGCGTTTGACTTTTCAAACTAGGATTTGATTTATCCCTTTATTTTGCTCAGTGATGACACCTAGTATATTATGCAACCATCCAACTTGTTTATGACACATTCATGTACCCTTCCCCTCCGGAGTGTCGGACCTTCCGGAACCTTCTAGAACATTCCCGATGAAAACACCGGAACCATTCTCCAACCCCGAAGCAGGACTTTCCTTATATGAATCTTATTATCCGGACCATTTCGGATCTCCTCGTGATATCGCGGATCCCATCTGAGACTCCGAACAACATTCGGTCTCTTACTCATCATTCCATAACTACTTAACAACATCGAATCCTTAAGTGTGTCTCCCTACGGTTCGTGAATTATGCGGACATGATCGAGACACTTCTCCGATCAATAACCAATAGAGGAATCTAGAAATTCATATGGTTCCCACATATTTCTACGATTACTTTGCGATCGAATGAACCACTTACATACGATACCAATTTCCCTTTGTCTCACGATAGTTCACTTATCCGAGGTTTTGATCGTCGGTATCTCTACATACCTAGTTCAACCTCGTTACTGATAAGTACTCTTTTCTCGTTCCCGTGATATGTGATCCCTTGTGATCCAGTCACATGCTTGCAAGCCAATTGGATGACATTCCACCGAGAGGGCCCAGAGTATATCTATCCGTCATATGGATGGACAAATCCCACTCTTGATCGTCTCAACCAATACTTTCCGAACACTCAATGCCACCTTTATAACCACCCAGTTACGGTGTGGTGTTTGATGTCATCAAAGCATCCTTCCGGTGATGGTGATATGCATGATCTCATGGTCGAAGGAATTAGGTTACTATGTATCAGAAAGCATATAGCAATTGAACTATTAAAATGACTTAATCTTTATGCTACGCTTATCTATAGGAGTATGTCCATCATATCATTCTCCTAACGATATGATCTTGTTGTTAATAACATCTCAATGTTCATGATAGGGAAACCACAATCATTTATTAACCAACAAGCTAGTATTATAAAGAGGCTTTACTAGGGACTCTAATTTAGTTTACAAATCACACAAGTATTAATGTTTCCTTGTTAATACTATTATAGCATGAATGTAAACATTTATCATAAACAC
The DNA here is from genome assembly GCA_916181665.1 of Avena sativa. Classification (NCBI taxonomy): domain Eukaryota; kingdom Viridiplantae; phylum Streptophyta; class Magnoliopsida; order Poales; family Poaceae; genus Avena; species Avena sativa. Next base: position 182,173,848 of record OV702284.1, on the reverse strand, counting down.
AAAGATATAATAATAACTACATTTATTATTGCCTCTAGGGCATATATCCAATAGTCTCCCACTTGCACTAGAGTCAACTAATCTAGATTACATGGCAATATACCGAACACCCATGGCAGTTTGGTGTTGGTCATGTTTTGCCCTCGGGAGAGGTTTACTCAACAGATCTGCCACATTTAGATCTGTGTACTTTGCAAATCTTTATGTCACCATCTTGGACATGTTCTAGAATAGCGTGAAAACGTAGCTTGATGTGCTTCAGCTTCTTGTGTGACCTTGGTTCTTGCGCATTGGCTATGGCGCCCATGTTATCACAGTAGATAGACATTGGGTCCAGCGCACTTGGAACCACACCGAGCTCTGTAACGAACTCCTTCATCCATATTGCTTCTTGTGAAGCCTCCGAAGCAGCTATGTATTCCGATTCAGTTGAAGATCTCGCCACAACGCTTTGCTTTGCACTCCTCCAGCTAACTGCTGCACCATTCAAAGTAAATACGTATCCAGATTGAGATTTAGAACCATCCAGATCGGTGTTCCAACTAGCATCGGTGTAACCATTAATAACGAGCTGTTCATCACCTCCATAAGAAAGAACCATATCCTTAGTTCTTCTCAAGTACTTAAGGATGTTTTTGACCGCTGTCCAATGATCCACTCCTGGATCACATTGATATCTGCTAGTTAAACTAACAGCATATGCAATGTCGGGTCTAGTACATAGCATGGCATACATTAGAGATCCTATGGCTGATGCATAGGGAGTCTTACTCATCCTTTCTCTATCTTCTGCCATTGCTGGACTTTGAGTTTTACTCAAGGTCGTATTGGGCAACATGGGCAAGAACCCTTTCTTGCTATCTTCCATTCCAAACCTCTTTAGAACTTTGTCCAAATATGTACTTTGTGACAATGATATTAGGCGTCTCGATCTATATCTATAAATCTTTATGCCTAATATGTAAGCTGCTTCGCCAAGAGCTTTAATTGAAAAACTATTATTCAAATATTCCTTGACACTATTAAGAAGGTCTACATCATTCCCAATCAACAATATTTCATCTACATATAGTATTAAGAATGCTACAGAGCTCCCACTCACTTTCTTGTAAATACAAGCTTCTCCATAAGTTTGTATAAAACCAAAACTTTTGATTACCTTATCAAAACGTTGATTCCAACTTCGGGATGCTTGCTTCAATCCATATATGGACTGTTGAAGTTTGCATACCTTGTTAGCATCTTTAGGATCGACAAAACCTTTGGGTTGCATCATATACAACTTTTCATCAATGTCTCCATTGAGGAACGCTGTTTTGACATCCATCTTCCATTTCTCATAATCGTAATATGCAGCGATTGCTAACAAAATCCTCACAGACTTTAGCTTTGCTACTGGTGAGAAAGTCTCATCGTAGTCAACTCCTTGAATTTGTCGAAACCCTTTTGCGACAAGTCGAGCTTTATAGACAGTAACATTACCATCAGCATCTGTTTTCTTCTTGAAAATCCATTTGTTCTCGACAACCTTCCGGCCATCCGGTAAGTCCACCAAAGTCCATACTTGGTTTTCGTACATGGATCCAATTTCGGATTTCATGGCTTCTTGCCATTTATTGGAATCTGGGCTCATCATCGCTTCCTCATATGTCGCAGGGTCATCGGTGTTGTCCAGCAACATGACACTCATAACGGGATCATACCAATCAGGAGTGGTACGAGTTCTCGTTGACCTGCGAGGTTCTGTAGCAACTACAACCGAAGTTTCATGATCATCATCATTAGCTTCCTCTCTTATTGGTGCAGGCACCACAGGAACTTCTTCCGGTGATGCGCTACTCGCAAGTTCGAGAGAAGGTTCGACAATCTCGTCGAGTTATACTTTCCTTCCAGTCACTTCTTTCGAGAGAAATTCCTTCTCTAGAAAGGATCCATTCTTGGCAATGAAGATTTTGCCTTCGGATCTATGATAGAAGGTATACCCAATAGTTTCCTTTGGGTATCCTATGAAGACGCATTTTTCCGCTTTGGGTTCAAGCTTGTCCGGCTGTAACTTCTTTACATAGGCTTCGCAACCCCAAACTTTAAGGAACGACAATTTAGGTTTCTTCCCAAACCATAATTCATACGGTGTCATTTCAACGGATTTAAATGGTGCCCTATTTAAAGTGAATGTGGCTGTTTCTAATGCATAACTCCAAAATGATAGCGGTAAATCTGTAAGTGACATCATAGAATGAACAATATCTAAGAGAGTTCGATTACGACGTTCGGACACACCATTACGCTGTGGTGTTCCCGGCGGTGTCAATTGTGAAAGTATTCCGCATTTCTTCAAATGCTCGCCAAACTCATAACTTAGATATTCACCTCCACGATCAGAACGTACAAATTTAATCTTCTTGTTATGTTGATTCTCCACCTCACTTTGAAACTCCTTAAACTTCTCGAAAGTTTCGGATTTATGTTTCATGAAATAGAATACCCATATCTACTCAAGTCATCCGTGAAGGTGAGAACATAACGATAACCACCGCGCGATGCTACACTCATTGGACCACACACATCGGTATGTATGATTTCCAATGAAGTCCGTAGCTCGCTCCATCATACCATAAAATGGAGTCTTAGTTATTTTACCCATCAGACATGCTTCGCATATTTCAAGTGATTCAAAATCAAGTGATTCAAGAAGTCCATCAGAATGGAGTTTCTTCATACGCTTCACTCCAATGTGACCAAGACGACAGTGCCACATATAGGTCGAGTTATCGCTCGATTTCAAACGTTTAGCTTCAATGTTATTAATATCTGTATTTCCACTATCGAGATTCAATAAGAATGGACCATCTATCAAAGGTGCATGTGCATAAAACATATTACTCATATAAATCGAACAACCATTATTCTCGGACTTAAACAAGTAACCATCTCGCAATAAACAGGATCCCGATATAATGTTCATGCTTACCGCAGGGACCAAATAACAATTATTTAAGTATAAAACTAATCCTGATGGTAGATGAAGAGGTAGCGTGCCGACCGCGATCACATCAACCTTTGATCCATTTCCTACGCGCATCGTCACCCCGTTCTTCGCTAGCTTCCGTTTATTCTGCAGCACCTTTCTTCTTGATGTTGCCGTTCTTCAAATCCGCCAAGTACTTTGGGCAATTCCGCTTACAGTGACCTTCTCCCGTGCAGTAAAAGCACTCAGTATCAGGCTTAGGTCCAGCCTTGGTCTTCTTCGTTGGTGCGGTAACTTTCTTACCACCCTTCTTGAAGTGTCCCTTTTGCTTAGACTTGCCTTTCTTGAATTTGGTGGTCTTATTGACCATCAACACTTGGTGCTCTTTCTTGATCTCCACTTATGCAGATTTCAACATGGAGAAGAGTTCTGGCAACTGCTTGTTCATGCTTTGCATATTGTAGTTCATCACAAAGTTCTTGTAACTTGGTGGTAGTGATTGGAGGACACGGTAAATCCCCAAAGCATTAGGAATCACTATAGCCAAGCTTTGGAGTATGTTTGCGTGCCCAGACATCTTAAGCACATGCTCACTGACGGAGCTGCCCTCTTCCATCTTGCAGTTAAAGAACTTTTCAGAAGCCTCATAGCTCTCAACTGCCGCGTGAGTCTCAAATATCAGTTTGAGTTCACGGACAATATCATGTGGGTCTGAATTCTCAAACCTTTTCTGAAGCTCCGATTCTAAACCATACAAGATAGCACACTGAACTGTGGAGTACTGATTCTTCCGAGCGAGGTAAACATTCTTTACTTCATCGGTAGCATCAGCTGCAGGCGGGTCACCCGGCGGTGCATCCAGCACATAGGTCAAATTACCAGCATTGAGGACAATCTCAAATTGCGGAACCAATCTGCGAAGTTGCTTCCATTGTTTTTCAACTTTTCTTTCTCTAGGAACGCATTAAAATTGATGGTAGGGGCCGCCATTGATCTACAACATATTTGCAATAGTTTAGACTAAGTTTATGACAAATTGAGTTCTAATTAATAGTTAAATTAATCTAGGTGAACTCCCACTCAAAACAATATCCCTCACATTGTTTTAGTGATCACACGAACCAAATCCACCACATCAAAACCGATCATCACGAGAGTTGATGTAGCTTCAATGGCGGACAATCGACATGTTCATCATATCTACTATATGATTCATGCTTTACCTTTCGGTGATCTGTGTTCCGATACCATGTCTGTACATGCTAGGCTCGTCAAGATCAAACCTTAGCTTCCGCATGAGCAAATCTGGCTTGCTCACATTGTATACACTTGCAGAATTTAACACACCCGATCATCACGTGGTGCTTCGAAACAACAAGCTTTAGCAACAGTGCTTACTAAGGATGAACACTTTAGAACTTGAAATTCATGTGCATGAGGGATCATCTTATAATGCTACCGTCGTCAACTAAGCAATACAAGATGCATAAAGGATTAACATCACATGCAATTCATAATATGTGATATGATATGGACTTTCTTCTTTGTGCTTCCGATCTCCATCTTCAAGCACGAACATGATCTCCATCAACACCAGCATTGCGTCAAGGTCAATGCCGCTGCTCCATGGTTGTCGTCCACCAGCTTCAACTATTACAACTACTTTGAATAGACACGCGGGTCTTAACAGAAATTAAAGACAACCATATGGCTCCTGCCGGTTGCCAACTTACAATAAGGAACATTGCATACATCAAATATAATCACAATCATGGCCATATCACATCACAGCACACCCCTGCAAAACAAAGTTAGACGCCTCTAATTTCTTTGCATATTTTACGTGGTTTGGGGCTTTCAATAAGTGTCGATCTAACTTACGAACAAGAACCACAATGTTGATGTTTGAACTATCAAGTGCCAGTTGTAAATTGGATCTATACTATAATGGGAGAGACAGACACCCACAAAGCCACTTATGCAATACAAGTTGCATGTTGAGCGTGGAGCAAGTCTCATGAACGATGTCATGTAAGGTTAGCCCGGGCCGCTTCATCCCAAGATCCCGCAAGATGCAAAGTACACAAGAAGCAATCGACAATAAAAGCATCAACACCCACAATGACCATTGTGTTCTACTCGTGCAACAGATCTACATATAGACACGGCTCTGATACCACTGTAGGGTTTCGTAGCATGGAAAACAAAAAATTTCTATCGCATACAAACAAACAAGCCAAGATCTATCTACTAGATTGTAGCAACGAGTCGATGCAATAACTCACCCTCGAAGATTTCAAAGTGTTTAACGAGAGCGGATTCTCGTGGGTGATGTAGTCGTACTCTTCCCGATCTCAAGATCGCGTAGACGATCCTTCCGGCGCTGCGTTTCGGTAGCGCTTCCGCAGTCGGTCACACGTTCGGTACTCGACGAAGACCTTCCTCTCCCTTGTTCCAGAAGGCAGCGGAGGTTGGAGCACTCTCCTCGTGATTCCGGCAGCACGACGGCGTGGTACCGGAAGTAGAGGGGAGATCTCGTAGGGTTTCGCCTTAAGCCGGAGCGAGTATGGTGGACTATGAGAGAGGCCTCGGTGATCTAGGGTTTAGAAACACGAAGGAGAGGGAGCTAGGCTGATGGCTAAGGCTTGGGGAAGCCCAAGTCGGCGGCTAGGGTTTGCCCTAGGCGGCGGCAACAGCAGGAGGTGGTGGCGCCAGCGGCTTGGGGCTAGGGTTTGGAGGGTGCAAGGTGTGTTCTTGGAGGGGCAGCCCTGCCTCTCCTTATATAGGTGGAGGGCGCCGGCCAAGGGGAGGGGAGTCCCTCCCCAACTCGGCTTCCAAGTCCGGCGGGTGGAGGGAGAGGAACTCCTCCCCAAGTAGGTTTCCTACTCCTCCTCCACCAAGCAAACTTGTCGTTTGACTTTTCAAATTGGCGTTTGACTTTTCAAACTAGGATTTGATTTATCCCTTTATTTTGCTCAGCGATGACACCTAGTACATGATGCAACCATTCCAACTTGTTTATGACACATTCATGTACCCTTCCCCTCCGGAGTGCCGGACCTTCCGGAACCTTCTAGAACATTCCCGATGAAAATACCGGAACCATTCTCCAACCCCGAAACATGACTTTCCTTATATGAATCTTATTCTACGGACCATTCCGGATCTCCTCGTGATATCCCGGATCCCATATGAGACTCTGAACAACATTCGGTCTCTTACTCATCATTCCATAACTACTTAACAACATCGAATCCTTAAGTGTGTCTCCCTACGGTTCGTGAATTATGCGGACATGATCGAGACACTTCTCCGATCAATAACCAATAAAGGAATCTGGAAATTCATATGGTTCCCACAAATTTGTATGATTACTTTGCGATCGAATGAACCACTTACATACGATACCAATTTCCCTTTGTCTCATGATAGTTCACTTATCCGAGGTTTTTATCGTCGATATCTCATTCCCGTGATATGTGATCCCTTGTGAGCCAGTCACATGCTTGCAAGCCAATTGGATGACATTCCACCGAGAGGGCCCAGAGTAGATCTATCCGTCATATGGATGGACAAATCCCACTCTTGATCCATGTGTCTCAACCAATACTTTCCGAACACTCAATGCCACCTTTATAACCACCCAGTTACGGTGTGGTGTTTGATGTCATCAAAGCATCCTTCCGGTGATGGTGATATGCATGATCTCATGGTCGAAGGAATTAGGTTACTATGTATCAGAAAGCATATAGCAATTGAACTATTAAAATCACTTGATCTTTATGCTACGCTTATCTATAGGAGTATGTCCATCATATCATTCTCCTAACGATATGATCTTGTTGTTAATAACATCTCAATGTTCATGATAGGGAAACCACAATCATTTATTAACCAACAAGCTAGTATTATAAAGAGGCTTTACTAGGGACTCTAATTTAGTTTACAAATCACACAAGTATTAATCTTTCCTTGTTAATACTATTATAGCATGAATGTAAACATTTATCATAAACAGAAAGATATAATAATACCTACATTTATTATTGCCTCTAGGGCATATCTCCAACAGGAATCAACTCAAAAGCTATTATGGTTGAAATTTGAAAAATGTTTGAATGCAGAAAAGCTTCTGACTTGATATTTTTACCAAGGTTGATCTACAGATCCAAATGATTTGAATCCAACGGGCTTGGATTAAGCATTTCAGTACCTTTCTAACAAAATTGGTTTCATGCAATTTGGTTCACTGAATCGAGCTGGGTTGATTTTTGAAACTAGGTACAGAACTGAGTTTGAATGGAAATAGAAAAATCTAAATTCAAACGGTTTGGCTGCACGGGAGATGCTAATGGGCCGGCATGTGTGTTAGAGTATGTGTGTTAGAGTATGGATCTAAATGGGAAGACTGTCTGCCATTTGTAGAATTTTCATACAACAATAGTTATCAAGCTAGTTTGCAAATGGCCCCATTTGAATTCATGTATGGAAGGAAGTGTCGCACCCCTTTGAACTGGTCGGAAGTAGGAGAGAGTCAGATTTTCGGACCCGACATCCTACGAGAAGCAGAAGAGAAGGTTCACAAGATTCGTGAGCACCTCAAGACAGCCCAGTCAAGACAGAAGAGTCACACCGACAAGAGACGTCGAGACCTCGCTTTTAACATCGGAGATTTTGTGTACCTGAAAGTGTCGCCATTGAAGGGAATGCAGCGTTTCCAACTAAAGGGAAAGTTAGCCCCCAGATATATCGGCCCCTTCAAAATTCTGAACCGTCGAGGAGAAGTGTCGTATCAATTGGAACTACCCGAAGAGATGTCAGCCGTGCACAATGTGTTCCATATCTCATTACTTCGCAAGTGCCTCGAAATTCCGGAGATGACTGAAGTGTTCAAGAACATTGATCATTGGACCATATAGATCAACGATGACCTGACCTATCCCGAAGTACCCATTCGTATTTTGGAAGAAGCTTTCAGAACTACCAGAACCCGAAGCATCAAGTTTCTCAAGATTCAGTGGAGCAACCACACAGAAGAGGAAGCTACCTGGGACCGCGAAGATCACATCAGGACGGAGTTTCCCAATCTCTTCAAATCCTAGGTAATCTTTTTCGTCCTTTTTCAAATCTCGGGACGAGATTTTGTTTAAGGGGGGAAGGTTTGTAACATCCCAAAAATATTAAACTTGGATCATCAAAATTAGGGTTAACAAAAACTTTCCCAACTAAAAATATGAAAGCATTCATATGTGTGTGTATTCAAAATTTAGATTCTTTTGAATTGCCATGATTCTGTGTTTCTTTGCTTGTAAAATGATTCTTAGGTGAAATAAACATAATCTAAACAATCCCCAAACTTTTTCCAAAGACAAACAACTCAAAATGAATAAATTAAGTGAATGGTCACTTTGGCCAAATTAACTCCCATGCCTACTTTGGTTATCTCTAATTTTCAAAACTCAACAGAAACATTTATGGATCTTTGCACCCCTTGATAGTACTCATAATAAAGTACCAAGGCCCACTTTGTGATCATCCAAAAACATTCAAATGCTCAATTAAATGACAGTTTTAAATTGAATCTATCTCATATGGGAAGATCCCACTATTTCAAAAACCACTCAAACAAACTCAATTTTCAAAATCCAAGCACCCACAGAATCCTCAACACATGCCTAGCACACCCACCAAAAATCTTTTCAAAATTCAAAAGAAAGTTCCTTGCAGCCATTTTATCAAACACTTGGCAGGCAAATTTAAACCAAATGAAATTCACTATTTTTAATAGTGTTTTGGGCCTAACTGGTTCCCTCTCTAGCTACAGCAACCATTTAGTAGATCATCTAGCCTAATTGACAACCTCTAGCCTCACTATAAGCTGGCCATTGTCATCAATGGTGAGCAATCCGAGCCACCTCGTCGGCCAAACTTGGTTGCCGCCGCAGCAGACCATCTCCCCCTCTCTCCAGCCATGTCTAGGAGGTAGCTAGCACTCCATCGCCACCCACTGTCCCCTCCCCAAGCAAAGGAAAGCCATGTACCACCGAGCACGCCGTGATCCCAGGGCCACTGCGACATGCCGAGCATGCCCCAGAGCGCCGCACCCGGCACACGTGCACACGCCGCACCTCGACCGCAGCCCGTGCCCACCGCTTCGCCATGATCCAAGGAACACGCCATACATCCCCATTCGTCGCCCTGTGCCTCACAGCCACCACTCGCCGTCGAAGACGCCGCCTCTACCGCGTAGAGCACCGCACGTTCCCGACCAATTGCCACCGCCCCTACACGCGCATTCAATCTCTAGAGCATCGCCAGGAGACCGCCCATCGATCTCCAACCTCCGCCATGCCTCTAGCCGCCCATAGCCGTGTCGCCACCGTCGCCTGCCCATCCCTCTCGGCCTCGCCGTCGAGCCTGTAAAAGGAGGCCACCCCCGCTTGATTTCTTCACACCATCTCACTCTCCACCTCTCACTGATACTTCCCACTTCTTCCCGGAGCAAGGCGAGCAGCGCATCGCCGGAATTTGGCCGGAGCCCGCCGCTGCTGGAGAAGAAGGGGGCCATCGATTGGAGCCGCCCCAGGAGGAGCTGCTGGTACCAGGAGGATCGCCGTCATCGACTTCGTCGTTCGCCCCCATCGCCGACCCTCGCCTGAGCCCCGGTGAGCCTCCCACGACCCCCACTGAGCCGCTAGGGTTCGAGCTTGCCGGTGACATGTTCATCATCGACGACGACCCTCAGCCGTTGATCGCCCTTCTAATCCAACGAACCATATCGCCCTGCACTGCTTCGCGTGTTATGAGCCACTGACGGGTGGAACCCCCTATCAGCTGAGCCCCGCGCTACAGAGTGATACTGGGCCGGCCCATTAGCATCTCCCGCGCAGCCAAACCGTTTGAATTTAGATTTTTCTATTTCCATTCAAACTCAGTTCTGTACCTAGTTTCAAAAATCAACCCAGCTCGATTCAGTGAACCAAATTGCATGAAACCAATTTTGTTAGAAAGGTACTGAAATGCTTAATCCAAGCCCGTTGGATTCAAATCATTTGGATCTGTAGATCAACCTTGGTAAAAATATCAAGTCAGAAGCTTTTCTGCATTCAAACATTTTTCAAATTTCAACCATAATAGCTTTTGAGTTGATTCCTGTTGGAGATATGCCCTAGAGGCAATAATAAATATATTTATTATTATATCTTTGTGTTTATGATAAATGTTTACATTCATGCTATAATAGTATTAACAAGGAAACATTAATAATTGTGTGATTTGTAAACTAAAATAGAGTCCCTAGTAAAGCCTCTTAATAATACAAGCTTGTTGGTTAATAAATGATTGTGGTTTCCATATCATGAACATTGAGATGTTATTAACAACAAGATCATATCGTTAGGAGAATGATATGGTGGACATACTCCTATAGATAAGCGTAGCATAAAGATCAAGTCATTTTAATAGTTCAATTGCTATATGCTTTCTGATACATAGTAACCTAAGTCCTTCGACCATGAGATCATGCATATCACCTTTACCGTATGGATGCTTTGCTGACATCAAACACCACACCGTAACTGGGTGGCTATAAAGGTGGCATTGAGTGTTCGGAAAGTATTGGTTGAGACACATGGATCAAGAGTGGGATTTGTCCATCCATATGACGGATAGATATACTCTGGGCCCTCTCGGTGAAATGTCATCCAATTAGCTTGCAAGCATGTGACTGGCTCACAAGGGATCACATATCACGGGAACGAGAAAAGAGTACTTATCAGTAACGAGGTTGAACTAGGTATGCAGAGATACCGACGATCATAACCTCGGATAAGTAAACTATCGTGAGACAAAGGGAAATTGGTATCCTATGTAAGTGGTTCATTCGATCGCAAAGTAATCGTAGAAATATGTGGGAGCCATATGAATTTCCAGATTCCTCTATTGGTTATTGTTCGGAGAAGTGTCTCGATCATGTCCGCATAATTCACGAACCATAGGGAGACACACTTAAGGATTCGACGTTGTTTGAGTAGTTATGGAATGATGAGAAAGAGACCGAATGTTGTTCGGAGTCTCGGATGGGATCCGAGATATCAAGAGGAGATCCGGAATGGTCCGGAGAATAAGATTCATATAAGGAAAGTCCTATTTCGGAGTTGGAGAATGGTTCCGGTGTTTTCATCGGGAATGTTCTAGAAGGTTCCGTAATGTCCGACACTCCGGAGGGGAAGGGTACATGAATGTGTCATACCAAGTTGGAATGATTGCATCATGTACTAGGTGTCATCGCTGAACAAAATAAAGGGTTTAATCAAATCCTAGTTTGAAAAGTCAAACGCCAATTTGAAAAGTCAAACGGCTATTTTGGGAAGTGGAAGGGAAGGTGGAAACCGAGTTGGGGAGGAGTTCCTCCCCTCCACCGCCGGCCCACCTTGGAAGCCGAGTTGGGGAGGGACTCCCCTCCCCTGGCGCGCCCCCTCGACCTATATAAGGAGGGGCAGGGCTGCCCCTCCAAACACACCTCTCACACCCCGCAAACCCTAGCCGCCGGCGCCGCCACCTCCTGCTGCCGCCGCCGCCGCCCTAGGGCAAACTGCCGCCGTCGCCTAGCTAACCCTAGCCGTCGGCTTGCCCCCTCTTCAGTGTGTCTAAAACCTAGATCGCCGAGGGCTCTCTAATAGTCCACCATACTCGCTCCGGCTTAAGGCGAAGCCCTGCGAGATCTCCCCTCTACTTCCGGTACCACGCCGTTGTGCTGCCGGAATCGCGAGGAGAGTGCTACAACCTCCGCTGCCTGCTGGAACAAGGGAGAGGAAGGTCTTCGTCGAGTACCGAACGTGTGACCGACTGCGGGAGCGCTGCCGGAACGCAGCGCCGGAAGGATCGTCTACGCGATCTTGAGATCGGGAAGAGTACGACTACATCACCCACGAGAATCCGCTCTCGTTAAACACTTTGAAATCTTCGAGGGTGAGTTATTGCATCGACTCGTTGCTACAATCTAGTAGATAGATCTTAGCTTGTTTGTTTGTATGCGATAGAAATTTTTTGTTTTCCATGCTACGAAACCCTACAGTGGTATCAGAGCCGTGTCTATATGTAGATCTGTTGCACGAGTAGAACACAATGGTCATTGTGGGTGTTGATGCTTTTATTGTCGATTGCTTCTTGTGTACTTTGCATCTTGCGGGATCTTGGGATGAAGCGGCCCGGGCTAACCTTACATGACATCGTTCATGAGACTTGCTCCACGCTTGACATGCAACTTGTATTGCATAAGTGGCTTTGCGGGTGCCTGTTTCTCCTAGCATAGTTAAGATTCAATTTACAACGGGTGATTAACAATGCTAGTATCAATGTTGTGGTTCTTGTTCGTAAGTTAGAACGACACTTATTGAAAGCCCCAAACCACGTAAAACATGCAAAGAAAGTAGAGGCGTCTAACTTTGTTTTGCAGGGGTGTGCAGTGATGTGATATGGCCATGATTGTGATTATATTTGATGTATGCAATGTTCCTTATTGTAAGTTGGCAACCGGCAGGAGCCATATGGTTGTCTTTAATTTTGTTAAGACCCGCATGTCTATTCAAAGTAGTTGTAATAGTTGAAGCCGGTGGACGACAACCATGGAGAAGCGTCATTGACCTTGATGCAATGCCGGTGATGATGGAGATCATGTTCGTGCTTGAAGATGGAGATCGGAAGCACAAAGAAGAAAGGCCATATCATATCACATATTATGAATTGCATGTGATGTTAATCCTTTATGCATCTTGTATTGCTTAGTTAACGACGGTAGCATTATAAGATGATCCCTCATGCACATGAATTTCAAGTCATAAAGTGTTCACCCTTAGTTAGCACAGTTGCTAAAGCTTGTTATTTCGAAGCACCACGTGATGATCGGGTGTGTTAGATTCCGCAAGTGTATACAACATGAGCAAGCCAGATTTGCTCATGCGGAAGCTAAGGTTTGATCTTGATGAGCCTAGCATGTACAAACATGGTCTCGAAACACGGATCACCGAAAGGTAAAGCATGAATCATATAGTAGATATGATGAACATGTCGATTGTTCGCCATTGAAACTATATCAACTCTCGTGATGATCAGTGTTGATGTGGTGGATTTGGTTCGTGTGATCACTAAAACAATGTGAGGGATATTGTTTTGAGTGGGAGTTCACCTAGATTAATTTAACTATTAATTAGAACTCAATTTGTCATAAACTTAGTCTAAACTATTGCAAATATGTTGTAGATCAATGGCGGCCCCTACCATCAATTTTAATGCGTTCCTAGAGAAAGAAAAGTTGAAAAACAATGGAAGCAACTTCGCGTATTGGTTCCGCAATTTGAGGATTGTCCTCACAGCTGGTAATTTCACCTATGTGCTGGATGCACCGCTGGGTGACCCACCTGCAGCTGATGCTGCGGACGAAGTAAAGAATGTTTACCTCCCTCGGAAGACTCAGTACTCCACAGTTCAGTGTGCTATCTTGTATGGTTTAGAATCGGAGCTTTAGAAAAGGTTTGAGAATTCAGACCCACATGATATTGTCCGTAATCTCAAATTGATCTTTTAGACTCACGCGGCGATTGAGAGCTATGAGGCTTCTGAAAAGTTCTTTAACTGCAAGATGGAAGAGGGCAGCTCCGTCAGTGAGCATGTGCTTAAGATGTCTGGGCACGCAAACAAACTTCAAATCTTGGGTATAGTGATTCCTAATGCTTTGGGGATTTACCGTGTCCTCCAATCACTACCACCAAGTTACAAGAACTTTGTGATGAACTACAATATGCAAAACATGCACAAGCAGTTGCCAGAACTGTTTGCCATGTTGAAGTCTGCAGAAGTGGAGATCAAGAAAGAGCACCAAGTGTTGTTGGTCAATAAGACCACCAAATTCAAGAAAGGCAAGTCTAAGCAAAAGGGACACTTCAATAAGGGTGGTAAGAAAGTTACTGCGCCGACGAAGAAGACCAGGGCTGGACCTAAGCCTGATACTGAGTGCTTTTACTTCAAGGGAGAAGGTCACTGGAAGCGGAATTGCCCAAAGTACTTGGCGGATTTGAAGAACGGCAACATCAAGAAGAAAGGTATATCCGATATACATGTTATTGATGTGTATCTCACTAGTACTCGTAGTAGTGCCTGGGTATTTGATACTGGTTCGGTTGCTCATATTTGTAACTCGAAACAGGTGCTGCATAATAAACGGAAGCTAGCGAAGAACGAGGTGATGATGCGCGTGGGAAACGGATCAAAGGTTGATGTGATCGCGGTCGGCACGCTACCCCTTCATCTACCATCGGGATTAGTTTTATACTTAAATAATTGTTATTTGGTGCCTGCGTTAAGCATGAACATTATATCGGGATCTTGTTTATTGCGAGACGGTTACTTGTTTAAGTCCGAGAATAATGGTTGTTCGATTTATATGAGTAATATGTTTTATGCACATGCACCTTTGATAGATGGTCTATTCTTATTGAATCTCGATAGTGGAAATACACATATTAATAACATTGAGGCTAAACGTTTGAAATCGAGCGATAACTCGACCTATATGTGGCACTGTCATCTTGGTCATATTGGAGTGAAGCGTATGAAGAAACTCCATTCCGATGGACTTCTTGAATCACTTGATTTCGAATCACTTGAAAGATGCGAAGCATGTCTGATGGGTAAAATGACTAAGACTCCATTTTCTGGTATGATGGAGCGAGCTATAGACTTATTAGAAATCATACATACCAATGTGTGTGGTCCAATGAGTGTAGCATCGCGCGGTGGTTATCGTTACGTTCTTACCTTCACGGATGACTTGAGTAGATATGGGTATATCTATTTCATGAAACATAAGTCCAAAACTTTCGAGAAGTTTAAGGAATTTCAAAGTGAGGTAGAGAATTGTCACATCCCAAGATTTTTCAAATCTTGTAATGTGAAAAATAAATGAATAAAATAAAATTTTGTTTGATTTTCAAGGCCAGAAGAAACTTTTTGAATTTAATTGGAAACTTCAAACCAATTTGAATCAAATAAATCCTAAAGGGATTTATAAAGATAAACATTTATTAAAGGAAATTAAAATGTTTTTGAATTACTATTTTGGATCTTTTAATAAAAGATTTGGTTTTCAAAAGAATAGGTGGATTCATAAATAAAGATTATTTTATAAAGCCAAATTAAACCTTGGCCAAGCTTTGGAATTAAAACATTTTGTTTTGAATAAAAATAGCAAAGGTTTATTTAAATAGATTAATAAGGATTTAATATCCAATTTTATCTAAATAAAAGGTTTTACCATTTTAATTAAAACATCAAAAACTTATTAAATTATTTTAAATAAGTTATCCAAATATTTTATATTCTCAAATAAAACCTACTGAAGTGTTTTGGCTTTATTTTAGATTTCAAAATAAATATTTTAAATAAAATAAATCCTAGTTGATTTAATAATGAAGGTTTATTTTATTTAATTATTAATAGACCTAAAATAAAAGGTTAATTTGTTTTAAACAAGTTTCTAAGTATTCTTTATTTCCAAATAAAACCTACTGATTTGGTTTTGAAAATATTTGGATTTCAAATGGAGATTTTGTTAATTAAATCAAACCTTATTTTATTAAATAACCAAAGATCCATTTTATTTAATTAAAGAATGGATCCTAAAAAGAATAAAAATTATTATTTTATTTTGGGATTTGGTTTATGTTGATAAACAGAACCAAATTCAAAGTTACAAAGTTTAGTGATTGTTTGAATCAAATTGAGTGTTGTTTGATTGTTTGAATTTCAAAAACAGAAAAAAAAATTAGAAAAGGAAAAAGGTTCCAAGAAAAAAAAATAGAATTGGACCTAGCCCAGCCGGCCAAGCCCACAAGCCCAGCAAACCAGCCCAGCTTCCCCTCCCCGAAGAAAAACGATTCGTACTCAAGTTCTAACCCATGGAGAGGCTGACCAGTGGACCCTCCCCTCACTCTTTTTCTCACTGATGACTGGACCCCACTCCTCCTGTTCTTCCTTCTCACCCGCGCGACTCCTTCTCCCTCCCCTCGACACCGTTCCTGCCGATGATTTCGCGGCCTTAATTCGCCTTAACGTGACCACCGTTACCCGCTTTGATCACGCAGGCTTAAACGCTCATGTATCCTCTCCACTTCCCCTCTGTCGCCCCATCTCAACGCGCTCCCAGACGCCCCAATTCTTCCCCAAGCTCCTCTGTCTCCGACGACCCTCCTCGTCGAATTCCAGCCGAGCTTCGCCGCCCCTTGCCTCCCTGAGCACGCTAGCAGATTCCCCACTCCCAGACACATCTCCCAGTGCTCTTCGTTCAACCGCGGGCGCCCCAGAACACCGTCTTCGACAAGCTCTGACAACGCCGCCGTCTGTCTTGTCCCCGTCGAACTCCCTCGGTAAGCCTCGACCACCCCTAGCCTTTCCATGGATGCTCACATCATCTCCAGCTCAATCCGCGTCTAACCGTACCAGCCATCTGCCCTGGGGTGAACTACAGCATCTCCCCGTCATCAACCAGAGCCGTCAGACGACCGTGCAAACTCCGGCGAGCCATTGCTGCAGTACCCGAGCGCCCCTTGTCAAGCCAACACCACGTCGAGCATCACCACAGCCCTGCGATTCTGGTAAGCACTTTCCCTCCCCTCTTTGCTTCCTGTAGCCGCTGTAACGCCACCGCCTGGCCGTGCGCCGCCGCTAGCCACCGTCGGCGCCGCTCACTTTTGGTCAAGCGAATCAGTACCGTAGGATCTAGATTGAGCGAGCATGATTAGATCATTTAACCGCGAAGGGGTACGAGTCCTGTGCCGCACGATTTATTAGATCCAATGCACCGCAACACCGATCCGGCCGAACCGGTACCGTCCAACCAGAACACGACGCGTGGCCAGGTCTGTTTAAAAACAGAATTTGGAAATCAGATTTAAGTTGCAATTTGAAAACCTTGTAACTTTCGATCCACACGTCCAAAAATTGCAAACTTTATACCGTTGGAATCAGTGGAACAAACCCTAGCCAACCATGGAATTTGTTTAGCAAATAGTATCTGTTAGTTTGCTTGTTTTTGCAGATACTTTTGTGTGCTTGTTTAGATTAGAAAAATGGTTTAAAATGTTTTTAGGGTTAAAACCTTTGCAAAATGGTTTGTTGTAAACTCACTAACCCTAGGAACCAACCCATGGAGTTAAAAATGAATTTGGTGAAATTTAGGATAGATTAATTGATTTGGTCCATTTCTAGCCAAATAAAAATAATAAATTTTGTTATGAAAATGTTTTTGGAATAAAAACTTTGGGAAAATATTTTGGATCAAACCTACTGGCCATAAACACCAAGTTTTGAGAAACCTCAACTTATTTGGTGAACCACTTAAAGTTCTTGCTTGATAAAAATGTTTTCCACCACATAAAATGTTGAATGGATTTAAAAATGGTTTATGGACAAAACCCTTTTTGCAAATGACTTTGCCATTTTGGTAAATGACCACTTTGGACTTTACAAAGTTTAGAAGCCTAGTGGAGACCACCTTTGCAATTAGAACCATCTTTTACATGCTTACATGCATGACTTAGATCTTAGATCCCATAGTTTTATGTGTGGGAATTGTGGTTCGATTGATTAATGGAATGCTAGTTGATATAGAGTTTGCTTGATTGATTGTAGTGAAATTAGCAAAGTGTGAGACTAGCAAGATCAAGTAGTGAACCACCATTCCATTCCAAAAAGGCAAGTGACACTATCATCAAAAGTCCTACTATTTTCATTATACTTAGTGGATTTTGAAACATGCATGAAAATACTTTTGTACTTATGCTATGCTAAAATCCTAATAGGATTCCCTATCCATTCCTTAGAGAAAACAATGTAGTTGTTACATGCTTAGCCATGCTATATTTTGAAAAGAGATACATGTTGAGATTTTACAAAGGTTGAGAAAAGGACTTGTGGTTTACATAATAAAACAAGGACTCAATGAACTACCTAGGTGGAGGATACTTTAAGTTTTGGAGAGGGTGGCAACAAAAGAAACCATGTCTATGGGAATCACTTTGTGTTGTGCTCCAAAAGAAAACCACCTAGGAAACTTAGAGATTGAACATGTTTCTCCAATTGTGGCTTTCGTGTGCAACCACATGCTATTATGGCTCTGGCTTAGTCAACTACATTGGGAAGACTCATGCACTGTCCTCAGTTAACTGGACATGGGGACCTGGAATCCTACATGGGTGCTGAAGGCAAGCTAGCAATGGTGTATGGGAGGACCCTTTGGAAAGACTTCGTCACATTCTCAATCTGCCAGTACTCCACCTTGGTGAGCACTAATCCAGTAGGCCACTAGTGGCAAAAGGATGGGATTGTGACATGTGGGTAAAGTGTACTCCTTCTGCAGAAGATAATAAAATCTAAGTACTTAGCCGTGTCCCCGGTTATGGACAATACTGAGCAACTAAAGTTTGAACTATGGGAGATCTCGACATTCTAATTTCTAAAAGAAAACTTTTAAGGACTTGATGCACTTGGGGTTACCAAGGAGCTCAAGAGACTTTGACAAAACTTGATGTACTTGGGGTTACCAAGGAACTCAAGAGATTTTGTTGAAAACATGAACCCTTGGGGTTACCAAGGAACTCATGAGGTTTTGATAAAACTTGTTGCACTTGGGTTACCAAGTAGCTCAAGGGAATTTTGACAAGGACTTGAACACTTGAGTTTCTACCAAGGAGTTCAAGGAACTTGGAAAAAGAGATTTGACAAAGGACCAAAACCATTTAGAAAAGATAGGATAAATTATTGCTTTAAGCAAATGAGCCTAAAACTCTACTTAGCCAAATATGCATGTATTGATAGGATCCACTCATATTATACATAGTAGTGAAGCTTGCCAATACAATTCAAATGTATTGACCCTTGTGGCTGTAACTTGTAATGTTGCAGGTTTGATTGATTTTAGTGAAGATTGTTTGATTAGGATTACAAAGTCTACAACCAACATCTGCCTGTGCACTTTGAGATGAAGGACCCCATGACTATAGTTATTCCGCTGCAATGTAATGTAATAGCCAAATGAGCTATGCATGATGTAATAAAATTATGTTATTCCTGGTTATAAAGTTATGTTATGACCTTTGTATCTTGATATTACATCTTAACTGTGGATGCTAGCTATTGATCCAGGGACTAGCATTGTAAACACAGGGGATACCATCTTATATTGTGTAAAGGTTGGATCACTCCCTCTACAAGAATCAACGTAACAAGAAGATTAAATTTCTACGTTCTGATCGTGGAGGTGAATATCTAAGTTACGATTTTGGTGAGCATTTGAAGAAATGCGGAATACTTTCACAATTGACACCACCGGGAACACCACAGCGTAATGGTGTGTCCGAACGTCGTAATCGAACTCTCTTAGATATGGTTCGTTCTATGATGTCACTTACAGATTTACCGCTATCATTTTGGGGTTATATATTAGAAACAGCCGCATTCACTTTAAATAGGGCACCATCTAAATCCGTTGAAACGACACCGTATGAATTATGGTTTGGGAAGGAACCTAGATTGTCGTTTCTTAAAGTTTGGGGTTGCAAAGCCTATGTAAAGAAGTTACAGCCGGACAAGCTTGAACCCAAAGCGGAAAAATTCGTCTTCATAGGATACCCGAAGGAAACTATTGGGTATACCTTCTATCGTAGATCCGAAGGCAAAATCTTTGTTGCCAAGAATGGATCCTTTCTAGAGAAGGAATTTCTCTCGAAAGAAGTGACTGGAAGGAAAGTAGAACTCAACAAGGTTGTCGAACCTTCTCTCGAAATTGCAAGTAGCGCAGCACCGGAAGAAGTTCCTGTGGTGCCTACACCAATAAGAGAGGAAGCTAATGATGATGATCATGAAACTTCGGTTGTAGTTGCTACAGAGCCTCGCAGGTCAACGAGAACTCGTACCACTCCTGATTGGTATGATCCCGTTATGAGTGTCATGTTGGTGGACAACACCGATGACCCTGCGACATATGAGGAAGCGATGATGAGCCCAGATTCCAATAAATGGCAAGAAGCCATGAAATCCGAGATTGGATCCATGTACGAAAACCAAGTATGGACTTTGGTGGACTTATCGGATGGCCGAAAGTCTGTCGAGAACAAATGTATTTTCAAGAAGAAAACAGATGCTGATGGTAATGTTACTGTCTATAAAGCTCGACTTGTCGCAAAAGGGTTTCGACAAATTCAAGGAGTTGACTACGATGAGACTTTCTCACCAGTAGCGAAGCTAAAGTCTGTGAGGATTATGTTAGCAATCGCTGCATATTATGATTATGAGATATGGCAGATGGATGTCAAAACAGCATTACTCAATGGAGACATTGATGAAGAGTTGTATATGATGCAACCCAAAGGTTTTGTCGATCCTAAAGATGCTAACAAGGTATGCAAATTTCAACGGTCCATCTATGGATTGAAGCAAGCATCCCGAAGTTGGAATCAACGTTTTGATAAGGTGATCAAAATTTTTGGTTTTATACAAACTTATTGAGAAGCTTGTATTTACAAGAAAGTGAGTGGGAGCTCTGTAGCATTCTTAATACTATATGTAGATGACATATTGTTGATTGGGAATGATGTAGACCTTCTTAATAGTGTCAAGGAATATTTGAATAATAGTTTTCCAATGAAGGATCTTGGCGAAGCAGCTTACATATTAGGCATAAAGATTTATAGAGATAGATCGAGACGCCTAATATCATTGTCACAAAGTACATATTTGGACAAAGTTCTAAAGAGGTTTGGAATGGAAGATAACAAGAAAGGGTTCTTGCCCATGTTGCCCAATACGACCTTGAGTAAAACTCAAAGTCCGACATCGGCAGAAGATAGAGAAAGGATGAGTAAGACTCCCTATGCCTCAGCCATAGGATCTCTAATGTATGCCATGCTATGTACTAGACCCGACATTGCATATGCTGTTAGTTTAACTAGAAGATATCAAAGTGATCCAGGAGTGGATCATTGGACAGCGGTCAAAAACATCCTTAAGTACTTGAGAAGAACTAAGGATATGGTTCTTTCTTATGGAGGTGATGAACAACTCGTTGTTAATGGTTACACCGATGCTAGTTGGAACACCGATCCGGATGATTCTAAATCACAATCTGGATACGTATTTACTTTGAATGGTGCAGCAGTTAGCTGGAGGAGTGCAAAGCAAAGCGTTGTGGCGAGATCTTCAACTGAATCGGAATACATGGCTTCTTCGGAGGCTTCACAAGAAGCGATATGGATGAAAGAGTTCATTACAGAGCTGGGTGTGGTTCCTAGTGCGCTGGGCCCAATGTCTATCTACTGTGATAACATGGGCGCCATAGCCAATGCGTAAGAACCAAGGTCACACAAGAAGCTGAAGCACATCAAGCTACGTTTTCACGCTATTCGAGAACATGTCCAAGATGGGGACATAAAGATTTGCAAAGTACACACATATCTGAATGTGGCGGATCCATTGACTAAACCTCTCCCGAGGGCAAAACATGACCAGGACCAAACTGCCATGGGTGTTCGGTATATTACCATGTAATCTAGATTAGATGACTCTAGTGCAAGTGGGAGACTGTTGGAGATATGCCCTAGAGGCAATAATAAATATAGTTATTATTATATCTTTGTGTTTATGATAAATGTTTACATTCATGCTATAATAGTATTAACAAGGAAACATTAATACTTGTGTGATTTGTAAACTAAAATAGAGTCCCTAGTAAAGCCTCTTTATAATACTAGCTTGTTGGTTAATAAATGATTGTGGTTTCCAAATCATGAACATTGAGATGTTATTAACAACAAGATCATATTGTTAGGAGAATGATATGGTGGACATACTCCTATAGATAAGCGTAGCATAAAGATCAAGTCATTTTAATAGTTCAATTGCTATATGCTTTCTGATACATAGTAACCTAATTCCGTCGACCATGAGATCATGCATATCACCTTTACCGGATGGATGCTTTAATGACATCAAACACCACACCGTAACTGGGTGGCTATAAAGGTGGCATTGAGTGTTCGGAAAGTATTGGTTGAGACACATGGATCAAGAGTGGGATTTGTCCATCCATATGACGGATAGATATACTCTGGGCCCTCTCGGTGAAATGTCATCCAATTAGCTTGCAAGCATGTGACTGGCTCACAAGGGATCACATATCACGGGAACGAGAAAAGAGTACTTATCAGTAACGAGGTTGAACTAGGTATGCAGAGATACCGACGATCAT
Source organism: Avena sativa (assembly GCA_916181665.1). Classification (NCBI taxonomy): domain Eukaryota; kingdom Viridiplantae; phylum Streptophyta; class Magnoliopsida; order Poales; family Poaceae; genus Avena; species Avena sativa. The sequence continues at coordinate 182,151,583 of OV702284.1, read as the reverse complement.
AACCTCGGATAAGTAAACTATCGTGAGACAAAGGGAAATTGGTATCGTATGTAAGTGGTTCATTCGATCGCAAAGTAATCGTAGAAATATGTGGGAGCCATATGAATTTCCAGATTCCTCTATTGGTTATTGTTCGGAGAAGTGTCTCGATCATGTCCGCATAATTCACGAACCGTAGGGAGACACACTTAAGGATTCGACGTTGTTTGAGTAGTTATGGAATGATGAGAAAGATACCGAATGTTGTTCGGAGTCTCGGATGGGATCCGGGATATCACGAGGAGATCCGGAATGGTCCGGAGAATAAGATTCATATAAGGAAAGTCCTATTTCGGAGTTGGAGAATGGTTCTGGTGTTTTCATCGGGAATGTTCTAGAAGGTTCCGGAATGTCCGACACTCCGGAGGGGAAGGGTACATGAATGTGTCATACCAAGTTGGAATGATTGCATCATGTACTAGGTGTCATCGCTGAACAAAATAAAGGATTTAATCAAATCCTAGTTTGAAAAGTCAAACGCCAATTTGAAAAGTCAAACGGCTATTTTGGGAAGTGGAAGGGAAGGTGGAAACCGAGTTGGGGAGGAGTTCCTCCCCTCCACCGCCGGCCCACCTTGGAAGCCGAGTTGGGGAGGGAATCCCTTCCCCTGGCGCGCCCCCTCCACCTATATAAGGAGGGGCAGGGCTGCCCCTCCAAACACACCTCTCACACCCCGCAAACCCTAGCCGCCGGCGCCGCCACCTCCTGCTGCCGCCGCTGCCGCCCTAGGGAAAACCGCCGCCGCCTAGCTAACCCTAGCCGCCGGCTTGCCCCCTCTTTGGTGTGTCTAAACCCTAGATCGCCGAGGGTTCTCTCATAGTCCACCATACTCGCTCCGGCTTAAGGCGAAGCCCTGCGAGATCTCCCTTCTACTTCCGGTACCATGCCGTTGTGCTGCCGGAATCGCGAGGAGAGTGCTACAACCTCCACTGCCTGCTAGAACAAGGGAGAGGAAGGTCTTCGTCGAGTATCGAACGTGTGACCGACTACGGGAGCGCTGCCGGAACGCAGCGCCGGAAGGATCGTCTACGCGATCTTGAGATCGGGAAGAGTACGACTACATCACCCACGAGAATCCGCTCTCGTTAAACACTTTGAAATCTTTGAGGGTGAGTTATTTCATCGACTCGTTGCTACAATCTAGTAGATAGATCTTGGCTTGTTTGTTTGTATGCGATAGAAATTTTTTGTTTTCCATGCTACGAAACCCTACAATTCCAACTCTCAAAAATCACATTTGATCATACCTTTCAGAATATATAAAAACATTTGGGTTTACTTACAGAAATAATGTTCAAGCAACAAAAGAATGCCACATAGACATTTCTAGTCACTTTATTTAATTATAATAAAAAGTTTAAACCTTATTAAATTGTGACACCACTTTAAATCACATTCCCATGTACTGAAATATGTGGTGATGACATGTGTCAACATGATCCAATACTTTTCAATGAGTAGCTTTTAAATCTTAAGTAGCTTTTCAATGAGTAGAAATTACTTTTCTAAAAATAAAATAAATAAGACAAAAGCTTTAATCTTGTAATGTTAGTGATGATGCTAGATCATCTATAGTACCCTTTTGTGTGATGATTGAAAATAGTTAAATATTGCTTGGTGATTGTGTACTTCGTACTTATTTATAGACGCTAGTACCGACCAAGGATACGAGGAGGAAGGAGGATACTACGAAGAAGAAGCCGAGGAGAACTTCAACCACTCCTCTGCACAAGGCAAGCCAATACTTGAAATCTTGCAAGCTAACACTTGCAATTATGAAAGTTAGATAACCTATGCAATGCACTAAGCATGCTTGGTTGGACACATTTGATGATACCCCCTCCTAGTTTTACTTGCAAGCTTTATACTCTATTTCTTTATCAAAGCTATCTCTTAGAGTTTACTTAAGTGACTTGTAGGTCCTAGGAAGATAATTGAAGATTGCATAAAGAGCATTAAATTTGGCCTAAGCTAGATTATCTTGATGTCATCTTAAGGCATGAGATTGAACTTAGTTATACTCCACTTGTTTACCACCCCTCATTAGTACTTACCCCACTTGTAGATGCTAGTGCTAAGCATAAACTTGATCAACTTTAGATGGGAATACTTGGTGAAAATGGTTATGAAAACCTTGGAATGATGAGTCATTCTACTGAAATGTTTTGACATGTGTTTCCGAACACCAGATGATTTTGAGGATGAAAATGTTGAGGCATGAGCCTTAGCCCTTTATAAAACTGATGGTTGTCTGGATGCGATACCATTCCAATTTTACCGTACAACCACAATATCCGAAATTTGGGTAGGGCTTGACTGGAAACTTATATACCTTAGTATGGGTTCCCTCACGGCCAAGGTCTGAGCTGAGGCTACCTTGTGAATATTGTCCACCTGTGTAGTACCCAGGATGACAGTTGGTCATGGTTGGGAGGCCAAACTCACAGGAGAGGTGCCTATACTAGGGCGTGTAATGGAAAGGTTTGGATTGATTATCCGCATACTGAGTATGGTGAATTCAGGATTTGTTCCTGACGGATGTATCGAATGTTGTGGTGAAAGTGTACAATCTCTGCAGAGTGTCAAACTATTCGAATATCCGCGTCCGCGGTTATGGACAGTTGGAGTGGCCATACTGTTCCCCCGTCAGATGTTTTCAAAATGACTTGTGAAATGAATTGAGACTTTGACTTGACCACAACAGAGTTGTGATATGAAATTCAAGTTCCCACTTAGGTGTTATAAAACTTCAACTAGTTTATTGCTTCTAAACTTAGTAGAGGTAAATCTGGCTTTTTGCAAAACAACCCTAGAGCCTAGTGTCCTAACTACAAAACCCCCATTAACTTGTTAGTATTAGTTTGCGAGTACTTAAATAGTACTCATGGCTTTGTCCCTGGCTATTCCCGTGGCCAGACTATGAAGAGGAGTACCAGGATGATGGACCGCAGTAAGGTTACGACAACTAGGATCATCTCCCATCGCCAGCATTGCCTGTGACTACGAAGATGGAGCTTCGCCTACGCTACCTTTATTATTACGTATTTCTGCTGCTTGAATTATATTAAGAACTGGATCATGAGATCCTTATTTGTGTAAGACCTTATGTATGGTTTGTAATGGATGATGTACTGTGATATCCAAATCTGTTATGTCTCGCAAAAATGTAATCCTGGGATTGCGATGTATGGCATAACAGGCATCTGGGATTAAAAATCCGGGTGTTGACACACCGGCAGCCAGGTCGCGGCGGCGCCCTGCGGCGAACTGGATGCCGAGGAGGATGCCCAACATGAGCTCCTCCTCCGCCTCGGTCTCCCACTCCTCGGGCTCCACGCCGCTTCGTATGCCAACTGCGCCTTCTCCAGGGCTGCGCCCAGTCAAGCGCGAGGCGGTCTCGCCTGTGCGCTCGCCGCCGCGGACACTCTCGCACGGCATCGTCATCGGCGAGCCACGCGTGCCGGCGTTGTCGGCTCCAACTGGCCGCCTTCGCCTTCACCGCCCGAAGACTGAGCCGGCTGAAAGCTCGGCACCGCCCGAAGACAGTGCCTTGAGGATGGCGTCGGAGCAGTCGCTCCGTGACTCGGCGCCACAACCGTCGTTGGTGGAGCCCTCCTCGCCGGACATCTTGGAATGGTCTAGGGCGGACTGGGAGGAGACGGAGCGGCAGCGCGTCCACCGCCTACAGCAGCAGGCCGAGGAGCAGGCGGCCTAGAGACGGGCATTGTCTGGGCGTGCGCTCGCCTACCAGGACGCCCCGCTCTTCGTCCTCGATGACGATGTCAGGGGAATAACCCCCGGTAGGGTCATAAGGGGTAAAACATTTCCCAGTTTGTTAACCTTGTAGGAAGCCACGAGCCGAGTCTCAGGAGGGAAGGTCGAGTCAGACAGGACGCGTGGCAACTTTTCGAGTGAGGCTCAGGAAGGACCATGATAAAGCACGGTCAAAAGAGAAGGGCGACACCGGGTGACGCCTAAAGCAAGGACTGAAGTACAAAGTTACTGCATGACGCCGAAAGAACTAGATGCAACATACAGAAGACCGTTAGTTGTCTAGCTTTATGGACTGGATCAAGGGGCTCAGGGCTAGCCCATGACCCGGCCCGTGCAGTGAGGACCAAGATCCAAACAGTAACCCTAGGACCCAAAGGGGTGTAACCTAGCTAACCTTCGCCTATATAAGGAGGGGCATAACTAGGGTTAGAGGAGGTTCGACCAAGTAGGAAACTAGTGCCCTGAGGCTTTGTTCATACAGCTCAAGGAGCACTTGTAAACTTTTAGAATCAATAAAATCCCTAAGTGTGGAGAGCTCATCTTGTTCTTCGTGCGCGGCTAGACCGTGCACTCCCTCCTCGGTTACCACAAGCATCCATCCGGCCCTCAACTTTATCCTACCCATGGCATCTTCCGTGACACCACCATGACAGACGACGAGGAGGACGGCCCAGCTTACCAGCCGTGGAGGTGCGGCAACCCCGGCCAGGGGAGCTCCCGCCCGCCCAAGCCACCGAGCGACGACGATGACGATGGCGGCGATGATGATGGCAGGGCCGATCCCGGCTACACGGCGTTCTACAGCAACTTCGGCATGTAGAACGGCGACGGCGTCGGACGGCGGCCTTTTTAATGTTTTTTAGTTTATTATCTACTACTTTAGTTTAAATTCGATGTAATCCGCTTATATTCGTCCATCTTTAATGAAATATGCCTGAATTTGTCAAACTCGGCTGAAATTTAGCCGAAGGTGGGAACTCGGCCTGGAAACGCGTAGGCCGAAAACTTGTTTCATCGGCCAAAAAAAAGGTCTAGATTTCGGACTGGGTTCGCCCAGCGAGTGGAGATGCTCTTATTGGACGAAAACGACCCGGTGGTGGCGCTGAGCCGGCGGAACGGGATGCATGGTCCCCTTCCTTTAGATGTAATGCAATTTCTGAAATTATCCTCGCGTCCAAAGTCACCAGCGAAAGGTAGTATAGGAGTGGAAGAGGAGCACCAACAATAGCTGGGGCATCCTCTAACCCTACAAGCTAGGCTATGAGTCTACTATGCCTTTTGTTTGTTCTCATTCCCTCGGACAAATGCCACCCGATCTTTTTAGCTCTACTGCTAGTGATGGGTTAGGAACATATCCATTTGTTCATCAGGGAAGAGTCGAGCGCGCGCGGCTGCAACGCCGGCCCACTCACTCGGTTCTTCCGGCCAAAACCGATCTCCGATATACTACTACTATACATCGTGAATTATGGTGGGTGGATTCGATGGGAGGGGGAAAGGGCAGGCAAAGTCGCTGGGGATACGATACGATGCTTTCACATCAACCATCGCCCGATCGATCGAGCCCGTCCGTAGCTCGCAGTAGAGTGGTCGTCCAAGTCGCGGAAAGCGGCGGCGAGGTGGGGTGGACGGAGGGCCACGGATTTGGCTCGCTCTCTCGCCAGCTCCGCCCTCTCGACTCTGTGGAATCCGCCCGCCTACCTGCACTAGAGTCGAGAGGTCGCAGTGATGATGGTTGAACGAACCTCCACGACATGGTGATGTGAGGTAATTTGTTGTCAAAGTGCTAGTTCGGTAACTTTTGAGGCAGCAGGTCACTGGTGCTCGATGATTGTCCTCTGGCTCGTTTGCTAAAGTCTGGTTAGGTTTAGCTGCCGTGCCACGTCTGACTGTCCGGTATGCTTCCTTGACGCCTCTCGTGTGTCCACCTCTCGATGGATGGCTCACGCCAAGTTTGGCCTATTGGCTCTTGCCCGTCACACTCATGTAACAATTCTAGGAGCAGCGCAAAACCGTATAATAACCGTTAGTTTTTAGTTTTCTGTAAAAAAACGTCCCTAAGCAGACCTTATGAAATTGTCTGACCCGTATTTATTTACGGTATGCGAAAAAACCCTCATCTTGATCCCTAGATACAAGGGTTGCACGGGCGATCCGAGTGCGGCTTGTACTGCTAGAGCTGTTCACATCGGAGGGACATTTTACCTCCCTCCTTTCCCGCTTTCGCGCCACTGCCGCCACAAATCTCTCCTCCCACGCGCTCTCCAAAGCCATGAAACCTACCCAGCTTTCGCCCCCGTCGGTTTGTTCTCGTAGCCTCTTCCCGCAACGCCCGCCACTAGATTTGCAGCCGATTCCTTCATCACCGGATCGATTGCCGACAACGGCAAGGCAAAGCGGAAGCAAATGGGCGTCCATGTTGTCCCGTCAGCAGCCCAGCCGCAAGAGGCAACCACGGTGGTCAAGCGTCCAAACTGCAAAAGCCCGCGCGAGCAGCCTCGTCGATGAGGGCGTTTGAACGGATCGATCACACAGCCCCCTGGATATGTGCAGCCAGTAATCAATTGCTTGCACGTGAGGCGCAGTCGAGGTACTTCCTTCATTCGATATTATAGGTCACGCATGGTTAATTAGGTTGTCAATTTTCCCAATAAAATATAAATAGAATAACATAAAAAATTATTTATTAGAAACTTTAGGTGCTATATTTTTAATGGTATAATTTTTATGCTATATAACTTTTATTTTATTAGTCAAATTAACGATTTAGGTATACACATAAAATCTATAATTCTAAACAGAGAGAATATCTAATAACAAGAATTTCGATAGCTGGTCCAGTTCTACGCCTCACCACCGGACGCCCGCCTTCAATTCCAGTTCCGCCCAGGTCAATCTAGCCTTCTCGCACGCGTCGCGCCAGCCGTCCGGCCTGCCCTCCCTGACGTTCTCCAAGAGCATCTTCACTCGTCTATCTACAACGCTGATTCGGTCTGAACGTCGAAAATTGGCTAGTCGCGTATCTAGGAACCTGTTTTCGGCCGGATTTGGATCAATTTTGGTCCAGACTATCCAACCCAAACCCAGGTTTCCGGATACGTCCTCGGAACGCCGGACGCAGCGAACTCGGCGAAAAAAAATGAAACGGCGCGTGGACCCGTCGAGTCAGCGATGGAAGCCGAGTCGTCGTCATCCTCGGAACCACGCGGCGACCGCCGGACATTAACTGCCCGTCGCCTCGGCCACGCGTCGCCGATTTACGGTGCCACCGCCGCCGCATCGGCTCTCGTGACGGACCGACGGGCACTAACTTCCCGCCGTTTCCCCTTTTCCCGCGCTCGCCGCTACACCTCTCCCGCTCTCGCCGCCCACCCCGGCCTATATAAGCCGTACCCCTCACCGGAGACCCTCACACTCTCTCACAGCTCGCCATCCCACTAGCCCGAAACTCCAGCGAACTTCCCCTCTCACTCACTCGCCCCTCCCCACCAGCCATGGCCGAGAGATACCCCGGCGACGGTGCGGCGGCGAACGGCTTCGGCTGGCGCACGCTGCAGGCCTAGGAGGCACGGCTGCTGTACGAGGCCGGCTACATGGCACCGCCGGACATGCGGAACCCTCTGGGTGGAAGCTCAGCACCGACAGCATCCCTATACCGCCGGCGCCCACGCCGGAGGAGCTGCCGTACGAGATAGCGGAGTACATATCGCCATGGAAGACCCCGTCGCCGTCGAGTCGCCGGACAACCTCCGTACTGGGAGGAGTTCTTCGCGGAGCGCCGCGCCCAGGAGCTCGCCCGCCACGAATGGCCGCCCAACGAGTCGCCGCTGAAGCGCAACAACTCGGCGGGTCACTGGCGTTGGTGGAGTGTGCCAGGCTGCACGCTGAGGGCGGTGCTGGAGCACATCAACCCCGACAACACGCCGCGTCTGGGCTTCTCGCCAACACCCATGCCGGTGTCGAGGTCTGGGCGGCATCCTCCTGCCAACTGGATGCCGAGGAGGATGGCCAGCATGAGCTCGTCCTCCTCCGTCTCGGCATCCCACTCCTCTGGCTCGGTGCCGCTGCGCACGCCGACAACACCTTCGCCGGGGCTGCGCGCAATCAAGCGCGAGGCGGGCTTGCCTGCGCGCTCGTCGCCGCGGACACGCTCCTGCGACATCGTCATCGGCGAGCAACGGGCGACGGTGTCGCGAACCGGCCACCCGCGCCTTCGCCGCCACCAGACTGAAGACTCGGCGCCGCCGGAAGACGGCGCCTTGAGGATGGCGCTGGAGCAGTCGCTCCATGACTCGGCGCCACAGCCGCCGCCGGTGGAGCCCTCCTCGCCGGACATCCTAGAATGGTCCAGGAAGGACTGGGAGAAGGCCGAGCGACAGCGCATCCTCGGCCTGCAGCAGTAGGCCGAGGAGCAGGCGGCACGGCGACGGGCGTTGTCCGGGCGCGAGCTCGCCTACCAGGGCGCCCCGCTCTACGTCCTCGACAACGACGAGGACGAAGGCCCGTCCTACAAGCCGTGGAGGTGCGGCGACCCAGGCCAGGGGAGCTCCCGCCAGAACCAGCCGCCGAGCGACGACGACGGCGGCGAGGATGCTGGCCGCGTCGATCCCAGATACACGGCGTTCTACAGCAACTTTGGCATGTAGAACGGCGAAGGCACCAGAGGGAGGTCATGGCGGCGGCCTTTTTTTAAGTTTATTACGTACTAGTTTAGTTTAAATTTGATGTAATCTGCTTATATTCGCCCAACTTAATGAAATTCGCCCATCTTTAATAAATTTTATCCGAACTTGGGAACTTGGCCTGGGTACTGTAACATCCCAAAAATATAAAACAAGGATCATCAAACTCTAATCACTAAAATTAGGGTTAACAAAAACTTTGAGTAAGTTAAAATCATATGAATGCATGTGTGAATGAGATGATTTGATAAATGCATAAATGAACTTGTGTGATTAACCTAAATAGCAAGAAATGGTTTAAAGAGGAAAATAACATCATAGAAAACATTTCCATGCAGAAACAAAACAAGAGAAAATCAAAAACAACTAAAATAAAGAAAATGGTCATTTTTGCCAATCTTGCTCACTAGGTCACTTTGAGTGCTTCTAGTCCAAGATTTCAAATAGAAACTTGTCCAATTCTTTTCACCCCTTGATAGAACTAGTAAAAGTGAATCAAGGCCCACTTTTTAAACTTGTAGAAACATTTGGCAACCCCATTTAAATCACAATTCAAAATTGAATGTTATGCATATGTGAAGATCATCCATTTTCAAAACCCAACCAACCAATGCCCCTTTACTAATCCAACTAACCAGATACTCCATAGCATGTGCCTAGCAAACCCACAAAGTTTGAATTCAAAATTTAAATTTAAAGTTCTTGCGGTCATTTTATCAAACATCTTGTAGATACAAATCAAACAAACATCAAAAACTATAGTGTGTAGTAAAATTGGCCTAACTTGTTCCCTCTCTGGTTGCAACCAGCCCTTAGTAGATCATCTAGCCCCTTTTACTATATTTAGCACCACTGTGAGCAAGCCTAGCCATCAATGGTGAGCATGCCGAGAGCAAACTTGCCACCCCCATGTCGCTAGCGAGCTAGAGGCCGCACTAGCCTCGCCAACCTTGTCTGGGACATGCAGCACCGTCCACCGCCACTCCCTGTCCCAGCCCCGAGCAATGCCAGCCCGTGGACCACACGCCCAGGCCATGACAAACCTCTCTACGACCATGCCGAGAGCGTGCCCGTGCGCCACGCTCGACCAGCACCCACAGACCGCACGCCGCCCTTGCCGCTTGCAGGGATGATCACCAGCACCCCAGCACCCCGCCAGACATGCCCGTTCGCCACCGTGCGGACCATGCGCGTTGTGCGCCATCAAAACCTCCTTCGGACCCGCCCAGAGCATCGAAGCGTTCCGACCGATCAGCACCGCCCCATGCCTTGCCACCATGCCGTTGAGCTTTGCCAGGGAGCACAGCATCGCCCTCTACCGTCGCCCATGCTGACAGCCCTCTGTGCTGGCAACCACGACGAGCTCAACCCGCGTCCGTCGGTCCCCTCTTGCCACTATAAATAGAGGCCTCCACCGCTCGTTTTCTTCACACCATTTCACTCCCCTCTCGCCCAGAACCACCCCACCTCACTCCCGGCGCAAGGCGAGCAGCGCATCACCGTAATTTGGCCGGAGCCCGCCGCTGCTGGAGGAGAAGGGAGCCGTCGATTGGAGCCGCCCCAGGAGGAGCTGCCGGTACCAGGAGAACCGCCTTCATCGACTTCGTTGTTCGCCCCCGTCGCCGACCCTCGCCTGAGCCCCGGTGAGCCTCCCACGACCCCCACCTGCCGCGTTAGGGTTCTGTCTCGCCGGCGCTGCCCGACGTGGACGATGAACCAGAGACGTTCGATTAGAATTAGATCCCACGGTTCACGTTGCCCCGTACCGCTTCGCCCCTCCCGGTCTCACTGACGCGTGGGGACAGCCACTTAACCATCCCGCGTACGCGCTGTGTGTAGTGGGCTGGCCCAGTTAACCATCCCGCGCGACCCAACAATTCAAATTAAGCTTTATTCATTTAATTTCAAATATAGTTCTGTACCTATATTCAAAAATCAACCCAACTTGACTCACTGAACCAAAATGCATGAAACCAATTTTTTTAGAAAGTTACTGAAATTCTTAATTCAGGCCCGTTGGATTCAAATTATTTGGATTTGTAGATCAACCAGAGTAAAAATAACAAGGCAGAAGCTTTTCTGCATTCAAATATTTCTCAAAATTCAACCATAAGATATTTTGAGTTGATTCCAACTCTCAAAAATCACATTTAATCATAACTTTCAGAATATATGAAAACATATAGGTTTACTTACAGAAATAATGTTCAAGTAATAAAAGAATGCTACATAGGCATTTCTAGTCAGTTTATTTAATTAAAATAAAAAGGTTAAACCTTATTAAATTGTGACACCACTTTAAATCACATTCTCATGTACTGAAATATGTGGTGATGACATGTGTCAACATGATCCCATGTTTGAGTTGGAGAATATTAAATCTTAAGTAGTTTTTCAATGAGTAGAAATTACTTTTCTAAAAATAAAACAAATAAGCCAAGTGCTTTAATCTTGCCATATTAGTGATGATGCTAGATCATCTAGTGTGAACCATCGTGTGATGATTGTAAATAGTTAAGTATTGTTTGATGATTGTGTACCTCGTATTTATTTATAGACGCTAGTACCGACCAAGGATATGAGGAGGAAGGAGGATACTACGAGGAAGAATCCGAGGAGAACTTCAACCACTGCTCTGCACAAGGCAAGCCTAATACTACTAGTTGAATTAGCAAGCTTATACTTGCAATTATGCAAGCTACTATTTGCTTGTTACTATGCCAACTATATGCCTTAAGCATATGTGATTACACCCACTTGATACCCAATCCTAGTTTTACTTGCAAGCTTTATACATTATTTTCTTTATCAAAGCCTTCTCTTAGAGTTTACATAGTGACTTGTAGATATTAGAAGGATATTGGAAGGTACCATAAAGAGCATAAAATTTGGCCTAAATTAGATAATCTTGATGTCATCCTAAGGCATGAGATTGAACTTCACTAAGTCCCACTTGTTTACCACCCCTCAATTAGTAGTTACCCCCACTTATAGATGCTAGTGCTAAGAATAAAACTTGATCAACTTTAGCTAGGAATACTTGGTGAAAATGGTTATGAAAACCTTAGAATGATGAGTTATTATACTGAAATGTTTTAACATGTGTTTCCGAATACCAGATGATTTTGATGATGAAAATATTGAGGCATGAGCCTTAGCCCTTTATAAAACTGATGGTTGTCTGGATACGATACCATTCCTATTTTACCGTACAACCACAATACCCAAAAATTGGGTAGGGCTTGACTGGAAATTTATATACCTTAGTATGGGTTCCCTTGCGGCCAAGGTTTAAGATGAGGCTACCTTGTGAAGATTGTCCACCTGTGCAGTACCCAAGATGACAGTTGGTCATGGTTGGGAGGCCAAACTCACAGGAGAGGTGCCGATACTAGGGTGTGTAATGGAAAGGTTAGGATTGATTATCCGCATACTGAGTATGGTTAATTCAGGATTTGTTCCTGACGGATGTATCGAATGTTGTGCTGAAAGTGTACAATCTCTGCAGAGTGTCAAACTATTCGAATAGCCTTGTCTGCGGTTATGGACAGTTGGAGTGGCCATACTGTTCCCCTGTCAGATGTTTTCAAAATGAATTATGAATTTGACTTGACCACAACAGAGTTGTTATATGAAATTCAAATTCCCACTTAGGTGTTATAAAAATTCAAACTAGTTTTCTTTGCTTCTGAACTGAGTAGAGGTAAATCTGGCTTCTTGCAGAACAACCTTAGAGCTTAGTATCCTACTACAAAAAACCCCTTAACTTGTTAGTATTAGTTTGAGAGTACTTAAAGAGTACTCATGGCTTTGTCCCTGGCTATGCCCGTGGCCAGACTATGAAGAGGAGTATCCGGATGACGGACCGCGGGAAGGTTATGACAACTAGGATCATCTTCCATCGTCAGTATTGCCTGTAACCCTGAAGATGGAGCTTCGCCTACGCTATCATTACTATTACATATTCCGCTGCTTGTGTTGTATTAACAACTGGATCATGAGATCCTTTATTTGTGTAAGACCTTGTGTATGGTTTGTAATGGATGATGTATCATGATATCCAAATCTATTATGTCTCGTAAAAATGGTAATCCTGGGATTACGATGTATGGCATAATAGGCATCTGAGATTAAAAATCCGGATGTTGACAAGTACGCGAGTGGGAAACTGGGCGTACCTAGACCGAAAACTAGTTTCGTTCGGCCGATAAAAGGCTAATTTTCGGCCTGGGTTCGCCCAACGAGTGGAAATGCTCTAATCCTCTTCCTCTTGAATGTTGATCAGACCGATCGCCGGCTTGGAGCCTTGCCTTGGAGACTCCACAATATTCGGCAGTTACTGAACCTTGGACTTGGAACGGTGTAGCTAGTAATTGTAACGCCTTTTTAATAGGTCTTTCTTAACACGATATCGTAGCTAAAAGGATGATGTGGCATCATATTTAGTGATGAAAAAAAGTGTTGTTGTATCTTAAAGCAAGTACAATAACACCCGTTCAACAGGCTATAAGCTATACTAGGTAAGCAAAATACCAGGTGAATGAGAGAGAAGGGACAAGAGAAACTAGAGCGGGCTCTTCATGTACCGTCCGGCTACAACGCAGTAAACGAAGGCATGCAGCCAACTAGTAGCATGTTGTGGGCGATAGAGCTTGGCTATGCGCCATCCCTGCAGTCTTGCATGCATGTACATGCATATGCAAAGCATTAATTATTTAAATATATTTAAGTATTCCATAGAGCGCATCTAAAAGGTAGACTATTGTATGTATGCATATTAATGAAGGCTATTGCTGACTTGGCATCAACTTAGGCTGTCCCTAATGCTAGTATCATAAGGTGTATCATGAATGTCAACTTGGCAAAAATCTAATGTGATATCACAATTAATAAAGAGAGAGGTGGTTAGAGTATCATAGGTAGATACCGTATCATAGCACGTAAAACTAAAAATCATAATAACAAGTAAATCTTGTACACATATTTTATATAAAGATTCCATAAATCAATAAATATACAACTACTATGATACTAGTACATGATACAATGCACTAGAGACATAGTATTATACACTAATATCATATACACGATACTAGTATTATGATACCCCACTTGACCAGCCTTATAGCCAAGGATGGGCTACACTATTGTTCTTGCTCCAAGGCATTTTTTAATTGACGTTTCTTAGCACAGTATTATAGGCAAATTTCTTATATGACACTATATTTAATAAAGAGAGAAGGTGGGGTTGTATCTTAGCTTACTACAAGCCTTATACGGTATCATAGGCAAAATATATGGTTAGTCCAATAAAATGTACACATGTAATCAAAATAAATAAATGTAGATATAACACTTCAGATACAATCCATTGTACTAATTGTTTCTTAAGATATACCACTGCCTAGAATAACGAGTTAAGATACACTCCATTGTGAAAGGCCTAAGGTGATATCAGCTGGCTATAAGACATTAAATAGTATATTTGTGCTGAGTTGAAAGAGAGAGAAGAAGAGAGAAGGGGAGTGGACTCTTATGCAAGAGCCAGCTCTAGCACGTGCTCCTATGCACTTTGTAAGAGTGAATGGTGGGCCAAGTATTAATAAAATAGTTTATTTCTATAGCTTGTTATTGTACATATTGTCTACTCGGTTGACTATAGATGACATGACAATATCTCATAGCCAACAGTTGGATATACTATTGCTCGTACTCTTAGCTAAGATACACCTCTTGCACGTAATCATAGACAAAAAAGTTAATAATCCAAATAAATGCATACATAAGAGCAAAAATAATAAATTAAGGTACAACCTTTAATATACAATATATTAGAGAGGGTATCTCTTAGCTATTTATCCCTCTTATGGACACACTCCATCGATCGAAGGCCTAAAGTCTGTAGATCTATCCAATCTAAGTCTTGCTGCATATCAATGTGATATTCCCATTAATTTCATTGACACCAAGGGCAGCTGGTATATTCCCATCCCCGGTCCTTCCTCTATCTCAAGTCCCACGCTCCGATTCATATTAGTTGAGTTGGATTTGTCTAGTTTTGGATGTATCTAGACATGTTTTAGTGTTAGATATATTCGAATTTAGAAAAATTTGAGTCAACTAATATGGGTCGGAGGGAGTAACTTATCTTGCTAAAATTTTACTGATCTATTAAATCTCATCAACAACGATATAAAGAGGGCTAAAAGAAATAAAAATATAAATAGATTCATGGACCACCCTAACGACGACTACTGACACTAACGCAAGCCGAAAGCGCGCTGCCGTCTTACCCCTGTTAGAGTACATATACATGTATAGGCTAGAGATAGACTAGAACTCTATATCTTGTACTCCAAGTCCCCACCTACCCCGTGTAACTCTATATAAATCCCTACAAGGATCATAGCAATACAATACAATATTCTAGGGATTTAATATTTTCTATATGGTATCTAAGCGTTTAGCCTTACAACATAGATCCTAAACCTTCCACCACTTACGCAACACGCGCCACCCCGAGAGATCAATCTCATCTCCTCGGGGGCGAGGCACATGGTTTCGATTAAAGATCGGATCCGTTCTTTAGACTAGATTAGATCCAATTTTAGAATTTCTCAAAGTATTTATACACTAGCCAATTATTTTAAAAGACCGATCTAATAGAAAGAGGCTAGAAAGTATTTATATTCAATACTCCCCTCATGTTTAGGCTATTTTAGTGTTTATAGGAATATGCCACATACTCTTTTTTTCCTTTTTTTTAATTCTGCGCAAGCAGGGTCTTAAACTCAAGACCTCTTGGCTCTCATACTATAAAGTATTTATGCACTAGCCAATTATCTCAAAATACCGATCTAATGGAAAGAGGATAGGCCGTATTTATATTTAACAAGCCCCGTCATCACCAGAGCCGGACAAACCTTGTCATTGTAGAGCTTGTTGTAGCTTTATAATTAATCTTCTCCAATACTTTTCCTAGAACATGAGGTTTGCTTCCTACTTTAGTGCAATATTTACTCTTTTTTAGAATGACTACTTAATATATTTCAGTACATTGTAGTACAAAAAATAGCACATTCTAAAATTATATAATTAGTAAACATAATTTTGTTTTGCAAAAATTAGTGCACCAATTTGTAAGTCGCACTGGGCCCCCAAATCCTGGAGACAGGGCTGCGCGCGAGTAGTGAAAAAACGAAGCAGGTGGCGCACCGTGGCTCCCTTCCACCCGTTGTCACCTAGCATCCGGTCGTCGTTGCTCACCGCGGCCCATCGCAAGTTATGAACTCCGACCTCTCGTGATGCTGTGCATGAAATTGGTTTCTTTTCTTATGCAAGTTGCTATGAAGCTCACAAGGCCACTATGGCGTATGTCAACCTTCTTAATGGGAACGATGTGGACATTACCGAGCGGCAACTCGGATTCGGCAATGGCGATGATGATGAAGAAGTCGATGACACAGAGGCTGAATTGGAAGAGATCGAAGAGGAGGTGTTCGATGAAGCCCAAACGCGGACCACCAAGTAGAAACGAGCGGTGAACTACACCAAAATCAAGGAAACTTGTTTGGTTCGGGCATGGTCACAAGTGTATATCGATGCTTGTGACCGACACGGACCATACTGGCAGGCACTATTGGCAGCAGATCAATGGTATGTTCTTCAAACTTATGCCTAGTGTTCCCCAACCAATCTATCAGTCGTATCGATCACTACAAGGCCGATGGGATGTTATCAAACCGCCGTGAAGCCATTGGGACGGAGCTTTCGAGCAAGTGGGGCAAAATCCTCCAAATGACATTGGCATCGACGAATATGTGAGTCAATGTTCATCCACTACAAGAAAAGTGTTGATTTGTGACATTCTCATAGTGACTGGAAATCAAATCATCATAGATCTATGATGATTTTTTCCAATATTGTCATGGGCTCATTTGGGAGCTCAAAACCCTGTATATTTATGACGTTTTGTTCCAAATCATCGTAATTTCATCATATAAAATCATCATAACCTGTCTCTGGCCTTATTTTGTGCGACTACGACGTTTCTAGATCGTCATATAGGCATTAAGGTGCGACGGAACAGCTTGAGGCGGCAACCAGCTTATCTATTTTGCCTATGTGTCAACATGTGGGACCTGCTCCATTTTTTTATGAGCTGGCTAATTTATTTTATACACCGAATTGCCCATTCTGGCCCAATGGATGGCCGATGCTCAGCCAGTGGCCCATGCTGGTCCAATACACCGAATGGACATTTTTGGTTAAAATGGAAAAAAATATGGATCTGCGGGGACTCAAACCCATGACGGAGCACTCTTTTTCAGCTCATCTTACCGCTAGACTGGTCAAGTGATCTTGATTTTTATGGAAGAGTAAGTCTATATGAAACAAATCAATAAGATCCACCTTATCAAACAGTCACACAAAGGAGGGACTTATCAAAATTAGCGCTGAGACAGAGAGGGCTGATCCGACGAAGGGGGAGGGGCCGACGGTGACCGATGGAGGGGGCGGGGCCTGCGATGACCGACGGAGGGGGCGGGGCCTGCGGTGACCGACGGAGGGGGAGGGGACGGTGAACGACGAAAGGGGAGGGGGCGACAGTGATCCATCCCGCCGGCGGTGACCGGCGGAAGGGGAGGGGCGGCGGTGATCCATCCCGCCGGCGGTGACCGACGGAGGGGGCGGGGTCGTGTAACATCCCAAAAATATAAAACAATGATCATCAAACTCTAATCACAAAAATTAGGGTTAACAAAAACATTGATTAATTAAAATCATATGAATGCATGTGTGTATGTGATGATTTGATAAATGCATGAATGGACTTGTTTGATTAACCTAAATAACAAGAAATGGTTTAAATATGAATATAACATCATATAAAACAATTCCATGCAGAAACAAATCAAGAGAAAATCAAAAACAAATCAAATAAGGCAAATGGTCATTTTTGCCAATCTTGCTCACTAGGTCACTTTGAGTGTTTCTAGTTCAAGATTTCAAACAGAAACTTTCCCAATTCTTTTCACCCCTTGCTAGAACAAGTAAAAGTGAATCAAGGCCCACCTTTCAAACTTACAGAAACATTTGGCAACCTCATTTAAATGAGAATTCAAAATTGAATCTTTATCATATGTGAAGATCACCCATTTTCAAAACTCAACCAAACCAATGCCCCTTGACTAATCCAACTAACCAGACACTCCCTAGCATGTTCCTAGCAAACCCACCAAGTTCGAATCCAAAATTCAAATTCAAAGTCTTTGTGGCCATTTCATCAAACACCTTGCAGATACAAATCAAACAAACATCTAACACTATTTGCAGCAGTAAAATTTGCCATCCTTGTTCCCTCTCTGGTTGCAACAAGCATTTAATAGATCATCTAGCTTAGTTATTAACCTCTAGCACCACTGTGAGCTTTCCATTGCCACCAATGGTGAGCAGGCCGAGCCTCACCTTACCACTCCAATGTGGACAACAAGCTAGAGGAAGAACTAGCTGTGCCAACCTTGTCTAGCACGCTGCCCATGCCTCACCGCCCCCTCTAGACCATCCCTAGCTCAAAGACAGAGACAGGAACCGCCGGAAACGCCGTGCCCGCGCTGCTGTCGACCATGCCGATGCGCACCACCATGCACGCGCTGTTCCCACTCAACCCGACCACCTCGAGCCCTTGCCGCCCCCCAGCATGAACCCCACCGTCCCAGGAGACCACTAGACATGCCCGTTTCCTCGACCATACCACATAGCCACCGCACGCCGCGAAGTTCGCCGTCGGTACCGTGTAGAGCACCGCGCGTTCAAGACCAAAACCCACCACCCTACGCCTCGCCTTTAAACCAAAAACGATCGCCAGGAGACCGCGCACCGTCCCCTAGCCTCAGCCACGCCGATAGCCGACTGTACTATCGCCTCCGACAACCTCAGCCCATGCCGTGCTGCCCCTCTTGCTCGCCTATAAAAGGATCCCTCCCTAGCTCGATTCCTCCACACCATCTCACTCCCCACCTCTCACTAGTCCTTCCCACCTCTTCCCAGAGCCCGGCGAGCTCTCTCTCGGCGCAATTTGGCCGGAGTCCGCCGCTGCTGGAGAATAAGGGAGCCGTCGATTGGAGCCACCCCAGGAGAAGCTGCTGGTACCAGGAGAACCGCCGTCCTCGACTTCGTCATTCGCCCCTATCGCCGACCCTCGCTTGAGCCCTGGTGAGCCTCCCACGACCCACACCTGCCGCATTAGGGTTCTGTCTCGCCGGCGCTGCCCGACGTGGATGATGAACCAGAGCCGTTAGATTAGAACTAGATCCCACGGTCCACATTGCCCCGTACTGCTTCGCCCCTCCCCGTCTCACTGACGCGTGGGGACATCCACTTAACCAGCCCGTGTACGCGCTGTGTGTAGTGGGCCGGCCCAGTTAAAAATCCCGCACGACCCAACAATTCAAATTAAGCTTTATTCATTTAATTTCAAATACAGTTCTGTACCTAGATTCAAAAATCAACCCAGCTCGATTCACTAAACCAAAATACATGAAACCAATTTTGTTAGAAAGGTACTGGAATGCTTAATCCAAGCCCGTTGGATTCAAACAATTTGGAGTTATAGATAAACCATGGTAAAAATAACAAGGAAGAAGCTTTTTTGCATTCAAACATTTTTCAAAATTCAACCATAAGATCTTTTGAGTTGATTCCAACTCTCAAAAATCACATTTGATCATACCTTTCAGAATATATAAAAACATATGGGTTTACTTGCAGAAATAATGTTCAAACAATAAAAGAATGCCACATAGGCAATTCTAGTCACTTTATTTAAATAAAATAAAAGGTTAAATCTTATTAAATTGTGAAACCACTTTAAATCACATTCCCATGTACTGAAATATGTGGTGATGACATGTGTCAACATGATCCCATGTTTGAGTTGGATAATATTTAATCTTAAGAAGTTTTTCAATGAGTAGAAATTACTTTTCTAAAAATAAAAAAAATAAGCCAAGTATTTTAATCCTTGTAATGTTAGTGATGATGATAGATCATATAGTAAGAACCTTGGTGTGATGATTAGAAATAGTTAAGTATTGTTTGGTGATTGTGTACCTCGTATTTATTTATAGATGCTAGTACCGACCAAGGATACGAGGAGGAAGGAGGATACTACGAGGAAGAAGCCGAGGAGAACTTCAACCACTACTCTGCACAAGGCAAGCTAACACTTGCAAGATACCCTACTTATGCAAGCTACTACTTGCTTGTTACTATGCCAACTATATGCCTTAAGCATATGTGATTACACCCACTTGATACCCAATCCTAGTTTTACTTGCAAGCTTAATATTTTATTTTCCTTATCAAATCTTTCTCTTAGAGTTTACTTAGCTAATTGTAGATATTAGAAGGATTTTGGAAGGTAGCATAAAGAGCATAAAATTTGTCCTAAGTTAGATAATCTTGATGTCATCCTAAGGCATGAGATTGAACTTTGCTAATCCCCACTTGTTTACCACCCCTCATTAGTATTTACCCCCACTTGTAGATGCTAGTGCTAAGCATAAAAACTTGATCAACTTTAGATGGGAAGACTTGGTGAAAATGGTTATGGAAACCTTAGAATGATGAGTCATTCTACTGAAATGTTTTGACATGTGTTTCCGAACACCAGATGATTTTGATGATGAAAATGTTGAGGCATGAGCCTTAGCCCTTTATAAAACTGGTGGTTGTCTAGATGCAATACCATTCCAATTTTACCAAACAAACGCAATACCCGAAATTTGGGTAGGGCTTGACTGAAAATTTATATACTTTAGTATGGGTTCCCTCACGGCCAAGGTCGGAGCTGAGGCTACCTTGTGAAGACTGTTGTGACACCCCCGGGATCAGGGCTAAACATATCCCAGACCTTAGTCTGATATAATCTTAACCTTGAGCTCGAGAATATCCAGTGAAGAATCGGTAACACAGCAGTGACCCTACGACACAAAATTTATTACAGCAAGCTCATAACTGAGAAGAGAACCAAATTATTACAAGTAGAGGTCACTGACCACAAACATCAAACAATGGAAGGCAAATTATGCTATTAAGTATAGCAAACTTAACAAATGGCCTAAGAGGCCTGAAGCATAACGATGACGTCCCAGCCCATAGATTCTAGGCTGCCGGCCGGTAACCCCAAGCTACTCGTCGATGTCGATGTAGTACCAAACTGATCTTCAGGGAACACTTACTCTTCCAAAAGTATCAACAAAGCAAGGGTGAGCACAGGGTGTACTCCGCAAGACTTCTGGCTAGTGGAGTTGTTTTGCATAAAGTCATCTTTTATTTATAAAACAAGAGAGAGAAGAAGCTTGTCTATTCAGAGTATTTAAAAAGGGGATACGAGAGCGACATCTGTAAAATATTGATCATCATCTTTTGATATCCACCAACTCATCATCATCTCCCGAACTAGGATCACCCCCTCGTACCCATGCGGAAGCATCCTTAACAAGCATTAGTTACCAAGTTTTACGATTAGGTTCATGTTCTCTATGATCTTGAGTCCGGTAGCCAAGTCGTTCATAACCGTGAACACGACTTTTCGAAAAGATTATTACCCTGCAGGGGTGTACAACTTTAACCACACGTACTAACCTTCTCTTAATGCCACTAGATAAGCCCTCTTCCTTGGAAGGCCGACAGAGGGTGGTTAGACACGACCTTTACCTTGCTTTCGCCGAGACCATGAGTCACGCAATAAGTATGGTTCCGCCTTAACAGGTCAAATGACGAAGCCGGTACTTAAATATGTGAGGCGAGGTTGGTTTACCAGGGGCGCTATCTACCCCAAACAACCTCGGCCACGCTTACCTACCTGTTATGAATGCACCAACTTCACCCGGCAAATCTTTCAAAAGATTTTCTATGCATATATCGAATGGAACGCCCGAACCATGTGACTCATGGAATCTACTAGGCAAGTTAGTCAGTCATGAGGTTTTCCAGGCCCCGTGTGGTTGCACGCTCGTCTTGGTTCCAAAGGCAAGAACTCAGTTCCTAGTGGTGGCGAGCATGGGACTAGAAAAACCACATCCCACCGTGGCCTCCCATACAAGCCTTAGCAAGTTTAATCTCATATTACTGATCTCATCTCATCAAGTTCTCCTGTCATACTAGATTCTCTGCATCTGATACATCATCTAGATGGACCAGACTCAAAAGCTATGCATGGCTAAGCAGACACAAATAAGAGCTCTAGCAGTGCACACAAGCCAAACCTAGTTATGCTAGGAGCAGTGGATCAGGTAATATAAGCTCAAGGGGGGGGGGGGTAATGCAATAGATAGGATACTCTATCTATCGATAAAAGACCACAACAGAATCGTATGCAACATGGCAGAATTGGAATTCTTTCAAAACCATAGGATTATATCATGGTGGGGCTATGCTTGCCTTTGCCAGTTGATAGCAGATAAATAGATCTTCGGAAGCCTTGAACTTGACTTGGTTAGAGTTGGTCAAGTATTGTTCGTCGATCTTCGATCTTCGATGGTGTTGTCCTCGGTCTTCGATCTCGATCTCGATATCGTATTCTATCAGAAAGAATGAAACACCGGAAAGAAAGGGAAAACAATCAACACATGGCATCGATGCAATGCTCAAGCAAGTATGATGATATGACAAGTTAATTAGTATTGAAATGTAACCCTAGGACATGCTTTACAACTTAATCAGGGTTCCGAGGGGCGTAAACCCTAACTCAGGGAAAACTCTGGAATCACCTGTGAGGGGTTACTATGTTCTTCTAATTAAAATTTTTATGAAAGTTGATTAACAATGCATTATTATAGCTTAAAGAGGTAGGTTTCATTTTTTTGAACATTTTGATATATTATTCATATTTTTGTGACTTATAAATTAAAAGTTATTGAATTTACAATATTCAAACAATTTCTGAAATTATTTAACTTTTTCTTAATTTAAATAAGTTTGGAATTACTTTTTACACCGCAGGATGGGCTAGCCAGTATGGCTGACATGTGGGCCCAGAGCCACATCAGCAGCCACACAAGCAAAGTGGGACAGAGGGGGCCGTTTGTGTGTTTTTCACCAGGGCAGTAGCTTGCCGCTGCGGCTGACTACCGGGCCCGGTGCCACCTTGGCAAGCCACGCGGGCTCGGCAGCCAACAGGCCAGACGACGGCGCGGGATGGCGCTAGAGGACGCGCGGGACTACGCGGTTACGTGCGTCCGAGCGAGCGGAGCCAGGCGAGCATGGCAGAGGCGGCACCGCCCGAATTTGGTCACCGGAGCGCCGGCACGAGCTACCTACTGCGGAGGCAACGGCGGAGATACGGCGAGAGCGCGATACAAAGAGGGGGAAAGAGGGTGGAGAGGCTCCGCAGAACCACTAGCTCACCAGGATGCTCAAGGGGATGTCGTCGAGGCAGGGCGAGGCCGGATGTGGCCGGAATCGATGGAACAATGGCGGCCGGTCTTCGGGACGGAGGGTTCGATTCGGCCGATTGAAAGCGCGCCAGCTTGATTGGTTGGTCGGAGACGAACGAGGGTGGCGAGGCAGATCTCCAGGGACAGACGGCGAAGCTCAGGGCGGTCTAGAGCGACATCGACATGCGGTTACCGGCGGGCTAGGGTTCGGTCGCCTGGTGAGGAGGAGAGAGGGAGGTCTCTAGAGAGGGGGCAAATGGATGAGAGTGGCCAGGGTGACGACGCAACGATCTTATCCTCCTCCACACGGCGGCGGATGGCCAGATGCAAGCGGTGGGGGATCGACGGCGGCGCTCGGGACACCGAGCAGCTCGGCGTCGGGGAGGAAGACGACGAAGCAGCTGGGCGAAGGGGTACGAGCCCTGGCTGGTCCGCGGGTGGGCCTAGCTGGGCTGTAAGCTATGCGCTGAGAGACGGGGAGAGGAGAGGAAGAGATGGGCTCAGCCCAGATTAGCTTAGGATCCATTTTTATTTTCCTGAAATCCTTTTTCAATTCTGTTTTCTATTTCTCCTTTTGTAAAATGATTTGAAATCTGTTTTTGGATATTACAAAATACCAAGAGACTTTATAAAATATTTGAAATAACAAGGAGACCCTTAATAACCATTTGGGTTCCTATAATTTTGGGGTTTTAAAAATTCAAACCATTTGAATGTGTTTCAAAGAGAGGGGAGAAAACTAGGGTTTAAAGTTTTGATAAGTTTTCTCCAATGCACAATTTAAATGATGATGCTTATGCAATGTACAATCAAACCCTAATTACTATTTAACTAAAACTGAGGTGTTACAACTCTATCCCCCTTACGAGAATCTCGACCCGAGATTCCAAAGGTAGGAAGAGAGACAGAGAGAGAAAGAAACAGGGCCACTCTAAAGATAAGAGGGAAACACACTATACATCACACAGAGTATCTCATATTCAACTCATGGATAGAGTGTTTAGAAACAACTCTGAGATGATAAACATGAAACACACCAAGGTAACAAAGGAAACAAGAGGAGAAGGTTTCAAGTTGTTAGACATATGGTCTTCATAAGGATTGAGACCATGGAACTTACAGGAGGTTTTGAAGCTTCTCAAGAAGAAAGCTTCCAACAGAAAGAACAAGACCATAGAATTCGATAGGTAACCTCTACTAAACGGCTTAAGTAGAGAGTTTAGGTTGCAGGGATATGGATCAACAAAACCAAGCTGTTGAACTACTTTTGACACAGAAGGATCACTCTTTCATTCAACAGAAGGTCCAGACAGAAAGGTGTTTTAGTGTAGAGAACTCATATGAGTCGCAAGGAACATGTAACAAGAGAAACTATTGATTACCAAAATCATGGACTCTCTTCGAACATGTTTAAGAAAGAAGAAGGGAAACTCTTTATTCATCCAGGTATACCAAAATCTTTGCCAAAGATTAGGGTATCACTTTACACCACTGAGATGAATTGATAAGAAGATTCCTGATGACACGAGAAGAAAGAAACTTCATTCTCAGACTTCAATTACTTGGCATAACAAAATGCTTTCCATCATAAAAGGGTCTGGAGGATCTGTTGGAATTATGCCCTAGAGGCAATAGTAAAGATGTTATTGTTATAATTCTTGTTCATGATAAAGTTTATATTCCATGCTAGAATTGTATTAAGCGGAAACTTTGATACTTGTGTGGTTTATGAACAACACCGTGTTCCTAGTACGCCTCTATGGACTAGCTCATTGATTAATGATGGTTAAGGTTTCCTAACCATAGACATGAGTTGTCGATTAATAATGAGATCATGTCATTAGGAGAATGATATGATGGACAGACCCAAATTAAGAAGAGCAATTAGATCGTGTCATCGTGTTCATCTTTGCGAAGCTTTTTCCTATGTCAAATATTGTATTCCTTAGACCATGAGATAATGCATCTACCTGGTATCGGAAGAAAGCTTTGAGGTCATCAAACGTCATCCTATGTGAGGGTGATCATAAAGGTGTCTCTCAGGTGATCGGAAAGTACTTGTTGGGTTGGATGTATCGAGATGGGATTTGTCCCTCCCGAGTAGGAGAGATATACTTCGGGCCCTCTCGATAATCGATATCAACACCGCTTGCAAGCACGTGGTTAAGGAGTTAATCACAAAGTGATATCGGATTACGGAACGAGTAAAGTACTTGCTGTGAACGAGATTGAACTAGGTATGTCGATACCAACTATCGAATCTCGGGCAAGTAAAATATCGCGTGACGAAGGGAATATATATATGGGATTAATTGAATCCTGGCATCGTGCTTCATCCGATATGATCATCGATGAATATTGGGAGTCAATATGGGTTTCTAGATCCCGTTGTTGATTATTGATAGAAGATCATGTCTGCATATTCTCGAACCCGTAGGGTCACACACTTAACGTGCCTCGACGCTAGGATAGAATGGATAATTGGTTTATGAGTTTTTGTTTGGAGTCTCGGATGAGATCCAGGACATCACAAGTGGTTCCAGAATGGTCCGGAGAATAAGATTCATATAAAGGAAAGCAGTTTTTGGATTTCGGAATCGTTTTGGAGTATTCGGTATTGTACCGGAAGGTTCTAGAAGCTTCCGGAGTGGGACCAACGTGGCCCCACTTGTGGGATGTAACATCCCAAAAATACTAAACTTGGATCATAAAACTCTAATCATCAAAATTAGGGTTAACAAAAACTTTTCTAAATAAAAATATGAAAGCATGCATGTGTGTATGCATTCCAATTTGAATTCTTTTGAACCACCTTGCTTGTGTGTTTATTTGCTTGTAAATGGATTCTTAGGTGAAATAAACATCATCTAAACAATCCCCACACTTTTTCCAAAGACAAATAAACCAAAACAAACAAAATAAGGGAATGGTCATTTTGACCAATTTAACTCCCATGCCTACTTTGGCTGTCTCTAACTTTCAAAACTTAACATAAACTTGTTTGGATCTTTACACCCCTTGATAGTACTCATAACAAAGTACCAAGGACCACCTTGTGATAATCCAAAAACATTTGAATGCCTAGTTTAAAGGACAGTTCAAAATTGAATCTTTATCATATGGGAAGATCCCACTTTTTCAAAAACCACTCAAACAAGCTCAACTTTCAAAACCCAAGCATCCACAGACTCACCAGCACCTACCTAGCACACCCACCAAAAATCTTTTCAAAATTCAAAACTTTAATTCATGCGGCCATTTCAACAAACACCTTGCAGATTCAAATCAATCAAATCCTAAACACTATTGTGAGCAGTGATTTGATCCTAACTTGTTCCCTCTCTAGCTAACAGCAACCTCAGTAGATCATCTAGCGAACCTCACTAAGCACTAGCCCCACTGTAAGCTTGGCAATGTCATCAATGGTGAATAGCCGAAGCTCACCATGTCACCCCAGTGTGGACAGCAAGCTAGGAGCAGCACTAGCCTCGCCAACCTTGTCTGGGAGCAAGCTAGCACCCCACCGCCACTCCATGTCCCAGCCGCGAGCGTTGCCAACCCATGGACCACACGCACAGACCGTGCCCAGCTCGCTAGCAACCATGCCGAGCATGCGCCAGAGCGCCACCCTCGACACACGCCCACAGACCGCGCGCCGCCCTCGCCGCGTGCATACGCGATCACCATCGTCCCAGGAGACCGCCAGACATCCCCGTTCACCGCCCCATGCCTCACAGCCACCGCTCGCCATTGAAGACGCCGCCTCTGCCGTGCAGAGCATCGCGTGTTCCAGACCGTTTGCCACCGCCCCTACACGCGCATTAAAGCCTTAGAGCATCGCCAGGAGACCACCGAGCGATCGCCACCGCCGGCCATGCCTCTAGCAGCCCGTAGCCATGTCGCCACCGTCGCCTGCCCATCCCGTTTGGTCTCGTCGTTGAGACTACAAATAGAGGCCTCCCCCGCTCAAACTCTTCACACCATTCTACTCCCCTCCCCTCACTGATCGCTCCACCCCGTTCCCGGAGCAAGGCGAGCAGCGCTTCGCCGGAATTTCACCGGAGCCCGCCGCTGCTGGAGAAGAAGGGGCCAGCGATTGGAGCCGCCCCAGGAGAAGCTGCCGGTACCAGGAGGTTCACCGTCGTCGAATTTGTCGTTCGCCCGCCTCGCCGACCCTCGCTTGAGCCCCGGTGAGCCTCCCACGACCCCCACCTGCCGCGTTAGGGTTCTGTCTCGCTGGCGCTGCCCGACATGGACGATGAACCAGAGCCGTTGGATTAGAACTAGATCTAATGCACCACATTGCCCCGTACCGCTTCGCACCCCCCTGTCTCACTGACGCGTGGGGACAGCCACTTAACCAGCCCGCGTAAGCGCTGTTCTTCGCAGGCCGGCCCAGTATCGTTTTCTGCGCAGCCCATTTGTTTGAATTTGGATTTTTCCATTTTCATTCAAACACAGTTCTGTACCTAGTTTCAAAAATCAACCCAGATCGATTCAGTGAACCAAATTGAATGAAACCAATTTTCTTATAAAGGTCTAGAAATGCTGAATCCAAGCCCGTTGGATTCAAGTCATTTGGATCTGTAGATCATCCTTGGTAAAAATAACAAGGCAGAAGCTTGTCTGCATTCAAACATTTTTCAAATTTAAACCATGATAGCTTTTGAGTTGATTCCAACTCTCAAAAATCACATTTAACCATACCTTTCAGAATATATAAAAATATATGGGTTTACTTACCGAAATAATGTCCAAGTAATAAAAGAATGCCACATAGGCATTTCTAGTCACTTATTTAATTAAAATAAAAGGGTAAAACCTTATTAAATTGTGACACCACTTTAAATCACATTCCCATGGACTAAAATATGTGGTGATGACATGTGTCAACATGATCCCATGTTTGGTTTGGAGAATATTAAATCTTAAGTAGTTTTTCAATGAGTAGAAATTACTTTTCTAAAACAAAAATCATTAAGTCAAGTGCCTTAGTCTTGTAATGTTAGTGATGATGCTAGATCATCTATAGAACCCCTTTGTGTGATGATTGAAAGTAGTTAAGTATTGTTTGGTGATTGTGTACCTCGTATCTATTTATAGACGCTAGTACCGACCAAGGATACGAGGAGGAATGAGGATACTACGAAGAAGAAGCCGGGGAGAACTTCAACCACTGCTCTGCACAAGGCAAGCTAACACTTGCAAGATACTCTACTGATGCAAAAAACACTTACTTGTTACCATGCCAACTATATGCCTTAAGCATATGTGATCATACCCACTTGATACCCAATCCTAGTTTTACTTGCAAGCTTTCTACTTTATTTCTTTATCAAAGCTTTAACTTAGAGTTTACTGAAGTAACTTGTATATTCTAGGAAGATACTTGAAGGTTGCATAAAGAGCATAAAATTTGGCCTAAGTTAGAAACCTTGATATCATCCTAAGATATGAGGTGGTACTTAGTTGAAACTCCACTTGTGTATCACCCCTCATTAGTACTCACCCCCACTTGTAGATGCTAGTGCTAAGCATAAAACTTGATCAACTTTAGATGGGAATACTTGGTGAAAATGGTTATGAAAACCTTAGAATTATGGATCATTCTACTGAGATGTTTTGACATGTGTTTCCGAACACCAGATGATAATGTTGAGGCATGAGCCTTAGCCCTTTATAAAACTGATGGTTGTCTGGATGCGATACCATTCCAATTTTACCGTACAACCACAATACGCGAAGATTGGGTAGGGCTTGACTAGAAACTTATATACCTTAGTATTGGTTCCCTCACGGCCAAGGTCTGAGCTAAGGCTACCTTGTGAAGATTGTCCACCTGTGCAGTACCCAAGATGACAGTTGGTCATGGTTGGGAGGCCAAACGCACAGGAGAGGTGCTTATACTAGGGCGTGTAATTGGAAGGTTAGGATTGATTATCCGCATACTGAGTATGGTGAATTCAGGATTTGTTCCTGACGGATGTATCGAATGTTGTGGTGAAAGTGTACAATCTCTGCAGAGTGTCAAACTATTCAAATAGCCGCGTCCGCGGTTATGGACAGTTGGAGTGGCCATACTGTTCCACCGTCAGATGTTTTCAAAATGACTTGTGAAATGAATTGAGACTTTGACTTGACCACAATAGAGTTGTGACTTGAGATACAAGTTCCCACTTAGGAGTTATAAAATTGTGTCTAGCTTCTCTTGCTTCTGAACTTAGTAGAGGTAAATCTGGCTTTTGCAAAACAACCCTAGAGCTTAGTGTCCTATTACAAAAACCCCCTTCACTTTTGAACGACTACACCAACCACGTTCTGTTGAACGTTTCTGCTATGCGATTTCTTCAAGGGTATGAAGATCTCATCTATCCCTCTTGTTGATTGCATCTCCTAGATTAGTTCTTGGCCTTCTTATTCGCATCCGTAGAAAATTTTGATTTACTATGCTGCGAAACCCTTCAGTGGTATCAGAGCTAGATCTATGCGTAGATGTGTTTCACGAGTAGAACGCAACATGCTTGTTGCGGACGTTGATGTTTTCTGTTGCAAGCCTCTTGTTGTGTATTTCTTATGACGCGGCATAGTGAGACCGAAGCGGTCCAGGCAACTTTACGCGACCTCGTTCGCGAGACCGGCTCCGCACTTGACGTGTGGCTTGTTCCACACATGCGGCTAGTGGATGCCAATTTCTCTCACTATAGTAGTCATGGGATTTACACCGGATGTTAACAACCATAATATCACCGTTGTGGCTTTCTGTAGGTAAGAATCGTTCTTAGTTTGTTACTCCCATAAGCCACGTAAAACATGCCACAACAAAGTAGAGGCGTCTAACTTGTTTTTGCAGGGACTGTTTTGTGATATGGTATGGACCAAGACATGATGTGTATGTATGCAATGATCATGTTTTGTAATATTTCATGACTTGCATGTTGATGAGTTCACAACCGGCAGGAGCCATATGGTTGTCTTTATAATTGTGTATGACCTGCGTGTCAACTTCTTATACGCCATGTAATAGCTTTACTTTATCGCTAAGTAGTTAGCAATAGTTGTAGTTGCTATTCGTGGTGGAGGCAACCATGGTGGAATGATGGAGATTATGCTGGCACGCACAAGATGGAGATTATTGCGTGGATATTGGCTATACCATGTCACATATGATTATATGCATGTGATGTTTATCCTTTTATGTATCTTATTATGCTTAGATCGCGACGGTAGCATTATAAGATGATTCCTCACTTAAAGATCAAGATAAAATTGTGTTCTCCCCATGTATGCACCATTGCGAAAGTTCGTCGTGTTCAAGCACCTCGTGATGATCGGGTGCTATAAACTCTACGTTCACATACAACGGGTGCAAGCCAGTTTTGCACACACGGAAATACTTGGGTTTGACTTGACGAGCCTAGCATGTACAGACATGGCCTCGGAACACACAAACCGAAAGGTTAAGCATGAGTCATATGAATGATATGATCGACACTTTGTTGTCCACCATTGAAACCACATCTCTTCTCATGAAGATCGGATTAGGTGTGGTGAATTTGGATCGTGTTCACTAAACAACTTGAGGGATGTTGAATTTAGTGGGAGTTCATCTAGTAATTTGATTAAGTTGAACTAGTTATCATGAAGATAGTCTAAATTGTACTTGCAAAATTTGTATATCAAATGGCTAAGTCCAACTTCAACTTCAACGTTTTTGCTGATAAAGAAAAGCTTAAGAACAATGGGTCTAACTTCACCAACTGGTTTCGCAATCTAAGAATCATTCTCGCTGGCGGACAAAAGGACTATGTACTAGAGAAGGCGCTAGGTGACGCCCCTGCCATTGATGCGCCGGCTGATGAAAAAACTGTTTATCAGTCGCGCAAAGATGATTATGGAGTGATTAAGAGTACCATGTTGTTTGCTATGGAATCGTACCTTCAAAATCGTTTTGAGGAGTTCGCCGGGCCCTTTGAGATTCTTGAGGAACTGAAAACCATGTTTCAGACTCAGGCCCATTCTGAGAGATATGAGATCTCTGAGAAGTTCTTTAACTGCAAGATGGAGGAAGGGAGTTCCGTTAGTGAGCACGCCATTAAGATGTCGGGCTACACTCAACTTCTTGAGCAACTGGACTGTAAGATTCCAGAAGAGCTCCAGATTGACAGAGTTCTGCAATCACTCCCTCCTAGCTACAAAGGTTTTGTAGTTACTCACAATCAAATTGGTTCCACTGATACGATCACTGAGCTCTTCGCTAAGCTGAAAGCTGCGGAGGTGGACATCAAGAAAGATAATCATGTGTTGATGGTCAACAAGACCCCTAGCTTTAAGAAAGGTAAGGGTGTAAATAAATCCTTCAAGAAAGGCAGCGGCAAGCATGTTGCCCCTGTTGAGAAGAAGCTCAATTCTAGACCTCAGCCGGACACTGAGTGCTTCTATTGCAAGGACAAGGGTCACTGGAAGCGCAACTGTCCGAAGTACTTAGCAGACAAGAAGGCTGGCACCATTAAAGGTATATTTGATATACATGTTATTGATGTTACCTTACTAGTGCTCGTTGTAGTGCCTCGGTATTTGATACTGGTTCAGTTGCTAATATTTGTAACTCGAAACAGGAGCTACGGAATAGACGACGGCTAGCAAGGGATGAGGTGACGATGCGTGTTGGCAATGGATCAAGAGTTGATGTGATGGCCGTCGGCACCCTCTCC
This sequence comes from Avena sativa, assembly GCA_916181665.1. Classification (NCBI taxonomy): domain Eukaryota; kingdom Viridiplantae; phylum Streptophyta; class Magnoliopsida; order Poales; family Poaceae; genus Avena; species Avena sativa. The sequence continues at coordinate 182,119,936 of OV702284.1, read as the reverse complement.
TTAGTTTTACCTTCGGGATTAGTTTTAAACCTTAATAAGTGTTATTATGTGCCTGCGTTGAGCATGAACATTATATCTAGATCGTGTTTATTGCAAGACGGTTATTCATTTAAATCGGAGAATAATGGTTGTTCTATTTATATGAATAACATCTTTTATGGTCATGCACCTGTTGTGAATGGTTTATTTCTTCTAAATCTCGAAAGCAATGAAACACACATCCATAACATTGGTGCTAAGAGATGCAAAGTAGATACTGATAATTCAACTTATTTGTGGCACTGCCGTCTAGGTCATATTGGTGTAAAATGCATGAAGAAACTCCATTCTGATGGACCTTTGGAGTCTCTTGATTTTGAATCATTTGACACGTGCGAGCCGTGCCTCACGGGCAACATGATCAAAACCCCGTTCTCCGGAATAATCGAGTGAGCAACAGACTTGTTGGAAATCATACATACCGATGTATGCGGACCAATGAGTGTTTCGACGCGCGGTGGATATCGCTATTTTCTCACTTTTACTGATGACTTAAGTAGATATGGGTATATCTATTTAATGAAACATAAATCTGAAACGTTTGAAAATTTCAAAGAATTTCAGAACGAAGTGGAAAACCATCGTAACTGGAAAATTAAATTTCTACGATCCGATCGTGGAGGTGAATATTTGAGTTATGATTTTCTCACGCATCTCAAAGCAAGAGGAATCGTTTTGCAACTCACGCCACCCGGAACACCACAGCGCAATGGTGTGTCTGAACGCCGGAATCGAACTCTATTAGATATGGTGCGATCAATGATGTCTCTTACGGATTTGCCGTTATCATTTTGGGGTTATGCATTAGAAACCGCTGCATTCACCTTAAATAGGGCACCATCTAAATCCATTGAGACGACACCGTATGAACTATGGTTTGGCGCTAAACCTAAGTTGTCGTTTCTTAAAGTTTGGGGATGCGAAGCTTACGTCAAGAAGTTGATGCCGGGCAAGCTCGAACCCAAAGCGGAGAAATGCGTCTTCATAGGATACCCTAAGGAAACGACTGGGTATACCTTCTACCACAGATCCGAAGGCAAAGTGTTTGTTGCAAAGAATGGATCCTTTCTTGAGAAGGAGTTTCTCTCGAAAGAAGTGAGTGGGAGGAAGGTAGAGCTAGACGAGGTTATTGAACCTTCTCTCGAGTTGGAGAGTAGTGAAGCACCTAAAATTGTTCAAGTGCCGTCTGCACCAACAAGAGAGGAAGCTAATGACGAGGATTATGAAACTTCGAACGATGCTGCTACTGAACTTCGCAGGTCGACAAGGTCGCGTGCCACTCCTGAATGGTACGGCAACCCTGTCTTAACCGTCTTGTTAGTAGACAATAGTGAACCTGCGAACTATGAGGAAGCAATGATGAGCCCAGACTCTGAGAAATGGCTAGAGGCCATGAAATCCGAATTGGGATCCATGAGCGAAAACCAAGTATGGACTTTGGTGGAACCTCCTAGCGACCGTAAGGCCGTTGAGTGCAAATGGATTTTCAAGAAGAAAACGGACGCGAATGTTAATGTTACTGTCTATAAAGCTCGGCTTGTCGCAAAAGGGTTTCGGCAAGTTCAAGGTGTTGACTACGATGAGACTTTCTCTCCCATAGCGATGTTTAAGTCCATTCGGATTTTATTGGCAATTTCTGCGTTTCATGATTATGAAATATGGCAGATGGATGTCAAGACTATGTTCCTCAATGGCAACATTGATGAAGAGTTGTATATGATGCAGCCTGAAGGTTTGGTCGATCCTAAGGATGCTGATAAGGTGTGCAAACTTCAGCGTTCCATTTATGGACTGTAGCAAGCATCTCGGAGTTGGAACCTTCGTTTTGATCAAGTGATCAAGAGCTTTGGATTTGTTCCAAATTGCTACGAAGCTTGTATCTACAAGAAAGTGAGTGGGAGCTCGGTGACATTTTTAGTACTATATGTGGATGACATATTGATTATTGGAAATGACATTGGTATGCTTAACGATGTGAAGAGTTATTTGAATAAATGTTTTTCAATGAAAGACCTAGGAGAAGATGCTTATATATTAGGCATGAAAATCTATAGAGATAGACAAAGACGCCTAATAGCTTTAAGCCAAAGTACATATCTAGACAAAGTTCTGAAAAGGTTCAGAATGGATAAAGCAAAGAAAGGTTCATTACCCATGTTGTCAGGTAAGATATTGAGCAAGGCTCAGTGTCCAGCTACGGTAAACGATAGAGAAACTATGAGCAAAGTGCCATATGCCTCGGCCATAGGTTCTATCATGTATGCCATGCTGTGTACTACACCAGATGTGTCCAATGCTCTTAGTTTGACGAGCAGATACCAAAGTGATCCAGGAGTGGAACACTGGACAGCCGTAAAGAACATCCTAAAGTATTTAAATAGGACTAAAGAAATGTTCTTGGTCTATGGAGGTGATGAGCAACTCGTCGTAAAAGGTTACACCGACGCTAGTTTCGACACCGACCCGGATGATTCTAAATCTCAGATAGGATACGTTCATATTTTGAATGGAGGAGCCGTGAGCTGGAGAAGCTGCAAGAAAAGCGTGATCACAGGATCTATAGTAGAAGCGGAATACATGGCTGCTTCAGAAGCGTCAAGTGAAGGAGTTTGGATCAGGAACTTCATCAGTGAGCTTGGTGTGGTTCCAAGTGCCTTGGACCCACTGGAGATATTGTGCGACAACACTGGCGCCATAGCGCTGGCTAAGGAACCAAGATATCATCTAAAGACCAAGCATATCAACCGCCGTTTTCATATAATTCGAGATTATATAACAGATGGAGATCTGAAGATTAGCAAAGTACATACAGATCTGAATGTCGCAGATCCATTGACTAAACCTCTCGCACAAGCAAAACATGATCATCACCTTAATGCCATGGGTTTTAGATTGTTGCCATATGTAAACTAGATTATTGACTCTAGTGCAAGTGGGAGACTGTTGGAATTATGCCCTAGAGGCAATAATAAAGATGTTATTGTTATAATTCTTGTTCATGATAAAGTTTATATTCCATGCTAGAATTGTATTAAGCGGAAACTTTGATACTTGTGTGGTTTATGAACAACACCGTGTCCCTAGTACGCCTCTATGGACTAGCTCATTGATTAATGATGGTTAAGGTTTCCTAACCATAGACATGAGTTGTCGATTAATAATGAGATCATGTCATTAGGAGAATGATATGATGGACAGACCCAAATTAAGCATAGCAATTAGATCATGTCATCGTGTTCATCTTTGCGAAGCTTTTTCCTATGTCAAATATTGTATTCCTTAGACCATGAGATAATGCAACTCCCTGGTATCGGAAGAAAGCTTTGAGGTCATCAAACGTCATCCTATGTGAGGGTGATCATAAAGGTGTCTCTCAGGTGATCAGAAAGTACTTGTTGGGTTGGATGTATTGAGATGGGATTTGTCCCTCCCGAGTCGGAGAGATATACTTCGGGCCCACTCGGTAATCGATATCAACACCACTTGTAAGCACGTGGTTAAGGAGTTAATCACAAAGTGATATCGGATTACGGAACAAGTAAAGTACTTGTTGTGAACGAGATTGAACTAGGTATGCCGTTACCAACGATTGAATCTCGGGCAAGTAAAATATCGCGTGACGAAGGGAATATATATATGGGATTAATAGAATCCTGGCATCATGTTTCATCCGATATGATCATCGATGAATATGTGGGAGTCAATATGGGTTCCCAGATCTCGCTGTTGATTATTGATAGAAGATCATGTCTGCATATTCTCGAACCCGTAGGGTCACACACTTAACGTGCCTCGACGCTAGGATAGAATGGATAATTGGTTTATGAGTTTTTGTTCGGAGTCTCGGATGATATCCAGGACATCACGAGAGGTTCCGGAATGGTCCGGAGAATAAGATTCATATAAAGGAAAGCAATTTTTGGATTTCGGAATCGTTTCTGAGTATTCGGTATTGTACCGGAAGGTTCTAGAAGCTTCTGGAGTGGGACCAACGTGGCCCCACTTGTCGGAGGCCTGCGTGGGACTAAGGGGCGTGCCCTGGCCGCATTGGGCCAGGGGCACAAGGGCCCATAGGCCCAGCCGACCAAACCCTAGAGGAAACCCTCGGGAACCCTTCTAGAAGGAGGGAGGAAACTTGCCCCCCACTCCAACCCTTGGGGCCGCCGCCCTAGGTCTTGGAGGAGGGGCCAAGGGGTCCGGCCACCCCCCTATATAAGGTGGGCAGGGGCGCACCCCTCCCCTCCCACTCCTTCAACCCTAGCCGCCATCCTGCTGCCCTCCACCTCTCTCTCTCTCTCTCTCTCTCTCTCTCTCTCTCTCTCTCTCTCTCCCGACTGCGCGTAGGCGAAGCCCTGCCACAAAAACTCTCCACCGTAGCACCACGCCGTCATGCTGCAGATCCAATATATCTCTCCACCCCACTTGCTGGACCGAGGCAGGAGGAGACGTTGCGGCACCGTACGTGTGCATCTCTCGGAGGCGTCGCCACTTGCGGCGTAAGATCGGATCAGATCGCGAGGAGGAGACGACGAGTACGACTACACCAACCACATTCTGTTGAACGTTTCCGTTGTGCGATTTCTTCAAGGGTATGAAGATCTCATCTATCCCTCTCGTTGATTGCATCTCCCAGATTAGATCTTGGCCTTCTTGTTCACATCCATAGAAAATTTTGATTTACTATGCTGCTAAACCCTTCAGGATCAACCGAGAGACATTTAGCAACACTACATTAAATGTTCTCCTCGATGTTTGGGAAATCAAACATCAGGTAAAAGGTCGAACTTCGGATACAAAGGAAACCATGAGCACAACGCCTATATTTAAATTATAGAGGAAGCCTCATGAAGAGTGGTTGTCATTGCTGAATCAAGAGAATATAACAAAAGGTCTTTCCGGCTAAGTGTGTCAACCATTACATCAATCTTGCCAATTTTATAGAGACCTATGTCAAAAGCTTGAGAAACACCAACCATCATTGTTGCTTGAGATTCAGCTTTGGTTAGTGGAATGATACTTCAGACTCAGCATGTCCGAATAGAAAGTTTGCAACATTTACCACGAAGGTAAAGTTACTAGATTCTCAAGATATGGACTATAGTGCTAAGCTCTAGAAAGATGAGCTAGATTGCTATACCCATGTATTAGCAACTTGTCGAGAGACAACTGCATACGCATAAGTACTAACAATAAAACACAGATGTATCCTTAAGGAACAGAGATAACTCTACTCGAATCCACGGTGACATCTTTCAACAATTGCATGTGAACCACAAAAGGTTACTTCTAACATCCGGAACACATACTTCGAAATGACCCGAAGATGGTTCTCGAAAGTTTCCAACATTAATGTCAATTGTTCCATATGAATCTTGTCTAGCATGGACAAGATATTAATGTCATTGATGGGTTCAACAACAAACTGATCGAGACACTCCAGTAAGATGGACTCATATGCTTCATGAACAAGGCGGGAATATTGGTCAGAGCAAAGAATATGAAGATGTACTCAAGTGAAACATCACAAGTAAAAACACCATCAAGATAGTCCTTGAAACTGAGTTTGATTTGATGATAAAACAAATCAAATCAAAGGTGGGGGGAGATAACGTATCCACAAAGGAAATGCTATCTTTCTTCGAAACGAACAAAACTAGACAACCCTTTTAAAAGGAACAAAGTCGGATATAACTTTTGTCTTACAACTCTCCAAGGTGTTGTTTAAGCTCAAACAACTAGTTCAGGGGTATCCAAAACGGATCCTTGGGGAAAGGAGCAGTTCAAAGAACTTACTTGCTCAAGAACTTGACAACACGGTCATGTGGCAACATGGAGATACTTCTAGTAGACATCTAGAATATCACGAACCACCGATATGTCACTTAGTTCCAGAGGAAACTTGCTTGGTAAGGCAAGAAGACATAGTCTCAGAGCTTCGGCACAAACCTAACTCTTTGACCGAGAAGAGTGTACCAGATTAACAGACTTGGTAGCACAGTCAAACTTTGCTTAGTGATAGGGTTAACCAATCACGCTAGGAATGACACAAATGTCCTTAGATTTCAAAACAATAATAATTGCTAAGAATCTCAAATGGCCACATTATTACGCATACGCATCACTCACGAGCGCGAAAGCTCGAGGGAGGGAGGGTAAAGATGTGTGAAAGCATCTCTTCATTAAGGGGTCATGAAACTCGGCACGACCTATTAGTATATAAGAGTGTGATACTTTAAGGTAGAAAAGATAGAAGATAATCAACGCCTCTTAATCTGCAGGTTACAACGCTTTGACCTGGTCTTGGATATGACGAGGTACTAGAGTTTGTTTCTCCTAACATTCTGAAATGGTTTGTCATGACAGACCACAAGAGTATCTTGCATCGAAAGACACCAATGCACATTTACTACTTGGCTACCAACTGGTAAACAAAGGTCGGAAAACAACAAGGGAGAAAGATGAACATGCTCAGGATAGATTCCCGAGATGTGGATGCATAAGTTAACAACCTTCCGAAAACCAATGCAAAGAAAGGTAAGGTGTGGCAGAGTCATGGTATAGATGCGAGACTCACGAGGAGTACTCTTGTCGTGATCTATTTGGTTCCATTAGAGAACATCTGCCATAGCATGTGGTAGGGGAAGTCCTTTGTTGTCACAATTCAATTGTGACAAAACCACAAGCTTGAAGGCTATACTAGAAGGTACTATCCATCCCGAGGTAATGTGTGAACATTAACGACAGGGGTCAAAAGAATGGATCTTGGGTTAAAGATCAGCTTCATGTACAAGATTCAAAACACCAGAATCTAGCACAATCAGGGATCTTAGCTTCAAGTCCAAGGGTTAAAACCCAAAGAAAGGAATAGCTACTGCTTGAGTGACGTAGCGTACACTACAATTAGTAACCACGAGGTAGCTTCCAAAAGAAGGAACACCTTTTGAAGTACCCAAACGACAAGAAGGAGGCACGCGAGGTGAAAGGAAACCTCGAAGACTAGAACAAAACACTGCAGATCCAACAATATAATATTGTGGGTCCAAAAGATAGAGAGATCATGATAGAAAGGAATCTCTCAGATGAACAAGAGCAAAGGGGAACATGGAACTCACAACACACACAACTCTAGAGAATTCAACACTAGGTCAACTGGCTGAGAAACGACATGCCCAAAGTCACCTAAGTTTTGAAAGATCAGAAGAGATATCAAAACTTTTCCAGAATCAACATCAGATGAGATGACCCAGAGTTAGAGCGAAACTGGATAAGGAGAAAACAAGCATACTAGAGTTTTCGCAAATACTTTTCAGCTTTTAAAATAGTTTTCACAAGCACTAGACTCAACATCGACCAATAGCAAGGTTTTCCTACGGTCGGTACTGCTCTGATACCAAGAACTGTGACATCCCCGGGATCAGGGCTAAACAAATCCCAGAACTTAGTCTGATGTAAGCTTAACCTTGAGCTCGAGAATATCCAATGAAGAATCGGTAACACAACAGTAACCCTACGACACAAATTTATGACAGCAAGCTCATAACTGAGCAGAGAACCAAATTATTACAAGCAGAGGTCACTGACCACAAACATCAAACAATGGAAGGAAAATTATGCTATTAAGTATAGAAAACTTAACAAATGGCCTAAGAGGCCTGAAGCATAATGATGACGTCCCAGCCCATAGATTCCAGGCTGCCGGCCGGGAACCCCAAGCTACTCGTCGATGTCGATGTAGTACCAAACTGATTTTCAGGGAACACTTACTCTGCCAAAAGTATCAACAAAGCAAGGGTGAGTACAGGGTGTACTCCACAAGACTTCTGGCTGGTGGAGTTGTTTTGCATAAAGCCATCTTTTATTTATAAAATAAGAGAGAGAAGAAGCTCGTCTATTCAGAGTATTTAAAAAGGGGATAAGAGAGCGACATCTCTGAAATATTGATCATCATCTTTTGATATCCACCAAGTCATCATCATATCCTGAACTAGGATCACCCCCTCGTACCCATGAGGAAGCATCCTTAACAAACATTAGTTACCAAGTTTTACAATTAGGTTCATGTTCCCTATGATCTTGAGTCTAGTCGCCAAGTTGTTCATAACCGTGAACACGACATTTCGAAAAGATTATTACCCTGCAGGGGTGTACAACTTTACCCACACGTACTAACCTTCTCTTAATGCCACTAGATAAGCCCTCTTCCTTGGAAGGCCGACAGAGGGTGGTTAGACACTACCTTTACCTTGCTTTCGCCGAGACCATGAGTCACGCAATAAGTATGGTTCCGCCATAACGGGTCAAATCCCGAAGCCGATACTTAAATATGTGAGGCGAGGTTGGTTTAATAGGAGCGCTATCTACCCCAAGCAACCTCGGCAACGCTTACCTACCTGTTATGAATGCACCAACTTCACCCGGCAAATCTTTCAAAATATTTTCTATGCATATGTCGAATGGAACGCCCGAACTATGTGACTCATGGAATCTACTAAGCAAGTTAGTCAGTCATGAGGTTGTCCAGGCCCCGTATGGTTGCACGCTCGTCTTGGTTCCAAAGGCAAGAACTCAGATCCTAGTGGTGGCGAGCATGGGACTAGAAAAACCACATCCCACCGTGGCCTCCCATACAAGCCTTAGCAAGTTTAATCTCATATTACTGATCTCATCTCATCAAGTTCTCCTGTCATAGTAGATTCTCTGCATCTCATACATCATCTGGATGGACCAGACTCAAAAGCTATGCATGGCTAAGCAGACACAAATAAGAGCTCTAGCAGTTGACACAAGCCAAACCTAGTTATGCTAGGAGAAGTGGATCAGGTAATATAAGCTCAAAAGGTGGGGTAATGCAATAGATAGGATACTCTATCTATCCATAAAAGATCACATTAGAATCGTATGCAACATGGCAGAATTGGAATGCTTTCAAAACCATAGGATTATATCATGGTGGGGCTATGCTTGCCTTTGCCAGTTGATAGCAGATAAATAGATCTTCGAAAGCCTTGAACTTGACTTGGTTAGAGTTGGTCAAGTATTGTTCGTCGATCTTCGATCTTTGATGGTGTTGTCCTCGGTCTTCGATCTCGATCTCGATATCGTATGCTATCGAAAAGAATGAAACACCCGAAAGAAAGGGAAAACAATCAACACAAGGAATCAATGCAATGCTCAATCAAGTATGGTGATATGACAAGTTAATTAGAATTGAAATGTAACCCTAGGACATGCTTGACAACTTAATCGGGGTTCTGAGGGGCGTAAACCCTAACTCGGGGAAAACTCCGGAATCACCTGTGAGGGGTTACTATGTTCTTCTAATTAAAATTGTCATGAAAGTTGATTAACAATGCATGATTATAGCTTAAAGAGGTAGGTTTCATTTTTCTTAACATTTTGATATATTATTCATATTTTTCTGAGTTATAAATTAAAAGTTATTGAATTTACAATATTCAAACAATTTCTGAAATTATTTAACTTTTTCTTACTTTAAATAAGTCTGGAATTACTTTTTACACCGCAGGATGGGCTACCACTGTGGCTGACATGTGGGCCCAGAGCCACATCAGCAGCCACGCAAGCAAAGTGGGACAGAGGGGGGCGTTGGGGTGTTTTTCACCAGGGCAGTAGCTAGCCGATGCGGCTGACTACTGGGCCCGGTGCCACATTGGCAAGCCACGCGGGCTCTTCGGCCGACGGGCCAGACGGCGGCGCGGGATGGCGCTAGAGGACGCGCGGGATTACGTGGTTACGTGCGTCCGAGCGAGCGGAGCCAGGCGAGCATGGCAGAGGCGGCGCCGCCCAGATTTGGTCACCGGAGCGCCGGCACGAGCTACCTACTGCGGCGGCAATGGAGGAGCTACGGCGAGAGCGCGATACAGAGAGGGGGAAAGGGGGTGGAGAGGCTCCACAGAACCACCAGCTCACCAGGATGCTCAAGGGGACGTCGTCGAGGCAGGGCGAGGCCAGATGTGGCCGGAATCGATGGAACAACGGCGGCCGGACTTCGGGACGGAGGGTTCGATTTGGCCGATTGAAAGCACGCCAGCTTGATTGGTTGGTCGGAGACGAACGAGGGTAGCGAGGCCGATCTCCTGGGACAGACGGCGAAGCTCAGGGCGGTCCAGAGCGACGGCGGCATGCGGTTACCGGTAGGCTAGGGTTTGGTCGCCTGGCGAGGAGGAGAGAGGGAGGTCTCTAGAGAGGGGGCGAATGGATGAGAGTGGCCAGGGCGAAGACGCGACGATCTTATCCTCCTCCACACGGCGGCGGATTGCCGGATGCAATTGGTGGGGGATCGACGGCGACGCTCGGGACACCAAGCAACTCGGCGTCGGGGAGGAAGATGACGAAGCAGCTGGGCGAAGGGGTACGGGCCCTGGCTGGGCCACGGGTGGGCCTAGCTGGGCTGTAAGCTATGCGCTGAGCGACGGGGAGAGGATATGAAGAGATGGGCTCGGCCCAGATTAGCTTAGGATCCATTTTTATTTTCCTGAAATCCTTTTTCAATTCTGTTTTCTATTTCTCCTTTTGTAAAATGATTTGAAATCTGTTTTTGTATATTACAAAATACCAAGAGACTTTATAAAATATTTGAAATAACAAGGAGACACTTAATAACCATTTGGGTTCCTATAATTTTGGGGTTTTAAAAATTCAAACCATTTGAATGTGTTTCAAAGAGAGGGGAGAAAACTAGGGTTTAAAGTTTTGATTTGTTTTCTCCAATGCACAATTTAAATGATGATTCTTATGCAATGTACAATCAAACCCTAATTACTATTTAACTGAAACTGAGGTGTTACAACTGTCCACCTGTGCAGTACCCAAGATTACAGTTGGTCATGGTTGAGATGCCAAACTCACAGGAGAGGTGCCTATACTAGGGTGTGTAATGGAAAGGTTACGATTGATTATCCGCATACTGAGTATGGTGAATTCAGGATTGTTCCTGACGGATGTATCAAATGTTGTGGTGAAATTGTACAATCTCTGCAGAGTGTCAAACTATTCGAATAGCCGCGTTCGCATTTATGGACAATTGGAGTGGCCATACTATTCTATAGTCAGCTGTTTTCAAAATGACTTATGAAATGATTTGTGACTTTGACTTAACCACAACAGAGTTGTGATATGAAATTCAAGTTCCCACTTAGGTATTATAAACCTGTCAACTAGTTTTCTTTGCTTCTGAACTTAGTAGAGATAAATCTGGCTTTGTGCAAAACAACCCTAGAGCTTAGTATATCCTATTCAAAACCACTTCACTTATTAGTATTAGTTTGCGAGTACTTAAAGAGTACTCATGGCTTTGTCCCTGGCTATTCCCGTGGCCAGACTATGAAGAGGAGTATCAGGATGACGGACCGCAGGAAGGTTACGACAACTAGGATCATCTCCCATCATCAGCATTGCCTGTGACCCTAAAGATGGAGCTTCGCCTACGCTATCGTTATCTTTACGTTATTCCGCTGCTTGAATTGTATTAAGAACTGGTTCATGAGATCCTTATTTGTGTAAGACCTTATGTATGGTTTGTAATGGATGATGTACTGTGATATCCAAATCTGCTATGTCTCGCAAAAATGGTAATCCTGGGATTGCGATGTATGGCATAACAGGCATCTGTGATTAAAAATATGGTTGTTGACAGGGCGGCGGTGACCCACGAAGGGGGTTGGGGTATCTGCATCGGTGGCTGGCTTCGGAATGGCCTCGCCGTTCGCCTCGTCCACGGGCTCGACACCTCACGGTTCGTGCCTCTCTCTCGTCTATATTTTCTTCTGTGGTTGCCATGGTAGGATTAGACTGAAGAATAAAGGAATTCAGCAAAGTCCATTTTTTAATTTGTTAGTTGGCAGCAAATTTAGCTAATTCAGCTATTCATATTTCTTAGCAGCACTATATTTTTAATTAATCTTAGTGTGCAATCATATAGGTTTGTACCATATCTCTGTGTGTCCAAGATTGTCTAGATGCTAACATATCCGTGTGTATACAAGATTGTCCAGATGCTAACATTTTAGCAGCACTATATTTTTAATTAATCTTGGTAGTTACTTTTGGTTTGTGCACTTCGGTTGAACATTGAATGCTAACATTTTTGGTCTTCCGCATGCAGATGGACAGAGGCTGGATTATCCGAGGAGTTAGAAGGCTTTCCACTGAGCATCTAAGGAGAGTAGACGAGTTCATGCAATTTGTTCGCATAAGTGCTACCTTGGATGCTCTAGTTCTTTGTCCATGCCCTAGCTGTATGAATCGTGTTCAGCAAACTCTAGAAGATGTCGAGTCTCATCTGCTGATGCATGGGATGTCAAGCACGTATGATAGGTGGATCCATCATGGAGAGCCTTTACGCGCAGAACCTCGAGTTGAACCTGAACCTAATGAAGAGGCACACCATGCTGGTGAAGTCGGTGATTTTGTAGAAGATGATGTTCCACAAAAGGATGCTGATTTTAAGGAGTACGATGGGTACGAGGATGACAAAATTCCTGATTTGTTTAAGGATCTATACAAGTCAGAACCGCAAGGTGATGGACAAAGTACAATCTATGCCGAGCTGATAGAGGATGCAAAGCACGCAGCTAGTGATGGTGGGACATTGTCCAGATTTTACTTCATCGTGAATCTACTCCACGTCAAGTCCTTCTACCGGATAAGCAATGTTGCCTTCAACGCAATACTCCATATATTGACCATCCAATACCCTAAAATCTCAATTCCCAAAACTTATGATGAAGCATTGAGTATAATAGGCAGATTGGGGCTTGGTTATGAATCAATCCATGTTTGCCTAAACAATTGTATCTTGTTTTGGAACATGTATGCCAAGCATGACAAATGCCCAAAGTGTGATGCCTCTAGGTGGAAATATGCAGATGGGAGGAGACAGATACCGGAGAAGGTGTTGAGGTACTTTCCTTTGATTCCAAGGTTACAGAGGATGTTCATTTCGAAGCAACGGTCAGAGGATGTACAATGGCACAAGCTAAAGCGGCAACCCGTGGATGATGAACTTAGCCATCCAGCTGACGGAAAGGCATGGAAAGATTTTAACAATAAACATAAAGAGTTTGCCGCTGATGCGAGGAAAATCAGACTCGGCCCTGCCACAGATGTCTTTAATCCATTTGGAATGAGCTCGAAATATAGCATGTGGCCGGTATTTGTCGTGCCATACAATCTTCCACCATGGGCATGTTTGGAGCAGTCTAACTTCATGATGGCTTTGTTGATCCCGGGTCCAAAATCTCTAGGAAATGATTTTGATGTCTTTATGGAGCCCCTGGTAGAAGATCTGCTCAAGCTCTAGGAGGGTGTCCGTACCTATGATGCTCTGAGTCCTGATAAGTTTGATCTCCGTGCTGCGGTAATATGGTATATCCATGATTTCCCGGCGTTGCACACTTTGTCAGGGAGGCTCGCGTCTGGTTATCAAGCATGCGTGCGTTGTGACAAGGATCCGTGCTCGGAAAAAATAAGGAATAAGATATGTTGGACCGGGGACCGCCGTTTTCTTCCTCTCCACCATCCTTGGCGAAAAAGCAAGGATTTCAATGGAAAACTGAAACCCGTGACCAGCCGGCAGAGTTCACTAAAGAAGAGCTCGAGAAACAGCTTAACAATGTGAAAGATGTGAGACCTGGAAAACATCAAAAGAAAAGGAAGCGTGAGGATGGTCAATGTTGGGACCGGAGGGCTGAAGGGATACGGGTAGGCTACACTAGCGCAAATCAAAATTTTCTACCGTGTAAACGAGGATTACTGTTGCCATAGATCATGGGATTACCACTAGACGCACAGTTGCGGAATTGATGAAGCGTGTCGAGGCAGTGCAGATGTTCCACGTCTCCTCCTTGTCCTCGTCCCACGAGAATCTCCCCTTGCACGGCTCGTCGAAGTGCCACAAATGCAGCACCTCCGAGGTATCCACACGTGCGGGGTGGAAGCGTCAGAAGCTGGACTGCTAGGTCCGCGCGTGCGACACAGGCGTGAGGAGTGGCGGCTGGGTGGAATGGTCTAAGGTCTAACCCTAGTTAGCTCGCCCTACCCTCTCTTATATAGGCATCCCTAGTGGGCTTCTACATTAGCATCCCATTAGTATCCTAAGCCTGGTCTAATTCGGATCCCATCCTCATTAGGATTCCAGCCCCTTAAGTGTGTGACCCTATAGGTTCATATACGTATAGACATGAAATGAATAAACTTATTCTGTCAATAGTTGGTAGTGGCCTCTAGCAAGACGTGCCAACTCCTAAACGCATACAAAGATCATATCGGACAAACCATCACAAGGTTTAGTATATGTCTTTCCCTTTGCCTCATGATATTTGGTCTAGCTCCAAGTTGACCTCCCTTTCTCGATACTGTGATTCAGAATCCCTTTACTAGGTTAACTCTTAACCATATGTAGCATGGCCATGCATTTATGGATCCGATCACTTGAGGGCCCCAGAGATATCTCTCTCAAGTAGAGAGGGGCAAATCCCATCTTGATTGACCATGCCTTGCAGCATGCTTCAAGACAAACCCGAAAGTTACCTTTATAACTACCCAGTTACGAAGCAGCGTTTGATAACCCCAAAGTAGGTCGATCCACATCTCGAGTACATGCGACAATCTCAGGTCTAAGGACAAAATGGACACGATGTGTAGAGAGAGCTGCAACTAATTGCCAGTCTCAAGTTGGTTCAGTCCAACCCCATGTTCATAACATGTGTCCACATCATTGGTTTGACATCTCCATGTCTATGACTTGCGAAACATAGTCATCAAGCAATCAATGTGCTAGTCTAATATTCACGTGTGTCCTCGCATGAACTCCGACTAGGGACAACTATTAAATAACCATACAAGTAAATAGTTTCACAAACAATTCACATAATTGCCAATCAATACAAGTTGCCTGATATGGATATTCAAGGAACATTACAATAACTCATGAATACATATGAAATATAATCATCTCTATGATTGCCTCTAGGGCATATTTCCTTCAAGGGATATTTTGTGGGACCTCCCTTACTAGGCATATCTCAAGTTGAGGCACAACCTTGATGTAATGCATATAGAGAAA
Organism: Avena sativa; assembly: GCA_916181665.1. Lineage (NCBI taxonomy): Eukaryota > Viridiplantae > Streptophyta > Magnoliopsida > Poales > Poaceae > Avena > Avena sativa. The sequence goes on along the minus strand of OV702284.1, from coordinate 182,104,812 downwards.
ACAATATGTGATAATCTTCTTGCACATTTATGAACATCGACGGGAAGTCAAAAGATACAGTTAACTCTAGGCATAAGAGAAGATTTGCATCTGCAGCCTATTGAAGGTGGACAGTCGTTTGAGATGCCAGAAGCAAGGTATACAATGAGTAAAGAAGAAAAGCTTGCATTTTTTGAATTTATAAGAGCGATGAGATTTCCAGATGGGTATGCCGCTAACCTAGAAAAATGCGTGTCTCCTGATGGATGCAAGCTCCAAGGACTAAAAACTCATGATTGTCACATCCTCCTCCAAAGGATTTTACCGGCTAGACTCCGTGGAATTTTGGATAAAGAAATATATGAAGCAGTTGCTGAGCTGGGGAATTTCTTCAGAGAGTTGTGCTCCAAAACACTCAAGATATCTGTTCTTGAAAGACTCTATAAAGATATCGTAGTTATCCTTTGCAAGCTTGAAAAGATCTTTCCTCCGGCCTTCTTCACGGTGATGGTTCATTTGACCGTGCATTTACCCAAAGAGGCAATGCTTAGAGGCCCCGTACAATATGGCTAGATGTACCCTGTCGAAAGAAGGATGCTTACATTTAAGCGTTATGTGCGAAACACCGCCAGGCCTGAAGGGTCGATTGCCGAGGCATATGTTGTTGATGAGTGCCTTACATTTTGCTCGAGGTACTTTGACGATGTGCAAACAATATTCAATCGGCCGGGAAGAAATAGAGAGCGGGATGATTTGCACATTGGTGATGTCTCGGTTTTCAACCATGGTGTGAACCTTCTTGGAGGGTCATAGTACTTGGAGGATGGTGATGACTATGACAAAATGCATTGGTATGTGCTAAGGAGTTGCCCTGAGGTTCTACCATATATAGAGTATGTCATCTCTTGTGTATGCACCCTTATCTTTTTTCTTTAGTTGGAAGGAACCCATTTGCAAGCCCGATGATTTAATTAACTTTATGTTTTTGTTGGCATTATAGGTTGTGCAAAGAAGATATGAATAAGCAAGATTGCCGCATCAATGTTGATAGATGGCTTGCGAAGGGGTTTGCTAAATGGTTTAAGAATAATGTGAGATCTTTAGTCTTGGAATCAATTGCCACATGATTAGTTTGTGTTTTTGTTATTAATCCTGGTTTATTTTTGCAGATTGGAAAATTGCTTGAGGACAATAATGTCAGCCGGATAGGCGAGTGAGGTTGTATTCAGCGTGTATTGTTGATGGTGTCCGCTACCACACTGTTGACCGCAAAAAAAATAGAAACACGCAGAACAATGGAATAGTTGCCGAGGGAGACCATGATGGTGAAGACATGGACTTCTATGGTCAGCTCAAAAGCATCATAAGGATCCAGTACAACTCCAGCAAAGGTATCCATCGATCGGTCGTCTTGTTCTATTGTGATTGGTTTGATCTTGGTGGAAGAAAGAAGACAGGGATCCGAGATGACAGACACTTCAAGAGCATCAACACTGGAAGGTGCTGGTATAAGAGTGATCCATTTATTCTAACGACACAAGCAACAAAGGTGTTCTATGTGCCAGACACAGATTTGGGTGGAAATTGGCAAGTTGTGCAAAAGTTTCAGCACATACATTTGTGGAGTGTGAAAGAAACTGAAATGGAGAAGGGGTCCGATTTGAACTACACATACTTGATCTAGTGCTCGTGATTTCTTGCTAAAATGATTTTTTAGGTTCACAATATGATGTTTCTTCATAGATCCAATGCAAGTTTAGCGAGGCCCATCCCCTAGCTAGGAACCTTCATGCCCGTCGGTTTGACCAAAATTTGAAACGGGCATAAGAAATTAAAAACAGTCTAAACAATGTAAAACCTTCGCGTGACGTCATTTTATGTGACACAGTGTCAAGGAAAAATATCAAACTTGGTATATTGAATGCATCTCGAAAAAACCTTCTCAGAAATGAGCTATCATGTTCGAGGTTTCATGGCTTTTAGGCCAAACGACCAATGTTATGGCTAGAATCATTACATAGTTTGTGATAATGTGCCCATATTGTGCACGCATGTGTATCATGTGATAGCGAACAATATCGCATCAGGAAGTTTTTCTTTTCGTCGCACAAAAAAACCTTTTTTATTTTTCGGAGTGCAAAAAACGGGGCGTTTTGCGAAGCAACCACCGAGTGACAGTTTTAGAATGGTACCAACCCATTTTTCAAAAATACTAGACCACCTTACATGGACAGTTTACCAACCGGGATATCGCAAACCTTTCCATCCACCCCTCGTGAAAAAGACAAATTCCTGCCAAATCGGCAGGAGGTGGGTCCGATTGAACTACAGGTAATTGATCTAGTGCTCGTGATTTTTTGCAAAAATGATTTTTAGGTTCACAATATGATGTTTCTTCATATATCCAATGCAAGTTTAGCGGGCCCATCCCCTAGCTAGGAACCTTCATGCTCGCCGGTTTGACCAAAGTTTGAAACGGGCATAAGAAATTGAAAAACGGTCCGAACAACGTAAAACCTTCGCGTGACGTCATTTTATGTGACAAAGTGTCAAGGAAAACCTTTGCGTTGCGTTATTTTATGTGACATAGTATATAGTGGGTAGAAACTTTTTTCAGCAAAATTATGTGCAACAAGAAATGCCATAACCCTTTAACCCCATATATCCCCCAAACCATTAACCCTAAACCCGAAAAATTCTGCCGCCAAAACCCAATTTTTTTGCCTCTCCCGCCCACCTCTCCCGCCCACGCCTCTCCCGCCCACGAATTTCGGCAATGAAAGAGAGAAAGATAGGGGCAATTTGGATAAACCCACCCCACCCCACCCATACCCACCCGACCCCGGTCCTCCACAGTCCCCACCCATCCATCCCCATCTCACACCTCCACTCCCCACGATGAAAGCGGTGACGGCTCGCCGCATGCTCGTTCCCCCGATAGCCCCACGTCGCGTGCTCACTCCCCCGACGACCCTGCACCGCATACTAGCTCCCACGACGAGCACGGGCTGGTAGCTATGACCGACGACGACGGCGCTAGCAAAGGAGACGACCACAGAAGGGGAACGGTCTTCCTCTTAGTTCGACAGTCAGGCGAGTTCTCTGTGTAGGGGTTCGTAGCATGGAAAACAAAAAATTTCTACCGCATGCAAACAAACAAGACAAGATCTATCTACTAGATTATAGCAACGATTCGATAGAGGAACTCACCCTCGAAGATTCCAAAGCGGTTAACGAGAGCAGATTCTCGTGGGTGATGTAGCCGTACTCTTGCCGATCTCAAGATCGCGTAGACGATCCTTCCGGCGCTGCGTTCCGGCAGCGCTTCCGCAGTCGGTCACACGTTCGGTACTCGATGAATACCTTCCTCTCCCTTGTTACAGCAGGCAGCAGAGGTTGTAGCACTCTCCTCGCGATTCCGGCAGCACAACGGCGTGGTACCAAAAGTAGAGGGGAGATCTCGCAGGGCTTCGCCTTAAGCCGGAGCGAGTATGGTGGACTATGAGAGAGGCTTGGCGATCTAGGGTTTAGAGGCACCAAGTAGAGGGAGCTAGGCCGGCGGCTAGGGCAATGGGATTGCCCCAAGTCGGCGGCTTGGGCAAACCCTAGGGCGGCGGCGACTTGGGTAGAGGCCGGCGGCTAGGGTTAGGTTTAGAGGAGAGAGGTGTTGTGTACTTGGAGGGGCAGCCCTGCCCCTCCTTATATAGGTGGAGGGGGCACGCCAAGGGGAGGGGAGTCCCTCCCCAACTCGGTCTCCAAGTGGGCCGGCGGTGGAGGGAGGGAACTCCTCCCCAAGTAGGTATCCTACTTCCCCTCCACCTCCCAAAATAGCCGTTTGACTTTTCAAATTGGCATTTGACTATTTCAAACTAGGATTTGATTAAACCCTTTATTTTGTTCAGCGATGACACCTAGTACATGATGCAATCATTCCAACTTGATATGACACATTCATGTACCCTTCCCCTCCGGAGTGCCGGACATTCCGGAACCTTCTAGAACATTCCCGATGAAAACACCGGAACCATTCTCCAACCCCGAAACAGGACTTTCCTTATATGAATCTTATTCTCCGGACCATTACGGATCTCCTCGTGATATCCCGGATCCCATCCGAGACTCCGAACAACATTGGGTCTCTTACTCATTATTCCATAACTACTCAACAACATCGAATCCTTAAGTGTGTCTCCCTACGGTTCGTGAATTATGCGGACATGACCGAGACACTTCTCTGATCAATAACCAATAGAGGAATCTGGAAATTCATATGGCTCCCACATATTTCTAAGATTACTTTGCGATTGAATGAACCATTTACATACGATACCAATTTCACTTTGCCTCACGATAGTTTACTTATCCGAGGTTTTGATCGTCGGTATCTCTGCATACCTAGTTCAACCTCGTTACCGATAAGTACTCTTTTCTCGTTCCCGTGGTATGTGATCCCTTGTGAGCCAGTCACATGCTTGTAAGCTAATTGGATGACATTCCACCGAGAGGGCCCAGAGTATATCTATCCGTCATATGGATGGACAAATCCCACTCTTGATCCATGATCCTCAAACCATACTTTCCGAACACTCAATGCCACCTTTATAGCCACCCAGTTACGGTGTGGTGTTTGAGTCATCAAAGCATCCTTCCGGTGATGGTGATTAACATGATCTCATGGACGAAGGAATTAGGTTACTATGTATCAGAAAGCTTATAGCAAATGAACTATATTAAATGACTTGATCTTTATGCTACGCTTAACTATAGGAGTATGTCCATCACATCATTCTCCTAATGTTATGACCCTGTTATTAATAACGTCCCTATGTTCATGATCAGGAAACCATGATCATATATTAACCAACAAGCTAGTTTAACAAGAGGCTTTACTAGGGACTCTTTTATGTTTACAAATCACACAAGTATTAATGTTTCCTATTAATACAATTATAGCATGGTATGTAAACATTTATCATAAGTATGAAGACATGATAATAACCGCTTTATTATTGCCTCTTGGGCATATCTCCAACAGTCTCCCACTTGCACTAGAGTCTATAATCTAGTTTCAAATCTTTGTGTATTCAACACCTATGGCTTTCTGGTGTCGTATGTACACGATTGCTAGTGGTTAAATGATCTCCGGATCTGACACTTCCAGGTCCGTGTGTAATTGCATGTCTTTGCGTCTCTACGCATCACTCATTCTCTAATGAGATGGCTTCGTACAAATTTGGTCCTTTGGTGTGACCTTTAGTTCTTTGGGGTTAAAACATGTTGATAATATTGTCATACAATATATCTTCATAGTATTATCCCGCTGTGAACTACACCTAGTTTGATAACAAACTACTTGACACAAATGCCCTCTTTAGCTGCTATAGTAGCAGTCATATACTTAGCCTTTTGTTGTAGTATCTGTCACAATGTCTTAACTTTGGAACTCATCCAAATCCATTATGGAACTTACTTTCCATTATATTGTGCCACCCTTAGTTTAGATTGAGATAAACTTAATTTGTACTTTGTGACAAAACTAGTATCAATGTAGTACTTTTACAATGAACTAACCATCTATTTGTCACTTCTACAAACAATATACTCTTAGTTCTTCCAAAAGATCATAAGAATATCCTTAGTATTGTCCAATGATCATCTTATGAATCATTATGGTATATGCTCATAACATTTAGAGCATAGGACATATCTGGATTTGTACATATCACAGTATGATTGATATAAATACTCTTTGTGATTTCATACATCAAGTATCAATCTATACTTGAATCTTTGTTTCACTTACCAAGTGTCAATACACTTGAATATATCATCAATATTGAACTCATTCAATCCTTTTTGTGTGACAAGAATCTTTCTTGTAGTTTCTATATTGAACTCATTCAATACATCATCTATGCACTTTCGGCACAACCATATTAGCGTCTATTGATGCCAAATATTTGGGTTTTGCCTAAGTCTTTCATCGGGATGAAATTCTTAATATGTGTTAATAAAAGATACATCATTTCTAATCAACAATATGTCTTCCACATAATGTATTAGAAACATGTCTTAGCGCTCCCACTTAATTTCTTGCAAATGCAAGCATCTTCATTGTCTCTGATGAAATTAAACTCTTTTAACAGTTTCATCATAGTGAAGATTCCAACTCCGCGATGCTCACTTCAACCATTGAAGTTTGCATATGCTTTTAGCATCCTTTGAATTAACAAAACCCTATGGAATGTGTTATGCACATGTCCTAGGTAACAATTATATTAGAAGAACTTGTTTTGTTTATTCAACTACCACATAACAAAATTATATGTAGTGGTTGCTACATTAATCCGTCTAGACTAAATATCGCTATGAAAGATCAAATCTTGTCATAGTCAACCTTTGAACATTGTTGTGAACTCTTTCCCAACATGTCGACTATTTCATAGATGTGCAACATCCATGTCTATTTCTTTATAGATCCAAACACAACTGTAAGGTCTTACACCTTTCTCGAGGGTCCTTCAAGTTCAAATTCTCGTGTATGGAACTATCACGGATTTTATGGCTTCAAGCCATTTTACGGAGTCAGGGCCCATCATCGCTTCTTTGCATGTAGTCGGATCATTATCGTTAAATAATGATTTAACTCTCAAATCTGATATTTGATTGTTTACCCAACCTTCTTGTTTCAATAGGAACTTAGTCCTCTGTGACCACAACCTTTGAGGCACGTGAGCCATGAGCATTGTTGCTGCCTCCGGAACTCTTTTCGGCGCTGCGCAACTCTGCACATATAGCTAAGGTTCTTTTAACCTTATCAAAGTTCTATTGTCCTCCCACTTAACTTTTCACGAAAAATTCCTTCTCAAAGAAACTTGACGTTCTAAGCGACAAACACTTTTGTCTTTGGTGTTATGGAGAAATACTTTACTATTATTCAAAATAACATACAAAGATATGTTCATCCGATTTTGGTTGGAAATATCTTTCTTATGCATAGCATACCAATTTTTAAGAAAGGACAACTTGGGTTTTATCCCAAACCATAACTTTATATGGTGTCAATTCAACGGATTATGATGAAGCTCTTTTCAGTGGAAAAATGGTAGTTTCTAAAGCTTTTAATCTTTAAAATATAATGGCAGTTTTATGAATTACACCTTCGATCTTACCATGTCAAACAAGGTTTAATTACATATCTCGAACGCTCCATACTCTTATGGTGTATCGGGAAATGCAAATCCACGGAACGATTCCTTAAATCTTAGGTATTATGCTAAACTTGTAACTCAAATATCTTCCTTTATGATCTTATCATAAACTATTTATATTCTTGTTTCAATGATTTTGCACTTCATCTTGAAAATCTTTGAACTTTTCAAATGTTTCATACTTCATCCTTATTAAGTAAATATTCATATATTCACTCAAATTTTCGAAGAAAGCATATGAAGTTGAAATCCATGACTCTTGACTACACATAATGGACTTCATACAACAATATGTACAAGCTCCAATAAGTTAGTCATTCGTTCCCTTTTGGCCTATGAACGAAGTTTTAATTATCTCTAGGAAAGTTTCACAAGCGTCATTTGATCAAAAATCAGAAGGACTCCAAAATTCCATCCACATGGAGTTTCTTCATGTTTTCTTTACAGTATAATTTAAACGGCGATGTCACTTTCTAAATGATCTTTCAATCAATTTTTCTTTCGACATTTTTAGCACTAGTTTTATGGATGTGATTTCTCCAACAAGATTTGTGAATCATCCATCTTTTATGGATTACGACAATTATTTGAACAACCCTTTTTTTTCTCATAATGCCTGATAAAACAAATCTTGAAGGCAAGCTTTGATGTTTAACAAGCAGCACAATAACCCTTTATTTGTTCTTGATGAACATCATCACATATTCTTTTGCTAGTTACTAAGGCCATTGTAGTTCATGGATTGTGTTTTTTCGTATGACGATTCACACCAACAAATTCAGTATCAAATACTTAAGAACCACATTGTTTAATAAGCAAAGAATATGTCCATAACATGTATATCATCTATATACTTAAGCTGAACAATTCTAGTCTTTTCTTTTCTTCCATATACTTATGAGATTCTCTTTCAGTATTTCCTTTTCTGTTTGAAAGAATCTATCAACATCAATAGTGGAGCCATATACATGACACATAGTCCAAAACATGTATAGTTAAATACCAATGTCTTTGGACTTACACTTTGAAGTAGATCACCATCATCAAATGTTTGGTGTTCTTTCAAATTCCTTTCTTTAGTAATCTTTTGGTGTAGTAAATATTTTACCTACATCAAATATTCACCCTTATCATGGAATTATCCATGATCAAGCTACTTTTAGCTTTTAACGGTGAACTGCGAGTATAATGTTGCTCTACAAAACATTTTGGAGGATTAGGACAAATAGTGTCTCCAACCTTTTGCAAATTCTCATCAAATATGAGAACATGACTTTTGCCATATTATACTCTGTCATGTTGCAACCAAAACTTCATTTCAGATATCACAATATCTTCCACACATCATGGTTTCTGAAACAACTCTTTCAGATCCTAGATAACCTTGATATTAAGACAATTCTTTGAATATCAAGAATCATGGAGACAAACATGATACTCATACACTAACTCTTGGAATTGTCACTCTTGATTTAATACCAATTATTAAACTTCATGGAGTAACCGGAACTTACTGAAAGTTTGCAAAAGGACTTTTAAACTTTAGATTAACACTTCAAAACAATACGATACCAGTTTGTAAAGTAACTAACCAGAATTCTATAGTTCTATCATCTTAATTATAACTAAGCGCAAGGTGGTAAACGGATGCCAATGACTACAACAACTATGCAAATTCACTTTGATTTAATTTATGATAAATAGTGTTCAACTTTTAATTATATTGCTGTTGAACTCCCACTCAAAACAATATCGCTCACATTGTTTTAGTGATCACACGAACCAAATCCACCACATCAAAACCGATCATCACGTGAGTTGATGTAGCTTCAATGGCGAACAATCAACATGTTCATCATATCTACTATATGACTCATGCTTTACCTTTCGGTGATCCGTGTTCCGACACCATGTCTGTACATGCTAGGCTCGTCAAGATCAAACCTTAGCTTCTGCATGAGCAAATCTGGCTTGCTCACGTTGTATACACTCGCAGAATCTAACACACCCGTTCATCACGTGGTGCTTCGAAACAACGAGCTTTAGCAACGGTGCTTACTAAGGATGAACACTTTAAAACTTGAAATTGTGTGCTTGAGGGATCATCTTATAATGCTACCGTCGTGAACTAAGCAATACAAGATGCATAAAAGGATTAACATCACATGCAATTCATAATATGTGATATGATATGGCCTTTCTTCTTGTGCTTCCGATCTCCATCTTCAAGCACGAACATGATCTCCATCATCACCGACATTGCATCAAGGTCAATGACGCCGCTCCATGGTTGTCGTCCACCAGCTTCAACTATTACAACTACTTTGAATAGACACGCGGGTCTTAACAGAATTTAAAGACAACCATATGGCTCCTGCCGGTTGCCAACTTACAATAAGCAACATTGCATACATCAAATATAATCACAATCATGGCCATATCACATCACAGCACACCCCTGCAAAACAAAGTTAGACGCCTCTAATTTTCTTTGCATATTTTACGTGGTTTGGGTCTTTCAATAAGTGTCGCTCTAACTTACGAACAAGAACCACAACATTGATACTAGTATTGTCAATCACCCGTTGTAAATTGAATCTTAACTATGTTGGGAGAAACAGGCACCCACAAAGCCACTTATGCAATACAAGTTGCATGTCAAGCGTGGAGCAAGTCTCATGAACGATGTCATGTAAGGTTAGCCCGGGCCGCTTCATCCCACAATCCCGCAAGATGCAAAGTACACAAGAAGCAATCGACAACAAAAGCATCAACGCCCACAATGACCATTGTGTTCTACTCGTGCAACAGATCTACATATAGACCTGGCTCTGATACCACTGTAGGGGTTCGTAGCATGGAAAACAAAAAATTTCTACCGCATGCAAACAAACAAGCCAAGATCTATCTACTAGATTGTAGCAACGAGTCGATAGAGGAACTCACCCTCGAAGATTCCAAAGCGGTTAACGAGAGCAGATTCTCGTGGGTGATGTAGTCGTACTCTTGACGATCTCAAGATCACGTAGACGATCCTTCTGGCGCTGCGTTCCGGCAGCACTTCCGCAGTCGGTCACACGTTCGGTACTCGATGAAGACCTTCCTCTCCCTTGTTCCAGCAGGCAGCGGAGGTTGTAGCACTCTCCTCGCGATTCCGGCAGCACAACGGCGTGGTACCGGAAGTAGAGGGGAGATCTCGCAGGGCTTCGCCTTAAGCCGGAGCGAGTATGATGGACTATGAGAGAGGCTTGGTGATCTAGGGTTTAGAGGCACCAAGTAGAGGGAGCTAGGCCGGCTGCTAGGGCAAGGGGATTGCCCCAAGTCGGTGGCTTGGGCAAACCCTAGGGCGGCGGCGACTTGGGTAGAGGCCGGCGGCTAGGGTTAGGTTTAGAGGAGAGAGGTGTTGTGTACTTGGAGGGGCAGCCCTGCCCCTCCTTATATAGGTGGAGGGGGCGCGCCAAGGGGAGGGGAGTCCCTCCCCAACTCGGTCTCCAAGTGGGCCGGCGGTGGAGGGAGGGAACGCCTCCCCAAGTAGGTTTCCTACTTCCCCTCCACCTTCCAAAATAGCCGTTTGACTTTTCAAATTGGCGTTTGACTTTTTCAAACCAGGATTTGATTAAACCCTTTATTTTGTTCAGCGATGACACCTAGTACATGATGCAATCATTCCAACTTGATATGACACATTCATGTACCTTTCCCCTCCTGAGTGCCGGACATTCCGGAACCTTCTAGAACATTCCCGATGAAAACACCGGAACCATTCTCCAACCCTGAAACAGGACTTTCCTTATATGAATCTTATTCTCCGGACCATTCCGGATCTCCTCGTGATATCCCGGATCCCATACGAGACTCCGAACAACATTCGGTATCTTACTCATTATTCCATAACTACTCAACAACATCGAATCCTTAAGTGTGTCTCCCTACGGTTCGTGAAATATGCGGACATGACCGAGACACTTCTCCGATCAATAACCAATAGAGGAATCTGGAAATTCATATGGCTCCCACATATTTCTACGATTACTTTGCGATCAAATGAACCATTTACATACGATACCAATTTCCCTTTGCCTCACGATAGTTTACTTATCCGAGGTTTTGATCATCGGTATCTCTGCATACCTAGTTCAACCTCGTTACCGATAAGTACTCTTTTCTCGTTCCCGTGGTATGTGATCCCTTGTGAGCCAGTCACATGCTTGCAAGCTAATTGGATGACATTCCACCGAGAGGGCCCAGAGTATATCTATCCGTCATATGGATGGACAAATCCCACTCTTGATCCATGATCCTCAACCCATACTTTCCGAACACTCAATGCCACCTTTATAGCCACCCTGTTACGGTGTGGTGTTTGATGTCATCAAAGCATCCTTCTGGTGATGGTGATTAACATGATATCATGGTCGAAGGAATTAGGTTACTATGTATCAGAAAGCTTATAGAAAATGAACTATATTAAATGACTTGATCTTGATGCTACGCTTAACTATAGGAGTATGTCCATCACATCATTCTCCTAATGATATGACCCTGTTATTAATAACATCCCTATGTTCATGATCAGGAAACCATGATCATATATTAACCAACAAGCTAGTTTAACAAGAGGCTTTACTAGGGACTCTTTTATGTTTACAAATCACACAAGTATTAATGTTTCCTATTAATACAATTATAGCATGGTATGTAAACATTTATCATAAGTATGAAGACATGATAATAACCGCTTTATTATTGCCTCTTGGGCATATCTTCAACACTCTGCTCCTTCTACTCCCGACCGATTAGGGTTAGGGTTTGGTTCTCATGGCGTGTCTAGGGTTAGGGTTTGGCTCTCATGGCGTGTCTAGAGTTAGGGTTTGGCTCTCCTAGCATGTCTAGGATTCTATGCTAGGGCTTGCGTTTAGCTCTTGGGATTCACAACCAAATTCTACTATGGTATGTGCTTGCATTTATCCCACTGTCTGTAGTTAGATGCAGAGCTTGCTGCTACACACTGTCAGTTGTTGCTACTCTCATCAAATCATTCTTGGCTGTGTATATGAATCTGAATGTGTAGACTCACATCATGTGCTTGCCTTTTAATCTTATGTGCTGATTTATGATGCCACTAAATATAAATCTGAATGTGTAGACTCACACCACAGTAGTTATATTGCTGATTGGATATGTGCAGGCTATATGCATTACAGTTTCTATTCGTGGTTCAGGGAACCATGTGCTTGCCTTTTAATCTTATTCACCCTCATTTTTGTAATTTAGCTTTCCTTGCTTCCGTAATGCCATTTATGATGCCATTTATCTAACCATTTGTTCCCTACAGGAAAGTGGCAAGTGATTTCTAAGGTAAACAGAGCTCGACATCACCAACCTAGTAGCTTCAATCCAGCCACTTAGAGATAAGCAATGGCAAGGAAGAAAGAGCCTGCTGGTATGAAATGATCTCCTTGTTCTTATGCTGCTAGTTTTCTAATGATTGTTTGCACATATGCTAAGTATAGAAATTTGCCGCTTTATTTTATCGCATTGGAAAAGACTATCCATATAGAAATTCCATGTTGATGGAATTTTGGAGTCTTTTGATTTTGATGAAAGGACACTTGTGATATTTTCCTCGAGATAATTGAAATTTTGTTCAAAGGCCAAAGAAGAAAGAACGACTAGCTTATTGGAATTTGTACATATTGATGTATGTAGTCCATTATGTGTATTTGTGAGCGATGGATTTCAACTTCATATGCTTTCTCCGAAAATTTGAATGAATATATGTGTATATTTACTTATGAGGAAGAAGTGTGAAATATTTGAAAATGTTCAAAGACTGTATTTGAAAATCATTGTAACAAGAAAATAAAGAATGTATGACTTGATCATAAAGGAATATATTTGAGTTACAAGTTTAGCAAAACACCTAAGATCTGAGGAATCGTTCTATAGATTTGCATTTCCCAAAACACCATATAAGTATGGAGTGTTCGAGCTATGTAATGAAACCTTGTTTAACATGGTGGGATCAAAGGTTTCACTTGTAAAACTGCCATTGTATTTTAAAGATTAAAGCTTTAGTGACTACCGCTTTTACACTGAAAAAAGTTATAGTCTGGGATAAAACCCAAGTTTTCCTTTCTTAAATTTTGATATGCTGGTCACACGTAAAATATTTATAACCAAAGTCGGATGAGCATGTCTTTGTAGGTTATTTCGAATAACCATTGGGTATTCCTCCATACACTACTAGGAAAAGGACTATAGGTAATCCGCACATCTGTGTCTCACGTGGTTGGAGTGCCCCACGGGTAAAACAGGCATGGCGCATATATGGGCAGTGCCCTACTGATAACTAGAGAAACCATGGCGCACATGGGAGAAGTGCGCCACAAATACGTGTGGGCCAGGGGACTGCCGGCCGCAGGCCACATACCCGTAGCACACATGGGGTATGTGCGCTACTGTTTTGAGGGGTGCCCGTGGAGCATGTGCGGCCCGTGCGCTACGCCTAATCGCAGGCAGATCTGCTATCTAACTGGCCAAACACATCCATGGCGCACCACCGTCATGTGCGCCACGGTTGTGGTTAAGTTCGATGGCGCACTATGTCAATGTGCACCATGGATGTGCCGTCAACTTTTTAGCAGCTCCAATTTGCACATGTGACTATCCACTACCACACCCCCACTTGACTTTCCCCTCCTTCTTTCTCCTTAGATCTAGTCGTGATCCTCCTCCTTCCCACCTTAATTTATCCACTCTTTCACCATTTTTAGCATGTAGAACTTACCTTGGATGCTACTGATATGTTCGAAACGTATCTATAATTTTTGATGCTCCATGCTTGTTTTGTATCTACTTTGCTTTACTTGTCCACACTTTGAGGTGCTTTTTTACATGTTTTCTAGTACTAACCTATTAACAAGTTGTAACAGTGCCAGATGCCTGTTTTCTGCTGTTTTTGGTTTCAGAAAAGTTAGTAAAGAAATATTCTCAGAATTGGACGGGACAAAGTACAAAGTCAATTACTTTCCGTGGGGAACAAGGAAGTCCAGAGGAGAGCCGGAGGGGCCATCCAAGGGGGCCAGACCCACCCCAGGCGCGGGGGTAGGTGGGCCCGCGCCTGGCTAGGGTTTGCGGCCCTGGCTGCCTCCCGGTCTCGCCCCTTCACCTATAACAAGCCCCCGATGCAGAAACCCTGAGTACCTGATTAGAAATCCACAAAACCGTCTGTAGCCGCCGCCACCATTGTCCCTAGATCGGGGGGATCTGAAGTTCTTCCCGGCACCCTGCCGGAGGGGAGATCATCCTGGAGGCCTTCTCTCCGGTATGATGCGTGAGTAGTTCCACCTTGGGCTACGGGTCCATGTAGTAGCTAGATGGTTGTATCTCCTCCTTTGTGCTTTCATGTATAGATCTTGTGAGCACCGTTAATGATCAAGATCTAATCTATTTGTAATCATGCATGTTGTGTTTGCGGGGATCCGATGGATATTGAGATTATTATGTTGGTTTGATTAATGGTTTTATCTTTATGATTCTATCATGTCTGTGTTGTTTGTGATCTTGCATGCTCTCCGTTGTTAGTAGCTATCTTGGCCAAGTAGTTGCTAGTGACTCCAAGAGGGGGTATTTATGCTCGATAGTGGGTTCATGCCTCTAGTTTCCAAGGGAAGTGACAATAATATCTTCGGTTGTAGATGTGATGTTGCTACTAGGGATAAAACAACGGTCTCTTGTTCATGGAACATGTGGACTGTTTACCTTACACACTTTGCTTAAAGTAGTTGTCTGTTGCTTGCAACTTAATCTGGAGGGGTTTCGGATGATAACCTGAAGGTGGACTTCTAGTCATAGATGCAGTTGGATGGTGGTCTATGTATATTGTTGTATTGCCCAATCAGCCTCATAGGATCTTTCTGACTAGTAATTGCATTGTTATGCCTTGCTTAGTTCCTGTCAATTGCCCCACTGTAATTTGTTTACCCTTCATGCCATGTTGTTTATCTAAGGAGAGCACCTCTAGTGAACTATGGACCCCGGTCCAATCTTTACCATTGATATATCTTCACTGTTACATGTTTACTTGATGCAAACCACCATTATCTTCCACACCATTCGTTGGGGCAAAGTCTTGAGTTTGTGTTATGCAGGTCTCCGCGTTGCTTGCAACACCCGTGTGACGTTTCCTTCCTCCTAGTGGTTCGATAACCTCGGTTTCTTACTAGGGAATCTTGCTGATGTGCTGCTTCATACCTTGCTCTTGGGGTTTCCAACAAAGCATCCCATAACAAGGACTGGGTGCCATCAACTACATACATAATAGAGGAAGCTCTCCTTCCGGGCATGCCATCGTCTCAGTCTCGCACCTCTCCTTCCATCTTCTCGATAGGTCTCTCATCTCGGTAAGTTGTCCATGTAAGGATTTGTTCATGTGTATATGGATGATATGCTCATATGTATGGAGAGGATCGATGCTCATGTGTGTATGGAGAGGATCGATGCTCATGTGTGTATATGGAGAGGATCGATGCTCATGTGTGTATGGAGAGGATGATGTGTTCATGTGTAACACCCTCGCCTGATAAGGCTGAGTTCATGTGTATAGTGCCAATCCCTGGATCGGTTCACTGGCACACACAGTACAAAATGATACCAAATATAACTGTGCATCATAAATACAATGAATATGATCTAGAATTTACATTATTTATACAAGTACACAGTGGAATACGAATACAAGGTAGATCTCCATCCTTCAAATGTGCCACAGGCGAACAATTGTTGAGTGGAGTCTCGCGACCTATGAACGATCACTCAGATACGATATAACCTGCAACATGAAACGTTGTAGCCACGAATGGTCAATACATTGAATGTATGGCAAGTAGGCTAAAGTGGTTAACAACATATCTATCAACTACATGCTTATTTGGCCAAGTGGAGTTCATGCTCATTTGCATAAAGCAATAGTTTTATCCTAACATTTGTAACAAAGTAGTTTTCCAATACGATAAATAGGACACTCTGGTTCACTCCCAGGTGCTCCTACCCAATTATGTTCACCCAACAAGTTTTAAGCAATTAAGAAATAAGGATGAGTGATAAATATCATAACATCAGTATTAGGTCGCTCAAATTGTCCATAACCGGGGACACGGCTAAGCACTTAGTTTATACACCCTGCAGGGGTTAGTACACTTAACCCATGTGACTTGGCCAGCCCAGCTCGTACCACCACTCTCATATTGGGTAATGATAGGGAGAAGTCCAAGAAGGAACCGTTCAGGAAGTAGCTCCCCAATCCCGACGCGCACCGGTCCAACCTACACTATCTACATCTCTGGATACGCGGGTTCGAGTTACCACAACCTACTGAGTTCAACCAACCACCCATTTCATTATTGGCACATTGTTGCACACGAAAGCTTCCAAACAAAGAAACCAATCATTTCTTAGTGTCCTAGGCGGCATTCCCCACCATAATCCACACTCGATGACCCAATCAATGCCATTCCGCCTAGGTGGTTCATTAAAACATATTGGTTTGTCATTTAGCAAAACATAAGCCTTTCAAAACATATAACTTTTCATGATGTGATTCCCTTCCTCGTCTAAATAGCATAGCTAAGCAATCTACCAATACGATGGCTCATAAACAAGGAATACTAGGGAATAATATGGGATATAGCATAGCATATACCCATCAATTCCTACAGATGCAATTCTACAAAAGCATCTATAATGCATAGGAAAAAAATAGGACATTTATGACCAAGATAGCACCACTTGCCTTTGTTGTAGATGTAGTCGATTAGATAATCCTCACAATTCTCACAGATATAATGGTTGCTCTCGTCATAACCACAATACTTGCAATCATAGTAGTTGCAATCGCACACGTTGCACTCCTCGCAATCTAGCGTTTGAAGCAAACACAACAAACACCATTCAAAACATTGCAAACATACAATAGTGCAACATTACAAGAAAACAATGATGAACAGATGCATGCATGACGATTTAATGAGTCACAATGGTTGCATTTAGTGTTCTGAACATAGTTAGATTACATGATGCATGTGGAAAGTCATTTAATGCACTAAAGCTTTTATTACTAAAGTTGTATCGATTTAATATGGTGTATACCACTTTAATTGAACTAAATATGTTTATGTCGTATTAAATTGTGAACTAGATGCTACTGGATAGAGGTAATGCAATTTAGAGACAGTGGCAATTTGAATCACCTAAAAAGGAGTTATAGATATTTTCTTATGATTAAAACACTATTTCAATAGGTTTAAATATTTCTGTATGAATTTCTATTTTAACAGTACCAAATAATTTGTCATGCAATTTCTCTTTATAGATATTGTCAATACAAAACCTTAGCACTTGGGTTCACCCTAATCGGAGTTATAGATCTTTTTGTATGATTTAAATAGTGTTTAACGGTTTTAAATGATTCATATAGTTTCTTTTGTCTAAAAATCAAACTAAAATTATATCTGTAATCTCCACGGAATTGTGATTTCAGGGACATATTATTTGTAATTTTCTGAATAGTATTTATTTTCTTATGAATTTATTACTCTAAATAGGCCATTAAACCATTTAAATCTTCACGGCAAAACCTTACAGTAAAATTCTGAACTAATTGCATATTGATGATCTACATGGAACCAGCTTTCCATCGGTATATCATTTATATTTTTGTGACAAGCAATTAATGTACTATGAATTTAATGATTTATAAAGCCATTAAAACTAATTAAATTGCTACGGGTTAAATATTCGGCAAAGGCTACATCCAACCAGATATTATTAATGTACATTACAGTAGCTTCAATTTGATATATTGTTCATATTTTTCGGAGTTACAGATAATATCTTATGAATTTATTAACCTAAAAGACCATTAAAACTAATTAAATTGCTGCAGTAACCACGTACAGTAAAATTTGGATCTATTCTTATAATATGATTCTACGTAAAATTATCTTCAATTTGGTATATTATACGCAATTTTTGGACGTGGTATGAATTTCTATTGAATTTTACAAGTTAGATCTATAATATGCAATTTTAAATTCGAACGGAATATTCGAGGGAATATTCCGCTGACTGGACAGGTTGACTTTGCATGCTGACTAGGACTAGATGTTGACCTTACGTTGACGTGGCGTTGATCAGGAAGATGACCGGGATGACGACATGGCACGCACCGGTTTGATTGGATCTCGACCGTCTGGATAGGATCCGGTGGCTAGAAGAAGAGATTGACCCGATTTGGGCTCAGAATAGACAAGAAATAGATCTGTGTTAGAGAGACAAATCCGTAGGTCAAATTGAAAAACTCAGAACATGAAAGTTGTGGGGAATCATTATTCCAACCTTCTCACCAAAGGAATTTGGATTTGAAGAAACGAGTGCGAGTACATCTTGGATTTACACCGTAAGATCTGAAATATTGCGATACAAAATTCTCCGGCTGTGGTGGATGAAAAGAGGTGAGGTTTGTCGGGATTGAAAGATTTCGACGATTCCTACAACTTCCGTTTTTTGACCGAAGGCAAACGACGAAGTCTAGATGGGTTAAAAAGCGAAATAAGATTCAGGCATATGTAGATTCGGGATTTCGAGAAAAAAACTCGTACAGCTATGGCTCCACGAGTTTATATGGAGGTTTAGGATGGTTTAGAGATTGGCCTTGGAGTAGGGAACAAGTAGAAACAAACGGAAGTCGATTCGGAGTTGTAGATAAAAACTTATAGCAGTTTGAGTAGAGATAGGTTTAACAAAAAACGATTTACATGTTTTTTAAAGCAACCTGCTATCGTCTCCTGTACCTGTACGTGGCCTGGCCGGCTGGCTCGGTCCGGTCGGACCGGGTGGGCCGGCCCGTTCAGTTTTTTTTAATATATACTTGTTTTCCTCATATCTTTTGCATACGAAATTCAAATGCTATGATTTTTGTTTCTAAATTTTTCTAAAATCGAATAGATCATTATAGGATCAAATTTGTAATATTTTCACTAGTTTGGAAGTAGTGGATTTATAAATCCTTGTATATTCCATTTTATTTATATCTTTATGTGTTTGTATTTGTTCCATAACTTTTTCATACTAGCTCCAAATGAGCTCAATTTTGTTTCTAAAATTTTGTAATATTAGTTGGATCTCTTTAGGATATAATTATCAATAATTTATGCCTTAGCAACAGTGGGTTTTATAAAGTCGATTTAATTACCTTTAGGAACCTTTGGGCGAATCAACTATAGGATTTAGATACCCAGATTTGGATTCAGTTTGTGAGATCTTTGCATGGATGTAATGAAATGTTTGTGAATGCTTCATGATTTTCATTTTGAAATGTTGCACACCAATTCTACAATCCATAATCAATCCATGCCCTTTTGCCTATATGGCTACTTAGGTCTTAACAAAAGAATATAAGATTTTGAATTCATGGTTGAGAGGATTTTCTATTCAAAAAGTTTCTTCTCTTTGAGAATTTTCAACATAGTCAAACAATCAATCAAACTTATTTATTTATTTCACATTCCAAAATTAGGAGAATTTTGGGATGTGACATCATGTGTATGGATCGGTCTCTCTCTCTTGTGTTTGTGTGTGAATGAGTTGCCATTGTTTTGCAGAAATGTTGATGCATTTCCATTTTGGAAAGACTTTGGCATTTCTCAAAGGTCCTAATTTTAGGATAGGTCATGCCGAAATTTTCTATCGACCATTGCATGCATGCATTGATTATGTGGTTCTAATAAACTTATAATTCTACCATGTACACCGCATCGGCAACCATGGTCCGCATAATGAGCAAAGGAATTGTGGCTAGATTTTTGAAATGCGCGATAACCGACATGATATGAAATAACATGACAGAGATAAGATGTCTGTGCAGAACATGCAAACTCAAATGGTTGATCGACCCAGATTCTGGGCATCTGCAGGCGCACCTGCTCCGCCATGGTTTCATTGATGTATACACTCGTTGTATAAGCGATGACGAAGACGATGGGGACATAAATTGGGCGACGGAAAATTTGGAAGGCGGGCAACATGATGGTGATCACGGCGAGGATGGGCAAGATGAAGAAGAGTCTCCTGAAGATGGTGAAGGTGCGGAAGCAGACCAGGATGATGATGATCGAGATGCCAGAGGAGCAGACGACGATGGAACAACGTCAGGCTGGGTGCAGGACCCTTATGTGCAAGAACCGCTTCTCAAGAAGATGAGTAACGCTAGGGTTGCCGCTAGAGAGAAAGCCAAGCTTGTGCAACTTGAGAAAGACGCGGTTACTCCATTGTATGAAGGATGCAGGCCCGATGATAGCTGGTTGAATGTAACGGTCAAGGCTATGGAGATGAAGGCAAGCAAAAATTGACCGACACAAGCTTCAAAGATATGATGTCATTCTGGCACGGTCGTCTCCCGGAGGGGAACACGTGTACAACTAGTATTGAGGACGCCAAGAAAATCTTCTCTCCTCTCGATCTACCGCATGTTAGATACCACGTATGCACCAATGATTGCATCATTTATCGGGGCCAGGACGCGGAGAAAACCACATGTCCAGTGTGCGGCGTGGGTCGATACAAGAAAGGGAAGAAAGCACCTCGAAAAGTGGTATGGTACTTTCCTATCACTCCTCGTCTCCAGCGCTATTTCACAGACCCTAAGGAAGCGAAGCTCATGCGATGGCATGCAGAAAGGAAGAAGCCAGGAGATGACGATGACCCCGAAAAGGACGAGCTGCTGACGCACCCTTCAGATGCTAGCCAGTGGAAAACATTAGACCTCGAATTCCTAGAACTTGGTGGAGATCCGAGGAACATCAGGCTTGGTGCAAGCACCGATGGACTTAATCCGTTCGGTAGCCAGAGCAGCACGCATAGCACTTGGCCCGTGTTTGTATGGATGTACAACCTCCCTCCATGGCTATGCATAAACAAGAAGTACATACAAATGAGTATGCTAATTAAAGTGCCGAAACAACCTGGTACCGACATCAATCTGTATCTCGGGCTGTTGAAAGAGGAGCTAGACACGTTATGGGAATCTGGAGCCAATACATATGACGCCGTCGCACAAGATTATTTCACTATGAGAGTCGCATTGGTCACTACGGTGCAAGACTATCCAGGTGCGGGTATATCTTGGGGCACGTTATCCAAGGATTCTCCGCATGCGTTAGGTGCATGGATAACCCAAGCTATCTCCAACTAGAGAAAGATCCAGGGTCTTCGAAAACCGTGTTCATGGTGCACTAGAGGTGGCTCGGCAAGAATGATCCATGGAGAAAACATGGAGATCTGTTCGATGGAAAATCTGAGACCCAAGGAATCCCAGAGCAGAGGAGCAGCGAAGAAGTGGAAGAATTGCTAAAAAATTGGGAATATTGTCCTAAGCCTAGAAAGAAGCGAAGGAAGCAAGATAAGCTGTTGCTGAAGGTATGGAAAACAAGGTCTATTTTCTAGGAGTTGCCATACTGGAAGTTTCTCCGCACGCCTCATAGCCTTGACATCATGCATATCACGAAGAACGTGTGCGAGAGTCTCATCGCCACCATAATCAACATGCCAGATAGGATGAAAGATGGTCCGAGAGCAAGGCACGACCTGATATTCAAGGGAATCCAGAAGGAGCTTCACACGGAGGACGCACTACTCCTGATTATCAGGAAGATGATGCTGATCATGAGTCGGAGGTGACACAAGGTCGTCAGAAGGGTAAAAAGGTCAAGAAGAACAAATATTACTGCCCTCTTTCTTGCTTCATTCTAAGCCAGGATGAGATCAAATAGTTTTTTAAGTGCCTTCTAGGAGTCAAATTTTCTTACGGCTACACGGGCAAGATAAGCAGATACCTAAATGAGGCGAAGAAGAGGTTCAGTGGCATGAAGTCTCACGACTATTCCGTGCTAATGACGCAGGTACTTCCGATTGCACTAAGAGGGATAATGGATGAGCATGTCCATGAAACGTTGTTTGGGCTCTGCAAGTTTTTCGACGTCATCTCTCGAAAGTCGATTGGCGTGAATCAGCTCGGTAGGCTATAGGAGGAGATCGTGGTGATACTATGCGAGCTCGAGGTCTACTTCCCGCCCACATTCTTCGACATTATGGTGCATCTGCTAGTCCATGTCATGGAGGACATCATCCAACTCGGGCCGATGTTCCTCCGCAGCACGATGGCGTTCGAAAGGATGAACGGACACATCAAAGGATACGTTCGCAACAGGCGCCGTCCAGATGGAAGCATAGCCAAGGGCTTTTTGGCCCAAGAGTGCATCTCTTTCTGCATGAGTTATCTAGACATCAAGAACCCTATCGGTCTTCCCATCGACAAGCACCTTGGCAAGCTCAACGGATCAAGTCACCGAGAGGGTCATTGCGTACTGCATGCAGACTTCGATTGTCGATGCGCAGACTTTGATCAAGCAAACCTCGTCGTTCTACAACATTTAGAACTAGTCGATCCTTGTGTACAGAAGCACAGAAGGTTAGTAGAGAAGAAGTACAGTGACCGGGGCATACAGAGAATGCAGAGATAAATAATCAAAGATCATAACTCTAATTTCATGTGTTGGTTTAGGCAGACGCTCCTAGAAAATCCACCACAATCGCATTCTTCTGACATAGAAAAGATCATATTCACCTTGTCGCAGGGACCCATGCAAAACCTGGTAATCTGTCAGGCGTATGATATCAACGGCTACATATTCTACACAGAGGAAAAGGACAACAAGTGTGAATATCAGAACTCAGGCAGAACATCGGAATTCTACACCGATGACAATATGAAGGAAAGATTCTACGGAAGGACCGAGGAGATCTAGGAGCTCGACTACTGTGGAGAAAAGGTTCCGTTGTTCCGTGTCAGATGGTCCAAAAGCGTCGAAAGAGAAGACCGGTATTTCACAACCATGGTTATACCCGAAGCAGCCAAATCCAAGGCCACGGGTGCGAACGTGGCCACGAAAATGAACCATGGGTACTGGCTAGCAAAGTGGACTAATGTTTTTTTATTATCGACCCGACAAAGCCTAGCCGTGTTGTCATGAGGAGAGGAAAAAGAAACATCATTGGAATGGATGGAGTTGCCAACGAGCAAGACTTCGACCAGTACGATGATCCAAATATTGAAGATGATGACGACGACTAAGATGCAGCAACATACATCACAAGAAGAAAAGGACAACCCTACCAAAAAAGATAGCCCGTTCGAAAGAAGAAACATTAACGTGCCGGGGCTAAATTATTCAACCACGACAAAGAAGGTAAAAAAGATTGTAAAACACTAGCTCAAAAAATATTATAAAACACGTGGTCAAAAAAGATTGTAATATTAATGGACACATTATTATTTAATTTAGTTCTACTTTGAATCATATTTGTACCACTTTTATGATATATATACAATTTTTTACATATAAAACATATAACAAATATTTTATATAGTTTAGATAATTTTTGGACTTTTGTTTAACTTTAAATGTATTTTTTAAAATAAAAACAAAAAAGGTGGGCACCAGGGTTCGAACCTGGGTGCTCACAGGTTCATAATAGAGCTAATTGCAGAACCAATAGGATAGGGAAGTGGTAGTGTTAACTAGAGGGTGGCCGCCCTCTTATGTGACTAGTCGTACCCAGTTAGGCGTAGTGCACCCTTACCAAGTGCGCTACGAGTAATTGGATATGACTAGTCAACCGCGCCACGTCCCTCTCATCCCCATCTCAGACACGCGCCTACCAGCCATCTCGATCGAGCCCGAGCCCTGTCGCCGCTCTTGATCCACCACCTCGCCAGCCCTGCCAGCTGCCACCACTCTAGGAGGAGGCCGTGGAGGAGGAGGCCCGCACGCGCGTCGCTCGATCCGAGGAGGAGGAGGCCCGTGCATATCCGAGGAGGAGGAGCCCGCTGTCGTCCGCCCGCCATCGTGCGCCCGTCGTCGTCCGCCCGCCATCATCGTCCTCATCTCAGAGGTGAGCGCCACCCCTCCCCTCTCTCCCACTCTCCCCTCTCTCTGCAGGCGATTAATTGGTCTTGTGATTAGTCTGCTAGGGTTCAGATTAGATGAACAACAGTTTTTAGGGTTCAGAGTAGATAAACAACAGTTCAGATTAGTGTACATGTTCTTTGCAGGCCATGGTTAGATGTGTACTTATTAGCTAGGAGTGTACTTGTTCAGATTAGGGTACAGTGGAAGCTCTCTGCAGATTAGGGTTCATATCATGAATATTTAATGATATAAATGGTCAACAATGGTTCAAATGCTTGCATATTTTGTAAACTGAAAGCAATGATATAAATGTAGGATACACACAAGATCCAATAGAATCATGCTTGCATATTATGCACTAAGGGAAAGATAGAAAGCATACTGTAAAAGAAGAGCAGATGGTCAACAAAATGGCAGGCCCTCCAAGTGCAAGCTTAGTTCAAGAACAAGTCTGTTTTACAGTTAATTACATTATAACACCAAACGAATTAAAAGTGACAAATCTGTTGTTAGATGA
This sequence comes from Avena sativa, assembly GCA_916181665.1. Lineage (NCBI taxonomy): Eukaryota > Viridiplantae > Streptophyta > Magnoliopsida > Poales > Poaceae > Avena > Avena sativa. The sequence goes on along the minus strand of OV702284.1, from coordinate 182,080,078 downwards.
TCTCATAAAAATGAGTTTCACAAGTTCCCCACTAAGCTTATCAACTTAGTAGATATTATCACTGTCATATATAATCACTATCAATGAATATATATTCAGTAGTAGATATAATCACTGGTAAACATTGTCTGTTATCAAACCATGGGGTAAACATTGTACTGATAAAACATTTTTTTACTTTTCATGTGCTCTCTTTTTGCATAAAAAATTGAGCTGTAGAAATTGCTTGTGCTAAAGGATTTTGATCTTAAACAATTGAGCTAAATTATTATAGCAATACAATAACAGTAAAATTCAGGCCATCTCTTCTTTATATTAATAGTACTAAGTAAGAACATTTTCTCATTTTATTTATATCAATAGTACTAATAGTACTAAAATTTAGGCCATCATGTCCCACGGTGCAGTTTTCTGACCAAAATGCCTATAGTCATTTTGTTACCATTTCCCCCCTTTGAACACACACCTTGCATGCATTGATTCACTATCTCACTATGATCTAGCTATAAAACCATATGCTTATACATATTTAATACTGCCAATATGCTTGCTATGCTATGCTTTCTTGCAAGTCTGGAGGTCTGGTGTTGCTGTGGTTGCTGCTCTACTTGTTGTGCTTGCTCTGCTTGCTATGGTTACTGCCAATATGCTTGTTGTGATGTGCTTGCTCTGCTTGCTACTTGTGCTAATATCCACCCTACTTGTGCTGCTACTACTTCTATGCTACTTGTGCTGCTACTACTTCTGTTATTTGTGCTGCTACTACTATACGTTCCTAATATCCATCCTAGTGCTTCTGCTGCTACTACTATCTGTGGTACAACTGTGCTTCTACTACTATCTGTGCTAGTTCAACATCACCTTGAAATTGTGCTTGTTCTTGTATGAAGCACTTTGTTATGTCGGTTATGCAGGTTCTTGTATGAAATGAGTCCTGATTTTTGCTGGAATGTTGATTAACTTCCGTTTCGGCAGAAATCGGGCACCCCTAGTTTAAGAAAATTAGCAAAGGTCATGCCGACTTTTTCCAGGCACTTTATTACTAACCATTATTTGCTTTTTATTAGTGCAAACATGTGTGACAATGACGAGGCTGGTTGTTCTAAGTGCATCAACGTTGAAGGAGAAGTTATACCTCAGAATAAATAATTTTCATTCTGGGAGGAGGCCCAATAGCTAGAAGAAGATGAAGAATACCATCCTTCGGAGAGCAACGACGATGAGATAGAAGACGCGGAGGAAGAAGAAGCCCAAGGAATGGCGGATGATGAAACCACTGATGGCGGCGAGGGCACAACGATTGGTTGCAATCCTCCTAAGAAGAAGAAGAAGAAGAAGAAGAAGAAGAAGCAAAAGGAATGGCGCCTAAACACGGTTGGCACCAACAGAGAGGAAATTACCGAAGTGAGCCTAACAGTGGTTCCTTTGGCTCCCGACCTTGTCGTTAGAGGGTACGGTGGGAAGGTGGTGGCTATCACCCGGAGCACCATCTCGATCAACACGAGAATCTCCGGCATAAAGATAATGGCCATTTGCGCACACTCCTCTTCGAGAAGATGGACGCAAGATACAAGTTCCCCACGGAGTATCGGAACACAAATTATCATAGGAATGAAGTAAACAAATCTGCCTCACAAGGATGAGCGCCACCCTGGCCAGCTGGAGAACCCGGATAAAGAAGAAGATCTATAAAGAAGGCAAAAGTCTCGAGGAGATCCAAAAGATTGACCCGCAGATCAGTGAAGATCAGTACCATGAGTTCAAGGAGAGGTGCGAATCGGAAAGAGCCCTGGCCTCGAGTAGGCGGGGAAAGGTGCTGCAGGAGATGAATATAGGTCACCGCCATCTCGGATCTGGTGGATACAGAACCGCGGAGCACAAATGGGATAAGGAGGACGACAAGTATAGAGCTATGGTGATAGCTAACCCCTTTGCAAAATTAGAAAACAAGAAGCTTCAAAACTTTATCAGGGCCCATTACCATGTGGACCCAAAAACCAAACAACTCACCGCGGATCCTACGGTGAAGGACTTCGAGGTTATTGTGGTAAGTAATTTAATTACCGCGGATCAACTCGATTGCATTCTAATCGATGAAGTCGAATTTCTAAATGGTTCAATGTTACTTCTTCTATAGGAGGAGGAAATTGCACATGGATCCCAGGGTTCCCAGGGTTCCTCATTCCAGGGGTCGACGGTGGCCACCCGGTGGGATAACCCTTTTAACAAGGCAATGAACCGGGCCAAAAAAATCATGCCGGTTACGAAGAATCCATCGTCGGCTGGCCTTCTGGCCGGCTTCGGGGGTAAGAATTGGGTGGATCATTTTGGTCCACCGCCGAGGACGCCGCGTGTGGCGGGAAGGAGAGAGGAGAAAAACCGCGAGGTTCAAGAACTTAAGGAACAAGTGGCATGGATCCCGCAGATCATCCAAGACAACCTGGCAATCAACCTCACGTCCATCCTGCCTACCTTGGTGGATTCAATAGCGAACTGGAGTGTGAGTGGTCGACAAGGGACGTGCCCTATTCCAAGCATGATCATCAGCCACTCGAACAACACAGTTCCTACGAATCAGGCAAATTATGTGTTCGTGACTCCACCCGCTAGCACCGCAGTGCTGGAAGTGTTGGTGACTCCCCATGCCATCACTGCGGCGCCGGACATGTTGGTAACTCCCCCTACCATCATCGCGGCGGCATCAGAGCTCCATGCACCCGATAGGGAGAATACACCGGCGGACGGCACAACGCCATTAAGCAGCCCCTCCGTCTCTTACACGCCCATCGTCGTATGCGGTGCCTCGACATTAGCCGATCTAGACACCATCACGGTAAAAAAATTACTTTATCGCCTTACCATCTATTACTCTTATGGCATCTCTCTAACGCCGTACATGTTTTCTGCAGACGGATGTTCCTTGCACTCTCTTATGCTACATGAACAATGAGCTGAGGGATGTTGTCAAGGGTACCATCATTCAACCCTTGCAACGCATGTTCCACTCAAGGCTGATGCCAGATAGCATGCACAGGGTTAAAATTAGTCGGGTGCTAAGGGGATGCGATGACTTGGAACCTCCCATTAAACCTCCTGGAGTGGATGAAGAAGAACCGACTATCCTCAAAAGTTGCTTTGGCTTATTCTTGCAATAGCCAAAGAGCATCATTCGTTTGGATACGACCAGGGCATCACCCCATAGACAACAACACCGCCTGTCATGCCAGCGCCAAGCCATGGCAAGGCCCCCTTACTGCCCCTGCCATCACGTCCATGCGGTGGTTCAGATGATCATGTTGATGATATGCACATGGTGCAGGATCCGAACAAGGACGCGAAGACTTCGATCGGTTCTTGAACACTCAGTTTTCCAATGACGGCCCAAACGAAGAACCAACTAGTGTCCCCACAGAGAAACCCACTATCACCATGTGTGGCATCCCGCAAAACCACTACTAGAAAATCGCGTTGTTTTTGTGCATTGCATCATCATGACCGCATGCTCATGTCATCATGCCACATTGCATTTGAGCATCGTCATCATCTTGCATTTGCTTGCATAAAACTATTTGCGGAAAAACCTGTTTCTGTTTTCTAAACGCCCCACCTTTATTCAAACGCCAAACCCGGGTCTCCGGATTATTTTGTTGTCTACTATCGGTTTGCAAACGGTGCATTTAAAAAATAAATAAAAGATTTAATTATTTTTAGTGGGGCAGTCGAACGGGCCGAATGACCCGAACGACCACCCCAGAAATATAATCGGTCCAACCTAATCCTAAAGCTACCAGATAACCTACCCAGCCCTCCGGCCACCTCATCCCACCCAATCCCCACCTGACACCTCACCCTCTCCCTATCCCCACCCAACCAGACGCTGCCACCTGGCCTCTCACCCCCACTCCCCACTCAGCTCACACCACACACACACACAACAGCACACACTCGCCGGCTCCACCCCACACACCCTGCACGCACGCACGCAGCAACCAACTGCCTGGCCCCACCCCCACCTGGCACCCGGTCCCACCCCTGGGCCTCCTCTCTTCCGCTCCCCTGTTTCTCTCCCAGCACCCCCCTCTCCCCCGATGCGCGCAGCCCCCACCCCGCGGCCGTCCCCTCCCTGTTCCTCTCCCACCGCCATTGCTCACCCCCCCCCCGACGCGCCTCCGTCGACCGGCCCTCCCTCTCCCCTCCTCTGCCGCCGACGACCCCCTCCTCCTCCGCTCGGCCTCACTCTGCAGCGGCCGCAAGCCCCGGCCGCGCGCCTCCCGCGCCCCGCTCGAGCCGCCCCTCCGCGCCTCCTCCGCCCTCCGGCGTCCGGCCGCGTCCGCCGCCTGCGACCTCCGGCCTCCGACCGACGCCCGCCGAGCCGCCCTCTTCTCCCGCGTCCACCCTCCGCCCCAACCCGCGAGCCCAACCCCAGCCGGCGCCCCTCACCGCCGTTCGCCCCCTCGCCTCCCCGTCAACCTCCGCCGTCGCCCCTCTCCTAGGCCTCGCCCGCCGCCGCGTCCCCTCGCCGGTGTCCCTCCCTCTCCCCCTCGGCTTCCTCCTCCCCGGGCTCGAGCTCGCCCCTGCAGCCGGTGCCCCGCCAGCCACCTCGGTCGCCGTCCCCTCAGGCAGGAGCCGCCCGAGCCCGCCAGCGCTTCTCTGCAGCCCCGCGACCCTCCTCCCGTCGCCTCCACGTGCGAGCCCGCATCACCGAGCCGTGGTGCCGCTGTGCCGCGTCCTCCACTTCCCGCGCGCGCGAACCCCGCGGTCAGCGCCGGTCTTCGTCGGCACCCTCCTCCATGCGTGTCCTGCTCTCTCCGGTGGGCAGGTCCAGCTCCAGGTGACCCAAGGGCATGTGTAAGTTCTGCCTCGTGTGACTCCACACGCATGCGGGCATGTTTGCACAAGCATTTGTTGCTGCTAGCACTACCTTGGTTATAAACTTACCGACGGTTGTATCATGTTGGTTTTGATCTGACGAGTATGGCGACAGTGTGCCGGGCAGCATTCTCGAGTGAGGCTATCTTCGGCTACCGGTCTACTTTAGATACCACCTGTCGGACAAGTTCGGCGAGAAGGGCATTAAGTTCTCCTACTCGAGTCGATGAACCGTCCTGACGCCGGAGCCAAGTCCGCTTCCGACAACCGAGGCCGGACTCCCAAGTTCTCCTTCGCAGACGACATCACGAACCTGGAGAATTCCTGGATGCCAAAGCTGGCCACTTGGAACTGAAGGTGTCGAACCCCGGAACCGATCCACTCAAGTTCGCCATCGACGACAAGATCGGCACCGACCAGGGCGGACCCGATGCGCCCCCGACGCCAACCAAGTCCTGCTTCCCGGTTGCGACAAGTACTTCATCCCGAACGCCATGGCCGTCGGCATGACCCGAAGACACGGATGCGCCAAGACCTACTCTGTCACCCGAGAACGCTCCCGCCGAGACGAACCCCGAACCTCCCCAAGATCTACGCCGCGGAACGACAAGACCCCTTCCCACACCGTTGCCGACGACGTCGCACGCAAGTTCTTCACCCGGACCCGAGGACCCAAAGATCGAACCTCGTCCCCGTCGAACCCTGAGACCAACCCCGAACCTCGGAACCCCAAGTTCGTCGAGACCCCCCTAATGTGTGACCCCTTTTCTCGAGCCCTATTTTATAATTGTAATAACAACTTGTTGCATATTTAATTGTCATACTTGCATGCATCCTTGATTGTGGTTTGGGGGCCTTATGCCGAATCACCTAATAATTAAACATGGGGCCCATATGCGGGCAAATCTAGTCTCATATTGGCCTCATTTAAATTTGTGTAGCGAACCGGTAACTCATCTTGCCTTGTTAAAACAACATTTAATTTGCGGGGTATCTAAATAACTTGAACCATTTAATTAATTGTCGGGACCCCGGTTCCGCTTAATATGGCCTAATTGCATCGCACCTTTGCCATGCCATACACCACACATGCATCATGCCGATCTTCTGCTGTTGTATTAAATATTGCATCCGGTGTTTCTTCTAGTGTTTTGGTTCTTCGCGGATAAGGCCGTTGAGTTGATGTGAGCTTCGCCTCGATCTTCGGTTGAACCTTCGGCAATGTTTTCAGGCGAGCATCTTCCCCTTTCTGCCTATCTTATTTTTATAGTATTTATTCCCTCCTGTTGATCTATTGCTATCTGTGTTGCGATGCTTTAGTTTCCGTACCTGTGATATACCGTGCAGCCCTATATTGCCTTGGACACATCCTATTACCTGTTGTTTGGTAGATAGTTGGACTTGCGCGTCGTAGTCGCTTGCTCAAGTGCTGTTGCGTGTCATCCAATGCCACAGTTGTTGATGTATTGCCGCATGTTGATGTTGGAGATGATCATAGTTTTACTTATCGTACACTTTAATTCCTGTTTAACAACTAAAATTGAATTAAGCAGAGGCATCGGTGGGTGATAGAAAATATTTGGTTTCCGAACGCCCACTTGTGTCCCGTAGGACCCCGAGTACTTGATACCTGTTCCTTGATTTATCGCGCTATCCACATCCGGGAGGTATATGGGACCCCCCTGAGCCAGAGCTTGATTCAGTCTTATTTCTTGGGGCCACAAACTAGTTTGAGGTTTTATTTACGATCCTGTACTTATGCCATGTTTTACTGCTTTATTTACGATTGTGCAAGGAGCACACTGTACTGTTTAGGTAAGCGGAGTGTTTTCGCGGTATCGACAAGCCCAGCCACACTTTCGGGTTTCCAGTCGTTTACAGCCACTGACGCAAACCTTGAGTCCGTCTCGGAGTCAGCTAGCTTCGTTGCGGTTCTACTCAATGGGGTGGCCCCCTGAAATATTTCTTAATCCTGTGATTGCTTTGTCGTGAAAGCCTCGTTGGGTTTTGATTTGGTTTTTCCGAGGTTGATCGAGTGTGTGTTGCTATTGGTGCACCCCGGCCGGGTAAAACTTTCTGAAAGCCGTGTCCGCGGTTATGGACGACTTGGAGCACAGTATCTCGACCATAGACAAGCATAACTAAAGTTTATTGCTATAAATTTGACTTTATAATGACTAGTAATCAGCTTAACTACAACGGAATGGCTAATTAATACTGCCCACAATTGCTTTTGGTGTGTCGCTGGCGACCATTGTACCTGACTAGTAAGTATTGCAACTACAACGGAATGGCTGAATAAAAGTACCAACAACTGCCGGGTTTTTGGGGTTATCTCACGCTATTTGTATCTGACTAGTAAGTGCCGCAACTACAACGGAATGGTTAGTTAAAAGTGCCCACTACTTATTTTATCAGGATGGTTATCTATACCTGACTAATAATTGCTGCAACGATAACTGAATAACTAAAACTGCCAACTGTGTGAGTGCCTCGGTTGACTTCCTCGTTTGGTCTCGAGGGGGAGACACCAGGATGGGTTTGTTTGATAGTGGCATCAGGTTGGTTCGAATAGATCTTTCTTACCCCTCTCTGTTAGCCGACAGTTGTATCGAGTCTCTATAGGGTGTATAGTGCATGCTGCCGCTTCAGTCCACCATACCTATGTAGGCGAGGACCGCCGAATTCTAGCCTCGCCGTGTACTGGCCTCAGTACTGACGCTCCTCTTTTTCCTTTGCCTTTGTCGGCACCCCTTTTGTTTAAGCAGGTTTTGAGATCGACGTCATTAGCAGGGTTACCCTTCCGGCTTGGCCTGGGCAGGGTTATGGACGCCATTGGTTATACTTCAGGGCTCTTAGCCCCATTTGCATCTTGTCCGTAGCTGGATGCTCTATCGTTTCAAGGTGATTTGGATCTTTGTATATTATATCTGTATTCTTGACTCATGGAGTCGCTGTTATATATATCTGTTCTGTGGGTCCCATCGAGGACTGTTGTGTAATGTTATTACTTCGTTTTCCACCCGCACGAAAGTGCCTGGTGGGCACCTTTGAATCGTTTCTATGCGGGTTTGGCGGGTTTTCGCTAAAACTTGCATAGGGTCGATTCTGAGGGTGTTACAGAGTGGTATCAGAGCCCATTAGTTGCGATACCCCACAAGTCCAGCCTGTAGGATAACCTAGCTAACGGCCGAAGTAGAGTGTCAAAAACTATTTGGGAAAAAAAATCGGTTGGATAGTTCTGATTAGGTCTGATTTTACTCCTTACCCCTTGCTATTCTCCTCTCACCTCTGCGTGTTTTGAATCCGCTTTCTTCTCTCTCTTCGAGTCCAGGATTTCTCGTGGTTGGGTTCCGTCGTACCTTCAGGGTTTCGCTTCCTTCTTTGATAACGGTGTTCTACCATCCGGTGTTCAAGCTGCCTGAGGAATCCGTCTACTGTGGTACCATTCTTTGTTCCTTGTTTGTGCCTTCCGGTGTTTTCCGACGCGACGACATCCTCTATGCCAGATCCGATGCAGAGTCTGCATCACTCCGTTGTTCCGAACCTCGCTTTTCGAGATCTTCAGTCTGATTCCGAGAGTTGGTTGCATAATCCGCCTATTTGTGTGCTGAGTAATGGTTTGGGTGCGCGATGGACTGATCACCATCCGACTACCCTTATCATTCGCTCTTGTACATCGAATCAGTGGATCCAGCAATTCTACTCCGTCCACGGAAGCTAGAGGTGGCTTTATTTGTTGATACCTCTACCTTCGACCTTTTGTTTCCGGAGTGTTCTCCCGACGATCACGTACAACGACCTCTTGTTAGTGGTGTCGCGAGGATCTACACGAAGCAAAAGATTCAGACCGCCTACCTTCTTTCCGGTACCATGAGGCGGATCTCGAGGGCGAGATCCATTGTTAGTGGTGTCGAATTGTGGCATCCCGCAAAACCACTACTAGAAAATCGCGTTGTTTGTGTGCATTGCATCATCATGACCGCATGCTCATGTCATCATGCCACATTGCATTTGAGCATCGTCATCATCTTGCATTTGCTTGCATAAAACTATTTGCGGAAAAACCTGTTTCTGTTTTCTAAACGCCCCACCTTTATTCAAACGCCAAACCCGGGTCTCCGGATTATTTTGTTGTCTACTATCGGTTTGCAAACGATGCATTTAAAAAATAAATAAAAGATTTAATTATTTTTAGTGGGGCAGTCGAACGGGCCGAATGACCCGAACGACCACCCCAGAAATATAATCGGTACAACCTAATCCTAAAGCTACCAGATAACCTACCCAGCCCTCTGGCCACCTCATCCCACCCAATCCCCACCTGACACCTCACCCTCTCCCTATCCCCACCCAACCAGACGCTGCCACCTGGCCTCTCACCCCCACTCCCCACTCAGCTCACACCACACACACACACACAACAGCACACACCCGCCGGCTCCACCCCACACACCCTGCACGCACGCACGCAGCAACCAACTGCCTGGCCCCACCCCCACCTGGCACCCGGTCCCACCCCTGGGCCTCCTCTCTTCCGCTCCCCTGTTTCTCTCCCAGCACCCCCCTCTCCCCCGATGCGCGCAGCCCCCACCCCGCGGCCGTCCCCTCCCTCTTCCTCTCCCACCGCCGCCGCTCACCCCCCCCCCCCGACGCGCCGCCGTTGACCGGCCCTTCCTCTCCCCTCCTCTGCCGCCGACGACCCCCTCCTCCTCCGCTCGGCCTCGCTCTGCAGCGGCCGCAAGCCCCGGCCGCGCGCCTCCCGCACCCCGCTCGAGCCGCCCCTCCGCGCCTCCTCCGCCCTCCGGCGTCCGGCCGCATCCGCCGCCTGCGACCTCCGGCCTCCGACCGACGCCCGCCGAGCCGCCCTCTTCTCCCGCGTCCACCCTCTGCCCCAACCCGCGAGCCCGACCCCAGCCGGCGCCCCTCACCGCCGTTCTCCCCCTCGCCTCCCCGTCAACCTCCGCCGTCGCCCCTCTCCTGGGCCTCGCCCGCCGCCGCGTCCCCTCGCCGGTGTCCCTCCCTCTCCCCCTCGGCTTCCTCCTCCCCGGGCTCGAGCTCGCCCCTGCAGCCGGTGCCCCGCCAGCCACCTCGGTCGCCGTCCCCTCAGGCAGGAGCCGCCCGAGCCCGCCAGCGCTTCTCTGCAGCCCCGCGACCCTCCTCCCGTCGCCTCCACGTGCGAGCCCGCATCACCGAGCCGTGGTGCCGCTGTGCCGCGTCCTCCGCTTCCCGCGCGCGCGAACCCCGCGGTCAGCGCCGGTCTTCGTCGGCACCCTCCTCCATGCGTGTCCTGCTCTCTCCGGTGGGCAGGTCCAGCTCCAGGTGAACCAAGGGCATGTGTAAGTTCTGCCTCGTGTGACTCCACACGCATGCGGGCATGTTTGCACAAGCATTTGTTGCTGCTAGCACTACCTTGGTTATAAACTTACCGACGGTTGTATCATGTTGGTTTTGATCTGACGAGTATGGCGACAGTGTGCCGGGCAGCATTCTCGAGTGAGGCTATCTTCGGCTACCGGTCTACTTTAGATACCACCTGTCGGACAAGTTCGGCGAGAAGGGCATTAAGTTCTCCTACTCGAGTCGATGAACCGTCCTGACGCCGGAGCCAAGTCCGCTTCCGACAACCGAGGCCGGACTCCCAAGTTCTCCTTCACAGACGACATCACGAACCTGGAGAATTCCTGGATGCCAAAGCTGGCCACTTGGAACTGAAGGTGTCGAACCCGGGAACCGATCCACTCAAGTTCGCCATCGACGACAAGATCGGCACCGACCAGGGCGGACCCGATGCGCCCCCGACGCCAACCAAGTCCTGCTTCCCGGTTGTGACAAGTACTTCATCCCGAACGCCATGGCCGTCGGCATGACCCGAAGACACGGATGCGCCAAGACCTACTCTGTCACCCGAGAACGCTCCCGCCGAGACGAACCCCGAACCTCCCCAAGATCTACGCCGCGGAACGACAAGACCCCTTCCCGCACCGTTGCCGACGAAGTCGCACGCAAGTTCTTCACCCGGACCCGAGGACCCAAAGATCGAACCTCGTCCCCGTCGAACCCTGAGACCAACCCCGAACCTCGGAACCCCAAGTTCGTCGAGACCCCCCTAATGTGTGACCCCTTTTCTCGAGCCCTATTTTATAATTGTAATAACAACTTGTTGCATATTTAATTGTCATACTTGCATGCATCCTTGATTGTGGTTTGGGGGCCTTATGCCGAATCACCTAATAATTAAACATGGGGCCCATATGCGGGCAAATCTAGTCTCATATTGGCCTCATTTAAATTTGTGTAGCGAACCGGTAACTCATCTTGCCTTGTTAAAACAACATTTAATTTGCGGGGTATCTAAATAACTTGAACCATTTAATTAATTGTCGGGACCCCGGTTCCGCTTAATATGGCCTAATTGCATCGCACCTTTGCCATGCCATACACCATACATGCATCATGCCGATCTTCTGCCGTTGTATTAAATATTGCATCCGGTGTTTCTTCTAGTGTTTTGGTTCTTCGCGGATAAGGCCGTTGAGTTGATGTGAGCTTCTCCTCGATCTTCGGTTGAACCTTCGGCAATGTTTTCAGGCGAGCATCTTCCCCTTTCTGCCTATCTTATTTTTATAGTATTTATTCCCTCCTGTTGATGTATTGCTATCTGTGTTGCGATGCTTTAGTTTCCGTACCTGTGATATACCGTGCAGCCCTATATTGCCTTGGACACATCCTATTACCTGTTGTTTGGTAGATAGTTGGACTTGCGCGTCGTAGTCGCTTGCTCAAGTGCTGTTGTGTGTCGTCCAGTGCCACAGTTGTTGATGTATTGCCGCATGTTGATGTTGGAGATGATCATAGTTTTACTTATCGTACACTTTAATTCCTGTTTAACAACTAAAATTGAAGTAAGCAGAGGCATCGGTGGGTGATAGAAAATATTTGGTTTCCGAACGCCCACTTGTGTCCCGTAGGACCCCGAGTACTTGATACCTGTTCCTTGATTTATCGCGCTATCCACATCCGGGAGGTATATGGGACCCCCCTGAGCCAGAGCTTGATTCAGTCTTATTTCTTGGGGCCACAAACTAGTTTGAGGTTTTATTTACGATCCTGTACTTATGCCATGTTTTACTGCTTTATTTACGATTGTGCGAGGAGCACACTGTACTGTTTAGGTAAGCGGAGTGTTTTCGCGGTATCGACAAGCCCAGCCACACTTTCGGGTTCCCAGTCGTTTACAGCCACTGACGCAAACCTTGAGTCCGTCTCGGAGTCAGCTAGCTTCGTTGCGGTTCTACTCAATGGGGTGGCCCCCTGAAATATTTCTGAATCCTATGATTGCTTTGTCGTGAAAGCCTCGTTGGGTTTTGATTTGGTTTTTCCGAGGTTGATCGAGTGTGTGTTGCTATTGGTGCACCCCGGCCGGGTAAAACTTTCTGAAAGCCGTGTCCGCGGTTATGGACGACTTGGAGCACAGTATCTCGACCATAGACAAGCATAACTAAAGTTTATTGCTATAAATTTGACTTTATAATGACTAGTAATCAGCTTAACTACAACGGAATGGCTAATTAATACTGCCCACAATTGCTTTTGGTGTGTCGCTGGCGACCATTGTACCTGACTAGTAAGTATTGCAACTACAACGGAATGGCTGAATAAAAGTACCAACAACTGCCGGGTTTTTGGGGTTATCTCACGCTATTTGTATCTGACTAGTAAGTGCCGCAACTACAACGGAATGGTTAGTTAAAAGTGCCCACTGCTTATTTTATCAGGATGGTTATCTATACCTGACTAGTAATTGCTGCAACGATAACTGAATAACTAAAACTGCCAACTGTGTGAGTGCCTCGGTTGACTTCCTCGTTTGGTCTCGAGGGGGAGACACCAGGATGGGTTTATTTGATAGTGGCATCAGGTTGGTTCGAATAGATCTTTCTTACCCCTCTCTATTAGCCGACAGTTGTATCGAGTCTCTATAGGGTGTATAGTGCATGCTGCCGCTGCCGCTTCAGTCCACCATACCTATGTAGGCGAGGACCGCCGAATTCTAGCATCGCCCTGTACTGGCCTCAGTACTGACGCTCCTCTTTTTCCTTTGCCTTTGTCGGCACCCCTTTTGTTTAAGCAGGTTTTGAGATCGACGTCGTTAGCAGGGTTACTCTTCCGGCTTGGCCTGGGCAGGGTTATGGACGCCATTGGTTATACTTCAGGGCTCTTAGCCCCATTTGCATCTTGTTCGTAGCTGGACGCTCTATCGTTTCAAGGTGATTTGGATCTTTGTATATTATATCTGTATTCTTGACTCATGGAGTCGCTGTTATATATATCTGTTCTGTGGGTCCCATCGAGGACTGTTGTGTAATGTTATTACTTCGTTTTCCACCCGCACGAAAGTGCCTGGTGGGCACCTTTGAATCGTTTCTATGCGGGTTTGGCGGGTTTTCGCTAAAACTTGCATAGGGTCGATTCTGAGGGTGTTACACCATGCGTTTGTTTGGTTCTCAGGAGACGCCTCTAGCTTGCGCCTTCACCGAGCCAGCTGATACAACCAACCGACACTTTATTCTAAACCCTGACACACTAAATAGGGCGTCTGGTGCTCAGATTGTGGTGCATGCCCACTCTCCAAAAGGCAAAAAGGCCAGGAAACGAAAATCTACAAGCTCGAGCTAGCCGGTGGCGTCAACTGTGAATCTGATCAGGTTTCAGGACAGGCCACCAAGACTCGAGGGTATAATGTGGAGGATGCATGTGGCAGGTGGGCCCATGCTAACTATGAAATTGCGGAGGCTTGCCAGTTCGGAAATGAAGAGTGTGCATGATGGTGTGCTGACGATAGAGAGACGCCTTCTAGCGAAGAAAGATCCCTCGCACCTGGTATTCGTGGTTAAGGTGCCACCAGTCTTGCGCTTTGTCGACAATATCCCCGTGGATCTGTTCTTCCTATGGTTTGACGACATCTTCAGTATGTTCCACCTGTAGCCGCTGTACTATGCCATGGTCTGTCTGTTTTCTCTCAGCCTGGCCATGCAGGTCATTAGAGAGAACACCCCGGGCATCGTGGTAGTGGACCCCTACTACATGCGTGATGGCCGCTTGGGAAGCGCCGTTGAAAAACGATCTTGGTGTCGAACAAGACAAATGAATACATTTTCGTGCCTTAGTTTCCGGAGTAAGTCATTATTGACTCGCCACCATCGATTGGATTTATTAGATGTAACACCCTCAGAATCGGCCCTATGCAAGTTTTAGCGAAACCCGCCAAACCCGCATAGAAACGATTCAAAGGTGCCCACCAGGCACTTTCGTGCGGGTGGAAAACGAAGTAATAACAATACTCAACAGTCCTCGATGGGACCCACAGAACAGATATATACAACAGCGACTCAATGAGTCAAGAATACAGATATAATATACAAAGATCCAAATCACCTTGAAAATGATAGAGTGTCGGACTACGGACAAGATGCAAATGGGGCTAAGAGCCCTGAAGAATAACCAATGGCGTCCATAACCCTGCCCAGGCCAAGCCGGAAGGGTAACCCTACTAACGACGTCGATCTCAAAACCTGCTTAGACAAAAGGGGTGCCGGCAAAGGGCAAAGGAAAAAGAGAGAGCGGTCAGTACTGAGGCCAGTACACGGCGAGGCTAGAATTCGGCGGTCCTCGCCTACGTAGGTATGGTGGACTGAAGCGGCAGCGTAGCATGCACTAGAACAACCTATTGAGACTCGATATAACTGTCGGCTATCAGAGAGGGATAAGAAAGACCTATTCGGAACCAATCTGATTCTATCACCCAACATACCCATCCTGGTATTTCCCCCTCAAGAACAAACAAGGAAGTCAATCGAGGAACTCACACAGTTGGCAGTTTTATTCATTCCGTTATCGTTGCAGCAATTACTAGCCAGGTGTAGATAGTCGTCCTGATAGAATAAGCAGTGGGCACTTTTAGTTAACCATTCCGTTGTAGTTGCAACACTTACTAGTCAGATACAATTAGCATGAGATATCCCAAAACCCAGCAGTTGTTGGTACTTTTACTTAGCCATTCCGTTATAGTTGCAATACTTACTAGTCAGGTACAATGGTAGCAAGCAACAACCCAAACAAGCAATTGTTGGCAATTTTATTTAGCCATTCCATTATAGTGAAGCTGATTACTAGTCATTATAAAGTCAAATTTATAGCACTACTTTAGTTATAGTTGTCTATGATCGAGATACTGTGCTCCAAGTCGTCCATAACCGCGGACACGGCTTTCAAAAAGTTTTACCCTGCAGGGGTGCACAAATAGCAACACACACTCGATCAACCTCGGAAAAACCAAATCAAAACCCAACGAGGCCTTCACGACAAAGCAATCACCAGATTCAGAAATATTTCAGGGGGCCACCCCATTAAGCTACCCGCAACGAAGTTAGCTGACTCCGAGACGGACTCAAGGTTTGGGTGGACGGCTGTAAACGACTGGAAACCCGAAAGTGTGACTGGGCTTGTCGATACCGCGAAATCGTGTCCCGATCCTAAACAGTACAGTGTGCAGTACCTCGCACAATTTAAATAAAGCAGTAAAGCATGGCATAAGTACAGGATAGTAAATAAAACCTCAAACTAGTTTGTGGCCCCAAGAAATAAGAATGAATCAAGCTCTGGCTCAGGGGGGTCCCATAATCCTCCCGGATATGGATAGCGCGAATATTCAAGGAACAGGTATCAAGTACTCGGGGTCCTACGGGACACAAGTGGACGGTTAACAACCAAATAACATCTATTGCCCACCTGTGCCTCTGCATTTACCTACTTCAATTTTAGTTGTTAAACAGTAATTAAAGTCTTGATCATCTCCAACAATAAACACACGGCAATACTCCAAGAACTGTGGTACTTGACGACACGCAACAGCACTTGAGCAAGCGACTACGACGCGCAGGTCCAACTATCTACCAAACAACAGGTAATAGGAGGTGTCCAAGGCAGTATAAGGCTGCAAGGGATATCACGGGTACGAAAGCTAGAGCATCGCAACACAGATAGCAATAGATCAACAGGAGGGAATAAATACTATAAAAGTAAGATAGGTAGAAAGGGGGAGATGCTCACCTGAAAACATTGCCGAAGATTCATCCGAAGATCAGGTCGACACTCACATCAACTCATCGGCCTAGTCCGTGAAGAAGCAAAACACTAGCACAAACACCGGATGCAATATTTAATACTACGGCAAAGATCGGGCATGATGCATGTATGATGTATGACATGGCAAATATGTGATGCAATTAGGCCATATTAAGCGGAACCGGGGTCCCGACAATTAATTAGATGGTTCATGTTATTTATCTACCCCGCAAATTAAATGTTGTAATAACAAGGCAAGATAAGTTACCGGTTCGCTACACAAATTTAAATGAGGCCAATATACGACTAGATTGCCCGCATATGGCCCCATATTTAATTATAAGGTGAATCGGCATAATGCCCCCAAACCCCACAATATGTATGCAAGCATGACAATTAAATATGCAACAATTTATATAGTTGACATTTTATAAAATAGGGTTCTCGGATAAGGGTCACACATCTGGGTTCGGCAGATCTTGGGGTTCCGGGGGGGTTCCGGGTCCGGTCTCAGGGTTCGGCGGGGGAAACGGTTCGACGGGATTGTTCTCGGACAACGGAAAGAGCTTGGCGTTCCGGTGAAGAAGGACTTGGTCCGGCGTCGGGGCGCATCGGATTCGCCCTGGTCGGTGCCGATCTTGTCGTCACGAAGATCTTGTCGGATCCTCGTATCGGGTCGGTCTTGAAGTTCGGGAAGAAGAACTTGGCGTGCGATGTCGTCGGCATCGGTGCGGGAAGGAGGTCTTGTCGTTCCGTGTCGGTGACCTTGGCATCTGGGAAGGAGACCTTGGTGTTCCGAGCATCTCCGGGTCGGTGATCTCGGCGTCCCATGGTCTTCGGTTCCGTGTGGCAGATCCTGGGGATTCGGCGACTTCGGGAGTCGATGACGGACTTGATTTAGCATTAGCGATTCATCAGATTCCTCTTCACCTGGCAATCTTTGCGAGGCAGATTTTTGGCTTCACACGAACTCCAAACGGGCAGCTTCAATTGGCCTTAGAGATGTGTTGTTTAGCGAAAGGAACGTAACCAACAAATGAAGAACACATTCCTGACTTGTACTTGGCAGCACCAGGCAGCACGGCATCTTGCTGGACAGCAAAAAGACATGACCGACGCAGACGTGGCGGTACAAGCGATCGGCTTAAGACGAGGGAGCATCAGGGCAGGGGAAAAGGACGCCGTGGTGCAGCGAGGAGGGTGGCGTGGCGGCGCAGACGGCAGACGACGATGAGGAAGGCCGGCGAGGAGCGCCACGGCACTGTGATGGAGCAGCCGGAGGCGAGGTGGAGGCGGGAGGGCTGCGGCCCTGGCGATAGGAAGAGGCGGCGTGCTAGCCGGTGGCGGTGCAGACTCGGGCCTCCCTGGCGTCGAGGGGGCACGGGGAAGGCAGAGGCGGCGGTTCAGGACCTGGGGAGGAGCGGGGTCGCGGTCCCTGGCGGCGGTGGTAGGTGGGGGTTGAGGACACGAGGGGAGCGGGGCACGCGGCCGGTGTGAGAGGCACAGGAGGAGGGAGCCCCAGACGGCGGCGAGGCGCATCGGCCGGAGAGGAGGGAGGCGGCGGCCGCGTGAGGTCGGGGAAGGCCGCAGGTCGGCGGACGGCGACGGTGGGGAATCGAGGCGCAGCCACTGCTTGGGGAGAGGCGGACTGGCGGTGGAGGCGCGACGCGCTCGGGCCGTGGCCCGGAGGAGGTGGAGGCGAGGGGAACCGCCGCGGCGGCGGCTGGCTCGCGGAGGACTCGCAGAGGTTGGGCGAGCTTGAGGGGGAGGACGGCGTGGCCTGGCGATGGCCTCGCTGGGCGGAGGAAGGGAGGAGGGTGGTCAGGGAGGCAGCGTGGCGAGGCGCTCCTGGCGGCGCGAGGAGAGCAGAGGCAGGGTGAGGAATGATCGGGGGAAGACGGGGAACGAGGGAGGAAGGTGGGAGCGTGCGAGTGGGTCCCGGGGGTGGGGCCAGGGCGAGCGGGGTGGTTGAGCGGCGCTGTGTGGTGTGCGTGCGTGCTCTGTGTGTGTGGCGTGAGACAGGGTGGGGTGTGTGTTGTGTGGGATCTGGGGATTGGGTGGGTTCATGTGAGTGGTGTGTGTGTGATTGGCTGAGTGGGTGGAGGGTTTGGGTTAGGTGGGGTGGACGTGTGTGGTGTGGGTGGGGCCAGCGGGTGAGGTGGACTACTAGGATTGGATGGGGAAAAGGGAGAGGTGAGGTGTCAACATGGGATTGGAGGGGGTGAGGTGGAGGCAGAGTGGGTAGAATAGGACTGGGTAGGAAAAGAGTTTAGGGGGGCTGGTTTTGTACTGGGGTGGCCGACTGGGTCGGATCGGCCCGGTCTGGCTGCCCCCTAAAATAAAATAAATATTTTATTATTTAGAACGGGGCGTTTGAAATCCATTGGTAGACGAAACAAAATAATCCGGAGACCCGGGTTTTAATTTGAATAAAGACGGGAGTATTTAGAAAACAAAACTAGGCGTTTCGAAAATAGTTTAGACAAAAACCATGCATGATGATGACGATGCTCAAATGCAATGTGGCATGATGACATGAGCATGCGGTCATGATGATGCAATGCACAAAAACAAACCGATTTTCTAGTAGTGGTTTTTGCGGGATGCCACATTAGATTATCATCATTATTTTTCCAACACATTCCATTTGATTTTTTTTGTGCAGAGATGAACACTGGACACTCATCTCCTTATCGCTGATGCATTCCCATGCCACCTCTTTCGACTCGGCGAGTCAAGAAAAGAAGAAAAAATATGACAAGATCAAGGAAGTTCTGCATGATGCTCTCACTGGCTATGCCTCGGCAGAAGGCACCACCTTCGTGCATAAGAAGGTCAAGTTCGGCAAGCACGTCTTCAACCATGTAATGGAGTTCCCCTGCGTTAAGTAGCCGGAAGGAAGTCAGAAGGAAGCCTACTACGCACTCCATCATATGAGGGCGTTCCTACTAGAGCAACAGAATTCTATGCTGCCAGATCATCTCAAACAGTGGGCCGAAGCCAAGGCTAAGATCACTGATTTAGATATTAGCAAAGAGATGTATCGCATCCAGCAACAGTTTGGGGCAATCATATTTCATGATGTCATGACTTTCGGGGCGGGGATCTTCTACGGAGGCAATAATGTCCCGAATAACCATGACATAGAAGCTCGCCTAGAGATGCAGGGTGACTATTGGAAGTTCATGATGAGACAAGGCGTCCTCCTATTCCCTGAGCTAAGCCAGAAGTCTTGATGTTGGCCTAGTTGTAGTTCCAAACTATAGATGAGCTTGTGCCATATGCAAACTTTATCCCCACAAGTACTTGTGTGTGTCGACAAGTACATACTACTACTTAACTTATTAGGGTTATGAATCATCACTTACTTCTTTTTCTTATTATTATTATATATGAATCAATGCTTCATTTTTTTCTTACTCTTTGGTCCTTTGCTTACTTTGGTCTTTTTTGAGAATGTCGATGATTGAAATGTCGTGGCACACTATATATATGTCGTGGTGTGGAACACGGCAGTGCCATCGGGGATGGCTAAAGAGGGACACTTGGATGTAATCGGTGGCTCACGCAACGGGTCGGGCACGGTAAACTGATAACACAGCAACGTACCCAGGTTCAGGGCCCTCTCGGCGAGGTAACACCCCTACTCCTACAAGATGAACTATATGAAGGGGCGAATTCCCAATACAGATGCTCCGGGAGCTGTTTCCTTAGGTACTCTCAAGAGCTAGAGGAAGATGAAAACTAGAGGCTAACACTTCTATCCTTCTATAATTTCTTAGCTAGAACCCTAGCTCTGCCCTCCGTTATATACTGGTCTGGGGGCATATTACAATTTGGGATGTAGGGTTTACTGTTTGGATACGGGTTTACAGGGCAGGGCCAGCTGCAGGGCCTAGCCGGTGGGCCAGGACCCAGTCCGCCCTTCTTTTAGCGCCACCCTCTTGTTTAGCGGTCACTCGGGCTTCCTTTGGGGCGTAACCCTTGCTTTACCAGTCACCCGGACTGCTTTTTCCAGTCAGCCGACCACTTTGCTTTATCCTCATCGGGTAGCGCTGGTCGTGACGGCACGCCAGCCTACTTAATGACGAGGGAGGGCCAGAGGCGTACCCCGCAAGGAGCGCCAGCCCTTCCATGCTCTCCATCGAACCGAAGGTGATACGGGTGGAATCGGCCACCCGGCCGGTTCTTCTGGCTGCCAACTAGACGGGCCAGCCGGGAAAGTTTTAAGCCCAGCCGGACGGTATTAGCCAACCAGGTAGAGTTGTCCTTCTTGAGGGCCAGGCGGCATGTTCCTTCTAGAGCCGGCCTACTTGTGCCTGGCTTTCTCCACCCGGGGGTTATCCCCTGACACTAGTCCCCGAGCGCGTATGGACTTGGCCGGTGGGTAAGGTCTTGCGTGCTCTTTTTGCATCTTGATGTAGTTGGTTGTTTGCGTCCGGCTGCAGCTTTTCCTTTCGCTTTCTGGCTGGATTTAACCGGCTGCGGAATCGATGGCCGCCCACTGGGTGTAAACAGCGAAGGCAGGGACCGACTGGCGAAGTTGGAAACGAAGCGTCGCTTTGATGAGGTTGGCAATGATGTCAGCCATGATTGTTGCTCTGGCGCACGTTGCGTCGGTTGGACTTCTGCATTGCTGCGTCAGTTTTTTGACAACTGCGCACGCCACTTGCCGCAGCGGTTTCTCGGGGTGAGAGCGCACGCCTCGTCTCCTTGTAACGGGTGGATCTTCTATGGTTGGTTTTGATGGTGCAGGGGATCCGGAGCCATAGCATCGTGTGGCCAGGGGGCCTTGTTGCCATGACGCGCGGAAGGTGAGGGGGCGACGGTACCCATCACGGGGATAAATAGGGCTCTGGAGGGAAGCGGGGTTTACACTTCCTCTTCCTCCGTCTCTCCTTCCCCTTCCTCCTAGCGTGCCTCGCTCCTTGCGCCTCCTCTCTGTTGCCGCCGGAGCCACCACACATCGTCCATCACGGCCTCTTCTTCTTCTTCTTCTTCTTCTTCTGTCGATATGCTGCCGGAGCAGCGAGGTGGGTGGTGCGGGTCCTTCATGACCGATGATCTTGTTTACAAGTATTGACGGGTTAGATTTCTTCCCTCGTCGATGCTGGTAAATCATCGTCTTGCGCCGGAGGGGGAGCGGGTTCCGGACCCTCGGCCGCGGGAGCGCGTCGTCTTCCTCGCGCATTTCTCCTCCAACTCTTTGTTTTCTTCGACTTCCAACTCCACCACCTTGGCGTGAACGCCATCGTGCAGCTATCTCATAACGCAGCCTGATGCGAATCGTACCTTGGGGTGTGGCCCAAGGTGGCGAACTTCCTCAAGTTCTTCCACTTCAAAGACCAGAACACCGCCGCAGACGGTCCGCTGACGCAGACGAGCTACTACGCCATCTACCCGCAGACGGTCCGCTGACGCAGACGAGCTACTGCGCCATCTGCCCGACACCGTCAAGCTGTAGCAGCGCTCATATTTTTATGTGAGCAACACCACGGAGGTGGATTGGATCTGCCTACCGCCATTCGTCAATATGCCCTCGATGCAGAAGGGCTGGGCGACGAAGGGTATGGGCGCTGCGGTGGACCTTGATCGGATGGCTGGCCGGGTGGAGGCGATGGTGGAGACGGAGAGGCTCACCGCCCGGGACATCGTGCTATCGTGGATGGCGCGTCGTGTGCTTCCGCTGCAGAAGTGGTCGCACAAGATGTGCCATCTGTCGACCGCCGATGATCCTACGTGGACGTCGCGGAAGGATGTGCCCTACCAGGACCTGCGGAACTAGATCTCCATGATTTCCAAGTTCCGCGTGGAGGCAACCTAGGCATACTCCTGCCCGCCGTACCACCGCGGCCGCCTGCCGCCTCGGGTGAGTTACTCTCTAGTTCTCTTTCCTTTATCTTCATTGTTGTTAGCTTTACTTGGGTGCCTTATGCTGCCCTTTTTGAGTAGCTAGCCGAAGATGGCATGGGAGACTTCCCGCTTCCTTCCTTCTTGGAAGACAGGAAGCCGAAGAAGTACGCCCAGACGGAGCCCGAAGGGTTTCCCGTCCGGACGGACGACGGCCCCTCGGATCCTCATGGTAAGCTGCCGGTTGTAGTTCTTTCCTTCGTCTTGGCCCGTGGGGGTGTGGCTAAGACTTTGTTTTTGTTGCAGTCGATGCCACCGACGATGAGGCCGGCCCAGAGAAGGCCGCAGCGAAAGCCCAGGGGAAGGCCGGCCAAGAGAAGGCCGTCGCCGCGCTGGCTCTTGTTGAGCAAAAAAGGACACGCCGGGGGCGCCAGGTCATCATCGCGCCATCCGTTGTTGGGTCAGCATCTTTCCTTGTACTATATTCTTCGTTTGTCCTGTGGTTCTGTCGTGGTTTTTTCTCACTTTTGTTCCATGCAACGAGGTTATGTCGCTTGGCGACGCTGGTGCCGCCGTCGTTGCTCCTCCCCCGCCTCTGGCGGTTGAGGAGGTGGCGAGGTCGCCGGCTGCACCCGCGCCAGCTGCGCCTGCCGCGCCATCTCTGCCTAGGGCTCCTCAGGGTTCCCCAACCACGAGGCTGATGCACCAAGCACCCACGTCTTTGTGGTTGGGACAGCTGTTCGCGGCTGCATAGGACCCCGAGACCCCCTCCTTCATCACGGGGCTGATGTGAACCCGGCTTGGAGCGATGCTCCAGCTAGTTCTACCAGGCCCATCATCACGGAGGTGACGGAGGAGGCCGCGGCTATGCAGACGGCTGTAGCGGGCGGCGGCCAGCCGGGCGCTTCCGAGCCGGCTGGGAGGGAGTTGGTGGTGGCCGCATCTTCGGGTGCGGCCGCTGATGATGACGAGTTCGTCGTTACCGGCTCGAGGCCAGCTCCGGCTGTGCTAACGCCAGGTGCAATCCTCGCCCAGCTCTCGGGCGCGGCGCCCATCGCACTTAGCCAGGTTCGCCACCTGGTTGAGGGAATGGAGAAGGGCCTTGGCGAGGCCAAAAATATGTCTGTTTTGATGGAGGTAGGTGTCTCTCCCCATTATATTTTTCCGTGCTTTGTTTTTCCAGCCGGTTTGCCGTTCCGTCTCTTACTCGTTTCTCTTTGCAGAGAGCATTTTCGGAGTCGGTGAAGAACACCCAGGATCTAGGCCGTAAGATTGCTTCTTCCGACCTATCTTGGCGATTGGCTCCCTTTTCCCGCTTTTTTTTAACCATCAGGTATCCTCCTACAGCCATGATCCTGGACAAGGAGAAGGAGGTGGAGCACCTCAAGGCTGAGGTTGCCCGGCTAGAGGAGTCGAACAGGACGCAGCAAGCGCAGTTCGACCAATTGGCCGTGGCCAAGCATCAGCTTGAGGTTAGCATGGAGAGGGGCAAGAAGGCAGCTGACATCCGGGCGGAGGCACTGAAGAATTTTGAAACGATCTCCGCCCAAAGGGAGGAGACGATCAAGACTCTCCGCTCCTGGGAGGAGGAGCTGACCCAGCACCTCCAGAGCATCTTGGAGATGGTTGTTAGTAAGCTTTTCTGCTCCTTGTCTCCTTTGTACCATGGCTAGCTGAATCGATTCTTGCCACTCACTCCTGTCTTTGGTTGCAGCTCATTACCCTGAGTCGACCGAGATGGCTCTAGATAAGCTGCCGGTGGAGGAGGCTGGTTGCCACCGGACCGCCCTGGATCTGGTTAAGGTGCTGGCAGAGGAGAGCAATGGTCTTCGTTCCGTTGCTAATGACCTCTTCCATTAAATCTGGCCGGAGGCAGGTGATCTGCATGACATCACCAGCTTAGCTATTGCCTTGTCTCGCGGTATCGACGTGCTGGAGATCCACAAGGAATGGGAGGCTCGCCGAGGCGTGGATATGGCTCTGGCCCTGGTGAAGTCCTGGTATCCGGGGGCTGATCTAGGAGTTCTCACTCACAGTTTCCATCTTGGGACCAGCTACGAGGGCCTCCACGACAGCATTCCGACCATCCGGTCCTATGGGGTGAAGATTGGCACCTACGTAGATCTGGAGCGTGACTTCCGCGACCCCTCCAAGCCATTGCCGTTCCACTGGATCCCAGCTCCCTGGAATTCCGCCGATGTTGCCTCCACCAGCCAAGCTCCTGCAGCCGACACTGGCGCCCCTCCTGCTAGTCCACCTCTTACTCCTGCTGCTGATGCTCCCTCTGCCGCTCCAGCTCCAGAGCCTTGATCCCTGGTATGATAAGTGTATTTGTCAAACTTGCCCTTTGTCGGTGTTGCGTGTTGATGAATCTATGACTGCAAAGTTTGAATTTTGCGCAGAACCTTCGTGTTCCGCTTAATGCCTTGGTGCCCCTTTTTGTTTTGAGCTCAATCTACCTTGTCTGTTTGTCATGGGCGTTTTTTTCTTTATGCCCTCATTAGTTGTAGTCTTTGGAATTTGAGCCGGCTGGGGTAGCCAGCCGGGTCGGGGCTCTTGGCCGCCTTAATGTGGGTTGATGGTTCCGTGGGAGCGCACCCGCTGGGTGTAGTCCCCGAGGTTCATGCCGGCTGGGGTAGCCAGCCGGGTTGAAGCTCTTTGCCGTCTTGACTTAGGTTGATGGGTGCGTGGGAACGCGCCCACTAGGTGTAGTCCCCGAGGTTCGGGCCGGCTAGGGTAGCCAGCCGGTTCGAAGCTCTTTGCTGTCTTGAATTAGGTTGATGGGTGCATGGGAGCGCGCCCACTAGGTGTAGTCCCCGAGGTTCGAGCCGGCAGGGGTAGCCAGCCGGGTCGAAGCTCTTTGCCACCGTATTTCTTGTCAAGTTGTGGCTCGTGTCGTGCGAGACACAGCGTTGCTTTGGGTTAGTTTCAATATATGCACGCCCATTTATAGTTATGATTGAACGAAAACAAGGAAAGGTGCCCTTTCGACCTAGGCCGTTAGCATCTCCCCTTTTCTCAGCGAGCATTGGCCTTTCGAGCGTTTTCCTTGCCGGCTTCCAGCCGGGTTGCGGTCTATAGCCGGAACCGAAGGAACAGCTTAGCTGGCGTGCCTCGCGATACTTCTGTTTATTGTTGTCAGCCTAACTCTTTTAGGCGCGACCGGTTCGCCCAGGAGCCCTTGCTTTCTGCTTTGGAATTTTCTTGCAGTGGGTACTTCGAGCTTTCGCTCTTGGCGGGTCGTCCGCCATCTTGTGGTCTGAAGCCGAAACCGAAGAGATTGCTCTAGGCGCCCCATACAATATTATGCCGTCTGTAGAAATCACGGGTGCCCGGGCCAGCCGGTAAGGAACGAACGTGGTGCGCGAATTGGGACAAAGTTCTCGGTACTGTGCCGAGGCTTCCGAACTTGTTCATTTATTACATAAAAGGGAAGATACATACAGTTCTGGTTCAAGTGTAAAATGGATGGAGTAGGGTCGCGTTCCATGGGATTTCCATCTCCTCGTCGGAGCGATCTACCTCGTTCTTTACCGGCTGCTGGGCGTCTATCAGGTAGTATGAGTTGTTGTGCAGTGCCCGGCTGACGATGAATGGGCCTTCCCATGGTGGGGACAGCTTGTGCATTCCTTTTGTGCTCTGGACCAGGCACAGCACCAGATTTCCTTCGCGAAAAGAAGTAGGCCGGATCCGGCTGGCGTGGTAGCGGCACAGGTCCTGCTGATAGATTGCTGACCTGGACAGAGCCACCTCTTGCGCTTCCTCGAGTAGGTCCACGCTGTCCTCCCGTGCTTCTTTGGCTTGCTACTCCGTGTAGAGCTGTTTGCGGGGTGCGTTGAACTGGATGTCCGTTGGGAGGACTGCCTCCGCCCCATAGATAAGGAAGAACGGTGTGAAGCCGGTTGAACGGTTCGGGGTGGTGCACAGGCTCCATAGCACAGCTGGCAAATCCTCGATCCAGCATCCGGGTGACCTGATGAGTGGTTCAATCAGCCTTGCCTTGATTCCGGCTAGAACAAAGCCATTAGCACACTCACACTACCCATTGGATTGTGGGTGTGTGACCAATGCCAGGTCCAGACGGATACCCTTTTCTCCACAGAAGCGGGTGAAAACCCCTTTCGCGAAATTGGTGTCGTTGTCCGCGATGATGTTGTTGTAGGGTTCGCAGCATAGAAAACAAAATTTTTCCTACGATGTGAACTATGTACCAAGATCTATCTATTAGATACAAACAACGGGCGGATGTATATCCATAGAGAACATACCCTTGAAGACCGACAAAGCTTAACGAGTTCAACTTGTGGTTGATGTAGACGATCTCTTACCGATCTCAAGATCGAGAGGAAGTCCTAGCGCCGCAAAATAGCAGCGCATCCGTGCTCGCACACACGTTCGAGGCACCGAGCAACCTCCGCCTCCTCGATCCAGCGATGCAGCGGAAGCACAACTCTTTCTTGCCGAATAGCCACCGGTAACATGTATCTCGCTAGTCCGAGGCCATGGGGGATAAATTCTAGAGGGGGAGAGAGATCCTTCACGAGGAGGTGTGAGAGACAAGTGAGGAGGGGGGATCCTTTTATAGGAGGAGGGGGGAACCCAAGGGGGTGGCCGCCGGCCATGGGGGCTGCCCCCTCCCCTCCTTCATTCATGTGGTGGACACTCCACTCACAAAATGGCCCTTCAATTTTCTCCACTCAAAAGTCCACTCAAATTCCCATTAAATTTCCACCAAATTTAATGCAAACTCTCATTAAATAAAACTCTTTTATTTTATTCAGAATTTTGTCAATTACTTTAATGACAAACATTCACAAATAACCCCTTTCTAGAATTCCATTTCACATGCATAACCACTTTATGCAATTTCACCCGAAAACCTGTTTTGGTATCTAGTGAAATAAATTCCTGCGCTTGTTCATTCTTTCGGCATGAAACTTTTGCTCCAATTGGATGTCGGTGTCTCTTAAGTGTGTCACCCTACGGTTCGCGAATAATGCGGCCATGATCGAGACTCCCCTCAGATCAATAATCAGAAGCGGGATCTAGAGACCCATACTGACTCCCACACATTCAACGATGACTTTCTTGTGATCGTCGGAACCTTTTACGCTAGTATCTTAATCCCTTTGTTTCACGATATATTACATGTCCGAGATTCGATCATCGGTATCTCCATACCTAGTTTGATCTCGTTACTGACATGCACTCTTTTCTCGTTCCCGTGATATAACATTCTAGTGATCAAATCACTTGCTTGCAAGCTAATCAATGTGATATCACCGAGAGGGCCCAGAGTATCTATCCGTCATCGGGATGAACAAATTCCACTCTCGATCCATGGGCCTCAACATAACACTTTATTAGTTCTGAATCCATCTTTATAATCACCATGTTACGGTGTGACGTTTGATGTTATCAAGAAACTCTTCCGGTGTTAGTTATTGACATGATCTCATGGTCTAAGGATTAGGATCACTTCTTAAGTTGTTATAGCAATATAAACTCAATGACTTTGATCGTAATGCTGTACTTCGGATGAATGTTCATCACATCATTACACTAATGTTGTGACCTCGTTATTAACAACATCCAATGTCCATGATCAGGAAACCTTGATCATCTTGTTAATCAACGAGCTAGTTTATGAGAGAGGCATAACTAGGAACTTCCTTTTTGTTTATTAAACACACATGTATTAATGTTTCCTTTAATACAATTATAGCATGCAAAATAAACATTTATCATAAACAAGGAATACGATAATAACCACTTTATTATTGCCTCTCGGACATATTCCCTTCAGTCTCCCACTTGCACTAGAGACAATAATCTAGTTTGAGAACTTTGCGTATTGAACACTTATGGCTTTCCGGTGTTCCATATACGCAATTGCAAGTGGTTAACATAATCTACGGATCTGACGCTTCAGGTCCGTGTGTATTTGCATGTCTTTGCGTCTTCACGCATCACTCATTCTCCAATGAGATGGCATTGTATAAATTTGGTCTTTCGGTGAGACCTTTAGTTCCTTGGGGTTAAATCATGTCGATACTATTGTCATACAATATATCTTTAGTGTTAGCCCGTTGCGAACCACACCTTAGTTTGATAACAAACTACTTGACACAAATTCCCTCCTTTGCTGCTACTATAGCAGTCATATACTTAGCCTTTTGTTGTAGTATCCGTCACAATGTCTTAACTTTGGAATTCATCCAAATCCATCATGGAATCTCCTTTCCATTACATTGTGCCACCCATAGTTTAAATTGAGATAAACTTAATTTGTATCTTGTGACAAAACTAGTATCAATGTAACACTTTATAATGAACTATTTGTAATTGTTTGTCACCTCTACACAAATATATTCTTAGTTCTTCCAAAAGATCATAAGAATATTCTCACTATCGTCCAATGATCATTTTATGATTCATTCTGGTATATGCTCATAACACTTAGAGCATAGGACATATCTGGATGTGTACATATCATGGTATGATTGATCAAAACATTCTCGTGATTTCACTCATCAAGTGTCAAAGCACTTGAATCTTGTTTCACTTATCAATTGTCGATACACTTGAATCTTGATTCAATTCCTTTCCATGCGACAAGAACTATTTCTTGTTGTTTCTATATTGAACTCCTTCAATATCTCATATATGTACGTTTGGCCCAACCATATTAGCGTCACCGTCTATCCACTATAGACATTCATGCTAAATATTCGGGTTTTGCCTAAGTCTTTCATCAAAATGAAATCCTTAACCTTTGTCAATAAAAGATACATCATTTCTAATCAACAAGATGTCCTTCACATAATGTATTAGAAATATGTCTCAGCGCTCCCACTTAATTTCTTGCAAATGCAAGCATCTTCATCATCTCCAGATGAAAACTCCTTTTTCATCACGGTGAAGATTCCAACTCCGTGATGCTTACTTCAACCGTTGAAGTTTGCATGCCCTTTTTAGCATCCTTTGAATTAACAAAACCCTTTGGACCGTGTCATGTACACGTCCTAGGTAACCATTCTATTAGAAGAACTTTATTTTGTTTATTCATCTACCATATACCAAATTATATGTAGTGGTTGCTACTTTAATCCGTCCAGACTAAATATCGCTATGAAAGATCAAATCTTGTCATAGTCAACTCCTTGAACATTGTTGTAAAATACTTTACGACATGTCGACTATTTCATAGATGTGAAACATCCATGTCTGTTTCTTTATAGATCCAAATATGACCGATAGGTTTTTACACCTTTCCGGAGGGTCTTCCAAGTTCAAAACTTGATTTATCATGTATGGAACTAACACGGATTTTATGGCTTCAAGCCATTTGACGGAGTCAGGGCCCATCATCGCTTCTTTGCATGTAGTCGGTTCATCATTGTCAAACAATAATGATTTACTCTCAAATCTAAGTATTTGATTGTTTATCCGACCGACTTGGTTCAATAAGAACTTAGATCTCCATGACCACAACCTTTGAGGCACATAATCTATGAGCATTATGGCAGCCTCCGGAACGATTTTCGGCGCTGCGCAACTCAGCACATTTAGCTAAGGTTCGTTAACCTTATCAAAGTTCTATTGTCCTCCCACTTAACTTTTATGAAAAATTCTTCTTCAAGAAACTTCACGTTTCAAACGACAAACCCTTTTGTCCTTGATGTTATGGAGGAATAACCAATTGTTATTCGAAATAACCTACAAAGACATGCTCATCCGACTTCGGTTGTAAACAACTTAATTATGTTTAGCATACCAAAATTTAAGAAAGGACAACTTGGGTTTTACCCCAAACCAAAACTCATATGGTGTCATTTCAACGGATCAAGATGGAGCTCTTTTCAGTGTAAAAGCGGAATTCTCTAAAGCTTTAATCTTTTAAAACATAATGGCAGTTTTATAAATAACACCTTTGATCCAACCATGTCAAACAAGGTTTCATTACAAATATCAAACACTCCATATTCCTATGGTGTTTCGGGAGATGTAAATATAGGTGTTTTGCTAAACTTGTAACTCAAATAAATCCCTTTTATGATAAAATAATAATTCATTTATTTTTCTTGTTACACTTGTAACTCAAATAAATCCCTTATGATAAAATCATAAACCATTTATTTTCTTGTCACAATGATTTTCACTTCATCTTGAAAGTCTTTGAACATTTTCAAATATTTCACACCTTTCTCATTAAGTGAATATTCACTCAAATTTCCACAGAAAGCATATGAAGTTGAAATCCATCGCTTATGACTACACATAATGGACTACATACATCGATATGTATAAATTCCAATATTTTAGTCGTTCGTTCTTCTTTGGACTTTGAACAAAGTTTTAATTATCCCGAGGAAAGTCTCACAAGCGTCACTTGATCAAATCAAAGACTCCAAAAATCCATGAAAATGGAGTTTCTTCATGTTTTCTTTCCAATATAATTTAAACGGCGATGTCACTTCGTAAGTGATCTTTCAATCATTTGTCTTGCGACATTTTAGCATTAGGTTTTATGGATGTGATTTCTCCAACTAGATTTGTAAATCATCCATCTTATATGGAATACGGTAATTATTTGAACAACCTTTGTTCTCATAATACCTGATTCAAATAACAATTATGAAAACAAATCTTGAAGTCAATATTTGATGTCAGCGAGAAATACAAACAACGGTTTGTTTGTTTTCGATGAACATCATCACATATTGTCTTGCTGGTTATTTAGGCCATTGTGGTTTATGAATTGTGTTGTTCCGTATGAAATTTCATACCAACCAATTCGGTATACAATACCCAAGAACCACATTGTTTAACAAGCAAAGAATACAACCATAACATGTATATCATATATATACCTAAATTGGATATTTCCAATCTTTTCTTTTCTGCCAAATATATTTTATAGATTCTCTTTCAGCATTTCCTTTTCCTTTTTAAAAGAATCTATCAACATCAAAGTGGCGCCATATACATGACACATAGTCCAAAGCGTGTATATTCAAATAATAATACCTTTGGACTTGCACTTTGAAGTAGATCACCATCATCAAATGATCGGCGTTCTTTCAAAATCCATTCTTTAGTAATCTTTTAGTATAGTAAACACTTTACATACATCTTCTATTCATCCTATCATGACGACTTTCATGATCAAGCTACTGTAGCTTATAAAGGTGAATCGTGAGTATAACATTACTTTCCAAAACCCTTTTGGATGATTAGGATGTCTAGCATCTCCAACCATTGCAAATTCTCATCCAATATGAGAACATATATTATAATCTATCATATTGCAACCAAAACACTGTTTCATATATCGTTATATCTACCACACATGATGGTTTCTGAAACAATTCTTTCAGCTCCTAGATAAACTTGATATTAAAACAATCAAGAATCATGGAGGCAAACATGATACTTAAGATACTAACACTGGAATTGTTACTCTTGATTTAATACTAACTATTAAATTTCACGGAGTAAATAGAGTTTGCTGAAAGTTTGCAATAGGACTTGAAACTTTAGATTGACACCAACACAATACGATACCAGTTCGTAAAGTATATATATCCAGAATTCTATAGTTCTATTATCTCAATTACAACTATGCATAAGGTGGTGAACGAATGCCAATGACTACAACAAATTATGCAAATTCACTTTGATTTAATTTATAATAAATTGAGTTCTACTAATCCAAATTAGAAATAAACTCCCACTCAAAAACTACATCCCTCGTGTCTTTTTGGTGATTACATGAACCAAATCCACTACACCAAGTCCGATCATCACGTGAGTCGGTGTAGCTTCAAAGGCGAGCATCCATATGGTCATCATATCAAAACATATGACTCATGCTTAACCTTTCGGTCCGTGTTCCGAGGCCATGTCTATACATGCTAGGCTCGTCAAGTAAGAACCTTAGTATTCGCGTGTGTAACTGTCTTACACCCGAGATATTCTCGTGGATTCAAGTACA
This sequence comes from Avena sativa, assembly GCA_916181665.1. Taxonomy (NCBI): domain Eukaryota; kingdom Viridiplantae; phylum Streptophyta; class Magnoliopsida; order Poales; family Poaceae; genus Avena; species Avena sativa. The sequence goes on along the minus strand of OV702284.1, from coordinate 182,048,235 downwards.
CCCGATCATCACGTGATGTCCTGAAGCGACGAAACATTGTCGGTGCATACTTAAGGAAGAACACATTCTTATCTTGATATCTAAATGAGGGATCATCTTATTATGCTAATAAAACGCCAAACAAGCAATATAAGATGCAATCAAACATCACATGTTAATAAGTGAAATATGGTTCCCGCATATGATCTCCATCATGTGCACCGTGGTATGATCACTATCACACCTTTATGTGTAAGGACAAGGTCTATGGAACTTACACGCTATGTGTGTTGTAAGAGTATCATCTCATACTTCTACTTACAACATCACCATATCATAACACTAGCCCAGCAAAAATCTAAACAAGACGCCTCTAATTTATCCATTGCAAGTTTTACGTGGTTTAGGGCTTTCGAAGATAGAATCGTTCTTACCTACGAACATGAACCACAACAAGGATAACCAAATTGTTGAAAACTCGTTGCAAATTAGATATTGACTATAGTAGGAGAGACAGACACCCGCTAGCCACTTATGCAAAACTAGTTGCATGTCAAGCGTGGAACAGGTCTCATGTGCGAGGACATGTAAAGTTTGTCCAGGCCGCTTCATCCCACTATGGCACCAATATCCAAAGTACAACTAAGAAGCAATAAAATGATCATCATCGCCCACATACTCATATGTGTACTACCCGTGCAAAGTATCTACGCATAAACCTGGCTCTGATACCACTGTAGGGTTCGCAGCATAGAAAACAAAAAATTTCCTACGATGTGAACTATGTACCAAGATCTATCTATTAGATACAAACAACGGGCGGATGTATATCCGTAGAGAACATACCCTTGAAGACCTACAAAGCTTAACGAGTTCAACTTGTGGTTGATGTAGACGATCTCTTGCCGATCTCAAGATCGAGAGGAAGTCCTAGCGCCGCAAAATAGCAGCGCATCCGTGCTCGCACACACGTTCGAGGCACCGAGCAACCTCCGCCTCCTCGCTCCAGCGATGCAGCGGAAGCACAACTCTTTCTTGCCGAATAGCCACCGGGAACATGTATCTCGCTAGTCCGAGACCATGGGGGATAAATTCTAGAGGGGGAGAGAGATCCTTCACGAGGAGGTGTGAGAGACAAGTGAGGAGGGGGGCTCCTTTTATAAGAGGAGGGGGGCACCCAAGGGGGTGGCCACCGGCCATGGGGGCTGCCCCCTCCCCTCCTTCATTCATGTGGGTGGACACTCCACTCACAAAATGGCCCTTCAATTTTCTCCACTCAAAAGTCCACTCAAATTCCCATTAAATTTCCACCAAAGTTAATGCAAACTCTCATTAAATAAAACTCTTTTATTTTATTCAGAATTTTGTCAATTACTTTAATGACAAACATTCACAAATAAACCCTTGCTAGAATTCCATTTCACATGCATAAGCACTTTATGCAATTTCACCCGAAAACCTGTTTCGGTATCTAGTGAAATAAATTCCTGCGCTTGTTCATTCTTTCGGCATGAAACTTTTGCTCCAAATGGATGTCGGTGTCTCTTAATTGTTTCACCCTACAGTTCGCTAATAATGCGGACATGATCGAGACTCCTCTCAGATCAATAATCAGAAGCGGGATCTGGAGACCCATACTGACTCCCACACATTCAACGATGACTTTCTTGTGATCGTCGGAACCTTTTACGCTAGTATCTTAATCCCTTTGTTTCACGATATATTACATGTCCGAGATTCGATCATCGGTATCTCCATACCTAGTTTGATCTCGTTACTGACATGCACTCTTTTCTCGTTCCCGTGATATAACATTCTAGTGATCAAATCACTTGCTTGCAAGCTAATCAATGTGATATCACCGAGAGGGCCCAGAGTATCTATCCATCATTGGGATGAACAAATTCCACTCTCGATCCATGGGCCTCAACATAACACTTTATTAGTTCTGAATCCATCTTTATAATCACCCTGTTACGGTGTGACGTTTGATATTATCAAGAAACTCTTCCGGTGTTAGTGATTGACATGATCTCATGGTCTAAGGATTAGGATCACTTCATAAGTTGTTATAGCAATATAAACTCAATGACTTTGATCGTAATGCTATACTTCGGATGAATGTTCATCACATCATTACACTAATGTTGTGACCTTGTTATTAACAGCATCCAATGTCCATGATCAGGAAACCTTGATCATCTTGGTAATCAACGAGCTAGTTTATGAGAGAGGCATAACTAGGAACTTCCTTTTTGTTTATTAAACACACATGTATTAACGTTTCCGTATTAATACAATTATAGCATGCAAAATAAACATTTATCATAAACAAGGAATACGATAATAACCACTTTATTATTGCCTCTCGGGCATATTCCCTTCAGTTGTGCAGGTAGCAAAATTGGATGATGATGTCCGTGTAGAACTTGATCATCGTTGGTCCATCCAGCTTATTGATGGGCTTTTCCTCGATCCACTTAGTGAACTTGTCTATGGCGACGAGCAGGTGCGTCATACCGGACCGAGCTGTTTTGAACGGCCCAACCATGTCTAGCCCCCAGACTGCGAATGGCCAGGTGATTGGTATCGTCTTGAGTGCCGCAGACGGCGTGTGCTTCAATTGGATGAATCGCTGACAACCGTTGCATGCTTTGACCAACTCCTAAGCGTCCTTCAGCGCTGTCGGCCAATAGAAACCATGGCGGGGAGCCTTGGCTGCTATTGCCCTTGATGAAGCGTGGTGGACGCATTCGCCCTGGTGTATGTCCTCTAGGAGCTTGGTTCCTTCCTCTTGGATTACGCATCGCTGATAGATGCCCCCGATGCTGTGCTTATACAACTCGTTCTTGATTATGGTGTACACGCTTGCTCTTCGTCGCACTTGTCGTGCTGCCACTTCCTCTGTTGGGAGCTCGTCCTTGGCCAAGAAGTTCATGAATGGCTTTGCCCAGTCGGGTGTTTCCCGAATGGTGTACACTGTCTGCATGATGATCTTGATCTCCTCGTGAATGGCTGGCTCTAGAACGTCGGGAGGTTTGTCGGGTGGGAGCTTGCTGGTGTCGACCAGAGGCTGCCGCGGAGCAGTCCCCGGGTGCGACGCGGCAGTCCCCGGGTACGACACGGCAGTCCCTGGGTGCGGCGAGGCAGTCCCCGAGTGTGGCTCAGTAGTCCCCGGGTGTAGCACGACACCGGATATTCCTGGGTCTGCGCTGGGTATGATGGAGTCGGATTCTAGTGACGGGGTGATGGAGGGCTTGCACAGGTGCTCGAGGGAGACTCCAGGCGGTATGGCCTGTCTTGTCGAGCCGACCCTGGCCAAAGCGTCAGCAGCTTCGTTGTTGGCCCTGGGTACGTGATGGAACTCGCATCCTTCGAAGCAAGCGCACAACTGCTGAACGATGAAACGGTAGAGGGTCATGTTCGCGTCCCTTGCATCCCACTCGCCGGATACCTGCTGCACCACCAGGTCTGAATCTCCAAAGCATAGTACCCTCTGAATGCCAATCTGTTTGGCCATCTTGAGCCCGTGGATGAGTGCTTCATACTCGGCAACATTGTTGGATGCCTTGAAGTGGATCTGGAGGACGTACTCCAGCCGATCGCCTTTGGGTGAAGTTATCACGATTTAGGCTCCGAGTCCTCCTCGCATCTTGGATCCATCGAAGTGTAGATTCTAGTATGTTGAATCATGGACCGGTGGCATGTACTGCGTCTCTGCCCAATCGACGATGCAGTCGGCCAGTGCCTAGGATTTGATTGCCGTCCTTGGGTCATACTGAATGTTGTGTGCAGCGAGTTCTATGGCCCATTTTTCCACGCGCACGGTGGCATCCTTGTTGCTGATAATCTCCGCGAGCGGGGCCAATGCCACCACCCGGATGGAGTGTTCCTGGAAGTAGTGCCTGAGCTTCTTCGCTGCCATGTACACGCCATACACCAGCTTCTGGTAGTGGGGGTAGTTTTGTTTGGAGAGCGACAGTACTTCGCTTAGGTAGTAAATGGGACATTGGACCGGCTGGGGCTTCCCTTCTTCTGGCCTTTCCACTACAAGTACAATGCTGACCACTCTGTTTGTGGCAGCGATGTACATCAGCATTGGCTCCTTCGCGGCTAGTGCCGCCAAAATAGGCGATGACGTGAGCATGCGCTTGATGTCCTGGAAAGATTTGTCCGCTTGAGCTGTCCAGACGAACTTGTCCGTTTTCTTCATGAGTTGGTACAAGGGGAGTGCCTTCTCACCCAGCCGGCTGATGAACCGGCTGAGGGAAGCCAGGCACCCGGTGAACTTCTGTACGTCGCGCAGGCTTTGTGGTAGCTCCATGCGTTCGATGGCTCCAATATTCTCCGGGTTCGCCTTGATTCCTCGCTCGGAGACGAGAAAATCGAGGAGATTGCCAGCTGGGACGCCGAAGACGCACTTCTCCGGGTTCAGTTTGATCTGGAAACGGCGTAGATTGTCAAACGTTTCCTTCAGGTCCTCGAGCAGTGTGTGCCGCTCCTTGGTCTTGATGACGACGTCGTCGACATAAGCATGCACATTTTTACCAATCTGAGTCTGCAGGCATTTCTGCATGCAAAGTTGGTAAGTCGCCCCCGCATTCTTCAGACCTAAGGGCATGGTGGTGTAGCAGTAAACCCCATACGGTGTTATGACTGATGTCTTTATTTGATCGGTTACATTGATCTTAATCTGGTGATAACCCGATTAAGCGTCCAGAAAAGACAACAAATCACACCCAGCGGTGGAGTCAATGACTTGATCTATCTGCAGCAGAGCGAAAGGATCCTTGGGGCATGCCTTGTTGAGGCTGGTGTAGTCAACACACATGTGGCATGTCTTGTTCTTATTCAGTACCAGCATCGGGTTGGCCAGCCATTCCGGGTGGAAAACTTCCATGATGAAGCCGGCTGCGAGCAGCCGTGTGATCTCCTCACCGATGGTTCTTCTTTTTTCTTCCGTGAAGGAGCGTAGAGATTGTTTGACCGTCTTCGCATCCGGTCGAACATGAAGAGAGTGCTTGGCGAATTCCGTCGGGACACCTGGCATGTATTTGGGGCACCATGCGAAAATGTCCTAATTCTCATGGAGGAAGTCGACGAGCGCGCTTTCCTATTTGTTGTCCAGACCGTTTCCAACCAGGACGAACTTGCTTGGGTCCTCCTCGTTTAGCAGGATCGACCTTGTGCCCTGCGAGGGTTTCAACTGTGATTCTCCTGTCGGCTTAGGCTCTCCAGCCGGCGTATCCTTTGGTAGAGCCACCACGTTCTGCATTATGACACGCTTCTCATCAGCGATGATCATCGCTTCGGCTAGCTTGGATCCGTCTATGGCGCACTCGATCGAACGCTTGTAGCAGCCATCAACATTGTTCACTCCCTTTGGGCCTGGTAGCTTCATTTTGAGGTATGTGTAGTGCGGCACTCCCATGAACTTGGTGAGGGCTGGGCGCCGTAGTATGACGTGGTAGGCGCTGGAGAGGTTCACAACCTCGAACCAAATTGGCTTGCGACGAAAGTTGTTCTAGCTGCCGAAGATGACGTCCAACTGGATCTTGCTAATTGGCGAGTGCGACGGGCCTGGCACTGCAACGTGGAACGAAGTGCTTGAGGGCTGCAACTAGGACTCGCTGATACCGAGCCACTCGAGGCTGCTGCGATATAGGAGATTGATGCTGATGCCTCCATCGACGAGCTCACGGGAGAAACGGCACGAGTGTTTCTTGGAGACAATGATGGGGTCGAGGACCAACGCGTAGCTGCCAGGGCTTGGTAGCACAGCCGGCTGGTCTTCCTTGCTCCAGGTGATTGCCTGGTCTGACCAATGTAGGTATTGGGGGACGGGGGGAACGATTGCGTTCACCTCCGCCTCGCATCTCCATTTGGCGTGCTTTGTCTCTGGATCCGCAGGGAAGATGTGGTATTTGCCCACTTGTCATGGGTAACCATCCTCATCGTCCTCGCGGCGGTTATGCTGCTCCCTGTTGTCCGGTGGGCCTCCGACTGGCGGTGGAGGTGGTGGTGGGAGCCCACCGGCTTCAGCCATCTTCTTCGTCCAGCTGCACTGGCGCGTTGTGTGGTTCGCAGGCTTGCTGCCGCCGCTGTGGAACTTGAACGGCCCATCGAGCATGGACTCCATGGTGTACTTGGACCGAGGCGGCCTGTCATCTGGTATCTTCCTCCGGCTGCCTCCTGCAGCCGGGTCCTCATGCACAACAACTACTTGCTTGGTGCCGTACCGGTTGTCCGGTTGGTCATTTTTCCTCTTGCCATGGCGATTGTCGTGGCCGTGCCGCCTGGGGTGGTGGTCGCCCGGCTGGCGGTGCTCCGCCTGCTCGTCCGTGACGATTTGGCCTTGGTCGTCCACTACGATGGGCTTCTTCATAGCCGTGTTGGTGGTGGCGTACTCGTCCGTGATGGCCATGACCTGGTCCATGGTTTGCGGGTCTGCCCGGCTGAGCTTATGCTTCAGCATGGTTCCATCTTGGCAACCGTTGGTGAAGAAGTCAATTTCCTGGTGCTCGCACACCCCTTCACACGAGTTGTGCATGCTGGTCCACCCGGTGAGGTAGGCGCGGTCGGATTCGTCTTTGCCTTGCATGCAGAGGGCAAGCTCACGAGGTCGACCCGGCCGCTTGTATGTTCCGGTGAAGTTGCGAATGAACGCTTCTTAGAAGTCTAGCCAGGCGTTGATGTTGTTGTCGGGGAGGTTGTTGAGCCATGTTCTTGCCGAATCGACGAGCATGAGGGGGACGTAGCGGACGGCCAGGCAGAGATTTACGTTGGCGATTCCCACTGCGGTAGTGTAATCCACTAACCAATCCTTAGGCTTGACCGTGCTGTTATATTTTGGCGTGTCCCTTGGAAGCGAAAAACCCTTTGGAAACAGCTCGTTCCGGATGCGTGGACCGAAACACTTCGGGCAAGCTGGACTTTCCTCCTCCAGCATGCGTGACTACACAAGGAGGTCGATGCGCTCGCGCGCGTAAGCCGGTTCTCGGGGGCCGACTCGGCCCTTCAGACGCAACGCGGGCGGGTCCTTGTTCGCATCTGCTCCTTCATTCAGGGCGCGCGTCTTCTTTTCTTGGGAAGCTCCTGCTGCCGGGGCACGGCTCACGCTAGAAGTAGCGGTGTCCCGGTTGTGGCGGCCACGATTGCCGGACTTGCCACGTGGGCGGCTGTTTTGCCCAACTCCTCCTGGGGAGGACGCCTGCTGGTGCTTGCTTCCCCCGTGCGCCGTCTGGTCCGCGCCTTTGCAAACGTTGATGTCTCGGGAGTTACCCATCTGGCTGGGAGTACCCTCGGCCTGCTGCTTGTTTGCGGTGGTGACGAGGAGCTGGACGTGCTCCTGCTGGCGACGAAGCTCCTCTCCCTCGAGGTGCTTCAGCTACGCGGCCGCCGCTTCGGCCGCTCTCATGTTCTTGGCGGGGGCGCTGTAGACGGGCTGCGCCATGCCTGCATGCGAATCGGCAGCGCGGTCCAGTTCCGACACGAGGTCACGCCCCCGATGCTGGATCTTCCTGACGAAGCCGTGCGCAGCGTTGTACTCATGCACGGTGGCGTTTAGCCGGAGCTGGTTAGCGGCAACCTTGGTGGCTTACTCCAGGAGCTTCTGGCGCATAGCTTCGAGCGCGGCCGCGGCAGCTGCCGGGTCCGCTTCGACGATGTCCGGAGCGCGTAGGTGCTGGATGGAGGTAGTGAGAGGATCTTGCTCTTGCTCGGGCGTAGAGCTCTCTCCTCCCGCCCAACACTCCTGAGGCGGGCAGTTGTTTTCACGGGAGTTTACCACCATGACTTCGACGCAACCACTCGTCGCGGCCGGGCCGTTGGCAGGGTGGCTAAGAGGCACGTCGAGGATGGAGGTGACCACGCTGGGGAAGACCTCAGCGATGGTGGCGACGTAGTCGCGGATGTCCCCGAAGTGCATGATGGAGCCGTTGGAAGGGAAGGTGTTCTCGGCGAAGCACGCGGCGTTGTCGATGACGCAGTCGAAAGCGCCGAACGTGAGAACGAGGCCGGAGGACACGCATTCACCGGCAACGAGCGGATGTCCCGTGTGGAAGATGATCCCAGCCGAAGCGTTGTGCCTCACGGTGGGCGCCAACTGTCATGGTGTGGAACACGGCTGTGCCATCGGGGATGGCTAAAGAGGTACACTCGGATGCAATCGGTGGCTCACGCAACGGGTTGGGCACAGTAAACTGCTAACACAACGACGTACCCAGGTTCAGGGCCCTCTCGGCAAGGTAACACCCCTACTCCTTAAAGATGAACTATACGATGGGGAGAATGCCCAATACAGATGCTCCTGGAGTTGTTTCCTTAGCTACTCTCGAGATCTAGAGGAAGATGAAAACTAGAGGCTAACACTTCTATCCTTCTATCATTGCTTACCTAGAACCCTAGCTCTGCCCTCCATTATATACTGGTCTGGGGGCAGATTACAATTTGGGCTCTAGGGTTTACTGTTTTTATACGGGTTTACAGGGCAGGGCCGGCTGCAGGGGCCCAGCCGGTGGGCCAGGACCCAGTCCGCCCTTCTTTTAGCATCACCCTCTTCTTTAGCGGTCACCCGAGATTCCTTTGGGGCGTCACCCTTGCTTTAACGGTCACCCGGACTGCTTTTGCCAGTCAGCCGACCACTTTGCTTTATCCTCGTCGGGTAGCACTGGTCGTGACGGCACTCCAGCCTTCTTAATGAAGAGGGAGGGCCAGAGGCGTACCCCGCAAGGAGCGTCAGCCCTTCCGTGCTCTCCATCGAACCCGAGGTGAGCCGGGTGGAAGTGGCCACCCGGCCGGTTCTTCTGGCTACCGGCTAGACGGGTCAGCTGGGAAAGTTTTAAGCCCCGCTAGGGGGCATTAGCCAACCAGCTGGAGTTGTCCTTCTTGAGGGTCAGGCGGCCTATTCCTTCTGGAGCTGGCCTACTTGTGCCTGGCTTTCCCCACCCAGGGGTTATCCCCCCGACAATATATGTGAATGTGCTGCGACGGGATTGTGAGCCTTGTACTATGCACAAGTCCAGGTGTTGTGCATCCTACTTGCCTCACGGTTCCGTCGTAGCATATTCCTGTGTCCAACGGCCTATGTATATATGAGGCATGCTTTTTGAGTTACTTTGGTTTTTTTCGAGAATGCCGATGATTGAAATGTCGTGGCACACTATATATATGTGGATGTGCTGCGATGGGATAGTGAGTCTTGTGATATGCATAAGTCCACGTGTTGTGCATCATACTTGGCTTACTATTCCGTCGTAGCATATTCCTGTGTCCAATGACCTATGTATATATGAGGAATTCTTTTTGAGTTAGTTTGGTCTTTTTTCGAGAATGCCGATGATTGAAATGCTGTGGCACACTATATATATGTGAATGTGCTGCAACGGGATAGTGAGCCTTGTGATATTCACAAGTCCAGGTGTTGTGCATCCTACTTGGCTTACTATTCCATCGTAGCATATTCCTGTGTCCAACAACCTAGTTCTATATGAGGCATGCTTTTTGAGTTACTTTGGTCTTTTTCGAGAATGTCGATGATTGAAATGTCGTGGCACAATATATGTGAATGTGATGCGACAGGAGTGTACGCATTGTGCTATGCACAAGTCTAGGTGTTGTGCATCCTACTTGGCGTACAGTTCCGTCGTAGAATATTCCTGTGTCCAACGACCTAGTTATATATGAGGCATGATTTTTGAGTTACTTTGGTCTTTTTGAGTTGGGACTACTTTCTATAAGTGTATCTTCATATGCGACTTTAATTATACATGTTTTTCAATCACCGGTTAATTATTATTGCCAACTTGTACATGACGTGGTACGTCATGTACAAGGGACGGGTTCCCGGAGTCTACGATGATTGGGAAGATTGCCGGAGACAGGTGCACCATTTTAGCGGCAATATCTACAAAGGGTACAACACTATGGCAGAGGCGGAAGTTAGATACACGCGCTATCTAGTGGCAGTTAGGATGAGGAACCAGATGAAAACCTACACCTTCATCGCGGTGATGCTTATCGTCCTTGGTTGTTTATACCACGTGTGTTTCTAGTTTAGATGTATCTGCGAGCTTCTGAGCTCTAACTTGTTCGAGACACATGTATTCATGTCACCAACTACTTTGTAACTTGATCAAAATAATGTAACTTATACTATGTATTCATGTATGTGAATTATCTATATGTATTTGTTTCAATCTTGTTTTGCAAATTGTGTATTTATATATATACCTGTATATCTTATATATGTGTGTGTATATCTGTCTTGTATATTGTATATAATCTGTACTATATATCATCCGGCTCATAATTAAAAAAAACAAAAAAATTTCTTGTGGCGCACATGGCCTGGATTTAGTAGCGCACTATACCTAAAGCGCACATGACTTCCCTCAGTGGCGCACTGCCATGTGCGCCACATGCAACATACTAGAAGCGCACCTGCCTCCTAGCCATCGCGCACTGGCAGGTGCACTACTACTATCTCCAGATACACGTAGCGCACCAGGAAGTGCGCTACGGGTAAGTGTTAGTCGTAGCGTAGGCATGGTGGCGCACCCCTAGTGCGCCACGGATAAGGTTATTGAACCTTAGCTATATGTGCTGAGTTGTGCAGCGCCGGAAAGAGTCCCGGAGGAACCACAATGCTCATGGCTTACGTGACTCAAAGGTTGTTGTCACGGCTGTCTAATTTCCTATTGAACCAAGTAGGTTGGGTAAACAATCAAATACTAAGATTTGAGAGTAAATTATTGTTTGAAAATGATGAACCGACTACATGCAAATAAGCGATGATGGGCCCTGAATCCATCAAATGGCTTGACGCCATAAAATCTATGATAGTTCCATACACGTGAAATCAAGTTTTTGAACTTGGAAGACCCTTCAGAAAGGTGTAAAACCTATCGGTTGTATTTGGATCTATAAAGAAATAGTCATGGATATTTCACTTCTATGAAATTATTGACATGTCGGGAAAGATTTTATGACAATGTTCAAGGAGTTGACTATGACAAGATTTGATCTTTCAATACGATATTTAGTCTCAACGGATTAATGTAGCAACCACTACATATAATTTTGGTATATGGTAGTTGAACAAAGAAAGAAAGTTCTTCTATAGAATGGTTACCTAGGACTTGTACATGACACAATCCAAAGGGTTTTGTTAATTCAAAGGTTGCTAAAAGGGCATGCAAACTTCAATGATTGAAGTAAGCATAGAAAAGTTGGAATCTTCAGTGTGATGAAACTATTAAAAGAGTTTAATTTCATCGGAGATGATGAAGATGCTTGCATTTGCAAGAAATTAAGTGGGAGCGCTGAGACATATTTCTAATACATTATTTGGAGGACATCTTGTTGATTGGAAATGGTGTATCTTCTATTGACACAGGTTAAGAATTTCATTTCGATGAAAGTCTTAGGAAAAACCCAAATATTAGGCATCTATGTTTATATGGATTGATTGAGACGCTAATATGGTTGTGCCATATGTACATAGATGAGATATTAAATGAGTTCAATATGGAAACGACAAGAAAGGTTCTTGTCGCAGAGAAAGGGTTGAATAAAGATTCAAGTGTATTGACACTTGGTAAATGAAACGGGATTCAAGTGTTTTTGACACTTGGTGAGTGAAATCACATGAATATTTTGATCAATAATACCGTGATATGTACACATCCAGATATGTCCTATTCTCTAAATGTTATGAGCATATACCAGAATGATTCATAAGATGATCATTGGAAGATAGTAATGATATTCTTATGATCTTTTGGAAGAACTAAGAATATGTTCTATTTGTAGAAGAGACAGATAATTCATTGTAAAATGTTACATTGGTACTAGTTTTGTCACAAGATTAAGTTTATCTCAATTTAAACTATGGGTGGCACAATGTAATAGAAAGGAGGTTCCATGATGGATTTGGATGAATTCCAAAGTTAAGACATTGTGATGGATACTACAACAAAATGCTAAGTATATGACTGCTATTGTAGTAGCAAAGGAGGGCATTTGTGTCAAGTAGTTTGTTATCAAACTCGGTGTGGTTCACAGCGGGCTAACACTATGAAGATATATTGTACGATAATAATATTTACATGATTCAACCCCAAGGAACTAAAGGTCTCACCAAAAGACCAAATTTATACAATGCCATCTCATTAGAGAATGAGTGATGCGTGAAGATGCAAAGACATGCAAATACACACATACTTGAAAGTGTCAGATCCGGAGATTACATTTACTACTTGCAAACGCGTATATACAACACCAGAAAGACATAAGTGTTGAATTTTGAAAGAGCATTTCATGTTATGTAGTGTTTTGTGTGTTAGATAACAATGCCAAGGATTATTTAATGTGTTTTGAAGTGTTTCAGGTCTTAGCATATTCATAAGGGGAAAATAAATGGTCTTGGGGGCGGATTATCTGCCCCTGCCAAGAGCCGGATAATCCGGCCCTATCCCAAGTCCAAGCGCAGCCGCGCGTCACACTACATGGCGGGGGGGGGGGGGGGGATTTCCCCCGGATTGTCCGGCTAGGCCAGATAATCCACCCCTCAGGGGGGCGGATAATCCGCCCCCGGGATTTCTCCAATGAGAGTTGAGGCACGTATTACTCCATGGGGGCGGAGAATCCCCCGGATTGTTCGGCAAGGGCTGGAGTGTTTTCCCGGGTAGATAATTCTCCCATTGGGGAGCGGATTATCCGCCCCCTCATGAATTTTTTAGAAGGATATCAAGGCGCCACGCACTGTATGGGGTGCGGAAAATCCCCCGAAATTTCTGGCTCTGGGGCAGATTTTCCCCTAGGGAGGATAATCCGCCCCTAGTGGGGGGTGGATAATCCGCCCAAAATGTCTCCAACAGCCAGTTTTGGCAGGGGTATTTAATCACCATCGCCCCCTCCTGCCAGAACTCTTGATTCATTTCGAAAAATACAAGACTTGTTCTTCAAAGCTCCAACAAGAGATCTCCACCTTCACCCACCCAAAGGCTTCAACCTTTGGGGAACCGAAGGAGGCGGCATCGATCTTCATCAACAGTAATCAAGCACTTCACTTGCCCTCCATTCACTTGGAGGATTATTGATCTATTATTTCTTACAAATATCTAGATCCTTGATGGCGCCCAGTACTTGTCGTGGGACGCTTCGTTGGAAACCCCCAGAGCAAGGTATGAAGCAGCACAGTAGCAAGTTTCCCTCGGTAAGAAACCGAGGTTATCAAACCAGTAGGAGGAAGGAAATGTCACACAGGTGTTGCAAGCAACGCGGAGACCTGCACAACACAAACTCAAGACTTTGCCCCAACGAATCAGTGAGTTTGCCAAGCTCACCGGTTTGCTGTAACAAAGGATTAAACATATGGTGTGGAAGGTAATGATGGTTTGCAGCAAGTAAACATGTAATAGTGGAAGATGTATCAATGGTAAAGATTGGACCGGGGTCCATAGTTCACTAGAGGTGCTCTCCTTAGATAAACAACATGGCATGAAGGGTAAACAAATTACAGCGGGCCAATTGATAGAAACTGAGCAAGGCATAACAATGCAATTACTAGTCAGAAAGATCCTTTGAGGCTGATTGGGCAATACAACAATATACATAGACCTCCATCCAACTACATCTATGACTAGAAGTCCACCTTCAGGTTATCATCCGAACCCCCTCCAGTATTAAGTTGCAAGCAACAGACAACTGCTTTAAGCAAAGTGTGTAAGGTAAACAGTCCACATGATCCATGAACAAGAGACCATTGTTTTCTCCCTAGTAGCAACAACACATCTACAACTGAAGATATTATTGTCACTTCCCTTGGAAGCTAGAGGCATGAACCCACTATCGAGCATAAGTACCCCCTCATGGAGTCACTAGAAACTACTTGGACAAGATAGCTACTAACAACGGAGAGCATGCAAGATCAAAAACAACACAGACATGATAGAATCATAAATATAAAACCATTAATCAAACCAACATAATAATGTCAATATCCATCGGATCCCCGCAAACACAACATGCATGATTACAAATAGATTAGATCTTCTTCATGAACGGAGCTCACAAGATCTATACATGAAAGCACAAAGGAGGAGATATAACCATCTAGCTACTACATGGACCCATACTCCAAGGTGGAACTACTCACGCATCATACCAGAGAGAAGGCCTCTGGGATGGTCTCCCCTCCGGCAGGGTGCCTGGAAGAACTTCAGATCCCCCCTGGTCTAGGGACGATGGTGGTGGTGGCTATCGACGGTTTCGTGGATTTCTGATCGGGTACTCAGGGTTTCTGCATCGGGGGCTTCTTATAGGCGAAGGGGCGATACCGGGAGGTGTCCAGGGCCACCAAGCCCTAGCCATGCATGGGCCCACCTGCCCCCGCGCCTGGGGTGAGTCTGGCCCCCTGGCTGGACCCTCCGTCTCTCCTCTGGACTTCTTGTTCCCCACGGAAATTAATTTACTTTGATATTTGTCCCGTCCAATTCCAATAATATTTCTTTACTAACTTTTCTGAAACCAAAAACAGCAGAAAACAGGCATCTGGCACTATTGCAACTTGTGAATAGGTTAGTACTAGAAAACATGTAAAAATCACCTCAAAGTGTAAACAATCAAAGCAAAGTAGATACAAAACAAGCATGGAGCATCAAAAATTATAGATACGTTTCCAACGTATCAATCCTTGTTTTGATAATTTGATAATCCTTGTTCTTGTGGAAGCTTGTTGTCATCACGGGAGCCTCCAATTTAGTTGTGGATGTGTGCCCTGCTAGCGTTGTAAAGGCACCGGTTCCCACCTCGAAGGGTACCAATAGTGGAAAGATGGATCAGACCTTTGGTGGCGAGATCCATCGGAGAATAGGGTGAGGCCTATTGTGGCATGGTGATCTTAGAACTGCCCACCCCTCCAATGCAGATGTACTTTCCTTAATATGGAAGGAACTGCGATCAAACAAATCCATGTGTCTTCGCATGCTCTGCTACGTTTTCCTCGCTCCTCTTTACAAGCTTAGTAGTTAGGTTTGCATATAGGAAAATTCTCGTAATTGAATATCTAGAGAATTTACTTTGTGTCAAGCCTAAAATTGAAAAGGAACTAAAATTTGAAGTAGAACCTATTCAACCCCCCTCTAGATGCCCATACGATCCATTTAACCTCCTAAGAGAAGTATGGGTACCAAGGGAGATGGGAGTGATGCTGCGGACATAGTCGCCATGAACAATGTCAAGACATTGGAAACAACCTTGATTAGTTCAATGGATACTAAGATGGAAGATATGCGCAAATGATTATGCGTCTCTCCGCACCCACAACACCACCTCCATCTGTAGGAGATATGCCCAAGAGGCAATAATAAAGTGGTTATTATCATATCTTCATACTTATGATAAATTTTTACATACCATGCTATAATTGTATTAACCGGAAACATTAATACTTGTGTGATTTGTAAACATAAAAGAGTCCCTAGTAAAGCCTCTTGTTAAACTAGCTTGTTGGTTAATATATGATCATGGTTTCCTGATCATGAACATAGAGATGTTATTAACAACAGGGTCATATCATTAGGAGAATGATGTG
Organism: Avena sativa; assembly: GCA_916181665.1. Taxonomy (NCBI): domain Eukaryota; kingdom Viridiplantae; phylum Streptophyta; class Magnoliopsida; order Poales; family Poaceae; genus Avena; species Avena sativa. The sequence goes on along the minus strand of OV702284.1, from coordinate 182,032,661 downwards.
ATGGACATACTCCTATAGTTAAGCGTAGCATAAAGATCAAGTCATTTAATATAGTTCATTTGCTATAAGCTTTCTGATACATAGTAACCTAATTCCTTCGACCATGAGATCATGCTAATCACCATCACCGGAAGGATGCTTTGATGACATCAAACACCACACCGTAACTGGGTGGCTATAAAGGTGGCATTGAGTGTTCGGAAAGTATGTGTTGAGGCACATGGATCAAGAGTGGGATTTGTCCATCCATATGACGGATAGATATACTCTGGGCCCTCTCGGTGGAATGTCATCCAATTAGCTTGCAAGCATGTGACTGGCTCACAAGGGATCACATATCACAGGAACAAGAAAAGAGTACTTATCAGTAATGAGGTTGAACTAGGTATGCAGAGATACCGACGATCATAACCTCGGATAAGTAAACTATCGTGAGACAAAGGGAAATTGGTATCGTATGTAAGTGGTTCATTCGATCGCAAAGTAATCGTAGAAATATGTGGGATCCATATGAATTTCCAGATTCCTCTATTGGTTATTAATCGGAGAAGTGTCTCGATCATGTCCGCATAATTCACGAACCGTAGGGAGACACACTTAAGGATTCGACGTTTTTTGAGTAGTTATGGTATGATGAGGAAGAGACCGAATATTGTTCGGAGTCTCGGATGGGATCCGGGATATCACGAGGAGATCCGGAATGGTCCGGAGAATAAGATTCATATAAGGAAAGTCCCGTTTCGGTGTTGGGGAATGTTTCCGGTGTTTTCATCGGGAATGTTCTAGAAGGTTCCGGAATGTCCGACACTCCGGAGGGGAAGGGGTACATGAATGTGTCATTACAAGTTGGAATGATTGCATCATATACTAAGTGTCATCGCTGTTCCAAATAAAGGATTAATTCAAATCCTAGTTTGAAAAGTCAAATAGCTAAATTGAAAAGTCAAACGGCTAAATTTCGAAAGAGGAAAAGAGGTGGAAGGTGAAACCGAGTTGGGGAGGGAGTCCCTCCTCCCCAAGCCGGTGCACCACCCAAGCCGAGTTGGGGAGGGACTCCACTCCCTCCCCTTGGCCGGCCGGCCCCTCCACCTATATAAGGAGGGGCAGGGCTCCCTCCTAGAACACACAAGTACCTCTCCTCAAACCCTAGCAGCTGCTGCCCACCATAGCCGCCGCCTTAGGGTTTTTGCCCTAGCCGCCGACTTGGGGTGCCCCAAACCCTAGTCGCCGGCTCTAGCACCTCCTCCTTGGTGTGTCTAAAACCTAGATCGCCGAGGAGCTCTCTCATACTCCACCATACTCGCTCCGACTTAAGGCAAAGCCCTGCGAGATCTCCCCTCTACTTCCGGTACCACGCCGTTGTGCTGTCGGAATGCGAGGAGAGTGCTACAACCTTCGCTGCCTGCTGGAACAAGGGAGAGGAAGGTCTTCGTCGAGTACCGAACGTGTGACCGACTACGGAAGCGCTGTCGGAACACAGCGCCGGAAGGATCGTCTGCGCGATCTTGAGATCGGGAGTGTACGACTACATCATCCACGAGAATCTGCTCTCGTTAACCGCTTTGGATCTTCGAGGGTTAGTACTCTATTGACTCGTTGCTACAATCTAGTAGATAGATCTTGGCTTGATCATAGATTAGATCTTGATTGTGTGTTCATGCGGTAGAATTTTTTTGTTTTCCATGCTACGAACCCCTACAGTGGTATCAGAGCCGTGTCTATATGTAGATCTGTTTGCACGAGTAGAACACAATGGTCATTGTGGGCGTTGATGCTTTTATTGTCGATTGCTTCTTGTGTACTTTGCATCTTGCGGTATGTTGGGATGAAGCGGCCCGGGCTAACCTTACATGACATCGTTCATGAGACTTGCTCCACGCTTGACATGCAACTTGTATTGCATAAGTGGCTTTGCGGGTGCCTGTTTCTCCTAGCATAGTTAAGATCCAATTTACAACGGGTGATTAACAATACTAGTATCAATGTTGTGGTTCTTGTTTGTAAGTTAGAACGACACTTACTGAAAGCCCCAAACCACGTAAAATATGCAAAGAAAGTAGAGGCGTCTAACTTTGTTTTGCAGGGGTGTGCAGTGATGTGATATGGCCATGATTGTGATTATATATGATGTATGCAATGTTCCTTATTGTAAGTTGGCAACCGGCAGGAGCCATATGGTTGTCTTTAAATTCTGTTAAGACCCACGTGTCTATTCAAAGTAGTTGTAATAGTTGAAGCTGGTGGACGACAACCATGGAGCAGCGTCATTGACCTTGATGCAATGTCGGTGATGATGGAGATCATGTTCGTGCTAGAAGATGGAGATCGGAAGCACAAAGAAGAAAGGCCATATCATATCACATATTATGAATTGCATGTGATGTTAATCCTTTATGCATCTTGTATTGCTTAGTAGACGACGGTAGCATTATAAGATGATCCCTCATGCACATGAATTTCAAGTCATAAAGTGTTCACCCTTAGTTAGCACCGTTGCTAAAGCTTGTTGTTTCGAAGCACCACGTGATGTTCGGGTGTGTTAGATTCCGCAAGTGTATACAACATGGGAAAGCCAGATTTGCTCATGCGGAAGCTAAGGTTTGATCTTGACAAGCCTAGCATGTACAGACATGGTCTCAGGAACACGGATCACCGAAAGGTAAAGCATGAGTCATATAGTAGATATGATGAACATGTTGATTGTTCGCCATTGAAGCTACATCAACTCTCGTGATGATCGGTTTTGATGTGGTGGATTTGGTTCGTGTGATCACTAAAACAATGTGAGGGATATTGTTTTGAGTGGGAGTTCAACGGCAATATGATTAAAAGTTGAACACTATTTATCATAAAATTAAATCAAAGTGAATTTGCATAGTTGTTGTAGTCATTGGCATCCGTTTACCACCTTACGCTTAGTTATAATTGAGATGATAGAACTATAGAATTCTGGTTAGTTACTTTACGAACTGGTATCGTATTGTTTTGAAGTGTTAATCTAAAGTTTAAAAGTCCTATTGCAAACTTTCAGTAAGTTCCGGTTACTCCATGAAGTTTAATAATTGGTATTAAAAAAGGAGTGACAATTCCAAGAGTTAGTGTATGAGTATCATGTTTGTTTCCATGATTCTTGATATTCAAAAGATTGTCTTAATATCAAGGTTATCTAGGATCTGAAAGAGTTGTTTCAGAAACCATGATGTGTGGAAGATATTGTGATATCTGAAACGAAGTTTTGGTTGCAACATGATAGAGTATAATATGACAAAAGTCATGTTCTCATATTTGATGAGAATTTGCAAAAGGTTGGAGACACTAGTTGTCCTAATCCTCCAAAAGGTTTTGGAGAGCAACATTATACTCGCAATTCACCGTTACAAGCTAAAAGTAGTTTAATCATGGATAATACCATGATGAGGGTGAATATTTGATGTAGGTAAAATGTTTACTACACCAAGAGATTACTAAAGAAAGGAATTTGAAAGAACACCAAACATTTGATAAAGGTGATCTACTTCAAAGTGCAAGTCCAAAGACATTGGTATTTAACTATACACGCTTTGGACTATGTGTCATATGTATGACTCCACTATTGATGTTGATAGATTCTTTCAAACAGAAAAGGAAATACTGAAAGAGAATATCATAAATATATGGCAGAAAAGAAAAGACTAGAATTGTTCAGTTTAAGTATATAGATGATATACATGTTATGGCTATATTCTTTGCTTATTAAACAATGTGGTTCTTAAGTATTTGATACTGAATTTGTTGGTGTGAATCGTCATACGAAACAACACAATTCATGAACTACAATGGCCTAAGTAACTAGCAAAAGAATATGTGATGATGTTCATCGAGAACAAATAAAGGGTTATTGTGTTGCTCGAAGCTTGCCTTCAAGATTTGTTTTATCAGGTATTATGAGAACAAAAGGGTTGTTCAAATAATTGCCGTAATCCATAAAAGATGGATGATTCACAAATCTTGTTGGAGAAATCACATCCATAAAACTAGTGCTAAAAATGTTGAAAGACAAATTGATTGAAAGATCACTTAGGAAGTGACATCGCCGTTTAAATTATATTGGAAAGAAAACATGAAGAAACTCCATGTGGATGGAATTTTGGAGTCTTTTGATTTTTGATCAAATGACGCTTGTGAAACTTTCCTAGAGATAATTAAAACTTCGTTCATAGGCCAAAAGGGAACGAATGACTAGCTTATTGGAACTTGTACATATTGTTGTACGAAATCCATTATGTGTAGTCAAGAGCGATGGATTTCAACTTCATATGCTTTCTCCGAAAATTTGAGTGAATATATGAATATTTACTTAATAAGGATGAAGTGTGAAATATTTGAAAAGTTCAAAGATTTTCAAGATGAAGTGCAAAATCATTGTAACAAGAATATAAATCGTTTATGATAAGATCATAAAGGAAGATATTTGAGTTACAAGTTTAGCATAATACTTAAGATTTAAGGAATCGTTCTGTGGATTTGCATTTTCCCGAAACACCATAAGAGTATGGAGCGTTCGAGATATGTAATTAAACCTTGTTTGACATGGTAATATCGAAGGTGTAATTCATAAAACTGCCATTGTATTTTAAAGATTAAAAGCTTTAGAGATTACCATTTTCCATTGAAAAGAGCTCCATCATAATCCGTTGAAATGACACCATATGTTATGGTTTGGGATAAAACCCAAGTTGTCCTTTCTTAAAACATTGGTATGCTTTGCATAAGAAAGATGTTTGCAACCAAAGTCGGATGAACCTGTCTTTGTATGTTATTTGGAATAACTGTTAAGTATTCCTCCATAACACCAGAGACAAAAGTGTTTGTCGCTTAGAACGTCAAGTTTCTTTGGGAAGGAATTTTTCGTGAAAAGTAAAATGGGAGGACAATAGAACTTTGATAAGGTTAAAAGAACCTTAGCTATATGTGCAGAGTTACGCAGCGCCGAAAAGTGTTCCGGAGACAGCAACAATGCTCATGGCTCACGTGCCTCAAAGGTTGTGGTCACGGAGATCTAAGTTCCTATTGAAACAAGTAGGTCGGATAAACAATCAAATACCAAGATTTGAGGGTTGAATCATTATTTGAGAATAATGAACCGACTACATGCAAAGAAGCGATGATGGACCCTGACTCCGTAAAATGGCATGAAGCCATAAAACCCGTGATAGTTCCATACACGAGAAATCAAGTTTTGAACTTGAAGGACCCTCGAGAAAGGTGTAAGACCTTACAGTTGTGTTTGGATCTATAAAGAAATTGACATGGATGTTTCGCATCTATGAAATGGTCGACATGTTGGGAAATAGTTCACAACAATGTTCAAGGGTTGACTATGACAAGATTTGATCTTTCATAGCGATTTAGTCTAGACGGATAAATGTAGCAACCACTACATATAATTTTGTTATATGGTACTTGAATAAACAAAACAAGTTCTTCTAATAGAATTGTTACCTAGGACGTGTGCATGACACGGTCCATAGGGTTTTGTTAATTCAAAGGATGCTAAAAGCATATGCAAACTTCAATGGTTGAAGTGAGCATCGCGGAGTTGGAATCTTCACAATGATGAAATTGTTAAAAGAGTTTAAATTCATCAGAGACAATGAAGATGCTTGCATTTGCAAGAAATTAAGTGGGAGCGCTAAGACATATTTCTAATACATTATGTAGGAGACATATTGTTGATTGGAAGTAATGTATCTTTTTATTAACACAAGATAAGAATTTCATCTCGATGAAAGACTTAGGCAAAACCGAAATAATTGGCATCAATAGACGCCAATATGGTTGTGCCAGAAGTACATAGATGAGATATTGAATGAGTTCAATATAGAAACTACAAGAAAGGTTCTTGTCGCACAGAAAGGATTGAATGAGTTCAATATTGATGATATATTCAAGTGTATTGACACTTGGTAAGTGAAACAGAGATTCAAGTATAGATTGATACTTGATGTATGAGATCACAAAGAATATTTATATCAATCATACTGTGATATGTACAAATCCAGATATGTCCTATGCTCTAAATGTTATGAGCATATACCAGAATGATTCATAAGATGATCATTGGACAATAGTAAGGATATTCTTAAGATCTTTTGGAAGAACTAAGAGTATATTATTTGTAGAAGTGACAAATAGATGGTTAGTTCATTGTAAAAGTACTACATTGATACTAGTTTTGTCACAAAGTACAAATTAAGTTTATCTCAATCTAAACTAAGGGTGGCACAATATAATGGAAAGTAAGTTCCATAATGGATTTGGATGAGTTCCAAAATTAAGACATTGTGACAGATACTACAACAAAAGGCTAAAGTATATGACTGCTATAATAGCAGGTAAAGAGGGCATTTGTGTCAAGTAGTTTGTTATCAAACTAGGTGTAGTTCACAGCGGGATAATACTATGAAGATATATTGTACGACAATATTATCAACATGTTTTTAACCCCAAAGAACTAAAGGTCACACCAAAGGACCAAATTTGTACGAAGCCATCTCATTAGAGAATGAGTGATGCGTAGAGACGCAAAGACATGCAATTACACACGGACCTGGAAGTGTCAGATCCGGAGATCAGTTGACCACTAGCAATCGTGTACATACAACACCGGAAAGCCATAGGTGTTGAATACACAAAGGTTTGAAACTAGATTATTGACTCTAGTGCAAGTGGGAGACTATTGGAGATATGCCCAAGAGGCAATAATAAAGTGGTTATTATCATATCTTCATACTTATGATAAATGTTTACATACCATGCTATAATTGTATTAACCGGAAACATTAATACTTGTGTGATTTGTAAACATAAAAGAGTCCCTAGTAAAGCCTCTTGTTAAACTAGCTTTTTGGTTAATATATGATCATGGTTTCCTGATCATGAACATAGAGATGTTATTAACAACAGGGTCATATCATTAGGAGAATGATGTGATGGACATACTCCTATAGTTAAGCGTAGCATAATGATCAAGTCATTTAATATAGTTCATTTGCTATAAGCTTTCTGATACATAGTAACCTAATTCCTTCGACCATGAGATCATGCTAATCACCATCATCGGAAGGATGCTTTGATGACATCAAACACCACACCGTAACTGGGTGGCTATAAAGGTGGCATTGAGTGTTCGGAAAGTATGTGTTGAGGCACATGGATCAAGAGTGGGATTTGTCCATCCATATGACGGATAGATATACTCTGGGCCCTCTCGGTGGAATGTCATCCAATTAGCTTGCAAGCATGTGACTGGCTCACAAGGGATCACATATCACGGGAATGAGAAAAGAGTACTTATCAGTAACGAGGTTTAACTAGGTATGCAGAGATACCGACGATCATAACCTCGGATAAGTAAACTATCGTGAGACAAAGGGAAATTGGTATCGTATGTAAGTGGTTCATTCGATCGCAAAGTAATCGTAGAAATATGTGGGAGCCATATGAATTTCCAGATTCCTCTATTGGTTATTGATCGGAGAAGTGTCTCGATCATGTCCGCATAATTCACGAACCGTAGGGAGACACACTTAAGGATTCGACGTTGTTTGAGTAGTTATGGTATGATGAGAAAGAGACCGAATGTTGTTCGGAGTCTCGGATGGGATTTGGGATATCACGAGGAGATCCGGAATGGTCCGGAGAATAAGATTCATATAAGGAAAGTCCCGTTTCGGAGTTGGGGAATGTTTCCGGTGTTTTCATCGGGAATGTTCTAGAAGGTTCCGGAATGTCCGGCACTCCGGAGGGGAAGGGGTACATGAATGTGTCATTACAAGTTGGAATGATTGCATCATGTAGTGTCATCGCTGTTCCAAATAAAGGATTAATTCAAATCCTAGTTTGAAAAGTCAAATAGCTAAATTGAAAAGTCAAACGGCTAAATTTGGAAAGAGGAAAAGAGGTGGAAGGTGAAACCGAGTTGGGGAGGGAGTCCCTCCTCCCCAAGCCGGTGCACCACCCAAGCCGAGTTGGGGAGGGACTCCACTCCCTTCCCTTGGCCGGCCGGCCCCTCAACCTATATAAGGATGGGCAGGGCTCCCTCCTAGAACACACAAGTACCTCTCCTCAAACCCTAGCAGCTGCTGCCCACCATAGCCACCGCCGCCCCCTTAGGGTTTTTGCCCTAGCCGCCGACTTGGGGTGCCCCAAACCCTAGCCGCCGGCTCTAGCACCTCCTCCTTGGTGTGTCTAAAACCTAGATCGCCGAGGAGCTCTCTCATACTCCACCATACTCGCTCCGGCTTAAGGCAAAGCCCTGCGAGATCTCCCCTCTACTTCCGGTACCACGTCGTTGTGCTGTCGGAATCGCGAGGAGAGTGCTACAACCTCCGCTGCCTGCTGGAACAAGGGAGAGGAAGGTCTTCGTCGAGTACCGAACGTGTGACCGACTACGGAAGCGCTGCCGGAACGCAGCGCCGGAAGGATTGTCTGCGCGATCTTGAGATCGGGAGTGTACGACTACATCATCCACGAGAATCTGCTCTCGTTAACCGCTTTGGATCTTCGAGGGTTAGTACTCTATTGACTCGTTGCTACAATCTAGTAGATAGATCTTGGCTTGATCATAGATTAGATCTTGATTGTGTGTTCATGCGGTAGAAAAATTTTGTTTTCAATGCTACGAACCCCTACACCATCTGCCTCTAAGGTGACCACTCCGCAGTCTAAAAGGAAAAGGGTAACACCGAATCCAAATAAGGCAATGTGGTAGGTGATGGCACTAGTAAGAGATCCACCTCGAAAAAGGGTGGTTGTAAGGAGGAATATAATGAGGTTCCTTGTAGCACCCCGAGTAAAACCACTACTAGAAAATCGCTATTGTTTTTATTATGTGCATCATCATAACGTCAGCATGCATTTGTTTTGCCTAAAAGTATTTTGCTAAAAGCCTATATTTGTTTTCTAAGATATCCCCACTCTATTTCAACTGTAAAACACTCGGTCCGTCCGGACCCTTTTATTTGCCTAAAACTATTTATCAAAACTACTTAGAACAAACAAATAAATAAAATCCTATTTTATAAAACCCGGGGGAGACCGCCACCGGCCAGGCCCAGCTGGCAACAGCCTACCACCCCAGCTAATCCTGGCCCTTGATTCCTAGATCAAACCCTAGCCTCTCCAAACCCTAACCCTACTCCCTCCACTTCCCCAGCAACCGCCGCCACCCACACTGCGCGCGCTCCTAACTTCTCTCGCTACCACGTTTCCTGTTCCTGATCCCCAAACCCGGCCCCATGACCCACACCGTTCCGCACTCACCCGTACACCCCGCTCCGCTGGCCCACCCCGTATCCCCGCTTCCTGCGCGCGAGGCGTGACCCACCCACCCCACCGACGCGTAACGCACGCGTCCGTCTCCCTCTCCTCTCGCGACCGCTTCCTCTCTCCCCGCGTCTCCCTCCTTCCTCGTCTCTCCCATCGCGCCACCGTCCGCCTCCTCGGGAACCCGCCTCTCCGCCGCCTCTCTCAGTCCCCTTGCTCGCAGCACCGGCCGCCGTCTCCTCTACAGGCCGCTGTAGGCGCCTGGCCGCCTCGGCGCGCCTCTGCCCCACCTCAGCACCTCTGCCCTGCGCCGCCCTCCGACGAGTCGACGTTGCCCCCTGCAGTCTCGCCTGCGCCGTCGGCTTCTACCTCCTCCAGCGCTCGCCTCGAACCTCGCCTCCACCCTGTCGCTGCCGCCTGCCCTCTCCGTCGGCCGCGGGCCTCTCCTTCCTCGGCTTCGCGCTACGCCAGTGGTAGAGCTTCTCCGCCTCCTCGCGCCGAGCCTGGCGGTAACGCGAGCTCCGCCTCGGCCGGTGTCCCGCGCCAGCCCCGCCTCCCTCCAAGAATCGTTGCTGCTGCGCCTTCCTCGTCTCCCCGTCGAGCTCCTCGCCGCCGCCGCCCAGGTCCAACCCCGCCGCCAGGACCGCCCCTCCGTCTGCAGCAGAGCACCGCGCCGCCTTCCTGGAGCCGTCCCCGCCTGGCTCCTCCTCGTCGGACGCCCGTGGCCCCCTCTCCACCGCACCCCAGCCTCCCTGCACCCTCCCGTCCGCGTTGGCCTCCGCCCTGTCGCCGTTTCCGCGGGTCCTCCTCGTCGGCCTTCCCTCCGCGACAAGCTCTGCTTCCGCCCAGGCCTCGGACAACTGCTGCCATGGGCCCGTCTGCCTCGATCCCCCTCCCTGTCGTGGTCGTGTCGTCTCCTGGCAGCACCGCGTCTCTCTGCTTGCAAGCCGACCGGTGTTGCCCTGCGGTGCTCTTGGCGTGTACCAGTTGATCTTTGTCCTGCGTGGCAATAAGTCCCGTGCTCGCCTCTACTTGACTCCCTAGAGCTCCTCGCTTCAATCTTTTGCAATTTGTTCTGTCCCGATGCCTCTATCCGACGGTGCGGCGACACCACAAGATCTACACTCGTGCCATCAAGACCGACCACCGAAGACGAAACTCCAAGGTCTCCCTCATGGAACCCGAAAGCTATACTCCCGGGATTCGAAGGCCCTAACCTTGGACCCGATCCCGAACCCGGCGTCGCGCCAAGTTCTCCTTCCAGGAGTCCGAAGATCGTGAACCTCGTCGAGACCCCAATGCACCAATCCGAAGACCGATCCCGGTGTTTGAAGACCGAACCCCAAGATCATCGAACCCTAAAGTGTGACCCCTATCTGAGACCCCTATTTTTGTAAATGTCATCTATATAAATTGTTGCATATTAAATTGTTCATACTCGCATGCATATTGTGGATGTTTGGGGGCATTATGCCGATTCACCTCATAATTAAATATGGAGATCATATACTAACTATTTCAGTCTTAGTTTGTCTCCATTTAAATTTGTGTAGCGAATCGATGATATAATTTTGCCTTGTTAAGACAACATTTAAATTGCGGGGTAGCTAAACAACATGAACCACCTAATTAATTGTCGAGACCCCGGTTCCGTTTAATATTGCCTAATCGCATCACACCTTTGCCATGTCGTACATCATACATGCATCATGCCCGATCTTATGCCGTAGTATTAAATATTGCATCCGGTGTTTCTGCTAGTGCTTTGCTTCTTCACGGATTAGGCCGATGAGTTGATGCGAGTGTCGACCTGATCCCCGGTGAACCTTCGGCAATGTTTTTCAGGCAAGCATTCTCCCCCTTTCTACCTATCTTACTTTTATAGTATTTATTCCCTCCTGTTGATCTATTGCTATCTGTGTTGCGATGCTCTAGTTTTCGTACCCGTGATATCCCGTGCAGCCTTATATTGCCTTGGACACATCCTATTACCTGTTGTTTGGTAGATAGTTGGACTTGCGTGTCGTAGTCTCTTGCTCAAGTGCTGTTGCGTGTCGTCCAGTACCACAGTTGTTGGAGTATTGCCGAATGTTTAATGTTGGAGATGATCATGGCTTTAATTATCGTTTAATAACTAAAATTGAAAGTAGGTAAATGCAGAGGCACCGGTGGGTAATAGACAATATTTGGTTTTTAACCGCTCACTGGTGTCCCGTAGGACCCTGAGTTCTTGACACCTGTTCCGAGATCGAGCGCGCTAACCACAGGTGGGGTGTGTGGGCACCCCCATCGATTAGTACCTGATTTCAAAGTACTGTACCGGGGGCCACAAAGTAGTTTGGGGCTTTATTACTATCATGTACTTATGCCATGTTTTACTGCTTTATTTACGATTGCGCGTGGAGCGCCTGTACTGTTTAGGTAAGTGGAATGTTTCTGCGGTATCGACAAGCCCAGTCACACTTTCGGGTTCCCAGTCGTTTACAGCCATTGACACAAACCCCGGGTCCGTCTCGGAGACCGGCCGACTTCGTTACGGGTAGCTTAGTGGGGTGGCCCCCCATGTGCTTACTTTGGGTCTGGGAAACGTCGTGTCCGAAACCCCGTCGACATACCGTTGGGTGTATGTTTTGTGATCTTGTACCTACCTGATCTGACAACAAGGGTGTAGGTGCGTGTGGAAACTTTGGTGCACCCCTGCAGGGTTAAATCTTTTCGAGAAGCCGTGTCCGCAGTTATGGACGACTTGGAGCACAGTTCTCGATCATAGACAACTATAACTAAAGTTTATTGTTATAATTTGACTTGTTTCCGATATGACTAGTAATCAGCTCCACTACAACGGAATGGCTAAATAAAAGTGCCAACAACTGCTGGGTTTTGGGATATCTCATGCTAATTGTATCTGACTAGTAAGCGTGCAACTACAATGGAATGGTTAACTAAAAGTGCCCACTGCTTATTATATCAGGATGACTATCTATAACTGACTAGTAATTGCTGCAACGATAACTGAATAAATAAAACTGCCAACTGTGTGAGTTCCTCGGTTGACTTCCTCGTTTGGTCTCGAGGGGGACATACCAGGATGGGTATGCTTGGTGGTAGAATCAGGATGGTTTTGAATAGGTCTTCCTTATCTCTCTCTGATAGCCGACAGTTGTATCGAGTCTCTATAGGTTGTTTAGTGCATGCTGCCACTGCCGCTTCAGTCCACCATACCTATGTAGGCGAGGACCGCCGAATTCTAGTCTCGCCGTGTACTGGCCTCAGTACTGACCGCTCTCTTTTTCCTTTGCCCTTTGTCGGCACCCCTTTTTGTTTAAGAAGGTTTTGGGATCGACGTCGTTAGCAGGGTTACCCTTCCGGCTTGGCCTGGGCAGGGTTATGGACGCCATTGGTTATTCTAAAGGGCTCTTAGCTCAATTTGCATCTTGTCCATACTCGGACGCTGTATCGTTTTCCAGGTGATTTGGATCTTTGTATTGTATATCTGTATTCTTGACTCATTGAGTCGTTGTTGTATATATATGTTTCGTGGGTTCCATCGAGGACTATTGTGTAATGATATTACTTCGTTTTCCACCCGCACGCAAGTGCCTGGTGGGCACCTTTGAATCGTTTCTATGCGGGTTTGGCGGGAAGCGCTAAAACTTGCATAGGGCCGATTCTGAGGGTGTTACAGAGTGGTATCAGAGCTCAGCAGTTACGATACCCCACTGGTCCAGCCTGTAGGATAACCTAGCTAACGGACGTGGTAGAGTGTCAAAACTATTTTGGAAAATCGGTTGGATAGATCTGATTAGGTCTGGTTTTACTCCTTACCCCTCTGCTATTCTCCTCTTACCTTCGCGTGTTTTGGATCTACCCCTTATCTTTTCTTCGAGTTTAGGATTTCTCGTGGTTGGGTTTCCGTCGTACCTTTAGGGTTCCGCTTCCATCCTCTTGTAACGGTGCTTCGACATCTGTTCTTCATGCTACCTGATGAATCTTTCATCTATTTTACCTTTCGGTGGACCAAAATTTCACTAAAATTTTCTTTGTACCCTCCTGTGTTCTCCTTCACGACGATGTCATCTGTATCAGATCTGATGAAAAGCCTAAATCATTCTTTTGGTTCCAAACTTGGATTGTAAGATCTTCAGTCTAAATTCCGAAAGTTGGTTGCATAATCCGTCTGTTCGTGTACATAGTAATGCTTCGAGTACGGGATGGAGTCGCGACCATACCACTACTCTTATCATTCGCTTTTGTACATTGAATGGTGGATCAATGCAATTCTTACTCCTTCCATGGAAGCTAGAGGTGGCCTTACCTTTAACTTCGTCCGTTGATTATCCGGAGTGTTCTCTCGACGAACATGATCAATGACCTCTTGTTGGTGGTGTCGCCGATTTCAACATGAAGAAAGAATCTTTGTTAGTGGTGTCGTGAAGATCTACATGAAGCGAGAAGATTCAGATCACCGGCCTTCTTCCCCATACCATGAGGCGGATCTCGAGGACGAGATCCATTGTTAGTGGTGTCGAATTGTAGCACCCCGTGTAAAACCACTACTAGAAAATCGCTATTGTTTTTATTATGTGCATCATCATAACGTCAGCATGCATTTGTTTTGCCTAAAAGTATTTTGCTAAAAGCCTATATTTGTTTTCTAAGATATCCCCACTCTATTTCAACTGTAAAACACTCGGTCCGTCCGGACCCTTTTATTTGCCTAAAACTATTTATCAAAACTACTTAGAACAAACAAATAAATAAAATCCTATTTTATAAACCCGGGGGAGACCGCCACCGGCCAGGCCCAAAGGCCCAGCTGGCAACAGCCTACCACCCCAGCTAATCCTGGCCCTTGATTCCTAGATCAAACCCTAGCCTCTCCAAACCCTAACCCTACTCCCTCCACTTCCCCAGCAACCGCCGCCACCCACACTGCGCGCGCCCCTAACTTCTCTCGCTACCACGTTTCCTGTTCCTGATCCCCAAACCCGGCCCCATGACCCACACCGTCCCACACTCACCCGTACACCCCGCTCCGCTGGCCCACCCCGTAGCCTCGCTTCCTGCGCGCGAGGCGTGACCCACCCACCCCACCGACGCGTAACGCACGCGTCCATCTCCCTCTCCTCTCGCGACCGCTTCCTCTCTCCCCGCGTATCCCTCCTTCCTCGTCTCTCCCATCGCGCCGCCGTCCGCCTCCTCGGGAACCCGCCTCTCCGCCGCCTCTCTCAGTCCCCTTGCTCGCGGCACCGGCCGCCGTCTCCTCTACAGGCCGCTCTAGGCGCCTGGCCGCCTCGGCGCGCCTCTGCCCCACCTCAGCACCTCTGCCCTGCGCCGCCCTCCGACGAGTCGACGTTGCCCCCTGCAGTCTCGCCTGCACCGTCGGCTTCTACCTCCTCCAGCGCTCGACTCGAACCTCGCCTCCACCCTGTCGCTGCCGCCTGCCCTCTCCGTCGGCCGCGGGCCTCTCCTTCCTCGGCTTCGCGCTACGCCAGTGGTAGAGCTTCTCCGCCTCCTCGCGCCGAGCCTGGCGGTAACGCGAGCTCCGCCTCGGCCGGTGTCCCGCGCCAGCCCCGCCTCCCTCCAAGAATCGTTGCTGCTGCGCCTTCCTCGTCTCCCCGTCGAGCTCCTCGCCGTAGCCGCCCAGGTCCAACCCCGCCGCCAGGACCGCCCCTCCGTCTGCAGCAGAGCGCCGCGCCGCCTTCCTGGAGCCGTCCCCGCCTGGCTCCTCCTCGTCGGACGCCCGTGGCCCCCTCTCCACCGCACCCCAGCCTCCCTGCACCCTCCCGTCCGCGTTGGCCTCCGCCCTGTCGCCGTTTCCGCGGGTCCTCCTCGTCGGCCTTCCCTCCGCGACAAGCTCTGCTTCCGCCCAGGCCTCGGACAACTGCTGCCATGGGCCCGTCTGCCTCGATCCCCCTCCCTGTCGTGGTCGTGTCGTCTCCTGGCAGCACCGCGTCTCTCTGCTTGCAAGCCGACCGGTGTTGCCCTGCGGTGCTCTTTGCGTGTACCAGTTGATCTTTGTCCTGCGTGGCAATAAGTCCCGTGCTCGCCTCTACTTGACTCCCTAGAGCTCCTCGCTTCAATCTTTTGCAATTTGTTCTGTCCCGATGCCTCTATCTGACGGTGCGGCGACACCACAAGATCTACACTCGTGCCATCAAGACCGACCACCGAAGACGAAACTCCAAGGTCTCCCTCATGGAACCCGAAAGCTATACTCCTGGGATTCGAAGGCCCTAACCTCAGACCCGATCCCGAACCCGGCGTCGCGCCAAGTTCTCCTTCCAGGAGTCCGAAGATCGTGAACCTCGTCGAGACCCCAATGCACCAATCCGAAGACCGATCCCGGTGTTTGAAGACCGAACCCCAAGATCGTCGAACCCTAAAGTGTGACCCCTATCTGAGACCCCTATTTTTGTAAATGTCATCTATATAAATTGTTGCATATTAAATTGTTCATACTCGCATGCATATTGTGGATGTTTGGGGGCATTATGCCGATTCACCTCATAATTAAATATGGAGATCATATACTGACTATTTCAGTCTTAGTTTGTCTCCATTTAAATTTGTCTAGCGAATCGATGATATAATTTTGCCTTGTTAAGACAACATTTAAATTGCGGGGTAGCTAAACAACATGAACCACCTAATTAATTGTCGAGACCCCGGTTCCGTTTAATATTGCCTAATCGCATCACACCTTTGCCATGTCATACATCATGCATGCATCATGCCTGATCTTATGCCGTAGTATTAAATATTGCATCCGGTGTTTCTACTAGTGCTTTACTTCTTCACGGATTAGGCCGATGAGTTGATGCGAGTGTCGACCTGATCCCCGGTGAACCTTCGGCAATGTTTTTCAGGCGAGCATTCTCCCCCTTTCTAGCTATCTTACTTTTATAGTATTTATTCCCTCCTGTTGATCTATTGCTATCTGTGTTGCGATGCTCTAGTTTTCGTACCCGTGATATCCCGTGCAGCCTTATATTGCCTTGGACACATCCTATTACCTGTTGTTTGGTAGATAGTTGGACTTGTGTGTCGTAGTCGCTTGCTCAAGTGATCTTGCGTGTCGTCCAGTACCACAGTTGTTGGAGTATTGCCGAATGTTTAATGTTGGAGATGATCATGGCTTTAATTATTGTTTAATAACTAAAATTGAAAGTAGGTAAATGCAGAGGCACCGGTGGGTAATAGACAATATTTGGTTTTTAACCGCTCACTGGTGTCCCGTAGGACCCCGAGTTCTTGACACCTGTTCCGAGATCGAGCGCGCTAACCACAGGTGGGGTATGTGGGCACCCCCATCGATTAGTACCTGATTTCAAAGTACTGTACCGGGGGCCACAAAGTAGTTTGGGGCTTTATTACTATCATGTACTTATGCCATGTTTTACTGCTTTATTTACGATTGCGCGTGGAGCGCCTGTACTGTTTAGATAAGTGGAATGTTTCCGCGGTATCGACAAGCCCAGTCACACTTTCGGGTTCCCAGTCGTTTACAGCCATTGACACAAACCCTGGGTCCGTCTCGGAGACCGGCCGACTTCGTTACGGGTAGCTTAGTGGGGTGGCCCCCCATGTGCTTACTTTGGGTCTGGGAAACGTCGTGTCCGAAACCCCGTCGACATACCGTTGGGTGTATGTTTTGTGATCTTGTACCTACCTGATCTGACAACAAGGGTGTAGGTGCGTGTGGAAACTTTGGTGCACCCCTGCAGGGTTAAATCTTTTCGAGAAGCCGTGTCCGCAGTTATGGACGACTTGGAGCACAGTTCTCGATCATAGACAACTATAACTAAAGTTTATTGTTATAATTTGACTTGTTTCCGATATGACTAGTAATCAGCTCCACTACAACGGAATGGCTAAATAAAAGTGCCAACAACTGCTGGGTTTTGGGATATCTCATGCTAATTGTATCTGACTAGTAAGCGTGCAACTACAATGGAATGGTTAACTAAAAGTGCCCACTGCTTATTATATCAGGATGACTATCTATACCTGACTAGTAATTGCTGCAACGATAACTGAATAAATAAAACTGCCAACTATGTGAGTTCCTCGGTTGACTTCCTCGTTTGGTCTCGAGGGGGACATACCAGGATGGGTATGCTTGGTGGTAGAATCAGGATGGTTTTGAATAGGTCTTCCTTATCTCTCTCTGATAGCCGACAGTTGTATCGAGTCTCTATAGGTTGTTTAGTGCATGCTACCGCTGCCGCTTCAGTCCACCATACCTATGTAGGCGAGGACCGCCGAATTCTAGTCTCGCCGTGTACTGGCCTCAGTACTGACCGCTCCCTTTTTCCTTTGCCCTTTATCGGCACCCCTTTTTGTTTAAGCAGGTTTTGAGATCGACGTCGTTAGCAGGGTTACCCTTCCGGCTTGGCCTGGGCAGGGTTATGGACGCCATTGGTTATTCTTCAGGGCTCTTAGCTCAATTTGCATCTTGTCCGTACTCGGACGCTGTATCGTTTTCCAGGTGATTTGGATCTTTGTATTGTATATCTGTATTCTTGAGTCATTGAGTCGTTGTTGTATATATATGTTTTGTGGGTTCCATCGAGGACTATTGTGTAATGATATTACTTCGTTTTCCACCCGCACGCAAGTGCCTGGTGGGCACCTTTGAATCGTTTCTATGCGGGTTTGGCGGGAAGCGCTAAAACTTGCATAGGGCCGATTCTGAGGGTGTTACATTCCTCAAGTGTATTCATCTGATCCACCTATCCCTCACCCTCATATAAACAATAGGGGTGATCCACCCAAGCTTTCTGCATCTACTTTTAATCAATGGCAATTTTTGATGAAGTCTCATGTGTGCAGCTCATCCATTGAGTTATGGAAAATCATAGAGAATGGTCTTCATGTTGGATATCCAAACAACCTAAGAAGAAGAGAGGCTGTGGATAGCCAACTCAATGCAACGGCTCTACACATGTTCCAACTTGGTGTGTGTCCCAAGGACATGCCCCACATAGAACATCTCAATAGAGCGAAGGAAGCTTGGGATGCCCTGAAGGGAATATGCCATGGGAGGCAATAATAAAGTTTTTATTATGTATATTCCAAGTATATGATAGATGTTTATTTGCGTGATATAATTGTATTAATATGTAAACGTTAATACATGTGTGTTTAATAAACAAACAGAAAGCTCCTAGTTATGCCTGTCTCATAAACTAGCTCGTTGATTAACAAGATGATCATGGTTTCCTGCTCATAGACATTGGATGTTGTTAATAACAAGATCACAACATTAGTGTAATGGTGTGATGAACATTCATCCAAAGTATATCATTACAATCAAAGTCATTGAGTTTATATTGCTATAACAACTTACGAAGTGATCCTAATCATTAGACCATGAGATCATGTCAATCACTAACACCGAAAGAGTTTCATGATAACATCAAACGTAACACCATAACAGAGTGATTATAAAGATGGGTTCAGAACTAATAAAGTGTTATGTTGAGGCCCATGGATCGATAGTGGAATTTGTTCATCCCGATGACGGATAGATATACTCTGGGCCCTCTCGGTGATATCACATTGGTTAGCTTGCAAGCAAGTGATTTGATCACTAGAATGTTATATCACGGGAACAAGAAAAGAGTGCATGTCAATAACGAGATCCAACTAGGTATGGATATACTGATGATCGAATCTCGGACATGTAATATATCATGAAACAAAGGGATTAAGATACTAGCATAAAAGGTTCCGATGATCAAAAGAAAGTCATTGTTGTATGTGTGGGAGTCAGTATGGGTCTCCAGATCCCGCTTCTGATTATTGATCTAAGAGGGGTCTCAAATGTTGGGGATATGCTATATGGGTATCCTCATAGCATGTCTCTTATCCGACTAACCCGGGTGGCCCATAGTCGGTAGCATGGCCTGTGGCCTACTGGGCGGCCCAGTTAGGTGGATCCAGAAGGGAGGCCCATGCCGGATAAAGGAAGGCTATGGTTGAGTCACCAGCGTACCCGGAGCCTTGGAGTGCGAGTTACACAAGACTAGTGATAGACGGTGTAGGACTCTGTAACCTGTCCGGCTAGGAATTTTCCCTGTAACCCTAGGACCGGTCGACTATATAAGTCGGGCCTATGGGAGCCTTTAGGGCATCGATTCATACAACCTCACACAGCGAACCTATCTCTGTAACCTGGTGTATTGCCATTATAGTGATTTATAGCAGGAGTAGGATTCCGCCACCGTCGTGGGATCTGAACCTGGGTAAGCTGTGTTACCTCGTACCCATCAACCGTCCGCCTTACCCCACGTCTCTAAACACGCACTGTGAGGACCCCTCCATGGCGTACTCGTCAGCAATACCACGACAGTTGGCGCCCACCGTGGGGCTAGAGGCGCTTCAGGCTCTTCAGCGGGCGAGGACCAAGATCTTCGTGGGAATCGGCGAAACCGTAGCCATCGGCCGTGTTCTCTTCTCCGGCAACGTTCTGATCGTCCCCCCTGACGAGTTCTAGATCCCGGCGAAGACGAACCCTACGCGGTGTTCGATCGTCCCTATCGGAGACATCCACCTCTTCATCGGCGAAACCGACTCGGGCACTAGTTCCCTGGGAGTCGGAGGAGTATCAATACCCGCACGGACCGCCTACGGGCAGGATACGTTCGCGGAAGGATCGATGTCGGATCTCTCCTCGGAGTTTGCCGGCAAAGATCGGAAAACCTCAAGGCCCACCCAAACCGCCCCTGTGCAGGAGATAAAGGTGGAAGATCACTGCAAATCCGCCGGCTTTGTCCGCGCGTCTAGACAGCAGAGATCCAAGTTCGTCGGCGTGGTTACCATCTTTGATCTGGCGCGCTGCGTTCAGAGAGAGGGCGAAAAACCCCGTGACTACCTCGCCAGGTGGCTCCGTATACGGGCAGACCTGGCCAATTACCCTGATGATAACGCTTTGTATCACTTTGTGGAATGTCTTTCTTTGTGGCTGACTCAAAGAATGTGGTGTGCATCACAGTGTTGGTGTACATGCAGAATCCCCTTTCTTTGTGGTTGTCTTCCTTGTTTTTGTACAAGTGAAGTTGCACCCACCAATACTCCACTCCTTCATCCATCACTGGAAAGCCTTTATATAAAGCTGCACCATGTGCTTCCATTGCCACCATGAGGTCCTTGAGAATCTTGGGAAACTCAGTTTCACACTCTAAGGTCATGGTCATGAGTGGTCCTTTCTTCACGGCTTCGTTGATGGAGTTCATCTACAAATAGAGATGAGAATGAGAAGATTATAAAAGTTTACGAGAAGAATAGACAAGTGTAGAAGTATTTAAAATTTTCCTTAGTGGTTTCCAATCCTAGGGTCATAATCCTACAGGCAACACAGTGCTCTGATACCATCTGTTAGACCCCTCCTTTGTAAAGGAAAAGATCCCTGTGATTGCAATGCTAGTCCCTGGATCAATGCTAGCATCCACAGTTTAAGATGAAGTACACAGATACAAAGGTCGTTTATTACATTCATTCCAGAGATAAAACATAGTCTTTTACAACTCAGGGCCATAGGCCTAATAAAAGAGTTTTAAGGAATAAGTAAATAAACATAAGTCTTCATCTTCATGTGCCACAGGCAAGCATGTTGAGTGTAGACTCATGACTCCTACTCATCATCGGAGTAACCTGCAACATCACAAGTTACAACCACAGAGGGTCAATACTTTGGAATAGTATTGGCAAGTGATACCTTAGTATATTTTTAGTGGACTATATTACTATATGCTTTTTGGCTAAGTGTAGCTTGGCTTGCTTTGCTTGAAAATAGGTTTTACCTATTAGTTGAAATCACTAAGTTTTTCTTTATCAAAAACTTCCCAAGAAACCACCAATAGACATTGGGGTCCTTCACCCTTGTTCACCCATCAAATTTTACTTAGAAGTTGGAGTGATGAGATTTTTGTAGCTTCCATGTCTTGATGCTCAAGTTGTCCATTGCCTTGGACTAGGCTAAGTACTTAGGTTTTCCATCTGCAGAGGTTGTGCACTTTCCCCACCAGACTTGGTTTCCCAAGACAGGACCCTTCAGAAGCCTTTCCTTAGTCAAATGGACGCGCTCCAACCTATCATTCCCACTACCACCAACTGTCCAAGTGACTAAGTTCTAGCAACCTATATGATCATGGCAGAGCCCATATTGCCAAGTGGTTGCACTGTAAGCTTTCTCAACACTTGGCCTCCAAATCCCTTTGTGCCTGGGTGGCATACCACAAGTGAGATACACAACCCAAGTCCATGGCCTTGTGTAACCACTCAACATAACCCAATCCTTCCATTCCACCCAGGAGGTTCATTTGACTTAGTTGTTTTATTAGGAAAGCATAAGTCTCATGACTTAGAATTATTTTAATCATAGTAAGTATAGATTTTCACCAACCCTTGTTTGCTAAATAGCTAGGCTCAGCATGGTATGATAACTTAACTTAGGAAAATTCCCTAGCAATTCTACAATTCTACACTACTTAGGATTTCCCAACTTAGCATTAGGCAAAAGTAGCATGCAAGATTTAGCAAAATATCTAATGCTAATACAAAACATAGGATAGAAATATTCATGAAAATATCACTTGCCTTGGTAATGGGGAGAGCAGCACTCTTCACAGTCACAATCACTAGCAAAATCTACACAAAGTTTGTAGCATACAATTACACACAATTTTATATTCAATCAAAAATAATATGAATGCATGCATGCAAGATTTTACTAAGTGGTGATTTTGAAATCTCTACCAAGTATGTGCATGTTTACAGAAACTTAACAAATCACAAGTTTACCAACAAAGCTTATTTATCCCTAAAACAAATTACTAAACCAAATCCATACTCAAAAATAGCCTTAAACATGTTTCTACAAATAAAGTAATTCTAATGGTTACTATTTGTTAAATACTTTGCATAAACAAAAAGGCCTTGATTCACTGAATCCAACGGTATAAAGTTTGCAAAATTCCAACGTGGCATTCAAAAGTTATAAGCATTTGAAATTTGGATCAAATTCTGATTTAAAATCTGTTTTTAGATATGTTCCTAGCCACACGTCGTGTTGTGACTGGCGCGTACCGGTTCGCACGGAGCGCTCGGTCTACGGCGGCGCTAGCGTTCCAGGTCGTCCGCGATAGGGAGAAGGGTCATACCAGATTCGCACGGGGCTGCTGAAGCTCAAGGTAGCGTCGGTTTGCGAAGGGGCGTGCTGACACGGCGACAATTCCTCGTCGGAGTTGAGTCTGGCGACAGGTGGTTCCGTTCGAGGTCGAAGGCGACGTTGTAGATCACTAGGAGGCAAACGGGGGATGTGGTCAGATGCAGAAGGTCACAGAGTAAACGCGTGTATGAAAGACAAGGTTCGAGGCGGTCTGGACTTACCTCTGGAGCTCGCCGGAGTTGAAGCTGGAGGCGGTGGCGGTCAGACGTTTGCGTAGCCGACGTTCTGGGTCACCCGCGGGCAAACCAGGAGTGCTAGGAGATGCGTGAGGTCAAGTGGAGTCTGGTCGTGTGAAGCAGTGGCAGAGGGGTGGTCGAAGGTGGCCGGAATTGTGGCTGCAGCTCGTCGGAGACGGCGGGGTTACAGAGAGCAATGCGCGCAGCCTGGGGGCGCTCTGGGCTTGGGAGTTGGGGGAGAAGGGAGAGGGGACAGAGGGGGTTTAAGTAGCCTGGTCGTGAGCGAGAATTACTCGTGCTTTAACGCGAATTTAAGCTGCGCAATCAAACAGGAAACGGCCGCGCTGATTTGGGATGAACTGGTCGTGCGGGTGGAGACGACGACACTCGAGTGGGCCGCGGTTGTCAGCGAGTGAGGGGAGTGGGAGCGGGTCCTTCCTGTCAGTCGCTCGGTGGGTGCGGGGGTGGGTAAATAAAATGGTTCGCGGGGGTGGGAGCTGCTGGGCTAGCTGGGCCGTGTTGGGCTGGGTCGGCCAGATTGGCTGGTTTGGCTATTTTTTTCTTCTTAATTCCTTTTCTTTTTCTGATTGAATTTCTAGAAATGGTTTTTAAACCCAAATTCAAATCTGTTTGAAACCAAAGCTTTACAGGACTTTTGTAAAATAAAACTTGTTCTTAAATGAGTGTCAAACACATCTGAACACTTCAGAACACTTGGGTCTTTTGAAATTAAATTAAAACTATGCCTTTATGAGATGTGTGATAATAGGCATAGAATTTGTTTTAACTCATATTTTGCTTTGATATTTTGCTGAAGCTTTTGAGACCACTTAAGTTTGAATTCAAAACATTCTGAATGAATAACAGCATCTTTCCCAATAGTATGTAGCACAAAGGCTAGGGTTTTCATACATAAAATAATGAGTCACATCTGCTCTTGTTTCTGAAATGATTTTGAGAAAATCCCTAAATGATGATGAATGCAAGGATGATATGAATGAGTTTTGGAATATGAATTTAGGGATGTTACAAATCTAACCCCCTTAAGATGAATCTCGCCCTCGAGATTCGGATTGGCTAGCAAATAGGTGAGGGTGGTCTTTCCGAAGATCATCTTCTCTTTCCCATGTTGCTTCCTCTTCGGAATGATGATTCCATTGCACTTTGCAAAACTTGATAGTTTTTGTCCTTGTGACTCTTTCTGTAGTCTCAAGAATCTTGACAGGCTTTTCTTCATAGGTGAGGTCACTTTCCAGTTGAACTTCTTCCAATGGTATGGTATCCTTTAGAGAAGATTCTTCCATTTCTGGGTGACATTTCTTAAGCTGACTCACATGAAACACATTATGGACAGCTGACAGAGACTCTGGCAATTCAACTTCATATGCAACTTCTCCCTTGCGACTTAGAATCTTGAATGGCCCAACATATCTTGGTGCCAATTTTCCTTTGACTCCAAATCTTTTCACTCCACGAAGTGGTGATACTCTAAGATAAGCTCTATCCCCAACTTCGTAGGTGACTTCTCTACGCTTAGAATCCGCGTAGCTTTTCTGTCGGGACTGTGCTATCTTTAACCTGTCCTTAATCAATTTGACCTTCTCTTCGGCGTCTTTGATAAGATCAGGTCCAAATAAACTTCTTTCTCCCACACCATTCCATAGTAATGGGGTGGTACACTTCCTTCCGTAGAGAAACTCAAATGGTGCCATCCCAATGCTAGATTGGTAACTGTTATTGTAAGAGAACTCTGCGTAAGGCAAACTTTCATCCCAACTTGCTCCATAGTCTAGGGCACATGCCCTCAACATGTCTTCAAGAATCTGATTAGTCCTTTCTGTTTGTCCATCAGTTTGAGGATGAAAAGCAGTGCTGAATTCTAACCTCGTTCCTAAGGATTCATGAAGCTGTCTCCAAAAGTGAGAAGTGAACTGAGTTCCTCTATCTGACACAATACTCTTAGGCACACCGTGAAAGCATACAATTCTGCTCATGTAGATCTTTGCTAACTTGGCACTTGTATAAGTTGTCTTCACGGGTATAAAATGAGCCACTTTAGTTAGGCGATCCACTACTACCCATATGGAATCATATCCTGACCTGGTTCTTGGTAATCCGGTAATGAAATCCATACCAATATTTTCCCACTTCCATTCAGGAATAGGTAGTGGTTGAAGCAAACCCGCTGGTTTCTGATGCTCCGCTTTTACTCTGCTACACACATCACACAAAGCAATATGTTCGGCGATGTCTCTTTTGAGATTGTTCCACCAAAACCTTTCTTTCACATCCATATACATCTTGGTGTTTCCCGGGTGAATAGAATACGGAGAGTTGTGGCCTTCTTGTAAAATCACTTTCCGCAACTCCGGGTCTTGTGGAACACATATACGTTTCCCGTGCCATAAAGTACCTTGTTCGTCTATATGGAAACTCTTAGCTTTCCCTAGACTAATATTTTCCTTAATCTTTTCAATTTCCTTATCAGTCTTCTGATCTTCTCGGATCTTGTCCAACAAAGTGGGTTGAACATCCAAAGACATGAGATGTTCCTCAGGCACAATTTCTAATCTGAGTTATTTGAATTGCTTACACAAGTCATCTGGCAATTCACCTTTGGTAAGGCCATTCACAAACGTCTTACGACTTAGAGCATCTGCTACTACATTTGCTTTACCGGGGTGGTACTGCAAACTTAAGTCGTAATCCTTGATAAGCTCTAGCCATCTCCTTTGTCTCATATTGATTTCCTTCTGGGTGAAGATATACTTCAAACTCTTATGATCGGTGAATACTTCACAACGCTTTCCCAAAAGGTAATGTCTCCATGTTTTGAGTGCATGGACGACAGAGGCTAACTCCAAATCATGAGTAGGATAGTTTACTTCATGAGTTTTGAGTTGTCTCGAGCCATAGGCCACAACTTTATCGTCTTGCATAAGTACGGCACCTAATCCTTGATGCGAAGCATCACAATACACTTGGAAGTCCTTTTCCAAATCTGGCAGACATAGAACCGGTGCTGTCACAAGTCTCTTCTTTAATTCCTGAAAGCTGACTTCACAACCTTCAGACCAAGCAAATTTCTTGTCGTTCTTTAGCAATTCAGTCATTGGCTTAGCAACCTTTGAGAAATTCTCAATGAATCTTCTGTAATAACCTGCTAAACCAAGGAAACTGCAAACTTCTTTTACGTTCTTAGGAGATTCCCATTCTGTCACAGCTGAAACCTTAGCAGGATCAACTGCTACACCATCCTTTGTCATAACATGACCAAGAAAACCAACTTCCTCTAACCAGAACTCACACTTGCTGAATTTGGCATAAAGTTTATGCTCTCTTAACTTTTCTAGTATCAAGCGTAAGTGTCTTTCATGCTCTTCCTTACTCTTGGAGTAGACTAAGATGTCATCGATGAAAACGACAACAAACTTGTCGAGAAATTCCATGAACACCTTGTTCATCATATTCATGAAGTATGCTGGAGCGTTGGTTAAACCAAAAGGCATCACTGTGTACTCATACAATCCATACCTTGTGGTGAATGTTGTCTTAGGTATGTCTTGCTCTCTTATCTTGAGTTGAAAATAGCCTGACCGAAGATCAATCTTCGAGAACACACATGCTCCTTCTAGCTGATCAAACAAGTCGTTGATTCTTGGCAAAGGATATTTGTTCTTGATGGTCACCTCGTTGAGAGAACGGTAATCTATGCATAGCCTTTGTGTTCTATCCTTCTTTTCCACAAATAATACTGGGGCTCCCCAAGATGAAGAACTTGGTTGAATAAACCCTTTCTGCAACTGTTCTCCTAGTTTCTTCTTGAGCTCCTTCAGTTCATCAACTGACATTTTGTACGGTCTTTTTGCTATTGGTCCAGAACCTGGTACCAAATCTATCAGAAACTCTACATCTCTATCCGGTGGCATTCCTGGTAATTCTTCCGGAAATACATTCGGATACTCACACACAATTTGCACACTGTCCATGCTAACCCCCTTAAGAGAATTTAGCTTACTTCCTTTGGATTCAAAGTTTGACCTGAATTTTATTCTTCTTCCTTCTGGGGTTGTGAGTGCAACAGTACGATTAGCACAATCTAGTACTCCTTCATACTTAGCCATCCAATCCATTCCCAAAATTACGTCTAGTCCTTGGGAATCTAGGATTATCAGGCTCACTGGAAACTTATGCTTTCCAAACTCTATGACAAGATCTCGGCATCCAAGACTTACTATCATATCTCCACCCGGAGAACTAACTTTTATTGGACACCCAATGTTTTCAGATGCAAACCCATTTCTATCAACAAATGCTTTTGATATGAATGAATGAGATGCACCAGTGTCAAAGAGTACAAATGCTGGAATGGAATTGAGTCTGAACTTACCAGCAACGACATCAGGCTCCTCATAGACCTCTTCCACATTGATGTGGTTAACCTATCCTTTCTGGAAAGGATTGGGCTTGTTAGGCCCTTCAACTTTCTTCTCAAGGCACTCATTAGCATAATGCCCCAGCTTCTTGCATTTGAAGCACTCAACCTGACTGATGTCCTTTTTAGGAGGCTGGCTTCCACTTCCACTACCATTTCCACTATGGTGGCTCTTATGTCCACTCTTGTGGTTCTTGTACTTATCATTGTCATGACTGCGATGATGTTTGTTGTCATGACGGTTGTGGTTGTGGTGCTTGTTGAATTTCCCATGCTTGTGGGATCCCGAGCTACCACTGTCATCATAATGAGATCGTTTGTGAGACGATCCCGAGCTGTGCTTGTCGGAGTGTTTCCTCTTCCTACTCTCGACTTGCTTTATTTTACTCTCCAAAATAGCAACCTTGTCACACAGAGACTGGTAAGTTGGAACATATGCCACAGACAACTGTAGGTTTAGCTCATCATTCAAGCCTTCCAGAAACTTTTCCTTTCTTTTGGCATCTGTGTCAACCTCATCCGGTGCATAGCGCGCCAGATTGTTGAACTCTTCTATGTATTCAGCCACGCTGCGGTGGCACTGCTTCAAGTTGTGAAACTCTTTCTTTTTCAGTCTCATCATTCCTAATGAGATATGAGCAGTGCGAAAGCCATCTTCAAAGATAGCCCAAGTCACCTCATCAATAGGAGTGGTGATTTGGAAGTTGTCCCACCATGTGGCGGCTGGTCCTTCCAACAGATGTGCCGCAAACCTGACTTTTTCAGCATCCGTGCAGCCCACGGTCACTAAATCTTTGTTCACAGAACGTAGCCAGTCATTGGCCACCATGGGATCAGTCGTCCCCGAAAAATTTGCTGGCCTCAAACGCAAAAATCTGGTGAGCATATCGAAACCCGGAGGGTTGTTGTTGTTGTTGTTATTGTTGTTGTTGTTGTTATTGGGGTTGTTGTTGTTGTTGTTATTCTGGTTTTGGATGAATGTTGTCATCATCTGCATAAGCTGTGTTTGCGCATTCATCATTTGTTGCATTTCCGGGGTGATGTTGTTGGGGTTGGGGTTTGCGTGACGGGGAGGCATCTGTGGTTTGTTCAAATAGATAAGAATGAGATACCCATAGATGTTTTATGCACAATACATCACAAGAAAACACATAGCATGCAACTCAAGGATAAAAGTTCAACAACCAGATAATAAGTTCATGAAATAAAACACACAAGAGGCAAGCCATCCACATGTCGGATGGTCCAATAACAAGTTCACAAATAACAAGTACGAGTATGAAAGATAAACGAGTAGTCAAGTCTACTCATCAGCATCAATCTCCTCCTCGACGAAGGTAAGACCTGCGTTCTCCATCGCGGTCTTGTTCTCCTTAATCGTAGTGGTCAAGGAATCGACCTTGCCCTTGAGAGCCCTCTTCTGGGAGCGAAGCCTCTTAATAACCATCTGCTGCTGCTCTAGCTCGAAATCCTTGGACTTCAGTTCCTCGGTCATGTCCCGGATCTTCTTGTTCCTATCCTGGACGCGTTTCTCCTGACTCTTGAACTTGCGGTCCTGGGCCTCGAACTTCGTCTCCACTTCCTTGATCATCTCGTCCTGCTGTGCGAAAAGCTTGTCCTTCTCGCGTAGCTGCACCTGAAGCTCGTCATTGCTGAGCATGACGTTCGTCCTGTCCGTGTCCACGTGCCTGATAAGAGACTCTAAGTCCTGGAGATAGAGATGTATCGGCTCTGCTACGTCCCTCGAGTTGTCCTCAAATTCGATGGACTCTCTATCAACATCATGTCTTCCGAAGTCGTGGAAGTGAGTGCCCCTAACCTGTCGGGAGTGACGGCCTAACAGACGTCCTATCAGGTCCTGCATGACTACCTCCATGCCTCTCTCCCTGTCGTCGTGCGTCAACTTGAAGACGATGGCCTCCGTAGTAGGCTCCGTCTGGCGTCCGGGCGGGTTCACCTTGAAGCCCCAGAGGTCCTTCCTCTCGAACTTGGTGAGTGGGTACACCGTGATGGTGGGAAGAGGGAGATCGAGCAAAGTGCTAAGCTCCGGGACCAAAACGGGTAACCTGGAGCTCCTCAACAGTGCTGATGGTAATAGGCATCTATTTATTAAAATTGAAAAAGTTAGAACAACACAATTTAAAGTATAACAAGACAAACGTTCATACATATCCATGGAACACAAAATCAACCAAGTCATGCATACATAACTCCATTACATCAATCATGGTCCAAACTTATTTAAGGTATCATTTTTGGAAAATAAGGTGATAGATGGTGGTCCAACTAACGAAGTGTGCTCACAATCCTATCTCACTGGATCTGGTGGCTATCACAATGTTCCTAGAGGCAATCCACCTATCTTGTTCACATGATTCCATCACTAAGTCTATTATATCTCCCCTTAACTCTTGGTTGGTGGCTTCCAACTCTTGGGTAAGTTCCTTCTCCTTCTCTAAGTCTTTTTGGAGGTTGAGCATCCTGCACTTGACTCTAGCACTTAGTTCTTTGATAGTCCTCCAAGCTGCATCTCTGGCTGACTCAAAGAATGTGGTGTGCATCACAGTGTTGGTGTACATGCAGAATCCCCTTTCTTTGTGGTTGTCTTCCTTGTTTTTGTACAAGTGAAGTTGCACCCACCAATACTCCACTCCTTCATCCATCACTGGAAAGCCTTTATATAAAGCTGCACCATGTGCTTCCATTGCCACCATGAGGTCCTTGAGAATCTTGGGAAACTCAGTTTCACACTCTAAGGTCATGGTCATGAGTGGTCCTTTCTTCACGGCTTCGTTGATGGAGTTCATCTACAAA
Organism: Avena sativa; assembly: GCA_916181665.1. Lineage (NCBI taxonomy): Eukaryota > Viridiplantae > Streptophyta > Magnoliopsida > Poales > Poaceae > Avena > Avena sativa. Next base: position 182,002,696 of record OV702284.1, on the reverse strand, counting down.
TAGAGATGAGAATGAGAAGATTATAAAAGTTTACGAGAAGAATAGACAAGTGTAGAAGTATTTAAAATTTTCCTTAGTGGTTTCCAATCCTAGGGTCATAATCCTACAGGCAACACAGTGCTCTGATACCATCTGTTAGACCCCTCCTTTGTAAAGGAAAAGATCCCTGTGATTGCAATGCTAGTCCCTGGATCAATGCTAGCATCCACAGTTTAAGATGAAGTACACAGATACAAAGGTCGTTTATTACATTCATTCCAGAGATAAAACATAGTCTTTTACAACTCAGGGCCATAGGCCTAATAAAAGAGTTTTAAGGAATAAGTAAATAAACATAAGTCTTCATCTTCATGTGCCACAGGCAAGCATGTTGAGTGTAGACTCATGACTCCTACTCATCATCGGAGTAACCTGCAACATCACAAGTTACAGCCACAGAGGGTCAATACTTTGGAATAGTATTGGCAAGTGATACCTTAGTATATTTTTAGTGGACTATATTACTATATGCTTTTTGGCTAAGTGTAGCTTGGCTTGCTTTGCTTGAAAATAGGTTTTACCTATTAGTTGAAATCACTAAGTTTTTCTTTATCAAAAACTTCCCAAGAAACCACCAATAGACATTGGGGTGCTTCACCCTTGTTCACTCATCAAATTTTACTTAGAAGTTGGAGTGATGAGATTTTTGTAGCTTCCATGTCTTGATGCTCAAGTTGTCCATTGCCTTGGACTAGGCTAAGTACTTAGGTTTTCCATCTGCAGAGGTTGTGCACTTTCCCCACCAAACTTGGTTTCCCAAGACAGGACCCTTTAGAAGCCTTTCCTTAGTCAAATGGACGCGCTCCAACCTATCATTCCCACTACCACCAACTGTCCAAGTGACTAAGTTCTAGCAACCTATATGATCATGGAAGAGCCCATATTGCCAAGTGGTTGCACTGTAAGCTTTCTCAACACTTGGCCTCCAAATCCCTTTGTGCCTGGGTGGCATACCACAAGTGAGATACACAACCCAAGTCCATGGCCTTGTGTAACCACTCAACATAACCCAATCCTTCCATTCCACCCAGGAGGTTCATTTGACTTAGTTGTTTTATTAGGAAAGCATAAGTCTCATGACTTAGAATTATTTTCATCATAGTAAGTATAGATTTTCACCAACCCTTGTTTGCTAAATAGCTAGGCTAAGCATGGTATGATAACTTAACTTAGGAAAATTCCCTAGCAATTCTACAATTCTACACTACTTAGTATTTCCCAACTTAGCATTAGGCAAAAGTAGCATGCAAGATTTAGCAAAATATCTAATGCTAATACAAAACATAGGATAGAAATATTCATGAAAATATCACTTGCCTTGGTAATGGGGAGAGCAGCACTCTTCACAGTCACAATCACTAGCAATATCTACACAAAGTTTGTAGCATACAATTACACACAATTTTATATTCAATCAAAAATAATATGAATGCATGCATGCAAGATTTTACTAAGTGGTGATTTTGAAATCTCTACCAAGTATGTGCATGTTTACAGAAACTTAACAAATCACAAGTTTACCAACTAAGCTTATTTATCCCTAAAACAAATTACTAAACCAAATCCATACTCAAAAATAGCCTTAAACATGTTTCTACAAATAAAATCATTCTAATGGTTACTATTTGTTAAACACTTTGCATAAACAGAAAGGCCTTGATTCACTGAATCCAACGGTATAAAGTTTGCAAAATTCCAACGTGGAATTCAAAAGTTATAAGCATTTGAAATTTGGATCAAATTCTGATTTAAAATCTGTTTTTAGATCTGTTCCTAGCCACGCGTCGTGTTGTGACTGGCGCGTACCGGTTCGCACCGGATCGAGCTCTGCAACCGCAGGATCTAAATAGATCGTACGCTCCAGATCGCGTACCTCTTCGCCGATTAATGAATCTATCTTAACGCTTGGATCAAGATCCAACAACGCGCGAGCAAGCGACCATGTCCTGGCGGCGCGCGGCGTCGGCGAGCGGCGGATCGCTCGGTCTACGGCGGCGCTAGCGTTCCAGGTCATCCGCGAGAGGGAGAAGGGTCATACCAGATTCGCACGGGACTGCTGAAGCTCAATGTAGCGTCGGTTTGCGAAGGGGCGTGCTGACACGGCGACAATTCCTCGTCGGAGTTGAGTCTGGCGACAGGTGGTTCCGTTCGAGGTCGAAGGCGACGTTGTAGATCACTAGGAGGCAAACGGGGGATGTGGTCAGATGCAGAAGGTCACGGAGTAAACGCGTGTATGAAAGACAAGGTTCGGGGCGGTCTGGACTTACCGCTGGAGCTCGCCGGAGTTGAAGCTGGAGGCGGTGGCGGTCAGACGTTTGCGTAGCCGACGTTCTGGGTCACCCGCGGGCAAACCAGGAGTGCTAGGAGATGCGTGAGGTCAAGTGGAGTCTGTTCGTGTGTAGCAGAGGCAGAGGGGTGGTCGGAGGTGGCCGGAATTGTGGCTGCAGCTCGTCGGAGACGGCGGGGTTACAGAGAGCAATGCGCGCAGCCTAGGGGTGCTCTGGGCTTGGGAGTTGGGGGAGAAGGGAGAGGGGACAGAGGGGGTTTAAGTAGCCTGGTTGTGAGCGAGAATTACTCGTGCCTTAACGCGAATTTAAGCTGCGCAATCAAACAGGAAACGGCCGCGCTGATTTGGGATGAACTGGTCGTGTGGGTGGAGACGACGACACTCGAGTGGGCCGCGGTTGTTAGCGAGTGAGGGGAGTGGGAGCGGGTCCTTCCTGTCAGTCGCTCGGTGGGTGCGGGGGTGGGTAAAGAAAATGGTTCGCGGGGGTGGGAGCTGCTGGGCTAGCTGGGCCGTGTGGGCTGGGTCGGCTAGATTGGCTGGTTTGGCTATTTTTTTCTTCTTAATTCCTTTTCTTTTTCTGATTGAATTTCTAGAAATGGTTTTTAAACCCAAATTCAAATCTGTTTGAAACCAAAGCTTTACAGGACTTTTGTAAAATAAAACTTGTTCTTAAATAAGTGTCAAACACATCTGAACACTTCAGAACACTTGGGTCTTTTGAAAATAAATTAAAACTATGCCTTTATGAGATGTGTGATAATAGGCATAGAATTTGTTTTAACTCATATTTTGCTTTGATATTTTGCTCAAGCTTTTGAGACCACTTAAGTTTGAATTCAAAACATTCTGAATGAATAACAGCATCTTTCCCAATAGTATGTAGCACAAAGGCTAGGGTTTTCATACATAAAATAATGAGTCACAACTGCTCTTGTTTCTGAAATGATTTTGAGAAAAGCCCTAAATGATGATGAATGCAAGGATGATATGAATGAGTTTTGGAATATGAATTTAGGGATGTTACAGAGATAGACTTCAGTCCAGAAGAGCTAGACTCCGTTATGCAGGAGATGGAGGAGGAGTACTCGCGCGACGAGCACACTAACAACACTGTCATGTCTCGAGGGGTGTTTGTCACCATTGGTACAGCGATGGATGAAGATCAACCCGGGCAAGCTCCGCCTACGGCGCTGGAAAAGGGGAAGGGGCCACTTATTGCTGCTGACGATGATCGCACAAAGGTCATGCCTCCTCCGCCTAACCTAGTGCAGCAGCCGTAGGAACGCGGCACCGGTCCGAGCAACAACAACTACACCGCAAACTTGCCGCCTCCAGCATCCACGTCGGCAGCACCCATATTACTCCAGCTGATAGAGTGATGTACGGCAATCTCCTCGTGGAACCACTAACCGTTGATCATATCCGGAATGTGACTCAGCTTGACGAGAAGCGCCAGCAACTGCGGAGCAAGGTGCTAAACTAGATTGAGATCTGGTCAACGCGCAGAAGTCCATAGAGAAAGCTAGATCAATGGAGGCCGAGTACAAGACTCTACTGCAGCAGCAAAAGGCTAAGAAGGCTCCGGCTCGCGTCATCAACGATCCTGGTGTATGGCGCAACCTAGGATGGGATCCCTCGAAGCCGGCACAGGCCAAGCCATACATTGATAGTGAAGGCAAGCAGGTGATGCCCACCCCACTCCTTACCTCGCCGTCGCCAAGACCCTTCTGGAGCAGGATAGATCACCTGAGGCAGTAGAACAGGTCTATGACCTAGTGTCCAAGGCGGTAAAGCAGCAGGAAAAGGCCACCTCTCAGAGGCTTGAGTCTGACCCAACGCTCTGCCGATCTAGCCAGTACAAACCGCCAAGGGACAGATCTCCTCAGGATGTCGGATCACAGACAGGTTCATCAGAACGAAGACGGAGGGATGCGCGCAACAGGAAGGATGCCATCCCCATATCCTCCGACCACGGAGAAAAAGCCCGACCTCGCCGCCCATCGCCACCGCCCCGATCCCCCCGACGTCAGGAAGACTACAAGGCTCACCATCGCACGGATATGCCCCCTCCAAAGCAGTATGGCATCGTCATCCGCGACAACGCGGCACAGACCCGTCATGATGAAGAGCGCCACCAAGGACACAAGAGCAGGTCACACCATGACCCTCCGCGTCCAACAAGCAACCGTGATAGACGCGAGGTGTCGCAGGAGGTAACAACAAGAAGGCTAACCCACCGCCACCTCCGCCTCCGTCGCCGCCAAGCAGTCACCATGGCGGAAGAGGCCCGCGCCATTCACGCAGCCCATCCCATGTGGACAACAAGAAGAAGAACCCGGAGCCGTACGATGCACGTTCGCGGTTCGATAAAATCCACGAGGCCCGGGAAGGACCATACCTGGGACCACGTTGCTTTGGACCTGCAATACGGTCCGCAACTTACCCCAAAGGTTTCCGGATTGACAAGACCATCAAGCCCTACGACGGCACCGCCAATCCTGCCACATGGTTGCAGGACTACGGCAACGCGGTGGAGATTGCCGGAGGCAACCCCAACGTCGTCGTCACGTACCTCCCGTTAATATTGGCGGGCACGGCCCGTCAATGGATCGACGACTTGCCGGAGAGATCCATCTACAACTGGCTTGATATGCAAGAAGCATTCACCAATAACTTTGAGGGTACATACAAGCGTCCCTGCACTATGGGCGATCTATAGCGGTGCGTGCAAGAGAAAGACGAGACATCACGCGCCTACCTCACCCGCTGGCTGGATATGAAAAATTCTTGCGCAGGAGTGCACGCTCAGACCGCCATGGCCGCCTTCATCGATGGGTTGGAAAGGGGTACGTTGCTCCGACATAAGCTAAAGCGCTTGAAAGACAATCATCAGCTTGACTTGAATCAGATGATTCATTTAGCCAGTGAGTTCGCAGCTGCCGACGACGATGCTCGTGGCTCTTTGCCGGCAATGGCCGTTCCAACCCAAGCTCGGAGGAACAGCGGTACAAAGCGGAAAACCGCTCCAGAAGAAAATCAATCTACCGACATGGTCGCTATGACTTTTGTAGGACGAGGAGAAGGAGGATAACGTGGCCGAGGAAGGGGAGCAGGCCGCGGGCAGCAACGAGGAAGCGAAACCAACTCGACGCCGCTCCGCGTTCCCTAAACCTACGAGGAGTACCGCGATATGCCTTGCCTCATACACCTCGACGCCAACGGCAAGGCCACCCATACCAATCGATACTGCAAGTTCGTCAACGACCTCAAGGAAGACACGGAGTCCGGCTACAAGCGAAGTCGGAAGAACAGACCGCGAGGCAAGGGCAAGAGGAAGAAGAAGGAGGAGGAGTCCAAGGATTCAAGTGACATGGACGAGGACGTTGACCCCAAGCACGCCGCCAAGAGCGACGACAAGGGCAATAACCCCTTCGCAAAGAAGGCCCCAGTCTACCACACTTTCCTTGGCACCCTCACCGTCCGACAACACAAGACCTCTCTAAGGATCCTGATGGCCACTCTCCCCCCAGTTCCCCAATACCTGCGCTGGTCGGAGGTTCCAATAACTTGGGACATGACGGACCACCCAGACCTTGTGCCCACGGAGAACCAGTAAGCCATGGTCATCAACCCATTGATTGATGGCGTGGAGTTCACCAAGTGCATGGTGGATAGTGGAAGCAGCATCAACATCATGTACCTGGATACACTGCAGAAGATGAACTTGACAGAGGCAAACCTAAGGCGGACCAACACCATTTTCCATGGCGTAGTCCCTGGTCGAGAGGCTCTGTCCCTTGGGTGCATCACACTTCAGGTAGCCTTTGGCGACGTTAATAATTACCGCCAAGAGCGCATGACCTTTGAGGTGGTCCCCTTCAAGAGCGTGTACCACGTCATATTCGGCCGCGACATATTCCACACGTTCATGGCCAAGCCATGCTTTGTCTACTACAAGCTCAAGATACCCGGACCAAACGGTGTCATCACCGTATCCGGAAGCTTTACCAAGGCAAGGGACTGCGAGATCAACGAAGCAGCCGTTGCAGAAGCTATCCTCTACAGCAAAGAATTCAAGGAGATCCAGAGCAAGGTCAATGACCCAGAGATGCCAGCGTCGAAGAAGCAGATCTCCGACTCCGCTCCTGCGTTTAAGGACGCCATCGAGACCAAGCCGGTGGAACTTGTGGTAGGCGATGCCTCCAAGACCGTCGCCATTGGGACGAACCTGGAGCCCATATAGGAAAGCATGCTCGTCGAGTTCCTCCATGAGAATAGGAACATCTCTGCCTGGCAACCTGCCGACATGAAAGGTGTACCTAGGGAACTTGCCGAGCACATCTTAAACATAGATCCAAAATGTAAACCAGTGAAACAACCTCTACGACACTTCGGAGATGAGAAGAGACGCGCCATTGGCAAAGAGATAGCTAGGTTACTCAAGGCTGGGTTTATCCGAGAAGTCCTTCACACCCGATGGGTGGCCAATCCTATACTTGTCCCCAAAAAGGGAACCAATGAGTTAAGAATGTGCTTTGATTACACCGGCTTGAACAAAGCATGTCCCAAAGATCCGTTTCCTTTGCCTCGCATTGACCAAGTCATTGACTCGACGGCTGGCTCGGAAATTTTGTGTTTTCTCGATGCGTACTTAGGATACCACCAGATCAAGATGAGGAAGTCGTACCAATTGGCCACTTCGTTCACTACTCCATACGACACGTTTTGCTATGTCACGATGCCCTTTGGGCTGAAAAACGCAGGTGCTACCTACCAGTGGACAATGCAACGTTGCCTTCATGACCAAATTGGTCGGAACGTTCACGCCTATGTGGACGATATCGCGGTGATGTCTAAAAAGTCAAACGACTTAACCTCCGACTTAAAAGAAACCTTTGATAATCTCCGTAAATACAACATGATGCTCAACCCTAAGAAGTGCGTCTTCGGGGTTCCAGCCGGCAAATTTTTGGGCTTCATCGTTTCCCAGCGCAGAATCGAGGTCAACCCGGAGAAAATCAAGGCCATCTTAAACATAAACCGTCCGACATGCCTAAAGGACATTCAACAACTAACAGGTTGTGTTGCAGCAGTTAGTTGGTTCGTCAGCCGACTTGGAGAGAAGGCCCTGTCAGTGTACAAGTTGCTGAAGAAGGCGGACAAATTCACATGGACAGACGAGGGAGATGCAGCATTGAAGGAGCTCAAGGATATTCTCTCCTCAGCGCCCATCCTTGCAGCACCCGATCCTGGAGAGCCCCTGTTAATTTACATGGCGGCAACCAACCGGGTTATCAAGATCGTCGTCGTGGTAGAACGGAAGGAACCAGACTACGAGCACGGAGTTCAACGACCAGTTTACTATGTGAGCGAGGTCTTGACGGAGTCCAAGCAGCATTACCCGCACTACCAAAAGATAGATTATGGAGTATTCCTCGCTTCTAGGAAGCTGAGGCATTACTTTTAGGAGCACCCAATCATAGTAGTGAGCAAGACTCCACTGTCCGACATCATCAATAACAGCAACGCTATAGGAAGGGTCGCGAAGTGGGGCATTGAAATTGCCGCCTTCGAGATCACCTACAAGAGGCGCAACGCTATCAAGTCACAAGCTTTGGCGGATTTTATTGAAGATTGGACGGAGATGCCAGATGCTACTCCGTTGCCAGAACCAGAGTACTGGGTGATGCACTTTGATGGATCAAAGTTGCTCAACGGCTCGGGGGCTGGTGTACTGCTACAGTCACCAAAAGGAGACGAGTTGCACTACGTTCTGCAGATCCACTTCGAAGCTACAAACAACATGGCGGAGTATGAGGCACTCATTCACGGACTACGTGTAGCCAAGGATATTGGCATCAAGCGCATAGTTTGCTGTGGAGATTCCGACTTGGTTGCCCAGCAGGTGGCTGGCACCTGGAACGCACGGAACCCTATGATGGCGGCATATCACAACGAAGTGGACGAGATAGCCAAGAGCTTCTTGGGCTACGAAGTCAAGTATGTGCCTAGGGAGCAAAACGAGGCGGCTGATCTACTGTCTAAGCTTGGATCAGGGCGCAAGCAAATTCCGCCAGGAGTTTTCCTAGAGCATCTACGCACACCATCCGTGAAGGGCGCCGACATCGACAACCCGGATAGAGCTGACTCTTTCGTCAACATGGTGACAAAGATCCCTCCGGCTTGGACAAAACCATTCATGGAGTATCTCGAATACGGAACTTTGCCCGACGACAAAGTCGAAAGACGGCAAATAGTACGACGAGCAAAAGGTTATACCATAATCAATGGGCAACTCTATAAAAGGAGCACTACTGGTGTATACTTAAAATGCGTCTCCCAGCTAGAAGGTATGGAAATCCTACGCGAGATCCATCTCGGAGATTGCGGGCATCACGCCGCTCCTCGATCATTGGTCGGGAAAGCCTTCCGGAAAGGATTCTACTGGCTGACCGCGAAGGCGGACGTCGACAAGCTGGTTGAGACATGCACGGATGCCAGTATTATGCCCGACAACCACATGTTCCTGCTGAAGAATTGCGAAAAATACCAATAACTTGGCCATTTGCAGTCTGGGGGCTAGACATGGTGGGGCCGTTACATACGGCACCATGTGGGTTTACGCATCTGCTTGTAGCAGTTGACAAATTCACCAAATGGATAGAAGCTAAACCCATTAGAAAGCTTGATGGGGCAACTGGTCTCAGGTTTGTCCAAGATCTAGTGGTGAGATTTGGTCTCCCACATAGCATCATCACCGACAACGGAAGCAACTTATCACTCGGAGAAGTGGAAGCCTATTGTTGGGACAAAGGCATCCGACTTGACCTTGCATCTGTGGCACACCCACAGTCCAATGGTCAGGTTGAGCGAGCCAATGGATTAATTCTGCAGGGAATCAAGCCACGTCTTGAGGCACCGCTACATAGAGCAGTTGGAGCCTGGGCGAAAGAATTGCCATCTGTGCTATGGAGTTTACGAACTACATCCAACAGATCCACCGGCTACACCCATTACTTCATGGTATATGGAGCAGAAGCCATCCTACCTTCCGGCATCCTCCACGATGCACCAAGAGTTGCCACCTATGACGAAGATGACGCTGAAGAATCCAGACGCCTAGATGTGGACCTTCTCGAGGAGGAACGCATTTTGGCATGCCAAAGATCCGCCATCTACCAGCAGAAGCTACGCAGCAACCATAGTCGCCGCGTTCGGCATCGCTCGTTTAAAGAAGGGGATTTAGTACTCTGACTTAAGCAGAATAAGTCACACAAATTATCCCCGCCATGGGAAGGACCGTTCATCATAAGCAAGGCGCTGCTCAATGGGTCTTACTACCTTGTCGACAACCGTGAACTCAAGGATAGACCCAACAAGGATCATAAGCGTAAGCGACGTGACCCAGATGATGACTACCCGGAGCTTGATCGGCCATGGAACATAGCACAACTACGTCCTTTCTACACTTAGCATTTTTTATCTAATTGTGTACTTCTTATATGATCAATGAAATAAAGCTCTTTGGTTCACTCATATTGCTGAGTCTTTTACCTCCTTTAGTGTTCATTTTTGGATCATATAAAACCTTTATGCACAAGTCTTGCGATTGCACTTGTGAAATTTCCGCCTACGGGCGTTAGCTTAAGTTTTCTGGTCTACACGTTCTTTGTTGTTGTTATGTGGATTCTGGAGTAGTGACTTTTGGCACTTATTGTCGGTGATTTTGTGCTCAGGTTATTGACGGTGCCATTGGGCATCATCACCTAAGCGCATGGTTCCGACAACAAGTCTTCCGACTCACGAAAAGTCAAGCATAAGAACCAGAGTAATGGATAAGCCAGCACTTGCTTAAAAATATATACATACTGGGAATTAGTTCTTAAGTAGCAGGATATGACAACCATTGTTTTCCGCCTTAAGATTACATCGCCAAGTTTCTCCCGTGCACACACCAAAGGTGAAACAGAAATTACAAAGAGTTTTTCATTCTTTGGGTGCAGGAGACTTGGAGGCCGCATCATCACCAGCCGGAGAATCGCCCTCGACGTCGGCGCTGTGATGAGACTCGGAAGAATCTTGGTCGACGTTGTCGATGAAGTTCCTGGGCACGAAGACGTCAACGTCCACCAACTCGGCAACCCTGGTGTCATAACCCGCGAGTGATGACAGGATGGCTTCGTGATCGATCTCCTTGCCGTCATCATCCACGTCGGGGATACCAGAGGTCACCGTGTCGATGTCGGCATCTTCATAGTGTGCCTTCACCATAGACAGCGACATCCTTGCGCCAGCCCATGTGCATGAAGCCTTCCAGTTTGCGACACGCTCGGGGGCTCGGCGCAGAATCTCCGAGTACTTCGCCACGGAGTCCAAGGCCTTGATATAAATTTGGAGGTGCTTGGAAATCTCCTTGACTTGGGCGATGGCGGTATTAATGAAGTTGCCGGCAAGAACCATACATTCCTTGTCCGAAGGAGCCGAGCGGGTTAAACCCATAGGAGCTGCAAAATTCTGACAAGGAGCACATGAGTTCGATAAACTCTAAGTATCCAGACTACAGAAATACAAGGAAGAGGACACTTACTGAAGATGCTGGCCTTAGCCTGCCAGACGGTGTCCGCCAAGGATTCCTTCTCTTGTTGGAGGAGCTTAAACGCCTCGCTATGGCAAAGATTTTGCTCATCAGCAGCTTGCTTCTGATCCTTTAGGATCGCAAGCTCCTCCTTCAAGCGATTGATATCCGCGGAGGCGGAATCTTGCAGGGCTTTCATGGAATCCTCGTGCATCTTCAGCATCTCTTCCCTCTCCTTCTTAAGGATTTTGTTCTCGCTGTCCAGCTGTTGAATGTGCTTGGACTGCTCGACAATATCCTTGGCCTTGGCGACATGCTCTGTAAGTCGGAGAAAACCACGTACACAGTGAGTACTCGGAGACTATGGGCACAAAAGTAAGACGGAAATGCGCAAAAATAAAACATACTCTTGTTTTTGATGATCTGTTCCTTCAAGATGGCAGTTTTACCCTTTTCGGCTTCAAGATCTGCGTGCATCTTCTGGTACTTGTCGTTGGCCATGCCCCTCGGAGCATTCTCGTTCTATGGAAACAAATACAAAGTTAAATCGTTGTTTGGTCTGCTTGGAGCTTCTAGTCGGAGATTTTCCACCTAGATGCTTGGGGGCTAAAGCGAGAGTTTTAACTTAGCAATATGCTTAGCTTTTCTTTAAGCATCTAGTCGGAACTAATTCAGTTACAACTAGAGGCTTGGGGGGCTACAGCATTGAAAAATTATGAACACTGTGTATGCTACTCTTAAAGCATCTAGTCGGAGTAATTCATTCCATCTAAATGCTTGGGGGCTACAGTGAGAGTTTTTTCTAACTTAGTCACTCTTAGAGCATATAGTTGCAAAACCTATGGTTTTCCGTCTACATCCTTGGGGGCTACAGTGGGATACTCATATGAAATGCAGAAGGCAAAATAAAACTTACAAGTGCAATAAACTTGAGGTTTGTAGCGCTCTCAGCTAGCAGCTTGCCAAGGAAATGTTGTTTCCTCGCAAGATATCTGCTTGACGGAGTAGCTCCTCAAGACCGCACATCGGAGATGACGGCACTCCCCCAGGAACCATAGTTGTGTTACTCGGCAGAAGCGCCGGGTAAACTATCTTCGGGAACTTGAAGGGTTTCTGGGGAGTAGGGGCGCCGCCTTCGGCAGAGGTACCAGCTCCCACCACCGCCTTGCCACTACCGATGGTATACTTAGCCGGAGATTCAGCCATTTGAAGAGCAGTGCTCTCCTGCGTCGCCTGCTCGCCGACAACAGCGAGCTCGGTAGAGGCGCCAGAATCCACTTCCATGGCGCAAGGGTCTGGTTCCTCCTGGACTTGAGAGCTTGTCGGAGCATAGGAGGGCTTGACGGCTGGAGTAGTAGGGGCGATGGCGGGGGAGGAGTCGCGATGCAACATGTCTTTGATATTTCTAGAAGCCCCAAGAGTCTTGGAGGACTTCTTGAGGCTGGTTGTGGCTTCCTTCCTGGAACGTGCAAAATGCATAAGTACAGGAATAAGACAGATAAGTAAGACAATATCGGAGAATGAGAGGCTTACACTAGGGGGGCGCTTTGGCAAACATCCCGGTGGCTTTTTTCTTTTCCGCCTCTAGGGCGGCAGTACTCTTTTTGGAGGATACACCCTTCGTCTTCTTCTTCTTGCCTCTGTCGGCAGCGTCAGAGGTGGAGCTCTTCCGCTTTCGCGCCAACGGGACATCGTCGTCGGACACGACCGTGACTTTCTTCATCTTTGGATCGTAGATTTGGGCAGCCAGGTTGTCCTCATCTAGATCGCTAAGCTGTTAAGTGAGAAATCACCGTGTTATATAAGATGGCACTAGCAAGACGGAGAAACTGGAGCAATGTCATACACGGAAAATAAATACCTACCTTTGGGCACTTGCCGTCTATGTACATGTCGTAGGTGATGGTGAAGCCGCGCTTCTTATCCTTCACCTTGACGATGTCCTTCAGACGGAGCTTGACGGAGTCGCTCGAGAATTTATCCACGGAGATCCGGAGGGTATCCTTCCGATCACTGGTGTACTCGTTCACGAACTTCGCGCGGTGCTGTAGAGGTTGGATTTGCCTGATGAACCAGCACATGGCTAGGTCCAAGCCGGTCAAACCTGTCTCTACGAAACACTCGATCCGCCTTATTGCGCAAGAAGCGTCGAGGTCTGAGGGAAGGGAGGCATGATATCTCCATGTGGAAAATTCAGCGGCGGCTCCATCCACGAAGTCCGGGTACGTCACTTCTCGGCCCGCCAAAAGAATGTCGGGACCGTAGAAGTACGTCTGCTGCCAGTTTTTGCACGACTCATGGCCGACGATGTCGGGGAACCGCTGGCCAGGTCATATCTTGAAGCTTATGGTGTCGTAGTTCCTAAGCTCCTCCCTACTATGTCCGGCTTCACGTTTGACGGTGAAGAAGTACACGAACAAATCTAACCTAGGCCTAATCCCTAGGTAACCCTCACAAAGTGCCGCGAAGTTGCTAAGCACTAAGATACTATTGGGGGAGAGGTTATGGGGTTGGACCTTGAAGTGATTCAAGACGGACAGAAAGAAGTGGGAGATGGGCAGAGAAACGCCGCGTACCAGCTGAGCCTTGAGGTACACCTTTTCTCCGGCTTGGGGAGAAGGTGTCACCTCGCCGGACGGCGCCGCCCGCCAGGCGAGCCCCTCCGTCGCAGGGAGGTAGCCTTCGGCGACCATCTCTTGGATGTCGCGGCCGGTGATGTACGAGCCGCGCCAGTCGCCCTTGTGCGAGTCTGGCTCCTCTTCCAGAGTCTCTAGCGCCGTCAGATTGTGGTCACCGCCGGTGGTTTCAATCACCGCCGACGCAGGGATGACCAGGCCCTCTAGGGGCACGACGATGGAGCTCGCCGGCTTCGCCGTGGCTTCGCTCGACGCTGCCATCGACGGGGAAGAGCTGCTCCTAGCCATGGAGGAATGGAAGGATGCGGTTGACGCAAAGAGAGGCTAGGGTTTCTTCGAGGTTTTCCGCAGAGAGCTCGAGGAGGCGTGCGGCTGGAGGAAGAAGATGATGAAGCGAGAGAATGGGGTAAAAAAGTGGCAAGTGTCCCACGGTTACTATTTATCTTGCTCTGTGTCAAGATTCGTGCAGCTAATCGGACGGTTTCCGCGTAGACGACGTGTTCGAGAACGTGCGCGGTAATTTCGCCACGTCTCCAACTGCCGCCGCCAACGGTTCGTATCGCTCACGCGGGAAAATCGGATATGATTGCGTTCTCTGCATGTGTGAGTTACGAGGCGTCGCTGACCTAAGCCTACATCGTCATATCTGACATGGTAGATGAGCCGTCGCATTGAAGATTCCGGCATGGACGGATTTAATCCGACTACGGAAGAGTACGATGGAAGATTCAGCATTTCTCCGACTTACTAATAGAAGACGGAGAAAACCTTGCAGGGTTCTTTGGGAGGACTACAAGATATTGCTTGAAGATTTGCCGACATCCATTTAGACGGAGCATTCCGCGAGAAGAGGCAAGACGGCGCAAGATCTCGGAGTTCTCCGGGGGCTATTGTTGGGGATATGCTATATGGGTATCCTCATAGCATGTCTCTTATCCGACTAACCCGGGTGGCCCATAGTCGGCAGCATGGCCTGTGGCCTGCTGCGCGGCCCAGTTAGGCGGATCCAGAAGGGAGGCCCATGCCGGATAAAGGAAGGCTACGGTGGAGTCACCAGCGTACCCGGAGCCTTGGAGTGCAAGTTACACAAGACTAGTGATAGACGGTGTAGGACTCTGTAACCTTCCGGCTAGGACTTTTCCCTATAACCCTAGGACCTGGGGACTATATAAGTCGGGCCTATGGGAGCCTTTAGGGCATCGATTCAAACAACCTCGCACAGCGAACCTATCTCTATAACCCGGCGTATTGCCATTATAGTGATTTATAGCAGGAGTAGGATTCCGCCACCGTCGTGGGATCTGAACCTGGGTAAGCTGTGTTACCTCGTACCCGTCAACCGTCCGCCTTACCCCATGTCTCTAAACACGCACTGTGAGGACCCCTCCATGGCGTACTCGTCGGCAATACCATGACATCAATCATGTCCGCATTATTCGCGAACCGTAGGGTGACACACTTAAGAGACACCTCCTCGTGAAGGATCTCTCTCCCCCTCTAGAATTTATCCCCCATGGTCTCGGACTAGCGAGATACATGTTCCCGGTGGCTATTTGGCAAGAAAGTGTTGTGCTTCCACTGCATCGCTGGAGCGAGGAGGCGGAGGTTGCTTGGTGCCTCGGACGTGTGTGCGAGCACGGATGCGCCGCTAAGTTGCGGTGCTAAGGACTTCCTCTCGATCTTGAGATCGGCAAGATTTCGTCTATATCAACCACGAGTTTAACTCGTTAAGCTTTGTCGGTCTTCAAGGGTATGTTCTATACGGATATACATCCGCCCGTTGTTTGTATCTAGTAGATAGATCTTGGTACATAGTTGTTCCCATTGTAGGAAAATTTTGTTTTATATGCTGCGAACCCTATAGTGGTTGATTATCAATAAGGAACATCAAGTATTGATGATCAATAAGAACACTGGTTTCAAGAAAGACAAGAAGGGTAAACGGAAGGGAATTAAGGGCAGCAAGCCAGTTGTTGTGCCTGAAAAGAAACCCCGTGTTGGCCCTAAGTCTGATATCGAGTGCTACTATTATAAGGGGACTGGTCACTGGAAGCGCAACTGCCCCAAGTATTTGGCAGTCAAGAAGGCAGGCAAGGCAAACAAAGGTATATATGATATACATGTTATTGATGTATACTTGACTAGTGCTTGCAGTAGCACCTGGGTATTTGATACCGGTTCAGTTGCTAATATTTGTAACTCGAATGAGTGGCTGTGGAACAAGCGACCTCTAGCAAGGGGTGAGGTCAAGATGCGTGTCGGCAATGGATCAAGCGTTGATGTGATCGCCATCGGAATGCTGCCTCTCCACTTGCCGTCGGGATTAGTAATAAACTTAAATAATTGTTATCTGGTGCCTCCACTGAGCATGAACATTGTATCTGGTTCATGTTTGATGCGAAGTGGTTATTCATTTAAATCCGAGAACAATGGTTGTTCTATTTATATGAATGAAATCTTTTATGGTCATGCATCGATGATGAATGGTTTATTTCTATTGGATCTCGATAATAGTGTTACACATATTCACAATGTTGATGCTAAAAGGATTAAACTTAATGATAATATATCCGCATATATGTGGCACTGTTGTCTAGGTCATATTGGCATTAAATGCATGAAGAAGCTCCATTCGGATGGACTTTTGGAATCACTTGATTTTGAATCATTTGATACATGTGAGCCATGACTTATGGGCAAGTTGACTAGAACGCCGTTTTCCGGTTCAATGGAACGAGCGACAGATTTATTGGAAATTATACATTCTGATGTATGTGGTCCAATGAGTGTGTCGGCGCGAGGTGGATATCGTTATTTTGTTACTTTCACGGATGATTTGAGTATATACGGTTATATCTACTTGATGAAACACAAGTATGAAACCTTTGAAAAGTTCAAGGAATTTCAGAATGAAGTGGAAAATCATCGTAATAGAAAGATCAAATTTCCATGGTCCGACCGTGGAGGTGAGTATCTAAGTTACGAGTTTAGCACTCATATGAAAGAGTGTGGAATTGTTTCACAACTCACACCTGCCGGAACACCACAGCGAAATGGTGTGTCAGAACGTCATAATCGTACTTTATTGGATATGGTTCGATCTATGATGTCTCTGACAGACTTGTCGTTGTCATTTTGGGGTTATGCACTAGAAACTGCTGCATTCACTTTAAATCGGGCACCATCTAAATCCGTTGAAAAGACACCGTATGAATTGTGGTTTGGAAACAAACCTAAGCTGTCATTTCTTAAAGTATGGGAATGCGATGTTTATGTGAAGAAACTTCAACCAGATAAACTCGAACCCAAAGAGGAAAAATGCCGCTTCATAGGATACCCTAAGGAAACTATTGGGTATTCCTTCTATCATAGATCCGAGGGCAAGGTTTTTGTTGCCAAGAATGGATCCTTTCTAGAGAAAGAGTTTCTTGCGAAAGGTGTGAGTAGTTGGAAGGTAGAACTCGAAGAGGTTATTGAACCTTCTCTTCAAAGTATGGCGAGTAGCGCAGTGCCGGAAGTCGTTCCGGAGTTGGCTTCACTAGTTGAAGAGGGAACTAATGACAATGACCATGAAACTCCGACAGAGTATACTACCGAACCTCGCAGGTCTAACAGGACACGTGCAGCTCCCGAGCTGTACGGAAACCCTGTTATGAATTTCATGGTTGATGAAATTCATGACCCTGCAACGTATGAAGAAGCGATGATGATCCTGGATTCCAACAAATGGTTAGAATCCATGAAATCCGAGATGGAATCCATGTATGAAAATCAAGTTTGGAACTTGGTGGACTTACCTCACTACCGAAAGGCCGTGGAGAATAAATGGATTTTCAAAAGGAAAACTGATGCTGATGGTAATGTGACCGCCTATAAAGCTCGATTTGTTGCAAAGGGGTTTCGAAAAATTCAAGGAGTTGACTACGATGAGGCATTCTCTCCCGTAGCGATGCTAAATTCAGTTAGGATTATGTTAGCAATTGCTGCATATTTCGATTATGAGATATGGCAGATGGATGTCAAAACCGCGTTTCTCAATGGTAATATTGAAGAAGAGTTGTATATGATACAACCAAAGGGTTTTGTCGATCCTAAGGATGCTAACAAGGTGTGCAAGCTTTAGCGATCCATCTATGGACTAAAGCAAGCATCACGAAGTTGGAATCTCCGCTTTGATGAGGTGATCAAAGAGTTTGGATTTGTCCAAACTTATGGAGAAGCTTGTATTTACAAGAAAGTGAGTGGGAGTAATGTGGAATTTCTGATATTATATGTGGATGACATATTATTGATCGGAAATGATATAGATCTTTTAAACAGTGTTAAAAGTTATCTAAACAGCAAATTTTCAATGAACGACCTAGGTGAAGCGTCATACATATTAGGCATAAATATCTATAGAGATAGATCTAGGCGCCTAATAGGGCTATCGCAAAGTACATACCTTGACAAGATTTTAAAGAAGTTTAAAATGGACGAAATTAAGAAGGGGTTCTTACCTATGTTCTAAGGCAAGACATTGAGTAAGATTCAAAGTCCGGCTATGGCAGAAGAACGAGAGATAATGGACAAAGTCCCCTATGCTTCAGCCATAGGCTCTATAATGTACGCCATGCTATGTACAAGACCGGATGTGGCACATGCTATTAGTTTGACTAGTAGGTACCAATCGGATCCAGGTTCGGAACACTGGATAGCGGTCAAGAATATCCTTAAGTACTTGCGAAGAACTAAGGATATTTTTCTTGTATACGAAGGTGAAGAAGAGCTCTTCGCTAAGTGTTATGTTCACGCAAGCTTTGACACCGATCCGGATGACTCTAAGTCTCAATCCGTATACGTATTTCTCATGAATGGCGGAGCGGTTAGTTGGAGGAGTTCCAAAAAATCTCTGGTGGCAGGATCAACAACGGAGGCCGAATATGTTGCTGCTTCGGAAGCGGCTCATGAAGTAGTTTGGATGAAGGAGTTCATATCCGAACTAGGTGTGGTTGCGAGCGTGTTGGACCCAATGGTGATGTATTGTGACAACAATGGTGCCATTGCCAATGCGAAAGAACCAAGGTATCACAAGAATTCCAAGAATATTAAGCGCTAGTTTCACTCCATCCACGAGCATGTCAAGGTTGGATATATAAAGATTTGTAAAGTATACACGGATCACAATGTAGCAGACCCGTTGACTAAAACTCTCCCTAGAGAAAAACATGATCAACACCAGAACTCCATGGGTGTTAGATTTATCACTATGTAACTAGATTATTGTCTCTAGTGCAAGTGGGAGACTGAATGGAATATGCCCTGGGAGGCAATAATAAAGTGTTTATTATATATATTCCAAGTATATGATAAATGCTTATTTTGCATGCTATAATTGTATTAATACAGAAACGTTAA
Organism: Avena sativa; assembly: GCA_916181665.1. Classification (NCBI taxonomy): domain Eukaryota; kingdom Viridiplantae; phylum Streptophyta; class Magnoliopsida; order Poales; family Poaceae; genus Avena; species Avena sativa. The sequence continues at coordinate 181,983,762 of OV702284.1, read as the reverse complement.
TACATGTGTGTTTAATAAACAAACAGAAAGTTCCTAGTTATGCCTCTCTAATAAACTAGCTCGTTGATTAACAAGATGATCATGGTTTCCTGATCATGGACAATGGATGTTGTTAATAATGATATCACAACATTAGTGTAATGGTGTGATGAACATTCATCCAAAGTATAGCATTATGATCAAAGTCATTGAGTTTATATTGCTATAACAACTTATGAAGTGATCCTAATCCTTAGACCATGAGATCATGTCAATCACTAACACCAGAAGAGTTTCTGGATAACATCAAACGTCACACCATAACAGGGTCATTATAAAGATGGGTTCAAAACTAATAAAGTGTTATGTTGAGGCCCATGGATCGAGAGTGGAATTTTTTCATCCCGGTAATGGATAGATATACTCTGGGCCCTCTCGGTGATATCACATTGGTTATCTTGCAAGCAAGTGATTTGATCACTAGAATGTTATATCACGGGAACAAGAAAAGAGTGCATGTCAGTAACGAGATCAAACTAGGTACGAAGATACCGATGATCGAATCTCGGACATGTAATATATCGTGAAACAAAGGGATTAAGATACTAGCGTAAAAGGTTCCGACGATCACAAGAAAGTCATCATTGAATGTGTGGGAGTCAGTATGGGTCTCCAGATCCGGCTTCTGATTATTGATCTCAGAGGGGTCTCAGTCATGTCTGCATTATTCGCGAACCGTAGGGTGACACACTTAACAGACACCTCCTCGTGAAGGATCTCTCTCCCCCTATAGAATTAATCCCCCATGGTCTCGAACTAGCGATATACATGTTCCCGGTGGCTATTCGGCAAGAAAGAGTTGTGCTTCCACTGCCTCGCTGGAGCGAGGAGGCGGAGGTTGCTCGGTGCCTCGGACATGTGTGCGAGCACAAATGCGCCGCTAAGTTGCGGTGCTAAGGACTTCCTCTTGATCTTGAGATCGGCAAGAGATCGTCTACATCAACCACGAGTTTAACTCATTAAGCTTTGTCGGTCTTCAAGGGTATGTTCTCTATGCATATACATCCGCCCATTGTTTGTATCTAGTAGATAGATCTTGGTACATAGTTGTTCCCATCGTAGGAAATTTTTTGTTTTCTATGCTGCGAACCCTACATGCCCTCACCGAGCTCTTCATTGGAAATGAAAGCATGAGAAGGAATAGGTATGTTGCTTTGAGTAACCAAGCTAAAGGGTTTTACATGATGGATGGCGAGGATCATGAGGATATGTATACAAGGCTCAAGTCAATAGCCACCACATTCAGAAATCATGGTGCTTCCCATGTTAATGACGCGTGGATCAAGAGAAAGTATGTTAGTGCTCTTATACCATTTGAGCCTACAGATTTGAAGAGCCTCCAAGGTAGTCATAATTACCAACAAATGACTTCCAATGAGGTAATGCAAGAAATGTAAGCTTTCAAGGTAGTTGCCAAGAATACCGAAGATGCTCGTGCTTGAGCTATTGAATGCAGAAGGGGGTCAATGTAGCCTTGAAGGCAAGTGTAGCTGAACAAGACGAGGATGATTTTGAAGGTATGAACTGTCCCGAGGATGTCAAGAGGGCTCATGGTGAGTACATGGCCTTCTATGCCAGAAACTTTTGGAAGGACCCCGCAAAAGCCAAATCTGAACTTCAGCGCAAAAGTGGGTCAAATGGAAGAAGGTAAAATGGTCCTAAATTGAGAACGCGCTTTAACTGTGGAGACCGGCTGCACTTTGTAGCTGAATGCCCATATCAAAGTAGAGAAGATAATGGAGGAAGATTCATCCTAAAAGAAAAGTAAAATGCTCCACGGAAGAAGCAATTTGTGAAGAAGAGTATTACATACAAGAAGCAAGCAAAGATTTTCTTGGTAGATCAAGAGGAGTATTCATCCCCAAGTGAAGATGAAGAAGATGATGATAGCTCACGAGAAGTGGCGGCCATAGACACTATGTCAACACCGGTATCACTCTTTGATGCACATAATGAGAACATCATCAACAAGAACGCCACTGGCCTCATGGCAAGAGGTACTGAGGTATCATCTTCCACTACTTCCTTTCCTAAGACTATGATTGACATGGATGATTCTACTAGTCTTAAGGTTAAGGAAGAAATTATTGCTTTGGATTATTTTATCACTAACTTGCAAGGTGAGCACAAGATACATTGTGGCCCTTATGGATCAACTTGCTCAAAATGAAGTGCTCCTTGAAGAGCAAGGCATAATTGAAAGACAGGATGCAATGGAAATTGCATCTCTAAAAAATACTCTAGAGGAATAAGAAGAGGCTCGAGTATCTCTAGAAGAGAGACTTGAGTCAATAGAAGAGTCACATGAAGAAGTTGTGACCAAGCGTGTCAAAGAACATGATAATGCATTAGCCAAAGCAAAGAAGTGAAAGAAGGAGAAGGTTGACTTTGGGGCTGCTCATGCTAGACTCACCAAGAAGTTGGAGAAGCTTGACACTGCCCACAAGGCTTTGGAAAGTGAATACTCTATTCTAAACGAGTCTCATGATCATCTCCAAACTCGACCGAGCAATTATGACATTCCTAGCTGACATGGTTATACTCCATAGGTACACAACATTGGTATACCTGGTCCAGCCCAAGGAAGGCCCATGTCAAGACATGCGGCCCATGAAGATTTCGGGTGGCCCAAGCTCATGATGTCTTCGAACCTTGGAGAACAAGTCTAGAGTAGATAGAATTTCAAAGGGTACCAACCCTAATATGTAACCGATTCGACCTAAGCACGAGACCTGCCTATCTATATAAAGGCCAGGAGGGCACGACGAGAAGGATCTGAACCTGTGAAAATCTCGTGTCCCGCAAGATTACATCTGTGCACCCCTGTAACCTTCGGTTCCGCCGTAATCAAGAGCAGACAAGCAGGAGTAGGGTTTTCCCTCTGAGGGCCTGAACCTGTGTAAATCTCGTGTCCCACGTTGCTTGTTTGTTAACCGTTCCGCGATCTCCAGCATCCCCATCTTCTCCAAAACCCATGTCCATAACAATGGGCATTGACGAGATCGAACCTCGTCAATTGGCGCTGTCTGTGGGGACTGGGGATGCTGATTGTGCGATCATGACGGTCCCATCCGAAGCGATCTACAACTCATCGGCGATGGAGAATCACCTCCTCTTTGGCACCTTTAACTTCACCACCCACTCGCTAGCCACCCTGAGGGATTTCGAGTTCGTTGGCGACGGACTCAAGATGCTATTCGGGAGCTTCTGCTTCCAGGTGGGGCAGACCGGCACCGTCCGCCTCCCAGAGCGGGTGCCACCACCATCCATCAGGCCCGCTTCATGGGTCCCACCTATCGGCGCGTTACACGCGTCGACACTGACAGACGAGTCAGACGATAGCGGCACCTGTAACTCAGATCTACACGGCCCTCCCTCAGATGAAGGAACCTACGGTTCCAGATCCGAAAGCTGCGGCAGCATCGACCCAATCCACGGATGTTACCTATGCGCCGTGGTCATCTATGGCGAAGCAGAACTGCCGCCAGGTTCGAGTGCACCCAACCCGCCTCTCAACCTGCAAGGTGAGAACGGAGGAAACGGGGGAGACCCGCCGCTCAGGCCCAACAAAGGCGACGCTAACGCCTACCAAAAGATCAACCTCAACAAGGATGGCTGGCACTAAGCGCGCGAAGCCGTGTCAGGCAACATCATCCTACCCATTAATGCTTCACGAGATCTGCTGATGACCTACCACCTCCTCCTCATCAACGAGCATAATCGGTAGGTGAAGCTGATGGAGGAGCTTGACAAACGCAAGCAAGGATCTTTGGAGTATAGCGCGCGGCGAGCTGCGCTCTCCACCGCTGGCGGCTCCAGTTCGCACGGCAAGAACGCCAACAAGCACCGCTCCCGCATGGACCCAACCGCGCGCCGCGAAGTCACCAGGGCCCTCAACACGTCCTTCATGACAATGGAAATAAATGACAACGTCATGCCAAAGACACCGCAGGCTGCGATCATGGAGGCTACTACATACCTCGCGTCCCATCCACCTCCGGTGGGTGACCCGAAGAGCGCTGTCGTGGTATTGCACGGCATATGCTACTGAGGGTAGCTTACATAGAGGGAGCAAGGCAATGTAGGAGAATCCGGGAGCGAGATTGGCACACGATGTACCAAGGTTCATGTCCCCTCGGCGGAGGATCGCTATGTCCTGCTGTCAATCCAGTATATGATCATAGATTGGTTTACAAGGGAGCCTCCATAGATGGAGAGAGACTAGATCTAAAGAGAGTTGTGGGAGAAGATGCCCCATGGGGGTGCCCCTGGTGGCTTTATATACGCAGCCAGTTAGGGTTTACAAGTATTTGGTGGGCTTTGTATCGAAGTCGTCTTGGGCCTCCAGTCGGCGTCACTCGTCTAGGTCCAGCATGCGCCAGTCGCTGTATTGGGCGAGTCGGCCCGCTCAGGGCTAGGTTTCAGTCGGCTCGATCTAGCCGGCGACTCCGCTTCGTGGGTATACCCCGATTGGTATTCCCCCATCAGTAGTCCCCGAGCGCATTGTTGATTCGATGCGGGCTTGAGGCAGGGCACGGAGAGTCTTGACGATGGGTCATGGTGAATCGGCGACGAGCTCCTCAACAGAGAAAAGAACTGTGAAGCGGGAGGCATTCGGCGTGAGCCAGTCGGTGATGGCCAGTTGGCGAAGGACGCAGGGTGTCGGTGAAGTTGCCAATTGTGGTGAGTCCACGAATGTGGAGCGTGCCGAGTCCCCGAGCATGCCGAGTGGCGAGGTTGGGCGACCGGCGAGTGGCACCGTCTGTAGCATGCCGAGTCCCCGAGCGCGTTGAGTACGCGAGAGCGAGTCCGCGGTGGTGAGTCCCCGAGCATGTTGATTACACAAGGGCGAATCCTCGGTGGCGAGTTCTCGAGCGTGGAGAGTACGCGAGGGCGAATCCGCGGTGGCGAGTCCCCGAGCATGGAGAGTACGCGAGGGAGAGTCCACGGTGGCGAGTCCCCGAGCGTGTTGAGTACACGAGGAAGAGTCCGAAGTGGCGAGTCCCCAAGCGTGGCGAGTACGCGAGGGAGAGTCCGCGGTGGCAAGTCCCCGAGCGTGTCGAGAACGCGAGGGAGAGTACGTCGTGGCGAGTCCCCGAGCGCGTTGAGTATGCGAGGGCGAGTCTGTGGTGGCGAGTCCCCGAGCGCATTGATTACGCGAGGGCGAGTCCGTGGGGGCGAGTCCCCGAGCGTGTCGAGAACGCGAGGGCGAGTCCACGGTGGCGAGTCCCCGAGCGTGTCGAGAACGCGAGGGCGAGTCTGTGGTGGAGAGTCGCCGAGCGTGGAGAGCCACGGTCATGGAACCACGCGTACACGCAGTATGCCTAGGAGTAGTCCCCGAGGCTCGAGTTGGCTTGTAGAGGCGACTTGAGGCTCTTTAGAGATGCATATTATAAAAATAGTGGCGGTTGTTGCCGATCATGGCAAGTCCGCGTGGGGATTCCCCGATTATGGCGATTCCGCGATGATTGCGAGTCCGCGAGGGGAGAGTCCCCGAATGTGGCGATTCCGTGATGATAGCGAGTCCGCGAGGGGAGAGTCCCTGAATGTGGCGAGTCCACGATGATTGCGAGTCCGCGATGATGTTGATTGCGTTGTTTTTGTTAGCGAGTCTCTCGTCTTGGCCCGGGGAGCCAGTCGCATGGCGATTCCCAAGACGGCTCTCGGCTGGGCGTTTTTCCTGGACAATCCGAGGCTCGGTTTGTGAGTCCTCGTCCGCAGTACTTGGCCGTGCGAGTCGCACTGTCTAAGGTTGAGGAGGACGTGGTGCTGTTTGGGTAGCACTACCATTTGTCTTGGCCCGGAAGGCCAGTCGAGAAAGGAGACTCCAATGATGGCTCTCGGTTAGCATTTTTTATGGACGATCCGAGGCTCGGTTTGCGAGTCCTCGCCCGCACTACTTGGCCATTGTGAGTCGCTCTTTCAAAGGTTGACAAAGGCAAAAAAAAATCCAGGGGAAGAGACACCCAGTGGTGAGTCCATGCAGCGTGGCATGCGACCCTCTCTGGCGACTTGGACGATGAAGGTCCCTTAGTAGGCGCGGCGTACGCATTGGATGTAGCGGACGGGGTCGCACGGCGTTTAACCGGAAAAAGTCGACGCGGCGGACAAGGAGTCAGTGCGGCGGAAGTATGGTCGCGTTTTGGCGAAGTCGACGCGGCGGACATGGGGTCGACGCAGCGGACGGGGATCGCGCTTTGGCGAAGTCGACGTGGCGGACACGGGGTCGACGCGGCGGACGGAGGTTGCGCTATGACGAAGTCGACGCGGCGGACACGGGGTCGACGCGCGAATGGAGGTCGCGCTATGGCGAAGTCGTCGCGGCGGACACGGAGTCGACGCGACGGACGGAGGTCGCGCTATGGAGAAGTCGACACGGCGGACATGGGGTCGACGCGGTGGACGGGGGTCGTGCTATGGCGAAGTCGACGCGGCGGACACGGGGTCGACGCAGCAGACGGAGGTCATGCTATGACGAAGTCGGCGACGGTAAGGCTGCGAGGGTGAGGTCGCGATGGCGATCCTCTGGCAGGCGAGTCCACGCTGGGCGAGTTCGCGACAGGCGAGACGAGTGCCCGAGCATGACGAGACCGCGAGGGGCGAGGCGAGTCCCCGAGCATGACGAGACCACGAGGGGCAAGTCACGACAGGCGAGGCGAGTCCCCTGAGTGCGGAGAGGTCTGGCGAGTTGATGGTAACGAGTCCCCGAGCACGGTCGTGAATCAGCTTTCGGAGATAGGTGGATCGAGCCGATCTCGGCCAGGGCGATGGGCGATTGAAACTGATGAAGAGACGGTCCTCAAATCGCCCCGTTTCCATGGATTAATTCTCCCGTGGTGTGAACATGAGAAACCACGCAGGCCGATTCATGTTCTGCGATACATGTATTAAAAAGCAACATGGTAAAGGATTAAATCCAATAAAATAGTCGACTGAAAGAGCAGTTAACGTATGAAAAATTATGAGATTGAATAGGAAATGAATCCACTAGTCGTGGCCTTTCTAGGCTGCGAGGGGGCCAGGGTCGTCTGGAAATTTATTTGCTTCTATTTTGTTGTCTGATCGGGAGACGTAGGCCACAGTTAAAGATGCATGGTAGAATCGAGTAGTACATGGACTGTATCAATGAACAGTGCGCTAATCCAACCTGCGTGAATCATTCTTCCAAATAGTGCACACAAACAACATGCATGCGACATTAGATCTGAAGTAAAATAATAGTGCACACAAACAACATGCATGCGACATTAGATCTGAAGTAAAATAATAAATTGACAGAACAATAATTGAGAGGAACGGGGATCGAAGGAAAACTCATTGGCCAGTTAGTGTTCCCTGGATTTTTGATTCAATATCTGCAGCAGGTGCCCACACTGCATTGGGTAGCAGCCGATCGATCGGCTCTCGACCACCAAACCCCCGGGCAGAGTTCACACGCGAGGGCGTTATTGGTGTTTAGCTCGATCCCGTGTTTGGCGACGATGAAATCATCCGCCACGGCGCAGATGAACGATTAGGTACGATCTGGCAGTGGTCGTACGTTGATGGCGTGGGATCCCGTCCGGATTATCATCTTCAGGCACCGCTTGTCCCACGATGGGCGCCAACTGTCGTTGTATTGCACGACAGATGCTACTAGGGTATCTTACGTAGAGGGAGCAAGGCGATGTAGGAGAATCCGGGAGCGAGATTGGCACACGATGTACCCAGGTTCACGTCCGCTCGGTGGAGGATCGCTATGTCCTGTTGTCAATCCAGTATATGATCATAGATTGGTTTACAAGGGAGCCGTTGTAGGCGGAAAGAGACTAGATCTAAAGAGAGTTGTAGGAGAAGATGCCCCGTGGGGGTGCCCCTGGTGGCTTTATATATGCATCCAGTTAGGTTTACAAGTATTTGGTGGCTTTGTATCGAAGTTGCCGTCTTGGGCCTCCAGTCGGCGTCACTCGTCTGGGTCCAGCATGCACCAGCCGCCGTATTGGGCGAGTCGGCCCGCTCAGGGCTAGGTTTCAGTCGTCTCGATCCAGCCGGCGACTCCGCTTCGTGGGTATACCTTGATTGGTATTCCCCCATCAAGCGCCATGCACAAGTCCGCGCTAGCTGGTCTCGGACTCGTCGGAGCCACGCTCCACAATGAGGTTCCTGCGGAGCCGAAGAAAGAAGCTGCGGTCAAGTTCACCTGCAGCCCTATGCCCTTATCCGACAAGGACGAGCACGATCTACCTCGACGTAGCAAGAGCCCACGGCGCCGCAGCAGCGACTACGACGCTCGAAACGATCTCACCCAGCGCAACATCGACAAGGCACGCGCTAAACGCGCGTGTTCAACTGAATCCAACGAGGACGACGACGGAGAGCTGTGCGGAGCCAGATGCTTCAGCAGATCTGTTCGGCGAACATGGATGCCAAAAAAATTCAAGCTCCCTTCGGACACTCCGAAGTGCGACAACACGCAGGACCCGAAGGCCTGGCTTAGCGACCACCTCTCATCCGTCAAGCTGCAGGGTGGCAACATGAACACCTTCCTACAATGCCTTCAGCTATAGCTGACAGGCGCAGCTAGGATCTGGCTTAGTAGCCTGTCGTCCAGCTCTATCCGAAGCTGGGAGGAGCTGGCATATAGCTTCGTCCGCAACTTCAAGCGCACCAGCAAAAGACCATCCTCGATTGAGAAACTACGAGCCTGCACCGAACGTACTGGCGAATCTATTCGCTCGTACATATTACGTTGGTCCCATATCAAGAACTCTGCCGCACATATCTCCGAAAAGAGGGTAATTGACGCCTTCAAGCATGGTTTCAAGCTCCTGGACTTCAAGGAAGAACTTGGGCGCGTCAAGCCCAAGACGCTCGACCACCTCATGGACATCGCCAATCGATGGGCAGATGGCGAGGATTCCGTCCACCGAACGCATTAGGATGACGAGGATGACTACGGCCGCAGACGAGAACGCCGCAGCAAACAAAGATTGCGTGTCAGCAAACAAAGATCGCGTGTCTACGACGATCGCGACAGAGTCGACATGGTCGTGTCTCGATACGCCGACCGACGCAATGACGGTAACCGCAGAAGCAGATATCGCGGAGGCAACTACCGCGAATGAGGGCGACCCACGCAGACGTGTCAACGTCGTAGCCACGACGATGAGCCTTCGACATACGACAAGTTGTCTAGTCCTTGCACCATCCACTTATACATCGACAAACAGGGTGGAAAGAAGAAGGCCACCCACATGCTAAAGGACTGTTGCGAGTTCCAGAAGCTTAGCGAAGGTCTCACCCAAATACGGCGCCAAATCGTGAACCCTGGATTTGGTCCCGCACCTATACCAGGTGACATCGCCCACGGAGCTCCTCCACCACCTGCTGGACCTTCGAATCCAGCGATCGCACCAGCGCCAAATAATGGCACAGGAGGGTACCCGCCGCCGAAGGGGGCCCTGATGATCCAGAAGGGGTGCCCAACCAACAGGGTGCAAAATAAGATCACCCCCCAAGTTAGCCTGGCGGTAGCCTCCCCACCAGCCATCCCTGAGTACCTCAGTGGCTCGGACTCCTGCATCACGTTCGACCGTTCGGATCACCCACACCAGATCCTTTGCCCAGGTCATGCAGCCCTGGTGCTCGAGGCGCAGATCAGAGGGTTCGAGATGAGCTGCGTCTTCATGGACAGCGGCTGCGACATCAATCTGATGTTCGCTAGCACACTCGCAGCGATGCGGATCCCTCTGTGCAGCCTAGAACAATCAGAGACGATGTTCCACGACATAGTCCCAGGGAAGGGCATATATCCCCTAGGGAATATATGGCTCAACGTCATCTTCGGTCAGCCCGAAAACATCAGGCACGAGCAGCTCGAATTAGAAGCGATGGACTGGCCATCACAGTACCACGCCATCCTCGGGCATGTGGCATTCACACGATTCCTGGCATTACCACACAAAGTGTACCTTCTCCTAAAGATGCCAGGACCCAGGGGCGTTATCACCGTCCAGGGAAGCTTCACCTGATCTGACCATTGCGATAGGGACTTCAACAGAATCTCCTAGTCATTCGGTATGCAGAAGGAACTCATGAGGCTCAGAGAGGTGACAGACAATGGGTCACCCCCAGTCGTTAGACAAAACGCACCTGACACGTCGTTTGACTCCACGGTCAACACGAAGAAGGTGCAGATCCATCCGACGGACGCCTCCAAGACGGCGTTGATCGCCAACAACCTCAACCCCGCATAGGAAACCATGCTTGTCGAATTCCTCCATGAGTGCTGGGAAATCTTCGCCTGGTGTCCTGCGGACATGCTAGAAGTTCCCAGGGAATTCGCCGAGCACGCACTCAATGTGTTCCCTGACACAAAGCCAGTCAAGCAGTCGATCCAACGACTGTCCGAACCAAGAGCTGAAGCCGTTGGAATCAAAGTCAACAGACTGCTCCATGCCAACTTCATCCGGGAAATCAAGGAGAGCGAGTGGCTGGCAAACACCATGCTGGTCCCCAAAAAGGACACGGACATCCTACAGATGTGCGTGGACTTCACATCGCTCAACAAGTACTGTCCCAAGGACCACTTCCCTCTACCGCGGATTGATCATATGATCGATTCGACTGCAGGTTTGCGAGAAACTCTCCTTCCTTGACGCCTACTCAGGCTACAACCAGATTCGGCTGAAGGTCGAAGACCAGGAGAAAACGGCATTCATCACGCCGTTCGGAGTATTCTGCTACAACACCATGCCCTTCGAGCTAAAGAACGCAGGTGCAACATACCAGAGATGCATGCAGGCATGCCTGAAAACCCAGATCAGTCGCAACATTCTAGTCTATGTCGACGACATAGTAATCAAGACCAAGGAGGCCAAGACGCCGATCCATGATCTTCACGAGACATTTGATAACCTTGATCACTACAAGATCAAGCTGAACCCAGAAAAGTGCGCCTTCCACGTCCCATCCGGCCAACTATTGGGCTACTTCATCTCCCAACGGGGGATCGAGGCGAATCCGAAGAAAATCAGGGCCATACTGGCCATGGAGAAGCCTAAGAACCTCAAAGGTGTCCAACAGCTAGCTGGGCGGATTGCAGCGCTGAGAAGATTCATCAGCCGCATGGGCGAGAAGGCCCTACCTTTTTACCAGCTGTTGCGCAAGGCGGACAAGTTCGAGTGGACACCCGAAGGAGAAGACGCATTCGAGGACCTCAAACAGCTTCTCTCCACCTCACCCTTCCTGGTCATGCCAAAGGAACGAGAACCTTTGCTGCAATACATCGCAGCTACACACCAGGTGGTAAGCACAGTACTCGTTGTCGAATGACCCGAAGATGGCAAGACCCAAGGGTTCCAACGCCCAATCTACTACCTCAGCGAGGTACTGACTCCAACAAAGCAGAGGTACCCTCACTACCACAAGCTCGCCTACGGCGTATTGATGACGGCTCGTCGGCTGAGCCACTACTTCCATGAGCATCAGATCATGGTCATCAACGACGCCCCACTATCCAACATCCTGAACAACCCCGAAGCGGCGGGATGTGTAGCCATGTGGGGCATCGAGCTGTCTCCTCTAGACATAGTCTACGAGCGGTGCAAGGCCATCAAATCTCAGGTCCTCCCTGACTTTCTTGTCCACTAGATGGAACTCCAGCTACCGAATACTCCGGACATGTCGCAGTCGTGGACAATGCACTTCGACGGCTCCAAGCGCGAGGCTGGAGCAGGGGCCGGTGTCATATTGACGTCCCGTTAGGGTGACAACATGAAATGTCCTTCAGATGAAATTTCGCGCCTCCAACAACGAGGCCGAATACGAGGCCCTCTTCCACGGTATGAAGATGGCCAAGATCTACGGCGCAACGTGCCTCATCATCTATGATGACTCGAACCTTCTCGTCCAGCAGACGATGAACGAGTGTGACGCTCACAACGCCAACATGATCGCGTACCGCATGCTCTACAACTCACTCGAAGGGGAATTTGATGGCTGCGAGCTTTGGCACGTCAGAAGGGAAAGCAATGAAGAAGCCAATAAGCTCGCCAACATCGGCTCCACCTACGCACGGGTGCCACCAGGTATGTTCCTCGAACAAATCTGTGTACCCTCTATCAAGAGAAAATTCCCCAAGGGATCAATCGAAGAAGCAGAGCACTCGGCGCCACCCGAAGGACAGGAGGGACCCGAACAGCTCGACACCAAGGTCCAGCTGGTCAGCTTGATGCAGGTCATGGAAGTTGAAGAGACATGGACGCAGCCATACCTTCGGTACCTGATAAACAATGACCTGCCCAATGACCCGACAGATGCCCAGCGCATATCTCGCCGGTCTAAGGCCTTCACCATCCACAATGGCGAGTTGTACAAGTGCAGCATTTCGGGTGTGCTCCAAAGGTGCGTCACCATTGGCGACGGCAAATCCATCCTCCAAGACATCCACGAGGGCATCTGCGGCCATCATGCAGGCAGTCGCGCCCTAGTCACCAAAGCTCTACAAGCTGGATTCTACTAGCCAACAGCCATGAACAACGCCAAGGACATCGTCTAAAGGTGCAACGCCTGTCAGAGGTACGCGGACAAGCCGCACGCACCAGGATCCAAGCTAAGGCCCATACCATTGGCCTGGCCCTTCGCCCAATGGGGCCTCGACATGATCGGCAAACTACCCAAATCCTCGAAAGGAGGCCACGTCTTCCTCCTGGTCGCAGTCAACAAGTTCACCAAGTAGACCGAGGCCATGCCCGTCACCAACCAAAGTGGCAAAACTGTCGTCAAGTTCTTTGAGTCCATTGTCTGCAAGTTTGGCATGCCACATAACATCATCACGGACAATGGCTTGAACTTCATCTCGAAGGAATTCCAAGAATTCTGTGAGGGCCTTGGCATCAACATATCATATGCCCCCATGGCGCACCCGCAGACCAACAGACAGGTCGAAAAGGCCAACGGCCTCATAGGCAACGGCATCAAGAAACGCCTGCTATGCCCACTCGAAAGGCTTGCGGGATCCTGGGCAGAGGAGCTGCCCTCCGTCCTCTGGAGCCTGCGTACAACGCCAAATAGCTCAATCGTCTTCACGCCCTTCTTCATCGTGCACGGAGTCGAAGCTGTGCTACCTACCGAAGTACGCCACAAGGCCCCACGGGTCATCGCCTACAACGAAGCCAAATCATCGGCCGCACTCGAAGACACCATCGACACACTCGACGAGGCATGTGACATTGCCGCGACTCGCTCAGCGGTATACCAGCAAAGCCTCCGCAACTACCACAGTCGCCGGCTATGCCCAAGGTCCTTCGTCGAAGGAGACCTAGTCCTGCGACTCAAGCAAGAACAGCCAAAAAACTAGATTCACCCTGGGAAGGACCCTACATCATCACATAAGTCATCCCAGGTGGCGCCTACCGCCTCATGGACATCACATCAGGAGTCAAATACTCCAATCCCTAGAACATCGCACATCTGTGGCACTTCTACCCCTAGCTACCTCTTTACTTTCAATAAGGCTACTCAGCCGAACAATGTACATCCTAGCTACTCTATGAATAAAAGCGAAATCCCTTAGCCGAAATTTCTTTTTACTTGCATTACTTATCGCTAAAACACGCCCGAGGGCAACGCCTCACCCGACGACTACATCAACTGAAAACAAACGCATACAGCCCGAGTAGCTGACCACGTCAGGCTAATGAAAGGGACATGCAAACTACAGAGCACTATGTGCCATTATACACACAAACTTTACAAAGGGCACTACGAGCTCAATCGAAATAAATACAAATTTTACATTAAGTTTCTCTTGACAAGATCTACCTATTCTAGAGCATTACATTCACCCGTTGTTCGAACAGATCTACGATCTCCTCAGCATGATGCGCCATAGCCGCATAATGCGGGCGCATGTCCCATAGGGTTCCATCAGGTCGAAGGGGCGGCCCAGTCGCCACCTCCGCGAGATTGACATCATGGTGATGCATCCGAACGAGCGATAGAGCAGCCTTCACCCTAGCAATCAGCTGATGCCGCACCAACTCTTTGATGTGGCCCATGTTCTGAAATTTTGCCAGAAAGACCCAAAAGGTCGAAGGTGCCTCATCCAAGGGGAACATGATGGACCAAATGGCCGCCAGAGAAGTCCTCACCTGCTTCAACACCCGAGAAACCTGGTTCACGCGATCTTGCACCGTCGCAAGTACGATGGCCCAATCGCGGTCCATCCAGAAGAAGCTACCAGTCTCCAGGTCCCGTTGCGTCAGGAAATTCATCTGAATCGTGACGTGCTCTTTCTCTTCCTTCGGAATGAGATTCACACCTGCAGAACACGCACAATGAGCAAACATACAGAACTACACGCGAAAGAATAGCAGTTCGCGAAGACTCACATTGCAGTTGCTCGCCTATCTTCTGCAACTTGTAGCATCCCAATTGTCTAACAATTGCAATGCTACTAGCCTAGTCTATATAAATGCTACTTCCTATATATAATTGTTGCATCATCATTATATCATGCTCATGTCATCATGCCACCTTGCATTTCAACATCATATAAAACCCTTTTGATTTGGGTCTTCTCTCATCTGCATTGTAAATTGTATTTGCCTCTTGATATTGTATTTGGTTATTGATATATTGTTTAATTGCCCAAGTTGAGTTGGGGGCATATCTTTTATTCAACTCCATCACCTTTCTTTGTCACCACCTTATAATTCCACCATCCAACTAAATATAAGCTTTGCACTTTATTGGGTTTTACCTCTAGCTCATGTGGGTTGGGATGGCTCCAATTCTATTTCCACATGCTCTCATCTTAGCATCATGTTGTTTTCACATTATTGATATGTGGAGCCACCTTTGCATGCATTATGAGTAGTGCTCTTTTTTCCTAGCTTCCATAGGGATTATCATGGATTTATGCTCATGTTGGGATATTTTTGGACTATTAAACATCTAGTGGAATATACACACTAGCAAGTCCCAAATATAATCAAATATGGTCATCTCCATCTACTCCACTTGGAACTTTACTTTAAATTCTTTTGCTTGGCTTATTCCATATTTCTGGAATGCATATGTATAAATGCCATGAATAATTATTTTGTTTTCACAAGATTAAAACATGGCATTTAATGCACTTGCATGGGCCATGCAACCTTCTCCAACTTTGGTCCTCCTTTGTTTTTATTTTAATTTTGAGTGGCTCATATCTCATCTCTCTCTCTTCCTTCTTCATGCTTGATCTTGTTTGAGTTGCTAAACCCTACACCTCATCCACCTATCCTTGTTTGGTCTAGCTTGGTGCATGCAAGTAGCCAAACTCTAAGCTAACCCTAACCACCCATCTCCCTCTCACCTCACCTCTCCTCTCTAACCCGAGCCACCACCCCATGATCTACCCCCTCTCACTTTATCCTCTAGCTCTAACCCTAGTTACACCCTACCCCATCTACCTTACCCTCTCTCACCCTCCCCTTGGTCTCTCCATGCCGAGCCCCCTTGCTGCCCCACCTGGCTACCCCCTCTCCCTGGTCCCACACCCCATCTACCCCTCCTAGCCCTCCCAAACCGTGGCCACCAACCATGTGCTTGCCATGGCACACATGGATGGCATGATTCCACATCACCCCATATCCCTTACCCTCTTCTTTTCTTGCAAACCAAGAAGATGGCCAGCACCCCACGTTTTCCCTCCCCTCCTGCTCCCCATCTCCTTCCTCTTTAAGCATAGAAACAAAGAGAGAGAAGGAAGCACCACCGAGCCTCCTCTTGCTTTTGTAAAAAGGTGAAGCAAGCCCCATGTGCCAGCCTTGCCCCCCTCTCCTTATCTACCCCTCCTCCACGACTTGAACAGAGATCAACCAGGAGATCCCCTCCCTCCTTCCTCCTTCCCAAGGCAAAACCATGGCCATGGCCATCTCCATGCCTCTCCTAAATTCCACCTCGGCCAAGACCCAAAGGAGGCGGTTGGAGCTGTGCTAGTAGGCGTCCAGGAGCACCGACGAGTTCCTCTGCGTCCCCTTCTTCGGCTCGAACTAGGACCTGGGCCGGGACCTCGCCGGAGCGGCCTAGCGCCGCCGATCCCGACCCGAAACCCTAGCTCCGGCCGGCAAGCCCCGCGCCAGATCGCGACCGCCCCGAGCTCCGCCGACCACACCGACGAGTTCCTGGTGAGCACCTCGATCTCCTAGACATGCCCGTCCTCCTCCTAGCGGCCCAGACGCGCCGGGCCTTCCGTCGAGCGAGCTCTGTGCGCCGCCGCGCGTCGCGCCCTGCAGACAGCAGCAGCTGCAGCAGCATCTGACCTGCCTCTGTTCCTCCTCGTTTTCCTGGCGATAGAGCCCTCCTCCGGAGAAACCCCAAACACGAAAGTTGTAGCCCTATCATCCCTCTTCAACTTTGGTTTTTGCGGAGACACGAAATTCCCAATGAATTGCTCACCATCTTCGACGCAAATTCGAGTCAGCTAGCAGTTTTCGCCGGATTTAAATTCAGTTTCGTCAGTTCCAAAACCACCTCCCCGAACATTTTATAAAAAGGCCCCTGTGGTTTTCTCTTTCTTAACCCGCCGTCCTTGGCTCCACCACGTGGCATCCCCCATCTGGCCACACGTGGGTGGACCCATTATGCTCCTCTGGCCCACCTGTCACTCTCTATGGGTAGAAGACCAGCGAGTAGCAAAAGTCCAGGAACCTTTTCTGAATTCAAATTCAAACTTTTCCAAATTAATTCAAATTCAAATTTCAGATCTGTTTAAATATAATCTAATCCATAACTTTCAAATGGTTTGGAATTTGAATTCAAACCCTATATGAAAAATGTTTTGTTTTTGAATGTCAATTCAAATCTTTAATCAAATATTTTCAGAATTGATTTAAAATAGTCAAACCTTTGACTTTGACCCTATTTAATAATTTTGACTTTAAAATAAATTTAAATTCATAATTCCAAATAATACAAATAATATATGTTTTCAAATCAGAAAAATGTGAGGATTTCAAATATGCCATCCAAAATATATTTTGAACACTTAAAATTTCAAGTTGATTTAAATTACAATAAATTCCCTTTTTCCTTAATTAATTAATAACTTTTGTTTTATAACTCCAAATTTGACAAATGATATGTCTAAAATGATTAGCTCGAGGAGACCTTTCTGTTTATGCATTCCTTGTTCTGTTTTGCAGCATGCATCATATAAATATAATGTAAACAGCAACTTATTGGAGTATAAAAGGTGACCAAAACTCAATAAAATGTTTATTTCTGGTATTCTACACCTCACCCATGCCATGCTACTTTATTGCCATGCAAATTGTGCATCATTCATCATGGCATGATTGTTTGCTTGTCGCATTTAATTCATATTCTTGTGCACTTTATTTATGTTGTCCCTTGTTTGTTTGGTTCTTCTTCGAATAGACGCTGAGCAGGGGATATATCAAGAAACCCAGGAGCACTACCCAGATCCTTCTCTCGCTTCAACTGAGCTGCCAGGCAAGCACTACCACATGCTTGCATACATATAGTACCTACTGCCTCTATCTTATTCTTGCATCATTGAGTCGCGATTGCATTAAATTGAATCCCAAGTATTGCATAGCCTTTACTTTTAAACCCCACCGAAGCTTGTTCCACCATCCCATGAGCCATTACTACAGGAGTTGTTTGAGCCATGCGAGTCGTAGAACAGCATGTGTAGGGTATGTGAGTGTCTGATGGATAACGAGGTACCTAAACAACTTAACCTGAGTAGTATGGGATAACTAATGAAAGTGGCACCGGTGAGCAATATCTGCTATTTGGTTTTTCATGCTCACTTGTGTCCCGTAGGACCCCGAGTACTTGATTCCTGTTCCTTCAATATTCGCGCTATCCACATCCGGGAGGCTTATGGGACCCCCCTGAGCCAGAGCTTGATTCATTCTTATTTCTTGGGGCCACAAACTAGTTTGAGGTTTTATTTACTATCTTGTACTTATGCCATGCTTTACTGCTTTATTTAAATTGTGCGAGGTACTGCACCTGTACTGTTTAGGGAAGCGGAGTGTTTTCGCGGTATCGACAAGCCCAGTCATATTTTCGGGTTCCCAGTCGTTTACAGCCATTGACGCAAACCTTGAGTCTGTCTCGGAGTCAGCTAACTTCGTTGCGGGTGTACTCAATGGGGTGGCCCCCTGAAATATTTCTGAATCTTGTGATTGCTTTGTCGTCAAAGCCTCGTTGGGTTTTGATTTGGTTTTTCCGAGGTTGATCGAGTGTGTGTTGCTATTTGTGCACCCCTGCAGGGTAAAACTTTCTGAAAGCCGTGTCCGCGGTTATGGACGACTTGGAGCACAGTTTCTCGATCATAGACAAGCATAACTAAAGTACCGCTTTTAACTTGACTAAATAACTGACTAGTAAATAGTGCAACACTCATGGAATGGATAATAAAACTGCCAACGGATGGGGGGTTGTTCGTCCGCTTCCTCGTTGGTAAGCGAGGAGGAGGATGGATCTGTTAATATTACCGTTATAACTGTTGTCATTAATTCACGGACATCCGTCTATCTTTGGTTAGGCGGATGGTTAGAGAGTATCTATAGAACTATTAGGGTTTATCTTTTGCTGCAATTGCGTCACCCCAGGTTGTGTCCCCTTTAGAGGCATAAAGACTTGCTGAGTACCCCTAGGGTCTCACACGATAAATTATTTGATTCAGATGAACAGGTACACTCACGAGATGGATACTGGGTGGAGGAGACGGACGATGTGGGCAACGATCATTCGGTGTAGAGATTCCGGGAACAGGGATCCGTGAGATCTGTGGGCGGGATGTGTTTATTTTAAGGGGCATCTTATGCCGATTTGCTTCTTATCCGTACTCGGATCTTGTTTGTCGCTTCCGCCTGATACTCTGATGTTTGAGGTATGAGGAGATATCCTAAACTATTATATCTATCTAGGACATTTGAATCTTGCCGTATGGCGTTGCTATATTTCCTTTCTTTTTAGATGGAATGGCTCTGATGTACTGTTGTATGGTGGCTTGCATACATACTCATTTGTGTATGTAGTTGATCCCTTCGCCTGCCGATTACGTCGCCCGTTCTTGTCCCGATGTTTGGAAATGGTTGGGACGGCCGAAAGGTCTACCTGTGAGTGGCATTTGGGCCCGACCGTACTATTTCAACCATTTCCGCTCATCCAGGCTTGTAACTAGGAGCGTAATTCACCGAGGTAGTTACACAACTCCCCCATCAAGAACTCCTCCCTGGCAGTGGCTCGCTCAGCCTTCGACTTCCACACATCTACGTAGCCTCGAATGCCAAGGATGTCCTTTTCCAAGCTGCCGGCACGATCATGCAGAAAAACCAACTGCGACGCATCATCCAAGGATGGTCGCGACTCAGGAGCATTCAGAGTGACAACAGGAACCTCACCTGAAGGACCCTAAAGGAAAATAGGCAAATGTAAACATCGCAAGCACTTCTAACAGTACCTCAAAAGATAGACTTATATACATAAATAAAGCCACCTCGTGGCATAATCGAGCTTGTCCATCAGCATGATATTACAAAATGAAGCAAAAGAATAAGCTATTATAGCTACATCACATGAGCCTAAGCACCCGCATCCGGGGTGGCCTCGGAGCCATAATGTCTACTACTGTCCTCCTGCTGCTGCTTCGCCGCATACTCAGCCAGGAGACCGATAAGTTTAGGCCCATAACGCTTATAGTGAGAGGAAAAGAGGGCGAACGCTACCTCCGAGCCATCTGCAGCCGTCAGCATCTGGGACGTGATGTGCGGCAGATCCAGCTTAGCTCCGGACGCCATGGCCATCGCCAGACCCATGGAGGCACCGATGCCCTTCTGCTTGCACTTATATGCTTCCAGAGCTTCCTCTAACAGCGCATCCGCAAGGGAGTCGACATCTTCAAGGGGAATGCCCTTGGGGATGACCTCCTTGTAGAAGCGCGTAAGAACTTCATTGGCCTTCGCCAAGGAGCCAGCGGCAGCGGCGCAGCGATCTTCGACCGCCGCGGTAGCATCAGCCAACGCATCTCCATGCTCCAGCGCACCACAGTCAAACGTGATGCCTGAAGCATCTGAAGCACAGAAGAAAAGCATCCAAATAAGAAAAGACAAGACGCTATCGAAAAAACACAAGACCCAAACAAGTCAAGGGAAACTCACCAGAAAAAGCTTTGGCTGCAGCCATAAGCTTATCCGTCATCTCCTTCTCGCGGGCAGATGCCGCAGCCAAGAGCTGCTCCTCACGATCGGCAGCCTCCTTCTACAAGCGCTCCTTGTCCTTCGCAGCATCCGCGGCCTTCTTCTCCGCTCGACCAAGGCTCTTATCGAGAGCATCCAGTCTTCGGAGAGCCGCATTGTTTTTATCTGCAACATAAAGAACCACCTGATCAATACAAGCAAATCCTTGGGACAGACGAACTAAAACAGGGTGAAAAAGTTATGTACCTTGAAGCTGCTGCAGGTTAGCCTCCAGCGCCAGGTGCTACTGGATAAGGAGGTTGGCGCCATGCACAAAAGGCTGCAGAAGAAACAGAAACAAGAGATCAAGAAATCATAAGAAAGGCTCGGGGGCTCCGCCCACAAAAGCAAAACGACCAACAGGTCACCCGAAAAAAAGGCTCGGAGGCTCCCCCCCAAGGAGTACAATAGAAATTACTTACGTGTCCAGGTGTGGACTCCGAAGGTCTGCATGCTGTCTTCTGAGTCACGACTATCCGAGCTTCTCTTCTGGAGGAGTTCGGGCCATCATCCTCAGAGTCGGCCGCCACCTGGGGGACATAAGCCGTCGGCTTCGACTCCCCTATTAGCTCCTGGGTGTCCTCAATAAGGGGCTCCCTCGAAGAATGGCTGCAAGTAAAAATTTGATCAAACAACAACTTTACACTACTCAGACAGATGACAACAAAAGGCTCAGGTAGAGTCTCTCCACCTCTTCGGATTCACCTCCAGGATATGGTTCTTCCATGATCTCTTTCGGATAATCTGCTGGGAGGAATCGAAGGGGGCAAGCCCATATTGCTGACCGTCCAGCTTAGCATCGCGGATGTAGAACCACTTCCGGCGCCATTGCTGGACGGACTCGCAGATAGAAAAGGAGAAGAATTGGATGGAAGAGCGGATGGAAATGATGCAGCCGCCGAGCGGATAGACTCCATCGATGCCGGACTGCGTCTTCACAGAATAGAGCTTCCGGAAGAGGCTAAAGTGCGGCTCGATACCGAGCTAGCACTTGCAAAGAGTGATAAAACAAGCAATATGGAGAAGAGAATTGGGAGACAGGTGATGCAACTGAATCCCATAGAAGAAGAGGAGTCCACGAAGGAAATCGTGGACAGGAAGAGAAAGACCACGGATGACAAACGCAAAAAATATCACCCGAAACCCTTCAGCTGGGCGGGGGATTACCTCATCACCAGGGATGATGGCGTACTCCTTGTTCTGGGGATCAACTCAGAATCGTGCAGCTTGCATAGATCCCCGTCACGCATCTCTGTGCACCTCCACCCGATGTCCGTGATGCGCGTGGTCGCGGCGGTCTTCTTGCCGTCAGCGGCGCTCGAGCCAGCTCCGGTAGTGGTCTTCTTCGTATTGCCCATCGCGCGACATCGAGGGCGGCGGTGTACGTGTAGAAAAGAAGAGGGAAAAGAACGAAGAACTTCCAGTGCGCAGTGGAGAGAAGCAGTGCTTGTGAAAATGGAGGAAATGGCGATGAGCAAATGGAAAAGCGTAAACAGAAATCACTATTTACCCATAGTATTAAAACAGGAAGACGACGCACATGAACCGTTGATCCAGAAGCCCTAGCGCGCACCCTAGATCCAACCCTACACGTGTCAGCACAACAACGAACCGTCGCCAGCTCACCGTCCACTACGCACGGAAACCGAGGAGACGCCGTAATCTTTGCCACGTCTGTGCATGGCTAGTCAACTACAAGTCAGGCGGTGGGACCCACGGTCGTCCCGTCGCATCATCTCTACCGCCACAGATGGTTGAGATCACCAATCGTCAGCACTAACGTCATCAAGGCCAAGCCAGCAACGGCTCGAAGTTTTCGGCTGGTCAATCGAGTATTTACTCGAATCTACGTTTCGAGCAACTACTCGGGGGCTACTCCTATCAGGAGCGCTGGCCGCGTACCTGAGAAATGACTAAGGTACTACACCTCTCAACAATCTTCAAGTCCTACGTCGAGCCTGCGACTCCACTACGGACTCGGGGGGCTACTCCCATAGGGAGGATTGGTTGAGCATCCGAAAAAATTGTGTCCTTCGGACCTAAGCTGAAAACAACTAAACTAAATTCTCTGCTCGAGTTTACGACTCGAATAGACACTCGGGGGCTACTCCCATTGTATGAATTCTTCGACTGTGATCCTTGGGATCAAAAACGACAAAATAGTTTTGGCAACTTTGCCCAAACCAACGCTAAAGTGATAAGCAATCTCCTTGGTCACCTGAAACACCTCCGTAGTGACAAAAACTTCGGATGTTGTGTCTGCGACACAAAGATAAGTCCTACAGATATCATCTAATGTCTGGTAACACACCTGACTACGCCCTTCTAGTAAATTTCCTTGTCAACAGATAGATAAAAAATCCTGACGGACGCGTTGGGTACATCACCTAAAAACCACTAGGATTCGACTCGTGTAAGACCTCAACGGCCTGAGTCGAATTACGCTAGCAATCGTTCCAAATTCGAGTCCGGGGACTCGAGTTTGATGAAGATCGTGTTGATTTGTCCTATGACAGTTAACTGGCCCTGATCCGTCGGGAGAGTCAGGCACATGCATCAACAATCCCTATGAACTAAACATTTCTCCTTTTAAAACAGGTTCAACTACCTAGCACCCGAAAGATTAAAGAGTCTCCAGCCGAATCTACGATTCAACTGAACACTCGGGGGCTACTGACATGGTTATATTCCACGGGTACACAACATTGGTATACCTGGTCTAGCCCGAGGAAGGCCCATGTCAAAACACGCGGCCCATGAAGATTTTGGGTGGCCCAAGCCCATGATGTCTTCGGATCCTTGGATAACAAGTCTAGAGTAGATAGAATTTCAAAATGTACCAACCCTAATCTGTAACCGACTCGACCTAAGCCCGAGACCTGCCTATCTGGGTAAATCTCGTGTCCCGCGTTGCTTGTCTATTAACCATTCTGCAATCTCTAGCATCCCATCTTCTCCAAAACCCAAGTCCATAACAATGGTCATTGACGAGATCGAACCTCGTCACTAGCATTGCAACATCAACTTTTTCTCATAAAGAAGTTCATGAATAAAATTCTAGGTTAAAGGATGAACTTGCCAAGGTATCTACTCCCAAAGGTAAGGAAGTCCTTGATGAGATCCTAGGAAGCAAAGATCAAACTATGGAAAAGAGGGACTTGGTTTTGTCACTAAATACAAGAATAAGAAGAACAAGAATAAGAAGATCAAGAAGACAAGCACCAAATAAAAGAACATCGCAAAGGACAAGACTAATTATATTGGTTTTGCAGGGACTAACAATCCTAACTATGAGTTATTTTGTGATTATTATGGTGATGTCTATGCTAGTTTCGTAGGTCCTTATGATAGTTATATTTGTTGGTCTATTTGGGTCCCAAAGACCCTTTTTACTAACATGAGAGGACCCATTGAAAAATGGGTACCTAAAACCAAGAAGTAACTTTCTTGCATGGCTATGGTTTCGGTGGATCTAAATGGGTGCTGGATAGTGGATGCACTAGTCATATGACCAGAAGAAAAGAAATCATCATGAAGATGAGGCCTAATCACGATCACATAACCGTCTCCTATGGTGATAAATCAAAATCTGAGGTATTGGGTCTTGGCAAGGTTGTGATTGCCCACGATATCTCTCTCGTGGACGTCATGCTTGTTGAGACCCTCGGTTAAAATTTACTTTCTGTTCGTGCCCTTGGTAATATGGACTTTGATGTTTTTATTGATGGTGATTTAGTGGTACTCTTGTGGAGAAAGTCTCTAAAGATCGCTTTTGTTGGGTATGTCGGAAATGACCTGTATGTGTGGACCTCTCGGGGAAACCACTGCAGGTCCGATGTGCTTATTCGGAAAGACGATGCGGGTAGGTAATGGCATCTCCGTCTATCCCACGTCAACATGAGAACTTTGCAAAGTCTTCACAAGGGTGGTCCCATCCTTGGACTAAAAGACAATGTTTTATTTGCCAAAGATCGTGTTTGCAGGGCTTGTGTTGAAGGAAAGATGCACGACTCTCCCCACAGGATAAATACTATTATATCATCAAAGAGGATCTGGGAATTACTTCATGTGGATCTTTTTGGTCCTCCATCTCATGCAAGCCTCGTTGGGAAGAAGTATTGCTTGGTGATAGTTGATGATTATTCAAGATACACATGGGTATACTTTTACAAGCTTAAAAGTGAGACTCAACAAACTATCATTGACTTCGCCAATGAGGTTCAGCGTCAACACAATGTCCCAATATTGACAATAAGAAGTGACAATGGCTCTGAGTTCAAGAACTACACCCTTAACAAATTCCTAAATGAAGAGGTTATAAGACACCAATACTCCACTGCGTACACCCCTCAACAAAATGGTGTAGCCGAGAGGAAAAACCGGACATTAATGGATATGGCAAGGTCTATGTTGGCTGAGTTGAAGTCACCATACAACTTTTGGGCTGAAGCAATATCCACCGCATGTCATTCGTCAAATCGGCTTTACCTTCGGAAAATCTTGGACAAGACTCCATATGAGATACTCACCGGTAACAAGCCCAACATATCAAATTTATGGGTGTTCGGTTGTAAGTGTTTCTTTCTCATTAAAGGAGTTCGTTTGTCTAAATTTGAGTCTAAGGCTTTAGAAGGTATTTTTGTTGGTTATGGTGTCGAATCCCACACTTATAGAGTCTACAATAAGTTCTCAGGAACTATTGTAGAATCTTGTAGTGTGGTGTTCGAGGAAAATGATGGCTCCCATGTGGGGCAAGTTGATGTTTGTGATGCAGATGCTAAAATATCACAAGATGCTATAAGAAGAATGGGCGTGGGATTTTTCCTCCCCATTGAGGAACCCCTTGTGGAGGATCGGGAAGGGCAATGCTCTACTCAAGTAGAGCCCTCATCTACACAAGATCAACAAGCTCCACATGTTGAAGAAAACATTTCACCAACACCACGACCTTATGAAAATCAACCATCATCTGAAGCTCTTGAAATCCCCAGGCCAGATTATCCGGCCCTACCCCATCTGTTGCCAGACACGAAGAGGAAAATTAGATTCATGCAAAAACTCCCATGCCAGATTATCCGGCCCCTCCTAGGGGCGGATTATCTAGCCCTAAAGCTCCAAAACTGCAATAGTCTCCTGTTATGGCTGTTGATCATGATCAAGGGCAAGTTTCTTCATCTCCAGTCCACCATGAACAAGTTGTTGATGAAGGTCAAGCTAATGGTCAAGACGAGGACTCAAATGATGAAGCAATCCCTCCAAGAAACAATAAGGAGATTAAAACTCATCGCAAATCTCGTGCTGAAAGGAACCTTGAATTAAGAGGTCATACTCTTGAAAAATTTGTAGGTGATCTCAGAAGAAGGGTGTCCACAAGGAGGGAGCTAGCAAGCTTTAGTGACCATCAAGCTCATATCTCTATGGTGGAACCCAAGAAAGTTTTCAAAGCTCTTGAATATCCTAATTGGGTTGTTGCAATGCATGAAGAACTGAACAATTTTGAGCGCAACAAAGTCTGGAAGCTAGTAGAGAAGCCCAAAGATTGCTGCAATGTTATCAGCACGAAGTGGATTTTCAAAAAACAAGCAAGATGAGAGTGGAATTGTAGTAAGGAACACGGCAAGATTGGTGGCGCAAGGTTTCTCTCAAGTGGAAGGCATTGCCTTTGGAGAAACTTATGCTCCAATGGTTAATCTTGAGTCCATTCATATCCTCCTTGCTTATGCTGCTCATCATAATTTTAAATTATAGCAAATAGATGTTAAGAGTGCTTTTATTAATGGTCCTCTACATGAGTTGGTCTATGTAAAGCAACCCCTGGGTTTTGAGGATACCAATTTTATGAACCATGTCTACAAACTTGATAAGGAGCTCTATGGCCTTAAACAAGCCCCAAGAGTGTGGTATGAGCACCTTAAAGAGATTTTGTTAGACCATGGCTTCAAAGTTGGGCAAATCGTTCCCACTCTTTTTACTAAGAAGGTTAATGGGTAGCTTTTTGTATGCCAAATATATGTAGACGACATTATCTTTGGTTCTACTAATCAAGCTTTTAATGTTTTTAAAGCTTATGACTGACAGGTTTGAGATGTCTATGATGGGAGAATTAAGGTTCTTTCTTGGATCCAAGATCAAGCAACTAGGAGAGGGAACCTTCATTAATCAAGAAAATTACATCCAAGACAATCTCAAGAGATTCAAGATGATGGACCTTAATGGAGTTGCTACACCAATGCAAACTAAATGTCATGTTGAGCTTAATCTAAAGGGTAAAGATGTGGACCAAAAGGTATACCGATCCATGATCAGCTCTCTCCTTTACCTCGTGCATCTAGACCCGATATTGTGTTGAGTGTAGGAGTGTGTTCAAGGTATCAAGCTGCTCCTAAAGAAAGACACATAGGCAGTTGAGAGAATCTTCCAATATTTGGTTCATTCCCCAAACTTTGGTCTATGGAATCCCAAGGGCTCTAATTTCTCTCTATGTGGATATACAGACTCATATTGGGCCGGTGACAAGGATGATAGAAAATCAACTTCTGGTGCATGTCAATTCTTAGGCAAGTCTCTAGTATGTTGGTCTTCTAAGAAACAGAATTATGTATCTCTCTCCACCGCCGAAGCTGGATATGTGGATGCTGCAAGTGCTTGTACGCAATTATTATGGATGAGGCAAACTTTAAAGGAATATGGTGTCAACTGTGACAAAGTGCCTCTTTTATGTGACAATGAAAGTGCTATTAAAATTGCATACAACCCGGTGTAGCACACAAGGACAACGCATATTGAGATTCGCAATCATTTTATTTGGGATCATGTTGCTCGTGGTGATATTGCCTTATCTTTTGTGAGCACGAAGAATCAACTTGCTAATATTTTCACGAAGCCACTTGATGAAGAAAGGTTTTTTTACTTGAGGAATGAGCTAAATATCATGGATTCAAGGAGCTTAGCTTGACTACTATTGCATACTCACTTACATCTCTTCCTTTATTTGGTTTAGATGCAGGCATAGACATAGGGAAGTGTGGTCCTAATTGATTGGGATAACCCTCCCCCCATAATGCCGAAAGCAAGTAAAATAATCTCCCTTAATATCATTATGTGATATGTGGTTTATTGATGAGCATTGGTTTTGAACTCAAGATACATCTTCGCGATGTCATGCCATGCCTTCCAACATGGTGGCTACGGCCACCGCCCTCTTCCTTGAGAAGAGTAGGATCTTTTTGGATTTTATTGCATATCTTGTGTTCTTATGGAAAATACACCCAATCTTGGATTTTATTTGATTTGCTTTTGCAATGTTGGGTGTGTAGTACCATCTCAGTTTGGTGATTTAAACCCAAACCTTTTTTTGCATCCCGAGCCCTCTATTCTTGCACACAAGTCCTTTGTTACCTTGCGAGGGTGTTTGTTTGGAATGCGCTGGCCTGAACCTGTGTATAACAGAAAGTTCAGAAAGGGCCGGATTATCCGCCCCTAGTGAGTGCCGGATCATCCGCCCCTAGTGAGTGCCGGATAATCCGCCCCTATCGGTTTTTTCCTTTAAGAACTAGGGGTTAGGGGAAATGCTCAAATAGAGCAGCACTTCCTCCCAAACACTGTGTCCTGCCCCAGCCACTGTCAGACCTTCCACCCCTCCCTGGAGTCGTTTTGACCACCGTATTCTCCGGGCCTTCGCCGGATCTTCTTCCTAGTGCCTCCAGGTATCCTCTCCTCCGAGCACTTCCTCCAATGAGTGAGGGTAACTCCCCCATTCATCTCTTTTGTGTGGAAGTTGTTGTTGTTGGTGGAAACTCGTTTTAGAGGATACTTTGTGTTGTCATTGCATGTTAGGATTCGTAGTCTAGCAACCCTAGTGCCCGATCTACATAAGTACGGTGAATCTATGGAGGATCTGACAATTTTCACCAGGGCCGGATTATCCGGCCTGGGAGGTTCACCCATTTTCAGGATTTCCATAGTTTCTCGTATCGAGAGTGTTTGGACCATGGATTGTTCTACTACTATTTCTAACATTCCTCCTGGACTCTTGTGTGCGCTTATCCACGCGCTACCTACCTTATTCTCCTCACAGGTGGTTCGAGTGCTCCAGATACCTACAAGAGCCATCCCTGTGCCCGTTAATTGAGGCCAAATGAAGAAGGTGTGCTTGTGGACGAGGTTGAGTTAAGAAGGCATCAAAGAGAGGCTGATAAGATGGCTGAACGGGATAGGGCTATGAAAAGGACCACTCAACGGAAGGGCAAGGGCAAGCCGGCCCGTGTCAATTACAAGAACATGGATAGCATTGAGTTTTCTGCCATTCGCCACCGTGACTTATATGTTGAGGCTAACAGTGATGATTCGCAGGAGGACAATATGTTTTGGTGTTCCCACTTCAGGTACATTCATGATGACATCTATGCCTCTCTCAAGATTCGCCCCATGCGCCCTCTAGATATGATAGAGGCAAATACAAAGCCAAGACTTGCTGAGGCTTTGGCTATGACTGAGACTATGAGGCTGCACCATCTCATGACTTTGCAATGCAATTATGATTTGTCTGTGGTGAAGCAATTCTTTTCTACTCTTGTGGTCTGTGGTGATGACCTCCGCACTATGAAGTGGATGACTGGGAGCACCCTTATTCAGTATGATTACCGCACCTTTGGTCAGGTCCTTGGTTATTCTTTACATGGTCGTGACACTCCTTTTGGCCATCGCATTATCTCTCAAATCAAGCCCAGCAAGGACTCTTTTCTCACTCCTTGCCTTGACACCAATGGTGTGGTTGGTACCCTCTCCGATCTCTCACATTGTATGCGACGCTTGTTGGACTTTTCAGGGATAGCATTACTCTGAGTGGAGGTAATAATGCCAATATTCGTGGTCACCTTGTGTCATTGCTTGCCTTTGCTCATGAATATGCTACTAGTGCAGATGCGTCAGTGGGTTACTGTCTGGATGTCATGGACTTCATTTACCACGAGATGTGTGATTACATGTTCAACCGGCTCTCCATTCCTTATGCTCCTTATATCATGATGCTTATCAACCATGTGCTTCCACATGAGGATTTCAGCAGGAACTTGGATGGTGTTCATAGGTCCAAGAATATCTACAACAAGTCTCAGAAGACCTCCCATCCCTCTTCAGCACCTCAGTCCTTCATGCATGATCCTCCTGCTAGTGGACATAGGCCCCCAGTTCGTCCTATGGAATGTGAGGTCAAGCGGTTGAACTGGTTCCAACGACACATTCTGTCCATGGGGGTTGATACTCATAAGGGCCAGTATGAGGCTTACAGGCAGCGCCATGAGATGTCCCACACTTAGCAGATGATCCTTCACCATGTATATCCTACTGCTCCATCTCCTTATGCTCAGTGGAACACTTCCGATATCAACTATGGAGAGCTTGATCTTCACTTGTTTCCTGCACTAGCAAGGGATCCTACACCGCATGCTACTGATGATGACGAGTATGATGATGAGGAAGGGTACGGGGATGAGGAGGACGACAAGGAGTAATCTCTGGGGGCGTTAGCATCGCTCTTCTTCCTTTTTGGCTTTTCAATGCCAAAGGGGTAGAAGTAGTTCTATTTAGATCTCCGTGGATTTGCATGGGTCGGGCGCAAGCACTTGCATTTTATCGTTTTCCTATCGCTTTGCTTGTGCCCATTTAGCGTTGAACTCTATTTGTGTTTGTTTTTCTGTATGAGACTATGTACTATGGTGTGTGTGTGGATTTTTATCTATTTGTGTGGATGATATCTATGGCCTTATGGATTTATGGAATTATATCTATGGATGCATCATATTGATGAAGTGGTGGGATGTTTCACGGCCTAATATTATTGCTTATCATATTGGCTACATCTCCCGGTGGTATGATATTCTGCTCTAACTCATCATGTTCATGTTGCCTTTTATCCAATGAAAAAGGTTTGTACCTTAGTCTACGCATTTGTATTCAAATGCAAATTATCTATATGCACACACTTAGGGGAGCCTATTTCACCTTTGGAATTATGCGTTAGTATGACTCTCTTGAAAATCCTAGTATTGTCATCTAACACCAAAAATGGGGAGATTGAAAGAGCATTTCATGATATATGGTGTTTTGTGTGTTAGATAACAATGCCAAGGATTATTTAATGTGTTTTGAAGTGTTGCAGGTCTTAGCATATTAAAAAGGGGCAAATCAATGTTCTTGGGGGGCGAATAATCCGCACGTGCCAAAGGCTGGATAATCCGACCCTGGCCCAAGTCCAAGCGTAGCCAAGGCGCGTCACACTGCATGGGGAGCAGATTTTCCCCGGGATTGTCCAGCTAGGCCAGATAATCTGCCCCTTAGGGGGCCGGATAATCCGCCCCCTAGGATTTCTCCAATGAGTGCTGAGGCACGTCGTACTGCATGGGGGACGGAGAATCCCCGGATTGTCCGGCCAGGGCCAGAGTTTTTGCTCGGGCCGGATAATCCGCCTCTTGGAGAGCCGGATGATCCGCGCCCTCAAGGATTTTTGAGAAGGATATCAAGGCGTGGCGCACTGTATGGGGGGGCGGAAAATCCCCTGGACTTTCTGGCTCTGGGGCGTAATTTCTCCCCAGGGCGGATAATCCGCCCCCAAATGTCTCCAACGTCCAGTTTTGGCAGGGGGTATTTCATCTCCATCACCCCCTCCTGCCATAACTCTTGATTCATTTCGAAAAAGATAAGACATGTTCTACAAAGCTCCAACAAGAGATCTCCACCTTCACCCACCCAAAGGCTTCGATCTTTGGGGAATCGAAGGAGGAGGCATGTATCTTCATCAACAGCAATCAAGCGCTTCACTTCCCCTCCATTCACTTGGATGATTCTCGATCTAGTATTTCTTGCAAATATCTAGATCCTTGTTTTGGTTATTTGATAATATTTGTTCTTGTGGCAGCTTGTTGTCATCATGGTATCCTCCAATTCAGTTGTGGATGTGTGCCCCGCTAGCGTTGTAAAGGCACCAGTTCCCGCCTCAAAGGGTACCAATAGTGGAAAGGTGGATCAGGCCTTTGGTGGCGATATCCATCGGAGAATAGGGTGAGGCCTATTGTGGCGTGGTGGTCTTAGAACCGCCCACCCCTCCAACACGGACGTACTTACTTTAACAAGGAAGGAACTGTGATCAAACAAATCCCTTTGTCTCCGCGTGCTCCACTACGGTTTCCTCGCTCCCCTTTACACGCTTAGTAGTTAGGTTTGCATATAGGGAAATTCCTGTAATTGCATATCTAGATAATTTACTTTGTGTCAAGCCTAAAATTGAAAAAGAACTAAAATTTGAAGTAGCACCTATTCACCCCCCCCCCCTCTAGGTTCCCATACGATCCATTTCAAATGCGCATGTTTTTTAAACTATATTATTGACTGTAGGGCAAGTGGGAGACTGAAGGGAATATGCCCGAGAGGCAATAATAAAATTGTTATTCTCGTATTCCAAGTATATGGTAGATGTTTATTTTACATGCTATAATTGTATTAAAAGGAAACGTAAACACATGTGTGTATAATGAACAAAATAAAGTGTTCCTAGTTATACCTCTAATATAAACTAGCTCATTGATTAACAAGATGATCAAGGTTTCCTGATCATGGACATTTGATGTTGTTAATAACGAGGTCAAAACATTGGTGGAATGATGTGATGAACATTCATCCGAAGTATAGTAATACAATCGAAGTCATTATGTTTAAATTTCTATAACATCATTACAAAGTAAATTTAGTCCTTAGACCATGAGATCATGTCAATCAATCACATAGGAAGAGTAGCTTGATAACATCAAACGTCACATAGTAACAGGGTGACTATAAAGGTGGTTCAGATACTCCGATAGTGTTATGTAGAGGCTCATGGATCAACAGTAGGATTTGTCCATCCTGATGACGGATAGATATATACTCTGGGCCATCTTGGTGATATCACATTGATATAGATTGCAAGCAAGTGATGTGGATCAGTAGAATTTTGTATCACGGACATGAGAAAATAGTACATGTCGGCAACGAGATTAAACTAGGTATGGGATATCGATGATCGAATCTCGAACATATGAAATATTGCGAGACAAAGGGATTTAGTTACAATGTTAAAGGTTCACACGATCACAAGAAGTCATCGTTGAATATGTGGGAGTCAGTACGGATCTCCAGGTCCCGCTGCTGATTATTGATCGGAGAGGGGTCTCGATCATGTCTGCATTATTCATGAACCGTAGGGTGACACACTGATACGTCGGAAACGTATCTATAATTTTTGATGCTCCATGCTTGTTTAGTATCTACTTTGCTTTGCTTTATCTACACTTTGAGGTGTTTTTATATCTTTTCTATAACTAACCTATTAACAAGTTGCCACAGTGCCAGTTTCCTGTTTTCTTCTGTTTTTGGTCCCAAAAAGGCAGAAAATCAATATTCTCGGAATTGGACGGGACAAAATCCAAACTCAGTATTTTACCATGGGCGACACGAAGTCTAGAGGGGATACGGAGAGGCGAACTAGGGCCGCCACACACCCCCTAAGCGCGGGTGGGGCCACCCCGCGCCTGGGTAGGGTGTGGGCCCCCTGGCCACCTCCTAGACTCACCTCTTCACCTATAAGAAGCCCCCGATGCAAAAACCCTAGGCACCTGATCAAAACTCCATGAAACCTTCTATAGTCGCCACCGTCGTCCCTAGATCGGGGGGATCTGAAGTTCTTCCCGGCACCCTGCCGGAGGGGAGATCATCCCGGAGGCCTTCTCTCCCGTATGATGCGTGAGTAGTTCCACCTTGGACTATGGGTCCATGTAGTAGCTAGATGGTTGTATCTCATCCTTGTGCTTTCATGTATAAATATTGAGAGCCCCGTTCATGATCAAGATCTAATCTATTTCTAATCATGCATGTTGTGTATGCAGGGATCTGATGGATATTGAGATTACTATGTTAGATTGATTAATGGTTTGTCTATTTGATACTATCATGTCTCTGTTGTTTGTGATCTTGCATGCTCTCCGTTGTTAGTAGCTATCTTGGCCAAGTAGTTGCTAGTGACTCCAAGAGGGGGTATTTATGCTCGATAGTGGGTTCATGCCTCTAGTTTCCAAGGGAAGTGATAGAAATCTCTTCGGTTGTAGATGTGTTGTTGCCACTAGGGAGAAAACAACAGTCTCTTGTTCATGGAACAAGTGGATTGTTTACCTTACACACTTTGCTTAAATCAGTTGTTTGTTGCTTGCAACTTAATACTAGAGGGGGTTCGGATGATAACCTGAAGGTGGACTTCTAGTCATAGATGCAGTTGGATGGCGGTCTATGTATATTGTTGTATTGCCCAATCGAATCTCATAGGATCTTTTTGTCTAGTATTGCATTGTTATGTCTTGCTTAGTTCCTGTCAATTGTCCTGCTGTAATTTGTTTACCCTTCATGCCATGTTGTTTATCTAAGGAGAGCACATCTAGTGAACTATGGACCCCGGTCCAATCTTTACCATTGATACATCTTCCACTGTTACCTGTTTACTTGATTCAAATCATTACCTTCCACACCATATGTTTAATCCTTTGTTACTGCAACCGGTGAGATTGACAACTTCACTGTTAGTTGGGGCAAAGTCTTGTGTTTGTGTTGTGCAGGTTTCCACGTTGCTTGCAACACCTGTGTGATGTTTCCTTCCTCCTACTGGTTTTATAACCTCGGTTTCTTACTGAGGGAGGACTTGTTGTTATGCTGCTTCACACCTTTCTCTTGGGGTTCCCAACAGGCTCCACATCAACTAAGCCATCAACAACTTTTATGGCACCATCCCAGGGAGGCTAAGGACGTCTTCACAAGGAGAGTCATCCACTTCCTTTATCTTTACTTTGTTTTTAGTTCTCTTAGTTTATTTTGCTTGGTTTTGTTTGCCTCTTTTCAAAAAGTCCAAAAAATTAGTTTAGTTTGGTTTGCTTTCCTTATTCAAAAACACAAAAAAATTAGTTCCTGCTCTAGCTGCTGCTGCTATTTTTGGCTTGCCCACCTTTGCCAAAATGAACTCTGCCAAGAACACCATGTTTCTCCCGAAGTTCACCCTGAAAAATGTTTCCATAGGTAGTGGCTCCATAATTGGGAAAGATAATATTGAAGAATTCTTCAATTATGTCAGCAAGCATGAGGATATTGAGGATAAATCTATAGCAGAGCTTGCTCCTAATTATGAGATTGCTGCAGCTTCTTTTGTTCATATGTTGGAGGCTAGGTTTGTTATCCTCAACCCCATGATGCAAATTTTGTTCCTAAATCTAAAGAAAGAAAAGAATGCTGAAAAGAGAGAATTTATTCTTGAAACTTTACTCAAAGAGTTCCATGAAGTTGCTAGGGAAGCCAAAAAGATCTTTGAGCGTTTCAATATGCTAGGCTCATGTGTAGATGTTATGGGTACTTCAGATAAAACCAAGCCTATAGAGGAATTTAAGATACCCATACCCTTTAATCTTGTTGGAATGCATGAAGCCTTTGAAAAGAATTTTGATTGGATTGTTCCTAAAAATCCTTTTGATGAAAGTAGTAAACCAAAGAGAGATGAGAAGGGATCCTCCAAGACTCATTTGGATGATATACCTCTCATAGTTGAAGACTTTGCAAGTATTGATCTTAATGGTTCTTCATTTGAAAATACTTGATTCTCCTTGCTTCTTGTGCCTAACTTAAAGACGTTAAAGAAAAGTACTTATTGGAAGATAACCCAAGAGTTTCCTTGAGGTTTGGAAGTAATTACTTCAGTAATGACCTCTCCTTATCATTTTTGTTTGCTTTTTGTGCCAAGCATGACCTCTAATAAGAGGGAAGTAAAATTTGGGGAGTTGCTGTCCCGAAACAGATTTCTGTCCTCCACCATAAAAATTCGTGAGGAGTCTCTGTAACTCGGATTGAGCTGAAAATTTACGAACAAATCCCCCAGTATGTTAGATAACTTTCGTTATTTCAACACTTTTTGATTTGAGCAACATAAGATTTTCGAAAAAATCGGTTTATACCTGCTGATCTGTTTTGACAGATTTCTGGCATTATTTGCATTTGCTTCTTATTGATTCTTTTCTGAGTTCTCTTTTGGGGAATTGAGATTTTTGAAGGAGTTGATACAGTAGCTTGTGTTTTTATTGAAAAGTTTTGCCTAAATGTCTATTATCTTTTGAATACACTAATGTTGCTAATGAAGATTGTGTGAAGTTTTGTATGAAGGAAAAAATTTAGGTGTAGAGAGAGAATGATGTAATGAGATGAAGAATTGACAAAAGCTCAATATTGGGGATGCCACCCCGGTGTCACCCCAAGAAATATCCAAGAGGTACAAGCGTCAAAGCTTGGGGATGCCCAAGGCATCCCCTTCTTCATCAATAAAAAGCTTAGGTCTTTCTAGACACTTCGTTTTTATTGTTTCATGCACAAGTTGTGTTGTTCTTGGAGCTTCTTAGTTTTCGTTTGGTTTGTTTAGTTGTTTAGTTTTCTTGAATAGAGTAGTTTGGACCCCGTTCTTGTTGTGTTGTTTCAAATAAGTTGCTTGGTGTTGGAAAGAAGTAGGAAGTTCCTGCTTGAAAGCGCAAGAGGAGCTTGCATTGACTATGAATTTGACTTTAGCATGACATGCTAGGTATTGTTTTGACCTTATGCTTAGTAATTATTTCTGTACCATGTCTTGTTCCAAACAATTGGGATTGCTTAGTGTGCCTTGAAAGAATTATGCGTTATTTTAGCATGCAAAAGCATAGTATTGTGGTATTCTCCTTTGATGCTTTGTTTGGGTTGACTTGGCACATGCTCACACCATGTTGTGACTATGAACAAGTCACCATAGCCTCTATGATCATTTAGTCATTGACTTGTAGTACCACTCTATGCTTTGATTAGTAATGTTTTGTTGCTTTGCATGATTATGGCCATTATTGCTCTCTTAGTTGGTTGCTCCCAGTCTTTTGCTAGCCTCCACTTGTATGAGTACGTTATACTCATGCTTCCAACTCCCAAGAAACCAAGTTATTTCATAGTGTACACTATAAATTCATATGCATGGTGTGTTACACCATTCCAAGTATATTCTTGTATTCAGCTACCTTCTAGTTAAAAAGTCACTTTGTTATGTGAAAACATGGTGATTAACTTGATGGCACACTTCATATTCTTTGCCCCTAATAAACTTTAACCATTGTGTCATCTATGTTGTATATGCTTGCACTTATATGTTGGAATTAGCAGAACCATGCTGTCACAGGGAACGTTTTCAACATTGCACTTGTACTTTGTACTCAGTTGATATCATGCTCTTTTGTCTATGGATGTCACCGGTGTGAAATAAAGAGGGAAGCTGTAAGTCCATGGAGTATGTATTTTGTGTTAGAAAAACGCCTGGGCCGCTAGCCTAAGCCATGCGTAATCATAGTGGAAACTTGCAGCATCACCATAGTGAGCTATCTATGAAGCATCCTCAATAAAAATCTATGCATATAGTAAATAAAAAGATCGCTGAGATGCTCATTGTCTGCTTTCCTTGTCATTTTGGTTATAGGATAGCTCATGTACCATGTGCAAGGGGTACCCCGTTGGCGGTTCTCTATGATACGCATGTACTTACAATGACAAGAACTTACAGGTAACTGAAGTTGAGTAGCATGAGGTGTGGCCCTCGTATTCAAGGGACTTGAGAATGCCAACTTATACTTTGTCAAGCATATACTCCATATTTTGTTCACTTTAACCTTAACCACTTCAAGATGCTTACGATAGGGGCAATGAGGGCTGAAAGCTAACAAGTACCATAATTTTTGGAAGCTCTTTTTGAAACTTGAAATCCCTGCTTCCCTTAATGAAGGGCCTTTCTTCCACTATTATTTGAGTCTCCACCTTCTAACTTTAGGCACCATTAAGAGAGCATAGTTTCCATCCTGTGTGCAGTGTCCCAAAACTTACTGATTGATGCATATTGTGATATTACTTGTTCTTGTGTTGTTTGTTTCTAGTCACCCTTGTGAACTTTCAAGGTGTCCTATGCATCTATTTGCTAATCTATGAGGGACAAGCTGATTGCCACTATGCCATGTTTTCTGTATGTGAAACAAACAAACATTTTTCAATGCATCTTATTCATGATCTTTGTTTGTAGCCTTTCATGTTTCATGCATAGTACTTTGTCCTATTGTTAGAACTCCGTCTTTCATGAACATGTTTAGAGTTCTTTGATCCCAGCTTTCAATGCTTGCAAATGGTTTGATCTTGGTTTTGATGGTGCATGTCACCTCAAAAATTATTCTTTTTATCACTTACCTACTCGAGGACGAGAAGGAGTTAAGCTTGGGGATGCTTGATACGTCGGAAACGTATCTATAATTTTTGATGCTCCATGGTTGTTTAGTATCTACTTTTCTTTGATTTGTCTACACTTTGAGGTGTTTTACATATTTTTGGAACTAACCTATTAACAAGTTGCCATAGTGCCAGTTGCCTGTTTTCTTCGGTTTTTGGTTCCAGAAAGGCAGAAAATCAATATTCTCGGAATTGGACGGGACAGAAGCCAAAGTCAATATTTTATCGTCGGCGACACGAAGTCTAGAGGGCAGACGGAGAGGCGAATGAGGGCCACCACACCCCCTAGGAGCGGGTGGGCCCACCCCGCGCCTAGGTAGGGTGTGGGCACCCTGGCCGCCTCCCAGCCTCGCCTCTTCGCCTATAAGAAGACCCCGATGCAGAAACCCTAGGCACCCCAATCAAAACTCCACGAAACATTCTGTAGCTGCCGCCGCCACCGTCGTCCCAAGATCGGGGGGATCTGAAGTTCTTCCCGGCACCCTGCCGGAGGGGAGATCATTCCGGAGGCCTTCTCTCCGGTATGATGTGTGAGTAGTTCCACCTTGGACTATGGGTCCATGTAGTAGCTAGATGGTTGTATCTCTCCTTGTTCTTTCATGTATAGATCTTGTGAGCTTCGTTCATGATCAAGATCTAATCTATCTGTAATCAGGCATGTTGTGTTTGCGGGGATCCGATGGATATTGAGATTACTATGTCAGATTGATTAATGGTTTTGTCTATTTGATACTATCATGTCTCTGTTGTTTGTGATCTTGCATGCTCTCCGTTGTTAGTAGCTATCTTGGCCAAGTAGTTGCTAGTGACTCCAAGAGGGGGTATTTATGCTCGAGAGTGGGTTCATGCCTCTAGTTTCCAAGGGAAGTGATAGAAATCTCTTCGGTTGTAGATGTGCGGTTGCCACTAGGGAGAAAACAACGGTCTCTTGTTCATGGAACAAGTGGATTGTTTATCTTACACACTTTTCTTAAAGCAGTTGTCTGTTGCTTGCAACTTAATACTGGAGGGGGTTCGAATGATAACCTGAAGATGGACTTCTAGTCATAGATGTAGTTGGATGGCGGTCTCTGTATATTGTTGTAATGCTCAATCGAATCTCATAGGATCTTTTTGTCTGGTATTGCATTGTTATGCCTTGCTCAGTTCCTGTCAATTTCCCTGCTGTAATTTGTTTACCCTTCATGCCATGTTGTTTATCTAAGGTGAGCACCTCTAGTGAACTATGGACCCCGGTCCAATCTTTACCATTGATAAATCTTCCACTGTTACATGTTTACTTGCTGCAAACTATTACCTTCCACACCATACAGTTAATCCTTTGTTAGAGAAACCGGTGAGATTGACAACATCATTGTTAGTTGGGGCAAAGTCTTGAGTTTGTGTTGTGCAGGTTTCCACAATGCTTGCACCACCTGTGTGACGTTTCCTTCCTCCTACTGGTTCGATAACCTCGTTTTCTTACTAAGGGAAGACTTGCTGTTGTGCTGCTTCACACCTTGCTCTTGGGGTTCCCAACAGGCTCCACATCAACTGATCCATCACACACTTAAGGGATACCGATACCATTTGGATCAAATAAGATGCCAGATAAAGAATATCAAAGCGCTGGAATTATTTCAACAGAAACCGGAATTGTTTCGGGTTAATTTACTGAAATTGGTTCTGCATGTGAAATTGAAATGTTGCAAGGGGTTTTATGTGAAATTTTGTTGATTAATTTAATTAACAAAATTCTGAATAAAATAAATAAAAGAGTTTTATTAAATGAGAGATTGCATTAAATGGATTTTGAGTGGAGAAAATGGAGGGGCATTTGTGTGAGTGGGAGCTCCACTCACATGAATGTGGGAGAGGTGGGGCCATGACCGGTGGCCATGCCCCTTGAGCAGCCCCCCTCCCCTATATAAGGAGCACCTCCTCCTCCACTCTCACACCTCGCGAAGTATCTCTCTCCCCTCTAGAATATTCCCCATGGTCTCGGCTTAGCGAGATACATGTTCCCGGTGGCTTTTTCTGGAGCGAGGATTTGTTGCTTCTGTTGCTTTGCTGGAGTGAGGACTCGGAGGTTGTCGGGTGTAACATCCCCGTCCTCTCCGGACCGGAGGCACTCATGGCAGCTCAACAGGATCTCTAGACTAACCCCACAAACCAACACTAGTCTTTTCTGTGCACTTTGTCCTCACTCGTGCGCACCCGGTACCCACTTCCCGGCGATCACCCATCCTCAAATTTCTCTAGGACATGCACACTTAATCTTTGAGTTCTTTTTAGATGAACTTCCAGAAAAGAAGTTGCAACTTGTTGGTATGGGTATTACTATCAATCCTATTAAGCCATGCGCCAGGGTCTCACATACACCCACCCTTAGAAGATTGGCGCCCTCGTAGATCAACCACAAGCCAGGAACGTCCCCTCTTGGCATATGTTTGTGCGTCCAGTGCCGGCACATGTGCCATGCCGTGTCCACTCTGGGCCACACGCTCCATGCTCCACATGTCCGCCACTGACCCACACACGTCTGTGTAACCGCGAGGGTCGGCTCTGATACCACTTGTAACACCCCGGCCTCTCCAGACCGGTGGCTGTCACTCCTGGCAGCTCAATGGGATCTCTAGACTAACCCCACATACCAACACTAGTATTTTTCGTGCACTTTGTCCTCACTCGTGCGCACCCGGTACCCACTTTCCGTTCGGTCACCCATCCTAAAATTTCTCTAGGACAAGCACACTTAACCTTAGAGTTCTTTTTAGATGAGTTTCCGGAAAAGAAGTTGCAACTTATTAGTATCGGTATACTATCAATCCTATTAACCAATGCGCCAGGTTCTCACATTGGGGTACCGGACATGTGTGCAATCACAGATGCACCACTGCTTTGCGGTGTTGGACTTGATGGTGCTGGTCCTGTTGTACTAGCTAGACTTCATCACGATCTTGAGATCGGCAAGTGAACGACTATATCATCCACGAGAAACAATCTCGTAACGCTTTGTCGGTCTTCGAGGGTAAGTTCTCAATGGATATATATCCACCCATTGCCTGTATCTAGATAGATAGATCTTGGTGCTGAGTTGTTCATAACGTAGGCAAATTTTAGTTTTCTATGCTACGAACCAACAATCTCTACTGAAATTTTGTGCTTTGGGGAAAAACAGTTTAAATTTAAATGTCAAATAATATATTTTAATTCACATATAATATGAAATTGAATTATAAATTACAAATGGTAATTGAATTATAATTTTAAACTGAAGGGATTAAATTCCCAAATAATCAAATAGTTCTATGATGAACTTCAAATTCAAATAAAGAATGGTATTCTTTATTACACAACTAGTATTCAACTATTTATAAATTTCAAGGAATAAGAATATATATATTACACACTTATTACATTTATAAGAAAGAAGGAAATTACATAATTACAAAAATAAAAGGAAATGGAATTATTAAGTAATGTAAAAATATATTACAATAAAGAAATAATATACAAGAGTACAATGTATTTCATGATTCAAAATTAGAAAAATGAAATTATAAAAGAATAAAGAAAAAACCTAAAACTACTTTTTCTAAACTAAGTTTCCTATTTATTTCTTGTATCTCCTTTTCTTCAAAATCTCTATTCCTACAAAACAAAAGAGAAAGAAAACAAAACAAAAATAAAAGAAAATATGATAGTTAGTTTTGCTCTCAGATATACAGTGTGTTGCACTGTAATCATTTCATCACTGAGCTAATCTTAAAGGGCCAAGTTTCACCAAATTGAGCATATGTTCTTATCTAGTAATGGACTCAGTACAATCTCATCGGCAGGGGCAAGGTTCAACAAAATCAGCAAAAGGAAAATGTTCATGATGGATAATAGGAAACCAGCTGAACTGATCCTGACTGAACAAATATCTCAGTACACTGGAACTTGAACCAGAGAGACCCACTTGACAACAACTTAGTCATTGCGTGCTTGTCTGCTATCAACACAAGACAACCACAAGGGAAGATAAGAACATAGATGCAGTAGCTACTGCTAACAGAACTGAGATTTTCCATCCTCATCTCCACACCCCAACTCTGGTTGCTCCCTAGAGCCATTCAAGAGCTAGAACAAAGGGAAAATAAAGACCAGGCATCAGCTTCAGGAAAATAAGGCCAGACCATAGTTGTATCAAGACGACATGGATAAAGAAGGAGCATATCAGCAAAGAATAGGATAGGTAGCTAAAAAGGGGAGAACAAGCTGTAGTTGCTCAAGAAGCTACTTGTGTATTTACTACACCAGTTATCCAATAGATCAATAGTGCTTGATATTCCAGTATATCTATCTGCAAGGATCAACTCTCCTAAGATCATCCACTACATCAACAGTAGAGGTTTGTATACTTTACACAATAAGTTGCCCACCAATATCATCAGTAGTATTGTTCTTATCATCTTTGTCTTAGAAGGTAGATCTGGTGAGGATGAGAGCTCTCGAATTGGTGTATAAGTCTACACTAGATTCATCCTAGAGCTACTAAAAGGGACAACCATATTTGATCTTATTCTATAAATAAGTCATCCTCAGCCTTTGCATCATAGGCCTGGTCAAAGATCTAACAGAAAATCATGCTACCAAGGTTACTATTGTGCACATTCCAATATTAGAGGCACCACAGTAGAAGCCCAGGGCAACAGAAGTCACTCGATTCCAAATAGATTAGGGTATAAGAAACCTAGATCATCTTCCTAGTTTAAATGGCTAGGAATCATCTGGATATCATTACTACCATAAGTACAATCTCATAGCATATAAGTAGATCATGATCATTGCAAAGCATATTTTAGAGGAAACACAATCCCAAGTAAAGCACCCAGGATTTGGGATCCAAACTCATTGTCACCACTAACAGTACACAACATCTGAACAAGATTCAGATAGCCACTTGCTAAAACCATACATTCATACTTTAAATCATTTTCCTAGCTACCATTTGCTAGGAATCATTTTATAAAAGGCAGACATTGCCTAGAAGGGATAATGATCATTTATGAACCATATGTCCAGTTTACCAAGTATTTTGTATACATCAAATTAGTAAAGTTAGCAACCAACAATAGCAAATCCTGCTGTAATAGAGTACACACTTCTAGGGAAAACACCCTAGTAGTGGATACCACAAGAAACAAAAGCCACTAATCTAAAATCATGGCTACCAACAATTCCCAATAGGAATAAAAATCATCTTCCTAGCTAGTCTAGCTAGGAATCATTGTAAGCAATCAGATCATGAATTCAAATCATATTCTTAGACACCAATTTAGAAATTATCCCTTATTAGAAATCATATAAAAGATCCACCACAAGATAATTATTATTATCTGTCCTACAGTACAGGGGAACATTCCTAAGCTAAATACTCATGACCAGTAGCAAGCATCACAAATGGGGTTCAGTTTCCACATCATTGGCAAGGAAATGACCACCTTATTTCTCATCATTGAATCATCAAGTATATAATCTTATCAAGTAAAGCCACAATCATGCTTACTAATGAATTCATATCATCTTCCTAGAATATACTAGGAATCAACTCAAGTTATTCTTTATCATATTGACAACACAGAAATGTTTCACCATAGTTGGATTCAAGTCTGGGGTTTTAAATCTCAAAGAAATTATATCCAAGCATGTCATATGGGCATCAAGACAGATCTTGATACCTCAACAAATAAAATATTTAGCAAGCCCTATAAATATAACTGAAATAAGTTCAGGAACTTGAATAGATAAGCAGTATAGATGGGTAATATCAAATAAACAACACCAAAGTTTTCACAGTATATTCACAGAAGTAAAATAGTCAACACTAAACCATATAATCACTAACAGTAACAAGCAGTTAAATGAACATTAGAACATAAACCCTATAT
Organism: Avena sativa; assembly: GCA_916181665.1. NCBI lineage: Eukaryota > Viridiplantae > Streptophyta > Magnoliopsida > Poales > Poaceae > Avena > Avena sativa. The sequence continues at coordinate 181,940,228 of OV702284.1, read as the reverse complement.
TTGGGGTCACTATCACCATAGAGGGAATTCCAGAGAAAGACAGAGAGAATCAGAGGGGGAGGACACTTACCCATGGTCCTCGCTAATTTTTAGAAGAGGAAGCATAAGGGCCGACGACGGTGAACACGATGGCACGGGGAGCACCCAAGGTCCCTGCAACCCGCGCCAGGCCGTGGTCACAGCGGCCATGGAAGGAGGCAGCCTAGACTAGCACCACAATAGCACCACAACAACAGCACATTACTTGAGCACCACATCGGGGAAAAGGGCAAAACCCTAGGTCTCGGGAAGGAGAAAGCGCGGTCGGAGGAATGGTCGAGCACCAAATCGAGATGTACCAGTCGATAGAGCAACATCGACTGTCCCATCTTCCGTCACGACGACGGCTATGGTGGCCGGAGCTGGCCAGAATCGGAGGGCGACGGTGCCGGCGCCATGCAAGCGTGTGAGAGAAAGAAGAATGTGGTGCGAGTGAGAGAGTGAGAGGTAGACAGTATGGGCCGAGATAGGGTTTGAACCCAAACCCAGTTGGGCCGGGTTAGGGCAGCCCGTGGGCCAGGCCTAGGTTTTTAAGAAAAAACTTAAAATTAATTTAGTAAAATACCAAAATACCCCTAGAATATATTTGACTGTATAAAATGTAGAAAAATCCTAAAAATGAGTAGAAATCATTTTTGTATATAAAAATAAATTTAATATTTTATAAAAATACTAAATTAAATTTTTTACAAATAAAACTTTAAGTAAATATCTAAGGACATTTAATCCTTTGAAGAATTTTATAAAAAATTAAAGATAATACTTAAAAATAAATAAAATTCATCTTAAAATCGTAAGTAAATATATTTTACTAGAAAAATATTACGTATATTATTCCAAGACAGTTTAAGGTTCCTAGACAATAAAATTTTATTTACCTATTTTATTAAAATAAGATAACTGTTTTAATATTCTTTAAAATTATTTCCTAAGTAGGAAATAATCACATTCCTTTATAAACATTAAATACTACAAAATTAAGTACCAAATCCAAAAGCATAACTATAATTCTTTAAATGTAAAATTATTAAACTTATAATAATCCTTTAGAATTTTAAATCCAAATTTAAACAAACAACATTAAAGATAACTTTATGCATCATTCACTTATATTATGGGAGAATGATCCTTAAATCTTCAAACTATACTTAACATGATTTTAGACCCTGACAGATTATTAAGGTCATTTAATTATGATTTTGTTAATAAGATGCATATTAGTAAAACAAATTTAAACTAATCATCCACTTTAATATAAAGTGAATGATCTCACACCCTTAATCATACCTATCCTGACCCTAAAGCTAAGTAATGATTTAGACACATTACACCTTAAAATCATTCCTAATTTTTATAGTTAACTTTGGTCTTGTTCCAGTTAAGACCTAAAGCATCTCAAGTCCAAACTAATCAAACAAACACAAAACAAAATTGATCACATTATACTAACCATAAAGATTGTTTAAACCTTATCAAATAAATATTTTCTCCGAAGGGTATTATTTTTTCCACTTTAGACAACAACTATATAATAGTTCCTTCAACTCTTAAAAACCCAACACTTGGACTTTCATCTTAATTACTAGATAATAATTAATTCTAATTTTGAAATAATTTGTACTCTACTTTTATACCTTGTATGTTAAGATTTCTATACTTAATAATAAAGGGTCTAAGGTTTCTCTCTTCAACCGTCAGTTTCCGCCTTCAACCGTCCGCATATGCGCCTTCGACCTTCGAAGTTGCCTCGCTACCACTTTGTTCTTTTTCCCATAAAAAAGGTCGTGTGTGGGCAGGTGGCTGGACGAGGTTGAATAGGACGGCGGCCATGGCGACTGCAGGCCAAGATGTCCGGAATGTTGTGCGTGCACGCAGGGAAGAGGCGCAGAAGCTCAGGCGCCAGATGGAAGTCGAGCTCGGACGCGTGCCGTGCTTGCTCCGGTTGGCGTTCTGAGGAGGGCCCGCGGGACTCGGCGAGCCTGCGGGCGACGGGGAGCTCATAGGGGCGGCAACACGCGTGTAGATGAAGATGCGTGGGAGAGGTGTGCGGCGGTTGGTGGCTCTCTGTGGAAGAGGGAGGCGTGCACATCCGACTATCCCTGCTGTCCTAATCATCCTACGACGCAGTCCGTTAGTTACGCCGTTTGACCTGTCCCCCAGCCCCTGGCCACTACCATATCCTTCCATGTTGATATGTCGTAAACGTATCTATAATTTTTGATGTTCCATGATAGTTTAGTATCCACTTTGCTTTGCTTTGTCTATAATTTGAGGTATTTTTATACGTTTTCTAGAACTAATCTATTAACAAGATGCTACAGTACCAGTTGCCTGTTTTCTGTTATTTTTGGTTCTAGAAAAGCCAGAAAATGAATATTCTTGGAATTGGATGGGACAAAAGCTAAAGTCAATATTTCACTAAGGAGAACATGGAGCCAAAAGACGAGACAGAGGAGGGCCACGAGGGGCCCCCACACCCCCTGGCCCGCGCCTGGGGGTGCGGCCGCCTCGGGCACCCCTCGGTCTCCCCCTTCCCCTATAAGACGCCCTTGATGCCAAAACCCTAAGAATCCGATCAGATCTCCATGAAATAGTCTATAGCCGCCGCCACCATCGTCCCTAGATTAGGGGGATCTAAAGCTCTTCCTGGCACCCTGCCGGAGGGAAGAGATCATCTCGGAGGCCTTCTTTATCACCATACCAGCCTCCGGTATGATGCGTGAGTAGTTCCACCTTGGACTATGGGTCCATACAGTAGCTAGATGGTTGTTTCTCCTCCTTTGTTCTACCATGTCTAGATCTTGTGAGCTCCATTCATGATCAGGATCATCTATTTTTAATCATGCATGTTGTTTTTTCGGGGATCCGATGGATATTGAGATTACTATGTTAGATTAGTTAATGGTTTTATCTTATTGATTCTATCATGTATGTGTTATTTATGATCTTGCATGCTCTGCGTTTCTAGTAGCTATCTTGGCCAAGTAGATGCTAGTGATTTCAAGAGGGAGTATTTATGCTCGATAGTGGGTTCATGCCTCTATTGAATTTGTGGAAGTGACAGAAATCTCTAAGGTTGTAGATGTGTTGTTGCTACTAGGGAGAAAACAACGATCTTTTGTTCATGGAACAATTGTATTATTTACTTTACACACATTGCTTAAAGCAGTTATCCGTTGCTTGCAATTTAAAACTAGAGAGGGTTCGGATGATAACTTGACGGTGGATTACTGGTCATAGATGCAGTTGGATGGCGGTCTATGTATATTGTTGTAATGCCCAATCAAATCTCATAGGATCATGAATGTCTAGTATTGCATTGTTATGACTTGCTTTGTCCTGTCAATTGCCTCACTGTAATTTGTTTACCCAGCATGTTATGTTGTTTATCCTAAGGAGAGCACCTCTAGTGAACTGTAGACCCCGGTCCAATCTTTACCATTGACACATCTTCCACTGTTATTGTTTACTTTCTGCAAGCCACCATTACCTTCCACACCATACGTTTAATCCTTTGTTTTCAGCAAACAGGTGAGATGACAACCTCACTGTTCATTGGGGCAAATTCTTGAGCTTGTGTTATGCAGGTTTCCAAGTTGCTAGCAACACCTTTAAGTCGTTTCCTTCTTTCTACTGGTTCGATAACCTTGGTTTCTTACTGAAGGAAAACTTATTGCTGTACTAATCATACCTTCCTCTTGGGGTTTCCCAACGAAGCTCTGTAGTGATCTAAGCCGCATCACATGTCTCTCTCAGTCTCATCCTCTCTTTTTTTCTCTCTGACACAACACATGGCCGGGACAGGGGACGACAACGACATCCACTGCAAGCATTGATCCTTCGCCCTACCGTACAACTCTGCGGACAACATCGAGGAGGACATGACCGATAGGAATCGGTACGAAGAGGCGTCAGGTCGCCGGATTTTTCCGAGGACTGGAGGAAATAGGAAGCTGGCTGCGGTGGCGGGCAAGGAATCAGCAACAGTGCAAGGCCCCATGGTCGGCGCCAGACTGGAGCGCGACCGCCGCCTTGGATTTGAGTGCAGCGCAGATCGAAGCGGGTGACCTAGCTGGTGCTCGTCGTCACCGCTACTGATCTGTTGCAACCGAGGATCCAACAAAGTTGAAGCCTCATTTTTTGACCGGGTCCAGTTGAAGATGCAATCTTGCTGCTCCTTGGATCAACTAGCAAAGGCCACCATATCAGTGGATGTTGGACAAATCATATTTAATTCCTGTGTGCTTTAACTTATGATTAATTGGTAATGTACTTCCATTGTGTGTGTGGCGCATTGGTGCAGCGTGTCTCGTACAGTTGTCTGAATATGCACTATAAGTGTTTGTGCAAACGCACGAGTGGCTGTAGGGTCGACCTAAGCGAGAGAGATGTCTCACTCCTATCGAGCCCGGCCAGCTTCCTCACGTCCAGGACATGCTCCACTGTCAGGCTGTGTCGCCACCGTCTACTCCGCTGGCTGCTCCAACCACGACATGTGTGCTAGCTCGAGCAGTTCATCCTGTGTCGTTAATCTTTCCTCCATTTTGCACCTTTTATTGCAAGTGTGTGCTGAATCTTAATCTATTTTCCTCCAAGAGATGTCTCTACTTGAAATTTTTTCATCAATTTAAGAGGGAAGTTCACAATCGCATTGAATGAAACATGTTTGATATATGTCTCAAAAAAACAGGGTTGGTCAAGGAACAAGCGGGAAACGAGCAAAATTAAAATAAAATGATTTTATGAATTCTTGTGTTAGTGGTTTTTTTCGCCACAAAGCGCGGGCATGTTCCTAGTAAATTCCTTATAAATATATTTTCTTGAAAAGTAAAATTGAAAACAAACCAGGTCTTAGAGTAATCACCTAAGTTCAATTCACTTTCACTATTGGGAATTCACTTTGGGAGTTCTAAAAAAATGCATATCATTACTTATGCATAATAGCATATTGTTTGTTTAAACATTAGTCCTTACCGGACCAATAATGATGTTTTCAGATATTGAATCCTCTATTGTATCGAAGATTGTGATCGCATAATTTTGTGATCAGAAAAGGCAAGTTCACACTTGCTCATGTCCTTTGGCTATTTTCTATCAAGTATTTTGCAAATCCACTATTTTCATCATCTGCATTTCAAAAAGGTCAGAAAACACTATTTTCATAATAATATGATTATGGGTTGTTTACCAAGAGGTAATAACCTACTATGAAAGTTCTGGTGGTAAAGGAATATATTATCCAGGGCTTAACAACCAATGTCGCCAGTGATTCTTGCGCCATATATTACACGTTAACCATGAGATTTGGAATGGGATGGAGAAATCACCTAGATCTTCTTCCTTTGCATGAATCTGAATGTGCAGGCCGTGGCTATTATCCTTGTAGCATGAGTGTAATTCATAGAGGATGTTCAGCATATGGGTGGGATCCCTCAATGTTCCACGGTAGTTCTGGCTCTGAACGATATGTACTATCTATTGCCGTAATCCATTATGTGAGCATGGCATACACCAAGGGGGCATGCGGGGTCACGGCGAAGGAAAATGATTGGCTTAGATCACCTACTATGCCCCACACCATGGGAAGTATGGACGGGAATAAGCTGTCCGGTTGTGCAACAAGGAATTGATCTCTCATGGGTAAAGCAACACACCCCTGCAGAGTGTAAAAATTGTGACATGTTATCCCTGTTCCTGGAAGGAGCTATGAACGTGGTAGGAAAGGAACTCCACGAAAGTTCTGGTAAACCTGTGAAGGCTGACGGACATAGGTTTTCTGAATAAAAGCAACATTTGTATAAATGTTTACAAAAACCTACATAGCCTATGACCTCAGATCTATGGCTGTAGATAGTGCATCAAACACTCCTTTTTAGTGAACTTGCTGAGTACGCCCGTACTCAACTGTACCTTCTTAACCCTTGCTAGATCCTGAAGCCAATAAAGACAATGTCAATACCAACCTATGCTCAAGTAATCGACATCGAAAGCTCAAATTCTTCAATGAAGTCAATGGAGTCAAGATATACATTAATTGAAGTGAAGACAAAGTTTTTGATTAGATAGGAGTATAATCTCTAGCCATAGAACCTAATTCTGTAGAGCATTGCAATAGCAGCAATTGCTAGCCTAATAGTTTAAATACTAGTCTTATTAGTATGATAGTTTTGAGTTATTATTTCTGATTATTCTGTGTAAGAAGTTGTTTTTCCTCTATAACCTAGAGTGTTTTCTATATCTTTTGTTAAAAGTCGAGTTGTAACCTTTAGTCATGTCTTGGACCTGCTGTGTTTCTATTGTACCACTCTAAAAAATGTAATACAGATGGAACGATGTTTTATTGGTGTTATGTCAACGACTATAGTGTACTATATCATGCAATGGTATGCTGGGTCACCGCACTTTCGTCCATGAGAGTTTAAACCAACGGGACACATATATATACCAAGAAACAAACAGCAAAGACGCATCACCACACGGACCAAAACGTATAAACCTATTTTGACTTATGGGTAGTATAGGTGGACAATTCATATATTGGTGGGAGAGCAAAATCGTCTAAAAACATACAAATCAATTTTTTTAAATTATCGGTGGCGTTGGTGGTATTATTTTCTTTGGTGGGAGGGTAAAAAGGTTTAAAAAAGTGTTGGACCGCAATAAACACTCCGTCCTTTATTATTAGGTGTAGATTTATCTTTATGTTTTTAAATTTTTTATTACTCCATCCGTCCAACAATAAGTGACTTGGATTCCTATATACTCCCTCCCTTTGGGATTATAAGTCCCGCGCGGATAAGTAGATTGCTAATTTGAACAATAAAATATAAATAGTATAGTAAAAAAAATATGCCATTAGAAACTTTAGAGGTTATATTTTCTAATGATATAACTTTTATGATATATAAGTTATATTTTGTTGGTCAAATTAACAACCTAGTTATGCGTGTAGGTCCTATAATCCCGAACAGAGGGAGTATTCAGATGTATCTAGACAAGTTTTAGTGTATAGATACATTTAAATCTAGACAAAGCTAAGAGCATCTCTAATGGAGCTCGTAGACATCCCAAACCCGTAAAATAACTACTTTTCTGTGGGTTGAGGGGGAAAACGCAGCGCAAAATGAAATCCTTAAATCACGCGATCTATAAAAAAAATTGAGGGCCGACGCGAAAACCCTTCTCCGGCCTCTACATTCGAGGGTTCCCAGCCCGACCTACACGTGAGCCCTCACTCGTAGGAACCCTAGCGCACATTGAAGTTTCACCCCACCGCACACGCATCCTCTTCCCCACTCGCGCGCTGTCACCTCCACCTGCCGCTGCCGCCACCGATTCGCCCACCTCCGCCCACGCCTAGCCGCCCCCGCCTACCAAGCACCCCGCCCAACCATGGAAAACATCGATCTGGCCACATGGATGACGATGGCCGAGGATGGAGGCATGTCCGACTGGTCGTCATCGTTGGACGATTCCGACCTCGACGAGCTGTTGCACGACGACAACAGCGAGACAACCATCTTCCTCCTCGTTGTCAAGGAGCACGAGGACCGCCTGAAGATGCGTCCTGGCCACGTTCATCGAGCGGAACCGCTTCCCTGGCCACACCACCCTAATGGCGGACTACTTTTCAGAGGTACCAACATATCCGCCTCATCTGTTGCGTAGGAGGTACCTAATGCATCGTAGCTTGTCCGTGAAAATTGTTGAACCCATCGAGGCCAACTCAACCTATTTCAAGCAACGTAGAAATGCCTTCCATCAGCTAGGATTTAGTGCATATCAAAAAATATCGGTTGCCATGATAGTGCTTGCGTATGGCGTCCCCGCGGACTACACTGATGAGTATATTCGCATTGATAAAGATATGACCAACCAGTCCATGCGCAAGTTTGCCGAAATGATTATCAAGGTGTTCGGTACAACATATCTTCGAGCTCCCAATGACGAAGATACAAAAAGGTTAATGGAGATGAACAAAAAAAGGGGTTGGTAAAGGATGCTTGGGAGTGTGAATTGTATGCATTGAACATGAAAAAATTGTCCGAAAGCATGGCATGAAATGTACCGTGGGAAAAGTCATGGTGCTACCATTATGCTTGAGGCAGTTGCTTCGCAAGATTTGTGGATTTGGCATTGTTTTTTGGGTTTGCCGGAAACACTCAGTGACATCAATGTTTTGCAAGATCCCATTTGTTTGCAAAACATGTAGCCGAAGAGGCACCGGCTTTCAATTACAAGATCATGGATCATGAGTACACAATGGGTTACTATCTTACCGATGACATTTATCCCGAATGGGCAACCTTTATGAAGTCCATCAATTTGTCTAATTTGTTTAATTTGTCTATTATTTCATTCGAAAAATTGTTGTAATTTGGTTGAAACATTGGTTGTAATAATTTGGATGATTATTGTGTGCTCAAAAACAATTATTTGTTGTAATATTCATGCTTGATTTGCTGATTTGTGTTTGTTTGTATTTTCATTTCGCATATGAAAAGTAGGCAAAACCCTGTATTTTACGGGTTAGGAAAGTGCCGGCGCGGAACAGAGCCCTCAAACGCGGCATCTAAGGCTCCGTTCCGTGCCGGCACTTTTCTGACCCGTAAACACTTTTTCCGTGGCCCGTACTCACGATTTAGGGTCGGGCTTTTACGGGCTCCATTAGAGAATTCTCTAAGTCACTTATTTCTAGATGGAGGGAGTATTTTTTAAAATGTTAATTTCTTGAAAAACAATTACTTTTTCCAAATTTGGTTCATGATTTTCGAAATTTTGTTCATGTTTTTTGATTTTTGGTTCATGGTTTTTGAATTTGGTTCATGGTTTTTGAAATTTTATTTACGATTTTCAATTTTTTTCATAATTTGAAAAACAAAATCTTTACTAATATTTTAAAATGTTCATAGTTCTTAAATCATTATTACAGAGAATTTTCAAAGTTTACATAAAATCTAGAAAAAAAAAACAGAAAAAAAAGGATTCTCTAGCTGGGGCGGCCTAAGTACTGCGCGTTGCGCCATTTTCAGTATTTATTTCAGAAAATTTAGCGGCATCAGTAGATAACGCCGCTTGAAGAGACGCAGAATGGACTAGCCATTTTCTTTACATTAGCTATGCTAGCTAATTTGCGGTATAGTTAGCTAAGTTCAACTCAGCCGACAGAACTTGCAAGCGAGTTTTTTACATTACTCCGCCCATGGAAGCAGCTACTAATTCATGTCACACAAGACGTGTTATTTATTATTATTTTAGTTTAATTAGAACATGAACATTTTTGTATGATGTAGAGTTTTTGGACCCGTGAATATTCTTTACAACATCATGAATATTTTTATGGAATTTTTAATTAAAGTACGTGATTTTTAAAAAAAAATGAAAGAAACGTTTTTTTGACCATGAAAATGGTAGAAAGAGCCTCTATAGTATACATCTTATATTTTCAATCAATGGATGTGTTTCTCAAACCCATGAATATTTTTTTAAACCTCGTGAATGTTTTTTCAATCTATGAACATATTTTTTAAACCCATGAACCATCTTTAATTCATGTACATATTTTTTTAACCCATCAACAATTTATAAATTCTCATGAACATTTTTTGAATCCGCGAACATATGTTTTCAAACCATGATATTTTTCTAAAAATCTCGTGCACATTTTGAAACCAAGAACAAACTTTAAAATCTCGTGAACATTTTTTGAACCCATGAATTATTTTCAAGGAGCGAGTGATATGCGCGAGAGGAGTGGGGAGGTGATATAATAATGATTTAAGAACTCTAAATGTTTTTTGAAATATGCATGAAGATTTATCAAATATAATGAACAACTTTGCAAAAATCATGAATTAATTTTAAAAATCATAAAGCATATTTTATAACTATGAACCAAAATTTTAAAAATCCTTTTTTCGAAAATGATAAACCATTTTCGTAAATCATGAACCAAATTAAAAAACCATAAACCAAAATTTTAAAACAAGAACATTTAAAAAAATCAGGAACATTTTTTAAAAATCATGAATAATTGATGAAATTCTAAAATTAAAAAGCAGAAAAAGGAAAAAAAATAGGACAAAAATAATAAAAAGGAATAAAACATAACCTGAAAACAATCAGTTAAGGTAACTGGGCTGGCCCATTGGGGAAAGCCCCTGTGCGGTACAAGCCACCTGTGTCGTTGCGGGCAATATTTAGAACTTCCTCTAATGATGGACCTGCATTACCAATTTTTCAAGCTTTTGTTATCGCTTAAGCAATGCAACTGCTAGGGACCATGAGTCGGTGGCTGCCTACCCGGTTCTTTGATGGGCTCAGTCCATGAGCTGCTCCTATTTTGTTCATTGTTTTCGTCGTTCATTCTCTCTCCTCCAAATTTGTTCTATTTTGTTTTATTTTTCATTTTTTTCTACAATACGAATTTTTTTAAACCCCGCGTTTAAAAATGGTTTTTTAAATGAACTTTTTAAAATATGCACATTTTAAATATGAATATTGAACATTTTGCCGAACATTTTCAAAATATGAACATTTCTAAAATTTGATTTTTTTCAATTTGAATATTTTTAAAATCTCAATAGTTTTCAAAATCTAAATAGTTCTAAAATCTGAACATATTTTAGAACACAAAAAATAAAATAGAAAAAAGAGAAAAGGAAAACAAAACCAGTCAGAAAAGCTGTGACACTAGTGGAAACGAGGCTTTTCGTTGATCTTGGAAAAGGGCTTTAACACCGGTTCTTCTACGAACCGGTGTTAAAGGGGGGGGGCGTACCAGCGTGACCCGTGCGGCAATAAAGGAGCCCCCCTCCCCTTTAACACTGGTTCGTGTCACGAACCGGTGTTAAAGGACCCTGCAACAGTGGCCCGCGCAGCCTCCCCCTTTAACACCGGTTCGTGCCATGAACCGGTGTTAAAGGGAGGGCTATATAAGACACCGCAGCCCACACACCCTACTCTTCCATTTTTTCACTATCTCATTTTGGAGCCTAGCAAGAAGGTGTGAAGAGTGCTAGTTTGTGTTTTTTTCATATGCACAAGAGGTGTTCGGTGAAATGCCCGAGAGCTCAAAATAAGTTTTCTCGTTGCTCTTTCCTTCTCGGTCGAGGTCGGCAACTATCCTTTCATGTGTCATTGATGTACTATATATATAAATGGTCATCTCCCTATTAATTTTTGATATATACTACATATTAATGCAGATGAACCGGCAATGGATGTACGGTGACCGCCGCACTTCCGAGTACATTACGGGCCTCCAAAATTTCATATCGTTGTGGCTAATGCAAACCGTGGTCACAATGGTTTTATGTGCTGTCCGTGTGTTCACTGTCAGAACAAGAAAGACTACTCAAATACCAGAACCATTCACGCCCACCTACTTCGATCCGGTTTCATGCCCAGCTATAATTGTTGGACCAAGCACGGAGAAAAAGGGGTTGTGATGGAAGACAACGAAGAAGAAGAGGATGATGAAAACTATCATAATATGTATCCTGAATATGATGATACTGCAACAGGGGTAGATAATGAAGATCAAGAGGGAGCAGATGGGCCCGCTGATGACGATCTTGGTCGGGCCATTACTGATGCAAAGGAAGAATGTGAAACTGAAAAGGAGAAGGAGAAGATGGAGAAGATGTTAAGGGATCACAAAACATTGTTGTATCCAACTTGCGAAGATGGCCACAAAAGCTAGGTACCACACTGGATTTGCTACAATGAAAGGCAGAGAACGGTGTGACTGACAGCCCATTTTCAAAGTTGTTGGTAAAAATGAAGAATCTTCTTCCAAGAAATAATGAGTTGTCCGACAGTACATACCAAGCAAAGAAGGTTGTCTGCCCTCTAGGATTAGACGTGTAGAAGATACATGCCTGCATTAATGACTGCATCCTCTACCGCGGTGAGAAGTACGAGAATTTGGATGCATGCCCGGTATGCACTGCACTGCGGTATAAGATCAGACGAGATGATCCTGGCGATGTTGAGGGCGAGGCCCCTAGGAAGAAGGCTCCCGCCAAGGTTATGTGGTATGCTCCTATAATACCACGGTTAAAACGTCTCTTTAGAAATAAAGAGCATGTCAAGTTGTTGTGATGGCACATGGAAGACCGTAAGAAAGACGCGATGTTGAGACACCCCGCTGATGGGTCACAGTGGAGAAAAGTCGAGCGAGAGTACCCGGACATCGCACGTGACGCAAGGAACTTAAGGTTTGGTCTAAGTACAGACGGCATGAATCCTTTTGGTGAGCAGAGCTGCAGTCACAACACCTGGCATGTGACTCTATAAATCTATAACCTTCCTCCTTGGTTGTGTATGAAGAGGAAGTTCGTTATGATGCCAGTGCTCATCCAAGGCCCGAGGCAACCCGGCAACGACATTGATGTGTACCTAAGGCCATTAGTTGAAGAACTTTTACAGCTATGGGCCAAACCAGGTGTACGTATGTGGGATGAGCACAAAGGGGAGCCATTTGACCTACGAGCATTGCTTTTCGTAACCATCAATGATTGGCCTGCTCTTAGTAACATTTTAGGGCAGACAAACAAGGGATACAATGCATGCACACACTGTTTAGATGAGACTGAAAGTGTATATTTGGATAAATGTAAGAAGGTTGTGTACCTAGGGTATCACCGATTTCTTCCGAACCTGTATCTAGTAAGAAAGAAAGGCAAGCATTTCAAACGTCTGGCAGAACCCCGGAGGAAGCCTGTCCTCCGTACCGGTGAGGAGGTATTTGGTATGGTCAAGGACCTAGAAGTAATCTTTGGAAAAGGTCCTGGCAGTCTATCTGTTCCGAATGACGATGCCGGACACGCGCCAATGTGGAAGAAGCAATCTATATTTTGGGACCTACCCTATTGGAAAGTCTTAGAGGTCCGCTCTTCAATCGACGTGATGCACGTGACGAAGAATGTTTGCGTGAACATGCTAGGCTCTCTAGGAGTGTATGGGAAGAAAAAAGATACACCGGAAGCACGGCAGGACCAGCAACGTCTGAAAGCCCCTGAAGAGCCTATGCATCCTGAGAACGAGAAGGGTAAACGATGCCACTTAACTCCTGCCAGCTACGCTCTTACCAAAGCAGAGAAGGAAATCTTTTTTGAATGTCTGAGCAGTATCAAGGTCCCGTCTGGCTTCTCGTCGAATATAAAGGGAATAATAAATATGGCAGAGAAAAAATTTCAAAACCTGAAGTCTCATGACTGCCACGTGATTATGACACAATTGCTTCCGATTGCATTGAGGGGGCTTCTACCTGAAAATGTTCGAGTACCCATTGTGAAGCTATGTGCATTCCTCAATGCAATATCTCAGAAGGTAATCGATCCAGAAAGCCTACCAGGGTTACAAACAGATGTGGCCCAATGTCTTGTCAGCTTTGAGTTGGTGTTCCTACCATCCTTCTTCAATATTATGACGCATCTCCTGGTTCACCTAGTAGAAGAGATTGCCATTCTCGGTCCTGTATTTCTACACAATATGTTCCCCTTTGAGAGGTACATGGGAGTCTTAAAGAAATATGTTCATAATCGTGCTAGGCCAGAAGGAAGCATCTCCAAGGGCTATGTAACAGAGGAGGTCATTGAGTTCTGTGTTGATTTTATTCCTGGCCTTAAGGCGATTGGTGTTCCAGAATCACGACATGAGGGGAGACTGCGTGGAAAAGGCACCCTAGGATGTAAAGCAATGATATGTAGGGACGGGCATTCTCTCAATAAAGCACACTACACGGTTTTACAAAGATCTATCTTGGTTGCCCCGTATATCAATGAACACAAGAATTTAATACGCCTCAAACACCCGAGGCAGTCTGATGAATGGATTATAAGTGAACACATGGAGAGTTTTGGCGGCTGGCTGCAAAGAGTTCTCACGAATAACACCACTGTTGGGGATCAGCTGCACTTGTTGGCCAGGACACCATCTTCGACTGTATGTACTTTCCAAGGGTACGAGATAAATGAGAATACATTTTACACGATAGGCCAAGATAAAAAGAGCACCAACCAAAATAGTGGTGTCCGCTTCGATGCAGCATAAGACAATGGGCAGAAGACCACGTATTATGGGTTCATAGAGGATATATGGGAACTTGACTATGGACCTAATTTTAAGGTCCCCTTGTTTCGATGCAAATGGGTCAAGCTAACAGGAGGAGGGGTTGAGGTAGACAAGAAGTACGGAATGACAATGTTAGATCTCAACAATCTTATGAAGGTAGACAAGAACTTAGACGAACCATTCGTCCTAGCCAATGATGTGGCTCAGGTTTTCTATGTGAAGGACATGTCCTCCAGACCAAAAAAAAGAAAAAAATATGCAAACGAATACATCATATGATGAGCCAAAGCGTCACATAGTTCTTTCAGGGAAAAGAAACACCGTGGGAATCGAGGACAAGACAGACATGTCAGAAGATTATAATAAGTTTGATGAAATTCCGCCCTTCATAGTGAAAACTGACCCAAGCATTCCGTTAAGTAAAGAAGATGCTCCATGGTTACGTCTGAAGCGATCATAAGGAAGGACATATGCCAAGAAGTTCATGCTAATATTATGTAACTCTAGTTCATGTTTTTAATATTAATACATGTCTTGAGTGTTAGTCTTGTTTTGTGGCAGGACCGGGACTATGAGAAGAAGTTGTCCCGATTCGTACTTACCATTAAGATCTGATCTCCAAACGCGCGCGGTCACATATTAGGGAGTGCCTCTATGACCAGTTTCTTGGAGATGCCGGAGAACTAGGCTCCGTCGGCATCTCCCTGAAACTGGCCGTAGTGGTGTCCCTGCTCTCGAAAACCATCTTGTAGCTTTGTAACTTCTCTAACAAGATCAATATACCTGGGAGCTAACTAATTTCACATATTAGGGAGTGCCTCTATGACCAGTTTCTCGGAGATGCCGGAGGACAGGGCTCCGTCGGCATCTCCCTGAAACTGGCCGTAGTGGTGTCCCTGCTCTCGAAAACCATCTTGGAGATGCCTCAAACTGGCTGGAGGACTGGACTCACAAGGATGCCTATTTATAGTACAAGCAACTCGACATAGTGTCGACACTTACGAAATAATGTCGACACTCACCCCTATTATTAGTGCTGAATCGTGTTTTGTCCCGGTTGGTGTCTCCAACCGGGACTAAAGGTTCATATTTAGTCCCGGTTGGTGACACCATCCGGGACAAGGTACACGCCGCACGACATAATGTCGACACTCACCCCTATTATTAGTGTTGACTCGTGTTTTGTCCCGGTTGGTGTCTCCAACCGGGACTAAAGGTTCATCTTTAGTCCCGGTTGGTGACACCATCCGGGACAAGGTACACGCCGAACGACATAATGTCGACACTCACCCCTATCATTAGTGATGTCTGGCCCAGCCTGAAATCCCTCCAACCGTCCCATTTTTAGAACAATGTCCCGCCATTTTTTCCCGCCATTTTTCTTCCCGCCATTTTTTCCCGCCATTTTTCTTCTCGCCATTTTTCTTCCCGCCAGTTCTTCCCTCCAGTTCTTCCCGCCAGTTCACTATATATATATGTAGGGTTGGCCTCCATTGTCATTGCACATCTGTAGACTCATATCTACAACCTCATCACTCTTTCCCATGGCTTCCACCGTAGCACTAACCCCCAGGGAGGCGGAGGCGCTTTGCGCCTCGAACTACCCCTGCCCGCCAGGCTACTGCGTCCCCGTCGGCTGGATGCTGAGCGTCGAAGGCGTGCCGGTTCCTCCTGTCCCTCTAGGTGTGGCACGCCGGATGGCCATCATGAACCACTACTATTTTGAGCTCACGCCGGAGCAGCGGAGGAATCCCAGATGGCATCCCGACTATTTCCCTACTTGGGAAGCCTTCTTCGTGGATCGGCGTGAGAGGGCGCTCGCCAGGCACGAGGAGGACGGCCCACCTCCTCCTAACTTCAACGAGGCCGGCCGTCGGCTATGGTGGCGCAGTCGGACTCTCCAGAGCGTCATGGCCTATGACACTTCCGCCGACTCTAACCCCCGTCCGCGTACTCAGCCTTCAAGGTTCAATTACGGCGACCCCGACGACGACAGCGATGACGGCGGCGGCGAGTACGATGACTACAGTGGCGAGTATTACAGGTGTAGGCAGGAGCATGACTGAATCACTCCAACATTCTGAAACAAGTTCGGCCGATTGTTACTTAATATGGCCATGTATCTTAATTTTCAGTTCCAGTTTGGCTTTATGTAACTTACTATTAGTTGCATTCTGTATTTTAATTCTAGTTCTATCTCCTTCACAAAATGACCTATCTCATTCGAGGTTTCTTGGCTTTCGGGTCAAATGACCAATGTTATGGCTAGAATCAAGGCATAGTTTGTGATAATATGACCATATCGTGCATACATGTGCATCATGGCTTGGCAAACAATGTTGCAAGAGGAAGTTTTCCTTTTTATCGCACCAAAAAGGCATTTTCCATTTTCCGAGCATAAAAAACGGACGGTTTTGTGAAGCAACCACCAAATGGCTAATTCAAAAAACCACCAACACATTTTACAAGAATACTAGACCACCTTATATGGACAATGTATTAACAGGGGGATCTGAAACCTTTCCGTCCACCTCTGGTGAAAAAGACAAATTCCTGCCAAATCGGTAGGAAGTGGGTCAGATATGAACTACAGGTACATGATACGATGCTCATGATTTTTTAAAAAAATCATTTTTAGGTTCACAATATGCTATTTTATCAAAAAAAAAAACAATGCAAGTTGAGCGAGGCTTGGCCCCGAGCTAAGAATCATCATGCCCGTTGTTCGACAAAGTTTGTCGATAGTTTAAAACGGGGATAAAAAAATAAAAAAAGATCGAAACAGTGCAAAACCTTCGCGTGGTGTTATATTATGTGACATAGTTAGAAGGAAAAATCTCAAACTTGGTATATTGATTATGTCTCAAAAAAACCTTCACAAAATGACCTATCTCATTCGAGGTTTCTTGGCTTTCGGGTCAAATGACCAATGTTATGGCTAGAATCAAGGCATAGTTTGTGATAATATGACCATATTATGCATAGATGTGCATCATGGCATGGCAAACAATGTTGCAAGAGGAATTTTTCCTTTTTATCGCACCAAAAAGGCATTTTCCATTTTCCGAGCATAAAAACGGACGGTTTTGTGAAGCAACCACCAAATGGCTAATTCAAAAAACCACCAACACATTTTATAAAAATACTAGACCACCTTATATGGACAATGTACCAACAGGGGGATCTGAAACCTTTCCGTCCACCTCTGGTGAAAAAGACAAATTCCTGCCGAATCGGTAGGAAGTGGGTCAGATATGAACTACAGGTACATGATACGATGCTCATGATTTTTTACAAAAATCATTTTTAGGTTCACAATATGCTATTTTATCAAAAAAACAATGCAAGTTGAGCGAGGCTTGGCCTCGAGCTAAGAATCATCATGCCCGTTGTTCGACAAAGTTTGTCGATAGTTTAAAACGGGGATAAAAAAATAAAAAAAGATCGAAACAGTGCGAAACCTTCGCGTGGTGTTATATTATGTGACATAGTTAGAAGGAAAAATCTCAAACTTGGTATATTGATTATGTCTCAAAAAAACCTTCACAAAATGACCTATCTCATTCGAGGTTTCTTGGCTTTCGGGTCAAATAACCAATGTTATGGCTAGAATCAAGGCATAGTTTCTGATAATATGGCCATATTGTGCATACATGTGCATCATGGCATGACAAACAATGTTGCAAGAGGAAGTTTTCTTTTTTATCGCACCAAAAAGGCATTTTCCATTTTCCGAGCATAAAAAACGGACGGTTTTGTGAAGCAACCACCAAATGGCTAATTCAAAAAACCACCAACACATTTTACAAAAATACTAGACCACCTTATATGGAGAATGTACCAACAGGGGGATCTGAAACCTTTCCGTCCACCTCTGGTGAAAAAGACAAATTCCTGCCGAATCGGTAGGAAGTGGGTCAGATATGAACTACAGGTACATGATACGATGCTCATTTTTAGGTTCACAATATGCTATTTTATCATAAAAACAATGCAAGTTGAGCGAGGCTTGGTCAGATTCAAGTGTATACAAAAGATGCGGCATTTAAATATCCAATCAATTCAAAAATGTTAATACAAAAGATGCGGCATTAAAATATGATTTGCTCTAATAAAATAGGGTTAGATTCCTTTTTAGATGCTTAATATTTCTTATGTTCAAAGTTTTAGGATTTGACAATTTATTTTTGTTTGAATTGAATAATAAAAATTTATATGTAAGTGTTTTAATCATTTTGAAAATTTTCATGTAAAGTAAATATAAAATGTTTTTACATGAATGGATAGATATTATTTTTCTAAAAATTATGATATATTATTCATATTTTTCTGATTTGAAATGAAAAATATAGGAATTTTCTAAATTCATATCCTATTTTTTGAATTAAAAATGCCCCTTTAATGTATGAAATAAATTCCCCCCCTTTAACACCGGTTCCAGACACGAACCGGTGTTAAAGGAGGGGGCGCATTTATTTCGTTTCGCGCGCGCACCCCCCCTTTAACACCGGTTCGTGGCTGAAACTGGTGTTAAAGGAGGGGGGGGGGTGGGTGTTAAATGCGCGCGCGAAACGAATTCCCCCCTTTAACACCGGTTCCAGCCCCGAACCAGTGTTAAAGGGGGGGGGGTATTAAATGCGCCTTCTCCTTCCTTTCTTCCCCCCAGATCCAGATCGAACCGCCCGCCGCCGCGCGCAGAGAGCAAAACAGAGAGCAGAGAGTAGTCGCGCCGACGCCGTCCAGCCCTCGCCCTCGGAGCCGCCGCCGTCGCCCTCGCGCGCGCCAAGACCGCCACCGCCACCGCAACCGCGCGCGCGCCACCGAAGCCGACGACGACGCCGGCGCCTACAAGAATCCCACCGACGTCGTCGTGCTCGTGGTGAGGAGCTCTGTTTCCTCTGTTTCGTCCCTCTCTATTTCCTCCTTTGGCGGCGGTGTGGAGCTCGCGCGCGCGGTGGCGCCACCGGCCGGCACTCAGTGGAGCTCGCGCGGTGGTGCCACTCCGTCCACGCCTCTGCGTCGTTCGAGGAAGCAGGCGGCCGACAGTTCGAGGAAGCAGGCAGCCGGCAGTCGTCGGCGGCGCCCCGGTGCGGCCTAGCGCGGCCGCACGGGCGGGTCTTTCTGTTTTTTTTTGACAGGTCTCTGTTACTTATTTGTAGTGAAACTTTGTAGAAAGAAATGACATTAAAACAAGATGAATAGACTTTGAATCAATCCGATTAGAAATAGAGAAATAAACCATGGGCATATATTTATCTCAAATACTACATTTGTACTCCATCCGTCCACAAATTTTGACCATCATTTGGTGAAAAATGTGGGGAATATGTGTGATGTATAAAAGATATAGTCGTGTATTCATATTTGAGTAAAGTTTCTGATGTTGTAACATCGATAATATTGTTTACTTAGTGTTGGTGAACTTTATGGTTAAAATAGGGAAACTCGAAACTAAGATGGCATGTAATTATGGAGGGAGTAGTAGTATAGATAGGGTGTCAAGCGGGGCGGGTTCGCGGGCAACATAGTTTCACCGGCTAATATAAATTGTACTACATGCATAGATTAAAACTTGTATACAAATTGGACTGCGTGTAGGTGTAGCTGTCTGAGACTAAATAATTGTCCGCAAACCCGCCCCACTTGTATACAAACTTGCATCCTGCCAACGTTACCCTCTTGGGGGTGTCGTTGTGGAGCTCTGACTCATCCTGATTAGGGTTTGGACCCCTCGGAACTCGTTTAAAATGATCAAGCATCCTTAGGGTTTTAATTTCATTTGTGTATTTATTTGTGTATTTTTGTATGAATAATATGTATATTTGTGTATGAATCCAAGTCCACTTGAATGTTTACACTCTTACTCTAGATAATATTATTGTTTTAGAAACTATGGATCCACTTAGTAGAAACCTTGAAGAAGAAGAAATAATGGAGAACATTATTGATGAGGACACCTCACAGTATCTGAACTTGGAGGGACATGATGACAGCTCAAGTAGTCATGGAGAATATGAAGACTCCGGTGAACGCAATTTAGTGATTACAAAGTCCGGCGAGGTATATGCATTGATTAATCCTCTACTGACTTCCACCAACAATCTTCTTCTACATGTATTAATTAACGCTTCTTTCTTCTTTTAGCCCTCTGGATCGACCAGCCAGCAACCATCTTCTTCTACGAAAAAGAGCAAGCGAGGCGCGAGCCATCGGTTGAAAGATCATGCAAAGTTCACGATTGAAGCAGTCCGTGTTGATGGCAAGCCGATGGAGCCCAAGAAGGCCGCAGACAAATTTGTACGTCAGGCTGGAGTTCTTGTTAGGGACCAAATCCCAATCATAATTGAAAATTGGAATAAGCCAAAGAAGGACGACGGTAGCTTTGTCGATGAAAGATCCAAAGAAACGCTTTGGAATTCGTTGTTGGTAAATTTCACCCTTCCGCCAGAGGAGGATGAAAACAACCCGGTTATAAAGAAAAAGGTCAAAAAGTGGACTCTAAAGAAGATGGCTGACGCTTTTCGCAATTGGAAGACAAAATTGAACAAATTTGTCAAAGATGGCGAGACTCCAAATTTCGAAGACGCATATTTTGCGAAGATAAGACCTCACTGGCCCGAATTTGTGACATATAAAAAAGGTGCTATAGCTAAAAAGAGGTCAGAAACCAATACACTTAATGCCCAGAAGAAGGAATATCACCAGAGGACGGGGTCAGGTGGCTACATATCTCAGAGGCCTAAGTGGGAGGAAGTTGAGAAGGCCCTACGCGCTAGAGGGATCACACCCCAGACAGATGGGTGGGACCTACGTGCAAAGACTTGGTTCTACGGAATCGGGGCAAGGTTGGACCCAGAAACAGGATTGTGTATCTTCCCAACCCTCCTTGCCAAACCCGTCATTGAACTCGTCACGGCATACGAGGAAACATCCGCCAGGACCTTCCATCCCGACAGAGAGAATGACCAGCTCACACACGCCATCGGTAAAAAAGAACACCCTGTACATGCACGAGGCACAGGGGGTATGACGTGGAAGGATGGGTTTGCCGAGTGGAGCGACTCTTACAGATGGCGCGGCAGAAAAGAAAAAGAGCGTACATAGCGGATGACACAGATAGAACATGCACTTGTGGCGCTGCAGGCGCAAGTGAATGCACAATAGAGCCATCAAGCTACCGGCCCATCTCAGCGGCACGAAGAGCCTGCATTGGAAGCTGCCGGCGGCCCAGACTCTGCGCGGAAAAGCAGCGTGGCTTCCACGGAGAACGTGCAGCCCACGCTTGAAATGGCGGGTCCTCGATACCCCGTGGATGAGATCACGAAGAGCGAACACGCTGAGCTGCATGTGAGATTAATGGGCTTATCCATTAAGGTGGCTGTCGGCTATGCCTTACCTCCTGTAGCTGGTGGAACTTACCACTGCCGACCGATTCCAGATGGCTATGCTATTGTCGGGATGGATGAGGTTGTGAAGGAATATGAGGAAGCACAGCTTGACCATGCTACAGGTGAAGGGGAAACTCAACTCAAATTTGCAGTGAAAACAACCATTCTTTGGAAGAAGGAACACATCGTGCTTCCAAATTGGAGGCCACTGGCACCCCCGCCGTCTCCGCAACGTCAGCAGTCTGAGCCGCTTCAGCTATCTCCTGCGCGGCAGCCATCTCCGGCGCTTCAGCCATCTCCTGCGCGGCAGCCATCTCCAGCGCGCCAGCCATCTCCGGTGCTTCAGTCATCTCCTCAGCGTAAGCGGAAGAGCACTGCCATGAAGAGCATCAGTAGCACTGCCAGAAAGAAATCCGCATTAAACCGTACGCCAAAGAGTTCAAAAAACTACGTCCCGCAGCCTTCTGCCAAGCCATTTCCGGTTTTACCGTGGAATCGCAGCGACGAGGAGACCAATAGGATCTCGGAAGAAGAGGTCAAGAAATTCTTTGCACCTAGACGGGCCGAGCCAAAGGAGAAAATAGATCCGGCGGTGGTGGAGAAGTTTTACAAAAATCTTTTGAAACCTGAAACCCCACTTGTGCCGGACTACGATCGCCAGATTTTGAAGGCGGATGCAAGGCGCCGTAGGGAGACTGAAAGTAGCAGTCGTGAGGCACCCCAGAAAATAGTTCCCATGCTCGGAGAGCAGGAAAACCAATCATGCGCTCCGCTCCAAATGTTCGACACACGGGACGCTCCTCCCGTAAATGATTACGAGGCAGAGCTACAAAGAAAGGCCAATAAGATGGGGATGACTTACATTGCATACTTGAACATCATGGGAGACAACTTGCCCAAATGCGATGCCAACCCCATACAGCCATGGAAGTATGGGAAGAATCTCGTCAAGAAAGAGGAGCTCAAGAATCTACCAACAAAGATGCGAAAATTGCACAAGTGGTACCTTGATTTATGCAAGACGAGAAAAGAAGAATGGATCACGGCGCATATAAGAGATGAGATTTTCTTGTGCGGAGACGACGGGATCGACTTCAACATTCAAGACTTGCATTTTCTATTCAATCAGAAGGAACTCGACAAAGCTGCCATCAGCCTTTATTGTGTGTAAGTAGTATTTCTATAATTTATATCTCATCTCATTCACTTCATTAATTGTATGTATATATATATGCTCACCATATATGTATATACTATTATACAGGAAAAAGGTTATGGAATGCAGGAAAGGAGGCCCTTTTGACATTGGGTTCGTTGACCCAAATAGAGTTCATGAAGAAGTGGTAAGAACCAAACCCGGGCAAAAAGAAGATTACTTGCTAAGATCTTTACTGAGACAACAAACCAAAAGGGAAATACTATTGCCTTACAACTTCTCGTGAGTACTGTTACCCTCTCTCTTGTACACATTCTGTTTCGGCTTACTCGATGTTAAGTGTAACTGATGATGAGTTATGCGTGCGTAGGTTCCACTTTATTCTGCTAGTCATTCAACCCGACTCAGGAAAAGTCCTTATCATGGACTCGTTACGAAAATAAAAAGAGATATGGACAGACTTTAGAGAGATGCTCTAGAGGTAATTTCAATCATATTATCGCACTAGATCGACAACTTTCGTGACAACAAGTAATTAATTACTCCTTTATCCATTTTCTTTGCCGGACAGGGTTTGGAAAAGGTTCACGGGCAGGGCCGTGGGTGAATGGTCAGAAGAACTAAAATTTGTAGACCAAAATATAAGTAATACTAGCTAGCTAGGTCTGCGTATCTCTTTGATTCTGCTTCCAATTCCATTATATCATGCTTTATTGATTATTATTTTGATTGAACTCTCTATTCTCGTAAAGTGCGCGTATCAGGGACCTGGCAATAACTTATGTGGGTACTATGTTTGCGAGTTCATTCGCAACACGATATGTGCAACGGGCCAAGCCGCACTAGAACAACTTAGAGTAAGTAAACAAAGTACACAACATTATTTTATTACCATCAATTGTGTTGAGTTTTATTCTTATATATATATTCACCCCATTCTTCATATATATTCAGATCGAACGGATGCGGGACCAACTCCTACCATTTGACCGCATACGAGCCATTCAAGAGGAACTGGCGGGGTTCATACTTGATGAGGTCGTCACGCCTGGCGGAGAACTCTTTAGATATCCACCAAAATGAACGATGACGATGTATGTGCCGATGACGATGTATGTGCCGATGACGATGTTTGTGTATAATAATAGTTGCTTAATTATTCATGTACTCGTATGTATCGATGATGATGTATGTGTATACCTCTCCCGATCGATTCCCCCTCCCCCCCTCCCGCAGAAATACGCCCAGAACGGGGCAGAGGCTGCCACGGCAGGAAAACGGCCTAAATCTCTGCCGCGGCAGGATTACGAACCGGTGTTAAAGGGGGGGCTGAGCCCCCGCGGCAACCCCACGTGCGCCACCCTTTAACACCGGTTCGTATAAGAACCGGTGTTAAAGGGGGCCCCCCTCTAACACCGAACCCTCAACAACGGTTGTAGAACCGCTGTTAGTGGGCCCTCCCAACCGGTGTTAGAGGGGGGGGCTCTGCACTAGTGTGACAAAAACTAGAAGAAAAACTGGGCCGAAATCCTTCAAAAACCAAGAATCTTTTATGGGCGTTCCGCTTAAACGAATTACGACTAGGAGGGGTATGCGAGGACATCGCTCACACTGAGCGATCGATAGGATTCTGCCTCTTAGGATTGCATATAAATGAGAAAAACACAACAGAACATACAAGGGGAGATTTGTAAGTGTAAGACGGAGGATTATAAAAACATGAAAAACTGCACATATAATAACTTGGATGAAATCTAGGAAAAATATAGAAAAAAGTCTCGATCATATGTGAATGTGTGTACAAGAGAATGGAGGAATGCTAAAAATATTATGGAGCCAGGGTGTCCCAATGCAATCCATAAATATCTTAGTAATCCATTCCTTTGTTCCTATGTGTTTTCATAGTACAAATTTCTAAGGATTAGAGTGCTCCAAATTCCGTTTATAGGAAACCTCCAAAATTATTGTAAAAAATATCAAATCCTAAGAGACCATAAAGCGGGAGGAGTGCGCTCTTCCTTTTAATGAACTAGTCTAACTAAACAAGAATTTTTCTCCCCATTTTACTTTTTATTACTTTATTTATTTCATTCTGCTTTTTTCATTACATCCTTACCTTTCTTTATTTATTTCTTGTTTCCTTTCTTTTCTTTCTGATTCTTTTGTAGATAGCCCCTCCTTCCATTTTCTGGAAAGTTATAGTACATACAACATTGGAATACAAAGTGACTATGCAAAATTAAACAATATTTGTATTTTTGTTTTCGATGAGTTTATTTGGAAAAATTAAAACTAAATGCATATGATATATTTATCATCTGTGTTTTTACAAAGTCCTACATACCTATTTGAAAGAGGTTTGAACATTTTATTTGGCGTAACTAACATTTTAGTCGACACATATTGGTATTTTTTATAAACGTGGAATATATTTTAAAAACAATAATGTATTTTCTAATGAAATAGTACTTGTAAGTTGCACGAATATTGATCTCATTAACATACATAGATATTTATCTGACATACATGAATATTTTCCTATATGATGAAACATATATAACAAAAATGATATACTCCCTTCTTTCCATAATATAAGATTTTTAGATATACAAGTTTGATCCATTGAAGAAATTCACACATGTATGAAAATTTTATTTGGCATGGATGAAATTTTTTCATACATGGCAACATGCCCCATTTTTCTCCAACACAACATTTGAGAATTCTATTTATTTTTAGTAAAACTTTGCTATAAATGTTTCAGAACTTATCAATTTTAAAAAGGAGCAAAGCCGTTTCTTTGCCACGCACCACTACTGGTCCAGCACACTTTGTGCCCTAGTGTGCGCAACAACACTCCTCTTTTGTTTAATAGTACCTTAGATTTTAAAATATAATATATTTAACTTTTTTATAAAACACATATATCTAGACGTCCTCAATATACATAATCACTTATTTTACTTTGAGTCTATTCACTAAAAGATGTCAAATACATGCATTTCAAAAAAGACAAAAAACATTTTATAATTTAAAACAGATGGACTAGAAGCAATACAAGGATGTACTATTTGATGATCATGGCATCAAATGGGACCATGATGTCTGTACGATTCCACATTGGTCACATTCCACAGCAACCCACTAGGTGTGGCTTTTCTTTTTAGAATCATGATATATATACACTTGAAAATACTTTAATAATAAGAAACAATTAGGTATCTAAAGACATGGTTGAAGGGGCAGTACAAAGTCCCACAAAAATCCGAATTTTTCAGCCGTTTGATTCGAAAACAAAGATCTAGATCTGCTCGCGCGTCTCCCTCTGCCTACTAGACCGGCGGTGTTCTACCCGCCATGTGCTCCGTCTCGCTGCAGCCGGACCCCGCGCAAACGATGGCCCACATGTCGGCGGCTGCTCGGTTGCTGGGTACGTTGTCCCTGGGTATCTAAATACATGTTTGGGGGCAGTACAAAGTACGGAGCAGATTTTTGAGGCAGTACAAAGTACGATTTGTTCACGTGTCTGCCTTGCCTACCACCTGCACCTGGACCCCACAAGAGCGCTGGTCCACTTGTCGGCGGCTGCTCGGTTTCTGATTACGTTGCGCCTGGGTATCTAAAGACATGGATGGTTGGGGGAGGACAGTACAAAGTCAGCGGGCAGTACAAAGTACGGAGCAGATTTTTGGGGCAGTACAAAGTACGGAGCCGATTTGTTCACGCGTATGCCTTGCCTACCCACCTGCACCTGGACCCCACAAGAGCGCTGGTCCACTTGTCGGCAGCTGCTCGGTTTTTGAGTACGTTGCGCCTGGGTATCTAATGACATGGAAGGTTGGGGGAGGACAGTACAAAGTCAGCCAGAATTATGTGTGGGTGGGTGCGCGCCAGCTCGCCTTGTGCTCCTCCTCGCTGCAGCTGGGCCCCACGAGGCGGCTGACCCACTTGTCGGCTGGTGCTAGGTTGCTGGGTACGTTGTGCCTGCGTCCGATGGGTGCATGCGGCGCATCGCGTGAGACGCGCGTCGAGAGAGGACGGGCGCGAGAGACTCGCGTGGAGTGCTCCCTACTGGACTGTCAGGGTTCTACTCGCTTTGTGCTCAGCCTCACTGCATTTGGGTCACATGCGGTTGCTGGCCTACATGTCGGCTGGTGCTCTGTTGCTGGGTACGTCGCGGCTTGGTCCGATGGGTGCGCGCGCATCGCGCGATACGTGCGTGGAGGATGGGCGTTACTGCCACGCTGTTGACCGGAGTGGGTTGATGCTGTGACGGTACTGGCTGACGTGCGACGTGACTCGGCTCCTGGCCCGCTGCCCAGGTTCTACTTTTGGACTAGGCGAGTTCTACCTGTCTGATAGACTGTGTCGCTGCTATTGGGCTCCACTAGATATTTGGCCCAGTCGTCAGCTGTTGTTTAGTTCCTCGGTCGGTTTTGCTTTGGGCGTGCGCGTGGAGGGTTCTGGTCGAGCGTGAGCGTGGAGCCCAGTCGTGGGTGGTGCGGCGCGTGGGTGGGTGGCCTTTTTTTGGTGCAGCTGATTTCGTACCTGTTTGCCAAGCCTCGCCTCTCTCTGTTGTGGGGCCCGTGACTTTGCTAGCCCCGGTTGTCAGCGGCTCGCGCGAGTGGGCGACGGTAGCTCGCTTCTGCCTGTCTCCAGGACCGGCATGTTTCGCTATTAGGCTACTTACCCGTGTTGACTGCGTGACGTCCCTTCTTCCATCACATCTCGCCAAGACCGCCTCGACTCCGCGTCTCCTCCGCTTGTTCGCCTCTGCTCCGGATCCTTCTGTCGGCCGGGGTCCTCATCTTTTCTTCCATTCGTACCGCCAACAGTATTCGTCGATGGTCATCCTCTGCTCTGGGTTCGATTAAGGTGGGTGTTGGCGGCTGTTGCATCTGCTGTGTGCCTTTGACCCGGCGTTTTTTAGCTTTTGCTAGCGAAATTGACCGCTCGTTTGTGTCTTCTTGTTCTTGCAGGTATACGCTGTTGCCGGAGATTTCGCTATCCAACAGACACGTCCTTTCCCTGGTGAGTTTTCCCTGTCTCCTTCTTTGTTTTTCCTCTTGTTTCCCGGATTTAGCTTGTGATAGTGGTACTCGTTGGTGGTAATTTCTTCTTGCAAGTACTCATCTTTCTGGAGGTTAGACCGTCTAACGAACAATTGCTTCCTGGTGAGTTTTCTGTAGCTCAATTTCTATTGTTCCTCTATGGCTGCGATGGTTTCCGGTTTGACTTCTGTCACTGACTACTCGCTGGTGGTCTCTCTGTTTTCTGCAGGGCCATGTCTTGCTGAGAGCTTGGTACTCCAAGGAACGCACACTCTTCTTGGCGAGTTTTCCTTGGTTGCATGATTTATGTGGTCTTTTTCTTGTAGGTATCCCCTCGGACACATTGTTCTGAGGATATTTGAGTTATTTGTTCTAGGTATAGACAGAAGGCTAGCTTCCTTCCTTTTCTGTCACTAGACCAGATCCAATCTTTGCTATTCTTAAAGTTTATCCTCAGACGGAAGGAATAATTGAACTTGCATAAGATTCTTGTAGGCGTAGATAGGTAGTACTTCTTTGATTATTAAGAAGAGATTTTTCTTTCTGTAATTTAGTTAGGCTCTATTGCTGGAGTGGACTTAGATAGGAGAGTGGGTAATTTTACTGACAGTATAAAAAATAGGAAAGATTTTCTTTAGGCAGTGCTACCTCGAGAGCTTAAATAGAGAACTGTGTACTCTTACTAACAGTATAAAAAATGGGCTAGGATTTCTTTGAGTGGCACTCCTTAATTTTTCCTTTCTATGCTTTAACTAGGCTCTAATACTGGAGTGGCCTTAGATAGAAGAGTGGGTCATTTTACTAACTGTATAAAAATAGGATAGAATTTCTTTAAGCAGCTCCCTCGAGAACTTAAATAGAAGTGTGTGTACTCTTACTAATAGTATAAAAAATGGGCTAGAATTTCTTTAAGCAGCGCTCCCTCGAGAGTATATTAAAAAAAATTCCGTACGCGTGGATAGGTAGTGTTTTTTTAAGGGAAGATCGTGTAGAAATTGTGCCACTAACATGATGGTGACCTTGTTTCCCATGTGCTCCGGTTCTTTCGTTTCTAATCTGGGCCTGGTGTTCTTTGTGTAGTACCTAGCTAGAAAGAAAGTCGGCCATGCGTAAATATGGGCCTGGTGTTCTTTGTGTAGTACCTAGCTAGAAAGAAAGTCGGCCATGCATGAATATGGGGAATAGCATGAATTAGAAGCATTTTTTTTATTCATGGCCTCCTATTTTCGTCGATTAGTAAACAATTGGGGATTATGGAAGGAGGGTTGAAAGAACAATCTGAACACTTTATATTTCTTTTCAATGTGTACTTGACGCTTTGTTTTCCTCGGTGCTTGAAGGAACATGTGCTATTCCTGAAGCTTTTGGTTGTGGAAAAACTGTCATTAGTCAGGCACTCTCAACCTTTGTGTCTTTTTGTCCTTGCAGGTGTACGTGTTGCTGGAGATTCGGCTATCCAACAGGTCCTGGTGAGTTTTCTGTCTTCTTCTCTTTTGTTTTTACTTTTGTTTTCCGAATTTAGCCTCTGACGGTGATACTCTTTGGCGGTAATTTTTTCTTGTAGGTACTTGTCTTGCTAGAGGTTGGCCCGTCTAACCATCGACTGCTCTCCTGGTAAGTTTTCTGCAGCTCAATGTCTATTGTTTCTCTATGGCTGCGTTGGTTTCCGGTTTGACCTCTAACACTGACTGCTCGCTCATTGTCTTTCTGTTCCTGCAGGTCCATGCCTTGCTGAGAACTTCGTTGTCCAAGGAACACATGCTCTTCTTGGTGATTCTTCCTCAGCTGCACGATTTATGTGGTCTTTTCCTTGTAGGCCAGCTCCTCGTACACACATGTTTGAGTTATTTGTTCTAGATATAGGCAAAAGGTCAGGCAACATATTATCTGAATATTGTGCCCTGTTGACTATAGCTTCGTCCCTTTTCTGTCACCAGACCAGGTCGATAGGTGGTATTCTTGAAGTTTATCCTCAGACGGGAGAGATAATTGAACTGAAGTAAGATTTGTGTAACCCTAGATAGATAGTACTTTTTGGATTTTTTAAGAAACAAAAAAACCACTAATGGATGTAAGGTAAGGTCATATAGAAGCTTGTGTCTCTAACATGATGGTGGCTTTGTTTTTCATGTGCTCTGGTTCTTTTGCTTTTTTGCTTTCTGTAATTTAGCTAGGCTCTATTGCTGGAGTGAACTTAGATAGAAAAATGGGTAATTTTACTAGCGGTATACAAGGTAGGATAGAATTTATTTAACCAACGCTCCCTCTAAAGCTTAAATAGAAGAACAGGTACTCTTACTAACAGTATAAAAAATAGGTTAGAATTTATTTAGACAATCACACGCTCTAGAGTATATTAAAAAGATTTCTGTACACGTGAAAGGTATGCTTTTATTTATTTATTAAAAGAGTAAACTTTACTAGCGGTATACAAGATAGGATAGAATTTATTTAACCAACGCTCCCTCCAAAGCTTAAATAGAAGAGCGGGTACTCTTACTAACGGTATAAAAAATAGGCTAGAATCTCTTTAGGCAGCGTACGCTCTAGAGTATATTAAAAAGATTTTTGTACACATACATAGTTATGCTTTTATTTATTTATTAAAAGAGTAAAATCGCTAATGGATGTGGGGGGAAGTCGTGTGGAAGCTTCTGCCTCTAGCATGATGGTGACCTTGTTTTACATATGTTGTGATTCTTGCGCTTCTAATCTGTGTCTCATGTTTGTCCTGTGCTACCTATCTGGAAAGAAAGTCAGGCATGGCAATAAGCTTGTGGCTTAAACATGGTGGCTTCTTTTTTTGGTGTGCGCTCTGGTTCTTTCATTTTTAGTCTGGGCCTCATGTTAGATTAACTTGCTGAAAGGCCAGAACAGGCCTACACATATATCCAGAACGGTTGATGGGCTAGGAACTATTTTTTTAATACACCCAGATGCGCTTTACTAAACACCACTTTGGTTTAGCTTTAGTAATTTGATTTGCTGTCTATAGTATCCTGTCATGTCCATCAGTCTGGTTCCTTTGTGCTTGTATATTGCAACTTCAGTGAAATTCAAGTTTTATCTTCAGTCTTGTCCCTATGTTTTACATTAACCGGTGTTTCTTCTTCAAATACACCGCATGAGAATATGAACATAATCCATAGACAAGAAACTTCATCAGACAGTTGATCCATGTTTTCCCGATTCACGAACCATGGATGCTGGATGTCCCTATCTGGGAGCAATTCATTGTCTCGCCAGCTTTATGACTGCACCTTCTAGGGTTTTACCTACTTTATGTTCTCTTTTCTTTATCTTCGGTTCAGTAGTTCTTGGATAGGTTGTGAGATTTCTTCCTTTTTGTTTCAGGTTTTCTGCTGCAGCGTGTTGTTTCTATGTCTGATCTCTTCCGGCAGGTGGTTACTTTTTCCCCGCTCATGCCTTTTTTTCCTTCTGCTCGTGCCTTCGTACCTTCACATGTATCTGTTGTTTCTGACGTAGGTGTGATCTTTGGGTTTCTTGTTTGTGTCGTGTGTGTCTTCTTCTTGTTATCCAGGATGTTTGTGTCATGCTCGCTGTGTCGCTCGCTCGGACGTTTGTCCCTGCATCTCGTCTTGCTGGTGCTGCCACTGTGGGTCCTGAAATAGCTCAGTGGCAAGCCATGTGTGATCAACTCATTGCTTCTGTGTGTAATCTGTAGTATTCTTTGTTCTGCAGTGGTATTCTTAAGTTGATTCGTTGCCCATGTGCGTCTGTAATAAACCTAAATAAAATATTATTGGGTCGCTTGATCATATATTGGGCATCCCGGTTTTTTATTTCCTGTTATTTCTGTGTTTTTTGGTTAAGCTTTCCTTGTTGGGCTGGTTCTGTATTTTGAGTTTTTCCTAGCTGGTCTCGCATCAGCGTATCATGCAGTGGTGCTGCTGCGGCCTACGAGATGGGTTATTGGCATCCAGTATTCCTCGGTTTTCCTCTGGTTCTTGGTCCCGTGTGGTGTATGTGCCAGATCAAGGTGTACTACTTCTTATTGATTTTATCGATTTTCGATTTGTTTGTTTCTTGTCAGGATGTGCTGTTTATGCATTATGTTGCTTCCTTGCTGATAATATGCCCCCAAGATGTTTGCCTCCTCGGTGGGTGACCCCGCACTGGGTTCCTGATCCCCCTGCTGGTCAGTCACGATACAAGAGGAAGAGTAGGTCTTCTGCACTATCGTATCTGTTTTGTGTGTTCTCTGAGACGGCCTATGTCTTACCTGAATTCTGTGTACTTGTGTGTGTTAGGGGATGGGTGGTATCCGTTTCTCTCTCCGCATGTCACTAGGTTTAATCGGAAGAAGATGAGGCTTATGATTAATCTGAGGCGTAGTGACTACAAAGGTGTGGGGTTTATATGTGTTATGCTTTCTTTTTGATTGTAGCTTTGTTTTGAATCGCATGGTTATTTGTTTGGTTCTGTTGTTAATCGTAGAGCATGTTGTGCAACGGCCACTACCCGAGCACTGCGAGGGTTTCTCTACTGAACTAGCTGAGAGTATTAAAGGTAGTAGTCTACGTACATGTTTCATTAAAAAAATAATGTTTTCTGCCTGTCTCCTTGTGTCTAAGAGTGTTCCCACGTTTCCTTTGTGCATAGCCTCTTATGCGGAGCGGTCGTACCATGGCGCTCCTGAGTTTAAGTGTTATCACTGCGGGGCGGCTTTCTGGTGGGGTGAACGTGTGAAAGATAAGTCTTCTTTCCGTCAGCGGAGGGTTCTCTTTACCAAATGTTGTAAAGGCGGGAAGGTGTACATTCCACCTTTTAGAAAACCTCTTGATTTTCTCGGAGATCTTCTACACTATGATGGTGATACATGCGACTAGACGTTTTGTTTCAAAAATTCGCCAGTACAACTGTTTGTTCTCTTTCACATCAATGGGTTCTGTTGTTTCTTTCTGCAGGTGAATCAACGAACTTGCACGGTGAAGTAATTACCAGGACAATCCAGTGATCAGGTCTACTGAAGAAGATTTTGGCACAGGGCCATTGCATTCCATGCCGGTGGTTGCTGATAAACAGGAGACACTTCGACAGGCAAGCCAAACTTTTCCTACGATGTATCTTTAGTTCCGTTCTTACTATGCTTGGTGACATTCAGTCTAGAGCCTATGTACATATCAATTTAGAAAGAACATCTAAATTGGTTTATTATAGTCCACCCTATGTCCCTGTGAACCCTTTTTTTGTCTCTTCACGCCAACATAGGTATCTCCATTTAGTTTCCTTCAGCGTTGTATACTTTTGCTTAGTCCTGACGTACAATAGTGAACCCTTCTGCTTAGTTCTGATGTTACCCCATGCTACGGCACTTCTTCATTGCCATGATTTCCTTTTTCAGGCTGTAGCAAAATGTATATACATCTCCAGAGAAGATGTTCTCCAGCAGGCCTTGAAGGATTTATCTTTGGAGATACAAGAAAGCAGGACTTGTACTATTGACAATGATCAGATAATTGGCTCCGTATGTATCAACGCTCCACCATTTGGCAAGTATTCTATGCTACACCAAAAGAAAATCTTTGGTGATTATAAGTTAACTGAAGAGGCTGCTCTCGAGTATGCAAAACTTGCTACTCTTCTCCATCTACAGAAGATAGGCCTTATCTATGTAGATGACATCAATCTAGGCGAGGTTGCCAAACGTGAAGCTAAGCTTGCAGCCTGCCAGCAAGAGCTACTAGCTACAACAGACTGGGCAAACATGTTTCAACAAGAGACAAAATGTCTGAAGGCT
Organism: Avena sativa; assembly: GCA_916181665.1. Taxonomy (NCBI): domain Eukaryota; kingdom Viridiplantae; phylum Streptophyta; class Magnoliopsida; order Poales; family Poaceae; genus Avena; species Avena sativa. The sequence continues at coordinate 181,906,754 of OV702284.1, read as the reverse complement.
TAGCTAGATAGTATCCAAAAAGAAGATGAAAAACTTGCTGTCACACCTAAAGTAGTCTCTTCTCTTATTGCTTCGGGAAAATTCATCACTTTGTTTATCAGGACCTTTCTTATTCCATTGTTGTTGCTTACAGGTATTCAGCGTGAAGGAAGAGTTAGTTACCCAGCAATGCAACATTAAAAAAGAAGTATCCGATGCACAATCATCCACTCCACCACCTTCCGATCACTATATCCGCACTAGGTGAGCCAGCCGCTGTTTACTGGCATTGGTTTGATAGATGTGACATACACTATAAAAAGCTAAATATATTTTCCTATTACGACCGTAGGGCAGCAGGGATGAAAAGAAAATGCAACTCACTATATGAAGTATGTCCGCATGGTGTGGTTTCATTTGTGTTTGGTCTTAGAACATCTGGCTTTTTGATCAGCCCTTCTCCTAGCAACTATAAATTCCCTCTAAGTAAAGATGATAACATCTGCTATCGGTCTTGTGTATTAAGACCACAACCTGTCTTGTTGTCGCTTAAGTTGCTTCTCTAGCATCTGCTGTCGGTCTTGTGTATTAGACCACAGTCTGTCTTGGCTGTTCGCTTAGGATGCTTCTCTTCTAAACGTTTATCTACTGTAAATTAAAAACCATTTACATTATGTATGATATATATGTATCCTGCTCGAAGTAGACTGTGTTTATTGCTAAATGCCATCCTACAGGTTTGTTTTAATGACTGTTTGGGAATTGCTATTATATTATAGTGATGATATTATTTAGAAAAAATCTAGGATAAAAGAGGAGGCAGGTTCTGAATTTTATTCACTGTTTCTGCAAAGAATTATTGTTTGTGCCTGACACGTTGTTTTCAGAATTCTCCGGGTCATAGCCCATATAGAAATAGATTAACCGGAGATACATAATTCTGAAAATATTTAGTGCTTAACTATTCCAAAAATATTTGGTGCCTAACTAAACACTTGGAACAGATCGAAGCAGCACAAATCTAAAAACACACGCACATCTCCAGTCGGTCCTCTACTTCGCTACTGTCGACGACGCTTCCTCTCCGATATATGCTCCTGCCAGAACTGGTTATGCTCGCGCTCCATCTCCCATCGATCGGCTGCCTCCGCCTCCTGCTGGGCTAGCATCGCCTCTAACGCTTCCCGTTTCGTCGCCACGTTCCGACGACCCGCTTCCTCCCTTGCCGCACTAATGGCAAAGAACTGTTTCACACCTGTCTGTCTGCTCGAGAGCGGCAGCCCTCTTCGGCCAATCGGACTTGCTCTCGTACGACGCGAGGATGGCTGCCTGCTGTGGGTGCGTCGGTGGCGGGATGAACTGCTCCTCGCTCTGCCCCCATCATCAGCAGAGTCATCCCTATCAGGATCGTCTTCATCGATCTGCTCTTTCCCATCACTTTCCTCCTCCACCGTCAGGTTATCCATAATGGAGTCGCACTCCTCGATCTTCTCTACAGCTTCATCATCCACCGACGGAGGCCTTGTAACTGATGGCGACACACGGGCCCGAGGATCGAATCTCGCCCACGTAGTGATGAGTTTGCGAACCATGGTGGAAGTGAGAGCGGAAACGGTACATCGCGACAGTCCGAAGGGAGAAACATATAGACGCGCCACCGCCAACTTCTTTATATACCGAAGTATAAAAACTTCATAAACTAACATTAAATAGCTTCGAAATCGACAGGCCCGTGCGCCGAGGCGCACTCCTACATCTAGTTGCATAAATAAAGGGCAGCACTCAGCATCCGCTGGACATGCCAGCCTCCCATGGACCTGCTTATCCGGCTGACACATGTCTTTTTTTGCCTAAACCATTTTTCTACAAATATCCTAATTTTGCTAAAAATCTTTCTATTTTTTACATGTAGCAAAAATGGTTTACAAAAATACTCCATTCATTTCAAAATATAAGATGTTTTAGCTTTTGTGTATCTAGACCCTTTTAGTCTATAGGTTCAGAAGCACTATGAACCTACGGACTAAAAGAGTCCAGATACATTCGTTTTATAAAAGCTAAAACATCTTATATTTTAAAATATATGGAGTAGAATAAAAAAGATGGTCTCACTGGAGAATTGGACAAAAGACTCCAAAAATTTACGCTATTATAGCAGAAAAATCCTGCTACCATAGCAAACTCGAGATTGCAGGAGACCTCTCCAGCTATCTCATAGCAATACATTTATGCTATTGTAGCATAACAACAACACTTGTGTAGCAAAAATTTATAGCAAAATCTGCATGCAGAAAAAACCAACGCCCTCTTGTAGCACTATCGTCGGCCGCATGTAGCAAAAACATACGCAGCTTGTAGCACCACCGTCAGCCACACGTAGCACTGCCGTTGAACGTACGTAGCGCTGCTGACTACCCCATGTAGCAAACTTCAACACCATACATAGCAGCACCGGTGACCTTTGTAGCAAACACGCTGACCGTCGGTAGAAGCACACTCATATCCTTGTAGCAACGGCGCCGATCGTCGGTAAAAAATCCGCAAAGCTTAGGTAGTATGCACGGGAGGCGCCACCTCGAGGCACCAATTTTCGCAGGAGGTGGGAGAGAGGGGAACAACGGGACGGTGTCCGGCGAGGCCCCTAGACTATTGTCCTCTTCACCGGCCTTGTAGGCTAGATAGGGCAGCGGCCGATTGCGGAAGAAGGCTATGGCAGCGTGCCGACGGAGGAGCAGGACTGGAACAGGCGATACATATGTGTTGGGTGAGGTCGCAGTGGCATCTGGCAAGGCGCCTAGCCCGTCGTAATCGTTGCCGGCATACATGCTAAATAGGGCAGCGGGGCAACATGCGGAGCAAGAGGCCTGAGGCGACGCACATAGAGGAACAGGACAGGGACAAGCGAGGTCGTGGCGGCGGACGAGGTCGGCAGCGGGAGGCAAGCAAGCTTGAGGATTCACTCAGGAGGAAGATGGCGATACGGAACGACCAAGTCGTGGACTCATATTGGATCCCCATTCAGCGACGCGCGAGTAACATTCCATCGTCCAGACGATGCCTATCATTTTCCATAAAAGTGTCACTCATGTGTTCAAACTAAGTATTGTCGATTGTGATTGTAAACCTCATGCCTCACATAAAAACTGTTCATATATTATATAAAATAATATTTGTTAAATAAGATCGAAATAAATGTTCATGTGCATTGGTCATGCCTATTAGAAAATTTTCATATATTTTAAAAGTTGTTCTACATATTAGAATGTGTGTTCATGTAAAAAATAATGAAATACTAGAAAATAAATGATAAAGAGAAATTAAAAAAGCAAAAACAAAATAATATAATAGAGAACGTAAAAAAACAGATAGTATAGAAAAAACTAACTTACTTATCGGGGCTAGCCCAACATTGACTTAAGAACTATTTTATCTTACATATGTGCTTCTTGTGATCTTATTCAGACTATTTTAATGTTAGTATGTGTAGAAAATAATATATATACATACGACTATTCATACATTTACACAAGTATATATTAGCCAAAAAAATCCAGTTCTAGAATTGGGTAGCACCCTCTGATTCCAACAGAAAATTTTAAACCAGCCAAGCAACATAAATAGAATTGGCAGAAAATTCCTTTCCAAATAGGATTTGAAATTACCACCTAATTCATTTTATGAATTCAATTCTGTATATCCAAATAAAACGTAAGAGTGTTACGGAGCCGATCCAATAGGCGTCAAATACGAAACCTCACAATTTCTGTTCACGACGTGAAAGAAGGGATGTCCACCTACCAGGTTTCCTCATTGGACCATGTTAAGTACGGTCCAGTAACGGTAACTTGATTTGTAGTCTCCTCTGTCTGTATGGGATTATTAGGCCGGAGTATATTCACTAACAAGCTTAGAAAATTTGCATTAAGTGTCTACCTATTTTATATAATATAATGGGAAATCTATTTATTAGTTCTAAAATATATTTATGCCAATCAATGTTCATGCATTTAAATTACCTTTGTTCATATGCTTCCAAAAATGTTCTTGTCAGTGAACAAAAAGTTGAGATGATTCAACATGTTCATGATGTGGAAAGAAATAGTTCATTTGTTTGAAGATATTATGATCAAGAGCAATAAAAATATTCATGTAATCATGAATTTATTAATTTATATATTTCATATTTCACATAATAAAAGAGCATACTCGTAGCATGAAAAATGTTTATGTATTTGAAATACAGAGTAATATTCATGTAAAAGTAAAACACCAACAAAAAATAGAGAAAAATAAACCAAAATATAAAATGATAAATAAAATTAAAACTATAATTTTTAGAGGATAAAATAATGGAATAAAAATACAAAAAAAAGGAAGTAGAAAAAGATAAAAACAAAATAAAGCACGGTGTAGGTGTAGCTGGGCCAGTCAAGAAGTGGGAGAGGCTTCAGGTGAAAATAATCTTTTATTTGCCAAACCCAATACAGAGGCCGACGCTTACAACCTTATTTGCCGCCTTTGCAGCGAATAAGATTTTCCCAACAGGAGCACCAAAAACTGTGGATAGAGGACTAATTTGTTCTGAATTTTGGCCCGAAAGCACTTTTGCCCTTCCATCTGAGACTACATATTCCAATTGAAGGAGCCAAGTTCTAGGCCTTCTTTATTGGATTAAGGCTTATATCCACACTTAGTCATTCATAACAACAGATATCGCATCCAACGAGTTGAAACTTCAGCTACTACCACCTTCACATCAATCATAAAATTCGCTCAAATAATATCAACTATATATAAGCAAGAAAATTCAGCTCAGTGCACCGACCAAGAAAATAATGCGTTCCGACACAAGCATGCACGTTGTTCTGCTAACCGCCTAATTACTTCAACCCCCATGTGCTTCGTTACGGGCGCGCGTGCCAGTTCCTAACCAACTACTACTACATGTCAGTTCTTATGACTCACGACTTCCTGTTTTTAATTCGCAGTAGTATTATAAATCAGTAGCTAGTTAAGTAATGGCACACATTTTTCTTGTCATTCCGATCGGTTGCTACCTAGCGGGTAGGAGATTCCGAGAAGAAGTCTCTCGTCCAACCGATCACTGATGATTGGGTGCCGCAGTGGTATAGAAGGAGATATTTCATAAGTATTTCATTTCACATGCGGCGCCAGGTCGGACGTGAAGTTGACCCACGGCGCCGAGAAGAACAAGCTAGGGAGAGGTTGATGTCGAGCACAGTCAGCTCGATCGGTGATGCCACTTGCGATTTCATTTGCTCACCTCAATCTCCTTCTTTGGCGGTGTCACTGTCCTCCACACACACACAGCCGCACCTGTCGTCTTCGAGCTTCGCATCGCCTGCGCTTTTTAAATTTATAAGGGGCCACTCAAACCTTTACATTTGTAGTCCTCGGCTCGCGTGTCTATATGTGGGTTTGTACTTTCTTACACGCCATATCGTTTTCATCTAATTTGATGCTGGAGAGCCTCGGAAAAATTTAAAGATTTTGGAGTATGGAGGCCCTGAAGATGCAACAACCGTCACTTCTCCTGGAAGTGGCGACTCACGGCTGCAGCGACGGTTTAACAACCACAGGGAGAGGCCACATCGGTCGTCGATCGTTTGTTTACAAGAGTATATAGCATATAAAAGCTGGATTTGGTTTAGCTAGGCGGTCGATCGCGAGTGCCAATCAGATGTTAGCTAGTAGCCTCTTAAAACATACTATGACAGGATGCTGAGGATCGGCCTAGCTAGTTATTTCGCTGTCGTCTCCTCTCCTCCTAACTAAGCGCAATCTTCGTTTTGCTCTCCACGATCGATCGATGGTCGTTTTTTTTATGTCCGTTGTTGATTACAGTACTCTCTCCGTTTTAAAATATAAGATGTTTTAGATTTATAAAGAAAATGTATCAAGACTTTTTTTAGTGTCTAGATTCTACATACTAAAAATAATCTAGATATATTTGCTTCACAAAACTAAAGTATCTTATATTTTAAAACAGAGAGAGTATATGTCAATTGAGTTTGACAACACAAAAGATTCCTGCAATTTCGTTGCGTCTCTGGTGCAGTGTCGCTCTCTTTCTCTGCTACATGCACATTCGTACAATATACTGTCGTGCCTGGCTGTACATGATTGATTGCTGCAGTATTTGTACGGAATGATTACCATAAGAGTATATATACTAGCTACAGTACTGTTACATAGTATGACATCTCACAAATTCTTCGGATATCTGTTGAGATCAAGTATAAGTTTCATATCATCAACTGTTTGGAGATTATCGGAGAAAAAAACCGATTCTAGGTCGCCCGCGCGAGGCGACCCCAGGGCGTTCTCTCTGAACCCTAGCCTGCCGCCGCCGTAGCTCCCCCCGCCGGCTTCTGCCGCCGCCCGGGCCAGCGGTGGTGGCTACGCCTTGGCTGCCGAAGGCGGCGGGCGATCCGCGTGGCTTTGTCGATCCTCTTCACACCAGGGGATAGACTCCATGGGGCGGTGCTGATGGTTCCAACCGGCGGGAGGAGGCGCTTGCCCGAGCGACGTTGGCATGCGGCTTGGAAGAGAGGTGTGGAGAAGATGATGGGGGCGATGGTGCAGTTTTGGAGGCGGCGACGCTGCATCTCGGCTCTCTCTAACCGATGGCCGTAAGGTCCGAAGGATGACTTGCTCATTCTATGACGGAAGCCGGTTGGCGGTGTGGGGACTGCTGGATCAGCCTGAATAATGGTGCTGGTCCTTGGGTTCCTTCCGCGCGAAGACGATGATGGCAGCATGTCCATGTTGATTTGGCATGGATCGGTATGTTTCGAAAGGCTCCGCCAGCGAACTTTCATGGGTGCATCATGCATGGAGCTTGCTAGATTGGAAGGAATTTGGTCCTACACACCCGTGTTTTTGTTGAACGTTTGGTTTCAGATGAAGCGTTGCGAAGCTCTGCTATCTGTTCCTATCAAGCATCATATCTTTGACGAACCATGGTGAAGTCATATGCGAAGAATGTCATGAAGGCAGAGATATGAGGGTAGCGATGGTGGTTTGAGTCTTATATGAAGATCTGGCTTGGTGATCTGTGACTTGCAGCAGCGACTGTTTGAGGGGGCGACAACACAGGACAAGGTCACGGTCTTACCTTATAGTGTGAAAATCCAAATTGTGGTCTTAATTAGTTGTGTCTGGCAATGACCTTGTTAAACACATTGTTTTATGAGCGAGGATATTCTACAAGGTGAAAACCTACGACCATTGATCGGGCGACGGCAACGCTTATGCATTGTTTCCTTCTTAAAGACGTCGCTACTATAAAGGTTAGACTTCTAGTGTTTTGTGATGGTGTTAATGTCGTTGCTACATGAATCTGATTGCGGTAGCGGGGCTTTTCTTTTTTATAATTCTTTTTTCTGGGCCGTATGCGTTTGTAAGGCCGCTAGGACAATGCGTTTTTGCAGATGCTGGATGTAATTGATATATCTATGATATTAATATATACTCCTTTTAAAAAAATATTGTCAACTGTTTGCAATATTCCTAATTAAAAATGGAGGAATTTTGACTAATATTGCCCATTTTGATTTGTTCAATAATTTCTAAAATCTCAGACTCCCACTTAGATCATTCATTCATGTCAAGAGGTGTAACTAAATTTAGTTCCGTGTTGCACTAGAAAATATTGGCCTATTAAGGTCTTTCATCGCACATAAAAAGTCCTTTTGTGTGTGGCACGGAAGATTGGTGACGCTGGAGAAATTCGACATTGTGTCTACAGCTCAGGTTGGATTCTTCGCGGGCTTGGCCCTCACATAGCGATTTCTTCAACTATAACAAACAAAACACACACAACCTGCTTCCTGAAAATTGTTTGCTTATAAGAAAGAATCCCCCATGATTGTTGTCACGTGAAACATGTGTCTCGTATTTGCGCTTTTTTTCTAGTTTTTAATGTTTCTTTTTCTGGGCCCTTTTTCACAGGGTAACTCATAAATTATGGTGTGTTTTTCTCGAATTTTGTAAGACTCGTGCATAGCCCTCTTTTTCTTTCACTGCATGTTATGCGTTGGGCACGATGCAGCTTCTACGGTAGACACAGTTTGATAGGACTCGTAGCAGCAAGAAGACCGCTCGCTTTGTTAGCGTTTGACAGTGTCCTCCTGCGAAGCGCCGTTGTTTTGAGTAGGATTCTTGGGTTGTGAAGGAGGAGGAAACGATCCAGAGGTTGTGGAGGAGGAGAACCCATCCCTCCTCCGTACCATGATGAAGGCTTCTCCCCCTCTTACTCGGCCGGCTGGTCCTCCTCGGACGACGACTGCAAACTCAATTTGCAGGACTATTGTTCATACCCTCATAACGCCAAAAAAGTTAGTGAATTAATTGTGTGCAACCTCTGACAAAACAGTCCCAAGTATTGCACACCTTTGTACCTCCAGGAACCGTTTGTGATGGCTTGACATACCTAAAAAAACGGCGAATGGATCTAGAAATATGCTCCTGCCCACTGTCTCCTTATTCCACTATGTGGCCTCGTCTTCTCTTCTCTCATCGGCGAGAGACCAACTAAAGATAGAATCCGCTTCATCACAGCTGCTTGCACATCAGATCGACTACGCTACCCTAGATCAACAGCAGAAATTTAATATCGTTGCTATATTTTCTGCTAGTAGTAGATCATCTTTCATGCAAAATAGTCACCATTATTTCATGGTATTCGAGAGATTGTATCCGGGTGTAGATGAAGCAGCTAAATCTCCCTACAATATCTATGCCCAAATTTATGGACTAATTAGCTACGTATTCTTGTTTTCACTCAAACCGTTAAATATGGTTTTTAATTGTTTCGTTTGTGATAATGTAGGGTAAATGGCCAACATGGTGTTTGCGTTGACATTTAGAGTGGTAGCGATGCCAATGACGAGTATCATGTTGTGTGCAGAGTACTCATCAAGAAACAAAAAAACACAATATACTTTATCATCGAGGTTTGATTAATCATCCTTTGTTCACTTATATACTAGCTCAATTATATTGTACTTAGTCCATATATATATTGTTCATGCTTCTATATATAGGTACTAATTATGGAGGGGTGGAGTTTGAGAGTCACCGCGTATGGAGCAATGATATAGAGATGACTAGTTCACAATTCAATCAGAAGGTGTTCCTTCCATTTCTCTGTACGTTTGCCGGATGACAAACTAAAATGTCTTTAAAGGAAAAAAGAAATATGGTAAGTTATTAGCTAGTCATTAGTACTTGGAATTTGCAATATATTGACAATAATATATATACTATAACCTAATGGGTGGCGCTATTTGACATTCAGGGTGTTGAATATTTATTCCACACCCATCCTCTATCTTTAGAATCGTATTATTTTTATGTCACATAAATTTTGTATTACTTCGTAAGTCGAGAAGAACATAATAAAATTTAAAAATGACATATTACATGCCGTAAAAAATTTTGACGTAAAATACATATTTTTGGTATTTTTTACACTATAATGACTCATAAACTTTATTTTGTTGTCTAATTTTTTTGATTGTGGTGAATATATGAACATAATTATTCGTATACAAAACATAATTTTTTCAATCTAACAACATAAAAATATGTTGGATGCAAAATAACTATTCTGCACCCTGGGTGCTGAATAAGGTTTCTAATAACCTAATATATCCATTATTTTATATTTGTTTCAGTAATTTTCAATTAGCTACACAAGGAGATACCTTATGGACTTTGGCATTGAAGAAGAAGGAGGACTTCCAATGGACACATGGTGCCCTCGCTTCATCGAGACCAAGAAGTATGTTTTGCTGAAAAAGGACAAGACTAGGTATATAACCATCTCAACGACTGACTGGGTTGTTATGAAGTCCTTTAAACTAAAGGAGGAAACAATCTGCATCAAGAATGATGTTGTTCGTCTAGTTATACCTCCTCTTCTTATGTGCATGTGTTAAGATGCCAATTGTTTGTCTGAGTTAATTTTATAGTTTGATCATCTGAACTGATGTGATAGATGTATTGTGTGCTTATATTTTCCAACAGTTGGTAAAATATATCTTTGCTAGCTATAGATTTTATTTTATTTAATTTATGGTGCGTAATTTCAGTGTTTGGTAAATATAGCTTTGCTAGCAATAAATTTCACGTCATTTTGGTACACACGTGTAGACATAGTCAGTACATCAAACACACTTCTTCATAGAACAACCATATGTTTTGATCACAAATGGTTGTCCTCACATAGGTGTGTGCAACTTTAAAAAACGATTTTAGAGAGGAAAAGCATGTGCAATTGTAAACACCGTAAGGGCCCATTTAGTGGAACCACACCATTATAAAAAGGGACCAAGCATAGAGAATACGACCACACTCCCGATTGCAGCCGCCGCTTCCTCTTTGTGCTCATCTGCATTCAGGAAGCGCACCTAGTCGGACTTACGTCGGTGAGGCGCTGCATGGGCTATTCTCTAGAGTTCTCCGATGAGATGTTCATCCATGTCGTCGAGACGCCGCATCTGCGTTGGCATGTCCTCTTCATCGACGCGGCATGGGATGGCGGCCAGGCTCCCAACCTACTCCACCCGGTGAAAGATGTCAACAGCGCCGCGACTGCTCCCCACCAAAGGTTGTTAAGTCACGGCTGCTCCCCATCAAAGGTTGTTAAATATTTCACATGCACTGGCTAGACCCTTTTAATCCATTCAATTGCATAGTGGATTATTTGTTGTTAGTGTGGTTGTGTAGTATAAATCTACATATGCACGAGGCCACAACCTTGTCACTACAACACGGAGCTCGGGCGCTGGCGCTTATAGTGTTGGGCCACGCGGAGATAAAACAAAATTTTTCTCTAACGTGGTGATCCCAAGATCCAGCTGAGGTAGAAGGCCACGAGGTTTACCACAAGACGCGTAGTTGCGGATTACTGATGAAACACGTCAGTTGATGCAGTGCAGTCCTTACGATTTGATCGTCCTGGTGCTGATCGTACAACACTTCTGCCGGTATCCACACGTACAAGGAGGAGCGCCGGCGACGAACTGCTAGATTCGTTATGGCAGCAGGACTGCAGTGGAGCTAGGGTTTCCAACACATGAAATGACCTAACCGAACAACGATTAACACTTCAGGGTTAGTGTGATCCACTATATATAGGGAGTGAACGTGGGCTCTGCTTGCGCGGCCCATTCACTAAAGCCCATATAATGTTAGTCCCTGTGAGTCCAACTCACTGACTCAGTCCAAATCAGGCTCGGGTCCAACCCAACCAGATTTCCAGTTCAGATCCAATCCAAACTTTCTCCCGCTCTTAAGTGTGTGACCCCGCAGGCTCATGGCTACTTGGACACGATTAGAGTCCGACTCTAAATCGATCAGTCGGTAGCGGCTCCTAGCAGAACGTGCCGACTCCCAAGTACTAAAGAGTCATGATGACTTGCCTTTCCAATGCGACTTGCGTCCGAGTCCCTTTTCCCTCACGATATACCTTGTCAGACTATAGGCGAATAATTGTCATCCCTTGAATAGTCTGACTCTCTTCTCGGTCCGAGATAAGTGATTCACCCGACTAACTCTTAGTCGATCGCCTCGGTTAACACTTAACTGAGTCGTGCATGGCCATGCTTTCCGAATCATATCTCACGAGAGGGCCCAGAGAATATCTCTCCAAGTAGAGGGGCAAAATCCCATCTTGGTTATTCACATCACGCAGCTTGATTCTCAGTCGACCCGAACTCTGCCTTTATAACTGCCTAGTTACGGACCAGCGTTTGACAGAACCTAAGTCGGTGATCCTCAACTCGGACTGTGCAATAACCTCAGGTCTAAGGATTACATTGATTGAGATATACAAATGACAACTTGTTCGTTATACCTCAATATGGGTCAATCCGACTCGCTAAACTCTTTAGCCGAATCTGTGTAAGTTGGAATAGCATCTCCATGCCCATGACAACTGGAACCGAGTCATCAAGCCAACTTTCACATTGGTCTAAGTTGTGTGTCCAGCACAACCTCAATGACCAAGGATATTTAGTACAAACAACATGAATGTATAGTTCCACAATAGAATCACATATTCAATGATACACATTAGATATTTATACAAGGACAACTTAATATCTTTATGAATACAATGGGAAATCTCATCATACATGATTGCCTCTAGGACATATTCCCAACAGTCTCCCACTTGCACTAGAGTCAATCTTTCGACATCACATGTCTACGCATCTAATGCCCATGGCTCTCAGTTGCGCATCATGCTTCGGCTGTGGTAACGGCTTTGTCAACAGATCCGCAATATTTTCATCCGTGTGTACCTTGCATAACTTGATATCACCCTGTTCCACGAACTGGCGAATCAGGTGGTACCGCATGAGTATGTGATTGTTCTTCTGGTGTTGTGTAGGTTCCTTGGCTTGAGAAATAGCACCATTGTTGTCACAATACACGTCTAACGGATTGGATGAGCCCTGAACCACACCAAGATTCATGAGGAAATTCCTCATCCAAACAGCTTCCTTTGCTGCCTCTGAGGCGGCAATATACTCAGCCTCTATTGTAGATGCAGACACAGTCTCTTCTTGGAACTCTTCCAGCTCACAGCACCTCCGTTTATAATAAACACGTATCCAGATTGCGAACGAGAATCATCAGAGTCAGTAAGATAACTCGCATCCGTGTAACCTTTACACCGAGTTCATCTTCACCACCATAAACCAAGAACATATCCTTAGTCCTTCTCAAGTACTTTAGGATATTTTTAGCCGCTGTCCAGTGGATCTCTCCAGGATCAGCCTGGTATCTGCTCACAACACTTAGAGCATAGGAAACATCCGGCCTAGTACAAATCATGGCATACATGATGGATCCGACTGCAGAAGCATATGGAATCGCACTCATCCGACTTCGCTCATTAGTTGTCGAAGGACACTGAGTCTTGCTAAGTTTTACACCATGGGACATCGGTAAGAACCCCTTCTTAAACGATTCCATGTTGAACTTCTTCAACACTTTGTCCAAATAAGTACTCTGACTCAATCCAATGAGCCTCCTTGATCTATCTCTATAGATCCAGATGCCGAGGATGTATGTTGCCTCACCCAAGTCTTTCATTGAGAAACTCCTTTCCAATGACTCCTTGGTTTCTTGCAACATCTGGACATCATTTCCAATCAGTAATATGTCATCCACATACAAGATTAGAAAGTTTACTTTGCTCCCATTAAACTTCTTATATAAACAAGAATCATGATCACTCTTGATGAAGCCAAACGATTTGACTACCTCATCAAAGCAAATATTCCAACTCCGAGATGCTTGCTTCAACCCATAAATAGATTTCTGAAGTTTGCATAACTTGTCAGCATTAGCCGGATTGACAAAACCCTCGGGCTGTATCATATACACGTCCTCGGTTAAATTTCTGTTAAGGAAAGCCGTTTTGACATCCATCTGCCATATCTCATAGTCGAAATAGGCCGCTATAGCTAACATGATCCGAACTGATTTAAGCATTGCTACGGGCGAGAAAGTATCGTCGTAATCAACTCCTTGAATTTTTCGGAACCCCTTCGCGACAAGGCGTGCTTTATAGACGGAAACATTTCCATCCATATCAGTTTTCTTCTTAAAGACCCATTTGCACTCGACGGGTCTTGCACCGTCTGGCAGATCAACCAAGTTCCAAACTTGATTTTCATCCATGGACTTTAACTCGGATCTCATGGCTCCAAGCCATGACTCGGAATCAGATCCCACCATCGCTTCCGAATAATTTGCCGGCTCATCACAGTCTAACAGTAATACATCACGAACACTTCGTAATCTTGCCGATCTTCGTAGCACAGGTGCTGCTGCCGGCTCAGCTGCCACGACCGGCTCAACCTCCAAGGTTTTTGCCGACTCACTACTAGTCGGTTCCTCTCGAATTTCTTCGAGTTGCACTGTGCTCCCACTTACTCCCCGACTGAGAAACTCTTTCTCAAGGAAGACACCGTTCCAAGCGACAAACACTTTGCCCTCTTCTCGGTTGTAGAAGTAGTAACCCAAGGTTTCCCTCGGATACCCCACGAAAATACACTTATCCGACTTGGCTGTAAGCTTGTCCGACTGAAGTCGCTTGACAAATGCTTCACAACCCCAAATCTTAAGAAAAGACAAACTCTGCCTTTTGCCTGTCCACATCTCATGCGGTATCTTCTCTACCGACTTTGATGATACTCTGTTTAGTGTGAACGCCGCTGTTTCTAGACAATAACCCCAAAATGATAAAGGCAGATCTGTCCGACTCATCATTGACCGTACCATGTCCAACAATGTCCGATTCCGCCTTTCTGAAACACCATTCCTTTGTGGCGTTCCTCGCGGAGTAAGCTGAGGAACTATTCCACAACTTTTCAGATGGTCATTAAACTCATGGATCATGTACTCGCCTCCTCGGTCCGACTGAAGAAACTTTATTTTCTTGCCGAGGTGATTCTGTGCTTCATTCTGGAATTCTTTGAAGTTTTCAAAGGCTTCCAACTTATGTTTCATCAAGTAGATATATCCATACCTACTCAAATCATCAGTGAAGGTAATGAAGTACTCATAACCACCCCTGGCTGTCGTGCTCATTGGTCCACATACATCACTATGTACTAGTCCCAACAAGTCGGACGCCCTTTCACAACTCTTTGCAAAAGGTGTCTTGGTCATTTTGCCGAGTAGGCAAGATTCGCATGTCTCGAACGACTCCAAGTCGAACGAAGTTAGGAGTCCATCATCATGGAGCTTCTTCATGCGTTTCCAACTTATATGACCAAGCCGACAGTGCCAAAAGTAAGTCATATTCAGATCATTTGGTTTCAACCTTTTAACATTTATGTTATAAACCGACTCACCATCAAGATTAAAAATAAATAACCCGTCCTGGACGGGTGCAAAGCCGTGAAACATATCATTCAAATACAAAGAACAACCATTATTCTTGATATTCGACTCATAGGCTTTCCTCATCAAACATGAAGCAGAAATAATGTTTCGACTGAGCACTGGAACATAATAACAATTATTCAGTTCCATAATGAATCCGGAAGGTAAATGAAGTTGCATCGTGCCGACTTCCAACGCAACAAATCTTGCTTTGTTGTCGACTCGAATATCAACCTCGCCTCTTGCTACGCTCCTAGTTCTTACTAGTCCCTGCAACGAGTTGCAGATGTGAATAACTGATCCGGTATCATATACCCAAGAACTATTAGGTGCATCAGCAAGATATATGTCTATAACATTGCAAACAAGTGTACCTGAGTCGGAAGTCATACCTCCACTCTTGGCTTTGTCGGCCAAGTACTTGCTGGGTTCCTCTTCCAGTGGCCATCCGCCTTGCAGTAGAAGCAAGTGGATCCGGCTGAAGGAGATGGCTTAGTCCCTGAGGAAGCGCTTGAGACCGGGTCCTGAGCCTGCTTTCCTCCTGACTTAGCCTTCTTCTTAGTCCAAGAACTCTTCTTGAACTTAGCCTTATTCTGCACGAACAACACTTGACTGGCGCCCTTCTTGAGATCCGCCTCTGCCTGCTTGAGCATCCCATGTAATTCAGTGAGCTTCTTATCCATAGCATGCATGTGGTAGTTCGAAATGAACTGCCCATATGCACTAGGAAGAGAGTTCAGAATTATATCCGTAGCGAACTCTTCGCTTAAGGGGTAGCCAAGCCTCTCCAGAGACTGCACATAACCAACCATTTTGATCACATGCGGACTCAGTGGATCACCATCCTTAAGCTTGCAACTTAGCAAAGCCTGAAAGACTTGATACCTCTCAGTCTTCGCCTGAGCCTGGAACATACTTTTGAGGCTTTCGATCATATCGTAGGCCTCAACATGCTCGAGCTGCTTTTGCAAGTCCGGTTCCATGCGAGCAAGCATAATACAGCTAATATCCGTGGACTCATCCTTAGCCCGACGGTAGGCATTGGTGGCAGCGGCAGTCGCATTCTCATTCGGCTCATCTGGAAGTGGGTTGTCTAGGACATGGTCCTTCTTTTCTTGTTTGAGAACAATTCTCAGATTTCGATACCATTTGGTAAAATTAGTGTCGTTCAGTTTATCTTTCTCAAGAATGGTTCTCAACGCAAAACCGGATATCTGAGAGTGACTGCGACTTGGTGCCATGAGCTACAACAGAAAATATGCAAAACACTTAAGACATATATTCATAAAAGAGCAAGCATATTAAATACTTTAATATTTTATTCTCCCACTAGAACCAACGCCCCTCCGATGGTTGCTTAGTGATTCAGGATCCCAAATAAGCAAGTCGGCTAGTGAGCTTTAGCATCACCGCTAGCCGCCAAGTGATCTAGGTAGACAACTCCTTGTCAATCGCATCTCATACGACTCCTGTTGGACGGGTGGCATCACATGCCCCGGCTCCCATCCGACCTTTCAACGAGCCCGACAACCATTGTGATAGACCCATCTAGCTTACCGAGTGTTTCCGCAGTAAGATTCCGACTTGAACCCACCTAGTCGGAAAGAATTGGCAGCACCCCAATTTCATGAGCCCACTACCAAAAATGTCCGACTTGTGATGGTGCAAACACTGGCGGGAAAACCGACTAGACCTTCTTTGAGGGATTAAATTTTATCGACTATCTAATAGAGGTAAAATAGAGACATAACAATAACACAAAATAAAGAAATTATGATGTGAAATGGTATGGCTCTCTTCATGGCGATCTCCATCTCCACAAAGCCTGTAATCCGACTCGTGCCAACTCTTGTCACTTGTCGTCTTACTCCATGTCGTCGACATGTACAACGCCTTGCATGCCTTCCGGGTTCTCCAAACATCTACACTAGCTTAGTAAAGTAAATTACATAGAGAATCCGACAAGCAGGTCGTTATACAATAGCCGGCTGACAAAAACCATGATTCGCAGATCACGTATGGATTACACACATACATCACATGCACATGAACCATACCATCCACAACTTCCTGCAAAAACAAGTTATGCATAGATACAATATCTACCGGCGTTGTGAAACTCGCAACGACATCTAAGACGCTACGACAGGGCGAAGCCGGCAGTCCTGCTAGCCGGATAGCAGGCGGGGATCGAAGGGGCAGCGCCCCTCGTGGGTGCGGGCAGCGGCTGACGATTTTTCCGAAAACATAGATCTCATCTACGATCCGGACATGGATTCTGACCATTGTTCCGACTCGATCAAACTCTTTGATCTTCGATCACCGCATCTGGATTTACGTGTCACAGTCTACCCCGATGGCGGAAGCCGACCGATAGGGGTAGGTCGTTCCACGACCTCAGCAGTATGATCACGGAAATTAGATCTACCATTCCCTGAGTACAGTTGATCCAATCAACCTCGTACAAAACCGATCTATCTCATATATCGACCACCAAAACAGCATATAGATCTCATCTACAGCATACCGCATATCACATATGCGAGATCTCGAGCCTAAAACCAGAAGCTATCGCTCTGATACCACTGTTGGGCCACACAGAGATAAAAAAATTTCCTCTAACGTGGTGATCCCAAGATCCAGCTGAGGTAGAAGGCCACGAGGTTTACCACTAGACGCGCAGTTGCGGATTACTGATGAAGCGCGTCAGTTGATGCAGTGCAGTCCTCATGATCCGATCATCCTGGTGCTGATCGTACAACACTTCTGCCGGTATCCACACGTACAAGGAGGAGCGCCGGCGGCGAACTGCTAGATTCGTTATGGCGGCAGGACTGCAGTGGAGCTACGGTTTCCAACATATGGAATGACCTAACCGAACAACGATTAACCCTTTAGGGTTGGTGTGCTCCACTATATATAGGGAGTGAACGTGGGCTCTGCTTGCGCGGCCCATTCACTAAACCCCATATAATGTTAGTCCCTGTGAGTCCAACTCACTGACTCATTTGAAATCAGGCTCGGGTCCAATCCAACCAGATTTCCAGTTCAGATCCAATCCAAACTTGCTCCCGCTCTTAAGTGTGTGACCGCGCAGGCTCATGGCTACTTGGACACGATTAGAGTCCGACTCTAAATCGATCTGTCGGTAGCGGCTCCTAGCAAAACGTGCCGACTCCCAAGTACCAAAGAGTCATGACGACTTGCCTTTCCAATGCGACTTGTGTCCGAGTCCCTTTTGCCTCACGATATACCTTGTCAGACTATAGGCGAATAATTGTCATCCCTTGAATAGTCCGACTCTCTTCTCGATCCGAGATAAGTGATTCACTCGACTAACTCTTAGTCGATCGCCTCGGTTAACACTTAACCGAGTCGTGCATGGCCATGCTTTTTGAATCATATCTTACGAGAGGGCCCAGAGAATATCTCTCCAAGTGGAGGGGCAAAATCCCATCTTGGTTATTCACATCACGCAGCTTGATTCTCAGTCGACCCGAACTCTGTCTTTATAACTGCCCATTTACGGATTAGCGTTTGACAGAACCTAAGTCGGTGATCCTCAACTCGGACTATGCAATAACCTCAGGTCTAAGGATTACATTGATTGAGATATACAAATGACAACTTGTTCGTTGTACCTCAATATGGGCCAATCCGACTCGCTAAACTCTTTAGCCAAATCTGTGTAAGTTGGAATAGCATCTCCATGCCCATAACAAGTGGAACCGAGTCATCAAGCCAACTTTCACATTGGTCTAAGTTGTGTGTCCAGCACAACCTCAATGACCAAGGATATTTAGTACAAACAACATGAATGTATAGTTCCATAATAGAATCACATATTCAATGATACACATTAGATTTTTATACAAGGACAACTTAATATCTTTATGAATACAATGGGAAATATCATCATACATGATTGTCTCTAGGGCATATTCCCAACATATAGATGCCGAGGCACAACCTTAGTAACTGCGCTGGCGCGGCAAAATAGCGCTTCCGCGGCGGATTTTTTGGCGTGTATAACTATGTCGGGGATTCACAAATGGCGGCGGATTTTTTGGCATGGAAAAACGTGAGCCGCCGAGCCCGCGCTTCGGCGGCAACAAAGTGATTAAGCCACGACCCATGTAGAGAGGCACTACGTACATGTCGTGGCAGCTGTGAGACAATGGCATAACTGCAATGCCTCGTAATGTCTCTGTCGGCGCATGCTATATGGAAATTTTGCAATTCTGCCCCTATTATAAATATCTAATGTCTATATATATTACATCTCAACCCAACATACAACATAACGAAGAACTCATAACACAAAAAATGCAACTCTAGCTGAATTAATATGAGCATTCATTATATACATACATTACATCTCAACCCAATAATTTCAAACTACTACATTCCAACAAGTTCAAACCACTACAAAAGATGCACCATCACGATCAGAGAACCCGCTTTGAATGCAAACTGAAAGGCACAAACATCACCTTCTTGGAGATTATGTTGGCGAATGTATTCTCCCTAGTTTGATCTGAAACTGACAGTAGTTTCATAATTACATGACTTCTCTTGAATCAGATATGTACGGAATAATATACTTCCTAGCGAAACTGGATGAGAAGCACTACACAAGGAAGACAGGAACAGTTTAGATTGTTATAGTAACAGGGATGGTTGGGGTTCAAGAGAATTACAGTACTACGCAGGGAAGAGAATTACCATATTTTTTTGCAGTCTGTGGTTTTCTTGAGAGTGCAAACATAGTAAGGAATTTCTGGCCTACAACTTCTAACAATTCTTTTCAGATTCTTCCTTCTTAAGCTGGTCATATCCACTTCATTTCCAAACCTATATTGAAGGGATTACTTCTCTAGTAATAGAATATTGGGACCTTAAACACCAAGTGAAAGAATATTGGTCATGTTAACTTCATTGCCAACCCTATATCAAAGAGTGTACATTTTCACAGTTATATGTTTCTTGTATTGATAGAGATATATACCGAGAGCAATTTTACCTTGTGTCGCATCTCGCCAATGCAGACATCAGGGATGTTGGGCATCCCCTATTTGCTTGTTAGTGGGCACGAAGGCGTTCTGGCCTCAACGTTGTTGTAGAAACCTGCTGATACATGCACACAACACACACAAAGCACACAGTCATTTTTTACCTAGGTTCGGGCTGCCCTTTGGCTAACAACCCTACTTCCTTCTTTGGTGGATTATCTAGGGTGGATCAAGGTACAAGACGATGATCTCAACGGTGCCGGGGAGCCGCTTTCTTTCTAGCTTCTACACTTCCCGGGCTTCCTCTTCCCGACTTCTCTCACTTTTTCTCTCTTCCTTCTCTCCGGGGTGTGGAGAAGATATCAACTCTAGATCTCTCTATCTCTTCGTCCCAAGCTCTCCTATGAGAACTCTCCTTTCTCAACTCGCTAACTATTGGGTTCTTAGCATAGGAAACAAAAAAATTCTACCGCAAGAATGAATAAAACCAAGATCCAATCTATGGCCAAGCCAAGATCTAATCTACGAGATAGGTGCAATGAGATAGAAGAGAACTAACCCTCGTAGATACAAAGCGTTAACAAGATCTAATCTCGTGGTTGATGTAGTTGATCAGTTGCTGATCTCAAGATCGCGATGACGATCCTGTCCGGCACCGCGTTCCGGCAGCGCTTCCGCACTCGGTCACAAGTATGGAGTCGATGAAGACCTTCATCGCCCCGTTGCAGCGGGCAGCAGAGGTATTAGATCCCCTCGGAATCCCAGTAGCACGATGGCGTGGTGGTGGTGGAGGAGAGATTTTTTCAGGGCTTCGCCTAAGCCAGAGCAGGAGGAAGGAGGAGGATGCCGACGGCTAGGGTCGAGGAAGAAGGGGCAAGGGGAAGGCGCCCACCCCTCCCCTCTATATATAGAAAGGGGGATGCGGCCTAGGGTTCCCCCTTGGACCACTTCCCCTAGGGCCGGTGCAATGGAGAGGGGGTGGGGAACTTGCCCCCCAAGTCTTCCCCTTTCCTTTTAGGGTTTTGCCCTAAACCCTTTAGGGCTGGCCGGTTTGGCCCCTTAGGCTTGGTGTGGCTGACCCATGTGCCCCCACAGCATTGCCTCAGCCCATGTGGCCCCACCCGGGGTGGTGCGCCCACTGGTGGCCCCTCTAGAACATTCTAGAAGCTTCAGTGAAAGTACCGAAAACTTTTATGAACCCCGGAAGATAACTTCCTTTATATGAATCTTATTCTCCGGACCATTACAGATATCCTCGTGATATCCTGTATCCAATACGAGACTCTAAACAACTTTCGGTCTCCAACTTATATTCCATATCTACTTAAATAACATCGAACCTTAAGTGTGTCACCCTACGGTTCGCGAACGATGCAGACAAAATCGAGACACCTCTGTGATCAATAACCAATAGCGGGACCTAGAGATCCATAATGGCTCCCACATATTTGTAAGGTTCCCAACCTTTAATAAGGTAGAGATCCCTGTGTTTACAATGCTAATCCCTGGATCAATAGCAAGCATCCATAGTTAAGATGTAATATCAAGAAACAAAGGTCATAATACAATTTTATAACCAGGAATAAAATAGTTTATTACATCTTACATAGCTCATTTGGCTATCTCATTACAATGCAGCAGAATATAACAATAGCATGGGGTCCTTCATCTTCAAAGTGCCACAGGCAGACATGTTGGTTGTAGACTTGTAATCCTAATCATTTAACTTCACTAATATCAAACAAACCTGCAACATAACAAGTTACAGCCACAAGGGTCAATACATTTGAATTGTATTGTCAAGTGATACTACGGTAGTATAGTGGAGTCTATCATCTATATTCATTTGGCTAAGTGGAGCTTAGGCTTGCTTTGCTCAAAACAAATTTTCCTTATCATTTGAAAACACTAAGTTTTTACTTGACAAAATCTTTCCCAAGGCATCTCCCAATAGAAATTGGTGATCCTTTCAATCCCTTGTTCACCCACAAGATTTTTGACTTAGAAATTTGGATGATGATATTCTTGATAGCTTCCATGTCTTGATGCTCAAATTGTCCTTTGCCAGGGACATGGCTAAGTACTTAGATTTTACACTCTGCAGAGGTGGTGCACTTTCCCCACAAGACTTGGTTTCACCAAGACAAGATCTTTCAGAAGCCTTCCCTTAGACCAGACTGGACGCGTTCCAACCTATCAAACCCCTACCACCAACTGTCCATTTGGCTAAGTTCTTGCAACCTATATGATCCAGGCAGAGCCCATAATGCCAAGTGGATGCACTTGAAGCTTCTCAACATTTGACATCTCAAATCTCTTTGTTCCTGGGTGGCATTCCACAAGTGTGATACACAAGGTTCACCAGTCCCCTGGCCTTGTGTAACCACTCAACGCAAACCATTCCTTACATTCCACCTAGGTGATTCATTCACTTAGTTGTTTTATTAAACAAAACACAAGTCCTCAGACTTAGAAATTTTTCCATAGCATGAATATATATTCCACCCTTGTTTTCTACTAGCTAAGCTAAGCATGATAGTAGTAGGAATCTTAACTTAGGAAATTTCTACTAAGGTTTCATCTACTAGGATTTCCCATAGCATAGTATATACTTAGCAAAATTCCATGCAAGTCCTACTTAGAAATATCACTAATGCATAGTGAAAATAATGGGAAAAAAGTATGAAGCATCACTTGCCTTTTTGTTAGAGGGTATAAGTTCACTCCTTGATCTTTGCAATGTTCACACACTTCAAGTCACTACAATTCAATCAAGCAAACAATATTTCAATCTACCATTCAAGCAATTCATCACATAGAATGATAAAAACAAAGAAATGCATGCAAGCAATGTTTTATTTGAAAAAGTGTTTTCTAATGGTTCATAAACATTTGAAAACACCTAATGGTCATTTTTATAAAGTAGCAAAATCATTTGTATAAGATTTTACTTCATAAACCATTTTTAGATCAAGTCATTATTTTATGTGGTGAAGAAATGCTTTTAATAAGGAAAAATTCTATAGGTTTCACAAAATATGTTTAAAAACCATAAAACCTTGTGTTTAGGGTCAGAGATTTTATTTCCAAAACATTTCTCAAAGGTTTCCTTCAAAAACCATTTTTAATAATTAAACTATATTTTTATTTGACTAGAAATGGTTTAAATCCAAGATTCATTCTTTTGCTTCACCAAATACATTTTTGAAACCACCAATTGATTTCCAGGGTCAGTAGGTTCAAAACAAACCATTTTCCAAAGATTTTATCCCCAAAATCATTTTAGAACAATTTTTATATTCTAAACAAGCATACATAAGTTTCTGCAAAATCAATCAGTTATACAGAAGCTTTTTACTAAAAAAGTGTATGGTTGGCTAGGGCTTGTTTTTCTGAATCCATTGATATAAAGTTTGCAAAATTTGGACGTGTGGTTTGAAAGTTATGAATTTTTCAAATTGGCATATCTAATAGAACAATTCTGTTTTAAATCAAACCAACAGGGCCATGTGGCGCTTTCCTATTCGTGCGTACCATTTCGCGCGGATCGGTCGCTGTGAGGCGTTAGATCTAAGTTAGATCGAGCGGCATAGATTGCATACCCTTTCGCCTTAAGTGATTCTATCTACACCTTCCGATCTAAATCCGACGGCGCACAGCAGCTGGTCAAGAACTGGCGGTGCTGGCGGTGGTGAACGGCGGTGGCGCGCTCTGGCAATGACCTTGCCGGCGATACATGAAGCTAGGAAGAGAGGGGAAGGGCTCACCGAGTTCGCCGAAGCTTTCTGATGCTCAACGTGCCCTTGGTTGGCGAAGGGGCGCACGGGGACGATGCCAATTCCTCGCCGAAGTTGCTCACTGGCTCGGGCACGTGTTGTCGTTGTCGTGGACGAGCTCCTAGGGCGTAAGAAGGCAAGGCAGCATGTCAGGGAGGTGCGCACGGTCTCGAGGGTTGCAGGAATACTCACCAGAACACGAGGGGCGCTCGGGGTTGGCGTCAGTAACTCGCCGGAGTGGAGGCATACGACGGAGGAGCTCTGTTTGTCGAGGTTGCCGACGCTACAGGGCACGCGTGGCCAAGCGGGCGACACTGGAAGGTGTGCCAGGAGGTGGGGAGTATGTGAGCTTAGTCGAGGAGGCAAGGGAGGAGGAGGCTGGCCGGAATCGGGTGTGGAGCTCGCCGGAGACAGTGGCAATGCAAGGCAAAATTGACGCAGCCTGGTGGCCCCAGGGAGGTGGCGTCTGGGGGGAAAGAAGGAGGAGAGCCTGGCGATTAATACAGCATGGTCACGGCGAGGAATAAACGCAGCATTATGGCGAATTCAAGCAGAGGAATCAATGGCAGGAAGCGGCCAGGCGTGTTCATCGCGGGGAGGAAGAAGGTGAGGTGGCAGTGGGGTCGTCTCGTCAGCGATAGAGGGGAAGGGGGATGGGTCCAGGCTGTCAGTGAGGGCGTGGGTTAAGTATGCGGTGAGAAAACATTTCGCTCGTGAGAGGGAGAGGTGGGTTGGACTGGGCCTAGTGGGCTCGCTGGGCTGGGCTGAGTCCTTTAACATTTTTTTTGTTCTGTTTGTTTTTTTCTTTTTCCTTTTCTTTTATTCTGTTTTGGTTTTATTTAATAATTTCAAGCATCCATTTGAATTCAAATATTTGCCAAATTTTGTGTGGGTTTAAATACTAATTAGCAATATAATCTGAAGTCAATTTTTAGAATAATATTTATTCTTTTTGGGGTCTTTTAATTATTTAAAAAGACCATTGTTTTAAATCAAATAAGATTTAATAATAATTTCAAACACCATTTAAATTCTTTAAACTTTCCAAATCCTTTCAGTAGGTTTTTATTTGTTTATTTGGGTTCAAATAATTCATCTTGAATTATTTGGAAAGTATTTATTATGATTCATAAATCATTTGAATTGGGTATTTGTTTTATTTCCAATGACATTAAATATATTTTTAATTCCCTAAAGTTTATTTGGAAGATTTCTTTAATCTTATTTAAGTTGGATTAAACCACTTTTATTTCCTTTGGGTAAATTCCAAAATACTATTTTCTCATGAATTATATAATAATTCTTAATAAAGATTTGTCTTTATTAAAATAAGGATAGAATGGTTAATGCCATTTTATTTTATTTTGGAAATTCTTTATCCAATATTTTATTTGGATTTGGATTATATTCATTCCATTTGTTTATGGATTTGGCCAAGATTTAAGTTGGTCTTTAAATATTCTTTATTTAATATTTCTTTCTTTATCTTATAAAATTCATATCTTTTTATTTAGAGATCCAAACTTGGTGATTCCAATTTGTAAAATCTTATTTGATATTTATTTATCCTTTTAAATATCTTTAGGATTATTTGCTCACCATTTTGTATGGATTTTTAGATAAGTCTTTATTAGCTTTGGGAATTCAATTCCTTTATCTTATTAAATTCATAAGATTTTATCTATGGCTCCATATTAAGTGAAACCACTTTCTATGGCTTTATAATATTTCTATTTGTCTTTCTTGATCATTTGAAAAGTTTAATGACAAATTTTTATATGGATCAAATCCATAGGCTTGGAGATAACTTGGAAATGATTTTATTCCATTAGGGTTTAGGGTTTGGATTCATTTTCCAAGTGTTTAAATTTCAAGATACATTCATTAAGGAATGCATTTCTCTTGATTTGGATTTTTTTGTTGGATTCAAACTTTTACCAAAGTTTGTTCAAGATGGGATTTTAAGTTTCCATTTAGAAACAAAAGTTTCTTTTCACCCTAAAATTCAACAATAATTTATTTTATTTATTTTTATTTTTCACATTATAAGATTTGGAAAATCTTGGGATGTGAAAATATTCAACAGTGACTTAGAGTTCAAAAGAACCATTAACATACGATACCGATTCCCTTTGTCACGCGATACTTTACTTATCCGAGGTTCGATCATTGGTATCTCCATACCTAGTTCAACCTCGTTACTGATAAGTACTCTTTACTCATTCCGTGATATGACTTCCTTGTGACCTAGTCACATTCTTGCAAGCCAATTGGATGAAATTCCATCGAGAGGGTCCAGAGTATATCTATTCGTCATTTGGATGGACAAATCCCACTCTTGATCCATGCGCTGCAACACATACTTTCAGAATGCCCAATGCCACCTTTATAACCACCTAGTTACGGAAGTGGCGTTTGATGTGATCAAAGCACTCATCCAATGATGGTGATTAACATGATCTCATGGTCGAAGGATTAGGTTACTATGTATTTAAAAGCTTGTAGGAAAACAAACATAATGAATTGATCTTATGATATTCTTACTATGGGTATGTGTCCATCACATCATTCTCCTAATCATATGACCTTGTTATTAATAACATCTAATGTTCATGATCAGGAAACCATGACCATCTATTAATCAACAAGCTAGTTTAACAAGAGGCTTACTAGGGACTCTTTTATGTTTACAAAACACACAAGTATTAATGTTTCCTATTAATAAAATTATAGCATGGAATGCAAACATTTATCATAAACACAAAGATATAATAATAATCACTTTATTGTTGCCTCTTGGGCATATCTGCAATAGTCTCCCACTTGTACTAGAGTCAATAATCTAGTTTGAAAAACTTGTGCATTCAACACCTATGGATTTTGGTGTTCTATATACACGATTTCAAGTGGTAAACATAATCTTCGGATCTGACACTTTCAGGTCTGTGTGTATTTGCATGTCTTTGTGTCCCTACGCATCACTTATTCTCGAATGAGATGGCATTGTATAAATTTGGTCCTTTGGTGAGACCTTTAGTTCCTTGGGGTTCCATGTCGATACAATTGCCGTACAATATATCTTAATAGTAATATCCTTATGTGAACCACACCTAGTTTGATAATAAACTAATTGACACAAATGCCTCTTTTGCTGCTACAATAGTAGTCATATACTTAGACTTTGTTGTAGTATCTATCACAATGTTTTAACTTCGGAACTCATCCAAATCTGTTATGGAACTTCCTTTCCATTACATTGTGACACCCACAGTTTAAATTGAGATAAACTTATTTTGTATCTTGTTACTAAACTAGTATCAATGTAACACTTACAGTGAACTATCTATCTATTTGTCACCTGTACATAAATAACATATTCTTAGTTCTTCCAAATATCATAAGAATATCCTTACTATCATCCAATCATCATCTTATGAGTCATTATTGTATATGCTCATAACATTTAGAGCATAGGACATATCTTGATGTGTACATATCATAGTATGACTGATCAAAATATTCTTGTGATTTCACTCACCATGTGTCAAAACACTTTAATTTTTCATTCAGTTCTTTTCCATGCGACAACAACCTTTCTTGTCGTTTATATATTGAACTCTTTCAATATCTCATCTATGTACTTCTGGCACAACCATATTATCACCTCAATCTATCCACATAGACATGGATGCCTAATATTTGGGTTATGCCTAAGTCTTTCATCAAAATCAAATTTAATGAAATTATTATCCTGTGTAAATAAAAGATGCATCATTTTCAATCAACAATATGTATTTCACATAATGTATTAGAAATATTTATTAGCGTTCCCACTTAATTTCTTGCAAATGCAAGCATCTTCATCATCTCCGATGAAATCAAACTCTTTTAACAGTTTCATCACAATAAAGATTCCAACTCTATGATGCTTACTTCAACCATTGAAGTTTGCCTGCCCTTTTTTAGCATCCTTTGAATTAACAAAACCCTTTGGACCATGTCATGTACACGTCCTAGGTAACCATTCTATTATAAGAACTTTGTTTTGTTTGTTAAACTACCATATACCAAAATTATATGTAGTGGTTGCTAAATTAATCCGTCTAGACTAAATATCGCTATGAAAGATCAAATCTTGTCATAGTCAACTCCTTGAACATTGTCGTAAACTCTTTCCCGACATGTCGACTATTTCATATATGTGAAACATCCATGTTTATTTCTTTATAGATCCAAATACGAATGATAGTTTACACCTTTCCAGAGGGTCTTCCAAGTTCAAAAACTTGATTTCTCATATATGGAACTATCACGGATTTTATGGCTCCAAGTTCAAAAACTTTATTTCTTTATTTGCATGTAATTGGTTCATCATTATCAAACAATAATGATTTACTCTCAAATCTTAGTATTTGATTGTTTACCCGACCTACTCGGTTCAATAGGAACTTAGACCTTCTTGACCACAACCTTTGAGGCACGTGAGCCATGAGCATTGTTGCTCCTCTGGGATACTTTTTGGTGATGCACAACACAGCACATATAGCTAAGGTTCAATAAACTTATCAAAGTTCTATTGTCCTCACACTTAACTTTTCACGAAAAATTCCTTCTAAAGAAACTTGACGTTCTAAGCGACAAACACTTTTGTTTTCGGTGTTATGGAGGAATACCCAATGGTTATTCGAAATAACATACAAAGACATGCTTATCTGACTTTAGTTGTAAACATTTTACTGATGCCTAGCCTACAAAAATTTAAGAAAGGACAATTTTGGTTTTTATCGCAGACCATAACTTATATGGTGTCATTTCAATAGATCACTGATGGCTGTGAAATATAGCCATTAACACTCATATTTAAACTAGATATTATTCATACTTTTGATGAAATATATCTCTAAACCCCACCACTAATGCCTAATGATCAAAGGGGTATGCAATCCTTTCTTGCTTATTTTCTCTGCACAGATAATGACGTATAACAATGGGAATCACAACATTAAAGTCAAAGATACGAGATTTCCAACACGTCAAAGAATCCATGAACCTTGAAGTGGATCCAGTGCCTTCAATGACCAAATGTACCGCCGGAATAAAATTCCCGCCGTATAGTTGGCACCAACATCGCCAGGTCAAACAAAACAACTTTCGTGAAGGGAACCCTATATAAAGAGTCTTCGGGCGACAAGAAAACCCTCTCTTTTTGACCAGAACTTTCCCTGCCACCAGAAGCCACCACGCTAGAGGAATATATCTAATCTCCAAACCCTTATCCACCACCATAGCCATATTCCACCACTTGTAATAGTAGATCTCTTCTCCAATTGGCAACATTGTAAGACTATTTGCTATTAATCTTATGATCTCTATCACAATGTTTATGATTGTTGATTTCATCTCTATGTGTGAGTAATTCTCCTTGGGCTAAGGGCTTTGGCCAAGCCATGTAGCTTTTTGTGCATGTTATTTATCATAGATGGGATCATGTATTAGTTTTGATGACGTGATGATTATTTTACCCTCTATTTCCTCAATCTAAGGACTTGTCAGGTACCGAAGACCCCAAGGATTGATCCAGGTATAGGGAGTGTGAGTAATGACTTATATGCAGGTTGGGAACCCTAGAGACAGAAGGGGTACTACGGCTGTATGTGAGGGATTTACGGTGACATCACTATGCATATCATTAGTTCTCGTTCTTCTATGGATGATACTAGTAGGTTATTGCTATAAGCTATTTCGGAGGCAATAGTAATTATGGATGCACTGGCCACATATAATTATCTTGATCTAATAATTACATGCATACTTTATTATTAACTTTTATTCCCATTAGATGTTTTGCACAACTACTAGTGAAACCGAAAGCCCTAGGGCCTCTCTCTCTCTCTCTCCATTGTCAACAGTAACAAAAAGATCGCAAACTCTTGGTCCGGTGAAAACATAAAAGGAATTCTAAAACTCCCGAAGGTCCGTTAAAGTAACTTCACTTTGCTTTTTTGCTTACCGAGGATTCAATAAACCTAGGTCTACTAGGGAAAAAGAACTATACTACATTCGTAATACGGATCGAAGGTATCAACCCTTTTTCTGTCACCGTTGCCGGGGAAGCAATAGCTACCCTGGTAAGGTTAGTAAGAACCTTGCTAGTTTTAATTCTTGTTTTTAATTTTGTTAGTTTGCTTTTAGTCTTTATTTGAAAAACCAAAAAAATTAGTTAGTCTTCTAATTCTTGTTTTTACCATCATTAGGATTTGTTTAAGAAAATCCAAAAACATAGGAAATATGGCTGAAAAGAAGCTTGGAGAGTTTGCAACTCCCAAAAGTGATTATTTGCGTACTCCTATTACTCAGCCAGCAATTACTGCTAAATATTATGAAATTAAGCCCCACTATTTAAGTTTGGTTCAACAAATTCAATTTGGAGGCTCTGCTGTTGAAGATCCAGGTATGCACTTAAATACTTTTACTGAAATATGTGATATGATGTGCATTAAAGATGTTGAACCTGACGCGGTCAAGTAGAGCTTATTTCCTTTCTCTCTTAGAGGAAGAGCAAAATAATGGTTTCTATCTTTGCCTAGAAATACTATTGCATCATGGGTGGAATGTACTTCTTTTATGATTAAATTATTTCCACCTGCAAAGACTATGCAACTAAGATCTAATATTACTGGTTTTAGACAGGAAGAACCTGAGCCACTAGCGCTTGCATGTGAGAGAATGAAAGGATGCATGAGAAACTGTCCCACTCATGGGATGGAAGATTGGTGCTCTTAACCCCGTGTCTAAGTCTATGCTTGATACTGCAGCTGGAAGAACATTTATGGGTAAACAAATTACCGAAGCAAAGCGGCATCTAGACAATATGCAAGACAACCATGTCAAGTGGCATGTGGAAAGATCAAACACGAAGAAGGTGAACTCCGTCACACCTCAAGAAAATGAAGAACTCAATGGTAAGTTGGATGAGCTCATATTAGCCTTCAAAGGTAAGGAAACCCATGTTGGAAATAGACTTCATAGCTCATACTCCTGAACCAAATATTGAAGAAATAGACTTCATAGCTCATAATGATTATAACCTTGCTTGGAAGAAGAATTATAATCCAAATTTCCTAAAACACTATTCTAGTCCTGCAGGTAACTCTAATAGTAATATGGAATCAAGTAATGGTAGTCTCTAAGAAACTCTTAAATCTTTTATGGATTCACAAAATGAGCAAAATAATATTCTAGTTAAAATAACGGATAACCATGATGCTATACTTGGTAAATTATCTAACCAAGCTGTTAGTTTGAGGAATGATTTACAGGCCCTCCAAGAAATAACAAGGATTGTTGAGGCACAACTAGGTAAGATAACCGAGAGTTAAACTCTTATTCTAGCTAAATTTGCAGGTAAAGCTGAACCCAATCCAGTAGAAGACCTCAAGATGATAAGGATCCAAAGGGAGGATCCTAAAGAACTTGACTATAGCAATGCTCCTTCACCAAATTACACAGTTGAAGATCTTGTAAAAAGGATCAATATCAAGATTGTGGTAAGTGAAGGAAATGAGGAAAGCATGTATCAACACTTTGTTAATCAGGTAGCAGTAAAGGTACGTGAGCTTTAGGAAGAATATAAGAAAATTTACTGAAAACTTACCTGTTAATCTTGACAATATATTTGAGCCTACCATTAAGATTAAAATTGGGACTAATGATATAGCTACACTTTGTGATTTAGGTGCAAGTGTTTCTAAGATTCCAAAGAGTCTTTTTAATAAGTTAAACCTTGGCTCTTTTGAAACCACTAAGTTAAAATTGCATCTTGTATATTATACCTGCAAACAAGTAGTAGGAATTAAAGAGAATACCTTAGTATACATTAAAGACTATCCTTCTCTTATTGATTTTATTATTGTTGACATGCCTGAAGATGCTACTGCTCCTATCATATTAGGCCGTCCTTTCTTAAAAACTATTAAGGCTTTGATTAATCTGCATGAAGGGAATGTGAAGCTCCAATTGCCTTCACGGGATCCTTTTGTTATTCATTATCCTAGGTAAAAGGGAGCCAAGCAAGATGAGAAGGAGGCCATCACTTTGAAGGCTAGCTATTTTGGAGTGGGTGTTCCACTCATCTGGCCTAAGTGAGAAACATCAAGGTCAAGCTATTGACCATAAAAGAGCGCTGCATGGGAGGCAACCCATGTGAAATAAAGTTTTGAGTAAAGTTTTTAAGTTTTAGTTTAAGTTTTATTTTGAATAAAGAGTGCTAGAAAACTCCAGTGAGAAGGTGAGATTCCGTGGTACTAAAAGTTCCTGTTTTATACATGCTAATGTTGGTCGACAATTTAGTCTGTCATTTTTCTGTCAAAACATGGTGCTTCACTAATTTTCAATAAATAGATTTTTTTTGATGTATATAGTACCTTTAACGACCAACTATATGGCGGGAATAAATATTCCATCCGTATAGTTCTGGCCGTATATTTATTTGAGCCATCGATAGTTTTTCTTCTCTGGATACAGAAGGTTTAATGAACAACTATATGGTAGGACCATTTTGGTTAGGCTGTATAGTTCTGGCCGTATAGATATAACCGCCAGGAAAGAAACCCTAGAAACCCTAGTTTTTGTCGTCAGACAAACTATATAGCGAGAACAAATTTTTCCGGTCGTATAGTTGCGACCGTATAGTTGCGGGAGACAACTTAAACGCACGGGAAGGTACCTAAAATACCAAAACTTCAATCCTTTCTCTCTCTTCTACCTCTAAACTCTCTCAAAACCTCAAGGGATCTTCACCTCTACTCAATTTCGTTCGATTTCCTCGCACACAAGTGATCTACGATATGTTTCTCCTCTGATCCTCCAATTACTTTTTACGAATTCATCTATGATTTATTGTCATTATAAATCTAGGGTGAGAATTACTTTGAACTAGTTGCCATGATTCTCTTGCCTAGATTATTGTGTTGAGGAGATTCTTTAGTGTGCTATGACGAGTAATATGCTATGCTTATTATTGTTGGATCAAAAAGATTTATTTTTGTCTTTCTTATTTATTTTTAGAAGATGAACACAAGGAGCCAAACGCATGCTCTTGCTGCCGCTAGTTCTTCTTGGACTGCAGTTCAGGAACACATGTGGATACAATTCAGGAATGAGTCCCACCGCGATCATTTCAACAGGATCAAAGACCGAGAAGTGAAGGCAACCAAGTGGGCTTGTCCCTTCATATTGAACCAACTCGGTAATTTTGATGACTTTAATTTAATAACCAATAGAGTTGGCCTACAAAACTTTGTATTTCATGATGCACCTACCTATCGCCGGTTAACTATTGAATTTTTAAGTTCTTTGAAAAGCACCATTAAAACATGGCATGGAGAGGATATGATTTATTTTTGACTTATGAACAACAATTATTCATTATCACTTGATGAATGGTGCAATTGTTTTGGTTTGCCCAACAATGATCCTAATGCTCTGTGCGCATCTTTTATTGGCATAGAACCTTCCCAGAACTCTACTATAATAGAATGAGCTTCACTTCTAGAGTTAGCAAAGGGAAAAATATTCAACATCCTGCTATTCGCTATTTGTTCTATGTTATTTCTAACACCTTGCAAGCGCATAATGAGTTTACGAGACTCAATGAGGAGGACATCTTAGTCCTTGCAAAATCTGCTTTCAACAACAACAACTTGTCACTCCACTTGGGCGCAATTCTTTTGCCACTACTAGGAAAATGGCTATAGGTAATCAGCACATCCGTGGCTCACATGGTTGAAGTGCCCCACGGCTAAAACAGGCGTGGCTCACCTATGGGCAGTGCCCTACTAGTAACTAGAACAACCGTGGCACACATGACCATAGTGCGCCACAGATATGTGTGGGCCAGGGCCCTATTGGCCGCACGCCAGACATCCGTAGCGCACATAGGGCAGGTGCGCTACGGTTGTTAGTGTCAACCGTAGCGCACATGGAGGGGGTGCGCTACGCCTAAGAGCATGCCCCTCTCTGCTGTGAAACGGCCAGACACATCCGTGGCGCACTATGGCATGTGCGCCACGGATGTTACTAATCCCTGTGGCGCACTGGGGCCTAGTGCGCCACGGATGTGGCGATTTTTTTTGGCAGCTCCACTTTATGTGCACATGTGTGACCATCCACCACCCCACACTTCACTTTCCCCTTCTTCTTCCTCCTTAGATCTAGTTGGGATCTTCTCCTTGCCCCCTCAATTTCTCCACCCATTCACCATTTTTAGCATGTAGAACTTGCCTTGGATGTTACATAAGTAATAGAGGAAGGTCTCTGGTCTCTCATATCCTTCTCCGGTCTCGCACACACCTCTCCTTTCCATCTTTCTCGCGATTGGTCTCTCATCTCGGTAAGTTGTCCATGTAAGGATGTGTTCATGTGTATATGGATGATATGCTCATATGTATGTAGATGATCGATGCTCATGATGTGTGTATGAGAGGATCGATGGTCATATGTGTGTGTATATGGAGAGTATCGATGATGCTCATGCATGTGTGTATGGAGAGGATAATGATATGTTCATGTGTGTATGGATCGGTCTCTCTCTCTTGATTTGTATGTGAACAAGTTGCCATTTGTTTTGCCAAAATGTTGTTTCATTTCCATTTTGGCAAGACTTTGGCATTTCGCAAAGGTCCTAATTTTAGGATAGGTCATGCCGAAATTTTCTATCAACCATTGCATGCATGCATTGATTATGTGGTTCTAATAGACTTCTAATTGTACCGTGTACACCGTGCAGGCAAAAATGGTGCTCATAATGAGCGAAGACATTGTGGCCAGATTTTTGAAATGTGCGACGGCCGACATGATACGAAATAACAAGACAGATATAAGATGTCCATGCAGGAGATGCAAACTCAACTAGGTGATCGACCCAGATTCTGGGAATCTGCAGGCGCACCTGCTCCGCCATGGTTTCATGGATGGATACACTCGTTGGATAAGCGATGACAAAGACGATGGAGACGGTGAAGGTGGGCGACATGACGATGATCATCATCACGGCGAGAACGGGCGAGATGATGAAGAGTCTCCTGGAGATGGTGAAGGTGCGGAAGCAGACCGGGATGATGATGATCTAGATGCCGGAGGAGGAGACGACAATGGAACAACGTCAGGCTGGGTGCGGGACCCTTATGTGCAAGAGCTGCTTCTCAAGCAGAGAGTAACGCCAGGGCTGCCGCTAGAGAGAAAGCCAAGCTTGCGCAACTTGAGAAAGACGCGGTTACTCCATTGTATGAAGGATGCAGGCCCGATGATACCCGGTTGAATGTAACGCTCAAGGCTATGGAGATGAAGGCAAAACACAAATTGAGCGACGCAAGCTTCGACGATATGATGGCATTCTGGCACGATCGTCTCCCGGAGGGTAACACATGTCCAACTAGTATCGAGGACGCCAAGAAAATCGTCTGTCCTCTCGATCTACCGCACGTTAGATATCACGTATGCATCAACGATTGCATCATTTATCGGGGCGAGGACACAGAGAAAACCACATGTCCGGTGTGCGGCGTGAGTTGATACAAGAAAGGGAAGAAAGCACCTCGAAAAGTGGTATGGTACTTTCCTATCACTCCTCGTCTGCAGCGCTATTCGCGGACCCTAAGGAAGCGAAGCTCATGCGATGGCATGCGGAAAGGAAGAAGCCAGGAGATGATGATGATGACCCCGAAAAGGATGAGCTGCTGACACACCCTTTAGATGCTAGCCAGTGGAAAGCATTGGACCTCGAATTCCCAGAATTCGGTGGAGATTCGAGGAACATCAGGCTTGGTGCGAGCACCGATGGACTCAATCCGTTCGGTATCCAGAGCAGCACGCACAACACTTGGCCCGTGTTTGTATGGATGTACAACCTCCCTCCATGGTTGTGCATGAAGAAGAAGTACATACAAATGAGTATCCTAATTCAAGGGCCGAAACAACCTGGTACCGACATCAATCTGTATCTCGGGCTGTTGAAAGAGGAGCTAGCCATGTTATGGGAATCTGGAGCCAATACTTACGACGCCGTCGCACAAGATTATTTCACTATGAGAGCCGTGTTGGTCACTAAGGTGCAAGACTATCCAGGTTGCGTGTATATCTCGGGGCAGTTTATCCAAGGATTCTGCGCATGCGTTAGGTGCATGGATAACACAAGCTATCTCCAACTAGAGAAAGATCCAGGGTCATCAAAAACCGTGTTCATGGCGCACCGGAGGTGGCTCGGCAAGAATGATCCATGGAGAAAACGTGGAGACCTGTTTGATGGCAAATCCGAGACCCGAGGAATCCCAGAGCATAGGAGCAGCGAAGAAGTGGAAGAGTTGCTGAAAAACTGGAAAGATTGCCCTAATCCTGGAAAGAAGCAAAAGAGGCAGCAACAAGACAAGCCGCTGATGAAGGTATGGAAAACAAGGTCTGTTTTCTAGGAGTTGCCATGCTGGAAGTTTCTCCGCACGCCTCATAGCCTCGACATCATGAATATCACGAAAAACGTGTGCGAGAGTCTGGTCGCCACCATAATCAACAGAAAGATGGTACGAAAGCAAGGAGCGACCTGATATGCTTGGGTATCCAGAAGGAGCTTCACGGATGACGCACTACTCCTGATGATCAGGAAGATGACGATGATCATGAGTCGGAGACGACACAAGGTCGTCGGAAGGGTAAAAAGTTCAAGAAGAACGAATATTACTGCCCTCCTTCTTGCTTCACTCTAAGCCAGGATGAGATCAAACAGTTTTTCAAGTGCCTTATAGGAGTCAAATTTCCTTACGGCTACGCGGGCAAGATAAGAAGATACCTAGACGAGGCGAAGCAGAGGTTCAGTCGCATGAAGTCTCACGACTGTGCCGTGATAATGACGCAGGTACTTCCGGTCGCACTAAGAGGGATAATGGACGAGCACGTCCGTGAAACGTTATTTGGCCTCTGCAAGTTTTTCGACGTCATCTCTAGGAAGTCGATTGGCGTGAATCAGCTCGGGAGGCTACAGGAGGAGATCTTGGTGATACTATGTGAGCTTGAGGTCTACTTCCCACCCAAATTCTTTGACATTATGGTGCATCTTCTGGTCCATGTCGTGGAGGACATCGTACAACTCGGGCCGATGTTCCTCCGCAGCATGATGACGTTCAAAAGGATGAACGGACACATCAAAGGATACGTTCTCAACATGTCCCGTCCAGATGGAAGCATAGCCAAGGGCTTTCTGGCCGAAGAGTGCATCTCTTTCTGCACGAATTATCTAGACATCGAGAACCCTGTCGGTCTTCCCGTCAACAGGCCCCTTGGCAAGCTCGACGGATCTAGTCACCGAGAGGGTCGTCGAATACTGCATGCAGACTTCGATTTTCGAAGCGCAAACTTTGATCGAGCAAACCTCATCGCGCTATAGCATTTAGAACTAGTCGATCCTTGGGTACAGAAGCACAACAGGTTAATCGAGAAGAAGTACAGTGACCGGGGCATACAGAGGACGCATGGAGAATTAATCAAAGAGCACAACTCACATTTCACACGTTGGTTTAGGCAGACACTCCTTGATAATCCCCCGCGATCGCATTCTTCTGACACGGAAAATATCATATTCACCTTGTCGCAGGGACCGATGCAAAACCTGGTGACCTATCAGGCGTATGATATCAACGGCTACACATTCTACACGGAGGAAAAGGACAACAAGTGTGATTATCAGAACTCAGGCGTAACGTCGGAATTATACACCGATGACAACGTGAAGGAAAGATTCTACGGAAGAATCGAGGAGATCTGGGAGCTCGACTAATGTGGAGAAAAGGTGCCGATGTTCCGTGTCAGATGGGCAAAGAGCGTCGAAAGAGAAGACCGGTATTTTACAACCATGGTTATACCCAAAGCAGCCAAATCCAAGGCCGTCAGTGCGAACGTGGCCGCGAAAAATGAACCGTGGGTACTGGCTACCAAAGTGGATCAATGTTTTTTCATTACCGACCCGACAAAGCCTAGCCGTGTTGTCGTGAGGAGAGGAAAAAGAAACATCATCGGAATGGATGGAGTCGCCAACGAGCAAGACTTCGACCAGTACGGCGATCCAAAGATTGAAGATGACGACGACTACGATGCAGCAACATACATGACAAGAAGAAAAAGGACAACCCTACCCAAAAAAGGTAGCCCGTTCGAAAGAAGAAACATTAAAGTGCCGAGGCTAAATTATTCAACCGCGACAAAGAAGGGAAAAAAGATTGTAAAACGCTAGCTCAAAAAATATTGTAAAACGCATGGTCGAAAAAGATTGTAATATTCATGGACAAATTATTATGAAATTTAGTTATACATTGAATCATATTTGTAACACTTTTATGACATATATTATCACTTTTGGGCATTTTTGGAATATTTAAAAGTATTTTAAAAACAAAACAAAACTTGTATGGCATATATCACCACTTTTGGGCATTTTTTGGAACATTTAAAAGTATTTTTAAAATAAAAATAAAAAAGTGGGGCACCAGGATTCGAACCGGGGTGCTCACAAGTTTAGAATAGAGCAGTGGGCAGAACCAATGGGATAAGACAATGCTAGTGTTAACTAGTGGGGTGGCCGCCCTCTTATCTGATAGTCCAACCCACATAGGCGTAGCGCACCCTGGCCAAGTGCGCTACGGTTACCCGTAGCGCACTTGGCCAGGGTGCGCTACGCCTATGTGGGTTGGACTAGTCAACCGCGCCACGTCGCCTCTCTCATCCCCATCTCACAGACACCACACATCGATCGAGCCCTGCCGCGCTGCGCCACCGCCGCTGCTTTCTCGATCCGCCACCGCCGCGCTGCGCTCTCGAGGAGGAGGAGGCCCGCGCCTCTGCCGATCCATGGAGGAGGAGGAGGCCCGCGCCGCTTGTGGAGGAGGAGGATCACGCCGCCCGAGGAGGAGGAGGCCCGCGTCGCTGCCGATCCGTGGAGGAGAAGGTCGTCGCCGCTCGAGGAGGAGGAGGCCGCCGCCGCTCGAGGCTGAGGAGGAGGAGGCCGTCGCCTCTCCCACGCGCTCGTCGTCGTCCTCGTCTTAGAGGAGGTGAGCCTCCCCTCTCTCCCTCTCTCCCTGCCCACACAGTTCCTTCTCCATTGGGGCAGACCGAGCTCACGGCGCCTTCGCGTCCAGGCTCATGTTCTAGGGTTTCGTCTTCTAGGGTTTCGCTTAGCTCAAGTTCCAGGGGTGATTTGCAGGTTTGGCTTGCAGTGGCTTGAGCTTAGTTAGGGTTCCTAGTTCTGCAGTAGTAGCTTCAGAGATACAAGGCAGAGACAAATGACAGGGACATATACAATAGCTTTCACCACTCAAGTTCTGCAGTAGTAGTATCTTCAGATACACAAGAGAGGGACACATACAGTAGTAGCTTTCGTTTCGAGGCCAACACTTAGAAATCTGGAGCTTTGGGTTCTACTAAGGGAAGGGTAATTGGGAAACAATGGCTCATCTGCTCATGTAGCTCTAGATTTTAATTGTTGGTGCTTAATCATCACTTGATGTTGCCATTGCCGTCGTGTTTGTATGAGGTCTTAGTCAGATGTAGTTAAGTCTGGATGCAGCAGTTTTCTCCTCTACTAGTCAAGCACATGCCAAACAATTTTTTAAAACTAGTACAGGGTTGTGCTCTATCTAAACTAAAGTAAGATGAGAGTTGCTAAACTTTGTATGTTGCCATTCTAGAAACCTGCAGTAGCCTTTACACGATTACTGATTCATTTCAGTCTAATAGTTCAGTCATCAGTTACAAAGATGTAAATAGGCATAAACATTCTAGGCTTGCATTCCTCTACTGACTTTGATGATTCTGGAATTGTTATATCTCTGCTAGATAGATTCATTCTAGGCTCGCATTCCTAATAAAAATTGTCCCATTGTTCTGTTAGGAATTCCTACCCTAAAACTGAAAGAGAAGTTCTTTCATTCTATACATCTTCTCTGTATAAAGAAGTTTATCCATTGAAGATGATGGCCATTTTACTTATGCGAGCTCTAGATACGTCACTCTTCTAGCTTAATTTGCTTGTTGTCAAGTTTGTAGGCTTTGGGTTTTGTTGAGGCTAGAATAGGTTAGCTTGTACATTTTATAGGTTTTATTTGTTGAGGTAATTATTTGTTTGTTGCTGTCAATTGCTTGCTGTCAGTTCCTTGCTGTTGTCAATTATTTATCTGCTGCTGGTAATTGCTTGGGTTTTATTTGCTACTGTCAACTGCTTGGGTTTTATTTGCTGTTGTCAATTGCTTGGGTTTTATTTGCTTCTGCAATTATTTATTTGTATTAAAATGGAACTTTGATGTCATTTTCTTGCTATCAGTTCCTTGCTGTCATTTTCTTTCTTGCTATCATTTGTGCTTCTAAGTTATATGTTGTAGGATTGCAGCAAATGACAGCAAGCATTAAAGTGCACTTGGTTATGAAGCACTTGAAATTGTGTTTGTGCTTGTATGGAGCACTTTATTATGTCGTGTATGTAGGTTCTTGTATGAAATGAGTCCCGATTTTTGCCGGAATGTTGATTAACTTCCGTTTTGGCAGAAATCGGGCACTCCTAGTTTAAGAAAATTAGCAAAGGTCATGCCGGATTTTTCCGTGCATTTAACCAATTATTTGTTTTTTATTAGTGCAAAGATGTGTGACAAAGACGAGGCTGGATGTTCTAAGCGCATCAGCGCTGAAGGAGAACTCAGACCTCCAAATAAAAAATTGACATTCTCGGAGGCGGCCCAGCGGCTAGGAGACGATGAAGAATACCATCCTTCGGAGAGCGAGGATGATAAGATGGAAGACGCGGAGGAAGAATCTGAAGGAACGGCGGACGATGAAACAACTGATGGCGGCGAGGGCACATGGAGTGGTAGCAATCCTCCTAAGAAGAAGAAGAAGCCGAAGGACCGGCGCCCAAACACGGTTGGCACCGTCAGGGAGGAAATTACCGAAGTGAGCCCATCAGGGGTTCCTTTGGAGCCTGCCCTTGTCGTCAAAGGGTACGGTGGGAAAGTGGTGGCGATCACCCGGACAACCATCTCGATCAACACCGAGAATCTCCGACATAAATATAATGGCCACTTGCGCACACTCCTCTTCGAGAAGCTGCACGCAAGATACAAGTTCCCCGCTAAGTATCAGAACACAAATTATCATGGGAACGAAGTAAACAAATCCGCCCTCACAAAGATGAGCACCGCCCTGGCCAGCTGGAGAACCCGGATAAAGAAGAAGATTTATAAAGAAGGCAAAAGTCTCGAGGAGATCCAGAAGATTGATCCACAGATCACCGAAGATCAGTTGCGGGAGTTCAAGGAGAGGTGTGAATCCGAAAGAGCCCTGGCCAATAGTAATCGGGGAAAGGTGCTGCAGGCGATGAATATAGGTCATCACCATCTCGGATCTGGTTGATACAAAACCGCGGAGGCCAAATGGAATAAGGAGGACGAAGAGTATAGATCCAAGGGGATAGAAAACCCCTTTGCGAAATTCGAACCCGGGAAGGTTCGAAACTTCATCAGGGCCCGTTACCATGTGGACCCAAAAACCAAACAACTCACCGCGGATCCTGCGGTGAAGGAATTTTAGGAAATTGTGGTAAGTATAATCTAGTTACCGTGGATCAACTCGATTGCAATCTAATCGATGATCTAAACGATTCACTGTTACTTCTTCTGCAGGAGGAGGAAATTGTTGCTAGTCATGGATCCCAGGGTTCCTCATCCCAGGGGTCGACGACGGCCACCCGGTGGGATAACCCTTTTAACAGGGCGATGAACCGGGTCAAGAAAATAGAGCCGGTTACGAATAAGCCATCGTCGGCTGGCCGTCTGGCCGGCCTCGGGGGTAAGAATTGGGTGGATAATTTTGGTCCACCGCCGAGGACGCATGTGGCGTCGTCGGGAGGGAGCGAGGAGGAAAACCGCGAGGTTCAAGAACTTAAGGCACAAGTGGCGCGGATCCCGCAGATCGTCCAAGACAACCTGGCAATCACCCTCACGTCCTTCCTGCCTACCTTGGTGGAGTCAATAGCGAACTGGAGTGCGGGTGGTCGAGTAGGGCCGTGCCCGATTCCAAGCATGGTCAGCAGCCACTCGAACAACTCGGCGCCGACAAATCAGGTGAACTACGTGTTTGTGACTCCACCCGCTAGCACCGCGGCGCCGCAAGTGTTGGTGACTCCCCCTGCCATCACCGCGGCGCCGGAGTACATGTTGGTGCCCCCCTGCCATCGTCGCGGCGGCACCGGAGCTCCAAGCACCAGTCGGTAGGGAGAATACACCGGCGGCCAGCACCGCGC
This sequence comes from Avena sativa, assembly GCA_916181665.1. Lineage (NCBI taxonomy): Eukaryota > Viridiplantae > Streptophyta > Magnoliopsida > Poales > Poaceae > Avena > Avena sativa. The sequence goes on along the minus strand of OV702284.1, from coordinate 181,864,731 downwards.
CATCAAACAGCCCTTCCGTCTCTTGCATGCCCGTCGCCGTATGCGGTGCGTCGACATTAGCCAATCTCGACGCCATCATGGTAAACAAATTTCTTTACCGCCTTTCATGCCATCTATTACTCTCATGGCATCTCTGACGACGCCGTACATGTTTTCCGCAGACGGATGTTCCTTGCACTCTCTTATGCTACGTGAACAACGAGCTGAGGGATGTTGCCAAGGTACCATCATTCAACCCTTGCAGCGCACGTTCCACTCAAGGCGGATGCCAGATAGCGTGCACAGGGTTAAAATTAGTCGGGTGCTAAGGGGCTGCGACGACCTAGAACCTCCCATTCAACCCCCAGGAGCGGATGAAGAAGAGCCGTATGTCCTCAGAACTTGCTTTGGCTTATTCTTGCTATGGCCAAAGAGCATGATCCGTTTGGGGACGGCGGGCGCCATCACGCCACAGACAACAACACCGCCTGTCGTGCCAGCGACAAGCGGTGGCAAGGCCCCCTTACCGCCCTCGCCGTCACCTCCACGCGGTGGGTCGGATGATCATGTTGATGATATGCACATGGCGCAGGATCCGGCCAAGGACGACGAAGACTGGAATGATCACTTCTTCAACACTCAGTTTAGCAACGAAGACCTAGCTGGTGGCCCCACAGAGAAAGCCACTATCACCAAGCGTCTGTTTGGTTCTCAGGAGACGCCTCCAGCTTGCGCCTTTACAGAGCCAGCTGATACAACCAACCGGACCTTTATTCTAAGCCCTGACACACTACATAGGGCGGCCGATGCTCAGATTGCGGTGCCTGCCCACTCTCCAATAGGAAAAAAGGGCAGGAAAAGAAAATCTAGCAGCTCGAGCCAGCCGGTGGCGTCAACAACTGCGAATCCGATCAGGTTTCGGGACGGGCCACCAAGACCCGAGGGAATTATGTTGAGGATTCATGTGGCGGGTGAGACCATACTACCTAAGAATTTGCGGAAGCTCGCCAGTTAGGAACTGCAGAGTGTGCATGATGGCGTGCTGATGATAGAGAGACGCCTTCTATCGGAGAAAGATCCCTCGCACCCGGTATTCGTGGTTAAGGTGCCACCAGGCTTGGGCTTCGTCGACAATGCCCCTGCGGATCTGTTCTTCCTGCGGTTTGAAGACATCTTCAATATGTTCCACCTATACCCGCTGCACACACCGGGCATCGCTATAGTGGACCCCTACTACATGCGTGACGGCTGCTTGGGTTCCCCCGCTGAACGACGTATCATGGCCTCATACCTAAAAAGAATCCTCGTGGCGAACAAGACAAAGGAATACATTCTCGTGCCTTACTTTCCCGAGTAAGTCGTTATTCACTCGCCACCGTCGATTGGCTTTATTAGATCATCATCATTCTTTTTCCAACACATTCCATTTGTATTTTTTGCGCAGAGATGAACACTGCACGCTCATCTCCTTATCGCCGAAGCATTCCCATGCCACGTATTTCGACTCGGGGAGTCTAGAAAAGAAGAAAAACTACGACAAGATCAAGGAAGTTCTGGATGATGCTCTCACTGGCTTTGCCTCGACGGAAGGCACCACCTTCGTGCGTACGAAGGTCAAGTTCGGCAGGCATGTCTTCAACCACGTAACGGAGTTCCCCTGCGTGAAGCAGCCGGAAAACAGTAAGAAGGAAGCCTACTACGCACTCCATCACATGAGGGCGTTCCTACTTGACCAGCAGAATTCTACGCTGCCAGATCATCTCAAACAGTGGGCCGAAGCAAAGGCCAAGATCACTGATTCAGATATTAGACAAGAGATGTATCGCATCCAGCAACAGTTTGGGGCAATCATCTTTCATGATGTCATGACTTCGGGGGGGATCTTCTACGGAGGAAATATCCCGAATAACCGTGACATAGAAGATCGCCTAGAGATGTAGGGTGACTATAGGAAGTTCATGACGAGACAAGGCATCCTCCCGTTCCCTAAGCCGAGCCAGAAGGCTTGATGTTGGCCTAGTTGTAGTTACAAACTATAGATGACCTTTGTGTGTGTGTGTGTGGACAAGTGTACATGCTACTATACTTATCTTATTAGGTTTATGAATCATCGCTTACTTCTTTTGCTTATTATTATTATTATATATCAATCAATGCTTGGTTTTTTTGCTTACTCTTTGGTCCTTTTCTCACTTTGGTCCTTCTTTTTTTCCTTACTCTTTTTTCGAGAATAATGCCGATGATTGAAATGTCGTGGCACACTATATATGTGAATGCGCTACGATGGGATTGTGAGCCTTGTGATATGCACAAGTCCAGGTCATGTGCATCCTACTTGGCTCACGGTTCCATCGTAGCATATTCCTGTGTCCAACGACCTATGTATATATATGAGGCATTCTTTTCGAGTTATTTTTGTATTTTTCGAGAATAATGACGATGATTGAAATGTCGTGTCACAATATATATGTGAATATGCTATGACGGGTTAGTTAGCCTTGTGATATGCACAAGTCCAGGAATTGTGTATCCTACTTGGCTGACTGTTCCGTCATAGCATATTCCTGTGTCCAACGACCTAGCTAGTTATATATGAGGCATTCTTTTCGAGCTACTTTGGTTTTTTCGAGAATAATGCCGATGATTGAAATGTCGTGGCACAATATATATGTGAATGTGCTACGACGGGACTGTAAGCCTTGTGTTATGCACAAGTCTAGATATTGTGCATCCTACTTGGCTTATGGTTCCATCGTAGCATATTCCTGTGTCCAACGACCTATGTATATATATATGAGGCATTCTTTTTTTATTTACTTTGGTCTTTTTCGAGAATATGCCGATGATTGAAATGTCATGGCACAATATATATGTGAATGTGCTACGATGGGATAGTTAGCCTTGTGATATGCACAAGTCCAGGAATTGTGCATCCTACTTGGCTAACCGTTCGGTCGTAGCATATTCCTGTGTCCAACGACCTATGTATATATATATATATGAGGCATTCTTTTCGAGTTACTTTGGTCTTTTTCGAGAATAATGCCGATGATTGAAATGTCGTGGCACACTATATGTGAATGTGCTGCGATGGGATTGTTTGCCTTGTGCTATGCACAGGTCCAGGTGTTGTGCATCCTACTTGGTGAATAGTTCCATCGTAGCATATTCCTGTGTCGAACAACCTAGTTATATATGAGGCATGCTTTTTGAGTTTGGTCTTTTTGATTTAGGAGTACTTTCTATAAGTGTATCTTCATATGCGACTTTAATTATATATGTTTTTTTTTCAATCACCGGTTAATTATTATTGTCAACTTATAGATGACGTGGTACGTCGTGTACAAGGGACGGGTTTCCGGAGTCTACGATGATTGGGAAGACTGCCGGAGACAGGTGCACCGTTTCAGCGGCAATAGCTATAAAGGGTACAACACTATGGCGGAGGCGGAAGCTAGATACACACGCTATCTAGCGGGAGTTAGGACAAGGAACCGGATGAAGACCTACACCTTCGTCGCGGCGGTGATCATGCTTATTTTCTTTGGTTGTTTATCCCGTGTTTGTGTCTAGTTAGTTTAGATGTCTAGGCGAGCTTCCGAGCTCTAACTTGTTCGATCAACACATGTATTCGCATGTCACCAACTACTTTGTAACTTGATCAAAACAATGTAACTTATACTATGTATTCATGTATGAGACTTATCTATATGTATTTGTTTCAATCTTGTTTTTCAAATTGTGTATTTATATATATAATTGTATATCTTGTATCTGTGTGTGTATATTTGCCTGTAATATTGTATATAATCTGGCTCGGAAATTTAAAAAAAAAACAAAAAAACACCTGTGGCGCACATGACCTACCTTTTGTGGCGCACTACGCCTAAAGCGCACCTCAGAAGCTTAGTGGCGCACTGGGTAGTGCGCCACAGAAGATCCTAAGCGTAGCGCACCTGCCCACATAGCCGTGGCGCACTAGCAGGTGCGCTACGCCTATCTCGACACAACCGTGGCGCACTAGGCAGTGCGCCACGGCTAGGAGATAGCCGTAGCGCAAGGCTAGTGGCGCACCCCTAGTGCGCCACAGATGCTCTTTTCAGGTGCGCCACGAATGGCCATTTCCCTAGTATGCGCTACTTGGAGTACCAATCCTCCCAAAGCCAAGGACCAATCACATGTGGAGGTGTCATCACCGTGCTTGCCAATGCCCTGGGCATTGTCCTAGGTGAGTTGAAACCGGTGTAGGTGAGCGACGTGTTGGTTTCTGTACTTTAAAGGCTTGTGGAAGGATCACTAGGATAGGTGGTGTTTATTACCTGCATATTGTTGGAGCTGGGCGTCTCTACCCCACTCCTCTTCCTAATGGTCTTTTATCTATCGAGGAAGGACGCGTGCTTTATGACTTGCAGGTTGAGCAACACCAACCCGAGGAGGATATTTCGAACGAGGATGAGGACCAAGAGGAGGAGAAAGAAGTTCCTTATCAAGAGAAGCAACCACCAAACTGGTTCCCTACATATCAAGACTTCCAAGAACTTGGAGGGACTGTGGAGGGGATGCATAATCTTGCCCTGAACCTCCGTGACACAACTAGTAACTTATCAACTCAATTTTTGGATTGGAGTTACAACTTTTTCCTGCCACTTCAATGATTTGAAGGGCTTGCAAAATCCTAAGCTTGGGGAGGTTTTCTATTTATTTTTATTTGGCGTTCATTTCCTTTATTTTATTTTTGAGGTTATGTTTTTTATTTGAGTTTAAGCACTCGTGTTGGTTTCCCCAACACTTTATCTTTAGTTATTTTATTTTGTTTTCGAGATTTTCAAGCCGAGATTTGCCACCAATTTTCTATTCTTTAAATACCCCTTCTCAAAAACCACAAAAAGATTTCTCCATTTGTCTTTTTTCCCTCTTTTTTCTTTTCGCGTCGAGGTTCTCATGTATTTGCAGGAGAGTGACCGACTTTGAGTTTCCAAGAAACAAATCAAAAAGGAAGAGAGAAGTGGAACCAAACATGAGAGGTATGCCTTATGACTCCCCACTTTTGAAGTTTGAGAAACCCATGCTAGTTAGTAGTAAATGTTAAGATGTTATATCGGTGGAGTGAGTCTCTATATTCTAGTAAAATTTTGTTTGCATGGGTATTTAGTTGAGTATGTTTTGTTACAGCTCTTCTAGTTAACTAAATCTTTCCTGAAAATATGCTAAACAAGTCAAATAAGAAAAAGTCTCACAATTGAAGGCTTGGGTGTTGTAGTGTTTAGTCTTGAAAGCTTATTCCTAGAGATACTCAACACCACAGAAAATAATGATTGACTTGATAGCTCTCTTTGATTAGATTTGTTCAATTGAATTAATGTTTAGCGGTTTTTGTGAGCATGCCAAAGTTTGACTTGTGAATCATAATAATGATATAGCTTTATGCGTGTCAAACTTCATGGGATGCCAACAACTTCGCTAGCCTATGAATGATCTTCATGGAGGAAACTCCTAGATTTCGGCTATGAGTTGATTAAACATTTGTAGCAGCAATGCTATAATGTGTAAGATTCTTGGCACTCTCAGGTAGTTGTAAACATGATGGAATCACTCCTCTGGCTGATATGAGTAATCATTATGCAAAAGGAACAAAAACCTTAGTGATGCCACGAGTGTCCATCACAACCCGATAAACTAATGAATTTTTTGGCATGCTCTCAATTACTTAAGAACTGAAATTCTTGAAGGATAATGAATAGATAAGTAATGCTTGAAAATTCTTGATTTATTGATGTGGGACAATTGAGATACTTTAGTATATGGTTTTCATGATGAACTCTCACACTCTCAATTTTACATAATTATACTTTATTGTTAAAAGGCAAGCTTATAAGTTGATTACATGATATGGAATAAAGTTTACTCATTTGAATCATACATGCTTATAATAATTTTGCTGCGCTATAAGGATTCATGAAACCTGTATGATATGCTTTCCATTACTCTATCTATGCGGAAGTCTTTTTTATTAATAAAGTGGAGGAAACATGAGACTACCAATCATGAGTAAGATCATCATCTCATTATTTCAGTTTAAATCCTGAGTTCTTTTTTGATTTTGGTTTTCTTGCTCGAGGACGATCAAGTTTAAGGTTGGGGAGGTTGATGGCTGTGAAATATAGCCATCCACACTCACATTTAAACTGGATATTATTCATACTTTTGATGACATATCTCTCTAAACCCTACCACTAATGCCTAATGATCAAAGGGGTATGCAATCCTTTCTTGCTCTTTTTCCTTACGCAGATAATGACGTATAATGATGGGAATCACAACATTAAACTCAAATATACAAGATTTCCAACACGTCAAAGAAACCAGGAGCCGTGAAGTGGATCCAGTGCCTTTAACGACCAATTATACGACCTTAATAAAATTCCTGCCGTATAGTTGGCACCGACATCACCAGGTCAAACAGAACAACTTTTGTGAAGGGACCCCTATATAAAGAGGCTTCGGGAGACGAGAAAAACCTCTATTTTTCGACCGCAACTCTCCCTGCCACCAAAAGCCACCACGCCGGAGGAATAGATCTAGATCTAATCTCCAAACCCTTCTCCACCACCATAGCCATATTCCACCACTTGTAATAGTAGATCTCTTCTCCAATTGGTGACATTGTAAGAATATTTGCTATCAATCTTATGATCTTTATTACAATGTTTATGATTGTTGATTTCATCTCTATGTGTGAGTAATTCTCCTTGGGCTAAGGGCTTCGGCCTAGCCATGTAGCTTTTTGTGCATTTTATTTATCATAGATGGAATCATGTATTAGTTTTTATGACATGATGATTATTGTACCCTCTCTTGCCTCAATCTAAGGACTTGTCAGGTACCGAAGACCCCAAGGATTGATCCAGGTATAGGGAGTGTGAGTAATGACTGATATACAGGTTGGGAGCCCCAGCGACAGAAGTGGTAGTACAGCTATATGTGAGGGATTTACTTGGGATTAACGGTGACATCACTATGCATATAATTAGTTCTCCTTCTTCTATGGATGAGACTAGTAGGTTATTTCTATAAGCGGTTGCGGATGCAATAGCAATTATGGATGCACTGCCCACATATAATTATCTTGCTCTAACAATTACATGCATACTTTATTATTATCTTTTATTCCCATCAGATGTTTTGCAAAACTACTAGTGAAACAGAAAGCCCCAGGCCCTCTCTCTCCATCGTCAACAACAACAAAAAGATCGCAAACTCTTGGTCCGGTGAAAACACAAAAGGAATTCTAAAACTCCCGAATGTTCGTTAAAGTAACTTCACTTTTCTTTCTGCTTCCCGAGGATTCGATAAACCTAGGTCTACTAGGGAAAAAGAACTATACTACATCCGTTATCCGGATCGAAGGTATCAATCACGATGGTGCTCTTTTCAGCGTAAAAGCGGTAGTCACTAAAGCTTTAATCTTTAAAATACAATGGTCGTTTTATAACTGACATCTTTGATCTCACCATGTCAAACAAGATTTTATTACATATCTCGAACACTCCATACTCCTATGGTGTTTTGGGAAATGAAAATCCATGGAACAATTCCTCAAATCTTAGGTGTTATGCTAAACTTGTAACTCAAATATCTTCCTTTATGATCCAATCATAAATTCTTTATTTTCTTGTTACATTGATTTTCCACTCCATTTTGAAAGTATTTGAACATTTTCAAATATTTCACACTTCTTCCTCATTAAGTAAATATACACATATATTCACTAAAATTTCCAGAGAAAGCATATTAAGTTGAAGTCTATCACTCATGACTACACATAATGGACTACATACATCAATATGTACAAATTCCAATAAGTTAGTCGTTCGTTCTTCTTTGGCCTTTGAATGAAATTTCACTTATCTCTAGGAAAGTCTCACAAGTGTCATTTGATCAAACTCAAAAGGCTAAAAAATTCCATCAGTATGAAGTTTCTTCATGTTTTCTTTCCAATATAATTTAAACAACGATGTCACTTCATAAGTGATCTTTCAATCATTTGTCTTATGCCATTTTTAGCATTTAGTTTTATGGATGTGATTTCTCCAACTAGATTTGTAAATCATCCATCTTATATGGAATACAGTAATTATTTGAACAACCTTTTGTTCTCATAATACCCGATAAAAATAACAATTGTTGAAACAAATCTTGAAGGTAAGCTTTGATGTCAATGAGAAATACAACAACACTTTGTTTGTTTTTGACGAACATCATCACATATTCTCTTGTTGGTTACTTAGGACATTGCAGGTCATGAATTGTGTTGTCCTGTATGACATTTCACACCAACCAATTTAGTATCCAATACCCAAGAACCACATTGTTTAACAAGCAAAGACTACATCCATAACATGTATATCATCTATATACCTAAGCTAGACAATTCCAGTCTTTCCTTTTTCTGCCAAATATTTCTATCAGCATTTCCAAAGCGTGTATAGTCAAATACTAATACCTTTGTACTTGCACTTTGAAGTAGATCACCATCATCAAATGTTTGGTGTGCTTTCAAAATCCATTCTTTAGTAATCTTTTAGTGTAGTAAACATTTTACCTACATCTTGTTATCATGACAACTTTCATGATATAGCTACCATAGCTTATAAAGGCGAATCACGAGTATAATGTTACTTTCCAAAATCCTTTTGGAGGATTAGGACGTCTAGCATCTCCAATCTTCGCAAATTCTCATACAATATGATAACATGTATTTTGCTAAATCATACTCTATCATATTGCAACCAAAACATTGTTTTCAGATATCACAATATCTTCCACACATGATGGTTTCTGAAACATTTCTTTCAGATCCTAGATAACCTTGATATTGAAACAATCTTTTGAATATCAAGAATCATGGAGGCAAACATGATACTTTAGATACTAACATTGGAATTATTACTCTTAATTTAATACTAATTATTAAACTTTACGGAGTAAACGGAATTTGTAGAAAGTTTGCAGTAGGACTTTTAAACTTTAGTTTTACACTCAAAACAATACGATACCAGTTCATAAAGTAACTATCCAGAATTATATAGTTCTATTATCTCAATTATAACTAAGCATGAGGTGGTGAACGGATGCCAATGACTACAACAATTATGCAAATTCACTTTGATTTAATTTATGATAAATTGAGTTTAATTTTAATCATATTACTATTTAAAATCCCACTCAAAACAACATCCCTCATGTTTCCTTAGTGATTACATGAACTAAATCCATTACACCAAGTCCGATCATCACGAGACAATATGTAGCTTCAAAGGCGAACAAAACATGTCCATCATATCAACCATATGACTCATGCTTTACCTTTTGGTATTCCGTGTTCCGAGACCATGTCTATACATGCTAGGCTCGTCAAGGTTAACCTTATTATCCGCACGTGCAAATCTGGCTTGCACCCGTTGTATGCACACGTAGAATCTATAACACCCGTTCATCACGTGATGCTTCGAAACGACGAGTATTAGCAATGATGCCTATTAAGGATGAACATTTTATTACTTGATATTTAGTGAGAACAATCATCTTATAGTGCTACTATCGTGATATAAGCAATACCAGATACAAAAAGGATTAACATCACATGCAATTCATAATATATGATATGGCCTTTTCTTCTTATTCCTTTGATCTCCATCTCCAAAGCACGGACATGATCTCCATCATCACCAACATGGCGTCAAGGTCAGTGGCACCGCTTCATGGTGGTCCATCACTTATATCAACTATTACAACTACTTGGAATAAAGCTATTACATGATGAATAGACACGCATGTCTTAACAAATTTAAAGACAACCATTAGGCTCCTGCCGGTTGCCATATTATAATAAGGATCATCTCATACATCAAATATAATCACAATAACATCATGGCCATATCACATCACATGCCTCTGCAAAAACAAGTTAGACGCCTCTAATTTTCTTTGCATATTTTACGTGGCTTGGAGCTTTTGAATAAAAACCGTTCTTACCTACGAACAAGAACCACAACGCCGATACAAGTGTTGTCAAGTGCAAATTGTAAATTGAATCTTAACTATGGTGGGTCTCGTGGTTTTGTCGACACGTATGCCATAGGGGTATCCCAACGGCGAGTTTAGAGACGTGGGGGGAAGACGGAGAGCGTCCGGGTCGGCTTGACATAGTTTATCTAGGTTTAGATCTCATGACGGTGGCGAGATCCTACTCCTGCTATAAATCACTATAATGGCAATACACCGAGTTACATGATTGGGGGTTCACTGTGTGCGAGTTGTGCTATCAACTTGTTGCTCTCGTCTAATCTTGTTCCCTAAAGTCTCCCGTAGGCCGTCTTATAAGGATGCCATCTCTAATCTTGTTACAGGGAGAGTCCCAGCCGGATAGGGTTATAGAGTCCTAGACTAATACTAACTGGTCTTCGTGTTCTCCAAGGCTCCGGCTTCCATTTAAGACAGTGGCATGTCGCCTTCCTTTATCCCTGCTGGACCTCCGGCTTCCTATCAGCAACTGGGCCGCCCGGTTATGCCATAGGCCTAACCACCAATTGTGGGCCACCTGGGCTTGCGGGTATGAGACTATGCCGTAGGTATACCCATTTGGTATATCCATAACAGTAGCCCCTGGAGTTCTTCAAGATCCTCGCGTTCCTCCGTCTAGCTTTGAGCGTAAGTATCACGTCGTCTTCAATTTGTAGGCGTGCTTCGTGAAGAATCTTGGAGAGCTCCCATATCATATTCTCATCTGACTAAGCCTAGCTAGAGAGTTGCTTGTATGCTTCTGTGAACGAGTCCAAGGCAGAGAATTCTCTAACGAATCGTTAGTGATTCTTTCAAGCTCTAGGAACATCTTCAATATCATCATCCATGCAGGACGATAGGTAAGCCGTGAAAAATCACGGGTACCGGGCCACGATCATAAAGGCTGCCAGTCTACCGACTTAGAACCAGAAAAGTCACAGACATAAGAGCTTGCCGAATTAAGGTCTCAGAGCCTCTCAAGTCATGGATGTTCAGGCCATCGAGCCGTTTAACCCAGGAAACTTCCGTGAAGGCAAAGTTAATGTCATGCCCCCAAGTTTCGCTAGCCCGATTCTTCACCGTCTTGAAAGTTTTGTTGACATAACCATATGTAGCCCGCGAGCATTGAGTCGGCTTCGTCGAAGGCGGCTTGATGCTCAAAAGAACATGCATAATTGTACATCAAACTATTGTAGCCCCCGAGCGCCAAGTCGGAGTTTCAAAAGAAATTCGTCTTGGTGCTCTAAGAGTAGCTTTAGAGAAAATGTGAATAGTGTAGCCCCCGAGCGCCAAGTCGGAAATAATTTCAGCTTGGTGCTCCAGAGAGAATTTCACAAAAATCCAGCATCGGTGTAGCCCCCGAGCTTCAAGGTGGAATTCACATGAATTTTCTTGCTTGATGCTCAAAGAGAACTAAACCATGTCTTGGAGATCATCGTACTGTAGCCCCCGAGGTTTGTTTTGGCTTGGACGCAAGTCGGGACAAAGCTCTTAAATTAGAGATGTCAAGCCCCCAAGCGTTGATCCGACATTCTCAAAGGCGGCTCAAATCTTGGTCAACAATTGCAATTGCATCCCCCGAGGTGTCAAGCCTAGTGAAAATCCGGCTCAAAACACCTTAATCCGAGGTATGCGGCAATGTCCAAGCGTCATGTACCCGAAACATAAATATGAAAATACAAATGTATTAAATTGTTCCTTTAATCGTGTTCAACAAACAAATGTAAGGCGGAACAAACATAGCCTTTGAAAAAATGCTTTAAAGCTAAAACAATGCAACAACTGGACATATAAAACTGTTAGGAAGAAAAAAACTCAACTAATTTAAACAGTTTATGTAAAATTTTGTTTAAGCAATTGCTGGCTTATCCATTATTCTGGTTTTTATGCTTGACCTTTCGTGAGATGGAAGACTCGCATCACAGAACCATGTCCTTAGGTGATGATGCCTAATGGCACCGTCCAGAACCCAAGGCCAAAACGCCGGCTTTGAGTGCTGAGAAGTCACTACTCTGAAATCCACATAAAAACAACAGAAAACGTGTATCCGGAAAACTTAAGCTAACGTCTGAATGCGCGGTTTTTGTATGGCACTGGGGCCTTAAACGGCAAGCCAGTAGAAAGTTATATTCACGGGCGCAAGGCAAATCGTGAAAAAGATATGATCAATAATTAAAGCGGTAAAAGACTCAACAGACGAGTGAACCAATCTTAATATGATGATAAAAACAATTAAAATATTATAAAATAAATAGACTTGGCTGTTTGAGCGAAGTCGGTGTTGCGCGACGTAGACGGATCTGACTATGCTGGAGACAAGCCGGCGAAGTAAGCCTTGATGACCGCAAAACTGTCCATAATGGAGATGAAGTAGAGCACGTCAAGAACGAGAACGAAGCCGGACTACTGCCGGGGCGAAATCAAACTCAAGCGCGTTAGAGGCCAAGCGCACGACGCTCGAGGCTATCTTGCACGTGTTGAAAAAAAGTAATGTCGACTAGTACTTTCTAGTAATTAGCCTCTATTGTTATGCATGCAATTAGTGCTCTTGCCACTAAATTCATGCAGGAGATTTGTACGTGAGGCAAACCAAGCTAGCTCGTCATAGATCGATCCAGATGATGGTTTTATTTTCTTGCTGTTTTGAGCATCGTTAGACCGACAACTTCATGTACTACCGTGGCTGAATTGGTTTGCTACTGAGACGCACCAATGCATGGCAACACAAAAGGCATAGGCAACTGGCCGGTTTGTTGGCGTCGATGCGATTTGCTCTAAGGCAGCTGCAGGCGAAACATAAAAATTTCGAGCCCACATGTCCGATCAGCTGCACGCAGAGGCAGCGATTGATGTTGATTTTCGCGTCTCCGTATACTTGGCCACACACTCGAGAGGAGAGAGAATAATTGGCCTCATACTCTTAAGAGCGATGACGAAGCCAAAGCGTCGAAGACGGCGAGGGATCCCGTTCGGATCCGTGCTGTAAGCGTCTCTTGCCCCATGGTGGGCGCCAACTGTCGTGGTATTGCCGACAAGTACGCCAAGGAGTGGTCCTCACAGTGCGTGATTAGAGACGTTTGGTAAGGCGGACGGTTGACGGGTACGAGGTAACACAGCTTACCCAGGTTCAGATCCCACAACGGTGGCGGAATCCTACTCATGCTATAAATCACTGTAATGGCAATACGCCGAGTTACAGGGATTGGTTCGCTGTGCGAGGTGTATGTTAATCGATGCCCAAAAGTCTCCCATAGGCCCGACTTATATAGTCACCAGGTCCTAAGGTTACAGGAAAAGTCCTAACCCGACAAGTTACAGTATACAATCAGTCTAACATGTCTTGCACTCCAAGGCTCCGGGTACGTCGGTGACTCCTCCGTAGCCTTCCTTTATCTGGCATGGGCCTCTCTTCTGGATCAATCTAACTGGGCCACCCAGCAGGCCATGGTCCATGCTACCAACTATGGGTCACCCGGGTTATCCGGATAAGAGACATGCTATGAGGATACCCATATAGCATATCCACAACAGTGGGAGAGACAGACACCCGTAAAGACACTTGTGCAATGCAAGTTGCACGCTGAGCATAGAGCAAGTCTCATGTGCGACGACATGTAAGGTTAGCCTGGGCCGATTCATCCCACCGTCCCGCAAGATGCAAAGTACACGAAAAGCAAGCAACAACAAGAGCATCAACACCCACAAAACCATCGTGTTCTACTCGTGCAATAGATTTACGTATAGATTCGGCTCTGATACCACTGTTGGGTTCATAGCATAGAAAACAAAAAAATTCTATCACAAGAACAAATAAAACCAAGATCCAATCTATGGCCAAGCCAAGATCCAATCTACGAGATAGGTGCAACAAGATAGAAGAGAACTAACCCTCATAGATCCAAAGCGTAAACGAGATCTAATCTCATGGTTGATATAGTCGATCACTTGCCGATCTCAAGATCGCGATGACGATCCTTTCCGGCACCGCTGATACGTCGAAAACATATCTATAATTTTTGATGTTCCATGCTTGTTTAGTATCTACTTTGCTTTGCTTTGTCTACACTTTGAGGTATTTTTATATGTTTTCTGGGACTAACCTATTAACAGGATGCCACATTACCAGTTGCCTGTTTTCTTCTGTTTTTGGTTCTAGAAAAGGCAGAAAATCAATATTCTCGGAGTTGGACGGGACAAAAGCCAAAGTCAATATTTTACCGTGGGGAACACGGAGCCAGAAGATGAGACGAAGGAGGGCCTCGAGGGGTACACACCCCCTGGCCGCGCGGCTAGGCCTGGCCCACGCCTGGGGGGTGCAACCGCCTCGGGCATCCCCTCGGCCTCCCTCTTCGCCTATAAGAAGCCCCCGATACCTAAATCCTAAGTACCCGATCAATCTTCCACGAAACAGTCCGTAGCCGCCGCCACCATCGTCCCTAGATCAGGGAGGATCCGAAGCTCTTCCCGGCACCCTGCCGGAGGGGAGAGATCATTCCGAAGGCCTTCTTCATCACCATGCCAGCCTCCGGTATGAAGCGTGAGTAGTTCCACCTTGGACTACGGGTCCATATAGTAGCTAGATGGTTGTTTCTCCTCCTTTGTGCTACCATGTTTAGATCTTGTGACCTCCGTTCATGATCAAGATCATCTATTTGTAATCATGCATGTTGTGTTTGTGGGGATCCGATGGATATTGAGAATGCTATGTCAGATTGGTTAATGATTCAATCTTATTGATTCTATCGTGTCTGTGTTGTTTGAGATCTTGCATGCTCTCCATTTCTAGTAGCTATCTTGTCCAAGTAGATGCTTGTAACTCCAAGAGGGAGTATTTATGCTCGATAGTGGGTTCATGCCTCTATTTAATCTGGGGAAGTGATAGAAATCTCTAAGGTTGTAGATGTGGTATTGCTACTAGGGAGAAAACAACGATCTCTTGTTCATGGAACAAGTGGATTGTTTACCTTACACACTTTGCTTAAAGAAGTTATCCGTTTCTTGGAACTTAAGACTGGAGGGGGTTCGGATGATAACCTGAAGGTGGATTACTAGTCATAGATGCAGTTGGATGGCGGTCCATGTATCTTGTTGTATTGCCCAATCAAATCTTATAGGATCATGAATGTCTAGTATTGCATTGTTATGCCTTGCTCTGTCCTATCAATTGCCCCGCTCTAATTTGTTTATGCCACATGTTGTGTTGTTCATCTTAAGGAGAACACCTCTAGTGAACTATGGACCCCGGTCCAATCTTTACCATTGACACATCTTCCACTTTTCCTGTTTACTTTCTGCAAACTACCATTACCTTACACACCATATAGTTAATCCTTTGTTTTCAGCAAACCAGTGAGATTGACAACCTCACTATTCATTGGGGCAAAGACTTGAGTTTGTGTTGTGTATGTTTCCAAGTTGCTAGAAACACCTTTGATTCGTTTCCTTACTCCTATTGGTTCGATAACATTGGTTTCTAACCGAGGGAAAACTTGCTGCTGTCCTCATCATACCTTCCTCTTGGGGTCTCCCAACGAAGCTCTACAGTGATCTGAGCTACACATCATCAAGCTATTTCTGGCGCTGTTGCCAGGGAGGCTAAGGACGACTTCATAAGGGGAGTCCTTCACAACCTTTCTCTTTACTTTATTTTTGTTTTGCTTAGTTTGTTTTGCCTTGTTTTGTTTGCCTCTTTTTATCAAAAACTCCAAAAAATTAGTTTTGTTTGGTTTGCTTTCTTTTATAAAAAACACAAAAAAATTAGTTCCTACTTTAGTTGCTACCATGTCTGGTGTTGTTCCAATCATTGTGTCACCTATGGAAAGGATCATTGCTTTCAAACAAGAAAGTGAAGAGATTTTCAATGAAGCTTGTTCTAGAATCTCTGATTTACAAGGAAAAACTGAGCCTAAGATGTGTCTAAGCCTGGTTATTAATAGTTTCTACCATGGTCTTGCTCTTTGGTATAGATATGCTTTGGATGCTGTAGCTGGGAAAGATATTTTTCGATGTAATGAGAATGAAGCTTTGGATGCCATAAACAAGTTGATTATAATTTATAATATGCCTAGCAAGTCTGATTCTTCCTTTATAAACATCTATGCTAGGTTGAACACTCTTGAGACCCATATAGTTGCTTTGAAAGATTGCTATAACATGCTTAGAGAGCACCATGATTATGTTCCAATAAATTCTGAGCCTTCAAAATGGTTTCCTACAATAAAAGTTGCTATAAACAGTAAAACTTTTGATGCTCGTTGTGATATCATGTCTGAATTTTATATTATGCCAAAAGATATCTATGAGTCTTTGAATCTTTGGGGACTTTCTAAAGGAGGAGAAGAAATATCTCTTACCAATAATGCAACTTTATTACCCATTGGAATAGCCGAAGGTGTGTTTACAAAGATCTCAGGGAAAGTGGTGTCTACTGATTATCTTGTTATTGAATGCGTAGGAAAAGGACAAATAATAGATGTGGGAAAAGGCATTATGCATTTGGCTTCTCCAATAAGCAATCATACATTCCCTAAAGATAATAAGAGAGGTAAGATAGGTAGGAGCAAGAAAGTTGATGTTAATGCTTCTTCATTTGAAAATACTTGATTCTTGCTTCTTGTGCCTAACTTAAAGGCGTTAAAGAAAAGTACTTCTTGGGAGATAACCCAATAGTTTTCTTGAGTCTTAGAAGTTATTACTTCTGTAATGACCTCTACTTATCCTTTTATTTGATTTTTGTGCCAAGAATAACCTCTAATGAGAGGGAAGTAAGATATGGGGAGTTGCTGTCCCGAAATAGATTTCTGTCCTCCACCAAAAATATTCGTGAGGAGTCTGTATAACTCTGATTGATCTCAAGATTTACGAATAAATCCCCCAGTATGTTATCTAAATTTTGTTAGTTCAACACTTTTTGATTTGAGCAACATAAGATGTTCGAAAAAATCAGTTTCTACCTGCTGGTCTGTTTTGACAGATTTTTGCCATTATTTGCATTTGCTTCTTATCGATTCCTTTTTGAGTTCTCTTTAGATGAATTGAGATTTTTGAAGGAGTTACTACAGTAGCTTTTGTTTTTAGTGAAAAACCTTGCTATTCTAAAGCTTTGCCAGGGGTCTAATATCTTTTGAATACACTAATGTTGCTAATGAAGATTGTGTGAAGTTTTGTATGAAGGAAAAATTTCAGGTGTAGAGGGAGAATGATGCAATGAAATGAAGAATGGACAAAAGCTCAAGCTTGGGGATGCCACCATGGTGTCACCCCAAGAAATATCCAAGAGGTACAAGCGTCAAAGCTTGGGGATGCCCAAGGAATCCCCTTCTTCATCAATAAAAAGCTCAGGTTTGTCTAGACACTTCGTTTTTATTGTTTCGTGCATAGTTGTGTTGTTCTTGGAGCGTCTTAGTTTTCGTTTGCTTTGCTTAGGTTGTTTAGTTTGCTTGAATAAAGTAGTTTGGACCCCCGTTCTCGTTGTGTTGTTTTGCAAATAAGTTGCTTGGTGTTGCAAAGGAGTAGTAAGTTCTTGTAAGTGCAAGAGGAGCTTGCATTGACTGTGACTTACACTTTAGCACAACATGATAGGTGTTGTTTTGACCTTATGCTTAGTGATTATTGCTATAGCATGTCTTGTTCCAAACAATTAGGATTGCTTAGTGTGCCTTGAAGAAATTATGCGTTGTTTTAGCATGCAAAAGCTTAGTATTGTGGTATTCTCCTTTGATGCTTTGCTTGGGTTGACTTGGCACATGCTCACACCATGTTCTGACTATGACAAGTCACCATTAGCCTCTATCATCATTTAGTCCTTGACTTGTAGTACCACTCTATGCTTTGATTAGTAATGCTTTGTTGCACCACATGATTATGGCCACTATGCTCTCTTAGTTGGTTGCTCCCAGTCTTTTTCTAGCCTCCACTTGTATGGGTAAGCTCTACTCATGCTTCCAACTCCCATGAAACCAAGTTATTCCAAAGTGTCCACTATAAACTCCTATGCATGGTGTGTTACACCATTCCAAGTATAGACACTTCGTCCCGAAATAGATTTTTGTACTCCACTGTAAAAATTAATACTGGAGGGGTTTCAGATGATAACCTGAAGGTGGATTACTAGTCATAGATGCAATTGGATGGCGGTCTATGTATATTGTTGTATTGCCCAATCAAATCTCATAGGATCATGAATGTCTAGTATTGCATTGTAATGGCTTGCTCTGTCCTGTCAATTGCGCCGCTGTAATTTGTTTACGC
This sequence comes from Avena sativa, assembly GCA_916181665.1. Lineage (NCBI taxonomy): Eukaryota > Viridiplantae > Streptophyta > Magnoliopsida > Poales > Poaceae > Avena > Avena sativa. The sequence continues at coordinate 181,846,440 of OV702284.1, read as the reverse complement.
AGCATGTTGTGTTGTTTATCTTAAGGAGAACACCTCTAGTGAACTATGGACCCCGGTCAAATCTTTACCATTGATACATCTTCCACTTTTCCTGTTTACTTTCCTCAAACCACCATTACCCTTCCACACCATACAGTTAATCCTTTGTTTTCAGCAAACCGGTGAGATTGATAACCTCACTGTTCGTTGGGGAAAAGTATTGAGTTTGTATTGTGCAGGTTTCCAAGTTGCTAGCAACACCTTTGAGTCATTTACTTCCTCCTACTAGTTCGATAAAATTGGTTTCTTACTGAGGGAAAACTTGCTGCTGTGCTCATCATACCTTCCTCTTGGGGTCTCCCAACGAAGCTCTATAATGATCTGACCTACACATCATCAGCCGCGTTCTGGCGTCGCGTTCTGGCAGCGCTTCTGCACTCGGTCACATGTACGAAATCGATGAAGACCTTCCTATACCCATCCTAGTGGGCAGCGGAGGTAGGAGATCCCCTCGGAATCCCAGCATCACGACGGCGTGGTGGATGTTATGGAGGAGAGATTTCTGCAGGGCTTCGCCTAAGCCGGAGTAGCAGGAAGGAGGAGGAGGGTGGCGACTAGGGTTGAGGAAGAAGGGTCAAGGGGAGGTACCCACCCCTCCCATCTATATATATAAGGGGGTGTGGCCTAGGGTTCCCCCTTGGCCCACTTCCCCTAGGGTCGGCGGAAGGTAGAGAGGGGGGAAACTTGCCCCCAAGTCTTCCCCTTCCCTTTTAGGGTTTTGCCCTAAACCCTTTAGGGCTGGCCGGTTTGGTCCCTTGGGCTTGGTGCGGCTAGCTCATGAGCCCCCGCACCATTGCCTCAGCCCTTGTGGCCCCTCCCAGGGTGGTGGACCCACTGGTGTCCCCTCTAGAACATTCTAGAAGCTCCCATCAAAATACCGAAATATTTTCTAAACCCCAGAAGATAACTTCATTTATATGAATCTTATTATCCGGACCATTCTGGATCTCCTCATGATGTCCTGGATCCAATCCGAGACTCCTAACAACATTCGGTCTCCAACTCACATTCCATATATACTTAAACAACATCGAACCTTAAGTGTGTCACCCTACGGTTCGCAAACTATGCAAACATAATCGATACACCTCTCCGATCAGTAACCAATAGAGGGACCTGGAGATCCATAATGGCTCCCACATATTCAATGATGACTTATGATTGAAAGAACCATTAACATACGATAACGATTCCCTTTGTCATGCGATACTTTACTTATCCGAGGTTCGATCATCAGTATCTCCATACCTAGTTCAACCTTGCTACCGATAAGTACTCTTTACTCATTCTGTGATATGACATCCCTTGTGACCTAGTCACATGCTTGCAAGCCAATTGGATGATATTCCACCGAGAGGGCCCAGAGTATATCTATCCATAATTTGGATGGATAAATATCACTATTGATCCATGCGCTTCAACACATACTTTCAGAATACCCAATGCCACCTTTATAACCACCCAGTTGCGGAAGTGGCGTTTGATGTCATCAAAGCACTCAGTCGGTGATGGTGATTAACATGATATCATGGTAGAAGGATTAGGTTACTATGTATTTGGAAGCTTGTAGCAAAACGAACTTAATGACTTGATCTTATGCTATGCTTACTATGGGTGTGTGTCCATCACATCATTATACCAATGATATGACCTTGTTATTAATAACATCCAATGTTCATGATCAGGAAACCATGATCATCTATTAATCAACAAGCTTTAACAAGATGATGGAAAACACACAAGTATTAATGTTTCCTGTTAATACAATTATAGCATGGAATGCAAACATTTATGATAAACACAAAGATATAATAATAACCACTTTATTATTGCCTCTTGGGCATATCTCCAGGATGAACCTCCTTCCCTTTCAAACACTAACCTTCTTATCCTTCAAACCCCCCTTCTCAATGGCTAAGTGCCTCCTTTTATACTCCAAGGGGTCACCACAAGGGACAATATGGAGCACCGCCAAGGGCGTTCCCAGGCTCAATCGCGGTGTGATACATAGTCTTCAGGCAGATGGGCGGTGCCTCTAGCCAATGGATGGCCACAAGCGGTACCGCAGGCTTTCCTGATGGCCGTGTGACAGCTCAAGCTTCGATCTTTCACTCATTTTGGTGGCGTGCTGCAATGGACTGCAGCGTCATGATGATGTGTAGCAGCGCTGGCGCGTCACCAGTTTCCAAGGACATGCCTGATATGTCTTGTCAGGCTCAGTTCACTCTGGTTCCCGGGCCGCGCCTGGCCCAGGAGAGGTGATCTTCTGGTCCTTTCGGGACTTAATTGAGGTCACTCCTCTGCTTCTCTGTCCCAACCTACACCCTTACCCTCCTTCCAGGGTAGCCCAGGAAGGAGGGGCCGAACTGACTTGTGCGAGTCATTGTCCTTTCCTTCTTGTCCGCGTCTGGCTAGCGGACCAGGGCTGATTTTGTAGCATTCTTCTCATTCATAGGCACTTGCATCATAGTTGATACTTAGTCTCTAGAGGTTCATCATGCCAAATCCATACTTTCTTGGAGAACATGGTGCTCCATCCTTGCGATGCTCTCGTTGGCTAGGCCTTACAATCGCCGAGATGCTGACAGGTGGGTCCTAGCCCACATGCTACGGTGCAATGCGAGGGACCCCCGATCCCATTACACTAACAGAAGCCCCGGGCATGGGCCAACAAGTTATCGATGATGCATCCAAGTAACGTTGGCCGTGGCTCAATGAGGAGGCCGGTGCCAGGCTTCGCCCTTCAATAGCGCGTGGGCCCAGTCCGTGTCGCGGGAGGAGCGACATGACTGGACGACATGCTTTCCTATCCCGTAGAGCTGGCATGCGCATGTTTACGCAGTCAAGTGGCCGCAGGACTGTCGGGCCACGCCATGGCTTCCGCGACAGCCAGCATTGGCTGCGACCGTTTCGGTACTTACAAATTAATTTTTGTGGGGCACGACTTTTTCCCTCCCATAAGCCGGCGAGGTGGGCAGAAATCATTCCCCCTCCTTGTTTTTATAAAAGGGAGGGAAGGCGCGGGGCTGTGAATCATTCTCCACTTCCCCAACAGCCTTTCCCTTCCAACTTCCTGCTCGAAGGTGAATACGATGGTGTCGGGCAGCCCCGGCAGTCACCACCATGACGATGATCCTCCTTCTCCCAGGAGAGAGGTGGCTCCGGCTTCATCGGAGGGTCCGTGGCGTAGGGACAGGCGCTGGTGCCGAGGCTGCCGCAGTGCCCCTGCCGCTGGTGCTTATCTCCCACAGTCGAATGCTAAGTCCTTGCCCCTGCCGTAGCCGCCTGGGAGACGACAACAGAAGGGGAGGTCCTCCTGGTCGCTGTTCTCCCTCTCCATGGCACGAGCATGGCCCCCTCGTCGGGGTTGCTATGGATGGTGAGAGCCTGACCGGTACTCTCCTCCCTCGCCGCTTTAAAGCGGGGACAGCGACGATGAAACAACGAGCCTTATTGGCTTCGAGTTTCTCGTCTTCCTTCCAATGAACTTCAAGTGGTGGCTGCCCCTACCAGACTTGTTCGTGGAAGATCTCCAAGAGCACCCCTCGTGCGAGCTCCGCATGCGCGAGGCCAACAGTGACCATCCTATCCGGGTCTTGCAGAGGTGGGTGGACGATGCTGGAAACCTGTACCTATGCGACGAGTGGAAGGAATTCATGGCCCATTATGAGCTTAAGGTCAGCGATGCCCTAAAGTTCTGCTATCGCGGCGAGAGACGCTTGTCGGTAAATATATTTGACAACACCCTCTACCTCCGAAGCTATCACCCGACGCTTGTCTATGACTCCAATCTCAGCAACGCTTGATGGCGGCAGGGCGACACACTGAGTGGGTGACGCAGTCACGCATGAGGTGGAGGAGGGCTGCAGGCTCCTACCTTGCGCCGTCGATTTTACGTCCTCTCCTTTACGCCCGAGGTCTTTCTTTGCCTTTGCGTCATTTCCTTCTTTTGATTTATTGTGCTCATGGATGGCCTTGATTCATCCATACTTTATCGCTCTCACTCCACCATGGAGCCCGTGGGGGCGTTGTTTGTCTTCTCGGACGCCTTTCTCCGATTCCCTGGTTCCAGCCTTACGGTCGACTCAGGCCTTGCTTGCGGGACTATCCAATCCCGGTAATCGCACAGTCGTTGCTACTCCCACCTGGCGGTGAGCTTTACACCCTTGCCTTGCCGGGACTAAGCCTGTGCATACAGGGTTGGGGCATTTTGGCCGGTTTGGGATAGTGGAAAATTTTGTACTACATCTAAACTTTGGATTTCATTTGTGAAGGAAAATTAACTAGGTTGCAACTTTCAGGTTTTACCGGTTTGCCTAGTTTTAGTTTTTTCTCACCCTTAGCCAAGACCTTGCCTTGCCCTCTCGTTTCTCATCCATCCGTTGTACATCCTGAAACATGATGAACACACCTTACGACATCTTACCCATGCCTCAAGTTTAAAACAGGGTGCCGTGGGCTTGATAAGGGCGCACGGAGTTGCCAACTCGGGGGCCTACGTGGGAGGTGTGTCTTCGCGATTTATTGCTTGTCGGCAATGCCTAGATCACAACGCTCATACATCAGAGCGGATCATGAGAGTACGACATTTCCTGGCCTAAAAATCTTGTTACCCATGTCGGGTCCCGAGAAAGATACAAAGGAATGCAAAATCCCAAAAAAGGCTCGGCAAATGAAAACAAGCAGAAAAATGAGAGCAACAGGATTCTCATTACAAGATAGGGGCAGCCCCATACAAGCAGTTTACACATAGGCGGGGCAGGCCAGATATACTAGTATTCATCGTAGTTGCTGGGAGCACTACGCTCGCTCCCGGGCTTTCAGTTGCAGGGGAACCTCCACTCACACTTGGGATTTTTAGGTCCCAGGAGCACCATGCACACTCCCCGGCTTTCAGTTGCCGGGGGAACCTCCACTCACACCCGAGCTTTTTAGTTGTCGAGAAAAACATGCATGCTCCTGGGATTTTAGTTGTCGGGATAACCTCCACTTACACCCAGGATTTTTAGTTGCTAGGAGTCCCACACACGTTCCCTGGCCTTCAGTTGCCGGGGGAACCTCCACTCACACCCGGGCTTTTTATTTGCCAAGAGCACCAGGCATGCTCCTGGGCTTTCAATTGCCGGGGGAATCTCCACTCACACCTGGGCTTTTTATTTGTCGGGAGCACCACACGCGCTCCCGGGATTTTTAGTTGGTAGGGTGGATGTGAGAAGTTTTTAGCTTACTTGGAGAGCCACCAGTACCAGAATTTTCATCGGAACTAGGTTCCGAAAGGGTCATAGCCTCTTCCCGGGCGAGCCGGTAATCGAGGTGAAAGGTTGGTCCAAATCGGACAAAGTGCTAGTGTGAGTCATAGGAAAAGCGATGCCTGCAAGTTTGAACAGTTGAACAGAGCAGAACACGACGTCCCTTATATCACCTATGATGGTTAAGGTCCCCCACAAGGAGGGATACTTGAGCGAGTTGTAGGCATGGTGGGAGACCACCATGAACTTTGACAGGGCAGGGCGCCCTATGATGCCGTTATACGGAAGGGAAATATCCGCAACATCAAAGATGATGTTCTCAGTGCGGTAGTTGTCTTGAGTGCCGAATGTGACCGTCCGTTCGATCTTACCCCACGGCTGGGTATCTCCCGAGTTTATGCCCATGAAAGATTGCTAGGGGCTAACCGATCCTCTATGATTTGGGGCTTGTCCAATAGCTTTGCTGAGAGGATGTTGAAGCCAACCCTTCCATCTACCAACATCTTGGTGACCTTGACGTTCTTTATGATGGGGGAGACCAGTGGTAGCATGCTGACCCCAGCGATGCGGTCCGGGTGATCTCCCGCATCAAAAGTAATCGGCACGTGGGACCACCAAAGTGGCCGCTGTGCCTCCGGGATGGGTTGTACGACGCACAGTTTAGGGAGAAACGCTTAAACTCCCCATGGGAAGTAATGGAGTAAGCTCCTCCATGTGCGCACGCGCAATCCTGTACTTGTGGGTATTGTCTGCACCCGTCATTGTCGTTGTTCTAATTGACGGCAGAGTCATTGCCGCGCGGTTGAGGGGCTGTGTTGCTATGGGCACCTCCGCACCCTGCTATTGGTTCGTATCCACCACCTCCATCTCCTCCTCGTGCAGCCCCCACGTGGCCCTCGCGACCTCCGGCGGGGGCGCTTGGGCCAGGCTAGACTGGGTAGTCCTTCGCATGATGGCCGGTTTTGTTGCAGCGGTAACAGTTCCTGAAGGTAACGTTAGTCCCCTGCTCAGCGATGCGCCTCTTTAGTCCCTCGGCGTAGCCGAGGATGTAGTTGCAATTCCAAGCGTCATGCTCGTCGGGTTCATGCAGAGGGCACCATTTCCCCATGGCAGGCTTGGCAGCCTCCACCTCTTCCTCTGGTTTGGTCTTCTTTTCAGCCCCGATGGGAGCGTTAGGCTTTGTAGCCAAATCCTGTCGAAGGCCCCGCTTATGCGAGAAGATTTTCTTTGCAACGGTGCTTCCCAAATAGGCCTCTCCCACGGCTTCCCGGGCAGCGTCCTCGGCCGCAAGGCATCCTTCCTGTGCCAAGGAGCAGAGGCCAGGTAACACCGACAGTTCATGGGTGTTCTTGACGGGATGCATGTTAAGCTCATCATGCATATTGCTAACGCGCACATTCATGGTGAATGCGCCAATAATGGTGGCATCCTCCACCTTCAGGATGGTGTGTGCGATCTGCGAGAATCACAACATGAAGTCTCGCAGTCGCTCGCCATTCCCCTGGACCACTGTGTGGAGCTGAATGAGTGTTCCCAGGTGCTTGAAGGCTCCTTGGAACACGCTCACAAAGAGAGTGGACAACTCAGACCAGGAGTGAATGAACTCCTTAGGTAGATGCATGATCCAGGACAAGGCCATGCCCTTTAGGGACATTGAAAACCAATTGTCCATGACCTTCTCCTCAGCAACCGTAGCCACCATTGGGTGGAGTAGATGGATAGAAACCCCTTTGGGTTGGTATTGCCTTAAAAGTTTATGGGGACAATGGGACGGAAGTTTGGCGGCCACACCACCCGTCGTAGGGAAGGGGAGAAGGCGGGGAAGCCGCTTCCGTATCCCAAACCCATACTCCATGCCTTAGTCGCGCCATACGGGTTTGGGATGGCCACGCCCATAGCCTGTTGATGCAGCTGTAGCAGGTAATCTCGAACTAGCGCCTCATGCGCTATGGCGGAATCTTCTTGGCGCCCTTCGGTGCACCTGTGCGCAGGGTTAGCAGATGAACCCATCGAAACATGATCTTACTCCATAGGTCTCAGGGTTCCATCCCCCAAGTGGCATGTGACATTGTTTTCGGTTCTCCTTCCACCGTCGTGGAGTCCAGCAGCCCCCGGCCCGGGGGCAGTATTCCAGGAACACGGCCTCAGGTAGGATTTTGCATGGGCCCTGCGGTGGTGGTGGGAGGCATCCCCATGTCTCGGCCCCAGGTTGGACTAGGAACGAGCGTGGGAAGACTCCTAGTGCAGCCTGATGAACTCTAGATGCGCGTCGAGGTCGTCCCTGCATGATGCGTACTTCTACATTCCAGGAGATGGTGGGTGCCGAGCTATGGCACGGGTAGCAGCAACTGCTTCCCCAAGGTTCGGTTCCCAGAGCGGTGGGACTGGGGCTGGCGACTAGTACTTGGCGCGGTGAGGAGAGTCCCGAATCGAGTTGGGGTTGCCACATGTTGGGCCGATGCTTGACACTCCGGATCGGGGTCGGATCCTCTGGCCTCGCCCGTTGCGGTTCCTTCTAGCAAATGGCCCCCTCTGGCGGCGTCTCCTATGCCACCAGGGAGAGCCATTCCACCGGCAGTGCTTCCTACATCACTAGGGAGTGGGTCTTTGAGTGTGATGCCTCCTGTGTTGCCTGCCAGCAGTGCCTCTTGCGCAGCAGCGCCTCCGCCAGCATGCTCGCCTCCCTCAACCGCGGGGTGTGATTGCGGTGGCGCTTGTCCCTGGACGCGGGTCGGCGCCTGCAATGGTAACCACGCATCGTGCATGAGGCTCGGAATCCAAGACCCCAGTCATGGGAAGGGCATGGGATCGAGTCTGTGTAGTGGGCAAGTCTACAGTGGCAGGGCCGGTCCCGACGCCAGCACCTCTCCTTGGAACCATGGTTGACAATGGCACGGTCGATGTCGATGTTGAACACGGAAATGAAACAGACGTCGATGACGATGATAAAGCTCATGAAGCTATTGATGCTAAAGCTGATCGCCGAAGCCAAAAATGCGAGCGCCCCTAACTAGAATGCCAGATGTCACGTCTTCCCAACACAGACATCTGTAGGGTTCGCAGCATAGAAAACAAAAATTTTCCTACGATGTGAACTATATACCAAGATCTATCTACTAGATACAAACAACGGGCGGATGTATATCCGTAGAGAACATACCCTTGAAGACCGACAAAGCTTAACGAGTTCAACTCGTGGTTGATGTAGACGATCTCTTGCCGATCTCAAGATCGAGAGGAAGTCCTAGCGCCGCAAAACAGCAGCGCATCCGTGCTCGCACACACGTTCGAGGCACCGAGCAACCTCCGCCTCCTCGCTCCAGCGATGCAGCGGAAGCACAACTCTTTCTTGCCGAATAGCCACCGGGAACATGTATCTCGCTAGTCCGAGACCATGGGGGATAAATTCTAGAGGGGGAGAGAGATCCTTCACGAGGAGGTGTGAGAGACAAGTGAGGAGGGGGGCTCCTTTTATAGGAGGAGGGGGGGGAACCCCAAGGGGGTGGCCGGCGCATGGGGCTGCCCCCTTGCCCTCCCCTCTTCATGTGGGTGGACACTCCACTCACAAATCTCCTTTAAATTCCCTCCACTCAAAAGTCCACTCAAATTCCCATTAAATTTCCACCAAATTTAATGCAAACTCTCATTAAATAAAACTCTTTTATTTTATTCAGAATTTTGTCAATTACTTTAATGACAAACATTCAAAAATAACCCCTTGCTAGAATTCTATTTCACATGCATAACCACTTTATGCAATTTCACCCGAAAACCTGTTTCGGTATCTAGTGAAATAAATTCCTGCGCTTGTTCATTCTTTCGGCATGAAACATTTGCTCCAATTGGATGTCGGTGTCTCTTAAGTGTGTCACCCTACGGTTCGTGAATAGTGCGGACATGATCGAGACCCCTCTCGGATCAATAATCAGAAGCGGGATCTGGAGACCCATACTGACTCCCACACATTCAACGATGACTTTCTTGTGATCGTCGGAACCTTTTACGCTAGTATCTTAATCCCTTTGTTTCATGATATATTACATGTCCGAGATTCGATCATCGGTATCTCCATACCTAGTTTGATCTCGTTACCGACATGCACTCTTTTCTCGTTCCTGTGATATAACATTCTAGTGATCAAATCACTTGCTTGCAAGCTAATCAATGTGATATCACCGAGAGGGCCCAGAGTATATCTATCCGTCATCAGGATGAACAAATTCCACTCTCGATCCATGAGCCTCAACATAACACTTTATTAGTTCTGAATCCATCTTTATAATCACCCTGTTACGGTGTGACGTTTGATGTTATCAAGAAACTCTTCCGGTGTTAGTGATTGACATGATCTCATGGTCTAAGGATTAGGATCACTTCGTAAGTTGTTATAGCAATATAAACTCAATGACTTTGATCGTAATGCTATACTTCGGATGAATGTTCATCACACCATTACACTAATGTTGTGATCCCGTTATTAACAACATCCAATGTCCATGATCAGGAAACCTTGATCATCTTGTTAATCAACGAGCTAGTTTATGAGAGAGGCATAACTAGGAACTTTCTGTTTGTTTATTAAACACACATGTATTAACGTTTCCGTATTAATACAATTATAGCATGCAAAATAAACATCTATCATATACTTGGAATACACATAATAAACATTTTATAATTGCCTCTCAGGGCATATTCCCTTCAGTCTCCCACTTGCACTAGAGACAATAATCTAGTTACATAGTGATAAATCTAACACCCATTGAGTTCTGGTGCTGATCATGTTTTGCTCTAGGGAGAGTTTTAGTCAACGGATCTGCTACATTGAGATCCGTATGTACTTTACAAATCTTTATATCTCCATCCTTGACATGCTCGCGGATGGAGTGAAACCGGCGCTTAATATGCTTGGAATGCTTGTGAGACCTTGGATCTTTGGCATTGGCAATGGCACCATTGTTGTCACAATAGATCACCATTGGGTCCAACGCGTTTCCACCACTCCTAGTTCGGATATGAACTCCTTCATCCAAACTGCTTCCTGAGCCGCTTCTGAAGCAGCAACATATTCGGCCTCCGTTGTTGATCCCGCTACCACAGGTTGTTTGGAGCTCCTCCAACTAACCGCTCCGCCATTCATGAGAAATACGTATCCGGATTGAGACTTAGAGTCATCCGGATTGGTGTCAAAGCTAGCGTCGACATAACACTTAGCGACGAGCTCTTCTTCACCTCCGTATACAAGAAACATATCCTTAGTTCTTCGTAAGTACTTAAGGATATTCTTGACCGCTATCCAGTGTTCCGAACCTGGATCCGATTGGTACCTACTAGTCAAACTAATAGCATGTGCCACATCCGGTCTTGTACATAGTATGGCGTACATTATAGAGCCTATGGCTGAAGCATAGGGGACTTTGTCCATTATCTCTCTTTCTTCCGCCGAAGCCGGACTTTGAGTCTTACTCAATGTCTTGCCTTGCAACATAGGTAAGAACCCCTTCTTACTTCCGTCCATTTTAAACTTCTTTAAAATCTTATCAAGGTATGTACTTTGCGATAGCCCTATTAGGCGCCTAGATCTATCTCTATAGATCTTTATGCCTAATATGTATGACACTTCACCTAGGTCCTTCATTGAAAATTTGCTGTTTTGATAACTTTTAACACTGTTTAAAAGATCTATATCATTTTTGATCAATAATATGTCATCCACATATAATATAAGAAATGCCACATTGCTCCCACTCACTTTCTTGTAAATACAAGCTTCTCCATAAGTTTGGACAAATCCAAACTCTTTGATCACCTCATCAAAGCGGAGATTCCAACTTCGTGATGCTTGCTTCAATCCATAGATGGATCGCTGAAGCTTGCTCACCTTGTTAGCATCCTTAGGATCGACAAAACCCTTTGGTTGTATCATATACAACTCTTCTTCAATATTACCATTGAGAAACGCGGTTTTGACATCCATCTGCCATATCTCATAATCGAAATATGCAGCAATTGCTAACATAATCCTAACTGACTTTAGCATCGCTACGGGAGAGAAAGTCTCATTGTAGTCAACTCCTTGAATTTGTCGAAACCCCTTTGCGACAAGTCGAGCTTTATAGACGGTCACATTACCATCAGCATCAGTTTTCCTTTTGAAAATCCATTTGTTCTCCACGACCTTTCGGTCGTGAGGTAATTCCACCAAGTTCCAAACTTGATTTTCATACATGGATTCCATCTCGGATTTCATGGCTTCTAACCATTTGTTGGAATCCGGGCTCATCATCGCTTCTTCATACGTCGCAGGGTCATCATTTTCATCAACCATGAAATTCATGACAGGATTTCCGTACAACTCGGGAGCTTCACGCGTCCTGTTTGACCTGCGAGGTTCGGTAGTACTCTCTTTCGGAGTTTCATGATCATTATCATTAGTTCCCTCTTCAACAGGTGGAGCCAACTCCGGAACAACTTCCGGCGCTGCGCTACTCGCCATACTTTGAAGAGAAGGTTCCATAACCTCTTCGAGTTCTACCTTCCGACTACTCACACCTTTCGCGAGAAACTCTTTCTCTAGAAAGGATCCATTCTTGGCAACAAAAACCTTGCCCTCGGATCTGTGATAGAAGGAATACCCAATAGTTTCTTTAGGGTATCCTATGAAGATGCATTTTTCCGCTTTGGGTTCGAGTTTATCCGGTTGAAGTTTCTTCACATAAACATCGCATCCCCAAACTTTAGGAAATGACAGCTTAGGTTTGTTTCCAAACCACAATTCATACGGTGTCTTTTCAACGGATTTAGATGGTGCCCGATTTAAAGTGAATGCAGCAGTTTCTAGTGCATAACCCCAGAGACATCATAGATCGAACCATATCTAATAAAGTACGATTACGACGTTCCGACACACCATTTCGCTGTGGTGTTCCGGCAGGTGTGAGTTGTGAAACAATTCCACACTCTTTCATGTGAGTGCTAAACTCGTAACTTAGATACTCACCTCCACGGTTGGACCGTAGAAATTTGATCTTTCTATTATGATGATTTTCCACTTCATTCTGAAATTCCATGAACTTCTCAAAGGTTTCAGACTTGTGTTTCATCAAGTAGATATAACCGTATCTACTCAAATCATCCGTGAAAGTAACAAAATAACAATATCCACCTCGCGCCGACACACTCATTGGACCACATACATCAGAATGTATAATTTTCAATAAATCTGTCGCCCGTTCCATTGAACCGGAAAACGGCGTTCTAGTCATCTTGCCCATAAGGCATGGCTCACATGTATCAAATGATTCATAATCAAGTGATTCCAAAAGTCCATCCGAATGGAGCTTCTTCATGCCTTTAACGCCAATATGACCTAGACGGCAGTGCCACATATATGCGGATATATCATCATTAAGTTTAATCCTTTTAACATCAACATTATGAATATGTGTAACATTATCATCGAGATCTAATAGAAATAAACCATTCATCATCGGTGCATGACCATAAAAGATTTCATTCATATAAATGGAACAACCATTGTTCTCGGATTTAAATGAATAACCACTTCGCATCAAACACGATCCAGATACAATGTTCATGCTCAGTGCAGGCACCAGATAACATTTATTCAAGTTTATAACTAATCCCGACGGTAAGTGGAGAGGCAGCGTTCCGACGGCGATCACATCAACGCTTTATCCATTGCCGACACGCATCTTGACCTCACCCCTTGCTAGCGGTCGCTTGTTCCGCAGCCCCTGATTCGAGTTACAAATATTAGCAACTGAACCGGTATCAAATACCCAGGTGCTACTGCGAGCACTAGTCAAGTACACATCAATAACATGTATATCATATATACCTTTGTTTGCCTTGCCGGCCTTCTTGTCTGCCAGATACTTGGGGCAGTTGCGCTTGCAGTGGCCAGTCCCCTTACAATAGTAGCACTCGGAATCAGACTTAGGTCCAACTCGGGGTTTCTTTTCAGGCGCGACAACAGGCTTGCCGCCCTTACTTCCCTTCCGTTTTCCCTTCTTGTCTTTCTTGAAACCAGTGTTCCTATTGATCATCAACACTTGATGTTCCTTTTTGATCTCCACTTCTGCAGTTTTAAGCATTGACAGAAGCTCGGGGAGAGACTTCTTCATGCCTTGCATATTATAGTTCATCACGAAGCTCTTATAGCTAGGTGGCAAAGAATGCAGAACACGATGGATGCCTAAGTCAATGGGAATCGATATTCCCAAGGACACAAGCTTATCGGCGTAACCCGACATCTTGAGTACATGCTCACTAACGGAGCTGTGCTCTTCCATCATGCAGCTAAAGAACTTTTCTGAAGCGTTGTAGCTCTCTACAGCAGCATGTGTGTCGAAAATCATTTTCAACTCACCCATTGTATCAAATGCATTGCCGTTTTCGAAACGATTTCGAAGTTCCGGCTCTAGCCCATACAATATGCCGCAATGAACTAAGTTGTGGTCCTCCTGACGAGTCTGATAGACATTCTTCTCCTCGTCAGGGGCATCATCTAAAGGTGGGGGGCCTAACGACGCTTCTAGCACATATTGCTTTTGTGCAGCAGAGAGGAGAATCCTCAAATTCATGGCCCATTCGGTAAAGTTGCTACCGTTCGTTGCTAGTTTCTCTTTATCCATGAACACATTGAAATTAAAAGCAGGTGGTGCCATCTACAACAGAATTTGTAAAGTTTAGACTAAGTGTATGATAGATTGAGTTCAACTAATGAACTCCCACTCAAAAACGACATCCCTCGTGCCTTTTTGGTGATTACATGAACCAAATCCACTACACCAAGTCCGATCATCACATGAGTCGGTATAGCTTCAAAGGCGAGCATCAAATGGGCATCATATCAACTATATGACTCATGCTTAACCTTTCGGTCCGTGTTCCGAGGCCATGTCTGTACATGCTAGGCTCGCCAAGTTAGAACCTTAGTATTCGCGTGTGTAACTGTTTTACACCCGAAATATGGTCGTGGATCCAAGAACACCCGATCATCACGTGATGTCTTGGAGCGACGAAAACATAATCGGTGCATACTAAAGGAAGAACACATTATTATCTTGATATTTAAATGAGGGATCATCTTATTATGCTAACAAAGCGCTAAACAAGCAATATAAGATGCTATCAAACATCATATGTTTATTAGTGAAATGATATGGTTCCCGCAGATGATCTCTATCATGTGCATCGTGGTATGATCACTATCATACCTATATGTGTAAATCCAAGGTCTATGGATATTACACGCTATGTGTGTTGTTAGAGTATCATCTCATACTTCTACTTACAACACTACCATATCATAACACTAGCCCAGCAACAATCTAAACTAGACGCCTCTAATTTATCCATTGCAAGTTTTACGTGGCTTAGGGCTTTCAAGATAGAACCGTTCTTACCTACGAACATGAACCACAACGAGGATAATCAAATTGTTGACAACTCGCTTGCAAAATAGATATTGACTATAGTAGGAGAGACAGACACCCGCTAGCCACTTATGCAAACTAGTTGCATGTCAAGCGTGGAACAGGTCTCATGTGCGAGGACATGTAAAGTTTGTCCGGGCCGCTTCATCCCACTATGCCACCAATATCCAAAATTACAAAAAAGGAGCAACAACATGATCATCATCGCCCACATACTCATATGTGTACTACCCGTGTAAAGTATCTACGCATAGATCCGGCTCTGATACCACTGTAGGGTTCGCAGCATAGAAAACAAAAATTTTCCTACGATGTGAACTATATACCAAGATCTATCTACTAGATACAAACAACGGGCGGATGTATATCCGTAGAGAACATACCCTTGAAGACCGACAAAGCTTAACGAGTTCAACTCGTGGTTGATGTAGACGATCTCTTGCCGATCTCAAGATCGAGAGGAAGTCCTAGCGCCGCAAAACAGCAGCGCATCCGTGCTCGCACACACGTTCGAGGCACCGAGCAACCTCTGCCTCCTCGCTCCAGCGATGCAGCGGAAGCACAACTCTTTCTTGCTGAATAGCCACCGGGAACATGTATCTCGCTAGTCCGAGACCATGGGGGATAAATTCTAGAGGGGGAGAGAGATCCTTCACGAGGAGGTGTGAGAGACAAGTGAGGAGGGGGGCTCCTTTTATAGGAGGAGGGGGGGAACCCCAAGGGGGTGGCCGGCGCATGGGGCTGCCCCCTTGCCCTCCCCTCTTCATGTGGGTGGACACTCCACTCACAAATCTCCTTTAAATTCCCTCCACTCAAAAGTCCACTCAAATTCCCATTAAATTTCCACCAAATTTAATGCAAACTCTCATTAAATAAAACTCTTTTATTTTATTCAGAATTTTGTCAATTACTTTAATGACAAACATTCACAAATAACCCCTTGCTAGAAGTCTATTTCACATGCATAACCACTTTATGCAATTTCACCCGAAAACCTGTTTCGGTATCTAGTGAAATAAATTCCTGCGCTTGTTCATTCTTTCGGCATGAAACATTTGCTCCAATTGGATGTCGGTGTCTCTTAAGTGTGTCACCCTACGGTTCGTGAATAATGCGGACATGATCGAGACCCCTCTCGGATCAATAATCAGAAGCGGGATCTAGAGACCCATACTGACTCCCACACATTCAACGATGACTTTCTTGTGATCGTCGGAACCTTTTACGCTAGTATCTTAATCCCTTTGTTTCACGATATATTACATGTCCGAGATTCGATCATCGGTATCTCCATACCTAGTTTGATCTCGTTACCGACATGCACTCTTTTCTCGTTCCTGTGATATAACATTCTAGTGATCAAATCACTTGCTTGCAAGCTAATCAATGTGATATCACCGAGAGGGCCCAGAGTATATCTATCTGTCATCGGGATGAACAAATTCCACTCTCGATCCATGAGCCTCAACATAACACTTTATTAGTTCTGAATCCATCTTTATAATCACCCTGTTATGGTGTGACGTTTGATGTTATCAAGAAACTCTTCCGGTGTTAGTGATTGACATGATCTCATGGTCTAAGGATTAGGATCACTTCGTAAGTTGTTATAGCAATATAAACTCAATGACTTTGATCGTAATGCTATACTTCGGATGAATGTTCATAACACCATTACACTAATGTTGTGATCCCGTTATTAACAACATCCAATGTCCATGATCAGGAAACCTTGATCATCTTGTTAATCAACGAGCTAGTTTATGAGAGAGGCATAACTAGAAACTTTCTGTTTGTTTATTAAGCACACATGTATTAACGTTTCCGTATTAATACAATTATAGCATGCAAAATAAATATCTATCATATACTTGGAATACACATAATAAACACTTTATTATTGCCTCTCAGGGCATATTCCCTTATGGGGGAATACCAATCGGGGTATACCCACGAAGCGGATTCGCCAGCTAGATCGAGCCGACTGAAGCCAAGCCCGGAGCGGGTCGACTCGCCCAATACGGCGAGTGGCGCATGCTGGACCCAGGCGACTAGCGCCGACTGGAGGCCCAAGACGGCGACTCCAATAGAAAGCCCACTAAAGCACTTGTAAACCCTAACTGGCTGCATATATAAAGCCACCAAGGGCACCCCCAAGGGGTACGTCATATTAGATCTAGTCTCCCCCACCGCCTCCAGCGACTCCATTGTAAACCAATCTATGATCATATACTGGATTGATAGCAGGACGTAGCGTTCCTCCACCGAGGGGACGTGAACCTGGGTACATCGTGTGCCAATCTCGCTCCCGGATTCTCCTACGTCGCCTTGCTCCCTCTACGTAAGCTACCCCCAGTAGCATCTGCCGTGCAATACCACGATAGTTGGCGCCCACCGTGGGGCTAGCGATGCTTGGAGGGTGATAATTCGGGCGAGATCCTCAAATTCGTCGTCAGTGACAGCCAGATCTCATCTGGTCAGATCATACAGGTCAGCGCGCTGAAGTTTTTTACCGTCCCGAGCCATGGTGCTGAGAGCAATCTGGAGCCAGGTGTACGTACGGCGTCAGATCAGTTCGGCTCAGTTGATTCGGCAATACGGCGGCCTGGCACGCGTACCTGCAATTTGTCGTCTCGACTCGCCAAAAACAAGTCGATGGAGGTCACTCGGCGACACGGTGATTAGCCTGGGTCCGTTGCATAGAAGCGGCGCTCATGCGATCATATCAAAGCAAGGCTGCTACGTGTGCATGTATTTACTGATCAGTCTTCACACTTTGGATTGATTTGGCGACAACGATTCTCTCCCTCATTAATTATTCTGACAATTGATTATTTTCATCGGATCTAACTTTTTGCATGTCCTTTTTTCTTATGCATGCCCCGCCTTGAGATTGAATCATGGTGTCCTAGGACAAAGAGCCTCTTTCGGTCATGGCCCGCGTGCCGACGAGTAGGCTTCTTCTTTCGCCTCAGTGTTAACGGCCGATCGCGAGCAGCGGATGCGCGACACGAGTACTCGACATCTTCGGCAACTCACATGTCACGAGATCGTTGTTGGAGACTCGCCATCATGGACTCGCCCGCCGCGACCACGTCACCACGGACTCGCCAGTCGCGACTCGCCTAAACACGGGTCGCTACGCTTGGAGACTCGACTGTCGCGGACTCGCCTGAGATTGCCATGCTAACAGCTAAGTTTCTTCACACTCGTATTAATTACTTGCCAATTAATAATTTTATTTGTATCTAATCTTCTGCGTGGTACAAATTGGTGCAAGTCAAATCGGACTATGTCTTTCTTTTACAATCAGTTTGTGTAACCACACGAGCCGCCTTTTTGTGCTATTTATGTGGAGTTCACCGACTACGATGGCTCCGGCGTCTCGACCACGACTATTCCAACGCTCGACGGCAACCACGACATCACGAATGATAGACAGTGTACAAGTCACAATAAATTAATTTCTGATGAGTCCATCTTTTTTCTGACATTAATTTCTTTGTTATTCGATTATTTTATCTAATCTAATCTACATGCATACTGGCTGTATGAATCTTTGGGGAATTAATCCATGAATGCAGAATTAGATCAAAACAGCCTTTATCGCTCGTCGCAGACTTTCCACAGTCGCGGACACGTCAACTTCGGTGACTCGCCCGCCGCGAGCTCGCCATGGAAGTGTCCTACCCATGTTCGACGACTCGCCATGTTCGGCGACCCGCAAATCGCCGACTCTCCATGCTACCGGCTAAACGCCGCACGCCTCCGCCAAAGTAGCGCCATCCGACCAATGGTCGGATCGAGCTCGCTACCACTACTCGCCAAAGCGCGACCCTCGTCCGCCGCGTCGACCCCGTGTCTGCCGCGTCGACTTCGCCATAGCGCCACCTCCGTCCACCGCGTCGACCCCGTGTCCGCCGCGTCGACTTCGCCATAGCGCGAACTCCGTCCGCCGCGTCGACCCCGTGTCCGCCGCATTGACTCTTTCCGGCTACGTCGAATGCGTACGCCGCGCCTGCTAAGGGATATTCATCGTCCGAGTCGCCAGAGAGGGTCGCATGCCAAGCTGCATGGACTCACCACTGGGTGTCTCTTCCCCCCGGGAAAAATCTATTTGCCTTTGTCAACCTTTGAAAGAGTGAGTCGCAATGGCCAAGTAGTGCGGACGAGGACTCGCAAACCGAGTCTCGGTTCGTCCACGAAACGCTAACCGAGAGCCATCATTGGAGTCGCCTTGCTCGACTGGCCTTCCGGGCCAAGACAAATGGTAGTGCTACACAAACAGCACCATGTCCTCCTCAACCTTAGACAGTGCGACTCGCACGGCTAAGTACTGCGGACGAGGACTCGCAAACCGAGCCTCGGATCGTCCAGGAAGAACGCCAAGCCGAGAGCCATCTTTGGAGTCGCCATGCGACTGGCCCCCCGGGCCAAGACGAGAGACTCGCTAACAGAAACAGCACAATCAACATCATCGCAGACTCGCCACGCTCGGGGACTCTCCCCTCGCGGACTCGCAATCATCGCGGACTCGCCACGCTCGGGGACTCTCCCCTCACGGACTCGCAATCATCGCGGACTCGCCACGCTCGGGGACTCTCCCCTCACGGACTCGCAATCATCGTGGACTCGCCACGGTCGGGGACTCTCCCCTCACGGACTCGCAATCATCGCGGACTCGCCACGCTCGGGGACTCTCCCCTCGCGGACTCGCAATCATCGCGGACTCGCCACGCTCGGGGACTCTCCCCTCGCGGACTCGCAATCATCGCGGACTCGCCACGCTCGAGGACTCTCCCCTCACGGACTCGCAATCATCGCGAACTCGTCGCGCTCGGGGACTCGGTGCCCGCCGGTCGCTCGACCTCGCCACTCGCCACGCTCGGCAACAACCACTACTATTTTCAAAATATGAGCTTCAAGTCGCCTCTACAAGCCAACTCGAGCCTCGGGGACTACTCCTAGGCATGCTGCGTGTACGCGTGGTTCCGCGACCATGGCTCGCCCTCGTCGACTCGCCACCGCGGACTCTCCACTCGCGTACTCAACACGCTCGGGGACTCTCTACCGCGGACTCGCCCTCGCGTACTCTCCACCGCGGACTCGCCCTCGCGTACTCAACACGCTCGGGGACTCTCTACCGCGGACTCGCCCTCGCGTACTCAACGCGCTCGGGGACTCTCCACCGCGGACTCGCCCTCGCGTACTCAACACGCTCGGGGACTCGCCACCGTGGCCTCGCCCTCGCGTATTCGACACGCTCGGGGACTCTCCACCGCGGACTCGCCCTCGCGTACTCAACGCGCTCGGGGACTCTCCACCGCGGACTCTCCCTCGCGTACTCAACGCGCTCGGGGACTCGCCACCGCGGACTCGCCCTCGCGTACTCTCCACGCTTAGGGACTCGTCACCATGGATTCGCCCTCGTGTACTCAACACGCTCGGGGACTCGTCGCGCTACAGACAGCGCCACTCGCTGGTCGCCTAACATCGCCACTTGGCGCGCTCGAGGACTCGGCACTCGCCGGTCGCTCGACCTCGCCCCTCGCCGCGCTCGGGGACTCGGCACGCTCCATGTTCGGAGACTCGCCGCAACTGGCGGCTTCACCGACACCCTACGTCTTTCGCCAACTGGTCATCACTGACTGGCTCACGCCGACTGCTTCCCGCTTCATGATTCTTTTCTATGTTCAGGAGCTCGTCGCTGATTCGCCACGACCCATCGTCAAGACTCTCCGCGCCCTACCTCAAGCCCGCGTCGAATCTACAACACGCTCGGGGACTACTGATGGGGGAATACCAATCGGGGTATACCCACGAAGCGGATTCGCCAGCTGGATCGAGCCGACTGAAGCCAATACCGGAGCGGGTCGACTCGCCCAATACGGCGAGTGGCGCATGCTGCACCCAGGCGACTAGCGCCGACTGGAGGCCCAAGACGGCGACTCCAATAGAAAGCCCACTAAAGCACTTGTAAACCCTAACTGGCTGCATATATAAAGCCACCAAGGGCACCCCCAAGGGGTACGTCATATTAGATCTAGTCTCCCCCACCGCCTCCGGCGACTCCATTGTAAACCAATCTATGATCATATACTGGATTGATAGCAGGACGTAGCGTTCCTCCACCGAGGGGACGTGAACCTGGGTACATCGTGTGCCAATCTCGCTCCCGGATTCTCCTACGTCGCCTTGCTCCCTCTATGTAAGCTACCCCCCGTAGCATCTGCCGTGCAATACCACGACAGTTGGCGCCTGTCGTGGGAATGGTCACGGCAGATGCTGCAATCGGCAGCGAGTAGTATAACGAGGGGCAAGGGCGGCCAGCCATCTGCGGTGCGAGATGAGGGCAAAGACACAGGGTTTTACCCAGGTTCGGCCCCCCGGAGGGTAAAGACCTACTCCTGCTAGATTGTATTATCAAGGTGTTACAAGGGGCGAGCTCGGCGGCTAGGCAGCGAGTCGCTTGGGTGTATCTGGGAACGTGTCTCTACTCACCCTATAGGGAGGTTTATATAGGCTCACCTCCCCTAGGGTTTACATATCTCAACCGATTCGGTTAAAGCTTCAGTAGCGTTTAACCTCACCCGACTGGGCCTATCTACTCGCCTGGGCCTTCAGCTTCAAGTCGCTCAGTTCCTGGCTGGGCTTCGATCCACTCGCCGTTCTGCAGGCCCACTCGCCGGGTCTTGGGCCAGTCGGAAACGTCCTGCTGGGTATACCCCGGTAGGCATATCCCCATCAGTAGTCCCCGAGGCCGTCGTCGATTAGGCGTAGGTGGCTGCTGGCAGTCGGAGTATACGGCTTCCGAGTAGGCACCCAGTCGAATCATCGGCGGGCTCCTGTATAAAGGAGACACCCAATGATCCAGGTCGCAGCTTTGGCGAGTCGAGTCGGCGAAAACACTGTCTTAGTGATTGGGTCGGCGAGCCGAGTGGCCATAGTTGGACCGTCAGGCGTGGTTAAACTAGCCGTTGGGGTAATCCAACGGTAACTTTCGGCGTAATCACCGCGTGGTAACGGCTCCCTGATTTGGCGGGTAACTCCCGCTATATAAGAGGAATGGCAGGCAATCGTAGAGCCAACTCCTCACCACTTCTTCCGAGTGCGTGCATTTTCCTTCCTTTGCTCCGCGATCCAGCCGACCCGAAATCCTCCGATCTCCAACCAATCTCTCGGCCATGGCCCTTTCCACCGAGCCGTGGGGCAGGTCCAAGTGCACGAGGGCGCAGCTGGCCTCTTTCGAGGAGGCCGGGATCCTGCGAGCCGGCTGTTGGCGTATCCCCGTAGCCGGAGAAACGACCCCAAACCCGCGAGAGAGGGAATTCGTTTGTTTCACCAGTCATCTCGAGCGGGGGCTAGGGTTTCCTACGTCCCTATTCTTTCGGCGCTTCTGCACCTACTACGGGATCCAGCCTTCAGATCTGGGTCCCCACAGCATCGAGCAGCTCGCCATCTTCGTGGCATTATGCGAATGCTACTTGGGCTGCTGGCCCTACTTCCCCTTGTGGCAAGATCTGTTCCACGGACGGATCAACCGCGAGGAGGCAGGCGGCCCAATGCTAGCCGCGGGCGGCTTGACATTTCAGCTCAAGTCCAAAGCTTCTTTCTTTGATCTGATGCTACCCGCCAAGGCAGCGAGCGACTGGAAGAAGTCATGGTTCTACGTGGCTGAGGCGACCCCGGAGGGTGAGGTGGCGATCCCGCGGTACTCCGCTAGTCGTTCCGAGCCGCGCCATCTCCAAGTCGGCAAGCTCCCCGATGACCAGCGGATGGTCGTTGACGAGATGCTCCATAACATCCGTGGTCTGAAAAAGAAGGGCCTTCAGACGATAAACTTGTACAATTGCTGGCTTGGGCGGCGGCTCGTTCCACTCGCCCAGCGCGACCACTACATGTACCAGTACATAGGCTGGGGAGACTCGACGAAGGCCTGCCTCGACGAGTGGAAGCTGGAGGATTATCTCCCAGCGTTGAAGAAGATTACCCAGGCGGTGTACCTGGATGCGCAGGCTGGGGTCGCCCCCTACACCGCAAAGCGTCCGGCTCCAACGGTAATTTCTTTACCTTGCTCGCAGTCGCAGTATATGCAATCGCGGTAATTCTGATTCCGTTTTGTATTCATTGCAGCTATTCCAAGTGGTGGAAGGGTGGCTCCCACCTTCGGATGATGAGATCTCGGGCCCATCCGCCCAGGACATAGGCGAATCGCCGCCTACCAAGGGCAACGAGGACGACGAGGACGAGTCCGAAGAGGAGGTCGCCCTGCTGGTCGGAAAGACCCGCGGGCAACGACAGCGCGAGATCGAGGCAAGCAGAAGCCTCGAACGTCATGACGACGACGACGAGCTCCCAGAGACCACCTCGCGCCGTCAAGCCACTCCGTCAAAGAAGAAGAGGAAGGAAAGGGAGGCGATGGCCCCCCCGAAGAAGAAGATGAGGCCGTCGAAGACGGCCTCGCCGTCGCACTCGGCGAGCAGCTCAGACGCTCCCAGCCCAGCCGGCGACAGCGCGCCACCAGCGACAACCGTGCTGGACGCGGCGACCGTGGAAGTGCCGCTGGCTTCAATGCCTCCGCCATTCGCCCCAGTCTTTGGGCTGGGGGAGGCTCCGGCTGTGGCGGCTAAGGAGGCTCCGGCTGCGGCGGCTTCGCCCCGCAAGGAGGCTCCCGCCGAGGATGTCCCAGAGGCGCCAGCTGCGGCCTCAACGACGAAGAAGCCGTCCGTGTCTTGGGCACGCGACGTCCTGGAGTTGGGGCTCAGTCACCGTCTGGGCCCTGAGCTGGAAAAACCGGCCGGCCTCCGTACGGGACTGCGTTTCATCCCAGTCGCCAAGTGAGTTCGCTCACCTTTCCTTATTTTTCATAACTATTTTGATTGTTTTTGTTGATTCGATTAATGCGCAGGACCGGGGTGAAGAGGATGGGCCACCCGACCGTGGCCAAGGTGCCCTCCGCCGCTAGCGAGGAAGATCCTTCCCGCAAGAGGAAGGCGGACGAGGTCGTCGCCTCGGCGGATGGCAGTGAGAAGGCCAAGGGCGACGACACCGTCACTATCTCTAACGATACAGGGGTCTACGAAGGAGGGTGCTTCCTTGCCTGGAACGGCGGAGGCGACCTCTCTCGGAGCGTGTGCCTCTATCGCTACCTTCCGCGCTTCGTGACCAAGGCGACCACGGTGAGTGGGCCTGCTCCCTCGAGCCACGCTCCTGGGACCGCCGACGCTGAAGTCGACCAACGTCGCGGGCACACGCCGGCACTTCTCGCGTCCGTGGACGCGGTACAACTCCACGGCATGCTTGGCGCGGCCATCCAGGTACATCCAGTCCCCGAGGATCAGGTTGGAGCTTTGCAGCGGCCTGATTCTAATTATTTCGCATCTTTTTGTTTGTCGCATCCAGTCCCCGAGTGCGCGCGCGCTAAATTTTAGCGGGTGGGCACTTAGGAATTTTTTGATCGCCAGTCCCCGAGTGCACACTCGCTGAATTTCAGCGGGTGGGCACTTAGGAATTTTGATTTGACTAACCTTTTTTGGTGATGTGCAGGGTCTGCAGCTTGAGTCAGCAGACCGATTGGCCGCGAAACAGCGCACGGAGAGGGAGCTGGCCATCGTCCAGGAGGCGAACAAAGGGCTTCAGGCTGTTGCTGCGAAGGCAGAGGAAGCTCGCTAGGGGCTTGTCCCTGCTGGTGAGTTGGTGGCGGCGCAATCTGCTCTGGGTGCCGCTGAACAGCGGATCGCCGACCTCGAGCGCGAACTGCGGGAGGCGAGAGAAGAAGCGAGCTCGGCGGACGAGCGAGCTAAGGCCGCCATTGTGGCCGCTGAGGAGGATCGCAAGGTGTCGGAAGTCCTTATTGCTGGGCTTCAGGACGACCACACGTCGCTTCAGTGCTTCATCACGGGACTCGCCCGCCCGTTGCTTGGTGAGTACATCTTCCCTTTCTAATAGTTGTGGTTTTTGTGGTGTCCGTCGTACTCATCATTGTCTTCTACTCGCAGGTCGCATCATTGATAGCGAAGGAGAGGCGAGCTCGCTCGACGCGAGGCAGTGCGTAAGCATGCTCGTCGATTCGGCGACGTTGTCGGCGACGTGCATCCGTGCCTACCTCCAAGAAATATCGCCCACGGAGGTGATTCCCAGCGACCTCGTTGAGGTGTGGAAGTATTTGGAGAAGGCGCCCGCGGTCGTTGAGTTCATGACGCGGTCGGCGTTTCGGCGTGGAGCGTCGACGGCACTGAGCCTTGGACTCGCCCACTTCCCCGAAGATTTCGACGTTGACGATGTGACGAGTGGGTATCCATCGTCGACTGGCGCGGTGGAGCTGTCCGAGGTCCTCAAGTTGCAAGAACGTGCCGCCACGTACTCGGAACGTGTCTGGGCAATGGGCGACCTCCTGCCGTACCAGGAGACGGTTGTTGCGCCGAACGACCCCGAGCCGCCGCATCGTGACTTCAAGGTCGAGCAGCCTTTTCGCGCGGTGATGGCGGGTGAACTGACGACGTATCCATCAAACCCGTACACGGCGTTCATCCGCAATCGCCGGGATGCTGGCGAGTCGTCATCGAAGCCTGCAGAGTAGGGTAGTTTGCCTTGTGGCGTTAGCAGCAGTTCTGCCACGCGGGCATATTTTGTAACATGAAACAATGCAACATGCGATTGAATGAGACATCGTGTCTATTTTGATATTTGTTTTTGTGCTTTTTATTGATTTTGGACGAGTCCCCGAGCGCGTCCACCCTTTTGTGGGGTTTACCTCGTATATGATGTGTGTGTTGTTATCATGTGTTTTGTTGTTTTGGTCGACTCGCCCGAGCTCGGAGAGCCAGTCGCAAGGCGACTCCCTTTAGTGCTCTGTACTTTACCGTTTTCTCGTGCGCGAACGGGGTCGGGTGGCCGAGTCCCCGAGCGTGGTACTTGGTAGTTCTAGGCGCGACTCGAGGGTGGTTGAGGACTTAGCGCGTTGGTGTGAGCGCGTCACTCCTGCCTGGCCCGTGGGGTCAGTCGCGTGGCGAGTCCTGGGCATGCTCTCTTACTTGGCGTTTTCCCTGACTGCTCGCGACGGACTGGTCTTCAGTCCCCGAGCGTGGTACTTAGCCGTTCGAGTCGCTATGCCGAGGATGCGGAGGACCAAGGTCGCTGTGAGAAGCGAGGGCAGTTGTCTTGGCTCGTAGAACCAGTCGAGCTAGGCGACTCCAATGGGGCTCCGGGTGGGCGTTTTTCGTGGACGATGCAAGACCTGAGGTGATTCAGTGCTCTTACACCGCACTACTTAGCCGTGCCGATCGCTGTACCAAAGGTTGACTTCTGCATTTAGCGTGACGCTGTTATTACGAGTGCGAGTGGCACAAGTCATGGAGAGTAGGCGCAATTTGCGGTAACCGTTTCTTTTTATTTCATAGCGACTGGAGGGTACATGTGTGGGGTTCTAGGAGTAGAACTTCCGTAGGAGGTTTACATTCCATGGTCGCTTGACGTCGAGTTCGCCGTCCCCGCGGACGTCGATGAGGTAGTAGGCGTCGTTGCCGAGTACGCGCCCGATAGCGAATGGGCCTTCCCACGGAGGGGATAGCTTGTGCATGCCCTTCTTGTCCTAGATGAGGCGTAACACCAGGTCGCCTTCATGGAAGGTGTGAGCTTTCACCCGCCGGCTGTGGTAGTGGCGGAGTCCTTGCTGGTAGATGGCAGTGCGTGACCGAGAGAGGTCGCGTGCTTCATCGAGTTGGTCGATCCCGTCTTGGCGGGCAAGCTCGTTTGCAGCCTCCGTGTAGTGGACGACCCGAGGCGAGTCGTGTTCGAGGTCGGTGGATATGACTGCCTCGGCGCCGTAGACCATGAAGAAGGGAGTGAATCCCGTCGATCTGTTGACTGAGGTGCGGATCTCCCATATGACGGAGGGCAACTCCTCGACCCAGCACCCGGCGGTGCGCTCGAGTGGTACTTGGAGTCGCGGCTTCAGGCCGTGGAGGATGCTTTGGTTGGCCCGTTCCGTCTGGCCGTTGGACTCCTGGTGGGCGACTGACGCGAGGTCGAGCCGGATATGATGCTCTTCGCAGAATTCGGCCATGGCTCCCTTGGCGAAGTTGGTGCCGTTGTCCGTGATGATGCTGTTGGGGAACCCGTAGCGATATATGAGCTCGCGTAAGAATTTAGTGGCGGTCTTCCCGTCGCATTTCCGGACTGGCTTGGCCTCCACCCACTTCGTGAATTTGTCGACGGCGACTAGCAGGTGGGTGTAGCCAGAGGGGGCCTTCTTGAAGGGGCCTACCATGTCCATGCCCCACACAGCAAATGGCCAGGTGATGGGGATTGTTTTGAGCGCCGAGCTCGGTACGTGCGTCTGATTGGCGTACTTCTGGCACCCGGCGCATCGCTGGACGATGTCGACAGCGTCGGCGTGTGCGGTGAGCCAGTAGAAGCCTTGTCGCATAGCCTTGGCGACCAGGGAGCGAGTGGCGGCGTGGTGGCCGCAGTCACCTGAGTGAATGTCATGGAGGATTTTGCGTCCTTCAGCTAGTTGGACGCAGCGTTGGAACACGCCGGTGACGCTGCGCTTGTGGAGCTCGCCGTCGATGATGGTGTAGGACTTGCATCGACGAGCGATCATTCGAGCGTCTGGCTCGTCTGCTGGCAGGGTGCCGGCTTCCAGGTAGGCGATGTAGGGCTTGGTCCAGTCGTCTGGCTCGTTGACGAGTGCAACCAAGGCTGCCTCTGGTTGTAGTGGGACCCCAATGTCGATCTCCCTCGGGGGAGAGACTGATGGCTTGGTAATCTTGTTGAGGAAAACGCCGGCGGGAGGCGCGAGTCGAGCCGACCCGATGCGGGAGAGTGCGTCGGCCTCCTCATTCTTTCGCCTGTCGATCCACTCGACAGAGTAGCCAGTGAAGTGGCCGCCCAACTTTTCCACCGCTCGGCGGTACGCCGCCATGGTAGGGGAGACGGCGTCGCAGGTGCCGGCGACTTGCCCCGCGACAAGGTCGGAATCTCCATAGCAGCGGAGGCGATTGACGTTCATCTCCTTGGCGGCTCGCATGCCGTGGAGTAGGGCCTCGTATTCAGCCATGTTGTTGGTGCAGGGCGTGAAGTCGAGGCAGAGGATGTAGCGGAGCTTGTCGCCCTTTGGTGAAGTCAACACTATCCCTGCGCCTGCACCGTCCGCGTTCTTGGAGCCGTCGAAGTGCAGGCTCCAATAGTGGAGGTATGGCAGCTTCTCTGGCTGCTGGGCCTCCTCCCAGTCGGCGATGAAGTCTGCCAGTGCCTGTGACTTGATCGCCTTTCGTGGCTCGTATTTTATGTTGTGGACGCCGATCTCGACGGCGCACTTGGCGACCCGCCCGGTCGCCTCGCGATTGCGGATGATGTCTTGCGGTGGTGCTGAGGAGACGACCATGATCGGGTGCTCCTGGAAGTAGTGCGGTAGGCGCCGCTGAGCCCTGAAGACCGCGTATACTAGTTTTTGGTACTGTGGGTACCGCTGGCGCGACTCGGTGAGGACCTCGCTGATGTAGTACACCGGCCGCTGAACCGGGCGCACCTTTCCTTCCTCTGGTCGCTCGACGACCATCACGGCGCTGACGACGCGCTCGGACGCCACGACGTAAACCAGCATGGGTTCTTTGTCGGCGGGAGCGGCGAGTAGTGGTGCGGCGAGTAGCACCTTTTTGAGGTCGCGGAGCGCGTCGTCCACCTCCTTGTCCCACTGGAAGGTGGGGTTTTTGCGCATCAGGCGGTATAGGGGCATCGCCTTTTCGCCTAGGCGGGGGATGAAGCGACTGAGAGCCGCTACTCGCCCGGCCAGTTTCTGGACGCCGCGCAGGCACTCGGGTTTGCCGAGCCGGGCGATCGTGTCGATCTTTGTGGGGTTCGCCTCGATCCCTCGTTTGGAGACGACGTACCCCAGTAGTTGTCCGGCGGGTACACCGAAGGTGCACTTGCCTGGGTTGAGCTTTATCTTATATCTTCGCAGGTTGGCGAAAGTTTCCGCCAGGTCGGCGAGTAGGTCGCCTTGGCGAGCGGACTTCACGACCACGTCGTCGATGTAGACGTGGATGTTGCCGCCAATTTGGCTCGCGAGGCATTCTTGCATGCACCGCTGGTAGGTCGCCCCGGCGTTCTTGAGGCCGAAGGTCATGGCGGTGTAGCAGAAGGCTCCGAATGGCGTGATGAACGCCGTCTTCTCCTCGTCTTCGACAGCCATTTTGATCTGGTTATACCCAGAGTAGGCGTCGAGGAAACATAGCGACTCCGAGCCCGCGGTTGAGTCAATTATCTGATCGATCCGCGAGAGGACAAACTGCTCCTTTGGGCAGGCGCCGTTCAGGTTTGTGTAGTCGATACACATTCTCCAGGTCCCGTTCTTTTTCTCGACCAGGACTGGGTTTGCCAGCCACTTGGTGTACTTTATTGGCCGGATGAAGCCGGCAGCGAGTAGCCGCTGCACCTCCTCGGCGATTGCTCGACGGCGCTCTTCACTGAAGGGCCTTAGCGACTGCTAGACAGGTCGTACTTTGGGGTCGGCGTTCAGCTTGTGCTCAGCGAGCTCCCTAGGGACACCAGGCATGTCGGAGGGTTTCCATGCGAAGATGTCCCTGTTCTCACGGAGGAACTCGATGAGCGCGCCTTCCTATGCTGGGCTCATGCCCGTCCCGATCGTCACCGTCTGGCTGGAGTCGCCTGGGACCAGCTCGACGGTGTGAGTGTGCGTCGTGGCCTCAAAGGTTGAGGTGTTTGCGCCCTCTGAGTTGGGCTTCTTGAGTATGGTGGGGTCGTCATTGTTGACCCCGCTCGCGTACTTGGCGAGCTCGTCGGCGTGGTTTGTCTCCGCCGTGATGACTGCGTCAGCGAGCTCAGCTCCTTTGGCCTCGCACTCGGCGGCCATGTCGGGGTCGCCGTGGATGGTGATGACGCCGCACGGCCCGGGGAGCTTCATCGCGTTGTACGCGTAGTGGGGCACTGCCATGAATTTGGCGAACGCCTGGCGCCCCAGGACGCAGTGGTAGGGGCTGTCGAAGGGCACCAGCTCGAAGACGATCCTCTCGGTGCGGAAGTTTGCCGGTGTGCCGAAGGTTACTGGCAGCGTGACCTTGCCGATCGGGTACGCCTTCCGACCAGGGACGATGCCGTGGAATGTGGTGTGAGTCGTCTCGATCATTGACTGCGGGATCCGCAGCCGCCTGAAGGTGTCGAGGTAGAGGATGTTGATGGAGCTGCCGCCGTCCATCAGTGTCTTGGGGAGACAGTAGTCGCCAACCTTGGGCTTGACCACCAAGGCGACTCGTCCTGGGTATTCGATGCGTGGCGAGTGGTCTTGGCGGCTCCAGGTGATGGGCTGCTCCGACCAGTTCAGGAACTGGGGGACGTCTATTTGGGCCACCGCGTTGACGGCGACGGCGCGGGCGATGACCTTCTTCTCACGCTTCGTGTTGAAGCCTGTGAAGGTGTGGAGCGAGCCGGCTACTTTGCCGAATTTTCCGCCGTTTGGCGGGTCGTTGTCGGGGTCCTCCCGCGCTCGCCGTGCCTTCTCGATTTCCCTGAGGGTGTGGCAGTCGGCGGTGGTGTGCGTTGCGGGCTTCCCTTCCCTGCTATGGAACGCACATGGTTGGTTAAGGAGGGCCGCAGGATCGAACCTTGGCTTGTTCTTGTAGTTGCAGCCGTCGCGGCGTTGCCCTCCATCGCGGCGGAAGCTCTTGGGCTCGCGCTGCGCGTGCCCGGCGTTGGCGACGAAGTCGACTCGCCCGTCACTGCGGCGCTTGCCAGTGAGGCGAGTGCCGCTGTAGCGTAGGTCGGTTCGGCGTCCGCCGTCGTTGCCGCCCGTGCGGCATTGGCCTCTTGACTCGTCGTCAGTTTCCTGGTTTGGATCTTCCTCAGCGTACCGTTTGGCGATCTCGAGGAGGTCGGGGATGTTGTCGAGTGTGCGGGAGTGTCGCTTGAGCTTGGCAACTAGGGGCTCGTACCGGCACGAGGTCTTGAAGCAATGGATCGCGGTGTCCGGGTGGATGCCGACCGCGTTGTACCAAAGCTCTTGCCACCGTTGGACCCAGTTGCAGGTCGATTCGCGGGGTCCCTGGACGCACCGTTCCAGGTCCTCAATGGTGGTGGCGCGGGTGTAGGAGCACTCGAAGTGCCTGACGAAGGCGTTGCGCATTTCCTCCTAGGAGTCGATACTGTCCTGGGGAAGAGTGTTGATCCACTGCCTGCACGTCCCCTCCATCATCAGGGGGAGGTAACGGGCGGCGAGCAGGTCAGTGTGACCCGCGATCCCCATCGCCATGAGGTATGTGTCGAGCCATACGGCGGGGTCGTACGAGGAGTCGTACTTTTCTATTTCTTTTGGCGCCTTGAAGTTTGGCGGATACTTCTCGCCTCGGATCATTGGTCCAAAGCACTTTGGCCCGAGTCGACTGAGCGACCCCATGGGCTCGCCGTCGCGGCGATTGGTTAGGGTATGTCGCAGGTCGTCGGGCTGGCGTGCGTGCCAGCTTTGGTTGTTGATGATGTGGGTGCGGGCGTCGATGGGTTGCCCGTTGGCGGCGACAAGGTTGGTTGCCGGCCTGGGGTCGTTGGTGGAGAGTGCCGTGTTAGCGGGTCGGTATTGGAGCTGCAGTGGCTCTGGTGGCGGGCAGTTGAGGGTGTTTGCCGCCGCTGGGCGGCCGCTGGAGGCCGCTCTGCTTCCTGAGGAACGCGAGTATACCCGTCCTTGCGAGTCGGCGCCCGCTCTCTGCTGCTCGACGGCCTTCGCGAGCAGGGCCTTGACGTATTCGATCTGCAAGGCGCCGTTGCCGGCCGCCGTGATGCTGTCGACTACTGCTCGGCCTGCCATGAGGTTGTCCATCGGGGTGGAGAACAGTGGAAGGCCGTTTGCATCTCACTCTCGTGAGGAGACTACTATCCGCGGCTGGTCCCTGGGGGGGTGCGGTTGGGTGGAGGTAGGGCACCCATTGCCGTTGATCCTGGCGGGGGCCGGGCGCTCCCTCCTAGCGGCGCGTTCTCGCAGATCGCGCGCTCGGCCACACGGGCCGGGTCGTTTTCGTCGTCGAAGTTCAGGGCGCGCCCCTGAACGGTGGGGTTCAGGCGCGTCCTGATCCGCTGCTGGTGGTAGCGCGATGATTCCTGTGCCGTCACCTGCTCGAGGCGAAATTTTTCGCGCTCAGCTTGCTCCTTGCGTACCACCTCCGCCAGTTTCAGGCGGAGTTCCTCGACCTCCGTGGCCGTGGCGTTAGGAGGGATCGGGGTGGAGAATGGATCCTCCGGCGGGTCGGTGCCGGTCGCCATTTAGGTCGCGGCGTAGCGACCGGTTCCGTCGCGGAGATCGGCGGAGTTCTCCGACCCGGAGTCCAATTCGAAGATCCCGAGGATGGAGGGGTCCTCGAAATCTCCCGCGTTGGAGACCTGGGCGATGGAGCCCGCGGATGAGGCCGCGGTGATGGATCCGGCGAGTGACGCCGGGGTCGCCGAGTCGGCGTCGTCGGTGAGGGCCGCATCCTCTGCGGCCACTGAATTCCCGGCCACGTTGCTGTGGGCCGAGTTGTACTCGGAGGCGAGGCGGTGGATCGTGCGGATCTGGCTCTCGGAAAGCTGATCGCGTGGCGGAGACTCGCGGATGCGAGCCGAGTCCTCCGAGACGATGACGTCGGTGAGGCCGACGAAGAGGCTAATCGTGCCGATCGGCAGGATCACGCTGTGCGTGACGGGTCGCATCGCCGGGACGTAGCTGCTCGGCAAGATTTGGAGCATCTCGCTGATCGCTATCATGCGGCTGGTGGCGACCGTCTCGTTGATGGGCAGATTGGATCTCGCCGCAGAACACCGGCCAGACCGGCCAGGCCCCACGGTGGGCGCCACTGTCGTGGGAATGGTCACGGCAGATGCTGCAATCGGCAGCGAGTAGTAGAACGAGGGGCAAGGGCGGCCAGCCATCTGCGGTGCGAGATGAGGGCAAAGACACAGGGTTTTACCCAGGGTCGGCCCCCCGGAGGGTAAAGACCTACTCCTGCTAGATTGTATTATCAAGGTGTTACAAGGGGCGAGCTCGGCGGCTAGGCAGCGAGTCGCTTGGGTGTATCTGGGAACGTGTCTCTACTCACCCTATAGGGAGGTTTATATAGTCTCACCTCCCCTAGGGATTACATATCTCAACCGATTCGGTTAAAGCTTCAGTAGCCGTTTAACCTCACCCGACTGGGCCTATCTACTCGCCTGGGCCTTCAGCTTCCAGTCGCTCAGTTCCTGGCTGGGCTTCGATCCACTCGCCGTTCTGCAGGCCCACTCGCCGGGTCTTGGGCCAGTCGGAAACGTCCTGCTGGGTATACCCCGGTAGGCATATCCCCATCATTCCCTTCAACATCGGGGATGGTAGACAGCCCCTATATGTTCGGTAGTGGGCACGAAGGCATTCCAGCCTCAACGTCGTCATAAAAACCCGCTGATACGGGCACACAACACACACAAAGAATACACAGTCATTTTTACCCAGGTTTGGGCCGCCCTTTGTCTAACAACCCTACAGCCTTCTTTGGTGGATTATCTGGGGTGGATCAAGGTACAAGATGATGATCTCAGTGGTGTCGGGCAGCCGCTTTCTCTCTAGCTTCTACACTTCCCGGGCTTCCTCTTCCTCACTTCTCTCATTCTTTTCTCTCTTCCTTCTCTCCGGTGTGGAGAAGGATATAAAATCTAGATCTCTCTCTATCTCTACCTCTTCGTCCCAAGCTCTCCTCTTAGAACTCTCCTTTCTCAACTCTTGAACCTCCTTCCCTTTCGAGCCCTAACCTTCTTATCTTTCAAACCAAGTGCCTCCTTTTATACTACAAGGGGTGGCTACAAGGGCCGGCGTGGAGCACCGCCAAGGGCATTCCCGAGCTCAATCATGGTGATGAGGGTTCGACTCGTCAATGCCCATTGTTATGGAGTTGGGTTTTGGAGAAGGAGGGGACACTGGAGATCGCGGAACGGCTAACAGATTCACACACGGGGACACGCGGTTTACCCTGGTTTAGGCACCCAGAGGGAAAACCCTACTCCTGCTTGTCTGTTCTTGATTGATGGCGACGTCGAAGGTTACATGGGTCCGCAGATTAGATCTAGCGAGGTTTGTGCTAGGGTTATGGATGCCCTCCTCGCTGTGCCCTCCTGGCCTTTATATGGGGAGGCCATGTCTCGAGGTTTAGGTCAACTCAGTTAGTTGGGGTTTTACCCTTTGAAGTTCTATCTACAGCTGGCCGTGTTCTCCAAGGAGTCGCATCCTTCATGGGCCTGGGTCACCCTAATCCTTCCTAGGCCTTTCCATCCAGAGTGGATGATTGTATGGGCTTCCGCCAGGCTAGACTGAGTAGGCTAACATCAGGCACACCTAGGGCATACCCATGTCAGTAGCACCTGAGGATACTCTGAAGTTTTTCGGGTGCTTTCATCCGAACAAGTTTCGGGTCAATGTGTTGGTTCATAGGGATTTTTGATACGTGTGCCTGACTCGCCCGACGGATCAGGGTCAGTTAACTATCTTTGGACAAAAAACACGATCTACTTCGGACTCGAGTCCCAGGACTCAAACCCAAAATTGCTAGTGTAATTCGACCTAGGCCGCAGAGGTCTTACATGAGTCGAATTATAGTGTTTTTAAGTTATGTACCCAACATGTCCATCGGGATTTTCATCGTGCCTGCTGACACGGAATATTACTAGCAGAGCATAGTCGGGTGCGTTGCTAGGCCAACATAAGTATCTGTATGTCTTATCCTTGCGTCATAGACACAACATCTGAAAGTTTATCTCCGCAGAGGCGTTTCAAGTGGCTAAGGAGACGTTTCCTCTCATAGCATTATTTCGAGCAGAGTTGTTAAATGTGATGTATGGTTTTTCGCAGTCATGAAGGATCCGAAGGATTTTAATTATCTACTTCATAGGGTGCACGACCAGCACTCCCTACTCGATTTCGGCGTGTAGTGGATGGCCTCTCGTGATGGTTCGGGCGGTACCCTCCACGTGTATGATGCAATGAAGGACACGTGTTAGCATTGTTGAATCGATAGTTGTCCTTTGTCGTATTCGTCATTTTATATT
This sequence comes from Avena sativa, assembly GCA_916181665.1. Classification (NCBI taxonomy): domain Eukaryota; kingdom Viridiplantae; phylum Streptophyta; class Magnoliopsida; order Poales; family Poaceae; genus Avena; species Avena sativa. The sequence continues at coordinate 181,811,636 of OV702284.1, read as the reverse complement.
GTGAGGGACCATGGTAATTTTTCCCTTCGCCATTTGCTCTCTTGTTTCTCTGTTGATTTGCCTCCTCCATTTCCATAGCTCCCATGCACTGTGCACTGGAGATTCTTCGTGTTTCCCCCTCTTTTTTCATTCGCGTCCATCGCATCACGCATTATGCTAGAAAGATGGGAAAACTGAAGGGGTCCTCTTCTGCTGCAGGTGGGATGAGCACCGTCGGCGCTGCCAAGAAGGCCACCTCCATTGGCTGCGTTACCGATGGTAGCTGGAAGCGGTAGATGATGAGGGAGGTGGACCTACGCCGCCTATACAAATCCGGCCTGATCTCGTAGGAGAAGGGCGACGCCATTATCCCTGAGTCTAAGGTAACCCCATACCCACCTGAAGCTTACCGGGTTATGTTTTATGCATTTGTCATCCGCGGGCTTGCTCTTCCTACCCACAAATTTCTTTGTGGGATCCTTTTTCTTTAACCCCTGCAACTCCATCAGTTCTGTCCCAATTCCCTTTTGCACATTGCATTCTTCATCACGCTATGTGAGTGCTGGCTCGGAATCAAGCCGCACTTTGGCCTCTTCTGGAAGCTCTATTACCCGAAGAGTTTGTCTGGCACCGGCGGCATTTACGCTCTAGGTGGGTGCTGGATTTCCATCCGCCCCAACATCCAGTACTTCACATTCCACCTCTGTGAATCCGTCCAAGGATGGTGGAACAAGTGATTCTATCTTTTCTACTCCAAGCTCGACAATCAGCACTATGGATTAGCTCCCTTCGACGCCAGCCAAGTGGTCACCCGCAAGCGTTCGTGGTCTAACGACGTTATGGAGGGTGAAACCGAAGTGGTAGAGAAGTTGTACAAGCTGGTGGAGGAGCTCCAGCTGGTGCGAGGCAAGGAGGTTTCTGGCGTCAACATCATCCGGACCTTCCTTAAGTGTCGAGTCTAGCCCCTCCTGGGGAGGGCGTACCCAATGTTTCTGTACTCTGGTGGCAGTGACCTGTCGAGAGTGTCAGATGAGGATATGTCCTCAGCTGACCTCGACCGGGCGCTTCGACCCCTGTTGTGCTTCAGGTCCGCCGAGGAGTTGCCGGGGAAGTCGTTGACTGCCCCTTTTAGAGCTAGGAAGAAAGTTCCTCAGGATAGTTTTTACTTGCACGTAATGCATCCTCTTTGATTTGTGTCTTCTGTCGGTTATTTTGACGTGGGTATTTGGTGTTCCGTATGAGCTTAAGGTGGAGAGCATGATCCCTCCCCTTCCTGAGAAGTACATGGCCGCGCCAGATGGCAGGTTCACAGAATCTAATTCCATAGTCCCTCCTGCGCAATTGTTGACTATGGAATCCCCCAACCATAGCAAAGGGAACTCTCGCAAGAGAGCCCAAAGCAAAAGCTCGGATGGCATGACACTGCCGTTGCCAAAAGGGCCCGCCTTCCTGCAGCAACATTCTATGGATGAAGGTGCTACCTCCCCCATTCCTGCAGTTCCCATCCGGGCCATGGATCCTCATCCGTAGGCCAAGAAGAAGAGGACGACGCCGATCTTTAACCTCTCTGATATTCCTTTGTAAGTATCGGATGCTCCCATGCTTTAACTGTGCTTAATTTTAATCCTCTTGATGTGCTGAGTGACTTGCTCGTTTATTGAATCAGGGGGTCCTCCTCAGGATGACACTGAAGAGTTAGCCGTGGACTCGAAAATGGTTCACACAGAGCCTGCGACGTCCTCCCCGAAGATATCAGCCAACTCTGGTGACGGTGTATCGAGTTCCTAAAAACCAAGGACTAGTGCTGTTCTTACCTAGAAGACGCAAGCTGCTCCTTCTGAGTCTTCGGGGGGCCATGTCAGTATTATCCATGTGATTGTTGGAGATATGCCCTAGAGGCAATAATAAATGTAGTTATTATTATATCTTTGTGTTTATGATAAATGTTTACATTCATGCTATAATAGTATTAACAAGGAAACATTGATACTTGTGTGATTTGTAAACTTAATTTGAAGTCCCTAGTATAGCCTCTATACATCACTAGCTTGTTGGTTGATAAATGATTGTGGTTTCCCTATCATGAACATTGAGATGTTATCAACAACAAGATCTTATCGTTAGGAGAATGATATGGTGGACATACTCCTATAGATAAGCGTAGCATAAAGATCAAGTCATTTCAATAGTTCAATTGCTATATGCTTTCTGATACATAGTAACCTAATTCCTTCGACCATGAGATCATGCATATCGCCTTTACCGGATGGATGCTTTGATGACATCAAACACCACACCGTAACTGGGTGGCTATAAAGGTGGCATTGAGTGTTCGGAAAGTATTGGTTGAAACACATGGATCAAGAGTGGGATTTGTCCATCCATATGACGGATAGATATACTCTGGGACCTCTCGGTGGAATGTCATCCAATTAGCTTGCAAGCATGTGACTGGCTCACAAGGGATCACATATCACGGGAACGAGAAAAGAGTACTTATCGGTAACGAGGTTGAACTAGGTATGCAGAGATACCGACGATCATAACCTCGGATAAGTAAACTATCGTGAGACAAAGGGAAATTGGTATCGTATGTAAGTGGTTCATTCGATCGCAAAGTAATCGTAGAAATATGTGGGAGCCATATGAATTTCCAGATTCCTCTATTGGTTATTGTTCGGAGAAGTGTCTCGATCATGTCCGCATAATTCACGAACCGTAGGGAGACACACTTAAGGATTCGACGTTGTTTGAGTAGTTATGGTATGATGAGAAAGAGACCGAATGTTGTTCGGAGTCTCGGATGGGATCCGGGATATCACGAGGAGATCCGGAATGGTCCGGAGAATAAGATTCTTATAAGGAAAGTCTCGTTTCGGAGTTGGGGAATGATTCCGGTGTTTTCATCGGGAATGTTTTAGAAGGTTCCGGAATGTCCGGCACTCCGGAGGAGAAGGGGTACATGAATGTGTCATTACAAGTTGGAATGATTGCATCATGTACTAGGTGTCATCGCTGTCCAAAATAAAGGGTTTATTCAAATCCTAGTTTGAAAAGTCAAACGGCTAGTTTGAAAAGTCAAACGGCAGTTTTTGGAAAGAGGAGGAGAGGTGGAAACCGAGTTGGGGAGGAGTTCCCTCCTCCAACCGGCAGCCCACCTCCAAGCCGAGTTGGGGAGGGACTCCTCTCCCTCCCCTTGGCCGGCCGGCCCCTCCACCTATATAAGGAGGGGCAGGGCTCCCCTCCTTGACACACAACTCCTACTCCTCCAAACCCTAGCCCCAAGCCGCCGCCGCCTCCAAGCCGCCGCCGGCCCCTAGGGCACCAACTCGCTGCCGCCTAGCTAAACCCTAGCCGCCGGATTGTCCCCTCCTTGGTGTGTCTAAACCCTAGAACACCGAGGACTCTCTCATACTCCACCATACTCGCTCCGGCCTGAGGCGAAGCCCTGCGAGATCTCCCCTCTACTTCCGGTACCACGCCGTTGTGCTGATGGAATCGCGAGGAGAGTGCTACAACCTCCGCTGCCTGCTGGAACAAGGGAGAGGAAGGTCTTCGTCGAGTACCGAACGTGTGACCGACTGCGGGAGCGCTGCCGGAACGCAGCGCCGGAAGGATCGTCTACGCGATCTTGAGATCGGGAAGAGTACGACTACGTCACCCACGAGAATCTGCTCTCGTTAAACACTTTGGAATCTTCGAGGGTGAGTTATTCTATCGACTCGTTGCTACAATATAGTAGATAGATCTTGGCTTGTTTGTTTGTATGCGATAGAAATTTTTTGTTTTCCATGCTACGAAACCCTACAGTGATGTGGGCAAGCCCCCGAGCCATTTGTTTACCTTGATGTTTCTTTCTTGGTTCATCCCTTCATCCGCGACATCAACCACCTCGGGCAACAATACCTAACCTTGGAGGAAATGTTTCATCATCTCCAAGGTGAGTAAGTTACTGCGTGTTTTCTGTAACACCCTCAGAATCGACCCTATGCAAGTTTCAGCGATTCCCGCCAAACCCGCATAGAAACGATTCAAAGGTGCCCACCAGGCACTTTCGTGCGGGTGGAAAACGAAGTAATAACATTACACAACAGTCCTCGATGGGACCCACAGAACATATATATATACAACAGCGACTCCATGAGTCAAGAATACAGATATAATATACAAAGATCCAAATCACCTTGAAAATTGATAGAGCGTCCGACTACGGACAAGATGCAAAATGAGCTAAGAGCCCTGAAGAATAACCAATGGCGTCCATAACCCTGCCCAGGCCAAGCCGGAAGGGTAACCCTGCTAACGACGTCGATCTCAAAACCTGCTTAAACAAAAGGGGTGCCGACAAAGGGCAACAGAAAAAGAGGAGCGTCAGTACTGAGGCCAGTACACGGCGAGACTAGAATTCGGCGGTCCTCGCCTACATAGATATGGTGGACTGCAGCGGCAGCGCGGCATGCACTAAATAACCTATAGAGACTCGATACAACTGGCGGCTATCAGAGAGGGGTAAGAAAGACCTGTTCGGAACCAACCTGATACTACCATCAAACAAACCCATCCTGGTGTTTCCCCCTCGAAACCAAACGAGGAAGTCAACCGAGGAACTCACACAGTTGGCAGTTTTATTTATTCAGTTATCGTTGCAGCGATTAGTAGTCAAGTATAGATAATCGTCCTGATATAATAAGCAGTGGGCAATTTTAGTTAACCATTCCATTGTAGTTGCGACACTTACTAGTCAAATACAATTAGCATGAGATATCCCAAAACCCAGCAGTTGTTGGTACTTTTATTTAGCCATTCCGTTATAGCTGCAATACTTACTAGTCAGGTACAAAGGTAGCAAGCGACAACCCATACAAGCAATTGTTGGCAATTTTATTTAGCCATTCCATTATAGTGAAGCTGATTACTAGTCATAATAAAGTCAAATTTATAGCACTACTTTAGTTATAGTTGTCTATGATCGAGATACTGTGCTCCAAGTCGTCCATAACCGCGGACACGGCTTTCAGAAAGTTTTACCCTGCAGGGGTGCACAAATAGCAACACACACTCGATCAACCTCGGAAAAACCAAATCAAAACCCAACGAGGCCTTCACGACAAAGCAATCACAGGATTCAGAAATATTTCAGGGGGCCACCCCATTGAGTACACCCGCAACGAAGTTAGCTGACTCCGAGACGGACTCAAGGTTTGCGTCAGTGGCTGTAAACGACTGGGAACCCGTAAATGTGACTGGGCTTGTCGATACCGCGAAAACACTCCGCTTACCTAAACAGTACAGGTGCTCCTCACACAATCGTAAATAAAGCAGTAAAGCATGGCATAAGTACAGGATAGTAAATAAAACCTCAAACTAGTTTGTGGCCCCAAGAAATAAGAATGAATCAAGCTCTGGCTCAGGGGGGTCCCATAATCCTCCCGGATGTGGATAGCGTGAATATTCAAGGAACAGGTATCAAGTACTCGGGGTCCTACGGGACACAAGTGGACGGTTAACAACCAAATAACATCTATTGCCCACCTGTGCCTCTACATTTACCTACTTCAATTTTAGTTGTTAAACAGTAATTAAAGTCTTGATCAACTCCAATAATAAACATGCGGCAATACTCCAACAACTGTGGCACTTGACGACACGCAACAGCACTTGAGCAAGCGACTACGACGCGCAGGTCCAACTATCTACCAAACAACAGGTATAGGAGGTGTCCAAGGCAATATGAGGCTGCAAGGGATATCACGGGTACGAAAACTAGAGCAACGCAACACAGATAGCAATAGATCAACAGGAGGGAAATTAATACTATAAAAGTAAGATAGGTAGAAAGGGGGAGATGCTCGCCTGAAAACATTGCCGAAGGTTCCACCAAAAGTCGGGGCGAAGCTCACATCAACTCAACAGCCTTATCCGCGAAGAAGAAAAACACTAGAGTAAACACCGGATGCACTATTTAATACTACGGCAAAAGATCGGGCATGATGCATGTATGATGTATGACATGGCAAAGATGCGACGCAATTAGGTCATATTAAGCGGAACCGGGGTCCCGAATTTTAATTAAACGGTTCAAGTTATTTAACTACCCCGCAATTTAATTGTTGTCCTAACAGGACAAAATATATCACTGGTTCGCTACACAAATTTTTAATTGGGACCAATATAAGACTAGATTTGCCCGCATATGGGCCCCATATTTAATTATAAGGTGAATCGGCATAAGGCCCCCAAACCCACAACATGTATGCAAGTATGACAATTTAATATGCAGCAAGTATATATCATTTAATAAAATAAGGTCTCGGGTTTGGGTTCACACATCGGGGTTCGGCAGATCTTGGGGTTTCGGGGTTCGGTCTCCGGTCTCAGGGTTCAGGGTTCGACGGGACCGGTCTCGGACAACGGAAGTAGATCTTGTCGCATCCGAGAAGAAGGACTCGGTGTGGCGTCGGGGCGCATCGGACTCGCCCTGGTCGATGTAGTTCTTGTCGTCGTGAAGACCTTGTCGGGTCCGCGGGTCGGGTCGGACTTGATGTCCGGGGTGAAGAACTTGGCGTTCCGAGGAAGTACTTGGCGTAACCGTGTCGACGTCCTTGGCATACGGCATCGCATCCGGGAAGGAGGACTCGATGTTCCAGGGTGACGACCTTCTTCCGGGTTTGGGGATCTCCAGGGTCTCGGACGATGCGTTTATCAGCAGGTCATGTCGGAGATGGGCATGTTGGTGATTAACAGCCGTCTAAAGGGGTGCCTGGTTCAACAGAGTTCACACAACTCGAACAGAAGTTGGCGTCGACATCTGCAAAACACACAAGCAGGACATGCACGCGCGCGCCTAGGTGAGCACCAAGGCAGCTGCTGGCGACCTCCTTCTGCGGATGAAAAAGCGAAGCCAAGGTGGTCTAGGCGGCGGGCGAGGCGAGCTCGGCGAGGAGACGTGGCCGGGCTTGGCGGACGCGGATGCAGCAAGGGCGACAGCCGGCGAGGACGACGAGGCCGGTCGCGCCGGGCGGCGCGGCTCGCAGGCGAGCCGACGAGCTCCTGACGGCGAGGCAGAGGAGGCCCGGGGAGGCGTGGCGAGCCGGCGCTGCCTCGGGCAAGCCGCTGTCGGCCGGAGGGCGCCGAAGGAGGAGGGAGCAGAGGCGGGACGGTGGCAGAGAGGAGCTCGGCGACCGGAGGGTGCTGGGGATGAGGCGGCTCGGCGAAGGCGAGCGGGCCGGACGCGGGCCAGATGCTGGAGGCCGCGGACGAGGAGGCGAGAGGGAGAGGACGGGGAGGCGCGGCCAGCTCCGGGGAGGTTGAGGAGGAGGGAGCCCCAGGCGGCGGTGGAGGAGGCCACAACGAGGTGGAGAAGGCCGGCAGAGAGAGGTTCGCGGGGAGGCGCCGGCATCCGCGGCGGAGGCGAGGTCGTGGCCTGGGGGGGGGCGAGCAGGTCTTGGGCGCCGGCGGCGCTGGGGCTCCGCGATGGGGAGGAAGCGGGGCTCGGGGTGGTCGCGGGGGTGCGATGGGTGGTGGCCAGAGGGAGGAGCCCGCAGCGGCAGGGAGGGAGGTCGCGAGGGGACCGGCGGCGGGGGTTCAACGAGGAAGGAGGAGAACGCGGGGAGAGGAGGGATTAAGGGAAGAGGACGAGCGGGGTGGGCCAGAGCGACAGGGGAGTGGGGTCGGGGTGGGCGTGGGGATCGGTGGGGTGGAGCACAAGGCGGTCGGGGGGAGGGGTGTGGGGCGCGCCAGGTGGGACCCGCGGCGGGTGGGTGGATCGGTGTGGAGTGGAGGCTGGCGGCTAGGAGGGGTGAGGAAGGGGGTTGAGGTGGCAGGTGGCTATTGGTGGGGATTTGGGGAGAGGTGAGGTGGCGACATAGGATAGGTTGGGGTGAGGTGGAGGGCTGGGTAGGATAAGGGTGGGTAGAGTTTTTGGTAGAAAAGGGTTAGGGTAGATTCTGGGGTAGGTAGGTTTTATAATTTATTTTAAAAGCCTTTTGTAAATTGTTTTTAGACAACTGAGATATCCGGAAGCACCGGTGTTTTGATTTAAAGTAATAGGGAGGAATTAATATAGAAAACAAAATAGGGCTTTTAGCAAAATAGTTTTAGACAGATTGATGTTTGATGTTGTCATGATGATGCACACACAAAATACCAAGCGATTTTCTAGTAGTGGTTTTTGCGGGATGCCACATTTTCCTTGGGTGCCAATGGTGAGTAGTTTTTCTAATCTTTTTCCCTTAGGATTTTCGCAAATGAGAACAACGAAGCTCTCTGTAAGCTGAACGCACTCAAAAATAGGCACAGCCAGGTGGAGACCAAGGCAAAGGATTCCAGGGAGGCCGTTGAGCTTTGCAAGCAGGAGGACTTGGAGAATGAATAAGAACTTGCAGATGCTGCTGCATCCCATGAGAAGGTGATGGCGGAGCAGCTTATGGCGGCTGCCAAAGCATTATCTAGTGAGTTACCATACATCCCTTCTTCCTGAGCTTTTTAGTTGGTTTCCTTCGTTTGACCCAAAATTTATTTGACGCATCTACAGATGCCACTAGCATTGCATTTGATTGCAATGTCCTAGATCATGGGGACCCCATCACAAATGTGGTTGCGGCGGTCATAGACTGGTGCAGCTCAACCGTCGAGATGCTGGGCAAAGCCAAGGAGGTCCTTAGCCATTTCTATCGGGAAATCTTTCCTAAGGGCATTGCCCTTGAGGACGTCGACTCGTTGGCGAAGGCCCTGGCGGGTGATGCGCCTGCATGTTACAAGAAGACCTAGAGGGGCTAGGGCGCTACCCTTGGCCTGGCGATGGCGGCTGGTGCGTAGCTGAATCTAAGCTAGGTCATGTCCAAGATGCCGGTGGCAGTGGATGGCACTGAGGTAGCCTTTGCTTCCTTCGCCTCCCACTGCAAGCATTATGCCCCCCGTCTCATTGACCTCTAGCCACCTATGCGTTGGAGTAGCAGCGGGTGGCCAAGGCGAAAGCCTCGGAGTCCGAAGTTTCTCCAGATGCGGCTTCTCCTTAGGGTCCTTCTGCTGCGTAGTTGATTTTGTACTTTTAAGTTTTCTTTTCCCATGGTGCATGTAATGCCCTATACTTGATGACTTTGATGCTACCACGTGGTGGTTATGTTGATGTGAATATATGCATTTTCTTCTACTATTGTCGATTGTTCTTGTCCTTATAGTTTGTCACCTGTTCGCCTCTTAGGGTCCTTCAAATGTTGACCCCTTGACTCCATAATCTGGCTTTGTTGTTGCCGTCCGATGACAAGTGACGCGCCGTAGTTGCATTTACTGTGTGACCGCATCCGAAACTTGGATAAGGATGTCCTTATCATTCGTGGCCATGCGGATGTTTGGAAGTCCAAATCGGAGCGAGCCGTTGTGAGAGAGGAGTATCTTCTTGAAGAATTTCGGCAGATCGGCGAGCAGCTTCAATGTAAGTCGCCCTGGATGTCTTTACTTTGTTTTTTGGCTGGGCCCGATGTTTGTGGCTTCTGAGGTGCTGCTCTTTTGTGGTTGTCAATCTTCTTCCACGAGAAGAGAAGGAGAACGTTGCTATTTGGATCAATTGCATGACCCAACAAGAGTTGGAGGCCGAAGGTTTCTTTTGGATGGACCGCGACCGAGCGACTGTAGTCGCAGCGGTTCAGGATCGTGTCCACTAGGTGCTGCACGTGCTGAAGCATGCAAAGTCATCATTTGCATCGATATGGGCTGCCATATTCCCCTTAGATGCTACGCCATTTAGTTTCCCCGAGCTACTAGGAAAGTTTCGGAGTGACGATGCCATTAAGGGGCTTGTACACCAGCAGATCATTGCAGGTGCGAAGGCGACACTTGCCCTTCATCATCTGCATCGTCGAGATGTGGATTTGGTGGAGATAGTGAAGGGGCCACCTATGACACCGGATGGCATGGCATGGAACATGCATCCAAACTATGCTGTAGTGGCTCATCATGCCGAGGATATCGTAGAATTCTTCGACGAGCAGACGAATGTTGTACTTCATCGTAGTTGAGTCCTGCAAGTTATGTACAAAGTAATGTAAAATATGTATAGTTTCGATTGGGATTTTTATGCCCTTGTAAAGTTTGTAAAAATGTATTTGCACGTAGTTCTTGTTATTGTTGATTTTTGCATGTCCTTTTCGTTAGCCCGACGTGGTCAGCTACTTAGGGTGATGCTTTATTGAAATAGTCGACGAAGTCGTAGGGTGAGGCAAAGCCCCCGAGCATATTTAGCAATGTAAATATTCATAAGAGAGAAAAGTATGTTGGCTAAGGAACTTAGCTTTTATTCATCGCATAGTAGGGGATACAAGTTTTGGCTGAGTAGCCTGGCTTAATAACCTTATTGACAGTAAACACAACTAAGGGTAGAAGCGTCACAATTGTGCGATGTTCTTGGGGTTGGAGTATGCTACTCCGGACTCGACGTCCTTGAGGCGGTAGGCGCCACCTGGGATTACTTTGGTGACCACATAGGGTCCTTCCCAGGGTGACTCTAGCTTCAGGTGCCCTTTATGCTCGAGTTGTAGGACGAGGTATCCTTCGGCGAAGGGCGTAGCCGCCTACTGTGGATGTTGCGGAGACTTTGCTGGTACACCGTCGAACGGGCCGCGACAATGTTGCAGGCTTTTCTAGTGTGTCGATGGAATTTTCGAGTGCAGCCGTTGATTCGGCTTCGCTGTAAGTGATTACATGTGGGGCCTTGTGGCATATCTCGGCGGGTAACATTGCTTCGGCTCCGTGCACCATAAAGAAGGGCGTGTAGCCGGTGGCACTATTTGGCGTTGTGCACATGCTCATGGAGGGTAGCTCATATTCCCATGATCCCTCCAATCGTTCGAGTGGGCGTAGTAGTCACTTCTTAATTCCATTGCAGACGAGGCCGTTGGCCTTTTCGTCCTTCCCGTTGGTCTGTGGATGCTCTATAGGCGTACATGACATTTATGCCAAGTCCTTCGTAGAAGACTCAGAACTCCTTCGAGGTGAAGTTTGTGCCTTGTCGGTTATGATGCTGTGAGGGACCCCAAAGCTGTAGACAATGGACTATAAGAACTTGACAGCAGTGGTGCCGATTTGGTTAGTGACTAGCATGGCCTTGATCCACTTTGTGAACTTGTCGACTTCCACCAAGAGGAAGATGTGTCCTCCGGGTGAGGATTTTTGTAGTTTGTCGACCATGTCGAGTCCCCATTGGGCGAAGGGCCATACCTGTTTGATGGGTCGTAGCTCTGAGCCTGGTGCATGTGGTTTGTCTGCAAATATTTTGCAAGCATTGCACTTTTCGACGTTTTCCTTGGCATCACGCATCGCGATTGGCTAGTATAAGCCAGCTTGTAGAGCCTGGGCGACTAGGGCGCAGCTGCCTACATGGTGACCGCAGATGCCTTCCCATCACTGTTGGTGACGCATCGCTGAAGCACCCCGGAGATGCTTCGCTTGTACAGCTCACCATTGATAATAGTAAAGGTTTTTGATCGGCGAGCGATATGTGTGGCGTCCGTCGGGTCTTCGGGCAGTTGCGTGCTTAGCAGGTACCTGACGTATCGTTGGGTCCATGTTTGCTCGATTGTCACGACCAGCATGAGGCTCACCAGTTCGACGTTCATCTCTGGTTATTCAGGTGCCTCTGTTTTTCCGGGTGGTGTAGCCCCCGAGTGTCCCGCAACATCGATTATGCCCCTAGGATGTTTGCGCTTGATGGCGCGCTCACAGATCTGTTCGAGGAACATGTCCTGCGGCATAGGTAGAGCCAATGTTGGTGAGATTGTCGACCTCCTTGTTTCTTTCTCGGCCAACATGGCAGAGCTCGTATCCATCAAAGTCTCCTTCAAGTGCATTGTAGAGGTCGCGGTAGGCGATCATGTTGTTGATGATGGTGTCGCACTGGTTCATCATCTGCTGGATGACAATATTGGAGTCACCGTAGATGACCAGCCATGTGGCGCCGCAGACTTTGGCCATCCGTATTCCGTGGAGCAGTGCCTCGTATTCAGCATTGTTGTTGGATGCGTGGAGCCTCATCCGCAGCACTTACCTCATCTTGTCCCCTTGGGGGGATGTCAATATTACTCTGGCTCCGACGTCGCATTTGGATCCGTCGAAGTGCATCATCCAATGCTGGAAAATGTCCGGAGTATCCGAGGGCTAGAGCTCCATCCAGTGGAAGAATAAGTCAGGAAGCACCAGCAACTTGATGGCGGTGTGATGCTCGTAGATGATGTCCCGCGGGGATAGATTAATGACCCAGAGGGCTACTCACCACGTAGCTTCGGGGCTGTTGAGGATGTGTGATAGTGGCACGTCATTGACGACCACGATCTGATGCTCTTGGAAGTAATGGCGCAGTCAACGCACATTCATGAATACGCCGTAAGCGAGCTTTTGGTAATGGGGGTACCTTTGCTTTGTAGGCGTCAGTACCTTGCTGAGGTAGTACACTGGGCGCTGTACCCCGTTGGTTTTTTCGTCTTTGGGTCGTTCAACCACAAGGGTCGTGCTGAGCACTTGGTACGTCGCAGCAATATAGAGCAGCATGGGCTCTCTCTCCGTTGGCATCACCAATATGAGGGATGTAGAGAGTAAGCGCTTGAGGTCTTCAAATGCCTCATCAGATTCAGCCGTCCACTCGAATTTGTCGGCCTTGCGGAGCAGTTGGTAGAAGGGGAGAGCATTTTCACCCATTTGGCTGATGAACCTGCTGAGTGCCGCGATCCACCCAGCTAGTTGCTGGACTCCTTTGACGTTCTTCGGCTTCTCCATGGCTAGTATAGCCTTGATTTTCTTCGGTTTGGCTTTGATGCCTCTCTCGGATATGAAGTATTCGAACTGCCCCGATGGGACACCGACTTTTCCGGGTTCAGCTTGATCCTGTAGCGATCAAGGTTATTAAACATCTCGCGGAGATCGTCGATCAGTGTTCGACTTTCCATGGTCTTGACTACTATGTCGTCGACATAGACTTGGATGTTGCTGAAGGGATATGGGTAGGCTACACTAGCGCAAATCAAAATTTTCTACCGTGTAAACCAGGAATACTGTTGTCATAGATCACGGGATTACCACTAGACGCGCGGTTTTGGAACTTGATGAAGCGCGTCGAGGCAGTGTAGATGTTCTACGTCTCCTCCTCGTCCTCGTCCCACGAGCAGCTCTCCTTGCGTGGCTCGTCCAAGTGAAACAGATGCAACACCACCGAGGTATCCACACGTGCGGGGTGGAAGCGTCAGACGGCGGACTGCTAGGTCCGCACGTGCAACACAAGCATGAGGAGTGGCGGCTGGGTGGAATGGTCTAACCTTGGTCAGCTCGCCCCACCCTCTCTTATATAGGCGTCCCTAGTGGGCTTCTACATTAGCATCCCATTAGTAGCCTAAGCCTGGTCTAATTCGGATCTAATCCTCATTAGGCTTCCAGCCCCTTAAGTGTGTGACCCTATAGGTTCATATACGTATAGACATAAAACGAATACACTTATTCTATCAATAGTTGGTAGCAGCCTCTAGCAAGACGTGCCAACTCCTAAACGCATACAAAGATCATATCGGACGAACCATCACAAGGTTTAGTACATGTCTTTCCCTTTGCCTCACGATATTTGGTCTAGCTCCAAGCTGACCTCCCTTTCTCGATACTGTGATTCGGAATCACCTTACTAGGTTAACTCTTAACCTTATGTAGCACAGCCATGCATTTCTGGATCCGATAACTCGAGGGTCCCAGAGATATCTCTCTCAACTAGGGAGGGGAAAATTCCATCTTGATTGACCATGCCTTGCAGCATGCTTCAGGACAAATCCGAAAGCTACCTTTATAACTACCCAGTTACGGAGCAGCGTCTGATAGCCCCAAAGTAGGTCGATCCACATCTCAAGTACATGCGACAATCTCAGGTCTAAGGACAAAACGTACATGATGTGTAGAGAGAGCTATAAGTATAATTGCCAGGCTCAAGTTGGGTCTGTCCAACCCCATGTTCATAACATGCGTCCACATCATTGGTTTGACATCTCCATGTCTATGACTTGCGAAACATAGTCATCAACCAATCGATGTGCTAGTCTAATATTCACGTGTGTCCTCACATGAACTCCGACTAGGGACAACTATTAAATAACCATACAAGTAAAGAGTTTGACAAAAAATTCACATAATTGCCAATCAATACAAGTTGCCTGATATGGATATTCAAGGAACATTACAATAGCTCATGGATACATAAGAAATATAATCATCTCTATGATTGCCTCTATGGCGTATTTCATTCAGTCTCCCACTTGCACTAGAGTCAATCTAGATTGTATCTAATACCTATTGCTCTTGCGTGCGCCTCATGTGCAGGCTGCGGGAGTGGCTTTGTAAAAGGATCAGCAACATTTGATTCCGTATGTATTTTGCATATCATGACTCTGCCATCCTCAACGAACTCTCGAATCTGATGGTAAATCATGCGAATATGTTTGTTCTTATGGTGCTGTCTAGGCTCCTTGGCTTGTGCAATAGCACCATTGTTGTCACAATAAACGTCCATGGGATTGGACGCGCCCTGAACCACACCAAGAGCGATCAAGAAATTCCTAATCCAAACAGCTTCCTTTGCAGCCTCCGAGGCGGCAATATATTCAGCTTCTGTTGAAGAGGAGGCCACCGTATCTTGCTTGGAACTTTTCCAACTCACAACACCACCATTCATGACAAACACATAATTAGATCGCGATCTGGAGTCATATGAGTCGTTAAGGTAACTCGCATCTGTGTAACCCCTTACACTAAGTTCATCCTCACCTCCATAAAATAGGAACACATCCTTAGTCCTTTTCAAGTACTTAAGGATGTTCTTTAGCGCTTTCCAGTGACCTTCACCTGGATCAGCCTGGTATCTGCTCGTAACACTTAGAGCATAGGAAACATCTGGGCGAGTACATATCATCGCATACATGATGGATCCAATAGCCGAAGCATATGGAACACTGCTCATGCGCTCATGCTCATTAGTAGTCGAAGGACACTGAGTCTTGCTGAGTTTTATACAGTGAGACATGGGCAAGAACCCCTTCTTAGCCTCTTCCTTGCTGAACCGTTTCAACACTTTGTCAATGTATGTACTCTGGCTTAATCCAATTAGCCTCATTGATCTATCTCTATAGATCTTGATGCCCATAATATATGCCTCTTCTCCCAAGTCCTTCATCGGAAAACTATTTTTCAACGAGGTCTTAACAAACTCGAGCATAGGAATGTCATTTCCAATCAGCAATATGTCATCTACATATAGTATTAGAAATACCAGTGCTCTGCCACTTTCTTTCTTGTAAACACAAGATTCTTGTTCGTTTCTGATGAAGCCAAACTCCTTTACAACTTCATAAAATCGAATGTTCCAACTCCGAGATGCTTGCTTCAGCCCATAAATAGACTTTAGAAGTTTGCATACCTTTCCAGCATTGTTTGGATCGACAAAACCTTCGGGCTGCATCATATACACGCCCTCAGTTAGGATTCCATTTAGGAAAGCCGTCTTGACATCCATCTGCCATATTTCATAGTCAAAATGTGCAGCAATGGCTAGAATAATCCGTATAGATTTAAGCATCGCTACGGGGGATAAAGTCTCGTCGTAGCCAACTCCTTGAACTTGTCGAAAACCTTTTGCAACAAGTCGAGCTTTATGGATGTGAACATTTCCATCCATATCAATCTTCTTATTATAGATCCATTTGCACTTGATGGCTTTAAAACCATCAGGCAGTCGAACCAAGTTCCAAACTTGATTGCCTCCCATGGACTCTATCTCGGATCTTATGGCTATCAGCCATTTCTCAGAGTCTGGGTCCACCATCGCTTCTGCAAAGGTCGCAGGCTCATCATTGTCTAAAAATAATAATTCCCGCGCTACGTGGAGCCTCGCCGACCTTTGTGGTTGTGGCGCCTCTATTGCCACAGGTTCCTCAAATTGTTCTGCTACAATAGCATCACTCGTAGAAGCATCCCTGACTGGCTCATCTTGAACTTCTTCAAGTCTCACCGACCTTCCACTCGTTCCCTTTGTGAGAAACTCTTTTTCTATGAAAACACCACTACGAGCCACAAACACTTTGCCCTCTTCTCGGTTGTAGAAGTAATACCCTAAAGTTTCCCTCGGATATCCCATGAAAATGCACTTATCCGATTTGGGCATTAGCTTGTCCGACTGAAGTCGCTTGAAAAATGCATCACAACCCCAAATATTTAGAAAAGGCAAACTGGGATTCTTTGCGGTCCACATCTCATATGGTGTCTTAACTACGGATTTAGATGGTACCCTGTTAAGTGTGAAAGCTGCCGTTTCTAGAGAGTATCCCCAAAATGGTAATGGTAAATCCGACTGGCTCATCATCGATCGAACCATGTCCAACAAAGTTCGATTGCGCCATTTAGAGACCCCATTTCTTTGAGGCGTTCCGGGTGGCGTGAGCTGTGGAACAATTCCGCAACCCTTAAGATGATTGCTAAATTCGTGACTCAAATATTCACCTCCACGATCAGATCGCAAGGCCTTTATTTTCTTGCCACTTTGATTCTCTACCTCACTCTGAAACTCGTTGAACCTTTCAAAATTTTCAGACTTATGCTTCATTAAGTAGACATAACCATATCTACTAAAATCATCAATGAAAGTAATGAAGTAGTGATATCCTCCTCTGGCTGTCGTGCTCATTGGTCCACATACATCAGTACGTATGAGTTCCAACAAGTCTTTCGCTCTCTTGGGTAAACCCAAAAAAGGCGACTTGGTCATCTTTTCAAGTAAACAAGCTTGACATGTCTCGTATGATTCAAAATCAAACGAAGTTAGAAGACCACCATCACCATGGAGCTTCTTCATGCGCTTTTCACTTATATGCCCCAAACGACAATGCCAAAAATAGGTAGGACTCAAATCATTAGGCCAGAGCCTTTTAGCACTAACATTGTAAACAGATGCATCATCAAGATTTAAAATAAATAACCCATTCACAATGGGAGCATTAGCCATAAACATATCATTATTAGAGATTAGACAACCATTGTTCATACTCGCAAATGAACATCCATCCATCATCAAACATGAAGGTGATAAAATGTTTCGACCCATACTTGGAATGTAATAACAAATATTCAACACTATAATAAATCCTGATGGAAGGTGAAGTTGCATGACGCCGATGAACAATGCAGCAACCCTTGCTTTATTTCCGACGCAAAAATCCACTTCGCCTTTCTACACTTCTCTAGTCCTTATTAGCCCCTGCATCGAATTGCAAATATGAGCAACCGATCCGGTATCAAATACCCAAGAGTTAACATAGGAATCAACGAGAAGAATGTTCACGACAATTACAACAAGCGTACCTAAGTGGGAAACACTCTTACTTGTACTCTTCTTCAAAGAAGCCTGGTACTTGATGCAGTTTCTCTTCTAGTGGCCATGTTCATGACAAAAGAAGCAATCGGTGTCTTCTACAGGTCCAGCCTATTGCTTGGGTGCATGCTTAGTGTCACATACCAAATTTTAGATTTGGTCTTGCATATCATTCATGTCATTGCATCATATCTTTCCATGCAAAACCCTCGATTAGAAAGGTTCGGCGAAACGCCAACTTCAAAACCCCTTTTTGTTTCGCTTCGAGGTTCCTGCGGGGAGCTTTGGAGTGTTTTGCAACAACCACCCCTGTAGGTTCGAGTTTTCGTGCAAACTTCGACTGAAGGTTGTGCCCCTCGACGATACGAACCCGTAGGCGCGAGAATCGCTCCAATCGGAGTTCGTATGCAAAAGACTCGGACGTTTTAGTAATCCGCCGGAAAATGGTCCGAAAATCCGGACCGATTTCCGAGTTGGAGTCAGTTTCTGGACCGAATTGGAGTAGAACTCGTGCGAGAGGGCCACAAAAGCACCCTACCGGGACCTCGTTTTCCGTGCCCTACCCGCCGCCTCGACCGCCCGCCTCCCCGCGATCGCGCGCCCGCGCCGCCCTCGAGAAGCGCGCTGCCGCCGCGCGCAAGCCGCCGCGCCGCCGCCGCGCGCGCCACCGCACCGCCGCCGCCGCGCGCCGCCACGCCGCCGCCGCCGTCGCCCTGCGCCTCCGTCGCCGCTGCCTCGTTTAGCGTGCTCGCTTGCACGCGTACAAGCACGCTTGTGCGCGCGTCATCGCATGCACGCTTGCATGCACACATACACGCACGTACGCGCGCCGCCTCGCGCCGCGATTGTTTTTCACGACCCGTAGTGAAGTGTGTACGTCCGTGCAGGAAGAACCACGCCGCCGGAACCGATCGCCACCGCCGTTCGGAGCTCGCCGCACCTTCCGGAGTCCGAATCGCCATCCGTTTCCGGTAAGACAGCAGCCACCGTCAGATCTCAGATCAGCGGCCTAGATCGTTCGTTGACTGGTCAGCATCCCAGGCGTTGACTAGTCAGACGCCCAGTCAGCGCCCAGTCAGCGCCCAGTCAAACAGACACAGTTGACTGGGTCAATTTCGTTAATCCCTTTGGTTGGCAGATTTCGGTAGAATCTTGTAAATTGCATAGAAATTCAACCGCTTGGCCAAAAATTGCAAATAAAATATGTACGCATTCAGTGAGTCGTGTAGAATCTCGCTGTAGCTTTGGTTCAGACTTTTACTGTAAGGTTTAGTACAGTTTAATCAAACTAGTTAGTGGCCTTTTCGGAGTAATAAATTCGTAGGAAAAGATCCGTAGCTCCAAAAATCGCGTGTGATATGTCCCTGAGCTCGTGTGAACGAGGGGAAGCTCATCGTGAATTAAAAAGGTAGGCTTACAGTAAAAACTTCTGCAGTATTTGTCTAATGGCGTTCTGCAGTGTTTTAATTACTCGGGGAGTTTTATAAATCCTTTTCGAGTAATTCCAACTGGTACTGTTTCTATTCAGCGATGCCTAAGCGGTAGAATATTTCCAAGATTTTACGAACAGTATACTACCGGTAGTGAATTATTTAAGTTCTAGCTCTAGTTTGGAGCATTACTTTCGTCTATTAGTTTTCCTAGCGCCAAATCTATTTTCCATGCATGTATTCGGTAGTATTATGGATTAGAACTATGTGGTGCCGCTGTAGCACCAATTTACTTGCCGTTCTTGCATTCATGCATCATATTTGTTGCATATGCTTGTGGATTGTTTGTTTATGAATGCAATTGTGTCGTGTAGATTGTGCTGAGTGCAACGCTTGTTCGTGTGAGGATTGTGCTCCAGACCGCTACAACCAAGGCAAGTAGATGCTACTTTGTTCATGATATCATCCTACTATTTTCTATGCATTGTCGTGTATTTTGTAGATGCGTGTGTAGGATGATACTGTCGCTATGCTATGTCCTATTATGTGGTAGGAACCTCTTTGTAGATGAACCACCGTTGGTAGATGTGCTTAGCTATGCTATGTTGAACGAGGGCTGGGTTACATCATTGATACTTGTTTTCTCAAAGTATTGGTTTGTGAAAACTAAAACAACTTAATCAATGAACCCCCTGGGTGTGATGGTATTGATACATTTTGGTGGTTTCATTGCGGAAAGGCACCCAGGCATCAAGAGAGAATGATTGGCTTCTTTATTGAGTAGCTTACGTGTACAACCATGTGCCAATAATGAAATGGGCGGTTGGTTGGACTTAGTAGGTTGTGGTAACTCGAACCCGCGTATCCAGAGATGTAGAATTTTGGTAGGTTGGACCGGTGCGCGTCGGGATTGAGGAGCTACTTCCCGAACAGTCTCTTCTTGGTATTCTCCCTATCATAACCCAAAATGGGAGTGATGGTACGAGCTGGGCTGGCCAAGTCACATGGGTAAAGTGTACTAACCTCTGCAGAGTGTATAATCTAATCGATTAGCCGTGTCCCCGGTTATGGACAACTGAGTTGCTAGATATTGATTCCATGACATGTTTCTCGCTCATTCTAATTTCATAATTGCTTTAATATTGTTGGGTTAACTTAATTGGGATCTTTTCAAATAAAATCAAACTGTTTATGAAAGTAGGACAAATGTATTTGCAGATGCAAGCCAGACACAGCTCCACTTGCCAAATATGCATGTAGATGTTAGTACTATTGTCTCCATTACTAGCTCTACTTGCCATACATTCCATGTATTGACCCTTCGGGGCTGCTACGTTTCATGTTGCAGGTTATTCCGATTCTGATTGATCGTTATAGGCCACAGTACTCCACTCGGCACTTGTTCACTTGTGGGCAATTTGAAGATTGGAGGATTTATATGTTTATGTTGCTACCTGAATGATTTGAGCTAGCTTTATGCTAAGCTTTCATTGTAATAATGGTACTCTGGATCTTTGTAGATCATGATACACGGTTATTTTGCTATGTTATCTATCTTACTCTATTGTGGGCCAATGAACCGATCCAGGGATTGACATGTCACATAGAGGCCATGGTCTTTTCAGAACCGGGGTGTCACAGGATGGTATCAGAGCCCGTGTGTCGACTGTAGGATCGTGACCTAGGATTGGATGAGGAAGCCATAGAATTATTGAAGCCTATATTAACACTGTCTTTCCTCTTATGCCTTTCACCCTCGTAAATTCTTACCATATGCTATTCTCACACTTTCCTCTTTTACTTGACAGATGGGAGATGTCAGGACTGAGTATGTCACCATGGAGTCACCAAGGCCCTTTGCAAGGCAGTTAGCTCAGCTCTCTCAGTCATTGGGATTGCCACTGCCTATGTTCAAGGGAAGAAGGCTGTACACCTATGGATATGGAGAGGATGCATGGGAGATCACTACCTTCATATTCAGAGATGTCGCCTTGCCAAATCCCGCGCACTTGGTCTACACCAAGATATACTGCAACTGGGGACTTGGGATCAACTTGGCTGTACATGAAGCCCTGTCTCGCCAGTGCCACTATGTCCGACACCTACTGCCTGCAGATTCACCCTACCGTGATTATGGAAGGCGTGATGAAGAAGGGAACATTGTGGTTACCCCGGGCGACAGGAACAACATGCCGCCCCGTCGGAGGCACATAGAGGACATGGAAAAGGAGAATGGAGCTCTAGCAGAGAAGGTGAGGATGTTGAAGGAGATTGCAGACTTTACCAGCAATGGAATGGTGGTCCAAGGACAGGAGATAGACACTCTGCATGAAGCTGTGAGAGTTATGGAGACTGCCCTGATAGCCAGAGATGAGACCATAGCCCATCTTCATGGTACTGTGCAGGAGAACGCCCAGAACATACAGCAATTGCAAGGGACCGTCCAGGAAAGGGACCAAACCATTGAAGCTATGACAGCCCAGATTGCCGCTCTCCAAGCACAGCTGAATCCACCCTCTGATGATGACAATGGAGATGATGGCAACAATGGGGATGATGATGACAGTGGAGACGATGATGATGATGAGGACGAGGATGATGATAATGGAGACGATGATGGTGGAGGAGATGAAGTTGTTGCTGTTGCAGCTGAGGATGAAGAAGAAGAAGAGGATCCAGAAGAGGTGGAGTTTGAAGTCTCAAGTGATGGTTCAGGAGAGGTGTACACTCCGCCTCCATGGTTGTACCGCGAGCCGAAGCGCCAACGCATGACCGTAAGGACCTACCTCAATCTCTTCAAGAAGTAGATAGAAGTCCACCAATTAGTCCACGTTAGGAGAACTCGTTAAGATTAGTCTCGATCGTTGTGAAGCTTAGTTCGTGTTAGTTTAAAAGTGTTTAGTTGCTTATTTGTGTACTCCAATATCCCAGGAATTATTTGTGCGAATTTTAATGAAAGAGTTATGGCGATTTGGTCACTATCTGTGTGTTTTTCGCTGCAGTTTTTCTGCTGATACAGCAGTACTGCGCGATTTTTCATATTTTTCTGGTAACTCGGAAAAATCTGAAAAAAAATTGGGCTGATGCGAAACTCTCTGCGCCATATGCACAAAAATTGGCTAATTTTTCTGACGAGTTTAAGTCAGGCGGAAAAATTCGTGAAAGTTGCTAGACTGTTCTGGCAGAATTGCTGTTTTGATGATTAGTTGATCTATTGTTTGGTTAACCATTGCCAACTCTTGCAAAACTATTTAAGTAGGTATATACTGCTAGGATAACACCTGGGATGTTGGTGGACCGCTTGTTTGTTGATGTGTTGCTTGCTTGTGATTGTCTGCCATTGCTTGTTGTTGTTTGATCATATGCATGGGTAGAATCCTATTATCGTAGTTGATTCTTTCTAAACTTACCTATGCTAAACCGCAGATGCCTCCCTGTCGCCAACCCACTGAGATGGAGCATCTCATGGCAGCTCAGGCACAGCTGACCCAAGTGATGACTCAGTTCATGGCGAATCAGAACAACAACAATGGAAACAATCAGCCTCAGGGAGATGCTCTCACCAGATTTCTGAGGTTAAGGCCGGCTAAGTTCTCTACTGCAATGGAACCAATGGTTGCTCTCGACTGGTTGCGTTCAGTCAACAAGGATCTAGTCACTGTTGGATGCACTGATGCTGAGAAGGTGAGATTCGCCGCTCACCTACTGGAGGGACCAGCCGCTTCTTGGTGGGACACATTTCAGATCACCCACCCGCTGGATACCGTGACTTGGGAAATGTTTGAGGAAGGTTTCAGGACCAACCACGTGTCTTCAGGAGTTCTGAGCCTGAAGAGGAAGGAGTTCCGCAACTTGCGCCAAACCAATCGTTCCGTGGCCGAGTACATTGAGGAGTTCAACAACCTGTCCCATTATGCACCTGAGGATGTTGACACTGATGCCAAAAGGAGGGAGAGATTCCTAGATGGCCTCAGTGATGAGCTTTCAGTACAGCTACTGGTGGTTTATTGCCCCACTTTCCAGGAGCTTATGGACAAGGCCAGAATCTTGGAGGGGAAGCACAAGCAAGTGGAGAACCGCAAGAGAAAGAACAACAATCACCACTCTGGTTCACACCACAAGGCTCGCACTTCATATGATGGATACTCCAAGCATGGAGGAAGTGACCATGGGAGCCATGACCGCCGCGATGGACATCGTCATGAAAACCATAGGAGCAGCCACCACAACCACAAGGGAGGACACTCTCACCACTCTGGAGGACACGGTGGACATGACCGCAACCGTGATCGCAACTTCGTGAAGAAGGATCTGAGTGAGGTGACGTGCTTCAAGTGCAAGCAGAAGGGGCACTATGCTGACAACTGTCCGGAGAGGAAAGGACTCAAGCCAACCAACGGCGAGAAGGCCACAGTGAACCACATGAATGTGGAGGAGATTCCAGATGATCCTGACCTTGTGATTGGTAAGTTCCCAATCAACACTTACCCTGCACTTATACTTTTCGATACTGGTGCATCGCATTCATTCATATCAAGGGCATTTGTGGATAAGTATAAGTTACCTACTGAGTCTATGAAGAGGTCTATTAGAGTGAGTTCACCTGGAGGAGATATGATAGCTAGTGCGGGATGCCGCGACTTGACTGTGAGGATTGGAACACACAACTTTATTGCACATCTAGTAGTGTTGGATTCACAGGGATTAGATGTCATTCTGGGTATGGATTGGATGTCTATGCATGGGGGACACATAGATTGTGCACAGCGAGCTGTTTCACTTAAAACCCCGGATGGTAAGAGGATTAAATTCAAGTCGGCTGCACGACCGAGAAAGTGTAAGTTGAATTCTCTTAAGGGGGTTAGCAGGGATACTGTGCCAGTGATTAGGGATTACCCCGACGTGTTTCCGGAAGAGCTGCCAGGTATGCCACCTGACAGAGATGTAGAGTTTCTCATCGACCTGCTGCCGGGAACAGGACCAATAGCAAAGAAACCATATAAGATGGATGTGGATGAGCTGAAGGAATTGAAGAAGCAGTTGACGGAGCAACTGGAAAAGGGATTCATTCAGCCTAGTGCGTCGTCATGGGGAGCACCTGTTCTGTTTGTGGAGAAGAAAGACAGCACCAAGAGATTAGTGGTGGACTATCGTTCGCTGAATGAAGTAACCATCAAGAACAAGTACCCTCTGCCAAACATAAATGATTTGATTGATCAACTGGAAGGAGCAAAGGTGTTCAGCAAGATTGATCTGCGATCTGGCTACTTTCAATTGAAGATCCGGGAGGAGGATGTACCGAAAACCGCCTTCACCACTAGGTATGGTTTATATGAGTATACAGTTATGTCTTTTGGACTAACGAATGCCCCGGCATACTTCATGACCAAGATGAACAAGGTATTTATGGAGTACTTGGACAAGTTCGTGGTGGTGTTTATTGATGACATACTGATATATTCCAAGGATGATGCTGAGCATGAGAAACATCTGAGACTGATTATGGAGAAGCTGAGAGAACACAAGCTGTATGCCAAATTCAGTAAGTGTGAATTCTGGCTTAACACTATTGGGTTTCTTGGACACGTAGTGTCAGGAGAAGGAATTGCTGTTGATCCAAACAAAGTAATTGCAGTAACTGAGTGGGAAGCGCCCAAGAATGCAGGAGAGATTCGAAGCTTTTTGGGACTTGCTGGATATTACAGGAGGTTCATTGAAAACTTCTCCAAGATTGCTAAGCCGATGACTGAACTTCTGAAGAAGGAGAGGAAGTTCGAATGGTCAGACGTATGTGAAGCCAGCTTTCAGGAACGGAAGCGTCGACTAGTGACTGCGCCTGTTCTGTGTTTACCAGATCTTCAGAAGGATTTCCAAGTGTACTGCGATGCTTCTCGACAAGGACTTGGGAGTGTGCTGATGCAAGATGGGAGAGTAGTGTCATATGCCTCACGACAACTCAAGCACCATGAGTGGAATTACCCCACACACGACTTGGAGTTAGCGTCAGTGGTTCATGCGCTCAAGGTATGGAGGCATTACTTAATGGGAAAACACTGTGATGTGTACACCGACCACAAGATCCTGAAATACATATTTACACAGAAGGAATTGAACATGAGACAAAGTAGATGGTTGGAACTTATCAAGGATTATGATAAGAATCTACAATACCACCCAGGAAAGGCCAATGTAGTAGATGATGCTCTGAGCCGAAAGGTTTATGCCAATGGTTTGACAATTGGTGAATTGCCTGAGGACTTGTGCAAGCAATTCAAGGACCTTAGACTGGAGGTAGTATCTGAAGGGTACCTAGCAACAATGGAAGTCCAACCAACGCTACAGGACAGGATCATAAAGGCTCAGATAGGAGACAAAGAGATAGATGAAGTTAAGGAAAAGATGAAGGAAGGTCGAGCAAGGGAATTCCGCGAGGATGAGCAAGGAACCTTGTGGTACGGAGATCGTCTGTGCGTTCCCAACGATCCCGAGTTAAGGAAGTTGATCCTGCAGGAAGCTCATGACTCGCCATATTCCATACACCCGGGCAATATGAAGATGTATATGGACCTAAAGGACAGATTCTGGTGGAACAATATGAAGGGAGACATCGCGGAGCATATTGCCCTATGTGATGTATGTAGCCGAGTGAAGGCAGAACATCAGAAGCCAGCAGGGCTGCTGCAACCATTGCCCGTGTCGGATTGGAAGTGGGATAGAGTGGGAATGGATTTCATCACAGGACTGCCAAGACCAGGTCAGGATATGACTCTATTTGGGTAGTGGTCGACCATTTGACCAAGGTATCCCACTTTATACCGGTGAAGACGACTTATACGAGTGCAAAGTTGGCCAAGATTTACATGGACAGGATTGTGTGCCTACACGGAGTTCCCAAGAGTATCGTATCTGATAGAGGCACCCAATTTACCTCGCACTTCTGGCGCCAACTACACGATTCACTTGGTACTAGATTGGAGTTTAGCACAGCGTTTCACCCACAGACTGATGGACAGACCGAGAGGGTGAATCAGATTTTGGAGGACATGCTGAGAGCTTGCGCCTTGGCTCATGGATCCAGTTGGGATGAGAATTTGCCGTATGCGGAGTTTTCCTACAACAACAGCTACCAAACCAGCATCAAGACGTCACCGTTCGATGTGTTGTATGGGAAGCAATGCCGTACACCATTGCTATGGGATGGAGTAGGAGAACGTCAGTTGTTTGGACCTGATTTGATCAAGGACGCTGAGGAGAAGGTCGCCTTGATTAGAGATAGGCTGAAAGTAGCACAATCAAGGCAGAAGAGCTACGTTGACGCCAAGCGCAAGGAAGTAGTGTATGAGATAGGTGATAGAGCATACCTTAGAGTATCGCCGCTTCGTGGAATCAAGAGATTTGGAATTAAGGGTAAACTGGCACCGCGATTCATTGGACTGTATCGGGTCTTAGCACGCAAAGGAGAAGTTGCTTATCAGTTGGAGTTGCCAGAGGCTCTGTCTGCTGTTCACAACGTGTTCCATGTGTCCCAGCTGAAGAAGTGCCATCCGGAGATGGTGGATACACCATTGAGAGACACCGTACCGCTGGAAGAGGTTCAACTTGAGAACGACTTGACCTATGAAGAGAAACCGGTCAAGATTCTGGAGACAGCAGAAAGGATTACCCGAACCAAGACGATCAAATTTTGCAAGGTACAGTGGAGTCACCACACCGAAGAGCAAGCCACTTGGGAGCGTGAAGATGACATCCGAGAGGACTACCCACACCTATTTGCTAGCCGCGCCGAATCTCGAGGACGAGATTCATCTTAAGGGGGTTAGTCTTGTCACATCCCAAATTTTAGATTTGGTCTTGCATATCATTCATGTCATTGCATCATATCTTTCCATGCAAAACCCTCGATTAGAAAGGTTCGGCGAAACGCCAACTTCAAAACCCCTTTTTGTTTCGCTTCGAGGTTCCTGTGGGGAGCTTTGGAGTGTTTTGCAACAACCACCCCTGTAGGTTCGAGTTTTCGCGCAAACTTCGACTGAAGGTTGTGCCCCTCGATGATACGAACTCGTAGGCGCGAGAATCGCTCCAATCGGAGTTCGTATGCAAAAGACTCGGACGTTTTAGTAATCCGCCGGAAAACGGTCCGAAAATCCGGACCGATTTCCGAGTTGGAGTCAGTTTCTGGACCGAATTGGAGTAGAACTCGTGCGAGAGGGCCACAAAAGGACCCTACCGGGACCTCGTTTTCCGTGCCCTACCCGCCGCCTCGACCGCCCGCCTCCCCGCGATCGCGCGCCCGCGCCGCCCTCGAGAAGCGTGCCGCCGCCGCACTGCGCCACGCCGCCGCCGCTGTCGCCGCTGCCTCGTTTAGCGTGCTCGCTTGCACGCGTACAAGCATGCTTGTGCGCGCGTCATCGCATGCACGCTTGCATGCACACATACACGCACGTACGCGTGCCGCCTCGCGCCGCGATTGTTTTTCACGACCCGTAGTGAAGTGTGTACGTCCGTGCAGGAAGAACCACGCCGCCGGAACCGATCGCCACCGCAGTTCGGAGCTCGCCGCACCTTCCGGAGTCCGAATCGCCATCCGTTTCCGGTAAGACAGCAGCCACCGTCAGATCTCAGATCAGCGGCCTAGATCGTTCGTTGACTGGTCAGCATCCCAGGCGTTGACTAGTCAGACGCCCAGTCAGCGCCCAGTCAGCGCCCAGTCAAACAGACACAGTTGACTGGGTCAATTTCGTTAATCCCTTTGGTTGGCAGATTTCGGTAGAATCTTGTAAATTGCATAGAAATTCAACCGCTTGGCCAAAAATTGCAAATAAAATATGTACGCGTTCAGTGAGTCGTGTAGAATCTCGCTGTAGCTTTGATTCAGACTTTTACTGTAAGGTTTAGTACAGTTTAATCAAACTAGTTAGTGGCCTTTTCGGAGTAATAAATTCATAGGAAAAGATCCGTAGCTCCAAAAATCGCATGTGATATGTCCCTGAGCTCGTGTGAACGAGGGGAAGCTCATCGTGAATTAAAAAGGTAGGCTTACAGTAAAAACTTCTGCAGTATTTGTCTAATGGCGTTCTGCAGTGTTTTAATTACTCGGGGAGTTTTATAAATCCTTTTCGAGTAATTCCAATTGGTACTGTTTCTATTCAGCGATGCCTAAGCGGTAGAATATTTCCAAGATTTTACGAACAGTATACTACCGGTAGTGAATTATTTAAGTTCTAGCTCTAGTTTGGAGCATTACTTTCGTCTATTAGTTTTCCTAGCGCCAAATCTATTTTCCATGCATGTATTCGGTAGTATTATGGATTAGAACTATGTGGTGCAGCTGTAGCACCAATTTACTTGCCGTTCTTGCATTCATGCATCATATTTGTTGCATATGCTTGTGGATTGTTTGTTTATGAATGCAATTGTGTCGTGTAGATTGTGCTGAGTGCAACGCTTGTTCGTGTGAGGATTGTGCTCCAGACCGCTACAACCAAGGCAAGTAGATGCTACTTTGTTCATGATATCATCCTACTATTTTCTATGCATTGTCGTGTATTTTGTAGATGCATGTGTAGGATGATACTATCGCTATGCTATGTCCTATTATGTGGTAGGACCCTCTTTGTAGATGAACCACCGTTGGTAGATGTGCTTAGCCATGCTATGTTGAACGAGGGCTGGGTTACATCATTGATACTTGTTTTCTCAAAGTATTGGTTTGTGAAAACTAAAACAACTTAATCAATAAACCCCCTAGGTGTGATGGTATTGATAAATTTTGGTGGTTTCATTGCGGAAAGGCACCCAGGCATCAAGAGAGAATGATTGGCTTCTTTATTGAGTAGCTTACGTGTACAACCATGTGCCAATAATGAAATGGGCGGTTGGTTGGACTTAGTATGTTGTGGTAACTCGAACCCGCGTATCCAGAGATGTAGAATTTTGGTAGGTTGGACCGGTGCGCGTCGGGATTGAGGAGCTACTTCCCGAACAGTCTCTTCTTGGTCTTCTCCCTATCATCACCCAAAATGAGAGTGATGGTACAAGCTGGGCTGGCCAAGTCACATGGGTAAAGTGTACTAACCTCTGCAGAGTGTATAATCTAATCGATTAGCCGTGTCCCCGGTTATGGACAACTGAGTTGCTAGATATTGATTCCATGACATGTTTCTCGCTCATTCTAATTTCATAATTGCTTTAATATTGTTGGGTTAACTTAATTGGGATCTTTTCAAATAAAATCAAACTGTTTATGAAAGTAGGACAAATGTATTTGCAAATGCAAGCCAGACACAGCTCCACTTGCCAAATATGCATGTAGATGTTAGTAATATTGTCTCCATTACTAGCTCTACTTGCCATACATTCCATGTATTGACCCTTCGGGGCTGCAACGTTTCATGTTGCAGGTTATTCCGATTCTGATTGATCGTTATAGGCCATGGTACTCCACTCGGCACTTGTTCACTTGTGGGCAATTTGAAGATTGGAGGATTTATATGTTTATGTTGCTACCTGAATGATTTGAGCTAGCTTTATGCTAAGCTTTCATTGTAATAATGGTACTCTGGATCTTTGTAGATCATGATACACGGTTATTTTGCTATGTTATCTATCTTACTCTATTGTGGGCCAATGAACCGATCCAGGGATTGGCATGTCACATAGAGGCCACGGTCTTTTCAGAACCGGGGTGTCACACTTAGGGATCATATCCTTAGCCTTGCCCTTCTTCTTCCAAGAAGTACCCTTTTCTTGAAGCTAGGCTTGTTCTGCACAACCATCACATGGCTATGCCCTGCACACTTATTCATGTCACTTTCTGCTGTTTTTAACATCCCGCATAACTCATTAAGGCCCTTCTCCACCCCATGCATATGGTAGTTCGAAATGAACTGCCCATAGCTAGATGGAAGAGACGCCAAAATGAAATCAGTAGCCAACTCTTGGCCTAGTGTTAAACCAAGCTTTTCCAAGGTCTGACTGTAACCAACCATTTTGATCACCCGGGGGCCTATAGCTGCTCCCTCTGCCAGCTTGCATTCCACAAAGGACTTGGCAACATTGTACCTCTCAGTCCTTGCCTGATCTTGGAACATGTCCTTAAGCGCAATGATCATATCGTACGCTTCCTAATCCTCAAACTTCTTTTGGAGTTCAGGTTCCATGCATGCAAGCATAAGACAACTAACCTCAAGAGAATAATCAGACCTAAGAACAATTCTCAGGTTACGGACCCAGTCCGAATAGTTTGTTACATTTAGTCTATCTTTGTCAAGAATCGAACGAAAAGAAAAAGGTGATGAAGTGTTCGGTGCCATTGATCTACAACAGAAAACATGCAAAATATTAAGCCATGTAACCATGAAAGAGTAAAACATATTAAACAATTTAATAGCATATACCCCCACTTAAATCAATATCCCTCTATTGATACTAAGTGATTCAAGATCCACAATTAACAAGTCGACTAGTGAGCTTTAGCATCACAGCTAAAAACAAGGTAAATCGATAAGCAACTCTTGTTAATCATATCACATATGACTCTTGTTGTTGGCTAACATCTCTATGTCTAAACTAGGCACCCAACCTTTATGCCCCAAGGTCCTTAACTGTTAAGATGACCTTGTCAAATTCACCAACCCTTATGAGTGTAGGTATCCGATATAAACCCATCCAGCCAGGGAAAACCGTGGCACCCTAATGTCATAGGCCCACCAACGATTTTACAGGGCATAGGATGGTGCAAGGTTTGGTTGGGAGGGAATGGTTTAACTTAAACTTTGTGAGGAATCGTTCTACTTCTATCATCTAAGCATGGAAAGATTAAAACGCATAAGAATAGCATTCACATAGTTGTGACACAGTATGGCCCATTTTCTCATGGTGATCTCTATCGCCATAGAACCTGTCCACCATGATGATCTCCATCTTCATGTTCCATGCAAGCCATCCTCCAAGGGATGAGTCCTCCAAGAACTAATACAAGCTATTACTCCTAACAGCTAGTAATTAAAATTACATAGTATTGGGATCATCACAAGTTGGCACGCAGGCCATTACAATATTTGACAACACATATGGCTCCAGCCGTGTTGCCCTACTCACGACACGTAGGTCATGAAAAATTTCATACATGCATCACATACATATATGGGCCATACTGATCACATACATCCTGCAAAAACAAGTTATGCATATAATCGCATTCTACGGATCATGTGAAATCGTAGCACCTAGTTACCTTAACGAGATACAAAAGAGGGATACGACTAAGGGGGGTCTAGGGGGTCTCCCCCTGCGGGTTTCGAAGGGGTAGCGCCCCTGTGAAAAATGAGAGATTGAATCTACACAATTTTCTTTAAGGATTTTGATCAGCAAATAAAATTTACCATAAACCGACTATTGTTCCGATTCAATCAAACTCCTTTGATCACGGTACATTGATTTTAGATCGAGGTTCCGATTCGATCAATCATATTGATCTTCACGTGATTCAACAGGATTTATGCGTCACTGTCTACCTTGATGGCAGAAACTACCCGGTAGGGGTAAGTTGTTCGACAACCTTA
Organism: Avena sativa; assembly: GCA_916181665.1. Classification (NCBI taxonomy): domain Eukaryota; kingdom Viridiplantae; phylum Streptophyta; class Magnoliopsida; order Poales; family Poaceae; genus Avena; species Avena sativa. The sequence goes on along the minus strand of OV702284.1, from coordinate 181,780,281 downwards.
GAATCACGATCATGGAAAACAAGATCATAGATCAATCCCGAACCACTGCAATATAAACGATCACATCATTCATATCAATATGCATATCACCATATGCAAACTTCCCGAACCCATACCGAACAACATCGGCTCTGATACTACTGAAGGGTTGCGGGTAGGCTACACTAGCGCAAATCAAAATTTTCTACCGGGTAAACCAGGAATACTGTTGTCATAGATCACGGGATTACCACTAGACGCGCGGTTACGGAACTTGATGAAGCGCGTCGAGGCAGTGTAGATGTTCTACGTCTCCTCCTTGTACTCGTCCCACGAGAAACTCTCCTTGCGTGGCTCGTCCAAGTGCAACAGATGCAGCACCTCCGAGGTATCCACACGTGTGGGGTGGAAGCGTCAGACGCCGGAATGCTAGGTCCGCGCGTGAAACATAGGCGTGAGGAGTGGCAGCTGTGTGGAATGGTCTTACCCTGGTCAGTTCGCCCCAGCCTCTCTTATATAGGATCCCTAGTGGGCTTCTACATTAGCATCCCATTAGTAGCCTAAGCCTGGTCTAATTTGGATCTAATCCTCATTAGGCTTCCAGCCCCTTAAGTGTGTGACCCTATAGGTTCATATACGTATAGACATGACACGAATACACTTATTCTGTCAATAGTTGGTAGAGGCCTCTAGCAAGACGTGCCAACTCCTAAACGCATACAAAGATCATATCGGACGAACCATCACAAGGTTTAGTACATGTGTTTCCCTTTGCCTCACAATATTTGGTCTAGCTCCAAGCTGACCTCCCTTTCTCGATACTGTGATTCGGAATCCTCTTACTAGGTTAACTCTTAACCTTATGTAGCACAACCATGCATTTCTGGATCCGATCACTCGAGAGGCCTAGAGATATCTCTCTCAAGTAGAGAGGGGCAAATACCATATTGATTGACCATGCCTTGCAGCATGCTTCAGGACAAACCCGAAAGCTACGTTTATAACTACCCAGTTACGAAGCAGCGTCTGATAGCCCCAAAATAGGTCGATCCACATCTCAAGTACATGCGACAATCTCAGGTCAAAGGATAAAACGTACACGATGTGTAGAGAGAGCTGCAAGTCTAATTGCCAGTCTCAAGTTTGGTCAGTCCAATCCCATGTTCATAACATGTGTCCACATCATTGGTTTGACATCTCCATGTCTATGACTTGCGAAACATAGTCATCAACCAATTGATGTGCTAGTCTAATATTCACGTGTGTCCTCACATGAACTCTGACTGGGGACAACTATTAAATAACCATACAAGTAAAGAGTTTGACAAACAATTCACATAATTTCCAATCAATAAAAGTTGCCTGATATGGATATTGAAGGAACATTACAATAACTCATGGATACATAAGAAATATAATCATCTCTATGATTGCCTCAAGGGCATATTTCCTTTAGTTGCGACAAATTTGGTTCTTCAGGCATGCCTGCATGCACCTTTGATAGGTTGCGCCTGCGTTCTTGAGCCCGAAGGGCATTTTGTTGTAGCAGAAGACCCCGAACGACATGATGAAGGCCATCTTCTCCTGATCCTCGGCCTTCAGTCGAATCTGGTGGTAGCCTAAGTAGGCGTCGAGAAATTAGAGTCGCTCACATCCTGCGGTGGAGTCGATGATTTTATCGATCCACGGCAAGGGGAAGTGGTCCATTGGGCAATGCTTGTTAAGCGCCATAAAATCCACACACATCCGTGTCCTTCTTAGGGACCAGCACGGGGTTAGCCACCCAGGGGCTTTCTTTGATCTCCCTTATGAAGTTAGCATCGAGGAGTCTCTTGACTTTGGTGCCAATTGCTTCAGCTTTGCCCTCGGACAGTCAATGCATCGTCTACTTGACCGGCCTTGCATCCGGATAGACGCTGAGTGCATGGTTGGTGAATTCCCTGAGAACTGATGACCCACAAGTATAGGGGGTGTATCGTAGTACTTTCGATAAATAAGAGTGTCGAACCCAACGAGGAGCAGAAGGTGTTGACAAGTGGTTTGGATCAGGAATTCTCTGTAAATACTTAGCAAACAGATATTTAGGGGTTTTGATAATGCAGATAAATAAAGTGTGAGTAAATAAAAGACAATAATAATAATTGCAGCAAGTGGCCCAATCCTTTCTTAAACAAAGGACAAGCCGGTTGTATTACTTATGAGGACCAAGCGTTCTCGAGGACACATGGGAATACTGTCAAGTGCTTTCGCTTCACATAGTTGATTAATCTTCTTTGGTTGGATAAGTGTTGTGTGGGTGAACCTATGCTAATGTATCGACCTTGCTTGGAATAATACATACTTGTGATTATACCCCTTGCAAGCATCCGCAACTACAAGAAAGTAATTAAGATAGAAAACTAACCATAGCCTTAAACTCTAAGATCCTACACTCCCTTGTTCAAAGGATTCCTAACGGGGGGTTTAGGTTTCGGTTACTCCGACAACCCCACAATTAGTAGCCAAATACACAATGCATTCCCCTAGTCCCATAAAGGTGAAGTATCATGTAGTCGACATTCACATGACACCACTAGAAGAATAACACCATAACTTAAATATCAAACCATTGAATATTTCTCAACACAATTCCACTACTAACAACATGACTTCTCCCATGTCCTCAAGAACTAAACGAACTACTCACGAGACATCATATGGATCAAGATCAGAGATGAAATAGTGATAAGTAACAATCTGAACATGAACAATAATTCAATGGTTCCACTCAATAGCATCAACTACAAGTAATCAACACCTGTAAAGTTTCCCCTAAGAACTATGCAAGATTCAACCCAATTGTTATAGCGGGATGGAGTGGTGGTGATGGTGCTGGTGGAGATGATGGTGAAGATGATGATGATGATGATGATCCCGATGAAGTCTAGCTTGATGACGGTGTTGATGGCAACGATCTCCCCTCTCCGAGTAGGAATTTCCCCTGCAGATTTCTGCCTGCCGCAGAGCTCTTTCTTTCTCTGTAGTTTCCACCCCGCAGAGGCGGCATAATCTTTCTGTGGTCACTTCCCGAGTCTTAAGGTTTCGGGGGGGGGGGGGTGATATAGGCGAAAGGGCGATGCCAGAGGTGGGCCAGGGTGGCCACACCACCTGGTGGCGCGACCTCGGGGGGCGCGCCAGGGGGGTGGTGTGGGCCCCATGTGGCCCATCTCCACTTCCCCTTTTAGCTTCCTCCGTCTTCTGGAAAAATAGGGATTTCCATATATTTTCCGGAATTTTTTGAACTTCGCGAATATTGCATCTGGACACCGCTTTTTCCATTTAGAATCCTGACTCCGGCAGTTCATCCTCCAAAAGTCATCCAACATGAAAAATAGATGAAAAAACATAAGTATCATATCTTAATATGAAATATATCAATGAATAGTAGTAAATTATGATAGAAAATAGTGATGCAAAATGGACGTATCAACTCCCCCAATCTTAGACCTCGCTTGTCCCCAAGCGAAAGCTGAACTCAGTAAACATGACCTCATGTTTATGGAGTGAAGTGTCGATAAAAAGAATACGGAAAAGAAGCATCACATTTAGTAATGCACAAGTCATAATAGAAAACAACTTAGTATTATAAAACTCAACTTGCAATGAGTATGGGAGTCAGAATAAAGATGTATAAAGAAAATTATAATTGGTAATGGCAAACTTTGTTCTTGGTGAGAGAATAGTTGACAAATCATACTTAGTTTTAAGCAAATATTTTATAATGAAGTTTATAATATAGGAATCTCTTGCTCAAACATAATGGGCTTTTTGCAAAGATAGCTTTCAAAGTAGTATTCATTCAGATAAGAGAATTGTGCAAAACAAGGAACATAAGAAACAAGATAGAATAAATCAACATATGGATGATTGAATCACGACAACTCAAATGCTTGATTGAGATATAAAGGAATGGGTTTACTGACTCAACATGAAGGTAAAAGATAGGCCCTTCGTAGACGGAAGTAGGGATTTCAAGTTTCATAAAGAGCTTCCAAAAAATTATGGTACTTACTAGCTTTGAGCTCTCATTGCCCCTATCATAAGCTTCTTGAGGTGATTAAGGTTAAAGTGAAACAAATATGAAGTATATGCTTGAAATCATAAGTTTGAAATCTCATGTCCCCTGATTACTAGGGCTGTTCCTCATGGTGCTCAACGTTAGTCATAAGCAAGTTCTTGTCATTGTAAGTATATGTGTATCATAGAGAACCTCCAACGGGGTACCCCTTGCCCCATGACACAAGAGCTATGCTTCATAGATTGCTCACTATGGTTATGCTGTAAGTTCCAGCATGATTAGGCATGGCTTAGGCTAGCCGCCCAGGCATTTCTCTAACACATATATAATACTCCATGGACTTACATCCATAAACAAAATATGATGATATCAACTGGATAATATGTTCATGTGTTGAAATCATTCCCCATGATAGCATGGTTCTTGTTGGGGATATGCTATATGGGTATCCTCATAGCATGTCTCTTATCCGACTAACCCGGGTGGCCCATAGTCGGTAGCATGGCCTATGGCCTGCTGGGCGGCCCAGTTAGGTGGATCCAGAAGGGAGGCCCATGCCGGATAAAGGAAGGCTACGGTGGAGTCACCAGCGTACCCAGAGCCTTGGAGTACAAGATACACAAGACTAGTAATAGACGGTGTAGAACTCTGTAACCTGTCCGGCTAGGACTTTTCCCTGTAACCCTAGGACCTGGCGACTATATAAGTCGGGCTTATGGGAGTCTTTAGGGAACGATAACTTAGACTTTCTAGTCACCTCGCACAGCGAACCTAATCTCTGTAACTCGGCGTATTGTCATTATAGTGATTTATAGCAGGAGTAGGATTCCGCCACCGTTGTGGGATCTGAACCTAGGTAAGCTGTTACCTCGTACCCGTCAACCGTCCGCCTTACCCCACATCTCTAAACACGCACTGTGAGGAACCCTCCATGGCGTACTCATCGGCAATACCACGACAGTTGGCGCCCACCGTGGGGCAAGAGGCGCTTCAGGCTCTTCAGCGGGCGAGGACCACAATCTTCGCGGGAATCGGTGAAACCATAGCCAATATGTCGTGTTCTCTTCTCCGGCAACGTTCCGATCGTCCCCCCGACGAGTTCTGGATCCCGGTGAAGACGAACCCTATGCGGTGCTCGATCGTTCCTATTGGAGACATCCACCTCTTCATCGGCGAAACCGACTCGGGCACTAGTTCCCTGGGAGTCGGAGGAGCATCAAGACCCGCACGGACCCCCTACGGGCAGGATACGCTCGCGGAAGGATCGATGTCGGATCTCTCTTCGGAGTTTGCCGGCAAAGATTAGAAAGCATCAAGACCCGCACGGACCACCTACGGGCAGGATACGTTCGCGGAAGAGTCGATGTCGGATCTCTCCTCGGAGTTTGCCGGCAAAGATCGGAAAAATTCAAGACCCACCCAAACCACCCCTGTGCAGGATATAAAGGTGGAAGATCACTGCAAATCCGCCAGCTTTGTCCATGCGTCTGGACAACAGAGATCCAAGTTCGTCGGCGTGGTTACCAACTTCGATCTGGCGCACTCCGTTCAGAGAGAAGGCGAAAACCCCCGCGATTACCTGGCCAGGTGGCTCCGTATACGAGACGATCTGGCCCACTACCCCGATGATGATGCCATCTATCACTTTGTGGAAGGACTGGACCATGGCACGCTTCTCTGACACTCTCTAAGACGGCAACAGGCGTCAGGACGCCTTACCTTTGAAGGCATGGTGAACACCGTCAACAACTACACGGAGGCTGAAGAGACAGCTCAGACAGCGCTTGCGCTCATTGACGGAGCACCTCCGAGTCAGCCACCACCACCGCCTCCGGCCGCCATCGTCGCAGCAGCGCCACCACCTCCAGTCATCGTCGAGGACGTTGCACCTCTACCGCCCGTCATCGAGGAATTCCTGGCACCCTCCGACTCTGTCATTGACGCGCTTTATGCAGAGCTAGACTCCGCTATGCAGGAGATGGAGGAGGAGTACTCGCACGACGAACAAGCTAATAACATCGTCATGTCCCGAGGAGTGTTCGTCACCATTGGGACATCGATGGATGAAGACCAGCCCGGGCAAGCTCCGCCTACGACGCTGGATAAGGGGAAGGGACCACTTATTGCTGCCGACGATGCTCGCGCAAGGGTCATGCCTCCTCCGCCTAATCCAGTGCAACAGCCGTAGGAACTCGGCACCGGTCCGAGCAACAACAACACCGCAAACTTGCCACCTCCAGCATCCACGTCGGAAGCAGCCCATGTTACTCCAGCTGATAGAGTGATGTACGGCAATCTCCTCGTTGAGCCACTAACTGTTGATCATATCCGGAATGTGACTCAGCTTGACGAGAAGCGCCAGCAGCTGCTGGAGGAAGCACAAGCCATCACGGAGCAAGGCGCTAAACTAGATCGAGATCTGGTCAACGCGCAGAAGTCCATAGAAAAAGCTAGAGCAATGGAGGCCGAGTACAAGACTCTGCTACAGCAGCAGAAGGCTAAGAAAGCTCCAGCTCGCGTCATCAACGATCCTGGTGTACGGCGCAACCTAGGATGGGCTCCCTCAAAGCCGGCACAGGCCAAGCCATACATTGACAGTGAAGGCAAACAGGTGATGCCCACCCCACTCCTTAACCTCGCCGTCGCCAAGACCCTTCTGGAGCAAGATAGATCGTTTGAGGCAGCAGAACAGGTTTATGACATAGTGGCCAAGGCGGTAAAGCAGTAGGAAAAGGCCACCTCTCAGAGGCTTGAGTCTGACCCAGCGCTCTGCCGATCTAGCCAGTACAAACCGCCAAGGGACGGATACCCTCAAGATGTCGGATCGCGGACGGGTTCATCAGAACAAAGACGGAGGGATAAACGCAGGAAGGATGCTATCCCCATATCTTCCGACCACGGAGAAAGAGCCCAACCTCGCTGTCCATCGCCACCGCTCCGATCCCCCCGACGTCAGGAAGACTACAAGACTCACCATAGCACGGATATGCCTCCACCAAAGCAGTGCGGCATCGTCATCCGCGACAACGCGACACAGACCCGTAATGATGAAGAGCACCACCAAGGACATAAGAGCAGGTCACACCATGACACTCCGCGTCCGACAAGCAACCGCGACAGGCGTGGGGCGTCGCAGGAGGGTAACAGCAAGAAGGCTAACCCACCGCCACCTCCGCCTCCGTCGCCGCCAAGCAGTCACCATGGCGGAAGAGGACCGTGTCGTTCACGCAGCCCATCCCCTGTTGACAAGAAGAAGAAGAACCCGGAGCCATACGATGCACTTTCACGGATCGATAATATCCACGAGGCCCGGGAATAGGGTCCGCAACTTACCCCAAAGGTTTCCGGATTGACAAGACCATCAAGCCCTATGACGGCAGCGCCAAGCCTGCCACATGGTTGCAGGACTACGACAACGCGGTGGAGATTGCCGGAGGCAACCCCAACGTCGCCATCAAGTACCTCCCATTAATGTTGGCGGGCACGGCCCATCAATGGATCGACGACTTGCCGGAGAAATCTATCTACAACTGGCTGGACATGCAAGAAGCATTCACCAAGAACTTTGAGGGTACATACAAGCGTCCCTGCACGGTGGGCGATCTACAGCGGTGCGTGCAAGAGAAAGATGAGACATCTCGCGCCTACCTCTCCCGCTGGCTGGATATGAAGAATTCCTGCGCAGGAGTGCACGCCCAGACCGCCATGGCCGCCTTCATCGATGGGCTGGAAAGGGGCACGTTGCTCCGACATAAGCTGAAGCGCTTGCAGGACAATCATCAGCTTGACTTGAATCAGATGATTCAGTTAGCTAGTGAGTTCGGAGCTGCCGACGGCGATGCTCGTGGCTCTTTGCCGGCACCGGCCGTTCCAACCCATGCTCGGAGGAACAGCAGTACAAAGCGGAAACCCGCTCCAGAAGAAAAGCAATCTATCGACATGGTCGCCATGACTTTTGCAGGACGAGGAGAAGGCGGACAACGTGGCCGAGGAAGGGGAACAGTCCGCGGGCAGCAGCGAGGAAGTGAAACCAACTCGACGCCGCTCCGTGTCCCCCAAACGTACGAGGAGTACCGCGATATGCCGTGCCTCGTACACCTCGATGTCAATGGCAAGGCCACCCATACCAATCGACACTACAAGTTCGTCAACGACCTCAAGGAAGACCCGGAGTCCGGCTACAAGCGAAGTCGGAAAAATAGACCGCGAGGCAAGGGCAAGGGGAAGAAGAAGGAGGAGGAGTCCAAGGATTCAAGTGACATGGACGAGGACGTTAACCCCAAGCACGCCGCCAAAAGCGACGACAAGGGCAAGAACCGCTTCGCAAAGAAGGCCCCAGTCTACCACACTTTCCTTGGCACCCCCACCGTCCGACAACAGAAGACCTCTCTAAGGATCCTGATGGCCACTCTCCCCCCAGTTCCCCAATACCTATGCTGGTCGGAGGATCCAATCACTTGGGACAGGACGGACCACCCAGACCTTGTGCCCACGGAGAACCAATACGCCATGGTCATCAACCCATTGATTGACGGCGTGGAGTTCACCAAGTGCATGGTGGATAGTGGAAGCAGCATCAACATCATGTACCTGGATACACTGTTGAAGATGAATTTGACGAAGGCAAACCTAAGGCGGACCAACACCATGTTCCATAGCATAGTTCCTGGTCGGGAGGCTCGGTCCCTTGGGTGCATCACGCTTCAGGTAGCCTATGGCGACGTTAATAATTATCGCCAAGAGCGCATGACCATTGAGGTGGTCCCCTTCAAGAGCGTGTACCACGTCATATTCGGACGCGACATATTCCACACGTTCATGGCCAAGCCATGCTTCGTCTACAACAAACTCAAGATACCCGGACCAAACGGTGTCATCACCGTATCCGGAAGCTTTACCAAGGCAAGGAACTGCGAGATCAATGAAGCAGCCGTTGAAGCTGTCCTCTACAGCGAAGAATTCAAGGAGATCCAGAGCAAGGTCAATGGCTCAGAGATGCCCGCGTCGAAGAAGCAGATCTCCGACTCCGCTCCTGCGTTCAAGGCCACCATCGAGACCAAGCCGGTGGAACTTGTGGTAGGCGATGCCTCCAAGACCGTCGCCTTTGGGATGAACCTGGATCCCAAATAGGAAAGCGCGCTCGTCGAGTTCCTCCGTGAGAATAGGGACATCTTTGCCTGGCAACCTGCCGACATGAAAGGTGTACCTAGGGAACTTGCCGAGCACAGCTTAAACATAGATCCAAAATGTAAACCCGTGAACCAACCTCTACGACGCTTCGGAGATGAGAAGAGACGCGCCATTGGAAAAGAGATAGCTAGGTTACTTAAGGCCGGTTTTATCCGAGAAGTCCTTCACACCCTATGGGTGGCCAATCCTGTACTTGTCCCCAAAAAGGGAACTACTAAATTAAGAATGTGCGTTGATTACACCGGCTTGAACAAAGCATATCCCAAACAACCGTTTGCTTTGCCTCGCATTGACCAAGTCATTGACTCGACGGCTGGCTCGGAACTTTTGTGTTTTCTTGATGCATACTCAGGATACCACCAGATCAAGATGAGGAAGTGGGACCAATTGGCCACTTCGTTCACTACCCCATACGGCACGTTTTGCTATGTCACAATGCCCTTTGGGCTGAAAAACGCAGGTGCTACCTACCAGCGGACAATGCAACGTTGCCTTCACGAACAAATTGGTCGGAACATTCACGCTTATGTGGACGATATCGCGTTGATGTCTAAAAAGTCAAACGACTTAATCTTCGACTTAAAAGAAACCTTTGATAATCTCTGGAAATACAACATGATGCTCAACCCTAAGAAGTGCGTCTTCGGGGTTCCAGCCGGCAAACTATTGGGCTTCATCGTTTCCCAGGGATGAATCGAGGTCAACCCGGAGAAAATCAAGGCCATCATAAAAATAAACCGTCCGACATGCCTAAAGGACATCCAACGACTAACAGGTTGTGTTGCAGCAGTTAGTCGGTTCATCAGCCGACTTGGAGAGAAGGCTCTGCCGCTGTACAAGTTGCTGAAGAAGGCGGACAAATTCACATGGACAGATGAAGCAGATGCAGCATTGAAGCAGCTCAAGGAGATTCTTTCCTCAGTGCCCATCCTTGCAGCACCCAAGCATGGAGAGTCCCTGTTAATTTACATGGCGGCAACCAACCGGGTTATCAGCATCGTCGTCGTGGTTGAGAGGAAGGAACCAGGCTATGCGCACAGAGTTCAACGACCAGTTTACTATGTAAGAGAGGTCTTGATGGAGTCCAAGCAGCGTTACCCGCACTACCAAAAGATAGCTTATGGAGTATTCCTTGCTTCTCGCAAGTTAAGGCATTACTTTCAGGAGCACCCAATCACAGTAGCGAGCAAGACTCCACTGTCCGACATTATCAACAACATCGACGCTACAGGAAGGGTCGCGAAGTGGGGCATTGAACTTGCCGCCTTCGAGATCACCTACAAAAGACGCGACACTATCAAGTCACAAGCCTTGGCGGATTTTATTGCAGATTGGATGGAGATGTCGGATGCTACTCCACTGCCAGAACCAGAGTACTGGGTAATGCACTTTGACGGATCAAAGTTGCTCAACGGCTCGGGGGCTGGTGTACTACTACAGTCACCAAAAGGAGACAAGCTGCACTACGTTCTGCAGATCCACTTCGAGGCTACAAACAACATGGCGGAGTATGAAGCACTCATTCACGAACTACGTGTAGCCAAGGATATTGGCATCAAGCGCATAGTTTGCTGTGGAGATTCCGACTTGGTTGCCCAGCAGGTGGCTGGCACCTGGAATGCACGGAACCCTATGATGGCGGCATATCGCGACGAAGTGGACGAGATAGCCAAGAGCTTCTTGGGACACGAGGTCAAGTATGTGCCTAGGGAGCAAAATGAGGCGGCTGATCTATTGTCTAAACTTGGATCAGGGCGCAAGCAAATTCCGCCAGGAGTTTTCCTAGAGCATCTACGCACACCATCCGTGAAGGGCGCCGACATCGACAACCCGGATTTCTTTCGTCAACATGGTGACAAAGATCCCTCCGGCTTGGACAAAACCGTTCATGGAGTATCTCGAACACGGAACTTTGCCCAACGACGAGGTCGAAAGACGGCAAATAGTACGACGAGCAAAGGGTTATACCGTAATCAAAGGGTTTCCCAGCTAGAAGGTATGGAAATCCTGTGCGAGATCCATCTCAGAGATTGCGGGCATCACGCCGCTCCTCGATCGTTGGTCGCGAAAGCCTTTCGGCAAGGATTCTACTAGCTAACCGCGAAGGAGGACGCCGACAAGCTGGTTGAGACATGCACATGATGCCAGTATTATGCCCGACAACCACATGTTCCTGCTGAAGAATTGCGAACAATACCAATAACTTGGCCGTTTGCAGTCTGGGGGCTAGACATGGTGGGGCCGTTGCAAACAGCATCGTGTGGATTTACACATCTGCTTGTAGCAGTTGACAAATTCACCAAATGGATAGAAGCTAAACCCATTAGAAAGCTTGATGGGGCAACCGCCCTCAGGTTTGTCCAGGATCTAGTGGTGAGATTTGGTATCCCACATAGCATCATCACCGACAATGGAAGCAACTTGTCACTCGTAGAAGTGGAGGCCTATTGCTGGGACAAAGGCATCCGACTTGACCTTGTGTCTGTGGCACACCCGCAATCCAATGGTCAGGTTGAGCGAGCCAGTGGATTAATTCTGTAGGGAATCAAGCCACACCTTGAGGCACCGCTACATAGAGCAGATGGAGCCTGGGCGGAAGAATTGCCATCTGTGCTGTGGAGTTTACAAACTACACCAAACAGATCCACCGGCTACACCCCCTATTTCATGGTATATGGAGCAGAAGCCATCCTACCTTCCGACATCCTCCACGATGCACCAAGAGTTGCCGCCTACGACGATGATGACGCTGAAGAATCCAGACGCCTAGATGTGGACCTTCTCGAGGAGGAGCGCGTTTTGGCATGCCAAAGATCCGCCATCTACCAGCAGAAGCTACGCAGCTACCATAGTCGCCGCGTTCAGCATTGCTCGTTTAAAGAGGGGGATTTAGTGCTCCGACTTAAGCAGAAGAAGTCACATAAACTATCCCCGCCATGGGAAGGACCGTTCATCATAAGCAAGGTGCTCCTCAATGGGTCTTACTACCTTGTCGACAATCGCGAACTCAAGGATAGACCCAACGAGGATCATAAGCGTAAGCGACGTGACCTGGATGATGACTACCCGGAGCTTGATCGGCCATGGAACATAGCACAGCTACGTCCTTTCTACACTTAGCATTTTTTATCTAATCGTGTACCTCTTATATGATCAATGAAATAAAGCTCTTTGGTTCACTCATATTGCTGAGTCTTTTACCTCCTTTAGTGTTTATTTTTGGATCATATAAACCTTTATGCACAAGCCTTGCGATTGCACTTGTGAAAATTCCGCCTACGGGCGTTAGCTTAAGTTTTCTGGTCTACACGTTCTTTGTTGTTTTTATGTGGATTATGGAGTAGTGACTTTTGGCACTCATTGTCGGCAATTTTGTGCTTAGGTTATTGACGGTGCCATTGGGCATCATCACCTAAAGCGCATGGTTCCGACAACGAGTCTTCTGACTCACGAAAAGTCAAGCATAAGAACCAAAGTAATGGATAAGCCAGCACTTGCTTAAAAAATATATACATGCTGAAACTTAATTCTTAAGTAGCAGGATACGATAACCATTGTTTTCTGCCTTAAGATTACATCAACAAAGTTTTCCCCGCGCACACTCCAGAGGTGAAGTAGAAATTACAAAGTGTTTTTCACTCTTTGGGTGCAGGAGACTTGGAGGCCGCATCATCACCAGCCGGAGAATCACCCTCAGCATCGGTGCTATGGTGAGACTCGGAGGATTCTGGGTTGGCGTTGTCGAGAAAGTTCCTGGGCACAAAGACGTCAACATCTACTAGCTCGGCAACCCTGGTATCATACCCCGCGAGTGATGACAGGATGGCTTCGTGATCGATCTCCTTGCCATCATCATCCACGTCGGGGATACCAGATGTCACCGTGTCGATGTCGGCATCTTCATAGTGTGCCTTCACCATAGACAGCGCCATCCTTGCGCCAGCCCGTCCACATGAAGCTTTCCAGCTTGCAACACGCTCGGGGGCTCAGCGCAGAATCTCCGAGTACTTCACCACGGAGTCCAAGGCCTTGATATAAATCTGGAGGGGCTTGGCGATCTCCTTGGCTTGGGTGATGGCGGTGTTGATGAAGTTGCCGGCAAGAATCATGCATTCCTTGTCCGAAGGAGGCGAGCGGGTTAAGCCCATGGGCGCTGAAAATTCCGACAACGACTGCACGAGTTCAAAAATTCTAAGTATCCAGACTACAGAACTACAAGGCGGAGGACACTTACTGAAGATGCTGGCCTTAGCCTGCCAGACGACGTCCGCCAAGGATTCCTTATCTTGTTGGAGGAGCTTAAACGCCTCGCTATGGCGAAGGTTTTGCTCATCGGCAGCTTGCTTCTGATCCTTTAGGATCGCAAGCTCCTCCTTCAAGTGATTGATCTCAGCGGAGGCGGAGTCCTGCAGGGCTTTCATGGAATCCTCGTGCATCTTCAGCATTTCTTCCCTCTCCTCTTAAGGATCTTGTTCTCGCTGTCCAGCTGCTGGATATGCTTGGACTGTTCGACAATATCCTTAGCCTTGGCAACATGTTCTGCAAGTCGGAGAAAACAAAGTACATATTGAGTACTCGGAGATTATGGGCATAAAAGTAAGACGGAAATGTGCAAAAAGAAAACAGACTCTTGTTTTTGATGATCTGTTCCTTCAAGATGGCGGTTTTACCCTTTTCAGCTTCAAGGTCCGCGCGCATCTTCTGGCACTTATCGTTGGCCATGCCCCTCCGAGCATTCTCGTTCTGTGGAAACAAATACAAAGTTAAGTCATTGTTTAGTCTGCTTGGAGCTTCTAGTCGGAAATTTTCCACCTAGATGCTCGCGGGCTACAGCGAGAGATTTTAAATTAGCAATATGCTTAGCTTTTCTTTAAGCATCTAGTCGGAGCTAATTCAGTTCTCAACTAGAGGCTTGGGGGCTACAGTATAAATTTTTAACTCGGAAATGCTTAGCTTTTCTTTAAGTATCTAGTCGGAACTAATTCAGTTACAACTAGAGGCTTGGGGCTACAGCACTTAAATTTATGAACACTGTGTATGCTACTCTTAAAGCATCTAGTCGGAATAATTCATTCCATCTAAATGCTTGGGGGCTACAGTGAGAGTTTTTTCCAACTTAGTCACTCTTAGAGCATATAGATGCAAAACCAATGGTTTTCCGTCTACATCCTCGGGGGCTATAGTGGGATACTCATATGAAATGCAGAAGGTAAATTAAAACTTACAAGTGCAATGATCTTGAGGTTTGTAGCACTCTCGGACAGCAGCTTGCCAAAGGAAACGCTGTTTCCTTGCAAGATGTCTGCTTAACAGAGTAGCTCCTCAAGACCACATGTCGGAGATGACGGCACTCCTCCAGGAACCATAGTTGTGCTACCCGGCGTAAGCACCGGGTAAATAATCTTCGGAAACTCAAAGGGTTTCTAGGGAGTAGAGGCGCCGCCTTCGGCAGAGGTACCAGCTCCCATCACCGCCTTGCCTCTACCGATGGCATCCTTAGCCGGAGCTTCAGCCATTTGAAGAGCAGCACTCTCCTGCATCGCCTGCGCGCCGACGACAGCTAGTTCGGTAGAAGCGCCAGAGTCCACTTCCATGGCGGAAGGGCCTGGTGCCTCATGGACTGGGGAGCTTCTCGGAGCAGAGGAGGGCTTGACGGCAGGAGTGGCAGGGGCGATGGCGGGAGAGGAGTCGCGATGCAACATATCTTTGATATTTCTAGAAGCCCCAAGAGTCTTGGAGGACTTCTTGAGGCTGGTTGTGGCTTTCTTCCTGAAACGTGCAAAATGCATAAGTACAGGAATAAGACAGATAAATGAGACAATGTCGGAGAATAAGAAGCTTACACTAGGGGGGCGCTTTGGCAAACATCCCGGTGGCTTTCTTCTTTTCCGCCTCTAGGGCAGCTGTACTCTTTTTGGAGGCTCCACCCTCCGTCTTCTTCTTCTTACCTCCATCGGTAGCGTCAGAGGTGGAGCTCTTCTGCTTTCGCGCCAACGGGGCATCATCGTCGGACATGACTGTGACTTCCTTCATCTTTGAATCATAGATTTGGGCAGCCAGGTTGCCCTCCTCTAGATCGCTAAGCTGTTAAGTGAAGAAATCATCGTGTTAGACAAGATGATATTGGCAAGACGGAAAAACTGGAGCAATGTCATACACGGAAAATAAATGTCTACCTTTGGGCACTTTCCGTCTACGAACATGTCGTAGGTGAGGGTGAAGCCACGCTTCTTATCCTTCACCTTGACGATGTCTTTGAGGCGGAACTTGACGGAGTCGCTCGAGAAGTTGTCCTCGGAGATCCGGAGGGTATCCCTTCGGTCGCCAGTGTACTCGTGCATATACTTCGTGCGGTGCTACAGAGGTTGGATCCGCCTGATGAACCAGCACATGGCTAGGTCCAAGACGGTCAGACCCGTCTCTACGAACCACTTGATCTGCCTTATTGCGTGAGAAGCGTCGAGGTCGAAGGGAAGGGAGGCATGGGACCGCCATGTGGAGACTTCGGCGGCGGCTCCATCCACGAAGTCCGGGTATGTTACTTCTCGGCCCGCCAAAGGAATGTCGGGGCCGTAGAAGTATGTCCGCTGCCAGTTTTTGCATGACTCGTGGCCGACGATGTCGAGGAACCGCCGACCAGGACGGATCTTGAAGTTTATGGTGCCGTAGTTTCTAAGCTCCTCCCTACTGTGTCCGGCTTCACGCTTGACGGATAAGAAGTATACAAACAAATCTAACCTAGGCCTAATCCCTAGGTAACCCTCACAAAGTGCCGCGAAGTTGCTAAGCACTAAGATACTATTGGGGGAGAGGTTATGGGGTTGGACCTTGAAGTGATTCAAGACGGACAGGAAGAAGTGAGAGATGGGTAGAGAAACGCCGCGTACCAATTGTGCGTTGAGGTACACCTTCTCTCCGGCTTGGGGAGAAGGGGTCACCTCGCCGGCCGGCACCGCCCGCCAGGCGATCCCCTCCGTCGCGGGGAGGTAACCCTCAGCAACCATCTCTTGGATGTCACGGCCGTTGATGTCCGAGCCGCGCCAGTCGCCTTTGTGCGAGTCTGGCTCCTCTTCCAGGGGCTCCAGCGCCGCCAGATTATGGTCGCCGCCGGTGGTTTCTATCACCGCTGATGCGGGGATTTACCAGGCCCTCTGGGGGCACGACGACGGAGCTCGCCGGCTTCGCCGCGGCTTCGCTCGACGCCGCCATTGACGGGGATGAGCTGCTGCTAGCCATAGAGGAGGAAGAGAATGCGACTGGTTCAGAGAGCGAGGCTAGGGTTTCTCGAGGTTTTCGCGGAGAGCTCGAGGAGGCGCGCAGCTGGAAGAAGAAGACTATGACGCGAGAGAATGGGGTGAAAAAGTGGCAAGTGTCCCACGGTTACTATTTATCTTACTCTGCGTCAAGATTCGTGCAACTAATCGGACGGTTGCCCCGTAGACGACGTGTTCGTGAACGTGCGCGGTAATTTCGCCACGTCTCCACCCGTCGCCGCCAACGGTTCGTATCGCTCGCGCGGGAAAATCGTATATGATTATGTTCTCTGCATGTGTGAGTTACGAGGCGTCACTGACCTACAGCCTACGTCGCCATAACTGACATAGTAGATGAGCCGTCCCATCGAAGATTCCGGCATGGACGTATTTAATCCGACAATGGGAGTGTATGATGGAAGATTCAGCATTTCTCCGACTTACTCATAGAAGACGGAGAAACCTTTGCAGGGTTCTTTGGGAGGACTGCAAGATGTTGCTTGACAATTTGCCGACATCCATCTAGACGGAGCATTCCACGTGAAGAGGCAAGACTGCGCAAGATCTTGGAGTTCTCCGGGGGCTACTGTTGGGGATATGCTATATGGGTATCCTCATAGCATGTCTCTTATCCGACTAACCCGGGTGGCCCATAGTCGGTAGCATGGCCTATGGCCTGCTGGGCGGCCCAGTTAGGTGGATCCAGAAGGGGGGCCCATGCCGGATAAAGGAAGGCTACGGTGGAGTCACCAGCGTACCCGGAGCCTTGGAGTGCAAGATACACAAGATTAGTAATAGACGGTGTAGAACTCTGTAACCTGTCCGGCTAGGACTTTTCCCTGTAACCCTAGGACCTGGCGACTATATAAGTCGGGCCTATGGGAGCCTTTAGGGCACGATAACTTAGACTTTCTAGTCACCTCGCACAGCGAACCTAATCTCTGTAACTCGGCGTATTGTCATTATAGTGATTTATAGCAGGAGTAGGATTCCGCCACCTTTGTGGGATCTAAACCTGGGTAAGCTGTGTTAACTCGTACCCGTCAACCGTCCTCCTTACCCCATGTCTCTAAACACGCACTGTGAGGACCCCTCCATGGCGTACTCGTCGGCAATACCACGACAGTTCTGCTAACTCCCAACCTATAACTTGCAAGCATATAAGAAACATAGATGACACAATGGTTCAAGTTTATTAAGTGCAAGAAAATAGTGTGAGTTCGTGAGAGATTTACTAACTAGTTTTCACATAACAAATAATTTTAATTTGGAAGGTAGATAAAACTGATAAATTTACTTGGAATAGCAATAATGATAATAGTTAGATATGGTGGACACAAATGGAATAGGTTTTAGTTCAAGGATTGGATGCACGAGAAGCATTCCCTCTCAGTACTGGTTTTTGGCTAGCAAGGCTGGGTAGAAAGCATAAGAGTTAAAGGGAACAAACAAACATACACGTGATAGAAACAATCATGCAATCTTCCTTCAAAACACAAAAGATCTTAACTTGGGAATACTAAGCTTATGAGCCAATCAAGAAAGAAATAAAATTAAATAATATATCTATAAGTAATTTTCTCTTTTCCATTAAATCCTTAAAGTAGTGTTGCTACTGAACAAAACTAGGTTTTCCAAAACCAACTAAATTTACTTAATGATCCCAAAGTGATACCAATACTAACAACAAGATCAATCATATTCAGAAATTGCTAACTAAAATAAGATGTGCAAAAAGTAAATTACAAAAATTCTCATTAATATTCCATAATGGCACTCACACCAAGGGATACATAGATAACCAACTAGAGGAGAGATACTTCCACAATGCAAACCATCCAATATGATAACTTCTCTATTCATGATATGACTCTACTAAAAAGGTAAAAAGATGAAAGATAATGATGTGATACCACAGCACTCCCCCAAGCTTGGAACAAACCAAGGGGATGCCAAAACCTGATGATGAGATACTCCTTTGTGGTGGTGGTGTTCCCTTGATCGGGGTGAGAAAATTCTCTAGCTTCTTGCGAAGCCTGTTATTCTCCTCTTGAACTATCTCCACCTATCTCCTCAGAACTTGATACTTATTGCAAAACTCATCAGTGGCTCGAAGGGCTTCCACTGCCGTAGGGCAGGAACTGAGGTCTGGAAATTAGGTCATCATACCCTGCACATTATGATAAAAAGCATGGCCAGTGTTAGTTGCCCCTACATGAGTAGGTTTTCTTTCCCTTGATCCTACAGCGATTTGTACATCGATGCTTGCTGAAATGTTCTTTACTTCCTCCTTGACGCTTGATACGCCCAAAACATATCTACTTTCTCGAACACTTTTGCTATTGTTTCTCCTCTAATTTTCTGATTTGGATACAACTAACACGGACCGACGTTGTTTTCAGCAGAATTGCTTTGGTGTCTAGTTTTTGTGCTGGAAATCAACTTTCAGGAAAAATCCCGGGAAATGTCGCAAAACTCCTATTTTACTAGAAGACTCATGGATCCAGAAGACGAGACGGAGAAGGGCCACGAGGTGCCCACACCACCTGGTAGCGCGGGCCAGGCCAGGCCGTGCCAGGGGGTGGTGTGGCCACGTCGGGCACCCCCTCGACCTATCCTTCCGCCTACATAAGCCCTCTGACCTAAAAACACAGGGGGGTTCGATGTTTTCCAAATAGAGTTCTGCTGCGTCGCCACCATCAAAAATCACGATTCAGAACCAGAAACTCCGTTCTGGCACCCCGCCGGGACGGGGATTTGGAGATCATCGCCATCATCATCACCAACGCCTCTCCATCAACCATCCATGTTTCCCTCGTCCATGAGTGAGTAATACCCTGCAGTAGGCTATGGGGATGGTAGGGATTGGATGAGATCTATCATGTAATTGCATAAGATCGTTAGGGCATGGTGCCTAGTATCTCTATTAGTGCTATTTGACTTTGTTGCAACTTGTTGTGCTTAATGATTGTCACTAGGGCCCGAGTGCCATGATCTCATATATGTACATGTTATTGATTCATGATGATATTATTGTTTGTGATCTTACCTGCTAGTTATTTACACATATCATTATCCGGAACCCTAGGCCCCAAAGTGACATAAATTGGGATAACCTGAGGGGATGTCTGTGATATGAGGATCACGTGTGTTCATAGAGTGTTAATTCTTTGCTCCGGTACTCTATTAAAAGGAGTACCTTAATTGCCATTAGATTCCCTTGAGGCCCCGCTGCAACGGGCTGGCAGGACAAAAGATGTTGTGCAAGTTCTCATTGCAAGAACGTATGACTATATATGGAACACATGCCTATGATTATTCAGTACTTGGATGCTTTATCTCATTTATCTACAAATTCCCTTGATCTTGATGTTACATGAATAGACTTGTCCATGCAACGCCCGTCCATCCATCCCTATGCCTACTGCACTCAAATCCTACTGTTTGCTACTATTGTTACTACTGATTTTATTTTACTACTGTTGTTACTATGCTATTGCTACTACAAAACTATTTCTACTGATAAACTACTATGAGCAAGACTATTTCCAGGTGCAGCTGAATTGACAACTCAGTTGTTAAGGCTTAGAAATATTCTTTGGCTCCCCTTGTGTCGAATCAATACATTGGGCTTTACTACCCTCGAAGACTGTTGCGATCCCCTATACTTGTGTGTCATCAAGACTATTTTCTAGCATCGTTTCTGGGGAGCATAGCTTTATTTATGAAGTTCACTTGGAATTATTATTGTTCGTTGCTATCCATTCATCATGGGAAAAACTCGTGATGGAAAAGTTCCTATTTTACCATCCACTACAAGAAGAGGTATAGTTCTGAACACCGCTGCTGCTCTTGATTCACCATCTGTTATGAGTAAGCTCCTTACACCACCACCACATACACATGCTACACATACTGCTACTACTGATGAATCTGAAATCACTTCTGAAACTCATGATGTTACTTCTACTATGCTTGATGAGAGTGGTTCATTAGGTCCTTTCCTAGATGCTACAATTGCTAGAACTAAAATGGGAAACATTGAAACTCCTAATGAAGACACTACTACACCTGTTAGCTCACCTAAGTCTAGAAAGATCTATGATATTAATGATGGTTATATCGAAATGACTGATGAATTTATTGAAGAATGTCGAAACACACATGGTGCAAGTTCTATTGAGAGTCTTCTTGAGAGACGTACTATTAGACCCAAACTATTTCATGATGCTAAGTTTGCCACATCTCCCATACACATTAAAGATAAAGATTATGATTTCTCTCTTGATTTATCCTATATAACCATTATTGAGAAAGAACCTTTTTGTGGGACTGAAAATGAAAGTGTTGTATCACATATGACTGAGCTTTCTACTATGAGTGGTTTATTTTCTGATGATATTAAGATGCGCACCTACTTTGTTGCTAAAATTTCCCTTTTTTCATTAAAAGGAGAAGCTAAAGCTTGGTTTAACCATTGACCTCCTGGATCCATTGATAGACCTGATTGCTACTTTCTTTCAGAAATATTTCCCTCCTAGTGATCGACATGCCATTTGGAGAAACTTTTTGATTTTAAACAGGGGAAAAGGAGAAATTGCCTAAATCATGGGCAAGGTTCTGTGCTTTGATTAATGCACATCCTGGATGTCCATTACCTAAAAATGAGCTTCTTGATATATACTATAATGGACTAACTGATGAATCTAGGACATACCTGAATAGTTGTGATGATTGTGTTTTCAGGAAAATAACTCCCACAAAAGCTGAGGAATTAATGGATAAAATAAGAAAGAATTATGATGATTGGAATACATCTGAGCCAACTACACCTGAACCAACTTTGCCTGAACCAATCTGTTGGGGATATGCTAAATGGGTATCACCATAGCATGTCTCTAATCTGGATAACCCGGGTGGCCCATAGTTGGTAGCAAGGCCCATGGCCTGCTTGGCGGCCCAGTTAGATGGATCTAGAAGGGAGGCCCATGCCAGATAAAGGAAGGTTACGGAGGAGTCATAGATGTACCCAGAGCCTTGGAGTGCAAGACACGTTAGACTAGTTGTATACCGTGTAGGACTCTGTAACCTGTCCGGCTAGGACTTTGCCTGTAACCCTAGGATCTGGCGACTATATAAGCTAGACCTACGAGAGCCTTTAGGGCAAGACACAACTCATATCGCGCATAGCGAACCGATCCCTATAACTCGTCGTATTGACATTATAGTGATTTATAGCAGAAGTAGGATCCCTCCACCGTTGTGGGATCTGAACCTGGGTAAGCTGTGTTACTTCGTACCCGCCAACATTCCGCCTTACCCCACATCTCTAAACACGCTCTGTGAGGACCCCCTCCATGGCATACTCATCGGCAATACCACGACATCAAGTACTGTAACACCCTCAGAATCGGCCCTATGCAAGTTTCAGCGCTTCCCGCCAAAACCCGCATAGAAACGATTCAAAGGTGCCCACCAGGCACTTGCGTGCGGGTGGAAAACGAAGTAATACCATTACACAATAGTCCTCGATGGAACCCACAAAACATATATATACAACAACGACTCAAAGAGTCAAGAATACAGATATACAATACAAAGATCCAAATCACCTTTAAAACGATATAGCGTCCGAGTACGGACAAGATGCAAATTGAGCTAAGAGCCCTGAAGAATAACCAAAGGCGTCCATAACCCTGCCCAGGCCAAGCCGGAAGGGTAACCCTGCTAACGACGTCGTTCTCGAAACCTGCTTACACAAAAGGGGTGCCGACAAAGGGCAAAGGAAAAAGAGAGAGCGGTCAGTACTGAGGCCAGTACACGGCGAGACTAGAATTCGGCGGTCCTCGCCTACATACGTATGGTGGACTGAAGCGGCAGCGCGGCATGCACTAAACAACCTATAGAGACTCGATACAACTAGCGGCTATTAGAGAGGGGTAAGAAAGACCTATTCGGAACCAACCTGATACTACCACCAAACATACCCATCCTGGTATTTCCCCCTCGAGACCAAACGAGGAAGTCAACCGAGGAACTCACACAGTTGGCAGTTTTATTCATTCTGTTATAGTGGCGGCAGTTACTAGTCAAATATAGATAGCATGAGTCATCCTGATATAATAAGTAGTGGGCAGTTTTAGTTAACCATTCCGTTGTAGTTGCAACACTTACTAGTCAGATATAATTAGCATGAGATATCCCAAACCCAGCAGTTGTTGGCACTTTTATTTAGCCATTCCGTTGTAGTGGAGCTGATTACTAGTCATATCGGATACAAGTCAAATTATAGCAGTAAACTTTAGTTATAGTTGTCTATGATCGAGAACTGTGCTCCAAGTCGTCCATAACCGCGGACACGGCTTTTCGAAAAGATTTAACCCTGCAGGGGTGCACCAAAGTATCCACACGCACTTCGACCCTTTTTGCCAGATCAGTTAACATACACCCATCGGTATGTCGGCGGGGCCTAAGTCATGACGTTTCCTAGACTCAAAGCAAGTACATGGGGGCCACCCCACTAAGCTACCCGCAACGAAGTCGGCCGGTCTCCGAGACGGACTCAGGGTTTGCGTCAATGGCTGTAAACGACTGGGAACCCGAAAGTGTGACTGGGCTTGTCGATACCGCGAAAACACTCCGCTTACCTAAACAGTACAGGCGCTCCACGCGCAATCGTAAATAAAGCAGTAAAGCATGGCATAAGTACAGGATAGTAATAAAGCCCCAAACTACTTTGTGGCCCCCAGTACAATGCTTTGAAATCAGGTACTAATCGATGGGGGTGCCCACACACCCCACCTGTGGTTAGCGCGCTCGATCTCGGAATAGGTGTCAAGAACTCGGGGTCCTACGGGACACCAATGAGCGGTTAAAATCCAAATATTGTCTATTACCCACCGGTGTCTCTGCATTTACCTACTTTCAATTTTAGTTATTAAACAGTAATTAAAGCCATGATCACCTACAATATTAAACATGCGGCAACACTCCAACAACTGCGGTACTTGACGACACGCAACAGCACTTGAGCAAGCGACTACGACGCGCAAGTCCAACTATCTACCAATCAACAGGTAGTAGGATGTGTCCAAGGCAGTATAAGGCTGCAAGGGATATCACGGGTACGAAAACTAGAGCACCGCAACACAAATAGCAATAGATCAACAGGAGGGAATAAATACTATAAAAGTAAGATGGGTAGAAAGGGGGAGATGCTCGCCTGAAAACATTATCGAAGGTTCATCCGAAGATCGGGTCAACACTCGCATCATCTCAACGGCCTTATCCGCGAAGAACCAAAACTCTAGAAGAAACACCGGATGCACTATTTAATACTACGGTAGAAGATCCGGCATGCTTATGATATGATGCATGGCAAGGCACAGATGTGATGCAACTAGGCAATATTAAGCGGAACCGGGGTCCCGACATTTAATTAAACGGTTCAAGTTATTTATCTACCCCGCAAATTAAATGTTGGATTAGCAAGACAAAACATGGCTTCGGTTCGCTATGCCAATTTAAATGGAGTCCGGAATAAGACAAAGATATCCCGCATATAGACTCCATATTTAATTATGAGATGAATTGGCATAATGCCCCCAAACCACAGACAAGTATGCATGCATGAACAATTTAATATGCATTAGTTGATAATGTCATATTATAAAATAATAATGGGGTCTCGGATAGGGAATCACATTAGGGTTCGACGAACTTGGGCTCCGCGGGGTTCGGGGTTGGGTCTCAGGGTCCGGATCTGGGGTTCGGTCTCGGCGGGATCGTTCTCGGATAACGGAGTAGATCTTGGCGTTCCGTGAAGAAGGACTTGGTTCGGCGTCGGGGCGCATCAGATTCGTCCTGGTCGGTGTCGATCTTGTCGTTGCGAAGATCTTGTCGGGTCCGCGCCATTGAGTCGGTCTTGGCATTCAGGGTGAAGAACTTGGCGTCCTCGAGGAAGTACTTGGCGTATCCGAGTCGACGACCTGGGCGTCCGGTTTCTCGGGCATCAGATCCGGGAAGAAGTACTTGTCGCATCTGCGGTCTTCGGGTTCAGGTAGAAGAGCTCGTCGTCCGGGGATTCTCTGGGTCCGTGATCTTCGGGTAGCTAGTCTTGGCGTTCCGTGAAGAAGACCTCGTCGCTCCAGGAGAAGATCTTGGGGTTCCGCGTCGAAGGCCCTCGGGTACGGGGTCTCGGCGAACTTGGCGTGTCGAGGTTCGGTTTTCGGTTCCGGCGCCGTGTCTTGCATAGTTCCCCGGGTCTCGACTCGTGTCGGTCTTGTCGTTAGCCGAACTTGGCATCGTGGCAGTTTCTTCTTGTGGTTCCCGGCGAAGATCTTGGAATGAGGCGTAGGTGGTTGGGTCGGACTTGGTACTCTGCAGATCTGGTCGACGAGAAGGTTACGCCAACCCACGGAGGGAGAAAAGTTTACAACACACGATGCAGACCAAGCGTCCCCGTCCTAGCACAAACAGACAGGCACTTGCAAAAGCAGCCAGGGGAAGACGACGCGAGGCCGCGGAACAGGTCGGGGCAGAGAGCGCGGCCGGCTCGATGCGGAAGGGGTCGCCGGGGAGGGAGCCCACGAGGCGGCGGCGGTGCTCGCTGGCGGGAGAGGCGGCCGGGGCGGCGCGGGACCGGGTGGGGCAGAGGGCGCGGTCGGGCGGCGAGGTCGCGGATCGAGGCGTGCTTGGCGGCAGCCTCGGGGCTGCAGAGCGCAAGGTGCGGCGGCGGAGCGCTCGAGGGATGGTGGTCGGAGGAAGAAGCTCGCGGCGGCGGTCGGCCAGAGGCGGGGTCGCCACGGAGCTCGGGGTCGCGTCGGGGGAGCGGAGACGAGGCACGGCGGCGGCCGGAGCGAGCTCAAGAGGAGGGCAGAGCACGGCGGAGGAGGCAGTTGGTGGGGATCCGAACGAGAGGTAGGTGAGGAGCAGGGTGCGGGGCGAGGAGGGCCGGCGGAGCTTGCGGTCGAGGGGAAGGGCGCAGGCAGATACCGGAGCTCGGCCAGAGGCGCGGGCCAGCGGTGGTGGCCGGAGGAAGGAGGCGGGAGGGAAGCTCTTGGCAGCGGAGGAACCGAGGCCGAGCGGGGGTCGCGCGGCGGCGATGCAGAGAGGAGCGGGGAGAGGGATGGGGAGGGATCCCTGGCGACGGGCTCGGGGAAAGGAGAGAGAGGGAACGGGGATGGCGACAGGTGGTGGGCCAGAGGGAGTGGTTGCAGGTGGGGCTGGGCGGGAAAAAGGAGGGGGTGGGGCCAGACGGGGGAGAGAGAGAGAGGGGGGTTGGGGCAGGAGGCTGATGTGGCGGCATGGGAGTGGAGGGAGTTGGGGAAGTGGTGAGGTGGTGGGACGGGGTTGGGCGGGGTGATGTGGAGGGGGCTGGGTAGGATTAGGTGTAGGTAGGATTAGGACTAGATATTTTTAGACTAGGGTTTGGAGGTGGCCGGCCGGGCTTTCGGGCCTGGCGGGCTGCCTCCTAAAAATAATTTAAATTTTTTTATTTATTTAAAACGGGGCTTTTGCAAACCGCGGGTAGACAAAACAGAATATTCCGGAGACCCAGGTTTTGTGTTTGAATAAAGACGGGGCGTTTAGAAAACAAAACCAGGCTTCTCGAAAATAGTTTTATGCAAATAAATGCAAGATGACATGACGATGCCCAAATGCAATGTGGCATGATAACATGAGCATGCGGTCATGATGATACAATGCACAGAAACAACGCGATTTTCTGGTAGTGGTTTTGCGGGGCGCCACAAGTACCCACCGTGGGGTCAAGCAGCGCTGATTTGATGTAGGAGCGCTTCGTTGGGAACCCCAAGAGCATGGTGTGAAGCAGCACAACAGCAAGTTTTCCCTCAGTAAGAAACCGAGGTTATCGAACCAGTATGAGGAAGGAAACGTCACACAGGTGTTGCAAGCAACGCGGAGACCTGCACAACACAAACTCAAGACTTTGCCCCAACGAATCAGTGAGGTTGTCAAGATCACCGGTTTACTGTAACAAAGGATTAAACATATGGTGTGGAAGCTAATGGTTTGTGGCAAGTAAACAAGTAACAATGGAAGATGTATCAATGGTAAAGATTGGAACGGGGTCCATAGTTAACTAGAGGTGCTCTCCTTGGATAAACAACATGGCATGAAGGGTAAACAAATTACAGCAGGCAAATTGACAGGAACTAAGCAAGGCATAACAATGCAATTCCAGACAAAAAAATCCTATGAGATTCGATTGGGCAATACAACAATATACATAGACTGCCATCCAACTGCATCTATGACTAGAAGTCTACCTTCAGTTTATCATCCGACCCCCCTCCAATATTAAGTTGCAAGCAACAGACAAATTCTTTAAGCAAAGTGTGTAAGGTAAACAATCCACTTGTTTCATGAACAAGAGACCATTGTTTTCTCCCTAGTAGCAACAACACATCTACAACCGAAGAGATTTCTATGACTTCCCTTGGAAACTAGAGGCATGAACCCACTATCAAGCATAAATACCCCCTCTTGGGGTCACTAGCAACTACTTGGCCAAGATAGTTACTAACAACGGACAACATGCAAGATCACAAACAATACAGACATGATAGAATCATAAAGACAAAACCATTTGTAGAGGGAGTGACCCAACCTTTACACAATATAAGGTGGTATCCCCTGTGTTTACAATGCTAGTCCCTGGATCAATAGCTAGCATCCACAGTTAAGATGTAATATCAAGATACAAAGGTCATAACATAACTTTATAACCAGGAATAACATAATTTTATTACATCATGCATAGCTCATTTGGCTATTACATTACATTGCAGCGGAATAACTATAGTCATGGGGTCCTTCATCTTCAAAGTGCCACAGGCAGATGTTGGTTGTAGACTTTGTAATCCTAATCAAACAATCTTCACTAAAATCAATCAAACCTGCAACATTACAAGTTACAGCCACAAGGGTCAATACATTTGAATTGTATTGGCAAGCTTCACTACTATGTATAATATGAGTGGATCCTATCAATACATGCATATTTGGCTAAGTAGAGTTTTAGGCTCATTTGCTTAAAGCAATAATTTATCCTATCTTTTCAAAATGGTTTTGGTCCTTTGTCAAATCTCTTTTTCCAAGTTCCTTGAACTCCTTGGTAGAAACTCAAGTGTTCAAGTCCTTGTCCAAATTCCCTTGAGCTACTTGGTAACCCCAAGTGCAACAAGTTTTATTAAAACCTCATGAGTTCCTTGGTAACCCCAAGGGTTCATGTTTTCAACAAAATCTCTTGAGTTCCTTGGTAACCCCAAGTACATCAAGTTTTGTCAAAGTCTCTTGAGCTCCTTGGTAACCCCAAGTGCATCAAGTCCTTAAAAGTTTTCTTTTAGAAATTAGAATGTCGAGATCTCCCATATTCAAACTTTAGTTGCTCAGTATTGTCCATAACCGGGGACACGGCTAAGTACTTAGATTTTATTATCTTCTGCAGAAGGAGTACACTTTACCCACATGTCACAATCCCATCCTTTTGCCACCAGTGGCCTACTGGATTAGTGCTCACCAAGATGGAGTACTGGCAGATTGAGAATGTGACGAAGTCTTTCCAAAGGGTCCTCCCATACACCATTGCTAGCTTGCCTTCAGCACCCATGTAGGATTCTAGGTCCCCATGTCCAGTTAACTGAGGACAGTGCATGAGTCTTCCCAATGTAGTTGACTAAGCCAGAGCCATAATAGCATGTGGTTGCACACGAAAGCCACAATTGGAGAAACATGTTCAATCTCTAAGTTTCCTAGGTGGTTTTCTTTTGGAGCACAACATAAAGTGATTCCCATAGACATGGTTTCTTTTGTTGCCACCCTCTCCAAAACTTAAAGTATCCTCCACCTAGGTAGTTCATTGAGTCCTTGTTTTATTATGTAAACCACAAGTCCTTTTCTCAACCTTTGTAAAATCTCAACATGTATCTCTTTTCAAAATATAGCATGGCTAAGCATGTAACAACTACATTGTTTTCTCTAAGGAATGGATAGGTAATCCTATTAGGATTTTATCATAGCATAAGTACAAAAGTATTTTCATGCATGTTTCAAAATCCACTAAGTATAATGAAAATAGTAGGACTTTTGATGATAGTGTCACTTGCCTTTTTGGAAGGGAATGGTGGTTCACTCCTTGATCTTGATAGTCTCACACTTTTCTAATTTCACTACAATCAATCAAGCAAACTCTATATCAACTAGCATTCCATTAATCAATCAAACCACAATTCCCACACATAAAACTATGGGATATAAGATCTAAGTCATGCATGTAAGCATGTAAAAGATGGTTCTAATTGCAAAGGTGGTCTCCACTAGGCTTCTAAACTTTGTAAAGTCCAAAGTGGTCATTTACCAAAATGGCAAAGTCATTTGCAAAAAGGGTTTTGTCCATAAACCATTTTTAAATCCATTCAACATTTTATGTGGTGGAAAGCATTTTTATCAAGCAACAACTTTAAGTGGTTCACCAAATAAGTTGAGGTTTCTCAAAACTTGGTGTTTATGGCCAGTAGGTTTGATCCAAAATATTTTCCCAAAGTTTTTACTCCAAAAACATTTTCATAACAAAATTTATTATTTTTATTTGGCTAGAAATGGACCAAATCAATTAATCTATCCTAAATTTCACCAAATTCATTATTTATCTCCATGGGTTGGTTCCTAGGGTTAGTGAGTTTACAACAAACCATTTTACAAAGGTTTTAACCCTAAAAACATTTTTAAACCATTTTTCTAATCTAAACAAGCACACAAAAGTATCTGCAAAAACAAGCAAACTAAAGATACTATTTGCTAAACAAATTCCATGGTTGGCTAGGGTTTGTTCCACTTATTCCAACGGTATAAAGTTTGCAATTTTTGGACGTGTGGATCGAAAGTTACAAGGTTTTCAAATTGCAACTTAAAACTGATTTCCAAATTCTGTTTTTAAACAGACCTGGCCACGCGTCGTGTTCTGGTTGGACGGTACCGGTTCAGCCAGATCGGTGTTGCGGTGCGTTGGATCTAATAAATCGTGCGGCACAGGACTCGTACCCCTTCGCGGTTAAATGATCTAATCCTGCTCGCTCAATCTAGATCCTACGGTACTGATTCGCTTGACCAAAAGTGAGCGGCACCGACGGTGGCTAGCGGCGGCGCACGGCCAGGCGGTGGCGTTACAGCGGCTACAGGAAGCAAAGAGGGGAGGGAAAGTGCTTACCAGAATCGCAGGGCTGTGGTGATGCTCGACGTGCTGTTGGCTTGACAAGGGGCGCTCGGGTACTGCAGCAATTGCTCGCCGGAGTTTGCACGGTCGTATGACGGCTCTGGTTGATGACGGGGAGATGCTACAGTTCACCCCAGGGCAGATGGCTGGTACGGTTAGACGCGGACTGAGCTGGAGATGATGTGAGCATCCATGGAAAGGCTAGGGGTGGTCGAGGCTTACCGGGGGAGTTCGACGGGGACAAGACAGACGGCGGCGTTGTCAGAGCTTGTCGAAGACGGTGTTCTGGGGCGCCCGCGGTTGAACGAAGAGCACTGGGAGATGTGTCTGGGAGTGGGGAATCTGCTAGCATGCTCAGGGAGGCAAGGGGCGGCGAAGCTCGGCTGGAATTCGACGAGGAGGGTCGTCGGAGACAGAGGAGCTTGGGGAAGAATTGGGGCGTCTGGGAGCGCGTTGAGATGGGGCGACAGAGGGGAAGTGGAGAGGAGACATGAGCATTTAAGCCTGCATGATCAAAGCGGGTAACGGTGGTCGCGTTAAGGCGAATTAAGGCCGCGAAATCATCGGCATGAACGGGGTCGAGGGGAGGGAGGAGTCGCGCGGGTGAGAAGGAAGAACAGGAGGAGTGGGGTCCAGTCGTCAGTGAGAAAAAGAGTGAGGGGAGGGTCCACTGGTCAGCCTCTGCATGGGTTAGAACTTGAGTACGAATCGTTTTTCTTCGGGGAGGGGAAGCTGGGCTGGTTTGCTGGGCTTGTGGGCTTGGCCGGCTGGGCTAGGTCCAATTCTATTTTTTTTCCTGGAACCTTTTTCCTTTTCTCATTTTTTTTTTCTGTTTTTGAAATTCAAACAATCAAACAACACTCAATTTGATTCAAACAATCACTAAACTTTGTAACTTTGAATTTGGTTCTGTTTATCAACATAAACCAAATCCCAAAATAAAATAATAATTTTTATTCTTTTTAGGATCCATTCTGTAATTAAATAAAATGGATCTTTGGTTATTTAATAAAATAGGGTTTGATTTAATTAACAAAATCTCCATTTGAAATCCAAAATTCCATTAACTAAAATAATAATTTTATTTTTAGGATCCATTATTAATTAAATAAATGGACCATTGCTATTAAATCAAATAGATTTTGTTTTATTTAAAACTCCTTTTGAAATCTATTTATTTTCAAAACCAAATCAGTAGGTTTTATTTGGGAATATAAAATATTTGAAAAACTTATTTAAATTGAGTAAATAAGTTTTGATGGTTAAATAAAATAGTAAAACCTTTATTTATAAAAGTTGGATATTAAATCCTTATTAATTTATTTTAAACAAACCTTTACTATTCAAATAAAAATATTTTATTTCAACGGCTTGGCCAAGGTTTAATTTGGCTCTTATAAAATAATCTTTATTTATAAATCCACCTTTTTCTTTTGAAAACCAAATCCTTTTATTAGAGGATCCAAAATAGTAGTTCCAAAATATTTTATTTTCATTTATTAAATGTTTACCTTTTTAAATCTCTTTAGGATTTTATTTGATCCAAATTGGTTTGAAGATTTCCAATTGGATTCAAAAAGTTTCTTCTCACTCTGAAAATCAAACAAAATTTTATTTTATTCATTTGTTTTCACATTACAAGATTTGGAAAATCTTGGGATGTGACACCATTAATCAATTTGACATAGTAATCTCAATATCCATCGGATCCCCGCAAACCCAACATGCATGATTACAAATAGATTAGATCTTGATCATGAACGGAGCTCACAAGATCTATACATGAAAGCACAAGGAGGAGATACAACCATGTAGCTACTACATGGACCCATAGTCCAATGTGGAACTACTCACGCATCATACCGGAGAGAAGGCCTCCAGGATGATCTCCCCTCTGGCAGGGTGCCGGGAAGAACTTCAGATCCCTCCGATCTAGGGACGATAGTGACGGCGGCTACAGAAGGTTTCGTGGAGTTTTGATTGGGTACTTAGGGTTTCTGCATCGGGGGCTTCTTATAGGTGAAGAGGCGACGCCGGGAGGCGACCAGGGGGGCCTCACCCTACCCAGGCGCGGGCCCACCCCTAGTTGCGCCTAGGGGGGTTTGGCCGCCCTGGCTCGCGTCTCCGTCTCGTCTTCTGGATTTGTGTCCCTCACGGTAAAATATTGGCTTTGGATTTTGTCCCATCCAATTCCGAGAATATTGATTTTCTTCCTTTCTGGAACCAAAAACAGAAGATAACAGGCAACTGGCACTGTGTTAACTTGTTAATAGTTTAGTTCCAGAAAAGATATAAAAACACCTCAAAGTGTAGATAAAGAAAAGCAAAGTAGATAGTAAACAAGCATGAATCATCAAAAATTATAGATACGTTTCCGACGTATCATGGGGCAAGAGGCGCTTCAGGCTCTTCAACGGGCGAGGTCCAAGCTATTCGCGGGAATCGGTGAAACCGTAGCCATCGACCGTGTTCTCTTCCCCGGCAACGTTTCGATTGTACCTCCCGATGAGTTCTGGATCCCGGCAAAGACGAACCCCACCCGCTGCTCGATTGTCCCAGTTGGGGACATCCACCTCTTCATCGGCGTAACCGACTCGGGCACTAGTTCCCTGGAAGTCGGAGGATCGTCAAGGCCCGCATGGACCACCTACGGGCAGGATACATTCACGGAAGGATCAAAGTCGCATCTCCTTTCGGAGTTTGCCGGCATAGATCGGAAAAAATCAAGGCCCACCCAAACCGCCCCTGTGCAGGATATAATGGTGGAAGATCGCTGCAAGTCCGCCGGCTTCGTCCGTGCATCTGGACAGTAGAGATCCAAGTTCGTCGGCATGGTAATTATCTTTGATCTTGCGCGTTGCGTTTAGAGAGAGGGTGAAAACCCACGTGATTACCTAACCAGGTGGCTCCGTATACGGGCCGACCTAGAGCATTACCCCAATGATGATGCCATGTATCACTTTGTGGAAGGAATGGACCGCGATACACTTCTCCGACATACTTTAAGGCAGATGAAGGCTTCAGGATGCCTCACCTTCAAAGGCATGGTGAACATCATCAACAACTTCGCGGCCGCTGATGCAGAAGCTCAGGCAACGCTCGCGGTCCTACCCGGCGCCCCTCCGCCTTAGCCATTACCACCACCGCCTCTAGTCGTCGTCATAGCTATAGCCGCACCACCGCCTCCAGTCGTCGTCGCTGCTGTCGCACCACCACCACCCGTCATCGAGGAGGCCCCGACTCCGTCCTGGATGCTCTCTACGCCGACATCAGCGCTGACTCGAAGGAGATAGACTTCAGCCCGGAGGAACTCGACTCTGCTATGCAGAAGATGGAGGAGGATATCAAACGCGACGAGCAGGATGGAAATGCCATCACATCCCGAGAGTTATTCGTCTCTATTGGGACCGTGATGGAGGAAGATCAACCCGGACAAGCTCCGCCGAAAGCGCTAGACAAGGGGAAGGGACGACCTGTTGCTGCATACAATTATCGCGCAAAGGCAGTGCCCTCTCCGCCTAACCCCGTGCAACAGCGGAGGAACTCAACATCGGTCCGAGTAACAACAACACTGCAAAACCGCCGCCTCCGGCATCTACGTCTGTGGCTGCCCAAATCACTCCATCTGATAGAGTGATGTACGACAATTTGCTCGTCGAGCCCATGACTGTGGCTCACATAAGGAACGTAGTCCAGCTTGACGAGAAGCGCCAGCAGGTTCTGGAGGAAGCGCAGGCCATCGCGGAGCAAGGCTCAAAGTTGGACCAAGATCTGGCTAAGGTGCAGAAGTCAATAGAGAAAGCTAGAGCCATGGAGGCCGAGTGCAAGACTCTGCTCAAGCAGCAGAAGGCTATGAAAGATCCGGCTCGCGTCATCAATGATCCTAGTGTACGGCGAAACCTAGGATGGGATCCCCGAAGCCGTCACAAGCCAAGCCATACATTGACAGCAAAGGCAGGCAGGCCATGCCCAGTCCTAATCCCAACCTAGCCGTCGCCAAGACCCTTCTGGAGCAGGATAGATCACCCGCAGCTGTGGAACATGTCTATGACCTTGTATAAAAGGTGGTGAAACAGCAGGAAAAGGCCACCTCCCAGAGGCTTGAGTCTGATCTAGCATATTGCCAGTCTAGAAATCCTAAGCCGCCAAGGGACCGATCTCCTTAGGATGTCGGGTCTCAGACGGGTTCATCAGAACAAAGACAGAGGGATGCATGCAACAGGAACGATGCTATCCCCATATCCTCCGACCATGGAGGAAAAGCTCATCCTCGTCGCCCATCTCCACCGCCCGATCCCTCCGACATCATGAAGACCCCAAAGATCACCATCGTACAGACAGGCCTCCGCCAAGGCAAAGCGACATCGTCATTCGCGACAACTCGGAGCAGCCCCGTCACGATGGAGAGCGCAACCAAGGGCATAAGAGTAGGTCGCGCCATGACCCTCCGCTTCCGACAAGAAACCGCGACAAGCGTGCGGTGTCACGGGAGGGTAACAGCAATAAGGCTAACCCACCGCCACCTCCGCCTTCGTCGCCCCCTAGCAGCCATGATCGCAGAGGAGGCCCGAGTCGTTCACGCAGCCCATCCCCTGCGGGCAAGAAGAAAAGAACAAGCCCGGAGCCATATGACACACGTTCACGCCTGGACAAGATTCACAAGGCCCAGGAAGGACCATACCTGGGACCACGTTGCTTTGGACCTGTGATATGGACCGCAACCAACCCCAGGGGTTTCCAGATTGACAATACCATCAAGCCCTACGACGGCACCGTCAAACTAGCTACATGGTTGCAGGATTACAGCAACACGGTGGAGATCGCCGGGAGTAACCCCAATGTTCCCATCAAGTACCTCCCACAGATGTTGACGGGCACGGCCCGCCAATGGATTGATGACTTGCCGGAGAAGTCCATCTGCAACTGGTTGGACATGCAAGAAGCATTCACCAAGAACTTCGAGGGTACGTACAAATGTCCCTACACTGTTGGCGATCTACAGCGGTGCGTGCAAGAGAAAGACGAGTCATCTCGCGCCTACCTCTCCCGCTGGCTGGATAGGAAGAATTCCTGCACAGGAGTGCACGCTCAGACCGCTATGGATACCTTCATCGATGGGTTGGAGAAAGGTATGTTGCTCCGACATAAGTTGAAGCGCCTGCGGGACAATCAAAGGATCGATCTCAACCAGATGATCCAGCTGGCCAGTGAGTTCGCGGCTGCCGACGACGATGCTCGCGGCTCCTTGCCGGCAACAGCCATTCCAACTCAAGCTAAGAGGAACAACAACACCAAGCGGAAGAACCCGCCAGAAGAAAAGAAATCCTCAGACATGGTCACCATGACATTTGTAGGACGAGGTGATGGCAGACAGCGTGGCCGAGGATGGGGGCTAGTCGTGGGCAGCAGCGAGGTAGTGAAACTACCCCGGCAGCACTCCGCGTTCCCCAAACGTACGAGGAGTACCGTGATATGCCATGCCTCGTACACCTCGACGCCAACAGCAAAGCCACTCACACGAATAGCCATCGCAAGTTTGTCAACAACCTCAAGGAGGACCCAGAGTCCGGTTACAAGCGAAGTCGGAAGAACAGACCGCGAGGCAAGGGCAAAGGGAAGAAGAAGGAAGAGGAGTCCAAGGATTCAAGTGACATGGACAAGGATGTTGACCCCAAGCACGCCGACAAGAGCAATGGCAAGGGCAAGAACCCCTTCGAGAAGAAGGCTGCCGTATACCACACTTTCCTTGGCACCCCTACTGTCCGGCAACATAAAACCTCCATGAGGATACTGATGGCCACCCTACCCCCGATTCCCCAATACCTGCGCTGGTCGGAGATTCCAATCACTTGGGACAGGAAGGATCGCCCAGACCTCATCCCTATGGAGAACCAGTACGCCATGGTCATCAACCCCCTGATTGACGTCAACGAGTTCACCAAATGCATGGTGGACAGTGGGAGAAACATCAACATCATGTACCTGGATATGCTGCACAAGATGAACTTGACCGAGGCCAACCTAAGGCGGACCAGCACCATGTTCCATGGCGTAGTTCCTGGCCGGGAGGCTCGGTCCCTTGGGTGCATCATGCTCCAGGTCGCTTTTGGCGATGTTAATAATTACTGCCAAGAACGCATGACCTTCGAGGTGGTCCCCTTCAAGAGCGTGTACCACGTCACCTTAGGACGTGACATCTTCCATGCCTTCATGGCCAAGCCATTATTCGTCTACAACAAGCTCAAGATACCCGGACCAAACGACATCATCACCGTTTCTGGAAGCTTTACCAAGGCAATGGACTATGAGATTGGAGAAGCAGCCTTTGCCAAAGCTTTCCTCTACAACGAAGAATTCAAGGAGATCCAGAGCAAGGTCGATGCCACGGGGATGCCGGCATTGAAGAAGCAGATCTCTGACTCCGATCCCGCCTTCAAGGCCGCCATCGAGACCAAGACGGTGGAACTTGTGGTAGGCAATGCCTCCAAGACCACCGCTATTGGGACAAACCTGGACCCTAAATAGGAAAGCGCGCTCGTCGAGTTCCTCCATGAGAATAGGGACATCTTTGCCTGGCAACCTGCTGACATGAAAGGTGAAAGAACATGTGGGCCCCCATGTGTGGTTTTGGTAATTAATGACAATCTCTATGGACTAATGCTTGTATCAAGTTGTACTTGTAGGAATTGTCCATAGGCAATGATTGAACCATATGTTGGCTTCAAGGTTTGGAGAAGAAGAAAGTGAAGAGGATC
This sequence comes from Avena sativa, assembly GCA_916181665.1. Taxonomy (NCBI): domain Eukaryota; kingdom Viridiplantae; phylum Streptophyta; class Magnoliopsida; order Poales; family Poaceae; genus Avena; species Avena sativa. The sequence goes on along the minus strand of OV702284.1, from coordinate 181,743,810 downwards.
AAGTGGTGACCAAGGTGTTCATAGAGTGATCCACAGATTGGTCATGTGAGAGTTAAAAAACCTATGAAGATCTCATGCTTAAAGCTTGCCATCCTCGGTGATCATGGATCGATGAAGACAAGGTCAAAGTAAAGGTTTCCCCATGTTGTATGGGGGAGTAACTTGCAAGTCTTCATCAAGCAAGTGCGTACAAGACCAATAAAGAAAGGTGTTCCATTTTGAGAAGGACAAGACCGTCTAAATCATAATCAAGTGGAATATGCGCAAGGCAAAGGTATGATCCTGATAGGGTTTCTTTCTTACCGGTCTCGTGGTGTTAGTTGGGGAGACCGGTTTATAGGATAGACAACCGTACTATCAAGAGGGGCTTCCAAGTGAGTAACTCGATCATATCGTTCAGAGAGAGCTCAAACCTTTGCATACTTAGCATCATCCTTTCTTGGATGTTATTTGGATCTTATCCATGTGAGGTTCTAGAGCTTGTGGTAATATTCATAACAAGACCTAGTTCATCAAAAACGGATTTCCCCTTTATAACTTATTGCGTTTTTTATCTTGGAGGTTTTACCGGTTTGTCTTTTAGAGATAGGTAAAACCTTCCATTATTTGGTTCTTACTCATGTGAGGATTTAGAGCTTGTTTTAATCTCCATGACAAGATCTAGTTCATCGAAAACGGATTTCATATGCATTCTCTACTATGTTTTCGATGTTGGAGGTTTTACTGATTTGTCTTTTTGAGAGAGGTTAAACCTTTCGTCATTTTGTTCTATACTCCCTTGCTGTACTATTATGTTTTTCTGTATGATCTTGTAAAGCTTATTGTCCTCTTTAAAACGAGTCCAAGATCATGGAAATTGGAGTCTGGATGCAAAAGTTATGGATGTTTTCGTATTGGTCCTTCTGCCAGTTTTTGTAAGACCGGAGACTCCGGACTAATCTCCGGTCTAATCTTCGGTCCGCATCCAGAACGTCCTCCAGATTTTCCCCGCTTGGCCTGGGTACACCAGAGACTCCGGTCCCAGTCCGGGGACTTCGGACCGGGCGATTCCTGGGCCTAACGGTTGGATTTCTAGGGACCTATTTAAGGGGCCCTTCTCCCCCAATGGTTCCCTAGCTCTCTTGCAAGTTTCCCCCCACCATCGTTGACCTTTTGAAGCTTGCTACCCCCCTCCAATCCCTCCCTTGATTCTTGCATATACTTTAGGGATTTGAAAGAGGAGATCTAGATCTACAATCCTACCAATCCATCTCTCCTCTAAGTGAGGGGAACATCTTGGGATCTATATCTTGGTGTCTTTTGTGGATTTCATCCTTTGTTATTCCTCTCTTATTCCCCACAAGCTTTTGTAGCTTTGGTGGAATTTGGGAGAGAAGGATTTGAGCACTACTTGTGTTCTTGCCATTGCATTTGGTCCATCGGTTTGAGTTCTCCCCGGAGGATTTGGTGAGTGAAAGTTGAGAAGCTTTTACTCTTGGGTTCTTGGAACCCTAGATGGTTTGTTGGTGTTGCAGGTTGTGGCCTTGGTGGCGTTTGTTGGGAGCCTCCAATTAAGTTGTGGAGAAGTGCCCCAACCTTGTGAGAGGTTCCGGTTTGCCACCGACAAGTGCACCGATAGTGGAAGTGTGGATCGATCCCATTGGGGTGAGATTCACTTGAGAATAAGGGAGGCCTTTTGTGGTGTTGGTGGTTTGATACCACCCCCTCTCCAAACGAGACATACTCCATGTTGGGAGGAACTCGGTAAAATATCGTTGTCCCCGCGTGCCTCGGTTATCTCTATACCCAAGCTCTTTACTTATGCACTTTACATTGTGATAGCCTTCATGCTTGAAGTAATATATCTTGCTATCACTTTGTTGCTTTTATTGCTTAGCATAAGTTATTGGTGCACATAGGTGAACCTTAGTTGTTCTAGGTTGTGCTTTACAAAGTAAACACTAGTTTTATTCCGCCTTTGTTGAGCCACTCTAGGAAATGTTTTAATCGCCTATTCACCCCACCTCTAGGCGACATCCGTATCCTTTCAAAAGGTATACCTAGGGAACTTGCTGAGCACAGCTTGAATATTCATCCAAAATGCAAACCGGTGAAACAACCTCTACGACGCTTCGGAGACGAGAAGAGACGCGCCATAGGCAAAGAGATAGCTAGGTTACTTAAGGCTAGTTTTATCCGAGAATTCCTTCACACCCGATGGGTGGCCAATCCTGTACTTGTACCCAAAGGGGAACCAAAGAATTAAGAATGTGCGTTGATTACACCGGATTAAACAAAGCGTGTCCCAAAGATCCGTTTGCTTTGCCTCACATTGACCAAGTCATTGACTCGACGGCCGGCTCGGAACTTTTGTGTTTTATCGATGCATACTCAGGATACCACCAGATAAACATGGGGAAGTCAGACCAATTGTCCACTTCGTTCACCACACCTTACGGCATGTTTTGCTATGTCACGATGCCCTTTGGGCTAAAAACTGCTGGTGCTACGTACCAGCGGACTATGCAGCGTTGCCTCCATGATCAAATTGGTCAGAATCTTCACGCCTATGTGGACGATATAGCGGTGATGTATAAAAAGTCAAACGACTTAATCTCTGACTTAAAAGAAACCTTTGATAATCTCTAGAAATACAACATGATGCTTAACAAGTGCGTCTTCAGGGTCCTAGCCGGCAAATTATTGGGCTTCATCGTTTCCCAGCGTGGAATCGAAGTCAACCCGGAGAAGATCAAGGCCATCCTAAACATAAACCGTCCGACATGCCTGAAGGACATTCAAAGGCTTACAGGTTGCGTTGCAGAAGTAAGACGGTTCGTCAGCCGTCTTGGAGAGAAGGCTCTGCCGCTGTACAAGTTGCTGAAGAAGACTCTACCGCTGTACAATTTGCTGAAGAAGCCTGTAAGGTTCCCAACCTTTAATAAGGTAGAGATCCCTGTGTTTACAATGCTAGTCCCTGGATCAATAGCTAGCATCCACAGTTAAGATGTAATATCAAGAAACAAAGGTCATAATACAACTTTATAACCAGGAATAATATAATTCATTACATCTTACATAGCTCATTTGGCTATCACATTACAATGCAGCAGAATAACTATATAGCACGGAGTCTTCATCTTCAAAGTGCCACAGGCAATCATGTTGGTTGTAGACTTTACCCACATGACACAATCTCGTCTTGACGCCACCAGTGGCCGCTGGATAAGTACTCACCAAAATGGAGTACTGGCAGATCGAGAATGTGACAAAGTCTTTCCATAGAAGTCCTCCCAATACACAATGCTAGCTTGTCTACCAGGCACCAATGTAGGGATAATTTCCCTTACACAATTCTAGTTAACCTGAAGATGCCAATGCACGGGTCTTCCACTATGTAGTTGACTAAGCCAGAGCCCATTTAGCATGTGGCTGTACACGGAAGCCACTGTACGAGAAACATGTTCAATCTCTAATTCCTTGGGTGGTTTTATTCTAGTTCACATACAAAAAGAGATAGCCATATAAACATGGTTCCTTTTGTTGCCACCTTGTCCAATCTTGAGTATCCTTATCCACCCAGGTGGTTCATTGAGTACTTGTTTTATTATATAAAACATATATCTTTTCAACTCTTCATATAATCATAACATGTATCCCATCCCAAATATATAGTTGGGCTAAGCATACTACAACTACATTGTTTTCCACTAAGGTAGATATAAGGGTATCCTATTAGGATTTAGCATAGCATATAATATAGTAGTCCTGTCCATGCATGTTACAAAAATCCACTAAGTGTAATGAAAATAGTAGGACTTAGATGATAGTGTCACTTGCCTTTTTAGTAGAATGTTGGTTCACTTCTTGATCTTGCAAATATCACACTCTTCTAACTTCACTACAAATCAATCAAGCAAACACAAATTAAACTAGCATTCAAACCATTTCTCACACATAAAATAACAAAAACAAGGTCATGCATGCAAGGATGCAAAAGATAGTTTTATTTGTAAAAGTGGTTTCTACTAGGCTCTAAACATTATAAAGTTCACAGTGGTCATTTACTAAAGTGGTAAAACCATTTGCAAAAGTTTTCATCTCAAAAACCAATATCATGATAAGGTGATATTTTATGTAGTTTGAAATTATATTTTTGCAAAGTAATAAATTTATATGGTTCATCAAATAAGTTTTTAATTCACAAAACTTGATGTTTAGGGTCAGAATTTTTGAATCCAATCATTTCCCAAAGGTTTCACTCAAAAATCATTTCTAAATCAAAAACAATATTTTTATTCGACTAGAAATGCTCTAACTCTAATATTATTCCTTAACTTCACATAATACATTTTTAAATCCATAAGTTGGATCCTATGGTCAGTAGGTTCACAACAAATCATTTTGCAAAGATTTCATCTCAAAACTATATCTAGAACACTTTTTATATTCAAAATAAGCCTACACAAGTTTCTTAAAATTCAACCAATTTTCCAGAATCAAAACATTAAACAAAGTGCGTGGTTGCAAAGTACTTGTTATGCTGAATCCATTGATATAAAATTTGCAAAATTTGGACGTGTAGAATTAAAGTTATGAATTTTACAAGTTTGCAAATCAAATAGAACATTTTCTAGTTTTATTCAAACAGACTGGCCACGTGGCGCAATCTAACTGGACGGTACCGCTTCGTGCGGATCAGCCTCTCTGAACCGCAGGATTTCACTTAAATCGCACGGCTCAGATTGACGCATACCCCTTCGCCTAAATCTATTCTTAGCCGCAAGATTCAGATCCAACGGATGCTATGCGCTTGACCAAGAGTGGGCGGCGCTGGCGGCAGCCACTGGCGGCGCGGGCTCTGCTCGCGGTGGTTCTGGCGAAGCAGGAAGGAAGGGAGGGAGAGGAGATGCTCACAGGGTTCGCAGGGCGATGCTGAAGCTCAACGTTGTCTTCTCCGTCGAAGGGGCGCTCGGGGTGGGCGGCAATCGCTCGCCGGAGTTGCTCCTGGCGACGGGTGTGCTCAGGCATCGTCGGGGATGGGGCTACAGGTCACCCTAAGTGAAGCGAAGCATACGGTTAGACGCGGGCGAGCGTGGGGAGTAGAGGAGCATCATCGGGAGGTGCTAGGGCGGTCTAATCTTACCAGGGGGAGCTCGCCGGAGAAACAACAGAAGACGGTGGCGCTTGGTGTCGAGGTTGCCAATGCTACGGTGCTCGCGCGGGCAAGCCGTGGGGGCAGAGAGAAGCGTCAGGGAAAGGGGATCATGCTAGTGTGGTTGAGGAGGCGAGGGGCGGCTGGTCGGCGCCGGAATTTGCTAGAGAAGCTCGCCGGAGCAGCGGCGGTGCAAAGCCGATTCGAGGCAGCCTGGTGGATCTCTGGCAGCGGGGTCTGAGGGGAAATGGCGAGGAGGGAGAGGTGATTAAGAGGGCGTGGTCGCGAGAGGAAATTACTGCGCCATCAACGCGTATTGACGCCGACAATCAATTGGCAGCAACGGCAGGGGGATGTGGTCGCGGGGTTGAAGACGACGGTGAGGTGGCGTGAGGTCCGTTGTCAGCGAGAGAGAGAGAGGGGCACGGGGTCCACTGCTCAGTGTCTGGGTGGGTGCGAGGTTGAGTGAAAGAAAATGATTCGGCAAAGGTGTAGGTGGGCTGCGAGTTGGGCTTGCTAGGCCTGTTAGCTGGGCTGTTTGTTTCACTTTTTTTTATTCTGAAAGCTTTTTGTTTTTCCAATATGAATTTCTGTTTTGATTTTCAAACAAATAATTCAAAATCCAATTCAAATCAAACCACCACCAAACCTTGTATTGATTTTAATCCTGTTTAACAACATAAACCAAAGTCAAAAACAAAATAATTTTTTTTTAGGATCCATTAATAATTAAATAAATAGACCTTAGTCATTAATTCAAATAGGATTTAATTTATTTAAAAACTCTATTTGAAATCTAAATATTATCAAAACCATTTCAGTAGGTTTTATTTGAAAACAAAAACACTTGGAAATCTTATTTAAAATAAATTAACAAGTTTTAGAGTTTATTTAAAATGGAAAAGCCTTTACTTCAATAAAATTGGATATTAATAAATCCCCATTATTTTATTTAAATAAACCTTTACTCTTTTTACCAAATAGAAATATTTATTTCAAAAGCTTGGCCAAGATTTAATTTGGCTCTATAAAATAATCCTTATTTTATAATTCTACCTTTTCTTTTGAAAACCAAATCTTTTTATTAAAAGATCTAAAAATAGTGATTCCAACTATTATAACTTTATTTATTATTTGTTTATCTTTTCAAATCCCTTTAGGATTTTTATTTGATCAAAATAGGTTTTGATGTTTCCAATTGGAATCAAAAGTTTCTTCTCACCCTAAATTTCAACAAAATTTTATTTTGTTTGTTTATTTTTCACATTTCAAAATTTGGAAAATTTTGGGATGTGACAGGCTACCACCCTTAAAAGAAATCTCGTCCCGAGATTTGGGGAGGCTAAGGTTACAAGTTGGCTTCAAGGCAACTAGGGTACTACCACCCTTAAATGAAAGTCTCATAGGGTTACATTGGTGGTTCACTTGACTATGGTTCAACACCTAATATACAGACAAGGAATCCTTATTTGACTCAACTGAGTTAACTAGTTTCTGACATCCACTTCTTCTATCTCTTCAAAGTTTCCATCCATGTCAATGTGGTTCACATGTCCTTTCTAGGTCACATTGGAGTCATCTCCATTGGCTCTTCTAGCATCCTTTTTCTTTTTCTTATCAGGATAGTCTGATGCATAGTGTCCAAGTTCCTTGCAATTATAGCATTGCAACTGGCTAATGTCTTTCTTCCTGAAAGTGTCATGTTGGTTCTGACCAAGGTCATCTCCATTGTTAGTATCATTTCCATTTTTATCACTTCCATTGTTGTTGTGGTGATACTGATGTGGTTCAGAATCTTCATTACTCTTTTTGAATGAATGCTTCTTTTTTGATGATCCTGAGTGACTCTTGAATTTATGCTTCCTCTTTCTGTTCTCAACTTGATTCATCTTGTTTTCCAAAATGGTGGCTTTGTCACAGAGTGATTGATAAGTTGGGACATAGGCAACAACTAGCTGCAGGTTCAACTCATCATTAAGTCCTTCAAGAAATTTCTCCTTTCTCTTAGCATCTGTATCAACTTCATCCGGTGCATATCGTGCCAGATTGTTGAATTCTTAAATATACTCAGCCACACTGAGGTGACGCTGTTTCAGATTGTGGAATTCCTTTTTCTTCAAGTACATCACTCCAGGTGAGATGTGAGCTATACGGAAACCATCCTCAAAAATAGCCCAAGTCATGTCCTCAAGGGGAGTGGTGATCTGAAAGTTGTCCCACCATGTTTTTGCTGGTCCTTCAAGAAGAAATGCTGCAAACCTAACTTTTTCTTCATCGGTGCAGCCAACAGTCACTAAGTCCTTATTCACCGAACGTAACCAATCATCCGCTACCATTTGGTCAGTTGTTCCAGAGAACCTTGCAGGCCTAATGTAACACCCTCAGAATCGGCCCTATGCAAGTTTTAGCGAATCCCGCCAAACCCGCATAGAAACGATTCAAAGGTGCCCACCAGGCACTTGCGTGCGGGTGGAAAACGAAGTAATATCATTACACAATAGTCCACGACGGAACCCACAGAACATATATATACAACAGCGACTCAAGAGTCAAGAATACAGATATACAATACAAAGATCCAAATCACCTTTAAAACGATATAGCGTCCGAGTACGGACAAGATGCAAATTGAGCTAAGAGCCCTGAAGAATAACCAATGGCGTCCATAACCCTGCCCAGGCCAAGCCGGCAGGGTAACCCTGCTAACGACGTTGATCTCAAAACCTGCTTAAACAAAAGGGGTGCCGACAAAGGTTAAAGGAAAAAGAGAGAGCGGTCAGTACTGAGGCCAGTACACGGCGAGACTAGAATTCGGCGGTCCTCGCCTACATAGGTATGGTGGACTGAAGCGGCAGCGCGGCATGCACTAAACAACCTATAGAGACTCGATACAACTAGCGGCTATCAGAGAGGGGTAAGAAAGACCTATTCGGAACCAACCTGATACTACCACCAAACATACCCATCCTGGTATTTCCCCCTCGAGACCAAACAAGGATGTCAACCGAGGAACTCACACAGTTGGCAGTTTTATTCATTCTGTTATAGTGGCGGCAGTTACTAGTCAAATATAGATAGCATGAGTCATCCTGATATAATAAGCAGTGGGCAGTTTTAGTTAACCATTCCGTTGTAGTTGCAACACTTACTAGTCAGATATAATTAGCATGAGATATCCCAAACCCAGCAGTTGTTGGCACTTTTATTTAGCCATTCCGTTGTAGTGGAGCTGATTACTAGTCATATCGGATACAAGTCAAATTATAGCAGTAAACTTTAGTTATAGTTGTCTATGATCGAGAACTGTGCTCCAAGTCGTCCATAACCGCGGACACGGCTTCTCGAAAAGATTTAACCCTGCAGGGGTGCACCAAAGTTTCCACACGCACCTACACCCTTGTTGTAAATGGATGCTTAGGTGAAATAAACATCATCTAAACATTTCCCACACTTTTCCCAAAGACAAGTAAATCAAAACAAATAAAATAAGGGAATGGTCATTTTGACCAATTTAACTCCCATGCCTACTTTGGCTGTGTCAAACTTTCAAAACCTAACAGAAACTTTTCTGGATCTTTGCACCCCTTGAATGTACTCATAACAAAGTATCAAGGCCCACTTTGTGATCATCCAAAAACTTTCAAATGCATAGTTTAAGTGGCAATTAAAAATTGAATCTTCTTCATATGGGAAGATCCCACTTTTTCAAAACCCACTCAAACAAGCTCAACTTTCAAAACCCAAGCATCTGCAGACTCACCAGAACCAATCTAGCAAACCCACCAAAATTCATTTCAAAATTCAAAACTTGATTTCATGCGGCCATTTCATCAAACAGGTTGCAGACACAAATCAAACAAAACAACACACACTATAGTGTGCAGTGTTTTGAGCCTAACTTGTTCCCTAGTTAGCTCTCACACAATCCAGTAGATCATCTAGCAAGGTTAGACCAGCACTAGCACCCCTGTGAGCTTGCCATTGCCATTAATGGTGAACAGCCGAGCAACCCCATGTCACCCCAATGTGGACAGCAAGCTAGGAGTAGCAGCAAGGCTAGCCAGCATGTCTGGGAGGCAGCCCACCGTCCACCGCCACCGCCTGTCCCAGCCGCGAGCGTTGCCAAGCCCTGGACCACGCGCACAAGACACGCCCAGACCATGCCGAGCGTGCGCCAGAGCGCCACCCTCGACCATCACCCACAGACCGCGCGCCGCCCTCACCGCGCGCACACACGATCACCACCGACCCAGGAGACCGCCAGACATCCCCGTTTAATGCCCCGCGCCATACAGCCACCGCCCGCCGTCGAGAACGCCGCCTCTGCCGCGCAGAGCACCGCCCGTTCCAGACCAAACCACACCGCCCCATGCCTCGCGACCATGTCGTTGAGCATCGCCAGGAGACATAGTACCGTCCCCTACCCTTGCCCATGCCATTAGCTGCCTGTAACGTCGCCTCCGACGAGCTCCCCTTGCGCCCCGACGGTCCCCTCGCTTGACTATAAATAGAGGCCACCCCCGCACGAATTCTTCACACCATCTCACTCCCCTCTCCTCACTGATCGTGCCACACCATTCTCAGAGCAAGTCGAGCACCACCTCGCCGGAATTTCACTGGAGCCTGCCGCTGCCGGAGAAGAAAGGAGCCAGCGATTGGAGCCGCCCCAGGACAAGCCACCGGTACCAGGAGGTTCGCCGTCGTCGACTTCGTCGTTCGCCCGCCTCGCCGACCCTCGCCCGTACCCCGGTGAGCCCCCAGCACCCCTCACTAGCCGCGCCAGGTTTCGTTCTCGCCGGAGCTGTCTCGCGTCGACGATGACCCTCAGCCGTTGGATTAGAACCATATCGAACGAACCACATTGCCCCATACCGCTTCGCCCAGCCCCGTGTCACTAACGAGTGGGGACACCCACTTAAGCAGCCCGCGGGAGCACTGCGCTTAGCAGGCCGGCCCGTTAGAATTTCCCGCGCAGCCCAGCAATTCAAATTAAATCTTTTCTTTTTAATTTCAAACACACTTCTGTACCCAACTTCAAAAATCAACCCAGATCGATTTAGTGCACCAAATTAGATGAAACAAATTTTGTTGGAAAGGTCTGTGAATGCTTAATCCAAGCCCGTTGGATTCAAGTCATTTGGATCTGTAGATCACCCATAGCAAAAATAACAAGGCAGAAGCTTTTCTGCATTCAAACATTTTTCAAATTTAAACCATAATAGCTTTTGAGTTGATTCCAACTCTCAAAAATCACATTCAACCATACCTTTCAGAATATATAAAAATATATATAGGTTACTTGCAGAAATATGGTTCAAGGAATAAAAGAATGCTTCATAAGCATTTCTAGCCACTTTAATTAATTAAAATAAAAGGGTAAAACCTTATTAAATTGTGACACCACTTTAAATCACATTCCCATGGACTACAATATGTGGTGATGACATGTGTCAACATGATCCCATGTTTAGTTTGGAGAATATTAAATCTTAAGTAGTTTTTCAATGAGTAGAAATTACTTTTCTAAAATAAAAAGACTTAAACCAATCCTTAACCTTGTAATGTTAGAGATGATGATAGATCATCTATAGGACCCTTGTGTGTGATGATTGCAAGTAGTTAAGTATTGTTTGGTGATTGTGTACCTCGTATTTATTCATAGACGCTAGTACCGACCAAGGATACGAGGAGGAAGGAGGATACTACGAAGAGGAAGCCGAGGAAAACTTCAACCACTGCTCTGCACAAGGCAAGCTAACACTTGCAAGATACTATACCTATGCAAGCTTTATTATGCAAGATATACTAACCAAGTTGAACAATGCAAGCTAACCCTTGCCAGATACCCTATTGTCGCCACAAACCCATGCTTGTGATATGATTACTTTATGCCTTAAGCGTATGTGACCATACCCACTTGCTAACCCAATCCTAGTTTTATGGCAAGCTTCTTACTTTATTTCTTTATCAAAGCTTACTTGGAGCCTACCTAAGAGTTTGGTAGATACTAGACAGTTGTGCTGAAGGTTGCATAAAGAGCATAAAATTTGGCCTAAGCTAGAAACCTTGATATCAGCTTATGATATGAGGTTGGACTTAGTTGAAACCCCACTAGTTACCACCCCCATTAGTACTACCCCCCACCTGTAGATGCTAGTGCTAAGCATAAAACTTGACCAACTTTAGATGGGAATACTTGGTGGAAAAATGGTTATGAAAACCTTGGAATGATGGATCATTCTATTGAAATGTTTTGGACATGTGTTTCCAAACACTTGATGATTTTGGTGATGAAAATGTTGAGGCATGAGCCTTAGCCCTTTATAAAAATGATGGTTGTCTGGATGCGATACCATTCCAATTTTATCGTACAACCACAATACCCGAATATTGGCTAGGGCTTGACTGGAAACTTATATACCTTAGTATTAGTTCCCTCACGGCCAAGGTCTGAGCTGAGGCTACCTTGTGAAGATTGTCCACCTGTGCAGTACCCAAGATGACAGTGGTCATGTTTGGGAGGCCAAACTCACAGGAGAGGTGCTTATACTAGGGAGTGTAATTGAAAGGTTAGGATTGATTATCCGCATACTGAGTATGGTGAATTCAGGATTTTTTCCTGACGGATGTATCGAATGTTGTGGTGAAAGTGTACAATCTCTGCAGAGTGTCAAACTATTCGAATAGCCGCGTCCGCGGTTATGGACAGTTGGAGTGGCCATACTGTTCCCCCGTCAGACTTTTCAAAATGATTTGTGAAACGACTTGTGACTTTGACTTGACCACAACAGATTTGTGACTGGAAATACAAGATCCCACTTAGGAGTTATAAAATTGTGACTAGCTTTGGAACTTAGTAGTTATAAACCTGGCTTTTGCAAAACAACCCTAGAGCCTAGTGTCCTATTATCCAAAAACCCCTTTATTTGTTAGTATTAGTTTGCGAGTACTTAAAGAGTACTCATGGCTTTGTCCCTGGCTATTCCCATGGCCAGACTATGAAGAGGAGTACCTGGAGGATGGACCCCAGGAAGGTTACGACAACTAGGATCATCTCCCATCGTCAGCATTGCCTGTGACCCCGAAGATGGAGCCTCGCCTACGCTACCGTTATTATTACGTATTCCGTTGCTTGATGTTGTATTAAGGACTGGATCATGCGATCCCTATTTGTGTAAGAACTTATGTATCGTTGTAATGGATGAAGTACTATGGTATCGAATTCTGTTATGTCTCGCAAAAATGGTAATCCTGGGATTGCGATGTATGGCATAACAGGCATCTAGGATTGAAAAATCCGGGTGTTGACAAGTTGGTATCAGAGCCATCCTGACCATAGGAGACCCTAGTTAGATTGGACGCTGAACCAAAAAAACTTAGTTTCAAAACTCAAGAACAAAACTATTTACGAAAACTTATTCTCATTCTTACCTCTTTAATTCTTTAATAAACTTCATGTTCCTCAAAAACTCTTGCAAAATATATAAAATTTTGACCCACTTGATCACTTTGCTAATCTACTCATCCTCTATTTTTATAGATGGACGTGAAGTACAGCAAGTTTTACCAACTCGGGAATGGAGGAGACCTTATCTTTGAGAGGGATCTGGATCAGCTTTCGGAACTTCTGGAGCGCCCGCATCCCGAGTTCTTCGGAGCTCAGCTCAATGATCAAGGAGGAGAAGATCTGCAGTGGCTAATTGTTGCAAGTCTCCAAGGAAAGATTGAACCTCCCACTGCGGAGGGAATTCAGTTTACCTTGAGGGAAAACAACTGGCTTGATGGACTTGCCAGAGCAATGCAGGAAGCTCTTTCTCGTCTATGTGGACAGAGCATCAATCAGATCAAGGGTACTCGCTTTGAGTTTTGCCCAAGACGTGATGCAAATGGTCAACCACTGGAAGCCCCATACCACCCCGAGCTGAAGACTCAATTGGACCACCTTAGCTTCATGATGTATGATCGTCAGCAGGAACTGGACAACTGCCATGACTATTGCAACCACAAGTCTGCCATCATCAAGACGAAGGATCAGACCATCGCCATGCTAGCAAAGGATCGCAAGTCTCGCCGCCGTCAGCTCGACAAGAAGGAGCGCATTATTGCCCGTCTTCTCCATCGTATCTCATCTCTGGAAGAGACCATCCATGAGAGAGACATGTAGTTAGAGGAAAGGGAGAATGCCGGAGAAGATCTTCGTGGAGACCCTTACTCCTATCTCAGCGATGACGATGATTTTCTGGAGGATCAGGCCATGGACTTCTTCACCGATGAGGACGATTTCGCCTTCATCGATGATGCGGAAGATGATGAAGCCACAGACTCCGAGCAGTAGTAGCACTGAGCACTAGCGTAGTGAGTAGTAGTCGGTCCCACTGTATCGTAGTTCCCAGAATGGTTCTTAAAACCATATGTTTTTCTTTGTTGTGGTGTGTATTGTACTGTGTGCTATGAGTGAATGAATGAAAAGGCAAGTTGCTAGAAAACCTGAGTCAAACTCTAAAAACTTTTCAAAGACCCAAAACCTTAGAAATTTCCCTCTTTTCTCATGATCTATATCAATCTTCAGATGCCACGTGGAGGAAGTGGTTCAGCCCCGGACCCGATGTTGCAGATCCTGCAAATGTTGACTTCTGACCGCGAAGCTGAAAGAGCGAAACGTCAAGCCAACCTAGCCACTCTGCAACAGATAGCCCAGCTAGCACACAACAACCAAGGCCATGGAAATCAGGACAACCACGGATCTAAGCTCAAGAATTTCCAGAATACCAACCCAGCCGTTTTCACCAAGTCAGAAGAACCCCTAGACGCCGATGATTGGCTGCAAACTATGGAGAATAACTTGGAAGTAGCCAGAGTAGAAGCCAATGAGAAAGTCTTGTTCGCCACTCATTATCTAGCCGGAGATGCCAGGGCATGGTGGAACAGTGTTCGTACAATGACCAGAGGCCAAATGATGACCTGGGAGGAATTCAAGGTCAAGTTTAGCAGAACCCATGTGTCGCCAGGTTTGATCAAGAGAATGAGAGACGAGTTCAGAGAATTGAAGCAAGGAAGGATGACTGTAGTGGAATACCGTGACAAATTTTTGTCATTAGCTAGGTATGCCCCGGACGAGATAGACACCGAAGCCAAGAAGAAAGAAAGATTCCTGAATGGTCTGCATGACGAGATGCAGACAGTGTTAGTCAATATTCCCTTTGCTGATATTGAAGCCCTTGTCGACTCCGCTATCCAGATGGAAGGAAAGATCAACCAGGCCAATGAGAACCGCAAGCGTCGCATGATGCATCAACCAGGAACCCATCAGACCCCAAAGTATCGCCCCAACCCATCTCCAGGATTTGCCCCAAGAACCAACAGACCCCCTATGACCCGTCCGACCTATTCCAACCGTGGAAACCCTAGACCCGGAGGAAATCACAACAACCTCGGCAATTCTAGCAATCTCACCCGTGCCCCACCCAAGTTCAACACCAACCATGCTACCGCCAACCCCAATACTGCCCCGAGGACTGGAAGCAATGCTGTGCCTGTCGCAGCCAAGGACAAGTCACAAGTGACCTGTTATGACTGTGGAAATAAAGGCCACTATTCCAACGAGTGCCCCAACAAGAAGAACGCTACAGCCCCTAATACCAATGTCCCAGCTCAGCAGCAGCGTCGTGTCCAACCAGGGAGAAGATTTGCCCCAGGAAATTCACTCAACCGCAATGGCCGCCTTTTTCTCATGCATGCTGAAGAAGCTCAGGAAGCGCCAGACGTCGTGCTGGGTATGTTTTCTGTTAATTCGGTACTCGCAAGAGTGTTTTTTGATTCTGGTGCATCGCATTCATTTGTCACCGAAGAATTTGCATGCACTAGTAAAATTCAACCAACCAAACTGAAGCATGTGATGATTGTACAAATTCCCGGATCGACCACCAAGGCTAGGCAAATTTGCAAAGCCGTCCCTATCCGAATCCATGGCATAGATTTTTATGCTAACCTAATAGTACTCGGAACTAAAGGTTTGGAAGTAGTACTAGGAATGGATTGGATGTCCAAACATAAAGGAATGATTGACTGTGCCAAGAAAGCCATTACCATGACCAGTACCGCTGGAGTATCAGTCGAGCATATATCTGAAACCTTACCTCGCCAATTCAAGTGTAACAAGAGTCTAGCCCAACCTACCATTGACCAAGTTCGGATAGTCTGTGAATACCCCGATGTATTTCCAGATGTTTTGCCCGGTATGCCCCCAGATAGGGATATCGAGTTTATCATCGAACTAATCCCCGAAACAGGACCCATAGCCCAGAGACCCTATAGTATGAACCTGTCAGAACTAGAAGAACTGAAGAAGCAGTTGGATTCCATGTTAGAAATCGGATTGATTCAACCAAGTGCGTCCCCATGGAGGTCACCTGTCTTGTTTGTGGACAAGAAGGATGGAGGTAACCGTTTGTGTACGGATTATCAAAAGTTGAATGATGTCACCATCAAGAACAAGTACCCCTTGCCCAAGATAGAAGATTTGTTTGATCAGTTGACCGGTGCCCAGGTGTTTTCTAAGATTGATCTTAGAACTGGCTATCATCAACTCAAAATTCGTGCAGAGGATATTCCAAAGACTGCCTTTACCACCAGATATGGATTGTATGAGTATACAGTCATGTCTTTTGGATTAACCAATGCCCCCGCTTATTTCATGAACCTCATGAATAAGATTTTTATGGACTTCCTGGATAAGTTTGTCGTTGTTTTCATCGATGACATCCTGATTTATTCCAAATCGGAAGAAGAACATGAGCTACACCTAAGGACCATTCTTGGAACCCTTAGAGAGCATCAGCTGTATGCAAAATTTAGCAAATGTGAATTCTGGTTACAGGAAGTAGGATTTCTCGGTCACATTGTATCAGCCGGAGGAATTGCCGTTGACCCTGCCAAAGTGAAAGATCTAGAGGATTGGCAAGCCCCAACCACTCAAACCCAAGTTCGTGCTTTTCTCGGATTGGCGGGATATTACCGCAAATTCGTAGAAGGATTCTCTAGTATCGCCCGACCCATGACCCAATTGCTGAAGAAGGACAAGAAGTTTGAATGGACAAACAAGTGTGAAGCGAGTTTTCAAGAACTCAAAAGGAGATTGATTTCCGCCCCAATCTTGATCATGCCGGATATCATGAAGCCCTTCGATGTGTATTGTGACGCATCCAAGATTGGTCTCGGATGTGTGCTAATGCAAGAAGGCAAAGTTATATCCTATCTATCGCGACAATTGAAGCAACATGAACAAAATTATCCAACCCATGACCTCGAACTCGCAGCCGTAGTTCTAGCCCTGAAGACATGGAGACATTACCTTATGGGAAACCGTTGTGAGATTTATTCGGATCACAAGAGCCTAAAGTATATATTCACTCAGAAGGAGATGAATATGAGGCAGAGAAGATGGATTGAGCTAATCAAGGATTACGACCTGGACATTCACTATCACCCTGGAAAAGCCAACGTAGTAGCCGATGCCCTTAGCAGATTGCCGTGCCGCTTGAACTCCATGATTTTGAAGGAGCAACCAAGTTTGCACAAAGAGATGGAAGATTTTCGAATAGAATTAGTAAGTGAAGGATTTTTGGCTAGCATAGAACTTCAGCCCACTTTGATCAGTCAGGTTAAGGAGGCGCAGAAAGGAAATGCTAGTATCGACGGAATTAAACGTCGTATCGGTACAGGCAAAGTACCCGGATTCACCGAGGACGAAGAAGGAGTTTTGTGGTACAAAGGACGCCTTTGTGTACCAGCAGATTCTGAGTTAAAAGAAGTTATCTTGAAGGAGGCTCATGATACTCTTTATTCTATCCACCCCGGAGGAACTAAGATGTATCAAGATTTGAAAGAGCAATTTTGGTGGCATAAGATGAAGAGAGAAATCGGAAGCTATATCGCCAAGTGTGATATATGTCAGCGAGTCAAGAAAGGACATCAAAGACCCGCTGGATTGTTGCAACCTTTGCAAATTACGGAATGGAAATGGGATTCTGTAGGAATGGACTTTATCACTAGACTACCTACTTATAGTAGGGGAAATGACTCTATTTGGGTCATAGTGGACAGATTGTCCAAAGTCGCCCATTTCTTGCCCGTTAAAACTACCTATCAGAGTTCGAAGCTAGCAGAGTTGTACATCGCTAGGATCGTTAGTTTGCACGGAGTCCCCAAGAATATCGTATCGGATCAAGGAACTCAGTTTACCTCCAGATTCTGGAAGAAGGTCCAGGAAGGTTTAGGAACCCGCCTAGATTTCAGTACCGCGTATCACCCTCAGACCGATGGACAAACGGAGCGAGTAAACCAAATACTCGAAGATATGCTTAGAGCATGTGTGTTAGAATATGGATCCAAGTGGGAAGACTGTCTGCCGTTTGCAGAATTTTCCTACAACAATAGTTACCAAGCCAGTTTGCAAATGGCCCCATTTGAATTCATGTACGAAAGAAAGTGCCGCACCCCTTTGAACTGGTCGGAAGTAGGAGAGAGTCAAATTTTTGGACCAGACATCCTACGAGAAGCAGAAGAGAAGGTTCACAAGATTCGAGAGCACCTCAAGACAGCCCAATCCCGACAAAAGAGTTACGCTGACAAGAGACGTCGAGACCTCGCCTTCAACATTGGAGATTTTGTTTATCTGAAAGTGTCGCCATTGAAGGGAATGCAGCGTTTCCAACTCAAAGGAAAGTTAGCCCCCAGATATATCGGACCTTTCAAAATTTTGAATCGTCGAGGAGAAGTATCGTATCAACTTGAGCTACCAGAAGAGATGTCAGCGGTGCACAATGTGTTCCATATCTCGTTACTTCGCAAATGTCTCGAAGTCCCCGAGAAGACCGAAGTGTTCAAGAATATCGATCATAAGACCATAGAGATCAATGATGACCTGACCTATCCCGAAGTACCCATCCGTATATTGGAGGAAGCCTTTCGAACGACCAGAACCCGAAGCATCAAGTTTCTCAGATTCAGTGGAGCAACCACACAGAAGAGGAAGCTACCTGGGAACGCGAAGATCACATCAGGACGGAGTTTCCAGATCTATTCAAATCCTAGGTAATCTTTTCGTCCTTTTTCAAATCTCGGGACGAGATTTTGTTTAAGGGGGGAAGGTTTGTAACATCCCAAAAATATCAAACTTAGATCAACAAAACACTAATCCTAAAGTTTAGGGTTAACAAAAACTTTTCTAAATCAATTCATGAATGCATGTATATGTGTATGCATGGATTTTGAATTTCTTTAAAACCACCTTGTTTGTGTGATCCATTGCTTGTAAAATGTTTCTTAGGTGAAAAGAACATCATCTAAAACATTCCCCACACTTTTCCTAAAGAAAAATAAGTCAAAACAAATATATTAAGTGAATGGTCATTTTGACCAATTTAACTCCCATGCCTACTTTGGCTGTGTCAAACTTTCAAAACCTAACAGAAACTTTTCTGGATCTTTGCACCCCTTGAATGTACTCATAACAAAGTATCAAGGCCCACTTTGTGATCATCCAAAAACTTTCAAATGCATAGTTTAAGTGGCAATTAAAAATTGAATCTTCTTCATATGGGAAGATCCCACTTTTTCAAAACCCACTCAAACAAGCTCAACTTTCAAAACCCAAGCATCTGCAGACTCACCAGAACCAATCTAGCAAACCCACCAAAATTCATTTCAAAATTCAAAACTTGATTTCATGCGGCCATTTCATCAAACAGGTTGCAGACACAAATCAAACAAAACAACAAACACTATAGTGTGCAGTGTTTTGAGCCTAACTTGTTCCCTAGTTAGCTCTCACACAATCCAGTAGATCATCTAGCAAGGTTAGACCAGCACTAGCACCCCTGTGAGCTTGCCATTGCCATTAATGGTGAACAGACGAGCAACCCCATGTCACCCCAATGTGGACAGCAAGCTAGGAGTAGCAGCAAGCCTAGCCAGCATGTCTGGGAGGCAGCCCACCGTCCACCGTCCACCGCCACTGCCTGTCCCAGCCGCGAGCGTTGCCAAGCCCTGGACCACGCGCACAAGACACGCCCAGACCATGCCGAGCGTGCGCCAGAGCGCCACCCTCGACCATCACCCACAGACCGCGCGCCGCCCTCACCGCGCGCACACACGATCACCACCGACCCAGGAGACCGCCAGACATCCCCGTTTAACGCCCCGCGCCATACAGCCACCGCCCGCCGTCGAGAACGCCGCCTCTGCCGCGCAGAGCACCGCCCGTTCCAGACCAAACCACACCGCCCCATGCCTCGCGACCATGTCGTTGAGCATCGCCAGGAGACACAGCACCGTCCCCTACCCTTGCCCATGCCATTAGCTGCCTGTAACGTCGCCTCCGACGAGCTCACCTTGCGCCCCGACGGTCCCCTCGCTCGACTATAAATAGAGGCCACCCCCGCACGAATTCTTCACACCATCTCACTCCCCTCTCCTCACTGATCGTGCCACACCATTCTCAGAGCAAGTCGAGCACCACCTTGCCGGAATTTCACTGGAGCCTGCCGCTGCCGGAGAAGAAAGGAGCCAGCGATTGGAGCCGCCCCAGGAGAAGCCACCGGTACCAGGAGGTTCGCCGTCGTCGACTTCGTCGTTCGCCCGCCTCGCCGACCCTCGCCCGTACCCCGGTGAGCCCCCAGCACCCCTCACTGGCCGCGCTAGGTTTTGTTCTCGCCGGAGCTGTCTCACGTCGACGATGACCCTCAGCCGTTGGATTAGAACCAGATCGAATGAACCACATTGCCCCATACCGCTTCGCCCAGCCCCGTGTCACTGACGAGTGGGGACACCCACTTAAGCAGCCCGTGGGAGCACTGCGCTTAGCAGGCCGGCCCGTTAGAATTTCCCGCGCAGCCCAGCAATTCAAATTAAATCTTTTCTTTTTAATTTCAAACACACTTATGTACCCAACTTCAAAAATCAACCCAGATCGATTTAGTGCACCAAATTAGATGAAACAAATTTTTTTGGAAAGGTCTGTGAATGATTAATCCAAGCCCGTTGGATTCAAGTCATTTGGATCTGTAGATCACCCATAGCAAAAATAACAAGGCAGAAGCTTTTCTGCATTCAAACATTTTTCAAATTTAAACCATAATAGCTTTTGAGTTGATTCCAACTCTCAAAAATCACATTCAACCATACCTTTCAGAATATATAAAAATATATATATAGGTTACTTGCAGAAATATGGTTCAAGGAATAAAAGAATGCTTCATAAGCATTTCTAGCCACTTTAATTAATTAAAATAAAAGGGTAAAACCTTATTAAATTGTGACACCACTTTAAATCACATTCCCATGGACTACAATATGTGGTGATGACATGTGTCAACATGATCCCATGTTTAGTTTGGAGAATATTAAATCTTAAGTAGTTTTTCAATGAGTAGAAATTACTTTTCTAAAATAAAAAGCCTTAAACCAATCCTTAACCTTGTAATGTTAGAGATGATGATAGATCATCTATAGGACCCTTGTGTGTGATGATTGCAAGTAGTTAAGTATTGTTTGGTGATTGTGTACCTCGTATTTATTCATAGACGCTAGTACCGACCAAGGATACGAGGAGGAAGGAGGATACTACGAAGAGGAAGCCGAGGAAAACTTCAACCACTGCTCTGCACAAGGCAAGCTAACACTTGCAAGATACTATACCTATGCAAGCTTTATTATGCAAGATATACTAACCAAGTTGAACAATGCAAGCTAACCCTTGCCAGATACCCTATTGTCGCCACAAACCCATGCTTGTGATATGATTACTTTATGCCTTAAGCGTATGTGACCATACCCACTTGCTAACCCAATCCTAGTTTTATGGCAAGCTTATTACTTTATTTCTTTATCAAAGCTTACTTGGAGCCTACCTAAGAGTTTGGTAGATACTAGACAGTTGTGCTGAAGGTTGCATAAAGAGCATAAAATTTGGCCTAAGCTAGAAACCTTGATATCAGCTTATGATATGAGGTTGGACTTAGTTGAAACCCCACTAGTTACCACCCCCCATTAGTACTACCCCCCACCTGTAGATGCTAGTGCTAAGCATAAAACTTGACCAACTTTAGATGGGAATACTTGGTGGAAAAATGGTTATGAAAACCTTGGAATGATGGATCATTCTATTGAAATGTTTTGGACATGTGTTTCCAAACACTTGATGATTTTGGTGATGAAAATGTTGAGGCATGAGCCTTAGCCCTTTATAAAAATGATGGTTGTCTGGATGCGATACCATTCCAATTTTATCGTACAACCACAATACCCGAATATTGGGTAGGGCTTGACTGGAAACTTATATACCTTAGTATTAGTTCCCTCACGGCCAAGGTCTGAGCTGAGGCTACCTTGTGAAGATTGTCCACCTGTGCAGTACCCAAGATGACAGTGGTCATGGTTGGGAGGCCAAACTCACAGGAGAGGTGCTTATACTAGGGAGTGTAATTGAAAGGTTAGGATTGATTATCCGCATACTGAGTATGGTGAATTCAGGATTTGTTCCTGACGGATGTATCGAATGTTGTGGTGAAAGTGTACAATCTCTGCAGAGTGTCAAACTATTCGAATAGCCGCGTCCGCGGTTATGGACAGTTGGAGTGGCCATACTGTTCCCCCGTCAGACTTTTCAAAATGATTTGTGAAACGACTTGTGACTTTGACTTGACCACAACAGAGTTGTGACTGGAAATACAAGATCCCACTTAGGAGTTATAAAATTGTGACTAGCTTTGGAACTTAGTAGTTATAAACCTGGCTTTTGCAAAACAACCCTAGAGCCTAGTGTCCTATTATCCAAAAACCCCTTTATTTGTTAGTATTAGTTTGCGAGTACTTAAAGAGTACTCATGGCTTTGTCCCTGGCTATTCCCATGGCCAGACTATGAAGAGGAGTACCTGGAGGATGGACCCCAGGAAAGTTACGACAACTAGGATCATCTCCCATCGTCAGCATTGCCTGTGACCCCGAAGATGGAGCCTCGCCTACGCTACCGTTATTATTACGTATTCCGCTGCTTGATGTTGTATTAAGGACTGGATCATGAGATCCCTATTTGTGTAAGAACTTATGTATCGTTGTAATGGATGAAGTACTATGGTATCCAATTCTGTTATGTCTCGCAAAAATGGTAATCCTGGGATTGCGATGTATGGCATAACAGGCATCTAGGATTGAAAAATCCGGGTGTTGGCATCTTGGCGTTCGGGATGCAGAACTTGGCGTTCCGCAGCGAAGTGCTTGTCGTACCGGTGGCGATCTTGGCGGTCATCGGGTCCGGGAGCGGTTCTCGGCGAACTGGTCGGTTCCATGTCAGCGTACTTGGCGTTGCATGAAGAGGATCTCCGAGTTCAGGGTCTCGGCCACCGGATCCGTGATCGGTCTTCGGGTTGCTTGTTAACAAGGAGGCCTTGACACATCAAACTTGAATCAACTATCTTCGGAAGGTCATGACGTTCCACGGTACATCGCTCGCCTTGTCTTTGACAGCAACATCTCCACATATTGGGGCCAGGACAGAGAATATCCTGTCCACGACAGGCCACCAATGCCAACGTACAAGATACTCATGATACCCCGATGCGAAACGGGATGCTCCCATTCAGCAATAGAAGCACAAAGCGGCGACATCACGGGGAAGCAGAGGAGCACTCGTAGGCTCGTCTCAAAGCAGCAGGATGCGAGCGGGCCGGCGGCCAGAGAGGAACGGCGCTGGGCGAGGACCGCTTGCTGCTGAGGACGCACGCGGCAGCGAACGGCGGTCGAGGACGGCAGGAGCAAACAGCGGAGAGACAGAGGGTGCAGCGTCGCTGAGCGTCGAGTTGGGACAGCCAGGGGCGCAGGCGGTTAGGGATGGCGACAACAACTCGAGCGAGGCGGCCGTAGTCAGCGTTCTCGCGGGCGGGGTGGAGGAGGGGGTCGACGATGGCTCGCTGGGGAGGCCGACGAACAGAGGGAGGAGAGGGCCCTGGTGGTGGCGGGGTCCTGCGAAGGAGGTCGGGCGCTGCAGGGGAGGTTGCGGGAGGAAGGGGGTCGCGGCAGGAAGATGCGGGCGAGGTCACGGGGCGCCGGGGAGGCGCTGGTCGGCGCGAACCGAGCGCGGATGGCAGAGGGGCCGCACCTGCGGGCGATCTCGGCAGAGGGGCGGTGAGGGGCGCATGAAGGGGACGACGAGCAGCGCAGGGCGCTCACAGGCGGTGACGCACGAAGCAGGGGCCACGGGCACGCAGCGCGAGAGGGTCGAGGACGGGCTCCGGGCACTACGGAGTGGTGACGGAGGGCAACGCGTCCGGGGCGAGCTTGGCCGAGGAGATGGCCACGACAGGGCGAGGCAGGACCGAGCGGGGCGGGCTCGCGCAGAAGGCGAGGAAGCTCGGCCGGGGAAGGAGAACACCGGGATGACCGACGGAGGGGAGGACAGCACAGGGGCAGGACCGACGAGGAGCTCTGAAGGCGGGACGGCCTGGGGAAGGCGTCGGCGAGGCGACGGCCGGGCCTGCACCAGCGGCGGAGACGAGCAGGTGGACGGCGAGGACACGGACGGGGGCCAGCGAGGGGGCGCCCGAGAGGAGGAGATGCCCTGGCGGCGGGGATTGAAGGAGTGGGGGACAGGCGGCGGCGGCCAAGCAGAGAGGGAGCGTGGCTCGCGAGAGAGCAGAACGCGAGGTTGAGGGCGACGCCCGACGCGAGAGAGAGAGGGGGTTTGGCGAGCGAGCGAGCGGGCGGGGTCGGGTGGTGGGGCCAGGGAGAGAGAGGGACAGGGCTAGGGGCGGTGTACCGCGTGCGTGGTGTGCGTTTGTGTGTGCTGCGCCGATGGGGTGAGAGAGGGACTGGCGGCAGGGTGGAGGGAGTGAGGGTCTGAGGCTGATGTGGCGGCATGGGAGTGGAGGGAGTTGGGGAAGTGGTGAGGTGGCGGGACGGGGTTGGCCGGGGTGATGTGGAGGGGGCTGGGTAGGATTAGGTGTGGGTAGGATTAGGACTAGATATTTTTAGACTAGGGTTTGGAGGTGGCCGGCCGGGCTTTCGGGCCTGGCAGGCTGCCTCCTAAAAATAAAATAAAAGTTTTATTATTTAAAACGGGGCATTTGAAATCCGTTGATAGACAAAACAAAATAATCCGGAGACCCGGGTTTTAATTTGAATAAAGACGAGAGTATTTAGAAAACAAAACTAGGCGTTTCGAAAATAGTTTAGACAAAAACCATGCATGATGATGACGATGCTCAAATGCAAGGTGGCATGATGACATGAGCATGGGGTCATGATGATGCAATGCACAAAAATAACGCGATTTTCTAGTAGTGGTTTTTGCGGGGCGCCACAATTCGACACCACTAACAATGGATCTCGCCCTCGAGATCCGCCTCATGGTACCGGAAAGAAGGTCGGTGATCTGCATCTTCTCGCTTCGTGTAGATCTTCGCGACACCACTAACAAGAGGTCGTTATCCATGATCGTCGGGAGAACACTCCGGAAGCAAAAAGGCGAAGGCAGAGGTATCAACAAATAAAGCCACCCCTAGCTTCGATAGAAAGAGGGAACCGATGCATTCTCATCCACTTCAATGTACAAAAGCGAATAGAAGGGGTAGTCGACATGGGGGCCAATCCATCACGTACCCAAACTATTACTCTGCACAATCAGTAGAAAAGCGTGCAACCATTCTCGAAATCAGACTGAAGATCTCGACAATCGAGGTTCAGGAACAAAGGAGTGATGCAGACTCTGCATCGGATCTAGCATAGATGATGTCGTCGCATCGGAAAACATCGGAAGGCACGAGAAGGAACAAAGAGAAGTCCACCAGACGAAGGGTTCCTCGGATAGCATGAAGACCAGATGTAGCCACACCGTTACCAAAGGAGGAAGCGAAACCCTGAAGGTACGATGGAACCCAACCACGAGAAATCCTGGACTCGAAGAGAGAGAAGAGAGCGGATTCAAAACACGCAGAGGTGAGAGGAGAGCAGCAGAGGGGTAAGGAGTAAAATCAGACCTAATCAGAAATATCCAACCGATTTTGCAAAAAAATAGTTTTGACACTCTACTTCGGCCGTTAGCTAGGTTATCCTACAGGCTGGACTTGTGGGGTATCGCAACTGCTGAGCTCTGATACCACTCTATAACACCCTCAGAATCGGCCCTATGCAAGTTTTAGCGAATCCCGCCAAACCCGCATAGAAACGATTCAAAGGTGCCCACCAGGCACTTGCGTGTGGGTGGAAAACGAAGTAATATCATTACACAATAGTCCACGACGGAACCCACAGAACATATATATACAACAGCGACTCAAGAGTCAAGAATACAGATATACAATACAAAGATCCAAATCACCTTTAAAACGATATAGCGTCCGAGTACGGACAAGATGCAAATTGAGCTAAGAGCCCTGAAGAATAACCAATGGCGTCCATAACCCTGCCCAGGCCAAGCCGGAAGGGTAACCCTGCTAACGACGTCGATCTCAAAACCTGCTTAAACAAAAGGGGTGCCGACAAAGGGCAAAGGAAAAAGAGAGAGCGGTCAGTACTGAGGCCAGTACACGGCGAGACTAGAATTCGGCGGTCCTCTCCTACATAGGTATGGTGGACTGAAGCGGCAGCGCAGCATGCACTAAACAACCTATAGAGACTCGATACAACTAGCGGCTATCAGAGAGGGGTAAGAAAGACCTATTCGGCACCAACCTGATACTACCACCAAACATACCCATCCTGGTATTTCCCCCTCGAGACCAAACAAGGATGTCAACCGAGGAACTCACACAGTTGGCAGTTTTATTCATTCTGTTATAGTGGCGGCAGTTACTAGTCAAATATAGATAGCATGAGTCATCCTGATATAATAAGCAGTGGGCAGTTTTAGTTAACCATTCCGTTGTAGTTGCAACACTTACTAGTCAGATATAATTAGCATGAGATATCCCAAACCCAGCAGTTGTTGGCACTTTTATTTAGCCATTCCGTTGTAGTGGAGCTGATTACTAGTCATATCGGATACAAGTCAAATTATAGCAGTAAACTTTAGTTATAGTTGTCTATGATCGAGAACTGTGCTCCAAGTCGTCCATAACCGCGGACACGGCTTCTCGAAAAGATTTAACCCTGCAGGGGTGCACCAAAGTTTCCACACGCACCTACACCCTTGTTGTCGGATCAGGTAAGTACAATATCACAAAACATACACCCAACGGTATGTCGACGGGGTTTCGGACACGACGTTTCCCAGACCCAAAGCAAGCACGGGGGGCCACCCCACTAAGCTACCCGCAACGAAGTTGGCCGGCTCCGAAACGGACCCAGGGTTTGCGTCAGTGGCTGTAAACGACTGGGAACCCGAAAGTGTGACTGGGCTTGTCGATACCGCGAAAACACTCCGCTTCCCTAAACAGTTCAGGTGCATTCCTCGCACAATTTTAAATTAAGCAGTAAAGCATGGCATAAGTACAGGATAGTAATAAAGCTCCAAACTACTTTGTGGCCCCCAGTACAGTACTTGGAATCAGGTACTAAATCGATGGGGGTGCCCATACACCCCACCTGTGGTTAGCGCGCTCGATCTCGGAACAGGTGTCAAGAACTCGGGGTCCTACGGGACACAAGTGGACGGTTAACAACCAAATAACATCTATTGCCCACCTGTGCCTCTGCATTTACCTACTTCAATTTTAGTTATTAAACGATAATTAAAGCCTTGATCATCTCCAACATTAAACATGCGGCAATTCTCCAACAACTGTGGTACTGGACGACACGCAACAACACTTGAGCAAGCGACTACGACGCGCCAGTCCAACTATCTACCAAACAATAGGTAATAGGATGTATCCAAGGCAATATAAGGCTGCAAGGGATATCACGGGTACGAAAACTAGAGCATCGCAACACAGATAGCAGTAGATCAACAAGAGGGAATAAATACTATAAAATAAGATAGGTAGAAAGGGGGGGTGCTTGCCTGAAAACATTGCCGAAGGTTCATCCGAAGATCGGGTCGACACTCACATCAACTCATCGGCCTAATCCGTGAAGAAGCAAGCACTAGAAGAAACACCGGATGGACTATTTAATACTACGGTAGACAATCGGGCATGATGCATGTATGACATGGCAAAGGTGCGATGCATTAAGGCAATATTAAGCGGAAACCGGGGTCCCGACATTTAATTAGGTGACTTATGTTGTTTAGAAACCCCGCAATTTAAATGTTGTATTAACAAGGCAAAATTATATCATCAGTTTGCTACACAAATTTAAATGGAGTCCGGAATAAGACAAAGGTATTCCGCATATCGACTCCATATTTAATTATGCGGTGAATCGGCATAATGCCCCCAACCCACAGACAGGTATGCATGCATGAACAAATTAATATGCGACAGTTTTATATCTAGCATTTATAAAATAGGGGCTCGGGAAAAGTTCACACATCTGGGCTCGGGATATCTTGGTTCCGGGGGTTCGGGGCCAGACTCAGGGTTCAACAGGGATCGAGGTTCAGATTCAAGATGGAGAACTTGTTGTGTCGTGACGGAGAACTTGGGTCCAAGCGGTCGATCTTGCCGTCGCGAAGATCTTGTCGGGTCCGTGTATCGGGTCGGTCTTGGCGTTCGGGATGCAGAACTTGGCGTTCCGCGGCGAAGTGCTTGTCGTACCGGTGGCGATCTTGGCGGTCATCGGGTCCGGGAGCGGTTCTCGGCGAACTGGTCGGTTCCATGTCGGCGTACTTGACGTTGCGTGAAGAGGATCTCCGAGTTCAGGGTCTCGGCCACCGGATCCGTGATTGGTCTTCGGGTTGCTTGTTAACAAGGAGGCCTTGACACATCAAACTTGAATCAACTATCTTCGGAAGGTCATGACGTTCCATGGTACATCGCTCGCCTTGTCTTTGACAGCAACATCTCCACATATTAGGGCCAGGACAGAGAATATCCTGTCCACGACAGGCCACCAATGCCAACGTACAAGATACTCATGATACCCCGATGCGAAACGGGATGCTCCCATTCAGCAATAGAAGCACAAAGCGGCGACATCACGGGGAAGCAGAGGAGCACTCGTAGGCTCGTCTCAAAGCAGCAGGATGCGAGCGGGCCCGTGGCCAGAGAGGAACGGCGTTGGGCGAGGACCGCTTGCTGCTGAGGACGCACGCGGCAGCGAACGGCGGTCGAGGACGGCAGGAGCAAACAGCGGAGAGACAGAGGGCGCAGCGTCGCTGAGCGTCGAGTTGGGACAGCCAGGGGCGCAGGCGGTTAGGGATGGCGACAACGACTCGAGCGAGGCGGCCGTAGTCGGCGTTCTCGCGGGCGGGGTGGAGGAGGCGGTCGACGATGGCTCGCTGGGGAGGCCGACGAACAGAGGGAGGAGAGGGCCCTGGTGGCGGCGAGGTCCTGCGAAGGAGGTCGGGCGCTGCAGGGGAGGTTGCAGGAGGAAGGGGGTCGCGGCAGGAAGATGCGGGCGAGGTCACGGGGCGCCGGGGAGGCGCTGGTCGGCGGGGACCGACCGCGGACGGCAGAGGGGCCGCACCTGCGGGCGATCTCGGCAGAGGGGCGGTGCAGGGCGCATGAAGGGGACGACGAGCAGCGCAGGGCGCTCACAGGCGGTGACGCACGAAGCAGGGGCCACGGGCACGCGACACGAGAGGGTCGAGGACGGGCTCCGGGCACTACGGAGCGGTGACGGAGGGCAACGCGTCCGGGGCGAGCTTGGCCGAGGAGATGGCCACGGCAGGGCGAGGCAGGACCGAGCGGGGCGGGCTCGCGCAGAAGGCGAGGAAGCTCGGCCGGGGAAGGAGAACACCGGGATGACCGACGGAGGGGAGGACAGCACAGGGGCAGCACCGACGAGGAGCTCTGAAGGCGGGACGGCCTGGGGAAGGCGTCGGCGAGGCGACGGCCGGGCCTGCACCAGCGGCGGAGACGAGCAGGTGGACGGCGAGGACACGGACGGGGGCCAGCGAGGGGGCGCCCGAGAGGAGGAGATGCCCTGGCGGCGGGGATTGAAGGAGAGGGGGACAGGCGGCGGCGGCCAAGCAGAGAGGGAGCGTGGCTCGCGAGAGAGCAGAACGCGAGGTTGAGGGCGACGCCCGACGCGAGAGAGAGAGGGGGTTTGGCGAGCGAGCGAGCGGGCGGGGTCGGGTGGTGGGGCCAGGGAGAGAGAGGGACAGGGCTAGGGGCGGTGTACCGCGTGCCTGGTGTGCGTTTGTGTGTGCTGCGCCGATGGGGTGAGAGAGGGAGTGGCGGCAGGGTGGAGGGAGTGAGGGTCTGAGGCTGATGTGGCGGCATGGGAGTGGAGGGAGTTGGGGAAGTGGTTAGGTGGCGGGACGGGGTTGGCCGGGGTGATGTGGAGGGGGCTGGGTAGGATTAGGTGTGGGTAGGATTAGGACTAGATATTTTTAGACTAGGGTTTGGAGGTGGCCGGCCGGGCTTTCGGGCCTGGCAGGCTGCCTCCTAAAAATAAAATAAAAGTTTTATTATTTAAAACGGGGCATTTGAAATCCGTTGATAGACGAAACAAAATAATCCGGAGACCCGGGTTTTAATTTGAATAAAGACGGGAGTATTTAGAAAACAAAACTAGGCGTTTCGAAAATAGTTTAGACAAAAACCATGCATGATGATGACGATGCTCAAATGCAAGGTGGCATGATGACATGAGCATGGGGTCATGATGATGCAATGCACAAAACAACGCGATTTTCTAGTAGTGGTTTTTGCGGGGCGCCACACCTAAGTTTTAGAAACTTGGTGAGCATGTCAAGTGCTGGAGGATTATTCTGACTGTTGTTGTTGTTGTTGTTCTGATTCTGTATGAATGTGGTCATCTCCTGCATCAGTTGTGTCTGAGCTGTCATCATCTGCTGCATCTCAGGGGTGATGTTGTTGTTTTGGTTGGGGTTGGCACGACGGGGAGGCATCTGTTGGTTTGATAGGGATGAGTAATGATGGATAGGTTTTAAGAATTCCTAACACAAAACTCAAAACAACCAAGTTCAATCAATCAATCAATCAAACAATCAACAAGCAACTGTTCACTTAACAACTTATGAGCTTAACTCATGAGTTGAAGGAAACAACAAGTTTTCTTGAAACAATCAACTTAGTATAGTCATACCTCATAGGTCAATATGATCCATACACTAACATGATTTCAATGTCTTAGATAGTTGGTAGGCAATCTAATGTCTCTTGGTTTTCACTTATAGTCCTTAGTGATGTCTAAGTTGAAATCTTTGGTGGAACTAAAGTGAAAGTCATTGGTCATGGTGAAGTCTTTGTCCATCAAGTTGAAAAGGAAGAGATGTAGAATCAAAACCAAAAGGTTGAGGAAGGAGTTTACAAGATTGTTTATAAATAAGTTTTGGAACAAAAACAACTCCCATTTTTCTAAGGGGTTTTGTCCAATCCTAGGTTTACAATCCTAAAGGAAACACAGTGCTCTGATACCATCTGTAAGGTTCCCAACCTTTAATAAGGTAGAGATCCCTGTGTTTACAATGCTAGTCCCTGGATCAATAGCTAGCATCCACAGTTAAGATGTAATATCAAGAAACAAAGGTCATAATACAACTGTATAACCAGGAATAAAATAATTCATTACATCTTACATAGCTCATTTGGCTATCACATTACAATGTAGCAGAATAACTATATAGCATGGAGAAGAGAGTCGGACTATTTAAGGGATGACAATTATTCGCCTATAGTCTGACAAGGTATATCATGAGGGAAAAGGGACTCGGACGTAAGTCGCATTGGAAAGGCAAGTCGTCATGACTCTTTGGTACTTGGGAGTCGGCATGTTCTGCTAGGAGCCGCTACCGACTGATCGATTGAGAGTCGGACTCCAATCGTGTCCAAGTAGCCATGAGCCTGCGGGGTCACACACTTAAGAGCGGGAGCAAGTTCGGATTGGATCTAAACATGTAATCTGGTTGGGTTGGACCTAAACCTGATTAGGACTGAGTTAGTGAGTTAGACTCACGGTGACTAGTGTTGTATGGGCTTTAGTGAATGGGCCGCGCGAGCTGAGCCCACGTTCACTCCCTATATATAGTGGAGCACCGTAACCCAGAAAGGTTAATCGTTGTTCGGTTAGGTCATTCCATGTGTTGGAAACCCTAGCTCCACAGTAGTCCTGCCGCCATTCCGAACCTAGCAGTTTGCCGCCGGTGCTCCTCCTTGTACGTGTGGATACCGGTAGAGGTGCTGTGCGATCAGCACCAGGACGATCGGATCGTGAGGACTGCACAACATCAACTGATATGCGGTTGGCTGTAGATGAGATCTATGTGCTGTTTTGTTGGTCGATCTATGAGATAGATCGGTTTTGTACGAGGTTGATTGGATCAAATGTACTCGAGGAATGGTAGATCTGATTTCCGTGATCATACTGCTAAGGTCGTGGAACAACATACCCCTACCGGTTGGCTTCCGCCATCGGGGTAGACTGTGACACGTAAATCCAGAAGCGGGACCGCCGGCTTCGCCCTGTCGTAGCGCCTTAGATGTCGTTGCGAGTTTCACAACGCCGGTAGATATTGTATCTATGCATAACTTGTTTTTGCAGGAAGTTGTGAATGGTATAGTTCATGTGCATGTGATGTATGTGTGTAATCCATACGTGATCTGCGAATCATGGTTTTTGTCAGCCGGCTGGAGCCTAGGTGTTGTCATTTTATTGTATAATGACCTGCGTGTCGGATTCTCCATGTAATTTACTTTACTAAGATAGTGTAGCTGTTTGGAGAACCCGGAAGGCATGCAAGGCGTTGTACATATCGGCGACATGGAGTAAGACGGGAAGTGACAAGAGTTGGCACGAGTCGGATTACAGACTTTGTGGAGATGGAGATCGCCATGAAGAGAGCCATACCATTTCACATTATAATTGCTTTATTTTGTGTTATTGTTATGTCTCTGTTTTACCTCTATTAGATAGTCGGTAAAATTTAATCCCTCAAAGAAGGTCAAGTCGGTTTTCTCGCCAGTGTTTGCACCATCACAAGTCGGACATTTTTGGCAGTGGGCTCATAAAATTGAGGTGCTGCCAATTCTTTCCGACTAGGTGGGTTCGAGTCGGACTCTTACTGCGGAAACACTCGGTAAGCTAGACAGGTCTATCACAACGGTTGTGGGGCTCGGGGAAAAGTCGGATGGGAGCCGGGGCATGTGATGCCACCCGTCCAACAGGAGTCGTATGAGATACGATTGACAGGGAGTTGTCTACCTAGATCACTTGGCGGCTAGCGGTGATGCTAAAGCTCACTAGCCGACTTGCTTATTTAGGATCCTGAATCACTAAGCAACCATCGGAGGGGTGTTGGTTCTAGTGGGAGCACAAAATATTAAAATGTTTAATATGCTTGCTCTTTTATGAATACATGTCTTAAGTGTTTTGCATATTTTCTGTTGTAGATCATGGCACCAAGTAACAGTCACTCTCAGATATCCGGTTTTGCGTTGAGAACCATTCTTGAGAAAGATAAACTGAACGACACTAATTTTACCAACTGGTATCGAAATCTGAGAATTGTTCTCAAACAAGAAAAAAAGGACCATGTCCTAGACAACCCACTTCCAGATGAGCCGAATGAGAATGCGACTGTCGCTGCCACCAATGCCTACCGTCGGGCTAAGGATGAGTCCACGGATATTAGCTGTCTTATGCTTGCTCACATGGAACCGGACTTGCAAAAGCAGTTCGAGCATGTTGAGGCCTACGATATGATCGAAAGCCTCTAAAGTATGTTCCAGGCTCGGGCGAAGACTGAGAGGTATCAAGTCTCTCAGGCTTTGCTGAGTTGCAAGCTTAAGGATGGTGATCCACTGATCCCGCATGTGATCAAAATTGTTGGTTATGTGCAGTCTTTGGGGAGGCTTGGCGACCCCTTAAGCGAAGAGTTCGCTACGGATATAATTCTGAACTCTCTTCCTAGTGCATATGGGCAGTTTATTTCGAACTACCACATGCATGGTATGGATAAGAAGCTCACTGAATTACATGGGATGCTCAAGCAGGAAGAGGCGGATCTCAAGAAGGGCACCAGTCAAGTGTTGATGGTGCAGAATAAGGCTCAGTTCAAGAAGAGTTCTTGGACTAAGAAGAAGGCTAAGTCAGAAGGAAAGCAGGCTCAGGACCCGGTCCCAAGCGCTTCCTCAGGGACTAAGCCATCTCCTTCAGCCGGATCCACTTGCTTCTACTGCAAGGCGGATGGCCACTGGAAGATAAACTGCAGCAAGTACTTGGCCGATAAAGCCAAGAGTGGAGGTATGACTTCCGACTCAGGTACACTTGTTTGCAATGTTATAGACATATATCTTGCTGATGCACCTAATAGTTCTTGGGTATATGATACCGGATCAGTTATTCACATCTGCAACTCGTTGCAGGGACTAGTAAGAACTAGGAGCGTAGCAAGAGGCGAGGTTGATATTCGAGTCGGCAACAAAGCAAGAGTTGCTGCGTTGGAAGTCGGCACGATGCAACTCATTTACCTTCCGGATTCATTATGGAACTGAATAATTATTATTATGATCCAGTGCTCAAATGAAACATTATTTTTGCTTCATGTTTGATGAGGCAAGGCTATGAGTCGAATATCAAGAATAATGGTTGTTCTTTGTATTTGAATGATATGTTTCACAGCTTTGCACCCATCCAGGACGGGTTATTTATTTTGAATCTTGATGGTGAGTTGGTTTATAACATAAATGTTAAAAGGTTGAAACCAAATGATCTGAATATGACTTACTTTTGGCACTGTCGGCTTGGTCATATAAGTTGGAAACGCATGAAGAAGCTCCATGATGATGGACTCCTAACTTCGTTCGACTTGGAGTCGTTCGAGACATCCGAATCTTGCCTACTCAGCAAAATGACCAAGACACCTTTTGCAAAGAGTTGCGAAAGGGCGTCCGACTTGTTGAGACTAGTACATAGTGATGTATGTGGACCAATGAGCACGACATCCAGGGGTGGTTATGAGTATTTCATTACCTTCACTGATGATTTGAGTAGGTATGGATATATCTACTTGATGAAACACAAATCGGAAGCCTTTGAAAAGTTCAAAGAATTCCAGAATGAAGCACATAATCAACTCGGCAAGAAAATAAAGTTTCTTTGGTCGGACCGAGGAGGCGAGTACATGAGCCATGAGTTTGATGACCATCTGAAATGTTGTGGAATAGTTCCTCAACTTACTCCGCCAGGAACGCCACAAAGGAATGGTGTTTCGGAAAGGCGGAATCGGACCTTGTTGGACATGGTACGATCAATGATGAGTCGGACAGATCTGCCTTTATCATTTTGGGGTTATTGTCTAGAAACAGTGGCGTTCACACTAAACAGAGTACCATCAAAATCGGTAGAGAAGACACCGCATGAGATGTGGACAGGCAAAAAGCCGAGTTTGTCTTTTCTTAAGATTTGGGGTTGTGAAGCATTTGTCAAGCGACTTCAGTCGGACAAGCTTACAGCCAAGTCGGATAAGTGTATTTTCGTGGGGTATCCGAGGGAAACCTTGGGTTACTACTTCTACAACCGAGAAGAGGGCAAAGTGTTTGTCGCTCGGAACGGTGTCTACCTTGAGAAAGAGTTTCTCAGTCGGGGAGTAAGTGGGAGCACGGTGCAGCTCGAAGAAATTCGAGAGGAACCGGCTAGTGGCGAGTAGGCGAAAACCTTGGAGGTTGAGCCGGTCGTGGTAGCTGAGCCGGCGGCAGCACCTGTACTATGAAGATCGGCAATATTACGAAGTGTTCGTGATGTGTTACTGTTAGACAGTGATGAGCCAGCAAATTATTCGGAAGCGATGGTGGGATCTGATTCCGAGTCATGTCTTGGATCCATGAGATCCGAGTTAAAGTCCATGGATGAAAATCAAGTTTGGAACTTGGTTGATCTGCCAGACGGTGCAAGACCCGTCGAGTGCAAATGGGTCTTTAAGAAGAAAACTGATATGGATGGAAATGTTTCAATCTATAAAGCACGCCTTGTCGCGAAGGGGTTCTGACAAGTTCAAGGAGTTGATTACGACGAGACTTTCTTGCCCGTAGCGATGCTTAAATCAGTTCGGATCATGTTAGCTATAGCGGCCTATTTCGACTATGAGATATGGCAGATGGATGTCAAAACGGCTTTCCTTAACGGAAATTTAACCGAGGACGTGTATATGATACAGCCCGAGGGTTTTGTCGATCCGGCTAATGCTGACAAGGTATGCAAACTTCAGAAATCCATTTATGGGTTGAAGCAAGCGTCTCGGAGTTGGAATATTCGCTTTGATGAGGTAGTCAACTCGTTTGGCTTCATCAAGAGTGATCATGATTCTTGTTTATACAAGAAGTTTAGTGGGAGCAAAGTAAAATTTCTAATCTTATATGTGGATGACATATTACTGATTGGAAATGATGTCCAGATGTTGCAAGAAACCAAGGAATCATTGGAAAGGAGATTCTCAATGAAAGACTTGGGTGAGGCAACATACATCCTCGGAATCCGGATCTATAGAGATAGATAAAGGAGGCTCGTTGGATTGAGTCAGAGTACTTATTTGGACAAAGTGTTGAACAAGTTCAACATGGAATCGTCTAAGAAGGGGTTCTTACCGATGTCCCATGGTGTAAAACTTAGCAAGACTCAGTGTCCTTCGACAACTGATGAGCGAAGTCGGATGAGTGCGATTCCATATGCTTCTGCAGTCGGATCCATCATGTATGCCATGATTTATACTAGGCCGGATGTTTCCTATGCTCTAAGTGTTGTGACCAGATAACAGGCTGATCCTGGAGAGATCCACTGGACAGCGGCTAAAAATATCCTGAAGTACCTGAGAAGGACTAAGGATATGTTCTTGGTTTATGGTGGTGAAGATGAACTCAGTGTAAAGGGTTACACGAATGCGAGTTATCTTACAGACTCTGATGATTCTCGTTCGCAATCCAGATACGTGTTTATTATAAATGGAGGTGCTTTGAGCTGGAAGAGTTCGAAGCAAGAGATAGTGTCTGCGTCTACAACAGAGGCTGAGTATATTGCCGCCTCGGAGGTAGCAAAGGAAGCTGTTTGGATGAGGAATTTCCTCATGGATCTTGGTGTGGTTCAGGGCTCGTCCAATCTGTTAGACGTGTATTGTGACAACAATGGTGCTATTGCACAAGCCAAGGAACCTAGACAACACCAGAAGAACAAGCACATACTCATGCGGTACCACCTGATTCGCTAGTTCGTGGATCAGGGTGATATCAAGTTATGCAAGGTACACACGGATGCAAATATTGCGGATCCGTTGACAAAGCGGTTACCACAGCCAAAGCATGAGGCACACCTGAGAGCCATGGGCATTAGATGCCTAGACATGTGATGTCGGAAGATTGACTCTAGTGCAAGTGGGAGACTGTTGGGAATATGCCCTAGAGGCAATCATGTATGATGAGATTTCCCATTGTATTCATAAAGATATTAAGTAGTCCTTGTATAAACATCTGATGTGTATCATTGAATATGTGATTCGGTTGTGGAACTATGCATTCATGTTGTTTGTACTAAATATCCTTGGTCATTGAGGTTGTGCTGGACACACAACTTAGACCAATGTGAAAGTTGGCTTGATGACTCGGTTCCACTTGTCATGAGCATGGAGATGCTATTCCAACTTATATAGATTCGACTAAAGAGTTTAGCGAGTCGGATTGACCCATATTGAGGTACAACGAACAAGTTGTCATTTGTATATCTCAATCAATGTAATCCTTAGACCTGAGGTTATTGCATAGTCCGAGTTGAGGATCACCGACTTAGGTTCTGTCAAACACTGATCCGTAACTGGGCAGTTATAAAGGCAGGGTTCGGGTCGACTGAGAATCAAGCTGCGTGATGTGAATAACCAAGATGGGATTTTGCCCCTCCACTCGGAGAGATATTCTCTGGGCCCTCTCGTGAGATATGATTCGGAAAGCATGGCCATGCACGACTCAATTAAGTGTTAACTGAGGCGATCGACTAAGAGTTAGTCGGGTGAATTACTTATCTTGGATCGAGAAGAGAATCGGACTATTTAAGGGATGACAATTATTCGCCGATAGTCTGACAAGGTATATCGTGAGGCAAAAGGGACTCGGACGTAAGTCGCATTGGAAAGGAAAGTCGTCATGACTCTTTGGTACTTGGGAGTCGGCATGCTAGGAGCCGCTACCGACTGATCGATTGAGAGTCGGACTCCAATCGTGTCCAAGTAGCCATGAGCCTGCGGGGTCACACACTTAAGAGCGGGAGCAAGTTCGGATTGGATCTAAACATGTAATCTGGTTGGGTTGGACCTAAACCTGATTAGGACTGAGTTAGTGAGTTAGACTCACGGTGACTAGTGTTGTATGGGCTTTAGTGAATGGGCCGCGCGAGCTGAGCCCACGTTCACTCCCTATATATAGTGGAGCACCGTAACCCAGAAAGGTTAATCGTTGTTCGGTTAGGTCATTCCATGTGTTGGAAACCCTAGCTCCACAGTAGTCCTGCCGCCATTCCGAACCTAGCAGTTCGCCGCCGGTGCTCCTCCTTGTACGTGTGGATACCGGTAGAGGTGCTGTGCGATCAGCACCAGGACGATCGGATTGTGAGGACTGCACTGCATCAACTGACGCGCTTCATCAGTAATCCGCAACTGCGCGTCTAGTGGTAAACCTCGTGGCCTTCTACCTCAGCTAGATCTTGGGATCACCACGTTAGAGGAAAAGGTTTTGTTTTATCTCTGCGTGGCCCAACAGACGGCACCATATGGGTTTACACATATGCTAGTAGCAGTTGATAAATTCACCAAATGGATAGAGGCTAAACCCATTAGAAAGCTTGATGGGCAAACTGCCCTTACGTTTGTCCGGGATCTAGTGGTGAGATTTGGTCTCCCACATAGCATTATCACCGACAACGGAAGCAACTTGTCACTTGTAGAAGTGGAAGCTTATTGTTCGGAGAAAGGAATCCGACTTGACCTAGCATCTATGGCACATCCACATTCCAATGGCCAAGTTGAGCGAGCCAATGGATTAATTCTGCTAGGAATCAAGCCACGTTTTGAGGCACCGCTACATAGAGCAGTTGGAGCCTGGGCGGAGGAGTTACCATCTGTTCTGTGGAGTTTACGAACTACATCCAACATATCTACCGGCTACACCCCTTATTTTATGGTATATGGAGCAGAAGCCATCCTGCCTTCCGACATCCTTCACGATTCACCAAGAGTTTCCTCCTACGACGAAGATAATGCTGAATAATCTAGGCGCCTAGATGTGGACCTTCTCGAGGAAGAGCGCGTATTGGCATGCCAAAGATCCGCCATCTACCAGCAGAAGCTACACATCTACCATAGTTGTCGCATTTTTTCATCGCTTGTTTAAAGAGGGGGATCTGGTGCTCTGACTTAAGCAGAAGAAGTCACACAAATTATCCCTGCCATGGGAAGGACCATTCATCATAAGCAATGCGCTACTCAATGGGTCTTACTACCTTGATGAAAATCGTGAACTTGAGGATAGACCCAGCGATGATCATAAGCGTAAGCGACGTGACCCGGATGATGACTACCCTGAGCTTGATCGGTTGTGGAACATAGCACATCTACATCCTTTCTATACTTAGCATATTTTTTTTATCTACTGTGTACCTCTTATATGATCAATGAAATAAAGCTCTTTGGTTCACTCATATGCTTGATTCTTTTACCTCCTTTAGTGTTCATTTTTGGATCGTATAAAATCTTTATGCGCAAGTTTTGCATTTGCACTTGTGAAAATTTCCGCCTACGGGCATTAGCTTAAGTTTTCTGGTGTACACGTTCTTTGTTGTTTTTATGTGGATTATGGAGTAGTTACTTTCGACACATGAAGTTGGTGATTTTGTGCTTAGGTTTTGACGGTTCCATTGGGCATCATCACTTGAGCACATGGTTCCGACTACGAGTCTTCCGATTCACAAAAATTCAAGCATAAAAACCAGAGAAATGGATAAGCCAGCACTTTATTAAAAAATATATACATGCTGGAACTAGTACTTAAGTAGCAGGAAACATACAACTATTGTTTTCCACCTTAAGATTAACATAGTAGTTTTTCCTCATACACAAATCTAGAGGAAGCAAATATTACAAAGTGTTTTTTCATTCGTCTAGCACATGAGATTTTGAGGTAGCATCGTCGGCAGCAAGAGAGCCATCCTGATCATCTTCAAAGTCGATGGTCTTGAGGGACTCGGAGGAGCTAGGCTTGTCACCATCAATATTCTCAAGAGGCACAAAGGCATTTGGATCGACCAACTCGGTGACCCTGGTGTCATAGCCGGCAAGCGATGCCCAGATAGCTTTATGATCAATCTTCTGGCCGTCATCGTCTACGTCGAGTAGACCCGAGGTCACCGTGTCGATGTCGGCATTCTCGTAGTGGGCCTTGACCATCGCCAATGATATTCTAGCACCATCCTAGGTACATGAAGCTTTCCAGCTTACGATACGCACGGGGGCCTGGCGCAGAATTTCCGAGTACTTCATGATGGAATCCACCGCCTTGGTGTTGATGTTCAGGTGTGTGGCAATATCTTTGCTTGCTTGATGGCGGTACTGACAAATTTGCCGGCAAGGACCGTGCATTATTTTGGCGGAGGAGGTGTATTGGTTAAACCAATAGGAGCTGCATTTCTAGCAAGCAAAGGAGTACATGAGTTCAATAACACAAAAACAAAGTCCAGAGTATCTGGCTTACAGAAGTACAAGACGGAGATCGCTTACCAAAGGTGCTCGCCTCTGCTTGTTGGAGTGTCTCCGCCATGGAGTCCCGTTCTTATCGGAGAACCTTGTAAGCCTCAAGGTTGCGCTGATTCTGCTCATCGGCAACTTTCTTCTGCTCCTTGAGGATTGCAATTTCCTCCTTCAGTCGGTTGATCTCCGTGTTGGGAGAATCCTGCAAGGCCTTCATGGACTCTTCATGCATCTCCAGAGTGTCAGCCCTCTCCTTCTTGAGGATCTTGTTCTCGTTATCCAGCAGTTCTATGTGCTTGGATTGCTCGACAATGTCCTTCGACTTGGGAATAGTTTCTGCAAGCCGGAGAAATGACAGAACACAATGAGTAGTTAAAGAGTGATGGCACAAGACCAAGTTTGAGTGCGAAATTGAAAGGAAAAAAAACTCTGGCTCTTGGTTTTGATCATTTAAGAACGCAGTTTTACCCTTTTTAGCTTCTAGTTCAGCGCGCATCTTATTGAACTTCTCATTGGCGATGCCTCCCCGAGCATTCTCATTTTGTGAAGAAATTCAAAATTACTTAGTCTACTTGGAGCATCTAGCCGAATAAATATCCTCCTAGAAGCTTGGGGGCTACAGTGAGAGTTTTTTACTCAGCAATATGCTTAGTCTTTCTTTAAGCATCTAGTCGGAACTAATTCTGTTTCAACTAGAGGCTTGAGGGCTATAGTATTGAAATTTACAAACACTGTGTATGCTACTCTAAACATATCTAGTTGGAATAATTCATTCAAACTAAATACTTGGGGGCTACAGTGCGAAGTTTTCTAGCTTAGTTACTCTTAGAGCATTCAGATGAAAAGACCTATGGTTTTCTGTCTAAATCATCAGGAGCTACAGTGGGATACTACTTATGAAATGCACAAGGCAAATAAAACTTACAAGTGCGATGATCTTGAGGTTGGTGGCACTCTCGGCAAATATCTTCCTGAAGGAAAGACTATTTCCACGCAGGATATCCGCCTGCCTGAGCAGCTCCTCAAGACCACATGTCGGAGAAGTTGGCGTTGCACCAGGAGCCAGAGCTGAGCCAGGCGTAAGCGCCGGGTATACAATCTTCAGGAGCTCTGTTGGCGTCTTGGATGCAGTGGCGCCGCCTTCGGCAAAAGTTCCGCCTTCCACCATCGCCTTACTGCTACCAATGGCATCCTTAGCCGGAGCTTCAGCCACTTTGGATGCGGTGCTTTCTTGTGTCGCCTGCTCGCTGACAATAGCAAGATCCACGGCGACACCTGGGTCCATTTCCCTGGCGGAAGGGCCAGATGCTACCTTACCTGGAGATCTTGTCGGTGCGGCAGCAGGCTGGACGCTGGGAGTTGTAGGGGCGATGGTGGGAGATGCTTGGTGAAACATATCTTTAATGTTTTTCGAAGCCCCCGATGGTTTGGAGGTCTTCTTCAAACTCAAACTAGCATTCTTCCTGAAATGTGCAAAAGGATAAGTACAGGAATAAGATGAGCAAGAGACAATGTTGGATGATAAGAAGCTTACACAACAGTTGGTGCCTTCGTAAACGAGATGCCGATGATTCTTCTTTTCTCCGCCTCCAGGGCGGCGGTGGAATTCTTGGAGGCTCCACCTTCCGTCTTCTTCTTCTTGCCTCCGTCGGCACCGTCCGAAGTGGAGCTCTTCCGCTTACGCGCCAATGGGACATCATCGTCGGACACGATGGTGACTTCCTTCATCTTGGGGTCATAGACTTGGACAACCATGCTATCCTCCTCTAGACTCTTTAGTTGTTAAGTAAAATCCCGAAGTGTTAGATGAAATGGCAATGGCTAGACGGAAGAACTGGAGTATAAGTCATACACGGAAAATAAATATGTACCTCTGGCACGTGCCTCCCTCGAACATGTCGTAGGTGATGGCGAAGCCACGCTTCCTGTCCTTTACCTTGACAATGTCTTTGAGGCGGAGCTTGATGGAGTCACTTGAGAAGTTGTCCTGGAATATGCGAAGGCTATCCTTCCTATCCTTGGTATATTGGTGCATCAGCTTCGCGCGTTGCTGAAGAGGCTGGATCCGCCTGACAAACCAGCACATGTCTAGGTCCAACCCGGTCAGACCCATGTCTATGAGCCACTCGATCTTTCTTACAGCGCGGGAGGCTTCGTCGTCGGAGGGAACGATGGCTTTGGATCTCCATGTCGGGGCTTCAGCGGTGACCCCAACGACAAAGTCCAGGTATGTTGCTTCTCGGCCTTACAAAGGGATGTCTGGGCCATAGAAGTACGTCCTCTGCCAATTTTTGCAGGACTCATGGCCTACAATGTCCGGGAACCTCCGGCCAGGCCGGATCTTGAAGCTAATGGTTCCACAATTTTTGAGCTCGTCCTTGCTCGCTCCGCCTTCCCTCTTGACGGTGAAGAAGTATATAAACAGATCTAACCTAGGCCTAATTCCTAGGTATCCCTCGCAAACCGCCGCGTAGTTTCTAAGCGCGAGGATGCTATTCGGAGATAGGTTCTGAGATTGAACCCGGTAGTGGCTAAGGACCTCTAAGAAGTCAGAGATTGGGAGGGAGACGCCGCGTACCAGTTGTGCTTTGAGGTACACCTCTTCTCCGTCTTGGGGAGAAGGGATGACCTCGCTGGCCGGCGCCGCCCGCCAGACCAGCCCCTCCATCGTGGGGAGGTACCCCTCGACGACATCTCCTTGAGATCGCTATCAGCGATATCAGAGCCGCACCACTCTCCCTTATGAGAGTCGCCCTCCTCCTCCAGCGGTTCTAGCCCCGATGGAATATGGTCACCTCCGGTGGATTCCACCACTGTGGTGTGTGGCAGCACCAAGCCCTCTGGGGGCACCTGAACGGAGCCCTGCCGGCTTCGCTGCGGCGTCGCTCGTTGCCGCCATGGATGGGGTTGTTCTACTACTCGCCATTGGTGTGTGGGGGGAAGGTGATTGTGGGACTAGGGAAAGCTAGGGTTTTTCTTGGTGCGCGCGGAGAGTTCGAGGAGACGTTCGCTGGAGGAAGAATATGACGCGAGGAAGAATGGGGTAAAGGATAAAATCTTCCATGGTTATAATTTATAGTACTCAGCGTCAAGATTCGTGCCAGTTGATCGAACGGTTGATGCGTGGACATCGCGTGTGTGCACGTGTGTCGAAATTTTGCCACGTTCCTGTACGGTTCGCAACATAGAAAACAAATTTTTTCCTACGATGTGAACAACTATGTACCAAGATCTATCTACTAGATACAAGAAACATGCAGATATACATCCGTAGAGAACATACCCTTGAAGAACGATAAATCATAACGAGGTTGAACTCATGGTTGATGTAGACGATCTCTTGCCGATCTCAAGATCTCTTAGTTGGTTGCTCCCAGTCTTTTGCTAGCCTCCACTTGTATGAGTAAGCTCTACTCATGTGTAGCATCCCAATTGTCTAACAATTGCAATGCTACTAGCCTAGTCTATATAATGGCTACTTCATATATATAATTGTTGCATCATAAGTATATCATGCTCATGTCATCATGCCACCTTGCATTTGAGCATCATATAAAACCCTTTTGATTTGGTTATTCTCTCATATGCATTGTTAATTGTATTTGCATCTTGATATTGTATTTGGTTCTTGATATATTGTTTAAATGCCCAAGTTGAGTTGGGGGCATATCTTTTATTCAACTCCACCACCTTTCTTTGTCACCACCTTATAATTCTACCACCCTAATTACCCATGGGCTTTTATTTTATTTTGGCATTTACTCTAGCTCATGTGGGTTGGGATGGACCTAATTCTAA
Source organism: Avena sativa (assembly GCA_916181665.1). Classification (NCBI taxonomy): domain Eukaryota; kingdom Viridiplantae; phylum Streptophyta; class Magnoliopsida; order Poales; family Poaceae; genus Avena; species Avena sativa. The sequence goes on along the minus strand of OV702284.1, from coordinate 181,700,097 downwards.
TTCCTTTTGCTTGGCCTTTATTCCACATTTTGGGAATGCATAATAATAATGCCATGATATTATTATTGTTTTCACAAGCATAAACATGGCCATTAAGTATTGTGCATGGGCCATGCAATCATCACCCTCTTTTTTTTGCATGACCATGTGTGACCATCTTAATCCTACCCTAAACCTCACCCCTCTCTCTAACCCTAAGCTTAATCCCTCTTCTAAACCTAGTTACACCCACCTCACCTTGCCTCCCACCTGGCGCCTCCTTTTTTCCTCCCTGGCGCAAACACAACAACAGCAGAGGCTCCTGGTGCACCCGACACTGCTCGCCCTCTCCTCTCTCTAGTGCAACCCGACCAGGGAACCTGGCAGCGACCCTCTCTCCCCTAGGTGCCTCCCCCTCGCTCTCTCCTTGTGCCTGGGCCCGCGATGTCATAGCCCCTCTAGCCAGGGCCCTGTTTATCTCCCCAGCGTGATCACGTGCGCCACGACAACCATGCCAAGCCCGTTCCCGATCTTCCTTCTCTCTCTGCCATAAAGCAAGCCGAGGCCTCCCTTATGTTCTAGCCACAACCACTCCTCTAACCCGATCTGGATCGCCACCCCCATCCCCTTCTTCCTCTGCAACAGCTCTAAACCCTAGTTCACCGTCCGCCATGGCTGCTGCCTCCGGTTACCGGCGGTCCCGCTATTCCTCGCCGTAGAAGGAGCCTCTAGCGAGCGGGAAGCTAGGCGCCGTCTTCCTCTACCTCACGGAGCAAGGCGCGAGGAGGAGGAGGAGGAGCCCCTTTTCGTCGCCATCGTCCTCCTGTTCTGCAGCGGCGCCGCCATGGCCGCAGCCATCACCGTCCTCGTCTCGAGCCTCGCCACCTAGCCCAACGCCACCGCAGTGAGCTCCGCTCCTCTACCCCTTTACCCATGTAACCTCACCTCCTCGCCATGCCCTGGCCGTGACCGCCGCCCCACGCTCGCGCGCACGCCGCGACGTACCCGCTCGCCGCGTCCTCGCAACTCCGCGCATCTCTGATCCTCCCTATTTTCTGGTGGATTCTGTCCATCTCCGACGGACCTCCCAACTCGATATCGCTCCATGTATGTCCCAAAAACCCGAAGGATCAAACGACTTCCAAAACAATGGTCTCCATCTCTCGCCCTCGTCGCTCAAAACCAGCCCGATCTCAGCCTTTTCTCTGAACCTTGCTGTCAGTCTAAACCATTCGAACTCACTCCGTTTTTGTACTTTTCCCGTCGTTGCACCCCAGATCCGGTGTAGGTTTATTTTCAGAAGTTGTAGCCCTACCTTTCCTCTACGTTTTTCGTTTTGACATCATCTTTAAATTCGATTTGTATCCATCGCCTTTGTCCTCGCAAGTTTAGGTAAAACCCGGTGTCTGTCAACAAAGTCCAGTCCTTTTGCCCTCAGGTCGGCCTCTGTTCTACGTTGATTCCCGGCTCGTAGAGTCCTCCGCTGGAGAAAACCTAAACACGAAACTTGTAGGTATCTGTATCCTCTTGAACTTTGATTTTTGCGGCATCGAGAAATTCCTAGCAGTTTGGTCGACATCTTCATCGCAAGATCGGGGTCAGCTAGGTGTTTTTGCGGATCAGATTTCAGTTTTTCTCTCGATCAAACTGACGTGTCCTGGTTGGTTTGCAAAAAGACCCTTTCTCTTCTCAGTCCTCAACCCGCTGTCCCTCCTTGCGTGGCTTTCTTTTAAAAAGGAACCCCAGCTTTGTAAAACCTCAACCCGCGAGCCCTGTGTGTCCCACGTGGCACCACACTGCGCATGCATGGCCCCATCTTCTCATGTCCCCACATGTCTGTCTCTCGGGGTAGGTTTTCCTAGTAACAAAAGTCCAGAACCCTTTTCTGAATTCAAATTCAAATGTTTATAATCTGTTTAAATATGAATTAATTCATAACTTTCAAATGGTTTGGAATTTGAATTCAAACTTTATATGAAATATGTTTTGCTTTTGAATGTTAATTCAAATCTTTAGTCAAATATTTTCAGAACTAATTCAAACTAGTCAAACTTTTGACTTTGACTCCATTTGACTAATTTTGACTTTAAAATAAATTTAAATTCATAATTCCAAATAATACAATTAATATATGTTTTCAAATCAGAAAAATTTGAGGATTTCAAATATGCCCTTCAAAATATATTTTGAACAATTAAAATTCTCAAGTTGATTTAAATTACATTAAAATGCCCTTTTCCTTAATTAATTAATAACTTTTGTTTTATAACTCCAAATTTAACAAATGATATGTCTAAAATGATTAGCTCGACGAGACCTTTCTGTTTATGCATTCCTTGTCCTGTTTTGTAGCATGCATCATACAAATATATTGTAAACAGCAACTTATTTGAGAATAAAACATGACTAAAACTCTATAAAATGATTTATTGTTGTATTCCACATCTCACCCATGCCATGCTACTTTATTGCCATGCAAATCGTGCATCATTCATCATGGCATGATTGTTTGCTTGTTGCATTTTATTCCTATGCTTGCGCACTGTATTTATGTTTGCCCTTGTTTGTTTGGTTCTTCTTCGAATAGACGCTGAGCAGGGGATATATCAAGAGACCCAGGAGCACTACCCAGATCCTTCTCTCGCTTCAACTGAGCTGCCAGGCAAGCACTACCACATGCTTGCATACCTATAGTACCTATTGCCTCTATCTTATTCTTGCACCATTGAGTCGCGATTGCATTAAATTGAATCCCAAGTATTGCATAGCCTTTACTTTTGAACCCCTCCGAAGCTTGATCCTCCATCCCATGAGCCATTACCACAGGAGTTGTTTGAGCCATGCGAGTCGTAGAACAGCATGTGTAGGGTATGTGAGTGTCTGATGAATAACGAGGTACCTAAACAACTTAACCTGAGTAGTAATGGGATAACTAATGAAAGTGGCACCGGTGAGCAATATCTGCTATTTGGTTTTTCATGCTCACTTGTGTCCCGTAGGACCCCAAGTACTTGATTCCTGTTCCTTGAATATTCGCGCTATCCACATCCAGGAGGCTTATGGGACCCCCCTGAGCCAGAGCTTGATTCAGTCTTATTTCTTGGGGCCACAAACTAGTTTGAGGTTTTATTTACTATCCCGTACTTATGCCATGCTTTACTGCTTTATTTACGATTGTGCGAGGAGCACCTGTACTGTTTAGGATCATGACCCGATTTCGCGGTATCGACAAGCCCAGTCACACTTTCGGGTTCCCAGTCGTTTACAGCCGGCCCCACAAACCTTGAGTCCGTCTCGAAGTCAGCTAACTTCGTTGCGGGTATACTTAATGGGGTGCCCCCTGAAATATTTCTGAATCTTGTGATTGCTTTGTCGTGAAAGCCTCGTTGGGTTTTGATTTGGTTTTTCCGAGGTTGATCGAGTGTGTGTTGCTATTTGTGCACCCCTGCAGGGTAAAACTTTCTGAAAGCCGTGTCCGCGGTTATGGACGACTTGGAGCACAGTTTCTCGATCATAGACAAGCAAAACTAAAGTACCGCTTTTAATTTGACTAAGTAACTGACTAGTAAATAGTGCAACACTCATGGAATGGATAATAAAACTGCCAACGGATGGGGGTTGTTCGTCCGCTTCCTCGTTGGTAAGCAAGGAGGAGGATGGATCTGTTGATATTACCGTTATAACTGTTGTCATTAATTCACGGACATCCGTCTATCTTTGGTTAGGCAGATGGTTAGTGAGTATCTATAGAATTGCTAGGGTTTATCTTTTGCTGCAATTGCGTCACCCCAGGTTGTGTCCCCTTTAGAGGCATAAAGACTTGCTGAGTACCCCTAGGGTCTCACACGATAAATTGTTTGATTCAGATGGACAGGTACACTCACAAGAGGGATACTGGGTGGAGGAGGCGGACGATGTGGGCAACGATCATTCGGTGTAGAGATTCCGGGAACGGGGATCCGTGAGATCTGTGGGCGGGATGTGTTTATTTATGGGGCATCTTATGCCGATTTGCTTCTTATTCGTACTCGGATCTTGTTTGCCGCTTCCGCCTGACACTCTGATGTTTGATGTATCAGGAGATATCCTAAACTATTATATCTATCTAGGACATTTGAATCTTGCCGTGTGGCGTTGCTATATTTCCTTTCTTTTTAGATGAAATGGATCTGATGTACTGTTGTATGGTGGCTTGCATACATACTCATTTGTGTATGTAGTTGATCCCTTCGCCTGCCGATTACACCGCCCGTTCTTGTCCCGATGTTTGGAAATGGTTGGGACGGCCGCAAGGTCTACCTGTGAGTGGCATTTGGGCCCCACCGTACTATTTCAACCATTTCCGCACATCCAGGCTTGTAACTAGGAGCGTAATTCACCGAGGTAGTTACAATTGGTATCAGAGCCATCCCGACCTTCAGGGTCTCAGCCAAATGGTCGTTGTCAGTCTAGCAAATATTTTTGGTAGTTATGTATACTAGGGAAAAACAAAACGTGAGAGTAGGACTGCTTCCACTTTTCTTCTTAACCACCCACCCACCCTTTTTCTGGTAAGGAAGTGTAACGTTTTCAATCCTCTTCTTAAAAGTTCAAACTAGGATTCACGTGTTCTGGGTTTCCGTAGTACCATAGGTTGTGTGTGTGTGTGTGTAATTCCTTGTCTATCTGTTGCATCCAACATGTTATCTTTATCCGCCTTTGGTTATCAACTGTTGGTACATTCCATACTGACAGGCTTTTGAAAACCGGCGCGAGCTATCTGACTCCTTGTTAACCGGTGCCATCTTCTTAAGGGTGTCCTTCCTTCTAGCAACTCCACATTCTGTGAAACCATCAGGTAGCTATTAGCAACTATTGGTATACCTCTACCTGATAAGTGTTTTTGCGCATTTATTGGTATTTTAATGCCGAAAAATGCGGAAAAATTTTCTTTGATACATCTATGCTTCCACACTCCTTTTCAGTCGTGTGTGAAACATTATCTATCTCCCTTTTACTAGCATGTCCATGCTAACTCATTCTTTTGTCACCGGCGCTTAATCCTAGAGTTTCTTTTCATCTCCAATTCTCTTGGGCTAATTACATAACATGTGTCGATCCGATGCTGGTGATTGTAATTTGGTTCTCGGCATAGCTATATTCCACTCATGATAAGTGTCATATCGGTCTGGATGATGGAGTGGAATATGGAAAATGCAATCACCACTATCCTCCAAATGGTGACGGTTATCTCCTGTGATTTTGAGTACACCGCGATCATATCTATGCATATTCAAGCATTTTTGGCAATCCAGAGTTTCTCCAAGCACTACGGCGGTCTATCATCTGTCCATCATGTTGCACATCCTTTGAACCCCATATCTGCACAATTCTCCTGGATACGAGGGAATTGCATCTTTTCGTGTCTGATAGCTTTACTTAAGGTATGAGCTATCATCGGTTCTTATCCAAGATCTCTTTATCTTTGTAACCGGTGATCCGATCGACAATGTGAACTAGGTGACATCTCTTGTTCTTCCGAAGGACCAGATAATCTATTCTTCCAGTGTATCTTCTTCAACACGAACCCGTGCTCTTAATATTGATCTTTCTAAGAGCGTTGAGCTCAGAAAGTGTTTCGAGCATTTGTTTGTTCTCCCGCCTCTTGAACTTGGTATTCTAGGAATATCTTGTTAATACATGGTGGTATATGTTGATAATATGCTTGCCTATTCGATATCTATGGAAGGACATGGAAGATCCTTTGTGTCTCTTTCTCTCGAGCTTTGTGAGCACTGCCTGTGTGCAAAGTCTCAAAGTGGAAATTCTGGCTTCTTGAAGCCACCTATCTCGGCCACGTCCTTCTGCTAAATAGATCGCTTCAACTCTGGAATCGGCAAGTCCATTGTTAATTCCATCCTCCATCTTCAACCAATCCGGAGTTGTTCCTTGTTGGCAAGTTATCATCGTCGTTCCGCTGAAGATTTCCTCAAGGCTGCTAAATCTCTCTCAATCATTTCAAGAAGAACATGGAGTTCTTTCACCTCAATCTCGTTAAGTAATCTCTTGAAACCCTCTTGCTCTATCGTCTATGCTCAATCCACCGGAGGCCATGAAGACCTTCCAGATCTTGTATTCCTTTGGTTCAAGTGGTGCTATCTTTTTCTTTGTCTGTGGAACCTTGCAGTTGTCTCCGTAATCTTCCTTCATATCTTTCCGGTGGCTGGCTACTTATGATATGACGACAACATCATCATCTTTATCTATCTATGAATCCGGCGAATCGTTTGCATCTATCCTTGTTTTCTAACGGAGTTCTATGAGTTTTTGCCAACACCTTCAGTCTGTTTCGGTAGTTGGGTTGCATGATTTTCTTATTCATGTGCGGAGTAATGCTTTGAGTGCGGGATGGAGTAGCTACCATACCACTACTCTTATCATTCGCTCTTGTACATCGAATTGGTGAATTAATGTGATTTCACTCATTCCACGGAAGTTAGAAGTGGCCTTTATCCCTTGATACTTTTACTTCCGTCCTTGTTTTCCGGAGTGCTCTTTTGAAGAAAGTAATCAATAATCTCTTGTTGGTGATCTCACCCTTTCTACACGGAGCAAAATCCTCAATTATCTGGTGGAAACAAACGCAAACCTTTTTTCTATCCTCGTCTTTCTACCGATGCTTGATGTCCCCAAACAAGATTAAAGGAAACTATCTCTCTCTTTGTTTCATCAATTCTTTTTCTGTGGTAAAGCCATTTATGGTTGATGCCATCAGCCGCAAATCTATTGCGTTAGCCTCAAGGCTAAAGAAAACAATAAGTATCTCTACAATAAACTCCAGATCCTCCATATTCTTTGCTTCTCGGGATTCCACCATGATCTGGCTTCGCATCCATCTCTAGAAGTTATATCTGCGCACCTAAATTGTGTGATCCTTGGTTCTTACCGGCGCAACAATAATCTAATCCGACGATGTCTAACTAGATCTTTCTGTTGTTATCAAGGGACTCTATTGTTTGAAGGCAATATTGTTTCCGAACTTCTTTTCTCAAATCCGAGAGAAGATACGATTCTATTGTCATAGTGGTTCAAACCTCTCCAATCTAGCTCTTTTCTTCCGGCGAGACAAAGATTCATCCCCTCTAGTATCGTTAAATCTTTAGTCTTAACGGTGTCTTCCTTTATCCATGATACATCATCTTGTCCCTTCTTTCACAAGTGGTTCTATTCTTTTATCATGTTTCTTGGGAAAACCAGAGCTATGCCCATCCTATCCTTATTGTCTCACGACAATCCTTCAACTCTTCTAACCCGTTGTTTCTCAAGCAAAACGCAAGACTCGCAACAAGTCTAGCAAGTTTTGCGAGGTGTAGTGGTCGCACCATTCCGTTGTTCATCAACTTGGGAACGTGAGGGTCACCTTCGTTCGAACACCCGCCTCTTCTTGTGTTGTTCTCTTTTTCCTAGGAATCTCGGGGAGAGATTCTTGTTTAGTGGGGGAGAGTTGTAGCATCCCAATTGTCTAACAATTGCAATGCTACTACCCTAGTCTATATAATGGCTACTTCATATATATAATTGTTGCATCATAAGTATATCATGCTCATGTCATCATGCCACCTTGCATTTGAGCATCATATAAAACCCTTTTGATTTGGTTCTTCTCTCTTATGCATTGTTAATTGTATTTGCATCTTGATATTGTATTTGGTTCTTGATATATTGTTTAAATGCCCAAGTTGAGTTGGGGGCATATCTTTTATTCAACTCCACCACCTTTCTTTGTCACCACCTTACAATTCTACCACCCTAATTACCCATGGGCTTTTATTTTATTTTGGCATTTACTCTAGCTCATGTGGGTTGGGATGGACCTAATTGTAATTCCTTTTGCTTGGCCTTTATTCCACATTTTGGGAATGCATAATAATAATGCCATGATATTATTATTGTTTTCACAAGCATAAACATGGCCATTAAGTATTGTGCATGGGCCATGCAATCATCACCCTCTTTTTTTTGCATGACCATGTGTGACCATCTTAATCCTACCCTAAACCTCACCCCTCTCTCTAACCCTAAGCATAATCCCTCGTATAAACCTAATTACACCCACCTCACCTTGCCTCCCACCTGGCGCCTCCTTTTTTCCTCCCTGGCGCAAACACAACAACAGCAGAGGCTCCTGGTGCACCCGACACTGCTCGCCCTCTCCTCTCTCTAGTGCAACCCGACAAGGGAACCTGGCAGCGACCCTCTCTCCCCTAGGTGCCTCCCCCTCGCTCTCTCCTTGTGCCTGGGCCCGCGATGTCATAGCCCCTCTAGCCAGGGCCCTGTTTATCTCCCCAGCGTGATCACGTGCGCCACGACAGCCATGCCAAGCCCGTGCCCGATCTTCCTTCTCTCTCTGCCATAAAGCAAGCCGAGGCCTCCCTTATGTTCTAGCCACAACCACTCCTCTAACCCGATCTGGATCGCCACCCCCATCCCCTTCTTCCTCTGCAACAGCTCTAAACCCTAGTTCACCGTCCGCCATGGCTGCTGCCTCCGGTTACCGGCGGTCCCGCTGTTCCTCGCCGTAGAAGGGGCCTCTAGCGAGCGGGAAGCTAGGCGCCGTCTTCCTCTACCTCTTTTCGTCGCCATCGTCCTCCTGTTCTGCAGCGGCGCCGCCATGGCCGCAGCCATCACCGTCCTCGTCTCGAGCCTCGCCACCTAGCCCAACGCCACCGCGGTGAGCTCCGCTCCTCTACCCCTTTACCCATGTAACCTCACCTCCTCGCCATGCCCTGGCCGCGACCGCCGCCCCGCGCTCGCGCGCACGCCGCGACGTACCCGCTCGCCGCGTCCTCGCAACTCCGCGCATCTCTGATCCTCCCTATTTTCTGGTGGATTCTGTCCATCTCCGACGGACCTCCCAACTCGATATCGCTCCATGTATGTCCCAAAAACCCGAAGGATCAAACGACTTCCAAAACAATGGTCTCCATCTCTCGCCCTCGTCGCTCAAAACCAGCCCGATCTCAGCCTTTTCTCTGAACCTTGCTGTCAGTCTAAACCATTCGAACTCACTCTGTTTTTGTACTTTTCCCGTCGTTGCACCCCAGATCCGGTGTAGGTTTATTTTCAGAAGTTGTAGCCCTACCTTTCCTCTACGTTTTTCGTTTTGACATCATCTTTAAATTCGATTTGTATCCATCGCCTTTGTCCTCGCAAGTTCAGGTCAAAACCGGTGTCTGTCAACGAAGTCCAGTCCTTTTGCCCTCACGTCGGCCTCTGTTCTTTGTTGATTCCCGGCTCGTAGAGTCCTCCGCTGGAGAAAACCTAAACACGAAACTTGTAGGTATCTGTATCCTCTTGAACTTTGATTTTTGCGGCATCGAGAAATTCCTAGCAGTTTGGTCGACATCTTCATCGCAAGATCGGGGTCAGCTAGATGTTTTTGCGGATCAGATTTCAGTTTTTCTCTGGATTAAACTGACGTGTCCTGGTTGGTTTGCAAAAAGACCCTTTCTCTTCTTAGTCCTCAACCCGCTGTCCCTCCCTGCGTGGCTTTCTTTTAAAAAGGAACCCCAGCTTTGTAAAACCTCAACCCGCGAGCCCTGTGTGTCCCACGTGGCACCACACTGCGCATGCATGGCCCCATCTTCTCCTGTCCCCACATGTCTGTCTCTCAGGGTAGGTTTTCCTGAGTAACAAAAGTCCAGAACCCTTTTCTGAATTCAAATTCAAATGTTTATAATCTGTTTAAATATGAATTAATTCATAACTTTCAAATGGTTTGGAATTTGAATTCAAACTTTATATGAAATATGTTTTGCTTTTGAATGTTAATTCAAATCTTTAGTCAAATATTTTTAGAACTAATTCAAACTAGTCAAACCTTTGACTTTGACTCCATTTGACTAATTTTGACTTTAAAATAAATTTAAATTCATAATTCCAAATAATACAATTAATATATGTTTTCAAATCAGAAAAATTTGAGGATTTCAAATATGCCCTTCAAAATATATTTTGAACACTTAAAATTTTCAAGTTGATTTAAATTACATTAAAATGCCCTTTTCCTTAATTAATTAATAACTTTTGTTTTATAACTCCAAATTTAACAAATGATATGTCTAAAATGATTAGCTCGACGAGACCTTTCTGTTTATGCATTCCTTGTCCTGTTTTGTAGCATGCATCATACAAATATATTGTAAACAGCAACTTATTTGAGAATAAAACATGACTAAAACTCTATAAAATGATTTATTGTTGTATTCCACATCTCACCCATGCCATGCTACTTTATTGCCATGCAAATCGTGCATCATTCATCATGGCATGATTGTTTGCTTGTTGCATTTTATTCCTATGCTTGCGCACTGTATTTATGTTGGCCCATGTTTGTTTGGTTCTTCTTCGAATAGACGCTGAGCAGGGGATATATCAAGAGACCCAGGAGCACTACCCAGATCCTTCTCTCGCTTCAACTGAGCTGCCAGGCAAGCACTACCACATGCTTGCATACATATATATTGCCTCTATCTTATTCTTGCACCATTGAGTCGCGATTGCATTAAATTTAATCCCAAGTATTGCATAGCCTTTACTTTTAAACCCCTCCGAAGCTTGACCCTCCATCCCATGAGCCATTACCACAGGAGTTGTTTGAGCCATGCGAGTCGTAGAACAACATGTGTAGGGTATGTGAGTCTCTGATGAATAACGAGGTACCTAAACAACTTAACCTGAGTTGTAATGGGATAACTAATGAAAGTGGCACCGGTGAGCAATATATGCTATTTGGTTTTTCATGCTCACTTGTGTCCCGTAGGACCCCGAGTACTTGATTCCTGTTCCTTGAATATTCGCGCTATCCACATCCAGGAGGCTTATGGGACCCCCCTGAGCCAGAGCTTGATTCAGTCTTATTTCTTGGGGCCACAAACTAGTTTGAGGTTTTATTTATTATCCCGTACTTATGCCATGCTTTACTGCTTTATTTACGATTGTGCGAGGAGCACCTGTACTGTTTAGGATCGTGACCCGTTTTCGCGGTATCGACAAGCCCAGTCACACTTTCGGGTTCCCAGTCGTTTACAGCCGGCCCCACAAACCTTGAGTCCGTCTCGAAGTCAGCTAACTTCGTTGCGGGTATACTTAATGGGGTGGCCCCCTGAAATATTTCTGAATCTTGTGATTGCTTTGTCGTGAAAGCCTCGTTGGGTTTTGATTTGGTTTTTCCGAGGTTGATCGAGTGTGTGTTGCTATTTGTGCACCCCTGCAGGGTAAAACTTTCTGAAAGCCGTGTCCGCGGTTATGGACGACTTGGAGCACAGTTTCTCGATCATAGACAAGCAAAACTAAAGTACCGCTTTTAATTTGACTAAGTAACTGACTAGTAAATAGTGCAACACTCATGGAATGGATAATAAAACTGCCAACGGATGGGGGTTGTTCGTCCGCTTCCTCGTTGGTAAGCGAGGAGGAGGATGGATCTGTTGATATTACCGTTATAACTGTTGTCATTAATTCACGGACATCCGTCTATCTTTGGTTAGGCGGATGGTTAGCGAGTATCTATAGAATTGCTAGGGTTTATCTTTTGCTGCAATTGCGTCACCCTAGGTTGTGTCCCCTTTAGAGGCATAAAGACTTGCTGAGTACCCCTAGGGTCTCACACGATAAATTGTTTGATTCAGATGGACAGGTACACTCACAAGAGGGATACTGGGTGGAGGAGGCGGACGATGTGGGCAACGATCATTCGGTGTAGAGATTCCGGGAACGGGGATCCGTGAGATCTGTGGGCGGGATGTGTTTATTTATGGGGCATCTTATGCCGATTTGCTTCTTATCCGTACTCGGATCTTGTTTGCCGCTTCCGCCTGACACTCTGATGTTTGATGTATCAGGAGATATCCTAAACTATTATATCTATCTAGGACATTTGAATCTTGCCGTGTGGCGTTGCTATATTTCCTTTCTTTTTAGATGGAATGGCTCTGATGTACTGTTGTATGGTGGCTTGCATACATACTCATTTGTGTATGTAGTTGATCCCTTCGCCTGCCGATTACGCCGCCCGTTCTGGTCCCGATGTTTGGAAATGGTTGGGACGGCCGCAAGGTCTACCTGTGAGTGGCATTTGGGCCCCACCGTACTATTTCAACCATTTCCACACATCCAGGATTGTAACTAGGAGCGTAATTAACCGAGGTAGTTACATCATGCTTCCAACTCCCAAGAAACCAAGTTATTCCAAAGTGTCCACTATAAACTCCTATGCATGGTGTGTTACACCATTCCAAGTATATTCTTGTTTTCAGCTATCTTCCAATTAAAAAATTATTTTGTTATGTGAAAAGTTAGTGATTAAATCCCTCACGAACTTGATGTCACACTTTATATTCTTTGCCCCTAATAAACTTGAACCATTCTGACAACTTTGTTGTATATGCTTGCACTTATACGTTGGAATTAGCAGAACCGTGCTGTCACGGGGAACGCTTTCAACATTGCACTTGTACTTTGTACTCAGTTGATATCATGCTCTTTTGTCTATGGATGTCACCAGTGTGAAATAAAGAGGGAACTTGTAAGTCCATGGAGTTTGTATCCTGTGTTAAAAAACACCTGGGCCTCTAGCCTAAGCCATGCCTAATCATGGTGGAAACTTGCAACATCACCATAGTGACATCTATGAAGAATTCTTCTTATAAAAAAAGAGACACATTGAGAAAAGAAGAAAGAGAGAAAAGAGAACCATATTCCCATGGTACATAAGAAGATTGCTGAGATGCTCATTGTCTGCTTGCCTTATCATTTTGGTTGTGGGATAGCTCCTATACCATGTGCAAGGGGTACCCCGTTGGCGGTTCTCAATGATATGCAAATACGTACAATGAAAAGAACTTACAGGTGACTAAAGTTGAGTAGCATGAGGTGTGGCCCTCGTATTGAAGGGACTTGAGATTGCCAACTTATACTTCGTCAAGCATATACTCCATCTTTGTTCACTTTAACCTTAACCACTTCAAGATGCTTATGATAGGGGAAATGAGGACTGAAAGCTAACAAGTACCATAATTTTTTGAAGCTCTTTTTGAAAATTGAAATCCCTGCTTCCTTTATAAAAGGCTTTTCTTCCACCACTATTGAGTCTCCACCTTCTACCTTTAGGCACCATTAAGAGAGCATAGTTGTCATTCTATGTGCAGTGTTCCAAAGCTTATTGATTGATGCATATTGTGATATTACTTGTTCTTGTGCTATTTGTTTCTATTCACCCTTGTGAAATTTGAAGGTGTCCTATGCATCTATATTGCTACTATATGAGGGACAAGTTGTTGCCACTATGCTATGTTTTCTGTATGTGAAACAAACAAACGTTTTTCAATGCATGTTATTCATGATCTTTGTTTGTAGCCTTTCATGTTGCATGAATAGTTACTATGTCCTATTGTTAGAACTCCATATTTCATGCACATGTTTAGAGTTCTTTGATCCCAGCTTCCAATGCTTGCAAATGGTTGGATCTTTATTGTGAGGGTGCATCTCACAAAAAAAATTATTCTTTTATCACTTACCTACTCGAGGATGAGTAGGAGTTAAGCTTGGGGATGTTGATACGTCGGAAACGTATCTATAATTTTTGATGCTCCATGCTTGTTTATTATCTACTTTGTTTTACTTGTCTACACTTTGAGGTGCTTTTTACATGTTTTCTGGTACTAACCTATTAACAAGTTGCAATAGTGCCAGATGCCTGTTTTCTGCTATTTTTGGTTTTAGAAAAGTTAGTAAAGAAATATTCTCGGAATTGGACGGGACAAACGTCAAAGTCAATTACTTTCCGTGGGGAACAAGCAGTCCAGAGGGGAGTGAGAGAGGCAAGCCAGGGCGGCCAGACCCACCCTAGGCGTGGGTGGGCCCTGCCCTGCGCCTGGGAGGGGTGTGGCGCCCCTGGACGCCGCCTCGGCCTCCCCCTTCTCCTAAAAGAAGCCCCCAATGCAGAAACCCTAACCACTCGATCAAATCTCCACGAAACCGTCTGTAGCCGCCGCCATCCTCCCTAGATCGGGGGGATCTGAAGTTCTTCCCGGCACCCTGCTGGATGGGTGATCATCCCGGAGGCCTTCTCTCCGGTATTATGCGTGAGTAGTTCCACCTTGGACTATGGGTCCATGTAGTAGCTAGATGGTTGTATCTGCTCCTTCGTTCTTTCATGTATAGATATTGTGAGCTCCGTTCATGATCAAGATCTAATCTATTTGTAATCATGCATGTTGTGTTTTGCAGGGATCCGATGGATATTGAGATTATTATGTTGGTTTGATTAATAGTTTTGTCTTTATAATTCTATCATGTCTATGTTGTTTGTGATCTTGCATGCTCTCCGTTGTTTGTGATCTTGCATGCTCTCCGTTGTTAGTAGTTATCTTGGTCAAGTAGTTGCTAGTGACTCCAAGAGGGGTATTTATGCTCGATTGTGGGTTCATGCCTCTAGTTTCCAAGGGAAGTGACAATAATATCTCCGGTTGTACATGTGTTGTTGCTACTAGGGAGAAAACAACGGTCTCTTGTTCATGGAACATGTGGACTGTTTACCTTACACACTTTGCTTAAAACAGTTGTCTGTTGCTTGCAACTTAATATTGGAGGGGGTTCGGATGATAACTTGAAGGCAGACTTCTAGTCATAGATGCAGTTGGATGGCGGTCTATGTATCTTGTTGTCTTGCCCAATCGAATCTCATAGGATCTTTCTGACTAGTAATTGCATTGTTATGCCTTGCTCAGTTCCTGTCAATTGCCCTGCTGTAATTTGTTTACCCTTCATGCCATGTTGTTTATCTAAGGAGAGCACCTCTAGTGAACTATGGACCCCAGTCCAATCTTTACCATTGATACATCTTCCACTCTTACTTGTTTACTTGCTGCAAACCATTACCTTTCACACCATACGTTTAATCCTTTGTTACAACAAACTAGTGAGATTGAAAATCTCACTGATTCGTTGGGGCAAAGTCTTGAGTTTGTGTTGTGCAGGTCTGCGCATTGCTTGCAACACCTGTGTGACGTTTCCTTCCTCCTTCTGGTTCGATAACCTCTGTCTCTACTAAGGGAAGACTTGTTGTTGTGCTCATCACACCTTGCTCTTGGGGTTTCCAACGAAGTGCTCCACGTCAGCACCATCACTATACTTTGGATGGATGTTCATCACACCATTCCAAAAATGTTGTGACCTCGTTATTAACAACATCCAATGTCCATGATTAGGAAACCTTGATCATCTTGTTAATCAATGAGCTAGTTTATAAGAGAGGCATAACTAGGAACTTTCTGTTTGTTTATTAAACACACATGTATTAACGTTTCCGTATTAATACAATTATAGCATGCAAAATAAACATCTATCATATACTTGGAATATACATAATAACCACTTTATTATTTCCTCTCAGGGCATATTCTCTTCACTTCTCACCGCTGCCGCCAATGTTTCACATCCTTCACGCGGGAAAAACGGGTATGATTGTGTTCTCTGAATGTATGAGTTACAAGGCATCGCTAAACTATGGTCTATGTTGCTCTAACTGACACAGGTAGGTGAACCATCCCATATGAATATTCGAGCATTGACGGATCCAGTCTGGCTACTAGAAGAGTACGATGGAAGATTCAACAGTTCTCCTAGTTACATGTTGAAGACGGAGAGCACTGCAGGTTTCTTGGGAGGACTACAATATATTGCCTGACGATTTGCTGACATTCATCTAGACGGAGCATTCAAACAAAAGAGGCAAGACGGCGCAAGATCTCGGAGTTCTCCGGGGGCTACTGTTGGGGATATGCTAAATGGGTATCACCATAGCATATCTCTAATCCGGATAACTCGGGTGGCCTACAGTTGGTAGCAAGGACCATGGCCTGCTGGGCTGCCTAGTTAGATGGATCTAGAAGGGAGGCCCATGCTGGATAAAGGAAGGATACGGAGGAGTCACCGACGTACCCGGAGCCTTGGAGTGCAAGACATGTTAGAATAGTTGTATCCCGTGTAGGACCCTATAACCTGTCCGACTAGGACTTTGCTTGTAACCATAGGATCTGGAGACTATATAAGACGGACCTATGGGAGCCTGTAGGGACCTACACAACTCATATCGCGCACAGAGAACCGATCTCTGTAACTCGGCGTTGCCATTATAGTGATTTATAGCAGGAGTAGGATCCCGCCACCATCGTGGGATCTGAACCTAGGTAAGCTGTGTTACCTCATACCTGCCAACCTTCCGCCTTACCCCACATCTCTAAGCACGCTTTGTGAGGAAACCTCCATGGTGTACTCGTCGGCAATACCATGATACAATCCAAACACCTACACCCAAGAAGAGAGCAGTGATTGAATTAAATGATGAAGTGATGAAATAATGTAGCACCCCCCGGGATTAGGGTTAAACTAACCTCAGATCACCATCTAAGATAAGTTCAACTCCTAAACTCGGAAGATCACATTATGATTCGGTAACATTACAGAACACAAGGATTCAACAACATAAGTTTAAACTCTTAACAGAGTGAGATATTAGAGTTATTACAAACCAGAGGTCATAGACCTAACATTACATCACACAGCGAAAGCAAATTATGTTGTTCTACACAACAACTTAGCAAAAGGCCTAAGAGGCCATAAACAAAAGCGACGTCCACCCATAGTCCTCAGGATGCTACCTGGTACCCCCAACTACTCGTCGATGTCAACGTAGAAGCCACCTTCAACTGCAACCAGATCCTCTATAGAAAAACAACAATGGCGCAAGGCTGAGTATGAGAATGTACTCCGCAAGACTTAGATAACCTAGTATCTATATGCTCTGGCTAGAAAGGCTTTCTCTGGATTTTCTTTTGCGGAAAGAAATCTTTCTTTGTAAACAAGAGAGAGAAGAGGCTCGTCTACTCAGAATCTTTTAAAAGGGATGAGATAGCGACTTCTTCATATTGTTCATCAGATCTCGATAACCACCAGCTTCATCAGAACCTCCTATCTAGGATCACCCCCTCGACCTAGAGGAAGCATCCTAAAGCACACATGGATCAACAAGTTTTATAATGGTTAAAGTTATATATGATCTTAGAATCTGGTCACCAAGTGTTCATAACCGTGAACAAGGCTTTTCGAAAAGATTAATACCCTGCAGGGGGGTACAACTTTACCCACACGTACCAACCGACTCTTAATGCCAAATATTATTAGCCCTCTTCCTTGGAAGGCTGGCAGAGGGTGGTTGACCACGACCATTACCTTGCATTCGTCGAGACCATGAGTCACGCAATAAGTATGATTCCGACATAACGAGTCAAATCCCGAAACCTGTACTTAAAGATGTGAGGTGAGGTTGGTTCACCGGGGGCTCCATCGACCCCAAGCAACCGCAGCCACGCTTCCCTACCTATTATGATGCACCTCCATCACCTCCTATTTCGAAAACTTTTTCAATGCCCGAACTATGTGACTCATGGAATCTACTAGGCAAGTTAGTCAGTCGAGGGGTTGTCCAGGCCCCGTGTGGCTATATGCTCGTCTCGGTTCCAAAGGCAAGAACTCAGTTCCTAGTGGTGGCGAGCATGGGACTACAAAAACCACACCCAACGTGGCCTCCCATACAAGCCTTAGCATGTTTAGTTAACTCCTTCGATGATGTCACCAGCTCCTACCTTTCTAGATTCTGTGGCACTTCTGATTCATCGTTGAATAGATCAGACGTTGTTTGTATGCTTGGCTAAGCTTTCGGTAACAAAAGCTCTAAAACGCTGACATGCCAAACCTAGGTATGCTAGGAGCAGTGGATCAAGAGTATAAGGCTACAAAAGGGAAACAGAGCAGCAGATAGGTAACACTAGCTACTGACAAAAGACCACATTGGAATCGTGTGCATCATAGAGAGAAATTAATATACTTTATAAAACATAGGTTCAGAATTAGAGGCTACGCTTGCCTTATCCGTCAGTAGACAGATCCGGATCTTCGGTGTTATTGAATTCATCTTCGGGTTCGGATCCTATCGCGAAGAACCAAATACCGGAAAGAGAGGCAACAATCAAGACATGGAATCGATGCAATTCTCAAACAAGTATGATGATATGACAAGTTGAATTGCATTGAAATGGAACCGTAAAACATGCTCGGCAATTTAAACGGGGTTCCGAGGGTTGAAAACCCTAATTCGGGAAACTCCCGAAACACATGAGAGGGGTTGATTTAGTTCTCTAATTAAACTTGTCATTAAAGTTGTTGATCAATGTATTATTATAGCTTAAATAGGTAGAACTCATTTTTCTGATCATTTTGATATATTATTTGTATTTTTCTGACTTATAAATAATAAGTTATTTAGTTTTCAATATTTAATTCATTTTCTGAAATATTTAAACCTTTATTGCATCCAGCTGACGTCATAATACAACCTAGGGATTTTGTTACCACGTCTGAACATACCCACAGTGACTGACTGGTGGGGCCGAAGCCACATCAGCAGCCACACGCGCAAAACAGGTTCAGGGCATTCTCACTTGGGCTAGCTCTAGCCAGAGGGGTTGTCCGGTGGGCCTAGGCCATGCAGGCGCCACATGGACCTCGCCGGAGAACGGCCAGACGGCGGCGATTGGCGGCGCTAGGGGGCGATCTGGGAGGCGCGGTTTGGCGGGTTCGAATCAGGGCATCATGCTGAGCCAGGAACGGACTACGCCGCCACGGAATGGTCGCCGGAGTAGGCTGCACGGCGACATACGGCGGCAGAGCTCACTGGGCTGCGATGCTGGCACGAACTAGAGCGAGAGGAAGAGGAAGAAGGGGTCCAGAGGGACCGGTAGCTCACCCTGAGCATGATGGAGTGATCGTGGTGGTAGGGGGAGGCCGGAGGCGAGGGAATCCAAGGCGGCGGTGGTCGTCGGTGATGAAGTAAACAGAGTCGAGGGAGACGATTGAGGGCTCCCCTCCTCAATTCCTCTGGTGGGGAGGAAGAGGGAAGCGAGGTGGAGCTCGCAGAGTGCTCAGCTGGCCTCGGGGCGGTGCAACACGACGGCGAGGGGCGGAGCCCGAGGCTAGGGTTTCGGGGCCTCGCGCAGAAGAGAAGAGGGAGGTCGCTAGAGAGGGGGAAAGTGGATGAGGATGGCCAGGGCGACGTCGCGAAAACCTTATCCTTCTCCACCCGGTGGCGGACGGTCGGATGCAGGCGGCGGCGATCGACGGCGCCGGTGACGACAGGAAGATCCCTCCCTGTCTAGAGGAAGACGACGACAGGCATCGGCGAAGTGTACGGGCCTTCTCCTGGGCCCCGGGTGGGCTGACCTAGGCCGCTGCTGGGCTGCAGGAAAGGTTGCAGGGGAGAGGAAGAAGATCTAGGCCGGCCTGGGGGTGCTCTGGATACATTTTTTTTCTGTAAAACCTTTTTCCTTTTTCTATTTTGTGTTTTTCTCTTTGTATTTCGAATCCTTTTCAGTTTTTAAACAGTTTGAAAATACCAAAGAGTTTTAAAATCATTGTAAATATTCAGGGGCCCTTTATACCACTTGGGATCCAATAAACTTTAATACTTTTCAAAATATGAAAACCATTTGAAGGTAGTTTCAAAGAGAAAGGGGGAAGGACTAGGGTTTAGTGTTTTGCACTTGTACTTTAGTACACACACTTGATCACATGCAATATTTTATTGAGTTTAACACATGCATGCAATGCTTAGGTACTAATTACATATTTTACAAGCTTGGGCTGTTACAGCTCTACCCCCTTACAAGAATCTCGACCCGAGATTCCTAAGTTTTAGAAAAGAAGGCTTAGGTACTCAGATCTAAGTCGATCTTCTCGTTCCCAGGTTGCTTCATCCTCAGAGTGATGAGACCACTGAACTTTCAGGAACTTGATGTTTTGACAATGAGTCTTGCGCTCGGTTTCATCAAGGATACGAACATGATACTCACGATAAGTCAGATCCTTCTGGAGATCAAGAGTTTGGTGATCAACACCACGGACAGGATCTTTGAAGCAACGCTTTAGTTGTGACACATGAAAGACGTCATGCACCTCAGGGAAATTAGCAGGCAACTCCAGTTTGTATGCGAGGTTACCTTGATTGGAAAGAACACGAAAAGGACCAACATAGCAAGGAGCCAGTTTGCCTTTGATGGCGAAACGATGGACATCCTTCAGAGGAGTGACCCGGAGATAAGCTTGATCACCGACTTCATATTCAATACGTTGATAGTGACGATCATGATAGCTTTTCTGGCAAGACTGAGCAGTTTTCAAACGATCTCGAATGATACGAACTTGATCTTCTTCTTCCTAGATCATATCCGGTCCAAAGAACTTTCTTTCACCGGTTTCTGACCAGTTCAAAGGAGTACGACAGGTTCTTCCATATATAAACCGGAATGGTGCCATACCAATACTGCACTGACAACTATTGTTGTAGGAGAATTCAACAAGAGGAAGGCATTTCTCCCAGTTCTTGCCAAAAGATATGACACATGCTCTAAGCATGTCTTCAAGGATTTGATTCACTCTTTCGGTCTGGCCTCTGGTGCTAGGATGATAAGCTCTACTGAAGGACAAACGAGTTCCCATAGCTTGTTGGAAACTTGCCCAGAACCTTGAGGTGAACAAACTTCCACGGTCAGAGACGATTTTCTTTGGTACCCCATGAAGGACGACTATTCGGGAGATATACAGATCAGCCAATTGATTAGCAGTAATGCTCTCGCGAACAGGTAGGAAGTGAGAAACCTTGGACAAGTAGTCAACAATTACCCAAATGGCATCATTTCCCTTTTGAGTCTTAGGAAGACCAGTAATGAAATCCATACCAACTTCATCCCATTTCCACTCCGGGATTTTATGTGGTTGCAGGATACCAACAGGTCTTTGCTGCTCAGCTTTGACGCGATGGCAAACGTCACATTCAGCAACAAAACGAGTGATATCCTTCTTCATACCAGACCACCAGAATCTTCGACGAAGATCCTGATACATCTTGGCACCTCCAGGATGGATAGAAAGAGGTGATTCATGAGCCTCTTGGAGAATTAGATCCCTCAATTTTGTTCTCTTCGGCACTACCAGACGGTCTCCAAAGTAAACAGTACCTTGCTTATCAATAGAGAAACACTTAGCAACTCTGCTAGCAATGTTCCCTTTGATCTCAGCAATTTCAGAATAACATTTCTGAGCAAGCTTGATTTCATCCTCTATAGAAGACTTCACTTAGAGAGTAGAAAGGAATCCACGAGGAACTACTTCAAGATTCAATCGAGCGAATTCCTCATGAAGAGATGGTTGTGCTTGTTTGATCAGCAGAGTGTTGCAATAAGATTTACGGCTCAGCGCATCAGCAATGACATTGGCCTTGCCAGGTTGATAATTGAGACCCAAATCATAGTCCTTGATGAGTTCCAACCATCTTCTTTGCCTGAGATTCAAATTAGGTTATGTGAAAAGATACTTCAGACTCTGATGATGCGAGTATAACTCGCAACGACTACAGAGAAGGTAATGTCGACATTGCTTGAGAGCATGAACAACAGCTGCAAGCTCAAGATCATGAGTTGGGTAGTTGTTCTCATGTGGTTTTAGCTGACGGGAGGCATAAGCCACCACATGCCCATCTTGCATTAACACACATCCGAGACCTTGGTGAGAGGCATCGCAAAAGACAACAAAGTCCTTACTAGTGTCTGGAAGAACCAGCACCGGAGCAGTTGTTAACTTGGTTTTTAGCATCTGGAAGCTTTCTTCAGCCTTATCAGACCATTCGAACTTCTTATCCTTCTTAAGAATATCAGTCATCAGCTTTGCAATCCTAGAGAAGTTCTCGATAAATCGACGGTAATAACCAGCCATCCCGATAAAACTTTGGACATCCTTGACGGATTTAGGAGATTCCCAGTCAAGAATAGTTTGGACCTTATCGGGGATAACATCAACCCTTTGGCGGAAACAACATGACCAAGAAATACGAGCTCTTGTAACCAGAACTCACATTTGGAAAACTTGGCGTAGAGACGATGTTCTCGGAGTTTTGTCAACACCAAACGAAGATGTTCAGCGTGCTCTTCTTCAGTCTTGGAATAGACCAGAATATCATCGATGTAAACCACGACGAACATGTTGAGATACTCCATGAAGACAGAGTTCATAAGACGCATGAAAGTGGTTGGAGCATTGGTAAGACCAAAGGACATGACTGTATACTCGTAAAGACCATAAAGAGTGGTGAAAGCAGTCTTTGGAATATCTTCCTTACGGAACTTTATCTGGTGATACCCTGACCTTAAATCCATTTTGGAAAAGACATTTGCACCACTTAACTGATCAAATAGATTGTTGATACTAGGGAGAGGATAATTGTTCTTGATAGTCACAGCATTGAGTGGGTGATAATCCACAACCAGACGCGGTATATTGGTATCCCGCTTCTTGACAAAGATGGTAGGACATCCCCAAGAAGATGTGCTGGGCTGAATGTATTCTTTTCCTTCTAACTCCTGTAATTGCTTCTTCAACTCCACAAGCTCATGATGAGGCATACGATAGGGTCTTTTAGAAACAGGAGCAGTTCCAGGAACTAACTCTATGACAAACTCCACACTTTGATCAGGTGGCATGCCAGGCAACTCCTCAGGAAAGGCATCCGGAAACTCACAGACCACGGAAACATCTTGGATCTCTAACAGAGGTAGAAATTCAAGAGCGTACAACTCCACTTCAGGAATAGAAACAACTGAAGGAGATAGTGACCATACGGTCCAGTACTTGACTGTTATGCCAGCAGGACTAGTCAGAGTCACATACTTGGTTGTACAATCGAGGATAGCTTGATAACGGGTCAACCAGTCCATGCCCAAAATGATGTCAATATCAGTTGACTTGAGGGAGATCAAAGAAGTGGGGAAAAGTTGAAATGCAACTTCGATTAGATTCCCATGACTAACCATGGTGGAATGCCAACTAGAACCAGGAGATTAAACCCATAGAGGAACAGATAATCCCTCAAAACTTATCCCATGCATTTGAGCGAAAGCTTGTGATAGAGATGAATGCGATGCTCCAGAATCAAACAAAACTTTAGTTGGAATTTGATTGATACGAAGCGTACCCATGATGACGCTTGGATCTTCCTGAGCCTCCTCAGTAGAGATATGGTCCAGGCATCCTTTTCCAGCACCTGGATACTTATCATTCTTCTTTGGTAGTGGTGCATTCGCCGCAACACTCTTTGAGGACACTCCTTTGCATAGTGGCCAGGCTGGCGACAATTAAAGCATATAAAACCTGATGCATTGCCAGCAGAAGGGCAGTTTGATCCACCAGCTTTGCTTGAAGTATCATTCGGACAAGGAGCATATCCAAAAGTCCTTGGAGTATAAGGAGCACGTGGTACAACACAGTAAGGCATGAAGACGTGATGCTTCTTATTACCAGATCCAGCCTTGTTATACCCTTCCTGAGGACGCTTACGGGTTTCTTCATACTCCACTTTTCCACTCTCGGCTTTCATAGCCTTGTTGACAAGACCTTGGAAGTTACAAAAGTCCATGAGGTGGATATCACGGCGAACCTCAGGATCAAGTCCCTTGCGGAACAGAGCTTGCTTCTTAACATCAGTGGAGACCTCTTCAGTAGCATAGTAGGCAAGGCGGTTGAAGTTGCGTTGGTAAATCACAAACGGAACCAGTGACCTGCTTCAGTTTGAGGAACTCCTCCCTCTTCAGATCCATCAGACCCTCCAGAGTATGATAAGCTCGGAAGGCTTTAGTGAACTCTTGCCATGTAACAACATGTTGAGCTTCTTGCATAGCCAATAAATTTTCCCACCAGGAATTGGCTGCTCCCTCCAGATGGTAGGCAACAAAAGTCACCCAATCAGCTTGAGCAACATGACCAACCTGAAGTTTGCGCTCCATGGTGCGAATCCAGTAGTCCGCATCAAGTGGCTCAGTGGAATAGCTAAAAACTGGCGGAGTGAGACGTGTGAAGTCCTTGATACCAACTTGATTGTTCTAGCGTTGAGCAGTGTTGCGCTCAATCCTTTCAAGGAGCCTCATGTTGTCAGCACGGTTGGTTTCGTACATGGCCATGAGTTGAACCATGGACGGTGGTGGAGGAAGGTTGGAAGATTCACCCTCATTTGCGGCACCCCGAGCACGGGTACGGGCACGAGAAGTGTCACCCATCCTGAAAGAACAAAAAGAAGGTTAGACAAGGGATCCAAAGGAACAAGACGGAAAGATGAAGAAAGAGTACTTGATATAAACATATCACCTTATCAAGCATGGTAGTATCAAAGCACTAATGTATACACTAACCAGCTAACTTACAAACCATGACAATGGAATGCTAAGATGTTACATACCAAGCAAAACTGAGATATCTTGGAACTCTGAGAATAGCAACCAGGTACGGAGTACTTTTAGAAAAACAACCCCAAAACCACGATCCTAAAAGTTTTGAGATATAAGGTAAGGGATGAAAACCTTTTCAAACCAAATAAGGTAAGAGAAACTCCAGCATCGGAAACACACCAGAGAAGGAGTAAAAAGAATCCTAGTCAGAGTTTCTGCAAATAGTTTTTTTAACTTTCAAATAGTTTGGTCAACTTCTAGACTCAACATCGACCAATAAAAGGGTTTCCTACAGGCAGTCATGCTTTGATACCAAAACCTGTAGCACCCCCTGGGGTTAGGGTTAAACTAACCTCAGATCACCATCTAAGATAAGTTCAACTCCCAAACACAGAAGATCACAGTATGATTCGGTAACATTACATAACACAAGGATTCAACATGATAAGTTTAAACTCTTAACAGAGTAAGATATTAGAGTTATTACAAAAGAGAGGTCATAGACCTAACATTACATCACACAGCGAAAGCAAATTATGTTGTTCTACACAACAACTTAGCAAAAGGCCTAAGAGGCCATAAACAAAAGCGACGTCCATCCCATAGTGCTCAGGTTGCTACCTGGGACCCCCAACTACTCGTCAATGTCAACGTAGAAGCCACCTTTAGTTGCAACAAGATCCTCTATAGAAAAACAACAATGGCGCAAGGCTGAGTACGAGAATGTACTCCGCAAGACTTAGATAACCTAGTATCTATATGCTCTGGCTAGAAAGGATCTCTGGATTTCTTTTGCGGAAAGCAATCTTTATTTGTAAACAAGAGAGAGAAGAGGCTCGTCTACTCAGAATCTTTTAAAAGGGATGAGATAGCGACTTCTTCATCTTGTTCATCAGATCTCGATAACCACCAGCTTCATCAGAACCTCCTATATAGTATCACCCCCTCGACCCAGAGGAAGCATCCTTAAGCACATGTGGATCAACAAGTTTTATAATGGTTAAAGTTATCTATGATCTTAGAATCTGGTCACCAAGCGTTCATAACCATGAACTCGGCTTTTCGAAAAGATTAATACCCTGCAGGGGTGTACAACTTTACCCACACGTACCAACCGACTCTTAATGCCAAATATTATTAGCCCTCCTCCTTGGAAGCCGGAAGAGGGTGGTTGACCATGACCTTTACCTTGGTTTCATCGAGACCATGAGTCACGCAATAAGTATGATTCCACTGTAACGGGTCAAATCCTGAAGCCGGTACTTAAAGATGTGAGGTGAGGTTGGTTCACTAGGGGCTCCATAGACCCCAAGCAACCGCGGCCATGCTTCCCTACCAGTTATGATGCACCTCCATCACCTCCTCTTTCGAAAACGTTTTCAAATCTTATGCCAATGGAAAGCCCGAACTATGTGACTCATGGAATATACTAGGCAAGTTAGTCAGTCGAGGGGTTGTCTAGGCCCCGTGTGGCTGTATGCTCGTCTCGGTTCCAAAGGCAAGAACTCAGTTCCTAGTGGTGGCGAGCATGGGACTACAAAACACACACCAAACGTGGCCTCCCATACAAGCCTTAGCATGTTTAGTTAACTCCTTCGATGATGTCACCATCTCCTACCTTTCTAGATTCTCTGGCACTTCTGATTCATCATTGAATAGATCAGACGTTGTTTATATGCTTGGCTAACCTGTCGATAACAAAAGCTCCACAACGCTCACATGCCAAACCTAGGTATGCTAGGAGCAGTGGATCAGGAGTATAAGGCTACAAAAGGGAAACAGTGCAGCAGATAGGTAACACTAGCTACTGACAAAAGACCACATTGGAATCGCGTGCATCATAGCGAGAAAGTAATATACTTTATAAAACATAGGTTCAGAATGTGAGTCTACCTTGCCTTGTCCGTCAGTAGACAAATCCGGATCTTCGGTGTTGTTGACATCAGCTTCGGGTTCGGATCCTATCGCGAAGAACCAAATACCGGAAAGAGAGGCAACAATCAAGACATGGCATCGATGCAATGCTCAAACAAGGATGATGATATGACAAGTTGAATTTCATTGAAATGGCACCCTAAAACATGCTCGGCAATTTAAACGGGGTTTTGAGGGTCAAAAACCGTAATTCGGGAAACTCCGGAAACACATGAGAGGGGTTGATTTAGTTCTCTAATTAAAATTGTCATTAAAGTTGTTGATCAATGTATGATTATAGCTTAAATAGGTAAAACTCATTTTTCTGAACATTTTGATATATTATTTGTATTTTTCTGACTTATAAATAATAAGTTATTAAGTTTTCAATATTTAAATCATTTTCAGAAATATTTAAACGTTTATTGCATCAGGCTGGCATCATAATACAACCTAGGGATTTTGTTACCACATCTGAACATATCCACAGTGACTGGCTGGTGGGGCTGAAGCCACATTAGCAGCCACACGCGCAAAACAGGTTCAGGGCATTCTCACTGGGGCTAGCTCTAGCCAGAGGGGCTGACCGGTGGGCCTGGGCCACGCAGGCAAGCCACGCAGGCGCCAAGCGGACCTCGCTGGAGAACGGACAGACGGAGGCGACTAAATGGTCGCTGGAGCAGGATGCACGGCGACGTACGGCGGCAGAACTTACTGGGCTGCGATGCTTGCACGAACTAGAGAAAGAGGAAGAGGAAGAAGGGATCCAGAGGGACCGGTAGCGTGATGGAGTGATCATGGAGTGATCATGGTGGCACGGGGAGGCCGGAGGCAAGGGAATCCACGGCGGCGGTGGTCGTCGGTGACAAAGTAAACGGAGTCGAGGGCGACGATTGAGGGCACCCCTCCTCAATTCCTCTGGTGGGGAGCAAGAAGGAAGCGAGGCGGAGCTCGCGGAGTGCTCAGCTGGCCTCGGGACGGTGCAGCACGACGGCGAGGGGCGGAGACCGAGGCTAGCGTTT
This sequence comes from Avena sativa, assembly GCA_916181665.1. Taxonomy (NCBI): domain Eukaryota; kingdom Viridiplantae; phylum Streptophyta; class Magnoliopsida; order Poales; family Poaceae; genus Avena; species Avena sativa. Next base: position 181,672,817 of record OV702284.1, on the reverse strand, counting down.
TGGGGCCTCGCGCGGAAGAGAAGAGGGAGGTCGCTGGAGAGGGGGAAAGTGGATGAGGATGGCCAGGGCGACGTCGCGAAGACCTTATCCTTCTCCACGCGGCGGCGGACGGTTGGATGCAGGCGGAGGCGATCGATGGCGCCGGTGACGACAGGCAGCTCCCTGCCTGTCTGGAGGAAGACGACGATAGACATCGGCGAAGGGGTACGGGCCTTCTCCTGGGCCCCGGGTGGGCTGACCTGGGCTGCTGCTAGGCTGCAGGAAAGGTTGCAGGGGGAGAGGAAGAAGATCTGGGCCGGCCTAGGGGTGCTCTGGCTACATTTTTTCTGTAAAACCTTTTTCCTTTTTCTATTTTGTGTTTTTCTCTTTGTATTTCAAATCCTTTTCAGTTTTTAAAAAGTTTGAAAATACCAAATAGTTTTGAAATCATTGTAAATATTCAGGGGCCCTTTATACCACTTGGGATCCAATAAACTTTGATACTTTTCAAAATATGAAAACCATTTGAAGGTAGTTTCAAAGAGAAAGGGGGAAGGACTAGGGTTAAGTGTTTTGCACTTGTACTTTAGTTCACACACTTGATCACATGTAATATTTTATTGAGTTTTAACACATGCATGCAATGCTTAGGTACTAATTACATATTTTACAAGCTTGGGCTGTTACAAAGAAGCTAAGAAATGTCTTAAGGAGAATGGTACTAAATCTGAAGATGTGAAGAATTTACCTCCTATAGAAGAATTATGTAAGCCAATCTCCCACTCATCCAATATCGAGGTAAACTCTCTCCAACATTTTGATGAAGGTGATATTCTTTATTCTAAACCTCTTGATCAATGCTTAGAAGAATTTGATATCTTCATTGTTAAGCAAGATAATTTTAATAAGAGAGTGCGGAATCATTTAATGGAAAACTCTAGAGCTATTAATGAGTTAAAAGATATTATGGAAAGAACCTCCAATGATGTTAATATGCTTGTTAAACACTTCCAAATGGTTCAAACTCAAATTTATCAACTTCCTTAAGTAGAAAAAGATTTTCTAGTTAATGCTTCTAGAGAAAAAACATGCTTATGAAATTATAACTAGGAGTGTTGCTGCTACTCAAGATCCTTTATATCCTGATGGACATCCTAAAAGAATTGATAAGGATTCTCAACAAGCTGAAAATATTGGTACTTCTTCTAGGAGAAAGAAAAAGTAACATAAAATAGTTGTAGAATCTTCTGAATATGCTATAGATACTAATAGTATATCTATTTTTGATCCTGAAATTGAAAGTGGTAATGATAAAAATGATGCTCCTGATAAGGAAGAAATTGAAGAGGAACCTGAAAGGCACACTAAGAACACTAAGTACACTAAGGAAGATTTTGTTGCTAATAAACATGGTAGTGAAAGAGAGCCTTGGGTTCAAAAACCAATGCCTTTCCCTGATAAGAAACACAAGTCAAAGGAATAAGAACACTATAACAAGTTTTGTGAGTGGATGAAACCTTTATTTTTGCAAATTCCTTTGACTGATGCTATTAAATTGCCTCCTTATTCAAAGTATATGAATGATATTGTCTCTAATAAAAGGAAGATTACTAATAAGGAAATTCCACTTCAATTGCTAATTATTCCTTCAATGGTAAGGTTCCAAAGAAACTTGGGGATCCAGGGATTCCAACTATTCCTTGCTCTATTAAAAATAATTATGTTAGAACTGCTTTGTGTGATTTGGGAGCAGGGGTTAGTGTTATGTCTTTTTCTTTCTACAAGAGACTTCAACTAGAAAAAATGATACCAACTGATATATAGTTGCAAATGTCTTATAAGTATACTACTATTCCTGTTGGTATATGTGAGGATGTTTCTATTCAAGTGGCTCATAATTGTCTGATATTAACTGATTTTGTTGTGCTTGAAATGCCTGAAGATGATAATATGTCTATTATTCTTGGGAGACCTTTTCTTAATACTGCAAGTGCTGTAATCAATTGTAACCAACAAAAAGTAACTTTTAGTCTTAATGACAAAGAGCATACTGTCTATTTACCAAAGAAGATTGATAAGAGTTATGTCCTAAATTCAATTAAAAATATTGAGGGCATCAAAGTTGGAGAAATATATTGTCCCATACCACAAGAAAATTACGAAACTATTATGATTGGGACTATTGCTATCAAGATTGAGGTAACATAATCATTAAGTGAAATGCAAAGTTTTGTTTCATATAAAATTGTTTTGGAAATAAGACTTGATCAACCTTGTTAACAACGGGATTTTAATGAACAAAAAAATGTTTTCACCATGATTATCCTTGCTCACTTTTACTTTCTCTACTCCAATCTTTGCTCTTCACCTTACTCGTCTTTGTTTTGCTAGTAGCTTGCATTTAGAGTGTCTTAGAACTTCTGTAGTTTTAGTTTTGGTTTGCTTTGGCATCTTTCCAAAATCTTTTTCTACGAGAAAATCATTTATCAATACCTGAAAATTTCTCAAAAATAAAGTTTCTTGAAAAATTCCAGAAAATTCATATTAAAATTTTATGCTAAAAAAGGGGAAGAGAGGTACCTGGAGGGACCTAGCGGGGCCCACCAGGCAGGCACACTGTAACATCCCAAAAATATAACCCAAGGATCATCAAAACTCTAATCACTAAAATTAGGGTTAATAAAAACTTTGATTAATTTAAAATCATATGAATGCATGTGTGAATGAGGTGATTTGATAAATGCATGAATGAACTTGTGTGATTAACCTAAATAGCAAGAAATGGTTTAAAGATGAAAATAACATCATATAAAACATTTCCATGCAGAAACAAAACAACAGAAAATCAAAAACAAATAAAATAAAGCAAATGGTCATTTTTGCCAATCTCGCTCACTAGGTCACTTTGAGTGTTTCTAGCTCAATATTTCAAACAGAAAGTTTTCCAACTCTTTTTACCCCTTTCTAGAACAACTAAAAGTAAATCAAAGCCCACCTTTCAAACTTACAGTACCATTTGGCAACCTCATTCAAATCAAAATTCAAAATTGAATTTTTATCATATGTGAAGATCACACATTTTCAAAACCTAACCAAACCAGTGCCCCTTGAATAATCCAACTAACCAGACACTCCCTAGTATGTGCCTAGCAAACCCACCAAGTTTGAATCCAAAATTATAATTTAAAGTTCTTGCGGCCATTTCATCAAACACCTTGCAGATACAAATCAAACAAACATCAAACACTATAGTATGCAGTAAAATTGGCCTAACTTTTTCCCTTTATAGCTCACTCTACACTCTCAGTAGATGATCAAAGTAATCTAATTAGCTTTAGCACCACTGTGAGCAAGCCTAGCCATTAATGTCAAGCATGCCAAGAACACCATTGCCACCCTATTGTCGCCAGCGAGCTAGAGGTCGCACTAGCCTCGCCAACCTTGTCTGGGACATGCAGCACCGTCCACCGCCACCCACTGTCCCAACCCCGATCAATGCCAGCCCCTGGACCACACGACACGCCCATGCCAAACTCCTCTGCGACCATGCCGAGAGCGCGCCAGTGCGCCACGCTCGACCAGCACCCACAGACCGCGCGCTGCCCTCGCCGCTTGCAGGGATGATCCCCAGCACCCCAGCACCCCGCCAGACATGCACGTTCGCCGCCGCGCAGACCACGCGCGTTGTGCGACATTAAAACCGCCGTTGGACCCGCCCAGAGCATCAGCGTGTTCCGACCGATCAGCACCACCCGACGCCTCGCCACCGTGCCGTTGAGCTTCTCCAGGGAGCATAGCACCGCCCCCTACCATTGCCCATGCCAGTAGCCCTCTGTGCCGTCGACCACGACGAGCTCAGCCCGCTCCCGTCGGTCTCCTTCCGCCACTATAAATAGAGGCCTCCACCGCTAGTTTTCGCCACACCAGTTCACTCCCCTCTCACCCAGGACCACCCCACCTTACTCCCGGAGCAAGGCGAGCAGCGCATCGCCGGAATTTGGCCGGAGCCCGCCGCTGCTGGAGAAGAAGGGAGCCGTCGATTGGAGCCGCCCTAGGAGAAGTTGTCGGTACCAGGTGACCCACCGTCGTCGACTTCGTCGTTCGCCCCCATCGCCGACCCTCGCTTGAGCCTCGGTGAGCCTCCCACGACCTCCACCTGCCGCGCTATGGTTCTGTCTCGCCGGCGCTGCCCGACGTGGACGATGAACCGTAGCCGTTCGATTAGAGTTAGATCGTGCGGTTTGCATTGCCCCGCACCGCTTCGCCCCTCCCCATCTCACTAACGCATGGGGACAGCCACTTAACCAGCCCGCATACGCGCTGTGTGTAGTGGGCCGGCCCAGTAAAACATCCCACGTGACCCAACAATTCAAATTAAGCTTTATTCATTTAATTTCAAACATAGTTCTGTACCTATATTCAAAAATCCACCCAGCTCGATTCACTAAACCAAAATGCATGAAACCAATTTTGTTAGAACGGTACTGAAATGCTTAATCCAAGCCCGTTGGATTCAGACCATTTGGAGTTATAGATCAACCATGGTAAAAATAACAAGTCAGAAGCTTTTCTGCATTCAAACATTTTTCAAAATTCAACCATAAAATCTTTTGAGTAGATTCCAACTCTCAAAAATCACATTTGATCATACCTTTCAGAATATATAAAAACATATGGGTTTACTTGCAGAAATAATGTTCAAGTAATAAAAGAATGCCACATAGGAATTTCTAGTCACTTTATTTAATTAAAATAAAAAGGTTAAACCTTATTAAATTGTGACACCACTTTAAATCACATTCCCATGTACTGAAATATGTGGTGATGACATGTGTCAACATGATCCCATGTTTCAGTTGGAGAATATTAAATCTAAAGTAGTTTTTCAATGAGTAGAAATTACTTTTCTCAAATAAAATAAATAAGACAAGTGCTTTAATCCTTGTGATAATAGTGATGATGCTAGATCATCTAGTGTGACTTTTTGTGTGGTGATTAAAAATAGTGAAGTATTGTTTGGTGATTGTGTACCTCGTATTTATTTATAGACGCTAGTACCAACCAAGGATACGAGGAGGATACTACGAGGAAGAAGCCGAGGAGAACTTCAACCACTGCTCTGCTCAAGGCAAGCTATTAAGTTAGCAAGCTAACCCTTGCAAATTATGCAAGCCAATACTTGCTTGTTACTATGCCAACTACATGCCTTAAGGATATGTGATGATAGCCACTTGATAACCCAATCCCAGTTTTACTTGCAAGCTTAATACTTTATTTTCTTTATCAAAGCTTTCTCTTAGAGTTTACATGGTGACTTGTCGATTCTAGAAAGATAATGAAAGGTAGCATAAAGAGCATAAAATTTGGCCTAAGTTAGATATACTTGATGTCATCCTAAGGCATGAGATTGAACTTAGCAAATCTCCACTTGTTTACCACCCCTCATTAGTATTTACCACCACTTGTAGATTCTAGTGCTAAGTATAAAACTTGATCAACTTTAGATGGGAATACTTGGTGAAAATGGTTATGAAAACCTTAGAATGATGAGTCATTCTACTAAAAATTTTTGACATGTGTTTCCGAACACCAGATGATTTTGATGATGAAAATGTTGAGGCATGAGCCTTAGCCCTTTATAAAACTGATGGTTGTCTGGATGCGATACCATTCCAATTTTATCGTACAACCAGAATACCCAAAATTTGGGTAGGGCTTGACTGGAAATTTATATACCTTAGTATGGGTTCCCTCGCGGCCAAGGTCTGAGCTGAGGCTACCTTGTGAAGATTGTCCACCTGTTCAGTACCCAAGATGACAGTTGGTCATGGTTGGGAGGCCAAACTCACAGGAGAGGTGCCTATACTAGGGCGTGTAATTGAAAGGTTAGGATTGATTATCCGCATACTAAGTATGGTGAATTCAGGATTGTTCCTGACACATGTATCGAATGTTGTGGTGAAAGTGTACAATCTCCGCAGAGTGTCAAACTATTCGAATAGCCGCGTCCGCGGTTATAGACAGTTGGAGTGGCCATACTGTTCCCCCGTTAGATGTTTTCAAAATGACTTGTGAAATGAATTATGACTTTGACTTGACCACAACAGAGTTGTGATATGAAATACAAATTCCCACTTAGGTGTTATAAAACTTTCAACTATTTTTCTTTGCTTCTGAACTTAGTAGAGGTAAATCTGGCTTTTTGCAAAACAACCTTAGAGCTTAGTATCCTACTACAAAAACCCCCTTAACTTGTTAGTATTAGTTTGCGAGTAGTTAAAGAGTACTCATGGATTTGTCCCTGGCTATTCTCGTGGCCAGACTATGAAGAGGAGTATCAGGATGAGGGACCGCGGGAAGGTTACGACAACTAGGATCATCTCCCATTGTCAGCATTGCCACTGACCCTGAAGATGGAGTTTCACCTACGCTATTGTTACTATTACGTTATTCCGTTTGTTGAGTTGTATTAAGAACTAGATCATGAGATCCTTATTTCTGTAAGAACTTATGTATGGTTTGTAATGGATGATAAATTGTGATATCCAAATCTATTATGTCTCGCAAAAATGGTAATCTTGGGATTGCGATGTATGTCATAACAGGCATCTGGGATTAAAAATCCGGGTGTTGACAAGTTGGTATCAGAGCCATCCTGACCATAGGAGACCCTAGTTAGGATGGACGTTTGAATCAAAAACTTAGTTTCAAAACCAAAGGAAGTGAGTATTTACAAAAACTTTTTCCCATTCTTATCACTTGGATTCTTTCATCAAAATTTCATGTCCCTCAAAAATTCATGCAAAATACATAAAATTTGACACACTTGATCACTCTACTAACTTACGCATCCTATATTCTTATATATGGACGTGAAGTACAACAAGTTTTATCAGTTGGGGAATGGAGGAGACCTCATGTTTTAGCGTGACTTGGACCAGCTTTCGGAACTTCTGGAGCGTCCGCACCCTGAGTTCTTTGGAGCTCAGCTCAATGATCAGGAAGGAGAAGATCTGCAGTGGCTAGTTGTTGCAAGTCTCTGAGGAAAGATTGAACCTCCCACTGCAGAGGGAATTCAGTTCACCTTAAGAGAAAACAACTGGCTCGATGGACTGGCCAGGGCAATGCAGGAAGCTCTTGCCCGTCTATGTGGGCAGAGTATCAATCAGATCAAGGGTACCCGTTTTGAGTTCTACCCAAGGCGTGATGTTATGGGACAGCCACTGGAGGCCCCATACCACCCCGAGCTGAAGAGTCAATTGGACCACCTCAGCTTCATGATGAATGACCGTCAGAAGGATTTGGCAAATGCTCGTGCCTACACCAACCACAAGTACGCCATCGCCAAGAAGAAGGATCAGAACCTCGCCATGCTAGTGAAGGATCGCAAGTCTCGTCACCGTCAGCTCGACAAGAAGGACCGCATCATTGCCCGTCTTCGCCACCGGATCACGGATTTGGAGGAGACGGTCCATGAGAGAGACATGTAGTTGGAGGAAAGGGAGAATGCCGGAGAAGACCTTCGTGGAGACCCCTACTCCTATCTCAGCGATGATGATGACTTTCTGGAGAATCAGGCCATGGACTTCTTCACCGATGAGGATGATTTCGCCTTCATCGATGATGATGATGAGGAAGATGATGAGTACACTGACTCCGAGGAGTATTAGCACTTGTGCACTAGCGTTAGTGAATTGTATTTGGTCCCACTGTATCGTAGCTTCACAAAATGGTTCTTAAAACCATCTATTTTTCTTTGTTGTGGTGTGTGTTGTATTGTGTGCTATGAATGAATGAAAAGACAGTTGCTAGCAAAATCTGAGTCACACTTTAACAAATTTAAAAACTTTTCAACAACCCCTAAACCTTACAAATTTCCCTCTTTTCTCATGATCTATCTCAATCTTCAGATGCCTCGCAGAGGAAGCAACTCAGCCCCAGACCCGATATTGCAACTCTTGCAAATGATGGTTTCAGACCGCGAAGCCGAAAGAGTCGAACGTCAAGCCAACCTAGCCACCCTACAATAGATATCCCAGATGGCCAACAACAATCAAGGCCATGGAAATTAGTACAAGTATGGACCTCATCTCAAGAATTTCCAGAACACCAATCCACCTGTTTTCACTAAGTCAGAAGAACCCCTAGATGCAGATGATTGGCTGCAAACAATGGAGAACAATCTGGAAGTCGCAGGAGTGGAAGCTAACGAGAAAGTTCTGTTCGCCACCCACTATCTAGCCGGAGATGCAAGAGAATGGTGGAACAGCGTTCGTGCAATGATCGGAGGTCAGATGATGACTTGGGAGGAATTCAAGGTCATGTTCAGCAGAACCCATGTGCCACCTGGTTTGATCAAGAGGATGAGCGATGAATTTAGAGAACTGAAGAAAGGAAGGATGACAGTAGTGGAATACCATGACAAATTCTTTTCATTAGCTATGTATGCCCCGGATGAGATCGACACTGAAGCCAAGAAGAAAGAGAGATTCCTGAATGGTCTGCACGATGAGATGAAGACGGTGTTAGTCAATATCCCCTTTGTTGATGATAAAGGGGTTAACCTCTTGGGTGGCCCGATCTTCACAGATCTTGTGGTGAAATCGATGGGAAAGCGAGGGGAAAGGGAGAAGGTAGCGGAAGCGAATACACACCTCGCGAAGAACACGATGAACACATGCAAAACTCACACGATACAAGGCCGATTGCTCCCGAACGGTGGCCACCGGTCTGATAGAATCCTTGCAAGGAAAGATCGGTCAACGTGCTCCCTCAAATCCACATCGGAGAGGGAAGAACACCTTGGGGAGGGTCTTGACAACTTGGAGACGAGACAACAAACTCCAAGGCCTTGTTCAATGATGGATGCGTGATGCAAAGTCCAATCGAGGTTGGTGACGATAGTCGGTCCCCTTGGTAAATGGGATGAGGCAAAACTAGAGATTCCACACAAGGGGGTTGTCTTTAGTCTATCATCTATGCCTCTAGGGATACATGAGGGGTGGGGGATCTATTTATAGGCCAGCCACTAAACAAGTGTAGTTTGGGGATAAACTAGGCAAATAGGTAAGTAAAGGGGAATACATGGGTTGTGGCCCAACTGGTGTGCGCAGGCACAGGCATGACCGGTAGTACCGGTCATCACCAGTAGTACCGCTCATGGTATCCGGTAGTACCGCTTGCGGGCGGTAGTACCGCAAGCCGGTACCGGGGCATCCAGTGGCGATGGCGCAGGCTTCAGTACGAGGCGGTAGTACCGGTCATGTTGGGCGGTAGTACCGGTGCCCGGTAGTACCGCTGATGGGAGCGGTATTACCGCAGGCGCCTGCCTTCTTCCGTCTTCTCTTCCAAGCCACCGTCTTATCGGGCTTGATGCTCCAGGCTTCCTCCCTTGCCTCTGTACTTTTCAATGTGAACCTATCATGGCCATAGGACAGAGTATGAAGTAGTATACCATTCAATAGTGTAGGAAGTGAGCTCGCATAGAGAAACATATTCACCTTTGGAGTCCATGACGACTTGGCGTAAGTTGGAGACCTTGATGTAGTAACAACCGTAGGTCAGGCTGCATCATCTCCCCCCTTCAAAAAGAGTCGTCCTTGACTCTCCATGTTCATCACGAAGTAGAAGATGTCGAAGGACATCCTTGATCCTGGGGTTCACCATATAGTCGTCCTCGGGAAGATTGACTTGACAACACTTCAATGTTCCTTCACCTTCCATGAAGCCTACAAAGGTCATGACAAAAGCGAAGCAACACTCAAAGTGTAGCCAATTCATGAACATTATATCATGAGTTCTCAAGTAGAAGGAAGTCACCTTAGCTTGTAGAGATAGCTCGATGAAGGGTAGCCGTAGGTAACTCTCTTCAGTTCTTCTTGTCAACACATGGTTGGCAGGGGTTGACGTGTAAGCATTTGTATCTTCATACAACAAAGACCAAGCAACATATGTTTGTGTGTGATAGAGGAGCATGTCATTTGTGGCATGTCCATTCTTGTTCACAACACTATTAGCACAACTCAAGTATAGAAAACGGGATGCACACTACTAGGAAAACAGCCTTTAGTGGCGCACCTGAAACCATCATCTGTGGCGCACCTGTAGTGCGCCACGGTCCTTGCGCTATGGCTATCTCTCAGCTGTGTAGAGATAGGCGTAGCGCACCTCCTAGTGCGCCACAGAAGTTTGGCGTGGTGCGCTACCCCTTGGATCTTCTGTGGCGCACTAGCTAGTGCGCCACTAAACATCCATGGTGCGCTTTAGGTGTAGTGCGCCACAGAAGGTAGACCATGTGCGCCACAGATGTATTTTTTTGTTTTTTTTAATTTCCAAGCCAGATTATATGCAATACAGATTATATACAATATTACAGCAGATATACACACACAGATACAAGATATACAATTATATATATAAATACTCAATATGAAAAACAAGATTGAAACAAATACATATAGATAAGTCTCATACATGAATACATAGTCCAAGTTACATTGTTTTGATCATGTTACAAAGTAGTAGTTGGTGACATGCGAATACATGTGTCGATCGAACAAGTTAGAGCTCGGAAGCTCGCCTAGACATCTAAACTAGCTAGCTAGACACAAACGCGGGATAAATAACCAAAGAAGATAAGCATGATCACCGCCGCGACGAAGGTGTAGGTCTTCATCCGGTTCCTTGTCCTAACTACCGCTAGATAGCGCGTGTATCTAGCTTCCGCCTCCGCCATAGTGTTGTACCCTTTGTAGCTATTGCCGCTGAAACGGTGCACCTGTCTCCGGCAGTCTTCCCAATCATCGTAGACTTCGGGAACCCGTCCCTTGTACACGACGTACCACGTCATCTACAAGTTGACAATAATAACTAACCGGTGATTGAAAAAACATGTATAATTAAAGTCGCATATGAAGATACACTTATAGAAAGTACTCTTAAATCAAAAAGAGCAAACTCAAAAAGCATGCCTCATATATAACTAGGTTGTTGGACACAGGAATATGCTTATTACGGGACTGTTAGCCAAGTAGGATGCACAATTCCTGGACTTGTGCATATCACAAGGCTAACAATCCCGTCATAGCACATTCACATATATATTGTGCCACGACATTTCAATCATCGGCATATTCTCGAAAAAGACAAAAATAACTCGAAAAGCATGCCTCATATATAACTAGGTTGTTGGACACAGGAATATGCTTATGACGGGACTGTTAGCCAAGTAGGATGCACAATTCCTGGACTTGTGCATATCACAAGGCTAACAATCCCGTCATAGCACATTCACATATATACTGTGCCACGACATTTCAATCATCGGCATATTCTCGAAAAAGACAAAAATAACTCGAAAAGCATGCCTCATATATAACTAGGTTGTTGGACACAGGAATATGCTTATGACGGGACTGTTAGCCAAGTAGGATGCACAATTCCTGGACTTGTGCATATCACAAGGCTAACAATCCCGTCATAGCACATTCACATATATATTGTGCCACGACATTTCAATCATCGGCATATTCTCGAAAAAGACAAAAATAACTCGAAAAGCATGCCTCATATATAACTAGGTTGTTGGACACAGGAATATGCTTATGACGGGACTGTTAGCCAAGTAGGATGCACAATTCCTGGACTTGTGCATATCACAAGGCTAACAATCCCGTCATAGCACATTAACATATATATTGTGCCACGACATTTCAATCATCGGCATATTCTCGAAAAAGACAAAAATAACTCGAAAAGCATGCCTCATATATAACTAGGTTGTTGGACACAGGAATATGCTTATGACGGGACTGTTAGCCAAGTAGGATGCACAATTCCTGGACTTGTGCATATCACAAGGCTAACAATCCCGTCATAGCACATTCACATATATATTGTGCCACGACATTTCAATCATCGGCATATTCTCGAAAAAGACAAAAATAACTCACACTTGTCGTCCGAGAACCAAAGAGTAAGCAAAAAAACCAAAGAGTAAGCAAAAAAACCAAGCATTGATTGATATATAATAATAATAAGCAAAATAAGTAAGCGGTGATTCATAAACCTAATAAGATAAGTACACTTGTCGTCCACACACACACACAAAGGTCATCTATAGTTTGCAACTACAACTAGGCCAACATCAAGCCTTCTGGCTCGGCTTAGGGAACGGGAGGATGCCCTGTCTCGTCATGAACTTCCTATAGTCACCCTGCATCTCTAGGCGATCTTCTATGTCACGGTTATTCGGGATATTTCCTCCGTAGAAGATCCCCCCCAAAGTCATGACATCACGAAAGATGATTGCCCCAAACTGCTGCTGGATGCGATACATCTCTTGTCTAATATCCGAATCATTGATCTTGGCCTTTGCTTCGGCCCACTGTTTGAGATGATCTGGCAGCGTAGAATTCTGCTGGTCAAGTAGGAACGCCCTCATGTGATGGAGTGCGTAGTAGGCTTCCTTCTTACTGTTTTCCGGCTGCTTCACGCAGGGGAACTCTATTACATGGTTGAAGACGTGCCTGCCGAACTTGACCTTCTTACGCATGAAGTTGGTGCCTTCCGTCGAGGCAAAGCCAGAGAGAGCATCATCCAGAATTTCCTTGATCTTGTCGTAGTTTTTCTTCTTTTCTAGACTCCCCGAGTCGAAATACGTGGCGTGGGAATGCTTCGGCGATAAGGAGATGAGCGTGCAGTGTTCATCTCTGCGCAAAAAATTCAAATGGAATGTGTTGAAAAAAGAATGATGATGATCTAATAAAGCCAATCGACGGTGGCGACTGAATAACGACTTACTCGGGAAAGTAAGGCACGAGAATGTATTCCTTTGTCTTGTTCGCCACGAGGATTCTTTTTAGGTACGAGGCCACGATACGTCGTTCGGCTGGGGAACCCAAGCAGCCGTCACGCATGTAGTAGGGGTCCACTATAGCGATGCCCGGTGTGTTCTCTCTAATGATCTGCGTGGCCAGGCTGAGAGAAAAGAGACGGACCATGGTATAGTGCAGCGGGTATAGGTGGAACATATTGAAGATGTCCTCGAACCGCAGGAAGAACAGATCCGCGGGGGCAGTGTCGGCGAAGCCCAAGCCTGGTGGCACCTTAACCACGAATACCGGGTGCGAGGGATCTTTCTCCGATAGAAGGCGTCTCTCTATCGTCAGCACGCCGTCATGCACACTCTGCAGTTTCGAACTGGCGAGCTTCCGCAAATTCTTAGGTAGCATGGGCTCACCCGCCACATGAATCCTCCACATAATACCCTCGGGTCTTGGTGGCCCGTCCCGAAACCTGATCGGATTCGCAGTTATTGACGCCACCGGCTGGCTCGAGCTGCTAGATTTTCTTTTCCTGCCCTTTTTTCCTTTTGGAGAGCGGGCAGGCACCGCAATCTGAGCACCGGCCGCCCTATGTAGTGTGTCAGGGCTTAGAATAAAGGGCCGGTTGGTTGTATCAGCTGGCTTTGTAAAGGCGCAAGCTGGAGGCGTCTCCTGAGAACCAAACAGACGCTTGGTGATAGTGGCTTTCTCTGTGGGGCCACCAGCTAGGTCTTCTTCGTTGCCAAACTGAGTGCTGAAGAAGTGATCATTCCAGTCTTCGAAGTCCTCGGCCGGATCGTGCGCCATGTGCATATCATCAACATGATCATCCGACCCACCGCGTGGAGGTGACGGCGAGGGCGGTAAGGGGGCCTTGCCACCGCTTGTCGCTGGCATGACAGGCGGTGCTGTTGTCTGTGGCGTGATGGCCCCCGCCGTCCCCAAACGGATCATGCTCTTTGGCCATAGCAAGAACAAGCCGAAGCAACTTCTGAGGACAGACGACTCTTCTTCATCCGCTCCTGGGGGTTGAATGGGAGGTTCCAGGTCGTCGCAGCCCCTTAGCACCCGACTAATTTTAACCCTGTGCACGCTATCTGGCATCGGTTTTGAGTGGAACGTGCGCTGCAAGGGTTGAACGATGGTACCCTTGGCAACATCCCTCAGCTCGTTGTTCACGTAGCATAAGAGAGTGCAAGGAACATCCGTCTACAGAAAACATGTACGGCGTCGTCAGAGCGAGATGCCACAAGAGTAATATATAGATGGCATGAAAGGCGGTAATTAAAGCAATTTGTTTACCGTGATGGCGTCGAGATCGGCTAATGTCGACGCACCGCATACGGCGACGGGCGTGCAAGAGACGGAAGGGCTGCTTGATGGCGCGGTGCTGGCCGCCGGTGTATTCTCCCTACCGACGGGTGCTTGGAGCTCCGGTGCCGCCGCGACGATGGCAGGAGGGCACCAACATGTACTCCGGCGCCGCGGTGATGGCAGGGGGAGTCACCAACACTTGCGGCGCTGCGGTGCTAGCGGGCGGAGTCACGAACACGTAGTTCGCCTGATTCGTCGGCGCCGCGTTGTTCGAGTGGCTGCTGACCATGCTTGGAATCGGGCACGGCCCTACTCGACCACCCGCACTCCAGTTCGCTATTGACTCCACCAAGGTAGGCAGGAAGGACGTAAGGGTGATTGCCAGGTTGTCTTGGACGATCTGCGGGATCCGCGCCACTTGTGCCTTAAGTTCTTGAACCTCTCTGTTTTCCTCCTCGCTCCTTCCCGACGGCGCCACATGCGTCCTCGGCGGTGGACCAAAATGATCCACCCAATTCTTACCCCCGAGGCCGGCCAGACGGCCAGCCGACGACGGCTTCTTCGTAACCGGCTCTATTTTCTTGGCCCGGTTCATCGCCCTGTTAAAAGGGTTATCCCACCGGGTGGCCGCCGTCGACCCCTGGGATGAGGAACCCTGGGATCCATGACTAGCAACAATTTCCTCCTCCTGCAGAAGAAGTAACAGTGAATCATTTAGATCATCGATTAGATTGCAATCGTGTTGATCCGCGGTAATTAGATTATACTTACCACAATTTCCTCGAATTCCTTCACCGCAGGATCCGCGGTGAGTTGTTTGGTTTTTGGGTCCACATGGTAACGGGCCCTGATGAAGTTTCGAACCTGCCCGGGTTCGAATTTAGCAAAGGGGTTTTCTATCCCCTTGGATCTATACTCTTCGTCCTCCTTATTCCATTTGGCCTCCGCGGTTCTGTATCCACCAGATCCGAGATGGTGATGACCTATATTCATCGCCTGCAGCACCTTTCCCCGATTACTATTGGCCAGGGCTCTTTCGGATTCACACCTCTCCTTGAACTCCTGGAACTGATCTTCGGTGATCTGCGGGTCAATCTTCTGGATCTCCTCGAGACTTTTGCCTTCTTTATAGATCTTCTTCTTTATCTGGGTTCTCCAGCTGGCCAGGGCGGTGCTCATCTTTGTGAGGGCGGATTTGTTTACTTCGTTCCCATGATAATTTGTGTTCTGATACTTAGCGGGGAACTTGTATCTTGCGTGCAGCTTCTCGAAGAGGAGTGTGCGCAAGTGGCCATTATCTTTATGCCGGAGATTCTCGGTGTTGATCGAGATGGTTGTCCGGGTGATCGCCGCCACTTGCCCACCGTACCCTTTGACGACAAGGGCGGGCTCCAAAGGAACCCCTGATGGGCTCACTTCGGTAATTTCCTCCCTGACCGTGCCGACCGTGTTCGGGCGCCGGTCCTTCGGCTTCTTCTTCTTCTTAGGAGGGTTGCTACCACTCCCTGTGCCCTCACCGCCATCAGTGGTTTCATCGTCCGCCGTTCCTTCGGCTTCTTCCTCCGCGTCTTCCATCTCATCATCCTCGCTCTCCGAAGGATGGTATTCTTCATCGTCTTCTAGACGCTGGGCCGCCTCCCAGAATGTCAATTGTTTATTCGGAGGTCTGAGTTCTCCTTCAGCGCTGATGCGCTTAGAACATCCAGCCTCGTCGTTGTCACACATCTTTGCACTAACAAAAAACAAATAATTGGTTAAATGCACAAAAAATCCGTCATGACCTTTGCTAATTTTCTTAAACTAGGAGTGCCCGATTTCTGCCAAAACGGAATTTAATCAACATTCCGGCAAAAATTGGGACTCATTTCATACAAGAACCTGCATACACACATAATAAAGTGCTTCATATACAAGCACAAGCACAATTTCAAGGTGCTGTTGTCCCAACACAGATAGTAGTAGAAGCACATGAGTAGCACCACAGATAGTAGTAGCCAGAGCAACACTAGGATGGATATAAGGCCAGCACAACCACAGATAGTAGTAGCCAGAGCAACCTATAGCCAGCACAACTGCACAACCAGCACACAATAAATCTGTTTCATGCAAAAATGGAGCACAACTAGAATAAATGGCCAACACACAAACAGTACATCAAGCATAAATGGTAACCACAAGAATGATCACTGAACAATCTATTAACAATCCAGATTTGTGAAGCCGAGAGCAGCACCTTAAACAAGCAAGTAATACTTGCAAGTACAGATTAAATTAGTGATCACTGAACAACCCGCTGCTATCCATGATACCTCTATTATGATTCCAGATTCATGAAGGTGAGAGTAGGGGCCCAAAACGAACAATACTTCCAAGTACAGATAATATTAGCCGCAAAATATTTTACATCTGTCACTTACTCAACAACTATCTCAAGTTATGAGATAGGGGCAATACTAAACCTAGATATTCCAAGCTAGGCTAAGGAAAAATGGGACTGTTACAGTATCTCAGGGCTTCTAAACCATATGCTTTTAGTCTTGAGCACTAAGAGGCTTCTAAACCATATGCTTCTAAACCGATGATCATGAACTCTTGAGCACTAAGAGGCCCAAGACCATCACATGCTTTTAGTCCTTCCATAAGCAAATAAGTAAAATAATGTGAATATTTTTTACTGATGAACTATCATAGTAACAAACCTAACAAAAGGATCAAATCATTCTATAGATTCTGAACCCTATAGATCAACATACTATATGTGGCATTAATCAGTATGTGACATATATACTGAATCAACCCTATAGATTCTGAATGCTGAATTGATGCCACCCTATGAGTGATTGATCTATAGTATGCTGAACAGTATGTGGATTTATAGGGTGGACATATAGTATATATGCAAACTGCAAGCACAACAGTACTAAATCCACGTACTATATGTTCAGAAGAGCAAGCAGTGCAACAGAGATTAAAAGAGGTGGCATCAATTCAGCATTGCATTGTGTTTTGCTAAGCATTTGCATTGTGCATGGACTAAATGACCAAATTACTCGCAAAAAAATGACCAAATTGGCACATCAACGGTCCATTTGGTTTCTCTGTCTTACACATACAAAGATATACATGCCATCTTCACTTAACTAGCATCGCTCATCAGGTCACTAGCAGTATGTATATAGAAAGATATACATGCCATCTTTGTCAATAATTACAGATGCTTTCTCGAGGCAGCCTGCAAGCACCAAACTACATTTTTGTCTAACATTCTGCAAGCACTAGCACATTTTTGTCTAACATTCTGCAAACACCAAAGTACAATAGCCTAACCCTAACCAGATGCAATGGATTCAGGAAGAAAATAGCCTAACCCTAACCAGATGCAAACACCAAAGTACAATAGCCTAACCCTAACCCTCTGAGGAGAGAGAGGGGGAGAAGGATAGAGGGGAGGGGCAGAGCTCACCTCTGAGATTGCTTGAGGAGAGAGGGGGAGATGACGACGATGAGGGCTGGTGGACGAGGTAACGAGGGGGAGGGAGCGGCAGAGCGCCTTGCCGTCGGAGGAGCGGAGCCGACTCTGCAGGAACCTCGCTGCCACCGACCTCCTCCTCCACGGAACGAGCGCGCGGGCAAGGCGGCCTCCTCCTCCTCCTAGCGTGGAGGCCTCCTCCTCCTGGCGTGGCGGCCTCCTCCTCTTGGGATGCGGCAGCGGCGGCGCCTCGATGCGGGGATGGGGATGGGCCGGGATGGGGATGATGTGTCTGAGGACGACAATGGGAGGGCTGGCTCACGCGCGCAGTTGACTAGTCCAACCCACACACGCGTAGCGCACCCTGACCAAGTGCGCTACGGTTATCCGTAGCGCACTTGGCCAGGGTGCGCTACGCGTGTGTGGGTTGGACTATCAGATAAGAGGGCGGCCGTCCCACTAGTTAACACTAGTACTGTCTTACCCCACTGGTTCTGCCCTTGGCTCTATTCTAAACGATGAGCACCCAGGTTCGAATCCTGGTGCTCCACTTTTTTATTTTTACTTTAAAAATACTTTAAAATGTTCCAAAAAATACTTTAAAATGTTCCAAAAGTGGTGATACATGCCATACAAATTTTGTTTTGTTTTTAAAATACTTTTAAATATTCCAAAAATGCCCAAAAGTGATAATATATGTCATAAAAGTGTTACAAATATGATTCAAAGTATAACTAAATTTCATAATACTTTGTCCATTAATATTACAATCTTTTTCGACCACGCGTTTTACAATATTTTTTGAGCTAGCGTTTTACAATCTTTTTCCCTTCTTTGTCGCGGTTGAATAATTTAGCCCCAGCACTTTAATGTTTCTTCTTTTGAACGGGCTACCTTTTTTGGGTAGGGTTGTCCTTTTTCTTCTTGTGATGTATGTTGCTGCATCGTAGTCGTCGTCATCTTCAATCTTTGGATCGCCGTACTGGTCGAAGTCTTGCTCGTTGGCGACTCCATCCATTCCGATGATGTTTCTTTTTCCTCTCCTCACGACAACACGGCTAGGCTTTGTCGGGTCGGTAATGAAAAAACATTGGTCCACTTTGGTAGCCAGTACCCACGGTTCATTTTTCGCGGCCACATTTGCACCGGCGGCCTTGGATTTGGCTGCTTCGAGTATAACCATGGTTGTGAAATACCGGTCTTCTCTTTCGACGCTCTTTGCCCATCTGACACGGAACATCGGCACTTTTTCTCCACAGTAGTCGAGCTCCCAGATCTCCTCGATTCTTCCGTAGAATCTTTCCTTCACGTTGTCATCGGTGTAGAATTCCGACGTTACGCCTGAGTTCTGATAATCACACTTGTTATCCTTTTCCTCCGTGTAGAATGTGTAGCCGTTGATATCATACGCCTGATAGGTCACCAGGTTTTGCATCGGTCCTTGCGACAAGGTGAATATGATCTTTTCCGTATCATAAGAATGCGAGCACGGGGGATTATCAAGGAGCGTCTGCCTAAACCAACGCGTGAAATCTGAGTTGTGCTCTTTGATTATTTCTCCCTGCGTCCTCTGTATGCCCCGGTCACTGTACTTCTTCTCGATTAACCTTTTGTGCTTCTGTACCCAAGGATCGACCAGTTCTAAATGCTGTAGCACGACGAGGTTTGCTCGATCAAAGTCTGCGCGTCGAAAATCGAAGTCTGCATGCAGTATGCGACGACCCTCTTGGTGACCAGATCCGTCGAGCTTGCCAAGGTGTCTGTTGACGGGAAGACCGACAGGGTTCTCGATGTCTAGATAATTCGTGCAGAAAGAGATGCACTCTTCGGCCAGAAAGCCCTTGGCTATGCTTCCATCTGGACGGGACCTGTTGCGAACGTATCCTTTGATGTGTCCGTTCATCCTTTCGAACGCCATCATGCTGCGGAGGAACATCGGCCCGATTTGTACGATGTCCTCCACGACATGGACCAGCAGATGCACCATAATGTCGAAGAATGCGGGTGGGAAGTAGACCTCAAGCTCACATAGTATCACCACGATCTCCTCCTGTAGCCTTCCGAGCTGATTCAAGCCAATCGACTTCCTAGAGATGACGTCGAAAAACTTGCATAGGCCAAATAACGTTTCACGGACGTGCTCGTCCATTATCCCTCTTAGTGCGACCGGAAGTACCTGCGTCATTAGCACGGCACAGTCGTGAGACTTCATGCCACTGAACCTCTGCTTCGCCTCGTCTAGGTATCTGCTTATCTTGCCCGCGTAGCCGTAAGGAAATTTGACTCCTAGAAGGCACTTGAAAAACTGTTTGATCTCATCCTGGCTTAGAGTGAAGCAAGAAGGAGGGCAGTAATATTCGTTCTTCTTGAACTTTTTACCCTTCCGACGACCTTGTGTTGTCTCCGACTCATGATCATCGTCATCTTCCTGATCATCAGGAGTAGTGCGTCCTCCGTGAAGCTCCTTCCGGATACCCAAGCATATCAGGTCGTGCCTTGCTTTCGGACCATCTTTCGTCCTATCTGGCATGTTGATTATGGTGGCGACCAGACTCTCGCACACGTTTTTCGTGATATGCATGATGTCGAGGCTATGAGGCGTGCGGAGAAACTTCCAGTATGGCAACTCCCAGAAAACAGACCTTGTTTTCCATACCTTCATCAGCGGCTTGTCTTGTTGCTGCCTCTTTCGCTTCTTTCCAGGCTTAGGACAATCTTTCCAGTTTTTCAGCAACTCTTCCACTTCTTCGCTGCTCCTACGCTCTGGGATTCCTCGGGTCTCTGATTTGCCATCGAACAGGTCTCCACGTTTTCTCCATGGATCATTCTTGCCGAGCCACCTCCGGTGCGCCATGAACACGGTTTTCGATGACCCTGGATCTTTCTCTAGTTGGAGATAGCTTGTGTTATCCATGCACCTAACGCATGCGCAGAATCCTTGGATAACCTGCCCCGAGATATACCCGCAACCTGGATAGTCTTGCACCGTAGTGACCAACGCGGCTCTCATAGTGAAATAATCTTGTGCGACGGCGTCGTAAGTATTGGCTCCAGATTCCCATAACGTGGCTAGCTCCTCTTTCAACAGCCCGAGATACAGATTGATGTCGGTACCAGGTTGTTTCGGCCCTTGAATTAGCATACTCATTTGTATGTACTTCTTCTTCATGCACAACCATGGAGGGAGGTTGTACATCCATACAAACACGGGCCAAGTGCTGTGCGTGCTGCTCTGGCTACCGAACGGATTGAGTCCATCGGTGCTCGCACCAAGCCTGATGTTCCTCGAATCTCCACCGAATTCTGGGAATTCGAGGTCCAATGCTTTCCACTGGCTAGCATCTGAAGGGTGCGTCAGCAGCTCATCCTTTTCGGGGTCATCATCATCTCCTGGCTTCTTCCTTTCCGCATGCCATCGCATGAGCTTCGCTTCCTTAGGGTCCGCGAAATAGCGCTG
This sequence comes from Avena sativa, assembly GCA_916181665.1. Lineage (NCBI taxonomy): Eukaryota > Viridiplantae > Streptophyta > Magnoliopsida > Poales > Poaceae > Avena > Avena sativa. Next base: position 181,651,774 of record OV702284.1, on the reverse strand, counting down.
CAGACGAGGGGTGATAGGAAAGTACCATACCACTTTTCGAGGTGCTTTCTTCCCTTTCTTGTATCGACTCACGCCGCACACCGGACATGTGGTTTTCTCCGCATCCTCGCCCCGATAAATGATGCAATCGTTGATGCATACGTGATATCTAACGTGCGGTAGATCGAGAGGACAGACGATTTTCTTGGCATCCTCGATACTAGTTGGACATGTGTTCCCCTCCGGGAGACGATCGTGCCAGAATGCCATCATATCGTCGAAGCTTGCGTCGCTCAATTTGTGCTTTGCCTTCATCTCCATAGCCTTGAGCGTTACATTCAACCGGGTATCATCGGGCCTGCATCCTTCATACAATGGAGTAACCGCGTCTTTCTCAAGTTGCGCAAGCTTGGCTTTCTCTCTAGCGGCAGCCCTAGCGTTACTCGTCTGCTTGAGAAGCAGCTCTTGCACATAAGGGTCCCGCACCCAGCCTGACGTTGTTCCATCGTCGTCTGCTCCTCCGGCATCTAGATCATCATCATCCCGGTCTGCTTCCGCACCTTCACCATCTCCAGGAGCCTCTTCATCATCTCGCCCGTTCTCGCCGTGATGATGATCATCGTCATGTTGGCCACCTTCTTCACCGTCTCCATCATCTACGCCATCGCTTATCCAACGAGTGTATCCATCCATGAAACCATGGCGGAGCAGGTGCGCCTGCAGATTCCCGGAATCTGGGTCGATCACCCAGTTGAGTTTGCATCTTCTGCACGGACATCTTATATCTGTCTTGTTATTTCGTATCATGTCGGCCGTCGCACATTTCAAAAATCTAGCCACAATGCCTTCGCTCATTATGCGGACCATTTTTGCCTGCACGATGTACACGGTACAATTTTGAAGTCTATTAGAACCACATAATGAATGCATGCATGCAATGGTCGATAGAAAATTTCGGCATGACCTATCCTAAAATTAGGACCTTTGCGAAATGCCAAAGTCTTGCCAAAATGGAAATGAATCAACATTTTGGCAAAACAAATGGCAACTTGTTCACATACAAACACAAGAGAGAGAGAGACCGATCCATACACACATGAACATATCATTATCCTCTCCATACACACATGCATGAGCATCATCGATACTCTCCATATACACACACATATGACCATCGATCCTCTCCACACATACACACATCATGAGCATCGATCATCTACATACATATGAGCACATGCATCATCCATATACACATGAACACATCCTTACATGGACAACTTACCGAGATGAGAGACCGATCGCGAGAAAGATGGAAAGGAGAGGTGCGCGCGTCGACCGGAGACGGATAGATGAGAGACCGGAGACCTCCTCTATTACTTATGTAACATCCAAAGCAAGTTTTACATGCTAAAAATGGTGAATGTATGGAGAAATTGAGGTGGGAAGGAGAAGATCCCGACTAGATCTAAGGAGGAAGAAGAAGGGGAAAGTGAAGTGTGGGTGGTGGATGTGTGGGCACACATGTGCACATAAAGTGCTGTCCTAAAAGAATCGACACATCCGTGGCGCACACGGCCCTAGTGCGCCACAGGGAGTACAAACTTCTGTGGCGCACTAGGCCGAGTGCGCCACAGATGCTCCTAGTCCCTGTGGCGCACTAGGCGGAGTGCGCCACAGAAGTTTGTGGCCGTTTCAGAGCAGAGGGGGGCATGCGCTTAGGCGTAGCGCACCAGGCACACGTGCGCCACAGATGACCCTAACAACCGTGGCGCACATGACTATAGTGCGCTACAGATGTTTGGCGTGTGGCCAACAGGGCCCTGGCCCACACACATCTGTGGCGCACTATAGTCATGTGCGCCACGGTTGTTCTAGTTATTAGTAGGGCACTGCCCACAGGTGAGCCACGCCTGTTTTAGCCGTGGGGCACTTCAACCATGTGAGCCACGGATGTGCTGATTACCTATAGCCATTTTCCTAGTAGTGGCATATGCAAGGTCAAAGTGCATGGAAATCTTTGCAAAATCATCCAAATGTGGGAACTCTAAAACTCCATATACAGCTTATTGTGGCATTCAAAGCAATCAAATAGAAATTTGATCAACATGTTTGATGCAAAAATAGGAGAATTTGGCAAAAACACACGAGGAAGCATATCCAAAACAAAAACATTACGTGTGCAAACTAACCATTGGAAAGAGAAATTGTTCAACATGTTGGATGTCACACAAAAATCATCGAAAGAAAATATCATGGGAATATGAGTATCCCAAGAGGAAGCAAAAACAACATGTTTGCAACCAAACCAAATGGGAGAGCAAGTGGTCCTTATGTTTGTTGCAACAACAAGACGAGATACTTGAAAGCTCTCATGACAAAACATGCTCTTAATGGCATTATGGTTAGAAACAAAACATCGAAAAGAGAAATTGTTGAACATTTTTGTTGCAACACACAAAGCATCAATATCCAATAGCAAAGAAACATGAATGTCACAATGTGAGATAATACCATCAACATGCTTGCAACCAAACCATAGGAAAGAGCAATTTGCCAACATGAAAGATGCAAAGCATGCAAAAGGTATCATAGCTGGGTTCGATCTTGAACTCACTTGTGGGATGCTCTCAAAAGCTCTTTTTGTCAACTCGTGCTCAACCGAGGTTGACATTCTAGTGCGGGTACCTACACACATCATACACAAAAGGAAGAACGTGTGTGCATGGTAGAGATACACATCATCCATCATGACATATCTCTTCTTGTGCATATCACCATTAATGTCAATCAAGTATGAAATAGATGCATGGTAAGTATGCAAGTGGGGAACATGCTTATCATGGAAATCATCAAAATCTCCAAAAAATGAGAAAGCTATGGGGGCCATCTCATTATAACGCATGTGATCAATATTGTTGCAAGCAAAATAAGTGAAATACCAAGCATTCATCTTATTGCAAGCAACAGGAGAAATTGAATGACTAGCATGACAAGGCAAGTCCAAGAAATTGGAGGATACACACAGGATGCATAGCTTGGCATGTTTATGGAAATGATATCGCAATCAAACAATTCCACATGATCAATATTATGCAAAGGCAAAGCATCACATGGGAATAAGAGTGAAGCATATGTAATGTCACAAGTATCATCCATAGCATGCATATCATCACAATTCATCATGTCCACTAGTGGGATCATGGCATCATCAACACCCTTATGGTTACCTTGGTCATACCTCTCATATGAAGTGGGTGTTGTGGAAGTAGTGGCCTCCTTGTGGACGACTTCGTCTTCTTGATGTAGCCATGGCATAGAATCATCTTCGTGCACCATGTACATCTTCTTCAATTGAGGCATCATTTCTTCATGGCTTGGAGCATCTTCATTCATGGAACCTAACACAACATAAGAGAACACACTAGAGGTAGAGGGTAAGTCGTTAGAAATTGAAATGGTCGCACTTGACCTATCAACTACCACTCTCAACTCACTCGGTGTATCACTCATGCCCTCAAAGTGGGAGCACTCAATCTCACATAAGGTGGAGTCACTCATCTCACACTTGTTCTCACTCAAGTGGGCTAAGTGGCTCTCATACTCACATGGGATTGGTACCACATCATCACTCAAGCATATAGGGATAGTCTCGGTTTCCTCAACTCCTTGCGCCTCCTTTGGTGAAGGGAAAATCCCATGCTCACCATTCGTGACCTTGTCTCCTTCAAGGTTGGATGCCATAAGATGGGCATCATTGCTCGCCTCCATGGTCAAAGGGAAAATCCCATGCTCGACCGTCTTGTGGCCATCTTGTAGTAGTGGTGGAGGTAGGCTCATGCTATACAACTTGGCGAAGTAGAGGTCTTCATTTTCCTATTTCATGAGGTCTTCGAATGCAAGCGTAGTCGTTGAAGATTGATGGCGTGGACGAAGGCTTGATCTTGGTGCCATTTAGGTGGCGGGACTAGTAGTTGAAGGTGCCTTGTGACGGTGTCGACGAAGGTCATTGGCGTGCCTTGCCGATGGTTGATGTAGGCGGTGCACTTTGTCATCCACATGACACTCGCGACGATGACCCTTGTCCTTGGAACTCTTCTTGGTGAGTTGTTGTAATGAGTGCAAAGCATCATTAATCTTGGCGACCCTGCTCATGGTTTTGTCGAAGTCGTTGTCCATGTCCTTCTTGAAGTTGCGGAGGTCGCTCTCCAACTTGTCCATTTGATGGTGCACCTTGGCGCACTCTAGGTGTAGGCTCCGTCTTGGGCAGTGCGACTTGAGGAGCTTGTCGTTGTCGTTCTTGAAGTCGCCCATGCTTGGGGAGTCGTTGTTGTTGTAGCACTCCATGTCACCCAAGCATGTGGAGCCATTGTTGGTGTAGTTCTCCATCATGTTATCCATGATTGTGGAGACATAGGCATGGTGGCTCATCGTGGATTCTTCATAGAAATCATCCTCGGTCCCGGAGTCCCTAGACATGCTTCACAAGACCAAGTGTTGTATATGGAAGTGGTAGAGGGTGGTAAGGATACAACGTCGAACCTTACTTTACCTTGGAAGATCGTATCGTGCAAGTGGCCACACTTGAGAGCAATAAACCAAGCAAAGTGAAGTTCACGCGGAACACCAAAACCAACTAGCAACAAAAAAAACACACACACACATGGCCTATGGTGGATAGGTATGTAAAGTGGCATGTCAAGAAGCAATCCGAAATCAAGATGTTGTATTGGCAAGTAAAGAACCACAATGATCACAAAGCAAAACAAGTCAATCCACAAGATAGGAAATATGTACAAGGAAACACACACGGTGGGATAAATGGGACTTGTGCGACGGAGAAAGTGAGCTAAGAACCAAATGATTACCTAGCAAAGACTATAAGCTCGTGTCACACAAGTACAAGGAGAGACGCTAGTTCGATTGCACAAAATTGGTGGGCTACAAGATATGCACAAAAGTACCACCTATATGATGTTCATCGAGCTTGCGCTTCCTATTCTAACAGGCACATGTATATTTCTTTCTTTTTCTCTTTATTTTTCTATATATTTTTTTATTTTTTTATTTCTTTCTTTTTCTTTTCACTTGCCTCTTCCTTGTGCCAACAACTATACAAGATAACTATATGAGATACCGCTCACAATGTTTGCTCGGAATCTACAAGGTATCAAATGTGCATAGCCCAAGCAATAATAATAGGAACTAGTCTCAATAGGTGTTTGTTGCTTGCAAAGATAGTGGGGTTCACAAAGGAATGCAAGTGGGGAGAAGTCGCGGAATGTTTATACCTTTTGAAAGAACATGTTGGGCCTCCATGTGTGGTTTTGGTAATTAATGACAATCTTTATGGACTAATGTGTGTATTAAGTTATACTTGTAGGATTTGTCCATTGGCATCGCTTGGAGCATGTGTTGGCTTCAAGGTCGATGAAATGCAAAGAAGATATGTTGGGCAAGCTCAATATGGTGGACCGGTACTACCGGCCGACCCAGTTTTTCTTGTCTCAATTCGCCCAGATCCAGATTCAGTTTTGCTCGGCCCCGCGTTGACCCCGCTTGCCGCCGCGCTCGCCTCGCACGCGCGCAGGGGCCTCGATCCCGCCGCGTTTCCCGCCCTGCCGCGCCTTGGGCCTGCTGCCTTGCTACGCTGATGCATGCGCGCGTGGCTCGCTGCACTGCTGCCGCTGCAGGCCCGCGCGGGCCCTGCCGCATGCCTCGCTTGCGCGCGTGCTGCTGCTTTGCATGCGCTGCTGCGGCCACGCTGTGCCATGCGCTGCTTGCGCGGTGCCCCGCGCGCGTTGACTGCTGCGTGCTGCTCTGCCCCCTGTGGCCCCCGCATGCACTGCTGCGCCGCTGCATGCTGCGAGCTGCGGCCCTGCAGCTGCTGCCGCGTGTGCTAGGGCCCGCCAGCTGCTGCGCTGCTGCTGCTCTCTCTCTCCAACTCGCGCCGTTGCTGCTGTGTTTTTCTGGGTTGGGTCCGGTACTACCGGTTAATTCCGGTACTACCGGACCGTCCAGAAAAATTGCCCCAACGGCCATATTTTGGCTAGCCCTATATAAGTCTTTTGCCCTTTTTCATTTAGGGTTACTTCTTCCTCCTTTTCTTGGCCAAGCTTTGCCCCCATTTGCTCTACTCTTTAAGCTTGATTTCTACACACCCCTCCATTGATTCTTGCAAATATTTGAGGGGTTGTGGAGGAGATCTAGATCTACGTTTTGACCAAACCAAAACATCTCTTTGTGATGTATCTTTGGGGATCTAGATTTTGGGGGATTTTGTGTCTCTCTTTGATTTCTCCTCTCTTGTTCCCCCAATAGCTTTGGTAGCTTTGTTGGAACTTGAGAGTGAGGGATTTGAGTATCTTTGTGGTGTTCTTGCCATTTGCATTTGTTGCATCGGTGTGGGTTCTCCTGGGAGGATTTGGTTTGAATTGCTCATTGGAGCTTGTCCCTCTTGGGTTCTTGGAACCCTAGACGGTTTTGTGGCCTTGGTGGCATTGTAGCCTTGGTGGAATTTGTTGAGGCCTTTTGTGGCGTTTGTTGGGAGCCTCCAATTAAGTTGTGGAGTTGTACCCCAACCTTGTGAGAGGTTCCGGTTGCCACCGACAAGTGCACCGATAGTGGAAGCGTGGATCGATCCCATTGGGTGAGATTCACCGGAGAATAAGGGAGGCCTTTTGTGGCGTTAGTGGTTTGATACCACCCCCTCTCCAAACGAGACGTACTCCATGTTGGGAGGAACTCGGTAAAATATCGGTGTCCCCGCGTGCCTCGGTTATCTCTATACCCGAGCTCTTTACTTATGCACTTTACATTGTGATAGCCTTCGTGCTTGAAGTAATATATATCTTGTTAACACTTTGTTGCTTGTATTGCTTAGCATAAGTTGTTGGTGCAAATAGGTAAACCTTAGTTGTTTCTAGGTTGTGCTTTACAAAGTAAACACTAGTTTTATTCTGCCTTTGTTGCGCCACTCTAGGAAAAGTTTTAATCGCCTATTCACCCCCCCTCTAGGCGACCTCCGTATCCTTTCACCTTTCGTCGATGATCTTCACCCTTTATTGTTGGATTACGCCTTTCTCACGGAATTTGGATGGAGTATATAGCATGAACAACGTGTATGATGATGTAGATCTCCTTCTCCTCTTCGAAACGAGCTAAAGAACACCAAAATCCGAGTTCGAATGCAAAAGTTATGCTCAAAACGGTGAGAGGCTGAAATGTGGGAATCTGTTTTTTTTTGTTCAGTACTGGGAGGTAGTACCGGTTGCCTGAGAGGTAGTACTGGTGATGAGCGGTAGTACCGTATTTTGGGACCGGTAGTACCGCTTGGTCCTCGGACGCCCAGATCTGACGCGTTTTCGCGATTTTGGGGCGGTTTGGGCAGAAAAACTTCAAGAAAAACACCAAATCGAAGGGGGAAATCAAGGAATTAGGCTATGGGAACGCAGAGGAAGGTAGATCAACAAGTTTTGCAAGTAATCCACGGATCAAAACCTACCAAAACGCACTCAAATGACAGATCAATCCAAAACACGAATTGGGGCTATTTTTGGTGGAATTTTCGAATTTATGGGGAAAATACCAAATCGATGAGAAATCCGTGGCAACCAAAAGCTGCTGATACCAGATGATAAAGAGGTTAACCTCTTGGGTGGCCCGATCTTCACGGATCTCGTGGTCAAATTGATGGGAAAGCGAGGGGAAAGGGGGAAGGTAGCGGAAGCGAACACACACCTCGCGAAAAACACGATGAACACACGCAAAACTCACACGATACAAGGCCGATTGCTCCCGGACGGTGGCCACCGGTCCGATAGAATCCTTGCAAGGAAAGATCGGTCAACGTGCTCCCTCATATCCACATCGGAGAGGGAAGAACACCTTGGGGAGGGTCTTGACAACTTGGAGACGAGACAATGAACTCCAAGGCCTTGTTCAACGATGTATGCGTGATGCAAAGTACAATCGAGGTTGGTGACGATAGTCGGTCCCCTTGGTAAAGGGGATGAGGCAAAACTAGAGATTCCACACAAGGGGGTTGTCTTTCGTCCATCATCTATGCCTCCGGGGATACATGAGGGGTGGGGCTCTATTTATAGGCCAGCCACTAAACAAAGGGTAGTTTGGCGATAAACTAGGCGAATAAGTAAGAAAAGGGGAATACATGGGCTGTGGCCCAACTGGTGCACGCAGGCACAGGCATGACCGGTAGTACTGGTCATCACCAGTAGTACCTCTCATGGTATCCGGTAGTACCGCTTGCGGGCGGTAGAACCGCAAGACGGTACCGGGGCATCCAGTGGCGATGGCGCAGGCTTCAGTATCGGGCGGTAGTACTGTCGTGGGAATGACCACGGCAGATGCTGCAATCAGCAGCGAGTAATAGAACATAGGGCAAGGGCGGCCAGCCATCTGCGGTGCGAGATGAGGGCGAAGACACAAGGATTTACCCAGGTTCGGCCCCCCGGAGGGTAAAGACCTACTCCTGCTAGATTGTATTATGGTGGAAGTATAATGGGCGAGCTCGGCGGCTAGGCGGCGAGTCGCTTGGGTGGATGATGGAACGTCACTTCTACACGCCCTCTAGGGAGGTTTATATAGACTCACCCCCCCTAGGGTTTACAGATCTCAACCGAATCAGTTAAGGTTTCGGCAATCGTTTAACCTAATCTGACTGGGCCTATCTACTCTCCTGGGCCTCCAGCTTCCAGTCGCTTGAATCTACGCCAGGTCTTGATCCAGTCGCCATCCTGCGGGCCTACTCGCTAGTTCCTGGGCCGGTCGGAAACATCCTGCTGGGCATACCCCGGTAGGCATATCCCCATCAGTAGTCCCCGAGGCCGTCGTTGATTGGTCGCAGGTGTTCATTGGCAGTCAGAGTATACGGGTCCAATGCGGACGCCCAGTCGAATCGGCGGCGGACTACTGAATAAAGGAAAAACCAGTTATTCTAGTCGCAATGATAGCGGTCAGTTGGGTCGCAGCTCGGCGAACGGGTCAGCGAATGTTCAGTCACTGTTGTAGTGATCGGGTCGGCGAGTTGAACATATGAAGTTGGACCGTCAGATGAGGTCAAAACTAGCCATTGGGGTTATCCAACGGTAACTTTGGCGTAATCACCGCGCAGTAACGGCTCCCGAAATTGGCGGGTAGTAACCGCTATATAAGGGAAATGGCAGGCGATCGGGAAAACACTCCTTCGTCTTTCCTCCGATTTCTCTCATCTCCATTTTCCCCTGCATCGCGATCCAATCGATCCAGAAACCCTCGACCTCCGCGAACCTTTCAGCTAATGGCCCCCTCCACCGAACCATGGGGCAGGTCCAAGTGCACCAGGGCGCTACTGGCATCCTTCGAGGAGGCCGGGATCCTGCGCGCCAGCAGGTGGCGCATCCCCGCGGCCGGAGAGGTGACTCCGGACCCGCACGAGGGAGAATTTATTTGCTTCACCAGCCACCTGGAGTGGGTGCTGGGGTTTCCCATGTCTCTCTTCTTCCGGCGCTTCTGCGCCTTCTACGGGATCCAGCCGTCGGACCTGGGCCCGCACAGCATCGAGCAGCTCGCCATTTTCGTGGCGTTCTGCGAGTGCTACCTGGGCTGCAGGCTCAGCCGCGAAGAATCAGGCGGCCCAATGCTGGCTGCGGGTGGCCTGAAATTTCAGTTGAAGTCGAAGGCCTCCTTCTTCGACCTGATGCTGCCTACCAAGGGCGCAAGCGAGTGGAAGAAGTCCTGGTTCTACGTCACCGAGGCGACTCCAGACGGCGAGGTGGCGATCCCAAGGTATTCCGCCGATCGGCCCGAACCGTGCCGACTCCAGGTCGGCAAGCTCCCACTAGACCAGCGGATGGTTGTGGACGAGATGCTTCAAACCATCCGCGGCCTAAAGAAGAAGGGCCTCCAAACCATCAACTTGTACAACTGCTGGCTCGGGCGGCGACTCGTTCCCTTGGCCCGCTGCGACCATTACATGTACGAGTACACGGGTAGGGAAGACTCGACAAAATCCTGCCTCGCCGAGTGGAAACTCGAAGACTACGTCCTGACGCTGAAGAACATCACCCAGGCAGCATATCTGGACGCGAAGGCTGGGGTCGCCCCCTACACCGCGAAGCATCCAGCTCCGACGGTAAGTCGCTGTTTTCACTACCATTCGCAGTCGCAGTTGATGCTTTCGCGGTTATGTTGATATCGTCTCGTGCCTGCTACAGTTATTCCAAGTGGTGGAAGGGTGGCTCCCACCCGCGGATGACAAAAACTCGAGCTCGTCCGTCCAGGACGTGGGCGAGTCGCCTCCTGCCAAGGGCGGCGTCAGGAGTGACGCGAGTGATGACGACGACGACGATGACGAGCCCATGGAAGACGCCGCCCCGATGGTTCACAAAACTCGCGGGAAACATCAGCGCGAGCTCGAGGCGAGTAAAAGCCTCGAACATCATGACGACGACGACGAGCTTCCCAAGCACACCTCGCGTCGTGAGGCTACAACGTCGAAAAAGAAGAAGAAGAAGGAAGCGAAGGCTCCACCAAAGAGAAAGACGAAGACGGCGAAACAGGCATCTCCACCTCATTCGGTGAGGAGTTCTGACGCCACCAGCTTGGCCAAGGATGAAGCGCCGCAGACGGCAGCAGCACCGGCTGCCGCTGCCGCCCTGGATGAGGTACCTCTGGCCTCGCTTCCACCCCTATTCTCCCGGTCTCTGGGTTGAGGACTTCTCTAGCCGCAGCAGCTTCACCTCCCAGGAGAACTCTGCCGACGTCGTCTCGGAGGCTCCTGTCGTGGCCTCGTCGTCGAAGAGGCCTTCCGTGTCTTGGGCACATGATGTTTTGGAGATGGGCCTCAGTCGGAAACTGGGCCCCGAACTGGAGAAGCCAGCCAGTATCCGCACGGGACTGCGGTTCATACTAGTCGCCAAGTAAGTTTTATCAATCTGCTTATCATTCGTTGTTCTCGCACAATTTTGCTCATATCGTTGTTTCACAGGACTGGAATTAAGAATATCAGCCACCCTTTCATGGCCAAGGTGCCACCAGTCATCGCCGAAGAGGACCCCTCACGGAAGAGGAAAGCTGATGAGGTCACTGCCCCCGCAGACAGTGCTAAGAAGGCCAAGGGCGACGACGTCGTCACAGTCTCTGAATACACGACGGTTGCTCCGAGTGATCCTCCGACTGCGACGGAGGTGGCCGTGAAGACCAAGGAGGGTGTTTCCTCGCCTGGAATTGCCGAGACGGCTCCTAGTGGCGCTGGAGCATCCGCCCGCGACCTTCCCCCGCTTTATGGCCAAAGCGCCTACAGCGAGTGGTATAACGCCATCGAGCCGCACGCCTGGGGTCGCCAAAATGGAGGTCGAGTAGCGTCGCGGACACACTCCAGCTCTTCTCGCGTCTGTGGACGCGCTATAGCTACATGGCATGCTAGGCGCAGCCATCCAGGTATGTCCAGTCCCCGAGGATCGGGCCACTGAATTTCAGTGGTCAGATTCTTTTGGTGTTTCTTTTTATTTGTAGCACCCAGTCCTCGAGTGCCTAGTCACTGAATTTCAGCGGTTGGGCACTTAGGATTTTTGATCTCCAGTCCCCGAGTGTCTAGTCGTTGAATTTCAGCGGGTGGGCACATAGGATTTTTGATCTCCTGTCCCCGAGTGTCAGGTCGCTGAATTTCAGCGGGTGGGCACTTAGGATTTTTGATCTCCAGTCCCCGAGTGTCCAGTCGCTGAATTTCAGCGGGTGGGCACTTAGGATTCCATTGTTGTTAACTTTTTGATTTGTGCGCAGGGCTTGCAGCGTGAGTCAGCCGATCGGCTTGCTGCGAAGTGTCGCGCGGAGAAGGAACTTGTTGCCGTCCAAGAAACGAACAAGGGACTCCAGACGATCGCTGCCAAGGCAGAGGAGGTCTGCCAGGGCCTTGTCCCGGCGAGTGAACTGACAGCGGCTCAGTCTGCGTTGAGTACGGCTGAGAAACGGATCGCTGATCTGGAGCGCGAGCTCAAGGAAGCGAAAGCGGAGGCGAGCGCGGTGGATGGGCGAGCAAAAGCTGCTGTTACGGCTGCCGCTGAAGAGCGAAAGGTCTCTGACGCCCTCGTTATTGGGCTGCAGAACGACTTCTCCTCGCTTCAAAGCTTCATCACGGGCCTCTGCCGTCCTTTAATTGGTAAATTTCCTGCCTCTTCCTGTAGTAGATGCATTATGTAATCTTTGTTGTACTCACTGCCGCCCTCTGCACACAGGTCGGATTATCGACAGCTCGGAGGAGGCGCAATCATACGATGCGTGGCAGTGTGTGACCACTCAGGTCGACTCGGCCACGTTGTCCGCGGCATGCATTCGGGCGTATCTTCAGGAGATATCGCCTACGGAAGTGATTCCCACCGACCTCGTCGAAGTATGGCGGTATCTGGAGAAGGCGCCGTCAGTCGTCGAGTTCATGACGCGGTCGGCATTCCTGCGCGGGGCAGCAACGGCGCTTAGCCTTGGGCTTGCCCACTTCCCGGAGGACTTCGACCTTGACGACGTGACGAGTGGTTACCCTCGTCGACAGGCTCGGTGGAGATCGCCGAGGTGCTGAAGATGACGGACCGTGTCGCAGTATACTCCGATCGCATCTGGGCGATGGGCGACCTCCTCCCTTATCAGGAGACGACTAACGCGCCCAACGATCCCAAGCCGGCGCATCGGGACTTCAAGGTCGAGCATCCGTTCCGTGTGGTGATGGCGGGTGAGTTGACGATGTACCTGTCGAACCCGTACACGGCCTTCATTCGCAACCGTAGGGGTGGCGGCGAGTCAACGTCGAAGCCTGCGGAATAGAAACATTGTGCCCTGGGGCGTTAGTAGCAATTTGGCCATTAGGCTCAACTTGTATTTTGTAACAACTTTGTTCTGCTGTAATGGAATTTCGTGTTATTTTGTGAATTGTCTTGCGATTTTGATTGCTGATTGGACGAGTCCCCGAGCGTGTCCACCCTTTTTATGGGGTTTACCTTGTTTGTTATGTGTTTGTGGTTTTGAACGTTTTGTCAGTTGTTTTGTTATTGAGGTCGACTCGCCCGAGCTTGGGAACCCAGTCGCAGGGCGACTCCCATGAGTGCTCTTTACTTGACCGTTTTCCCTTGCGCGAACGAGGTCGGGTGGCCGAGTCCCCGAGCGTGGTACTTGGTGGTTCTAGTCACGGCTCTAGGGTGGGTGAGGACTGAGCGCGTTAGAGTGAGCGCATTACTCCTGCCTGACCCGTAGGGTCAGTCGCATGGCGAGTCCTGGGCACGCTCTCATACTTGGCGTTTTTCCCTAGTCGCTCGTGCTTAACTGGTCGTCAGTCCCCGAGCGTGGTACTTGGCCGTTCGAGTCGCTGTGTTGAGGATGCGGAGGATCATGGTCGCTGTGAGGAGCGAAGGCAGTTGTCTTGGCTCGTTAAGCCAGTCGGGCTAGGCGACTCCCATGGGGCTCCGGGTAGGCGCTTTTCGTGGACGTTACGAGTCCTGAGGTAACCCAGTGCCCTCGTAACACACTACTTGTCCGTGCCGGTCGCTGTACCAGAGGTTGACTTCTGCAGTTAGCTTGACACTGTTATTACGAGTGCGAGTGGCACAAGACACGGAGAGTAGACGCAATTTGCAGGAACCAATATGTTTTATTTCATAGCTAGTGGAGGGTACATGTATGGAGTTCTAGGAGTAGAACTTCTGTAGGAGGTTTACATTCCATGGTTGCTTGACGTCGAGTTTCCCGTCTCCAGGGATGTCAGTGAGGTAGTAGGCGTCGTTGCCGAGTACTCGCCCGATGGCGAATGGTGCCTCCCACCGGGGGGGGGAGAGGTTGTGCATGCCCTTCTTGTCCTGGATGAGGCGTAGCACCAGGTCGCCTTCCTGGAAAGTGCGAGTCCTCACTCGCTGACTATGGTAGCGGTGCAGTCCTTGCTGGTAGATGGCAGTGCGGGAGCGGGCTAGGTCGCGTGCCTCGTCGAGTTGATCGTCTCCATCCTGGCGTGCGAGTTCGTTTGTAGCCTCCGTGTAGTGGACAACCCTTGGTGAGTCGTGCTCTATGTCGGTGGGCATGATTGCCTCGGTGCCATACACCATGAAGAAGGGGGTGAACCCTGTCGACCTGTTGACAGAGGTGCGGATGCCCCATATGACGGAGGGTAGCTCCTTGAACCAACACCCGGCGGTGCGCTCGAGTGGTACTTGGAGTCGTGGCTTTAGGCCATGGAGGATGCTCTGGCTGGCCCGTTTCGCCTGGTCGTTGGACTCCGGGTGGGCGACTAAGGCAAGGTCGAGTCGGATGTGGTGTTCTTCGCAGAACTCGGCCATGGCTCCTTTGGCGAAGTTGGTGCCGTTGTCCGTGATGATGCTGTTTGGGAACCCGTAGCGATATATGAGCTCACGTAGGAACTTGGTGGCGGTCTTGCCGTCGCATTTCCAGACTGTCTTGTCTTCCATTCACTTTGTGAATTTGTCGACCGCGACCAGGAGGTGAGTGAAGCTGGAGGGGGCCTTTTTGAAAGGGCCTACCATGTCCATACCCCACAAGGCGAACGGCCAGGTGATGGGGATTGTCTTGAGCGCCTAGCTAGGCACGTGGGTCTGGTTGGCGTACTTCTGGCACCCGGCGCACCGCTGGACAATGTCGACAGTGTATGCGTGTGTGATGGGCCAGTAGAAACCGTGTCGCATAGCCTTTGCGACCAGAGAGCGGGCGCCGGCGTGGTGGCCGCCGCAGTCGCCGGAGTGGATGTCGTGGAGGATTTTGCTTCCTTCAGCTGGTTGGACGCAGCGTTGGAACACGCCGCTCATGTTGCGCTTGTGGAGCTCGCCGTCGATGATGACGAAGGATTTGCAGCGGCGCACTATCATCCGGGCGTCTGTTTCGTCTACTGGCAAGGTGCCTCCCTCTAGGTAGGCGATGTACGGTGTAGTCCAGTCTTCTGGCTCGGCGATGAGTGCGACCAGGGCTGCCTCTGGTTACAGCGGGACTCCGATGTCGATCTCCCTTGGGGGAGAGATGGAAGGCTTGGTGATGGTGTCGAGGAAGACGCCGGCGGGTGGTGCGAGTCGAGCTGAGCCGATACGAGAGAGTGCGTTGGCCTCCTCGTTTTTCCGCCTGTCGATCCACTCGACGGAATAGCCTGCGAAGTGTCCGCCCAGCTTGTCCACTGCTTGGCGGTATGCCGCCATGGTGGGGGAGACGGCGTCGCAGGTGCCGGCGACTTGCCCAGCGACGAGGTCGGAGTCTCCGTAGCAGCGTAGGCGGTTGACATTCATCTCCTTGGCGGCTCGCATGCCGTGGAGTAGTGCCTCATACTCGGGCATATTGTTGGTGCAGGGGGTGAAATCGAGGCAGAGGACGTAGTGGAGCTTGTCGCCCTTCGGGGAAGTCATCACGATCCCTGCTCCTGCGCTGTCTGCGTTCTTGGAGCCATCAAAGTGCAGACTCCAATAGTGGAGGTACGACAACTTTTCTGGCTAATGGGCCCAGGCAAGACGCCGCACCGATGGTTCACAAAACTCGCGGGCAACATCAGCGCGAGCTCGAGGCGAGTAAAAGCCTCGAACATCATGACGACGACGAAGAGCTTCCCAAGCACACCTCGCGTCGTGAGGCTACACCGTCGAAAAAGAAGAAGAAGGAAGCGAAGGCTCCACCAAAGAGAAAGGGGAAGCCGGCGAAACAGGCATCTCCACCTCATTCGGCGAGTAGTTCTGACGCCACCAGCTTGGCCAAGGATGAAGCGCCGCAGACGGCAGCAGCACCGGCTGCCGCCCTGGATGAGGTACCTCTGGCCTCGCTTCCACCCCTATTCTCCCGGTCTCTGGGTTGAGGACTGCTCCAGCCGCAACAGCTTCACCTCCCAGGAGAACTCTGCCGACGTCGTCTCGGAGGCTCCTGTCGTGGCCTCGTCGTCGAAGAGGCCTTACGTGTCTTGGGCACATGATATTTTGCAGATGGGCCTCAGTCGGAAACTGGGCCCCGAACTAGAGAAGCCAGCCAGTATCCGCACGGGACTGCGGTTCATACCAGTCGCCAAGTAAGTTTTATCAATCTGCTTGTCATTCGTTGTTCTCGGACAATTTTTCTCATATCGTTGTTTCACAGGACTGGAGTTAAGAATATCAGCCACCCTTTCATGGCCAAGGTGCCACCAGTCATCGCCGAAGAGGAACCCTCACGGAAGAGGAAAGCTGATGAGGTCACTGCCCCCGCAGATAGTGCTAAGAAGGCCAAGGGCGACGACGTCGTCACAGTCTCTGAATACACGACGGTTGCTCCGAGTGATCCTCCGACTGCGACGGAGGTGGCCGTGAAGACCAAGGAGGGTGTTTCCTCGCCTGGAATTGCCGAGACGGCTCCTAGTGGCGCTGGAGCATCCGCCGCGACCTTCCCCCGCTTTATGGCCAAAGCGGCTACAGCGAGTGGTATAACGCCATCGAGCCGCACGCCTGGGGTCACCGAAATGGAGGTCGAGTAGCGTCGCGGACACACTCCAGCTCTTCTCGCGTCTGTGGACGCGCTATAGCTACATGGCATGCTAGGCGCAGCCATCCAGGTATGTCCAGTCCCCGAGGATCGGGCCACTGAATTTCAGTGGTCAGATTCTTTTGGTGTTTCTTTTTATTTGTAGCACCCAGTCCTCGAGTGCCTAGTCACTGAATTTCAGCGGTTGGGCACTTAGGATTTTTGATCTCCAGTCCCCGAGTGTCTAGTCGTTGAATTTCAGCGGGTGGGCACATAGGATTTTTGATCTCCTGTCCCCGAGTGTCAGGTCGCTGAATTTCAGCGGGTGGGCACTTAGGATTTTTGATCTCCAGTCCCCTAGTGTCCAGTCGCTGAATTTCAGCGGGTGGGCACTTAGGATTCCATTGTTGTTAACTTTTTGATTTGTGCGCAGGGCTTGCAGCGTGAGTCAGCCGATCGGCTTGCTGCGAAGTGTCGCGCGGAGAAGGAACTTGTTGCCGTCCAATAAACGAACAAGGGACTCCAGGCGATCGCTGCCAAGGCAGAGGAGGTCTGCCAGGGCCTTGTCCCGTCGAGTGAACTGACGGCGGCTCAGTCTGCGTTGAGTACGACTGAGAAACGGATCGCTGATCTGGAGCGCGAGCTCAAGGAAGCGAAAGCGGAGGCGAGCGCGGTGGATGGGCGAGCAAAAGCTGCTGTTACGGCTGCCGCTGAAGAGCGAAAGGTCTCTGACGCCCTCGTTATTGGGCTGCAGAACGACTTCTCCTCGCTTCAAAGCTTCATCACGGGCCTCTGCCGTCCTTTAATTGGTAAATTTCCTGCCTCTTCCTGTAGTAGATGCATTATGTAATCTTTGTTGTACTCACTGCCGCCCTCTGCACACAGGTCGGATTATCGACAGCTCGGAGGAGGCGCAATCATACGATGCGTGGCAGTGTGTGACCACTCAGGTCGACTCGGCCACGTTGTCCGCGGCATGCATTCGGGCGTATCTTCAGGAGATATCGCCTACGGAAGTGATTCCCAGCGACCTCGTCGAAGTATGGCGGTATCTGGAGAAGGCGCCGTCAGTCGTCGAGTTCATGACGCGGTCGGCATTCCTGCGCGGGGCGGCAACGGCGCTTAGCCTTGGGCTTGCCCACTTCCCGGAGGACTTCGACCTTGACGACGTGACGAGTGGTTACCCTCGTCGACAGGCTCGGTGGAGATCGCCGAGGTGCTGAAGATGACGGACCGTGTCGCAGTATACTCCGATCGCGTCTGGGCGATGGGCGACCTCCTCCCTTATCAGGAGACGACTATCGCGCCCAACGATCCCAAGCCGGCGCATCGGGACTTCAAGGTCGAGCATCCGTTCCGTGTGGTGATGGCGGGTGAGTTGACGATGTACCCATCGAACCCGTACACGCCCTTCATTCGCAACCGTAGGGGTGGCGGCGAGTCGACGTCGAAGCCTGCGAAATAGAAACATTGTGCCCTGGGGCGTTAGTAGCAATTTGGCCATTAGGCTCAACTTGTATTTTGTAACAACTTTGTTCTGCTGTAATGGAATTTCGCGTTATTTTGTGAATTGTCTTGCGATTTTGATTGCTGATTGGACGAGTCCCCGAGCGTGTCCACCCTTTTTATGGGGTTTACCTTGTTTGTTATGTGTTTGTGGTTTTGAACGTTTTGTCAGTTGTTTTGTTATTGAGGTCGACTCGCCCGAGCTTGGGAACCCAGTCGCAGGGCGACTCCCATGAGTGCTCTTTACTTGACCGTTTTCCCTTGCGCGAACGAGGTCGGGTGGCCGAGTCCCCGAGCGTGGTACTTGGTGGTTCTAGTCACGGCTCTAGGGTGGGTGAGGACTGAGCGCGTTAGAGTGAGCGCATTACTCCTGCCTGACCCGTAGGGTCAGTCGCATGGCGAGTCCTGGGCACGCTCTCATACTTGGCGTTTTTCCCTAGTCGCTCATGCTTAACTGGTCGTCAGTCCCCGAGCGTGGTACTTGGCCGTTCGAGTCGCTGTGTCTAGGATGCGGAGGATCATGGTCGCTGTGAGGAGCGAAGGCAGTTGTCTTGGCTCGTTAAGCCAGTCGGGCTAGGCGACTCCCATGGGGCTCCGGGTAGGCGTTTTTCGTGGACGTTACGAGTCCTGAGGTAACCCAGTGCCCTCGTAACGCACTACTTGGCCGTGCCGGTCGCTGTACCAGAGGTTGACTTCTGCAGTTAGCTTGACGCTGTTATTACGAGTGCGAGTGGCACAAGACACGGAGAGTAGACGCAATTTGCGGGAACCAATATGTTTTATTTCATAGCTAGTGGAGGGTACATGTATGGAGTTCTAGGAGTAGAACTTCTGTAGGAGGTTTACATTCCATGGTCGCTTGACGTCGAGTTTCCCGTCTCCACGGATGTCAGTGAGGTAGTAGGCGTCGTTGCCGAGTACTCGCCCGATGGCGAATGGTGCCTCCCATGGGGAGGGGGGGGGGGAGAGCTTGTGCATGCCCTTCTTGTCCTGGATGAGGCGTAGCACCAGGTCGCCTTCCTGGAAAGTGCGAGTCCTCACTCGCCGACTATGGTAGCGGTGCAGTCCTTGCTAGTAGATGGCAGTGCGGGAGCGGGCTAGGTCGCGTGCCTCGTCGAGTTGATCGTCTCCATCCTGGCGTGCGAGTTCGTTTGTAGCCTCCGTGTAGTGGACAACCCTTGGTGAGTCGTGCTCTAGGTCGGTGGGCATGATTGCCTCGGTGCCATACACCATGAAGAAGGGGGTGAACCCTGTCGACCTGTTGACAGAGGTGCGGATGCCCCAGATGACGGAGGGTAGCTCCTTGACCCAACACCCGGCGGTGCGCTCGAGTGGTACCTGGAGTCGTGGCTTCAGGCCATGGAGGATGCTCTGGTTGGCCCGTTTCGCCTAGTCGTTGGACTCCGGGTGGGCGACTAAGGCAAGGTCGAGTCGGATGTGGTGTTCTTCACAGAACTCGGCCATGGCTCCTTTTGCGAAGTTGGTGCCGTTATCCGTGATGATGCTGTTTGGGAACCCGTAGCGATATATGAGCTCACGTAGGAACTTGGTGGCGGTCTTGCCGTCGCATTTCCGGACTGGCTTGGCTTCCACCCACTTTGTGAATTTGTCGACCGCGACCAGGAGGTGAGTGAAGCCGGAGGGGGCCTTTTTGAAAGGGCCTACCATGTCCATACCCCACACGGCGAACGGCCAGGTGATGGGGATTGTCTTGAGCGCCTAGCTAGGCACGTGGGTCTGGTTGGCGTACTTCTGGCACCCGGCGCACCGCTGGACAATGTCGACAGTGTATGCATGTGCGGTGGGCCAGTAGAAACCGTGTCGCATAGCCTTTGCGACCAGAGAGCGCGCGCCGGCGTGGTGGCCGCCGCAGTCGCCGGAGTGGATGTCGTGGAGGATTTTGCGTCCTTCAGCTGGTTGGACGCAGCGTTGGAACACGCCGGTCATGCTGCGCTTGTGGAGCTCGCCGTCGATGATGACGAAGGATTTGCAGCGGCGCACTATCATCCGGGCGTCTGTTTCGTCTACTGGCAAAGTGCCTCCCTCCAGGTAGGCGATGTACGGTGTAGTCCAGTCTTCTGGCTCGGCGATGAGTGCGACCAAGGTTGCCTCTGGTTGCAGCGGGACTCCGATGTCGATCTCCCTTGGGGGAGAGACGGAAGGCTTGGCGATGGTGTCGAGGAAGACGCCGGCGGGTGGTGCGAGTCGAGCCGAGCCGATACGAGAGAGTGGGTTGGCCTCCTCGTTTTTCCGCCTGTCGATCCACTCGACGGAATAGCCTGTGAAGTGTTCGCCCAGCTTGTCCACTGCTTGGCGTTATGCCGCCATGGTGGGGGAGACGGCGTCGCAGGTGCCAGCGACTTGCCCAGCGACGAGGTCGGAGTCTCCGTAGCAGCGTAGGCGGTTGACATTCATCTCCTTGGCGGCTCGCATGCCGTGGAGTAGTGCCTCGTACTCGAGCATATTGTTGGTGCAGGGGGTGAAGTCGAGGCAGAGGACGTAGTGGAGCTTGTCGCCCTTCGGGGAAGTCAGCACGATCCCTGCTCCTGCGCCATCTGCGTTCTTGGAGCCATCAAAGTGCAGACTCCAATAGTGGAGGTACGGCAGCTTTTCTGGCTGATGGGCCTCTTCCCAGTCAGCGATGAAGTCCACGAGAGCCTGCGACTTGATCGCTTTGCGCGGCTCATACTTGATGTTGTGGACGCCGATTTCGACGGCCCACTTGGCGACTCGCCCGATCGCCTCACGGTTGCGGATTATGTCCTGCAACGGTGCTGAGGAGACGACCGTGATCGGGTGCTCCTAGAAGTAGTGCGGCAGTCGCCGCTGTGCTCTGAAGACCGTGTATACCAGTTTCTGGTATTGCGGTTATCGCTGGCGCGACTCGGTGAGGACCTCGCTGATATAGTACACTGGTCGCTGCACTGGGCGCTCCTTTCCTTCCTTTGGTCGCTCGACGACCATGACAGCGCTGACGACACGCTCGGAAGCCGCGACATAGACCAGCATGGGTTCCTTGTCGATGGGGGCAGCGAGTAGCGGTGCTGCGAGTAGCACCTTCTTGAGGTCGCGGAGCGCGTCGTCCGCCTCCTTATCCCACTCGAAGGTGGGGTTCTTGCACATCAGGCGGTATAGTGGCATCGCCTTTTCGCCCAATCGGGGGATGAAGCGACTGGGAGCCGCGACTCGCCCGACCAGCTTCTGGACGTCGCGCAGGCACTCGGGTTTGCCGAGTCGAGCGATCGTGTCGATCTTGGTGGGGTTCGCCTCGATCCCGCGCTTGGAGACGACGTATCCCAGTAGTTGCCCTGCTGGTACACCGAAGGTGCATTTGCTTGGGTTTAGCTTTATCTTGTATTTCCGCAGGTTGGCGAATGTTTCCGCCAGGTCAGCGAGTAGGTCGCTCTGGTGAGCGGATTTCACTACCATGTCGTCGATGTAGACGTGGATATTGCGGCCAATTTGGCTCGCAAGGCACTCCTGCATGCACCGCTGGTAGGTTGCCCCGGCGTTCTTGAGGCCGAAGGTCATGCGGGTGTAGCAGAAGGCTCCGAATGGCGTGACGAACGCCGTCTTTTCTTCATCCTCAACAGCCATGTTGATCTGGTTGTACCCAGAATAGGCGTCGAGGAAACACAGCGACTCCGAGCCCGCGGTGGAATCGATTATTTGGTCGATCCGCGGGAGGACGAATTGTTCCTTCGGGCAGGCGCTATTTAAGTTTGTGTAGTCGATACACATCCTCCAGGTCCCGTTTTTCTTCTCGACCAGACTGGGTTTGCCAGCCACTTGGAGTATTTGATTGGCCGGATGAAGCCTGCAGCGAGTAGACGCTGCACCTCCTCGGCGATGGCTCGCTGGCGCTCTTCATTGAAGGGCCGCAGCGACTACTTGACAGGTCGCACTTTGGGGTCGGCATTGAGTTTGTGCTCAGCGAGTTCCCTAGGGACACCAGACATGTCAGAGGGCTTCCATGCGAAGATGTCCCTGTTCTCACAGAGGAACTCGATGAGCGCGCCTTCCTATGCTGGGCTCATGCCCGTCCCGATCGTCACCGTCTGGCTGGAGTCGCCTGGGACCAGCTCGACGGTGCGGGTATGTGTCGTTGCCTCGAAGGCTGAGGTGTTGCCGCCCTCCGAGTTGGGCCTCTTGAGTATGGTGGGGTCATCGTTGTTGACCCAGCTCGCGTATTTGGCGAGCTTGTCGGCGTGGTTGGCCTCTGCCGCGATGACGGCGTCGGCGAGTTCGGCTTCTTTGGCCTCGCACTCGGCGGCCATGTCGGGGTCGCCGTGGATAGTGATGACGCCACGTGGTCCGGGGAGCTTCATCGCGTTGTATGCATTGTGGGGCGCTTCCATGAACTTGGCGAACGCCTGGCGCCCCAAGACGCAGTGATAGGGGCTATCGAAGGGCACCAGCTCGAAGACGATCCGCTCGGTGCGGAAGTTTGCCGGTGTGCCGAAGGTGACTGGCAGCGTGACCTTGCCGATCGGGTACGCCTTCCGACCGGGGACGATGCCATGGAACGTGGTGTAGGTCGTCTCGACCATCGACTGCGGGAGCCGCAGTCGCCTGAAGATGTCCAGGTACAGGATGTTGATGGAGCTGCCTCCGTCCATCAATGTTTTGTGGAGCCAGTAGTCTCCCACCTTGGGCTTGACCACCAGGGCAACTCGGCCCGGATACTCGATACGTGGCGAGTGGTCCGCGCGGTTCCATGTGATTGGTTGCTCAGACCAGTTGAGGAACTGGGGGATATCTATCTGGGCCACCGCGTTGACAGCGACGGCGCGGGCGATGACCTTCTTATCACTCTTCGTGTTGAAGCCTGTGAAGGTGTGGAGCGAGCCGGCCACGCTGCCGAATTTTCCGCCGTTTGGCGGGTTGTTGTCGGGGTCTTCCCGCGCTCGCCGTGCCTTCTCGATCTCCTTGAGAGAGTGGCAGTCGGCGGTCGTGTGCGTGGCGGGGTTCCCTTCCCTGCTGTGAAATGCACAAGGTTGGTTAAGGAGGGCCACGGGGTCGAACCTTGGTTTCGCCTTGTAGTTGCCTCCGTCGCGGCGTTGCCCCCCGTCGCGGCGGAAGCTCCTGGGCTCGCGCTGCACGTGCCCAGCGTTGGCGACGAAATCGACTCGCCCGTCACTGCGGCGCTTGCCGGTGAGGCGAGTGTTGCTGTAGCGTAGATCGGATCATCGTCCGTTGTCGTTGCCGCTCATGCGGCATTGCCCTCCCGACTCGTCGTCGGTTTCTTGGTTTGGGTCTTCCTCCGCGTATCTTTTGGCAATCTCAAGGAGGTCCGGTATGTTGTCGAGCGTGCCGTATGCTCGTTTGAGCTTGGAAACCAGGGGCTCGTAGCGGCACGAGTTCTTGAAGCAGTGGATTGCGGTGTGTAGGTGTATACCAACCGCGTT
Source organism: Avena sativa (assembly GCA_916181665.1). Classification (NCBI taxonomy): domain Eukaryota; kingdom Viridiplantae; phylum Streptophyta; class Magnoliopsida; order Poales; family Poaceae; genus Avena; species Avena sativa. Next base: position 181,628,429 of record OV702284.1, on the reverse strand, counting down.
GTACCATAGTTCTTGCCATCGTTGGAACCAGCTACGGGTCGACTCGCGAGGTCCCTAGACGCATCGTTCCAGGTCCTCGATGGTGGTGGCGCGGTTGTATGAACCCTCGAAGTGCCTCACGAAGGCGTCGCGCATCTCTTCCCAGGAGTCGATGCTATCCGCGGGGAGAGTGTTGATCCACTGCCTGCACGCCCCCTCCATCATCAGGGGGAGGTAGCGGGCGGCGAGTAGATCGTTGTGGCCGGCGATCCCCATTGCCATGAGGTAAGTGTCCAGCCATACAGAGGGATCGTACGTAGGTTCGTACTTCTCTATTTCCTTTGGCGCTTTGAAGTTCGCCGGGTATCTTTCGCCTCGGATCATTGTTCCAAAGCACCGGGGCCCGAGTCGACTTAGCGACCCCCTCGGCTCGCCGTCGCGGCGGTTGGTTAGGGTATGTCGCAGGTCGTCGGGCTGCGTGCGCGCCAGCTCTGGTTGTTGATGATGTGGGTGCACGCGTCGACGGGCTGACCGTTGGCGGCGACGAAGTTGGTCGCTGGCCTGGGGTCGTTGGTGGAGAGTGCCGCGTTCGCGGGTCGGTGTTGGAGCTGTAGTGGTTCGGGTGGCGGGCAGTTGAGGGTGTTTGCCGCCAATGGACGACCGCTTGAGGCCGCCCTGCTGCCCGATGAACGCGAGTACATCCGACCCTATGAGTCGACGCCTGCGTTTTGTTGCTCGACCACCTTTGCGAGCAAGGCCTTGATGTACTGGATCTGTAGGGCGCCGTCACCGGTGGACGTGATATTGTCGGCCGCTGCTCAGCCCGCCACGAGGTTGTCCATCGGGGTGGAGAACAGTGGTAGGCCGTTCGCGTCTCACTCCTGTGAGGAGACCACGATCCGCGGCTGGTCCCTGGGGGGTGCGCGGTTGGGTGGAGGTGGGGCGCCATTCGCCGTCGACCCTGGTGGGGGCCGGGAGCTTCCTCCTGGTGGCGCGTTCTCGCAGATCGCGCGCTCGGCCACGCGGGCCGGGTCGTTCTCGTCGTCGAAGTTCAGGGCGCGCCCCTGGACGGTGGGGTTCGAGCGACCTGATTCGTTGCTGGTAGTAGCGCGACAGCTCATGCGCCATCACCTGCTCGAGGCGAAATTTTTCGCGCTCGGCTTGCTCCTTGCGGACTGCTTCCGCTAGCTTCAGGCGGAGTTCCTCGACCTCCGTTGCCGTTGCGTTGGGAGGGATTGGGGTGGAGAAGGGATCCTCCGGTGGGTCGGCGCCAGTCGCCATGTAGGTCGCGGCGTGGCGACTGGTCCCGTCGCAGAGATCGGCGGAGTTTTCTGACCCGGAGTCGAAGTCGAAGATCCCAAGGATGGAGGGATCCTCGAAGTCTCCAACATTGGAGACCTGGGTGATGGAGCCCGCGGGTGAAGCCGCGATGATGGATCCGGCGAGTGACGCCGGGGTCGCCGAGTCAGCGTCAGGCCGCGTCTTCCGCGGCCGCGGTGGTTTCAGCCACATCACAGTGGTCTGAGTCGAACTCGGAGGCCAGGCGGTGGATCGTGCGTACCTGACTCTCGGAGAGCCGATCGCGTGGCGGCGACTCGCGGATGCGAGCCGAGTCCTCCGAGACGATGACGTTGGTGAGGCCGACGAAGAGACTGATCGTGCCAACCGACAGGATCATGCTGTGCGTGACGGATCGTGCCGCCGGGACGTAGCTGCTCGGCAAGATTTGGAGCATCTCGCCGATCACTATCATGCGGCCGGTGGCGATCGACTCGTTGATGGGCAGATTGGATCTCGCCGCAGAACACCGGCCAGGCCCCACGGTGGGCGCCACTGCCGTGGGAAGAACCACGGAAGATGCTGCAATCGGCAGCGAGTAATAGAACATAGGGCAAGGGCGGCCAGCCATCTGCGGTGCGAGATGAGGGCAGAGACACAAGGATTTACCCAGGTGCGCCCCCCCGGAGGGTAAAGACCTACTCCTGCTAGATTGTATTATGGTGGAAGTGCAATGTGCGAGCTCGGCGGCTAGGCGGCGAGTCGCTTGGGTGGATGATGGAACGTCACTTCTACACGCCCTCTAGGGAGGTTTATATAGACTCACCCCCTAGGGTTTACAGATCTCAACCGAATCAGTTAAGGTTTTGGCAATCGTTTAACCTAATCTGACTGGGCCTATCTACTCTCCTGGGCCTCCAGCTTCCAGTCGCTTGAATCTACGCCAGGGCTTGATCCCGTCGCCGTCCTGCGGGCCTACTCGCCATTTCCTGGGCCGGTCGGAAACGTCCTGCTAGGCATACCCCGGTAGGCATATCCCCATAAAGTACCGGTCATGTTGGGAGGTAGTACCGGTGCCCGGTAGTACCGCTGATGGGAGCGGTAGTACCGCAGGCGCCTGCCTTCTTCCGTCTTCTCTTCCAAGCCACCGTCTTGCCTGGCTTGATGCTCCGGTCTTCCTCCCTTTCCTCCGTACTTGTCAATGTGAACCTATCATGGCCATAGGACGGAGTATGAAGTAGTATACCATTCAATAGGGTAGGAAGTGAGCTCGCATAGAGGAACGGATTCACCTTTGGAGTCCTTGACGACTTGGCGTAAGTTGGAGACCTTGATGTAGTAACGATCGTAGGTCGGGCTGCATCAGTTGATATTGAAGCCCTAGTCGACTCTGCCATTCAGATGGAAGGAAATATCAACCAAGACAATGAGAACCGCAAGCTCCACATGATGCATCAACCAGGAACCCACCAGGCACCAAAGTATCGCCCCAACCCATCTCCAGGATTTGCCCCAAGAAACAACAGACCCCCTATGAACCGTCTGACCTATCCCAACCGTGGAAACCCAAGGCCCGGAGGAAACCACAACAACCCCGGCCACTCTAGCAATTTCAACCGTGCCCCACCCAAGTTCAACAACAACAATGCTGCCACCAACACCAACACTGCCCCAAGGACCGGAAGCAATGTTGTGCCTGTTGCAGCAAAGGACACGTCGCAAGTGATTTGTTATGAATGTGGAACCAAGGGTCATTATTCCAATGAGTGCCCCAATAAGATTGCCGCACTGCCCCAGCTCAGCAACAGCGTCGTGTTCAGCCCGGAAGAAGGTTTGCCCTAGGGAACTCGCTCAACCGCAACGGCCTTCTTTTTCTCATGCATGCTGAAGAAGCCCAGGAAGCGCTAGATGTCGTGCTGTGTATGTTTTCTGTTAACTCAGTACTTGCAAGAGTGTTGTTTGATTCTGGAGCATCGCACTCATTTGTCACTGAAGAATTTGCATGCACTAGTAAGATTCAACCAACCAAATTGAAGCATGTTATGATTGTTCAAATACCCGGTTCAACCACCAAAGCTAGGCAAATTTGCAAAGCCGTCCCTATCCGAATCCATGGCATATATTTTTATGCTAATCTAATAATACTCAGAACTAGAGGTTTGGAAGTAGTACTAGGAATGGGTTGGATGTCCAAACATAAAGGATTAATTGACTGTGCCAAGATATCCATAACCATGACCAGTACAGCCGGAGTATCAGTCGAGAATATATCTGAAACCTTGCCTCGTCAGTTCAAGTGCAACAAGAGTATAAGCCAGCATACCATTGACCAAGTCCGGATAGTCTGTGAATACCCCGATGTATTTCCAGATGTTTTGCCCGGTATGCCCCTAGATCGGGATATCGACTTTATCATTGAACTAATCCCTGGAATCGGACCCATCGCCCAGAGACCATATAGTATGACCCCATCAGAACTAGCAGAACTGAAGAAGCAACTAGATGCCATGCTGGAAATTGGATTAATTCAACCAAGTGCGTCACCATGGATATCACCTGTCTTGTTTGTGGACAAGAAAGATGGAGGTAACCGTCTGTGTACGGATTATCGGAAGTTGAATGATGTCACCATCAAGAACAAGTACCCGTTGCTAAAGATAGAATACCTGTTTGACCAGTTGACTGGTTCCAAAGTGTTTTCTAAGATTGATCGTAGAACTGGCTATCATCAAATCAAGATTCGCGCAGAGGATATTCCAAAGACTGCCTTTACCACCAGATATGGATTATACGAGTATACCGTCATGTCTTTTGGGTTGACTAATGCCCCCTCTTATTTCATGAATCTCATGAATACGATTTTTTATGGACTTCTTGGATAAGTTTTTCATTGTTTTCATCGATGACATTCAGATTTATTCCAAATCAGAAGAAGAACATGAGCTACACCTAAGGACCATTCTTGGAACCCTTAGAGAGCATCAGTTGTATGCCAAGTTTAGCAAATGTGAATTCTGGTTACAGGAGGTAGGATTCCTCGGCCATATTGTATCAGCCGGAGGAATTGCCGTTGACCCTGCGAAGGTGAAAGATGTCGAAGATTGGCAAGCCCCAACCACTCAAACCCAAGTTCGTGCATTTCTCGGATTAGTAGGATACTATCGCAAGTTCGAAGAAGGATTCTCGAGTATTGCATGACCCATGACTCAATTGCTGAAGAAGGACAAGAAGTTTGAATGGACGGACAAATGTGAAGAGAGTTTTCAAGAACTCAAGAGAAGATTGATTTCAGCCCCAATTTTGATCATGCCTGATATCACGAAGCCCTTTGACGTGTATTGTGACACATCCAAGATCGGCCTCGGATGTGTGCTAATGCAAGAAGGCAAAGTTATATCTTATCTATCCCGACAACTGAAGCAGCATGAACAGAACTAGCCAACCCATGACCTCGAAGTCGCAGCTGTAGTTCTAGCCCTGAAGACATGGAGACATTATCTCATGGGAAACCGTTGTGAGATTTATTCTGATCACAAGAGCTTGAAGTATATATTCACTCAGAAGGAGCTGAATATGAGACAGAGAAGATGGATTGAGCTAATCAAGGACTATGATCTGGACATTCACTATCACCCCGGTAAAACCAATGTGGTAGCAGATGCCCTTAGTAGATTGCCGTGCCGCTTGAACTCCATGATTCTAAAGGAGCAACCAAGTTTGCACAAAGAGATGGAATATTTTCACAAGGATTTTTGTCTAGCATAGAACTTCAACCCACTTTGATCAGTCAGATCAAAGAGGCACAGAAAGGAAATGCTAGTATCGATGGAATCAAGCATCGTATCGGTATAGGCAAAGTACCCGGATTCGCCGAAGACGAAGAAGGAGTTCTGTGGTACCAAGGATGCCTTTGTGTACCAGCAGATTCAGAATTGAAAGAAGTGATTTTCAAAGAGGCCCATGATACTCCTTATTCTATCCACCCCGGAGGAACAAGGATGTATCAGGATTTGAAGGAACAATTTTGGTGGCATAAGATGAAGAGAGAAATCGGAGAGTCAAGGCGGGCCATCAAAGACCCGCTGGACTATTGCAACCTCTACAGATTCTGGAATGGAAATGGGATTCAGTTGGAATGGACTTTATCACCGGATTGCCTACTTCTTGTAGGGGAAATGACTCTATCTGGGTCATAGTGGACCGATTGTCCAAAGTCGCCCATTTCTTACCAGTTAAGACCACATACCAGAGTTTGAAGCTAGCGGAGTTATACATTGCTAGAATCGTCAGTTTGCATGGAGTCCCCAAGAACATCGTATCGGATCGAGGAACCCAGTTTACCTCGAGATTCTGGAAGAAAGTCCAAGAAGGTTTAGGAACCTGACTAGATTTTAGCACAACTTATCACACTCAGACCGATGGACAAACGGAGCGAGTAAATCAAATACTCAAAGATATGTTGAGATCATGTGTGCTAGAGTATGGATCTAAATGGGAAGACTGTCTGCCTTTCGGAGAATTTTCTTACAACAACAGTTACCCAGCTAGTTTGCAAATATCCCCATTTGAATTCATGTATGGAAGGAAGTGTCGCACCCCCTTGAATTGGTCGGAAGTAGGAGAGAGTCACATTTTCGGACCCGACATCCTACGAGAAGCAGAAGAGAAAGTTCACAAGATTCGTGAGCACCTCAAGACCGCCCAGTCAAGACAGAAGAGTTATGCCGACAAGAGACGTCAAGACCTCGCTTTTAATATCAGATATTTTGCGTACCTTAAAGTGTCGCCATTGAAAGGAATGCAGCATTTCCATATAAAAGGAAAGTTAGCCCCCAGATATATTGGACCCTTCAAGATTCTGAATCGTCGAGGGGAAGTATCATATCAATTGGAATTGCCATAAGAAATGTCAGCAGTGCACAATGTGTTCCATATATCGTTACTTCGCAAATGCCTTGAAGTTCCGGAGAAGGCTGAAGTTTTCAAGAACATTGATCACCGGACCATAGAGATCAACAATGACCTGACCTATCCCAAACTACCCATCCGTATTTTGGAATAAGCTTTCAGAACCACCAGGACTCGAAGCATCAAGTTTCTCAAGATTCAGTGGAGCAACCACACTGAAGAATAAGCTACCTGGGAGTGCGAAGATCACAATAGGACGGAGTTTCCCGATCTCTTTAAATCCTATGTAATTTTTTTTTCTTCCTTTTTCAAATCTCGGGATGAGATTTTGTTTAAGGGGGGAAGGTTTGTAACATCCCAAAAATATAACCCAAGGATCATGAAAACTCTAATCACTAAAATTAGGGTTAAGAAAAACTTTGATTAATTTAAAATCATATGAATGCATGTGTGAATGAGATGATTTGATAAATGCATGAATGAACTTGTGTGATTAACCTAAATAGCAAGAAATGGTTTAAAGATGAAAATAACATCATATAAAACATTTCCATGCAGAAACAAAACAAGAGAAAATAAAAACAAATAAAATAAAGCAAATGGTCATTTTTGCCAATCTTGTTCACTAGGTCACTTTGAGTGTTTCTAGTTCAAGATTTCAAACAGAAACTTTTCCAACCCTTTTCACCCCTTGCTAGAACAAGTAATAGTAAATCAAATCCCACCTTTCAAACTTCCAGTAACATTTGGCAACCTCATTCAAATCACAATTCAAAATTGAATCTTTATCATATGTGAAGATCACACATTTTAAAAACCCAACCAAACCAGTGCCCCTTGACTAATCCAACTAACCAGACACTCCCTAATATGTGCCTAGCAAACCCACCAAGTTTGAATCCAAAATTCAAATTTAAAGTTCTTGCGGCCATTTCATCAAACACCTTGTAGATACAAATCAAACAAACATCAAACACTATAGTGTGCAGTAAATTGGCCTAACTTGTTCCCTCTATAGCTCACTCTACAATCTCAGTAGATGATCAAAGTAATCTAACTAGCTTTAGCACCACTGTGAGCAAGCCTAGCCATTAATGTCAAGCATGCCGAGAGCACCATTGCCACCCCATTGTCGCCAGCGAGCTAGAGGCCGCACTAACCTCGCCAACCTTGTCTGGGACATGCAGCACCGTCCACCGCCACCCACTGTCCCAGCCCCGAGCAATGCCAGCCCCTGGACCACACGACACGCCCATGCCAAACTCCTCTACGACCATGCCGAGAGCGCGCCAGTGCGCCATATGCTCGACCAGCACCCACAGACCGTGCGCCGCCCTCGCCACTTGTAGGGATGATCACCAGCACCCCGCCAGACATGCCCGTTCACCTCCGCGCGGACCACGCGCGCTGTGCGACATTAAAACCGCCATCGGACCGGCCCAGAGCATCAGCGTGTTCCGACCGATCAGCACCGCCCCACGCCTCGCCACCGCGCCGTTGAGCTTCGCCAGAGAGCACAGCACCGCCCCTACCGTCGCCCATGCCAGTAGCCCTCTGTGCCGTCGACCACGACGAGCTCAGCCCGCGCCCGTCGGTCCCCTTCCGCCACTATAAATAGAGGCCTCCACCGCTCGTTTTCAACACACCAGTTCACTCCCCTCTCACCCAGAACCACCCAGCTCACTCCCGGAGCAAGGCGAGCAGCGCATCGCCGGAATTTGGTCGGAGCCCTCCGCTGCTGGAGAAGAAGGGAGCCGTTGATTGGAGCCGCCCCGGGAGAAGCTGCCGGTACCAGGAGAACCATCATCGTCGACTTCGTCGTTCGCCCCCGTCGCCGACCCTCGCCTGAGCCCTAGTGAGCCTCCCATGACTCCCACCTGCCGCGCTAGGGTTCTGTCTCGCCGGCGCTGCCCGACGTGGACGATGAACCGTAGCCGTTCGATTAGAGTTAGATCGTGCGGTTTGCATTGCCCCATACCGCTTCGCCCCTCCCCGTCTCACTGACACATGGGGACAGCCACTTAACCACCCGCGTACGCGCTGTATGTAGTGGGCAGGCCCAGTAAAACATCCCGCGCGGCCGAACAATTCAAATTAAGCTTTATTCATTTAATTTCAAACATAGTTCTGTACCTAGATTCAAAAATCCACCCAGCTCGATTAACTGAACCAAAATGCATGAAACCAATTTTGTTAGGAAGGTACTGAAATGCTTAATCCAAGCACGTTGGATTCAAACCATTTGGAGTTATAGATCAACCATGGTAAAAATAACAAGGAAGAAGCTTTTATGCATTCAAACATTTTTCAAAATTCAACCATAATAGCTTTTGAGTTGCATCCAACTCTCAAAAATCACATTTGATCATACCTTTCAGAATATATAAAAACATATGGGTTTACTTGCAGAAATAATGTTCAAGTAATAAAAAGAATGCCACATAGGCATTTCTAGTCACTTTATTTAATTAAAATAAAAAGGTTAAACCTTATTAAATTGTGACACCACTTTAAATCACATTCCAATGTACTGAAATATGTGGTGATGACATGTGTCAACATGATCCCATGTTTGAGTTGGAGAATAATAAATCTTAAGTAGTTTTTCAATGAGTAGAGATTACTTTTCTTAAATAAAATAAATAAGGCAAGTGCTTTAATCCTTGTGATAATAGTGATGATGCTAGATCATCTAGTGTGACTTTTTGTGTGATGATTAAAAATAGTTAATTATTGTTTGGTGATTGTGTACCTCGTATTTATTTATAGACGCTAGTACCGACCAAGGATACGAGGAGGAAGGAGGATACTACGAGGAAGAAGCCGAGGAGAACTTCAACCATTGCTCTCCTCAAGGAAAGCTATTAACTTAGCGAGATAACCCTTGCAAATTATGCAAGCCAATACTTGCTTGTTACTATGCCAACTATATGCCTTAAGCATATGTGATCATACCGACTTGATAACCCAATCCTAGTTTTACTTGCAAGCTTAATACTTTATTTTATTTATCAAAGCTTTCTCTTAGAGTTTACATGGTGACTTGTAGATTCTAGAAAGATAAATAAAGGTAGCATAAAGAGCATAAAATTTGGCCTAAGTTAGATAATCTTGATGTCATCCTAAGGCATGAGATTGAACTTAGCAAATCTCCACTTGTTTACCACCCCTCATTAGTATTTAACACCACTTGTAGATGCTAGTGCTAAGTATAAACTTGATCAACTTTAGATGGGAATACTTGGTGAAAATGGTTATGAAAACCTTAGAATGATGAGTCATTCTACTGAAATGTTTTGACATGTGTTTCCGAACACCAGATGATTTTGATGATGAAAATGTTGAGGCATGAGCCTTAGCCCTTTATAAAACTGATGGTTGTCTGGATGCGATACCATTCCAATTTTATCATACAACCACAATACCCGAAATTTGGGTAGGGCTTGAATGGAAATTTATATACCTTAGTATGGGTTCCCTCGCGGCCAAGGTCTGAGCTAAGGCTACCTTGTGAAGATTGTCCACCTGTGCAGTACCCAAGATGACAGTTGGTCATGGTTGGGAGGCTAAACTCACAAGAGAGGTGCCTATACTACGGCCTGTAATTGAAAGGTTAGGATTGATTATCCGCATACTGAGTATGGTGAATTCAGGATTGTTCATGACGGATGTATTGAATGTTGTGGTGAAAGTGTACAATCTCTGCAGAGTGTCAAACTATTCGAATAGCCGTGTCCGCGGTTATGGACAGTTGGAGTGGCCATACTGTTACCCCGTCAGATGTTTTAAAACTGACTTGTGAAATGAATTATGAATTTGACTTGACCATAACAGAGTTGTGATATCAAATTCAAACTCCCACTTAGGTGTTATAAAACTTTCAACAAGTTTTCTTTGCTTCTAAACTTAGTAGAGGTAAATCTGGCTTTCTGCAAAACAACCTTAGAGCTTAGTATCCTACTACAAAACCCCCCCTTAACTTGTTAGTATTAGTTTTTGAGTACTTAAAGAGTACTCATGGCTTTGTCCCTGGCTATTCCCGTCGCCAGACTATGAAGAGGAGTATCAGGATGACAGACCGCAGGAAGGTTACGACAACTAGGATCATCTCCCATCATCAGCATTTCCTGTGACCTTGAAGATGGAGTTTCACCTACGCTATCATTACTATTACGTTATTCCACTGCTTGAGTTGTATTAAGAACTAGATCATGAGATTCTTATTTGTGTAAGAACTTATGTATGGTTTGTAATGGATGATGTACTGTGATATCCCAATCTGTTATGTCTCGCAAAAATAGTAATCCTGGGATTGCGATGTATGGCATAACAGTCACCTATGATTAAAAATCTGGGTGTTGACACACACCCCCTGATGGCGAGGCCAGACCAGGGGCGCGCCTGGCCATGGTGTGGGCCACCCCTGGCCCTCCACTTATTCTACTCCGTTCTACTTCTTTCTCTCCCCCGAAAAACACCGGAAAATTTCTCAAAGCTCGAGTTCTTGTTGTTCTTGCTCCCAATTTTCGATCTCATTGCTCAGCCCATCTTAGCTGCTGATTTTTGGAGGGATTGCTCTCCGGTATGTGACTCCTCCGCTTGTCCAATTAGATTTTTGATTGGTGGATTATATATAGAGTATTTTTCTATAGTAGGTGATAGGTTATGTGAGTTTTCATTCTTGTTCTATGCTTATATAATTCATTTTGATGCATGTTTAGTCCTCTTGCAAGTCCCTAGAGTAGTTCCCCATCACTTATTAACTTGGAAATCACTTGGTTTGATGTTTGTCTAAATTTCTTGGAAATCCCTAGAGTGAATACCAGCTGAATCAACATGAATTAAGTGTATCGGAGATTATGAAAGTCCATCGCGAGGAGGAAGTTTTCCCTTCTATTTATCCATGCCCCGAATTCATGAGAGCTGCAGGGAGTTTTCAAGACTTCCAGACTCTAATTTCTAATTCAGGGTTGGAGCATTTTGTTGGAGATGAACCTTATCAATATGTGAAGATGACTATGTCTGTGGTGCAAGATTTTTGATTTAGTTGGCATTTGACTAACCCCATGGTTCACTACAAAATTTACAATATAGCCGTCAACCTCCCTTTTGATGATTTTTGTGTAGCTATCAAAGTGCCACAGTGGGGTTCATGTGAGAGGATTAGAGAGAGGCCTAAACCACTCGTGAACTTATATGTAGAGATTTGCCAAGGAAGTAGCTTCTCAAAGGAGAGTGGTAAAATTCGGAATATTCACCTCCCATGTATTCGATATTTTGCCTATTTCATTGCCAAGTGTGTTCTTGATAGAAAGACTGCTAGTAAATTATCTTCATATGATCTAGCTTTTATCTCGGCTGCTTTGAATCGGGATAGGACTTATAACTTGGCTGCTTTGATAGCCTTCCTTCTTGTTGCTAACCGTGAGAAAGGTGGAATTTGTGGAGGCCTCATTGCCTCTCATTAATTAGCTTTGCATGGTTTAGCACCTCATCATTCAGACTTACAGTTTCCCATAGAGAGGCTTGATCTTAATTCCATGATACAACATAAATTAGTTTCTTCTTGGGATATTTTGAGCGAGTTATATTATGAAATAACCTTTCTCAAGAGTGGTTGGAGAGGGGGTAAGTCTGAGGAAGTAGTCCCTTTGCCTGCACCTCCATTGTTTAACCTTGATACCAGGAAAGGATGGTCACTCACGGAGGAAGAACTTGACACATACATGGCGGAGCTCTCCCATCAAGAGGAGAATGTTAGAGAGGAAGCCAAAGATAATTCGGTTCAGCCCTCCAACACGGGTGAGTCATCATACCAGCAACCCACTTATGATTGGGGCGCTTCTTCTTCTTCTTCTTCATGAGGGCCTGATTATGATCATTCTTACGATGATCCACCGTCTTGGAGTTACTTCCCGCGTTGGTATTGATCTCCACTTAGGCCAAAATCCTAAGCTTGTGGCGAGGTATACCGACATCACACTCATGTACATATCATGTTCTGTTGGTACTTTGCATATCGATTTTTCACTTACTTTTTAGTTTTGGTTTCTGCTTTCTAAAACACAAAAAGACCAAAAATATTTTTGTTGTTTCTCTTTGCTTTCTCATTTAGCTTTTTAGCTTAGTTTGCTATAAGAAAAATCCAAAAAGATTTTGTTTTGTTTTCTTTTGCCTTCAGATCTTGTTTTAGAAAAAATCAAAAACCCAAAAATATTTGTTGTTCTTATCTGGTTTTGTAAAGTTTGTTGCAGGGTTCAGCGCTCCTCAGTGAGTCCTTGGAGTTTGGTTTTCATATTATTATTCAAGCCACACAAGTGAAAGGCAATGATGATTTATGACAACTCGGGATTTGGTAAGAGGCTGGTAATGAACTCTATTTGTTTTCATTTTTGCACATATACTCATCATTGTGGGCATGCTTAGTCTGTTCATGAAGTGTATGTTAGTTAATGGATGCTTAGTAGTTCGTTCTCTCTTATGATTAGTTCCAACTTTCTAATAGTTTTTAGCATGTCATATAAATGTTTGTTTGCATTGTTCTATTCATAACTTGGTATGACATTGTGGTATCCTCCTCTTAATGTTTTATTTGAATCGACTTGGCACATGCTCACGCATGCATATGACTAAAACAAAAGTCAGTTAAGCCTCGATGATTTATTTTTCCTCATAGTCTTGTGTCACTTTTATGCCATAATTAATTTTGTTTTGTTGCAAGCATGATTATGACAGTTACTGCTCTCTCGAATGTCACTATCTTTCTATTGCTAGCCTTCACTTGCACTGAGTATGAGCTCTACTCGTGCATCCAACTCCCAAAAACCAACATTGTCAAAAAGCGTCCACCATATCTACCTATTAGCATCATTGCTATTCCGTGCATATTTATTATGCCTTGTTTTCTACCAAATAAAATGTTTGCTTGTTATGAGAAAATTAGTTAGTAAAGCTCTCATGAACTTGATGGCACACTTTATTTTCTTCCACATAATAAACTTGATGTCGTGGTATTGCCGACGAGTACGCCATGGAGGGGTCCTCACAGAGCATGTTTAGAGACATGGGGTAAGGCGGAAGGTTTGCGGGTACGAGGTAACACAGCTTACGGAGGTTCAGATCCCACGACGGTGGCAGGATCCTACTCCTGCTATAAATCACTATAATGGCAATACGCCGAGTTACAGGGATCGGTTCTCTATACACGATATGAGTTGTGTTGTTCCCTAAAGGCTCCCATAGGTCCGCTTATATACTCGCCAGATCCTAGGGTTACAGGCAAAGTCCTAGCCAGACAGGTTACATAGTCCTACACGGTATAAAACTAGTCTAACATGTCTTGCACTCCAAGGCTCTGGGTACGTCGGTGACTCCTCCATAGTATTTCCTTATCCGGAATGGGCCTCCCTTGTGGATCCATCTAACTGGGCCGCCTAGCAGGCCATGGGCCTTGCTACCAACTGTGGACCACCCGGGTTATCTGGATTAGAGACATGCTATGGTGATACCCATTTAGCATATCCCCAACAGTAGCCCCCGGAGAACTCTGAGATCTTGCGTCGTCTTGCCTCTTCAGTTTGAATGCTCCGTCTAGATGAATGTCGGAAAATCATCAAGCAATATCTTGTAGTCCTCCCAAGAACCCTGCAATGCTCTCTGTCTTCAACTTGTAAGTCGGAGAACTGCTGAATCTTCCATCGTACTCTTCTCGTAGCCAGATTGGATCCGTCCATGCTGGAATCTTTAGATCTGATGGTTCACTTGCCTGTGTCAGTTAGAGCAACTTAGACCATAGTTCAGCTACGCCTCGTAACTGGCACATGCAGAGAACACAATCATGGCGAAACGTTTTTCCGCGTGAAGGATGCGAAACGTTGGCGGCGGTGGGAACATGGCGAAATTTCTGCGCACGCGCTGTCCATGCAGCAACCGTTTGATCAACTTGCATGCATCTTGACGCTGAGTACTATAAATTATAACCGTGGTAGATTTTATCCTTTCACCGCATTCTTCCTCGCGTTATCTTCTTCCTCCAGTGAACATCTCCTCGAACTCTCCGCGTGCACCGAGAAAAACCCTAGCTTTCCCCAGTCCCACAATCACCTTCCCACCCCCCCCCCCCACACCAATGGCGAGCAGCAGCACAACCCCATCCATGGCGGCAATGAGCGACCCCACGGCGAAGCCGGCAGTATCCATTCAGGTGCCCCAGAGGGCCTGGTGCTGCCACGCATCACGATGGTGGAATCCACCGGCGATGACCATATTCCAGCGAGGCTGGAACTGCTGGAGGAGGAGGGCGACTCTCACAAGGTAGAGTGGCGCGGCTTCGATATCGCTGATAGTGCTCTCAAGGAGATGCTCGCTGAGGGGTACCTCCCCACGACGGAGGGGCTGGTCTGGCGGGCGGCCCCGACCGGCGAGGTCATCCCTTCTCCCCAAGCCGGAGAAAAGGTGTACCTCAAAGCACAACTGGTACGCGGCGTCTCCCTCCCAATCTCCGACTTCTTGTTAGAGGTCCTTAGCCACTACCGGGTTCAATCTCAGAACCTATCTCCGAATAGCATCCTCGCGCTTAGCAACTACGCTGTGCTTTGCGAGGGCTACCTAGGAATTTGGCCTAGGTTAGATCTGTTTATATACTTCTTCACTGTCAAGAGGGAAGCCGGAGCAAGCAAGGACGAGCTCATAAATTGTGGAACCATAAGCTTCAAGATCCAGCCTGGCCGGCGGTTCCCCAACATTGTAGGCCACGAGTCCTGCAAAAATTGGCAGAGGACGTACTTCTACGGCCCAGACATCCCTTTGGATGGCCGAGAAGCAACGTACCCGGACTTTGTCGATGGGGCCGACGCTGAAGCCCCAACATGGAGATCCCAAGCCATCCTTCCCTCCTACAATGAAGCCTCCCATGCTGTAAGGCGGATCGAGTGGCTCGTAGACATGGGTCTGACGGGGTTGGACCTAGCCATGTGTTGGTTCGTCAGGCGGATCCAGCCTATGCAGCAACGCGCGAAGCTGATGCACCAGTATACCAAGGATAGGAAGGATAGCCTTCCCATCTTCGAGGAAAAATTCTCAAGTGACTCCATCAAGCTCCGCCTCAAAGACATCGTCAAGGTGAAGGACAGGAAGCATGGCTTCACCATCACCTACGACATGTTCGAGGGCGACACGTTCCCAGAGGTACATATTTATTTTCCGTGTATTACATATACTCCAGTTCTTCCGTCTAGCCATTGCCATTTCATCTAACACTTCAGGATTTCACTTAACATCTAAAGAGTCTAGAGGAGGACAACATGGTTGTCCAAATCTACGACCCCAAGATGAAGGAAGTCACCGTCGTGTCCGACGAAGATGTCCCATTGGAACGTAAGCGGAAGATATCCACCTCTGACGTTGCCGACGGAGCCAAGAAGAAGAAGACGGAGGGTGGAGCCTCCAAGAAGTCCATCGCCGCCCTGGAGGCGGAGAAAAGAAGAATCACCGGCATCCCTTTTACGAAGGCACCAACTATTGTGTAAGCTTCTTATCATCCGACATTGTCTCTTGCTCGTCTTATTCCTGTACTTATACTTTTGCACGTTTCAGGAAGAAGGCTAGTTTGAGTTTGAATAAGACCTCCAAAACATCGGGGGCTTATAAAAACATTAAAGATATGTTTAACCAAGCATCTCCCGCCTTCGCCCCTACAACTCCTAGCGTCCCGCCTGCTGCCACACCGACAAGATCTCTAGCTAAGGTAGCATCTGGCCCTTTCGCCATGGAAGTGGACCCAAGTGTCGTCGCGGATCTTCCTATTGTCAGCGAGCAGGCGACAGAAGAAAGCACCGCATCTAAAGTGGCTGAAGCTCCGGCTAAGGATGCCACTGGTAGTGGTAAGGCGATGGTGGAAGTCGGAACTTCTGCCGAAGGCGGCGCCACTGCATCCAATACGAAAATAGAGCTCCCAAAGATTGTCTACCCGGCTCTTACGCCGAGTAGCTCAGCTATGGCTCCTAGTGCAACGCCAACTTCTCCGACATTTGTTCTTGAGGAGCTGCTCAGGCAGGCGAATATCCTGGGCGGAAATAGTCTTTCCTTCAGCAAGATGTTTGCCTAGAGCGCCACCTACCTCAAGATCATCGCACTCATAAGTTTTATTTTCCTTGTGAATTTGGTATGTCGTATCGCACTGTATCCCCTGAGGATTTAGACAGAAAACCATAGGTCTTTGCATCTGAATGCTCTAAGAGTGACTAAGCTAGAAAACTTCACACAGTAGCCCCCAAGTATTTAGTTTGAATGAATTATTCCGACTAGATACTTTTAGAATAGCATACGCAGTGTTTGTAAATTTCAATACTGTAGCCCCCAAGCCTCTAGTTGAAACATAATTAGTTCCGACTAGATGCTTAAGTAAAGACTAAGCATATTGCTGAGTTAAAAACTCTCACTGTAGCCCCCAAGCTTCTAGGTGGATATTTATCCGCCTACATTCTCCAAGTAGACTAAGTAATTTTGCATTTCTTCACAGAATGAGAATTCTCGGAGAGGCGTCGCCAATGAGAAGTTCCACAAGATGCGCGCTGAACTGGAAGCTGAAAAGGGTAAAACTGCCTTCTTGAAGGATCAAAGCACCAAGAGCAAGTGTATGTTTTTCCTTTCAATTTCGCGCTCAAACTTGGTCTTGTGCCATCACTCTCCGACTAATCATTGTGTGCTGTCATTTCTCTGGCTTGCAGAAACCATTACCAAGGCGAAGGACATTGTCGAGCAATCCAAGCACATATAATTGCTGGATAGCGAGAACAAGATCCTCAAGCAGGAGAGGGCTGACACTCCGAAGATGCATGAAGAGTCCATGAAGGCCTTGTAGGAGTCTACCAACACAGAGATCAACCGACCGAAGGAGGAAATTGCAATCCTCAAGGAGCAGAAGAAAGTTGCCGATGAGCAGAATCAGCACAACCTTGAGGCTTACAAGTTTCTCCGACAAGAACGGGACTCCATGGCGGAGACACTCCAATAAGAAGAGGCGAGCATCTTTGGTAAGCGATCTCTGTCTTGTACTTCTGTAAGCCAGATACTCTGAACTTTGTTTTTGTGTTATTGAACTCATGTACTCCTTTGCTTTTCGGAAATGCAGCTCCTATTGGTTTAACCAATATGCCTCCTCCGCCAAAAGAATGCATGGTCCTTGCCGGCAACTTCGTCAGTACCGCCATCAAGAAAGCCAAAGAGATTGCCACGCCCCTGAACATCAACATCAAGGTGGCGGATTCTGTCATGGAGTACTCGGAAATTCTGCGCCAAGCCCCCTAGCGTATCGTAAGCTAGAAAGCTTCATGTACCCGGGCTGGTGCTAGAACGTCACAGGCGATGGTCAAGGCCCACTACGAGAATGCCGACATCGACACGGTGACCTCGGGTCTGCCCGACATAGACAATGACGGCCAAGAGATGGATCATAAAGATATTTGGGCATCGCTCGCCTGCTATGACACCAGGGACGCAGAGTTGGTCGATCCAAACGCCTTTGTTCCTCTTGAGATCATTGATGGCGACTACCCTAGCTCCTATAGTCCCTCAAGACCACTGATGGGGATATGCCTACCGGGGTATACCCAGCAGGACGTTTCCTACTAGTCCAAGGGGCAGCGAGTGGGCCTGCAGGACGGCGACTGGATCAAGATTTGGCGTGGACTCAAGCGACTGGAAGCTGAAGGCCTAGAAGGGTAGATAGGCCCAGTCGAACTAGGTCGTGGAATCACCGAATCCTTAACTAATTCGGTTGAGATCTGTAAACCCTAGGGAGGTGAGTCTATATAAACCTCCCTAGAGGAAGCATAGAGGATAGGTTCCATCATACACCCTAGCGACTCGCCGCCTAGCCGCCGAGCTCGCCCCATTGTACTCTCACCATAATACAATCTAGCAGGAGTAGGTATTTTCCCTCCGGGGGGCCGAACCTGGGTAAATCCTTGTGTCTCAACCCTCATCTCGCACCACAGATGGCTGGCCGCCCTTGCCCCATGTTCTACCACTCACTGCCGATAGCAGCATCTGCCGTGGTCATTCCCACGACAGTGGCGCCCACCGTGGGGCCTGGCCGGTCAGGCCGGTGTTCTGCGGCGAGATCCAATCTGCCCATCAACAATTCGATCGCCACCAGCCGCATGATCGCGATCGGCGAGATGCTCCATATCTTGCCGAGCAGCTACGTCCCGGCGGCGCGACCCGTCACGCATAGCATGATCCTGCCGGTCGGCACGATCAGCCTCTTTGTCGGCCTCACCGACGTCATCAACTCGGAGGACTCGGCTCGCATCCGCGAGTCGCCGCCACGCAACCGGATCTCCGAGAGCCAGGTCCACACAATTCACCGCCTCGCCTCAGAGTACGACTCGGCCCACAACAACGTGGCCGAAACCACCGCAGCCGCGGAAGACGCGGCCCTCAACGACGACGCCGATTCACCCGCCGGATCCATTGTCGCCGCGTCACCCGCGGGCTCCATCACCCAGGTCTCCAACGTCGGAGACTTTGCGGATCCCTCTATCCTCGGTATCTTCGACTTTGACTCCGAGTCAGAAAACTCCGCCGACCTCTGCGACGGAACCGACCTCTGCGACGGAACCGACTTTGACTTTGACTCCGACTTTGACTCCGAGTCAGAAAACTCCGCCGACCTCTGCGACCTACATGGAGACTGGCGCTGACCCGCCGGAAGACCCATTCTCCACGCCGATCCCACCAAATGCGACGGCAACGGAGGTCGAGGAACTCCGCCTGAAGCTGGCGGAAGCAGTCCGCAAGGAACAAGCCGAGCGCGAATTTTTTTGCCTTGAGCAGGTGACGGCGCAGGAGCTGTCGTGCTACCACCAGCTCCGAATCAGGTCGCGCCTGAACCCCATCGTCTAGGGGCGCGCCCTGAATTTCGACGACGAGAACGACTCGGCCCGCGCGGGCGAGCGCGCGATCTGCGAGAACGCGCCACCAGGAGGAAGCACTCAGCCCCCACCAGGGGCAACGGACAATGGCGACCCGCCACCACCCAACCGCGCACCCCCCAGGGATCAGCCAAGGACCATGGTCTCCTCACGGGAGCGAGACGCGAATGGCCTCCCGCTATTCTCCACCCCAATGGACAACCTCGTCGTGGGCCGAGCAGCAGTCGACAACATCGAAGCCACTAGGGAAGGCGCCCTGCAGATCCAGTACGCCAGGGCTCTGCTCGCCAAAGCGGTCGAGCAACAAAACGCGGGCGTCGACTCACAGGGTCGGATGTACTCGCGTTCATCAGGCAGCAGGGCAGCCTCGAGCGGCCGCCCCATGGCGGCGAACACTCTCAACTGCCCGCCACCCGAACGCCTACAGCTCCAACACCGACGGCGAACGCAACACTCTCCACCAACGACCTCCGGCCGGCGACCAACTTCGTCGCCGCCAACGGACAACCCGTCGATGCCCGCACCCCACATCATCAACAACCAGAGCTGGCGCGCATGCCAGCCCGACGACCTGCGACATACCCTCACCAACCGCCGCGATGGTGAGCCGAGGGGATCGCTGAGCCGAATCGGGCCTAGTGCTTCGGACCGATGATCCGAGGCGAAAGATACCCGGCGAACATCAAAGCGTCGAAGGAAATAGAAAAGTACGACCCCTCGTACGATCCCTCCATGTGGCTGGATACCTACCTCATGGCGATGGGGATCGCCGGCCACACCTATCTACTAGCCGCCCGCTACCTTCCCCTGATGATGGAGGGGGCGTGCAAGTAGTGGATTAAAACTCTTCCCACGGATAGCATCGACTCCTAGGAAGAGATGCGCGAGGCCTTCGTCAGGAACTTCGAGGGTTCATACACCCGCGCCACTACCATCGAGGACCTAGAACGGTGCGTCCAAGGACCCCGCAAGTCGACCCGCAGCTGGATCCAACAGTGGCAAGATCTGTGGTACAACACGGTCGGCATCCACCTAGACACCGCGATCCACTGCTTCAAGACCTCGTGCCGCTACGAGCCCCTGGTCGCCAAGCTCAAACGAGCGTACCACACACTCGACAACATACCGGATCTCCTGGAGATCGCAAAAAGGTATGCAGAGGAGGACCCAAACCAAGAAACAGACGACGAGTCGGGAGGACACTGCCGCACGAGCGGCTATGACAATGGGGGACGACCCGATCTACGCTACAGCAACACTCGCCTCACCGGCAAGCGCTGCAGTGACGGGCGAGTCGACTTCGTCGCCAACGCTGGATACGCGCAGCGCGAGCCCAAGAGCTTCCGCCGCGACGGGGGACAACGCCGCGACGGTGGCAACTATAAGGCGAAGCCGAGGTTCGACCCCGCGGCCCTTCTTAACCAACCTTGTGTATTTCATAGCAGGAAAGGAAATCCCGCCACACACACGACCGCCGACTGCCACTCTCTCAAGGAGATCGAGAAGGAACGACGCGCGCGGGAATACCCTGACAACAACCCGCCAAACGGCGGAAAATTCGGCAGTGTCGCCGGCTCGCTCCACACCTTCACAGGCTTCAACACGAAGAGCGATTAGAAGGTCATCGCCCGCGCCGTCGCCGTCAACGCGGTGGCCCAGATAGATATCCCCCAGTTCCTCAACTGGTCTGAGCAACCAATCACATGGAGCCGCGCGGACCACTCCCCACGTATCGAGTATCCGGGCCGTGTTGCCCTGGTGGTCAAGCCCAAAGTGGGAGACTACTGGCTCCCCAAAACATTGATGGATGGAGGCAGCTCCATCAACATCCTGTACCTAGACACCTTTAGGCCACTGCGGCTCCCGCATTCGATGATCGAGACGACCTACACCATGTTCCATGGCATCGTCCCCGGTCAGAAGGCTTACCCGATCGGCAAGGTGACGCTGCCAGTCAGCTTCGGCACACCAGCAAACTTCCGCACCGAGCAGATCGTCTTCGAGCTGGTGCCCTTCGACAGCCACTACCACTTCGTCCTGGGGCGCTACGCTTTCGCCAAGTTCATGGCAGCACCCCACTACGCGTACAACGCGATGAAGCTACCCGGGCCGTGCAGCGTCATCACCATCCACGGCGACCCCGACATGGCCGCCGAGTGCGAGGCCAAAGGAGCCAAACTCGCTGATGCCGTCATCGCGGCAAAGGCCAACCACGCCGACGAGCTCGCCAAGTACACGAGCGGGGTCAACAACGACGACCCCACCATACTAGAGAAGCCCAACTAGGAGGGCGGCAACCCCACCGCCTTCGAGGCAACAACGCATACCCGCACCGTCGAGCTGGTCACATGCGACTCCAGCCAGACGGTGACAATCGGGACGGGCATGAGCCCAGCATAGGAAGTCCCGCTCATCGAGTTCCTCCGTGAGAACAGGGACATCTTCGCGTGGAATCCCTCTGACATGCCTCGTGTCCCGAGGGAACTCGCTGAGCACAAACTCAACGCCGACCCCAAAGTGCGACCTGTCAAGCAGTCGCTGCGGCCCTTCAATGAAGAGCGCCGCCAAGCCATCGCCGAGGAGGTGCAGCGTCTACTCGCTGCAGGCTTCATCCGGCCAATCAAGTACTCCAAGTGGCTGGCAAACCCAGTCCTGGTCGAGAAGAAAAACGGGACCTGGAGGATGTGTATCGATTACACAAACTTAAACAGCGCCTTCCCTAAGGAGGAATTCGTCCTCCCGCGGATCGACCAAATCATTGATTCCACCGCGGGCTCGGAGTCGCTATGCTTCCTCGACGCCTACTCTGGGTACAACCAGATCAAAATGGACGTCGAGAATGAAGAGAAGATGGCGTTCATCACGCCATTCGGAGCCTTCTGCTACACTGCCATGACCTTCGGCCTCAAGAATGCCGGGGCGACCTACCAGCGGTGCATGCAGGAGTGCCTTGCGAGCCAAATTGGCCGCAATATCCACGTCTACATAGACGACGTGGTGGTGAAGTCCGCTCACCAGAACGACTGACTCGTTGACCTGGCAGAAACATTCGCCAACCTGTGGAAGTACAAGATAAAGCTAAACCCAGGCAAATGCACCTTCGGTGTACCAGCTGGACAGCTACTGGGATACGTTGTCTCCAAGTGCGGGATCGAAGCGAACCCCCCCAAGATCGACATGATCGCTCGACTCGGCAAACCCGAGTGCCTGCGCTACGTCCAGAAGCTGGCAGCGCGAGTCACGGCTCTCAGTCGCTTCATCCCTCGGTTGGGCGAAAAGGCGATGCCCCTCTACCGCCTAATGCGCAAGAACCCCACCTTCCAGTGGGACAAGGAGGCAGATGAAGCGCTCCACGACCTCAAGAAGGTGCTACTCGCAGCACCACTACTCTCCGCCCCCATCGACAAGGAACCCATGCTGGTCTACGTTGCGGCTTCCGAACGCGTCGTCAGCGCCGTCATGGTCGTCGAACGACCAGAGGACGGAAAGGAGCGCCCAGTGCAGCGACCAGTGTACTACATCAGTGAAGTCCTCACCGAGTCGCGCCAGTGCTACCCGCAATACCAGAAATTGGTATACGCGGTCTTCAGAGCACAGCGGCAACTGCAGCACTACTTCCAGGAGCACCCGATAATGGTCCTCTCCTCAGCATCATTGCAGGACATCATCCGCAACCGTGAGACGACTGGGCGAGTCGCCAAGTGGGCCGTCGAGATCGGCGTCCACAACATCAAGTACGAGCCGTGCAAGGCGATCAAGTCACAGGCTCTTGCAGACTTCATCGCCGACTGGGAGGAGGCCCAGCAGCCAGAGAAGCTGCCATACCTCCATTATTGGAGCTTACACTTGGACGGCTCCAAGAACACGGACGGTGCAGGAGCAGGGATCGTGCTAACTTCTCCGAAGGGCGACAAGCTCCGCTACGTCCTCTGCCTCGACTTCACCCCCTGCACCAACAACATGGCCGAGGACGAGGCGCTACTCCACGGCATGCGAGCTGCCAAGGAGATGAACGTCAACCGCCTGCGCTGCTGCGGAGACTCCGACCTCGTCGCCGGGCAAGTCGCTGGCACCTGCGACGCTGTCTCCCTACCATGGCGGCATACCGCCAAGAAGTGGACAAGCTGGGTGGATACTTCACAGGCTACTCCGTCGAGTGGATCGATAGGCGGAAGAACGAGGAGGCCGACGCACTCTCTCGCATCGGCTCGGCTCGACTCGCACCCCCCGTCGACGTCTTCCTCGACACCATCACCAAGCCTTCCGTCTCTCCCACCAGGGAAATCGACATCGGAATCCCGCTACAACCAGAAGCAGCCCTGGTCGCACTAATCGCCGAGCCAGACGACTAGACCGCGCCATACGTCGCCTACTTGGAGGGAGGCACCCTGCCAGCGGATGAAACGGACGCCTGGATGATAGCACGCCGCTGCAAATCCTTCGTCATCATCAACGGCGAGCTCCACAAGCGCAGCGTGACTGGCGTGTTCCAACGCTACGTTCAGCCTGCTGAAGGACGAAAAATCCTCCAAGACATTCACTCCGGCGACTGCGGCCACCACGCCGGCGCTCGTTCTCTGGTGGCAGAGGCTATGCGGCACGGCTTCTACTGTCTCACCGCACACGCAGACGCTGTCGACATTGTCCAGCGGTGCGTCGGATGCCAGAAATACGCCAATCAAACCCACGTGCCAAGCTCGGCGCTCAAGACAATCCCCATCACCTGGCCATTCGCCGTATGGGGCATGGACATGGTAGGACCCTTCAAGAAGGCCCCCTCCAGCTTCACGCACCTCCTAGTCGCAGTCGACAAGTTCACAAAATGGGTGGAGGCCAAGCCAGTCCGCAAATGCGACGGAAAGACCGCCACCAAGTTCCTACACGAGCTCATCTATCGCTACGGGTTCCCAAACAGCGTCATCACAGACAACGGCACCAACTTTGCCAAAGGAGCCATGGCCGAGTTCTGCGAGGAACACGACATTCGATTCGACCTCGCCTCAGTCGCCCACCCGGAGTCCAACGGCCAGGAGGAACGCGCCAATCAGAGCATCCTCCATGGCCTGAAGCCACAGCTCCAAGTACCACTCGAGCGCACCGCCGGGTGTTGGGTCGAGGAGCTACCCTCCGTCATCTGGGGGATCCGCACCTCCGTTAACAGGTCGACAGGGTTTACCCCCTTCTTCATGGTGTACGGCGCCGAGGCAATCATGCCCACCGACCTTGAGCATGACTTGCCAAGGGTGGTCAACTACACGGAGGCTGCAAACGAACTCGCACGCCAAGACGGAGTCGACCAGCTCGACGAGGCACGCGACCTAGTTCGCTCCCGCACCGCCATCTACCAGCAAGGGCTCCGCCTCTACCACAGCCGCCGAGTAAGGACTCGCACCTTCCAGGAAGGTGACCTAGTACTGCGTCTAGTCTAGGAAAAGAAGGGCATGCACAAGCTCTCCCCCCCTTGGGAGGGACCATTCACCATCGGGCGAGTCCTAGGAAACGACGCCTACTACCTCACCGATATCCGAGGCGACGGAAAACTCGACGTCAAGCGATCGTGGAATGTAAACCTCCTACGAAAGTTCTATTCCTAGAACTCCATACATGTACTCCACACCCGCTATGAAATAAAACAGTGGTTACCGAAAGTTGCGTCTACTCTCCGTGTCTTGTGCCACTCGCACTCGTAATGACAGTGCTATGATATACGCAGAAGTCAACCTATGGTAAAGCGACCGGCACGGCCAAGTAGTGCGGTACGAGGGCACTGGGACACCCCAGGCCTTGTAACGTCCACGAAAAACGCCAACCCGGAGCCCCATTGGAGTCACCTAGCTCGACTGGCTTACCGAGCCAAGACAACTGCCCTCGCTCCTCACAGCGACCAAGGTCATCCGCATCCTTGGCATAGCCACTCGAACGGCCAAGTACCACGCTCGGGGACTGACATCCACTCAAATTCGAGCGACTAGGGAAAAACGCCCAGTATGAGAGCGTGCCCAGGACTCTCCATGCGACTGATACTTCGGGTCAGGCAGGAGTGACACGCTTACTTTAACGCGCTTAGTCCTCGGCTACCTTGGAGCTGCCACTAGAACCACCAAGTACCACGCTCGGGGACTCGGCTACCCGACCTCGTTCGCGCACGGGAAAACGGGCAAGTATAGAGCACCCATGGGAGTCGCCCTACGACTGGCTCTCCGAGCCCTGGCGAGTCGACCTTAATCCATTAAAAAATCGCAAACACACAACAAATGAGGTAAACCCCATAAATAGGGCGGACGCACTCGGGGACTCGTTCAATAAAAATCCAACATCGCAAAGCAAATGACAAAACAACATGAATTTCCTTTATAGCAGCACAAATATGTTCCAAAATACAAGGTAAGTTCAATAGCTATTTCGTACTAACGCCCAAGGGCACAATGCTTCTACTCCGCAGGTTTTGACGCTGACTCGCCACCACTCCTGCGGTTACAGATGAAGGGCACGTACGGGTTCGACGGGTATGTCGTCAACTCTCCCGCCATCGCCGCACGGAACGGCTGCTCGACCTTGAAGTCCTGATGCTTCGGTTCGGGATCGTTGGGGGCGACAATCGTCTCCTGATAGGGGAGGAGGTCGCCCATCACCCAAACACGATCGGAATACACCGCGGCCCGGTCCGTCAGCTTTAGCACCTCGGAAATCTCCACAGAGCCCGTGGACGAGGGGTAGCCGCTCGTCACATCGTCAAGGTCGAAGTCCTCCGGGAAATGAGCAAGCCCAAGGCTGAGCGCCGTCGCCGCCCCGCGCCGGAAGGCCGACCGCGTCATGAATTCGACGACTGACGGAGCCTTCTCCAGGTAGTGCCATACCTCGACGAGGTCGCTGGGGATCACCTCTATGGGAGATATCTCCTAAAGATATGCTCGAATGCAAGTCGCGGACAACGCGGCCGAGTCGACCAGGGTGGTCACACACTGCCGCGCGTCGTATGACTGCGCCTCCTCCGAGCTATCAGTAATCCGTCCTGTGGAACAGAAGCAGGCAACAAGCACACCAACACAGTTGTTGCGGGCAGAGGGAAGAGGAAGAAAGGTTTACCAATTAGCGGACGGTAGAGGCCCATGATGAAGCTTTGAAGAGAGGAGAAGTCGTTCTGCATCCCAGCAACAAGTGCGTCAGACACTTTCCGCTCTTCAGCGGCAGCCGTAACAGCCGCCCTCGCTTCCTTGAGCTCACGCTCCAGGTCAGCGACCCGCTTTTCGGCCACGCTCAAAGCAGATTGAGCCGCCGTCAAGTCACCCACCGGGACAAGGCCCCGGCAGACCTCCTCCGCCTCGGCTGCAATTGCTTGAAGCCCCTTGTTCATTTCCTGGACGGCAACGAGTTCCTTCTCCAAGTGACACTTTGCAGCAAGACGATCGGCCGATTCGCGCTGCAGGCCCTGCGCACAAACTGCAACGTCAACAACAATGAAATTCCTAAGTGCCCACTCGCTAAAATTCAGCGACTAGGCACTTGGGGACTAGACATTGAAAATCCTAAGTGCCCACCCACTG
Organism: Avena sativa; assembly: GCA_916181665.1. Taxonomy (NCBI): domain Eukaryota; kingdom Viridiplantae; phylum Streptophyta; class Magnoliopsida; order Poales; family Poaceae; genus Avena; species Avena sativa. The sequence goes on along the minus strand of OV702284.1, from coordinate 181,601,785 downwards.
AATTTATCGACTAGGCACTTAGGGACTGGACATTGAAAATCCTAAGTGCCCACCCGCTGAAATTCAGCGACTAGGCACTCGGGAACTGGACGACATAAAAACATTAAGAATCCGACCACTGAAATTCAGTGGCCCGATCCTCGAGGACTGGACATACCTGGATGGCAGCTCCTAGCATGCCGTGAAGCTCCAGCGCGTCCACAGATGCAAGCACGACCGGAGTGTGGTCGCGTCGCTGTTCGACCTCCACCTCGGCGACCCCAGGAATCCGGCTCGTTGGCGCCAAGCCACTCGCTGCGGCCGCCTTCGCCATGAAGCGAGGGAAGGTCGCTGTAGATGCCGCGGCGCCACTCGAAGCCGGATCGGCCATGTCGGGTAAGGCAACAACCTCCTTGGTCTTCGAGTCCACTTCCCCGCAGTCGGAGGTTCGCTTGGAGCAACCGCCGGGTCATCAGAGACCGTGACAACGTCGTTGCCTTTCGCCCTCTTGACACCTTCGGCTCGAGAAGCGACTTCGTCGGTCTTCCTCTTCCGCGAGGAGTCCACCTTGGTGACGACTGGCGGAACCTTGGGCACGGAAGGATGGCCAATCTTCTTAACACCAGTCCTGTGAAACAACAATATGAATAAGACTGTCCGACTACAACGAAAAACAGGCAGATGAACAACACTCACTTGGCGACTGGTATGAACCGTAGTCCGGTGCGGATGCTAGCCGGCTTTTCCAACTCGGTCCCAAACCTCCGAGTGAGGCCCGTCTCGAACACATCGTGTGCCCAAGACACTGACGGCCTCTTTGAAGACGAAGTTGCGGCAGGAGCCTCCGCGATAATTGCCGCGGGAGCCTCCCTTGGAGGCGAGGCCCCTACGGCTGGAGCATCGCCCAAACCAGCGATTGGGGCGAATGGACGTGGTAACGACGCCAGCGACGCCTCGTCCCTGGGGGTGGTAACGTCCGGCGCCACGGTCGCGTGCGCCGCCACGTCCCTAGCCGAGCTAGTGGCATCGGAACTGGTCGTAGATCGGGGCGAAGATATCCGCTTCGCCGGCTTCGCCTTCTTCTTCGGCGGAGCCATCTTCTTCTTATTCTTAGACAGCATGGCCTCACGATGTGAGGTGTTCTCGGGAATCTCTTCGTCGTCATCTTCGTGAGGCTCGAGACTTTTACTTGCTTCGAGCTCGCACTGGTGTTGCCCGCGGGTCTTGCAAACTGTGGGGGCAGCGACTTACACGGGTTCATCTTTGTTGTCGTCGTCATCATCACCCTCATCGCTGTCGGCGTCGCCTTTGATGGGTGACGACTCGCTCCTGTCTTGGACGGACGAGCTCGAGTTCTCGTCGTCTGCGGGTGGAAGCCACCCTTCTACCACTTGGAACAACTGCAATAAAAACAAAATAACGTCAGCACAACCGCGAATGCATCATCAACGACTACGAGTGGTGACGAAATGATGGCTTACCGTCGGAGCTGGGTGCCTTGGAGTGTAGGGGCGACCCCGGCCTTCGCGTCAAGATACACCTCCTGGGTAATCTTCTTCAGGGACAGGGTGTAGTCTTAGAGATGCCATTCAGCGAGGAAGGAGTTCGTCGGATCGTCCTTACCCGTATACTCATACATGTAGTGGTCGCGGCGGGCCAAGGGCACGAGCCGCCGCCCGAACCAGCAGTTGTAGAGGTTGATGGTCTGGAGGCCCTTCTTCTTCAGGCCGCGGATGGTATGTAGCATTTCGTCGACAACCATCCGTTGATCCAGCGGGAGCTTGACGACCTAGAGTCGACGCTGTTCGGGCCGGTTGGCGGAGTACCTTGGAAGCGCCACTTCGTCGTCTGGAGTCAACACGGTGACGTAGAACCAGGACTTCTTCCATTCGTTCGCTGCCTTGGCGGGCAGCTTCAGGTCGAAGAACTACGCCTTCGACTTCAGCTGGAATGTCAGGCCGCCCGCGGCTAGCATCGGGCCGCCTGACTCTTCGCGACTGATTCTCCCATGGAACAGATCTTGCCACTGGGGGAAGTAGGGCCTGCAGCCCAGATAGCACTCGCAGAACGACACGAAGATGGCGAGCTGCTCGATACTATGCGAACCTAGGTCCGATGGCTGGATCCCGTAGTAGGCGCAGAAACGCCGGAAGAACAGGGAAGTAGGAAAGCCCAGCCCCCGCTCTAGGTGGCTGGTGAAGCAGATAAACTCTCCCTCGCGCGGGTCCGGAGTCACTTCTCCGGCCGCGGGGATGCGCCCAGCCTCCTCGAAGGATGCCAGTAGCGCCTTGGTGCATTTGGATCTGCCCCATGGCTCGGTGGAGGGCCCATCGGTTGGAGATTCGTGGGGATCGGAGTTCTCTAGATTGTTAAGATCGCTGTGCGGAATGGGGAAACGGAGGCGAGCGAGATCGGAGGAAGAAAGAAGAATCGGTTCCCTACCCGCCTATCATTCTCCTTATATAGCGGTTGCTACCCGCCAGTTTCGGGAGCCGTTACTACGCGGTAATTACGCCGAAGATACTGTTGGATTACCCAACGGCTAGTTTGACCCCAATTGACAGTCCAACTTCATCCATTCGACTCGTCGCTCCCAGCGACTCGAAGACTCGTCGACCCGATCACTATGACAGTGACTAAGTATTCGCCGACCCGCTCGCCGAGCTGCGACACGATTGGTCGCCGTTATTGCGGCTGAAATGACTAGTTCTTCCCTTTGTTCAGGAGTCCGCCGCCGATTTGACTGGACGTCCGCATTGGAATCGCATACTCCGACTGCCAGCAAACTCCTGCGACAAATCGACGATGGCCTCGGGGACTACTGATGGGGATATGCCTACCTTCGTACCCAGCAGGACGTTTCCTACTAGCCCAAGCGCCAGCGAGTGGGCCTATAGGACGGCGACTGGATCAAGATTTGGTGTGGACTCAAGCGACTGGAAGCTGAAGGCCCAGAAGTGTAGATAGGCCCAGTCGGACTAGGTCGTGGAATCACCAAATCCTTAACTAATTCGGTTGAGAACTGTAAACCCTAGGGAGGTGATTCTATATAAACCTCCCTAGAGGATGCATAGAGGATACGTTCCATCATACACCCTAGCGACTCGCCGCCTAGCCGCCGAGCTCGCCCCATTGTACTCTCACCATAATAGAATCTAGCAGGAGTAGGTCTTTACCCTCCGGGGGGCCGAACCTGGGTAAATCCTTGTGTCTCAGCCCTCATCTCGCACCGCAGATGGCTGGCCGCCCTTGCCCCATGTTCTACTACTCGCTGCCGATTGCAGCATCTGCCGTAGTCATTCCCACGACAACCACCGACTTTGAAGATGATTAGGATGGCTCTCCTATTGCCTACGATGCTACCTCAAAGTCTCCTACGCCAGAGGAATGAAAAAACACTTTGTAATATTTTCTTCCTCTGGATTTTTGTATGCGGAAAAATAATGTGTTAATCTTAAGGTGGAAAACAATAGTTGTATGTTTCCTGCTAATTAAGTACTAGTTCCAGCATGTATATATTTTTTAATTAAGTGCTGGCTTATCCATTACTTTGGTTTTTATGATTGACTTTTTGTGAGTCGAAAGACTCGTAGTCGGAACCATGCGCTCAAGTGATGATGCCCAATGGCACGGTCAAAACCTAATCACAAAATCGCCGACTTCAAGTGCCAAAATTCACTACTCCAGAATCCACATAAAAACAATAAAGAACGTGTAGACCTGAAAACATAAGCTAACGCCCGTAGGCGGAATTTTTCACAAGTGCAAATGCAAAACTTGCGCATAAAGATTTTATACGATCCAAAAATGAACACTAAAGGAGGTAAAAGGCTCAAGCATATGAGTGAACCAAAGAGCATTATTTCATTGATCATATAAGATGTACACAGTAGATAAAAAATATGCTAAGTGTAGAAAGGATGTAGCTGTGCTATGTTACATGGCCGATCAAGCTCTGGGTAGTCATCATCCGGGTCACGTCGCTTACGCTTATGATCATCGCTGGGTCTATCCTCAAGTTCACGATTGTCAACGAGTTAGTAAGACCCATTGAGTAGTGCCTTGCTTATGATGAGCGGTCCTTCCCATGGCGGGGATAATTTTTGTGACTTCTTTTGCTTAGGTCGGAGCACCAGATCCCCCTGTTTAAACGAGCGATGCTGAACGCGGCGACTATGGTAGCTGCGTAGCTTCTTCTGGTAGATGGCAGATCTTTGGCATGCCAATACGCGCTCTTCCTCGAGAAGGTCCACATCTAGGCGCCTAGATTCTTCAGCATCATCTTCGTCGTAGGCAGCAACTCTTGGTGAATCATGAAGGATGTCGAAAGGCAGGATGGCTTCTGCTCCATATACCATGAAATAAGGGGTGTAGCCGGTAGATCTATTGGGTGTAGTTCGTAAAATCCACCGAACAGATGGTAACTCCTCCGCCCAGGCTCCAGCTGCTCTATGTAGTGGTGCCTCGAGATGCTTGATTCACTATAGAATTAATCCATTGGCTCGCTCAACTTGGCCATTGGACTGTGCATGTGCCCTAGATGCTAGGTCAGGTCGTATGCCTTACTCCCAACAATAAGCTTCCACTTCTCTGAGTGATAAGTTGCTGCCATTGTCGGTGATAATGCTATGTGGGAGACCAAATCTCACCACTAGATCCTGGACAAACCTAAGGGCAGTTGCCCCATCAAGCTTTCTAATGGGTTTATCTTCTATCCATTTGGTGAATTTATCAACTGCTACTAGCAGATACGTACACCCACATGGTGTCGTCTGTAATGGACCAACCATGTCTAGCCCCCAGACTGCAAACGGCCAAGTTATTGGTATTGTTCGTAATTCTTCAGATGGAACATGTGGTTGACGGGAATAATACTGGCATCCCATGCATGGCTCAAATAGCTTGTAGGTGTCCTCCTTCGCGGTCAGCTAGTAGATTCCATGCCGGAAGGCATTGGAGACCAATGATCGAGGAGTGGCGTGATGCCCGCAATCTCCGAGATGGATCTGATGAAGGATTTCAATACCCTCTTATTGGGAAACACACTTGAGGTATACACCAGTGGTGCTTCTTTTATAGAGTTGTCCATTGATTATGGTATAGCCCTTTGCTCGACGTACTATTTGCCGACTTTTGACCTCGTCGATGGGCAAAGTTCTGTGTACGAGATACTCCATGAACGGTTTTGTCCAAGCTGGAGGCATCTTTGTCACTGTGTGAACGAAAGTTTCAACTCTATCCGGGTTCTCGGGGTCTGCTTGCTTCACGGATGGTGTCCATAGATGATCCAAAAAATGCTAGGCGGAATTTGTTTGCATCCTGACCCAAGCTTTGACAGTAGATCAGCTGCCTCATTTTCCTCCCTCGGGACATACTTGACTTTGTAGCCTAAGAAGCTCTTGGCTATCTTGTCCACTTCTTCTCGATATTCCGCCATCGTAGGGTTCCGTGCGTTCCAAGTGCCAGCCATCTTCTGGGCAACCAAGTCGGAATCTCCACAGAAAACTATGCGCTTGATGCCAATATCCTTGGCTATGCGAAGTCCGTGAATGAGTGCTTCATATTCCGCCATGTTGTTTGTAGCCTCGAAGTGGATCTGCAGAACGTAGTGTAGCTTTTCCCCTGTTGGTGACTATAGAAGTACACCAGCCCCCGAGCCGTTGAGTAGCTTTGGTAGAGGGGTAGCATCCTTCAACGTGCATCACCTAGTATTCTGGCTCTAGTACAGGGGTAGCATCTGGCATTTCCGTCCAATCTGCGATGAAATCCGCCAGGACCTATGATTTGATAGCGTCACGTCTCTTGTAGGTGATCTCGAAGGTGGAAATCTCAATGCCCCACTTTGCAACCCTTCCTGTAGCGTCGCTGTTGTTGATGATGTCGGACAGTGGAGATTTGCTCACAACTGTGATGGGATGCTCTTGGAAATAGTGCCTTAGCTTCCAAGAATCAAGGAACACTCGATAAGCTAGCTTCTGGTAGTGAGGGTAACGCTGCCTGGACTCCGTCAAGACCTTGCTAACATAGTAAACTGGTCGTTGCACTCCGTATTCATGCCCTGGTTCCTTCCGATCTACCACGACGATGATGCTGATTACCCGGTTGGTTGCCGCCATGTAGATCAACATAGACTCCATAGGCTCAGGTGCTGCAAGTATAGGTGCCGAGGAGAGTATCTCCTTTAGCTTCTTCAGTGCTGCATCTGCCTCGTCCGTCCATGTAAATTTGTATGCCTTCTTCACCAACTTGTATAGTGGTAGAGCCTTCTCTCCAAGCCGGCTGATGAACTGGCTTACTACTGCAATGCAGCCTGTAAGCCTTTGAATGTCCTTCAGGCATGTCAGACGGTTTATGTTTAGGATGGATTTGATCTTCTCTGGGTTGAATTTGATTCCGCGCTGGGAAACGATGAAGCCCAACAATTTGCCGGCTGGGACCCCGAAGACGCACTTCTTAGGGTTAAGCATCATGTTGTATTTCCGGTGATTATCAAAGGTTTCTTTTAAGTCGGAGATTAAGTCGTTTGACTTTTTAGACATCACCGCTATATCGTCCACATAGGCGTGAACGTTCTGACCAATTTGATCATGGAGGTAACGCTGCATAGTCCGCTGGTACATAGAACCTCCGTTTTTCAGCCCAAAGGGCATCGTGACATAGCAAAACGTGCCGTAAGGTGTGGTGAACGAAGTGGCCAATTGGTCTGACTTCCTCATCTTTATCTGGTGGTATCCTGAGTATGCATCGAGAAAACACAAAAGTTCTGAGCCAGCCATCGAGTCAATGATTTGGTGAATGCGAGGCAAAGCAAATGGATCTTTGGGATACGATTTGTTCAAGCCTGTGTAATCAACGCACATTCTTAATTATTTGGTTCCCTTTTTGGGTACAAGTACATGATTGGCCACCCATCAGGTGTGAAGGACTTCTCGGATAAAACTAGCCTTAAATAACCTGGCTATCTCTTTGCCTATGGCGCGTCTCTTCTTGTCTTCGAAGCGTAGTATAGGTTGTTTCACTGGTTTGCACTTTGGATCAATATTCAAGCTATGCTCGGCAAGTTCCCTAGGTACACCTTTCATGTCGGCAGGTTGCCAGGCAAAGATATCCCTGTTCTCACGAAGGAACTCGACGAGCTTTCCTATTTAGGGTCCAGGTTCGTCCCAATGGCGGTGGTCTTGGAGGAATCTCCTACCACAAGCTCCATCGGCTTGGTCTCGATGGCGGCCTTGAAGGAGATATCGAAGTCAGAGATCTGCTTCTTCGATGCTGGCACCTCCATGGCATCGACCTTGCTTTGGATCTCCTTGAATTCTTCGATGTAGAGGACAACTTCTGCAAAGGCTTCTTCTCCAATCTTGCAGTCCCTTGCCTTGGTAAAGCTCCCGGATACGGTGATGATGCCGTTTGGTCCGGGTATCTTGAGCTTGTTGTAGACGAAGCATGGCTTGGCCATGAGGAATGGAAGATGTCGCGTCCGAAGATGACGTGGTACATGTTCTTCAAGGGGACCACCTCGATGGTCATGCGTTCTTGGCGGTAATTATTAACATCGCCAAAAGCGACCTGGAGAGTGATTCACCAAAGGGACCGAGCCTCCCGGCCAGGAACTATGCCATGGAACACGGTGTTGGTCCGCCTTAGGTTGGCCTCTGCCATGGTCTGGGTACATGATGTTGATGCTGCTTCCACTGTCCACCATGCATTTGGTGAACTTGTTGCCGTCAATCAGGGGGTTGATGACCATGGCGTACTGGTTCTCGGTAGGGATGAGGTCTGGATGATCCTTCCTGTCCCAAGTGATTGGAATCTCTGACTAGCGCAGGTATTGGGGAACTAGGGGTAGGGTGGCCATCAGTACCCTCATGGAGGTTTTCTGTTGGCGGACAGTAGGGGTGCCAAGGAAAGTGTGGTAGACATAAGCCTCATTCTCGAAGGGGTTCTTGACCTTGCCATCGATCTTGTCGGCGTGCTTGGGGTCAACATCCTCGTCCATGTCACTTGAATCCTTGGACTCGTCTTCCTTCTTCTTCCCTTTGCCCTTGCCTCGTGGTCTGTTCTTCCGACTTCGCTTGTAACCGGACTCTGGGTCCTCCTTGAGGTCGTTGACGAACTTGCAATGGCGATTGGTGTGAGTGGCTTTGTCGTTGGCGTCGAGGTGTACGAGGCATGGCATATCACGGTACTCCTCGTACGTTTAGGGAACGCGGAGCGCTGCCAAGGTAGTTTCACTACCTCGCTGCTGCCCACGACCAGCCCCCCGTCCTCGGCCACGCTGTCCGCCATCACCTCGTCCTGCAAATGTAATGGAGACCATTTTTGAGTTTTGCTTTTCTTTTGGCGGGTTCTTTCGCTTGGTGTTGTTGTTCCTCTTAGCTTGAGTTGGAATGGCTGTTTTCGGCAAGGAGCCGCGAGAATCGTCATCGGCAGCCACGAACTCACTGGCCAGCTGGATCATCTGGTTGAGATCGAGCCTGTGATTGTCGTGTAGGCGCTTCAACTTATGTAGGTGCAACGTACCTTTCTCCAACCCATCGATGAAGGAAGCCATGGCGTCTGAGCGTGCACTCATGCGCATGAATTCTTCGTATCCAGCTAGCGGGAGAGGTAGGTGCGAGATGACTCGTCTTTCTCTTGCACGCACCGCTGTAGATCGCCAACAGTGCAGGGACGTTTGTACGTACCCTTGAAGTTCTTAGTGAATGCTTCTTGCATTTCCAACCAGTTGCAGATGGACTTCTCCGGCAAGTCATCAATCCATTGGCGGGACATGCCCGTCAACATCAGTGGGAGGTACTTGACGGCAACGTTGCGGTTATCCCTGACGATCTCCACCGCGTTGTCGTAATCCTGCAACCACGTAGCTGGTTTGGCAGTGTCGTCGTAGGGCTTGATGGTATTGTCAATCCGGAAACCCCTAGGGTAGGTTGCGGTCCGTATCACAGGTCCAAAGCAATGTGGTCCCAGGTATGGTCCTTCCCGGGCCTCGTGAATCTTGTTCAGGCGTGAACGTGCGTCGTATGGCTCTAGGCTTGTTCTTTTCTTCTTACCGCCAGGGGATGGGCTGCGTGAACAACACGGGCCTCCTCCACCATGGTGGCTGCTAGGGGGCAACAGAGGCGAAGGTGGCGGTGGGTTAGCCTTCTTGCTGTTACCCTCCTACGACGCCTCACGCTTGTCGCGGTTGCTTGTCGGACGCAGAGGGTCATGGAGCGACCTGCTCTTATGCCCTTGGTTGAGCTCTCCATCATGACGGGGCTGCTCCGAGTTGTCGCGAATGACAATGCCGCTTTGCCTTGGTGGAGGCCTATCTGTACGATGGTGAGCTTTGGGGTCTTTGTGATGTCAGGGGGATCGGGGCGGTGGAGATGGGCGATGGAGATGAGCTTTGCCTCCGTGGTTGGAGGATATGGGGATAGCGTCCTTACTGTTGCGTGCATCCCTCCATCTTTGTTCTAATTAACCCTTCTAAGACCTGACATCCTAAGGATATCAGTCCCTTGGCGGCTTAGGATTGCTAGACTAGCAATATGCTAGGTCAGACTCAAGCCTCTGGGAGGTGGCCTTTTCCTGCTGTTTCACCGCCTTTTCTACAAGGTCATAGTCCTATTCCACAGCTGCGGGTGATCTATCCTGCTCTAGAAGGGTGTTGGCGACATCTAGGTTGAGAATAGGAGTGGGCATGACCTGTCTGCCTTCACTGTCAAGGTATGGCTTGGATTGTGGCGGCTTCGAGGGAGCCCATCCTAGGTTTCACCATACACCAGGATCATTGATGAGGTGAGCCGAAGCTTTCTTAGCCTTCTGCTGCTTGAGCAGAGTCTTGTACTCGTCCTCCATGGCTCTAGCTTTCTCTATTGACTTCTGCACCTTAGCCAGATCTTGATCCATATTTACGCCTTGCTCCGCGATGGCCTGCTGGCGCTTCTTGTCAAGCTGGACTACGTTCCTTATGTGAGCCACAGTCATTGTCTCGACGAGCAAATTGCCGTACACCACTCTATCAGCTGGAGTGATTTGGGCGGCCGCAGACGTAGATGCTGCAGGCGGCGGTTTTGCGGTGTTGTTGTTACTCGGACCGACGTTTAGTTCTTGTGGCTGCTGCACTAGGTTAGGCGGAGGGGGCATGGCTTTTGCACGATCATTGTCGACAGCAACGGGTGGTCCCTTCCCCTTGTCCAGCGCTTTAGGTGGAGCTTGTTCGGGTTGATATTCCTCCATCACGGTCCCAATAGGGATGAACACCTCTCGGGATGTGATGGCATTGTCGGCTCCTCGTCGCGTCTGATATCCTCCTCCATCTCTTGCATAGCAGAGTCGAGTTCCTCCGGGCTGAAGTCTATCTCCTCCGAGTCAGTGCTGATGTTGGTGTAGAGCACGTCCAGGACGGAGTCGGAGGGTGTCGAGGCATCCTCGATTACAGTTGGTGGTGGTGCGACAGCAGCAATAACGACTAAAGGCGGTGGTGCGGCTGCAGCAATGACGACTAGAGGCGCCGGGTAGGACCACGAGCGCTGCCTGAGCTTCTGCATCAGCGTCCACGAAGTTATTGACGGTGTTCACCATGCCTTCGAAGGTGAGGCGTCTTGAAGCCTGCATCTTCCTTAAACTATGTTGGAGAAGTGTACCGCGGTCCAGTCCTTCGACAAAGTGATACATGGCATCATCATTGGGGTAATGCTCCAGGTCGGACCGTATACGGAGCCACCTGGCTAGGTAATCGCGAGGGTTTTCACCCTCTCTCTGAATGTAACGTGCCAGATCAAAGATAGTTACCATGCCGACGAACTTGGATCTCTGATGTCAAGACGCACAAAAGAACCCGGCGGACTTGCAGCGATCTTCCACCATTATATCCTGCACAGGGGCGGTTTGGGTGGGCCTTGATTTTTTCTGATCTATGCCGGCAAACTCCGAAGATAGATCTGACTTCGATCCTTCTGCAAACGTATCCTTCCCGTAAGCGGTCCGTGCGTGCATTGCCGATCCCCCGACTTCCAGGGAACTAGTTCCCGAGTCGGTTTCGCCGATGGAGAGGTGGAAGTCCCCGATTGGGATGACCGAGCAGTGGGTGGGGTTCGTCCTCGCCGGGATACAGAACTCGTCGGGAGGGACGATCTGAACGTTGCCGGAGAAGAGAACACGGCCGATGGCTACGGTTTCGCCGATTCCGTGAAGAGCTTCGACCTCGCCCGTTGAAGAGCCTGAAGCGCCTCTTGCCCCACGGTGGGTGCCAACTGTCATGGTATTGCCGACTAGTATGCCATGGAGGGGTCCTCATAGAGCGTGTTTAGAGACGTGGGGTAAGGCGGAAGGTTGGTGGGTACGAGGTAACACAGCTTACCTAGGTTGAGATCCCACGACGGTGGCGGGATCCTACTCCTGCTATAAATCACTATAATGGCAATACGCCGAGTTACAGGGATCGGTTCGTTGTGTGCGATATGAGTTGTGTCGTCCCCTAAAGGATCCCATAGGTCCGGATTATATAGTCGCCAGATCCTAGGGTTACAGGAAAAGTCCTAGCCAGACATGTTACAGAGTCCTACAGGGTATACAACTAGTCTAACGTGTCTTGCACTCCAAGGCTCCGGGTACGTCGGTGACTCCTCCGTAGCCTTCCTTATCCGGCATGGGCCTCCCTTCTAGATCCATCTAACTGGGCCGCCCAGAAGGCCATGGGCCTTGCTACCAACTATGGGCCACCCGGGTTATCCGGATTAGAGACATGCTATGGTGATACCCATTTAGCATATCCCCAACACTTGAACCATTATGACTGTCCATGAAAGTTATATGCTTGCAAATTATAGGCTGGGAGATAGCAAAACCATGTTTTCATGGGGAACACTTTCAACACCTGTAAATATTATCCAGTTGATATCATGATCTTTTGTTTACGGATGTCGGCTGTGTGAAATAAAAGGGGAGCTTGTAGTCTATGGAGTTATGTATATGTGATAGAGAAACGCCTGGGAGGCTAGCCTAAGATATGCCTAATCGTGGTGGAAACTTGCAGCATAACCATAGTGAGCAATCTATGAAGCATCCTCAAAAAAATATAGAGAAAAAAAAGAGAGAGAAGAAAAAAATATATGCACCATGATCATGGTAAATAAAAGGATCGCTGAGATGCTCACTAATTGTTGCCTTGTCATTTTTATATGGGATAGCTCCTGTGTCATGGGGAAAGGGGTACCCCGTTGACCGGTTCTCTATGATACACATACACTTAGAATGACAAGAACTTACTAGTGACTAAAGTTGAGTAGCATGAGGAACGACCCTCGTACTCAAGGGACATGATATTTCCAGTTTATGACCTGTCAAGCATATAACTCGTAGTTGACCTCACTTTAAACCTTAACCACTTAAACATGCCTATGATAGGGGCAATGAGAGCTCAAAGCTAATGAGTACCATACTTTCAGACATTTGGAAGCCTTTCAAACTTTTCAAAACCTTTCACTTCTTTGTTGAGTCACCATTTATTCTATGAGCACCTTCCCGAGAGCATAACTGTCATTCTTAGTGTAATTTTCTTGTCCCAAAACACGGTTAATTGTGACATAACTTTGATGCTTGTATCTTTGATATATTTACTTATAGTCTTCACTTGAACTTTAGAGGTGCCTTGGCATTTATGTTTTGCTCCACAATCAAAGGCAAGCGAGATACCGCTTTATCATACCTTCTTATGAGCATTACAATGTTGTTTATGCTTATGTTTCATGCTGCTTATTATTATTGTGTTGGAATCTCTTCATAGCTTGCATGACTATTGATTAGAATTATTTCCATACTCTTTATTATGAATTGCCTAAGTATTTGACCATATGCTAAGAATACATACATCTTATGAAGCAAATGTGTTCGTGAAAGTTTCTTTTATCGCACTCCATTTTCAACTGAATTGCTTGAGGACAAGCAATAAGCTAAGCTTGGGGGGAGTTGATACGTCAAAAATGTACCTACTTTCCCGAATAATTTTGTTATTGTTTATACTCTAATTTATGTGATTTGGATACAACTAACATGGACTAACGTTGTTTTTTCAGCAGAATTGCTTTGGTGTCTAGTTTTTGTGCAGGAAATCAACTTTCAGGAAAAATCCTAGAAAATATCGCAAAACTCCTATTTTACTAGAAGACTCATAGAGCTAGAAGACGAGACGTAGAAGGGCCATGAGAGGCCCACACCACTTGGTGGCACGGGTCAGGCCAGGCTGCGCCAGGGGGTGGTGTGGACACGTCGGGCACCCCCTCGATCTCTCCTTCCGCCTACATAAGCCCTCTGACCTAAAAACACAGGGGGGTTTGACATTTTTCTAGATAGAGTTCCGCTGCGCCGCCACCATCAGAAACCGTGATTCGGAACTAGAAACTCTGTTTTGGCACCCTGTCGAGACAGGGATTTGGAGGAGATCATCGCCATCATCATCACCAACGCCTCTCCATCAACGACCCATGTTTCCCCCATCCATGAGTGAGTAATCCCCCGAAGTAGGCTATGGGGATGGTAGGGATTGGATGAGATCTATCATGTGTGATTGCATAATATTGTTAGGGCATGGTGCCTAGTATCTATTTTTAGTGCTTTTTGACATTGTTGCAACTTGTTATGCTTAATACTTGTCAATAGGGCGCGAGTGCCATGATCTCAAATCTGAACATGTTATTGATTCATGATGTTATTATTGTTTTGTGATCTTACCTGCAAGTTGTTTACACATATCATTGTCGGGAACCCGAGGCCCCGAAGTGACAGAAATTGGGATAACCAGAGGGGACGACTGTGCTATGAGGATCATGTGTATTCACGGACTGTTAATTCTTTGCTCTAACACTCTATTAAAAGGAGTACCTTAATTGCGAGTAGATTCCCTTGAGGCCCCGCTGCAACGGGCTGGAAGGACAAAAGATGTTGTGCAAGTTCTCATTGCGAGCACGTATGACTGTATATGGAACACATGCCTATGATTATTTAGTACTTGGATGCTTTATATTATTTATCTTCAAATGCCCTTGATCTTGATGTTACATGAATAGACTTGTCCATGCAAAGCCCGTCCATCCATCCCTATGCCTACCGCACTCAAATCTCGTTGTTTGCTACTATTGCTACTACTGCTTTTATTTTACTAGTGCTATTACTTTGCTATTGCTACTACAAAACTGTTGCTACTAATAAACTACTAGGAGCAAGACTATTTCCAGGTGCAGCTGAATTGGCAACTCAGATGTTAAGGCTTATCAATATTCTTTGGCTCCCCTTGTGTCGAATAAATAAATTGGGCTTTACTACCCTCGAATACTGTTGCGATCCCCTATAATTGTCGGTCATCAACGCTCCGATCCATTTCTTCGCGTCTAGCGATGATCCTTTCTTCTTCCTCCCGTCCAATGAAAGTTCCTTGCTCAAGATCATGGAGGAGCTTGCGCCGGCGTCGCAGCTCATAGCCCTTCGAAAACGAACCCTGGAACGACATCTGACCAGATCATATGGAAACAAAAACATGAAGATAACATGACAAATGGACCTCGGGTGGTCCGGGGGATTATATATTGCGAAGTTTAACGACAAAAGGAAGGTGCTGGTAGAAAACGGGTCGAAGAGGAGCTCCGAGGTGGCCACACCACGAGGAGGCGCGTCCAGGTGGGACCCGCGCCAGGGAGTGGTTTGAGCCCCCTGGATTCCGTCTCCGTCCCTCTTTCGAATCATTATCTTCCATATTAAATAAAAACTGCAAAAATATAAATTGGTAAGTCTTCCACAAACCTTTTATTACCAGCACTGTTACCTATTCGAAAACGGACTATGTAGATTCCTGACTTTGGTCTTTAATAAATTCTTCCGGTATCACCACTTGAATAATATCAACATCTTCATTATAAGAATCTCTAGAGATATAATGTTTGAGCCTTTGACCATTCTTCATCTCATTACATCATTCTCTCCCAACACTTGAAAATTTCTTTCATACAAAGCTTCACACAATCTTCATTAGCAACATTAGTGTATGCAAGATAGTGACCCTTTGGGTTCAATTTCAACTGAAGTCCATCAAAACATAAGCTATTGTATCAACTTCTTTCAAAACCCCCAAAATATTTCAAAAGGAAATCCATTTAAGAGGCAAATGCAAAAATGGCAGGAATCTGTCAAAACAGACATGCAGGCCAAGATTGATTTTTTCGAAAATCATCCATTTCTCAAACCGAAAAGTGAAAAACTAACGAAAGTTAATCATAAATTGGGGCACGTGCACAAAAAATTACAGCTCAATCCGACGTACTGAGATTTTTCACGATTTTTTATAGTGAAGCACAAAAATCTGTTCCGGGACAACAACTTCCCCGCATCACTTCCTTCTCATTAGAGGCTAATCTTGACACAAAAACCAAACAAAAAGGATAAGGAGAGGTTATTAGCGAGGAAATAACTTCCAAGACTCAAAGAAAACAAAAATAACTGAAAGAAAAATAAAATGGGTTGTCCCCCAACAGATCTTTCTTTATAGCCATTAAGATAGGCATGATAATTTCAATGATGCTCACATAGGAGATATGGATTTGAAGTAAAAGAGATCATCAAGAAGAAAATATCCAACACATTTAAGTCTAACCCACTTCCTATGCGAAGGAATTTTATAAGAAAACAAATTATTAAAACAAGAGGCTATTAGCATAGGAAGGCAAAACAAGTGCAACACTAAAACTTTCAACATAAGGCGGGGAAACTTAATATTATTGAGATACATAAAACCATGTTTCCCTCTCTCATAATAACTTTTAGTAGCATTATGGATGAAATTAACAATGTTACTATCACATAAAACATTCTTATCATCAAAATGAGCATATTTAAAATCGTCAAATAGAGGTTTAAGGTTGAAAACTGGATCAATAGAAGCAAGTTATTCAACTCTAAAATCCTCATTAGGCAATTCATTTTCATAAGGAGCTTTAGCAAATTTGGAAAAATTAAACTCATAAGATTCTCCATCAAATTTAGTTAAAATTTTATCCTTCTTACAATCTATAATGGCTCCACAAGTGTTCAAGAAAGGTCTACCAAAAATGACAGGACAAGTTTTACTAGCAGATTTACCAAGTACTAGAAAATCAGCAGGATGTTTAGTCTTACCACAAAGAACTTCCACATCTCTTACAGTACCAATTGGACAGATGGTTTCTCTATTAGCAAGGTGAATAACCACATCAATGTCTTCATGTTCACAAGTACCAATTTCATGCATAATTTCTTTGTAAAGCTCATAAGGAATAGCACTTGAACTTGCACCAATATCACATAAACCATAATAGCAATGATCACCAATCCTAATGGAAAGTACAAGGACACTAGCTCTCCTAGTTCTACTAGGATGTGAAACAATATTATAAGCATCTTCACAAAAGATAATGTGTCCATCTTATTCATTTTCAGTGACAAGGTCTTTAACAATTGCTACTGCAGGTTCAACATTTATTTGTTCATCAAGTTCTAAAACTTTCTTTGTACTTTTGTTTACCGCACTAGCTATCATAGAATGTTCCTTTACCTTAGCAGGGAAAGGGATTTTCTCAATATAAGGTCCAGGAAAAATATGATCAACAGTATAAACTTCAGTATTTCTAACAGGAACATGATTAACAATACCTTTATATGGTGCATGGTACTTGTTCCATTCCTTTTTAGGAATTTCAATATAAGAGGCAAAGGCCTTAAAACAATTTGCAATACTTTGAGAATCAATACCATACTCAGTACTAATATTATAAAGTCATCAGTTTCCATAAAAGATTTAATGCATTCATAATCATAATTTATACCTGACTTTCTTCCTTTGTCATTCTCCCATGCTTCAGTATTTTCTTGAATACAGTCTAGAAGACCCATTTAGCTTCTTCTTTCATACATGTAAATGATCCAGCACAAGAAGCATCCAGTAAATCCTTATCATGAAGAGAAAGCCTTACATAAAAGTTATTAATAAAAATATTATTACGGAGCTCATGAATAGGACATTTTAGCATTAGTAACTTCAATCTCCCCAAATCTTGGGCTGTACTCTCTCCATCACGAGGCCAAAATTTATATAATTAATTCTGATCTCTAAGAATCTCACTAGGAGGATAGAATTTATAATAAAAGAGAGGTACAATTTCCTCCCATTCCATAGATTGTCCATTCTTCAGCAGCTTATACCATTCCTCAGCTCTGCCTTTCAATGATATAGAGAGTAAATTTTTCTTAACATGTTCCGTTGTGATACCTGCACACTTGAACAACCCACATAATTCATGTATAAAAATAAAATGATCACCAGGATGGAAAGTTCCATCTCCAAAATAGTAGTTTTTCATAACACGATCAAAAAAATTTGTAGGTATTTTAAAAGGATCTAATTCAGCAGGTGGTGGTTCATCTACTACCCTAGCAGTGGTAGTAGCTTTCCGAAATCGGAAACTAAGTGAATTATCCATATTGAAAACAAAGTAATAAACAGAAATAAAAACAATAATCACAACAGAAGTTTCCTTTACCATTTCCACTCGTCAACAGCGCTTCACTCCCTGGCAACGGTGCTAGAAAATAGTCTTGATGACCCAAAATTATAGGGGGTGTATCATAGTACTTTCGATAAATAAGAGTGTCGAACCGAACGAGGAGCAGAAGGTGTTGACAGGTGGATTGGATCAGGAATTCTCTGTAAATACTTAGCAAGCAGATTTTTAGGGGTTTTTGATAATGCAGATAAATAAGGTGCGAGTAAATAAAAGACAATAAGAATAATTGCAGCAAGTGGCCCAATCTTATTCAAGAAATGACAAGCCGGTTGTACTACTTATGAGAACCAAATGTTCTCGAGGACACATGGGAATACTGTCAAGTGCTTTCGCTTCACATAGTTGATTAATCTTCTTTGGTTGGATAAGTGTTGTGTGGGTCAACCTATGCTAATATACCGACCTTGCTTGGACTAATACATACTTGTTATTATACCCCTTTGCAAGCATCCGCAACTACACGAAAGTAATTAAGATAGAAACCTAACCACAGCCTTAAACTTTGAGATCCTACACTCCCTTGTGCAAAGGTTTCCTAACGGGGGTATAGGTTTCTGTCACTCCGGCAACCCCACAATTAGTAGCCAAATACACAATGTATTCCCCTAGGCACATAAAGGTGAAGTATCATGTAGTCAACATTCACATGACACCACTAGAAGAATAACACCACAACTTAAATATCAAACCATTGAATATTTCTCAACACAATTCCACTACTAACAACATGACTTCTCCCATGTCCTCAAGAACTAAACGAACTACTCATGAGACATCATATGGATCAATATCAGAGATGAAATAGTGATAATTAACAATCTGAACATGAACAATAATTCAATGGTTCCACTCAATAGCATCAACTACAACAAGTAATCAACACCATTAAAGTTTCCCCGAAGAACAATGCAAGATTCAACCCAGTTGTTACAGCGGGATGGAGTGGTGTTGATGGTGCTGGCGAAGATGATGGTGAAGATGATGATGATGATCCCGATGATGTCTAGCTTGATGACGATGTTTATGGCGATGATATCCCCTTTCTAGGAAGGAATTTCCCCAGCAGATTTCTGCCTGTCGGAGAGCTCTCTCTGTAGTTTCTGCCCCGCAGAGGCGGTGTAATCTTTCTATGGTAACTCCCCGAGTCTTAGGGTTTCAGGGGGATGATATAGGCGAAACAGCGATGGCATAGGTGTGCTAGGGTGGCCACACCACCTGGTGGCGTGACCCAGGGTGGCGCGCCAGGGGGTGGTGTGGGACCCCTGTGGCCCATCTCCACTTCCCCTTTTGGCTTCATTCATCTTCTAGAAAAAAAAGGGATTTCCATATATTTTCTAGAATTTTCTGATCTTCACGAATATTGCCTCTGGACACCACTTTTTACCATCATAATCCTGGCTCCGGCAGTTCATCCTCCAAAAGTCATCCAACATGCAAAATAGATGAAAAATAATAATCATCATCTCTTAATATGAAATATATCAATGAATAATAGTAAATTATGATATGAAATAGTGATGCAAAATGGAGGTATCAGGAACTCCTGGCATGTCCGTAGGACACCAGGCGAAGATTTCCTAGCGCTCATGTTGGAATTCGACGAGCGCGAGTTCCTATGCGGAACTCAGGTTGCTGGTGATTAGAACCGTGTCGTGGTATTACCGACGAGTACGCCATGGAGGGGTCCTCACAGTGCGTGTTTAGAGACGTGGGGGAAGACGGACGGTTGACGGGTACAAGGTAACACAGCTTACCCAGGTTCAGATCCCACAACGGTGGCAGAATCCTACTCCTGCTATAAATCACTATAAGGGCAATACGCCGAGTTATAGGGATTGGTTTGCTGTGCGAGCTGCATCATAGTCGACACTAGGTTGTCTGAGATTATGTGCCCTAAAGGCTCCCATAGGCCCGACTTATATAGTCGTCAGGTCCTAGGGTTACAGGGAAAAGTCCTAGCCGGACAGGTTACAGAGTCCTACACTGCCTACAACTAGTCTAGCGTGTCTTGCACTCCAAGGATCCGGGTACGTCGGTGACTCCTCATAGCCTTCCTTTATCCGGCATGGGCCTCCCTTCTGGATCCATCTAACTGGGCCACCCAGAGGCCATAGGCCATGCAACCAACTGTGGGCCACTCGGGTTATCCGAATAGACAACATGCTATGAGGATACACATATAGCATATCCCCAACAGTAGCCCCCGAAGAACTCCGAGATCTTGCGCCGTCTTGCCTCTTCATGTTGAATTCTCCGTCTAGATGGATGTCGGCAAATCGTCAAGCAACATCTTGTAGTCCTCCCAAAGAACCCTGCAAGGTTTTTTCCGTCTTCAACATGTAAGTCGAAGAATTGCTAAATCTTCTATCGTACTCTTCCGTAGCCGGACTAGATCCGTCCCATGCCGAAATCTTCTGATGTGATGTTTCATCTGCCAGTGACAGCTAGGGCGATGTAGACGTAGGTCATCAACACCTCGTAACTCACACATGCAGAGAACGCAATCATGTCCGTTTTTTCCGCGCGAGCGATACTAACCGTTGGCGGCGACGGTTAGTAACGTGGTATAATTTCCGTTCATGCTTCCGCACACGTCGTCCAAGCGTCAACCATTCGATCATTTTGCACGAATCTTGATGCCGAAGGTTATAAATTGTAACAATAGTGGAAATTTTACTTTTCACCTCATTCTCCTCTGCATCGTCTTCTTCCTACAGCGAGCGCCTCCTCGAGCTCTCCGCGCACTCCATAGAAAAACCCTAGCTCCTCGACCTTTCTCAATCACCACCGTAACCTCCCAATGGCCAGCAGCAGTTCCACCCCTTCCATGGCGGCACCAGGCAATGCCGCGGCGAAGCCGGCGAGCACCGTCGTTCTTCCCCCAGAGGGCCTGGTGATCCCCAAATCCGCAGTGGTCAAAACCACCGGCGGCGACCATAACCCAGTGGCGCTGGAGATGCTAGAGGAGGAGTACGACTCCCACAAGGGAGACTGGCGCGGTTCGGATATCACGGACCGCGACATCAAGGAGCTAATAATCGAGGGCTACCTCCCTGTGACGGAGGGGCTCTCCTGGTGGGCGACATCGGCCGGCGAGGTCACTCCTTCTCGCCAAGCCGAAGAAAAGGTATACCTAAAAACCCAACTAGTACGCGGCGTCTCCCTGCCCATCTCCAATTTCTTCCTAGATGTCCTCAATCATTTCCGGGTACAGCCTCCGAACCTCTCCCCAATAGCATCCTAGCTCTTAGCAACTACGCGGCACTTTGTGAGGGTTACATAGGGATTAGGCCTAGGCTACATCTCTTTATTTACTTTTTCACTGCAAAGCGGGAAGCCGGAGCCGGCAAGGACGAGCTCAAGAACTGTGACACTATTAGTTTTAAGATCCGGCCTGGCCGGCGGTTCCCCGACATTGTCGGCTATGAGTCTTGTAAGAACTGGCAACGGATGTTCTTCTACGGCCCAGATATCCCTCTAGCTGGTCCAGAAGTGACGTACCCGGACTTCGTCGATGGAGCCGCCGCCGAAGCCTCGACATGGAGATCCCAGGCCTCCATTCCCTCAGACATCGATGCTTCCCGCGCTATAAGGCAGATAGAGTGGTTCGTAGAGACGGGTCTGACCGTATTGGACTTGGCCATGTGCTGGTTCGTTAGGCATATCCAACCTCTGCAGCACCGCTTGAAGTTGATGCACGAGTATACCAACGAGAGGAAGGATAACCTCCGCATCTCCGAGGACAACCTCTCGAGCGACTCCGTCAAGCTCCGCCTCAAGGACATCGTCAAGGTGAAGGATAGGAAGTGTGGCTTCACCATCACCTAAGACATGTTCGTAGATAGCAAGTGCCCAAAGGTACCTGTTTATTTTCCGTGTATGACATATACTCTAGTTCTTCCGTCTAGCCATATCCATCTCATCTAACACGTTGGGATTTCACTTAACAGCTCCGCGATCTAGAGGAGGATAGCATGGCCGTCAAAATCTATGATCCAGAGATGAAGGAAGTCACCGTCATGTCCGACGACGATGTCCCGTTGGCGCGAAGCTCCACCTCTGAAGCTGCCGACGGAGGCAAGAAGAAGAAGACGGAGGGCGGAGCCTCCAAGAGGACTACCGCCTCCCTGGAGGCGGAGAAAAGAAAGGTTTTCGGGATCCCCTTTGCCAAAGCACCCCCTCTTGTGTAAGCTTCTTTTTCTCCGACATTGTCCATTACTTGTCTTATTCCTGTACTTATACTTTTCGCACGTTTTAGGAAGAAGGCCACTACCAGTTTGAAGAAGACCTCCAAAACTTGGGGGCTTCTAGAAACATTAAGGATATGTTGCATCGTGACGTTTCTCCCCACGCATCTCCCGCCATCGCCCCTGTAACTCCTAGCGTCCAGCCTATGTCCACTCCGACAAGCTCACAGGCCAAATATGCATCTGGGCCTTCCGCCATGGAAGTGGATTCAGGCGCCTCCATGGAGCTTGCCGTTATCGGCGAACAGGCAACGCAATAAAGTACCGCAACCCAAATGGATGAAGCTCCGGCTAAGGATGCCATTGGTAGCAGTAAGGCGGTGGTGGAGAGTGGTATGTCTGCCGAAGGCGGCGCCTCCACACCCAAGAAAGCCATAGAGTTCCCAAAGATAGTGGTTCCCGGTACTTACGCCGGGTAGCTCCGCTGTGGTTCCCGGTGCAACACCGACATCTCCAACATGCGGTCTTGAGGAGCTTCTCCGGCAAGCAGAAATCTTGCAGGGAAACATTTTATCCTTCGGCAAGTTGCTTGTTGAGAGTGCTACAAACCTCAAGATCATCGCACTTGTAAGTTTTATTTTCCTTTTGCATTTCATATGAGTATTCCACTGTAGCCCCCGAGAATTTAGATGGAAAACCATAGGTCTTTGCATCTGAATGCTCTTAGAGTGACTAAGCTAGAAAACTTCTCACTGTAGCCCCCAAGCATATAGTTTGAATAAATTATTCCGACTAGATGCTTTCAGAGTAGCATACGCAGTGTTTATAAATTTCAATACTGTAGCCCCCAAGCTTCTAGTTGTAACTGAATTAGTTCCGACTAGATGCTTAAAGAAAGACTAAGCATATGACTGAGTTAAAACTTTATACTGTAGCCCCCAAGATTCTGGTTGAAAACTGAATTAGTTCCGACTAGATGCTTAAAGAAAGACTAAGCATAGTGCTAAGTTAAAAACTCTCACTGTAGCCCCCAGGCCTCTAGATGGATATTCATCCGGCTAGATTCTCCAAGTAGACTAAACAACGTTAAACTTTTCCTTTCCATAGAATGAGAATGCTCAGAGGGGCATGGCCAACGAGAAGTACCGGAATATGCGCTCGGACATGGAAGCCGAAAAGGGTAAAACTGCCTTCTTGAAGGAACAAATCACCAAGAGCAAGCGTCTGTTTTTCCTTTATTTTTCGTATTCCGACTTGGTCTTGTGCCAACATTCTCCGATTACTCACTATGCACTGTTCTTTCTCCGACTTGCAGAAGCCATTTCCAAGGCTACTGATATTGTTGCGCAATCCAAGCATATTCAACAGTTGGATAGCGAAAACAAGATCCTTAAGCAGGAGAGAAAGGATATGTTAAAGATGCATGAGGACTCAATGAAAGTCCTGCAGGACTCCGCCAACAAGGAGATGAACCGCTTGAAGGAGGAAATCGCGATCCTCAAATATCAGAAGAAAGACGCCGATGAGCAAAATCAGCGCCATCTGGACGCGTACAGGATCCTCCGACAAGAACGAGGCTCCATGGTCGAAACTCTCCATCAGGCTGAGATTAGCATTTTCAGTAAGTGATTCTCCACCTTGTGCTTCTGTAAGCTAGATACTCTGAACTTTTGTGTTATTGAACACATGCGCTCCTTTGTCGAAAATTTGCAGCTCCTATGGGTTTAACCCGGTCGCCTCCTGCGCCAAAGGAATGCATGGTCCTTGCAGGAAACTTTATCATCATCGCCATCAAGCAGACCAAGGATATAGCCAAGCCCCTCCAGATTAACATCAAGGCGGTGGACTCTGTGGCGAAGTTCTTGGAGATCCTGCGCTGAGCCCCCGAGCGTATCTCAAGCTGGAAAGCTTCATGTACACGGGCCGGCGCCAGGATGGCACTGTCAATGGTCAAGGCACGCTACCAAAATGCCGACATCGACACAGTGACCTCCGGTATCTCCGACATAGACGACGAAGGCCAAAAGATAGATCACGAGGCTATCTTGGCGTCGCTCGCGGGTTATGACACCAGAGTCACCGAGTTGGTCGACCCTAATGTCTTTGTGCCCATGAAAACCATTGATGGTGGCAACCAAAGCTCCTCTGAGTCCCTCAACACTACCGACTTCGAGGAAGGTGACTCTCCTGCTGCTGACGATGTTGCGTCCAAGTCGCCTGCGCCAGAGGAATGTAAAACAATTATGTAATATTTGTTTCCTCTGTAATGTGTATGCGGAAAAAACTATGTGTTAACTTAAGGCGGAAAACAACGGTTGTTATTTCCTGCTACTCAAGAACCAGTTCCAGCATGTATATATTTTTTAAGCAAGTGCTGGCTTATCCATTACTTTGGTTTTTATGCTTGACTTTGCATGAGTCGGAAGACTCGTTGTTGGAACTACGCGCTCAGGCGATGATGCCCAATGGCACCGTCAAGAACGTAAGGACAAAATCGCCGACAATAAGTGCCGAAAGTCAGTACTCCAGAATCCACATAAAAACAACAAAGAACGTGTAGACCAGAAAACTTAAGCTAACGCCCGTAGGCAGAATTTTTACAAGTGCAATCGCAAAGCTTGTGCATAAAGGTTTTATACGATCCAAAGATGAACACTAAAGGAGGTAAAAGGCTCAAGCATATGAGTGAACCAAAGAGCTTTATTTCATTGATCACATAAGAGGTACACAATATATAAAAATGCTAAGTGTAGAAAGGACGTAGCTGTGCTATGTTCCATGGCCGATGAAGCTCCGGGTAGTCATCATCCGGGTCACGTCGCTTACACTTGTGATCCTTGTTGGGTCTATCCTTCAGTTCACGATTGTCAACGAGATAGTAAGACCCATTGAGTAGCGCCTTGCTTATGATGAACGATCCTTCCCATGGCGGGGATAATTTGTGTGACTTCTTCTGATTAAGTCAGAGCACCAAATCCTCCTCTTTAAACGAGCAATGCCGGATGCGGCGACTATGGTAGCTACGTAGCTTCTGCTGGTAGATGGCGGATCTTTGGGATGCCAAAACGCGCTCTTCCTCGAGAAGGTCCACATCTAGGCATCTCGATTCTTCAGCGTCATCTTCGTCGTAGGCGGCAACGCTTGGTGCATCGTGAAGGATGTCGGAAGGCAGGATGGCTTATGCTCCATATACCATGAAGTAAGGGGTGTAGCCGGTGGATCTGTTGGGTGTAGTCCGTAAACTCCACACCATAGATGGTAATTCTTCTGCCCAGGCTACAGCTGCTCTATGTAGCGGTGCCTCAAGACGTGGCTTGATTCCCTGTAGAATTAATCCATTGACTCGCTCAACCTGACCATTGGACTGTGGGTGTGCCACAGACGCAAGGTCAAGTCGGATGCCTTTGTCCCAACAATAAGCCTCCACTTCTCCGAGTGAAAAGTTGCTGCCATTGTCGGTGATTATGCTATGTGGGAGACCAAATCTCACCACTAGATCCCGGACAAACCTAAGGGAAGTTGCCCCATCGAGCTTTCTAATGGGTTTAGCTTCTATCCATTTGGTGAATTTATCAACTGCTACTAGCAGATGCGTAAATCCACATGGTGCCGTTTGTAACGGACCCGCCATGTCCAGCCCCCAGACTGCGAAGAGCCAAGTTATTGGTATTGTTCACAATTCTTAAGCAGGAACATGTGGTTGTCGGGCATAGTACTGGCATCCCATGCATGTCTCAACCAGCTTGTCGGTGTCCGCCTTTGCGGTCAGCCAGTAGAATCCTTGCTGGAAGGCTTTAGCGACCAACGATCGGGGAGCGGCGTGATGCCCGCAATCTCCAAGATGGATTTCACATAGGATTTCAATACCATCTTGCTGGGAAACACACTTAAGGTATACACCAGTAGTGCTTCTTTTGTAGAGTTGTCCATTCATTATGGTATAGCCCTTTGCTCGACGTACTATTTGCCGTCTTTCGACCTCGTCGTCGGGCAAAGTTCCGTGGTTGATATAGTCGATGAACGGTCTTGTCCAAGCCAGAGGGACCTTTGTCACCATGTGAATGAAAGAGTCAACTCTGTCCGGGTTGTCGATGTCTTCTCCTGTCACGGATGGTGTCCGTAAATGCTCCAGGAAAACTCCAGGCGGAATTCGTTTGCGCCCTGATCCAAGCTTAGACAGCAGATCGGCCGCCTCGTTTTGCTCCCTAGGTACATACTTGACCTCGTATCCCAAGAAGCTCTTGGCTATCTCGTCCACTTTATCTCGATATGACGCCATCATAGGGTTCCGCGTGTTCCAGGCGCCAGCCACCTGCTGGGCAACCAAGTCGGAATCTCCACAGCAAACTATGCGCTTGATGCCAATATCCTTGGCTACACGTAATCCGTGAATGAGTGCTTCATACTCCGCCATGTTGTTTGTAGCCTCGAAGTGGATATGCAGAACGTAGTGTAGCTTGTCCCTAGTTGGTGACTGTAGCAGTACACTAGACCCCGAGCCGTTGAGCAGCTTTGATCCATCAAAGTGCATCACCCAGTATTTTGGCTCCGGCATTTGGGTAGCATCTGGCATCTCCGTCCAGTCTGCGATAAAATCCGCCAAGGCTTGTGACTTGATAGAGTCGCGTCTCTTGTAGGTGATCTCGAAGGCGGCAAGTTCAATTCCCCACTTCGCGACCCTTCCATAGTGTCGCTGTTGTTGATAATGTCGGACAGTGGAGTCTTGCTTACCACTATTATGGGGTGCTCCTGGAAATAGTGCATCAACTTCTGAGAAGCAAGGAATACTCCATAAGCTATCTTTTGGTAGTGCGGGTAACGCTTCTTGGACTCCGTCAAGACCTCGCTTACATAGTATACTGGTCGTTGAACTCCGTACTCATGCCCTGGTTCCTTCCTCTCTACCACGACGACCATGCGGATTACCCGGCTGGTGGCCTCCATGTAAATTAACATGGGTTCTCTAGGCTCGGGTGCTGCAAGGATAGGCGCTGAGGAAAGAATCTCCTTGAGCTGCTTCAATGCTGCATCTACTTCGTCCATCCAAGTGAATTTGTCCGCCTTCTTCAGCAACTTGTACAGAGGCAGAGCCTTCTCTCCAAGTCGGCTGACGAACCGACTAACTGCTGCAACACAACCTGTTAGTCGTTGTATGTCCTTTAGGCATGTCGGACGATTTATGTTTAAGATGGCCTTGATTTTCTCTGGGTTGACCTCGATTCCTCGCTGGGAAACGATGAAGCCAAAGAATTTGCCAGCTGGAACCCCGAAGACGCACTTCTTAGGGTTAAGCATCATGTTGTATTTCCTAAGATTATCAAAGGTTTCTTTTAAGTCGGAGATTAAGTTGTTTGTCTTTTTAGACATCACCACTATATCGTCCACATAGGCGTGAATGTTCCGACCAATTTGATCGTGCAGGCAATGCTGCATTGTCTCCAGGTACGTAGCACCTTGGTTTTTCAGCCCAAAGGGCATCGTGACATAGCAAAACGTGTCGTAGGGTGTAGTGAACAAAGTGGCAAATTGGTCCGACTTCCTCATCTTGATCTGGTGGTATCCTGAGTATGCATCGAGAAAACACAAAAGCTCCGAGCCAGCCGTCGAGTCAATGACTTGGTCAATGCGAGGCAAAGCAAACGGATCTTTGGGACATGCTTTGTTCAAGCCGGTGTAGTCAATGCACATTCTTAATTCTTTGGTTCCCTTTTTGGGGACAAGTACAGGATTGGCCACCCATTTGGTGTGAAGGACTTCTCGGATATAACTAACCTTAAGTAACCTAGCTATCTCTTTGCCTATGGCACGGTTATTCCCATCTCCAAAGCGTCGTAGAGGTTGTTTCACTGGTTTACATTTTGGATCAATATTCAAGCTGTGCTCGGCAAGTTTCCTAGGTACACCTTTCATATCGGCAGGTTTCCAGGAAAATATGTCCGTATTCTCACAGAGGAACTCGACGAGCGCGCTTTCCTATTTAGGGTCCAGGATCATCCCAATGGAGGTGGTCTTCGAGGCATCGCCTACCACAAGTTCCACCGGCTTGGTCTCAATGGCGGCCTTGAATGCTGGGGCAGAGTCAGAGATCTGTTTCTTCGACGCAAGCATCTCTGAGGCATTGACCTTGCTCTGGATTTCCTTGAATTCTTCGTTGTAGATGACAGCTTCTACATAGGCTGCTTCTCTAATCTCGCAGTCCCTTGCTTTGGTAAACCTTCCGGATACAGTGATGACACCATTTGGTCTGGGTATTGTAGCATCCCAATTGTCTAACAATTGCAATGCTACTAGCCTAGTCTATATAAATGCTACTTCCTATATATAATTGTTGCATCATAATTATATCATGCTCATGTCATCATGCCACCTTGCATTTGAGCATCATATAAAACCCTTTTTGGTTTGGTTCTTCTCTCATATGCATTGTTAATTGTATTTGCCTCTTGATATTGTATTTGGTTCTTGATATATTGTTTAAATGCCCAAGTTGAGTTGGGGGCATATCTTTTATTAACTCCATCACCTTTCTCTGCCACCACCTTATAATTCCACCATCCAACTAAATATGAGCTTTGCACTTTATTGGGTTTTACCTCTAGCTCATGTGGGTTGGGATGGATCCAATTCTATTTCCACATGCTCTCATCTTAGCATCATGTTGTTTTCACATTATTGATATGTGGAGCCACCTTTGCATGCATTATGAGTAGTGCTCCTTTTTCCTAGCTTTCATATGGATTATCATGGATTTATGCTCATGTCGGGATATTTTTGGGACTATTAAACATCTAGTGGAATATACACACTAGCAAGTCCCAATTATAATCAAATGTGATCATATCCATCTACTCCATCTGGAACTTTCCTTTAAATTCTTTTGCTTGGCTTTATTCCAATTTTGGGGAATGCATAAGAATAATGCCATGTTAATATTATTGTTTTCACAATATTTTAATCATGGTATTTATTATCTTGCATGGGCCATGCAACCATCACCATATTTTGTCCTCCTTTGGTTTTATTTGTTTTTGAGTGGATCATCTTCTCATCTCTCTCTTTCTCTCAATCTTTTCTACCTTGCTTTGTTTCTTGCCTTGTGCCATGCAAGACCATCCCCATTCCCATCTTTTCTCTATCTTGATCATGCATACCAAAGCCCTCTCTTACCTAGTCTCTCTCTCTTTTCTTTCTCTAACCCAAACCCTAAACCTAGTTCCCTCTCTAATCTAACCCTAGTTACACCCATCACCCCCACCTCTTTTTCCTAATCATCTACCAACCTAACCCTAGCCTTCTAACCAAACTCCTCTGACCCAAGCCTCTCTCGTTGGCCTTGTCTTGATGCCACGCCCAACCACCACCCCGACCTGGCCTTCCTTCTCCTCTGGTCCCCCCTTTCTTTTCCTCTTCAAGCAAAGCTACAAGAGAAAAGTGAGGAGACCCCAACCACCCGAGTCCCATTCCTCTCCTTTTTGCAAGTGGCAAACCCCTGTGAGCTGTCCCTCTTATCTTCATCTCCCAGCAGATTGAAAGCTCTAGATCTCACCACCTGAACCACCCTTCCTCCCTCCCTTTCCCCCAAGAAGCCATGGCCACGCCATGAGCTCCACTAACCCTAGACCCGGCCATCACAAGAGGAGGCGTTTGGAGTCGAGCAGGAGGGAGTCTTGGATTCGGGGAAGCTTGATCGCCGGCCTCTGCTTCCTCCCAGTAGCCACAGGACGGCCGTGCCTCGCCGGAGACCGGAGAACGCCGCGTGGGGCGCCAAGTTCAGGAGTTCCAGAGCCCCAGCTACGTGGCAGATCATCCCCGCCCCGAGCTCCTTCGCCTACACCGTTGAACTCCTGGTGAGCAACCAAACCCTCCAGACATGGTCCCTATCCTCCTCTCGCCGTAGAACGCCGCCACCTTCCGTCGAGCAGCCTCCGTGCGCCGCCGCGCGTCGCGCTCTGCCAGACAGCAGCAGCTGCAGCAGCTTCTGTCCCGCCTCTGTTCTTCGTCGTGCCCCGCGCGCTGTAGTCCGCCTCCGTGCGAGCTTGCTAAATGGAAGATGTATCCCGCACCACCCTCTTCAGTTTTCCTTGTTACCGCATGGCGAAATTCGTCTCCGTTCGGTCGCAATCATCGTCGCAAACCAGCCCGATCTCAGCCCGTTTCTGCAAATTTTTCCGTCAGTTTTTAAACCGCGAGATCTCCTCTGTTCATCCCTTTGCCCCGTCCGCTGCGGACCTCCGTTGGCGAAGATCCAAAAACCAAAGTTGTAGTCTGATGTTGGCTCTACAACTTTTGTTTTTGCCGTGACGCAAATTTCCCAGCGGATTCGTTGCCACCGTCGATGGAAGACAGCCAGATCCCCCGCCGGCAGAACCTTTTCCGTCAGCTAGCAGCCACAGCCGATGTCCTTTTTGTGTTTAGCCCCCTCCCCTTTTTCCCGCCTAAACCCGCAGTCCCAGTGGCCCACCTGTCACCCTCTCTAGCTGTTTTACAAAAAGGAACCAGGAGTGTCGGGTTTTCATAGCGCACTCCCTAGGATCACCCACGTGTCAACCACCGGCTGGCCGCGCGCGCAGTGGACCTGCGAGGCTACTGTCCCCACCTTCCATTGAGCGTGGGTACGGTCGGGCTCGGTGAGAAAGTTGCCCCGCTGTTTTTCTTTTGCCAGCTCAGCATCTCCGCGTCGGGCCCTACTGTCAGCGGCTCGGGATAGTTCCACCTGGGTACAAAAAGTCTCGGTGTAATTCTGTTTAATAAAACAATTTCAGAAAATGTTTTTATAAATGATTTAATTTCTGTTTTAAATAACTTTTGAAATATAAATCCAAATAATACAAATAAAATATGTTTTGGAATCAGAAAAATATGAGGAATTCAAATATGGCCTTCAAAATATATTTTGGACACTTTAATTTTCAAGTTGATTAAAATTACAACAAATGCCCTTTTTCCTTAATTAATTAATAACTTTTGATTTATAACTCCAAATTTGACAAATGATATGTCTAAAATGATCAGCTCGACGAGACCTTTCTGTCTATGTGTTCCATGTTCTGAATTGCAGCATGCATCATATAAATATAAAGTATACAGCAACTTATATGAGGTTAAAATGTGACCAAAACTCAATAAAAGGCTTTATTCTTGTATTCCACACCACACCCATGCCATGCTACATTATTGCCATGCAAATTGCGCATCATTCATCATGTCATGATTGTTTGCTTGTCGCATCTTATTCATATGCTTGTGCACTTTATTTATGTTGGCCCTTGTTTGTTTGGCTCTTCTTCGAATAGACGCTAAGCAGGGGATATATCAAGAAACCCAGGAGCACTACCCAGATCCTTCTCTCGCTTCAACTGAGCTGCCAGGCAAGCACTACCACATGCTTGCATACATATATTACATATTGCCTCTATCTTATTCTTGCATCATTGAGTCGCGATTGCATTAAACTGAATCCCAAGTATTGCATAGCCTTTACTTTTAAACCCCACCGAAGCTTGTTCCTCCATCCGATGAGCCATTACTACAGGAGTTGTTTGAGCCATGCGAGTCGTAGAACAGCATGTGTAGGGTATGTGAGTGTCTATGGATAACGAGGTACCTATACAACTAAACCTGAGTAGTAATTGGATAACTAATGAAAGTGGCACCGGTGAGCAATATCTGCTATTTGCTTTTTCATGCTCACTTGTGTCCCGTAGGACCCCGAGTACTTGATTCCTGTTCCTTGAATATTCGCGCTATCCACATCCGGGAGGCTTATGGGACCCCCCTGAGCCAGAGCTTGATTCATTCTTATTTCTTGGGGCCACAAAGTAGTTTGGGGCTTTATTACTATTCTGTACTTATGCCATGCTTTACTGCTTTATTTAAGTTTGTGCGAGGAGCACCTGTACTGTTTTGGAAGCGGAGTGTTTTCGCGGTATCGACAAGCCCAGTCACATTTTCGGGTTCCCAGTCATTTACAGCCATTGACGCAAACCTTGAGTCCGTCTCGGAGCCGGCCAACTTCGTTGCGGGTAGCTTAATGGGGTGGCCCCCTGAAATATTTCTGAATCCTGTGATTGCTTTGTCGTGAATGCCTCGTTGGGTTTTGATTTGGTTTTTCCGAGGTTGATCGAGTGTGTGTTGCTGTTTGTGCACCCCTGCAGGGTAAAACTTTCTGAAAGCCGTGTCCGCGGTTATGGACGACTTGGAGCATAGTTTCTCGATCATAGACAAGTATAACTAAAGTACCGCTTTTAATTTGACTAAGTAACTGACTAGTAAATAGTGCAACACTCATGGAATGGATAATAAAACTGCCAACGGATGGGGGGTGTTCGTCCGCTTCCTCGTTGGTAAGCGAGGAGGAGGATGGATCTGTTAATATTACTGTTATAACTGTTGTTATTAATTCACGGACATCCGTCTATCTTTGGTTAGGCGGATGGTTAGCGAGTATCTATAGAATTGTTAGGTATTATCTTTTGCTGCAATTGCGTCACCCAGGTTGTGTCCCCTTTAGAGGCATAAAGACTTGCTGAGTACCCCTAGGGTCTCACACGATAAATTATTTGATTCAGATGAACAGGTACACTCACGAGATGGATACTGGGTGGAGGAGACGGACGATGTTGGCAACGATCACTTGGTGTAGAGATTCCGGGAACGGGGATCCGTGAGATCTGTGGGCGGGATGTGTTTATTATGGGGCATCTTATGCCGATTTGCTTCTTATCCGTACTCGGATCTTGTTTGCCGCTTCCGCCTGATACTCTGATGTTTGATGTATGAGGAGATATCCTAAACTATATATCTATCTAGGATATTTGGATCTTGCCGTATGGCGTTGCAATATTTCTATTTCTTTTAGATGGAATGGCTCTGAGGACTGTTGTATGGTGGCTTGCATACATACTCATTTGTGTATGTAGTTGATCCCTTCGCCTGCCGATTACGCCGCCCGTTCTTGTCCCGATGTTTGGAAATGGTTAGGACGGCTGAAAGGTCTACCTGTGAGTGGCATTTGGGCCCCACCGTACTATTTTAACCATTTCCGCTCATCCAGGCTTGTAACTAGGAGCGTAATTCACCGAGGTAGTTACAATTGGTATCAGAGCCATCCCGCCCTTCAGGGTCTCAGCCAAATGGTCGTTGTCAGTCTAGCAAATATTTTGGTAGCTATGTATACTAGGGAAAAACAAAACGCGAGAGTAGGACTGCTTCCACTTTTCTTCTTACCCACCCACCCACCCTTTTCTGGTAAGGAAGTGTAACGTTTTCAATCCTCTTCTTAAAATTCAAACTAGGATTCACGTGTTCTGGGTTTCCGTAGTACCATAGAATGTGTGTGTGTGTAATTCCTTGTCTATCTGTTGTATCCAACATGTTATCTTTATCTGCCTTTGTTTATCAACTGTTGGTACATTCCATACTGACAGGCTTTTGAATACCGGCGCGATCTATCTGACTCCTTGTTAACCGGTGCCATCTTCTTAAGGGTGTCCTTCCTTCTATCAACTCCATATTCTGTGAAACCATCAGTTGCTAATCGCTACCTGTAAGTGTTTTTGCGCATCTATTGGTATTTTAATGCCGAAAAATGCGGAAATTTTTTCTTTGATACATCTGTGCTTCCACACTCCTTTTCAGTCGTGTGTGAAACATTATCTATCAGCATGTCCATGCTAACTCATTATTTTGTCACCGGCGCTTAATCCTAGAGTTTCATTTCATCTCCAATTCTCTTGGGCTAATTACATAACATGTGTCGATCCGATGCTGGTGATTGTAATTTGGTTCTCGGCATAGCTATATGACACTTATCTTGAGTGGAATATGGAAAATGCAATCACCACTATCCTCCAAATGGTGACGGTTATCTCCTGTGATTTTGAGTACACCGAGATCATATCTATGCATATTCAAGCATATTTGGCAATCCAGAGTTTCTCCAAGCACTACGGTGGTCTATCATCTGTCCATCATGCTGCACATCCTTTTGAACCCCATATCTGCACAATTCTCCTGGATACGAGGGAATTGCATCTTTTCGTCTCTGATAGCTTTGCTTAAGGTATGAGCTATCATCGGTTCTTATCCAAGATCTCTTTATCTTTGTAACCGGTGCTCCGATCGACAATGTGAACCAGGTGACATCTCTTTCTCTTCCGAAGGACCAGTTAACCTATTCTGTCAGCGCATCTTCTTCAACAGGAATCCTTACTCGTAACGTTGATCTTTCAAAGAGCGTTGAGCTCAGAAAGTGTTTCGAGCATTTGTTCGTTCTCCCGCCTCTTGAACTTGGTATTCTGGGAATATCTTGTTAATCCATGGTGGTATATGTTGATAATATGCTTGCCTATTCGATATCTATGGAAGGACATGGAAGATCATCTGTGTCTCTTTCTCTCGAGCTTCGTGAGCACTGCCTGTGTGCAAAGTCTCAAAGTGAGAATTCTGACTTTTTGAAGTCACATATCTCGACCACGTCCTTCTGCTAAATACATTACTTCAACTCTAGAATCAGCAAGTCCATTGTTAATTCCATCCTCCATCTTCAACCAATCCGGAGTTGTTCCTTGTTGGCAAGTTATCATCGTCGTTCCGCTAAAGATTTCCTCAAGACTGCTAAATCTCTCTCAATCATTTCAAGAAGAACATGGAGTTCTTTCACCTCAATCTCGTTAAGTAATCTCTTGAAACCCTCTCGCTCTATCGTCTATGCTCAATCCACCAGAGGCCATGAAGACCTTCCAGATCTTGTATTCCTTCTGTTCAAGTAGTGCTATCTTTTCCTATATCTGTGAAATTTTGCAGTTGTCTCCGTGATCTTCCTTTATATCTTTCCGGTGGCTTGGTACTTCCGACATGACGACAACATCATCATCTTTATCTATCTATGAATCCAGCGAATCGTTTGCATCTATCCTTGTTTTCTAACGAAGTTCTATGAGTTTTTGCCAACACCTTCAGTCTGTTTCGGTAGTTGGGTTGCATGATTTTCTTATTCATGTGCGGAGTAATGCTTTGAGTGCGGGATGGAGTATCTACCATACCACTACTCTTATCATTCGCTCTTGTACATTGAATTGGTGAATTAATGTGATTTCACTCATTCCACGGAAGTTAGAAGTGGCCTTTATCCCTTGATACTTTTACTTATGTCCTTGTTTTTCCGGAGTGCTCTTTCGAAGAAAGTAATCAATAATATCTTGTTGGTGATCTCACCCTTTCTACACGGAGCAAAATCCTCAATTATCTGGTGGAAACAAACGCAAACTCTTTTTCTGTCCTCATCATTCTACCGATGCTCGACATCCCCAAACAAGATGAAAGGAAACTATCTCTCTTTGTTTCATCAATTCTTTTTCTGTGGTAAAGCCAATTATGGTTGATGCCATCAGCCGCAAATCTATTGCGTTAGCCTCAAGGCTAAAGAAATCAATAAGTATCTCTACAATAAACTCCAGATCCTCCATATTCTTTGCTTCTCAGGATTCCACCATGATCGGGCTTCACATCCATCTCTGGAAGTTATATCTGCGCACCTAAATTGCGTGATCCTTGGTTCTTACCGGCGCAACAAGAATCTAATCCGACGATGTCTAACTAAATCTTTCTGTTGTTATCAAGGGACTCTATTGTTTGAAGGCAATATTATTTCCGAACTTCTTTTCTCAAATCCGAGAGAAGATACGATGCTATTGTAATAGTGGTTCAAAACCTCTCCAATCTAGCTCCTTTCTTCCGGCGAGACAAAGATTCATCCTCTCTCGTATCAGTAAATCTTTAATCTTAATGGTGTGTCTTTCTTTATCCATGATACATCATCTTCTCCTTTTCTTTCACAAGTGGTTATATTCTTTTATCATGATTCTTGGGAAAACCGGAGCTATGCCCATCCTATCCTTCTTGTCTCACGACAATCCTTCAACTCTTCTAACCCGTTGTTTCTCAAGCAAAATGCGAGACTCGCAACAAGTCTAGCAAGTTTTGCAAGGTGTAGTGGTCGCACCATTTTGTTGTTCATCAACTTGGGAACGTGAGGGTCACCTTCGTTCGAACACCCGCCTCTCCTTGTGTTGTTTTCTTTTTCCTAGGAATCTCGGGGCGAGATTCTTGTTTAGTGGGGGAGAGTTGTAGCATCCCAATTGTCTAACAATTGCAATGCTACTAGCCTAGACTATATAAATGCTACTTCCTATATATAATTGTTGCATCATAATTATATCATGCTCATGTCATCATGCCACCTTGCATTTGTGCATCATATAAAACCCTTTTTGGTTTGGTTCTTCTCTCATATGCATTGTTAATTGTATTTGCCTCTTGATATTGTATTTGGTTCTTGATATATTGTTTAAATGCCCAAGTTGAGTTGGGGGCATATCTTTTATTAACTCCATCACCTTTCTCTGCCACCACCTTATAATTCCACCATCCAACTAAATATGAGCTTTGCACTTTATTGGGTTTTACCTCTAGCTCATGTGGGTTGGGATGGATCCAATTCTATTTCCACATGCTCTCATCTTAGCATCATGTTGTTTTCACATTATTTATATGTGGAGCCACCTTTGCATGCATTATGAGTAGTGCTCGTTTTTCCTAGCTTTCATATGGATTATCATGGATTTATGCTCATGTCGGGATATTTTTGGGACTATTAAACATCTAGTGGAATATACACACTAGCAAGTCCCAATTATAATCAAATGTGATCATATCCATCTACGCCATCTGGAACTTTCCTTTAAATTCTTTTCCTTGGCTTTATTCCAATTTTGGGGAATGCATAAGAATAATGCCATGTTAATATTATTGTTTTCACAATATTTTAATCATGGCATTTATTATCTTGCATGGGCCATGCAACCATCACCATCTTTTGTCCTCCTTTGGTTTTATTTGTTTTTGAGTGGATCATCTTCTCATCTCTCTCTTTCTCTCAATCTTTTCTACCTTGCTTTGTTTCTTGCCTTGTGCCATGCAAGACCATCCCCATTCCCATCTTTTCTCTATCTTGATCATGCATACCAAAGCCCTCTCTTACCTAGTCTCTCTCTCTTTTCTTTCTCTAACCCAAACCCTAAACCTAGTTCCCTCTCTAATCTAACCCTAGTTACACCCATCACCCCCACCTCTTTTTCCTAATCATCTACCAACCTAACCCTAGCCTTCTAACCAAACTCCTCTGACCCAAGCCTCTCTCGTTGGCCTTGTCTTGATGCCACGCCCAACCACCACCCCGACCGGGCCTTCCTTCTCCTCTGGTCCCCCCTTTCTTTTCCTCTTCAAGCAAAGCTACAAGAGAGAAGAGAGGAGACCCCAACCACCCGAGTCCCATTCCTCTCCTTTTTTCAAGAGGCAAACCCCTGTGAGCTGTCCCTCTTATCTTCATCTCCCAGCAGATTGAAAGCTCTAGATCTCACCACCTGAACCACCCTTCCTCCCTCCCTTTCCCCCAAGAAGCCATGGCCACGCCATGAGCTCCACTAACCCTAGACCCGGCCATCACAAGAGGAGGCGTTTGGAGTCGAGCAGGAGGGAGTCTTGGAGTCGGGGAAGCTTGATCGCCGGCCTATGCTTCCTCCTAGTAGCCACAGGACGGCCGTGCCTCGCCGGAGACCGGAGAACGCCGCGTGGGGCGCCAAGTTCAGGAGTTCCAGAGCCCCAGCTACGTGGCAGATCATCCCCGCCCCGAGCTCCTTCGCCTACACCGTTGAACTCCTGGTGAGCAACCAAACCCTCCAGACATGGTCCCTATCCTCCTCTCGCCGTAGAACGCCGCCACCTTCCGTCGAGCAGCCTCCGTGCGCCGCCGCGCGTCGCGCTCTGCCAGACAGCAGCAGCTGCAGCAGCTTCCGTCCCGCCTCTGTTCTTCGTCGTGCCCCGCGCGCTGTAGTCCGCCTCCGTGCGAGCTTGCTAAATGGAAGATGTAGCCCGCACCACCCTCTTCAGTTTTCCTTGTTACGGCATGGCGAAATTCGTCTCCGTTCGGTCGCAATCATCGTCGCAAACCAGCCCGATCTCAGCCCGTTTCTGCAAATTTTTCCGTCAGTTTTTAAACCGCGAGATCTCCTCTGTTCATCCCTTTGCCCCGTCCGCTGCGGACCTCCGTTGGCGAAGATCCAAAAACCAAAGTTGTAGTCTGATGTTGGCTCTACAACTTTTGTTTTTGCCGCGACGCAAATTTCCCAGAGGATTCGTCGCCACCGTCGACGGAAGACAGCCAGATCCGCCGTCGGCAGAACCTTTTCCGTCAGCTAGCAGCCACAGCCGATGTCCTTTTTGTGTTTAGCCCCCTCCCCTTTTTCCCGCCTAAACCCGCAGTCCCAGTGGCCCACCTGTCACCCTCTCTAGCTGTTTTACAAAAGGAACCAGGAGTGTCGGGTTTTCACAGCGCACTCCCTAGGATCACCCACGTGTCAACCACCGGCTGGCCGCGCGCGCAGTGGATCTGCGAGGCTACTGTCCCCACCTGCCATTGAGCGTGGGTATGGTCGGGCTCGGTGAGAAAGTTGCCCCGCTGTTTTTCTTTTGCCAGCTCAGCATCTCTGCGTCGGGCCCTACTGTCAGCGGCTCGGGCTAGTTCCACCTGGGTACAAAAAGTCTCGGTGTAATTCTGTTTAATAAAACAATTTCAGAAAATGTTTTTATAAATGATTTAATTTCTGTTTTAAATAACTTTTGAAATATAAATCCAAATAATACAAATAATATATGTTTTGGAATCAGAAAAATATGAGGAATTCAAATATGGCCTTCAAAATATATTTTGGACACTTTAATTTTCAAGTTGATTAAAATTACAACAAATGCCCTTTTTCCTTAATTAATTAATAACTTTTGATTTATAACTCCAAATTTGACAAATGATATGTCTAAAATGATCAGCTCGACGAGACCTTTCTGTCTATGCATTCCATGTTCTGAATTGCATCATGCATCATATAAATATAAAGTATACATCAACTTATATGAGGTTAAAATGTGACCAAAACTCAATAAAAGGCTTTATTCTTGTATTCCACACCACACCCATGCCATGCTACATTATTGCCATGCAAATTGTGCATCATTCATCATGGCATGATTGTTTGCTTGTCCCATCTTATTCATATGCTTGTGCACTTTATTTATGTTGGCCCTTGTTTGTTTGGCTCTTCTTCGAATAGACGCTGAGCAGGGGATACATCAAGAAACCCAGGAGCACTACCCAGATCCTTCTCTCGCTTCAACTGAGCTACCAGGCAAGCACTACCACATGCTTGCATACATATATTACCTATTGCCTCTATCTTATTCTTGCATCATTGAGTCGCGATTGCATTAAACTGAATCCCAAGTATTGCATAGCCTTTACTTTTAAACCCCACCGAAGCTTGTTCCTCCATCCCATGAGCCATTACTACAGGAGTTGTTTGAGCCATGCGAGTCGTAGAACAGCATGTGTAGGGTATGTGAGTGTCTATGGATAACGAGGTACCTATACAACTAAACCTGAGTA
This sequence comes from Avena sativa, assembly GCA_916181665.1. Taxonomy (NCBI): domain Eukaryota; kingdom Viridiplantae; phylum Streptophyta; class Magnoliopsida; order Poales; family Poaceae; genus Avena; species Avena sativa. The sequence continues at coordinate 181,562,552 of OV702284.1, read as the reverse complement.
GTAATGGGATAACTAATGAAAGTGGCACCGGTGAGCAATATCTGCTATTTGGTTTTTCATGCTCACTTGTATCCCGTAGGACCCCGAGTACTTGATTCCTGTTCCTTGAATATTCGCGCTATCCACATCCGGGAGGCTTATGGGACCCCCCTGAGACAGAGCTTGATTCATTCTTATTTCTTGGGGCCACAAAGTAGTTTGGGGCTTTATTACTATTCTGTACTTATGCCATGCTTTACTGCTTTATTTAAGTTTGTGCGAGGAGCACCTGTACTGTTTTGGAAGCGGAGTGTTTTCGCGGTATCGACAAGCCCAGTCACATTTTCGGGTTCCCAGTCGTTTACAGCCATTGGCGCAAACCTTGAGTCCGTCTCGGAGCCGTCCAACTTCGTTGTGGGTAGCTTAATGGGGTGGCCCCCTGAAATATTTCTGAATCCTGTGATTGCTTTGTCGTGAATGCCTCGTTGGGTTTTGATTTGGTTTTTCCGAGGTTGATCGAGTGTGTGTTGCTATTTGTGCACCCCTGCAGGGTAAAACTTTCTGAAAGCCATGTCCGCGGTTATGGACGACTTGGAGCACAGTTTCTCGATCATTGACAAGTATAACTAAAGTACCGCTTTTAATTTGACTAAGTAACTGACTAGTAAATAGTGCAACACTCATGGAATGGATAATAAAACTGCCAACGGATGGGGTGTGTTCGTCCGCTTCCTCGTTGGTAAGCGAGGAGGAGGATGGATCTGTTAATATTACTGTTATAACTGTTGTTATTAATTCACAGACATCCGTCTATCTTTGGTTAGGCGGATGGTTAGCGAGTATCTATAGAATTGTTAGGTATTATCTTTTGCTGCAATTGCGTCACCCAGGTTGTGTCCCCTTTAGAGGCATAAAGACTTGCTGAGTACCCCTAGGGTCTCACACGATAAATTATTTGATTCAGATGAACAGGTACACTCACGAGATGGATACTGGGTGGAGGAGACGGACGATGTTGGCAACGATCACTTGGTGTAGAGATTCCGGGAACGGGGATCCGTGAGATCTATGGGCGGGATGTGTTTATTATGGGGCATCTTATGCCGATTTGCTTCTTATCCGTACTCGGATCTTGTTTGCCGCTTCCGCCTGATACTCTGATGTTTGATGTATGAGGAGATATCCTAAACTATATATCTATCTAGGATATTTGGATCTTGCCGTATGGCGTTGCAATATTTCTATTTCTTTTAGATGGAATGGCTCTGAGGACTGTTGTATGGTGGCTTGCATACATACTCATTTGTGTATGTAGTTGATCCCTTCGCCTGCCGATTACGCCGCCCGTTCTTGTCCCGATGTTTGGAAATGGTTAGGACGGCCGAAAGGTCTACCTGTGAGTGGAATTTGGGCCCCACCGTACTATTTTAACCATTTCCGCTCATCCAGGCTTGTAACTAGGAGCGTAATTCACCGAGGTAGTTACAGGTATCTTGAGCTTGTTGTAGACGAAGCATGGCTTGGCCATGAAGGTGTGGAATATGACGCGGCCTAATATGACGTGGTACACGCTCTTGAAGGGGACCACCTCAAAGGTCATGCGTTCTTGGCGCTAATTATTAACATCACCAAAAGGGACCTGAAGTGTGATGCACCCAAGGAACCGAGCCTCCCGACCAGGAACTACGCCGTGGAAGATGGTGTTGGTCCGCCTTAGGTTTGCCTCCATCAAGTTCATCTTCTGAAGTGTATCCAGGTACATGATGTTGATGCTGCTTCCACTATCCACCATACATTTGGTGAACTCATTGCCATCAATCAGGGGGTTGATGACCATGGCGTATTGGTTCTTCGTAGGGATGAGGTCTGGGTGATCCTTCCTATCCCAAGTAATTGGTATCTCCGACCAGCGCAGGAACTAGGGAACTGGGGGTAGGGTAGCCATCAGTATCCTCATGGAGGCTTTCTGTTGTCGGACGGTGGGGGTGCCAAGGAAAGTGTCGAAAACTACCGCCTTCTTCTCAAAGGGGTTCTTGCCTTTGCCGTCGCTCTTGGCGGCGTGCTTGGGGTCAATGTCCTCGTCCATGTCACTTGAATCCTTGGACTCCTTGTCCTTCTTTTCCCCTTGCCCTTGCCTTGTGGTCTGTTCTTCCGACTTCGCTTGTAGCTGGACTCCGGGTCCTCCTTGAGGTCATTGACGAACTTGCAGTGGCGATTGGTGTGGGTGGTCTTGCCGTTGGCATCAAGGTGTACGAGGCACGGCATATATCACGGTACTCCTTGTAGGTCTGGGGAACGCAGAGCCCTGCCGAGGTAGTTTCACTGCCTCGCTGCTGCCCACGACCAGCTCCCCGTCCTCGGCCACACTGTCCGCCATCACCTCGTCCTGCAAAATTCATATCGACCATGTCGGGGGTTTACTTTTCTTCTGGTGTGGTTTTCCGCTTGGTGCTGCTGTTCCTCTGAGCTTGAATTGGAACGGTCGTTGCCGGCAGAGAGCCAACTGAATCATCTGGTTCAAGTCTAGATGGTGATTGTCCTACAAGCGCTTCAGCTTATGTCGGAGAAACGTGCCCCTTTCCAACCCATCGATGAAGGCGGCCATGGCGGTCTGGGCGTGCACTCATGCACAGGAATTCTTCATATCCAGCCAGCGGGAGAGGTAGGCACGAGATGTCTCGTCTTTCTCTTGAACGCAACGCTGTAGATCGCCAACAGTGCAGGGACGCTTGTACGTACCGTCGAAGTTTTTGGTGAATTCTTCTTGCATGTCCAACCAATTGCAGATGGATCTTTCCAGCAAGTCATCATCCATTGATGGGCCGTGCCGGCCAACATCAATGGGAGGTACTTGACGGCGACGTTGGGGTTACCCTTGGAGATCTCCAGCGCGTTGTCGTAGTTCGGCAACCATGTAGCTAGCTTAGCGGTGCCGTCATAGGGCTTGATAGACTTGTCAATCCGGAAACCTTTGGGGTAAGTTGCGGGCCGTATTACAGGTCCGAAGCAACGTGGTCCCAGGTATGGTCCTTCCCGGGCCTCGTGGATCTTGTCCAGACGCGAACGTGCATTGTATGGCTCCAGGCTTCTTTTCTTTTTCTTGCCATCAGGGGATGGGCTGCGTGAACGACGCGGGCCTCGTCCACCATGGTGGCTACTAGGAGGCGACGGAGGCAGAGGTGGCGGTGGGTTAGCTTTCTTGTTGTTACCCTCCTATGACTCTCGCGCTTGTCGCGGTTGCTTGTCGGACGTGGAGGGTCATGGTGTGACCTGCTCTTGTGTCCTTGGTTGCGCTCTCCGTCATGACGGGTCTGCTCCGTGTTGTCATGGATGAAAATGCCACTCTGCCTTGGCGGGGGCATATCCGTATGATGGTGAGCCACCTGGCAAGGTAATCGCGGGGGTTTTCTCCCTCTCTCTGAACGCAATGCGCCAGATCAAAGATGGTAACCACGCCGAGGAACTTGGATCTCTGCTGTCCAGACGCGCGGACGAAGCTGGCGGATTTGCAGCGATCTTCCACCGTTATATCCTGCACACAGGGGCGGTTTGGGTGGGCCTTGAATTTTTCTGATCTTTGCCAGCAAACTCCAAGGACAGATCTGACATCGATCCTTCTGCAAACATATCTTGCCGGTAGGCGGTCCATGCGGGTCTTGATGCTCCTCCGACTCCCAGGGAACTAGTGCCCGAGTCGGTTTCGCCGATGAAGAGGTGGATATCTCTGATGGGGACGATCGAGCACCGCATTGGGTTCGTCTTCGTCGGGATCCAGAATTCGTCAGGAGGGACGATCGGAACGTTACTAGAGAAGAGAACTCGACCGTTGGCTACGGTTTCGCTGATTCCCGCGAAGATCTTGGTCCTCGCCCGCTGAAGATCCTGAAGCGCCTCTTGCCCCACGGTGGGCGCCAGCTGTCGTGGCATTGGCGATGAGTACGCCATGGAGGGGTCCTCACAGTGCGTGTTTAGAGACGTGGGGGAAGACGGACGGTTGACGGGTACAAGGTAACACAGCTTACCCAGGTTCAGATCCCACAACGGTGGCAGAATCCTACTCCTGCTATAAATCACTATAAGGGCAATACGCCGAGTTATAGGGATTGGTTCGCTGTGCGAGCTGCATCATAGTCGACACTAGGTTGTCTGAGATTATCTGCCCTAAAGGCTCCCATAGGCCCGACTTATATAGTCGTCAGGTCCTAGGGTTACAGGGAAAAGTCCTAGCCGGACAGGTTACAGAGTCCTACACTGCCTACAACTAGTCTAGCGTGTCTTGCACTCCAAGGATCCAGGTACGTCGGTGACTCCTCATAGCCTTCCTTTATCCGGCATGGGCCTCCCTTCTGGATCCATCTAACTGGGCCGCCCAGAGGCCATAGGCCATGCAACCAACTGTGGGCCACTCGGGTTATCCGAATAGACAACATGCTATGAGGATACCCATATAGCATATCCCCAACAAACCGTCTTGGAGGGGTCCGTCGGGTGGACCTGAACAGCCTTGGTGTTGACTGTGGAGTCGAATGACATATCTGGTGTATTTTTCTTCGTGATAGGGTTAGAATATTGTTTGTCGAACCCTTCATGTCGTGGGAATGGTCACGGCAGATGCTGCAATCGGCAGCGAGTAGTAGAATGAGGGGCAAGGGCGGCCAGCCATCTGCGGTGCGAGATGAGGGCAAAGACACAGGGTTTTACCCAGGTTCGGCCCCCCGGAGGGTAAAGACCTACTCCTGCTAGATTGTATTATGGAGGTGTTTACAATGGGCGAGCTCGGCGGCTAGGCGGCGAGTCGCTTGGGTGTATGAGGGAACGTGTCTCTACTCACCCCGTACGGAGGTTTATATAGGCTCACCTCCCCTAGGGTTTACATATCTCAACCGATTCAGTTTACAACTTCGGTAATCGTTCAACCTAGTCCGACTGGGCCTATCTACTCGCCTGGGCCTTCAACTTCCAGTCGCTTGGTACCTTGCTGGGCTTTGATCCACTCGCCGTTCTGCAGGCCCACTCGCCAGCCCTTGGGCCAGTCGGAAACGTCCTGCTGAGTATACCCCAGTAGGCGTATCCCCATCAGTAGTCCCCGAGGCCGTCGTCGATTAGGCGTAAGTGGCTGCTGGCAGTCGGAGTATACGGCTTCAAAGTAGGCATCCAGTCGAATCGTCGACGGCCTCCTGTATGAAGGAGGAAATCCGGCGAACCGAGTCGCGTCTTGAGCGAGTCGAGCCAACGGGACGTGGCCGCGGCGAGCGACCTAGCGAGCCGAGTGGCTGGAGTTGGACCGTCAGGCATGGTCAAACTAGCCGTTAAGGTAACTCAACGGTAACTTTTGGCGTAATCATCGCGTGGTAACGGCCCCCTGATTTGGCGGGTAACTCCCGCTATATAAGAGGAATGGCAGGCAATCGTAGAGCCAACTGCCCACCACTTCTTCCGAGTGCACGCATTCTCTTTCCTTTGCTCCTTGATCCAATTGACCCGAAATCCTCCGATCTCCAACCAACCCCTCGGCTATGGCCCTTCTCACCGAACCATGGGGCAGGTCCAAGTGCACGAGGGCGCAGCTGGCCTCTTTCGAGGAGGCCGGAATCCTGCGAACCGGCTGTTGGCGTATCCCCGCAGCCGGAGAAACGACCCCAAACCCGCTAGAGAGGGAGTTCGTCTGTTTCACCAGTCATCTCGAGCGGGGGTTAGGGTTTCCCACGTCTTTGTTCTTCCGGCGTTTTTGCGCCTACTACGGGATCCAGCCCTCAGATCTGGGTCCCCACAGCATCGAGCAGCTCGCCATCTTCGTGTCGTTCTGCGAGTGCTACTTGGGCTGCCGGCCCTACTTTCCCTTGTGGCAAGATCTGTTTCACGGACGGATCAGCCGCGAGGAGGCAGGTGGCCCAATGCTAGCCGCGGGCGGCCTGACGTTCCAGCTCAAGTCCAAAGCTTTCTTCTTCGATCTGATGCTGCCCGCCAAAGCAGCGAGCGACTGGAAGAAGTCATGGTTCTACGTGACCGAGGCGACTCCGGAGGACGAGGCGGCGATCCCGCGGTACTCGGCCAACCGTTCCGAGCCGCGCCATCTCCAGGTCGGCAAGCTCCCCGACGACCAGCGGATGGTCGTCGACGAGATGCTCCAGGCCATCCGTGGTCTGAAGAAGAAGGGGCTCCAGACGATAAACTTGTACAATTGTTGGCTTGGGCGGCGGCTCGTTCCGCTCGCCCAACGCGACCATTACATGTATCAGTACACGGGCCGGGGAGACTCAACGAAAGCCTGCCTCGACGAGTGGAAGCTGGAGGACTATCTCCCAGCGTTGAAGAAGATCACCCAGGCGGTGTACGTGGATGCACAGGCCGGGGTCCCCCCCTACACCGCGAAGCGTCCGGCTCCGACGGTAATTTCTTTATCTTGTTCGCAGTCGCAACGTATGCAGTCGCGGTAATTCTAACTCTGTTTCGTATTCATCGCAGCTGTTCCAAGTGGTGGAAGGGTGGCTCCCACCTGCCGATGACGAGAGCCCGGGGCCATCCTCCCAGGATACAAGCGAATCGCCACCCGCGAAGGGCAACGAGGACGACGAGGACGAGTCCGAAGAGGAAATCGCCCCGCTGGTCCGAAAGACCCGCGGGCAACGTCAGCGCGAAATCGAAGCGAGCAGGAGCCTCGAGCGTCATGATGATGACGACGAGCTCCCAGAAACCGCCTCGCGCCGCCAGGCCACTCCTTCGAAGAAGAAGAAGAAGGAAAAGGAAGCGAGGGCCCCTACGAGGAGGAAAACGAAGCCGCCAAAGATGGCCTCGCCGCCGCACTCGACGAGCAGCTCTGATGCTCACAGCTCGGCCGATGACGGTGCGGCCCCGGCGACAACCGCGCTAGATGCGCCGTCTGTGGAAGTACCGCTGGCCTCGATGCCCCCGCCATTCGCGCCAGTCTCTGGGCTAGGGAAGGCTCCAGCCGCGGCGACTTCGCCTCACAAGGAGGTTCCGATTGGGGCGGCTTCGCCCCGCAAGGAGGCTCTGGCCGTAGCGGCTTCAGTTCGTGAGGAAGCCCCTGCCGAAGGTATCCAAGAGGCACCAGCCGCAGCCTCGACAACGAAGAAGCCGTCCGTGTCCTGGGCACGCGACGTCCTGGAACTAGGGCTCAGTCGCCAACTAGGCCCCGAGCTAGAAAAACCGGCCGGCCTTCGCACAGGGCTACGCTTCATCCCGGTCGCCAAGTGAGTGCATTCGGCCTTCTCTATTTTCCATAGCTGTTTCGATTGTCTTTACTGATTCGACTGATGTGCAGGACCGGAGTGAAAAGGATGGGCCACCCGACCGTGGCCCAGGTACCCTCCACCGCTAGCGGGGAGGATCCTTCCCGTAAGAGGAAGGCGGACGAGGTCATTGCCTCGGCGGATGGCAGTAAGAAGGCCAAGGGCGACGACATCGTCACTGTCTCTGACGGCACGGCGGTCGCGCCGGCCGGCCCCGCGGTGGAGGCAACCCCGTCTACGAAGGAGGGCGTTTCCTTGCCTGGAACGGCGGAGGCGACTTCCTTTGGAGCGGGTGCCTCTATCGCCACCTTCCCTCGCTTCGTGACCAAGGCGGCCGCGGCGAGCGGGGCTGCATCCCCGAGCCTCGCTCCAGGGACCGTCGATGCTGAAGTCGACCAGCGTCGTGGGCACACGCCAGCGTTACTCGCATCCGCGGACGCGATGCAACTTCATGGCATGCTTGGCGCAGCCATCCAGGTATATCCAGTCCCCGAGGATCAGGTCGGTGTTTTGCAGCGGCTTGATTCTTATTATTTTCTCGTCTTTTACTTTCTTATCCAGTCCCCGAGTGCGCACGCGCTAAATTTTAGCGGGGTGGGCACTTGGGAATTTCTTGATTGCCAGTCCCCGAGTGCGCACTCGCTGAATTTCAGCGGGTGGGCACTTAGGAGGTTCGTTTTTACTGACTTTTTTGATGATATGCAGGGTCTGCAGCTCGAGTCGGCGGACCGACTGGCCGCGCAACAGCGTGCTGAGAAGGAGCTGACCACCATCCAGGAGGCGAACAAAGAGCTTCAGGCTGTTGCTGCGAAGGCAGAAGAAACTCGCCAGGAGCTTGTCCCTGCTGGTGAGTTGGAAGCGGCGCGATCTGCTCTGGGCGCTGCTGAACAGCGGGTCGCTGACCTCGAGCGCGAGCTGCGGGAGGCGAGGGAAGAAGCTAGCTCGGCGGACGGGCGGGCTAGGGCCGCCATTGCAGCCGCGGAGGAAGATCGCAAGGTGTCGGAAGTCCTTATTGCTGGGCTTCAGGACGACCACACGTCGCTTCAGTGCTTCATCACGGGGCTCGCCCGCCCGTTGCTTGGTGAGTGCATCTTCCCTTTCCGTTAGTTGGGGTTTTTGTGGTGTCCGTCGCACTCATCATTGTCTCCTTCTCGCAGGTCGCGTTATAGGTAGCCAAGAAGAGGCGAGCTCACTCGACGCGAGGCAGTGCGTAAGCATGCTCGTCGACTCGGCTACGCTATCGGCGACGTGCATCCGCGCCTATCTTCAAGAAATGTCGCCCACGGAGGTTATTCCCAGCGACCTCGTTGAGGTGTGGGAGTATTTGGAGAAGGCGCCCGCGGTCGTTGAGTTCATGACGCGGTCGGCGTTTCGGCGTGGAACGTCGACAGCGCTGAGCCTTGGGCTCGCCCACTTCCCCGAGGATTTCGACCTCGACGATGTGACGAGTGGGTATCCCTCGTCGACTGGCGCGGTGGACCTGTCCGAGGTTCTCAAGTTGCAGGAGCGTGCCGCCGCGTACTCGGAGCGTGTCTGGGCGATGGGCGACCTCCTTCCCTACCAGGAAACGGTCGTCGCGCCGAACGACCCCGAACCGCCGCATCGTGACTTCAAGGTCGAGCAACCTTTTCGCTCGGCGATGGCGGGTGAGCTGACAACGTATCCGTCAAACCCGTACACCGCGTTCATCCGTAGACGCCGGGATTCTGGCGAGTCGTCGTCGAAGCCTGCAGAATAGGGTAGTTTGCCTGGATGTGTTAGCAGCAGTTCTGCCACGCGGGCATAATTTGTAATATAAGACAATGCAATATGCGATTGAATGGGACGTCGTGTCCATTTTGCTATTCGTTTGTGTGTTTTGGATTGATTTTGGACGAGTCCCCGAGCGCGTCCGCCCTTTTGTGGGGTTCACCTCGTATATGATGTTTGTTGTTATCATGTGTTTTGTTAGTTTAGTCGACTCGCCCGAGCTCGGAGAGCCAGTCGCAAGGCGACTCCCTCGAGTGCTCTGTACTTTGCCGTTTTCCCGTACGCGAACGGGGTCGGGTGGCCGAGTCCCCGAGCGTGGTACTTGGTAGTTCTAGGCGCGACTCGAGGGTGGTTGAGGACTTAGCGCGTTAGTGTGAGCGCGTCACTCCTGCCTGGCCCGGAGGGTCAGTCGCGTGGCGAGTCCCGGGCGTGTTCTCTTACTTGGCGTTTTCCCTGACCGATCGCGACGAACAGGTATTCAGTCCCCGAGCGTGGTACTTAGCCGTTCGAGTCGCTATGCCGAGGATGCGAAGGACCAAGGTCGCTGTGAGAAGCGAGGGCAGTTGTCTTGGTTCGTAAAACCAGTCGAGCTGGGCGACTCCAATGGGGCTCCGGATTGGCGTTTTTCGTGGACGACGCAAGACCTGAAACGATTCAGTGCTCTTGCATCGCACTACTTGGCCGTGCCGATCGCTGTACCAAAGGTTGACTTCTGCATTTTAGCATGACGCTGTTTTTACGAGTGCGAGTGGCACAAGGCATGGAGAGTAGACGCCATTGGCGGTAACCGTTTCTTTTATTTCATAGCGACTGGAGAGTACATGTGTGGGGTTCTAGGAGTAGAACTTCCGGAGGAGATTTACATTCCATGGTCGCTGGACGTCGAGTTTGCCGTCCCCGCGGACGTCGACGAGGTAGTAGGCGTCGTTACCGAGTACGCGCCCGATGGCGAATGGGCCTTCCCACGGAGGGGAGAGCTTGTGCATGCCCTTCTTGTCCTGGATGAGGCGTAACACCAGGTCGCCTTCCTGGAAGGTGCGGGTTTTCACCCGTCGGCTGTGGTAGCGGCGGAGTCCTTGCTGGTAGATGGCGGTGCGTGACCGAGCGAGGTCGCGTGCTTCGTCGAGCTGGTCGAGCCCGTCTTGGCGGGCCAGTTCGTTTGCGGCCTCCGTATAATGGACGACCCGCGGAGAGTCGTGTTCGAGGTCGGTCGGCATGACTGCTTCGGCGCCGTAGACCATGAAGAAGGGAGTGAATCCCGTTGATCTGTTAACCGAGGTGCGGATTCCCCAGACGACGGAGGGCAACTCTTCGACCCAGCATCCAGCGGTGCGCTCGAGTGGTACTTGGAGTCGCGGCTTTAGGCCGTGGAGGATGCTTTGGTTGGCGCGTTCCGCCTGGCCGTTGGATTCCGGGTGGGCGACTGACGCGAGGTCAAGCCGGATGTGGTGCTCTTCGCAAAATTCGGCCATTGCTCCCTTGGAGAAGTTTGTGCCGTTGTCCGTGATGATACTGTTGGGGAACCCGTAGCGATATATGAGCTCACGTAGGAATTTAGTGGCGGTCTTCCCGTCGCATTTCCAGACTGGCTTGGCCTCCACCCACTTGGTGAATTTGTCAACGGCGACTAGCAGGTGGGTGTAGCCGGAGGGGGCTTTCTTGAAGGGGCCCACCATGTCCATGCCCCATACGGCGAATGGCCAAGTGATGGGGATCGTTTTGAGCGCTGAGCTTGGTACGCGCGTCTGATTGGCGTGCTTCTGGCACCCGGCGCATCGCTGGACGATGTCGACGGCGTCGGCGTGTGCGGTGGGCCAGTAGAAGCCGTGTCGCATAGCCTTGGCGACCAGGGAGCGAGCGGCGGCGTGGTGGCCGCAGTCTCCTGAGTGAATGTCGTGGAGGATTTTGCGTCCTTCAGCCGGTTGGACGCAACGTTGGAACACACCGGTGACGCTGCGCTTGTGTAGCTCGCCGTCGATGATGGCGTAAGACTTGCATCGGCGAGCGATCATCCGAGCGTTTGTCTCGTCTGCTGGCAGAGTGCCGGTTTCCAGGTAGGCGATGTAGGGCTTGGTCCAGTCGTCTGGCTCGGTGATGAGTGCGACCAAGGCTGCCTCTGGTTGGAGTGGGACTCCGATGTCGATCTCCCTCGGGGGAGAGACTGATGGCTTGGAGATTGTGTCGAGGAACACGCCGGCGGGTGGTGCGAGTCGAGCCGACCCGATGCGAGAGAGGGCGTCGGCCTCCTCGTTTTTTCGCCTGTCGATCCACTCGACAGAGGAGCCGGTGAAGTGGCCGCCCAACTTATCCACCTCTTGGCGGTACGCCGCCATGGTAGGGGAAATGGCGTCGCAGGTGCCGGCGACTTGTCCCGCAATGAGGTCGGAATCTCCGTAGCACCGGAGGCAGTTGACGCTCATCTCCTTGGCGGCTCGCATGCCGTGGAGTAGGGCCTCGTATTCGGCCATGTTGTTGGTGCAGGGCGTGAATTCGAGGCGGAGGATGTAGCGGAGCTTGTCGCCCTTTGGTGAAGTCAGCACTATCCCCGCTCCTGCGCCGTCCGTGTTCTTGGACAGGTCGAAGTGTAGGCTCCAGTAATGGAGGTACGGCGGCTTCTCTGGCTGCTGGGCCTCCTCCCAGTCGGCGATGAAGTCTGCCAGTGCCTGTGACTTAATCGCCCTTCGTGGCTCATATTTAATGTTGTGGACGCCGATATCGACGGCCCACTTGGCGACTCGCCCGGTCGCCTCGCGATTGCGGATGATGTCTTGCAGTGGCGCTGAGGAGACGACCGTGATCGGGTGCTCCTGGAAGTAGTGCGGCAGGCGCCGCTGAGCCCTGAAGACCGCGTATACTAACTTTTGGTACTGTGGGTACCGCTGGCGCGATTCGGTGAGAACCTCGCTGATATAGTACACCGGCCGCTGAACCAGGCGCTCCTTTCCTTCCTCTGGTCGTTCGACGACCATTACAGCACTGACAACGCGCTCGGACGCTGCGACGTAAACCAGCATAGGTTCCTTGTCAGCGGGTGCGGCGAGTAGTGGTGCGGCGAGTAGCACCTTTTTGAGGTCGCGGAGCGCGTCGTCCGCCTCCTTGTCCCACTGGAAGGTGGGGTTCTTGCGCATCAGGCGGTATAGTGGCATTGCCTTTTCGCCTAGGCGGGGGATGAAGCGACTGAGAGCCGCTACTCGCCCGGCCAGCTTCTGGACGTCACGCAGGCACTCGGGTTTGCCGAGCCGGGCGATCGTGTCGATCTTTGTTGGGTTCGCCTCGATCCCTCGTTTGGAGACGACGTACCCCAGTAGTTGTCCGGCGGGTACACCGAAGGTGCACTTGCCTGGGTTGAGCTTTATCTTGTACCTCCGCAGATTGGCGAAGGTCTCTGCCAGGTCGGCGAGTAGGTCGCCTTGGCGAGCGGATTTCACGACCACGTCGTCGATGTAGACGTGGATGTTGCGGCCAATTTGGCTCGCGAGGCATTCTTGCATGCACCGCTGGTAGGTTGCCCCGGCGTTCTTGAGGCCGAAGGTCATGGCGGTGTAGCAGAAGGCTCCGAATGGCGTGATGAACGCCGTCTTCTCCTCGTATTCGACAGCCATTTTGATCTGGCTGTACCCCGAGTAGGCATCGAGGAAACATAGCGACTCCAAGCCCGCGGTTGAATCGATTATCTGATCGATCCGCGGGAGGACGAACTGCTCCTTTGGGCAGGCGCTGTTCAGGTTTGTGTAGTCGATACACATTCTCCAGGTCCCATTTTTCTTCTCGACCAGGACTGGGTTTGCCAGCCACTTGGAGTATTTGATTGGCCGGATGAAGCCGGCAGCGAGTAGGCGCTGCACTTCCTCGGCGATTGCTCGACGACGTTCTTCATTGAAGGGCCGTAGCGACTGCTTGACAGGTCGTACTTTGGGGTCGGCGTTTAGTTTGTGCTCAGCGAGCTCCCTAGGGACACCGGGCATGTCGGAGGGTTTCCATGAGAAGATGTCCCTATTCTCACGAAGGAACTCGATGAGCGCGCCTTCCTATGCTGGGCTCATGCCCGTCCCGATCGTCACCGTCTGGCTGGGGTCGCCTGGGACCAGCTCGACGGTGCGGGTGTGCGTCGTGGCCTCAAAGGTTGAGGTGTTTGTGCCCTCTGAGTTGGGCTTCTTGAGTATTGTGGGATCGTCATTGTTGACCCCGCTCGCGTATTTGGCGAGCTCGTCGGCGTGATTAGTCTCTGCCGCGATGACAGCGTCGGCGAGTTCGGCTCCTTTGGCCTCGCATTCGGCGGCCATGTCGGGGTCGCCGTTGATGGTGATGACGCCGCTCGGCCCGGGGAGCTTCATCGCGTTGTACGCGTAGTGGGGCGCTGCCATGAATTTAGCAAACGCCTGGCGCCCCAGGACGCAGTGGTAAGGGCTGTCGAAGGGCACCAGCTCGAAGACGATCCGCTCGGTGCGGAAGTTTGCCGGACTACCGAAAGTGACTGGCAGCGTGACTTTGCCGATCGGATATGCCTTCCGACCGGGGACGATGCCGTGGAACGTGGTGTGGGTTGTCTCGATCATCGACTGCGGGAGCCGCAGCCGCCTGAAGGTGTCGAGGTAGAGGATGTTGATGGAGCTGCCGCCGTCCATCAGTGTCTTGGGGAGCCAGTAGTCGCCAACCTTGGGCTTGACCACCAGGGCGACTCGTCCTGGGTACTCGATGCGTGGCGAGTGGTCTTGCCGACTCCAGGTGATGGGCTGTTCCGACCAGTTCAGGAACTGGGGGACGTCTGTTTGGGCCACCGCGTTGACGGCGCGGGCGATGACCTACTTCTCGCGCTTCGTATTGAAGCCTGTGAAGGTGTGGAGCGAGCCGGCTACTTTGCCGAATTTTCCGCCATTTGGAGGGTCGTTGTCGGTGTCCTCCCGCGCGTGCCGTGCCTTCTCGATTTCCCTGAGGGTGTGGCAGTCGGCGGTGGTGTGCGTTGCGGGCTTCCCTTCCCTGCTGTGGAACGCACATGGTTGGTTGAGGAGGGCCGCAGGATCGAATCTTGGCTTGTTCTTATAATTGCCGCCGTCGCGCCGTTGCCCTCCGTCGCGGCGGTAGCTCTTGGGCTCGCGCTGTGCATGCCCAGCGTTGGCGACGAAGTCGACTCGCCCGTCGCTGCGGCGCTTGCCGGTGAGGCGGGTGCCGCTGTAGCGTAGGTCGGTTCGGCGTCCGCCGTCGTTGCCGCCCGTGCGGCGTTGCCCCCCTGACTCGTCGTCGGTTTCCTGGTTTGGATCCTCCTCGGCGTACCGTTTGGCGATCTCGAGGAGGTCGGGGATGTTGTCGAGTGTGCGGGAGTGTCGCTTGAGCTTGGCGACTAGAGGCTCATAGCGGCACGAGGTCTTGAAGCAATGGATCGCGGTGTCCGGGTGGATGCCGACCGCGTTGTACCAGAGCTCTTGCCACCGTTGGACCCAGTTGCGGGTCGACTGGCGGGGTCCCTGGACGCATCATTCCAGGTCCTCGATGGTGGTGGCGCGGGTGTAGGAGCACTCGAAGTGCCTGACGAAGGCGTCGCGCATTTCCTCCCAGGAGTCGATGCTGTCCTGGGGGAGCGTGTTGATCCACTGCCTGCACGTCCCCTCCATCATCAGTGGGAGGTAACGGGCGGCGAGTAGGTCAGTGTGACCCGCGATCCCCATTGCCATGAGGTATGTGTCGAGCCAGACTGCGGGGTCGTACGAGGAGTCGTATTTTTCTATCTCCTTTGGCGCCTTGAAGTTTGGCGGGTACTTCTCGCCTCGGATCATTGGTCCGAAGCACTTAGGCCCGAGTCGACTGAGCGACCCCATGGGCTCGCCATCGCGGCGATTAGTTAGGGTGTGCCGTAAGTCGTCGGGCTGGCGTGCGCGCCAGTTTTGGTTGTTGATGATGTGAGTGCGGGCGTCGATGGGTTGTCCGTTAGCGGCGACGAAGTTGGTCGCTGGCCTGGGATCGTTGGTGGAGAGCGCCGCGTTTGCAGGTCGGTGTTGGAGCTGCAGTGGCTCTGGTGGCGGGCAATTGAGGGTGTTTGCCGCCGCTAGGCGGCCGCTTGAGGCCGCTCTGCTTCCCGAGGAACGCGAGTATACTCGACCTTGCGAGTCGGCGCCCGCTTTTTGCTGCTCCACGGCCTTCGCAAGCAGGGCCTTGACGTACTGGATCTGTAAGGCGCCGTCACCAGTGGCCATGATGCTATCAGCTGCTGCTCGGCCTGCCACGAGGTTGTCCATTGGGGTGGAGAATAGTGGGAGGCCGTTTGCGTCTCGCTCCCGTGAGGAGACAACTATCCGCGGTTGGTCCCTGGGAGGGGTGCGGTTGGGTGGTGGTGGGGCACCCATCGCCGTTGATCCTGGCGGGGGCCGGGCACTTCCTCCTGGTGGCGCGTTCTCGCAGATTGCGCGCTCGGCTATGCGGGCCGGGTCGTTTTCGTCGTCGAAGTTCAGGGCACGCCCTTGAACGGTGGGGTTCAAGCGTGACCTGATCCGCTGCTGGTGGTAGCGTGACAGCTCCTGCGCCGTCACCTGCTCGAGGCGAAATTTTTCGCGCTCGGCCTGCTCTTTGCGTACCGCCTCCGCCAGTTTCAAGCGGAGTTCCTCGACCTCCGTTGCCGTGGCGTTAGGAGGGATTGGGGTGGAGAAAGGATCCTCCGGTGGATCGGTGCCGGTGGCCATGTAAGCCGCGGCGTGGCGATTGGCGCCATCGCGGAGGACGGCGAAGTTCTCCGACCCGGAGTCGAATTCGAAGATTCTGAGGATGGAGGGGTCCTCGAAGTCTCCCGCGTTGGAGACCTGGGCGATGGAGCCCGCGGATGAGGCCGCGGTGATGGATCCGGCGAGTGACGCCGGGGTCGCCGAGTCGGCGTCATCGGTGAGGGCCGTATCTTCTGCGGCCGCTGAATCCCCGGCCACGTTGCTATGGGCCGAGTTGTACTCGGAGGCAAGGCGGTGGATCGTGCGAACCTGGCTCTCGGAGAGCCGATCGCGTGGCGGCGACTCGCGGATGCGAGCCGAGTCCTCCGAGACGATGACGTCGGTGAGGCCGACGAAGAGGCTGATCGTGCCGATTGGCAGGATCACGCTGTGCGTGACGGGTCGCGCCGCCGGGACGTAGCTGCTCGGCAAGATCTGGAGCATCTCGCCGATCGCTATCATACGGCCGGTGGCGACCGTCTCGTTGATGGGCAGATTGGATCTCGCCGCAGAACACCGGCCAGACCGGCCAGGCCCCACGGTGGGCGCCACTGTCGTGGGAATGGTCACGGCAGATGCTGCAATCGGCAGCGAGTAGTAGAACGAGGGGCAAGGGAGGCCAGCCATCTGCGGTGCGAGATGAGGGCAAAGACACAGGGTTTTACCCAGGTTCGGCCCCCCGGAGGGTAAAGACCTACTCCTGCTAGATTGTATTATGGAGGTGTTTACAATGGGCGAGCTCGGCGGCTAGGCGGCGAGTCGCTTGGGTGTATGAGGGAACGTGTCTCTACTCACCCCGTACGGAGGTTTATATAGGCTCACCTCCCCTAGGGTTTACATATCTCAACCGATTCAGTTTACAACTTCGGTAATCGTTCAACCTAGTCCGACTGGGCCGATCTACTCGCCTGGGCCTTCAACTTCTAGTCGCTTGGTACCTTGCTGGGCTTTGATCCACTCGCCGTTCTGCAGGCCCACTCGCCAGCCCTTGGGCCAGTCGGAAACGTCCTGCTGAGTATACCCCAGTAGGCGTATCCCCATCACTTCAACCTTGCAAGCTCCACCTGCATGCCGAAAGACTGGGAGATTCTGTTGAAGTCTCTATCATAGCTATCGGACTTTGTCAAGCTTCCTGGGATGGTGATGACACTGTTGGGTCCTGGAATTTTCAGCAGAAGCTATGCGTAGTGCGTCACTGCCAGGAATCTTGCGAATGCCATGCGCCCGAGGATGGAGTGGTATTGCGAGTGTCGTTGTTATGGAAATGGCAGTGCCTGAGCAGGATAGTTCGTGGTGTGGGAGGGAGCAGGGAAGCGAGCGACAGCATCCACATGCGGGATTGGGCACAATCATGCGTCGAGGACACAAGAAGTACCCAGGTTCAGGGCTCTCGTGGTGAGGTAACACCCCTACTCCTGCCGATCTAACTATCTGGATGAACACGGGGGACTACAAGGGCTCCTCGAGCTGTATCTGTCTCTACCTAGAAGGAGAAGGGTCCAGCCCTTGCTACAATGCCCCGGCCGCCCCTTATATAGGCCAAGGCGGCATGGGAAAAGACCCAGCCGACTGGCGGGTCCCACAGGCAGGCCATGCCGACTATTATAGTACAATATCCAGCCTCCCTGACGTCTTGCATAATGTCGCGCCCCCCGGTCGGCACAGAAACAGTGGAGGCTGCCCCTGCCGATATGGGCGGCGGCTCGTGTTCCCACCCAGCATGGGTACGGTCCGTCACCTTCGGCGCCGGTGTCGCTGCCTCTGTCCTCCTGTCTGGCCTCTGTCTGCTAGGGCTGCAGAGCACTATGCCCTACGTCACCCATCTGACTTGAATGTCCGGCTAGGTCACCCTAGCCGGATACTCTGCCTTGTCCGGGTGGTTGGTCCCATCCGGCTAAGTGTTCTACTCGTGCTATCTTATCGGATGGATGGTTCTGCCATCTCGCCCTTGGTCTGTCTTACTCTATCCAGCTGGCATGACCCAGCCGGCTAGGCACCTTCTAGAGTGTTCTTTATCCAGCTGACTTGTGTAGGGTTTGCAGCATAGAAAACAAAAAATTTCCTACAATGTGAACATCTAAGTAACAAGATCTATCTACTAGATACAAGCAATGGGTGGATATACATCCATAGAATACATACCCTCGAAGACCGAATAGCGTTAACGAGGTTGTACTCGTGGATGATGTAGACGAACGCTTGCCTATCTCAAGATCGTGATGAAGTCCATCTGGTCCAGCCGGTCCAGCACCATCAAGTCCAGCACCGCAAAGCAGTGGTGCATCCGTGATCGCACACACGTTCGGGTACCCCAACAACCTCCGCGCCCTCGCTCCAGCGAAGAAGCAATAGGAAAAAATCCTTCCAGAAAAAGCCACCGGGAACATGTATCTCGCTGATCCGAGACCATGGGGAAATTCTAGAGGGGGGGAGAGATCCTATGCGATTAGGTGTGCTTTGAGAGGAGGAGAGGGGGAACCCCAAGGGGGATGGAGCCCATCCATGGTGGCTACCCCCACCTCTTCCACATTCATGTGGGTGGAGCTCCCAATCAAAATGAAAATCTTCCACTCCCATAAAAGAGCCTCCACTAAAAAATCCACTCACATGCATTAAATTTCCACCAAATTTAATGCAAGCTCTCATTTAAATAAAACTATTTTATTTATTTATTCAGAATTTTGTTAATTACCTTAATTAACAAACATTCACATAAAACCCCTTGCTAGTATTCAATTTCACATGCAGAACCAGTTTCAGCAATTTCAACCGAAACAGTTTCGGTGTCTAGTGAAATAAATTTCTGCGCTTTCCTTTTTCTTTCTCTGGCATATTATTTGCTCCAAATGGTGTCGGTATCCCTTAAGTGTTTCACCCTATGGTTCGCGAATAATGTAGACATGATCGAGACCCCTCTCCGATCAATAATCAGCAGCGGGACCTGGAGATCCGTACTGACTCCCACATATTCAACGATGACTTCTGTGATCGTGTGAACCTTATACGCATGTAACTCAATCCCTTTGTGTCGCGATATATTACATGTCTGAGATTCGATCATCGGTATATCCATACCTAGTTTGATCTCGTTACCGACATGTACTCTTTTCTTGTTCCCGTGATATAACATTCCAGTGATCAAATCACTTGCTTGCAAGCTAAACAATGTGATATCACCGAGAGGGCCCAGAGTATATCTATCCATCACCGGGATGGAAAAATTCCACTCTTGATCCATGAGCTTCAACATAACACTTTAGTTATTCTGAACCCATCTTTATAATCACCCTGTTATGGTGTGACGTTTGATGTTATCAAGAAACTCTTCCGGTGTTAGTGATTGACATGATCTCATGGTATAATGATTAGGATCACTTCGTAAGTTGTTATAGCAATATAAACTCAATGAATTTGATCGTAATGTTATATTTCGGATGAGTGTTCATCACACCATTACACTAATATTGTGACCTCGTTATTAACAACATCCAATGTCCATGATCAGGAAACCTTTGATCATCTTGTTAATCAATGAGCTAGTTTATAATAGAGGCATAACTAGGAACTTCCTTTTGTTTATTAAACACACATGTATTAACGTTTCCGTATTAATAAAATTATAGCATGCAAAATAAACATTTATCATAAACAAGGAATACGATAATAACCACTTTATTATTGCCTCTCGGGCATATTCCCTTCAGTCTCCCACTTGCACTAGAGACAATAATCTAGTTTGAAAACATTGCGTATTGAACACTTATGGCTTTTTGGTGTTTCATATACGCAACTGCAAGTGGTTAACATAGTCTACAGATCTGACACTTTCAGGTCCGTGTGTATTTGCATGAATTTACGTCTTCACGCATCACTCATTCTCCAATGAGATGGCATTGTATAAATTTGGTATTTTGGTGAGACCTTTAGTTCCTTGGGGTTAAATCATGTCGATACTATTGTCGTACAATATATCTTTAGTGTTAGCCCGTTGCGAACCACACCTTAGTTTGATAAAAAACTACTTGACACAATTTCCCTCCTTTGCTGCTACTATAGCAGTCATATACTTAGCCTTTTGTTGTAGTATCTGCAACAATGTCTTAACTTTGGAATTCATCCAAATCCATCATGGAAACTTTCTTTCCATTTCATTGTGCCACTCATAGTTTAAATTGAGATAAACTTAATTTGTATCTTGTGACAAAACTAGTACCAATGTAACGCTTTATAGTGAACTATTTGTAATTTTTTGTCACCTCTACACAAATATATTATTAGTTCTTCCAAAAGATCATAAGAATATCCTCACTATCATCCAATGATCATTTTATGATTCATTCTGGTATATGCTCATAACACTTAGAGAATATGACATATCTGGATGTGTACAGATCATTGTATGATTTATCAAAACATCCTTGTGATTTCACTCATCAAGTGTCAAAGCACTTGAATCTTGTTTCACTTATCAAGTGTCGATACACTTGAATCTTGATTCAATTCCTTTCCATGCGACAAGAACCGTTTCTTGTCGTTCTATATTGAACTCCTTCAATATCTCATATATGTACGTTTGGCACAACCATATTAGCGTCACAGTCTATCGACTATAGAAATTCATGCTAAATAATTGGGTTTTGCCTAAGTATTTTATCAAAATGAAATTCTTAACCTTTGTCAATAAAAGATACATCATTTCCAATCAAAAATATGTCCTCCACATAATTTATTAGAAATATGTCTCAGCGCTCCCACTTAATTTCTTGCAGATGCAAGCATCTTCATCATCTCCAGATGAAAACTCCTTTTTCATCACTGTGAAGATTCCAACTCCGCGATGCTTACTTCAACCATTGAAGTTTGCATGCCCATTTTAGCATCCTTTGAATTAACAAAAACCCTTTGGATCGTGTCATGCACACGTCCTAGGTAACCATTCTTTTAGAAGAATTTTCTTTTGTTTATTCATCTACCATATACCAAATTAGATGTAGTGGTTGCTACTTTAATCCGTCCAGACTACATATCGCTATGAAAGATCAAATCTTTTCATAGTCAACTCCTTGAACATTGCCGTAAAATACTTTACGACATGTCGACTATTTCATAGATGTAAAACATCTGTGTCCTTTTCTTTATAGATCCAAATACGACCGATAGGTTTTTACACCTTTCCGGAGGGTCTTCCAAGTTCAAAACTTGATTTCTCGTGTATGGAACTATCACGGATTTTATGGCTTCAAGCCATTTGACGGAGTCAGGACCCATCATTGATTCTTTGCATCTAGTCGATTCATGATTGTCAAACAATAATGATTTACTCTCAAATCTCAGCATTTGATTGTTTATCTGACCTACTTGGTTCAATAAGAACTTAGATCTTCGTGACCATAACCTTTGAGGCACATAAGCTATGAGCATTATGGCTTCCTCCGGAATGATTTCCGGCGCTGCGCAACTCAGCACATATAGCTAAGGTTCGTTAACCTTATCAAAGTTCTATTGTCCTCCCACTTAACTTTTGCAAAAAAATCATTTTTCAAGAAACTTCACATTTCAAGTGACAAACCCTTTTGTCCTCGGTGTTATGGAGGAATATCCAATTGTTATTCAAAATAACCTACAAAGACATGCTCATCCTACTTCGGTTGTAAACATCTTACTTATGTTTAGCATACCAAAATTTAAGAAATGACAACTTGGGTTTTACCCCAGAACATAACTCATATGGTGTCATTTCAACGGATCAAGATGGAGCTCTTTTCAGTGTAAAAGCGGTAGTCTCTAAAGCTTTAATCTTTTAAAACATAATGACAGTTTTATAAATAACACCTTTGATCCAACCATGCCAAAGAAGGTTTCATTACAAATCTCAAACACTCCATATTCCTATGGTTTTTCGGGAGATGCAAATCTAGGTGTTTTTGCTAAACTTGTAACTCAAATAAATCCCTTTATGATAAATCATAATTCATTTATTTTTATTGTTACACTTGTAACTCAAATAAATCCCTTATGATAAAATCATAAATCATTTATTTTACTGTTACAATGATTTTCCACTTCATCTTGAAAGTCTTTGAACGTTTTCAAATATTTCATACTTCTTTCTCATTAAGTGAACATTCACTCAAATTTCCGGAGATAGCATATGAAGTTGAAATCCATCGCTTACGACTATACATAATGGACTACATACATCGATATGTATAAATTCCAATATTTTAGTCGTTCGTTCTTCTTTGGCCTTTGAACAAAGTTTCAATTATCCCGAGGAAAGTCTCACAAGTGTCATTTGATCAAATCAAAGACTCCAAAAATCCATGAAAATGGAGTTTCTTCATGTTTTCTTTCCAATATAATTTAAACGGTGATGTCACTTAGTAAGTGATCTTCCAATCATCTGTCTTGCGACATTTTAGCATTAGATTTATGGATGTGATTTATTCAACTAGATTTGTAAATCGTCCATCTTATATGGAATACGGTAATTATTTGAACAACCTTTGTTCTCATAATACCTGATTTAAATAACAATTATTAAAACAAATCTTGAAGTCAAGCTTTGATGTCAACCAGAAATACAAACAACGGTTTGTTTGTTTTCGATGAACATCTTCACATATTCTCTTGCTAGTTACTTAGGTCATTGTGGTTTATGTATTGCGTCGTTCCGTATGAAATTTTGTACCAACTAATTCGGTATCCAATACCCAAGAACCACATTGTCTAACAAGCAAAGGATACAACCATAACATGTATATCATCTATATATGTAAATTGGATATTTCCAATCTTTTCTTTTCTGCCAAATATATTTTATAGATTCTCTTTCAGCATTTCCTTTTCCTTTTAAAAGAATCTATCAACATCAAAAGTGGCGCCATATACATGACACATAGTCCAAAGCGTATATATTCAAATAATAATTCCTTTGGACTTGCACTTTGAAGTAGATCACCATCATCAAAATGATCGGCATTCTTTCAAAATCCATTCTTTAGTAATCTTTTAGTGTAGTAAACACTTTACACACATCTTCTATTCATCCATATCATGATGACTTTCATGATCAAGCTAATGTAGCTTATAAAGACGAATCATCAGTATAAAGTTACTTTCCAAAACCCTTTTGGATGATTAGGATGTCTAGCATCTCCAACCTTTGTAAATTCTCATCCAATATGAGAACATACATTATAATCTATCATATTGCAACCAAAACATTGTTTCATATATTTTTATATCTGTCACACATGATGGTTTCTGAAACTATTCTTTTAGCTCCTAGATAATCTCGATATTTAAATCAAGAATCATGGAGGCAAACATGATACTTAAGATAGTAACACTGGAATTGTTACTCTCGATTTAATACCAATTATTAAATTTCACGGAGTAAACAGAGTTTTCTTAAAGTTTGCAATAGGACTTTAAACTTTAGATTGGCACTCAACACAATATAATACCAGTTCGTAAAGTATATATCCAGAATTCTATAGTTCTATTATATAATTACAACTAAGCATAAGGTGGTTAACGAATGCCAATGACTACAACAAATTATGAAAATTCACTTTGATTTAATTTATGATAAATTGAGTTCTACTAATCCAAATTAGATAAGAACTCGCACTCAAAAACTACATCCCTCGTGTCTTTTTGGTGATTACATGAACCAAATCCACTACACCAAGTCCGATCATCACGTGAGTCAGTGTAGCTTCAAAGGCGAGCACCCATATGGTCATCATATTAAAACATATGACTCATGCTTAACCTTCCAGTCCGTGTTTCGAGTCCATGTATGTACATGCTAGGCTCGCCAAGTAAGAACCTTAGTATTCGCGTGTGTAAAACTGTCTTACACCTGAGATATGCTCGTGGATTCAAGTACACCCGATCATCATGTGATGTCTTGAAGCGACGAAACATTGTCGGTGCATACTTAAGGAAGAACACATTCTTATCTTGATATCTAAATGATGGATCGTCTTATTATGCTAATAAAACGGCAAACAAGCAATATAAGATGCAATCAAACATCACATGTTTATAAGTGAAATGATATGGTTCCCGCACTTGATCTCCATCTTGTGCATCGTGGTATGATCACTATCATACCTCTATGTGTAAGGCCAAGGTCTATGGAACTTACACGTTATGTGTGTTCTAAGAGTATTATCTCATACTTCTACTTACAACATCACCATATCATGACACTAGACCAGCAACAATCTAAACTAGACGCCTCTAATTTATCCATTGCAAGTTTTAAGTGGCTTAGGGCTTTTGAAGATAGAACCGTTCTTACCTACGAACATGAACCACAACGAGGATAACCAAATTGTTGACAACTTGTTGCAAATTAGATATTGACTATAGTAGGAGAGACAGACAATCGCTAGCCACTTATGCAAAACTAGTTGCATGTCAAGCGTGGAACAGGTCTCATGTGCAAGGACATGTAAAGTTTGTCCGGGCCGCTTCATCCCACTATGCCACCAATATCCAAAGTACAACTAAGAGGCAATAAAATGATCATCATCGCCCACATACTCATATGTTTACTACCCGTGCAAAGAATCAACGCATAGATCTGGCTCTGATACCACTGTAGGGTTCGCAGCATAGAAAAAATTCCTATGATGGGAACATCTAAGTACCAAGATCTATCTACTAGATACAAGCAATGGGTGGATATACATCCAGAGAATACATATCCTCAAAGACCAAATAGCGTTAACGAGGTTGTACTCGTGGATGATGTAGACGAACGGTTGCCGATCTCAAGATCATGATGAAGTCCATCTGGTCCAGCTGGTCTAGCACCATCAAGTCCAGCACCACAAAGCAGTGGTGCATCCGTGATCGCACACACGTCCGGGTACCCTGATAACTTCCGCTCCCTCGCTCCAGGGAAGTAGCGGAAGCAACAAATCCTTCCAGAAAAAGCCACCAGGAACATGTATCTCGCTGATCCGAGACCATGGGGAAATTCTAAAGGGGGGATAGAGATCCTTCGCGAGGAGGTGTGCTTTGAGATGAGGAGAGGGGGGGCTTTTATAGGGAGAGGCGGGCACCCCAAGGGGCATGGCGCCCAGCCATGGTGTCTTCCCCCACCTCTTCCACATTCATGTGGTTGGAGCTCCCACTCAAAATGAAGACCCTCCACTCTCATAAAAGAGCCTCCACTCAAAAATCCACTCACATGCATTAAATTTCCACCAAATTTAATGCAAGCTCTCATTTAAATAAAACTCTTTTATTTATTTATTCAGGATTTTGTTCATTACTTTAATTAACAAACATTCACATAAAACCCCTTCCTAGTATTCAATATCACATGCAGAACTAGTTTCAGCAATTTCAACCGAAACAGTTTCGGTGTCTAGTGAAATAAATTCCTGCGCTTTCCTTTTTCTTTCTCTGGCATATTATTTGCTCCAAATGGTGTCGGTATCCCTTAAGTGTGTCACCCTACGGTTCCCAAATTATGTAGACATGATTGACACCCCTCTCCGATCAATAATCAGCAGCGGGACCTGGAGATCCGTACTGACTCCCACATATTCAACAATGACTTCTGTGATCATGTGAACCTTATTGTAAGGTTCCCAACCTTTAATAAGGTAGATATCCCTGCGTTTAGAATGCTAGTCCCTGGATCAATAGCTAGCATCCACAGTTAATATGTAATATCAAGAAACAAAGGTCATAATACAACTTTATAACTAGGAATAAAATAATTTATTACATCTTACATAGCTCATTTGGCTATCTCATTACAATGCAGCAGAATATAACAATAGCATGGGGTCCTTTATCTTCAAAGTGCCACAGGAATACATGTTGGTTGTAGACTTGTAATCCTAATCATTAAACTTCACTAATATCAAACAAACCTGCAACATAACAAGTTACAGCCACAAGGGTCAATACATTTGAATTGTATTGGCAAGTGATACTATGGTAGTATAGTGGAATCTATCATCTATATGCATTTGGCTGAGTGGATCTTAGGCTTGCATTGCTCAAAATAGATTTTCCTTATCATTTGAAAACACTAAGTTTTTATTTTGACAAAATCACCCAAGGAACCACCAATAGAAATTGGTGAACCTTAAACCCTTGTTCAACCACAAGTTTTTAACTTAGAAATTTGGATGATGAGATTCTTGATAGCTTCCATGTCTTGATGCTCAAATTGTCCTTTGCCAGGGACATGGCTAAGTACTTAGATTTTACACTCTACAGAGGTGGTGCACTTTCCCCACAAGACTTGGTTTCACTAAGACAAGATCTTTCAGAAGCCTCCCCTTAGACCAAAATGGACGCGCTCCAACCTATCAAACCCCTACCACCAACTGTCCATTTGGCTAAGTTATTGCAACCTATATGATCCAGGCAGAGCCCATAATGCCAAGTGGCTGCACTTGAAGCTTCTCAACATTTGACATCTCAAATCTCTTTGTTCCTGGGTGGCCATCCACAAGTGAGACACCAAGTTTTCCCCAGCATACTGGACTGGGCGACGAGGGGCTGCCGGAATCGCTGCAGGAGAGCGTCGGAACAGAGGGTGGTGCAGGGGAAAATTTGGCAGCCTCGGGGCGTTCTAAGGTTAAGGTGATGGAGGGGAAAGGGAGAGGAGATGTTGGCGCTTAATAAGGCGTGGTCGCAGGGGCGTTTAAAGGCGTGGTTACTACGTATTAACGCGAGGAAACGACGACAAAACGGAGGGGGAGGAATGAGGGGCCTGGTCGTCGCGGGGAGGAAGAAGGTGAGGGGCAGTGGGGTCCTTTCGTCAGCAAGGAGAGACAGGGGATGTGGTGTCCGCGCGTCATTAACTCTGTGGGTTCTGTCTCTGGTGGAAAACGGTTCGTTTGGGCGAGAGGGTAAGATGGGCTGGCTGGGCCTTGTTGGGCTCGCTGGCTGGGTCGAGTCTGTTTACATTTTTTTTGTTCTGTTTGTTTTCTCTTTTTCCATTTGATTTTTCTGTTTTGATTTTGAATAAGCAATTCAAACATTCATTTGAATTCAATCCTTTGCCAAAATTTGTGTAGGTTTAAATACTGATTAATAAGACATTGTGATATCATTTTTAGAATAATTTATTTATTCTTTTTAAGGACTTTTAATTATTCAAAATAGGCTCAAGTTTTAAATCAAATAAGATTTAATAATATTATCAAACACCATTTAAATTCTTTAAACTTTCCAAAACCTTTCAGTAGGTTTTTATTTGTTTATTAGGGTGTCAAATAATTCATCTTGAATTATTTGGAAAGTATTTAATGTGATTCTTAAATCATTTGAATTTGGGTTTTTATTTTAATTCCAAATGGAATTTAATATAGTTTTAATTCCCTAATTTTCATTTGGAAGTTTTCTTTAATCTTAATTAAGTTGAATTATACAACTTTTGTTTCACTTGGGTAAATTCCAAAATACTATTTTCTCATGAATTATATAATTATTCTTATTAGAGATTTGTCCTTATTAAAATAGGGTTGGAATGGTTAATGCCATTTTATTTTATTTTGGAAATTCTTATCTTTTTATTTTATTTGTATTTGGATTATATTCCTTCCATTTGCTTATGGATTAGGCCAAGATTTAATTTGGTCTTTAAATATTCTTTATTTAATATTTCTTTCTTCATCTTATAAAATCCATATCTTTTTATTTAGAGATCCAAACTTGGTGATTACAATTTATAAAATCTTATTTAATATTTGTTTATCTTTTGAAATGTCTTTAGGATTATTTGCTCACCATTTGGATATGGATTTATAGATAGGTTCTTTTTTAGCTTTGGAAATTTAATTTCCTTATCTTATTATATTCATAAGATTTTATTTATGGCTCCAATTTAAGTGAAACCAATTTATTTGGTTTTATAATATTTCTATTTGTCATTCTTGATCATTTGTAAATGTTTGTTGACAAGTTTTTATATGGTTCAAATCCATAGGCTTGGGGATAACTTGGAAATGATCTTTATTCCATTAGGGTTTAGGGTTTGGATTTATTTTCCAAGTGTTTAAGTTTCCAGATGCATTTTATGAGGAATGCATTTCTTTTTATTTGGATTTTGTTGAATTCAAATTTTAATTAAAGTTTGTTCAATATGGGATTTTAAGTTCCCATTTAGAAACAAAGTTTCTTTTCACCCTAAAATTCAACAATAATTTATTTTGTTTATTTATTTTTCACATTACAAGATTTGGAAAATCTTGGGATGTGACAGGCTACCACCCTTAAAATAAATCTCGTCCCGAGATTTGGGGAGGCTAGGGGTTACAAGTTGGCTCAAAGCAACTAGGGTACTACCACCCTTAAAAATTTTCCAACTAAATTACATCTTGGCTTGCTTCGAATCTTGTTGAAATCTCTCTGGGCAAACATCTGCATAGTGTCCTTTGTTTCCACACTTGAAACATGTGACAAGGCTGAGATCCTTCATAGGCTTGTTTATCTTGTTCTTCATCTTTTCTGGGCAGTTGCTTGCATAATGTCCTTGGTTACCACAATTGTAACATGTGATAAGATTGAGTTCATCACGTATCTTCTGTGGGCAAGTTGCTACATAATGGCCTAGCTCTTTGCAGTTGTTGCACCACACTTGGCTAATCTCCTTATACTTCTGCTTCTCTGGACATTCACTGGCATAGTGTCCCATTTCTTTGCAATGACCACATTGCACATGGATTTTGTCCTTCTTTTTCTTGGGTTTCTCCAAAGCTAAGAGTGCTTCTAATTCATGTTCTTCATATGTTATCTCAAAGGTAGGAACAGTTACTGGTCTCCTTGACCTTCTATTACTCCTTGGATAATACATATGTCTCCTTTTTGGTCCTTTAAATTGAGTCATGTTGCTGGGAGGTACAAGCTGAGATTTTCCTTTGTCTTCATCCTTCTTGATAGACTTGGCTCTCTCATGGTGATCTGCAATCAGTTGTTGCACTCAGCCTTGTTTCCTTTGTTGAACTATGGAATAGATGGGGCATTGGATAGGGACATGATTGTTTCCTTCACATAGGTAACAAGTAGCTTGAGAAGCGGGGCATTGGTCAATTGGATGTTTCTCTTCACAATTGGGGCATTGATCTTCATGCTCCTTGGAAGTGTGATCCTTGTCTCCACAAATATTTCAAGCTTGGGTTCCCAACCTTTAATAAGGTAGAGATCCCTGCGTTTACAATGCTAGTCCCTGGATCAATAGCTAGCATCCACGGTTAAGATGTAATATCAAGAAACAAAGGTCATAATACAACTTTATAACCAGGAATAAAATAATTTATTACATCTTACATAGCTCATTTGGCTATCTCATTACAATGCAGCAGAATATAATAATAGCATGGGGTCCTTCTAGAATAACATCTTTGTCATCCTTGTTGTCATAAGCTCCTTTGGAAGAGTTGTCTCCCATGTTGATCATTTGAGTAGCCCTCCCTTGCAATAATTGGGATTGAGTTTTCAAAATTTTTTGCATGGTTGGGTCTAACTCATTGTTGTTGGCTAAGAACTGAGTTGTCACTTGGTTCAACTGGGTTTGTCTTGCAAGCAGTTGGTCTCTCATGTGCATCTCTTGGTTGTTGTTGTTGTTGTTGTCATCCTTGATGTTGGAGTCTCTTGGAGAAGTCATCTGTTTGGGTTGGATTGGGGTTAGAATAGTTAAAATATTTCTAAGGGAATAATTCTAATCACACACATCACAATTCACACAAACAATGTGCAAGCAATCACAAACAAACATTCCACTCAAACAACAAAGTTCAAGCACATTTTTAGGCAACCAAAAATATTTTTGTTACACCACCTAAGTTGGTGTGTTTGACTTAAACTAAATATGGTGGTCCATCTATATGGTTCACTTGAAATCTTTCCATCCTTCTTGGTTGATTCTTCTTGAACAAGATGTTTGTATCCTTAGATAATTTCTTGCATCCTGGTCCCAAAACTTCAAGGTGATGATGGTACCTTCTAAGTTGTGTTTCCTTAGTCTTCAAGTATTGAGTAACATTTCTTGTCTCACTTGTAGTCCTTAGTGATTTCCAAGGTTGAAGTCCTTGTTAAAAATGTTGAAGATGTTGAAGTCATTAGAGTTGATGAGGTCCTTTGCACATGGTGAAGTCTTTGGCCATGGGGTAGGCTTTGTCCATCAAGTTTGAAATAGAAGAGATGTAGAAGCAAAAACAAAAATGGTTGAGGAAAGAGTTTACAAGATTGTTTGTAAATAAAATATAACTCCTATTTTTCTAAGGGGTTTTGTCCATTCCTAGGGTTACAAATCCTACAGGCAACACAATGCTCTGATACCATCTGTAAGGTTCCCAACCTTTAATAAGGTAGATATCCCTGCGTTTCGAATGCTAGTCCCTGGATCAATAGCTAGCATCCACAGTTAAGATGTAATATAAAGAAACAAAGGTCATAATACAACTTTATAACCAGGAATAAAATAATTTATTACATCTTACATAGCTCATTTGGCTATCTCATTACAATGCAACATAATATAACAATAGAATGGGGTCCTTCATCTTCAAAGTGCCACAGGCAGACATGTTGGTTGTAGACTTGTAATCCTAATCATTAAACTTCACTAATATCAAACAAACCTGCAACATAACAAGTTACAGCCACAAGGGTAAATACATTTGAATTGTATTGGCAAGTGATACTATGGTAGTATAGTGGAATCTATCATCTATATGCATTTGGCTGAGTGGAGCTTAGGCATGCATTGCTCAAAATAGATTTTCCTTATCATTTGAAAACACTAAGTTTTTATTTTGACAAAATCACCCAAGGAACCACCAATAGAAATTGGTGAACCTTAAACCCTTGTTCAACCACAAGTTTTTAACTTAGAAATTTGGATGATGAGATTCTTGATAGCTTCCATGTCCTTTGCCAGGGACATGGCTAAGTACTTAGATTTTACACTCTACAGAGGTGGTGCACTTTCCCACAAGACTTGGTTTCACCAAGACAAGATCTTTCAGAAGCCTTCCCTTAGACCAAAATGGACGCGCTCCAACCTATCAAATCCCAACCACCAACTTTCCATTTGGCTAAGTTATTGCAACCTATGTGATCGAGGCAGAGCCCATAATGCCAAGTGGCTGCACTTGAAGCTTCTCAACATTTGACATCTCAAATCTCTTTGTTCCTGGGTGGCCATCCACAAGTGAGACACCAAGTTTTCCCCAGCATACTGGACTTGGTGATGCCCAAGTTTTCCCCAGCATACTGTACTTGCATGACCACTCAACACAAACCATTCCTTCCATTCCACCCAGGTGATTCATTCACTTAGTTGTTTTATTAACAAAACACAAGTCCACAGACTTAGAAATATTTCATAGCATGATTGTATATTCCACCCTTGTTTTCTACTAGCTAAGCTAAGCATGATAGTAGTAGGAATCTTAACTTAGGAAATTTCTACTAAGGTTTCATCTACTAGGATTTCCCATGGCATAGTTTATACTTAGCAAAATTTCCATGCAAGTCCTACTTAGAAATATCACTAATGCATAGTGAAAATAATGGGACAAAAGTATGAAGCATAACTTGCCTTTTTGGTAGAGAGTGTAAGTTCACTCCTTGTCTTTGAAACAATCACAATCTTCAAGTCACTACAATTCAATCAAGCAAACAATATTTCAATCTACCATTCAAGCAATTCATCACATAAAATGATAGAAACAAAACAATGCATGCAAGCATGACAAACTTTGTTTTCTTACAAAAGTGTTTTATAATAGGTTATAAACATTCTAAAACACTTATTGGTTATTTTATAAAGTGGCAAAACCATTTGCAAAAGATTTCACTTCATAAACCATTTCTAAAACAAGGTATCATTTTACGTGGTGTAGAAATGTTTTTAATGAGGCAATAATCTATAGGTTCATAAAATAAGTTTTCAAATCATCAAACTTGGTGTTTGGGTCAGATAGTTTATTTCCAAAACATTTCTCAAAGATTTTCTCCCAAAAACATTTTTTAATAATTAAACATTATTTTTATTTGACTAGAAATGGTTTAAATCCAAAGTTTATTCTTTAGTTTCACCAAATACATTTTGAAACCACAATTTGATTCCTATGGTCAGTATGTTAAAAACACACCATTTTCCAAAGATTTTATCCTCAAAAACATTTTGGAATAAATTTTATATCCTAAACATGCATACACAAGTTTCTGTAAAAACAAACAATTTAACAGAAGCTTTTTACTAAACAAAGTGCATGGTTGGCTAGGGCTTGTTTTTCTGAATCCATTGATATAAAGTTTGCAAAATTTGGACGTGTGGTTTGAAAGTTATGAATTTTTCAAATTGGCATATCTAATAGAACAATTCTGTTTTAAATCAAACCATCAGGGCCACATGGCGCATTTCTATTCGTCGGTACCGCTTCGGCCGGATCACGCTACGGGAGGCGTTAGATCTAAATAGATCATGCGGCACAGACTGCTTCTTACCCCTTCGTCTAGTTTCTATCCTAGCCGCTGGATCTTAATCGCACGGCGCACAGCACGCTTGCCAGAGACGGGCGGCGCTGGCGGCGGCAGGTGGCGGCGGCGTGTCTGGTACGGCGTCGCGGCGGTTTCAGGAAGGAAGGAAGGAAAGGGAGTGGCTCACCGTGATCGCTGTGGCGTGGGGAAGCTCAAGGCGGTACTGGCTAGCAAGGGGGCGCACGAGGATGCCCTTAATCGCTCGCCGGAGTTGAGCTACGCCTCGAGTTCGGTCAGTCGTGGTTGCTGCCGACGATGTGGGGCACGCGCGAGCGAGCTGAGGATGCAGAGAGATGCGCCAGGGCCTGGGGAGTATGTGAGTGTGGTCGAGGAGGCGAGGGGCGACGAGGGGCTGCCGGAATCGCTGCAGGAGATCGTCGGAACAGAGGGTGGTGCAGGGGAAAATTTGGTAGCCTGGGGGCGCGCTAAGGTGAGGTGACAGAGGGGAAAGGGAGAGGATATGTTGGCACTTAAGAATGCGTGGTTGCAGGGGCGTTTAATGGCGTGGTTACTGCGTATTAACGTGAGGAAACGGCGACAGAACGGCCGGTGAGGAATGAGGGGCGTGGTCGTCGCGGGGAGGAAGAAGGTGAGGTGGCAGTGGGGTCCTTTCGTCAGCGAGGAGAGAAAGGGGATGTGGGGTCCGCGCGTCATTGACTCTGTGGGTTCTGTCTCTGGTGGAAAATGGTTCGTTCGGGCAAGAGGGTAAGATGGGCTGGCTGGGCCTTGTTGGGCTCGCTGGCTGGGTCGAGTCTGTTTACATTTTTTTTTGTTCTGTTTGTTTTCTCTTTTTCCATTTGATTTTTCTGTTTTGATTTTGAATAAGCAATTCAAACATTCATTTGAATTCAATCCTTTACCAAAATTTGTGTAGGTTCAAATACTGATTAATAAGACATTCTGATATCATTTTTAGAATAATTTATTTATTCTCTTTAAGGTCTTTTAATTATTCAAAATAGGCTCTAGTTTTAAATCAAATAAGATTTAATAATATTATCAAACACCATTTAAATTCTTTAAACTTTCCAAGACCTTTCAGTAGGTTTTTATTTGTTTATTAGGGTGTCAAATAATATCATCTTGAATTATATGGAAAGTATTTAATGTGATTCTGAAATCATTTGAATTTGGGTTTTTATTTTAATTCCAAATGGAATTTAATATAGTTTTAATTCCCTAATTTTCATTTGTAAGTTTTCTTTAATCTTAATTAAGTTGAATTATACAACTTTTGTTTCACTTGGGTAAATTCCAAAATACTATTTTCTCATGAATTATATAATTATTCTTATTAGAGATTTGTCCTTATTAAAATAGGGTTGGAATGGTTAATGCCATTTTATTTTATTTTGGAAATTCTTATCTTTTTATTTTATTTGTATTTGGATTATATTCATTCCATTTTCTTATGGATTAGGCCAATATTTCATTTGGTCTTTAAATATCTTTATTTAATATTTCTTTCTTCATCTTATAAAATCCATATCTTTTTATTTAGAGATCCAAACTTGGTGATTACACTTTATGAAATCTTATTTAATATTTGTTTATCTTTCTAAATGTCTTTAGGATTATTTGCTCACCATTTGGTTATGGATTTATAGATAGGTTCTTTATTAGCTTTGGAAATTTAATTTCCTTATCTTATTATATTCATAAGATTTTATTTATGGCTCCAATTTAAGTGAAACCAATTTATATGGTTTTATAATATTTCTATTTGTCATTCTTGATCATTTGTAAATGTTTGTTGACAAGTTTTTATATGGTTCAAATCCATAGGCTTGGGGATAACTTGGAAATGATCTTTATTCCATTAGGGTTTAGGGTTTGGATTTATTTTCCAAGTGTTTAAGTTTCCAGATGCATTTTATGAGGAATGCATTTCTTTTTATTTGGATTTTGTTGAATTCAAACTTTAATTAAAGTTTGTTCAAGATGGGATTTTAAGTTCCCATTTAGAAACAAAGTTTCTTTTCACCCTAAAATTCAACAATAATTTATTTTGTTTATTTATTTTTCACATTACAAGATTTGGAAAATCTTGGGATGTGACACTTATACGCATGTAACTCAATCCCTTGTCTCGCGATATATTACATGTACGAGATTCGATCATCGGTATCTCCATACCTAGTTTGATCTCGTTACCGACATGTACTCTTTTCTCGTTCCCGTGATATAACATTCTAGTGATCAAATCACTTGCTTGCAAGCTAACCAATGTGATATCACCGAGAGGGCCTAGAGTATATCTCTCCGTCATCGGGATGGACAAATTCCACTCTTGATCCATGAGCTTCAACATAACACTTTAGTAGTTCTGAACCCATCTTTATAATCACCCTGTTACGGTGTGACGTTTGATATTATCAAGAAACTCTTCCGGTGTTAGTGATTGACATGATCTCATGGTCTAAGGATTAGGATCACTTCGTAAGTTGTTATAGCAATATAAAATCAATGACTTTGATCGTAATGCTATACTTCAGATGAATGTTCATAACACCATTACACTAATATTGTGACCTCGTTATTAACAACATCCAATGTCCATGATCAGGAAACCTTTGATCATCATGTTAATCAACGAGCTAGTTTATAAGAGAGGCATAACTAGGAACTTCGTTTTGTTTATTAAACACACATGTATTAATATTTCCGTATTAATGCAAAATAAACATTTATCATAAACAAGGAATACGATAATAACCACTTTATTATTGCCTCTCGGGCATATTCCCTTCAACTTGTTCATTGTCCTGCGTTGCGTTTGGCCTTCTTCCTGGCCTGCTCTTGAGTTTTTACATCCGGCTGGGTTAGCCGGCTAGCAGTTACATTGCCTCTTCATCTTGTCTGGTTAACCTACCCGGAGGTGATCCCCCGACACTAGCCACCGAGCACGCGTAGATTCCACCCTTAGGCGAAATGTGCGCGGGCTCCAAAGCTAGTTTGCATTTTTTTCCGGTGAGTTCTAGCAGTTGAGTTACTCAGCTACGTCATCACGGATGTCAGCCACGCGCATGATGATAACTGCTATGACATGCAGCGACGCGTCGCGTCAAACGCCGCCTCAGGAACCGGCACGGGCGCCTCGCTTGCTGCGCCCTGGATCCACTGTGCATTCTACGCCTGCGCAAACGATTCGGCTGCTGTTGGAGGAGTGTGGTGCCGCTACGTGGTGAGCCGGCGGTTGCCCTGCCCTGCCATGCCCTTAAATGTCGTGCACGCGGCACCGTCGCCTCCCCACTCGCCATTTTCCCCCTTTTCTCGCCGCCGAAGCTGCTGCTCTCCTTTGCCTCTTTCTACATCCTCGCTCTCGTGCCGCTGACGAGTTTGCACCGCCTCCGTCCCGCCGGCACCACCCACTCTTTGTCCGCCGCTCCTTCTTCTACTCCCCTTCTTCCTGTTCCTCCTCCGTCGCATGTCGCCAACAAAGAGACGGCCGAGAGCCACGGCGCCTGGTATGGCTCTTCTATCACAGAGGATCAGATTGAAAATTATCGGCGTGCTCGCCTTCTGCCGACCGCCGGCGAGGTCGGGGTGCACCTCCCGTCGGCCGGCGAAATATCGCCGGCACTGCAAGCCGGCGAGCGCATAGTCTTCCTCGCATACCTCGTGCGTGACCTGGCCTTTCCGTCCAGCGCCTTCTTCCTTACCTTTCTAGCCCACTTCTTGGCCCCAATACAATCGGCATTCTTGTGCACTTCGTCGCCTTATGAAAGTGCTACCTCGGGATCCAGCCAGATCTCTGGCTCCTTTGCCGGCTGTTTCTCATCCGGCTGCAGGTGCAGTACGCCAAGGGGCCATTCGTGCCCTACAGCGATGCCTCCATCTACTCGCGCGCCCAAACCAGCTACACCAAGTTCAAGCTGCACGACACGGTCAAGTTGTGGCAGCAGTCGTACTTCTATGTATGCAATTTAGGCGCTGACAACCACCTAAACTTGCCGGCCTTCCAGGACGTCGAGTCCACTTGGGAGTAGAAGCTTTATGGATCCAAGCCCGAGGCGGAGGATTTGCTGTGCAGGATGAGGGCACTGGTCACAGCCGGCCTGACTGGCGTCGACGTGACGCTCAGCTGGGCCTCCCAGCTGATGATGCCCCTCCAGCAGCGCGCACAAAATGTGCTACTACTCCGGCCTCCTAGACCGGACCCGGCTCTCCCGCCGTGATCCCCCCTTCACCAACCTCTACGAGTGGGCGTGGATGATCATGAAGGAGAAGATCAAGGCCGACTGGTGCTTCAGTCTTGCCCCCTACCACCACAAGAACCGCGCCCCCGGGTAAGTCGACTTGTCACTTTTTCTTGTTTCTCTCTTTCTTTTGCCTTGCCCGGAATCATTGCTTGATCTAGCTAGTTTTTCTTTTATCTCTTCGTAGACCTTCCCCTACATCATCTAGGAGGAGGGCGAGGAGCCCCTCCAAGTCTTCACCACCGACCTCACCGAGCCACGCCTGCGTCGGTCTAGCGAGGGTTCAGATGGAGAGGAAGGGTTCTTCCCCAGCCGGAACGACGAGGCGGTGGAGGACCCGCACAACCCCGTGCCTGAGGAGAGCGACGACACTGAGCCGGCCCGGAAGCGAGCCAGCGAGGGGAGCTCGATAAACTCTCCCGCTCCAGAAGATCCTGTTGCGAAGCGCATCCGGGTGGGCGTCCCTCGATGCCTCGGCCAGGCCGGAGGTGGCCGGAAGAGGGCCAGCGCACCAGTGGTGCAGGGGTAAGTTTTCATTCTCTCTGTCTTGACTTTATTGCCGTCTTGAACCTGTTCTTGTTC
Source organism: Avena sativa (assembly GCA_916181665.1). NCBI lineage: Eukaryota > Viridiplantae > Streptophyta > Magnoliopsida > Poales > Poaceae > Avena > Avena sativa. The sequence goes on along the minus strand of OV702284.1, from coordinate 181,525,571 downwards.
TCGTTCTTTCCTTGACCTTGTTTTTCCTTCGCAATTCTCTTCTTTCCTTTGCCGCGAGCCCGGCTCGCAACGTGCCCACATTGCCGCCTCGCAACCCTCCCGTCTAGCTGGACGCCCCCTCGACGACTGACCCTCCCCCCTTCCCCGCCGCTGACTGAAGTTCTGCCCCCGCCAGAGCCGGAGGCTGTGATCCAGCCGGCTCCCACCTCGCCTCTGCGTGCGCCGTGTCAGCCGGATGTCGCTCGGGTGGGGGCTCTTTAGCCGGCGCGGGGGGCTCGCGTGCCGGCTAGGAGGCGGTGGTGGTGGAGGATGTCGACTCTGACAAGGAGGCGACGGTGCAGTCGGCGGTTGCCGTCCGTGACGCCCCGGCTGCCCTAGCCGGTCCACTAGTGCCGCTCCCCTTGGAGACGGAGGCCACAATGTAGACCCTTGAGCGCAACCTCGAGGTTAGTCTAAAGGACTGTTGGCAACTCCACGCGACTTTGGCCAGCGCCAACCAGGCCGCCTCGGAGCAGCTAGCCGCTACGCGTGGGACAGCACGGAGTAAGTTTCCCCGCCCTTTTTTTGTCGTCTGACTGCCTTCTCACTTTTCTTTACCTTGGTCTTTCCGCATCCATCATGGTTTGTGCGCAGCGCGAGATCGACCGGTTGACGCGCAACAACACGTGTCTTAGTCGGGCCAACTCCGCACTCCGTCTGCAGAACAAGGTTGATCAACTAGAGGCAGTCGTGAACGAGCACGACGAGGCCCTCGCCAGCCGGGCCACCGCCTTTGATCTCCTGGATAAGGAGGTCACCCGAATGAAGGACAAAACCGCATTTCTCGAGGACGAGCTGATGAAAATCGGCCATGTTGCGAAGGGTAAGCCAGCTGTCTCTAGCTTTCATTTTTGTCCGACTAACTTTGTCGGATTGTCTTTTGACTTCCGTTCCTGATCAAAAGGCTTCTATCTGCAAGTAGATGCCCTCGCCTACGACCGGGTGCAGCGGGTTGCGTCTGGTGAGAATTCCTGCGCGCGGGATCTAGTGGCGCAGCTCGGGGAGGACTCCGCCAACCTTTGCAAGGCCGGTGCCGCCATCCACGACCTCATCTTCCCGGGTGAGATCCTGCTGGAGACCATGAGCACCCTTGCCATCAAGCTGGGCAATGCGCTGAACTCCATCGACCGGGTCCACGACCTCGCTGCACGTGCCAGCTCCGAGATGGATCTGGCGCTAATGTTGAGCCGGTACAAGGATGCACACGTGGGGAAGCTGGTGGTGGGCTTCCGAGCCGGCGCGGATCTCCCCATAATGCACTAAGCCAACCCGGACTTCGCTCCACCGCCATCACGACCGCCAGCTACGCCGACATCGACGAGGTTTTGACGGAGATCGAACCGAGCGCGGGGCCGGAAGGACAGGTGGAAACGTCCTCCCAGTCGGTTGGGGCCGACTCGGCTCCTCACATCAAGGTTCCGGCGGCGTGAATAAGATCCCCGGGATTCCGGGCGTAATTGTATATATCTTTTGGTTCTACAAACTTTTAGTCTCGTGTACTTGTGCCTTGAAACCTTGGATCTGCGGGGGCTTTGTCCCCCGCCGCATAGTTTTTATCTAGCTGGGCTTTGCCTTCGTGCACATGCTTTTCACTGGGTCTGTCCGATTAGCTTCTTCCTGCTGGTCCACTCCAACCGGCTTTATCTTGCTTCTTGCTTGAATAGCTCATTGTTCGTGACTTAGTCGGCCGCGAGCCTTTTCCCTTATGCTTTCTCTTTATGAATTTGTGCTTTTGACTTGGTAGTAACCTGCCGACTTGCTCTGGCCGGCTAGCACACCTTCTGGCCAGGCACCTCATTCTTCTAGTGGGGGCGCGCCAGCGCACCCACTGGATGTAGACCCCGAGATTCGGAATAGCTGGAGTAGCCAGGTGTTTCGAATCTTCAAAAAATCTTGCCTCTCAGCTTATCTCTTAGAGTCTGACTTGCTTAGACAGCGCGGGAGGAACTGCATCCTGGTCCGGGTACGCTATCCGGCCGTATCTTGGGCCTTTTTTCTCTATTACTTTCCTTATCCCATCTTTCTTTCTCTCTTTCTTTCTTTCCTCTTTCTCTCTTTCTTTCTTTCATCTTTCTTTCCCTGACCGTCTAGGACATCTCTTTAGCTGGGAACTTCGCTTTTCTAGTGGGGGCGCGCCAGCGCACCCAACACTGGGTGTAGCCCTCGAGATTCGGAGTGGCTACCACAGGTAGGTGCTTCGAATCTTCTCCGCCTTTGAGATCTGGCTCGGTGCGGTTTGTGAAAAAATAAAACACATGAACATGATTTCTTATCAATATGTTGTTATACGGTACGTCCTTTCTCGTGCACTTAGTTGTTTCCTTTTTCAAAAACTAGCTCGTGTTTTCTGAACACTTAGTCACTTTCTCGTGCACGATATTGTTTACGCTGCACCTTGCCGGGCAGCCGGGTTGCGGTCTGGAGCTGGAGCCAAAGGGAGCTGACGATACATCACACACGGTACTAGAGGCTTATTAGCCAAAAAATACCAACTAGGCACATTGTAGGACTGTCTGATCTGTCGCACCTTTCACCGTTTTTCATGTGGGATGCCTCGGGATTTTTCTCTTGCAAGCCGGACAGCTGGGTTGTGGTCTATAGATGAGACGAAGAGTGGGCCTCCAGCATCATCGCACAATACTTAGTCGGCTTATAGAATTAGCAGGTCGGGCCAACCGGCGAGCCCCTGTGGTTGGGGGTCAACAGAAGTCGGAAAAAATGTTGCAGGATGAATCAAAAACAAACAGCAACAAAAAGTCTGACAAGGAGCGGGGTTCCACATCTTTCATTCATTCAGGGTTCCCGATACATACACTGATTTGTGACTAAGTGTAAAATGGTTAGAGTAGGTCTGCGTTCCACAGACGTTCCATCTCCTCGTCTGACTTGTCCATCTTGTTCTTGCGCGGCTGTTGCGCGTCGATGAGGTAGTAGGAGTTGTTGTGCATCACCTTGCTGATGATGAAGTGGACCTCCCATGGAGGGGACAACTTGTGCATGCCCTTCGTGTCTTGTATCAGCCGGAGCACAAGGTCACCTTCGCGGAACACGACGGGCCAGATGCGGTTGGAGTGATACCGGCGTAGCCCTTGCTAGTAGATGGCTGATCTGGAAAAGGCTAGCTCGCGGGCCTCTTCAAGGAGGTCCATGCTATCCTCCATCACCTCCTGGTTCTCCTTCTCCGTGTAAAGGAGCTTGCGGGTGAGTCAAACTCAATGTCCGCCGCGAGGACCACTTCCGAGCCGTAGGTGAGGAAGAATGGGGTGAAGCCGGTTGATCTATTTGGGGTGGTGCGTAGGCTCCACAACAGGGCTGAGAGTTCCTCGATCTAGCAGCCGGGTGACCGCTCTAGTGGATCGATCAGCCGGGGCTTGATTCTGGCTAGCACCAAGACGTTGGCTCTTTCCACCTGCCCGTTGGACTGCGGGTGCATGACGGATGCAAGGTCCAGTCGGATCCCCTTGTTGTGGCAGAACCGGGCGATGGCTCCCTTGGTGAAGTTCATGCCGTTGTCGGTGATGATGTTGTGGGGATACCTAAACCGGATGATGATGTCTCAGAAGAAGCTGACAACCATGGCACCGTCCAGCTTCCGGATTGGCTTCGACTCGATCCACTTGGTGAACTTGTCCACCACCACCAGCAGGTGGGTCATGCCAGCTCGGGCTCGCTTGAAGGGGCCGACCATGTCTATCCCCTAAACAACAAAGGGCCACATGATCGGTATGGTCTTGAGTGCTGAGGTCGACATGTGCCTTAGCCGGCCGAACCGCTGGCACCCGTTGCACGCGTGAACCAGCTGGTACGCATCCTCCAAGGAGGTAAGCCAGTAGAACCCGTGGCGCATTGCCTTCGTCACCAAGGCCTGAGAAGAGGCGTGGCAGCCGCACTCCCCCTGGTGAATCTCCTTTAGCAGCCGGTAGCCGGTATCCGCGTCGACGTACCGCTGAAAAATGCCTGCTGTGCTGCGCTTGTACAGCTCCTTGTTGATGATGGTGTATGTGTGCGCGCGGCACCGGATTTTCCTTGCCTCCACCTCATCAGCCGGGAGCTCGTCGTTGAGGAGGTAATTCATGAAGATCTGGGCCTAGGATGCACTTCCCGGATAGTGAAGACACTAGCCGGCACGATCTGGAGCTCATCCGGGGGTCGGCCGGCTGGGATGCCCGAGTCGGCAACCCCAAGCCTTTTTCCTTGATTGACGATGGCTTGCCTGACGAGGAGGCAGCCCCCGGGTCTTTCGAGCTGGAGGGCACAACAGCGGGGCCCGGCTCTTTTGAGCTGGCAGCCCTCGGGTCTCCTACCCAGATGATGGACTCGAATTCCGGAGAAGGGGTGATGCTGGGCTTGCGGAGGTGCTCCAAGGAGACTCTAGGAGGGATGGCTTCTATGGTGTATCCGACTCGCGCGAGCTCGTCGGCCACCTCGTTGTTGGTGTGGGGACATGATGGAATTCACATCCCTCAATGCCGGCACTGAGCAACTGGATGTGGAACCGTATAGGGCCATGTTGGCGTCCCGTGCGTCCCACTCGCCGGATACTTGATACACCACCAGATTTGAATCCCTGAAGCAAAGGATCTGGCTCCGCCAATGTATTTCGCGAGCCGAAGCCCGTGCACGAGAGCCTCGTACTCGGCGACGTTGTTCAAAGTGGTGAAGTGGATCTGCAAAACGTACTCCATCTGGTCTTCCTTGGGCGAGGTGAGCACGATGCCGCCTCCCAAGTCCCCGCGCATCTTCGAGTCATTGAAGTGCAGTTTCCAGTATTCAGAATCAGGAACCGGTGGAAGGTACTGGTTCTCCTCCTAGTAGACGCAGAAATCTGCCACCGCCAGAGACTTGACGGTGATCCTAGGCTCATATCGGATGCATTAGGTGGCCAGGTCCCTGGCCCATTTGGCTACCCGGCCCGTGGCGTCCTTGTTGTCGAAGATCTCTCCCAACAGCGTGGTGGACACCATCGTGAGAGGAAACTCCTGGAAGTAGTGCTTGAGCTTCTTGCAGGCTAGGTAGAGACCGTGGAACATCTTCTGGTAGTGGGGTAGTTCTTCTTGGAGAGGGAGAGCACCTTGCTGAGCCGGCTGGGCCTTGCTTTCCTTGTGAGGCTCCATCGACAGTGCAGGCGAACTTCGGCTCCTTCTCAGCCGGCATGTCGAGAACCTTCATGGAATGTGGCGTCCGCCTACGCAGTCCAGGCGAACTTGACCTTGTTCTTCATCAACTGGTACAGCAGCAGTGCCTTCTCCCCAGGCCGTCTGATGAATTGGCTGAGGGAGGTGTCGAGGGAATGGCCACGGAAGACGCTGCAATCGGCCCCCAGGGTTTTACCCAGGTTCGCCCCCCCCCCAGAGGGTAAAGACCTACTCCAGCTAGATTGTATTGATGAGAGTACAAGGACACACTCAGCATCTAGGCGGCGAGTCGCACGGGGTGTATAATGGAATGTGTCCTCTATGCGTACCATAGGGAGGTTTATATAGAGTCACCTCTCTAGGTTTTACAGATCTACATCCGAGTTGGATAAGGACTCGGAAGGTGCTTGATCTAATTCGACTGGGCCTAGCTACACTTCAGGGCCTCCAGCTTCCAGCCGCCTAGCTTCCTCTTGGGTCGTGATCCAGTCGCCGTCCTGCAGGCCCACTCCCTGGCAGTATGGGCCAGTAGGAAATGTCCTGCTAGGTATACCCCACTCGGCATATCCCCATCAGTAGTCCCCGAGACCGTCGTTGATTCGTCATAGGTGTTCTTTGGCAGTGGGAGTATTTGGGTCTAATTTGGACGCAGTCGAATCGGTGGTGGACTCCTTCAATGAAGAGAGAATCCTTTGCATGTTTCCCCAGTCGCAATAACGGCGACCAGTCGAATCGCCAAATTGACGAAGTCAGCGAGCAGTTGAATCGCAGCTAAGGCGAACGGGTCGGCGAATGGTTGAATCGCAGCTAAGGCGAACGGGTCGGCCAGTGGTTCAATCGCAGCTAAGGCGAATAGGTCGGCGAGTGGTCGAGTCGCTATGGTGGGCAAGTCGAGTAGACAAAGTTGGACCGTCAATCTGGTTAAACTAGCCGCTGGGTAATCCAACAGTAATATCGGCGTAATCACCGCGAGGTAATGGCTCCCCGAAAATGGCGGGCACGAACCGCTATATAGGCAGAGTGACGGGCGAGGAGCGATCATTCCCCACATTTCCTCTGACCTCGCGCATTTCCCAATCTTTTCATCCCCTCCAGAGCGAGTCAGAGAGATCCAGTGATTCCGCCGCGACCCTATAACCTCAGATCCTCCAATCTATGGCACCACCGAAAGATCTGTGGGGAAGATCCAAGTGCATGAAGGTGTTGTTGAAGTCATTCGAGGACGCGGGAGTTCTCTGCACCGGGAGATGGTGAATCCCCACAACCGGAGAAGTGGAGTCGAATCCACGTGCTAGGGAGTTCATCTGCTTCACCAGCCATCTCAAGAGGGGGCCCGGCTTCCCCACCTCGATCTTCTTCTGCTGCTTCTGCTCGTACTACGGCGTGCAGCTATCGGATCTGGGGCCACATAGCATCGAGCAACTCACCATTTTCATAGCGTTTTGCGAGTGCTATCTGGGATGCCGCCCGTACTGCCCCCTATGGCAGTACCTATTCCATGGGTAGGTCGGACGCGAAGGGGAAGGTGGCCCGATGCTAGCAGCAGGCGGCCTCACCTTCCAGCTGAAGTCCAAGGCCTCCTTCCTCGACCTCATGCTGCCAAACAAGGCGGCTAACCAGTGGAAGAGGCATTGGTTATATGTCCGCGAATCGACACCGGACGGTGAGGTGGCGCTTCCAATGTAATCCATCGACCAACCCGAGCCATGCCGGCTTCAAGTCGCCAAGCTTATGCTCGACCAGCGGATGGTGGTCGACAAGATGTTGATGACGATTCGTCAACTAAAGAATAACAACCTTCAAACCATCAACTTGTACAACTGCTGGCTTGGGCGGCGGCTGGTGCCTCTGGCCAGCCATGCCCACTGGATGTACGAGTACACAAACAAGGACGACGCGACCAAGTCCTTCACCGATGAGTGGAGTGCTGATGACTACGCCCTCGCGCTAAAGAAGATCACTGACGCGGAATATATTCACGCGGAGGCCGGGATTCCCCCGTACACCATAAAGAGCAAGGCGCCACCGATAAGTCTATTATTACTTGTCCATTTCGCAGTCGCAGAAATGCAGTCACGGCTTTGTTTGTGCTCTGTTTGTGCAGCTGTTCCAAGTGGTGGAAGGTTGGCTTCCACCCGCTAATGACGAAAAATCGAACGAGTCTATTGGGGATGAGAGCGAGTCCTCCTCCGATAAGGGAAATGTCGGAGGCAACGATGACGATGATAATGATGACGACGAAGCCGTAGAGGTTGCCGCACCTGCGGTTCGGAAGACCTGCGGGCAACGGCAGCGCAAGCTCGAGGCCAGCAAGAGCCTCGAGGCTCATGATGGGGGCGACGATGAGGCGCTCGAACACACCTCACGGCGTGTGGCTACGCCGTTGAAGAAGAAGTCACCGAAGAAGAAGAAGGGGGCGGCCAAAGCGGTTTCACTGCCTCGATCCGCGACTAGCTCCGAAGCGACTAGTGCGGCCGACGAGGCCGGGACCAGCGCTCTGGCGCAGGCGACTATGGCAGCCAGCGCGGCCGTGTTGGAAGATGAAGTGCCATTGGCATTTCTTCCGCCGCCTTTCTCCGCGGTCACCGGTCTCGGGGCTGCCCCACCCGCGGGGGCATCGCCACCAAGGGAGGCACCCGCGTCGACCATCGGGGATCTTCCTGCCGCGGCCTCATCCTAGAAGAAGGCCTCCGTGTCGTGGGCTCGGAGCCTACTCGAGACGGGCATTAGCCAGAAACTGGGCCCGGAGTTGGAGAAGCCGGCGCATATCCGTACCGCTCTGTGCTTCATCTCAGTCCCCAAGTAAGTGTTTTGAAGTATTCCTTTGAGTTACTAGCTCCCACTTGTCTGGCGAGCTCGTTGATGATGTCGTTTTGCAGGACATGCGTGAAGAAGATTTCACCCCTCGGTGGCCAAAGTTCCAGTAGGTACAGCAGGGATGGAAGCCAATTACTCAAAGAGGAGGAAGAGCGATGACGTCGAGGCGCCTGCTGAAGGCGCAAATAAGATGAAGGGAGAAGAGGTCGTCACGATTTTGGATGAGCCGATAGACTCCCCTATTGAGGCTCCGGCTGGAGCGGATGAAGCCGGGAAGGCCGTAGTAGACACGGGGTCGCAGCGGGTGGAACCTGCGGCACTGGTCGGGGCGGCGGGCCCATCGACGAGTGCTGCGGGAGCGGCTGTGGCAATGTTCCCTCGCTTTATGGTGAGGGCCTCCACCGCGAGTGCGTCGGCGCAGTCGACCCAGGTGCCTGAAGTTTTGTCGTGGTATTGCCGACGAGTACGCCATGGAGGGGTCCTCACAGTGCGTGTTTAGAGACGTGGGGGAAGGCGGATGGTTGACGGGTACGAGGTAACACCGCTTACCCAGGTTCAAATCCCACGATGGTGGCGGAATCCTACTCCTGGTATATATCACTATAAGGACAATACGCCGAGTTACAGGGATTGGTTCGCTGTGCGAGGTGACTAGAAAGTCTAAGTTATCATGCCATAAAGGCTCCCATAGGCCCGACTTATATAGTCGCCAGGTCCTAGGGTTATAGGGAAAAGTCTTAGCCGGATAGGTTACATAGTCCTACACTGCCTATAATTAGTCTAGCATGTCTTGCACACCAAGGCTCTAGGTACGTCGGTGAGTCCTCCATAGCCTTCCTTTATCTGGCATGGTCCTCCCTTCTGGATCCATCTAACTGGGCCGCCCAGTAGGCCATAGGACATGCTACCAACTGTGGGCCACCCAGGTTAGCCGGATAAGAGACATGCTATGAGGATACCCATATAGCATATCCCCAACAGTAGCCCCCGGAGAACTCCGAGATCTTGCGCCGTCTTGCCTCTTCAGGTCGAATGCTCCGTCTAAATGGATGTCGGCAAATCGTCAAGCAATATCTTGTAGTCCTCCCAAATAACCCTACAAGGTTTCTCCGTCTTCGACTTGTAAGACGGAGAACTGCTGAATCTTCCATCGTACTCTTCCGTAGCCGGATTGGATCCGTCCATGCCGGAATCTTCCGATGTGATGGTTCACCTGGTAGTGATAGCTAGGGCGACGTAGACGTAGGTCAGCAACGCCTCATAACTCACACATGCAGAGAACGCAATCATGTCCGATTTTCCCGCACGAGAGATACGAACCGTTGGCGGCGACAGTTGGGAACGTGGCGAAATTTCCGCGCACGCGCCCGCACACATCGTCCACGCTTCAATCGTTCGATCATTCCGCACAAATCTTGATGCCGGAGGTCATAAATAGTAAAAGCGGTGGAAATTTTACTTTTTCACCTCATTCTCCTCTGCATCATCTTCTTCCTCCAGCGAGCGCCTCCACGAGATCTCCGCGCACCGTGCAAAAAACCCTAGCTCCTCAATTTCTCTCAGCCACCACCGAAAACTCCCAATGGCCAGTAGCAGCTCCTCCCCCTCCATGGCGACGTCAGGCGATGTCGCTGTGAAGCCGGCGAGCGCCATCATCGTGCCCCCAGAGGGATTGGTTATTCCCAAATCCGCGATGGTCGAAACCACCGATGGCGACCATAACCCAGCGGCGCTGGAGCTCCTGGAGGAGGAGTATGACTCCCACAAGGGCGATTAGCGCGATTCGGATATTACGGACCGCGATATTAAAGAACTGATCAACGAGGGCTACCTCCCTGCAACGGAGGGGCTTGTCTGGCAGGCAGCACCGGCCGGCTAGATCACCCCTTTTCCCCTAGCCGGAGAGAAGGTGTACCTCAAATCTCAAATGGTACGCGACGTCTCCCTACCCATCTCCAACTTTTTCCTTGCTGTCCTCAACCATTACCCAGTACAGCCTTAGAACCTTTCCCCCAATAGCATCCTTGCACTTAGCAACTATGTGGTGCTTTGCGAGGGTTATTTAGGGATTAGGCCTAGGCTAGACCTCTTCATCTATTTATTCACCGTTAAACGTGGAGCCAGAGTCGGCAAGGACGAGATTAGAAACTGTGGCACCATTAGTTTCAAGATCCGGCAGGCCGGCGCTTCCCCGACATCGTCGTCCATGAATACTGCAAGAACTGGCAACAGACGTACTTCTATGGCCCAGATATCCCTCTGCCCGGCCGAGAAGTGACGTACCCGGACTTTGTCGATGGAGCTACCGCCAAAGCCTCGACATGGAGATCCCAGGCCTCCCTTCCCTCTGACATCGACGCTTCCCGCGCTATAAGGCGGATAGAGTGGTTCGCAGAGATGGGTCTAACCAGATTGGACCTCGCCATGTGTTGGTTCATCAGGCGGATCCAGCCTCTGCACCGCTCGAAGCTGATGCACGAGTATACCAACAAGAGGAAGGATAGCCTCTGCATCTCCGAGGATAACTTCTCAAGCGACTCCGTCGAGCTCCGCCTCAAGGATATCGTCAAGGTGAAGGATAAGAAGCGTGGCTTCACCATCACCTACGACATGTTCGTAGAGAGAAAGTGCCCAAAGGTACCTGTTTATTTTATGTGTATGACATATACTAAAGTTCTTCCGTCTAACCATTAACATCTCATCTAACACTGTGGGTCTTCACTTAACAGCTCAGCGATCTAGAGGAGGATAGGATGGCTGTCCAAATCTACGATCCAAAGATGAAGGAAGTCATGGTCGTGTCTAACAACGAGGTCCCGTTGGCACGAAAGCGGAAGAGCTCCACCTCTGACACTGCCGACGGAGGCAAGAAGAAGAAGACGGAGGGTGGAGCCTCCAAGAAGATTACCAATGCCCTAGAGGCGGAGAAAAGAAAGGTTACCGGGATCCCCTTTGCCAAAGCACCCCCTCTTGTGTAAGCTTCTTTCTCTCTGACATTGTCCATTGTTTGTCTTATTCCTGTACTTATACTTTTTGTACATTTTAGGAAGAAAACCACTACTTGTTTTAAGAACACCTCCAAGACTTTGGGGCCTTCTAAAAACATTAAGGATATGTTGCAGCGTGATGTGTCTTCCCATGCATCTCCCGCCATCGCCCCTGTCACTCCCATCATCCATCCCACGTCCGTTCCGACAAGCTCTCAAGCAAAAGAAGCATCTGGCCCTTCCGCCATGGAAGTGTACTAAGGTGCCTCCACAGAGCTTGTTGTTGTCAGCGAACAGGCGACGCAGGAAACTGCCACAAACCAAATGGCTAAAGCTCTGTCTAAGGATGCCATCAGTAGTGGTAAGGCGGTGGTGGAAGGTGGTACGTCTGCCGAAGGCGGCGCCCCCGCACCCAAAAAGACCATAGAGTTCCCAAAGATAGTTTATCCAGTACTTACGCCGGGTAGCACTGCTCTGGTTCCTGGTGCGGCACCGACATCTCCAACATGCGGTCTCGAGGAGCTACTCCGGCAAGCAGAAATCTTGCAAGGGAACAGTTTGTCCTTTGGAAAATTGCTTGCTGAGAGTGCTACAAACCTCAAGATCATTGCACTTGTAAGTTTTATTTCCCTTTTGCATTTCATGTGAGTATCCCACTATAGCCCCCGAGGATTTAGACGGAAAACCATAGGTCTTTGCATCTAAATGCTCTAAGAGTGACTAAGCTAGAAAACTTCTCACTATAGCCCCCAAGCATATAGTTTGAATGAATTATTTCGACTAGATGCTTTAAGAGTAGCATACGGAGTGTTTGTAAATTTTGATACTGTAGGCCCCAAGCTTCTAGTTGTAACTGAATTAGTTCTGACTAGATGCTTAAAGAGAATCTAAGCATATGACTGAGTTAAAAACTTTATACTGTATCCCCCAAGCTTCTAATCGAGAACCGAATTAGTTCTGACTACATGCTTAAAGAAAGACTAAGCATAGTGCTACGTTAAAAACTATCGCTGTAGCCCCCGAGCTTCTAGGTGGAAATTTTTCGGCTAGATGCTCCAAGTAGACCAAACAACGTTTAACTTTCTTCTTACACATAATGAGAATGCTCGGAGGGGCGTGGCCAATGACAAGTACTAGAAGATGCGCGCGGACTTGGAAGCTGAAAATTGTAAAATTGCCTTCTTGAAGGAACAAATCATCAAGAGCAAGCGTCTATTTTTCCTTTCTTTTTCGTATTCCGACTTGGTCTTGTGCCAACATTCTCCGAGTACTCATTGTGTATTGTTCTTACAAGATCTTTAAACAGGAAAGGAAGGACATGCTGAAGATGCATGAAGACTCAATGAAAGACCTGCAAGACTCCGCCAGCGAGGAGATGAACCGCTTGAAGGAGGAAATCGTGATCCTGAAAGAGCAAAATAAAGCCGCTTATGAGTAAAATCAGCTTCATCTGGGCGCGTACAAGATACTCCGACAAGAACAGGAGTCCATGGCAGATACTCTTAAGCAGGCTGAAATTAGCATCTTCAGTAAGTGATTCTCCGCCTTGGACTTCTGTACGGTAGATACTTTGTACTTTTTGTGTTATTGACCTCATGTGCTCCTTTGTCGGAAATTTGCAGCTCCTATAGGTTTAACCCGGTCGCCTCCTCCGCCAAAGGAGTGCATGGTCCTTGCTGGAAACTTTATCAACACCGCCATCAAGCAGACCAAGGAGATAGCCAAGCCCCTCCAGATAACATCAAGGCGACGGACTCTGTGACCAAGTTCTCGGAGATCCTGCGTCGAGCCCCCAAGCGTATCTCTAGCTAGAAAGCTTCGTGTGCACGGGCCGGCGCCGGGATGGTCAAGGTACACTACGAATATTCCTACATCGACACGGTGACCTCCGGTATCCCCGACGTAGAAGATGAAGGCTAAAAGATAAATCACGAAGCTATCTTGGCGTCGCTCGCGGGTTTTGATACCAGGGTCGCCGAGTTGGTCGACCTTAACGTCTTTGTGCCCATGAAAACCATTGACGGCGGCAACCAAATCTCCTCCGAGTCCCTCAACACTGCCGACTTCGAGGAAGGTGACTCTCCTGTTGCCGACGATGTCACATCCAAGTCGCCTGCGCCATAGGAATGAAAAAACAATTTTTAATATTTGTTTCCTCTGGAATTTGTATGCGGAAAAATAATGTGTTAACTTAAGGCGGAAAACAATGATTGTTATGTACTACTACCCAAGAACTGGTTCAAGCATGTATATATATATTTTTAAGCAAGTGCTGGCTTATTCATTACTCTGGTTCTTATGCTTGACCTTTCGTGAGTTGGAAGAGTCGTTGTCGGAACCATGCGCTTAGGCGATGATGCCCAATGGCACTGTCAATAACCTAAGCACAAAATCGCTGACAATAAGTGCCAAAAGTCACTACTCCAGAATCCACATTAAAACGACAAAGAACGTGTAGACCAGAAAACTTAAGCTAACGCCCGTAGGCGGAATTTTCACAAGTGCAATTGCAAAGCTTGTGCATAAAGGTTTTATACGATCCAAAAATGAACACTAAAGGAGGTAAAAGACTCAGAAATATGAGTGAACCAGATAGGTTTATTTCATTGATCATATAAGAGGTACACAATAGATAAAAAATGCTAAGTGTAGAAAGGACGTAGTTGTGCTATGTTCCATGGCCGATCAATATCCGGATAGTCATCATCCGGGTCATGTCGCTTACGCTTGTGATCCTCGTTGGGTCTATTCTTTAGTTCACGATTGTCAACAAGGTAGTAAGACCCATTGAGTAGCGCCTTGCTTATGATGAACGGTCCTTCCCATGGCGGGGATAATTTGTGTGACTTCTTCTGCTTAAGTCAGAGCACCAAATCCCCCTCTTTAAACGAGCGATGCCGGACGCAGCGACTATGGTAGCTACGTAGCTTTTGCTGGTAGATGGCGGATCTTTGGCATGCCAAAATGAGCTCTTCCTCGAGAAGGTCCACATCTAGGCGTCTGGATTCTTCAGCGTCATCTTCGTCGTTGGCAGCAACTCTTGGTGCATCATGAAGGATGTCGGAAGGCAGGATGGCTTCTGCTCCATATACCATGAAGTAAGGGGTGTAGCCGGTGGATCTGTTGGGTGTAGTTCGTAAACTCCATAGCACATATGGTAATTCTTCCTCCCAGGCTACAGCTTCTCTATGACGTGGCTTGATTCCCTATAGAATTACTCCCTCCGTTTCAGGGCTTAAGGCGTCCTTATTTTGCGTGTTTTTTCTTTGATCAAAAATTATTCTAAATACATAAAGAGTTTTGGTATAAAACTAGTATCACCGGAAAGTATTTTTCAATATGAATCCAATGGTATTAATTATGTACAATATAATCAAGATTTTGTTGCTGAATTCGTTTGGTCAAACTTTGCTTTGGAAAGCGTGTGCGCCTTAAGCCTTGAAACGGAGGTAGTAATCCATTGGCTCGCTCAACCTGACCATTGGACTATGGGCGTGACATAGACGCAAGGTCAAGTCGGATGCCTTTGTCCCAACAATAAGCCTCCACTTCTCCGAGTGACAAGTTGCTGCCATTGTCGGTGATTATGCTATGTGGGAGACCAAATCTCACCACTAGATCCCGGACAAACCTAAGGGCAGTTGCCCCATCGAGCTTTCTAATGGGTTTAGATTGTATCCATTTGGTGAATTTATCAACTGCTACTAGCAGATGCATAAATCCACATGGTGTTGTTTGTAACAGACCCACCATGTCCAGCCCCCAGACTGTGAACGACCAAGTTATTGGTATTGTTCGCATTTCTTCAGCAGGAACATGTGGTTGTCGGGCATAATACTGGCATCCCATGCATGTCTCAACCATCTTGTCGGCGTCCGCCTTCGCGGTCAGCCAGTAGAATCCTTGCCGGAAGGCTTTTGCGACCAAATATCAGGGAGTGGCGTGATGCCCGCAATCTCCGAGATGGATTTCGCGTAGGATTTCAATACCTTCTTGCTAGGAAATACACTTAAGGTATACACCAGTAGTGCTTCTTTTGTAGAGTTTTCCATTGATTATGGTATAGCCCTTTGCTCGACATACTATTTTCCGTCTTTCGAATTCGTCATCGGGCAAAGTTCCGTGTTCGAGATACTCCATGAGCGGTTTTGTCCAAGCCGGAGGGACCTTTCCCACCATGTGGATGAAAGAGTCTACTCTATCCGGGTTGTCGATGTTTGCTCCCTTCAAAGATGGTGTCCGCATATGCTCCAGGAAGATTCTAGGCGGAATTCGTTTGCACCCTAATCCAAGCTTAGACAGCAGGTCAGCCGCCTCGTTTTTCTCCCTAGGTACATACTTGACCTCGTAGCGCAAGAAGCTCTTGGATATCTCATCCACTTCGTCTCGATATGCCGACACCATAGGGTTCCGTGTATTCTAGGTGCCAGCCACCTGCTAGGCAACCAAGTAGGAATCTCCACAACAAACTATGTGCTTGATGCCAATATCCTTGGCTACGCGTAATCCGTAAATGAGTGCTTCATACTCCGCCGTGTTGTTCGTAGCCTTGAAGGGGATCTGCAGAACATAGTGTAGCTTGTCCCCAGTTGGTGACTGTAGCAGTACACCAGCCCCCGAGCCGTTGAGCAGCTTTGATCCGTCAAAGTGCATCACCTAGTATTCTTGTTCCGGCAATGGGGTAGCATATGGCATCTCCATCCAATCTGCAATAAAATCCTCCAAGGCTTGTGACTTAATAGCGTCGCGTCTCTTGTAAGTGATCTCGAAGGCGGCAAGTTCAATGCCCCACTTCGCGACCCTTCCTGTAGCGTCACTGTTGTTGATGATGTCGGACAGTGGAGTCTTTCTCACCACTTTGATGGGGTGCTCCAGGAAATAGTGCCTGAGCTTCCGAGAGGCAAGGAATACTCCATAAGCTATATTTTGGTAGTGCGGGTAACGCTGCTAGGAATCCGTCAAGACCTCGCTTATGTAGTAAACTGGTCGTTGAACTCTGTACTCATAGCCTAGTTCCTTCCACTCTAAGACAACGATGCTGATTACCCGGTTGGTGGCCGCCATGTAAATTAACATGGGCTCACCAGGTTCGGGTGCTGCAAAGATAGGCGCTGAGGAAAGAATCACTTTGAGCTGCTTCAATGCTGCATCTGCTTCGTTCGTCCACGTGAATTTGTTCGCCTTCTTCAGCAACTTGTATAGCGGCAGAGCCTTCTCTCCTAGTTGGCTGACGAACTGACTAACTGCTACAACACAACATGTTAGCCGTTCAATTTCCTTTAGGCATGTCGGACGGTTTATGTTAAGATGGCCTTGATCTTCTCCGGGTTGACCTCGATTCCACGCTAGGAAACGTTGAAGCCCAACAATTTGCCAGCTGGAACCTCGAAGACGCACTTATTAGGGTTAAGAATCATGTTGACTTTTTAGACATCACTGCTATATCGTCCACATAGGCGTGAACGTTTCGACCAATTTGGTCGTGCAGGCAACGTTGCATTGTCCGTTGGTATGTAGCACCTGCGTTTTTCAGACCAAAGGGCATCGTGACATAGGAAAACGTGCCGTAGGGTGTAGTGAACGAAGTGGCCAATTGGTCCGCCTTCCTCATCTTGATCTGGTGGTATCCTGAGTATGCATCGAGAATACACAAAAGTTCGGAGCCAGACGTCGAGTCAAAGACTTGGTCAATGCGAGGCAAAGCAAATGGATCGTTGGGGCATTCTTTGTTCAAGCCGGTGTAATCAACGCACATTTTAATTCTTTGGTTCCCTTTTTGGGGAAAATTACAGGATTGGCCACCCATTAGGTGTGAAGGACTTCTTGGATAAAACTATCCTTAAGTAACCTAGCTAACTATTTGCCTATGGAGTGTCTCTTATCATCTCCATAGCGTCGTAGAGGTTGTTTCACTGATTTGCATTTTGGATCAATGTTCAAGCTGTGCTCAGCATGTTCCCTAGGTACACCTTTCATGTCTGCAGGTTGCCAGGAAAAGATATCCTTATTCTCACAGAGGAACTCGATGAGCGCGCTTTCCTATTTGGGATCCAGGTTCATTCCAATGGTGGTGGTCTTGGAGGCATCGCCTACCACAAGTTCCACCGGCTTGGTCTCGATGGCGTCCTTGAATTCCGGGGCGGAGTCAGAGATCTGTTTCTTCGATACGGGCATCTCCGAGGCATCGACCTTTCTCTAGATCTCCTTGAATTATTCACTATAGAGGACAGCTTCCGCGTAGGCTGCTCCTCCAATCTCGCAGTCCCTTGCTTAGGTAAAGCTTCCGGATACGGTGATGACACCGTTTGGTCTAGGTATCTTGATTTTGTTATAGACGAAGCATGGCTTGGCCATGAAGGTGTGGAATATGCCGCGGCCAAATATGACGTGGTACACGCTCTTGAAGGGTACCACCTCGAAGGTCATGCGCTCTTGGCGGTAATTATTAACATCACCAAAGGCGACCTGAAGTGTGATGCACCCAAGGGACCAAGCCTCCCGTCTAGGAACTACGCCGTGGAAGATGGTGTTAGTCCGCCTTAGGTTTGCCTCCGTCAAGTTCAACTTCTGCAATGTATCTAGGTACATGATGTTGATATTGCTTCCACTATCCACCATACATTTGGTGAACTCATTGCCATCAATCAAGGGGTTGATGACCATGGCGTATTGGTTCTCCGTAGGGATGAGGTCTGGGTGATCCTTCCTGTCCCAAGTAATTGGAATCTGCGACCAGCGCAGGAACTGGGGAACTGGGGGGAGAGGATCCATCAGTATCCTCATGGAGGTCTTCTGTTGTCGGACGGTGGGGGTGCCAAGGAAAGTGTGGAAAACTGCTGCCTTCTTCTCGAAGGGGTTCTTGCCTTTGTCGTCGCACTTGGCAGCGTGCTTGGGGTCGATGTACTCATCCATGTCACTTGAATCCTTGGACTCCTCCTCCTTCTTCTTCCCTTTTCCCTTTCCTCGCGGTCTGTTCTTTCGAATTTGCTTGTAGCCAGACTCTGGGTCCTCCTTGAGGTCGTTGGCGAACTTGTAGTGGTGATTGGTGTGGGTGGCCTTGCCGTTGGCATCGTGGTGTACGAGGCACAGCATATCGCAGTACTCCTCGTAGGTTTGGGGAACGCGGACCGCTGCCGAGGTAGTTTCACTTCGTCGTTGATTCCCACGACCAGCTCCCCGTCCTCGGCCACGCTGTCTGCCATCACCTCGTCCTGCGATGGTCATAGCGACCATGTCGGGAGTTTGCTTTTCTTCTGGTGCGGTTTCCCGCTTTGTTTTGTTGTTCCTCCGAGCTTGAGTTGGAACGGCTGTTACCTGCAGGGGCCCACGAGCATCGTCGTCAGCAGCTGCGAACTCACTGGACAACTGAATCATCTGGTTCAAGTCTAGCTGCTGATTGTCCTGCAAGCGCTTCAGCTTATGTCGGAGCAACGTGCCCCTTTCCAACCCATCGATGAAGGCGGCCATGGCGATCTGAGCATGCACTCCTGCGCAGAAATTCTTTATATCCAGCCAGCAGGAGAGGTAGGCGCGAGATGTCTCGTCTTTCTCTTGCACACATCGATGTAGATCGCCAACAGTGAAGGGACGCTTGTACTTACCCTCGAAGTTCTTGGTGAATTCTTCTTGCATGTCTATCCAATTGTATATGGATATTTCCGACAAGTCATCAATCCATTGACGGGCCATGCCCGCCAACATCAATGGGAGGTACTTGACGGCGACGTTGGGGTTACCCCCAGCGATCTCCAACGTGTTACCATAGTCCTGCAACCATGTAGCTATCTTGGCGGTGCCATCATAGGGCTTGATGGTCTTGTCAATCCGAAAACCTTTGGGGTAAGTTGCGGACCGTATCACAGGTCCAAAGCAACGTGGTCCCAGGTATGGTCCTTCCCGAGCCTCATGGATCTTGTCCAGACGCTAGCGTGCATCGTATGGCTTCGGGCTTCTTTTCTTCTTTTTGACATCAGGGGATGGGTTGCGTGAGCGACGCGGAACTCTTCCGCCATGGTGGCTTCTAGGTGGCGACGGAGGCGGAGATGGCGATGGGTTAGCTTTCTTGCTGTTACCCTCCTGCGATGCCCGACACTTGTCGCGGTTGCTTGTGGGACGCGGAGGGTCATGGCACGACTTGCTCTTGTGTCCTTGGTTGCGCTCTCCGTCATGACGGGTCTGCTCCGTGTTGTCGTAGATGACGATGCCGCTCTGCCTTGGCGGGGGCATATCCGTATGACGGTGAGCCTTGGTTTCTTCGCGATGTCGGGTGGAGCGGGGCGGTGGCGATGGGCAACGAGGTTGGGCCTTACCTCCGTGGTCGGAGGATATGGGGATAGCGTCCTTCCTGTTGCGCGCAACCCTCCCTCTTCGTTCTGACGAACCCGTCTGAGACCCGACATCAAGAGGAGATCTGTCCCTTGGCGGCTTATGCTAGCTAGACTGACAAAACGCTGGGTCAGACTCAAGCCTCTGAGAGTTGGCCTTTTCCTGCTGTTTCACCACCTTGGACACAAGGTCATAGACCTGGTCCACCGCTTTAGGTGATCGATCCTGCTCCAGAAGGGTCTTGGTGATGGCGAGGTTGAGGAGAGGGGTGTGCATCACCTGCCTGCCTTCACTGTCAATGTATGGCTTGGATTGTGCTAGCTTCGAGGGAGCCCATCCTAGGTTTCGCCGTACACCAGGATCGTTGATGATGCGAGCCGAAGTTCTCTTGGTCTTCTGCTGCTGCAGGAGAGTCTTGTACTCGGCCTCCATTGCTCTAGCTTTCTCTATCGACTTCTGCGTGTTGGCCAGATCTCGATCTAGCTTTGCACCCTTCTCCGCGATGGCCTGTGCTTCCTCCAGCAGCTGCTGGCACTTCTCGTCAAGCTAGGTCACGTTCCGGATATGATCTACGGTCAAGGGCTCGACAAGGAGATTGCCGTACATTACTCTATCAGCTGGAGTAACTTGGGCAGCAGCAGACGTAGATGCCTGAGGCGGCGGGTTTGCGGTGTTATTGTTGCTCGGTCCGGTGCCGAGTTACTGCCGTTGTTGCACTGGGTTAGGCGGAGGGGGCATGGCCTTTGCGCGATCATTGTCGGCAGTAACAGGTGGTCCCTTCCCCTTGTCTAGAGCTATAGGCGAAGCTCTTCCAGGTTGATCTTCATCCATCGCCAACCCAATGGCGACGAACACCTCTCGGGACACGACGGCGTTGTTGGCTTGATCATCGCACTATTAATCTTCCTCCATCTCTTGCATGGCAGAGTCTAGCTCCTCCGGGCTGAAATCTATCTCCTCTGAATCTGCACTGAAGTCGGCGTAAAGCGCGTCAATCATAGAGTCGGAAGGTGACGGGGCTTCCTCGATGACGGGGGTGGAGGTGCAACGGGCGCGATGATGACTGGAGGTGGTGGCGCAACTGCGGCGATGGCGGACGGAGGTGGTGGTGGCAGTGGCTAAATCGGTGGCGCTCCATCAATGAGCGCGAGATCTGTCTGAGCTCCCTCTTCAGCCTCCGCGTAGTTATTGACGGTGTTCACCATGCTTTCTAAGGTGAGACATCCTGAAGCCTGCTGCCGCCTTAGAGAATGCCGAAAAAGCGTTCCCTTGTCCAATCCTTCCACAAAGTGATACATGGCATCATCATTGGGGTAATGCGCCAGATCGGCCCGTATACGGAGCCACCTGAGGAGGTAATCGCGGGGGTTTTCGCCCTCTCTTTGAACGCAACACGTCAGATCAAAGATGGTAACCGCGCCGACGAACTTGGATCTCTGCTGTCTAGATGCACTAACGAAGCCGGCGGATTTGCAGTTATCTTCCACCGTTATATCCTGCACAGGGGCGGTTTGGGTAGGCCTTGAATTTTTCCGATCTTTGCCGGCAAACTCTGAAGAGAGATCCGACATTGATCCTTCCACGAACGTACCCTTCCTTTAGGCGGTCCGTGCGGGTCTTGAATTTTTCCGATATTTTTCGGCAAACTCCGAGGAGATATTCGACATCGATCCTTCCGCAAACGTATCCTGCCCGTAGGCAGTCCGTGTGGGTCTTGATGCTCCTCCGACTCCCAGGGAACTAGTTCCCAAGTAGGTTTCGCCGATGAAGAGATGGATGTCTCCGATGGGGACGATCGAGCATCGTGTCGGGTTCGTCTTCGCCGGGATCCAGAACTCGTCGGGAGGGACGATCGAAACGTTGCCAGAGAAGAGAACACGACCTGTAACACCCCTTCTACTGGGCCCGTGGGGTGTCACTCCTGATAGCTTAATAGGATATCTATACTGGCCCCATAGACCAACACTAGTCTTTTCTGCGCACTTTGTCCTCACTCATGCGCACCCGGTTACCCACTTCCCGGTCGGTCACCCATCCTAGAATTTTTCTAGGCCAAGCACGCTTAACCTTAGAGTTTTTTTTGAATGAGCTTCCGGAAAATAAGTTGCAACTTGTTAGTATGAGTATCCTATCAATCCTATTAAGCCATGTGTTGGATCTCACATACACCCACCCTTTAGAAGATCGATGCCCTCATCGATCAAGCACACTCCAGGAACGTCCCCTCTTGGCACGCGTATGTGCGTCCAGTGCCGGCACATGTGCCATGTTGTGTCCACTCCGGGCCACACGCGCCATGCGCCACATGTCCGCCACTGACCCGCACACGCCCGTGTAACCGCGAGGGTCGGCTCTGATACCACTCTGTAACACCCTCGTAATCGGCCCTATGCAAGTTTCAGCGATTCCCGCCAAACCCGCATAGAAACGATTCAAAGGTGCCCACCAGGCACTTTCATGTGGGTGGAAAATGAAGTAATACCATTACACATTAGTCCATGATGGGACCCACACAACATATATATACAACATCGACTCCATGAGTCAATAATACAGATATACAATACAAAGATCCAAATCACCTTGAAAACGATACAACGTCCGACTACGGACAAGATGCAAATGGGGCTAAGATCCCTGAAGAATAACCAATGGCGTCCATAACCCTGCCCAGGCCAGGCCGGAAGGGTAACCCTGCTAATGACGATGATCTCAAAACCTGCTTAAACAGAAGGGGTGCCAAGAAAGGGCAATGGAAAAAAGAGAGCGGTCAGTACTGAGGCCAGTACACGGCGAGACTAGAATTCGGCGGTCCTCGCCTACATAGGTATGGTGGACTGAAGCTACAACACGGCATGCACTAAACAACCTATAGAGACTCAATACAACTGGCGGCTATCAGAGAGGTATAAGAAAGACCTATTCGGATCCAACCTGAAACTATCACCAAGAATACCCATCCTTGTATTTCCCCCTCGAGACCAAACGAGGAAGTCAACCGAGGAACTCACACAGTTGACACTTTTATTCATTCCATTATAGTTGCGACAATTACTAGTCAGATATAGATAGCATGAGTCATCCTGATATAATAAGAAGTGGACAGTTTTAGTTAACCATTCCATTGTAGTTGTAGTACTTACTAGTCAGATACATATAACATGAGGCACCCCAAAACCCAGCAGTTGTTGGTACTTTTATTTATCCATTCCGTTGTAGTTGTAGTACTTACTAGTCAGATACAATGATAACAGGTGACAACCCAAACCAGCAGTTATTGGCACTTTTATTTAGCCATTCCATTATAGTGAAGCTGATTACTAGTCATTATAAAATCAAATTTATAGCACTACTTTAGTTATAGTTGTCTATGATCGAGATATTGTGCTCCAAGTCGTCCATAAACGCGGACACGGCTTTCAGAAAGTTTTACCCTGCAGGGGGGCACAAATAGCAACACACACATGATCAACCTCGAGAGAAACCAAATGAAAACCCAATGAGGCATCACGACAGAACATTCGCAAGATTCATATTTGATTTCAGGGGGCCACCCCACTAAGCTACCCGCGACGAAGTTGGCCGGCTCTGAGACGGACCCAGAGGTTTGTGACAATGGCTGTAAACGACTGGGAACCCGAAAGTGTGACTGGGCTTGTCGATACCGCGAAAACATTCCACGTTGGTTCCAAAACAGTACAGACGCTCCACGCGCAATCGTAAATAAAGCAGTAAAGCATGGCATAAGTATAGGATAGTAATAAAGCCCCAAACTACTTGTGGCCCCAAGGAATTAAATATGACTCAAGCTAGGGTTAGGGGGACACAAGTGGACGGTTAAAAACCAAATAACATCTATTGCCCACCTGTGCCTCTTCATTATTTACCTACTCCAATTTTAGTTATTAAACAGTAATTAAAGTTATAATCATCTCCAACATTAAACATAAGGCAATACTCCAACAACTGTGGAACATCGACGGCGCGACGCAACACCTGCGCAAGAAACCACGACTTGTATTGCTGACTATCTACCAAACAACAAGTAATAGGATGTGTCCAAGGCAATTTAATGGCTGCAAGGGATATCACGAGTACGAAAACTAGAGCATCGCATCATAGAAAGCAATAGATCAACAGGAGGAAATAAAGACTATAAAAGTGAGATAGGTAGAAAGAGGGAGAATGCTCGCCTGAAAACATTGCCAAAGGTTCATCTGAAGATCGGTTCGACACTCGCATCAACTCATCGGCCTAATCCGTGAAGAAGCAAAGCACTAGAACAAACACTGGATGCACTATTTAATACTACGGCAGAAGATCGGGCATGATGCATGTATGATGTATGACATGGCAAAGATGCGATGCAATTAGGACATATTAAGCGGAACCAGGGTCCCGATAATTTAATTATTAGGTTCGTGTTGTTTAGATACCCCGCAATTTAAATGTTGTCTTAACAAAGCAAAATATAGCACCGGTTCGCTACACAAATTTAAATGGGGCCATTATAAGACTAGAAAAGACCGCATATGGTCTCCATGTTTATTTATGAAGTGAATCGGCGTAAGGCCCCCAAACCACACAATATGTATGTGAGTATGAATGATTAGATGCAACAAGTATATATCATTTATAAAAATAGGGGTCTCGGGAAAAGGGTCACACATGGCGGTCGAAGATCTTGGGCTTCGGGGGTTCGACGAGGTTCGGAGGAGGGGGCCCGGGTCTTCGGCCGGAATGGTCTTCGAATACAGGATCAGGAAGAACTTGGTGCTCCGAGGGTTCGGGTTCCGTCTCGGTGGTGTCTGTCTTCGGGGTTCCGTGAGGGAGGCCTTGTATATGGGTCTTGCCCGAAGAGCTTGGCGGTGGTCGTTGTACAACTTGTAGTAATTGTCCCTCGGAAGGCCTCGATCAACCAAAGGAGTATCCATCGGGCAGAACTTGCAGAGCCCACTAACACCACAGATAACTCAAAGCACCATCTGTTGGGAATATTCCCTAGAGGCAATCATGTATGATGAGATTTCCCATTGTATTCATAAAGATATTAAGTAGTCCTTGTATAAACATCTGATGTGTATCATTGAATATGTGCTTCGGTTGTGGAACTATGCATTCATGTTGTTTGTACTAAATATCCTTGGTCATTGAGGTTGTGTTGGACACACAACTTAGACCAATGTGAAAGTTGGCTTGATGACTCGGTTCCACTTGTCATGGGCATGGAGATGCTATTCCAACTTACACAGACTAGGCTAAAGAGTTTAGAGAGTCGGATTGACCCATATTGAGGTACAACGAACAAGTTGTCATTTGTATATCTCAATCAATGTAATCCTTAGACCTGAGGTTGTTGCATAGTCCGAGTTGAGGATCACCGACTTAGGTTCTGTCAAACGCTGATCCGTAACTGGGTAGTTATAAAGGCAGGGTTCAGGTCGACTGAGAATCAAGCTGCGTGATGTGAATAACCAAGATGGGATTTTGCCCCTCCACTCGGAGAGATATTCTCTGGGCCCTCTCGTGAGATATGATCTGGAAAGCATGGCCATACACGACTCGGTTAAGTGTTAACCAAGGCGATCGACTTAGAGTTAGTCGGGTGTATCACTTATCTCGGATCGAGAAGAGAGTCGGACTATTTAAGGGATGACATATATTCGCCTATAGTCCTACAAGGTATATCGTGAGGCAAAAGGGACTCGGACGTAAGTCGCATTGGAAAGGCAAGTCATCATGACTCTTCGGTACTTGGGAGTCGGCACGTTTTGCTAGGATCCGCTACCGACTGATCGATTGAGAGTCGGACTCCAATTGTGTCCAAGTAGCCATGAGCATGCGGGGTCACACACTTAATAGAGGGAGCAAGTTCGGATTGGATCTGAACCTGTAATCTGGTTGGGTTGGACCTAAACCGGATTAGGACTGAGTTAGTGAGTTGGACTTACGGTGACTAGTGTTATATGGGCTTTAGTGAATGGGTCGCGCGAGCAGAGCCCACGTTCACTCCCTATATATAGTGGAGCACCTTAACCCAGAAAGGTTAATCGTTGTTCGGTTAGGTCATTCCATGTGTTGGAAACCCTAGGTCCACAGCAGTCCTGCCGCCGTAACGAACCTAGAAGTTCGCCGCCGGTGCTCCTCCTTGTACGTGTGGATACCAGCAGAGGTGTTGTGCGATCATCACCAGGACGATCGGATCGTGAGGACTGCACTGCATCAACTGACGCGCTTCATCAGTAATCCACAACCGCGCGTCTAGTGGTAAACCTCGTGGCCTTCTACCGCAGCTAGAACTTGGGATCACCACGTTAGAGGAATTTTTTTGTTTTATCTCCGCGTGGCCCAACACCATCTTCATGTATCTACACAGTTGATGCTCTTGTTTTTAGGAAGATTCTCACGGTCGCGGTATCACGTCAGCATCACATCACAACAAAATTGTATCACAGAAAAGAGCTAGCCAAAAGATGATACAACTATTGAAGCCTTCCTGGACGCATGGCCATGTGTTCGACGCAGACGTCTAGGTCAGGGATGGTGCGCCGGCGATGGTTGCGGGCGAGGATGACCTTGGCGGGCATGATCGAGGTGAGTGGCAGTGGGAAGGGACACCGGCGAGGTTAACGAGCAGGGCATGCGTCTGTAGTGTTTCGTAGCATGGAAAACAAAAATTTTCTACCGCATACAAACAAACAAGCCAAGATATATCTACTAGATTGTAGCAACGAGTCGATAGAATAACTCACCCTCGAAGATTCCAAAGTGTTTAACGAGAGCGGATTCTCGTGGGTGATGTAGTCGTACTCTTCCCGATCTTAAGATCGCGTGGACGATTCTTCCGGCGCTGTGTTCCGGCAGCGCTCCCGCAGTCGATCACACGTTCGGTACTCGACGAAGACCTTCCTCTCCCTTGTTCCAGCAGGCAGCGGAGGTTGTAGCACTCTCCTCGCGATTCCGGCAGCACAACGGCGTGGTACCGGAAGTAGAGGGGAGATCTCGCAGGGCTTCGCCTTAAGCCGTAGCGAGTATGGTGGAGTATGAGAGAGTCCCTCGACGATCTAGGATTTAGACACGCCGAGGAGGGGGCTAGGCCGGCGGCTAGGGTTTCACCTAGGCGGCGGCGGCGAGTGCCCTAGGGCCGGCGGCGGATATGGAGGCGGTGGCGGCTTGGTACTAGGGTTTGGAGGAGAGGATCTTGTGTGTCTCTAGGAGGGAGCCCTGCCCCTCCTTATATAGGTGGAGGGGCCGGCCGGCCAAGGGGAGGGAGGGGAGTCCCTCCCCAACTCGGCTTGGGTGGGCGCCGCCGGTTGGAGGAGGGAACTCCTCCCCAACTCAGTTTCCCACTCCTCCTCCTCTTTCCAAAAACTGTCGTTTGACTTTCACACTAGCCGTTTGACTTTTCAAACTAGGATTTGAATAAACCCTCTATTTTGATCAGCGATGACACCGAATACATGATGCAATCATACCAACTTGATATAACACATTCATGTCCCCTTCCCCCCCGGAGTGCCGGACATTCCGGAAGCTTCTAGAACATTCCCGATGAAAACACCGGAACCATTCTCTATCTCCGAAACGGGACTTTCCTTATATGAATCTTATTCTCCGGACCATTCCGGATCTCCTCGTGATATCCGGAATCCTATTTGAGACTCCGAACAACATTCGGTCTCTTTCTCATCATTCCATAACTACTCAAACAACGTCGAATCCTTAAGTGTGTCTCCCTATGGTTCGTGAATTATGCGGACATGATCGAGACACTTCTCCGAACAATAACCAATAGAGGAATCTGGAAATTCATATGGCTCCCACATATTTCTACGATTACTTTGCGATCGAATGAACCACTTACATACGATATCAATTTCCCTTTGTCTCACGATAGTTTACTTATCCGAGGTTATGATCGTCGGTATCTCTGCATACCTAGTTCAACCTCGTTACCGATAAGTACTCTTTTCTCGTTCCCGTGATATGTGATCCCTTGTGAGCCAGTCACATGATTGCAAGCTAATTGGATGACATTTCACCGAGAGGGCCCAGAGTATATCTATCCGTCATATGGATGGACAAATCCCACTCTTGATCCATGTGTTTCAACCAATACTTTCCGAACACTCAATGCCACCTTTATAACCACCCAGTTACGGTGTGGTGTTTGATGTCATCAAAGCATCCATCCGGTAAAGGTGATATGCATGATCTCATGGTCGAAGGAATTAGATTACTATGTATCAGAAAGCATATAGCAATTGAACTATTAAAATGACTTGATCTTTATGCTACGATTATCTATAGGAGTATGTCCACCATATCATTCTCCTAACGATATGATCTTGTTGTTAATAACATCTCAATGTTCATGATAGGGAAACCACAATCATTTATTAACCAACAAGCTAGTATTATATATAGAGGCTTTACTCGGGACTTCAAATTAAGTTTACAAATCACACAAGTATTAATGTTTCCTTGTTAATACTATTATAGCATGAATGTAAACATTTATCATAAACACAAAGATATAATAATAACTACATTTATTATTGCCTCTAGGGCATATCTCCAACAGTCTCCCACTTGCACTAGAGTCATCTAATCTAGATTACATGGTAATATACCGAACACCCATGGTAGTTTGGTGCTGGTCATGTTTTGCCCTCGGGAGATGTTTAGTCAACGGATCCGCCACATTCAGATATGTGTGTACTTTGCAAAATCTTTATATCTCCATCTTGGATATGTTCTCGAATAGCGTGAAAACGTTGCTTAATGTGCTTCAGCTTCTTGTGTGACCTTGGTTCTTGCGCATTGGCTATGGCGCCCATGTTATCACAGTAGATAGACATTGGGTCCAGCGCACTAGGAACCACACCCAGCTCTGTAATGAACTCTTTCATACATATCGCTTCTTGTGAAGCCTCCAAAGCAGCCATGTATTCCGATTCAGTTGAAGATCTCGCCATAACGCTTTGCTTTGCACTCCTCCAGCTAACTGCTGCACCATTCAAAATAAACACGTATCCAGATTGTGATGGGGAGAGAGAGAGCGGTTCCGCGAGGTGGGGCCAAGGGGGAGCAGGGTGGACGGGTGAGTGGGTTCGGTTCCAGGTGGGTGGAGCCTAGCGATAGGGTGGGGTGAGTCTGGTGGTGTCCGACGGCGGGGAGAGGGAGTAGATGTGGGTTTGGGGATAGAGTTAGGGTTAGGGTTTGAAGGGGGAGGTTAGTTGAGCCGGGTGGGCCTTGGCAGGGTTATGGACGCCATTGGTTATTCTTCAGGGCTCTTAGCCCCATTTGCATCTTGTTCATACTCGGACGTTGTATCGTTTTCAAGGTGATTTGGATCTTTGTATTGTATATATGTATTCTTGACTCATGGAGTTGATGTTGTATATATATGTTATGTGGGTCCCATCGTGGACTAATGTGTAATGGTATTACTTTGTTGTCCACCCGCATGAAAGTGCCTGGTGGGCACCTTTGAATCGTTTCTATGCGGGTTTGGCGGGAATCGCTGAAACTTGCATAGGGCCGATTCCGAGGGTGTTACACGACCGATGGCTACGGTTTCTATGATTCCCGCGAAGATCTTGGTCCTCGCCCGCTGAAGAGCCTGAAGCGCCTCTTTCCCCACGGTGGGCGCCAACTGTCGTGGTATTGCCGACGGGTACGCCATGGAGGTGTCCTCACAGTGCGTGTTTAGATATGTGGGGGAAGGCGGGTGGTTGACGGGTACGAGGTAACACAGCTTACCCAGGTTCAGATCCCACGATGGTGGCGGAATCCTACTCCTGCTATAAATCACTATAAGGGCAATACGCCGAGTTATAGGGATTGGTTCGCTGTGCGCGGTGACTAGAAATCTAAGTTATCGTGCCCTAATGGATCGCATAGGCCCGACTTATATAGTCGCCAGGTCCTAGGGTTACAGGGAAAAGTCTTAGCCGGATAGGTTACAGAGTCCTACACTGCCTATAATTAGTCTAGCGTGTCTGCACTCCAAGGCTCCGGGTACGTCAGTGACTCCTCTGTATCCTTCCTTTATCCAGCATGGGCCTCCCTTCTGGATCCATCTAACTGGACCGCCCAGCAGGCCATGGGTCATGCTACCAACTGTGGGCCACCCGGGTTAGCCGGATAAGAGACATGCTATGAGGATACCCATATAGCATATCCCCAACAAGTTTTGGGCTCGGAGGTCGAGCAGCATCGCGGGCGCACACCTCCTGTGCTCCCGTCGGTGACGCGGTCGAGTTGCACAGTATGCTAGGTGCGGCTATCCAGGTATGTCCAGTCCCCGGGGATCTAGTCGCTGAATTTCAGCGGGTAGATTCTTACTGTTTTTCGATGTCCAGTCCCCGAGTTTCTAGTCGCTGAATCTCAGCGGCTAGGTACATAGGAATTTCTTCGCTGTCCAGTCCCCGAGTGGCTAGTCACTGAATTTCAGCGGCTAGGCACTTAGGAATTTCTTCGATATTTGGTAACGTGTGGTCGTGTTTGTCCAGGGCCTTCAGCGCGAGTCAGCGGAGCGATTGGCCGCCAAGGAGCGTCTGGAGAAAGATCTCCGCTCCATGTGGGACGTAAACGAGCAACTGCAGGCAACTGCTGTAAGTGTTCAAGGTGCCCTTTTCCACAACCGTTTTCTTTTGAACTTATACTCACGGTCGTGTTGCTGCAGAGGGTCATTCAGTCGCGATGGAGAAGGCCTGCGAGGGTTTGGTCCCTGCGAGCGACTTGACTGCTGCCGAGTCGTCTTTGACCGCCGCAGAAAGGCTAGTAGCTGAGTTGGAGCGAGAGCTCAAAGCCGCAAAGGCGGAGGTGACCTCGGCGGACAAGCGGGCTAAAACGGCTATCGTTGCCGCTGCTGAGGAGCGGAAGGTGTCTGATGCACTCGTCGCAGGGCTGCAAAATTACTTGTCGAGTCTTCAGGACTTCATTACGGGGCGCTGCCTTCCCTTGATTGGTGAGTTCCTTTTGTTTTGCGTTTGGCTGGTTTGGCGAGTCCCCGAGCGTGCAGGTCGCCTTTGTGGTTTTGCACCCTTCTGATTGTAGACTACCTGTGCTTCGCAGGGAAGATTCTTGACGACGAGGCCGAGGCGCAGTCGTACAATGCGCGGCAGTGTGTCACCATGCTAGTGGACTCTTCCGCTCTTTTGGCGACTTGCATTCGCGCGTATCTTCAGGAGATCTCGCCGACGAAGGTGATCCCTAGTGAACTCACTGAGGTCTGGCGCTACTTGGAGAAGGCTCTGGTTCTTATGGAGTTCATGTCGCGGTCGACTTTCTGTCGTGGGGCTGCGACTGTGCTGAGCCTTGGGCTCCCGCACTTCCCCAATGATTTCGACCTCGACGACATCACTAGCGGGCATCCTTCATCGACAGGCTCGGTCAATCTATTTGACGTGCTGAAGCTGACCGACCGGGCCACGGTCTACTCCGATCGGGTGTTGGCGATGGGCGACTTCCTGCCATATCAAGAGACGATTGTCGCCCCGAACGACCCTGAGCCGGCGAATCGCAACTTCAAGGTGGGGCAGCCGTTCTGATCAGCGATGATGGGCACCTTGACGACGTATCCGTCAAACCCGTGGATTCCCTGCATCCATGTCCGCGGGAGCGGTGGCGCGTCATCATCAAAGCCTACGGAGTAGACCACTTTTCCGATTGGTGTTAATTGTAAATTAATGTATGCCTGCCTTATAAGCGAACATATTTTGTTGCTATAAGGAATGCGTGTATGCTTTTGTCAGTTTGTTTTACTTTGATTTGTTTGGTTGTGCGAGTCCCCGAGCGCGTCCACCCTTTTGTGGGGTTTACCTTGTTTATTTGTGTGTGTTTGTTGTTGTACTGTTAGTTAGTTTAGGCCGACTCGTCGTGGCTTGGAAAACCAGTTGCATGGCGACCCCAAGGGGTGCTCTATACTTAGCCGTTTTCCCGGACGCGAACAGGGTCAGTTGGAAGAGTCACCGAGCGTTTTACTTAGCCGTTCCAGTTGCATGCCCAAGGTAGGTGAGGACGAAGCGCGTTGTATTTGGCGCGTCGTTCCACCTGACTCGGGGAATCAGTCGTGTGGTGAGTCCAGGACGCGCTCTCATACTTGGTGTTTTCCCTAACCGCGTGGGTTTGGACTGGCGTCAGTCCCCGGGCGTGGTACTGTAGCACCCCCGGGGTTAGGGTTAAACTAACCTCAGATCACCATCTAAGATAAGTTCGACTCCCAAACAAGGAGGTTCACATTATGATTCGGTAACATTACAGAACACAGGATTCAACATCATAAGTTTAAACTCTTAACAAAGTAAGATAGTAGAGTTATTACAAACCAGAGGTCATAGACCCAACATTACATCACACAACGAAAGCAAATTATGTTGTTCTACACAACAACTTAGCAAAAGGCATAGGAGGCCATAAACAAAAGCGACGTCCATCCCATAGTCCTCAGGCTGCTACCTGGGACCCCCAACTACTTGTCGATGTCTATGTAGAAGCCACCTTCAGTTGCAACCAGATCCTCTGTAGAAAAACAACAATGGCGCAAGGCTGAGTACGAGAATGTACTCCACAAGACTTAGATAACCTAGTATCTACATGCTTTGGCTAGAAAGGCTTTCTCTGGATTTTCTTTTGCGAAAAGCAATCTTTATTTGTAAAAAAGAGAGAGAAGAGGCTCATCTACTCAGAATCTTTTAAAAGGGGATCAGATAGGGACTCCTTCATCTTGTTCATCACATCTTGGTAACCACCAGCTTCATCAGAACCTCCTATCTAGGATCACCCCCTTAACCCAGAGGAAGCATCCTTAAGCACACGTGGATTAACAAGTTTTACTTAGGTTATAGATCTCTATGATCATCACGTCCGTTCCCAAGTCGTTCATAACCGTGAACACGGCTTTTTGAAAAGATTAATACCCTGCAGGGGTGTACAACTTTACCCACACTTACCAACCGACTCTTAATGAAAAATTATTAGCCCTCTTCCTTGGAAGGCTGGTAAAGGGTGGTTGACCACGACCTTTACCTCGCTTTCGCCGAGACCATGAGTCGCGCCCTAGGGATGGTTCCGCCGTAACGGGTCAAGTCCCGAAGCCGGTCCCTAAAGATGTGAGGCGAGGTTGGTTCACCAGGGGATCCATTGACCCCAAGCAACCGCGGCCACGCTTCCCTACCTGTTATGATGCACCTCTTTTACCTCCTTATTTCGAAATGGTTTTCAATGCGTATGCCAGATGGAAAGCGCGAACTATGTGACTCATGGAATCTACTAGGCAAGTTAGTTGCTCGTGGGGTTTTCTAGGCCCCGTGTGGTTGTACGCTCGTCTTGGTTCAAGAGGCAAGAACTCGGTTCCTAAGGGTGGAGAGCATGGGACTACAAAAACCACACCCAATGTGGCCTCCCATACAAGCCTTAGCATGATTAGTTAACTCCTTCGATGATGTCACCACCTCCTACCTTTCTAGATTCTCCGACACCTCTGATTCATCTTTTCGATAGATCAGACTTAAATACTATGCATGGCTAAGCTGTCGACCTCAGAAGATCTAGCAACGCTCAGATGCCAGACCTGGGTATGCTAGGAACAGTGGATCAGGAGTATAAGGCTACAAAAGGGAAACAGTGCAGCAGATAGGTAACACTAGCTACTGACAAAAGACCACATTGGAATTGTGTGCATCATAGCGAGAAAGTAATATACTTTGTAAAAGTAGGTTCAGAATGAGAGGCTACGCTTGCCTTGTCCGTCAGTAGAAAGGTACGGATCTTCGGTGTTACTGACTTCAGCTTCGGGTTTAGATCCTATCGCGAAGAACCAAATACCGGAAACAAAGACGACAATCAAGACATGGCATCCATGCAATTCTCAAACAAGGATGATGATATGACAAGTTTAATTTCATTGAAATGAAACCCTAAAACATGCTCGGCAATTTAAACGGGGTTCCGAGGGTTGAAAACCCTAACTCAGAAAACTCCGGAATCACCTGAGGGGTTACTATGTTGTTCTAAATAAACTTGTCATTAAGTTGATTAGCAATGCATGATTATAGTTTAGTTAGATAGTTCTTATTTTTCTGAACATTTTGATATATTATTTGTATTTTTCTGATTTAAAATGAATTAGTTATGGATTTCTCTACTTTTAATTCATTTTAAATTATTTTTGGAATATTTAAATTATTTTATAACTTGGGCCCACGTGTCATAGTTTTATTCATTTCTGAAAACATTGATTGAAATTGTTAAAATGCTGACAAGGGTGGCCCACAGATATTTATTTATATTCTAGAAATAATTACAAAACATTTAATAAAAGAAAAAGGGAGTTACTACTCCAGCATGACGTCATGCTGACGTTAGGGCTCTAATCCTAGCTCTTCTCACCGAGGATTTTGCCAGCCCCAGTGACTGATAGAGGGGCCCCAGGCCACCTCATCTAGCCACACGACCACCCCTGGTCAACAGGCCACGCTGGGCTACGTCGACGCCACCTAGAGGCCACGTGGGCTCGCCGGAGACACGTCAGTAGCGGTGGACAGTGGCGCTGGAGGGAGAGAGGGGACGCGCGGATGGGCGGGTTCAAACGAGCGCTGCAGGGCGAACCTAAAGGGGGCGGCGCCGCCGATTATTGGTCACCGGAGCAGCCTCCACGACGAAAGACGGCGCTTGCAGATCAGTGACGCGGCGTCGGCACAGAGGGGGAGGAAGCAAGCAGAGGGTGCCTTGAGCACCAGGGGCTCACCACGATGCTCACAGGAGGGTTGGCGAAGCCAGGCGAGGCCGGGATCGACGACGAGGCGAGCGGCGGAGCACGTCGAGGTCGGGGAAGAAACAGTTGATGGCGACGAATCACGGCGTGGTGGCTCGATTCCTTTTGCGAGGAGCACCAGCGCGACGAGGCGGAGCTCGTGGGCTCACTGGCGAAGCTCGGGGCGACACGGTTCGGCGGGGCACGACGGAGCCCGAGGCTAGGGTTTCGGCCGCGGTGCAGAGAGGACGAGAGATCGCGAGAGGGAAGAGGATAAGGCGAGAGAGAGGTGTGCGCGCGGGTCTTATCCTCCACCGGGGCGGCGGCGCTGATCTTGGCGCGCGACGGCATCGGGTGGTCGGCGGCGAGCTACCGAGCAGCTTCGCATCACGGGGAAGAAGATGACGTCGAAGGGGTACCAGGCCAGGTGGGCCGGAGTGAGCGCGAAAGAAAGAGAGAGGGAGAGGATGGGCCGGCTGGGCTGTACTGGCTGCTGTTTTTTTATTTGCCAAAGTTCTTTCCTTTTTCTGTTTTGTATATTCTCTTTGTATTTCATTTTGAAATACTGTTTTAAACATTCCAAAAATACCAGGGGTTTTTAATAAGTATATAAAACATTTGTGGGGCCCTTTTAATCAAGTTGGGCTCCAAATATTTTTGTCATTTCAAAATTCAAAACTAGTTTGAATAAATTTCAAAGAGGGAGGGAACATAGGGTTTTAGGGTTTTGAATTTGCATTTCTTAAACCACACACTTGAACTTATGCATACATTTTATTGATTTAAACGGATGCATGCAATGGTTATGTGCTAATTACATATGTTACAAACTTGGGCCGTTATAGTTCTACCCCCTTACAAGAATCTCGACCCGAGATTCCTAAGTTTTAGAAAAGAAGGCAGGGTACTCAGATCAGAGACGATCTTCTTGTTCACAGGTTGCTTCATCCTAAGAGTGATGAGACCACTAAACTTTCAGGAACTTCATGTTTTGACGACGAGTTTTGCACTCGGTTTCATCAAGGATACGAATAGGATACTCACGGTAAGTCAGAACCTTCTGGAGTTCAAGAGTTTGGTGATCAACACCACGGACGGGATCTTTGAAGCAACGCTTGAGTTGAGACACATGAAAGACGTCATGCACCTGAGGGAATTGTGCAGGCAACTCCAACTTTCATGCGAGGTTATCTTGCCTGGATAGAACACGGAAAGGACCAACATAGCAAGGAGCCAGTTTGCCTTTGATACCGAAATGATGGACACCCTTCAGAGGAGTGACCCGGAGATAAGCTTAATCACCGACTTCATATTTAATATGTTGATGGTGACGATCATGATAGCTTTTCTGGCGAGACTGAGCAGTTTTCAAATGATCTCGAATGATACGAACTTGATCTTCTGCTTCCTGGATCATATCCAGACCAAAGAACTTTCTTTCGCCGGTTTCTGACCAGTTCAAAGGAGTACGACAGGTTCTTCCATATAGAAACTGGAATGGTGCCATACCAATACTGGACTGAAAACTGTTGTTTTAGGAGAATTCAGCAAAAGGAAGGCATTTCTCCCAATTCTTGCCAAAATATATGACACACACTGTAAGCATGTCTTCAAGGACTTGATTCACTCTTTCAGTTTGGCCACCGGTAGTAGGATGATAGGCTATGGTGAAGGAGAGTCGAGTTCCCATAGCAGTTTGGAAACTTTCCCAGAACTTGGAGGTGAACAAACTTCCACGGTCATATGTTATCTTCTTAGGAATACCATGAAGAACAACAATTCGAGAGATGTAAAGATCAGCCAATTCAGTCGCTCGAATGCTTTCCTTGACTGAAAGAAAGTGATCGACCTTGGACAGATAGTCAACTATTACCCAGATGGCATCATTTCCTTTCTGAGTCTTAGGAAGACCAGTGACGAAATCCATACCAACCTCATCCCATTTCCACTCAGGTATTTTATGTGGTTGCAGGAGACCAGCGGGTCTTTGGTGCTCAGCTTTGACGCGACGGCAAACGTCACATTCAACAACAAAACAAGTGATATCCTTCTTCATACCAGACCACCAGAATCTTTTACGAAGATCCCAATACATCTTGGTACCTCCAGGGTGGATAGAAAGAGGTGATTCATGAGCCTCTTGGAGAATTAAATTCCTCAACTTTGTTCTCTTCGGCACTACCAGACGGTTACCAAAGTAAACAATACATTCATTATCAATATAGAAACACTTAGCAACTCCGCTAGCAATCTTCCCTTTGATCTTAGCAACTTCAAAGTCATTCTTCTGAGCGATCTTGATTTCATCCTCTATTGAAGATTTCACTTCAAGAGTAGAAAGGAATCCACGAGGAACTACTTCAAGATTCAATCGAGCAAATTCCTCATGAAGAGAAGGTTGAGATTGTTTGATGATCAAACTATTGCAATAAGACTTACGACTTAACGCATAAACAACGAGGTTGGCTTTCCCAGCTTGATAGTTGAGACCCGAATCATAGTCCTTGATGAGTTCCAACCATCTTCTTTGCCTGAGATTCAGATCAGGTTGTGTGAAAAGGTTCTTCAGACTCTGATTATCCGAGTATAACTCGCAACGACTATCGAGAAGGTAATGTCGCCATTGCTTAAGAGCATGAACAATAGCTGCAAGGTCAAGATCATGAGTTGGGTAGTTGTTCTCATGTGGTTTTAGCTGACGGGAGGCATAAGCCACCACATGCCCATCTTGCATCAACACACATCCAAGACCTTGGTGGGAAGCATCAAAGAAGACAACAAAGTCTTTGCTAGTGTCTGGGAGAACTAACACCGGAGCAGTGGTAAACTTGGTTTTCAACATCTGGAAGCTTTCTTCAGCCTTATCAGACCATTCAAACTTCTTATCCTTCTTAAGAAGATCAGTCATCGGCTTTGCAATCCTGGAGAACTTCTTGATGAATTGGCGGTAATAACCAGCCATCCCGAGAAAACTTCGGACATCCTTCACGGATTTAGGAGACTCCCAGTCGAGGATAGTTTGAACCTTATCGGGGATAACAGCAACCTCTTGAGCGGAAACAACATGACCAAGGAATACGAGCTCTTGTATCATAACTCACATTTGGAAAACTTGGCGTAGAGATGATGTTCTCGAAGTTTTGTTAACACCAAACAAAGATGTTCAGCATGCTCTTCTTCAGTCTTGAAATAGACCAGAATATCATCGATGTTTACCATGACGAACTTGTCAAGATACTCCATGAAGACAGAGTTCATAAGCCGCATGAAAGTGGCTGGAGCGTTGGTAAGACCAAAGGACATGACTGTATACTCGTAAAGACCATAACGAGTGGTGAAAGCAGTCTTTGGAATATCTTCCTTACGAATCTTTATCTGGTGATACCCTAACCTTAAATCCATTCTGGAGAAGACAGTGGAACCACTTAACTGATCAAATAGATCGTTGATCCTAGGGAGAGGATACTTGTTCTTGATAGTCACAACATTGAGTGGGCGATAATCCACAACCAGATGCGGTATATTGGTATCCCGATTCTTAACAAAGATGGTAGGACATCCCCAAGAAGATGTGATGGGCTGATTGTATTCTTTTCCTTCTAACTCATCTAATTGCTTCTTCAACTCCACAAGATCATGAGGAGGCATACAGTAGGGTCTTTTAGAAACAGGAGCAGTTCCAGGAACTAACTCAATGACAAACTCCACACTTCGATTAGGTGGCATGCCAGGCAACTCCTGAGGAAATACATCCAGAAATTCACAAACCATGGAAAAATCTTGGATCTCTAACGGAGGTAAAACTTCAAGAGCATACAACTCCGCTTCAGGAATAGAAACAGCTGAAGGAGATAGTGACCCTATGGTCTAGTACTTGACTGTTATGCCAGCAGGACTAGTTAGAGTAACAGACTTGGTTGTACAATCGAGAATAGCTTGATAACGGGTCAACCAGTCCATGCCCAAAATGATATCAATATCAGTTGATTTGAGGGCGACCAAAGAAGTGGGAAAGAGTTGAAATGCAACTTCAATTAGATTCCCATGACTAACCATGGTGGAACGCCAACTAGAACCAGGGGACTGAACTAGCAAAGGAACAGACAACCCCTCAAAACATATCCCATGCATTTGAGCAAAAGCTTGTGACAGGAATGAATGCGATGCTCTAGAATCAAACAAAACTTTAGCTGGAATTTGATTGATACGAAGCGTACCCATGATGATGCTTGGATCTTCCTGAGCCTCCTCAGCAGAGATATGGTTCAGGCGTCCTTTTCCAGCACCTGGATACTTATCGTTCTTCTTTGCTGGTTGTGCCTTCTCAGCGGAATTCTTTTGAGGACACTCCTTTGCATAGTGACCAGGCTGACGACAGTTGAAACATATAAAACGTGATGCATTACCAGCAGGAGGGTAGTTTGATCCACCAGCATTGCTTGAATTATCATTCGGACGAGGAGCATATCCAGAATACCTTGGAGTATAAGGAGAACGTGGCACAACACTGTAAGGCACGAAGACACAGCGCTTCTTATTACCAGAAACAGCCTTGTTATAACCTTCCTGAGGACGCTTACGAGTTTCTTCATACTCCGATTTTCCACTCTCGGCCTTCATAGCCTTGTTAACAAGACCTTGGAAGTTACCAAAGTCCATGAGATGGATATCACGACGAACCTCAGGATCAAGTTCCTTGTGGAACAGAGCTTGCTTCTTAGCATCACTGGAGACCTCTTCAGTAGCATAGCAAGCAAGACGATTGAAGTTGCGTTGGTAATCACACACGGAACCATTGCCATGCTTAAGCTTGAGGAACTCCTCCCTCTTCTGATCCATCAGACCCTCCGGAATATGATAAGCTCGGAAGGCTTCAGTGAACTCTTGCCATGTAACATCATGTTGAGCTTCTTGCATAGCCAAGAAATTTTCCCACCAGGAGTTAGCTGCTCCCTCCAGATGATAGGCAGCAAAAGTCACCCAATCATCTTGAGCAAAATGACCAACCTAAAGTTTGCGCTCCATGGCGCGAAGCCAGTAGTCCGCATCAAGTGGCTTAGTGGAATAGTTGAAAACTAGCGGAGTGAGACATGTGAAGTCCTTGATACCAACTTGATTGTTCTGGCGTTGAGTAGTGTTGCACTCAATCCTTTCAAGGAGCCTCATGTTATCAGCACAGTTGGTTTCGTACATGGCCATGAGTTGAACCATGGACGGCGGTGGAGGAAGGTTGGAATATTCACCCTCATTTGTGTCACCCCGAGCATGAGCACGGGTACGGGCACGAGAGGTATCACCCATCCTGAAAGAACAAAAAGAGATTAGATAAAGGATTCAAAGGAGCAAGACGGAAGGATGAACAAATAGTACTTGACATAAACGTATCATCTTATCAAGCATGGTAGTATCAAAGCATCCTAATGTATACACTAACCAGCTTACTTACAAACCATGACAATGGAATGCTAAGATGTTACACACCAAGCAAAACTGAGATATCTTAGAACTTTGAGAATAGCAACCAAGTATGGAGTACTTTAGAAAAACAACCGCAAAACCACGACCCTAAAAGTTTTGAGATATAAGGTAAGGAACGAAAACCTTTTCAAACCAAATAAGGTAAGAGAAACTCCAGCATCAGAAACACACCAGCGAAGGAGTAAAAAGAATCCTAGTCAGAGTTTCTGCAAATAGTTTTAACTTTCAAATAGTTTTTTCAACTTCTAGACTCAACATCGACCAATAAAAGGGTTTCCTACAGGCAGTCCTGCTCTGATACCAAAACTTGTAGCACCCCCAGGGTTAGGGTTAAACTAACCTCAGATCACCATCTAAGATAAGTTCGACTCCCAAACAAGGAGGATCACAATATGATTCGGTAACATTATAGAACACAGGGATTCAACAGCATAAGTTTAAACTCTTAATAGAGTAAGAGTACATTTATTACAAACCAGAGGTCATAGACCCAACATTACATCACACATCGAAAGCAAATTATGTTGTTTTACACAACAACTTAGCAAAAGGCCTAAGAGGCCATAAACAAAAGCGACGTCCATCCCATAGTCCTCAGGCTGCTACCTGGGACCCCCAACTACTCGTCTATGTCAACGTAGAAGCCACCTTCAGTTGCAACCAGATCCTCTATAGAAAAAAAAATGGCGCAAGGCTGAGTACAAAAATGTACTCCGCAAGACTTAGATAACCTAGTATCTACATGCTCTGGCTAGAAAGGCTTTCTCTAGATTTTCTTTTGCGGAAAGCAATCTTTATTTGTAAACAATAGAGAGAAGAGGCTCGTCTACTCAGAATCTTTTAAAATGGGATCAGATAGCGACTCCTTCATCTTGTTCATCACAACCACCAGCTTCATCAGAACCTCCTATCTAGGATCACCCCCTCAACCTAGAGGAAGCATCCTTAAACACACGTGGATCAACAAGTTTTACTTAGGTTATAGTTCTCTATGATCATCACGTCCGTTCCCAAGTCGTTCATAACCGTGAACACGGCTTTTCGAAAAGATTAATACCCTGTAGGGGTGTACAACTTTACCCACACGTACCAACCGATTCTTAATGCCAAATTATTAGCCCTCTTTCTTGGAAGGCCGGAAGAGGGTGGTTGACCACGACCTTTACCTTGCTTTCGCCGAGACCATGAGTCACGCCCTAGGGATGGTTCCGCCGTAATGGGTCAAGTCCCGAATCCGGTCCCTAAAGATGTGAGGCGAGGTTGGTTCACCAGGGGCTCCATCGAGCCCAAGCAACCGTGGCCACGCTTCCCTACCTGTTATGATGCACCTCCTTCACCCCCCTTATTTCGAAAAGGTTTTCAATGCGTATACCAGATGGAAAGCCCGAACTATGTGACTCATGGAATCTACTAGGAAAGTTAGTTGCTCGTGGGGTTTTCCAGGCCCCGTGTGGTTGTACGCTCGCCTTGTTCAAGAGGCAAGAACTCGGTTCCTAAGGGTGGCGAACATGGGACTACAAAAACCACACCCAACGTGTGCTCCCATACAAGCCTTAGCATGATTAGTTAACTCCTTCGATGATGACACCACCTCCTACCTTTCTAGATTCTCCGACACCTCTGATTCATCGTTTGGATAGATCAGACTTAAATACTATGCATGGCTAAGCTGTCGACCTCAGAAGCTCTAGCAATGCTCAGATGCCAGACCTAGGTATGCTAGGAGCAGTGGATCAGGAGTCTAAGGCTACAAAAGGGAAACAGTGCAGCAGATAGGTAACACTATCTACTGACAAAATACCACATTAGAATCGTGTGCATCATAGCGAGAAAGTAATATACTTTGTAAAAGTAGGTTCAGAATGAGAGGCTACGCTTTCCTTGTCCGTCAGTAGACAGGTACGGATCTTCGGTGTTGTGGACTTCAGCTTCGGGTTCGGATCCTATCGCAAAGAACCAAATACCAAAAACAAAGACGACAATCAAGACATGACATCGATGCAATTCTCAAACAAGGATGATGATATGACAAGTTGAATTGCATTGAAATGAAACCCTAAAACATGCTCGGCAATTTAAACGGGGTTCCGAGGGTTGAAAACCCTAACTCGGAAAACTCCGGAATCACCTATTAGAAATGCATGATTATAGTGTAGTTAGATAGTTCTTATTTTTTTGAACATTTTGATATATTATTTGTATTTTTATGATTTAAAATGAATTAGTTATGAATTTCTCAACTTTTAATTCATTTTAGTTTTTTTTGGAATATTTAAATTATTTTCTAACTTGGTCCCACATGTCATAGTTTTATTCATTTCTGAAAACATTTAATGAAATTGTTAAAATGCTGACAAGGTTGGCCCATAGATATTTATTTATATTCTAGAAATAATTACAAAACATTTAATAAAAGAAAAAGGGAGTTACTGCGCCAGCATGATGTCATGCCGACGTTAGGGCTCTAATCCTAGCTTTTCTCACCGAGGCTTTTGACAGCCCCAGTGACTGAAAGAGGGGCCCAGGGCCACCTCATCTAGCCACACGGCCAAGCCTGGTCAACAGGCCACGCTGTGCCACCTCGACGCCACCTAGACGCCACCTAGGCTCGCCAGAGACACGTCAGTAGCGGTGGACGGTGGCGCTGCAGGGAGAGAGGGGACGCGCGATTGGGCGAGTTCAAAAGAGCGCTGCAGGGAAAACCTAAAGGTTGCAGCGCCACCAATTATATGTCACCGGAGCAGCCTCCAGGACGACGGACGGCGGCAGCGGTTGCAGATCGGTGACGCAGCGTCGGCACAGAGGGGGAAGAAGCAAGGTGAGGGTGCCTTGAGCACCAAGGGCTCACCACGATGCTCGCAGGAGGGTTGGGGAAGCTAGGCGAAGCCGGGATCGACGTCGAGGCGAGCGGCGGAGCACGTCGGGGTCGGGGAAGAACCAGTTGATGGCGAAGAATCACGGCGCGGTGGCTCGATTCCTTCTGCGAGGAGCACCAGCGCGACGAGGCGGAACTCGTGGGCTCACTGGCGAAGCTCGGGGCGGCACGGTTCAACGGGGCACGGCGGAGCCCGAGGCTAGGGTTTCGACCGCAGCGCAGAGAGGAGGAGAGAGCGCGAGAGGGAAGAGGATAAGGCGAGAGAGAGGCGTGCGCACGGGTCTTATCCTCTACCGGGGGCGCAGCGCTGATCTTGGCGTGCGGCGGCATCGGGTGGCCGTCGGCGAGCCACCGAGCAGCTTCGCGTCACGGGGAAGAAGATGACGTCAAAGGGGTATCGGGCCAGGTGGGACAGACTGGGCTGCGGGGCGTGGCTGGCTGCTGCACGCGCGGAAGAAAGAGAGAGGGAGAGGATGGGCTGGCTGGGCTGCACTGGCTGCTGTTTTTTTATTTGCCAAACTTCTTTCCTTTTTCTGTTTTGTATATTCTCTTTGTATTTCATTTTGAAATACTATTTTAAACATTCCAAAAATACCAGGGGTTTAGAATAAGTATATAAAACATTTGTGGGGCCCTTTTAATCAAGTTGGGCTCCAAATATTTTTGTCATTTCAAAATTCAAAACTAGTTTGAATAAATTTGAAAGAGGGATAGGGTTTTAGGGTTTTGAATTTGCATATCTTAAACCACACACTTGAACTTATGCATATATTTTATTGATTTAAACGGATGCATGCAATGCTTAGGTGCTAATTACATATGTTACAAACTTGGGTTGTTACAGGTACTTGACCGTTTGAGTCGCTGCGCCAAGGATTTGGAGGACTGGGTCGCTGTGGGAAGCGAATGCGGTCGTCTTGGCCCGGCGAGCCAGTCGAGCGAGGCGACTCTGATGGGGCTCCGGGTTGGCGTTTTCATGGAAGACACAACACCCAAAATTTATCGGTGCCCTTGTATCGCACTATTTAGCCGTGTCGGTCGCATAACCAAGGGTTGACTTCCGTGGTTAGCGTAATGCTGTTTTTATGAGTGCGAGTGGCACAAGATGTGGAGTGTTGACTTCCACGGTTAGTGGGGGAGTACATGTTGGAGTTTAGGTGTAGAACTTCCTTAGGAGGTTTACATTCCACATCTGCTTGACGTTGAACTGTCCGTTGCCTCGGACGTCGATGAGGTAGTATGCGTCGTTGCCCAGGACTCGCCCTATGGAGAATGGTCCCTCCCACGGGGGAGAGAGCTTGTGCATGCCCTTCTTGTCCTGGATCAGCCGCAGGACCAGGTCGCCTTCCTAGAAGGTGCGAGTTTGGACTCGGCGGCTGTGGTAGCGGTAGAGTCCTTGCTGGTAGATGGTTGTGCGGGAGGGAGCTAGGTCGCATGCTTCGTCGAGCTGGTCGAATCCGTCTTGACGTGCGAGCTCGTTGTCGTCCTCCGCGTAGTTGACGACCCGAGGCGAATCATGCTCGAGGTTGGTCGGCATGATGGCTTCAGCACCGTACACCATGAAGAAGGGGGTGAACCCAGTCGACCTGTTGATGGAGGTGCGGATGCCCTAGATGACGGAAGGGAACTCTTTGACCCAGCACCCCGGAGTTCGCTCGAGGGGAACTTGCAGTCGTGGCTTCAGGCCATGGAGGATGCTCTGGTTAGCGCGTTCCGCCTGGCCGTTGGACTCTGGGTGGGCGACTGAGTCGAGGTCGAGCCGTATGTTGTGCTCCTCGAAGAATTCAGCCATGGTCCCCTTGGCGAAGTTGGTGCCGTTGTCCGTAATGATGTTGTGCGGGAACCCGTAGCGATAGATGAGCTCGCGTAGGAACTTGGTGCCAGTCTTCCCGTCGCACTTGCGGACTGGCTTGGCCTCCACCCACTTTGTGAATTGTCGACTGCCACCAGGAGGTGGGTGTAGCCGGAGGGGGCCTTCTTGAAGGGGACCACCATGTCCATGCCCCATACAGCGAATGGCCAGGTGATGGGGATGGTCTTGAGCACCGAGCTTGGTACGTGAGTCTGGTTAGCGTACTTCTGACACCTAACACAGCGTTGGACAATGTCAACCGCGTCGGCATGTGTAGAGAGCCAGTAGAAGCCATGTCACATGGCCTTGGCGACCAGGGACCGGGCGCCAGCGTGGTGGCCGCAGTAGCCGG
Source organism: Avena sativa (assembly GCA_916181665.1). Lineage (NCBI taxonomy): Eukaryota > Viridiplantae > Streptophyta > Magnoliopsida > Poales > Poaceae > Avena > Avena sativa. Next base: position 181,480,950 of record OV702284.1, on the reverse strand, counting down.
CGTGGATATCTTGGAGGATCTTGCAGCCTTCCGCGGGTTGTACGCAACGTTGGAACACACAGGTCACGCTGTGCTTGTGGAGCTCGCCGTTGATGATGACGAAGGACTTGCAGCGGTGCACTATCATGCGCGCCTCCGTCTCGTCTGCGGGTAGGGTCCCTCCCTCCAGGTAGGCGATGTATGGCGCGGTCCAGTCACTTGGCTCTGCGATCATGGCGACCAGGGCTGGTTCTGGTTGCAGCGACATCCCTATGTCGATCTCCCTCAGGGGAGAGACGGATGGCTTGGTGATGGTCTCGAGGAAGAAAGCGGTGGGTGGCGTGTGATGAGACGACCGATGCAAGAGAGGGCGGTGGCCTCTTTGTTCTTGTGCCGGTCGATCCACTCGATGGAGTAGCCGATGAAGTGGCCCCCCAGCTGGTCCACTGCTTGGCGGTATGCCTCCATGGTGGGGGAGACGGCGTTGCAGGTGCCGGCGACTTATGCGACGACAAGGTCGGAGTCACCGTAGAAGAACAAATCGTTGATGTTAATCTCCTTGGCCGCTCGCATGCCGTGAAGGAGGGCCTCGTACTCGGCCATGTTGTTGGTGCAGGGGGTGAAGTTGAGGTACAGTATGTAGCGCAGCTTGTCGCCCTTGGGGGTCGTGAGGACGATCCCTGCCCCTGCGTCGACTGTGTTCTTGGACCTATTGAAGTGTAGCGACCAATAATGGAGGTACGGCAGCTTCTCCGGCTGCTACGCCTCCTCCTAGTCGCCAAGGAAGTCCGCCAGGGCCTGCGACTTAATTGACTTGCGTGGCTCGTACTTGATGTTGTGGACTCCGATCTCGAAAGCCCACTTAGCGACTCATCCAGTTGCTTCACTGTTGTGAATGATGTCCTGCAACGGTGCCGAGGAGACAACCATGATTGGATGCACCTGGAAATAGTGCGGCAGTCACCGCTGGGCTCGAAAGACCGCATATACCAACTTCTGGTACTGCGGGTAGAACTGTCATGACTCGGTGAGCACTTCGCTGATGTAGTAGACAGGTCGCTGCACCGGGCGCTCCTTGCCCTCTTCTGGTCGTTCGACAACCATGACGGCGCTGACGACTCATTCAGATGCTGTGACGTAGATGAGCATGGGCTCCTTACCGGTCGGGGCGGCGAGCAGCGGGGCCGCGAGTAGCACTTCTTTGAGAGCGTGGAGTGCGTCGTCTGCCTCCTTGTCCCACTGGAACATGGGGTTCTTGCGCATTAGGCAGTAGAGAGGCATTGCCTTCTCGCCTAGCCGGGGGATGAAGCGACTGAGAGCCGCGACTCGCCCGGCCAGCTTCTAGACCTTGCACAGGAACTCGAGTCTGCCGAGCTGGGCGATCGTGTTGATCTTTGTGGGGTTCGCCTTGATGCCTCGTTTGGAGACTACATACCCCAGCAGCTATCCAGTAGGTACACCGAAGGTGCATCTTCCTGGATTGAGTTTGATCTTTTACCTACGCAGATTTGCGAAGGTTTCGGCCAGGTTAGCGAGTAGATCGCCCTGGTGAGTGGATTTCACCACCACGTCGTCGATGTAGACGTGGATGTTGCGACCAATTTTTCTCGTAAGGCACTCCTGCATGCACCTCTGGTAGATCGCTCCGGCCTTCTTGAGGTAGAATGTCATGGCAGTGTAGCAGAATGCTCTGAATGGCGTGATGAACGCCATCTTCTCCTCGTCCTCTACCGCCATTTTATCTGGTTGTAACTAGAGTAGGCATCGAGGAAACACAGCGACTCCGAGCCCGCGGTACAGTTAATGATTTGATCGATCCGCAGGAGTATGAACTACTCCTTTGGGTAGGCGCTGTTGAGGTTTGTGTAATCGATACACATTGTCCATTTCCCATTCTTATTTTCGAGCAGGACTGGGTTTGCCAACCACTTGGAGTATTTGATTGGCCATATGAAGCCTGCAGCGAGTAGGCGCTGACCTCCTCGGTGATTGCTTGGCGGCGCTCTTCATTGAAGGGCTGTAGCGACGGCTTGATGGGTCGCGCTTTAGGGTCGGCATTGAGTTTGTGCTCAGCGAGTTCCCTCGGGACACCAGGCATGTCAGATGGCTTCCATGCCAAGATGTCGTGATTCTCACAAAACTCGATGAGCGCGCTTTCCTATGCTGGGCTCATGCCAGTCCTGATCGTCACCATCTGGCTAGAGTCGCATGGGACTAGCTCGACGGAGCGCGTGTGCATGGTTACTTCGAACGTGGTAGAGCCGCCGTTCTCCAAGTTTGGCTTCTTGAGTATTTTGGGGTCGTCATTGTCGACCCCGCTCGTGTACTTGGTGAGCTCCTCCGCATGGTTGTCTTCTGCAGAGATGATCGTGTCGGTGAGCTCGGCACCCTTTTCCTCGCACTCCGCAGCCATGTCGGGGTCGTCGTTGATGGTGATGATACCGCACAGCCCTGGGAGCTTCATCGCATTGTACGCGTAGTATGGTGCCGCCATGAACTTGGCGAATGCTTGCCGCGCCAAGACGCAATAGTAGGGGCAGTTGAAGGGCACCAGCTCGAAGACAATCCGCTCGTTGTGGAAATTAGCTAGTGTCGAAGGTGACTGGCAGCGTCACCTTGCCGATCGGGTACGCTTTCCGACCAGGGACGATGTCGTGGAAGGTGGTGTAGGTCGTCTCGATCATCGACTGCGTGAGCCGCAATCGCCTGAATATGTCCAGGTAGAGTATGTTGATGGAGCCTCCACCGTCCATCAGCGTCTTGGGGATCTAGTAGTCGCCTACTTTGGGCTTGACCACCAGGGCGACCCGCCCCGGATATTCGATCTGTGGCGAGTGGTCCTCGCAGCTCCAGGTGATCCGTTGTTCCGACCAGTTGAGGAAGCGGGGGATGTCAACTTGGGACACTGCATTGATGGAAACGGCACAGGCGATGACCTTCTTATCGCGCTTGGTGCTGAACACGGTGAAGGTGTGGAGCGATCCGACGTCGTTGCCGAATGCCCTGCCGTTTGGCGGGTGGTTGTTGGGGTCCTCCCTTGCGCGTCGTGCCTTCTTGATCTCCTTTAGGGAGTGACAGTCGGCGGTCGTGTGCGTGGCGGGCTTCCCCTCCCTGCTGTGGAACACAGAGGACTGGTTAAGGAGAGCCGCGGGGTCGAATTTCGGCCTCGCCTTTTAATTGCCGTCGTCGCGGTGTTGGCCTCCGTCGCGGCGGAAGCTCTTGGGGTCGCGTAGCGTGTAGCTGGCGTTGGTGATGAAGTACTCGCCCATCACCACGGCTCTTGCCGGTGAGGCGAGTATTACTATAGAGTAGCTCGCGTCGCCTCCCGTTGTCGTGGCCGCTTGGGCGGCGGTTTCCACCCGACTTGTCGTCGGTTTCTTGGTTCGGGTCTTCCTCCGCGTATTGCTTGGCAATCTCAAGGAGGTCTGGGATGTTGTCGAATGTCTTGTACACCCGCTTGAGCTTGGCGACGAAGGTCTCATAGCGGCACGAGGTCTTTAAGCAGTGTATCACCGTGTTCGGGTGGATGCCGGCGGCATTGAACCACAGGTCCTGCCATCATTGGACCCAGCTGCCGGTTGACTCGCGGGGTCCCTGGACGCATCGCTCCAGGCCTCAATGGTGGTGGCTCGGGTGTAAGAACCCTCAAAGTGCCTAAAGAAGGCGTCGCACATCTCCTCCTAGGAATCGATGCTGTCCGCCGGGAGGGTGTTGATCCATTGCTGGCTTGCTCCCTGCATCATCAGGGGGAGGTAGCGAGCGGCGAGTAGATCGGTGTGGCCGCCATAAGGTACGTGTCCAGCCACACGGACGGGTCATACGAGGGATCATACTTTTCGATCTCCTTTGGCGCTTTGAAGTTCGACGGATATTTTTCGCCTCAGATCATTGGTCTGAAGCACTGGGGGCCGACTCGGCTGAGCGAGCCCCTTGGCTCGCCGTCGCGGCGGTTGGTGAGGGTGCACCTCAGGTCGTCTAGCTGGCGTGCGCACCAGCTTTGGTTGTTGATGATGTGGGTCCACGCGTCGACTGGATGCCCATTGGCAGCAACCATGTTGTTCGTCGGTAGCGGGTCATTAGTGGAGTGTGCCGCGTGCGTGGGTTGTGGTTGGAGCTACAGGGGCTCAGGTGGTGGGAAATTGAGAATGTTTGCCATCGTTGGGCGGCCGCTCAAGGTCACTTTGCTTCCTGAAGAGCGGGAGTACATGCGCCCCCGCGAGTCGGCTCCCGTGGTCTGCTGCTCGATGGCCTTGGCGAGTAGGGCCTTGGCGTACTGGATCTGCAGCACACCTTCCGTCGTCACATTGAGGTTGGCGACTGCAGCTCGACTCGCGATGACGTTGTCCATTGGAGTGGAGAATAGAGGAAGGCTGTTCGCGTCCCTCTCTTGCGGGAGATCATGATCCTTGGCTGGTCTGGAGGGGGCACGCGACCGAGCGGTGGTGGAGAAGTGTCATTCGCCATTGTGCCTGGTGCTGGCTGCGCACTTCCTCCTGGTGGCGCGTTCTTGCAGACCACGCGGTCGGCCATGCGGGCCGGTTGTTCTCATCGTGGTAGAGCGGTGGGGTTCAGGCGTGACCTGATGCGGTGCTGGTGGTAGAGCGAGAGCTCCTACACTATTGCTTGCTCGAAGCAAAAAAAAATCGCGCTCGGCTTGTTCCTTGCGATCCGCCTCGTCCAGATGCAGGCGGAGTTCCTCGACCTCCGTCACTGTCACGGTCGGTGGGATTGGTGTGGAGAAGGGGTCTAGTGTGGCGCTCGCATTGCTCGCGACGAAGCGACCGGACCCGGCGAGGAAGTCGCTAGAGTTCTCCGATCCGGAATCGGAGTAGAAGATCCCGAGGATGGAAGGATCCTCGAAGCCTCCCATGTTGGATACTTGGGTGATGGAGCCCACATGTGATGCGGCGACAATGGATCCGACGATAGACGCCGGGGTGGCTGAGTCAGTGTTGTCGTTGAGGGCCGCGTCATTCGCGGCCAGGCTGGTCACGGCCATGTTGCTGTTGGTCGAGACGTACTCGGAGGTGAGGCGATGGATGGTGCGGACCTGACTCTCAGAGAGCCGATCACGCGATGGCGACTCGTGGATGCGATCCGAGTCCTCCGAGACGATGACGTCGGTGAGGACAACGAAGAGGCTGATCGTGAAGATTGGCATAATCATGTTGTGCGTGACGGGGCACGCCGCCGGGAAGTAGCCGCTTGGCAAGATCTGGAGGATCTTGCCGATGGCGATCATGCGGCCAGGGGAGATCATCTGGTTGATTGGTAAGTTGGATCTCGCCGCATAACACAGGCCTGACCGGCCAGGCCCCACGGTGGGCGCCACTGTCGTGGGAATGGCCACGGCAGACGCTGCAATCGGCAGCGAGTAGTAGAACGAGGGGAAAGGGTGTCCAGCCATGAATGGTTCGAGATGAGGGCAAAGACATAAGGTTTTACCTAGGTTAGGCCCCCCGGAGGGTACAGACCTACTCCTGCTAGATTTTATTGATGAGAGAGTACACGAGCAAACTCGGCGGCTAGGCGGCGAGTCGCAGGGGGTGTATGATGGAACGTGTCCTCTATGCGTAATGTAGGGAGGTTTATATAGGGTCACCTCGCTAGGGTTTACATATCTGCAACCGAGTTGGAATAGGACTCGGAAGGTGCTTGACCTAATCCGACTGGGCCTAGCTACATTTCTGGGCCTAGCTACATTTCTGGGCCTCCAACTTCCAGTCACCTAGCTTCCTCTTGGGTTGTGATCCAGTCGCCGTCCTGCAGGCCCACTCGATAGCAGTATGGGCTAGTAGGAAACGTCCTGCTGGGTATACCCCACTCGGCATATCCCAATCAGGAGGCTAGGCATCTAGTGAACTTTTGGACGCCGAGCAAGATCTTAGGCGGTTGAATCCTCTCGATGTCCGCGATCTTCTCCGGATTGGCCTCGATCCCTCGGTTCGACACGAGGAAACCAACGAGTTGTCCGGCTGGCATGCCGAACACGCACTTCTCTAGGTTCAGCTTCATCTAGTACCGGTGAAGATTCACGAACGTCTCGTCGAGGTCCTCCAGCAGTGTCTGCTTTTCCTTCGTCTTGATGACGACATCGTCCACATATGCGTGCACATTCAAGCCTATCTGCGAGTGCAAGCATTTCTGCATGCAACACTGGTAGGTAGCACCTGCATTCTTCAGGCGAATGACATGGTTACATATCAGTAAGCCTCATACTGGGTGATGAACGATGTTTTTAATTGATCAGCCAGATTTAGCCGAATCTGATTGTAACCGGTATAACAGTCGAGAAAGGAGAGCAAATCGCTGTCGGCCGTAGAGTCAATCACTTGATTAGTACGAGGCTGAGCAAAAGGGTCTTTCGGGTAGGCCTTTTTTAGGCTCGTGTAGTCGATACACATGCGTCAGGTCTTGTTTTTCTTCAACACCAGGACTGGATTGGCTAGCCAATCCGGGTGGTACACTTCAATGATGAAGTTGGCAGCAAGTAGCCGGGCGATCTCGTCGCCGATGACCTTCCTCTTGTCCTCCGTGAAGCGATGGAGGGGCTTCTTGACCGGCCTTGCGTCAGGACGCACATGAAGCGAGTACTCGGCGAACTCCCTCGGTACACCCGACATGTCTTTGGGAGACCATGAGAAGATGTCTTGATTATCACAAAGGAATTTCGATGAGCATGCTTTCCTATTTTTTTTCCAAGCCGGCACCAATGGTGACGCACTTGGAGGGGTCAGCCGGGTCGAGCGGGATCTTCCTGGTGTTCTTGGACGGCTGGAACGCCATGTCCCTAGCCAGCTTCAAGCCAGCCGACACCTCCTGCTGCAGCATGGCAATGTTGCGCATCATATCGCGCTTCTCTTCGGCGATGAGCAGGGCCTCCGCTATCTTCGTGCCTTCCTTCGTGCATGCCATGGACTGCCTGAAGATGACGACCACAGAGATCACACATTCTGCCCTGGCAACTTCATCTTGAGGTATGCATAATGGGGGACCACCATGAACTTTGCGAGCGCAAGGCACCCAAGATGCGAGGGCGTGGCACACAGTGGTCGAGGGCTGAAGGTCGCACTCCCGGATGCCTGACTTCTCCATGGAAGACTAGTAGAGCAGGTTGAGGCTTCTCCCACCATCTACCAGCACGCGCAAGAACCGGCAGGTGCGCACATCGGAGATGAGGAGAGGGTCTAGCACCATCGTGTAGCCCCAGGGATTCGGGAGCAGATCCGGCTGATCCTCTCAGCTCTAGGTGATGGGAATCTCATACCAGTTCATGTGCAGGGGGACCGGGGGAACGACTACATTCACCTCCGCGGTGCGCTCCTTCCGGATGCGACTATCAGTCGTATCGGCCTCGAAGATGTGGTAGTTCTCGTGCTGATGAGGGTAGGCCTCGTTGCCTTTGTTGTTGCCGGCTTCCCTAGCCGGTGGTAGGGGTCCGCTAGGAGGGGGTGGGGGAGAGAGGCAAACCAGCTTGCTCCTTGATTTGCCGGATCCAACTGCACTGCCGAGTGGTGTGCGTAGCCGGCTTGAATGACCCATCAAACATTTGCTCAAAGGTGAAGGTGTTCCTCTGCCTCTTGTCGTTGCCAGACGGCGCGCCTTGCACCGCGTTGACTTGCCTCTGGTGGTAGCGGGGGTTCTGTAACAGGACGCTTTCCCTGCTAGCGATTGTTGCCGCCAGGCCGCCTGGATGTTTCAGCATCTCCACCATGCACGACTTGCTTCTCTCCAACCGGCTCGGTGGGAACTGGCCGTCCTTCCGCATTCACCCGGAGGGGCTTCTTCATTGCCACGTCCGCGGTGGCGTAATGGTCGACAACGGTCATCAGCTCCACCATGTTCTTAGGCTCATCGCACAGCAGCCGGTCGCGTAGCATCGTGCCCTCTCGGCACCCTTTGATGAAAAAACCAATTTCTTGATACTCCACCACCCCTTCGAAAGAGTTGCGCAACTCGGTCCAGCGGGAGAATTACTCGTGATCCGACTCGTCGTCTCCTTGGATGCACGGAGAGAGGCGGGGTCTACCCGGACGCTTGTATGTGCCGTTGAAGTTCTGGATGAAGACCTTCTCGAAGTCAGGCCAAGCGTTGATGCTGTTGGGTGTGAGGCTATTGAGCCAGGTTCTTGTCGAGCCGGTCAACATGAGGGACACGTAGCAAACCACCACGCGTTTGTTGCCGTGGGCGATTCCGACTGTCGTGACGTAGTCGGTCAGCCAGTCCTTCGGCTTCAAGCTGCTGTCGTACTTGGGGGGGTGTCCCGTGGTAGGGAGAACTTGTCGGGAAATGGTTCCTTCCGGATGCGTGGCCCAAAGCACACTGGTTCGGTTGCGTCTTCCTCCTTCGTGACGCGAGCTTACGCCAGGAGGTCAATTCTATCGCGCGCATCTGGCTCAACCGGATTGTGTGCTCCAACCCAGCCAGTGAGGTGAGATGGAGGAGGGGGTGGAGGGTGGTTCTGGCTAGCCGGAGGCGGTGTCGGGTGACTCGTGGCACCTTGGTCGCCACGGGGTTGGCTGCTGCCAGATTGGCGACGCTTGGAGCGTGGGTGCGCATGATGCTGGCCCGGAGACATGGAGTACTTGGTCTGGCAAGGGCCTCCCCGACTACCTCCACCAGGGTGGTTCCCTCTAGAGCTGGCTCCTGCCTCGTACAGGATCTGAGCGGCCTCGGGCTGCTCGTCATCCACTCGTAGCAAGTGCTGCACCCGAAAAAACTGTCGCATCTTTTCCTACCCTCTAGGTGGGGTAGGTCTTCCATGATGGCTCGCGCCGCCCGGAAATTCTTGACCGTGGTGTCATACACAGGAGGTGGGAAGTACGATTGAGTGTCCGGCTCTACATCTTGCTCAAAACAGGAGCCCAACTCCCGTCCACAATGCTGCACGCAGCCCAGCCGGCTAGGATCTTGGTTAGCCGGAGTGAGGTCGTGGGCGCAGTGATACTCACGGATGTTGCTCTCCATCTGGTGCTTGGTAGAGGCCAGGCCTTGAGACTTGTGAAGCAAACGCTCTCGCGCCGCCTCGATCTTGGCGACTACCTCGTCTGGGTTCTCTCCTAGATCAATCGTCTTGAGGAGTTCCTCGATGACCTCTTCCTCCACGCCCTTTTCGCGTAGAGGAGTGGACGTGTCGGCTAAGTCGTTGTTGCACTCAAGGACGGGACAACAACCATGGCTAGATCTAGCCATCATCATCTTCGCGCTACGGGGCACGACGAGCACGCTGCTGGCTGAGGGCAGCGACTCGACGACAGAGACAATCCCCTGAGGGAAACTATCCGGCACGGTGGCAACGTAGACTGGTAGGTCGCCAAACAGCAGGACAGGGCCGTCTGTCGGGAAACTGGAACCGGCGAAGCAGCGAGTGTTGTCGATGAAGCAGTCGAATTTGCCCAGCGTGAACAAGAGGCCGAAAGCCACGCGCTCGCCTGACAAAGTGCGGGGTCCCGTGCAGAATGTTACTCCGGTCGCCGCCATCTTCTCCCCACGGTGGGCGCCAACTATAGTTGTTATGCAAACAGGAGTGCTTGAGCAGGCTAGTTCGTGGTGTGGGAGCAAGCAGGGAAGCGAGCAACGACGTCCACATGCATGATTGGGCATAATCATGCGTCGGGGACACACGAAGTACCTAGGTTTCGGGCCCTCGTGGTGAGGTAACACCCCTACTCCTGCCGATCTAATTAGCTGGATGAACACAAAGGACTACAAGGCTTCATCGAGCTTTATCTATCTCTATCTAGACGAAGAAGGGTCTAGACCTTGCTACGATGCTTTATCGAGCTTCATCGAGCTTTATCTATCTCTATCTAGACCCAGCCAACTAGAGGGTCCCACAGGTGGGCCCAACCGACTATAATAGTACAGTATACAGCCTTCCTGACGTCTGGCATAGTGCCGTGCCCCCTGGCCAGCATGGAAACAGTGGAGGACGCACCGGCCAATACGGGCGGAGGCTCCTGTTCCCGCCCGACACGGGTATGGGTCGTCTTCTCCGGCGTCGTTGCCGCTGCCTCTATCCTCCTGTCTGGCCTCTGTCTGTTAGGGCTTTAGAGCACTATGCCCTATGTCACTCGTCTGTCTTGAATGTCCATCTAGGTCAACCTAGCTATCTACTCTGCCTTTTCTGAGTGGTTGGTCCCATCCGGCTAAGTCTTATGCTCGTGCTATCTTATCCGGCTGATGGTTCTACCGTCTCGCCCTCGGTCTATCTTACTCTATATGGCTGGCATGACCCAGCCGGCTAGGCACCTTCTAGGGTGTTATTTAAGCGGCTAACTAGTTCATTGGCCTGCTCTGCGTCTGGCCTTCTTCCTGGCATGCTCTTGAGTTTTTAGTTCCGGCTGGGTCAGCCGGCTGGCAGTTACATTGCCTCTGCATCTTGTCCGGTTAGCATAATCTTGCCCGGGGGTGATCCCCCCGACAGTGAGGGCCAGTCCACCACCTCGAACTCGAGAAGCTCACTCCTAAAGTTTTTTGCGGTGCCAAGATGACGTCAAGCCATATTTTGCCCAGGGGGTACACTCCTTTCCCTAGGACAATGCCATGGAAGGTCGTGTCTAATGCTTCTAGGCTGCATAGCAAGATCCGCATAGCTACGAGTGTGCTGGCGAACATCAGATTGATGACGTTGTCACCATCCATGAAGACACGACTCATTTGGAATCCACTGATCTGAGCCTCGAGCACCAGGGCAGAGTGACCTGGGCGAGGTATTTGCTGGGGGTGATCCGAGTGGTGAAGGTGATGCACGACTCTGAGCCACTGAGGTACCCAAGTTTACTTGGCGAGTGATTGTCTTCTGTACCCTGTCGAATGGACGTCCCTTTTGTATCATCATGGCCCCCAAAGATTGTGGATATGGCTCTGCTCCATTGTTTTGGGTCGGCGCAGCTGCAGGCTGCGCGGGTGCTCCGGGTGGCGGAGGTGGGGCACCATATGCGACAGCTCCTAGGGCAGGAACGAATTCCTGATTCACCGCCTCGTGCCGCATCTGGGCGTATCCTTCATGGAGATTTTGGAACTCCCATGCAGATAGATGGACTTCCTCTTGCTGTCCTTCTTGTCGATGTAGAATTGGATGGTGCAGGGACCCGATAGTTTGTCGACTGCATAGGGCTCGTCATCTGGATTGCGGCATTTCCATGCTTGAGTGGGTTTTATGTTGTCACAATAACTGCCGCTGCTGTGGTTTCTATCGTCGCGACGCTTGGCGTAACCATCCGCAACCATGTCGATTTCTTCGCGATTGTCATAGATGCACGGTCTTCGCTTTCCTCGGCGATCACGTCTGTGGCCAAGATCGTCTTCGTCATCCAAACGGGTTCGGTTAATGGCATCCTCGCCATCCACCCAGCAGTTGGCGATGTCCATAAGGTGGTCGATGGTTTTGGGCTTGATCCGGCCCAGCTCCTCTCTGAGTTCACGGAGCTTCACGCCGATGTTGAAGGCATCGATTGCCCTCTCTTTCGAGATGTTCTCGGTAGAGTTCATGATGATAGACTAGCGCTGCACGTAGGAGTGGATCGACTCGTTGGACCGCTGACAGCAGGAGCGCAGCCCTTTGATGGATGCAGGCCTTTTGCAGGTGCCCGAGAAGTTGCGGATGAAGTTGTACACCAGCTCCTCCCAACTGCGGATGGACCTAGAGGGCAGATTTTTCAGCCAGTCCCTGGATGCTCCCTTCAGCTGCAGCTGAAGGCACTGAATGGTTGTGTTCTTGCTTCCACCATGCAGCTTAACCCACAAGATGTGGTCATCTAGCCAGATCTTCGGCTCTTGTAGTCTGTCGAACTTGGGGTTGTCCGACGGAAGCTTGAAGCCCTTGGTAATCCGAGATTGTCGTATGGCTCTACTGAAGCATCTGGCACCGCATAGCTCCATGTCTTTGTCCTCGGACTCTGTGTAGCATGCACGTTTTTCGCATGATCTGTCGATCTTACGCTGGGTGAGCTCATCACGGGCGTCATAGTTGCAGCTCCTTCGCTGTGGGCTGCAGCGTCGTCGTGACAGGTCATGCTCATCCTCGTCAGATGAGGGTGTGTGGCTCCTTGTGAATTTGACCGCAACCTTTTTCTTCGGCTCTAGGGCCGTTTCTCCGAGTAATGCGACTCCCACGAGCCCAAGGCCCGCAATCACAGATTTGTGGATTGCGTGTCTGGGGTCCCCAGCCGGTGGCGTCTTTGCTGCCAGGTACGTAGTGGCTTCCATGGTTGTGGCCTGCGGTGTTTTGGGTATGATGTTGCCCTGCGAGTCCATCGACATGAAGGATAGGTCAAATTCTTTGGTGGCCTCGCATCTTGCGGCACGGTCCATGCGTTCCAGCCGGGAGCGCTGCTTGTGGTCGTCATAGCCTTTGAAGGAGGATCCACCGGCAGAGGAGAGCGCGGTTTGCCGAGCGCTTGACTCATCAGCTGCTCGCCTACACTGTTCGATCTCCTTGTGCTTCTCGACCTGCCAATTATGCTCCTTTATGAGGTGCCAGTGATAGTCCATTAGCATGTCGCGAGAGGCGTCGAGTGGCAGAGGGTTGGTACCTCGCACGGCCTCTCGAACTCTTTCCCCCTAAGCATCATTGAGATGGATCTCCTCATGATTGTGACTGTCGTTGTTGGCAGTTTGAGGTGGCCCGTTCCCATTGGGATTGGGCTGGTTGGACCATTGACCTATTAGCAGCCTAAAAATTGGGCGGGAGGGGGGCAGTTTATTGGCTCTGTTGTCAACGTGACCATCGATGATGGACGTGCACATGTAGTGGTGGCGGAGATCATTGCTTCCGCAACTCTTAGATCTGGAACCGTAGGTTCCTTCCTCTGTAGGAGGGTCGCAAAGGTTGGAGTTGAAACTGTTCCTGTCATCTGAACCATACATCAGCGAGGGTGCACTTAAGACACCAATTGGCGGCACCCACAGAGAGGGTACGACTACCGGAGGCAGTATTTTCTCAGGGAGGCAAAGGGTGCCAATCTGGCCCACCTGGAAGAAGAGGCTCCCGAACATCAGTTCGACTCTGTCGCCTATGGAATTGAAGTTTTGGCGTTTCACCGGTGAGTGGACTGTGAAGTCGATGGTGCCAAAGAGGAGGTGGTTATCTGTCACAGAGGATGCAAAGACTGTAGTGGATGGGGCCGTCACGATCGCACGATCAGCATCTCCAGTTCCCATAGACGGTACCAATTGACGAGGGTTCGACACGTCAATGCCCATTGTTATGGACTTGGATTTTGGAGAAGGAGGGGACGCTGGAGATCGCGGAACGGCTAACAGATTCGCAACACGGGGGCACAAGGTTTACCCAGGTTCAGGCCCCCGGAGGGAAAACCCTACTCATGCTTTTATGTTCTTGATTGATGGTGATGCCGAAGGTTACAGGGGTGCGCAGATTAGATCTACTGAGGTAGTTGCTAGGGTTATGGATGCCCTCCTTGCCATGCCATCCTTGCCTTTATATGGGGAGGACAAATCTCGAGGTTTAGGTCGATTCGGTTACAAGTTGGATTTTGACCCTTTGAAATTCTATCTACATCTAGCTGTGTTGTCCAAGGAGTCGCATCATTCATGGGCCTAGGTCACCTGAATCCTTCCTGGGCCTTGCCATCTAGAGAGGCTGATTGTATGGGCTTCTGCCAGGCTGGACCGGGTAGGCTAACATCAGGCACCCATAGTGCATACCCATGTCACGCGGTGTGCCACGCGGTTTTCACGCAGATGGGCGGTGGTTGTAGCCAATGGATGGCTATGGGCGGTACGCAGGCGCACTTGATGGCCGTGTGACAGCTCAGGCTCCGAGTTGTCACTCCTGTCGGTGGCGCACTGCAGTGGGCTGCAGCGTCATGATGATGCCCAGCAGCACTAGCGCATCGCCAGTTCCCAAGGCCGGGCCTAACACGTATTGTCAGGCTTAGTTGACTTTGGTTCCTGGGCCACGCCTGGCCCAGGAGAGGTGATCTTCTGGTCCTTCGAGGGATAATTCAAGGTTTCTCCTCGTCTTCTATGTCTCTAGCTGTGCCCATACCCTCCTTCGGAGGTAGCCAGACCGTCTTGGGCGTGTCATTGTCCTTTCCTTCTTATTCATGACGTGCTGGACCAGGGCTCGTCTCATAGAGCTCGTCTCATCCATAGGAACCTACATCATAGCTGATACTTAGTCTCCATAGATTTATCATGCCAAATCCATACCTTCTTGGAGCACATGGTGCTCGCATCCTTACGATGCTCTCGTCGGCTAGGCCTTGCAATCACCGAGTTGCTGACATGTCGGTCCTGGCCCATGCATTATAGTATAATGTGAGGGTACCCAATCCCATTACGCCGACACCTCGCATGCTAGAGGCCACATGCTGTTGAGACCTTGGATTTTTGTTACTGTTGTTGCTAAACATTGCTATTTTTAATCATGAAAATAAAGACAGTTTAAGACACTTTGACAACACTGCTTACTACCTAGCAATGTTAGTTTTTAGATCCTAAGGCACAACGAACCATAAAACAATGATATACTAACAAATACCAATGCCAGAACATAAAAAATGATAAGTTCCAGGGATTGGGGAAATACGAATATGCGACCGGGGACAGCTCCGCCGTGGAGGACCGTGCGGTCTGGCGTGGTGCAGGAGGTGAGTGCGGCTAGGAAAGCGCCACCGTGGAGGATGGAATGGTCCGGCATGGCGCATGAGGTGAATGTGTCTGGGAACAGCGCCGATGTGGAGGATGGTGCGGTGCGGTTCAGCGTGGCGCAAGAGATGAGCGCGGCCGGGGATAGCACCACCGCAGAGGACAGTGCGGTCCATCATGGCGCAAGAGGTGAACACGGACAGGGACATCGCCGCCGTGGAGGACGGTGTGATCCCTCGCAGTGCAGAGGTCAACGCGGTCGGGGTCAGCACCGCCGTGGAGCTAGGGCTAGGTTTAGGGTTGGTGTGGTGGGGTATTTTTTTGGATAAGTATGAGAGCGACCTGTGTGGGATAAGGGGAAAGAACAATAGTGGTTCTTAACTATGCTAACCTTTGCCTTACCGTTTTTTGGCAAGTTAAACATGTTGTGTATTCCCCAACATTCTGTTTGATTAAAATTCTTATTGATTAGTAAACCAACAAAATAACACACCAAAAAGGAGGAATAGTAATTTCCTATATGGGGAGATATCAGTACACATGCACTTGTGCATGAGTCATGTCATTGCACTGTCCAAAATGAAGAAGACACAAAAAAAACACTATAGATTACTCGATCTACTATAGCATTAATTATTACCAAGAACTAATACTAGCAATATAATTAACCGTAACTCTAATTACATCTATGAACAAGCTTGTCCAACCTATCTACAAATGGCTTGCACCATGCTAGACAATCTAGTGCACAACTCCCTCAGCGCTGCAACACGATCATTCGCCTGATTCTGGAATTCTCTGACTGCAGGTTCCATGTGTTGATCATATGCGGCCTGCCTTTTTCGTTCATTATCCTCCATCTCACCTCACAAGAGCTCGCGCAGCGATTGTTGGAGGTGGACTGGGTACTCTAAATCAACCCATTGCATCCAATGGCATGAAGCTATGCCCTTACAACGGCACGAGAGAAACATGCGGCCGGTCTGCTCTGCGAAGTTCTTGTCATAGGCCACGTATTAGTGGATGATTACATGGCCAGGGCCCTGATAGTACACGAAATCTTTGTGTTCCCGTACCATTGATGGTCACGGATGTTCTCCGGTACTCCATGAATGTTGAATTTGAGAGAAAAATGGCAATGCGCATTGGTGAGGTCGAGAAATCAAGAAATATTGGTGATGAACAAAGGAACAAAAAACCCCAAAAGAAAAATTCAATGTCAATGAAATCGAAAAAGGAATGTTGCACGAACCGGCATCGCGCTTGTCTAATGGTACAATAGCGGTACGTCTGCTGCCGCCGCTGTTTCGCGTCGCCGCCAGAAGCTTCGTGGAGAGAGAAAGGCAGATGCAGAGGTTGAAGAAACTACTATGTGCGCAACGTGGGAGAGGAATTGCGCGCGTAGGGGGAAGATTTACTTTCTTATAATATTCAGATGGCAACGACTGGACTTCGGTGAGACTCATCCGTCAGTGAGACAAACATGACAAGTCACACATGCGGGACCCATAGTCAATGGCATGTCTTTTCCACATCATTATCATTACTGCCCCGGTTCGCGTTACTAAGGCATCTTAGAACGCCAGTACCGATGCACAGCTAGCATGGCACAATTAAACTCGGTACATAAAGTTGCCACGACAAAAACTTGACCTCCATGCTGCTTCTCGCCGCGAATTTACATCCGCCGAGTATTCAACTTTTTCCATTTTTTTCACTTATGCCGCCCCAAAAATGTGCCGTGTATGGAGGGATATTTTTTGTAGTGTGTTGATATTTTTAAATATCTTCAAATGCACAGTGGATTTGTAATTATGTTGTTGTAAGTGTGGTTGTGTACTATAAATCAAGCGATATGCACTAGGCCACGACCTTGTGTTGGTCTTTTAATATCCCTTCAAATGCACCGTGGACTGATTAATAACGTTTTTGTTAGTGTTTTTGTGTACTATAGATCTACACACTAGGGCAGAACACTACCTCTAACACCGGTTCATAAGGCCCTCTAACAGTGGTTATAGAACCGCTATTGAGGGTTCGGTGTTAGATCCCCCCTTTAACACCGGTTCTTATACGAACCGGTGTTAAAGGGTGGAGCACGTGGGGCTGCCGCAGCGCTCAGCCCCCCCCCCCTTTAACACCGCTTCGTAACACGAACCGGTGTTAAATGTTCTGTGCCGCGGCAGGAAAAAGAGATAAATCTCTGCCGCGGCAGGAAAACGGCCTAAATCTCTGTCGTGGCAGGAAAACAGCCTAAATCTCTGCCGCGGCAGAGTTCTGCCGTCGCCCCGTTCTGGGCGTATTTCTGCGGCGCGGCGGGGACGGGGAGGGGGAGGGGGGAATCGATAGGGAGCGGTATAAACACATACATCGTCGTCGGTACATACGAGTACATGAATAATTAAGCAACTATTATTATACACAAACATCGTCATTGTGTGGTATTCTCCGTAAACGTTGAACCATCAAGTACAAGACAAACATGTTCAAGCATCTAAAGAGTTTTTGATATCTAAAGTGTTCTCCGCCAGGCATGACGATCTCATCAAGTATGAACCCCGCCAATTCCTCTTGAATGGCTCATATGAGGTCAAATGGTAGGAGTTGGTCCCGCATCCGTTCGATCTAAATATATATGAAGAATAGGGTCAATATATATAAGAATAAAACTCAACACAATTGATGGTAATAAAATAATGTTGTGTACTTTGTTTACTTACTCTAAGTTGTTCTAGTGCGGCTTGGCCCGTCGCACATATCGTGTTGCGAATGAACTCGCAAACATAGTATCCACATAAATTATTGCCGGGTCCCTGATGCGCTCACTTTACGAGAATAGAGAGTCCAATCAAAATAATAATCAATAAAGCATGATATAATAGAATTTGAAGCAGAATCAAAGAGATACGCAGACCTAGCTAGCTAGTATTACTTACATTTTGGTCTACAAATTTTAGTTCTTCTGACCATTCACCCACGGCCCTGCCCGTGAACCTTTTCCAAACCCTGTCCGACAAAGAAAATGGATAAAGGAGTAATTAATTACTTGTTGTCATGAAAGTTGCCGATCTAGTGCGATAATATGATTGAAATTACCTCTGGAGCATCTCTCTAAAGTCTGCCCATAGCTCTTTTTCTTTTCGTAACGAGTACATGACAAGGACTTTTCCCGAGTCAGGTTGAACGACTAGCAGAATAAAGTGGAACCTACGCACGCATAACTCATCATCAGTTACACTTAACATCGAGTAAGCCGAAACAGAATGTGTACAAGAGAGGGTAACAGTACTCAGAGAAGTTGTAAGGCAATAGTATCTCCCTTTTGGTTTGTTGTCTCAGTAAAGACCTTAGCAAGAAATCTTCTGTTTGCCCGGGTTTGTGTCTTACCACTTCTTCATGAACTCTATTTGGGTCAACGAACCCAATGTCAAAAGGGCCTCCTTTCATGCATTCCATAACCTTTTTCCTGCATAATAGTATATACATATATGGTGAGCATATATATATACATGCAATTAATGAAGTGAATGAGATGAGATAGAAATTACAGAAATAGTACTTACACACAATAAAGGCTGATGGAAGCTTTGTCGAGTTCCTTCTGATTGAATAGAAAATGCAAGTCTTGAATGTTGAAGTCGATCTCGTCGTCTCCGCACAAGAAAATATGATCTCTTATATGCGACGTGATCCATTCTTCCTTTCTCGTCTTGCAGAAATTAAGGTACCACTTGTGCAATCTTCGCATCTTTGTTGGTAGATTCTTGAGCTCCTCTTTCTTGACGAGATTCTTCCCATACTTCCATGGCTATATGGGGTTGACATCGCCTGTGGGAATGTTGTCTCCCATGAGGTTCAAGTATGCAATGTAAGTCATCCCCATATCATTGGCCTTTGTTTGTAGCTCTGCCTCGTAATCATTTACAGGAGGAGCGTTCCGTGTGTCGAACACTTGGAGCGTGGCGCATGATTGCTTTTCCTGCTCTCCGAGCATGGGAACTGTTTTCTGGGGTGCCGCACGACTGCTACTTTCAGTATCCCTCCTCCTTGCATCCCCCTTCAAAATCTGGCGCTCGTAGTCCGGCACAAGTGGGGTTTCAGGTTTCAAAAGATTATTGTAAAACTTCTCCACTACCGCCGGATCTATTTTCTCCTTTGGCCCGGCCCGTCTAGGTGCAAAGATTATTGTAAAACTTCTTCCGAGATCCTATTGGTCTCCTCGTCGCTGCGATTCCATGGTAAAACCGGCAATGGCTTGGCGGAAGGCTGCGGGACGTAGTTTATTGAATTCTTTGGCGTACGGTTTCCTGCGGATTTATTCGTGGCAGTGCTAGTCATGCTCTTCGTGGCAGTGCTCTTCCGCTTATGCTGAGGAGATGGCTGGCGCGACGGAGATGGCTGGCGCGCAGGAGATGGCTGAAGCGCCGGAGATGGCTGCCGCGCAGGAGATGGCTGCCGGTGACGACATGGGAGTATTCTGATGACTTGGAGACGGCTGAGGCGGCTCAGACTGCTGACGCTGCGGAGACGGCGGGGGTGCCAGTGGCCTCCAATTTGGAAGCACGATGTGTTCCTTCTTCCAAAAATGGTTGTTTTCATTGCAAATTTGAGTTGAGTTCCCCTTCACATGTAGCATGGTCAAGCTGTGCTTCCTCATATTCCTTCACAACCTCATCCACCCCGACAATAGCATAGCCATATCGGTCGGCAGTGGTAAGTTCCACCAGCTACAGGAGGTAAGGCATAGCCGACAGCCACCTTAATGGATAAGCCCATTAATCTCACATGCAGCTCAGCGTGTTCGCTCTCCGTGACCTCATCCACAGGGTATCGAGGACCCGCCATTTCAAGCGTGGGCTGCATGTTCTCCATGGAAGCCACGCTGCTTTTCCGCGCAGAGTCTGGGCCGCCGACAACTTCCATTTCAGGCTCTTCGTGCCGCTGAGATGGGCCGGTAGCTTGCTGGCTCTTTTGTGCATTCACTTGCGCCCGCAGCGCCACAGGTGCATGTTCTATCTGTGTCATCCGCTCTGTACGCTCGTTTTCTTTTCTACCTCGCCATCTGTAAGAGTCGCCCCACTCAGCAAACCCATCCTTCCACGTCATACCCCCTGTGCCTTGTGCATGTCCAGGTTGTTCTTTTTTACCGATGGCACGTGTGAGCTGGTCATTCTCTCTGTCGGGATGGAAGGTCCTGGAGGTTGTTTCCTCGTATGCGGTGATGAGTTTAGTGACGGGTTTGGCAAGGAGGGTTGGGAAGATACACAATCCTGTTTTGGGTCCAACCTTGCCCCGATTCCGTAGAACCAAGTCTTTGCACGTAGGTCCCACCCATGTGTCTGGGGTGTGATCCCTCTATCGCGCAGGGCCTTCTCATCTTCCTCCCACTTAGGCCTCTCAGATATGTAGCCACCTAACCCTATCCTCTGGTGATATTCCTTCTTATGGGCATTTAGCGTATTGGTTTCTGACCTCTTTGTAGCTATAGCACCTTCCTTGTATGCCACAAATTCGGGCCAGTGAGGTCTTATCTTTGCATAATATGCGTCTTAGAAATCTGGAGTCTCGCGAGCTTTGACAAATTTGTTCAATTTTGTCTTCGAGTTGTCAGCCATCTTCTTTAGAGTCCACTCTTTGACCTTTTCCTTTATAACCAGTTTGTTTTCATCCTCCTCTGGAGGAAGGGTGAAATTTACCAACAGCGAATTCCAAAGCGTTTCTTTGGATCTTTCATCGACAAAGGTACCGTCGCCCTTCTTTGGCTTATTCCAATTTTCAATTATGATTGGGATTTGGTCCCTAACAAGAACTCCATCCTGACATACAAATTTGTATGCGGCCTTCTTGGGCTCCATCGGCCTGCCATCGACGCGGACTGCTTCGATTGTGAACTTTGCACAATCTTTCAATCGATGGCTCGCGCCTCGCTTGCTCTTTTTCGTAGAAGAAGATTGTTGCTGGCTGGTCGATCCAGAGGGCTAAAAGAAGAAAGGAGCGTTAATTAATACATGTACATATATACAAATCAATCGGTGGAAGTCAGCAGAGGATTAATCCATGCATATACCTCGACGGACTTTGTAATCACTAAAGTGCGTTCACCGGAGTCGTCATCTTCTCCATGACTAATTGAGTTGTCATCATGTCCCTCCAAGTTCAGATATTGTGAGGTGTCCTCGTGGATGATGTTCTCCATTATTCTCCATCTTCAAGGTTTCTACTGAGTGGATCCATAGTTTCTAAAACAATAATATTGTCTAGAGTAATAGAGTAAACATTCAAGTGGACTTGGATTCATACACAAATATACATATTGTTCATAAAAAATACACAAATAAATACACAAATGAAATTTAAACCCTAAGGATGCTTGATCATTTTAAACGAGTTCCGAGGGGTCCAAACCCTAATTTGGAGAAATCCCGGATGCATATGAGAGGGGCTAGCCATAGTGGCTAATGCGTGGGACCGTGGCCACATCACAGCCACACAAGCGCCACGCGGGCTCACCGAAGGATGCTCCAGACAACGGCGGCTGGCGGCGTTGGAGAGCGACCTAGGGCGCGCGAGGTAGCGGGTTCGCCTCAGCGTGATGCGACCTACCTAAAACGGGCGACACTACTACCTAGGGGTCACCAGAGCGACGTTAACGACAACAGCCAGCGGTGGCGCTTGCAGAGCAGCGAGGTGACGACCCTAAACTAATACTAACTATAGAATACACTAAATAACCCTAAACTACATACACTAAACTACACTAAATAATTAACCCTAAACTAAATAAATAACCCTAAATAAATAACCCTAAACTAAATAAACCCTAAACTAAATAAACCCTAAACTAATACAAACACTAAACTACTAATAATACAATAACAAGTAGAAATCTATTGCGAATCCACGTATTTGTATTTTTTGTATGGCCTCGGTTAAGCACATTTTTCACAAAATTTTATACACATCTATACTTGTGAAAATACTTTCAAAAATTTTCATACTCCAAAATTTTATACACAATATAATAAGCTCAATTTAAGTTGTACAAAATTCTAATAACTACACAAAATACTAATAACTAATTAATAACTACCAGGGTCGGCGGGGAGTGGCGGCACCGGGCGAGGACGGGGGGGTCGGCGGCGAGTGGTGGCGCGGTGGCGACGGAGGCGCCGCTCCCGAGAGTTGCTGGCGGCGGCGCGGGTGGATGGGGGGGTGGCGGACGACACGGACGCGGTGGCGGGCGGTGACGGCAGCGGACGGCGAAGGAGTGCTCGACGTCGGGCAGCCTGGTGGCGTCTCCGTTTCTCTGTCGCGGCTCCTGCTCTGCTCCATTGCGCTCGATCAATCCGGCTGGGGGGGAAGAGGAAGAGGAACGCGTGCCTTTCTACCCCCCCCCCCCTTTAACACCAGCTCCAGCCAGGAACCGGTGTTAAAGGGGGGAAATTCGCTTCGTGCCCACACCCCCCTTTAACACCGGTTCCTGGCTGGAAACAGTGTTAAAGGGGGGCATTTATTTCGTGCATTAAAGGGGTGGGGGCATTTTTAATTCAAAAAATAGGATAGAATTTAGAAAATTCATAACGTTTTCATTTCAACTCAGAAAAATATGAATAATATATCATAATTTTCAAAAAAAAACAATATCTATCCATTCATATAAAAACATTTTATATTTACTTTAGATGAAAATTTTGAAAATGATTAAAACACTTACATATAAATTTTGATTATTCAATTCAAACAAAAATAAAATAGTCAAACCATAAAACTTTGAACATAAGAAATATTAAGCATCTAAAAAGGAATCTAACCCTATTTTATTAGATCAAATCATATTTTATTTTGTATTAACATTTTTGAATTGTTTGGATATTTAAATGCCGCATCTTTTGTATACTTTGGAATTTGACAAAACCTCGCTCAACTTGCATTGGATTTTTGATAAAATAGCATATTGTGAACCTATAAATGATTTTTGTAAAAAATCATGAGCATCGTATCATGTACTTGTAGTTCATATCTGACCCACTTCCTGCCGATTTGGCAGGAATTTGTCTTTTTCACCAGAGGTGGACGGAAAGGTTTCAGATCCCCCTGTTGGTACATTTTCCATATAAGATGGTCTAGTATTTTTGTAAAATGTGGTGGTAGTTTTTGAATTAGCCATTTGGTGGTTGCTTCACAAAACCGTCCGTTTTTTTATGCTCGAAAAATGGAAAATGCCTTTTTGGTGAGACAAAAAGGAAAACTTCCTCTTGCAACATTTTTTTCCATGCCATGATGCACATTGATGCATAATATGGCCACATTATCACAAACTATGCCTTGATTCTAGCCATAACAATGGTTATTTGACCCGAAAGCCAAGAAACCTGGAATGAGATAGGTCATTTTGTGAAGGTTTTTTTGAGACATAATCAATATACCAAGTTTGATATTTTTCCTTCTAACTATGTCACATAATATAACACCACGCGAAGGTTTCGCATTGTTTCGATCGTTTTTTAATTTTTTATCCCCGTTTTGAACTATCGTTAAACTTTGTCGAACAACGGGCATGAAGATTCTTAGATCGGGGCCAAGCCTAGCTGAACTTGCATTGGATTTTTGATAAAATAGCATATTGTGAACCTAGAAATGATTTTTTTTTAAAATCATGAGCATCGTATCATGTACCTGTAGTTCATATCTGACCCACTTCTTACCGATTCGGCAGGAATTTGTCTTTTTCACCAGAGGTGGACGGAAAGGTTTCAGATCCCCCTGTTGGTACATTGTCCTTATAAGGTGGTCTAGTATTTTTTTTAAATGTGGTGGTAGTTTTTTGAATTAGCCAATTGGTGGTTGCTTCACAAAACCGTCCGTTTTTTATGCTCGAAAAATGGAAAATGCCTTTTTGGTGCGACAAAAAGGAAAATTTCCTGTTGCAACATTGTTTGCCATGCCATGATGCACATGTATGCACAATATGGACACATTATCACAAACTATGCCTTGATTCTAGCCATAACATTGGTCATTTGACCCGAAAGCCAAGAAACCTCGAATGAGATAGGTCATTTTGTGAAGGTTTTTTTGAGACATAATCAATATACCAAGTTTGATATTTTTCCTTCTAACTATGTCACATAATATAACACCACGCAAAGGTTTCGCATTATTTCAATCGTTTTTTAATCTTTTATCCGTGTTTTAAACTATCGTCAAACTTTGTCGAACAACGGGCATGAAGATTCTTAGCTCGGGGCCAAGCCTAGTTGAACTTGCATTGGATTTTTGATAAAATAGAATATTGTGAACCTAAAAATGATTTTTGTAAAAAATCATGAGCATCGTATCATGTACCTGTAGTTCATATTTGACCCACTTTCCGCCGATTTGGCAGGAATTTGTCTTTTTCACCAGAGGTGGACGGAAAGGTTTCAGATCCCCCTGTTGGTACATTGTCCATATAAGGTGGTTTATAATTTTTGTAAAATGTGGTGGTAGTTTTTTGAATTAGCCATTTGGTGGTTGCTTCACAAAACCGTCCGTTTTTATGCTCGAAAAATGGAAAATGCCTTTTTGGTGCGACAAAAAGGAAAAATTCCTTTTGCAACATTGTTTGTCATGCCATGATGCACATGTATTCACAATATGGCCACATTATCACAAACTATGCCTTGATTCTAGCCATAACAATGGTCATTTGACCCGAAAGCCAAGAAACCTCGAATGAGATAGATCATTTTGTGAATGAGATAGAACTGGAATTAAAGTACAAAATGCAACTAACAGTAAGTTACATAAAGCACGACTGAAAATTAAGATACATAAAAACTGAAAATTAAGATACATGGCCAGATTAAGTCACAATCGGCCGGACTTGTTTCGGAATGTTGGAGTGATTCAGTCATGCTCCTTCCTACACCTGTAATACTCGCCACTATAGTCGTCGTACTCGCCACCTCCGCCGTCGCTGTCGTCGTTGGGGTCACCGTAATTGAACCTTGAAGGCTGGGTACGCGTGGGCTGGACTTGAGGGTAGCGCAGACGAGGGTTAGAGTCGGCGACAGTGTTGTAGGCTGTGACGCTCTGGACAGTCCGACCGCGCCACCATAGCCGATGGCCGGCCTCGTTGAAGTTCAAAGGAGGTGGGCCGTCCGCCTCGTGCCTGGCGAGCGCCCTCTCACGCCGATCCCCGAAGAAGGCTTCTCAAGTAGGGAAATAGTCGGGATGCCATCTGGGATTCCTCCGCTGCTCCGGCATGATCTCGAAGTAGTAGTGGTTCGTGATGGTCATCCGGCGCGCCACACCTAGAGGGACAGGAGGAACCGGCACGCCTCCGGCGCTCAGCATCCAGCCGACGGGGACACAGTAGCCCGGCGGGCAGGGGTAGTTTGAGGCGCAAAGCGCCTCCGCCTCCCTGGTGGTTAGTGCTATGGTGGAAGCCATGGGAAAGAGTTATGAGGTTGCAGATATGAGTCTAGAGATGTGCAATGACAATGGAGGTCAACCCTACATATATATAGTGAGAAATGGCTGGAGGGAAGAACTGGCGGGAAAAAATGGCGGGAAGAAAAATGGCGGGAAGAAAAATGGTGGGAAAAAATGGCGGGAAGAAAAATGGCGGGAAGAAATGGCAGGAAGAAAAATGGCTCATTTAATACATATACTGTTAAAAGAAGAAATATGACATTGATTTCCATATTGAGATACATATGTGTGCCAAAAATGGCTCAATTAATACATATGGTCAATCTTATGATCGCGTCGGCCGTAACCATGGAGTATCAGCACCGTTTAATAGGATGGTTGGGTCAGTCTTCAGTCGGAAGGGCGGAATTTCATCAAACTTATTATAATCTTCTGACATGTCTGTCTTGTCCTCCACTCCCACGATGTTTCTTTTCCCTGAAAGAACTATGTGACGGTTTGGTAGACATGTCCTTCACATAGAAAACCTGAGCCACATCATTGGCTAAGACAAATGGTTCGTCTAAGTTCTTGTCTACCTTCATAAGATTGTTGAGATCCACTGTTGTCATTCCGTACTTCTTGCCTACCTCAACCCCTCCTCCTGTTAGCTTGACCCATTTGCATCGAAACAAGGGGACATTAAAATTAGGTCCA
This sequence comes from Avena sativa, assembly GCA_916181665.1. Classification (NCBI taxonomy): domain Eukaryota; kingdom Viridiplantae; phylum Streptophyta; class Magnoliopsida; order Poales; family Poaceae; genus Avena; species Avena sativa. The sequence continues at coordinate 181,455,243 of OV702284.1, read as the reverse complement.
TAGTCAAGTTCCCATATCTCCTCTATGAACCCATTATACGTGGTCTTTTGTCCATTGTCTTCTGCTGCATCGAAGCGGACACCACTATTTTGTTTGGTGCTCTATTTATCTTGGCCTATCATGTAAAATGTATTCCCATTAATCTCGTACCCTTGGAAAGTACATACAGTCGAAGATGGTGTCCTGGCCAACAAGTACAGCTGATCCCCAATAGTGGTGTTATTCGTGAGAAGTCTTTACAGCCAGCCGCCAAAACTCGCCATGTGTTCACTTATAATCCATTTATCAGACTGCCCCGGGTGTTTGAGGCGTATTAAATTCTTGTGTTCTTTGATATACGGGGCAACCAAGATAGATCTTTGTAAAACCGTGTAGTGTGCTTGATTGAGAGAATGCCCATCCATACATATCATTGCTTTACATCCTAGGGTGCCTTTTCCACGCAGTCTCCCCTCATGTCGTGATTCTGGAACACCAATCGCCTTAAGGTCAAGAATAAAATCAACACAGAACTCAATGACCTCCTCTGTTACATAGCCCTTGGAGATGCTTCCTTCTGGCATAGCACGGTTATGAACATATTTCTTTAAGACTCCCATGTACCTCTCAAAGGGGAACATATTGTGTAGAAATACAGGACCGAGAATGGCAATCTCTTCTACTAGGTGAACCAGGAGATGCATCATAATATTGAAGAAGGATGGTGGGAACACCAACTCAAAGCTGATAAGACATTGGGCCACATATGTCTGTAACCCTGGTAGGCCTTATGGATCGATTACATTCTGAGATATTGCATTGAGGAATGCACATAGCTTCACAATGGGTACTCGAACATTTTTAGGTAGAAGCCCCCTCAATGCAATCGGAAGCAATTGTGTCATAATCACGTGGCAGTCATGAGACTTCAGGTATTTGGAATTTTTCTCTGCCATATTTATTATTACCTTTATATTCGACGAGAAGCCAGACGGGACCTTGATACTGCTCAGGCATTTAAAAAAGATTTCCTTATCTGCTTTGGTAAGAGTGTAGCTGGCAGGAGTTAAGTGGCATCGTTTACCCTTCTCGTTCTCAGGATGCATAGGCTCTTCAGGGTCTTTCAGACGTTGCTGGTCCGGCCATGCTTCCGGTGTATATTTTGTCTTCCCATACACTCCTAGGAAGCCTAGCAGGTTCACGCAAACATTCTTCGTCACGTCCATCACGTCGATTGAAGAGCGGACCTCTAAGACTTTCCAATAGGGTAGGTCCCAAAATATAGATTGCTTCTTCCACATGGGCGCGTGTCCGGCATCGTCATTCGGAACAGATAGACTGCCAGGACCTTTTCCAAACATTACTTCTAGGTCCTTGACCATACCAAATACCTCCTCACCGGTACGGAGGACAGGCTTCCTCCGGGGTTCTGCCAGACGTTTGAAATGCTTGCCTTTCTTTCTTACTGGATGCAGGTTCGGAAGAAATCGACAATACCCTAGGTACATAACCTTCTTACATTTATCCAAATATACACTTTCAGTCTCATCTAAACAGTGTGTGCATGCATTGTATCCCTTGTTTGTCTGCCCTGAAATGTTACTAAGAGCAGGCCAAACATTGATGGTTACAAAAAGCAATGCTCATAGGTCAAATGGCTCCCCTTTGTGCTCATCCCACATACGTACACCTGGTTTGGCCCACAGCTGTAAAAGTTCTTCAACTAATGTCCTTAGGTACACATTAATATCGTTGCCGGGTTGCCTCGGGCCTTGGATGAGCACTGGAATCATAATGAACTTCCTCTTCATGCACAACCAAGGAGGAAGGTTATAAATACATAGAGTCACAAGCCAGGTGCTGTGACTGCAGCTCTGCTCACCAAAAGGATTCATGCCGTCTGTACTTAGACCAAACCTTAAGTTCCTTGCGTCACGTGTGATGTCTGGGTACTCTCGCTCGACTTTTCTCCACTGTGACCCATCAGCGGGGTGTCTCAACATCGCGTCTTTCTTACGGTCTTCCATGTGCCATCGCAACAACTTGGCATGCTCTTTATTTCTGAAGAGACGTTTTAACCGTGGTATTATAGGAGCATACCACATAACCTTGGCAGGAACCTTCTTCCTAGGGGCCTCGCCCTCAACATCGCCAGGATCGTCTCGTCTGATCTTATACCTCCCGGGCATGCATCCAAATTCTCGTACTTCTCACCGCGGTAGAGGATGCAGTCATTAATGCAGGCATGTATCTTCTGCACGTCTAATCCTAGAGGGCAGACAACCTTCTTTTCTTGGTATGTACTGTCGGGCAACTCATTATTTCTTGGAAGAAGATTCTTCATTTTTACCAACAACTTTGAAAATGCGCTATCAGTCACACCGTTCTCTGCCTTCCATTGCAGCAAATCCAGTGTGGTACCTAGCTTTTTATGGCCATCTTCGCAAGTTGGGTACAACAATGTTTTGTGATCCTTTAACATCTGCTCCAGCTTCTCCTTCTCCTTTTCAGTTTCACATTCTTCCTTTGCATCAGTAATAGCCCGACCAAGATCGTCATCAGCGGTCCCATCTGTTGCCTCTTGATCTTAATTATCTACCCCCGTTGCAGTATCATCATATTCAGGATACATATTATGATAGTTGTCATCATCCTGTTCTTCTTTGTTGTCTTCCATCACAACCCCTTTTTCTCTGTGCTTGGTCCAACAATTATAGCTGGGCATGAAACCGGATCGAAGCAGGTGGGCGTGAATGGTTCTGGTATCTGAGTAGTCTTTCTTGTTCTGACAGTGAACACACGGACATCACATAAAACCATTGTGACCACGGTTTGCATTAGCCACAACGATGAAATTTTGGAGGCCCGTAATGTACTCGGAAGTGCGTCGGTCACCGTACATCCATTGTCGGTTCATCTGCATTAATATATAGTATATATCAAAAATTAATAGGGAGATTTCCATTTATATATAGTACATCAATGACACATGAAAGGATAGTTGCCGACCTCGACCGAGAAGGAAAGAGCAACGAGAAAACTTATTTTGAGCTCTCGGGCATTTCACCGAACACCTCTTGTGCATAGGAAGAAAACACAAACTAGCACACCTCACACCCTCTTGCTAGGCTCCAAAATGAGAGAGTGAAAAAATGGAAGAGAGGGGTGTGGGCTGCGGTGTGTTATATAGCCTCCCCTTTTAACACCGGTTCAAGCCACGAACTGGTGTTAAAGGGGGGGCTGCGCGGATCACTGGTGCAGGGCCTTTAACACCGGTTCGTGCCACGAACCGGTGTTAAAGGGCGGGCTCCTTTTTGCTGCACGGGCCACGCTGGTACGGGCCCCCCTTTAACACCGGTTCATAGAAGAACCGGTGTTAAATCCCATTTCCAGGCTCAACCAAAGGCCTCGTTTCCACTAGTGACATATGCATTTTGTGACCCTTTCAAATGCATGATCGATTTGGTAATTACTTTGCTATTAGTGTAGTTGTGCATCTTAGATCTACATATGCACTAGGCCGATCTTGTGTTGGTCTTTTTTAAATCCTTCAAATGCAAGGTGGATTTGTTAATTACTTTTTAGTTATTGTAGTTGTATATAAACATCTAAAATAATATTCTTTTATTCTATACTTGCATAATAGGAATCTCATTTTGGTAACATTGCGTAAGAAGAAAGAGAGAGAAGGTGTGCGACATCAGGCATCTTGCCTCTTGCCGGTAATTCCACAGTTAAGTGACTAATCATATAAATTTTAATTTATTTAGGTTAATTATTTTTGTTTATATATGTTCTTACATTGAAGAATGTTTTGTATAGAAGTAAAACCTTGCAACAAGAAGCATCAATACAACACGTAGCGTCTACTCTTTCAAGAAGATGCCACGATTGGAAGTTGTAGCATTGTGGATAGAAACTCCCACCTTCCATTTTCTCACGGTAAGGTTTATCATCAGCAAGGATTCAAAGACATAACCAAGAAATAAATAGATACTCTCTCTCGATTTGTGTATCATTCACCTTTGTATAGCTACATGATGAAGCTATTTTGCAAATGTTTTGTAAACATATATATGATGTATACGATGTGTAGTCAGATAAAGTTGAGGTTCGGTATTATATCTGCATAAATGTACTACTAGCATCTTGGTCTGCACTAGCAGCAGTAGAACCATTTGCAATATCTGGACTAAGCCTAATGGTGGTTTGTTTGCGAATTGAGATGAGCACATACACTGAAGGACCTCAGAATGTTTGTAATCATCTTAGAATGCATACGGTTAGTAAGTTATACACGTTTGCGAAAGCTCAAAATTGCGCAGATGGTTAGACTAGTGGAACCGTTTGTGATTTCGCCCACGGTTCCAGAAACCGTTTGCATATTAGAGACTCATCGCACACACCAGACAGGGTTATATTCACCATGTGTGAAGGCCCAATATGTATTAGTGTTGCTAGTTTAGCGAGAGTTGGGCCTCCTTAAAAGGGAGAATCTTTTATCACTTGTCTAAGTATGAAAAAAATACTTACACTTGGCTTCAGTTGTTACCTATTTGGTTAATCTTATGTCGCTGCCTATCCGCCTCCTACCGAGCCTATAAAAGAGAAGGTCTCCTTTATGGGAGACACAACACAACACAACAACAGATGTGCCTGCATTCGGTTACGGAATACTAAGCCACCTCTTAGGTCTTCCCTATCCCACCTTAGACAATATGCCTCCTAAACCCCGCCCCTTCCGATCCAGTATGTGGGAAGGGTGATAATTTTTTGTGGGACCATTCTCGTGCGACTAATGACTTCTTCTCCAACATGTATGCCAAAGGCTTCTTCCCCGACGTTGATGACATCTTTGACAATATGTCTCTCTCCGACAACATTGCCAAAATTCTAGTAAACCGTATAGGATGTCAATCATGCTTCAAACACCACTTCTATCAATTTATGTAGACTTTTTTTGTTTAATATATATTAGATTGCATGACTATTTTAATATTTACTTTATTATTCATGTTTTATCCACTATTTTTTATAGATTAAATAATGGTGAAACTTGCTCATGTGTCCAACAATCCAAAAGTCTTATCATAGGCATTATTCCCCGATTAGATTTGTTGCATCCATTAGAGGGCAACAGTTGCAAGAGGTGGTGTGAGAGAGAAATTCTCTAGCTTACAACCATGAGATGCTTTGAAACCACTAAAGGAAAATCTTAAAGAGAGCTCCCGCTGAGGAGAAAGCTTTTAAGGAAGCTGATACCATCCCAAGAGGTGGTATCTCAAATTTCTTGGCGAGAATCATTGACCTGTATTTCTCCATCACTACGGGCAAGGATTTGTGGGATGCGTTTGAGGCCAAGTTTGGTGTCTCGGATGAGGCCAATGAATTTTATGTGATGTAGCAATTCTATGACTACAAGGATAACTAACGGTCGCTTTTTTGTTGAGAAGGATCATGAGATATGGTCCATTTCCAGAGAACTTGAGCAATTCACTTGTGTGATATCCGACAAGTTTATTTTTGGAGGCATCATTTCCAAGCTTCATCAATATTAAAGAATCATCTGTGAATGACAAGTGAGAGACAATCAGGGCATCGCAACAAACTTCCAGCCCTATCAAATTACCATTGTCTTCCTCATATTGTACAAAACTATATAGAGCATCAGCACATAAGAGAATCAAATATGGGGAGAGTGGATCCCATTGACATAGGCCCCTAGATGGGTCTATAGTATCAGAATCATGTCGTTAACTATGACTTGGTATTTGAAATATTTTATGCGATTCATGGTTAAGGAAACCCATTGTTCATCAAAACCAAGTCTAAATAGTGTTGGGATTAATGCTCCAGAGGTAATAATAATAATGATTGTTATTTCCTTTGCACACCTATTGCTCCACCTGCCCCTGATGCTACCTTTTATGAAATTAAGCCTGCTTTGTTGAATCTTGTTATAGAGGATCAATTTTCTGGTGCTAGTTCTGATGATGATGCTGCCCACCTTAATAACTTTGTTGAACTTTCTGATATGCAAAAGTATTAAGGATGTAGATGGAGATATTATCAAGCTCAAAAATGTTTCCTTTCTCTTTGAGAGGAAACACTAAAGAATGGTTGCTATCCTTGCCTAGAAATAGTATTGATTCTTGGATTAAATGCAAAGATGCTTTTATTGGAAAATACTATCCTCCTACTAAGATTATATCTATGAGAAGTGAAATAATGAAATTTAAACAACTTGGTAATGAACATGTTGCTCAAGCTTAGGAAAGAATGAAATATTTGGTAAAGAATTGTCCCACTCATGGACTGACTGCTTGGATGATTGTCCAAACTTTTTAAGCAAGGTTAAATTTCTCTTCAAGAAATCTGTTGGATTCTGCTCCTGAGGTACCTTTATGACCACTACTTTGGGTGTTGCAACAAAGGTCCTTCATAATATGATGGTTAATTACTCTGAATGGCATACTGAGAGAGCTCCACATGGTAAGAAGGTAAATTCTATTGAAGAAACCTCCTCCTTGAGTGGTAAAATTGATGTTATCATGTCTATGCTTGTTAGTGGAAAATCTCATATTGATCAAAATAATGTTCCTTTAGCCTCTTTGGTTGCTCAACAAGAGCAAGTTGATGTGAAATTCATTATAAATAACAATTTCAACAAAAATGCCTATAGGAATAATTTTGGTAATAATAATTATAGGCCTTATTGTCCCAATAATGGTAATACTTATGGAAATTCCTACAACAACAATATAAGTGCTCCCTATGAACTTGAAGTCATGCTTAAAGACTGTATTAGTAAAGAAACCACTTTCAATAAGATTGTGGAGGAGAAGATTTTGAATGTTGAGAAAAAATATTTCATCTTTGTCTGAAGCACAATCCTCTTTGATTAATAAAATGGTTGTTAAAACTAAAACCTTGGAAAGTACCTTTGCTTCTACTCATGCCATACAAGTTACTATTGATGAGAATGTTAGACTGTTAGCTAAATTGCATGCTAAGTGGGAAAGATAAGATGAAATTTCTAGAAACAATAGTATTTGTACTATTACTACCACCAATGTTGATGCTAGCAAACCACAAGAAGTCCCCATTCCTCCTACAACAATGCCTAAACCTAATAAGTCTACTACCTGTGATGCTAAGTTTGATTTTGATCTTGATGGTTGCAATATTTCTGAAGTAATTATGTTCCTACAAAAGTGTAACATCCTAGCATTTAGGAACCAACGAAGGGTAGATTTAGGAATCTGTGAGATTTCATGCATTCGTTTGTAAAAATGTGGGTCAAATTTTTTGCCAAATAAAAATCTAAAGTGATCAAAGTTTCTATCATGCTTTGAGATTAGGTATAGTCTTGGAGGATTATTGTTATAAATTTTTATATGATCTTTGAAGATTAGTGAGTTTTGGGAAATTATGAATTTAAACTTGAGTGTGGGATTTATAATTTAAAAGGATTTAGAATTATGTTTGAGTAATTTCATTAAGTCCACAGTTAACAATTAGAAATTCAAACTTTAAATAAAGATCACTATTAAGAAAAAGAATAGTCATTCCATACTTTTATTCAATAAATAAGTTAAAAAATGTAACTTATGAACATGATCAAGAATCTTTACAATAGTTAATGAAATAAAAGAACCTTTATATATTGAGTAATAAAACAATCTTTATTACAAAGGAATAAAATAAAGATTACAAAGGAATAAAAGAAATATTACATGTGACTATTATATAAAGAAAAAGAAAACCTAATATAAAGTCTTGAATCTTCAAGTCTTGTACCTGCAAAACAAAACACAAGCTAAAAGAAAGAAAGTTAAAGATTAAAATATATTACTCTCAGAATTGTCAGGGAGTTGCATTGTTCACTTTTTCATCATTGAGTAATCTTTAAGGGGCAAGTTTCACCAATATGAAAGAACTATATCTTTCATAATTCTAAGCCATAAGTAAAATAAACAGCAAGAAGGGGCAAGTTTCATGAGACAAGTAAGTGTAACCAGATAAAAGTAACTTTCATATCCAGAGCATATCCACAAGGTGTGCAGCAGGCACACAGGAAACACACACACCTAACTGCATGGTGTGTGCTGTCAGCACAGCATCAACAGCTCCAACAAACAAAACTTATCAACACAGCCGTGGGCAATCCAACCCCACACCATTTCCTTGTTCTTTCACACCAAGCACAGCAGCCAAACCAAACCAAACCAGAGTACACCAACCCCAACCTTGATCATCTCACCAAGATGGTGACATAAGGAGGGGGAAGATCAGGTGGATAGTAAGATCAAGATCAAGCCACCAGGACCAAGAGGTGGAGAGCTAGATCAAGGACAAGTCTAGGAGCTGGAAGTATCAGGAGGAGCATCAGATCAAGCTAGCCACACAACCAGCAAGATGAAGCCACAAGATCAACAACTTGCAACCCCAAACAACACTCAAGTGTGGTGAGTATCATAAAACATCCACATATTATGTTCATCTTATTTAAACAGAAAAGCATGTGTTGTTTTACAAGTTAAACCTCTCAGTGATCACCCAAGTGGGGTGAACCTATCATAGAGGAAATTTGAAATATAAAGGCCTGTAGTAAGCTCTAACAAATCCACCAGAATATCAGACCAGCATCATAGATCCTGGTGATCATAAACAACTCATATATTCCAATATGTTCTCAAATAGCTTATAAAATTTGGGCACATCTCCTAATGGCGTAGCACCTCAGATTTCATAAACTCTATGCACCAACATTAAGCTATAAGCAAACCAATCATTTTAGTCAACGAGAATCCAAGGTCCAGTGAACAACCATGATACTTAAGCATATCTATGAGGGACAGCAAGATAGGAATCTAGTTCCTAAGCCTCAGACCAACATCATAGGCATTGATCCTTAAAGAAAGAATCTTACAATTTATCTTTAACAGATATCCAATCTTAAGAACTGACCATAGTAAAGCCCAGCAGTAGAATCACCACTTGTGTGCCATTCTAGGATGGTTTCAGAAAACAAATTCTAAAACCAAGCCAAGCAATTACTTAGCTTTCATAAATAAACCAACAAGCCAATAACTATCATTTTCCTGGAAACGATAACCAGGAATCAGGATCAAGTTTATATGTACAGAGTGTTACTGTAAGAAACTAATTAACCTCAATCTGCACATGATCCACAAGCCAACATTTACTGGTGCGGTGAATCACCACTGACAATGCTACTATCAGTACTAGAGTACTAACAATAGAGAAACACACTAAGCATCAACCTAACCAACCAGGTTTCACAGTTATACCATTAGCTTAACCAAGCTTTATCACCAATTCGAGGCAACGCTACTGAACCACTAGCATCAGATCAATAATAGCATGAGATAATCAAAACATGACAGAAAGCACTGAAGTGCAGTGAGCACAATCTTCACTAGGCATCAATACCAGATCAAATCATCATCTTACAAGCACAAAGAGGGAAGAACCCTAGAACAAATATGAACACTAATGAGGGATAACCAAGAACTAACTCACATGTGGTCCTCGCTATAGAATAGAAGAGGAAGAAGAGGGGTCGACGAGCACGACGGCACGGGGAGCACTCGAAGGGGACGCTGCGACCCACACCACGCCGAGGCGGCAACCACAGCCACACCTGATGGCGAGGAACACCACCACAGCACACGGCATCAACGGAGGCGATAGCACCAGCGCAACCCCAAACCCTAGGGTTCGGGACGGAGCCGGTCTGGCCACAACAGGGCTCCAGGTCCACATCGAGTTGGATAGGAAGGAGGAGCATGGTCGATAACCTCGCCCTACACCACGACAGTGGCCAGGGAGGACCACGGCGGCGAGCAACACACGGCGGCGATGCCATCGACCAAGGGGTCAAAGAGGAAAAGAGAGATGAGAACGAGAGGGTGACAGAGGGAGTGTGAGCTGGATTGGGCCAGGACCCCTTCAGGGTGTTGTTTTGATTCTGCCCTATTGGGCCACAAGGGCCCAATAAACCAACACAGGCAGCCCATTTACCTAAAAGCAGTTTTTAATAATTAAGAAAATACCAAAATGCCCCTGAACTTAAATAAATTCTAGAAAATAAAATAAAAATCCAATAATTATAAATAAAATATTTTTGGATTCACAATAATCCAAACTATCCAAGTAAATTAAGAAATAAAATTTTAGACATATAAATTTTATTAAGAATTTTGTAATATATATATATTCCTTCTGGAATTTTATAGAATTGTTAAAAGATGATAAAACTAAATAAAAATCACTTTCATTATATATTAATATTGTAGTAATTTAGAAAAATACTAAACAAATATTTAATATCAATTTTTGGTATTTAAATGATAATTCTTAAATGAATTATTAAATAAATAAAATGCAAATAAAGGAAATAAAATAAAAGAATACAATATTCAATAAATATTAAAAATTAATATTTATAAGTTCTCTATTATTAAAAGAATTTTAATAATTTAAATAATGGGGGAGAATACATAGAAGGCTAAATGATGCATTACATTACTTTGCATAATCATTTTGCTTCTTTAAATATTGTCCTTACCGGGCAATAATGATGGTTTTGTAGACATAGAAGCTCAAGGTCCAGTGCAAGTATCCGACTTCACTACCTTGCAATCACAAGGCAAGTTCATCACTTGCTCATGTCCTTTGATGGGTCAATATCAAAGTATTTGCAAATTGTGTGTTATGATCTATACTCCAAAGAAAGAAAACATTATTTTCACGAATGAAGAAATCTTAGATATCATCCTAAGTGATGATATAATGGAGCAATAGAACTTAGGGTTCTATTTGCAACGGTGACGATCAACTAGGAACTTAATAACCCATGACATCAGTGATTCTAGCGCCGTATATCACGCGTTAGCCATGAGATTTGGAATGGGGCAGAGAAGTCAACTATATCTTATTCCTCTCGCATGTAGCCGGTTGTGCAGGTCGTGGCGGTTATCCTCGTAGCGTGCAAATTAATTGGTAATTCGTAGAGGATATGCAGTATATGGGTGGGAACCCTCAACGTCCCACGATAATTCTGGCATCTAACGGTCTATACAAACCATTGCCGTAATTCAATATGTGGGCATGGTGCCCACCAAGGAGGCATGCGAGGTCGCGAAGGGGGCAGTGATTGGCTTGGATCACCTAATGGTCCCCACATCATGGAATTGTGGACGGGAAAGTACACCTGGTTGTGCAACAAGGAGTTGATCTCTCATGGTAAAGTAACGCACCTATGTAGAGTGTAAGAATTGTAACTTGTTACTCCCTGTTCCGGGAAGGAGCTACGAACGCGGCAGGAAAGGAACTCCATGAAAGTTTAGGTCAACCTGTGAAGGCTGATGGTCATAGGTTTTTATAATAAAATCAATCTTTGAAGAAAGATTTACAAAAACTGCATAGTACCAAAGACTTATAGTTTGAGGTGGTAGTTAGAGCATCAAACTAACCACCTTGCATATAATGAATTTGCTGGGTAACGCTGTTACTCATCCTTTCTTTTGATCCCTTGCTTAGACTCTGAGGATCTCGAAGATACGCCATTGTATGCAGCCGAATGCCAAGAAGATGTGTTCTACGAGGAGCCTGACCTATCAGGAGGTGTTGAAGGAGTGGATTACGAAATCCGCTATAGTGTCGATGACAAGGAGTCCAACTAAGTATCCTAGTTAGTAGTAACCGACGAATCCGAGTAGCATGAACCATATAGAATAAGCAGCTGACCTCAACTCCTAGTTGGAGTTGCTATGTTTGAATTCCACTGAAAGACTTTATATTTTGGTTTGTAAGTTGAATCCTTTTGAAGTCTTGAACTTCTGGTATTGTAATAATAATAATGTGTGAATGTTTGTAATATGGACCAACAGTGTTTCTATTGTACCACTCTGAGGGATGTGATATTTACAGAACGGTGTTCTGTGGATGTCATGTCAACGACTATAGTGTACTACACATGCAGTGGTATGCTGGGTCACCGTAGTTGGTATTAGAGCAAATTGCTTTGACCTTACGTTGGAAACCTAGTAAAGGGTATTACCTATAGGAGTCTAGAGCAACGATAAAGAATTCTCTAAAAGAAATATCATGGGTATTCAAATGGGAATATTCCGTTATATGTTTAGTGCAATAATTCTTTGTTATGATGCAATATATTATTGGTTAATAATAAAAACATTTTTCTTATATACAGAGCTATGGCACCAAAGTTTCGAAAACAGACTTTGGTAAGGAAAGAGGAGACTCTTGATGATTATCAAGGATCATTCACAGACAAACTTCGTCAAGTTTTAAAGATTTTTAGTTGTCCAACTAGAATTCCAGTGAATACCATAACCTATTATGATGGCCGGATGTTATCCAAGTATCGTGTGAGTATCCAACTTCTAGAGGAGCTTGGAATGTATCATGATTTACCTATAGGAGAAGGTAGGAGTCACTTAGCAGGATATCATGTTGCTGTTGTGGAGGCGATAGATAATATCCGGGAGCATAAAGCTAAGGAGTTAGAAGGTAGCACATTCTATGTGATACCTCATGATTCTATAGACTCGGAGCCTCCACCGGATCATCTTACTTTAGTTAAGAAGCAGCCTAAGTTAGGTTCCAAGTTTATGGATAGATATCGAACACTCATTGCGTCTTTTTATAAGACACGTCAAGTGATTGTTGAAGATAAAAATGACATGTTAGAGGATCTAACTGATCCGGAAAGGAGGAAGTAGTTAGCATTCCAGTTGGAGAAGGAAGCAAGTAGTAGTGCAAAACCTATCTTTAAGGATATACCTATAGATCCTGAATCTTTTACACCATATCCTTATTCACGAAGGCATGAACCTATATATGATCCTACTGTGGATATGAGGTATGTAGTAACACATGGTTCAGAGGATGGTTCTGAATCAGAACTTCCTATTGAGAATTCGGATGGTTGGAGAATAGGATCATATAAAGGATCTCATGAACACCAGATGTCCATAGATGGTTCTGACAGAAATGTTGGACAATCTAGCTGGATGGGTGCAATTATTAACCCTAGTAACAGTAGTAGAAATGCCATGTTCATAAATAATCAGGATGTAGAAGAAGATCCTGAGAAGAGAGTGTTTGAATCATCAACACCTTCTCCAAACCCGGGGAATATACATTATCCGGTGTTTAACTATCTTGCCCAAAGGAGCACCTGGGGACCAGCAAGATCTGCATATTCTGTTGACGACTCAAGGAATGAAGCTCAGGAGATGCAAGCGGGAGATAATGTTGAATATGTTTCTAAAGAGTTTTCAGCTGAGCTGGAGGGAGTCAATGCGCTCAGGTTGAGTAATGACAAAAGTCCTGACACTTCAGATACTGAGTATGTTCCTTCTGGAAGGCCATTTGTTCCACAAACTGTGCGACGAACATCACGTTATCATGGTTGGACATCAGGCATGTATGATGAGCGTAGTTACTACTAGAAGTAGGCAACTATTTAGAGATATTGAGTACCGTGTATTATAATCCGAGAAATAAGGTAGCTAGATAAATGAGGTAGTGTTGTGATTATACCCATATGGTATATGTTGTAATGACTTTGTATTATTATGATATTGTAATGTATAATATGTGAAATGCATATTTGGATTTTATTTGGATTTTCATTGTGTGACTAGTTCTGTGTGTAAAGTCGAGCTCAAAACACATGTGCATGATGTAATTATGAGTATTCGCTTTATGTTGCAGGACTAGACGGTCATGGATACGGGTGTAGATACCGAATCTGAACATCATCGGATGGAAAGTGAGGCCAAGGAGAAGGCCGATGCAGATGCAGCAAATCAGGGAACATTACCACCACCACCAATGAGGCCGTTAATGGAGCAAAACTTTATGCAATGTATGAAAATGATGCAAGAGACCCAGAACAAGTTCATGGAGGAGTTGCTGGGACGAGCAAATCAGAGGGCACCTGAAGGTGGAGGAGTGAGTCTTTCTGACTTCCAGAATGCAAGGCCGTTACCTTTTGCATCAGCTCCTTAACCAATGGATTCAGAATATTGGCTAGCAGATACAAAGCGAAAGCTGAAGACTGTAGGTTGCAATGATGAGGAGAAATTGAGGTATGCAACTCATCTTCTGACTGGACCTGTAGCATCATGGTGGGAAAATCAGTTAGCCATGCAACAACTAGGAAGGGAGTACACCTGGGAAGAGTTCAAGCAGAGATTCTGTGAATATCATGTTCCGGAGAGTATTATGGAGTTGAAGCAGAGAGAATTGGAGGAGCTTCAGCAGGGATATACTAGTGTCATGAAGTATATCCGGGAGTTTAGTCAACTGTCTCGTTATGCTGAGGAAGATGTTAACATAGAAGAGAAGCGGAAGAAGCGTTTCGTTCGTGGGTTAAATCCATTTGTGAGGACGCAGTTAAGGTTGGCTAATAAGCAAACTTGTCAGCAGTTGTTGGATGCAGCTATCACTTTCGAAGATGACTACAAGAATGTCCAAGAGGATAGGAGGAAGAGAGCCAAGAAGGAAACCAAGATAATTCAGGCAAGTAAACCTAAACCCAATCTGGAGTTCAAACCCCGAAACAAGGCCTACAGTAACAATAACAATAACAATAACAATAACAATAACAAGGGCAGTGGAGGAAATCAATCCAATCCTAGGAGCAATGTTATTTGTAACAACAGTGGAATTCCAGGGCATTTCCAGAGGGAATGCAAAAATCCTGTAGTGATCTGTTACGGTTGTGGTCAGAAGGGGCATATCAAGCCCGACTGTCCAAGCAAACCACAAGATGGTTGGCCTACCAAGGGAGGAGTACAAGCTAGTGGAGGTAATGGACAGCCCAATCGAGGAGGAAATAATGTCAAGAACAACAATGGCAAGAGGAACAGACCTACCGGGAAGCTGAATTGCGTAACCCTAGAGGAGGTGGATAATTCGGAGCATGCAGTGATATGTACGCTCAATATCCTTACCAATCCCGATAGAGTTCTATTTGATACTGGTGCAACTACTTCATTCATTTCTGAAGAATTCTGTGATAAAATTGGGATTAGAAGGGCAATGTTAGAAAACCCTATGATCGTAGTTACAGCAGGGGGAAATGTGATTGTACGCCACATTAAACAAGATCAAGTGATCTCGATCTGTGGTTGTACATACTTTGCAGAATTTTACGTGATTCCTTTGAACGGAATTGCAGTAGTGCTGGGGATGGACTGGATGATGGAACATGGGGCTCATATAAATTTTGAGGAGAAAACTGTCTCAATCAAAACTCCAAGTGGAGCAAGGATAGTTTACCAAGCAGATAAACATAGTCATATCATGGTGGATCTGCAGTTGAACTCAATGAAAGAGGTCAAATTGGAAGATATTCCTGTAGTAAATGAATTTCAAGATGTTTTTCCAACAGAGCTACCTAGAATGCCACCAGATCGGGAAATAGAGTTCACTATTGACCTAATTCCAGGTACAAAACCAATAGCTCAAGCACCCTATAAGATGGGACCAAAAGAATTAAAAGAACTCAAAGAGAAAATTGATGAGTTAGTTAGAAAAGGATTTATTCAGGAAAGTGTATCCCCATGGGGAACACCGATGATCTTTGTAGATAAATGGGATGGTGGAAGAAAGATGTGTGGAGATTATAGAAATCTGAACAATGTTACCATCAAGAATAAGTATCCTTTACCAAGGATTCAAGATTTGTTTGATCAAGTGAAAGGAGTCGGAGTATTTTCTAAGATCTAGATGCCATCAGATAAAAATCAAGCCTGAGGATGTTCCAAAGACAGCATTTGTCTCATGATATGGACACCATGAGTATCTGGTAGTACCATTTGGTTTGACCAATGCACCAGCAATATTCATGAATATGATGAAAAACATCTTCATGCCATATTTGGATAAGTTTGTCATAGTCTTCATTGATGATATTCTGATATATTCAAAGGATAAGGAAGAGCATGCTGATCATTTGAGAATAACATTGCAGATTCTAAGAGAACATAAACTTGACGCTAAGTTCAGTAAGTGTGAATTTTGGCTAGATGAGGTAGAATTCCCCGGCCATGTGATCAGTAAAGATGGAATTGCTGTAAATCCATCTAAAGTTCAATCAGTATTAGAATGGATTGCACCAACCAATGTGAAACAAATTCAAGGTTTCTTGGGGATGGCTGGTTATTATCGGAGATTCATTGAAGGTTTCTCCTAAATAGCTGGACCAATGACCAAATTGTTAACAAAGAATACACCATTCATTTGGGATGAGAAGTGTGAAGCAAGCTTTCAGGAGTTGAAGACCAGGTTAACAACAGCTCCAATATTAGCCTTTACAGAAATAGGTGAAGACTTTACATTATACTGTGATGCATCTAAAGAAGGTTTGGGTTGTGTGTTAATGCAAGATCGGAAAGTGATTGCTTATGGTTCAAGAAAACTGAAACCGAATGAAGTCAACTATCCAACTCATGATTTAGAGTTAGAAGCAGTAGTCTTTGCGCTGAAAGGATGGAGGCATTTTCTTTATGGGGCCATATGTGAGTTATACACTGACCATAAAAGTCTTAAATATTTCTTCACTCAAAAGGAGTTGAATATGAGACAGAAACATTGGTTGGAACTAATCAAAGATTATGATTTAACAATCAACTATACTCCAGGGAAATCAAATGTTGTAGCAGATTCTTTAAGCAGAAAGAGTGCAGATATTCAGCCTAGCAATCGGGAGCTACCAAATGGACTTGGAAAGATTAGAGCTTCAATTCATTAAAACAGAGGTACTTGGAGGATTAGCTACTATTGAGGTAGTTGCAGAGCAGGACAGTGATCTTAAGCATGAAATTTTTAGACATCAAGCAGAAGATCCTATCATTGCTGAGGAAATTCGGAGGATATCTCAAGGGCAAAAATCAGTTTTTCGCCTTGGAGATTATGAGTCTTTGCGGTTCCAAGATCTTCTTTGTGTTCCAGATATGACTGAGATTCGTGATGTCATACTCAGAGAAGCACATGAAACACCATATTCTATACATCCAGGAAGTACTAAGATGTAAATGGATTTAAAGGAAATATTGTAGTGGAATAACATGAAAAGGGACATTGCTAAATATGTATCAGAATGCCATACTTTCCAAAGAGTGAAGGCTGAACATCAAAGTCCAGCAGGACCATTGCCACACTTGGAAATTCCCGAATGGAAGTGGGAGGAAATAAGTATGGACTTCATCACAGGATTGCCCATGACACCTAAACGGAAGGATATGATATGGGTAATTATGGACAGATTCACCAAAAGTGCACATTTTATTCTGGTAAATCAGAAGGATAATGCCGAGAATTTAGTGGAAGTTTACGTCAAATAAATAGTAAGCAAGCACGGAGTGCCCAAAATAATTGTATCTGATAGGGGATCAGTGTTTACTTCAACATTTTGGAAGCAATTACATGAAGCACTTGGTTCAAAGTTAGATTTTAGCACAGCTTATCATCCAGAGACAGGAGGTCAAACATAAAGAACAAATCAGATACTAGAAGACATGTTAAGGGCTTGTGCATTAGATTTTGGAGGTACATGGGAAGATCATCTACCATTGGCAGAATTTTCCTACCATAATAGCTATTAGAGTAGTCTGAAGGCAGCTCCATATCAGGTTCTGTTTGGAAGGAAATGTAGATCACCAATATGTTGGTATGGGCCTGGAAGCAGCAAGGAATTTGCGCTAGACTATATCAAGGAAAAACAAGATATCATTGATAAGATCAAGGATAGACTGAAAATAGCCCAAAGTAGGCAGAACAGTTATGCTGATCAAAGTCGAAGATCATGGCATCCAGAAGTGGGAGACATGGTATATTTGAAAGTAATTCCAATGAAAGGGGTTAAAAGGTTTGGAGTTAAAGGAAAATTGAGTCCTAGATATATGGGGCCTTTCAAGATACTAATTCAGAACAGAACTATAACTTATGCTTTAGAGTTACCCTCGAGATTGGCTCAAGTTCATAATGTTTTCCATGTGTCACAACTTCGTAAATGTTTGAAAGTTCCGGATGATGCAATCACTCACCAAGAGATAGAATTACAAGCAGACTTGACCTATGTTGAAAAACCCTGCAAAATTTTGGAACAAAATTGGAAAAGATTGAGGAATATGGCAATCAAATGCTGCAAGGTACAGTGGGAACATCACCCCGAAAGGGAAGCCACTTGGGAGAAAGAAGAAGATTTAAGAAAAGCCTATCCAGAACTATTCAGGTACACTTCAACAAACTTCGGGAAGAGGTTTAATTTAAGGGGGGAAGTCTCTAACATCCCAGCATTTAGGAACCAACGAAGGGTAGATTTTGGAAACTGTGAGATTTCATGCATTCATCTGTAAAAATGTGGGTAAAATGTTTCGCCAAATAAAAACCTAAATTGATCAAAGTTTCTTTCGTGCTTTGAGATTAGGTATAGTCTTGGACAATGATTGTTATAAATTTTGATATGATCTTTGAAGATTAGTGAGTTTTGTGAAATGAAATTTGAATTTAAACTTGAGTGTGGGATTTATAATTTAAAAGTATCTAGAATTATGTTTGAGTAATTTGATTAAGTCCAGAGTTAACAATTAGTAATTCAAACTTTAAATAAAGAACACTATTAATAAAAATAATATTCATTCCATAATTTTATTCAATAAATAAGTTACAAAATGTAACTTATGAACATCATCAAGAATCTTTACAATAGTTAATGAAATAAGATAACCTTTATATATTGAGTAATAGTACAATATTTATTACAAATGAATAAAATAAAGATTACAAAGGAATAAAAGAAATATTACATGTGACTATTCTATAAAGAAAAAGAAAACCTAATCTAAAGTCTTGTACCTGCAAAACAAAACACAATCTAAAAGAAAGAAATTTAAAGATTGAAATATATTACTCTCAGAAT
The DNA here is from genome assembly GCA_916181665.1 of Avena sativa. NCBI lineage: Eukaryota > Viridiplantae > Streptophyta > Magnoliopsida > Poales > Poaceae > Avena > Avena sativa. The sequence continues at coordinate 181,436,279 of OV702284.1, read as the reverse complement.
TGACACTGAGTTGCACTGTTCACTTTTTCATCATTGAATAATCTTTAAGGGGCAAGTTTCACCAATATGAAAGAACTACATCTTTCATAATTTTAAGCCATGAGTCAAATAAATAGCAAGAAGGGGCAAGTTTCACCAGACAAGTAAGTGTGACCAGATAAAAGTAACTTTCATATCCAGAGCATTTCCACAAGGTGTGTAGCAGGCACATAGGCAGCACAAAAACCTAACTGCATGATGTGTGCTGTCAGCACAACATCAACAGCTCCAACAAACAAAACTTATCAGCACAGCCGTGGGCAAGCCAACCCCACACCATTTCCTTGTTCTTTCACACCAAGCACAGCAGCCAAACCAAACCAAACCAGAGTACACCAACCACAACCTTGATCATCTCACCAAGATGGTGACATAAGGAGGGGGAAGATCAGGTGGATAGTAAGATCAAGATCAAGCCACCGGGACCAGGAGGTGGAGAGCTAGATCAAGGACAAGTCTAGGAGCTGGAAGTATCAGAAGGAGCATCAGATCAAGCTAGCCACACAACCAGCAAGATCAAGCCACAAGATCAACAACTTGCAACGCCAAACAACACTCAAGTGTGGTGAGTATCATAAAACATCCACATATTCTGTTCATCTTATTCAAACAGAAAATCATGTGTTATTTTACAAGTTAAACCTCTCAGTGATCAACTAAGTGGGGTGAACCTATCATAGAGGAAATTCGAAATATAATGGCCAGTAGTAAACTCTACCAAATCCACCAGAATCTCAGACCAGCATCATAGATCCTGGAGATCATAAACAACTCATATATTCCAATATGTTCTCAATTAGCTTATAAAATTTGGGCACATCTCCTAATGGAGTAGCACCTCATATTTCATAAACTGTATGCACCAACATTAAGCTATAAGGAAACCAATCATTTTAGTCAACTAGAATCCAAGGTACAGTGAACAACCATGATAATTAAGCATATCTATGAGGGACAGCAAGATAGGAATCTAGTTCCTAAGCCTCAGACCAACATCATAGGCATTGATCCTTAAAGAAAGAAGCTTACAATTTATATTTAACAGACATCCAATCTTAAGCACTGACCATAGTAAATCCCAAAAGTATAATCACCACTTGTGTGCCATTCTAGGATGGTGTCAAAAGAACAAATTCTAAAACCAAGCCAAACAATTACTTAGATTTCATAAATAAACCAACAAGACAATAACTATCAATTTCCTGGAAACAATAACCAGGAATCAAGATCAAGTTTATATGTACAGAATGTTAGGTAAGAAACTAATTAACCTCAATATTCACATGAATCCATAAGCCCACATTTACTAGTGCAGTGAATCACCACTGACAGTGCTACTATCACTACTAGAGTACTAACAGTAGAGAAACACACTAAGCATCAACCTAACCAACTAGGTTTCACAGTTATACCATCAGCTTAACCAAGCTTTATCACCAATTAGAGGCAACACTACTGAACCACTAGCATCAGATAATCAAAACATGAAAGAAATCACTTAAGTGTAGTGAGCACAATCTTCACAAGGCATCAATACCAGATCAAATCATCATCTTACAAGCACAAAGAGGGAAGAACCCTAGAACCAATATGAACCCTACACCACACCGATGCGGCGACCACAGCCACACCTGATGGCGAGGAACACCACCACAGCACACGGCAGCAGCGCCGGCGATAGCACCAGCGCCACCCCAAACCCTAGGGTTCGGGACGGAGCCGGTCTAGCCACAACATGGCTCCAGGTCCAAATCGAGTTGGACAGGAAGGAGGAGCGTGGTCCATAACTTCGCCCTAAACCATGGCAGTGGCCAGGGAGGACCACGGCGGCGAGCAGCGCATGGCGGCGGCACCATCGACCACGGGGTCGAAGAGGAGAAGAGAGATGAGAACGAGAGGGTGATAGAGGGAGTGTGGGCTGGATTGGGCCAGGACCCCTTCGAGTGTCATTTTGATTCTACCCTATTGGGCCACAAGGGCCCAATAAAGCAACACAGGCAGCCCATTTACCTAAAAGAGGTTTTTAATAATTAAGAAAAGACCAAAATGTCCCTGAATTTAAGTAAATTATAGAAAATAAAATAAATGTCCAAAAATTATAAATAAAATATTTTTGGATTCACAATAATCCAAACTATCCAAATAAATTAAGAAATAAAATTTTAGACATATAAATTTTATTAAGAATTTTGTAATATATATATTCCTTGTTGAATTTAAAGAATTGTTGAAAGACGATAAAAATAAATAAAAATCACTATTAATATTTTAGTATTTTAGAAAAATACTAAACAAATATTTAATATCAATTTTTGGTTTTTAAATGATAATTCTTAAAGGAATTATTAAATAAATAAAATGCAAACAAAGGAAATAAAATAAAAGAATACAATATTCAATAAATATGAAAATTAATATTTATAAATTCTTTATTATTAAAAGAATTTTTATAATTTAAATAATGGGGGAGAATACACACAAGGCTAAATGATGCATTACATTACTTTGCATAATCATTTTGCTTCTTTACATATTGTCCTTACCGGGCAATAATGATGGTTTTGTAGACATAGAAGCTCAAGGTCCACTGCAAGCATCCGACTTCACTACCTTGCAATCACAAGGCAAGTTCATCACTTGCTCATGTCCTTTGAAGAGTCATTATCAAAGTATTTGCAAATTGTGTGTTATCATCTATACTCCAAAGAAAGAAAACATTATTTTCACAAATGAAGAAATCTTAGATATCATCCTAAGTGATGATATAATGGAGCAATAGAACTTAGGGTTCTATTTGCAACAGTGATGATCAATTAGGAACTTAATAACCCATGAAATTAGTGATTCTAGCATGGTATATCACATGTTAGACATAAGATTTTGAATGGGATAGAGAAGTCAGCTGTATCTTCTTCCTCTCGTATGTAGCCGGATGTGCGGGTCAGCGCTGTTATCCTTGTAGCGTGCATATTAATTGGTAATTCGTAGAGGATATGCAGCGTATGGGTGGGAACCTTCAACTTCCCACAATAGTTCTGGAATCTAATGGTCTGTAGAAACCATTGTCGTAATTCAATATGTGGGCATGGTGTACACTAAGGAGGCATGCGAGGTCACGAAGGGGGCAGTGATTTGCTTGGATCACCTACTAGGCCCCACATCGTGGAATTGTGGACGGGAAAGTACACCCGATTGTGCAACAAGGAGTTGATCTCTCATGGGTAAAGTAACGGACCTCTGCACAGTGTAAGAATTGTAACTTGTTACTCCCTGCTCCAGGAAGGAGCTACGAACATGGAAGGAAATGAACTCCATGAAAGTTCTGGTAAACCTGTGAAGGCTGATGGTCATAGATTTTTATAATAAAATCAATCTTTGAAGAAAGATTTACAAAAACTGCATAATACCAAAGACTTATAGTCCGAGGTGGTAGTTAGAGGATCAAACAAACCACCTTGCATATAATGAATTTGCTCGGTAACGATGTTACTCATCCTTTCCTTTGATCCCTTGCTTAGACTCTGAGGATCCCGAAGATACGCCAATGTATGCAGCCGAATGCCAAGAAGATGTGTTCTACGAGGAGCCTGACCTGTCAGGAGGTGTTGAAGGAGTGGATTACAAAATCCGCTATGGTGTCGATGACAATGAGTCCAACTAAGTATCCTAGTTAGTATTAACCGACGAAGCCGAGCAGCATGAACCATAAAGAATAAGCTGCTGAGCTCAACTCCTAGTTGGAGTTGCTATGTTTGAATTCCGCTGAAAGACTTTATATTTTGGTTTGTAAGTTGAATCCTTTTGAAGTCTTGAACTTTTGATATTGTAATAATAATAATGTGTGAATGTTTGTATTATGGACCCGCAATGTTTCTGTTGTACCACTCTGAGGGATGTGATATTTACAGAACGGTGTTCTGTGGATGTCATGTCAATGAATATAGTGTACTACACATGCAGTGGTATGCTGGGTCACCGCAAAAATCTTGCTAGAAGTCCTAATGCTAGTGCTAGGAATATGGCTTTCACAAAACACATTAAAGATGCTCTCATTAAAATTAAGGAAGAAAAATTGAAACATAAAGCTTCTACTCCTAGGAAAGTAGAAGATAGTTGGTAACCCATCATTAATATGTAAGTGAATGACTTTGATCTCAAAGCTTCATGTGACCTTGGTTCTAGTGTCTCCATTATGCTTAGAAAGATTTATGACATGCTTGATTTGCCACCTTTGGAAGATTTCTATTTAGATGTCCCACTTGATGATAATGCTAAAAAGAAACTCATGGGGAGTGTTAATGATGTTCTTATTATGGTTAACAATGCCTATTTCCCTGTTGATTTCTATGTTTTGGATGTTGAACGCAATGATTCTTGTCCTATTACTTTGGGAAGACCTTTTCTTAGAACTGTTGGTGCCATCATTGATATGAAAGAAGGCACCATAAAATATGAATTTCCATTCAAGAAAGGTATTGAACACTTACCTATGAGGAGAGGTAAGTTCCTTTTTATCCTCCTTTTAAAGCAAAATTTGATGTTAATGCTTCTTCATTTGAAAATACTTGATTATTGCTTCTTGTCCCTAACTTAAAGGCGTTAAAGAAAAGTACTTCTTGGGAGATAACCCAATAGTTTTCTTGAGTCTTGGAAGTTATTACTGTTGTAATAACCTCTACTTTATCCTTTTTGTTTGATTTTTGTGCAAAGAATAACCTCTAATGAGAGAGAAGTAAGATTTGGGGAAGTTGCTGTCCCAAAACAGATTTTTGTGCTTCACTGTAAAAATTCATGAAAAATCTCTGTATGTCGGATTGAGCTGTAATTTTCTGAGTAAATTCCCCAGGTTTTTAGCTAACTTTTGTTAGTTCAACACTTATTTCAGCAACAGAAGGTCTTTGAAAAAGTCGGGGTTTACCTGCTTGTCTGTTTTGACAGATTTCTACCCTTATTTGCATTTGCCTCTTTATTGGTTTCTTTTTGTTTTCTTCTTGATCACTTGAGATTTTTAAAGGAATTGATACAGTAGCTTGTGTTCTTAATGAAGGTTTTACTTGTGTTGAAACTAAACCAAAGGACTATTATCTTGAATGCACTAATGTTGATAATGAAGAATTGTGTGAAGATTTGTATGAAGGAAATTTTCAAGTTTAGGGGAAGAATGATGTGATGAGATGAAAAATGGACAAAAGCTCAAGGTTGGGGATGCCACCCCATGTCACCCCAATAAATATTCAAGAGATAAAAGCGCCAAAGCTTGGGGATGCCCAAGGCATCCCCTTCTTTATCAATAAAAATCCCAGGTCTCTTTCTAGACACTTTGTTTTTATTGTTTTATGCACTATTGTTTTGTTCTTGGAGTGTCTTAGTTTTTGTTTTTGGTTTTGGTTTGATTAGTTTGCTTGAATAAAGTAGTTGGACCCCCGCATTCTCTCTTTTGTTTCAAATAAGTTGATTGGTGTTGTAAAAGAGTAGAAAGTTTCATGCTTATAGTGGTACAAAAGGGAGCTTGTTTTGACTATGACTTAGACTTTATCATGCCATGCTAGATGTTGTTTTGACCTTATGCTTAGTGATTATTGATGTATCATGACTTGTTCCAAACAATTGAGATTTCTTAGTGTGCCTTGAAAGAATCATGTGTTGTTTTAGCATAGAAAAGCATAATATTGTGGTATTCTCGTTTGATGCTTTGTTTGGGTTGACTCGGCACATGCTCGCACCATGTATGACTTTGAACCAGTCACCTTAGCCTCTATGATCATTTAGTTTTTGACTTGTCATACCACTTTATGCTTTGATTGATAATGTTTTTCACTCTGCATGATTATTACCATTATTACTCTCTTAGTTGTATTGAGTAAGCTCTACTCATGCATCCAACTCCCAAGAAACCAAGTTATTCCAAAGAGTACACTATAAATTCCCATGCATGGTGTTTTATACCATTGCAAGTATATTATTGTTTTATCTATCTTCCAAATTAAACTTGTTATGTGAAAATTAGTGATTAAAGCTCTCACAAACTTGATGGCACACTTTATTTTTCTTGCCCCTAATAAACTTCAACCATTGTGTCATCTATGTTGTATATGCTTGCACTAATAAGTTGGGAATTAGCAGAACCGTGCTGTCACGGGGAACGCTTTCAACACCTGTAAATATCTACCCAGTTGATATCATGCTCTTTTGTTTATGGATGTCAGCGGTGTGAAATAAAGGGGAACTTGTATGTCCATGGAGTTATGTATATTTGTTAGAGAAACGCCTGGGCTGCTATCCTAAGCCATGCCTAATCATGGTGGAAACTTGCAGAATCACCATAGTGATCAATCCATGAAGCTTCCTCAGAAAAAATATACAGAAAAAAAGAGAGAGAAAAAAAGGAAAAAAAGAAAAAATGCACCATGCTCATGGTAAACAAAAGGATTGCTGAGATGCTCACTATCTGTTGCCTTGTAATTTTGATATGGGGTAGCTCCTGTGTCATGGGGAAAGGGGTACCCCGTTGGAGGTTCTCTATGATACACATATACTTACAATGACAAGAACTTACCGGTAACTAAAGTTGAGTAGCATGAGGAATGGCCCTCGTACTCAAGGGACATGAGATTGCCAACTTATGATTTGTCAAGCATATACTCCATACTTTGTTCACTTTAACCTTAATCACTTTAAGATGCTTATGATACGGGCAATGAGAGCTGAAAGCTAAAAAGTACCATAATTTTTGGAAGCTCTTTACGAAAATTGAAATCCCTGCTTCCTTGTGAAGAGACTTTCTTCCTACTTTTATATTGAGTCTCCACCTTCTATCCTTAGGCACCAATTAAGAGAGCATATGTAACATCCCATCATTTAGGAACCAACGAAAGGTAGATTTAGGAATCTGTGAGATTTCATGCATTCATCTGTAAAGATGTGGGTAAATTTTTTTGCCAAATAAAAACCTAAAGTGATCAAAGTTTCTATCATGCTTGGAGATTAGGTATAGTCTTGGAGGATTATTGTTATAAATTTGGATATGATCTTTGAAGATTAGTGAGTTTCGGGAAATGAAATTTTAATTTAAACATGACTGTGGGATTTATAATTTAAAAGGGTTTAGAAATATGTTTGAGTAATTTCATTAAGTCCAGAGTTAAAAATTAGTAATTCAAAATTTAAATAAAGAACACTATTAAGAAAAAGAATATTCATTCCATAATTTTATTCAATAAATAAGTTACAAAATGTAACTTATGAACATCATCAAGAATCTTTACAATAGTTAATGAAATAAAAGAACATATATTGAGTAATAGTAAAATCATTCTTAAAAAGGAATAAAATAAAGATTACAAAGGAATAAAAGAAATATTACATGTGACTATTCTATAAAGAAAAAGAAAACCTAATCTATAGTCTTGAATCTTCAAGTCTTGTACATGCAAAACAAAACACAATCTAAAAGAAAGAAAGTTAAAGATTAAAATATATTACTCTCAGAATTGACAGTGAGTTGCACTGTTCACCTTTTCATCATTGAGTAATCTTTAAGGGGCAAGTTTCACCAATATGAAAGAACTATATATTTCATAATTTTAAGCCATAAGTCAAATAAAAAGCAAGAAGGGGCAAGTTTCACCAGACAAGTAAGTGTAACCAGATAAAAGTAACTGTCATATCCAGAGCATATCCACAAGGTGTGCAGCAGGCACACAGGCAGCACACACACCTAACTGCATGGTGTGTGCTGTCAGCACAGCATCAACAGCTCCAACAAACAAAACTTATCAACACAGCCGTGGGAAAGCCAACCCCACACCATTTCCTTATTCTTTCACACCAAGCACAGCAGCCAAACCAAACCAGAGTACACCAACCACAACCTTGATCATCTCACCAAGATGGTGACATAAGGAGGGGGAAGATCAGGTGGATAGTAAGATCAAGATCAAGCCACCAGGACCAGGAGGTGGAGAGCTAGATCAAGGACAAGTCTAGGAGCTGGAAGTATCAGGAGGAGCATCAGATCAAGCTAGCCACACAACCAGCAAGATCAAGCCACAAGATCAACAACTTGCAACCCCAAACAACACCCAAGTGTGGTGAGTATCATAAAACATCCACATATTCTGTTCATCTTATTCAAACAGAAAAGCATGTGTTGTTTTACAAGTTAAACAACTCAGTGATCACCCAAGTTGGGTGAACCTATCATAGAGGAAATTTGAAATATAAAGGCCAGTAGTAAAATCTACCAAATCCACCGGAATCTCAGACTAGCATCATAGATCCTGGTGATCATAAACAACTCATATATTCCAATATGTTCTCATATAGCTTATAAAATTTGGGCACATCTCCTAATGGAGTAGTACCTCATATTTCATAAATTGTATGCACCAACATTAAGCTATAAGCAAACAAATCATTTTAGTCAACTAGAATCCAAGGTCCAGTGAACAACCATGGTACTTAAGCATATCTATGAGGGACAACAAGATAGGAATCTAGTTCCTAAGACTCAGACCAACATCATAAGCATTGATCCTTAAAGAAAGAAGCTTACAATTTATCTTTAACAGATATCCAATCTTAAGCATTGACCATAGTAAAGCCCAGTAGTAGAATCACTACTTGTGTGCCATTCTAGGATGGTGTCACAAGAACAAATTCTAAAACCAAGCCAAACAATTACTTAGCTTTCATAAATAAACCAACAAGACAATAACTATCATTTTCCTAGAAACATTAACCAGGAATCAGGATCAAGTTTATATGTACAGAGTGTTACTGTAATAAACTAATTAACCTCAATATGCACATGAATCCACAAGCTAACATTTACTGGTGTAGTGAATCACCACTGACAGTGCTACTATCAGTACTAGAGTACTAACAGTAGAGAAACACACTAAGCATCAACCTAACCAACCAGGTTTCACAATTATACCATCAGCTTAACCAAGCTTTATCACCAATTAGAGGCAACACTACTGAAGCACTAGCATCAGATCAACAATAGCATCGGATAATCAAAACATGACAGAAAGCACTAAAGTGCAGTGAGCACAATCTTCACTAGCCTTCAATACCAGATTAAATCATCATCTTCAAGCACAAAGAGGGAAGAACCCTAGAACCAATATGAACCCTAATGATGGATGGCCACTAGTTACACACAAATGAACTCAGAGGAGGTATAGGAACGGGTGATAACCAAGAACTAACTCACATGTGGTCCTCGCTATAGAATAGAAGAGGAAGCACAGGGGTCGACGAACACGGCGGCACGGGGACCATCCGAATGGGGAGCTGCGACCCACACCACGCCGAGGCAGCGACCACGGCCATGCCTGATGGCGAGGAACACCACCACAGCACACGGTATCAGCGGCGGCGACAGCACCAGCGCCACCCCAAACCCTAGCGTTCGGGACGGAGCCGGTTTGGCCACAACAAGGCTCCAGGTCCAAATCGAGTTGGACAGGAAGGAGGAGCGTGGTCGATAACCTTGCCCTACACTACGGCAGCGACCAGGGAGGACCATGGCGACGAGCAGCACACCGCAGCGGCGCCATCGACCACGGGGTCGAAGAGGAGAAGAGAGATGAGAACGAGAGGGTGACAGAGGGAGTGTGGGCTGGATTGGACCAGGACCCCTTTGCGGTGTCGTTTTGATTCTACCCAATTGGGCCACAAGGGCCCAATAAACCAACACAGGGAGCCCATTTACCTAAAAGTAATTTTTAATAATTAAGAAAAAACCAAAATGCCCCTGAATTTAAATAAATTCTAGAAAATAAAATAAATATCCAAAGATTATAAATAAAACATTTTTGGATTTACAATAATCCAAACTATCCAAATAAATTAAGAAATAAAATTTTAGACATATAAATTTTATTAAGAATTTTGTAATATATATATTCCTTTTGGAATTTTATAGAATTATTGAAAGATGATAAAAATAAATAAAAATCACTTTCATTATATATTAATATTGTAGTATTTAAGAAAAATACTGAACAAATATTTAGTATCAATTTTTGGTATTTAAATTATAATTCTTAAAGGAATTATTAAATAAATAAAATGCAAATAAAGGAAATAAAATAAAAGAATATAATATTCAATAAATATTAAAAATTAATATTTATAAATTCTTTATTATTAAAAGAATTTTTATAATTTAAATAATGGGGGAGAATACACACAAGGCTAAATGATGCATTACATTACTTTGCATAATCATTTTGCTTCTTTAAATATTGTTCGTACCGGGCAATAATGATGGTTTTGTAGACATAGAAGCTCAAGGTCCAGTGTAAGCATCCAACTTCACTACCTTGCAATCACAAGGCAAGTTCATCACTTGCTCATGTCCTTTGAAGAGTCATTATCAAAGTATTTGCAAATTGTGTCTTTTCATCTATACTCCAAAGAAAGAAAACATTATTTTCACGAATGAAGAAATCTTAGATATCATCCTAAGTAATGATATAATGGACCAATAGGACTTAGGGTTCTATTTGCAACAGTGAAGATCAATTATGAACTTAATAACCCATGACATCAATGATTCTAGTGTCGTATATCATGCGTTAGCCATGAGATTAGGAATGGGACAGAGAAGTCAGTTGTATCTTCTTCCTCTCGCAGGCAGCCGGATGTGCAAGTCGTGGCTGTTATCCTCGTAGCATGCATATTAATTGGTAATTCGTAGAGGATATGCAACATATGGGTGGGAACCCTCAACGTCCCACGATAGTTCTGGCATCTAACGGTCTGTACAAACCATTGCCGTAATTCAATATGTGGGCATGGTATACACCAAGGAGGCATGCGAGGTCGCAAATAGGGCAGTGATTAGCTTGGATCACCTACTGGGCCCCACATCATGGAATTGTGGACAGGAAAGTACGCCTGGTTGTCCAACAAGGAGTTGATCTCTCATGGGTAAAGTAACGCACCTCTGCAGAGTGTAAGAATTGTAACTTGTTACTCCCTATTCTGGGAAGGAGCTACGAACGCGGCAGGAAAGGAACTCCATGAAAGTTCTAGCCATCCTGTGAAGGCTGATGGTCATAGAATTTTATAAAAAAATCAATCTTTGAAGAAAGATTTACAAAAACTACATAGTACCAAAGACTTATAGTCTGAGGTGGTAGAGCATCAACCTAACCACCTTGCATATAATGAATTTGCTGGATAACGCTGTTACTCATCCTTTCCTTTGATCCCTTGCTTAGACTCTGAGGATCCCAAAGATACACCAATATATGCAGCCGAATGCCAAGAAGATGTGTTCTACGAGGAGCCTGACCTGTCAGGAGATGTTGAATGAGTGGATTACGAAATCCGCTATGGCGTCGATGATAATGAGCCTGACCTGTCGATGATAACGAAGTATACTATTTAGTAGTAACCGACGAAGCCGAGCAACATGAACCATATAGAATAAGAAGCTGAGCTCAACTCCTAGTTGGAGTTGCTACGTTTGAATTCCGCTGAAAGACTTTATATTTTGGTTTGTAAGTTGAATCCTTTTGAAGTCTTGAACTTCTGGTATTGTAATAATAATAATGTGTGAATGTTTGTTATATGGACCCGCAGTGTTTCTGTTGTACCACTCTGAGGGATGTGATATTTACAAAATGGTGTTCTATGGATGTCATGTCAATGACTATAGTGTACTACACATGTAGTGGTATGCTGGGTCACCGCAGTTGGTATCAGAGAAAATTGCTTTCACCTTAGGTTGAAAACCTAGTAAAGGGTATTACCTATAGGAGTGTAGAGCAACGATAAAGAATTCTCTAAAAGAAATATAATGAGTATTCAAATGGGAATATTCCCGTATATGTTTTAGTGCGATAATTCTTTGTTATGATGCAATATATTATTGTTTACTAACAAAAATATTTTCTTATATACAGAGCTATGGCACCAAAGTTTCCAAAACAGACTTTGGTAAGGAAAGAGGAAACACTTGATGATTATCAAGGATCATTCACAGACCAACTTCGTCAACTTTTAAAGATTTTTAGTTGTCCAACTAGAATTCCAGTGAATACCATAACCTATTATGATGGCTGGATGTTATCCAAGTATCGTGCGAGTATCCAACTTCCAGAGGAGCTTGGATTGTATCACGATTTACCTATAGGAGAAGGTAGGAGTCACTTAGCAGCATATCATGTTGTTGTTGTGGAGGCGATAGCTAATATCCGGGAGCATAAAGCCAAGGAGTTAGACGGTAGCACATTCTCTGTCATACCTCATGATTCTATAGACTCGGAGCCTGTACCGGATCATTTTACTTTAGTTAAGAAGCATCCTAAGTTAGCGTCCAAGTTTATGGATAGATATCGAACACTTGTTGCGTATTTTTATAAGACACATCAAGTGATTGTTGAAGATAGAAATGACATGTTAGAGGATCTAACTGATCCGGAAAGGAGGAAGCAGTTAGCATTCCAGTTGGAGAAGGAAGCAAGTAGTAGTGCAAAACCTATCTTTAAGGATATACCTATAGATCATGAATCTTTTACACCATATCCTTATTCACCAAGGCCTGAACCTATATATGATCGTACTATGGATATGAGGTATGTAGTACCACAGGGTTCAGAGGATGGTTCTGAATCAGAACTTCCTATTGAGAATTCTGATGGTTGGAGAATGGGATCATATGAAGGATCTCATGAACACCAGATGTCCATAGATGGTTCTGACAGAAATGTTGGACAATCTAGCTAGATGGGTGCAAGAATTAATCCTAGTAACAGTAGTAGAAATGCCATGTTCATAAATAATCAGGATGTAGAAGAAGATCCTGAGGAGAGAGTGTTTGAATCATCAACACCTTCTCCAAACCCAGGGAATATACATTATCCGGTGTTTAACTATCTTGCCCAAAGGATCACCTGGGGACCAGTAGATCTGCGTATTCTGTTTACAACTCAAGGAATGAAGCTCATGAGATGCAAGCGGGAGATAATGTTGAATATGTTCCTGAAGAATTTTCAGCTGAGCTGGAGGGAACGCGCTCAGGTCGAGTAATGACTCAAGTCCTGACACTTCAGATACTGAGTATGTTCCTTCTGGAAGGCCATTTGTTCCACAAACTGTGCGACGAACGTCACGTTATCACGGTTGGACATCAAGCATGTATGATGAGCGTAGTTACTACTAGAAGTAGGCAACTAGTTAGAGATATCGAGTACCGTTTATTGTAATCCGAGAAATAAGGTAGCTAGATAAATGAGGTAGTGTTGTGATTATACCCATATGGTATATGTTGTAATGACTTTGTATTATTATGATATTGTAATGTATAATATGTGAAATGCATATTTGGATTTTATTTGGATTTTCATTGTGTGACTAGTTCTGTGCGTAAAGTCAAGCTCAGAACACATGTGCATGATGTAATTATGAGTATTCGCTTTATGTTGAAGGACTAGGGGGTCATGGATACAGGTGTAGATACCGATTCTGAACAGTAGCGGATGGAACGTGAGGCCAAGGAGAAGGCTGATGCAGATGCAGCAAATCAGGGAACATTACCACCACCACCACCACCAATGAGGCCGATAATGGAGCAGAACTTTATGCAATGTATGCAAATGGTGCAAGCGACCCAGAACGAGTTAATGGAGGAGTTGCTGGGACGAGCAAATCAGAGGGCACCTGAAGGTGGAGGAGTGAGTCTTTCTGACTTCCAGAATGCAAGGCCTTTACCTTTTGCATCAGCTACTGAACCAATTGATGCAGAAGATTGGCTAGAAGATACAGAACGAAAGCTGAAGACTCTAGGTTACAATGATGAGGAGAAATTGAGGTATGCAACTCATCTTCTGACTGGACCTGCAGCATCATGGTGGGAAAATCAGTTAGCCATGCAACAGCCAGGAAGGGATTACACCTGGGAAGAGTTCAAGCAGATATTCCATGAATATCATGTTCTGGAGAGTATTATAGAGTTGAAGCGGAGAGAATTTGAGGAGCTTCAGCAGGGATATACTAGTGTCATGAAGTATATCTGGGAGTTTAGTCAACTGTCTCGTTATGCTGAGGAAGATGTTAACACAGAAGAGAAGCGCAAGAAGCGTTTCCTTCGTGGGTTAAATCCATTTGATAATAAGCAAACTTATCAGCAGTTGCTGGATGCAGTTATCACTTTCGAAGATGACTACAAGAATGTCCAAGAGGATAGGAGGAAGAGAGCCAAGAAGGAAACCAAGAGAATTCAGGCAAGTAAACCTAAACCCAATCTAGAGTTCAAACCCCGGAACAAGGCCTACGGTAAATATAACAATAACAAGGGAAGTGGAGGAAATCAATCCAATCCTAGGAGGAATGTTATTTGTAACAACTGTGGAATTCCAGGGCATTTCCAGAGGGAATGCAAAAAGCCTGTAGTGATCTGTTACGGTTGTGGTCAGAAGGGGCATATCAAGCCCGACTGTCCGAGCAAACCACCAGGTGGTTGGCCTAACAAGGGAGGAGGACAAGCTAGTGGAGGAAATGGACAGCCCAATCGAGGAGGAAATAATGTCAAGAACAAAAATGGCAAGAGGAACAGACCTACCGGGAATCTGAATTGCGAAACCCTAGAGGAGGTGGATAATATCCTTACCAGTCCCGGCAAAGTTCTATTTGATACTAGTGCAACTATTTCATTCATTTCTGAAGAATTCTGTGATAAATTCGAGATTAGAAGGGCAATGTTAGAAAACCCTATGACCATAGTTACGGCAAGGGGAAATGTGATTGTACGCCACATTATAGATGATCAAGTTATCTCGATCTGTGGTTGTACATACTTTGAAACCTTTGTGTTATTCCTTTGAAGGGAATTGCAGTAGTTCTAGGGATGGACTGGATGATGGAACATGGGGCTCAGATAAATTGTGAGGATAAAACTGCCTCAATCAAAACTCCAAGTGGAGCAAGGATAGTTTACCAAGCAGATAAACATAGTCATATCATGGTGGATCTGTAGTTGAACTCAATGAAAGAGGTCAAATTGGAAGATATTCCTGTAGTAAATGAATTTCAAGATGTTTTTCCAGCAGAGCTACCTGGAATGCAACCAGATCGGGAAATAGAGTTCACTATTGACCTAATTCCAGGTACAAAACCAATAACTCAAGAACCCTATAAGATGGGACCAAAAT
This sequence comes from Avena sativa, assembly GCA_916181665.1. NCBI lineage: Eukaryota > Viridiplantae > Streptophyta > Magnoliopsida > Poales > Poaceae > Avena > Avena sativa. The sequence goes on along the minus strand of OV702284.1, from coordinate 181,421,070 downwards.
AATTAAAAGAACTCAAAGAGCAAATTGATGAGTTAGTTAGAAAAGGATTTATTCAGGAAAGTGTATCCCTTGGGGAACACCGGTGATCTTTGTAGATAAATGGGATGGTGGAAGAAGGATGTGTGGTGATTATAGAAATCTGAACAATGTTACCATCAAGAATAAGTATCCTTTACCAAGGATTCAAGATTTGTTTGATCAAGTGAAAGGAGCCAGAGTATAATATCGATCTAAGATCTGGATACCATCCGATAAAATTCAAGCCTGAGGATGTTCCAAAGACAGCATTTGTCTCAAGATATGGAAAACATGAGTATCTGGTATTACCATTTGGTTTGACCAATGCACCAGCAATATTCATGAATCTAATGAACAAAATATTCATGCCATATTTGGATAAGTTTGTCATAGTCTTCATTGATGATATTTTGATATATTCAAAGGATAAGGAAGAGCATGCTGATCATTTGAGAATAGCATTGCAGATTCTAAGAGAACATAAACTTTACGCTATGTGTGAACTTTGGCTAGATAAGGTAGAATTCATCGTCCATGTGATCAGTAAAGATGGAATTGTTGTAAATCCATCTAAAGTTCAATCAGTACTAGAATGGACTGCACCAACCAATGTGAAACAAATTCGACGTTTCTTGGGGATGGCTGATTATTATCGGAGATTCATTGAAGGTTTCTCCAAAATAGCTGGACCAATGACCAAATTGTTAAGAAATAATACACCATTCATTTGGGATGAGAAGTGTGAAGCAAGCTTTCAGGAGTTGAAGACCAGGTTAACCACAGCTCCAATATTAGCCGATCCAGAAACAGGGAAAGACTTTACAGTATACTGCGATGCATCTAAAGAAGGTTTGGGTTGTGTGTTAATGCAAGATTGGAAAGTGATTGCTTATGTTTAAAGATAACTGGAACCACATGAAGTAAGCTATCCAACTCATGATTTAGAGTTAGCAGCAGTAGTCTTTGAGCTGAAAGGATGGAGGCATTTTCTTTATGGGGCCAGATGTGAGTTATACACTGACCATAAAAGTCTTAAATATTTCTTCACTCAAACGGAGTTGAATATGAGACAGAAACGTTGGTTGGAACTAATCAACGATTATGATTTAACAATCAACTATACTCCAGGGAAAGCAAATGTTGTAGCAGATGCTTTAAGAAGAAAGAGTGCAGATATTCAGCCTAGCAATCGGGAGCTACCAAAAGAGTTACAAATGGACTTGGAAAGATTAGTGCTTCAATTCATTAGAACAGAGGTTCTTGGAGGATTAGCTACTATGCAGGTAGTTGCTGAGCAGGACAGTGATCTTAAGCACGAAATTTTTAGACATCAAGCAGAAGATCCTTTCATTGCTGAGGAAATTCGGAGGATATCTCAAGGGCAAAAATCAGTTTGTCGCATTGGAGATTATGAGACTTTGTGGTTCCAAGATCGTCTTTGTGTTCCAGATGTGACTGAGATTCGAGATGTCATACTCAGAGAAGCACATGAAACACCATATTCTATGCATCCCGGAAGTACTAAGATGTATATGGATTTAAAGGAACTATTCTGGTGGAATAACATGAAAAGGGACATTGCTAAATATGTATCAGAATTCCATACTTGCCAAAGGGTGAAGGCTGAACATCAAAGTCCAGCAGGACCATTGCAACCCTTGGAAATTCCTGAATGGAAGTGGGAGGAAATAGGTATGGACTTCATCACAGGATTGCCCATGACACATAAACGGAAGGATATGATATGGGAAATTGTGGATAGACTCACCAAAAGTGCACATTTTATTTCGGTAAATCAGAAGGATAATGCCGAGAAGTTAGTAGAAGTTTACGTCAAAGAAATAGTAAGCAAGCACGGAGTGCCCAAAAGAATTGTATCTGATAGGGGATTAGTGTTTACTTCAGCATTTTGGAAGCAATTACATGAAGCACTTGGTTCAAAGTTAGATTTTAGCACAGCTTATCATCCAGAGACAGGAGGTCAAACAGAAAGAACAAATCAGATACTAGAAGACATGTTAAGGGCTTATGCATTAGATTTTGCAGGTACATGGGAAGAGCATCTACCATTGGCAGAATTTTCCTACAATAATAGCTATCAATGTAGTCTGAAGGCAGCTCCATATCAGGTTCTGTTTGGAAGGAAATGTAGATCACCAATATGTTGGTATGCGCCTAGAAGCAGCAAGGAATTTGCGCCAGACTATATCAAGGAAAAATAAGATATCATTGATAAGATCAAGGATAGACTGAAAATAGCCCAAAGTAGGTAGAAAAGTTATGCTTATCAAAGTCTAAGATCATGGCATCCAGAAGTGGGAGACATGTTATATTTGAAAGTAAGTCCAATGAAAGGGGTTAAAAGGTTCGGAGTTAAAGGAAAATTGAGTCCAAGATATATCGGGCCATTCAAGATACTGATTTAGAACAGAACTATAGCTTATGCTTTAGAGTTACCATCGAGAATGGCTCAAGTTCATAATGTTTTCCATGTGTCACAACTTCGTAAATGTTTGAAAGTTCCGGATGATGCAATCAAACACCAAGAGATAGAATTACAAGTAGAATTGGCCTATGTTGAAAAACCCTGCAAAATTTTGGAAGAAAATTGGAAAAGATTGAGGAACATGGCAATCAAATACTGCAAGGTACAGTGGGAACATCACCCCGAAAGGGAAGCCACTTGGGAGAGAGAAGAAGATTTAAGAAAAGCCTATACAGAACTATTCAGGTACACTTCAACAAACTTCGGGATGAAGTTTAATTACAGGGGGAAGTCTGTAACATCCGAGCATTTAAGAACCAACAAAGGGTATATATAGGAAATTGTTAGATTTCATGCATTCATCTGTAAAAATGTGGTTATTTTTTTTGCCAAATAAAAACCTAAAGTGATCAAAGTTTCTTTCATGCTTTGAGATTAGGCATAGTCTTGGAGGATGATTGTTATAAATTTTGATATGATCTTTGAAGATTAGTGAGTTTTGGGAAATGAAATTTGAATTTAAACTTCAATGTGGGATTTATAATCTAAAGGATTTAAAATTATGTTTGACTAATTTCATAAGTCCAGAGTTAACAATTAGTAATTCAAACTTTAAATAAAGAACACTATTAAGAAAAAGAATATTCATTCCATAATTTTATTCAATAAATAACTTACAAAATGTAACTTATGAACAGGATCAAGAATCTTTACAATAGTTAATGAAATAAAAGAACCTTTATATATTGAGTAATAGTACAATCTTTATTACAAAGGAATAAAAGAAAGATTACATGTGACTATTCTATAAAGAAAAAGAAAACCTAATCTAAAGTCTTGAATCTTCAAGTCTTGTACCTGCAAAACAAAACACAAGCTAAAGAAAGAAAGTTAAAGATTAAAATAAATTACTCTCAGAACTGACAGTGAGTTGCACTGTTCACTTTTTCATCATTGAGTAATCTTTAAGGGGCAAGTTTCACCAATATGAAAGAACTATATCTTTCATAATTTTAAGCCATAAGTCAAATAAATAGCAAGAAGGGACAAGTTTCACCAGACAAGTAAGTGTAACCAGATAAAAGTAACTTTCATATCTAGAGCATATCCACAAGGTGTGTAGCAGGCACACAGGAAACACACACAACTAACTGCACGGTGTGTGCTGTCAGCATAGCATCAACAGCTCCAACAAACAAAACTTATTAGCACAGCCGTGGGCAAGCCAACCCCTTGTTCTTTCACACCAAGCACAACAACCAAACCAAACCAAACTAGAGTACACCAACCACAACCTTGATCATCTCACCAAATGGTGACATAAGGAGGGGGAAGAACAGATGGATAGTAAGAGATCAAGATCAATCCACCAGGACCAGGAGGTGGAAAGTTTGATCAAGGACGCGTCTAGGAGCTGGAAGTATCAAGAGGAGCATCAGATTAAGCTAGCCACACAACCAGCAAGATCAAGCCACAAGATCAGCAACTTGCAACCCCAAACAACACCCAAGTGTGGTGAGTATCATAAAACATCCACATATTCTGTTCATCTTATTCAAATAGAAAAGAATGTGGTGTTTTACATGTTAAACCTCTCAATGATCACCCAAGTGGGGTGAACCTATCATAGAAGAAATTTGAAATATAAAAGCCAGTAGTAAACTCTACCAAATCCACCAGAATCTCAGACCAGCATCATAGATCCTGGTGATCATAAATAACTCATATATTCCAATATGTTCTCAATTAGCTTATAAAATTGGGGCACATCTCCTAATGGAGTAGCACCTCGGATTTCATAAACTGTATGCACAAACATTAAGCTATAAGAAAACCAATCATTTTAGTCAACTAAAATCCAAGGTCCAGTGAACAACCATGATACTTAAGCATATCTATGAGGGACAGCAAGATAGGAATCTACTTCCTAAGCCTTAGACCAACATCATAGGCATTGATCCTTAAAGAAAGAAGCTTACAATTTATCTTTAACAGATATCCAATCTTAAGCACTGACCATAGTAAAGACTAGTAGTAGAATCACCACTTGTGTGCCATTCTAGGATGGTGTCACAAGAACAAATTCTAAAACCAAGCCAAACAATTACTTAGCTTTCATAAATAAACCAACAATCCAATAACTATCATTTTCCTGGAAACAATAACCAGGAATCAGGATGAAGTTTATATGTACAGAGTGTTACTGTAAGAAACTAATTGACCTCAATCTGCACATGAATCCACAAGCCAACATTTACTGGTGCAGTGAATCACCACTGACAGTGCTACTATCAGTACTAGAGTACTAACAGTAGAGAAACACACTAATCATCAACCTAACCAACTAGGTTTCACATTTACACCAATTAGATGCAACACTACTGAACCACTAGCATCAGATCAACAATAGCATCAGATAATCAAAACATGACAGAAAGCACTGAAGTGCAGTGAGCACAATCTTCACTAGGCATCAATACCAGATCAAATCATCATCTTACAAGCACAAAGAGGGAAGAACCCTAGAACCAATATGAACCCTAATGAGGGATGGCCACTAGTTACACACATATGAACTCAAAGGAGGTATAGGCATGGGTGATAACCAAGAACTAACTCACCTGTGGTCCTCGCTGTAGAATACAAGAGGAAGAAGCGGGGTCGACGAGCACGGCGGCACAGGGAGCACCCGAAGGGGGCCCTGCGACCCACACCACGGTGAGGCGGTGACCACAGCCACGCCTGATTGCGAGGAACACCACCAGAGCACACGACAGCAGCGGCGGCAACAGCACCAGTGCCACCCCAAACCCTAGGGTTCAGGACGGAGCCGGTCTGGCCACAACAGGGCTCCAGGTCCAAATCGAGTTGGACAGGAAGGAGGAGCGTGGTCGATAACCTCGCCCTACACCATGATAGCAGCCAGGGAGGACCACGATGGCGAGCAGCACACGGCGGTGGCGCCATCGACCACGGGGTCGAAGAGGAGAAGAGAGATGAGAATGAGAGGGTGACAGAGGGAGTGTGGGCTGGATTGGGCCAGGACCCCTTCAGGGTGTCGTTTTGATTCTGACCTATTGGGCCACAAGGGCACAATAAACCAACGCAGTCAACCCATTTACATAAAAGCAGTTTTTAATAATTAAGAAAAGACCAAAATCCCCCTGAATTTAAATAAATTATAGAAAATAAAATAAAAATACAAAAAATATAAATAAAATATTTTTGGATTCACAATAATCCAAACTATCCAAATAAGTAAGAAATAAATTTTAGACATATAAATTTTATTAAGAATTTTGTAATATATATATATATATTCCTTATAGAATTTTAGAAAGATGAAAAAAATAAATAAAAATCACTTTAATTATATGTTAATATTGTAGTATTTTAGAAAAATACTAAACAAATATTTAATATCAATTTTTGGTATTTAAATGATAATTCTTAAAGGAATTATTAAATAAATAAAATGCAAATAAAGGGAATAAAATAAAATAATACAATATTCAATAAATATTAAAAAATAATATTTATAGATTCTTTATTATTAAAATAATTTTTATAATTTAAGTAATGGGGGAGAATATACACAAGGGTAAATGATGCATTACATTACTTTGCATAATCATTTTGCTTCTTTAAATATTGTCCTTACCGGGCAATAATGATGGTTTTGTAGACATAGAAGCTCAAGGTCCAGTGCAAGCATCCAACTTCACTACCTTGCAATCACAAGGCAAGTTCATCACTTGCTCATGTCCTTTGAAGAGTCATTATCAAAGTATTTGCAAATTGTGTGTTATCATCTATACTCCAAAGAAAGAAAACATTATTTTCACGAATGAAGAAATCTTAGATATCATCCTAAGTGATGATATAATGGAGCAATAGAACTTAGGGTTCTATTTGCAACAGTGATGATCAATTAGGAACTTAATAACCCATGACATCAGTGATTATAGCGCCGTATATCACGCGTTATCCATGAGATTTGGAAAGGGACAAAGAAGTCAGCTGTATCTTATTCCTCACGCATATAGCCGGATGTGCAGGTCGTGGTTGTTATCCTTGTAGCGTGCATATTAATTGGTAATTCATAGAGGATATGTAGCATATGGGTGGGAACCCTCAACGTCCCATGATAGTTCTGGCATCTAACGGTCTGTACAAACCATTGTCGTAATTCAATATGTGGTCATGGTGTACACCAAGGAGGCATGCGAGGTCGCGAAGGGGGCAGTGATTGGCTTGGATCACCTACTGGGCCCCACATCATGGAATTGTGGACGGGAAAGTACGCCCAGTTGTGCAACAAGGAGTTGATCTCTCATGGGTAAAGTAACACACCTTTGCAGAGTGTAAGAATTGTAACTTGTTACTCCCTGTTCTGGGAAGGAGCTACGAACGCGGCAGGAAAGGAACTCCATGAAAGTTCTGGTCAACCTGTGAAGGCTGATGGTCATAGATTTTTATAATAAAATCAATCTTTGAATAAAGATTTACAAAAACTGCATAGTACCAAATACTTATAGTCTGAGGTGGTAGTTAGAGCATCAAACTAACCACCTTGCATATAATGAATTTGTTGGGTAACGCTGTTACTCATCCTTTCCTTTGATCCCTTGCTTATACTCTGAGGATCCCGAAGATACGCCAATGTATGCAGCCGAATGCCAAGAAGATGTGTTCTACGAGGAGCCTGACCTGTCAGGAGGTGTTGAAGGAGTGGATTACGAAATCCGCTATGGTGTCGATGACAACGAGTCCAACTAAGTATCCTAGTTAGTAGTAACCGACAAAGCCGAGCAGCATGAACCATATAGAATAAGATGTTGAGCTGAACTCCTAGTTGGAGTTTCTACATTTGAATTCCGCTGAAAGACTTTATATTTTGGTTTGTAAGTTGAATCCTTTTGAAGTCTTGAACTTTTGGTATTGTAATAATAATGTATGAATGTTTGTAATATGGACCTGCATTGTTTCTGTTGTACCACTCTGAGGGATGTGATATTTACAAAACGGTGTTCTGTGGATGTCATGTCAACAACTATAGTGTACTACACATGCAGTGGTATGCTAGGTCAACGCAGCATAGTTGTCATTCTTAGTTCTATGTGCATTTTCCCAAAACTTATTGATTGATTAATAATATTGATATTGCTTGTTCTTGAACTATTTGTATCTAGTCACCCTTATGGACTTTGAAGGTGTGCTATGCATTTATGATTTTCTACTCCATGAGGGACAAGCTGAATACCACTATGCTATGTTTTCTATATGTGAAACAAACTAACGTCTTTTGAATGCATTGTTATTCATGATCTTTGTTTGTAACATTTCATGTTGCAACATAGTTACTATGTCTTATTGTTAGAACTTCATCTTTCATGCTCATGTTTAGAGTAATTTGATCCCATCTTTCAATGCTTTGCAAATGTTTTGATCAAGATGGTGATGGTGCTTGTCACCTCAAAAATTATTCTTTTTATCACTTACCTACTCGAGGACGAGCAGGAGTTAAGCTTGGGGATGCTTGATACGTCCTAAACGTATCTATAATTTTTGATGTTCCATGCTTGTTTAGTATCAATTTTGCTTTACTTTGTCTACACTTTAAGGTATTTTTATAAATTTTCTAGGACTAACCTATTAACAAGATGCCGCAGTGCCAGTTGCCAGTTTTCTGCTGTTTTTGGTTTTTGAAAATCTAGTAAGGAAATATTCTCGGAATTGGACGGGACAAAAGCCAAAGTAAATATTTCACCGAGGAGAACACGGAGTCCAGAGGAGAGACGGAGGGGCGCCACAGGGCGTCTGCGCCCCTCCCAGGTGCGGGCCCACCATAGGCCGCACCAGGGCAGGGTGTGGGCCCCCTGGCCACCCTCCTTCCTCGCCCCTTCGCCTATAAAATCCTCCCGATGCAGAAACCCTAAACACCCGATCTGATCTCCATGAAACAGTTCGTAGCCGCCGCCACCATCATCCCTAGATCAGGGGGGATCTGAAGCTCTTCCTGACACCCTGCTGGAGGGGAGAGATCATCCCGGAGGCCTTCTTCATCACCATGCCAGCCTCCGGTATGATGCGTGGGTAGTTGAACCTTGGACTATTGGTCCATACAGTAGCTAGATGGTTGTTTCTCCTCCTTTGTGCTATCATGTTTAGATCTTGTGAGCTCCGTTCATGATCAAGATCATCTATTGTAAGCATACATGTTGTGTTTGCAGGGATCCGATAGATATTGAGATGCTATGTCAGATTGATTATTGATTCTATCATGTCTTATTGATTATTGATTCTATCATGTCTGTGTTGTTTGTGATCTTGCATGCTCTCCGTTTGTAGTAGCTATCTTGGCCAAGATGCTAGTGACTCCAACAGGGAGTATTTATGCTCGATAGTGGGTTCATGCCTCTATTAAATCTGGGGAAGTGACATGAATCTCTAAGGTTGTAGATGTTCTATTGCTACTAGGGATAAAACAACAATCTTTTGTTCATGGAACAATTGTATTGTTTACTTTACACACATTGCTTAATGCAGTTAGCCGTTTCTTGTCACTTAATACTAGAGGGGTTTCGGATGATAACCTGAAGGTGGATTATTAGTCATAGATGCAGTTGGATGGAGGTCTATGTATATGATTGTAATTATCAATCAAATCTCATAGGAATCGTGATGTCTAGTATTTGCATTGTTATGCCTTGCTTAGTCCTGTCAATTGCCCCACTATAATTTGTTCACCCAACATGTTACGTTATTTATCTTAAGGAGAACACCTCTAGTGAACTGTGGACCCTGGTCAAATATTTACCATGTTACATCATCTACTGTTACCGTTTACTTTCTACAACCATCCATTAACTTCCACACTAAACGTTTAATCCTTTGTTTTCAGCAAACTAGTGAGATTGACAACCTCACTATAAGTTGGGGCAAAGTCTTGAGTTTGTGTTGTGCAGGATTCAAAGTTGCTAGCAACACCTTGGAGTTGTTTCCTTGCTCCTACTGGTTCGATAACCTTGGTTTCATAACTGAGGGAAAATTTACCGCTGTGCTCATCATACCTTCCTCTTGGGGTCTCCCAACAAAGCTCTACAACTGAGTCGTGTCACATGCCTTCCTCCGGCTCTCCTCTGTCTTGGCTGCTACTTGGCGCTCCTCCGTCTCTACCGGTGCAACGCGCTTCTCGGATGCGGCGAGTCGACAAGCTTGGACGTCACAGTGTCCTTGAGCGCCGATGTCGATGGATCCAGGCGCGGTTGGACACGTCGTGGTGCCTCAGATGGCTACTGGCAGGCACAAACGATGACGCAACGAGCAAGTGATGTAGGACGGTCAGCCACCGGCAAGGATCTGCCACTACCATGACACGGTCCATCCTGTGCGAGGAAGTTGTTCACAAATGCGCGCGGGTACGTAGAGTTGGGTGCCGATCCTATCAGGGGCTCCAGGGTCATCTCATAGTCTAGTCACGTAAAAATTGTGCCACATCGTAAAATATCTACGTACTGGGAGTGTTGTTACGTTACAAATCACAAAATGCTCCATGTGGCATATTCAAGAAGTGTCCAGTGCGTGCATGTCGACGTGGAGTTGAATGTTTCAACATGGTGTGTCCGTGCAGCAGTTGTGCACGTCATGACAACCCCATGAGCATGCACGCACGCTGGACGTGCAATCCATAATTACTTCCTCCCTCGTAGTCCCACCTCGGCCCCTTTATCCACGGGATACTAGGAGGTGCGCTCCGAATCCCCCGCTGAACCGTCCATCTCATTAAAGACAGTCCAATCGAGTCCCATCGTGTGTACTGTGGTGTTTTATTCCCTGGTTCTGCCAGTCATGCTTCTTTGAGAAGGAAACAACATAGGCCATCGACTAACAAATAAACGGTGGATAAGTTAAGATAGCACCAGAGTAAATGGTGGTCTTGTATAAGACTGTACCACGGACTGGACTCTTCGACCATTCACCCCTGCCCATCACTTTCTGCTTCCTCCTGCCCCCACCTTCCTCCATCTGCATTAGCCATGGCTCCCCGGAGGAGAGGCGGTTCGACCGTGCGCGCAGAGAGAAACAAGACAGCTCGTCGCCTTCAACTTCCTGCTCAACCAGCTGTTCATTCCTCCCTTCCACAGATACCCAATCTCTCCTAGCAATGGAGCTGAATGTTCCAGCAGGCCAGGGCTGCCCCCACTCCCGGTACAATCTTCTTCTTATTCTTCTTTTTTTTTCTTATTCTATGTCTACTCCTTCTTATTACTATGCTACATATTCCAGGGCGGCCGTGGACCCAGAAACCAGCACGATGGCGGCGGCGCTGAATGTTCCAGCAGGCCAGGGCTCCTCCTAGTACGGTCTTCTTCTTCTTTTTCTCTTTTTTCTTCTTCTTCTATTTTTACTTATTATTATTCTTCTTGTTACTATGCTACATATTCCAGGGCGGTCGTGGACGCTGAAACCAGCATGATGGCAGTGGCGACGCTGAGTGTTCTAGAAGGCCAGGGCTCCTCTCGGTACAGTCTTCTTCTTCTCCTTCTCTGATTTCTTCTTCTTCTATGTTTACTTCTTATTCTTCTTCTTCTTACTCTGCTACATATTCCAGGGCAGTCGTGGATCCTGAAACCAGCACGATGGCGGTGGCATCGCAGGACCCGTTCGACCATGTTCCCCGGCTCAGCGAGGTAGAAAATCCGCACACTTTTTACCACTCATAATGCTGCTGACATGGAGAGCCCGTTGACATGCATTTGGTTTTATTTTTGAGATTCTAATTGTGGAAATATTAGATCGTGTCTGCCCGCAAGTATCGTCCAAGTAGGGACCATGCTCAATCTATATAGAAACATTGAGGTTTTTGTGACTTCAATATTGTGCTTCCCTAGAACATGCAGTACAATTATAGAGTACCTATTTTAAATAACATGAACGATGCGGCAAGCGAAGGCCAATTTCCGTGATAAAGGTGGCCGCGATAAATGACAAGATAAACAACCAACTACAGTGTGCACACTCCCTAACCCAGGCTAATGGTCACCTTCGAAGGTGTTTGTCTCTAAAGAAGGAGAACACTCTTGAGTTTTCACTTAATATCAAGAGGCTCGAAGCGGAGCACGACGATCTGCAGAGGGTGATCGATGAGCTGCATAAGTTGATCGCATATAGCTTATCAAAACAAGACTTGGCCATTAAGTTAATTAAGAAGCTCTTGTGTGACAAGAAGAATCTCCAGAATAGATGCATACTCCTGATGGACGAAGCGACCGAGACATGCAGAGAACGCATCATCGAAGCAAAGGCTGCCATCAAAGCCTACAATGACAGGGACTATTGCCTGGATGCATTGAAACAGATGAAGGAGGACATAGGCCGAGGTCTTACCGTGCCCAAGAGTCAAAACATGGAGAACAAGGAGCTAACGGCAATGCCCAATTCAGATTCCAAGTAGAGTGGGCAGGAATCTTAGATCATGCTCTGCTGCTTTTGTAATTTATATATGTCGTGCAATTAAGGAATCTTGGAGCAACTCCTTATTTATCTATTTATCTTACTTACCTGTCAACTGAATTATGGGTTTGTGTTCTAATGAATGGTCATCATCCTTTTTTCCATTATGTATCTGAGCTTGGAATTAGATTATGACTATGCCACTACTATTTGATTACATTGGAAAAAACCACGACAACCTTAGTTGGATATAGTCCCACGTTTCTTTGAAATTGAAATTAGGACTATGCCACTTCTTTGTCATGTTGAATTGGGAACAAGGCTATATTGCTCTGACATTGAAATTCGGAATGCGCCACTATTTTATCACGTTGAATTGGGAAAAAGCCTATATTGCTCTGACATTGGAATTAGGACTGTGCCACTAGTTGATTATGTTAAATTTTGAACAATCCTAGATCGCTCTGTCCTTCAAGACACTAGTTAATAATTTAAATTATGGAAACTAACCACATATTTTTGTTGCAGCAGAAGAGGCGAAAGCTCAACCTAGAATTGTCGACCTGGCTAAAGGACAAGATGGCCGTCCAAATGAAGTAGCAGAATTTTCAGAAAGTTGCCCATGACCTCCTGAGAGAAGAAGTCACGATCCTTTATGACAAGTGCCACAATCGGAAGGTGGACATCGCCGGCTGGAAGGATCTTCACGAGAAAGGTATCGCCTCGGCACGTGCGAAGGAGGAGATTAGCAATGAGCTCATGGTGGATAATCTTAAGCTTACTGATAAGCATGTCTCTTCCCAGACGGAGCGCTTGAACCAGTGGGAGGCGCACATCCAAGTACTAAGGGAGAAGGTAAAAACCAAAGCGGACCTGATCGAACGAACCCTTGAACTGGAGCTTCTCAGGAAGGAAAACGAGCATCTTCGTGCCAGGCTCAGTGCAAACTATAAGTTCCTCTAAAATTTGTTTCCAAACTATATGTTCTGACGGACCAAATCGTGTTTTATCCATGTAGTAGTGATTTTGCAAACGTTGACCTTTCTCTATGCAAATTATGCTTTCTTCTGAAAGGTTATTTTGCTCAAGGATTGATTTTTGATTAATCAAGATATCACAATTGCAAGTCTTACAGTTAACTAGTTTCAGATATTGCCACAACACAAAGTATTCATCTAAAATTTCCTTGATCATCTGTAGCTTTTCCTTGTTCACCTCGCGCTCCTTCTTCTGATCCTTCAACAGATCCGCAACGCTATACTCTAGCTTCTTATTCTCTTCCATGAGCTCCTTTTCTGCCTTCTAAATCTTCCGTGCATTTCCCACCACCAAGCTCCCATTGACTGTGTCATTTAGTTTTGACAGCAAATGCTTGATTTCCTGTTCCAGCTCCTTATTTTCTACCAAGATCTTGTCATTTTTTGCAGCTGCATCACGGAAACATAACACTACTCAAGAAGTATCCCTGGCCTTTCGAGCTCATACATATCCCACAACCGGGCCACATTTCTTAAGTGCGTCTGGACACTCATGATCTACCCACTCTACTGCTTTACACACTGGTCCAACCTAAAAAAACACGGGACATAATTATCAACATAACACTACACAATTTTCTTCATGTCGCTATTGTACATAACGAAAGAAAACCTGATTTGTACAGCCCAAAAACCTTCTTCTAGTGTCACTGCCTTCAAATTTAACATATTTCCTCAGTTTTAGCCCATGGTCACATGGTACTTACAAATCGAGATCTAGGCCCTCCCAATCGGGGTCGTAGATCGTGAGTGGTACCAATAAGGGAACGAAAAGCAAGAAATAAACACGATTGCATGCAGATTTCAAGTCTTGGGTCGGGGTAATTACCAATGCCTAACCATTGCCGATAAAATAGAGGAACTCACATCGGGGAGGGAAGACTCAATGTCGAAGAGAAAGCTATCGCTGCTCGACTGGTCGTCCTCGTTGTTCCAGGGCATCATGGTGAATGTGGCCGCGGCGACGTGTCGTCGACGCTGAGGAGAGAGAGGGGGGTAGTAAGTGGAGAGATAAGGAGTGGGAAAAGTGAAGTGTGTCAACATTGACTAAATTGGCATGCTGCAATGGTTTAATTGATACAATGTCCCGTGGCTGGATTACTATCTGATAATAATAGTTTTTCGCTTCCTTCATTTTAATTTGTAATATTAATCATGTACTTCATCCTTCCCAATTTGTTTGACTTATAGCAACATACAAAATCTTATGTACCGAACAATATAGGATTAGGGTTTATGGTTTAGGGTCTAATGAACTGTTTATTGTACTAACCCCTTAACCCTTATTCCTAAATCCTAGACATGTCCATCCAATAGTTCACTGTCTCCTACTTAGTAAGTTTTTTCCTAAACCCTATGCTCGTTCATCCATGATAGTAATTCCTTCTAAGTAACAGGTAGTTATCCAGCGATTAGTCAAATTACTGATCTCCCAGAACATTATATTACATCATAATCATGTCAACTACAAGGTACTTATATATCACCTTGTTCGGTGATAGTTTCAATGAATGATATGTCCCAAAATCCCAAAAGTTCACAACACATTATATTACAATCTCTCAACAATCATAATCTCAGAAACAAATATATCACATCAGCTCAGCAAACATAATCATGTCAACGACAATGTACTTATGTATTATTACAACAACGATGCTTTCATCGAGTGACATGTCGGAAAATCTCAACAGCTCATAGAACATAGGATTGCAATCTCTGAACAAACATGACCACATCAACATAGTTTCAATGCAACAACAATCTTTTTTACAAATACAGGCAGGGGAACCCTGCGGTCTATCTGACAAGCCCTTGGTAGCAGCTCTCATCAGATCAGATCAACGTCTATCACCTCGTTTCGTTCAGCCACAATAGGGGACTCTCCATCCACTACAACATGTCCAACAACATCAGAAATGGTAGCCAGGAAGACCACCTTCCTAGTTTGCTTCTTTCGTTGCATAATATGCATCAGATCATAGGTATCCAAAACCTCTATGAATTCTTGCTTGTTATGATGCCACAACCAGAGTCATGCCATCTTATTAGGCCAATAAATATTTTCTTACCAATCATCTCTCTCATTTCAACAAGAGTTATGTTTTTGGAATCGACGACTATCTCCACAGTACATGACAAAATTGGCTTATTAACTCCGCCATCAAGTTTTGCTGTGTATGAATCCACCTCTAGGTGTATATTGAACTTAGCTTGATCAGTATCTGGTGGTCCATAAACTCAAGCAGCAGAACCTCTAGCAGCAAGATCTCTAGTATATGCATACATATCATCAATCATCGCTTCATCTTTCACCTGACGATCAGCTGCACAACACTACCAAAGCATCTGAAGATCATGGGAGTGCTCAATTTGCACATAGGTATCACTCATGTTATGCCACACCAATTTTGCCCTCTATCTGGATCCCCAAGGAATTATAGAATGAAGCATATCTATCAGCTGTGAAACAAACACAACCACTTTGTAGTTGACAAGCAGACACACATCCTGCCCGAACACAACCCTCTCGCAACCAAAATCTAGTTTTGTAGTGTACTGGCGGACATGAACCGGGAACTCATATAGGTCCGCTGCATCGAAGTTGTTCCTAATTTGATTAAAAAGGGGACCTTTCAATTCATTCGACACTACTTTGCAGTAACTAATCTACCTGCAAGACAAGGCACAAAAAATAAAAATTCACCTCTCTCTCTTCTCTCGGGTGGTTTTCTTCAAGATCTGGGTTGCACGACCCCGCACTGCAGTTGAACACTCCGCCGCCAGCCTAGCTTTTCTCTTCAACCCGATACTCGTAGGTACCCTATTAGCAGACTTATGGCTCACCTCCTCGCTAACCTGGGCTGCAGACCCCGCCCCTGCTTCGCTTGTCTAGTGTTGTGCCCGAGACGCTGGCTCCAACAAAGCCGAATCAGTCGCCGACGTCGCTACCACGTTGGCCTCGCTTGACATGCCGCCACCGGATTCAGTGTGTGTGTGGGGGGGTGGGGAGGGGGTGGGGTGTGTCGGAGGGGAGGGGGTGGGGAGAAAAACGACTGTCGCCGACGCCGAACCGGATTCGGTGTAGTGAGAGGGAGAAAAAGGACCACCGCCGCCGGATTCAGTGTTGGGGGTTAGGAAATAACAGAAATGGATTTTCTCGTGCGACACGTGGACGGTGACTTAGAAGGTGCACAACAGGGGCACGACAGGTACTAATGTAATGGAATATCCTAACATAACAACTAAGATTTGAAAATATTTGGTTTGGCCACCATTCACTCGAAATGCCCCTCTGGTTAATTACCCCCACCAACTTTTCGAATCGCGGTGATTACACGCAACTTGGACCCCGCGATGCCTTTGCCTGCGAACTTTCGGGCTACAAAGTAACAAGCCTGCGACTAAGTAACCATAAATGTGTGTGTTAATTTAGAACTCGACATGGATCTATATATGTGTTTAGAACTTGAGTAATATTGTACTGTTATGAATCTTGTGTGCTAGTCGATGATGACTGTGACATTTGGGTACTTCCTATATATGTTGTGCTATTGTTTCCTGTGTAAATATGTATTTTGATGTCATTATCCTCTATACTATGTATTCTGTCTATTTTCTTATTTATTTTTTCTCTGGTACATAATATCCCCGGCGAAATGGGTTGGGCGCTGGTGGTAAGGGCACTACCCCCGGCGAATAGGCCTACTCGCCGGTGATAACATAGAATACCCCAGGGGAATTTCGGAATCCCTAGCGATGTGTCCTTACCGCGGTAGGCCATTTTGGTTAGTCGGCGATAGGGTTTTCCCTACTAGTGCATGGTCGGGGAGGCACATGCTACCGGCACTAGTAGAAAACGGGCCATTAGTCCCAGTTTATAAGGGCCTTTAGTCCCTGTTTATAAGGGCCTTTAGTCCCGGTTTCCTAATTGGGACTACGGAATAGGGACTAAAGTCCCCCCCTAGTCCCGGTCCTGCCACAAACCGGGACGAAAGTCATTCCACATGGCCGCGGTGTAGAGCAAGGCGTGGAGGACCTTTAGTCCCAGTTCGTCAGATGAACCTACATGAGCTCTGACGCGACAACGTTTTGGGGTTTTGGCTACCGTGGCAGCGGGTGGCTGTGCGGCAGTAGGTTCTACCACGACAGAGTTTTGGGACGGTTTTCTGTCACGGCGGGAGGATCAGAAGAGGAGGGAGAGCGAGGTTTGGAATTTGTGACGTGCAATGAAGGAACCATTACAGAACATCGTCATGAATATAGAGATCAATGAGTGACCTCTTTGTTAGTGCTTGGTCGAACATATTACATATAGTACACGTTCATGCATATATACAATATAATTTCTCTTATGATCCTATTTTATAAATTTAAATTCCCGATGGTATTCTCCAGTTGGATCTATGACCTCCTTAGCTAAGAATCCCACAAATTCCTCTTGAATAGCTTGTACATGGTCCTTGTCTAGGAGACCATCCCGTATCTACTCGATCTAATTTAAAGAAAGGTATCAATATATATGAATCAAACTCAACACAATTGATGGTAATAAAATAAGATTGTGAACACTGTTGACGTACTTCATATGGTTTCATAATTCTTTCATTCTCATAGGTCGTCTGTCGAATGTACTCGCAAATGTAGTATCCACATAATTTATCCATGTCTTCCTGCCTCAAACACTTCACGAGAATAGAGTTCAATCAAAATAATAATAAAGCAAGGTACTGATATTGAAATAAGAATCAAAGATATGCGTGGACCTAGCTATAGTACTACTTATATTGAGTTATCGATATGTGAGCTATTATTTCCATTCATCCCTAGCAACCTTGATGAACCATTTCCAAACGCTGCCCGATAAAAAATTAGTAAAGGAGTTATTAAGTACTTGATATCAGGAAATGAATGAAAGATGCCGATATAGTACAATAATGATTGAAATTGCCTCTAGAGCATATAAACTAGGTCTGCCCAATTCTCAGGGTTTTTAAGTTTTGAGTCCATGACAAGAACTTTTCCGGTGTCAACTTGAATGATTAGAAAAATAAAGTGGAACCTGCACACGCATAACTCATCAATTACACTTAACATCGAGTAAACGAAATCGAATGTGTACCAGACAGTAACACTCAATCGCAGTTGTAAGGAAATAGTATTTCTGTTTTGGTTTGTTGTTTCACTAAAAACCTTCGCAAGTAATACTCTATATCCTTTGCGTAATTTTTTACCAGATATTCATTAATGGTATTTGGGTCAATGAACCCAAGGTCATAGATTTTTCCTATTTTTGCATTCAAGAATCTCCAGTCTGCATAATAGTGTACAAAAGAATATAGTGAGGATAAGTATACATTCTAGGGTTCGTTGTATGGAAAACAAAAAAATCTACCGTAAGAACACACAAAACCAAGATCTAATCTATGGACAAGCCAAAATATAAGATACGATATCGGTGCAATGAGTTTGTAGAGAACTAACCCTCGTAGATCCCAAGTGTTTAACGAGATCGGATTCTCGTGGTTGATATAGTCGATCACTTGCCGATCTCAACATCGTATAGACGATCCTTCTGGTGCCACATTCCGGAAGCGCTTCTGTAGTCGTTCATACGTATGGTAGTCGATGAAGACCTTCCTCTCCCTTGTTCCAGCAGGCAGTGAAGGTAGTAGATCCCTCGGAATCCCAACAGTACGACGGTGTGGTGGTGGTGGAGTGATGACCCACAAGTATAGCGGATCTCAACAGTCTCTGAGGGTAGTATAACCCAATTTATTGATTCGACACAAGGGGAACAACTGGTCCCTCTAGAATACTTATAAGCCTTAACAACTGAGTTGTCAATTCAGCTACACCTAGAAATAATCTTGCTCAGAGTAGTTTATTAGTAGCAATATCAAAGTAACAGTAGAAGTAAAACAAAGGCAGTAGTAACAATAGTAGCAGACAACAGGATTTGAGTGTGGTAGGCATAGGGATGGATGGACGGGTGTTGCATGGACGAGACTATTCATGTAATATCAAGATCTAGGGCATTTGCAGATAAATAAGATAAATCATCTATGTACTAAACACTCATAGGCATGTGTTCCATATATAGTCATACGTGCTCGCAATGAGAACTTGCACAACATCTTTTGTCCTGCCAGCCTATTGCAGCGTGGCCTCAAGGGAATCTACTGGCAATTAAGGTGTTCATTTTAATAGAGTACCAGAGCTAAGCATTAACACTCCTGAACTCATGCGATCCTCATATCACGGCCATCCCCTACGGTTATCCCAATTTTTGCCACTTCGAGGACTTCGGTTTCGGACAATAATATGTGTAAACAACTTGTAGATAAGATCACAAACAATACTATCATCATGAATCAATAACATGTTCATATCTGAGATCATGGCACTCGGGCCCTAGTTACAAGCGTTAAGCACAACAAGTTGCAACAATGTCAAAAAGCACTAACAAAGATATTAGGCACCATGCCCTAACAATCTTATTCGATTACATGATAGATCTCATGCAATCCCTACCATCCCCATAGCCTACAGCGGGGGATTACTCACTCATGGATGGGGGGAACTTAGATGGTTGAACAGAGTTTCTAGTTCCAAATCGCGGTTTCTGGTGGGGGCGCCCAACATAACTCTATCTGGAAAAACATCAAATCCCCTCTATTTTTAGGTCAGAAGGCTTTATGTAGGTGAAGAGGGAGACTGAGGGGGTGCCTGAGGTGGCCTCGCCACCCCCAGGAACGTCATGTCCTAGCCCGCGCGGCCAGGGGGTGTGGGACCCTCATGGCCCTCCTCCCTCTCATCTTCTGTCTCTGTGAGTCTTCTGGTAAAATAGGAGTTTTGCGATATTTTCCAGAATTTTTCCTGAAAGTTGATTTTCTGCACAAAAACGAGACACCAAAGCAATTCTGCTGAAAACAGCGTCAGACTGTGTTAGTTGTATCCAAATCACAAAAATTAGAGAAGAAACAATAGCAAAAGTGTTCGGGAAAGTAGATACGTTTTGTATGTATCATACAGGAGGAGAGATTTCTCCAGGGTTTTGCCTAAGCCGGAGTAGGACGGTGGACGAGAGTGAAGAGAGGGGGCGGCTAGGGTTAGGCGCCAATGGACAAGGGTGTGGGGGGTGCGCCCCACCCCTCATTATATAGGTGGGGGTGGCAGCCGACCAAGGGTTCCTAGCCCAGGCCGTGTCCCTCCCAACCCCCCCAACTCGGCCTCCAAGGGAAGAGATTGAAACCTTTTCCACCAAGTCTTCCTTCTTACCAAAAACTAGAGTTTGACTTTTCAAACTAGGATTAGACTATTCAAACTAGGGTTTGACCATTTTACTAGTCTTGGCCCTTTAGGGTTTGGTGTGGCTGGTCCCTAGGGCATGCCACTGTCCAAGTAAACCGCTCCCAGGGTAGTGGAACAACTGGTCCCTCTAGAACATTCTAGAAGTATCCGGTCAAAACATCGAAACTTTTTATGAACCCCGGAAAACCACTTTCCTTATATGAATCTTATTCCCCGGACCATTCCTGATCTCCTCATGATGTCCTAGATCCAATCCGAGACTCGGAACAACATTCGGTCACCAACTCATATCTCCTCATGATGTCCTAGATCCAATCCGAGACTCGGAACAACATTCGGTCACCAAACGAAACCTTTAAGTGTGTCTCCCTACGGTTCGTGAACTATGTAGACATAATCAAGACACCTCTCCGATCAATAAACAATAGAGGCATATGTAAATCCATATGGCTCCCACATATTTCTATGATGACTTCGTGATCGAATGAACCATTTAAATACGATACCAATTCCCTTTGTCACACGATACTTTACTTATCTGAGGTTTGATCGTTGATATCTCTATACCTAGTTCAACCTTGTTACGGACAAGTACTCTTTACTTGTACTATGATGTGACATCCCTTGTGACCTTGTCACATGCTTGCAAGACAATTGGATGACACTCCACCGAGAGGGCCTAGAGTATATCTATCCGGCATATGGATGGACAAATCCCACTCTTGATCCATGCGCTTCAACACATACTTTCAGAATACCTAATGCCACCTTTATAAGCAATCAATTACGGAAGTGGCGTTTGATGTCATGAAAACACTCATACAGTGATGGTGATTAACATGATCTCAAGGTCGAAGGATTAGGTTATGTAAGATCCCTCCCTATATAAAGGTAAGGATCCCTATGATTGCAATGCTAGTCCCTGGATCAATGCTAGCATCCACAGTTTAAGATGAAGTACACAGAAACAAAGGTCATTATTACATATCATTCCAGAGACAAACATAGTCTTTTACAACTCCATGGCCACATGCCTAATACAAGAGTTCAAATATATAATATTATAACTAAGTCTTCATCTTCATGTGCCACTGGCAAGCATGTTGAGTGTAGACTCATAACCCCTAATCATCATCGGAATAACCTGCAACATCACAAGTTACAGCCACAGTGGGTCACTACATTGGAATAGTATTGGCTAGTGATACCTTAGTAGAATATTAGCATCTAGATACTACATGAATTTGGCTAAGTGTAGCTTAGGCTTGCTTTGCTCAAAATAGGTTTTACCTATCAGTTGAAAACACTAAGTTTTTCTTTGACAAAACTTTCCCAAGGAATCACGAATAGAAATTGGTGAACCTTAGACCAAATGGACGTGTTCCAAACCTATCATCCCACTACCACCAACTGTCCAAATGGCTAAGTTATTGCAACCTATATGATCCAGGCAGAGCCCATAATGCCATTTGGCTGCACTAGAAGCTTCTTAACATTAGGCATCTCAAATCCCTTTGTTCCTGGTTGGCTTTCCACAAGTGAGATACACAAGGTAAACCATAGAAATGGGCCTTGTGTAACCACTCAAGACAAACCATTCTTTCCATTCCACCCAGGTGTTTCATTCACTTAGTTTTTTTATTAAGCAAAAACACAAGTCAACAGACTTAGAAATATTTCATATAGCATGAATATATAACCACCCTTGGTTGCTACTAGCTAGGCTAAGCATGGAAATGGTAAGCATCTTAACTTAGAGAAATTTCTAACAATTCTACAACTACTAGGATTTCCCAAACATAGCATATAGATACTTATCAAAATATTCATGCAAGTCCTATACAAAATATTTCTAGTGCATAGGTGAAATATATATAGGAATAAAATCATGAAGTACCACTTGCCTTGGTATTTTGGGGAGTAGCAACAATCTTCACAACCACAATCACTATTTGCACCAAAATCTACACATAAAATAATGGCACCAAAATCACATATCCAAAATATACAAACAAAAATATATAAATGCATGCAAATGCCATGTGATGATTTTTATACACCAAACAAGACAAGTAAACAGTACTAAAACATAAACAACTCCAAGATACTCAAAATAGACTTTATTTCCTCTTTAAAACATTTTTCAAATCATTTATATAACCAAAATAAGCCTACACAAGTTTCTGCATAAACAACCATTTTTACAGAGGCAAAACATTAAACACATTGCATAAACAGATACGATTTTCTCTCCTGATTCCAATGATATAAAATTTGTAAAATTTAAACGTGTGGATCAAAAGTTATGAATTTTACAAGTTTGGTTAACTAATAGATCAAATTTCTGTTTTAAATTTAAACTTAGGCCACGCGGCGCTCTCTGATTCGTCGGTACCGCTTTGCACGGATCGACCAGTGTGGACCGCACGATCTAAATGAAATCGCACGGCCAGATCTGTCTTGTACCCCTTCGTTAAGTGATTCTATCAGATGCGTTGGATCTAGATCTAACGGCTATGGACCAAGCGACCAAAGTCTGGCGGCGCCAGCAGCGGCGAGTGGCGGCGGTGGCTCTGTTAGAGACGTTACCGGCGATTTAGGTCGCGCGGGGAGGAGTGGAGGTGCTTACCATGTTCGTGGGACTGTAGTGAAGCTCAAGGTGGTCGAGGGAGGGACAGGGGCGCTCGGATTCGGCTGCTATTGCTCGTCGGAGTGAAGCCTGTCGTCGGGCAAGCTCTGGCGTTGTCGGGGGCGAGGTTCTGGTGCGCGCTAAGACAAACCCTAGATGATGTTAGATGCGCACAAGCCTGGCGAACAAGTGAGTATCCAGAAGAGAGGAAGGGGTGGTCGGGAACTACCAGGAGGGGTCGCCGGAGTTGCGCTGAGCTTCGGTTGCTTCCAGAGGTAGACGATGACGACGCTCTAGGACGATACAGAGCAAAAGAAAATCATGAGAAGATGCGCAAGTACTCACTGATCACGCTTGCATGAATCAGAGGCAGGGGACGGACGATGCTTACCGGAATCGCACGCCGGAGTGGCTCGGTACTACGGCGGTGCAAGTGAGATTGTGGGCAGCCTGGTGGCAGAGTGGGGGCGCTGAGTGAGGGGAAATGGTCGCAGAGGGATGGGGGTTAAATAGCCGGAGAAGGGGCGAGAATCACGCACGGCATCAATGGCATTTAAGAGCATTTGCGTCGGGAGGAAACGGCCGCGGCGGCGCTAGTCGTAGGCGTGATTTGAGGACGACGAGATGACGTGGCTGCGGGGCCTAGTGGTCAGCGAGGGGGTAGGTTCTGCGCGGGTGGGGAAAGGCAGAGAGAGGAGTGGCCCGGGTGGGCTGCTTTGGTTGTTGGGATGAATAAGTGGCGCCAGGCCCAGTTCTGTTTTCTAACTCCTTTTCTTTTGCTAAATTGATTTTCATGAATCCTTTTCAAACAAATTCAAAAGCATTTGAAATCCAAACTTTTCTGGATTTTTGTAAAGTGCAACCTTCATGTTTCTGGGCATGAAACCATGCTGTCTTGTTGGACTTTCTTGATCCTTTTGAAAATTCAAAATAAACAGTGCCTTAGCACAAGATTTAATGAAGACAAATAAATGGTTTTAAAACCATATTTTTTTCGGAAAATTTCTCCAAGCTTGGAACTCATCAAACAATCCTATGAACACACAACAATGGATTTTAAAACAAATAATCTCTCACTAGAGAGTAGAATTGGATCAAAGTTTGTTCACATGAAATAAATAGCATCCAAGTTTCTGTTTCTTTGAAATGACTTCGAAATTGAACCCTAAATGATCATGAATGCATGGATGATATGCAAAGCTTCAAAACATGATTTTAGGGATGTTACAAATCTAACCCCCTTAAGGTGAATCTCGCCCTCGAGATTCGGATTGGCAAATAGGTGAGGGTGGTCTTTCCGAAGATCATCTTCTCTTTCCCATGTTGCTTCTTCTTCGGAATGATGGTTCCATTGAACTTTGCAGAATTTGATAGTCTTAGTCCGAGTAACCCTTTCTGCAGTCTCAAGAATCTTGATAGGTTTTTCCTCATAAGTGAGGTCACTTTCCAATTGAACCTCCTCCAAAGGTATAGTATCCCTCAAAGAAGTCTCTTCCATCTCTGGATGGCATTTCTTAAGCTGACTCACATGAAACACATTGTGAACGGCAGGCAATGACTCTGGCAATTTAATCTCATAAGCTACTTCTCCTTTACAACTCAGAATCTTGAATGGTCCAACATATCTCGGGGCTAATTTACCTTTGACACCAAATCTCTTCACTCCACGAAGTGGTGACATCTAAGATAAGCTCTATCACCCCCTTCATAGGTGACTTCTCTACGCTTAGGATCTGCGTAGCTCTTCTGTCGGGACTGTGCTATCTTCAGTCTGTCCTTAACTAGCTTGACTTTCTCTTCAGCCTCTTTGATTAGTTCTGGTCCGAACAGATTTCTTTCTCCCACAGCATTCCATAACAATGGGGTGGTACACTTTCTCCCATAGAGAAATTCAAATGGTGCCATCTCAATACTGGCTTGATAGCTGTTATTGTAAGAGAATTCTGCGTAAGGCAGACTTTCATCCCAACTGGCTCCATAGTCTAGGGCACATGCCCTCAACATATCTTCAACAATTTGGTTGGTCCTTTCTGTTTGTCCATCAGTCTGAGGATGAAAAGCAGTGCTGAATTCCAATCTCGTTCCCAATGACTCATGTAGTTGCCTCCAAAAATGAGAAGTGAATTGAGTTCTCCTATCAGACACAATACTCTTGGGTACTCCATGCAGACATACAATCCTACTCATGTAGATCTTGGCTAACTTAGCACTTGTATAGGTTGTCTTCACGGGTATGAAATGAGCTACTTTAGTTAGGCGATCCACTACTACCCAAATAGAATCATATCCTGACCTGGTCCTTGGCAATCCAGTGATGAAATCCATGCCAATCTTGTCCCACTTCCAATCAGGAATAGGTAGTGGTTGTAGCAATCCTGCTGGTTTCTGATGTTCCGCTTTCACTCTACTACATACGTCACACAAAGCAATATGTTAGGCGATGTCTTTTTGAGATTATTCCACCAAAACATTTCCTTCATATCCATGTACATTTTGGTGTTACTAGGATGAATGGAATATGGTGAGTTGTGCGCTTCTTGTAAAATTAGTTTCCGAAGCTCCGGATCTTGTGGAACGCAGATACGTTTTCCATACCATAAAGTACCTTGTTCGTCTTCATGGAATCCTTTGGCTTTTCCTTTGCCAATCTTTTCCTTGATCTCTTCAATTTCCTTATCTATCTTTTGGCCTCCTTTAATTTTGTCTAACAAAGTGGGTTGAACATCCAATGACATGAGATGTCCTTCAGGTACAATCTCCAATCTGAGATCTCTAAATTGGGCACACAGATCATCTGGAAACTCTCCCTTAGTAAGGCCATTCACAAAAACCTTACGGCTTAGAGCATCTGCTACAACATTTGCTTTACCGGGGTGGTATTGCAAACTCAAGTCATAGTCCTTGATGAGTTCTAGCCATCTTCTTTGTCTCATGTTGATTTCTTTCTGGGTGAAGATATACTTCAAACTTTTGTGATATGTGAACACTTCACATCTCTTTCCCAAAAGATAGTGTCTCCATGTTTTGAGTGCATGGACAACAGAGGCTAACTCTAAATCATGAGTAGGGTAATTTACCTCATGAGTTTTGAGTTATCTCGAGGCATAAGCCACAACATTCCCTTCTTGCATTAGAATTGCACCTAATCCATGATGAGATGCATCACAATATACTTGGAAATCTTTCTCCAAATCTGGCAAACATAAGACTGGTGTTGTCACTAGTCTCTTCTTCAATTCTTGGAAACTAAGTTCACGTCCTTCAGACCAAGCAAATTTCTTGTCTTTCTTTAGCAACTCTGTCATTGGCTTAGCTATCTTGGAGAAATTCTCAATGAACCTTCTGTAGTATCCTGCCAAGCCAAGGAAACTATGAACCTCTTTCACTGACTTAGGAGATTCCCACTCAGTTACAGCAGACACTTTTGCGGGATCAACTGCTACACCATCTCCTGACACAACGTGTCCATGGAATCCAACTTCATTCAACCAAAATTCACACTTGCTGAATTTGGCATACAACTTATGCTCTCTAAGATTCTCAAGTATCAAATGCAAATGTCCTTCATTCTCTTCTTTGCTCTTGGAGTAGATCAAAATGTCATCGATAAAGCCGACAACAAACTTGTCAAGGAACGCCATGAACACCTTGTTCATCATATTCATGAACTAAGCTGGTGCAATGGTCAAACCAAATGGCATCACGGTATACTCATACAATCCATACCTAGTGGTAAAAGATGTCTTAGGTATGTCTTGTTCTCTTATCTTGAGCTGGAAATAACCTGACCGGAGATCAATCTTTGAGAACACACAGGCTCCTTCTAGATGATCAAACAAGTCATTGATTCTAGGCAAAGGGTATTTGTTCTTAATAGTTACCTCATTGAGTGAACGGTAATCTATGCATAACCTTTGACTTCTATCTTTCTTTTCCACAAACAAAACTGGTGCTCCCCAGGATGAAGAACTTGGTTGAATAAATCCTTTCTGCAACTGTTCTCCAAGTTGTTTCTTGAGTTCTTTCAACTCATCAACTGACATCTTGTAAGGTCTCTTTGCTATTGGTCCCGATCCTGGTAGCAAATCAATCAGAAACTCCACATCTCTATCTGGTGGCATTCCTGGTAATTCTTCCGGAAAAACATCCGGATATTCACTCACAATTGGCACACTATCTATGCTAACCACCTTAAGAGAATTTAGCTTACTCCCTTTTGGTTCAAAGTTGGTCTTGAATCTAATCCTTTTGTTTTCCAGAGTTGTGAGTGTGACAGTATGGTTGGCACAATCTAGCACTCCCTTGTGCTTGGTCATCTAGTCCATTCCCAAAATGACATCCAATCCTTGGGAATTTAGGATTATCAGATTAACGGGAAACTTATACTTCCCAAACTCTATGACTAGATAATGACATCCTGAGTTCACTATTATTTCGCCGCCAGGAGAACTTACTTTTATAGGACACCCAATAGTTTCTACTGGTAGTTCATTTATTTCAACAAATGCTCTTGATATGAATGAATGAGATGCACCAGTATCAAAGAGAACAAATGCTGGAACAGAATTGAGTTTGAACTTACCAGCAATAGCATCAGGTTCCTCATAGATTTCCTCCACATTAATGTGGTTCACTTGTCCCTTTTGGAAAGGGTTGGGCTTGTTGGGTCCTTCAACTTTATTTTCTGGGCATTCATTTGCATAATGCCCCATCTTCTTGCACTTGAAACATTCAACCTGACTAAGATCCTTCTTGACAGGCTGGCTTCCACTACCACTTCCACTTCCATTGTGGTGGTTCTTGTATCCACCCTTGTGATTCTTGTATTTGTCATTTCCATGACTACGATGATGTTTCTTGTCATGATGACGGTTGTGGTTGTGGTGGCTGTTGTACTTTCCATGCTTGTGGGATCTAGAACTCCCACTATCATCATAATGGGAACGCTTGTGAGACGATCCCAGGCTGTGCTTGTTAGAGTGTTTCCTCTTCCTGCTTTCAACCTGTTTCATCTTGCTCTCCAAGATGGCAGCCTTGTCACAAAGAGACTGATAAGTGGGGACATAGGCCACAAACAACTGCAGATTGTTGAACTCCTCAATATATTCAGCCATGCTGCGGTGGCGCTGCTTCAAGTTATGAAATTCCTTCTTCTTCAAACTCATCACTCCGGATGAGATGTGAGCTGTACGGAAACCATCTTCAAAGATAGCCCATGTCACATCCTCAATGGGTGTGGTGATCTGGAAGTTATCTCACCAAGTAGTTGCTGGTCCTTCCAACAAGTGTGCTGCAAATATGACTTTCTCCTCATCAGTACAGCCAACAGTTACCAAATCCTTATTAACTGAGCGTAGCCAATCATTGGCCACCATGGTATCAGTACTTCCAGAGAACTTTGCTGGACTCAGTCTTAGGAATCTGGTGAGCATGTCAAAACCTGGTGGATTGTTCTGATTGTTGTTGTTATTGTTGTTGTTGTTGTTATTCTGATTCTGTATGAAGGTGGTCATCATCTGCATCAGTGGTGTCTGTGCTGTAATCAGCTGCTGCATTTCTGGAGTGATATTGTTGTTGTTCGGGTTGGGTTGGCACGTCGAGGACGCATCTGTGGTTTTTCAATAAGGATAAGAATGAGATACCCAAAGATGCTTAACATGCACAATACATCACATAAACAATCACAAACAAGCATCAAAATAACAAAAGTTCAACAACGTAGACAACAAGTTTTGAAAAGCAAACACACCAATAGCAAGCCATCCACATGTTGGATGGTCATTGTGACTCAATAATCAAAAGCATGGTAAATAAAAGATAAATGATTAGTCTTCACTACTCCTCTGCATCAACCTCCTCATCAACAAGTGTAAGACCTACATTCTCCATAACGGTCTTGTACTCCTCGACATTGGTAGTCAAGGCCTCCACCTTCGCTTTGAGAGACCTCTTCTGTGAGCCCTCTCCTCGACATTAGTAGTCAAGGCCTCCACCTTGAATTAAAAGTTTGGTTTGAATTAAAATAGAAAATATCTATTTGAATCTACTAGGCTGAGCACGGGAACTAAACTGGGTTGGCCAAGCTGCGCAGCGCGCGCGCAGCGGGATACTGACAGGGGGGTCCAGGCGTCGATGGCTCTAACTACGCGAAGCTGTATCTTTCAATCTGAGCCTTGTGATTAGACTAGATCCTACGACTGTGGTTCATCGTCTCCGTCGGGCAGCACCGGCGAGACTGAACCCTAACGGCGGTGGAGATTGTGTGAGGCTCACCAAGGCTCCAGCTAGGGTCGGTGTTGGGGGCGAACGACATTATCAATGACGGCGGTTCGAACGGTGGCTGCGGCAGCCCCTGGGGCGGCTCCAATCAACGGCTCCACTTCTCCTCCTCCGCGGCAGACTCCGGTGAAATTCCGGCGACCTGGTGCTCGCCTTGCTCCGGGGAAAGGTGTGGGAGGTTATTTGAGACGTGGGGAGTGAGATGGTGTGGCAAATTGTGGCTGCGGAGGCCTCCTTTTATAGCTGAGCAAGAGAGGCTGAGCGGCATGGGCAGAGCTCGTCGGGGTCAGCGGTATAGCAAGCTAACGGCATGGCGCTGGGGATAGGACGGTGCACGGTCTCCTGGCGATGCTCAAGGGCTTAATGGCGCGGAAAGGGGCAGTCGAGAACGGTCGGAATGTGTTGGTGATCTGAGCGGCACCGACGAGGGTTTTGACGACGCATGGGTGCTACGGGTCGCGCGGCGGCGAACGGGGATGTCTGGGAGGTTCCTGGGGTAGTGTTGATTGCAGGCATGGGCAGCGAAGGCGAGGCATGACGTGTGCGAGCGTGTCGGGCGCGGCGCTCTGGTGTGCTATCGGCATGGCCGGGATGAACTGGGCACGACGCGTTCCCTATGGTCCATGGCTTGGCAGTGCTCGAGGGCTGGACAGGGGTGGCGGTGGACGTTGGGCTGCCTCCTATACATGGTGTCTAGGCGTGGAGAATGCTCTTGCTAGCTTGCCATGGTCGGCTGGCAAGGGGGTGTTCGGGCATGCACGACATGGTGCAAAGGGTAGGGTTCTAGGCTGTTCAATGCAGGTGTGCTCACTGGGGGAACAAGGGTGAGAAAAGGGAGACAATGGTTTGAATGATCACTGCTCAAAATAGTGAAAGTTTGGCCAATTTGATTTGTGTCTGCCAAGTGTTCGAGAAAATGGCCGAAAGAACTTTATATTTGAATTTTTGGATGAATTTTGGTGAGTTCTCTCGTCACATACTTGGTAGTCTCTGGTTGTGTGGTTTTGTCACGGTGAACTGGTTTGCGTGGTTTTTGACAAATGGTGATCTTACCATATGAATTAGATTCAATTTTGAATTGTTCTTGGCATAGATTTGCAAAATATTTCTATGGGTTTGCAAGGTGGGCTTAGGTTCACTTTTACTTGGTCTATCAAGGGATGAAAAGAATTGGATTTGTTTCTGTTATAAATCTTGTACTAGAAACACTCAAAGTGGTCTAGTGGTTAACTTTGTTCAAAATGACCATTAGCTCGTATTGTTTATATTTGAATTCCTATTGATTTGGTTCTTCTTGGAAATACTTAGATGGTGTTGTTTTCATCTTTAAACCATTCCTTGCCGTTCATAACAATCAAACAAGTCATTGCAAGCATCCATGCATTCATCACATACACACATGGATTCATATTGATTTTAGTTAACAAAAGTTTTTGTTAGCCCTAAACTTGGGTGATTGGAACTTGATAATCTTGATTAATATTTTTGGGATGTTAGAAACCTTCCCTCCTTAAAAAAATCTTGTCCCGAGATTTGAGAAAAAATAAAACTAGGATTTAAAGAGATCTGGAAATTCAGTCCTAATGTAATCTTCTCGTTCCCAGGTAGCTTCTTCTTCAGTGTGGTTACTCCACTAGATATTGAGAAACTTGATACTCCGGGTGCTGGTGGTTCTGAAGGCTTCTTCCAAAATACGAATGGGTACTTCGGGATATGTTAGGTCATCATTGATCTCTATGTTTGCGTGATCAATATTCTTGAAAACTTTGGTCTTCTCCGAGACTTCTAGGCATTTGCGAAGTAACGAGATATGAAACACATTATGCACAGCTGACATCTCCTCTGGCAGTTCCAGTTGATACGATACTTCTCCTCGGCGATTCAAAATCTTGAAGGGTCTGATATATCAGGGGGCTATCTTTCCTTTGAGTTGGAAACGTTGCATTCCCTTCAAGGGTGATACCTTTAGATATACGAAATCACCGATATTGAAGGCTAGGTCTCGACGCCTCTTGTCGGCGTAACTCTTCTATCTGGATTGGGCGGTCTTGAGGTGCTCACCGATCTTGTGAACTTTCTCTCCGGCTTCTCGTAGGATGTCGGGTCCGAAAATCTGACTATCTCCTACTTCTGACCAATTCAAAGGGGTATGGCACTTTCTTCCATACATGAATTCAAATGGGTCCATTTGCAAAGTGTCTTGGTAATTGTTGTTGTACGAAATTTCTGCGAAAGGCAGACATTCTTCCCGTTTTGATCCATATTCTAACACACAAGCTCTCAGCATATCTTCGAGTATCTGGTTTACTCCTCCGTTTGTCCATCGGTCTCAGGGTGATAAGATGTGCTGAAATCCAGTCTTGTTCTTAGTCCTTCTTGGATTTTCTTCCAAAATCTCGAGGTAAACTGGGTTCCTCGATCCGACACAATGTTCTTGGAGACTCCATGCAAACTGACTATTCTAGCAATGTACAACTCCGCTAGCTTCAAACTCTGGTAAGTGATCTTGACCGGTAAGAAATGGGTGACTTTGGATAGTCTATCTACTATGACCCAAAAAGAGTCAGTTCCCCTACTAGATGTAGGAAAACCGGTGATAAAATCCATTCCAACTGAATCCCATTTCCATTCTAGAATCTGCAATGGTTGCAAAAGTCATGCGGGTCTCTTATGTCCCGCCTTGACTGTCTGACAGATATCACATTTGTCTATGTAGCTTCTGATTTATCTCTTCATCTTATGCCACCAAAATTGCTCCTTTAAATTGTAAGATCCCTCCTTTATAAAGGAAAAGGATCCCTGTGATTGCAATGCTAGTCCCTGGATCATTGTAGCATCCATAGTTTAAGATGAAGTA
The DNA here is from genome assembly GCA_916181665.1 of Avena sativa. NCBI lineage: Eukaryota > Viridiplantae > Streptophyta > Magnoliopsida > Poales > Poaceae > Avena > Avena sativa. The sequence continues at coordinate 181,388,995 of OV702284.1, read as the reverse complement.
CACATATACAAAGGTCATTATTACAGGCATTCCAGAGACAAACATAGTCTTTACAACTCCAAGGCCACAGGCCTAATACAAGAGTTTGAATAAGTAAATAAATAAAAGTCTTCATCTTCATGTGCCACAGGCAAACATGTTGAGTGTAGACTCATGACTCCTAATCCTCATCAAAGTAACCTGCAACATCACAAGTTACAGCCACAGTGGGTCAATACATTGGAATAGTATTGGCAAGTGATACCTTAGTATAATTTAGGTGGACTATATTACTATATGCAATTTGGCTAAGTGTAGCTTGGCTTCCTTTGCTCAAAATAGGTTTTTCCTATTAGTTGAAATCACTATGTTTTTCTTTGTCAAAACTTTTCCCAAGGAACCACCAATAGACATTGAGGTCCTTCACCCTTGTTCACCCACAAGTTTTTACTTAGAAATTGGGATGAGGAGATTCTTGATAGCTTCCATGTCTTGATGCTCAATTTGTCCTTTTCCAGGGACATGGCTAAGTACTTAGATTTTTCCATCTGTAGAGGTTGTGCACTTTCCCCACCAGACTTGATTTTCACCAAGACAGGACCTTTCAGAAGCCTTCCCTTAGACCAAATGGACGCGCTCCAACCTATCATTCCCACTACCACCAACTGTCCAAATGGCTAAGTTCTAGAAACCTATATGATCCAGGCAGAGCCCATATTGCCAAGTGGCTGCACTAGAAGATTCTCAACACTTGGCCTCTAAAATCTCTTTGTTCCTGGGTGGCTTTCCACAAGTGAGATACACAAGGTTCACCAGTCCCCTGGCCTTGTGTAACCACTCAACACAAACCATTCCTTCCATTCCACCTAGGTGTTTCATTAACTTAGTTGTTTTATTAGGCAAAACACAAGTCCAAAGACTTAGAAATATTTTCATCACAGCATGTATATTTCACCAACACTTGTCTGCTACTAGCTAGGCTAAGCATGGCATAGATAATAATAACTTAACTTAGAAATTTCCTAGCAATTCTACAACTACTAGGATTTCCCAACATGGCATATAAGAAAAATAATAACATGCAAGACTTAGCAAAATATTTCTAATGCTTAGTATAAAACATGGGGATAAAAAATGTTCATGAAGTACCACTTTCCTTGGTAGTTAGGAGAGTAGCTACACTCCTCACAATCACTAGCACCAAAATCTACACAAAGAATCATAGCCACAATCATATACAAAACATATACAATCAAAAATATATGCATGCATGCAAAATGATATGTGATGATTTTTAAAACTCAACAAAGCAAGTATACAGTACTGATTAATAAACAAGTTAAAAACTTGCCAAACAACATTTATTTAAACCCTAAATCATTTCCTAAACATTTCATATACTCAAATTAGCCCTACACAAGTTTATGCAAATAAAACCATTTTAACAGAAGCAAAACATTAAACACATTGCATATTTAGAAAGAGCTTGCTCTCCTGATTCCAACGGTATAAAATTTGTCAAATTCTAACGTGTGGATCAAAAGTTATAGCCAAAACAAATTTGAACATCTAATAGATTCAAATTTTGTCTTTTTAATCTAACTGCTGCCACGCGTCTTGTTCTAATTGGCCCGTACCGATTCGGGCGGATCGATCAACGAGAGCCACACGATTTAAATGAAGATGCACGGCCAGATCTAACGCGTACCTCTTCGACACAGATCTAATCTTACTCGTTAGATCTAAATCCTACGGCCCTAATCTAATTGACAACAGACGGGCGGCGCTAGCGGCGGCGACTGGCGGCGGCGCGCTCTGACATTGGCGGTGCCGGCGAACTAGGGCGCCCGGAGAGGTGGGAAGATGCTCACCAGAATCGCAGTAACGAGGAGAAGCTCAACGTGTCCTTGGTTGGCGAAGGTGCGCTCGGAGCCATCGCGGATTGCTCGTCGGAGTAGTCCCTGGCGGCTGTGGCTTCGGCTCGTCGACGTTGGCGATGTTCTGAGCCGCGCTAAGACAATGGGGAGGGTACCGTTAGATGCGCAGGACGCTGGGGATCTTACGCGTATCAAACAGAGGGCAAGGGGAGGCTGGAACTTACGGGGAAAGATCGCCGGAGTTCGAGCAGAGAGCGGCGGCGTTCAGTTGTTGACGTTGTCGAGGCTACAGGCCATGCGCGAGCAAACGGAAAGTGTCAGTAGATGCGCACGGAGATGCAGAGTAAGCCAGCATGAATCATGGGCAGAGGGGAGTGCGGTACTCACCGGAATTCGTCGGCGAGGTCGTCGGAGCAGCGGGGTTGCGGCGAGGAATTCTCGCAGCCTAGGGGCGTTCTGTGCTCAGTGTCTGGGGGGAAACGGAGAGGGGCAGAGGGGGTTTAAGTAGGCGAGGTGGGGGCGTGAATCACTCCAGCATTGAACGGGAATTGACGATGCGAATCAAACAGGAAACGTCCGCGTGATTTGGGGATGAACCAGTCGCTGGGTGGAGACGACGATGGTCGTGTGGGCCATGGCTGTCAGCGAGAGGAAAGGAGAGGAAGTGGGTCCAGACTGTCAGCGAGCCAGTGGGTGCGGGGGCGAGTGAAGAAAAACGGTTCGCGGGGTGGGGGTGCTGGGCTTAGCTGGGCCAGTTGGGCCAGATTCAGCTGAGGCTTATTTTTTTCTCTTTTAAGCTTTTTATTTTTCTGTTTGTTTTTCTAAAATGGTTTTCAAACTTCAATTCAAATCTGTTTGATTCCAAAACTTTTCAGGATTTTCGTACAATAAATCTTGTACTCAAATAAGTTTCAAACACATTTGTTCACTCAAACACACTTGGGTCTTTTGAAAATAAAATAAAACCATGCCTTTATGAGGTGTGATAATAGGCATAGAATTGGTTTTTATTTCATATTTTGCTTTGAGACTTTGCTCAAGTTTTTGAAATCAATTGAGTTTGGATTCTAAACCATACTGAATGATTAACAGTACCTTTCTCAAAACCAGTAACACAAGGGCTTGAGTAAACTTACATGAAATATTGAGCAACAAAGCTTCTGTTTTGAAATGTTTTGTTTGAAATGAAACTCATATGATCATGGATGCTTGGATGATATGCATGAGTTTGAAACATGGTTTTAGGGATGTTACAAATATATCCCCCTTAAGGTGAATCTCGCCCTCGAGATTCGGGTTGGCTAGCAAATAGGTGAGGGTGGTCTTTTCGAAGATCATCTTATCTCTCCCATGTTGCTTCCTCTTCGGAATGATGGTTCCACTGAACTCTGCAAAACTTGATAGTCTTGGTCCGTGTGACTATTTTTGCAGTCTCAAGAATTTTGATAGGCTTCTCTTCATAAGTGAGATCACTCTCCAACTGAACCTCTTCCAAAGGTATGGTATCCTTCAAAGAAGTTTCTTCCATTTCTGGATGACATTTCTTAAGTTGACTCACATGAAACACATTATGAACGGCTGACAAAGACTCGGGCAGTTCGATTTCATAAGCAACTTCTCCTTTACGACTCAGAATCTTGAATGGTCCAACATATCTTGGGACCAACTTTCCTTTGACTCCGAACCTCTTCACTCCACGAAGTGGTGACACTCTAAGATAAGATCTATCACCAACTTCGTAGGTGACTTCTCTACGCTTAGGATCCGCGTAGCTTTTCTATCGGGACTGTGCTATCTTCAATCTGTCTTTAACCAACTTGACTTTCTCTTCGGCTTCTTTGATAAGTTCTGGTCCGAACAAACTACTTTCTCCCACACCATTCCATAATAATGGGGTGGTACACTTTCTTCCGTAGAGAAACTCAAATGGTGCCATCTCAATGCTGGCTTGATAGCTGTTGTTATAAGAAAATTCTGCGTAAGGCAGACTTTCATCCCAACTGGCTCCATAGTCTAGGGCACATGCCCTCAACATGTCTTCAAGAATATGATTAGTTCTTTCTGTCTGTCCATCAGTTTGAGGATGAAAAGCAGTGCTGAATTCCAACCTCGTTCCCAATGACTCATGTAGCTGTCTCCAAAAATGGGATGTGAATTGAGTTCCCCTATCAGACACAATGCTCTTTGGCACTCCATGTAGACATACAATTCTACTCATGTAGATCTTAGCCAACTTAGCACTTGTATAGGTTGTCTTCACGGGTATGAAATGAGCTACCTTAGTTAGGCAATCCACTAATACCCAAATAGAATCATATCCTGACCGGGTCCTTGGTAATCCGGTAATGAAATCCATACCAATCTTGTCCCACTTCCAATCAGGTATAGGTAGTGGTTGAAGCAAACCGGCTGGTTTCTGATGTTCCGCTTTCACTCTACTACACACATCACACAAAGCAATATGTTCGGCGATGTCCTTCTTGAGATTATTCCACCAAAATCTTTCCTTCATATCCATGTACATTTTGGTGTTACCCGGATGAATGGAATACAGTGAGTTGTGTGCTTCTTGCAAAATCAGTTTCCGAAGCTCCGGATCTTGTGGAACAGAGATACGTTTCCCATGCCATAAAGTACCCTGTTCGTCTTCATGGAACCCTTTGGCTTCTCCTTTGCCAATCTTTTTTTTAATCTCTTCGATTTCCTTATCAACCTTCTGGGCTTCTTTGATCTTGTCCAACAAAGTGGGTTGAACATCCAAAGACATGAGATGTCCTTCTGGCACAATCTCCAATCTGAGATCTCTGAATTGGGCACACAAATCATCCGGCAATTCTCCCTTGGTAAGGCCATTCACAAAAACCTTACGGCTTAGAGCATCCGCTACAACGTTTGCTTTACCGGGATGGTTTTGCAAACTTAAGTCATAGTCCTTGATGAGTTCTAGCCATCTTCTTTGTCTCATATTAATTTCCTTCTAGGTGAAGATATACTTCAAACTCTTGTGATCCGTGAACACTTCACATCGCTTTCCAAAAAGATAGTGTCTCCATGTTTTGAGTGCATGTACAACGGAGGCTAACTCCAAATCATGAGTAGGATAGTTCACTTCATGAGTTTTGAGTTGTCTCGAGGCATATGCCACAACTTTTCCTTCTTGCATAAGTACTGCTCCCAAACCATGATGAGATGCATCACAATATACTTGTAAATCTTTTTCCAAGTCTGGCAAACACAAGACTGGTGCTGTCACAAGTCTCTTCTTCAATTCCTGAAAGCTGAGTTCACAACCTTCAGACCAAGAAAATTTCTTGTCTTTCTTTAACAATTCTGTCATAGGCTTAGCAACCTTGGAGAAATTATCAATGAACCTTCTGTAGTAACCTGCTAAGCCAAGGAAACTACGAACTTCCTTCACTGACTTGGGAGATTCCCATTCAGTTACAGCTGAAACTTTAGCAGGATCAACTGCTACACCATCTTTTGTCATAACATGTCCAAGAAATCCAACTTCATTCAACCAAAATTCACACTTGCTGAATTTGGCATACAGTTTGTTCTCTCTAAGTTTCTCGAGTATCAAGCGCAAATGTCCTTCATGCTCTTCTTTGCTCTTAGAGTAGATTAAAATGTCATCGATGAAAACGACAACAAACTTGTCAAGGAATTCCATGAACACCTTGTTCATCATATTCATAAAGTATGTTGGAGCATTGGTCAAACCAAATGGCATCACGGTATACTCATACAATCCATAACTTGTGGTGAAAGCTGTTTTAGGTATGTCTTGTTCTCTTATCTTGAGTTGAAAATAACCTGACCGGAGATCAATCTTTGAGAACACACAAGCTCCTTCTAGTTGATCAAACAAGTCATTGATTCTAGGCAAAGGGTATTTGTTTTTGATAGTCACCTCATTGAGTGAACGGTAATCTATGCACAACCTTTGACTTCTATCTTTCTTCTCCACGAACAAAACTGGGGCTCCCCAAGATGAAGAACTTGGTTGAATAAAACCTTTCTGTAGCTGTTCTCCAAGTTGTTTCTTGAGTTCTTTCAGTTCATCAACTGACATCTTGTACGGTCTCTTTGCTATTGGTCCAGATCCTGGTAGCAAATCAATAAGGAACTCCACATCTCTATCTGGTGGCATTCCCGGCAATTCTTCCAGAAACACATCCGGATATTCCCTCACAATTGGCACACTTTCTATGCTAACCCCCTTAAGAGAATTTAGCTTACTCCCTTTTGATTCAAAGTTAGACTTGAATTTAATCCGTTTTCTTTTCGGGGTTGTGAGTGCGACAGTACGATTAGCACAATCTAGTACTCCTTCATACTTAGCCATCCAATCCATTCCCAATATTACGTCCAGTCCTTGGGAATATAGGATTATCAGACTCACTGGAAACTTATGCCTTCCAAACTCTATTACTAGATCCCGGCATCCAAGACTTACTATAATATCTCCACCTGGGGAACTAACTTTTATTGGACACCCAATGTTTTCAGTTGGAAACCCATTTCTATCAACAAATGCTTTTGATATGAATGAATGCGATGCTCCAGTATCAAAAAGAACAAATGTTGGAATAGAATTGAGTCTGAACTTACCAGCAACAGCATCAGGCTCCTCATAGATTTCCTCCACATTGATGTGGTTTACCTGTCCCTTCTGAAAAGGGTTGGGCTTGTTGGGTCCTTCAACTTTCTTTTCTGGGAATTCATTTGCATAATGCCCCATCTTCTTGCACTTGAAGCATTCAACCTGACTGATGTCCTTCTTAACAGGTTGGCTTCCACTGCCACTTCCATTTTCACTGTGGTGGCTCTTATATCCACCCTTGTGGTTCTTGTACTTGTCATTGTCATGGCTACGGTGATGTTTGTTGTCATGACGGTTGTGGTTGTGGTGCTTGTTGAATTTCCCATGCTTGTGGGATCCTGAGCTTCCACTGTCATCATAATGGGAACGTTTGTGAGACGATCCCGAGCTGTGCTTATCCAAGTGCTTTCTCTTCATGCTCTCAACTTGCTTCATTTTGTTCTCCAAAATAGCAGCCTTATCACATAGAGACTGGTATGTAGGAACATATGCCACAACCAACTGCAGGTTCAGCTCATCATTCAAGCCTGCAAGAAATTTTTCCTTTCTCTTAGCATCGGTGTAAACTTCATCCGGTGCATAACGCGCCAGATTGTTGAACTCCTCAATATATTCATCCATGCTGCGGTGGCGCTGCTTCAGATTATGGAACTCTTTCTTTTTCAGACTCATCACTTCAGATGAGATATGAGCAGTACGAAAGCCATCCTCAAAGATAGCCCAGGTCACATCTTCTATGGGAGTGGTGATCTGGAAGTTATCCCACCAAGTGGCGGCTGGTCCTTCCAGCAAATGTGCTGCAAATCTGACCTTTTCTACATCAGTACAGCCCACAGTTACCAAGTCCTTGTTCACAGAGCGTAGCCAATCATTGGCCACCATGGGATCAGTCGTTCCTGAGAACTTTGCTGGCCTCAATCTCAAGAACCTGGTAGGCATGTTAAAACTCGGCGGGTTGTTGTTGTTGTTGTTATTGTTGTTATTGTTGTTGTTGTTGTTTTGGTTCTGGATGAGCGTCGTCATCATTTGCATCAGCTGAGTTTGAGCGGTCATCATTTGCTGCATTTCTGGAGTGAGGTTGTTGTTGTTGTTGGGGTTGGGGTTTGCACGACGGGGAGGCATCTGTGGTTTGTTCAATAGAGATAAGAATGAGATACCCATAGCTGCTTTCATGCACAATACATCACATAAACAATCACAAAGCAGGAAACATAACGATAAAGATTCAACAACCAGATAGCAAGTTCGCAAAGTAAACACACACAAATCACAAGCCATCCACATGTCGGATGGTCAAATAACAAGTTCCAACAACAAGTACGATAATAGATGATAAATGAGTAGTCAAATATACTCCTCGGCATCAACCTCCTCCTCGACAAAGGTAAGACCTGCGTTCTCCATCGCGGTCTTGTATTCCTCGACACCGGTGGTCAAGGTCTCTATCTTGGCTTTGAGAGCCCTCTTCTGGGAACGAAGCCTCTCAATCACCGTATGTTGATGCTCGAGCTCGAAGTCCTTGGCCTACAGTTCTTCAGTCATGTCCCGGATCTTCTTGTTCCTATCCTGGACTCGCTTCTCCTGACTCTTGAACTTTCTGTCCTGGCTCTCGAACTTCGTCTCCATCTCCTTGACTATCTCGTCTTGCTCTGCGAAGAGCTTGTCCTTCTCGCGAAGCTGCACCTGGAGTTCGTCATTGCTGAGCATGACGTTGGTCCTATCAGAGTCCACGTGCCTAATGAGAGCCTCTAAGTCCTGGAGGTATAGACGAATCGGCTCCGCTGTGTCCCTCGAATCGTCCTCGAAGTCGATGGACTCTCCATCCTCATCACGTCTACCGAAGACGTGGAAGTGAGTACCCCTAACCTGTCGGGAGTGTCTCCCTAGCAGACGTCCTATCGGATCCTGCATGACTACCTCAAGGCCTCTCTCCTTGTCATCATGCATGAGCTTGAAGATGATGGCCTCCATAGTAGGCTCTGTCTGGCGTCCGGGCTGGTTGACCTTGAAGCCCCAAAGGTCTTTCCTCTCAAACTTGGTGAGGGGAAGCACCATGATGGTAGGAAGAGGGAGATTGAGCAAGGTAGTAAGCTCAACAATACGAGGACCAAAGCGAGTAACCTGGAACTCCTCAACAGTGCTGATGGTAACAGTAGGCATCTATTTATAAGATAGAAAAGTTAGAACAACGTAATTCAAGATAAAACAAAAGACAAAAAATCACACACATATCCTTGGAAATCAAAACACACAAGTCATGGCATACATAGATCCATTACAACAACCAAGGTTCAACTTATTTTAAAGCAGCATTTTGGAAAATAAGGTGATAAGTGGTGGTCCAACTAACGAAGTACGTTTACAATCCTATCTCATTGGATCTGTTGGCCAACACAATGTTTCTAGAAGCAATCAGTCTATCTTGCTCACATGACTCCATCACTAAGTCTATAATGTCTCCTCTTAAGGTTTGGTTGGTAGCTTCCAATCTTGGGTATGTTTCTTCTCTTCCTTTAGGTCATTTTGGAGGTTGAGCATTCTTCACTTGACTCTATCACCAAGTTCTTTGATGGTCTTCCAAGCTGCATCCCTTGCTGATTCAAAGAATGTAGTGTGCACCACTGAATTAGTGAACATGTAGAATCCTTTTTCCTGGTGGTTGTCTTCCTTGTTTTTATACAAGTGAAGTTGCACCCACCAGTATTCCACTGGTGGAAACGGGGCTATAGGTCCCGGTTGGTACGGGGCTTTAGTCCCGGTTGCCCAACCGGGACGGGGCAATCGGGACTAAAGCCCTAACCTTTAGTCCCTGTTGCCCCACCAACCGGGACAAAAGGGTGCACACGTGGCAGCGGCAGAGGGCGAGGGGGGTGGAGCATTAGTCCCGGTTCGTAACACGAACCGGGACTAATAACCTTCTGCCGCGGCAGAGATTTGGCCCATTTCTCTGCCGCGGCAGAGAATTCATTTTGGCACACTTTGTTGCCACGACAGCATTTTTGCCACTTTTGTGCCGCCGCAGAGAATTCATTTAGGTTGTTTTATTGTTTATTTAGTGATTTTCACTTATCAATGAAGGAACCTTATATTACATCATGAATATCATGACAATATTACATTGAATACACGGATCGAGTTCATGCACTACATACAAAAGTTTCTATTCGATGCTACCGGCCAATTCCTTCAAAGTTGCTATTTTACAATCCCTAGTTTATACACAGCCGAATAGTATTCCCCTTTTGGGTCTAGGACTTCTGCATCCAAGAATCCTGCCAATTCCTCCTGAATTGCTCGTACGCGATCCTTTGGCAGAAGACCGTCCCGTAGACGTTCGATCTGATTTAAAAAATGAGTCAGCCTATATGAATGAAACTAAACACAATTTGATTGTAATTAAAAACTATAGAAATTGTTTACGTACGTGGAGTTGCTCTAAATTTCTGCCCTTCTCATCGCACGTCTGCCGGATGAACTCGCAAACATAGTATCCACATAGATTGTTACCTGGTCCCTGCGTCAGGCACTTTACGAGAACAGAGTTCAATCAAAATAATAATCAAGCATGATAATAACTGTATCAAAACTAGAATCAAAGAGATGCGCGGATATAACTAGTGGTGCTTACATTTAGTGGTTGAAATGTAAGCTCCTCTTTCCAAACACCCCTAGCCTTGTTGGTGAACCGTTTCCAAGTGCTGCCCGGCGTAGAAAACGAATAAAATAAGTTATTAAGTACTTGATATCATAAAATTCACGAACGTTGCCGATATAGTGTCGTAATGATTAGAATTACCGCTGGAGAAGTATCTGCATGTCCTTCCACGTCTCAAGGGGTTTATGTTTTGAGTCCATGACTAGTACACGCCCTTTGTCAAGTTGAATGATTAACAGAATATAGTGGAAGCTGCAAATGCATAACTAATCAATTATATACTTAACATCGAGTAAGCGAAATAGAAAGTGTATACAAGACAATAACACTCACTCGAAGTTGTAAGAAAATAGTATTTCCCTTTTGGTTTCTTGAAACCTTAACGCGTGTACTATATTATCCTCCGTATCCTGGGGGATTATTTTAAGATTAGCTTCATGAACCCAATATGGGTCAATGAAGCCAATGTCATAGATTTGTCCTCTGCTGCATTCGAGAATCTTCATTCTGCATATTACAGTATGATTATATACATGCAATAAACAAAATAATATAGCTGGAGACTAAATTAATTACAGAATTAGTACTTACAGACAATAGGCACTGATGATCGATTTTTCCAAGGCTTCTTGATTGAATAATTGAAATAGTTCATCAAATTCAATGGATATCATGTCATCCTTTTCTTTCCCATGATGCTTTTTGTAACCCTCAGCACTATCCAGTTATCCCCGGCCCTTGTGGAATGCATGTACCAGTTATGCAATCTTCGCATTTTTGTTGGAAGATTGTTTACGTCCTCAGGTTTGACGAGAGGTTTGCCGTACTGGTATTTGTATGCTACTTCACTCACGGGGAAGAACTCTAACTGGGATAAGTACTGGGCAATACTCATACCTTGAGCAGCGGCAGCTTCTCCGTATTGTGCAACTACCTCTGGATCATACTGCTCTTCGGCCCCATATTTGCTCGACCCCACATTGGTTTGGGAAATCACCTTGAGAGGGGCGCAAGTCTGTTTTGCTTGTTCTCCGAGCTGGGCAACAGATTTCTCTCTTGCATCAGTACTGCTCTTCGAGGCTTTTTGTGTCGCATGTGACTTGAGAATAGAACGCTGATAGTCTGATGACAGCTTTGGCTCGGGTTGATGAAGAGTCTTTAGCATTTTCAACACTTTGGCTTTTTCTTCTTTGGTGCTGGGGAACTCTGGCTCTTTCGGCCGCCTCAGCTTAGCAAAAAACGCTGTCGTTTCCGCATCAACGATCGCCGCAGTCTCCTCTTCAGTACAGTCATAAGCTCTCTTTGGAGGAACCTTTGGTACTTTTGGAAGAGGCTCTTGTTTACGTTTCGGCGATCGCTTACGATGCACAGTAGCGGTACGCTTACGCTTTTTATCCTGAGGCGCCAGCGATGGCTCCCACGGCGATGGCTGCACCGGAGATTGGTGAGGCGACGGAGCCGGGTGAGGCGACGAAGACGGCTGCCGCGGCGGTGACGACCTCACTGGAGACGGGTGAGGCGGCGGCGAAGATGGTTTTGGCGTGTGATTTCGAAGCACGATACATTCCTTCGGCCATAGAATGGTGACGTTTTTTGCGTCTCCCAGTACAGTCACATCCCCTTCACCTGCAGGGTAGTGAAGATCCAAAACCTCAAAGGTGGGCATGATTTCATCCACGCCGACAACAGCGTAGCCCTCTGGAACCGGACGACAGTGGTAAGTTGGTGTGGGTCCAATTGGTAAGGCATAGCCGACCGCCACCTTCATTGATATGTTCACAACTTTGACATGTAGCTTGCAGTGTGTCATCTCTGTGATATCATCCACTGGGTAGCCAACAGGAGCCATCGTCGGTGCATCATCGTCATCGCCATTGTCATCACCCGGGACCTCGGTGGAAGCCACACTGCTTTTTCGATTATTCGATAGGCCGGTAGCATCGAATGCAGTGTGCTGCTGAGATGGGCCGGTAGTACTTTGCTCTTTAAGTGTGTTAATTTCATCTTGTTGTTGCTTTAATCGTTCTTCAATTAAACGCATTCTCTCTTTCTGACTATCTGCTTCAACTTCCTCCCTGTCCTTTCTCCTCTGACGGCTTCTATCAGGATATTTCTTCCTCTCTTCTGGAAACCCAGTCCTCCATGGTTGGGAGCCTCTTGTGCCTCGTGTTCGTCCATCATGTTCCTTATTTCCAAGGGCGAGTGTGAGCTCATCATTCTCTCTATCGGGAATGAAGTCCCCAGCCTTTACTGCTTTTCTGATCCTCTCGATTGGCAAGGGGTCTTCCTTATGTCGTATGTTATATATACACCTCCCTTCCGAGTCCAACGTGCCCCCATGCCCGTAAAACCAATTCCTTGCACGTTCTACCCAATCGTCTGTCTCTGGGGTTATCTTTTTATCACGCAGTTCATTCTCAAGTTTCTCCCACTTAGGAATGGCATCCCTGTAGCCACCTTGCCCCGAGTATGGTGATACTTCTTGTTAGCAGCATTCAGCTTATTTGTTGCAGACATTTTCTTAGCTTTTTCTGATGTCTTGTATTCCACAAACTCAGCCCAGAATGCTTTTATCTTCTCAAGGTGCAATCTTTTCTTCCAGTTGGTGAAACACTGGGCCATCTTCTTCAAAGCCCACTCCCTGACATGATGGCTCTCCCATGTTGTAAGGCGTCCTCAACTGGATCCTCCGCATTTGGATCCAGCTCTATCTTCGGTAGTTTGAAATTAACCATGAGCCTCTTCCACAGTAAATCTTTGGCGTGGTTAGGGACAAATAAACATGTTCCCTCTTCATCCGCATTAGCAGGCCTATTCCAATTTCTAATGGTGATCGGGATTAAGTCCCTAAAGATTACTCCGTATTGTGCCACAAATTTGTTTGCGACAACTTCGGGAGCCGTCGGCTTGCCGTCTTCAGCGACATCTTCGATCCTGAACCTCTCATGGTCTTGCAACTTTTGGGTTGGGCCTCGTCTGCTCTTTTCAGTAGATTCCTTCGATCCGGAGGGCTAAAAGAAGAAAGATCGTTGTTACTATTTCTATATAGATAGCAGATGATTAATTAATGAATTGATTATATTACATGCACCTCGCCGGAGCGGTCGTCTTCTCGATTACACAAGGCATCGCCTTCTCCCTCGCGGAAGGCAACACCTTCAACCTCAAACAAGTCGTCTATTCTGGTAAAAAGAGGATCACCCTCACCGGAGTTGTTCAGAAACGTTGATACATCTAAATTTTCTTCCCCACGGATCACACCTTGGATCAGCTCTTCCTTTTCTTCGTCTCTCACGTGTGGGTCCATATTTTCTGCATAGGTGGAAAAACGAATAAGTCAAAGCAGCTAAAGGATAAAGTTAGGTACGGTGTTGAGAGATATAAACCCTAATTCAGAGAAACCCTAATATATACATACACAATAATAAAAATGAAGAGAAACCCTAAACCCTAAACCTAGCTACAAAAAGGAAACCGTGTAGTAGATAGGCACATCGTCGAACCCACATGCACCTAAGGGGTATTAATGATTCCTTATCTAAGATAGGGCTTTTAAGTTGCTTGACAATGTGAATCGGGTCTGGGGCTACCCACAGTGACTGACCAGTGGGGCCGAAGACCAATAATACCAAACTAATTAATAAACCTAATAATACCTAACTAATAATAAACCTAATAATCGAAACACCGAAAAGAAAGGGAAACAATCAACACATGGCATCGATGCAATGCTCAAGCAAGTATGATGATATGACAAGTTAATTTTCATTGGAATGTAACCCTAAGATATGCTCGACGATTTAATCGGGGTTCCGAGGGGTAAAAACCCTAACTCGGGGAAACTCCGGAACATATGAGAGGGTTGCATTTGTTCTTCTAATTATACTTGTCATTTAAGTTGTTGAACAATGCATGATTATAGGTTAAATAGATAGGTTTCATTTTTCTGAACAATTTGATATATTATTTGTATTTTTCTGACTTATAAACAATAAGTTATTGATTTTACAATATTAAATTATTTTCTGGAATTAAAAAAAAGGCAAATAGTTTTTACACCGGGGCGCCCCCTAGCCAGTGAGACTGACAGAAGGGCCCTAGTGCCAACTCAGCCTCCACGCGTACAGATCATTTTTATACCACAGAGGAGTCTACCCACTGAGGCTGACTGATGGGCCCTAGGCCACATCAGCTGCCACGCGAGCACGAGTGACGTCAGCACGACGTCACACTGGCGGTGAGCTCCCAGGCAGCGGCAGCGACGGCGATAGCGGGCACGCCTGGACGCGCGGATGGGCGAGTTAGAGAGAGCGCGATGCAGGGAGAAAGAGAGTGGCGGCGCCGCTCCTTGTTGGTCACCGGAGCGTCGCCTCCGACGAGATCGAGCGGCAGCGTCGTCGGGCACACGCAGGGAGAGTAGTACAGGAGGAAAGGGAGAGAAAGAAGAACACCGTGAGGATCAGCAGCTCACCAGGAACACGACAGAGGTGGTGGCGAGGCCGGGTGAGCTTGGGAGACGCCGGAATCGACGGAGACAAACGGCGGACGGAGCTTCCAATCCAGGCGATTGAGGTCACGCGCGAGGGGGAAAAGTAGTCGGGGCGCGCGTGGACGGAGGCAGCGGTGGTGGCAGACGGAACGCGCGGGTGGCGGCAAGCTCGGGCAGCCTGCCGGCGTCGGGGGCGGTTCCTGTGCGCGCGTCGGTGAGAAGCAGAGAAGTGAGATGGGGAAGAAGAAGAGGAGGCGCGTCAGTTATAACCGAAGGACCTTTAGTCCCGGTTGGTGGCTCCAACTGGGACTAAAGGGTTATACGTCCCAGTTGGAGCCACCAACCGGGACGTATACTCCAATATTTTCAGCAGACCAAGGATTGGCGCCCAGGGGGTCTTTACTCCCGGTTGGTGGCTCCAACCAGGACATATTCCCCTGTTTTCAAAGTTTTTCAGGTATTTTCTCTCTGTTCCCGCCTTATTTTTTATTTTGGGGTTTAAATTTGTATTGTTTTTTAAATGATAATTAATTTGGAATTTAGAAAAACTTTAAACATAAAAAGTGTTTGGATTTGAAAAAATAATTCAAAACCATTTTCTGTTTTAACAAATAATTAATGTAACCATTTAAAATATGAACCATTTACAATTAAAAATGAATTAACTTATATTTTTTTAATATCAATTTGGAATTTAGAAAAACTTTAAACATAAAAAGTGTATGGATTTGAATAAATAATCCAAAACCATTTTCTATTTTTAAAAAATAATTAATGTAACCATTTAAAATGAATTAACTTATATTTTTGAATATTAATTTGGAATTTAGAAAAACTTTAAACATAAAAAGTGTTTGGATTTGAATAAACAATTCAAAACCATTTTCTGTTTTAAAAAATAATTAATGTAACCATTTAAAATATGAACCATTTACAATTTAAAATGAATTAACTTATATTTTTTTAATATCAATTTGGAATTTAGAAAAACTTTAAACATAAAAAGTGTATGGATTTGAATAAATAATCCAAAACCATTTTCTATTTTTAAAAAATAATTAATGTAACCATTTAAAATGAATTAACTTATATTTTTGAATATTAATTTGGAATTTAGAAAAACTTTAAACATAAAAAGTGTTTAGATTTGAATAAATAATTCAAAACCATTTTCTATTTTAAAAAATAATTAATGTAACCATTTAAAATATGAACCATTTACAATTTATAATGAATCAACTTATATTTTTTTTGGAAAATGGGATGGTAGCATTCTGAAACGGCATTTTGGTGGTTACTTCACAAAACGACCCGTTTTTTACGCTCGGAAAATGGAAAAGGGCTTTTCCGTGCGACAAAAAGGAAAACTTCCTCCTGCAACATTGTTCTCCATACCAATGTCCACACACATGCATAATATGGGCACAACATCACAAACTATGCCGTGATTCAGCACATAACATCGGTCATTTGGACCGAAAGCCATGAAACCTCGAACATGATAGGTCATTTTGTGAAGGTTTTTTCGAAACATGATCAATATACCAAGTCTGGTATTTTTCCTTTCAACTATGTAACATAATATGACACCACGCGAAGGATTTTCATTGTTTGAATTTTTTTTGAATTTATTATGCCCGTTTTGAATTATCTGAATTTCTAACTATGGTCGAACCGGTGTGCATGAAGATAGGGGACGAGCATCGTTAGAACTTGCATTGGATCTCTAAAGAAACCACATATTGCGAGTCTAAAAATGATTTTTTTCAAAAAATCACGGGCGATAGATCATGTACCTGTAGTACAAACCGGACCCACTTCCTGCCGATTCGGCAGACATTTCTCCTTTTTACCCGGGATGGACGAAAAGGTTTGAGATGTCCCTGTTGGCAGATAGTCCATGTAAGGTGGTCTAGTATTTTAGGAAAATGGGACGGTAGCATTCTGAAACGGCATTTTGGTGGTTACTTCACAAAACTACCCATTTTTTGCGCTCGGAAAATGGAAAAGGGCTTTTCCGTGCGACAAAAAGGAAAACTTCCTCCTGCAACATTGTTCTCCATACCAATGTCCACACACATGCATAATATGGGCACAACATCACAAACTATGCCGTGATTCAGCACATAACATCGGTCATTTGGACCGAAAGCCATGAATCCTCGAACATGATAGGTCATTTTGTGAAGGTTTTTTCGAAACATGATCAATATACCAAGTCTGGTATTTTTCCTTTCAACTATGTAACATAATATGACACCACGCGAAGGATTTTCATTGTTTGAATTTTTTTGAATTTATTATGCCCGTTTTGAATTATCTGAATTTCTAACTATGGTCGAACCGGTGTGCATGAAGATAGGGGACGGGCATCGTTAGAACTTGCATTGGATCTCTAAAGAAACCACATATTGCGAGTCTAAAAATGATTTTTTCAAAAAATCACGGGCGATAGATCATGTACCTGTAGTACAAACCGGACCCACTTCCTACCGATTCGGCAGACATTTGTCCTTTTTACCCGGGATGGACGAAAAGGTTTGAGATGTCCCTGTTGGGAGATAGTCCATGTAAGGTGGTCTAGTATTTTAGGAAAATGGGACGGTAGCATTCTGAAACGGCATTTTGGTGGTTACTTCACAAAACTACCCTTTTTGCGCTCGGAAAATGGAAAAGGGCTTTTCCGTGCGACAAAAAGGAAAACTTCCTCCTGCAACATTGTTCTCCATACCAATGTCCACACACATGCATAATATGGGCACAACATCACAAACTATGTCGTGATTCAGCACATAACATCGGTCATTTGGACCAAAAGCCATGAAACCTCGAACATGATAGGTCATTTTGTGAAGGTTTTTTCGAAACATGATCAATATACCAAGTCTGGTATTTTTCCTTTAAACTATGTAACATAATATGACACCACGGGAAGGATTTTCATTGTTCGGATTTTTTTTGAATTTATTATGCTCGTTTTGAATTATCTGAATTTCTAACTATGGTCGAACTGGTGTGCATGAAGATAGGGGACGAGCATCGTTAGAACTTGCATTGGATCTCTAAAGAAATCACATATTGCGAGTTTAAAAATGATCTTTTCAAAAAATCACGGGCGATAGATCATGTACCTGTAGTACAAACCGAACCCACTTCCTGCCGATTCGGCGGACATTTGTCCTTTTTACTCGGGATGGACGAAAAGGTTTGAGATGTCCCTTTTGGGAGATAGTCCTTGTAAGGTGGTCTAGTATTTTAGGAAAATGGGACGGTAGCATTCTGAAATGGAATTTTGGTGGTTACAACTGGTCTATCTTTACCCCTTCCCCATTCAGGTTGACCCATTTGCAGCGAAACAAAGGGACCTTAAAAGAGACTCCATAGTCTAGTTCCCATATCTCCTCTATGTAACCATAATATGTGTCCTTTTGTCCATTCTCGTCTATTGCATCAAAGCGGACACCACTATTTTGGTTGGTGCTCTTTTTATCTTGGGCGATCGTGTAGAATGTATTCCCATTTATTTCGTACCCTTGGAAATTCAATACAGTAGAAGATGGTGACGCGGCCAACAAGTATAGCTGATCTCCAACAGTGGTGTCATTCAAGAGATGTGTCCGCATCGAACCACCGAAAAACTTCATGTGTTCATCTGTAATCCAAGATTCAGGCTTCCCCGGGTTTTTGGAGCGTACAATATTCTTGTGTTCCTCGATATACGGAGCTGTCAAGGTGGAATTATGAAGAACTGTGTAGTGTGCTTTAGTGAAAGAATCCCCTTCCCTACATATCATTGCTTTCTTTCCCAGCGTGCCTTTTCCACTTAGTCTTCCCTCATGCCGCGAGTCAGAAACACCAATCGGCTTAAGGTCAGGAATAAAGTCAACACAAAACTCAATGACCTCCTCTATTCCATATCCCTTGGAGATTCTTCCTTCTGGTCTAGCACGGTTATGAACATATTTCTTTAAGACTCCCATGAACCTCTCAAAGGGGAACATATTGTGCAGAAATACCGGACCGAGAATGGCAATCTCTTCCACTAGATGAACCAGGAGATGCGTCATAATATTGAAGAAGGATGGTGGGAACACCAATTCAAAACTAACAAGACATTGTACCACATCCTTCTGTAACCTTGGCAGAATATCTGGATTGATTACCTTCTGAGATATTGCATTGAGGAATGAACACAGCTTCACAATGGGTACTCGAACATTTTCCGGTAGAAGCCCCCTCAATGCAATCGGAAGCAACTGCGTCATAATCACGTGACAGTCATGAGACTTCAGGTTTTGGAACTTTTTCTCTGCCATATTTATTATCCCCTTTATATTAGATGAGAAGCCCGACGGCACCTTGATACTGTAAAGGACTTCAAAAAAGATTTCCTTCTCTGCTTTGGTAAGATCATAGCTGGCACGACTTAAGTGACGCCCTTTATCCGTCTTGTTATGTGTATGCATGTTCTTTGGGTCTTTCATAATTTGTTGGTCCTCCTGTGCTTCAGGTGTATCTTTTGTCTTCCCATACATGCCTAGGAATCCTAGCAGGTTCACGCAGAGATTCTTCGTCACGTGCATCACGTCGATTGAAGAGCGGACACGCAGGACTTTCCAATATGGCAGCTCCCAAAATATAGATTTCTTCTTCCACATGGGTGTGTGTCCTGTAGCGACGTCGTTCGGAACTGATTGACCGCCGGGACCCTTTCCAAAGATTACTTCTATGTCCTTGACCATACCAAATACATCATCACCAGCAGGGAGTTCAGGCTTCTTCCGGTGATCTGCCTCACCTTTGAAATGCTTGCCTTTCTTTCTTACGGGATGATTGGTCGGAAGAAATCATCGATTCGCCAGGTACAAAACCTTCTTGCATTTATGCAAATATGTACCTTCGGTCTTATCTAAATAGTGGGTGCATGCCTTATATCCCTTGTTTGTCTGTCCTGAAAGGTTACTAAGAGCAGGCCAATCATTGATGGTTACGAATAACAACCCTCGTAGATCAAATGGCTCCTGTTTGTTCTCATCCCACGCACGTACACCTAGTTTGCCCCACAACTGTAAGAGTTCTTCAACTAATGGCCTAAGGTACACATCAATGTCGTTGCCCGGTTGCTTCGGGACTTGGATGAGCACTGGCATCATAATGAACTTACGCTTCATGCACAACCAAGGAGGCAGGTTGTAGATACATAGAGTCACGGGCTAGGTGCTGTGACTGCAGCTCTGCTCCCCAAAAGGATTCATGCCATCCGTACTTAGACCAAACCATAAGTTCCTTGCGTCACCTGCAAAGTCTGGGAAGTCTCTCTCGATTTTTATCCACTGTGACCCATCAGCAGGGTGTCTCAACTTCCCGTCTTTCTTACGGTCTTCTTTGTGCCATCGCAACAACCTGGCATGCTCTTTGTTTCTGAACATGCGTTTCAACCTTGGTATTATAGGAGCATACCCATAACCTTAGCAGGAACCCTCTTCCGGAGGGGCTCTCCCTCAACATCACCAGGGTCATCTCGTCTGATCTTATACCGCAACGCATTGCATACCGGGCATTTATCTAAATTCTCATACTCCTTACCGCGGTAGAGGATGCAGTCATTAATGCATGCATGTATCTTTTGCACATCTAATCCCAGAGGACAGAGAGTCTTCTTTGCTTCGTAGGTACTCTCGGGAAGTTCGTTATGTTTTGGAAACTTCGGCTTCATTATTTTCAGCATCTTTTCAAATGAGGAGTCAGTTAGACCACACTCTGCCTTCCATCGCAACAATTCCAGTGTGGTACCGAGCTTTGTGCTGCCATCTTCACAATTTGGGTACAACAATTTCTTGTGATCTTCTAACATGCCCTCTAACTTCAACTTCTCATTTTCTGTTTCACAGTCTCGCTTTGCATCAGAAATGACCCTACCAAGTTCATCAGCCGGCTCATCTGATGCCCGTTCTTCACCTCTTTCCTCTCCATTGTCTTCCATTGCAGTATCACTGTATTCAGGAAACATATGATGATAGTTGTTATCATCATCTTCTTCTTCACCATCTTCCATCATAACCCCTCTTTCCCCGTGCTTGGTCCAGCAATTATAGTTGGGCATGAAACCTTTCATAATCAGGTGGCCGCGAATGATTTTCGAGGAAGAGTACTCCTTGTTGTTCCGACATTGAACACATCGACAACGTATAAATCCATTCTCTTTGTTTGCCGTAGCCACATCGATAAATTTATCCACGCCTTTGATATACCCGGCTACGCGCCGGTCACCGTACATCCATTCCCGACCGTTCATCTGCATCATATAAGTAAGTTTATCAAAAAACATGACATCATAAATAGTGAAATAACCAATTCACACCGACACATGAATTGTATCAATGACCTAGAAAAGATAAGATTGCTAACCTCGATCGAGGGAAATAAAGAGGAGAAAGCTCAAGTGCGTCTCGGACACCTTCTATATTTTTGTTCTATGAGAAATTCAACGGGATTTTTCACTCAAACATTTCATCAAACACCTTCAATGCATTCATAGAAGAGAAAAAACTAGCACACCCCTCACACCTTCCACCATTCGAAAAAACAAAGTGGAGGCAGAGGGGGCTGGGGCGTTGCATTTATAGAGGGCAGGAGAATACGTCCCGGTTGGAGCCACCAATCGGGACTAAAGGTGCGTGCCACGCCACGTGGCTGTGGCCAAACCTTTACTCCCCGTTGGTTGCTCCAACCGGGACGTATTCCCCCTTATCAACCGGGACGCATGCCCCCTGGCCCCGTGCCCGCTCCAACCGGGACGCGTGCCAGCATTAGTCCCGGTTGGTGGCGCAACCGGGACTAATGCTCCGAGGGGAGCGAACGGATGGCATGTTTTCTACTAGTGTTCAACTCCTTCATCCATCACAGGAAAACCATTGCACACAGCTGCTCCTTGTATTTCTAATGCAGCCATGAGGTCCTTGAAAGCCTTGGGGAATTCTGTCTCACACTCCAAGTTCATTGTCATGAGTGGTCCTTTCCTTACGGCTTCGTTGATGGAGTTCATCTACAAATAGAGATGAGAAAGAAGATTAGAAAAGTTTACGAGAAGAATAGACAAGTGTAGAAGTTGCTGAAATTTTTTCCTTAGTGGTTTCCAATCCTAGGGTCATAATCCTACAGGCAACACAGTGCTCTGATACCATCTGTAAGATCCCTCCTTTATAAAGGAAAAGGATCCCTGTGATTGCAATGCTAGTCCCTGGATCATTGCTAGCATCCACAGTTTAAGATGAAGTACACAGATACAAAGGTCATTATTACAGGCATTCCAGAGAGAAACATAGTCTTTACAACTCCAAGGCCACAGGCCTAATACAAGAGTTTGAATAAGTAAATAAATAAAAGTCTTCATCTTCATGTGCCACAGGCAAACATGTTGAGTGTAGACTCATGACTCCTAATCCTTATCAGAGTAACCTGCAACATCACAAGTTACAGCCACAGTGGGTCAATACATTGAAATAGTATTGGCAAGTGATACCTTAGTATAATTTAGGTGGACTATATTACTATATGCAATTTGGCTAAGTGTAGCTTGGCTTGCTTTGCTCAAAATAGGTTTTGCCTATTAGTTGAAATCACTAAGTTTTTCTTTGTCAAAACTTTTCCCAAGGAACCACCAATAGACATTGAGGTCCTTCACCCTTGTTCACCCACAAGTTTTTACTTAGAAATTGGGATGAGGAGATTCTTGATAGCTTCCATGTCTTGATGCTCAAGTTGTCCTTTTCCAGGGACATGGCTAAGTACTTAGATTTTTCCATCTGCAATGGTTGTGCACTTTCCCCACCAGACTTGATTTTCACCAAGACAGGACCTTTCAGAAGCCTTCCCTTAGACCAAATGTACGCGCTCCAACCTATCATTACCACTACCACCAACTGTCCAAATGGCTAAGTTCTAGCAACCTATATGATCCAGGCAGAGCCCATATTGCCAAGTGGCTGCACTAGAAGCTTCTCAACACTTGGCCTCTAAAATCTCTTTGTTCCTGGGTGGCTTTCCACAAGTGAGATACACAAGGTTCACCAGTCCCCTGGCCTTGTGTAACCACTCAACACAAACCATTCCTTCCATTCCACCCAGGTGTTTCATTAACTTAGTTGTTTTATTAGGCAAAACACAAGTCCAAAGACTTAGAAATATTTTCATCACAGCATGTATATTTCACCAACCCTTGGCTGCTACTAGCTAGGCTAAGCATGGCATAGATAATAATAACTTAACTTAGAAATTTCCTAGCAATTCTACAACTACTAGGATTTCCCAACATGGCATATAAGCAAAATAATAACATGCAAGACTTAGCAAAATATTTCTAATGCTTAGTATAAAATATGGGGATAAAAAATGATCATGAAGTACCACTTTCCTTGGTAGTTAGGAGAGTAGCTACACTCATCACAATCACTAGCACCAAAATCTACACAAAGAATCATAGCCACAATCATATACAAAACATATACAATCAAAAATATATGCATGCATGCAAAATGATATGTGATGATTTTTAAAACTCAACAAAGCAAGTATACAGTACTGATTCATAAACAAGTTAAAAACTTGCCAAACAACATTTATTTAAACCCTAAATCATTTCCTAAACATTTCATATACTCAAATTATCCCTACACAAGTTTCTGCAAATAAAACCATTTTAACAGAAGCAAAACATTAAACACATTGCATATTTAGAAAGAGCTTGCTCTCCTGATGCCAACGGTATAAAATTTGTCAAATTCTAACGTGTGGATCAAAATTTATAGCCAAAACAAATTTGAACATCTAATAGATTCAAATTCTGTCTTTTAAATCTAACTGCTGCCACGCGTCTTGTTCTAATTGCGTACCGGTTCGGGCGGATCGATCAACGAGAGCCACATGATTTAAATGAAGATGCACGGCCAGATCTAACGCGTACCTCTTTGACACATATCCAATCTTACTCGTTAGATCTAAATCCTACGGCCCTAATCTAATTGACCACAGACGGGCGACGCTAGCGGCGGCGACTGGCGGCGGCGCGCTTTGACAGTGGCGGTGCCGGCGAACTAGGGCGCCCGGAGAGGTGGGAAGATGTTCACTAGAACCGCAGTGACAAGGAGAAGCTCGACCTGTCCTTGGTTGGCGAAGGGGCGCTCGGAGCCGTCGCGGATTGCTCGTCGGAGTAGTCCCTGGCGGCTGTGGCTTCGGCTCGTCGACGTTGGCGATGTTCTGAGCCGCGCTAAGACAAGGGGAGGGTACTGTTAGATGCGCAGGACGCTGGGGATCTTACGCGTATCAAACAGAGGGAAAGGGTAGGCTGGAACTTACGGGGAAAGATCGCCGGAGTTCGAGCAGGGAGCGGCGGCGTTCAGTTGTTGACGTTGCCGAGGCTACAGGCCATGCGCGAGCAAACGGAAAGTGTCAGTAGATGCGCACGGATATGCATAGTAAGCCAGCATGAATCACGGGCATAGGGGAGTGCGGTACTCACCGGAATTCGTCGGCGAGGTCGTCGGAGCAGCGGGGTTGCGGCGAGGAATTCTCGCAGCCTGGGGGCGTTCTGTGCTCGGGGTCTGGGGGAAAACGGAGAGGGGGCAGAGGGTGTTTAAGTAGGCAAGGTGGGAGCGTGAATCACTCCAGCATTGAACGGGAATTGACAACGCGAATCAAAGAGGAAATGCCCGCGTGATTTGGGGATGAACCAGTCGCTGGGTGGAGACGACGATGGTCGTGTGGGCCGTGGCTGTCAGCGAGAGGAAAGGAGAGGAAGTGGGTCCAGACTATCAGCGATCCAATGGGTGCGGGGGCGAGTTAAGAAAACCGGTTCGCGGGGTGGGGGTGCTGGGCTTAGCTGGGCCAGTTGGGCCAGATTCGGCTGAGGCTTATTTTTTTCTCTTTTAAGCTTTTTCTTTTTCTGTTTGTTTTTCTAAAATGGTTTTCAAACTTCAATTCAAATCTGTTTGATTCCAAAACTTTTCAGTATTTTTGTACAATAAATCTTGTACTCAAATAAGTGTCAAACACATCTGTTCACTCAAACACACTTGGGTCTTTTTAAAATAAAATAAAACCATGCCTTTATGAGGTGTGATAATAGGCATAGAATTGGTTTTTATTTCATATTTTGCTTTGATACTTTGCTCAAGTTTTTGAAATCACTTGAGTTTGGATTCTAAACCATACTGAATGATTAACAGTACCTTTCTCAAAACAAGTAACACAAGGGCTTGAGTAAACTTACATGAAATATTGAGCAACAAAGCTTCTGTTTTGAAATGTTTTGTTTGAAATGAAACTCATATGATCATGGATGCTTGGATGATATGCATGAGTTTGAAACATGGTTTTAGGGATGTTACATAAATCTTGATACATCTTTGTTCCTCCGGGGTGGATAGAATAAAGAGTATCATGGGCTTCTTTTAAAATAGCTTTTTTCAACTCTGAATATGCTGGCACACAGATACGTCCTTTGTACCACAAAACTCCTTCATCTTCGGTGAATCCGGGTACCTTCCCTGTACCGATACGATGTTTGATTTCGTCGATACTAGCATTTCCTTTCTGTGCCTCCTTGATCTTACTGATCAAAGTGGGTTGAAGTTCTATGCTACCAAAAAATCCTTCACTTACTAGCTCCATTCTGAAATCTTCCAACTCCTTGTGCAAACTTGGTTGCTCCTTCAGAATCATGGAGTTCAAGCGACACGGCAATCTGCTAAGGGCATCTGCTACCACATTGGCTTTACCGTGGTGATGGTGGATGTCCAGATCATAGTCCTTGATGAGCTCTATCCATCTCCTTTGCCTCATATTCAGGCTCGTGTGATCCGAATAAATT
Organism: Avena sativa; assembly: GCA_916181665.1. Taxonomy (NCBI): domain Eukaryota; kingdom Viridiplantae; phylum Streptophyta; class Magnoliopsida; order Poales; family Poaceae; genus Avena; species Avena sativa. Next base: position 181,363,522 of record OV702284.1, on the reverse strand, counting down.
TCACAACGGTTACCCATGAGGTAATGCCGCCATGTTTTCAAGGCTAAAACTACGGCTGCTACTTCAAGGTCATGGATAGGATAAATCTGCTCATGTTGCTTCAGTTGTCGGGATAGATAGGATATGACTTTGCCTTCTTGCATAAGAAAACATTGGAGACCGATCTTGGATGCGTCACAAAACACATCAAAAGGCATCGTGATATCTGGCATAATCAAGATTGGGGCTGAGATCAATCTCTTCTTAAGATCTTGAAAACTTGCTGCACATTTGTCCGTCCATTCAAACTTCTTATCTTTCTTCAACAATTGGGTCATGGGTCTTGTGATGCTCGAAAACCCTTCTACGAACTTCGGTAATATCCCGCTAATCCGAGAAATGCACGAACTTTGGTTTGAGTGGTTGGGGCTTTCCATTCTTCAACATCCTTAACCTTGGCGGGGTCGACAGCAATTCCTCCAGCCAACAAGATATGTCTAAGGAATCCTACTTCCCGTAACCAGAACTCACATTTGCTAAACTTGGCATACAACTGATGCTCCCTAAGGGTTTCTAGGATGGTCCTCAGGTGTAGCTCATGTTCTTCTTCTGATTTGGAATAGATCGGAATGTCATCGATGAAAACAACGAGAAACTTTCCAGGAAGTTCATAAAAATATTATTCATGAGGTTCATGAAATAAGCGGGGCATTGGTTAATCCAAAATACATGACAGTATACTCATAGAGTCCATATATGGTGGTAAAGGCAGTCTTTGGAATATCCTCTGGGTGAATCATGAGTTGATAATAACTAGTTCTAAGATCAATCTTAGAAAACACTTTGGCACCGGTCAACTGGTCAAACAGATCTTCTATCTTCGGCAGTGGATGCTTGTTCTTAATGGTGACATCATTCAGCTACTGATAATCCGTGCATAAACGGTTAACTCCATCTTTCTTATCCACGAACAAAATAGGTGATCTCCATGGCGATGCAATTGGTTGAATCAGGCCTATCTCCAGCATAGCATCCATTTGCTTCTTCAGCTCCACTAATTCAGATGGGTTCATACTATAAGGTCTCTAATCTATGGGTCCGATTCCAGGGATTAGTTCAATGATAAACTCGATATCCTGATCTGGGGCATACCAGGCAAAACATCTGGGAATACGTCGGGGTATTCACAGACTACTCAGACTTGGTCAATGGTTGGTTTGGATATACTCTTGTTACACTTAAATTGATGGGTCAAGGTTTCAGATACATGCTCTACTGATACTCCAGTGGTACTAGTCATGGTTATGGCTTTCTTGGCACAGTCGATTAATCCTTTATGTTTTGACATCCAATACATTCCTAGTACTACTTCCAAACCTTTAATTCCAAGTACTATTATGTTAGCAGAAAAATCTATGCCATGGATTCTGATAGGTACGGCCTTGCAAATTTGTCTAGCTTTGGTGGTTGAACCAGGTATTTGAACTATCAAAACATTCTTCAGTTTGGTTGGTTGAATCTTACTAGTGCATGCAAATTCTTCTGTAACAAACGAGTGCGATGCTCCAGAATCAAAAAACACTCTTGCAAGTACTGAGTTAACAGAAAACATACCCAGAACGACATCTGGAGCTTCTTGGGCTTCTTCAGCATTCATGTGAAATAGACGGCCGTTGCGGTTGAGCGAGTTCCCTAGGGAAAATCTCCTTCCAGGCTGAACATGGCGATGTTGCTGAGTGGGGGCATTCACATTGGGGGCTGCTGCAAGCTTCTTGGGGCACTCATTGGAGTAGTGACCCTTGGTTCCGCATTCATAACAAGTCACCTGAGACTTGTACTTTCCTACAACAGGCACGGCATTGCTTCCAGTCCTCGGGGCAGTATTGGTGTTGGTGGGGTTGTTGACTTTGGTCGGTGCATGGTTGAAGTTGTTGGAGTTGCCGGGATTTTTGTGGTGGTTTCCTCCGGGCCTTGGGTTTCCTCCTCCATGGTTGGGATAGTTCGGACGGGTCATCGGGGGTCTATTGTTTCTTGGGGCATATCCTGCAAACGGGTTGCAGCGATACTTCGGGGTATGGTGGGTTCCTGGTTGATTCATCATTCTACGCTTGCGATTCTCATTAGCTTGGTTGATCTTGCCTTCCATCTGGATTGCCGAATCCACTAGGTCTTCAAGGTCAGCAAACGGGATATTGACTAACACTGTCTGCATTTCATCATGCAGACCGTTGATACGCCCAATTTGCATCACCTTTCTATATCATAATTTACCTCTATTCATTGATATATGTCTTATTATGAGGTATTACTTATGGATTTTCATCTTTTTATGCATGTTGGATGATTCCTGGAGGATGGACTGCCGGAGTCTGGATTCTAATAGAAAAGAAGGCATTTCGGTGCAATTTCGTGAAGATCAGAAAAATACCAGAAAAATATGGAAACATATTATTTTCCCAGAAGATGAATGAAGCCAGAAGAAGGAGCGAAGAGGAGCCGCAGGGGGCCCACACCCCCTAGGCGTGGGCCCACCTGACTGCGTGCCTAGGGAAGGTGTGGCCCACCTGCCCGGCCTCGGACTCCTCCCCTTTTCCTATATCTTCCCTACGGAACCCTAAGCCTATGAGAGAGACCACAGATAGATTTCCGCCGACTCTAGAGGGGTGGAAAACACCGAGAGAGAAAGATCTCTCCGGCAGACAGATTTATATCGGGGGAATTACTTCTCGGAGAGGGGAGACCGTCGCCATCAACACCATCATCAAGCTAGGCTTAATCATCATCATCATCCACACCATCATCTCCACCAGCACCATCATCACCACTCCGTCCCGCTGTAACAATTGTGTTGGATATTGCTTTAGTTCTTAGAGGAAACTTTCCCGGTGTTGATTACTATTGTAGTTGATGCTTGTGAGTGGAACCATTGGATTGTTGTTTATGTTCAGATTGTTACCCATTACCATATCATCTTTGATCCTGATCCATATGATGTCTTGTGAGTAGTTCGTTGTGTTCTTGAGGACATGGGAGAAGTCATGTTGTTAGTAGTGAATTTGTGTTGAGTTATTATTCAATGGTTTAGTATTTAAGTTGTGGTGCTATTCTTCTAGTGGTGTCATGTGAACGTCGACTACATGATACCCCCATTAGGACACCTTTGCACAAGGGAGCGTAGGATCTCAGAGTTTAAGGTTGTGGTTAGATTTAAATCTTAATTACTTTCCTGTAGTTACGGATGTTTGCAGGGGTTTAATCACAAGTATATATTAGTCCAAGTAAGGTCGGTACATTAGCACAGGTTCACCCGCACAACACTTACAATACCAGAGAAGAGTACTCAACTATTTGAAGCGAAAGCACTTGACAGAATTCCAATGTGTCCTCGAGAACGTTTGGTCTTTATAAGTATTTCCACCAGCTTGTCCTTTGCTAAGAAAGGATTGGGCCACTTGCTCCGTTTGTTCGTTTTATTTACTACTTGCTCCTTGTTTTGTTGCCTTATCAGAAAACCACTAAAAATTCGTTTGCTAAGTACTCATAGGGATTTCTTGCTCCATACCATTGTTCAGCACCTTCTGCTCCTTGTTTGGATTGACACTCCTATTTATCAAAAGTACTATGATACACCCCCTATACTTGTGGGTCATCAAGACTAATTTCTGGCTCCGTTGGGGAGTGAAGCGCTATTGAAGAGTGGAACAGGTAAGGGAAACTTTTACTGTGAGTATTGCTTTTGTTACTGCTTGTTACTTTGTTTCCAATATGGATAACCCACTTGGTTTTCTGTTTGCTAAAACTACTACCACTGCTAGGGTAGTAGATGAACTACCACCTGTTGGGATAGATACTTCTAAGATACCTACAAGTATTGTTAATTGTGTTATGGATAATTATTATTTTGGGGATGGAACTGTCAAACCTGGTGATCACTTGCTTTTTATCCAAGAATTATGCGGGTTGTTTAAGTGTGTAGGTATCACAACTGAACAGGTGAAGAAGAAGTTACTCTCCATATCCTTGAAAGGGAGAGCTGAAGAATGGTATAAACTGCTGAAGAATGGACAATCCATGGAATGGGAGGAGATGGCATCTCTCTTTTACTCTAAATTTTATCCTCCCAGCGAGATTCATAAGGATAGAAATCTTATATATAACTTTTGGCCTCTTGATGGAGAGAGTACAGCTCAATCTTGGGGGAGATTGAAGTTACTAATGCCTAAATGTCCTATTCATGAACTCCCTAACAATATTATTCTTAATAAATTTTATGCTGGTATTTCTCTTCATGATAAAGATTTATTAGATGCTTCTTGTGCTAGATCATGCACACATATGAAGGAAGAAGCTAAATGGGATCTCTTAGACTGTATTCAAGACAACACTGAAGCTTGGGATAATGACAAAGGAAGAAAGTCAAGTATAAACTATGATTATGAATGCATTAAATCTTTTATGGGAACTGATGACTTCCATGATATTAGCAATGAGTTTGGTCTTGATCCCCCAGTTCTCGCAAAATATTTTAAGGCCTTTGCCTCTTATATTGAAATTCACATGAAAGAGTGGGACAAGTACCATGCTCCTTATAAAGACATTGTTACCCATGTTCCTGCCAACATAGAGGTTTGTACTGTTGATCCTATTTTTCCCAAACCTTATGTTGAGAAAATCCCTTTTTCCTTCCAAGGTAAGGGAGCATTCTATTATGGCTAATGTGGTTATTAAAAGCGCAAAGAACACTATAGGGTCCGATGAGCTTATTGATATTGAGCATGTGGTAGCTATTGTGAAAGATCTTGTCAATAGAAATATAGAGGATGAGCATATTGTCTTCTGTGAAGACGCTACTAATATTGCATCCTAAGAAAGTTAGAAAAGCTAGTGTTCTTGTGCTTTCTGTTAAAATTGGTAGTCATAGATATTATGGTTTATGTGATATTGGTACTAGTTCTAGTGCTATTCCTTATGAGCTTTACAGGGAAATTATGCATGAGATTGGTCCTTGTGATCTTGAGGACATTGATGTGGTTATTCACCTTGCTAATAGAGAGCAAGTTTGCCCCATTGGCATTGTAAGAGATGTGGAGGTCCTTTGTAGTAAGATTAAATATCCTGCTGATTTTCTAGTACTTGGTAAAGAAGCTAGTAAAACCTATCATATTATCTTTGGTAGACCCTTTCTGAATACTTGTGGGGCTATCATAGATTGTAGGAAGGAAAAAGTTTTGACTAAGTTTGCTGGAGAATCTTATGAGTTTAATTTTTCCAAATTTTCCAAAACTCCTTATGAAAATGAACTACCTGATGAGGATTTCAGGGTTGAACAACTTTCTGCTATTTCTCTTGCTCCTAACAATGCCTTGCAGCAGTTTATGGAAGATCATGAAAGTGACGCCTTCATGAAGGAAAGAAATGAGATTGAGGAGGATTTCCTTGGTCAGTCTGAGTTACTTAAGCATAATATACCTATGGAAGATTTGGGTACCACACTACCACCTAAAGGGGATCCTGTTTTCGAATTAAAACCTTTACCTGATGATCTTAAGTATGCTTATCTTGATGATAAGAAAGTATATCCTGTTATTATTAGTTCTAAACTTCCAGGAAAGGAAGAAGAGAGGTTATTGGAGATATTGAAGAAACACCGATGAGCTATGGGCTATACTCTTGAAGATTTAAAAGGGATTTCTCCTACTATATGTTAGCATGCTATTAATATAGAACCTGATGCAAAACCAGTTGTTGAGCATAAACGCCGTCTAAATCCTAAGATGAAGGATGTGGTAAGAAATGAGGTATTAAAACTCCTTGATGCTGGTATTATTTATCCTATTGCTGATAGTAAATGGGTTAGCCCTGTTCATTATGTTCCCAAGAAAGGGGGATAATTGTTGTGCCTAATGAGTATAATGAGCTTATACCCCAAAGAGTAGTGGTTGGGTATAGAATGTGCATTGATTTTAGAAAATTAATAAAGTTACTAAGAAAGATCATTATCCTTTGCCCTTTATTGATCAAATGCTTGAGAGGATGTCCAAAAAGACCCACTTTTTGTTTCTTGATGGTTATTCTGGGTTTTCTCAAATTTCTTTGGAAGCACAGGACCAAGAGAAAACTACTTTCACTTGTATTTATGGTACTTATGCTTATAGGCGTATGCCTTTTGGTTTATGTAATGCTCATGCTACCTTTCAGAGATGTATGTCTGCTATCTTTCATGGTTTTTGTGAAGAAATTTTGCAGGTTTTCATGGACGATTTTTCCGTATATGGAACTTCTTTTGATAACTGTTTGCACAACTTGTTGGGGATATGCTATATGGGTATCCTCATAGCATGTCTCCTATCCGGATAACCCGGGTGGCCCACAGTTGGTAGCATGGCCCATGGCCTGCTGAGCGGCCCAGTTAGATGGATCCAGATGGGAGGCCCATGCCGGATAAAGGAAGGCTACGGAGGAGTCACTGACGTACCCGGAGCCTTGGAGTGCAAGACACGCTAGACTAGTTATAAGCAGTGTAGGACTCTGTAACCTGTCCGGCTAGGACTTTTCCCTGTAACCCTAGGACCTGGCGACTATATAAATCAGGCCTATGGGAGCCTTTAGGGCACGATAACTTAGACTTCCTAGTCACCTCGCACAGTGAACCAATCACTGTAACTCGGTGTATTGCCATTATAGTGATTTATAGCAGGAGTAGGATTCCGCCATCGTCGTGGGATCTGAACCTGGGTAAGCTGTGTTACCTTGTACCCATCAACCGTCCTCCTTCCCCCACGTCTCTAAACACACACTGTGAGGACCCCTCCATGGCGTACTCGTCGGCAATACCACGATAGTTGGCGCCCACCGTGGGGCAAGAGGCGCTTCAGGCTCTTCAGCAGGCGAGGACCAAGATCTTCGCGGGAATCGGCGAAACTGTAGCCATCGGTCGTGTTCTCTTCTCCGACAACGTTCCGATCGTCCCTCCGGACGATTTCTGGATCCCGGGAAGACGAATCCTACGTGGTGCTCGATCGTCCCCATCAGAGATATCCACCTCTTCATCGGCAAAACCGACTCGGGCACTAGTTCCTTGGGAGTCGGAGGAGCATCGAGAACCGCACGGACCACCTATGGGCAAGATACGTTCGCGGAAGGATCGATGTCGGATCTCTCCTCAGAATTTGCCGGCAAAGATCGGAAAAATTCAAGGCCTACCCAAACTGCCCCTGTGCACGATAGAACGGTGGAAGATCACTTCAAGTCCGTCGGTTCGTCCGCGCGTCTGGACAGCAGAGATCCAAGTTCATCAGCGTGGTTACCATCTACGATCTGGCGCGTTGCGTTCATAGAGAGGGCGAAAACCCCCGCGATTACCTTGCCAGGTGGCTACGTGTACGGGCCGATCTGGCGCATTACGCCAATGATAATGCCATGTATCACTTTGTGGAAGGACTGGACCAAGGTACGCTTCTCCGGCATTCTCTAAGGCGGCAGCAGGCTTCAGGACGCCTCACCTTCGAAAGCATGGTGAACACCGTCAACAACTAAGCGGAGGCTAAGGAGGCAGCTCAGACAGCTCTTGCGCTCATTGACGGAGCGCCACCACTTCAGCCACCCCCACCACCACCTCCCGCCGCCATCACCGCAGCTACGCCACCGCCTCCAGTCATCATCGCTGCTATTGCATCTCCACCCCCCTTCATCGAGGAAGCCCCGGCACCCTCCGACTCCATGATTGACGCGCTCTACGCCGACTTCAGTCCGGAGGAGCTAGACTCTACCATGCAGGAGATGGAGGAGGATTTCACGCGCGACGAGAAGGCCAACAACGCCGTCACGTCCCGAGAGGTTTTCGTCACCATTGGGACGGTGATGGATGCAGATCAACCCGGAAGAGCTCCGCCTATAGTGCTGGACAAGGACAATGATCACACAAAGGACATGCCCCCTCCACCTAACCTAGTGCAACAGCCGCAGGAACTCGGCACCGGCCCGAGCAAAAACAACACCGCAAACCCGCCGCCTCCAGCATCTACGTCCGCTGCTGCCCAAGTCACTCCAGTTGATAGAGTGATGTACGGCAATCTCCTCGTCGAGCCTATGATCATGGCTCATATTCGCAATGTAGTCCATCTTAATGAGAAGCGCCAGTATCTGCTGGAGGAAGCACATGCCATTGTGGAGCAAGGCATAAAGCTAGATCAAGATCTGGCCAACGCGCAAAAGTCAACAGAGAAAGCTAGAGCAATGGAGGCCGAGTACAAGACTCTGTAGCAGCAGCACAAGGCCAAGAAAGCTCCGGCTCGCGTCATCAACGATCCTGGTGTGCGGCGAAACCGAGGATGGGCTCCCTCGAAGCCGGCACAGGCCAAACCATACATTGACAGTGAAGGCAAGCAGGTGATTCCCACTCCTCTCCTCAACCTCGTCATCGCCAAGACCCTTCTGGAGCAGGATAGATCACCCGAAGCGGTGAACCAGGTCTATGACCTGGTGGACAAGGAGGTGAAACAGTAGGAAAAGGCCACCTCTCAGAGGCTTGGGTCTGGCCCAGCGTTTTTCCAGTCTAGCCAGCATAAGCCACCAAGGTACAGATCTCCTCTTGATGTCGGGTCTCGGACGGGTTCATTAGAACGAAGACGGAGGGATGCGCGCAACAGGAAGGATGCTATCCCCATATCCTCCGACTATGGAGGTAAGGCCCAACCCCGTCGCCCATCGCCACCGCCCTGTTCCCCCTGACATCACGAAGAAACCAAGGCTCACCATCGTACGGATATGCCTCCACCAAGGCAGAGCGGCATCGTCATCCGCGAGAACGCGGAGCAGACCTGTCATGACGGAGAACGCAACCAAGGACACAAGAGAAGGTCGCACCATGACCCTACGAGTCCGACAAGCAACCGCGACAAGCGTGAGGCGTCACAGGAGGGTAACAGCAAGAAGGCTAGCCCACCGCCACCTCCACCTTTGTCGCCACCCAGCAGCCACCATGGTGGAGGAGGCCCGCGTCGTTCATGCAGTCCATCCCCTGATGGCAACAAGAAGAAAAGAAGCCTGGAGCCATATGATGCATGTTCGCGTCTAGACAAGATCCACGAGGCCCGGGAAGGACCATACCTGGGACCACGTTGCTTTGGACCTGTAATACGGTCCGCAACTTACCCCAAAGGTTTCCGGATTGACAAGACCATCAAGCCCTATGAAGGCACCGCCAAGCCAGCTACATGGTTGCAGGACTACGGCAATGCGGTGGAGATTGCCGGTGGTAACCCCAACGTCGTCGTCAAGTACTTCCCATTCATGTTGGCGGGCACAGCCCGTCAATGGATTGATGACTTGCCGGAAAGATCCATCTGCAATTGGTTGGACATGCAAGAAGCATTCACCAAGAACTTCGAGGGTACGTACAAACGTCCCTCCACTATTGGCGATCTACAGCGGTGCGTGCAAGAGAAAGACGAGGCATCTCGCGCCTACCTCTCCCGCTGGCTGGATATGAAGAATTCCTGCGCAGGAGTGCACGCCCAGACCGCCATGGCCTCCTTCATCGATGGGTTGGAAAGGGGCACGTTGCTCCGACATAAGCTGAAGAGCTTGCAGGACAATCACCAGCTAGACTTGAACCAGATGATTCAGTTGGCCAGTGAGTTCGCGGCTGCCGGCGACGATGCGCGCGGCTCTCTGCCGGCAACGGCCGTTCCAATTCAAGCTCGGAGGAACAACAGCACTGATACATTGGAAACGTATCTATAATTTTTGATGCTCCATGCTTGTTTAGTATCTACTTTGATTTGCTTGTCTACACTTTGAGGTGCTTTTTACATGTTTTCTGGTACTAACCTATTAACAAGTTGCAACAGTGCCAGATGCCTATTTTCTGCTATTTTTGGTTTCAGAAAAGTTAGTAAAGAAATATTCTCGGAATTGTACGGGACAAAGGACAAACTCAATTACTTTCCTTGGGGAACAAGAAGTCCAGAGGAGAGACGGAGGGGCCAGACCCCCCCCCCCCAGGCGTGGCCACTGGTGGGCCCGCGCCTGGCTAGGGTTTGGTGTCCCTGGCTGCCTCCCGGTCTCTCCCCTTCGCCTATAATAAGCCCCCGATACAGAAACCCTCAGTACCCGATCAGAAATCCGCGAAATCGTCTATAGCCGCTGCCACCATCGTCCCTAGATCGGGGGGATCTGAAGCTCTTCCCGGCACCCTGCTAGAGGGGAGATCATCCCGGAGGCCTTCTCTCCGATATGATTTGTGAGTAGTTCCACCTTGGACTATGGGTCCATGTAGTAGCTAGATGGTTGTATCTCCTCCTTTGTGCTTTCATGTATAGATCTTGTGAGCTCCGTTCATGATCAAGATCTATTCTATTTGTAATCATGCATGTTGTGTTTGCGGGGATCCGATGGATATTGAGATTATTATGTTGGCTTGATTAATGGTTCTATCTTTATGATTATATCATGTCTTTGTTGTTTGTGATCTTTCATGCTCTCCGTTGCTAGTGGTTATCTTGGCCAAGTAGTTGCTAGTGACTCCAAGAGGGAGTATTTATGCTCGATAGTGGGTTCATGCCTCTAGTTTCCAAGGGAAGTGACAGAAATCTCTTCGGTTGTAGATGTGCTATTGCTACTAGGGAGAAAACAATGGTCTCTTGTTCATGGAACATGTGGACTGTTTACCTTACACACTTTTCTTAAAGCAGTTGTTTGTTTCCTGCAACTTAATACTGGAGGGGGTTCGGATGATAACATGAAGGTAGACTTCTAGTCATAGATGCAGTTGGATGACGGTCTATGTATATTGTTGTATTGCCCAATCAACCTCATAGGATCTTTCTGGCTAGTAATTGCATTGTTATGCCTTGCTCAGTTCCTGTCAATTGCCCCGATGTAATTTGTTTACCTTTCATGCCATGTTGTTTATCTAAGGAGAGCACCTCTAGTGAACTATGGACCCCGGTCCAATCTTTACCATTGATATATCTTCCATTGTTACTTGTTTACTTGCTGCAAACCATTACCTTCCACACCATATGTTTAATCCTTTGTTACAGCAAACCGGTGAGCTTGACAACCTCACTAATTCGTTGGGGCAAAGTCTTGCATTTGTGTTGTGCAGGTCTCCACGTTGTTTGCAACACCTGTGTGACATTTCCTTCCTCCTTCTAGTTCGATAACCTCGGTCTCTACTGAGGGAAGACTTGCTAGTTCACACCTTGCTCTTGGGGTTTTCAACAAAGCGCTTCCACTTCAAACACCAGGCTCCATCAAGCTTTCTAGTGCCATTACTGGGGAATCTACTTCAACCTCTTCCACCTCGTCAAGCTCTATCAAGAACCAAGCGAAAGACCGCACCAGAAGAAAAGAAAACCCCCGACATGGTCGCTATGACTTTTGCAGGACGAGGTGATGGCGGACAGCGTGGCCGAGGACGAGGAGCAGGTCGTGGGCAGCAGCGAGGAAGTGAAACTACCTCGGCAGCGCTCTGCGTTCCCCAAACCTACGAGGAGTACCGTGATATGTCGTGCCTCGTACACCTTGACTCCAACGTCAAGGCCACCCACACCAATCGCCACTGCAATTCGTCAACAACCTCAAGGATGACCCGGAGTCCGGCTACAAGCAAAGTCGGAAGAACAGACCACGAGGCAAGGGCATGGGGAAGAAGAAGGAGGAGGATTCCAAGGATTCAAGTGACATGGACAAGGACATTGACCCCAAGCACGCCGCCAAGAGCGACGGCAAAGGCAAGAACCCCTTCGAGAAGAAGGCGGCAGTTTTCCACACTTTCCTTGGCACCCCCACCGTTTGACAACAGAAGACCTCCATGAGGATACTGATGCCCACTCTACCCCCAGTTCCCCAGTTCCTGCAACGGTCAAAGATTCCAATTACTTAGGATAGGAAGGATCACCCATACCTCATCCCTACGGAGAAACAATACGCCATGGTCATCAACCCCCTGATTGACGGCAATGACTTCACCAAATGTATGGTGGATAGTGGAAGCAGCATCAACATCATATACCTGGATACATTGAAGAAGGAACTTGACAGAGGCAAACCTAAGACGGACCAACACCATCTTCCACGGCGTAGTTCCTGGTCGGGAGGCTCGGTCCCTTGGGTGCATCACACTTCAGGTCGCTTTTGGTGATGTTAATAATTACCGCCAAGAACTCATAACCTTTGAGGTGGTCCCCTTCAAGAGAGTGTACCATGTCTTATTCGTCCGTGACATATTCGATACCTTCATGGCCAAGCCATGCTTCTTCTACAACAAGCTCAAGATACCAAAACCAAACGGTGTCATCATCGTATCCTGAAACTTTACCAAAGCAAGGCACTGCGAGATTGGAGAAGCATCCTACGCAGAAGCTGTCCTCTACAGCGAAGAATTCAAGGAGATCCAGAGCAAGGTCGATGCCTCGGAGATGCCCGCGTTGAAAAAACAAATTTCTGACTCCGCCCCAACATTCAAGACCGCCATCGAGACCAAGCAAGTGGAACTTGTGGTAGGCGATGCCTCCAAGACCACCGCCATTGGGACGAACCTAGACCCTAAATAGGAAAGCACGCTCGTCGAGTTCCTCCATGAGAATAGGGACATCTTTGCCTGGCAACCTGCCAACATGAAAGGTGTACCTAGGGAACTTGCCGAGCACAGCTTGAATATTGATCCAAAATTTAAACCAGTGAAACAACCTCTACGATGCTTTGGAGATGATAAGAGACGTGCCATAGGCAAAGAGATAGCTAGGTTACTTAAGGCTAGTTTTATCCGAGAAGTCCTTCACACCCAATGGGTGGCCAATCCTGTACTTATCCCCAAAAAGGGAACCAAAGAATTAAGAATGTGCGTTGATTACACCGGCTTGAACAAGACATGTCCCAAAGATCTATTTGCTTTGCCTCGCATGGACCAAGTCATTTACTTGACGGCTGGCTCGGAGCTTTTGTGTTTTCTTGATGCATACTCAGGATACCACTAGATCAAGATGAGGAAGTCGGACCAATTGGCCACTTCGTTCACTACACCCTAAGGCACGTTTTGCTATGTCACGATGCCCTTTGCGCTGAAAAACGCAGGTGCTACGTACCAGCGGACAATGCAATGTTGCCTACATGATCAGATTGGTCGGAACATTCACGCCTATGTGGACGATATAGCGGTGATGTCTAAAAAATCAAATGATTTAATCTCCGACTTAAAAGAAACATTTGATAATCTCCGGAAATACAACATGATGCTTAACCCTAAGAAGTGCGTCTTCGGGGTTCCAGCCAGCAAATTGATGGGCTTCATCTTTTCCCAGCGTGGAATCGAGGTCAACCCGGAGAAAATCAAGGCCATCATAAACATAAACCGCTCGACATGCCTAAAGGACATACAACGACTAACAGGTTGTGTTGCAGCAGTTAGTCGGTTCGTCTACCGACTTGGAGAGAAGGCTCTGCCGTTGTACAAGTTGCTGAAAAAGGCGGACAAATTCACGTGGACGGATGAGGCAGATGCAGCATTGAAGCAGCTCAAAGAGATACTTTCCTCAGCGCCTATCCTTGCAGCACCCGAGCCTGGGGAGCCCATGTTAGTTTACATGGCGGCCACCAACCGGATAATCAACATTGTCGTCGTGGTAGAGCGGAATGAACCAGGCTATGAGTATGGAGTTCAACGACCAGTTTACTATGTAAGCGAAGTCTTGACAGAGTCCAAGCAGCGTCACCCGCACTACCAAAAGATAGCTTATGGAGTATTCCTTGCTTCTCGGAAGCTGAGGCACTATTTCCAGGAGCACCCTATCACAGTTGTGAGCAAGACTCCACTGTCCGACATCATCAACAACAACGACTCTACAGGAAGAGTCGCGAAGTGGGGCATTGAACTTGCCGCCTTCGAGATCACCTACAAGAGACGCGGCGCTATCAAGTCACAAGCCTTGGCGGATTTTATTGCAGATTGGATGGAGATGCCAGATGCTACCCCAATGCCGGAGCCAGAATACTAGGTGATGCACTTTGACGGATCAAAACTACTCAATGGTTTGGGGGCTGGTGTACTGCTATAGTCATCAACTGGGGACAAGCTACACTATGTTCTGCAGATCCACTTCGAGGCTACGAACAACATGGCGGAGTATGAAGCACTCATTTACGGACTACGCGTAGCCAAGGATATTGGCATAAAGCGCATAGTTTCCTGTGGAGATTCCGACTTGGTTTCCCAGCAGGTGGCTGGCACCTGGAACATGCGGAACCCTATGATGGCGGCATATCAAGACGAAGTGGACGAGATAGCCAAGAGCTTCTTGGGCTATGAGGTTAAGTATGTACCTAGGTAACAAAATGAGGCGGTTAATCTATTGTCTAAGCTTGGATCGGGGCGCAAATGAATTCCACTGGCGTTTTCCTGGAGCATCTAAGGACACCATCCATGAAGGGAGCGAACATCGACAACCCGGACAGGGTTGACTCTTTCATTCACATGGTGGCAAAGGTCCCTCCGGTTTGGACAAAACCGTTCTGGAGTATCTCTAACACGGAACTTTGCCCGACAACGAGGTCGAAAGACGAAAACTAGTACGTCGAGCAAAGGGCTATACCATAATCAATGGATAGCTCTACAAAAGAAGCACTACTGGTGTATACCTTAAGTGTGTTTCCCAGCAAGATGGTATTGAAATCCTACGCGAAATCCATCTCGGAGATTGCAGGCATCACGCCGCTCCCCGGTCGTTGGTCACTAAAGCTTTCTGACAAGGATTCTACTGGCTGACCGTGAAGGCCAACGCCGACAAGCTGGTTGAGACATGCATGGGATGCCAGTACTATGCCCGACAACCACATGTTCCTGCTGAAGAATTGTGAACAATACCAATAACTTGGCCGTTTGCAGTCTAGGGGCTGGACATGGTTGGTTCGTTGTAGACGGCACCATGTGGGTTTACGCATCTGCTAGTAGAAAGCAAATGGATAGAAGCTAAACCCATTAGAAAGCTCGATGGGGCAATTGCTCTTAGGGTTGTCTGGGATCTAGTGGTGAGATTTGGTCTCCCACATAGCATAATCACCGATAACGGCAATAACTTATCACTCGGAGAAGTGGAGGCTTATTCTTGGGACAAGGGCATCCGACTTGACCTTGCATCTATGGCACACCCATAGTCCAATGGTCAGGTTGAGCGAGCCAATGGATTAATTCTGCAGGGAATCAAGCCACGTCTTGAGGCACCGCTACATAGAGCAGCTGGAGCCTGGGCGGAAGAATTGCCATCTATGCTATGGAGTTTACGAACTACACCCAACAGATCCACCGGCTACACCCCTTACTTCATGGTATATTGAGCAGAAGCCATCCTGCCTTCGGACATCCTTCACGATACACCAAGAGTTGCCGCCTACGACGAAGATGGCGCTGAAGAATCCAGACGCCTAGATGTGGACCTTCTCGAGGAGGAGCGCGTATTGGCATGCCAAAGATCCGCCATCTACCAGAAGAAGCTATGCAGCTACTATAGTCGCCACGTTCATCATCGCTCGTTTAAAGATGGGGATCTGGTGCTTCAACTTAAGCAGAAGAAGTCACACAAATTATCCCCGCCATGGGAAGGACCGTTCATCATAAGCAAAGCGCTGCTCAATGGGTCTTACTACCTCGTTGACAATCGTGAACTGAAGGATAGACCCAGCGAGGATCATAAGCGTAAGCGACGTGACCCGGATGATGACTACTCGGAGCTTGATCGGCCATGGAACATAGCATAGCTACGTCCTTTCTACACTTAGCATTTTTTTATCTATTGTGTACCTCTTATATGATCAATGAAATAAAGCTCTCTGGTTCACTCATATTTCTGAGTCTTTTACCTCCTTTAGTGTTCATTTTTGGATCATATAAAATCTTTATGTGCAAGTTTTGCAATTGCACTTGTGAAAATTCCGCCTACAGGCGTTAGCTTAAGTTTTTTGGTCTACACGTTTTTGTCGTTTTTATGTGGATTCTGGAGTTGTGACTTTTGGCACTTATTATCGGTGATTTTTTGTTTAGGTTATTGAAGGTGCCATTGGGCATCATCGCCTAAGCGCATAGTTCCGACGAGTCTTCCGACTCACGAAAAGTCAAGCATACAAACCAAAGTAATGGATAAGCCAGCACTTGCTTAGAAAATATATACATGCTGGAACCAGTTCTTGAGTAGCAGGAAATAACAACCATTGTTTTCTGCCTTAAGTTAACAAGTAGTTTTTCGCATACAAATTCCAAAGGAAACAAATATTACATATTGTTTTTTATTCCTCTGACGCAAGCGACTTGGAAGAAGCATCATCAGCAGCAGGAGAGTCATCCTCCTCGAAGTCGGTGGTGTTGAGGGGCTCGGAGGAGCTTTGTTAGCCGCCGTCAATGGTTTTCATGGGCACGAAGACATTAGGGTCGACCAACTCGGCGACTCTAGTGTCAAAACCCGCGAGCGACGCCAAGATAGCTTCGCGATCTATCTTTTGGCCTTCATCGTCCACGTCGGGGATAACGGAGGTCATCGTGTCAATGTCAGCATTTTCGTAATGCGCCTTGACCATTGATAGCGCCATCCTCGCACCGGCCCGAGTACATGAAGCTTTCCAGCTTACAATACGCTCGGGGGCTCGGCGCAAGATCTCCGAGAACTTCGCCACGGAATCCAGCGCTTTGATGTTAATCTGGAGGGGCTTGTATATCTCCTTGGTCTGCTTGATGGAGGTATTAATAAAGTTGCTGGCAAGGACCATGCATTCCTTTGGAGGAGGAGGCGACTGGGTCAACCCAATAGGAGCTGCAAATTTCTAACAAAGAAACGCATGAGTTCAATAACACAAAAAGTTCAGAGTATCTATCTTACAGAAGTACAAGGCGGAGAATCACTTACTAAAGATGCTAATCTCGGCCTGCTGGAGAGTTTCCGCCAGAGAATCCCATTCTTGTCGGAGGATCTTGTATGTGTCAAGATTGCGCTGATTCTGCTCATCGGCTCCTTTCTTCTGCTCTTTCAGCATCGCGATCTCCTCCTTCAAGTGGTTCATCTCTTCGTTGGCAGAATCTTGCAGGACTTTCATGGAGTCCTCATGCATCTTCAGCATATCCTTCCTCTCCTGCTTAAGAATCTTGTTTTCACTATCCAGCTGTTGAATATGCTTGGATTGTTCAACAATATTCTTAGCCTTGGAAATGACTTCTGCAAGCCGGAGAAACAATAGTGCACAGTGAGTACTCGAAGAATGCTGGGACAAGACCAAGTGGGAATACAAAAAAGAAAGGAAAAACAGACGCTTGCCCTTGGTGATTTGTTCCTTCAAGAAGGCAGTTTTACCCTTTTTGGCTTGCAAGTCCGCATGCATCTTCTGGTACTTCTCGTCGGCCACACCTCTCCGAGCATTCTCATTCTGTGGAAATAAAAATTAGCGCTGCTTAGTCTACTTGGAGCATCTAGCCGGATAACTATCCACCTAGAGGCTTGGGGGCTACAGTGAGAGTTTTAACTTAGCAATGTGCTTGGTCTTTCTTTAAGCATCTAGTCGGAACTAATTCAGTTTTCAAATAGAAGATTGTGGGCTACATCATAATGTTTTTAACTCAGTTATATGCTCAGTCTTTCTTTAAGCATCTAGTCAGAACTAATTCAGTTACAACTAGAAGCTTGGGGGCTATAATATCGAAATTTACAAACACTATGTATGCTGCTCTGAAAGCATTTAGTCGGAATAATTCATTCAAACTATATGCTTGGGGGCTATAGTGAGAAGTTTTCTACCTCAGTCACTCTTAGAGCATTTAGATGCAAAGACCTATGGTTTTCCGTCTAAATCCTCGGGGGCTACAGTGGGATACTCATATAAAATGCAAAAGGCAAATAAAACTTACAAATGCATTGATCTTGAGGTTGGTAGCGCTCTCAGCAAGCAACTTGCCAAAGGAAAGGCTGTTTCCTTGCAAGATTTCTGCTTGCCGGAGAAGCTCCTCAAGACCGCATGTTGCAGATGTCGGTGCTGCACCAGGAACCAAAGCGGAGCTACTCGGCGTAAGTGTCAGGTAGACTATCTTCGGGAATTCTACAGTTTTCCTGGGTGCAGAGGCGCCGGCTTCGGCAGACGTACCACTCTCCACCACCGTCTTACCGCTACCGATGGCATCCTTAGCCGGAGCTTCAGCCATTTGGGTTGCGGTACTTTCTTGCGTTGACTGTTCGCCGACAACGGCAGGCTCCGCGTTGGCACCTGAGTCCACTTCCATGGCGGAAGGGCCAGATGCATCTTTGGCCTGTGAGCTTGTCGGAGCAGGCGTAGGCTGGACACTAGGAGTAACAGGGGCGATGGCGGGAGATGCGTGGGGAGACACGTCATGATGCAACATATCCTTGATATTTCTAGAAGCCCCCAAAGTTTTGGAGGTCTTCTTCAAAATGGTAGTGGCCTTCTTCCTGAAACGTGCAAAAAGTATAAGTACAGGAATAAGACAAGCAATGGACAATGTTGGAGAGAAAGAAGCTTACACAAGAGGCGGTGCTTTGGCAAAGGGTATCCTGGTAACCTTTCTTTTCTCTGCTTCCAGGGCGGCAGTAGTCTTCTTGGAGGCTCCACCCTCCGTCTTCTTCCTCTTGCCTCCGTCGGCAGCGTAAGAGGTGGAGCTCTTCCGCTTTCACGCCAGCGGGACATCATCGTCGGACACGACGGTGACTTCCTTCATCTTTGGGTCATAGATTTGGACAGCCATGCTATCCTCCTCTAGACTGCTAAGTTGTTAAGTGAAATCCCACAAGTGTTAGATAAGATGGTAATGGCTAGACGGAAGAACTAGAGTATATGTCATACACGAAAAACAAACAGGTACCTTTGGTAACTTGCCCTCCTCGAACATGTCGTAGGTGATGGTGAATTCGCGCTTCCTATCCTTCACCTTGACGATGTCCTTGAGGTGGAGCTTGAAAGAGTCTCTGGATAAGTTGTCCTCGGAGATGCGGAGGCTATCCTTCCTCTCCTTGGTATACTCATGCATCAACTTCGAACGGTGCTGCAGAGGCTGGATCTGCCTGACGAACCAGCACATAGCCAGGTCCAATCCGGTCAAACCCGTCTCTACGAACCACTCTATCCGCCTTATAGCGCGGGAAGCGTCGATGCTGGAGGGAAGGGAGGCCTGGGATCTCCATGTCGAGGCTTCGACGGCAGCTCCATCGACGAAGTCCAGATACGTTGCTTCTCGGCCAGCCAGAGGGATATCTGGGCCGTAGAAGTACGTTCGTTGCTATTTTTTACAAGACTCATGGCCAACGATATCGGGGAACCGCCGGCCAGGACGGATCTTAAAACTAATTGTGCCACAGTTCCTGAGCTCGTCCATGCCGGCTCCGGCTTCCCGCTTGACGGTGAAGAAATAAATAAAGAGATCTAGCCTAGGCCTAATCCCTAAGTAACCCTCACAAAGCGCCGCATAGTTGCTAAGCACAAGGATGCTATTGGGGGAGAGGTTCTGAGGCTGTACTCGGTAATGGTTGAGGACAGCTAGGAAGAAATTGGAGATGGGCAGGGAAACGCCGCGTACCAGTTGGGCTTTGAGGTACACCTTATCTCCGGCTTAGGGAGAAGGGGTGACTTCGCCGGCCGGCGCCACCCGCCAGGCAAGCCCCTCCGTCACAAGAAGGTAGCCCTCGACGAGCAGCTCCTTGATGTCGTTGTCCGTGATGTCCGAACCTGCCAGTCCCCCTTGTGGGAGTCATTTTCCTCCTCTAGCAGCTCCAGCGCCGCTGGATTGTGGTCGCCGCCGGTGGATTCGACCACCGCGGACTTGGGGATCACGAGGACCTCTGGGGGCATGAGGATCGTGTTCGCCGGCTTTGCTGCAGCATTGCCTAACGCCGCCATGGAGAGGGCAGAGCTGCTGCTAGCCATTGAGGAGGTTGAGGTGGTGACTGAGAAAGGTTGAAGGGCTAGGGTTTTTCGCAAAACGCGTGGAGAGCTCTAGGAGGCGCTAGCTGCAGGAAGAAGACGACGCAGGAGGAGAATGAGGTGAAAAGTAAAAATTCCACTGCTGTTACAATTTATAACCTCTAGAGTCAAGATTCGTGCAAGATGATCGACTGGTTGACGCGTGGGCGACATGTGCGGGAGCGTGCGCGGAAATTTCGCCACTTTACCAACCGTCGCCACCAACGGTTCGTATAGCTCGCGCAGGAAAACGGATATGATTGTTTTCTCTGCATGTGTGTTATGAGGCGTTGCTGGCCTACGTGTACGTCGCCCTAGCTGGCATTGGCAGATGAACCATCACATCGGAAGATTCCGGCATGGATGGATCCAGTCCGGCTACGGAAGAGTACGATAGAAGATTCAGCAATTCTCCGACTTACAAATGGAAGACAGAGAAAACCTTTACAGGGTTCTTTGGGAGGACTACAAGATATTGCTTGATAATTTGCCGACATTCATCTAGACGGAGCATTCACCCTGAAGAGGTAAGATGGCGCAAGATCTCGGAGTTCTCCGGGGGCTACTATTGGGGATATGCTATATGGGTATTCTCATAGCATGTCTCCTATCCGGATAACCCGGGTGGCCCACAGTTGATAGCATGGCCCATGGCTTGCTGGGCGACCCAATTATATGGATACAGATGGGAGGCCCATGACGGATAAAGGAAGGCTACGAAGGAGTCACCGACGTACCCAGGCCTTGGAGTGCAAGACACGCTAGACTAGTTGTAAGAAGTGTAAGACTCTGTAACCTATCCGGCTAGGACTTTTCCCTGTAACTATAGGACCAGGCGACTATATAAGTCAGGCCTATGGGAGACTTTAGGGCACGATAACTTAGACTTCCTAGTCACCTCGCATAGCGAACCAATCCTTGTAACTCGGTGTATTGCCATTATAGTGATTTATAGCAGGAGTAGGATTCCGCCACCGTCGTGGGATCTGAACCTGGGTAAGCTGTGTTACCTCGTACCCGTCAACCGTCCACCTTCCCCCACATCTCTAAACACGCACTATGAGGACCCCTCCATGGCGTACTCGTTGGCAATACCACGACACAACCTTGATAAAGTTTTGCAGACATGTGAAGAAACCAACCTTGTTCTTAATTGGGAGAAATGCCATTTCATGGTTAATGAAGGGATTGTTCTTGGACACAAGATCCCTGAAAGAGGCATTGAAGTTGACAGAGCCAAAATTGAATTTAGAAGATGCCTTGTCATAGAGATATCAAAGGTATTCGTTGTATCCTTGGTCATGCTGGTTTCTATAGGAGGTCTATTAAAGATTTCTCCAATATTTCAAAGCCCCTTACTAATCTTCTTCAAAAATATGTACCTTTTGTTTTGATGATGATTGTAAGGAAGCTTTTGAAACTTTGAATAAAGCTTTGACAACTGCTCCTATTGTCCAAAAACCTGATTGGAATTTACCTTTTGAAATTATGTGTGATGCTAGTGACTTTGCTATGGGTGTTGTCCTTGGACAACGTGTTGACAAGAAGTTAAATGTCATTCATTATGCTAGCAAGACTCTGGATGCTTCTCAAAAGAACTATGCTACTACTGAAAAAGAGTTCTTAGTTGTAATCTTTGCTTGTGATAAGTTTAGACCTTATATTGTTGATTCTAAGGTTACTATTCATACTGATCATGCTGCTATTAAGTACCTTATGACAAAGAAGGACGCTAAGCCTAGGCTTATAAGGTGGGTGTTGCTTTTGCAAGAGTTTGATCTGCATATTATGGATAGGAAAGGTGCTGATAATTTATCTTGTTTGGAAAACATTTATTTTGACCCTTTTCCTGTTAATGATAGTTCTCCAAATGAGCAGTTAGCCACAATAAGGGTAAGTCCACATGAGAGTCCTTGGTATGCTGATTATGCTAACTTTATTGTTTCCAAGTATTTGTCTCCAACCTTTATAGCTCAGCAAAGAAGGAAATTATTTTATGATCTAAGGCATTACTTTTGGGATGACCCACACTTATATAAAGAAGGAGTAGATGGCATTATGCGAAGATGTGTTCCAGAATTTGAACAACGAGAGATATTGAGAAAATGTCATGGTAGTGGTTATGGAGGACATCATGCTGGGGATAGGACTGCACAAAAGGTTTTACAATCTGGATTTTATTGGCCTACCCTTTTTAAAGATGCAACGAAGTTTGTCTTATCATGTGATGAATGCCAACGAGTAGGTAACATCTCTAGACGCAATGAAATGCCTATGAATTATTCTCATGTTATTTAACCTTTTGATTGTTGGGGATTTGACTTTATGGGGACTTTTCCTCCTTCAAAAGGGTATACTCATATTCTTGTTGTTGTTGACTATGTTACAAAGTGGGTAGAAGCCATACCTACAAACAGTGCTGATGGTAAGACCTCTTTGAAAATGCTTAAAGATGTCATTTTTCCTAGGTTCGGTGTGCCTAGATATCTCATGACTGATGGAGGCTCTCATTTTATTCATGGGGGTTTTAGGAAAACTCTGGCTAAGTATGTTGTAAACCATAGAATTGCTTCAGCTTATCACCCCCAAACTAGTGGGCAAGTAGAACTTTCCAATAGGGAAATTAAATCTATCTTGGAGAAGACTGTCAATAGATCTAGAAAAAATTGGGCTAAAAAGTTGAATGACGATTTGTGGGCTTATAGAACTGCTTATAAAAATCCTATGGGGATGTCTCCCTACAAAATGGTCTATGGGAAAGCTTGTCACTTGCCTTTAGAATTAGAACACAAAGCTTATTGGGCAGTGAAAGAGTTGAATAGAGATTTTAGACTTGCTCGTGAGAAAAGACTGCTCGACTTAAGTAATCTAGATGAGTGGCGAGGTGAAGCTGACGAAAATGCTAGGTTCTTTAAGGAAAAAGTAAAAATATGGCATGATAGGAGAATTCTCAAAAGGGAGTTCCATGTTGGTGAGAAAGTTCTTTTCTATAGGTCTCGTCTCAGATTTTTTGCAGGGAAACTCCTCTCAAAATGGGAAGGACCTTTTGTTATCAAGGTAGTGTACCGTTCAGGTGCCATCAAAATTTCTTCTCTGAAGGATGACACAACACATGTGGTTAATGGTCAAAGACTAAAACATTATATTTCTAGAGATTCTTATAATGAAGATGTGGATGTTATTCAAATGGTGACTCCAGAAGAATTTATCAGAAGCCAAACACCAGAAACTGCAGAGTTCGTCCTTGAATAGGTAAAAGTGGTGAAAACAGAAGGTTCGTGAAACTCCAATCTTTTTTTATATTTTTGATGTTTTTAATACATAAGGAAGACTATGAGAAGTAACTGAAGAGGAAACAGAGTCCGGGGTGGACAAAACCACCCCAAGCGCGGGCCCAGCCTAGCCGCGCCTGGAGGGGGTGTGCCATCCTCGAACTCCTTCTCCGCCTCGTTTCCGTGTCAGTACCTTCCTTATGCCTTGAAACTTCGTAATATATAACCCCTCGGATCCCCCGAGGTTCTTGCATCGTGTTATCGTCGTGTTTTTGTTTCGATCTGTTTCTGTCAGGAAAATTCTCAGATTTGGAGCCTCAATGTCTTCCTCTGGATCACCCACGGAGGATTCCTCTGCGGACGTCCTCAACCCGTACATGTATGAGTTGAGGGTTCATCCCAATGAGTTGATCCTCAAAGAGGGGAAGGTAGAGATGAAAGAAGTTCAAGGGCCTAAAGGAGAAGGCAGTCTAGAAGACAGGATGGAAGCATTGGAACAGGAAGTTTTCGGGTACAAGAAGATGGCAGAACGCGAAGTGGATGTTATTCACAAGATAAGTTCAGAAGTCATCACCAAGCACGATGGAGAAGTTGCTGAGCTCCGAGAAGAGATCTTCTCACTCCGTCAGACCACAAATCAATTGCAAGCACAACTCTATGACATACAGAATCAAAATTGTGATATGAGGCTAGATTTGATCTCATAAGCTCTGCTGCTAGTTTTAGGATTGCAGAGACAAGGACATCCTTTTTGGATGGGGAACCTTTGACTTGGAAGTTTTATGATGACAAGAGAACACCACCACCACCAAAGGAGTAATACGTCATCAGGTTTGGCATCCCCTTGGCTTGTTCCAAGCTTGGGGAGTGCCGCGATATCTTTACCTTTTTAGTGGATTCATATCTGTGGTAGAGAGGTTATCTTATAGTTTTGGTTTGTATGTGGAAGTATCTTTCCTTTAGTTGATTATCTTTGTATCCCTTGGTGTGAGTGCCTTTATTGAATATTAATGAGAAGTCTCATCTTTTACTTTTTGCACTTCTTATTTTAGTTTGCAATCTCTATTATATGATGGATCTTGTTGATCAGTATTGGCATCACTTTGGGAATCATCAAGTGGATCTAAATTGGTTTTGGCAAACCAAGTTCTGGTCAGTAGCATTACTCTGAAAGAGAAAAAAAAGAGAAAAAGCTTATAGGTATTTTGTATCATTTGTTTTCTTTCTGGTTGGCTCATAAGCTTAGTATTATTTATTTAAGATTATTTTGTGTCTTCAAGGAAGATTGCATGTTTGGCTTTATTACTTGTATGTTTGCTTATTTCTTTCAACTCTCTTGCTTGCTACCCAACCTTGCTAGCCAAAAACCTGTTTTGAGAAGGCATACTTCTCATGTTTCCAAACCCTTTGAACCAAAACTTTTGCCACTTGTGTCCACCATATCTACCTAGTAGCTATTTCTATTCCAAGCAAATTCTCAAGCTTCATCTACCTTTCGAATTAAAAAGTATTTTGTTATGTGAAAACTAGTTAGTAAAGCTCTCACAAACTTGATGGCACACTTTATTTCTTGCCCCAAATAGACTTGAACCATTGGGCCATCGAAGTTGTATATGCTTGCATCTATACGTTGGAATTAGCAGAACCGTGCTGTCACGGGGAACGTTTTCAACATTGCACTTGTACTCTGTACACAGTTGATATCGTGCTCTTTTGTCTATGGATGTCAACGGTGTGAAATAAAGAAGGAACCTGTAAGTCCATGGAGTTTGTATCATGTGTTAGAGAAACGCCTGGACCGCTAGCCTAAGCCATGCCTAATCATAGGAAACTTATAGCATCACCATAGTGATACATCTATGAAGCATCCTCAATAAAAAGCTATGCACATAGTAAATAAAAAGATCGCTGAGATGCTCATTGTCTGCTTGCCTTGTCATTTTGGTTATGGGAAAGCTCTTGTACCATGTGCAAGGTTACCCCATTGGCGGTTCTCAATGATATGCAAATACTTACAATGACAAGAACTTACCTGTGACGAAAGTTGAGTAGCATGAGGAGTGCCCCTTATATTCAAGGGACATGAGATTGCCAACTTATATTTCGTCAAGCATATACTCCATCTTTGTGCACTTTAACCTTAATCATCTCAAGATGCCTATGATAGGGGCAATGAGGGCTCAAAGCTAGTAAGTACCATAATCTTTTGGAAGATCTTTATGACTTGTAATCCCTGCTTCCCTCTATAAAGGACCTTTCTCCCACTTCCAAGTTGAGTCAGTGAACCTATTTCCTCTCTTTCTCCAGCAAGCATTTGAGTTGTTGTGTTTCAAGCATTCATATGGTGATTTATTCAATCATGTTCTTTATCTTCCTTGTTTGCACAAAACTCTTATCTATTGAGTATTACTTTGAAATCCTTCACTTGTGAAAAACCTTTTTGAGCAAGGAGTGCTCCTGTTTTGAAATTTCTACAAAAATCTTTTTGTGAAACTATTTGCCAGCTGTTCTCTGACCAAGAACAAGAGTTTGCCAATTCCAATTATGATTTATCTTTATGCATCTCAATTCTGACTGATGTACTTGGTTGCAAGCTAAGTTATATAATGGTGAGTTGCTTTCTTCTATGAGTTGTGCAATGGTAAGTGTGATACTTCTTGTTTGTATTCTTTTATCGACACTTCACTCCATAAACATGTCGACATGTTTACTGAGCTCAGTTTTCGCTTGGGGACAAGTGAAGTCTAATCTTGGGGGAGTTGATACGCCCAAATTGCATCACCTTTCTATATCATAATTTACCTCTATTCATTGATATATGTCTTATTATGAGGTATTACTTATGGCTTTTCATCTGTTTATGCATGTTGGATGATTCCTGGAGGATGGACTGCTTGAGTCTGGATTCAGATGGAAAAGAAGGCGTTTCGGTGCAATTTCGTGAAGATCAGAAAAATACTAGAAAAATATGGAAACATATTATTTTCCCAGAAGACGAAGGAAGCCAGAAGGAGATGTCAAGAGGGGCCACAGGGGCCCCACACCCCCCTAGGCGCAGGCCCACCTGAACCCATGCCTAGGACAGGTGTGGCCCACCTGCCCGGCCTCTGACTCCTCCCCTTTGCCTATATATTACCTACATAACCATAAGCCTAAGAGAGCGACCACAGATAGATTTCCGCCGCCTCTGGGTGGAAAACACCGAGAGAGAAAGATCTCTCTGGCAGACAGATTTCTGCCAGGGGAATTCCTTCCCGAAGAGGGGATACCGTCGCCATCAACACCATCATCAAGCTAGGCTTAATCGGGATCATCATCATCATCATCCACACCATCATCTCCACCAGCACGATCATCACCACTCCGTCCCGCTGTAACAATTGTGTTGCATATTGCTTTAGTTCTTAGGGGAAACTTTCCCGGTGTTGATTACTATTATAGTTGATGCTTGTGAGTGGGACCATTGGATTATTGTTTATGTTCATATTGTTATCCATTACCATATCTTCTTTGATCTTGATCCATATGATGTCTTGTGAGTAGTTCATTGTGTTCTTGAGGACATGGGAGAAGTCATGTTGTTAGTAGTGAATTTGTGTTGAGTTATTATTCAATGGTTTAGTATTTAAGTTGTGGTGCTATTCTTCTAGTGTTGTCATGCGAACGTCGACTACATGATACTTCAACATTTATGGGCCTAGGGAAATGCATTGTGTATTTGGATACTAATTGTGGGGTTGCCGGAGTGACAGAAACCTGAACCCCCGTTAGGACACCTTTGCACAAGGGAGCTTAGGATCTTAGAGTTTAAGGATGTGGTTATATTTATATCTTAATTACTTTCCTGTAGTTACGGATGTTTGCAGGGCGTTTAATCACAAGTACGTATTAGTCCAAGTAAGGTTGGTACATTAGCACAGGTTCACCCACACAACACTTACAACAACAAAGAAGAGTACTCAGCTATTTGAAGCGAAAGCACTTGAAATAATTCCCATGTGTCCTCAAGAACGTTTGGTCCTTATAAGTATTTCCACCGGCTTGTCCTTTGCTAAGAAAGGATTGGGCCACTTGCTCCGTTTGTTCGTTGCCTTTACTACTTGCTCCTTTTTTTGTTTCCTTATCAGAAAACCACTAAAAATTTGTTTGCTAAGTATACACAGGTATTTACTGCTCCATACCACTGTTCAGCACCTTCTTCTCCTCATTGGGATCGACACTCCTGTTTATCGAAAGTACTACGATACACCCCCTATACTTGTGGGTCATCAACCGTTCAGGAATCTCTACTTCTTCTTGGCTTCAGTGCTAATCTCATCAGAGGCATACCTAGACAGAGATAAAAATTTGTCGTGGTACTCTACCACAGTCATCCTTCCTTGCTTCAGCTCCTTGAATTCATCTCTCATCTGCAGAATCAAAGTTGGTTGCACATGGGTTCAGATGAAGATGAGTTTGAATTCATCCCAAACCATCATTTGTCCTCCATTCATGGTGCGAACGCTATTCCACCAAGCTCTTGCATCTCCTGCCAGATAATGGGTGGCAAACAGTATTTTCTCATTGGCCTCCACTCCTGCGACTTATAAGTTGTTCTCCATGGTCTGCAGCTAGTCATCCGCATCTAATGGCTCTTCAGACTTAGTAAAGATGGGTGTATTGGTGCTCTGAAAGTTCTTGAGCTTGGATCCATGGTTGTCCTGGTTTCCATGGCCTTGATTATTCTGGGTTATTTGAGATATGTGTTGAAGGGTTGCTAAGTAGTCTTGACGTTCGGCTCTTTCAGTTTCATGGTCTGAAACCAACATTTGCAAGATTTGCAGCATTGGGTCCGGGAATGAACTACTTCCTCCGTGATGCATCTGAAGATTGAGATAGATCATGAGATAAGAAGAAAATTTCTAAGGTTCATGGCTTTGTTTTTGAAAAGTTTTTAAAATTTGAGTTTGAATCTGGTTTTGACAACTAGCAACTTGCTTTTCATTCATTCATAGCACCCAATACAAACACACACCACAATAAGGAAACAGATGGTTTTAAGAACCATTCTATGAAACTACGATACAATGGGATCGGATACAAACATCTACGCTAGTGCTCAAGTGCTACTACTACTGAGAATCAATGGCTTCATCATCATCATCATCATCAATGAAGGCGGAGTCATCATCATCAGTGTGGAAGTCATTGGCTTGGTCCTCCATGAAGTCATCATCATCACTGAGGTAGGAGTAAGGGTCTCCATGGATATCTTCCCCTGCATTCTCCCTCTCTTCCAGCTGCATGTCCCGCTCATGGCTGGTCTCCTCCAAGTCTGTCACTTTGTGATGAAGGTGAGAAATAATGCGATCCTTCTCGTCACGCAGACGATGAAAGGTCTTGCGCTCCTTTGCAAGGATGGCAATGGTCTGGTGCTTCTTGACTATGATGGCATAGTTGTGGTTGGCATAGGAGCGGGCATTGTCCAACTCCTTCTGCCTATCATACAACATGAAGCTGAGATGGTTCACCTGATTCTTTAGCTTGGGGTGGTATGGCACCTCCAATGGCTGTCCCATAGCATCACGCCTTGCATAGAACTCAAAGCGGGTACCCTTGATCTGATTGATGCTTTGCCCACACAGACGGGAAAGAGCTTCCTGCATAGCCCTAGCGAGTCCATCTAGCCAGTTGTTATCTCTCAAGGTGAACTGGATTCCCTCTGAGGTGGGGGCTTGAATCTTGCCTCTGAGACTTGCAACAATCAGCCACTGCAATTCTCCTCCTTGCTGATCGTTGAGATGGGCTCCGAAGAACTCGGGGTGTGGGATCTCTAGAAGTTCCAAGATTTGGTCCAAATCACGCTCAAAGATGAGCTATCCTCCATTGCCCAACTGATAGTACTTGTTATACTTCACGTCCATCTACAAGAATGTAGGATGCGTAAGTTAGTAGAGTGATCAAGTGTGTCAAATTTTATGTAAGATTTTGCAAGAATATTTGAGGAACATGAATTTTCTTGAAAGACTCTAAGTGATAAGAATGAGAATAGGTTTTCATAAATACTCACTTCTTTTGTTTTGAAACTAAGTTTTTGATTGAAGCGTCATTCTAACTAGGGTCTCCTATGGTTAGGATGGCTCTGATACCAACTTGTCAACACCTAGATTTTTAATCCCAGATGCCTGTTATGCCATATATCGCAATCCTAGGATTACCATTTTTGCGAGACATAACAGATTGGTACCATGGTTCATCATCCATTACAAACCATAATAAAGGTCTTACAAATAAGGGATCTCATGATCCAGTCTTAATACAATCAACACAGCGGAATAATATAATAATGGTAGCATGGGCGAAGCTCCATCTTCAGGGTGACATGCAATGTTGACGATGGTAGATGATCCTAGTTGTCGTAGACTTCCTATTGTCCATCATCCTGGTAGTCCTCCTCATAGTCTGGCCATAGGAATATCCAGGGACAAAGCCATGAGTACTCTTTAAGTACTCGCAAACTATCACTAACAAGTAAAGGGTTCAAGTAGGAATACTAAGCTCTAGGTTGTTTTGCGAAAAGCCAGATTTATCTCTAATTGAGTTTAGAAGCAAAGAAACCTAGTTTAATGTTTTATAACACCTAAGTGGGAACTTAGTTTTCATGTTCACAACCCTGTTGTGGTCAAGTCAAAGTCATGATTCATTTCACAAGTCATTTTGAAACATCTGATGACGGAACAGTATGGCCACTCCAACTGCCCATAACAGCGGACGCGGCTATTCGAATAGTTTGACACTCTGCAGAGATTGTACACATTCACCACAACATTCGACACATCCGTCAGGAACAATCATGAATCACCATACTCAGTATGCGGATAATCAATCCTAATCTTTCAATTACACACCCTAGTATAGGCACCTCCCCTATGAGTTTGTCCTCCCAACCATGACGATCTGTCATTTTTATGGGAACTGCATAGGTGGACAATCATAACGAGGTAGCCTCAGCTCAAACCTCTTTTACAAGGGAACCCATACTAAGATATATAAATTTCAGTCAAGCCCTACCCAAATTCGGGTATTGTGGTTGTACGGTAAAATTGGAATGGTATCGCATCCGAACACAACCATCAGTTTTATAAAGGGCTAAGGATCATGCCTCAACATTTTCATCATCAAAATCATCTGGTGTTCATAACAAATGTCAAAACATTTCATTAGAACGACTCATCATTCTATGGTTTTCATAACCATTTTCACCAAGTATTCCCATCTAAAGTGATCAAGTTTTATATTTAGCGCTAGCCACTAAAGTTGGGGGTAATCACTAATGAGGGGTGCTAATCAAGTGTGACTTATCGAAGTCTAATCTCATGCCTCAGTATGACATCTAGTTCTAACTAACTTAGGCCAAGTTTTATGCTCTTTATGCTACCTCTAATATCTTTCCGAAACTCACAACACACTAACGAGAAGTAACAAAGAACTTTGATAAAGCAATAGAAGAATAAAGCTTGCAAGTAAAACTGGGATTTGGTATAATCAAGTGGTATAACCAATGCATTTCTAATGCATTGCATAAGTTATCTAGTAGGCTTAGGCTTGCAATTAAGACTTGCATGATTTATCTTATCTTGCTAAGATGGCTTGCCTTGAGTAGTGCAGTGGTTGAAGTTCTCCTCTGCTTCTTCTTTGTAGTAGTCTCCATCCTCTTCGTATCCTTGGTTAGTAATAGCGTCTATAAATAAATACAAAGTACACAATCACCAAAAAATACTTAACTACTTCTATTTGGCACACAAAGGTTCACACTAGATGATCTAGCATCATCACAATCATCACATGGATTTAAGGCTGTCTTATTCATTTTATTTTAGAAAAGTAATATCTACTCATTGAAAACTACTTAAGATTTAATCTTCTCCAATTAAAACATGGTATCATGTTGACACATGTCATCACCACATATCTAATACTTAGGAGTGTGATTTAAAGTGCTGTCACAATTTAATAAGGTTTAACCTTATTAT
Source organism: Avena sativa (assembly GCA_916181665.1). Taxonomy (NCBI): domain Eukaryota; kingdom Viridiplantae; phylum Streptophyta; class Magnoliopsida; order Poales; family Poaceae; genus Avena; species Avena sativa. The sequence goes on along the minus strand of OV702284.1, from coordinate 181,332,312 downwards.
TTTAATTAATTAAAGTGACTAGAAATGCCTATAGGTAATTCTTTTATTACTTGTCCATTATTACTGCAAGTAAATCTATATATTTTTATATATTTAGAAAGGTCTTATCAAATGTGATTTTTGAGAGTTGGAATCAACTCAAAAGCATTTATGGTTGAATTTTGAAAAATGTTTGAATGCAGAAAAGTCTCTGCCTTGTTATTTTCACTATAGGTGATTTATAATTTCAAATGGTTTGAATCCAACGGGCTTGGATTAAGAATTTCAATATCTTTCTAAAAAAATTAGTTTCATGTAATTTGGTTCCGTGAAACTCTATGAATTGATTTTTAAAGTTACTGTCTAAACTAGGTTTGAATTAAAATAGAAATATCTATTTGAATCTACTAGGCTGAACGCGGGAACTAAACTAGGCCGGCCCAATTGCACAGCACGCGCGCAGCAGGCTACTGACAGGGGGTTCCAGGCGTCAGCGGCACTAACTACATGAAGCGGTATCTTTCATCTAAGCCTTTTGATTAGACTAGATCCTACGACTATGGTTCGTCGTCTCCATCGGGCTGCGCCGGCGAGACTGAACCCTAACATGGCAGTTGGGGTTGTGTGAGGCTCATCGGGGCTCCGGCTAGGGTCGGTGTTGGGGGCGAACGATGTTGTCAACGACGGCGGTTCGAACGGTGGCTGCGGAAGCTCCTGGGCAGCTCTAATCAATGGTTTCACTTCTCCTCCTCCGCGGTAGACTCCGGTGAAATTCTGGCGACCTGGTGATCGCCTTGCTCTAGGGAAAGGTGTGGGAGGTTATGTGAGAGGTGGGAAGTGAGAAGGTGTGGCGAATTAGGGCTGGGTTGCCTCCTTTTATAGCCAAGCGAGAGAGGCCGAGCAGCATGGACAGAGCTCGTCGGGGTCGGCGGTATAGCGAGCTAACGACATGGCGCGGGGGCTAGGACGGTGCATGGTCTCTTGGCGACGCTCTAGGGATTAATGGCGCGGAAAGGGGCGGTCGAGAACGGTCGGAACGCGTTGGTGCTCTGAGCGGAATCGACGGGGTTTTTGACGACGCATGGGTGCTACGGGTCGCGCGGCGGCGAACGGGGATGTCTAGGACGTTGCTGGGGTCGTGTTGATTGCAGGCACGAGAGGCGAAGGCGAGGCACGGCGTGTGCGAGCGTTTCGGGCGCGGTGCTCTGGAGTTCTCTCGGCATGGCAGGGACGAACTGGGCGCGTCACGTTCTCTATGGTCCATGGCTTGGCAGTGCTCGAGGGCTGGACAGGGGTGGCGGTGGATGTTGGGATGCCTCCTGGACATGGTGGCTAGGCGCGGTGAACGCTCCTGCTAGCTTGCCATGGTCGGCTGGAAAGGGGGGTGGTCGGGCATGCACGACAGGGTGCAAAGTGTAGGGTTCTAGGTTGTTCAATGCAGGTGTGCTCACTTGGGGGAACAAGGGTGAGCAAAGGGAGACAATGGTTTGAATTATCACTTCTCAAAACAGTGAAAGTTTAGCCAATTTGATTTGTGTCTGCCAAGTGTTTGACAAAATGGCCAAAAGAACTTTATATTTGAATTTTTAGATGAATTTTGGTGAGTCCTCTGGTCACATACTTGGCAGTATCTCGTTGCTTGGGTTTGTCAATGTGAACTGGTTTGAGTGGTTTTTGAGAAATGGTGATCTTACCATATGAACTAGATTCAATTTTGAATTGTTCTTGGCATAGGTTTCCGTGGGTTTGCAAGGTGGGCTTGGGTTCACTTTTACTTGGTCTAGCAAGGGGTGAAAAGAATTGGATTTGTTTCTGTTAGAAATCTTGGACTAGAAACACTTAAAGTGGTCTAGTGGTTAACTTTTGTCAAAATGACCATTAGCTCATATTGTTTATATTTGAATTTCTATTGATTTGATTATGCTTGGAAATGATTTAGATGATATTGTCTTCATCTTTAAACCATTCCTTGCCATTCATAACAATCAAACAAGTCATTGCAAGCATTCATCACATACACACATGCATTCATATTGATTTTAATTAACAAAAGTTTTTGTTAGCCCTAAACTTTGGTGACTAGAACTTGATAATCTTGATTAATATTTTTGGGATGTTACATTTGATGTCAAAGAAAAACAACACTTTATTTGTTTTGATGAACATCATCACATATTCTCTTGCTAGTTACTTAGTCCATTTCAGTTCATGAATTATGTTGTTTTGTATGACATTTCACACCAACAAATTTGGTATCCAATACCCAAGAACCACATTGTTTAACAAGCAAAGGATACATCCATAACATGTATATCATCTATATACCTAAGCTGAACAATTCTAGTCTTTTCTTTTCTGACAAATATTTTTGAGATTCTCTTTCAGCATTGCCTTTTCTGTTAAAAAGAATCTATCAACGTCAACAGTGGCACCATACACATCACACATATTCCAAAGCGTGTATAGTCAAATAATAATGTATTTGGACTTTCACTTTGAAGCAGATCACCATCATCAAATGTTTGGTATTCTTTCAAATTCCTTTCTTTAGTAATCTTTTAGTGTAGTAAACATTTTACCTACATCTTTTATTCATCCTTATCATGATAATTTTCATGATCAAACTACTATAGCTTATAACGGTGAATTGCGAGTATAATGTTGCTCTCCAAACCTTTTGGAGGATGAGAGGACGACTAGAGTCTCCAACTTTTGCAAATTTTCATCAAATATGAGAACATAAATTTTGCCATATTATACTCTATCATGTTGCAACCAAAACATTGTTTCATATATCGCAATATCTTCCACACATGATGGTTTTTGAAACATTTCTTTTATCTCTTAGATAACCTTGATACTAAATCAACCTTTTGAATATCAAGGATCATGGAGGCAAACATGATACTTAGATACTAACACTGGAATTTTTACTCTTGATTTAGTACTACTTATCAAACTTCATGGAGTAAATGGAGTTTGCTAAAAGTTTGCAGTAGGACTTCAAAACTTTAGATTGACACACAAAACTATACGATACCAATTTGTAAAGTAACTATCCAGAATTCTATAGTTCTATTATCTCAATTATAACTAAGCATAAGGTGGTGAATAGATACCAATGACTACAACAATTATGAAAATTCACTTTGATTTAATTTTTGATAAGTTGTGTTCAACTTTAATCATATTAATTTTTAACTCCCACTCAACACAACATCTCTCGAGTCATTTTGGTGATTACACGAACCAAATACACTACACCAAGTCCTATCATCATGAGAGATGATGTAGTTTCAAAGGCGAACAATCAACATGTTCATCATATCATCCATATTACTCATGCTTTACCTTTCGGTATTCCATGTTCCGAGGCCATGTATGTACATGATAGGCTCGTCAAGGTTAACCTTAGTATCTGCATGTGCAAATCTGGCTTGCACCTGTTGTATGCACACGTAGAATCTATCACACCCAATCATCACGTGATGCTTCTAAACGATGAGTCTTAGCAACGGTGCCTATTAAGGACGAACACTTTATTACTTGATATTTAGTGAGAGGGGTCACCTTATAGTGCTACTGCCGTGATCTAAGCAATACAAGATGCATAAAAGGGATTAACATCACATGCAATTCATAATATATGATATGATATGGCCTTTCTTCTTGTGCCTTTGATCTCCATCTCCAAAGCACGAACATGATCTCCATCATCACCAGCGTGGCGTCAAGGTCAATGGCGTCGCTTCATGGTTGTCCATCACCAACAACTATTACAACTTCTTGGAATAAAGTATTACATGATGAATAGACACGAAGGTCTTAACGAATTTAAAGACAACCAACAGGCTCCTGCCGGTTGCCATATTACAATAAGGATCATTGCATACATCAAATATAATCACAATCACATCATGGCTATATCACATCACATGCACTGCAAAAACAAGTTAGACGCCTCTAAATTTCTTTCATGTTTTACGTGGTTTGGGGATTTCGAATAATAATTGTTCTTACCTACGAACAAGAACCATAACACGGATACAAGTATTGTCAAGTGCCCATTGTAAATTGAATCTTAACTATAGTGGGATAGACAGACACCCGCAAAGCCACTTGTGGAATGCAAGTTGCACGTTGAGCGTGGAGCAAGTATCATGTGCGAAGACATGTAAGGTTAGCCCAGGCCGCTTCATCTCACCATCCCGCAAGATGCAAAGTACACGAAAAGCAAGCGACAACAAAATCATCAATGCCCCAAAAATGATTGTGTTCTACTCGTGCAACAGATATCCGCATAGAGTCGGCTCTGATACCACTGTACGGTTCGTTGCACGGAAAACAAAAAATTCTACCGCAAGAACACACAAAACTAAGATCTAATCTATGGACAAGCCAAGGTCTAATCTACGAGATCAGTGCAACGAGTTTGTAGAGAACTAACCCTCATAGATCCCAAGCGTTTAACGAGATCGTATTCTCGTGGTTGATGTAGTCAAGCATTTGCCAATCTCAAGAGTGTGTAGGCGATCCTTCCGGCGCCATGTTCCGGCAGCGCTTTCATATTCGGTCACACATACGGGAGTCGCTGAAGACCTTCCTCTCCCTTGTTCCAGCAGGTAGCGGAGGTAGTAGATCCCCTCGGAATCCCGACAGCACGACGGTGTGGTGGTGGTGGTGGAGGAGAGATTTTTGCAGGGCTTCGCCTAAGCTGGAGCAGGACGGTGGACGGTAGAGAAGAGAGGGGGCGGGTAGGATTAGGTGCCAATGGACAAGGGTGTGTGTGGGGGGAGCGCCCACACCCCTCATTATATAGGTGGGGGCGATCGGCCAAGGGTTCCCATCCCAGGCCATGCCCTCCCCCCAACTCGGCCTCCAAGGTAAGAGCTTGAAACCTTTTCCACCAAGTCTTCCTTCTTACCAAAAACTAGAGTTTGACTTTTCAAACTAGGATTTGACTATTCAAACTAGTGTTTTGACCCTTTTAGTAGTCTTGGCCGAATTGTCCCTTTAGGGTTTGGTGCAGTTGGCCCCTAGGGCATGCCACTGTCCAAGTGACCCCCTCCCGGGGTGGTGGAACCACTGGTGGTCCCTCTAGAACATTCTAGAAGTATCCGGTAAAAACACTAAAACTTTTTCCGAACGCTGGAAAACCACTTTCATTATATGAATCTTATTCTCCGGACCATTCCAGATCTCCTCGTGATGTCCTGGATCCAATCCGAGACTTCGAACAACATTCGGTCTCCAACTCATATTCCATATCTACTTAAACAACATCGAATCCTTAAGTGTGTCTCCCTACGGTTCGTGAACTATGCAGACATGATTGAGACACCTCTCCGATCAATAACCAATAGAGGGATCTAGAAATACATATGGATCTCACATATATCTACAATGACTTCATGATCGAATGAACCATTTACATATGATACTGATTCCCTTTGTCGCGCGATACTTTACTTATCCGAGGTTTGATCATCGGTATCTCTATACCTAGTTCAACCTCGTTACCAATAAGTACTATTTACTCATACTGTGATGTGACATCCCTTATGACCTTGTCACATGCTTGCAAGCCAATTGGATGACACTCCACCAAGAGGGCCCAGAGTGTATCTCATATGGATGGACAAATCCCACTCTTGATCCATGCGCTTCAACACATACTTTCAGAATACCTAATGCCACCTTTATAATCACCCAGTTATGGAAGTGGCATTTGATATCATCAAAGCACTCATCAGTTGATGGTGATTAACATGATCTCATGGTCGAATGATTAGGTTACTATGTATTTAAAAGCTTTGTAGCAAACGAACTTTAATGACTTGATCTTATGATATGCTTCTATAGGAGTGTGTCCATCACATCATTCTCCTAATGATATGATCTTGTTATTAATAACATATAATGTCCATGATTAGGAAACCATGATCATCTATTAATCAACAAACTATTTTAACAAGAGGCTTACTAGGGATTCTTTTATGTTTACAAAACACACAAGTATTAATGTTTCCGGTTAATACAATTATAGCATGGAATGTAAACATTTGTCATAAACATGAAGATATGATAATAACCAGTTTATTATTGCCTCTTGGGCATATCTCCAACATACATGTAATGAACGATCTAAGCTAGAGACTTAATTACAGAAATAAATCACTTACAGACAATAGCAACTGATGAGAGATTTGTCGAGGGCGCCTTGATTGAATAACTAAAATAATTATGAAAATTCAATGTGTATCTCGTCGTTTCAACGGAAGTAATGCTCATCTCTAACTGCCGCTATGAGCATAATCTTCCATTCATTTGAGGCTTGCATATACCACTAATGCAATTTTTGTATTTGTGTTTATAGATGCAGGACCTCCTCAGGTCTGGCGAGTGGCTTCCCATACTCATATTTTTAATGCAAATTCAGCCATGGGAAAACCAAGATCTTGCTTGCCTATGTATTGATCAACAATCATACCAAGATCTCTAGCCATTTGTGTGAGTAGTTGTGCAACCTCTGGATCCTCATCGGGAAACACTCTGAGCGGGGGGGGGGGGGGCACGATTGGTTTTTCTATTCTCCGAGATGGGGAATTGTTTTCCCGCTTGCACTAATACTTCTCGACCGTTGCAGATTCGCTATATGTGACTTCATAATAGAGCGATCATAGTCCGATGGCAGATAATATGTCCTTGGTCTTTCAAGAAATTCCACAAAGTTTTTCACTGTTTTGGGTGCTATATACTGCTTTGGCAGGACCCGCTTCGGTGCAAGCTGGTGTTTCACATCTTCATACATGATCCCTTTGTTTTCTCATCAATCATTTCGTAAGGTAACTTGGAAGGAGCCACATTGGCTTTCTTCCTTGTACCTGCTGAGGATTTCAACGCGGCTATAGTACTAGACCGGAGCGGCGGTGTTCTTCCACTTTTGCAACCGGGGCAGAGTTTGCTGATGCGACGGAGGCGGTGGAGTCTGTTGATGTGGAAGATCCTGCAGATGTGGCGGAGGCGACGGAGGTGAGGGAGTCTGCTGATGCGGTGGAGACTATAGACGCGTTGAAGATTGAGCTGGATTGCTACTATCAGAAGTTTGTGGCCTTGGCATCCAATTTGGAAGCATGAGGTATTCCTTTTGCCATAGAATGGTGCTTTCCTGGATTCTTCCGGTTCATTCAGATCCCCTTCACCTGTAGGGAAGTCAAGCTTCAGCTGCTCAAATCCGATCATAACTTCATCCACCCCGACAACAGTGTAGCCATCTAGAATTGTGGAGCAATGGTAAGTTGGTCTAGGTCCAGAAGGTAAGGCAAAGCCGACCGCCACCTTCATGGATATGTTCACAACTTTCACATGTAGCTCACAATTTGCTGGCTCTATGATATCATCCGGGGGTAGCGAGGATCCATCTTTAGTGGATCATCATGAGCTGGGATCTTCATGGAAGTCATCGTTAGATCATCAGTCGGGAGCTCCGTGGAAGCCATGCTGCTTTTCCACCGAGATGGTGGGCTGGTAGCATCGAATGCAAGATATTCGTCCTGCCGCTGAGATTGATTGGTAGCTTGCTGGCTAAGTGCTTGTATTTGCTCCTGCTGCCTCCTTAATGTTTCTTGTATCTGCTGCATCCGGTCTGTCTCCCTGTCCTTTCTTCTATGATGGCTTCTATCCGGATATTTCTTCCTATCGTCGGGAAACCCGAGCTTCCACGGAATGGATCCTTCAGTGCCTCTTGTTTGTCCTTTGTGATCTTTATTCCCAAGGCGCGTGTCAGCTCGTCATTATCTCTATCGGGCTGTAACTTCCCCTCATGCACTTCCTACATTGTAGTTTTAAGGGCTTTGTAAGGTGTTGCAAGATGTTCTTTTGTAAAAACACACTTCCCTATTTCTCGGTGCAACTTTCCCCCATTCTTGTAGAACCAAGACTTTGCCAGTTTGGCCTACTCTGATGTCTCTGGAGGGATACCTTTATCAATCAGGTTGTTCTCATCTTTCTCCCACTTAGGTCTGGCAGCCTTGTAGCCACCTATCCCCATAATATTGTGATATTTCTTCAGTACAGCATTAGCCTTGTTTATTTCCGACATTTTCATAGCTTCAGCGAATTTCTTGTACTCCATAAATTCGTCCCAATAGTCTCTTAGCTTTTCATTCGCTCTAGTGAACTCCAGAGTCTTTTTTCTAGGACATAAACATCTTGTACAATATTTTCTTATGGTATTTGAATTGTGTGGACATCTTCTTAAGAGCCCACTCCTTGACTTTTGGCTCTATAACTTTGTTTTGTGGATCCACCTCTTGCGGTAGGGTGAAATTTGTCATGAGAATATTCCAAAGAATATCTTTGCATCTATCCTTGACATAACTAACTCCATCCGTCTTTGGCTTATTCCATTCTCGAATGGTGATGGGTAGGATGTCCCTAAGAATAACTCCTCATTGACTTACAAATAATCTTGCGTTGTGCGCGGGAGGAATCGGGGCGCCATCTCCAATGACTTCTTCGATCTTGAACCAAGCATCAGGGGCCAACTTTTTTGTCAGGCCTCGTTTGCTTCCAGAAGATTGCTTCAATCCGGAGGGCGAAAAGAAGAAAGAATCGTAAATATATATACAAATTCTTCACAAAAAAATATACAAATCAAATAATGCATCTAGTCAGCAGCGGCTTAATTTATATACCGCGCCAGACTTTGTAGTCAAGGTTCCCTCACCGGAGCCATATCTTCGCTCACCAGAGTCGTATCTTCCCTCACTAGAGTCGTCTTTTCGCTCGAGATCCTCCTCCACTCACTCATCGGAGTCGTTAAGATACTGCGAGGTGATATCTTCACCGGCTATCATACCCTGTAATATCTCTTCTTGATCTTCATCGCGCTCCAAAGTTTCTACAAAAACTTGCTAGTTATTTCCATGCTATAAACATAGCAAAGCGCTAATGAGTTAAGGACACCGCGTGAACTTGTTGCCTCCATGGAGTTAAGAAAACCGTGCGAAATGGTTGCTGCGCCCGTCTATCGTCCCTATATGGCGCGTGTTGCCGCGCCCGTCCATCGTTCCTATACGACATGTGTTGCCGCACTTGACCCAAAGACATTACTCCCCCAACCCAAATACATTACTCCCCCAACAAATGTGAAGGGATTGGCTTTGTGCTCACATTTCACAGTCCCTGACCACTACTCGGAAAACGGCTATGGTAATCCACACTTCTTTGGCGCACTTGCTAGTGGTGCCCCACGGGTAAAATAGGCGTGACGCACTGCCCACAGGTACCCTACGGCTAACTGTCATAAGCGTGGCGCACATGGGGGTGGTGCGCCACGGCTATGTGTGGGCCAGGGCACATGTGGCCACATCACACATACCCTTAGCGCACTAGGTCAAGGTGCGCTACGGATGTTTCACTTATCCGTAGGACACCTTGACCTAGTGCGCTACAGGCATGTTTGCTGCTGCAGCTGGGTCAATTTAGCCGTAGGGCACTCTGCCCTACTGCCCTACGGCTAAGTGGCATACACCAACTCCACCCCCCTGTGGATCGCCTTTTTAGGCTTTGCAAAAAATAAAAGAAAATAATAAACACTTCAAAAAATTAAATCCTTTCATATTTAGGTAGGTAATGTGGTATAGCTTCTAGTAAAATTAACAAAAATGAGTTTCGACTTTATTTGCAAAAAAAAGTCATGCCACGGTAAAAAGGCCGTAACTTTTGCATACGATATCGAAAAAAATCGTATAATATACCAAAATGACGAGAACGAGATTTCGCATCTGCTCGCAACGACCTCCGGTCGTTTAGTGATTTTTTAGATTTTCAAAATTCGAAAAGAGTAAAAAATTACGGTCAAAAGACCGTTTTTTCCTGCAGAAAAAAATAGAGGGCGACTTACCCGTAGCGCACCACCACCTAGTGCGCCACGGATAAGCTTGGGCGGGATTCAAATTTGAATCCCCACCCCGCCCTCCTCCCTTTTCCTTTCCCCTTTTCCCTTTCCCTTTTCCCTCTTCCTCTCCCTTTCCCTTATCCTTCTTCCTTCTTCCTTCTCCTCCTTCCCCTTCTCCTCTCCTTGCAGTGACGGCGCGACGTCGGCCTCCTCCTCCTCCTCCTCGCAGTGACAACGGGCGACGGAGGTACAATGATGGCCTCCTTCTCCTCCTCCTCGCAGTGACAACGGGCGACAGCGGCATCCTTCTCCTCACCGACCTCCCTTCCTCCCTCTCTTCCTCCATCTCTTCCTACCTCCCTCTCTTCCTCCATCTCTTCCTTCCTCCCTCTCTTCCTCCATCTCTTACTTCCTCCCTCTCTTCCTACCTTCCTTTCTCCAATCACACCCTTCCTACCACCTCGACGCCGGCGAGGACTAGAGCGTCCATGACCCCTCCCGCACCTCCCTGCCACGGCCATGCTCCGGCGAGGTGACACGACTGCGGCGGCGATGCACGGACCCGATTGCTTTTGCAATTCAAAACGAGGGTGTTTTTTGCAAAAAAATTGTTTTTTGAAAAACACATCTGTGGCGCACCCTGTACCCCTACCCGTGGCGCACCTGGTAGTGCGCCAGACCTATCTCGATATAAACGTGGCACACCATGCAGTGCGCCACGGCTACGAGATAGCCGTAGCGCGAGGCCCGTGGCGCACTGCTAGTGCGCCACGGAAGGCCTTTTCAGGTGCGCCACGAATAGACGTTTTTCTAGTAGTGGACCCGAAGTCAAAGTCAAAATAAGTGAAATGCAAAATACAAAGACATGCCTCTAGATTCCAAAATATTGGTCAGAATTGATGGTCAACAATAATACTTTACTTTGAAAGGTATACATACACTACATATGATACAAATATAGAATTTGGTTGATCTTTCTTATGTATAATGAAAAATATATACATACACAATAATAATCCTTTACTTTCTTATGTATATATACACTACATAATGAAAAATATATACATATACAATAACAATCCTTTACTTTCTTATGTATACATACAATACATAATAAAAATATATACATACACAACAATAATCCTTTACTTTCTTATGTATACATAAACTACGTAATAAAAATATATACATACACAATATACTCCTTCAATTTCTTATGTATACGTACACTACATATTAAAGATATATACATACACAATATAATCCTTTGGTTCTAAGAGATAGATCTCGTTTTTCTAAATATTTGGATATATTATACATATTTCTCTAATTTATAGAATAGAAATTATTGATTTTACAATATTAAACCATTTTCTGAAAATATTAAAGCCTTTATTGCATCACGCTAATGTCAGCATGTCACGATGTCACTGGCGGCGAGGGAGAGCACGTGCGCGTATGCGGTACTAGGTGCATTGGAACGAGGGTAGCATGGTGAGCAGTTGGGTGGCGGCGACGCTGGCTATTGGTCGTCGGAGCTACGACTGCGGCGAGGTTCTGCGGCGGCCAACGGCGGATCACAGCACGGGCGCGCCTACAGGAAGAGAGGGAGCACGAGGAGGGGTCCTTCCGGACCAAAGCAGGTGGGTGTGAAGGGTTCTCGAGTAAGAGTAATCCTTCTGATTCTGATAGACAACACATAAAACCATTTAGACTGTTTGCCCTAGCCACACCGATAAAATTATAAAGGCCCGTAATAAACTTAGCAGTGCGTCGGCCACCGTACATCCATTCCCGGCTCATCTTTATTATATATTTAAGTTTATGAAAAAAAATTACAGAACATCTAGAGGAATGACCACTGTATATCGACACATGCATTGTATCAATGACATATGAAAGGATTAAGTTGCTAACCTCGATTGAGGAGGAAAGAAACAGGAGAAAGCTTAAGTGTGGCTCAGGTATTTTCACTAGAGGAAAAAGGGCTATCCGTTCGCGACCCCTCGGAGCATTAGTCCCGGTTGCACCACCAACCGGGACTAATGCTGGCACGCGTCCCGGTTGGAGCGGGCACGGGGCCAGGGGCATGCGTCCCGGTTGGTAAGGGGGCATGCGTCCCGGTTGGAGCCACCAACCGGGACTAAAGGTTTGGCCACAGCCACGTGGCGTGGCACGCACCTTTAGTCCCGGTTGCTGGCTCCAACCGGGACTAAAGACCCCTGCCCTCTATAAATGCAACGCCCCAGCCCTCTCTGCCTCCACTCTGTTTTTTCGAATGGTGGAAGGTGTGAGGGGGTGTGTGCTAGTTTTTTCTCATGCATGCATTGAAGGTGTTTGATGAAATGTTTGAGTGAATAATTCCGTTGAATTTCTCATAGAACAAAAATATAGAAGGTGTCCGAGACGCACTTGAGCTTTCTCCTCTTTATTTTCCTCGATCGAGGTTAGCAATCTTATCTTTTCTAGGTCATTGATACAATTCATGTGTCGGTGTGAATTGGTTATTTCACTATTTATGATGTCCTGTTTTTTGATAAACTTACTTATATGATGCAGATGAACGGTCGGGAATGGATGTACGGTGACCGGCGCGTAGCCGGGTATATCAAAGGCGTGGATAAATTTATCGATGTGGCTACGGCAAACAAAGAGAATGGATTTATACGTTGTCCATGTGTTCAATGTCGGAACAACAAGGAGTACTCTTCCTCGAAAATCATTCGCGGCCACCTGATTATGAAAGGTTTCATGCCCAACTATAATTGCTGGACCAAGCACGGGGAAAGAGGGGTTATGATGGAAGATGGTGAAGAAGAAGATGATGATAACAACTATCATCATATGTTTCCTGAATACAGTGATACTGCAATGGAAGACAATGGAGAGGAAAGAGGTGAAGAACGGGCATCAGATGAGCCGGCTGATGAACTTGGTAGGGTCATTTCTGATGCAAAGCGAGACTGTGAAACAGAAAATGAGAAGTTGAAGTTAGAGGGCATGTTAGAATATCACAAGAAATTGTTGTACCCAAATTGTGAAGATGGCAGCACAAAGCTCGGTACCACACTGGAATTGTTGCGATGGAAGGCAGAGTGTGGTCTAACTGACTCCTCATTTGAAAAGATGCTGAAAATAATGAAGCCGAAGTTTCCAAAATATAACGAACTTCCCGAGAGTACCTACGAAGCAAAGAAGACTCTCTGTCCTCTGGGATTAGATGTGCAAAAGATACATGCATGCATTAATGACTGCATCTCTACCGCGGTAAGGAGTATGAGAATTTGGATAAATGCCCGGTATGCAACGCGTTGCGGTATAAGATCAGACGAGATGACCCTGGTGATGTTGAGGGAAAGCCCCTCCGGAAGAGGGTTCCTGCTAAGGTTATGTGGTATGCTCCTATAATACCAAGGTTGAAACGCATGTTCAGAAACAAAGAGCATGCCAGGTTGTTGCGATGGCACAAAGAAGACCGTAAGAAAGACGGGAAGTTGATACACCCTGCTGATGGGTCACAGTGGAGAAAAATCGAGAGAGACTTCCCAGACTTTGCAGGTGACGCAAGGAACTTATGGTTTGGTCTAAGTACGGATGGCATGAATCCTTTTGGGGAGCAGAGCTGCAGTCACAGCACCTGGCCCGTGACTCTATGTATCTACAACCTGCCTCCTTGGTTGTGCATGAAGCGTAAGTTTATTATGATGCCAGTGCTCATCCAAGGCCCGAAGCAACCGGGCAACGACATTGATGTGTACCTTAGGCCATTAGTTGAAGAACTCTTACAGTTGTGGGGCAAACCAGGTGTACGTGCGTGGGATGAGAACAAACAGGAGCCATTTAATCTACGAGGGTTGTTATTCGTAACCATCAATGATTGGCCTGCTCTTAGTAACCTTTCAGGACAGACAAACAAAGAATATAAGGCATGCACCCACTGTTTAGATAAGACCAAAGGTACATATTTGCATAAATGCAAGAAGGTTGTGTACCTGGCGAATCGACGATTTCTTACGACCAATCATCCCGTAAGAAAGAAAGGCAAGCATTTCAAAGGTGAGGCAGATCACCAGAAGAAGCCTGAACTCCCTGCTGGTGATGATGTATTTGGTATGGTCAAGGACATAGAAGTAATCTTTGGAAAGGGTCCCAGCGGTCAATCAGTTCCGAACGACGTCGCTACAGGACACGCACCCATGTGGAAGAAGAAATCTATATTTTGGGAGCTGCCATATTGGAAAGTCCTGCGTGTCCGCTCTTCAATCGACGTGATGCACGTGACGACGAATCTCTGCGTGAACCTGCTAGGTTTCCTAGGCATGTATGGGAAGACAAAAAATACACCTGAAGCACGGGAGGACCAACAAATTATGAAAGACCCAAAGAACATGCATACAGATAACAAGACGGATAAAGGGCGTCACTTAAGTCGTGCCAGCTATGCTCTTACCAAAGCAGAGAAGGAAATCTTTTTTGAAGTCCTTTACAGTATCAAGGTGCCGTCGGGCTTCTCATCTAATATAAAGGGGATAATAAATATGGCAGAGAAAAAGTTCCAAAACCTGAAGTCTCATGACTGTCACGTGATTATGACGCAGTTGCTTCCGATTGCATTGAGGGGGCTTCTACCGGAAAATGTTCGAGTACCCATTGTGAAGCTGTGTGCATTCCTCAATGCAATATCTCAGAAGATAATCAATCCAGATATTCTGCCAAGGTTACAGAAGGATGTGGTACAATGTCTTGTTAGTTTTGAATTGGTGTTCCCACCATCCTTCTTCAATATTATGACGCATCTCCTGGTTCATCTAGTGGAAGAGATTGCCATTCTCGGTCCGGTATTTCTGCACAATATGTTCCCCTTTGAGAGGTTCATGGGAGTCTTAAAGAAATATGTTCATAACCGTGCTAGACCAGAAGGAAGCATCTTCAAGGGATATGGAACAGAGGAGGTCATTGAGTTTTGTGTTGACTTTATTCCTGACCTTAAGACGATTGGTGTTTCTGACTCGCGGCATGAGGGAAGACTAAGTGGAAAAGGCACGCTGGGAAAGAAAGCAATGATATGTAGGGACGGGGATTCTTTCACTAAAGCACACTACACAGTTCTACATAATTCCACCTTGGCAGCTCCGTATATCGAGGAACACAAGAATATTGTACGCTCCAAAAACCCGGGGAAGCCTGAATCATGGATTATAGATGAACACATGAAGTCTTTCGGTGGTTGGATGCGGACACATCTCTTGAATGACACCACTGTTGGAGATGAGCTATACTTGTTGGCCGCGTCACCATCTTCTACTGTATTGAATTTCCAAGGGTACGAAATAAATGGGAATACATTCTACACGATCGCCCAAGATAAAAAGAGCACCAACCAAAATAGTGGTGTCCGCTTTGATGCAATAGACGAGAATGGACAAAAGGACACATATTATGGTCACATAGAGGAGATATGGGAACTAGACTATGGAGTCTCTTTTAAGGTCCCTTTGTTTCGCTGCAAATGGGTCAACCTGAATGGGGAAGGGGTAAAGATAGACCAGTTGTATGGAATGACAACAGTGGATCTCAACAATCTTGGTTATAGAGATGAACCATTCGTCCTAGCCAATGATGTGTCTTAGGTTTTCTATGTGAAGGACATGTCCTCCAGACCGAAAAAAAGAAAAAATATGCAAACGAATACATCATATGATGAGCCAAAGCGTCACATAGTTCTTTCAGGGAAAAGAAACATCGTGGGAATCGAGGACAAGATAGACATATCAGAAGATTATAATAAGTTTGATGAAATTCCGCCCTTCACAGTGAAAACTGACCCAAGCATTCCGTTAAGTAAAGAAGATGCTCCATGGTTACGTCTGAAGCGGTCATAAGGAATGAAATATGCCAAGAAGTTCATGCTCATATTATGTAACTCTAGTTCATGTCTTTCGCGGTTTGTGGCTTGACCGAAGGATATCTTTCGCGGTTTGTGGCCTTTAGTCCTGGTTTTGTAGTCTCAGTTTTTAATATTAATAAATGTCTTCAGTGTTAGTCCCGTTTTGTGGCTGGACCGGGAGTGCCTCTATGACCAGTTTCTTGGAGATGCCGGAGGACTGGGCTCCGTCGGCATCTCCCTGAAACTGGTCGTAGTGGTGTCCCTGCTCTCGAAAACCATCTTGCAGCTTGTAACTTCACTAACTAGATCAATACGCCTCGGAGCTAACTAATTTCACATATTAGGGAGTGCCTCTATGACCAGTTTCTCGGAGATGCCGGAGGACTGGGCTCCGTCGGCATCTCCCTGAAACTGGCCGCAGTGGTGTCCCTGCTCTCGAAAACCATCTTGCAGCTTGTAACTTCACTAAGTAGATCAATACGCCTCGGAGCTAACTAATTTCACATATTAGGGAGTGCCTCTATGACCAGTTTCTCGGAGATGCCGGAGGACTGGGCTCCGTCGGCATCTCCCTGAAACTGGCCGCAGTGGTGTCCCTTCTCTCGAAAACCATCTTGCAGCTTGTAACTTCACTAACTAGATCAATACGCCTCGGAGCTAACTAATTTCACATATTAGGGAGTGCCTCTATGACCAGTTTCTCGGAGATGCCGGAGGACTGGGCTCCGTCGGCATCTCCCTGAAACTGGCCGCAGTGGTGTCCCTTCTCTCGAAAACCATCTTGCAGCTTGTAACTTCACTAACTAGATCAATACGCCTCGGAGCTAACTAATTTCACATATTAGGGAGTGCCTCTATGAACAGTTTCTCGGAGATGCCGGAGGACTGGGCTCCGTCGGCATCTCCCTGAAACTGGCCGTAGTGGTGTCCCTGCTCTCTAAAACCATCTTGGAGATGCCTCAAACTGGCTGGAGGACTGGACTCATAAGGCTGCATATTTATAGTACAAGCAGCTCGGCATAATGTCGACACTCACGACATAATGTCGACACTCACCCCTATTATTAGTGCTGACTCATCTTTAGTCCCGGTTGGTGTCTCCAACCGGGACTAAAGGTTCATCTTTAGTCCCGGTTGGTGACACCATCCGGGACAAGGTACAAGCCGCACGACATAATGTCGACACTCACCCCTATTATTAGTGTTGCCTGGCCCACTCTGCCGCAATCCCTTCAGTCGCGGTTGGTTTCTCCAACCGGGACTAAATATGAACCCTCTCTTTATACAGGCATTTCCCTCTATTTATTAGGTAACACTTAAGACATTTATTAATATTAAAAACCGGGACAAACCGGGACTAGCTAACACTCAGGACTAAAGCCGCCCCCTTTAGTCATAATCATGCCTAGTCCTATAGTACGCAGCTTCAGGGTCTTCATCGTCGTCGTCATCATCATCGTCATCGTCACCTGCCACTCCGGGGATCCTCAGCCCATCCATGGAATATACCAGGGGCCATTCCAGCCTCGGATTCACGGCGGGTGGGAGAGGGGTCTCCTGGAAGACGATGCCGCTACCGCCGGGACAGTGTGGGGCCTGTGGCGGGTGGACTCGTGGGCACCGTAGGCGAGGATGGTCTCCCCCGGCGATGTAGCGCATCACTTCGATGATAGTACGGTTCGCCCACCACAGACGACGGCCAGCTTCGTTGTGGTTCACCGGTGGCGGGCCATCACCCTCGTACCTGGCGAGCTCCCTTTCCTGCCTATTAGCGAAGAAGGCATTCCAGGTGTCGTAGTTGTCGGGATCCCACTGGGGATCCATCCGCTGCTCCGGCGTGAGCTCGTGGTAAAAGTGGTTTGTGATGGCCGCCTGGCGTGCGGAACCTTGAGGGACAGGAGGGACAGGAACCCCTCCAGCGCTCAGCATCCAGCCGGCGGGCGGCCGGTAGCCCGGCGGACAAGGGTAGTTGGAGGCACACAGCGCCTCGGTCTCCTCGAGGGTCAGAATGGCCCAGTAGGCGTTGTCCATTGTTCTAAGAGAGGAAGGTGTGGATGTGTGGATAGCCATGACACGATCACCCTAAATATAGAGGGAAAGGGCGGGAAAACTTGGCGTGAAGCTTTGGGAAATGGCGGGAAATATCTTTAGTCCCGGTTAGTGACTACATCCGGGACTAAAAGCTCTAGTAGAAAGGAATGGGCGGGAAAACTTGGCGGGAAGAGGTGGGAAATGGCGGAAAATATTTTTAGTCCCGGTTTGTGACTACATCCGGGACTAAATGTGTGCCGAACAATGATCATGTTTCGAAAAAACCGTCACAAAATGACCTATCATGTTCGAGGTTTCATGGCTTTTTCGGTCCAAATGACCGATGTTATGTGCTGAATCACGGCATAGTTTGTGATGTTGTGCCCATATTATGCATGTGTGTGGACATTGGTATGGAGAATAATGTTGCAGGAGGAAGTTTTCCTTTTTGTCGCACGGAAAAGCCCTTTTCCATTTTCCGAGCGCAAAAAACGGGTCATTTTGTGAAGTAACCACCAAAATGCCGTTTCACAATGCTACCGTCCCATTTTACTAAAATACTAGACCACCTTACATGGACTATCTCCCAACCGGTACATCTCAAACCTTTTCGTCCATCCCGGGTAATAAAGGACAAATGTCTGCCGAATCGGTAGGAAGTGGGTCCGGTTTGTACTACAGGTACATGATCTATCGCCCGTGATTTTTTGAAAAAATCATTTTTAGACTCGCAATATGTGGTTTCTTCAAAGATCCAATGCAAGTTCTAACGATGCTTGTCCCCTATCTTCATGCACACCGGTTCAACCATAGTTAGAAATTCAGATAATTCAAAACGGGCATAATAAATTCAAAAAAAATCCGAACAATGAAAATCCTTCGCTTGGTGTCATATTTTGTTACATAGTTGAAAGGAAAAATACCAGACTTGGTATATTGATCATGTTTCGAAAAAACCTTCACAAAATGACCTATCATGTTCGAGGTTTCATGGCTTTCGGTCCAAATGACCGATGTTATGTGCTGAATCACGGCATAGTTTGTGATGTTGTGCCCATATTATGCATGTGTGTGGACATTGGTATGGAGAACAATGTTGCAGGAGGAAGTTTTCCTTTTTGTCGCACGTCAAAGCCCTTTTCCATTTTCCGAGCGCAAAAAACGGGTCGTTTTGTGAAGTAACCACCAAAATGCCGTTTCAGAATGCTACCGTCCTATTTTCCTAAAATACTAGACCACCTTACGTGGACTATCTCCCAATCGGTACATCTCAAACCTTTTCGTCCATCCTGAGTAAAAAGGACAAATGTCTGCCGAATCGGTAGGAAGTGGGTCCGGTTTGTACTATAGGTACATGATCTATCGCCCGTGATTTTTTGAAAAAATCATTTTTAGACTCGCAATATGTGGTTTCTTCAGAGATCCAATGCAAGTTCTAACGATGCTCGTCCCCTATCTTCATGCACACCGGTTCGACCATAGTTAGAAATTCAGATAATTCAAAACGGGCATAATAAATTCAAAAACAATCCGAACAATGAAAATCCTTCGTGTGGTGTCATATTATGTTACATAGTTGAAAGTAAAAATACCAGACTTGCTAAACTGATCATGTTTCGAAAAAACCTTCACAAAATGACCTATCATGTTCGAGGTTTCATGGCTTTTTCGGTCCAAATGACCGATGTTATGTGCTGAATCACGGCATAGTTTGTGATGTTGTGCCCATATTATGCATGTGTGTGGACATTGGTATGCAGAACAATGTTGCAGGAGGAAGTTTTCCTTTTTGTCGCACGTCAAAGCCCTTTTCCATTTTCCGAGCGCAAAAAACGGGTCGTTTTGTGAAGTAACCACCAAAATGCCGTTTCAGAATGCTACCGTCCTATTTTCCTAAAATACTAGACCACCTTACATGGACTATCTCCCAACCGGTACATCTCAAACCTTTTCGTCCATCCCGGGTAAAAAGGACAAATGTCTGCCGAATCGGTAGGAAGTGGGTCCGGTTTGTACTACAGGTACAAGAACTATCGCCCGTGATTTTTTGAAAAAATCATTTTTAGACTCGCAATATGTGGTTTCTTCAGAGATCCAATGCAAGTTCTAACGATGCTTGTCCCCTATCTTCATGCACACCGGTTCAACCATAGTTAGAAATTCAGATAATTCAAAACGGGCATAATAAATTCAAAAAAAATCCGAACAATGAAAATCCTTCGCTTGGTGTCATATTTTGTTACATAGTTGAAAGGAAAAATACCAGACTTGGTATATTGATCATGTTTCGAAAAAACCTTCACAAAATGACCTATCATGTTCGAGGTTTCATGGCTTTCGGTCCAAATGACCGATGTTATGTGCTGAATCACGGCACAGTTTGTGATGTTGTGCCCATATTATGCATGTGTGTGGACATTGGTATGGAGAACAATGTTGCAGGAGGAAGTTTTCCTTTTTGTCGCACGGAAAAGCCCTTTTCCATTTTTCGAGCGCAAAAAACGGGTCGTTTTGTGAAGTAACCACCAAAATGCCGTTTCACAATGCTACCGTCCCATTTTCCTAAAATACTAGACCACCTTACATGGACTATCTCCCAACCGGTACATCTCAAACCTTTTCGTCCATCCCGGGTAAAAAGGACAAATGTCTGCCGAATCGGCAGGAAGTGGGTCCGGTTTGTACTACAGGTACATGATCTATCACCCGTGATTTTTCGAAAAAATCATTTTTAGACTCGCAATATGTGGTTTCTTCAGAGATCCAATGCAAGTTCTAACGATGCTCGTCCCCTATCTTCATGCACACCGGTTCGACCATAGTTAGAAATTCAGATAATTCAAAACGGGCATAATAAATTCAAAAAAAAAATCCGAACAATGAAAATCCTTCGCGTGGTGTCATATTATGTTACATAGTTGAAAGGAAAAATACCAGACTTGGTATATTGATCATGTTTCGAAAAAACCTTCACAAAATGACCTATCATGTTCGAGGTTTCATGGCTTTCGGTCCAAATGACCGATGTTATGTGCTGAATCACGGCATAGTTTGTGATGTTGTGCCCATATTATGCATGTGTGTGGACATTGGTATGGAGAACAATGTTGCAGGAGGAAGTTTTCCTTTTTGTCGCACGGAAAAGCCCTTTTCCATTTTCCGAGCGCAAAAAACGGGTCGTTTTGTGAAGTAACCACCAAAATGCCGTCACACAATGCTACCGTCCCATTTTCCTAAAATACTAGACCACCTTACATGGACTATCTCCCAACCGGTACATCTCAAACCTTTTCGTCCATCCCGGGTAAAAAGGACAAATGTCTGCCGAATCGGTAGGAAGTGGGTCCGGTTTGTACTACAAGTACATGATCTATCGCCCGTGATTTTTTGAAAAAATCATTTTTAGACTCGCAATATGTGGTTTCTTCAGAGATCCAATGCAAGTTCTAACGATGCTTGTCCCCTATCTTCATGCACACCGGTTCAACCATAGTTAGAAATTCAGATAATTCAAAACGGGCATAATAAATTCAAAAAAAATCCGAACAATGAAAATCCTTCGCTTGGTGTCATATTTTGTTACATAGTTGAAAGGAAAAATACCAGACTTGGTATATTGATCATGTTTCGAAAAAACCTTCACAAAATGACTTATCATGTTCGAGGTTTCATGGCTTTCGGTCCAAATGACCGATGTTATGTGCTGAATCACGGCATAGTTTGTGATGTTGTGCCCATATTATGCATGTGTGTGGACATTGGTATGGAGAACAATGTTGCAGGAGGAAGTTTTCCTTTTTGTCGCACGTCAAAGCCCTTTTCCATTTTCCGAGCGCAAAAAACGGGTCGTTTTGTGAAGTAACCACCAAAATGCCGTTTCAGAATGCTACCGTCCTATTTTCCTAAAATACTAGACCACCTTACGTGGACTATCTCCCAATCGGTACATCACAAACCTTTTCGTCCATCCCGAGTAAAAAGGACAAATGTCTGCCGAATCGGTAGGAAGTGGGTCCGGTTTGTACTATAGGTACATGATCTATCGCCCGTGATTTTTTGAAAAAAAAAATTTTAGACTCGCAATATGTGGTTTCTTCAGAGATCCAATGCAAGTTCTAACGATGCTCGTCCCCTATCTTCATGCACACCGGTTCGACCATAGTTAGAAATTCAGATAATTCAAAACGGGCATAATAAATTCAAAAACAATCCGAACAATGAAAATCCTTCGTGTGGTGTCATATTATGTTACATAGTTGAAAGTAAAAATACCAGACTTGCTAAATTGATCATGTTTCGAAAAAACCTTCACAAAATGACCTATCATGTTCGAGGTTTCATGGCTTTTTGGTCCAAATGACCGATGTTATGTGCTGAATCACGGCATAGTTTGTGATGTTGTGCCCATATTATGCATGTGTGTGGACATTGGTATGGAGAACAATGGTGCAGGAGGAAGGTTTCCTTTTTGTCGCACGGAAAAGCCCTTTTCCATTTTCCGAGCGCAAAAAACGGGTCGTTTTGTGAAGTAACCACCAAAATGCCGTTTCAGAATGCTACCGTCCTATTTTCCTAAAATACTAGACCACCTTACATGGACTATCTCCCAACCGGTACATCTCAAACCTTTTTGTCCATCCCGGGTAAAAAGGACAAATGTCTGCCGAATCGGCAAGAAGTGGGTCCGGTTTGTACTACAGGTACATGATCTATCGCCCGTGATTTTTTGAAAAAATCATTTTTAGACTCGCAATATGTGGTTTCTTCAGAGATCCAATGCAAGTTCTAACGATGCTCGTCCCCTATCTTCATGCACACCGGTTCAACCATAGTTAGAAATTTAGATAATTCAAAACGGGCATAATAAGTTCAAAAAAAATCCGAACAATGAAAATCCTGCGCGTGATGTCATATTATGTTACATAGTTGAAAGGAAAAATACCAGACTTGGTATATTGATCATGTTTCGAAAAAACCTTCACAAAATAACCTATCATATTCGAGGTTTCATGGCTTTCGGTCCAAATGACCGATGTTATGTGCTGAATCACGGCATAGTTTGTGATGTTGTGCCCATATTATGCATGTGTGTGGACATTGGTATGCAGAACAATGTTGCAGGAGGAAGTTTTCCTTTTTGTCGCACGTCAAAGCCCTTTTCCATTTTCCGAGCGCAAAAAACGGGTCGTTTTGTGAAGTAACCACCAAAATGCCGTTTCAGAATGCTACCGTCCTATTTTCCTAAAATACTAGACCACCTTACATGGACTATCTCCCAACCGGTACATCTCAAACCTTTTCGTCCATGCCGGGTAAAAAGGACAAATGTCTGCCGAATCGGTAGGAAGTGGGTCCGGTTTGTACTACAGGTACAAGATCTATCGCCCGTGATTTTTTGAAAAAATCATTTTTAGACTCGCAATATGTGGTTTCTTCAGAGATCCAATGCAAGTTCTAACGATGCTTGTCCCCTATCTTCATGCACACCGGTTCAACCATAGTTAGAAATTCAGATAATTCAAAACGGGCATAATAAATTCAAAAAAAATCCGAACAATGAAAATCCTTCGCTTGGTGTCATATTTTGTTACATAGTTGAAAGGAAAAATACCAGACTTGGTATATTGATCATGTTTCGAAAAAACCTTCACAAAATGACCTATCATGTTCGAGGTTTCATGGCTTTCGGTCCAAATGACCGATGTTATGTGCTGAATCACGGCATAGTTTGTGATGTTGTGCCCATATTATGCATGTGTGTGGACATTGGTATGGAGAACAATGTTGCAGGAGGAAGTTTTCCTTTTTGTCGCACGGAAAAGCCCTTTTCCATTTTTCGAGCGCAAAAAACGGGTCGTTTTGTGAAGTAACCACCAAAATGCCGTTTCACAATGCTACCGTCCCATTTTCCTAAAATACTAGACCACCTTACATGGACTATCTCCCAACCGGTACATCTCAAACCTTTTCGTCCATCCCGGGTAAAAAGGACAAATGTCTACCGAATCGGCAGGAAGTGGGTCCGGTTTGTACTACAGGTACATGATCTATCACCCGTGATTTTTCGAAAAAATCATTTTTAGACTCGCAATATGTGGTTTCTTCAGAGATCCAATGCAAGTTCTAACGATGCTCGTCCCCTATCATCATGCACACCGGTTCGACCATAGTTAGAAATTCAGATAATTCAAAACGGGCATAATAAATTCAAAAAAAAATCCGAACAATGAAAATCCTTCGCGTGGTGTCATATTATGTTACATAGTTGAAAGGAAAAATACCAGACTTGGTATATTGATCATGTTTCGAAAAAACCTTCACAAAATGACCTATCATGTTCGAGGTTTCATGGCTTTCGGTCCAAATGACCGATGTTATGTGCTGAATCACGGCATAGTTTGTGATGTTGTGCCCATATTATGCATGTGTGTGGACATTGATATGGAGAACAATGTTGCAGGAGGAAGTTTTCCTTTTTGTCGCACGGAAAAGCCCTTTTCCATTTTTCGAGCGCAAAAAACGGGTCGTTTTGTGAAGTAACCACCAAAATGCCGTTTCACAATGCTACCGTCCCATTTTCCTAAAATACTAGACCACCTTACATGGACTATCTCCCAACCGGTACATCTTAAACCTTTTCGTCCATCCCGGGTAAAAAGGACAAATGTCTGCCGAATCGGTAGGAAGTGGGTCCGGTTTGTACTATAGGTACATGATCTATCACCCGTGATTTTTCGAAAAAATCATTTTTAGACTCGCAATATGTGGTTTCTTCAGAGATCCAATGCAAGTTCTAACGATGCTCGTCCCCTATCTTCATGCACACCGGTTTGACCATAGTTAGAAATTCAGATAATTCAAAACGGGCATAATAAATTCAAAAAAAAATCCGAACAATGAAAATCCTTCGCGTGGTGTCATATTATGTTACATAGTTGAAAGGAAAAATACCAGACTTGGTATATTGATCATGTTTCGAAAAAACCTTCACAAAATGACCTATCATGTTCGAGGTTTCATGGCTTTCGGTCCAAATGACCGATGTTATGTGCTGAATCACGGCATAGTTTGTGATGTTGTGCCCATATTATGCATGTGTGTGGACATTGGTATGGAGAACAATGTTGCAGGAGGAAGTTTTCCTTTTTGTCGCACGGAAAAGCCCTTTTCCATTTTCCGAGCGCAAAAAACGGGTCGTTTTGTGAAGTAACCACCAAAATGCCGTCTCACAATGCTACCGTCCCATTTTCCTAAAATACTAGACCACCTTACATGGACTATCTCCCAACCGGTACATCTCAAACCTTTTCGTCCATCCCGGGTAAAAAGGACAAATGTCTGCCGAATCGGTAGGAAGTGGGTCCGGTTTGTACTACAAGTACATGATCTATCGCCCGTGATTTTTTGAAAAAATCATTTTTAGACTCGCAATATGTGGTTTCTTCAGAGATCCAATGCAAGTTCTAACGATGCTTGTCCCCTATCTTCATGCACACCGGTTCAACCATAGTTAGAAATTCAGATAATTCAAAACGGGCATAATAAATTCAAAAAAAATCCGAACAATGAAAATCCTTCGCTTGGTGTCATATTTTGTTACATAGTTGAAAGGAAAAATACCAGACTTGGTATATTGATCATGTTTCGAAAAAACCTTCACAAAATGACCTATCATGTTCGAGGTTTCATGGCTTTCGGTCCAAATGACCGATGTTATGTGCTGAATCACGGCATAGTTTGTGATGTTGTGCCCATATTATGCATGTGTGTGGACATTGGTATGGAGAACAATGTTGCAGGAGGAAGTTTTCCTTTTTGTCGCACGTCAAAGCCCTTTTCCATTTTCCGAGCGCAAAAAACGGGTCGTTTTGTGAAGTAACCACCAAAATGCCGTTTCAGAATGCTACCGTCCTATTTTCCTAAAATACTAGACCACCTTACGTGGACTATCTCCCAATCGGTACATCTCAAACCTTTTCGTCCATCCCGAGTAAAAAGGACAAATGTCTGCCGAATCGGTAGGAAGTGGGTCCGGTTTGTACTATAGGTACATGATCTATCCCCGTGATTTTTTGAAAAAATCATTTTTAGACTCGCAATATGTGGTTTCTTCAGAGATCCAATGCAAGTTCTAACGATGCTCGTCCCCTATCTTCATGCACACCGGTTCGACCATAGTTAGAAATTCAGATAATTCAAAACGGGCATAATAAATTCAAAAACAATCCGAACAATGAAAATCCTTCGTGTGGTGTCATATTATGTTACATAGTTGAAAGTAAAAATACCAGACTTGCTAAACTGATCATGTTTCGAAAAAACCTTCACAAAATGACCTATCATGTTCGAGGTTTCATGGCTTTTTCGGTCCAAATGACCGATGTTATGTGCTGAATCACGGCATAGTTTGTGATGTTGTGCCCATATTATGCATGTGTGTGGACATTGGTATGCAGAACAATGTTGCAGGAGGAAGTTTTCCTTTTTGTCGCACGTCAAAGCCCTTTTCCATTTTCCGAGCGCAAAAAACGGGTCGTTTTGTGAAGTAACCACCAAAATGCCGTTTCAGAATGCTACCGTCCTATTTTCCTAAAATACTAGACCACCTTACATGGACTATCTCCCAACCGGTACATCTCAAACCTTTTCGTCCATCCCGGGTAAAAAGGACAAATGTCTGCCGAATCGGTAGGAAGTGGGTCCGGTTTGTACTACAGGTACATGATCTATCGCCCGTGATTTTTTGAAAAAATCATTTTTAGACTCGCAATATGTGGTTTCTTCAGAGATCCAATGCAAGTTCTAACGATGCTCGTCCCCTATCTTCATGCACACCGGTTCAACCATAGTTAGAAATTTAGATAATTCAAAACGGGCATAATAAGTTCAAAAAAAATCCGAACAATGAAAATCCTGCGCGTGATGTCATATTATGTTACAGAGTTGAAAGGAAAAATACCAGACTTGGTATATTGATCATGTTTCGAAAAAACCTTCACAAAATAACCTATCATGTTCGAGGTTTCATGGCTTTCGGTCCAAATGACCGATGTTATGTGCTGAATCACGGCATAGTTTGTGATGTTGTGCCCATATTATGCATGTGTGTGGACATTGGTATGCAGAACAATGTTGCAGGAGGAAGTTTTCCTATTTTGTCGCACGTCAAAGCCCTTTTCCATTTTCCGAGCGCAAAAAACGGGTCGTTTTGTGAAGTAACCACCAAAATGCCGTTTCAGAATGCTACCGTCCTATTTTCCTAAAATACTAGACCACCTTACATGGACTATCTCCCAACCGGTACATCTCAAACCTTTTCGTCCATCCCGGGTAAAAAGGACAAATGTCTGCCGAATTGGTAGGAAGTGGGTCCGGTTTGTACTACAGGTACAAGATCTATCGCCCGTGATTTTTTGAAAAAATCATTTTTAGACTCGCAATATGTGGTTTCTTCAGAGATCCAATGCAAGTTCTAACGATGCTTGTCCCCTATCTTCATGCACACCGGTTCGACCATAGTTAGAAATTCAGATAATTCAAAACGGGCATAATAAATTCAAAAAAAATCCGAACAATGAAAATCCTTCGCTTGGTGTCATATTTTGTTACATAGTTGAAAGGAAAAATACCAGACTTGGTATATTGATCATGTTTCGAAAAAACCTTCACAAAATGACCTATCATGTTCGAGGTTTCATGGCTTTCGGTCCAAATGACCGATGTTATGTGCTGAATCACGGCATAGTTTGTGATGTTTTGCCCATATTATGCATGTGTGTGGACATTGGTATGGAGAACAATGTTGCAGGAGGAAGTTTTCCTTTTTGTCGCACGGAAAAGCCCTTTTCCATTTTTCGAGCGCAAAAAACGGGTCGTTTTGTGAAGTAACCACCAAAATGCCGTTTCACAATGCTACCGTCCCATTTTCCTAAAATACTAGACCACCTTACATGGATTATCTCCCAACCGGTACATCTCAAACCTTTTCGTCCATCCCGGGTATAAAGGACAAATGTCTGCCGAATCGGTAGGAAGTGGGTCCGGTTTGTACTACAGGTACATGATCTATCACCCGTGATTTTTCGAAAAAATCATTTTTAGACTCGCAATATGTGGTTTCTTCAGAGATCCAATGCAAGTTCTAACGATGCTCGTCCCCTATCTTCATGCACACCGGTTCGACCATAGTTAGAAATTCAGATAATTCAAAACGGGCATAATAAATTCAAAAAAAATCCGAACAATGAAAATCCTTCGCGTGGTGTCATATTTTGTTACATAGTTGAAAGGAAAAATACCAGACTTGGTATATTGATCATGTTTCGAAAAAAACTTCACAAAATGACCTATCATGTTCGAGGTTTCATGGCTTTCGGTCCAAATGACCGATGTTATGTGCTGAATCACGGCATAGTTTGTGATGTTGTGCCCATATTATGCATGTGTGTGGAAATTGGTATGGAGAACAATGTTGCAGGAGGAAGTTTTCCTTTTTGTCGCACGGAAAAGCCCTTTTCCATTTTCCGAGCGCGAAAAACGGGTCGTTTTGTGAAGTAACCACCAAAATGCCGTCTCACAATGCTACCGTCCCATTTTCCTAAAAAACTAGACCACCTTACATGGACTATCTCCCAACCGGTACATCTCAAACCTTTTCGTCCATCCCGGGTAAAAAGGACAAATGTCTGCCGAATCGGTAGGAAGTTGGTCCGGTTTGTACTACAAGTACATGATCTATCGCCCGTGATTTTTTGAAAAAATCATTTTTAGACTCGCAATATGTGGTTTCTTCAGAGATCCAATGCAAGTTCTAACGATGCTTGTCCCCTATCTTCATGCACACCGGTTCAACCATAGTTAGAAATTCAGATAATTCAAAACGGGCATAATAAATTCAAAAAAAATCCGAACAATGAAAATCCTTCGCTTGGTGTCATATTTTGTTACATAGTTGAAAGGAAAAATATCAGACTTGGTATATTGATCATGTTTCGAAAAAACCTTCACAAAATGACCTATCATGTTCGAGGTTTCATGGCTTTCGGTCCAAATGACCGATGTTATGTGCTGAATCACGACATAGTTTGTGATGTTGTGCCCATATTATGCATGTGTGTGGACATTGGTATGGAGAACAATGTTGCAGGAGGAAGTTTTCCTTTTTGTCGCACGTCAAAGCCCTTTTCCATTTTCCGAGCGCAAAAAACGGGTCGTTTTGTGAAGTAACCACCAAAATGCCGTTTCAGAATGCTACCGTCCTATTTTCCTAAAATACTAGACCACCTTACGTGGACTATCTCCCAATCGGTACATCTCAAACCTTTTCGTCCATCCCGGGTAAAAAGGACAAATGTCTGCCGAATCGGTAGGAAGTGGGTCCGGTTTGTACTATAGGTACATGATCTATCGCCCGTGATTTTTTGAAAAAATCATTTTTAGACTCGCAATATGTGGTTTCTTCAGAGATCCAATGCAAGTTCTAACGATGCTCGTCCCCTATCTTCATGCACACCGGTTCGACCATAGTTAGAAATTCAGATAATTCAAAACGGGCATAATAAATTCAAAAACAATCCGAACAATGAAAATCCTTCGTGTGGTGTCATATTATGTTACATAGTTGAAAGTAAAAATACCAGACTTGCTAAATTGATCATGTTTCGAAAAAACCTTCACAAAATGACCTATCATGTTCGAGGTTTCATGGCTTTTTCGGTCCAAATGACCGATGTTATGTGCTGAATCACGGCATAGTTTATGATGTTGTGCCCATATTATGCATGTGTGTGGACATTGGTATGGAGAACATTGTTGCAGGAGAAAATGGTTTTGAATTATTTATTTAAATCCAAACACTTTTTATGTTTAAAGTTTTTCTAAATTCCAAATTAATATTTAAAAATATAAGTTAATTCATTTTAAAAGGTTATATTAATTATTTTTTAAAAATATAAAATGGTTTTGGATTATTTATTCAATTCCATACACTTTTATGTTTAAAGTTTTTCAAAATTCCAAATTGATATTAAAAATATATAAGTTAATTCATTTTTAATTGTAAATGGTTCATATTTTAAATGGTTACATTAATTATTTTTTAAAACAGAAAATGTTTTTGAATTATTTATTTAAATCCAAACACTTTTTATGTTTAAATTTTTTCTAAATTCCAAATTAATATTCAAAAATATAAGTTAATTCATTTTAAAAGGTTACATTAATTATTTTTTAAAAATAGAATATGTTTTTAAATTATTTATTCAAATCCATACACTTCTTATGTTTAAAGGTTTTCTAAATTCCAAATTGATATTAAAAAAATATAAGTTAATTCATTTTTAATTGTAAATGGTTCATATTTTAAATGGTTACATTAATTATTTATTAAAAACAGAAAATGGTTTTGAATTATTTATTCAAATCCAAACACTTTTTATGTTTAAAGTTTTTCTAAATTCCAAATTAATTATCATTTAAAAAACAATACAAATTTAAACCCCAAAATAAAAAATAAGGCGGGAACAGAGAGAAAATTCCTGAATTTTTTTGAAAACAGGGGAATATGTCCCGGTTGGAGCCACCAACTGGGACTAAAGATCCCCTGCGCGCCAACCCTTGGTCTGCTGAAAATTTTGGAGTATAGGTCCCGGTTGGTGGCTCCAACCGGGACGTATGACCCTTTAGTCCCGGTTGGAGCCACCAACCGGGACAAAAGGTCCTTTGGTTATAACTGGGTGCCCCTCCTCTTCTTCTTCCCCATCTCCCCTCCTCTTCTCTTCTCGCGCACGACGCCGTCAGGCTGCCCCGCCGCCGTGCACGCCCTACCGGCCGCCCCTCGCCCAGCCAAGGGTGCAGGAAGCTTCGCCTCGTCGCCCCGAGGCTTCTCCCCGAAGGAATCGGCCCCGCTCGCTCCCAATCGTCGCCAACGACCCTCGAGCCCGACGATCGCCGCCGTCGATTCGTCGGCTCCCGACCTCGCCTCGCCTCCCCGACACCACCACCGCACACCTGGTGAGTTGCTGGTCCTCGTGGACCCTCTCTCTCGCCCCCTCTCGCTCTGGTTCATCCTCCCCGTCGACCACCTGCCACCACCGCCGCTCACCGTCGTCGTGCTCTCTCTCCGGTGACCTTTTGGAGGCGGCGCCGCTACTCTTTGGCTCGCCTCAACCTCCTCTCTCTAACGCGCGCACGCACGCGCCCTAGATCGCCCCCGAACGCCGTTCCCCATCACCGTCCTGCAAGCCACCGCCGGCGTGACGTCACCCGTGCATCAGCGCGACCCAGCCAGGGAGCCACTTTGCCTGCATGGCTTTCCTATGTGGCCTCTGGCCCACAGGTCAGCATCTCTGGCTAGCCCCAGCCCGAGTGAAAAATGCCCCCCTGAACCACTTTTGCTTGTGTGGCTGCTGAGGTGGCTCCGGGCCCCTCTGTCAGTCATTGTGGCTAGATATGCCTGCGGTGTAAAAAGTTTAACCAGCTTTTAATAATTTCAGAAATAATTATAATCTTATAAATTCAATAACTTTTAATCTATAAGTCATAAAAATATGAATAATATATCAAAATGTTCAGAAAAATGAAACCTAGCTATCTAAGCTATAATCATGCATTGTTCAACAACTTAAATTACAAGTTTAATTAGAAGAACAAATCCACCCCTCTCATGTGTTTCGGAGTTTCTCCGAGTTAGGGTTTTCACCCCTCGGAACCCCGATTAAATCGTTGAGCATTTCTTAGGGTTACATTCCAATGCAAATTAACTTGTCATATCATCATACTTGCTTGAGCATTGCATCGATGCCATGTGTTGATTGTTTCCCTTTCTTTTTGGTGTTTGGATTATTAGGTTTATTATTAGTTAGGTATTATTAGGTTTATTAATTAGTTTGGTATTATTGGTCTTCGGCCCCACTGGTCAGTCACTGTGGGTAGCCCCAGACCCGATTCACATTTTCAAGCAACTTAGGTGCATGTGGGTTCGACGATGTGCCTATCTACTACACGGTTTCCCTTTCTCTTCATTTTTATTATTGTGTATGTATATATTAGGGTTTCTCTGAATTAGGGTTTATATCTCTCAACACCGTACTTAACTTTCTCCTTTAGCCGCTTTTACTTATTCGTTTTTCCACCTATGCAGAAAATATGGACCCACACGTCAGAGACGAAGAAAAGGAAGAGTTGATCCAAGGTGTGATCCGTGGGGAAGATAATTTAGACGTATCAACGTTTCTGAACAACTCCGGTGAGGGTGATCCTCTTTTTACCGGAGTAGACAACTTGTTTGAGGTTGAAGGTGTTGCCTTCCGCGAGGGAGAAGGCGATGCCTTGTGTAATCGAGAAGACGACCGCTCCGGCGAGGTGCATGTAATATAAATCAATTCATTAATTAATCATCTGCTATCTATATAGAAATAGTAACGACGATCTTTCTTCTTTTAGCCCTCCGGATCGAAGGAATCTACTAAAAAGAGCAGACGAGGACCAACCAAAAAGTTGCAAGACCATGAGAGGTTCAGGATCGAAGATGTCGCTGAAGACGGCAGACCGACAGCTCCCGAAGTTGTCGCAACCAAATTTGTGGCACAATGCGGAGTAATCGTTAGGGACTTAATCCCGATCACCATTAGAAATTGGAATAGGCCTGCTAATGCGGATGAAGAGGGAACATGTTTATTTGTCCCTAACCACGCCAAAGATTTACTGTGGAAGAGGCTCATGGTTAATTTCAAACTACCGAAGATAGAGCTGGATCCAAATGCGGAGGATCCATTTGAGGACGCCTTACAACATGGGAGAGCCATGGAGGCTAAGGTCAGGGAGTGGGCTTTGAAGAAGATGGCCCAGTGTTTCACCAACTGGAAGAAAAGATTGCACCTTGACTATGTCGTGAAAAAGAAGACTCCCGATTTCAAGAATATTCAGTTTGAGAAGATAAAACCATTCTGGGATGAGTTTGTGGAATACAAGAAATCAGAAAAAGCTAAGAAAATGTCTGAAACGAATAAGCTGAATGCTGCTAAGAAGAAGTATCACCATACTATGGGGCAAGGTGGCTACAGGGTTTGCATTCCTAAGTGGGAGAAACTTGAACAGGAACTGCGTGATAAAAAGATCACCCCAGAGACAGACGATTGGGTAGAACGTGCAAGGAATTGGTTTTACGGACATGGGGGCACGTTGGACTCGGAAGGGAGGTGTATATATAACATACGACATAAAGAAGACCCCTTGCCAATCGAGAGGATCAGAAAAGCAGTAAAGGCTGTTAAAGATGGGGACTTCATTCCCGATAGAGAGAATGATGAGCTCACACTCGCCCTTGGAAATAAGGAACATGATGGACGAACACGAGGCACAATAGGCTCCCAATCATGGAGGACTGGGTTTCCCGAAGAGAGGAAGAAATATCCTGATAGAAGCCGTCAGAGGAGTAAGGACAGGGCGGCAGTTGAAGCAGAAAGTCAGAAAGAGCGAATTCGTTTAATTGAAGAACGATTAAAGCAACAACAAGATGAAATTAACACACTTAAAGAGCAAAGTACTACCGGCCCATCTCAGCAGCACACTGCATTCGATGCTACCGGCCTATCGAATAATCGAAAAAGCAGTGTGGCTTCCACCGAGGTCCCGGGTGATGACAATGGCGATGCCGATGATGCACCGACGATGGCTCCTGTTGGCTACCCAGTGGATGATATCACAGAGATGACACACTGCGAGCTACATGTCAAAGTTGTGAACATATCAATGAAGGTGGCGGTCGGCTATGCCTTACCAATTGGACCCACACCAACTTACCACTGTCGTCCGGTTCCAGAGGGCTACGCTGTTGTCGGCGTGGATGAAATCATGCCCACCTTTGAGGTTTTGGATCTTCACTACCCTGCTGGTGAAGGGGATGTGACTGTGCTGGGTGACGCAAAAAACGTCACCATTCTATGGCCGAAGGATTGTATCGTGCTTCGAAATCACACGCCAAGGCCATCTTCGCCGCCGCCTCACCCGTCTCTAGCGAGGTCATCGCCGCCGCGGCAGCCGTCTTCGTCGCCTCACCCGGCTCCGTCGCCTCACCAATCTCCGGTGCAGCCATCGCCGGCGCCTCAGGATAAAAAGCGTAAGCGTACCGCTACTGTGCGTCGTAAGCGATCGCCGAAACGTAAACAAGAGCCTCTTCCAAAAGTACCAACGGTTCCTCCCAAGAGAGCTTATGACTGTACTGAAGAGGAGACTGCGGCGATCGTTGATGCGGAAACGACAGTGTTTTTCGCTAAGCTGAGGCGGCCGAAAGAGCCAGAGTTTCCCAGCACCAAAGAAGAAAAAGCCAAAGTGTTGAAAATGCTAAAGAATCTTCATCAACCCGAGCCAAAGATGTCATCAGACTATGAGCTTTCTATTCTCAAGTCACATGCGGCACAAAAAGCCTTGAAGAGCAGTACTGATGCAAGCGGGAAATCTGTTGCCCAGCTCGGAGAACAAGCAAAACAGACTTGCGCCCCTCTCAAGGTGATTTCTCAAACCAATGTGGGGTCGAGCAAATATGGGGCCGAAGAGCAGTATGATCCAGAGGTAGTTGCACAATACGGAGAAGCTGCCGCTGCTCAAGGTATGAGTATTGCCCAGTACTTATCCCAGTTAGAGTTCTTCCCCTTGAGTGAAGTAGCATACAAATACCAGTACGGCAAACCTCTCGTCAAACCTGAGGAGGTAAACAATCTTCCAACAAAAATGTGAAGATTGCATAACTGGTACTTGCATGCCACAAAGGCCGGGGCTAACTGGATAGTGCTGAGGGTTAAAAAAAAGCATCATGGGAAAGAAAGGGATGACATGATATCCATTGAATTTGATGAACTATTTCAATTATTCAATCAAGACGCCTTAGACAAATCGATCATCAGTGCCTATTGTCTGTAAGTACTAATTCTGTAATTAATTTAGTCTCCAGCTATATTATTTTGTTTATTGCATGTATATAATCATACTGTAATATGCAGAATGAAGATTCTCGAATGCAGCAGAGGACAAATCTATGACATTGGCTTCATTGACCCATATTGGGTTCATGAAGCTAATCTCAAAATAAGCCCCCACGATACGGAGGATAATATAGTACACGCGTTAAGGTTTCAAGAAACCAAAAGGGAAATACTATTTCCTTACAATTTCGAGTGAGTGTTATTGTCTTGTATACACTTTCTATTTCGCTTACTCGATGTTAAGTATATAATTGATTAGTTATGCATTTGCAGCTTCCACTATATTCTGTTAATCATTCAACTTGACAAAGGGCGTGTACTAGTCATGGACTCGAAACATAAACCCCTTGAGACGTGGAAGGACATGCAGATACTTCTTCAGCGGTAATTCTAATCATTACGACACTATATCGGCAACGTTCGTGAATTTTATGATATCAAGTACTTAATAACTTCTTTTATTCGTTTTCTTCGCCGGGCAGCGCTTGGAAACGGTTCACCAACAAGGCTAGGGGTGTTTGGAAAGAGGAGCTTACATTTCAACCACTAGATGTAAGCACCACTAGATATATCCACCCATCTCTTTGATTCTAGTTTTGATACAGTATTATCATGCTTGATTATTATTTTGATTGAACTATGTTCTCGTAAAGTGCCTGACGCAGGGACCAGGTAACAATCTATGTGGATACTATGTATGCGAGTTCATCCGGCAGACGTGCGATGAGAAGGGCAGAAATTTAGAGCAACTCCACGTACGTAAAAAATTTATATAGTTTTTAATTTCAAACAAATTGTGTTTAGTTTCATTCATATAGGATGACTCCTTTTTTAAATCAGATCGAACGTCTACGGGACGGTCTTCTGCCAAAGGATCGCGTTCGAGCAATTCAGGAGGAATTGGCGGGATTCTTAGATGCAGAAGTCCTAGACCCGAAAGGAGAATACTATTCTGCTGTATATAGACAATAGGGATTGTAAAAATAGCAACTTTGAAGGAATTGGCCGGTAGCATCGAATAGCAACTTTTGTATGTAGTGCATGAACTCGATCCGTGTATTGAATGTAATATTGTCATGATGATCTTGTGTAATATAAGGTTCCTTCATTGATAAGTGCAAAACACTAAATAAACAATAAAACAACCTAAATGAATTCTCTGCCGCGGCACAAAAAGTGGCGAAAATGCTGCCGCGGCAACAAAATGTGCCAAAATGAATTCTCTGCCGCGGCAGCAGGTTATTAGTCCCGGTTCGTTACGAACCGGGACTAATACTCTACCCCCCTCGCGCTCTGATGCCGCCACGTGTGCCCCATTTGTCCCGGTTGGTGGGGCAACCGGGACTAATGGTTAGAGCTTTAGTCCCGATTGCCCCGTCCCGGTTGGACAACCGGGACTAATGGCCCTTACCAACCGGGACGCATGGGCCCTTTTCTACCAGTGTTTATATCATGTTTGTTTTGGTAAACTCAAGTGGTATCAATGCTCTCACACATTTCATGGAGCACCTCTTATGCATAGCGGGGAAAAACAAAACAACATACACCACTTGTATATCAGAAAGAGAAAACAAACCGGCTCATATAAACATGTGTGGTTCGGGGTATATATACAGGAGATAGATTTTTAGTCCCGATTTCCATCAAAAATCGGGACTAAAAGAGTTGCGGCATTTACCACGGAATTTTTAGTCTCTTATAAACCAGGATCGATTATGGCCTGCCTCGTGTGTTGTCCCGTCTTTACAAACTAGGACTAATGGAAAATTTAATTCCTCTTCGTAAAGCAACCGAGACTGATTGCTCCAATAACTCAGATTAAAACCATATTTTCTATTTGTGCGGACCTATGGCAAGCCAACACGTAGCCGCATGGATCTGTGCAACCACACTGCATCTATCTCCGCGGGCGCATAAACAAATTTAGCCCGACGTACAACGCACGGGTGAATGTGTTGGAGAACATTATATGCTTGTAACCTGTGCCCGCGCATACAGCCGGCCTCTACTATACTGATAATCCTATATCTACAGACTGGTTGGCTTACGGATAGACTACTAACCACATACCTACTTTACTATACCCACACCGGGTATGTTAGGGCATCTCTACCGAATCTATCCAAACGGTCTGAGCGCTTTCGAACTCATCTGCGTGGAAGTATGGGATGTGCATTACGCTTTAGCGGTACCACCCATGTAGACTGATGTGCTTCGGACCGGCCTATCCAGGCATCAAATCTAGACCACGAATGCGTCTGCCTAGACTAACGCGGAAACGGCTGACCCAAATACAGTCCCATAATGGGCTTTTTTTTAAGTTGGCTTGTTTGTTTTTGCCTGTTTGGATCGCGCTGATATGCGCGGCTGGCTGGACAGACAAACCATAACCCAAAAGCATGATGACTCAACCCAAACGACCATAACCCAAAAGCATGATGACTCAACCCAAACGGACTAAACCGGATCGTGAGTCGTTTGTTTAGATCTTGTCCGTGAAGATACCCTTACGGACCAATTCTTAAGGAATCAAGCTACAGGATTAGGTGGAGAAAGCACACACGGGATCAGATCTATTATCACGGAAGACAACAAATTTAAACCAGCCCGATGGTTCCACCTCAGTCTTAAATGCTTTTCATAATAAATATTTCTTAAGTCTAGCATTATTGCACCGTGTACGGGAGTAATCGTTGGGAAGTAGTGATAATGAGTACACCAAGATATCACTGCGTTTACGTGTCCACTGCAGCCGCCACGCACGGCCGGGAGACGGTCGACACACGTCCGACGAGGCCACGGCAGGAGCAGCCCTGGACAGGAGACGGCGTCACCGAGTTTTTCACCGGCCGGGAACAAGACTAAAGGCATCTCTACCGCACATTCCGTTCGAACGTGTCCGAACTCATCTACGGACGGGGCGGGACATGCACGACGTTTTAGTAGCCCGACCCATAAACGTGTCTGGCTCAATCTATTTATCCATCTAATCTGGACAACGGTTGCGTCGGTCCGAACGCACGTGAGCAGCGGGCAGGACTGATTCAGACGCTGTCAGCGGCACCGATTTAGACGCAACGGCGGCAGCGATTCAAAGGTGCTGCGCGGAAGGCTGACCGGCGGCCGCCTGCACCATCAATAGCGACGAGACGCCACGCTGACTCACTGGGCGCCGCCTGCGTTCCCGCTCCGGCATTGGTGGCTAAGGAGCGGGAATCTGTGCGCGTTCACAGGCGACTGAGATATTTAACCATGTGCCCGTCGGTGCCATCCGTCTCACCTCTCGCCATCGCAAATCCTAGCCGCCGCCGCCACCACCACCAACGATGAAGCTCCATCGTGGCTGAAGAGGAGCAAGAACGACTGCGAAGCATCTGGCCCTAGCGGCCAGCGCTCTCGGCTGTCGGCCTTCCTCCGGGGACGTCCTTGCCGCCTCCGCCTCGACCAGAGGAGTTCCGGAGCCAGCCCGTGGGGGACTACCTACCACCGTGGGACCATCGCGCCCGGCGGTACTACCGCGTCGGGGAGTGCGAGCCTCGGTGGAGGGAGGGTCGCGGCATCCAACACACATATGTCTCCCTCCCCACCGGTTGGCACCTCCACCGGGGCCGTGTCGCGGTGTCGCCACCGCTCAAGGCGAGCAGACGACTGGCGGAGGAGATCCGCCACCGGATCAGCAACCTCCCATGGACCCAACGGTGGGAGAGGGGCTACCACTCCGAGGCGTAGTGGATCAAGTTCCTCGAGTGGGAGCACAAGGTGCGGCGTGCCACCACCATTCGTCGCGACCTATAGTCGAGGGAGGTCTACCACATCCCCGACATCGACTCGGACGACGAGGGCGCCCACAACTACTCCGACGCCGACCTCGACAGCGAGGACGACAATGACGAGGATGAGGATGACATCGTCGTGAAGCAGGAGACTGTGGACGACGTCGTCGCGAACCTTCCCCGGAGTACCAGGAGGTGCTGGCACGTGGCTACCATGAGGACGCCTTTACCGAGCAGGCCATTGCGGCCAGCGCGCGAGGAGGATGCCTTGTGGCGTGGCTACGAGGAGGCCCTCCAGCTCACCGGCATGGTGGCGCATGCGAACGCCCAGCTGCCTCCACCGTCGCCGCTGCCGGGATGGGCGCCAGCGATCACGCCGTAGATGGGGATGGAGCTGGCGCACCTCCAACACACTTGGACGCCGTGGCCTGGGCAGGTGATCAATCCACCTGCGCCCGCTTCCGCACCGGCCCTGCCGCCATCCAACCTTTGGACGCCACCGGAGTACATCGATCTTGACCCATAGATGGACAAGACGATGCCGGCGCGCAAAGATCGGTAGCTAGGGATAGTTTAAATTGTGTTTTTATATTTTGAATGTAAATGAAGCGTGAACTTTGCCAGTTATACCGCGAATGGATTATGTTTAAATTTGCAAAAAAAAATCCGCATCCAGACAAAACAAATGGATCGTGCCGCTGGACGCGACTGGCCAGACAGACCGGACAGCGACAGAACCAGACCGTTTGAATCGGCCCGTGAAGTTGGCCTAAAGCCTCTAGCTCGCCGGTGGATGATCGACGTGCGCGTCCCTGTCCATCTCCTTTCCGGTTCCAGGGCCATGGAAAAGCCATGCCTCTCGCTCGTCGCTGCCGCCATGCGTGCATGCGAGCGAGCGCGCGCGACACGTCTGACGCCGCACGTACGGTCCCCTACCTAGTGCAAGTGGCGCGCTAAAAGCTGCGCGCCCGCTCGTGAGCCGCCGTCTGTCCAGGCCCGGCACGCCGGCGCCAAAGCCGCAAACATCCACCACCACAGTTATTAGCGTCAACTCAAACGCACTCGCATGCGTGACCATGCCTGGAAGCAGCGCCGTACCAGCACGATTTGATGATCTAGCTAGGTTCCATTCCATGTCTACCACTCTTTGTATATACAAGATTTGATCTATGCACACTGCCACGTACAGAGTGCCTATCTAGGTTTCCATGTCTACCACCACGCTCTTTGAATATGAAAGATTTCATCTATGCTCAGCCACGTACAGATCGAGTGCCTAGCTAGCATATACGAGTAGTAATTTATACTCCGAGACTATGGGCAGAGGGCGACCGAGTCTTCCTGATCTTGGGCACGCAATGCTTTTTTAGGTCAAGCTAGCGCTAATGGTTACAGAAAGCTGCTGCTGGCTACAAGGCGGCACGCGCGCATGCACGGTGATGGGCCGACGGGAAAGATCTATCTGGCATTGGCAGATGGGCAGGGGTGAACAGTCGTTCTTCTCCTAACACCTGGCTACATAGATTAGGTCCATCATTGGCAGGCATCAGATTCTCGAGGGAGGGAGCCGTGCCTGCCTGCTGGATGCATTCCTGTGCCGAACGAATGAAGCCCCTTTTCTTCAAGGTGCGGACTCGTGTAGTCCCAACGCAACAGCAGCTGCCTTCTTGCCAGGCAAAGGCATATGCACCAATAATGAGGGCCATCTAGCTAGGGTTAGTTATTTTATGCGGGGCTTAGGCACCCACCAATCATGAGCTCGAGAACACAGTGGACTCGGACCTTTCCACATAGGAAAGGGGGCAAATTTTGGTGTGTGCCCTGTCTAATGTCAAAGCCCTTTTAGCTTATGATGAGTAGTAGCTTGCCCTGCCTGCGTAGCACTAGCACGTACCAATACCTCCCCTATATGTGTCGTCTAGCCTTAGCCCGCAGGTGGTGCTGCAGGGAAGGAAAAAAGCACACTGCCTTTAGTGGATTCCAACTCCCTTCTCAACCATCAGATTCCTTTACACATAATTTGTGCCTCCATCGCCCAGTCACCCAGGCCAGTGCTTTCCTTTTGATCTACCTAAAAAAAGCCACATTAATAATTAGTACGTAGGGCATGCAGTATCTCCCTCCCTCTCTCGCTCTCCCAAGAAAAAAATGATCCTTTTCTCGGCATGAAAATCTTACTAGTACTCTGGGAGAGTAGAAATTAGATATGTCCTAGAACTAGCTCAGTTTGATGCCTCATAGATAGGATGTTTAATTAGGCGACTGAATAGTTGCAGATAGATAGCTATCGGGTAGATCTCCCCACCTGGGGGCCATGTGTGGGGGTCTGGCTCGCCAATGTCCATCGATTCAGGGGCAGCCAGCTTTCTCCGAGGCCT
The DNA here is from genome assembly GCA_916181665.1 of Avena sativa. Lineage (NCBI taxonomy): Eukaryota > Viridiplantae > Streptophyta > Magnoliopsida > Poales > Poaceae > Avena > Avena sativa. Next base: position 181,291,384 of record OV702284.1, on the reverse strand, counting down.
TTGGCACGCAGAATATTTATCCACGCAAAGCTGCTTGGATCTCTATAAACTAGCATTACTTCCCTGCACCCTATAATGGTTGCATCAAGTATTCTATTGGTGCCGATCCTTTCCTGCGACCTCTTCTCCGATCGTGGGTTCTGGGTTGGGTTAACTGTGGGATCTCAATGACAGGTTAGCGGGTAATACTATATGGTTAGACGCTGTCTTTGTGTGTGCTCTCAAGGTATAATAACGCCATGTTGCCATGTGTTATCGTGTAGGAACATAGGAAACAATGCGGGACAGTTAGCTTGTGGTCAGTGGATCGATGCATGCATATGCATGGATCATCATGCAAGGACCTGAGATCAGTAATTTCTTTGGACATATATATATCCCCATGTACTACTGCACTAGCTATTTCTTTTACATAATGTATAGCAGAGAAATTACAAAAAAAAACACCACAGTTGCGGCTAGGGTTTCAAAAAATCACCACCATTCGTTAGGGTTTAAAAAACCACCACTTCAGAACTATCGCGTTAAAAAGAATACCGATTCAGTTTTGATCGTCTTTAGATAGCAAAATTGACGGATGGGACCCGTTGACAGGTGGACATGGCAAGCTGTGATGGTCGGGGGTAGACGACCCCGTTAATGGTGCGGTCGGAACCCTAACCGCCCGTTGGGACACACATGTCATTGTGGTAGCTCACTCTCCCGCCCGGAGATAGAAACAAATGGGCGGCGGGAGACGGAGGCCGAGAGTTCAAAAGGCAGCAGCGCCACAGACAGTGGCACACGGGCAGGTGGCGAGGTGGACGATTCTCCACGGGAGATTTGGATGGAACGCCGAGAAGTATTCTTTGCCAATGAAGGCGGCAGCAGCAGCCGTGAGAAAGACCTCGAAGGAGACACCTGCGCAGAGCCACCGCTGGACATCCTCATTTGGCTGCGGTGTTGAGTAAGTTATCTTCCCCTCTCTCTCTGTTGATTTTTTTTAGTAAGTTAGGGATTTAGAATTTGAATTTGTTTTTGTGATTTTTTTTAGCCTTGACGATGAAATATGGGATGTGAGGTTCAATCTGGATGGCCTATATAATTTAGAGTGCTCATTGGGTACACCAGACATCACATATCAAAATAATTTAGCTATGATTGAAGGGGAGGGATATGGAATGCATGACAACATATTATGTTAAGGAGAAGGCAGAGGGATTGCATGAATGGAATGGCTAAGGTGGGGAAAATATTGAGCAGTATGAGGAGAAGAAGTGTATTAGTTTGACTGTAATGGAAGAGAATAACAATCTACCATGAGACATTAACACTTCATCAGTTGAGGAATAGATGCCTACATCAGAATTTAGAGTGCCTCAAGTGTATACAGTGGATGATGATGATGTAATGTTCCCAATCTAGGAATGTGTATGGTTAACTCTGAATTTTCCGAGATGTTATACTTTCTCACCCAATTGATCACCCAGCAGAGCAGCATGAAGAACAAGGGCAAGGAGAATACTAAAGAATAATAAGAAGAGTTTGACTAGAAGAATGATTTAGAAGATATTCATGAGGATTCAGAAGAAATTCACGAGGATCCATAAGAAATGGCAGAGGATTCAGAAGATTTTGACTTTGATATGGGTGAGTACAAGCCAACTGAACATAATGAAGCCATGAAGAAATAAGAAGAATAGATTAGCCAGAGGTTAGCTAATATGTAGAAGACGAATAGGAAGCACTTAGTGCAGGTGAAACATGAACTGAAGAACTTTTCTGAATTTGAGATGGTTCAATAGTGGCTACAAATTACTCCATGATCCTAACCTAGTGAGGAGGAAGAAAATACCGGTGAGGAGAGGTCCAACATCCAGGTCTCAATGCATCTAGCAAAGCACATCACCAATAGACTATTTTCCTTCTGATGATGAAGGCCCACTTGTGGTTTTGGATGATGATGGGCTGAGGTGTTATCTTCAGTTATGACACTAAGAAGAAAGAGTTCACGGCAAAAAGAAGCCAAGAGTTTGGTATAAAAAGAATATGGTCCAACCAAAATAAGGCCTTTGTCTGATGATGTGCTTCATAGATATGTACCAGTTCAGGAGAGAATTGTAGAAACTACACATTGCACATCTCAGGAACTTTGTGTACCATAGAAATTTCAAGGACATGATAATTGCAAAATGCAGCCAAGATAAATGTACCTTTTATATGGTTGGTTCATAAATTAGGGAGAGATGACTTTCTTCCTAAGGAACTTACACCTAGAGCATACATGTGGCAACTTAGGGAAAGGCTGCAAGGTAACACACAAATAGGTTGCAAAGGTTTGTGAGTGTTCCATTACAATTGGCCCTAGGACTAACAATGAGTGTCAACACCCGGATTTTTCAATCCTAGATGCCTGTTATGCCATACATCGCAATCCCAGGATTACCATTTTTGCGAGACATAACAGAATTGGATACCATAGTACTTCATCCATTACAACGATACATAAGTTCTTACACAAATAGGGATCTCATGATCCAGTCCTTAATACAACATCAAGCAGCGGAATACGTAATAATAACGGTAGCGTAGGCGAGGCTCCATCTTCGGGGTCACAGGCAATGCTGACGATGGGAGATGATCCTAGTTGTCGTAACCTTCCTGGGGTCCATCCTCCAGGTACTCCTCTTCATAGTCTGGCCATGGGAATAGCCAGGGACAAAGCCATGAGTACTCTTTAAGTACTCGCAAACTAATACTAACAAGTAAAGGGGTTTTTGGATAATAGGACACTAGGCTCTAGGGTTGTTTTGCAAAAGCCAGGTTTATAACTACTAAGTTCCAAAGCTAGTCAAAATTTTATAACTCCTAAGTGGGATCTTGTATTTCCAGTCACAACTCTGTTGTGGTCAAGTCAAAGTCACAAGTCGTTTCACAAATCATTTTGAAAAGTCTGACGGGGGAACAGTATGGCCACTCCAACTGTCCATAACCGCGGACGCGGCTATTCGAATAGTTTGACACTCTGCAGAGATTGTACACTTTCACCACAACATTCGATACGTCCGTCAGGAACAAATCCTGAATTCACCATACTCAGTATGCGGATAATCAATCCTAACCTTTCAATTACACTCCCTAGTATAAGCACCTCTCCTGTGAGTTTGGCCTCCCAACCATGACCACTGTCATCTTGGGTACTGCACAGGTGGACAATCTTCACAAGGTAGCCTCAGCTCAGACCTTGGCCGTGAGGGAACTAATACTAAGGTATATAAGTTTCCAGTCAAGCCCTACCCAATATTCGGGTATTGTGGTTGTACGATAAAATTGGAATGGTATCGCATCCAGACAACCATCAGTTTTATAAAGGGCTAAGGATCATGCCTCAACATTTTCATCACCAAAATCATCAAGTGTTTGGAAACACATGTCCAAAACATTTCAATAGAATGATCCATCATTCCAAGGTTTTCATAACCATTTTTCCATCAAGTATTCCCATCTAAAGTTGGTCAAGTTTTATGCTTAGCACTAGCATCTACAGGTGGGGGTAGTACTAATGGGGGGTGGTAACTAGTGGGGTTTCAACTAAGTCCAACCTCATATCATAAGCTGATATCAAGGTTTCTAGCTTAGGCCAAATTTTATGCTCTTTATGCAACCTTCAGCACAACTGTCTAGTATCTACCAAACTCTTAGGTAGGCTCCAAGTAAGCTTTGATAAAGAAATAAAGTAAGAAGCTTGCCATAAAACTAGGATTGGGTTAGCAAGTGGGTATGGTCGCATACGCTTAAGGCATATAGTAATCATATCACAAGCATGGGTTTGTGGCAACAATAGGGTATCTGGCAAGGGTTAGCTTGCATTGTTCAACTTGGTTAGTATAGCTTGCATAGTAAAGCTTGCATAGGTATAGTATCTTGCAAGTGTTAGCTTGCCTTGTGCAGAGCAGTGGTTGAAGTTTTCCTCGGCTTCCTCTTCGTAGTATCCTCCTTCCTCCTCGTATCCTTGGTCGGTACTAGCGTCTATGAATAAATACGAGGTACACAATCACCAAACAATACTTAACTACTTGCAATCATCACACACAAGGGTCCTATAGATGATCTATCATCATCTCTAACATTACAAGGTTAAGGATTGGTTTAAGTCTTTTTATTTTAGAAAAGTAATTTCTACTCATTGAAAAACTACTTAAGATTTAATATTCTCCAAAGTAAACATGGGATCATGTTGACACATGTCATCACCACATATTGTAGTCCATGGGAATGTGATTTAAAGTGGTGTCACAATTTAATAAGGTTTTACCCTTTTATTTTAATTAATTAAAGTGGCTAGAAATGCTTATGAAGCATTCTTTTATTCCTTGAACCATATTTCTGCAAGTAACCTATATATATTTTTATATATTCTGAAAGGTATGGTTGAATGTGATTTTTGAGAGTTGGAATCAACTCAAAAGCTATTATGGTTTAAATTTGAAAAATGTTTGAATGCAGAAAAGCTTCTGCCTTGTTATTTTTGCTATGGGTGATCTACAGATCCAAATGACTTGAATCCAACGGGCTTGGATTAAGCATTCACAGACCTTTCCAACAAAATTGGTTTCATCTAATTTGGTGCACTAAATCGATCTGGGTTGATTTTTGAAGTTGGGTACAGAAGTGTGTTTGAAATTAAAAAGAAAAGATTTAATTTGAATTGCTGGGCTGCGCGGGAAATTCTAACGGGCCGGCCTGCTAAGCGCAGTGCTCCCGCGGGCTGCTTAAGTGGGTGTCCCCACTCGTCAGTGACACGGGGCTGGGCGAAGCGGTATGGGGCAATGTGGTTCGTTCGATCTGGTTCTAATCCAACGGCTGAGGGTCATCGTCGACGCGAGACAGCTCCGGCGAGAACGAAACCTAGCGCGGCCAGTGAGGGGTGCTGGGGGCTCACCGGGATACGGGCGAGGGTCGGCGAGGCGGGCGAACGACGAAGTCGACGACGGCGAACCTCCTGGTACCGGTGGCTTCTCCTGGGGCGGCTCCAATCGCTGGCTCCTTTCTTCTCCGGCAGCGGCAGGCTCCAGTGAAATTCCGGCGAGGTGGTGCCCGCCTTGCTCTGAGAATGGTGTGGCACGATCAGTGAGGAGAGGGGAGTGAGATGGTGTGAAGAATTCGTGCGGGGGTGGCCTCTATTTATAGTCGAGCGAGGGGACCGTCGGGGCGCAAGGTGAGCTCGTCGGAGGCGACGTTACAGGCAGCTAATGGCATGGGCAAGGGTAGGGGACGGTGCTGTGTCTCCTGGCGATGCTCAACGACATGGTCGCGAGGCATGGGGCGGTGTGGTTTGGTCTGGAACGGGCGGTGCTCTGCGCGGCAGAGGAGGCGTTCTCGACGGCGGGCGGTGGCTGTATGGCGCGGGGCGTTAAACGGGGATGTCTGGCGGTCTCCTGGGTCGGTGGTGATCGTGTGTGCGCGCGGTGAGGGCGGCGCGCGGTCTGTGGGTGATGGTCGAGGGTGGCGCTCTAGCACACGCTCGGCATGGTCTGGGCGTGTCTTGTGCGCGTGGTCCAGGGCTTGGCAACGCTCGCGGCTGGGACAGGCAGTGGCGGTGGATGGTGGGCTGCCTCCCAGACATGCTGGCTAGGCTTGCTGCTGCTCCTAGCTTGCTGTCCACATTGGGGTGACATGGGGTTGCTCGGCTGTTCACCATTAATGGCAATGGCAAGCTCACGGGGGTGCTAGTGTTGGTCTAACCTTGCTAGATGATCTACTGGATTGTGTGAGAGCTAACTAGGGAACAAGTTAGGCTCAAAACACTGCACACTATAGTGTTTGTTGTTTTGTTTGATTTGTGTCTGCAACCTGTTTGATGAAATGGCCGCATGAAATCAAGTTTTGAATTTTGAAATGAATTTTGGTGGGTTTGCTAGATTGGTTCTGGTGAGTCTGCAGATGCTTGGGTTTTGAAAGTTGAGCTTGTTTGAGTGGGTTTTGAAAAAGTGGGATCTTCCCATATGAAGAAGATTCAATTTTGAATTGCCACTTAAACTATGCATTTGAAAGTTTCTGGATGATCACAAAGTGGGCCTTGATACTTTGTTATGAGTACATTCAAGGGGTGCAAAGATCCAGAAAAGTTTCTGTTAGGTTTTGAAAGTTTGAGACAGCCAAAGTAGGCATGGGAGTTAAGTTGGTCAAAATGACCATTCACTTAATATATTTGTTTTGACTTATTTTTCTTTAGGAAAAGTGTGGGGAATGTTTTAGATGATGTTCTTTTCACCTAAGAAACATTTTACAAGCAATGGATCACACAAACAAGGTGGTTTTAAAGAAATTCAAAATCCATGCATACACATATACATGCATTCATGAATTGATTTAGAAAAGTTTTTGTTAACCCTAAACTTAGTGTTTTGTTGATCTAAGTTTGATATTTTTGGGATGTTACAAACCTTCCCCCCTTAAACAAAATCTCGTCCCGAGATTTGAAAAAGGACGAAAAGATTACCTAGGATTTGAAGAGATCTGGAAACTCTGTCCTGATGTGATCTTCGCGTTCCTAGGTAGCTTCCTCTTCTGTGTGGTTGCTCCACTGAATCTTGAGAAACTTGATGCTTCGGGTTCTGGTCGTTCGAAAGGCTTCCTCCAATATACGGATGGGTACTTCGGGATAGGTCAGGTCATCATTGATCTCTATGGTCTTATGATCGATATTCTTGAACACTTCGGTCTTCTCGGGGACTTCGAGACATTTGCGAAGTAACGAGATATGGAACACATTGTGCACCGCTGACATCTCTTCTGGTAGCTCGAGTTGATACGATACTTCTCCTCGACGATTCAAAATTTTGAAAGGTCCGATATATCTGGGGGCTAACTTTCCTTTGAGTTGGAAACGCTGCATTCCCTTCAATGGCGACACTTTTAGATAAACAAAATCTCCAATATTGAAGGCGAGGTCTCGACGTCTCTTGTCGGCGTAACTCTTTTGTCGGGATTGGGCTGCCTTGAGGTGCTCTCGAATCTTGTGAACATCTCTTCTGCTTCTCGTAGGATGTCTGGTCTGAAATTTGACTCTCTCCTACTTCCGACCAGTTCAAAGGGGTGCGGCACTTTCTTCCGTACATGAATTCAAATGGGGCCATTTGCAAACTGGCTTGGTAACTATTGTTGTAGGAAAATTCTGCAAACGGCAGACAGTCTTCCCACTTGGATCCATATTCTAACACACATGCTCTAAGCATATCTTCGAGTATTTGGTTTACTCGCTCCATTTGTCCATCGGTCTGAGGGTGATACGCGGTACTGAAATCTAGGCGGGTTCCTAAACCTTCCTGGACCTTCTTCCAGAATCTGGAGGTAAACTGAGTTCCTCGATCCGATACGATATTCTTGGGGACTCCGTGCAAACTAACGATCCTAGCGATGTACAACTCTGCTAGCTTCGAACTCTGATAGGTAGTTTTAACGGGCAAGAAATGGGCGACTTTGGACAATCTGTCCACTATGACCCAAATAGAGTCATTTCCCCTACTAGAAGTAGGTAGTCCAGTGATAAAGTCCATTCCTACAGAATCCCATTTCCATTCCGGAATTTGCAAAGGTTGCAACAATCTAGCGGGTCTTTGATGTCCTGCCTTGACTCGCTGACATATATCACACTTGGCGATATAGCTTCCGATTTCTCTCTTCATCTTATGCCACCAAAATTTCTCTTTCAAATCTTGATACATCTTAGTTCCTCCGGGGTGGATAGAATAAAGAGTATCATGAGCCTCCTTCAAGATAACTTCTTTTAACTCAGAATCTGCTGGTACACAAAGGCGTCCTTTGTACCACAAAACTCCTTCTTTGTCCTCGGTGAATCCGGGTACTTTGCCTGTACCGATACGACGTTTAATTCCGTCGATACTAGCATTTCCTTTCTGCGCCTCCTTAACCTGACTGATCAAAGTGGGCTGAAGTTCTATGCTAGCCAAAAATCCTTCACTTACTAATTCTATTCGAAAATCTTCCATCTCTTTGTGCAAACTTGGTTGCTCCTTCAAAATCATGGAGTTCAAGCGGCACGGCAATCTGCTAAGGGCATCGGCTACTACGTTGGCTTTTCCAGGGTGATAGTGAATGTCCAGATCGTAATCCTTGATTAGCTCAATCCATCTTCTCTGCCTCATATTCAGCTCCTTCTGAGTGAATATATACTTTAGGCTCTTGTGATCCGAATAAATCTCACAACGGTTTCCCATAAGGTAATGTCTCCATGTCTTCAGGGCTAGAACTACGGCTGCGAGTTCGAGGTCATGGGTTGGATAATTTTGTTCATGTTGCTTCAATTGTCGCGATAGATAGGATATAACTTTGCCTTCTTGCATTAGCACACATCCGAGACCAATCTTGGATGCGTCACAATACACATCGAAGGGCTTCGTGATATCCGGCATGATCAAGATTGGGGCTGAAATCAATCTCCTTTTGAGTTCTTGAAAACTCGCTTCACACTTGTCTGTCCATTCCAACTTCTTGTCCTTCTTCACCAATTGGGTCATGGGTCGGGCGATACTAGAGAATCCTTCTACGAATTTGCGGTAATATCCCGCCAATCCGAGAAAAGCACGAACTTGGGTTTGAGTGGTTGGGGCTTGCCAATCTTCTACATCTTTCACTTTGGCAGGGTCAACGGCAATTCCTCCGGCTGATACAATGTGACCGAGAAATCCTACTTCCTGTAACCAGAATTCACATTTGCTAAATTTTGCATACAGCTGATGCTCTCTAAGGGTTCCAAGAATGGTCCTTAGGTGTAGCTCATGTTCTTCTTCCGATTTGGAATAAATCAGAATGTCATCGATGAAAACAACGACAAACTTATCCAGGAAGTCCATAAAAATCTTATTCATGAGGTTCATGAAATAAGCAGGGGCATTGGTTAATCCAAAAGACATGACTGTATACTCATACAATCCATATCTGGTGGTAAAGGCAGTCTTTGGAATATCCTTTGCACGAATTTTGAGTTGATGATAGCCAGTTCTAAGATCAATCTTAGAAAACACCTGGGCACCGGTCAACTGATCAAACAAATCTTCTATCTTGGGCAAGGGGTACTTGTTCTTGATGGTGACATCATTCAACTTTCGATAATCCGTACACAAACGGTTACCTCCATCCTTCTTGTCCACAAACAAGACAGGTGACCTCCATGGGGACGCACTTGGTTGAATCAATCCGATTTCTAACATGGAATCCAACTGCTTCTTCAGTTCTTCTAGTTCTGACGGGTTCATACTATAGGGTCTCTGGGCTATGGGTCCTGTTCCGGGGATTAGTTCGATGATAAACTCGATATCCCTATCTGGGGGCATACCGGGCAAAACATCTAGAAATACATCGGGGTATTCACAGACTATCCAAACATGGTCAATGGTAGGTTGGGCTAGACTCTTGTTACACTTGAATTGGCGAGGTAAGGTTTCAGATATATGCTCGACTGATACTCCAGTGGTACTGGTCATGGTAATGGCTTTCTTGGCACAGTCAATCATTCCTTTATGTTTGGACATCCAATCCATTCCTAGTACTACTTCCAAACCTTTAGTTCTGAGTACTATTAGGTTAGCATAAAAATCTATGCCATGGATTCGGATAGGGACGGCTTTGCAAATTTGCCTAGCCTTGGTGGTCGATCCGGGAATTTGTACAATCATCACATGCTTCAGTTTGGTTGGTTGAATTTTACTAGTGCATGCAAATTCTTCGGTGACAAATGAATGCGATGCACCAGAATCAAACAACACTCTTGCGAGTACTGAATTAACAGAAAACATACCCAGCACGACGTCTGGCGCTTCCTGAGCTTCTTCAGCATGCATGAAAAAAAAGGCGGCCATTGCGGTTGAGTGAATTTCTTGGGGCAAATCTTCTCCCTGGTTGGACACGACGCTGCTGCTGAGCTGGGACATTGGTATTAGGGGCTGTAGCGTTCTTATTGTTGGGGCACTCGTTGGAATAGTGGCCTTTATTTCCACAGTCATAACAGGTCACTTGTGACTTGTCCTTGGCTGCGACAGGCACAACATTGCTTCCAGTCCTCGGGGCAGTATTGGGGTTGGTGGTAGCATGGTTGGTGTTGAACTTGGGTGGGGCACGGGTGAAATTGCTAGCATTGCCGGGGTTGTTGTGATTTCCTCCGGTTCTAGGGTTTCCACGGTTGGAATAGGTCGGACGGGTCATAGGGGGTCTGTTGGTTCTTGGGGCAAATCCTGGAGATGGGTTGGGGCGATACTTTGGGGTCTGATGGGTTCCTGGTTGATGCATCATGCGACGCTTGCGGTTCTCATTGGCCTGGTTGATCTTTCCTTCCATCTGGATAGCGGAGTCGACAAGGGCTTCAATATCAGCAAAGGGAATATTGACTAACACTGTCTGCATCTCGTCATGCAGACCATTCAGGAATCTTTCTTTCTTCTTGGCTTCGGTGTCTATCTCATCCGGGGCATACCTAGCTAATGACAAAAATTTGTCACGGTATTCCACTACAGTCATCCTTCCTTGCTTCAATTATCTGAACTCGTCTCTCATTCTCTTGATCAAACCTGGCGGCACATGGGTTCTGCTAAACTTGACCTTGAATTCCTCCCAGGTCATCATTTGGCCTCTGGTCATTGCACGAACACTGTTCCACCATGCCCTGGCATCTCCGGCTAGATAATGAGTGGCGAACAAGACTTTCTCATTGGCTTCTACTCCGGCTACTTCCAAGTTATTCTCCATAGTTTGCAGCCAATCATCGGCGTCTAGGGGTTCTTCTGACTTGGTGAAAACGGGTGGGTTGGTATTCTGGAAATTCTTGAGCTTAGATCCGTGGTTGTCCTGATTTCCATGGCCTTGGTTGTTGTGGGCCAGCTGGGCTATCTGTTGCAGAGTGGCTAGGTTGGCTTGACGTTCCGCTCTTTCAGCTTCGCGGTCAGAAGTCAACATTTGCAGGATCTGCAACATCGGGTCCGGGGCTGAACCACTTCCTCCACGTGGCATCTGAAGATTGATATAGATCATGAGAAAAGAGGGAAATTTCTAAGGTTTTGGGTCTTTGAAAAGTTTTTAGAGTTTGACTCAGGTTTTCTAGCAACTTGCTTTTTCATTCATTCAGTCATAGCACACAGTACAATACACACCACAACAAAGAAAAACAGATGGTTTTAAGAACCATTCTGGGAACTACGATACAGTGGGACCGACTACTACTCACTACGCTAGTGCTCAGTGCTACTACTGCTCGGAGTCTGTGGCTTCATCATCTTCCGCATCATCGATGAAGGCGAAATCGTCCTCATCGGTGAAGAAGTCCATGGCCTGATCCTCCAGAAAATCATCGTCATCGATGAGATAGGAGTAAGGGTCTCCACGAAGATCTTCTCCGGCATTCTCCCTTTCCTCTAACTGCATGTCTCTCTCATGGATGGTCTCTTCCAGAGATGAGATACGATGGCGAAGACGGGCAATAATGCGCTCCTTCTTGTCGAGCTGACGGCGGCGAGACTTGCGATCCTTTGCTAGCATGGCGATGGTCTGATCCTTCGTCTTGATGATGGCAGACTTGTGGTTGCAATAGTCACGGCAGTTGTCCAGTTCCTGCTGACGATCATACATCATGAAGCTAAGGTGGTCCAATTGAGTCTTCAGCTCGGGGTGGTATGGGGCTTCCAGTGGTTGACCATTTGCATCACGTCTTGGGCAAAACTCAAAGCGAGTACCCTTGATCTGATTGATGCTCTGTCCACACAGACGAGAAAGAGCTTCCTGCATTGCTCTGGCAAGTCCATCAAGCCAGTTGTTTTCCCTCAAGGTAAACTGAATTCCCTCCACAGTGGGAGGTTCAATCTTTCCTCGGAGACTTGCAACAACTAGCCACTGCAGATCTTCTCCTCCTTGATCATTGAGCTGAGCTCCGAAGAACTCGGGATGCGGGCGCTCCAGAAGTTCCGAAAGCTGATCCAGATCCCTCTCAAAGATAAGGTCTCCTCCATTCCCGAGTTGGTAAAACTTGCTGTACTTCACGTCCATCTATAAAAATAGAGGATGAGTAGATTAGAAAAGTGATCAAGTGTGTCAAAATTTTATATATTTTGCAAGAGTTTTTGAGGAACATGAAGTTTATTAAAGAAGTAAAGAGGTAAGAATGAGAATAAGTTTTCGTAAATAGTTTTGTTCTTGAGTTTTGAAACAAAGTTTTTGGTTCAGCGTCCAATCTAACTAGGGTCTCCTATGGTCAGGATGGCTCTGATACCAACTTGTCAACACCCGGATTTTTCAATCCTAGATGCCTGTTATGCCATACATCGCAATCCCAGGATTACCATTTTTGCGAGACATAACAGAATTGGATACCATAGTACTTCATCCATTACAACGATACAGAAGTTCTTACACAAATAGGGATCTCATGATCCAGTCCTTAATACAACATCAAGCAGCGGAATACGTAATAATAACGATAGCGTAGGCGAGGCTCCATCTTCGGGGTCACAGGCAATGCTGACGATGGGAGATGATCCTAGTTGTCGTAACCTTCCTGGGGTCCATCCTCCAGGTACTCCTCTTCATAGTCTGGCCATGGGAATAGTCAGGGACAAAGCCATGAGTACTCTTTAAGTACTCGCAAACTAATACTAACAAGTAAAGGGGTTTTTGGATAATAGGACACTAGGCTCTAGGGTTGTTTTGCAAAAGCCAGGTTTATAACTACTAAGTTCCAAAGCTAGTCACAATTTTATAACTCCTAAGTGGGATCTTGTATTTCCAGTCACAACTCTGTTGTGGTCAATTCAAAGTCACAAGTCGTTTCACAAATCATTTTGAAAAGTCTGACGGGGGAACAGTATGGCCACTCCAACTGTCCATAACCGCGGACGCGGCTATTCGAATAGTTTGACACTCTGCAGAGATTGTACACTTTCACCACAACATTCGATACATCCGTCAGGAACAAATCCTGAATTCACCATACTCAGTATGCGGATAATCAATCCTAACCTTTCAATTACACTCCCTAGTATAAGCACCTCTCCTATGAGTTTGGCCTCCCAACCATGACCACTATCATCTTGGGTACTGCACAGGTGGACAATCTTCACAAGGTAGCCTCAGCTCAGACCTTGGCCATGAGGGAACTAATACTAAGGTATATAAGTTTCCAGTCAAGCCCTACCCAATATTCGGGTATTGTGGTTGTACGATAAAATTGGAATGGTATCGCATCCAGACAACCATCAGTTTTATAAAGGGCTAAGGATCATGCCTCAACATTTTCATCACCAAAATCATCAAGTGTTTGGAAACACATGTCCAAAACATTTCAATAGAATGATCCATCATTCCAAGGTTTTCATAACCATTTTTCCACCAAGTATTCCCATCTAAAGTTGGTCAAGTTTTATGCTTAGCACTAGCATCTACAGGTGGGGGGTAGTACTAATGGGGGGTGGTAACTAGTGGGGTTTCAACTAAGTCCAACCTCATATCATAAGCTGATATCAAGGTTTCTAGCTTAGGCCAAATTTTATGCTCTTTATGCAACCTTCAGCACAACTGTCTAGTATCTACCAAACTCTTTGGTAGGCTCCAAGTAAGCTTTGATAAAGAAATAAAGTAAGAAGCTTGCCATAAAACTAGGATTGGGTTAGCAAGTGGGTATGGTCACATACGCTTAAGGCATATAGTAATCATATCACAAGCATGGGTTTGTGGCAACAATAGGGTATCTGGCAAGGGTTAGCTTGCATTGTTCAACTTGGTTAGTATAGCTTGCATAGTAAAGCTTGCATAGGTATAGTATCTTGCAAGTGTTAGCTTGCCTTGTGCAGAGCAGTGGTTGAAGTTTTCCTCGGCTTCCTCTTCGTAGTATCCTCCTTCCTCCTCGTATCCTTGGTCGGTACTAGCGTCTATGAATAAATACGAGGTACACAATCACCAAACAATACTTAACTACTTGCAATCATCACACACAAGGGTCCTATAGATGATCTATCATCATCTCTAACATTACAAGGTTAAGGATTGGTTTAAGTCTTTTTATTTTAGAAAAGTAATTTCTACTCATTGAAAAACTACTTAAGATTTAATATTCTCCAAAGTAAACATGGGATCATGTTGACACATGTCATCACCACATATTGTAGTCCATGGGAATGTGATTTAAAGTGGTGTCACAATTTAATAAGGTTTTACCCTTTTATTTTAATTAATTAAAGTGGCTAGAAATGCTTATGAAGCATTCTTTTATTCCTTGAACCATATTTCTGCAAGTAACCTATATATATTTTTATATATTCTGAAAGGTATGGTTGAATGTGATTTTTGAGAGTTGGAATCAACTCAAAAGCTATTATGGTTTAAATTTGAAAAATGTTTGAATGCAGAAAAGCTTCTACCTTGTTATTTTTGCTATGGGTGATCTACAGATCCAAATGACTTGAATCCAACGGGCTTGGATTAAGCATTCACAGACCTTTCCAACAAAATTGGTTTCATCTAATTTGGTGCACTAAATCGATCTGGGTTGATTTTTGAAGTTGGGTACAGAAGTGTGTTTGAAATTAAAAAGAAAAGATTTAATTTGAATTGCTGGGCTGCGCGGGAAATTCTAACGGGCCGGCCTGCTAAGCGCAGTGCTCCCGCGGGCTGCTTAAGTGGGTGTCCCCACTCGTCAGTGACACGGGGCTGGGCGAAGCGGTATGGGGCAATGTGGTTCGTTCGATCTGGTTCTAATCCAACGGCTGAGGGTCATCGTCGACGCGAGACAGCTCCGGCGAGAACGAAACCTAGCGCGGCCAGTGAGGGGTGCTGGGGGCTCACCGGGATACGGGCGAGGGTCAGCGAGGCGGGCGAACGACGAAGTCGACGACGGCGAACCTCCTGGTACCGGTGGCTTCTCCTGGGGCGGCTCCAATCGCTGGCTCCTTTCTTCTCCGGCAGCGGCAGGCTCCAGTGAAATTCCGGCGAGGTGGTGCTCGCCTTGCTCTGAGAATGGTGTGGCACGATCAGTGAGGAGAGGGGAGTGAGATGGTGTGAAGAATTCGTGCGGGGGTGGCCTCTATTTATAGTCGAGCGAGGGGACCGTCGGGGCGCAAGGTGAGCTCGTCGGAGGCGACGTTACAGGCAGCTAATGGCATGGGCAAGGGTAGGGGACGGTGCTGTGTCTCCTGGCGATGCTCAACGACATGGTCGCGAGGCATGGGGCGGTGTGGTTTGGTCTGGAACGGGCGGTGCTCTGCGCGGCAGAGGAGGCGTTCTCGACGGCGGGCGGTGGCTGTATGGCGCGGGGCGTTAAACGGGGATGTCTGGCGGTCTCCTGGGTCGGTGGTGATCGTGTGTGCGCGCGGTGAGGGCGGCGCGCGGTCTGTGGGTGATGGTCGAGGGTGGCGCTCTAGCGCACGCTCGGCATGGTCTGGGCGTGTCTTGTGCGCGTGGTCCAGGGCTTGGCAACGCTCGCGGCTGGGACAGGCAGTGGCGGTGGATGGTGGGCTGCCTCCCAGACATGCTGGCTAGGCTTGCTGCTGCTCCTAGCTTGCTGTCCACATTGGGGTGACATGGGGTTGCTCGGCTGTTCACCATTAATGGCAATGGCAAGCTCACGGGGGTGCTAGTGCTGGTCTAACCTTGCTAGATGATCTACTGGATTGTGTGAGAGCTAACTAGGGAACAAGTTAGGCTCAAAACACTGCACACTATAGTGTTTGTTGTTTTGTTTGATTTGTGTCTGCAACCTGTTTGATGAAATGGCCGCATGAAATCAAGTTTTGAATTTTGAAATGAATTTTGGTGGGTTTGCTAGATTGGTTCTGGTGAGTCTGCAGATGCTTGGGTTTTGAAAGTTGAGCTTGTTTGAGTGGGTTTTGAAAAAGTGGGATCTTCCCATATGAAGAAGATTCAATTTTGAATTGCCACTTAAACTATGCATTTGAAAGTTTCTGGATGATCACAAAGTGGGCCTTGATACTTTGTTATGAGTACATTCAAGGGGTGCAAAGATCCAGAAAAGTTTCTGTTAGGTTTTGAAAGTTTGAGACAGCCAAAGTAGGCATGGGAGTTAAGTTGGTCAAAATGACCATTCACTTAATATATTTGTTTTGACTTATTTTTCTTTAGGAAAAGTGTGGGGAATGTTTTAGATGATGTTCTTTTCACCTAAGAAACATTTTACAAGCAATGGATCACACAAACAAGGTGGTTTTAAAGAAATTCAAAATCCATGCATACACATATACATGCATTCATGAATTGATTTAGAAAAGTTTTTGTTAACCCTAAACTTAGTGTTTTGTTGATCTAAGTTTGATATTTTTGGGATGTTACACTGAGATAGTGAGGGAGACAACAAAAGAGAAAGTTGGAGTAGGAAAACTAAATATGATGGCATACAAATTAAAGAGAAGGATTTGTATGTTGTGCAAAGCATCCAAGTAAAAAACATTACTTACATACACTCATTGCTACAAATCCTGTCTCTAGATGCATTGTGATAAAAAAAGTTGTTGCAAAGCATCCAAGTAAAAAAAAACTAGATTTCATGGGTTGTTTTATTGTCTCAATGCGTCTATTGAAGGATTTATGAAAGGTTGTAGACCATTTATTGGTAATTTAATTATTGAATTTCAAGAATTTTGATATGTATACAAATAGATTCTGACCTACTAAAATTTCCTTTGCTTACATAGATTTAGACAGTTGTTTTGTAAAACTGAGCATAGGCCAAAAGGTCCTAGCTACAAATGGAAAGGATGGGAACAATAATTTATTTCTCATTGCATTTGGATTGGTAGACAAGGAGAGGAGGCAAAAACTTAGTCTTAGTTTCTCACGTAACCAAATTATGCAATTGGTGGCGAGTCAGGACAAGTAGGGGATTACACCATCTACTCATATTAGCAGCATGCAATAATAAATTCATGTCAATATCTCTTCTATTTTTGTAATATTGATTGTCTCAATAAATCCATGTCATTATATCTAGTATTTTTTCAATACTTTTGGTTGGCTAAATAAATTAATGTCAATATCTCTAGTATTTTTTAGTATTCTTGATTGGCTCAATAAATTCATGAAATCATCTCTAGTATTTTTTGAGTATTTATGATTGGCTCAATAAGTTCATGTCAATAACTCTTGTATTGTATTATTATTTTTGATTATGCCGATAAATTGATGCCATTATCTCTAGTATTTTTTGAGTATTTTCGATTGGCTGAAAAAATTCATGTAAATATCTCTAGTATTTTTTATTGGCTCAATAAATCCATGTAAGTATCTCTAGTATTTTTGGTTTGCTCAATAAACACTGCAAAAAATACCCTAGATCCGGTACTTTTTGGGGAGGAAAAAGCAAAAAGAACTAGCGAGAGTTGATTACGTGGCGAATGAGCTTTGGCGACAGAAAATAAAGCAACTATTTTTTGCTGTGGTACATCCGATACCGGAAGAAAATTGGGCCATGATAGGTGGGAAGATGCAACGACAGATAATTATGCCCTAGTAGGTGAAAGGGAGCATAATTGACCGTGTCGTGGATTGAATTTAATGTCTACATTGGGTCCCATAGTGGAGACTAGTCAAGCGCGCGACTCATACGCGACAAGCATGTCACGCTGACTTGTGTGGCCCACCACCACCGAGACTCATGTATATATTTCACCCTCCATGACCCCCCCCCCAATGCACTATGTTATACTCCCACTACTCTCCCAAAATACCTCTCGGAGAATCTTCAATGGTTGGTGGCGGAGTAGGAGGAGATGCTCTATGCGGCACCACAGATAGGAGTCAGCAAAAGGAAGATGGCAGCAAGACGAGGCACCATCCTCTCCTCATCAGCGACTTTGGGGTAAATGTTTCTTTTACCTTTAATTGTGGTTTCCTTATTCTTGGTTGTTTCGATCGATCTCCCTTTATCTGACTGGGGTTGTCTTGTTCTTATTTTTATCTCTCACTCTCTCTAATCAGCTGTGGGTTTTCTCTTATCTTATTTGGGAATTTTTTTCGTAGAAGGTTCCACAGTAGATCAAATGCATGGATATACATGACTAGAGCAGCCTACAATCCAATTTCTCCAGCGATTACGCGTGTGGCATCGAATTGAAGCTGCGTCACCTCATCGCAAACAACGGCGAGGACACTAGTCGTAAGTTCCACGGGTACCACTATGAAACTCTAAAGTGCAAGTACCTTGTATGGATCAATAAACCACACAGCCCGAGGATGTGAGCAGTGTTGAGGATGATGTGGAAGTCGGCCAACGGCGAAGAGTATAAAATGTATGATGAGAAATTTTATGAAAGAATCTTAGAAGCGAGGAATGAAGCCAATGCCGCAGTTGTGGGTGAGATGATCAGGATGGAGGACAAGTTGCTTCGCCTCATAGATTCGATGAACCTTCTCTTTTGGGTACCTTGTTCCATTGTGAAAAGTGTAAACGTTTTGGTTTATTTATTAAAACCTTAATCTTTCAGGAGTGTCTTATCTTTTTTCCTTCTTACATATTTTACTTGCTTGAATGAGATAAAATATTTTAGGATATGTGTTTTTATTTCTTTAGGGTCAATAGTTTTTGCATAGTTCAGTTGTTGAACTTTGTTGAACAAATCTTGTGTTGATTTTATTCTTTGATATAGTTTGGACAACAAATGTGTTTTGCCACACCTGTGACGCCTTCTTGAATTTTTTGGTCTTTTGTCCAAATTATATCTTCTTTGGATCTTAAAAGTCTCATGCATGCATGTCTACTAAATGTATATCTTATATCATATTTTGCTTTCTTTGATCCAATATATAGGGTATACACCATCAAATCCTTAACGGCTACACTACAATAGAAATGATATTTATTGATAGACCCCTTTTGTCATTTAATATCCATATTTTTTCAATGAATATATGTTGTTGACAAAAAATGGGCTGTCACTAATTTTGTCATAAAAGCCACGTCATAAAAAATCCATAACCACGGTTTGCATTTTTTTGGCATTGTTTAACTTATTTTAGTTGACGATGTTAGCTTTATCAAGAATCGTGTACAATATGTGACTAAAATATTTGTCATGCTATATATGAAAAGTTTGTCATTGTAAAATAGAATGGAGTGTAGGACAAGTCATCATTATAGACATGGCATTTTGTTAATTATGCGTAATTTACTGATGTGGCATTATGGCCAGTGGGACCCAGTGGTTCTTACAGGTGGAACAACAGCGGTTCCTAGACCGTTCGGACAGGTGGGACCAAGAGGGTTCGAACAGGTGGGACCCGGAGGGTTCGGACAGGTGGGAACATAGGGTTCAGACAGGTGGGGCCAAGAGGGTTCTGACAGGTGGGACCCAAAGGGTTCTGATAGGTGGGACCCATAGTGTTGAGACACGTGGGACCTAGAGGGTTCGGACAGGTGGGACCCCGGAGGGTTCGGACAGGTGCGACCAGTAGGGTTTGGATAGGTGGGACCATAGGGTTCATAAAGGTGGGACCAAGAGGGTTCTAACAGGTGGGACCTATAGGGTTCGGACAAGTGGGACCGAGATGGTTCTGACAAGTGGGTCGACGTGTTGCTGACAGTGTCAATAATTTCTTCACGTTAATAATTATGTACAAAATGAAAAAATTATGATACTGATAAATATAATTTGGAACCTATATATAAAATGGCGGGGATAAAATTCAGTGCAATAGTTTTAATATGACATACATTGATGAACAAAAGCATACTGAAATGAAGATACAACTAAGTATATCATATTGACGAACAATTTCATCAAGATGGAGGTGTTGTTGAGTTGTTGCCTTGTCCTTGCTGATGTCATGTCCTTAAGATGAAACTAAGCATGGCTTCTAATTCTTGTTGCTTCTTCTCAGTTGATCTATTTTTCTCTTTCTGTGCTTTCATCAGAGATGCATGGTCCTCTTCTTGCTTTTTTCATTTCTTCAAATCTTTTATCCCAGGCTTCCATCCTTTCATGAATCTCTTGTTTATACCTTTTAGCTACGAGCAGTGATTATTCCTCCTGTTCAGCAAGCTTGTTTTCTAGTTCTCGGATGCGTGCTGTGGACGCAGAGCTCCAAATCACAAATTTGAGAGAAACGTGCATGTGCTTGAGGTCGTTGTGCTCTTCTCCTTCAAGATTTCTTCAATAATCTGCAATTCTGTTTTTTCAGTCTCATCTTCTAGGTGTGGTTTATTTTCACGGTCATCATTGCATCCTGCAAATAAGTTCAAATAAAAGCATAAGAAATATTGAAGTATAAATCTTATTCATTGCAAAATATTAGCAGTATTAAAAATGTCTTACATAAGCATCTTTGGCTTCCGTAGTCATGATGCCTTCCTTGTTAGTGTGTCTAAGTCTATAGAATTCAATTGGAGATGTCACTTCCTCCAACTTCTCCGAGTTCTACAGAAAAATTGGAATTACGAACATGAGTTAGCAAAATTTCTACTGATCTTGGAAGAACAATTGTTTCATATATGAACTTAAAAACTTATAAGAGCTTCGTAGTGTGCAACGAAGCATCTCAATCCAGTTTTATGGTTCTTGTTCATAGCTTCTCTGTTCACTCGAATCTTCACACACATTTCCTAAATTTTAGTATTAACTTGTGAGTTTTCTGTGCAACAGAGATTTATGTGCTAAGTATTTCTTAGTGTAAATTTTAGTACCTGATAGTGGGCATCAAACCATATATCCACAAGATCTTTCCAACTTCTATCTAGAACATTTGCTGGCTTCAACTTATATGCTTCCTGGGGGCTCATATCTTTAATCTTGTCCCAATTCTCCTTCTTAAGCTTGTAGCATAGTTGGCGCATACTACTTTGTATAATATTAGTGCAAACTGTCTTGGTCACTTCATCATTTGTGTCCATTTCAAAATTTCCCTGTAAAATGGAGATGCATATTATGTAGATATATAGGTGGACAAGATAAATATCTATGATGTAAAACTATAGAGTTAGGGCTCACCGCTACTTTGCAAATAGCACCTGGAATAACATCTTTCAGAGTCTCATCTTTTTGTATTGAGTCCAGTTGGTTGCCAGATGCACTTTGTCTCGGATTTGTATTCCGACCTCAGAGCTTAGTTTTGCTGCTTGAAGAGGATTTTTGGGCCTTCTAACCCCTCAGTGAATTCAATTTTCATTTTATTCCCACCATTTATTCTAGTGTAGTCATGCAGACCATGGCCCATGGAAATTCCACATTCCCCATGATTTCGCTTTGAATCGGAAGAGGTTACATCTAAAACATGGTAGTAAGACAGTTAAAATTAAAGGATACATTATAGGAGTAACCATCAGTACATTTATGTAAGTGCAATTGTTAAAACCTTTCTGTTTTGTAATGACAAGTTGATTTTCCTTAGTTGATTTGCTTCCTCTAGATGTTAGGTTCAACATTGGTGAGTTTTGAACTTCTATGTTCTCACCCTCTGGGCGTGTTGGGGTCTGACATGCGATAGTTTCAGTTGCTTCAGTGATATGGGGTGCTCTTGATCTAGTTGCTATGGTAGATTGAGGTACAAATGTTGTTGCAGACTTCTTCTATGCTGCAGTTGATGTACCATCATTAGCCTGCTTTTAGGAAAAAACAATTAGTAACAAATCTGCAGTATTATAGAAGGATTAAAATTCGGTGAAAAGAGGATATGATAACCTTTGTCTTAGGGTTACAGACGTTCTGGTTCTCTTCATCTGAAGTCGGCTCGTCATTAGTTGTGGTCATTTCTTCTGCACTGGGTTTATATGGAGGGTCTGGTTGAGTGTCGTTAGCATCCTTTTGTTTATCGTTTTTGGTGGCATTTGTCACTATGCAAATGCCGCTATAGACATATTTACATGCTACCTCTTCGATATTTTCTATAGCAAACCTGTAGCGACTTGCGCTTCTTTGAAAAATGCCATCATACGAGCTTTATTTTCTTCCAAATATTTGTACTTGCTTGCCTCATTTGCATTATTTGTTTTTTTGGGTTCCTGACAAGGGATGGTCAAAATTTTATTACAGCTCAACAACAGCTTGAAGAGGAGAGACCGAACAAGGAGCAGAGGCATTACTATTTTTTGCTTGGATAAAAATAGACTAAACTGAATCTGTCTATTGCGAAATAATATCATTGCGTGTGTGCGGGAAAACAATATAGGGAGTAGATCGCTAGAATTATAACTATAATGACGGAAATAACATGTTTAACCATTTTGTAATGAATGGTTCTAGTAGAACTGCTGCATATTAGAAGGATCGGGGGATTAAATTATCACTTGACGGTTTTTTGATGTTGGGATTCTTATTCAGTGTAGACCGCACTGGTTCGCTTGCCTTACCATTGTGAAGAGTCCCGATCATGGCATCAACCAAGGAGATCGTAGATCAGATGCCGCGATGCGTTCTAATTCTCCAGCGACGAGATTAGATCCGGGGGAGGAGAAGGATGAGGCGACAGAGGGGGATGGGTTTTGGGAGTTTAAGATGAGACACAAATCGTGGGAGGCATTCGTGTGCCATTTTAATATTGCGGGGTTTAAAATTTTTGCGGAGGGGTGAGTGGAAAAGGAGGGAACAAAAATGTGTCGAAAATTTTGGAGGGAGGTTCTGTTTAGTTGTTAATTTTGACATGATAGGAAAAAATTTCCTTCAACATTTGGTTTATTTCGTATATGTAAGTTGTACACAATTGGTTTATAAAAATTAAATTAAGTACTAACAAGTTGAAAATTAATATGACATTACAAAGTCCTATTGTTAGACCTGAATGATGCATACATTACCCGTCCCTAAATCATAACTAAGAATAATGAAATATTCATATTGTTTAAATTACAAATTCAAAATCCATGTTTTGATGTATTGATGCTAGCTAAATGGACTCAAATGTGGCACAAGGCTAACGATGCTAGCATTTTATCTAGCCATTTTGGTTGAAAATTTCAAAAATTTCACCCTCAAACTCAAAAAGAGGCTTTCATTTTTCAATCAAGTACCAAAACTACAATTTGTAACCTTCAAGTTACATGTTTGTGTGGTTTCACATCACATTAGGACCACAGAAGAGCAGTTGTACTTTTCAGATGCGTTTACAATCTCTCAAAAGACTCTAGTCAACCCTGGTTTGACCAAACCTTATAGATTTCATTGAAAAATGAGAAATTCTAAAAATCTTTTGAAACCTTCAAATTTTTGTTCATTGTGTGGCAAATACTTTGCATGGAAAATGAAAAACTTGGGAAAAATGTCCCCCTAGCAGTCCACTATGAAATGTGGGGTAGTTAGGTCAACGATCATGTCGGACTACTTGAACGATCCACTTATGTACCATGTTTTAATATACCTTTCTTTAAATAGACTCAAATTTGGCACAAGGGGGTATCACCACATTCGTAATAATGCTAGCATTGTATCTAGCCATTTTGGTTTGAAAATTTCAAATTTTTCACCCTCAAACTCAAAAAAGGATTTCATTTGTGAAGCAAGTACCAAAACTACAATTTAAAACCTTCTATTTGCATGCTTGTGTGGTTTTACATCACATTGGGACCACAGAAGAGCATTTGTACTTTTCAGATGCTTTCACAATCTCTCGAAAGACTCTGGTAAACCCTGGTTGACCAAACCTTGTAAATTTCATAATAAAATGATAAATTCTCTAAAACTTTTGAAACCTTCAAATTTGTTCATTGTGTGGCAAATAAATTGCTTGAAAAATGGCAAACTTGGAAAAAATTACCCCTAGCATTCCACTCTCAAATATGGGGTAGTTAGGTCAAGGATCATGTCCGACTACTCGAAAGAGTCACTTGTGTACCATGTTTTCATATATCTTTCTTCAACTAGACTCAAATTTGGCACAAGGGTGTATCAACACATGGCTAATGATGCTAGCATTCTATCTAGCCATTTTGGTTTGGAAATTTCTAAAATTTCACCCTCAAACTCAAAAACAGGCTTTCATTTGTGAATCAAGTGCCAAAACTACAATTTGAAACCTTCTAGTTGCATTCTTATATGGTTGTACATCACATTGGGACCAGAGAACATTAGTTGTACTTTTCATATGCTTTCATAGTCTATCGAACGACTCTGGTCAACCCTGGTTTGACCATACCTTGTAAATTTTTATAATAAAATGAGAAAATTTCAAAAAATTCGAAACATTCAAATTTGGTTATTGTGTGGAAAATACTTTGCATTAAAATGACAAACTTGGAAAAAATGTCCCCCTATTAGTCCACTCTAAAATGTGGGATAGTTGGATCAACGATCATGTCCGACTACTCGAAAGAGCCACTTGTGTACAATTTTTTCATCTACCTTTCTTCTAATGGACTCAAATTTGGCACAAGGGTGTATCACCATGTTGAAATGGATCGTATGGGAACCTAGAGGGGGGTGAATAGGTGCTAACCAATTTTTAATACTTTTTCAATTTTAGGCTTGACACCAAGTAAATTCTCTACATATGCAACTACGAGAATTTCCCTATATGCAACCCTAACTACTAAGCACGTAAAAAAGGAGCGAGGAAACCGTAGTGGAGCACGCGGAGAAACGGGGATTTGTTTTACTGCAGTTCCTTCCTTGTTAAGGGAAGTACATCTGCGTTGGAGGGGTGGGCGGTTCTAAGACCACCACGCCACAATAGGCCTCACCCTATTCTCCGATGGATCTCGCCACGAGAGGCCTGATCCACCTTCTCCACTATTGGATCCCTTCGAGGCGGGAACCGGTGCCTTTTACAACACTATCGGGGCACACACCCACAACCGAATTGGGGACTCCCGAGATGACAACAAGCTGCCACAAGAACAAGGTTTATCAATATAAACAAAAACAAGGATCTAGGTATTTGCAAGAAATACTACACCGGGGGTTCTCCAAATGAATGGAGAGGAGATGAAGCGCTTGATTGCTGATGATGAAGATCGAGTTCTCCTCCTTCGACTCCCCAAGGGACGGGGCCTTTGGGTGGATCTAGGTGGAGCTCTCTTGGATGAAGGTTGCAGATCAGATCTCGTCTTTTTCGAATAAATCAAGCGATCTGGCAGGAGGGGGAAGGCTGGCTTAAATACCCCCTCCCCAGATCTGGCCACTGCACAACTTTGGGGGCGGATTATCCGCCCCCCACTTGGGGCGGATTATCCGCCCCCTGGGAAAACTCCGCCCCCAGGGCGGATTCTTCGATGAAAACTCCGCCCCCTCTCTGGGGTTGGCGCCTCCAAAACTTGGTGAAGATCTTGGGGGGCGGATAATCCGGCCCCCTCCAGGGGTGGATTATCTGGCCAACACTCCGCCCCCTCTCTGGGGCTTGCGCCTTGGCAATGAGCATGGGGGGCGGACTATCCGGCCCCCCTGAGGGGCAGATTATCCGGCGGGGCCGGAAAATCCGGCCAAAACTCCACCCCTTCTAGGGCTTGCGCCTGCTTGGGATGAGGGAGGGGCGGATTATCCGCCCCCAAAGGAAGAATCCTTTTTCCTTTTTCTCAAAGGAAGCTGCAACACTTCAACACACATTAAATAATCCTTGATATTGTTATCTAACACACAAAACACTAGGGATTATAAAATGTTCTTTCAATCTCCCCCTTTTTGGTGTTAGATGACAATATTAGGATTTGCAATGAAACCGGCTAATGCCACCTTAAATAATGAAAGACGCTCCCCCTAGATGTGTGCATATTTAAAATTTGCATTTGAATACAAATACACACACTAGAGAGAACACAACTTCCATAACAAAGATAATTGAAACAAGGTGGTTTGGGAAACAAGGTCATACCACCGGGATGAGAATATAGCCAAAGAACATAGTTTGTTTGATAGCCTCCAAGCACATCCCAACAATACTAATGCATACATAGATAATCCCATGAATCCATATGCCATCAAATATGCTCCATAGATAAATCCAGAATTCCATGAGATCCACAATAGATAAATCTAGAATTCCATGAATACCAGACATAGTACCAAACATAGTGGAGCACAACATAGTCTTACATAATCAAACACAAATAGCAAATAAGTTCACGCTAAAAAAAGGCACAAGCAAGCAAATAAAACGACTAAAATAAAAATGCTTGCGCCCGACCCTTGCAAATCCACGAGACCTAATAGAACTACTTCTCCCCCTTTGGCATCGAAACGCCAAAAAGGAAGAAGAGCGATGCTAACGCCCCTGTAGATCACTCCTCCTCATCCTCGTCGTAGTCATTCCCGTCCCCTTCCTCTTCATCATACACAAGTGCAAAAATAGATGGTTCAAGGAGGGAGAGAAAGGCTTGGGTTGAGAGCATCAAACTGAGATGGTACTACACACCCAAATTTGCAAGAACCAAATCAATCAAAAGGCTTGAGTGTGTTTTCCATAAGAACATGAGATATGCAAGAAAATCCAATGAGACCCATGAGAAACCAACTCTTCTCGAGGAAGAGGGCGGTGGACGAAGCCACCATGTAGGAGCGCATGGCATGACACCGCGAAGATGTATCTTGAGTTCAAAACCAATGCTCATCGATGACCCACATATCACAAAATGATATTAAGGGAAATGATTTTACTTGCTTTCGGCATTATGGGGGAGGGTTGACCCAATCAATTAGGACCACACTCCCCCTATGTCTATGCCCGCATCTAAACCAAATACATGAATAAGAGCAAGTGAGTGTGCAAGGGTAGTCAAGCCAAGCTCCTTGAATCTATGATATTTAGCTCATTCCTCAAATAACAAAATCTTGCTTCATCAAGAGGCTTCGTGAAAATATCAGCAAGTTGGTTCTTCGTGCTCACAAAGGATAGGGCAATATCACCATGAGCAACATGATCCCGAATAAAGTGGTTGGGAATCTCTATATGTTTTGTTCTTGTACGGTGCACGGGATTGTAAGCAATTTTGATAGCACTTTCATTGTCGCATAATAGAGGCACTTTGTCACAATTGACACCATATTCCTTTAAAGTTTTCCTCATCCATAACAATTGTGTACAAGCACTTGCAGCAGCAACATATTCAGCTTCGGCGGTTGAGAGTGAAATTCAATTCTATTTCTTTGATGACCAACACACTAGAGACCTGCCCAAGAATTGACATGCACCAGAGGTTGATCTCCTATCATATTTGTCACCAGCCCAATTTGAATCAGTGTAACCACATAGAGAGAAACTTGAACCCTTGGTATACCATAACCCAAAATTTGGGGAATGAACCAAATATCGAAAGATTCGCTTGACCGCCACTAAGTGGCTTTCTTTAGGAGCGGCTTGGTACCTTGCACACACTCCTACACTTAACACGATATCGGGCCTAGATGCGCAAAGGTAAAGGAGAGAGCCGATCATGGATTGGTATACCTTTTGATCGACGTATTTACCCTTGGGATTGAGCTCAAGATGACACTTTGTTTAAATTGGGGTAGCAACGCCATTGAGATCCATCATCTTGAAACTTTTGAGCATGTCTTGGATGTACTTAGCTTGATTAATAAAGGTACTCTCTCTAAGTTGTTTGATCTCAAATCCAAGAAAGAACCTCAGCTCACCCATCATGGACATCTCAAACCTGTCAGTCATAAGCTTTGAAAATTCATCGTTAAAAGCTTGGTTAGTAGAGCCAAAAATAATGTCATCTACATAAAGTTGGCATACAAAAAGCTCCCATTAACCTTCTTAGTAAAAAGAGTGGGATCGATTTGCCCAACTTCGAATCCACGGTCTAGCAAAAGCTCTTTAAGGTGCTCATACCACGCACGTGGGGCTTGTTTAAGGCCATAGAGCACCTTATCGAGTTTGTAGACATGGTTCGGAAATTTGGGGTCCTCAAACCCCGGGGGATGCTTGACGTATACTAACTCATGTAGAGGACCATTAAGGAAAGCGCTCTTAACATCCATTTGTTGTAATTTAAAATTACGATGTGCTGCATATGCAAGAAGGATACGGATGGACTCAAGACGAGCCACAGGAGCATAAGTCTCGCCAAAATCAATTCCTTCCACTTGAGAGAATCCTTGAGCCACGAGTCGTGCTTTATTCCTCACAACAACGCCATTTTCATCTTGTTTGTTCTTGAAGATCCACTTGGTGCCGATAACATTGTGGCAATCCTTTGGTTTCTCTACGAGCTTCCAAACTTTGTTGCGTTCGAAGTTATTTAATTCTTCATGCATTGCAACAACCCAATCGGGGTCTTCAAGAGCATCAAACACCTTCTTCGGTTCAACCATGGAAATGTGAGCTTGATGATCACAGAAGCTTGCAAGTTCTCTTCTAGTGGATACCCTTCGTCGTAGATCACCAACAACCTTGTCAAGAGTGTGACCCCTTAGTTCAAGGTTCCGATCAGCATGAGCCTTGCGATGAGCTTCAATGTCCTTATTGTTTCTAGAAGGAGTTGATTCAGTATTTGTATCCTTGTCTTGATTACTGCCTTGCCCCTGATCTTGGTCTGCGTTAACACCATAAGATTGCTGCTGAGTTTGTTCTTTAGGGCCGGATACTCCGCCCCTTAGAGGGGCCGGACTATCCGGCCTGGGAGGTGAAGTACCAGAGCCTTCTTCCTGAGAGTGTCTGATAGGAGTTGGAGACCCAGGGCCGGATAATCCGCCCTCGGGGGCCGGAGAATCCTGCCTGGGAGCTTCAGAGTTGTTGGCTTCTCCTCCGGATCCTCTGGAACGAGTTGGAGTGCCAGGGGCGGATTGTCCGCCCCTTGTAGGGGGCGGATAGTCCGGCCTGGGACTACCAACTTGTCCAGGGGACAGATGATCTTCAGCAGATTGTGGTGTTGGTGCAGGAATTTCTCCAACAGTAGGAGCTTGTTGATCTTGTGTACATGAGGGCTCCACATGTGTGGAGCATTGTCCTTCCGGATCCGCCACAAGGGGTTCCTCAATGGGGCGGAAAAATCCCAGGCCCATTCTTCTTATGGCATCTTGGGGTATTTCAACATCTGCATCACAAACATCAACTTGCCCTACAAAGGAGCCGTTATTTTCATCGAACTCCACACTACAAGATTCTACAACAATCCCAGTGAGCTTGTTGTAGACTCTATAAGTGTGGGATTCGGCACCGTAACCAACAAAAATACCTTCTAAAGCCTTGGACTCAAATTTTGACAAACGGACACCTTTAATAAGAAAGAAACACTTACACCCGAATACCCTGAAGTATGAGATGTTGGGCTTGTTACCGGTAAGAATTTCATATGGAGTCTTGTCCAAAATCTTTCGGAGGTATAGCCAGTTCGATGAGTGACAAGCAGTGGATATGGCTTCAGCCCAAAAATTATAAGGAGACTTGAATTCAGCCAACATTGATCTTGCCATGTCCATCAAAGTCCGGTTCTTCCTCTCGGCTACACCATTTTGTTGAGGGGTGTACGCAGCGGAATATTGAAGTCTAATCCCCTCTTCGCTCAGAAACTCATTCAAAGTGTAGTTCTTGAATTCGGAGCCGTTGTCACTTCTTATTGCCAAGATAGTAACATTGTGTTGACGTTGGACTTCATTGGCAAAGTCAATGACAGTTTGTTGAGTCTCACTTTTCAGCTTGAAAAAATAGACCCATGTGTATCTTGAGTAATCATCGACAATGACCAAGCAATATTTCTTCCCACCAAGACTTGCATGAGAAGGAGGACCAAATAAATCCACATGAAGTAATTCCAAGATCCTCTTTGATGACACAATAGTCTTCCTCTTGTGGGGAGAGTCATGCATTTTTCCTTCTACACAAGCCCTGCAAACACGATCTTTGGCAAAAGAGACATTGTCTTTTAGTCCAAGGATGTGGCCACCCTTCTGGAGACTTTGCAAAGTTCTCATGTTGACATGGGCTAAATGGCGATGCCATAGCCAGCCCACGTCGGCCTTTCCGAATAGACACATCGGACCCGAAGTGGTTTTCCCCGAGAATTCCACCACATACAGGTCATTTTCGACGTATCCAACGAAAGCAACCTTTAGAGAATTGCTCCACAAGAGTACCACCAAATCATCATCGATAAAAACAGCAAAACCCATCTTGCCAAGGGCACGAATAGAAAGAAGGTTGTAACCGAGGGTCTCAACAAGCATGACGTCCACGAGAGAGATATCATGGGCAACCACAACCTTGCCAAGACCCAATACCTGAGATTTAGACTTATCACCATAGGAGACTATGACATTATCATGATTTGGACGCATCTCCGTGATGATCTCCTTGCTTCCGGTCATATGACTAGTGCAGCCACTTTCCAGCATCCATTTCGACCCACCGGAAGCATAGCCCTGCAAGAAAATTACTTCTTGGTTTTAGGTACCCATTTTTCAATGGGTCCTTTCATGTTAGTAACAAGGGTCTTTGGGACCCAAATAGACCAAGCAATATATTCATCAACGGGACTGACATAATAAGCGTAAACATCGCCATAGACATCACAAAAGAGTTCATATTTCGGATTGTGAGACCCTGCAAAACCAATATTGTTAGTCTTGTCTTTTGCGATATTCTTCTCAGCGGTGCTTATCTTTGATTGCACATTCTTGGTCTTGTTCTTCTTGGTTTTCTTCTTCTTGGACTTGGTGACAAACCCGAGTCCCTCTTTACCATGATTTGACCTTTGTTTGCCAAGGACTTCATCAAGCACACCTTTATCCTTGGGAGTGATGTCCTTGATCACTTCTTTTTCCACACTAGCATTTTCCTTGTTACTATATGTTGAGTTGGATGATCTAGGAGTATCATATTTGGCCAATAGACTTTGAAGCTGATCATGTGACTCATTGAGAATAGAGAACTCGTTTTTCAACGCCTTGTGAGCATTGTCAAGTTTCTCCAATTCCTCGGAGAGTCTATCATGAGCAGCCCCAAAGTCAATCTTTTCCTTCTTTAACTTCTTTGCTTTGGTGACAGCATTGTCACGTTCCTTAACAAGTTTAGTCACAATTTCATCATGTGACTCTTCAATAGACTCAAGGCTCTCTTCAAGAGAGACCCGAGCCTCTTCATCTTCTTCAAGAGCATTTTTTAAGGATGCAATTTCCATTGCATCCTCCCTTTCAATTATGCCCTTTTCTTCAAGGAGAGCTTCGTTTTGGGCTAGCTGATCCATAAGAGCTTCAAAACAAACTTTGTGCCCATCTTGCAAGTTAGTATAGAAATAATCCAAAGCAATAATCTCTTCTTTAACCTTAAGGCTAGTAGGATCATCCATGTCAATCATAGCCTTAGGAAAAGAAGAAGTTACCTCAGAGCTCCTTGCCATAAGACAAGTAGCATTCTTGTTGATGATGTTTTCGTTCGGAGAGTCGAAGAGAGAAGTTGATGTAGATGTGGTGGCTATAGCATCCACCTCTTGAGAGCTATCGTCCTCGTCCTCATCTTCACTTCCCGATGAATATTCTTCTTGAGCCACTAGAACAATCTTTGGTTGCTTCTTGAAAGGAGCATTCTTCTTTCCAAACTGTTTCTTGTGTGGAGCCTTTGACTTGTCCTTGAAAATGAGTCTTCCTCCATTATCTTCCCTACTTTGATATGGAAACTCAGCTACGAAATGCAGCCGGTCACCACAGTTGAAACATGTTTTCAGCATGGGACCATTTTCTTTTCTTCCATGTGCTCCACTCTTGCGTTCCAGTTCAGCTTTAGCCTTGGCTGGATCTTTCCAGAAGTTTCTAGCATAAAGATCCAAGTATTGTCCATGAATACTTTGTATATCCTCAGGACAGTCCAGACCTTCTAGAGCATATTCATCATGATCAATCACACTAGTCTTCAAGGCCACGTTGACCCATTTTTGCATCCCCGTAGCTCGAGCACGAGCATCTTCGGCATTCTTGGCAGCCACTTTGAAGGCAACCATTTCTTGCATTACCTCATTGGATGTCATGAGGTGATAATTATGCCTACCTTGGAGACTTTTCAAATATGTGGGCTCAAACGGCATAAGAGCACTGACATACTTGCGCTTGATCCATGCATCATCAACATGAGCGGCACCATGATTTCTGAAATTTGTGGCTATAGCCTTAAGCCTCCTATACATGTCTTCATGGTCTTCTCCATCCAACATATAGAATCCTTCAGCTTCGTTGCTCAATGCATCATATCTATTCCTCTTCATACTTTCATTTCCGATGAAGAGCTCGGTGAGAGCATCCCAAGCTTCCTTCGCTGTACTAAGATGCTGAATGTGTGGCATATCTTTGTCACCCACACCAAGCTGTATCATGTGTAGAGCTGTAGCGTTGAATTGGCTATCAACCACTTCTCTTCTTGTGAGATTGTTGCGGTTTCCAACATGAAGACCATTTTCGATGATCTTCCATAACTCTATGGAGGAACTGCACACATGAGATTTCATCAAAAATTGCCATTGAGTAAAAGTAGATGCAGAAAGTTTGGGTGGATCACCCCTATTATGTATATGTGGGTGAGGAATAGGTGGATCAGGGGAATACACATGAGAAACCTCATTGTATCCATACTTACCACTATCCTTTTTCGAGGAGGAGCTCTTGCTAGTGTCATCACCAACCACTTCGTTATCTTTAAAAACAATTTTACCCGTTTCCTTGGATTGCGGAGTGGTATCCTCAGAGTTAGATGGAGGTGATGCTGCGGATGTGGAGAGACGCATTATCAATTGACGCTTCTCTTCCATCTTAGCCTCCATTGAATTCACCAAGGTTGTTTCCAACATCTTGAGATCGTTCATGGTGACTACCTCCGGAGCATCACTCCCATCTACCTTGGAACCCATACTTCTCTTAGGCGGTTAAGCCTGAAATAAGAGCCGAGGCTCTGATACCAATTGAAATGGATCATATGGGCACCTAGAGGGGGGGTGAATAGGTGCTAACCAATTTTTAATACTTTTTCAATTTTAGGCTTGACACAAAGTAAATTCTCTAGATATGCAACTACGAGAATTTCCCTATATGCAACCCTAACTACTAAGCACGTAAAAAAAGGAGCGAGGAAACCGTAGTGGAGCACGCGGAGACACATGAATTTGTGTTACCGCGGTTCCTTCCTTGTTAAGGGAAGTACATCTGCGTTGGAGGGGTGGGCGGTTCTAACACCACCACGCCACAATAGGCCTCACCCTATTCTCCGATGGATCTCGCCACGAGAGGCCTGATCCACCTTCTCCACTATTGGATCCCTTCGAGGCGGGAACCAGTGCCTTTTACAACACTATCGGGGCACACACCCACACCCGAATTGGGGGCTTCCGAGATGACAACAAGCTGCCACAAGAACAAGGTTTATCAATATAAACAAAAACAAGGATCTAGGTATTTGCAAGAAATACTAGATCAGGGGTTCTCCAAATGAATGGAGAGAAGATGAAGCGCTTGATTGCTGATGATGAAGATCGAGTTCTCCTCCTTCGATTCACCAAGGGACGGGGACTTTGGGTGGATCTAGGTGGAGCTCTCTTGGATGAAGGTTGCAGATTAGATCTTGTCTTTTTCGAATAAATCAAGCGATCTGGAAGGAGGGGGAAGGTTGGCTTAAATACCCCTCCCCAGATCTGGCCGTTGCACAACTTTGGGGGCGGATTATCCGCCCCCTGGGAAAACTCCACCCCCAGGGTGGATTCTCCGGGGGAAACTCCGTCCCCTCTCTAGGGCTAGCGCCTACAAAACTTGGTGAAGATCTTGGAGGGCGGATAATCCGGCCCCCTCCAGGGGCGGATTATCCGGCCAGAACGGAAAGTCCGGTCAACACTCCGCCCCCTCTCTGGGGCTTGCGCCTTGGCGATGAGAATGGGGGGCGGACTATCCGCCCCCCCCTAAGGGGCGGATTATCTAGCGGGGTCGGAAAATCCGGCCAAAACTCCGCCCCCCTTCTGGGGCTTGCGCCTGCTTGGGAAGAGGGAGGGCGGATTATCCTCCCCTGGTGGGGAGGATTATCCGCCCCCAAAGGCAGAATCCTTTTTCCTTTTTCTCAAAGGAAGCTGCAACACTTCAACACATATTAAATAATCCTTGATATTGTTATCTAACACACAAAACACTAGGGATTATAAAATGTTCTTTCACATGTGCCTAATGATGCTAGCATTCTATCTAGCCATTATGGTTTCAAAATTAAAAAAATCACCCTCAAACTCAAAAACAGGCTTTCATTTATGAAGCAAGTACCAAAACTACAATTTGTAACATCACATTAGGAGCACAGAACATCAGTCGTACTTTTCAGATGTTTTCACAGTGTCTCAAAAGACTCTGGTGAACCCTTGTTTGACCGATCCTTTTAAATTTCATAAGAAAATGAGAACTTCTCAAGATCTTCTAAAACTTTGAAATTTGGTCATTGTGTGGCGAATACATTGCATGAAAAATGACAAACTTGGGGAAAATGTCATACATGTTGGGCATCTTCATTACTAGTATATGATAATATTAGATCTAGCAGGGTACCAAGAATATATGTATTGCTGCATGTGGGCCCGTATAGCTTATATGTGTTGAAGAATTGTAAGATTGATACACATGGGGTCGGTTTGATGATTATACGATAGAAATAGATCTAGAAGGCTAGATGATAACTCTGAAAAAAATGTCTAGAGGATATGCAGAAACTGGGTATGCACAATTAAATTGCATGGTAGGATTTGACACATGAAAACTATTGATGCGGAGCACATGAGCCAAGGTGACGCAATGGACATGACTAAACAACCGATAGCCATATTTGACGTGACAGCACAAGGCGCATATATTCCTGTTATTACTGTTTTAAATAATTGTTTACTCGGAAGATGGAACGGCCGCCGCAACCCGTATCCACTAGCACGTCTGAATCACAACGATGGTTCCGGCATATACCCTGTTTCAAAGAAAGCCATCTTATTCTTCCTCATGTCCTCTGTCTTATGCTTCCCACCTGTTGTTCTTTATGTCTTCTCCTTGCCGCCGCCACACTTCTCCATAAGGACGTCTGAATCTCAGTGATGGTTACAACCTTCCCTTGTTTCGTTAAAAGCCTACTTCTTACTCGTGTCCTCTATCTTCTGCATCCCATATGGTGTTCTTTCTTTCTACTCCTTGCCGCCATGGAAGGTTACACTCGAGAGACAAGATTCACTGCGCATGGCAATACAAAGATAGAGGTCGTCTACACTAATGAGGAGGATATAGTTGTGCGAGTCCTGAGGATGTACGAGGAATGGCTTGAGAAATATGAGGACAAGTTTGTCGGATTAGACCTTGAGTATACTAAGGAGGACGAATTGTACAATAACAATGCTGTCGTTGTTCAACCGGCAATGAGGCAACATGTCCTTGTCTACCACTACTCCTGGTATGTACATCTGATCTCTGTAGTTAACCGCTTCCAGGGTTTTCTTACTTTTTAATGGTCACCTATATGATTTTAGTCAGTTAATCTTGCCTTCACTAAACTATTGTAGTCCGAAATTTTGTTCAAATGTTGATCTTGCAAGTACTGCAATATTTCCATATGCTCATATTTCATTTACTGAATTCCGTTAGTTCCAAATGAATTATGACTATATAAATTTCAGAGTGTTCACCTTGTATTTACTAAAAATTTTTAGTTTCAAATTTTATTCAGGATATGGTATTGCATTCTCTAAATAGTTGTAGTCCCAAATTTTATTATATTGGGGATCTTGCAAGTACTGCATTTTTGCAACTAGTGAATTTTATTGCTTATGGAATCTATCAATTGTCTCATCTTGCAACTACTGAATTTTATTAGGACCAAATAAATTATGACAATCCAATGTTGAGAGTCTTGATAAACTTTTGTAGCTTAAACTTATATTCCGAGATGATGATCTTGTATTGAAAAAACACTTGTAGTTACTCATTTATCCATTGTTTTGGTCATGCATTTTATGATGACAAACCACATACTTTCAGGATTGACAAGAAGTGTCAGGCGCTGCACTAATTCCTTGTGGAGAAAGAAATTTTTTCTGCACTATCGACAAAAGATCTGATTTTTTCAAGTTTTATTATGAGGGAATTACAATTCCTAAGAACAAGTGGATCGATATTCAAGATC
Organism: Avena sativa; assembly: GCA_916181665.1. Taxonomy (NCBI): domain Eukaryota; kingdom Viridiplantae; phylum Streptophyta; class Magnoliopsida; order Poales; family Poaceae; genus Avena; species Avena sativa. Next base: position 181,255,360 of record OV702284.1, on the reverse strand, counting down.
TTGTCAAGATTAAAGGGGCTCAAGGAGGGACGGAATGGCTAGTATCACGGCTAGAATCATCGATATGTCGTACACCAAAATGAAGGAAGATTTCCCTGAAGATAGGCATAATTTTTGGGAGGAGAGGCCATTGTATGAGATAAACCTGAAGTATGAAGCCATAGATGCTTACATGACCTACCAGCTATACGCTTAGATCTATTTCATTGAGTGTTTCCTCGTGTTTTGCCCCTCTTGCCAGAGGAAAGACAAGCAAAGGGGAGCCCTTTGTTGGAAATGCAACATAGCTAAGCGTGAAGCTGAAACTACAAAGAGAGAGGTTGTAGCTGAAGCAGGGGCTACAACTGAAGTAGCAAACAGAGAGGGTGCTGAAGATAGGGAAGCCAAGGCCCCTTCTAGGTGGGATGAACTTGCATTTCATCAGTAGTGGGAGTCCAATAACACAAGAGACAGCTGGAATGATGGCAGTTGGTCTCGTAGGAAATATGTCAAGCGCCTCAAGTGGTTTGATGAGGAGTATATTAATTTTTACTTATTTTGTTATGTTTTTATATTTGTCTGGTAGGTTATCAAGAACTTCTTTTGGTCATGTGGAATTATTAGTATGCGAATGATGTTTAATATGTATGGGAATCATCGTGAATTATTTTGTAATTATATATATGTGTTTGCGCCATGGTGCGTAATGATGATAGCATGCATTATATCTTGCCATGCTGTTTTGAAAATTTTAAAAATTTCACCCTCAAACTCAAAAATAGGATTTCATTTATGAAGCAAGTACCAACACTACAATTTGAATCCTTCTAGATGCATGCTTGTGTGGTCGTACATCACATTTGGACCACAGAAGAGCAATTGTACTTTTCGGATGCTTTCACAATCTATCGAAAGACTCTAGGCAACCCTGGTTTGACCAACCCTTGTAAATTTCATAATAAAATGAGAAATTATCAAAACCTTTTGAAACCTTGAAATTTGTTTATTGTGTGGCAAATACTTTGCAAGATAAATGGCAAACATGGAAAAATGTCCCCCTAGCAGTCCACTATCAAATGTGGGGTAGTTAGGTCAACGAGCATGTCCGACTACTCGAAAGATTCACTTGTGTACCATTTTTTCATCTATCTTTCTTTAAATGAACTCAATTTTTGCACAAGGATGTATCACTACATGGCTAATGATGCTAGCATTCTATCTAGCCATTTTTTTTTGAAAATTTCAAAAATTACACCCTCAAATCTCAAGAATAGGCTTTCATTTGTGAAGCAAGTACCAAAACTACAATTTAAGATCTTCTAGTTGCATGCTTGTGTCATAGGCCTTGTTTCATCATGGATGTGTAGTTAAATCTTTTTTTAACATTTTTAATTAATTATCACAAAATTAATTTTAGGTGAAACAAATATTTGACCACAAATTTAAGGGTTGATTAATCTTGATGAGAATCGGCCCACAATCAGAAGCAAAAGGCTAATATTTATTACTTTCACAAAAAAACAGTACACACAAATATCAGAGCATTAGTTTATAGGGGCTCCTAATGATCTCGCGTCCTCCCTCTTTCACCAACGCCTGGTCCCATCTCTCTATCGTCTTGTTCTCTCGCGACCTCACTATTTCATCTGCCGACAAATCATCCTACACCATGTGAACATCCGGATTTTTAATCCCAGATGCCTGTCATGCCATACATCGCAATCCCAGGATTACCATTTTCGCGAGACATAAAAGACTGGTACCATAGTTCATCATCCATTACAACCCATAATTAAGGTCTTACAACAAATAAAGGATCACATGATCTAGTCTTAGTACATTCAAGCAGCGGAATAATATAATAACGATAGCGTGGGCGAGGCTCCATTTTATGGTCACAGGCAATGCTGACGATGGGAGAGGATCCTAGTTGTCGTAACCTTCCTGCGGTCCATCCTCCTGATAGTCCTCTGCACAGTCTGGCCATAGGAATAGCCAGGGACAAAGCCATGAGTACTCTTTAAGTACTCGCAAACTATCACTAACAAGTAAAGTGGTTTAAGTAGGAATACTAATCTCTAGGTTGTTTTGCAAAAAGCCAAGTTTATCTCTAACTGAGTTTAGAAGCAAAGAAAACTAGTTTAGGTTTTTATAACACCTAAGTGGGAACTTAGCTTTCAGGTTCACAACCCTGTTGTGGTCAAGTCAAGTCATAATTCATTTCACAAGTTATTTTGAAAACAGCTGACGATGGAACAGTATGGCCACTCCAACTGTCCATAACCGCGGACGCGGCTATTCGAATAGTTAGACACTCTATAGAGGTGATACACTTTCACCATAATATTCGATACATCTGTCAGGAACAATCCTGAATTCACCATACTCAGTACGCGGATAATTAATCCTAACCTTTCAATTACACACCCTAGTATAGGCACCTCTCCTATGAGTTTGGCCTCCCAACCATGACCATCTGTCATCTTAGGAACTGCACAGGTGGACAATCATCACGAGGTATCCTCAGCTCAAACCTCGGCTGCAAGGGAACCCATACTAAGGCATATAAACTTCCATTCAATCCCTACCCAATTTTGGGTATTATGGTTGTACGGTAAATTTTGAATGGTATCTCATCCAGAAAACCATCAGTTTTATAAAGGGCTAAGGCTCATGCCTCAACATTTTCATCATCAAAATCATCTGGTGTTCAAGAACAGATGTCAAAACATTTCATTAGAATGACTCATCATTCTAAGGTTTTAATAATCATTTTCACCACAATATTCCCATCTAAAGTGATCAAGTTTTATTCATAGCACTAGCCACTAAAGTTGGGGGTAAACACTAATGAGGGGTGGTAATCAAGTGTGACTTATCTAAATCCAATCTCATGCCTCAGGATGACATCAAGATCTATCTAACTTAGGCCAAGTTTTATGCTCTTTATGCTACCTATAATAACCTTTCCAAAAATTCACAAGTCACTAAGTAAAAGTAATAAAGAGCTTTGATAAATAAATAAAATAATCAAGCTTGCAAGTAAAACTGGGATTTCGTGTAATAAGGTGGTATAACCAAGGCATGCCTAATGCATTGCATAGGTTATCTTTTAGGTTTAAGTTTGCAAGTAAAACTTGCATGGTTTAGCTTAGCTTGCTAAGATAGTAGCTTGCAAAGTTGCAAGTGTTAGCTTGCCTTGTGCAGTGCAGTGGTTGAAGTTCTCCTCGGCTTCTTCCTCGTAGTAATCTCCTTCCTCTTCGTATCCTTGGTCGGTACTAGCATCTATAAATAAATATGAAGTACACAATCACGAAACAAGACTTAACTACTTCTATTTAGCACACAAAGGTTCACACTAGATGACCTAGCATCATCACAATCATCACAAGAATTAAGGCAATAGTTTTATTTATTTTATTTTAGAAAAGTAATTTCTACTCATTGAAAAACTACTTAAGATTTAATATTCTCCAATTAAAACATGGGATCATGTTGACACATGTCATCACCACATATTTCAATACTTGGGAATGTGATTTAAAGTGGTGTCACAATTTAATAAGGTTTAACCTTTTTATTTTAATTAATTAAAGTGATTAGAAATTCCTATGGGGCATTCTTTTATTACCTATCCATTATTACTGCAAGTAAACCTAGATATGTTTTATATTCATAAAGGTCTTATCAAATATGATTCTTGAGAGTTGGAATCAACTCAAAAGCTTTTATGGTTGAATTTTGAAAAATGTTTGAATGCAGAAAAGTCTCTGCCTTGTTATTTTTACTTTAAGTGATCTATAATTCCAAATGGTTTGAATCCAAGGGGCTTGAATTAAGAATTTCAATACCTTTCTAACAAAATTGGTTTCATGCAATTTGGTTCAGTTAATCTCTCTGAATCGATTTTTGAATCAACAGACAGAACTAGGTTTGAAACTAAAATGAAAAATCTAATTTTAAACTAACTGGGTCGTGCGGGAACTAAACTGGGCCGGCCCACTGCGCACAGCGCACGCGGGATGGTTTAAGTGGTGTCCCCACTCGTCAGTGAGATAGGGGGTGTGAAGGGGTATGTGGCTATTACAACCGTAGGATTAGATGTAAGATCAATGGATGAGGGTCACTGTCCTCATCGAACAGAACACGACGAGTTCAAACCCTAGCGCGGCCAGTGGGGGTCTATGGCGGCTCACCGGTGCTCAGGCGATGGGGGCAAACGACGAAGTAGACGACGGTGATTCTCCTGGTACTGGCGGCTCTTCCTGGGGCGGCTCCAATCGACGGCGCCCTTCTCCTCTAGAGGCGGCAGGCTCCGGCGAAATTCCGGTGATCCTGCGCTCGCCTTGCTGCGGGAAGATGTGGGCACGAGCAGTGAGAGGTGGGGAGTTGAATGGTGTGAAGAAATCGAACGGGGAAGGCCTCTATTTATAATGCGAAGAGGGAACCGAAGGGTGCGGGATGAGCTCGTCGGGGTCGGTGTTACAGTGAGCTAACGACATGGCTGAAGGTAGGGGATGGTGCGTTGTCTCCTGGCGATGCTCAACGTCTTGATGGTGTGGCAAGGGCGGTGCGGTCCGGTCGGAATGCATCGACGCTCTGAGCAGCATCGACGACGATTTTGATGGCGCACCGTGGCTACGGGTCGCGCGGCGGCGAATGGGGTTGTCTGGGAGGTTCCTGGGACGGTGGTGATCACATACACGAGAGGCGAAGGAAGAGCGTGGTCTATGCAAGCATGTCAAGCGTGACGCTCTGGCGCGCTCTTGGCATGGTCACAGACAAATTGGCACGTGTGTTCTCTGTGGTCCAGTGCCTGGCAGGGGTCGAGGGCTGGACAGGGGGTGGCGGTGGACGGTGCCGTGCGTCCTGGACACGGTGGCTAGGCACGGCACTTGCTCTGGATAGCTAGCCATGGTCGGCTGGCAAGGGTGCTCTCGGGTTGGCACGGTATGGTGCAATGGTAGGGGTCTAGGTTAGTTCGGTGTGTTGTTGGCACTAGGGGATACATGGGTGATCAATGGTGAACAATGCTTGCAAAAATTACTGCTCAAAACAGTGAAGTTTGGCCCTGTCTCCAAGTGTTTGATGAAATGGCCGAAAGAAATTCATATTTGAATTTTTGTATGAAACTTGGTGGGTGCAATGGTTCCATACTAGGGAGTATCTGTTTGGTTGGATTTGTCAAGGTGAACTGGTTTGGTTGGGTTTTGAAAAATGGTGATCTTCCCATATGAACTAGATTCAAATTTCAAATATCATTTAAATAGGGTTGCCAAATGTTTCTGTGGGTTTGCAAGGTGGGCTTGGGTTCACTTTCACTTGGTCTAGAAAGGGGTGAAAATAAATGGATTTGTTTCTGTTTGAAATCTTGGACTAGAAACACTCAAAGTGGTCTAGTGAGCAAGATTGACAAAAATGATAATTTGTTTATTTTGTTTGTTTTTGAATTTCTAATGAATTGATTCTGCTTGGAAATGATTTAGATGATGTTTTTTCATCTTTAAACCAATCCTTGCCATTCACAACAATCAAACAAGTCCATTCAAGCATTCATGCATTTATCACATACACACATACATTCATAGTGATTTTAATTAATACAAGTTTTTGTTAACCCTAAATTTGGGTGATTGGAATTGATAACCTTGATTAATATTTTTGGGATGTTACACACCACCAAGATAACTATGGCGATGGCTGTCGAGGTATGTATGTTGTCTTGTCCCAACGATGTGTAAACTCTACTACCTGAGATTGTTTGTCCTTTCGGGTGTGAAAATTGTCGGCATATCTTGTAGATCTGGCTGATTGCACTCATGATCTGATTTATCATATAGTGTGGTATTTGTTTCGAAACCAAGGGTCTGTGCATAGCTGCTTTTCACAAGAACAAATTTCGCATTTACCATATAAGCAGGATTCGAGGAGAGGACGGTACGATTTTATTATCCAACCACATATGAATGTGCAAATCGTTTTATACTCCCTCATGTAGACAACTTTTACATGGACTTTATATAAAGTATATAGTATTGCATGTATGCGGAAAACTCCTCTATTCTATCATGTCAATTAACCAAGATAAATCCTGCTCAAAAGTATTTTAATTTTTCCTCCACATGCATTTCTTAATTACCCAAGAGAAGCTATAGGCACTATAGAATGAAACGGAGTGAGTATATGTTAAGATCTGCTGTAGGGGGTTATTTAAAGGGACTATCATGTACTTATGAATATTTTGAGGGGTTATTTATTATTATTCCATGTAAGTGTCTTTCTCTCATTGTGTCATACACGCTATGCAGGTTCCCCCATGCTATTCAAGATCTATTTTGTTGAATAAGTACTCAGTGAAAGGCATGAAAAAGGGCAAAATCCATGCTTCCTTTACTACCCTTGAAAATTTTGAATTTATTTTGATGGTTACGAATGAACCAAATCTAACTTTCATCAGTGGTGATAGTTGGAAAGAATTTTGCAGAGTCTACAAAATTCAAAGGGGACGGCATGTGAAATTCACCATTAACAGGGTTCTTTGTGAATCAAATAGTGCGTTCTGTGGAAATTTCCCTATCATCCATCCAAGTAATACTTCTATTTTAATTTCATTCTGGGTTTGATTAACATATTATGATTGAACTAATTTGCCAAAAGCTCAATGCATAACGTTTTTTGCCACATTTTGTTTGTAGCATACTACCATTTGGGAGTTGACAAGAGAGACATAGTTGATTGTCTCACTACAACTAGGGGAACCCAAGTTAATTGGAGAATGATGGAGAAGGTGTGCACAGAGGTGGGAAATCTTGAGACGTATGTAGACCATAATGATGCTGGAGACTATGATGCTGGAAGAGCTTATGGACTGATTCATACATTGAATTGGTTCAACTGCACCAAGAATTTTATGGTATTTAATGTTTATTGGTTTTTTATTACATCATAATTCAACGAACTTAGTTAATGCTTCTAAATTGACACAAATACCATTGTTTGCATATTTTCAACAAAAACTGCCTCGACGTCTTCTTCCAAATGACATGGCCAAAGAAGGTGCTATAACTATAGTTTGCGATTCTAAAACAAGGGTGCCATCGATGTACACCATTCTAATGATGATGTTCGTGCGTGCGTCAACAGATGGGACAAATTCATAGAGAAGGAACATACTTTTGTGATTGGACACAAGTTTCTCATGATGCTCGGTGATTATGGCGCCTATCTATTTGTCTCTCATGTGCCAGATGTTGAACTTGGTCAGTAGTTTTAAGACATTACAATGTTGCCTCTACTAGTAATGTCATATTTGACTTGAAGACTATTATTTATGCACGATTTTCAAGATGTGTGTACTGTTGCAATACATTAAGGTTTGATGATTTTAAGAAGGCTACAAATTAATCTTTTCAATGATTGAGTTTGCAATATTTAATGTGTGCACTTATGAATATCTTCATAAATTTACTCATTTTATTATGTAATTAACACATGACAATGCACAAGTTAATGTGTATGACACGTTCATATATGTGCATACTATGGTATTCGAAAAGTAGTGTAATTTGATACGTAATGAATAGAAGTGCACATTTGTTTTCCACACGCTTTAATGTGCCACTAGTTACTGCGGTAGGTATAGAATAAATTTAATTTTTATTCTCCTGGTTTTAACGCATACTAGTATATTGCTACGAGATATCGTCAAGGTATTTTAACATTTTTATTTTTCCTAATGGAGAAAATCGAACATACGGACAAAAATCGAGAGGTAAACTGTGTCCTGACAAAAGCCCCAATTCCTGATCCTTATTTCTTTGACGGCAGTTCTCGAGAGCGCCGCTAGACTTCTCTTCTTCCAATCATCTCTCCCTTTTCTTCCCGTATATCCTCTTCCTCCATGGGTGTGGGAGCCTTGGCTTTGATGCATTTCGACTGCCTCCTGGGCATGGACGACGACAAGCGAATGACGGAGGTTCATCAGTTTCGTGTCCATGGCGACACTGTGATCCAAGCCATCTAAACCAACGAGGGAAGCACAGTCGATAACATCCTCTCCATGTACCTGGAGTGGCTCGAGGACGAGGAGGTAAGTTTTGTCAGGCTCGATCTGGAGTACAACATCACGCAGAGGAAGATTATGGTCATGCAGATTGCGATGAAGGAACACGTCCCCGTCTTCCACATAATCAGGTACTAAATCTGCAATTACCTGTACTTAATCAGGTACTACATACCTCAAAAAGGGACTAATTTTATAGATTCAACTTCGAATGAATCTGCAACTACCATTTTGTGTACTAAAGTATGTTCGATTTGTTGCAATTCATCTGCTTATGCTACACTTTGTTTCTCCTTTTTTTTCGAGTAAGGTAATGTTGCACCTCATGTGCATCACTATAAATCCTAGGGAGAGGGGAGCCCCCCTAAGCCCAGTAAAATGTTATCTAAAATCCAGTCATATTTGGCCCGTTTGTCCCCCAATAGTGGCCCAAAAGGTCTCCATGGCCAATTTTCCACCCCAACCTATTGGCCCAATTGTAGGTACAGAATGTTGTAACCAAAATTTCTAAATGAACAAAAAAACATCAGGCAGGTTCCTTGTTTCAATATGTGCATCTTTTGGAGATAATAACAATATGAATTGCTTGTCTTATATTTGTGAATGCCTAAGTAGGAAATTCTCTAGTCTTATTTGTAAAGTTACTTTGGAAATCAGAACTGCTGGTGTTATATTTGTGAATGTGCTTCTTCAAATATAAATTGCTAGTACACCTTGTAGTAGTCCGATTTGTAATGTTACTTTTGATAGCCATTTAAAACTTCGAAAAAGATTAAATCTTTTCCAGTAATAAAATGGCACAGTTCGAGCATGCCATTTCATTATTTTAACAGAGAATCATTGTATTTGTTACCGCAACATATTTTGAACTTTCTAACTTAAATTATGCAATGTAGGTGCAATGACTATGTTGCTAGCCTTCAGGATTTCCTTTGTCATAGAAATGTAACTTTCGTTGGTGTGGACATAAGGAATGACAATAGATTGTTGCGGGAAGAATGGTTGTACATCCCACAAGGCAAACACATCGACATTTAGGACATCTTCAAACTGAAAGGTCATGGAGAAAGGGCTGGATGGCTACCGTGGCTGAAAAGCTCATCCACCCTAGGTATGGAGGAATGAAGGTTTCCTTTGTCAAGGACATTGCCAAACTCCAAGGATATGACTACTGGGAATAGCAGCCACTTGCAGAGAAGAACCTGGAGTATGCTTCCACTGATGGATATGTCGCGTATGAACTGTTTCGCATCATCAATCTAGTGAACCAGGGTACTCCTTCAAACATGGGGGCAAGCATCGACGTGGTTATTAGAACTGATCTACCATAACATCTACAAGTAGCTAGTCATGTTTGTTGGAAGTAGTATGTGTTTCTAACTCTAGTAATAGTGTAACGTGTGTGGAGAAAACTATGTGTCCTGTCTTTTCATTTATAAATATCTAGATTCATTGGTATCATTGGTTATGGTTACACCACATGAGTTTGGTTCATAATCCACCAAGTTTTCCCAAAATTATTAATAATATAGTACACATATCTAATCCTCAACATCTGTGTCATAATCAGAGTTCATGCGTTCAACATCATTTGCAAGGTCTTCCATGTTGTAAACATGTTCATCATTACTTATGTCCATATCCTCTATATTGTTGTATTCCTTTTCTATATCTTGGACAAATCTTGCAGCAACACGTTCCACTTCGTCTGGACGATCAACAACCTCGACATCATCATGTTCATCTTCTTTGACAACTACATGTTGAAATCTACGATCCATTTGACATATGTCCTCCTGGTATGCCAAGTTCTCTTGATGAGTAGCTTCATTAGCAAACTCAGTTTCTGGTACATCATAGACATTCCTATTGTTGAATATCTACACAATTTTCCAAGGAAAACCAAACTCAATATCTTCCAAATAAAAACATGATTCTACTTGACCTGCCAATATGAAGGGGGCGTTATTGTACCAAAGAACATAAGTATTAACACTTTTGTAGTGTCCATCATCTTTCATCTTCAATTTTTTGCTATCTAGATCATACCAGTCGCATTGAAACAGGAATACTGATTTAGGACCATGCTTGTTAGGCACATACTTGAGCTCTAGAACTTCCTGTAGAACACCATAAAACTCATTATCTTGTTGAGCACCAACTGATGCCTTATTCGTTACCCCACAATTTTGAGTTCTTAGGTTCTTCTCTCTAGTGACCGTACAAAACCTAGCACCCTGTACATTGCAAGCAGAGTGTACAATTACACGCTTGTCTGGCCCATCTGCAAGTGACTTCAAATCTTCAGATGCATTGTTCAGCTGAGTCACATGGTTTTTAAGCCATGTTGGGAACACTTTATTGAGTGCCTCGTCTATATTATTAACACCCATAACAAGTAATTCTTCTCGGCAAACACTAAAACAAATGAATAAAAATGATACAATATGATATTAAGTATAATAGACATTAATTATTTATGCATTATCATGTACAAAAAACTTACTTGATATAAGGTCCTGCCTCTTCACAATTGTCCAGAACATACCAAACCATGTTATCAAATTCCTTCTCAAAAAAATTCAGATATGATCTTCCAAACCCTTCGGCTCCATCAGAGAAAACTTTGAACTCACCAGCACTAACTTCCCTTTGGTTATTTTGGTTCCTTTCAGCTTTGTTAAATCTTATTTCCATGTCATCAATAAAATATCTAGACCAAAATGTGACGCAATCATCAACGATATACCCTTCAACAATTGAACCTTCAGGCCTTCCTTTGTTATGAGATAACCTAGTCTTCTCTCAACTGGATACATCCAGCCATAATGGACAAGCCCCCTTAGAATAGCCTCCTCAAGAAGATGAATAGCTAAGTGAACCATGATATCAAAAAATGCAGGGGGAGAGCTTCTCAAGTCTGCGAAGAATTAAACCTATCTCTACCTTCAGTCGTTTCAGGACTTTTACATGAAGAGTTCTGGCACACAGCTCTCTAAAAAATCTCCCCAAATCAGCAATAGCCTCATACATTTCTTTTGGTGCGACACCTTTCAATCCAGCTACTAAACTACGCCGCAGAAGAATGTGGGAGTCATGTGTCTTCATACCATGTACTTTTCCAGCTTCAATAACCACACACCTTTCCTAGTTCGAACAAAAACCATCTAGAAACCTAGTTTTTGTCAAAAACCTGCAAACACGTTTCTTCTTTTCCTTTTCAAACGTCCAGGGGGCATGTGGCTTCAAACAACTATCCCCTTCATCTTTCATCCAAAATTTTCTCCTAATGTTCATTTTCTTCAAATCAACTCTAGCATTAACAATGTCCTTGGTTTTCCATCGATTTTGATAAGTGTACCAACTAGGTTGTCACATATGTTCTTCTCAATGTGCATCACATCAAGGTTGTGTGATAATAAAAGTGTGGACCAATAAGGTAAATCATGTATGATGACTCTAAGGTGCCAGGTTAGTTCACCTTTAACAACACGCTTGCACTTCTTAGAAGTTGGATTTTTGGCATGTATATAATCCTTAACTAATTCTAGCTTCTCCTTTTTTTATCCTGCACTGAACTGCCTTGGTGGATCCCTCTTCTCAACTTTACCATTGAACAATTTACTTCTCCTATAGGGGTGATCCTTAGCAAGTAACCGACGATGTCCAATGTACCCAATTTTTTTCAGTGACTCATAGCAAGGAAATACACGCAAGCATAAAATCCTCTAGTGCTACGGCCAGATATGGTAGCATACCCTGGATAGTCATAAATAGACCATAGGAAAGAAGCATTCAATTTGAAGTCATCCTCTAAAAGAATATCATATTGTCAACACCTGCCCATAGCTTCATCATATCTTTAATAAGAGGCTGCATAAATACATTAAAATCCTTTCCTGGTGAATATTTCCCTGGTATAAGCAATGACAACATAAATTTGGATTGATCCATGCACATCCATGGTGGGAAGTTATATGGAATCACAAATACTGGCCACATACTATACTACTCATTTTACTGCTATAGGGGTTGAATTCATCTGTGCCAATCCCTATCCGTATGCTCTTGGGGTCATCAGAAAACCAACCAAACTTCTCATCAAAGTGTTTCCATGTCTTTCCATCAGCTGGGTGCCTCAAAACATCATCCTCAACAACCCTCTTCTCTTTGTGCCACCTCGTATGTGTTAACAATTCGGTTGAAACAAAAAATATTTGTAATCTTGGAATTATAGGAAAGTACCTCAAAACCTTGTGAGGCACCTTCTTGATTCAATTTGTGTCTTTCCATCTAGAAAATCCACAGACAGGACAATGTGTATTGTTCTCATGATCTGCCCAAAAAAAGCACAATCAAACTTGCAGACATGTACATTATCATAACCAAGCCCAACTTCAGAAACTACACTCTTGGCATCAACATAAGATTTTAGGAAATCCACCCATGGCAAAGCATCACATTAGAGGGCAAGAAAAAGATCAAATTCTTTGTTTGTGAGCTGGTTGTATGTTTTGTTATGAAGAAGCTTCATAATAAGTGACAACCTTGTATACGTGGTGCATCCCTCATTAAGCTAATACGTCGGAAACGTATCTATAATTTTTTAGGCTCCATGCTTGTTTTGTATCTACTTTGCTTTGCTTTGTCTATACTTTGAGGTGTTTTTATACACTTTCTGGAACTAACTGTAACATCCCAAAAATCATGATTACAAAGTTTGCATTTCATTCATGCATTCATAAGCATTATAGTATCATTTTCAAATAAGATTTCAAAAACAGAAGCAATTGTTGTCTATTATTTTATGTAAGCAAGGCAATGGCCTTATTGCTACCCTCTAATATGAGAATACATGTTTTAACCAGAAAAGATTTGAACATAGGTTTGATTGATATATACAAAGCTTGATCAAAGTTTTCAAAACAAAATATGAATTCAAAACCATTCTTATGCCTATTATGAATAATTAATTAAGGCATGATTTTATTTTTAAACGCAATGGCCAATGTAATTTTGAGTGAACAACAATGTTTTATACACAAATATGTGCATGTTTCACATTAGAAAAATCCAGGAAGAGTTTGAATTCAAACCCATTTGAAATCATTTGAAAAGGATTCCTGGAAAATCATTTGGAAAAAGAAAAGGAGAAAGGAATAAAAAAGGCCAGCGCCAGCAATCAGGCCCAACAGCAGAACCAACCCATTAGCCAGCCCACCCGGGACCCCCTCTCCCTCTGTTTCTCACCCTCACGCGTACCCCCTCTCTCGTTGACGCCTCGTACCCACCTGCCCCGTCATCATCGTCCCCAAATCACCGCGCGACGACCCTCTCCGCCGTTACCTCCTCGCAGTGACGCCGCGTTTAATCGTCGCTTAATTCCCATTGATGCAACGCGTGATTCTCGCTCCCGCTCTGGCTACATAACCACCTCCCCACCCCGCTCCTTTCCCCTCACTCAGCACCCCTTCTCTACCACCAGGCTGCCCACAATCTCACTTGCACCGCCGTAGTACCGAGCTACTCCGACGACGAAATTCCGGTGAGCCCGACCGCCCCTGTCCTTCTAGTTCATACGAGTGTGGTCCTTGTGATCTCGTGCACCTCCTGACACCTTTTGTTTGTACGCGCATGACCCAGGTCGCCGTCCCCATCCACGACTGCAAGCGATAGAGCCGCCGCTCAAATTCGGCGAGCGATTAAGGTAAAGTCTGACTGCCCCTTGCCTTCTCCTTGACACTTCCGTGTTCGCCGTGACCCTGTGCACCTCCTGATACCGCTGGTTTATGCTAGGACGATCCAGAGCATTGGAAACGGCCTCGTCTACAAGAACCCGATGCCGCCTACAACTCCGACGTGCTCTAGGCCTCGCTACAGCACGCCCCCTGCCCAACCGTGACCACGTTGAGCTCCCTCGTGCACGTGCGAGTCTTGTAAGCATCATCACCACCCCTAGGCCTTGCTAGAATCGCCGTTCCACATTGCCCGTAGCGCCGCCGCCGCACCGCCGTCGCCAGCGCCGCCCATCCTTGGTCGTGTGCTCAGCAGCGTTGGATCTAGATCTAACGCTTAAGATTAGATCACTTAAACGAACCGTTATGAGCAGATCTGGCCGTGTACTGTCACTTAAATCCAACGGCCCTTGTTGATCGACCCGAGCAAAATGGTATCAGCCAATAGAAACAGCCCACGTGGCCTAGCTTGTCTGTTTAAAATTCCAGAAATGATTTTTGAATGTTTAAACTTGTAAATTCAATAACTTTTGTTATGTTTATCCAAACAATGAAAATAAGATATCAATAGAATCACAAAAATAAATTCTACACATCTATGGGCTTAGTTTTATATTTTCTTTCCGTTAAATTGGAATTTTATGCAGAGACATTTGTAGGCTTATTTTGTGTATAAAAAACTATTTGGAAAATGTTTTAAAGACCAAATAAAGTTTATTTGATGTATAAATGTTTAGTTTATTGATCAGTACTGTTTTTCTTATCTTGTTTAGTTTAGAAAAATCATCACATGGCATTTGCATGCATTCATATATTTTTGCTTGATTATTTGAAATGTGAATTTGGTGCTATCATTTTATGTGTAGATTTTGGTGCTAGTGGTGATTGTGACTGTGAGGATTGTTATTACTCCCCCAACTACCAAGGAAAGTGGTTCTTCATACTTTTGTCCCAATATTTTTACTATGCATTAGAAATATTTTGTATAGGGCTTGCATGATGATTTTTACTAAGTATCTATATGCTATGTTTGGGAAATCCTAGTAGTTGTAGAATTGTTTGTTTTTTCTCTAAGTTAAGATACTTGCTATTTCCATGCTTAGCTTAGCTAGTAGAAACCAAGGGTGGAATATATACATGCTATGGAAAAATATTACTAAAGTCTTTGACTTATGTTTTTTCTTAATAAAACAACTTGCTTGGTGGAATGAAACACCTTGGTGGAATGGTAATTGCTTGGTGGATTTTTGTTGAGTGGTTACTAGGGCCCATTTTCCAGTGGTCTACCTTGTGTATCTCACTTGTGGAATGCCATCCAGGAACAAAGGGATTTGAGATGCCATATGTTAAGAAGCTTGTAGTGCAACCACATGGCATTATGGGCTCTGCATGAATCATATAGGTTGCAATAACTTAGCCATTTGGACAGTTGGTGGATTTGAGATGCCATATGTTAAGAAGCTTCTAGTGCAACCACACCGCGCACGCCCGCCCCTCCTTCCTCTCCGGCGCCGGCCCCGTCGCCCGAGCTGCGCCGCCCTCTTCTCTGCACCGCGTCCTCCTCCCGCCGGCGAGCCCGCGGCCTCCCTCCGCTCTGCTCCGGCCCGCCCCCCTCCGCGCGACCTCCTCCGGCCGGCCCCGTCTCCCTCTTCCTTCCGCGGATCCTCGCCTCCTCGCCGGCCTCCTCCCCCACGCCGGCCGTCCTCCACCCCCCTCGTCTCCAAGCCCGTCGCCGCTCCCCCTCCGCCCCGCCGGCGCCGCCAGCAACCACCACCCCCGATCTCCCGGTCGCCGGTGCGTCCGCGCCTCCCGTCTTCCCCGCCTACCGCCGCCCCCTCGAGCTCCTCCCCGACGCTCACCGCCTCCCCGGAGCCGTCCGCATCTCGCCGACCGCCGCCTCCAGCGCCGGCCCCGGCCGCGCCCGACGCTCGTCATCGCCGTCGCCGGCCTCTCCTCTCTGCCGCCTCCAGCCGCCCTGTAGCCTCCGTCAGCGGGCCCGCTTCGCCGTCAATCGCCGCTCCCTGTGCAGTATCGGTTGATGTGGATATACTGTGGCGTGAGGATGTTCGTAACGTTAAGGTGCTGCTCATGCCCGTGCCCGTGCCATGTTGGTACTATGAAGACAGGAGCAATAGTTTGAACAAGATCGAAAAGACCCCGACAAGTATTACCTTTGGAGCTTTGTGTGGCTATTGGAGGACCCTGACGCCACTTCCAAGATCGCCACCGACAATGGTCGGAACCTCAAGTGCTCCTTCCGGAAGCCGGAGCCCCAAGTTCTTCCACGAGACCCTCGAAGACAGATTCCGGCGCCCGAGACCCTGAAGACCGATCTAGAGCGCCAAGGCCTTCGCATGGAGTCGGCAAGATCATCATGAAACACCAAGATCAACTTCGCGGGCACCGAGCGTCAAGATCTTCTCCGCAGATCGCCGAGAACACGGAACACCAAGTCCTCCTTCCCGGAACGCCAAGATCTACTCTGTTATCCAAGAACGCTTCCGCTGAGACCGAACCCTAGATCTGAACCGTGAGACCGAACCCCGAACCCCGGAACCCCAAGATCTGCCGAACCCTAATGTGTGACCCCTTTCCCGAGCCCTATTTTTATAAATGCTAAATATAAAACCTGTTGCATATTAATCATTCATCTCGCATGCATATTTGTGTGGTTTGGGGGCCTTATGCCGATTCACCTAAATTAAATATGGGGCCCATATGCGGGCAAATCTAGTCTTATATTGGCCTCATTTAAATTTGTGTAGCGAACCGGTAACTTATCTTGCCCTGTTATTACAACATTTAAACTGCGGGGATCTAAATAACTGGAACCGTTTAATTAATTGTCGGGACCCCGGTTCCGCTTAATATGGCCTAATTGCATCGCACCTTGCCATGTCATACATTATTCATGCATCATGCCCGATCTTTTGCCGTAGTATTAAATATTACATCCGGTGTTCCTTCTAGTGATTTGCTTCTTCGCGGATAAGGCCGTTGAGTTGATGTGAGCTTCGCCCCGATCTTCGGTTGAACCTTCGACAATGTTTTCAGGCGAGCATCTCCCCCTTTCTACCTATCTTACTTTTGTAGTATTTATTCCCTCCTGTTGATCTATTGCTATCTGTGTTGCGTTGCTCTAGTTTTCGTACCCGTGATATCCCTTGCAGCCTTATATTGCCTTGGACACATCCTATTACCTGTTGTTTGGTAGATAGTTGGACTTGCGCGTCGTAGTCGCTTGCTCAAGTGCTGTTGCGTGTTGTCAAGTGCCACAGTTGTTGGTGTATTGCCGCATGTTTGATGTTGGAGATGATCATGGTTTTACTTATCGTTCACTTTAATTCCTGTTTAACAACTAAAATTGAAGTAAGTAATCAGAGGCACAGGTGGGCAATAGATGTTATTTGGTTGTTAACCGTCCACTTGTGTCTCGTAGGACCCCGAGTACTTGATACCTGTTCCTTGATTATTCGCGCTATCCACATCCGGGAGGCTTATGGGACCCCCCTGAGCCAGAGCTTGATTCAGTCTTATTTCTTGGGGCCACAAACTAGTTTGAGGTTTTATTTACTATCCTGTACTTATGCCATGCTACTGCTTTATTTACGATTGTGCGAGGAGCACACTGTACTGTTTAGGATCGGGACACGTTTTCGCGGTGTCGACAAGCCCAGTTTTGGGTTCCCAGTCGTTCACAGCCGTCCACCCAAACCTCGGGTCCGTCTCGGAGTCAGCTAACTTCGTTGCGGGTGTACTCCAAGGGGTGGCCCCCTGAAATATTTCTGAATCCTGTGATTGCTTTGCCGTGAAGGCCTCGTTGGGTTTTGATTTGGTTTTTCCGAGGTTGATCGAGTGTGTGTTGCTATTTGTGCACCCCGGCCGGGTAAAACTTTCTGAAAGCCGTGTCCGCGGTTATGGACGACTTGGAGCACAGTATCTCGATCATAGACAACTATAACTAAAGTAGTGCTATAAATTTGACTTTATAATGACTAGTAATCAACTTCACTATAATGGAATGGCTAAATAAAACTGCCAACAATTGCTTGTTTGGGTTGTCGCTTGCGACCAATGTACCTGACTAGTAAGTATTGCAACTACAACGGAATGGCTAAATAAAAGTAACAACAACTGCTGGGTTTTTGGGTTATCTCACGCTATTTGTATCTGATTAGTAAGTGTTGCAACTATAACGGAATGATTAACTAAAACGGCCCACTGCTTATTTTATCAGGATGACTATCTATACCTGACTAGTAATTGCTGCAACGATAACTGAATAAATAAAACTGCCAACGGTGTGTGTTCCTCGGTTGACTTCCTCGTTTGGTCTCGAGGGGGAAACACCAGGATGGGTTTGTCTGATGGTAGCATCAGGTTGGTTCCGAGTAGGTCTTTCTTACCCCTCTCTGATAGCCGCTAGTTGTATCGAGTCTCTATAGGTAGTTTAGTGCATGCTGCGCTGCCGCTCAGTCCACCATACCTATGTAGGCGAGGACCGCCGAATTCTAGTCTCGCCGTGTACTGGCCTCAGTACTGACCGCTCTCTCTTTTTCCCCTTGCCCGTTGTCGGCACCCCTATTGTTTAAGCAGGTTTTGAGATCGACGTCGTTAGCAGGGTTACCCTTCCGGCTTGGCCTGGGCAGGGTTATGGACGCCATTGGTTATTCTTCAGGGCTCTTAGCCCCATTTGCATCTTGTCCGTAGTCGGACGCTCCATCTTTTCAAGGTGATTTGGATCTTTGTACCGTATATCTGTATTCTTGACTCATGGAGTCGTGTTGTATATATATATCTGTTCTGCGGGTCCCATCGAGGACTGTTGTGTAATGTTATTACTTCGTTTTCCACCCGCACGAAAGTGCCTGGTGGGCACCTTTGAATCGTTTCTATGCGGGTTCGGCGGGTTTCGCTAAAACTTGCATAGGGCCGATTCTGAGGGTGTTACAGTTCACCAATGTCTATTGGTGGTTCCTTGGGAGTTTTTGCCAAACAAAAACTTAGTGTTTTCAACTGATAGGTAAAACCTATTTGAGCAAAGCAAGCCTAAGCTATACTTAGCCAAATTCATGTAGAAGCTAGATACTATTATTCTAATAAGGTATCACTTGCCAATACTATTCCAATGTATTGACCCACTGTGTCTGTAACTTGTGATGTTGCAGGTTACTCTGATGAGGATTAGGGTTATGAGTCTACACTCAACATGCTTGCCTATGGCACATGAAGATGAAGACTTTTATTTATATTGTTAAGTTAAACTCTTGTACTAGCCTATGGCTATGGAGTTGTAAAAGACTATGTTATCTCTAGAATGACGATGTAATAATGACCTTTGTTTCTATGTACTTCATCTTAAACTGTGGATGCTA
The DNA here is from genome assembly GCA_916181665.1 of Avena sativa. Taxonomy (NCBI): domain Eukaryota; kingdom Viridiplantae; phylum Streptophyta; class Magnoliopsida; order Poales; family Poaceae; genus Avena; species Avena sativa. The sequence goes on along the minus strand of OV702284.1, from coordinate 181,236,209 downwards.
GCAATTGATCTAGGACTAGCATTGCAATCATGCGGACCTTTACATTTATAAAGGTGGGGTATTATAGATGGTATCAGAGAACTGTGTTGCCTGTATGATTATGACCCTAGGATTGGATTAGAAACCACTAAGGAAAAAATTTCAACACTTTGAAAAATTCCCACACTTGTCTTTTTCTTCTCGTAAAATTTTCTAATCTTATTTCCCATCTATATTTGTAGATGAACTCCATCAACGAAGCCGTGAGGAAGGGACCACTCATGACCATGACTTTGGAGTGTGAGACTGAATTTCCCAAGGCCCTCAAGAACCTTATGGTTACCATGGGGATACATGGTGTAGATGTGTACAAAGGATTCCCTGTGATGGATGAAGGAGAAGAGTATTGGTGGGTGCAACTTCACTTGTACAAAAACAAGGAAGAGAACCACAAGGAGTCAGGATTCTGCATGGTCACCAACTCAGAAATGCACACAACATTCTTTGACTCTGCAAGAAATGCATCTTGGAATGCTATCAAGGAGCTTGGTGATAGACTAAAGTGCAGAATGCTCAACACCCAAAACGACCTTAGAGAAGAAAAGAAGCATATCCAAGAGTTAGAGGCTACCAACCAACAACTAAGGGGAGACATCATAGATTTAATATGGGAGTCTTGTGAACAAGATAGACAGATGGCTACTAAGGATTCCCTGATAGCTATTTTGTCTAGTGAGTGAGAGTTGTAACGTATTTCGTTAGTTGGACCACCACACTTATCGTTTTTACTTCCAAAAATTTGTCTAAGTTATGTTGAACCTTTGATGCTTGTAATGGATTTGTGTATGCCATGACTTGTGTGTTTGTTGCAAAATGATGTGCTTGTGATATTTTGTCTCGTGATTTTTCTCTATTGATGATTCTAACTTTTCTCTATCTTATAAAAATAGATGCCTAATGTTGTTATCAACACGGCCGAGGAGTTCATGGGAACTCATTTTGGTACTCGTCTCATTGAGCTCACTAGTGTGCTCAACCTTCCACTTCCTAGCATCATGACACTTCCACTCACCAAGTTTGAGAGGAAGGACCTATGGGGCTTCAGAGTCACCCAGCCGGGACGCCAGACAGAGCCAACCACAGAGACCATCACTTCCAAGCTGATGCATGACGACAAGGAGAAAGGCTAAGATGTAGTCATGCAGGAGTTACTTGGGCGCCTGGTAGGGAGACACTCCACCGAGCTTAGAGGTCTTTACTTTCACCCCTTCAGGAGACGCAACGAGGAGGGTAAAGCTATAGAGTAGGAGGATGCTGCTAGAGAGACGATGGATCCGATTCATCTGTACCTCTAGGACCTAGAGGGTCTTATTAGACACCTAGATACTGATAGGACCAACGTCATGCTTTGGAATGACGAGATCCAGGTTTAGCTTCGTGAGAAGGACAAGCTCTTCACGGAGCAAGACGAGATAGTCAAGGAAATGGAGGCCAAGTTTGAAAGCTAGGACAAGAAGTTCAAGAGCCAGGAGAAAAGAGTCCAAGACAGGAACAAGAAGATTCGGGAGATGAAGGAAGAGCTAGAGGCCAAGGACTTCGAGCTTGAGCATCAGCAGGGAGTGATCAAGAGGCTTCGCTCATAGAAGAGGGCTCTTAGGGCCAAGATAGAGGCCTTGACTACTAGTGTTGATGAGTACAAGACCGCCATGGAGAATGCAAGTCTTACCCTCGTTGGCATAGATATTGATGCGGAGGAGTAGTGTAGACTATTCGATTATCTTTCATCTACCGTACTTTTGATTATTGAGACGCAATGACCATCCAACATGTGGGTGGCTTGCTATGGTGTGTTTGCATTTCCAAACTTGTTGTTTATGTCATTCAAACTCTATGTTATTTTGATGCTTGGTTATTGTGATTGAGTATGTGATGTATTGTGCATGTTAAGCATCTATGGGTATCTCATTCTTATCCTTATTAAAACCACAGATGCCTCCTCGACGTGCCAACCTCAACCCAAACAACAACAACAACAACAACAACAACAACAACAACAACAACAACAACAACAACAACAACAACAACAACAACAACAACAACAATGTCACTCCCGAGATGCAGCAGTTGATGACAGCACAACTGATGCAGATGATGACCACTTTCATGCAGAACCAGAATCAGAATAACAACAACAATAAGAATAAGAATAACAATAACAACAACAACAACCAGAATAATCCGCCAGGATTTGACATGCTCACCAGATTCCTAAGACTAGGGCCTGCAAAGTTCTCGGGAACCACTGATCCAATGGTGGCCAATGATTGGTTACATTCAGTGAACAAGGATTTAGTGACTGTCGGCTGCACCGACGAAGAGAAGGTCAGGTTTGCAGCACATCTGCTGGAAGGGCCAGCAGCAACCTAGTGGGACAACTTTCAGATCACCACTCCCATTGAGGATGTGACTTGGGCTATCTTTGAGGATGGATTCCATACAGCTCACATCTGATCCAGGGTGATGAATTTGAAGTAGAAGGAATTCCACAATCTGAAGCAGCGTCACCGCAGAGTGGCTGAATACATTGAGGAGTTCACCAATCTGGCGCGTTATGCACCGGATGAAGTTGATACAGATGCCAAGAGGAAGGAGAAATTCCTCGAAGGACTGAATGATGAACTGAATCTGTAGTTGTCTGTTGCCTATGTCCCTACCTACCAATCACTTTGTGACAAGGCTACTATCTTGGAGAACAAGATGAAACTGGTTGAGAGCAGGAAAAGGAAGCACAGCTTTGATAAGCACAGCTTGGGATCGTCTCACAGGCATTCCCATCATGATGATAGTGGGAGTTCTGGATCCCACAAACATGGAAAGTACAACAACCACGATGGCCACAACCGCCATCATGACAAGAAGCATCACTGTAGTCATGATAATGATAAGTACAAGAACCACAAGAGTGAACACAAGAGTCGCCATAGTGGAGGTGGAAGTGGAAGTGGAAGTGGAAGTCATCCTACAAAAGAGAGATATCAGTCAGGTTGAATGCTTCAAGTGTAAGAAGATGGGGCACTATGCTAATGAGTGCCCAGAAAAGAAAGTTGAAGGTACCAACAAGCCCAATCCCTTCCAAAAGGGACAAGTGAACCACATCAATATGGAAGAAATATATGAGGAACCTGATGTTGTGGCTGGTAAGTTCAAACTCAATTCTGTTCCAGCACTTGTTCTTTTTTATACTGGCACATAGCATTCATTCATATCAAGAGCATTTGTTGATAGAAATGGACTTTCAGTTGAAAATATTGGGTGTCCTATAAAATTAAGTTCTCCTGGTGGAGAAATGATAGTGAACTCAGGATGTCATGACCTAGTCATAGAATTTGGGAAGTATAAGTTTCTCGTTAATTTGATAATCCTAAATTCCCAAGGATTGGATGTCATTTTGGGAATGGGTTGGATGACTAAGTACAAGGGAATGCTAGATTGTGCCAATCATACTGTCACACTCACAACCCAGGATAATAAAAGGATTAGATTCAAGACTAACTTTGAATCAAAAGGGAGTAAGCTAAATTCTCTTAAGGGGGTTAGCATAGACAGTGTGCTAATTGTGAGGGAATATCCGGATGTGTTTCCGAAAGAATTGCTGGGAATGCCACCAGATAGAGATGTGGAGTTTCTGATTGACTTGCTGCCAGGATCTAGACCAATAACAAAGAGACCTTATAAGATGTCAGTTGATGAGTTGAAAGAACTCAAGAAACAACTTGGAGAACAGTTGCGGAAAGGATTTATTCAACAAAGTTCTTCATCTTGGGGAGCAAATATCGTTCACTCAATGAAGTGACTATCAAGAACAAATATCCTTTGCCCAGAATCAATGATTTGTTTGACCAGTTTTGTTTGTGGAAAAGAAACATACAAGTCAAAGGTTATGCATAGATTATCGTTCACTCAATGAAGTGACTATCAAGAACAAATATCCTTTGCCCAGAATCAATGATTTGTTTGATTAGTTAGAAGGAGCCCGTGTGTTCTCAAAGATTGACCTCCGGTCAGGTTATTTTCAGCTTAAGATAAGGGAACAAGACACACCTAAGGCTGCTTTCACCACTAGGTATGCATTATATGAGTACACTGTGATGCCATTTGGTTTGACCAATGCACCATCCTACTTCATGAATATGATGAAAAAGGTGTTCATGGAGTTTCTTGACAAGTTTGTTGTCATTTTCATCGATGACATTTTGATCTACTCCAAGAGCAATGAAGAGCATGAAGGACATTTGCGTTTGATACTTGAGAAGCTTAGAGAGCATAAACTGTATGCTAAATTCAGCAAGTGTGAATTCTGGTTGAATGAAGTTGGATTTCTTGGACACATTGTGTTAGGAGATGGTGTAGCCGTTGATCCCGCAAAAGTCTCAGCTGTAACTGAATGGGAATCTCCTAAGTCAGTGAAAGAAGTTTGTAGTTTCCTTGGCTTGGCAGGATACTATAGAAGGTTCATTGAGAATTTCTCCAAGGTAGCTTAGCCAATGACAGAGTTATTAAAGAAAGAGAAGAAATTTTATTGGACTGAAGGATGTGAACTCAGTTTCCAAGAGTTGAAGAACAAACTAGTGACAACACCAGTCTTATATCTTCCAGATTTGGAGAAGGATTTCCAAGTGTATTGTGATGCATCTCACCAAGGATTGGGTGCAGTTCTGATGCAAGAAGGGAAAGTTGTGGCGTATGCCTCGAGACAACTCAAAACTCATGAAGTGAATTATCGTACTCATGGTTTAGAGTTAGCCTCTGTTGTCCATGCACTCAAAACATGGAGACATTATCTTTTGGGAAAGCGATGTGAAGTGTTCACGGATCACAAAAGTTAGAAGTATATCTTCACTCAAAAAGAAATCAACATGAGACAAATAAGATGGCTAGAACTCATCAAGGACTATGACTTGAGTTTGCAATACCACCCCGGTAAAGCAAATGTTGTAGCTGATGCGTTAAGCTGTAAGGTTTATGTGAATGGCCTTACTAAGGGAGAATTGCCAGATGATTTGTGTGCCCAATTCAAAGATCTCAGATTGGAGATAGTGCCTGAAGGACATCTCATGTCATTGGATGTTCAACCCACCTTGTTGGACAAAATCAAGGAAGACCAAAATACGGACAAGGAAATTGAAGAGATTAAGGAAAAGATTGGTAAGGGAAAAGCCAAAGGATTACATGAAGACGAACAAGGTACTTTATGGTATGGAAGACGTATCTGCATTCCGCAAGATCCGGAGCTTAGGAAACTGATTTTACAGGAAGCACACAACTCACCATATTCCATTCATCCGGGTAACACCAAAATGTACATGGATGTGAAGGAAAGATTTTGTGGAATAATCTCAAGAAGGACATCGATGAACATATTGCTTTGTGTGATGTATGTAGTAGAGTGAAAGCGGAACATCAAAAACCAGCAGGATTGTTACAACCACTACCTATTCTTGATTGGAAGTGGGACAAGATTGGCATGGATTTCATCACTGGATTGCTAAGGACTAGATAGGGATATGATTCTATTTGGGTCGTAGTGGATCGCCTAACTAAAGTGGCTCATTTCATACCCGTGAGGACGACCTATACAAGTGCTAAGTTAGCCAAGATCTATATGAATAGGATTGTGTGTCTGCATGGAGTACCCAAGAGTATTATCTCTGATAGGGGAACTCAATTCACTTCCCATTTTTGGAGGCAACTGCATGAGTCATTGGAAACGAGATTGGAATTCAGTACTGCTTTTCATCCCCAGACTGATGGACAGACAGAAAGGACCAACCAGATTTTAGAGGATATGTTGAGGTCATGTGCACTAGATTATGGAGCTAGTTGGGATGAAAGTCTGCCTTACGTGGAATTCTCTTACAACAACAGCTATCAAGCTAGTATTGAGATGGCACCGTTTGAATTTCTCTATGGGAGAAAGTGTACTACCCCATTGCTATGGAATGGTGTTGGAGAAATAAACTTGTTCGGGCCAGAACTAATCAAGGAAGCTGAAGAGAAAGTCAAGTTGGTAAAGGACAGATTGAAGATAGCACAGTCCTGACAAAAGAGCTACGCAGATCCAAAGCGTAGAGAGGTCACCTATGAAGTGGGTGATAGAGCATATCTTCGAGTATCACCACTTCATGGAGTGAAGAGATTTGGATTCAAAGGAAATTTGGCCCCAAGATATGTTGGGCCATTCAAGATTCTGAGCCGTAAAGGAGAAGTAGCATATGAGATCGAATTGCCTGAATCATTGTCTGCTGTTCACAATGTGTTTCATGTGAGTCATCTAAAGAAATGTCATACGGATATGGAAGAGACTTCTTTGAAGGATATTATACCTTTGGAGGAGGTCCAATTGGAAAGTGATATCACTTATGAAGAAAAACCTATCAAGATTCTTGAGACTGCAGAAAGAGTTACTCGGACAAAAACTATCAAATTCTGCAAAGTTCAGTGGAACCATCATTCCGAGGAAGAAGCAACTTGGGAGCGAGAAGATGATCTTCGGAAAGACCACCCTCACCTATTTGCTAGCTAATCCGAATATCGAGGGCGAGATTCACCTTAAGGGGGTTAGATTTGTAACATCCCAAAAATCATGATTACAAAGTTTGCATATCATTCATGCATTCATAAGAATTATAGGATCATTTTCAAATAAGATTTCAAAAACAGAAGCAATTGTTGTCTATTATTTTATGTAAGCAAGGCAATGGCCTTATTGCTACCCTCTAATATGAGAATACATCTTTTAACGAGAAAAGATTCGAACATAGGTTTGATTGATATTTCCAAAGCTTGATCAAAGTTTTCAAAACAAAATATGAATTCAAAACCATTCTTATGCCTATTACAAATAATTAATTAAGGCATGATTTTATTTTTAAACCCAATGGCCAATGTAATTTTGAGTGAAAAACAATGTTTTATACACAAATATGTGCATGTTTCACTTGACAAAAATCCAGGAAGAGTTTGAATTCAAACCCATTTGAAATCATTTGAAAAGGATTCCTGGAAAATCATTTGGAAAAAGAAAAGGAGAAAGGAATAAAAAAAGGCCTGCGCCAGCAATCAGGCCCAACAGCAGAACCAGCTCATTAGCCAGCCCACCCGGGCCCCCCTCTCCCTCTGTTTCTCACCCGCATGTGTACCCCCTCTCTCGCTGACGCCTCGGACCCACCTGTATCGTCATCATCGTCCCCAAATCACCGCGCGACGACCCGCTCCGCCGTTACCTCCTCACAGTGACGCCGTGTTTAATCATCGCTTAATTCCCATTGATGCAACGCGTGATTCTCGCTCCCGATCTGGCTACATAACCACCTCCCCACCCCGATCCTTTCCCCTCACTCAGCACCCCTTCTCTGCCACCGGGCTGCCCACAATCTCACTTGCACCGCCGCAGTGCCGAGCTACTCCGACGACGAAATTCCGGTGAGCCCGACCGCCCCTGTCCTTCTAGTTCATACGAGCGTGGTCCTTGTGATCTCCTGCACCTCCTGACACCTTTTGTTTGTTTGTGCATGCCCCAGGCCACCGTCCCCATCCACGAATGCAAGCGACAGAGCCGCCACTCAACTTCGGCGAGTGATTAAGGTAAAGTCTGACCGCCCCTTGCCTTCTCATTGACACTGTCGTGTTCGCTGTGACCCTGTGCACCTCCTGATACCGCTGATTTGTGCTAGGACGATCCAGAGCGTCGGCAACAGCCTCGTCTGCAAGAAACCGATGCCGCATGCAACTCCGACGTGCTCTAGGCCTCGCTACAACACGCCCCCTGCCCAACCGCGACCACGTTGAGCTCCCTCGTGCACGTGCGAGTCTTGTAAGCATCATCACCACCCCTAGGCCTTGCTAGAATCGCCGTTCCACATTGCCAGTAGCGCCTCCGCCGCACCGCCGTCGCCAGCGCCGCCCATCCTTGGTCGTGTGCTCAGCAGCGTTGGATCTAGATCTAACACTTAAGATTAGATCACTTAAACGAACCGGTATGAGCAGATCTGGCCGTGCACTGTCACTTAAATCCAACGGCCCTCGTTGATCGATCCAAGCAAAACGGTATCAGCCAATAGAAACAGCCCACGTGTCCTAACTTGTGTGTTTAAAATTCCAGAAATGATTTTTGAATGTTTAAACTTGTAAATTCAATAACTTTTGTTCTGTTTATCCAAAAAATAAAAATAAGATATCAATGGAATCACAAAAATAAATCCTACACATCTATGGGCTTAGCTTTGTATTTTGTTTCTGTTAAAATGGAATTTTATGCAGAGATATTTGTAGGCTTATTTTGTGTATAAAAAATTAATTGGAAAATATTTTAAAGACCAAATAAAGTTTATTTGATGTATAAATGTTTAGTTTATTGATAAGTACTGTTTTTCTTGTCTTGTTTAGTTTAGAAAAATCATCACATGGCATTTGCATACATTCATATATTTTTGCTTGATTATTTGAAATATGAATTTGGTGCTATCATTTTATATGTAGATTTTGGTGCTAGTGGTGATTGTGACTGTGAGGATTGTTGTTACTCCCCCAACTACCAAGGCAAGTGGTGCTTCATACTTTTGTACCAATATTTTTACTATGCATTAGAAATATTTTGTATAGGGCTTTCATGATGATTTTTACTAAGTATCTATATGCTATGCTTGGGAAATCCTAGTAGTTGTAGAATTGTTAGATTTTTATCTAAGTTAAGATACTTGCTATTTCCATGCTTAGCCTAGCTAGTAGCAACCAAGGGTGGAATATATACATGCTATGGAAAAATATTTCTAAAGTCTTTGATTTATGTTTTTTCTTAATAAAACAACTAAGTGAATGAAACACCTGGGTGGAATGGTAATTGCTTGGTGGATTTTGGTTGAGTGGTTACTAGGGCCCATTTTCCAATGGTCTACCCTGTGTATCTCACTTGTGGAATGCCACCCAGGAACAAAGGGATTTGAGATGCCATATGTTAAGAAGCTTCTAGTGCAACCACATGGCATTATGGGCTCTGCCTGGATCATATAGGTTGCAATAACTTAGCCATTTGGACAGTTGGTGGTAGTGGGTGATAGGTTTGGAACGCGTCCATTTGGTCTAAGGGAAGGCTTCTGAAAGGTCCTGTCTTGGTGAAAATCAAGTCTTGTGGGGAAAGTGCACCACCTCTGCAGAAGGAAGAAACTAAGTACTTAGACATGTCCCTAGAAAAGGACAATTTGAGCATCAAGACATGGAAGCTATTAAGAATCTCCTCATCCCAATTTCTAAGTTTAAACTTGTGGTTGAACAAGGGTGAAGGTTCACCAATCTCTATTGGTGGTTCCTTGGGAGTTTTTGCCAAACAAAAACTTAGTGTTTTCAACTGATAGGTAAAACCTATTTGAGCAAAGCAAGCCTAAGCTACACTTAGCCAAATTCATGTAGAAGCTAGATACTATTATTCTACTAAGTTATCTCTTGCCAATACTATTCCAATGTATTGACCCACTGTGTCTGTAACTTGTGATGTTGCAGGTTACTCTGATGAGGATTAGGGTTATGAGTCTACACTCAACATGCTTGCCTGTGGCACATGAAGATGAAGACTTTTATTTATATTGTTAAGTTAACCTCTTGTACTAGCCTATGGCTATGGAGTTGTAAAAGACTATGTTATCTCTGGAATGACGATGTAATAACGACCTTTATTTCTATGTACTTCATCTTAAACTGTGGCTGCTAGCAATTGATCCAGGGACTAGCATTGCAATCACAGGTACCTTTACCTTTATAAAGGTAGGGTATTACACTAACCTATTGACAATATGCCACAGTGCCAGTTGCCTGTTTTCTTTTGTTTTTTGGTTCTAGAAAGGCAGAAAATCAATATTCTCGGAATTGGACGGGACAAAAGCCAAAGTTATTATTTTTCTCGGAGCAACACGGAACCACAAAGCAGATCCGGAGGGGGGCCGCAGGGTGGCCAAACCCCCCTAGGCGCAGGCAAGCCCTAGAGGCGCCTGGAGGGGGTGTGGGCCCCCTGGACCCTCCATCGACCTTGATTCCTGCGCCTATAAGAAGCCTCCGACCCAAAAACCCTAGGCAATCTAGAATAAATCCACGAAAACCTCTTTAGCACCACCGCCACCAAAGGGGAGATTCGGGGGACAGAAAGTCTCTGTTCTGGCACCCTCCCGGGACAGGGAAGTGCCCCCGGAGCCATCTCCATCAATCTCCATCGCCATCTTCATCACCGTTGCTGATTCCCATGATGAGGAGGGAGTAGTTCTTCCTCAGGGCTAAGGGCTCTACCGGTATATATGTGTTCATCTCTCTCTATGCATGATCTTGTGGTCATGAGCTTTATAATCAAGTAGATCTACCTTGCTACTCAAGTGCTTCATTAGATCTCTACTCTCCCCATGTGTGTGAAAGTGACAACGTGCATGCCATGGTGGCACTTAGGTTTGAGTCTACATAAATACTCTTTGTGCTTTAATAGATCTATGCTTTTCCCCACGTGTGTGAAAGTGACAACGTGCATACCGTGTGTGGCACTTTGGCTAGATTGAATATTTGTTATGAGTTATATTTGGAGTTGGATGTCTCTATGAATTTGTGGTGTTTGTTGGAACCATCTAGCGCTCAAGGTGACACTGTGGGGTTATCTAGATTGGGGAAGGTCCTACCGTGGATTAGAGTGTCCAACCGGAGAGTAGTTAAGAGTAGTATCATGAAGAGAGGATATTTATATGAGAGAGTGTTCACTAGTGAAATTATGATCCCTAGGCCTTGTTTCTAAGCATTGAAACACCGTTTGCTACTAGATCTATTGCATGTTTTCTTGCTTCCTTCTTGTTGCCTTTAGTCTTTACCTCACCATCAAGCTCTTTCCTGGCACCGTTACCACTTGTATTTCAATATATGTTCGCCGAACTAGTGCACCTATATTGGGTGTGTTGGGGACACAAGAGACTTCTTGTATCTTGATTTCAGTGTTGCTTGTGAGGGAATACCTTTGACCACTTCCTCCCTGAGTTCGATAAACCTTGGGTAATCCACTTAAGGGAAACTTGATGATGTTCTACAAACCTCTGCACTTGGAGGCCCAACAACTGTCTACAATAATAGAAGTGCGTAGACATCAGAAGCTCTCTCTTGTCTTCTTACAGTAGCTTTGAAAAAAATTAGGCTCATTAGGACCTTTCTTTCCAGACTTCTTCAACTCATTAACCATATTATGTGCATCATCAACATAATTAGTCTCATTGAATTCATCATATTATTCATCATTGTCAGTATCATATGCACCATGACCCTCACTGTGATGGCGATCACTATAGCTTTCATTATCACTAAATGCCTCACCAAGAAATATCCATTTAGTGTAATGCATGGACATACCATTACAATTTAAGTGTCGCAACACTTCTTTCTGATCACGAGGTACAAGATTCTGGCAGTGAGTGCATGGGCATAAAATTGCTTCATCTTATGTCTTATGTTGTCGCACAAACTTCATGAACTCATTATAACCTTCCATCTATGGACCTGCGAACTTTTTCCCATTCTTAATCCAATCATGATCCATTACCTGCAAGACAACTTATAGAATAAAATCCATTATCAATAGTAATTACAAATCATTAATACCAATAAATGAATTCAATATTTGCAAACGCATAAACTAATATACATGCGATACATGATATGAAGATAACTAGACACATCGCCCGACTGGTTGAAAACAACAATAACTATACAATCTGTTGGCATTGTCACGCGAGCTAACCTTTAAAATTGTGTCAACTAGATTTTGAAAGGAAAATCTCATAGATCAGGTATAAGCCGACATGCAAACAAAACTCACCTCCTGGCAAAGCCTACCTGTGCCCCGCCTTACAAATCGCCCTCCAATGAACTGCAATAGCCTTATCCACGACCTCTCCTGCTCTCAATGGTGACCTGGATTGGATCGATGGCAAACGGGATCGTATCAACGATGATCGTGCTCGCCTCCTCCTATCTGACCGCACACCGCCTTAACTTGGAAGTACTCTCATGGCAACATGGTTTTGTCAGATCTTTCAGACTTATCATACGGTTAAATATTATCTAATTGTGGGATGTCATATAACAATTAATTTCTATTACAAAACTATTCGATAACTATACAGGACAAACACATTACGTACATCGTAGCGGCAGCAACACTAATCAACTGGTGGTTGTGAGCTCAAACCCTGCTTACGACAATATTTTACTTTTTGTTAATTTCTTTACCTCATTGTTTTGGAAATAAAAATTTAAATGCACGATGATAAAAATTTCTAGATAGACTACTATAAGAAAAATGGAAAGAACAGCAACAAATCATAGAACTCTCTCTCTCCTTCCTTTCTGAAAAAATCCTCATTCATTCCTTTTTGCCCAATCTTGTAGGAAATCTATACCAACTTCTATATCTCAATTCCTTAACTATTTCCCTTCAACCTTTCCCAAATAGGAAATCCCACCATACACTAGCATGTACAAAAACAAATGTAGATATAATTAAACACCTAGAATCTAGAAACATAACAAGCAACTAATTAAGCAAGCTTCAACACAAACTTGTTAAGATAGAGGTTCAACACAATCGTTGCTCAGCAGCCAACATAAACACAGCTCAACAAAACATACCTCTTAAAGAAGCAGTAGCATACACAAACAGGCACATCACTAGTCCACTGCCTCCTCCCTCCTCGCCGCCTCCTCCTGGTCCCGCTTCCACTGCTTCCTGCTGCCTATACCCAGAACCTTCGGTGGCTTGGGCTTGGGAGACGGCACACGACCGAGCTCGATAGCTCGGTTCAGTTTGTTACTGAGGGAGAATCCATAGGCCATGTGATTGGAATTGAAGCCATGGACGTTGAAAGTTTCCCCAACCTTGAAACGGATAGATCCACAGCCTTCAGAATGCTGCAGGGTGCTCTGGAAGTCCATCTTTATGCTCCTTTTACAGAAGGAACAGTTGTTCATGGCATCAGTCTAGGGTTCACTCTAGTACTTGTCGAACCTCCCCGCCATCAGCTTGTTGAGAGTAGCCGTGGTCTTCCTGTGACGCGACTCGACATCGTTGTCGACATCATCAGTAGCCTCCTGAAATATGCAGAATACACATGTGAAGCAAATATGTAGAAACTGCAACTAAAATTTAATGCCTAACAAAGGAAGCAGCAGATAACATTCGACAGCTAGCAATAATAGAAACTAATCAGGGGATCATGTAGATAATCTAATTTCGTCGGCCAATAAGCTAGCATTAATCCACATATATTAAAACAACAATACATAGATCCACAAATATTAATCGAATATGTCCATAATCGAACACTACCTACCAATAATCAACAAATCCATTAATTACACATCAGTCTTAACACATATAAAACGTAACACATATATAGCAGCTCGATCACGGTAAACATTATCCAGATATATATAGTTGGGGAAATCCACACAAATTTAGCCATTACACATTATGGCAGTACATACAAGGTGCATTACATAAATCAATCAGCTAGCATAATAAGTATTCTCTAAGAAACCAGCATTGCATTTATAATAGGCCACCCCGTGGAAGTTGGTGAACCATAATATGTACATCTCCATTATCTTTTTATCAAAGCAGAAAGAGGAAAATTCTATCCTGCTTTAGGTTAAAGATTCTCACAGCCTTCTCCCATCTAGTCGTCAAGATTGCATTTGACCTAGATCCCATCTTTATCCTAACCATCTTTGGCATTTTCCTCTTCATTTGCCAAACATGGACAACAATAGGTTTATCAAGGAGATTCTTTAGGTATTTTCTTCTCCAAATGTCTGGGAAAGTATAGAGAATTGAAGAAGTAGCATGCTTGTGATTATTGTAAGTATTTAAATATCACATGTTAGCTTATTATTGATAACATTATCAAGAATATATCATCTTACCATTTTTCACTTCTGGTGGAAATTCGGGTTCACAGTAGTCTAAGAGGAAGTCTACATGAACTTCTTTCAGATACATGTCATTTCCAAAAAGGCTCTACTCATCAAAATCAGTGTCCCCCTTGTGTTGAGGCCCTGTTGCAACAACAAATCAATGTCTACCATCTAAAATCATACAAAACAGATGAATGCAATTTTGATGTTATTTTGATACCTCTAAACTCAATCCTCTTGGTGGGCTCTTCATCCAATGACTGGAAATCAAAACCACCAAAGGTAAAGCGAAAACTGTCGTCGCTAGATAGCGATATTGCATCGTCACTACAGGTTCCAATATGTTAAATAGATACATATAGAGAGCATCTTAATACAATCAATATGCAAGTATACTAATGCAGTGAAAATTAAAATAGATATAGAGAGACCAATCAAGTGACAACTAAATCTCTATTGCTAGAACTGACAATTGCAGATTTTGAGATTTATACAAGGGGAAAAGAGTTGGGACAGATCCAGGCAGGCTGGCGGAGGCTCTCCCGACCGCGTCATCTGGTCTTTGAATCTCGGTAACCTTGAACCTTAAATTCGAGAAGCAAAATGGCAAATTCCATGGTAAAATTCCTCAATTGAAGCTGCTGATTTAGGGTTTTGGGGGTTTGGTTTTCATGAATACCTACGTCGACAACGAAAGGGGTCCTCGAAGGCGAGAGAGAGTGTTCGCACTATAGGACTGGAGGCAGCGGTAGTGGAGAGGCAGGTGATCGGAGGCGGCTGCGGTGGTGGAGATGTAGGGGACCGGTGATACGTTGGAAATGTATCTATAATTTTTGATGCTCCATGCTAGTTTAGTATCTACTTTGCTTTACTTGTGTACACTTTGAGGTGCTTTTTACATGTTTTCTGGTACTAACCTATTAACAAGTTGCAACAGTGCCAGATGCATGTTTTCTTCTGTTTTTGGTTTCAGAAAAGTTAATAAAGAAATATTCTTGGAATTGGACGGGAAAAACGTCAAAGTCAATTACTTTCCGTGGGGAACAAGAAGTCTAGAGGAGAGCCGAAGGAGCCGGCCAGAATGGACAGACCCACCCCTGGCGCGGGTGGGCCCCATCCCGCGCCTGGCTAGGGTTTAGCGCCCCTGGCCGCCGCCTCGGCCTCCCCCTTCGCCTATAAGAAGCCCCCGATGCAGAAACCCTAAGCACCCGATCAAATCTCCATGAAACAGTCTATAGCCGCCTCCACCATCGTCCCTAGATCGGGGGGATCTGAAGTTCTTCCCGGCACCCGCCCGGAGGGGAGATCATCCCGGAGGCCTTCTCTCCGGTATGATGCGTGAGTAGTTCCACCTTGGACTATGGGTCCATGTAGTAGCTAGATGGTTCATGTATAGATCTTGTGAGCTCCATTCATTGATATATGTCTTATTATGAGGTATTACTTATGTCTTTTCATCTGTTTAAGCATGTTGGATGATTCTTGGAGGATGGACTGTCAGAGTCTGGATTCTGATGGAAAAGAGGGAGTTTTGATGCAATTTCGCGAAGATCGGAAAATACCAGAAAAATATGGGAAAATATTATTTTTCTAGAAGAATAAGGAATCCAGAAGGAGGGACGAAGAAGGGCCGCAGGGGGCCCACAGCCCCTAGGCGCGGGCCCACCCTGGTCGCGCCTAGGGCAGGTGTGGCCCACCTGCCCGGCTCCCGACTCCGCCCCTTCGCCTATATCTTCCCTATGAAACCCTAAGGCTAGGGGCGACCATAGATAGATTTTCGCCGCCTCAAGGGGCGGAAAACACCGAGAGAGAGAAAGATCTCTCCAACAGAAAGATTTCTACTAGGGGAATTCCTTCCTGGAGAGGGGAGATCACCGCCATCAACACCATCGTCAAGCTAGGCTTCATCGGGATCATCATCATCATCCACACCATCATCTCCACCAGCACCATCATCACCACTTCGTCCCGTTGTAACAATTGTGTTGGATATTGCTTTAGTTCTTAGGGGAAACTTTCCCGGTGTTAATTACTATTGTAGTTGATTCTTGTGAGTGGAACCATTGGATTATTGTTTATGTTCGAATTGTTATCCATTATCATATCATCTTTGATCTTGATCCATATGATGTCTTGTGAGTAGTTCTTTTAGTTCTTGAGGACATGAGAGAAGTCATGTTGTTATTAGTGGATTTGTGTTGATTTATTAGTCAATAGTTTACTATTTAAGTTGTGGTGCTATTCTTCTAGTGGTGTCATGTGAACATCGACTACATGATACTTCACCATTTATGGGCCTAGGGGAATGCATTATGTATTTGGCTACTAATTGTGGGGTTGACGGAGTGACAGAAACCTGAACCCCCGTTAGGACACCTTTGCACAAGGGAGCGCAGAATCTCAGAGTTTAAGGTTGTGGTTAGATTTATATCTTAATTACTTTCCTGTAGTTACGGATGTTTGCAGGGGGTTTAATCACAATTATGTATTAGTCCAAGTAAGGTCGGTACATTAGCACAGGTTCACCCACACAACACTTACAACACCAAAGAAGAGTACTCAGCTATATGAAGTGAAAGCACTTTATAGAATTCCCATGTGTCCTCGAGAACGTTTGGTCCTTATAATTATTTCCACCGGCTTGTCCTTTGCTAAGAAAGGATTGGGCCACTTGCTGCGTTTGTTCTTTATTACTTGCACTTTGTTTTGTTGCCTTATCAGAAAACCACTAAAAATCCGTTTGCTAAGTATTTGCAGAGAGTTCCTACTCCATACCACTTTTTAGCACCTTCTGCTCCTTGTTGGGATCGACACTCCTATTTATCGAAAGTACTACGATACACCCCCTATACTTGTGGGTCATCAAGACTATTTTCTGGCGCCGTTGCCAGAGAGTGAAGCACTATTGAACAGTGGAACTGGTAAAGGAAACTTCTACTGTGAGTATTTCTTTTTTTACTGCTTGTTACTTTGTTTCCAATATGGATAACCCACTTGGTTTTCTGTTTGGGAAAACTAGTACCACTGCTAGGGTAGTAGATGAACCACCACCTGTTGAGATAGATCCTTTTAAGATACCTACAGGTATTGTTGATCGTGTTATGGGTAATTATTATTTTGGGGATGGAACTGTCCATCATGGTGACCATTTGCTCTTTATCCATGAATTATGCGGGTTGTTTGAGTATGCAGGTATCACAACTGAACAGGTGAACAATAAGTTACTCCCTATATCCTTGAAAGGGAGAGATGAAGAATGGTATAAGCTGCTGAAGAATGGACGATCCATGGAATCAGAGGAGATGGCATCTCTCTTTTATTCTAAATTTTATCCTCCCAGTGAGATTCATAAGGATAGAAATCTGATATATAACTTTTGGCCTCGTGATGGAGAGAGTACAGCTCAAGCTTGGGGGAGATTGAAGTTACTAATGCTTAAATGTCCTATTCATGAACTCCCTAACAATATTATCATCAATAACTTTTATGCTAGGCTTTCTCTTCATGATAAAGATTTACTAGATGCTTCTTGTGCTGGATCATTTACACGTATGAAGGAAGAAGCTAAATGGGATCTACTGGACCGTATTCAAGAAAACACTGAAGCTTGGGAGAATGACAAATGAAGAAAGTCAGGTATAAACAATGATTATGAATGCATTAAATCTTTTATGGAAACGGATGACTTCCATGATATTAGTAATGAGTTTGGTCTTGATTCCCAAAGTATTGCCAACTGTTTTAAGGCCTTTGCCTCTTACATAGAAATTCCCAAAAAGAAGTGGAATAAGTACCATGCTCCTTATAAAGATGTTGTTAGTCATGTTCCTATTAGAAGTACTCAAGTTTGTACTACTAATCATATTGTGCCTAAACCTCATGTTGAGAAAGTTCCTTTCCCAGCTAAGGTAAAGGAGTATTCTATGATTATTAGTGCAAATAACAAAGGTATTAAGAAAACTATGGAGCCTGATGAGCATTCGAATACTGAACCTATGGTAGCTATTGTGAAAGACCCTGTCACTAGAAATATAGAGGATGAGCACATTATCTTCTGCGAAGACGCTTCTAATATTACCTCTCATCCTAGTAAGGCTAGAAAAGCTAGTGTTCTTGTGCTTTCTGTTAAAATTGGTGATCATTGCTACTATGGTTTATGTAATATTGGTGCTAGTTCTAGTGTTATTCCTTATGAGATTTACAGGGAAATTATGCATGAGATTGGTCCTTGTGATCTTGAGGACATTGATGTAGTTATTCACATTGCTAACAAGGAAACCATTTGCCCTATTGGCATTGTAAGAGATGTGGAGGTTCTTTGTGGTAAGATTAAGTATCCTGCTGATTTTCTAGTGCTTAATTCAGCAGCTAGCAAAACTTGTCCTATCATTTTTGGTAGACCTTTCTTGAACACTTGTGTAGTTATTATTGATTGTAAGAAGAAAAAGGTTTTAACTAAGTTTGATGGAGATTCTTATGAGTTTAACTTTTCCAAATTTGCTAAAGCTCCTTGTGAAAAAGTTTTGCCTAATAAAGATTTCAGGATGGAACAACTTGCTTCTATTGATCTGGTTTATGACCTTCGGCCTCTTTTTGGTGACTGTAAGTATGCTTACTTAGATGATAAAGTTGTTGCCAGTGACGGTTATATTGTCAACTTTATTCAAAGTGCTACTGAAAGTTATTATGAGAGAGGGAAACATGGTTTTATGCTTCTCAATAATGTTAGGTTTCCCCGTTTTATGTTGAAAGCTTTGAAGTTGCATCTGTTTTTTTTCCTATGCTTGTGGCTTTTTGTTTTCAAAAATTTGTTTTCTCATGATACCCCCATGCATAGGAAGTGGGTTAGGCTCAATTGTGTTGGTTATTTGCTTCTTGATGCTCTTTTTCACTCCAGATTTATATCTCCTTTGTGAGCATCTTTGAAAGTTTCAAGCCTAACTTAAAGGCATTAAATAAAAGTACTTGTTGGGAGATAACCCAATAGTTTTGTCGAGTCCTGGAAGTTATTACCTCTGCAATAACCGCTCCTTATCCTTTTTGTTTTGGTTTTTGCGTCAAGTTCAACTACTTTTGTGAAGTAGAGGAGTTGTGAAAAGTGGCTGTCCTGGGAAAGATTTTTGTGCTGCATTGTAAAAATTTGCGAGGGAGCTAAGTACGTCGGATGGAGCTGAATTTTCTGAGCTTGTTCTCCAAGTTGTTACCCAACTTTCATTAGTTCTGCACTTTTTTATTTGAGAAACAGAAGGTTTTCAAAAAAATCAATCTTTACCTGCTGGTCTGTTTTGACAGATTTCTGTTATCATTTGCATTTGCCTCTTATAGAAGCCTTTGTTTTGATGGATTTCAGTTGAAGTGTGAACTTAAAGGTTTATTGTTTTTTCTTAGACTAATGTTGTCATTGATTTTGTGCAAGGGTTATGTATGGAGGAAATTTTCAGGAGAAGGAGAAAAGGAATCTGCAGAGTTCTTCTTTGAATAGGTAAAAGTGGTGAAAATAGAAGGTTCGTGAAAATCCAATCTTTTTATATTTTTGATGTTTTTAATACATAAGGAAGACTACGAGATGGAACAGAGGAGGAACCGGAGTCCGAGGTGGACAAAGCCACCCCAGGCGCGGGCCTAGCCTGGCTGCGCATGGACGGGGTTTGACTCCCCCGAACTTCGTCTCCGCCTTGTTTTCGTGTCAAAACCATCCTTATGCATTGAAACTTTGTAATATATAACCCCCTGGATCCCCTGAGGTTCATGCATCATGTTCTCGTCGTGTTTTTGTTTCGATCTGTTTCTGTCAGGAAATCTTCTCAAGTTTAGAGCACCATGGTATCCACCAACGACAAAGGCAAGAAGCCCGAGGAAGACGATCCTCACAAACCCGAGGAGGATGTTTTGGTAGGTTATGAAGGAGACATGGAGGAGGACAAGAAACCGGACACTCGCGCTACCATCGCAAGCATTGTATTGGTGGCAATACCTACCAAGCTTAATAGGACAACACGGATGTCTACAGGAGGGAAACCTCCGCGTCTTGTCTATAATCCACGGTCATATCCTCCACGCACCAAGAGACCTTTCCATACTCTTATACATGAGCGTCAATATCAATATGTGCCCAAAGGGAACTTGCCCTCGATGTGGGATATGCCTCGTTCTAACCATGCAGGGGAGGAACACACTAAGAAAGAAGAGTGGGGGAAGAATAATAAGGACTAGAATTCTCGGTCTGACATGATCATGAACCACATAGAGAAAAACTCGGAGCTAATTTGCGCCCTGACCTTTGAGTTTCAGGATTTGAAGAAACTTATTGAGGAGCTTATCAAGAGAACACCACCACCACCGAAGGAGTAATTCATCATCAGGTTTGGCATCCCCTTGGCTTGTTCCAAGCTTGGGGGAGTGTCGCGGTATCACCACCATTATCTTTTATCTTTTACCTTTTTAGTGGATTCATATCTTTGGTAGAGAGGTTATCTTATAGTTTGGTTTGCATGTGGAAGTATCTCTCTTTAGTTGATTATCTATGTATCCCTTGGTGTGAGTTCCTTTATTGGAATATTAATGAGAAGTCTCATCTTTTACTTTTTGCACTTCTTATTTTAGTTTCCAATCTCTATTATATGATGGATCTTGTTGATCAGTATTGGCATCACTTTGGGATCATCAAGTGGATCTAAATTGTTTTTGGCAAATCGAGTTCTGGTCAGTAGCATTACTTTGAAAGAGAAAAAGCTTACAGGTATTTTGTACCATTTGTTTTGTTTCTTGTTGGCTCATAAGCTTAGTATTCTTTATTTAAGATCTTTTGTGTCTTCAAGGAATATTGCATGTTTGGCTTTATTACTTGTATGTTTGCTTGTTTCTTTCAACTATCTTGCTTGCTACCCAGCCTTGCTAGCCAAAAACTTGTTTTGAGAAGGCATACTTCTCATGATTCCAATCCCTTTGAACCAAAACCTTTGCCACTTGTGTCAACCATATCTACCTAGTAGGTTTTGCTATTCCAAGCAAATTCTCAAGCTTCATCTACCTTTCGAATTAAAAAGTATTTTGTTATGTGAAAACTAGTTAGTAAAGCTTTCACGAACTTGATGGAACACTTTATTTTCTTTCCCCTAATAGACTTGAACCATTGTGCCATCGAAGTTGTATATGCTTGCATCTATACGTTGGAATTAGCAGAACCGTGTTGTCACGGGGAACTTTTTCAACATTGCACCTGTACTTTTGACTTAGTTGATATTGTGCTCTTTTTTCTATGGATGTCAACGGTGTGAAATAAAGAGGGAACTTGTAAGTCCATGGAGTTTGTATTTTGTGTTAGAGAAACGCTTGGGCCACTAGCCTAAGCCATGCCTAATCATGGTGGAAACTTGCAGCATCACCATAGTGAGCTATCTATGAAGCATCCTCAATAAAAAGCTATACACATAGTAAATAAAAAGATCGCTGAGATGCTCACTGTCTGCTTTCCTTGTCATTTTGGTTATGGGATAGCTCCTGTACCATGTGCAAGGGTTACCCTGTTGGCGGTTCTCTATGATATGCAAATACTTACAATGACATTAACTTACCGGTGACCAAAGTTGAGTAGCATGAGGAGTGGCCCTCATATTCAAGGGACATGAGATTGCCAACTTATATTTCGTCAAGCATATACTCCATCTTTGTGCACTTTAACCTTAATCATCTCAAGATGCCTATGATAGGGGCAATGAGGGCTGAAAGCTAGTAAGTACCATAATCTTTTGGAAGCTCTTTATGACTTGTAATCCCTGCTTCCCTAAGGGACCTTTCTCCTAGTTACCAGTTTGAGTCAGTAAACCTACTTCCTCTCTATCTCCAGCAAGCATTTGAGTTGTTTTGTTTCAAGCATTCATATGGTGATTTATTCAATCATGTTCTCTATCTTACTTGTTTGCACAAAACTCTTATCTATTGAGTATTACTTTGAAAGCCTTCATTGAAAAACCTTTTTGAGCAAAGAGTGCTCCTGTTATAAAACTTCTACAAAAAGCTTTTTGAGAAACTGTTTGCCAGGTGTTCTCTGACCAAGAACAAGTTTGCCAATTCCAATTATGATTTATCTTTATGCATCTCTATTGTGACTGTTGTACTTAGTTCCAAGCTAAGTTATATAATGGTGAGTTTATTTATTCTATGAGTCGTGTAATGGTAAGTGTGATGCTTCTTGTTCGTATTATTTTATCGACACTTGACTCCATAAACCTGTGGACATGTTTACTGTGCTCAGTTTTTGCTTGGGAACAAGCGAAGGTCTAAGCTTGGGGGAGTTGATACGCCCAATTTGCATCACCTTTCTATATCATAATTTACCTCTACTCATTGATATATGTCTTATTATGAGGTATTACTTATGGATTTTCATCTATTTATGCATGTTGGATGATTCTTGGAGGATGGACTGCCGGAGTCTGGATTCTGATGGAAAAGAGGGCGTTTTGATGCAATTTCCCGAAGATCGGAAAAATAACAGAAAAATATGGGAAAATATTATTTTTCCAGAAGATTGAGGAAGCCAGAAGGAGGGACGAAGAAGGGCCGCAGGGGGCCCACACCCCCCTAGGAGCAGGCCCATCCTGGGCCGCGCCTAGGGCAGGTGTGGCCCACCTGCCCGGCTCTCGACTCTTCCCCTTCGCCTATATCTTCCCTACGAAACCCTAAGGCTAGAGGCGACCACAGATAGATTTCCGCCGCCTCTGGGGGGCGGAAAACACCGAGAGATAAAGATCTCTCCGACAGACATATTTCTGTCAGGGGAATTCCTTCCCGGAGAGGGGAAATCGTCGCCATCAACACCATCGTCAAGCTAGGCTTCATCGGGATCATCATCATCATCCACACCATCATCTCCACCAGCACCATCATCACCACTCCGTCCCGTTGTAACAATTGTGTTGGATATTGCTTTAGTTCTTAGGGGAAATTTTCCCGGTGTTAATTACTATTGTAGTTGATGCTTGTGAGTGGAACCATTGGATTATTGTTTATGTTCAGATTGTTATCCATTATCATATGATCTTTGATCTTGATCCACATGATGTCTTGTGAGTAGTTCATTTAGTTCTTGAGGACATGGGAGAAGTCATGTTGTTATTAGTGGATTTGTGTTGAGTTATTATTTAATGGTTTAGTATTTAAGTTGTGGTGCTATTCTTCTAGTGGTGTCATGTGAACATCGACACTACATGATACTTCACCATTTATGGGCCTAGCGGAATGCATTGTGTATTTGGATACTAATTGTGGGGTTGCCGGAGTGACAGAAACCTGAACCCCCATTAGGACACCTTTGCACAAGGGAGCGTAGGATCTCAGAGTTTAAGGTTGTGGTTAGATTTATATTTTAATTACTTTCCTGTAGTTATAGATGTTTGTAGGGGTTTAATCACAAGTATGTATTAGTCCAAGTAAGGTCGGTACATTAGCACAGGTTCACCCACACAACACTTACAACACCAAAGAAGAGTACTCAGCTATATGAAGCGAAAGCACTTGACAGAATTCCCATGTGTCCTCGAGAACGTTTGGTCCTTATAAGTATTTCCACCGGCTTGTCCTTTGCTAAGAAAGGATTGGGCCACTTGATGCGTTTGTTCTTTATTACTTGCACTTCGTTTTGTTGCCTTATCAGAACACTAAAAATCCGTTTGCTACGTATTTTCAGAGAGTTCCTGCTCCATACCAATGTTCAGCACCTTCTCCTCCTCGTTGTGATCGACACTCCTATTTATCAAAAGTACTACGATACACCCCTATACTTGTGGATCATCAACTATCGTCCCGACGCCATCGAAATCGAAGGAGTAAGAGCAACACACGGCAGTAAAACCACGCCAGTAATACAACCTCGACACCAATACACCGTCATCACCATTGTGGAGTAAGTGGAGTACACCAGCGACAAAATCACCTAACCATAGTGCCACGGGAATGAGATGGAGGAGAGAGGAGCAAAGCGCCATCCACAAATCGATTTGGATGAAAATGACCACTAGGGAGCAGCGGAGCTTTGGTAATCAGTGTCTGCGACTGCAACGGCCGGTACTCGCTAGAATCGAGCCAACGACGATGAATTTGACTACCGCAGGAGACACTGAGTGTGCGTGCGTGTGTGTTCGAGTGAAATGAGAACGTGGGAGAGGAAATGAGATGGGCCAGGGTGGGGTTTGACCCCGAGCCTAGTTGGGCCGAGTTGTTTGAATCATCCTTCAGGCTAGGAGGGCTCGTGGGTCGAGCCTAGAAAAGGAAGAAATTGGAAAATAAATAAAATAAGTAAAACAAAATTAATAAAATAACCCTATGAATATTTTATCCCTAGAAAAATATGGAAATATCATAAAAATACATCTAATATATCAAAATGATCACAAAAATAATCTCTAACTATGAAAGATATTACATTACTTGTTTAAGCAAAATACAAATAAATATTAAAGCCACTAAAATCCACAATAAAATATAAAAATAAGGAAAAGTCCTAATAATTAATAAAAAATCAATTTTTGTCGATAAAAATAAATCTACTATTTTATAAAAGTGCTAATTATAAAATTCCAAGTCATTTTACATGTATAAACAAATAAGTGTTATAAGTGACTTTATAGTCCTTTTCTTCCATTAAAATAAAGATATATATTTTGTATTATCATTTATAAATCATAATAAATCCATATTAGCTTTAATTGACTGCTTGTGATTTATTGAAACATAGAATATAATTCTTTAAGGCTAAAATATGTAGAACTTATGTAAAGCTATTTCGTTAAACAATAAAATTAACTTATGTAAAGTTTATATAAATATTGCAAACCAGAACAAATTCTTGAGATCATTCATGTATGCTATCATCAATAAAATAAAACTTGTATTTAGGATTATAATAGCAATTTATGTCTTAAACTCATCATTCACTCACACTGGGAATGAATTATCTCACATCCTTGATCATGCTTAGAAAAACCCTAGAAATTGGTAATGTCGTAAACATTATGTCTTAAATTCATTTATGTTTTTATAGTTAACGTTGGTCTAAAATATCATAAACATTATATCTAAAGTTTATTTATGTTATTATGTAGTTAACTTTGGTCTATTGTTCAATCCACTAAAAGTATAATAACTCAACATTAAGTATACTCTATCTAACCTTCTAGGTCGATGAACCTAACATAATCAACATTTTCTTCAAAGGTTTTTTTTTCCACTTCAAACAACAAATCTATAATAGTTCCTTCAACTCTTAACAACCCAACACATGAACTTTCATCATAGTTACCAGATGAAAATTAACCTCAGTCCAGATTATTATTGTACTCTACTTTCATATAATGTATGTTAAGACTTAAGGACATTATAGATTTATTTTCTTGCCAAGTAAACTCAAAGATAAACCAAATCTTAAAAAAATCACCTAAGTTAAATTCACTTATAATATTAGGGATTCACTCTGGGAGTTTTATAAAATTCATAGAATTACTTATGCATAATAGCATATTTCTTATTTAAACATTATTCCTTTCCTAGAAGACCATGCGTGCATAATCTTGCAATCACAAAAGGCAAGTTCACACTTGCGCATGTCCTTTGGTTATTTTATATGAATTACTTGCAATCTACTATTGTTATCACCTTCATTTAAAAAGGTCACAAAACTCTATTTTCATAATGATATGATTATGGGTTATTTACCAAGATGTAATAACCTACTATGAAAGTTCCAGTGGTAAAAGAACATAATACGTAGGACTTAACAGCCAATGTCACCAGTTTTTATTGCGGCGTATAATACATGTTAACCATGAGATTTGGAATAGGAAGGAGAAGTCAGCTGGATCATCTTCCTTTGGCATGTCAACGGATCCGCAGGCCGTGGCTATTATCCTTGGACCGTGATTGTAATTTCAAGAGAGGATATGTAGCATATGGGTAGGATCCCTCAATGCCCCATGATAGTTCTGACATCTATAATGGTCTATACGTTTCATTGTTGTAATACATAAGGTGGGAATGGCATACACCAAGGGGGCATATGGGGTCGCGGAGAAGGGCATTGATCATCTTGGATCCTTATACTAGGCCCCACACCAAAGGAAGTGTGGTTGGGAAATATTCTCCTAATTGTGCAGCATGTATAAGGATCTCTCATGGGTAAAGCAACACACCTCTGCAGAGTGTATGAAACCGTGACATGTTACTCTTTGTTCCGGGAAGGAGCTACGAACGTGGCAGGAAAGGAACTCCATGAAGTTTTGGTAAACCTATGAAAGCTTACGGACATAGCTTTTCAGAATAAAAGCAACATTTAAAGAAATGTTTATGAAAAACCTGCATATCCTATGACCTATGGTTTGTGGATGTAGATAGTGCATCAAATGCTCCTTTTTAGTGAACTTGCTGAGTACACTCGTACTCAACTGTACCATCTTAACCCTTGCTAGATTCTAAAGCTGGTGAAGACGATGAAACCACCGAAGGATGCTCGAAAGGATTGTTACAAGAAACTAAAGTTCTTCAATAAAGTCTATGGAGTCAATATACTATCAACTGAAGTGAAGACAAAGTTTTTGATTAGATATGAGTACAATCTCTAAACCATAGAACTTACTTCTGTAGAGCTTTGCAATACCAGCAATTGCAATCGAGATAGTTTAGATATAGTCATATTAGTATGATGGTTATGAGTTGTTATTTCTGGTTCTTCTTTGTAAGAAGTTTCTTTCTCTCTCTTTAACCAAGAGTGTTCTTTGGATCTTTTGTAAAGAGTGAAGTTGTAATCTTTAGTCATGTCTTGGACCTGCTATGTTTCTGTTGTACCACTTTGAGGGATGTAATGCTAGTGGAACGGTGTTTCATTGGTGTTATGTCCACGACTATTGTATACTACATCATACAGTGGCATGCTGGGTCACCGCAATATCCTTATTGCCTATGCGAGTAAGTTGAGATGATGAATATAATGGAGAGTATATAAAATCATATTCATGATTCACCAATCCCACATGTATATATGCCTTTTTAACAATTTATTGCATATCAATTTCTCAAAGAGCTCCCATGTGCAATATAGATGATATTGCATAGAATCCTTCCTTTTGATACTTGTTGCCTTTCTCAAAATATCCCAACTAGCATTATTTCCCTTAGTGTTAGTTGTGATGATTTGGAGGTTTTGCTTTGTTGAATTTCATTGATGTACCGTAAGAGAAAATGGAGCCATGAGCTATATATATGCTTTTAAGAAAAAATATCCTTTTGGTATATATTATGACTTCCTCTTTGATATCATGTATTATTGTTTCTATTAACCTTTTGTGTGTGTATGTTTGATTGTGGATTATTCATCATCTTTTGACCACTTAGAAACTTATATACACTACTCTCACCTTGATATGTTCGTTCTTTGCCAACCATCTTCCTTATCCTCTTGGTTTTTAGTGGTGTTGGTAAGAACATGATTTATGAGTGATCAATTTATTTTTATTGCACCTTAATGCACTCATATCTCGCAAATGGTTTTTGGACTCGAGCTTGTCTTGATAAGTGCTTTGGTTTCTATCTATAATGTTTGTATCATGTTTGTGTTCTAAATGATATTGGGGGAGTTAGGATTCCCTGTTTGTGCACTTTCTATTCAAATGCAATTAGTATAATTGGTGCACAAACCTTGGGGAGCTTCCCTACTTTATTTTAGAACACACATTCGTTCTCGTGCACCTATTTTGTTTTTTTAATTATTTTGCGGGAGTGAGTATTCCATGTTTCTGCATATTGTATTAAAATACAACAATCATAATTTATGCACGGACCTTGGGGAGCTTCCTTATTTAATTTAGAACACTTTTTTCCAATTTTATTATTTGGATCTTTCGTTTGCTCGATTCATCCATTGAAGTCAATTCGTCTTGTTATCCAGTTTGGCAATCTTTGATCCTCAATATAGTTTGATTTCCTACAATTATTCTTCATTGGATATATGCATTTTGATTTCACTCACATTATGAGGAATGCACACCTCTAGGAGGAACTCATACTATATTGGACTTATAACTGTAATTTGTCATCCATTTTGCCACTTTTTGTCAATGGGGGAGAAGTTTAAAGGGTTTAAGGGAAATGGTTGTATACTTAAGGTTGGTTTGTTCTTGAGTGTTTACCTTTCATGCATTTCATCTTTATTATGTTTTGCACAGTTGAATATACAGTGCAAACTCTCCTGAAGGTTATGCTTGACAATGTATGTAATTAAATTCAAGTGCATCACACATGCATATATTGTGGGGGAGTTTGCTCTATATGATTTGTTCTACTCACATCTCTTGCATTGGTTTTAATTTGTGAGTAGAATTGGTTTTTGATATGGGCTAGTAGATTTATGTTACTTGACCATATCAAATACAACCTCTTGTATACAACTTATTCTTGGATAAGTTTCATACGTGTTTCTAATATTCATTATATAAACCCTCTTGTTGAGATTGTCATCAATTACCAAAATAGGGGAGATTGTAAGGATAATTACCCCTATGTGTGATTTTGGTAATTAATGACAATCCCTATGGACTAGTGTTTTTATTGAGTCTTATATGTAGGAATATTATATAGGGAATTCTTGTATTCCATGTGTTGGATTCAGGTATGGATGCCATGAAGATAAAGATACACCTAGAGTATTGGCATCAATATCATCGATTTGAAGAGAAGAATATGATATGATCAAGATCTTGAGAGTTTTATCTCAATAGAAGAATTTAAGATATGGCTCTAAGTCGGTGTCATAATAAGCTAATGAGTT
The DNA here is from genome assembly GCA_916181665.1 of Avena sativa. Lineage (NCBI taxonomy): Eukaryota > Viridiplantae > Streptophyta > Magnoliopsida > Poales > Poaceae > Avena > Avena sativa. Next base: position 181,207,429 of record OV702284.1, on the reverse strand, counting down.
GAGATATGGTTGAATTAGATTTATAGTATGCGATCAAATGAAGAATTATTTATGTACCTCAAGATAATGATATAGAGCATGAGAGCATACATGGTTGACCAACACAAAGAGTGAAGAGTGAATTCAAGTTGGTAAGCACATGAAGCATAAAGAATGCACAACATGGATCTTGTGGTATGGTAAGCATTGTCAATTATGTTTCATGAATTAACCCATTATATATGTTTCTTTGCGTTTTCTATATGATCTAGGTATCTTTCCATGGGCATGCATCAAAGGTGAAGATTTCATATAGACCATGCGAGGATGATATCAAGTTTTGATCGTCATAAAGGTTGTGTAGGGCAAGTTCAAGATGAGCATCTCGAGAAGATCATATACTTGAATCTTACCATCCATTTGGTGATAATGGACATGTGAAGATGTGCCTTAATGAAGCTATCCCATAGTGGTGTATGAGGGAGAAAATTATGATTCTTCACGAAGCAACAATGATCAAGTGATGCATTCTGACTTGAATGGAGATTGAAGCATTGTCATCAAGATAAAGCGGGATGCACAAGGCAAACGTATGGCCTTGCTAGGTTTTCCTTTTACCAGTCTCAAGGTGGTTTTTGGGAGACCAGGTTATGGGCTAGATAACTGCACTATCAAGAGGAGCTTTAGGTTGGGTAACTTGATCACATCGTCATCGGGAGCTCAATCCTTTGCATACTATATATCTCCCTATTTAGTTGCCTATTTTTGTTTCTCCATGTTAAGTTCTTGATCTTATTGCTATCTCTTCAACAAGTCCAAGTTCATCAAAAACGGAATTCATATGCATCTTCTATTGCATTTTTTATATTAGAGGTTTTATCGGTTCTCCTTTTTTTAGACAAGTCAAACCTTCCTTATATTGGTTTTGTCCTCCTTTGTCGGACTATGATGTTTCTTTGCATTATCTTGTAGAGATTTTTGTCCTTGTCAAAACGACCGCAAGATCATCGAAGTTGGAGTCTAGATGCAAAAGTTATTGCGTTTTTGGTGAAGGCTGTGAGATCATGGTTGTGGATCTGGTTTGACCGGAGCTAGCACCTGGATTGTAGGTTCTAGCGCTGGTGTACCGATATGTGCACTGACTTGCCCGGTTTTTGCTACCGTTTATATACCGAGCTGATATACTAAATCATTTCGGTCTGTAGCCCCATGTACCGGCTCGGAGATCGGGGTTTCCGATCCCTAGGCCGGTTATACCGCTTTAAACTGGGATACTCGCAGAAATCCCCCAAATGGTTAGATTTTCTTTCTCCTATAAAAGGGGTTTCTTAAATAAGGTTTTCTAGGGTTCTTTAGCATGTTTTTATCTCCATTGTTGACTCCCTTGAGCTTGCTTCCTATCCTTTACCTCTTCTGATTCTTGCATATTTTTTAGGGCTTTGGAAGAGGAGATGTAGACCTACAATCCCCACCAATCAATTCCTCTTTTATGTGAGGGAAACCCATTGGAGCTAGATCTTGGAGTCTTTTGTTGATTTCCACCATTGTTCTTCCTCTCTAATTCCTCCCTAGCACTTGTTCCTTTGGTGGGATTTGAGAGTGAAGGATTTGAGCATCCTTGGTGTTCTTGCTTTGCATTCTTGCATAAGTGTTGAGCTCTCCATTACGACTGGTTCGAGTGAGAGACCGTACATGAGCTTTTTACTCTTGGAGGGTGAACTCCTAGTTGGCTTGGCTATTGGTTCCATGGTGTCCTCTTCATGGAGATTGTAAACAGGCCCGAGCTTCTCCTTCAAGGAGCATGTGAAGTGGTTGTGGAGCTTTCCATATCCAGAGTGGAGGTAAATCTAGCCATAAGGAAAGTGGCCATTCCCTCACTGGGATAGTCTTGGAGATAAGGTGCCCTTCGTGGCTTGGGGAAATCCTTGTGGGATCTCACACCTCCCCAAACTTTACGTACCTTACTTGTAAGGGAACACGAGAATACATCTTTGTCTCACCGTGCCTCGGTTATCTCTATATCCAAGTTTACTTTCCTTATGATAGCCATCAAGATTAAAGTAATTTTATCTTGCTTATCAATTGTTATATATATATATATATATATATTGTGATATCTTGCTTAGCTTATCTTGTTGTTGGTGCACATAGTTGAGCCTAGTGTATTTAGGTTTGTGCTTAAAAAATAAATGTTAGTTTAATTCCACATTCTTTGAAGACAAAACCATAATAGTTTTGAAATTTCCTATTCACCCCCCTCTAGGCGAAATCACTATCCTTTCACCTTGTATCTGGTGAAGATAGATGGATCAGGGAACTAATTTTATTGATACTGATGCACCAGTATTCAAAGTATTATCGGGAACAAGCCATACAAAGAGTAGAAAATGGAAGTATGAAGTTCCAGCAACCAGGGCAACAATCACCTGTAAAAATTGTGGCCTTCTAGACCACATATACACCAACTGTTCAACACTTAAGCCATCTCTTGCAATGAGGAAAACAAGCATTAGGTAATTGCAATGATTTCCTTGTCTAATTTGTTTTTCAAATTATTATACTTATTTCTATGTGCTAACCACCAAATTTTTCTTTAACCAACGCTTAACTAGGAAAATAGATCTTATGAATCTTCTATAGCTGCTGCTTCTAGATCTGCAGCACCGCCACCTCCAGCTAGTGCTTCTAGTTTTGCATATCCACCACCTCCAGTTGCAAAGGCAACACAAGTAGATCGAGCACCTCAAGCAACAAGGCCACTACCATCTCCTACTGAACTTCTACACCTAGTACCACAAGGGAACTTGATCAAGCTTTCAGAGCTCCAAGGCCAGTTGAACCTGTAAGAAATATTGGTAGGCCCACAAGGAATATACACAGAGAGCAACAGAATGAAAGTATACCTCATTGCAAGAAACATTGACAACATGGCACTACAAGATATCAACAAATCCAAGAAGAAGAAGAAGAATTAATTAGTGGTGTAATGTTGTCTATTAGATTGTTTTGTGTAGAACTAAAGTGAATTTGAGTGTGAACTATGCTACTTCTACTTGTTTTTTTATAAGAACACAATTATTTTGTGTGTCTGAACTATGCTACTACCACTTTAGCTAGTTATTGAAATGAACTTCTACCGCAACCCTATTTGGTATTTAAATTGTGTATTTGTCTACACTTCTTATATTGCATATTCATCTTATGTATATTTCATAAATCTCTGTAAAATAGTGGTGGTTTTCTGTCATAATATACCACAATAGTGGTGGTGTTGTGTCAAAATCTAGAAGATACAAGATAGGAATAGAAGAAGCAATAATCAGTAAATATTTGAGATGAATTTTACAATTCTAAAATATTTATAGACTTTTTTTACTATTTTTAAATGCATTTTGCAAGGGCAAAATATTTGACTCAATATTTTCCAAGGCCATCAAGAATCCTCGATGGTCATCATCGAAAACCCTCGAGGATCATCAACTCATCAAACCTCGAGGGTCATCAACAATAATAACTTATACAAAATTTAAAACATAACCATAACCCACAAATTAACTTCTTTCCTATTCAGCTAGTAACCACAAAACAAATAGCAGATTGCGACAAGACTAAATAAATCGTAATTCAAATGCCATTACCACAACACAAAGGTTCATGACTTACATACTGCAATACTACCATTCATCACAAAGTTTTGGGACTTACATATTGCAACTAAATAGATATAATATTTTAACTAAATATCTCAACAGTACATCTTGACAAGTGAAATGACAGGATAATACAACTAAATAGTTCATTCTTCACAAATATCCGTGATCCCATTTCAAGTTATACTCAAGCTTCTTATTTTCCTCCTTCATGTAAAGCATCCCATTTCATCCGCCTTACTGTCAACATCTCATTGTCATCCTTCTACACCTCTCTCATCAAAAATAATTCTTGCTTTAGCTTCTCATTATCCTTGTCCGATGCACATACTTTCTGCTCCACCACTTTCTCCTCCCTAGTATTGTCATTGATCTTCTACATATTTTTCTCTAGCACTTTCTTATCAGTACAATCCATCCATTTTTTCCACATCACTCAACAGACATGTGTACTTTGCATCCACCTTTTTTCTTCTATTGTGCCAAATTGTGGAGAAAATCTACATTCTGGTGTTTTCTTCATACAGACTGTCCTTGGTATCCTCATACGTGCCCCCACAAGGTAGAAAGAGTCATTCGGAGTGATTAAGGCCACTTGGGGTCAACCTAGGACACAAACCCACAATTTAACACTTCCTATTAATTAAAACAATACACAATTATCTTAAAAACTAGAAACAATTATTAAACTACAAAATAGACACTACTAGGAAAACCGCTATCTGTGGCACATTGATTTTGGACTTCTGTGATGCATATGAGAATGCACTACTGAAGTCACGCCACTATGTGCCACAGAAGTGTTTTTCAAAATTCAAAAAAGCGGACCAGATCTCAAACTTCTGTGGCGCATATTGCCAATATGCTCCACTTAATTTTTTTTCAAATTTCAAAAAAAGGGCCAGATCTGGCCGGAGGTGGGGGTCGTCGGAGGTGGGCGGAGGAGGGAGGATAAGGAGGCCAATGGTGGCTGGAGAAGGAGAGGAGGAGGCCGACGGTGGAGGAGGGGCTCGCCAGAGGTCGCCGGAGTAGGAGGAGGCCGTCGGTAGAGGAGGTTCTCCCCGGAGGAGGAGGTCGTCGTCGGAGTAGGGGGAGGAGGAACTCACCAGGGTGGAGGAGGAGGTCGCCAGAGGAGGAGCTCACGGGGTGGAGGAGGAGGAGGAGGAGGGAGGATGGAGAAGGAGGAGCTCACCGGGGTGGAGGAGGAGAGAGGAGGAGGAGAAGGTGAGGAAGAAGGGAAGGAGAAGGAGAGAAGAAGTGGAGGGAGAAGAAGTATGGAGGAGAGGAAGAGGAGAAAAGAGAGGGAGAAGGGGCGGCAAGATTCAAATTTCGAATCCCGCCCAAGACTTCTGTGGCGCATATGAGAGAAATAAGCCACCGAAGTTTGTTCCCCTTTTTTATTTTTTGTAGAAAAAAATCTTCGTTCTGTCATAACTTTTTACTCGTTTCGAATTTGGGGAATCTGTAAATTCCAGAACAGCCTTTGGCCGTTGAATTCGAGTAGGAAATTTCGAGACGATAATTTTATGGGTAAAACTTTTTTCGACATCGTATGCATAAGTTATGGCCGTTTTACCGTACCATGACCTTTTTTTTGCAAAATACATTGAAATTCATGTTTTTCAATTTTTCCTACAAATATACCACAAAATATAACTACATCTCAAAAAAATTATATTTTTGAAGTTTTTATCATTTTCATTTATTTTTTACAAAAGTTAAAAGGCGATCCGGGGAGGTGGAATCTATTTTTCCATATTTTATGGCCCATACATCTATATGCACCACAGAAACATCACTTTTTATGGCGCATATGTCTATATACGCCACATAATGTTGGTCAACTGAATTCTATGGTGGGAACCTCTTCCCTTTCTAGGCGCATATGGTCGTATGCGCCACCTGAGTCAACTTCTGGCGCATATGACCATATGCACCATATGAGTCACAGAAAGTGAGGGAGCCTAACCCTGATTGCGGGTTCCACCATATTTATGTGGCGCATCGTTCCGCGGAATACGCCACAAAAAAGTGAAGGCCTCTGTGGCGTATTTGGTATAATGCGCCATTGTTGTTTTTCTATGGCGCATGGCATAACATATGCGTCATAAAAGATTCGTCTATTTATAGTTGTTCTCCTAGTAGTGAGAGATAAAATTCAGTATATGATCGAGTCTCGGTTAACTAAATTTTTTCACCACATCATACTAAACTTAATCTTTCGAGCCAAGCTAGAACTAATGAAGCATAAAAAGAACTAGATATTACTTTCTTTTGTGGGTATTACTTACACATGTTCCACCGAACAAAAAAAAATTCCTCCCGGCGTTCGTCCCGTCAGACGAAACACATTTCCGCGGCTTGAGTTTGTGACCACGGTAAACAACGGGGAATCAGTATCAACGCTGCACAATGTCATACACTGCATCTTGTGCATAGTCCGCAACGGTCAACTAAAATCGAGAAAACCAGCCACAAAATGAAGCTCAATTAAAACAAAATAAAAAAATCTCAAATCGGGAACCTTAACCCTAAATAAATGGAGCGGAAAAATTACTCACATCGCCAAGCACACACTCGTTGGACGTTTCATTGTCATTCGACAAAGGCGGCGGGCACCAGCGTCAGTGGTGAGCGGGGTCAGACGAAGAAGAAAAAGAGGACTGAGGTGTGGGAGAGAGATGAAACGGACACCAAGGGTTACGTGCCTGGTTCCGACCACGCCGTTAACGGCCGCCCGTCCCCGAGCATAGCAGCTTGCCACATCAGCCTGACGACGGGTCCCACCCATCAGTTTGTCTATCTAGAGAGGATCAAAATTAAATCAGTGTTTTTTTTGTAACTTCTGAATTAGTGGTTTCTTAAAACCCTAACGAGTAGCGTGTTTTTTTGGAACTCTAGCTAGCTGTAATTGTGGTGGTTTTTGTAATTTTTTTTGTATAATACACAAGTTTTTGGTAGGAGGACTGCTACTCCCCTCGCGTGGTGGCAGTCTCGCTCCCCTGGGTCCGCTCCTCCGGTGTAGCCCTCGATGGGATCGGTGCAGCCGCCGCCTGTCGTCGGGCCTGGTGCGGGGGTCGGCGGCCCGTCTGCCTCGACCAACGTGGCCGCGCCGCCACCCCCTGGTGGCCCTGCGCGCGCCCCCTATGGCGCTCACCCGACGCCGACCTACGGCGCCCCGCCCGCGCCGACCTACGGCGCGCCTCCCGCGTCGGCCTACAGCGCCCCGCCCGCGTCGCACTACGGCCCTCCTGCCTATGGGGCCCTACCGACGCCGCCGTCCTCCTGGTTGGCGCCTCCCTATGGTGTGCCGCCTCTGCAGCCCTACGCCGCGCCTACGGTGCCGCACTACGGGGCTCCACCTGCGTCGCCCTTTGGGGCCCCACCTGCACCGACCTACGGCGCCTACTCGTCGTCAGCGTATGATGGTGCGGCGCCTGCTGCCCCTGCACCGTCCGTGGAGACGGCGCCACCGATGGGCTACTACGTGCCTCAGCCATCCGCTCACGCTGATCATGCTGCGCCGCCGTCGCCCTTCTACTTCTCGCACCTCATCCCGGTGAATCTCACGCCGGACAATTACTTGTCTTGGCATGCACAGGTGTTGCCGCTCCTTCGGAGCCGCTACCTGGAGGGCTACGTCGACGGCACACTTCCGTGCCTGCCGGTGTATCATCCAGCGTACCATATGTGGGTGGCCCAGGATCAGGCCATCCTCTCTGCCATCCAGTCGTCGCTCACTCCGAGTGTCTCGTCGCTGGTCCTCTTCACCTCTACGTCGCGAGATGCGTGGACGGCGCTCCACACTAGCTTCGCCTCTCAGTCTCATGCCCGTGCTCATGCTATCCGCACGGAACTGGGCGAGACGAAGCTCCCTGACAGCAGCATCACGGACTACTTCAACAAGATGACCGGCCTCTTCGACACGCTGGCCTCCATTGGCCAGCCGCTTCGCCCCGAGGACTTCACCACCTACGTCCTGAACGGCCTCGATGACGACTATGATAATCTCATTGAGAACATCAACGGTCGCGACGTTCCGCTTCAGCCTCGTGAGCTCTACTCACGCCTCCTCGGCCACGAACAGCATGTTAAAGCGCGCCACGCCTCCCCGAGCTTCTCCGCCACCAACGCCGCAGCCCGCGGCAAACCTCAGAAGCCGCCAGCTGGCGGCAAGCCGGTGACCGCCCCTCAGCAGCAACCCCGCGCCGCTGCGCCTCCCGTCACTGGCGGGGGTCGCCCGCGTGCCTGCTGCCCCTGCTGCGGCGCTCAACAGGCTTGTCAGCTTTGCGGTCTTGAGGGTCACATCGCCTCCCGCTGTCATCGACGCTTCAAGCATGACTTCCTCGACATTGGAAACAATGGCAAGGGTAATGACAAGCAGGCGGCCGCCGCTGTGGCGGGCAACGAGCACGGGCACACTCCGTCCTACTCCATTGACCCGGCATGGTACATGGATACGGGAGCTACCAATCACCTGACGAGTGAGATGGGCAAGCTCTCCACCCAGGAGCCATACCGCGGGTCATGATCAGGTTCGCACCGCCAACGGAGCAGGTATGCGCATCTCACATCTTGGCCAGACCGCTCTTCTTACACACAATTCTAGAAAACTGCACCTTCGTAATGTTCTTTGTGTTCCTTCTGCTACACGTAGTCTGTTATCTGTTTCTCAGCTTACTCGGGATAATCCTGTCTTCGCTGAATTTCACCGTTTCTTCTTTTTTATTAAGGATCGGGACACGAGAGCCGTTCTGCTTAGAGGTCGTCTTCTCCATGGACTTTATGCGCTTGTTGCGCCACCTGCACCTCCTGCGCCGCATGCCCCCCAGGTGTTCACTGGTGTTCGCGTGTCGTCTTCACACTGGCATACGCGCCTTGGTCATCCTGCTCCCATAGTTCGTCATGTTCTGCATCGTCATGAACTTCCAGTTGTGTCCAATAAAATTGCTAAAACTGTCTGTGATGCCTGTCAGCAAGGCAAGAGTCATCAACTTCCATTTTCTGAGTCTAGTCGTGTCGTTAAACAGCCTCTTGAGCTAGTGTTTTCTTATGTATGGGGTCATGCCCAAACGTCTGTCAGTGGCCATAATTATTATGTCAGTTTTATTGATGCTTACAGTCGGTTTACATGGCTTTATCTTATCAAGTGTAAATCTGATGTGTTCGATGTTTTTATTCAGTTTCAAGCACATGTTGAGTGTCTCCTTAAGCATAAGATTCTTCATGTTTAGTCGGATTGGGGGGGTGAATATCATCATCTCAATTCGTTCTTTAACAAGCTTGGGATCTCGCACCGTGTGTCTTGTCCTCATACACATCAGTAGAATGGCGCCGCTGAACGTAAGCATCGTCATCTTATAGAAACTGGCCTTACTTTACTAGCTCATGCCTCCGTTCCGTTTCGGTTTTAGAGTGATGCTTTCTCCACGGCCTGTTTTTTAATAAATAGGCTTCATTCACGACTCTTGCAAATGAAAACTCCTCTTGAACTCTTGCTCAATGAACTCCCAGACTACACTTTTCTGAAGGTTTTTGGATATGCATGTTGGCCTCACCTTCGTCCGTACAATAAACATACGCTAGAGTTTCGGTCTAAAAAGTGTGTTTTTCTTGGGTATAGTTCCCTTCATAAGGGTACAAGTGCCTTCACGTTCCCACCAATCGTGTTTATATATCTCGTGATGTCGTGTTTGATGAGAGTGTGTTCCCTTTTTCTGCACTTCCGAACAACTCTACTACTCCTACACCACCCGTGCACTCCACTTTACCTTCGCCTGATCAATTTGTAGATGTTGCATATGCTCCTGTGTTGCTTCCTAACCATGCTGCAGGTATTGGACGTGGTGCTCGCCTTGAGCTTCTGGATGATCAGGCGACCGACGTCGATCACACTGGCGTCATCGATCCCATGCATGGTGCATGCACACTGGGTCGCGCCCGCCAGCCCGCAGCTGTGCTGCCCGTGGCGGTCACGCCCGCGCCGGCTCCCCCCGGCCCAGCTTCGCCCGAGCTGGGCTCGCCCGACCCAGCCTCCCCGGCCGCCTCCTCGTCGCCTGGCCCCGTGGCCAGCTCTGCCCCGGCTCCGAGCGGGCCGGCCTCGCCTGGCCCTTCAGCGCCGGCCTTGCCAGTGAAGGACGCTGGCCCAGCGTCGCCAGCTACCGTGTCGCCTCCTTCTGGCTTGACGTCGTCACCAGCCTCGTCGCCGCCAGCGTCACCTCCTGCTGTGGCTCTTCTCCCTCGTACACGCAGTAAGTCTGGTGTCTTTCGTCCAAAGGAGCGCACTGATGGGACTATTGCATGGATTGCTGCTTGTGTTGCACATGCCGTTGCTGATCCCACTGCTGAGCCTCGACACTTTCAGGCAGCTCTCGGTATTCCTCACTGGCGCGCATCTATGGAGGAGGAACTTCAGGCTCTTCTAAAGAATGATACTTGGCGGCTCGTTCCTCCTGTTTCTGGGTTTAATATTATTGATTCCAAGTGGGTCTTCAAGGTCAAGAAGCATGCTGATGGTTCCATTGAACGCTACAAGGCACGGTTAGTTGCTAAGGGCTTCAAACAGAGGTATGGTCTTGATTATGAAGACACATTCAGTCCAGTTGTCAAGCCTACTACCATTCGTTTGCTGCTCTCTTTGGTCGTTACTCGAGGATGGTCTCTCCGTCAGCTTGATGTGCAGAACGCTTTTCTGCACGGATTTCTGGAGGAGGAGGTTTATATGCGTCAGCCACCTGGTTTTGTTGATCCTGCACGTCCTCAGCATCTCTGTCGCCTGGTGAAGGCTCTCTATGGACTGAAGCAGGCTCCTCGTGCATGGCATGCACGCCTTGGCTCGGTTCTTCGGGCTCACGGTTTTGTTCCCTCCACGGCTGACACATCACTCTTCCTTCTACAGCGTCCTGAGGTCACGATGTACATGCTGGTCTATGTGGATGATATCATCCTTATTAGCTTGTCTGATGCTGCTGCCCAGCGTCTTGTTTCTGCGCTGAGTGGAGATTTTGCTGTCAAGGATTTGGGTGCTCTGCACTACTTCCTTGGTCTGGAGGTCTCACGGTCTTCTGCTGGGTTGACTCTCACTCAGCATAAGTACTCTCTAGACTTGCTGCGTCGTGCTGGTATGTTGAAGTGCAAGCATGCTACCACTCCTATGTCTGCCACTGATCGGTTGTCTGCGCTTGATGGAGATCCTCTTTTGCCTGATGATGCTACTGAGTACCGCAGCCTCGTTGGTGGTCTGCAATACCTCACTATCACCAGACCGGATGTCTCTTATGCAGTCAACCGTGTATGCCAGTACCTTCATGCACCCAGGACGTCTCATTGGTCAGCTGTGAAGCGGATTCTGCGCTATGTCTGTCTGACCGCCTCGTATGGATTACTCCTTCAGCCTGCTCCATCTTGTGAGCTTTTGGCCTTCTCAGATGCAGATTGGGCTGGTAGTCCCGATGACAGGCGATCCACGGGGGGCTATGCAGTATTTTTTGGTCCTAATTTGATCGCCTGGAATGCTCGCAAGCAGGCTACAGTATCTCGTAGTAGTACTGAAGCTGAATACAAGAAGGTTGCTAATGCCACAACCGAGCTCATATGGATACAGTCTTTGTTGAGAGAGTTGGGAGTCTCTCAAGATCAGCCTCCGATACTTTGGTGTGACAACATCGGTGCTACATACCTCTCTTCGAATCCAGTATTTTATGCCCGAACGAAACACATCGAAGTTGATTATCATTTTGTCAGGGAACGCGTTGCACAGAAGCTACTCCGTATCAAGTCCATCTCTTTCAAGGATCAACTTGCTGACATCTTCACGAAGCCTCTTCCACAGCCTCAGTTTGTAGGATGTAGGCACAATCTTAACTTGCTTTGTACTTCAGGCCACAGTTAAAATTGAGGGAGGGTGTTAGACTATATATACATAGCGTGTCTGTATATAACCGTATATGACTTGTACTGTACCTCTTGGTACTTCTATATAATGAGACAGCCGCACCCACGTTTAAGGTGTCAAGCAGTTCACCAAACATATTGTTTTACAGGCAATGAGTAGCTAACTGAACTTGCAGTTATGTAGGTTTATAGGTATCAGGTTTAGCTAACTGAACTTGCAGTTATGTAGGTTTATAGGTATCAGGTTAGTAAGATAAGATGGTGACAGTGTAGTAACAATGACACGGAAAACGCCAAATGCATGCATTGTGCCCATCGCCGTCGCAATGCCCCTCCTCTCGCAGCCTTGCTGTCGAAGCAGGATTTTTAGTAGCTAGTAGCGTTTCATCAGTCCAAGTTGCAGCAAATACACTCGAAGTTTTAAATAGCTGGCCGTAGCCCTTCGAGAGGCCTCCCGCTGCGGCTATGCCGTTTATAGGCTAAATAGAGAATAACCGCTAATAGCCAGCTATAGCATAATTTAGCCATAAATTAGGCTCTAATTTAGCCGCTAAAGGTCATACTTTATGGATTGTTTTTTTCTTTTTTTTCTTTTTTTAATCTCTGTTCAATCCGATTCAATAAAATGTTGTGAGTTAAATGGTTAAAACTTATTTGCGTTGAATAGTTGAACGAGTTGTACTCGAATCATGTTTGTGTTATATGTTTTTCGTTTTTTGGTAAGATATGACTAAAATTTCCTTTTTTTTTAAAAAAAACGACTAAAATGAAATAGCCCGCTATAGCCTCGCTATAGCCTTATATAGCTTTTTCAAATGTTGCCCCTAAATAAAATTGCCGGCTATTTTAAACTTTGAATACACTTGAGCCAAAGGGTGGGTTAGTTGCTGGGGCATCCCAACTAAAGGCAAAAAAGAAGAAGACATAAAGTACGACTGACGAGGCGTCTCTTAACAACTTTTTCATAGGATCAAAGCCCGGCCGGGGTCCAACTCCAAACCTTGCCTCGAGCTGGACTGCAGATCGAGGGTGATGGATTTGTGCAGCTAGCGCCATCGATCGATGGGAGGAATGGATCGATGCATGCATGCTTCCGGTTGGCTAGCTAGCTGTAGCTGTGGTGAAGGGCAATGCAGGCTTGATAGCGATGCTAAGTAGTTTAGGCAGTTTATTCAATTCAAAGTGTTTCTATCGATCGGTTGTTGGTGGACGTTTCTAGTATCAGACCTGCCAGCTCTGAATTTCCCCAGTACCACTGGCAACCTAGGGCCAACCATAGATAAATTGCATCTGAATATGTAACTATACTTGTGGCCTGGCTCCATTGCTGTAGACATTGTGTGCACAGTCACCCATATACTGCATTGTGTGTAATTTGTACTCCTACTATATGCTATGCATGCAGGACAAAGAGGTTCCAAAGGACCTACTAACAACACTGGTCCACATGACATGAGGCGCATTATTGCGTGTGTCTGATTGGCAATGCTTCCATTTGCAGCTGCATTTACTCCTCTGGTGTCATAGGAGACCTTCTTTTGGGGCAGGGAAAAAAGTGGTGGCATGCATGATGGATGCCTGTCAGTAATAACACACCAATGATATGCCGGGAGGTCCCCAGCAGTCAACTCTCTTGTCTAGCATCCATATGATCTCGGCTAAAAAGGTGAAGAAACATTTTAAGTAGTAGTAATACTGGGGTTTTTTTTTCAGCGCTAGAACATGTGAGCTAGTGCCTTGGAAAATTGGAAATGTACCACATACACGGCCACCATGCATATGAGCGACCACATGAGAATATGCATCTGCCGAATCGAATCATGGCGAGAGGAATAATCTGAGACAAGGCCGGGGTAGCTAGCTAGCCAGAGGAAGTCCTCACTGACTTAATGCATCTAGCTAGCAGTGATTGATTAATCATTGATCTAGGCACTAATGATGGGTCATCTGGAGGGGAGTTGCGGCCTAATCACGTCCACGAGCTCTGGAGATTGTTAATTAGGACGTGCTTAACGAGTCCCGTGGCAGGGTACTTTACCAGCCAGTCTGATCTGATGATGAACTTGCCCTGAATATTGAAAGAGATGCAGCTGCTTACTCGTAGATCGACAATGCCTGCGTGCACACTGCGGGGGCGAGCTCCTAATTTAACCTAGGCCCCCCGCGCCAGGACCACAGCATCAGCAGCGTGCGTGTCTGGAAGAGCTGGCCGGCCGGCCTATTGTATACATGTCCCGGTCACGGAATCATGGAATCCACAGCGCGAGTGTGCGTAGATCTGATCGTCTGATACGGATTACGAATCACCGTCTTTCATAGGCTGTTCCCGCAGTACAATACAGGCCGAAAAAAATAAACAGAAGCTAGCCGAGTACTACCCAGCTAGCTCCTGCATGCTTGACACGAATCAGCGGCCAGGTTGTAGTAGTAGTAATAGTATTCGGCGAGATTAACGGGAGCTAATTGTCACGGTTAGAACCGGCAGGTGATCTTGCAGGAAGATCACGCAACAGGGCGTTCACATGCCTGCCTGCCCTCCTGACGCAGAGGCGTTGTACGTACGGTGCAGTGCAGCCTTTGTTTTCTCTTAAGATCTTTACCGTGTCTACCAGGATCATCGCCGAAATGAATGAAGGTGAAAATGACAAAATTTACATCCAGATTGGAGGAGTAATTAGGATCCAAACAGGAGAGATATGCTAGATGTAGGAAATGATGACAATTAATTCCAATAACTGCATTTTACAGGGGTAGGTAGGTACTGAAAAGGAGGAAGGACGAAGTGATCCTAGATAGGGGGGCTGAAATAATTGAGCCAAGAGAACCTTCTTTCTCGTCGAGTCGAGGGTCTTGGAACGGCAGGTAGCTTTGCATATGCCTTCCGAGCCCATGGGATGGGATGGGACCAAAAACAACAAGGGTAGATCTACTAGTAGTAATAGTGGTCGCTGTGCGCGCACGGTTGCTCGCACAGTGGTCGTGGCCGTGGCCGTGGCCGCCTGCCTCCTTTAATCTCCTCGATCGGCCACCACAGAAACCATCAGAGGAAAAATGTAGGTGCACGATGGGGTATGTATGTTGGCACGATTGGACACCGACTGCGATTGACCGCTGTCGGTCGCCTTCTTGGATCTCTCTGCTGCTGCTGCTGCTGCTACTAGCTAGCTAGGTGCCGATCATTAACGACACGTTACACGACTCGCGGCCGGACCATGGACGACGGCGACGCCCGGTTCCAGTCCACGAGGCGGAGCAGGAACTCCATGACCTCGCCGGGGTCCTGCAGGGAGTAGGAGGCGCTGGTCTCCTTGGGGCACTTGGTCACCAGGATGCCCACGCCCTGGCCCCTCTGCCGCAGCACCTTGAAGGCGTCCTCGTCGGTGCGGTCGTCGCCGATGTACACCGGCAGCACGTCGCTGGAGTCCGCGAACCCCAGAGACTCCAGCAGGAACTCCAGGGCCTTGCCCTTGTCCCACATGATGCTCGGACGGAGCTCGAAGACCTACAAGTAGTAAAAAGCAAATTAATTCTTAATGGAAGTTCTTCCAATCTTGGTGAAGATCTTCACAGTGCAAGGAAAGGTCAACTACAATGTCGTTGTTGTTCGTCAACAGTACTGACGGATTAAATAGTACAGTAGTCACGCATACCTTCCTCCCTTGCGTGAGCTTCAGCATGGGGTAGTCCTTGATCACGGCCTTGACTTGCTCCGCCAGGAAATTCCATCTCTGCATGCATCGCAAGATGGAGTAATGGTTCAGACGACGACGCAAGATAAAATTAACCGCGCACATGATGCAGCACGCTTGTTAATTACTAGTAAGTGGTCAAGTAGTGGTTGGGTATCATCCCAGGACCAAGATAGAGTAAGGCTTTCCTACCTTTTCATCTACACATCTGAAGTGGACGGACAGGCAGAACTTGTTGTTCTCCACATTGGCTCCAGGTGTAGACTTCGTCTTTTCCACCAGCACCTTGTACACCTGACAAAAATGTGATTCGACTCCGATCCGTTAGTCTCTAGTATTTCAGATAATTTAGCCCAAACACGCAAGTGATGTTCTCCTAATTAATCCTCATTAGTACTCCATCTTGGGATAGCGTTAATTAGCGTACCTCGTCGATCACGGGGAGGAACTCTCTTGCAGGTTGGCACAGGACAGACTCGGGCTGCAGATTGGTATCAGTGGGAGAAGATTAGTCAGCGAGAGTAACCAAGAGATTAATTAGTGGTTGGCGACAGTCGTAGATTATATATGGAGGTGCACAGCTGGGCAGAGCAGTGGTAATACATTGGAGCTCGGCCCCTTGATGTCCATGCCGTGGCTGCCGGCATAGTAGAGCTCCGAGAGGCCGACGAACTTGTACACCTACGACACGCACAGCAGCAAGAACAAAATAAGCCAAACTAGCCAGGATATCATACGCACGCGCCGTCTGTCAAGTAAGTATCTGACGCGCACGGCAGAGAGAGAGAGAGAGAGAGAGAGAGAGAGAGAGAGAGAGAGAGGTGGCACGGGGAATGTACCTTGTCGCGGCACCGCCCGCTGACGATCGCCGTCGGGAAGTGCTTCGCAACGTCGCGCACCGCCGCCCTCATCTGCAAATTAAGGGGAGACGACATCGATCGGTAAATATGGTCTTCGGTCCCGGGGAGGCCATGGAAATCATTTGAGTGTTGCGTGGCCGGCACTAACCGCGTCGCTCATGTACGCAGCGTCGGGGTCGGCGACGATGGGCGAGAGGGTGCCGTCGTAGTCCAGGAACATGACGATCTTCTTCCCCTTGGATGCGGCAGCGATCTGCTCGAACTTGCCCAGCGCCGACGGGTGCTTCCTCTGCTCAGACAGACCACAAGATAAGCCAAAGAAAGGTTAGAACACTGGCCTTGATTGGAGGCAACGAAAAAACCGTGCACCGTCATGACTGGGACTAGGCCTCACCATCCAGGTCGAGAACTCGTCGACGTCGGCGGCGGCTCCGGCGCGGGAGCGCGTGGGGGAGGAGGCGCGCATGGCCTCGACCCAGGTGCAGCTCGCGGAGCGCGCCGCGGCGGCGGCCAGGTCGAGGTAAGTCTGCCGCATAGACATGGCTCCGGCCGCGCTCCGGCACGCGAAGATGCCTGCGGCGCCGGATCCCTGCATCACCACCCCGGTCGCCCCAATGCCCATCTCCGGAACAACCACGTCCTGGCTCGTCGTCATGGCAGGACGACACAACCAAACAAAACCCGGTGTACCAGCTAACTCGTGCAACGTACGGCAAGCGCGCGAGCTGCTCGTCCCGTTCCAACGCCAAGCTCTGGCGAGACGGAGCACAGGACACAGCTAGCCTTCAGGGAGGGTGCGTGCGTGTGTGTGCGGAGCTTCTGAGAGAGAGAGAGAGAGAGAGAGAGAGAGAGAGAGAGAGAGAGAGAGAGAGAGAGAGAGAGAGAGAGAGAGAGAGAGAGTAGGGAGAGCTTAAGGTGGGTGGAGGCGAAGTGGGATAAGCGCGGGTACTTATATAGCTGGAGCTGCGGGCGGGCACGTGGGGCCAGCACTCCCGTGGGATCCCATGCGGAGCCTACGTGTGGCCGATCGATGGAGCTGGTATTGGTGCGTCCGTCCGTCCTTCGTCCCCCTGCCCGCCCGCCGTATGTAGTAGGCCGCGTGCACGAGTCCACGGTGGGTTTTCTCTGCGCAGCCAATGGCGAAGCCGGAGGGCCTTGTCGTCGTTGGGCCAAAAGAGACAACGGGGACTCATTTGGCCCCAATTTGTATGAAGTGTACGTCTAGAGTAAAAGTAAAAAATCTCTCTCAGCTACTACTTAGCGCTACTACTAGTAGCTTAGCATGTACTCCCTCCGTTTCAAAATATAAGATGTTTTATGTTTGTGAAGAAAATAAATCTAGACTTGTTTTAGTGTATAGATTTATTCCAAAGTTGAGTGAATCTACATACTAAAACAAGTCTAAATTCATTTTCTTCACAAACCTAAAACATCTTATATTTTGAAACAGAGGGAGTACTTCCTCAGTTTAAAAATATAAGATGTTTTAGCTTTGTAAGTAAATGTATTTAGACTATTTTTATTATGTAGGTTCAGCCTAGTTTAGAGTGAATCTAGACACTAAAACAAGTCTTGATATATTTTTTTCACAAACTTAAAACATCTTATATTTTGAAACCGAGAGAGTAGTATATCATTGGCACCAACGGTATATGCCGAATTTCTGAAAAGCAACCATCCATGAGTGCTGAAGTGAAGGTAGGTGGAATTTTGAAAGGATAGACGTGCAAAAGAGGATATAAAAATTTGTTCAAGTGTATAAGTGGATTGCACTAGTTATTTTCATCAGTTCGGACTTTTGGTTGCGTCGGCTAGTGTATGAAGCTTGACATGGTATCAGAGCCTAAGGTCTCGAGTTCGAGTCCTGGCTTTCGTAATTTATTCTAAAATTGCTGTTGACCCCTCTGTGTCCACGTATAGACCCGACTTCTCCCCGTCACACGTGAGAGGGGGTGTTGAAGTGTATAAGTGGATTGCACTGGCTCTTTCCATCAGTTCGGACTTTTGTTTGCCTTGACTAGTGCATGAAGCTTGACAAAATTTATAAATCATACTAATTAATGTGCTAGTGGGTCCGGGCCAGTGTACCAAAATAGTGTCATGTGTATGAGATGCCAAATCCATTGTTAAATGTTTCAAAAAAACGTTTGACCTTTTTAGACATGTACTCTACGGGGTTAAGTTGCTCCATTAAATTTACCCTATGGTATATGGAAATCCGCAAGTTGTGAAAAGAAATATAAGATGTTTCTATGCTTTGTAATTTATCCAAAAAAAAGTTCTTACAGGCTGCATACAATCATGTTTTTCATCGATGTTTAAAACTAACTTGGTTTTGAATCAGCTTACATGACTAGCGTGCAGGGCCGGTCCTGAGATTTCGGGGCCCCGGGACGAAACTAAAATTTTGGACACCTTATTATAATTTTTTTTGGATGATGAAAAATAAATATTATAAGTATACTCCAATTATAATATTCATATAGAAATAACAATGTTGACATGATACCTTAAAATTTATTTTGAAATTCTTTAGAAGAAAAAGTTCGAAAATTACAATGGAACATGAGAAAACAATCACGATTACAACTCAAACACAATTTTAGTCTGGAAGAAAAATCGCAAGAGATAATTTTTTTTAGAATAGTAGAAATAATGTTTAGAGAAATGAGGAACAAAGTCGTAAAAAATATAAATCTAATTTAAACATGATAGAAGGTAAAGAAAAAATTAAATTAAAAGAAAAAGGCGTGAAAGAAATATACCAAAGAAAAAAAAGGAAAAATGATGAAAGGGAATGAAACAGAAAGAAAATACGTAATGAAACTTATGTAAGAAAAATAAAAAAATAAAGGAAAGAGACATGCGTTGATGTGTTGAAAAGAATCCGTATTGTATGTCTCTGATCGGTATGCCAATACCTTTTCAAGTGGATGTGGGAATCGATAGTCTGACAACACCCGAAGCTACATGCTCTAAATAGGCCTAGTCCACTACAGACTTTTTTAATGAAACCTTACTAGGATACGCTTGCGCGCCAGTTTTCTAGGACTCAGGAAGCGACGGGATCAATATCTGAGACTGGCCACTGGGAGTCGAGCGTTGTCCACAAGCCTATTTTGTTTATATACATGCGAGGCTTATAATTTTTTGGGCCCCTAATTTTTGTAGGCCCGGGATCCCCCCCCCCCAACCGAGGGCCGGCCCTGCTAGTGTGGATAGTAAATATCAACCATAGTATAACTACCAAGACAGAATGCAGATTTCATACTGCCGATCTCTTGCACAGCTGAACTAATTGGGTTATAAGAAGTGAGTCTAGTTCACTTGGTTAGGAAAGTGGATGTACGACCCAGCCACCCTGGTTCAAATCCTCATGGATGAGAAATTGGGTTTTTATTATTTTGAAAATCAAACTCGCTGTGGGTTTTCCCCACACCGCTTTCCTTTCAAAAAAACCAATTGGTTTAGAGTAAACAAGGTGCATTTTAAAGTTTTAAAAAATATGAATTGGGTTGTACTATGTGCCTGCATTTTTTGGACAATAGTAGTACTAATATATGCTCTTCATGGGAAAAACTAGTCGATGACTAAAGTAGCAATGTTTTGTGCACCAAACTTGTTTTACAATTTTCACATGACACAAAAATGCAACATCTTTTAAAAAAAATGCAATATCTTTTCATCAAACTTTGCAGGTACATAAGTATTACTATACATTATGTGTGATTTTTTTCATGAGTAACCACGGTGTGGATTTGGGACCAAGGACACCAAGCCTTGGATAGGGATGGGAACCCCATGCAATGCATGTGATAGAGATATTTTTGTTGCAGCTACCTTGGTCATCACTGGAGATGGGGCAAGGGAGATTTTTTTTGGGAATCTTCGGTGTTTCTAGTCTCCGACCAAAAGATATGGCACCGAGGATCTTGGCCATCTCGAGAAAGAAACTCCGGATTTCATCAAATTGTTGTCCACCCTGATGATCAACTTAAGACAACGTTCACTTGTCCTTATGGGTTATATGATTATCGTCGTATGCATTTTGGTCTTTGTAATGCCCCTACTACCTTCCAAAGATGCATGACTGTTATATTTACCGACTATGTTGAAAGTATTATAGAAGTGTTCATG
Organism: Avena sativa; assembly: GCA_916181665.1. Classification (NCBI taxonomy): domain Eukaryota; kingdom Viridiplantae; phylum Streptophyta; class Magnoliopsida; order Poales; family Poaceae; genus Avena; species Avena sativa. Next base: position 181,187,221 of record OV702284.1, on the reverse strand, counting down.
GATGATTTTTCTGTTTATGGAACTTCATTTAATCATTGTCTCTGTAACCTTCATAAATTCTTGCAGAGATGTGAGGATACTAACCTAGTTTTGAATTGAGAAAAATGTCACTTCATGGTTCAAGAAGGTATAGTGCTTGGTCACAAAATTCCAGGTAAAGGTATAGAAGTTGATAAAGCAAAAATTGAAGCAATAGAAAGGCTTCCCCCTCCTCGAGACATGAAAGGTATTAGGAGTTTCTTAGGCCATGTTGGGTTTTATAGAAGATTTATTAAGAATTCCTCTAAAACTGCTAGACCTCTAACTAACCTTCTACAGAAGGAAATTGCTTTTAATTTTGATGAAAATTGTCTTACTGCCTTCAACATTTTAAAACAAGATCTTATTAAAGCTCCTGTTATAAAACCCCCTAATTGGAAGAAACCCTTTGAACTTTTCTGTGAGGGTAGCCATGAAGTTGTTGGAGCAATTCTTTGCCAGTAAGATGGTGATGAACTTAATATCATTCAGCATGCTAGTCGCACCTTAAATGGTGCTCAAAAGAATTACCCCATGGCAGAAAAAGAATTTTTCGCTATGGTTTTATCTTGTGATAAGTTTAGATCTTATATTATTGACTCTAAAGTAAGGGTGCATACAGATCATATTGGCTTGAAAGAAATCCTTTCAAGAACTGATGTTAAGCCAATGATGATCCATTGGACTCTATTGCAAGAATTTGATTTGTAGACCCTCTAAAGAAAAGAACAAATAGAGGACGAGCCCATGGACATTGAGGAAATCAAACCACTTATGGCTTAGTTGATGTAGAGCCTGTTGGGAACCCCAAGAGCAAGGTATGATAAGCACAGCAGGAAGTTTTCCCTCGGTTATGGAACCAAGGTTATCGAATCAGTAGGAGAAAGAAACCACTTCTGAAGGTGTTGCTAGCGACGTGGAACCTGCACACAACACAACCAAAATAATTTGCCCCAACTTATCAGTGAGGTTGTCAAGCTCACTGGTTTTTCTGAAAACAAAGGATTAAATGTAAAGTGTGGAAAAATTAATCGCTTGTAGTAATTGCAGAAAGTAAACAGTAGATGGAATATTACTGGGAAGGAATGGACCATGGTCCACAGTTCACTAGACGTGTTTCTCCAAATCAGCCGAAAACTTTAAGCCGTTGCTAGCTGTGCCTTGATGACGTCAGTACTGACGATTGGTGATCTCAAACGTCTGCGGAAGCAGGGGTGATGCGACAAGACGATCGTGGGTCCCACCGCCTGACTTCAAGTTGACTAGTCACGCATAGACGTGGAGAAAATTACGGCGTCTCCTCGATTGCCGTGCATAGTGGACGACGTGATGGCGACGGTTCGATGTAGTGCTGACACGTGTACGGTTAGATTTGAATCAACGGCTCGTGTGCGTCGTCTTCTTCCTTTTATAACGTAGGTAAACAGTGATTGTCTTTTACCCTTCGTCATTTTCCTCATCTCCGTTGCTTCCGTTTGCATGAGCTTCGCTGCCCTTCGCTATGCTATAGATACTCTTCGCACTTTCCCTTCCTCCTTCGTATGCGTGCACCGCCATAATTGTCGCTACAAAATGGGAAAGCCAAAGAAAACCTCTGCCGGAGCTGGTTCTAGCACCGCCGCGGGCGGCAAGAAGGTCGCCGCTACCAACGCGCCACAGATGGTAGGTGGAAGCGCACAGAGATGCGCGATGGGGACCTGCTCAAGCTGCGCGATTCTGGGTTGATTCCCCAGAACAAGGAGGACGCCATCCTCCCCGGTGACGAGGTAATCCTGTGCCCACCCGAAGGGTTTCGGGTGATGTTTTACGCCTTTGTCATCCGCGATCTTTCTCTTTCTGTCCACGAATTTCTTCGTGGACTCCTCTTTTTCTATGGGATTCAATTACATCATTTGTCTCCCAACTCTCTTCTCCACATCGCCTGCTTCATCACTCTTTGCGAGTGCTAGCTCGGTATCGAGCCGCACTTTGGCCTCTTCCAGAAGTTCTATTCCGTGAAGAGGCAGTCCGGCACCGGCGGAGTCTATCCGCTCAGCGTCTACATCATCTCCATTCGATCTTCTATTCTTTTCTTCTCCTTTTCCATGTGCGAGTTCTTCCAGTATTGGCGGAAGAAGTGGTTTTACATCCGCGACGCCAAGTTGGACGGACAAGAATATGGTGTCACCCCATTTGACACCGCTCAAAAAAATCGTCCCGAAGAGGTCGTGGAAGAACCACATCTTGGAGGGTGAAACTACGGAGGTGGAGGAGCTCTACCGTCGCGTGGAGGCGCTCCATATGGTGGTCGAGAAGGAGGTCAATGGTGTCGACATTATTCGCACCTTCCTCAAATGTCGGGTACAGCCGCTCCAAGCGAGGGCACACCCGATGTTTCTTTATGCTGGCCACAACGACCCGACGAGGGTCTCATCTGAAGAGCTGTCCAAGGGTGACCTTGATAGAGTCCTTCGGCCTCTATTGAAGTTGAAGGTTGATGAGGACCTTCCGGGGAAATCGTTGACCTCCCCCTTTAGCGCCAAAAATGCAGTTCCACAGGTGGAAAATTGTAGTTTGCGCGTTGCACTTTTTCGAGTGTTTTTTGCAGCTTGTAGTGTCACTAATCTTCTGTCTTTGGTTTTCAAGACCTCAAGGTAGCTGGGATGATGCCTCCGCTACCTGAGAAATATCCGATTGCGCCAGACAACAAAGTTGTGGATTCTGAGTCCGAGCTTCCTCCGGTGCAGTCTCCTACTATGGACGCCCCCGAGGCGAGCGAAGGGTGGACTCGAAAGCGCACCCGGAGCGAGTCTTCGGATGCGTCACATTTGATCGGAGCGAAGGGTCGGCCATTCCTCGAGCAGCACGGTGTGGAAAAAGGTGATGGCCGACAAGCTCATGGCTGCTGCCAAGGCTATTTCTGATAAGTTATGTTTGTATCCTTTGGGTCTTCTAGTCTTCGAATGCGCTTTATCCTTCCTCATTCGAGTGTGTTTCCATCTTCTTTTCAGATACTTCAGGCGCCACGTTTGATCGTGGTGCGCTGGAGCACGAAGATGCTTTGTCAGATACTGCCGCGGCGCTCGAGGATCGTTGTGCCCTTGCTATTGGCTCCTTGGAGAAAACCAAGAAGATACTTGCGCGCTTCTACAAGGAGATCGTTCCTAAGGGAGTTTCCCTTGACGAAGTCGACGCCCTTGCGTATTCCCTGTCAGAGGATGCTCCGGCGGAGTCAAGCGCAAGAAGAAGGGCATCGGCGCTTCCATGGGGCTGGCGATGGCGATGGCGTCTGGAGCCGAGCTGGACATGCCTCAGGTTACGTCCAGGATGACAACGGCGGCAGATGGCTATCAGGTAGCTTTTGCCCTCCTTGCTTCTCGCTTTAAGCGTTATGGGCCTAAGCTCATCGACCTCCTGGCGGACTATGCGGCGAAGCAGCAGCATGAGGCCAAGAGCAGGGCGTCTAGCTCCGAGAATGCTCCGGATGCGGGTGCTTAGGCCCATGTATTGTAGCTAGTATAGCTTCTTCTTTTGCTTCCTTTTGTAATGTCTTGATGATGAACAAGTCCAATTATGCCATTATGTGGATTTATTTATGTATAATTTTGTCTTTTGAGCTGCTACCAGAAATGCTTGTGACGTTCATGCTTGCGTATTTGCCTTTAGGGTCCTTCGGGTGAGGTTTGATACGTCATAAACGTATCTATAATTTTTAATGATCCATGCTTGTTTTGTGTCAAGTTTGTTATGTTTTGTCTATACTTTAAGGTATTTTTATACACTTTCTAGAACTAACATATTGACAAGATGCCACAGTGCCAATTGCCTCTTTTCTGCTGTTTTTGGTTTCAGAAAAGCTAAAAAATGAATATTCTCGGAATTGGATGGGACAAAAGCTAATCTTCATATTTCTCCCGGAACGATACAGAAAATAGAAGCAAAGACAGAGTAGGGAACCAGGGTGGGCACAACCTAGGGTGGCGTGGGCCCACCCTAGCCGCGCCACCAGGGGGTGTGGCCCCCCTGGCCGCCTCCTCGCCTTGCCCCTTCGCCTATAAGAATCCCCCAGGGAGAAAACCCTAGATAATCAATCATACCTCCACGAAAAATTCCGTAGCGCCACCGCCACCGAAGGGGAGATTCGGGGGGACAGAAGTCTCTGTTCCGGTACCCTGCCAGGATGGAGAATTGCCCCCGGATCCATCTCCTTCGATCTCCACCACCATCTCCATCGCCGTTGCTGATTCCCATGATGAGGAGGGAGTAGTTCTTCCTCGAGGCTAAGGGCTCTACCGGTAGCTATGTGTTCATCTCTCTCTATGCGTTATCTTATTGAGATCATGAGCTTTGTAATCAAGTAGATCTACTTTCCTACTCAAGTGCTTTAATAGATCTCTGGCTCTCCCCACGTGTGTGAAAGTGACAGCGTTCATACCGTGGTAGCACTTAGGCTAGAGTTTACATAAATACTCAAGTGCTTCAATAGATCTCTACTCTCTGCACGTGTATGAAAGTGACAGCGTGCATACCGTGGTGGCACTTAGGCGAGAGTTCATAAATATTTGTCATGAGTATATTTTGAGTTGGATGTCTTTATGAAATTGTGGTGTTTTTTGGAACCATCTAGCGCTCAATGTGACAGTGTGGGGTTATCTAGATGAGGAAGGCGGACTTTGAGGTGTGTTGTTATAGCCCTACCATGGATTAGAGTGTCCAACCGAAGAGTAGTTCAGGGTAGTATCATGAAGAGAATATATTTATTGAGAGTGTTCACTAGTGAAAGTATGATCCCTAGGCCTTGTTTCTAAGCATTGAAACACCATTTACAACTAGATCTGTTGCATGTTTGCTTGCTTCCATTGTTTTGCCTTCAGTCTTTTCCTCCCCGTCAGAAGCTCTTTTATGGCACCATTACCACTTGTATTTCACTATCTCTTCGTCGAACTAGTGCACCTATACACCTTACAAGTGTATTGGGTGTGTTGGGGACACAAGAGACTTCTTGTATCTTGATTGCAGGGTTTATTGAGAGGGATACCTTTGACCACTTCCTCCCTGAGTTCGATAAACCTTGGGTAATCCACTTAAGGGAAACTTGCTGCTATTCTACAAACCTCTGCATTTGGAGACCCAACAAATGTCTACAAGAATAGAAGTGCGTAGACATCAAGGTTCCAGTTGTCACTCCGCCTGCTCCTGATCCGCGACCATCTTTGGATGATGCATCGCAATTGCCTTTTTTGCGCGATCGTGTCCATAGCTTGGAGAAGGACATCCTTAGCATTCGAGGCCACACAGATGTGTGGAAGTGCAAGGCTGAGCAAGCCATGGCCAGGGAGAAGTTCTTGCTTGGGGAGTTGCGGCAGATGGGTGAGCAAGTTCAATGCGAGTCTTCGCGAATTGATGTTCTTTCGGGTGCAGCTTTGTGTGATGGCTCATTTCACATTTTGTGCAGATGTGAATCTCATTCCGAGGGAAGAGAAGGAGTGCATCGCCATTCGGATGAACTGTTTGACGCAGAAGGACCTGTAGGCTGGTGGCTTCTTCTGGATGGACCATGATCGAGCCCTCGTCCTTGCGACGGTCCAAGATCGCGTGTACCAGGTTCTTCGGGTGCTGAGGCAGGCGAGGTCATCATTGGTGGCCATCTGGTCCATCATGTTCCCTTTGGACATCGCTCCTTCTACCTTCCTGGGTCTTCTTGGCAAATTTCGGAATGTGGGCCACGTCAAGGAGTTGGTGTGGCATCAGCTGATTGCAGGGGTCAAGGCTGCCTTATCTCTTGTTCGGTTGCATCGCCGTGATGTCAATCTTGCGGAGGTGGTGACTGGGCCGCCCCTTCGACCGGATGGCAGCTTATGGGACATGCGCCCTCACTATGCCGCTATGGCGCAGCATGCGGAGGAAATTGTAGATTTGTTCAAGCAGCGGGCAAATATAATGCTCCAGAACAATTAGATCCTATAAAGAAAAACAGATGATGTAAAATATGTATTTGAGTGGGCTTAGTGAACGCCCTTTGTAAAGTTTATGTTTTTGGCACGTGGTGCTTTGTTTTGTGCATGTCCTTTTCGTTAGCCTGACGTGGTCAGCTACTCAGGTTGTATGCATAGTTCTCAGTCAACAAAGTCGTGAGGTGAGGCATAGCCCCCGAGCGTATTTTGCAAGAATTAATGTAAGGAGAAAAAGATATTTGGGCCAAGAAACTTAGCTTTTATTCATAGCGAAACGAGGAGGTACATTGTTCGGCTGGGTAGCCTTGGCTGAATAGCCTTATTGAAAGTAAAGGGTAACTAGGGGTAGAAGTGTCGCAGTTGTGCGACGTTCCAGGGGTTGGAGTATTCGACTCCTGATACGACGTCCATGAGGCGGTAGGCGCCACCTGGGATGACTTCGGTGACGATGTAGGGTCCTTCCCAGGGTGACTCGAGATTTTTGGGCCGTTCTTGCTTGAGCCGCAGGACGAGGTCTCCTTCGACGAAGGACCTTGGACGCAGCTGATGGCTGTGGTAGTTGTGTAGGCTCTGCTGATAGACCGCTGAGTGAGCTACGACGATGTCGCGTGCCTCGTCGAGTGTGTCGATGGCGTCTTCGAGTGCTGCCGATGATTCGGCTTAGCTATAGGTGATGACCTATAGGGCCTTGTGGCACACCTCAGTAGGAAGCACGGCTTCGGCTCTGTGCACCATGAAGAAGGGCGTGTAGCCGCTTGACCTGTTTGGCGTTGTATGCATGCTCTAGAGAACAGAGGGTAGCTCATCTTCCTAGGCTCCCTCAAGCCTTTCGAGTGGGCAAAGCAGGCTCTTCTTGATTTCATTGCCTATTAGGCCATTGGCCTTTTTGACCTGTCCGTTTGTCTATGGGTGCACCACGGAGGCGTAGGATATGTTGATGCCGAGGTTTCCGCAGAAGGCTCGAAATTCCTTCGAGATGAAGTTCGAGTCGTTGTCTGTTATGATGATATGAGGCACACAAAACCTATAGACAATGGACTCGAAAAACTTAATGGTAGTTTTGCCGCTTTGGTTGGTGACGGGCATAGCCTCGATCCACTTGGTGAACTTGTCGACTGCGACCATGAATAAGACGTGACCTCCTGGCGAGGACTTTGGCAGTTTGCCTATCATGTCGAGGCCCCATTGGGCGAAGGGCCAGGCCAGCGGTATGGGCCTTAGCTCGGATCCTAGCGCATGCGGCTTGTCTGCGTATATCTGACAGGCGTTGCACCTTTGGACGATGTCCTTGGCGTCGTTCATGGCAGTTGGCCAGTAGAACCCAGCTCGTAGTGCTTTGGCGACTAGGGCGCGGTTGCCTACATGATGGCCGCAGATACCCTCATGGATGTCTTGGATGATGCTTTTGCCGTCACCTATGGTGACGCACAGTTGGATCACACCCGAATTGTTGCGCTTGTACAGCTCACCATTGATTATGGTGAAGGCTTTTGACCGGAGAGATATGTGCCGGGCATCCGTCGGATCATTGGACAGTTCATTGTTTATCAGGTACTGAAGGTACGGCTGCATCCATGTCTCTTCAACTGCCATGACCTGCATTAAGTTGACCAGCTCGGCCTCGGTGTTGAGCTTTTTGGGTCCTTCTTGTCCTTCGGGTAGCGCAGCCCCCGAGTGCTCTACTTCTTCGGCTGAGCCTTTTGGGAATTTTATCTTTATAGAGGGTACGCAGATTTTCTTGAGGAACACACCTGGTGGCACCCGTGCGCAGGTGGAGCCGATGTTGGCGAGCATGTCAGCTTCTTTGTTGCTTTCCCTTCCGACGTGCCAAAGCTCGCAGCCGTCAAAGTCTCCTTCAAGTGAGTTGTAAAATGTGCGGTACGCGATCATGTTGGCGCTGTGAGCATTGCACTCATTCATCGTCTGCTAGACGACAAGGTTCGAGTCACCGTAGATGAAGAGGCGTGTTGCTCCGTAGATCTTAGCCATCCTCATGTTGTGGATGAGGGCCTCGTATTCGGCCTCGTTATTGGAGGCACGAATTTTCATCCGAAGGACGTACCTCATCTTGTCGCCCTGAGCGGACGTCAGTATGACACCGACCCCAGCTCCAGCCTCACGCTTGGAGTTGTCAAAGTGCATCGTCCAGGACTATGACATGTCCGGAGTATCCGATAGCTGGAGTTCCATCCAGTGGACGAGGAAGTCAGGGAGGACATGAGACTTGATGGCGGTGCGTCGCTCGTAGATTATATCCAGAGGGGACAGTTCGATGCCACACAAGGCTACGCGTCCCATGGATTCGAGGTTGTTTAGGATGTTTGACAGCAAGGTGTCATTGACGACCATGATCTAATGCTCCTGTAAGTAGTGGTTCAGCCGACGAGCCGTCATGAATACGCCATAGGCAAGCTTCTGGTAGTGAGGGTACCTCTGATTTGTTGGGGTCAGTACCTCGCTGAGGTAGTAGATTGGGCGTTGAACCCCGTGGTTCTTGCCATCTTCGGGTCGTTCGACCACGAGTACGATGCTTACCACCTAATATGTGGTTGCAATGTATAGCAGCAAAGGCTCCCGTTCCTTTGGCGTGACCAGGACAGACGAGGTGGAGAGTAGCCGCTTGAGGTCCTCGAATGCGTCATCTACTTCGGGTGTCCACTCGAACTTGTCCGCCTTGCGCAGTAGCTAGTAAAAGGGTAGGGCCGTCTCGCCCTTGCGGCTGATGAATCTGCACAGCGCCGCGATCCGCCCAGCCAGTTGCTGGACACCTTTGAGGTTCTTCGGCTTCTCCATGGCCAGTATGGCCCTGATTTTTTTGGATTCGCCTCAATCCCCCACTGGGAAATGAAATAGCCGAGTAACTGGCCATATGGGATGCCGAAGGCACACTTTTCTAGGTTTAGCTTGATCTTGTAGTGATCAAGGTTATCAAACGTCTCGCGGAGATTGTCGATCAGCATCTTGGCTTCACTGGTCTTGATTACTATGTCGTCGACATAGAATTGCATGTTATGACCGATTTGGCTTTTCAGGCACGCTTGCATGCACCTCTGGTATGTCGCACCTGCATTCTTCAGCCCGAAAGGCATGGTGTTGTAGCAGAATACTCCGAACGGTGAAATGAACGCCGTTTTCTCTTGATCTTTGACCTCCAGCCGAATCCGGTTATAGCCTGAGTAGGCGTCGAGGAAGGAGAGTTTCTCGCATCTGGCAGTTGAATTGATGATTTGATCGATCCACGGTAGAGGGAAGTGACAGTACTTGTTGAGCGATGAGAAGTCCACGCACATCCGCAGGATGTCCGTGTCCTTCTTGGGGACCAGCATGGTGTTGGCCAACCACTCGCTCTCCTTGATTTCCCGGATGAAGTTGGCATCGAGTAGTCTATTGACTTTGATTCCAATGGCTTTAGCTCTTAGTTTAAATAGTCGTCGGATTGACTGCTTGACGGGCTTCGCGTCCGGAAACACATTGAGTGCATGATCGGCGAATTCCCTCGGAACTCCTGGCATGTTCGCAGGACACCCGGCGAAAATTTCCTAGCGCTCACGGAGGAATTCGATGAGCGCGCTTTCCTATATGGGACTGAGGTCATTGGCAATCAACGCCGTCTTGGAGGCGTCCATCGGATGGACCTGCACCTTCTTTGTGTTGACCATGGAGTCAAACGACATATCAGGTGCGTTTTTTCTGGTGACTGGGGGTGCCCCATTGTCTGTCACCTCTCCGAGCCTCGTGAGCTCCTCTTGCATGCCAAACGACTGGGAAATTCTGTTGAAGTCTCTGTCGCAGTGGTCGGATCGGGTGAAGCTTCCCTGGATGGTGATGACGCCCCTAGATCCTAGCATCTTTAGTAATAGGTACGCGTAGTGCGGTACTGCCAAGAATCATGCGAATGCCACGCCCCCGAGGATGGCATGGTACTTTGATGGCCCGTCCACCACTTCGAACTCTAGCCGCTTGCGCCTTAAGTTTTCGGGCTGGCAAAAGATGACGTCGAGCAAAAGATGCCCTTCCCTGGGACTATGCCATGGAATGTTGTATCTAATTGCTCCAGGCTGCATAGTGGGATTCGCATCGCTGCGAGTGTGCCGACGAACATCAGATTGATGCCATAGCCGCAGTCCATGAAGACGCAGCTCATCTCGAACCCCCCTATCTGCGCCTCAAGTACCAGGGCAGCATGACCTAGGCGAGGGATCTGGCGTGGGTGATCCAAACGATCGAACGTGATGTAGGACTCCGATCCACTGAGGTACTCAGGGATGGCTGGTGGAGAGGTCATTGCCAGGCTGACTTGGCGGGTGATCTTCTTTTGCACCCTGTTGGTTGGGCACCCCTTCTGGATCATCAGGGACCCTTTTGGCGGCGGGTACCCTCCTACACAGTTATTTGGTGCTGGTACGATCGTTGGTTGCGACGGTCCGACGGGTGGTGGTGGGGGAGCTCCGTGGACAATGTCACCTAGTAGAGGTACGGTCCCAAATCCAGGGTTCATGATATGGCGCCGCATTTGGGTGAGACCCTTGCTAAGCTTCTGGAACTCACGGCAGTCCTTGAGCATGTGGCTGGCCTTCTTCTTACCATCCTGTTTGTCGATGTAGAAGTGGATGGTGCAGGGACCAGACAACTTGTCGTATGACGAAGGCTCGTCGTTGCGGCTACAACGTTGCCACATTTGCGTGGGTCGCCCATTGTCGTGGTAGTTTCCTCCGCGATATCCGCTGCTGCAGTTGCTGTCGTTGCGTCGATCGGCGTATCCAGCCGCGACCATGTCGACTCCGTCACGATCATCGTAGATGCACGATCTTCTTTTGCTACAGCATTCGCGTATGCGGCTGTAGTCATCTTCGTCATCCGAATGTGCTTGGGTGACGGAATCCTCATAATCTGCCCACCGGTTGGCGATGTCCATGAGGTGGTCGAGCGTCTTGGGCTTGACGCGCCCAAGCTCCTCCTTGAAATCTAGGCGCCTAGCACCGTCCTTGAAGGCATAAATTTCCCGTTCTTCAGAGATGTGCACAGTGGAGTTCTTGATGTGGGACCAGCAGAGTATGTATGAGCGGATGGACTCGTTGGACCGTTGGGTGCAGGCCAGTAGCTCTTTGATCGGTGCTGGCCTCTTGTTGGTGCCCTTGAAGTTGCGGATGAAGCTGTATGCCAGCTCTTCCAAGCTTCGAATGGATTCGGAGGGTAAGATGCTGAGTCAGGCCCTAGCCGCGCCTGTCAGCTACAGCTGTAGGCATTGTAATGCGGTGTTCTTGTTTCCACTGTGGAGCTTGACTGACGATATGTGATCATATAGCCAAGCCTTTGGCTCTTGCGTGCCGTCGAACTTCGGGTTGTCCGAGGGGAGCTTGAAATTTTTCGGCATCCGCGTTTGCCGAACGGATCTGCTGACGCATCTGGCGCTGCACAGCTCTCCATCGTCTTCCTCGTCGGACTCAGTTGAGCACACGCTCTTGGCATGTTCCTTGTCGATCTTGCGCTGTGTGAGCTCGTTGCGAGTGTCGTAGTTGCTGCTGCGGCGCCGGGGCAGGCCGTGCTCATCATCTTCGGATGAGGGCGTAGGGATGCGATTGAACTTGACCGCAGCTTTTTTCTTTGGCTCCATAGGAGCCTCATCATGGAGCGCGGCTCCGACGAGTCCTAGGCCGGGTAGTGAGGACTTGTGGATGGAGCTCTTTGGGTCACCCACCGGAGGTGGATGAGACACAAGATATGTAGTGGCCGCCATGATCGCAGCCTGCAGCGTTTTTGCCATGACATTGTCGTGCGAGTCCATCGTCATGAAGGACGTGTTGAGGGCCCGGGTGACCTCGTGTCACGCTGCTGGGTCCATGTGCTCCGTGCGGGAGCGGTATTTGTTGGCGTTGTAGCCATGCGAAGTGGAGCCGCCAGCGGTAGAGAGCGCAACTCACCGTGCGCTGGATTCCGCAGCTGCCTTCCTTCGCTTGTCAAGCTCCTCCATCAGCTTCACCTGTCGGTTGTGCTCGTCGATGAGGAGGAGGTGGTAGGCCATCAGTAGATCCCGTGAAGCATTCACAGGTAGGATGATGTTGCCTGTCATGGCTTCACGTTCTTGGCTCCAGCCTTCCTCGTTGAGGTTGATCTTGTTATAGGCGTGAGCGTCGCCTTCATTGGGCCTGTTAGGCGGATCTCCCCCGTTTCCTCCGTTCTTAGCTTGCGGGTTGAGAGGGGGGTTGGGTGTTTGCTGTGCACTGGAACTCAGCGGGAGGTCTGTTACGTTGTTGATGATGACGGCGCATAGGTAGCGCCCACGGATTAGGTTGTTGTTGCCACAGCTTTCGGATCTGGAACCGTAGGTTCCTTCATCTGAGGAAGGGCCGCACAGACCTGAGTTGCAGCTGCTGCTGTCATCTGAATCGTCTGTCAAGATCGACGTGTGTAACGCGCTGATAGGTGGGACCCATGAAGCGGGCCTGATGGATGGTGGTGGCATCCGCTCTGGGAGGCGGAGGGTGCCGGTCTGCCACACCTGGAAGCAGAAGCTCCCGAACAGCATCTCGAGTCCGTCGCCTATGGGCTCGAAATCCCCCAGGGTGGCCGGCGAGTGGGCGGTGAAGTCGAAGGCACCGAAGAGGAGGTGACTCTCCATTGCCGATGAGTTATAGGTTGCTCCGGATGGAATCGTCACGACCGCACGATCAGCGTCCCCGTTTCCCACAGACGGCACGAATTGACGAGGGTTGATTTCATCAATGCCCATTGTTAGTTAACAAACAAGCAATGCGGGACACGAGGTTTACCCAGGTACATGCCCCCAGAGGAAAAACCCTACTCCTGCTTGTCTGCTCTTGATTACGGCGGAACCGAAAGTTACAGGGGTGCGCAGATGCAATCTGGCATGAGGTGCATATGCGATGGTGGAAGAGGATCCTTCTCGTCGTACCCTCCTGCACTTTATATAGATAGGCAGGTCCCGGGCTTTAGGTCGAGTCGGTTACAAATTAGGTTTAGTACCCTTTGAAATTCTATCTAATCTAGACTTGTCCTCCAAGGAGTCAAAAACGTGATGGGCTCGGGGCACCCAAAGTCTTCATGGGCCGTGTGTCTTGACGTGGGCCTTCCTTGGATTAGACTAGGTGTACCAATGTCATGTACCCGTGGGGTCTATCCATGTCAGACGTGGCACCACGCGAGGAGGGATGGGGCTCCTGCGACGGATGGAAGGAGGAGCCTCCCTCGTCCTCCGTCCATGGGGCCTACTCCAAGGTGATTCGCCGTGGAACAGGCTCCATGTGAGCCTTGATCATTGCGCGGCGGAGGGTGTGCTCGACCCAGGTATTGTTGTGAGCCGACATGCCGACGAGGTCGAGGAAGATCTTGAAAACGTGCCTCAGCCCCTACATGGCCCGCCAAATGTCAGAGAATCTGTCCCTCAAAGTAACAAGGGTCCAACGAGCCTTGGTTCGAGAGGGGGATGAACATACGTTCCCAGAAGTATCGGCGACAGCGGCACAAGAGCACGACAGCAAGTGGACAACGTTTTTTTACCTAGGTTCGGGACCCTCGTGAGGAGGTAAAGCCCCTAATCCTGCTTGGTTGTATTGATCGCATGCTTTATGAGGGTACAATGGTGGATAGATGTCTAGGTTTTAAGATCTCTGGGATCGACCCATTCCAAGGTAGGATCAGGTCTCCTTATGTAGGGCCGTCGGGACTCTTCCCCGAAATATTAGGTGGGAAGGGTCACCTTACTTCCGCTCTCCGAAGTCCCGGTCTACAAGGCTAATTTGCATAGACTAAGTCTTGTAGGTCAGGAGCTTCTCCATCCTTTCGTAAAGTGAGCTTCTTTAGCACTTATTATCTTCATCCGGCGCTGCCGGCCCTCTTCCTTGCACCAAAATTGCAAAGGAAAGGACTGCCAGTGCCGAGGTCGTCCGTTCTCCCCTAGCACCGAAGGGGATGTACTAGATTTTTCTTTACCGAGGCGGACTGGAGTATGCAGATATGTTGCACCCCTTGTCGGGATCCTTTCTCCCTAATTCCCAGACGACGAGATTACCGATTTGCCTATGCTCCAAGGTATGCAAGGCTCCACGGCACGACGAGACGCTGCGCTGGGACCCCTCTTCCTGAAAACCTCCTCCTGAGGCCGTGCCCTCACGAGGCGAGGCCTCATGAGGGACCGGCCCGCCGAGCCGCTTCTAGAGGCATCATAACTTCTCGAGGGTGCCTCCTCCTAGATCATGGACATGTCGACCATCGGGAAGTTGCACCCCGGTTGCCAAGACATCGACATAGAAGGGGAAGGGGAGGGGAGGGCGACTAGGCTAGATGAAGATGGTGCCATCTCGAACGGCCATCTTAATACACAACACGTGGAAACCTAACGGCCGTCCACGCACTCCATCAAGACAACTCCACGCCAAACCTTACTGCAGGCCCCACCTGTCAGAAAACCCATTAAACCGAGAAAATCATGCAATCAGTGCTCTCTGTCGAGCACCTGCCCCTGAGGTGGTGGTTATGTGTCGCTTAGCCTCCACTTGGTGGTCATGTGACACTGACGACCCAATTGTGGTGGTTCTTTGTCATTTTCTCGATTAGGTGTGATAAACTATGTCGGTGATGGGTGGATTTAGGCCTATACGACACATGGGCCTAATCCATGATTCCTACCCACGGAGACCTCCACGTTCAAGACTCAAAGGCATGTGACTGTAAGATCTAAACCGACTTCACCCGTGGGGTTGCAAGACGACTCTCTGGAGGTTCCCGGAGACCAGACGTATGCCCAAAGTAGATTGAAGATCAACTTAACATGCAAGGAAAAATGAAAACCCCTCTCATCACCTTATGAATAAAGTTCGAGGGAATCCTCCATATTATACACGTACCTTTTGAAGGGAATATGCCCTCAGAGGCAATAATAAAGTGGTTATTATGTATATTCCAAGTATATGATAGATGTTTATTTTGCGTGCTATAATTGTATTAATACGGAAACATTAATACATGTGTGTTTAATAAACAAACAGAAAGTTCCTAGTTATGCCTCTCTTATAAACTAGCTCGTTGATTAACAAGATGATCAAGGTTTCCTAATCATGGACATTGGATGTTGTTAATAATGATATCACAACATTATTAGAATGATATGATGAACATTCATCCAAAGAATAGCATTACGATCGAAGTCATTGAGTTTATATTGCTATAACATAATACGAAGTAATCCTAATCCTTAGACCATGAGATCATGTCAATCCCTAACACTGGAAGAGTATCTTGATAACATCAAACGTCACACCGTAATAGGGTGATTATAAAGATGGGTTCAGTGCTACTAAAGTGTTATGTTGATGCCCATGGATCAAGAGTGGAATTTGTTCATCCTGATGACGGATAGATATAATCTGGGCCCTCTCGGTGATATCACATTGGTTAGCTTGCAAGCAAGTGATTAGATCACTAGAATGTTATATCACGGGAACAAGAAAATAGTACATGTCAGTAACGAGATCAAACTAGGTATGAAGATACCGATGATCGAATCTCAGACATGTAATATATCGCGAGACAAAGGGATTAAGATTCTAGCATAAAAGGTTCTCACGATCACAAGAAAGTCATTGTTGAATGTGTGGGAGTCAGTATGGATCTCCAGGTCCCGCTTCTGATTATTGATCTGAGAGGGGTCTCGATCATGTCCGCATTATTCGCAAACCATAGGGTGACACACTTAAGAGACACCGACACCATTTGGAACAAATAGTTTAATGCTGAAAAGATTTACAAAGCGCATGAATTTATTTCACTAGACACCGGAATCGTTTCCGGTGAAATTGCTGAAAGTGTTTCTGCATGTGAAATGAAATACTAGCAAGGGGTTATATGTGAATATTTGTCCATTAAGGTAATTGACAAAATTCTGAATAAAGAAAAGGAGTTTTATTTAAAGAGAGGTTACATTAAATTTGGTGGAAATTTAATGGGAATTTTGAGTGGGATTTTGAGTGGAGAAATGAAGGGGCTATTTTGTGAGTGGGAGCTCCACCCACATGAATGGAGGAGGGGAGCGGGAAGACCCCATGCGCCAGCCACACCCTTGGGGTTCCCCTCCCTCCTATATAAAGCCCCCCTCTCCCTCTCTCTCACTCACACCTCCTCGTGAAGGATCTCTCTCCCCCTCTTATTTTTATCCCCGATGGTCTCGGACTAGAGAGATACATGTTCCTGGTGGCTTTTTGGAAAGAAAGAGTTGTTGCTTCCGCTGCATCGCTGGAGCGAGGAGGCGGAGGTTGCTCGGTGGCTTGGACGTGTGTGCGAGCACGGATGCGGCGCTGATTTACGGCGCTAGGACTTCCTCTTGATCTTGAGATCGACAAGCGTTCGTCTACATCATCCACGAGTACAACTCATTAAACTTTGTCGGTCTTCAAGGGTATGTTCTCTACGGATGTATATCCGCCCGTTGCTTGTATCTAGTAGATAGATCTTGGTACATAGTTGTTCCCATCGTAGGGAATTTTTTGTTTTCTATGCTGCAAACCCTACAGTGGTATTAGAGCCGGAGCTATGCGTAGATACTTTGCACGGGTAGTACACATATGAGTATGTGGGCGATGATGATCATGTTATTGCTTCTTAGTTGTACTTTGGATATTGGTGGCATAGTGGAATGAAGCGGCCCGGACAAACTTTACATGTCGTCGCACATGAGACATGTTGCACGCTTGACATGCAACTAGTTTTGCATAAGTGGCTAGTGGGTGTCTGTCTCTCCTACTATAGTCAATATCTAATTTGCAACGAGTTGTCAATAATTAGGTTATCCTCGTTGTGGTTCCATGTCCGTAGGTAAGAACGGATCTATCTTCAAAAGCCCTAAGCCACGTAAAACTTGTAATGGATAAATTAGAAGCGTCTAGTTTAGATTGTTGTTGGGCTAGTGTCATGATATGATGATGTTGTAAGTAAAAGTATAAGTCGATACTCTTACAACACACATAACGTGTAACTTCCATAGACCTTGGCCTTAGACATAAAGGAATGATGAATATCATACCACGATGCACATGATGATGATCAAGTGCAAGAACCATATCATTTCACTTATCACATGTGATGTTTGTTGCATCTTATATTGCTTGTTTGGTGTTTTATTAGCATAATAATATGATCCCTCATTTAGATATCAAGATAATAATGTGTTCTCCCTTAAGTATGCACCGATTATGTTTCGCCGCTACAAGGCATCACGTGATGATCAGGTGTTCTTGGATCCACGATCATATTTCGGGTGTAAGACAGTTTACACACAAGAATACTAAGGTTCTTACTTGGCGAGCCTAGCATGTACAAACATGGCCTCGGAACATGGACTGAAAGGTTAAGCATGAGTCATATGAATATATGATGCCCATATAGATGCTCGCCTTTGAAGCTACACCGACTCACATGATGATCGGAGTTGGTGTAGTGGATTTGGTTCTTGTAATCACCAAAAAGGCATGAGGGATGTCATTTTTGAGTGGGAGTTCATTCTTAATTTTGGATTAGTTGAACTCGATCTATCATAAACTTAGTCTAAACTTTAAAAATTCTGTTGTAGATGGCACCACCTGCTTTTAATTTCAATGTGTTCATGGAGAAAGAGAAACTTGCAACGAATGGTAGCAACTTCACTTGTTGGGCTATGAATTTGAGGATTATCCTCTCTGCTGCACAAAAGCAATATGTGCTAGAAGCGCCGCTAGGACCCCCACCGTTCGATGATGTCCCTGACGAGGAAAAGAATGCCTATCAGATTCGTCAGGAGGACCACAACTTAGTTCATTGCGGCATACTGTATGGGCTAGATCCAGAACTTCTAAAGCGTTTCGAAAATGGCAATGCCTTTGATACAATGGGTGAGTAGAGAACAACTCCGTTAGTGAGCATGTACTCAAGATGTCGGGGTATGCTGATAGCTTGTGTCTTTGGGAATATTGATTCCCATTGACTTACGCATACATCGTGTTCTCCTATATCTATCACCTAGCTACAAGAGCTTCGTGATGAACTATAACACGCATGGAATGAAGAAGTCTCTCCCCGAGCTTATGTCAATGCTTAAGACTACAGAGGTGGAGATCAAGAAGGAACATCAAGTGTTGATGATCAATAAGACCACTGGTTTCAAGAAAGACAATAAGGTTAAACCGAAGGGAAAGAAGGGCGGCAAACAGTTTGCCATACCTGAAAAGATATCCTGAGTTGGCCCTAAGTCTGATACCGAGTGCTATTATTGCAAGGGGACTTGCCATTGGAAGCGCAACTGCCCCAAGTATTTGGCAATCAAGAAGGCCGACAAGGCAAATAAAGGTATATACGATATACATGTTATTGATGTGTACTTGACTAGTACTCGCAGTAGCACCTGGGTATTTGATACCGGATCAGTTGCTAATATCTATAACTTGAATCAGGGGCTGCGGAACAAGCGACCGCTAGCAAGGGGTGAGGTCAAGATGCGTGTCAGCAACGGATCAAGCGTTGATGTGATCGCTGTCGAAACACTACCTCTCCACTTACCATCGGGATTAGTTATAAACTTGAATAATTGTTATCTGGTGCCAGCATTGAGCATGAACATTGTATTCGAATCATGTTTGATGCACAGTGGTTATTCATTTAAATCTGAAAACAATGGTTATTCAATTTATATAATGATATATTTTATGGTCATGCGCCGATGATGAATGGTTTATTTCTATTGGATCTCGATAATAGTGTTACACATATTCATAATGTTGATGCTAAAAGGATTAAACTTAATGATGATATATCCGCATATATGTGGCACTATCGTCTAGGTCATATTGGTGTTAAACGCATGAAGAAGCTCCATTCGGATGGACTTTTGGAATCACTTGATTTCGAATCATTTGATACATGTGAGCCATGCCTTATGGGCAAGATGACTAGGACACCGTTTTCTGGTTCAATGGAACGGGCGATAGATTTTATTAGAAATCATACACTCAGATGTGTGTGGTCCAATGAGTGTGTCGGCACGAGGTGGATATTGTTATTTTATTACTTCCATGGATTATTTGAGTAGATACGGTTATATCTACTTAATGAAACACAAGTCTAAAACCTTTGAGAAATTCAAGGAATTTCAGAGTGAAGTGGAAAATCATCGTAATAGAAAGATCAAATTTCTACGGTCTGACCATGGAGGTGAGTATCTAAGTTACGAGTTTAGAACACACATGAAATAGTGTGGAATAGTTTCACAACTCACACCTGCCGGAACACCACAGCGAAATGGTGTGTCGGAATGTTGTAATCGTACTTTACTAGATATGGTTCGATCGACTTTCGACTATCATTTGGGGTTATGCACTAGAAACTGTTGCATTCACTTTAAATCGCGCACCATCTAAATCCGGTGAAAAGACACTGTATGAATTGTGGTTTGGAAACAAACCTAAGCTGTTATTTATTAAAGTTTGGGGATGCGATGTTTATGTGAAGAAACTTCAACCGGATGAACTCGAACCCAAAGCGGAAAAATGCATTTTCATAGGATATCCTAAGGAAACTATTGGGTATTCGTTCTATCACAGATCCGAGGGCAAGGTTTTCATTGCCAAGAATGGATCCTTTCTAGAGAAAGAGTTTCTCACGAAAGGTGTATGTAGTCGGAAGGTAGAACTCGAAGAGGTTATAGAACCTTATCTTCATAATATGGCGAGTAGCGTAGCGCCGGAACAAGAAAATAGTACATGTCAGTAACGAGATCAAACTAGGTATGAAGATACCGATGATCGAATCTCAGACATGTAATATATCGCGAGACAAAGGGATTAAGATTCTAGCATAAAAGGTTCTCACGATCACAAGAAAGTCATTGTTGAATGTGTGGGAGTCAGTATGGATCTCCAGGTCCCGCTTCTGATTATTGATCTGAGAGGGGTCTCGATCATGTCCGCATTATTCGCGAACCATAGGGTGACACACTTAAGAGACACCAACACCATTTGGAACAAATAGTTTCATGCTGAAAAGATTTACAAAGCGCAGGAATTTATTTCACTAGACACCGGAATCGTTTCCGGTAAAATTGTTGAAAGTGTTTCTGCATGTGAAATGAAATACTAGCAAGGGGTTATATGTGAATATTTGTCCATTAAGGTAATTGACAAAATTATGAATAAAGAAAAGGAGTGTTATTAAAAGAGAGGTTACATTAAATTTGGTGGAAATTTAATGGGAATTTTGAGTGGGATTTTGAGTGGAGAAATGAAGGGGCTATTTTGTGAGTGGGAGCTCCACCCACATGAATGGAGGAGGGGAGCGGGAAGCCCCCATGCGCCAGCCACACCCTTGGGGTTCCCCCTCCCTCCTATATAAAGCCCCCCTCTCCCTCTCTCTCACTCACACCTCCTCGTGAAGGATCTCTCTCCCCCTCTTATTTTTATCCCCGATGGTCTCGGACAAGCGAGATACATGTTCCTGGTGGCTTTTTGGCAAGAAAGAGTTGTTGCTTCCGCTGCATCGCTGGAGCGAGGAGGCGGAGGTTGCTCGGTGGCTCGGACGTGTGTGCGAGCACGGATGCGGCGCTGATTTGCGGCGCTAGGACTTCCTCTTGATCTTGAGATCGACAAACATTCGTCTACATCATCCACGAGTACAGCTCATTAAACTTTGTCGGTCTTCAAGGGTATGTTCTCTACGGATGTATATCCGCCCGTTGCTTGTATCTAGTAGATAGATCTTGGTACATAGTTGTTCCCATCGTAGGGAATTTTTTGTTTTCTATGCTGCAAACCCTACAGTGGTATTAGAGCCGGAGCTATGCGTAGATACTTTGCACGGGTAGTACACATATGAGTATGTGGGCGATGATGATCATGTTATTGCTTCTTAGTTGTACTTTGGATATTGGTGGCATAGTGGAATGAAGCGGCCCGGACAAACTTTACATGTCGTCGCACATGAGACCTGTTGCACGCTTGACATGCAACTAGTTTTGCATAAGTGGCTAGTGGGTGTCTGTCTCTCCTACTATAGTCAATATCTAATTTGCAACGAGTTGTCAATAATTAGGTTATCCTCGTTGTGGTTCCATGTCCGTAGGTAAGAACGGATCTATCTTCAAAAGCCCTAAGCCACGTAAAACTTGTAATGGATAAATTAGAAGCGTCTAGTTTAGATTGTTGTTGGGCTAGTGTCATGATATGATGATGTTGTAAGTAAAAGTATAAGTCGATACTCTTACAACACACATAACGTGTAACTTCCATAGACCTTGGCCTTAGACATAAAGGAATGATGAATATCATACCACGATGCACATGATGATGATCAAGTGCAAGAACCATATCATTTCACTTATCACATGTGATGTTTGTTGCATCTTATATTGCTTGTTTGGTGTTTTATTAGCATAATAATATGATCCCTCATTTAGATATCAAGATAATAATGTGTTCTCCCTTAAGTATGCACCGATTATGTTTCGCCGCTACAAGGCATCACGTGATGATCAGGTGTTCTTGGATCCACGATCATATTTCGGGTGTAAGACAGTTTACACACAAGAATACTAAGGTTCTTACTTGGCGAGCCTAGCATGTACAAACATGGCCTCGGAACATGGACTAAAAGGTTAAGCATGAGTCATATGAATATATGATGCCCATATAGATGCTCGCCTTTGAAGCTACACCGACTCACATGATGATCGGAGTTGGTGTAGTGGATTTGGTTCTTGTAATCACCAAAAAGGCACGAGGGATGTCATTTTTGAGTGGGAGTTCATTCTTAATTTTGGATTAGTTGAACTCGATCTATCATAAACTTAGTCTAAACTTTGAAATTTTTGTTGTAGATGGCACCACCTGCTTTTAATTTCAATGTGTTCATGGAGAAAGAGAAACTTGCAATGAATGGTAGCAACTTCACTGACTGGGCTATGAATTTGAGGATTCTCCTCTCTGCTGCACAAAAACAATATGTGCTAGAAGCGCCGCTAGGACCCCCACCGTTCAATGATGCCCCTGACGAGGAAAATAATGCCTATCAGATTCGTCAGGACGACCACAACTTAGTTCATTGCGGCATACTGTATGGGCTAGATCCAGAACTTCTAAAGCGTCTCGAAAATGGCAATGACTTTGATAAAATGGGTGAGTTGAAAATGATTTTCGACACCCATGCTGCTGCAGAGAGTTATAATGCTTCAAAAAAGTTCTTTAACTGCATGATGGAAGAGAACAACTCCGTTAGTGAGCATGTACTCAAGATGTCGGGGTACGCCGATAGCTTGTGTCTTTTTGAATATTGATTCCCATTGACTTACGCATACATCGTGTTCTCCTATATCTACCACCTAGCTACAAGAGCTTTGTGATGAACTATAACACGCATGGCATGAAGAAGTCTCTCCCCGAGCTTCTGTCAATGCTTAAGACTACAGAGGTGGAGATCAAGAAGGAACATCAAGTGTTGATGATCAATAAGACCACCGGTTTCAAGAAAGACAAGAAGGTTAAACCGAAGGGAAAGAAGGGCGGCAAACAGTTTGCCGTACCTGAAAAGATATCCTGAGTTGGCCCTAACTCTGATACCGAGTGCTATTATTGCAAGGGGACTTGCCACTGGAAGCGCAACTGCCCCAAGTATTTGGCAGTCAAGAAGGCTGACAAGGCAAATAAAGGTATATAGGATATAAATGTTATTGATGTGTACTTGACTAGTACTCGCAGTAGCACCTGGGTATTTGATACCAGATCAGTTGCTAATATCTGTAACTTGAATCAGGGGCTGCGAAACAAGCGACCGCTAGCAAGGGGTGAGGTCAAGATGCGTGTCAGCAACGGATCAAGCGTTGATGTGATCGCTGTCGAAACACTACCTCTCCACTTACCATCGGGATTAGTTATAAACTTGAATATTGTTATCTGGTGCCAGCATTGAGCATGAACATTGTATCCAAATCATGTTTGATGCACGGTGGTTATTCATTTAAATCTGAAAACAATGGTTATTCGATTTATATAATGATATCTTTTATGGTCATGCGCCGATGATGAATGGTTTATTTCTGTTGGATCTCGATAATATTGTTACACATATTCATAATGTTGATGCTAAAAGTATTAAACTTAATGATGATATATCCGCATATATGTGGCACTATCGTCTAGGTCATATTGGTGTTAAACGCATGAAGAAGCTCCATTCGGATGGACTTTTGGAATCACTTGATTTCGAATCATTTGATACATGTGAGCCATGCCTTATGGGCAAGATGACTAGGACACCGTTTTCTGGTTCAATGGAATGAGCGACAGATTTTATTAGAAATCATACACTCAGATGTGTGTGGTCCAATGAGTGTCTCGGCATGAGGTGGATATTGTTATTTTATTACTTTCATGGATTATTTGAGTAGATACGGTTATATCTACTTAATGAAACACAAGTCTAAAACCTTTGAGAAATCCAAGGAATTTCAGAGTGAAGTGGAAAATCATCGTAATAGAAAGATCAAATTTCTATGGTCTGACCATGGAGGTGAGTATCTAAGTTACGAGTTTAGAACACACATGAAATAGTGTGGAATAGTTTCACAACTCACACCTACCGGAACACCACAGCGAAATGGTGTGTCAGAACGTTGTAATCGTACTTTACTAGATATGGTTCGATCGACTTGCGACTATCATTTGGAGTTATGCACTAGAAACTATTGCATTCACTTTAAATCGGGCACCATCTAAATCCGGTGAAAAGACACCGTATGAATTGTGGTTTGGAAACAAACCTAAGCTGTCATTTATTAAAGTTTGGGGATGCGATGTTTATGTGAAGAAACTTCAACCGGATGAACTCGAACCCAAAGCGGAAAAATGCATTTTCATAGGATATCCTAAGGAAACTATTGGGTAGTCGTTCTATCACAGATCCGAGGGCAAGGTTTTCGTTGCCAAGAATGGATCCTTTCTAGAGAAAGAGTTTCTCGCGAAAGGTGTGTGTAGTCGGAAGGTAGAACTCGAAGAGGTTGTAGAACCTTATCTTCATAATATGGCGAGTAGCGTAGCGCCGGAAGCCGTTCTGGAGTTGAATTCACCAAATGAAGAGGGAACTAATGATAACGATCATGAAGCTCCAAAATAGAATACTACTGAACCTCGCAGGTCTAGCAGGATGCGTGTAGATCCCGAGCTATACGGAAATCCTGTTATGAATTTCATGGTC
Source organism: Avena sativa (assembly GCA_916181665.1). Lineage (NCBI taxonomy): Eukaryota > Viridiplantae > Streptophyta > Magnoliopsida > Poales > Poaceae > Avena > Avena sativa. The sequence goes on along the minus strand of OV702284.1, from coordinate 181,163,048 downwards.
GATGAAATTGATGACCCTGCAATGTATGAAGAAGCGATGATGAGCCTGGATTCCAACAAATGGTTAGAATCCATGAAATCCGAGATGGAATCCATGTACGAAAACCAGGTTTGCACCTTGGTGGACTTACCTCATGACTGAAAGGCCATGGAGAATAAATGTATTTTCAAAAGGAAAACTGATGCTGATGGTAATATAACCGTCTATAAATCTCGACTTGTTGCAAAAGGGTTTTGACAAATTCAAGGAGTTCGCTACGATGAGACATTCTATCCTGTAGCGATGCTAAATTCAGTTAGGATTATGTTAGAAATTGCTACATATTTCGATTATGAGATATGGAAAATGGATGTCAAAACTGCATTCCTCAGTGGCAATATTGAAGAAGAGTTGTATATGGTACAACCAAAGGGTTTTGTCGATCCTAAGGATGCTGACAAGGTATGCAAGCTTTAGTGATGCATCTATGGACTAAAGTAAGCATCCCGGAGTTGGAATCTCCGCTTTAATGAGGTGATCAAAGAGTTTGGATTTATTCAAACTTATGGAGAGGCTTGTATTTACAAGAAAGTGAGTGGGAGAAATGTGGCATTTCTGATATTACATGTGGATGACATATTACTGATTGGAAATGATATAGATCTTTTAAACAGTGTTAAAAGTTATCTAAACAGCAAATTTTCAATAAAGGACCTAGGTGAAGCGTCATACATATTAGGCATAAAGATCTATATGGATAGATCTAGGCGCCTGATAGGGCTATTGCAAAGTACATACCTTGATAATATTTTAAAGAAATTTAAAATGGACGGAAGTAACAAAGGGTTCTTACCTATGTTGCAAGGAAAGACATTGAGTAAGACTCAAAGTCTGGCTATGGCAGAAGAAAGAGAGATAATGGACAAAGTCCCCTATGCTTCAGCCATAGGCTCTATAATGTACACCATGCTATGTACAAGACCGGATGTGGCACATGATATTAGTTTAACTAGTAGATACCAATCTGATCCAGGTTCGTAACACTGGATAGTGGTCAAGGATATCCTTAAGTACTTGAGAAGAACTAAGGATATGTTTCTCGTGTACGGAGGTGAAGAAGAGCTCGTCGCTAAGTGTTATGTTGACGCTAGCTTCGACACCGATCCGGATGACTCTAAGTATCAATCCGGATATGTATTTCTCATGAATGGTGGAGCGGTTAGTTGGAGGAGTTCCAAACAACCCGTGGTGGCGGGATCAACAACGGAGGCCGAATATGTTGCTGCTTCGGAAGCGGCTCAGGAAGTAGTTTGGATGAAGGAATTCATAACCAAACTAGGTGTGGTTGCGAGCGCATTGGACCCAACGGTGATCTATTGTGACAACAATGGAGCCATAGCCAATGCCAAAGAACCAAGGTCTCACAATAATTCCAAGCATATTAAGCGCCGGTTTCACCCCATCCGTGAGCATGTCAAGGATGGAAATATAAAGATTTGTAAAGTACACACGGATCTCAATGTAGCAGATCCGTTGACTAAAACTCTCCCTAGAGAAAAACATGATCAACACTAGAAATCCTTGGGTGTTAGATTTATCACTATGTAACTATATTATTGTCTCTAGTGCTAGAATTTTATTAATACGGAAACGTTAATACATGTGTGTTTAATAAACAAACAGAAAGTTCCTAGTTATGCCTCTCTTATAAACTAGCTCGTTGATTAACAATATGATCAAGGTTTCTTGATCATGGACATTGGATGTTGTTAATAACGAGATCACAACATTATTGGAATGATGTGATGAACATTCATCCGAAGTATAGCATTACGATCAAAGTCATTGAGTTTATATTGCTATAACATCATACGAAGAAATCATAATCCTTAGACCATGAGATCATGTCAGTCACTAACACTGGAAGAGTATCTTGATAACATCAAACGTCACACCGTAATAGGGTGATTATAAAGATGGGTTCAGTGCTACTAAAGTGTTATGTTGAGGCCCATGGATCAAAAGTGGAATTTTTTCATCCCGATGACGGATAGATATACTCTGGGCCCTCTCCGTGATATCACATTGGTTAGCTTGCAAGAAAGTGATTTGATCACTGCAATGTTATATCACGGGAACAAAAAAAGACTACATGTCAGTAACAAGATCAAACTAGGTATGAAGATACCAATGATAGAATCTCAGACATGTAATATGTCGCGAGACAAAGGGATTAAGATTCTAGTGTAAAAGGTTCTCACAATCACAAGAAAGTCATCGTTGAATGTATGGGAGTCAGTATGGATCTCCAGGTCCTGCTTCTGATTATTGATCCGAGAGGGGTCTCGATCATGTCCGCATTATTCAGGAGGCATAGGGTGACACACTTAAGAGACACCGACACCATTTGGAACAAATAGTTTCATGCTGAAAAGATTTACAAAGCGCAGGAATTTATTTCACTAGACACCGGTATCGTTTCGGGTGAAATTGCTGAAAGTATTTCTGCATGTGAAATGAAATACTAGCAAGGGCTTATATGTGAATGTTTGTCCATTAAGGTAATTGACAAAATTCTGAATAAATAAAGGAGTTTTATTTAAAGAGAGAAGCATTAAATTTGGTGGAAATTTAATGGGAATTTTGAGTGAAGAAATGAAGGGGCTATTTTGTGAGTGGGAGCTCCACCGTGGGGAGGGGGCAACCCCCATTCGCCGGACACCCCCTTGCGGTGCCCCCCTCCCTCCTATATAAACCCCCTCTCTCTCTCTCTCTCACTCCCACCTCGTCGTGAAGGATCTCTCTCCACCTCTGGTTTTTGTCCCCCATGGTCTCGGACTAGCGCGATACATGTTCCCGGAGACTTTTAGGCAAGAACGAGTTGTTGCTTCCGCTGCATCGCTGGAGCGAGGAGGTGGGCTCGATGGCTCGGACGTGTGTGCGAGCACGGATGCGGCGCTGATTTGCGGCGCTAGGACTTCCTCTCGATCTTGAGATCGACAAGCGTTTGTCTATATCATCCAAGAGTACAACCTCGTTAAACTTTGTCGGTCTTCAAGGGTATGTTCTCTACGGATGTATATCCGCTTGTTGCTTGTATCTAGTAGATAGATCTTGGTACATAGTTGTTCCCATCGTAGGAAATTTTTTATTTTCTATGATGTGAACCCTACACCTTTGTCTTTGAGATCCAAACCTGCTGACCCGAGATGATTGCGTAACAAATAAACTCTCTTTCGATCTTTGAAGTGAGACTGTCCTGGGATCCTAAAAACTATCATTCGTCAGTTCGCACGCCAGGCAGGGGGTGTCCGCATCATGCAAATCAGATCTAGAACGCTTGGAAATGAGGTCGGCATCCTGTCGTTGAATACCGATGACTACCACCAGGAATTGGGGTGTGGCCATCTCCAAAATCCCCACACCACGGGAGGAATAATACCCCAAACACTCAGTCAACCTCACGCAAGAACTACTTCGACAATGTTGAAGCGATCTTCTGGCCCACGTACCGTCGCCATCTGGAGACCTATTACGTGGTGCTAGAGGCTGACTACTTCAACCCGAGCTCCGCGCCACCGGAGGAGTTTCTGTACCTTGGGTCCATGGTGCCCTCATACGGATATGTCGGGCGGTGTACGTGTATAATGTTCGTGGTGCTCTGTACATGTGGATAATGGCAGGATCTTTTCGGAAGAAGTTAAGAAACTACAATGCAAGCTGGAGGTGCCGGAGAGTTTGAACTTTGTCATAGGCAATTCCACTTTGAAGTTCTATCATATCTAAAACATGTTTGAGCAAAGTATGCTCGATGCCTCGCTGGTCAGGCTTTGGGCTCTGCACCAAGTTGAAAGAACTCAGTATGCGGAGTCATTGATCCGTTGCACTTCTATGGGGACAACTTCGAGACACAAAAAGGAAAGGATTTGATGCTAGAGTGACTCTTTGGTGCATTTCAAACTCATAAAGACAAGTAGTACCTGCTTGTGCCCTACAAGACAATGCAATAAGTCCTTCCAACTCTAAAAGTTGTACTTTTTTCTTATCCTACATGATATATTGCTGGAAACAAACCATAGCTAGATGATTATAATTGATAGAGAAAACACCCCTTCCGTTCGAAGTCAGTCCCGCCATTAGTCCCGGTTTGTTACGAACCGGGACTAGTACTAGCACTAGTCCCGGGACGTAACGCCTCCAATGGGTAGTAATCGAGATAGAGTCTAGTACCGGTCCAGACTAGAACTCTAGTCCCGGTCCATAATATGGCCCAGGACTAGAAACCTAGAGTCGGCTAGCTGCTCTTTTCGGCCCGGTCCGTAACACGGCCTGGGACTAGTTATTCCTCCATATATATGCAGCTTCGTGTCCACACGGCCCGAGCCATAGTGGCCATTTTACTCAAAGAAGCAAGCCGAGTTCATGCTATTTTTTTCTCAAGATTTGTCCAGATTTAGTTTGCAACCCTAATAGGTCCAAAACGTATCTACTTTCCCAAACACTTTTGATATTGTTTCTCCTCTAAACTTGTGTGATTTGGATACAACTAACATGGACTGACGTTGTTTTCAGTAAAATTACCTTGGTGTCTAGTTCTTGTGCAGAAAAATAACTATCAGGAAAAATCCCGGAAAATATGCCAAAAATCCTATTTCACCAGAAGACTAACGGAGCCAGAAGACGAGGTGGAGGTGGGCCTCGAGGGGCCCACACCCCCTGTCACGCGGTCCAGGACTGGCCGTGCCTGGGAGGGGTGTGGCCGCCTCGGGCACCCCCTCGGCCTCCCTCTTCGCCTACAAGTTGCCTTCTGACCTAAAAACTTAGTTGGGGGTTCGACGTTTTTCCAGAAAGTGTTCCGCTGCGCCGCCACCACCAAAAACCGCGATCCGGAACCAGAAACTCCGTTCTGGCACCCTGCCGGGACGGGGAATTTGGATAGGATCATCACCATCATCATCAACAACGCCTCTCCATCAACCATCCATGTTTCCCTCATCCATGAGTGAGTAATCCCCTACTGTAGGCTATGGGGATGGTAGGGATTGGATGAGTTCTATCATGTAATCGAATAAGATTGTTAGGGCATGGTGCCTAGTATCTCTATTAGTGCTATTTGACTTTGTTGCAACTTGTTGTGCTTAATGCTTGTCACTACGGCCCGAGTGCCATGCTCTCAGATATCTGAGATTATTATTGATTCATGATGATACTATTGTTTGCGATCTTATCTGCAAGTTGTGTACACATACCATTGTCCGGATCCAAAGGCCCCGAAGTGACAGAAATTGGGATAGACGGAGGGGATGGTTGTGATGTGAGGATCACATGTGTTCATGGAGTATTGTTGTGCTCTAGTGCCTTTATTGCCAGTAGTTCCCTTGAGTCCCCACTGCAACGGTCTAGCAGGACAAAAGATGTTGTGCAAGTTCTAATTGCGAGCACGCATGACTATATATGGAGCACATGCCTATGATTTTTTAGTACTTGGATGCTTTATCTTATTTATCTGCAATTGCCCTAGATCCTAAAATTACATGTTTAGACTCGTCCATGCAACGCCCGTCCATCCATCCCTATGCCTACCGCACTCATATCCTGGTGTTTGCTACTACTGTTACTTTTGCTCTTGTTCTACTACTGCTGTTACTTTGCTATTGCTACTACAAAACTGTTGCTACTAATAAACTATTGTGATCAAGAACTATTTCTAGGTGCAGCTGAATTGATAAATCAGTTATTAAGGCTTATAAGTATTCTTTGTTTCCCCTTGTGTCGAATAAATAAATTGGGTAATACTACCCTCGATGACTGTTGTGACCCCCTATACTTGTGGGTCATCAAACCCGTAAATCCAAAGTTTTAAAAGTTTAGAACTTCATCCTTTCATCTCGTATTGCTACTTTAGCTCAATGCTCTAGAAGTAGAGTTATTGATTTGCATGCATGCTCTAGAAGTAGAGGATTTTGAAATGTGTAACAAATTTTGATTAGGCACAGAGTTACTAAAAATTGAAATGTGTAATTTTAGATTTTCAGAGCTTAGAATGGAATGAGGTTTTACTAACAGAACAATAATCTAAAACTCCACATATATCATGTTAATTTTTTTCTCCAATTCACAAATTGGTGCATGTAAATTTTTCAAAATTCAAAATTAATGCTCTAGAAGCTCTCATTATAACTTGTATTAAATTGGTCACTGATCTCTATTTCTGATGTTGTGTAATGGTTTTTGATATACTTTTACTATAATGCAGATGGTCCAGGAATGGATGTACAATACTGGCCGATGCTCTAGCGAGTTCAATAATGGCGTGCATGAATTCATCCGTGTTGCTGATGCAAACAAGCGTTATGGTTTTGTATTCTGTCCATGTTGTGTATGTAGGAAACGGAAGGATTAGTCTGACTCAAAAACCCTTCACAGCCACCTGCTGAAGTCCGGCTTCATGCCCAGTTATAATTGTTGGACCAAGCACGGAGAGAGAGGGGTTATAATGGAAGACAATGGAGAACAAGAGGATGATGAAAACTATCATGGTTTCCCTGAGTATGGAGATACTTCCATGGGGGAAGCTGAAGGGGAGGATGAAAAAAGAGACACATGATGAGCCCGCTGATGATCTTGGTCGGACCATTGCCGATGCATGAAGAGATTATGAAAATGAGAAGGAGAGGGATAAGTTCAATCACATGTTAGAGGATCACAAAAAGTTGTTGTACCCAAATTGCGAAAATGGTCTGAAAAAGCTGGGCAGCACACTGGAATTGCTGCGATGGAAGCTGAGTGTGCTATACCTGACTCGTCATTTGAAAAGTTGCTGAAAATGATGAATAATATGCTTCCAAAAGATAATGTATTTCCCGTCAGTACGTACGAAGCAAAGAAGGTTGTCTGCCCTATAAGTTTAGACTTTCAGAAGATACATGCATGCCCTAATGACTGCATCCTCTACCGCCGTGAGGAGTACGAGAATTTGGATGCATGCTTGATATGCACTGCACTTCGGTATAAGATCAGACGAGATGACCCTGGTGACGTTGAGGGCGAGCCCCCGTAAGAGGGTTCCTGCCAAGGTGATGTGTTATGTTCCTAATAATACCACGATTAAACGTTTATTCAGAAACAAAGAGCACACCAAGTTGTTGCGATGGCATAAAGAGGAACGTAAGTTAGACCGGATGTTGAGACACCCCGCTTTATGGGTCGCAATGGAGAAAGATTGATAGTAAGTACCCGGACTTTGCAGATGACGCAAGGAGTTTAAGGTTTGGTCTAATTACAGATGGCATGAATCCTTTTGGGGAGCATAGCTCCAGTCATAGCACTTGGCTCGTGACTCTATGCATATATAATCTTTCTCCTTGGTTGTGCATGAAGCAGAAGTTCATTATGATGCCAGTGCTGATCCAAGGTCCTAAGCAACCCGACAACGACATTGATGTGTACCTAAGGCCATTAGTTGAAGAACTTATACAGTTGTGGCACGAACCCGGCATACGCGTGTGGGATGAGCACAACCAGGAAGAATTTGACCTCCGAGCATTGATTTTCGTAACAATCAATGATTGGCCTGCTCTTAGTAACCTTTTAGGACAGTCAAACAAGGGATACAATACATGCACGTACTGTTTAGATGAGACTGAAAGTATATATTGGGAACATTGTAAGAAGAATGTGTACAATGGGCATCGTCGATTTCTTTTGGCCAAGCATCCCTTAAGAAAGAAAGGCAAGCATTTCAACGGTCAGGCATGTCACCAGACGAAGCCTAAGGAACGTACTGGTGCTGATATATTTGATATGGCCAAAGATTTTGGATCAAATAGTAACCTTTGGAAAGGTTCCTGGCGGAAAATCTGTTCCAAAGGACGCTGATGGACACACACTCATGTGGAAGAAGAAATCTATATTTTGGGAGCTACCATATTGGAAATTCTTAGAGGTCCGCTGTGCAATCGATGTGATGCATGTGACGAAGAATCTTTGAGTGAACCTGCTAGGCTTCTTGGGCGTGTATGGGAAGACAAAAGATACACTAGAAGCACGAAAGGACCATCTACATATGAAAGACCTAGATGGCCTGCATCCAGAATGGTTTCAAGGTCATGCCAGCTATGCTCTTACCATACAAGAGTAGGAAATATTTTTTGAATGCCTGAGCAGTATTAAAGTCTCGTATGGCTTCTCGTTGAATATAAAAGGAATAATACATATGACACAAATGCTTCCTATTGCATTGAGGGGGCTTCTACCGGATAATGTTCGAGTACCCTTTGTGAAGCTATGTGCATTCCTCAATGCAATCTCTTAGAAGATAATCAATACTGAAGATCTACCACGGTTACAGAATGATGTGGTCCAATGTCTTGTCAGTTTCGATTTGGTGTTCCCACCATCCTTCTTCAATATTATGACGCACCTACTGGTTCACCTAGTCAAAGAGATTTCTATTCTCGGTCCTATATTTCTACACAATATGTTTCCCTTTGAGGGTTATGGGAATCTTAAAGAAATATGTTCATAACCGTGCTAGGATAGAAGGAAGCATCTCCAAGGGCTCTGGAACAGAGGAGGTCATTGAGTTTTGTGTTGACTTTGTTCCTGAACTTAGGCCGATTGGTCTTCCTCAATCGCGGCATGATGGGATACTGAGTGGAAAGGGTACTCTAGAAAGAAAATCAATAATATGTAGGGACGGACATTCTTACACTGAAGTACATTACACAGTTCTATAGAATTCCATCTTGGCAGCCCCGTATATCAAGGAACACAAGAAAATTTTATGCTCCAACAACCCTGGAAAGCATGACTATTGGATTATAGATGAACACATGAAGACTTTTGGCGGTTGGTTGCAACATATCATAAAAACAACACACTTGGAGATCAGCTTTACTTGTTGTCCAAGTCACCATCTTCGACTATATCAACTTTCCAAGGGTACGACATAAATGGGTATAAATTTTACATGATCCCCCAAGATAAAAAGAGCACCAACCAAAACAGTGGTGTCCGCTTTGATGCAACAAACAACAATGGGTCAAAGACCACATATTATGGTTACATAGAGGAGATATGGGAACTTGACTATGGACCTAATTTTAAGGTCCCCTTGTTTCGGTGCAAATGGGTCAAGCTGACAGGAGGAGGGGTTGAGGTAGACAAGAAGTACGGAATGACATCAGTGGATCTCAACAATCTTGGGTACTTAGAAGAACCATTCGTCCTAGCAAATGATGTGGCTCAAGTTTTCTATGTGAAGGACATGTCTACCAAACCTAGAAACATGAAAAATAAGCAAAAGAATACATCAGACGATGAGGCAAAGCGCCACATAGTTCTTTCAGGGAAAAGAAACATCGTGGGAGTGGAGGTCAAGACAGACATGTCAGAAGATTGTGATAAGTTTCATAAAATTCCGCCCTTCGCAGTGAAGGATGACCCAAGCATCATGCTAATGAATGAAGATACTCCATGCTTACGGCGCAATCAGAAAGGGACACACGCGAAGAAATTATGTGTAATAATGTAACATTTTATGAATGAAGATGCTCCATGTGCCCATTTTATGTATTAAACATTTTATGCAATCAGATAGGGGATGAGCCTCGTTAGAACTTGCATTGGATCTCTAAAGAAACAACATATTGTGAGTCTAAAAATGTTTTTTTTCAAAAAATCACGGGCGTTAGATCATGTACCCGTAGTTCAAACTGGACCCACTTCCTACCGATTCGGCAGACATTTGCCTTTTTAACCCAGAAAGGACGGAAAGGTTTGAGATCTCCCGGTTGGGAGATCGTTCATGTAAGGTGGTCTAGTATTTTATAAAAATGAGATGGTAGCATTCTGTAACTGCATTTTGGTGGCTTCTTCACAAAATGACCCTTTTTTTGCGCTCGAAAAATGGAAAATAGCTTTTCTGTGTGATGAAAAGGAAAATTTCTCCTGCAACATTGTTCTCCATACCAAGATCCACATGCATGCACAATATAGGCACATTATCACAAACTATGCGCGATTCTGCACATAAAATCGGTCACTTGGACCGAAAGCATGAAACCTCGAACATGATAGGTCATTTTGTGAAGGTTTTTTCGAGACATAATCAATATACCAAGTTTGGTATTTTTCCTTGCAACTATGTCACATAATATGACACCACCGAAGGATTTACATTGTTTGGAACTTTTTTGATTTTTTTATGCCCGTTTCGATTTTTTTTCTGTTTGGAACTAAGGTCAAAATGGTGCGCAATCAGATAGGGGACGAGCCTCATTAGAACTTGCATTGGATCTCTGAATAAACAACATATTGTAAGTTGAAAAAATATTTTTTCAAAAAATCACGGGCGTTAGATCATGTACCTCTAGTTCAAACCGGACCCACTTCCTACCGATTCGGCAGACATTTGTCTTTTTCACCCGGGAAGGAAGGAAAGGTTTGAGATCTCCCGGTTGGAAGATCATTCATGTAAGGTGGTCTAGTATTTTAGAAAAATGGGATGGTAGCATTATTTAACTACATTTTGGTGGATTCTTCACAAAATGACCCGTTTTTTGCGCTCGGAAAATGGAAAATGGATTTTCTATACGACGAAAAGGAAAACTTTCTCCTGCAACATTGTTCACCATCCCAAGATCCACATGCATGCACAATATGGGCATAATATCACAAACTATGCCATGATTCTGCACATAACATCGGTCCCTTGGACCGAAAGCCATGAAACCTCGAACATGATAGGTCATTTTGTGAAGGTTTTTTTGAGACATAATAAATATACCCAGTTTGGTATTTTTCCTTGCAACTATGTCACATAATATGACACCACGTGAAGGATTTACATTGTTCGGACCTTTTTTGATTTTTTATGCCCGTTTCGAACTAAGGTCAAAACGACGTGCAATCAGATAGGGGACTTGCATTGGATCTCTGAAGAAACAACATATTGTGAGTCTAAAAAAGATTTTTTCAAAAAATCACGGGCGTTAGATCATGTACATGTAGTTCAAACCGGACCCACTTCCTACCGATTCGGTAGATATTTGTCTTTTTAACCCGGGAAGGATGGAAAGGTTTGATATCTCTTAGTTGGGAGATCGTTCATGTAAGGTAGTCTAGTATTTTATAAAAATGAGATGGTAGCATTCTGTAACTGCATTTGGGTGGCTGCTTCACAAAATGACCTGTTTTTTTGCGCTCGGAAAATGGAAAATGTATTTTTGTGCAACGAAAAGGAAAAATTTCTCCTGCAACATTGTTCGTCATCCCAAGATCCACGTGCATGCACAATATGGGCACAATATCATAAAATATGCCACGATTCTGCACATAACATCGGTCACTTGGACCGAAAGCCATGAAACCTCAAACATGATAGGTCATTTTGTGAAGGTTTTTTCGAGACATAATCAATATACTAAGTATGGTATTTTTCCGTGCAACTGTGTCACATAGTATGACACCACGCGAAGGATTTACATTGTTCGGACCTTTTTTGATTTTTTATGCCTGTTTCGAATATTTTCCATTTCGAACTAAGGTCGGCGTGCAATCAGATAGGGGACGAGCCTCGTTAGAACTTGCATTGGATCTCTAAAGAAACAACATATTATGAGTCTAAAAATGATTTTTACAAAAAATCACGGGCGTTAGATGATGTACCTGTAGTTCAAACCGGACCCACTTCCTACCGATTCAGTAGTCATTTGTCTTTTTCACCTGGGAGGGACGAAAAGGTTTGAGATCTCCCGGTTGGGAGATCGTTCATGTAAGGTGGTCTAGTATTTTATAAAAAATGGGATGTTAGCATTCTTTAACTGCATTTTGGTGGATTCTTCACTAAACGACATGTTTTTTGCGCTCGGAAAATGGAAAATGGCTTTTGTGTTTGACGAAAAGGAAAACTTTCTCCTGCAACATTGTTCGCCATCCCAAGATCCACATGCATGCACAATATGCCAGAGGAGCCTAGTTTGAGGGAGATGCCGGAGGAGCCTAGTCCTCCAGCATCTCCAACAAACTGGTCATTAAGGCACTCCCTAATATGTGAAATTAGTTATCCCCAGGCGTATTGATCTAGTTAGAGAAGTTACAAGCTGCAAGATGGTGTGAGAGAGCAGGGACACCACTACGACCAGCTTTACGGATATGTCGCTGAAGCCCAGTCCTCCGACATGTCCCTAAAGTTGGTCATAGAGGCACCCCCTAATATGTGACCACGCGCGTTTGGAGATTAGATCTTCATGGTAAGTACAAATCAGGACAACATCTTCATAGTTCGGGAAAGTCGCTCTACGAATCGGGACTAAAGGCCCCCTTTAGTCCCGGTCCATCCATAAACCGGGACTAACATTCAAGACATTTATTAATATTAAAAAACAGAGACTACATAATCGGGACTAAAGGCCCCCTTTAGTCCCGGTCCAGCCACAAACCGGGACTAACACTCAAGACATTTATTAATATTAAAAACCGAGACTATGGAATCGGGACTAAAGTCCCCCCTTTAGTCATGCTCATATCTATCCCTATAGTACACAACTTCAGGGTCATCTTCGTCTTTGTCTTCGTCATCCTCGTCATTGTTAGGCGCACGCGGCTAGATCCTCAGCCCAGCCATGGCATGTTGTGGGGAACCAGCCACTCCGGCCTTGGATTCAAGATGCGTGAGGGAGGGGGCTCCCAGATAACAATGCCACTACACCCGCGGCCTTCACCACCGCCACCCTTCTTATGGCTCTATGGCAGCTGCGGGTATCGCAGGCGAGGATGGTCTCCTCCGATGATGTAGCGCATCACGCTGATGATAGTCCGGTTCGCCCACCACAGGCAGCGGCCGACTTCGTTGTGGTTCACCAGGAGAGGGCCGTCACCCTCATACCTGGCGATCTCCCTTTCCCATCAGTTAGTAAAGAAGGCCTTCCAGGTGTCATAGTTCTTGGGATCCCACTAGGGATCCATCCGCTGTTCCGGCGTGAGCTCGTGGTAGAAGTGGTTCGTGATGGCCGCCTGGCGTGCAGAACCTTGAGGGACAGGAGGGACAGGAATCCCTCCAGCGCTTAGCATCCAGCCGGCAGGCGGCTGGTAGCCCAGCGGGCAAGTATAGCTGGAGGCGCACAACACCTCGGTCTCCTCGAGGGTCGGAATAGGTGTTGTCCATTGTTGTGAGAGAGAAAGGTGTGGATGTGTGGATAGCCATGGCGCGGTCGGCCTAGATATAGAGGGAAAGGGCGGGAAAACTTGGCGGGAAGCAGTGGTAAATGGCGGGAAACATCTTTAGTCCCGGTTAGTGACTACAACCGGGACTAAAAGCTCTGGTCAGAGAGAAAGGGCAGGAAGCGGTGGGAAATGGTGGGAAATGGTGGGAAATATCTTTAGTCCCGGTTAGTGAATACAACTGGGACTAAAAACTCTGGTCAGAAGGAAAGAGTGGGAAAACAGATGTATGGATATTATATTAAGATTCTTTATATTTTTTTAATAATAATAGACATATTATTTGTTTTATTTGGATTTTTACAATAGGAGATATGATTTTCCAAAGTTTTATATTTGATTTAAATAAAAAAAAATGAAAATTTAGAAATGACACAATTTATAAATGATGCAAACAGATGTATGGATATTATATTAAGTTTCTTTATATTTTTCTGATAATAATAGACATATTATTTGTTTTATTTGGATTTTTACAATAGGATATATGATTTTCCAAAGTTTTATATTTGATTTGAATTAAAAAAGAAAATTTACAAAAATGACACTAGTCCCGGGTGGTGGAAGGACCCGGGACTAGAGGGTGCCTGCGTGCGCAAAAACGAAGCGGCCAAAAAAACCCTCTAGTCCTGGGCCGTGGCTTAACCCGGGACTAGAAGGTGGGTCTTTAGTCATGGGTTAAGCCACGGCCCGGGACGAGAGACCCTATAGTCCCGAGCGGTGGCCTAACCCGGTACTAAAGGATCATCACTTTATATACTCTTGACCGCTCCGGGCCGCGCCCACCTGCACTTAGCAAAATCTATGACGAATATGAACAGACGACGAGACGAACCGCCGCCGCCCTTGTCTCCGGCTGGCCACCGTGCCGCGGCGCCGCCTAGCCGTGCTGCCGCGCGCCACATCATCGAGCCGCCGCGATCCATGCCGCGCCGTCTCGCCGTGCCACCGCCCTACCGTGACGCGCCACCTCACTGCACCGCTCGACTCATCCAGACGCCCACTTCACCGGAGATGGTTATTACTATTATTATAATTTTGTTTGTTATTTCTATGTATTTGTTTATATTTATTATTTGTTTAGGGTTTGTTAGTAATTCAGTTATGTTTTTTGTATAAGGTGCTTAATTAGTTAGTAGTTAGTGTAGTTAATGAAGTATTAATTATATATTTTTCTTAATTAGTAGTATATTTAGGTTTTTGTACTAATATTTATTATTATTAGTAATATTTAGGGTTTTTTATAAATGCTATTATTAGTATTTATATTATTAGGAAATGTTAGTAGTATATTATTAATATATATATTATGAGGGTTTTGTATAAATGCTATTATTTTTTAGTATATTATTAGGAAATGTTAGTAGTATATTATTAATATTGTTAGTATATATTATTATAATTATTATATTATTAGGAAATATTATTTTGTGGTAATATTATATTATTAGGGTTTTGTATATATGATATTATTATTTAGTATATTCTTAGTATATTATTAGGAAATGTTAGTAGTATATTATTAATATTTATTAGTATATTATTAAAATTATTAGTATATTATTATTTAGTCATGGATCATGATCGCAGTGGTGAAGATCTTCTTCAGGGCATGATAAGAGGTGAAATTCCTCTTATTACTACCGGTGAAGATATCGAGCTCGAGTAAGAGATTTACTCATATCTGAATCCATCCGGTGATGGACTAGAGGAAGACCTGACGTACGAAGGGCAAGACCGAACGGAGGAAGGGCAAACAAATAACAACAATGATGGCCCCTCGACAGGATCCGGCAAGGTATATATATGTATAAAGCCTCGTGTTACCTCTCTGCATTAATTGATCTGGATATATCTATTTATACTAATCACTCTCTCTCTTCTTCTTTTATCCCACCGGATCGAAGCAATCGACAGCTTGAGCGAAACGAGGACAGAAAGTTTGATGGTAATCAGAGGTTCACCATCAAAGAAATAGATGATAATGGACAACCGGTTGCTCTAGATAAGCACCGGAGGATGTTTGCAAATCAATGCGGAGTGATTGTTAGGGACAACCTGCCGATCACCATTCAAGAATGGAATAAGTCAAAGAAACCAGGTGAAGAATCCAACATTTATGTCACCGATGATGCCAAAGATCACCGTTGGCAGAAGCTCATAGCGCATTTCATATTACCTCCAGAGTATGAAGAATTTGAGGCAGATGGTATTACCCCAAGGCCGGGTGGGATTGAAAGAAGATAGAAAGTCAAGGAGTGGGCTCTAATGAAGATGGTCGAACTGTACCGGAACCACAAGAAAAGTTTCTACGCGAAGTATGTCGTGAAAAAGAAAGCTCCAGACTTCAAAGGAGAAAACAACTGAAACATGAAACATGGCCTTCCCCCACCCCCCACCGTGACACCCCCCGGCGATCTACCAGCTCCGGCCATCTAAATCCAAATCTGATTTGTGCAATCAATTCCCACCACCCCAAAACCCATACACCGACCATCATGACACCATCTACAATCTCCTTCCCCCTAGATTTTGATTCTAGTTTGGCTTTTTCAAAAAGAGTGGCGAACTTGTACTCCACCCCGGTTCATCCAATCTATGCTGAATTTGGTTTCTATATTGTGGTTTATTTTGGCAATTCCAAGTTTGATCTTACATGTGCCAATGTTGGCGTGGCACTTTCGGCTTGCTTGGATGTAGATTGGGACAAACTTCGTATCTCTCCCTTGCAGGGACGTGTATTATTATTTGATGTTTGTTCGAAGGCAATTGGGATCATGATTGTTAAAATGAGATTTTATAAATCTCGAGATTTCACGTGTTACTTTGATATGTGGAGCAATGGTGGACCAAATTGGGAACGTGAATTCAAACTCTCGAATGAGGAAGAAGAGAGGCAATGGACACTCGTGCAACACAAGAGGAAAAGGATTTCTTCTAGCTCCAACTCTGTATCATTCAACCATCGAGGTACATCTCCCACCTCACCCTCTGCACATTTACTAAATCCTTTATCTAGTGCAAATCTTGTACCTGTTGGCCCTGGAGATTCATATGTTGAGGTTGCACGCTGCCACAACGGTACACATTTTCAAAATCTTTCTCATGCACATGATCTTATATCTCGGACTGAGATCCCAAATTCTAGGATAGAAATATCTGATCGATCCAACTCAGGTTCTAGACTTTCACCTGAAAGGCCAAATAAAACGGATTTATCTATTTATAGAAACATCATTAAGCCATTTAAATGCACACATTGCTTGGAAGATAATGATCATTTATGCGCAGTTTGCCGCAATCGTGTCCGTTGCCGTAAATGCTACAATTATGGGCACATCTCCAGATCATGTCTATCATCGCTAACAAGAAAATACTTCTATCGGAGAATATCACGAGCTACTGTTACACCTAACCCTACCGTCTCGACTTCTCTAGAGAAAAACCCATACACATCTCCGCTGCCATTGGCTTCTCCACCTCCTCCTCCTCCACAAACCCCATTGAGCTCATCGGCGGCGGCAATGGCGAACTACCCAGTCGACCCTGCCCCCCATGTTCCCCTGGCATGGCTGCTATCCCTCCTGGTCCACTACACACCCAAATAAGCTATGTGTTCCTGGGAGGGGACACGCCCATCTATGCTGATGATTGGGCAATCGCCACCCTCACCCCCAACCCTGATGCTGCTGACTTCCTCGGCTCTGTTGCGATCATCGGTGAGTTTCTCCATGGACTAGGCCTGCAAGTTTGTAGCACTTCCATGAGTGCCATGGGTACTGCTCTCTTTTGATTTGCTACTGTCACTGATAGAGATGCTGCAGTGAGGGGTAGTCCATATCAGATAGGAGAGAGCACCTTGAGGATTGTTAATGAGGATTGGGGTATCAACCATAGAGCTATTGTTTTCACCCATGATATCTGGTGCATGTTACTCAACTATCCACAACAACTATGGGATCATGAATCTGTGATGAAAACATTTAACCCCCTTTGGTAGATTTCTTGTCTGGAACAAAGATCTATCAAACAAGGCTAGAATCTTGGTTAAATTTCGTGCATATGACATTGATACTCTTCCTTTGAGTGTGGTGGTTGGTAAGAATGTCTCTGATGATGGTAGTGGAGATTCATGGACATGCCCCATGATCCTGTTATCTACCACCATGCTTGGTGGCAATGCTGGAGATGAAGATCCCCTGCCTCCCAATGGTGGAAACCCACACTCCCTGCCCATGGTTCACCAGGGGTTTTGGCATGATGCACAGCAGGACCATGTGATGGAAGAAAATGTTGCAGAGAATGAGAATGTTGCACCTACTCATGCTGCAGTTGCAAATGCAGCACCTACAGCTAATGCTCAGAATGAGGTTGTTGTGAACATGGAGCCTGCAACCCCACCCCTTCAACCTGAGATTCCTGAGAATCATAATGAGTCTACTGCTGAGAAGGACCCCATTGCTAACCTATCCAGCCTGCTTGTTAGCTTGATGGGAGAAGAGCATGGAAATTTCCCCAACCTTGCTGGTAGCACTATCACTAGAGCATCAGTTCAGATGAATGAGATAGAAAGCAATGGCATCAACACTATTAAAGTCACACTGGAAATCAACACTGTGCCCCCAATCAGCAGAACACCCTGCAGAACAATGATCAGATGGAGATTAACAATGCATCACAAGTGGTTGACACCAACAATGCTGTAGATAATGGAGCTGGTCCTAGCTTCATACATGTTCCCACTGACAGCTCTGACAGTGTCACTGTGATTCCTAAGACAGACAACTTCCCCAAGAATAAGATGAAGAAACCAGAGCCCAGTTCTGTCAAGTATGTTAGGAGAAGCTGCAGAATTGCAAGTCTCAATGCAGGTTTCAAGAAAAAGTCCAGTGCTGATGAACATGCCTCCAATGCTCAAGTTACCCCCATGAATCTGTCTGGTCACTTTGAAGCTATTGTCATGGACAATAACAGTGCACCTCCTCCTGTTCTTCCTGTTGACACCATCCAGGCAATAGGCACCAGCTTCTGCCAGATTCCTCCTGGGGAGGTCTCTGCTACCAACCTGAACTATGATAGTTCCAATGACAGTGTGTAATCACATATGCACTTTGTCCAAGAGCATGGACAATAGATGCTCTGTTATCCTAGAATTTTACTTAAGGTTTAATCATGCCAAGTTCTTATATCAGACTTCCTTTATTTATCATCAGAAGTCTCTGGTGTGTTTAGAGCAAAAAATTTGTCTTATCTTATCTAGGGTGTACTTTGCACTTTATGCTGTGGTCTTATCATATCAGTGTTATTTGAGTCAACATCTTACTATCTTGTTTTTCTCATTGGATATCTGCCTAAGATTTATGCTATATATCATATGGTTATTACATTGCAATCAATGTACTCATCATTATGATTACAAAATCATATCTTATTCCCCATGTCCTACCAATTTTGATATATAGTGCATCTATATCTGTTACAACAATCACACCAAAGTTTCCAATTAGTAGACAAATTAAAATTCTTGATTGGAATATAAGAGTCATTAACTCACAAGAGAGATGTGATGATCTTTCTGATAAAATCAACCAGAGCAATTGCAACATCTTGTGTATTCAAGAGACTAAGAGAGATATTTTCGACAATATCTACATCAAAAAATTCTGTCCTAGAAGATTAGGACAATTTGCCTACCAGCCATCCATAGGCAACTCTGGTGGACTGATCACTATATGGAATGGTAATATGTTCAATGGGAATGTGATCAGCCAATCTGCTTTCCACCTCACTGTTAAACTCATTTGCAAATTCACAAATGAGGAGTTTTACATTACCAACATATATGCTCCATGCACAAATGATGGTAGGGTTAATTTTTTTAATTGGTTTATGAGCATTGACTCATCAGCATATAAACTGTGGATCATCATGGGAGATTTCAACATGATTAGGAGCTCTGAGGATAGAAACAGAGCAGGGGTAAATATAGAAAACATTCACTCTTTTAATTCCATCATTCAAGAACATGACCTGGAGGAAATACCACTGAAAGGAAGATCATTTACTTGGTCAAATATGCAGCAGCAACCTCTCCTTGAGAAACTTGCCTGGATTTTCACATCTCATGACTAGACCACTTCTTTCCCTAACACTATGGCTACTCCCTTGGCTAGATTAGGCTCTGATCATATCCCTATCCTGATCCAAATCAGCGCTGATATACCAAAATCGCAACTCTTCAGATTTGAAGACTACTGGCTGGATTTTGAAGGACTGTCAGATATTGTACAGAACAATTGGGTTAACAAGGGCCTGTTTAAGAATGATGCACATGATCTATCTACTATATTAAAAAAAACTTGAGACATGCTATCAAAAAGTGGAGCAAATCCATCTCAAACCTCAACAATATAATTGATAACTGCAATTTTTGTTTTATCACTGTTGGATGGACTTGAGGAACAGAGAGCTCTATCAATGCCTGAGATGAATTTTAGGAAAATTCTAAAATCTCATTTATCAAAACTACTTGAAAAAAAAGATATTGGAGGAAAAGAGCAAACATTAGGTGGGCTAAACTTGTTAATGAAAACACTAAGTTCTTCCACTCCATTTCCACCAGGAACTATAGAAGTAATTATATTGCTGTTCTACATGATAAACTGGGCAATTAAATCAGTGACCACGATCACAAAGCTGCACTCTTATGGACTGCTTTCAGGGACAGATTAGGGAAAACTTCTGAAACTGAGATGATGTTTGATTTACAAAGTCTCATTATCCCACAGGACCTTACTTTTCTGGAAGAGCCAATCACCCATTTGGAAATTGATGACATTATCAAACACATGCCAAATGATAAATCCCCTGGGCCTGATGGTTTTAATGGCTACTTCATGAAGAAATTTTGGAACATCATCAAATTCCAGTTCTACAATTTATGTGACAGATTCCACAGTGGGGAGTTGGATATTCATAGCATCAATACTTCTCACATTGCTCTTATTCCCAAAATATCAAATCCCATGAAACCTTCTGATTTTAGACCCATATCACTTGTTAGCATGGCACTCAAGATTCTGACAAAAATAATTTCCAATAGAATTCAGAGCATTATTATCCCCATTGTCAGCAAAAACAAATATGGATTTATCAGATCCAGATCAATACAGGACTGCCTAGCCTGGGCATTTGAATATCTGCATATTTGTCATAAATCCAAGAGAGAGATTGTCATTTTAAAACTAGACTTTGAGAAAGCTTTTGACATGGTTGAATACATCACTATCATCACAATGATCAAGCACTTTGGATTTGGTGACAAAATCATTGGATGGATCACCAAGATACTCACCAGTGCAAATACTTCTGTCATACTAAATGGAGTACCTGGCAAGAATATCAGATGCAAGAGAGGAGTCAGACAGGGTGATCCATTATCACCTCTGCTATTTGTGGCCACTGCAGAACTGCTGCAAATCATTGCCAACAATGCATGGCAAAATAATGAGTTAGCACTTCCTATTGATCAGGCATATGGGCAGAATTACCCAATTCTCAGTATGTAGATGACACACTTTTAATATTGCCAGCAAATCATGACCAACTCACTTATCTGAAGAATCTGTTGATGGACTTCTCTAAATCAACCGGACTTTAGATAAATTATCATAAATCTTCTATGGTTCCCATTGATATGACCGTTCCCATTAATATGACAGCTGAGAGATGCAGAACCCTTGCTGATAGTTTTGGATATAAAGTTGAATCTGTACCCTTCACATACCTAGGACTCCCAATGGGCACCACAAAACCAAGTGTGGATGACCTATCCCCTCTGATATAAGGTTGATAAAAGATTTGGAGGCATCTCCAACTTACTATCACACTGTTCTAGAGTTGTTGTAATCAAATAAGTTATTTCTGCAATGCCCAACCACATTATGTTTTCTATGAAACTGCACTACTCCCATATTGACCATGTCAACAAATCTACCAGAAACTTTCTATGGCATAGTAACGACATTGAAAAAAGGGAAATGTTTGGTGGCATGGGACAAAGTTTGCTTATCCAAAAAGGCAGGTGGTCTGGGTATTTTAAACCTGAGACAGCATAACAAGTAATTGATGATGAAAAACCTGTATAAATTCTTCAACTGTCTGGATATCCCTTGGGTCAACCTTATCTGGGAGCATACTACCATAATGGCACCCTGCCAGACTGTAACTCAAGCAAAGGATATTTCTGGTGGAGAAATTGTCTCTCATTCCTATTGGACTTCAAGAATATGACCACTATAGCACCTGGTCAGGGAAATAGTTTTATGCTTTAGCATGACAAACGGAATGACACCTCACTTTGCAACAAGTTCCCTGAGCTATACTCATTTGCCAAGAAGCCAAAGATCAGAACCTATGAAGCCAAACAACTTCAGCTTGCTAGGGAATTGCTGGAAATGTTTCAACTTCCACTATCTCTTATTGCAGAAAACCATATAAACAGTCTATCTAGCATCCTAGAGACTAATACCAATGATCAGGACAAGGACAAATGGACATTCCATTGGGGTGGTGATAGATTTTCAACTAAAAAGGTATATGACCTACTCATCAAAGCCCATGATGCTCCAAAGACTTTTGAATGGATATGGAAATCACCATGTCTTCCCAAACACAAGTTTTTCTTCCGGCTTCTACTAAATGACAGGCTAAATACCAGAGATCTGCTAGTAAGAAAAAATTTCAACATTGAAGATGACACATGTGTCCTTTGTGAGGAAGACACTATTGAATCTGTGGATCATCTATTCTTCAAGTGTGACTTTAGTCAAAATTTCTGGTGAAAACTTGGAGTAGAATGGAACACTGATCATCCAATAATGAGTATGATCCAGGAGGCACATGGCAGATCATCAAACCAATTCTTTAAAATTATTATGATGGCAGGATGCTGGAGCATATGGAGCCACAGGAATGACATCATTTTCGATCAGCAACTGAGGTGTCTGGACAACTGTTACAGTTTTTTCAAATTTTCAGTAGCCGACATTAGGCATAGAATCAAACCTAGCCTACTAGAAGGCATGCAAGCCTGGCTAGCCACTTTGTAATTTTCTTTTTCTGAAACTCATCATCATGTACAGTCCCTTTCTTTTATAAAAATGAAAATGACATAGTGGGGGACTTCCCCACTATCTTTGTGTCAAAAAAGGAGAAAACGAGAAGTTGAGAGAACAGTGGCCCGATTTTGTAACGTACAAGCAATATGCTGTAGCAAAGGAAAATTCGGCAAAGAATGCGTTAAATGCTGCCAAAAATAAATACCATCATAAAATGGGGACATGTGGCTACAAGAGTGCCGTCCCTAAGTGGGAAACTATGGAGCGGGACATGAGGGCTAGAGGAATCACTCCTGGTACAGATGGATGGCCCGAGAGGTCAAAGCACTGGTGGTACGGGCACGGGGTATCGTTGGACCTAGAAACAGGGAAGACATTATTTCATGAAAAAATTCTAGAACCCTCCAAATAACTTGTTAAAGAAATGAATGAAGCTCAATTGGGATTGTTCTGGCCCGAGAGAGAGAAAGATGAGCTAACACACGCCCTCGGGAATCCTGAAAAGGGTGGATGAACACAAGGCAAAGGTGCATGTGTTATATGGAAGAAAGGGTTTCCCTAGTACGATGATAGTTACAGAAGCCGTTAGAGAAAGAAGGACTGGGAGGCAGACCGGATCTTGAAGGTAGAGTAGTACCTAGCTGAGATGAAGAAGCTCATGCAAGAAATTAGCCAAAGATTGTCAACTCACCCGCAGGCTGATGATCCTGCATTGGATCTTAGCCAGCGGAGAAGCAGCATGGCTTCCACGGAGGTCCGGGCTCATGATCAAGCACTGCTAGATGATGCACCGGCTCCTCTCTACCCCGTGGATGATGTCAGAGAGAGGGCACAATGTGAGCTACATCAGCCAATTAACAACCTGTCCTTCAAGGTGGCGATCAACACTACTTTACCTTGTCTACCCGGAGCACTCCATCATTCACTTCTGATTCCACCTGGCTATGCTCGTGTCACGGTGGATGACATAGTGGAGGATTTTGCGGACCTAGGGATTGACATCGCTACGCCTGAAGGCCTTACGAAGCTAGGAGATGTCAAGCGCAACATCATTCTATGGAAGAAGAAGTACATCAAGTTTCGAGGCTCGGCGCCAAGGCCACCGACTCCAAGGAATCCAAGTCCACCCCGCCCCGATGATCGTCAACCTCCAAGTCCACCCCACCCCGATGTCGATCGCTGCAGTAGGAGTACATCAACTTGATCTCCGCCTCCGTGCAATACTCGATCTTCGCCTCCGCGGAATACTCTATCTCCACCTCCGCGTTCGTGCAATACTACGTCATCAATAAAAAACGGAAGGTCGTCACTCCCCCGCGCCCCACATCAAAGAAAGGTAAAAAGGCGAAGATAGTCGACATCCCGTCGGCTCTTCCAAAGAGACCTTATGACAAGACCGATGAGGAAAATTACGCGGATGTGGATGCCCAATTTAAGACGCATTTTGCACCCAAAAAGCCTGAGCCAAAGCCGATATTTGATGAAAAAACCAAAAAGTGGGCTAGGTCCTTTCTTGAGCAACCATCCCAGATATCGATGAATCTTGAATAAGACTATGACAGGGAAATTATTAAGCAAGAAAAGAAGAAAAAAATAACAAGTGCAAAATGCAGGAAACAAGTTGCCCAGCTCGGACAACAGAAGATTCAACCGGTGCCCCCTCTCAAAGTGATTTAAGATATCGACAAGGACTTCAGAGCCAAAATGGATAAGGACATGCAAATAATGGACCCCCCAGCTATTACTAATGGGAACCACTGTATCTGAGGCCAAAGCACTTGCTATCAAAGCAAATATGTCTCTTGGTCATTATTTAGACTCTAAAGATACGCTAGTGGGTCAAATAGTACGGAAGTATGTCCAAGGGGAGCCTCTAGTTAGTCATGAGGAGCGTCTATACACACATATGCGAAATCTGCACACATGGTACCTGTTGCAAACAAAAAAGCACCAGAAAGATTGGTTTTTAGTGGATGTTAGAAAGAAGCATCACTTCAAACCATACTCGATACAGGTTCAAATGACCGAACTATTTTAGTTATACAATCAGCGCGCCCTCGACAAATCTATCATTGATTGCTACTGTCTGTAAGTGATTTATTTCTGTAATTAAGTCTGTATCTCAGCTCGTCCATTGCATTTAATATATTATCCTGACTATATATATATATATCCTTTTGTATAATATTATATTCTGTAGAATGAAGATGCTTGAATGCAAAAGAGCTATAAGATATGATATTGGATTCATTGACCCATATATCATTAATGAATATACGTTAAAGAATCACCCCAAGGACATGGAGGAAGACATGTGCATGTTCTTAACTAAGAATAATTTTGTTAAGGAAATACTATTTCCTTACAACTTCCAGTGAGTGTTTATATCTTGTACACATTTTATTTTTTATTACTCGATGTTAAGTGTAATTGATGAGCTATGCATGTATGCTTATGTAAACGTCCGTAGATTCTACTGGATCTTGCTAAACATTCAAGTTGACAAGTCCCTAGTTGAAGTCCACGATTCATTAAGTTGGGACCAAGAGCAGTGGAGCGACATGAAAGCAATGCTCCATAAGTAATTTCAATCATTATCACATTATATCGGCCTCTTTCGTTCATTTCCTGATATTAAGTAACTAATAACTCTTTTGTTCATTTTCTTTGCCGAGCAGGTGTTAGACACGGTTCAGACAGAAAATACCAAGTCCATTCAAAGAGGATCTAACTTATGAAATGGTGAAGAGTTTATAGCAGCCACCGGGAACTCAATTATGTGGATTCTTCATCTACGAGTACATTCGCGAGTTTACCAGTGAGCGGAAATTTGATTCCAATTATATTCACGGTTTGTGGGAGAATTTAGAGCCAGAACAGCTCATACGAGCAATTCAAGAGGAGATGCCATGATTTCTGATGAAGGAGGTCCTTGATGTACATGGAGAACATTATGTGGATGACGCGGAACTCTATATGCCTTAGTGATCTACATGTACTTGATATGATATATCATCAGCGACCATGTAATTTCAAAAATTTCTTCCTTTTGATATGATTGAATATATGTATGCTTGCACGGGATCGAATATTAATTATATAGATGCATCAACGTGTACTGTGTATGTAGTAGCATAGAATAAGTGTACCGAAATATATGTTTGAAATTATAGTGAAACACAAAACAAAAAAGGAACAAAGTGGCAAAAAAGGAAACACACAATCTCTGCCACGGTAGAGAAACACACGAATTCTCTGCCACGGCAGAGAAACACACGAATTATCTGCCATGGCAGGAAGCCTTATAGTCCCGGGTGGTGTTACCACCCGGGACTAGAGGGTTTCCGCCCCCGCCTCGCAGAAACTGCCACGTGGTCGTCTCTAGTCCCGGGTCCAAAACTGGGACTAGAGCCCGTTACGGCCCATGAATAAAAGCCCGTTTTCCACCAGTGCATGTACTAGTTTATACATCCATGTATTGCTTTAAGAAGTTCACTTGCATGCCCGTCTCCGAACAAATTACAGAAATAATCACACACTTGGTTATTTTTGCATTTTGCATTGTGATAGTTAGCAAAATGGTGTCAGAATTGGTGTGCTATATATCTGAATTTTCTATATTTTGTTAGAGTAGCATGCTTGAAGCGTTAATTGAGTTATTTGGTGGTATCCTAACAAAATTCTACTATATGGAATGCATTAATATTGCACTATGCATGTCATCAAAATCTAAAAAGTGGTTGTCCTATAAATAATTTATTTACATATTATTTATGGTTAATACATTGTTGGTTTGTTCACATGTTTGTGCACCAACTACTGGATCCTAATAATTCTTACGGAG
This sequence comes from Avena sativa, assembly GCA_916181665.1. Taxonomy (NCBI): domain Eukaryota; kingdom Viridiplantae; phylum Streptophyta; class Magnoliopsida; order Poales; family Poaceae; genus Avena; species Avena sativa. The sequence goes on along the minus strand of OV702284.1, from coordinate 181,136,882 downwards.
AGAGACCAAAAGTCTTATCTCTTAGGTTCCATGAAAAAGATATCAAAAATTGAGACCAATGTTATCTTGGTACTTCTCCGTGACGCCGAAGAAAAAGTTGTATGTATGTCACATCGTTGAGGACGAGACCGAAGAGACCTAAAATTATGTATCAAGTCACCATTGTTGGATGCATTTAGTAGCGGACGATTTTCGGTGTTAACTAATGACTTTTGTGATATATGGAAAACTTTATATGGTGCCAGGAGAGATTTCGCACACCAAAATAGTTTTTAACACATGTTTCAAACACAAAGATTGAGTTTCACAACAGTAAAGAGTTCGCACAGATCCATAATACTTTCGTGAACTTCATCAAAAAAGAAGTCATCGCCGAAACCGGGCTTCTTTATTGTTGCAACAACACCACACCTAAACCATGGCTCATAGGTACTTTGCCTTTCAAGTGAGGTAGGCTTCCTTGACTGCATACCTGATATATCCTTATTTCTTAGTGTATTGTTATTATATAACTATAAGTTGATCGTGAATCATTATATAATTTGTCAATTATTGCCTAACTAATGTTCTTTTAGTATATTTATGCATCTATATCTAATGTCATACATTATTTTTGTTTCTTATATTAATTATGTCAAGATTAAATATTAGTGCACAGATTTTCTATTGCCAATCCATCTTGTGGACACTGATATGATGTCAGAGTTTTTTAGGTATCACAGCAAATGGTCTATCTCATAAGTACCGTTTCTTTTGTCATGTCTCTAGGTCCTGTTAACATATTTGTAGTTTCTAGAAAGCATTTACTTCCATATTCAGATATATCATGCAAAGTATTATCTATTACCCCTAGTGGAAATAGGGCAATGTGTCCCGATTTATAAGGGGCTTTAGTCCCAGTTGCCGAACCGGAACGGGCCAATCGGGACTAAAGACAGCAACCTTTAGCCCTGATTCAGCCACGAACCAGGACAAACAGGACTCCACGTGGCAGCTGCATGGCGCGAGGGGGAGGAGCATCCATCCCGGTTTGTAATACGAACCGGGACAGATCTATCTCTGCCGCGGTAGCAATTTGGCACATTTCTCTGCCGTGGCAGAGAATTCATTTTGGTCACCTTTTTTTTGCCGCGACAACATTTTGGCCACTTTTTATATTGTTTTCTTTTTTATTTTGTGTTTTGCACTCATTAATGAAAGAACCATTATATTACACAACATCATCATGACTATAGAGATCCAAGTGTCGAACATATTACATTCGATACACAGGTTTCATGCACATATATACATACAAAATAAGCTCTTTGTACGGTCCCTATTTCCTTATACACCCAACTCCATATGATATTCTCCTTTGTGTTTATGACCTGTGCATCCAAGAATCCCGCCAATTCCTCCTGAATTTCTCGTACGTGATTCTTTGGCAGAAGACCGCCCCGCAGCCGTTCGATCTGATTTAAAGAAGGAGTCAACCTATATAAATGAAACTAAACACAATTTGATGGTAATAAAAAACTATGAAAATTGTTTACGTATGTGAAGTTGCTCTAAATTTCTGCCCTTTTCACATCACGTCTGATGGATGAACTCGCAAACATAGTATCCATATAAATTATTCCCTGGTCCCTGCGTTAGGCACTTTAGGAGAACAAAGTTCAATCAAAATAATAATCAAGCATGATAATGGTATCAAAACTAGAATCAAAGAGATGCATGGATCTAGCTAGTGGTACTTACATCTAGTGGTTGAAATATAAGCTCCTCTTTCCAAACACCCCTAGCCTTCTTGGTAAACCGTTTCCAAGCGTTGCCCAGCGAAGAAAATGAATAAAATGAGTTATTAATTACTTGATATCAGGAAATTCACGAATGTTGCCGATATAGTACCGTAATGATTAGAATTACCGTTGGAGCATCATCTGCATGTCCGCCCACGTCTCAAGGGGTTTATGTTTCGAGTCCATGACTAGCACCTGCCTTTTTTAGGTTGAATGATTAGCAGAATATAGTGGAAGCTGCGCATACATAACTCATCAATTATACACTTAACGTCGAATAAGCGAAATAGAAAGTGTATACAAGACAATAACACTCACTCGAAGTTGTAAGGAAATAGTATTTCCCTTCTGGTTTTTTGAAACCTTAATGTACAATACTATCCTCTGTATCCTGGGGTCTTTTTTTGAGATTAGCTTCATGAAAAAAATATGGGTCAATGAACCCAATATCATAGATTTGTCCTCTAATGCATTCGAGAATCTTCATTCTGCATAATATAGTATGATTATATACATGCAATAAACAAGGTGAGATAGTTAGATACTTAATTACAGAATTAGTACTTACAGACAATAGGCACTGATCATCGATTTTTCCAAGGCGTCTTGATTAAATAATTGAAATAGTTCAACAAATTCAATAATTACCATGTCATTTTCTTTCCTATAATGCTTTTTTGTAACCCTTAGCATTATCCAGTTAGCCCCGACCTTTGTGGCATTCATGTACCAATTATGCAATCTTCGCATTCTTGTTGGTAGATTTTTTACCTCCTCAGGTTTGACGAGAGGATTCCCGTACTGGTATTTGTATGCTACTTGAGCCGCTCTAACTGGGATAAGTAGTTAGCAATACTCATACCTTGAGCAGCGGCCACTTCTATGTATATTATAACTACCTATGGATCATACTTCTCTTTGGACTCATATTTGCTCGACCCCACATTGGTATGGGAAATCACCTTGAGAGGGGGGCACGATTGTATTTTTTATTCTCTGAGCTGGGGAACTGATTTCCCGCTGGCACTAGTGCTCTTGGATAGATTTTGTGCCGCATGTGACTTGAGAATAGAGCATTCATAGTCTGATGACTTGGCTCGGGTTGGTCAAGGCCCTTTAGCATTTTGAACACTCGGGCTCTCTCTTCTTCGGTGCTGGGGAACTCTAGCTCTTTCGGCCATCTTAGCTTAGCGAAAAACTCTGTCGTCTCCGCCTTGATGATCGCCACAGTCTCCTCTGTAGTACAGTCATAAGCTCTCTTGGGAGGAACCTTTGGTAACTTTAGAAGAGGCTCTTGTTTACATGCCGGTGATCGCTTACCACTCCGCAGAGTAGCGGTGGTACGCTAACGCTTTTTTTTCCTGAGGCGGTGGTGATGGCTGGCGCGGCGGCAACGGTTGCGCTAGAGACGGCTGTTGCACTAGAGACGGGTGAGGCGACGGAGACAACTGTTGTGCTGGTGGAGATGGGTGAGGCTGCGGCAAAGATGTCCTTGGCGTCTGATTTGTAAGCACGATATATTCCTTTGGCCATAGAATGGTGACGTTTGTTGCTTCTCCCAGTTCAGTCACATACCCTTCACCTACAGGGCAGTCAAGCTTCAACTAGTGAAATTCGTGCATAACTTCATCCACCCCGACAACAGCGTAGCCCTGTGGAACCGGACGGCAATGGTAAGTTGGTTCAGGTCCAATTGGTAAGGCATAACCGACTGCCACCTTCATTGTTATGTTCAGAACTTTGACATGTAGCTCGCAATGTGTCATCTCCGTGATATCATCCATTGGGTAGCCAACACGAGCCATCATCGGTGCACCATCATCATCGTCATCACCCGGGACCTCGGTGGAAGCCACACTGCTTTTCCGATTATTCGATAGGCCAGTAACATCAAATGCAGGTTCTACCACCATGTGCTGTTGAGATGGGCCAGTAGTACCTTGCTGGCTAAGTGCATCAATTTTATCTTGTTGCCGCTTTAATTGTTCTTCAATTTTACGCATTCGGTATGCCTGAATATTTGCTTCAATTTCATCCTTGTCCTTTCTCCTCTTATGGATTTTATCAGGATATTTCTTCCTGTTTGTGGGAAACCCAGTGCTCCATGGTTGGGAGCCTATTGTGCCTCGTGTTCATCCTTTGTGTTCCAGATACCCAAGGGCGAGTGTGAGCTCGTCATTCTCTCTATCGGGAATGAATCCCCCTCTTCAACAGCCTTTACTGCATTTCTTATGTCCTCGATGGGCAAGGTGTTTTATTTATGTCTTATGTTATATATAAACTTCCCTTATGAGTCCAACGTGCCCCCATGCCCGTAAAACCAATTATTTCAATGTTCGATCCAATCAGCTGTCTCTGGGATGACCTCTTTAGCATGCATATCATCCTCAAGTTTCTTCCACTTAGGAATGGAAGCCCTATAGCCACCTTGCCCCATAGTATGGTGATACTTCTTGTTAGCAGCATTTAGCTTATTCGTTTTAGACATTTTCTTAGCTACCGCCGATGTCTTGTAATCCACAAACTCATCCCAGAATGGTTTTAACTTCTGATACTAAACCTGCTTGAAATCCGGAGTCTTCTTTTTCGCACATAGTGAAGGTGCAATCTTTTATTCCAATTGGTGAATTGCCGGGCCATTTTCTTAAGAGCCCACTCCTAGACCTTCTTCTGGGTGGAAGCGGCATGTTGCTTGACCTCCTCATCTGGATTCTCCGCATTCAGATCCACCTCTATCGTCTGTAGGTGAAATTAAGCATGAGCCTCCTCCAAAGTAAATCTTTGGCTTTGTTCGGGACATATAAATGCTTATCTTCTTACGGATCAATAGACTTATTCCAAGTGCGCATGGTGATTAGGACGAAGTCCCTAAAGATTACTCCACATTGTGCCACAAATTTGATTGCGACAAGAAGGGGACCCGTCGGTTTGCCGTCATCAGCGACTTCTTCGATCCTGTACCTCTCATGGTCTTCCAACTTTTTGGTTGGGCCTCGTTTGCTCTTTGTAGTAGATTTTCTCGATCCGGAGGGCTAAAAGATGAAAGATCATTACTATATGTATATAGACAGCAGAGGATTAGTTAATTAGTATTACATGCACCTCGCCGGAGTTTGTAATATTCAATGTTCCTATGGAGCGGTCGTCTTCTCCCTCAGAGAAGGCATCACCTACTCCCTCAACAAAGCCGATGTCTTGTCCCTCAATGAAGTCGTCTCTTTTGGAAAAAAGAGGATCACCCTCACCGGAGTTGTTCAGAAACGTCGATACATCTATATTTTCTTCCCCGCGGGTCACACCTTGGATCAACTCTTCCTTTTCTTCGTCTCTGCTGTGTGGTTCTATATTTTCTGCGTAGGTGGAAAAACGAATAAGTTAGAGCGGCTAAGGGAGGAGGTTAGGTAGGCAAGATTTGAGGGGCTAGGGCTGGGTGCCGAGAGATATAAACCCTAATTCGGAGAAACCCTAATATATACATACACAATAATAAAAATGAATTTACAATATTTACAATAATAAAAATGAACTAAAAAAAATATTCCGGAGTTCCGAGGGGTGTAAACCCTAGTTTGGAGAAACCTTGGATGCATATGAGAGGGGTCACTTTGTTCTCTAATTAAACTTGTCATGTAAATTGTTTAACAATGCATCATTATATCTTTAAAAGATAGATCTCATTTTTCTAAACATTTTAATATATTATACATATTTTTCTGACTTATAATGAATTACTTATGAATTCTACAAGAATTAAAACATTTCTGAAATTATTAAACCAATTTAGAAATGGGTTATTGCGTCAGCATGACATCAGCTCGGGGTGGGGGTTATTTTTTACCAGCGCAGAGTCTACCCACTAGGGCTGACCTATGGGCAGGGGCCAGGCTGACCCGTGGGGCAAGGCCAGGGGCAAGGATAACCTGTGGGCTAGGGCCATGGCCACCTCGGCGCCCGGTCGGCTCGCTGGTGAGTACAGTTAGGCGGTGGCCGGCGACGTGGCTAGAGGGCACGGGAGAGGGCGTGCGCGGGATTGTTCGATAGTGGGCGTCGAGGCAAACCTAACTATGATGGAACCGCCTAGATTTGGTCACCGGAATAGGGCACGCGACGACACGCGAGCGGGGGCGGACGACGACACGCGACACGGGAGAAGGAGAGCGCGAGAGGGGAGTAAAGAAGGGGTCCAGGAGATTAAAAATCTCACCCTCGACGCGTGTGTAGCCTTGGCGGGGACATAGGAGATCGGCAGAAATGGTGATGGCGACGGCGGAGCTCATCTTTGACGGGGAAGACGCGGTCGATTCCGGTCGCGCGTCTTTGATTCCTTTGGCGAGGAGGAATAGCACAGCGAGGTAGCGTGTGGAGGCCGGCCGAGATGCGGCGGTTGGGCAGCCTGACGGCGTCTGATCGAGCTTGTCATCGCGGCGGTGGCGTATCTATTGCGGGTGAGTGAAAGAGGAACAAGGAAGAAGGAGAAGGGGCACGCACGGTTAACTAGTAGGACTCTTTCGTCCTGTTTGGTGGCACCAACCGGGACTAAAGGGTCATACATTCCGGTTGGTGGCTCCAACCGGGACGTATGCTTCACCCTTTTGTCCCGGTTGGTGCCACCAGCCGGGAGTAAAGGCAAATTTTGGGCTGAGCCCAAGCGACGCGTGATGGATTAGTTGATGTGGAGCCTGTTGGGAACCCCAAGAGAAAGGTGTGAAGCATCACAGCAGCAAGTCTTCCCTCAGTAAGAAACCGAGGTTATCGAACCAGTAGGAGGAAGGAAACGTCACACAGGTGTTACAAGCAACGTGGAGACCTGCACAACACAAAATCAAGACTTTGCCCCAAATAACAGTAAGGTTGTCAATCTCACCGGTTGCTGTAAAAAAGGATTAAATGTATTGTGTGGAAGGTAATGGTGGTTTGCAGCAAGTAAACAAGTAACGGTGGAATATGTATCAATGGTAAAGATTGGACCGGGGTCCATAGTTCATTAGAGGTGCTCTCCTTAGATAAACAACATGGCATGAAGGGTAAACAAATTACAGCAGGTCAATTGACAGGAACTGAGAAAGGCATAACAATGCAATTACTAGTCAGAAAGATCCTATGAGATTCGATTGGGCAATACAACAAGATACATAGACCACCATCCAACTGCATCTATGACTAGAAGTCCACCTTCAGGTTATCATCCGAACCCCCTCCAGTATTAACTTGCAAGCAACAGACAACTGCTTTAAGCAAAGTGTGTAAGGTAAACAGTCCACATGTTCCATGAACAAGAGACCATTGTTTTCTCCCTAGCAGCAACAACACATCTACAACCGGAGAGATTTCTGTCACTTGCCTTGGAAACTAGAGGCATGAACCTACTATCGAGCATAAATACCCCCTCTTGGAGTCACTAGCAACTAATTGGCCAAGATAGCTACTAACAACGGAGAGCATGCAAGATCACAAACAACACAGACATGATAGAATCATAAAGACAAAACCATTAATCAAACCAATATAATAATCTCAATATCCATCGGATCCCCACAAACAAAACATGCATGATTACAAATAGATTTGATCTTGATCATGAACGAAGCTCACAAGATCTATACATGGAAGCACAAGGAGGAGATACAACCATCTAGATACTACATGGACCCATAGTCCAAGGTGGAACTACTCATGCATCATACCAGAGAGAAGGCCTCCAGGATGATCTCCCCTCCGGCAGGGTGCCGTGAAGAACTTCAGATCCCCGCCGATCTAGGGACGACGGTGGCGGCGGCTACACAAGGTTTCGTGGAATATTGATCGGGTACTTAGGGTTTCTTCATCGGGGGCTTCTTATAGGCGAAGGGGGAGGCCGAGGCGGTCGCCAGGTTCCCCACACCCTGCCTAGGCGCGGGGCAGGGACCACCCGCGCCTAGGGGGGTGTGGCTGCCCTGGCATGCCTCTTCGTCTCCCCTCTGGACTTCTTGTTCCCCACAAAAAGTTATTGACTTTGACGTTTGTCCCGTCCAATTCCGAGAATATTTCCTTACTAGCTTCTCTGGAACCAAAACAGCAGAAAACAGGCAACTGGCACTGTGGAAACTTATTAATAGGTTAGTACCAGAGGCACCTCAAGGTGTAGACAAAGCAAAGCAAAGTAGATACTAAACAAGCATGGAGCATCAAAAATTATAGATACGTTTCTGATGTATCAAGCATCCCCAAGCTTAACTCCTACTCGTCCTCGAGTAGGTAAGTGATAAAAAGAATAATTTTTGAGGTGACATGCAACCTCACATTGAAGATCTAACCATTTGCAAGCATTGAAAGATGGGATCAAAGAACTCTAAACATGTGCATGAAAGATGGAGTTCTAACAATAGGACATAGTAACTATGCATGCAACATGAAAGGCTACAAACAAAGATCATGAATAACATGCATTGAAAAACATTTGCTTGTTTCACATACAAAAAACATAGCATAGTGGCAATCAGCTTGTCCCTCATAGAGTAGCAAATAGATGCATAGGACACCTTCAAAGTTCACAAGGGTGACTAGAAACAAATAGCACAAGAACAAGTAATATCACAATATGCATCAATCAATAAGCTTTGGAACACTGCACACAGAATGAAAACTATGCTCTCTTAATGGTGCCTAACGGTAGAAGGTGGAGACTCAACATAATGGTGGAAGAGAGGCCTTTTATAAAGGAAGCAGGGATTTCAAGTTTCAAAAAGAGCTTCCAAAAATTATGGTACTTGTTAGCTTTCAACCCTCATTGCCCCTATCATAAGCATCTTGAAGTGATTAAGGTTAAAGTGAACAAAGATGGAGTATATGTTTGACAAAGTATAAGTTGGCAATCTCAAGTCCCTTGAATACGAGGGCCACACCTCATGCTACTTAACTTCAGTAACCTGTAAGTTTTGTCATTGTAAGTACATGCATATCATAGAGAACCGCCAACGGGGTACCCCTTGCACATGGTATCATCCGAACCGCCATCCAACTTCATCTATGACTAGAAGTTCACCTTCAGGTTATCATCCGAACCCCCTCCAGTATTAAGTTGCAAGCAAGAGACAACTGCTTTAAGCAAAGTGTGTAAGGTAAACAGTCCACATGTTCCATGAACAAGAGACCGTTGTTTTCTCCCTAGTAGCAACAACACATCTACAACTGAAGAGATTTATGTCACTTCCCTTGGAAACTAGAGGCATGAACCCCCTCTTAGAGTCACTAGCAACTACTTGGCCAAGATAGCTACTAACAACGGAGAGCATGCAAGATAAAAAAAACACAGACATGATAGAATCATAAAGACAAACCATTAATCAAACCAACATAATAATCTCAATATCCATTGGATCCCCGCAAACACAACATGCATGATTACAAATAGATTAGATCTTGATCATGAACGGAGCTCACATGATCTATACTTGAAAGCACAAGGAGGAGATACAGCCATCTAGCTACTACATGGACCCATAGTCCAAGGTGGAACTACTCACGTATCATACCAGAGAAAAGGACTCCGGGATGATCTCCCCTCCGATAGGGTGCCGGGAAGAACTTCAGATCCCCTCCCCCGATCTAGGGATGACGATGGCGGCGGCTACAAAAGGTTTTGTGGAATATTGATCGGGTACTTAGGGATTCTGCATCGGAAGCTTCTTATAGGCGAAGGGAGAGACCGAGGCGGTGGCTAGGGGTCCTACACCCTGCCTAGGCACGGGGAAGGGCCCACCCGTGCCTAGGGGGCGTGGATGCCCTGGCACGCCTCTCTATCTCCCCTCTGGACTTCTTGTTCCCCACAGAAAGTTATTGACTTTGACCTTTGTCTCGTCCAATTCCGAGAATATTTCCCTATCTTTTCTGGAACCAAAAACAGCAGAAAACAGGCAACTGGCATTGTGGGAACTTGTTAATAGGTTAGTACCAGAAAACATGTAAAAATAACCTCAAAGTGTAGACAAAGCAAAGCAAAGTATATACTAAACAAGAATGGAGCATCAAAAATTATAGATACGTTTCCGACGTATCAGCGCGCAGGGGCCTTTAGTCCCGGTTGGTGATGTTTTCACATTTTATCTCTCGGTTCCACCTTATTTTTTATTTAGGGGTTTAAATTTGTAATGGTTTTTAGATGATAATTAATTTGGAATATTAAAAAAATTTAAACATAAAATGTGTTTGAATGTGAATATTAATTCAAAACCATTTTCTGTTTATAAAAATAATTGATTTAACTATTTAAACTATTACCCATTTTAAATTAAAAATGACTTAACTAATATTTTTTGCATATTAATTTGGAATATTAAAAAACTTTAAACATAAAAAGTGTTTGAATTTGAATAACTAATTCAAAATCATTTTCCGTTTTTAAAAATAATTGATGTAACTATTTAAACCATTAAACATTTTGAATTAAAAATGACTTAACTTACATTTTTTGCATATTAATTTGGAATATTAAAAACTTTAAACATAAAAAGTGTTTGAATTTGAATAACTAATTCAAAACCATTTTCTGTTCTTGAAAATAATTATGTAACTATTTAAACCATTTATCATTTTGAATTAAAAATGATTTAACTTATTTTTTTTGCATATTAATTTGGAATATTAAAAAACTTTAAACATAAAAAGTGTTTGAATTTGAATAACTAATTCGAAACAATTTTGTATTTTTTTAAAAATTGATGTAACTACTTAAACAATTAAACATTGTGAATTAAAAATGACTTAACTTATATTTTTTGCATATTAATTTGGAATATTAAAAAACTTTAAACATAAAAAGTGTTTGAATTTGAATAACTAATTCAAAACCATTTTCTGTTTTAAAAATAATTAATGTAACTAGTTAAACTATTTAACATTTTGAATTAAAAATGATTTAACTTATATTTTTTGCATATTAATTTGTAATATTAAACAACTCTAAACATAAAAAGTGTTTTATTTTGAATAACTAATTCAAAACCATTTCCTGTTTTAAAAAATAAATGATGTAAATATTTAAATCATTAAACATTTTGAATTAAAAATGACTTAACTTATATTTTTTGCATATTAATTTGGAATATTAAAGAACTTTAAACATAAAAAGTGTTTGAATTTGAATAATTAATTCAAAACCATTTTTTGTTTTTAAAAATAATTAATGTAACTATTTAAACCATTAAACATTTTGAATTAAAAATGACTTAACTTATATTTTTTGCATAATAATTTGGAATATTCAAAAACTTTAAACATAAAAAGTGTTTGAATTTGAAAAACTAATTCAAAACCATTTTCTATTTTTAAAAATAATTGATGTAACTGTTTAAATGAGTAAACATTTTAAATTAAAAATGACTTAACTTATATTTTTTGCATATTAGTTTGGAATATTAAAAATATGTAAACATAAAAAGTGTTTGAATTTGAATAACTAATTCAAAAACATTTTATGTTTTTAAAAATAATTATTGTAACTATTTAAACTAATTAATGACTTAACTTATAATATGGGAATAGTATGATATGCCACGATTTAGCACATAACATCGGTCATTTGGACCGAAAGCCATGAACCCTCGTACATGATAGGTCATTTTGTGCAGGTTTTTTTGAGACATAATAAATATACCAAGTTTGGTATTTTTACTTGAAACTATGTCAGATAATATGACACCACGCGAAGGATTTACATTGTTCGGACTTTTTTTGAATTTCTTATGCCCGTTTCAAATTTTTCCTGATTCGAAGTAAGGTCGAACTGGCATGCATGAAGATAGGGTAAGAGGCTCGTTAGAACTTGCATTGCATCTCTGAAGAAACAACATATTGTGAGTCTAAAAATGATTTTTTCAAAAAATCACGGGCGTTAGATCATGTACCTATAGTACAAACTGGACTCACTTCCTACCGATTCGACATACATTTGTCTTTTTCACCCGGGAAGGACGAAAATGTTTGAGATCTCCCGGTTGGGAGGTCGTCCATATAAGTTGGTCTAGTATTTTACAATAATGGTATGGTAGCATTCAGAAACAACATTTTTTTGGTTGCTTCACAAAACGACCCGTTTTTTGCGCTCGGAAAATGGAAAATGGATTTTCCGTGCAACGAAAAGCAAAACTTCATCCCGCAACATTGTTCTCCGTCCCAATGTCCACATGCATGCATAATATGGGCACCGTATCACAAACTATGCCACGATTCAGCATATAACATCAGTCATTTCGACCGAAAGCCATGAAACCTCGAAAATGATGGGTCATTTTGTGAAGGTTTTTTCGAGACATAATCAATATACCAAGTTTGGTATTTTTACTTGAAACTATGTCAGATAATATGACACCACATGAAGGATTTATATTGTTTATACTTTTTTGAATTTCTTATGCCCATTTCGAATTTTTCCCCATTCGAACTAAGTCGAACCGGCGTGCATGAAGATAGGGGACGAGAGTCGTTAGAACTTGCATTGGATCTCTAAAGAAACAACACATTGTGAGTCTAAAAATTATTTTTTTTCAAAAAATCACGGGCGTTAGATCATGTACCTGTAGTACAAACCGGACCCACTTCCTACCGATTCGGCAGACATTTGTCTTTTTCACCCGGGAAGGACGGAAAGGTTTGAGATCTCCCGATTGAGAGATCGTCCATGTAAGTTGTTCTAGTATTTTACAAAAATGGGATGGTAGCATTCAGAAACATCATTTTTTTGTTGCTTCACATAACGACCCGTTTTTTGCGCTCGGAAAATGGAAAATGGCTTTTCCGTGCGACGAAAAGGAAAACTTCATCCCTCAACATTGTTCTCCGTCCCAATATCCATATGCATTCATAATATGGGCACAGTATCACAAAATATGCCACAATTCAGCATATAACATCGGTCATTTGGACCGAAAGCCATGAAACCTCGAACATGATAGGTCATTTTTTGAAGGTTTTTTCGAGACATAATTTATATACCAAGTTTGGTATTTTTCCTTGCAACTATGTCAGATAATATGACACCACACGAAGGATTTACATTGTTCGGATCTTTTTTGAATTTCTTATGCCCGTTTCGAATTTCCCCATTTCAGCAGACATTTAGTCCCACCAACCGGGACTGAAGGGATTGCGGTAGGCTGGGACAGGAAGCACTAATGATAGGGGTGAGTGTCGACATTATGTCATGCTTCTTGTACATTGTCCCGGATGGTGTCGCCAACCAGGACTAAAGATGAACCTTTAGTCCCGGTTGGAGACACCAACTAGGACAAAACATGAGTCAGTACTAATGATAGGGGTGAGTATCTACATTATGTTGTGAGTGTCGACACTAGGTCGTGCTGCTTGTACTATAAATAGGAATCTTTGTGAGTCGTCAAGCATCTCCAAGATGGTTTGCGAGAGTAGGAACACCACAACGGCCAGTTTGAGGGAGATGCCGCCTGAGCCGAGTCCTCCGGCATCTCCAACAAACTGGTCATAAAGGCACTCCCTAATATGTGAAATTAGTTAGCTTCCAGACGTATTGATCTAGTTAGAGAAGTTACAAGATGCAAGACGGTGTGCGAGAGCAGGGACACCAATATGGCTAGCTTTAGGGATATGCTGTCGGAGCCCAGTCCTCCGGCATCTCACTAAAGTTGGTCATAGATGCACTCCCTAATATGTTTCTGAACATGCATTTCAACCTTGGTATTATAGGAGCATACCACATAACCTTAGCAGGAACCCTCTTCCGGGGGCTCTCCCTCAACATCATCAGGGTCATCTCATCTGATCTTATACCGCAATGCAGTGCATACCGGACATTTATCTAAATTCTCATACTCTTCACCGCGATAGAGGATGTAGTCATTCATGCATGCATGTATCTTCTGCACATATAATCCTAGAGGATAGAGAGTCTTCTTTGCTTTATACGTACTCTCAGAAAATTTGTTATGCTTTGGAAGCTCTGGCTTCATTATTTTCAGCAACTTTTCAAATGCGGAGTAGGTTAGACCTCACTCTACCTTCCATCGCAGCAATTCCAGTGTGGTACCAAGCTTTGTGCTGCCATCTTCGCAATTTGGGTACTACAATTTGTTATGATCTTCTAAAATGTCCTCCAACTTCAACTTCTCCTTTTCTTTTTCACAGTCTCGCTTTGCATCAGAAATGACCCTACCAAGATCATCAGCGGGCTCATCTGATGCCCGTTCTTCACCTCCTTCCTCTTCAATGTCTTCCATTGTAGTATCACCGTATTCAGAAAACATATGATAATAGTTGTTATCATCATACTCTTTTTCTTCATTGTCTTCCATCATAACCCCTCTTTCCTCGTGCTTGATCCAGCAATTATAGCTGGGTATTAAACCTTTCATAACTAGGTGTCCGCGAATGATTTTTGAGGTAGAGTAATCTTTGTTGTTCTGACATTGAACACATGGACAATGCATAAAACCATTCTCTTTGTTTGTCGTAGCCACATTGATAAATTTATCCACACTCTTAATGTATTCGGTTTCACGCCGGTCACCGTATATCCATTCCCGACTGTTTATCTGCATCATATATTTAAGTTTACCAAAAACCATTACAGAACATCATAAATAGTGAAATGACCAATTCACATCAACACATGCATTATATCAATGACAAATGAAAAGATAAGGTTGTTAACCTCGATCGAGGAGGAAAGAAAGAGGAGAAAACTCAAGTGTGGCTCGGGCACCTCCTATATTTTTTTGTGAGAAATTAAACGGGATTGTTCACTCAAACATTTCATCAAACACCTCGCATGCATAGGAAAAAAACTAGCACACACCTCTCATACCTTCCACCAAGAAAAAACAGAGGGGAGGACAGAGCGCTGGGACGGCGTATTTATAGACAGGGCTCATGCTCCCGGTTTGTAACACAAACCGGGACTAAAGGTGTGCGTCAGGCCACGTGTCTAGCGCCAAACCTTTAGTCCCGGTTTGTATTATACAAACCGGGACGCATGATCCCTCACGAACCGGAACGGAAGCCCCTCCGTCCGAGCGACGCGCCGGCCGCTCGAACCGGGACGGGTGCTTGGATTAATCCCGGTTTGTGGTCGAACCGAGACTAATACTCTGGACTGCTCCGAACAAAAGATCGTTTTTCTAATAATGTACAACCAAGATCTGTTATTAATTTTTTCTAGCATAATCTCATTCTGTTTTGCTTGCGGGTAGTATCGCCACCTGAAGATATGGCATACGAGGACATCAACCATGTGAAGATGATCTTCTGGTGTGATATTTTTATTCAGACCGTCCAACTTGATGAGCTTCTAGGAATATGATATTTGTACCTTGCACATATTTGTACAATGATAGTTGTACACCACAAAATACATTGCTCATGATGTAATTATTGTATTTGTACGGTCTAGAATACATTGTTGTACGTCTAGAGTACGTAGGCGAACTAGAAACTAGTTGTAAGAATTTGAGTGCATTTGTATGTACACCATGACATGGATTATATTAATGCTGAAATAATTATTGTATTTTCGATAAATCCACCATCGACCCAGCGTGGGTTAATACGACATTTTTTTTCTAATAAATCAACCTGCAACCAGCATAGAATAACCTACCCGTGATAACTTATATTTCCAGCCGCCAATAATGATCTAAAACCAATGACATAAATGGAGTTATCATGCTCATCAGCGACGAATCATCAATGACAGACATTATACAAAATAGATCGTCGGTAAGCATACCACTAACGACACAGTCTCCAACAATTGTGTTATTGATGATCTAAAAATGCTTCACGAATGACGGCTAGATAAATAAAACCTGCGTCATAGTAAATCAAGTGCTCGCCGGTTGAAAACTAATGCTGACAACCAGTTTGTTATTTAAGTCATCACCGACAACTTAGTGCTGACGTCCAGGTGCAGTTTTTTATCGTCACTTAATGAAGCACATTCGACGTACATAGATTATACGCACGCCGCTGATTAGCTGCGCCTCGTAGATTGGATACCCGCGCCTCGTCGACTGTAGTATACCAAGTGATGAACGTCTCTATCGTCGGTATAGTTGATTTCTAAACCGTTAATGGTAGGCATTTTTTGCGGTAGTCATACGTGTGAAATAAGGAAATTTTGAGAGAAAGGGGAAAAGAAACTTAGGAGGTAAGCTTCCTCCCTCTTGGCCGCCAAATTTCCCCGCCCATGCACTCCTATATAAATGGACTGACAGCACTCTCTCTTTCTCTCTCTCCCTCTCTCTCTCTTCCTACTCAAGAACATCATTCCTCGGTGTGCTTAGTAAAGCCCTATAAACTCCACCATCACGCCATCGTGCTACAGGAGTGATATCGCCCACCACTCCACCTTGTCTTACTGGATAAAAGAAAAAGGAGATGACATTGAGCCGTACGTGTGCATATCTCGGAAGCGCCGCTAGTAATGGCATTGGATCGGTTTGGGCCGTGAAGTAATACGACTATGCCAATCATGATTTTTGATCGTTAACGCTTTAGATCTACAAGGGTATATAGATCATACTCCTCTAGTTACTAGCATGTAGTAGATGGATCTTGGGGTTTCTTCCTCAATCTCATAGGTACATTTTTGTTTTTTTCGTACAACAAACCCATAAATGATATGTGGCTACATGGGCATAAACAAAAGGACATTTCCCCATCCATCTTTGCTCTATCGACACTGAAATATTCACTGTTAACGAGGGAGTTCCAAAAGATTTTTTGTGGGAAAAATAAACACCTCCGGGGGATCACAATGCAATACTCAGAGTTTTTCAACCTATGGACACTTGTAAGAAATGTGCAACTTATCGAGGCGCAGCAGATGACATCACTTGGAAATTCTCTACCTCAGGAGCATACATGCATAAACGGTGAGCGTGGCATATAAGGCTCAATTCGAAGGCTTCACTAGATTCAATGCCGAAGTTGGTATGGGAAAACTGGGCCCTCCCAAGTGTAAACTCTTTCCATGGCCAATCCTTCAAGACTGGGTGTGGACGGCCGATCGCAAACAAATACGGTGTCATGGGGATGACCCCTAGTGATCCCAAGTCAACGATTCAACGGGTCAACAATGAAGAGTTAGAGAAGGTTGGGGATGACCGGCTGTCTGGGCTGGCTAAGCTGCGGTCCGGCTATCCTTAGCCGGATCCACTTGATGATGGCCAGCTTCCCAGACAGCTCTCCCCTTTCTAGCGGTCGGCTGCCTCCCATTGGCGCTCCCTCATCGATAGCCGGCTACACCCATTCGGCTCCCTCTTCTGCACGATGTCAATGCTCATGTCGCATCATATATACGTTGTAGCACTCGGGCTGGTCGTTACCCACATCAAGGTAGTACCATGGCACTGTGACCATCATGCTGACCGCGACAGCCAATGTTGCCTATGCCTGGCACACTGGTCGCACATTGTCGCTTATTCCATGATGTCAGATGATTGTGACGACAAGACTGGACAACCGACAGGACTCGATGGGACCCTCAGGAAGAACGTAGTTAGCTGACAGCTAGGCCTAGCCCATTTTCCCTCTCTCTCTCTCTCCCATGTACCCTGGGAACCATGGATATAAGGTGACCCGGAAAGCTCTACTAGAAAAGGGGGAATGATAGAGAAAATTCCATCCATAGCAATGAGCAAGAATAGCTTCTTCTAGCTCAGACCCTTCTCTATCGAGACATACAACTCAAGGAGCAATCTTGTAATCTTGACCATAGTAGAGATCCTTGTAGGAGTAGCGGTGTTACCTCCACAGCGAGGACCCTGACCTTGATACATCACCTCGTTCTTATGCCTAATTCTGCATCTGGAACCCGTCGCTCGCTCATTAAGATCGACACATGTATCTTTGCCATCCCATGGTATATGTCGTCACGATACGACGACAGATGGCGAGGACCTAATTGTGGTGTTTTACAACTATGCAAGAGGGAGAATGAATCCGTGACGCACCTCTTGTTAAAGTGTTGTTATACACTCCGGTTTTAAAACGTGATTGTTGCATTGCTTGGGCTCATCTCCATTCACATGTCAAGTTGGGCAACACACAATACCGTCAAGGAGTGCTGGGAATCGATTATTTACACCAATGGTACTAGAGAAAATCTTTGGCTTCTCTTAGCACGATCGACTCTTGAAAAATATGGAACAAACGCAATGGGAGGGTTTTTCGCAAAATCTTTACCACGCTGACCTTGGTAGCTTGCAAAATCAAAGAAGAGGCGGGGTTGTGGAGTGTTGCGGGTGCAAAACACTTGGGATCAATCATGCCGGTAGAGAACATATTTGCTCGCTTGTAATTCGAATGTAAAACGTCTTCTATTTTATTGAGACGAGGCAAAGCTTCTGCCTCCGGTGAGATGCGAGCATCGCGGCAGTCCTTAGGCAATTTTGCCAGCGACTAACCTAAGCAGTTGGTAGTAACTTTTGAGATATGCGTCCAATATGTACTTGCAGTTGGTAGTAACTTTTGTGGTGAATTTATTAAATGTTCATACTCCCTTCATCTAAAAATAAGTGACTTGAATTGTCTAAATTCATATGTATTTTTTCCAAGATGGGACCATATCCCCGGCCGCTGCTTTGAGCGATGCATACGATCTTTTATTACATTATTTAGAACCTGTTTATACAAATCTTATTAATCATGGATTACTCAGGGTCTCAACATGAATGAGCCATCTAAAGATAATTGATAACATGATATGACACTGCATTGGCATACTATCCTAAGATAAGTACGCCAGTTGTACTGATTGTATGTAATAAGATTTATATGTATTTATACAATAAAAAACGTTTAGATATATGCGAATCTAGATCAATCCAATTCACTTATTTTCAGATCAAAGGGAGTATCGATTTTACGAACAGGTAGTGTTGACAACATTACGTTGTTGGAACTTTTTGATTTTGTGAAAAACATTGTTGTAACTTCACATGGTTGTTGTGCTTTAATGACAAAAACAGAGGCCGTTTCAGGACAACTTTCTGTCGATCTAAAGTGAAAAAAGAAACTGTCTGGTGGAACAAATGACGTTTCTAATGTCAAAAGAATTTAAAATGAAAGTTGTTCATATAGTTTGCAAGTTCTATATGTATATGTAGAATTGGACACATACTTGTATTTGTGACCCATGTGAAAAATATTTGGTGCTGCAAAATATGCTTTGTTGAGCAACACTTTTTTTGCTTAGGTCTTTTTTACTCGTGTTGTAGGCACATGAGACTATGCGAGCATCAGCATGTATGTCGAGAGAACAAAATATAGATGGGAGCATGGGAACGAAAAGAGTGTTCCCGTATATTTCTTATTCACCTTATACTTACATCATATGTTGGTGCAGATGCAGTGTGTAATTGATTTTATTTGAAAGGAGCATATGTTGATATCGTGAGATACAATTACATCTAGCCTCTGCAACAACTCATAACCATATTAGTATTACGAATACACACAGCCAAAAAATAAAAAATACAAGAAAAAAGAAGTCCTGATACAATGATCTATGTCTTACAACAGCGGACCAAACACCACCGAGACTGTACCAGAGAATCATCCTCTCCAAAAGAGATGTCTCCAAGAAGGGAACAATGCACAAGCGTCGTCATCATTCTGATCAACGGTCATGGGTTTTTACCCCAGAGAAAGTCCACGCTCACAAAACAATGCCTTCAACAAGGTTATTGCCAGACACAACCAATTAAGGCTAGACCTTAGATATTCACCCTGCAAGTTTGAACTCTGGAATCCTCCTATACTGTCGTCCCCGCTTTCCAATGTTGCTGCTCCAAGACCCAGTTCACCAAGCCAAAACCTCAATGCCACTAGGATTCAAACCACCATTAACAGTCTCTACACCTTGGCTTCCATGTCATTCTCCGCGATGTTATATGTTGATCTAAATTCTACAAAGTATAGGCCAACTTCTGACGAGTGGAGCGAGTCGCCGTCTGTACGGATCATCGAAGATCTAGGTTTCCACCGATATATAAACCCCTTGTAAGACGCCGGTTGGGATGCGTTGCATCTGTGAAATCTCCGGCGTTTGTAAACACTCCTTGATATAGTGAAGTTTCGCTGGCTGGCGCCCGTGGTTTTTTCCTCTCTTTGTTGGAGAGGTTTTTCCACGTTAAATTTGTGTCCCCTTGCTGCGTTTTCGTTTTCGTTCTTCGTTATCTTCTTGTCGCAATTGTAACACGCGACGGACTTCACCATGGGGATGATAATTTTGCATCCCAGCAGTCATCACTTGGCAGGAGGAGGTAATCCACCTCCGCGGCAGCAAGTGCAAGTACCTCGGCCGCATTAAAGTGTTGGGCATATAGTACAACAAGAAGACCCAAATACCTATAGATACAATGATGGTTACTCGGCAATGATCAACGTCGGGTATCAAATACCGGACCACCTATATAACACAATGGGATCTCGTCTGGGAAACAGAAATCTCTAGCCGGATGATGCAAGGTTGAGACTAGATAAGATAAAGATGGCTGAGCTCGTCGAGGCGCAAAGTCCGCCGGGACCAACATGTTTTGGACCAAGGATCATCAGGGAACCTCATGTGCCAAATTTTCAGCTAGCGAAGGGCACCAAGACATATGACGACAGCACTAAGCCTGTGGATTGGTTGATTGACTATGGCACCGCTGTAAACATAGCACATGAAAACCTCAGATGGGCAGTGAGGTATGTTCCACAAATGTTGTAGGGACCAGCAAGAGTGTGGCTGAATAACTTGCCACCAGGAACCATCAATAGTTAGGTGGATTTTGATGAGGCCTTTGACAACAACTTTACCAGCACATAAAATAGGATGAATCGCCCATATCAGTTAGCAATGTGCAAACAGAGGTCGAATGAGATAGATAGAGAGTTCCTCACCAGGTGGTGCACAATGCACAACTCCTGTGAAGGGGTGATCGAGTCATATGCCATTGCATGGTTAGCGCAAGGATGCCAACATGGAAGTGTGTTGTGACAGAGGCTGCAAAGAGATATGCCGACGAGTCTAGCCGAGACAATGAAGATTGCTGACTCATATGTGTTGGGAGATCCGACACAGACGGGAATATGAAAAACCCAGCATACGATGGAGACGGGTCATACAGGTGACATGAACACAATGATTACAGAGGAAAGAGAAATGAAGAGCGGTCGGATTACCGCTACGGTTCAAACCAAGTTGCTGCAGTGAGTCAAGATCACCAAGATGCTGGCAATAGCCAGTGTCAGAGGGGTAGTGGACCACAACACCAACAATGGGTACCAAAGAATGATGGCAAAAATCTATATGAGAAAAAGAAACCATGGGAAGAAAAGCAAAGGTACACATATGAAATGATGCTGGATTAGTCGTGCAAGTTTCATACTCCTAATCCGAGTAAGCCGGCGAATCATACGACTCGGCAGTGCAACTGGTTTCAAAAGGCCAAGAAAGGAGAATCAGCGAATCATCCCCCCACCTCCCCCTCTGCCACTCACATGAGCAAATGCTAAAATTGTGGTCGCACAACCGAGATACGAGAATCAGCAGCCGAGATACAATAACTTGGACAGGAGGGAAGTTGTGCATCAAGTGCACGACCCGAGAGATGATGGTGGGAATGTTAGACAAAGATGTCGAAATGAGTACATAGAGCATCATCAGAGTTACATGGTGTTCGTGACTGAGCCAAATGACAACCAGAGTCAGCAACAATGAATGATGGAGGTAAATGCCGCAATGCCGGCTATGCCAAAGTACATGTACTTGTCAGACTAGGAAATTACTTGGAGCATAAAAGATCACCCCAAGGTTATGCCAAAACCATGTAGGATATGCCCTGGTGCTCGATCTAACACTCATGGGCCCATACATCAACGTCAAGTTCTCCAAAGTGCCGATAGATGATGGTAACAGCATCAATATAATGTACAAGGTACAATGCACAAGCTGGGGATCAGCCCAAAAATGTTGGAGCCGACTAAAACCACTTTCAATGGCATTGTGCCGGGACTGTAATGTGAGCCAAATGGCAAGATCTGGGTTGATGTTCTATTTGTAAATAGAGAGAATTGCCAGACTGAATCTATACAGTTTGAAGTGGTGGATCTCACCAGCTCTTGCCATGCTTTACTCGACAGGCTAGCACTGGCAAAATTCATGGCATCTACTCACATAGCATATTTGAAGATTAAACTGCCGAGTCCAAATGGTGTTATCACTACTGATGGTAACTACAAATGCTCTATGGAGTGTGCCGCGGCAGGATCTTCACTTGCAGAGTCACTGGTGATAGCTCATGAGAAGCAAAAGATTATGGAAGTGGCAGCTCTCGCTAAGTAGGCTCAATTGGCTATGTCGTCGCTGACTAAACCGCATGGGAATGTTTCCTTCCGGTCAAAAAAAGAGAAAAGGAAGATTCAGATCGATGAGGCTTTCCTGGAGAGCACCGTTACCATTGGTGTCGGGTTAAAGAAATAGGAAAGCGAGCTCACCAACTTCCTCCATGAGAATCGGAATATCTTTGCATGGTCCACATAGGATTTGCAAGGTGTACCGAGGGAGTTGGCTGACACTCTCTACATGTGAGGCCAGATGCAAGGCCGGTGAAGCAACCTCTCCGCCGCTTTGCCAAAGATAGGATAAAAGTGATTGCTGATGAGATAACTCGGCTCTTGGCTGCCGGGTTTATCACGGAAGTGCTACACTCGGACTGGTTGTCAAATCCATTTCTGGTAAATAAGAAGAAAGATGATTCCAATGTCGCTATGGTATGACGCATGTGTATCAATTACACCAATCTAAACAGGGCTTTTCCAAAAGACACATTCCCCTTACCGCGGATTGATCAAGTGATCGACTCCACGGCTAGATGTGAACTACTATCATTTGTAGATGCTTATTCTGATTTTCACCAAATACCGTTAAATCCGGATGATCAAATAACAACAACCTTCATTACCCCATACGGGGATTATTGCTATCGCACTATGCCATTTGGCTTGAGAAATGCTGGTGCCACATATCAAAGATGCATGCAAAAATGCTTACATGATCAAATTGACAAAAGTGTCCAAGTATATGTTGATGATGTGGGAATAAAAACCAAAGAGTGTCATACTCTCATAGATGATCTGCGGCAAACATTTGAAAACTTAAGAAGATTCCAAATGAAACTTAACCCAGAAAAATGTACATTCGCTGTCCCGGCCAGAAAATTACTCGGTTTCCTAGTGTCCAGCCAAGGTATAAGGCAAATCCAACTAAAATAACGGCAACAATAATAATGGAACTACCAAAGAGTCTCAACGATGTCCAGAAGTTCACTGGATATCTGGTGTCGTTGTGTCGATTTGTTAGTCGTCTAGGTGAGAAAGCACTGCCGTTATATCTGAAGGGAATATCCCCGAGAGGAAATAATAAAGTGGTTATTATCTTATTCCTTGTTTATGATAAATGTTTATTTTGCATGCTATACTTGTATGGAAACATTAATACATGTGTGTTTAATAAACGAATAAAGAGTTCCTAGTTATGCCTCTCATATAAACTAGCTCATTGATTAACAAGATGATCAAGGTTTCCTAATCATGGACATTGGATGTTGTTAATAACGAGGTCACAACATTGGTGGAATCATGTGATGAACATTCATCTGAAGCATAGTAATACGATCAAAGTCATTATGTTTAGATTATTACAAAGTACCTTTAGTCCTTATACCATGAGATCATGTCAATCACTAACACCAGAAGAGTAACTTGATAACATCAAACGTGTCAACACCCAGATTTTTTATCCCAGATGCCTGTTATGCCATACATCGCAATCCCAGGATTACCATTTTTGCGAGACATAACAGAATTGGATACCACAATACATCATCCATTACAAACCGTAAATAAGTTCTTACACAAATAGGGATCTCATGATCCAGTTCTTAATACAACTTCAAGCAGCGGAATACGTAATAATAACGGTAACGTAGGCGAAGCTCCATCTTCGGGGTCACAAGCAATGCTGATGATGGGAGATGATCCTAGTTGTCGTAACCTTCCTGGGGTCCATTCTCCAAGTACTCCTCTTCATAGTCTGGCCACAGGAATAGCCAGGGACAAAGCCATGAGTACTCTTTAAGTACTCAGAAACTAATACTAACAAGTAAAAGGGTTTTTGGATAATAGGAAACTAGGCTCTAGGGTTGTTTTGCAAAGGCCAGATTTATCTCTACTAAGTTCAGAAGCAAGAGGAGCTAATTTTATAACTCCTAAGTGGGAACTTGTATCTCATGTCACAACTCTGTTGTGGTCAAGTCAAAGTCTCAATTCATTTCACAAGTCTTTTGAAAACATCTGACGGGGGAACAGTAAGGCCACTCCAACTGTCCATAACCACAGACGCGGCTATTCGAATAGTTTGATACTCTGCAGAGGTTGTACACTTTCACCACAACATTCGATACATCTGTCAGGAACAAATCCTGAATTCACCATACTCAGTATGCGGATAATCAATCCTAACCTTTCAATTACACGCCCTAGTATAAGCACCTCTCCTGTGAGTTTGGCCTCCCAACCATGACCAACTTTCATCTTTGGTACTGCACAGGAGGACAATCTTCACAAGGTAGCCTCAGCTCATACCTTGGCCGTGAGGGAACTAATACTAAGGTATATAAGTTTCCAGTCAAGCCCTACCCAATCTTTGAGTATTGTGGTTGTACGATAAAATTGGAATGGTATCGCATCCAAAGAACCATCAGTTTTATAAAAGGCTAAGGCTCATGCCTCAACATTTTCATCACCATAATCATCTGGTGTTCGGAAACATATGTCAAAACATCTCAGTAGAATGATCCATCATTCTAAGGTTTTAATAACCATTTTCACCAAGTATTCCCATCTAAAGTTGATCAAGTTTTATGCTTAGCACTAGCATCTACAAGTGGGGATAGGTACTAATGAGAGGTGGTAAACTAGTGGAGTTTCAACTAAGTTCAATCTCATGCCTTAGGATGACATCAAGATTTTCTAGCTTAGGCCAAATTTTATGCTCTTTATGCAACCTTCAATTATCCTTCTAGTATCTACCAGTCACTTGAGTACTCTCTAAGGAAGTAGCTTTGATAAGGAAATAAAATAGAAAGCTTGCAAATAAAACTAGGAGGCGGTAACAAGTGGATATCATCACATATGCTTAAGGCATAGGATTGGCAGGGTAACAAGTAAGGGTTTGTTTGCATCAGTGGAATATCTTGCACATTCACCAGTAGTATTAGGCTTGCTAAAGTAGAGTATCTTGCAAGTGTTAGCTTTCAGATCCAACTAGTAGTATTAGGCTTGCATTGGTCCACTTGGTTAGTAAAGCTTGCTAAAGTAGAGTATCTTGCAAGTGTTAGCTTGCCTTGTGCAGAGCAGTGGTTGAAGTTTTCCTCGGCTTATTCTTCGTAGTATCCTCCTTCCTCCTCGTATCCTTGGTCGGTACTAGCGTCTATAAATAAATACGATGTACACAATCACCAAACAATACTTAACTACTTGCAATCATCACACAAAAGGGTCCTATAGATGATCTAGCATCATCACTAACATTACAAGATTAAAGCTTGGTTTAATTCCTTTTTAGTTTTAGAAAAGTAATTTCTACTCATTGAAAAACTACTTAAGATTTAATATTCTCCAAACCAAACATGGGATCATGTTGACACATGTCATCACCACACATTTTAGTCCATGGGAATGTGATTTAAAGTGGTGTCACAATTTAATAAGGTTTTACCCTTTTATTTTAATTAAATAATGTGCCTAGAAATGCCTATGTGGCATTCTTTTATTACATAAACTTTATTTCTGTAAGTAAACCTATATATTTTTATATATTCTAAAAGGTATGGTTAAATGTGATTTTTGAGAGTTGGAATCAACTCAAAAGCTATTATGGTTTAAATTTGAAAAATGTTTGAACGCAGAAAGGCTTCTGCCTTGTTATTTTTACCAAGGATGATCTACAGATCCAAATGACTTGAATCCAACGGGCTTGGATTCAGCATTCTCAGACCTTTCTAACAAAATTAGTTTCATTCAATTTGGTGCACTGAATCGATCTGGGTTGATTTTTGAAACTGGGTACAGAAGTGTGTTTGAAATAAAATGGAAAAAGTTTAATTCAAATAACTAGGCTGTGCGGGAAAGGTTAACGGGCCGGCTGCTAAGCACAGCGCTTCCGCGGGCTGCATAAGTGGATGTCCCCACGCGTCAGTGAGACAGGGGGTGCGAAGCGGTATGGGGTGATGTGGTACGTTCGATCTGGTTCTAATCCAATGGCTGAGGGTCATTATCGACGTTGGGCAACGCCGGCGAGATAGAAACCTAGCGCGGCCAGTGGGGGTCGTTGGGGGCTCATAGGGGTTCAGGCGAGGGTCGGCGAGGCGGGCGAACGACGAAGTCGACCACGGCGAACCTCCTGGTACTGACAGCTTCTCCTGGGGCGGCTCCAATCGCTGGCTCCCTTCTTCTCTAGCAGCGGCGGGCTCCGGTGAAATTCCGGCGCTACGCTGCTCGCCTTGCTTCGGGAACGGGGTGGAATGATCAGTGAGGAGAGGGGAGTGAGATGGTGTGCTCAATTCGGCTGGGGGTGGCCTCTATTTATAGTGGAGAGAGGGGACCGACGGGGCACACGGTGAGCTCGTCGTGGTCGATGGTACAGATGGCTATCGGCATGGGCAACGGTAGGGGGCGGTGCGGTGCTCCCTGGCGATTCTCAACGACACGGTGGCGAGACGTGGGGCGGTGCGGCTTGGTCGGAACGCGACGGTGTTCTGCGCGTGCCCGGCGGAGAATTTAATGGCGCACAACGCGCGTGGTCCGCGCGGCGGCGAATGAGCGTGTCTGCGGGGTTGCTAGGACGGTGGTGATCACGTATGCACGCGGCGAGGGAGGCGCGCGGTCTGTGGGCGTCGGTCGAGCGTGGCGCACGGGGCATGCTCTCGGCATGGTTGCTGGCGAGGTTGGCATGGTTCGTGCGTGTTGTCCAGTGGCTGGCAACGTTCGAGCGCTGGACAGGGAGTGGCGATGGGGTGTTGGCTTGCTCCTAGACATGCTGGCTAGGCTTGTTTCTACTCCTAGCTTGCTGTCGACATGGGGGTGATAAGGGTGCATTCGGCCTGCTCACCATTGATAGAAATGCCAAGCTTAAAGTGATGCTAAGGGTGTGCAATTGAGCTAGATGATCTACTAAAACCTAGTTGTAACCAGAGAGGGAACAAGTTAGGCTTCAATCACTGCTCACAATAGTGTTTGGATTTTGTTTGACTTGTGTCTGCCAAGTGATTGATGAAATGGCCGCAAGAATTCATGTTTTGAATTTTGAAAAGATTTTTGGTGGGTGTGCTAGGTTGGTGCTGGTGAGTCTGCAGATGCTTGGGTTTTGAAAGTTGAGCTAGTTTGGGTGGTTTTTGAAAAATTGGGATCTTCTCATATGATAAAGATTCAATTTTTAAATGTCATTTAAACTATGCATTTGAAAGTTTCTGGATGATCACAAAGTGGGCCTTGATACTTTGTTATTAGTACAATCAAGGGGTGCAATGATCCAGAAAAGTTTCTGTTAGGTTCTAAAAGTTTGAGACACCCAAAGTAGGCATGTGAGTTAAATTGGTCAAAATGACCATTCACTCATTTAGCTTTGTTTTGATTTACTGGTCTTTGAGAAAAGTTTGGGAATTGTTTAGATGATGTTTATTTCACCTAAGCATCCATTTACAAGCAAAGGAACACACAAACAAGTTGGTTCAAAAGGATTCAAAATGAAATGCAAACTCACATGCATGCATTCCTATTTTTATTTAGCAAAGTTTTTGTTAACCCTAAATTTGATGATTAAAGTTTGATGATCCAAGTTTAGTATTTTTGGGATGTTACAAACCTTCCCCCCTTAAACAAAATCTCGTCCCGAGATTTGAAAAAGGACGAAAAAGATTACCTAGGATTTGAAGAGATCGGGAAACTTTGTCCTGATGTGATCTTCGCGCTCCCAGGTAGCTTCCTCTTCTGTGTGGTTGCTCCACTGAATCTTGAGAAACTTGATGCTTCGGGTTCGGGTAGTTCTGAAGGCTTCTTCCAAAATACGGATGGGTACTTCGGGATAGGTCAGGTCATCGTTGATCTCTATGGTCCGGTGATCGATATTTTTGAACACTTCGGTCTTCTCGGGGATTTCGAGATACTTGCGAAGTAATGAGATATGGAACACATTGTGCATAGATGACATCTCTTCGGGTAGTTCCAATTGATACGACACTTATCCTCGACGGTTCAGAATCTTGAAGGGTCCGATATACCTGGGGGCTAACTTTCCTTTGAGTTGGAAACGCTGCATTCCCTTCAATGGCGACACTTTCAGATATACAAAATCTTCTATGTTGAAGGCGAGGTCTCTACGTCTCTTGTCGGCGTAACTCTTCTGTATGGACTGGGTGGTCTTGAGGTGCTCATGAATCTTGTGAACCTTCTCTTCTGCTTCTCGTAGGATGTCGGGTCCGAAAATCTAACTCTCTCCTACTTCCGACCAGTTCAAAGGGGTGCAACACTTTCTTCCGTACATGAATTCGAATGGGGCCATTTGCAAACTAGCCTGATAACTGTTGTTTTAAGAAAATTCTGCAAACGGCAGATAGTCTTCCCACTTGGATCCATATTCTAACACACATGCTCTCATCATATCTTCGAGTATTTGATTTACTCGCTCCGTTTTTCCATCTGTCTGAGGGTGATACGCGGTACTGAAATCTAGGCGGGTTCCTAAACCTTCTTGAAATTTCTTCCAGAATCTCGAGCTAAACTGAGTTCCTCGATCCGATACGATGTTCTTGGGGACTCCATGCAAACTAACTATTCTAGCGATGTATAACTCCGCTAGCTTCGAACTCTGATATGTGGTCTTGACGGGTAAGAAATGGGCGACTTTGGACAATTGGTCCACTATGACCCAGATAGAGTCATTTCCCCTACTAGAAGTAGGCAGTCCGGTGATAAAGTCCATTCCAACGGAATCCCATTTCCATTCCGGAATCTGCAAGGGTTGCAACAATCTATAGGGTCTTTGATGTCCTGCCTTGACTCGCTGACATATATCACACTTGGCGATATAGCTTCCGGTTTCTCTCTTCATCTTATGCCACCAAAATTGCTCTTTTATATCTTGATACATCTTAGTTCCTCCGGGATGGATAGAATAAAGAGTATCATGAGCCTCCTTCAGAATCACTTCTTTCAACTCAGAATCTACTGGTACACAAAGGCGTCCTTTGTACCACAGAACTCCTTCTTCGTCTTCGGTGAATTTGGGTACTTTGCATGTACCGATACGACGCTTGATTCCGTCGATACTAGCATTTCCTTTCTGCGCCTCGTTGATCTGGCTGATCAAAGTGGGCCGGAGTTCTATGCTAGCCAAAAATCCTTCACTCACTAATTCCATTTGAAAATCTTCCATCTCTTTGTGCAAACTTGGTTGCTCCTTCAAAATCATGGAGTTCAAGCTGCACAGCAATATGCTAAGGGCATCGGCTACCACATTGGCTTTACCAGGGTGATAGTGAATGTCCAGATCGTAATCCTTGATTAGCTCAATCCATCTTCTCTGTCTCATATTCAGCTCCTTCTGAGTGAATATATACT
The DNA here is from genome assembly GCA_916181665.1 of Avena sativa. NCBI lineage: Eukaryota > Viridiplantae > Streptophyta > Magnoliopsida > Poales > Poaceae > Avena > Avena sativa. The sequence continues at coordinate 181,107,429 of OV702284.1, read as the reverse complement.
TCAGGCTCTTGTGATCCGAATAAATCTCACAACGGTTTCCCATGAGGTAATGTCTCCATGTCTTCAGGGCTAGAACTACAGCTGCGAGTTTCAGTTGTCGGGATAGATAGGATATAACTTTTCCTTCTTGCATTAGCACACATCCGAGACCGATCTTGGATGCATCACAATACACATCGAAGGGCTTCGTGATATCCGGCATGATCAAGATTGGGGCTGAAATCAATCTCCTCTTGAGTTCTTGAAAACTCGCTTCACATTTGTCGGTCCATTCGAACTTCTTGTCCTTCTTCAGCAATTGGGTGATGGGTATGGCGATAATCGAGAATCTTTCTACGAACTTGCGGTAATATCCCGCCAATCCGAGAAATGCACGAACTTGGGTTTCAGTGGTCGGGGCTTGCGAATCCTCGACATCTTTCACTTTGGCAGGGTCAACGGCAATTCCTCCAGCTGATACAATGTGACCAAGGAATCCTACCTCCTGTAACCAGAATTCACATTTGCTAAACTTTGCATACAGCTGATGCTCTCTAAGGGTTCCAAGAATGGTCCTTAGGTGTAGCTCATATTCTTCTTCCGATTTGGAATAAATCATAATGTCATCGATGAAAACAACGACAAACTTATCCAGGAAGTCCATAAAAATCTTATTCATGAGATTCATGAAATAAGCGGGGGCATTGGTTAATCCAAAATACATGACTGTATACTCATACAATCCATATCTGGTGGTAAAGGCAGTCTTTGGGATATCCTCTGCACGAATCTTGAGTTGATGATAGCCAGTCCTAAGATCAATCTTAGAAAACAGTTTGGCTCCGGTCAACTGATCGAACAGATCTTCTATCTTGGGCAAGGGGTACTTGTTCTTGATGGTGACATCATTCAACTTCCGATAATCCGTACACAAACGGTTACCTCCATCCTTCTTGTCCACAAACAAGACAGGTGATCTCCATGGTGACGCACTTGGTTGAATCAATCCAATTTCCAGCATGGCATCCAATTGCTTCTTCAGTTCTGCTAGTTCCGACGAGTTCATACTATATGGTCTCTGGGCAATGGGTCCTGTTCCGGGGATTAGTTCAATCATAAACTCGATATCCCGATCTGGGGGCATACCGGGCAAAACATCTGGAAATACATCGGGGTATTCACAGACTATCCGGACTTGGTCAATGGTAGGTTGGGCTATACTCTTGTTGCATTTGAATTGACAAGTTAAGGTTTCAGATATATGCTCGACTGATATTCCGGCTGTACTGGTCATGGTTATGGCTTACTTGGCACAGTCAATCAATCCTTTATGTTTGGACATCCAATCCATTCCTAGTACTACTTCCAAACCTTTAGTTCCGAGTACTATCAGATTAGCATAAAAATCTATGCCATGGATTCGGATAGGGACGGCTTTGCAACTTTGCCTAGCCTTGGTGGTTGATCCGGGAATTTGAACAATCATAACATGCTTCAGTTTGGTTGGTTGAATTTTACTAGTGCATGTAAATTCCTCAGTGACAAATGAGTGCGATGCACCAGAATCAAATAACACTCGTGCAATACTGAATTAACAGAAAACATACCCAACACGACGTCTGGCGCTTCCTGAGCTTCTTCAGCATGCATGAGAAAAAGACGGCCATTGCGGTTGAGCAAATTCCCTGGGGCAAATCTTCTTCCTGGATGAACACGACGCTGCTGCTGAGCTGTCACATCCCAAGATTTTCCAAATCTTGTAATGTGAAAATAAATTAATAAAATAAAACTTTGTTTGATTTTCAGAGCCAGAAGAAACTTTTTGAACTCAATTGGAACTTCAAACCCATTTGGATCAAATAAATCCTAAAGAAATTTAAAAAGATAAACTTTTATTAAAGGAAAATAAAAATATTTAAAATACTATTTTGGATCTCTTAATAAAAGATTTGGTATTCAAAAGAAAAGATGGATTTATAAATAAGGATTATTTTATAAAGCCAAATTAAACTTGGCCAAGATTTTGAAACCAAAGAGTTTTCTTTGATTAAATAATAAAAGTTTATTTTAAATAAAGTAATAAGGATTTAACATCCAACCTTATTTGAAAATAAAAGGTTTTACCAATTTAATTGAAACATCAAAACTTATTAAATTATTTAAAATAAGTTTTCCCAAATATTTGATATTCACAAATAAAACCTACTAAAGTGTTTTGGCTTTATTTTAGATTTTAAAATAAATATTCTCAACAAAACAAATCCTATTTGGTTTAATAATGAAGGTCTATTGTATTTAATTAATAATGGACTCTAAAATAAAATGTTATTTTGTTTTAAAACAAGTTTCCAAGTATTTATTTTTTCCAAATAAAACCTACTGATTTGGTTGTGAAAATATTTAGGTTTCAAATAAAGATTTTATTAATAGAATCAAACTCTATTTGATTTAATAGCTAAGGCCCATTTTATTTAATTACTAATGGACCCTAAAATAAGAGGATATTTTGTTTTAAACAAATTTTCCAAATATTCTGTATTTCCAAATAAACCTACTGATTTAGATTTGAAAGTGTTTGGATTTTAAATGAAGATTATATTAATTAAAACAAACCCTATATTATTAAATAACTAAAATATCCATTTATTTAAATTAAAGAATGGATCTTAAAAAGAATAAAATTATTATTTTGTTTTGAGATTTGGATTATGTTGAAAAACAGAACCAAATTCAAAGTAAAGTTGAGTGTTTGTTTGAATTAATTTGAGTGTTGTTTGAATGTGTGAATAATTGTTTGAATTTCAAAACAGAAAAAGAATTAGAAAAGAATAAAACAAATAGACAGAAAAAAATAGAGGAAACATACCAGCCCAACGAAGTGGCCCAACAGCAGCCCACCTAGCCCAGCTCTCCCTCCCCCCGAAGAGTTACTTTTCTCACCGCCGAAACAGCCCATAGAGTCAATGACCGGTGGACCCTCCCTCTCCCTCTTTTTCCCACTGACGCAACGGCCCCACGCCACTGTTCATCCTCTCCACCCCGCTCGACCGTTCCTCCCGTTCCTGGCAGTAACTCGCGTCGTCAATTCGACTTAATGCCCCGATTAAACCTCGCAGTGATCACTCGAGTTAAATCCCCTCTTCCTCCTCTCTCATTTCCCCCAAACCCCACGCATCGAGAGCCACCAGGCTGTCGCTAATCTTCACTTCACCGTCGCCGTCTCCGACGAGTTCACGGCCAAATTCCGGCGGCATCTCCTCGCCCTTGTCTTCCCGAGCAAGCAGGCAGGTTCGCCAGACTCAGGAGCACCGCTCTGTAACCTCAGCATCCCCGCGGGCACCCCTGAGCTTCGCCAACGACAACCTCAGCACCGCCACCGTCTGGCTCTACTCCGGCGGAACCTCTCTGGTAAAACAGACTACCCCGACCCCTCTCTTTCACGCACACGCCCTCTTCGTGTCCTTGCGCTCCTAACCGTGTGCCTCGTTTGTCTCCGAGTGATTCCTAGCGTCGTCCTCGACCTCGACCGCGCGCGTCCGTCGCCAGTACCAACTCCGGCGAGCAATCGCAGCTGCCCCTTAGCGCCCCTCGACGGACAAGTGCCACGTTGAGCATCAGCGAGCGTCAGCGAATCCGGTGAGCATCTCCACACCCTCCTTTGCTTCCTGTACCGCCGACGCCGCCATCGTCTGGTCGCTCCGCCGCCAGCAGCCGCCGCAGCGTCGCCCGTCTATGGTCGAGCACCCCACAGCCGTTAGATCTAGATCGGACGCACTGGACAGAATCACTTAACGCGAAGAGGTATGTCCTCTGGACCGCACGATTTGAGTTAGATCCAACGCCTCTCGACGCTTGATCCAACCGAAACGGTATCAGCGAGTAGGGTTAGGACACGTGTCTGTTATTCTGTTTAAAACAGAATTTGAAAACAGAAACTTTTGCAAACTTCAAACCCTTGTATCTTTGGATCCACACGTCCAAATTTGGCAAATTTTATATCAATGAAATCAGGAGAACAAGCCCTAGCCAACCATGCCCTTAGTTTGACAAATAGTATCTGTTAGCTTGTTTGAATTTGCAGAAACATTTGTTTACTTGTTTAGAGTATAAAAATTGTTTAAAAATGATTTTTGGATTAAAACCTTTGCAAAATGGTTTGTTGTGACCTTACTAACCCTAGGAACCAACCCTTGGTATTAAAAATGATTTTGGTAAGATTTAGGTTAGATTACTTGACTTAGTCATTTTCTAGCCAAATAAAAAGAATAGTTTTTGTTATAAAAATGTTTATGAAAAGAAAACTTTAAGGAAAAGTTTTGGACCAAACCTACTGACCTAAAAACACCAAGATTTGCAATAGCAACTCATTTGGTGAACAACTTAATAGTTTTGCCTTGATAAAAACATTTTTCACCACATGAAATAATGAATGAACTTAAAAATGGTTTTTAGGCAAAACCCTCTAACTAATGACTTTGCCACTTTGGTAAATGACCAATTTGGATATTACAAAGTCTAGAAACCCCATAGAGACCCCTTTGCAAAATAAAACTATCTTGTGCATGCTCCCATGCATGACTTAGATTCCATTTCTTTGTGTGTGTGAAGAATTGTTTGTTTGACTTTGGTTTGGAATGTGAATTGAATTTGTGTTTGCTTGATTGATTTGTAGTGAAGTGTGAGACTAGAAAGATCAAGGAGTGAACCACCATTCCCTACCAAAAAGGCAAGTGATGCTTCATACTTTCTATCCTATTACTTTCACTATGCATTAGTGATTTTGCTAAGTAAAACTTACATGGATTTTGCTAAGTATAAACCTTGCTATAGGAAAATCTAGTAGATGAATCCTTAGTAGGATTTTCCTAAGTTAGAGATTCCTACTACTACCAAGCTTAGCCTAGCTAATAGAAAACATGGGTGGAATATATATTCACACTATGGAAAAATATTCTAAGTCTAAGGACTTGTGATTTTGTTAAATAAAACAACTAAGTTAATGTATCACCTGGGTGGAAATGGAAGGATTGGGTTATGTTGAGTGGTTCACAATGCCATGGACTTGGATTGTGTATCTCACTTGTGGATGGCCACCCAGGAAACAAAGAGATTTGAGATGTCAAATGTTGAGAAGCTTCAAGTGCAACCACTTGGCAATATGGGCTCTGCCATGATCATATAGGTTGCAAGAACTTAGCCATATGGACAGTGGGTGGTAGTGTTTGATAGGATGGAACGCGTCCATTTTGGTCTAAGGGAAGGCTTCTGAAAGATTTTGTCTTGGGAAACCAAGTCTTGTGGGTAAAGTGCACCACCTCTGCAGAGTGTAAAATCTAAGTACTTAGCCATGTCCCTGGTAAAGGACAATTTGAGCATCAAGACATGGAAGCAATCAAGAATCTCATCATTCCAATTTCTAAATAAAAATCTTGTGGTTTGAACAAGGGTTGTTTGAATTCTTCAATCATTGATGGAGAGATGGCTTGGTACAAGGATCTTGAAATCTTTGATTGAGAAAAAAATGATTTTGTCAAGCAAAAACTTAGTATTTTCAAAATGATAGGAAAAATCTATTTTGAGCAATGCAAGCCTCAACTCCACTTAGCCAAATGCATGTAGATGATAGATTCCACTATACTACATAGTATCACTTGCCAATACAATTCAAAATGTATTGACCCTTGTGGCTGTAACTTGTATGTTTCAGGTTTGATTGTTTTTAGTGAAGGTTGATTGATTAGGATTACAAAGTCTACAACCAACATCTTCCTGTGGCATTTTGAAGATGAAGGACCCATGACTATATTTATTCCGCTGCAATGTAATGTAATAGCCATATGAGCTATGAAAGATGTTGGGGTTCGTAGCATGGAAAACAAAAATTTTCTATCGCATACAAACAAACAAGCCAAGATCTATCTACTAGATTGTAGCAACGAGTCGATAGAGGAACTCACCCTTGAAGATTCCAAAGCGGTTAACGAGAGCAGATTCTCGTGGGTGATGTAGTCGTACTCTTTCCGATCTCAAGATCGCGTAGACGATCCTTCCGGCGCTGCGTTCCGGCAGCGCTTCCGCAGTCGGTCACACGTTCGGTACTCGACGAAGACCTTCCTCTCCCTTGTTCCAGCACGCAGCGGAGGTTTTAGCACTCTCCTCGCGATTCCGGCAGCACAACGGCGTGGTACCGGAAGTAGAGGGGAAATCCCGCAGGGCTTCGCCTTAAGCCGGAGCGAGTATGGTGGATTATGAGAGAGGGCTATTAGTGGTCTAGATATTAGACACACCAATTATAAGGCTCTAAACCGCAGGCTAAAGCAATTACAAGCTCTAAACCAAAACGGCTCTAAACCGGAGATTAGAGGTAGAAACTTGTGTGTCTCAAGGAGGAGCCCTGCCCCTCCTTTTATAGGTGGAGGGGCTAGGCGCACCAGGGAGGGAGGGAGTCCCTCCCCAACTCGGCCTAGGGCTGGGCGCCGGCCAAGGAGGAGAGGAACTCCTCCTCCAAGTTGGTTTCAACCTCCTCTTGCTTGTTTCCCACAGTTTCCTATTTCCCACAGTTTCCTGTTTTCCACAGTTTCCTGTTTTAGCCGTTTGACTTTCAAACTGGCAATTTGACTTTCATGTTTTTGGAACAGCAAGAACACTTAGTACATGATGCAATCATTCAATGACACACTCATGTACCCTCCCCCCCGGAGTGCCGGACAATCCGGACCCTTCTAGAACATTCCCGATGAAAACACCAGAATCATTCCCGAACTCCGAAACGAGACTTTCCTTATATGAATCTTATTCTCCGGACCATTCCGGATCACCTCGTGATATCCCGGATCCCATCCGAGACTCCGAACAACATTCGGTCTCTTTCTCATAATACCGTAACTACTCAAACAACGTCGAATCCTTAAGTGTGTCTCCCTACGGTTCGTGAATTATGCGGACATGATCGAGACACTTCTCCGAACAATAACCAATAGAGGAATCTGGAAATTCATATGGCTCCCACATATTTCTATGATTACTTTGCGATCGAATGAACCACTTACATACGATACCAATTTCCCTTTGTCTCACGATAGTTTACTTATCCGAGGTTATGATCGTCGGTATCTCTGCATACCTAGTTCAACCTCGTTACCGATAAGTACTCTTTTCTCGTTCCCGTGATATGTGATCCCTTGTGACCTAGTCACATGCTTGCAAGCTAATTGGATGACATTCCACTGAGAGGGCCCAGAGTATATCTATCCGTCATATGGATGGACAAATCCCACTCTTGATCCATGTGTTTCAACCAATACTTTCTGAACACTCAATGCCACCTTTATAGCCACCCAGTTACGGTGTGGTGTTTGATATCATCAAAGCATCCATCCGGTAAAGGTGATATGCATGATCTCATGGTCGAAGGAATTAGGTTACTATGTATCAGAAAGCATATAGCAATTGAACTATTGAAATGACTTGATCTTTATGCTACGCTTATCTATAGGAGTATGTCCATCACATCATTCTCCTAATGATATGATCCTGTTGTTAATAACATCTCTATGTTCATGATCAGGAAACCATGATCATATATTAACAAACAAGCTAGTTTAACAAGAGGCTTTACTAGGGACTCTTATTTTAGTTTACAAATCACACAAGTATTAATGTTTCCGGTTAATACAATTATAGCATGGTATGTAAACATTTATCATAAGTGTGAAGATATGATAATAACCACTTTATTATTGCCTCTTGGGCATATCTCCAACAGTCTCCCACTTGCACTAGAGTCAATAATCTAGTTTCAAACCTTTGTGTATTCAACACCTATGGCTTTCCGGTGTTGTATGTACACGATTGCTAGTGGTCAACTGATCTCCGGATCTGACACTTCCAGGTCCGTGTGTAATTGCATGTCTTTGCGTCTCTACGCATCACTCATTCTGTAATGAGATGGCTTTGTACAAATTTGGTCTTTCGGTGTGACCTTTAGCTCTTTGAGGTTAAAACATGTTGATAATATTGTCGCACAATATATCTTCATAGTATTATCCCACTGAGAACTACACCTAGTTTGATAACAAACTTCTTGACACAAATGCCCTCTTTTGCTGCTAAAATAGCAGTCATATACTTAGCCTTTTGTTGTAGTATCTGTCACAATGTCTTAATTTTGGAACTCATCCAAATCCATTATGGAACTCACTTTCCATTATATTGTGCCAACTTTAGTTTAGATTGAGATAAACTTAATTTGTACTTTGTGACAAAACTAGTATCAATGTAGTACTTTTACAATGAACTAACCATCTATTTGTCACTTCTACAAATATTATACTCTTAGTTCTTCCAAAAGATCATAAGAATATCCTTACTATTTTCCAATGATCATCTTACGAATCATTCTGGTATATGCTCACAACATTTAGAGCATAGGACATATCTGGATTTGTACATATCACAGTATGATTGATATAAATACTCTTTGTGATTTCATACATCAAGTATCAATCTATACTTGATTATTTGTTTCACTTTACCAAATGTCAATACACTTGAATATATCATCAACATTGAACTCTTTCAATCCTTTCTGTGCGACAAGAACCTTTCTTGTAGTTTCTATATTTAACTCATTCAATATCTCGTCTATGTACTTCTGGCACAACCATATTAGCGTCTATTGATGCCAAATATTTAGGTTTTTCCTAAGTCTTTCATCGGGATGAAATTCTTAATATGTGTTAATAAAAGATAAATTATTTCCAATCAACAATATGTCTTCCACATAACGTATTAGAAACATGTCTTAGCGCTCCCACTTAATTTCTTGCAAATGCAAGCATCTCCATCGTCTCTGATGAACTTTTAAACTCCTTTAACAGTTTCATCACAGTGAAGATTCCAACTCCGCGATGCTCACTTTAACCATTGAAGTTTGCATATACTTTTAGCATCCTTTTGAATTAACAAAACCCTATGGACCGTGTTATGCACATGTCCTAGGTAACGATTCTATTAGAAGAACTTGTTTTGTTTATTCAACTACCATATAACAAATTATATGTAGTGGTTGCTACATTAATCCGTCTAGACTAAATATCACTATGAAAGATCAAATCTTGTCATAGTCAACCTTTGAACATTTTGTGAACTCTTTCCCAACATGTCGACTATTTCATAGATGTAAAACATCCATGTCTATTTCTTTATAGATCCAGACACAACTGTAAGGTCTTACACCTTTCTCGAGGGTCCTTCAAGTTCAAAACTTGATTTCTCGTGTATGGAACTATCACGGATTTTATGGCTTCAAGCCATTTGACGGAGTCAGGGCCCATCATCGCTTCTTTGTATGTAGTCGGTTCATTATTCTCAAATAATGATTCAACCCTCAAATCTTGGTATTTGATTGTTTACCCGATCTACTTGTTTCAATAGGAACTTAGATCTCCGTGACCACAACCTTTGAGGCACGTCAGCCATGAGCATTGTTGCTGCCTCCGGAACACTTTTCGGTGATGCGCAACTTTGCACATATAGCTAAGGTTCTTTTAACCTTATCAAAGTTCTATTGTCCTCCCACTTTACTTTTCACGAAAAATTCCTTCTAAAAGAAACTTGACGTTCTAAGTGACAAACACTTTTGTCTCCGGTGTTATGGAGGAATACTTAACAAAGACAGGTTCATCCGACTTTGGTTGCAAACATCTTTCTTATGCATAGCATACCAATGTTTAAGAAAGGACAACTTGGGTTTTATCCCAAACATAACATATGGTGTCATTTCAACGGATTATGATGGAGCTCTTTTTAGTGGAAAAACGGTAATCTCTAAAGCTTTTAATCTTTAAAATATAATGGCAGTTTTATGAATTATACCTTTGATCTTACCATGTCAAACAAGGTTTAATTACATATCTCGAATCCTCCATACTATTATGGTGTTTCGGGAAATGCAAATCCACGGAACGATTCCTTAAATCTTAGGTATTATGCTAAACTATGTAACTCAAATATCTTCCTTTATGATCTTATCATAAACTATTTATATTCTTGTTACAATGATTTTGCACTTCATCTCGAAAGTCTTTGAACTTTTCCAAATATTTCACACTTCATCCTTATTAAGTAAATATTCATATATTCACTCAAATTTTCGGAGAAGGCATATGAAGTTGAAATCCACCGCTCTTGACTATTTATAATGGACTTCGTACAACAATATGTACAAATTCCAATAAGCTAGTCTTTCGTTCCCTTTTGGCCTATGAACGAAGTTTCAATTATCTCTAGGAAAGTTTCACAAGCGTCATTTGATCAAAAATCAGAAGACTCCAAAATTCCATCCACATGGAGTTTCTTCATGTTTTCTTTCCATTATAATTTAAACGGCGACGTCACTTCCTAAGTGATCTTTCAATCAATTTGTCTTTCGACATTTTTAGCACTAGTTTTATGGATGTGATTTCTCCAATGAGATTTGTGAATCATCCATCTTTTATGGATTACAGCAATTATTTGAACAACCCTTTTGTTCTCATAATACCTGATAAAACAAATCTTGAAGGCAAGCTTTGATGTTTAACGAGCAACACAATAACCCTTTATTTGTTCTCGATGAACATCATCACATATTCTTTTGCTAGTTACTTAGGCCATTGTAGTTCATGAATTGTGTTGTTTCGTATGACGATTCACACCAACAAATTCAGTATCAAATACTTGAGAACCACATTGTTTAATAAGCAAAGAATATAGCCATAACATGTATATACTTAAACTGAACAATTCTAGTCTTTTCTTTTATGCCATATATTTATGAGATTCTCTTTCAATATTTCATTTTCTGTTTGAAAGAATCTATCAATATCAATAGTGGAGTCATACATATGACATATAGTCCAAAGCGTGTATAATTAAATACCAATGTCTTTGGACTTGCACTTTGAAGTAGATCACCATCATCAAATATTTGGTGTTCTTTCAAATTCCTTTCTTTAGTAATCTCTTGGTGTAGTAAACATTTTACCTACATCAAATATTCACCCTTATCATGGAATTGTCCATGATCAAGCTACTGTTAGCTTGTAACGATGAATTTATGAGTATAATGTTGCTATCCAAAACCTTTTGGAGGATTAGGACAACAAGTGTCTCCAACCTTTTGCAAATTCTCATCAAATATGAGAACATGACTTTATCCATATTATACTCTATCATGTTGCAACCAAAACTTCGTTTCAGATATCACAATATCTTCCACACATCATGGTTTCTGAAACAACTCTTTCAGATCCTAGATAACCTTGATATTAAGACAATCCTTTGAATATCAAGAATCATGGAAACAAACATGATACTAACACTTGGAATTGTTACTCTTGATTTAATACTAATTATTAAACTTCATGGAGTAACCGGAACTTACTGAAAGTTTGCAATAGGACTTTTAAACTTTAGATTAACACTTCAAAACAATACGATACCAGTTCGTAAAGTAACTAACCAGAATTATATAGTTCTATCATCTCAATTATAACTAAGCGCAAGGTGGTAAACGGATGCCAATGACTACAACAACTATGCAATTTCACTTTGATTTAGTTTATGATAAATTGAGTTCTAATTAATAATTAAATTAATCTAGGTGAACTCCCACTCAAAACAATATCCCTCACATTGTTTTAGTGATCACACAAACCAAATCCACCACATCAAAACCGATCATCACGAGAGTTGATATAGCTTCAATGGCGAACAATCAACATGTTCATCATATCTACTATATGACTCATGCTCTACCTTTCGGTAATCCGTGTTCCTGAGGCCATGTCTGTACATGCTAGGCTCGTCAAGATCAAACCTTAGTTTCTGCATGAGCAAATCTGGCTTGCTCATGTTGTATACACTTGCAGAATCTAACACACCCGATCATCACGTGGTGCTTCGAAACAACAAGCTTTAGCAACGGTGCTAACTAAGGGTGAACACTTTATGACTTGAAATTCATGTGCATGAGGGATCATCTTATAATGCTACCGTCGTCTACTAAGCAATACAAGATGCATAAAGGATTAACATCACATGCAATTCAATAATATGTGATATGATATGGCCTTTCTTCTTTGTGCTTCCGATCTCCATCTTCTAGCACGAACATGATCTCCATCATCACCGGCATTGCATCAAGGTCAATGACGCTTCTCCATGGTTGTCGTCCACCGGCTTCAACTATTACAACTACTTTGAATAGACACGCGGGTCTTAACTTAAATTAAAGACAACCATATGGCTCCTGCCGGTTGCCAACTTACAATAAGGAACATTGCATACATCATATATAATCACAATCATGGCCATATCACATCACAACACACCCTTGCAAAACAAAGTTAGACGCCTCTACTTTCTTTGCATATTTTACGTGGTTTGGGGTTTTCAATAAGTGTCGTTCTAACTTACGAACAAGAACCACAACATTGATACTAGTATTGTTAATCACCCGTTGTAAATTGGATCTTAACTATGCCAGGAGAAACAGGCACCCGCAAAGCCACTTATGCAATACAAGTTGCATGTCAAGCGTGGAGCAGGTCTCATGAACGATGTCATGTAAGGTTAGCCCGGGCCGCTTCATCCCAACATACCGCAAGATGCAAAGTACACAAGAAGCAATCGACAATAAAAGCATCAACGCCCACAATGACCATTGTGTTCTACTCGTGCAACAGATCTACATATAGACACGGCTCTGATACCACTGTTGGGGTTCGTAGCATGGAAAACAAAAATTTTCTCTCGCATACAAACAAACAAGCCAAGATCTATCTACTAGATTGTAGCAACGAGTCGATAGAGGAACTCACCCTTGAAGATTCCAAAGCGGTTAACGAGAGCAGATTCTCGTGGGTGATGTAGTCGTACTCTTTCCGATCTCAAGATCGCGTAGACGATCCTTCCGGCGCTGCGTTCCGGCAGCGCTTCCGCAGTCGGTCACACGTTCGGTACTCGACGAAGAGCTTCCTCTCCCTTGTTCTAGCAGGCAGCGGAGGTTGTAGCACTCTCCTCGCGATTCCGGCAGCACAACGGCGTGGTACCGGAAGTAGAGGGGAAATCCCGCAGGGCTTCGCCTTAAGCCGGAGCGAGTATGGTGGATTATGAGAGAGGGCTATTAGTGGTCTAGAGATTAGACACACCAATTAGAAGGCTCTAAACCGCAGGCTAAAGCAATTAGAAGCTCTAAACCAAAACGGCTCTAAACCGGAGATTAGAGGTAGAAACTTGTGTGTCTCAAGGAGGAGCCCTGCCCCTCCTTTTATAGGTGGAGGGGCTAGGCGCGCCAGGGAGGGAGGGAGTCCCTCCCCAACTCGGCCTAGGGCTGGGCGCCGGCCAAGGAGGAGAGGAACTCCTCCTCCAAGTTGGTTTCAACCTCCTCTTGCTTGTTTCCCACAGTTTCCTGTTTCCCACAGTTTCCTGTTTTCCACAGTTTCCTGTTTTAGCCGTTTGACTTTCAAACTGGCAATTTGACTTTCATGTTTTTGGAACAGCAAGAACACTTAGTACATGATGCAATCATTCAATGACACACTCATGTACCCTCCCCCCCGGAGTGCCGGACAATCCGGACCCTTCTAGAACATTCCCGATGAAAACACCAGAATCATTCCCGAACTCCGAAACGGGACTTTCCTTATATGAATCTTATTCTCCGGACCATTCCGGATCACCTCGTGATATCCCGGATCCCATCCGAGACTCCGAACAACATTCGGTCTCTTTCTCATAATACCATAACTACTCAAACAACGTCGAATCCTTAAGTGTGTCTCCCTACGGTTCGTGAATTATGCGGACATGATCGAGACACTTCTCCGAACAATAACCAATAGAGGAATCTGGAAATTCATATGGCTCCCACATATTTCTACGATTACTTTTCGATCGAATGAACCACTTACATACGATACCAATTTCCCTTTGTCTCACGATAGTTTACTTATCCGAGGTTATGATCGTCGGTATATCTGCATACCTAGTTCAACCTCGTTACCGATAAGTACTCTTTTCTCGTTCCCATGATATGTGATCCCTTGTGACCTAGTCACATGCTTGCAAGCTAATTGGATGACATTCCACCGAGAGGGACCAGAGTATATCTATCCGTCATATGGATGGACAAATCCCACTCTTGATCCATGTGTTTCAACCAATACTTTCCGAACACTCAATGCCACCTTTATAGCCACCCAGTTACGGTGTGGTGTTTGATGTCATCAAAGCATCCATCCGGTAAAGGTGATATGCATGATCTCATGGTCGAAGGAATTAGGTTACTATGTATCAGAAAGCATATAGCAATTGAACTATTGAAATGACTTGATCTTTATGCTACGCTTATCTATAGGAGTATGTCCATCACATCATTCTCCTAATGATATGATCCTGTTGTTAATAACATCTCTATGTTCATGATCAGGAAACCATGATCATATATTAACCAACAAGCTAGTTTAACAAGAGGCTTTACTAGGGACTCTTATTTTAGTTTACAAATCACACAAGTATTAATGTTTCCGGTTAATACAATTATAGCATGGTATGTAAACATTTATCATAAGTGTGAAGATATGATAATAACCACTTTATTATTGCCTCTTGGGCATATCTCCAACAAAAGATGTAATAAAATTATGTTATTTCTGGTTATAAAGTTATAATATGACCTTTGTTTCTTGATATTACATCTTAACTGTGGATGCTAGCTATTGATCCAGGGACTAGCATTGTAAACACAGGAGGGATCAATCTTATCTAAGGTTGGGACCCCTACAGATGGTATCAGAGCATTGTGTTGCCTGTAGGATTTGTAAACCCTAGGATTGGACAAAAACCCTTAGAAAAGAAGGAGTTGTATTTTGTTCCAAAACTTATTTACAAAAACACTTGTAAACTCTTTCCTCAACCATTTTGGTTTCAACTCTACTTCTCTTCTATTTCAACTTGATGGAAAAACCTACCCATGGCCAAAAGACTACACCATGTGTAAAGGATGACTTCAACTTCTTCAACTATAATGACTTCAACTTCTTCAACTCTAATGACTTCAACATCTTCAGCATGTTCACCAAGGACTTCCAACTTGGATACTACTAAGGACCTCAAGTGAAACAAGGAAATCTTACTCAAGATTTAGAGACTGAGGGAATGCAAAATAAGAAGGAACCATCAACAACTTTGAAGTATTGTGACTAAGAGTTTTCTCAAGGAAACCAAGATCTCATACAAGAAGAATCATGAAGGAAGGAAAGATCATAAGTAAACCATGTAGATGGACCACCATTTATAGTTAAGTCAAACACACCAACTTATGTGGTGTAACAAAAATATTTTGTTGCCTAAAATGTGCTTGAACTTTGTTGTCTGAGTGAAATGATTGTTTTTGATTGCATGCACCTTGCTTGTGTGAAGTGTGATGTGTGTGATTAGGATTATTTCCTTAGAAATATTTTTGCCTATTCTAATCCCAATCAAACCCAAATAGATGACTACTCCAAGAGACATCAACACCAACCAAGAAGACAGCATGAGAGAACTTATAGCAACCCAAAACCAGTTGAGCCAAGAGACAACTCAGCTTTTAGCCAACAACAATGGACTAGACCCAGCCATACAAAGGATTTTGAAACTTCAATCCCAATTGTTGCAAGGACTCATTACTCAAATGATCAACATGGGAGAAAACTTTTCCCAAAGAGCTAATGACAACAAGGATGACAAAGAAGCTAATCTAGAAGGAATCCAAGCCAGCAATAGTTTTAGAGACAAAGATCATACATCCAAGGAACATGAAGATCACTGCCCCAAGAAGAGAGAAAGATCTCCCACTCATGAAGAACATGAACTAGAAGAACTCCTAGCTTTGGAGAGACCCAAGAAGAAGAAGAAATTCCCCAACACTAGCAAGAAGGATATTACTCAAGAGCAATGTTACACTTGCAAAGAGATGGGACACTATGCCAATGAGTGCCCAGAAAACAAGAAGAACCAAGGAAACAAACAAGAGATAGTAATACCAAAGAAAAAGAAAGATATTAGCCCAGTGATGTGCAAACATTGCAAAGAGTTAGGACATTATGCAAACAACTGTCCAGAAAAGATGAAGTATAAGATAAACAAGCCTATGAGGGATCTCAGCCTTGTTACATGTTTCAAATGCAAGGAACTAGGCCACTATGCAAACAATTGTCCAGAAAGGATGGAGAACAAGTTAAACAAGCCTATGGAGAAGCTCAACCTTGGCCCATGAGTCAAGTATGGGAACAAAGGACTCAATGCAAAAGTTTGTTTAGAGAAGTTTTCCAGGACCCTAAGAAGGCCATTATGTAATTTTTGTTTGAAAATTTTTAAGGGTGGTAGAACCCTAGTTGTTTTGAACTTGCTTGTAACCCCAGCCTTCCCAAATCTCGGGACGAGATTTATTTTAAGGGTGGTAGCCTGTCACATCCCAAGATTTTCCAAATCTTGTAATGTGAAAATAAATTAATAAAATAAAACTTTGTTTGATTTTCAGAGCCAGAAGAAACTTTTTGAACTCAATTGGAACTTCAAACCCATTTGGATCAAATAAATCCTAAAGAAATTTAAAAAGATAAACTTTTATTAAAGGAAAATAAAAATATTTAAAATACTATTTTGGATCTCTTAATAAAAGATTTGGTATTCAAAAGAAAAGATGGATTTATAAATAAGGATTATTTTATAAAGCCAAATTAAACTTGGCCAAGATTTTGAAACCAAAGAGTTTTCTTTGATTAAATAATAAAAGTTTATTTTAAATAAAGTAATAAGGATTTAACATCCAACCTTATTTGAAAATAAAAGGTTTTACCAATTTAATTGAAACATCAAAACTTATTAAATTATTTAAAATAAGTTTTCCCAAATATTTGATATTCACAAATAAAACCTACTAAAGTGTTTTGGCTTTATTTTAGATTTTAAAATAAATATTCTCAACAAAACAAATCCTATTTGGTTTAATAATGAAGGTCTATTGTATTTAATTAATAATGGACTCTAAAATAAAATGTTATTTTGTTTTAAAACAAGTTTCCAAGTATTTATTTTTTCCAAATAAAACCTACTGATTTGGTTGTGAAAATATTTAGGTTTCAAATAAAGATTTTATTAATAGAATCAAACTCTATTTGATTTAATAGCTAAGGCCCATTTTATTTAATTACTAATGGACCCTAAAATAAGAGGATATTTTGTTTTAAACAAATTTTCCAAATATTCTGTATTTCCAAATAAACCTACTGATTTAGATTTGAAAGTGTTTGGATTTTAAATGAAGATTATATTAATTAAAACAAACCCTATATTATTAAATAACTAAAATATCCATTTATTTAAATTAAAGAATGGATCTTAAAAAGAATAAAATTATTATTTTGTTTTCAGATTTGGATTATGTTGAAAAACAGAACCAAATTCAAAGTAAAGTTGAGTGTTTGTTTGAATTAATTTGAGTGTTGTTTGAATGTGTGAATAATTGTTTGAATTTCAAAACAGAAAAAGAATTAGAAAAGAATAAAACAAATAGACAGAAAAAAATAGAGGAAACATACCAGCCCAACGAAGTGGCCCAACAGCAGCCCACCTAGCCCAGCTCTCCCTCCCCCCGAAGAGTTACTTTTCTCACCGCCGAAACAGCCCATAGAGTCAATGACCGGTGGACCCTCCCTCTCCCTCTTTTTCCCACTGACGCAACGGCCCCACGCCACTGTTCATCCTCTCCACCCCGCTCGACCGTTCCTCCCATTCCTGGCAGTAACTCGCGTCATCAATTCGACTTAATGCCCCGATTAAACCTCGCAGTGATCACTCGAGTTAAATCCCCTCTTCCTCCTCTCTCATTTCCCCCAAACCCCACGCATCGAGAGCCACCAGGCTGTCGCTAATCTTCACTTCACCGTCGCCGTCTCCGACGAGTTCACGGCCAAATTTCGGCGGCATCTCCTCGCCCTTGTCTTCCCGAGCAAGCAGGCAGGTTCGCCAGACTCAGGAGCACCGCTCTGTAACCTCAGCATCCTCGCGGGCACCCCTGAGCTTCGCCAACGACAACCTCAGCACCGCCACCGTCTGGCTCTACTCCGGCGGAACCTCTCTGGTAAAACAGACTACCCCGACCCCTCTCTTTCACGCACACGCCTTCTTCGTGTCCTTGCGCTCCTAACTGTGTGCCTCGTTTGTCTCCGAGTGATTCCTAGCGTCGTCCTCGACCTCGACCGCGCGCGTCCGTCGCCAGTACCAACTCCGGCGAGCAATCGCAGCTGCCCCTTAGCGCCCCTCGACGGACAAGTGCCACGTTGAGCATCAGCGAGCGTCAGCGAATCCGGTGAGCATCTCCACATCCTCCTTTGCTTCCTGTACCGCCGGCGCCGCCATCGTCTGGTCGCTCCGCCGCCAGTAGCCGCCGCAGCGCCGCCCGTCTATGGTCGAGCACCCCACAGCCGTTAGATCTAGATCGGACGCACTGGACAGAATCACTTAACGCGAAGAGGTATGTCCTCTGGACCGCACGATTTGAGTTAGATCCAACGCCTCTCGACGCTTGATCCAACCGAAACGGTATCAGCGAGTAGGGTTAGGACACGTGTCTGTTATTCTGTTTAAAACAGAATTTGAAAACAGAAACTTTTGCAAACTTCAAACCCTTGTATCTTTGGATCCACACGTCCAAATTTGGCAAATTTTATATCAATGAAATCAGGAGAACAAGCCCTAGCCGACCATGCCCTTAGTTTGACAAATAGTATCTGTTAGCTTGTTTGAATTTGCAGAAACATTTGTGTACTTGTTTAGAGTATAAAAATTGTTTAAAAATGATTTTTGGATTAAAACCTTTGCAAAATGGTTTGTTGTGACCTTACTAACCCTAGGAACCAACCCTTGGTATTAAAAATGATTTTGGTAAGATTTAGGTTAGATTACTTGACTTAGTCATTTTCTAGCCAAATAAAAAGAATAGTTTTTGTTATAAAAATGTTTATGAAAAGAAAACTTTAAGGAAAAGTTTTGGACCAAACCTACTGACCTAAAAACACCAAGCTTTGCAATAGCAACTCATTTGGTGAACAACTTAATAGTTTTGCCTTGATAAAAACATTTTTCACCACATGAAATAATGAATGAACTTAAAAATGGTTTTTAGGAAAAACCCTCTAACTAATGACTTTGCCACTTTGGTAAATGACAAATTTGGATATTACAAAGTCTAGAAACCCCATAGAGACCCCTTTGCAAAATAAAACTATCTTGTGCATGCTCCCATGCATGACTTAGATTCCATTTCTTTGTGTGTGTGAAGAATTGTTTGTTTGACTTTGGTTTGGAATGTGAATTGAATTTGTGTTTGCTTGATTGATTTGTAGTGAAGTGTGAGACTAGAAAGATCAAGGAGTGAACCACCATTCCCTACCAAAAAGGCAAGTGATGCTTCATACTTTCTATCCTATTACTTTCACTATGCATTAGTGATTTTGCTAAGTAAAACTTACATGGATTTTGCTAAGTATAAACCTTGCTATAGGAAAATCTAGTAGATGAATCCTTAGTAGGATTTTCCTAAGTTAGAGATTCCTACTACTACCAAGCTTAGCCTAGCTAATAGAAAACATGGGTGGAATATATATTCACACTATGGAAAAATATTCTAAGTCTAAGGACTTGTGATTTTGTTAAATAAAACAACTAAGTTAATGTATCACCTGGGTGGAAATGGAAGGATTGGGTTATGTTGAGTGGTTCACAATGCCATGGACTTGGATTGTGTATCTCACTTGTGGATGGCCACCCAGGAAACAAAGAGATTTGAGATGTCAAATGTTGAGAAGCTTCAAGTGCAACCACTTGGCAATATGGGCTCTGCCATGATCATATAGGTTGCAAGAACTTAGCCATATGGACAGTGGGTGGTAGTGTTTGATAGGATGGAACGCGTCCATTTTGGTCTAAGGGAAGGCTTCTGAAAGATTTTGTCTTGGGAAACCAAGTCTTGTGGGTAAAGTGCACCACCTCTGCAGAGTGTAAAATCTAAGTACTTAGCCATGTCCCTGGTAAAGGACAATTTGAGCATCAAGACATGGAAGCAATCAAGAATCTCCTCATTCCAATTTCTAAATAAAAATCTTGTGGTTTGAACAAGGGTTGTTTGAATTCTTCAATCATTGATGGAGAGATGGCTTGGTACAAGGATCTTGAAATCTTTGATTGAGAAAAAAATGATTTTGTCAAGCAAAAACTTAGTATTTTCAAAATGATAGGAAAAATCTATTTTGAGCAATGCAAGCCTCAACTCCACTTAGCCAAATGCATGTAGATGATAGATTCCACTATACTACATAGTATCACTTGCCAATACAATTCAAAATGTATTGACCCTTGTGGCTGTAACTTGTATGTTGCAGGTTTGATTGTTTTTAGTGAAGATTGATTGATTAGGATTACAAAGTCTACAACCAACATCTGCCTGTGGCATTTTGAAGATGAAGGACCCATGACTATATTTATTCCGCTGCAATGTAATGTAATAGCCATATGAGCTATGAAAGATGTAATAAAATTATGTTATTTCTGGTTATAAAGTTATAATATGACCTTTGTTTCTTGATATCACATCTTAACTGTGGATGCTAGCTATTGATCCAGGGACTAGCATTGTGAACACAGGAGGGATCAATCTTATCTAAGGTTGGGACCCCTACATGAGCTGGGGCATTGGTATTGGGGGCTGTGGCATTCTTCTTGTTGGGGCACTCGTTGGAGTAGTGGCCCTTATTTCCACAATCATAACAAGTCACTTGCGACTTGTCCTTTGCTGCTACAGGCATAGCATTGCTTCCAGTCCTCGGGTGTTGGTGTTGGCGGTAGCATTGTTGTTGTTGAACTTTGGTGGGGCACGGTTGAAATTGCTAGCGTTGCCGGGGTTGTTGTGATTTCCTCCGGGCCTAGGGTTTGCATGGTTGGGATAGGTCGGACGGTTCATCGGGGGTCTGTTTGTTCTTGGGGCAAATCCTGGAGATGGGTTAGGGCGATACTTTGGGGTCTGATGGGTTCCTAGCTGATGCATCATGCGACGCTTGCGGTTCTCATTGGCTTGGTTGATCTTTCCTTCCATCTGGATAGCAGAGTCGACAAGGGCTTCAATATCAGCAAAGGGGATATTGACTAACACTGTTTGCATCTCATCGTGCAGACCATTCAGGAATCTTTCTTTCTTCTTGGCTTCGGTGTCGATCTCATCCGGGGCATACCTAGCTAATGACAAAAATTTGTCACGGTATTCCACTACAGTCATCCTTCCTTGCTTCAGTTCTCTGAACTCGTCTCTCATCCTCTTGATCAAACCCGGTGGCACATGGGTTCTGCTGAACTTGACCTTGAATTCCTCCCAGGTCATCATCTGGCCTCCGGTCATTGCGTGAACACTGTTCCACCATGCCCTGGCATCTCCGGCTAGATAGTGGGTGGCGAACAGAACTTTCTCGTTGGCTTCCACTCCGGCGACTTCTAGGTTATTTTCCATGGTTTGCAGCCAATCATCAACGTCTAGGGGTTCTTCTGACTTAGAGAAAATAGGTGGGTTGGTATTCTGGAAATTCTTGAGCTTAGATCCATGGTTGTCCTGATTTTCGTGGCCTTGGTTGTTGTGGGAAAGCTGAGCTATCTGTTGCAGGGTGGCTAGATTGGCTTGACGTTCCGCTCTTTCAGCTTCGCGGTCAGAAACCAACATTTGCAGAATTTGCAACATCGGGTTCGGGGATGAACCACTTCCTCCGCGTGGCATCTGAAGATTGAGATAGATCATGATAAAAGAGGGAAATTTCTAAGGTTTCGGGGATTTTGAAAAGTTTTTAAAGTTTGACTCCGAGTTTTCTAGCAACTTGCTTTTCATTCATTCACTCATAGCACACGATACAACACACACCACAACAAAGAAAAACAGATGGTTTTAAGAATCATTCTGAAAACTACGATACAGTGGGACTGAATACTACTCACTACGCTAGTGCTCAAGTGGTACTACTCCTCAGAATCGGTGGCTTCATCATCTTCATAATCATCAATGAAGGCGAAATCATCGTCATCGGTGAAGAAGTCCATAGCCCGATCCTCCAGAAAATCATCATCATCGCTGAGATAGGAGTAAGGGTCTCCATGAAGATCCTCTCCGGCATTCTCCCTTTCCTCCAACTGCATGTCTCTCTCGTGGATGGTCTCCTCCAAAGATGAGATACGGTGGCGAAGACGGGCAATGATGCGCTCCTTCTTGTCGAGCTAACGGCGGCGAGACTTACGATCCTTTGATAGCATGGCGATGGTTTGATCCTTCGTTTTGATGATGGCGGACTTTTGGTTGGAGTAGTCACGACAGTTATCCAACTCCTGCTGACGATCGTACATCATGAAGCTAAGGTGGTCCAATTGAGTCTTCATCTCGGGGTGGTATGGTGCTTCCAGTGGTTGTCCATTTGCATCACGCCTCGGGCAAAACTCAAAGCGAGTACCCTTGATCCGGTTGATGCTCTGCCCACACAGACGGGCAAGACTTTCCTGCATGGCCCTGGCAAGTCCATCGAGCCAGTTGTTCTCTCTCAAGGTAAACTGAATTCCCTCAGAAGTGGGAGGTTCAATCTTTCCTCAAAGACTTGCAATAATTAGCCACTGCAGATCTTCTCCTCCTTGATCGTTGAGCTGAGCTCCGAAGAACTCGGGGTGCGAACGCTCCAGAAGTTCCGAAAGCTGGTCCAAATCCCTCTCAAAGATAAGGTCTCCTCCATTCCCCAACTGATAAAACTTGATGTACTTCATGTCCATCTATTATAATATAGGATGAGTAAGTTAGTAGAGTGATCAAGTGTGTCAAAATTTTATGTATTTTGCAAGAGTTTTTGAGGAACATGAATTTTCATGAAAGAATCAAAGGGATAAGAATGAGAATAAGTTTTTTGTAAATATTTGTTTTCTTTGTTTTTGAAACTAAGTTTTTGATTCAAACGTCCAGTCTAACTAGGGCCTCCTATGGTCAGGATGGCTCTGATACCAACTTGTCAACACCTGGATTTTTAATCCCAGATGCCTGTTATGCCATACATCGCAATCCCAGGATTACCATTTTTGCGAGACATAACAGAATTGGATACCACAGTACATCATCCATTACAAACCGTACATAAGTTCTTACACAAATAGGGATCTCATGATCCAGTTCTTAATACAACTTCAAGCAGCGGAATACGTAATAATAACGGTAACGTAGGCGAAGCTCCATCTTCGGGGTCACAGGCAATGCTGACGATGGGAGATGATCCTAGTTGTCATAACCTTCCTGGGGTCCATTCTCCAGGTACTCCTCTTCATAGTCTGGACACGGGAATAGCCAGGGACAAAGCCATGAGTACTATTTAAGTACTCGCAAACTAATACTAACAAGTAAAAGGGTTTTTGGATAATAGGACACTAGGCTCTAGGGTTGTTTTGCAAAGGCCAGATTTAAACCTACTAAGTTCAGAAGCAAGAGGAGCTAGTCACAATTTTATAACTCCTAAGTGGGAACTTGTATCTCATGTCACAACTCTGTTGTGGTCAAGTCAAAGTCTCAATTCATTTCACAAGTATTTTGAAAACATCTGACGGGGGAACAGTATGGCCACTCCAACTGTCCATAACCGCGGACGGGGCTATTCGAATAGTTTGACACTCTGCAGAGATTGTACACTTTCACCACAACATTCGATACATCCGTCAGGAACAAATCCTGAATTCACCATACTCAGTATGCGGATAATCAATCCTAACCTTTCAATTACATGCCCTAGTATAATCACCTCTCCTGTGAGTTTGGCCTCCCAACCATGACCAACTGTCATCTTGGGTACTGCATAGGTGGACAATCTTCACAAGGTAGCCTCAGCTCATACCTTGGCCGTGAGGGAACTAATACTAAGGTATATAAGTTTCCAGTCAAGCCCTACCTAATCTTCGGGTATTGTGGTTGTATGATAAAATTGGAATGGTATCGCATCCAGACAACCATCAGTTTTATAAAGGGCTAAGTCTCATGCCTCAACATTTTCATCACCATAATCATCTGGTGTTCGGAAACATATGTCAAAAATCCTCAGTAGAATGATCCATCATTCTAAGGTTTCCATAACCATTTTCACAAAGTATTCCCATCTAAAGTTGATCAAGTTTTATGCTTAGCACTAGCATCTAGTGGGGATAGGTACTAATGAGGGGTGGTAAACAAGTGGAGTTTCAACTAAGTTCAGTCTCATGCCTTAGGATGACATCAAGATTTTCTAGCTTAGGCCAAATTTTATGCTCTTTATGCAACCTTCAATTATCCTTCTAGTATCTACCAGTCACTTGAGTACTCTCTAAGGAAGTAGCTTTGATAAGGAAATAAAATAGAAAGCTTGCAAATAAAACTAGGAGGGGGTAACAAGTGGATATCATCACATATGCTTAAGGCATAGGATTGGCAGGGTAACAAGTAAGGGTTTGTTTGCTTCAGTGGAATATCTTGCAAGGGTTAGCTTGCACATTCACTAGTAGTATTAGGCTTGCTAAAGTAGAGTATCTTCAAGTGTTAGCTTGCACATCCAACTAGTAGTATTAGGCTTGCATTGGTCCACTTGGTTAGTAAAGCTTGCTAAAGTAGAGTATCTTGCAAGTGTTAGCTTACCTTGTGCAGAGCAGTGGTTGAAGTTCTCCTCGGCTTCTTCTTCGTAGTATCCTCCTTCCTCCTCGTATCCTTGGTCGGTACTAGCGTCTATAAATAAATACGATGTACACAATCACCAAACAATACTTAACTACTTGCAATCATCACACAAAAGGGTCGTATAGATGATCTAGCATCATCACTAACATTACAAGATTAAAGCTTGGTTTAATTCCTTTTTATTTTTAGAAAAGTAATTTCTACTCATTGAAAAACTACTTAAGATTTAATATTCTCCAAACCAAACATGGGATCATGTTGACACATGTCATCACCACACATTTTAGTCCATGGGAATGTGATTTAAAGTGGTGTCACAATTTAATAAGGTTTTATCCTTTTATTTTAATTAAATAATGTGCCTAGAAATGCCTATGTGGCATTCTTTTATTACTTAAACTTTATTTCTGTAGGTAAAACTATATATTTTTATATATTCTGAAAGGTATGGTTAAATGTGATTTTTGAGAGTTGGAATCAACTCAAAAGTTATTATGGTTTAAATTTGAAAAATGTTTGAACGCAGAAAAGCTTCTACCTTGTTATTTTTACCAAGCATGATCTACAGATCCAAATAACTTGAATCCAACGGTCTTGGATTCAGCATTCTTAGACCTTTCTAACAAAATTAGTTTCATTCAATTTGGTGCACTGAATCGATCTGGGTTGATTTTTGAAACTGGGTACAGAAGTGTGTTTGAAATAAAATGCAAAAGGTTTAATTCAAATAACTGGGCTGCGCGGGAAGTGATACTGGGCCGGCTTGCTAAGAGCAGCGCTTCCGCGGGCTGCATAAGTGGCTGTCCCCACGCGTCAGTGAGACAGGGGATGAGAAGCGGTATGGGGCGATGTGGTGCGTTCGATCTGGTTCTAATCCAACGACTGAGGGTCATCGTCGACGTTGGGCAATGCTGGCGAGACAGAAACCTAGCGCGGCCAGTGGGGGTCGTTGGGGGCTCACCGGGGTTCAGGCGAGGGTCGGCGAGGCGGGTGAACGAATAAGTCGACGACGGTGAACCTCCTGGTACCGACAGCTTCTCCTGGGGTGGCTCCAATCACTGGCTCCCTTATTCTCCAGCAGCGGCGGGCTCCGGTGAAATTCCGGCGCTGCGCTACTCGCCTTGCTCCGGGAACGGGGTGGAATAATCAGTGAGGATAGGGAGTGAGATGGTGTGCTCAATTCGGCTGGGGGTGGCCTCTATTTATACTGGCGAGAGGGGACCGACGGGGCGCACGGTGAGCTCGTCGTGGTCGATGGTACACACGGCTATCAGCATGGGCGACTGTAGGGGGCGGTGCGGTGCTCCCTGGTGATGCTCAACGACACGGTGGCGAGACGTGGGGCGGTGCGGCTTGGTCGGAACGCGACGGTGTTCTGCGCGTGTCCGACGGAGAATTTAATGGCACACAACGCGAATGGTCCGCGCGGCGGTGAACGAGCGTGTCTGCGGGGTTGCTGGGACGGTGATGATCACGTATGCACGTGGCGAGGGCGGCGCGCGGTCTGTGGGCGTCGGTCGAGCGTGGCGATCTGGGCGTGCTCTCGGCATGGTTGCTGGCGAGGTTGGCATGGTTCATGCGCGTGGTCCAGTGGCTGGCAACGTTCGAGCGCTGGACATGGAGTGGCGGTGGGGTGTTGGCTTGCTCCCAGACATGCTGACTAGACTTGTTTCTCCTCCTAGCTTGCTGTCGACATGGGGGTGACAAGGGTGCGTTCGGTCTGCTCACCTTTAGTGGCAATGCCAAGGTTACAGTGATGCTAAGGGTGTGCAATTGAGCTAGATGATCTACTAAAACCTAGTTGTAACCAGAGAGGGAACAAGTTAGGCTTCAATCACTGCTCACAATAGTGTTTGGATTTTGTTTGATTTGTGTCTGCCAAGTGTTTGATGAAATGGCCGCAAGAATTCAAGTTTTGAATTTTGAAAAGATTTTTGGTGGGTGTGCTAGGTTGGTGCTGGTGAGTCTGCAGATGCTTGGGTTTTGAAAGTTGAGCTAGTTTGGGTGGTTTTTGAAAAATTGGGATCTTCTCATATGATAAAGATTCAATTTTTAAATGTCATTTAAACTATGCATTTGAAAGTTTCTGGATGATCACAAAGTGGGCCTTGATACTTTGTTATGAGTACAATCAAGGGGTGCAAAGATCCAGAAAAGTTTCTGTTAGGTTCTGAAAGTTTGAGACAGCCAAAGTAGACATGGGAGTTAAATTGGTCATAATGACCATTCACTCATTTAGCTTTGTTTTGATTTACTTGTCTTTGAGAAAAGTTTGGGAATTCTTTAGATGATGTTTATTTCACCTAAGCATCCATTTACAAGCAAAGGAACACACAAACAAGTTGGTTCAAAAGGATTCAAAATGAAATGCATACTCACATGCATACATTCCTATTTTTATTTTTCAATGTTTTTGTTAACCCTAAATTTGATGATTAAAGTTTGATGATCCAAGTTTAGTATTTTTGGGATGTTACAAAATGTCACACTGTAATAGGGTGACTATAAAGGTGGGTTTAGATGCTCTGATAGTGTTATGTAGAGGCTCATCGATCAAGAGTGAGATTTGTCCATCCCGATGATGGAGAGATATACTCTAGGCCCTCTCAGTGATATCACATTGATATAGCTCGCAAGCAAGTGATGTGGATCACTAGAATATTATATCACGGGACCAAGAAAAGATTATATGTCGGTAACGAGATTAAACTAGGTATAGGGATACCGATGATCAAATCTCAGGCATGTAAAATATCGTGAGACAAAGGGATTTATTTACAATGTTAAAGGTTCACACAATCACAAGAAGTCATCATTGAATGTGTGAGAGTTAGTACGTATCTCCAGGTCTCGTTGCTGATTATTGATCGGAGAGGGGTCTCAATCATGTCTGCATTATTCGTGAACCGTAGGGTGACACACTTAATGGATACCGACGCCATTTGGAGCAAATGAAATGCCAGAGAAAGAATATCAAAGCTCTAAAATTATTTCAATGGAAACCAGAATTGTTTCAGGTGAAATTGCTGAAACTGGTTCGGAATGTAAAACTGAAATGTTGCAAGGGGTTTTATGTGAATGTTTGTTAATTATTGTAATTAAAAAATTATAAATAAAATAGTTTTATTAAATGAGAGATACATTAATTTTGATGGAAAATTAATGCATGTATGAGTGGATTTTTGAGTGAAGGTCTTTTATGTGAGTGGGTGCTCCACCCATATGAATGAGGAAGAGGTAGGGGAACCCACCATGGCTTCCACGCCATGGCCCTTGGTTGTCCCCCTCCTCCTATAAAAGGCACCCCACTCACTCTATATCACACACACCTCCTAGTGAAGGATCTCTCTCCCCCTCTAGATATTCCCCATTGTCTCGGCTTAGCAAGATACATGTTCCCAGTGGCTTTTTCTAGAGCGAGGATTTTCTACTTTCGTTGCATTGCTGGGCCGAGGTCACGGCGGTTGTTGGGGTTTCGGACATGTGTGCGATCACGGATGCTATGCTAAGTTGCGATGCTGCCAGAATTCTACTCGATCTTGAGATCGGCAAGTGAACGACTACAACATCCACGAGTCCAATGTCGTAAAGCTTTTATTTCTTCAAGGGTATGTATTCTATGGATATATATCCATCCGTTGTTGTATCTAGATAGATGGATCGTGGTGCTTAGTAGTTCCCATCACAGTTTTTTTTGTTTTCTATGCTGCGAACCCAACAGTGGTATCAGAGCCGGATCTATGCGTAGATACTTTACACAGGTAGTACACATATGGTTATGTGGGTGGTTATGGTCACGTTATTGCTTCTTATGGAAACAAATCCTTGTGTCTCCGCGTGCTCCACTTTGGTTACTTCTATCCTTTACCGCACTTTAATTATCTCGTTCTTGCATAGTGTTTGTGATAGGTTGACATATAGGTAAATTCACCATAATTGCATAATCTAGAGAATTTACCTTTTGTGTCAAACCCTAACTTGAAAAAGAGTAAAATTTGAAGTACCACTTAGTCACCCCCTCTAGGTGCCCCACTACTAGGAAACCAGCTATAGATAGACAAATCTTCTATGGCGCATATGTGTGACCATGCGCCATAAAAAAACTCCAGTGGCGCATTTCAGTAAATGCGCCACAAAAATCTTCACACTTCTATGGCACATATAAGGAAACAATGCGCCATACAAGTTTGGTGGACCCGCCACCGGGGTTGGGCTCCCTCACTTTCTATGCGCCACATAAGTTCCAACTTCTGTGGCACATATGGACGTATGCGCCACAGAAAGTGAGGAACTTCTGTGGCGCATATATAGATATGCGCCACATAACATGAAAACCCAGATTTCACCACCCCTACCTGTGGATCGCCTTTTATCTTTTGTAAAAAATAAATAAAAATGATAAAAAATTCAAAAACATAATTCCTTGAAGATGTAGTTGTATTTTGGGGTATAGTTGTAGGGAAAATTGTAAAACATGAATTTCGATGTATTTTGCAAAAACGTTCATGGGACAGTAAAATGGTCGTAACTTTTGCATACGATGTCGGGAAAAAAAGTTTAATATACCAAAATGATCGCCTCGAAATTTCATACTCAACTTAACGTTGAAGTTTTACAGCTTCCCCAAATTCGAAAAGAGTAAAAAGTTATGGAAGAAAGAAGATTTTTTCCTACAAAAAAATAAAAAGGGGGAGAAACTTCTGTGGCGCATTTCTGACATATGCGCCATAGAAGTGTTGGGATTCGAATTTTGAATTTCTATTGTGCCCTCCCCCTCTCTTTTATCCTTCTCCCATTTACTCCTCTCCTCCATTTCTTCTCTTCCTCCCCTTCTTCCTCCACTTGTTCTCTTCCTCCCCTTCTTCCTCTCCTTCTCTTCCTCCTCTTCTTCTCTCCCTCCCCTTCTCCTCCTCCTTCTCCACTCTTCGGCCAACTCCTCCTCCTACTCCGGCCATGGCCTTCACCAGCTCCGGCGACACCTCCTCCACCGCCTCCTACTCCTCCTCCTCCTAATACTCCTCCTCTTCCACCGACAGCCTCCTTCTCCTCCAACTCCGGCGACCTCTCCCCTCCTGCTCCACCAACATCAGCGGACTCCTACTCCGGCAACCCTTCCTCCTGCTCCTCGTACTCCTCCTACACTAGCGGCCTCCTACTCTAACGACCCTCCTCCTCCACCCACCACCCACCTCCTACTCCGGCCAGATCTGGCCAGTTTTTTTTTTTGAATTTTGAAAAAAACATCAGTGGCGCATATTGGCAATATGCGCCACAGAAGTTTGAGATCTGGTTCGGGACTTCTGTGGTGCATTTTGGCAACATGCGCCACAGAAGTTTTTGAGACTTCTGTGGCGCATTTC
This sequence comes from Avena sativa, assembly GCA_916181665.1. Lineage (NCBI taxonomy): Eukaryota > Viridiplantae > Streptophyta > Magnoliopsida > Poales > Poaceae > Avena > Avena sativa. The sequence continues at coordinate 181,077,300 of OV702284.1, read as the reverse complement.
AATATGCGCCACGAAACTACACTTTAGTGGCGAGATAACAGTGGCGTATACCATATGCGCCACAGAAGTCCCAAAATGATGTGCCACTAATAGGCCCTTTCCTAGTAGTGCCCATACGATCCTTTCAACCCTTCTCGGGTACTATGGAGCGGGTTGTAGACCTATTGGGAATCATACATACATATGTGTGTGGACCAATGAGTGTCTCGACACGCAGTGGATATCTTTACTTTGTTACCTTTACTGATGATTTGAGTATATATGGGTATATATATTTGATGAAGCATAAGTCTAAAACCTTTGAAATGTTCAAAGAATTTCCGAATGAGGTAGAGAATCAAATCAACAAGAAGATTAAGAATCTCAGATCTGATCGGGAAAGAGAATACTTGAGTTATGAGTTTGGCATGCACTTGAGGAATTATGGTATAGTACCACAGCGTACGGCAGCCGGAACACCACAGCGTAATGGTGTGTTGGAATGATGTAACCACACTCTATTGGATAGTGTTCGGTCCATGATGTCTTTGACTGATTTTTCTGTGTCGTTTTGGGGATATGCATTAGAAACTGCCACTTTTATTTTAAACAGAGCACCATCCAAATCCGTGGAGACAACTCCATATGATATATGGCGTGGCAAGAAGCCAAAGTTGTCGTTCTTGAAAGTTTGGGGATGTGAGGCTTACGTTAAGAAACTACAGCCTAACAAACTAGAACCTAAATAGGAAAAGTGCATCTTTGTGGGATACCCAAAGGAGACTATTGGGTATACCTTCTAAAACAAAGCCAGGGGAAAACCGTTTGTTGCTAAAGACGGTGTGTGATATGGCGGAAACGTATCTATAATTTTTGATGCTCGATGCTTGTTTAGTATCTACTTTGCTTTGCTTTGTCTACACTTTGAGGTGTTTTTAAATCTTTTCTGGAACTAACCTATTAACAAGTTGCCACAGTGCCAGTTGCCTGTTTTCTTCTGTTTTTGGTTTCAGAAAGGCAGAAAATCAATATTCTCGGAATTGGACGGGACAAAAGCCAAAGTCAATATTTTACTGTGAGGGACACGAATCCAGAAGACGAGACGGAGACGTGAACCAGGGCGCCAAACCCCCCTAGGCCCGGCCAGAGGTGGGCCCATGCCTGGGCAGGGTGTGGCCCCCCTTGTCGCCTCCCGGCCTCGCCTCTTCGCCTATAAGAAGCCCCCGATGCAGAAACCCTAAGTACCCGATCAAAAACTCCACGAAACCTTCTGTAGCCGCCGCCACCATCGTCCCTAGATCCGGGGGGGGGATCTAAAGTTCTTCCTGGCACACTGCCGGAGGGGAAATCATCCCGGAGGCCTTCTCTCTGGTATGAAGCATGAGTAGTTCCACCTTGGACTATGGGTCCATGTAGTAGATAGATGGTTATATCTCCTCCTTGTGCTTTCATGTATAGATCTTGTGAGCTCCGTTCATGATCAAGATCTAATCTATTTGTAATCATGCATGTTGTGTTTGCGGGGATCCGATGGATATTGAGATTACTATGTCAGATTGATTAATGGTTTTGTCTTTATGATTCTATCATGTCTGTGTTGTTTGTGATCTTGCATGCTCTCCGTTTTTAGTAGCTATCTTGGCCGAGTAGTTGCTAGTGACTCCAAGAGGGGGTATTTATGCTCGATAGTGGGTTCATGCCTCTAGTTTCCAAGGGAAGTGACATAAATCTCTTCGGTTGTAGATGTGATGTTTCCACTAGGGAGAAAACAACGGTCTCTTGTTCATGGAACAAGTGGATTGTTTACCTTACACACTTTTCTTAAAGCAGTTGTCTGTTGCTTGCAACTTAATACTGGAGGGGGTTCAGATGATAACCTGAAGGTGGACTTCTAGTCATAGATGCAGTTGGATGGCGGTCTATGTATATTGTTGTATTGCTCAATCGAATCTCATAGGATCTTTTTGTCTGGTATTGTATTGTTATGCCTTGATCAGTTCCTGTCAATTGCCCTGCTGTTATTTGTTTTACCCTTCATGCCCTGTTGTTTATCTAAGGAGAGCACCTCTAGTGAACTATGGACCCCGGTCCAATCTTTACCATTGATACATCTTCCACTGTTACTTGTTTACTTGCTGCAAACCATTACCTTCCACACCATACGTTTAATCCTTTGTTACAACAAACCGGTGAGCTTGATAACCTCACTGATTCGTTGGGGCAAAGTCTTGAGTTTGTGTTGTGCAGGTCTTCGCGTTGATTACAACACCTTTGTAACGTTTCCTTCCTCCTACTGGTTCGATAACGTTGGTTTCTTATTGAGGGAAAACTTATTGTTGTGCTGCTACACACCTTGCTCTTGGGGTTCCCAATAGGCTCCACGTCAAGCACCAAGTTCTCTGGCGCCATTAAGGAGTCATCAACAAGTTTTCTAGCGCCATTGCCGGGGAGGATAATGACGTCTTCACTAGGGGAGTCCTTCACTTCCTTTCTCTTTACTTTGTTTTTATTTTTCTTAGTTTCTTTTGCTTGGCTTTGTTTGCCTCTTTTCAAAAAAACCCAAAAAATTAGTCTAGTTTGGTTGGCTTGCTTTATTCAAAAAACACACAAAAATTAGTGTCTACTCTAGTTGCCACCTTGCTCTAGCTCACCATGTTTCTCCCCAAGTTCGCTCTGAAGGATATCGCAATAGGTAGTGGCTCCATAATTGGGAGAGATAATATTGAAGAATTCTTTAATAATGTTAGAAAGCATGAGGATATTGAGGATAAATCTATAACAGAGCTTGCTCCTAATTATTAGATTGCTGCAGCTTCTTTAGTTCATATGTTGGAGGCTAGGTTTGTTAGCCTTAACCCCTTCATACAATTCTTGTTCCTAAAACTAAAAGAAGAAAAGAATGCTGAAAAGACAGAATTCATTCTTGAAACTTTACTAAAAGAGTTCCATGATGTTGCTAGGGAAGCCAAAAAGGAATTTTAGAGTTTTAATATGCTAGGTTGAAGTGTAGATTTTGTGGGTAATTTTAAGCCTAGAGAAGAATTTAAGATACCCATACCCTTTAAGCTTGTTGGAATGCATGAAGCCTTTGAAAAGAATTTTGATTGGATCGCTCCTGAAAATATTTTTGATGAAAGTAGTAGACCAAAGAGAGATGAGAAGGGATTCTCCAAAACCCATTTAGATGAGATACATTTCATAGTTTAAAATTTTGCAAGTATTGATATTAATGCTTCTTCATTTGAAAATACTTGATTCTTCTTGCTTCTTGTGCCTAACTTAAAGGCGTTAAAGAAAAGTACTTGTTGGAAGACAACCCAAGAGTTTACTTGAGTCTTGGAAGTCATTACTTCAATAATGACCTCTCCTTATCCTTTTTGTTTGCTTTTTTGTGCCAAGAATGACCTCTAATGAGAGGGAAGTAAGATTTGGAGAGTTGCTGTCCCGAAATAGATTTTTGTCCTCCACCAAAATAATTCGTTAGGAATATCTGTAACTCTAATTGAGCTGAAAATTTACGAATAAATCCTCCAGTATGTTAGCTAACTTTTTTTAGTGCAACACTTTTTGATTTGAGCAACAGAAGATGTTCAGAAAAATAGGTTTCTACCTGCCGGTCTGTTTTGTCAGATTTTTGCCATTATTTGCATTTGCTTCTTATTAATTCCTTTTTGAGTTCTCTTTTGGGGAATTGAGCTTTTTAAAGGAGTTGCTAAAGTAGCTTGTGTTTGTAGTGAAAAGTTTTGCTGTTCCGAAGCTTTGCCTAAGGTCTAATATCTTTTGAATATACTAATGTTGCTAATGAAGATTGTGTGATGTTTTGTATGAAGGAAAAATTCAGGTGTAGAGAGAGAATGATGTAATGAGATGAAGAATGGACAAAAGCTCAAGCTTGGGGATGCAAAATCGGTGTAAACCCAAGAAATATCCAAGAGTTACAAGCGTCAAAGCTTGGGAATGCCCAAGGCATCCCCTTCTTCATCAATAAAAAGCTCAGGTCTGTCTAGACACTTCGTTTTTATTGGTTCATGCACTGTTGTGTTGTTCTTGGAGCGTCTTAGTTTTCGTTTGGTTTTCTTAGTTTGTTTAGTTTGCTTGAATAAAGTAGTTTTGAACCCCGTTATCGCTGTGTTGTTTTGCAAATAAGTTGCTTGGTGTTGGAAAGGAGTAGTAAGTTCTTGCTTGTAAGTGCAAGAGGAGCTTGCATTGACTGTGACTAAGAATTTAGCATGACATGCTAGGTGTTGTTTTGACCTTATTCTTAGTGATTATTTCTGTAGCATGTCTTGTTCCAAATAATTGAGATTGCTTACTGTGCCCTGAAAAAAATATGCGTTGTTTTAGCATGCAAAAGCATACTATTGTGGTATTATCCTTTGATGATTTATGTGGGTTGACTTGGCACATGCTCACACCATGTTATGACTATGACAAGTCACCATAGCCTCTATGATCATCTAGTTCTTGACTTGTAGTACCACTCTATGCTTTGATTAGTAATGCTCTGTTGCTCTGCATGATTATGGCCATTATTGCTCTCTTAGTTGGTTGCTCCCATTCTCTTGCTAGCCTCCACTTGTATGAGTAAGTTCTACTCATGATTCCAACTCCCAAGAAACCAAGTTATTCCAAAGTGTCCACTATAAACTCCTATGCATGGTGTGTTACACCAGTCCAAGTATATTCTTGTTTTCAGCTATCTTCCAACTCAAACTGTTATGTGAAAACTTAGTGATTAAAGCCCTCACAAACTTGATGGCACACTTTATATTTCTTTGCCCCTAATAAACTTGAACCACTGTGCCATCTATGTTGTATATGCGTGCACTTATACGTTGGAATTAGCAGAACCGTGCTGTCACGGGGAACGTTTTCACTAGTGCACTTGTACTTTGTACTCAGTTGATATCATGCTCTTTTGTCTATGTATGTCACCGGTGTGAAATAAAGAGGGAACTTGTAAGTCCATGGAGTATGTATTTTGTGTTAGAGAAACGCCTGGGCCGCTAGCCTAAGCCATGCCTAATCATGGTGCAAACTTGCAGCATCACCATAGTGAGATATCTATGAAGCATCCTCAATAAAAAGCTATGCATATAGTAAATAAAAAGATCGCTGAGATGCTCATTGTCTGCTTGCCTTGTCATTTTGGTTATGGGATAGCTCCTGTACCATGTGCAAGGGGTACCCCGTTGGTGGTTCTCTATGATATGCATGTACTTACACTAACAAGAACATACAGGTGACTGAAGTTGAGTAGCATGAGGTGTGGCCCTCGTATTCAAGGGACTTGAGATTTCCAACTTATACTTTGTCAAGCATAAACTCCATCTTTGTTCATTTTAACCTTAATCACTTCAATATGCTTATGATAGGGGCAATGAGGGCTGAAAGCAAACAAGTACAATAATTTTTGGAAGCTCTTTTTGAAACTTGAAATCCCTTCTTTCCTTTATGAAGGTCCTTTCTTCCACCATTATTTGAGTCTCCACCTTCTACCTTTAGTCACCATTAAGAGAGCATAGTTGTCATTCTGTGTGCAGTGTCCCAAAGCTTATTGATTGATGCATATTGTGATAGTACTTGTTCTTGTGCTACTTGTTTCTAGTCACCCTCGTGAACTTTGAAGGTGTCCTATGCATCTATTTTCTACTCTATGAGGGACAAGCTGATTGCCACTATGCTATGTTTTTGTATGTGAAACAAACAAACATTTTTCAATGCATGCTATTCATGATATTTGTTTGTAGCCTTTCATGTTGCATGCATAGTTACTATGTCCTATTGTTAGAACTCCATCTTTCATGCACATGTTTAGAGTTCTTTGATCCCAGCTTTCAATGCTTGCAAATGGTTTGATCTTGGTTTTGATGGTGCATGTCACATCAAAAAATATTCTTTTTATCACTTACCTATTGGAGGACGAGCATGATTTAAGCTTGGGGATGCTTGATACATCGGAAACATATCTATAATTTTTGATGCTCCATGCTTGTTTAGTATCTACTTTGCTTTACTTTCTCTACACTTTGAGGTGTTTTTATATCTTTTATGGAACTAACCTATTAACAAGTTACCACAGTGCCAGTTGCCTGTTTTCTTCTGTTTTTGGTTCTAGAAAGGCAGAAAATCAATATTCTCGGAATTGGACGGGACAAAAGCCAAAGTCAATATTTTACCGCGAGGGACACAAATCCAGAAGACGAGACGGAGGCGCGAACCAGGGCGGACAACCCCCCACCTAGGCGTGGCCAGGGGTGGGCCCGCGCCTAGGCAGGGTGTGGCCCCCCTGGTCGCCTCCCGGCCTCGCCTTTTCGCCTATAAGAAGCCCCCATGCAGAAACCCTAATTACCCAATCAAAAACTCCACGAAACCTTCTGTAGTTGCCGCCACCATCGTCCCTAGATCGGGGGGATCTGAAGTTCTTCTCGGCACCCTGCCGGAGGGGAAATCATCCCGGAGGCCTTCTCTCCGGTATGAAACGTGAGTAGTTCCACCTTTTACTATGGGTCCATGTAGTAGCTAGATGGTTTTATCTCCTCCTTGTGCTTTCATGTATAGATCTTGTGAGCTCCGTTCATGATCAAGATCTAATCTATTTGTAATCATGCATGTTGTGTTTGCGGGGATCCGATGGATATTGAGATTACTATGTCAGATTGATTAATGGTTTTGTCTTTATGATTCTATCATGTCTGTGTTGTTTGTGATCTTGCATGCTCTACATTGTTAGTAGCTATCTTGGCCGAGTAGTTGCTAGTGACTCTAGTTTCCAAGGGAAGTGACAAAAATCTCTTTGGCTGTAGATTTGTTGTTGCCATAAGGGAGAAAACAACGGTCTCTTGTTCATGGAATAAGTGGATTGTTTACCTTACACACTTTTCTTAAAGAAGTTGTCTGTTGCTTGCAACTTAATACTGGAGGGGGTTCGGAAGATAACCTGAAGGTAGACTTGTAGTCATAGATGCAGTGGATGGCGGTCTATGTATATTGTTGTATTGCCCGATCGAATCTCATAGGATCTTTTTGTTTGGTATTGCATTGTTATGCCTTGCTCAGTTCCTGTCAATTGCTCGGCTGTAATTTTTTTACCCTTCATGCCATGTTGTTTATCTAAGGAGAGCACATCTAGTGAACTATGGACCCCGGTCCAATCTTTACCATTGATACATCTTCCACTGATACTTGTTTACTTGCTGCAAACCACCATTACCTTCCACACAATACGTTTAATCCTTTGTTACAACAACCGGTGAGATTGACAACCTCACTGATAGTTGGGGCAAAGTCTTGAGTTTGTGTTGTGCAGGTCTCCGTGTTGCTTGCAACACCTGTGTGACGTTTCCTTCCTCCTACTGGTTCGATAACCTCGGTTTCTTACTAAGGGAAAACGTGCTGCTGTGTTTCTTCACACCTTGCTCTTGGTGTTACCAACAGGATCCACGTCAAGCACCAAGTTCTCTGGCGCCATTAAGGAGTCATCAGCGTCTTTCGAGAGAAATAGTTTCTCGCGAAAGGAGTTAGTGGAAGAAATATAGAGTTAGATAAGATCGTTGACCCTTCTCTCCAAATAACTAGTAGCGCAACGGAAACTGTTCTGGAACCGCCCTCTATAATGGAAGAAGAAATGAATGATAGAGATCATAACGTTGAAGATCCTACAATTTGGATATCTACAAGGGCTCGAGCTGTTCCATATTGGTATAGTAGCCTTGTGATGTTAGTCTTGTTAGATGAACAAGAGGAACCCAAAACCTACAGAGAAGCAATGGAAAGTGCTGACTCCGAGAAATGGCTACAAGCCATGAAATCCGAGATAGGATCCATGCATGAGAACCAAGCCACCACAAGAAATGTTTCTTGGACCTGTCGGTCATCATAGAAGGCGCGTCTTCCGTGACGAAAATCTCGGCTTAACCGTGACCGATACAAAACTTTTTTTTCTAGTTTCGCGCCCCTCTACTACGATGAAACCGCTAAAAACATGGACAAAGCTCGACGGGTGTGTGACAGAAGTAAGATTTCTGCTTCCTCGTGAGATGTTGACTTATATTTTTGCGTGTGGGTCCCAAACGTCAGTGACTCAAGAGGACCAAAATTTTCGGTTGCACCTCCCTGATTTGAACTCCATAATGTTGTTCGATGCCTTTTCCATATAGTCAGGCTGCTGGGTCCCGCATGTCTGCCTCACATTAGAGTAATTATGTGTATGATGGAATTTTTTCCTTCCCTGTTCCGAATTTGATAGTGTCGCTCGATGCATCCGCCGTTTAATCAGTCTGCTAGGTCCCACGTGTCATCCTCACACTAGAAGAAACGTGTGCATGATGGATTTTTTTCTTTGGCTCATGCCTTCCTAATATAAACTCGATAATGTTGCTCGATCTATCTGCCGTTAATCACGATGCTACGTTCCACATGCCAACCTCTCATTAGAAGAATCATGTGTATGATGGATTTTTTTCCTTCGCTCCTGCTATCCTGTTTCGAACTTGATTGTGCTGCCGTTTAATCACGCATCTAGGCCTACCTGTCATCCTCTCATTAGAAGAAACATGTGTATGATGGATTTTATCCCTCAGTCGCGCTACCCTGTTCTGAACTTGATAGCGCTGCCAGATGCATAATCATGTAGTTGGGCCCCACGTGTCATACCCTCATTAGAAGAAACATGTGTATGATAGAATTTTTTCCCTCGGTCGCGCCTCCGTGTTAACTTGATAGCATTGCTCGCTGCATCAGCCATTTATTCAAGCTGGTGGGTCCCATATGTCAGTATCTCATTAGAAGAATCATGTGTACATGATTGGATTTTTTCTTCTCTAGCGCTATCCTATTCCTAACTAGATAGTTTTGCTCGACGAAACTTCCATTTGGTCATGCTGCTGGGTCCCACATGTCAGCATCTTATTAGAAGAAACATGCGCATGTAGGACTTTTTTCTCGCTCGCATCTCCGTGTTTCAAACTTGGCAACGTTGCTTGATGCATCAACCGTTTATACTGGTTGGTGGGTCCCACATGTCAGCCTCACATTAGAAGAATAGTGTGTATATGATGAATTTTTTTCCTTCTCTAGCGCTACCCTGTTCTGAACTAGATAGCGTTGCTCGACGAATCTGCCGTTTGGTCACCCTGATGGGTCTCACATGTCAGCATCTCATTAGAAGAACATGTGCATGTTGGACTTTTTTCTTGCTCGCGCTTACCTTATTCGAACTTGGCAACATTTCTCGATGCAGCACCTATATAAGGTCTCTCTGGTGGATCCCACATGTCAGCCTCTCCGTAAATGAAACGTGCTATGATGGACTTTTTTTTGGCCGTCTCCGTTGTTTTGACTTTGGTCCTTAGCTAGGTCCCAGATGCCAGCAACCTCTGTTTAGGAAATGGCTCTACGCTGGGTCCCAAATGTCAGCCTCTATTTGAAATAAATGTATGTATGTTGGACTGTTTTTTCGGGTTGAGTCCACCGTTATGACCATGGCAACATTGGTGGATTTTTTGAGGGGAAACATGTCTATGATGTAGCAATAGTTTACTTGGGCCCCAGATGTCAGCCTTATAGAGTACAAAAATGTTAATCTATACTCCGATGATGGGTCCCACATGTTAGCCTTCTATATACAGGAAACGTGTTTATGCTGGGTCCCACATGTCATCCTTATCTGTGCAGGAAACATGTCTATACTGGGTCCCACATGTCAGCCACTATTTGAATTAAATTTGTCTATGCTGGGTCCCACATGTCAACCTCTATTTGAATTAAATGTGTGTATATATGTTGGACTGTTTTTTTGGGTCAAGTCCACTGTCGTGACCTTGGCAACATTGCTAGATGCAGCAACAGTTTATATGGGTCCCATATGTCAGCCTGAGAGTACAAAAAAGTAACACTATATTAACTCGATACCTCACCACCGGTCGACTAGGTGCCTTGCCACTACGAGAGAAACAACTAATATTATAGAATCGTTAAGCTTTACTATTATAACTTAGGGACTTGTATCCTTAAAAATATTTTTTTGGCCATTTTTTCTCCCATCAAAGCAGCTAAACTAAAAACTACAGGCGCTGTAAAAAAATTCTGCAAACTAAGTTTTTTAAAAATATTGAGAGATGGAGGGAAATGCCCAAAAGGCCGAATTAAAAAGAGTTTGGATATTCTACATGGGATTCTCTATATGGGCTATACTCCATAGGCTATTCTCCATGGGCTAGTTTCTCAACTTTCCTGGGCAGTGGTCAGCAGTCCTCTTACCCTTAAAAGGCCGAATTAAAATGTTTTAGGCTAAAGAGGGGCCGAATGAGCTAGATTTCTTCTCCTGGTATATAAAAATTGCATTTTGCTGTGGCTTGGCCGGATTCAAAACAAAGACCTCAGAGAGGGAGGGAAAGAAATAGATAATTTATTTTGGCAGATATTTATATAAACTCTGCAATACAGAATAAGATAGAAAAATTATCGACAGATTCGCAGTTCACATTCAGCAGCACTTGACTAATTCAACAGCATTTCAAAGTGAGCAATTCAGCAATACAGACACTGAAACACAATAGCAATACAGAGAGAACTAGTTCATGTTTTAGCTCTTAAAACCTTGTCATCCGATGAGTTTTACCTTTTCTCTAAACACACTCGACCATTGGAGCATGCAAAACTGATAATCAAGTGTGCTTCGAGTACCTTCTTCTCACATCAAATGCTTGTGCGACCCCTGTATGTAACCCAAAATGCCCAAGTCTCATCTATATTGTGACAAGGCCTTGTTTGAAAACAAAAGCAAGACTATCTACTGCCCTTGATTTAAGAAAGTACCAGTACATCAGTATTAGTTCTAGAAAATGCTTTAGTAATAGCAAGAACAGAACAATTGAGAGATTCAGTAGCTTTCCTGCTTGAAATTCAATAGCAGTACAGAGAGAATCGGTTCTTGTTCTCTCTCAAAAAACCTTGGCGCACGATCAGTTTGCCCTGTTCTCCAAACATACTCGATCATTGGAGCAAGAAAAACTAACGATCAAGTCTGCTTCTGTGTGAATACCTCCTCCTTATGTCAATGCCTATGTGACCCTATATGCAACCCAAAATGTCCAAGACGCATCTAGATAATTATGACAATGCTAGCTTTCAAAAGAAAAGCAAGACAATTTGCTACACTTAATCTAAATAGTTAACAGTACATCACTATTAGTTGAACAAAATACTTTGGTAATAGAAAACGACATAATAAAGGTAAAGCAAGACCATCTCCTACCCTTGACCTAAACAAGTACTAGCACTATATAGTACAAAATACTACGAAGTATAAGAACTGGTACTATACTAGTACTACTTCATGGCTAGCCTCACTTTCTTACAATTCTTTGTCAATTGGGAATTCTACCCCTCGATTGATGGATATTGAGTAATGCACGCCATGGGTAATATAAGATGTTTCATGGTACAATAGCAGGGAAAGATTTTTCTTCTGCATGATGGACGACATCGCCCTGATCCTAGGCATGGAAGAACTGCAGTTTATATCCCAAAACCCCAGCTCTATTGACAGGGTATAGGCAGTGAAGCTCACATTGTACTAGGGCGACGAGCACGCGTCCTACCCGACGCACACGACGGATATGACGATGTCGCCCGACTCGCGTATGTCAAATAGTACAGCAAACATCGTACCATCGTCCCATGATACGATCTTCTATACTCGCGATGAGCGTGGTGCCAACAGTGGCTGAGAAATGTACCTGGAGTTACTAAAGGAAGTAAGAATCGGCAGACTAAATTGCAACATGCATAATATTATAAGAAAAAATGATAAAGTAAATATGAGTAACCTGACTGCGATAAAACGTAGTACTACCTCCATTTTAAAATATAAGTTGGTTTAGCTTTTGTGAAGTGTATCTGACCCCTATATAGCATGTGTTCACTCCAAACTACACACTATTAGAAAGTCTAGATACACTTGTTTCACAAAAGCTAAAACATCTTAGGGCCTGTTTGATTCAAAAGATTTCTAAAGGAATTATATATCCATATGAATTTAGCTTATAGAGTGTGTTTGTTTGAAAGAAATGAATCCTACAAAACTCCTATACATTGCTTTCCTACACTATAATCCTATAGGATTTCTAAGAAGAGGTGAAACCTCTTGGAAAAATTCCTATATGACATGTACTTAAACCCTATAAAGTTACTATTTTTTCCTGCGGTGCAAGCAAACAACTAATTTTACTGATCCCTACAGTTTTTATTCCAATAGAATATCAAGTGTCATGCCATTCTATTCCTACATTTTCCCTATTCATGTGTTGCACAAATCCTTTGAATCTATTTTCAAACGGAGGGAGTACCAACGGACTACATGTGCAAGGCCATTGTTTCAAAGGAAAAGCTACTTGATCTAAGCAAGTAGTGCTAGCTCCTAATATAGATCCATGTTTGAAAGGAAATGCTAGATAATCTCCAGCATTTGATCCAAACAAGTACTACCAGTACATACTATAAAAATACAATAGCACAAGAAAAACTAGAAACAATATACTCCCAATTACAAGACCTAGTACAATAGTACTGTACTGGACTACTTTGCAGCCAAAATCCATATTTCCGACACACTGAAACCCCTCGACTAGAATCAACATCAATAATTAATCCCAATTTTAAATGGTAGATCATCATCAGAAGCAAGACTGTCATATGTGTCATCTACCACCTTGTGAATGCAGAATGAGTAATCCAGGATTAATCTATCATGTTTATTAAAATTTCTGAAATCTTTAGTCATCCTAGCGGTGGCCGGCGACGTGTTGCTCTTTGGCTTGAAAAATAGTCTATATTCGGCGAACTCCTCTAGGTACCCTCCCATCATTGAAGGTTTATATAAGTGTAACTCCATCATGTACCGCGAAAACTTGCACGTCGCCGACCTGATGCACTAGACGGATACGACGAGGCCATAGTGGAGCATGTAAATGTAGGGATTCGTAGCATGGAAAACAAAAATTTTCTATCGCATACAAACAAACAAGCCAAGATCTATCTGCTAGATTGTAGCAACGAGTCGATGGAATAACTCACCCTCGAAGATTCCAAAGTGTTTAACGAGAGCGGATTCTCGTGGGTGATGTAGTCGTACTCTTCCCGATCTCAAGATCGCGTAGACGATCCTTCCGGCGCTGCGTTCCGGCAGCGCTCCCGCAGTCGGTCACACGTTCGGTACTGGACGAAGACCTTCCTCTCCCTTGTTCCAACAGGCAGCGGAGGTTGTAGCACTCTCCTCGCGATTCCGGCAGCACAACGGCGTGGTACCGGAAGTAGAGGGGAGATCTCGCAGGGCTTCGCCTTAAGCCGGAGAGAGTATGGTGGAGTATGAGAGAGTCCCTCGACGATCTACGGTTTAGACACGCCGAGGAGGGGGCTAGGCCGGCGGCTAGGGTTTCACCTAGGCGGCGGCGAGTGCCCTAGGGCCGGCGGCGGCTATGGAGGCGGCGGCTGCTTGGTACTAGGGTTTAGAGGTAGGAACTTGTGTGTCTAGGAGGGGAGCCCTGCCCCTCCTTTTATAGGTGGAGGGGGCCGGCCAAGGGGAGGGGAGTCCCTCCCCTACTCGGCTTGGTGGTGCGCCGGCGGTGGGGAGGAGGGACTCCTCCCCAACTCGGTTACCTCCTCCTTTTCCACTTCCCAAAAATAGCCGTTTGACTTTTCAAACAAGGATTTGATTTGATCCATTATTTTGTTCAGCGATGACACTTAGTACATGATGCAATCATACCAACTTGATATAACACTCTCATGTACCCTTCCCCTCCGGAGTGCCGGACATTCCGGAACCTTCTAGAACATTCCCGATGAAAACACCGGAACCATTCTCCAACTCCGAAACGGGACTTTCCTTATATGAATCTTATTCTCCGGACCATTCCGGATCTCCTCGTGATATCCCGAATCCCATTTGAGACTCCGAACAACATTCGGACTCTTTCTCATCATTCCATAACTACTCAAACAACGTCGAATCCTTAAGTGTTTCTCCCTACGGTTCGTGAATTATGCGGACATGATCGAGACACTTCTCCGAACAATAACCAATAGAGGAATCTGGAAATTCATATGGCTCCCACATATTTCTACGATTACTTTGCGATAGAATGAACCACTTACATACGATACCAATTTCCCTTTGTCTCACGATAGTTTACTTATCCGAGGTTATGATCGTCGGTATCTCTGCATTCCTAGTTCAACCTCGTTACTGATAAGTACTCTTTTCTCGTTCCCGTGATATGTGATCCCTTGTGAGCCAGTCACATGCTTGCAAGCTAATTGGATGACATTTCACCGAGAAGGGCCAGAGTATATCTATCCGTCATATGGATGGACAAATCCCACTCTTGATCCATGTGTTTCAACCAATACTTTCCGAACACTCAATGCCACCTTTATAGTCACCCAGTTACGGTGTGGTTTTTGATGTCATCAAAGCATCCATCCGGTAAAGGTGATATGCATGATCTCATGGTCGAAGGAATTAGGTTACTATGTATCAGAAAGCATATAGCAATTGAACTATTGAAATGACTTGATCTTTATGCTACGCTTATCTATAGGAGTATGTCCATCATATCATTCTCCTAACGATATGATCTTGTTGTTAATAACATCTCAATGTTCATGATAGGGAAACCACAATCATCTATTAACCAACAAGCTAGTATTATATAGAGGCTTTATTAGGGACTTCAAATTAGGTTTACAAATCACACAAGTATTAATGTTTCCTTGTTAATACTATTATAGCATGAATGTAAACATTTATCATAAACACAAAGATATAATAATAACTACATTTATTATTGCCTCTAGGGCATATCTCCAACAGTCTCCCACTTGCACTAGAGTCATCTAATCTAGTTTACATGGTAATATACCGAACACCCATGGCAGTTTGGTGTTGGTCATGTTTTGCCTTTGGGAGAGGTTTAGTCAATGGATCCGCCACATTCAGATCTGTGTGTACTTTGCAAATCTTTATATCCCCATCCTGGATATGTTCTCGAATAGCGTGAAAACGTAGCTTGATATGCTTCAGCTTCTTGTGTGACCTTGGTTCTTGCGCATTGGCTATGGCGCCCATGTTATCACAGTAGATAGACATTGGGTCCAGCGCACTAGGAACCACACCCAGCTCTGTAATGAACTCTTTCATCCATATCGCTTCTTGTGAAGCCTCCGAAGCAGCCATGTATTCCGATTCAGTTGAAGATCTCGCCACAACGCTTTGCTTTGCACTCCTCCAGCTAACTGCTGCACCATTCAAAATAAATACGTATCCAGATTGTGATTTAGAATCATCCGGATCGGTGTTCCAACTAGCATCGGTGTAACCATTAACAACGAGCTGTTCATCACCTCCATAAGAAAGAACCATATCCTTAGTTCTTCTCAAGTACTTAAGGATGTTTTTGACCGCTGTCCAATGATCCACTCCTGGATCACTTTGATATCTGTTAGTCAAACTAACAGCATATGCAATGTCGGGTCTAGTACATAGCATGGCATACATTAGAGATCCTATGGCTGAGGCATAAGGAGTCTTACTCATCCTTTCTCTATCTTCTGCCGTTGCTGGACTTTGAGTTTTACTCAAGGTCGTATTGGGCAACATGGGCAAGAACCCTTTCTTGCTATCTTCCATTCCAAACCTCTTTGGAACTTTGTCCAGATATGTACTTTGTGACAATGATATTAGGCGCTCGATCTATCTCTATAAATCTTTATGCCTAATATGTAAGCTGCTTCGCCAAGATCTTTCATTGAAAAACTATTATTCAAATATTCTTTGACACTATTAAGAAGGTCTACATCATTCCCAATCAACAATATGTCATATACATATAGTATTTAAGAATGCTACAGAGCTCCCACTCACTTTCTTGTAAATACAAGCTTCTCCATAAGTTTGTATAAAACCAAAGCTTTTGATTACCTTATCAAAACGTTGATTCCAACTTCAGGATGCTTGCTTCAATCCATATATATGGACCGTTGAAGTTTGCATACCTTGTTAGCATCTTTAGGATCGACAAAACCTTTGGGTTGCATCATATACAACTCTTCATCAATGTCTCCATTGAGGAACGTTGTTTTGACATCCATCTGCCATATCTCATAATCGGAATATGCAGCGATTGCTAACATAATCTTCACAGACTTTAGCTTCGCTACTGGTGAGAAAGTCTCATCGTAGTCAACTCCTTGAGTTTGTCAAAACCCTTTTGCGACAAGTCGAGCTTTGTAGACAGTTACATTTCCATCAGCATCTGTTTTCTTCTTGAAAATCCATTTGTTCTCGACAGCCTTCCGGCCATCCGGTAAGTCCACCAAAGTCCATACTTGATTTCCGTACATGGATCCAATTTCGGATTTCATGGCGTCTTGCCATTTATTGGAATCTAGGCTCATCATCGCTTCCTCATATGTCGCAGGGTCATCGGTGTTGTCCACCAACATGACACTCATAACGGGATCATACCAATCAGGAGTGGTACGAGTTCTCGTTGACCTGTGAGGTTCTGTAGCAGCTTCAACCGAAGTTTCATGATCATCATCATTAGCTTCCTCTCTTATTGGTGTAGGCGCCACTGGAACTACTTCTGGTGCTGTGCTACTCGCAAGTTCGAGAGAAGGTTCGACAACCTCGTCGAGTTCTACTTTCCATCCAGTCACTTCTTTCGAGAGAAATTCTTTCTCTAGAAAGGATCCATTCTTGGCAACGAAGATTTTGCCTTCGGATCTATGATAGAAGGTATACCCAATAGTTTCCTTCGGGTATCCTATGAAGACGCATTTTTCCGCTTTGGGTTCAAGCTTGTCCGGCTGTAACTTCTTTACATAGGCTTCGCAACCCCAAACTTTAAGGAACGACAATCTAGGTTTCTTCCCAAACCATAATTCATACGGTGTCGTTTCAACGGATTTAGATGGTGCCCTATTTAAAGTGAATGCGGCTGTTTCTAATGCATAACCCCAAAATGATAGCGGTAAATCTGTAAGTGACATCATAGAACGAACCATATCTAAGAGAGTTCGATTACGACGTTCGGACACACCATTACGCTGTGGTGTTCCCGGCGGTGTCAATTGTGAAAGTATTCCGCATTTCTTCAAATGCTCGCCAAACTCGTAACTTAGATATTCACCTCCACGATCAGAACGTAGAAATTTAATCTTCTTGTTACGTTGATTCTCTACCTCACTTTGAAATTCCTTAACCTTCTCGAAAGTTTCGGACTTATGTTTCATGAAATAGATATACCCATATCTACTCAAGTCATCCGTGAAGGTAAGAACATAACGATAACCACCGCGCGATGCTACACTCATTGGACCACACACATCGGTATGTATGATTTCCAATAAGTCCGTAGCTCGCTCCATCATACCAGAGAATGGAGTCTTAGTCATTTTACCCATCAGACATGCTTCGCATCTTTCAAGTGATTCGAAATAAAGTGATTCGAGAAGTCCATCGGAATGGAGTTTCTTCATACGCTTCACTCCAATGTGACCAAGACGACAGTGCCACATATAGGCCGAGTTATCGCTCGATTTCAAACGTTTAGCCTCAATGTTATTAATATGTGTATTTCCATTATCGAGATTCAACAAGAATAGACCATCTATCAAAGGTGCATGTGCATAAAACATATTACTCATATAAATCGAACAACCATTATTCTCGGACTTAAACAAGTAACCGTCTCGCAATAAACTAGATCCCGATATAATGTTCATGCTTAACGCAGGCACCAAATAACAATTATTTAAGTATAAAACTAATCCCGATGGTAGATGAAGGGGTAGCGTGCCGACCGCGATCACATCAACCTTTGATCCGTTTCCCACGCGCATCGTCACCTCGTTCTTCGCTAGCTTCCGTTTATTCTGCAGCACCTGTTTCGAGTTACAAATGTGAGCAACCGAACCAGTATCAAATACCCAGGCACTACTACGAGTACTAGTGAGATACACATCAATAACATGTATATCAGATATACCTTTCTTCTTGATGTTGCCGTTCTTCAAATCCGCCAAGTACTTTGGGCAATTCCGCTTCCAGTGACCTTCTCCCTTGCAGTAAAAGCACTCAGTATCAGGCTTAGGTCCAGCCTTGGTCTTCTTCGTTGGCGTGGTAACTTTCTTACCACCCTTCTTGAAGTGTCCCTTCTGCTTAGACTTGCCTTTCTTGAATTTGGTGGTCTTATTGACCAACAACACTTCGTGCTCTTTTTTGATCTCCACTTCTGCAGATTTCAACATGGCAAAGAGTTCTGGCAACGTCTTGTTAATGTTTTGCATGTTGTAGTTCATCACAAAGTTCTTGTAACTTGGTGGTAGTGATTGGAGGACGCGGTAAATCCCCAAAGCATTAGGAATCACTATACCTAAGCTTTGAAGTTTGTTTGCGTGCCCAGACATCTTAAGCACATGCTCACTGACGGAGCTGCCCTCTTCCATCTTGCAGTTAAAGAACTTTCCAGAAGCCTCATAGCTTTCAATTGCCGCATGAGTCTCAAAGATCAATTTGAGATCCTCGACAATATCATATGGGTCTGAATTCTCAAACCTTTTCTGAAGCTCCGATTCTAAACCATACAAGATAGCACACTGAACTGTGGAGTATTGAGTCTTCCGAGTGAGGTAAACATTCTTTACTTTATCGGCAGCATCAGCTGCAGGTGGGTCACCTAGCGGTGCATCCAGCACATAGGTCAAATTACCAGCTGTGAGGACGATCCTCAAATTGCGGAACCAATCCGCGAAGTTGCTTCCATTGTTTTTCAACTTTTCTTTCTCTAGGAATGCATTGAAATTGATGGTAGGGGTTGCCATTGATCTACAACATATTTGCCATAGTTTAGACTAAGTTTATGACAAATTGAGTTCAAATTAATAATAAAATTAATCTAGGTGAACTCCCACTGAAAACAATATCCCTCACATTGTTTTAGTGATCACATGAACCAAATCCACTACATCAACACCGATCATCACGAGAGTTGATATAGTTTCAATGGCGAACAATCGACATGTTCATCATATCTACTATATGATTCATGCTTTACCTTTCGGTGATCCGTGTTCCGAGACCATGTCTGTACATGCTAGGCTCGTCAAGATCAAACCTTAGTTTCCGCATGAGCAAATCTGGCTTTCTCACGTTGTATACACTTGCGGAATCTAACACACCCGATCATCACGTGGTGCTTCGAAACAACAAGCTTTAGCAACGGTGCTAACTAAGGGTGAACACTTTATGACTTGAAATTCATTGGCATGAGGGATCATCTTATAATGCTACCGTCGTCTACTAAGCAATACAAGATTCATAAAGGATTAACATCACATGCTATTCATAATATGTGATATGATATGGCCTTTTCTTCTATGTGCTTCCGATCTCCATCTTCAAGCACGAACATGATCTCCATCATCACCGGCATTGCATCAAGGTCAATGACGCTTCTTCATGGTTGTCGTCCACCGGCTTCAACTATTACAACTACTTTGAATAGACACGCGGGTCTTAACATAAATTAAAGACAACCATATGGCTCCTGCCGGTTGCCAACTTACAATAAGGAACATTGCATACATGAAATATAATCACAATCATGGACATATCACATCACTGCACACCCCTGCAAAACAAAGTTAGACGCCTCTACTTTCTTTGCATATTTTACGTGGTTTGGGGCTTTCAATAAGTGTCGTTCTAACTTACGAACATGAACCACAACATTGATACTAGTATTGTTAATCACCCGTTGTAAATTGGATCTTAACTATGCTAGGAGAAACAGGCACCCGCAAAGCCACTTATGCAATACAAGTTGCATGTCAAGCATGGAGCAAGTCTCATGAACGATGTCATGTAAGGTTAGCCCGGGCCGCTTCATCCCAACATCCCGCAAGATGGAAAGTACACAAGAAGCAATCGACAATAAAAGCATCAACGCCCACAATGATCATTGTGTTCTACTCGTGCAACAGATCTACATATAGACACGGCTCTGATACCACTGTAGGGATTCGTAGCATGGAAAACAAAAAATTTCTATCGTATACAAACAAACAAGCCAAGATCTATCTACTAGATTGTAGCAACGAGTCGATGGAATAACTCACCCTCGAAGATTCCAAAGTGTTTAACGAGAGCGGATTCTCGTGGGTGATGTAGTCGTACTCTTCCCGATCTCAAGATCGCGTAGACGATCCTTCCGGCGCTGCGTTCCGGCAGCGCTCCCGCAGTCGGTCACACGTTCGGTACTCGACGAAGACCTTACTCTCCCTTGTTCCAGCAGGTAGCGGAGGTTTTAGCACTCTCCTCGCGATTCCGGCAGCACAGCGGCGTGGTACCGGAAGTAGAGGGGAGATCTTGCAGGGCTTCACCTTAAGCCGGAGAGAGTATGGTGGAGTATGAGAGAGTCCCTCGACGATCTAGGGTTTAGACACGCCGAGGAGGGGGCTAGGCCGGCGGCTAGGGTTTCACCTAGGCGGCGGCGAGTGCCCTAGGGCCGGCGAAGGCTTGGTACTAGGGTTTAGAGGTAGGAACTTGTGTGTCTAGGAGGGGAGCCCTGCCCCTCATTTTATAGGTGGAGGGGGCCGGCCAAGGGGAGGGGAGTCCCTCCCCTACTCGTATTAGTGGTGCGCCGGCGGTGGGGAGGAGGGACTCCTCCCCAACTCGGTTTCCTCCTCCTGTTCCACTTCCCAAAAATAGCCGTTTGACTTTCAAACTTGGCGTTTGACTTTTCAAACAAGGATTTGATTTAATCCTTTATTTTGTTCAGCGATGACACTTAGTACATGATGCAATAATACCAACTTGATATAACACACTCATGTACCCTTCCCCTCCGGAGTGCCGGACATTCCGGAACCTTCTAGAACATTCCCGATGAAAACACCGGAACCACTCTCCAACTCCGAAACGGGACTTTCCTTATATGAATCTTATTCTCCGGACCATTCCGGATCTCCTCGTGGTATCCCGAATCCCATTTGAGCCTCCGAACAACATTCGGAATCTTTCTCATCATTCCATAACTACTCAAACAACGTCGATTCCTTAAGTGTGTCTCCCTACGGTTCGTGAATTATGCGGACATGATCGAGACACTTCTCCGAACAATAACCAATAGAGGAATCTGGAAATTCATATGGCTCCCACATATTTCTACGATTACTTTGCGATCGAATGAACCACTTACATACGATACCAATTTCCCTTTGTCTCACGATAGTTTACTTATCCGAGGTTATGATCGTCGGTATCTCTGCATACCTAGTTCAACCTCGTTACTGATAAGTACTCTTTTCTCGTTCCCGTGATATGTGATCCCTTGTGAGCCAGTCACATGCTTGCAAGCTAATTGGATGACATTTCACCGAGAGGGCCCAGAGTATATCTATCCGTCATATGGATGGACAAATCCCACTCTTGATCCATGTGTTTCAACCAATACTTTCCGAACACTCAATGCCACCTTTATAGCCACCCAGTTACGGTGTGGTGTTTGATGTCATCAAAGCATCCATCCGGTAAAGGTGATATGCATGATCTCATGGTCGAAGGAATTAGGTTACTATGTATCAGAAAGCATATAGCAATTGAACTATTTAAATGACTTGATCTTTATGCTACGCTTATCTATAGGAGTATGTCCACCATATCATTCTCCTAACGATATGATCTTGTTGTTAATAACATCTCAATGTTCATGATAGGTAAACCACAATCATCTATTAACCAACAAGCTAGTATTATAAAGAGGCTTTACTAGGGACTCTTATTTTAGTCTACAAATCACACAAGTATTAATGTTTCCTTGTTAATACCATTATAGCATGAATGTAAACATTTATCATAAACACAAAGATATAATAATAACTATATTTATTATTGCCTCTAGGGCATATCTCCAACAGTAAAATCACATGGCGAACACTGTACAATCATCCCTGGATACGGCGATCTCTACTCTCCATGAGCCAGGTGCCAGTTAAGGCTGATAGATGTACCTATGTTTCATGGCCGTAGTAGAAACTGTGAACTTCCATCAAGTGGGAATTTTCGAGGTGGGCGAGGAGCGCTGTGGGCGGGGCGGCGAACTCGCAGCCAGGCTCAGGGTAGTTGAACAGGCCGTGCGGGGACGCCATCTTGTGATTGAGGAAGTTATGGAAGCTGACCAATGTCCCGCAGCCGTCGTTGGGGCTACTGCTACCTTTTCCACCAGTGACTTGGCGGCGCAAATCCTTGGAGCATGCGGCCAGCCGGATGGCGCTGGTAGTGTCCATACGCATAGAGATTTCTTCGATGGCGTCATCGCCGAACTTGCTCCAGCCACCATACCGAATCTTGTGCATCGAATATACCATTCAGTCCGGATGGACTGGGGGCGAGGGTGGATTCAAATATTGATGTTGGGGTTTATTGGAGAAGAGTTATGGCGTCCTGCAAGAACTGATTCTGTGGGCGAGAAATGGGTAGGAAAATTTGCGAAGTGAGCGCTAGCTTGAGAGGATTGAAAATGCGCCTAGCCAGCATTTGCCAAATCAGAGATGGAGAATATGAGAGGTTCTTTGAACGAGGGATGTTTGCATGTTTCCTCATCGGTCTTATGAAGTGTGCAACAGTATCGAGGACGCCGGCTGGAGTTATAGCTATACTAGCAAGCGGTCACGTCCTGGTTCAGTATTGTATTGTCTCATCACATAGACTTTATTTTAAAGCTATAAATAATATCATAAATAATTTTTATTATGTTTCAGGAAAGGACGTGAACCCGCATTTCAGGAGTAAATTACATTTAGTACCACAATTGGGGCCAGGATAACAGGTTAGTGCCCTGCATTTTTTTGCGGATACGTACCGCTTTTGAGGCGAGCTATTACAAATAGGTAAATATTTTTTGGCTAATCGCATTTTAACAGCTAAACTAATATGATAGGCCCACAATTAAGCAATGACATGGACCTGGATCCCACCTATCATCCCTCTCTTTTTTCCCCTCCTCCATCTCTCTTCTCTCGTATCCTTCTTCTAGAGCAGCTTCTCTCTTCATCATTCATTGTTCATTTTTGCCCTTGTTTTTGCCCAATCTGGTAGAAAATATAGAGAAGCAAATCTAACCAACACATTCAGTAAACAAAGAAGATGTAGGCAAAGATAACATAGGATATGCAGTATATCACTAAACAAGGTTCGACAATTAGGGATCAGCAGCAGCAGCGGACAAGTTCAACACGGAAATACAAAAGAAGCCGCTTTATAGTAGCAGAAGCAGCACACAAGATCAGCGGTACCTCCTGGCCTCCGCAACCTCCCTCTGGCACTTCCTCTACTTCTTCCTACCCATTCCCTTGACCTTTTGCTCCTTGGGTTTGATCGGGGGCATGCGACCCTCTTTGATGACCACCTTCTGGAGGTTGCGGAGATGAAAGCTGAGCAGCTTGTGCTCTGAAGGCATGGACGTTCATATTGTGGCCGTAGTTGGTAACATCCTCGGCATGCTTCACGAGGCAGTTGAAGTCGGTGGCGTGGTGTCTCGCAGAAGGGGCACCTATAGATGTCACCGACGAAGTAGTAGTCGTACTGTCCAGACTTCAGCCTCCTCAGCACCTGATGAGTCTTGGTGTGCTTGGACTTGTCGTCGCTGCAGATGTCGCTGCTATCCACCTACTAGAAAAAATAGTAGCGTGCAATAAGGACATGATTGATATACCTTGGTTATTGGGATCAATTATTTGCATAATTTAACTTATTGAGATCTCATGATTATTTGCATAAATGACGCGGGTGGGTTAAATTCCCCAATTCCCAAATCTCAAACAAAATCAAATGCTGATCCAAACTACAGATCGGCGCTAGTACCAACTAGGGAATTCCTTAACTAGAACTCGGAGGAAAAATAAAATAGGAGTGAAATACAAACATGGGGATTCATAAAAACACAAGAGCATTAGCTTCTATAAAAAGATCTAGCATCCAACGATTGAAAATGCAAACAACCGAGCCCTAATAACAAACAATCTAGCATCCAATGATGGGAATGGGGAAGAACAAGGGAAGAGGAGAAAATCCTAGTTACCTCCGATCATGGGTCAACGATGCTGGTGTGATAGGGGTTCTCTGAGCGTATGTACTCCTGCTCCTCGTAGGGGTCCCAATCGAGCTGGACCTTCCCGCGACCGGCAGGGGCCTCCTCGCTGGCGGCTATGCTGTTAGCGGGGACGGGGGCCAGGACGGGGACATCGGCTGACTGCGATGCCGCGAGGGTGGCCTGGATGAGGAAGAGGACCTCCTCGCCGGAGACCTTGGAGGCGACGATGGCCAACACGCATTTCTTCTCCGTCGCCGGTGCGGTTGGGGTTTTTTGGGGGTTTGCAGAAGGTGATGGGATAGTGGAGACGATTGCTGAGTGAGTGAGAGTGGGGAGGCGGAGAGGGAGAGGGCGTCTATAATAAAGGTGAAGTGAAGGGATGTTTTGTTGCTCCACCGTGCACCGCGTAACCTGCGAACGCTACTGCACCGTGCACGGCCACGTTTGTCCGGTAATAACGCCATGTGCACCACGACACGCGTACCGTGGTCACATTTTTCCATCATGTCTAAAACTATGGCGAGGTAGGTGTACTCGATTATATCATCGAGAGTAACCCTGGCAATTAGGTTGTACTTAGTTTTGCCCTTTAGTACTAACATTGCCGCGTGTAATATACTCAGTTTTACAATCCGGTAGCTGCGCCATGTTCTTTCCAGTACTATGAGTAAATTGCATGTGCCTTGCACGTGAGACATGCATAATATACATCAGTATGACATATCATCTCTATATTTAATTATAATAGGTAAAGCTCAAAACATTTATAAAATTGATCCACATCTATAAAGTATGGGTGTATATTTGGTTCTTTGCACATCTATAAACCATGGTCGTTCGGGTTGAAACCCAATAATATCTATATAAATGGTAGGACAATACTACAAAGCTGTTTTTTCCAAAACTAGTCAAATCCCATGGTTACATTTTCATGGCACATAGCACACAAGACATGCATGATAAGGCGTGTCATGCGTAAATCTTTTGATTTCTTTTCCCTTTTTCTTTATTTCATGTGGCCGTTTTCAAAAGGGATTCAAAATTACCAAGATGGAAAATATTAGCAAGAAGTCAAATCAATCGTCAAAACTCTCGGTGGTTTCTGATATATTAACTGTCCACCCGATATGGGTACCTCCAAACGCCATTTCATAAAACTCACGGAGCAGCCTACGATTTACTAGCAGTAGTCAAATTTGACCTAATTTCGATAAATCAGCATAAAGTCATTCAAGTGGGCGGAGTTAGCTAGGAATTTTGAGAACTCATAAAACATGGGAAATCATAAGTACAACATGTTGGTCCACTTTATATGTCTAAAAACTTGGCTTGTGGTATTTAGATCCATGTTCTTTGGACTTTCTTTACGGGAAAGAACAATCTTGTAATCACTCGGAAATTGAAGAATGTTCTTTCCTCATAGTTGGAATCCCACACCCACGACATTGTTTAATAAAATAAGATGCACCCAACAACCTTCTAAAAGACATTTAATTCGAGAGAAATCTATCGCGCTTACTGGTAGCTCACAAGTTTCACCTCATTTCGTTAAATTTTCAAGATGCAAAATCTTAGCAAGAAGTTGTAGCTATCGTCAAAACTCTTGGTTCTTTGATATATTAATTATGCCACCCGATGGGTACCCCCAAAAGATTTTTCGCAAACTTTCAAAGCAACCTACAATTTACTTGTAGTATCAATTTTGACCTAATTTCAATAAATCAACATAAATTCATTCAAGTGGGCTCAGTTAGCTAGGAAGTTTGAAAACTCATAAAACATGGGAATCGTAAGTACAACATGTTGGTCCATTATATATGTATGTAAACTTGGCTTGTGGCATCAAGATCCAATATTATTCAAACTTTTCTTTACGGTAAAGAACTATGTTCTCATCAATCAAAAAAATTGAGAGTTGAATGTTCTTTCCTCATAGTTCGAAACTCATGCCGATGACATTGTTTACTGTAAGAAGATGCACCCATTTACCTCTGAAAATACATTTAATTCAAGATTAAAATATCACGCTTACTTGTGTAGCTCAAGTTTGACAAAATTTTGTTCAATTGTCAAGATGAAAAATCTTATCAACAAGATGGATCTGTCTTCTAAAATCTCGGTGGTTTCTGATATATTAGTTGTGACTCCCTAGTGGGTACCTTCCAAAATATTTTTCATAAACTTTCAAAGCAACCCACAAATTACTTGAAGTTCGAAAAATTTACCTAATCTCGGTAAATAGACATAAAGTCATTCAAGTGGACAGAGTTAGCTAGGCCAAAGTTTGAAAACTCCTAAAACATGGGAATTAATCATAATTACAAACATGTCGGTCCACTATATATGTCGAAAGCTTGGCTTGTGGCATACAGATCCATATTCTTAAGACTTCCTTTTTTTGAAATGAACAATCTCGATCATCATCACTTAGAAGAATTAGAATGTTATTTCCTAATAGTTGGAAACTCACACCGACAGTATTGTTTACTACAAGAAGATGCACCCATCTACGGCTGTGAAATTACATTTAATTCGAGAGCAACCTATCGTGCCTACTTGTAACTCAAGTTTAAAACCTAATTTCGATAAGTTGTCAAGATGAATAATCTTAAAAAAAAGTTGAACATGTTGTTAAAACTCTCAGTGGTTTCTGATATATTAATTGACCCCCTGATGGGTACCTCCAAAAGATTTTTCGTAAAACTATCAAAGTAACCTAAAATTTACTCGCTGTTCAAATTTGACCTAATTTCGATAAATCAGTATAAAGTCACTTAGGTGGGCAAAGTTAGCTAGGGAGTTTGAAAACTCATAAAACATGGAAATCTCAATTACGTACAACATGTTGGTCCACTTAATATGTCTGGAATCTTGCTGAATTATAGAATTTAGATCCATATTCTTTGGACTTTATTTCTTTATGGAAAAGAATAATTTCTTCATCACTCGGGAAATTGAAAATGTTCTTTCTAGATAGCTCGAAACTCACACCGAGAACATTGTTTGCTACAAGAAGACGCACCCATCTACCTCTAAAATTACATTTAATTCAAGAGAAATTAATCTACCGCACTTACTTGTAGCTCAAGTTTGACCTAATTTCGTTGAATCGACAAAAAGTAAGTGAAGTTAGCTAGGAAGCTTGAAAAATGGAATTATATAAGAAACCGTGGTCCACTTTGTGTGATAATTGGGAGGTTGTATTTTGTTATAACTGTGGTAGGTCCCCCCGAAGCGAGGTGCTTTAGTTAACATGGTCGGTGGAAGTACAAGTTACATCAAGGACCTTGTAAAAAATGAAAATCACATCCAAGTCCATGCATTTAGCACAAGGTCCTTGAAACTAAGAAATGAAGTGTCTTGGGGATATTCTATATGGGTATCCTTATAGCATGTCTCTTATCCGGATAACCCGGGTGTCCCATAGTTGGTAGCAAGGCCTATGGCCTGCTGGGCGGCCCAGTTAGATCGATCCAGAAGGGAGGCGCATGCCGGATAAAGGAAGGCTATATAAGAGTCACCGACATACCTAGAGCCTTGGGGTGCAAGACACGTTAGACTGATTGTATACTGTGTAGGACTCTGTAACCTGTCCGGCTAGGACTTTCCCTGTAACCCTAGGACCTGGTGACTATATAAGCCGGACCTATGGGAGCCTTTAGGGCAGAACTCAGCTCATACCTCGCACAGCGAACCGATCCCTGTAACTCGGCGTATTGCCATTATAGTGAATTATAGCAGGAGTAGGATTCCGTCACCGTCGTGGGATCTGAACGTGGGTAAGCTCTGTTACCTCGTACCCGTCAACCGTCCGCCTTACCCCACGTCTCTAAACACGAACTTGAGGACCCTTCCATGGCATACTCGTCGGTAATACCATGACAGTTGGCGCCCACCGTGGGGCAAGAGGCGCTTCAAGCTCTATAGCGGGCGAGGTCCAAGATCTTCGCGGGAATCGACGAAACCATAGCCATTGGTCGTGTTCTCTTCTCCGGCAATGTTCTGATCGTCCCTCCTGACGAGTTCTGGATTCCGGCAAAGACGAACCCCACCCGCTGCTCGTTCGTCCCAATCAGGGACATCCACCTTTTCATCGGCGAAACCGACTCGGGCACTAGTTCCCTGGAAGTCGGAGGAGCATCAAGACCCGCACGGACCGCCTACGGTCTGGATACGTTCATGGAAGGATCGATGTCGGATCTCTCTTCGGAGTTTGCCGACAAATATCAGAAAAATTCAAGGCCCACCTAAACCGCCCCTGTGCAGGATATAACGGTGGAAGATTGCTGCAAGTCCGCCAGCTTCGCCCGTGCGTCTGGACAACAAAGATCCAAGTTCGTCGGCGTGGTGACCATATTCGATCTGGCGCGTTGCGTGCAGAGAGAGGGTGAAAACCCCCGCGACTACCTTGCCAGGTGGCTCCGAATACGGGACGACCTGGCGCATTACCCCAATGATGATGCCATGTATCACTTTGTGGAAGGACTGGACCAAGGTACGCTTCTCCGACATACGCTAAGGTGGTAGCAGGCTTCAGGACTCCTCACTTTCAAAAGCATGGTGAACACCGTCAACAACTACGTGGATTCTGAGGAGGCAGCCCAGACAACACTCGCGCTCTTAGACGGTGCCCCTCCGCCTCAGCCACCGCCACCGCCGCCTCCGGTTGTCGTTGCTATAGCTGCACCACTGCCTCCATTCATTGTCGCTGCTTTCGCACCCCCACCACCCATCATCAAGGAAGCCTCGGCACCCTTCGAGTCCATGTTGGACGCGCTCTATGCCGACATCAGCGCTGACTCGGAGGAGATAGACTTCAGCCTAGAGGAGCTAGACTCTGCTATGCAGGAGATGGAGGAGGATTACAAACGCGACGAGAAGTCCAACAACACCGTCACGTCCCGAGAGGTGTTCGTCGCCATTGAGACCGCGATGGATGAAGATCAACCCGGACGAGCTCCGCTTATAGCACTGGACAAGGGGAAGGGACCACCTGTTGCTACCAACAATGATCGCGCAAAGGTCATGCCCCCTCCGCCTAACCCAGTGCAGCAGCCGTAGGAACTCAACATAGGTCCGAGTAACAACAACACCGCAAACCCTCCGCCTCCGGCATCTACGTCTGCTACTGCCCAAATCACTGCAGCTGATAGAGTGATGTACGACAGCCTACTCATCGAGCCCATGACCGTGGCCCATATTCGGAACGTATTCCAGCTAGACGATAAGCGCCAACAGCTGCTGGAGGAAGCGCAGGCCATCACGGAGCAAGGCGCCAAGCTAGATCGAGATGTGGCCAACGCGTGGAAGTCAATAGAGAAAGCTAGAGCCATGGACGCCGAGTACAAGACTCTGCTCCACCAGAAGAAGTCTAAGAAAGCTTCGGCTCGCGTCATCAACGATCCTGGTGTACGGCGAAACCTCAGATGGGCCCCCTCAAAGCCGCCACAAGCAAAGCCATATATTGACAGCGAAGGCAGGCAGGTGATGCCCACTCCTCTCCTCAACCTCGCCGTCGCCAAGACCCTTCTGGAGCAGGATTTATTTCTTTTGCTTGGTTTTGTTTGCCTCTTTTCAAAAAACCCAAAAAAATTAGTCTAGTTTGGTTTGGTTGCTTTATTCAAAAACACAAAAAAATTAGTCCCTGCTCTAGTTGCTGGTCTGTTATTGCCTTGCTTGGTCATGCTTTCTATCAATGGATGGTTTCTTTGAAACTAGTTCTTATTGGAAAGGTGGGTTCACGGAAGAACAAAAGTATTATTACAAGGAACACCGTTTGTCACAGAAAGGGAAACACTTATGGGAACAAATTGATAAGTTGAATACTATTTCTAGAGACGTGTGCTCTACTTATAATGTTACTTATTGCTTTGATAAAGCTTGTTGCTGCAGGAGGTATAAACACCTACCCTTTCAATGTGAGTATAATGATAATATTACCATATCTTCTGATGTTAAAGGAAACTATGACTTTTATGATGTGGAACAAATTGAAGAATTTATTGCCTTCAAGGGTGCATTTGAACTTGCTAGTTTGCTTGAAAATACTGATGATGCACCTTATGAACATGAGGTTTATGATATACTTAAATTTTTATTTGACAATTACAAGGAAGCAAATGGGTATATTCTTTAATATTTTAATAGGTGCTTTCCACATTTGGAAGAGACTAATGCCTTGCAGGAGCCTATGGAAGAAGAAATTGTTGAAACTGGAAGCTCGTTAGATGAAAAAGAGGGGGAGAGTGATGAACAAAAGGAGGAAGAATGGATTATCTACCCATGCCTACATTCTAATGAGAGTAACTCTTTATCGCTTACATTATTTGATTGTCCTCCATGCTTACCAAAGGAGGATGATTGTTATGTTCCTGTGGATCCTTTTGAAATATCTACTTTGGATAATACCTATGAAGGTTTTAATCCCACTATTTTTGAGCTTGATAGAAATTATGTGTTTGTATCTCATGAAAAGCCTGCTTTATGTGATAGCTATATTGTTGAGTTTATTCATGAGGCTACTGAAACTTATTATGAGAGAGGAAAATATGGTTTTATAAGTTTTCATGGTACTGAAACACCTCTCTATGTGCTGAAAGTTTTGAAGTTCACTTTGTTCTTTGTGAATTTATTTGCATACAAGATTCCTATGCATAGGAAGTGGGTTAGACTTAAATGTGTGTTGAATTTGCTTCTTGCTGCTCTCTTTGACTTCAATTCAAAATTCTTATGTGAGCATCTTCTCAAGCTATCAAGCCTAACTTTAAGGCGTTAAAGAAAAGTACTTGTTGGGAGATAACCCAAGATTTTCTTGAGTATTGGAAGTTATTACTTCTGTAATGACCTCTCCTTATCCTTGTTGTTTGATTTTTGTCCCAAGAATGACCTCTAATGAGAGGGAAGTAAGATTTGGGGAGTTGCTGTCCCGAAACAGATTTATGTCCTCCACCAAAAAAATTCATGAGGAGGCTCTGTAACTCGGATTGAGCTCAAAATTTACGAATAAATCCCCCAGTATATTGTCTAACTTTCATTTGTTCAACACTTTTTGATTTGAGTAACATAAGATGTTTGAAAAATTCATTTCTACCTGCTGGTCTGTTTTGACAGATTTCTGCCATTATTTGCATTTGCTTCTTATTGATTCCTTTTTGAGCTCTCTTCAGGTAAATTGAGTTTCTTTGAAGGAGTTACTACAGTAGATTGTGTTTTTAGTGAAAATCCTGGATGTTCCAAAGCTTTGCCAGTGGTCTAATATCTTTTGAATAAGCTAATGTTGCCAATGAAGATTGTGTGAAGTTTTGTATGAAGGAAAAATTTCTGGTGTAGAGAGAGAATGATGCAATGAGATGAAGAATGGACGAAAGCTCAAGCTTGGGGATGCCACCATGGTGTCACCCCAAGAAATATCCAAGAGGTACAAGCGTCAAAGCTTGGGGATGCCCAAGGCATCCCCTTCTTCATCAATAAAAAGCTCAGGTCTATCTAGACACTTCGTTTTTATTGTTTCATGCACAGTTGTGTTGTTCTTGGAGCGTCTTATTTTTCGTTTGCTTTTCTTAGTTTGTTTAGATTGCTTTAGTAGTTTGGACCCCTGCTCTCGCTGTGTTGTTTTGCAAATAGGTTTTCTTGGTGTTTGGAAAGGAGTAGTAAGTTCTTGCTTGAAGTGCAAGAGGAGCTTGCATTGACTATAACTTAGACTTTAGCATTACATGCTAGGTGTTGTTTTAGCATTATGCTTAGTGATTATTGTTGTATCATGTCTTTTTCCAAACAATTGGGATTGCTTAGTGTGCCTTGAAGAAATTATGCGTTGTTTTAGCATGCAAAAGCATAGTATTGTGGTATTCTCCTTTGATGTTTTGCTTGGGTTGACTTGGCACATGCTCACACCATGTTATGAATATGACAAGTCACCATTAGCCTCTATGATCATTTATTACTTGACTTGTAGTACCGCTCTTTGCTTTGATTAGTTTGCTTTGTTGCATTGCATAATTATGGCCATTATTGCTCTCTTAGTTGGTTGCTCCCAGTATTTTGCTAGCATCCACTTGTATGAGTAAGTTCTACTCATGCTTCCAACTCCCAAGAAACCATGTTATTCCAAAGTGTCCACTATAAACTCCTATGCATGGTGTGTTACATCATTCCAAAGTATATTCTTGTTTTCATGTATCTTCCAATTAAAAACTATTTTGTTATGTGAAAACTTAGTGATTAAATCCCTCACGAACTTGATGACACACTTTATTCTTTGCCCCTAATAAACTTGAACCATTGTGACAACTTTGTTGTATATGCTTGCACTTATAAGTTGGAATTAGCAGAACCATGCTGTCACGGGGAACATTTTCAACATTGCACTTGTACCGTGTTGTACTCAGTTGATATCATGTTCTTTTGTCTATGGATGTCACTGGTGTGAAATAAAGAGGGAACTTGTAAGTCCATGGAGTTTGTATCCTATGTTAGAGAAACGCCTAGGCCGCTAGCCTAAGCCATGCCTAATCATGGTGGAAACTTGCAGCATCACCATAGTGACATCTATGAAGCATTCTTCTTATAAAAAAGAGACACATTGAGAAAAGAGGAAAGAGAGAAAAAAGCACCATATTCCCATGGTACATAAGAAGAATTGATGAGATACGCATTGTCTGCTTGCCTTGTCTTTTTGGTTATGGGAAAGATCATGTACCATGTGCAAGGGGTACCCCATTGGTGGTTCTCAATGATATGGAAATACTTACAGTGACAAGAACTTACCTGGACCCAAAGTTGAGTATGCATGAGGTGTGACCCTCGTATTCAATGGGCATGAGATTGCCAACTTATACTTCGTCAAGCATATACTCCAGCTTTGCCACTTTAACCTTAACCACTTCAAGATTCTTATGATAGGGGCAATGAGGGCTGAGAGCTAACAAGTACCATAATTTTTGTAATCTCTTTTTGAAACTTGTAATCCCTGCTTCCTTTACAAAAAAGCTTTTCTTCCACCATTATTGAGTCTCCACCTTCTACCTTTAGGCACCATTAAGAGAGCATAGTTGTCATTCTGTGTGCAATGTTCCAAAGCTTATTAGTTGATGGATATTTTCTTATTACTTGCTCTTGTGCTATTTGTTTCTAGTCACCCTTGTGAACTTTGGAGGTGTCCTATGCATTATATTGCTACTCTATGAGGGACAAGCTGATTGCCACTATGCTATGTTTTCTGCATGTGAAACAAACAAACGTTTTTCAATACATATTATTCATGATCTTTGTTTGTAGCTTGCCATGTTGCATGCATAGTTACTATGTACTATTGTTAGAACTCCATATTTCATGCACATGTTTAGAGTTCTTTTATCCCAGCTTTCAATGCATGCAAATGGTTGGATCTTTATTGTGAGGGTGCATGCCACCTCAAAAATTATTCTTTTATCACTTACCTACTCGAGGACGAGCAGGAGTTAAGCTTGGGGATGCTGATACGTTGGAAATGTATCTATAATTTTTTATGCTCCATGATTGTTTAGTATCTACTTTGCTTTACTTGTCCAAACTTTGAGGTGCTTTTTACATGTTTTCTGGTACTAACCTATTAACAAGTTGCAACATTGCCAGATGCCTGTTTTCTGCTATTTTTGGTTTTAGAAAAGTTAGTAAATAAATATTCTCGGAATTGGACCGGATGAAGGACAAAGTCAATAACTTTCCGTGGGGAACAAGAAGTCCAGAAGAGAGACGAGGAGGTGTGCCAGGGCGTAGAAACCCCTAGGTGCGGGTGGGACCTACCCCGCGCCTGGGTAGGGTTTGCCCCTCTGGCCGCCGCCTCGGTCTCCCCCTTCGCCTATAAGAGGCCCCCGATGCAGAAACCCTGAGTACTCGATCAGAAATCCACGAAACCGTCTGTAGCCGCCGCCACCATCGTCCCTAGATCAGGGGGGATCTAAAGTTCTTCCCGGCAACCTGCCGGAGGGGAGATCATCCCGGAGGCCTTCTCTCCGGTATGATTCGTGAGTAGTTCCACCTTGGACTATGGGTGCATGTAGTAGCTAGATGGTTGTATCTCCTCCTTTGCGCTTTCATGTATAGATCTTGTGAGCTCCGTTCATGATCAAGGTCTAATCTATTTGTAATCATGCATGTTGTGTTTACGGGGATCCGGTGGATATTGAGATTATTATTTTGGTTTGATTAATGGTTTTATCTTTATGATTCTATCATGTCTGTGTTGTTTGTGATCTTGCATGCTCTCCATTGCTAGTGGTTATCTTGGCCAAGTAGTTGCTAGTGACTCCAAGAGGGAGTATTTGTGCTCGATAGTGGGTCCATGCTTCTAGTTTCCAAGGGAAGTGACAATAATCTCTTCGGTTGTAGATGTGCTATTGCTACTAGGGAGAAAACAACGGTCTCTTGTTCATGGAACATGTGGACTGTTTGCCTTACACACTTTGCTTAAAGCAGTTGTCTGTTGCTTGCAACTTAATACCAGAGGGGGTTCGGATGATAACCTGAAGGTGGACTTCTAGTCATAGATACAGTTGGATGACGGTCTATGTATATTGTTGTATTGCCCATCTAACCTCATAGGATCTTTCTGGCTAGTAATTTCATTATTATTCCTTGCTCAGTTCCTGTCATTTGCCCCGCTGTAATTTGTTTACCGTTCATGCCATGTTGTTTAACTAAGGAGAGCACCTCTACTGAACTATGGACACCGGTCCAATCTTTACCATTGATACATCTTCCATTGTTACTTGTTTACTTGCTGCAAACCATTACCTTCCTCACCATAAGTTTAATCCTTTTCTACAGCAAACTGTTGAGCTTGACAACCTCACTGATTAATTGGGCAAAGTCTTGAGTTTTTGTTGTGCAGGTGTCCATGTTGTTTGCAACACCTGTGTGACGTTTCCTTCCTCCTTATGCTTCGATAACCTCAGTCTCAACTGAGGGAAAACTTGTTGCTTGCTCTTCACACACCCTATGCTTGGGGTTACCAATGAAGTGCCACATCGAGCATCATCAGCGGCCGTTTTCCACACTTTCTTTGGCACCCCCACTGTCTGACAACAGAAAACCTCTATGAGGATATTGATGGCTACTCTGCCCCTAGTCCCCCAGTACCTGCGTTGGTCGGATATTCCAATTACTTGGGATAGGAAGGATCAGCCAGACCTCATCCCTACGAAGAACCAGTACGCCATGGTCATCAACCCCCTGATTAACGACAACGAGTTCACCAAATGTATGGTGGATAGTGGAAGCAGCACCAACAACATGTACCTAGATATGCTACACAAGATGAACATGACAGAGGCCAACCTAAGGCAGACCAGCACCATGTTCCATGGCTTGGTCCCTTGGGTGCATCACGCTCCAGGTCGCTTTTGGCGATGTCAACAATTACCGCCAAGAACGCATGTCCTTCGAGGTGGTCCCCTTTAAGAGCATGTACCACGTCATATTCGTACGTGACATCTTCCACGCCTTCATGGCCATGCCATGCTTCATATACAACAAGCTCAAGATACCCGGACCAAATGGTGTCATCATCGTATCCGGAGGCTTTACCAAGGCAAGGGACTGCGAGATTGGAGAAGCATCCTTTGTAGAAGTTGTCCTCTACAACGAAGAATTCAAGGAGATCCAGAGCAAGGTCGATGCCACGGAGATGTCGGCATCGAAGAAGTAGATTTCTGACTCTGCCCTAGCCTTCAAGGACGCTATCGAAACCAAGACGGTGGAACTTGTGGTAGGCGATGCCTCCAAGACCATCGCCATTGGAATGAACCTGGATCCCAAATAGGAAAGCGCGCTCGTCGAGTTCCTCCGTGAGAAAAGGGACATATTTTCCTGGCAACCTGCCTACATGAAAGGTGTACCTAGGGAACTTGCCGAGCACATCTTGAATATTGATCCAAAATGCCAACCGGTGGAACAACCTCTATGACGCTTCAGAGACGAGAAGAGACGCGCCATCAGCAAAGAGATAGCTAGGTTAATTAAGGATAGTTTTATCCGAGAAGTCCTTCACACCCGATGGGTGGCCAATCCTGTACTTGTCTGCAAAAAGGGAACCAAATAATTAAGAATGTGCGTTAATTACACCGACTTGAACAAAGTGTGTCCCAAAGATCCGTTTACTTTGCCTCGCATTGACCAAGTCATTGACTCGACGGCTGGCTCGGAACTTTTGTGTTTTCTCGATGCATACCCAGGATACCACCAGATTAAGATGAGGAAGTCGGACCAATTGGCCACTTCGTTCACCACACCTTATGACACATTTTGCTATGTCACGATTCCCTTTGGGCTAAAAAACGCAGGTGCTACGTACCAGCGGACAATGCAGCATTGCCTACACGATCAAATTGTTTGAAACGTTCACGCCTATGTGGACGATCTAGCGGTGATGTCTGAAAAGTCAAACGACTTAATCTTCGACTTAAAGGAAACCTTTGATAATCTCCAAAAATACAACATGATGCTTAACCCTGAGAAGTGCGTCTTCGGGGTTCCAGCTGGCAAATTGTGGGGCTTCATTGTTTCCCAGCACGGAAATCGAGGTCAACCCGGAGAAGATCAAGGCCATCCTAAAAATAAATCGTTCGACATGCCTGAAGGACATACAACGGATGACAGGCTGCGTTGCAGCAGTTAGTCGGTTCGTCAACCGACTTGGAGAGAAGGCTCTGCCGCTGTACAAGTTGCTGAACACGGCGGACAAATTTACATGGACGGATGAAGCTGATGCAGCATTGAAGCAGCTAAAGGAGATACTCTCCTCGGCTCCTATCCTACAGCACTCGAGCCTATGGAGCCTATGTTAATTTACATGGCGGCCACCACCCGGGTAATCAGCATCGTTGTCGTGGTAGAGCAGAAAGAACCAGAGCATGAATACGGAGTTCAAAGACCAGTTTACTATGTAAGCGAGGTCTTGACGGAGTCCAAGCACCATTACCCGCACTACCAGAAGATAGCTTATGGAGTGTTCCTTGCTTCTCGGAAGCTAAGACACTACTTGTAGGAGCACCCTATCACAGATCTGAGCAAAGCTCTACTATCCGACATCATCAACAACAACGACGCTACAGGAAGAGTCGTGAAGTGGTGCCTTGAACTTGCCGCCTTCGAGGTTACTTACAAGATACGCGACGCTATCAAGTCACAAGCCTTGGCGGATTTAATCGCAGATTGGACAGAGATGCCAGATGCTACCCCTATGCTGGAGCTAGAATACTGCGTGATGCAGTTTGACGTATCAAATCTACTCAATGGCTTGGGGCTGGTGTACTATTACAGTCACCAACCGGAGAAAAGCTACACTACGTTCTGCAGATCCACTTCGAGGCTACAACCAACATGGCGGAGTATGAAGCACTCATTCACGAACTACGCGTAGCCCAGGATATTGGAATCAAGCACATAGTTTGCTGTGGAGATTCTGACTTGGTTGCCCAGCAGGTGGCTCGCACCTGGAAAGCGCGGAACCCTATGATGGCGGCATATCGAAACGAAGTGGATGAGATAGCCAAGAGCTTCTTAGGCTACGAAGTCAAGTATGTCCCAAGGGAGCAAAATGAGGCGGATAATCTTCTGTCAAAGCTTGGATCAGGGCGCAAACAAATTATGCCTGGAGTTTTCCTGGAGCATCTACGGACACCATCCGTGAAGGGAGCGGACACCGAGAATCCGGACAGAGTTGACTCTTTCGTTCACACAGTGACAAAGGTCCCTCCGTCTTGGACAAAACCGTGCATGGAGTATCTCAGTACACGGAACTTTGCCCATCGAAGAGGTAGAAAGTCCATAGATAGTACGTCGAGCAAACGGCTATACCATAATCAATGGACAAATCTACAAAAGAAGACCACCGGTGTATACCTAATGTGTGTTTCCCAGCAGGAGGCTATTGAAATTCTTCGTGACATCCATCTCGGAAATTGCGGGCATCATGCCGCTCCTCGATCGTTGGTCTCCAAAGCCTCCCGGCAAGGATTCTACTGGATGACCGCAAAGGCAGACGCCGACATTCTATTTTGAAACATGCATGGGATGCCAGTACTATGCCCGACAACCACATGTTCCAGCTGAAGAATTGCGAACAATACCAATAACTTGGCCATTTGCAGTCTGGGGGCTAGACATGGTTGGTCTGTTGCAAACAGCACCATGTGGATTTACGCATCTGCTAGTAGTAGTTTATAAATTCACCAAGTGGATAGAAGCTAAACCCATTAGAGAGCTTGATGGGGCAACTTCCCTTAGGTTTGTCCGGGATCTAGTGGTGAGATTTGGTCTCCCACATAGCATTATCACCGACAACAGCAACAACTTGTCACTCGGAGAAGTGGAAGCTTATTGTTGGGAGAAGGGCATCTGACTTGACCTAGCATCTGTGACACACCCACAGTCCAATGGTCAGGTTGAGCGAGCCAATGGATTAATTCTGCAGGGAATCAGTCTTGAAGCACCGCTACATAGAGCAGCTGGATCCTTGGCAGAGGAATTACCATCTGTGCTGTGGAGTTTACGAACTACACCCAACAGATCCACTGGCTACACCCTTACTTCATGGTTTATGGAGCAGAAGCCATCCTGCCTTCCGACATCCTTAACAATTCAACAAGAGTTGCCGCCTACGACGAAGATAACGCTGAAGAATCCAGACGCCTAGATGTGGCCCTTCTCGAGGAAGAGCGTGTTTTGGCATGCCAAAGATCCGCCATCTACCAGCAGAAGCTACGCAGCTACCATAGTCGCCGCGTTCGGCATCGCTCATTTAAAGAGGGGGATCTGGTGCTCTGACTTAAGCAGAAGAAGTCACACAAATTATCCCAGCCATGGGAAGGACCGTTCATCATAAGCAAGGCGCTTCTCAATGGATCTTACTACCTCGTTGAAAATCGTGAACTTGAGGATAGACCCAGCGATGATCATAAGCGTAAGCGACGTAACCCGGATGATGACTACCCGGAGCTTGATCGGCCATGGAACATAGCATAGCTACGTCCTTTTTACACTTAGGATATTTTTTATCTACTGTGTACCTCTTATATGATCAATGAAATAAAGCTCTCTGGTTCACTCATATTTCTGAGTCTTTTACCTCCTTTAGTGTTCTTTTTTGGATCTTATAAAACCTTTATGCGCAAGCTTTACATTTTCACTTGTGAAAATTCCGCCTATGGGCGTTAGCTTATGTTTTCTGGTCTACACGTTCTTTGTTGTTTTTATGTGGATTCTGGAGTAGTGACTTTTGGCACTTGAAGTTGGCGATTTTGTGCTTAGGTTTTTTACGGTGCCATTGGGCATCATCACCTGAGCGGATGGTTCCGACTATGAGCCTTCCGACTCACAAAAGGTCAAGCATAAAAACCAGAGTAATGGATAAGCCAGCACTTGCTTAAAAAATATTTACATGTTGGAACCAGTACTTGAGTAGCAGGAAATTACAACTATTGTTTTTCCTCCTTAAGTTAACATAGTAGTTTTTCTGCATACAACAAACCAGAGGAAACAAATATTACAAAGTGTTTTTTTATTCCTCTGGCACATGAGACTTCGATGCAGCATCGTCGGCAGCAGGAGAGCCATCCTCTTCGAAGTCGGTGTTCTTGAGGGACTCAGAGGAGCTTTGGTTGTCGCCGTCAATGGTCTCCAGAGGCACGAAGACGTTGTGATCGACCAACTCGGCAACCCTGGTGTCAAAACCCGCGAGTGATGCCCAGATAGCCTTGTGGTCAATCTTCTGGCCTTCATCGTCTACATCGGGAAGACGTGAGGTTACCGTGGCGCTGTCGGCGTTCTCATAGTGGGCCTCGACCATTGCAAGCGACATCCATGCGCCAGCCCGGGTACATGAAGCTTTCCATCTTACGATACACTCGGGGGCTTGGCGCAAGATCTCCGAGTACTTCATCATGGAGTCCACCGCCTTAATATTGATGTTGAGGGGCTTGGCAATCTCCTTGGCTTGCTTGATGGCGCTGCTGATAAAGTTCCCGGCGAGGACCATGCATTCCTTTGGCAGAGGAGGCGACTTGGTTAAACCAATAGGAGCTTCATTTTCGACAAACAAAGGAGCACATGAGTTCAATAACACAAAAAGTTCAGATTACCTGGTTTACAGAAGTACAAGACGGAGTATCGCTTACCAAAGATGCTCGCCTCGGCTTGCTGGAGCGTCTCCGCCATGGAGTCCTGTTCTTGTCGGAGGTCTTGTATGCTTCAAGATTGCGCTGATTTTGCTCATCAGAAGCTTTCTTCTGCTCCTTGAGCATCGCAATCTCCTCCTTCAAGCGATTCATCTCCGTATTAGCAGACTCCTGCAAGGCCTTCATGGATTCCTCGTGCATCTTCAGGGTATCAGTCCTCTCCTGCTTAAGGATATTTTTTTGCTATCCAGCAACTCAATGTGCTTGGATTGCTCGACAATGTCCTTGGCCTTGGCGATAGCTTCTGCAAGTCGGAGAAAAGACAACACAAAATGAGTAGTCGGAAAAGTGATGGCACAAGACCAAGTTTGAGTACAAAAACGAAAGGAAAAAGAGACTCTTTCTCTTGGTGATTTGTTCCTTCAAGAAGGCAGTTTTACCCTTTTCGGCTTCCAGCTCTGCGCGCATCTTGTGGAACTTCTCGTTGACGATGCCTCTCCGAGCATTCTCGTTCTGTGGAAATAAGATGAAAATAACTCAGTCTCTTAGAGCATCTAGCTAGATAAGTATCCACCTAGAGTCTTGGGGGCTACAATAAGAGTTTTTAACTCGGCAAAATGCTTAGTCTTTCTTTAAGCTTCTAGTCAAAACTAATTCAGTTTCAACAAGAGGCGTGGGGGCTACAGTATTGAAATTTACAAACACTGCGTATGCTACTCTGAAAGTATCTAGTCGGAATAATTCATTCAAACTACATACTTGGGGGCTACAATGAGAAGTTTTCTAGCTTAGTCACTCTTAGAGCATTCAGATGCAAAGACCTATGGTTTTCCGTATAAATCCTCGGGGGCTACAGTGGGATACTACTTATGAAAATAAAAACTTACAAGTGCGATGATCTTGAGGTTGGTGGCGCTCCTGGAAAATATCTTGCTGACGGAAAGGCTATTTCCTCGCAGGATATCATCTTGCTTGAGAAGATCCTCAAGACCGCAAGTCGGAGAATTTGGAGCCGCACCAGGAGCCAGAGTTGAGCTACTCGGCGTAAGCGTCGGGTAGACTATCTTTGGAAGCTCTGTTGACGTCCTGATTGTAGTAGCGCCGCCTTCGGCAGACGTTCCACCTACCACCATCGCCTTACTACTACCGATGGCATCCTTAGCCGGAGCTTCAGCCATTTTGGTTGCGGTGCTTTCTTGCGTCTCCTGTTCATCGGCAACGACGAGCTCCGTGGAGACGGCTGGGTCCACTTCCATGGCTGAAGGGCCAGATGCATCCTTAGTCGGGGAGCTTGTCGGAGTGGCGGCATGCTGGATGCTAGGAGTGGTAGGGGCGATGGCGGGAGATGCTTGGTGCAACATATCTTTAATGTTTTTAGAAGCCCCCGATGTTTTGGAGGTCTTCTTCAAACTCAAACTGGCCTTCTTCCTGAAACGTGCAAAAGTATAAGTACAGAAATAAGATGAGCATGAAACAATGTCAGAGTATAAGAAGTTTACACAACAGTGGGTGCTTTGGTGAAAGGGATCCCGGTAATTCTTCTTTTCTCCGCCTCCAGGGCGGCGATAGTCCTTTGGAGTCTCCACCCTCCGTCTTCTTCTGGCCTTTGTCGGCAGCGTCAGAGGTGGAGCTCTTCCGCTTACGCGCCAACGGCACATCATCATCGGACACGACGGTGACTTCCTTCATCTTAGGGTCGTAGATTTGGACAGCCATGCTATCCTCCTCTAGAATTTTGAGCTATTAAGTGAAATCCCAAAGTGTTAGATGAGATGACAATGGCTAGACGGAAGAACTGGAGTACATGTCATACACGGAAAATAAACAGGTACCTCTAGGAAATTGCCCTCCTCGAACATGTCGTAGGTGATGGTGAAGCCGCGCTTCCTATCCTTCACCTTGACGATGTCCTTGATGCGGAGCTTGACGAAGTCACTCGAGAAGTTGTCCATGGAGATGCGAAGGCTATCCTTGGTATATTCATGCATCAGCTTCGAGCGGTGTTGCAGAGGCTGGATCCGCCTGACGAACTAGCACATGGCTAGGTCCAAACCGTTCAGACCCGTATCTATGAACCACTCTGTCCGCCTTATGGCACGGGAAGCGTCATTGTCGGAGGGAAGGGTGGCCTGGGATCTCCATGTCGGGGCTTCAGCGGCAGCCCCATCGACGAATTCCGGGTACGGTTCTTCTTGGCCAGCCAAAGGGACATCTGGGCCATAGAAGTACGTTCGTTGCCAGTTCTTGCAAAACTCTTGGCCGACGATGTCGGGGAACTGCCGGCCAGGCTGGATCTTAAAACTAATAGTTCCGCAGTTCCTGATCTCGTCCTTGCTAGCTCCGGCTTCCCTCTTGATAGTGAAGAAGTAAATGAACAGATCTAACCTAGGACTAATCCCTAGGTAACCCTCACAAAGCGCCGCGTAGTTGCTAAGCGCGAGGATGCTGTTGGGGATAGGTTCTGAGGTTGAACCCGATAGTGGCTAAGGACAGAAAGGAAGAAGTCGGAGATCGTGAGGGAGACGCCGCGTACCAATTGCGCTTTGCGGTACACCTTCTCTCCGGCTTGGGGATAAGGGGTGACCTCGCCGTTCGGCGCCGCCCGCCAGACAAGCCCCTCCATCACGGGAAGGTAGCCTTCAACGAGCAGCTCTTTGATATCGCCGTTCGTGATATCAGAGCCGCGCCACTCCCCCTTATGGGAGTCACCCTCCTCCTCCAGCGGCTCCAGCGCTGCTGGAATATGGTCATCACCGGTGGACTCCACCACCGCAGACCGTGGCAGCACCAGACCCTCTAGGGGCACCTGGACGAAGCTCGCCGGCTTCGCCGCAGTATCGGCCGTTGCCGCCATGGATGGGTTGGAGCTGCTGCTCGCCATTGGAAGGGGAGATAGGTGACTGGGAGATTGGGGAGATTAGGGGTTTTCACGTGCGCGCGGAGGGCTCGAGGAGATGCTCGCAGGAGGAAGACAATGACGAAGGGGGAGAATGAGGTGAAACGATGAAATCTATCACAGTTGAAATTTATAACCCCCAGCGTCAAGATTCGTGCAAATTGATCGAATGGTTGCTGTGTGGACGACGTGTGCGTGCGCGGAAATTTCACCGCGTTCTCAATCGCCGCCTCCAATGGTTCGTATCCTTCGCGCAGGAAAAACGGACATGATTGTGTTCTCTGCATGTGTGAGTTACGAGGCATCACTGACCTATGGTCTATGTTTCTATAGCTGACACGGGCAAGGGAACCATCCCATCGGAAGATTTCGGCATGGACGGTCCAGTCCGGCTATGAGAAGAGTACGATCGAAGAGTCAGCATTTCTCCGACTTACAAGTTGAAGACGAAGAGCATTGCAGGTTTCTTAGGACGACTACAAGATATTGCATGACGAGTTGGCGACATCCATCTAGACGGAGCACTCAACCTGAAGAGGAAAGACGACGCAAGATCTCGGAGTTCTCCGGGGGCTACTGTTGGGGATATGCTATATGGGTATCCTCATAGCATGTGTCTTATCCGGTTAACCCGGGTGGCCCACAGTTGGTAGAAAGGCCTATGGCCTGCTGGGCGGCCCAGTTAGATGGATCCAGAAGGGAGGCCCATGCCGTATAGAGGAAGGCTACGGAGGAGTCACCGACGTACCCGGAGCCTTGGAGTGCAAGACACGTTAGACTGATTGTTACTGTGTAGGACTCTGTAACCTGTCCGGCTAGGACTTTCCCTATAACCCCAGGACCTGGCGACTATATAAGCCGGACCTATGGGAGCCTTTAGGTCATAACTCAACTCATACCTCACATAGTGAACCGATCCCTATAACTCGGCGTATTGCCATTATAGTGATTTATAGGAGGAGTAGGATTCCGCCACCGTCGTGGGATCTGAACCTAGGTAAGCTATGTTGCCTCGTACCCGTCAACCGTCCGCCTTACCCCACGTCTCTAAACATGCATTGTGAGGACCCCTCCATGGCGTACTCATCGACAATACCACGACAAAGTGTGTTTTGAGGTTTGCGCACAAAAGCGTTCGTTGTGCTAAAGACTATCAATAGAATCTTATAGATGCTAAGAATGGAAAAGAATATCCAACAATTATCAATGTTTCGATTTGCCAATCTTGATCCAATGGTCCAGGTTCTAATTTCGAAACCGGAAAAATCCTTAAACTTTGGGAAACTGTAAGAAAGAATTGCCCACTTTGTACGAAAATTGGTTGGGGGCATTCTTTGTGCTTTAATTTATTCTACTAGTCCCTCCGACCCATATTAGTTGACTCAAATTTGTCTACATTGGGATGAATCTAGACACTATTTAGTATATAGGTTCATCCAAATTTTGCCAAATGACCAACTACCTTTTTTGAAAAGCGGGTGGTGACACTTTTTTCTGATCGGGTATGTCCTGAGGGAGCGAGATGCTTCAATTAACACGGTCATAGGATGTGTACATATATGTTACACCAAGGACCTCACAAAAGAGAAAATTACATCCAAGTCCAAACATTTAGAACAAAGGACCATGTAATCAAGCAACGAAAAGTAGTAGGATGGTGTAGCATCCCAATTGTCTAACAATTGTAATGCTACTTGCCTATTCTAGATATTGATACTTCCTACCTATCATT
This sequence comes from Avena sativa, assembly GCA_916181665.1. Taxonomy (NCBI): domain Eukaryota; kingdom Viridiplantae; phylum Streptophyta; class Magnoliopsida; order Poales; family Poaceae; genus Avena; species Avena sativa. The sequence goes on along the minus strand of OV702284.1, from coordinate 181,032,381 downwards.
CTAGCATTGCATCATCATTATATCATGCTCATGTCACCATGCCACATTGCATTTGAACATCATATAAAACCCTTTTTGTTTGTTCTTACCCCATATGCATTCATATTGTATTACTTGTATTTGCCTCTTGATATATTGTAGTTGGCTCGTGATATATTGCTCAATGCCCAAATTGAGTGGGGGGCATATCTTTCATTAAATCCACCGCCTTTATTTGTCATCACCTTACAATTCCACCATCCTAATTATATATGAGCCATTGCAACTATATTTGGTGTTTAAATCTAGCTCATATGTGTTGGGAATGGATATACTTCTATTTCTACATGCTCCCATAGGTGATATATGTTGTTTTCACAATATGAATATGGGAAGCCTCATGGTCATCTTTGTATGCTATGTGAGTAGAACACCCTCTCTATCTTCTATACGATGTGAATGTGAATATGTAAGCATGTTTGAATATAGAAGAGGCTAAATGATCATCTAGTGGAAACCACACACTAAAATTGCCCCTTTATATTCAGTTATGCTTATTTTTTCATCCACTCCATAGGAGAATCAAGTTTGTATATCTTTTCATTAGCCTTATTCAATTTGAATGCATGTATGTATGTATATATATCCATGAGTGCAACTAGTTGTTTTCACAACTAGTAGGGGCATTTATTACATCATGCATGGCCCATGCAAACTTGTCCATCTTCCTTCGATTCATGTATCCTTTTGATTTTTGGAGAAAGCTTGTTGAGTTGAATCCAATAAGTGGTTCCACTCTATCCAAGCCTAAATAGAGCATCTATACCTAACCACCCTTGTTCTAATTGGTTTCCATTCTTGTGGTTCTCTTTTTGAAAGCTTCTTCTTAGTCTTGTTTTAAAAATAAACAAAACAACCAAATAGAAAGAAAAGAAATTAACCATCTAACCTAACTAATCTAGACTCCAACCCACACCCTTCTAGCCGAGCTCCCCTGTAACATCCCAAAAATATTAAACATGGATCATCCAATGCTAATCATCAAAATTAGGGTTAACAAAAAAATTCCTATCTAAAAATATGAGAGCATTCATATGTATGTGTATTTAAAATTAGGATTCTTTTTTATTTCCATGGTTCTGTGTTTCATTGCTTGTAAAATAATTCTTAGGTGAAATAAACATCATCTAAATCATTCCCAAACTTTTCCCAAAGACAAACAACTCAAAATGAACAAATGATGTGAATGGTCATTTTTGCCAAATTAACTCTCATGCCTACTTTGGCTATTCCAAGCACTCAAAACCCAACAGAAACATTTGTGGATCTTTGCACCCCTTGTTAGTACTCATAATGAGGTACCAAGGCCCACTTTGTGATCTTCCAAAAACATTCAAATGCTAAGTTTAAATGACAGTTTAAAATTGAATCTATCTCATATGGGAAGATCCCACTATTTCAAAAACCACTCAAACAAGCTCAATTTTCAAAACCCAAGCAACCACAGAGTCTCCAGCACATGCCTAGCATACCCACCAAAAATATTTTCAAAATTCAAAAGGAAGTTTCTTGCGGCCATTTCATCAAACACTTGGCAGGCAAATTTAAACCAAATCAAATTCACTGTTTTTAATAGTGTTTTGGCCTAACTTGTTCCCTCTCTAGCTCACAACAACCATCTAGTAGATCATCTAGCTTAGTTGGAAACCTTTAGCCTCACTATAAACTGGCCATTGTCATCAATGTTGAACAAGTCGAGCCACCTCGCCGGCCAACTTGGTCGCCGCGGCAGTAGACCACCTCCCCCACTCTCGCCATGTCTGGGAGCTAGCCAGCACTTCACCGCCACCCACTGTCCCCTCCCCAAGCCAAGGAAATTCGTGGACCACCGAGCACACCCCGCGCCCAGTGCCACTGCGACATGCCGAGAACGCCCCAGAGCGCCGCACCCGGCACGCGCGCACATGCCGCCCCTCGACCATAGCCCGTTCCCACCACTTCTCCATGACCCAAGGAACACGCCAGACATCCCCGTTCGCCGCCCAATGCCTCACAGCCACCGCTCGCCGTCGAAGACGCCGCCTCTGCCGCTTAGAGCGCCAGCCTCGCCCGACCGTTTACCACCGCCCCTAAGCCCGCATTTAAGTTCTAGAGCATCGCCAGGAGACCACGCGTCGATCTCCACACTCAGCCATGCCGCTAGCAGCCCGTAGCCATGTCGCCACCGTCGCCTGCCCATCCCTCTCGGTCTCGCCGTCGAGCCTATAAAAGGAGGCCAACCCCAGCCGTTTGAAGCACACCATTCCACTCCCCTTACCTCACTGATCGTTCCAACCTCTAGCCGGACCACGAGGAGCAGCAGCTCGCCGGAATTGCACTGGAGCAGGCCGCCTCTGGAGGAGAAGGGGGCCGCTGATTGGGACCACCCCCGGAGCTGCCTCGACCGTCCCTGAGCTCGCCGTCGACCACTCGTTCGTTTTCCCCCCTCACCGTCTTTGCTAGAGCCCTGGTATGCCCCTATGCACCCCTACTGAGCTGCTAGGGTTCAAGCTCGCTGGTGACAGGTTCGTCGTCGACAATGATCCCCAACCGTCGATCCCCAACCGTCGTTCGCGCGTTATGAGCTGCTGATTGGTAGACCCCCTGCCAGCTGAGCCCCGCGCTGCGGAGTGACACTAGGCCGGCCCATTTACCTCTCCCGCGCGACCCAACCGTTTGAATTGATATTTTTCTATTTCAATTCAAACACAGTTCTGTACATAGATTCAAAAATCAACCCAACTCGATTCAGTGAACCAAAATGCATGAAACTAATTTTTTTAGAAAGGTACTGAAATGCTTAATCCAAGCCCGTTGGATTCAAATCATTTGGATCTGTAGATCACCCTTGGTAAAAATAACAAGGCAGAAGCTTTTTTGCATTCAAACATTTTTCAAAATTTAACCATAACAGCTTTTGAGTTGATTCCAACTCTCAAAAATCACATATGATCATACCTTTCAGAATATATAAAAACATATGGGTTTACTTACCGAAATACTGTTCAAGTAACAAAAGAATACCACATAGGAATTTATAGTCACTTTATTTATTAAAAATAAAAAGGTTAAACCTTATTAAATTGTGACACCACTTTCAATCACTTTCCCATGTACTGAAATATGTGGTGATGACATGTGTCAACATGATACCATGTTTGAGTTAGAGAATATTAAATCTTAAGTAGTTTTTCAATGAGTAGAAATTACTTTTCTCAAATTAAAATAAATAAGACAAATGCTTAAATCTTGTAATGATAGGTGATGATGCTAGATCATCTATAGTACACCTTTGTGTGATGATTGAAAATAGTTAAGTATTGTTTGGTGATTGTGTACCTCGTATTTATTTATAGACGCTAGTACCAACCAAGGATACGAGGAGGAAGGAGGATACTACGAGGAAGAAGCCGAGGAGAACTTCAACCACTGCTATGCACAAGGCAAGCTAACACTTGCATCCTAGCCAGTTTATACTACTATCTTAGCAAGCCTTACTACACAAATTTACCTATGCAAGCTATTAACTTAGCAAGCTTATACCACTTGATAAACCATCCTAGTTTTACTCGCAAGCTTTATACTTTCTTTCTTTATCAAAGCTTTCTCTTAGAGTTTACATAGTCAAGTGTAGATGCCAGAAAGATATTTGAAGGTTGCATAAAGAGCATTAAATTTGGCCTAAGTTAGATAATCTTGATGTCATCCTAAGGCAGGATATTGAACTTAGCAAATACCCACTTATTTACCACCCTAGTACTTACTTCCACTAGTAGATGCTAGTGCTAAGCATAAAACTTGATCAATCTTAGCTCGGAATACTTGGTGAAAATGGTTGTGAAAACCTTATAATGATGAGTCATTCTACTGAAATGTTTTGACATGTGTTCTCGAACACCAGATGATTTTGATGATGAAAATGTTGAGGCATGAGCCTTAGCCCTTTATAAACCTGATGGTTGTCTGGATGCAATACCATTCCAATTTTACCGTACAATCACAATACCCGAAAATTGGGTAGGGCTTGACTAGAAATTTATATACCTTAGTATGGGTTCCCTCGCGGCCAATGTCTAAGCTGAGGCTACCTAGTGAAGATTGTCCACATGTGCAGTACCCAAGATGACAGTTGGTCATGTTTGGGAGGCCAAACTCACAGGAGAGTTGCCTATACTAGGGCGTGTAATGGAAAGGTTAAGATTGATTATCCACATAATGAGTATGGTGAATTCAGGATTTGTTCCTGACGGATGTATCAAATGTTGTGGTGAAAGTGTACAATCTTTGCAGAGTTTTAAACTATTCGAATAGCCGCGTCCGCGGTTATGGATAGTTGGAGTGGCCATCTTGTTCCCCTGTCAGATGTTTTTTTCAAAATGACTTATGAAATGAATTGAGACTTTGACTTGACCACAGAAGAGTTGTGATATGAAATTCAAATTCCCACTTAGGTGTTATAAAACTTTCAACTAGTTTTCTTTGCTTCTGAACTTAGTAGAGGTAAATCTGGTTTTTTGCAAAACAACCCTAGAGCCTAGTGTCCTAACTACAAAACCCCCTTAACTTGTTAGTATCAGTTTGCGAGTACTTAAAGAGTACTCATGGCTTTGTCCCTGGCTATTCCCGTGGCCAGACTATGAAGAAGAGTACCAGGATGATGGACCGCATGAAGGTTACGACAACTAGGATCATCTCCCATCATCAGCATTGCCTGTGACCCTGAAGATGGAGCTTCGCCTACGCTATCGTTGCTATTACGTTATTCCGCTGCTTGAGTTGTATTAAGAACTAGATTATGAGATCCTTATTTGTGTAAGACCTTATGTATGGTTTGTAATGGATGATGTACTGTGATATCCAAATTTGTTATGTCTCGCAAAAATGGTAATCCCGGGATTGCGATGTATGGCATAACTGCCATCTGGGATTAAAAATCCGGGTGTTGACAAGTTCGTATCAGAGCCATCCTGACCCTAGTTATACTGGACGTTGAATCAAAAACTTAGTTTCAAACCCCAAGGAAGTGAGTATTTACAAAAACTTATTCCCATTCTTATCACTTTGATTCTTTCATGAAAATTCATGTTCCTCAACAATCTCTTGCAAAATACATAAAATTTGACACACTTGATCACTCTACTAACTTACTCATCCAATATTCTTATAGATGGACGTGAAGTACATCAAGTTTTATCAGTTGGGGAATGGAGGAGAACTCATCTTTGAGCGTGACCTGGACCAACTTTCGGAACTTCTGGAGCGTCCTCACCCCGAGTTCTTTAGAGCTCAGATCAATGATCAAGGAGGAGAAGATTTGCAGTGGCTAGTTGTTGCAAGTCTCAGAGGAAAGATTGAACCTCCCACTGCAGAGGGAATTTAGTTCACCTTAAGAGAGAACAACTGGCTCGATGGACTTGCCAGGGCCATGCAGGAAGCACTTGCCCGTCTATGTGGGCAGAGTATCAATCAAATCAAGGGTACCCGCTTTAAGTTTATCCATGCCGTGATGCTATGGGACAACCACTGGAAGCCCCTCATCACCCCGAGCTGAAGACTCAGTTGGACCACCTTAGCTTCATGATGTATGATCGTCAGCAGGAACTGGACAATGCCCGTGACTACGCCAACCACAAGTCCGCCATCATCAAGACGAAGGATCAGACCATCACCATGCTAGTGAAGGATCGCAAGTCTCGCCGCCGTTAGCTTGACAAGAAGGAGCGCATCATTGCCCGTCTTCGTCACCGTATCACGGATTTGGAGGAGACCATCCACGAGAGAGACACGCAGTTGGAGGAAAGGGAGAATGCCAGATAAGACCTTCGTGGAGACCCCTACTCCTATCTCATCGATGATGATGACTTTCTGGAAGATCAGGCCATGGACTTTTTCACAGATGAGGAGGATTTTGCCTTCATCGATGACGATGATGATGAGGAGGATGATGAGTACACTGACTCCAAGGAGTAGTAGCACTTGAGCACTAGCGTTAGTGAGCTTTATTCGGTCCCACTGTATCGTAGTTTCCAGAATGGTTCTTAAAACCATATGTTTTCCTTTGTTGTGGTGTGTGTTGTATCGTGTTCTATGAATGAATGAATGAAAAGCAAGTTGCTAGAATATCCGAGTCAAACTTTAAAAACTTTTCAAAGTCCCTGAACCTTAGAAATTCCCCTCTTTTCTCATGATCTATGTCAATCTTCAGATGCCACACGGAGGAAGTGGTTCATCCCCGGACCCGATGTTGCATATCCTGCAAATGTTGGTTTCTGACCGCGAAGCTGAAAGAGCAGAACGTCAAGCCAACTTAGCCACCCTTCAGCAGATAGCTCAGCTGGCCCACAACAATCAAGGCCAAGGAAATCAGGACAACCATGGATCTAAGCTCAAGAATTTCCAGAACACCAACCCACCTATTTTCACTTAGGAAGAACCCCTAGATGCAGATGATTGGTTGCAAACCATGGAAACAACTTGCAAGTCGCCAGAGTGGAAGCTAACGAGAAAGTTCTGTTCGCCACCCACTATCTAGCAGGAGATGCAAGAGCATGGTGGAACAACGTTCGTGCAATGACCGGAGGACAGATGATGACCTGGGAGGAATTCAAGGTCAAGTTCAACAGAACCCATGTGCCACCGGGTTTGATCAAGAGGATGAGAGATGAATTCAGAGAACTAAAGCAAGGAAGGATGACTGTAGTGGAATACCGTGATAAATTCTGGTCATTAGCTAGGTATGCCCCGGATGAGATCGACACTGAAGCCAAGAAGAAAGAAAGATTCTTGAATGGTCTGCACGATGAGATGCAGACGGTGTTGGTCAATATCCCCTTTGCTGATATTGAAGCCCTCGTCGACTCTGCCATTCAGATGGAAGGAAAGATCAACCAAGCCAATGAGAACCGCAAGTGCAGCATGATGCATCAGCCAGGAACCCATCATACACCAAAGTATCGCCCCAACCCATCTCCATGATTTGCCCGAGAATCAACAGACCCCCGATGAACCGTCCGACCTATCCCAACCGTGGAAACCCAAGGCCCGGAGGAAATCACAATAACCCCGACAACTCTGGCAATTTCAACCGTGCACCACCCAAGTTCAACAACAACAATGCCGCCGCCAACACCAACACTTCCCCGAGGACTAGAAGCAATGTTGTGCCTGTTGCAGCAAAGGACAAGTCGCAAGTGACTTGTTACGACTATGGAAATAAGGGTCACTACTCCAATGAGTGCCCCAAGAAGAATGCCACAGCCCCCAATGCAAATGCCCCAGCTTAGCAACAGCGTCGTGTTCAGCCCGGAAGAAGGTTTGCCCCAGGGAACTCGCTCAACCGCAACGACCGTCTTTTTCTCATGCATGCTGAAGAAGCCCAGGAAGCGCCAGATGTCGTGCTGGGTATGTTTTCTATTAATTTAGTACTTGCTAGAGTATTGTTTGATTCTGGTGCATCGCACTCATTTGTCACTGAATAATTTGCATGCACTAGTAAGATTCAACCAACCAAACTGAAGCATGTTATGATTGTTCAAATCCCCGGTTCAACCACCAAAGCTAGGCAAATTTGCAAAGCCGTCCCTCTCCGAATCCATGGCATAGATTTTTATGCTAATCTAATAGTACTCGGAACTAAAGGTTTCGAAGTAGTACTAGGAATGGTTTGGATGTCCAAACATAAAGGATTAATTGACTGTGCCAAGAAAGCCATAACCATGACCAGGACAGCGGGAATATCAATCGAGCATGTATCTAAAACCTTACCTCGTCAATTCAAGTGCAACACGAGTATATCCCAACCTACCATTGACCAAGTTCGGATAGTCTGTGAATACCCCGATGTATTTCTAGATGTTTTGCTCGGTATGCCCCTAGATCGGGATATCGAGTTTATCATTGAACTAATCCCTGGAACAGGACCCATAGCCTAGAGACCATATAGTATGAACCCATCTGAACTAGCAGAACTGAAGAAGCAACTGGATGCCATGCTGGAAATTGGATTGATTCAACCAAGTGCGTCACCATGGAGATCACCTGTCTTGTTCGTGGACAAGAAATATGGAGGTAACCGTTTGTGTACGGATTATCGGAAGTTGAATGATGTCACTGTTAAGAACAAGTACCCATTGCCCAAGATAGAAGATCTATTTGACTAGTTGACTGGTGCCAAAGTGTTTTCTAAGATTGATCTTAGAACTGGCTATCATCAACTCAAGATTCGCGCAGAGGATATTCCCAAGACTGCCTTTACCACCAGATATGGATTATACGTGTATACTGTCATGTCTTTTGGATTAACAAATGCCCCCGCTTATTTCATGAATCTCATGAATAAGATTTTTATGGACTTCATGGATAAATTTGTCGTTGTTTTCATTGATGACATTCTGATTTATTACAAATCAGAAGAAGAACATGAGCTACACCTAAGGACCATTCTTGGAACCCTTAGAGAGCATTAGTTGCATGTGAAGTTACAGGAGGTAGGATTCCTCTGACATATCGTATCAGCCGGAGGAATTGCCGTTGACCGTGCAAAGGTGAAAGATGTCGAAGATTGGCAAGCCCCAACCACTCAAACCCAAGTTCGTGCATTTCTCGGATTGGCGGGATACTGCCGCAAGTTCGTAGAAGGATTCTCGAGTATTGCCAGACCCATGACCCAATTGCTGAAGAAGGACAAGAAGTTTGAATGGACAGACAAATGTGAAGCGAGTTTTCAAGAACTCAAGAAAAGATTGATTTCAGCCCCAATCTTAATCATGCCGGATATCACGAAACCCTTTGATGTGTATTGTGACGCATCCAAGATCAGTCTCGGATGTGTGCTAATGCAAGAAGGCAAAGTTATATCCTATCTATCCCGACTACTGAAACAGCATGAGCAAAACTACCCAACCCACGACCTCAAGCTAGCAGCCGTAGTTCTAGCCCTGAAGACATGGAGGCATTACCTGATGGGAAACCGTTGTGAGATTTATTCGGATCATAAGAGCCTGAAGTATATACTCCCTCAGAAGGAGCTGAATATGAGACAGAGAAGATGGATTGAGCTAATCAAGGATTACGACCTGGACATTCACTATCACCCCGGTAAAGCCAACGTGGTAGCAGATGCCCTTAGCAGATTGTCGTGTCGCTTGAACTCCATGATTCTGAAGGAGCAACCAAGCCTGCACAAAGTGATGGAGGATTTCCGAATGGAATTAGTGAGTGAAGGATTTTTGGCTAGCACAGAACTTCAACCCACTTTGATCAGCCAGATCCAAGAGGCGCAGAAAGGGAATGCTAGTATCGACGGAATCAAGTGTCATATCGGTACAAGCAAAGTACCCGGATTTACCGAAGACGAAGAAGGAGATCTGTGGTACAAAGGATGTCTTTGTGTACCAGCAGATTCAGAGTTAAAAGAAGTTATTCTGAAGGAAGATCATGATACTCTTTATTCTATCCACCCCAAAAGAACGAAGATGTATCAGGATTTGAAGGAACAATTTTGGTGGCATAAGATGAAGAGAGAAAATCGGAAGCTATATCGCCAAGTGTGATATATGTCAGAGAGTCAAGGCGGGACATCAAAGAACCGCGGGATTATTGCAACCATTGTAGATTCCGGAATGGAAATGGGATTCCGTTGGAATGTACTTTATAACCGGATTGCCTACTTCTAGTAGGGGAAATGACTCTATCTGGGTCATAGTGGACATATTGTCCAAAGTTGCCCATTTCTTACCAGTCAAGACCACATATCAGAGTTCGAAGCTAGCGGAGATATACATCGCTAGACTCGTCAGTTTGCACGGAGTCCCGAAGAACATCGTATCGGATCGAGAACCCGAATCATCAAGTTTCTCAAGATTCTCAAGTTCCTCTTCTGTGTGGTTTCTCCACTGAATCTTGAGAAACTTGATGATTCGGGTACTTCGGGATGGGTACTACCAGAACCCGAATCATCAAGTTTCTCAAGATTCAGTGGAGAAACCACACAGAAGAGGAAGCTACCTGGGAGCACGAAGATCACATTAGGACGGAGTTTCCCGATCTCTTTAAATCATAGGTAATCTTTTTTGTCCTTTTTCAAATTTTGGGACGAGATTTTGTTTAAGGGGGGAAGTTTTGTAACATCCCAAAAATATTAAACATGTCTCATCAAATTCTAATCATCAAAATTAGGGTTAACAAAAACTTTCCTATCTAAAAATATGAGAGCATTCATATGTACGTGTATTTAAAATTAGGATTCTTTTGAATTTCCATGGTTCTGTGTTTCTTTGCTTGTAAAATGATTCTTAGGTGAAATAAACATCATCTAAATCATTCCTAAACTTTTCCCAAAGACAAACAACTCAAAATGAACAAATGATGTGAATGGTCATTTTTGCCAAATTAACTCTCATGCCTACTTTGGCTATTCCAAGCACTCAAAACCTAACAGAAACATTTGTGGATCTTTGCACCCCTTGTTAGTACTCATAATGAGGTACCAAGGCCCACTTTGTGATCTTCCACAAACATTCAAATGCTAAGTTTAAATGACAGTTTAAAATTGAATCTATCTGATATGGGAAGATCCCACTATTTAAAAAACCACTCAAACAAGCTCAATTTTCAAAACCCAAGCAACCACAGAGTCTCCAGCACATGCCTAGCACACCCACCAAAAATCTTTTCAAAATTCAAAAATAAGTTTCTTGCGGCCATTTCATCAAACACTTGGCAGGCAAATTTAAACCAAATCAAATTCACTGTTTTTAATAGTGTTTTGGCCTAACTTGTTCCCTCTCTAGCTCACAGCAACCATCTAGTAGATCATCTAGCTTAGTTGGAAACCTTTAGCCTCACTGTAAACTGGCCATTTTCATCAATGTTGAACAAGCCGAGCCACCTCGCCGGCCAACTTGGTCGCCGCCGCAGCAGACCACCTCCCCCTCTCTCGCCATGTCAGGGAGCTAGCCAACACTTCACCGCCACCCACTGTCCCCTCCCCGAGCCAAGGCAAGCCGTGGACCACCGAGCACGCCCCACGCCTAGTGCCACTACGACATGCCAAGAACGCCCTAGAGCGCCGCACCCGGCACGCGTGCACACGCCGCCCCTCGACCGCAGCCCGTGCCCACCACTTTTCCATGACCCAAGGAACACGCCAGACATCCCCGTTCGCCGCCCAATGCCTCACAGCCACTGCTCGCCGTCGAAGACGCCGCCTCTGCCGCTTAGAGCGCCAGCCTCGCCCGACCGTTTACCACCGCCCCTAAGCCCGCATTTAAGTTCTAGAGCATCGCCAAGAGACCGCGCATCGATCGCCACCCTCAGCCATGCCGCTAGCACCCCATAGCCATGTCGCCACCGTCGCCTGCCCATCTCTCTCGCTCTCGCCGTCGAGTCTATAAAAGGAGGCCACCCCCAGCCGTTTGATGCACACCATTCCACTCCCCTCACCTCACTGATCGTTCCACCCTCTAGCCGGAGCACGAGGAGCAGTAGCTCGCCGGAATTGCACCGGAGCAGGCCGCCTCTGGAGGAGAAGGGGGCCGCTGATTGCGACCACCCCCGGAGCTGCCTCGACCGTCCCTGAGCTCGCCGTCGACCACTCGTTCGTTTGCCTGCCTCACCGTCGTCGCTGGAGCCCTGGTATGCTCCCTATGCACCCCCACTGAGCCGCTAGGGTTCGAGCTCGCCGTTGACAGGTTCGTCTTCGACGACGATCTCCAGCCGTCGATATCCATTCTAAACCAAGGACCCACATAGCTCCGTACCGCTTCGCGCGTTATGAGCCGCTGACTGGTAGCCCCCCTGTCAGCTGAGCCCCGCGCTGTGGAGTGACACTGGGCCGGCCCATTAACCTCTCCCACGCGACCCAACCATTTGAATTGAGATTTTTCTATTTTAATTCAAACACAGTTTTGTACATAGATTCAAAAATCAACCTAGCTCGATTCATTGAACCAAAATGCATGAAACTAATTTTGTTAGAAAGGTACTGAAATGCTTAATCCAAGCCCGTTGGATTTAAATCATTTGGATCTGTAGATCACCCTTGGTAAAAATAACAAGGCAGAAGCTTTTCTGGATTCAAACATTTTTCAAAATTTAACCATAATATGTTTTGAGTTGATTCCAACTCTCAAAAAACACATCTGATCATACCTTTCAGAATATATAAAAACATATGGGTTTACTTACAGAAATACTATTCAAGTAACAAAAGAATGCCACATAGGCATTTCTAGTCACTTTATTTATTTAAAATAAAAATGTTAAACCTTATTAAATTGTGACACCACTTTAAATCACTTTCCCATGTACTGAAATATGTGGTGATGACATGTGTCAACATGATCCCATGTTTGAGTTGGAGAATATTAAATCTTAAGTAGTTTTTCAATGAGTAGAAATTACTTTTCTCAAATTAAAATAAATAAGACAAATGCTTAAATCTTGTAATGATAGGTGATGATGCTAGATCATCTATAGTACAACTTTGTGTGATGATTGAAAATATTTAAGTATCGTTTGGTGATTGTGTACCTCGTATTTATTTATAGACGCTAGTACCGACCAAGGATACGAGGAGGAAGGAGGATACTATGAGGAACAAGCCGAGGAGAACTTCAACCACTGCTCTGCACAAGGCAAGCTAACACTTGCATCCTAGCCAGTTTATACTACTATCTTATCAAGCCTTACTACACAAATTTACCTATGCAAGCTATTAACTTAGCAAGCTTATACCACTTGATAAACCATCCTAGTTTTACTCGCAAGCTTTATACTTTAGTTCTTTATCAAATCTTTCTCTTAGAGTTTACATAGTCAATTGTAGATGCCAGAAAGGTATTTGAAGGTTGCATAAAGAGCATTAAATTTGGCCTAAGTTAGATAATCTTGATGTCATCCTAAGGCAGGAGATTGACCTTAGCAAATCCCCACTTATTTACCACCCCTCATTAGTACTTACTTCCACTAGTAGATGCTAGTACTAAGCCTAAAACAATGATCAATTTTAGCTGGGAATACTTGGTGAAAATGGTTGTGAAAACCTTAGAATGGTGAGTCATTCTACTAAAATGTTTTGACATGTGTTCTCGAACACTAGATGATTTTGATGATGAAAATGTTGAGGTATGAGCCTTAGCCCTTTATAAAACTGATGGTTGTCTGGATGCGATACCATTCCAATTTTACCGTACAACCACAATACCCGAAAATTGGGTAGGGCTTGACTAGAAATTTATATACCTTAGTATGGGTTCCCTCGCGGCCAAGGTCTGAGCTGAGGCTACCTTGTGAAGATTGTCCACCTGTTTAGTACCCAAGATGACAGTTGGTCATGGTTGGGAGGCCAAACTCACAGGAGAGGTGCCTATACTAGGGCATGTAATGGAAAGGTTAGGATTGATTATCCGCATACTGAGTATGGTGAATTCATGATTTGTTCCTGACGGATGTATCAAATGTTGTGGTGAAAGTGTACAATCTCTGCAGAGTGTCAAACTATTCGAATGGCCGTGTCCGCGGTTATGTACAGTTGGAGTGGCCATACTGTTCCCCTGTCAGATTTTTTTCCAAAATTACTTATGAAATGAATTGAGACTTTGACTTGACCACAACAGAGTTGTGATATGAAATTCAAATTCCCAATTAGGTGTTATAAAACTTTCAACTAGTTTTCTTTGATTCTGAACTTAGTAGAGGTAAATCTGGCTTTTTGCAAAACAACCCTAGAGCCTAGTGTCCTAACTACAAAAACCCCCTTAACTTGTTAGTATTAGTTTGCGAGTACTTAAAGAGTACTCATGGCTTTGTCCCTAGCTATTCCCGTGGCCAGACTATGAAGAAGAGAACCAGGATGATGGACCGCATGAAGGTTACGATAACTAGGATCATCTCCCATTGTCAGCATTGCCTGTGACCTTGAAGATAGAGCTTCGACTACGCTATCATTACTATTACGTTATTCCGCTGCTTGAGTTGTATTAACAACTGGATAATGAGATCCTTATTTGTGTAAGACCTTATGTATGGTTTGCAATGGATGATGTACTATGGTATCCAAATCTGTTATGTCTCACAAAAATGGTAATCCTGGGATTGCGATGTATGGCATAACAGGCATCTGGGATTAAAAATTCGGGTGTTGACATCCCCCTCTCTGATCCTATGGCAACCAACCAGCCAAACCCTTCTCTGGGCGGCCCCTGTTATCGATCTCTCTCTGCCGGTTGCACCAGGCTAGCTCGACGGGCGCTGTTCCTCTTCCCTCCCCACACTCACGTGTTCGACCTGGCCTCTAGCCAAGGCTGGGCACCGATAGCGCACACGCCTCCCTCGTGACCCCTCGCTTTGGCTTAAAGCTTGCAACCCAGCTAGCTTTCCCCTCGAACCACTTCCCCCACCCACCAGATCGAACCCCCACCTCTCCTCCTCTCCACCGCCATAGCCTAGCCAAAACCCTAGCCTCGCCTACCTCTGCCCCTGCTACCTGAGAAGCCAGAGCTAACCCAAGTGTCCCTAGAGCTACCCGGCGTCCCTTGCTTCCCCTTCGTCGGCTGGTACCTGGAGGAAGCGCGGAGACGGAGCAGCGCCGTCGTGGTCGCAAGAACAGGAGGTTCCCGACTCCAGCCCCGCGCAAGATCCTCGCCTCCCCTCGCTTCAACTTCTACACCACCGACCCTAGGGTGAGCTTGTCTACCCCCTGGACACCTTCGTACTCGTTTCCTCGCCGTAGTCCGCCGCTGCCTCCTATCGAACGCCCTACGCCCATGTCGCTGTTGTGCTGCTATCTGTGTAGTGAGAAAGCCGCTAACTTTGCTGCAAGCTCGCTTCGCGCTAGGCCAACCTCAGCCCAAGACATGAGCACCTTCTTGTAGCCCTTGGTACCCTCTTCAAAACATGCTAAAGATCACGTGTTTGAACCAGTAGTTCAGCCAGAATCCTCTTCACAAGATTGGGGTTTGTTGCAGTTCAGCTCGTCCGGTGGAAACACACCTGAAACCTCTCTGTTCTTCGTTATTTTCCGACAAAGTACAGGCTCCCTTCTAAGAAAGTTTCTACACAAAGACTGTAGTGCTAAGCGAGATCTCAAACTTTGTTCTTTAAAGAACATCCAAAATCTGCACGGATTTTTCTCCATAAACATCTGAAGTCGGGCCAATCTTTCTGCATGTTTACTGTTCTGTTCGTCAAGGGTATGCCTCCGTTTGATCCTCTGTTCGTCGCTAGATACCGTACGGTGTAGTTCTCCTTCGGACAAAATCTTTGAACCAAAGTTGTATCCCTTTAACCCCTCTGCATGTTTTCTTTTTTCGGCTTATAGAAAATCGCAGCGGATCACTCGCCATCTTCATCCTAAATTCTATTAGCTAGCAGTTTTCGTGCTGGTTTTCAGTTTCGTCAGAAAACAGAGCAACCACATTTTTGCAAAAAGGCCCCTGGAGTTCTCCTCGGCTCAACCCGCGCCTCGCCTGTGCCACTTGGCGCTTCCTAGCTGGCCGCGCACCCTGTGGCCATCTGCATCTGTCCATACCCGTCGGTGACTGTGGGTAATATTCAGCTGCGTAACAAAAGTTTGCCAAAACCTTTAATACAAATAAAATTCCAGAAAATGTTTAAATCTAACTAAATTCATATATTATGAAATAATTCGAATTTTTAAAAACTTTCAAGATGAAAAGTAAATGTTTTCCAAATATGAATACAACCATGTTTTCAAATTTGACCAGATTTGACTCTATCTAGTCAAACCTTTGACTTTGACCTTCCTTTAATATATTTGATTTAAATATGGGTTTAAAACGAAAAATCCAAATATGAAGTATAATATATGTTTTTGAATCAGAAAAATGTGAGGAATCTATTTATGCTATTTATAGTATCATTTGAGCAATTCAAAAATTTCTAGTTAATAAATATTAATAAGTGTATTTTCTTGATTATTGCATAACTTTAAATCGGTAACTCCGAATTCGACAAATGATGTGTCTAAATCGATCAGCGTGACGAGACCTATCCAACCATGATATCCATGTTATCATTTGCATCATAAATTATGAGCAGTTTTATAATCAGTACTGTTTATGCAAGGAAAACTTGATAAATAAAATTGGGAACTAATTGTTTTCATATTAATAATGCCTCACGAATGCTATATCATCAATGTGCTATGCACCTAATACCTTTTCGACATAGTTTGCATCATTAACTTGCCATGTGATGCCGATTCTTTCGCATTAGTTGTAATTTTTGCATCGCTTGTTTCTTTTAGTGTTTTGCTTCTTTCCGGATAGGACGATGAGATGTTGTGAGCTTTGACAAGTTCTTCGGTTATGAACCTTCGGTAATGGTTTTTAGGCGAGCATTCTCCCCCTTTATACCTATTTTATCGTTATAGTATTTATTTCCTCCTATTGATCTATTTCTATCTGTGTTACGATGCTCTAGTTTTCGTACTCGTGATATCTCTTGCATCCATTATATTGCCTTGGACACCTCCTATTACCTGTTGTTTGGTAGATAGTCGGCCTTGCGAGTCGTAGTTGATTGCTCAAGTGTTGTTTCGACGTTCTCAAGTACCACCGTTATTGGAGAAATGTCTCATGCTTAATGTTTGAGATGATCACGGCTTTAATTACAGTTTAATCACTAAAATTGAAAGTAGGTAAATAATGCAGAGGCACAGGTGGACAATAGATGTTATTTAGTTTTTAACCATCCACTTGTGTCCCGTAGGACCCCGAGTACTTGATACATGTTCTTTGAATACTCGCACTATCCGCATGTGGGACCATGAACCCCCTTAACCCTAGCTTGAGTCATATTTAATTTCTGGGGGCCACAAAGTAGTTTGCGGCTTTATTACTATCCTGTACTTATGCCATGCTTTACTGCTTTAATTACTATTGCGTGTGTTTTGTCTGTACTGTTTAGGTAAGTGGAATATTTCCGCGGTATCGACATGCCCAGTCACACTTTCGGGTTCCCAATCGTTTACAACCATTGACACAAACCTCTAGGTCCGTCTCGGAGCCGGCCAACTTCGTCGCGGGTTGCTTAGTGGGGTGTCCCCCTGAAATCAAATATGAATCTTGCGAATGTTCTGTCGTGATGCCTCGTTGGGTTTTCATTTGGTTTTTTCCGAGGTTGATCGTGTGTGTGTTGCTATTTGTGCCCCTGCAGGGTAAAACTTTCCGAAAGCCGTGTCCATGGTTATGGACGACTTGGAGCACAGTATCTCGATCATAGTCAACTATAACTAAAGTAGTACTATAAATTTGACTTTGAAATGACTAGTAATCAGCTTCAGTACAACAGATTGGCTATATAAAAGTACCAACAACTGCTGGGTTTTTGAATGTCTCATGGTATATGTATCTGACTAGTAAGTTTTGCAACTACAACGGAATGGTTAACTAAAACTTCCCACTGTTTATAATATCAGGATGACTCATCCTATCTATATCTGACTAGTAATTGCCATAAATATAACGGAATGGATAAAACTGCCAACTATGTGAGTTCCTCGGTTGACTTCCTCATTTGGTCTCGAGGGGGAAATACCAGGATGGGTATGCTTGGTGATAGTTTTAGGTTGGATCCGAATAGGTCTTTCTTATCCCTCTCTGATAGTCACCAGTTCTATCGAGTCTCTATAGGTGTTTAGTGCTTGCCGCGCCGCCGCTTCAGTCCACCATATCTATGTAGGCGAGGACCGCCGAATTCTAAGACCGCCGTGTACTGGCCTCAGTACTGACCGCTCTCTTTTTCTTTTGCCCTTTGTCGGCACCCTTTTTGTTGAGCAGGTTTGAGATCAATGTCGTTAGCAGGGTTACCCTTCCGGCTTGGCCTGGGCAGGGTTATGGACGCCATTGATTATTCTTCAGGACTCTTTGCTCAATTTGCATCTTGTCCGTACTCGGACGCTGTATCGTTTTCAAGGTGATTTGGATGTTTGTACTGTATATCTGTATTCTTAAATCATGGAGTCGATGTTGTATATATCTGTTATGTGGGTTCCATCATGGACTAATGTGTAATGGTATTACTTCGTTTTCCACCCGCATGAAAGTGCCTGGTGGGCGCCTTTGAATCATTTCTATGCGGGTTTGGCGGGAATCTCTAAGACTTGCATAGGGTCGGTCTGAGGGTGTTACAGAGTGGTATCAGAGCTCAGTAGTTATGATACCCCACTGGTCCAGCCTGTAGGATAACCTAGCTAACGGTCGTCATAGAGTGGCAAAACTATTTTTCAAAATCGTTTGGATAGATCTGATTAGGTCTGTTTTCACTCCTTACCCCTCTGCTATTCTCCTCTTACCTTCGTGTGTTTTGAATCTACCCCCTTATATTTTCTTCGAGTCCAGGATTTCTCGTGGTTGGGTTTCTGTCGTACCTCCAGGGTTTCATTTCCAACCTCTTGTAACGGTGCTTTGACATCTGGTCTTTATGCTATCTAAAGATTTTTCCTCTATTGTATCTTTTAGTGGACTGAAAATTCACTATTTTTTTCTTTGTATCTCCCGGAGTTTCCCAACATGACGACATCATCTCCATCAGATCCGATAAAGAGCCCACATTAGTCCTTTGTTTCCGAACGTTGCTTGTCAAGATCTTCAGTCTAAATCCGAGAATGGGGTGCACGCTTTTCTACTGAATGTGCGGAGTAATAGGTTGGGTGCGTGATGGATTGGCCCCCATGCCGACTACTCATTCTATTTTGTCTTGTACATTGTAGTGGATTAGAATGCATCTTTTATCTCCTTCTGTCGAAGTTAGAGGTGGCTTTATTTGTTGAAACCTTTACCTTCGTCCTTTGTTCGCCGGAGTGTTCTCTCGACAAGTTTGGCAGGCGTAGTCGCCGCACCACCCCCTTGAAGGATCTACATGGGATCATGAAGATTTCTTTCCTAGGAATCTCGGGGCAAGATTCTTGTTTAGTGGGGGAGAGTTGTAGCATCCCAATTGTCTAACAATTGTAATGCCACTTGCCTTTTCTAGATATTGATACTTCCTACCTATCATTCTAGCATTGCATCATCATTATATCATTCTCATGTCACCATGCCACATTGCATTTGAACATCATATAAAACCCTTTTACCCCATATGCATTAATATTGTATTACTTGTATTTGCCTCTTGATATATTGTAGTTGGCTCGTGATATATTGCTCAATGCCCAAGTTGAGTTGGGGGCATATCTTTTATTAACTCCACCACCTTTCTTTGTCATCACCTTACAATTCCACCATCCTAATTATATATGAGCGATTGCAACTATATTTGGTGTTTAAATCTAGCTCATATGTGTTGGGAATGGATATACTTCTATTTATACATGCTCCATAGGTGATATATGTTGTTTTCACAATATGAATATGGGAAGCCTCATGGTCATCTTTGTATGCTATGTGAGTAGAACACCCTCTCTATCTTCTATACGGTGTGAATGTGAATATGTGAGCATGTTTGAATATAGCAGAGGCTAAATGATCATATAGTGTAAACCACACACTAACATTGCCCCTTTATATTCATTTATGCTTATTATTTCATCCACTCCATAGGAGAATCAAGTTTGTATATATTTGCATTGGCCTTATTCAATTTGAATGCATGTATGTATGTATATATCCATGAGTGCAACTAGTTGTTTTCACAACTAGTAGGGGCATTTATTACATCATGCATGGCCCATGCAAACTTGTCCATCTTCCTTCTATTCATGTATCCTTTTGATTTTTGGAGAAAGCTTGTTGAGTTGAATTCAGTAAGTGGTTCCACTCTATCCAAGCCTAAATAGAGCATCTATACCTAACCACCCTTGTTCTAATTGGTTTCCATTTTTATGGTTCTATTTTTGAAAGCTTCTTCTTAGTCTTGTTTTAAAAATAAACAAAACAACAAAATACAAAGAAAAGAAAGAAACCATCTAACCTAACTAATCTAGACTCCAACCCACACCCTTCTAGCCGATCTCCCCCTCTCTGATCCGATGGCAACCAACCAGCCAAACCTTTCCCTGGGCGCCCCCTGTTATCGATCTCTCTCTGCAGGTTGCACCAGGCTAGCTCAACAGGCGTTGTTCCTCTTCCCTCCCCGTGCTCACGTGCTCGACCTGGCCTCTAGCGAAGGCTGGGAAACGATAGCGTACACGCCTCCCTCGTGACCCCTCTCTTTGGCTTAAAGCTTGCAACCCAGCTAGCTTTCCCCTCGAACCACTTCCCCTACCCACCAGATCGAAACCCCACCTCTCCTCCTCTCCGCCGCCATGGCCTAGCCAAAACCCTAGCCTCGCCTACCTCTGCCCCCGCTACCTGAGAAGCCAGAGCTAACCCAAGAGTCCCTGGAGCTACCCGGCATCCCCTTCTTCCCCTTCCTCGCTGGTACCTAGAGGCAGCGCGGAGACGGAGCAGCGCCGACGTGGTCGCAAGAACAGGAGGTTCCCGACTCTAGCCCCGCGCATAACCTCGCCTCCCCTCTCTTCAACTTATTCACCACCGACCCCGGGGTGAGCTTGTCTACCCCCCTGGACACCTTCGTCCTCATTTCCTTGTCGTAGTCCGCTGCTGCCTCCTGTCGAACGCCCTACGCTCGTGCCGCTGCTGTGCTGCTATCTATGCAGCGAGAAAGCCAGCAACTTTGCTGCAAGCTCGCTTCACGCTAGGCCAACCTCATCCCAAGACATGAGCACCTTCTCGTAACCCTTGGTACCCTCTTCAAAACATGCTAAAGATCACATGTTTCGAACCAGCAGTTTAGCCAGAATCGTCCTCGCGAGATCGGGGTTTGTTGCAGTTCAACTCGTCCGGCGGAACCACACCTGAACCCTCTCTGTTCTTTGTTATTTTCCGACACGTAAAGCCTCCCTTCGAAGAAAGTTTGTACACGAAGACTGTAGTGCTAAGCAAGATCTCAAACTTTGTTCTTTAAGGAACATCCAAATTCTGCACGGATTTTTCTCCATAAACATCTGAAGTCGGGCCAATCTTTATGCATGTTTCATGTTCTGTTCATCAGGGGGATGCCTCCGTTTGATCCTCTGTTCGTTGCCAGATACCGGCCGATGTAGTTCTCCTTCGGACAAAATCTTTGAACCAAAGCTGTATCCCTTTAACCCCTCTACAAGTTTTCTTTTTTCGGCATATCGAAAATCGCAGCGGATCACTCGCCATCTTCATCTAAAATCTATCAGCTAGCAGTTTTCGTGTTGGTTTTCAGTTTTGTCAGAAATAGAGAAGCCGCATTTTTGCAAAAAGGCCCCTGTAGTTCTCCTCGACTCAACCCGCACCCCGCCTGTGCCACTTGGCGCTTCCGTGCCCTGTGGCCATCTGCATCTGCCCTACCCGTCGGTGAATGGGGTAATATTCAACTGCGTAACAAAAGTTTGCCAAAACCTTTAATACAAATAAAATTCCAGAAAATGTTTAAATCTAACTAAATTCATATATTATGAAATAATTCGAATTTGTAAAAACTTTCAAAATGAAAAGTAAATGTTTTCCATATATGAATACAACCATGTTTTCAAATTTGACCAGATTTGACTCTATCTAGTCAAACCTTTGACTTTGACCTCCCTTTAATATATTTGATTTAAATATGGGTTTAAAATGAAAAATCCAAATATTAAGTATAATATATGTTTTTGAATCAGAAAAATATGAGGAATCTGTTTATGCTCTTTATAATATTATTTGAGCAATTCAAAAAATTTGAATTAATAAATTTTAATAAGTGTCTTTTCTTGATTGTTGCATAACTTTAAATCTGTAATTCCGAATTTGATAAAGGATATGTCTAATTCGATCAGCGTGATGAGAGTTATCCAACCATGATATCCATGTTATCATTTGCATCATCCATTAAGAGCAGTTTTATAATCAGTACTGTTTATGCAAGGGAAACTTGATAAATAAAATTAGGAACTAATTGTTTTCATATTAATAATGCCTCACGAATGCTATATCATCAATGTTCTATGCACCTAATACCTTTTCGACATAGTTTGTAGCATTAACTTTCCATGTCATGCATCATATCATGATCTTGCCGATTCTTTCGCATTAGTTGTAATTGTTGCATCGCTTGTTTCTTTTAGTGTTTTGCTTCTTTCCGGATAGGACGATGAGATGTTGTGAGCTTTGACAAGTTCTTCGGTTATGAACCTTCGGCAATGTTTTTCAGGCGAGCATTCTCCCCCTTTCTACCTATTTTACCTTTATAGACTTTATTTCCTCCTATTGATCTATTGCTATCTGTGTTGCGATGCTCGAGTTTTCGTACCCGTGATATCCGTTGCAACCATTATATTGCCTTGAACACATTCTATTACCTGTTGTTTGGTAGATAGTCGGCCTTGCGAGTCGTAGTTGCTTTCTCAGGTGTTGTTTCAATGTTGTCAAGTACCATCGTTGTTGGAGAAATGCCTCATGCTTAATGTTGGAGATGATCATGGCTTTAATTATAGTTTAATCACTAAAATTGGAAGTAGGTAAATAATGCAGAGGCACAAGTGGGCAATAGATGTTATTTGGTTTTTAACCATCCACTTGTGTCCCGTAGGACCTCGAGTACTTGATACCTGTTCTTTGAATATTCGCACTATCCGCATGTGGGACCATGAATCCCCTTAACCCTAGCTTGAGTCATATTTATTTTCTAGGGGCCACAAAGTAGTTTGGGGCTTTATTACTATCATGTACTTATTCCATGCTTTACTGCTTTAATTACTATTGCGCGTGGAGCGCCTGTACTGTTTAGGTAAGTGGAATGTTTCTGCGGTATCGACAAGCCCAGTCACACTTTCGGGTTCCCAGTCGTTTACAGCCATTGACATAAACCTCTGGGTCCGTCTCGGAGCCGGCCAACTTCCTCGCGGGTTGCTTAGTGGGGTGGCCCCCTAAAATCAAATATGAATCTTGTGAATGTTCTGTCATGATGCCTCTTTTGGTTTTCATTTGATTTTTTCCGAGGTTGATCGTGCGTGTGTTGCTATTTCTGCCCCCTGCAGGGTAAAACTTTCTGAAAGCCGTGTCCGCGGTTATGGACGACTTGGAGCACAGTATCTCGATCATAGACAACTATAACTAAAGTAGTGCTGTAAATTTGACTTTCAAATAACTAGTAATCAACTTTAGTACAACGGAATGGATATATAAAAGTACCAACAACTACTGGGTTTTTGAATGTCTCATGGTATATGTATCTGACTAGTAAGTATTGCAACTACAACGGAATGGTTAACTAAAACTGCCCACTATTTATAATATCAGGATGACTCATGCTATCTATATCTGACTAGTAATTGCCATAAATATAACGGAATGGATAAAACTACCAACTGTGTGAGTTCCTCGGTTGACTTCCTCGTTTGGTCTCGAGGGGGAAATACCACGATGGGTATGCTTGGTGATAGTTTTAGGTTGGATCCGAATAGGTCTTTCTTATCCCTCTCTGATAGTCGCCAGTTGTATCGAGTATCTATAGGTGTTTAGTGCTTGCCGCGCTACCGCTTCAGTCCACCATATCTATGTAGGCGAGGACCGCCGAATTCTAAGACTCGCCGTGTACTGGTCTCACTATTGACCGCTCCCTTTTTATTTCTCCCTTTATCGCCACCCTTTTTGTAGAACAGGTTTGAGATCAACTTCATTAGCAGGGTTACCCTTCCAGCTTGTCCTGGGCAGGGTTATGGACGCCATTGGTTATTCTTCAGGGCTCTTAGCTCAATTTGCATCTTGTCCGTACTCAGACGCTGTATCGTTTTCAAGGTGATTTGGATCTTTGTAATGTATATCTGTATTCTTGACTCTTGGAGTCGATGTTGTATATATCTGTTCTGTGGGTTCCATCATGGACTAATGTGTAATGGTATTACTTCGTTTTCCACCCGCACGAAAGTGCCTAGTAGGCGCCTTTGAATCGTTTCTATGCGGCTTTGGTGGGAATCGCTAAGACTTGCATAGGGTCGGTCCGAGGGTGTTACAGATGGCTAATTAAGTTGCACGTGCTTTGCACGTGGGTGTGGCGTAATATATAGAAGTTTGACATATAATTTTATAGAACACTTAAATCCTAAATATAAATATTATCAGCAAACTTACTTTACAGCCAAAATATACCCTTCCTAGTGCCAAAGTAGACCATGTATCCGAGTACTACTATAGTAAAAAGTAAATGAGTGGAACTCTAGAACTAAACTAACTAGTAATACATTATTTACCATCACGTAAGGATCACTAGCATAAGTTTAAGATCAATTCTTCTATTCGGTGCAAACGGAGAAAGAGAACACCTTCTGGTATGGTCCAGCAGCCGCGGTTATGTATCACGGCGGCACCATGAGGAACGTCAGATCTTCGAGGACAACACTGCGAGGCGACATGCAGCTCATTGGATCCATTACCACATTAATGATGTCTGTCGAGAAGTCCACCGGCAACTGCGGGCCAGTCGCGCATAGCTTCACCCTGTACCGGGGCCACGAGCACGCGGCCGCCCTAATGTACACCGAGGAAATGGCGACGGCCTGGCCGAGCTCACCGAAGATGAGGCTGAACACGCTAGTGTCATCACATTAGACGATGACCATGGATGGCGGAAAGGACGTTAACGGCATCGTTACTATAAACTCCATGGGCTCGCCGTATGATATCCTATGCACTTGTACCTTGTGGTCGCCGTCGAGGTGGATAAGGAGATCAACCGGCGAGGCGGTGAAAATGCAACCCACCTCCGTGCAGCCGCATGAGCTTTATGGGCACACGGTATTGTGGTTGTCAAGATCGTGGTAGGCGACCATGGTGAGACGACCATCGTGGGGGCCTGGAACAGTTATTGGTGCTAGATCGTCGAGCTTGTGGTAGACGACCATGGTGAGACAGTCTTCATGGGGGCATGGAACAGTTATTGGTGCTAGATCGTCGAGCTTGTGGTAGACGACCATGGTGAGACAGGCTTCATGGGGGCATGGAACAGTTATTGGCGCGAGCTCGTCTTTGTCCATTACTGGATAGCACTTGGTGGAATCCGCCTAGAAGCACGGCGTTCGAGTGGTTCCCTGGATGCTCGGCTCGTCGATGTAGTGCCTGCAGTCCAGAATTTTTATGCAGCATTGAATATGGGGTCCCTTGATCCATCCTAGGGCCATGCTCCTACATAAAAATGGAGTAATAGGTAGGTATCACCACTTCAACACCATGCTTCACACTAGTCGTTCAAAACAAGGCTGTAGGAAGTTGACAGGTGAGAGTAAAGAAGGTATCACGCTGTACAGTAACAGATCCTACCCACGTGAAGGTCTATTCCTAGAGAGAGGCCGAGAAGTGTGGGGAGAGATCGAGGACTGCATACATGTCTTCAACATGATCTGCATTTTATTCTATCTGCTTGTCTCTTATGGCTCTTTCGTTTCTCTCTCTCTTTTTTTAGAGGGAAAGGGCACCTGCCCTGGTTGAAACCAAGTTTATAGCATTTCGGTCCACAGGGAAAACGTCTGGATCGATTCCCAGGTATATGAAACCTCAGCACAGTTCCATTTCTTTCTTCTGGTTAAGCTTGTCTAGATACAGGTACTAGGATTAATTTAGAAAAAAACAAGTCCAGATTTTGGAAACTCTATAGAGTAGTAACCGGAGTAGAACAATAGCAGCAGTAGTTGTACAGTTGTACTAATACTCCGGCAATACATGTCTTTTTATACTCGGGTAGTACATCACTTTTTATAGTACTTTGGTAGGTGTATGAATTTGCGGTGGGCGGGCGACGGGCGACAGGCGACGGTAGATATTTATGGTTTTTTACTAGGTAGTACTCGAGTGCTCTCATGAATTCATGTAGTGAGACTACAAAATAGTACTATAATACTCAGATGCAGCTGTCATCACACGGTTCCAAGGGACATTCTAGAGATATAGGTGCTGAGATGCACGTCCTTGCTGCCAAGGCAATTCATTTCACTCCTCTCTATTTCTTGGTGATTTTCTTCTCTCTTCTCGTGTGTTTCTCGGCATGACGCAGTCTCCTGATTCTGATGTTTGTGTGGTCCCTGCTGGATTCTTCTGGTGTATAGATGGTTGCGTGCTTGCTTGATTTTGCAGGTGACGCAGCCTTTTTGATGTGTCGCGGTGTCGGCCAGGGGATAGCACATTGGGCATATTCAAGTTTTCATATCAATGTGACATTAAATAATTTAATTCAATGTTGAGCATGGAAATGATTTACCTATAAGTACGCTGCACAGAGGTTATTTTTTATCCAGGGACTTTGATAGTAGTACTCCGTATTTAACTTAATCACTACGAATACATGCGGTTTCTCAGGTTTCTTCCTTTTAGTAGGAGTATTAATTACCTGAAATCACGTGAGTAATAATTGACGTCTCTTTCTCTATATTGTCACCCCTCTTTCCTAGAACGCATGTAGAAATTAAGGGGAGGAAGTAATACGGAGTACAATAGGTTTTATTGCATCGTAGCGGGGGAGATGAAATGACAAACGTAGTACTTGTGCTAGATCTCAACACCGTTCTAACTTGCACTTGATGATATTCAATCTTCGAACCTTATTACAGATAGGTAGTACTAGAGGTTAAATTAATCATAAGACTTCTTCTTCTTCTTGGACCTGGATCCTTCCACGGCGACCTTCCTGTTGGCATGATCCTTCCTCTTCCCGTCGCATCCCCCAGCTCTCGCCTTCTTCTTCTTCAAGCCTCCCGCCTCCTTCTCCTTTCTCTTCTTATTTCTAGTGAATAAGGGATCGAGTGCACTATTCTTGTAGACGATTTCCGACCCCTCATCCTCCTGCTTCCTCTTCTTATTGCCGAAGAAGGGTGGATCGAGTGAACTCTTCTTGAATACGATGGGTCTGTCATAGATGAAAGATAAACCATTGGCCTCCTCGTCCCGCTCCTCCTCCTCTTTGCTCTCTAGTGGCGCCCCCTCCATCAGATGACGGTAAGCAGGGTCCTCATTGGAAAAATTACCTTTCGGTGTGTCGGCACAGACTCCTCACTATCACCATGGTAGGTAATGATATCCCCGTTGGCCAATGCGCCGGACTCGTCAATGGAGGTGCACTCATCGGAGCAGCTGCGCGGCATTTTTGTGTGTGTGGTGGCTTGGCCAGACTAGAGGGAGGGGGAGAGACCGAGAAATTTCTTCAGTGTGTGCGTCGTGCCTGGATGGGGAGAGGTGGTCGTTTTTTATGGCCGCTTAAAAGGGCTTGCTCGGGACATCCATACGTCCAATATGAGCCATGGATGATCAATGCCTAATGGGCCTTAATTTCTGAAAATGGGCCCATGACTACCTTTGATTCTAGGGAGTACGGCCTTGATCTAGTCGAGCAGGAAAATCTCTCGCGTTACCCAAAATATTTCGCGCCCCTGTGTTTCAAAGATACTGGAATTCCCTTTCCACCCCAAGTTAAGGCGGTTCGTTAGAGCATCAATCGTAATTTCCCGGTTCACTACCTCTATATCCCTCCCTGCCCCACCCTACCCCTACCCACCCCCACCCCCACCCCCACCCACACACACACACACACACACAATCCTCGCCCGCAGCTGGGAAAGGCTTGCGGAAAACCCTAGATCTAACCTTCACCACCTTACCCTAAATCTGCTTCTATGCCGCTGTCGTCCAGCGCTCAGAGCAACCCTTGTTCTGCTTCCACAAGTATGTACCAGCAAACGGTGAACACATTTGTTTCCAATATCTCCTTTATTAAAGTTCCCACCCATAAGTGATTTCACTATAATTTTTCTTTGTTTTGGTGTAGGCTAAGGCACTAACTGTTATTTCCTGCCTGATGTTGTTCTCTTATCTATGCAGTACACGTTTACATTCGTTATACTTCTTCCAATAATAGGTTAAGTTTATTTGCTTCTTCTTACACCATGATTCCTAACAGTTTGTTGTTGTTACGCAAGAAACAGCTGCAGTTTACACTAGAAATCATAGAATAAAGGGACCCTATAATCTAGTAAGTATCTATTCCTTTCCTATCACTTCATAATAACATCTATCAGATTGAACCTTTTTGTGTTTACTATTCGCTGCACCTTTATGCAGAGGCCCAACACTGAAGTATGGAGACCACCAGTCCAATTATATGATGCAACGAACATCGTCAATGAATATACCTATAACGATATAAGAAACTGTGATACTCTACATAGAGCTCTGTATGCACCCCTCCCCCTTGTTTTTAAGGTTTCAGTCCCCCCGTTTCAGGCCATTTATTGTAGTTCAGTTTTATTTTTGTTGGAGGCACTAGGATGATTAGAACAAGGCCAGATTTGCAACGAAATCCAATATAACAGAAAGAGAAGGATCATAATCAACCGTTCACTTCAAATATCACTGTGGTATCTGCCACTTGTTTGGCGATTTTAATACGAGGCACATGATAGTTCAATTGGTCTTTGGGCAGACAATCAAAAAATTTAAATCTGAATATTTATGTATCAAACTATATGATAGATTGTTTGACCATTTCTCTGAAATGATCTGACTAGTCTATTAGAGGCACAATATTATTCTATTTGTAATTTGACTTAGTTACTATAGTAGTTTGTCGATGATTACAGAAATTCCACCTACCTAAGATTCAGATCGAACTGCACATTGAGTAGGCTAGTTAATATCAGCCACAATGGTTAAATGTTTATGTTGTTCTTTGGTAAATGCTTCTGTATCAGTTTAAGGAGATCTTAGTCGTTGAATTCATTACATTTGTAAATCATGCATTCTATTTTGATCAATTTGCTTGAGGTCCTTGGGTTGAGTGTTTGCATTGCTATATCAGACCAAAATAATCTTTTGAGAATGAACACGTAGTTTTGTTCCTTCATATAATGTTGTAACTTTTTATTTTAGTTTCAGCCTTCATCAAGTAGATCAGTCATTTCACAGAGCAGAAGTGACCGTTGCACATGATATCATCCCTCTATGAATTCGACTATTCCAGTTATTCCATAAGATGGAGATGTATGAGGCCCTGCTGCTACTAGTTGACTGATTTTAAATTCTTTTTTTTTTCTTTTCCTTGGTAATGATGACATAGGACATTTCTTTTTGTTTCAGGTTGCAAATATAAATATGAGGGAAGAACATAAAACAACTACTTCAACTGCAGATCTCTTTGCATAGAGCAGTAGTGACAATGCGTATTGTTCGCGTAGGTACATGATGTCTTCTGTTCCATACAGTCCAGCAGAATGATTTTTTGGAGCTGCACTCCGAGATGCACTTGATTTAGTTCGACAGAAATCCAACAGAACAAATGCAGTAGTCTCCATACCATGGAATGAATTATCCGTGTTGAAGAACAAGCAAGCTTTGCCAGAAAAACTACTCAATAATCTCCTTAGCAAGTCCTGTGGTAAGCCCGTCGTTATATGTGAGGTGATGCGAGCTTCCTAAAAGGAACATTTTTTAAACCAAGATTCTGTTTGTTTATCAGTTTTGTTGTACTAAGATGATGTTGTTTGCGCACTAGATTTTTTCTGGCCTGTAATAATTTAACATTTTTACAGTTATAAGTTTTTCTTCTATAGTTCTAGAATTATTTTAGTACTATAGATAATATATTACTGGGAATACGCCCCTAATTTGCCTAGTTCTGTACCAGCCCTTGATGGGCAGCCGATCAACAGCGACGGACCTTCCATGCCGCCATGTGGTAGCGGGTCGTTTAACCTGTACACTTTAAACAGTAAAAAACTAGAACAGTAAAATGACGAAACAACAGAATACCAAAATAGTAGAAGAACGAAACAGTAAAAGGCCAGAACAATAAAGGGCCAGAACGGTAAAGGAACAGAACAGTCGAAGGCCAGAACATTAACTGGCCAGAACAGTAAAAGGCCAGAACACTAAAAGGCCAAAACAATAATGGACCGGCTACAACGGGCCGCTAATAGGCATAGAATGACCTTCTTTAGGCCGGAACAGTAATGGGCCCAAAAGCTTATGGGCCATAGCGTGCTACATAAATGGGCCCACTTCAAACAGTGCAGGATATATAGTAACGGGCCAAAAGCGGGTTGTCCAAAGGGGCCATTTTCAAACAGTACTAGTCAAAACTATAACCGGCCCGATCTCTTACGGTCCGCACATATGGGCCCATTTAAAAGAGTGTAGGTTGAAACAGTAATGTGCTAGAAACAGTACGGGCCAAGGAGGGCAGCACCGATGGGCCCAATTCAAACAGTGTCGGGCGAAACAGTAACGGACCATGATACTATTGGGCTCTCTTAATGGGCTGGCCAACTTTATAATAATTAGGCCTTGGCTGGGCCTGGCTTGTACCACGGTTTCATTGATAGTTAATAGCGCTAACTGGCCATTAACGGCGTTTGCCACGTGGCAGTTTGCATGAAGTCAGCAGTCAACACGGCTGACGAACAAATCTACGATAGAACTATTTTTCGTAGCCGAAGGGTGCGATCTGCCATGGTCGAAAAAAACCGTGGTAGAATCATTTGTGACGGGGCTTCTACCACGAAGGGCATCTCTGGTAGAAGGCTTTTCAACCACAAAAACGGACCTTCAACCACGAAAATCATACGTTGTAAAAGGACATTTTTCTTGTAGTGAGTTTGGAACTTGGTGGATCTCCCTGAAGGTCGAAAGGCTGTGGAGGACAAATGGAACTTTAAGAAGAAGACAGATGTTGATGGAAATGTGATTGTCCATAAGGCAAGACTTGTCGTAATGGGTTTTCGACAGTGAGACATTCTTTCATGTAGAAATGTTGAAATCTATCCGGATTTTACTAGCAATTGCTGTATATCATGATTATGAGATATGGCAGATGGATGTGAAGACCGCCTTCCTTAATGGTCACATTGAAGAAGAGTTGTATATGATGTAACCAGATGGGTTTGTCGATCCTAATGATGCTGGAAAGGTATGGAAGCTTAAGCATTCCATATATGGACTAAAGCAAGCATCTAGGAGTTGGAACAAGCAATTTGATCAAGTGATCAAGTGTTTTGGATTTGTCGAAAATAATCAAGAAGCCTGTGTTTATAATAAAGTGAGTGGGAGCTCGGTGGCATTCCTAGTGGTATATGTGGTTGACATACTGCTGATTGGGAATGATGTGCATTTATTAGGGAGCGTGAAAAAATATCTGAGCAGTCAGTTTTAAATGAAGTATCTAGGTGAAGCAACCTATATATGGACATGAAGATCTATAGAGATAGATCAAGATGCCTGATAGCATTAAGTAAAAGTACATACATAGATAATATTTTGAAGAAGTTCAAAATAGAAAATGAAAAGAGGGGGTTTATACCTCTTGTGAAAGGTGTGCCATTGAGTAATACTCAATGTACAGCATTAGATTCTGAAAGAGAAATGCTAGTTAATATTCCCTATGCCTTAGCCATAGGTTCTATCATATATGCTATGCTATGTACTCAACCCGATGTGTCCCTGGCTCTCAGTTGGAAAGGTCGTTTCCAAAGTGATCCAGGAGTAGAACATTAGACAACTATAAAGAATATCCTGAAGTATGTGAAAACAACTAAGGATATGTTCCTAGTCTATGGAGGTGATGATGTAGCTGTGAACGTAATTGGTTACATGGATGCGAGCTGGAACACGGACTCCGATGACACAAAGTCTTAGACAGGATTTGTCTTCTTGGTGAATAATTGCGTGGTAACCCGGAGAAGCGTGAAGCAACCAGTGGTGGCACAATCTTCAATGGGGTCAGAATACATCGCATTTAACTCTACGGCAAATGAAGTTGTATGGTTGTGGAATTTCATCATCGAACTAGGATTTGTTCCTAATGCGGATGACCATGTGACAATCTACTGCGACAACATAGGTGCCACAGCAAACACGTTCCAAGAACTCATTCCATAGCCAAGCACATCCATCTTAGATTCCACGCCATTAGACAAAATGTGTAGAATGGTGAAGTAAAGATTTGTAAAGTGCATACGGATATTAATGTCGCAGATCCGTTGACCAAAAGTATTCCACAAGCCAAGCATGATCAACACAGGGATAGTATTGGTGTTAGGTCATTGCCTATTGTAAAACTAGATTTATTTGTACTCTATTGCAAGTGGGAGACTAAAGGAGATATGCCCTAGAGGAAAATAATAAAGAGTTTTTATTTCATGTATTTCTTGTTCATAATGTATTTCTTACCATGCTATAACCTTGTTGATACGAAACGTTAATACATGTGTGGTATGTAAACAACCGGCTCTCTAGTTACCTCTAGTAAACTAGCTCATTGGGCAAGTGATGATCTTATGGTTTCAAGATCATGGTGATAGTGTGGATTGACAATGAGGTCACATCATTGGAGAATGATGTGATTGAAATTCACCCTAAAGTTAATCACAATGAGATCTAGTTACTTAAACATTCATCATTGATGATAACATAGAGACATCGTGGCTTACGTCCTTCAACTGTGAGATAATGCATAATCACTGTTTTTAAAAGAGCCTTTGATAATATCAAGTATCAACCTGTTAAAGGGTGATCATAAAGGTATTGTTGGGTTTCCAAAAAAATGGGTTGAGGAGTTTTTATCAAGACCAGGATTTTCCAATCCAAGTAACGGATAGATACACATGGCCAACTCGGTGACGTTGCATTAACGAAGCTAGCAAGCATATGATTGGATCATGGAATGAAACGACACGGGAATGAGTAAACTAGTTCATTAGTAACGAGATCGCATAGAGGTATGGAGATGCTTGAGATCAAATATCTGATAACCTAGGTATCATATGTCAAAGGTAATAAGACTACGCAGTTAAGGTTCAAGCAATGAGATTAATCATGAGGACACATGGATCATTATGGAGATCTAGGTCCCGATGTTGATCATTGATACAAGAGAGTCTTGGTCATTTCTGTAGCCACTCAGAGCCAAAGGGTGGAACACTTAAGGGTGGGGACGCTTTGGGATTGAACCAGAACCAAAGGAGAAACGAGAGAGAGAAACCGGAAAGGTTCCGGGTATTATCCGATGTTGATCGGAAGAGGTCCGAAAGGAGTTTCGGTGTATAGAATATATTAATATATATGTGTTTTACATTAATTAGTTGAATTAATATTAAAAGTATATTATATTTTATATTTTATGGGCAGCTTTATTGCTATTGGAGAGCTTCTAGAAGGGCCCAAGAGGGTAGGCGCCTAAGGGAGAGAGGGGAGTGGGGCCACCGGCCAAAACCTAGGGTTCCCACCCATGGGGCGGGGCCTAGGGCTAGCGGCGGCCAACCTCCCCCTGGTGGCGGGCCCTTGGATTTTCCCTACCCTCTCCCTACTATAAATAGAGGACCCCCCTCCCCGCTATTTCCACCCCAACATCAAGTTCTTTCACTCCCCTAAAACCTAGAGCTCTCTCCATTAGATTGGATCTAGCCTATTGATTTAGTTCTCCACCTCTACACTACCGTCGTGCGCAGGACGGTCATGTGGGATCCGGGAATTATGGTCCGAGAATCCCCGTTATGCCTGCAATTCACGTTCCATGATTAGTGAGCCATGTGCATAACCGACGAGTATCATTACAACATCCAGAAAGTAACGAGTACAAAACTTGCATCATTGCCATTATGATGATTCCAAACATCAATAGCGGAAGTCTTCAATCGCAGAGCCCATGTCACGCCTTAACCTACAGGAAACTGACTGGGAAGAAGGCCTAGCTAGCATAGATGCAACATCTCCATCGTTCCTTGATCCTTTGAAAGTATGGCCAAGTAAATAGCCAGGGACAATGTCAGTGAGTACTTTGAATGTACTCGCAGACCACCGTAAAAGAGGAACAATAATAATAAAGGGATATGCATTATGGCTATGGTAGTAGAAGGGCTCCAAGAGAGGTTCTTTTCTCAAATAGTTTCTCTTGTAGATATAGCATCTACTTATCTTTGTTGAAAACCTTTTGTAAACCTTTTTAGAAACCTTTTTGAAAAGTTTTGGAAACACTAGGATTGAGTCACCCATCTTCTCTACTTTCTGGTCATCCCATGAACAAACTCCTTTCCTTCTTTTTCCGACCATCCCATGGTCAAAAATTTTCCAAGCCATTGCTTTTCCGAAGTCCTTTTTAAAATCAAAATAAGCACTGCTCTACAGCAACCTTCCCAACCGTCCATGACTGAGGACTCGGCTATTCAAATAGA
This sequence comes from Avena sativa, assembly GCA_916181665.1. Classification (NCBI taxonomy): domain Eukaryota; kingdom Viridiplantae; phylum Streptophyta; class Magnoliopsida; order Poales; family Poaceae; genus Avena; species Avena sativa. Next base: position 180,998,186 of record OV702284.1, on the reverse strand, counting down.
TTTACACTCTATAGAGGTTGTACACTGTCACATCCCAAGATTTTCCAAATCTTGTAATGTGAAAAATAAATGAATAAAATAAAACTTTGATGATTTTCAGGATGAGAAGAAACTTTTGAATTCAAATGGGAACCTTCAAACCTATTTTGATTAAGATAAAAACCTCAAGGGATTTAAAAGATAAACATTTTGGATTCACTATTTTGAAATCTTTTAATAAAAGAGTTGATTTTAAAATGAAAAGTATAGAAATAAAGTAAGTATTATTTCTAAAAAGAACCAAATTAAAACTGGGCCAAACCTTTGAAATAAAATAATTCTATTTGTTAAAAAATAGTAAAGGTTCATTTAAATAAAACAAAAGGATTTAAAATACAATTTTATTTAAGTAAAGGCTTTTCCCATTTTAAAATAAACACTAAAACCTATTTATTTATTCTAAATAAGTTTTCCAAGTATTTTATATTTTCAAATAAAACCTACCGATTTGGTTTTGAAAATATTTAGTTTTCAAATGGAGATTTTAAATAAAACAAATTCTATTTTGATTTATTAAACAAGGTCTATTTATTTAAATTAATAATGGACCCTAAAATAAAAATATTATTGTATTTTGGGAATTGGTTTATGTTGTTAAACAGAACCAAATTCAATTGCTTTGTTTGGTGAATGTTTGATTTAGTTTGGGTTGTTTGATTTGTTTTTGATTTTCAAAACAGAAAATAGGAACAGAAAAAGGAAAAACAATTTGAAAGGAAAAAATAAGAATCAGACACAGCCCATTCGGCAAGCCCAACAAGGCCCAGTACCAGCCCAGCTTTCCTTTCCCGAAAGAAAACGATTCGCACTCAATTTTGAACCCACAGAGACGCTGACGAGTGGCCCCTTCCTTCTCTCTCACCCCCTCGCTGATGCCCGGACCCCACCCCTCCAGCTCACCTTCTTCCTCGCGCAGACGACGCCCGGCCGTTGCAGCAGGTAACGCCGGCGATCAATTCGCGTAAATGGATGCATTAATCCACCCCGCGACCACGCCCATTTAACCGCCTGCGTTTTCTCCTCCTTTCCCCTCACGCGCCTCCCTCTCTCTGCCACCAGGCCGACGGAATTTAGAGCCACACTCCCACTGCTCCGACGAGCTTCCTCCTCCAATTCCGGCGAACCCAGCCACCGCCTTGCCTCCCCGACCAAGCACACATACTCCCCACTCCCAAGAGCTTCTCCCTGTACCTCCCATTCAACCGCGGCGCCCCAGAACATCGGCAACCACTTCGACTGAGCGCCGCCGTGTCTGCTACTCTCTCCGGCGACGACTCCTGGTAAGTCCAGACCACCCCACGCCTTCTCGTTCACGCACGCGTCATCTCCTTGATCTTACGCGTCTAACCATGCTTCTTGTTTGCCCTCTCGTGACCCGTAGCACCGTCCTCGACCACGACCCCGTGCAACTGTCGCCAGACCCAACTCCGGTGAGCGATTCCTCCTGTTCCCGTGCGCCCCTTGCCAAGACGACTCCAAGTTGGGCTTCGGCGTTGCCCTGCGATCATTGTAAGCATCTCCCCACCTTCCATTCCTTCATGTATCACCGGCACCGCCACCATCAGACCGTCGCCGCCGCTAGCCACCGCCAGCGCCGCTGCGTTTTGGTCAAATGCGTAGGAGCCGTTAGATCTGAATTGGACGCATAAGATTAGAATCAAGTCGAAGGGGTATCGTAGGATCAGAGCCGCACAGATCTCATTTAATCCAACGGCCTGTATCTGTCGATCCACCCGAACCGGTACCGTCCAATAAGAAAGCGACGCGTGTCACCAGTTCTGTTTAAAAACAAAGTTTGAAAACAGATTTGAGTTGCAAATTGAAACCCTTGTAACTTTTGATCCACACGTCCAAAAATTACAAACTTTATATCGTTGGAATCAGTGGAACAAGCCCTAGAAAACTATGCAATTTTTTTAGTAAATAGTATCTGATAGATTATTTGTTTTTGCAGAAGCATTTGTATGCTTGTTTAGATTAGAAAAATTGTTCAAAAATGTTTGTAGGGTTAAAACCTTTGCAAATTAGTTTGTGGTGAACTTACTGACCCTAGGAACCAACCCATGGTTTTAAAAATGGATTTTGTAAAGTTTAGGAATAAAAACTTGATTTAGCCATTTCTAGCCAAATAAAAATAATGGTTTTGTGATGAAAATGTTTTTGGAGTAAAAACTTTGGGAAAATGATTTGGACCAAACCTACTGACCCTAAACACCAAGTTTTGAGAAACAAAAACTTATTTGGTGAACCACTTAAAGTTGTTGCTTGGATAAAAATAGTTTTCACCACATAAAATAATGATTGGATTTAAAAATGGTTTATGAACAAAACCCTTTTGCAATGACTTTGCCGCTTTGGAAAATGACCACCTTGAACCTTACAAAGTTTAGAAACCTAGTGGAGACCATCTTTGCAAATAAAACTGTCTCTTGCATGCTTACATGCATGACTTAGATCCCATTGTTTTATGTGAGTGAATTGTTTGATTGATTATTGGTTTGGAATGCTAGTTGATATTGTGTTTGCTTGATTGATTGTAGTGAAGTTAGAAAAGTGTGAGACTAGCAAGATCAAGGAGTGAACCAACATTCCCTACCAAAAGAAAGGCAAGTTACATTATCATCCAAAGACCTACTATTTTTCATTATACTTAGTGGATTTTGAAACATGCACGAAAAGAATTTCTATACTTATGCTATGCTAAATCCTAATAGGATTCCCTATACATTCCTTAGTGAAAACAATGTAGTTGTTACATGCTTAGCCATGCTATATTTTGAAAAGAGATACATGTTGAGATTTTATGAAGTTGAGAAAAGGGCTTGTGTTTTTTTTATAATAAAACAAGGACTCAATGAACCACCTGGGTGGACAAGGATACTTTGAGTTTTGGTGAAGGTGGGAACAAAAGGAACCATGTCTATGGCAATCTCTTTGTGTTCTGCTCCAAAGGAAACCACCCAGGAAACTTAGAGATTGAACGTGTTTCTCCAATTGTGGCTTTCGTGTGCAACCACATGCTATTTATGGCTCTGGCTTAGTCAACTACATTGGGAAGACCCATGCATTGTCTTCAAGTTACTGGACATGAGGACCTGGAATCCTACATGGGTACTGAAGACAAGCTAGCAATGGTGTATGGGAGGACCCTCTGGAAAGACTTCGTCACATTCTCAATCTGCCGGTACTCCATCTTGGTGAGCACCAATCCAGTGGCCACTGGTGGCAACAAGATGGTATTGTGACATGTGGGTAAAGTGTACTCCTTCTGCAAAAGATAATAAAATCTAAGTACTTAGCCGTGTCCCCGGTTATGGACAATACTGAGCAACTAAAGTTTGAAGCTATGGGAAATCTCGACATTCTAATTTCTGAAAGAAAACTTTTAAAGACTTGATGCACTTGGGGGTACCAAGGAGCTCAAGAGATTTTTTTTTGATAAAACTTGATGCACTTGGGGTTACCAAGGAGATCAAGAGATTTTGATAAAACTTGATGCACTTGGGGTTGCCAAGGAGCTCAAGAGATTTTGATAAAACTTGATGCACTTGGGGTTACCAAGGAGCTCAAGAGATTTTTAACAAAGACACTTGGTGGATTCCAAGGAGGTGACAAAAGATCAAAACCCTTTTGAAAAGATAGGATAAATTATTGCTTTCTGCAAATGAGCCTAAAACCCTACTCAGCCAAATATGCATGTAATGATAGGATCCACTTATATTCAACATAGTAGTGAGACTTGCCAATACAATTCAAATGTATTGACCCTTGTGGCTGTAACTTGTAATGTTGCAGGTTTGATTTGATTTTAGTGAAGATTGATTGATTAGGATTACAAAGTCTACAACCAACATTTGCCTGTGGCACCTTGAAGATGAAGGACCCCATGCTTATAGTTATTCCGCTGCAATGTAATGTAATAGCCAAATGAGCTATGTAAGATGTAATAAAATTATGTTATTCCTGGTTATAAAGTTATATTATGACCTTTGTTTCTTGATATTACATCTTAACTGTGGATGCTAGCTATTGATCCAGGGACTAGCATTGTAAACACAGGGGACTCCACCTTATATTGTTTAAAGGTTGGGACACTCCCTCTACAGATGGTATCAGAGCATTGTGTTGCCTGTAGGATTTGTAAACCTAGGATTGGACAAAAAACCTTAGAAGGATAGGAGTTTTATTTGTTCGAAAAACTTATTTACAAACAATCTTGTAAACTCTTTCCTTCACCATTTTGGTTTTGATTCTACATCTCTCCTATTTCAAACTTGATGGAAAACCTACCCCATGGCCAAAGACTTCACCATGTGCAAAGGACTTCTTCAACATCTTCAACTCTAATGACTTCAACATCTTCAACTCTAATGACTTCAACATCTTCAGCATGTTCACCAAGGACTTCCAACTTGGATACCACTAAGGACTACAAGTGAGACAAGGAAATCTTGCTCAAGATTTGGAGACTAAGGGAATGCAAAAGTTAGAAGGAATCCACATCACTTGAAGTTTTGTGACCAAGGATTTTTCCCAAGGAAACCTTGATCTCATGCAAAAAGAATCAACCAAGAATGATGGAAAGATCACAAGTGAACCATATAGATGGACCACCATATTTTAGTTAAGTTAAACACACCAACTTATGTGGTGTAACAAAAATATTTTGTTGCCTAAGTATGTGCTTGAACTTTGTTGTTTGAGTGAAAAGTTGTTGTGATTGCATGCACATTTCTTGTGTGAATTGTGATGTGTGTGATTAGAATTATTTCCTTAGAAATCTTTTGCTTATTCTAATCTCCCTTCAACCCAAAACAGATGACTACTCCAAGAGACTCCAACATCAAGGTTGATGACACCAACACCAACCAAGGGGACAGCATGAAAGAGCTCGTAGCAACCCAGAACCAGTTGAACCAAGTGACAGCTCAATTCATAGCCAACACCAGTGGAGAAGATCCAACACTACAAGGATTTTTGGAAACTCAAGGCCAACTGATGCTTAAGGTAACTGATCAAATGATCAAAATGGAAGAAAACTATTCCAAAAGAGTTTGTGACAACAAGGATGACAGAAATGTTATTCTAGATGGAGCCCCAGCTTGCATTATTTGTGGAGACAAGGATCATACTTCCAAGGAGCATGGAGATCAATGCCCCAACTGTGAAGAGAAACATCCTGTTGGCTAATGTCCCAACTCTCAAGCTACTTGCTATTTATGTGAAGGAAACAACCATGTACCTATCCAATGCCCCATCTATTCCATTGTGGAACAAAGGAAACAAGGTGGAGTGCAGCAAATGATTGCAAACCATCAAGAAGGATCCAAGTCTACCAAGAAGGTTGATGACAAAGGAAAAGGACCACTTATACCTCCAAACAAGACAACCCAATTCAAAGGACCAAAGAAAGGGCCTATGAATTATCCAAAGAGCAAGAGAAGGCCCAGGAAACATGTAGACATTCCTACCTACCAGATAACATATGAACAACATGAACTGGTTGCACTCCTAGCTTTGGAGAAACCCAAGAAGCAAAAGAAGGACAAAAGACATGTGAAATGTCATAAGTGTAAAGAAATGGGACACTATTCCAGTGAATGCCCAGAGAACCAGAAGAATAAGGAGATTGGCCAAGTGGTGTGCAACAACTGCAAAGAGCTAGGCCACTATGTAGCAACTTGTCCACAAGAGCCACGTAAAGAACTCAAAGACATCAACTGTTTTAATTGCAAGAACCCAGGACATTATGCAAGCAACTGTCCAGAAAAGATGAAAAACAAGTTGAACAAGCCTATGGAGAATCTCAACCTTGGCTCATGAGTCAAGTATGGAAACAAAGGACACAATGCAGATGTTTGCCCAGAGAAGTTTCCCCAAGATTCCAACAAAGCCAACATGTAATTTAGTTGGAAAATTTTTAAGGGTGGTAGTACCCAGTTGTTTTGAAACTACTTGTAACCCTAGCTTTCCCAAATCTCGGGACGAGATTTATTTTAAGGGTGGTAGCCTGTCACATCCCAAGATTTTCCAAATCTTGTAATGTGAAAAATAAATGAATAAAATAAAACTTTGATGATTTTCAGGATGAGAAGAAACATTTTGAATTCAAATGGGAACCTTCAAACCTATTTTGATTAAGATTAAAACCTAAAGGGATTTAAAAGATAAACATTTTTTATTCACTATTTTGAAATCTTTTAATAAAAGAGTTGATTTTAAAATGAAAAGGATAGAAATAAAGTAAGTATTATTTCTAAAAAGAGCCAAATTAAAACTGGGCCAAACCTTTGAAAATAATTCTATTTGTTAAAAAATAGTAAAGGTTCATTTAAATAAAACAAAAGGATTTAAAATCCAATTTTATTTAAGTAAAGGCTTTTCCCATTTTAAAATAAACACTAAAACCTATTTATTTATTTTAAATAAGTTTTCGAAGTATTTTATATTTTCAAATAAAACCTACTGATTTGGTTTTGAAAATATTTAGTTTTCAAATGGAGATTTTAAATAAAACAAATTCTATTTTGATTTATTAAACAAGGTCTATTTATTTAAATTAATAATGGACCTAAAATAAAAATATTATTGTATTTTGGGAATTGGTTTATGTTGTTAAACAGAACCAAATTCAATTGCTTTGTTTGGTGAATGTTTGATTTAGTTTGGATTGTTTGATTTGTTGTTGATTTTCAAAACAGAAAATAGGAACAAAAAAAGGAAAAACAATTTGAAAGGAAAAAATAAGAATCAGACACAGCCCAGTCGGCAAGCCCAACAAGGCCTAGTACCAGCCCAGCTTTCCTTTCCCCGAAAGAAAACGATTCGCACTCAATTTTGAACCCACAGAGACGCTGACGAGTGGCCCCTTCCTTCTCTCTCACCCCCTCGCTGACGCCCGGACCCCACCCCTCCAGCTCACCTTCTTCCTCGCGCAGACGACGCCCGGCCGTTGCAGCAGGTAACGCCCGCGATCAATTCGCGTAAATGGCTGCATTAATCCACCCCGCGACCACGCCCATTTAACTGCCTGCGTTTTCTCCTCCTTTCCCCTCACGCGCCTCCCTCTCTCTGCCACCAGGCCGACGGAATTTAGATCCACACTCCCACTGCTCCGACGAGCTTCCTCCTCCAATTCCAGCGAACCCAGCCACCGCCTTGCCTCCCCGACCAAGCACACATACTCCCCACTCCCAGGCGCTTCTCCCTGTACCTCCCATTCACCGCGGCGCCCCAGAACATCGGCAACCACTTCGACTGAGCGCCGCCGTGTCTTCTACTCTCTCCGGCGACGACTCCTGGTAAGTCCAGACCACCCCGCACCTTCTCGTTCACGCACGCGTCATCTCCTTGATCTTACGCATCTAACCATGCTTCTTGTTTGCCCTCTCGTGACCCGTAGCACCGTCCTCGATTCCTCCTGTTCCCGTGCGCCCCTTGCCAAGACGACTCCAAGTTGGGCTTCGGCGTTGCCCTGCGATCATTGTAAGCATCTCCCCACCTTCCATTCCTTCCTGTATCACCGGCACCGCCACCATCAGACCGTCGCCGCCGCTAGCCACCGCCAGCGCCGCTGCGTTTTGGTCAAATGCGTAGGAGCCGTTAGATCTGAATTGGACGCATAAGATTAGAATCAAGTCGAAGGGGTATCGTAGGATCAGAGCCGCACAGATCTCATTTAATCCAACGGCATGTATCTGTCGATCCACCCGAACCGGTACCGTCCAATAAGAAAGCGACGCGTGTCACCAGTTCTGTTTAAAAACAAAGTTTGAAAACAGATTTGAGTTGCAAATTGAAACCCTTGTAACTTTTGATCCACACGTCCAAAAATTACAAACTTTATATCGTTGGAATCAGTGGAACAAGCCCTAGCCAACTATGCAATTTTTTTAGTAAATAGTATCTGATAGATTGTTTGTTTTTGCAGAAGCATTTGTATGCTTGTTTAGATTAGAAAAATTGTTCAAAAATGTTTGTAGGGTTAAAACCTTTGCAAATTAGTTTGTGGTGAACTTACTGACCCTAGGAACCAACCCATGGTTTTAAAAATGGATTTTGTAAAGTTTAGGAATAAAAACTTGATTTAGCCATTTCTAGCCAAATAAAAATAATGGTTTTGTGATGAAAATGTTTTTGGAGTAAAAACTTTGGGAAAATGATTTGGACCAAACCTACTGACCCTAAACACCAAGTTTTGAGAAACAAAAACTTATTTGGTGAACCACTTAAAGTTGTTGCTTGGATAAAAATAGTTTTCACCACATAAAATAATGATTGGATTTAAAAATGGTTTATGAACAAAACCCTTTTGCAATGACTTTGCCGCTTTGGAAAATGACCACCTTGAACCTTACAAAGTTTAGAAACCTAGTGGAGACCATCTTTGCAAATAAAACTGTCTCTTGCATGCTTACATGCATGACTTAGATCCCATTGTTTTATGTGAGTGAATTGTTTGATTGATTATTGGTTTGGAATGCTAGTTGATATTGTGTTTGCTTGATTGATTGTAGTGAAGTTAGAAAAGTGTGAGACTAGCAAGATCAAGGAGTGAACCAACATTCCCTACCAAAAGAAAGGCAAGTTACATTATCATCCAAAGACCTACTATTTTTCATTATACTTAGTGGATTTTGAAACATGCACGAAAAGAATTTCTATACTTATGCTATGCTAAATCCTAATAGGATTCCCTATACATTCCTTAGTGAAAACAATGTAGTTGTTACATGCTTAGCCATGCTATATTTTGAAAAGAGATACATGTTGAGATTTTATGAAGTTGAGAAAAGGGCTTGTGTTTATTTTATAATAAAACAAGGACTCAATGAACCACCTGGGTGGACAAGGATACTTTGAGTTTTGGTGAAGGTGGGAACAAAAGGAACCATGTCTATGGCAATCTCTTTGTGTTCTGCTCCAAAGGAAACCACCCAGGAAACTTAGAGATTGAACGTGTTTCTCCAATTGTGGCTTTCGTGTGCAACCACATGCTATTTATGGCTCTGGCTTAGTCAACTACATTGGGAAGACCCATGCATTGTCTTCAAGTTACTGGACATGAGGACCTGGAATCCTACATGGGTACTGAAGACAAGCTAGCAATGGTGTATGGGAGGACCCTCTGGAAAGACTTCGTCACATTCTCAATCTGCCGGTACTCCATCTTGGTGAGCACCAATCCAGTGGCCACTGGTGGCAACAAGATGGGATTGTGACATGTGGGTAAAGTGTACTCCTTCTGCAAAAGATAATAAAATCTAAGTACTTAGCCGTGTCCCCGGTTATGGACAATACTGAGCAACTAAAGTTTGAAGCTATGGGAAATCTCGACATTCTAATTTCTGAAAGAAAACTTTTAAAGACTTGATGCACTTGGGGGTACCAAGGAGCTCAAGAGATTTTTTTTTGATAAAACTTGATGCACTTGGGGTTACCAAGGAGCTCAAGAGATTTTGATAAAACTTGATGCACTTGGGGTTACCAAGGAGCTCAAGAGATTTTTAACAAAGACACTTGGTGGATTCCAAGGAGGTGACAAAAGATCAAAACCCTTTTGAAAAGATAGGATAAATTATTGCTTTCTACAAATGAACCTAAAACCCTACTCAGCCAAATATGCATGTAATGATAGGATCCACTTATATTCAACATAGTAGTGAGACTTGCCAATACAATTCAAATGTATTGACCCTTGTGGCTGTAACTTGTAATGTTGCAGGTTTGATTTGATTTTAGTGAAGATTGATTGATTAGGATTACAAAGTCTACAACCAACATTTGCCTATGGCACCTTGAAGATGTTGCAATGTAATGTAATAGCCAAATGAGCTATGTAAGATGTAATAAAATTATGTTATTCCTGGTTATAAAGTTATATTATGACCTTTGTTTCTTGATATTACATCTTAACTATGGATGCTAGCTATTGATCCAGGGACTAGCATTGTAAACACAGGGGACTCCACCTTAGGTTGGGACACTCCCTCTACATACACTTTACCCACACCAAATGGGTACTCTTCCCTGATCCACACTGATTGATAGGGCAAAGGTGTTCGATCTTTCGATGAGATGGTGATAGTCGATATGGTGGAGTTCGGGCTTCAAGATCCGAATACACGTGCTAGAATGAGCGCCAATGCAATCGCTAGGCTAATCTCCTAGAGGTTACGATCCTGTGGGAACACGATCAGCCTGACCAGCGAGGGTCTTAATTCCTACCTGAAATCGAGAACAACTAAGAACTAATATTGCAATCAAGATATTGCGGATTAAGATGAAAGCTTTATTGAAAAGGTGGGATCATGTATAGGTGTGAAGTACAAGAGGCCTCTACAATGCTCGAGCCTTGGCGAAGTTGCTATGATGTCTAACTTTAAGTCTAAACAAAATCCGAGTCTAAAGTGACGACTATGGGGAGTATTTAAGGAGGAAAAGGTGGGGTTTCGACCAGCCATAGAGGTGGTGGCCGAATCCAACCCTAGAAGTCCTTTTCTCCTCAAATACGGACTCTAAGAAGTGGCTATTAAAAATCCTGCGAAAATTACATGGGCCTGGCCCAAAATAAAGGTGTCGCATCACCATATTAAGCTATGTACGAATTTGGGAAATATTAATATTGAATATTTCATCCAAGCCGTCAATCTTCATTATGGTGGCTTCAAAGTTCTATAATCTCCACTTGTGGCGTCCTCTTCAATCCTCGTATGCTTGCTGCCATCTCCATGCATGATCATGCTCCAATGCTTGTCCTTCTCGTCCTTTCTAGGTCCATCATTCCTAAGAGTACAAACATATTTGATTTAGGAAGAATCATATTCTCATGTATATGAGGAATAGTTCAAAGAAACGAAGTACTTGGTAGTTAAGTTGCTTGGCACGAGCTCGAGTGATAGGTCCTTGTATGTGTGTAGATGTAGGTACAATGGTTGTATCAATAGATGAGATGTCCACATCATGCTCCCCTTCTTGAATTGAAGTTATCCTCAACACAATCTCATCTTCCTCACCAAAGTAAGGCTTCAAATCTGCAATGTTAAATGTTGGACTAACCGTACCAACGTCTGCAGGAAACTCAAGTTTATATGCTTTATCATTTATTTTCTCTAACACCTTAAAAGGACCAGCACCACGTGGCATTAACTTAGACTTGTGCAAATCAGGAAAACAATCTTTACACACATGTAACCAAACAAGATCTCCAACATCAAACACAACATGCTTTCTCCCTTTATCCCCAGCAAGTTTATACTTAGCATTCATGTGTTCTATGTTATCTTTAGTAGTATTATGTAAGTTTAATATCATTTCAGCGCGTTGAGTAGCATCCAAATTATTTTGCACCGAAGAAGGTAATGGCAATAAATCAATAGGTGCACGAGGAATAAAACCATAGACAATCTCAAATGGGAACAATCTCAAATGGCAATAAATGCAGCGAACAATTATAAGAAAAAAAATTATGAGGTAAACACTCTTCCCACAATTTTAAGTTCTTTAAAACAGCCCGCAACATAGTAGACAAAGTTCTATTCACTACTTCAGTTTGTCCATCAGTTTGGGGATGACATGTAGTACTAAACAACAATTTAATCCCCAACTTAGCCCATAAGCATCTCCAAAAGTGGCTAAGAAATTTAGTATCACGATCAGAAACAATAGTATCTGTCACACCATGTAAACCAACAATTTCACGAAAGAACAAATCAACAATATGTGCAGCATCATCCATTTTATGACAAGGAATAAAGTGTGCCATCTTAGAAAATAAATCCATAACAACAAAAATGCTATCCCTCCCCTTCTGTCTACGAGGCAATCCAAAAACAAAGTAAATAGAAATATCCTCCCAAGAAACACTAGGAACAGGAAGAGGCATATATAAACCATGTGGATTAAGGCGAGACTTAGCTTTTTGACAAGTAGTGCAGCGTGCCATGAATCTCTCAACATCTCGACGCATACGTGGCCAAAAGAAGTGTGCAGCAAGAACATCCTCCATTTTCTTGACACGAAAGTGTCCATCAATCCTCCTCCATGCGCCTCATGTAACAACAAAAGACAGAACGGAACTATCTGGAATGCATAGTTTGTTAGCACGGAACACAAATCCATCATTGAAGACGAACTTGTTCCATGTTCTACCATCTCTACAATTCTGCAACACATCTTTAAATTCATCATCATGCACATATTGTTCCTTAATAGTTTTCAAACCAAATATTTTGAAGTCAAGTTGAGATAACAAAGTATAACGGCGCGACAAAGCATTAGCAATAACATTATTTTTACCCTTTTTATGTTTGATAACATAAGGAAAAGACTCAATAAATTCAACCTACTTTGGATGACGATGATTCAACTTAGCTTAACTACGAATATGCTTCAAAGATTCATGATCAGAATGTATAACAAATTCTTTAGGACATAAATAATGTTGCCAAGTTTCTAATGTCCGAACCAACGCATATAATTCTTTATCATAAGTAGAATAGTTCAGACTATACCCACTCAATTTCTCACTAAAATATGCAACAGGTTTTCCCTCTTATAATAACACACGTCCCAAACCAATTCCACTAGCATCACATTCAAGATCAAAAGTCTATTAAAATCAGAAGTTGGAGTAATGGAGCATGTGTTAAATTATCTTTCAATATCATGAAGGCATGTTGTTGTGCATCGCCCAAAACAAAGGGCACATCCTTCTTGGTAAGTTCATTCAATGGTGCAGCAATTGATCCAAAGTCCTTCACAAAGCGCCTATAAAAACCAGCGAGGCCAAGAAAACTCCTCACTTGTGTGACCGTCTTGGGTTGCGGCCATTTCTCAATAGCTTCAATCTTGGGTGGATCCACCTCAATACCCTGTGATGTAACAACATAGCCAAGAAACGCAACTCGATCAGTGCAAAAGGTGCACTTATCAAGATTACCAAACAAACGTGCATCGCGTAAAGCATTAAAAACAACACGTAAATGTTCCAAATGATCCTCTAAAGATTTAATATAAATCAGAATATCATCAAAGTAGACTACCACAAAACGTCCAATGAAAGAACGTAAAACTTCATTCATTAATCTCATGAAAGTGCTGGGTGCATTAGTTGAACCAAACGGCATCACTAACCACTCATACAAACCGAACTTGGTATTAAATGTTGTTTTCCATTCATCTCCCAATTTCATACGAATCTGGTGGTAACCAGTATGCAAATCAACTTTAGAAAACATGCCAGAGCCACTCAATTCATCAAGCATGCCATCTAAACGTGGAATAGTATGATGATATTTAATAGTAATATTATTGATAGCTCTACAATTAGTACACATGCGCGAAGAACCATCTTTCTTAGGTACCAAAATAATAGGAACATCACATGGGCTAAGGGACTCATGAATATGATCTCTGTCGAGTAGTTCCTGAATTTGGCGTTGTATCTCCTTTGTCTCCTCTGGATTGGTTCTATATGGCGCGCGCTTGCGCAGTATGGCACCAGGAATTAGATCAATTTGGTGCTCAATTCCTCTAACAGGAGGTAGTCCTGGTGGCATCCCAGCTGGAAAAACGTCCTCATATTCCTGCATAAGGTTAGCAACAACAGGTGGCAAAGAAGGAGGCATATCCTCAAATGAAAACAAAACTTCTTTTCAGAAAATTGCATAACATGGAGTATTGTTTACATCTATTTCAGCAATATCTATTTTATTTGCAAGCATACATGGACTCTTCAAACAAATTTCAGTAGCATGTGTAGAATCAAATTTAGTGTTCTTTGGTGGTACAAAACCTGCAGCAACAATCTGATTCTCACTTTTATTTTTATCCTCAGTTTTAGCTCTACTAAATCTAGCAAGATCATCTTTTAAAATCTGTTTGGGAGTCATAGGTTTTAAACCAATAGTGATTAGTTTTACCATTATGAATAGATTCTCTATCAAATTGCCATGGTCTACCAAGTAACTAAGAACAAGCTTGCATAGGTACAACATCGCAATCAACAAAATTATAATATGTACCAGTAGTAAAATGCACATGTATCGTTATTGTTACCTTGATCTTGCCAGAACTCTCACACCATTGGATGTAACATGAATGTGTGCGTTGTCTTGTTGGAAGTGCAAGCATCTCTACCATGTCAACACTAGCCAGATTATTACAACTCCCTCCATCAATGATTATCCTTATAGATCTTTTCTTGACAATGTCGCGCATTTGGAATAGTTGTGGCGTTGATCATGCTCAGATTTTCTCAATTGCACACTCAACACACGTTGTGATACTAAGATCTTGTATTGATCAGCAGTTTCAGCTCCCATTACCTCTGTCTCTTCTTCAAAATCAGAATTATTGCCCTCTTGAGAAGAAATAAGAGCTAATGTATCTTCATCAAAGTCACTTGCTGAATCATATTCACCATCATCACGCACCATCATAACATGCTGTGTTGCACTGTCGCTCAATATGACCATAACCCCAGCACTTGTGGCATTGTATGTCCTTTGTTTTGCCTATGGAAGCCATAGAAGATGCACTATGAGCAGGAGCATTGGATGATGGTGGATGAGTAGCTAAAGGAAGCCCTTGTGGTGGCTTTGGATGTGGTAGTAGAGGGTGGAGAATCACGAGAAGAAGGCGCTGATTTTCAGGATGTCCAAGAGGATGTGCGACCTGCAGAATTATTAGTCCTCCTCCATGGTGTTTGGCGATCCTGCACTTCACGTTCAGCTTTGCAAGAAATATGAAACAAACAAGTGATGGTATTATATTCCTTGTAGTCTAGAATGTGTTGAATATCCTTGTTTAATCCACCAAATAAACATGCAAGGATTTGTTCAGTAGTTTCAACAACACCACACCGAACCATCCCCATTTGCAATTCCTGATAATACTCTTCTACAGAATTTTTTCCTAGTTCTAAACGGGTCAGATTCTTTAGTAAATCACGTTGATAAGTAGGAGGCACAAAATGAACATGCATAGCAGTTTTTAAAGCAGTCCAAGTACTAGGAATAGTAGTAAGATTTAAGTGACAATATTCAGACCACCAAAGGGAAGAAAATTTAGTAAATTCACATGTAGCCGCACTAACATGCATATTCTCAGGATATTTTAAACATGCAAAACGTTGTTCTACTTCCATCTCCCATGTAAGATATGCATCAGGATTATATTTACCCTCAAAATATGGAATATTTAATTTAAGCTTTGCAACATGATCATCGTGTCAGGTACCGGTGGGCGAGTGTTGCGGTGGTAATATCGCGGTCGACCAACATGATGTGGAGGTTGTTCAACCTCCTCGTCAAACAGATTGTCGTTGTCGAAGTCATAGTAGTACTCGTTGTCTTCCCCCAAGGTCGGAGCAACAGCTGCATTGGAAGCCTAAGGTGCATCAGTTGCAGCTGTGGCAGCTGAACCAGTAGTACGACCCGTGATCGGAATGCGCCGTGCGCCCTGTCGAGGGGCGTCCAGGGCAGGTGCGGGTGCAGGTGCAGGCAATCTGTCCAAAACCTCCTTGAACCGAGCGTCTAGCTTGTCGTTGAAGGATTTCTCGAGCCCTTCGATCTTGTCCATGATGTTGGTGAGCTTGTTGTCAAACTCCTCTAGTCTTGCATCCACATCTTTAGCGCGTCCTACCAACAGCTCGAAGAAGTGGGCATGTAGCTCTTGGGTCATCATATTTGAGGGGTCATGCGAAGTATCTGCCATGGTTAGTCCTCAAAAGAACATGTATATATGTCTATAGTATGGAAATCTGGTGGCAACACGCGTAATCCATCAAGCAATATACAAAGCTCTTACATGTTCTTACCAAATAGCAGGAAAAAGGCGATGTGTAACCGCGAGGATCAGTGGGTCCAGATATTGAACCGAGCGATTACCAGAGTCGAGACACTACACGTGGAGAAATCTATGGATCTCTGGGAAGGCTTAGCAAAGGGGTTAGCAATTATTAAAATAGCAATGCAATGTTGAAAGAATGCTCAACGACGGTACCGTGTTGGTCCTAGGCTAGACTGTACTAGAGACGCGAGCCTAGAGAACTAACAATGTCACGACGCGGCACAAATAGCAACGGTATGATGATATGGCACCCTAAAAAGCGAACTGAGATGTAAAAAATCACTATGATGGCGAGTGTCTAGAACTGATATACGGGGTCTAAAAACAGGATAGCCCCGAATTTTTTTTTGATTTTTTTCTATTATGCTCCAGAAAGCGTGCAGATGCCAAAAAATATCGCTATAACGGCCGATGGATAAAAGTGGTCCCCAAGGTCAATTTTTTTGCTCTCCTTCTGGACTTGCGACTGGACTTTTAGCTCAACACGGACTTTAGCTCAACACAGAAACAACAAGTAAGGAAAGTAAAAAAAACTAGGAAACAATAACTCAACTCGGACTCATGTCGTGGCAGGAAAAGTGGTCGGATTCGTGTCGCGGTAGGAAGGCGGTGGCGGAGTCGGAGTCGGAGTCGAGTGTATGGTGGCAGGGTGTATGGTGGCAGAATATGGTAGCGGTGGCTAGGGTTTATGAGGTGGGTGTATATGGCGGTGTTCTGCGAGCGTGGCAGCGGTGACTAATGTGACCAGAACTCGAAACTCTAAGGAACGAGAAACTAAGACCAGCAACTCGATGCGACGATGCAGACACAAATTCAACAATGCAAAAACTGAAAAGATAATGCAAGGCATAGATTGGTGATGGGATGCAAAAATAGATCTAATCTACGAAAATAGTAAATCTCACCGAGCAACCTGAAATCTGATACCACTTGATAGGGCAAAGGTGTCCGATCTTTCGATGAGATGGTGATAGTCGATTTGGTGGAGTTCGGGTTTGACGATCCGACTACACGTGCTAGCACGAGCGCCAATGTAATCGCTAGGCCAATCTCCTGGAGGTTACCGATCCTGCGGGAACACGATCTGCCTAACTACTGAGGGTCTTAATTCCTACCTGAAATCAAGAACAAGTAAGAACTATTATTGCAATCAAGATATTGCGGATTAAGATGAAAGTTTTATTGAAAATGTGGGATCATGTATAGGTGCGAAGTACAAGAGGCCTCTGCGACACTCGAGCCTTGGCGAAGTTGCTATGATGGCTAACTTTATGTCTAAACAAAAGCTGAGTCTAAAGTGACGGCTATGGGGAGTATTTAAGGAAGAAAAGGTGGGGTTTCGACCAGCCATAGAGGTGGTGGCCAAATCCAACCCTAGAAGTCCTTTTCTCCTCAAATATGGACTCTAAAAAGTGGCTATTAAAAATCCTGCGAAAATTACATGGGCCTGGCCCAAAATAAAGGTGTCGCAGCACCATATTAAGCGATGGACGAATTTATGAAGTATTATTCTTGAATATTTCGTCCAAGCCTTCAATCTTCATTATGGTGGCTTCAAAGTTCTGAAATCTCCACTTGTGGCGTCATCTTCAATCCTCACATGCTTGCTACCATATCCATGCATGATCATGCTTCAATGCTTTTCCTTCTCGTCCTTTCTAGGTCCATCATTCCTAAGAGTAACAGACATATCTAATTTAGGAAGAATCATATTCTCATGTATATTAGGAATAGTTCCAAAAAATGAAAGTACCTGATAGTTAAGTTGCTTGGCATGAGCTCGAGTGAAAGGTCCTTGTATGTGTGTAGCTGTAGGTACAATGGTTGTATCAATAGATGGGATGTCCACAACACTGATCGTGGGTCAAGTAACCGATCAAGACTCTACAGATGCCCACTCCAATATAAGTTCCTACCCTATGAGTGTTGTTCCCCTCAAGACCGGGACGGCCTGTATAGTTCGAAATCCAATCAGAGATCCTTTTCCACTTCACAAAGTGTGCGCTTTCAATGAGGGGCTCATAGTAATGCATGGCGGCCCGTAGACCGTTCATTTCTTTTCTGGATCGATGCTTCACATGGATCCTAACAGGACAAGACCCAACCTCCAGAGACCACAATCCCCTATAGTAGTTGTGAGGCAGGTTATACCAAAGTAAAAAACATCAAATCCATCTCCTTCGCATATAGGAGTAATGTGGTTGCATGGGTTAATTGTTCAAGCAAACCTGCAAAGAACAGGGTGCGTTTTTGTAAACATTTTCCTCCTTCTCCACTTCAACCTTATTTGCAAAACCAAAACCTTTTTATTTCTCAAACTTCTTGATGACCCACAAGTATAGGGGATCGCAACAGTCTTCGAGGGTAGTATTACCCAGTTTATTGATTTGACACAAGGGCAAAGAACACTTATAAGCCTTAACAACTGACTTGTCAATTCAGCTGCACCTGGAAATAGTCTTGCTCACAGAATTTTATCATTAGCAAAAGTTTTTTTAGTAGCAATAGCAAAGTAATAGCAGCAGCAAAATAAGAGCAATAGTAACAATAGTAGCAAACAGTAGGATATGAGTGCGGTAGGCATAGGGATGGATGGACGAGCGTTGCATGGACGAGACTAAACATGTAACTTCAAGATCTAGGGCAATTGCAGATAAATAAGATAAAGCATCCAAGTACTAAACAATCATATGCATGTTCTCCATATATAGACATGCATGCTTGCAATAAGAACTTGCACAACATCTTTTGTCCTGCCAACCCGTTGCAGCGGGGCCTCAAGGGAACTACTGGCAATTAAAGCACTCCTTTTAATAGAGCACCGGAGCAAAGCATTAACACTCCATGAACACATGTGATCCTCACATCACAGCCATCCCCTCCGTCTGTCCCAATTTCTGTCACTTCGGGGCCTTTGGATCCGGACAGTGATATGTGTACACAACTTGTAGATAAGATCACAAAAAATACTATCATAATGAATCAAAAATAAGTTTAGATATGAGACCATGGCACTCGGTCCCTAGTGACAAGCATTAAGCACAACAAGTTGCAAAAAAGTCAAATAGCACTAATAGAGATACTAGGCACCATGCCCTAACAATCTTATTCGATTACATGATAGAACTCATTCAATCCCTACCATCCCATAGCCTATAGCGGGGGATTACTCACGCATGGTTGATGGAGAAGCGTTGTTGATGATGATGGCGATGATCCTCTCCAAATTCCCCGTCCCGGAAGGGTGCCAGAACGGAGTTTTTGGTTCCGAATCACGGTTTCTGGTGGTGGCGGCGTAGCGGAACTCTTTCTGTAAAAACGTCAAACCCCCCCTGAGTTTTTAGGTCAGAAGGTAACTTATAGGCGAAGAGGGAGGCCGAGGAGGTGCCTGAGGCGGCCACACCCCCTCCAGGCGCGGCCAGGCCTGGCCCGCGTGGCAAGGGGTGTGGGCCCCCCAAGCCTCCACTCCGTCTTGTATTCTGGCTCCGTGAGTCTTCTAGTGAAATAGGATTTTTGGCATATTTTCCGGGTTTTTTCCTGATAGTTGATTTTCTGCACAAAAACTAGAAACCAAGGTAATTCTGCTAAAAATAGGATCAGTCCGTGTTAGTTGTATCCAAATCACACAAGTTTAGAGGAGAAACAATAGAAAAAGTGTTCGGAAAAGTAGATATGTTTTGGACGTATCAACTCCCCCAAGCTTAGCTTAGTGCTTGTCATAAAGCAATTTAGTTGCAAACTGAGTGCGATAAAAGAACTTTCAAGAACACATTGCTTCATATGATGTAAATATTCTCAGCACAGGAGTAGATGCTTAGACAATTCATAATAAGGAGTATGCAACTAAGTCTACTCAATAGTCATTGGAAGCTATGAAGAGATTCCAACTCAATAATAATAAGTAGCATGAAACATAAACATAAGCAACATTGCAATGCTCATAAGAAGGTATGATAGAGTGGTATCTCTCTTGCCTTTGTTTGTAGAGCACAACATAAATGCCCAGGTACCTCTGAAGTTCAAGTGAAGACTAGAAGTAAAGATATTAGAGATACAAGCATCAAAGTCATGACATAATTAACCAAGTTTTGAGACAAGCACATTACACTAATAATGACAACTATGCTCTCAAGAAGGTGCTCACAGAATAAGTGGTGACTCAACAAGGAAGTGAAAAGGTTTTGAAAAGTTTGAAAGTCTTCCAAATGCTGAAAGTATGGTACTCATTAGCTCTGAGCTCTCATTGCCCCTATCATAGGCATCTTTAGATGGTTAAGGTGAAAGTGTGGTCCAATATGAGTTATATGCTTGACAGACCATAAACTGAAAATCTCATGTCCCTTGAATACGAGGGCCGGTCCTCATGCTACTCAACTTTAGTTACCAATAAGTTCTTTACATAGTAAATACATGCGTATCATAGAGAACCGCCAAAGGGGTACCCCTTGCACATGATATAGGAGCTATCCCATAATCAAAATGACAAGGAAAACAGACAATGAGCATATCAACGATCTTTCTATTTGCTATTTGCAAAGGTTTTTATTGAGGATGCTTCACAGATTGCTCATTATGGTTATGCTGCAAGTTTCCACCATGATTAGGCATGGCTTAGGTGTCACATCCCAAGATTTTCCAAATCTTGTAATGTGAAAAATAATTGAATAAAATAAAAACTTTGTTGATTTTCAGAGTGAGAAGAAACTTTTTGGAATCCAATTGGAAATCTTCAAACCAATTTGGATCAAATAAAAAAATCCTAAAGGGATTAAAAAGATAAAACATTTATAAAGGAAACTAAAAATATTTTGGATTTACTATTTTGGATCTTTTAAATAAAAGGAATTATTTTCAAGAGAAAAGGTGGATTATAGATAAAGATTATTTTATAAGAGCCAAATTAAACCTTGGCCAAGTTTTGAAATAAAACATTTTGTTTTGATAAAAATAGTAAAGGTTTATTTAAATAAAATAATATGATTTAATATCTAATTTTATTTAAGTAAAGGCTTTTCCCATTTTAAATAAACACTAAAACTTAATTATTTACTTTAAATAAGTTTCAAGTATTTTATATTCTCAAATAAAACCTACTGAAGTGTTTTGGTTTTATTTTAGATTTCAAAATAAAGATTCTAATAAATCAAACCCTATTTGATTAAATAACTAAGGTCCATTTTATTTAATTATTAATGGACCCTATAATAAAATGTTATTTTATTTTAAACAAGTATTTCAAGTATCTTATATTTTCAAATAAAACCTACTGATTTGGTTTGAAAATATTTGGACTTCAAACGGAGATTTTATTAAATAAATCAAAACCTATTTGAATTAATAATTAAGGGCTATTTTATTTAAATATTAAATAGATCCTAAAAATAATAAAAATATTATTTTATTAGTGGAATTTGGATTTGTTTGGTCAAAACAGAACTAACACAATACAAAGTTTAGTGATTGTTTGAATTGTTTGAATAGTTGATTGAAATTCAAACAGAAATTGAAATTAGAAAAAGAAAAAGGTTCAGGAAAGGAAAGAAATAGAACCAGACCCAGCCCAGCCGGCCAAGCCCACAAGCCCAGCAAAACAGCCCAGTTCCCCTCTCCCTCGGCGAATCATTTTTCACCTGTTAACTGACCCGCAGAATCAATGACCGGTGGCCCCTCTTCTCCCTCTCACTCCCTCACTGCCAGATAGACCCCACAGCCACGTGGTCATCTTCTTCGCCGCGACCTCCTTCCCCCAAACCTCGCTGCCGTTGCTGCCATTGAAAGCCGCGTTCAATTCACCTTAATGCCGTGCCTTAAACCACGCTGCGACCACGCACGATAAAACGCCTGCTTCTTCTCCTCCTTTCCCCTCTGTTGCCACTCCCTCTCTGCCCCGAGGCTGCCTCAATTTGGCTTGGCACTCCCTCTGTTCCGACGACACTCCGGTGCCGATTCCGGCGACTCAACACTGCCCCGTGCCTCCCTGAGCACACTAGGAGACTCCCCACTCCTAGACGCATCTCCCAGTACCCTCCGTTCGACCGCGGGCGTCCCAGAGCGTCGACTACGACAAGCCTCCTAGCGCCGCCGCGTCTGTCTTCAACTCCGGCAAGTGCCCAGGTAGATTCCGACCGCCTCTTCCCCTCTCGTTCACGCACACACCTACACCGTGTCCTGCTGCATCTGACCAGACCCTTGTCCTGCCTTAGGGCGATCAGCAGCGTCGCCTCGGCAACAACCAGAGCTGCCAGACGCCGTTGCAAACTCCGGCGAAGAATTGCAGCAGACCCCGAGCGCCCCTTGTCAAGCCAACAGTACCTTGAGCATCACCACAGCCCTGCGAATCTGGTGAGCACCTTCCCCTCCTCCCTCGCTTCCTGTTTTGCCAGCACCGCCACCGCCTGGCCGTGCGCCGCCGCTAGCCACCGTCGGCGCCGCTCACTTTTGGTCAAACATTCTAGCACCGTAGGATCGAGATCTGACGCTCACGATAGAATCACTTAACCGCGAAAGGGTACGCTCTCTGGACCACACGATCTAATTATATCCAACGCACCGCAGAGCCGATCCGGACGAACCGGTACCGCCCAATGGAATCATGCCGCGTGTCGCCTGTTCTGTTTAAAAACAGATTTGAAACCAGATTAGAATGTGATTTTCAAACCTTTGTAACTTTTGATCCACACATCCAAAATTCACAAATTTGATATCATTGGAATCAGTGGAACAAACCCTAGCCAACTATGCCATTGGTTTAGTAAATAGTATCTATTAGCTTGTTGGTTTTTGCAGAAACTTTTGATTGCTTGTTAAGGTTGTGAAAATTGTTTAAAAATGAATTTGGGGATAAAATCTTTGGAAAATGGTGTGATTTGAACCTACTGACCATAGAAAACACTTTGTGGATTCAAAAATGTATTTGGTGAAGGAGAAGAATGATTCTTTGATTTAAAACCATTTCTAGTCAAATAGAAATGTGGTTTATTTATTAAAATTGGTTTTGGAAGAAAACCTTTGGAAAATGTTTTGTTTTAAACTCTCTGACCCTAAACACCAATTTTTATGGTTTAAAAAATATATTTGGTGAACCCTATAGATTAAAGCCTTAGTAAAAATATTTCTACACCACATAAAATGATACTTTGTTTTGAAAATGGTTTAGGAAAAGAAATCCTTTTGCAAATGACTTTGCCACTTGACAAAATGACCATTAGGTATTTTCAAATGTTTATGACCCATTAGGAACCACTTTTTCAAACAAAACAAAGCTTGGCATGCTTGCATGCATTACTTTGACTTTGTCATTTTATGTGTTGTTTTGCTTGATTGGTAGATTGAGTTTGTGCCTTGCTTGATTGATTTGTAGTGACTTGAAGAGTGTGATTGTTGCAAGGACAAGGAGTGAACCTATACTCTACCAAAAAGGCAAGTGATGCTTCATACTTTGTCCCATTACTTTCACTATGCATTAGTGATTTTTGCTAAGTAAAACTTGCATGGATTTTGCTAAGTATAAACCTTGCTACAGGAAAACCTAGTAGATGAAACCTTAGTGGAAATCTTCCTAAGTTAAGATTCCTATTACTATCAAGCTTAGCCTAGCTAATAGAAAACATGGGTGCTACAAAATTCCCAGGGCGAAGACCAAGAGCTGGAGATAAGAACGGAAGAGGAGAAGGATCGGACTTATATATTCACACTATGGAAAAATTTCTAAGTCCGAGGACTTGTGTTTTTGTTTAATAAAACAACTAAGTTAATGAATCACCTGGGTGGAATGGTAATTGCTTGGTGTATTTTGGTTGAGTGGTTACACAAGGCCAGGGGACTGGTGAACCTTGTGTATCTCACTTGTGGATGGCCACCCAGGAACAAAGAGATTTGAGATGTCAAATGTTGAGAAGCTTCAAGTGCAACCACTTGGCAATATGGGCTCTGCCATGATCATATAGGTTGCAAGAACTTAGCCATATGGACAGTGGGTGGTAGTGTTGATAGGTTGGAGCGCGTCCATTGTCGTGGGAATGGTCACGGCAGATGCTGCAATCGGCAGCGAGTAGTAGAACGAGGGGCAAGGGCGGCCAGCCATCTGCGGTGTGAGATGAGGGCGGAGACACAGGGGTTTACCCAGGTTCGGCCCCCCGGAGGGTAAAGACCTACTCCTGCTAGATTGTATTATGGAGGTGTTACAATGGGCGAGCTAGGCGGCTAGGCAGCGAGTCGCTTGGGTGTATGAGGGAACGTATCTCTACTCACCCTATAGGGAGGTTTATATAGGCTCACCTCTCCTAGGGTTTACATATCCCAACTGATTCGATTAAAGCTCCGGTAGCCGTTTAACCTCACCTGACTGGGCCTATCTACTCGCCTGGGCCCTCATCTTCCAGTCGCTCGGTTACTTGCTGGGCTTCGATCCACTCGCCGTTCTGCAGGCCCACTCGCCGGGTCTTGGGCCAGTCGGAAACGTCCTGCTGGGTATACCCCGGTAGGCATATCCCCATCATCCATTTTGGTCTAAGGGAAGGCTTCTGAAAGATCTTGTCTTGGGAAACCAAGTCTTGTGGGGAAAGTTCACCACCTCTGCAGAGTGTAAAATCTAAGTACTTAGCCATGTCCCTGGTAAAGGACAATTTGAGCACCAAGACATGGAAGCAATCAAGAATCTCATCATTCAAATTTCTAATTTAAAATCTTGTGGTTTGAACAAGGGTTATTTGAAATATTCAATCTTTGATTGAGAGAAGCCTTGGAAAAGATTTTTGTCAAGCAAAAACTTAGTATTTTCAAAATGATAAGGAAAATCTATTTTGAGCAATGCAAGCCTCAACTCCACTTAGCCAAATGCATATAGAAGATAGACTCCACTATACTACCATAGTATCACTTGCCAATACAATTCAAATGTATTGACCCTTGTGGCTGTAACTTGTTATGTTGCAGGTTTGATTGATATTAGTGAAGTTGATTGATTAGGATTACAAAGTCTACAACCAACATGTCTGCCTGTGGCACTTTGAAGATGAAGGACCCCATGCTTATAGATTTCTGCTGCAATGTATTGTAATAGCCAAATGAGCTATGTAAGATGTAATAAAATTTATGTCATTCCTGGTTATAAAGTTATATTATGTCCTTTGTTTCTTGATATTACATCTTAACTGTGGATGCTAGCTATTGATCCAGGGACTAGCATTGCAATCACAGGGATCCTTTTCCTTTACAAAGGAGGGATTCTACAGATGGTATCAGAGCATTGTGTTGCCTGTAGGATTTGTAAACCTAGGATTGGACAAAAACCCTTAGAAAATAGGAGTTGTATTTGTTCCAAAACTTATTTACAAAAACACTTGTATACTCTTTCCTCAACCATTTTGGTTTCAACTCTACATCTCCTCTATTTTAACTTGATGGAAAAACCTACCTCATGGCCCAAGACTACACCATGTGCAAAGGACTTCTTCAACTCTAATGACTTCAACTTCTTCAACTCTAATGACTTCAACTTCTTCAACTCTAATGACTTCAACTTCTTCAACTCTAATGACTTCAACATCTTCAGCATATTCACCAAGGACCTCCAAGTTGGAAACCACTAAGGACTACAAGAGAGACAAGGAAATCTTACTCAAGATTTAGAGACTAAGGGAATGCAAAAGTTAGAAGAACCCTTATCACCTTTGAAGTTTTGTGAACAAAGTTTTTATCCCAAGGAACCATGATCTCAAGTAAGAAGAAGCAACCAAAGAAGGATGGAAATATCACAAGTGAACCATATAGATGGACCACCATATTTTAGATAAGTCAAAACACACCAACTTATGTGGTGTAACAAAAATATTTTTGTTGCCTAAGTATGTGCCAGAACTTTGTTGTTTGAGTGAAATGTTTGATTTGTGATTGCTTGCACATTGCTTGTGAGAAATGTGTTGTGTGTGAATAGAACTATTCCCTTAAAAATATTTTGCCTATTCTAATCCCTATCCAACCCAAACATATGACTTCTCCAATAAACTCCAACATCAAGGTTGATGACACCAACAACAATCAAGAGAACAACATGAGAGAACTCATAGCAACCCAAAACCAATTGAGCCAAGAGACAACTCAACTTTTAGCCAACAACAATGGACTAGACCCAGCCATACAAAGGATTTTGAAACTTCAATCCCAATTGTTGCAAGAATTGGTTACTCAAATGATCAACATGGGAGAAAATTTGTCCCAAAGAGCTAATGACAACAAGGATGCTATTCTAGAAGGAACCAAGGCTTGCAATATTTGTGGAGACAAGGATCACACTTCCAAGGAGCATGGAGATCAATGCCCCAATTGTGAAAAGAAAAATCCAACTAATCAATGCCCCACATCTCAAGTGACTTGTTTCCTATGTGAAGGAAATGATCATGCCCCTATTCAATGCCCCATCTATCCTAAAGTTCAACAAATGAAGCAAGATGGAATACATCAATTTTTTGGAAACCTGCATAAGGGAACAACTTCTACCAAGATGGATGAAGGCAAAGTCAGAACCATGCCAAATAAGGCCAAATCCAAAGTGACCACAAAGTGTTGCTACTCTTGTGAAGAAGAAGGTCATATCTCTAGTAACTGCCCCAAGAAGAGAGAAAGATTTCCCACCTTTGAGGTGAGGTATGAAGAGCATGAACTAGAAGAACTCTTAGCTTTGGAGAGACCCAAAAAGAAGAAGAAAGACAAAAGCCAGTTGCAATGTTACAATTGCAAAGAAATGGGACACTATGCCAGTGAATGCCCAGGAAAGGAGAAGGGCCAAGAAGACAAACAAAAGCTAGTGAAACCCAAGATGAAGAAGGATATTAGCCAAGTGATGTGCAAACACTGCAAAGAGTTAGGACATTATGCATCATATTGTCCAGAGAAGCCACCTCAAGACCTCAAACTTATCACATGTTTCAAATGCAAGGAGCTATGCCACTATGCAAACCTCTGTCCAGGAAAGTTACACCAAGATTCCAAGAAGGCCAATATGTAATTTAGTTTGAAAATTTTAAGGGTGGTAGTACCCTAGTTGTTTTGAACCTACTTGTAACCCTAGCCTTCCCAAATCTCGGGACGAGATTTCTTTTAAGGGTGGTAGCCTGTCACATCCCAAGATTTTCCAAATCTTGTAATGTGAAAAATAATTGAATAAAATAAAAACTTTGTTGATTTTCAGAGTGAGAAGAAACTTTTTGGAATCCAATTGGAAATCTTCAAACCAATTTGGATCAAATAAAAAAATCCTAAAGGGATTAAAAAGATAAAACATTTATAAAGGAAACTAAAAATATTTTGGATTTACTATTTTGGATCTTTTAAATAAAAGGAATTATTTTCAAGAGAAAAGGTGGATTATAGATAAAGATTATTTTATAAGAGCCAAATTAAACCTTGGCCTAGTTTTGAAATAAAACATTTTGTTTTGATAAAAATAGTAAAGGTTTATTTAAATAAAATAATAAGGATTTAATATCTAATTTTATTTAAGTAAAGGCTTTTCCCATTTTAAATAAACACTAAAACTTAATTATTTATTTTAAATAAGTTTCAAGTATTTTATATTCTCAAATAAAACCTACTGAAGTGTTTTGGTTTTATTTTAGATTTCAAAATAAAGATTCTAATAAATCAAACCCTATTTGATTAAATAACTAAGGTCCATTTTATATAATTATTAATGGACCCTATAATAAAATGTTATTTTATTTTAAACAAGTATTTCAAGTATCTTATATTTTCAAATAAAACCTTCTGATTTGGTTTGAAAATATTTGGACTTCAAACGGAGATTTTATTAAATAAATCAAAACCTATTTGAATTAATAATTAAGGGCTATTTTATTTAATTATTAAATAGATCCTAAAAATAATAAAAATATTATTTTATTAGTGGAATTTGGATTTGTTTGGTCAAAACAGAACTAACACAATACAAAGTTTAGTGATTGTTTGAATTGTTTGAATAGTTGATTGAAATTCAAACAGAAATTGAAATTAGAAAAAGAAAAAGGTTCAGGAAAGGAAAGAAATAGAACCAGACCCAGCCCAGCCGGCCAAGCCCACAAGCCCAGCAAAACAGCCCAGTTCCCCTCTCCCTCGGCGAATCATTTTTCACCTGTTAACTGACCCGCAGAATCAATGACCGGTGGCCCCTCTTCTCCCTCTCACTCCCTCACTACCAGATAGACCCCACAGCCACGTGGTCATCTTCTTCGCCGCGACCTCCTTCCCCCAAACCTCGTTGCCGTTGCTGCCATTGAAAGCCGCGTTCAATTCACCTTAATGCCGTGCCTTAAACCACGCTGCGACCACGCACGATAAAACGCCTGCTTCTTCTCCTCCTTTCCCCTCTGTTACCACTCCCTCTCTGCCCCGAGGCTGCCTCAATTTGGCTTGGCACTCCCTCTGTTCCGACGACACTCCGGTGCCGATTCCGGCAACTCAACACCGCCCCGTGCCTCCCTGAGCACACTAGGAGACTCCCCACTCCCAGACGCATCTCCCAGTACCCTCCGTTCGACCGCGGGCGTCCCAGAGCGTCGACTACGACAAGCCTCCTAGCGCCGCCGCGTCTGTCTTCAACTCCGGCAAGTGCCCAGGTAGATTCCGACCGCCTCTTCCCCTCTCGTTCACGCACACACCTACACCGTGTCCTGCTGCATCTGACCAGACCCTTGTCCTGCCTTAGGGCGATCAGCAGCGTCGCCTCGGCAACAACCAGAGCTGCCAGACGCCGTTGCAAACTCCGGCGAAGAATTGCAGCAGACCCCGAGCGCCCCTTGTCAAGCCAACAGTACCTTGAGCATCACCACAGCCCTGCGAATCTGGTGAGCACCTTCCCCTCCTCCCTCGCTTCCTGTTTTGCCAGCACCGCCACCGCCTGGCCGTGCGCCGCCGCTAGCCACCGTCGGCGCCGCTCACTTTTGGTCAAACATTCTAGCACCGTAGGATCGAGATCTGACGCTCATGATAGAATCACTTAACCGCGAAAGGGTACGCTCTCTGGACCACACGATCTAATTATATCCAACGCACCGCAGAGCCGATCCGGACGAACCGGTACCGCCCAATGGAATCATGCCGCGTGTCGCCTGTTCTGTTTAAAAACAGATTTGAAACCAGATTAGAATGTGATTTTCAAACCTTTGTAACTTTTGATCCACACATCCAAAATTCACAAATTTGATATCATTGGAATCAGTGGAACAAACCCTAGCCAACTATGCCATTGGTTTAGTAAATAGTATCTATTAGCTTGTTGGTTTTTGCAGAAACTTTTGATTGCTTGTTAAGGTTGTGAAAATTGTTTAAAAATGAATTTGGGGATAAAATCTTTGGCAAATGGTGTGATTTGAACCTACTGACCATAGAAAACACTTTGTGGATTCAAAAATGTATTTGGTGAAGGAGAAGAATGATTCTTTGATTTAAAACCATTTCTAGTCAAATAGAAATGTGGTTTATTTATTAAAATTGGTTTTGGAAGAAAACCTTTGGAAAATGTTTTGTTTTAAACTCTCTGACCCTAAACACCAATTTTTATGGTTTAAAAAATATATTTGGTGAACCCTATAGATTAAATCCTTAGTAAAAATATTTCTACACCACATAAAATGATACTTTGTTTTGAAAATGGTTTAGGAAAAGAAATCCTTTTGCAAATGACTTTGCCACTTGACAAAATGACCATTAGGTATTTTCAAATGTTTATGACCCATTAGGAACCACTTTTTCAAACAAAACAAAGCTTGGCATGCTTGCATGCATTACTTTGACTTTGTCATTTTATGTGTTGTTTTGCTTGATTGGTAGATTGAGTTTGTGCCTTGCTTGATTGATTTGTAGTGACTTGAAGAGTGTGATTGTTGCAAGGACAAGGAGTGAACCTATACTCTACCAAAAAGGCAAGTGATGCTTCATACTTTGTCCCATTACTTTCACTATGCATTAGTGATTTTTGCTAAGTAAAACTTGCATGGATTTTGCTAAGTATAAACCTTGCTACAGGAAAACCTAGTAGATGAAACCTTAGTGGAAATCTTCCTAAGTTAAGATTCCTATTACTATCAAGCTTAGCCTAGCTAATAGAAAACATGGGTGGAATATATATTCACACTATGGAAAAATTTCTAAGTCTGAGGACTTGTGTTTTTGTTTAATAAAACAACTAAGTTAATGAATCACCTGGGTGGAATGGTAATTGCTTGGTGGTTTTTGGTTGAGTGGTTACACAAGGCCAGGGGACTGGTGAACCTTGTGTATCTCACTTGTGGATGGCCACCCAGGAACAAAGAGATTTGAGATGTCAAATGTTGATAAGCTTCAAGTGCAACCACTTGGCAATATGGGCTCTGCCATGATCATATAGGTTGCAAGAACTTAGCCATATGGACAGTGGGTGGTAGTGTTGATAGGTTGGAGCGCGTACATTTTGGTCTAAGGGAAGGCTTCTGAAAGATCTTGTCTTGGGAAACCAAGTCTTGTGGGGAAAGTGCACCACCTCTGCAGAGTGTAAAATCTAAGTACTTAGCCATGTCCCTGGTAAAGGACAATTTGAGCATCAAGACATGGAAGCAATCAAGAATCCCATCATTCAAATTTCTAAGTTAAAATCTTGTGGTTTGAACAAGGGTTATTTGAAATATTCAATCTTTGATTGAGAGAAGCCTTGGAAAAGATTTTTGTCAAGCAAAAACTTAGTATTTTCAAAATGATAAGGAAAATCTATTTTGAGCAATGAAAGCCTCAACTCCACTTAGCCAAATTCATATAGAAGATAGACTCCACTATACTACCATAGTATCACTTGCCAATACAATTCAAATGTATTGACCCTTGTGGCTGTAACTTGTTATGTTGCAGGTTTGATTGATATTAGTGAAGTTGATTGATTAGGATTACAAAGTCTACAACCAACATGTCTGCCTGTGGCACTTTGAAGATGAAGGACCCCATGCTTATAGATTTCTGCTGCAATGTATTGTAATAGCCAAATGAGCTATGTAAGATGTAATAAAATTTATGTTATTCCTGGTTATAAAGTTATATTATGACCTTTGTTTCTTGATATTACATCTTAACTGTGGATGCTAGATATTGATCCAGGGACTAGCATTGCAATCACAGGGATCCTTTTCCTTTACAAAGGAGGGATTCTACATTAGGCTAGCGGCCCAGGCGTTTCTCTAACACACACACACACACACACACACACACATATATATATATATATATAACTCCATGAACTTACAAGCTCCCCTTTTATTTCACACCACGACATCCGTAAACTAAAGAGCATGATATTAACTGGGTACAATGTGTAAGTGCAATTTTCAAAGCTTTCCCCGTGATAGCACAGTTCTGCTAACTCGCTGTCAACACCCGGATTTTTCAATCCTAGATGCCTGTTATGCCATACATCGCAATCCCAGGATTACCATTTTTGCGAGACATAACAGAATTGGATACCATAGTACTTCATCCATTACAAACGATACATAAGTTTTTACACAAATAGGGATCTCATGATCCAGTTCTTAATACAACATCAAGCAGCGGGATACGTAATAATAACGGTAGCGTAGGCGAAGCTCCATCTTCGGGGTCACAAGCAATGCCGACGATGGGAGATGATCCTAGTTGTCGTAACCTTCCTGGGGTCCATCTTCCAGGTACGCCTCTTCATAGTCTGGCTGTGGGAATAGCCAGGGACAAAGCCATGAGTAATCTTTAAGTACTCGCAAACTAATACTAACAAGTAAAGGGGTTTTTTGGATAATAGGACACTAGGCTCTAGGGTTGTTTTGCAAAAGCCAGATTTATCTCTACTGGGTTCTGAAGCTAGTCATAATTTTATAAATCCTAAGTGGGAACTTGTATTTCAAGGCATAACTCTGTTGTGGTCATGTCAAAGTCTCAATTCATTTCACAAGTCATTTTGAAAAGTCTGATGGGGGAACAGTATGGCCACTCCAACTGTCCATAACCGCGGACGCGGCTATTCGAATAGTTTGACACTCTGCAGAGATTGTACACTTTCACCACAACATTCGATACACCCGTCAGGAACAAATCCTGAACTCACCATACTCAGTATAAGCACCTCTCCTGTGAGTTTGGCCTCCCAACCATGACCAGCTGTCATCTTGGGTACTGCACAGGTGGACAATCTTCACAAGGTAGCCTCAGCTCAGACCTTGGTCGTGAGGGAACTAATACTAAGGTATATAAGTTTCCAGTCAAGACCTACCCAATATTCGGGAATTGTGGTTGTACGCTAAAATTGGAATGGTATCGCATCCTGACAACCATCAGTTTTATAAAGGGCTAAGGCTCATGCCTCAACATTTTTATCACCAGAATCATCAAGTGTTTGGAAACACATGTCCAAAACATTTCAATAGAATGATCCATCATTCCAAGGTTTTCATAACCATTTTTCCACCAAGTATTCCCATCTAAAAGTTGATCAAGTTTTATGCTTAGCACTAGCATCTACAGGTGGGGGTAGTACTAATGAGGGGTGGTAACTAGTGGAGTTTCACTAAGTCCAACCTTATATCTTAGGCTGATATCAAGGTTTCTAGCTTAGGCCAAATTTTATGCTCTTCATGCAACCTTCAGCATCTTTCCAAAATCTACTAGTCACTTAAGTAAACTCTAAGTAAGCTTTGATAAAGAAATAAAGTGAGAAGCTTGCTCATAAAACTAGGATTGGTTTATCAAATGGGTAACCTTGCAAGGGTTAGCTTGCATAGGTATATTATCAGCTTGCACATTCACTAGTAGTATTTGGCTTGCTAAAGTAGAGTTTCTTGCAAGTTTTAGCTTGCCTTGTGCAGAGCAGTGGTTGAAGTTCTCCTCGGCTTCTTCTTCGTAGTATCCTCCTTCCTCCTCGTAGCCTTGGTCGGTACTAGCGTCTATGAATAAATACGAGGTACACAATCACCAAACAATACTTAACTACTTGCAATCATCACACACAAGGGTCTTATAGATGATCTAACATCATCTCTAATCTTACAAGGTTAAGGCTTGATTTGATTTCTTTTTATTTTTAGAAAAGTAATTTCTACTCATTGAAAAACTACTTCAGATTTAATATTCTCCAAACCAAATATGGGATCATGTTGACACATGTCATCACCACATATTGTAGTCCATGGGAATGTGATTTAAAGTGGTGTCATAATTTAATAAGGTTTTACCCTTTTATTTTAATTAATTTAAGTGGCTAGAAATGCTTATGTAGCATTCGTTTATTACTTGAACATTATTTATGTAAGTAAACCTATATATTTTTATATATTCTGAAAGGTATGGTTAAATGTGATTTTTGAGAGTTGGAAACAACTCAAAAGCTTTTCTGGTTTAAATTTGAAAAATGTTTGAATGCAGAAAAGCTTCTGCCTTGTTATTTTTACTATGGGTGATCTACATATCCAAATGACTTGAATCCAACGGGCTTGGATTCAGCATTCACAGACCATTCCAACAAAATTGGTTTCATCCAATTTGGTGCACTGAATCGATCTGGGTTGATTTTTTAAGTTGGGTACAGAAGTATGTTTGAATTTAAAAAGAAAAAGGTTTAATTTGAATCGCTGGGCTGCGCGGGAAAAAGTACTGGTCCGGCCTTCTAAGCGCAGTGCTCCCGCGGGAAGCTTAATTGGGTGTCCCCACTCGTCAGTGACACGGGGCTGGGCGAAGCGGTATGGGGCAACGTGGATCGTTCGATCTAGTTCTAATCCAACGGCTGGGGGTCATCGTCGACGCGAGACAACTCCGGCGAGAACGAAACCTAGCGCGGCCAGTGAGGGGTGTTGGGGGCTCACCGGGGTACGGGCGAGGGTCTGCGAGGCGGGCGAACGACGAAGTCGACAATGGCGAACCTCCTGGTACTGGTGGCTTCTCCTGGGGCGGCTCCAATCGCTGGCTCCCTTCTTCTCCAGAGGCGGCGAGCTCCGGTGAAATTCCGGCGAGGTGGTGCTCGCCTTGCTCTGAGAACGGTGTGGCACGGTCAGTGAGGAGAGGGGAGTGAGGTGGTGTGAAGAAATCATGCGGGGGTGGCCTCTATTTATAGTCGAGCAAGGGGACCGTCGGGGCGCACGGTGAGCTCGTCGGGGGCGAGGTTACAGGCGGCTAAAGGCATGGGCAAGGGTAGGGGACGGTGCGGTGTCTCTTGGCGATGCTCAACGACATGGTCTCGAGGAATGGGGCAGTGCGGCTTGGTCTGGAACGGGCGGTGCTCTGCGCGGCAGAGGCGGCGTCTTCGACGGCGGGCGGTGGCTGTATGGCACGGGGCGGCAAACGGGGATGTCTGGCGGTCTCCTGGGTCGGTGGTGATCGTGTGTGCACGCGATGAGGGCGGCGCTTGGTCTGTGGACGCTGGTCGAGGGTGGCGCTCTGGCGCATGCTTGGCATGGTCTGGGCGCGGCTTGTGCGCGTGGTCCAGGGCTTGGCAACGCTCGCGGCTGGGACAGCTAGTGGCGGTGGACGGTGCGCTGCCTCCCAGACAAGGTTGGCACGGCTAGTTCTTCCTCTAGCCTGCTGTCCACAATGGGGTGGCAAGGTTGGCTTCGGCTGTTCACCATTGATGGCAATGGCAAGCTCACAGGGGTGCTAGTCCTTAGTTAAACTTCCTAGATGATCTACTGAGCTGTGTGTGAGCTAACTAGGGAACAAGTTAGGCCAATTTTACTGCACACTATAGTGTTTGATGTTTGTTTGATTTGTGTCTGCAACCTGTTTGATGAAATGGCCGCATGAAATCAAGTTTTGAATTTTGAAATGAATTTTGGTGGGTTTGCTAGATTGGTGCTGGTGAGTCTGCAGATGCTTGGGTTTTGAAAGTTGAGCTTGTTTGATGGTTTTTGAAAAAGTGGGATCTTCCCATATGATAAAGATTCAATTTTGAATTGTCATTTAAACTATGCATTTGAAAGTTTCTGGATGAGCACAAAGTGGGCCTTGATACCTTGTTATGAGTACATTCAAGGGGTGCAAAGATCCAGAAAAGTTTCTGTTAGGTTTTGAAAGTTTGAGACAGCCAAAGTAGGCATGGGAGTTAATTTGGACAAAATGACCATTCACTTCATATATGTGTTTTGATTTACTTGTCTTTAGGAAAAGTGTGGGAAATGTTTTAGATGATGTTTATTTCACCTAAGAAACATTTTACAAGCAATGAAACAAACAAACAAGGTGGGTTTAAAAGAATTCAAAATCAATGCATACAGATATGCATGCATTCATAATTTTATTTAGAAAAGTTTTTATTAACCCTAAATGTGAGGATTAGAATTTGATGATCCAAGTTTAGTATTTTTGGGATGTTACACTCGCAGCCTATAATTTGCAAGCATATAACTTTCATGGACAGTCATAATGGTTCAGGATTATTAAGTAAAAGAAATAAAGTATGCCATCAAGTTTGTGAGAGATTTACTAACTAACTTTCTCAAAACAAGCAAACATTTTATTTGGAAGAAAACAAGGCATATTGCATATGCACGGAAATCGAAAATGATGCTAGTAGGTAGGTATGGTGGACACTGTTGGCAATATTGGTTTTGGGGAGTTGGAAGCACGAGTAGAACACATACTCAGTGCAAGTGAAGGCTAGCAATATAGAGGGAGCCAAAAACGAGAGAGCAATAACTGTCATAATCATGCTTGCAACAAAACAGTTCTAATTATGGAATGGAAGTGATACAAGAACTCTGAGGAAAAATAATCATCAAGGCTTACTGACTATTGTTTAGTTATATGAATGCGTGAGCATGTGCCGAGTTGATTCACATGAAACATTCATAGGACGATACCACAATATCATACCAAGTTATGAATAGAACAATGCAAGCAAACATTCACATGACATGCTACAAACTATTAGCAAGCTGGAGCTAATCATAAGGAAGAAAGAACTACTAAGCATCCATAAATAACATACACCTTACATGAACAGACTAAGCATGCCCACAATGATGAATATATGTACAAATAGAGTTCGTTACCAGCCTCTTACCACACCTCAAGTTGTCTTAATCTTCATTATTTCCCTTCACTTGTGTGGCTTGAATAATAACATGAAACCAAACTCCACTAAGGACTGCTGAACCCTGCAAAGAACTTCACAAAACCAAAGAACACGAACAAATATTTTTGGTGTTTTCTATTTTTCAAAGTAAGCACACAAAGCAAAAAACAAACAAAGTAAAAATATTTTTGGATTTTTCTTTAAGGCAAACCAAAGCTAAAAATCAAAGAAACAAACCAAGAGAAACAACGAAAATATTTTTGGTCTTTTTGTGTTTTGGGAAAGAAGAAACAAGAACCAAAAAGAAAGCAAAACATGGATATACAAAGAACTGACGAAACATGATATATAGATGAGTGTGATGTCGGTGTACCTCCCCCTAAGCTTAGGCTTTTGGCATAAGTGGGGCTCAACCCCATGGTGACCAAGAAGGTGCACCTCTGTAATATGATGAAGAGGCCCCTTCGTACTGGTACGACCTTGAGGACGCCCCTGTGTAGTGCACAGAGTGGTCATAAGAGGGTGCGTCCCCCTGGTAGTGTCCGTGGAAACCATGAATGCGTAGCTTCTCGTCCATCTCCTCCTTGGAGCGCGACCAAGGTCCCTGGCAAGTACTGAACAAAGTGGTTTGGGGCAGAGGAATCTCTCTCTCTTCCCCGTCAGTAAACATCATCCTCTAAACCAAACTCTCAAGGGCAGAGCCAGCAGTGACAAAGTGATGCGCTTTCATGGCAGCTAAATCAAGCCTCTGAGGATCCAAAATTGTATCATTTGGATCAATAGAAAGGTCTAAGGAAGCAGCAACACGTGCAGCAGTAGTACCCACACAAATTGGTCCCTTAGCAGCTAAGCGACGAGCAATAAGAGAACCAAGATTGTACCTGGTTTCATTGTTGAGTGCAGCAGATAGGAAAGTCAAATGATATTTGGAAATATTGCTAGTGTTCTCCCTACAAAGAATACTAGTGGCAAGATAATAAGCAAAATATCTGATAGCTGGGAGTTGAACATTTCTCATCTTTCCACGCTGGGCTCCACGGTCATCATCATTGGTTATCCCACGGTAGAGCTCCAATAAATCAGCGGGTTGAGATGGAATCTTCTTCACCGTCCCAGCCATGCCAATACCCAACATTTCACAAAATTTCTTCATTATCATGGTGAAGGGCCTATTATAGATTTTGAATGACACCTCTAACCTGAAAGGGTTGTTGGTAAAAGAGAAAATCTCCACAAAAGTTTTGGTGAGCATAGCATATTTCTCACTCTCATCCTGCATATAACTATTTAGTCCAACCCTCCAAACCAAGGTTAGGAAATCATTGAGAATCCCTGCAGCCTGCAAAAAGGTAGGACAAGGGAATGTAGAAGGGTGTGCATCCCCCTCATCTCCCTCGTTGCCAAAACGCGGTGTAATGAGATCCTCATTGTATGATGGCCTAGCTCGGGAGGATGATCTTGAAGTCCTTGTTCTCCTAGGTGCATCACTCTCAAACACTTCTCCAAACATGTGGTTGTCCATGACACTTTTTTTCTGAAATTTTAAAATAAACACCAAACCAAGTAATTTCCAAGTTGATAAATGATGAGGAACTACTATAGGAATTTTCTAGAGGGATAAACATGCATAAAAATGAAATATCTAAGCATAGAACAAACATGCAAGCCCACATAACCTATAGTAGCAAAATACTCTAGATACAATCTACCAATCACAAATATAATTGGACAAGCAGAGGAGGCACATACCAAGGAGAAATCCCTCCAAAAACCAGCAGCAAAGAAGGGTTGAGCAAGGAGATCGAAAGTCGGGAGCAAGAAAAACAAGAACTCGAGCTTCAGAAATTTTTCTGGCGTTTTTTAGGAGAGAGAGAGAGAGAAGTGGCTAGAAGGAGGCATCTTGGAGGGCCATAGGTGGGCCCCACCCAGGCCAGGCGCGCCCTAGGGCTGGCCACGCCACCACGGGGTGTGCTGACCTGGTGTGCCCCCTTGGGCCACTCCAGGTGTCCCTCTGCCCCTTTTTCCGAGGAAAAATTTAATATGAATTTTCTGGGATTTTTTGGGAAATTGTATTTTTGGCCAATTTTCTGGTTATGAAAATTGATTTTCTCGCAGAAAAAGATTTTTTTAGAAGAAGCAGAATCAAACAAAAACCAAAACTACAGAAGTTCTAACACACTCTAACAAACAAACAACTAGCAAAACTAAAGCTAATAAGAGAAAGAGCAAATACTAGGAAGGAGAAAAATAAAATTGAGCAAGTATAACCACTATGAAAGCATTGTTTTGTTCATTAAAATCCCTTTGTTAACAAGGTTGATCAAGTCTTGTTGCCAAAACAATCTTATATGAAGCAAAAATTTGCATTCCACAAAGTGATTATGTTACCTCAAACTTGATAGCAATAGTCCCAGTCATAATAGTTTCAAAACTTTCTTGTGGAATCGGACAATATATTTCTTAAAACTTTGATGCTC
This sequence comes from Avena sativa, assembly GCA_916181665.1. Lineage (NCBI taxonomy): Eukaryota > Viridiplantae > Streptophyta > Magnoliopsida > Poales > Poaceae > Avena > Avena sativa. The sequence continues at coordinate 180,959,768 of OV702284.1, read as the reverse complement.
TCAATATTTTCAATGGGATTTAGGAAATAAATCTTATCATCTTCTTGGGGAAATAGATAGTATGCTCTTTGTCATTGATATTAAAAGTTACATTTCCTTGATTACAATTGATGACAGCACCTGTAGTATTAAGAAAAGGTCTCCCAAGAATAATAGACATATTATCATCTTCAGGCACTTCAAGCACAAAAAAATCAGTTAAAACCAAGCAATTATGAGCCACTTGAACAGGAACATCCTCACATATACCAACAGGAATAGTAGTAGACTTATCAGCCATTTGCAAAGATATATCAGTTGGTATCAACTTTTCTAGCTGGAGTCTCTTGTAAAGAGAAAATGGCATAACACTAACTCCAGCTCCCAAATCACATAAAGCAGTTCTAACATAATTATTCTTAATAGATCAAGGAATAGTTGTTATACCTAGATCACCAAGATTCTTTGGAACCTTACAATTGAAGGAACAATTAGCAAGCAAAGTAGAAATTTCCTCATTAAGAATCTTCCTTTTATTAGAGAAAATATCCTTCATATACTTTGAATAAGGAGGCAAATTAATAGCATCGGTCAAAGGAATTTTCAAAAATAAAGTTTTCATCCACTCACAAAACTTTTTATAGTGTTCTTCCTCCTTTGACTTGTGTTTCTTACTAGGAAAGGCATAGGTTTCTGCATCCAAGGTTCTCTCTCACTACCATGTTTATTAGCAATAAAATCTTCCTTAGTATACCTAGTGTTCTTAGTGTGCTTTTCAGGTTCTTCCTCAACTTCTTCCTTATCAGGAGCATCATTTTTATCATTACCACTCTCAGTTTCAGCATCAGAGATAGATATACTATTAGGGTCTACAGCAGGTTCAGGTGGTTCCTCAACTATTTTGTGTTTATTTTTCTTTGTCTTATGAGGACTACCACTTCTTTCACCTTGTTGATAATCCTGCTCAATTATTTTAGGGTGTCCTTCAGGATATAAAGGATATTGAGTAGTTATACCACTCCTAGTTCTAATTCCATAAGCATGTTTATCTCCTGAGGCTTTAACTAGCATATCTTTTTGTACCTTAGAAAGTTGATCAATTTGAGCTTGAACCATTTGAAAGTGTTTACAAAGCATTTTAACATCATTAGTAGTTCTTTCCACAATATATTTCAAATCATTAATAGATCGAGGGTTTTCCAATAAATGATTCTAAACTTGTTTATTAAAATTACCTTGTTTAACAATAAATTTGTCAAGTTCCTCTAAGCATTGATCAGGAGGTTTACCATAGGGAATATCACCTTCATCAAAGTGGAGAGAGTGTATCTCAATAGTAGATGAATGGGGAATTGTCTTACATAATTCTTCTATAGGAGGTAGATTCTTCACATATACAGCTCTTATACCTTTCTCGTTAAGACATTTCTTAGCTTCTTTCATCACTTCATCATTTAATGCAATCACTCCCCTCTTCTTTGGTGTTGGTGTTGGAACTGGTTCAGGCACAATTGGTTTAGAAGTAATGGGCTCAGGTGTATTTAGCTCAGTTGAACTCCAATCATCATAATTCTTGCTTATTTTAGCATTAATTCGTCAGCATCTGTAGGAGTTCTCTTCCTGAAACACAATCAGCAAAGTTATCTAGGTATGTCCTAGAATCATCAGTTAGTACATTATAATAAATATCAAGAAGCTCATTTTTAGGAAATGGACATCCAGGACGTGCATGAATCAAGTAACAGAACCTTGTCCATGACTCAGGCAATTTCTCTTCTTCTCCCTGTTTAAAATCAAAAAGTTTCTTCAAAGCAGCATGTAAAATATTTTTGGTAGAAAGAAGCAATCAAACAATCAGTGCTATCAATGGATCCAGGAGGTAATCTATTAAACCAAGCTTTAGCTTCTACTTTTAGTGAGAAAAGGGAAGATCTTTGTAACAAAGTACTTGTGCATCTTAAAATCATCAGAGAATAAAGCACTCATAGTGGAAAGCTCATTCATATGTGCCACAGCACTCTTACTCTCAGTCCCTCAAGGAAGACAATTTAGGAATAATTGTACGTCTCTCAAGGAGACTCCTAATAGCACTAGAACCATGTGTGTTTTGGTACTCTTCAATAAATTCATTAGTCATTTCAATGTAACCATCACTAATATCATATCTCTCTCTAGACTCAGGTGATCTAACAGGTGTAACAGTGTCTTCACTAGGAGTTTCAGTGTTTCCCAAAATAGTTCTAGCAATAGTAGCATCTAGGAAAGGACCTAATGAACCACTCGCATCAAGCATAGTAGATGTCAACACCTGGATTTTTAATCCCAGATGCCTGTTATGCCATACATCGCAATCCCATGATTACCATTTTTGCGAGACATGACAGATTGGTACCATAGTTCATCATCCATTACAAACCATAATACAGTTCTTACAAATAAAGGATGTCATGATCGCGTCTTAATACAATCAATGCAGTGGAATAATATAATAACAATAGCATGGTCGAAGCTTCATCTTCAGGGTCATAGGCAATTCTGACGATGGGAGATGATCCTAGTTGTCATAGACTACCTGCTGTCCATCATCCTAGTAGTCCTCCTCATAGTCTGTCCATAGGTATAGCCATGGACAAATCCATGAGTACTCTTTATGTACTCGCAAACTATAACTAACAAGTAAGTGGTTCAAGTATGAATCCTAAGCTCTAGGTTTATTTGCAAAAAGCCAGGTTTATCTCTAACTGAGTTTAGAAGTAAATAAAACTAACTTAATGTTTTACAACACCTAAGTGGGAACTTAGTTTTCATGTTCACAACCCTGTTGTGGTCAAGTCAAAGTCATGATTTATTTCACAAGTCATTTTGAAAATATCTGACGACAGAACAGTATGGCCACTCCAAGTGTCCATAACCGTGGACGCGGCTATTCGAATAGTTTAACACTCTGCAGAGGTGGTACACTTTCACCACAACATTCGATACATCCGTCAGGAACAATCTTGAATCACCATACTCAGTATGAAGATAATCAATCCTAACCTTTCAATTACATACCCTAGTATATGCACCTCTCCTATGAGTTTGGCCTCCCAACCATGACCATCAGTCATCTTGGGAACTGCATAGGTGGACAATCATAATGAGGTGGCCTCAGCTCAAACCTCTTTCCGCAAGGGAACCCATACTAAGATATATAAACTTCCAGTCAAGCCCTACCCAATTTTGGGTATTGTGGTTGTACGGTAAAACTGGAATGGTATCGCATCCGAACACAACCATGAGCTTTTATAAAAGGGGCTTAGGATCACGCCTCAACATTTTCATCATCAAACTCATCTGGTGTTCATAACACATGTCAAAACATTTCATTAGAATGACTCATCATTCTAAGGTTTTCATAATCATTTTCACCAAGTCTTCCCATCTAAAGTGATCAAGTTTTACGCTTAGCGCTAGCCACTAAAGTTGAGGGTAATCACTAATGAGGGGTGTTAATCAAGTGTGACTTATCCAAATCTAATCTCATGCCTCAGTATGACGTCTAGTTCTAACTAACTTAGGCCAAGTTTTATGCTCTTTATGCTACCTATAATATATTTCCAAAACTCACTAAATACTAACTAGAAATAATAAATAACTTTGATCAAGAAATAAAAAAGAATAAAGCTTGCAAGTAAAACTGGGATTTGGTATAATAAAGTGGTATAACCCAAATATGCCTAAGGCCTCTAGTTTGCCTAGTTATCATGCAAGTGTTAGATTTCTAGGATGGCTGGCTTAGTTAGTAGCTTGCCTTGAGTAGTGCAGTGGTTGAAGTTCTCCTCTGCTTCCTCTTCGTAGTAGTCTCCTTCCTCTTCGTAGCCTTGGTCGGTACTAGCGTCTATAAATAAATACGAGGTACACAATCACCAAACAATACTTAAATACTTCTATTTGGCACACAAAGGTTCACACTACATGATCTAGCATCATCACAATCATCACAAGGATTAAAGCATTAGTCTTATTTATTTTATTTTGGAAAAGTAATTTCTACTCATTGAAAAACTACTTAAAATTTAATATTCTCCAATTAAAATATGGGGATCATATTGACAATGTGATCACCACATATTTTAATACTTAGGAACGTGATTTAAAGTGGTGTCACAATTTAATAAGGTTTAACAATATTATTTTGATTGATTAAAGTAACTAGAAATGCCTATGGGGCATTCTTTTAATACTTGTCCATTATTACTGCAAGTAAACCTAGATCTTTTTACATATTCAGAAATATCTTGTCAAATGTGATTTTTGAGAGTTGGAATCAACTAAAAAGCATTTATGGTTGACTTTTGAAAAATGTTTCAATGCAGAAAAGTCTCTGCCTTGTTATTTTTACTACAGGTGATCTATAATTTCCAATCGTTTGAATCCAACAAGATTGGATTAACAATTTCAAATTCTTTCTAACAAAATTGGTTTCATACAATTTGGTTAAGTAAAACTCTCTGAATTGATTTCTGAATCAACTGACAGAACTAGAGTTTGAACTAAATTAAAAAATCTATATTTTAATCTGCTGGGTCGCGCGGGAACTAACTGGGCCGGCCCATTGCGCACAGCGCAGCGCGCGGGCTGACTTAAGTGATGGCCCCATCTGTCAGCGACTCAAGTTATGCAAAGCGGTATCCTTCTATACAGGCCCTACGATTAGAATCTAATCTAACGGCTAGGGTTTATCGTCGATGACGAACAGCTCCGGCTAGGTCTAAACCCTAACGCGGCGGTGGGGGTCATGTGAGGCTCACCAGGGTTCCAGCTAGGGTCAGCGTTGGGGCCGAACAATGTTGTCGACAACGCGGTTCGAACGGTGGTCACGACGGCTCCTTGGGCGGCTCCAATCAACGGCTCCCTTCTCCTTCTGCAGCGGTGGGCTCCGGTGAAATTCCGGCGATGCGGAGCTCGCCTTGCTCCGGGGAGAGGTGTGATACATCCAAAATGTATATACTTTCCCGAACACTATTGCTATTGTTTCTCCTCTAAACTTGTGTGATTTGGATACAACTAACACGGACTGACGCTGTTTTCAGCAGAGTTACCTTGGTGTCTAGTTTTTGTGCAGAAAATCAACTATCAGGAAAAATCCCGGAAAATATGCCAAAAATCCTATTTCACCGAAAGATCCACGGAGCCAGAGTACAAGACGGAGTGGAGGGCTGAGGGGCCCACACACCCCTGCCGCGCAGGTGGGCCCACCCTGCGCCTAGGGGGTGCGGCCGCCTCAGGCAACCCCTTGGCCCCCCTCTTCGCCTATAAGACGCCTCTTGACCTAAAAATCGAGGGAGGTTTGACGTTTTTCCAAAAAGAGTTCCACTGCCCCGCCACCACTAGAAACCGCGATTCAAAACCAGAAACTCTGTTGTGGCACCCTGCCGGGACGGGGAATTTGGGGAGGATCATCGCCATCGTCATCACCAATGCCTCTCCATCAACCATCAATTTTTCCCTCATCCATGAGTGAGTAATCCCCCTCTCTAGGCTATGGGGATGGTAGTGATTGGATGAGTTCTATCATGTAATCGAATAAGATTGTTAGGGCATGGTGCCTAGTATCTCTATTAGTGCTATTTGACTTTGTTGCAACTTGTTGTGCTTAATGCTTGTCACTAGGGCCCGAGTGCCATGATCTCATATATGAAGTAATTATTGAATCATTATGATAGTATTGTTTGTGATCTTATCTGCAAGTTGTGTACACATATCATTGTCCGGATACAAAGGCCCCAAAGTGACAGAAATTGGGATAACCGGAGGGGATGGCTGTGATGTGAGGATCACATGTGTTCATGGAGTGTTAATGCTTTGCTCCGGTGCTCTATTAAAAGGAGCACGCTAATTGTCAGTAGTTACCTTGAGGCCCCGCTACAACGGGCTTGAAGGACAAAAGATGTTGTGCAAGTTCTCATTGCGAGCATGCATGACTATATATGGAGCACATTCCTATGATTGTTTAGTACTTGGATGGTTATTCTTATTTATCTTAAATTGTCCTAGATCTTGAAGTTACATGTTTAGACTCGTCCATGCAATGCCCGTCCATCCATCCCTATGCCTACCGCGCTCATATCCTACTGTTTGCTACTACTGTTACTATTGCTCTTGTTTTACTACTACTGTTACTTTGATTTTGCTACTACCAAACTGTTGCTACTGACAAGCTTCTGTGAACAAAACTATTTCTAGGTGCAGCTTAATTGACAACTCAGTTGTTAAGGCTTGCAAGTAATCTTTTGCTCCCCTTGTGTCGAATCAATAAATTGGGTAATACTACCCTCGAAGACTGTTGCGATCCCCTATACTTGTGGGTCATCAAGACTATTTTCTGGCGCCGTTGCCGGGGAGCATAGCTTTATTTGTAAGTTCACTTGGATCTATTATTGTTCACTACTGTTCCTTTCATCATGGGGAAGTCTCGTGATGGAAAGTTTCCTATTTTACCATCCACTACAAGAAGAGGTACAGTCCTAAACACCTCTGCTGCTGCTGATTCACCGTCTGTTATAAGTAAGCTTGTTACACCACCACCACATACTCATGCTACACACACTGCCACTACTACTGAATCTGAAACTGCTTCTGATACTCATGATGTTACTTATACTGTGCTTGATGCGAGTGGTTCATTAGGTCATTCCATAGATGCTACTATGGCTAATCTAGGTAATACTAGAACTCCTAGTGAAGACATTGTTACACCTGTTAGCTCACCTGAGTCTAGAGAGATATATGATATTAATGATGGTTACATTGAGTTTACTGATGATTTTATTGAAGAGTGCTGAAACACACATGGTGTAAGTGCTATTAAGAGTCTCCTTGAGAGACATACCATTAGTCCTAAACTGTCCCCTGATCCCAAGTTTGCCACCTCTCTCATAGATATTAATAAAGATTATGATTGTCTCTTGATTTATCCTATTTGGACATTGTTGAGAAAGAACCTTTTTGTGGGACTGAAAATGAGAGTGATGTAGCTCATATAAATGAGTTGTCCACTATGAGTGCTTTATTCTCTGATGATTTTAAGATGTGCAAGTACTTTGTTACTAAGATCTTCCCTTTTTCACTAAAAGTATAAGCTAAGGCTTGGTTTAATAGATTACCTCCTGGTTCCATTAACAGCCCTAATTGCTTGATTGCTTCTTTCTTCCAGAAATATTATCCTCCCAGTGCTAGACATGCTGCTTTGGAGAGACTTTTTGATTTTAAACAGGAAGAAGAAGAGAAATTGCCTGAGTCATGGACAATGTTCTATGCCTTGATTCATGCACATCCTGGATGTCCATTACTTAAAAATGAGCTTCTTGATATTTATTATAATGGACTAACTGATGATTCTAGGATATAACTAGATAGCTTTGCTGATTATGTTTTTAGGAAAAGAACTCCTACAGATGCTAAAGAATTGATGGCTAAAATAAGCAATAATTATGATGATTGGACTTCAACTGGGTAAATACACTTGAGACAATTACTCCTGAACTAGTTGTGCTTGAACCAGTTCCAACACCAACACCAAATAAGAGGGGAATGATTGCATTAAATGATGAAGTGATGAAAGAAGCTAAGAAATGTCTTAATGAAAAGGTATTAGAGCTGAAGATGTGAAGAATCTACCTCCTATAGAAGAATTATGTAAGCCAATTCCCCACTCATCCACTATTTAGGTACACTCTCTTCACTTTGATGAAGGTGATATTCCTTATGGTAAGCCTCCTGATCAATGCTTAGAGGAGCTTGACACATTTATTGTTAAACAAGGTAATTTTAATAAACAAGTTCAGAATCATTTATTGGAAAACTCTAGAGCTATTAATTAGTTGAAAGATATTGTGAAAAGAACTGCTAATGATATTAAAATTCTTTGTAAACACTTTCAAATGGTTCAAACTCAAATTGATCAACTTGCTAAGGTACAAAAAGATATGCTAGTTAATTACTCAGGAGATAAACATGCTTATGGAATTAGAACTAGGAGTGGTATAGCTACTCAAGATCCTTTATATCCTGAAGGACACCCTAACATAATTGAGCAGGATTCTCAACAAGGCGAAAGTAGTGGTATTCCTCGTAAGAGAAAGAAAAAGAAACATAAATTAGTTGAGGAACCACTTGAACCTGTTGTAGATCCTAATAGTATATATGTCTCTGATGCTAAAAATGAGAGTGGTAATGATAAAAATGATGCTCCGGATAAGGAGGAAGTTGAGGAAGAACCTGAGGAGCACACTAACAACACTAGGTACACTAAGGGAGATTTTATTGCTAAACATGGTAGTGAGAGAGAACCTTGGGTGCAGAAACCTATGCCTTTTCCAAATAAGAAACACAAGTCAAAGGAGGAAGAACACTACAACAAGTTTTTTGAGTGTATGAAACCTTTATTTTTGCAAATTCCTTTGACTAATGCTATTAAGTTGCCTCCTTATTCAAAGTATATGAAGGATATTGTCTCTAATTAAAGGAAGATTCCTAATGAGGAGATTTCTACTTTGCTTGCTAATTATTCCTTCAATGGTAAGGTTCCAAAGAAACTTGGTGATCCAGGTATACCAACTATCCTTGTTGTATTAAGAAAAATTATGTTGGAACTGCTTTATGTGTTTTGAGAGATGGAATTAGTGTTATGCCTTTTTCTCTCTACAAGAGACTCCAGCTAGAAAAGTTGATACCAACTGATATATCTTTGCAAATGGCTGATAAGTAAACTACTATTCCTGTTGGTATATGTGAGGATGTTCCTATTCAGGTAGCTCATAATTTCTTGGTTTTAACTGATTTTGTTGTGCTTGAAATGCCTAAAGATGATAATATGTCTATTATTCTTGGGAGATCTTTCTGAATACTGCAGGTGCTGTCATCAATTGTAATCAAGGAAAAGTAACATTTAATAATAATGACAAAGGGCATACTGTATATTTCCCCAAAGAAGGTTTCTAAGAGCTATTGCCTGAATTCCATTGAAAATATTGAGAGCATCAAAGTTGGATAAATATATTGTCCCATTCCACAAGAAAGTTTTGAAACTATTATGATTAGGACCATTGGTATCAAGTTTGAGGTAACATAATCACTTTGTGGAATGCCAAGTTTTGTTTGATATAAGGTTGTTTTTGTAACAAGACTTGATCAACCTTGTTAACAAAAGGATTTTAATGAACAAAACAATGCTTTCACTGTGGTTATTCTTGCTCACTTTTACTTTTCTCCTTCCTAGTCTTTGCTCTTCCTCTTGTTAGCTTTGGTTTTGCTAGTTGTTTGCTTGTTTGAGTGTCTTAGAACTTCTGTAGTTGTGTTTTTGGTTTGATTTTGCTTCTTCTAAAAAATCTTTTCTGCGAGAAAATCAATTTTCATACCCTGAAAATTGGCCCAAAAGTAAAGTTTCCCAAAAAATCCTAGAAAATTCATAATAGATTTTTCCTCGAGAAAAGGGGCAGAGGGACACCTGGAGTGGCCCAGGGGGTCCCACCAGGCTAGCACACCCCCTGGTGGCACGGCCAGCCCCAGGTGGTGTCTGGCATGGGTGTGGCCCATCTATGGCCCTCCAAGATGCCTCCTCCCAGCCACCTTCTTTCTCTCTCCCGAAAAACATCGGAAAACTTTCTCAAGCTCGAGTTCCTGTTGTTCTTGCTCCCGATTTTCGATCTCCTTGCTAAGCCCATATTTGCTGCTGATTTTTGGAGGGATTGCTCCTTGGTATGTGCCTCCTCCACTTGTACAATTAGATTTGTGATTGGTAGATTGTATCTTGAGTATTTTTCTGCTATAGGTGTCAGGTTGTGTGAGATTGCATGCTTGTTCTAGGCTGAGAGATTACATTTTGATGCATGTGTAGCCCTCTAGCAAGTTCCTATAGTAGTTTCTCATCGTTTATCAACTTGGAAATCACTTGGTTTGATGTTTGTCTAAAAATTTCAGAAAAAAAGAGGTCATGGACAACCACACCTAAGGTGAAATTTTTGAGAGTGATGAACCTAGAAGGGCAAGGTCTTCAAGATCTTCCTCCCGAGCTAGGCCCTCATACAATGAGGATCTCATTACATCGCGATTTGGCGACGAGGGAGATGAGGGGGATACGCACCGTTCCACCTTTCCTTGTCCAACCTTTTCGCGGGCTGCTGGGATTCTCAATGATTTCCTAACCTTGGTTCAGAGGGTTGGATTAACGAGTTATATGCAGGATGAGAGTGTGCAGTATGCTACGCTCATTAAAACCTTTGTGGAGAGCTTCTCTTTTCCTAACAGCCTGTTCAAATCTGATGTGTCTTTCAAAATTTATAACAGGCCTTACTCCATGACATTGAAGAAATTTTGTGAGATCCTAGGTATTGGTACAGCTGGGACGTTGAAGAAAATTCTAGCTCGGCCCGCTGATTTATTGGAGCTCTACCACGGGATAACCAATGATGATGACCGTAGAGCCCAGCGGGGAAAGATAACAAATATTCAACTCCCAGCTATCAGGTACTTTGCTTATTATCTTGCCACTAGTGTTCTTGGTAGGGAGAACACTAGAAAAATTTCCAACTATCATTTGGCCTTCCTAGATGCTGCACTCAACAATGAAACCAGGTACAATCTTGGTTCTCTTATTGGTCGTCGCTTAGCTTCTAAGGGACCCATTTATGGGGGTATTATTGTTGCACGTGTTGTTGCTGCCTTAGACCTTGTTGTTGATCCAAATGATATAGTTTTGGATCCTCAGAGGCTTGATCTTGCTTCCATGAAAGCACATCACTTTGTCACTGCTGGCTCTACCCTTGAGAGTCTGGTTTATAGAATGTAGTTTACTGACGGGGAAGAGAGAGAGATTCCTCTGCCCCAAACCACTTTGTTCAGTATTTCCCAGGGACCTTTGTCACGCTCCAAGGAGGAGATTGACTGTAAAATCCCTAAAATCATGTTTTAAAACTCATGCATATCATCCATGCATCCATGATCATATAGAATTTCATTTTCTAAACCATTCCAAAAACAGGAGCAAATGTGCTCATTATTTTATGTGAGTATACCCTAGCCATAGTACTACTTTCTAATGAGAAGGGCACTTGTTGTATTGAATAATGTTTTGTATTCAAACTTAAATGCTTCCAAAAGCTTGAGCAAAGTTTCAAAACAAAGTATAAATTTAAAACCAAATCTATGCCTACTTTATATCTCATAAAAGGCTAGGTTTTATTTTATTCTTCAAAGGACCAAGAGTGTTTGAGTAAACAGAAGGTTTGACACTTATTTGAATACAAAATTCACCATACAAAAGTCCAGAGAAAGTTTGAAATCAAAGTGATTTGAAATAGAGTTTTGAAAATCATTTTGGAAAATCAAACAGAAAAGAAAAGGATTAAAGAGAAAAAAAATAAGCAAACAGCCTAATCTAGGCCTAGCTAGCCCAGCAACCCCACCCCCCTCCCCCGCGAAGCGTTTTCTTTACTCGCACCCGCACCCACTAGGTCGCTGACAGTCTGGACCCATCCCCACACCTTTTCTCTCGCTGACGACTGGGCCTCACTACCGCGTCACCCTTCGTCCTCAATCAGCGCCGACGACCACCTCGCCGCTGCCGTTTCCCCGCACTGATGCCGCGCTTAAATTGCATTGATACGGCGAGAGATTTCCGCCCCCGCTCTGGCTACATAAACCCCTCCCCTCGCAGCTCATTTCCCCTCACCTAGCACAGACGCCACGCCACCAGGCTGCCCATATTTCGCCAAACTCTGCCACGGTACCGACGAACTCCGCCAGCAAATTCCGGTGAGCTCCCCGCGCCCCTTTACTTCTAACCTTGCCAGTACAATCACTACAACCTTGCGCATCTCCTAACCCCTCTGGTGCATGCTAGGATCATTCAGAGCCTCGTCAACATCGACGACAGCACGAGTCCGACGAAACCATCAACTCCGGCAAGCTTTCCTGGTTAGTTCTGACTGCGCCTTGCCCTCTCCTTGACACTCGCATGACCAGCACCACTTTGCGCATCTGACGCACTATTTATTTTGCCCTGGCATGATCTGTACCTTCGCCAACATCAACGAGCAGCCGCACCCGACGCTTTCACGAACTCCGGCGAGGAATCACTAACGACTACGAGCGCCCCTTCGCCAACCAAGGACACGTCGAGCTTCTCCTCATCACTGCGGTTCTGGTGAGCATCCTCCCACCTCCCCGGGCGACCTAGTTCACCGGCTCCGCCACTGACAGAGAGCGCCGCCGCCTGTCGCCGCCGCTAGCGCTGCCACTGGATGGTCAGGTTGCTTAGGATCGTTAGATCTAGATCCAATGGATACGATAGATCCTAGGCGAAACGGTAAGATTAGATCTAGGCCGCGCCTTTAAGTTAGATCTGACGGCTCACAGACGCGATCCAGCGTGAAGCGGTACCAGCCAATTAGATGCTGCCGCGTGTCAGAGAGTTAGATTTAAAATCAGATTTGGAATCTATTAGATGTTTGATTTTGTTTTAATCATAACTTTTGATTCCCACGTCCAATTTTGATGAATTTTATGTAAATGGAATCAGGAGAGAAAGCCCTTTCCATATATGCAATGTGTTTAATGTTTTGTTTCTATTAAAATGGTTTTATTTACAGAAACATGTGTAGGACTATTTTGTATATAAAAAATATTTAGGAAATGTTTTAATGTCCAATTAAAGTTTGTTTGGCAAGTTTTAAACTTGTTTATGAACCAGTACTGTGCACTTGTCTTGTTGAGTTTAGAAAATCATCACATATCATATTGCATGCATCCATATATATTTTGCTTGTATTTATTTTGTATGTGATTTGGTGCTATGATTTTATGTATAGATTTTGGTGCAAATAGTGATTGTGATTGTGAGGATTGTAGCCACTCTCCAAAATACCAAGGCAAGTGGTGCTTCATGATTTTATCCCTATGTTTTCAACTATGCATTAGAAATATTTTGTTAGTCTTGCATGGTTATATTTTGCTTATATGTTATGCTTGGGAAATCCTAGTAGTTGTAGAATTGCTAGAAATTTCTAAGTTAAGATGTTTATCTATGCCATGCTTATCCTAGCTAGTAGCAACCAAGGGTGGCTATATGTTCATGATATGAATAAATATTTCTAAGTCTTTGGACTATGTTTTTGCTTAATAAAACAACTAAGTGAATGAATCACCTGGGTGGAATTGTTGTGAGTGGGCTATGTTGAGTGGTTACACAAGGCCCATTTCTATGGTTTACCTTGTGTATCTCACTTGTGGAAAGCCACCTAGGAACAAAGGGATTTGAGAGGCCAAATTTTAAAAAGCTTCTAGTGCAACCACTTGGCAATATGGGCTCTGCCTGGATCACATAGGTTGCAATAACTTAGCCATTTGGAAAGTTGGTGGTAGTGGGATGATAAGTTGGAACGCGTCCATTTGGTCTAAGGGAAGGCTTCTGAAAGGTCCTGTTTTGGTGAAAATCAAGTCTTGTGGGGAAAGTGCATAACCTCTGCATATGGAAGAATCTAAGTACTTATCCATGTCCATGGTAATGGACAACTTGAGCATCAAGACATGGAAGCTATCAAGAATCTCCTCATCCCAATTTCTAAGTAAAACTTGTGGTTGAACAAGGGTGAAGGACCCCAATGTCTATTGGTGGTTCCTTGGGAAAAGTTTTTGACAAAGAAAAACTTAGTGTTTTCAACTGATAGGCAAAACCTATTTTGAGCAAAGCAAGCCTAAGCTACACTTAGCCAAAATGCATATAGTATTTAGTCAACCAAGATTATACTAAGGTATCACTTGCCAATACTATTCCAATGTATTGACCCACTGTGGCTGTAACTTGTGATGTTGCAGGTTATTCTGATGATGATTAGGAGTCATGAGTCTACACTCAACATGCTTGCCTGTGGCACATGAATATGAAGACTTATTTATCTATTTACTTGTTTAAACTCTTGTACTAGGCCTGTGGCCATGGAGTTGTAAAAGACTATGTTGTCTCTAGAATGACTGTAATAATGACCTTTGTTTCTGTGTACTTCATCTTAAACTGTGGATGCTAGCATTGATCCAGGAACTAGCATTGCAATCACATGGATCCTTTCATTTACAAAGGAGGGATCAGATGGTATCAGAGCACTGTGTTGCCTGTAGGATTATGACCCTAGGAGTGGAACCACTAAGGGAAAAAAATTCAACAACTTCCACACTTGTCTTTTCTTCTCGTAAACTTTTCTAATCTTCTTTCTCATCTCTATTTATAGATGAACTCCATCAACGAAGCCGTAAGGAAGGGACCAATCATGACAATGACTTTGGAATGTGAGACAGAATTCCCCAAGGCTCTCAAGGACCTCATGGTTGCAATGGGAATACATGGTGCAGCTGTGTACAAAGGTTTTCCTGTGATGGATGAAGGAGTTGAGTACTGGTGGGTGCAACTTCACTTGTATAAAAACAAGGAGGACAACCACAAAGAATCAGGGTTCTGCATGGTCACCAATTCAGTGATGCACACCACATTCTTTGATTCAGCAAGGGATGCAGCTTGGAAGGCCATCAAAGAACTTGGTGATAGGGCCAAGTGCAGAATGCTCAACACTCAAAATGACCTGAAGGAAGAAAAGAAACATACCCAAGAGTTGGAGGCTACCAACCAAACCTTAAGAGGAGACATTATAGACTTAGTAATGGAGTCATGTGCTTTAGATAGACAGATTGCTTCTAGAAATATCCTGTTAGCCAACTTGGCAAGTGAGATGGGATTGTAAGCGTACTTCGTTGGTTGGACCACCACTTAACTATTTATTTTCCAAAATGTTGCTTGAAATAAGTTGAACCTTGGAATGTTTTGTAATGGTTTCATGTATGCCATGACTTGTGTGTTAGATTTCCAAAGTTATGCATGTGATGCCTTGTCTTGTGTTTTGTCTTAAAATTGTGATTGATTCTAACTTTTTCTATCTTATTAAATAGATGCCTAATGTTACCATCAGCACTGTTGAAGAGTTCCAGGGAATTCGTTTTGGTCCTCGTATTATTGAGCTCACTAGTTTGCTCGATCTCCCTCTTCCTACCATCATGGTACTTCCTCTCACCAAGTTTGAGAGGAAAGACCTTTGGGGCTTCAAGGTCAACCAGCCCGGACGCCAGACTGAGCCTACCACGGAGGCTATCATCTTCAAGCTCATGCACGATGACAAGGAGAGAGGACTAGAGGTAGTCATGCAGGACTTGATTGGACGTCTGTTAGGGAGACACTCTCGACAGGTTAGAGGTACTCACCTCCACACCTTCGGTAGACGTGATGAGGATGGTGAGGCCATTGACTTCGAGGACACTTCGAGGGAGACAGCAGAGCCGATTCGTCTATACCTCCAGGACTTAGAGGTTCTCCTTAGGCACGTGGACACTGATAGGACCAATATCATGCTCAGCAATGACGAACTCCAGGTGCAGCTTCGTGAGAAGGACAAGCTCTTCGCGGAGCAAGATGAGATAGTCAAGGAGATGGAGGCCAAGTTCGAGAGTCAGGACAGAAAGTTCAAGAGTCAAGAGAAGCGAGTCCAAGATAGGAACAAGAGGATTTGAGACATGACTACAGAACTAGAGGCCAAGGACTTCGAGCTCGAGCATCAGCAGACTGTGATTGAGAGGCTTCGTTCTCAGAAGAGGGCTCTCAAAGCCAAAGTAGAGACCTTGACCACCAATGTCGAGGAATATAAGACCGCTATGGAGAATGCAGGTCTTACATTTGTTGAGGAGGAGGTTGATGCCGAGGAGTAGTGATGACTACTCATTTATCATTTATTTATCATGCTTTTTATTGAGTCGCAATGACCATCCAACATGTGGATGGCTTTCTATTGGTGTGTTTACTTTGCAAACTTGTCGTTTATGTTGTTGAACTATTACTATTATGTTGCACGTTTGGTGATTGATTATGTGATGTATTGTGCATATTAGCATCTATGGGTATCTCATCCTTATCTCTATTGAACAAACCACAGATGCCTCCCCGTCATGCCAATCCCAACCCCAACAACAACAACATCACCCCTGAGATGCAGCAAATGATGATAGCTCAGACTCAGCTGATGCAAATGATGACTACGTTCATCCAGAATTAGAACAACAACAACAACAATAACGACAATAACAACAACAACAACCCACCGGTTTTTGACATGCTTACCAGGTTCTTGAGATTGAGGCCAGCAAAGTTCTCAGGAACAACTGATCCTATGGTGGCCAATCATTGGCTACGCTCTGTGAACAAGGACTTGGTAATAGTTGGCTGTACCGATGAGGAGAAACTCAGATTTGTAGCTCACTTGTTGGAAGGGCCAGCAACTACTTGGTGGGATAACTTCCAGATTACCACTCCCATTGCGGATGTGACATGGGCTATCTTCGAAGATGGTTTCCGTACTGCTCACATCTCATTCGGGGTGATGAGTTTGAAGAATAAAGAGTTCCATAACCTGAAGCAGCGCCACCGCAGTGTGGCTGAATATATTGAAGAGTTCAACAATCTGTCGCGATATGCATCGGATGAAGTTGACACTGATGCTAAGAGGAAGGAAAAATTCCTTGAAGGGTTGAATGATGAACTGAACCTGCAGTTAGCTGTGGCATATGTTCCCACATACCAGTCTCTTTGTGACAAGGCTGCTATTTTGGAGAACAAGATGAAGCAAGTTGAAAGAAGGAAGATAAAGCACTCTGAAAAGCACAGCTCGGGATCGTCTCACAAGCGTTCCCATTATGATGATAGTGGGAGTTCAGGATCCCACAAGCATGGGAAATTCAACAAGCACCACAACCACAACCGTCATCATGACAACAAGAGTCACCATAGTCATGACAATGACAAGTACAAGAATCACAAGGGTGGATATAAGAGCCACCACAGTGGTAGTGGAAGTGGCAGTGGAAGCCAGCGTGTCAAGAAGGATCTTAGTCAGGTTGAGTGTTTCAAATGCAAGAAGATGGGGCATTGTGCAAATGAATGCCCAGAAAAGAAAGTTGAAGGACCCAACAAGCCCAACCCTTTTCAAAAGGGACAAGTGAACCACATCAATGTGGAGGAGATTTATGAGGAACCTGATGCTGTTGCTGGTAAGTTCAAACTCAATTCTGTTCCAGCATTTGTTCTCTTTGATACTGGTGCATCTCATTCATTCATATCAAGAGCATTTGTTGAAAGAAATGAACTACCGGTATAAACTATTGGGTGTCCTATAAAAGTAAGTTCTCCTGGTGGAGAAATGATAGT
The DNA here is from genome assembly GCA_916181665.1 of Avena sativa. NCBI lineage: Eukaryota > Viridiplantae > Streptophyta > Magnoliopsida > Poales > Poaceae > Avena > Avena sativa. The sequence continues at coordinate 180,942,508 of OV702284.1, read as the reverse complement.
GAATTCAGGATGTCATGATCTAGTCATAGAGTTTGGGAAGTATAAGTTTCCCGTTAACTTAATAATCCTAAACTCCCAAGGATTGGATGTCATTTTGGAAATGGACTGGATGACTAAGCACAAGGGAGTGATAGATTGTGCCAACCATACTGTCTCACTCACAACTCCAGAAAATAAAAGGATCAGATTCAAGACCAACTTTGAGGCAAAAAGGAGTAAGCTAAATTCTCTTAAGGGGTTTAGCCTGGACAGTGTGCCAATTGTGAGTGAATATCCGGATGTGTTTCCGGAAGAATTACTGGGAATGCCACCTGATAGAGATGTGGAATTTCTTATTGATTTGCTACCAGGATCTGGACCAATAGCAAAGAGACCATACAAGATGTCTGTTGATGAGTTGAAAGAACTCAAGAAGCAACTTGGAGAACAGTTGCAGAAAGGTTTTATCCAACCAAGTTCCTCATCTTGGGGAGCACCAATTTTGTTTGTGGAAAAGAAAGATAGAAGTCAAAGGTTATGCATAGATTACCGTTCACTCAATGAAGTGACTATCAAGAACAAATACCCTTTGCCTAGAATCAATGACTTGTTTGATCAGCTAGAAGGAGCTTGTGTGTTCTCAAAGATTGATCTCCGGTCAGGCTATTTCCAACTTAAGATAAGGGAACAATACATACCCAAGACAGCTTTCACCACAAGGTATGGATTGTATGAATATACCGTGATGCCATTTGGTTTGACCAATGCACCAGCATACTTCATGAATATGATGAACAAGGTGTTCATGGAATTTCTTGATAAGTTTGTTGTCATTTTCATCAATGACATTTTGATCTACTCCAAGAGCAAAGAAGAGCATGAAGGACATCTATGTTTGATACTTGAGAAGCTTAGAGAGCATAAGCTGTATGCCAAATTCATCAAGTGTGAGTTTTGGTTGAATGAAGTTGGATTTCTTGGACACGTTGTGTCAGGAGATGGTGTAGCCGTTGATCCTGCTAAAGTTTCAGCTGTAACTGAATGGGAATCCCCCAAGTCAGTGAAAGAAGTTCATAGTTTCCTTGGCTTAGCAGGTTACTATAGAAGGTTCATTGAGAATTTCTCCAAGGTAGCTAAGCCTATGACAGAATTGCTAAAGAAAGACAAGAAATTTGCTTGGTCTGAAGGTTGTGAACTCAGCTTTCAAGAATTGAAGAAGAGACTAGTGACAGCACCAGTCTTGTGTTTGCCAGATTTGGAGAAGGATTTCCAAGTGTATTGTGATGCATCTCATCATGTATTAGGTGCAGTACTTATGCAAGAAGGAAAAGTTGTGGAATATGCCTCAAGACAACTCAAGACTCATGAAGTAAACTACCCTACTCATGATTTAGAGTTAGCCTCTGTTGTCCATGCACTCAAAACATGGAGACATTATGTTTTGGGAAAGCGATGTGAAGTGTTCACAGATCACAAGAGTTTGAAGTATATCTTCACCCAGAAAGAAATTAACATGAGACAAAGAAGATGGCTAGAACTCATCAAAGACTATGACTTAAGTTTGCAATACCACCCCGGTAAAGCAAATGTTGTAGCAGATGCTCTAAGCCGTAAGGTTTTTGTGAATGGCCTTACTAAGGGAGAATTGCCAGATGATCTGTGTGCCCAATTTAGAGATCTCAGATTGGAGATTGTGCCTGAAGGACATCTCATGTCTTTGGATGTTCAACCCACTTTGTTGGACAAGATCAAAGAAGCCCAGAAGACTAATAAGGAAATTGAAGAGATCAAGGAAAAGATTGGCAAGGGAAAAACCAAAGGATTCCATGAAAACGAACAGGGTACTTTATGGCATGGAAAACGTATTTGTGTTCCACAAGATCCGGAGCTTCGGAAACTGATTTTACAAGAAGCACACAACTCACCGTATTCCATTCACCCAGGTAACACCAAAATGCACATGGATATGAAGGAAAATTTTTGGTGGAATAATCTCAAGAAGGACATCGCCGAACATATTGCTTTGTGTGATGTATGTAGTAGAGTGAAGGTGGAACACCAGAAACCAGCAAGATTGCTTCAACCACTACCTATTCCTGATTGGAAGTGGGACAAGATTGGTATGGATTTCATTACCGGGTTGCCAAGGACCAGGTCAGGATATGATTCTATTTGGGTAGTAGTGGATCACCTAACTAAAGTGGCTCATTTCATACCCGTAAAGACAACTTATACAAGTGCTAAGTTAGCCAAGATCTATATGAGCAGAATTGTATGTCTACATGGAGTACCCAAAAGTATTGTGTCTGATAGGGGAACACAATTCACTTCTCATTTTTGGAGACAGCTACATGAGTCATTGGGAATGAGGTTGGAATTCAGCACTGCTTTTCATCCTCAAACTGATGGACAAATAGAAAGGACTAATCAGATTCTTGAAGATATGTTGAGAGCATGTGCTCTAGACTATGGAGCCAGTTGGGATGAAAGTCTGCCTTACGCATAATTTTCTTACAACAACAGCTATCAAGCCAGTATTGAGATGGCACCATTTGAGTTTCTCTATGGGAGAAAGTGTACCACCCCATTGCTATGGAATGGTCTGGGAGAAAGAAGTTTGTTCGGACCAGACCTTATCAAAGAGGCTGAAGAGAAAGTCAAGCTGGTTAAGGATAGGTTGAAGATAGCACAGTCCCGACAAAAGAGCTACGCAGATCCTAAGCGTAGAGAAGTCACCTATGAAGCGGGTGATAGAGCTTATCTTAGAGTGTCACCACTCCGTGGAGTGAAGAGGTTTGGTGTCAAAGGAAAATTGGCCCCAAGATATGTTGGGCCATTCAAGAATTTCCGTGGAGTGAAGAGTCTTTGTCAGCAGTTCATAATGTGTTTCATGTGAGTCAGCTTAAGAGATGTCATCCAGAAATGGAAGAGACTTCTTTGAAGGATACTATACCTTTGGAAGAGGTTCAATTGGAGAGTGATCTCACCTATGAAGAGAAACCAATCAAGATTCTTGAGACTGCAGAAAGAGTTACACGGACTAAGACTATCAAGTTCTGCAAAGTTCAATGGAATCATCATTACGAAGAAGAAGCAACATGGGAAAGATAAGATGATCTTCGGAAAGACCACCCTCGCCTATTTGCTAGACAATCCGAATCTAGAGGGCGAGATTCACCTTAAGGGGGTTAGATTTGTAACATCCCTAAAATCATGTTTTAAAACTCATGCATATCATCCATGCATCCATGATCATATAGAATTTCATTTTCTAAACCATTCCAAAAAACAGGAGCAATGTGCTCATTATTTTATGTGAGTATACCCTAGCCATAGTGCTACTTTCTAATGAGAAGGGCACTTATTGTATTCAGTAATGTTTTGTATTCAAACTTAAATGCTTCCAAAAGCTTGAGCAAAGTTTCAAAACAAAGTATAAATTTAAAACCAAATCTATGCCTACTTTATATCTCATAAAAGGCTTGGTTTTATTTTATTCTTCAAAGGACCAAGAGTGTTTGAGTAAACAGAAGGTTTGACACTTATTTGAATACAAAATTCACCATACAAAAGAACAGAGAAAGTTTGAAATCAAACTGATTTGAAATAGAGTTTTGAAAATCATTTTGGAAAATCAAAAGAAAAAGAAAGGGATTAAAGATAAAAAAATAAGCAAACAGCCTAATCTGGCCCAACCCGGCCCAGCTAGCCCAGCAACCCCCCCCCCGCGAAGTGTTTTATTTACTCGCACCCGCACCCACTAAGTCACTGACAGTCTGGACCCATACCCACACCTTTTCTCTCGCTGACGACTAGGCCTCACTACCGCGTCACCCTTCGTCCTCAATCAGCGCCGACGACCACCTCGCCGCTGTCGTTTCCCCGCACTGATGCCGCGCTTAAATTGCATTGATACGGCAAGATATTTCCGCCCCCGCTCTGGCTACATAAACCCCTCCCCTCGCCGCTCATTTCCCCTCACCTAGCACAGACGCCACGCCACCAGGCTGCCCATATTTCGCCGAACTCTGCTGCGGTACCGACGAACTCCAGCAGCAAATTTCGGTGAGCTCCCCGCGCCCCTTGACTTCTAACCTTGCCAGTATAATCACTGCAACCTTGCGCATCTCCTAACCCCTCTGGTGCATGCTAGGATCATTCAGAGCCTCGTCAACATCGACGACAACACGAGTCCGACGAAACCATCAACTCCGACAAGCTTTCCTGGTTAGTTCTGACCGCGCCTTGCCCTCTCCTTGACACTAGCATGACCAACACCACTTTGCGCATCTGACGCACTGTTTATTTTGCCCTGGCATGATCTGTACCTTCGCCAACATCAACGAGCAGCCGCACCCGACGCTTTCATGAACTCCGGCGAGGAATCACTTACGACTCCGAGCGCCCCTTCGCCAACCAAGGACACGTCAAGCTTCTCCTCGTCACTGCGGTTCTGGTGAGCATCCTCCCACCTCCCCGGGCGACCTAGTTCACCGGCACCGCCACTGAAAGAGAGCGTCGCCGCCTGTCGCCGCCACTGGATGGTCAGGTTGCTTAGGATCGTTAGATCTAGATCCAGTGGATACGATAGATCCTAGGCGAAACGGTAAGATTAGATCTGGGCCACGCGTTTAAGTTAGATCTGACGGCTCATAGACGTGATCCAGTGCGAAACGGTACCAGCCAATTAGATGCCGCCGCGTGTCAGAGAGTTAGATTTAAAATCAGATTTTGAATCTATTAGATGTTTGATTTTGTTTTAATCATAACTTTTGATTCCCGCGTCCAAATTTGATGAATCTTATATCAATGGAATCAGCAGAGAAAGCCCTTTCCATATATGCAATGTGTTTAATGTTTTGTTTCTATTAAAATGGTTTTATTTACAGAAATATGTGTAGGCCTATTTTGTATATAACAAATATTTAGGAAATGTTTTAATGTCCAATTAAAGTTTGTTTGGCAAGTTTTGAACTTGTTTATGAACCAGTACTGTGCACTTGTCTTGTTGAGTTTAGAAAATCATCACATATCATATTGCATGCATCCATATATATTTTGCTTGTATTTATTTTGTATGTGATTTGGTGCTATGATTTTATGTGTAGATTTTGGTGCAAATAGTGATTGTGATTGTGACGATTGTAGCTACTCTCCAAACTACCAAGGCAAGTGGTGCTTCATGATTTTATCCCTATGTTTTTCAACTATGCATTAGAAATATTTTGTTAGTCTTGCATGGTTATATTTTTCTTATATGCTATGCTTGGGAAATCCTAGTAGTTTTAGAATTGCTAGAAATTTCTAAGTTTATCTATGCCATGCTTAGCCTAGCTAGTAGCAACCAAGGGTGGCTACATGTTCATGCTATCAATAAATATTTCTAAGTCTTTGGACTATGTTTTTGCTTAATAAAACAACTAAGTGAATGAATCACCTGGGTGGAATGGTTGTGAATGGGTTATGTTGAGTGGTTACACAAGGCCCATTTCTATGGTTTACCTTGTGTATCTCACTTGTGGAAAGCCACCCAGGAACAAAGGGATTTGAGAGGCGAAATTTTAAGAAGCTTCTAGTGCAACCACTTGGCAATATGGGCTCTGCCTGGATCACATATGTTGCAATAACTTAGCCATTTGGACAGTTGGTGGTAGTGGGATGATAGGTTGGAACTCGTCCATTTGGTCTAAGGGAAGGCTTCTGAAAGGTCCTGTCTTGGTGAATATTAAGTCTTGTGGGGAAAGTGCACAACCTCTGCAAATGGAAGAATCTAAGTACTTAGCCATGTCCATGGTAATGGACAACTTGAGAATCAAGACATGGAAGCTATCAAGAATCTCCTCATCACAATTTCTAAGTAAAACTTGTGGTTGAACAAGGGTGAAGGACCCCAATGTCTATTGGTGGTTCCTTGGGAAAAGTTTTTGACAAAGAAAAACTTAGTGTTTTCAACTAATAGGCAAAACCTATTTTGAGCAAAGCAAGCCTAAGCTACACTTAGCCAAAATGCATATAGTATTTAGACAACCAAGATTATACTAAGGTATCACTTGCCAATACTATTCCAATGTATTGACCCACTGTGGCTGTAACTTGTGATGTTGCAGGTTATTCTGATGATGATTAGGAGTCATGAGTCTACACTCAACATGCTTGCCTGTGGCACATGAAGATGAAGACTTATTTATCTATTTACTTGTTTAAACTCTTGTACTAGGCCTATGGCCACGGAGTTGTAAAAGACTATGTTGTCTCTGGAATGACTTTAATAATGACCTTTGTTTTTGTGTACTTCATCTTAAACTGTGGATGCTAGCATTGATCCAGGGACTAGCATTGCAATCACAAGGATCCTTTCCTTTACAAAGGAGGGATCTTACATTGACAAGAAGCTGCGCATTCTTGGCTACCATGGAGACTAATAGGGGGACGTCGCCCTCATATGACCCCTCTATGCACTGCATAGGGGAGTCCTTGAGGTCATACCAGTACGAAGGGCCTCCTCGTCGTACTACGGAGGTGCACCTTGTTGGTCACCATGGAGTTGAGACCCACTTAGGCCAAAAGCCTAAGCTTGGGGGGAGGTATACCGACATCACACTCATCTATATATCATGTTTCGTCGGTTCTTTGTATATCCATTGTTTCGTTTTCTTTTTGGTTTTTTTATGCTTTCTCAAAACACAAAAAAAGACCAAAAATATTTTCGTTGTTTCTCTTGGTTTGTTTCTTTGCTTTTCAGCCTTAGTTTGCCTTAAAGAAAAATCCAAAAAGATTTTGCTTTGTTTGTTTTTGCTTTGTTTGCTTGCTTTAAAAAAATCGAAAACACCAAAAATATTTGTTGTTCTTCTTTGGTTTTGTGAAGTCCTTTGCAGGGTTCAGCCGTCCTCACTGGAGTTTGGCTTCGTGTTTTTGTTCAAGTCACACAAGTGAAGGGCAATAATGAAGATTAAGACAACTTGAGGTGTGGTAAGAGGCTGTTAACGAACTCTATTTGTTTTCATTTTTGTACATATACTCATCACTGTGAGCATGCTTAGTCTATTCATGTAAGGTGTATGTTATTTATGGATGCTTAGTAATTCTTGCTTTCTTGTGATCAGCCCCGGCTTGCTAATAGTTTGTAGCGTGTCATATGAATGTTTGCTTGGATTGTTCTATTCATAACTTGGTATGATATTGTGGTATCATCCTCTGAATATTTCATGTGAATCGACTTGGCACATGCTCATGCATGCATATGACTAAACAATAGTCAGTAAGCCTCGATGATTTATTTTTCCTCAGAGTTCTTGTATCATTTTCATAACATAATTAGTCTTGTTTTGTTGCAATCATGATTATGAAAGTTATTGCTCTCTCGTTTGTCACTCCCTCTCTATTGCTAGCCTTCACTTGCACTGAGAATGAGCTCTACTTGTGCATCCAACTCCCCAAAACCAATATTGCCAACAGTGTCCACCATACCTACCTATTAGCATCATTTGCTAAATCCGTGCATATTCATTGTGCCTCGTTTTCTTCCAAATAAAATGTTTGACTGTTTTGAGAAAGTTAGTTAGTAAAGCTCTCACGAACTTGATGGCACACTTTATTCCTTGCACTTAATAAACCTGAACCATTGTGACTGTCCATGAAAGTTGTATGCTTGCTAATTATAGGCTGGTGTGAGACTCTGGCGCATGGCTCAATAGGATTGATAGGAAACCCATACCAACAAGTTGCAACTTCTTTTCCGGAAGCTCGTTGGAAAAGAACTCTAAGGTTAAGCGTCCTTGGCCTAGAGCAATTCTAGGATGGGTGACCGACCGGAAGTGGGTACCGGGTGCGCACGAGTGAGGACAAAGTGCATAGAAAAGAATAGTGTTGATTTGTGGGGTTAGTCTAGAGATCCTATTGAGTTGCCAGAAGTGACAGCCGTCGGTCCGGAGTGAGCGGGGGTGTTACAAGTGGTATCAGAGCCGACCCTCGCGGTTACATGGGCGTGTGCGGGTCAGTGGCGGACATGTGGCTCATGGCGCATGTGGCCCGGAGTGGACACGGCATGGCACATGTTCCGGAATTAGACGCACAGACGTGTGCTAAGAGGGGACGTTCCTTGCTTGTGGTTGATCGACGAGGATGTCGATCTTCTAAGGGTGGGTGTATGTGAGACCCTGGAGAATGGCTCAATAGGATTTATAGGAAACCCATAACAACAAGTTGCAACTTCTTTTCCGGAAACTCATTCGAAAAGAACTCTAAGGTTAAGCGTGCTTGGCCTAGAGCAATTCTAGGATGGGTGACCAACCGGGAAGTGGGTACCGGGTGCGCATGAGTGAGGACAAAGTGCGTAGAAAAGACTAGTGTTGGTCTGTGGGGTTAAGTCTAGAGATCCTATTGAGCTTCCAGAAGTGACAGCCGTTGGTCCGGAGTGACCGTGGGTGTTACAAGTGGTATCAGAGCCGACCCTCACGGTTACATGTGTGTGTGTGGGTCATTGGCGGACATGTGTAGCATGGCGCGTGTGGCCCGGAGTGGAAACGGCATGGCAATGTGCCGACACTGGACGCATAGACGTGTGCCAAGAGGGGACGTTCCTGGCTTGTGGTTGATCGATGAGGACGTCGATCTTCAAAGGGTGGGTGTATGTGAGACCCTGGTGCATGGCTCAATAGGATTGATAGGAAACCCATACCAACAAGTTGCAACTTATTTTCTGGAAGCTCATTTGAAAAGAAGTCTAAGGTTAATCGTGCTTGGCCTAGAGCAATTCTAGGATGGGTGACCGACTGGAAAGTGGGTACCGGGTGCTTACGAGTGAGGACAAAGTGCACAGAAAATATTAGTGTTGGTATGTGGGGTTAGTCTAGAGATTCTATTGAGCTGCCAAAAGTGACATCCGTCGGTCCGGAGTGACCGGGGGTGTTACAATATGTGAGACCCCGGTGCATGGCTCAATAGGATTGATAGGAAACCCATACCAACAAGTTGAAACTTCTTTTCCGGAAGCTCATTCGAAAAGAACTCTAAGGTTAAGCGTGTTTGGCCTAGAGCAATTCTAGGATGGGTGACCGACCAGGAAGTGGGTACAGGGTGCGCACGAGTGAGGAAAAAGTGCACATAAAAGACTAGTGTTAGTCTTTGGGGTTAGTCTAGAGATCCTATTGAGCTGCCAGAAGAGATAGCCGTCGGTCTGGAGTGATCAGGGGTGTTACAAGTGGTATCAGAGCCGACCCTCGTGGTTACATGTGCGTGTGCGGGTCAGTGGCAAACATGTGTAGCATTGCGCGTGTGGCCCGGAGTGGACACGCCAATGGCAATGTGCCGGCACTGGACGCACAGATGTGTGCCAAGAGGGGACGTTCCTGGCTTGTGGTTGATCGACGAGGATGTCAATCTTCTAAGGGTGGGTGTATGTGAGACCCTGGCGCATGGCTCAATAGGATTGATAGGAAACCCATACCAACAAGTTGCAACTTCTTTTCCGGAAGCTCATTTGAAAAGAACTCTAAGGTTAAGCGTTCTTGGCCTAGAGCAATTCTAGGATGGGTGACCGACCGGGAAGTGGGTACCGGATGCGCACGAGTGAGGACAAAGTACACATAAAAGACTAGTGTTGGTCTGTGGGGTTAGTCTAGAGATTCTATTGAGCTGACAGAAGTGACAGCCGTCGGTCCGGAGTGACCGGGGGTGTTACAATATGTGAGACCCTGGCGCATGGCTCAATAGGATTGATAGAAAACCCATACCAGTGGCGGACATGTGTAGCATGGCGCGTGTGGCCCGGAGTGGACACGGCAATGGAAATGTGCCGGCACTGGACGCACAGACGTGTGCCAACGGGGACGTTCCTGGCTTGTGGTTGATCGACAAGGACGTCGATCTTCTAAGGGTGGGTGTATGTGAGACCCTGGGGCATGGCTCAATAGAATTTATAGGAAACCCATACCAACAAGTTGAAACTTCTTTTCCGGAAGCTCATTCAAAAAGAACTCTAAGGTTAAGCGTGCTTGGCCTAGAGCAATTCTGGGATGGGTGACTGACCGGGAAGTGGGTACCGGGTGCGCACGAGTGAGGACAAAGTTCATAGAAAAGACTAGTGTTGGTATGTGGGGTTAGTCTTGAGATCCTATTGAGCTGCCAGAAGTGACAGCCGTCGGTACGGAGTGATCGGGGGTGTTACAGCTGGGAGTTAGCAGAACCGTAATGTCACGGGGAAGGCTATCAACTCTTATGGATACATATCCAGTTGATACCATGATCTTTTATTTGCGGATGACGTCGGTGTGAAATAAAGGGGGAGCTTGTGAGTTCATGGAGTTATATACATGTGTTTGAGAAAATCCTAGGCCGCTAGCCTAAGCCATGCCTAATCATGATGGAAACGTGCAGCATTACCATAATGAGCAATCTGTGAAGTATCCTCAATAAAAACCTATGCAAATAGCAAATAAAAAGATCGCTAAGATGCTCATTGTCTGCTTGACTTGTCATTTTGATTATGGGATAGCTCCTATATCATGTGCAAGGGGTACCCCATTGGCAGTTCTCTATGATATGCATGTATATACGATGATAAGAACTTACAGGTAACTAAAGTTGAGTAGCATGAGGAGCGGCCCTCGTACTCAAGGGACTTGGTATTTCTAGTTTATGGTCTGTCAAGCATATAACTCATATTGGACCTCACTTTCACCATTAACCACATAAACATGCCTATGATAGGGGCAATGAGAGCTCAAAGCTAATGAGTACCTTACTTTCAGCATTTGGAAGCCTTTCAAACCTTTCAAAACCCTTTTCACTTCCTTGTTGAGTCACCACTTATTCTATGAGCACCTTCTCGAGAGCATAGTTGTCATTCTTGGGTTGTCTCAAAACTTGGTTAATTATGTCATGACTTTGATGCTTGTACCTCTGATATCTTTACTTCTAGTATCCACTTGAAATTCAGAGGTGCCTTGGCATTTATATTGTGCTCTACAAACAAAGGAAAGCGAGATACCACTCTATCATACCTTATTATGAGCATTGCAATGTTGCTTATGTTTATGTTTCATGCTACTTATTATTATTGAGTTGGTTTCTCTTCATAGCTTGCAATGACTATTGACTAGACTTAGTTGCATACTTCTTATTATGAATGGTTTAAGTATCTACTCATGTGCTGAGAATATATGCATCATATGAAGCAAATGTGTTCGTGAAATTTCTTTTATCGCACTCAGTTTTCAACTGAACTGCTTGAGGACAAGCAATAATCTAAGCTTGGGAGGAGTTGATACGTCCAAACCGTATCTACTTTCCCGAACACTTTTGCTATTGTTTCTCCTCTAAACTTGTGTTATTTGGATACAACAAACATGGGCTGACGCTGTTTTCAGCAGAATTACCTTGGTGTCTAGTTTTTGTGCAGAAAATCAACTTTCAGGAAAAATCCCAGAAAATATGCCAAAAATCCTATTTCACCCGAAGGTCCACGGAGCCAGAGTACAAGATGGAGTGGAGGCCTGAGGGGCTCACACCCCCTGCTGCGCGGGTGGGCCCACCCTGCGCCTGGGGGGTGCGGCCGCCTCACACACCCCCTCAGCCTCCCTCTTCGCCTATAAGACGCCTGTTGACCTAAAAATCGAGGGGGTTCGACGTTTTTCCAGAAAGAGTTCTGCTGTGCTGCCACCACCAAAAACCGCGATTCGGAACCAAAAACTCCGTTCGGGTGCCCAGTCGGGACGGGGAATTTGGGGAGGATCATCGCCATCGTCATCACCAATGCCTCTCCATCAACCATCAATGTTTCCCTCATCCATGAGTGAGTATCCCCCTCTGTAGGCTATGGGGATGGTAGGGATTGGATGAGTTCTATCATGTAATCAAATAAGATTGTTAGGGCATGGTGCCTAGTATCTCTATTAGTGCTATTTGACTTTGTTGCAACTTGTTGTGCTTAATGCTTGTCACTAGGGCCTGAGTGCCATCATCTCAGATCTGAACTTATTATTGAATCATTATGATAGTATTGTTTGTTATCTTATCTGCAAGTTGTGTACACATATCATTGTCCGGATCCAAAGGCCCCGAAGTGACACAAATTGGGACAACCGGAGGGGATGGCTGTGATGTGATGATAACATGTGTTCACAGAGTGTTAATGCTTTGCTCCGGTGCTCTATTAAAAGGAGCACCTTAATTTCAGTAGTTCCCTTGAGGCCCCGCTGCAATGGGCTGGCAGGACAAAACATGTTGTGCAAGTTCTCATTGCGAGCACACATGACTATATATGGAGAACATGCCTATGATTGTTTAGTACTTGGATGCTTATTTTTATTTATGTGTAATTGCCCTATATCTTGAAGTTACATGTTTAGACTCGTCCATGCAACACCCGTCCATCCATCCCTATGCCTACCGCGCTCATATCCTACTGTTTGCTACTACTGTTACTATTGCTCTTATTTTACTGCTGTTATTACTTTGCTTTTGGTACTACCAAACTATTGCTACTGATAATCTTCTGTGAGCAAGAACTATTTCCAGGTGCAGCTGAATTGACAACTCAGTTGTTAAGGCTTGCAAGTATTCTTTGGCTCCCCTTGTGTCGAATCAATAAATTGGGTAATAATATCCTCGAAGACTGTTGCGATCCCCTATACTTGTGGGTCATCAAGGTGTGGGAGGTTCTGAGAGAAGTGGGGAGTGGGATGGTGTGGCGAATTGAGGCTGGTTAGGCCTCCTTTTATAGCCGAGCGAGAGAGGCAGTGCGGTATGGGCGGAGCTTGTCGGGGTCGACGGTACAACGAGCTAATGGCATGGCGGAGGGTGTAGGCTGGTGCGCGGTCTCCTGGCGATGCTCAAGGACTTAATGGTGCGACAAGGGGTGTTCTAGGTTGGTCGGAAACGGTCGACGCTCTACACGACACTGACGATGGTTTTGATGATGCACGGTGCTACGGGTCATACGGCGGCGAACGGGTATGTCTGGGGGGGTTGATGGTGTCGCGGTGATTGCAAGCACGGGTGGCGAGGGAAAGGTGCGGCATGTGTGAGCGTGTCGGGCACGGCGCTCTGGCGTGCTCTTGGGTGGCTATGGATGGTCCAGGGCCTGGCTATTCTAGGGTGGTCTAGGGCCTGGCTGCATGCGAGGGCTGGACAGGGGGTGGCTGTGGACGGTCAGCTGCCTCCTGGACAAGGTGAATGGGCACGGCGCTGGCTCCTGCTAGCTATCCATGGTCGGCTGTCAAGGGTAAGCTCGGGTGGCATGGCACTGGTGCAAGGGTAGGGTTCTAGCATGTTCAATGATTGTGTGCTCACTAGGGGAGACAAGGGTGAGAAATGGGAGAAAATAATTGGACAAGGCTTTGATCACAAACATTACAAGTTAGGTAGTGTTTACTGTGTTCACCAACTGTTTGATGAAATGGCCGCAAGAATTTAAGTTTATAATTTTTGAATGAAATTTGGTGAGTGCTCTGTTCACATACTTGGTAGTATATGGTTGCTTGGGTTTGTCAAGGTGCACTAGTTTGGTTGGGTTTTGAGAAATGGTGATCTTAGTATCTATTAAGGATTCAATTTTGAATTGTTATTTGAATATATTTGAATTATGTTTCTGTTGGTTTGCAAGGTGGGCTTGGGTTTATTTTTACTTGGTCTAGCAAGGGGTGAAAATAATTGGATTTGTTACTATTAGAAAACTTGGACTAGAAACATTCAAAGTGGTCTAGTGGTTAACTTTGGTCAAAATGACCATTAGCTCATTTATCTTATTTTTGAATTTATCTTTATTTGATTCTGCTTGGAAATATTTAGATGATGTTGTTTTCATCTTTATACCAATCCTTGCCATTCATAGAAATAACACATGGAAATACAATCATTCATGCATTCATCACACACACATGCATTCATATTAATTTTAATAACAAAAGTTTTTGTTAACCCTAAATTTGGGTGATTGGAACTTGATAATCTTGATTAATATTTTTGGATGTTATAGTATAAGTAACATCATGAGTATCAGAAGCAATTTCATATTCAGCAGTAGTAGCAGTGTGTGTAGCATGTGTATGTGGTGGTGGTGTAACAAACTTACTTATAATAGACGGTGAGTCAAGAGCAGCAGAGGTGTTTAGGACTATACCTCTCCTTGTAGTGGATGGTAAAATAGGAAACTTTCCATCACGAGACTTCCCCATGATGAAAGGAGTAGTAGTGAACAATAATAGATCCAAGTGAACTTACAAATAAAGTTATGCTCCCCAGAAACAGCGCCAGAAAATAGTCTTGATGACCCACAAGTATAGGGGATCGTAACAGTCTTCGAGGCTAGTATTACCATATTAATTTATTCAACACAAGGGGAGCCAAAGAACACTTATAAACCTTAACAATTGAGTTGTCAATTCAGCTGCACCTAGAAATAGTCTTGCTCACAGAAGTTTATCAGTAGCAACAGTTTTGTAGTAGAAATAGCAAAGTATCAGCAGCAGGAAAACAAGAGAAATAGTAAAAATAGTAGCAAACATTAGGATATGAGTGAAGTAGGCATAGGGATGGATGGACGGGCTTTGCATGGACGATACTAAACATGTATCTTCAAGATCTAGGGCAATTGCAGATAAATAATATAAAGCATCCAAGTACTAAACAATCATAGGCATGTGCTCCATATATAGTTATGCGTGCTCGCAATGAGAACTTGCACAACATCTTTTGTCCTACCAGCCCGTTGCAGTGGGGCCTCAAGGGAACTACTGTCAATTAAGGCACTCCTTTTAATAGAGTACCAGAGCAAAGCATTAACACTCCATGAACACATGTGATCCTCACATCACAGCCATCCCGTCTGGCTGTCCCAATTTATGTCAGTTCGGGGCCTTTGGATCCGGACAGTGATATGTGTACATAACTTGTAGATAAGATCACAAGAAATACTATCATAATGAATCAATAATAAGTTCAGATCTGAGATCATGGCACTCGGGCCCTAGTGACAAGCATTAAGCATAGCAAGTTGCAACAAAGTCAAATAGCACTAATAGAGATACTAGGCACCATGCCCTAATAATCTTATCTGATTACATGATACAAATCATCCAATCCCTACCATCCCCATAGCCTACAGTGGGGGATTGCTCACTCATGGATGAGGGAAACATGGATGGTTGATGGATGTCACATCCCAAAATTTTCCAAATTTTGAAATGTGGAAAATAAATAAACAAAATAAAACTTTGTTGAAATTTAGGGTGAGAAGAAACTTTTGGATTCCAATTGGAAACATCAAAACCTATTTGGATCAAATAAAATCCTAAAGGTATTTAAATAGATAAAAAAATAATAAATAAAGTTATAATAGTTGGAATTACTATTTTTGGATCTTTTAATAAAAAGATTTGATTTTCAAAAGCAAAGGTAGAATTATAAATAAAGATTATTTTATAGAGCCAAATTAAATCTTGGCCAAGCTTTTGAAATGAAATATTACAATTTTATAAAAAGAGTAAAAGGTTTAATTAAATAAAATAATGAGGACTTATTATTATCCAATTTTATTAAAGTAAAGGTTTTTCTATTTTAAATAAACAGTAAAACTTGTTATTTTATTTTTAAATAAGTTTTCCAAGTGTTTTATTTATTCAAATGAAACCTACTGAATTGATTTTGGTATTATTTTAGATTTAAATTAGAGTTTAAAATAAATCAAATCCTATTTGAATTAATAACTAAGATCTATTTATTTAATTATTAATGGATCTTAAAAAAAGAATAAAATTATTTTGTTATGGACTTTGGATTATGATGATAAACAGAACTAAAATCAATGCAAAGTTTGGTGGTGGTTTGATTTGATTTTTTGTTTGAATTGTTTGTTTGAAAATCAAAACAGAAAATCAAATAGAAAAAGAAAAAGCTTACAGAATAAAAAAAAGTGAAACAAAACAGCCCAACCCAATAGGCCCAGCAAGCCCAGCTGCAGCCCAACTATTTTTCCCCAGTGAAACGTTTTCTTTCACTCGAACTCACACCCGCAGAGACGCTGAGCAGTAGACCCATCTCCCTCTCTCTCCACCTCGCTAACACACAGGCCCCACGCCACCTCAGCATCGTCTCCCTCGCGACCGTTCTTCCTCGCCGTTGCTACCTTTGAATGCGGCGATGAATGCGAGTTACTGCCGGTGTTATTCTCGCCCCTGACCATGCGTACTTACTCGCCCCTATTCCCTCTCTCTTTCCACCCAAACCACTCCACCCCTCTGCCACCGGGCTGCCCCAATTGTGAGCTCGAGCCCACTCTGCTCCGACGAGCTCCTTCGTCAATTCCGGCGAGGACAGACTTCCCCTCGGCCCCTGCTTCACACGGGTTTCATCAGCAGCCTCTTGCGCATCTCCCCGTGCCACTCGTTCGCCCGCGCGTGCCTCGTAGCCTCGGCTTCGTCGACACCGAGCGGGCGCCGCCGTCTGCCATCGCTCCGACGAACTCCCCCGGTAAACTCCGTCCGCCCCAGCACCTCTCGATCATGCTCACATGAACCCCACGGTCGCCCGCATCTTACCGTGTCTTTGTTTTGCCTTGGGGTGAACTGCAGCATCGCCCCGTCGTCAACCAGAGCCGCCAGACACTGTTGCAAACTCCGGCGAGGAATTCCCAGCAGCTCCGAGGGCCCCTCGCCAAGCCAGCGCCACCTTGAGCTTCACCTCGACCTCGCGAGAACGGTGAGCACCTCCGCTTCTTCTCTTGCGTCCTGTATCACCGGCGACGACCACGTCTGAGCGCTGCCGCCAGAGCGCCGCCGTCAGCGCCGCTCGAATTAGGTCGAGTAGTTTTACACCGTTAGATGTTAATCCTGCGGCTAAGATTAGAACTTAGACGAAGGGGTATGAGCCCATCTGAGCCACTAGATCTGACTTAAATCCTACGGTTCGCAGAGGCCGATCCGCACGAAACGGTACCGGCCAATAGAATTGCGCCGCGTGGCACTGGTTATGTTTAAAACAGAATTTTGAATCTGATTGATATGAAATTTTGTAAAATTCATAACTTTAATTCTACACGTCCAAATTTTGCAAATTTTATATCAATGGAACCAGTAGAACAAGTACTTTGCAACCACGCAACTTGTTTAATGTTTGATTCTGTAAAATTGGTTGAATTTGCAGAAACTTGTGTAGGCTTATTTTGAATATAAAAATTATTCTAGATATAATTTTAATATGAAATCTTTGCAAATGGTTTGATGTGAACCTACTGACCTTAGGAACCAACTTATGGATTTAAAAATGAATTTTGTGAAGTTTAGGAATAAATACTTGAATTAGCTCATTTCTAGTCAAATAAAAATATTGATTTTGATATGGAAATGATTTTCGAGTAAAACCTTTGGGAAATGATTTGATTCAAACCTTCTGACCCTAAACACCAAGTTTTGTGAATTAACAACTTATTTGATAACAATATAAAATTATTGCTTTGATAGAAGCATTTCAAACCACATAGAATAATGATTTGATTTAAAAATGGTTTATAGATAAAACCTTTTGCAAATGGTTTTACCACTTTAGTAAATGACCACTTTGAACTTTATAATGTTTAGAGCCTAGTAGAAACCATTTTTGCAAATAAAACTATCTTTTGCATGCTTGCATGCATGACCTTGTTTTTGTTATTTTATGTGTGTTAAGTTGTTTGAATGTTGTGTTGAATATGTGTTTGCTTGGTTGTATTGTAGTGGAATTAAAAGAGAGTGATATTTGCAAGATCAAGAAGTGAACCAAAATTCTCTACTAAAAAGGAAAGTGACACTATCATCCAAGTCCTACTATTTTCATTGCACTTAGTGGAATTTTGTAACATGCATGAAAAGGATTTCTACATTTTATGCTATGCTAAATCCTAATAGGATACCCTTATATATTCCTTAGTGGAAACAATGTAGTTGTAGTATGCTTAGCCCTGCTATATATTGGGATGGGATACATGTTAAGATTATATGAAGTATTTAAAAGACTTATGTTTTATATAATAAAACAAGTACTCAATGAACCACCTGGGTGGACAAGGATACTCAAGTTTTGGTCAAGGTGGCAACAAAAGGAACCATGTTTATATGGCTATCTCTTTTTGTTGTGCACTAGAAGAAAACCACCCAGGGACTTAGAGATTGAACATGTTTCTCATACAGTGGCTTCTGTGTACAGCCACATGCTAAATGGGCTCTGGCTTAGTCAACTACATAGTGGAAGACCCATGCATTGGCATCTTCAGGTTAACTGGATTTGTGCTAGGGAACTTGAAACCCTACATTGGTGCCTGGATGACAAGCTAGCATTGTGTATTGGGAGGACTCCTATGGAAAGACTTTGTCACATTCTCAATCTTCCAGTACTCCATCTTGGTGAGTACTTATCCAGCGGCCACTGGTGGCATCAAGATGAGATTGTGTCATGTGGGTAAAGTGTACAACTTCTGCAGAAGATCAAATTCTAAGTACTTAGTCGTGTCCCCAGTTATGGACAACTCTGAGCAACTAAGGCCTGAAGCTATGGAAGATCTCGACATTCCAATTTCTCAAAGTTAAAACTTGAGGGTGACAACAAGGGATTTGAAGCACTTTGAGTTTTCCAAGAAGTTCAAAAATATTTGACAAAGATCAAAAACTATTTTGAAAAGATAGGATAAAACTATATTGCTTTCTGCAAATGAGCCTAAACCCCACTTAGCCAGATATGCATGAAATGATAGGATCCACATATTTCTACTTAGTAGTGAAACTTGCCAATACAATTCAAATGTATTGACCCTTGTGGCTGCAACTTATTATGTTGCAGGTTTGTTTGATGTTAGAGAAGTGTGTTGAATTAGGATTACAAGTCTACAACCAACATGACTGCCTATGGCACTTTGAAGATGAAGGACCCCATGCTTATAGATATTCTGCTACAATGTAATGTGATAGCCACATGAGCTATGTAAGATGTAATGAATTATTTTATTCCTGGTTATAAAGTTGTATTATGACCTTTGTTTCTTGATATTACATCTTAACTCTGGATGCTAGCTATTGATCCAGGGACTAGCATTGTAAACACAGGGATCTCTACCTTATTAAAGGTTGGGAACCTTACAATGGAGAAGCGTTGTTGATGATGATGGCGATGATACTCTCGAAATTCCCCGTCCCGGCAGGGTACCAGAATAGAGTTTCTGGTTCCGAATCGCGGTTTCTGGTGGTGGCGGCGAAGCGGAACTCTTTCTGGAAAAACGTCGACCCCCCCCTGAGTTTTTAGGTCATAAGGCAACTTATAAGCGAAGAGGGAGGCTGAGGGGATGCCTGAGGAGGCCACACCCCCTCCAGGCACGGCCAGGCCTGGCCTGCATGGCAGGGGGTGTGGGCCCCCAGGCCTCCACTCCTTCTCGTATTCTGGCTCCGTGAGTCTTCTGGTGAAATAGGATTTTTGGCATATTTTCCAGGATTTTTCCTGATAGTTGATTTTCTACACAAAACTAGACACCAAGGTAATTCTGCTGAAAACAGCGTCAGTCCGTGTTAGTTGTATCCAAATCACACAAGTTTAGAGGAGAAACGATAGAAAAAGTGTTCGGGAAAGTAGATACGTTTTGTATGTATCACTTCTCTTGGTAGGTCAAACCTCACCAAGGTTTTATCATAAAAAAATTGTAAGACTTTTCCAAGGTCTTCCCATCCTATAGTTTTGCTTTGGCGGAAACAGGGTCTCCAAAGGGTTATGGTGTTTTACACCATATACCATACTAGGGGTGAGTGGGTGTCATCAATGGGTTCTACTTACTTGTACAAATGTGTAATGGTTTGGAGGAGCCAAGCCACTACCAGTTATACATCATTAAAATAATAAAACAATTCAGTTTCATAAATAGTAGGTAAACATGCACAAGTAAAACAGTAGGACGAGGCTTATGAGCAAGAAGGTGGCTTGCATGTGACCAGCGAGATCTCCCTTGACTTATTTAGAATATCAGAATACCGATAACAATAATAATAATAATAATAATCTGATGCTTCCTTCTTCTCGTCGTCACACAATCGCAACTATCGTCGTTATCGATCAAACATGCATACAAGCAATGCATAAATCAATGCAAGGCATAAAAGCATCAACACATACATAAAGAAGTGAACAAATCAAGAATTAGTAGGTATTGAGTTATTGGATTTAAAGCAAGTGGAAATGCTTGAGAAGAAAAAATGTGGGTTTTCCTTAATGAATTTGGAGGCCAAATCTACTTACTTAAGGGTTTTTAAACTAAGGTGAAGTTCTGTATGATATAAATATGAAAACATGATATCATCAAATGGGTATTGATAAAGTGAAACCAAAAAAGTGGTTTCACTATTTTATCAATTTCCATTGATTTACTATGTATTTTATAGAGATTAAAACTTTAGTTTCAGGGAATAATTCACCATAAATCTTTTGTAGTTCCAGAAATTATTTCCTTGGATGGTTAAGTTGGCTTTGCTGGACTGATTCACTCAGAGATGGAATCACATTAAAATATTTACCAGAATGCCCTTAGAAAATTCCCAAAGGCAGCCCTAGAAGATATTTGTCTTTTTAACCAGAATTATACTACATGGTATTTTGATGTGATTACAAATACACATCACAGGTATTTTAAATACCTTGCTGTGTAAATTGGAATCACTCTTTTTGGAGGTACATAATTACTGTAGTAAATTTATTGGTTAACGAACTATGCACAGAAAATTTTAGTTCACAATAAATCAAAGAGAGCTCAATAAATACTGAGCTCCTAGGGTTTTATGGATATTATGTGTTATGAAATATGAGAGTTGGAATTAGGTCAGTACCTATTTTTATTTGACCTAGATAAATTCCCAATTGCAGAAATGTGATGTTTTTGTTATTTTTACTATGGGCAAACTAGGAAGCAATTTGCGGTGACCCAGCATACAAATGCATATGTAGTACACTATAGTCATTGACATGACATCCACAGAACACCATTCCATAAATATCACATCCCTTAGAGTGGTACAACAGAAACATTGCAGGTCCATATTACAAACATACACACATGATTGTTATTATAATACCAGAAGTTTGAGACTTCAAAAGATTCAACTTACATACCAAATATAAACTATTTCAGTGGAAGTTTTAAAGTTGCAACTTCAACTACGAATTGAGCTCAACGACTTATTATATATGACTCATGTTGCTCAGCTCAATTGGTTACTAATTACTAAGACAGTTATTCCGACTCATTGTGCTCTCCTCCATAGACTATGTCGTAGTCCACCCCTTCTATAGCACCCGACATATCTGGCTCCTCGTAGTAGACCTCCTCTTGGCTTTCAGCTGCATACAGTGGGGTATCTTCTATATCCTCAGAGTATAAGCAGGGGATCAAAGAAAAGGGTGAGTACCAGCATTACCCAACAAGTTCCTTATATGCAAGGTGGGAAGTTTGATGCTCTATCTACCACCTCGGACTATTAGTCCTTGGCACTATGCAGTTTTCATAAATCTTCCACAAAGATTGATTTTGTTGTAAAAAACTATGACCATCAGCCTTCACAAGTTGACCAGAACTTTCATGGAGTTCCTTTCCTGCCACGTTTGTAGCTCCTTCCCAGAACAGGGAGTAACAAGTTACAATTCTTACACTCTGCAGAGGTGCGTTACTTTACCCATGAGAGATCAACTCCTTCTTGCACAACTGGGCGTACTTTCCCGTCCACAATTCCATGATGTGGGTCCAAATAAGTGATCAAAGTCAATCACTTCCCTTTCTCGCGACCCCACATAGAACACGACCTCCCAAGCAGAGCGACCTCTGTTATTCCGCATAGCGGATATAACTATGGTTGACTCCTTGAGGACTCCAGTGAGCAGATAGGAACCTGGTTGCCCCCATCATTATGAGGACATACCTATGACGGTCTCTCAGGGATAGACTTGACACCAATATCGTGGGGAACTAAGGGGTCCAACCCATGTTGAGCCTCGTAAGGTACAACAGCATCATGAGATGGTCATCCATTCATGGGAAAGGAGGAAGATCAAATTGACTTCTTCATCCCATTCCAAATCTCATGGTTAATGCGTGATATACGGCACTAAAATAACTGATGTCATGGGTTGTTAATTCCTAGGTGATTAATCTTTTTGCAAATAGAAACCTAAGTTCTATTGCTCACCAAATCCATATCATCACTTAGGATGATGCCAACAATTTATTTATTTGAGAAAATAATATTTTCTTTCCTCGAAACATAGATGATAACACACAAATTATAAATACTTTGATAAGGACATGAGCAAGTGATGAAATTGCCTTCTGATTGCAAGGTAGTGAAGTTGGATGCTTGCACTGGACCTTGAGCTTCTATGTCTACAAAACACTATTATTGCCCGATAAGGACAATATTTAAAGAAGCAAAAATGAATATGCATAGTAATGTCATGCATCATTTATTATTTAACTTCTTTGTGTGTTTTACCCAATATTTTAGTTTCTGGAATTTCTTTATGTAATAAAAGAATTATTTTTAAGGAATAACCTTAACATTTTATAAATATTATATTCACTATTTTTATAATGTAATATATTATTAATAGAGTTAAAAACTAATTTTTTATTTTATTTTTAACTCTTATAATTGTTTCCTTAATATTTCTTTTTAAGAATAAGTATGTTAATTAAAGAGATTTTATTTTGGTAGCTTAAATATCAATTTAGTATTTTTCTAAAATACTATAATAACTAAACATGATAAAAGTTATTTTTATTTATTTTTAGGTAATTTCTTGATTTTTAAAAATTTCCTTAAGGGATATATATTATATAATCTTTAACCTAAAGTACCTTTATTAAAAATAGGTTTCTTAATTTAATTTAATTGGTTATTTTATTATGAATCTAAAAATATATTGTTTGAAATTTTAATGCCTCTATTTTATTTTCTAGGATTTATTGAATCCTAGGGGTATTTTGGTCTTTTGCTAAATTATTAAAATTTTATTAACATTTGGGCCTACCCCATTGGCTATTTGGGCCATTATTGGCCTATTGGTCTGGTCAAAACAGCTCCCCGAAGTGGTACTGGCCCTATCGGCCCAGTACACTCCCCTCTCTCTCTTGTTCACTCCTCTCCTTCTTCCTCGACCCCGTGGGGTTGCCGACGCTGCCGCCGTGCGATTCATGCCGCCCTGGTCCTCCCTGGTTGCCGTCGTGGTGCATGGCATGGTTGTTGGCCCTGCTCCTTCATCTAGTCCATTTCGATTTGGCTTTGGGGCTCTCCCGCGGCTAGGCTGGCTCCGTCTCGAACCCTAGGGTTTGGGGTGATGCCGCCGCCGCTGCTCGAGTGGTGTTGTGGGGTATTTGTATGTTGCTATGGTGGTTCTGCTTGTCCTCAAGTGTAACTGTGGCCACCTCCTCAGCTCGGTGCTCCCCGTGCCGCCATGCACTCGTTGCCCCGACTACTTCCTCTTCTAAACTACAGCGAGGACCTTTGGTGAGTCTAATCATGATCTCCCCTCGTGTCTGATGTCCTCTGCCTTCCTTGATCTTATCTGTGTGTCTCAAGTGTGCAGCCCTAATTAGGGTTCTTGTCCTGTTTAGGGTTCCTCCCTCTGTTTTGGTTATATATGATGAACTAGAACTAGTGGTGATGATTAGTGAGGATTGTGATCAAGTACACTACATTGATCATTGTTTACATTTGATTTTTATGATGCTAGTAGCCTTATAGCACTAATTCCAATTGATAATTGGTCATGGCCTAAATGGTAATGCTACTATGGAGTTTTACTGGTGGTGTTGGTGGACTATGAATTCACCACTGTCAAGATATTAGTACTGTCAGTAGTACTATTAGTGATTGCCCACTGAACTTTTGAGCTCTAACTTGTGAGATTATACTTAAAATTAAGTTAATAATGTGATTATAGTAATACTCTGATTATGTGGATGGATATAGACTTGGTAATGATTCCTGGTGGTTGATTCCAGGAAAATGATATGTAGTGTCTTTCAAGTTAATTTATGCAAGCTAAATAATGGATGTGCTTGATTTAGAACCTGTTCTTGTGACACCATCTTAAAATGGCACACAAGTCTAGGTTCTACTACTGGCTTGATTCTATTGGTGCTTAGCATTGGGTTTATGTCAAAGATAAGTTAGAAGCTTCCTTTTTAAACATGTTAGCCTATGATATTGGTCTGAGGCTTAGGAACTAGATTCCTTTGATGTTGTCCCTCATAGGCATGTTCTGATATTATCATTAGTTACTGGATCTTGAATCCTTTTGCTAAAATGATTGAGGTGCTCATGGTTTTATATGAGTTCATAAGATTTATGAATTCTGGGGTGCTACTCCACTAGGAGATGTGCCCAAAATTCATAAGCTAAGCTACGGTCATATTGGAATATAAGATTTGGCTATAATATCCAGGATCTATGATGCTCGTCTCAGATACTGGGTTGATTTGTAAGATTTTAGCATATTCTTTATTCAAAAAGATCATCTGTGATGGATTCACCCCACTTGCGTGAGGGTTTTATATTACTCACCACAACCGTTAGGTTGCTGGTGTTGTGGCTGATTGATCTGGTTGGCTAGATCTTGTTGATTGTGCTGTTGGCTTGATCTTGTCCTTCACCTTCTGGTTCCTGTAAGCTTGGCCTTGACCTTGCATTAGCATCTGCTTTCTCCTTAGCCTCGCGCTCCATGGGCTATTGTTCAGATTTAGTTTCTACACCTGATTCCATGAACCCCTAGTCCTGCAATATAAAGAGAATACTCATAATTACATCATGCACATGTGTTCTGAGCTTAACTTCATGCACAGAACAAGTCACACAATGGAAAACAAAACCCTAATAAGATCCAAATATGCATTTCACATATTATACATTACAAAAAACTTAACGAATACAAAGTCATTACAAACCTGTACCATATAGGTACCATATCACATAAGAACACTACCTCACTTATTTAGATACATCATTTTATCGCACTACAATACGCAATACCAGCTACTTCCTAATAAGTAACCTACGTCTTTAGTATCCACGAAGCTCATCATACATGCCTGAAGTCCAACCGTGACGTCCTTCGCACATTTTGTGGAACAAGTGGCCTTCTAGATGAAACATACTCGGTATCTGAAGTATCAGTACTTGAGTTATTACTCAGCCTTAGTGCATTGACTCCATCCAGCTCATCTAAAAATACTTCAGCAACATATTCATCACTATCACCCACTTGCATCTCCTGAGCTTCATTCCTAGGGTTGTCAACAGAATACCCAGATTCCGCTGCAACCCAGCTGATCTGTTGGGCAAGAGAGTTAAACACTGGATAATGTACATTCCCTGGGTTTTGATAAGATATTGATGATTCAAACACTCTCTCCTCAGGATCTTTTTCCTCCTCCTAACTTCCTACAAATATGGTATTTCTGCTACTATCATTAGGATTGATTCTCGCACCCATCCACTATTTGATTTCCTCAGGATCCCTCAGGTGATCCCATCCGCCATCCATCAGAATTCTCAATAGGAAGTTCTGAATCAGATCCTTCCTCAGAAGCCTGTGGTACAGGATACCTCATATCTAAAGTAGGATCATAGGTAGGTTCTAGTCTGGGTGAATAAGGATATGGTGTAAATGATTCAGGATCTATAGGTATATCCTTAAAGATTCGTTTTGCTCTACTCCTTGCTTCATTCTCTAACTGAGATGCTAACTGGTTCCTTTGTTCTGGATCAGTTAGATCCTCTAACATGTCATTTTTATCCTCTACTATGACTTGATGTGTCTTATACAAAGACCCAAGAATCAGTCGATATCGATCCATAAACTTGGAAGCTAACTTAGGATGCTTCTTTACTAAAGTAAGATGATCCGGTACTGGCTCCGAGTTGATAGAATCATGAGGAATCACAGAAAATGTGCTCCCTTCTAACTCCTAGGCTTTATGCTCCGGGATATTGGTTATCGCCTCCAAAACAGCAACATGGTATGCTGCTAAATGACTCCTACCTTCATGTATAGGTAGATCGTGATATAATCCAAGCTCCTTTGGAAGTTGGATACTCACACGGTACTTGGATAACATACGACCATCATAATAGGTTATGGTATTCACTGGGATCTTAATTGGACAACTAAAAATCCATAAGAGTTGATGAAGATGATTAGTGAATGATCCTTGATAATCATCGAGAGTCTCCTATTTCCTTACCAAAGTTTGTTTTGGAAACTTTGGTGCCATAACATTGTATACCAAAAATATTTTGATTAGTAAACAATAATAAATTGCATCATAACAAAGAATTATCGCACTAACATATATGATAGAATATTCTCATTTGAATACCCATTATACCCTTTTAGAGAATTCTTTATCATTGCTATAAACTTCTACAGGTAATACCCTTTACTAGGTTTCCAACCTAAGGTCAAAGCAATTGCTATGATACCAACTGCGGTGACCCAGCATACCACTACATCTGTAGTACACTATAGTTGTTGACATGACACCCACAGAACACCATTCTGTAAATATCACATCCCTCAGAGTGGTACAACAGAAACATTGCAGGTCCATATTACAAACATACACACATGATTATTATTACAATACCAGAAGTTTGAGACTTCAAAAGATTCAACTTACATACCAAATATAAACTGTTTCAGCGGAAGTTTTAAAGTTGCAACTTCAACTCCAAATTGATCTCAACAACTTATTATATATGATTCATGTTGCTCGTCTCAATTAGTTACTAATTACTAAGACAGTTATTCCGACTCATTGTGCTCTACTCTATAGACTATATCGTAGTCCACCCATTTTACAGCACCAATCAGATCTGGCTCATCGTAGTAGACCTCCTCTTGGATTTCAGCTGCATACAGTGGGGTATCTTCTGGATCCTCAGAGTCTAATCAGGGGATCAAAGGAAAGGGTGAGTAATAGTTTTACCCAGCAAGTTCATTATATGCAAGGTGTGAAGTTTGATGCTCTATCGACCACCTCGGACTATTACTCCTTGGCACTATGCAGTTTTCGTAAATCTTTCTTCAAAGATTGATTTTACTTTTAAAAACTATGCCTATCACCCTTCACATGTTGACCAGAACTTTCATGGAGTTCCTTTCGTGCCGCGTCCGTAGATCCTTCCCGGAATAGGGAGTAACAAGTTACAATTCTTCCGCTCTGTAGAGGTGCGTTACTTTACCCATGAGAGATCAACTCCTTGTTGCACAACCGGGCGTACCTTCCCGTCCACAATTCCATGATGTGGGGCCCAGTAGGTGATCGAAGCCAATCACTGCCCTTTCTCGCGACCCCACATAGAACACGAACCCCCAAGAAGAACGACCTCTGTTATTCTGCATAGCAGATATAACTATGGTTGACTCCTTGAGGACTCCAGTGAGTAGACATGAACCTGGTCGCCCCCATCATTATGTGGACACACCTATGACGGTCTCTCAGGGATAGTCTAGACACTAATATCATGGGGAACTAAGTGGTCCCACCCATGCTGAGCCTTGTAAGGTATAACAACGTCGCGAGATGGTCATCCGTTCATGGGAAAGGAGGAAGATCCATCTGACTTCCTCATCCCATTCCAAATCTCATGGTTAACGCGTGATATACGGCACTAGAATCACTGATGTCATGGGTTGTTAATTCCTAGGTGATTAATCTTGTTGCAAATAGAAACCTAAGTTCTATTGCTCACCTAATCCATATCATCACTTAGAATGATGCCAAAATTTTATTGCATCTGTAGAAACCTAAGTTCTATTGCTCACCTATGCTACCGACGCTGCTCCAGTGGTGCTGTGGGGTGTTTGTATGTTGCTATGGTGGTGCTGCTCGTCCTCAAGTGTTGATGTGGCCGCCGCCTCGGCTCGGTGCAGGTTGCAGCGCCCTTTGGTGCTCTCCGTGCCGCTGTGTGCTCGTCGGCCCCTCTGCTTCCTCTTCTAAACTATAGAGAGGACCTTTGGTGAGTCTAATCCTGATCTCCCCTCGTGTTTGCTGTCCTATGCCTCCCTTGATCTTATTTGTGTGTCTCAAGTGTGCATACCTAATTAGGGTTCATGTCCTGTTTACGGTTCCTCCCTCTGTTTTGGTTATATATGATGAACTGGAACTAGTGGTGATTATTAGTGAGGATTGTGATCAAGTACACTACATTGATCACTGTTTACATTTGATTTTTATGATGATAGTGGCCTTATAGCACTAATTCCAATTGATAATTGGTCATGACCTAAATGGTAATGCTACTGTGGAGTTTTACTAGTGGTGTTGGTGGTTTGTGAATTCACCACTATCAATATATTAGTATTGTCAGTGCTTGCCCACTGAATTGTTGATCCCTAACTTGTGAGATTATACTCAGAATTAAGTTAATAATGTGATTATAGTGATACTGGGATTATGTGGATGGATATAGACTTGGTAATTATTCCTGGTAGTTGATTCCAGGAAAATGATATTTAGTGTCTTTCAAGTTTATTTATTCAAGCTAAATAATGGATCTTCTTGATTTAGAACCTATTCTTGTGACACCATCTTAAAATTTCACACAAGTCTAGGTTCTACTACTGGGTTGATTCTATTGGTTCTTAGCATTGGGTTTATGTCAAAGCTAAGTTGGAAGCTTCCTTTTTAAACATGTTAGCCTATGATGTTGGCCTGGGGCTTAGGAACTAGATTCCTTTCATGTTGTCCCTCATAGACAAGTTCTGATATTATCATTAGTTACTGGATCTTGAATCCTTTTGCTAAAATTATCGAGGTGCTCATGGTTTTATATGAGTTCATAAGATTTAAGAATTTTGGGGTGCTCCTCCACTAGGAGATCAGCCCAGAATTCATAAGCTAAGCTATGGTCATATTGGAATTTAAGATTTGGCTATAATATCTAGGATATATGATGTTGGTCTGAGATCCTGGGTTGATTTGTAAGATATTAGGATATTCTTTATTCAAAAATATCATTTGTGATGGATTCACCCCACTTGGGTGATTTCTAAGAGATCTAGATATAAAACAACACATGTATATTAATCTAGAGAAAATGGTTAGATCATGTGAGGGTTTTATATTACTCACCACAACCGTTAGGTTGCTGGTGTTGTGGCTGATTGATCTGGTAAGCTAGATCTTGCTGATTGTGCTGCTAGCTTGATCTTTTCCTTCACCTTCTGGTTCCTGTAAGCTTGGCCTTGACCTTGCTATCCACCTGATCCACCCCCTCCTTATGTCACCATTTGGTGAGTACTTGGATGTTCTGGTGTATGGTTTGGCTGATGATTTGCTTGGCTTTGGTAAGCTTGGTGTGTTCCTGGTTTGATGTTTGAAAGTGAGAATGAGCTGCTGGAAGCTTTGCTACAACTGAGCTCTTCTCCTTTTGCTTGTGTGGCTGCTGTTGCTGTGTTGACAGCACACACCATGCAGTCAAGTGACTGTGCTGCTTGGCTGTTGGGTGCATGGTGTGGATCAGATCGATGATGTGTTTAACCTTTTGACCTTTTACATTTTACCCACCTGGTGAAACTTTCCCCTTTTACTTACTGCTAATATATTGACTTGTGGCTTATTTATTATGGAAGAACATATTCTTTCATATTGGTGAAACTTGCCCCTTTAACAATTACTCAATGATGCAAACTTGAGCAGTGCACTTCACTGCTCTCCATTGAGAGTAATCTTACAATTAATATTTTATTTTCATTTTGTTTGTTTTATATTATTTTACAGGTACAAGTTTTGGATATGCAAGATTTAGTATAGGATTAGATAGATAGATACATTCATATTGTACTTTTATTTTATTCTTTTTTGTAACAATCTTGTAATAGTTTATTATTTGAATTCCCTATATTGTAATGCCTTTATTGTACTGAAACCCTTCATTAGTTGAATGAGTCCATCATTGTAAAAATGTGTATGGAATAAGGATAAGAAATAAAGAGTCATTTCTTATTTGAATTACTTTATATTGAATTATATTATTATTTCTTTATTATAACAAATGATATTACTAAGTCATTTTGAAAATCATTTCAAAATACCAAAACTTAACTTTTAAATATAAATTCAAATTTCAAGTTTGAATTCAAATTCTTCCCCCCAAAACACATTGATTCATAAAAATAATGTCAAAATTTATAACGATCACTCTCAATATCTATTCCTACACACAGAGAGTGAAAGAAACTCTTATCACTTACGTTTTTCTTTGGCAAAAAATTTACCCACATTTTACAGATGAATGCATGCTTATGCACAAAATCCCAGTTCTACCCTTCGTTGGTTCCTAAATGCTGGGATGTTACATAATTTTAGGTGGCTCCAAAGGGACATACAAGGTATCTAGGTACCTTTCATCACAACTTGGGTTCAGGTAATTTTGGTTTAGCAAAGTTTCTATAAGAATTAATTAGTGAAAAATATACCTCTGGTATTTTAATTATTTGTAGAAAATGTGTTTACTAATTTGGTTTGGACTTAGTGTTGCATGTTGATGGAAACAGTAAGGTTTCTGTACAAATTTATCTCTTTGTGATTATACCTATTTTTCATTTTGATTTGTATTTAAACATTTAGGGAAGTGTTCAGATCTGGAATACTATTTTTAAAACGAAAAAGACAAAGGGGAATGTGGGCCGCGCAAGCAACAGATCTAGCCAGGCAACATGGGCCGGCCCGCTTGGGCTTCACGGGGCGTGTGGGATTTTTGGGGTTCAAAACCCGGCCATGGGGCCTGTTTGTCAGTGAACCGGAAATGATGAAGGGGTATAGGGCTCAAGGGGCCGTCGGATTAGGTGGGAATCGATGGTGCCAGAACCGTCTTCCTCCTCATGACCGGGAGACAGGGACGAAACCCTAGGGGCGGCGTGGGTGGTGTAGTAGCTTACCTGGGGGCTCGGAGGGGAGATACGGAGGGCCCATGGCTACGCGGTAGTCGGGGACGACCTCGGGGATGGGTTACAAGGCGTGGCTTGCTTCCTGGAGGAATCTCGCGCGAGGGAGCCCGCAGTGGTGTGATCTCGTCGGGGAGTCTTACCAGGGCCATCCTGGTCAAGATAAACAACATGGGGAGAGTCAGAGAGGGGAGGGGAACACCAGAGGGTGACATGCAGAGGGGAAAAGGTGGAGAGGAGGGAGCTATGCTCGGTTTTGGAGGAATGGACAAGACTTATTTTGCTTCTTCTCACAGGAAAGGCAGAGAAGGAGAGGAGGAGAGGTTCTCTGGTAAGGTGAGTGGAAAGGCTAAAGGAAAATGAGGGCGAAGGGAGGCGCTGGGGTGGCCTCGGGCTATTTATCTCGAGGAAGGGAGGTCCATGGTGAACCATGTCCATGTTTGGACATGATAGGTGAGGGAGTAGAGGATTGGCCAGGAGGGGTGGTGCTGGGGGTGTGTGGGCCAGGAGCTCGACCAGATGAGTGGAGGGAAGGGTGGTTGTTGCTATTTTTAATATACAAGATATTTTGAACAAGGTATGACCATATCTATCTATTACTTGCTCAAGATCTATAGGACAAGGGAGAGAGATGCTGCTACTGTGGTACACGACCAAGGGTGTGTGTGTTGTGTTGGGGAAGCTTGCTTGGCCATTTTGGTGGTAGCTTGTTTGGTTTGAAAGTTTGACATATCAATAATTTAAATATTGGTCAATTAGGTGATTGTGAAACAAGTCTAAGAATTTGGTCTTGTCAAGGTGGGGAAAGGGTACTGGTGCGTTGGTATGATCAAATTATTTGTCCAAGATTTATTTGAGATTTTTTAGAGGTTTTAAAGTCCACTTAAAACCATTTATTCAAAAGGTGTTGATATGGTTTCTAGAAGATCAATTGATATTTTTATATTCCACAAGATTGGTTTTTGATGTGATATGGTCCTAAATACCACATCACACATTTGAGGATTGTCTTGGAATTTATTTGGAAATAAAAGTATTTTTAAAACATTATTTCATGTTTCTGCCATTTAAGAAAAAAGGAAAAAAGAAATAATCAAGAATCTCAAAAATATTTATTTTTGATATGGGAGGATAGGGTATGATGTATGGGCCTCAAATGTGCCTTGAGTTGGCTAAGTAGATTGGAGAATAACAAACTTTCCTTCATATGGAAGATTTTGAAGATTTTGCAAAGGAGGGAAATTACTTTGTTTGGGGTGCCAAATAATGATGGAAATTATTTGGTAAATGTTTATATCTAAGGTGGATGATATCAAATTGAGTTATCCATCATTGGCAACCTTGGGTTTTGCAAAAAAGATGGATTTTAGAAGAGAATAGGGATTAGAGGATCTAGGGCATTGATATTTTTATACCACCTAGACAAGGTTGCATTACTGAGCTCAGATCTCACCTTGATGCAAGGGATATGTGTATGGTTATACCAAGTTATATAGATTATAGTGACAACAATAGTTTGGCATTGTTGTATTTGGGGTGGTTTAGGAGGGATGACAAACTTTGTTGAAAATAAGGTTGCCATAGCAGATGAGTCATGATGCCTCATAAACTAGGTGGGTTTACGAAGCACAGAGCTCCATTAGAAACAAGTGAAGGGTAGGTTGATAGAACATGATTAGTAGGTGGTAGCCATGCAAAGAGTTAGCCCAAATAAGATAGCATATGGATGTGAGCTTCTTCCAAAGTAGGCAAGATGACAAGATTTGAAGAATAGATTATTTTCTTGACTATAAAACCGTCATGGATGAGTGGGTCCAAGGAGGGTCTAGCAAAGGTGAGTGTGGGATTTGGTATTAATACTGATGTAATACAAGATGGTTCGATTACATTCTTAAGAATGCACATAGATTGGAGTAGGTGGAGTTCCAAAGATTGAATCTAGTTAATGATTCCAGACTTAGCCAAATTGGTAGATTTGTGGAGTTGTACTAGTATGCAAGAGGGAAACATTTGGAGAGGATGAAAGGTTTTATTATTATTATCATCAAGTGGATGATATTGAAGTAATACTTGAATGGAGTGACTCCATGCTTATATTTGGTCCTTGATGAGTTGAATGCTAAAAGAAATGGATTAGCTCAGGATGGATCTGCTTAAGTGGATGAGAGGGTTAGCTTAGTGACTAAGATGGATTTAGTTCAAGATTCATGATTTAGATAGGTGTTAATAAACTATTGGTTTTATCCTAGAGGATGAGCTATTATATTGGCTCACTATAGTTCCTAATCAAACAACGCAATCAGCATATCAAGGCAATACATTAGAAAGCAGATCAAGGAAATTCATCTTATCAGAGATATACAACTACTAATAAGGTTACCATCAAGCCTGGCTTGAGGTAAGCATGGGTGTTTTGAAGAGGTTTCATTTGGAAGTAAGATAAGGACCTCTTGGTATTTCTACCAAGATTAGAGTGAAGAGGTTTTAGGAAAGCTTTTGGAAAACCTAGAGATAAGAGTAGTTGAATGTTCTTTCTTGAAAACACAAGGATATTATATATAGGTATCCATAGTTTTGTTAAGTAGAAAATAATAAAATATTTTGTTGTGTTAAGGTCATCTTGGATCGAGTTTGAATTGCCAGAACTTCTTGAGAAAATGAAAGATGATCCAAGACATCTATTTTGTAAAATAGTTTTTTATCAACTGAGGTTGAGGTAAGGAGTATAACATCTAATACACAATCATAAGTATGAACACAAGCAAACAAGTAAGAAAACATTGCAACTCTTAAAAATAAAAAGTTTTTGTTCCCCCTGATTTTTTGCCCTTTTGACAACAAATCAGGGTTGCTGAAATTGGGATGTTACAGGTCTGGCTTCTTTCTTCTTCCGCTTCTCTGCTAGAACAGATCTCGAGAGACGTCCCTACAGCAGACGTGTGTCGAGCTTCAAGGCGCAACATTTGAGGCGTTGTCTTCATCGCAATACTCCTGCCTGCGTAAGGCATGCCATGGTCTTCAAGGGTATGAACTCCGTTCTTCATCTTCGTTACTTATGTCTACATAGTATAGATCTTGGTGATCATGTTCGTATAGGGATAATTTTTTGATTTTCTGCTGCGAACCCCTTCATGAAGCACTTGTCCATGGGATAAAAGTGGAAAAATAAATTGGCATCAAGATAATTCAATGCTTTGGTGACTCGTATCTACTGATTCAGCAAGTATCTGGTCATTGGGATGCTTTGGATGCAAACATGGCACCATAACGTTTCCATGTCCAGGAAATTTTGGGATACTTTGATGGGTGTGAATTCCATCATATACCTCAGGCAAAAAATGAAGCACGTGATGTTTTGTTGAAGTTAGGCTCATCCCGGCAAGCAATCCCGCCCGGTATAGCATTGGAACATTTTAGGAAACCCTTAATCAAGACATCACCTGAATCCGAGTCAATCTTTATCCCGACTGGTCAAGAGCCTGATGTGATACCAATGGATATAGATGTGGGGGTAGGTCCGAGTAACCCGGGGACTATTCCATTCAACCCCGGGACTGCCAAATCAAACTCGGGGACTGGTCAGAATATCTCGGCAGAGGCAATGTCGATCGAGCCAATGCAAATTGATGAAGAGGTTTTCCTAGCTCCTATCATACCAACTAGGGCACAACAATTTTCGAATTCTTGAAAGATGGAAACCTACCGACTGGTGAAACCTCGTCCAAGAGAATACAGAGAAGGGAAAAAATCTTACACTATCATTAATCGTGAGCTATACAAAAGAAGTGTAACCAGTGTACTTCAACACTTTGTTAGCTCGGAGCAAGGTTGATGGCTAACGTGGAGCCTGTTGGGAACCCCAAGAGTATGTTATGAAGCAGCACAGCAGCAAGTTTTCCCTCAGTAAGAAACCGAGGTTATCAAACCAACAGGAGGAAGGATACGTCATACAGGTGTTGCAAGCAACGCGGAGACCTGCACAACACAAACTCAAGACTTTTCCCCAATGAATCAGTGAGGTTGTCGCTGACCGGTTTGCTGTAAAAAAGGATTAAACGTATGGTGTGGAAGGTAATGGTTTGCAGCAAGTAAACAGGTAATAGTGGAAGATATATTAATGGTAAAGATTGGACCGGGGTCCATATTTCACTAGAGGCGCTCTCCTTAGATAAACAAGATGGCATGAAGGGTAAACAAATTATAGCAAGGAAATTGACAGGAACTGAGCAAGGCATAACAATGCAATACCAAACAAAAAGATCATATGAGATTCGATTGGGTAATACAGCAATATACATAGACCGCCATCCAACTCC
Organism: Avena sativa; assembly: GCA_916181665.1. Lineage (NCBI taxonomy): Eukaryota > Viridiplantae > Streptophyta > Magnoliopsida > Poales > Poaceae > Avena > Avena sativa. Next base: position 180,907,268 of record OV702284.1, on the reverse strand, counting down.
ATCTATGACTAGAATTCCACCTTCAAATTATCATCCGAACCCCCTCTAGTATTAAGTTTCAAGCAACAGACAACCGCTTTAAGCAAAGTGTGTAAGGTAAACAATCCACTTGTTCCATGAACAAGATACAGAAGAGATTTCTGTCACTTCCCTTGGAAACTAGAGGCATGAACCCACTATTGAGCATAAATACCCCCTCTTGGAGTCACTAGCAACTACTTGGCCAATATAGCTACTAACACCAGAGAGCATGCAAGATCACAAACAACACAGACATGATAGAATCATAAAGACAAAACCATTAATCAATCTGACATAGTAATCTCAATATCCATCGCATCCCCACAAACACAACATGCATGATTACAAATAGATTAGATCTTGATCATGAACGGAGCTCACAAGATCTATACATGAAAGAACAAGGAGGAGATACAACCATCTAGCTACTACATGGACCCATAGTCTAGGGTGGAACTACTCATGCTTCATACCGGCGAGAAGGTCTCGGGGATGATCTCCCCTCCGGCAGGGTGTTGGGAAGAACTTCAGATGCCCCCCGATCTAGGGACGATGGTGACAGCGGCTACAGAAGATTTCGTGGAGTTTTTTCGAGTGCCTAGGAATTCTGCATCGGGGGCTTCTTATAGGCGAAGAGGAGAGGCTGGGAGGCGGCCAGGGGGCCCACACCCTACACAGGCGCGGGGTGGGCCCACCCACGCCTAGGGGGTGCGACGGCCCTGGTTCGCCTCTCCGTCTCGTTTTCTGGATTCATGTCCCCCATGGTAAAATATTGACTTTGGCTTTTGTCCCGTCCAAATCCGAGAATATGTATTTTCTGCCTTTCTGGAACCAAAAACAGAAGAAAACAGGCAACTGGCACTATGGAAACTTGTTAATAAGTTAGTTCCAGAAAAGATATAAAAACACCTCAAAGTGTAGAGAAAGCAAAGCAAAGTAGATAGTAAACAAGCATGGAGCATCAAAAAATATAGATACGTTTTCGATGTATCAAGCATCCCCAAGCTTAACGCCTGCTCGTCCTCGAGTACATAAGTGATAAAAAGAATAATTTTTGAGGTGACATGAACCATCAAAACCATGATCAAACCATTTGCAAACATTGAAAGCTGGGATCAAAGAACTCAAAACATGTGCAGGAAAGATGGAGTTCTAACAATAGGACATAGTAACTATGCATGCAACATGAAAGGCTACAAACAAAGATCATGAATAACATGCATTGAAAAACATTTGTTTGTTTCACATACAGAAAACATGGCATAGTGGCAATAAGCTTGTCCCTCATATAGTAGCAAATAGATGCATACGACACCTTCAAAGTTCACAAAGGTGACTAGAAACAAGTAGCACAAGAACAAGTAATATCACAATATGCATCAATCAATAACTTTTGGAACACTACACACAGAATGACAACTATGCTCTCTTAATGGTGCCTAAAGGTAGAAGGTGGAGACTCAAATAATGGTGGAAGAAAGGCCCTTCATAGGGAAGCAGGGATTTCAAGTTTCAAAAAGAGCTCCCAAAAATTATGGTACTTGTTAGCTTTCAGCCCTCATTGCCCCTATCATAAGCATCTTGAAGTGATTAAGGTTAAAGTGAAGAAAGATGGAGTATATGCTTGACAAAGTATAAGTTGGCAATCTCAAGTCCCTTGAATACGATGGCCACACCTCATGCTACTCAACTTCAGTCACCTGTAAGTTCTTGTCATTGTAAGTACATGCGTATCATAGAGAACCGCCAACGGGGTACCCCTTGCACATGGTACAGGAGCTATCCCATAACAAAAATGATAAAGGCAAGTAGACAATGAGCATCTCAGCGATCTATTTATTTACTATGTGCATAGCTTTTTATTGAGGATGCTTCACAGATAGCTCATTATGGTGATGCTGCAAGTTTCCACCATGATTAGGCATGGATTAGGCTAGCGGCCCAGGCGTTTCTATAACACAAAAAACTCCATGGACTTACAAGCTTCCTCTTTATTTCACATTAGTGACATCCATAGACAAAAGAGCATGATATCAACTGTGTACAAAGTACAAGTGCAATGTTGAAAACATTCCCAGTGACAGCACAGTTCTGCTAATTCCAACATATAAGTGCAAGCATATACAACATAGACGACACAATGGTTCAAGTTTATTAGGGGAAAAGAATATAAAGTGTGCCATCAAGTTCGTGAGGGCTATAATCACTAAGTTTTCACATAATAAAGAGACTTTTTAACTGGAAGGTAGCTGAAAACAAGAATATACTTGGAATGGTGTAACACACCATGCATAGGAATTTATAGTGCACACTTTGGAATAACTTGGTTTCTTGGGAGTTGGAAGCATGAGTAGAGCTTACTAATACAAGTGGAGTCTAGCAAAAGACTGGGAGCAACCAACTAAGAGAGCAATAATGGCCATAAACATGCAGAGCAACAAAACATTACTAATCAAAGCATAGAGTGGTACTACAAGTCAAGGACTAAATGATAATAGAGGCTATGGTGACTTGTCATAGTCATAACATTGTGTGAGCATGTGCCAAGTCAACCCAAACAAATCATCAAAGGTGAATACCATAATACTATGCTTTTGCATGCTAAAACAACGCATAATTTCTTCAAGGCACTCTAAGCAATCACAATTGTTTGGAACAAGACATGCTATAGCAATAGTCACTAAACATAAGGTCAAAACAACACCTAGCATATCATGCTAAAGTCTAAGTCACAATCAATTGCAAGCTCCTCTTGCACTTTCAAGCAGGAAATTCCTACTCCTTTCCAAAACCAAGCAATTTATTTGAAACAACAGAGCGAGAACGGGGGTCCAAACTACTTTATTCAATCAAACTAAACAACTAAGCAAACCAAATGAAAACTAATACGCTCCAAGAACAACACAACTATGCATGAAACAATAAAAACGAAGTGTCTAGACAGACCTGAGCTTTTTATTGATGAAGAAGGGGATGCCTTGGGCATCCCCAATCTTTGACGCTTGTACCTCTTGGATATTTCTTGGGGTGACACCGGGGTGGCATCCTAAAGCTTGAGCTTTTGTCCATTCTTCATCTCATTACATCATTCTCTCTCTATACCTGAAATTTTTCCTTCATACAAAACTTCACACAATCTTCATTAGCAACATTAGTGTATTCAAAAGATAATAGACCTTTAGGTAAAGCTTTGGAACAGCAATACTTTTCACTAAAAACTCAAGCTACTGTAGAAAATCCTTCAAAAAGCTCAATTCACCACAAGAAAACTCAAAAAGGAAACAATAAGAAGCAAATGCAAATAATGGCAGAAATCTGTCAAAACAGACCATCAGGTAGAAAACGATTTTTTCGAAAATATTATGTTGCTCAAATCAAAAGGTGTTAAACTAACTATAGTTATATAACATACTGGGGGATTTATTCGGAAATTTTCAGCTCAATTCTAGTTACATAGACTCCTCACTAAGTTTTTTGGTGGAGGACAGAAATCTGTTTCAGGACAGCAACTCCCCAAATCTTACTTCCCTCTTATTAGAGGTCATTCTTGGCACAAAAAGCAAACAAAAAAGGATAAGGAGAGGTCATTACTTAATTAATAACTTCCAAGACTCAAGGAAACTCTTGGGTTATCTCCCAACAAGTACTTTTCTTTAACGCCTTTAAGTTAGGCACAAGAAGCAAGAAATCAAGTATTTTCAAATGAAGAAGCATTAACATCAAACCTTGCTTTCAAAGGAGGAGCAAAAAGCAACTTCTCTCTCCTCATAGGGAAGTGTTCAATACCTTTCTTGAATGTAAAATTATATTTAATGGTGCCTTCTTTCATATCAATGATGGCACCAACCGTTTTAAGAAAAGGTCTTCCCAAAGTAATAGGACAAGAAGCATTGTATTCAACATCCAAAACATAGAAATCCACAGGGACATAAGTATTGTTAACCATAATGTGAACATCATTAATACTCCCCATGAGTTTTTTTTAGCATTATCATTGAGTGGGACATCCAAATAGCAATCTTCCAAAGGTGGCATATCAAGAATTTCATAAATCTTCCTAGGCATAATAGAGACACTAGAACCAAGATCACATGAAACTTTGAGATCAAAGTCATTCACTTGCATATTAATAATGGGTTCCCAACTATCTTCTACTTTCCTAGGAATAGAATCTTTGTGTTTTAGCTTCTCTTCCTTAATTTTCACAAGAGCATTTGTAATGTGTTTAGTGAAAGCAACATGCATATCAGTAGCATCAGGACTTCTAGCAAGCTTTTGCAGGAACAAAATCACTTCAGAAATATTGCAACCATCTATATCAAATTCAAACTTAGCATCACTAGTAGTAGACTCATTAGTCTTAGGCATAGTAGGAGGACAAATAGGGAATTCTTGTGGTTTAGTGGTATCCATTATAGTGATGGTGCACACACTATTGTTTCTATCAATTTCAGCTTCCCTTTCCCACTTAGCATGAAGTTGAGCTAACAGCCTAACATTTTCATCAATAGTAACTTGTATGGCATGAGTGGCAGCAAAGGTACTTTCCATGGTTTCAGGTTAAGCAGCCATTTTATTAAAAAAGGAGGCCTGTGCTTCAGACAAAGAGGATATATTCTTTTCATCAGTCCAATTTTTTGACTATAACTAGGAATTTCTCTATTCAGATTCTCAAGTTGATTTCTAATATTTTTCAAAATAATAGATTGTTCCTCCATAGTTTTAGTGAAAATCTTGTTTTGATCATATTGCATTTGCATAAAGTTTTTAGTGGATCTCTCAACTTCTATAATCCTCTCTTCACTAGGCATTCCAGATCTACCCTGATAAGCATTTCCACTACGGGGATAAGGCCTATAATTACCATAAGTATTGTTGACAAAATTGTTATTTCTAATGAAGTTCACATCAACTTGCTCTTCTTAAGCAACTAGAGAGGCTATGGGAACACTATTAGGATCTAGAGGAGCTTTCCCATTAATAAGCATAGCCATAATAACATCAGTCTTATCACTCAAAGAGGAGGTTTCTTCAACAGAATTTACCTTCTTACCATGTGGAGCTCTCTCGGTATGCCATTCAGAGTAATTAACCATCATATTGTCAAGGAGCTTTGTTGCAGCACCCAAAGTGAGGCCCATGAAACTACCTCCAACAGCTGAATCCAACAGGTTTCTTGAAGAGAAGTTTAAACCTGCATAAAAAGTCTGGATAATCATCTAAGCAGTGAGTCCATGAGTGGGAAAATTCTTTCCCAAGCTTGAGCAACATTTTCATTATCAAGTTGTTTCAATTTCATAATGTCACTTCTCATAGATATAATCTTAGCAGGAGCATAGTACTTTTCAATAACAGCATCTTTGCACTTAGTCCAAGAATCAATACTATTTCTAGGAAAGGATAGCAACCATTCTTTAGCTTTTCCTCTCAAGGAGAAAGGAAACAGCCCGAGCTTAATAATATCTCCATATACACGCTTATACTTTTGCATCTCACAAAGTTCAACAAAGTTATTAAGATGGGCAGCAGCATCATGAGAACTAGCACCAAAAAATTGCTCTCTCATCACAAGATTCAACAAAGCAGGCTTAATTTCATAAAAGGTAGCATCAGGACCAGGTGGAGCAATGGGAGTGCTAAGGAAATCATTCTTGTTTGTGCTAGTGAAGTCACACAACTTGGTGTTCTCGGCAGAGTTCATTTTTGCAAAGGTGGGAAAGCCAAAAACAGTAGCAGCAACTAGAGTAGGAACTAAATTTTTTGTGTTTTTGAAAAAAAGAAAGCAAACCAAACTAAACTATTTTTTGGAGTTTTTGAAAAGAGGCAAACAAAACCAATAAAAAAAACTAAGCAAACTAAAAACAAAGTAAAGAGAAAGGAAGTGAAGGACTCCCCTTGTGAAGACGTCCTTAGCCTCCCCGGCAATGGAGCTAGAGAACTTGATGGCTAACGTGGAGCCTGTTGGGAACCCCAAGAGTAAGTTGTGAAGCAGCACAACAGCAAGTTTTCCCTTAGTAAGAAACCGAGGTTATCGAACCAGTAGGAGGAAGGAAAGGTCACACAGGTGTTGCAAGCAACACGGAGACCTGCACAACACAAACTCAAGACTTTGCCCCAACGAATCAGTGAGGTTGTCAAGCTCATCGGTTTGCCATAACAAAGGATTAAACGTATGGTGTGGAAGGTAATGGTTTGCAGCAAGTAAACAGGTAACAGTGGAAGATGTATCAATGGTAAAGATTGGACCGGGGTCCATAGTTCACTAGATGTGTTCTCCTTAGATAAACAACATGGCATGAAGGGTAAAAAAATTACAGCAGGGCAATTGACAGGAACAGAGCAAGGCATAACAATGCAATACCAAACAAAAAGATCCTATGAGATTCGATCGGGCAATACAATAATATACATAGACCGCCATCCAACTCCATCTATGAATAGAAGTCCACCTTTAGGTTATGATTCGAACCCCCTCTAGTATTAAGTTGCAAGCAACAGACAACTGCTTTAAGCAAAGTGTGTAAGGTAAACAATCCACTTGTTCCATGAATAAGAGACCGTTGTTTTCTCCCTAGTGGCAACATCACATCTACAACCGAAGAAATTTCTATCACTTCCCTTGGAAACTAGAGGCATGGACCCACTATCGAGCATAAATACCCCCTCTTGGAGTCACTAGAAACTACTTGGCCAAGATAGATACTAACAACGGAGAGCATGCAAGATCACAAACAACGCATACATGATAGAATCATAAAGACAAAACCATTAATCAATCTGACATAGTAATCTCAATATCCATCGGATCCCCACAAACACAACATGCATGATTACAAATAGATTAGATCTTGATCATGAACGGAGCTCACAAGATCTATACATGAAAGAACAAGGAGGAGATACAACCATCTAGCTACTACATGGACCCATAGTCCAAGGTGGAACTACTCATGCTTCATACCGGTGATAAGGTCTCTGGGATGATCTCGCCTCCGGCAGGGTGCCGAGAAGAACTTCTGATCCCCCCCCTGATCTAGGCACGACGGTGGCGGTGGCTACAAAGGGTTTTGTGGAGTTTTTATCGGGTGCCTATGGTTTTGTGGAGTTTTTATCGCGAGGCTGGGAGGCGGACAGGGGGCCCACACCCTACCCAGGCGCGGAGTGGGCCCACTCGCACCTAGGGGGTGCGGTGGCCCTGGTTTTCCTCTCCGTCTCATCTTCTGGATTCGTGTCCCCCATGGTAAAATATTGGCTTTTTCTTTTGTCCCGTCCAAATCCGAGAATATTGATTTTCTGCCTTTCTGGAACCAAAAGCAGAAGAAAATAGGCAACCGGCACTGTGGAAACTTGTTAATAGGTTAGTTCTAGAAAAGATATAAAAACACCTCAAAGTGTAGACGAAGCAAAGCAAAGTAGATAGTAAACAATCATGGAGCATCAAAAATTATAGATACGTTTCTGACGTATCAAAGGTTAAGAACTACTCCTGGATATTCACCAAGGGGAATGTGGGCACCACGCCTCATCCAGAGCCTTAGTGGCCAAATCATCTAGGCATGGGTTTTACTGGCCCAATGCACTTCAAGAAGCAGAAGTCATAGTGAAGAAATGCAATGGCCGCCAAAGGTATTCGAGCAAGAGACATACACTAGCAGCTGAGCAAGATACATACATCACTTGGCCATTTGCTGTGTTGTGCTTGGATATGGTGGGACCATTCAAACTCGCAAGAGACAATATGACTCATTTATTGATCACTGTAGACAAAATTACAGGTGGATAGAAGTAAATCCTATCAAGAAATGTGATGGAAAAACAAGTGTAACATTCTTAAAGGACATAATCCTAAGATATGGCTATGCACACAGCATAATAACAGACAATGGCACAAGCTTTGCCGAAGGAGCATTCGCTCGATTTTGTATGAAAAACGAATAAGACTCGATGTAGCATCAGTCGCTCACCCAGAATCAAATGGGCAAGTTGAAAGAACGAATGGGCTCGTGCTATCGAGGATGAAACATCAGCTGATAGAACCACTCTAGAGAACACCTGGTTGCTCGATAGAGGAACTACTCTCAGTATTGTGGAGTTTGAGAACCACCACTCTGAATCGTTTAACAGGCTATATGCCATTTTTACTCGTATATGGGGCAAAAGTTGTATTACCAAGCGACATAGAGCATGACTCGCCAAGAATTACTCAATACACTGAGGCCGAGGTAAAAGAAGCTCGAGAGAATGATGTTGACTTACTTTCAGAGAAAAGAGAATTGGCATTGTCTAGATCCACGATATACCAGCAAAGTATCCAGCTATCATAGCCGGAAAATAAACCCTTGTGTGTTCAAGGAAGGGGATTTGGTGCTCAGATTAGTGCAACGCACTACAGGGATGCACAAATTATCACCCACATTAGAGGGGCCATTTATCGTAATCAAGGATCTACATAATGATGCATATTATCTCATAGACTCTCAAGATCCACAGAAGAACAAGGCAGACAGGTCGGGTGAGGAAACCAAGAGGCCATGGAATGTTGCATTGCTTCACCCTTTCTATACCTAGGGGAACAATGTATGTATCTCTAAACTCACATATGTCGGATGTGTATGACGGCTATGTGCTATTGTCACATCCCAAAATTTTCCAAATTTTTTAATGTGAAAAATAAATAAACAAAATAAATAATTGTTGAAATTTAGGGTGAAAAGAAACTTTTTATTTCTAAATGGAATCTTAAAATCCCATCTTGAAAAAACTTTGGTTCGTGTTTGAACCCAACTAAATTCAAATCAAGTAGAATGGATTCTTCATAAATGCATCTGGAAATTTAAACACTTGGAAAATAAACCAAATCCCTAAAAACCCTAATGGGAGAAAATCATTCCCAAAGATATCTCTAAGACCATGGATTTGATCTATATAAAAATTGTCAAAAAACATTTATAAATGATCAAGAATAACAAATAGAAATATTATAAAAACCATGGGAATTGGTTTCACCTAAACTGGAGCCATAAAGAAAATCTTATGAATTTAATAAGATAAGGAAATTGAATTTCCAAAGCTAATAAAGCACCTATCTATAAATACATACCAAATGGTGAGAAAATAATCCTAAAGACATTTAAAAGGATAAACAAATATTAAATAAGATCATACAAATTGGAAACATCAAGTTTTGGTCTAGAAATAAAAAGATATGGATTTTATAAGATAAACAAAGATATAATTAATTGAAGAGTATTTTAAAAGCCAAATTAAATCTTGGCCTAATCCATAAGCTAATGGAATAAATACAATCCAAATCCAAATAAAATATTGGATAAAGAATTTTCAAATAATGGCATTAACCAAATTCTATTTCTAGTTGAATAAAGACAAAATCCCTGATGGAAAAGATTAAGTAAATCAAGGAAAATAATTTGAATTTACCCAAGTGGAATAAAAGTTATTTAATTGACTTAAATGAAATACAAGAATCATTTAAATAAAATTTATGGAATTAAACCCATATTTAATTTCATTGGAATAAAGGCAAATACCCAATTTAAATGATTAATAAATCATATTAAAAATATTCCAAATAATTCAAATTGAATTATTTGACACCCTATTAAATAAATAAAACCTACTAAATAGGTTTGGTAAAAAAATGGATTTCAAATAAAGTTTTAAAACACATTACAACCTATTTGACTGCCTGGACCCACCTCACCTCACTCTCTCTCGCAGACAGCCAGGTCCCACCTGCTAGTCTTCTCTTCCTCACCCGCGCGACGACCCCGCCCCCAGTTCCTCCTTCGCCATTTCTGGCCAATGAAAGCACCATCAATTCGCGTTAATCACTCCATTAATCCTCGCCGCAACCATGCGTACTAAACCGCCTGCTCCTCCTCCACCTTTCCCCCTGGACATTGCACACCCTCTGCCCCCAGGCCGCGCTAATTTAGACCTTGAATGCCCTCTACTCCGACGAGATCTCCGGCCAATTCTGACGCCGTCTGACCACTTCTCGCCTCCCAGTGCACGCGAGCCTGCTCCCCATCCCCTGGCTCTTCTCTCTGCACCCTTAGCGCACTCGCGCGCGCCTCAGACACTCGGCAACAACTTCAACTGAGCTCCGCCACCGTCTACTCGAACTCCAGCGACTCCACACTGTGAGCCCTGACCTCCCTTTCCCCTCTTTTGATGCTCTTGTGCGTGCCACAACCTTGCGCATCTGACCGTGTCCTCCACTCGTCTTAGCGCTCTCTCAATCCTTGCCTCCGTCAAGACCAGTACGAGCCCGACGCCAGGCAGAACTACGGTGAGCAATTCCCCAGGAACCCGTGCGCCCCTTTACTGACAAAGACCACGTTGAACATCAGCAGTGTGTTGCGAACTCGGTGAGCCCCCTCTCTTTCTTGCATCCTGCATCGTCGTCAACGACACCGCCAGAGCGCGCGCCGCCGTCCGCCGCCGCAAGCGCCGCTCAGATTTGGTCAGGCCCCTGTGCACCGTTGGATCACGATCGTGCGGCTGCGATTGATTGACTTATCGAAGAGGTATGAGAGCCTCTGTGCCGTGCAATTTGCATTAGATCTAGTGGTCCACGATAGTCGATCCACGCGAAACGGTACTGGTGAATAGGAAGCAGCCACGTGGCCCAGTCTGTTTTAATAAAATCAGAAATGATCTATTAGATGTTTAATTTTGTAAAATCTATAACTTTTGATCCACACGTCCAAATTTGGCAAATTTTATATCAATGGAATCAGCAAGACAAGTACTTTCCAACCATGAACTTTTTTTTGGTAAATTGCTTCTGGTAAAATGGTTGTTTTTGCAGAAACTTGTGTAGGCTTATTTTGAATATAAAATTCATTCTAAAATTATTTTTGTGATAAAATCTTTGTCAAATGGATTGTTTTGAACCTACTGACCATATACACCAACTTGTAGATTCAAAAACATATTTTGTGAAGCAAGAAAATAAATCTTTGAATTAAAGCATTTCTAGTCAAATAAAAATGTTGTTTATATGTTAAAAATACTTTTTGGAGAAAAATCTTTGGGAAATGGTTTGGATTAAACACTCAGACCCCAAACACCAAGTTTTAGAATTAAAAATGTATTTGGTGAACCCTATAAAGATTATTGCTTTGTTAAAGGCATTTTCAACCACATAAAATAATGCTTTGGTTTAAAAAGGGTTTATAGGTAAAATCTTTTGCAAATGGTTTTGCCACTTTTATAAAATGACCAATAGGTGTTTTAAAATGTTTAGAACCCATTAGAAACCACTTTTCCAAATAAACAATCTTTTGCATGCTTGCAAGCATTGCTTTGTTTCTATTATTTTATGTGATGTTTGCTTGAATGGTAGATTGAAATTGTGCCTTGCTTGATTGAATTGTAGTGGAATTTGAAGAGTGCGAATATTGCAAGATCAAGGAGTGAACTTATATTCTCTACCAAAAAGGCAAGTGATGCTTCATACTTTGTCCCATTATTTTCACTATGCATTAGTGATATTTCTAAGTAGGACTTGCATGGTATTTTTGCTAAGTACAAACTATGCCATGGGAAAACCTAGTAGATGAAACCTTAGTAGAATTTTCCTAAGTTAAGATTCCTACTACTATCATGCTTAGCTTAGCTAGTAGAAAACAAGGGTGGATTATATTCATGCTATGGAATATTTATAAGACAAGGACTTGTGTTTTGTTTAATAAAACAACTAAGTGAATGAAACACCTAGGTGGAATGGAAGGAATGGTTTGTGTTGAGTGGTTATACAAGGCCCATTTCTATGGTTTACCTTGTGTATCTCACTTGTGGAATGCCACCCAGGAACAAAGAGATTTGAGATGTGAAATGTTGAGAAGCTTCAAGTGCAGCCACTTGGCATTATGGGCTCTGCCTGGATCATATAGGTTGCAATAACTTAGCCAAATGGACAGTTGGTGGTAGGGGATGATAGGTTGGAACGCGTCCATTCTGGTCTAAGGGAAGGCTTCTGAAAGATCTTGTCTTGGTGAAACCAAGTCTTGTGGGGAAAGTGCACCACCTCTGTAGAGTGTAAAATCTAAGTACTTAGCCATGTCCCTGGCAAAGGACAATTTGAGCATCAAGACATGGAAGCTATCAAGAATCTCCTCATCCCAATTTTCTAAGTTAAAACTTGTGGTTGAACAAGGGTTAAAGGATCACCAATTTCTATTGGGATATGCCTTGGGTGATTTTGTCAAACAAAAACTTAGTGTTTTCAAATGATAAGGAAAAACTATTTTGAGGAAAGCAAGCCTAAGCTCCACTTAGCCAAATGCATATAGTTAATAGACTCCACTATACTACCATAGTATCACTTGCCAATACAATTCAAATGTATTGACCCTTGTGGCTATAACTTATTATGTTGTAGGTTTGTTTGATGTTAGTGAAGTGTGTGTTGATTAGGATTACAAGTCTACAACCAACATGATTGCATGTGGCACTTTGAAGATGAAGGACCCCATGCTATAGTTATTTATCCTGCATTGTAATGAGATAGCCAAATGATCTATGTAAGATGTAATGAATTATTTTATTCCTGGTTATAAAGTTGTAATATGACCTTTGTTTCTTGATATTACATATTAACTGTGGACGCTAGCTATTGATCCAGGGACTAGCATTGCAATCACAGGGATCTCTACCTTATTAAAGGTTGGGACCTCTACAGCTATCATTGAAAAGGTATGTGCCTGAAAATTGACTCAGCGACTTCCTCGTCGTAATATTTTCTGTTTTTTTATTTCAGTATTTAATTTTTGTGTTGGCTGGCTTTGCTCTCCTATTCTTATCTCTTACTAGTAATGTATAAACACCAACGGTCAACTCTTCGAATTAGCTGTTGTTCGAAACCTGGCTTCATGGCAATCAAGAGAAAAAGGAAAGAGGTGAATAAACATGAAAAATGACTAAGGAAAGGAAAAATGAGCGAGCGAACATTTATCTTTTGACTAACCCCTTGTAGGATATGTCGGTTTTTATGTCGAATGACTAATGGCGCTGCGTCAACGTGGGAGCGCTTTGTCGGGAAACCCCAAGAGCAAGGTATGATGCAGCACAACAGCAAGTCTTACCTCAGTAAGAAACCAAGGTTATCAAACTAGTAGGAGGAAGGAAACATCTCAAAGGTGTTGCAAGCAACGTGGAAACCTGAACAACACAAACTCAAGACTTTTCCCCAGCTAACAGTGAGGTTGTCAATCTCACTGGTTGCTTTAACAAAGGATTAACTTTATGGTGTGGAAGGTGATGGTGGTTTGCAGAAAGTAAACAATAACAGTGGAAGATGTATCAATGGTAAAGATTGGACCGGGGTCCATAGTTCACTAGAGGTGTTCTCCTTAGATAAACAAACATGGCATGCATGGTAAACAAATTACAATAGGGCAATTGACAGGACTGAGCAAGGCATAACAATGCAATACTAGACATAAAGATCCTATGAGATTCGATTGGGCAATACAACAAGATACATAGACCGCCATCCAACTCCATCTATGACTAGAAGTCCACCTTCAAGTTATCATCCAAGCCCCCTCCAGTATTTAGTTGCAAGCAATAGACAACTGCTTTAAGCAAAGTGTATAAGGTAAACAATACACTTGTTCTATGAACAAGAGACCGTTGGTTTCTCCCTAGTGGCAATAGCACATCTACAACCTTAGAGATTTCTGTCACTTCCCTTGATTAAATAGAGGCATGAACCCACTATCGAGCATAAATACACCCTCTTGGAGTCACTAGCAACTACTTGGCCAAGATAGCTACTAACAACTGAGAGCATGCAAGATCACAAAGAACACAGAGATGATAGAATCAATAAGACAAAACAATTAATCAATCTGACATAGTAATCTCAATATCCATCGGATCCCCACAAACACAACATGCATGATTACAAATCGATGAGATCTTGATCATGAACGGAGCTCACAAGATCTAGACATGAAAGAACAAAGGAGGAGATACAACCATCTAGCTACTACATGGACCCGTAGTCCAAGGTGGGACTACTAACGCTTCATACCGGAGGCTGGCATGATGAAGAAGAAGGCCTCTGGGATGATCTCCCCTCCGGCAGGGTGCCGAGAAGATCTTCAGATCCCCCCGATCTAGGGACGATGGTGGTGGTGGCTATAGACGGTTTCGTGGAATATTGATCGGGTACTTAGGGTTTAGGCATCGGGGGCTTCTTATAGGCGAAGAGGCGAGCCTGGGAGGCGGCCAGGGGGCCCACACCCTGCCCAGGCGCGGCCTAGGGTGGGCCCGCGACTGGGGGGGCGGCCGCCCTGTGGCGCCCCTCCATCTCTCATCTAGACTCCGTGTTCTCCTCGGTGAAATATTGACTTTGGATTTTGTCCCGTCCAATTCTGAAAATATTTCCTTACTAGCTTTTCTGGAACCAAAAACAACAGAAAACAGGCAACTAGCACTGTGGCAACTTTTTAATAGGTTAGTACCAAAAAACATATGAAAACACCTCCAGGTGTAGACAAAGCAAACCAAAGTAGATACTAAACAAGCATGGAACATCAAAAATTATAGATACGTTTCCGACATATCAAGCATCCCCAAGCTTAACTCCTACTCGTCCTCGAGTAGGTGAGTGATAAAAGAATAATTTTTTAGGTGACATGCACCATCAAAACCAAGATCAAACCATTTGTATGCATTGAAAGTTGGGATCAAAGAACTCTAAACATGTGCATGAAAGATGGAGTTCTAACAGTAAGACAAAGTAACTATGCATGCAACATGAAAGGCTACGAACAATGATCATGAATAACATGCATTGAAAAACGTTTTTTTGTTACACATACAGAAAACATGGCATAGTGGCATTCATCTTGTCCCTCATGGAGTAGCAAATAGATGCATAGGACACCTTCAAAGTTCATAAGAGTGACTAGATACAAATAGCACAAGAACAAGTAATATCAACAATATGCATCAATCAATAAGTTTTGGGATAATGAACATAGAACTAAGAATGGCAACAATGCTCTCTTAACTGGTGCCTAAAGGTAGAAGGTGGAGACTCAATATAATGGTGGAATAAAGGCCCTTCATAAAGGGAAGCAGGGATTTCATGTTTCAAAAAGACTTCCAAAAATTATGGTACTTGATAGCTTTCAGCCCTCATTGCCCCTATCATAAGCATCTTGAAGTTATTATGGTTAAAGTGAACAACTATGGAGTATATGCTTTAAAAAGTATAAGTTGGCAATCTCATGTCCCTTGAATACGAGGGCCGCACCGCATGCTACTCAACTTTAGTCACCTATAAGTTCTTGTCATAGTAAGTACATGTGTATCATAGAGAACCGCCAACGGGGTACCCCTTGCACATGGTACAGGAGCTATCCCATAACCAAAATGACAAGGAAAGCAGAAAATGAGCATCTCAGCGATCTTTTTATTTGCTATTTGCATAGGTTTTTATTGAGGATGCTTCACAGATTGCTCATTATGGTGATGCTGCAAGTTTCCACCATGATTAGGCATGGCTTGAGCTAGCGGCCCAGGTGTTTCTCTAAAAAAAATACATAACTCCATGGACTTACAAGCTCCCTTTTTATTTCACACCGGCGACATCCATAGAGAAAAGAGCATGATATCAACTGTATACAAAATACAAGTGCAATGTTGAAAACGTTCCCCATGACAGCATGGTTCTGCTAATTCCAACGTATAAGTGCAAGCATGTACAACATAGATGACACAATGATTCAAGTTTATTAGGGTCAAGAAATAAAAGGTGTGCCATCAAGTTCGTGACAACTTTAATCACTAAATTTTCACATAAGAAAATATTTTTTAATTGGGAAATAGATGAAAACAAGAATATACTTAGAATGGTGTAACACACCATTCATAGAAGTTTATAGTGGACACTTTGGAATAACTTGGTTTCTTGGGAGTTGGAAGCATGAGTAGAGCTTACTCATACAAGTGGAGGCTAGCAAAAGACTGGGAGCAACCAACTAAGAGAGCAATAATGGTCATAATCATGCAGAGCGACAAAACATTACTAATCAAAGCATAAGGTGGTACTACAAGTCAAGGACTAAATGATCATAGAGGCTATGGTGACTTGTTCATAGTCATAACATGGTGTCAGCATGTGCCAAGTCAAACCAAACAAAGCATCAAAGGAGAATGCCATAATACTATGCTTTTGTATGCTAAAACAATGCATGATTCTTCCAAGGCACACTAAGCAATCCCAATTGTTTGGAACAAATCATGCTACAACAATAATCACTAAGCATATGGTCAAAACAACACCTAGCATGACATGCTAAAGTCTAAGTCATAGGCAAAGCAAGCTCCTCTTGCAGTATTCAAGAAAGAACCTTCTACTCCTTTCCAACACCAATCAACTTATTTGAAACAACACAGCGAGAATGGGTGATAACCCACAAGTATTGGGGGTGTATCGTAGTACTTTCGATAAATAGGAGTGTCAATCCCAATGAGGAGCAGAAGGTGCTGAACAGTGGTATGGAGCAGGAAATCCCTGTGAATACTTAGCAAACGGATTTTTAGTGGTTTTCTGATAAGACAACAAAACAAAGATCAAGTAACAAAAACAACGAACAAACGGAGAAAGTGGCCCAATCCTTTCTTAGCAAAGGACAAGCCGGAGGAAATACTTATAAGGACCAAATGTTCTCGAGGACACATGGGAATTCTGTTAAGTGCTTTCGCTTCAAATAGCTGAGTACTCTTCTCGGGTGTTGTAAGTGTTGTGTGGGTGAACCTGTGCTAATGTACCGCCTTACTTGGACTAATACATACTTGTGATTAAACCCCATGCAAACATCCGTAACTGCAGTAAAGTAATTAAGATATAAATCTAACCATAACCTTAAACTTTGAGATCCTACTCTCCCTTGTGCAAAGGTGTCCTAGCGGGGGTTCAGGTTTCTGTCACTCTGGCAACCCCACAATTAGTAGCCAAATACACAATGCATTACCCTAGGCCCATAAATGGTGAAGTATCATGTATTCTATGTTCACATGACACCACTAGAATAATAGAACCACAACTTAAATACTAAACCACTGAATAATAACTCATCACAGATTCACTACTAACAACATAACTTCTCCCATGTCCTCAAGAACACAACGAACTACTCACGAGACATCATATGGATCAAGATCAAAGATGATATGGTAATGGATAACAATCTGAACATAAACAATAATCCAATGGTTCCACTCACAAGCATCAACTACAATAGTAATCAACACCGGGAAAGTTTCCCCTAAGAACTAAAGCAATATACAACACAATTTTTACAGCGGGAAAAAGTGGAGATGATAGAGGATGATGATGATGATGATCCCGATGAAGCCTAGCTTGATGATGGTGTTGATGGCGACGGTCTCCCCTCTCCGGGAAGGTATTCCCCTGGCAGAAATCTGTCTACCAGAGAGATCTTTCTCTCTCGGTATTTTCCGCCCCCTAGAGGCGGCGGAAATCTATCTGTGGTCGCTCCCCTAGGCTTAGGGTTCCGTACGGAAGATATAGGCGAAGGGGTGGAGTCGGAGGCCAGGCAGGTGGGCCACACCTACCCTACGCGCGGGGTCAGGTGGGCCTGCGCCTAGGGGGTGTGGGCCCCCTATGACCCCTCTTTGCTCCTCCTTCTGGCTTCCTTCGTCTTCTGGTAAAATAATATGTTTCCATATTTTTCTGGTATTTTTCTGATCTTCACGAAATTGCACCGAAACGCCTTCTTTTCCATCAGAATCCAGACTCCAGCAGTCCATCCTCCAGGAATCATGCGACATGCATAAACAGATGAAAAGCTATAAGTAATACCTAAGACAAATATCAATGAATAGAGGTAAATTATGATATAGAAAGGTGATGCAAATTGGGCGTATCAACTCCCCCAATATTAGACTTCGCTTGTCCCCAAGCGAAAACTGAGCTTAGTAAACATGTCCACAAGTTTATGGAGTGAAGTGTCGATAAAAGAATACGAACAAGAAGCATCACACTTACCATTGCACAACTCATAGAAGAAAGCAACTCACCATTATATAACTTAGATTGCAACCAAGTATAGCAGTCACAATAGAGATGTATAAAGATAAATCATAATTGGAAGTGGAAAAGTTGTTCTTGGTCAGAGAACACCTGGCAAACAGTTTCACAAAAGCTTTTTGTAGAAGTTTCAAAATAGGAGCACTCTTTGCTCAAAAAGGTTTTTCACAAGTGAAAGCTTTCAAAGTAATACTCAATAGATAAGAGTTTTGTGCAATCAAGGAAGATAAATAACATGATTGAATAAATAACCATATGAATGCTTGAAACACAACAACTCAAATGCTTGCTGGAGATAGAGAGGAATTAGGTTTACTGACTCAACTTGGAAATGGGAGAAAGGTCCCTTTATAGAGGGTAGCATGGATTACAAGTCATAAATAGCTTCCAAAAGATTATAGTACTTACTAGCTTTGAGCCCGCATTGCCCCTATCATAGGCATCTTGAGATGATTAAGGTTAAAGTGCACAAAGATGGAGTATATGCTTGACGAAATATAAGTTGGCAATCTCATGTCCCTTGAATATGAGGGCCACTCCTCATGCTACTCAACTTTGGTCACAGGTAAGTTCTTGTCATTGTAAGTATTTGCATATCATTGAGAACCTCCAAAGGGGTACCCCTTGCACATGGCACAGGAGCTTTCCCATAACCAAAATGACAAGGCAAGCAGACAATGAGCATCTCAGCGGTCTTTTTATTTACTATGTGCATAGCTTTTTATTGAGGATGCTTCATAGATAGCTCACTATGGTGATGCTGCCAGTTTCCACCATGATTAGGAATGGCTTAGGCTAGTGTCCTAGGCGTTTCTCTAACACAGGATACAAACTCCATGGACTTACAAGTTCCCTCTTTATTTCACACCGTTGACATCCATAGACAAAAGAGCACGATACCAACTGTGTACAGAGTACAAGTGCAATGTTGAAAACGTTCCCCGTGACAGCACGGTTCTGCTAATTCCTATGTATAGATGCAAGCATATACAACTTCGATGGCACAATGGTTCAAGTCTATTAGGGGCAAGAAATAAAGTCTGCCATCAAGTTCGTGAGAGCTTTACTAACTAGTTTTCACATAACAAAATACTTTTTAGAAAGGTAGATGAAACTTGAGAATTTGCTTGGAATAGCAACAAAGCTACTAGGTAGATATGGTGGACACAAGTGGCAAAAGTTTGGTTCGAAGGGATTTGGAAACATGAGAAGTATGCCTTATCAAAACAGGTTTTTGGCTAGCAAGGCTGGGTAGCAAGAAAGAGAGTTGAAAGAAACAAGGAAACATACAAGTAATAAAGCCAAACATGCATTCTTCCTTGAAGACACAAAAGAATCTTAAATAAAGAATACTAAGCTTATGAGCCAACAAGAAAGAAAATAAATGATACAAAATACCTGTAAGCTTTTTCTCTTTTTCTTTCAAACCTCAAAAAGTATTGCTACTGACCAGAACTCGGTTTGCCAAAACCAATTTAGATCCACTTGATGCTCCCAAAGTGGTGCCAATACTGATCAACAAGATCCATCATATAATATGGATTTCAAACTAAAAGAAGAAGTGCAAAAAGTAAAAGATGAGACTTCTCATTAATATTCCAATAAAGTCACTCACACCAAGGGATACATAGATAATCAACTAAAGGAGAGATACTTCCACATGCAAACCAAACTATAAGATAACCTCTCTACCACATATATGAATCCGCTAAAAAGTTAAAAGATAAAGATAATGGTGTTGATACCGTGGCACTCCCCCAAGCTTGGAACAATCCAAGGGGATGCCAAACCTGATGATGAATTACTCCTTTGGTGGTGGTGGTGTTCTCTTGATAATTTCAATAAGTTTCTTAAAATCCTCCATATCGAAGTTCAGAGTACGAATTAACTCCGAATTATGCTCAATGCATCCCATGGTCAGCTCGGACCGAGGATCCCGGTCCTTGTTATTCTTTCTCCATTTTCCTTATTAGAGTGTTTCTTCCCTGTAGGGTTAGAACAAGGGGGACTAGGAGGAAGTGCGCATGGAGCGAGGATATGACGCGGAGTTATCCCTCTATAGACAACTGTGCTGTCCTCTTAAGCATGGTAGGTCGTGCCACCAAACCAATGCTTGCGATGGTAGCGCGGGTGTCCGGATGCTTGTCCTCCTCCATGTCACCTTCATACCCTAGCGGAATATCCTCCTCCTTGGGGACTTGAGGTTCATCTTCCTCGGGATTCTTGCCTTTGTTGTTGGTGGAGGCCATAGTCATCTAAACTTGAGAAGATTTCCTGACAGAAACAGATTGAAACGAAAACACTAAGAGAACACAATGCAAGAACCTCGGGAGATTCGGGGGGTTATATATTACGAAGTTTCAAGGCATAAGGAAGGTTTTGATACGAAAACGAGGCAGAGTTGGAGCTCAGGGGTGGCACACCCCCCTCAGGCGCAGGCCTTGCCCTGCGCCTGGGGTGGGTTTGGCCACCCCGGCCTCCGATTCCTCCTTTGTTCCGTCTCGTAGTCTTCCTTATGTATTAAAAACCTGAAAAAATATAAAAAGATTGGATTTTCACAAACCTTCTGTTTTCACCACTTTTACCTATTCAAGGACGAACTCTGCAGTTTCTGGTGTTTGGCTTCTGAAAAATTCTTCTAGAGTCACCATTTGAATCACATCCATATCTTCATTATAAGAATCTCTAGAAATATAATATTTTAGCCTTTGACCATTAACCACCTGTGTTGTGTCATCCTTCAGAGAAGAAATTTTGATGGCACCTGAACTGTACACTTCCTTGATAACAAAAGGTCCTTCCCATTTTGAGAGTAGTTCCCTGCAAAACACCTGAGACGAGACCTATACAAAAGAACTTCCTCACCAACATGTAACTCCCTTTTGAGAATTCTCCTATCATGACATTTTTTTACTTTTTCCTTAAAGAGTCTAGCATTTTCTTAAGCTTCACCTCTCCACTCATCTAGATTACTTAAGTCGAGCAGTCTTTTCTCACCAGTAAGTCTAAAATATCTATTCAACTCTTTCACTGCCCAATAATCTTTGTGTTCTAATTCTAAAGGCAAGTGACAAAATTTCCCATAGACCATTTTGTAAGGAGACATCCCCATAGGATTTTTATAAGCAGTTCTATAATCCCACAAAGCGTCATTCAACTTTTTAGCCTAGTTTTTTCTAGATCTATTGACAGTCTTCTGCAAGATAGATTTAATTTCCCTATTGGAAAGTTCTACTTGCCTAGTAGTTTGGGGGTGATAAGCTGAAGCAATTCTATGGTTTACATCATACTTAGCGAGAGTTTTCCTAAAACCCCCATGAATAAAATGAGAGCCTCCATCAGTCATGAGATATCTAGGCACACCGAACCTAGGAAAAATAACATCTTTGAGAATTTTCAAAGAGGTCTTACCATCAGCACTGTTTGTAGGTATGGCTTCTATCCACTTTCTAACATAGTCAACAGCAACAAGTATATGAGTATACCCTTTTGAAGGAGGAAAAGGCCCCATAAAGTCAAATGCCCAACAATCAAAATGTTCAATAACAAGAGAATAATTCATAGGTATTTCATTGCGTCTAGAGATGTTACCTACTCATTGGCATTCATCACATCATAAGACAAACTTCCTTGCATCTTTGAAAAGGGTAGGCCAATAAAATCCAGATTGTAAAACCTTTTGTTCAGTCCTATCCCCTGCATGATGCCCTCCATAAGCATTGCCATGACATTTTCTTAATACCTCTTGTTGTTCAAATTCTGGAACACATCTTCGCATAATGCCATCTACTCCTTCTTTATATAAGTGTGGGTCATCCCAAAAGTAATGCCTTAGATCATAAAAGAATTTCCTTCTTTGCTGAGCAGTAAAGGTTGGAGGCAAATACTTGGAAACAATAAAGTTAGCATAATCAGCATACCAAGGATTTTCATGTGAACTTACCCTTATTGCAGCTAACTACTCATTTGGAAAACTATCATTAATAGGCAAAGGGTCAAAAGAAATATTTTCCAAACGAGATAAATTATCAGCAACGGGCTTATCATCACCTTTCCTATCTACAATATGCAGATCCAACTCTTTCAAAAGAAACACGCACCTTATAAGCCTAGGCTTAGTGTCCTTCTTTGTCATAAGGTACTTAATAGCTGCATGATCAGTATGAATAGTAACCTTAGAATCAACAATATAAGGTCTAAACTTATCACAAGCAAAGATTACAGCTAAGAACTCTTTTTTAGTAGTAGCATAATTCTTTTGAGCAGCATCCAGAGTCTTGCTAGCATAATGAATAACATTCAGTTTCTTGTCAACACGTTGTCCAAGGACAGCACCCACAGCAAAGTCACTAGCATCACACATGATTTCAAAAGGTAAACTCCAATCAGGTGGTTGGACAATAGGAGCAGTTGTCAAAGCTTTCTTCAAAGCTTCAAAAGCTTCCTTACAATCATCATCAAAAACAAAAGGTACATATTTTTTAAGAAGATTAGTAAGGGGCTTTGAAATTTTGGAGAAATCTTTAATAAACCTCCTATAAAAACCAGCATGACCAGGGATACTACGAATACCTTTGATATCTCTAGGACAAGGCATCTTCTCAATTGCTTCTATTTTGGCTCTGTCAACTTCAATGCCTCTTTCAGAGATCTTGTGTCCAAGAATAATCCCTTCATTAACCATGAAATGGCATTTCTCCCAATTAAGAACAAGGTTAGTTTCTTCACATCTCTACAAAACTTTATAAAGGTTGTGCAAACAGTTATCAAAAGAAGTTCCATAGACGGAAAAATCTTCCATGAAAACCTCCAAAATTTCTTCACAAAAACCATGAAAGATAGCAGACATACATCTGTGAAAGGTAGCAGGAGCATTACATAAACCAAAAGGCATATGCCTATTAGCATAAGTACCATAAGGACAAGTGAAGGTAGTTTTCTCTTGGTCCTGTGCTTTCACAGCAATTTGAGAAAACCCAGAATAACCATCAAGAAAGCAAAAGTGAGTCTTTTTGGACAACCTCTCGAGCATTTGATCAATAAAGGGCAAAGGATAATGATCTTTCTTATTAAATTTATTAATCTTTCTAAAATCAATGCACATTCTATACTCAACCACTACTCTTTGGGGTATAAGCTCATTATCCTCATTAGGCACAACAGTTATTCCCCCTTTCTTGGGAACACCATGAACAGGGCTAACCCATTTACTATTAGTAATAGGATAACTAATACCATCATCAAGGAGTTTGAATACCTCATTTCTTACCACATCCTTCATCTTAGGATTTAGACAGCGTTGGTGCTCAATAACTGGTTTTGCATCAGGCTCTATATTAATAGCATGCTGACATATAGTAGGAGAAATCCCCTTTAAATCATCAAGAGTATAGCACATAGCTCCTCGGTGTTTCTTCAATATCTCCAATAACCTCTCTTCTTCCTTTCCTGAAAGTTTAGAACTAATAATAACATGATATACTTTCTTATCATCAAGATAAGCATATTTAAGATCATCAGGTAAATGTTTTAATTCAAAAACAAGGCCCCCTTTAGGTGGTAGTGTGGTACCCAAATCTTCCACATGTAGATTATGCTTAAGTTGTTCCGGTTGACGAAGGAAAACCTCGTCAATCTCATCTCTTTCCTTCATGAAGACATCACTTTCATGATCCTCCATAAACTGCTAGAAAGCATTGTTAGGAGCAAGAGAAATAGCAGAAAGTTGTTCAACCCTGAAATCCTCATCAGAGCATTCATTTTCGTAAGGAGTTTTGGAAAATTTGGGAAAATTAAACTCATAAGATTCTCCAGCAAACTTAGTCAAAACTTTGTTCCTTCCTACAATCTATGATAGCCCCACAAGTATTAAGAAAGTGTCTACCAAAGATAATAGGATAGGTTTTACTAGCTTCTTTACCAACTACTAGAAAATCAGCAGGATATTTAATCTTACCACAAAGGACCTCCACATATCTTACAATGCCAATGGGGAAAACTTGCTCTCTATTAGCAAGGTTAATAACCACATCAATATCCTCAAGCTCACAAGGACCAATCTCATGCATAATTTCCCTGTAAAGCTCATAAGGAATATAACTAGAACTAGCACCAATATCACATAAACCATAATAGATATGACTACCAATTTTAACAGAAAGCACAGGGACACTAGCTTTTCTAACTTTCTTAGGATGAGAAACAATATTAGTAGCATATTCACTGAAGACAATATGATCATCCTCTATATTTCTAGTGATAAGATCTTTCACAATAGCTACCACAGGCTCAATATCAATAAGCTCATCGGACCCTATAGTTTTCTTTGCGCTTTTGCTAACCACATTAGCCATAATAGAATACTCCCTTACCTTGGAGGGAAAAGGGATTTTTTAACATAAGGTTCAAGCAAAATAGGATCAACAGTACAAACCTCTGTGCTAGCAGGAACATGGGTGACAATGTCTTTATAAGGAGCATGGTACATGTCCCACTCTTTCTTGGGAATTTCAATATAAGTGGCAAAGGCATTAAAACATTTTACAAGAACTTGAGGACCAAGACCAAACTCATTGCTAATATCACGGAAGTCATCAGTTCCCATAAAAGATTTAACGCATTCATAATCATAGTTTATACCTAACTTTCTTCCTTTGTCATTCTCCCAAGCTTCAGTGTTCTCTTGAATACGGTCTAAGATATCCCATTTAGCTTCTTCCTTCATACGTGTGAATGATCCAGCACAAGAAGAATCTAGTAAATCTTTATCATTAAGAGAAAGCATAGCATAAAAGTTATTGATGATAATATTGTTAGGGAGTTCATGAATAGGACATTTAAGAATTAGTAACTTCAATCGCCCCCAAGCTTGAGTTGTACTTTCTCCATCAAGAGGCCAAAAGTTATATATAAGATTTCTATCCTTATGAATCTCACTGGGAGGATAAAATTTAGAGTAAAACAGAGATGCCATCTCCTCCCATTCCATGGATTGTCCATTCTTCAGTAGCTTATAACATTCTTCAGCTCTCCCTTTCAAGGATATGGAGAGTAACTTCTTCTTCAGTTATTCGGTTGTGATACCTGGACACTTAAACCACCCGCATAATTCATGGATAAAAAGAAAGTGATCACCGGGATGGACAGTTCCATCCCCAAAATAATAATTATCCATAACAAGATTAACAATACTTGTAGGTATCTTAAAAGGATCTATCTCAACATGTGGTGGTTCATCTACTATCCTAGCAGTGGTAGTAGTTTTCCCAAACAGAAAACCAAGTGGGTTATCCATATTGGAAACAAAGTACAAGCAGTAACAAAAGCAATACTCGCAGTAAAAGTTTCCCTTACCAGTTCCACTCTTCAATAGCGCTTCACTCCCCGGCAACGACGCCATAAAATAGTCTTGATAATCCACAAGTATAGGGGGTGTATCGTAGCACTTCTGATAAATATGAGTGTTGATCCCAACGAGGAGCAAAAGGTGCTAAACAGTGGTATGGAGCAGGAAATCCCTGTGAATACTTAGCAAACGGATTTTTAGTGGTTTTCTGATAAGACAACAAAACAAAGAGCAAGTAACAAAAACAAAGAATAAATGGAGCAAGTGGCCCAATCCTTTCTTAGCAAAGGACAAGCCGGAGGAAATACTTATAAGGACCAAACGTTCTCGAGGACACATGTGAATTCTATCAAGTGCTTTCGCTTCAAATAGCTGAGTACTCTTCTCTGGTGTTGTAAGTGTTTTGTGGGTGAACCTGTGCTAATGTACCGACCTTACTTGGACTAATACATACTTGTGATTAAACCCCCTGCAAACATCCGTAACTATAGGAAAGTAATTAAGATATAAATCTCACCACGGCCTTAAACTCTGAGATCCTACGCTCCCTTGTGCAAAGGTGTCCTAACACGGGTTCAGGTTTCTGTCACTCTGGCAACCCCCCAATTAGTAGCCAAATACACAATGCATTCCCCTAGGCCCATAAATGGTGAAGTATCATGTATTCTACGTTCACATGAAACCACTAGAAGAATAGCACCACAACTTAAATACTAAACCATTGAATAATAACTCATCACAGATTCACTACTAACAACATGACTTCTCCCATGTCCTCAAGAACACAACGAACTACTCACGAGACATCATATGGATCAAGATCAAAGATGATATGGTAATGGATAACAATCTGAACATAAACAATAATCCAATGGTTCCACTCACAAGCATCAACTACAATAGTAATCAACACCAGGAAAGTTTCCCCTAAGAACTAAAGCAATATGCAACACAATTGTTACAGCGGGACGAAGTGGATATGATAGTGTGGATGAAGATGAAGATCCCAATGAATCCTAGCTTGATGATGGTGTTGATGGTGACAGTCTCCCCTCTCCGGAAAGAAATTCCCTCGGCAGAAATTTGTCTGCTGGAGAGATCTTTCTCTCTTGGTGTTTTCTTCCCCTAGAGGCGGCGGGAATCTATCTGTGGTCGCTCCACAAGGATAAGGGTTCCGTAGGGAAGATATAGGTGAAGGGGAGGAGTCGGAGGCCGGTCAGGTGGACACACCTGCCCTAGGCGCGGGGTCAGGTGGGCCCGCGCCTAGGGTGTGTGGGCCCCCTGCGGCCCCTCTTCGCTCCTCCTTCTGGCTTTCTTTGTCTTCTGGTAAAATAATATGTTTCCATATTTTTCTGGTATTTTTCTAATCTTTGGGAAATTGCACCGAAACGCCTTATTTTCCATCAGAATCTAGACTCCGGCAGTCCATCCTCCAGGAATCATCCAAGATGCATAAAAAGATGAAAAGCTATAAGTAATACCTCATAATAAGATAAATATCAATGAACAGAGGTAAATTATGATGTAGAAAGGTGATGCAAATTGGGCGTATCAATGGGGGTCCAAACTACTTTATTCAAGCAAACTAAACAAACTAAGGAAAGCAAACAAAAACTAAGACGCTCCAAGAACAACACAATAGTGCATGAAACAATAAAAACGAAGTGTCTAGAAAGACCTGAGCTTTTTATTGATGAAGAAGGGGATTCCTTGGGCATCCCCAAGCTTTGACGCTTGTAACTCTTGGATATTTCTTGGGGTGACACCAGGGTGGCATCCCCAAGCTTGAGCTTTTGTCCATTCTTCATCTCATTACATAATTCTTTCTCTACACCTGAAATTTTTCCTTCATACAAAACATCACACAATCTTCATTAGCAACATTAGTGTATTCAAAAGATAATAGACCCTTAAGTTTAGCTTTAGAATAGAAAAACTTTCACTAAAAACACAATATACTGTAGCAACTCCTTAAAAAATCTCAATTTCCTAAAAGAACCCAAAAAGGAATTAATAAGAAGCAAATGTAAATAATGACAGAAATCTGTCAAAACATACCAACGGGTAGAAACTGATTTTTTCAAAGACCTTCTGTTGCTCAAATCAAAAAGTGTTGAACTAACGAAAGTTAGCTAACATACTGGGGAGTTTATTCATAAACTTTCAACTTAATCCGACTTACAAAGACTCCTCAAGAATTTTTATGGTGGATCACAAAAATCTATTTCAGGACAGCAACTCCCCAAATCTTACTTCCCTCTCATTAGAGGTCATTCTTGGAACAAAAAGCAAACAAAAAGGATAAGGAGAGGTCATTACTGAAGTAATAACTTCCAGGACTCAATAAAACTCTTGGGTTATCTACCAACAAGTACTTTTCTTTAACGCCTTTAAGTTAGGCACAAGAAGCAAGAAATCAAGTATTTTCAAATGAAGAAGCATTAACATCAAACCTTGCTTTCAAAGGAGGATCAAAAATCAACTTCTATCTCCTCATAGGGAAGTGTTCAATACCTTTATTGTATGGAAATTTATATTTAATGGTGCCTTCTTTCATATCAATGATGGCACCAACAGTTCTAAGAAAAGGTCTTACCAAAGTAATAGGACAAGAAGCATTGACATGGTTATATCCTACGGGTACACGACATCAGCATACCTGGTCCAGCCCAAGGAAGGCCCACGGGAATATACGCGGCCCATGAAGATTTTTGGGTGGCCCAAGCCCATGACGTCTTCGGATCCTTGGAGAGCAAGACTAGAATAGATACAATATTCAAAGGGGCAAACCCTAAATCTGTAACCGACTCGATCTGTGCCCAGGACCTGCCTACCTCTATATAAAGGCTAGGAGGGCACGACGAGGAGGGCACCTCTCATACCACCGTATACACACCTCCACGCCAGATTGCATCTGCGCAACCCTATAACTTTCGGTTCCGCCGTAATCAAGAGCAGAAAAGCAGGAGTAGGGTTTTCCCTCCGGGGGCCTGAACATGGGTAAATATCGTGTCCCCTAGTTGCTTGTCTGTTAACCGTTCCGCGATCTCCAGCACCCCCATCTTCTCCAAAACCCAAGCTCATAACAATGGGCATTGACGAGAACAAACCTTGTCAATTGGCGCCGTCTGTGGGAACTGGGGGCGCTGATTGTGCGATCGTGACGGTCCCGACCAAAACGATCTACAACTCCTCGGCGACGGAGAGCCATCTCCTCTTCGGCGCTTTTGACTTCAACGCCCACTCGCCATCCACCATGAAGGACTTCGAGCCCATACGTGACGGGCTCGAGATCCTGTTCGAGAGCTTCTGCTTCAGGTGGGACAGACCGGCACTCTCCGCCTCCCAGAGCGGGTGCCACTACCATCGATAAGGCCCGCCTCGTGGGCTCCGCATCCCGTGCTACGCATGTCAACATTGACAGATAAGTCATACGACAGCAGCAGCTGCAACTCATATCTGTGTGATCCCCCATCGGATGAAGGAACCTACGGTTCCAGATCCAAAAGCTGCGGCAGCAGCGATCCGACCTACGGACGCTACCAATGCGCCGTGGTCATCCAAAGCGACATGGAGAAGCAGCCACCGGGTTCGGGTCCTCACGTACCACCACCCAACCCGCAGGGTAGAAACGGCGAAAATAGGAGAAACCAATCACCCGACCCAACAAGGACGACCCTGAGGCCAATAGGGTAATCCACCTCAGCAAGGAAGGATGGAACCAAGCACGCGAAGCTGTGGCAGGCAACAAGATCTTGCCTGTGGGTGCCTCACGGGACCTACTGATGGCATACCACCTTCTCCTCATCGAAGAGCACAAAAAGCAAGTGAAGATGCAAGAAGTGCTCGACAAACGCAAGCAAGCGGCCTTGGAGTCCAGCGCGCGGCGAGCTGCACTCTCCGCCATGGGCGGCTCCAGCTCGCACGGCAACAATGCCAACAAGCATCGTTCTCGCGTAGAGAACATGGACCCCACTGCGCGTCGCGAGGTGATCCAAACCCTCAACACGTCCTTCATGGATATGGACTCCAACGGCAACATCATCCCAAAGACGCCGCAAGCTGCGATCATGGAAGCCACCACATACCTTGCAACCCATCCACCTCCAGTGGGGGACCCAAAAAGGGCCATGCACAACTCCGCACTAGCCGGACTCGGACTCGTTGGAGCTGCGCTCCACGGAGAAGCTCCTGCAGAGCCGAAAAAGAAGGCTGCGGTTAGATTCAACCGCAGCCCCACACCCTCATCCGACGAGGAGGAACTCGACCTACCCGATGGCACAAGAGCTCACAACGTCGCAGCCGCGACTACGACGCCCGAAGCAAACTCACTCAATGCAAGATCAACAAGGCATGCGCCAACCGTGTGTGCTCATTCGAATCCGAAGAGGATGACGATGAAGGAGAACTCTGCGGAGGTCGATGCTTCAACAGATCTGTCCGGGGGACGCGGATGCCGAGGAACTTCAAGCTTCCTTTGGACACTCCGAAGTTTGACGGCACGCAGGACCCTAAGGTGTGGCTGAGCGACCACCTGTCGTCCGTCAAACTACATGGCGGCAACAGAAACACCGCCCTACAATGCCTTCAGCTACAGCTGACTGGCGCAGCCTGGATCTGTCTCAGCAGCCTATCCTCGAGATCCATCCGAAGCTGAGAGGAACTGGCATACAGTTTCATCCGAAACTTCAAGGGCACCAGCAAGAGGCCAGCCTCGATCGAAGAGCTGCGGGCCTGCACCCAACGAACGGGCGAATCCACTCGCTCATATATACTACGCTGGTCCAACATCAAGAACTCCGCGGTACACATCTCTGAGGAGAGAACAATCGACACCTTCAAGGATGGCGTAAAATTCCAGGACTTCAAGGAAGAACTTGGGCATGCCAAGCCCAAGACACTCGACCACCTCATGGACATCGCCAACAGGTGGGCAGATGGCGAGGACTCCGTCCACCGAGCACATTCGAAAGAGGAAGATGACTATGGCTACCGACGCGAGCTCCGTACCAAGCGAATATCGCGCGTCTACGACGATCGCGATGGACCCGACATGGTCGCGGCTGGCTACACCGATCGCCGCAACAAAAGCAATCGCACCAATGGCGGATACCGTGGAAACAACTTCCGCGATGGAGGACGCCCAATGAAAACATGGCAACTCCGCAGCCGCGACGATAAGCCTTCGGCATACGACAAATTGTCGGGCCCCTACACCATCCACTTCTACATCGACAAGCAGGATGGCAAGAAGAAGGCCAGCCACATACTCAAAGATTGTCGCGAGTTCCAAAAACTCAGCGAGAGCATGTCCCAGATGAGACAGCAAGCCCCAAACCTTGGGTATGGGCATGCACCCGCACCAGGTGACATCGCCCACGGAGCTCCTCCACCACCACCTGTGGGACCTTCGCATCACCCAATCGCACCTGCGCAGAACAAGGGCGGAAATGGGTACCCCGTGCCGAAAGGGTCATTGATGATCCAAAAGGGGCGCCTAACAAACAGGGTGCAAAATAAAATCACCCGCCAAGTCATTTTGGCTGTGACCGCTCCACCCGCCATCCCTGAGTACCTGAACGGTTCGGAGTCCTGCATCACGTTCAGCCGTTCGGATCACCCTAGCCAGATCCCTCGCCTAGGTCATGCTGCCCTGGTGCTCGAGGCGCAGATCGGAGGGTTCGAGATGATCCGTGTCTTCATGGACGGCGGCAGCGGCATCAATCTGATGTTCGCTAGCACCTTAGCAGCAATGCGGATCCCGCTGTGCAGCCTGGAACAATCCGACACAACGTTCCATGGCATCTTCCCAGGGAAGGGCATATTCCCCCTAGGAAAGATATGGCTCGACGTCATCTTCGGCAAGCCCGGTAACTTTCGGTGCGAGCGACTCGAGTTCGAAGTGGTGGATTGGCCATCTCAATACCACGCCATCCTCGGGCGCGTGGCATTCGCACGGTTCCTGGCAGTACCGCACTATGCGTACCTGCTACTCAAGATGCTAGGACCTAGGGGCGTCATCACAGTCCACGGGATCTTCACCCGATCGGATCACTGCGACAGGGACTTCAACAGAATCTCCCAGTCATTCGGCGTGCAGGAGGAGCTCATAAGGCTCCGAGAGGTGACAGACAACGGGGCACCCCCAGTGTCAAGGCAGAACGCACCTGACATGGCGTTCGACTCAACAGTCAACACGAAGAATGTGCAGGTCCACCCCACAGATGCCTCCAAGACGGTGATGATCACCAATGACCTCAGCCCCGCATAGGAAAGCGCGCTTGTCGAATTCCTCCGTGAGCGCTGGGAAATCTTCGCCTGCTGTCCTGCGGACATAACAGGAGTTCCCAGGTAATTCGCCGAGCATGCACTCAATGTGTTCCTAGATGCCAAGCCCATGAAACAATCCATCCGACAATTGTCCGAGCCGTGGGCCGAAGCCATCGGAGTGGAAGTCAACAGACTACTCGATGCTGATTTCATAAGGGAGATCAAGGAAAGCGAGTGGCTGTCCAACACCGTGATGGTCCCTAAAAAGGACACAGACATCCTACGGATGTGTGTGGACTTCACCTCGCTGAACAAGCACTGCCCGAAGGATCACTTCCATCTCCCTCGAATCGATCAGATCATCGATTCGACTGCAGGATGCGAGAAACTCTCCTTCCACGACGCCTATTCAGGCTACAACCAGATTCGACTGAAGGTCGAAGACCTGGAGAAAACAATGTTCATCACACCATTTGGAGTATTCTGCTACAACACAATGCCCTTCAGGCTGAAGAACGCAGGTGCCACGTACCAGCGATGCATGCAGGCATGCCTGAAGAGCCAGATCAGCCACAATATACAGGTCTATGTCGATGACATAGTAATCAAAACAAGGGAGGCCAAGACACTGATCAACGATCTCCGTGAGACGTTCGACAACCTTGATCGCTACAAGATCAAGATGAACCCAGAAAAGTGCGCCTTCGGCGTCCCATTTGGCCAACTTCTTGGCTACTTCATCTCCCAGCGAGGGATTGAGGCGAACCCGAAGAAAATCTGGGCCATAATGGCCATGGAGAAACCGAAGAACCTCAAAGGGGTCCAGCAGCTCGCTGGACGCATCACGGCGCTGAGCAGGTTCATCAGCCGCATGGGTGAAAATGCCATGCCTTTCTACCAACTTCTATGCAAAGCAAACAAATTTGAGTGGACGCCTGAAGCGGACAACGCATTCGAAGATCTAAACCGGTTGCTCTCCACCTCGCCCGTCCTGGTCACGCCAAAGGAACGCGAGCCCCTACTTCTATACATAGCAGCCACGCATTAGGTGGTAAGCACCGTGCTCGTGGTCGAACGAACCGAAGACAGCAAGACCCACGGAGTCCGACGCCCTATATACTACCTCAGCAAGGTATTGACGCCAACAAAACAGAGGTACCCTCACTACCAGAAACTCTCCTATGGCGTGTTCATGATGGCTCGTCAGCTGAGCCACTACTTCCAGGAGCATTAGGTGATGGTCGTCAACGAGGCACCCCTGAACAACATCCTGAACAACCCGGAGGCCACAGGACGCGTGGCCCTATGGGGCATCGAGCTATCCCCTATAGACATAGTCTACGAGAAGCGCCATGCGATCAAGTCCCAGGTCCCCCTGGACTTCCTCGTCCACTGGATGGAACTACAGCTGCCGGACACCCCGGACATGACACAGTCATGGACGATGCACTTCGATGGATCCAAACGCGAGGCTGGTGCAGGAGCCGGAGTCATACTGACATCCTCGTAGGGGCGACAAGATGAAGTACGTCCTCTGGATGAAATTTCGAGCTTCCAACAACAAAGCCGAATACGAGGCCCTCATCCACGGCATGAGGATGGCCAAGATCTGCGGTGCAACGCGCCTGGTCATCTACGGTGACTCGAATCTCGTCGTCCAGCAGAGGATGAACGAGTGCGACGCACACGCCGCCAACATGATCGCGTACCGCGCGATCTACAATTCACTCGAAGGAGACTTTGACGGCTGCGAGATTCGGCACGTTGGAAGAGAAAGCAACGAAAGAGTCCAACAGACTCGCCAACATTGGCTCCACCTACGCACGGGTGCCACCAGGTGTGTTCCTTGAACAGATCTGTGTGCCATCCATCAAAAGGAAATTCCCCAAGGGATCACCCGAAGAGGTAGAGCACTCGGGGGCTGCGTTACCCGAAGAACAAGAAGGACCCGAAAATCTCGACACAGAGGTCGCAGTGGTCAACCTAATGCAGGTCATGGCAGTCGAAGAAACATGGACGTAGCCGTACTTGCGGTACCTAATAAACAGGGAACTTCCTGATGACCCGACAGATGCCCGGCGCATATCTCGCCAGTCCAAAGCATTCACTATCATCAATGGCGAGCTGTACAAGCGTAGAATTTCGGGTGTGCTCCAAAGGTGCGTCACCATCGGTGACGACAAAACTATCCTCCAAGACATCCATGAGGGTATCTACGGCCATCACGCGGGCAGCCGCGCCCTTGTCGCCAAAGATCTACGAGCTGGGTTCTACTGGCCAGCGGCCATGAACGACGCCAAGAACATCGTCCGAAGGTGCAATGGGGTCGCAGACAAGCCGCACACACTAGGATCAGAGCTCAGGCCCATACCCCTGGCCTAGCCCTTCGCCCAATGGGGTCTCGACATGATCAGCAAACTACCCAAGTCCTCGAATGGAGGCCACGTCTACCTCCTGGTCACAGTCGACAAGTTCACCAAGTGGATCGAAGCCATGCCCGTTACCAACCAAAAGGGTAAAACGGCCGTGAAGTTCTTCCAATCCATAGTCTACAGGTTCGGCGTGTCGCACAACATCATCACCGACAACGGTTCGAACTTCATCTCCAAAGAATTCTAGGACTTCTGCGAAGGCCTCGAGATCAACATATCATACGCCTCCGTGGCGCACCCGCAAACCAACGGGCAGGTCGAAAAATCCAACGGCCTCGTCGGCGATGACATCAAGAAGCGCCTACTGAGCCCACTCGAGCAGCTCGCGGGAGAATGGGCAGAAGAGCTACCCTCCGTCCTCTGGAGCCTTTGCACAACACCAAACAGCTCAACTGGCTACACGCCCTTCTTCATGGTGCACGTAGCCGAAGCCGTGTTGCCTGCAGAGGTACGCCATAAGGCCCCATGGGTCGTCGCCTACAGCGAAGCTTAATCGATGGCCGCACTCGAAGACACCGTCGACACACTCGACGAGGCACGCGACATCGCCGCGGCTCGATCGGCGGTCTAGTAGCAGAGCCTCCGCAACTATCACAACCATTGGCTGCGCCCAAGGTCCTTCGTCGAAGGAGACCTTGTCTTACGACTCAAGCAAAGGCGGTCGAAGAAGCTCGAGTCACCCTAGGAAGGACCCTACGTCGGCACAGTAGTCATCCTAGGTGGCGCCTATCGCCTCAAGCACATGGAGTCTGGAGTCGCATACTCCAACCCATGGAACGTTGCACAACTGCGACGCTTCTACCCCTAGCTATCCCCCCTTTACTTTCAATAAGGCTATTCAGCCAAGGCTACTCAGCCGAACAATGTACACACTCAGGGGATCCCCCTGACCTCACGACTTCGTCGACTAAGGATAACGCATGTACACCAGAGTAGCTGATCACGTCAGGCTAACAAAAAGGGCATGCATACAACCAAGCACAACGTGCTAAAAACAATGAACCTTTACAAAAAAAGGGCACAACACACCCAGTCAAAATATATACAAATTTTACATCTATCTTTTTACAGGTCCTACCTATTCTGAAGGATCACCTGCGCACGGTGCTCAAAGAGATCTACAACTTCCTCGGCATACGGCCTCACAGCCGCATAGTGCGGGCGCATGTCCCATAGGCCACCATCTGGTCGAGGGGGCGGCCTAGCCACCACAACCGCAAGATTTACATCAGGGCGATGCAGCCGCACAAGGGAAAGAGCGGCCTTCACCCCCGCAACTAACTGGTGCCGCACCAGCTCTCTGACATGACGCACATCTCGAAACTTCGCCAACAAGCCCCAGAGCGTCGATGGCGCTTCATCGAAGGGAACATGACGTTCAGGATCGACTCCAAGGAAGTCTTCACCTGCCGCAGCACCCGTGAAACTTGGTGGGCACGATCCTGCACAGTCGCAAGGACCATGGCACGGTCGCGATCCATTCAGGAAAAGCCACCAGCCTCCATATCTTGTTGGGTCAGGCATTTGATCCGAACTGCAACGCGCTCCTTCTCCTCCCTCGGAACAAGGTTAGCACCTGCAACAATTACAAAGTAAGATGGCCCGCCAACAGGCGCATCCGAAAATGAGAAGCAACTTGAAGAAACTTACACTGCAGCTGCTCGGCCAACTACCGCAGCTCCTCCATCAGATATTCCTCTCTGGCGGTGCCCCGCTCTGCCTTCGATTTCCAAACGTCCGCGTGGCCTCGGATGCCAAGCAACTCCTTCTCAAGACTGCGGACGCAGTCACGAAGAAAAACAAGCTGAGACGCATCATCGAAGGATGGTCGCGGCTGCGGAGCAGACGAAGTATCGACGGGGTCATCACCCGATGGTCCCTAAAGGAAAACATAAAAGGATATGAACAACACACGATTGAAGAACAGCACGAAGGCTCATTATATACAACAAAAATCCACTGTGTGGCACAAGAAGTGTTCATCAAGTCATTACAGCAAAAGTCTATGAAAACTACCCTACAACTAGAACGACATAGCCTAAGCATCCTGAGTGGCCTCGGAACCAGAGCGCATGCCCTTGACCTCCTCCTGCTGCTTCGCCGCATACTCCGCGAGCAGGTCAATCAGCTTCGGCCCATAGCGCTTACTGTGAGCAGCGTAGAGAGCGAAGGCTACCTTGGAATTGTCAGGAGCCGTTGGCATCTGAGAGGTGACCTGATGAAGATCTAGCTCCGCTCCGGAAGCCATGGCCATCGCCAGCCCCATGGACGCGTTGATTCCCTTCTGCTTGCACTTGTGCGCCGCAGGCGCATCTGCTGACAGCGCATCTGCCAACAAGTCGACATCCTCAAGGGCAACACCCTTGGGGACGATCTCCTTGTAGAAGCGCCCGAGAACCTCCTTGGCTCTGGCGAGAGAGCCAACCACAGTACTGCACCGGTCTTCGACCGCCGCAGTAGCATCATCAAGAGCACTACCGTGCTCCAGGGCACTGCGGTTGAACTCAATGCCTGCGGCATCTAGAGAAACAAAAAAGGTACAGTAAGAATCAAGCAAAGGCAGAGAGACAAGGTAGCTGAAATAGAACATACAGGCCAAATTAATCACCCGAAATAACTTTGGCAGGAGCCATCAGCTTCTCGGCCACCTCCTTCTAGCGCGAAGCCGTTGCGGTAGCAAGCTGCTCCTCGTGGTCCGTGGCTTCTCGCTGCAGGCGCTCCTTAGCAGCGGCTGCGTCAGCCAGCTCCTACTCGAGGCGCTCCTTCGCCCCAACGGCATCCTCAGCCTTTTTCTCCGCTTGCTCAAGGTTCTTTTTGAGAGCATCAAGATCGCGGAGGGCGGTGTTATTTTCATCTGCAAAAAGCAACAAGGGCATGCATGAGCTTCACAAGCCAGCAAGCAGACGAAGAAGTAGAGGATCTAGTTAAGAATGCACCTTGAAGCCGCTGCAGGATGGCCTCCAATGCCAGGTGCTGCTTCACCAGCTGGTTGGCGCCTTGCACAAAAGGCTGCAAGAAGAAGCAACTTGTCAGGAAAAGGGATCGGTGTCTGCGCCCAAGAAACGAGCAAAAATAAATCAAACACACGAAAAATGCTCGAGGGCTCCTACCGAGACACGCACAAAAAAGAAGTAAAGATCAGCAGATCACACGAAAATGTGGCTCGGGGGCTCCTCCCACGGCAAGAAGGGAAACACTTACATGATCAGATGGAGACTCCGAAGGTCCGGCTGTAGTCTTCTAGGAGACGATCACCCGAACCTCCTGTGGAGAAGGGTTCGGAGCAGCGCCCCTATAGGTGGCCACCATCTGAGAGGGAGGATGCGCCATCTTTGACTCCCCCACCATCTCCTGAGTGGCATCGCTAAACGAGCCCTCAGAGGAGTGGCTACAAAGGAAAACACCAGTCAAAGACAAGCAAACAACAAGAAAAGGTAGCAAAAAGCATTCGAAGGAACTTACGAGTCCATATCGCTCAAGTTGAAAACAGGCAAGGCCCTCTTGCCCTTCTTCTCTTTCTTCTTCCGCTTTGCCAGCGGCTGTGGCACTATAGCCCGCACAGGCATGGCCGGAATAGGGAAGGAAGAGGCACCATCACCTCCACTGCGATGGATAAGGCACGGCGGGTCCCTAGGAGTTGGCGGAGTGGAGGCATCCGAAGATTCACTCGATCTCCGTGCCCGCTTTTGAGTCCGCCCCTCGCTCGCCTCGGGGGCTTCCTCAGCTGGTGACTGCGCCGGAGGAAGCTCGGACACGGAGTCCACGATTTCATTGTTAGGGGCATCCTGAACCTGTTCGGGTAGTGGAGGCACCATGCCAGGAACCTTGAACTCCTGCACAATGAAAACAAAGTTTCAGAAAAAATAACTGCAAAGAAAAAGCACTCGAAAATAGCGCTACGTGCACGTCCCAGATCTACACCTGCGGAAAGGGCCAAGAAGCACTGAACGGAGGGGTCTGCGACTTCCTCGGAAGGTCCTCGTCGGTTTTGTACTTCAGCAGCGGGCGGAGGACTCTGTCAAGGTCCCCCTTGGAGAGCTCCTCAATCGCAACTCTCGTAGGGTCGTGACGGCCAGAATAAAGGAACATCGGGTGCGTCCTAGCCTGGAGAGGTTGCACCCGATGTTTGAGGAAGGTGTGAATAATATCAACACCGTTCACCTCCTTCTCCGGAATCACCTGGAGGTCCTCCACCCGATGATAGAGCTCCTCTATCTCCTCCACCTCACCCTCTAGGATATGGTTCTTCCAGGATCTCTTCGGCTGGATTTTCTGGGTGGAGCCGAAAGGGGCAAGGCCAAAATTTTGCCTGTCCACTGTGGATTCGCGGATATAAAACCACTTCCTCCGCCAGTTCTGGATGGACTCGGACATAGAGAAAGAGAAGAAAAGAGCAGTGGATCAAAGAGAAATGACGCAGCCGCCAATCCGATAAACTCCATCGAAACCGGATTGCCTCTGCACGGAATAGAGCTTCCGGAAGAGGCCAAAGTGCGGCTCAATATCGAGCTAGCACTCGCAGAAAGTGATGAAGCAAGTGATGTGAAGAAGAGAATTGGGGGAAAGATGGTGGAGTTGAATGCCATAGAAGAACAACAGCCCACGAAGAAAGTCGTGGACTAGGAAAGAAAGGCCACAAATAATGAAGGCGATGAACATCACCCGAAACCCTGCAGGAGGACAGGAAAATACCTCGTCGCGGGGGACCTTGACGGCCTCCTTGTCCTGCGGGATTAAACCCCTCTCATGAAGCTTGCGCAGGTCGCCCCCACGCGTCTCCATGTGCCGCCACCACCATCGGTGACACGAGCGGTGGCGGTGACCTTCTTGCCGCCGGCAGCAGCACTGGTGGAGGTCTTTTTTGGTTTCTCCATGGCAGCGCGACGACAGCGGCGGTGCGAGCTCAGGAAGGATAAGGGGAATGATCGGAGAATTTCCAGCGCAAGGCGAGAAAAGCTCAAGAAAATGGACGCAATAGAAAGCAAGTGGCTGCAGTGAACACAAACAAAAAATCCCCACAGTTATAAGGACCAAGACAATGAACAGGGACCGTTCATCGGGAAGCCCTAGCGCCAGCATCAAATCCAACCGTCCACGTGTCGGCACAGCAGCGAACCGTCGCTCGCACGCCGTCCACTACGCACGGAAACCGAGGAGACACCATAATTATTGCCACGTCGCGCATGACCAGTCAACTCCAAGTCAGAAAGTGGGACCCACGTTTGTCCAGTCACGTCACCTCTGGTGCCGCAGACGCTTGAGGTCACCGATCGTCAGCACTAACGTCATCAAAGCTATACTAGCAACGGTTAAAAATTTAGCTAAACAGCTAAAGTACTCACTCGAATCTACGATTCGAGGAACTACTCGGGGTCTACTCCTATCAGAAGCGCTGGCCACGCACCCGAAGCATGAATAGCGTACTACGCCAATGATCTATTTCTTCGAGTCCTATGTCGAGTCTACGAAAAATTCTGTCCTACGGACCTGAAGCAAACAACGGCTGAATTAAAGTCTCTGCTCGAGTCTACGACTCGAACAGACACTCGGGGGCTACTGCCATAGGGATCGCTGGTCGTGCACCCTATGAATTCTTCGACTGCGATCCTTCATATCAGAATGCAAAAACTATTTGGAAAATTTGCCCCAATCAACGCTAAGTGAGTAACATCCTCCTTGGCCACCCGAAACACCTCCGCGGTGATAAAATTTCGGATGTTGTGTCTGCGACGCAAAGATAAGACCTACAGATATCATCTGATGGCCTGGCAGCGCACATGACTGCGCTCTGCTAGTGAAAATCCATGCTAACAGGCGCGATGAAAATCCCGACGGACGCGTTGGGTACATCAATCGAAAACTACTGGGATTCGACTCCTGTAAGACCTCAACGGCCTGAGTCGAATTACGCCAGCATCTGTTTCGGGTTCGAGTCGAGGGACTCAAATCTGAAGAAGATCGTGTTGTTTTGTCCTAAGACAGTTAACTGACCCTGATGCGTCAGGAGAGTCAGGCACACGCATCAAAAATCCCTACACACTAAAATCATTCTCTGATAAAAAGAAACAACTGCACCCGAAAGATTGAAGAGTCCTCAGCTGAATCTACGATTCGACTAAATACTCGGGGGCTACTGACATGGTTATACCCTACGGGTACACAACATCAGCATACCTGGTCCATCCCAAGGAAGGCCCATAAGAATATACGCGGCCCATGAAGATTTTCGGGTGGCCCAAGCCCATGACGTCTTCGGATCCTTTGAGAGCAAGACTAGAATAGATAGAATATTCAAAGGGGCAAACCCTAAATCTATAATCGACTCGATCTGTGCCCGGACCTGCCTACCTCTATATAAAGGCTAGGAGGGCACGACGAGGTGGGCACCTCTCATACCACCGCATACACACCTCCATGCCAGATTGCATCTGCGCAACCCTGTAACTTTCGATTCTTATGTAATTAAGAGCAGACAAGCAGGAGTAGGGTTTTCCCTTCAGGGGCTTGAACCTGGGTAAATCTCGTGTCCCCTGGTTGCTTGTCTGTTAACCATTCCGCGATCTCTAGCACCCCCATATTCTCCAAAACCCAAGCTCATAACAATGGGCATTGACGAGAACAAACCTCGTCAAGCATTGTATTCAACATCCAGAACATAGAAATCAACAGGGACATAAGCATTGTTAACCATAATGAGAACATCATTGACACTCCCCATGAGTGGCATCCAAATAACAATCTTCCAAAGGTGGCATATCAAGCATTTCATAAATCTTCCTAGGCATAATAGAGACACTAGAACCAAGGTCACATGAAGATTTGAGATCAAAGTCATTCACTTGCATATTAATAATGGGTTCCCAACTATCTTCTACTTTCCTAGGAATAGAAGCTTTGTGTAGTAACTTCTCTTTATTAATTTTAACAAGAGCATCTGTAATGTGTTTGGTGAAAGCAACATGCATATCACTAGCATCAAGACTTCTAGCAAGCTTTTGCAGGAACATAACCACTTCAGAAATATTGCAACCATCAAGATCAAAATCAAACTTAGCATCACTAGTAGTCAATGGTAAGGAAATTCGTAATCGTTAACTGCTCGGAATCAGAATTCGTACGATTAACTGATTTAATCGGTCGGATATTAATCGGTGTAACCTACAAAAATTAGCACCTAAAACACATATGACTCCTCTTGCACCTCAACCACCTACCCTATTAAAGGAAGCCTCAATCTCCCGGATGAGATCCTCAAGGCGCTCAAGCTCTTGTATCTGAGGTCTGATCGGCAACTACGAGGAACTGGTCAACAATGATAAGGAGCTGGCTGGTGATGGAAGAAATCGAACTCCTGAAGGCAGGGATCGAGCGGGAGCTTCGAAAAACCTACTTCATTGGGGCGGGCTAGAAGATGGATGGGCGATATGTGTTGATAATTTTGCAACTTTTTTGACTAAGTGTAGTAGTTAATCGGGAACATACCTAGTAATTAGAGTGTCAGAGCTATTAATCGGGCTAAAGGATTAACACAAATGATTAATGGTAATCGACACGGTCAGGTCCCTAGTAGCGATTAATCAGCCTATTAATCGCTGATTCGACCTATTTTTTAAACAGTGCTAGTAGTAGACTCATTAGGCTTAGGCATTGTAGGAGGAGGAATAGGGATTTCTTGTGGTTTAGAGGCATCCAAATGGGTGGTGGTGATGGTGCACACACTATTGTTTCTATCAATTTCAGCTTCCCTTTCCCACTTAGCATGAAGTTGGGATAACATTCTAACATTTTCATCAATAGTAACTTGTATGGCATGAGTAGCAGCAAACGTAGTTTCCATGGTTTCAGGTTTAGCAACCATTTTATTAATCAAAGAGGACTGTGCTTCAGACAAAGGAGAAATATTTTTCTCTACACTCAAAAGCTTTTCCTCCACAGTATTGTTGAAGGTGGTTTGTTCACTAATAAAGTCATTGAGGATTACTTAAAGTTCAGAGGGGGCACTTCTAACATTACTGTTGGAGTTTCCATAGGTATTGCCATTATTAGGAGGATAAGGCCTATAATTGTTGTTACTACCAAAATTATTCCTATAGGCATTGTTGTTGAAATTGTTGTTTCTACTGAAGTTCACATCAACTTGCTCTTCTTGAGCAACCAAAGAGGCTAAGGGAACACTATTTGGATCTAAAGGAGCTTTCCCATTAACAAGCATAGCCATAATAACATCTATCTTATCACTCAAAGAGGAGGTTTCTTCAACAGAATTGTAGCACCCCGGGCAAATCCACTACTAGAAAATCGCCGCGTTTGTGTTTTGTGCATCATCATGACATCATCATGCATGCCTTGTCATAAAAGTATAATACAAAATCCTATTTTGTTTTTTTATAATACTCCCCTTCTTTATTTCAAAATACAAACCCTAGATCTATCTGGATATTTTATTTGTCTAAAAACTAATTACAAACATCTTTTAAATATTAAATAAAAAAGTTTATATTATTTTTGGGAGGCAGCCAGCCAGGCCCAAAAGCCCAGCCGGCCACCTCCAACCAAACCCTAATCCTAACCCTAGACAAACCCTAGATCCCTCTTGCCAAACTCTAATCCTCCCTGCCCACTTCCTTCTCACTTCTCAGCCGCCGCCACTCCCCCGGTACCAGCGCACAGCACACACACAACAAGCCACACACCCCACGAGGTACACCCCTATACACAACACCACACCCACACGACCCAGACCGAGTCCACCCTCTCGTTCGCTTCCAACCCTCGCTCACCCTCTGGCCCACCCCGCGGACCCACTCCCTCTCTCTCCCTCGTGAAGCACCTCGCCCGCTCGCCTCAGCCCGCCGCCTCCCTCTGCTAGTGAGCGCCTTCCCCTCCCTGTCGCTCCACCGCCCTCCCCCTGTGTCACCGGCCCTCCCCCCGCCTCTCCAAGATGCATCGTGCGCCGCCCGGGGCCCCTCTCCTCTTCCCCACGCGAGCTGCCTCTCCCTGGTCGCCTTGGCCGCCGTTCGACCTCCTCCGGCCGCCCCGTCTCAGCTCACCGGAGGCCGCCTCCACCGTCGCTCCTGGCCGCTCCCTCCTCCTCGGGCCGACCCCGCCGTTGTTCCTCTCGATCCGAGCTCCAGCTGCCGTCGGGTTCCCCTCCACGCCCCTGCGACCCCCGGCCTCCCCGACCCTGAGCCGCGTCACCGCCGGTCGCGCTCGCCGCCCAGGGCTGCACGACCGCCTCCACCTTCCAGACCATGGCCAACATCCCCCATCTCCCGCATCGCCTTGCCACCAGCGAGCCCGCGAGCCACCTCCCCGAGTCCGTCCTGCGCGCGTG
This sequence comes from Avena sativa, assembly GCA_916181665.1. NCBI lineage: Eukaryota > Viridiplantae > Streptophyta > Magnoliopsida > Poales > Poaceae > Avena > Avena sativa. Next base: position 180,863,769 of record OV702284.1, on the reverse strand, counting down.
CAAGCGCTGCTGCCATCACCGCCAGGTCCCGCGCGAGCGCAGCTGCACCCTGGCTCCGCCCCTGCGCCTCCCCATCTAAGCTCGCCCAACCATGTTCCTCTCCAGGCACCGCCGACCCTGCGCGTCCTTGCAGACGCCTGCCGCTTGCTCGAGTCTGCCACCGCTGTCCGCGCGCGCGTGCTCAGCTGTTTCTGTTTCTGGTGTTTTCCATTTACGCATGATGCTCACCACATGTTTGATGGAAATCCCGCAAGATCTCGGGTAGATACACGCTAAGATGTTGACAATATCGTCCGGAGACCCAATTACCAGGAAAACCGATGCCAAGAGCAGCCGAACATGGAGAACCCTGACTAAGCGACAAGATCTTCATCGGCGATAAGACTGCCGTGACCTCCAAGTTCGCCTACCACCGGCATTTGAACCCGATGGAACCACACCGAGCACCCGCGGTACCCAGAGGTCGACATCGGCTCGTAGCCTCAAGACCGTCTTCATGGATCGCCAAGTTCTTCTACACTGAGTCCAAGACCGAACCCGACCCCTCCGAGCCCCAAGATCGTCGAACTCTACGTGTGACCCCTATCCGAGACCCCTATATTTTAATATATGATAATTTCACAAGTTGCATATTAAATTGATCATGTCACATTCATATCATGTGGTTTGGGGGCATCATGCTGATTCACTTCATAACTAAATATGGGGCCATATGCGGGCTTTTCTAGTCCTATATTGGCCCATTTAAATTTGTGTAGTGAACCGGTGACATATTTTTGCCTTGATATGACAACATTTAAATTGCAGGTATCTAAACAATATGAACTGTCTAATTAATTGTCGGGACCCCGGATCCGCTTAATATTGCCTAATTGCATCGCACCTTTGCCATGTCATACATCATACATGCATCATGCCGATATTCTGCCATAATATTAAATAGTGCATCCGGTGTTTATGCTAGTGCTTTGCTTCTTCACGGGTTAGGCCAATGAGTTGATGCGAGTGTCGACCCGATCTTCAGATGAACCTTCGACAATGTTTTTAGGCGAGCATTCTCCCCCTTTCTACCTATTTTACCTTTCTAGTCTTTATCTCCTCCTGTTGATCTATTGCTATCTGTGTTACGTTGCTCTAGTTTTCGTACCCGTGATATCCCTTGCAGCCTTATATTGCCTTGGACACATCCTATTACCTGTTGTTTGGTAGATAGTCGGCCTTGCGTGTCATAGTTGCTTGCTCAAGTGCTGTTGCGTGTCGTCAAGTACCACAGTTGTTGTAAGACTGCCATATGCTTTATGTTGGAGTTGATCATGACTTTAATTATCGTTTAATAACTAAAATTGAAGTAGGTAAATAATGCAGAGGCACAGGTGGGCAATAGATGTTATTTGGTTTTTAACCGTCCACTTGTGTACCGTAGGACCCCGAGTACTTGATACCTGTTCTTTGAATATTCGCACTATCCGCATGTGGGACCATGAATCCCCCTAGCCAGAGCTTGAGTCATATTTATTTCTTGGGGCCACAAAGTAGTTTGGGACTTTATTAGTATCTTGTACTTATGCCATGCTTTACTGCTTAATTTACGATTGCGCGTGGAGCGCCTGTACTATTTAGGTAAGCGGAGTGTTTTCGCAGTATCGACAAGCCCAGTCACACTTTTGGGTTCCCAGTCGTTTACAGCCATTGACGCAAACCTCTGGGTCCATTCCGGAGTCGGCCAACTTCGTCGCGGGTAGCTTGGTGGGGTGGCCCCCTGAAATTTATATGAATCTTGCAATTGCTCTGTCGTGATGCCTCGTTGGGTTTTTATTTGGTTTTTCCCGAGGTTGATCGTGCGTGTGTTGCTATTTGTGCCCCCCTGCAGGGTAAAACTTTCTGAAAGCCATGTCCGCGGTTATGGACGACTTGGAGCACAGTATCTCGATCATAGACAACTATAACTAAAGTAGTGCTATAAATTTGACTTTATAATGACTAGTAATCAGCTTCACTATAATGGAATGGCTAAATAAAAGTGCCAACAATTGCTGGTTTGAGTTGTCACCTGTTACCATTGTATCTGACTAGTAAGTATTGCAACTACAACGGAATGACTAAATAAAAGTACCAACAACTGTTGGGTTTTGGGATGCCTCATGCTATATGTATCTGACTAGTAAGTACTACAACTATAACGGAATGGTTAATTAAAACTGCCCACTGCTTATTATATCAGGATGACTCATGCTATCTATACCTGACTAGTGATTGCTGCAACGATAATTGAATAAATAAAACTGCCAACTGTGTGAGTTCCTTGGTTGACTTCCTCGTTTGGTCTCGAGGGGGAAACACCAGGATGGGTATTCTTGGTGATAGTTTCAGGTTGGATCCGAATAGGTCTTTCTTATCCCTATCTGATAGTCGCCAGTTGTATTGAGTATCTATAGGTTGTTTAGTGCATGTTGCGCTGCCGCTTCAGTCCACCATACCTACGTAGGCAAGGACCACCGAATTCTAGTCTCGCCGTGTACTGGCCTCAGTACTGACCGCTCTCCTTTTTCCTTTGCCCTTTGTCGGCACCCCTTTTGTTTAAGCAGGTTTTGAGATCGACGTCGTTAGCAGGGTTACCCTTCCGGCTCGGCCTGGGCAGGGTTATGGACGCCATTGGTTATTCTTCAGGGCTCTTAGCTCAATTTGCATCTTGTCCGTACTTGGACACTGTATCATTTTCCAAGTGATTTGGATCTTTGTACTGTATATCTGTATTCTTGACTCATTGAGTCGCTGTTGTATATATATGTTTTGTGGGTTCCATCAAGGACTATTGTGTAATGATATTACTTCGTTTTCCACCCGCACGCAAGTGCCTGGTGGGCACCTTTGAATCGTTTCTATGCGGGTTTGGCGGGAAGTGCTAAAACTTGCATAGGGCCGATTCTGAGGGTGTTATAGAAAAAATTTAGTGAACTTTCGGTCCACCGAAAGGTACAACAGATGAAAGATTCATCAGATAGCATGAATGTCAGATGTTGAAGCACCGTTACAAGAGGATGGAAGCGAAACCCTGAAGGTACGACGGGAACCCAACCACGAGAAATCCTGGACTCAAAGAAAAGATAAGAGAGCAGATTCAACCCACGTAGAGATAAGACGAGAATAGCAGAGGGGTAAGAAGTAAAAGCAGACCTAATTAGATCTATCCAACCGATTTTTCAAAATAGTTTTGACACTCTACAACGTCCATTAGCTAGGTAATCCTACAGGCTGGACCAGTTACCTTCTTACCATGTGGAGCTCTCTCAGTGTGCCATTCAGAATAATTAACCATCATATTATCAATGAGTTTTGTTGTAGCACCCAAGGTGATAGTCATAAAGGTACCTCCAGCAGCTGAATCCAACTGGTTTAACCTGCATAAAAAGTCTGGATAATCATCCAAGAAGTGACTCCATGAGTGGGACAATTCTCAACCAAAGATATCATTATTTCCCAAGCTTGAGCAACATGTTCATTATCAACTTGTTTAAATTTCATAATATCACTTCTCATAGATATAATCTTAGCAGGAGGGTAGTACTTTCCAAGCATCTTTGCACTTAATACAATAATCAAAACTATTTCTAGGCAAGGATAGCAACCATTCTTTAGCTTTTCCTCTCAAGGAGAAAGGAAACAACTTGAGCTTAATAATATCTCCATCTACATCCTTATACTTCTGCATCTCACAAAGTTCAACAAAGTTATTGAGATGGGCAGCAGCATCATCATCAGAACTAGCACCAGAAAATTGCTCTCTCATCACAAGATTTAACAAAGCAGGCTTAATTTCATAAAAGGTAGCATCAGGAGCAGGTGGAGCAATAGGAGTTCTTAGGAAATCATTGTTGTTTGTGCTAATGAAGTCACACAACTTGGTGTTCTCAGCAAAGTTCATTTTGGCAAAAGTGGAGCAAGCCAACAGCAACAGCAACTAGACAAGGAACTAATTTTTTTGTGTTTTTGATAAGATAAAGCAAACCAAACTAAACTAAAAAAAATTGAGTTTTTGATTAAAAAAAGGCAAACAAAAGCAACCAAAAGACACTAAGAAAACCAAAAACAAAGTAAAGAGAAAGGTTGAGGAGGACTCCCCTTGTGAATATGTCCTTAGCCTCCTCGGCAACGGCGCCGGAAAATCTTGATGGCGCTGCGTCAATGTGGGAGCGCTTCGTCGGGAAACCCCAAGAGCAAGGTATGATGCAGCACAGCAGCAAGTCTTTCCTCAGTAAGAAACCAAGGTTATTGAACCAGTAGGAGGAAGGAAACGTCTCAAAGGTGTTGCAAGGAACTGTCGAAACCTGCACAACACAAACTCAAGACTTTGCCACAACTAACAGTGAGGTTGTCAATCTCACCGGTGGCTATAACAAAGGATTAACTGTATGGTGTGGAAGGTGATGGTGGTTTGCAGAAAGTAAACAGTAACAATGGAATATGTATCAATGGTAAAGAGTGGACCGGGGTCCATAGTTCACTAGAGGTGTTCTCCTTAGATGAACAAACATGGCATGTAGGGTAAACAAATTACAGCAGGGCAATTGACAAGACTGAGCAAGGCATAAAAATGCAATACTAGACATAAAGATCCTATGAGATTCGATTGGGAAATACAACAAGATACATAGACCGCCATCCAACTTCATCTATGACTAGAAATTCACCTTTGGGTTATCATCTGAACCCCCTCCAGTATTAAGTTGCAAGCAACAGACTACTGCTTTAAGCAAAGTGTGTAAGGTAAAAAAATCCACTTGTTCCATGAACAAGAGACTGTTGTTTTCTCCCTAGTGGCAACAACACATCTATAACCTTATAGATTTCTGTCACTTCCCTTGATTAAATAGAGGCATGAACCCACTATCGAGCATAAATACCCCCTCTTGGAGTCACTAGCAACTACTTGGCCAAGAGATCTACTAACAACGGAGAGCATACAAGATCCCAAATAACAAAGACATGATAGAATCAATAAGACAAAACCATTAATCAATCTGACATAGTAATCTCAATATCCATCGGATCCCCGCAAACACAACATGCATGATTACAAATAGATGAGATCTTGATCATGAACAGAGCTCACAAGATCTAGACATGAAAGCACAAAGGAGGAGATACAACCATCTAGCTACTACATGGACCCGTAGTCCAAGGTGGAACTACTCACGCTTCATATCGGAGGCTGGCATGATGAAGAAGAAGGCCTCTGGGATGATCTTCCCTCCGGCAGGGTGCCAGGGAGAGCTTTAGATCCCCCAGATCTGGCGGCGGCTATAGACGGTTTCGTGGAATATTGATCGGGTACTTAGGGTTTAGGCATCGAGGGCTTCTTATAGGCAAAGAGGCCAGGCTGGGAGGTGGCCAGGGGGCCCACACCCTACCTAGGCGCGGCCTAGGGTGGGCCCGCGCTTGGGGGGTGCGGCCGCCGTATGGAGCCCCTCCGTCTATCCTCTGGACTCCGTGTTATCCTCGGTGAAATATTGACTTTGGCTTTTGTCCCGTCCAATTCCGAGAAAATATTTCCTTACTAGCTTTTCTGGAACCAAAAACAGCAGAAAACAGGCAACTGGCACTGTGACAACTTTAATAGTTTAGTACCAGAAAACATATAAAAATACCCCAAAATGTAGACAAAGCAAAGCAAATTAGATACTAAACAAGCATGGAACATCAAAAATTATAGATACGTTTCCGACGTATCAATGACTTTATGTCAAATCTCAAATTTTTGAGTATTGTTAACTCAATTTTTATGACCTTGAGACTCAAATGTCGAACGCCAAAAAAGGTAGACAAGAGCCAAGGTTATGAAATTGCGAGAACAAGAAAATAAACTCGCACTAGTACAAACTCGCTACTTAGATACCTCAATTTCCCATAGGCCTCAAACAGTTTCTCGTTCTAGCTCAAGCACATAGATTCTAATAGCACCACCTGAGCCGGTTTTTCTTTGCGGCTCTAGTATATGTGACGCCAGACGGTGGAAAAGGGAAAACAGCTCTAACATGTACGAGTTGGAGACGTCCAATATTTCTGACCACTTGCAAAAATTCCTCAACCTCACACGACTTGTACTAGGGACCTTCTCCAATAATGAGGTGACCTGGGTCGGATTCTAACAAAGACCGTCTCTAGAACTAGTGCGCCTCGAAGAGTATTTTTAAATTGACCGTATCTAGTGTTTGTAAACCATTTTAAATTGTAGCATGATAATTCGAACCCGATCATAGCTGACTTGACACATAATCATGACTCAGCAGCCAGATAGATAGATTAACTCAAGAACATATATATATATATAGCATCTCCATCTCGGTAAATATTAGCCAGATATATATAGTTGGGGAAATTCATACAAATTTAGCCATTACACATTATGGCAGTACATACAAAGTGCATTACATAAATCAATCAGCTAGCATAATTAGTACTCTCTATGAAACCAACATTGCATTTATAATGGGCCACACCATGGAAGTTGTTGAACATAATTTTTGACGTTCTATGTTTGTTTAGTATCAACTTTGTTATGATTCGTCTATATTTGAGATATTTGTATACATTTTCTGGGACTAACCTATTAACAATATGTTGCAGTGCTAGTTGCATGTTTTCTTCTATTTTTGGTTTCAAAAAAGCTAGTAAGGAAATATTCTCGGAATTGGACGGGAAAAAAGCCAAAGTCAATATTTTACCGGAACAAACACGGAGTCTAGAGGAGAGACGGAGGGGCGCCACAGGGTGGCCACCTGTCACATCCCAAGATTTTCCAAATCTTGTAATGTGAAAAAAATAAACAAAATAAAATTTTGTTGAAATTTAGGGTGAGAAGAAACTTTTTTATTCCAATTGGAAACATCAAAACCTATTTTGGTCAAATAAAATCCTAAAGGGATTTACAAAGGTAAATAAATAATAAATAAAGTTATAAAAGTTGGAATCACTATTTTTGGATCTTTTAATAAAAAGATATGGTTTTCAAAAGCAAAGGTAGAAATATAAATAAGGATTATTTTATAGAGTCAAATTAAATCTTGGCCAAGCTTTTGAAATAAAATGATTTTATTTGATAAAAAGAGTAAAGGTTTATTTAAATAAAATAATGAGGATTTATTAATATCCATTTTTGTTAAAGTAAAGATTTTTCCATTTTAAATAAACACTAAAACTTGTTAATGTACTTTAATTAGGGTTTCCAAGTGTTTTTGTTTTTCAAATGAAACCTACTGAAAAGGTTTTGATGTTATTTAGATTTCAAAAAGAGTTTTAAAATAAATTAAAACCTATTTGAATTAAAGACTATAGTCTATTTATTTAATTAATAATAGATCCAAAATTAATAAAAGAATTATTTTGTTTTGGACTTTGAAATATGTTGATAAACAGAATTAAAATTCACCCAAAGATTGGTGGAGATTTAAATTCAAATGGAGATTGAATAATATTACTAAATCTTATTTAATTAAAACTAGAGCCTATTTTAAATAATTAAAAGGCCCTAAAAAGAATAAATATATTATTCTAAATTTGACTTTGGAATGTGTTATTAATCAGTATACGAATCCACACAAATTTTGGTTGAGGTTTGAATTGATTTGTTGCTTGAATTATTTGTTTGAAAATCAAATCAGAATATTCAAACAGAAAAAGAAAAACCATCAGTATAAAAATATGGAAACAAGCCCAACCCACCTGGCCAGCCCACTAAGCCCAGCAGCCCACTCCCTCTCTTCTTCCGCAGAAAACGTTTCGAACCAGAGAACTCACCCGCTCAGTCACCGACGCGTGGACCCCATCTCTTCTCTTCCTCTCTCACTGTCAAATGGACCCCACTCGACCATGTCATCGTCTTCCTCCCCGCGATGAACTCGCCTGGCAGTTTCTACTGTTGATTTGCTCGAATGAATACGCGTAAATGGCCCAGTAAATTCCCCCTGCGACCACGCCTTCTTAATCGCCTCTCCCTCCTCTCTGTTTCCCCCTCAGTCCCTCACCCTAGCGCGCCCCCAGGCTACTTAATTTCGCACTTCACCGCCACTGTCTCCGGCGAACACCACCTCCAATTCAGGCCAGTCGCCATCGCGCCTCGCTCTCTAGACCACTCAGGCATAATCCCCATCAACCACCGCACCTCCCAGTGGCCTCATCTTGCTCGCGCTTGACCCCCAGCCTCGAACACGACCAAGACCGTCACCACCGCTGTCTGTCTCCAACTCCGGCGACCCTCCCCGTAAGTACTGACCGTGCCGCTTTCCCCGTTGACACTCTCACGCTCCCCTCTCTCTCACGCGTCTAACGGACCTCCTATTTTGCCTTCCGATGGACAGAAGCCTCGCCAACCACAATGCCAGTGCGTGCCCGACGCCAGGCAGAACTTCGGCGAGAAATTTTGGTCGTCCTCGTGCGCCCCTGTCCAGGATAAGACCACGTCGAGAATCAGCACAACCCTACAAACCTGGTGAGCTTCTCCCCACCCTCTCTCGCTTCCTGCATCGCTAGCGCCGCCACCGTCTGACCGCTCCGCCGCCACCTGCCACCGTCAGCGCCGCCAAATCCTGGCAAGCACGTTGTAGCCGTAGGATGCAGATCCAACGCACACGATAGAACATTAAACGAAGGGGTATGCTTGTTTCTGCGCCGCATGATCTGTTTAGATCTAACGGCCGTATATGCTGATCCACGCGAAACGGTATGCACCAGTAAGAAAGCGCCACGTGGCCTTGTTTGTTTGAATAAAACCAGAAATGATCTATGTGTTGTTCCAATTTGAAAAATTCATAACTTTCAAACCACACGTCCAAATTTTGCAAATTTTATATCAATGGATTCAGCAAAACAAGTACTTTCTGACCATGCACTTTGTTTAGTAAAATGATTCTGTTAAATTGATTGTGTTTGCAGAAACTTATGTAGGCATATTTAGAATATAAAATTTGTTCTAAAATGATTTTTGAGATAAAATATTTATAAAATGGTTTGTTTTGAACCTACTGACCATAGAAATCAATTTGTGGTTTCAAAAATGTATTTGGTGAAGCAAAAGCACAAATCTTTGAATAAAAGCATTTCTAGCCAATTAAAAATGTTGATTATGGTTTAAAAATGATTTTGGAGGAAAACCTTTGAGAAATGTCTTGATTTAAACTCTCTGACCCCAAACACAAAGTTTTATGATTTGAAAATATATTTGGTGAACCCTATAAAAATTATTACTTTACTAAAGACATTTTCAACCACATAAAATAATGACTTGGTTTAAAAATGGTTTATGAAGTGAAATCTTTTGCAAATGATTTTGCCACTTTATAAAATGACCAAAAAGTGTTTTAGAATGTTTATAACCTATTATAAACCACTTTGGTAAATAAAACAAAGTTTGGCATGCTTGCATGCATTGTTTTGTTTTCATTATTTTATGTGATGTTGCTTGAATGGTAGATTGAAATTGTGCCTTGCTTGATTGAATTGTAGTGATTTGAAGAGTGTGATCATTGCAAAGACAAGGAGTGAACTTATATTCTCTACCAAAAAGGCAAGTGATGCTACATACTTTTGTCCCATTATTTTCACTATGCATTAGAGATATTTCTAAGTAGTATTTGCATGGAATTTTTGCTAAGTATAAACTATGCCATGGGAAACCCTAGTAGATGAAACCTTAGTAGAAATTTCCTAAGTTAAGATTCCTACTACCATCATGCTTAGCTTAGCTAGTAGAAAAAAAGGGTGGATTATATTCATGCTATGAAATATTTCTAAGTCTATGACTTGTGTTTTTTTTTAATAAAACAACTATGTAAATGAATCACCTGGGTGGAATGGTTGTGAATGGGTTATGTTGAGTGGTTACACAGGGACCATATCTATGGACTACCATAGTGTATCTCACTTGTGGATGGCCACCCAGGAACAAAGAGATTTGAGATGTCAAATGTTGAGAAGCTTCAAGTGCAGCCACTTGGCATTATGGGCTCTGCCTGGATCATATAGGTTGCAATAACTTAGCCAAATGGACAGTTGGTGGTAGGGGATTGATAGGTTGGAGCGCGTCCATTTTGGTCTAAGGGAAGGCTTCTGAAAGATCTTGTCTTGGTGAAACCAAGTCTTGTGGGGAAAGTGCACCACCTCTGAAGAGTGTAAAATCTAAGTACTTAGCCATGTCCCTGGTAAAGGACAATTTGAGCATCAAGACATGGAAGCTATCAAGAATCTCCTCATCCCAATTTATAAGTTAAAAACATGTGGGTGAAAAATAGTTGAAGGATCACCAATTTCTATTGGGAGATGCCTTGGGTGATTTTTGTCAAGCAAAAAAACTTAGTGTTTTCAAATGATAAGGAAAATCTATTTTGAGCAAAGCAAGCCTAAGCTCCACTTAGCCGAATGCATATAGATGATAGACTCCACTATACTACCATAGTATCACTTGCCAATACAATTCAAATGTATTGACCCTTGTGGCTGTAACTTATTATGTTGCAGGTTTGTTTGATGTTAGAGAAGTTTATTGATTAGGATTACAAGTCTACAACCAACATGTCTGCCTGTGGCACTTTGAAGATGAAGGACCCCATGCTATTGTGATATTCTGCTGCATTGTAATGAGATAGCCAAATGAGCTATGTAAGATGTAATAAATTATTTTATTCCTGGTTATAAAGTTGTATTATGACCTTTGTTTCTTGATATTACATCTTAACTGTGGATGCTAGCTATTGATCTAGGGACTAGCATTGTAAACACAGGGATCTCTACCTTATTAAAGGTTGGGAACCTTACAGATGGTATCAGAGCATTGTGTCTCCTGTAGGATTTGTAAACCTAGGATTGGACAAACCCCTTAGAAAAATGGGAGTTGTATTTGTTCCAAAACTTATTTACAAACAATCTTGTAAATCTTTCCTCAACCATTTTGGTTTTGACTCTACATCTCGTCTATTTTCAACTTGATGGATAAAGCCTTCCCCATGGCCAAGGACTTCACCATGTGCAAAGGACTTCATCAACTCTAATGACTTCAACATCTTCAAGTGATTTCAACCTTATTCTCAACAAGGACTTCAACCTTGGATATCACTAAGGACTACAAGTGAGACAAGAAATGTTGCTCAAGACTTGAAGACTAGGGGAATACAACTTATAAGGAACCATCATCACTTTGAAATTTTGTGACCAATATTCAAGAAATTCTCCAAGGATACAAAGATCTTGTGTATGAAGAATCAACTAAGAAGGAAGGAAAGATCTCAAGTGAACTGTATAATTGGACCACCATGTTTAGTTTAAATTAAACACACCAACTTATGTGGTGTAACAAAAATATTTTTGTTGCCTATAAATGTGCTTGAAACTTGTTGTTTGAATGGAGTGTTTGTTTGTGATTGCTGTCACATTGCTTGAGTGAATTGTGATGTGTGTGATTAGAATTGATTCCTTAGAAATCTTTTGCCTATTCTAATCCCAATCCAACCCAAACAGATGACTACTCCAAGAAACTCCAACAACAAGGATGGTGACAACAACAACAACAACCAAGAGGAAAACATGAGAGAACTCATAGTAACCCAAACCCAGTTGAACCAAGTGACAACTCAGTTTTTAGCCAACAACAATGGATTAGACCCAACCATACAAAAGTTTTTGGAAATTCAATCCCAATTGTTGCAAGGGATGGCCACTCAAATGATCAACATGGGAGACAACCTTTCGCAAGGAGTTTGTGACAACAAGGATGTCAAGGATGGTATTTTAGAAGGAACCCAAGCTTGCAATATTTGTGGAGACAAGGATCACACTTCCAAGGAGCATGAAGATCAATTCCCCAATTGTGAAGAGAAACATCCAAATAATCAATGCCTCACATCTCAAGCTACTTGCTTCCTATGTGAAAGAAATAACCATGTCCCTATCCAATGCCCCATCTATTCCATAGTTCAACAAAGGAAACAAGGTGGAGTGCATCAACAGTTTGTAAACCCTCATGAAGGAACAACTTCTACCAAGAAGGATGAAGGCAAAGTCAAAACTATGCATCATAAGGCCAAATCCAAAGTGATCACAAGGTGTTGCTACTCTTGTGAAGAAGAAGGTCATATCTCTAGTAAATGCCCCAAGAAGAGAGAAAGATTTCCCACCTTTTTGGTGAAGTATGAAGAGCATGAACTAGAAGAACTCCTAGCTTTGGAGAGACCCAAAAAGAAGAAGAAGGACATAAGCCAGTTGCAATGTTACAATTGCAAAGAAATGGGACACTATGCCAGTGATTGCCCAGAAAAGAAGAAGAACCAAGGAAATAAACAAGAAGAATTGATACCAAACAAGAAGAAGGATAATAGCCAAGTGATGTGTTTCAAATGCAAAGAGCTAGGCCATTATGCAGACAAGTGTCCAGAGAAGCTTCATCAAACCCCAAGCAATCTAAGATGTAATCTAGTTGGAAATTTTTTTAGGGTTGTAGTACCCTAGTTGCTTTGAGCCAACTTGTAACCCTAGCCTCCCCAAATCTCGGGACGAGATTTATTTTAAGGGTGGTAGCCTGTCACATCCCAAGAATTTCTAAATCTTGTAATGTGAAAAAAAAATTGTTGAAATTTAGGGTGAGAAGAAACTTTATGATTCCAATTGGAAACATCAAAACCTATTTTGGTCAAATAAAATCCTAAAAGAATTTACGAATAAATAATAAATAAAGCTATAAAAGTTGGAATCACTATTTTTGGATCTTTTAATAAAAAGATATGGTTTTCAAAAGCAAAGGTAGAAATATAAATAATGATTATTTTATAGAGTAAAATTAAATCTTGGCCAAGCTTTTGAAATAAAATGATTTTATTTGATAAAAAGAGTAAAGGTTTATTTAAATAAAATAATGAGGATTTATTAATATCCATTTTTGTTAAAGTAAAGATTTTTCCATTTTAAATAAACACTAAAACTTGTTAATGTACTTTAATTAAGGTTTCCAAGTGTTTTTGTTTTTCAAATGAAACCTACTGAAAAGATTTTGATATTATTTAGATTTCAAAAAGTGTTTTAAAATAAATTAAAACCTATTTGAATTAAAGACTATAGTCTATTTATTTAATTAATAATAGATCCAAAAAGAATAAAAGAATTATTTTGTTTTGGACTTTGAAATATGTTGATAAACAGAATTAAAATTCACCCAAAGATTGGTGGAGATTTAAATTCAAATGGAGATTGAATAATATTACTAAATCTTATTTAATTAAAACTAGAGCCTATTTTAAATAATTAAAAGGCCCTAAAAAGAATAAATATATTATTCTAAATTTGACTTTGGAATGTGTTATTTATCAGTATATGAATCCACACAAATTTTGGTTGAGGTTTGAATTGATTTGTTGCTTGAATTATTTGTTTGAAAATCAAATCAGAATATTCAAACAGAAAAAGAAAAACCATCAGTATAAAAAAAATGGAAACAAGCCCAACCCACCTGGCCAGCCCACTAAGCCCAGCAGCCTACTCCCTCTCTTCTTCCGCAGAAAACGTTTCGAACCAGAGAACTCACCCGCTCAGTCACCGATGCGTGGACCCCATATCTTCTCTTCCTCTCTCACTGTCAAATGGACCCCACTCGACCATGTCATCGTCTTCCTCCCCGCGATGAACTCGCCTGGCAGTTTCTGCCGTTGATTTGCTCGAATGAATACGCGTAAATGGCCTAGTAAATTCCCCCTGCGACCACGCCTTCTTAATCGCCTCTCCCTCCTCTCTGTTTCCCCCTCAGTCCCTCACCCTAGCGCGCCACTAGGCTGCTTAATTTCGCACTTCACCGCCACTGTCTCCGGCGAACACCACCTCCAATTCAGGCCAGTCGCCATCGCGCCTCGCTCTCTAGACCACTCAGGCATAATCCCCATCAACCACTGCACCTCCCAGTGGCCTCATCTTGCTCGCGCTTGACCCCCAGCCTCGAACACGACCAAGACCGTCACCATCGCCGTCTGTCTCCAACTCCGGCGACCCTCCCCGTAAGTACTGACCGTGCCGCTTTCCCCGTTGACACTCTCACGCTCCCCTCTCTCTCGCGCGTCTAACGGACCTCCTATTTTGCCTTCCGATGGACAGAAGCCTCGCCAACCACAACGCCAGTGCGTGCCCGACGCCAGGCAGAACTTCGGCGAGAAATTTTGGTCGTCCTCGTGCGCCCCTGTCCAGGATAAGACCACGTCGAGAATCAGCACAACCCTACAAACCTGGTGAGCTTCTCCCCACCCTCTCTCGCTTCCTGCATCGCCAGCGCCGCACCGTCTGACCGCTCCGCCGCCACCTACCACCGTCAGCGCCGCCAGATCCTGGCAAGCACGTTGTAGCCGTAGCATGCAGATCCAACGCACACGATAGAACATTAAACGAAGGGGTATGCTTGTTTCTGCGCCGCATGATCTGTTTAGATCTAACGGCCGTATATGCTGATCCGCGCGAAACGGTATGCACCAGTAAGAAAGCGCCACGTGGCCTTGTTTGTTTGAATAAAACCAGAAATGATCTATGTGTTGTTCCAATTTGAAAAATTCATAACTTTCAAACCACACGTCCAAATTTTGCAAATTTTATATCAATGGATTCAGCAAAACAAGTACTTTCTGACCATGCACTTTGTTTAGTAAAATGATTCTGTTAAATTGATTGTGTTTGCAGAAACTTATGTAGGCATATTTAGAATATAAAATTTGTTCTAAAATGATTTTTGAGATAAAATATTTATAAAATGGTTTGTTTTGAACCTACTGACCATAGAAATCAATTTGTGGTTTCAAAAATGTATTTGGTGAAGCAAAAGCACAAATCTTTGAATAAAAGCATTTCTAGCCAATTAAAAATGTTGATTATGGTTTAAAAATGATTTTGGAGGAAAACCTTTGAGAAATGTCTTGATTTAAACTCTCTGACCCCAAACACAAAGTTTTATGATTTGAAAATATATTTGGTGAACCCTATAAAAATTATTACTTTACTAAAGACATTTTCAACCACATAAAATAATGACTTGGTTTAAAAATGGTTTATGAAGTGAAATCTTTTGCAAATGATTTTGCCACTTTATAAAATGACCAAAAAGTGTTTTAGAATGTTTATAACCTATTATAAACCACTTTGGTAAATAAAACAAAGTTTGGCATGCTTGCATGCATTGTTTTGTTTTCATTATTTTATGTGATGTTGCTTGAATGGTAGATTGAAATTGTGCCTTGCTTGATTGAATTGTAGTGATTTGAAGAGTGTGATCATTGCAAAGACAAGGATTGAAACTATATTCTCTACCAAAAAGGCAAGTGATGCTACATACTTTTGTCCCATTATTTTCATTATGCATTAGTGATATTTCTAAGTAGTATTTGCATGGAATTTTTGCTAAGTATAAACTATGCCATGGGAAATCCTAGTAGATGAAACCTTAGTAGAAATTTCCTAAGTTAAGATTCCTACTACCATCATGCTTATCTTAGCTAGTAGAAAACAAGGGTGGATTATATTCATGCTATGAAATATTTCTAAGTCTATGACTTGTGTTTTTTTAATAAAACAACTATGTAAATGAATCACCTGGGTGGAATGGTTGTGAATGGGTTATGTTGAGTGGTTACACAGGGCCCATATCTATGGACTACCCTAGTGTATCTCACTTGTGGATGGCCACCCAGGAACAAAGAGATTTGAGATGTCAAATGTTGAGAAGCTTCAAGTGCAGCCACTTGGCATTATGGGCTCTGCCTGGATCATATAGGTTGCAATAACTTAGCCAAATGGACAGTTGGTGGTAGGGGATTGATAGGTTGGAGCTCGTCCATTTTGGTCTAAGGGAAGGCTTCTGAAAGATCTTGTCTTGGTGAAACCAAGTCTTGTGGGGAAAGTGCACCACCTCTGCAGAGTGTAAAATCTAAGTACTTATTCATGTCCCTGGTAAAGGACAATTTGAGCATCAAGACATGGAAGCTATCAAGAATCTCCTCATCCCAATTTCTAAGTTAAAAACTTGTGGGTGAACAAGGGTTGAAGGATCACCAATTTCTATTGGGAGATGCCTTGGGTGATTTTTGTCAAGCAAAAAAACTTAGTGTTTTCAAATGATAAGGAAAATCTATTTTGAGCAAAGCAAGCCTAATCTCCACTTAGCCGAATGCATATAGATGATAGACTCCACTATACTACCATAGTATCACTTGCCAATACAATTCAAATGTATTGACCCTTGTGGCTGTAACTTATTATGTTGCAGGTTTGTTTGATGTTAGAGAAGTTTATTGATTAGGATTACAAGTCTACAACCAACATGTCTGCCTATGGCACTTTGAAGATGAAGGACCCCATGCTATTGTGATATTCTGCTGCATTGTAATGAGATAGCCAAATGAGCTATGTAAGATGTAATAAATTATTTTATTCCTGGTTATAAAGTTGTATTATGACCTTTGTTTCTTCATATTACATCTTAACTGTGGATGCTAGCTATTGATCCAGGGACTAGCATTGTAAACACAGGGATCTCTACCTTATTAAAGATTGGGAACCTTACACCACCCCCCCCCCACCCCTAGGCGTGGGCCCACCCTAGGCCACGCCAGGGTTTGGTGTGGGCCCCCTAGCCGCCCCTGCCTCACCTCTTCGCCTATAAAAGCCCCCGATGCAGAAACCCTAAACACCCGATCAAATCTCCACGAAACAGTCTATAGCCGCTACCACCATCGTCCCTAGATCGGGGGGTCTGAAGCTCTTCCCGGCGCCCTGCCGGAGGGGAGTGATCATCCTGGAGGCCTTCTTCATCACCATGCAGCCTCCGGTATGATGCGTGAGTAGTTCACCCTTGGACTATGGGTCCATATAGTAGCTAGATGGTTGTTTCTCCTCCTTTGTGCTATCATGTTTAGATCTTGTGAGCTCCGTTAATTATCAAGATCATCTATTTGTAATCATACATGTTGTGTTTGCGGGGATCTGATGGATATTGATATACTATGTCAGATTGATTATTGATTCTATCATGTCATATTGATTATCGATTCTATCATGTCTATGTTATTTGTGATCTTGCATGCTCTCCGTTGCTAATAGCTATCTTGTCCAAGTAGATGCTTGTGACTCCAAGAGGGAGTATTTATGCTCGATAGTGGGTTCATGCCTCTAGTAATCTGGGGAAGTGACAGGAATCTCTAATATTGTAGATGTGCTCTTGCTACTAGGGAGAAAACAACAATTTTTTGTTCATGGAACAATTATATTGTTTACTTTACACACATTGCTTAATCCAATTATCCGTTGCTTGCAACTTAATACTGAAAGGGGTTCGGATGATAACTTGAAGGTGAATTATTAGTCATGGAGGCAGTTGGATTACGGTCTATGTATATTGTTGTAATGCCCAATCAAATCTCATAGGAGTTATGATGACTAGTATATGCATTGTTATGCTTCCTCAATCTGTCAATTGCCCTGCTGTAATTTGTTCACCCAGCATGTTATTTATTTTAAAGAGAACACCTCTAGTGAACTGTGGACCCCGGTCCAATCTTTACCATTGATACATCATCCACTGCTACTATTTACTTTCTACGAGCAACTATTACCTTCCACACTGTATGTTTAATCCTTTGTTTTCAGCAAACAAGTGAGATTGACAACCTCACTGTAAGTTGGGGCAAAGTCTTGAGTTTTGTGTTGTGTAGGATTCCAAGTTGTTAGCAACACCATGGAGTTGTTTCCTTGCTCGTACTGGTTCGATAAACTTGGTTACATAACCGAGGAAAAACTTGCTGCTGTGTTTATCACACCTTTCTCTTGGGGTTTCCCAACGAGGCTCTACAATGATCTGAGCCCATCACCCTAGCATGGGGGGTGGACATGAATTCCTCTGAGTCAGAGTTGTCTCGGTCATCTTCCCAAGCAAGGGCCAGGTCAGCATTGTCATATTTTTGGTGAGTGAACTTCTGCAAAGAGCAAATTACCAAGTAAAATAAGATGGAGATCGAGTGAATAAAATTGATCGAGTAAATAACTTGTAGAGTTACCCAAGGCACGAGGTTGATGCGGTCGAAGGGATCTTTGCCCCATTCCCAGTCAGATGGTATCGTCAAATTGAAAATGGAGTTGACTCGCTTGGTGACCTATGCCTTATCAAGATTGTAAGTTGAGTGGCGCGTCGGGTCAAAGCGACCGCTCATGAAATAGATTTTGTGAGAGCAAAGCTAGAGGGGGCTGACTCGCGACTGATAAAAGTACGCATGCGGTCCTCTCCCGTCATCCTGTGCTCCACGCCCTCCTTCACCAGCTGCTCCAAGATGGTATTGGCTTCATTGACAGCCAAATAATAATTCTTTGGGTCATACCCCCAGTTGAATTTTCAGGCACGCCGCCAATGAAACAGGGCAGACGAATCAAGTTATTGTCACCCGAATTCTTTACATATAAGAAGGTGCGTTGCCACTTCTTGCAAGAGTCAAGGCCCTAGACTCGAGGGAAAATGGATCTCTTTCTCAGAGTGATGCCGGCGGCACCACACTGAGTCGGCCGTTTGTCACCCGAAGGGACACCCGGCTCTGGGATGACTTGGATTCTAAATTGAAAGTACTTGTCCCAAAGGAAGACAGTGGGGCAAAGTCCGAGATATCCCTCGACGGTCGATATAAAACAAGAAAGAGAACCAATCGCGTTCGCAGGAAGATGAGCGGTTGTAGATGGAAATATTTGAAAAAATGTTTGGCAAAATTTCTCAAATGAAGAGAAAAGCCACGCTCAAAGTGGGACATGAACACCAAGAACTCACCGGGCTAAGGTTTGGGAGCAATATCACCGAGAAGGGTGGCGGCATTCAACCCCTAGTGGGATCCGTCACGTAGAGAGGATCGATTCGATCTCCTTTGTGGAGACCTCAGGGCCCTCCTAGGAGCCGCGCTCGCCGGTGGACTCGCCCGCTTCAACTTCCTCGACAGCAACGAAGTCATAGGGATCCATTGGTTCCTCAGTTCCTCGACCGCCTCCTCCTCCGGAAGAGGAAAAGATTGTCGCGGCCCCGTCGCAGCACCGCAAAGGCTAGCATGGGAGAAACTAGCGACGGCTTGAGAAAGAGATTGGTAGCACCGGAGAGAACTGGGAGCGCCAGCGAAGAACAAGAACGGGAGCAGAGAGCGGTGGCGCGAGGAAGATGAAGGGGAAAATGAAGAGGCAATGTGGGTTTTCTCCCCCACCCCCTCCCTACTTAATGGCCGAAACCGCCGTAGTGGGATCGTAAGTGCACCAAGACCACAGTATGGCCGTGTTTGCAAAAATCCATCGCATCAGGTCATGGCACGTGCACAGAAATCTCTTGCCACGCTGCAGCGGATCATTCAAAACGATAACCAAAGCACTACACGACGTGACTGCCATAGTGACAATTGTCACTGTGCGGCAGGAATAGTGCAGCGTGTCGGTATTTTGGAGAAAATGTGGCAAAGTGTGATGATTACGCGCCGCCCAAAATAAAATAATATAAAGCCAAGGGAGACTCAAAAAATATCGGAGACCAAAGGAAAGTAGCAAAGAGTTGAGATTGGACAAGACTCGGCACAGAGAGACAAAATGTCACTCGGAAAAATGTTGGCAGTTATCAATGTCGAAACCAAAGAGTTGAGCCGGCACGTTATATGTCGGATACAAAAGAGATGTTCCAGATTCACTAAAGGAACCTGCCAAGGCCTATCAGTTAAAACTGCTAGACCTTAACAACTTTGGGGACTAATGTCAGGGGATAACCCCCGGTAGAGTCATACGAGGGAAATATAATCTTGACTCGGACTAATCTTGTCGGACTTAGGCCGACATAAGCCGACATATGCCAAGTTATCAAAAGCCAAGTGATAACGGCAAGACCCAGCCGACATATAATATATGTCGGCACAAACGTATGTGTGTTTCTTGTTTTCAAAAACACCAAGGTCAAGTAAATCGAGGATGGAGCCAAGTTATTAAGGCTTGTGCATGGCCCTGATGGTGCTACAGGGCCACTGTACCAAGTGGGCCAAAGCTGATTACTGAGAAGAGTGTTGTTGGCTGAGGGGTAAAGTTTTGGGTAATGAGTGCATATTTGCACCATGTTTTATATTATTATTTTGCATTGTAGTGGTAGGATCTTAGTATTTTACGGCGTTCGTACGCATCTTTTATGTTTATTTTCACCAGAATCGGGACAGATGATGGATATGATGGAAAAAATTCATGAACCAGTTGTATTGGAGAGAAAAGGAGTTAAAAATAGCTTAAATCACTTATTTGGAAAATATCAATAACACTAGAAGAAAACCCAAAGCAATAGCAAGAGGCAGAAGGTTTAATGACCAACTATACGGCAGGAATACTTTTCCGACCGTATAGTTCTCGACGTATAGTTGGCGCTGCCACCGCCTCCTCAAATAGTTTCACCCTGTGCAACTGGATCAGAGAGACGACATAAAGAACGACCAGAAATCGCAAAAACTTCACCTCCAAAAGGGATCGGGAGGGGGAACTCATTCACCAGGTATCCATCTTCACACTACGCAGATTCAGGAGGCTAAAGCATCGATCTCTATCATCAACTATTGCATCACCATCATCTCCATTCATCCCATCTACATCTTGTCTAGATCTTGTTGTAATTTTCGTACTTGCTGTGGATTTATACAAGTACTATTAATCTATGATAGATTCCATTGTTTTTTCCATGATGTTGATTTCCTCCATGTCTGTGTAGATCATTAGTTTTTGGGGAGATGGAGAAACCCTAGCATAAGATTGAAATAAGATAAAGTTTATTATGATATTCATCACTGTGACCATGTGTTAGATTGTCTTCATCTTGATGTTGGGAGAAGTCGATCTCTTAATATTTGCCTCTTGTGGGGACTTGATAGAGGGAACTACTTGTTGGTAGACGGAGGTGTGCTAGCACTTACCGTGACTATAAAGTTGTTGGCACTCTTTACGTATCAACTTGGAAACCGAGAAAACTCACGGAACACTATCCATGCCATGGGATACATCCTACAGGATAGTCTTTTAATAGCGCAGTAATTCGACTAATGCCGATTCTTGACTGCTGTGGTTATGAGGATGATTTGAGCAGTGGTTGCTGTCTATTCGTCCAAATACAGAGTTCCTCCCACATATACATAGTTGAGAATATTTATGATAATAATCTTTACCTTAGACCCTTTTGTAAATGCTAGAGGTGTATCCGCTACTCCCTGTGAACGCTTTTTCCCATTGCAGTTTTACATCTGTTTTACATACGCGATACTTACTTTCTGTATTCAGTTTGTTTTACTTTACTTATTGTTCTCTTATACCAAAAACCCAAAAACACATTTTTACACAATACTCGCATTTTATATTGTTACTTAGAACGTTATTTAGCATTTCTATTTTATTATTTAATTCAAGAGTTATTAGACTTCAGACTCCCTCTCCCTGTGGGATCGGTATCTTTATTTTGAAACTAGCTACAAACGATATGTGCACTTGCAGTCATCATCGGGTGACGTCTAAAGGACTGGCGCATGTGCACTGTAGTACAGTTGTCATGCACCACTTTGCTGACTGAGTCCTGGACCAATGCACATGCCCTATAACCAGCCCGTAGGGTAAAGCTGAAGCCCATTCTATAAACCCTAGAACCCACATTGTAACCTAGCTACTCCCATCCAGCACTTGTAATCACAATAGAGAGAAGGAATAAGAGATATGTCTCAAGGATCATCGATAGTCTTTGTGTTTCTTTACTGTTCTTCGTGTGCAGATCTACTGCACTCTCCTTTCCTGGATTCCTCATGCGTTCATACGGCCCCAATTTAAGCCTACCCTAGGCATCTGCCGTGACACCACCACGACACCATGGGACTAATAAAGTCATGCCCTTGATGGCAACAGACTGCAAAGCGTCGCATCGCTCCTCTGAAACCAAATGGTCAAATAAAAATATGGTTGTGTGTGACCAAAACCCATCCAATCCGACGAACTTTGGCATGTAATCCATTGGAGTTCACCGGCGGAGCCTTCCGAAACTCAACACTCTAGCCAGAGGGAAGAAGACCGGCATCAAGTAGATCCTCGTCTTGACGCGAGAGGTATCCTAGGACCAGACCAAACCGCCTGCGGAAATGCTCGCTTCTAAAAGGCTTAAAGGCTCTGATCAAGGCAATGAACATATTTCACTTGGAAACTAATAAGAAAGGAATTCATATCATAGTTCAATACAGACTTTTTCTCTTTTCAGATCCAGATCCACCAGGGCCACCGCTTGAGGCTCAGCACCCGCCTAGCCCACTGTCGGAAGAACCACCATGGTGCCACGCCAAGCACACAGCTGTGCGCCGCCATGCCGCCCACCTCCGCATACCTAGACCTACATACCCACCCATGGGGAAGATCGGGATCCGAAGGCCACAGTCATGGGGGCACAACCTCCAGGATGGATCCTCACCTCCACCGTGGAGACATCGAGATCGTCGCAAGGAGAACCACGGCACCGTCACCGCCCTGCGAAGCCGTCACCGCCATCGTCAGGGATTGGTGACCCTGTGCGACGAGAAACACCCCGCCGCCGCCATCAAAGGCAAGGGCTTTGCCCTGCCATGACTCCGAGCGACGGTGAGGGGGGAGGAAGGTTGGGGAGGGGGCAGTAGCCGGCGGCGCGGTTGCCCCCGTGTCGCCTAGGCTTAGGGCGACGCAGGGTGGGTTATGCTATTTTTTATACCTTTTTATTTTGATATATTTCTTTTTTAGAAAGAAAACAGTTACGTTATATTTCGCACGACAGTGAAATTTCTGTTGAGCGTCAGTAATCGTGAAATATTCTGGTAGCGTTTATGCGTGACTGATGTTCTTTTCCCATGTTAGAAACTGGTGATTCTATTTTAATACATTGTTCTGTAGTACTTGTTGCCCAGCTGTATAGACTCGAAACTCATGAATCCACTTAAGAAACAAAGGGAGTCAACCCAAAGGATTCTCCAGCACCCAATTAAGTTGCCCAGTTGGGCACTTACTACCTTTTGATTGGACAAAATCTGATCTGTCTTTATTTTATGCTTGCTACGTACTCTCTCCATCCTAAAATAGATGTCTCAGATTTTTTAAAATTTAGATGAATCTATATACTAAATAGTGTCTAGATTTATTTAAATTTTGACAAATCCAAGACATCTATTTTGAGACGGAGGGAGTATAAAAAAACAACAGCGTTAGTGGAGACTGCAACCAGGAATAACAAACCAACTCACAGTCTGCTGCTAATACAGTAACATATCTCTCTTTCTCAGTTTCTCTGCTGTGTGTACTTGCAAACAACACAGCACAGTGGTTTCATTGTTTTTTGTGTTCATGGGTTGAAAAAGATGCAAATAGGTAGGTCGAGCTTAACTTGTCCAAAAATGGTTGGGGAGATATCATTAACTGAGCACCTTTTATAGGTATGGGATGCATGCCATGCGTATTTGAGATGGAAAGAGGTTTTATCTGCACGTTTGGCACTGACTGAGAGCTCAGATTTTCTGGGTCGCTATCGGGCTCTTGTTAGTGCGCGCGTAATGGGAGAAAGGGAAGAACTAATTGAGATGGAAACACCATCTTCTCTCCAAATAAAAAGAGCGAAACAGCTTTCCGCGTCCCACCTAAGTATGCATCGTTTTCTTCCCCATTTCCTTTCTCCGGCCCATCGATCATCCTTTTGCCTTTTACTCCTCCTTTAATCTGTTTCATGCAAAGTGCTTTTTCATAAAAAAAAAAGAATATCAGGTCTAGTTCGCACCCTTTCCTTAACAGCCACGACAACTGCTGCAGTTTCAGTTCTAACAAGGATGGAATCTGCATGACAATAAGCAAGGAAATTAATATATATGTCGTCTTAGCGAGAATTAAGATGTGGCTGAATTTGTTAGAAGGACAGTAGTACCCAAGCCCGGCCACTAGGGACCATACACCAAGATTAACACTTTTATAAAAGACAAAATATTTTTCAGTGGACCCGCTAGATCAGTCTCTCATGCTCAGTATTTCGGAGATGCTCATAGGGATATGATGTGCTTACTGCGTTCATCGGGTGAGTGTATATATGTATTATGAGTGTCTGTGTCTGTATTTGGTTCCGCAGAAAAAATCGCCTTAGCTTTGAGATATTACATGATTATTTTATTTTTATAACTGGTTTTGCTAATGCAAGTAGTCTGAGATAGTCTTATCTCTAAGTCGACACTCTAAACTATTTATTGCCTCTGCATTCAGATTTACGGAATATATAGGTTCGAAAGGAACGAATATTAGATCAGTCTCACAGCACCATCGACATAATAAAATGGCAATTGACTAAGGTTCTGATTGATCGATGAGTCAATGTATCTGATGGATAGTTTTCTTTAACTGGAACACATGATTTCATAACCATTGGATAGTTGAGAAAGAGGATTACAGAAGTAACCTAATCATGAAAGTTAGGCACAAAATAACCTTGTTCTAAACACAATTCATAGTCTAACCTATTTGGCATCGCGCTCTACCAGACGGCTCAATGTTCTGCACCACGACACCGCTGCAGGTGGCGCCATCATCAATATGATGCTCCAATCAATGATGATAAGCATCGGTCCGACGTGGCGGTCGCCGCCAGGCTCGGATCCACCTTCTTTAGGATGGAGCCATGGGAGACGACGACGTGCTATGAAACATGGCTCCTTGGCCGACAACACCATTCCCCTTGGAAATATAAACTCACAAGCCCGCGGGGGCTGTCCAAACCCGTGATTCCCGGATGTTTTTTTCTTCCTCTCAACCCCGACCACCCCTCTCTCTCCCTCTTTCTCCCCAACTCATCCTCCCCTAAAATCCTTCGGAATCAGTGGCCAAATTTCGTGGATTTTGACCCCACTTTGTCCCAAGAGGTAATCTCCTCTGCTCTCTTTGTTTTGGTCCTATTAGATTCTAGGCAAACTAGCCCCCTCACTTATTTACTAGCCCTCCATATACATGCCAAACACCAAAGAAAACCGAAATCCTCGGATGAACTAGGGTTAACAAAATGAGGGCAATGTGATGATTTCAACCAGTGAAGAAGGAGAATCGCAAGGAGAATACTTCAAGGATTCGAATGGGAAGAAAAACCACCAAAAATAGGATCAGATCTGCTAATAGGTTTAGAGTAGGGATTACAGGAATGTGCTGGTACAGAAACCACAATGATCGTTTCTCTCGTCTCAGCGGACGGCACGACGACAGTGTCGTCCCGGTACTGACTTTGGCTGTGGTTGTCATTGGGCCACTCTTGGGCTTATCGAATGATGATCCATCGTTGCACCTTCCCGCGCCTCTTGGCCGCGCGCAGGCAGCATTTTGTCTCCCTGTCGACATGCACGTACTGCTGCCGCGCACAGTAGGAGCAAGTCTGTATGTATGCATGCATGGCCGCTCAAGATGGAGTACCAGAGCATGCATACATCGGTCCTCTTTCACCTGCCTTGCCCGCGTGCATACTCCGATCCATTGCATACCGCCCGATCATTCGGCGCCGCATGCATGCCCCGCGCTGCCTGACTGGCTCCCGGTCAATACGGAGATGCCGTCAGATATTTTTGGAACAGTATATCTCAACAGCTTCTAAGCGCCTTCTGAATACATTTTCTACTACTCCCTCCAATTCAAATTATTTGTTGCAGTTTTAGACAAAATTAATGTTGCCTAAATTTTACCTGCAGTTTTTGATACGGATGAAGAAAAGAACCCCAGTACCACGGATGTGCCTCTTTACACACGTGCCGCCCTAGCGAGCTAGCTAGCTTGCTTGCTACACCCATTGCAAAGGTACAGTGAAGGTGATCGGTCGACACCCCCGTACCATTGCGAGACTTGAGCTATCCGGGAACGGGAGCAAACAAGACCCTGACGCACACTTGTTTTCGAGACGAGAGCGGAGAGAGCCCCTCCCGCAAATGGTATACAGCCTTGAGCCTTTCACCCGACGTCAGGGTGTCGAGACACCCATCTCTCTCATGTACGCATGGCTGGCGCGCACCTAGTTTCCGGCCGCGGGGGTGGTGGGCGCGGCCCGGATATACGTGAGTACGCCCCTATTTTGTCGACTTACCATGTCCATATATGTTGTACTTGTACCAGTCATCGCTGATGCTTTCGACTGCATGCACGCACATGTCTGAGATCCACGTACTGTGCGTATCCGTCCTGTCACCTTTCCTCCTCTCTACCTGCAGCGTCCTTTGGCTGCTTCCTTCTTTTGTTCTCTTCCTCTCCTCTTTGGAGCATAGAAACAGGTTTACATGTGTAAAATGTAGGATCACGAAACACATAAATCAACAGAGAAATTCTTGTGCGCACGGCAACACTACTACAAAAACCCAATTCTGAGACAGGGAAGAGGCAAGACGCCGAGACGAGGGAGAGCTGAGCACGCCCTAAACATGCATGCCGTTGGATCGAACCGCGTATTAGTCCCACGTCCGCAGTGAGATCTGAGATCCACGGACGGACCACAACACAACCGCGGGCGCGCGACATGTTCTGCCTCCGAGTGACCGCCCGCGCATCTTTCCATCTTCTGCAGCCACAGCATGCACTAGCAGCAGCTGGCAGTGGCAGGGGCCCGGCCGGCATGTTTCGTGTGCCAAGTTTGCATAGCGTACCCGCGCCCTCCGTCGATTCGTCGACGTCGGCTAGCTTTCCGGCCGGCCAACGTGCTTTCGTTTCCGGCAGGGGGCCGGCCACCCTTGCGAAGCGCGCCGCGCGCGCGTATGGCGTGGAGTCGTACGCGCGCCCGTCACGTTGCTTGAGCCACTGCACTGAGGTGACCGGACACGACGCCGATCTATCGGTGGACGGAGACGTAGCTCCACCGCCGGCCGCGGCACAGGCGGCAGTTTGGACGGGCATGCATGGCGCGCGACCGTCGCGCGGCGGCCGGCCTGTTTCCGACCGGCTGTATGCGCAGCTTTGCTCTCCGGCCTCGGTTGCCGTGCGCCCAATCCCCAGTCCCGGCCTCACAAGTACGTACGCGCGTACCGCTGCCGTCTCGCTTCCCGCGCTAGTTGCACGGTAGCGTATGGCCTCTCCTGCGTGGCGCGACCTTTGCTGCTTGCAGGAGAAACCGAGAGAGAGAACCCAAAGTAGCAGTGGCCAAAGCTTCCTTGTGCATCCGTGGGTGGATTATCTATTACCTATTTCCTCCGTCCGCACACTAATAAAATACGGGTCTTTTGTCCCGATTTATAAGGATAAAAGATACTACTACCTCGAAGGATTGAACGAAACGATCTCTCAGGTCGTTTCCTCGCGACGTGGACGCAAAGGGCCCTACCACGCGCATTCCTTTTCTCTTCCTGGCCTTCTTCCTCACGTTGTGCCGCCATTTTCCCTCCCGCTGATGTAGCACCCGCTCTCGCGCCGTCACGCGTCGTCGCTCCACCACCCCACGTCCCACCGGGGCCTCAAGCTTTACGCCACAACCGCTACCCTGCTTCCCGCCACAGTCGCTGCCCTGCCGGAGCTCGTGTCCTCGCGCGCCGCCGCCCGTCGCCGGAGTTCGCGTCCTCGTGCGCCGCCACGGCCTGCAGGACACGGAGGAGGTCCAAGCTTCACTGTGCCCGTCCCGTTCTCTGCAGTCTCAAGGATCTTGATGGGTTTTTCCTCATAAGTAAGATCACTTTCCAATTGAACCTCCTCCAAAGGTATAGTATCCTTCAAAGAAGTTTCTTCCATCTCTGGATGGCATTTCTTTAGCTGACTCACATGAAACACATTGTGAACGGCAGACAATGATTCTGGCAATTCAATCTCATAAGCTACTTCTCCTTTACGATTCAGAATCTTGAATGGTCCAACATACCTTGGGGCCAATTTTCCTTTGACTCCAAATCTCTTCACTCCACGAAGTGGTGATACTCTAAGATAAGCTCTATCGCCCACTTCATAGGTGACCTCTCTACGCTTAGGATCTGTGTAGCTCTTCTGTCGAGACTGTGATATCTTCAATCTGTCTTTAACTAGCTTGACTTTCTCTTCAGCCTCTTTGATTAGTTCTGGCCCGAACAAGTTCCTTTCTCCTACACCATTCCATAGCAATGGGGTAATACACTTTCTCCCATAGAGAAACTCAAATGGTGCCATCTCAATACTGGCTTGATAGATGTTATTGTAAGAGAATTCTGCATCAGGCAAACTTTCACCCCAACTAGCTCCATAGTCTAGAGCACATGCTCTCAGTATATCTTCGAGAATCTAGTTGGTCCTTTCTGTCTGTCCATCAGTCTGAGGATGAAAAGCAGTGCTGAATTCCAATCTCGTTCCCAATGACTCATGTGGTTGCCTCCAAAAATAAGAAGTGAACTGAGTTCCCCTATCAGACACAATACTCTTGGGTACTCCATGTAGACATACAATCCTACTCATATAGATCTTAGCTAGCTTAGCACTTGTATAAGTTGTCTTCACGGGTATGAATTGAGCCACTTTAGTTAGGCGATCCACTACTACCCAAATAGAATCATATCCTGACCTGGTCCTTGGCAGTCTAGTGATGAAATCCATGCCAATCTTGTCCCACTTCCAATCAGGAATAGGTAGTGGTTGTAGCAATCCTGCTGGTTTCTGATGTTCCGCTTTCACTCTACTACATACATCACACAAAGCAATATGTTCGGCAATGTCCTTCTTGAGATTATTCCACCAAAATCTTTCCTTCATATCCATGTACATTTTGGTGTTACCCGGATGAATGGAATATGGTGAGTTATGTGCTTCCTATAAAATCAGTTTCCGAAGCTCCGGATCTTGTGGAACGCAGATACGTTTTCCATACCATAAAGTACCTTGTTCGTCTTCATGGAATCCTTTGGCTTTTCCTTTACCAATCTTTTCCTTAATCTCTTCAATTTCCTTATCTATCTTTTGGGCTTCTTTGATTTTGTCCAACAAAGTGGGTTGGACATCCAATGAAATGAGATGTCCCTCAGGCACAATCTCCAATCTGAGATCTCTAAATTGGGCACACAGATCATCTGGCAACTCTCCCTTAGTAGGGCCATTCACAAATACCTTACGTCTTAGAGCATCCGCTACAACATTTTCTTTACCGGGGTGGTATTGCAAACTCAAATCATAGTCCTTGATGAGTTCTAGCCATCTTCTTTGTCTCATATTTATTTATTTCTAGGTGAAGATATACTTCAAACTTTTGTGATCTGTGAACACTTCACATCGTTTTCCCAAAAGATAGTGTCTCCATGTTTTGAGTGCATGGACAATAGAGGCTAACTCCAAATCATGAGTTGGGTAATTTACCTCATGAGTTTTGAGTTGTCTCGAGGCATAAGCTACAACTTTCCCTTCTTGCATTAGAACTTCACCTAATCCATGATGAGATGCATCACAATACACTTGGAAATCTTTCTCTAAATCTGGCAGACATAAGACTGGTGTTGTCACTAGTCTCTTCTTCAATTCTTGGAAACTGAGCTCACATCCTTCAGACCAAGCAAATTTCTTGTATTTTTTTAGTAACTCCATCATTGGCTTAGCTACCTTGGAGAAATTCTCAATGAATCTTCTGTAGTATCCTGCCAAGCCAAGGAAACTACGAACCTCTTTTACTGACTTAGGAGATTCCCATTCAGTTACAGCTGACACTTTTGCAGGATCAACTGCTACACCATCTCCTGACACAGCGTGTCCTAGAAATCCTACTTCATTTAACCAAAATTCACACTTGCTGAATTTGGCATACAGCTTATGCTCTCTAAGCTTCTCAAGTATCAAACGTAGATGTCCTTCATGCTCTTCTTTGCTTTTGGAGTAGATCAAAATGTCATCGATGAATACGACAACAAAGTTGTCAAGGAACTCCATGAACACTTTGTTCATCATATTCATGAAATAAGCTGGTGCATTGGTCAAACCAAATGGCATCACGGTGTACTCATACAATCCATACCTAGTGGTGAAAGCTGTCTTAGGTATGTCTTGTTCTCTTATCTTGAGCTGGAAATAACCTGACCGGAGATCAATCTTTGAGAACACACAGGCTCCTTATAACTGATCAAACAAGTCATTGATTCTTGGCAAAGGGTATTTGTTCTTGATAGTCACCTCATTGAGTGAACGGTAATCTATGCATAACCTTTGACTTCTATCTTTCTTTTCCACAAACAAAACCGGTGCTCCCTAAGATGAAGAACTTGGTTGAATAAATCCTTTCTGCAACTGTTCTCCAAGTTGTTTCTTGAGTTCTTTCAACTCATCAACTGACATCTTGTATAGTCTCTTTGCTATTGGTCCTGATCCTGGTAGCAAATCTATCAAAAATTCCACATCTCTATCTGGTGGTATTCCCGGCAATTCTTCCGGAAACACATCCGGATATTCACTCACAATTGGCACACTGTCTATGCTAACCCCCTTAAGAGAATTTAGCTTACTTCTTTTTGATTCAAAATTAGATTTGAATCTTATCTGTTTCTTTTCCGGGGTTGTGAGTGCGACAGTACGATTGGCACAATCTAATACTCCTTCATACTTGGTCATACAGTCCATTCCCAAAATTACATCCAGTCCTTGGGAATCTAGGATTATCAGACTCACTGGAAACTTATGCTTTCCAAACTCTATCACTAGATCACGACATCCAAGACTTACTATCATATCTCCACCGGGAGAACTTACTTTTATTGGACACCCAATGTTTTCAGTTGGAAACCCATTTCTATCAACAAATGCTTTTGATATGAATGAATGTGATGCACCAGTATAAAAAAGAACAAGTGCTGTAATAGAATTGAGTTTGAACTTACCAGCCACAGCATCTGACTCCTCATAGATTTCTTCCACATTGATGTGGTTCACCTGTCCATTCTGGAAAGGGTTGGGCTTGTTGGGTCCTTCAACTTTATTTTCTGGGCATTCATTTGCATAATGCCCCATCTTCTTGCACTTGAAACATTCAACCTGACTAAGATCCTTCTTGACAGGCTGGTTTCCACTACCACTTCCACTTCCATTGTGGTGGTTCTTGTACCCACTCTTGTGATTCTTGTACTTGTCATTGTCATGACTACGGTGATGCTTGTTGTCATGATGACGGTTGTGGTTGTGGTGGTTGTTGTACTTTCCATGCTTGTGGGATCCAGAACTCCCACCATCATCATAATGGGAACGCTTGTGAGACGATCCCGAGCTGTGCTTGTCAGAGTGTTTCCTCTTTCTACTTTCAACCTGTTTCATCTTGCTCTCCAAGATGGCAGCCTTGTCGCAAAGAGATTGATAGGTAGGGAAATAGGCCACAGATAACTGCAGGTTCAGTTCATCGTTTAGTCCTTCGAGGAACTTCTCTTTCCTCTTGGCATCAGTGTCAACTTAATCCGGTGCATAACGTGCTAGATTGTTGAACTCCTCAATATATTCAGCAACGCTGCGGTGGCGTTGCTTCAAGTTATGGAACTCCTTCTTCAAACTCATCATTCCGGATGAGATGTGAGCTGTACAGAAACCATGTTCAAAAATAGCCCATGTCACATCCTCAATGGGAGTGGTGATTTGGAAGTTATCCCACCAAGTAGCTGCTGGTCCTTCCAACAAGTGTGCTACAAACCTGACTTTCTCCTCATCAGTACAGCCAACAGTTACCAAATCCTTATTCACTGAGCGTAGCCAATCATTGGCCACCATGGGATCAGTAGTTCCTGAGAACTAAGCAGGCCTCAGTCTTAAGAATCTGGTGAGCATGTCAAATCCTGGTGGATTATTCTGATTGTTGTTGTTGTTGTTGTTATTGTTGTTGTTGTTATTCTGATTCTGCATAAAAGTGGTCATCATCTGCATCAGCTGTGCCTGTGCTGTCATCAGCTGCTGCATCTCGGGGGTGACATTGTTGTTGTTTGGGTTGGGGTTGGCACGTCGAGGAGGCATCTGTGTTTTCAATAAGGATAAGAATGAGATACCCATATATGCTTAACATGCACAATACATCACATAGACAATCACCAAACAAGCATCAAAATGACATAAAGTTCAATGACAAAACAACAAGTTTGAAAAGTAAACACACCAATAGCAAGCCATCCACATGTTGGATGGTCATTGCGACTCAATAATCATAAGCATGGTAAATGATAGATAAATGAGTAGTCATCACTACTCCTCTGCATCAACCTCCTCATCAATAAGTGTAAGACCTGCATTCTCCATAGCGGTCTTGTATTCCTCGACATTGGTAGTCAAGGCCTCTACCTTGGCTTTGAGAGCCCTCTTCTATGAACGAAGTCTCTCAATCACACCCTGCTGATGCTCGAGCTCGAAGTCCTTGGCCTCTAGTTCTGCAGTCATCTCTCGAATCCTCTTGTTCCTATCCTGGACTCTTTTCTCTTGACTCTTGAACTTTCTATCCTGACTCTCGAACTTGGCCTCCATTTCCTTGACTATCTCATCTTGCTCCGTGAAGAGCTTTTCCTTTTCACGAAGCTACACCTGGAGTTCGTCATTGCTAAGCATGACGTTGGTCCTATCAGTATCTAGGTACCTAAGAAGAACCTCTAAGTCCTGGAGGTATAGACGAATTGGCTCTGCCGTCTCTCTAGCAGCATCCTCGAACTCAATAGCCTCACCATCCTCGTTGCTTCTCCCGAAGGCGTGGAAGTGAGTACCTCTAATCTCCCGAGAGTGTCTCCCTAACAGACGTGCAAGTAAATCTTGCATGACTACATCTAGGCCTCTCTCCCTGTTGGCATGCATAAACTTGAAGATGATTGCCTCCGTGGTAGGCTCAGTCTGGCGTCCTGGCTGATTAACCTTGAAGCCCCAAAGGTCTTTCCTCTCAAACTTGGTGAGGGGAAGCACCATGATGCTAGGAAGCGGAAGATTGAGCATACTAGTGAGCTCAATAAGACGAGTGCCAAAACGAGTTCCCTTGAACTCTTCAGCCGTGCTGATATTAACATTAGGTATCTATTTTATAAGATAGAAAAAGTTAGAATCAACATAATTAAAGACAAATCACAAGACAAGGCATCACATGCATAACTTTGGCAATCAAAACACACAAGTCAGGGCATACATAAATCCATTACAAGCATCCAAGGTTCAACTTATTTTAAACAACATTTTTGGGAAATAAAACGATAAGTGTGGTGGTCCAACTAACGAAGTACGTTACAATCCCATCTCACTTGCTAAGTTGGCTAACAGGGCATCCCTAGAGGCAATCTGTCGATCCTGATCACATGACTCCATTGCTACTATGATGTCCTCTGTTAAACGTTGGTTCGTAGCCTCTAACTCTTGGGTATGCTTCTTTTCTTCCCTAAGGTCATTTTGGGTGTTTAGCATTCTGCACTTGAGTCTATCGCCAAGCTCCTTGATGGCCTTCCAAGCTGCATCTCTTGAAGAGTCAAAGAATGTGGTGTGCATCACTGAGTTGGTGACCATGCAGAATCCTGATTCCTTGTGGTTGTCTTCCTTGTTTTTATACAAGTGAAGTTGCACCCACCAGTACTCAACTCCTTCATCCATCACGGGAAAACCTTTGTACACAGCTGCACCATGTATTCCCATGGCAACCATGAGGTCTTTGAGAGCCTTGGGGAATTCTGTCTCACATTCCAAGGTCATAGTCATGAGTGGTCCTTTCCTCACAGCTTCGTTGATGGAGTTCATCTACAAATAGAGATGAGAAAGAAGATTAGAAAAGTTTACGAGAAGAAAAGACAAGTGTGGAAATTGTTGAAAAAATTTCCTTAGTGGTTTCCAATCCTAGGGTTATAATCCTACAGGTAACAAAGTGCTCCGATACCATCTGTAAGATCCCTCCCTTTATAAAGGTAAGGATCCCTGTGATTGCAATGCTAGTCCCTGGATCAATGCTAGCATCCACAGTTTAAGATGAAGTACACAGAAACAAAGGTCATTATTACACATCATTCCAGAGACAAACATAGTCTTTTACAAACTCCATGGCCATAGGCCTAATACAAGAGTTTAAACATAACAATATAGATAAGTCTTCATCTTCATGTGCCACAGGCAAGCATGTTGAGTGTAGACTCATAACCCCTAATCATCATCAGAATAACCTACAACATCACAAGTTACAGCCACAGTGGGTCAATACATTGGAATAGTATTGGCAAGTGATACCTTAGTAAAATTTTAGCATCTAGTTACTACATGAATTTGGCTAAGTGTAGCTTAGGCTTGCTTTGCTCAAAATAGGTTTTTCCTATTAGTTGAAATCACTAAGTTTTTCTTTGACAAAACTTTCCCAAGGAATCACCAATAGAAATTGGTGAACCTTCACCCTTGTTCAACTACAAGTTTTAACTTAGAAAATTGGGATGAGGAGATTCTTGATAGCTTCCATGTCTTGATGCTCAAGTTGTCCAATACCATGGACTTGGCTAAGTACTTAGATTCTTCCATCTGCAGAGGTTGTGCACTTTCCCCACAAGACTTGATTTTCACCAAGACAGGACCTTTCAGAAGCCTTCCCTTAGACCAAATGGATGCGCTCCAAACCTATCATCCCACTACCACCAACTGCCCAAATGGCGAAGTTATTGCAACCTATATGATCCAGGCAGAGCCCATAATGCCATGTGGCTGCACTAGAAGCTTCTTAACATTTGGCATCTCAAATCCCTTTGTTCCTGGGTGGCTTTCCACAAGTGAGATACACAAGGTAAACCATAGAAATGGGCCTTGTGTAACCACTCAACACAAACTAATCTTTCCATTCCACCCAGGTGTTTCATTCACTTAGTTGTTTTATTAAGCAAAACTTAAGTCCAAAGACTTAGAAATATTTCTCATAACATGATTATATAAACCTCCCTTGGTTGACACTAGCTAGGCTAAGCATGGCAATAGCAAGTATCTTAACTTAGAGGAAATTCTAAGAGTGCTACAACTACTAAGATTTCCCAAGCATATCATATAGATACTAAGCAAAATAATCATGCAAACCCTATACAAAATATTTCTAATGCATAGGAAAAATATTGGGATAGAAACATGAAGCACCACTTGCCTTGGTAGTTTGGGGAGTTGCAACAATCTTCACAACCACAATCACTATTAGCACCAAAATCTACACATAAAATAATGGTACCAAAATCACATAACAAAATATACAAACAAAAATATATGAATGCATGAAAAATGCCATGTGATGATTTTCTACACCAAACAAGACAAGTAAACAGTATGTCTTAAAATTGTGAAAGATATATTCTTTCATATTGGTGAAACTTGCCCCTTTAAAAGATTACTCAATGATGAAATTTTGAACAGTGCACTTCACTGTCAATTCTGAGAGTAAAATATTCTAATCCTAACTTTCTTTTTTAAGTTTTTGTTTATTTTGCAGGTACCAGATTTGAAGATCAAGACTTTAGTTTAGGTTTTTCGTTTTTCTTTATAGAATAGTCACTTGTAATATCCCTCTCCTACAATTGTAATCTTTAATTTATTCTTTTGTACTTTTTATTTTTATTATTTTGTAATAAAGATTGTACTATTATTCTATAAATAAAGATTATTAGTTTATTTCTTTACCATTGTAAAGATTGTTTCTCATTTCATAAGTTACATTTTGTAACTCATTATGAATGAAGTTGTGAAATATTCATTTTATTGATTATCTTATTTCATTTAAAATTTGACTTACTATTGGTAAACTCTTAATTAAATCAAATACTCAAACATCATTCAAAATCCCTTTGAATTATAATACAAACACTCAAGTTTTAAATTCAAATTTCATTCCCCAAAACACATAAGTTCACAAAGATCATATCAAAGTCTATAACAATCATCCTTCAAGACTATACCTAATCTCAAAGTATGAAAGAAACTTTGATCACTTTAGGTTTTTATTTGGCGAAACATTTACCCACATTTTCACAGATGAATGCATGCAATATCACAAGTTACTAAATCTACCCTTCGTTGGTTCCTAAATGCTGGGATGTTACAGACTTCCCCCCTTAAATTAAACTTTGTCCCGAAGTTTGTTGAGATGTACCTGAATAGTTCTGGATAGGCTTTTCTTAAATCCTCTTATTTCTCCCAAGAGGCTTCCCTTTTAGGGTGATGTTCCCACTGTACCTTGCAATATTTGATTTCCCTATTCCTCAACCTTTTCCAGTTTTCTTCCAAAATTTTACAGGGCTTTTCAACATAGGTTAAGTCTTCTTGTAGTTCTATCTCCTGATGTGTGATTGCATCATCTGGAACTTTCAAAAATTTACGAAGTTGTGACACATGGAAAACATTATGCACTTGAGCCAATCTTGATGGTAACTCTAAAGCATAAGCTATAGTTCTGTTCTGACTCAATATCTTGAATGGTCCGATGTCTCTTGGACTCAATTTTCCTTTAACTCCGAACCTTTTCACCCCTTTCATTGGACTTACTTTCAAGTATACCATGTCTCCCACTTCGGGATGCCAAGATCTTCGACTTTGATCAGCATAACTTTTCTGCCTACTCTGAGTTATGTTCATTCTATCCCTGATCTTATCAATGATATCTTGTCTTTCCTTGATATAGTCTGGTGCAAATTCTTTGCTGCTACCAGGCTCATACCAACATATTGGTGATCTATACTTCCTTCCATACAGAACTTGATATGGAGCTGCCTTCAGACTACTCTGATAGCTATTATTGTAAGAAAATTCTGCCAATGGTAGATGATCTTCCCATGTACCTCCAAAATCTAATGCACAAGCTCTTAAAATGTATTCTAGTATCTGATTTGTTCTTTCTGTTTGTCCTCCTGTCTCTGGATGATAGGTTGTGCTAAAATCTAATTTGGAACCAAGTGCTTCATGCAATTGCTTCCAAAATGCTGAAGTAAACACTGATCCCCTATCAGTTACGATCTTTTTGGGAACTCCAGGCTTACTTACTATCTCTTTGATGTAAACTTCTACTAACTTCTCGTCATTATCTTTCTGGTTTACCGGAATAAAATGTGCACTTTTTGTGACTCTGTCCACAATTACCCATATCATATCCTTCCGTTTAGGTGTCATGGGCAATCATGTGATGAAGTCCATACCTATTTGCTCCCACTTCCATTCGGGAATTTCCAAAGGTTGTAATGGTCATGCTGGACTTTGATGTTCAACCTTCACCCTTTGGCAAGTATGGCATTCTGATACATATTTAGCAATGTCCCTTTTCATGTTATTCCACCAGAATAGCTCTTTCAAGTCCATATACATCTTAGTACTTCCTGGATGTATAGAATATGATGTTTCATGCGCTTCCCTGAGTATGACATCACGAATCTCAGTTACATCAGGAACACAAAGATGGTCTTGAAACCATAAAGACTCATAATCTCCAAGGCAAAAAACTGATTTTTTTCCCTTGAGATATTCTCCGAATTTCCTCAGCAATGAAAGGATCTTCTGCTTGACGTTTAAAAATTTCGTGCTTAAGATCACTGTCCTGCTCTGCAACTACCTGCATAGTAGATAATCCTCCAAGAACCTCTGTTCTAATGAATTGCAGCTCTAATCTTTCCAAGTCCATTTGTAACTCTTTTGGTAGCTCCCTATTGTTAGGCTGAATGTCTGCACTCTTTCTGCTTAAAGCATCAGCTACAACATTTGCTTTCCATGTAGTATAGTTGATTGTTAAATCATAATCTTTGATTAGTTCCAACCAACGCTTCTGTCTCATATTCAACTTCTTTCTAGTTAAGAAATACTTGAGACTTTTATGGTTAGTGTATAACTCACATCTCGCTCCATAAAGAAAATGCCTCCATCCTTTCAGCGCAAAGACTACTGCTGCTAACTCCAAATCATGAGTTGGATAATTGACTTCATGTGTTTTTATTTGTCTTGAACCATAAGCAATCAACTTCCGATCTTGCATTAACACACAACCCAAACCTTCTTTAGATGCATCACAATATACTGTAAAGTCTTTCCCTGTTTCAGGAACTGCTAAGATTGGAGCTATGGTAAACCTGGTCTTCAACTCCTGAAAACTTGCTTCACACTTCTCATCCCAATTGAATGGTGTATTCTTTCTTAACAATTTGGTCATTGGTCCAGATATTTTGGAAAAACCTTCAATGAATCTCTGATAATAATCAGCCATTCCTAAGAAACCTCGAATTTGCTTCACATTGGTTGGTGCAGTCCACTCTAGTACTGACTGAACCTTAGATGGATTTACAGCAATTCCATCTTTACTGATCACATGGCCGAGGAATTCTACCTCATCTATCCAAAATTCACACTTACCGAACTTAGCATAAAGTTTATGTTCCCTTAGTGTCTGCAATGCTATTCTCAAATGATCAGCATGCTCTTCCTTATGCTTGGAATATATCAGAATATCATCAATAAAGACTATGATGAACTTATCCAGATATGGCATGAAGATTTTGTTCATCAAATTCATGAATATTGTTGGTGCATTGGTCAAACCATATGGTACTACCAGATACTCATGGTGTCCATATTTTGAGACAAATGATGTCTTTAGAACATCTTCTGGTTTGATTTTTATTTGATGGTATCCAAATCTTAAGTCAATCTTTGAAAAGACTCTGGATCCTTTCACTTGATCAAACAAATCTTGGATCCTTGGTAAAGGATACTTATTCTTGATGGTAACGTTGTTCAGATTTCTACAATCTCCACGCATCCTTCTTCCACCATCTCTCTTATCCACAAAGATTACTAGTGTTCCCCATGGAGATACACTTTCCTGAATAAACCCTTTTCTGGCTAACTCATCAATTTGCTCTTTGAGTTCTTTTAATTCTTTTGGTCCCATCTTATATGGTGCTTGAGCTATTGGTGCCGTACCAGGAATTAGATCAATAGTGAACTCTATCTCCCGATCTGGTGGCATTCTAGGTAGCTCTGCTGGAAAAACATCTTGAAATTCATTTACTATAGGAATATCTTCCAATTTGACCTCTTTCATCGAGTTCAACTGTAGATCCACCATGATATGACTGTGCTTATCTGCTTGGTAAACTATTCTTGCTCCACTTGGAGTTTTAATTGAGACAGTTTTCTCCTCACAATTTATCTGGGCTCCATGTTCCATCATCCAGTCCATCCCCAGCACTAATGCAATTCCCTTTAAAGGAATCACATAAAGGTCTGCAAAGTATGTACAACCACAGATCGAGATAACCTGATCTTGTTTAATGTGGCGTACAATCACATTCCCCCCTACTGTAAGTATGGTCATAGGGTTTTCTAACGTTGCCCTTCTAATCCCGAACTTATCACAGAATTCTCCAGAAATGAATGAAGTAGTTGCACCAGTATCAAATAGAACTTTGACGGGATTGGTAAGGATATTGAGCGTACCTGTCACTGCATACTCTAAATTATCCACCTCCTCGAAGGTTGCACAGTTCAGCTTCCCGGTAGGTCTATTCCTCTTGCCATTGTTGTTCTTGCCATTATTTCCTCCTTTATTGGGTTGTCCATTTCCTCCACTGGTTTTCCTTCCATATCGAACTGGACAACCTCCTTGTGGTTTTCTTGGACAATTGGGCTTGATGTGACCTCTCTGAATACAAGCATGGCATACAATTACTGGTTTCGGGCAATCCCTGCTCATATGCCCTGGAAGCTTGCAATTGTGGCATATAATATTCTTTGCGTTTGCATTTGCACTCCGATTGGAATTGTTGTTGTTATAAGGCTTATTCCTTGGTTTGAATTCCATATTAGGCTTAGGCTTTCTTGCTTGAATCCTCTTGGTTTCCTTCTTAGCTCTCTTCCTTCTATCCTCTTGGACATTCTTGTAGTCATCTTCGAAGGTAATAGCTGCATCTAGCAACTGCTGATAAGTTTGCTTATTAGCCAATCTCAATTGCATCCTCACAAATGTATTTAATCCATGCAGGAAATGCTTCTTCCTCTTTTCCTTCGTATTAACTTCTTCCTCAGCATAACGAGACAGTTGACTAAACTCCCGGATATACTTCATAACACTAGTATATCCCTGCTGCAGCTCTTCAAATTCTCTTCGCTTCAATTCCATAACACTCTCCAGAACATGATATTCACGGAATCTCTGTTTAAACTCTTCCAAGGTATACTCCCTTTCTGGTTGTTGCATGGCCAACTGATTCTCCCACGAAGATGCTGCAGATCATGTTAGAAGATGAGTTGCATACCTCAATTTCTCTTCATCATTGCAACCTACAATATTCAGCTTTCTTTCTGTATCTTCTAGCCAATCTTCTACATCCATTGGTTCAGGAGCTGAAGCAAAAGGTAACGCCCTTGCATTCTGGAAATGAGATAAACTCACTCCTCCACCTCCAGGTGCCCTCTAATTTGCTCCTCCCAGCAACTCCTCCATGAACTTGTTCTGGGTCTCTTGCATCATTTGCATACACTTCATAAAGTTCTGCTCCATTAACGGCCTCATTGGTAATCGGTAATCATTAACTGCTCGGTTGGCTTGGGAGTAGCGACTAATCAGAATTCAGACAATTAACTGATTTTATTGGTCGGCTATTAATCGGTGCAGCCTACAAAAATTAGCACCTAAAACACGTATAAATCCTCTTGCAATTCAACCATCTACCCTATTAAAGGTAGCCTTAAGCTCCCGGATGAGATCCTCAAGGCGCTCGAGCTCTTGTATCTGAGGTTTGATCGGCAACTACGAGGAACTGGTCAACAATGACAAGGAACTGGTTGGTGATGGCAAAAATCAAGCTCCTGGAGGCAGGGATCGTGTGGGAGCTTTGCCAAACCTATTTCATTGGAGCGGGCTAGCAGGTGGATGGGCGATATGTGTTGATAATTTTGCACATTTTTTGACCAAGTGTAGTGGTTAATCGGGAACATAACTAGTAATCGGATTGTCAGACCTATTAATCGGGCTAAAAAATTAATACAAACGATTAGTGGTAATCGACACGGTCAGGTTCCTAGTAGTGATTAATCGGCCTATTAATCCCTGATTCGGCCTATTTTTTGAACAGTGGGTGGTGGTAATGCTCCCTGATTTGCTGCATCTGCATCGGCCTTCTCCTTGGCCTCTCGTTCCATCCGCTGCTGCTCTGTTTCGGTTTCTACACCCGTATCCATGACCCTCTAGTCCTGCAACATAAAGCGAATACTCATAATTACATCATGCACATGTGTTTTGAGCTCGACTTTACGCACAGAACTAGTCACACAATGAAGATCCAAAGAAAATCCAAATATGCATTTCACATATTATACATAATATCATAATAATACAAAGTCATTACAACATATACCATATGGGTATAATCACAACACTACCTTATTTATCTAACTATCTTGTTTCTTAGAGTACAATACACGGTACTTGATACGTCTAACTAGTTGCTTACTTCTAGTAGTAACTACGCTCATCATACATGCCTGATGTCCAGCCATGATGATGTGTCGTTCGTCGCATAGTTTGTGGAACAAATGGCCTTCCAGAAGGAACATACTCAGTATCTGAAGTGTCAGGACTTGAGTCATTACTAAACCTGAGCGCATTGACTCCCTCCAGCTCAGCTGAAAAGTCTTCAGAAACATATTCAACATTATCTCCTGTCTGCATCTCCTGAGCTTCATTGCTTGAGTTGTCAATAGGATACGCAGATCCTGCTGATCCCTAGGTGCTCCTTTGGGAAAGATAGTTAAACACTGGATAATGTATATTCCCTGGGTTTTGAGAAGATGTTAATGATTCAAACACTCTCTCCTTAAGATCTTCTTCTTCATCCTGATTATCTATCGACATGGCATTTCTACTACTGTTACTAGGGTTAATTCTTGCACCCATCCAGCTAGATTGTCCAACATTTCTGTCAGAACTATCTGTGGACATCTAGTGTTCGCAAGATCCTTCATATGATCCCCTTCTCCAACCATCAGAATTCTCAATAGGAAGTTCTGAATTAGAACCATCCTCTGAACCCTGTGGTACTGGATACCTCGTATCCATAGTAGGATCATGTATAGGTTCAGGGCTTGGTGAATAAGGATATGGTATAAAAGATTCAGGATCTATAGGTATATCTTTAAAGATAGGTGTTGCACTACTACTTTCTTCCTTCTCTAACTGGAATGCTAACTGCTTCCTCCTTTTCGGATCAATTAGATCCTCTAACATGTCAT
Source organism: Avena sativa (assembly GCA_916181665.1). Classification (NCBI taxonomy): domain Eukaryota; kingdom Viridiplantae; phylum Streptophyta; class Magnoliopsida; order Poales; family Poaceae; genus Avena; species Avena sativa. The sequence goes on along the minus strand of OV702284.1, from coordinate 180,821,580 downwards.
TTTTATCTTCGACAATCACTTGATGTGTCTTATAAAAAGACGCAACGAGTGTTCGGTATCTATCCATAAACTTGGAAGCTAACTTAGGATGCTTCTTAACCAAAGTAAGATGATCCGGTATAGGCTCCGAGTCTATAGAATCATGAGGTATCACAGAAAATGTGCTACCTTCTAACTCCTTGGCTTTATGCTCCCGGATATTAGCTATCGCCTCCACAACATCAACATGATATGCTGCTAAGTGACTCCTACCTTCACCTATAGGTAGATCGTGATATAATCCAAGCTCCTCTAGAAGTTGGATACTCACACGATACTTGGATAACATCCAGCCATCATAGTAGGTTATAGTGTTCACTGTAATTCTAGTTGGACAACTAAAAATCTTAAAAGTTAACGAAGTTGGTCTGTGAATGATCCTTGATAATCATCAAGAGTCTCCTCTTTCCTTACCAAAGTCTGTTTTGGAAACTTTGGTGCCATAGATCTGTATATCAAAAAAATATTTTTATTAGTAACCAATAATATATTTCATCATAACAAAGAATTATCGCACTAAAACATATAACGGAATATTCTCATTTGAATACCCATTATATTTATTTTAGATAATTATTTATCGTTGTTACACTCTCCTACAGGTAATACCCTTTACTAGGTTTCCAACCTAAGGTCAAAGCAATTTTCTCTGATACCAACTGCGGTGACCGAAAATACCGCTGCATGTGTAGTACACTATAGTCGTTGACATGACATTCACAGAACACCGTTCTGTAAATATCACATCCCTTCAGAGTGGTACAACAGAAAAATTGCGGGTCCATATTACAAACATACACACGTTATTATTATTATAATACCGGAAGTTTAAGACTTCCAAAAGATTCAACTTACAAACCAAAATATAAGTGTTTCAGCGGAAGTTTCAAATTTAAAAATTAAACTCCAAATTGATCTCAACAACTTATTTCTATATAATGTTCATGATGCTAGGCTCAAATGGATACTAGAACTATAGTAATTATTCGGACTCTTGGAATTCTCCTCCATAGACGATGTCATAGTCCTCCCCTTCTATGACTCCATATAGGTTGGGCGCTTCATAGAAGACCTCCTCTTGACTCTCAGATGCATACATTGGAGTAACTTCGGGATTCTCAGAGTCTAAGCAAGGATTCAAAGGAAAGGATGAGTAACAGTGTTACTCAGCAAGTTCATTATATTCAAGGTAGGAAGTTTGATGCTCTATCTACCACCTCGGACTATCGGTCTTTGGTGCTATGCAATTTTTGTAAATGTTTCTTCAAAGGTTGATTTATTATAAAAATCTATGACCATCAGCCTTCACAGGTTGACTAGAACTTTCATGGAGTTCCTTTCCTGCCGTGTTTGTAGATCCTCCCCGGAATAGGGAGTAATAAGTTACAATTATTACACTATGTAGAGGTGCGTTACTTTTCCCATGAGAGATCAACTCCTTGTTGCACAACCGGGCGTACTTTCCCGTCCACAATTCCATGATGTGGGGCCCAGCAGTTGGTCCATGCCAATCACTGCCCTCTCCGCGACCTCATATGTCTGCACGATCCTTCGGGGCTGGCTCACCTTCGTTAAGCCCCCTTTCGGGCAGGCTAAAACCCGGATGAGTTCCCGAAGACTCTATGACCTAGTGATGCCCAGAATAGTACCATTTACATGGACTATCTCCATAAACACCATTCATAGATAATCTAGACACCAAAAGTGTGGGGCATAAGGGTGCCCACCCATATGTTGTATCCGCACAAGGAATCACAACGTCACGTTAAGGTCGTCTTGCCTCCATACAAGAGGAAAAAGATACAGCTGACTTCTCCGCCCCATTCCAAATCTCATGGTTAACGCGTAATATACGGCGCTAGAATCACTGATGTCATGGGTTATTAATCCCTAATTGTTCATCATTAGTGCAATTAGAACCCTACGTTCTATTACTCCATCACATCATCACTTAGGATGATATCTAAGATTTAGTATATTGAGAAAATATTGTTTTCTTTTTTTATAATATAGATGATAAGACACAATTCACAAATACTTTGATAAAGACTCTTCAAAAGACATGAGCAATTGATGAACTTGCCTTGTGATGGCAAGGTAGTGAAGTATGATGCTTGCACTGGACCTTGAACTTCTATGTCTACAAAAACATCATTATTGCCCGGTAAGGACAACATTTAAAGAAGCAAAATGATTATGCGAAGTAATGTAATGCATCATTTAGCTTTATATGTATTCTCCCCCATTTATTTAAATTATAGAAATTATTTTAATAATAAAGAATATATAAATGTATTTTTTTAATATTTATTGAATATTGTACTCTTTTATTTTATTTCCTTTTTATTTGTATTTTATTTAATTAATAAATCCTTTAAGAATTATCATTAAATACCAAAAATGGATATTAAATTTTTTTTAGTATTTTTATAAAATGCTATAATATTAATATATAATGAAAGTGATTTATATTTATTTTTATCATCTTTCAATAATTTTTTAAAATTCCATGAGGAATATATATATTATAAAATTCTTAATAGAATTTATATGTCAAAAAATTATCTCTTAATTTATTTGGATAGTTTGGATTATTGTCAATCCAAAAATATTTTATTTATAATTTTTGGACTTTTATTTTATTTTATAGAATTTATGTACGTTCAGGGGCATTTTGGTCTTTTATAATTATTAAAACAGGCTCTAAAAGATTTGGGCTTTTTGCTTGGGTTTATTGGGCCCTTGTGGCCTAGTAGGACATAGTCAAAATAATACCCCAAAGGGGTATTGGCCCAACCCATCCCAACACTCTCTGTCTCTCTCTCAAGCTCACCTCTCTCCCTCTCCTTCCCCGACCCTATGGTCAGCAGTATCACCGCCCGCGATTCACGCCTCCGTGGACCTCCCTGGCTGCCACCATGGTGCAGGATGAGGTTTTCGGCCCGGCTCTACCCTCCTATCCAATTGGATTTGGACCTGGAGCCCTCCTGCGGCCAGATCGATGTCGTTCCGAACCCTAGGTGTCGTGTGCCGTGGGGATGCTCCTCGCGCCCAGACGTGGCTATGGTCGTCGTCGTGGCGTTGTGTGGGTTGCAGCGCCCCCTTGGGGGTGCTCCCCATGCCGCCATGTTCGTCGGCCTTCTCTGCTTCCTCTTCTAATCTACATAGAGGACCTTCGGTAAGTTATTCCTCTCCCCTCGTGCTCTCTATGCTAGGACATCCTATGCTAGATGTTGGTAATGACCTTCCTGGTTATTATTCTGTTCTGATTGAGATTGTTTGTTCTTCCTAGGGTTCATACCCTGTTGTGGATTAGATAACTGATGAGTTGGGATCAAGTTTTGATGGTCCCTAAGCATGCTAAATGGTTGTTAGTTGTGGCTTGCTGCTTATGATTAGCTGTGGTGATGCTAGTGGTTTACCAGATGATTCTATGGATTAATTTTTATATGATTCAGATGGTAAAGTTACTCTAGAAACAATAATTGGGAAAGCTAGTGGTTTTAATAGCTCACCACTGTCATTACTTGGTTAATGATAGTGAGTGTGGTGTGATGAAGTCACTGTATTAGTACTATTGGCTTAAGAATTCATATACAGCTTGAGATCAAATGATCTCCTACAGTGCAGATAAGTAGATGGATTTTTCCTGATTATGATTCATGTGATGTCAGGAAGATGATTTATAGTTGGTTGGTTGGTTGTATTTGTGAAGATTGGATGCTTAACCTGCTTAGTTTAGAACTGTTCTTGTCACACCATCCTTGTATGGCACACAAGATTAGATTCTATTACTTGGTTTGGTCTTGTTCAAGCTTAAAATGAGTTTGGCATTAAAGATAAGTAGAAACTTCTTTTCTTAAATCCCTAAGACCCATGATGTTGGTCTGAGGTTTAGGGATTAAGCCTTTATCTTGTTGATTCATATGGATTGGTTCTGGTGGTGATACCAGCTACTGTTTCTTGAAACAAATTGGGGAAAATGGATTGTGGCTTGATAACTTATATAGATCCATAAGATTAAATTCTAAGGTGCTACTCTTGTCTTAGAGATGTGCCTACAAGTTTAAATCTTAGCTATATTCATTCTTGAATTGAAATATAGCTTGATTTCTTATATCAATGATGTTGTCCTGAGATCTTAGTTGGATCCTTATACTTTTCTGATTGCTTTTAGAATTTACAAACTTCAGTGATGGAATCACCCCACTTGGGTGCTTTTTGAGAAGTTGAGTAATAGACATATTATGAATGCTTGTCTAATCCTAGACAGATAGATCATGTGATGGTCTATTTTACTCACCACACTTATTTGATGTTGGGGTTGCTAGTGGTTGATCTTGTGGTAGCTTGATCTGGTGCTCTCCTGGTATTTCCAGCTCCTGGCTTATCCTTGATCCAGCCCTTCACTTCCTGGTCCTGCTGGCTTGATATTGGTCTTGCTACCCACCTGATCTACCCCCTCCTTATGTCACCGTTTTGGTGATGTGATCCAAGGTTCTGATTGGTGAGATCTAGCTTGGCTTTGTCTTGGTTTAGCTAGTGGCTGTTGTGCTTGGTGTGTAAGAACAATGGAATGGTGTGGGGATTGGCTTCCCACGGTTGTGTTGATGGTTTTGTTTGATTGTGTTGTTGATGTGGTGTTGAAAGTACACACCATGCAGTTTTGTGTGTGTGCTGCCTATGTGCCTACTGCACAGGTTGTGGATATGTTCTGAATTTGAACTTACTTTTATCAGGTTACCATTTACTTGGCTGGTGAAACTTGCCCCTCCTTGCTATTTATTTGACTTATGGCTTAAAATTATGAAAGATATATTCTTTCATATTGGTGAAACTTGCCCCTTTAAAATATTACTCAATGATGAAATTTTGAACAGTGCACTTCACTGTCAATTGTGAGAGTAAAAGAATTCTAATCCTAACTTTCTTTTTTAAGTTTGTGTTTATTTTGCAGGTACCAGATTTGAAGATCAAGACTTTAGTTTAGGTTTTTCTTTTTTCTTTATAGAATAGTCACTTGTAATATCCCTCTGATTCAATTGTAATCTTTAATTTATTCTTTTGTACTTTTTATTTTTATTCTTTTGTAATAAATATTGTACTATTAATCTATAAATAAAGATTATTCTTTTATTTCTTTACCATTGTAAAGATTGTTTCTCATTTCATAAGTTACATTTTGTAACTCATTACTGAATGAAGTTGTGAAATATTCATTTTATTGATTATCTTCTTTCACTTAAAATTCGAGTTATTATTGTTTAACTCTTAATTAAATCAAATACTCAAACATCATTTAAAATCCCTTTGAATTATAATTCAAACACTCAAGTTTTAAATTCAAATTTCATTCCCCAAAACACATAAGTTCACAAAGATCATATCAAAGTCTATAACAATCATCCTTCAAGACTATACCTAATCTCAAAGTATGAAAGAAACTTTGATCACTTTAGGTTTTTATTTGGCGAAAAATTTACCCACATTTTCATAGATGAATGCATGCAATATCACAAATTCCTAAATCTACCCTTCGTTGGTTCCTAAATGCTGGGATGTTACAACAACACAACGAGAATGGGGCTCCAAACTACTCAAGCAAACTAAACAAACTAAGAAAAGGAAACGAAAACTAAGACGCTCCAAGAACAACACAACAGTGCATGAAACAATAAAAACGAAGTGTCTAGACGACCTGAGCTTTTTATTAATGAAGAAGGGGATGCCCAAGGCATCCCCAAGCTTTGACGCTTGTACCTCTTGGATATTTCTTGGGGTGACACCATGGTGGCATCCCCAAGCTTGAGATTTTATCCATTCTTCATATCATTACATCATTCTTTCTCTACACCTACAAATTTTCCTTCATACAAAACTTCACACAATCTTCATTAGCAACATTAGTGTATTAAATATATAATAGACCCTTTGTTAAAGCTTTGGCACAGCAAGACTTTCACTAAAAACACATGCTACTGTAGCAACTCCTTCAAAAAGCTCAATTCCCCTAAAGATAACTCAAAAAGGAATCAATAAGAAGCAAATGAAAATAATGGCAGAAATCTGTCAAAACAGACCAAAAGGTAGAAACCTATTTTTTCTAACATCTTAGGTTACTCAAATCAAAAAGTGTTGAACTAACGACAATTAGCTATCATATTGGGGGATTTATTCGTAAATTTTCAGCTCAATCCGAGTTACACAGACTCCTCACGAATTTTTTTGGTGGAGGACAAAAATCTATTTCGGGACAGCAACTCACCAAATCTTACTTCCCTCTCATTAGAGGTTATTCTTGGCACAAAAAGAAAACAAAAAGGATAAGGTGAGGTCATTATAGAAGTAATAACTTCCAAGACTCAAAAAAACTCTTGGGTTATCTCCCAACAAGTACTTTTCTTTAACGCCTTTAAGTTAGGCATGATAGCTTGAGAAGATGCTCATATAAGAAATATGAATTGATTTAAAAGAGAGCATCAAGAAGAAAATTCAAAACACATTTAAGTCTAACCCACTTCCTATGCATAGTAATCTTGTAAAGAAACAAGTCATGAAAGGACAAAGCAACAAGCATAGGAAAGCAAAACAAGTGCAACTTCAAAAATTTCAACATAAAGAGGGGAAATTTGATATTGTTGAGATGCATAAAATCATGTTTCCCTCTCTCATAATAACTTCCAGTAGCATCATGAATAACATTAACAATATAACTATCACATAAAACATTCTCATCATGAGCCACATGCATAAAATGATCATTACTCTCCACATAAGCATAGTCATGCTTATTAATCATAGTGGGAGAAAATTCAACAAAATATCTATCATTATTATTCTCATCACCATAATCATCAAATATAGGAGGCATATTGTAATCACAATTAATTTTCTCCTCAATAGTAGGTGGACCAAAAATATCATATTCATCATTGTAATCATCATATATTGGAGGTTTGGTGTCATCATAAGCAATACAATAGCTATCTTCCAAAGCTGGGGGACTAAAAATATCATTTTCATAAAAACTAGCTTCCCCAAGCTTAGATGTTTCCATAGCATTAGCAATAATGGTGTTCAAAGAATTCATACTAATAACATTGCTATTAGCATGCAAATAAAGTTACATAGGTTTTTTAATTTTCTCTTCAAACACTTCATGTCCTAGCTCAAGATAAATGCTATAGAGCTCTCTAATCTTTTTGCTGATTTCCATTAAGCCTAACTAGTGAAAACAAGAAACAAAAAGACAAAACTGCAGAATCTAAAGGAAATAACTTCGAGCACTCACACACCAAGAGCATGTGAGTACCTTTTACTTACCTCCCTGGCAACGGCGCCAGAAAATAAGCTGATGGCGTGGAGGTAAGATAAAAGCCCAAAACCTCCACGAAAAAGGCACCAGAAAAGAGCTTGATGTCTATGCACTTCTATTCTTTTAGACAGTTGTTGGGCCTCCAAGTGGAGAAGTTTTTAGAACAGCAGCAAGTTTCCCTTAAGTGGATTACCTAAGGTTTATCAAACTTAGGGAGGAAGTGGTCAAAGGTATTCCCTCTCAAGCAATACTGCAATCAAGATACAAGAAGTCTCTTGTGTCCCCAACACACCCAATACACTTGTTATGTGTATAGGTGCACTAGTTCGGTGAAGAGATAGTGAAATACAAGTGGTAACGGTGCCAGAAAATAGCTTTACGGTGATGTAAATACTAAAGCAAGCAAACATGCAACAGATCTAGATGCCAACGGTGTTACAATGTTTAGAAACAAGGCCTAGGGATCATACTTTCACTAGTGAACACTCTCTCATATAAATATTTTCTCTTAATGATACTAATCTTAACTACTCTCCGGTTGGACACTCTAATCATCGGTAGGACTATAACAGGACTCCTCAAAGTCCGCCTTCCCAATCTAGATAACCCCACACTGTCACCTTGAGCGCTAGATGGTTCCAACAGACACCACAATTTCATAGAGACATCCAACTCCAAATATAACTCATAACAAATATTCAATCTAGCCAAAGTGCCACACACGGTATACACGCTGTCACTTTCACACACGTGGGGAAAAGCATTTATCTATTAAAGCACAAAGAGTATTTATGTAGACTCAAACCTAAGTGCCACCATGGCGTACATGTTGTCACTTTCACACACATGGGGAGAGCAGAGATCTATTAAATCACTTGAGTAGCAAGGTAGATCTACTTGATTACAAAGCTCATGACCTCAACAAGATCACCCATAGAGAAAGATATGAACACGTAGCTACCGGTAGAGCCCTTAGCCTCGAGGAAGAACTACTCCCTCCTTATCATGGGAATCAGCAACGGTGATGAAGATGGCAATGGAGATCGATGGAGATGGCTCCGGGGACACTTTGTCCCGGCAGGGTGCCGGAACAGACACTTTATGTCCCCCGAATCTCCCTTTCGGTGGCGGCGGCACTACGGAGGTTTTTTTGGAAGTATGATGGATTATTTAGGGTTTTCTCCCCGGGGGCTTCTTATAGGCGAAGAGGCGAGGCTGGGAGGCGGCCAGAGGGCCCACTCCCTACCCAGGTGCGGGGTAGGGCCCACCCACGCCTAGGGGGCGTGGTGGCCCTGGCTCGCCTCTCCATCTCCCCTCTGGACTTAGTGTCGCCCACGATAAAATATTGACTTTGGCTTTTGTCCCGTCCAATTCCGAGAATACTGATTTTTTGCCTTTCTGGAACCAAAAACATAAGAAAACATGCAACTGGCACTGTGGCAACTTGTTAATAGGTTAGTTCCAGAAAAGATATAAAAACACCTCAAAGTGTGGACAAAGCAAAGCAAAGTAGATACTAAACAAGCATGGATCATCAAAAATTATAGATACGTTTTTGACGTATCAGGGCTTGCCATCATTATGGTGATCATGGATATGTGAAGATATTCCTAAAAGAGAGGCTCTCGCATAGTGAGTATGGGGGAGAAATTTGCAAGACTTCACCAAGCTAGCGCAATCAAGAAAGGTGTTCCATCTTGAGGTGGACAAGATTGTTATCGTCAAGCTCAAGTGGAATATGCCCAAGGCAAAGGTATGTTCTTGATAGGGTTTCCTTCTTACCGGTCTCATGGTGTTAGTTGGAGAGACAAATTTATAGGATAGGTAACCGTACTATCAAGAGCATCTCTCGAGTGAGTAGCTTGATCATATCCTTCGGAGAGAGCTCAAACCTTAGCATACTTGGCATCATCCTTCTTGGTTGTTATTTGGATCTTATCCATGAGAGTATTTATAGCTTGTGTTAATATCCATGACAAGCTCAAGTTCATCGAAAACGGATTTCATATGTATTCTCTATTGCGTTTTTGACATTGCAGGATTTACCAGTTTGTCTTTTCTAGATAGGTTAAACCTTTAATCATTTAGTTCTATCCTCCCTTGCTGTACTATTATGGTTCTCTGCATGATATTTTAGATCTCATTATTATCTTCGAAACGAGCCCAAGATCATCAAAATCGGAGTCCGGATGCAAAAGTTATGGTCGTTTCAGTTTTGCTATTTCTATCAGTTTTGCATTGGGCGGAATGTCCGGCCGTTTTCAGTCGGAGTGTCCGGCCCGGCCGAAATGTCCAGCTGGTTCGCGCCAGAGTGTCCGGCCCTAGAATTATTCGAAGCGTTTGAGTCATCCAGTAACCCTTCCCAGACTCCACCCGGACTTTGGTCGGAATCTATGCTAGGCCGAAGTGTCCGATTGGTTGCAGCCAGAGTGTCCGGCCAGGACGGACTGTCCGGTTGTATTTTGCCGGACTGGCCGGGGTAAGTGACTTCCAACGGCTATATTTCCAGGGGGCCTATATAAAAGCCCCTTCTTCTATGTTTGGTTGCTGTTGGTCACCATGATTTTCTTCAAGCCTTCTCCTCCATTATTGACCCTCTTGAGCTTGCTCCCCTTCAATCCCTCCCTTGATTCTTGCATATACTTTAGGGATTTGAAAGAGGAGATCTAAATCTACAATCCCACCAATCAATCTCTTCTGATCTAGATCTTGGAGTCTTTTATGGATTTCCTCCATTGTTCTTCCTCTCTTATTCCCCCACAAGCTTTTGTGGCTTTGGTGGAATTTGGGAGATAAGGATTTGAGCACGTCTTGTGTTTTTGCCATTTGCATTTGGTGCATTGGTTTGAGTTCTCGGTGAGGATTCGATTGAGTGAAAGGTGAGAAGCTTTTTACTCTTGGGTTCTTGGAACCCTAGATGGTTTGGTGGTTTTGCAGGTTGCTTGGATTACTTGGGGCCTCCAATTAAGTTGTGGAGCTTTCCCCAAGCTTGTTCGTTGGGAGCCTCCAATTGAGTTGTGGAGAAGTGCCCCAACCTTATGAGAGGTTCCGGATTGCCACCGACAAGTGCACCGATAGTGGAAGCATATATCGATCCCATTGGGGTGAGATTCGCAGGAGAATAAGGGAGGCCTTTTGTGGCGTTGGTGGTTTGATACCACCCCCTCTCCAAACGAGACGTACTCCATATTGGGAGGAACTCAGTAAAATATCGTCATATTCGTGTGCATCGGTTATCTCTATATCCGAGCTCTTACTTATGCAACTTACTTTGTGATAGCCTTCGTGCTTGAAGTATATATCTTGCTATCACATAGTTGCTTGTCTTGCTTAGCATAAGTTTTTGGTGTAAATAGGTGAACCCTAATTGTTCTAGGTTTTGTGCTTAATGAAGTAAACACTAGTTTAATTCTGCCTTTGTTGAGCAACTCTCGAAAAGTTTTTTAACCGCCTATTCACCCCCCTCTAGGTGGCATCTGTATCTTTTCAAAGATAGTCCCGGTGGACTTCCATATACATAGTGGAAGCTATCCATGAGCTAAAAACCTTAAGGTTCACCCTTAAGCTCATCATGGGTAGTCCATAAGTATTAAAATATTGATATCTAGCACACAGAAATCAAAAAAAAAATAATCATAAGACCGCAAGAGGGTAGCTCTTACATGTGGGTCATATCTTATGGACAAGTCTGACTAGATACATTGTGGTGCAATCAACTACTAGATTGGTGGTGCAATCAACTAGTAGCTTGGTATTAGCAAGTGGGTCCCAACTTAAACATAGGTTTGGCCAAATACATAGGTGATGCCCTAAGCTCTACCATTTAGACAATGCCTATACGAGACGATTCGTGGACCTACTAAACTGAAGATGCTAACTTTTGCATACTCCCTCCGAACGAAATTAATTGACTTGGACTTGTCTAGATTTAGATGTATCTAGTATTAAAACAAGTCTAAATACATCCGAATCTAGACAAATCCAAGTCAATTAATTTGAACCAGAGGGAGTGGTGTTTTACATCTTGGTCATACACTGCCAAGTGGGGCCCAGTATTTGCTTTTCCCTTTAGACACCCATGCCTTGTACTCCCCTCGCCACTGTGCTAGACTCGAATTTTTTTCACGAAATTCCACCGATGTATTAATAATGATCAACGACCGTATAAAGAGATGCAAAAGTAAGTTGCTCTTACACAACGTATTTGCTCAACAATTTGCATGCATAATCTATCCTCGCTCTTTGGCTTTCCCCTCGATTTTGAGCTATATTCTTTACATAGAAGAACATTTTGACCTAATTTCATTAAATCTAAATAAATTCATTTAAGTGTACCAGGTTAGCTAGTAATCTTGAAAAATCTGTCTAAAAGCTTGGGAATTGTAAGAAAGCAAGGTCCACTTTGTATGAAAATTTGGGCGGTGGCATTTTCTTTTAACTGACGCGGGTCCCGTGGGAGCAGTGAGCTTCAGTTAACACTGTCCGTGGAAATACATGTTGCATCAAGGACCTTACCAAAAATCAAAATGCCTTCCAAGTCCATCACTTGGAAAATTAAGAATGTTCTTTCCTGATAGTTGGAAGCTCACACCGATGGCATTGTTTACTAAACGAAGATTTACCCATCTACCTCTGAAATGCTATTTAATTCAAATTTGACCTAATTTAGATAAATCGGCATAAAGTCATTCAAGTGGGCAGAGTTAGCAAGGACGAAGTTTGAAAACTCATGAAACATGGGAATCATAAGTAGTACAACATGTCGGTCCAATACATGTGTATGAAAGGTCGGCTTGTGGCATATTCAGATCCAATATTCTTCGGACTTCCTTCATATAAATGAACAATATCTCGTCATTACTCAGAAAACTGAGAATGTTCATCTTTTCTAAAATTTGGAAACTCACACTAACGAGATTGTTTACTAAAAGAAGACAATTAATTCAAGATCAATCCATCGCGCTTACTTGTACCTCAAGTTATTTGACCTAATTTAGTTAAGTTGTCAAGATGAAAAATCTGAGAAAGAAATTGAACCAGTTTTCAAAACTCTCGGTGGTGATTCGTGATATATTAAATGACCCCCCAATGGTTACCTCAAAAAATCGCAGAACTTTCAAAGCAACCTAAAATTTTCCTATAGTTCAAGATTGACCTAATTTCGGTAAAAGTCATTCATGTGGGCAGAGTTAGCTAGCCCAAAGTTAGAAAAAACATAAAACATTGGAATCGTAAGTACAACATGTTGGTCCACTATAAATATTTGAAAGGTCTTCTTATGGCATTCAAATCCATATTATTTAGACTTTCTTCACGGAAAGGGACGATCTCATCATCACCCAGAAAACCAAGAATGTTCTTTCTTGACAGTTGGAAACTCACACCGACGACATTGTTTACTACAATAAGATGCACCCATCTACCTTCGAAAATACAATTAATTCAAGAGAAATCTATTGCGCTTACTCATACCTCTAGTTTGACCTAATTTCGTTATGTTGTCGAGATGAAAAATCTTAGAAAGAAGTTGAACCTTTTTCAAAACTCTCGGTGGTGGTTCGTGACATATTAAATGACCCCCCCCCCCATGGTTACCTCAAGAAAAACGCAGAACTTTCAAAGCAACCTACAATTTTCATGTAGTTCAAGATTGACCTAATTTTGATAAATTGGCATAAAGTCATTCAAGTGGGCAGAGTTAGCTAGGCTGAAGTTTGAAAAAACATAAAACATGGGAACCGTAAGTACAACATGTCGGTCTACTATAAATATTTAAAAGGTCTTCTTGTGGCATTCAGATCCATATTCTTCAGACTTTCTTTACGGAAAGGAACAATCTCGTCATCGCCACTACTTATAAAATTAAGAATGTTCTTTCTTGATAGTTTTTGTAGAGGTCCCAACCTTTAATAAGGTAGAGATCCCTGTGTTTACAATGCTAGTACCTGGATAAATAGCTAGCATCCACATTTAAGATGTAATATCAAGAAACAAAGGTCATTATTCAACTTTGTAACCAGGAATAAAATATTTCATTAGATCTTACATATCTCATTTGGATATCACATTACAATGTAGAATAAATCTATATAGCATGAAGTCCTTCATCTTAAAAGTTTGTTCAAGATGGGTTTTGGTGTTTACATTTAGAAGCAAAAAGTTTCTTTTCACCCTAAATTTCAACAATTATTTATTTTTTTTATTTATTTTTCACATTTCAAAATTTGGAAGATTTTGGGATGTGACAGTTTTATACTCACACCGATGGTGTTTTTTACTAGAAAGTATATGCCCCCATCTACCTTCAAAAATACAACTAGTAATTCAAGAGAAATCTATAGCTCTTACTGGTAGCTCGAGTTTGAGCTAATTTTGTTAAATTATTAGCATGCAGAATTTTAGCAAGAAGAGGAACATGTTGTCAAAACTCTCAGTGGTGGTTTGTGATATATTAAACGCCCCTGCCCTGATGGTTACCTGAAAATATTGCGAAACTTTCAAACCAAACCAACAATTTTCTTATAGTTCAAATTTGAACTAATTTCGACAAGTCGGCATAAAGTCATTCAAGTATGTAGAGTTAGCTAGGACGAAGTTTGAAAACTCTTTAAATTAAACATAGGAACCGTAAGGGAAACATGTTGGTCCACTTAATATGTCTAGAAGCTTGGCTTGTAGCATTCGCATCCATATTCTTCGGACTTTCTTTATGACAAAGGTCAATATCTTCATTACTCAGGAAGTTGAGAATGTTCTTTACTGATAGTTGGAAACTCACGCTGACGATATGTTGGCTCTATGTGGATGAGTGAGTTGCCGAGAAAAAAACTAATAAACTGGTCCCTCCTCTATTAAAATATATCTCTTTATGATATAGGGGAGATAATTTAGGGTAACTGCTCGAGGTAAGCAAAATTTAAGGGAAGAATCTTTTTAGGGGAGGCCCCTACATACATATATAGGGGAGAACATATAGGGGCGTTGCTAGACTTTCTCTAAGCATGTATCTGGTAGTAAACCAAAACCTTTATTTGTGGATTGTGGAATTCCAGTTCGATGTTTAAACTCTAGAACTTGATGTCATTTATAACGGTAGGCTTCTACCATCTGGAACATTTTATACCAAGAAATTCATTGTATCATATGAATACAGTATAAAACTTGCGGGTAAGTGAGCACCGCAAGGAAGGAAGCTGTCGGAAGCTTGGGTACCCCATCTTGGTGTCCCAAGAAACGTCTTAAAATCGAGTTATTTTTGGCTTAAGATGGGCATACGCAATGTGCAAAAAATCACACCTTAAGGCATATGTGGCATTCCCTGAGGTTCACCTTGTACATTGTGGAGAAAATAAGTTTGTTTTAAGCCTAAAGGTGCACCTCAAGCTTGTGGGTTGCCCATAAGGAATATAAAAATAATTTTCCCTCTCTACTCTCTTTTGCATGGAGAAATGTGACAAATTATGTGGGTCCCAACTTGTGGAAATTTTTGACCTTATACATTGTGATGTTTTCCATAAGACATGTGGGTCCAACCTTATGGCAAAACTTCACCTTATACATTACGAATGCTTAAGCTATTAAAAATCTCCAAAAGAACTGGGCCTTGTGTGGTTGCTTTTATTAATACAGCGGGGTTTTTCCACAAAAATAAAGAGGGGTTCACACAAAAAATAGCGGGGAGAAAGTTAGTTTTGAGGAAGCCCTCCCTCAACCGCATCGAGAATTCTCCTCCGCCTGGCCGCTCTCCCTCGACCAGACCGTCCCCACCGCTCCACCATTGAGCACCACTGCACCGCCGTTTGCTGGTATGTATGTCCCCAACCTCCAACGATTACGTGCTTTCTGATGGATAGAATACATTTATTTTGGACATTGCAAAGTAAATAAGATGGTGGATTTTGCAGGAAATGCAATCGTCATCGGCAAATGCTTTTGCTGTGTCGGCTGATGCTTGTAAAGCAGAGGTGGATGCTGAAGCAGCACCAACGGATATATGTGAAGCGGATGCGGAGGCCGATGCTTGTACTACATCAGAATCTTGGGCGATGTTGAGTGATGCTTGGAAAGCGGTGGAGGCGCATTCGAGATCCTCGTAGGCTGCTGCTAGATCAAATTCGGCTATGTTGGCTGCCACTGCAAAAGCGACGGCTGCATGGGATGCTAGGAATGCATCACCTCGTGGTCGTGCTTCTTTAGTGTCAGCGGCTATGGCTCGTCATTCGTCGGCGGCGCCTGCTCCATCTGCTCAGAACTCATCGACCCATTTGTAAGTTCTGCATTAGATGTTGTCTTCCTGACTCCCTCCCTCTTTTATGTATTTCGCTTCGGGGTTTTTTCTAGAAGAAGTGGATATTGGAACATAAAAGTTATTTAATAACAAACTAGCGATCCGAATGGGATGAAACATTCATAGGATACAAACCTAGGCACCTATGATTTACTGATTTTTTGTTAATTTTTTCAAATAGTTTTACTTTGTAGTTTAAAATCTGAGCTACTTTCATACCTTGAATCTAAGATGGAAGGTGGATCTTGGGGCAAGTCACCGTAATACCTGGGTTCACCAAGGGTGTGTTTGTATTGGGGCCAAAGTTTACCCTATCAATATTTGGGTCATGATCAAAAGGTTGGCTCTTGTTTGAATTGTTGCCAACTTTTTGGCATGCCAATGCTCCTCTACCGACTCTAGTTCAATTTTTTAGCCAATGTTGACCAACTTGTGGGCAAGCAAAGGCTCAACCAAAATTTTTGCTAGCCAAATATTTGGTGGGGTAATCTTGGGCACAAACTAAACACACACCAAGTCACGGAATATGCATCCGTTTTTTCTCCCCTTATTTATGATAAAATGATAAAATTCAGGTGGGGGCCTTTCTGTCCTCTCTGGTGACCTCTGAAAAAATGTTCTCCATTCCCTACCCTGTTCCGACATGGTGAAGCATTTTGGTGCTTTTGTACTATTATAGTTGATTCCTTGTGATGTTTAGGTATTTTGTTGAGACACTCTGCTATTTAGGTAGTTTTTTTTGGACACGTGCAGTTTATGAAATTTTGATGATAAATTTTCCTATCAAATTATATGAGGCATTATGGTGTTTATATAATTATTTTTTAGGGTTGTGCATTGTGCCTTTTGCAGTTTACTTGATTCTGATGATGCACTTGTGCTATTTGCATCATCCTACCAACTTCAGTTGAAGAAAGATATGCAACAATCAACAACTTTCCAAGTGATGTAGTCGGTCAGATTGTTGTCAGGCTTCCTCCGCACCCATCCTGCATACTGAGGTCATTAGTCGCCCAAAAACATTGGATGGACTTCATGCGAAGCAGCGATTTCAAAAATCTAACCCTGTCACACAATAAAGGAATGTCGTTACTTAGATTTTTCACCAACAGCTCCGAGGACGCTCGATTCATAATAGATCATAATCTTTACCAATCCATCTTCAAGAATCTAAACAGCCTAGTGGAAGTACATAAAGCCTGCAAACCATATGTACTCGGATGTTGCGATGGTAGGGTGCTACTTCATTTTCCGCAAGGGTCTAACATGATAATGGCATGGGATCCAATCAATGGAAGTGAAACAGTGATACCAGAACCACCAATTTGGCGGAGATGTGAGAATGACAGCGGGACAATTCTCTGTTCGAGAAACCATAGGCAATTGTTTTCACACTGTTGCAGCAATTTCTGGGTTGTTTGGATAGTAACCAATGGTAACCAAGCACTGGTCCAGAGGTACACATCAGATTTTGGAAAATGGGAGGACTGGATTGAACGTGCTGAGATGCTGGCTAAGACTGATCATAGGCCGGCAACTCCCATAGGGGCATTTCGTACTGGCCAACAATGAAGTCCAGATATATAACTGCCTTCGACAACGTGACAACAAAATTGTGTTATATTGAGTGCCCACATGAGACACATGATATTTCCATACGCAATTTTTTCATCGCTAAGGGGCATAATGGAGATGTTGTCCTTGTGGTTATAAGAGATTTCACTCTATGCACGTGGTCCAGTGCAAGATCATCAATAGGGAAATGGGAAGCTTGGGTTCCTCATATAAAGGTTGAGTTGGATACTCTTCTTGGCCTTGAGAAATCATGGGCATCTGATGGGAAAGATTCAGTAAGGTTACTTTGCGCATTTGAGTATAGAGAAATGGTGGTTATATGGGCGAAGGAGGGAGTATTCGAATTAGATCTCAGCAACATGAAGTGTAAGAAGTTCAGATCTCCTAAATGTTGGTGTACTTTACATCCCTACTTAATGACACCTGGTTAGTGTAGTCATTCATGTGCAACCCTTGCATCTGTGTACACCTATGATTTTGTTGATCATTTCGTTCATTTCCTTCAGCAACCGACGTAATTCAGAGTGCTAAATCAAATAAATGAAAAGGAAGTCCTGTCAGCAACCCAGCTTATTCAGAATGCAACATAAGGAGATGAAAATAACACTCGGATGAACAATAAAGACTTGTTTGGGCAAGCATGTGTTAGCACAGGTTGTGTTATTTGGATCTGCAGCCTGATGTTTTTTTGTTTTGGTAGCTGATGGAATAGTGGAGGCAGTTTTGTTTGTGCTGCAGTCATGGAGCTACAGGGGCTGAAATGTTAGAGGAGTATGTTCGTTTTGGGGGCCTATGTGTGTATGATGAAACATTGTTTCTCTCTATATAGTACTGTATGCGTGATGAAACCTTGTTTTATGTGGTCTACATATACTCGTGTAGCTAGTGTTTGTGTTTTGATAGTTGATACGTCCAAAACTTATCTACTTCCTCGAACACTTTGCTATTATTTCTCCTCTAAACTTGTGATTTGGATACAACTAACACGGACTGACGAAGTTTTCAGCAGAATTACCTTGGTGTCTTGTTTTTGTGCAGAAAATCAACTATCAGGAAAAATCCCGGAAAATATGCCAAAAACTATTTTTCACCAGAAGATCCACGGAGCCAGAAGGGGAGATGGAGAGGTGGCCTGAGGGGCCAGATCCACCCCAGGCGCGGGCCCACTGACCCCGTGCCTGGGGGAGGTCTGGCCACCCCAGGCAGCTCCTCGGCCTCCCTCCGCGCCTATAAGTTGCCTTCTGACCTAAAAACAGAGGGCGTTCGATAGTTTTCCAGAAAGAGTTCTGCTCCGCCGTCGCCACCAGAAACCAAGATTTGGATCCGGAAACTCTGTTCTAGCACCCCTGCCGGGATGGGGAATTTGGAGAGGATCATCACCATCGTCATCACCAACGCATCTCCATCAACCACCGATGTTTCCCTCATCCATGAGTGAGTAATCCCCCATTGTAGGCTTGGGGGTGGTAGGGATTGGATGAGTTCTATCATGTAAGTGAATAAGACCTGTTAGGGGCATAGTGCCTAGTATCTCTATTAGTGCTATTTGACTTTGTTGCAACTTGTTGTGCTTAATGTTTGTCACTAGGGACCGAGTGCCATGATCTCAGATCTGAACTTATTATTGAATCATCATGATAGTATTGTTTGTATTCTTATTTGCAAGTTGTGTACACATATCATTGTCCGGATCCAAAGGCCCCAAAGTGACAATAATTGGGACAACCGGAGGGGATGGCTGTGGTGTGAGGATCACATGTGTTCACGGAGTGTTAATGCTTTGCTCCGGTGCTCTATTAAAAGGAGAACTTTAATTTCCAGTAGTTCCCTAGAGGCCCCGCTGCCACAGGCTGGCTGGACAGAAGATGATGTGCAAGTTCTCATTGCGAGCACGTATGACTATATATGGAGCACATGCCTAGGATTGTTTAGTACTTGGATGCTTTTTATCATTTATCTGTAATGTCCTAGTTCTTGAAGTTACATGTTTAGACTTGTCCATGCAACGCCCGTCCATCCATCCCTATGCCTACCGCACTCGAATCCTACTGTTACCGTTACTGTTACTATTGCTCTTGTTGCACTGTTGCTGTTGTTGTTACTGTTGCTACTACAAACTGTTGCTACTGATAAACTTCTGTGAGCAAGAACTAATTCTAGGTGCAGCTGAACTGACAACTTAGTTGTTAATGCTTGCAAGTATTCTTTGGCTCCCCTTGTGTCGAATCAATAAATTGGGTAACACTACCCGCGAAGACTGTTGCGATCCCCTATACTTATGGATCATCAATAGTATGCAGTAGTATTTGTTTTGCGGCAAGCTTTTTATTTGACCTGAATTAGTACTGCCATTTAGTTAGTGCTTCCTGTAGAAAAGTCCGTGCCGACACCTAAATGTTTAGTAGAACTTGTCTTTTTATTAATGAATCGAAGCTACTTCAGACATTTATTTGTTGCCCCGACTTGGATTCCTGAAATAGAGAGAGAACAACCTATTTTTTAAAATTATTATTTGGACAAACTACAAATTCAAAATCACAGTCGGCCACCAAAACCTACCGCCTATCCCATTTGAATGGGAGGCATCAGTGGATGTGACTCGCGCCTTAAATTCCTGACCAGATGGCGTACGGTCTACACAAACTTTTTTCTACTCCATTATACCTTGGCCGAATGCCAAATTCAAAATCTTAATCAAGCGGCAAAATAACCCACCGACCCCCAAAACATTTCGTGCCTCTCGATTTCAAACAATTGTAGGCAAAATCTCCCACCCAGTTAGTACCATTTTTCTATTATTACTTGGACGCTAGCCAAATTCAAAATTTTAGTCAGGCGGCAAAATTTACCACCTACGTCGTGGCATCTAAGTTTCTATGCAAAAAATATGGATGATCACTTGATGTGACTCTCTGCCTTGAGTGTTGTGGCTCATATGAATGAGATTTCTACTATGAGTGCTTTGTTCTCTGATGATTTTAAAATGCATAAGTACTTTGTTTCTAAGATCTTCCTTTTTTCACTAAAAGGATAAGCTAGGGCTTGGTTTAATAGATTACCTCCTGGTTCCATTGATAGCCCTGATTGCTTGATCGCTTCTTTCTTCCATAAATATTTTCCTCCCAGTGCTAGACATGCTGCTTTGTAGAGACTTTTTGATTTTAAACAGGGAGAAGAAGAGAAATTGCCTGAGTCATGGAAAAGATTCTGTTCCTTGATTCATGCACATCTTGGATGTCCATTACCTAAAAATGAGATTCTTGATATTTATTATAATGGACTAACTGATGATTCTAGGACCTACCTAGATAGCTTTGCTGATTGTGTTTTCAGGAAAAGGACTCCTATAGATGCTGAAGAATTAATGACCAAGATAAGCAAGAATTGTGATGATTGGACTTCAACTATGCTGAATTCACCTGAGCCTATTACTCCTGAACCAGTTGTTCCTGAACCAATTCCAGCACAAACAACAAAGAAGAGAGGAGTTATTGCATTAAATGATGAAGTGATGAAGGAAGCTAAGAAGTGTCTAAAGGAGAAGGGTATTAGAGCTAAAGATGTGAAGAATCTACTTCCTATAGAAGAATTATGTAAGCCAATTCCCCACTCATCTACTGTTGAGGTACACACTCTACAATTTAATGAAGGTGATATTCCTTATGGTAAGCCTCTTGATCAATGCTTAGAGGAACTTGACACATTTATTGTTAAACAAGGTAATTTTAATAAACAAGTTCAGAGTCATTTACTGGAAAACTCTAGAGCTATCCATGAGTTGAAAGATATTTTGGAAAGAACTTCTAATGATATTAAAATGCTTTGTAAACACTTTCAAATGGTTCAAACCCAACTTGATCAACTTGCTAAGGTACAAAAGGATATGCTAGTTAATGCTTCAGGAGATAAACATGCTTATGGAATTATAACTAGGAGTGGTATAGCTACTCAAGATCCTTTATATCCTGAAGGACACCCGAAAAGAATAGAGCAGGATTCCCAACAAGGTGAGGATAGTGGTAGTCCTTGTAAGAGGAAGAAAAAGAAACATAAGAAAGTTGAGGAACCACTTGAACCTGCTATAGATCCTATTAGTGTATCTGTCTATGATGCTGAAACTGAGAGTGATAATGATAAAAATGAGTCTCCTAATAAGGAGGAAGGTGAGGAAGAACCTGAGAAACACACTAAGAACACTAGCTACACAAAGGAGGATTTTATTGCTAATAAACATGGTAAAGAGAGAGAACCTTGGGTATAGAAACCTATGCATTTTCCAGGTAAGAAACACAAGTCAAAGGAGGAAGAACACTACAACAAATTTTGTGAGTGGATGAAACCTTTATTCTTGCAAATTCCTTTGACTGATGCTATTAAGTTGCCTCCTTATTCAAAGTATATGAAGGATATTTTCTCTAATAAAAGGAAGATTCCTAATGAGGAGAATTCTACTTTGCTTGCTAATTATTCCTTCAATGGTAAGGTTCCAAAGAAACTTGGTGATCCAGGTATACCAACTATTCCTTGCTCTATTAAGAATAATTATGTTAGAACTGCTTTATGTGATTTGGGAGCTGGAGTTAGTGTTATGCCTTTTTTCTATATAAGAGACTCCAGCTAGAAAAGTTGATACCAACTGATATATCTTTGCAAATGGCTGATAAGTCAACTACTATTCCTGTTGGTATATGTGAGGATGTTCCTATTCAAGTGGCTCATAATTGCTTGGTTTTGACTGATTTTGTTGTGTGCTTGAAATGCCTGAAGATGATAATTTGTCTATTATTCTTGGGAGACCTTTGCTTAATACTGCAGGTGCTGTCATCAATTGTAATCAAGGAAAAGTAACATTCGATATTGATGACAAAGAGCATACTATCTATTTACCCAATAAGGTTGCTAAGAGCTATTGCCTGAATTCCATTGAAAATATTGAGAGCATCAAGGTTGGAGAAATATATGATTGGGACCATTGCTATCAAGTATGAGGTAACATAATCACCTTGTGGATTGCAAAGTTTTGTTTCATATAAGATTGTTTTGGTAACAAGACTTGATCAACCTTGTTAACAAAAGGATTTTAATAAACAAAATAATGTTTACACTGTGGTTATACTTGCTCACTTTTTTTCTCCTTTCCAACCTTTGCTCTTCGTCGTGCCTAACTTAAAGGCGTTAAAGAAAAGTACTTGTTGGGAGATAGACCAAGAGTTTCCTTGAGTCTTGGAAGTTATTACTTCAGTAATGACCTCTCCTTATCCTTTTTGTTTGCTTTTGGTGCCAAGAATGACCTCTAATGAGAGGGAAGTAAGATTTGAGGAGTTGTTGTCCCAAAACAGATTTCTATCCTCCACCATAAAAAATCATGAGGAGACTCTTTAAGTTGGATTTATCTGGAAATTTACGAATAAATCCCCCAGTATGTTATATAAATTTCGTTAGTTCAACACTCTTTGATTTGAGCAACATAAGGTCATCGAAAAAATCGGTTTCTACCTGCTGGTCTGTTTTGACAGATTTCTGCCATTATTTGCATTTGCTTCTTATTGATTCCTTTTTGGGGTTCTTTTTGGGGAATTGAGATTTTTGAAGGAGTTGCTACAATAGCTTGTGTTTTTAGTGAAAAGTTTTTCTGTTCTAAAGCTAAGCCTAAGGGTCTATTATCTTTTGGATACACTCATGTTGCTAATGAAGATTGTGTGAAGTTTTGTATGAGGGAAAAAATTCATGTGTAGAGAGAGGATGATGTAATGAGATGAAGAATGGACAAAAGCTCAAGCTTGGGGGAGCCACCCCGGGTCACCCCAAGAAATATTCAAGAGGTACAAGCTCAAAGCTTGGGGGTGCCCAAGGTATCCCCTTCTTCATCAATAAAATTCTCAGGGTTCAGCCGTCCTCGGTGGATTTTGGTTTCATGTTAATTATTCAAGTCACACAAGTGAAGAGCAATAATGAAGATTAAGACAACTCGAGGTGTGGTAAGAGGCTGGTAAAGAACTCTATTTGTTTTATTTTTTACATATACTCATCATTGTGAGCATGCTTAGCCTGTTTGTGTAAGGTGTATGTCATTATGGATGCTTAATAGTTCTGGCTTGTCTATGATTAGCTCCATCTTGCTAATAGTTTGTAGCATGTCATATCAATGTTTGCTTGCATTGTTTTATTCATACTTTGGTATGACATTGTGATATCCTCCTCTGACTGTTCATGTGAATTGACTTGGCACATGCTCACGCATGCATATGACTAATCAATAGTCAGTAAGCCTCGATGATTTATTTTGCCTCAGAGTTATTGTATCACTTTCATGCCATAATTAGTCCTGTTTTATTGCAAGCATGATTATGACAGCTATTGCTCTCTCATTTGTCGCTCCCTCTCTATTGCTAGCCTTCACTTGCACTGAGTATGTACTCTACCTGTGCTTCCAACTCCCCAATACCAATATTGCCAGTTGTGTCCACCATACCTACCTATTAGCATGATTTGCTATTTCAGTGCATATTCTATATGCCATGTTTTCTTCGAAAATAAAATGTTTGTCTGTTTTGAGAAAGTTAGTTAGTAAAGCTCTCACGAACTTGATGGCACACTTTATTCCTTGCGCTTAATAATCTTGAACCATTGTGAATAGTCCATGAAAGTTATATGCTTGTTTATTATATACTGGGAGTCAGCAGAACCATGCTGTCATGGGGAACGCTTTCAACACTTTTTGGATAATTCTATCCAGTTGATACTTTGATCTTTTGTTTATGGATGTCGACGATGTGAAATAAAAGGGGAAGTTGTTAGTTCATGGAGTTTATAAATTCTGTTAGAGAAACGCCTGGGCCGCTAGCCTAAGCCATGCCTAATTATGGGGGAAACTTGCAGCATCAGTGTAATGAGCATCTATGAAGCGTCCTCAATAAAAAGCTATGCATATGGTAAATAAAAAGATTGCTGAGCTGCTCATTGTCTGCTTGCCTTGTCATTTTGGTTATGGGAAAGCTCATGTACCATGTGAAAGGGGTACCCCGTTGGCGGTTCTCGATGATATGCATGTATTTACAATGACAAGAACTTTCAGGTGACCAAAGTTGAGTAGCATGCAGAGCTACCATCGTACTCAAGGGACTTGGGATTTCTAGTCGATGGTCTGTCAAGCATATGATTCAGAGTGGACCTCACTTTCACCTTAACCACATGAAGATGCCTATGATAGGGGCAATGAGAGCTCAAAGCTAATGAGTACCTTCCTTTCAGCATTGGGAAGCCTTTCAAACCTTCACAAAACCGTTTTCACAACCTTGTTGAGTCACCACTTATTCTATGAGCACCTTCTTGAGAGCATAGTTGTCATTCTTGTGTTTGTTCCAAAACTTGGTTAATTATGTCATGACTTTGATTCTTGTATCTCTGATATCTTTATCTCTAGTCTTCATGTGAACTTCAGAGGTGCCTCAACATTTATATTGTGCTCTTCAAACAAAGGCAAGCGAGATACCATATCATATCTTATTATGAGCATTGCAATGTTGCTTATGTTTATGTTTCATGCTACTTATTATTATTGAGTTGGTTTCTCTTCATAGCTTGCAATGACTATTGAGTAGACTCAGTTGCATACTCCTTATTATGAATTGTCTAAGCATCTACTCCTATGCTGATAATATTTACATCATATCAAGCAAAGTGTTCGTGAAAGTTCTTTTATCGCACTCAGTTTTCGACTGAATTGCTTGAGGACAAGCAATAAGCTAAGCTTGGGGGGAGTTGATACGTCCAAAACGTATCTACTTTCTCGAACACTTTGCTATTGTTTCTCCTATAAACTTGTGTGATTTGGATACAACTAACACGGACTGACACTATTTTCAGCAGAATTACCTTGGTGTCTTGTTTTTGTGTAGAAAATCAACTATCAGGAAATATCCCGTAAAATATGCCAAAAACTATTTTTCACCAGAAGATACACGGAGCCAGATGGGGAGACAGAGAGGAGGCCTAGGGGGCAGACCCACCCCAGGCGCGGGCCCACTAACCCCGCGCCTGGGGAGGTCTGGCCACCCCAGGCAGCTCCTCGGACTCCCTCCGCGCCTATAAGTTTCCTTCTATCCTAAAAAAGAGGGGGTTCGTGTCAACACTCGGATTTTTAATCCCAGATGCCTGTTATGCCATACATCGCAATCCCAGGATTACCATTTTTGCGAGACATAACAGAATTGGATACCATAGTACATCATCCATTACAAATCGTACATAAGTTCTTACACAAATAGGGATCTCATGATCCAGTTCTTAATACAACTTCAAGCAGCGAAATACGTAATAATAACGGTAGCGTAGGCAAAGCTCCATCTTCGGGGTCACAGGCAATGCTGACGATGGGAGATGATCCTAGTTGTCGTAACCTTCCTGGGGTCCATCCTTCAGGTACTCCTCTTCATAGTCTGGCCATGGGAATAGCCAGGGACAAAGCCATGAGTACTCTTTAAGTACTCGCAAACTAATACTAACAAGTGAAAGGGGTTTTTGATAATAGGACACTAGGCTCTAGGGTTGTTTTGCAAAAGCCATATTTATCTCTACTAAGTTTGGAAGCAACGAATGCTAGTTAAGGTTTTATAACACCTAAGTGGGAACTTGCATCTCATGCCACAACCCTGTTGTGGTCAAGTCAAAGTCTCAGTTCATTTCACAAGTCTTTTGAAAAGTCTGACGGGGGAACAATATGGCCACTCCAACTGTCCATAACCTCGGACGCGGCTATTCGAATAGTATGACACTCTGCAGAGATTGTACACTTTCACCACAACATTCGATACATCCGTCAGGAACAAATCCTGAATTCACCATACTCAGTATGCGGATAATCAATCCTAACCTTTCAATTACACGCCCTAGTATAAGCACCTCTCCTGTGAGTTTGGCCTCCCAACCATGACCAACTGTCATCTTGGGTACTGCACAGGTGGACAATCTTCACAAGGTAGCCTCAGCTCAGACCTTGGCCGTGAGGGAACTAATACTAAGGTACATAAGTTTCCATTCAAGCCCTACCCAATCTTCGAGTATTGTGGTTGTACGATAAAATTGGAATGGTATCACATCCAGACAACCATCAGTTTTATAAAGGGCTAAGGCTCCAGCCTCAACATTTTCATCACCAAAATCATCAGGTGTTCGGAAACACATGTCAAAATATCTCAGTAGAATGATTCATCATTCTTAGGTTTTTATAACCATTTTCACCAAGTATTCCCATCTAATGTTGATCAAGTTTTATGCTTAGCACTAGCATATACAAGTGAGGGTGAGTACTAATGAGGGGTGGTACACTAGTGGGGTTTAACTAAGTTCAATCTCATGCCTTAGGAGGACATCAAGATTATCTAGCTTAGGCCAAATTTTATGCTATTTATGCAACCTTCAAGTATCCTTCTAGTATCTACCATTTATTCCAGTAAACTCTAAGTAAGAGCTTTGATAAAGAAATAAAGTAATAAACTTACAAATAAAACAATGATTGGTTTATCAAGTGGTTATGATCATATATGCTTTAAGGCATATAGTGGCATGGTAGCAAGCAAGTAGTAGCTTGCATAGGTCAACTTGATTACACTGGGGTGGCAAGGGTGCACTCGGATGTTCACCATTGATGACATTGGCAAGCTCACAGTGGTGCTAGGGGTGTGCAATTGAGCTAGATGATCTACTAAAACCTAGTTGTAACCAGAGAGGGAACAAGTTAGGCTTCAATCACTGCTCACAATAGTGTTTAGATTTTGTTTGATTTGTGTCTGCCAAGTGTTTGATGAAATGGCCGCAAGAACTCAAGTTTTGAATTTTGAAAAGATTTTTGGTGGGTGTGCTAGGTTGGTGCTGGTGAGTCTGTAGATGCTTGGGTTTTGAAAGGTGAGCTTGTTTGAGTGGTTTTTGAAAAAGTGGGATCTTCCCATATGATAAAGATTCAATTTTGAATTGTCATTTAAACTATGCATTTGAAAGTTTCTGGATGATCACAAAGTGGGCCTTGATACTTTGTTATGAGTACAATCAAGGGGTGCAAAGATCCAGAAAAGTTTCTGTTAGGTTCTGAAAGTTTGAGACTGCCAAAGTAGGCATGGGAGTTAAATTGGTCAAAATGACCATTCACTCATTTAGCTTTGTTTTGATTTATTTGTCTTTGGGAAA
Organism: Avena sativa; assembly: GCA_916181665.1. NCBI lineage: Eukaryota > Viridiplantae > Streptophyta > Magnoliopsida > Poales > Poaceae > Avena > Avena sativa. Next base: position 180,794,182 of record OV702284.1, on the reverse strand, counting down.
AGTTTGGGCATTGTTTAGATGATGTTTATTTCACCTAAGCATCCATTTACAAGCAAAGGAACACACAAACAAGTTGGTCCAAAGGATTCAAAATGAAATGCATACACACATGCATGCTTTCATATTTTTATTTAGAAAAGTTTTTGTTAACCCTAAATTTTATGATTAGAGTTTGATGATCCAAGTTTAGTATTTTTGCGATGTTAAAGTTCGATAGTTTTCCAGAAAGAGTTCCGCTCCGCCGCCTCCACCAGAAACCAAGATTCGGATCCAGAAACTCCGTTCTGGCACCCTGCCGGGACGGGGAATTTGGAGAGGATCATCGCCATCGTCATCACCAACGCATCTCCATCAACCACCGATGTTCCTCATCCATGAGTGAGTAATCCCCCGTTGTAGGCTTCGGGATGGTAGGTATTGGATGAGTTCTATCATGTAATCGAATAAGATCTGTTAGGGGCATAGTGCCTAGTATCTCTATTAGTGCTATTTGACTTTGTTGCAACGTGTTGTGCTTAATGCTTGTCACTAGGGCCCGAGTGCCATGATCTCAGATTTGAACTTATTATTGCATCATTATGACAGTATTGTTTGTGATCTTATCTGCAAGTTGTGTACACATATCATTGTCCGGATCCAAAGACCCCAAAGTGACAATAATTGGGACAACCGTATGGGATGGCTTTGGTGTGAGGATCATGTGTTCATGGAGTGTTAATGCTTTGCTCCGGTGCTCTATTAAAAGGAGCTAGCACCTTAATTTCCAGTAGTTCCCTAGAGGCCCCGCGGCCACGGGCTGGCTGGACAGAAGATGTTGTGCAAGTTCTCATTGCGAGCATGTATGACTATATATGGAGCACATGCCTAGGATTGTTTAGTACTTGGATTCTTGTTATCATTTATCTGTAATGCCCTAGTTCTTGAAGTTACATGTTTAGACTCGTCCATGCAACACCCGTCCATCCATCCCTATTCCTACCGCACTCAAATCCTACTGTTACCGTTACTGTTAATATTGCTCTTGTTTCACTGCTGCTATTGTTGTTACTATTGCTTTGTTGTTGATACTACAAAATGTTGCTACTGATAAACTTTTGTGAGCAAAAACTATTTCCAGGTGCAGCTGAACTGACAACTCAGTTGTTAAGGCTTGCAAGTATTCTTTGGCTCCCCTTGTGTCGAATAATAAATTGGTTAATACTACCTGTGAAGACTATTGCGATCCCCTATACTTGTGGGTCATCAATAGTATGCAGTAGTATTTGTTTTGCGGCAGGCTTTTTATTTGATCTGAATTAGTAATACAATTTGGTTAGTGCTTCCTGTAGAAGAGTCAGTGCCGACACCTGAATTTTTAGTAGACCTTGTCTTTTTATTAATGAATCGAAGCTACTTCAGAAATTTATTTGTTGCCCCGACTTGGATTCCTGAAATAGAGAGAGAACAGCCTATTTTTTAAAATTATTATTTGGACAAACTACAAATTCAAAATCACAGTCGGCCACCAAAACCTACCGCATATCCCATTTGAATGGGAGGCATCAGTGGATGTGACTCGCGCCATAAATTCCTGACAAGATGGCGTACGGTCTACACAACCTTTTTCTACTCCATTATACCTTGGCCGGTAGCCAAATTCAAAATCGTAATCAAGCGGCAAAATAACCCACCGACCCCAAAACATTTCATGCCTCTCGATTTCAAACATTTGTAGGCAAAATCTCCCACCCAGTTAGTACCATTTTTCTATTATTACTTGGACGCTAGCCAAATTCAAAATTTCAGGCGGAAATATTTACCACCTACGCCGTGGTATCTAATTTTCTGTGCAAAAATATGATATGGATGATCAGTTGATGTGACTCTCTGCCTTGAATTCCTGGACACATAGTGTACAGTTGTCAACACCCTGATTTTTAATCCCAGATGCCTGTTATGCCATACATCGCAATCCCAGGATTACCATTTTTGCGAGACATAACAGAATTGGATACCATAGTACATCATCCATTACAAACGATACATAAGTTCTTACACAAATAGGGATCTCATGATCCAGTTCTTAATACAACATCAAGCAGCGGAATACATAATAATAACGGTAGCGTAGGCGAAGCTCCATCTTCAGGGTCACAGGCAATACTGACGATGGGAGATGATCCTAGTTGTCATAACCTTCCTGGGGTCCATCCTCCAGGTACTCCTCTTCATAGTCTGGCCATGGGAATAGCCAGGGACAAAGCCATGAGTGTGAGACCCTGGCGCATGGCTCAATAGGATTGATAGGAAACCCATACCAACAAGTTGCAACTTCTTTTCCGGAAGCTCATTCGAAAAGAACTCTAAGGTTAAGCGTGCTTGGCCTAGAGCAATTCTAGGATGGGTGACCGACCGGAAAGTGGGTAACCGGGTGCGCATGAGTGAGGACAAAGTGCGCAGAAAAGACTAGTGTTGGTCTGTGGGGTTAGTCTAGAGATCCTATTGAGCTGCCAGAAGTGATAGCCGTCGGTCCGGAGTGACCGGGGGTGTTACAAATTGGTATCAGAGCCGACCCTCGCGGTTAAACGGGCATGTGCGGGTCAGTGGAGGACATGTGGCGCATGGCGCGTGTGGCCCGGAGTGGACACGGCATGGCACATGTGCCGGCACTGGACGCACAGACGTGTGCCAAGAGGGGACGTTCCTGGCTTGTGGTTGATCGACGAGGACGTCGATCTTCTAAGGGTGGGTGTATGTGAGACCCTGGCGCATGGCTCAATAGGATTGATAGGAAACCCATACCAACAAGTTGCAACTTCTTTTCCGGAACCTCATTCAAAAAGAATTCTAAGGTTAAGTGTGCTTGGCCTAGAGCAATTCTAGGATGGGTGACCGACCGGGAAGTGGGTAACCAGGTGTGCATGAGTGAGGACAAAGTGCGCAGAAAAGACTAGTGTTGGTCTGTGGGGTTAGTCTAGAGATCCTATTGAGCTCCAGAAGTGACAGCCGTCGGTCCGGAGTGACCGGGGTGTTACAATGAGTACTCTTTAAGTACTCGCAAACTAGTACTAACAGGTAAAGGTTTTTTTTTGGATAATAGGACACTAGGCTCTAGGGTTGTTTTGCAAAAATCCAGATTTATCTCTACTAATTTCAGAAGCAACAAACGCTAGTTGAAAGTTTATAACACCCAGGTGGGAACTTTTAACTCATGTCACAACCCTGTTGTGGTCAAGTCAAAGTCTCAATTCATTTCACAAGTCATTTTGAAAAGTCTGACGGGGGAACAGTATGGCCACTCCAACTGTCCATAACCGCGGACGCGGCTATTCGAATAGTATGACACTCTGCAGAGATTGTACACTTTCACCACAACATTCGATACATCCATCAGGAACAAATCCTGAATTCACCATACTCAGTATGCGGATAATCAACCCTAACCTTTCAATTACACTCCCTAGTATAAGCACCTATCCTGTGAGTTTGGCCTCCCAACCATGACCAACCGTCATCTTGGGTACTGCACAGGTGGACAATCTTCACAAGGTAGCCTCAGCTCAGACCTTGGCCGTGAGGGAACTAATACTAAGGTATATAAGTTTCCAGTCAAGCCCTACCCAATCTTCGGGTATTATGGTTGTACGATAAAATTGGAATGGTATCGCATCCAGACAACCATCAGTTTTATAAAGGGCTAAGACTCATCCCTCAACATTTTCATCACCAAAATCATCAGGTGTTCGAAAACACATGTCAAAAACATTTCAATAGAATGATCCATCATTCCAAGGTTTTCATAACCATTTTTCCACCAAGTATTCCCATCTAAAGTTGATCAAGTTTTATGCTTAGCACTAGCATCTACAAGTGGGGGTAAGTACTAATGAAGGGTGGTGGACTAGTGGAGTTTTCAACTAAGTACAACCTTATGTCTTAGGCTGATATCAAGGTTTCTAACTTAGGCCAAATTTTATTCTCTTTATGCAAACTTCACATACCTTTCTAGTATCTACCATTTATTCCAGTAAACTCTAATTAAGAGCTTTGATAAAGAAATAAAGTAAGAAGCTTGCAAGTAAAACTAGGATTGGTTTATCAAATGGGTATGATCACATATGCTTATGGCATATAGTAGGCAGGGTAACAATTAAGGGTTTACTGGCACAATATCAGTATAAGCTTGCTAAATTGCAAGTGTTAGCTTGCAAGGTTACTGGCTTGCCTTGTGCAGAGCAGTGGTTGAAGTTCTCCTCGGCTTCTTCTTCGTAGAATCCTCCTTCCTCCTCGTATCCTTGGTCGGTACTATCGTCTATGAATAAATACGAGGTACACAATCACCAAACAATACTTAACTACTTGAAATCATCAAACACAAGGGTCCTATAGATGATCTAACATCATCTCTAACATTACAAGATTAAGGCTTGGTTTAATTCCTTTTATTTTTAGAAAAGTAATTTCTACTCATTGAAAAACTACTTAAGATTTAATATTCTCCAAACCAAACATGGGATCATGTTGACACATGTCATCACCACATATTTTAGTCCATGGAAATATGATTTAAAGTGCTGTCATAATTTAATAAGGTTTTACTCTTTTATTTTAATTAAATAAAGTGGCTAGAAATGCTTATGTGGAATTCTTTTATTGCTTGAACATTATTTTTGCAAGTAAACCTATATATTTTTATATATTCTGAAAGGTATGGTTAAATGTGATTTTTGAGAGTTGGAATCAACTCAAAAGCTATTATGGTTTAAATTTGAAAAATGTTTCAATACAGAAAAGCTTCTGCCTTGTTATTTTTACCATAGGTGGTCTATAGATCCAAATGACTTGAATCCAACGGGCTTGGATTCAGCATTCCCAGACCTTTCTAACAAAATTAGTTTCATTCAATTTGCTGCACTGAATCGATCTAGGTTGATTTTTGAAGTTGGGTACACAAGTGAGTTTGAAACAAAATAGAAAAGGTTTAATTCAAATAACTGGGCTGCGGGGGAAAGGTTAACGGGCCGGCCTGCTAAGCGCAGTGCTCCCGCGGCCTTCTTAAGTGGGTGTCCCCACGCGTTAGTGAGACAGGGGGTGCGAAGCGGTACGGGGCAACGTGGTGCGTTCGATCTGATTCTAATCCAACGGCTGAGAGTCATCGTCGACGTTGAGCAACGCCGGCGATAAAGAAACCTAGCGCGGCTAGTGGGGGTTGCTGGGGGCTCACCGGGGTGCTGGCTAGGGTCGGCGAGGCGGGCGAACAACGAAGTCGACGACGGCGAACTCAGGGGTGGTCGCGGTAGCTCCTGGGGTAGACGAAATCGATGGCGCCTTTCTTCTCCAGAGGCGGGGGGCTCCAGTGAAATTCCAGCGATGTGCGGCTCGCCTTGCTCCAGGAACAGTGTGGCACGATCAGTGAGGAGAGGGGAGTAGAATGGTGTGAAGAATTCGAGCGGGGGTGGCCTCTATTTATAGTCGAGCGAGGGGACCGACGGGGCGCACGGTGAGCTCGTCGGGGGCGATGGTACATGCGGCTATGAGCATGGGCGAAGGTAGGGGACGGTGCGGTGTTCCCTGGCGATGCTCAACGACATGGTTTCGAGGCGTGGGGCGGTGCGGCTTGGTATGGAACACGCGACGCTCTGCGCGGCAGAGGCCGCATCTTCGACGGCGAGCGGTGGCTATGCGTCACGGGGCGGCGAACGAGGATGTCTGGCGGTCTCCTAGGTCGGTGGGGGTCGTGTATGCGCTCGGTGAGGGCGGCGCGCGGTCTATGGGCTTCGGTCGAGGGTGGCGCTCTGGCGCACGCTCGGCATGGTCGCTGGCGGTCTAGGCGCGGTCCGTGCGTGTGGTCCAGTGGCTGGCAGGGTTCGAGCGGTGGACAGGGAGTGGCGGTGGACGGTGGGCTGCCTCCGAGACATGCTGGCTAGGCTTGTTTCTCCTCCTAGCTTGCTGTCTCCACTGGGGTGGCATGGGTGTGCTCGGCTGTTCACCATTGATGTAAATGCCAAGCTTACAGTGAGGCTAGTGCTTGGTTTAACTTACTAGATGATCTACTGAGATGGTTGTGAGCTAAAGAGGGAACAAGTTAGGCTTCAATCACTGCTCACTATAGTGTTTAGGATTTTGATGATTTGTGTCTGCAACCTGTTTGATGAAATGGCTGCATGAATTCAAGTTTTGAATTTTGAAAAGATTTTTGGTGGGTGTGCTAGGTTGGTGCTGGTGAGTCTGCAGATGCTTGGGTTTTGAAAGTTGAGCTTGTTTGAGTGGTTTTTGAAAAAGTGGGATCTTCCCATATGATAAAGATTCAATTTTGAATTGCCATTTAAACTATGCATTTGAAAGTTTCTGGATGATCACAAAGAGGGCCTTGATACTTTGTTATGAGTACAATCAAGGGGTGGAAAGATCCAGAAAAGTTTCTATTAGGTTATGAAAGTTTGAGGTAGCCAAAGTAGGCATGGGAGTTAAATTGGTCAAAATGACCATTCCTTTATTTTATTTGTTTTGATTTATTTGTCTTTAGGAAAAGTTTGGGAAATGTTTTAGATGATGTTTATTTCACCTAAGAAACATTTTACAAGCAAAGGAACTCACAAACAAGTTGGTTCAAAAGAATTCAAAATGAAATGCATACACATATGCATGCTTTCATAATTTTAATTAGAAAAGTTTTTGTTAACCCTAATTTTGATGCTTAGAGTTTGATGATTCAAGTTCAATGTTTTTGGGATGTTACAAACCTTCCCCCCTTAAAAAAAATCTCGTCCCGAGATTTGAAAAAGGACGAAAAGATTACCTAGGATTTGAAGAGATCGGGAAACTCCGTCCGGATGTGATCTTCGCGCTCCAAGGTAGCTTCCTCTTCTGTGTGGTTGATCCACTGAATCTTGAGAAACTTGATGCTTCGGGTTCGGGTAGTTCTGAAAGCTTCTTCCAAAATACGGATGGGTACTTTGGGATAGGACAGGTCATCGTTGATCTCTATGGTCCGGTGATCGATATTCTTGAACACTTCGGTCTTCTCGGGGACTTCGAGACACTTGCGAAGTAACGAGATATGGAACACGTTGTGCATGGCTGACATCTCTTCGGGTAGTTCCAATTGATACGATACTTCTCCTTGACGGTTCAGAATATTGAAAGGTCCGATATATCTGGGGCTAACTTTCCTTTGAGTTGCAAACGCTGCATTCCCTTCAATGGCGACACTTTCAGATAAACAAAGTCTCCTACGTTGAAGGCGAGGTCTCTACGTCTCTTGTCGGCGTAACTCTTCTGTCTGGATTGGGCGGTCTTGAGGTGCTCACGAATCTTGTGAACCTTCTCTTCTGCTTCTCGTAGGATGTCGGGTCCGAAGATCTGACTCTCTCCTACTTCCGACCAGTTCAAAGAGGTGCGACACTTCCTTCCGTACATGAATTCAAAGAAGGCCATTTGCAAACTGGCTTGATAACTGTTGTTGTATGAAAATTCTGCAAACGGCAGACAGTCTTCCCACTTGGATCCATATTCTAACACACATGCTCTCAGCATATCTTCGAGTATTTGATTTACTCGCTCCGTTTGTCCATCAGTCTGAGGGTGATACGCGGTGCTGAAATCTAGACGGGTTCCTAAACCTTCTTGGACTTTCTTCCAGAATCTCGAGGTAAACTGAGTTCCTCGATCCGATACGATGTTCTTGGGGACTCCGTGCAAACTGACTATTCTAGCGATGTACAACTCTGCTAGTTTCGAACTCTGATATGTGGTCTTGACGGGCAAGAAATGGGCGACTTTGGACAATCTGTCCACTATGACCTAGATAGAGTCATTTCCCCTACTAGAAGTAGGTAGTCCAGTGATAAAGTCCATTCCTACAGAATCCCATTTCCATTCCGGAATCTGCAAGGGTTGCAACAATCCAGCGGGTCTTTGATGTCCTACCTTGACTCGCTGACAAATGCCACACTTAGCGATATAGCTTCCGATTTCTCTCTTCATCTTATGCCACCAAAATTGCTCTTTCAAATCTTGATACATCTTAGTTCCTCCGGGATGGATAGAATAAAGAGTATCATGAGCCTCCTTCAAGATAACTTCTTTCAACTCAGAATCTGCTGGTACACAAAGGCGTCCTTTGTACCACAAAACTCCTTCTTCATCCTCGGTGAATCCAGGTACTTTGCCTGTACCGATACGACGCTTGATTCCGTCAATACTAGCATTTCCCTTCTGCGCCTCTTTAATCTGACTGATCAAAGTGGGCTGGAGTTCTATGCTAGCCAAAAATCCTTCACTTACTAATTCCATTCGAAAAGCTTTCATATCTTTGTGCAAACTTGGTTGCTCCTTCAAAATCATGGAGTTCAAGCGGCACGGCAATCTGCTAAGGGCATCGGCTACCACATTGGCTTTACCAGGTGATAGTGAATGTCCAGATCGTAATCCTTGATTAGCTCAATCCATCTTCTCTGCCTCATATTCAGCTCCTTCTGAGTGAATATATACTTTAGGCTCTTGTGATCCGAATAAATCTCACAACGGTTTCCCATTAGGTAATGTCTCCATGTCTTCAGGGCTAGAACTACGGCTGCGAGTTCGAGGTCATGGGTTGGGTAATTTTGCTCATGTTGCTTCAGTTGTCGAGATAGATAAGATATAACTTTGCCTTCTTGCATTAGCACACATCCGAGACCAATCTTGGATGCATCACAATACACATCAAAGGGCTTCGTGATATCTGGCATGATCAAGATTGGGGCTGAAATCAATCTCCTCTTGAGTTCTTGAAAACTCGCTTCACATTTGTCGGTCCATTCAAACTTATTGTCCTTCTTCAGCAATTGGGTCATGGGTCTGGCGATACTCGAGAATCCTTCTACGAATTTGCGGTAATATCCCGCCAATCCGAGAAATGCACGAACTTGGGTTTGAGTGGTTGGGGCTTGCCAATCTTCTACATCTTTCACTTTGGCAGGGTCCACGGCAATTCCTCTGGCTGATACAATGTGACCGAGGAATCCTACCTCCTGTAACCAGAATTCACATTTGCTAAACTTTGCATACAGCTGATGCTCTCTAAGGGTTCCAAGAATGGTCCTTAGGTGTAGCTCATGTTCTTCTTCTGATTTGGAATAAATCAGAATGTCATCAATGAAAACAACGACAAACTTATCCAGGAAGTCCATAAAAATATTATTCATGAGATTCATGAAATAAGCGGGGGCATTGGTTAGTCCGAAAGACATGATTGTATACTCATACAATCCATATCTGGTGGTAAAGGCAGTCTTTGGAATATCCTCTGCACGAATTTTGAGTTGATGATAGCCAATTCTAAGATCAATCTTAGAAAACACCTTGGCACCGGTCAACTGATCAAACAAATCTTCTATCTTGGGCAAGGGGTACTTGTTCTTGATGGTGACATCATTCAATTTCCGATAATCCATCCACAAATGGTTACCTCCATCCTTCTTGTCCACAAACAAGACAGGTGACCTCCAAGGTGACGCACTTGGTTGAATCAATCCTATTTCCAGCATGGAATCCAGTTGCTTCTTCAGTTCTACGAGCTCTGACGGGTTCATACTATATGGTCTCTGGGGTATGGGTCCAGTTCCGGGGATTAGTTCGATGATAAACTCGATATCCCGATCTGGGGGCATACCGGGCAAAACATCTGGAAATACATCGGGGTATTCACAGACTATCCGGACTTGGTCAATGGTAGGTTGGGCTATACTCTTGTTGCACTTGAATTGACGAGGTAAGGTTTCAGATATATGCTCGACTGATATTTCGGCGGTACTGGTCATGGTTTTTGCTTTCTTGGCACAGTCAATAAATCCTTTATGTTTGGACATCCAATCCATTCCTAGTACTACTTCCAATCCTTTAGTTCCGAGTACTATCAGATTTGCATAAAAATCTATGCCATGGATTTGGATAGGGACGGCTTTGCAAATTTTCCTAGCCTTGCTGGTTGATCCGGGAATTTGAACAATCATAACATGCTTCAGTTTGGTTGGTTGAATTTTACTAGTGCATGCAAATTCCTCGGTGACAAATTAATGAGACGCACCAGAATCAAACAACACTCTTGCAAGTACTGAATTAACAGAAAACATACCCAGCACGACGTCTGGCGCTTCCTGAGCTTCTTCAGCATGCATGAAAAAAAGACGGCCGTTGCGGTTGAGTAAATTCCCTAGGGAAAATCTTCTTCCTGGCTGAACACGACGCTGCTGCTGAGCTGGGACATTGGCATTGGGGGCGGTAGCATTCTTCTTGTTGGGGCACTCGTTGGAATAGTGGCCTTTATTTCCACAGTCATAACAAGTCACTTGCGACTTGTCCTTGGCTGCTACAGGCACAGCATTGCTTCCAGTCCTCGGGGCAGTGTTGGTGTTGGAGGTAGCATTGTTGTTGTTGAACTTGGGTGGGGCACGATTGAAATTGCTAGCGTTGCCAGGGTTGTTGTGATTTCCTCCGGGCCTAGGGTTTCCACGGTTGGGATAGGTCGGACGGTTCATCGGGGGTCTGTTGGTTCTTGGGCCAAATCCTGGAGATGGGTTGGGGCGATACTTTGGGGTCTGATGGGTTCCTAGCTGATGCATCATGCGACGCTTGCGGTTCTCATTGGCTTGGTTGATCTTTCCTTCCATCTGGATAGCAGAGTTGACAAGGGATTCAATATTAGCAAAGGGGATATTGACTAACACCGTCTGCATCTCATCATGCAGACCATTCAGGAATCTTTCTTTCTTATTGGCTTCGGTGTCGATCTCATCCGGGGCATACCTAGATAATGACAAAAATTTGTCACGGTATTCCACTACAGTCATCCTTCCTTGCTTCAGCTCTCTGAACTCGTCTCTCATTCTCTTGATCAAACCTGGTGGCACATGGGTTCTGCTAAACTTGACCTTGAATTCCTCCCAGGTCATCATCTGGCCTCCGGTCATTGTGTGAACACTGTTCCACCATGCCCTGGCATCTCCGGCTAGATAGTGGGTGGCGAACAGGACTTTCTCGTTGGCTTCCACTCCGGCGACTTCTAGGTTATTTTCCTTGGTTTGCAGCCAATCATCGGCGTCTAGGGGTTCTTCTGACTTAGTGAAAATAGGTGGGTTGGTATTCTGGAAGTTCTTGAGCTTAGATCCGTGGTTGTCCTGATTTCCATGGCCTTGGTTGTTGTGGGCAAGCTGGGCTATCTGCTGTAGTGTGGCTAGGTTGGCTTGACGTTCCGCTCTTTCAGCTTCGCGGTCAGAAGTCAACATTTGCAGAATCTGCAACATCGGTCCGGGGTTGAACCACTTCCACCACGTGGCATCTGAAGATTGAGATAGATCATGAGAAAAGAGGAAAATTTCTGAAGTTTTGGGTCTGTGAGAAATTTTTAAAGTCTGACTCGGATTTTCTAGCAACTTGCTTTTTCATTCATTCATTCATTCATAGCACACGATACAACACACACCACAATAAAGAAAAACAGATGGTTTTAAGAACCCTTCTGAGACTACGATACAGTGGGACCGAATACTACTCACTACACTAGTGCTCAAGTGCCACTACTCCTCGGAATCTGTGGCCTCATCATCCTCATCATCATCGATGAAGGCGAAATCATCCTCATCGGTGAAGAAATCCATAGCCTAATCCTCCAGAAAATCGTCGTCATCGCTGAGATAGGAGTACGGGTCTCCACGAAGATCCTCTCCGACATTCTCCCTTTCCTCCAACTGCATGTCTATCTCGTGGATGGTCTCCTCCAGAGATGAGATGCGGTGGCGAAGACGGGCAATAATGCGCTCCTTCTTGTCGAGCTGACGGCGGCGAGACTTGCGATCCTTTGCTAACATGGCGATGGTCTGATCCTCCGTCTTGATGATGGCGGACTTGTGGTTGCAGTAATCACGGCAGTTGTCTAACTCCTGCTGACGATCGTACATCATGAAGCTAAGGTGGTCCAATTGGGTCTTCAGCTCGGGGTGGTATGGGGCTTCCAGTGGTTGTCCATTAGCATCACGCCTTGGGCAAAACTCAAAGCAAGTACCCTTGATCTGATTGATGCTCTGCCCACATACACGGGAAAGAGCTTCCTGCATGGCCCTGGCAAGTCCATCGAGCCAGTTGTTTTCTCTCAAGGTAAACTGAATTCCTTCCGCAGTGGGAGGTTCAATCTTTCCTCGGAGACTTGCAACAATTAGCCACTGCAGATCTTCTCCTCCTTGATCATTGAGTTGAGCTCTGAAGAACTCGGGGTGCGGACGCTCCAGAAGTTCCGAAAGCTGGTCCAAATCCCTCTCAAAGATCAGGTCTCCTCCATTCCCAAGTTGGTAAAACTTGCTGTACTTCACGTCCATCTATAAGAATATAGGATGAGTAAGTTAGTAGAGTGATCAAGTGTGTCAAAATTTTATGTATTTTTGCAAGAGTTTTTGAGGAACATGAATTTTCATGAAAGAATAAAAGGGATAAGAATGAGAATAAGTTTTTATAAATATTTGTTTTCTTTGGTTTTGAAACTAAGTTTTGATTCAAACGTCCAGTCTAACTAGGGTCTCCTATGGTCAGGATGGCTCTGATACCAACTTGTCAACACCCGGATTTTTAATCCCAGATGCCTGTTATGCCATACATCGCAATCCCAGGATTACCATTTTTGCGAGACATAACAGAATTGGATACCATAGTACATCATCCATTACAAACGATACATAAGTTCTTACACAAATAGGGATCTCATGATCCAGTTCTTAATACAACATCAAGCAGCGAAATACGTAATAATAACGGTAGCGTAGGAGAAGCTCCATCTTCGGGGTCACAGGCAATGCTGACGATGGGAGATGATCCTATTTGTCGTAACCTTCCTGGGGTCCATCCTCCAGGTACTCCTCTTCATAGTCTGGCCATGGGAATATCCAGGGACAAAGCCATGAGTACTCTTTAAGTACTCGCAAACTAGTACTAACAGGTAAAGGGTTTTTTTTTGGATAATGGGACACTAGGCTCTAGGGTTGTTTTGCAAAAAGCCAGATTTATCTCTACTAAGTTCAGAAGCAACAAACGCTAGTTGAAAGTTTATAACACCCAGGTGGGAACTTGTAACTCATGTCACAACCCTGTTGTGGTCAAGTCAAAGTCTCAATTCATTTCACAAGTCATTTTGAAAAGTCTGACGGGGGAACAGTATGGCCACTCCAACTGTCCATAACCGCGGATGTGGCTATTCGAATAGTTTGACACTGCAGAGATTGTACACTTTCACCACAACATTCGATACATCCGTCAGGAACAAATCCTGAATTCACCATACTCAGTATGCGGATAATCAATCCTAACCTTTCAATTACACTCCCTAGTATAAGCACCTCTCCTGTGATTTTGGCCTCCCAACCATGACCAACCGTCATCTTGGGTACTGCACAGGTGGACAATATTCACAAGGTAGCCTCAGCTCAGACCTTGGCCGTGAGGGAACTAATACTAAGGTATATAAGTTTCCAGTCAAGCCCTACCTAATCTTCGGGTATTGTGGTTATACGATAAAATTGGAATGGTATCGCATCCAGACAACCATCAGTTTTATAAAGGGCTAAGGCTCATGCCTCAACATTTTCATCACCAAAATCATCAGGTGTTCGGAAACACATGTCCAAAACATTTCAATAGAATGATCCATCATTCCAAGGTTTTCATAACCATTTTTCCACCAAGTATTCCCATCTAAAGTTGATCAAGTTTTATGCTTAGCACTAGCATCTACAAGTGGGGGTAAGTACTAATGAAGGGTGGTGGACTAGTGGAGTTTTCAACTAAGTACAACCTTATGTATTAGGCTGATATCAAGGTTTCTAACTTAGGCCAAATTTTATTCTTTATGCAAACTTCACATACCTTTCTAGTATCTACCATTTATTCCAGTAAACTCTAATTAAGAGCTTTGATAAAGAAATAAAGTAAGAAGCTTGCAAGTAAAACTAGGATTGGTTTATCAGATGGGTATGATCACATATGCTTATGGCATATAGTAGGCAGGGTAACAATTAAGGGTTTACTGGCACAATATCAGTATAAGCCTGCTAAATTGCAAGTGTTAGCTTGCAAGGTTACTGGCTTGCCTTGTGCAGAGCAGTGGTTGAAGTTCTCCTCGGCTTCTTCTTCGTAGAATCCTCCTTCCTCCTCGTATCCTTGGTCGGTACTATCATCTATGAATAAATACGAGGTACACAATCACCAAACAATACTTAACTACTTGCAATCATCACACACAAGGGTCCTATAGATGATATAACATCATCTCTAACATTACAAGATTAAGGCTTGGTTTAATTCCTTTTATTTTTAGAAAAGTAATTTCTACTCATTGAAAAACTACTTAAGATTTAATATTCTCCAAACCAAACATGGGATCATGTTGACACATGTCATCACCACATATTTTAGTCCATGGGAATATGATCTAAAGTGGTGTCATAATTGAATAAGGTTTTACTCTATTATTTTAATTAAATAAAGTGGCTAGAAATGCTTATGTGGCATTCTTTTATTGCTTGAATATTATTTCTGCAAGTAAACCTATATATTTTTATATATTCTGAAAGGTATGGTTAAATGTGATTTTTTAGAGTTGGAATCAACTCAAAATCTATTATGGTTTAAATTTGAAAAATGTTTGAATACAGAAAAGCTTCTGCCTTGTTATTTTTACCATAGGTGATCTATAGATCCAAATGACTTGAATCCAACGGGCTTGGATTCAGCATTCCCAGAACTTTCTAACAAAATTAGTTTCATTCAATTTGATGCACTGAATCGATCTGGGTTGATTTTTGAAGTTGGGTACAGAAGTGAGTTTGAAACAAAATAGAAAAGGTTTAATTCAAATAACTGGGCTGCGCGGGAAAGGTTAACGGGCCGGCCTGCTAAACGCAGTGCTCCCGCGGGCTGCTTAAGTGGGTGTCCCCACGCGTCAGTGAGACAGGGGGTGCGAAGCGGTACGGGGCAACGTGGTGTGTTCGATCTGATTCTAATCCAACGGCTGAGAGTCATCGTCGACGTTGAGCAATGCCGGCGAGAAAGAAACCTAGCGCGGCCAGTGGGGGTTGCTGGGGGCTCACCGGGGTGCTGGCGAGGGTCGGCGAGGCGGGCGAACGACGAAGTCGACGACGACGAACTCAGGGGTGGTCGCGGCAGCTCCTGGGGTGGACGAAATCGATGGCGCCCTTCTTCTCCAGAGGCGGCGGGCTCCGGTGAAATTCCGGCGATGTGTGGCTCGCCTTGCTCCGGGAACGGTGTGGCACGATCAGTGAGGAGAGGGGAGTAGAATGGTGTGAAGAATTCAAGCGGGGGTGGCCGCTATTTATAGTCGAGCGAGGGGACCGACGGGGCACACGGTGAGCTCGTCAGGGGCGATGGTATAGGCGGCTATGGGCATGGGCGAAGGTAGGGGCGGTGCGGTGTTCCCTGGCGATGCTCAATGACATGGTTTCGAGGCGTGGGGCGGTGCGGCTTGGTCTGGAACACACGACGCTCTGCGCGGCAGAGGCGTCGTCTTCGACGGCGAGCGGTGGCTGTGCGTCACGGGGTGGCGAACGAGGATGTTTGGCGGTCTCCTGGGTCGATGGGGGTCGTGTATGCGCGCAGTGAGGGCGGCGCACGGTCTGTGGGCTTCGGTCGAGGGTGGCGCTCTGGCGCACGCTCGGCATGGTCGCTGACGGTCTGGGCGCAGTCCGTGCGTGTGGTCCAGTGGCTGGCAGGGTTCGAGCGGTGGACAGGAAGTGGCGATGGACGGTGGGCTGCCTCCCAGACATGCTGGCTAGGCTTGTTTCTCCTCCTATCTTGCTGTCTCCACTGGGGTGGCATGGGTGTGCTCGGCTGTTCACCATCGATGGCAATGCCAAGCTTACAGTGAGGCTAGTGCTTGGTTTAACTTACTAGATGATCTACTGAGATGGTTGTGAGCTAAAGAGGGAACAAGTTAGGCTTCAATCACTGCTCACTATAGTGTTTAGGATTTTGATGATTTGTGTCTGCAACCTGTTTGATGAAATGGCCGCATGAATTCAAGTTTTGAATTTTGAAAATATTTTTGGTGGGTGTGCTAGGTTGGTGCTGGTGAGTCTGCAGATGCTTGGGTTTTGAAAGTTGAGCTTGTTTGAGTGGTTTTTGAAAAAGTGGGATCTTCCCATATGATAAAGATTCAATTTTAAATTGTCATTTAAACTATGTATTTGAAAGTTTCTGGATGATCACAAAGTGGGCCTTGATACTTTGTTATAAGTACAATCAAGGGGTGCAAAGATCCAGAAAAGTTTCTATTAGGTTCTGAAAGTTTGAGGCAGCCAAAGTAGGCATGGGAGTTAAATTGGTCAAAATGACCATTCCTTTATTTTATTTGTTTTGATTTATTTGTCTTTAGGAAAAGTTTGGGAAATGTTTTAGATGATGTTTATTTCACCTAAGAAACATTTTACAAGCAAAGGAACTCACAAACAAGTTGGTTCAAAAGAATTCAAAATGAAATGCATACACATATGCATACTTTCATAATTTTAATTAGAAAAGTTTTTGTTAACCCTAATTTTGATGCTTAGAGTTTGATGATTCAAGTTCAATATTTTTGGGATGTTACAAACCTTCCCCCCTTAAACAAAATCTCGTCCCGAGATTTGAAAAAGGACGAAAAGATTACCTAGGATTTGAAGAGATCGGGAAACTTCGTCCTGATGTGATCTTTGCGCTCCCAGGTAGCTTCCTCTTCTGTGTGGTTGCTCCACTGAATCTTGAGAAACTTGATGCTTCGGGTTCGGGTAGTTCTGAAAGCTTCTTCCAAAATACGGATGGGTACTTCGGGATAGATCAGGTCATCGTTGATCTCTATGGTCCGGTGATCGATATTCTTGAACACTTCGGTCTTCTCGGGGACTTCGAGACACTTGCGAAGTAACGAGATATGGAACACGTTGTGCATGGCTGACATCTCTTCGGGTAGTTCCCATTGATACGATACTTCTCCTTGATGGTTCAGAATCTTGAAAGGTCCGATATATCTGGGGGCTAACCTTACCCCCTATGGGCAAAGATATAGTCCATAGCTTGGGGGAACGATCGTAATTATTTTTATTTTCACCTCCATTGTCCCTAATTCATGCAGTTTTTCCCGCCGGCCCTCCCAAAAATCCTAGGCTCCTCCCCCACGCCCTCAGCTCCACGCCCACAGCGCGCACCGGCCGGCAGCAATTCCACGGTGGCCTGAGCCGCTTGAGCTGGGGTCTCGTGCACCGCTGTGGAGCCGCTTCACCGACGCTCGTGTTTAATAGCTTTCCTTCTCTTGCAGGCTTCTGTCGAAGACACCTCCCACGAGGACACACAACCTGATCAAGGAGAATCGAGCCCAACAGACTCTGAGAGAACTGCCACACCAAACCAGCCAGATGTGCCACCATCGGCTCCTAGGAAAAGGCCCGTTCCTGAACCTGCTGCCCCCCGAGCATCAGTCGAGGTGGGGCCAGCCGTGGGTCCCAAGAGAGCTCGCAAAGGACCGCAAACTTCTTCGTCGAGCCAGGAGGTTTCGAAAATCATCACCCTTCATGCTCTTACCACTTAATTCCTTCTTATCTGCCGATTCATCATCACTTACATCGGCTAAACACCTTCAATGCAGACGACTGACGTCTCTAGTGGGAAGGCTGGGGCAGTGCCGATGCCCCTAACCGAGCCGGATTCAGCAATCCCCGAAGGTGCAGATGAAACGGCTACCCCTTTGGCCAAGCCTCCAGCAGCTACACCTAAGCCGATTGCCTCGTCATCTGCAATCCCCTCGATCTTAGGAGAGGTATGTTAGCTTCTTTCGGCTAATTCTTCTCTGTTGGACGCATACTGACGCTTTTTCGGGCTGCCAGGGTTGTGATATTTCAGGTTTGTTGACGTTCGACCCTGAATCCATTGAACCAACTCCCTCTGTCGCCACCGATGAACCACAAGCCAGGGCTGTTCTACCTCAATTCCAGCGTCTTAGAGCCTTGCTGTCCTCCCCGATCGAAGAGCTTATCGAGGGTTCTGAGGAGGTGAAGAGCGTTCTTGCTGAAATAAAAGACCAACTCCCAGTAGCATTGTAGGTGAAGCTTTGGCCCGTTGTAACTCTGTCTTTCTACGGGTCAAGGGTGAAGCTAGCTCGTGAAAGGATCAACCTGCGTCGTGCCCAACTTCCGCTGAAGGCCAATATTGCAGACAGATGTCAGCAGCTCAACGAGAAAAAGGCGTCTCTGGATGCCAAAACTGATACCTCTGCCAGTACCGCCGAGCTCGCCTCCTTAAAAAAGGAGTTGGAAGATCTTGAAGAAAAGGTCCGGGCGACTAAACAGCTCATTCGTGACAAGGAAGCATCCATCGCCCGCTCCCACGACGAAGCAGAAGGCCTCAGAGGTCAACTGAAGACTGATCTGGCAGAGATACGTGCCCTGAACAAGCAGCTAGTGACGGGCAAGGACGAAGATGACGAAGCCGAGATCGCCGAGGTGGATCGTGTCTGTGCTGACGCCCTTCACGCCTTCGAGGCATTTCTTCAGTAGCTCGTTTATGTAAACTGGCACCTGCTTGTAACAGTCTGAACCTCTAGAGTCGATGGCTGTGCATCGGCTGTATCTTTTTATTGGCCGATTTCATGTATCGGCCCCCATATCTCACTGTCCATCATCCCACATGCTTTGGGAAACATATATTTTTTTTATTGGCCGATTTCATGTATCGGCCCCCATATCTCACTGTCCATCATCCCACATGCTTGGGAAATATTTCTTGAGATGCTGACCGTTGACAGCCACTGGGAATTTCACGCCATCCAGCTCCTCCAGCATGTACGCGTTCCCCCTCAAAACTTGATCGACCCTGTATGGCCCGTGCCAATTCGGAGACCATTTACCATATGCTGCATCCTTAGTTCCCAATGGCAATACAGCTTCCCATACCAAATCGCCCACGTGGAACTCCTTCGGTCTCACCTTCTTATTATATGCACGAGCTACCTTGGCCTTGTTTTCTTTGATTTTCTCAAGCGACCACAGCCTGAGCTCAGTTAAATCCTCAACACTGTCGCTCATCAAGGTTGCATATTCTTCAGTTGTCAGATCGTTCTGAAAAGTGACACGTCTCGATCCAGCCGTAATTTCCCAGGGCAATACGGCTTCTTGTCCATAGACTAGATGGTATGGCGAGGTTTTTATCGCTCCATGGCATGACATGCGATAAGCCCATAAAGCTTCTGACAAAACCTCGTGCCAACGCCTAGGGTGCTCATCGATTTTCCTCTTGATCAGCTTGATAAGGCTCTGGTTGGACGCTTCAGCTTGCCCATTTGCTTGAGCATAGTATGGAGATGATCGAATCAGCTTAATCCCTGTGTCCTCACAGAACTTTCTGAACTCGTGAGAAGTGAAGACCGAACCTCCATCGGTCGTGATAGTCTGGGGAATCCCGAACCTATGAATGACGTGTTCTTTCACAAAGTCGACAACATCCTTCGAGCTCACTGACTTCATAGGGACGGCTTCCACCCATTTAGTGAAATAATCCGTAATGGCCAGAATCCACATGTGGCCTTTGCTTGACGGAGGATTGATCTTGCCAATCATATCCATGCCCCAACCTCGGAATGGCCAAGGCTTGATGATGGGGTTCATTGCTGACGCGGGTACCATCTGAATTTTCCCAAATCTCTGACATGCTTGACACCCTTTGTAGTACTTAAAACAGTCCTCAAGCATGGTAGGCCAATAAAACCCTGATCGCCTGATCAACCACTTCATCTTGTGAGCCGATTGGTGAGTTCCACAGGCGCCTTCGTGTACCTCGTGTAGGAGCCGATTGGCCTCGGCTGTCCCCAGACATTTGAGCAATAACCCTTCCAGAGTCCTGTAAAACATGTCGTCCCCAATGAGCACATACTTCATGGCCTTGTACCTTATCCGTTTAGGTGCCCCCCGAGCCGAATCCTTCAAGTAATTGAAGATATCGGCTCTCCAGTCGTCTGCGTCCAGGAACTGTACCTGAACATCGGCCCCCTCTGCTACGTCCTTGTAGCCTGAAGCCATTTGTGCAAGATCATTCGCCTCGGTATTCTGCAATCGCGGTATCCAGGTGAAGTTTATGTACCGGAACTGTGCCATCAGCTCACGGCATCGCAGCCATAAAGGGAAGAGCGACTCGCTCTCACACTTGTATTCCTCCGTGAGCTGAGAAATCACCAACTTGGAGTCTCCAAAAATTTCCACTGCTTCTGCTCCAGCTTCGATGAGCAACTCCATTCCCTTGCGTATCGCCTCATACTCAGCGACGTTGTTGGTGCGAGGGGCGGATAACCTGATGGAGAAGGAAAATGTTGCCCCTCGGGGCGACACGAGTAGCACGCCGATGCCGCACCCATCGTCACAGACCGATCCATCAAAAAACATAGCCCACGCTCGTATAGATAGTGCTGCTATATTAGTGTTGATCCTTTCAACGATAAGGTCGGCCAATGCCTGTCCCTTAACTGCTTTCGCGGGTTGATACCGGATGTCAAACTCTGATAATGCAAACATCCATTTGCCCAATCGGCCTTTCAACATAGGAGCCGACATCATGTGTTTTATGACATCTGATTTGCATATGATGACAATCTCAGCTGATAGCAAAATGTGGCGCAGCTTGGTGCAGGTGAAAAACAGGCAGAGGCACAACTTGTCGATCTCAGGGTACCTTGTCTCTGCATCCAGCATCCTTCTGCTGATGTAAAATACCACTCGCTCCAGCCCATCATAAACTTGCACCACCACTGAGGCGATGGACGTGTCAGCTACTGATAAGTAAATGTAGAATGGCCTATCCGGCTGGGGCGGAACCAATACTGGCGGCTTCGTCAGATATTCTTTGATCTCGTCGAAGGCCCTTTGTTGTTCTGCCCCCCAGCTGAATTCCTCGTCAGATTTAATCTTCACCAGTCCCATGAATGGCTCTATTCTTCCTGATAGATTGGAGATGAACCTTCTGACGAAGTTGATCTTGCCGATGAGAGACTGCAGTTCTTTCTTCGTGGTAGGTGGCTTCATTGTTCGCACTGCCTCCTGACTTTTCAGGCCGATCTCAATTCCGCGTTCATGGACCAAGAACCCCAAGAACTGACCGGCCGTTACACCGAAGGCACACTTCTTTGGATTCATCCGTAGGCCGAATTTTCTTGTGCGGTCCAGGACGCGCTGCAGATCGCCCAAGTGTCCTTCTACTGAAGCTGACTTGACCACCACGTCGTCGATATAAATTTCTACCAGCTTGCCGATCAGATCATGGAAGATGTAATTCATGGCTCTTTGGTACGTGGCGCCGGCGTTCTTCAGTCCAAACGTCATGACTACATATTCAAACAATCCCACCGAACCTGGGACTCTGAATGCAATCTTGTGTATATCTTCCGGAGCCATAAAAATTTGGTTGTAACCGGCATTGCCATCCATGAAGCTCAAGACTTTATGACCAGCAGCTGCGTTGACTAACATCTCTGCTACTGGCATCGGATACTCATCCTTTGGAGTAGCCCTATTGAGATCCCGAAAATCTATGGCAACACGCCAGCGACCATCCTTTTTCTCTATAGGTACGATACTAGAAATCCACTCAGCATACCTGCATGGCCTGATTAAATTGGCTGCCAACATTTTCTCGATCTCCTTCTTGACTTCTTTAAAAATTTCGGCCTTCATCTGTCGTGCTCGCTGCTGGAATGGCCGAAATCCTTTTTTAAGTGGGAGTCGATGCTCGATGATGCTCCTGTCTAGCCCAGGCATCTCTGTATAATCCCAGGCAAAGCAATCTGGATATTCTTTCAACAAAGCTATCATCGGACCCCGCAGATTCGGATCCAACTTCTTGCTGATAAATGTTGGTCTTGGCTTATCCCCAGGACCGATGTCAATCTCCTCTAGCTCATCAGCGGATGTAAACCCATACCCTAGCTTTCCGTCACCTGTTAAATCGATGCTAAACACGGGGCAAACAGAGGGTGAGGATAACAAAAATAATTTGGGCCGATTGCCTGAATCGGCCCCCTTTTTGATCGCATTAGTCAAGGACGGTTTACACCTTAGTTGTGTTTTACAATGGCAGGGAATCTCCCTGCTACGACTACATGATCTGCTTGTCGTGAGATTGCTGCTTTTTGTTTTTTGTGGCCGATCGCAGGGATCAGCCGTACCACGTATGATCGTGGACTTTGCTACTCTGTCAGGCCAGTGGATAAGACCAGCCTCACCCCGTTTTTTGTAGCTTCAATGCGCTCGCAGCCGTCTAGACTGATTCCAGAGATCGGCTCTTGGTCTTCTGCTTCCCAGATGTTCATGCCAGCTATGGAGATCTCGATAGAATCATCTGCATGAATGACCTCCACCTCATCTCCATCCCACTGTGTTAGGCACTGGTGCATCATGGATGGAATGCAGCAGTTAGCATGAATCCAATCTCTCCCTAGCAAGACAGCGTAGGTGCTTTTGCTGTCCACGACGGAGAATGACGTAGGGATGGTTTTTCTGCCCACGGTCAGATCCACGTTCAGGACGCCTTGCGTTTCTGAAGTTTGGCCGTTGAAGTCGCTTAACGTGACGTTGGTTTTGATCAGATCTGCAGTGGAGCGTCCCAAACGCCGTAGGATGGAGTACGGCATTATATTGACTGCCGCTCCGGTGTCCACCAACATCTTGCTGACAGGCTGCCCATTGATGTAACCTCGCAGGTACAGGGCTTTCAGATGTTTGTAGCCCTTCTCACGTGGCTTCTCAAAGATAACCGGCCGTGGGCCGCAGTCAAACTGTGCCACTGGCAGCTCGTTGGTTCTTGGCGCGCAGAACTCTAACGGAAGTATGAATACCATGTTTGTGCCAGCCGATGTCTTTGCATTGGCTTTTACCGATTTGGGACGCCACTCTTTCCTTTTTGGGCGATCTTCCGTTTCCAAAGTCTGCCGAATCTTAACGGCCAGATCGGGCCGTGCTTTCTTTAAAGCGTGGAGATACTGCGCTTCGGCTTCCTCCAAGTTACGCAGCCGCTGCACTCTACGCTTTTGGGTGTGTCTGAGTCCGTCGGGACACCATCTTGGAAGGTGATATCTGTCTTCTTCTTTGTCATTCATTGGCTTCTCGAGATCTTTTGCTCGAACGGACTCCCTGTATCGGCTCTGAGGTGGGAGAGGCCCCAGACGCTTGAACACTGACACTGGCCCCGTGTCCTCCTTCTGCTGTCCACATTCTGGGCAGTTATCGATTGTAGGCAATCGGCTCATTCCCGCGTCCCAGCAATACTTGAAGAAAGGGTAGTCCCAATGTTTGTCCACGCCTTCCTTTTCTTTTGGCGGTCCCCTAGCGAGGTGCTCATATCCTTCATCGTTTCCATCGCGCCGGCGACGTCAGTCATACTGGCGCTCATACTTGTTAAGGAGGTGCGTGGAATGTGGCTTCTGATATCGCACGCTCCTCACCTGTTCCTCGGTCAAATACCGCCTGTCATTGTCGCTGGGCCGGTCGCGTGGACCAGCCTCCTCTCTTTCTTTGCCCCGAGAGCGACCGTCTTCCTCCTTATATGCGCCACGGTGGTACACAGGTCCTGCCATATTAACATCGAACGAGAAATCCAACTAACGCCTTGTGGACTGGCTGTGTTCTACCATGTTGACGCCGGGAAATGGGTTTGTGTCTACTTTCATGGCGAACTGCCCAAGGATCAGACGGCCCTGCTCTATCGCCGTTTGGATCTGGCGACGTAGCTCTTTGCAGTCATTGGTGGTGTGGGTGAACGAGTGATGCCACTTGCAGTATGGTCTTCCGTTCATCTCTTGAGCCGTAGGGATTTTGTGGCCTTCGGGTAACTTCAGCTGCTTTTCTTTCAGCAGTAAATCGAATATCTGCTCAGCTTTGCTCACGTCGAAGTCGAACCCTTTTGCAGGCCCTTGCTGTTTTACCCATTTGCAGGACACAGGATCTGCCCCCCGAGCCCATTCAGCCACGGCCACCTCCTGGTCTTGTGTAGGATCTTCTTCTTCTGCATCGACCAGGCTTATCGGACGTTTGAACTTGTCTTGGTACAATTCAGGGTGGCGCTGTTCATACATCGTCAGCTTCTGGGCCATGTGCGCCAATGAGTTGTACTCTACTTGGAAAGCCAGATCCTTGATAGGTGCAGAGAGACCCAACGCCGCCAGCTCGACTGCTTCTTTTTCAGTCAACCGAGCTGAGTAACATCGGTTCTTGACAGTCCTGAAGCGCTGGATGTACTCGGCTACAGTTTCTCCCCGCTTTTGCCGCACCTGCGCCAGATCTGCAATGCCAGCCTCGGTAGCTTCTGAATGATACTGGATGTGGAACTGCTCTTCCAGTTGCTTCCAGGTCTGGATAGAATCCGGTGGCAACGAGGTGTACCACCCAAAAGCTGGTCCTGCCAGAGATTGCGCAAAGAACCTTACGCGTAACTGATCTGATGCTGAAATCATGCCTAACTGTGCCAGGTATCGGCTCACATGCTCGATCGAGCTCGACCCTTCTGATCCGCTAAACCTTGAGAACTCAGGGAGCCGATACTTGGGTGGCAGCGGAATCAGATCAAACTCGTTGGGGTACGGCTTGGAGTAGCCGATTGTCCTTCTCTTCGGCACGAAGCCGAATTGGTCTCTCAAGATGGTACGGATTTGCTCCACCGTTTGGGCTGCAGGGGCTAGATTCTCATGACTCGTTCCAGTGGCATACTTGGCTAGCCATGCCTGTTTATCAGCGTCCATCCCAGAGATTCCTGTTCCAGAAACCCTGCTCCCGAAACCCCTGCTCCAGAAACTCCTGCCCCAGCGATTCCTGCGGTCGCAATCTGGTTCGTGCGCGTCCAGCTGTTGCAGTCTGGCACGTAGGTGCACACATATCCATGTGGGATTTCTTTAGGTGGTTCACACAGGAATTGGCAATCGCCAGGGTCACCTCCGATCTTGTAGACGACATACGCCGGTGGCCCTGGTGGCTCCGGAGCTGCAAGCGTGAATGGCAGTTGTGGCCTGGTCTGGAGCGGTCTTTCTCCCTGGTGAGTCCCTAAAGTAGGACCCGACGGAGAGTACTGATGTTTCATGATCTCTTGAACTACGCGAACCGCGACGCGGTCGAAAGCGTTCACTAGGCTCTCAGAATGGCGGTGAAGAGAATGAGCTACCATGTAATTGACTTCCTGTCGCAGAGCTCTGGTGCGCTCCTCTGAAGGAACAGAGAGATCCACCTCGTCAAGAGCACCTTCAGGTGAGAACCCTTTCCATCTGATGCCATGCTTATGGGTCCTCTCAAAAGAGCCGATGAGATCGGCTTCGAAGAGAGCTTTGACGTCATCATACTTTGCCTTGTGCTCCTCAGGCAGCTCATCGTACGTGACTGGTCTGTTCTCCATCGTAGCGTCGGATGTTGATGTAGACGTTGTTGAAGGTCCCACCGGGCGTGCCAGAATGTGTTGCCTACCAAAACCCACCGGCGAGCAGCGACGGGCAACACGGAGAGCCGGGAGGCTCCCAGGACTGCTGGTGGGCCCTGGTCCCTCGGGCAACGACCCGCAAAACTCCGGCACGCGCCCTGGCTGGTTCGAGGGCGTGCCACCTGACCTATACCTGGTCAGGAAGGTGAAGGATTGCTTCGATTGGTTTCCTACATGGTAAACAAGTATACGTAAAATTCGAGCCGTGACCGGCTCCCAGGTTTCCCTGTGAATCGGCTCCTAGAGCCGATTAACCCATGGTTCTGCATTAGATCTATGATAACATGGGGTTTTGCTTCATCGTTACAAGTTAAATCGATCTACGATAGTTTAATGTTTTCACTACATAATTGGAACGTCCTACACGTAATTGAGCCTGGTAAATACAAAAGATAATAGAAAACCAATCCTAGAGAAGGCCTAAAAACCAACGTAACGTTAATTCCCGGAACAACTCCTCTTGGATTGGTAAACCATATCTTCCATACTACTGGATCGTTCAACCCGTTTGCAAGGCCTGATCATGTAGATATCAAACTAAACCTTGGAGAGCAAGGCACAACTATAACAGATCAAATCGACTTAAATAAAGATCAAGCAAAGTGCCACCCTTACACCCGGGAAAAGGTGCAAAGGCGGCGAGATAACTAGAGGCAGCATATCTAAACGATCATAGCAAAAAGTACCGATGCTAGCCTAAACAAATCTATGATAATAGTGTTACTCGCCATCAACAAGGCTTCAGTACGAGTAACACCAGATAATCGCATAAGTAGATACTGCCTAGATCGCAAGATGCGATCTAGGAAGCATGGCACTTACCCGAGAAAAAACCCTAGAAACAAGGGGTGGCGATGCGCCGAGATTGTGTTTGTTGTGAACGTAATCGTCCTCCTTTTCTCAATAACCTTAGGTACATATTTATAGTCCGGAGACTTTCTACCTTTGGAATAACTCTACAATTCTATCTCTTACCTAAATCGAAACGGAACCTATTACAATATAAGATACACGGGCAATTTAGCCCAAATCAACGCACGAGGCCGACTCAACAACACGTTGCATATACGTATCTTCTAAGCCCATCTTGATTGCGGCCCAACTCCTCCTTTGGCCAAAATATGACGATAACACTATTACCATCAGCACCGTTGAGGAGCTCCAGGTTACCCGTTTTGGTCCCCGTATCATTGAGCTTACCACTTTGCTCGATCTCCCTCTTCCCACCATCACGGTGTACCCACTCACCAAGTTCGAGAGGAAGGACCTTTGGGGCTTTAAGGTGAACCAGCCCGGACGCCGGACAGAGCCCACTACGGAGGCCATCGTCTTCAAGCTGATGCACGACGACAGGGAGAGAGGCATGGAGGTAGTCATGCAGGACCTGATAGGACGTCTGTTAGGCCGTCACTCCCGACAGGTTAGGGGCACTCACTTCCACGTCTTTGGAAGGCGTGATGTTGATGGAGAGTCCATCGACTTTGAGGACGACTCGAGGGACACGGCAGAGCCGATACGTCTCTACCTCCAGGACTTAGAGACTCTTCTCAGGCATGTGGACACGGATAGGACGAACGTCATGCTTGGCAATGACGAACTTCAGGTGCAGCTTCGTGAGAAGGACAAGCTTTTTGCGCAGCAGGATGAGATGATCAAGGAAATGGAGACAAAGTTCGAGGCCCAGGACCGCAAGTTCAAGAGTCAGGAGAAACGCGTCCAGGATAGGAACAAGAAGATCCGGGACATGACCGAGGAACTGAAGTCCAAGGATTTCGAGCTAGAGCAATAGCAGATGGTTATTGAGAGGCTACGCTCCCAGAAGAGGGCTCTCAAGGCCAAGGTCGATTCCTTGACCACTACGATTGAGGAGAACAAGACCGCGATGGAGAACACAGGTCTTACCTTCGTCGAGGAGGAGATTGATGCTGATGAGTAGACTTGACTACTCGTTTACCTTTTGTATTCGTACTTGTTATTTGTGAAACTGTTATTGGACCATCCGACATGTGGATGGCTTGCCACTTGTGTGTTTTATTTTATGAACTTATTATCTGGATGTTGATTCTTTTTATTCTTGAGTTGCATGCTATGTGTTTGCTTGTGATGTATTGTGCATAAAACATCTATGGGTATCTCATTCTTATCTATTTGAACAAACCACAGATGCCTCCCCGTCGCGCAAACCCCAACCCCAACAACATCACCCCGGAAATGCAACAAATGATGAATGCGCAAACACAGCTTATGCAGATGATGACGACATTCATTCAAAATCAGAATAACAACAACCCCAATAACAACAACAACAATAACAACAACAACAACAACCCTCCGGGTTTTGATATGCTCACCAGATTTCTGCGTTTGAGGCCAGCAAAGTTTTCAGGGACGACTGATCCAATGGTGGCCAATGACTGGCTACGTTCGGTGAACAAATATTTAGTGACTGTGGGCTGCACGGATGCTGAAAAAGTCAGGTTCGCAGCACATCTGTTGGAAGGACCGGCCGCCACATGGTGGGACAACTTCCAAATTACCACTCCTTTGGATGAGGTAACTTGGGCTATCTTTGAAGATGGCTTTCGCACTGCTCATATCTCATCAGGAATGATGAGTTTGAAAAAGAAGGAGTTTCACAACCTAAAGCAGCGCCACCGCAGCGTGGCTGAATACATAGAAGAGTTCAACACTCTAGCGCGCTATGCACCGGATGAGGTTGACACGGATGCCAAAAGAAAGGAAAAGTTTCTGGAAGGCTTGAATGATGAGCTGAATCTGCAGTTGTCTGTGGCATATGTTCCAACTTATCAGTCTTTGTGTGACAAGGCTGCTATTTTGGAGAGTAAAATGAAGCAAGTCGAGAGTAGGAAGAGAAAACACTCCGACAAGCACAGCTCGGGATCGTCTCACAAACGGTCTCACTATGATGACAGTGGCAACTCAGGATCCCATAAACATGGGAAATTCAGCAAGCACAACCACAACCATCATGACAACAAGCATCACCGCAGTCATGACAAGGACAAGTACAAGAACCACAAGGGTGGACATAAGAGTCACTATAGTGGAAATGGTAGTGGAAGTGGAAGTCAGCCTGCAAAGAAGGACATCAGTCAGGTTGAGTGCTTCAAATGCAAGAAGTTGGGGCATTATGCTAATGAGTGCCCTGAGAAGAAAGTTGAAGGACCTAACAAGCCCAATCCTTTTCAGAAAGGACAGGTTAACCACATCAATGTGGAGGAGGTCTATGAGGAGCCTGATGCCGTTGCTGGTAAGTTCAAACTCAATTCAATTTCAGCATTTGTACTCTTTGATACCGGTGCATCTCATTCATTCATATCAAAGGCATTTGTTGAAAGAAATGAACTGCCGGTAGAAACCATTGGGTGTCCTATAAGAGTAAGTTCTCCGGGTGGAGAAATGATAGTAAACTCAGGTTGCCACGACTCAGTCCTAGAGTTTGGAAAACATAAGTTTCCAGTGAACCTAATAATCCTAAATTCCCAAGGATTGGATGTGATTCTAGGAATGG
This sequence comes from Avena sativa, assembly GCA_916181665.1. NCBI lineage: Eukaryota > Viridiplantae > Streptophyta > Magnoliopsida > Poales > Poaceae > Avena > Avena sativa. The sequence goes on along the minus strand of OV702284.1, from coordinate 180,765,159 downwards.
ATTGGATGGCTAAACATGAGGGAGTACTAGATTGTGCCAATCGAACAGTTACACTCACAACCCCAGAAGGAAAAAGAATAAAGTTCAGATCCAATTTTGAATCCAAAGGAAGTAAGCTAAATTCTCTTAAGGGGGTTAGCATGGATAGTGTACCAATTGTGTGTGAATATCCGGATGTGTTTCCGGAAGAGTTGCCAGGAATGCCACCGGATAGAGATGTGGAGTTTCTGATAGATTTGGTACCCGGTTCTGGACCAATAGCTAAGAGACCATACAAAATGTCAGTTGATGAACTGAAAGAGCTCAAGAAACAACTAGGAGAACAGTTGCAGAAAGGATTTATTCAACCAAGTTCTTCATCTTGGGGAGCCCCAGTATTGTTCGTGGAAAAGAAGGATAGGACACAAAGATTATGCATTGACTACCGTTCTCTCAACGAGGTAACCATCAAGAACAAATATCCTTTGCCAAGAATCAACGACTTGTTTGATCAATTAGAAGGAGCATGTGTGTTCTCGAAGATTGACCTTCGGTCAGGTTATTTTCAACTCAAAATAAGAGAGCAAGACATACCTAAGACAGCTTTCACCACAAGGTATGGATTGTATGAATACACAGTGATGCCTTTTGGTTTAACCAACGCTCCAGCATACTTCATGAATATGATGAACAAGGTGTTCATGGAATTCCTTGACAAGTTTGTTGTCGTTTTCATCGATGACATCTTAGTCTACTCCAAGAGCAAGGAAGAACATGAAAGACACTTACGCATGATACTTGAAAAGTTAAGAGAGCATAAACTTTATGCCAAATTTAGCAAGTGTGATTTTTGGTTAGAGGAAGTTGGTTTTCTTGGTCATGTTATGACAAAGGATGGTGTGGCAGTAGATCCTGCTAAAGTTTCAGCTGTGACAGAATGGGAATCTCCCAAGAATGTGAAGGAAGTTCGTAGTTTCCTCGGCTTAGCAGGTTACTACAGAAGGTTCATTGAAAATTTCTCGAAGGTTGCTAAGCCAATGACAAAATTGTTAAAGAAGGACAAGAAATTTGTTTGGTCTGAAGGTTGCGAAGTCAGCTTCCAAGAGTTGAAGAAGAGACTTGTGACAGCACCAGTGTTATGTCTGCCAGATTTGGAAAAGGATTTCCAAGTATATTGTGATGCGTCTCATCAAGGTTTGGGTGCCGTACTTATGCAAGATGGTAAAGTCGTATCCTATGCTTCGAGACAACTCAAAACTCATGAAGTAAACTATCCTACTCATGATTTGGAGTTAGCCTCTGTCGTCCATGCACTCAAAACATGGAGACATTACCTTTTGGGTAAGCGGTGTGAAGTGTTCACCGATCATAAGAGTTTAAAGTATATCTTCACCCAGAAGGAAATCAATATGAGACAAAGGAGATGGCTAGAACTTATCAAAGATTACGACTTAAGTTTGCAATACCACCCCGGTAAAGCGAATGTAGTAGCAGATGCTCTAAGTCGTAAGACGTTTGTAAATGGCCTTACCAAAGGAGAATTGTCGGATGACTTGTGTAAGCAATTCAAAGAACTCAGATTGGAGATTGTGCCTGAAGGACATCTCATGTCCTTGGATGTTCAACCCACCTTATTGAACAAGATCCAAGAAGCTCAGAAGGCTGATAAGGAAATTGAAAAGATTAAGGAAAATATCAGTCTAGGGAAAGCTAAGAGTTTCCATATCGAAGAACAAGGCACCTTGTGGCACGGGAAACGTATATGCGTTCCACAAGACCCGGAGTTGCGCAAACTGATTTTACATGAGGCTCACAACTCTCCGTATTCTATTCACCCGGGAAACACCAAGATGTACATGGACATGAAAGAAAGATTTTGGTGGAACAATCTCAAAAAGGACATCGCCGAACATATTGCTTTGTGTGATGTGTGTAGCAGAGTAAAAGCGGAGCATCAGAAACCAGCAGGTCTACTTCAACCACTGCCTATTCCTGAATGGAAGTGGGAAAATATTGGTATGGATTTCATTACCGGATTACCAAGGACCAGGTCAGGGTATGATTCCATATGGGTGGTAGTGGATCGCTTAACTAAAGTGGCTCATTTTATACCCGTGAAGACAACTTATACAAGTGCCAAGTTAGCAAAAATCTACATGAGCAGAATTGTATTCCTTCACGGTGTGCCTAAGAGTATTGTGTCAGATAGAGGAACACAGTTCACTTCTCACTTTTGGAGACAGCTTCATGAATCTTTGGGAACGAGATTGGAATTTAGTACTGCCTATCATCCCCAAACTGATGGACAAACGGAAAGGACTAATCAAATTCTTGAAGACATGTTAAGGGCATGTGCCTTAGACTATGGAGCAAGTTGGGATGAAAGCTTGCCTTACGCAGAGTTCTCTTACAACAATAGTCATCAAGTTAGTATTGGAATGGCACCATTTGAGTTACTCTACGGAAGGAAGTGTACCACCCCATTGTTATGGAATGGTGTGGGGGAAAGAAGCTTATTTGGACCTGATCTATCAAAGACGCCGAAGAGAAAGTCAAATTGGTTAAAGACAGGCTGAAGGTAGCACAATCCCGATAGAAAAGCTACGCGGATTCTAAGCGTAGAGAAGTCACCTACGAAGTTGGGGATAGAGCTTATCTTAGAGTATCGCCACTTCGTGGAGTAAAAAGGTTTGGAGTCAAAGGGAAGTTGGCACCAAGATATGTTGGGCCATTCAAGATTCTAAGTCGCAAGGGAGAAGTTGCATATGAAGTTGAATTGCCAGAATCTCTGTCAGCTGTCCATAATGTGTTTCATGTGAGTCAGCTTAAGAAATGTCACCCAGAGATGGAAGAATCCTCTCTGAAGGATACCATACCTTTAGAAGAAGTCCAACTAGAAAGTGATCTCACCTATGAAGAAAAGCTTGTCAAGATTCTTGAGACCGCAGAAAGAGTCACAAGGACAAAAACTATCAAGTTTTGCAAAGTGCAATGGAATCATCACTCCGAAGAGGAAGCAACATGGGAAAGAGAAGATGATCTTCGGAAAGACCACCCTCACCTATTTGCTAGCCAATCCGAATCTCGAGGGCGAGATTCATCTTAAGGGGGTTAGATTTGTAACATCCCTAAATTCATATTCCAAAACTCATTCATATCATCTAAGCATTCATCATCATTTAGGGTTCTTCTCAAAAACAGAAACTTGTGCTATGATTTCATGTGAGTAAATTTCACTCATTAGGTCATCACCTTTTGAAACTTAAATATTAAGGAACTTGTTTGCTTGCTCCACTATTGGAAAGATTAGGTGTAAAAGTTTAACCAAAAAATTTTTCAAATTAGAAATAATTCAAAACCTCTATTTCAAACATTTGCAAATTAGTGCAAAATCTCTGTTTGTTAAAAACCAAGTCTGATCAAGCCTTTGCAAGGTAACCCCATGATCTTTGACTTATTTCTAAGACCAATTCACCCCTGCAAAACCCCAGGAGAATTTGAATTCAAATTGTATTTGAAACCATTTGAAAACATAACCAGAAAATGGAATTAGAAAAGAAAAAGGACTAGACAAAGGAAAAGGGCCGAGCGCCAGGTTTCTGGCCCAACAGAGGATCGAGCCCAACTAGCCCACCCGGGGAATTTCTTTCCTTCTCTCACGTGCGAACGCACACAGCCAGTCGCTGACAGACGGACCCCACATTCTTTTCGCGCACATCGCTGACGAGCAGGCCCTGTCCACGCTGTCATCGTCTTCCTCAAACCCCGCCCGCGACCACGTCGCAGCTGCAGTGACTGCCGGTGATGGCGCGGCTTAATTGGGCAATTAAACGCAGGCGTTTCCTGTCGAGGCACCGGCTATAAGATCCCCACCTCCCCACGATCATTTTCCCCCAGTCAATCTCACACTCATGACACCAGGCTGCCCACGACTCGCTCGAGACCGCCGCAGACAGAGCCAACTCCGGCGATCGATTCAGGTGAGCTCTGTGCGCCCCTTCCCCTCTGGATTGTTCGAGACACTTCGTAATCCCCTTGCGCACCTTCTAACCACAACAGAGCATCCTGTACTGCCCCAGGTCGCCGTGTTCGCTTGACGCCGTAAGCCCCCGACGACCACCCCAACTCCGGCGAGCAATCTCAGTAAGTCCCGAGCGCCCCTTGCTTTCTTATTCACCCGAGCGTGTTCGCAATTGTCCTGCGCATCTCCTAAACCCACTGGTTCGTGTTAGGGCGACGCAGAATCTCGGCAGCGACTCCGACAACATCCACCCGACGCCAGACGCAACTCCGACGAGATCTAGAGCCCATCTCCGAGCGCCCCTCCGCAAGCCAGTACCACGTCGAGCTTCAGCAGCCTCCGGCAAACCTGGTAAGCCCCTTCTTTCCCTTGCGGACGATCTAGAATGCCGGCGCCGCCGTAGTTTGACGCGCCGCCGCTAGTCAACGCCGCCAGCGCCGCCCGTTCGTGGCTTGATGGTTTGGTCCGTTGGATCTGCATCGTAGGGCTAGGATAGATCTAGGCCGAAGAGGTACGCGCGCGTCTGGATCGTTAGATCTAAGTTAGATCCTACGGTCTGCGACTGCCGATCCGCGCGAAGCGGTACGCACCAGTAAGGTTGCGACGCGTGGCAGGGTTTAATTCAAAAACAGAATTTAAAACCAGATTTTGATCCAAACTTTAAACTGCTATAACTTTTGAATGCCACGTTAGATTTTTACAAATTTTATACCGTTGGATTCAGTGAAACAAGACCTTTCTGAATGTCCAATTTGTTTAACAAATAGTAACCATTAAAATGACTTTATTTGTGGAATCATATTTAAAGCTATTTTGAGTATAGATTTGTTTTGATAATTGGTTTTAATGTTAAATAAGTTTGTTGTGGCAATTTTTGTGTCCTATTATGTTTCAGTATCATGCACATGCTTGTTAAAATTTCCAAAGTCACCACTTAGTAAAATTCTTGCATGCATGCATTCATATTATTTTTGATTGAATAAATTGTGTGAAATTGAATGCTATAATTTTTCTTGTAGATTTTTCTAGTGATTGTGATTGTGAAGAGTGCTACTCTCCCCACTACCAAGGCAAGTGATATTTTCATGAATATTTCCATCCTATGTTTTGAACTAGCATTAGATTTTGCTAAGTCTTGCATACTACTTTTGTCAAATAATATGTTGGGAAATCCTATGTAGAGTAGAATAGTAGAATTGCTAGGAAATTTTCCTAAGTTAAGTTATCACAAATGCTTAGCCTAGCTACTTACCAAACAAGGGTGGTGAACAACTATACTTTTCATGATGAAAATATTTCTAAGTCAAGAGACTTATGCTTTTCTAACAAAACAACTAAGTCAAATAAACCTCCTGGGTGGAATGGAAAGAATGGGTTATGTTGAGTGGTTACACAAGGCCATGGACTTGGGTTGTGTATCTCACTTGTGGTATGCCACCCAGGCACAAAGGGATTTGGAGGCCAAGTGTTGAGAAAGCTTACAGTGCAACCACTTGGCAATATGGGCTCTGCCATGATCATATAGGTTGCTAGAACTTAGTCTTTTGGACAGTTGGTGGTAGATGGGATGATAGGTTGGAACGCGTCCATTTGACTAAGGAAAGGCTTCTGAAAGGTCCTGTCTTGGGAAACCAAGTCTGGTGGGGAAAGTGCACAACCTCTGCAGATGGAAAACCTAAGTACTTAGCCTAGTCCAAGGCAATGGACACTTTTGAGCATCAAGACATGGAAGCTACAAGAATCTCATCACTCCAATTTCTAAGTAAAATTTGTGGGTGAACAAGGGTGAAGGACCCCAATGTCTATTGGTGGTTCCTTGGGAATGTTTTTGACAAAGAAAAACTTAGTGATTTCAACTAATAGGTAAAACCTATTTTCAAGCAAAGCAAGCCAAGCTACACTTAGCCAAATGCATATAGTAATATAGTCCACTTAAAATATACTAAGGTATCACTTGCCAATACTATTCCAAAGTATTGACCCTCTGTGGCTGTAACTTGTGATGTTGCAGGTTACTCCGATGATGAGTAGGAGTCATGAGTCTACACTCAACATGCTTGCCTGTGGCACATGAAGATGAAGACTCGTGCTTATTTACTTATTCCTTAAACTCTTGTATTAGGCCTATGGCCATGAGTTGTAAAAGACTATGTTTTATCTCTGGAATGAATTTAATAAACGACCTTTGTATCTGTGTACTTCATCATAAACTGTGGATGCTAGCATTGATCCAGGGACTAGCATTGCAATCACAGGGATCCTTTTTCCTTTATAAAGGAGGGGTCTAACACGTATGATGTGGAAGATAATGGTTTGCGGCAAGTAAACAGTAACAGTGGAAGATGTATCAATGGTAATGACTGGACCGGGGTCCATAGTTCACTAGAGGTGTTCTCCTTAGATAAACAACATGGCATGAAGGGTAAACAAATTACAGCGGGGCAATTGACAGGAACTGAGCAAGGCATAACAATGCAATTACAAGTTAGAAAGATCCTATGAGGCTGATTGGGAAATACAACAATATACATAGACCGCCATCCAACTGCATCTATGACTAGTAGTCCACCTTCAGGTTATCATCCAAACCCCCTCCAATATTAAGTTGCAAGCAATAAACAACTGCTTGAAGCAAAGTGTGTAAGGTAAACAGTCCACATGTTCCATGAACAAGAGACCGTTGTTTTCTCCCTAGTAGCAATAGCATATCTACAACTGAAGAGATTATTGTCACTTCCCTTGGAAACTAGAGGCGTGAACCCACTATCGAGCATAAATACCCCCTCTTGGAGTCACTAGCAACTACTTGGCCAAGATAGCTACTAACAACGGAGAGCATGCAAGATCACAAACAACACAAACATGATAGAATCATAAAGATAAAACCATTAATCAAACCAACATAATAATCTCAATATCCATCGGATCCCCGCAAACACAACATGCATGATTACAAATAGATTAGATCTTCATCATGAACGGATCTCACAAGATCTATACATGAAAGCACAAAGGAGGAGATACAACCATCTAGCTACTACATGGACTCATAGTCCAAGGTGGAACTACTCACGCATCATACCGGAGAGAAGGCCTCCGGGATGATCTCCCCTCCGGCAGGGTGCCGAGAAGAACTTCAGATCCCCCAATCTAGAGACGATGGTGGCGGCAGCTACAGACGGTTTCATGGATTTCTAATCGAGTACTCAAGGTGTCTGCATCAGGGGCTTCTTATAGGTGAAGGGGGAGATCGAGGCGGTGACCAGGGGCGCCAAACCCTAGCCAGGCGTGGGGAAGGGCCCACCCGCGCCTGGGGTGGGTCTGGCCCCTCTGGATCTCCTCCGGACTTCTTGTTCCCCACGGAAAGTAATTGACTTTGTCCTTTGTCTCGTCCAATTCCGAGAATATTTATTTACTAACTTCTCTGAAACCAAAAACAGCAGGAAACAGGCATCTGGCACTGTTGCAACTTGTTAATAGGTTAGTACCAGAAAACATGTAAAAAGCACCTCAAAGTGTAGACAAGTAAAGCAAAGTAGATACAAAACAAGCATGGAGCATAAAAAATTATAGATACGTTTCCAACATATCAACATCCCCAAGCTTAACTCATGCTCTTCCTCGAGTAGGTAAGTGATAAACAGAATAATTTTTGAGGTGACATGCACCCTCACAATAAAGATCCAACCATTTGCAAGCATTAAAAGCTGGGATCAAAGAACTCTAAACATGTGCATGAAAGATGGAGTTCTAACAATAGGACATAGTAACTATGCATGCAACATGGAAATCTACAAACAAAGATCATGAATAACATGCATTAAAAAACGTTTGTTTGTTTCACATGCAGAAAACATAGCATAGTGGAAATCATCTTGTCCCTCATAGAGTAGCAATATAGATGCATAGGACACCTGCAGAGTTCACAAGGGTGACTAGAAACAAGTAGCACAAGAACAAGTAATAAAACAATATGCATCATTTAATAAGCTTTGGAACACTGAACACAAAATGACAACTATGCTCTCTTAATGGTGCCTAAAGGTAGAAGGTGGAGACTCAATAGTGGTGTAAGAAAGGCCTTTTTGTAAAGGAAGAAGGGATTACAAGTTTCAAAAAGAGCTTCAAAAAATTATGGTACTTGTTAGCTTTCAGCCCTCATTGCCCCTATCATAAGCATCTTGAAGTGTTTAAGGTTAAAGTGGCAAAGCTGGAGTATATGCTTGACAAAGTATAAGTTGGCAATCTCATGCCCCTTGAATACGAGGGCCACACCTCATGCATACTCAACTTTGGGTCCAGGTAAATTCTTGTCACTATAAGTATTTGCATATCATTGAGAACCGCCAACGGGGTACCCCTTACACATGGTACAGGAGCTTTCCCATAACCAAAATGACAAGGCAAGCAGACAATGAGCATCTCATCAATCTTTTTATTTACCATATGAATAGCTTTTTATTGATGATGCTTCATAGATAGCGCATTATGGTGATGCTGCAAGTTTCCACCATGATTAGGCATGGCTTAGGCTAGCGGCCCAGGCGTTTCTCTAACACATAATACAAACTCCATGGACTTACAAGTCCCCTCTTTATTTCACACTGGTGACATCATAGAAAAAAGAACATGATATCAACTGAGTACAACAAGGTACAAGTGCAATGTTGAAAACGTTCCCCGTGAAAACACGGTTCTTCTAATTCCAACTTATAAGTGGAAGCATATACAACAAAGTTGTCACAATGGTTCAAGTTTATTAGGGGCAAAGAATAAAGTGTGCCATCACGTTTTTGAGTGCTTTAATCACTAATTTTTCACATAACAAAATAGTTTTTAGTTGGAAGATAGTTGAAAACAAGAATATAATTGGAATGGTGTAACACACCATGCATAGGAGTTTATAGTGGACACTTTGGAATAACTTGGTTTCTTGGGAGTTGGAAGCATGAGTATAACTTACTCATACAAGCGGAGGCTAGCAAAAGACTGGGAGCAACCAACTAAGAGAGCAATAATGGCCATAATCATGCAATGCAACAAAGCAAACTAATCAAAGCAAAGAGTGGTACTACAAGTCAAGGACTAAATGATCATAGAGGCTAATGGTCACTTGTGAGAGTCATAACATGGTGTGAGAATGTGCCAAGTGAACCCAAGCAAAATATCAGAGGGGAATACCACAATACTATGCTTTTGCATGCTAAAACAACGCATAATTTCTTCAAGGCACACTAAGAAATCCCAATTGTTTGGAACAAGATATGATACAGCAATAATTACTAAGCATAATGCTAAAACAACACCTAGCATGTCATGCTAAAGTCTAAGTCATAGTCAATGCAAGCTCCTCTTGCACTTCAAGCAAGAACTTACTACTCCTTTTCAAACACCAAGCAAACTTATTTGCAAAACAACACAGCGAGAACGGGGGTCCAAACTACTTTATTTAAGAAAACTAAACAACCTAAGCAAAGCAAACGAAAACTAAGACGCTCCAAAAACAACACAATTGTGCATGAAACAATAAAAACGAAGTGTCTAGACAGACTTGAGCTTTTTATTGATGAAGAAGGGGATGCCTTGGGCATCCCCAAGCTTTGACGCTTGTACCTCTTGGATATTTCTTGGGGTGATACCATGGTGGCATCCCTAAGCTTGAGCTTTTGTCCATTCTTCATCTCATTGCATCATTCTTTCTCTACACCTAAAATTTTCCTTCATACAAAACTTCACACAATCTTCATTAGCAACATTAGTGTATTCAAAAGATATTAGACCACTAGCAAAGCTTTGGAACAGCAAGTCTTTTCACTAAAAATACAAGCTACTGTAGTAACTCCTTCAAAAATCTCAATTTACCTGAAGAGAACTCAAAAAGGAATCAATAAGAAGCAAATGCAAATAATGGCAGAAATCTGTCAAAACAGACCAGCAGGTAGAAACGATTTTTTTCGAACATCTTCTGTTGCTCAAATCAAAAAGTGTTGAACTAACTAAAGTTATATAACATATTGGGGGATTTATTCATAAATTTTTAGCTCAATTATAGTTACAGATCCTCGTCACGAATTTTTTTGGTGGAGGACAGAAATCTGTTTTGGGACAACAACTTCCCAAATCTTACTTCCCTCTTATTAGAGGTCATTCTTGGAACAAAAAGCAAACAAAAAGTATAAGGAGAGGTTATTACAAAAGTAATAACTTCCAAGACTCAAGGAAACTCTTGGGTTATCTCCCAACAGGTACTTTTATTTAACGCCTTTAAGTTAGGCACAAGAAGCAAGAAGAATCAAGTATTTTCAAATGAGGAAGCATTAACATTCAAACTTGCAAAATCTTCAATTATGAAAGGTATGTCATCCAAATGGGTTTTGGAGGATCCTTTCTCATCTCTCTTTGGTCTACTACCTTCATCAAAAAGATTTTCAGGGGCAATCCAATCAAAATTCTTTTCAAAGGCTTCATGCATTCCAACAAGCTTAAAGGGTATGGGTATCTTAAATTCTTCTCTAGGCTTAGTTTTATCAGAAATACCCACAACATCTACACTTGATCCTAGCATATTGAAACGCTCAAAGTCCTTTTTGGCTTCCCTAGCAACATCATGGAATTCTTTTGATAAAGTTTCAAGGATGAATTCCCTTTTTTCAACATTCTTCTCTTATTTTAGTTTTAGGAACAAAAATTGTATGAAGGGGTTAAGGCTAACAAACCTAGACTCCAACATATGAACTAAATAAGCTGCAGCAATCTCATAATTAGGATCAAGTTCTGCTATAGATTTATCCTTAATATCCTCATACTTGCTAACATAATTAAAGAATTCTTCAATATTATCTTTCCCAATTATGGAGCCACTTCCTATTGCAAGATATTTCAGGGCGAACTTGAGGAGCAACATGGTGAGTTAGAGAAAGGTGGAAACTAGAGTAGGAACTGATTTTTTGTGTTTTTGAATAAAGCAAGCAAACCAAACTAGACTAAATTTTTTTGGGTTTTTTGGAAAGAGGTAAACAAAACCAAGAAAAAGAAACAAAGCAAACTAAAAACAAAGTAAAGAGAAAGGAAGTGAAGACGTCCTTAGCCTCCCCGGCAACGGCGCCGGAAAAGCTTGATGCAGCACTGAGTTGATTTAGGAGTGCTTCGTTGGGAACCCCAAGAGCAAGGTGTGAAGCAGCACAGCAGCAAGTTTTCCCTCAGTAAGAAACCGAGGTTATCGAACCAGTAGGAGGAAGGAAATGTCACACAGGTGTTGCGAGCAATGCGGAGACCTGCACAACACAAACTCAAGACTTTTCCCCCAATGAATCAGTGAGGTTGTCAAGCTCACCGGTTTGTTGTAACAAAGGATTAAACGTATGGTGTGGAAGGTAATGGTTTGCAGCAAGTAAACAGTAACAGTTGAAGATGTATCAATGGTAAAGATTGGACCGGGGTCCATAGTTCACTAGAGGTACTCTCCTTAGATAAAAAACATGGCATGAAGGGTAAACAAATTATAGCGGGGAAATTGACAGGAACTGAGCAAGGCATAACAATGCAATTACTAGTTAGAAAGATCCTATGAGGCTGATTGGGCAATACAACAATATACATAGACCGCCATCCAACTGCATCTATGACTAGTAGTCCACCTTCAGGTTATCATCTGAACCCCCTCCAGTATTAAGTTTCAAGAACCATACAACTGCTTTAAGCAAAGTGTGTAAGGTAAACAGTCCACATGTTCCATGAACAAGAGACCGTTGTTTTCTCCCTAGTAGCAACAGCACATCTACAACCGAAGAGATTATTGTCACTTCCCTTGGAAACTAGAGGCATGAACCCACTATCGAGCATAAATACCCCCTCTTGGAGTCACTAGCAACTACTTGGCCAAGATAGCTACTAACAACGGAGAGCATGCCAGATCACAAACAACACAGACATGATAGAATCATAAAGATAAAACCATTAATCAAACCAACATAATAATCTCAATATCCATCGGATCCCCACAAACACAACATGCATGATTACAAATAGATTAGATCTTGATCATGAATGGAGCTCACAAGATCTATACATGAAAGCACAAAGGAGGAGATACAACCATCTAGCTATTACATGGACCCATAGTCCAAGGTGGAACTACTCACGCATCATACCGGAGAGAAGGCCTCCGGGATGATCTCCCCTACGGCAGGGTGCCGGAAGAACTTCAGATCCCCCTCCTCGATCTAGGGACGATGGTGGCGGCGGCTATAGACGGTTTCGTGGATTTCTGATCGGGTACTCAGGGTTTCTGCATCGGGAGCTTCTTATAGGCGAAGGGGGAGGCCGAGGCGGTGGCCAAGGGCACCAAACCCTAGCCAGGCATGGGGTGGGGCCCACCCACGCCTGGGGTGGGTCTGACCCCTCTGGCTCTCCTCTAGACTTCTTGTTCCCCACGGAAAGTAATTGACTTTGTCCTTTGTCCCGTCCAATTCCGAGAATATTTATTTACTAAATTTTCTGAAACCAAAAACAACAGAAAACAGGCATCTAGCACTGTTGCAACTTGTTAATAGGTTAGTACCAGAAAACATGTAAAAAGCACCTCAAAGTGTAGACAAGTAAAGCAAAGTAGATACAAAACAAGCATGGAGCATCAAAAATTATAGATATGTTTCCAACGTATGAATGCCTACTTGATCCAATAGGATTACTCCTTGGTATCTATCTTCAAAATTCATCCTTATAATCCACTTGTTACCAACATATATCTTTATTTCAGATAACTCTTTTATCCATTCAGGAGTGAGTTAACTCCATCAATTATCATATTGATTTGATTCTCTTCAAACACTTCCATCCTATAGAGATATCTAAAACTAGAATTACTAATTACCTTGTCTTACTTCCTTCTCTAAAGGCTTTAAATTGAATTCTATAATATTAACAAGAGTTGATAGATCAAGAGTTAATAGGCTAACAATTGATAGATCAAGGATGGATGGATTAAAGATTGATAAATAAATAGTTGATTACTCAATATTGATGTTCAATAAATATTAGATCAAGGTTCAAAAGAAATGATAAGGATTGGTATTGAAAGAAAGATATGTGGTGAATGGTCTTGACTTGATTTCCTTCCTACTCAATACAACTAAAGAGTTTAGGGTTAAGTATTACCGATCCTCATGGTATAAATAGACAAGAATAAAATAGAGCAAGATTTAGTTATTGGATTCCTGTTACTTGAGTTATATACTTATCTTGGTATTCATGAGTTGTTGTAATGAATACTATGATATGATCTATTAAGGATCAAATATTAATCATTAAGAAATGCATGGTGTTTTAGTTTTATTACATTCCTTAGATCAAATTATATTTACCCAAAATAAGGTTTTAGCAAAGGTAATATTGAAACTTATCGCAGTCAACTTGATGATCTACTTCAATTCCATCAAGTTAAGAGAAGCTTCATTCACTTTGACAAGTTTTATTCAAAAGCGCAAAAATAATTCAGATTTTCTATGCATGAATGCAATGCACACATCTGAGTTCAGCTTATTTCTAAGCTCTAATGCTTGGATGTTACAAATTGTTAAAATTTTTAATTTCATCAGAAACAATGAAGATGCTTGCATTTGCAAGAAATTAAGTGCGAGCGTTGAGTCATATTTATATACATTGTGTATAAGACATATTGTTGATTGGAAATGATGTATCTTTTATTTGACACAGGTTAAGAATTTAATTGAAATTAGATTTGGATGAAAGACTTAGGAAAAACACGAATATTAGGCTTCAATGTATATTTGGATAGATTAAGACACTAATATGGTTATGCCAAATATACATAGATGAAATATTGAATGATTTCAATATGGAAACGACGAGAAAGGTTATTGGCTCATGGATAAGGTTGAATCAAGATTCAAGTGTTTTGAAACTTGGTGAGTAAAATCACATGGATATCTAGATAATCAGGATTGATACACGAGATATGTCCTATACTCTAAATGTTATGAGCTTATACGAGGATGACTCATAAGAAGATCATTGGAGGATAGTTACGATATTCTTGTGATCTTTGGAAGAACTAAGAATATATTTTGTATATAGAAGTGACAGATAGTTCATTGTGGGTGTTACATTGACACTATATAGATAGTTCATTGTAACGTGGTACATTAACATTATATAGATAGTTCATTTTAAGGCGTTACACTGGCACTATACAAATAGTTCATTGTAAAGTGTTACATTGATACTAGTTTTGTCACAAGATACAAACTAAGTTTATCTCACTTCAGGCTATAGGTTAAGGTAGCACAATGTAATGGAAGAAAGTTCCATGATGGATTTGGATGAGTTCCAAAGTTATGGACATTGTGACAGATACTACAACAAAAGGCTAAGTATAATACTGCTATTGTAGCAGCAAATGAACTAGGTATGGTTCGATGGGCTAGTACTATGAAGATATATTGTATGACAATTATATCAACATGTTTTAAACCCCAAGGAACTAAGGTCTTACAAATTATATACAAAGCCATCTCATTTGAGAATGAGCGATGCGCAGAGACGCAAAGACATGCAAACACACACAGACCTGAAAGTGTCAGATCTAGGGATTATGTTTACCACTAGAAAATGCGTATATACAACACCAAAATGCCATAAGTATTGAATGCACAAGTTTTTCAAACTATATTATTGACTTTGGTGCAAGTGGGAGACTCAAAGGAATATGCTCGAGAGGCAATATAATGTGGTTATTATCTTATTCCATGTTAATGATAAATGTTTATTTTTCATGATATAATTGTGTTAAGAGAAAACATTAATACATGTGTGCTTTATAAACTAAAAAGGTTCCTAGTAACGCCTCTCTTCATACTAGCTTGTTGATTAACTGATGATCAAGGTTTTCTGATCATGAACATTGGATGTTGTTAATAATAAGGTCATATCATTGGAGAATGATATGATGAATAGTCACCCGCATTAGTTGTAGCAATAGGATCAAGTCCTCGAGTTTATATTGCTATCACATTCGTAATAACTCAATGTCCTTAGACCATGAGATCTGATACGTCGTAAACGTATCTATAATTTTTGATGTTCCATGCTTGTTTAGTGTCCACTTTGATATGCTTTGTCTACACTTTGACGTATTTTTATACATTTTCTAGGACTAACCTATTAACAAGATGCCACAGTGCTAGTTTCCTGTTTTCTGATGTTTTTGGTTTCAGAAAAGCTAGTAAAGAAATATTCTCGGAATTGGATGGGACAAAAGCCAAAGTCAATATTTCACCGAGGAGAACACAGATACCGAAGGGCGACGGGAGGGGTGCCACAGAGTGGCCACCCCCCATGTGCGGGCCCACCCTAGGCCACGCCTGGGCAGGGTGTGGGCCCCCTGGCCGCCCTCCTGCCTAGCCCCTTCGCCTATATAATCACCCTGATGCCAAAAACCTAAGTAACCGATCAGATCTCCATGAAACAGCCGTAGACACCGCCACCATCGTCCCAAGATCGGGGGGATCTGAAGCTCTTCTCGGCACCCTGCCGGAGGGGAGAGATCATCCCGGAGGCCTTCTTCATCACCATGCCAGCCTCCGGTATGATGCGTGAGTAGTTCCACCTTGGACTATGGGTCCATACAGTAGCTAGATGGTTGTTTCTCCTCCTTTGTGCTACCATGTTTAGATCTTGTGAGCTCCGTTCATGATCAAGATCATCTATTTGTAATCATGCATGTTGTGTTTGCGGGCATCTGATGGATATTGAGATTACTATGTCAAATTGATCAATGATTATATCTTGTTGATTCTATCATGTTTGTGTTGTTTGATATATTGCATGCTCTCCGTTTCTAGTAGCTACCTTGGCCAAGTAGATTCTTGTGACTCCAAGAGGGAGTATTTATGCTCGATAGTGGGTTCATGCCTCTATTGAATCTTGGGAAGTGAAAGAAATCTCTAAGGTTGTATATGTGTTGTTGCTACTAGGGAGAAAACAATGATCTCTTGTTCATGGAACAATTGTATTGTTTACTTTACACACATTGCTTAAAGCAGTTATTCGTTGCTTGCAACTTAATACTAGAGGGGGTTCGGATGATAACCTGAAGGTGGATTACTAGTCATAGATGCAGTTGGATGGCGGTTTATGTATATTGTTGTAATGCCCAATCAAATCTCATAGGATCATGAATGTCTAGTATTGCATTGTTATGCCTTGCTCTGTCCTGTCAATTGCCCTGCTGTAATTTGTTTACCCAACATGTTATGTTATTTATCTTAAGGAGAACACCTCTAGTGAACTGTGGACCCCGGTCCAATGTTTAACATTGATACATCTTTCACTGTTATTGTTTACTTTCTGTAAGCTACCATTACCTTCCACACCATACGTTTAATCCTTTGTTTTTAGCAAACCGGTGAGATTGACAACCTCACTGTTCGTTGGGGCAAAGTCTTGAGTTTGTGTTGTGCAGGTTCCAAGTTGTTAGCAACACCTTGGGGTCATTTCCTTTCTCCTACTGGTTCGATAACCTTGGTTTCTTACTGAGGGAAAACTTACTGTTGTGCTCATCATACCTTCCTCTTGGGGTTTCCCAACGAAGCTCTATAGTGATCTGAGCTGCATCAAGATCACGTTAATCACTTCCACCGGAAGAGTACTTTGATTTCATCAAATGTCACACTATATAACAGGGTGATTATAAAGGTGTTGTTAGGTAATTAGAAAGTGTTAGTTGAGGCTCGTGGATCAAGAGTGGGATTTTTCCATCCACATGACGGAGATATATACTCAGACCCTCTTAGTGATATCACATTGACATAGCTTGCAAGCAAGTGGTTTGATCACTAGAAATTTTATATCACAGGAACAAGAAAAATAGTACTTGTAGGGAACGAGATTAAACAAGGTATGGATGATACCAAGTGATCGTATCTCAGACAAGTAAAATATCGTGATACAAAAGGAATTTATTACATCAAAAGAGGTTCAGACGATCATTGGATCTTCATGGAACTAGTGGGAGTCATTATGGATCTCCAGGTCCCGCTAATGATTATTGATCGGAGAGAGTCTCGATCATGTCTACGTAGTTCTAAAACCCGTAGGGAGACACACTTAAGGTTAGTTGACGCAATTGAGTGGATAGGGAACACACGGGAAGACAATGGATATCACAGGAATTCGTTCTGTCGAATCTGCCGAAATGGTTTCGGGGTATCGAAACAAAGCTAGGGATAAAAATGTTAATGTGTTCATTAAATGAAGTGTTCATTAAATGAAGTACTTATTAAATGAAGTGGTTTTGTAAGATAAAAAGTGGAAAGAATGATAACAAGGGGACATGAGATACTCTTGTTCTACTTAGTAATCAACGAGTAAACTGAGGGTCATGGGTATTTCAATACAATGCTCTAGGGAAAAGTGTTGGAAAGGTAGGCACCTGAGGATTCGGCTAGCCATGGAAAGTGAAAAGCAAAGTTTGTTTTAGAACATATGACATGATTGAAAGACCCATGAATAAGGTTTATACTGGTTACTGGGAGGGCAAGACCGTTAACTGATGCCATATAAAAAATGGTGTAAGTGTTCGACAAAAGTTGAACTTCATGTCTATCTTGTTATAATTATTCTCTTCTTTGAACTGGAAAGATGCTAATGATATTGGTAAATGGAACCAAACACTAATGATGAACTATTGATCAATCATAAACTTAATGAAATAGAGTTTGGAAGCTAAATAGTCCTTTACACATGTTTAATCCATGCTTACTTTCAGTACGAGATATAAAAATATCTTAAGGGAAGGCATAAAACTAAGAAGTGAGTCTTCTAGGTCAAGGGCATGAAACTAAGAAGTATCCCAAAGTAGAAAGGCAAACATAAACCCATGCCAATAATAGGAAAGAGTCTTCCAACAATTCTATAGGTTCATATAAGTATGCTTGAAGGTTTTTTACCTCTCATTTGTTTCAACACAAGGCTACTTATTATTGAGCATGTTTGTAGAGTGCGAAAGATATCATTGTATAGCTCATTTGCTTGTTGTTATTCCTTACAGATTGAACCTAGTGAACTTTATGTGGCAATGAAAAAGAATCAAAGCAACAAACTCCAAAGTCCATGCTAAATTTATCACCTTTATGCTCTAGGACAAGCATAGGTTAAGCTTGGGGATGCTTGATGCATCTAAAATGCATCCATGAACTTTATCGTTTATTGCTTCAAAATCATTATTATTTTGCAACATTATTATATTTATTAGGACTAACCTACTAATAGTTATAAAGGTACAAAAGTTTTCGGTTTACACTTTATTGTGTAGGAAATACAAAAATATGGAAGAAAACCGCTCATTATGGTGAAATCTGGAAATTCTTGGAATCTGTCCCTGCAGAGCTCTTTTCGGAGATTTCTAGAAACGATCCCGAAGATGACGTCCAATGGAAAAAAAGTGTAGAAAAGAAAGTTGTGGGGAATTTTATGCGCAGTAATTTAGACATAAAATTTGCCTCAATGGGAGTTTGGATGCATTTTTATAGCCATATTACTGAGGAGGACAGAAGTAGTTTCAGGACTCCGAAAATATGTGACGTGGTTGACTCAAACTCCTTTCATCTTTGGTTATTTTGGCCCAACCACGACTTGATGGACTCATTAAGGACACATGGGACTCCTAGGAAGGTTCTAGAGATGACCAAGAGCGCTTGGATCAAAGGGGCATCAATCTCATGGCCAAGATTGCATCTCCACCACTATATATGGGAGGAGATCCTCAAAATCAGCACCATCTCCAAGGAAGAAGAAGTGGCAAGGGGCCGCTGCCCCCACGGGCAATCGCCGCCCATAGGAGGACGTCGGCGCATCCCTGCCTCCGGCGCCGCCTCCTCTCAACGTGGCCTGGAGAGGCTCATCTCCATCACCATCTATTGCAAGATCTCATCATCATCTCTTGGCAAACATGATGTGTGATGCAATATATTATTTCCCCATGATCTATTGTATGACTATATTGATGTTTGAGTAGTGAATTGTTATGGCAATTGTGATCTAGTTTGTTTTGATTGCATATAAGTATATGTTATCTTATATGATGATATTGATGGACTAATATATGAGTGCACACATATGTTGGGGGATGCACAAGGTTGTCGCTGTTGCATGTTGATAGGATGAGGGATAGACGGAGTTTGGCAGAAGCCGAATCCCAAGTCTTAGAAATAAATGTAGTATCAATTCATGGTTAATCAATAGGGGTATTATCATGGGTACCTTAGATCTAAATGCGATGGTTGGACTTCATGTCTTAATATTCCCTTGTTTGATCTTAATTGGAATTGGGATCAATCACTAGTGGTATATTTTCTCATATCTATGGCTACACCTAGTTATGACTCCTCCTAGAAAAAACAATAAAAATACTATATATGTGCTTCACTAATTGTGACAACCAAATGAATGAAATAGCAATTTTCCTAAACATTTGCTCTCATAAATTATCCACATCCACTCCACTAGCTCCACTTCATTTGCATTATTTTACTTATAGTACTTTATTGTTTTCTAGTTAATACCAAAATCAACCACACACACACACACACTTTAGATTTTATCTTTGCATAGAAGGCCATATAGGTGGGTTATAGGGCTTTAGAGAATAGATAGTTTACCTTCAGCTCCTCGTGGGTTCGACACTCAAATACTTATCGAATTGTACTACGGTGACCCCCCTGCACTTGGGGGTTATCAACATGTCCTCTATAGCTAACTTATACTAGTTAACATGTACAATAGAAAACTATAAATATGTACTCCCTCCATTACTGAGCATATGGCGCAAAAACATTAGCTCGTCCATTAAGGTGAAATCTGGTGGCAAACAACTTCCAACCTTGCCCTGCATGCGTTTAATTGTAAGAGTCCTCATATCTTGCTCCCACCGCGGCCCTCTCTTCCTTGCTGAACATGACTTCTCTCTCTTGTATGCATAGGCCCGTCGCGGTGGAATCGTTTTAACTGCATGAGCGTTTTCTGAGGAAACGAAATGGGAAGGAGGAAAAAATCAGGGAAGATAGCGATAACTACTCACCTGGTGAAGTGTGTGCCTTAGGCTATGACGAAAAATTGATTTTTTACGTCGTATGCTCTGGAACAGAGGGAGTACTACTTTATTAATATGTCGCCCATCTTCTACTCTTACAAAGGGCCTACGAGCATGTGGCGTAACTGACTCTTATGAGAGACCACACTCCTTATTTTTTATGTCTCTTTCCTCCATATAGACAAAAAATGACATGTAAGAAGGTTATAAACCCACTATTATATTTTCTCTAAGGCGATTGAATTCACAGTCACACGTAATGTCATGCAATCTCGCTTGCAACTAGAAATATCTTAATTGTAACTACATTTGCAACTAAAAATCCCACTGTCAACACAACTTGCGACTAAAAAGTCCACATGCAACACCACTTGCAACCCACAAAACGCATGAATCGTGATACAAATCTAGTGGATAATGACCTAATATAACTGAGCTCTAACTTAATTACCAGTCGAATGAGAATTAGAAAATCCCTTAATTTTACAAATGGTTCGATTTATTTTTCATCTACAAGTTCACGATTTGTTTTGAACCTTTTCTTTTTACAAAGCTAGTATCACACTTCTTCTTACCTTTTTTTTTTTGCGGGGATACTTCTTCTTACCTGAGTAGGGCGTAGTAGCACATTTATCTCTGCCATGCATATGTCGCCAAGTTTAATGATACGTAGTTATCTTGTGGGAGGGGTGTGCACATGGATTTATTCGTTTGCTTCCAGACAAGGACCGCGAAGAATATGTTTTATTAACAAACAACTTATACGACATTATCTTTCAAAAAAAAACTTATACGACATTATCATGTTATGTGCTTAGAAGCAGTTCAGCAATTAGAATCTGCCGGTTATTGGAGTAGTGAGCACCGACCATCGTCGCTGGCTAACTAGCACAAAAATATAAAATTGTTTTCAGCGGTTGAGTAATCATAGCATAGCGATATCGATATAACTAAAAACTAACAAACGTTGCAAAACAATTATTGGACCCTGGTTACCTATACTATACCTGTACCCAAAGAAAAACATTGCGAGGGAGACCACTCGCAGGCATGCAGCAACAAGCAGCTACACTAGCTAATAGCACACATTGCATAAAAGCAGTGTGTACATATACTAATCCAGCGGTCTACATAATTGCTTCCTATACTAGCAAAGTCGGCATACTTGCATCCCATCCCATCATCGATCCTACTAGTAGACTTGTCCACCGATCATCATTCATGTTCTCAAAAGAACAAAGGCACGCAGCAGCGAGCTGGGGACACACCGGCCGGAAAGAAAGCACAGCTACACTACACAACGCCCATCATCCATGGGCGCACGACGGCACGACGACGGATGCCCCAAGACAGCTTTCGATTTCACGTGGCCACCAAAAAAGGTCCCCTTCTTTCCCCCCGATCGAGTCATATTATAGGGAAAGAACGGCAGGAGATTGGCTGGCTACTACTGCTTGCCCTCCAATAATACTGCATCTACGATCCCCTGTGTGTGTGTGTGTGTGTGTGTGCGCGTGTGTGTGTGTGTGTGTGTGTGTGTGTGTGTGTGTGTGTGTGTGTGTGCGTGTGTGTGTGCGTGTGTGTGTGTGTGTGCAGCCGCGTGAGAATCTAGACTTTGACCTAGATTCCTCTTCCTTCCCGGGCGAACGGTGGTGGTGGAATCTGGAAACAGGAGAGAGATTCCATCGTCGGGCATACTGTATGTGCAGGGAGGCTCGT
This sequence comes from Avena sativa, assembly GCA_916181665.1. Classification (NCBI taxonomy): domain Eukaryota; kingdom Viridiplantae; phylum Streptophyta; class Magnoliopsida; order Poales; family Poaceae; genus Avena; species Avena sativa. The sequence continues at coordinate 180,743,332 of OV702284.1, read as the reverse complement.
GTCGCCGAGCGGTGTGCGTGCCGGCCGGGGTCAGTCGGATCACATGTGTCAAAAGCCACCCACAGTGGCTGGCTCCAACTTGTCATGTCATTTATTGGGGTCTGGTATCCATGTCCCGTTGCTCCTGCGAGAGTGTACCCAGTTTATATGGTGGACACGTGTTGTGATGGCTAAGGGTGCAGGTGGGACTGCCCGCGGGAAGCCCGCATACGCCCGCACAGTCCCACACAATTTAAGTGGATGTCCTATGGGAGCCCACGAAACTTATGTGGGTGTTCACTATCCCGCGTATACCCATATATACCCGCAAATATGTTACTATAATTATTGCTTGTATAATGTTTATAAAAATATTTTAGTATATAATACGATCAACATTTAGCATTTCAATGTATTAATTATTTTTTCCACTTTTTGAGTGACTCGCCATTCTTTCTACTAGACATAATATTTGCTTGATTAAGAAATTCCTACTCCTTTCTATCCAAATTAATGTCCTTATATTTGGCTAGATTCGGATGTATCTAGCACTAAATATATCTAGATATATTTGAATCTAGACAAATGTAAAAATATTAATTTGGATCGAAGTAGTTTTTTTAATGTTCACGCTCGATCGTGGGCTTCCCACGGAAACCCACTATTTTTTCTTGTTTATCCGCGGGTGTCCCGCATAACCTTTTATGTGGGATTGGGTAGTGGGCTCCGCGGGCAGCCCACTCCCACCTGCACCCTGAGTGATGGCCCGTGATGTCTGCGTGGCATATACCATAGCTGTGTGTGTCGCCATGCGCGTGTCCTTGATCACTCGTGCTCAATGTTTTTCTTTAACGGTAAAGACCCCAAGGGTCTGGAATCTGCTTCGTTACGGCGGAGGATGTACAATTACAAGAAAAATCACTAGCGTGTTATAGTTAATATGAAAATCAAAATTTATCAACTTTAATAAAAAATATAGAAAATATATACTCTCTCTAATCCATAATAATTGTTACTGGATTGTATGTATCTAGCACTAAAACATGTTTATATATCCATTTCTGCGATAATTAATATGGATCAGAGGAAATATCAACGTCCTTAATATCAAATAGGTCACTATAGGTCACAAACTATAGATATTTTTATATTTTTCTAAATATTTGCTCAAACTTAATTTTTTTAGGTGCTCCTATGTATATAATGTGTTTCCTGATCATCAAATCTTCTATGGTGGAGAGTCCGAGTAAACACTAATGTTTATTGAACTTCTCTTTTAAGTTAATGAGATGATGCAAGATTTTTGCCTTCGTTCCGAAGACAAAAATCTTTACAAGTGACAAAAATAAGAAGAAAAACTTAGAGCATCTTCACCGGTCCGATCCATCCGGTTCGAGCGTGTCCGACCTTGTCCGCGCGGACGCGCGGCCGTGCACGGCGCCCAGCGGACCGACCCATTCGGAAAAACACGTCTGGCTCGACCCATCCATACATCTAATCTGATGCTTGGTTGCGTCAGCTCGGACAAGCGGCCCGGACAACTCTTGTCCGAGCGGGTGTCCTCCCAATAATTCACCCGGCCCCTCTCGCTAGTGGCACAACCGACGCTCTCCTCCCTCAAACCCCTCACACTCTATATCCCACGCCTCGAGCAGGCGCAGTCTTTGCCGCCGCCACCACACACTGCCGCCGATGCCCCCCGCGATATCGAGTGTCACCGCAGGCCACGCGCGTTCCCTCAGTTTTCTGGTCGCGCCATAGGAAATCCTGCCGACCTCAGTCTCCGCCATTGGAATGGACGCGCGACACCCTCTGCGTGGCGCACAACCTGCTCGATCAATTGCCTGAGGTATGTTCACCGGTTCTTTTTAGGTTTTGTCCGGCCCGCTGCGGGAGTTGCCATCACCATCGACGGTCGCATACTTTGCAGATGGGCAGCAGCCGAAGGGCAATGGAGTTCTTCTACAAGAATTTCGTGGAGTCATCGTCCGAGGAGGAGTCCGACGGTGAGACCGAGATTCTACTGGCGGCTACATAGATGGTGCACGACCACTATCTCCTGCCGCGGCGCAGAGGTGGCTTGTCCAAGCGGCGCCAAGCCAACCAGGAGCGCGACCGAGAAGAAGGCCACATACGTCTTTACAAGGACTACTTCCATCCAACTAATCTAGTCTTTAAAGAGAAGACATTTCGTCCCCGCTATCGAATGTCGAGGGTTCTGTTCTTGCAAATTCTGAATGGGGTGACGGAGTACGATAACTACTTCGAGGCCAAGTACGATTGCACCAGTAAGATTGGCTTCTTCTCTTACCAAAAATGTTCTGCTGCCATTCGGCAGCTTACATATGGAGTTTCCGGTGACCTCCTTGACGACTACATGCGCATGAGCGAGTCCACATGCCATGAGGCTATGTACCGATTTTGCAGCGCAGTTATTATAGTGTTGGCAAAGTTTACCTGAGAGAGCCAAACACCAAAGAAACTGCCCATCTATTGTCCATCAACGAGAAAAGAGGGTTTCCTGGTATGCTTGACAGCATCGACTGCATGCATTGGTAGTGGAAGAATTGTCCCTTTGATTGGCAAGGGCAGTTCAAAGGACATATAGAGGGATGCACCGTCATACTAGAGGTCGTTGCATCTCAGGATCTTTGGATTTGGCACTCCTTTTTCGGCATGGCTGGATCAAACAATGACATCAATGTGCTGCAGCGGTCTCCGGTGTTTGCTAGGATGGCAGAAGGCAATGCCTCACAGATTTCTTATCATATCAATAGCAATCCATATGATATGGGTTACTATCTTGCTGATGACATCTACCCCTCCTGGACCACCTTTGTGAAGACAATCTGCAATCCTGGAGATGAGAAGTGCAAGAGATTTGCGAAAGAGCAAGATACCGCTAGGAAGGATGTGGAGCGAGCATTTGGTGTGCTTCAGTCAAGGTGGGCTATTGTTTGGTACCCTTCTAGAACCTGGAGCATAAAGAGGATGTGGAATGTGATGACTTCTTGTGTCATCATGCATAACATGATCGTGAAGGACGAGCGTGATGATGGCATCTTGGACCAAGGTTGGAACTTTCAGGGTCAGTTGGTTGAGCCAGAGCCAGGTCTAGCGTCTTGGAAAGATTTCATACAAGTGCATGAAAATTTGCGTCAGAGGCAAACCCATGAACGGCTTCAACTGGATTTGGTTGAGCATATATGGGCTCGTGCAGGAAATCTCAATGTTTAATACTTTATTTGTTTTGTGTAATTTGATTGATGGTTTAGTTGTTTTTCATCGAACCATGTGAGCCTGAACTATTTATATGTAAGCGCTATTTTAATTTGATTACCTAGTTTAGTTTATTTGCATCCTAAAAATTAATTATGTGACAATATTTGAAAATAAATGAAATTCCTGGTGATGACCCACAAGTATAGGGGATAGCAAAAGTCTTCATGGGTAGTATTACCCAATTTATTGATTCGACACAAGGGGAGCCAACGAATACTTGCAAGCCTTAACAACTGAGTTGTCAGTTCAGCTGCACCTGAAAATAGTTCTTGCTTACAGAAGTTTATCAGTAGCAACAGCAAAGCAACAGCAACAGTGAAACAGAAGCAATAGTAACAGTAACGGTAACAGTAAGATTCGAGTGCGGTAGGCATAGGGATGGATGTACGGGCGTTGCATGGACGAGTCTAAACATGTAACTTCAAGACCTAGGGCATTGCAGATAAATAATAACAAGCATCCAAGTACTAAACAATCCTAGGCATGTGCTCCAAATATAGTCATACGTGCTCGCAATGAGAACTTGCACAACATCTTCTGTCCAGCTAGCCCGTGACAGCGGGGCCTCTAGGGAACTGCTGGCAATTAAGGTGCTCCTTTTAATAGAGCACCGGAGCAAAGCATTAACACTCCATGAACACATGTGATCCTCACACCACAGCCATCCCCTCCGGCTGTCCTAATTATTGTCACTTTGGAGCCTTTGGATCCGGACAATGATATGTGTACACAACTTGTAGATAAGATCACAAACAATACTATCATAATGATTCAATAATAAGTTCAGATCTGAGATCATGGCACTCGGGCCCTAGTGACAAGCATTAAGCACAACAAGTTGCAACAAAGTCAAATAGCACTAATAGAGATACTAGGCACTATGCCCTAACAGATCTTATTCGATTACATGATAGAATCATCCAATCCCTACCATCCCCAAGCCTATAGCGGGGGATTACTCACTCATGGATGAGGGAAACATCGGTGGTTGATGGAGATGCGTTGGTGATGATGATGATGACGATGATCCTCTCCAAATTCCCCGTCCCGGCAGGGTGCCAGAACGGAGTTTCTGGATCCGAATCTTGGTTTCTGGTGGCGGCGGCGGAGCGAAACTCTTTTTGGAAAGCTATCAAACCCCCCTCGGTTTTTAGGTCGAAAGGCAACTTATAGGTGCAGAGAGAGTTCGAGGGGGTGCCTGGGGTGGCTGCACCCCCTCCAAGCGCGACCAGTGGTGGGCCCGCGCCTAGGTGGGTGTGGGCCCCCCAGGCCTCCTCTCTGTATCTTCTTCTGGCTCTGTGGGTCTTCTGGTGAAATATAATTTTTGGCATATTTTCCGGGATTTTTCTTAATAGTTCATTTTCTGCACAAAAACAAGACACCAAGGTAATTCTGCTAAAAACAGCGTCAGTCCGTGTTAGTTGTATCCAAATCACACAAGTTTAGAGAAGAAACAATAGCAAAGTGTTCGAGAAAGTAGATACGTTTTGGACGTATTAACCCCCCCCCCCAAGCTTAGCTTATTGCTTGTCCTCAAGCAATTCAGTTGAAAACTGAGTGCGATAAAAAAACTTCCACGAACACTTTGCTTCATATGATGTAAATATTCTCAACATAGTAGTAGATGCTTAGACAATTCATAATAAGGAGTATGCAACTAAGCCTACTCAATAGTCATTGCTAGCTATGAAGAGAAACCAACTCAATAATAATAAGTAGCATGAAACATAAACATAAGCAACATTGTAATGCTCATAATAAGGTATGATAGAGTGGTATCTCGCTTGCCTTTGTTTGAAGAGCACAATATAAATGCCAAGGCACCTCTGAAGTTCACATGAAGACTAGATATAAAGATATCAGAGATACAAGCATCAAAGTCATGACATAATTAACCAAGTTTTGGAAGAAACACAAAAATGACAACTACGCTCTCAAGAAGGTGCTCATAGAATAAGTGGTGACTCAACAAGGTTGTGAAAACGGTTTTGTGAAGGTTTGAAAGGCTTCCCAATGCTGAAAGGAAGGTACTCATTAGTTTTGAGCTCTCATTGCCCCTATCATAGGCATCTTCATGTGGTTAAGGTGAAAGTGAGGTCCACTCTAAATCATATGCTTGATAGACCATAGACTGGAAATTCCAAGTCCCTTGAGTATGAGGGTCGCTCCGCATGCTACTCAACTTTGGTCACCTGAAAATTCTTGTCATTGTAAATACATGCATATCATCGAGAACCGCCAACGGGGTACCCCTTGCACATGGTACAGGAGTTTTTCCATAACCAAAATGACAAGGCAAGCAGACAATAAGCATCTCAGCAATCTTTTTATTTACCATATGCATAGTTTTTTATTGAGGACGCTTCATAGATGCTCATTATGGTGATGCTGCAAGTTTCCACCATGATTAAGCATGGCTTAGGCTAGTGGCCCAGGCATTTCTCTAACACAATGTATAAACTCCATGAACTCACAACCTCCCCTTTTATTTCACATTGTCGACATCCGTAAACAAAAGAGCAAGGAATCAACTAGATGAGATATCCAAAAAGTGTTGAAAGCGTTCCCCGTGACAGCACGGTTCTGCTGACTCCCAGTATATAATTAGCAAGCATATAACTTTCATGGACTAGTCATAATGGTTCAGGATTATTAAGCGCAAGGAATAAAGTGTGACATCAAGTTCATGAGAGCTTTACTAACTAACTTTCTCAAAACAGACAAACATTTTATTTTGAAAGAAAACACGGCATATGGAATATGCACCGAAATAGCAAATGATGCTAATAGGTATGTATGGTGGACACAACTGGCAATATTGGTTTTGGGGAGTTGGAAGCACAGGTAGAGCACATACTCAGTGCAAGTGAAGGCTAGCAATATAGAGGGAGCGACAAACGAGAGAGCAATAGCTGTCATAATCATGCTTGCAACAAAACATGACTAACTATAGCATGAAAGTGATACAATAACTCTGAGGCAAAATAAATCATTGAGGCTTACTGACTCTTGATTAGTCATATGCATGCGTGAGCATGTGCCAAGTCGATTCACATGAACAGTCAGAGGAGGATACCACAATATCATACCAAAGTATGAATAAAACAATGCAAGCAAACATTTATATGACATGCTACAAACTATTAGCGAGCTGGATCTAATCATAGACAAGCAAGAACTACTAAGCATCCATAATGATATACACCTTACACAAATATGCTAAGCATGCTCACAATGACGAGTATATGTACAAGAATTAAACAAATAGAGTTCGTTACCAGCCTCTTACCACACCTCAAGTTGTCTTAATCTTCATTATTGCCCTTCACTTGTGTGACTTGAATAATTAACATGAAACCAAAATCCAGTGAGGACGGCTGAACCCTGCAAAGAACTCACAAAACCAAAGAAGAACAACAAATATTTTTGGTGTTTTTGATTTTTTTAGAAACAAGCAAACAAAGAAAAACCAAACAAAAACGAAGCAAACCAAACAAAGCAAAATATTTTTGGATTTTTCTTTTAAGGCAAACCAAAGCAAAAAAACAAAGAAACAAACCAAGAGAAACAACGAAAATATTTTGGGTATTTTTGGGTTTTTAGAAAGAAGCAACAAAAACCAAAAATAAAGCGAAACAATGGATATACAAATAACCGACCGAACATGATATATATATGAGTGTGATGTCGGTGTACCTCCCCCCAAGCTTAGGCTTTTGGCCTAAGTGGGGCTCAATCCCATGGTTTCCAAGAGGATGAACCTCTGTAGTATGTCGAGGAAGCTCCCTCGTCCTGGTATGAGCTCGAGGCCTCCCCTATGTAATGCGCAGGGGGGGTCGTATGATAGTGCTTCCTCCTGATAGTGCCCGTGGAAGTTAAGAGAGCGCGGATTGTCATCCATCTCCGTCTTCGAGCGTGACCACGGTCCCTGAGAAATACTGAACAAAGTGGTTTGGGGTAGAGGGATCTCTCTCTCTCTTCCCCGTCAGTAAACAACATTCTATAAACCAAGTTCTCAAGGGTAGAGCTAGTGGTGACAAAGTAGTGCGCCTTCATAGCAGCAAGATCAAGCCTCTGAGGGGTCAAAACTGTATCATGTGGATCAACACCAACGTTCAAGGCAGCAGCAACACGAGTAGCAAAAATTCCCCCATAAATGGGTCCCTTAGCAGTTAGACGATGAGCAATGAGAGAACCAAGGTTATACTTATCCTCATTGTTGAGCGCAGCAGCTAAGAAGGACAATTGATAGTTGTAAATATTACTAGTGTTCTCCCTACCAAGAACACTGGTGGCAAGATAGTAGGCAAAATACCTGATGGCTGGAAGTTTAATGTTCTTTATCTTCCCTCGCTGAGCTCTACGGTCATCATTATTGGTTATTCCTAGGTAAAGCTCTAACAAATCAGCGGGTAGAGCTTGAATCTTCTTTGATGACCCAGTTGTACCAAGTCCAAGGGCCTTGCAAAATTGCTTCAAAGTCATAGAGCCCTTCCATAAATTTTGAAAGACACAGAAGGCTTGAACATACTATTAGTAAAGGAGAAACTCTTCACAAATGTTTTAGTAAGCAAAGCATATTGTGCACTATTATCCTGCATGTAACTTGTTAGTCCAGCCCTCTGCACCAAAGTCATAAAATCATTAAGAATCCCAGCAGCTTGCAAGAAGGCTTGGCAAGGAAAGGTGGAGGGGTGCGCATCCCCTTCATCTCCTCGTCACCAAATCGTGGAGTGATGAGATCCTCATAGTATGAGGGTCTAGTAAGCCCCAATGAGGGTATCATACGTGGTATCATGCATTACATGCATGCAAAATGCTTATGTGTCTACCCGCAAAAAAATTCTTATGTGTCACTGTAATTAATGATGAAAGAGGTTAGTATTATAGGTAGATAGAATATCATAGCATGTGCAATTAAAAAAATTGATCTTGGTAGATGACCTTGGAAGCCTTGCCCTTCTAGGTGCATCACTCTCAAATATGTCACCAAAAGTGTAGTGGTCCATGACTTCCCTAATCTGAAATTTTAAACAACCAATAAACCAAGTGATTTCTAAGTTGATAAATGATGAGAAACTACTATAGGAACTTGCTAGAGGACTACACATGCATCAAAACAAAGTTTCTAAGCAAAGAACAAGCATGCAAGCTCAAACAACCTGTCACCTATAGCAGCAAAATACTCAAGATACAATCTACCAATCACAAATATAATTGGACAAGTGGAGGAGGCACATACCAAGGAGCAATCCCTCCAAAAATCAGCACTTGAGATGGGTTGAACAAGGAGATCGAAAATCGCGAGCAAGAACAGCAAGAATTCGAGCTTGAGCAAGTTTTCCGGTGTTTTTCGGGAGAGAAAAGGAAGGTGGATTTGAGGAGGCAGCCTGGAGGGGCCCAGGTGGGCCAGACCCCCCCAGGTGCCGCCACCTGGTAGGCCGTGCCTACCAGGGGTGTGGTGGCTTGGGGTGGCCCCCTGGGTCACCTCAGGTGCCACTCTGCCCCTTTTTTGAGGAAAAATTTATTTTGAATTTTCTAGGATTTTTCGGAAAACTTTATTTTTGGCCAATTTTCAGGGTATGAGAATTGATTTTCTCGCAAAAACGGTTTTTTCAGAAGAAGCAAAAGCAAACCAAAAGCCAAACTACAGGAGCTCTAAGAAACTCAAACAAGCAAACAACTAGCAAAACTGAAGCTAAAACCAAGACTAGGAAGGAGAAAGGAAAAAGAAAGCAAGTATAACCATAGTGGAAACATTATTTTGTTCATTAAAATCCTTTTGTTAACAAGGTTGATCAAGTCTTGTTACCAAAACAATCTTATATGAAACAAACCTGTGCATTCCACAAGGTTATTATGTTACCTCATACTTGATAGCAATGGTCCCAATCATAATAGTTTTAAAATTTTCTTGTGGAATGGGATAATATATTTCTCCAACCTTGATGCCCTCAATATTTTCAATGGAATTCAGGCAATATCTCTTAACAAACTTCTTGGGGAAGTAGATAGTGTGCTATTTGTCATTAATATTGAATGTTACTTTTCCTTGATTGCAATTGATGACAACACCTGCAGTATTAAGAAAAGGTCTCCCAAGAATAATAGACATATTATCATCTTCAGGCATTTCAAGCACAACAAAATCAGTTAAAACCATGCAATTATGAGAAACTTGAACAGGAACATCCTCACATATACCAACAGAAATAGTAGTTGACTTATCAGCCATTTGCAAAGAAATATCAGTTGGTATCAACTTTTCTAGCTGGAGTCTCTTATAGAGAGAAAAAGGCATAACACTAACTCTAGCTCCCAAATCACATAAAGCAGTTCTAACATAATTATTCTTAATGGAGCAAGGAATAGTTGGTATACCTAGATCACCAAGTTTCTTTGGAACCTTACCACTGAAGGAGTAATTAGCAAGCAAAGTAGAAATCTCCTCATTATGAATCTTCCTTTTATTAGATACAATATCCTTCATATACTTTGAATAAGGAGGCAACTTAATAGCATCAGTCAAAGGAATTTGCAAAACTAAAGGCTTCATCCATTCACAAAACTTGTTGTAATGTTCTTTCTCCTTTGACTTGTGTTTCTTACCTGGAAAAGGCATAGGTTTCTGCACACAAGGTTCTCTCTCTTTACCATGTTTATTAGCAATAAAATCTTCCTTTGTGTACCTAGTGTTCTTAGTGTGCTTCTCATGTTCTTCCTCACCTTCCTCCTTATCAGGAGACTCATTTTTATCATTACCACTCTCAGTTTCAACATCAGAGACAGATATACTAATAGGATCTACAGCAGGTTCAAGTGGTTCCTCAACTATCTTATGTTAATTTTTCTTATTCTTACGAGGACTACCACTATCTTCACCTTGTTGATAATCCTGCTCAATTATTTTAGGGTGTCCTTCAGGATATAAAGGATCTTGAGTAGCTATACCACTCCTAGTTCTAATTCCATAAGCATGTTTATCTCCTGAAGCATTAACTAGCATATCCTTTTGTACCTTAGCAAGTTGATCAAGTTGAGTTTGAACCATTTGAAAGTGTTTACAAAGCATTTTAATATCATTAGAAGTTCTTTCCACAATATCTTTCAACTCATGGATGGCTCTAGAGTTTTACAATAAATGATTCTGAACTTGTTTATTATAATACCCTTGCTTAATAATAAAAGTGTCAAGTTCCTCTAAACATTGATCAGGAGGCTTACCATAAGGAATATCACCTTCATCAAAGTGTTGGAGAGAGTGTACCTCAATAGTAGATGAGTGGGGAATTGGCTTACATAATTCTTCTATAGGAGATAGATTCTTCACATCTTAAGCTCTAATACATTTCTCCTTTAGACACTTCTTAGCTTCCTTCATCACTTCATCATTTAATGCAATAAATCCCCTCTTCTTTGTTGTTGGTGCTGGAATTGGTTTAGGAATAACTGGTTCAGGAGTAATAGGCTCAGGTGCATTTAGCTCAGTTGAAGTCCAATCATCATAATTCTTGCTTATCTTAGCCATTAATTCTTCAACATCTGTAGGAGTCCTTTTTCTGAAAACATAATCAGCAAAGCTATCTAGGTAGGTCCTAGAATCATCAGTTAGTCTATTATAATAAATATCAAGAAGCTCATTCTTAGGTAATGGACATCCAGGATGTGCATGAATCAAGTCACAGAACCTTGTCCATGACTTAGGCAATTTCTCTTCTTCTCCCTCTTCAAAATCAAAAAGTCTCTGCAAAGCAGCATGTCTAGCACTGGGAGGAAAACATTTCTGAAAAAAAAGAAGGAATCAAGCAATCAGGGCTATCAATGGAACCAGGAGGTAATCTATTAAACCAAGCCCTAGCTTCTCCTTTTAGTGAAAAAGGGAAGATCTTATCAATAAAGTACTTACGCATCTTAAAATCATTAGAGAATAAAGCACTCATAGTAGAAAGCTCATTCATATGAGCCACATCACTCTCATTTTCAGTCCCACAAAAAGGTTCTTTCTCAACAATATCTAAATAAGATAAATCAAGAGATAAATCATAATCTTCATCTTTAATATCTATGAGAGAAGTGGCAAACTTAGGATCAGAGGACAATGTAGGCATAATAGTACATCTAGCAAGGAGACTCTTAATAGCACTAGTACCATGTGTGTTTCGGCACTCTTCAACAAAATAATCAGTAAACTCAATGTAACCATCATTAATATCATAACTCTCACTAGCCTCAGGTGAGCTAACAGGTGTAACAGTGTCTTCACTAGGAGTTTCGGTATTTCCTAGACTAGCCATAGTAGCATCTAGAAAAGGACGTCTTCTTGTAGTGGATGGTAAAATATGGAACTTTACATCACGAGACTTCCCCATGATGAAAGGAGTAGCAGTGAACAATAATAGATCCAAGTGAACTTATAAATAAATCTATGCTCCCCGGCAAGGCGCCAGAAAATAGTCTTGATGACCCACAAGTATAGGAGATCGCAACCGTCTTCGCGGGTAGTATTACCCAATTAATTGATTCGATACAAGGGGAGCCAAAAAATACATGCAAGCCTTAACAACTGAGTTTTTAGTTCAGCTGCACCTGGAAATAGTTCTTGCTCACAGAAGTTTATCAGTAGCAATAGCAAAGCAACAACAACAGTGAAACATGAGCAACAATAACGATAATAGTAGGATTCGAGTGCGGTAGGCATAGGGATGGATGAACGGGCGTTGCATGGACGAGTCTAAACATGTAACTTCAAGACCTAGGGTATTGCAGATAAATAATAACAAGCATCCAAGTACTAAACAATCCTAGGCATGTGCTCCAAATATAGTCATACGTGCTCGCAATGAGAACTTGCACAACATCTTCTGTCCAGCCAGCCCGTGGCAGCGGGGCCTCTAGGGAACTACTGACAATTAAGGTGCTAGCTCCTTTTAATAGAGCACCGGAGCAAAGCATTAACACTCCGTGAACACATGTGATTCTCACACCACAGCCATCCCCTCCGGTTGTCCCAATTATTGTCACTTTGGGGACTTTGGATCCGGACAATGATATGTGTACACAACTTGCAGATAAGATCACAAACAATACTATCATAATGATTCAATAATAAGTTCAGATCTGAGATCATGGCACTCGGGCCCTAGTGACAAGCATTAAGCACAACAAGTTGCAATAAAGTCAAATAGCACTAATAGAGATACTAGGCACTATGCCCTAACAGATCTTATTCGATTACATGATAGAACTCATCCAATCCCTACCATCCCCAAGCCTACAGCGGGGGATTACTCACTCATGGATGAGGGAAACATCGGTGGTTGATGGAGATGCGTTGGTGATGACGATGACGATGATCCTATCCAAATTCCCCGTCCCGACAGGGTGCCAGAACGGAGTTTATGGATCCAAATCTTGGTTTCTGGTGGCGGCGGAGCGGAACTCTTTCTGGAAAACTATCGACCCCCCCTCGGTTTTTAGGTCGAAAGGCAACTTAGGCGCAGAGGGAGGCCGAGGGGTTGCCTGGGGTGGCGGCACCCCCTCCAGGCGTGGCCAGTGGTGGGCCCGTGCCTGGGGCGGTTGTGGGCCCCCCCAGGCCTCCTCTCCGTCTCTTCTTCTGGCTCCGTGGGTCTTCTGGTGAAATATAATTTTTGGCATATTTTTCGGGATTTTTTCTAATAGTTCATTTTCTGCACAAAAACAAGACACCAAGATAATTCTGCAAAAAACAACGTCAGTCCGTGTTAGTTATATCCAAATCACATAAGTTTAGAGAAGAAACAATAGCAAAGTGTTCGAGAAAGTAGATACGTTTTGAACGTATCACTTGGCCAGCCCTAGCAAGCTGGCCAAACGCGGAATGATGGGTCACGCCGCTGGGCACGGCTGGTCGGACAGGTTAGACCCCTACCCATATCGATCGCGGTTTGACCACCCAAACGGACAGAAATGGACCGTTTAGATCGACCGTATGAATCGGCCCCCTCTTCATCACTATGAGTATGAACAACATTCCAAGAGAATGAACATGTATGGGCCTCTAGATATTTTTTTATTCACGAATGCATTATATGCATGCATGCACATTGGAGCATCCATCACAGTGACCAAAACTTTTCTCAAATTCTACACGAAGGTATATTTCTGTAAGTTTGCCTATCTAGAAAATGACACCTTTTTCACATTTCTTACATTTTCCTTTACTCGTTCACATTCTATTTTGTATATTTGTCTCAAAGCACACGTTTCCATCTAAGACCTTTTTCTGTAATGTGTACAGTTGCCCAAAGGAAATTCCTCTACCCATATTGTGGAATTCTTATGGCTTGCATTTATGTTATACATGTAACCATACACAAGTTATTCAATGTCTTGGAGAGTGGAAATAATAGAAGAAAATGATAGTACATGAATTTCGAATCAAGTCTTATGTACTTCACGATAGTCAGGCAGTGCACACGTCTACTCTCATCCCATCGATTAGTAGCATGCCGATGGAAAAGGTCGGTGTGGCCATTGTTACTCACACGAGCAGTAATTGCAAAGTTTACACAACAAATGCAAGAGAGTGTGACATCATCACATTAAGATTAAGAACTGAGTTCGTCGCCTTTATTTTTTCTAGCTGGAAACTCCTGAAGAAGTTGCATACTGTTTTTTATTGTTAGCTTCGTGTTGACGAAGGCTTCAGGACTAGATCCAAGTCAGCATAGAGTGGCCCATGATATGAGTTTTGTCCAGTGTTTATGGGTGGTTGAACTACTAACTACTACTAGTCGATACTAGTTAATAATTCAACTACCAACTAGCACTTATCGGTAGTTCAAGTATCGAAAATGCGTTATCTTTGAAAATTTCTAATTTTATGTATTATTCATGATCTTGATTAAATATTTTATATTATTTTTCAAAAAATTATCTGCGGTTTTGACCAGATTTGACTTTACATATAGGACAGGGCATGGTTATTGGGGAATTGCACGAGACATGTGTAAAATCAAACATTAAACACCAATGGAGAAAAAGACGTCAGACCAGGAAATTGTTTGTTCACTTTGTTCCTCTCGCTGATATAATGTCAGCGTATTACAAGGATGTAAATTATACGTCATTACATGGTGCAAGAGTTAAGAAGGTTTGGCACATATCTCAAGGATGATAATCGAATGACGGACATAAGGGGGCAGCTATCCTGCGTGGTAGCAGACTATTATCCAATAAGCAGGGCTGGTCGGACGAAAGTAAAATTTTGGACTCCTTATTATAATTTTTATTTATATATAAGATAATGAAAAATAAATAGTTTAATTATATTTCTAACTATAATATTCATATAAAAATAACAACATGTTATTTACATGATACCTTAAGATTTCTTCCAAAACTTCCTAAAAGCAAAGTCCGTGACGATGGAATCAATATCAATCTCGTCCACTAACTTCTTCTCAATGCATAGAGTCTCCAAACTATTTAACCTCTCATGAGACATTGCAGATCTCAAATAATTCTTCAATAATTTCAACTTTGAAAAGCTTTTTTCAGCTGATACAACAATCACGAGTATAATAAATAAGATCTGATAAGCGATCAAAATATTAGGATAACAATCCGCTTCTTCGATAAACTCAAAAAACTCCATAGCAGACATTTATAAAAAATGCTCATGTTGCTCTTCAAAAATTTATAAAAAATCCTCTTTGTGATTCTATTAATTTCTTCTCTTGTTCTCTTCTTTTTCTTTTCTTAGCACCGAATTCGGGTGCCATAATCTCGCTCGCTACAAAGAACAACAATTCTAATTAGAATTAAGAACTAAGAATTAGGACATAACCGACAGAGACATGGGCAGGGGCGGACCACCGGACCAACAGCCAGGTGGTCGATCGTCTCATCGATGGTCTAGCCTTCGCGCCTGGCGTCAATCGTCGAGGGCCTCGAGGCTTCCCACTCCCAAATCCTAATCCGATATTTCGATCCAGTGGAGGCGATAGGAGTCATACGATGTTGGTTCCATTTGCCTGGGAGGAAGCGAAGCGACCGACGCCGTCTAGGACTGGGAGTCGAGCGGTTGGCCTCCGCTAGTCCTCCGTGGCCTCGGCTTAGAGTCTACGATATCGGAAAAAATGGCCCAATTAAGCCACCAGCCTAACAAAAATCTGTTTTAGATATACACTAGGCCTGCCTATATAGCATATTTCTAGGAGGGCCTCTATTTTTTTGGCCCCGGGGCGGCTGCCCCACAGGTCCCCCCAAGGGCCGGCCCTGCCAATAAGTAGTACGTCGGTTGATAACTTTAAAGAGAGAAAAATCGTTGAAACAAACCAACATAGTATATTTTTGTTTCAAAAAACTAGACGAGACATAGACTACTGCGAAGAGGATCGCCAGTTTTTCGTTCAAGAGATTTTTTTTTTGAAGTTTTAGATTTGTAAAACAACCTCATATGAAGCGTAAGTCTTTTTTTAGACATATAGGCCATGTAAGTTAAATGGCCATAATCCTGACAACTCACTTTTGTTTCTTGAGAAGAGCTACGAGCAGGGAGCTGCGATGGGCCAGCCCATTTGTGCAGTTTGTTCTTTTATTTAAAAAATTCCTTTTTTTACTTTTATGTTGTATCCTTTTAATATTTAATTTAAAGCTAAACATTTTGAAATAACATGTAGTGACCTCGGATCAAGTAAGATCCTAAGTTCCTGTGAATAACATGCCAGTCCCTGGATCAATAGCTAGCACTCACAGTCGATGAAATATCATGTAAAACACAAGTCTTTATTACATGAATCGAATAATCCAGAGTTTACATTATTACAACAGGAGCGATATAAATACAACTTGGAGTTCCATCAATGCCACAGGCAGGTTGAGTGAAAACCCGCGATCCTAGCGCACCTTTCAAAGATCTTCGAAATTCTGCACATGAAACGTGCAGCCAACAAGTTGGGTCAATACTTTGAATGTATTGGCAAATTACACCAAGGAAGGAAAGACTAACTCTACATGTAAGGCTAGTTTAGGCTTTGGAGTTCATTTGCATAAACTTAATTTTCTCTAAGTATGGAGAAAAGAGAGGGAGAGTTTTACCCTACTTTGTAAACATTTGCTTAGATAAAATAGGGTCGAATGGCACACGAGGATATTACTCACCAAGTGTCCAAACGTAGTGACTCCATCTCAGCCACAGGCAGTCGATGTAGTCCACGAGGCCTCACTCATCAGCGTCATTGTAGTAATCATAGTCATCTCCTTCTCCATAGTACTCTGAAGTATCAACAAAAGTATTGCCATGAGTACATGACTTACTCAACATACCCCTTATGCAAAATCTATAATATCTACATGTGGCTTTATGTGGAGGTTATATGGTTCTTTTGCATAAAGCCAATTTTATTTGCAAAATTGTAATAGTTTTGATGAAAGCAGTTTTTTGACGAAAACATGTTTATCATCAATGTGGTAATTCTCAATAGTGTGATTGTCCGCGACAACTCACACAGTTCACAGATTCCGGGATAAGGATAGGGGCAAAGAGGGAAGTAGCAAGACAGGTTCCCGTATGTCAAGAAAGATTCATGTGTCGTCCATGACCGTGGACACGGCTATTCGAATAGTTTAAACTCTGCAGAGGTTGTACACTTTTCCCACACGACACAATCCCGTCTTGACGCCCCAGCCGTTGCTGGTTTAATACACACCAATTGGTGTACCGGCAGATGGATTGTGACAATGTCTTTTAGTTAGATCCCCCAAAGATGTGATATGCCCACCGGGTATGGCACACGGAACTGAGAGTACGTCCCCAAACCGGTCCCCCCATCTGTGCCGAAGGCTCCCCCCGCAGGCAGACACCTCATCAGCGGTACAGCGATATCAACACCTAAGGCTGACTAACTTACTTGACCAAGCTAGTGCCCATATAGCATGTGGTTTTACGGTTGGTCACAATCTTCAAATCCAAGACTTATTAGGACCTCATGCGGCACGGACGACAGATTGCCCCCTTCATCTAGTGAAGGGCAGCCAATCGCTCCTTCCTTTGATCCAGCTGCCGCCCGCGCCAGTGTTTAGATGGTAAGTTTCACCCAGAGTAGAATAGGGTAGAGAAAGCAACAACGGCTAGCTCAGCGAGCTCATCAAGTTTCAAAAGGGGATATGTGACATGAGGGTCACCCAATTCCTCCGAAGAGGGGAGATCAAGGATCCTACTTATTATTGAGCATGGCTAAGCAATTCTACTCTAATAAGACTACTATATAGTATCTACTCAGGGTATTTATGGCGACAGGTGTATCAAGGTATGTGTGTAACCAAAATAGCATATATTTGTAAAACAATAAAATATAATGCACTTTATAAAGCTGGGATAAGACATGGTAAGGGGCATGCCTTCGTTGTTGTAAAAGTGTTCTTCCTCGTAATCTTGATCCTGCTCAAACCCGTCACTCCCTACGCGTCATAACGATGAACCACCGATCAATACACATTTCAAATAACCACAAATAAGATCCAATATAAAGATCCAAATAGGCTTGCGGGGTTTGGACGGTTCGGTATAATAAGCGTCGGTCTACCGTTATTAATTAATAAAATAATTTAAGAAAATAACATATTTCTTTGAAATATTCATGTCGCATAAATAAAAATATGTCATGCACAAACAGACTATTGCTAGCTAGTCGTACAGAGGAACATACACAGTGATAAAGGTACACACAAAAAAAACTATTGACCATACACGCATAAAATGCTAGATCATACATTAAGCATACATGTGTATATAACTCATACAGAAGCTACTGTGATCCACACATGCAATGAGGGAGCACATGAACTAGACTAGATAAAAGCACAGTAACATGACTCTATAATCAGCTAGCAAAGCTACTGTATCCGAAGCACAATATACTAATATAGCATAATAAGCTACCAACTAAATAAAATATTGCTGAACTTAGGAGTTGTAACATCTACTAGTGTAAAAAAAACTATATGCTGAAATTCATGATGAGTAACAAGCCAATATAATAAATCCTATGATTACTCTACTCTGATGAACTGAATGAACAACGTCACTAGTATACAAAACTACATGTCGTTCGTACACCGCCAAACCAAAAACACTTGAGCATATTTAATCAATTGTGCTACTATTACAATCAAACTAGATGACCAAACATACTCACTAGCTAGAAGAAACAGAACATCGGCACAAACAGTGTGTACACGTACATGACCACATGCATAGCAAAGTACTGAATTAAACACTTTCTAAAACAGATTGATAGTGACAAATCTATTCACAACTAACAATACTACTGGCTTCCTAATGTTATTTGACACGTTTCATAGGTTGGGCTCAAGGTCAAAAGGCATGTCCTTAATGGTCTAATCTGCTCATGTCATCGGACGGCATTCGGTTCACCGGCACCACCGTAAACTTTAAAACTACGGTGAGAAAACATGTCTAGGAGGTAGGCATAGGTGCGGATAGGTTGTGGTTGAAAGGATTTATGCTGAAGCTCACCGAGTGCGACGCGATCGTCCGACGAAGATGATGAACTGAGATGAACGTAGGCGAAGTGCGTCTCCGGCGATCCGCGTCTCGTCCTTCTAGTCCACGAGTCGGCTCCCCACGTCTTTGTGCTTCCCGTGACGCAGTAGCTCGTCCTTCTAGTAGCTCGTCTCCTCCTCGTCGGAGCTGCCGGAGATGTCGCCGACGTCCCGCGGCGACCGGCGGAGCTCTCCAAGGTGAACTGGAATAGGATCCCAAGGCTCTGATGGTGGTGGAGAATTGCAAGAGGGGACGCCGGGGAGATGTATGGGTCTTGATATTTGATTGTGAGTAACGGCAGAAGTTTATGGTCCGGTTTATGGCGTTGATGGATGGCGTTTCAAGTTGACTGTAGAGTGTTGTTCGTGCTTGTGCAGGGAGACGAAACAGCGGGCGCTTGGTTCTGATTGGCTTGGTGTTAAACTGCAGCGCTGCTGCTAGCAAGAGAAGAACGACACGATTTGGTACATGCTAGAAAAAAAAAGAAGGAATAGAGATGAGAGAAGATAGTACGCGCATGGATCTGATAGGAAAGAAGCAACGTTGCTAGTGCATTTGCATGCACGTGCATGTCTACATAATTAAATCCCATGGATTTTTTTTTGGGAAGAACCAAATAAGAAATAAATTGATAATTCAGAAGAAAAACCGACTAAAATAAATAAATATGAAGTACTATGAGATATTTTATTCTTCTTCTTATATCTAAATAATTCCAATAAAGTTGGAATTGATTTAAAAACATAAAACCAATAAATAAAATTATTTTATTTTATTCGCCGCAACATCCTTTGATAAAAAAAAATTCAACCATAAAAATCAGGATGTTAAAGTTCTACCCACCTTATAAGGAATCTCGACCCCGAGATTCGGCCTAAGAGAAAAGATTTGGAAACTCCGCGCGAAGGGCATCCTCTCGTTCCCATGTCGCTTCCTCCTCACTATGGTTACTCCATTGAACCTTGCAGAATTTGATCACGTTTCTTCTAGTGGTTTTTAACTGCTTATCGAGAATTTTAACTGGATATTCCTCATAAGTCAAATCATCCTGAACTTCTATGTCATCCAAAGAAGTTTTCCGAGCCTCTTCCTCTGGTTTATCAAAACATTTCTTTAGTTGAGACACGTGGAACACGTTGTGTACCTTGGACAATTTCTCTGGTAACGCCAACTCATAAGCAACCTCTCCACGCCTGGCAGTGATTGTAAAGGGTCCAATATATCGAGGTGCCAACTTCCCTTTCAATCCAAAACGTCGCATCCCGCGAAGTGGGGATACCTTCAGGTACACATCATCCCCCTTCTTAAATGCTAAATCATGACGGCGTCTATCGGCATAGACTTTCTGTCTAGATTGGGCGGCCCGCAACCTTTCCTGAATCATCTTTACTTGCTTATCTGCCTCTTCAAGAGTGTCGGGTCCAAAAACTTGATTTTCTCCCACTTCATGCCAATTTAGTGGGGTGCGGCACTTTCGTCCATACAAGAATTGTAACTACCTCGGTGAATTACGCTCCTAGATACAAGCCTGGATGAGCGGAAATGGTTGAAATAGTACGGTGGGGCCCAAAAGCCACTCACGGGTAGACCTTTCGGCCGTCCCAACCATTTCCAGTCATCGGGACAAGTACGGGCGGCGTAATCGGCAGGCGAAGGGATCAACTACATACACAAATGAGTATGTATGCAAGCCACCATACAATAGAACATCAGAGCCATTCCATCTAAAAAGAAAGGAAATATAGCAACGCCATACGGCAAGATTCAAATGTCCTAGATAGATTTAATAGTTTAGGATAACCCCTCATACATCACACATCAGAGTATCAGGCGGAAGCGGCAAACAAGGTCCGAGTACGGATAAGAAGCAAATCGGCATAAGATGCCCCAGAAATAAGCACATCCCGCCCACAGATCTCACGGATCCCCGTTCTCGGAATCTCTACACCGAACGATCGTTGCCCACATTATCATCCTCCTCCACCCAGTATCCGTCCTGCGAGTGTACCTGCTCATCTGAACCAATAATTTATCGTGTGAGACCCTAGGGGTACTCAGCAAGTCTTTATGCCTCTAAAGGGGACACAACCTGGGGTGACGCAATTGCAGCAAAAGATAAACCCTAACAGTTCTATAGATACTCGCTAACCATCCGCCTAACCAAAGATAGGCGGATGTCCGTGAATTAATGACAACAGTTATAACAGTAATATCAACAGATCCATCCCCCTCCTCGCTTACCAACGAGGAAGCGGACGAACAACCCCCATCCGTTGGCAATTTTATTAACCATTCCCTGAGTGTTGCACTATTTACTAGTCAGTTACTTAGTCAAATTAAAAGCGGTACTTTAGTTATGCTTGTCTATGATCGAGAAACTGTGCTCCAAGTCGTCCATAACCGCGGACACGGCTTTCAGAAAGTTTTACCCTGCAGGGGTGCACAAATAGCAACACACACTCGATCAACCTCGGAAGAACCAAATCAAAACCCAACGAGGCCTTCACGACAAAGCAATCACAGGATTCAGAAATATTTCAGGGGGCCACCCCATTGAGTACACCCGCAATGAAGCTAGCTGACTCCGAGACGGACTCAAGGTTTGCGTCAATGGCTGTAAACGACTGGGAACCCAAAACTGGGATTGTCGATACCGCGAAAACACTCCGCTTACCTAAACAGTACAGGTGCTCCTCGCACAATCGTAATAAAGCAGTAAAGCATGGCATAAGTACAGGACAGTAAATAAAACCTCAAACTAGTTTGTGGCCCCAAGAAATAAGAATGAATCAAGCTCTGGCTCAGGGGGATCCCATAAGCCTCCCGGATGTGGATAGCGCGAATATTCAAGGAACAGGTTTCAAGTACTCGGGGTCCTACGGGACACAAGTGAGCAGGAAAAACCAAATAGCAGATATTGCTCACCGGTGCCACTTTCATTAGTTATCCCATTACTACTCAGGTTAAGTTGTTTTTAGGTACCTCGTTATCCATCAGACTCTCACATACCCTACACATGCTGTTCTACGCCTCGCATGGCTCAAACAACTCCTGTAGTAATGGCTCATGGGATGGAGGAACAAGCTTGGTGGGGTTTAAAAGTAAAGGCTATGCAATACTTGGGATTCAGTTTTATGCAGTCGCGAATCAATGATGCAAGAGTAAGATAGAGGCAATAGGTACTGTATGTATGCAAGCATGTGTTAGTGCTTGCCTGGCAGCTCAGTTGAAGCAAGGGATGGATCTGGGTAGTGCTCCTGGTTCTCTTGATATATTCCCTGCTCAGCGTCTATTCGAAGAAGAACCAAACAAACAAGGGCCAACATAAATAAAGTGCACAAGCATAAGAATAAAATGCGACAAGCAAACAATCATGCCATGATGAATGATGCACAATTTGCATGGCAATAACATAGCATGGCATGGGTGAGGTGAGAAACAATAATTAAGCACTTTGTTAAATTATTTAGGCATGTTTTACTCCCATAAACAGTTCTGATTATTCAATATTTATATGATGCATGCTTCAAAACAGAACATAGAATGCATAAACAGAAAGGTCTCGTCGAGCTAATCATTTTAGACATATCATTTGTCAAATTTGGAGTTATAAACCAAAAGTTATTAATTAATTAAGGTGAAGGGCAATTTTGTTGTAATTTAATTCAACTTGAAATTTAAAGTGCTCAAATACTATTTTGGATGGAATATTTGAAATCCTCACATTTTTCTGATTTGAAAACATATATTATTTGTTAAATTTGGATTTATAATTTTAAAGTTATTTGAAAACAGATTTAATTTTGAATTTGAATTCATTTGAAATAGATTTGAATTAAACAGACAACCAAAACCTTTTGTTACTCACTCTGTTATACCCACAGACAATGACAGATGGGGACACGGCCGGCTCGGGGCCACACGCGGGCGCGCCAGCGGGGGCGTGCCACGTGGAGGAGCCGGGACCGCGGGTTGAGGCTGCGAAACGTGGGAAGCCTTTTTGCAAAAAGCCAGAGGCACAGACAGGTGGGCCTCCAGGGATCGCGGGCTGCGCAAACGAAAAAGGTGGGGGCGTTTAGGGAAAAGTACCACGCGGTACTGTTTTTCTCCTTGCTCTGCATCTGGCGCGCGCGGTGCGCGGCGTGGCGGGACGGGGCGTCAAACCCGCGACGTAGGCGCGTGCGCAGAGGGACAGAGCCACTGCGCTGGCTCGGGCTTGGTGACAGGAGGAGGGGGCGCGGCTAGTTAAGTTCTCTGCGAGGCGCAAGCGGGCAGACGGTGCGCGCTCGCCGGCGCACGCAGTGTGCTCGACGGAACGCACGTCGCCGACAGGAAACGACGGAGGCCAGGGGCATGTCTAGGGGGTTTGTGGGCTCACCGTGAGGGCGTTGGTGTAGGTGGAACGGCTCGAGGCGGTCACGATCGTCGGCGAGGCTGGCGCACCGGCGGCTAGGGTTTGCGTCGGCTCGCGTCGGTGTCCAGCGCTCCTGGGCCTTCTCCTTCGCGTCTGCGGGTACAGGGGTGGTGCAGGGGTCCTCGTGGCCTTCCTCGTCAACCGCGGACGTCACGCCACCGGCTAGGGAGAGGGGTGCAAGGGGGAGACCGACGGTGGCCGGCGTCGGTGGATGGTGGTGGTGGAGAAAGAGGGAGAAGAGGGGAGGCAAGGCAGGGCCTCTGGGGAGATCTGGGAGAGGCCAGAGGGTTGGGAGGGAGGTAGATAAGGACGGGGGTGAGGTGGTTGGCGTGGGGGAGGGGAAGGTGGCGTCGGCCACCTTTTTCCCACCTCTCTCACGTGCT
Organism: Avena sativa; assembly: GCA_916181665.1. NCBI lineage: Eukaryota > Viridiplantae > Streptophyta > Magnoliopsida > Poales > Poaceae > Avena > Avena sativa. The sequence goes on along the minus strand of OV702284.1, from coordinate 180,719,727 downwards.
CGCGCGGGGGCCAGGGCAGGCACGGCTGAGGGCGGTAGACCTGGGGGAAAGGGGCTGCCAGGTGGGGCAGGCAAGAGGGAGCTCGGGGTGGGGCAGGCCAGGCAGAGAGAGAGAGCAAGAGAGAGGAGAGGGGGCGCTCGGGTGGGAGCTAGGGTTAGAGGGGGCTCGGGTAGGTAGCCTCGGTTAGGTTGGAACCAGGGTTGGGGTAGCATGGTAGAGAGAGGAGAGGGAGAAGGACAAGTGGGCTCGGCCTAGGGGAAGGGTGGCTAGGGTTTTGAGATTTAAAGAGAGAGGGGAGGTTTAGGGTTTGGGCATGCCCACATGGTCATGCATGGATGGGGGATGGTTTAAAGAGGGGGTAGGGTTTTAGGGTTAGATGGGGTATGGTGATAGGGTAGGATCTTAGCTAGAGGGTAAGAGAGAGAGAGAGAGAGATGGATTGGTTCACTTGACTAGATCAAGCATGATCACACAAGCTCAAACAAGATAGCCAAAGAGAGAGAAGAAGAAAAGGTGGTGATGGGGTAGATAGAGATGGGGATGAGGTTTAAGCAAGATCAAAATATATCAAGCCTAAAAGAAAGGATAGAGCTAGATATGAACCACTCAAAACTTCAAATAAAACCAAAGATGACCAAAGTTGGTGGTGGTTGCATGGGACATGCATTACATTTAATGCACTCCCTAAGAGATTGGTACAAACTTGCATGGGCCATGCATAAGCATTAAATGCCAGGTTTTATCTTGTGAAAACAAAATAATATCTCCTGGCATTTATACATATGCATTCCAAAAATATGGAACAAGCCAAGCAAAAGAATTAGAATTTGATCCATCCCAACCCACATGAGCTAGAGGTAAACTCAAATAAAATGCCAAGCTCATATTAAATGGGATGGTGGAATTATAAGGTGGTGAAAGAAAAGGTGGTGGAGCTAATTAAGAGATATGCCCCCAACTCAACTTGGGCATTTAACAATATATCAAGAACCAAATACAATATCAAGAGGCAAATACAATTTATAATGCAAATGAGAGAAGAACCAACACAAACAGGGTTTTGTATGATGCTCAAATGCAAGGTGGCATGATGACATGAACATGATATGATGATGTTGCAACAATTATGTGTAGAGAGTAGCCAATATATTACTAGACCAAGTAGCATTACAATTGTTAGACAAATGGGATGCTACAACTCTCCCCCAGTAAACAGGAATCTCGCCCCGAGATTCTAGGAAGAAGAAGAAGAAGACTCAAAAAGGGTAGGATAGTTGGCACGGAGTTCATCTTCACGCTCCCAAGTGGCTTCATCAACGGAATGGTGCGACCACTGCACCTTGCAGAACTTGATGGACTTGTTGTGAGTCCTTCTTTCTGCGACTTCGAGGATTTTTGTGGGGTGTTCTTGATAAGACAGGTCTTCTTGGAGATTGATTAGCTCATGATCCACGGTCCTGCCGGGATCCTTGAAGCACTTCTTGAGTTGAGAGATGTGGAAAACATCATGAACCTTGAGTTTTTCTGGGAGCTCAAGAGCATAATGAACTTCTCCTCTTCTACCACGAATTTTGAAAGGACTGATGTATCTAGGAGCCAGCTTTCCTTTGATACCAAAGCGGTGTGTTCCTTTCATGGGAGTGACACGAAGGTAAACGAGATCACCAGGGACATACACCATGTCCGTGTGCTTCCTGTCATAATTGCTCTTCTGGCGACTTTGAGCAATCTTCAGATTCTCAAGAATGATATGCACCTTCTCTTCCGCTTGGGTTACAATGTCAGGGCCAAACCAAATTCTTTCTCCTGCACCTGACCAACCAATTGGAGTTCTGCACTTGCGGCCATAGAGAGCCTCGAATGGTGCCATCTTCAGACTTTTCTGGAAGCTGTTGTTGTAAGAGAATTCAGCATAAGGAAGACATTCCTCCCACTTCATGCCAAAAGAGATGACGCAAGCACGAAGCATATCCTCCAGAATCTGATTGATCCTTTCAACTTGTCCTTGCGACTGAGGGTGGTAGGCTATGCTGAAGTTCAACTTTGTTCCCAAAGCATTTTGGAAACTTTCCCAGAACTTGGAAGTGAAGATGCTCCCACGGTCTGAACTGATCTCAAGCGGAACCCCATACAGAGAGACAATTCTGTTGATATAGAGCTCAGCCAACTGAATCCCAGAAATTGTTTCCTTGACGGGGAAGAAGTGAGCCACTTTAGAGAGCCTGTCAATGACAACAAAGATTGCATTGTTGCCCTTCTGTGACCTTGGAAAACCAGTGATGAAATCCATCTCTACTTTCTCCCATTTCCATTCCGGGGGTTTCAATGGCTGTAGAAGACCGAAAGGTTTCTGATGGACAGCACTCTGCGGCAGACATCACACTCCGAGACATACTTGGCACAATATCGTTTCAAACCCGGCCACCAATATTGTGTTTTCAAGTCCATGTACATCTTTGTGCTGCCAGGATGGATAGAAAGAACCGAATCATGCGCCTCCTTGAGAACTTGCTCTCTCAAACCCGGGTAGTTCGGAACAAACATCCGGTGTTCAAAGAAAAGCGTGCCTTGATCATCGACGTGGAAGGACTCATACTTCGGAAGCTGAAGTTTGGAGATGATCTTTCTGGTGTGCGGATCACCACGCTGACGATAGCGAATCTTTTCTTCCAAGAGAGGAGTAGCCAGAAGGTTCAGGAGATGCCCTTGTTCCACAATTTCCAGGTTGAGCTGACGGAATTCCTCGCACAAGAGAGGCTGTTGTTCTTCCATCATGAGGTTATTGACATAAGCTTTGCGGCTGAGAGCATCGGCCATGACATTAGCTTTGCCCGGGGTGTAGTTGATGGTCAAATCAAAATCATTGATTGCTTCAATCCATCTCCTCTGCCGAAGGTTGAGATCAGGCTGAGTGAAGATATACTTCAAACTCTTGTGGCCAGAAAAGATCTCACAACGGTTGCCAAGCAAGTAGTGCCTCCATAGCTTCAAAGCAAAGACAACTGCTGCGAGCTCGAGGTCATGTGTGGGATAGTTGATCTCATGCGTCTTCAACTGTCGAGAGGCATAAGCAACCACTTGTTTCTCTTGCATAAGGACCGCACCCAATCCTTGCAAAGAGGCGTCACAGAATATCTGGAAAGGCTTAGATGTATCCGGAGGAACCAAGACTGGTGTGGAAGTGATCTTCTCTTTGAGTGTCTCAAAGCTGGCTTGACATGCAGGAGTCCAAAGGTATTTCTTGCCTTTCTTGAGGAGATCGGTAAGAGGCTTCGCTATCTTCGAGAAGTTCTGAACGAAGCGACGACAATAACTAGCCAAACCAAGGAAACTCCGCACTTCTTTCACATTAACAGGAGGAAGCCATTCAACAATTGTCTTCACAGTTTCCGGGTTGACTGCAATGCCCTTGGCAGAGATGACATGACCAAGATAGGTTACTTGAGGCAGCCAAAACTCGCACTTGGAAAACTTTCATACAAGCGGTTCTCACGAAGCTTGTTTAGGACACACCGAAGGTGTTCTTCATGCTCTTCCTTTGACTTTGAATAGACTAGGATGTCATCCAGATAGACCACAACGAACTTATCAAGGTACTCCATGAAAACCGAGTTCATAAGCCTCGAGAAGGTAGCAGGTGCGTTGGTGAGACCGAAAGACATGACCGTGTATTCATATAGGCCATAGCGGGTGGTGAAAGCTGTTTTAGGCACATCTTCCTTGCGAATCTTGATTTGGTGATAACCACTTCTCAAATCAAGCTTAGAGAACACCACAACTCCAGCTAGCTGATCGAAGAGATCATTAATCCGCGGAAGGGGATATTTATTCTTGATTGTTTTAGCATTAAGAGCCCGATAGTCAACACAAAGTCTATCAGTCCTGTCACGCTTCTTCACAAAGATTGTTGGGCTTCCCCAAGAAGAAGTACTGTGTTGAATGAAACCCAACTTCTCTTGTTCATCAAGTTGACGTTTGAGTTCAGCCAACTCAGCAGGACCCATTTTATAAGGCCGCTTGGAGATTGGAGCCGTTCCAGGTTCAAGCTCAATTACAAACTCAACCTCACGATCCGGAGGCATACCCGGCAACTCTTCAGGAAAGACATCTGGGAACTCACAGACCACCGGAACACTCTGAATAGCTTCCATAGCATCATCATTCAGAGCCGCCAAAGAGAAAAGCTGGACAGCAGGAGTCAGACTTGGAGAAAAGACTATATGGCCTTCAGGAATCTTCAGAGAAACCGAGCGTTCAGCACAATCAATCACAGCTGCATTTGCTGTCAACCAATCCATGCCCAAGATGACATCAATGTCAGAATTGCCCAGAACAATTAAGGAAGCCGAGAACGAAGAGCCACCAATCTCAATTTGATTGCCATGGCTGATTTTAGCAGCTGCCATTGTTGCTCCAGGAGAAAGGACCATTAACCGCTTAAGGAGAGGATCCATTGCTAACTCATTCTCATTTGCAAACTTGTGAGAAACAAAAGAATGCGATGCACCAGAATCAAACAAAACTCGTGCAGGGACTGAGTTAACGGAAAGCATACCCATCACAACTCCAGGTGCATGCTCAGCTTGAGCAGCGTTGACACAGTTGGCACGAGCAACAGTAGACCCGGGCTTGGTGTTGATGTTGAGAGCCCGAGGTGGTGGTGCACGAACCATAGGAGAGCTTGCCGCAGATCTTGGAGGGGGTGGAGGAAGAGCTTTGTTCTTCAACGGACAGTTCAAGTTTAGATGTCCAGGGTCTCCACACGTGAAGCAAGCACCAGATGGACGTGGAGCAACGTAGCCAGGGACTCCGCCAGGCACTCCAGGGTAGTGGTGGTTGTAGCCCCTGGGAGCAGCAGTGATGAAGTTTGGTGGCCTTGCCGCATAGCTTGCAGGTCTTGGTGGAGCCGGGAGCGACGGTGGGGTGTTAGGAACCCAGACACGCCGCTTAGAAGGAGCTGACATAGCTGAAGAGCTTGGTGCATCACGGTTGTGTTTCTTTGACTCCTCAAACACTTGCCTACTTGCTTCCTCCTGCAGAGCTGTATGCTGAAGTTCCAGAAAAGATGCTGGCCTTGCATGTGTGATTGCATATTTAATCGATGCATTGAGCCCTTGCCTGAACCTCTTTTGCTTCTTCTTGTCATCGGAGATCTCATCGCCACCATAACGAGAAAGATTCATGAAGTTCCTGATGTAGGTGTTGACATTATCATTTCCCTGCTTGAGGTTGAGAAACGCTTCCTTCATCCTCTCCATGACAATTTCTGACAGATACTGCTCTTTGAACGCTCCAGTGAACCGTTCCCAAGTAGGCTGAAAACCAGTGCAGTTTGCCTTCAGGTAATTCTCCCACCAGAGAGCTGCATCCCCCTTCAGAAGGTGAGTAGCCCACTTTACCCACTCTTGCTCAGGAACATCAGCAGTCTCGAGTAGCCTTGACATCTCACGCAACCAATCATCCGCATCCAGTGGTCGATCAGAAACATCAAATTGGCGAGGTTTGAACTTCAGGAAGCTTTTGATGTCTCCTCGCTTGGGAGGTGGAGGTAGTGGAGCAAACTCATTCCTCCGAACACTTTCCTCAAAGCGCTGCTGGTTCTGTTGCATTGCTGCCAAGGCATTGGCGATGTTTGACAACACGGAGCCCAGTTCAGGTGGTATGTCCTCATCAGAACGGCGTGGTGGAGCCATCCTGTGATTGATATAAAACACAAGTCAGTACTATAATGGACAATAATAATAATCCAAAATAGTACCAAGATGGAATTAACCAAGATTAAAGGATACAAATTACTAAGATGATATTAAAATATCAACAAAGTTCAAAGCACCTAGAAGATATTAAGCATATCGCACACGACTGAAAAGGAGTGTGGTACACAGATATATCAAAGAAAAATTTTCCACAAATTTCGGCATTAAAATACCAATAGATGCGCAAAAATTACTTAACGAATCAAGATTAGTGACTCTACCAATTCAATATACCAAAGCGAATGATAAGAGTAGTGGTATGGTCGCGACTCCATCCCGCACTCAAATCATTACTCCGCACATGAATAAGTGGAACACATATCCTAACCCCTTCTTCTCACGTTTAACCTAAAGATTGGTAACTACGGAAACGAACACCCCAAACAAGATAACGTCGGATAACAAAGAGTAAGACAGATCGCGTCGGTTTGCAAAAGCCTGTCGGTATGGAATGTACCAACAGTTGATAACCAAAAGGACGATTAGATAACAACTTGGATGCAACAGATAGACAAGGAATTACACACACACACACACAAAAACACACAATCTATGGTACTACGGAAACCCAGAACACGTGAATCCTAGTTTGAACTTTTAAGAAGAGGATTGAAAACGTTACACTTCCTTACCAGAAAAGGGTGGGTGGGTGGGTAAGAAGAAAAGTGGAAGCAGTCCTACTCTCGCGTTTTGTTTTTCCCTAGTATACATAACTACCAAATTATTTGCTAGACTGACAACGACCGTTTGGCTGAGACCCTGAAGGGCGGGATGGCTCTGATACCAATTGTAACTACCTCGGTGAATTACGCTCCTAGATACAAGCCTGGATGAGCGGAAATGGTTGAAATAGTACGGTGGGGCCCAAAAGCCACTCACAGGTAGACCTTTCGGCCGTCCCAACCATTTCCAGTCATCGGGACAAGTACGGGCGGCGTAATCGGTAGGCGAAGGGATCAACTACATACACAAATGAGTATGTATGCAAGCCACCATACAATAGTACATCAGAGCCATTCCATCTAAAAAGAAAGGAAATATAGCAACGCCATACGGCAAGATTCAAATGTCCTAGGTAGATTTAATAGTTTAGGATAACCCCTCATACATCACACATCAGAGTATCAGGCGGAAGCGGCAAACAAGGTCCGAGTACGGATAAGAAGCAAATCGGCATAAGATGCCCCAGAAATAAGCACATCCCGCCCACAGATCTCACGGATCCCCGTTCTCGGAATCTCTACACCGAACGATCGTTGCCCACATCATCAGCCTCCTCCACCCTGTATCCGTCCTGTGAGTGTACCTGCTCATCTGAACCAATAATTTATCATGTGAGACCCTAGGGGTATTCAGCAAGTCTTTGTGCCTCTAAAGGGGACACAACCTGGGGTGACGCAATTGCAGCAAAAGATAAACCCTAACAGTTCTATAGATACTCGCTAACCATCCGCCTAACCAAAGATAGGCGGATGTCCGTGAATTAATGACAACAGTTATAACAGTAATATCAACAGATCCATCCCCCTCCTCGCTTACCAACGAGGAAGCGGACGAACAACCCCCATCCGTTGGCAATTTTATTAACCATTCCCTGAGTGTTGCACTATTTACTAGTCAGTTACTTAGTCAAATTAAAAGTGGTACTTTAGTTATGCTTGTCTATGATCGAGAAACTGTGCTCCAAGTCGTCCATAACCGCGGACACGGCTTTCAGAAAGTTTTACCCTGCAGGGGTGCACAAATAGCAACACACACTCGATCAACCTCGGAAGAACCAAATCAAAACCCAACGAGGCCTTCACGACAAAGCAATCACAGGATTCAGAAATATTTCAGGGGGCCACCCCATTGAGTACACCCGCAACGAAGCTAGCTGACTCCGAGACGGACTCAAGGTTTGCGTCAATGGCTGTAAACGACTAGGAACCCAAAACTGGGATTGTCGATACCGCGAAAACACTCCGCTTACCTAAACAGTACAGGTGCTCCTCGCACAATCGTAATAAAGCAGTAAAGCATGGCATAAGTACAGGACAGTAAATAAAACCTCAAACTAGTTTGTGGCCCCAAGAAATAAGAATGAATCAAGCTCTGGCTCAGGGGGGTCCCATAAGCCTCCCGGATGTGGATCGCGCGAATATTCAAGGAACAGGTTTCAAGTACTCGGGGTCCTACGGGACACAAGTGAGCAGGAAAAACCAAATAGCAGATATTGCTCACCGGTGCCACTTTCATTAGTTATCCCATTACTACTCAGGTTAAGTTGTTTTTAGGTACCTCGTTATCCATCAGACTCTCACATACCCTACACATGCTGTTCTACGCCTCGCATGGCTCAAACAACTCCTGTAGTAATGGCTCATGGGATGGAGGAACAAGCTTGGTGGGGTTTAAAATTAAAGGCTATGCAATACTTGGGATTCAGTTTTATGTAGTCGCGAATCAATGATGCAAGAGTAAGATAGAGGCAATAGGTACTGTATGTATGCAAGCATGTGGTAGTGCTTGCCTGGCAGCTCAGTTGAAGCAAGGGATGGATCTGGGTAGTGCTCCTGGTTCTCTTGATATATTCCCTGCTCAGCGTCTATTCGAAGAAGAACCAAACAAACAAGGGCCAACATAAATAAAGTGCACAATCATAAGAATAAAATGCGACAAGCAAACAATCATGCCATGATGAATTATGCACAATTTGCATGGCAATAACATAGCATGGCATGGGTGAGGTGAGAAACAATAATTAAGCACTTTGTTAAATTATTTAGGCATGTTTTACTCCCATAAACAGTTCTGATTATTCAATATTTATATGATGCATGCTTCAAAACAGAACATAGAATGCATAAACAGAAAGGTCTCGTCGAGCTAATCATTTTAGACATATCATTTGTCAAATTTGGAGTTATAAACCAAAAGTTATTAATTAATTAAGGTGAAGGGCAATTTTGTTGTAATTTAATTCAACTTGAAATTTAAAGTGCTCAAATACTATTTTGGATGGAATATTTGAAATCCTCACATTTTTCTGATTTGAAAACATATATTATTTGTTAAATTTGGATTTATAATTTTAAAGTTATTTGAAAACAGATTTAATTTTGAATTTGAATTCATTTGAAATAGATTTGAATTAAACAGACAACCAAAACCTTTTGTTACTCACTCTGTTATACCCACAGACAATGACAGATGGGGACACGGCCGGCTCGGGGCCACACGTGGGCGCGCCAGCGGGGGTGTGCCACGTGGAGGAGCCGGGACCGCGGGTTGAGGCTGCGAAACGTGGGGAGCCTTTTTGCAAAAAGCCAAAGGCACAGACAGGTGGGCCTCCAGGGATCGCGGGCTGCGCAAACGAAAAAGGTGGGGGAGGTTTTAGGGAAAAGTACCACGCGGTACTGTTTTTCTCCTTGCTCTGCATCTGGCGTGCGCGGTGCGCGGCGTGGCGGGACGGGGCGTCGAACCCGCGACGTAGGCGCGTGCGCAGAGGGACAGAGCCACTGCGCTGGCTCGGGCTTGGTGACAGGAGGAGGGGGCGCGGCTAGTTAAGTTCTCTGCGAGGCGCAAGCGGGCAGACGGTGCGCGCTCGCGGGCGCACGCAGTGTGCTCGACGGAACGCACGTCGCCGACAGGAAACGACGGAGGCCAGGGGCATGTCTAGGGGGTTTGTGGGCTCACCGTGAGGGCGTTGGTGTAGGTGGAACGGCTCGAGGCGGTCACGATCGTCGGCGAGGCTGGCGCACCGGCGGCTAGGGTTTGCGTCGGCTCGCGTCGGTGTCCAGCGCTCCTGGTCCTTCTCCTTCGCGTCTGCGGGTACAGGGGTGGTGCAGGGGTCCTCGTGGCCTTCCTCGTCAACCGCGGACGTCACGCCACCGGCTAGGGAGAGGGGTGCAAGGGGGAGACCGACGGTGGCTGGCGTCGGTGGATGGTGGCGGTGGAGAAAGAGGGAGAAGAGGGGAGGCGAGGCAGGGCCTCTGGGGAGATCTGGGAGAGGCCAGAGGGTTGGGAGGGAGGTAGATAAGGACGGGGGTGAGGTGGTTGGCGTGGGGGAGGGGAAGGTGGCGTCGGCCACCTTTTTCCCACCTCTCTCACGTGCTCGCGTGGGGGCCAGGGCAGGCACGGCTGAGGGTGGTAGACCTGGGGGAAAGGGGCTGCCAGGTGGGGCAGGCAAGAGGGAGCTCGGGGTGGGGCAGGCCAGGCAGAGAGAGAGAGCAAGAGAGAGGAGAGGGGGCGCTCGGGTGGGAGCTAGGGTTAGAGGGGGCTCGGGTAGGTAGCCTCGGTTAGGTTGGAACCAGGGTTGGGGTAGCATGGTAGAGAGAGGAGAGGGAGAAGGACAAGTGGGCTCGGCCTAGGGGAAGGGTGGCTAGGGTTTTGAGATTTAAAGAGAGAGGGGAGGTTTAGGGTTTGGGCATGCCCACATGGTCATGCATGGATGGGGGATGGTTTAAAGAGGGGGTAGGGTTTTAGGGTTAGATGGGGTATGGTGATAGGGTAGGATCTTAGCTAGAGGGTAAGAGAGAGAGAGAGAGAGAGAGAGAGAGAGAGAGAGAGAGAGATGGATTGGTTCACTTGACTAGATCAAGCATGATCACACAAGCTCAAACAAGATAGCCAAAGAGAGAGATGAAGAAAAGGTGGTGATGGGGTAGATAGAGATGGGGATGAGGTTTAAGAAAGATCAAAATATATCAAGCCTAAAAGAAAGGATAGAGCTAGAGATGAACCACTCAAAACTTCAAATAAAACCAAAGATGACCAAAGTTGGTGGTGGTTGCATGGGACATGCATTACATTTAATGCACTCCCTAAGAGATTGGTACAAACTTGCATGGGCCATGCATACGCATTAAATGCCAGGTTTTATCTTGTGAAAACAAAATAATATCTCCTGGCATTTATACATATGCATTCCAAAAATATGGAACAAGCCAAGCAAAAGAATTAGAATTTGATCCATCCCAACCCACATGAGCTAGAGGTAAACTCAAATAAAATGCCAAGCTCATATTAAATGGGATGGTGGAATTATAAGGTGGTGAAAGAAAAGGTGGTGGAGCTAATTAAGAGATATGCCCCCAACTCAACTTGGGCATTTAACAATATATCAAGAACCAAATACAATATCAAGAGGCAAATACAATTTATAATGCAAATGAGAGAAGAACCAACACAAACAGGGTTTTGTATGATGCTCAAATGCAAGGTGGCATGATGACATGAACATGATATGATGATGTTGCAACAATTATGTGTAGAGAGTAGCCAATATATTACTAGACCAAGTAGCATTACAATTGTTAGACAAATGGGATGCTACAAGAATTCAAATGGAGACATTTGTAAGCTTGCCTGAAAGCTATTGTTGTAAGAAAACTCTGCGTATGGCAGACTCTTGTCCCAAGTGCGCTTGCATGTCAAAGCACATGCTCGAAGCATGTCTTCCAATATTTGGTTCACTCGCTCAGTCTGTCCATCAGTCTGTGGATGGTAAGCGGTACTAAAATTCAACTGTGTGCCTAAGACTTCATGGATCTTCTTCCAGAACCTTGACGTGAATTGAGTACCTCGATCAGAGACAATCTTCTTTGGAACTCCATGTAGGCAAACAATTCTGGCCATATATAACTCAGCCAATTTCTCCCCATTATAAGAAGTCTTCACTGGAATAAAGTGAGCTGACTTGGTCAATCGATCTACGATAACCCAAATAGAGTCATATCCCGATGATGTCCTCGGAAGCCCTGTGATGAAATCCATCCCGATTTCTTCCCATTTCCACTCAGGAACTTTAAGTGGTTGAAGTAGTCCTGCAGGCTTCTGATGCTCGGCCTTGACTATTCGACATACATCACATCGAGATACATAATCTGCAATTTCATGTTTCATGCTAGACCACCAGAAACTGTCCCGAAGATCATGATACATCTTCGTACTTCCCGGGTGTATGGAGTATGATGACTCATGTGCCTCCTTCATGATTAAATCCTTGAGTTCTTTCTGATCTGGCACCAATAAACGATCTCGGAACCAAATATTTCCCCTTTCATCCTCCTTATAGTCAGGTGCTTCTCCTAACTTGATCTTTGATCGAATCTCTTCGATTCCCTTGTCGTTCTTCTGAGCTTCTCTTACTTGATCCTCTAGAGTAAACTTGACTTCTAACATATCTTCCTTCTCAGCAAGACTCATGTTCAAGTTTAATTTTCTGAATTCCTCATGCAGTTCGGGTTGAGCTTCCTGAATCATAAGATTATTGCAGTAAACCTTTCTGCTCAATGCATCAGCTACGACATTGGCTTTACCAGGGTGATAATTTACGCCAATGTTGTAGTCCTTAATTAATTCCAGCCATCTTCTCTGTCTAAGATTCAAATCTGGTTGGGTGAAAATATACTTTAGGCTCTTATGATCTGTATATATCTCACATCGATTACCAATAAGATAGTGTCTCCAGATCTTCAAAGAATGTACTATGGCAGCCAATTCCAAATCATGTGTGGGATAGTTCACTTCATGTGGACGTAGTTGTCTCGATGCATAAGTTACGACCTTGCCTTCTTGCATAAGAACACAACCCAAACCTTGTTTGGAAGCATCACAATAAACATCAAAATCCTTCCGAATATCTGGCAAAGTTAACACTGGAGCAGAAGTTAGTCTCCTCTTGAGTTCTTGGAAACTGGTCTCACACGTTGGTGTCCACTCAAATTTTTTCTCCTTCTTGATCAACTGTGTCATTGGTCTTGCGATTCTTGAGAATTCTTCTATAAAGCGGCGGTAATATCCCGCAAGTCCGAGGAAGCTCCGTATCTCTGACACATTCTTCGGTTGCTTCCAGCTAAGTACTGACTCCACTTTAGATGGATCCACTGCTACTCCTTCAGTTGAAATAACATGACCAAGAAAATCCACTTGCTTCAACCAAAACTCGCACTTGCTAAACTTGGCATAGAGTTGATGTTCTCTAAGCCATTCTAGAACAATCCGTAGATGTTTCTCGTGCTCTTCCTCATTATGGGAGTAGATCAACACATCATCAATGAATACCACGACGAATTTATCCAAGCAATCCATGAAAACTTTATTCATGAGATTCATGAAGTAAGCTGGTGCATTTGTGAGTCCAAATGACATCACTAGAAACTCATACAACCCATAACGAGTGACAAAAGCTGTTTTGGGTATATCTTCTGGTCGAATCTTTAACTGATGGTATCCTGACCTGAGATCTATCTTTGAGAAAACAGAAGCTCCTTTCAACTGATCAAACAAATCATCTATTCTTGGCAAAGGGTATTTGTTTTTGATGGTTACTTCATTCAGAGCACGGTAGTCCACACACATGCGCATGGAACCATCCTTCTTCTTTACAAACAACACCGGTGCTCCCCAAGGCGAGGTGCTCGGTCTAATGTATCCCTTCTCGATAAGTTCCTGGATTTGCTTCTTCATTTCAGCTAGCTCATTTGCTGGCATTCTATATGGTCTCTTTGCAATAGGGGCAGTGCCTGGAACTAACTCAATGGCAAACTCTATCTCACGGTCTGGTGGAAGACCTGGTAATTCCTCTGGGAACACATCCGGGTATTCCTTAACCACCCTAACATCTGACACAACCATCTCCTTCAAGCTGTTCAACAAACTGGTTACTGCAGTTTCTGATGTTACCTCGGGCTTGTAATTCACCACAATTCCCTCAGTACTGGTTAATGATACGGCTCTAAGTCCACAATCTATCATAGCTTTGTGTTTCCCTAACCAGTTCATGCCAAGAATGACATCTAACCCTTTAGAGTCTAACACTATGAGGTTTGCTAGAAACTCTACTCCCTCAATCGTTATGATCACTTTAGGGCATTTTAAACCCGACATGAGAATTCCCCCAGGTGATTGTACTACCATTGACTGACTCATACCCTCAGTTTTCAAATGGTGTTTTTCAGCAAATTGCTTGGAAACAAATGAATGAGAAGCTCCAGAATCAAAAAGTACTGAACCATAACATGAGTTGATTGGGAACATACCAAGAACAACATCTGAGGCTTCATTGGCTTGTTCAGCTGTGATATGGTTGACTTGACCACGACCCGGCTGTCCTGAGGCATTAGATGCGCCTCCTGGTGTAGGCAGTATGCCTCGCCCACGTCCCACTGTTGGTGTCTTGGAAGCAGACCCCAAATTGAACTTCACTGGTGTTGGCCATGTGTTCTTCTTGTTTGGGCATGCAGCAGAAAAGTGTCCCTCTACGCCACAGTTGTAGCACGCCTTTCCAGCAGTGTTGGCATGGTTTCCTCCAACTTCAGCTCTCGGAGTACGGTAGGAATTGTGCTGAAAGTTATGACTAGGATTTGCTGACTTGGCAGCTGCTCCACGGTAACCAGAGTGGTTATTATTCTTCTGGCGGGAGCTTCCAGCTCCATGCTGACCCTGTGGTGCTTTGCGCTTTCGGTGTTCCTCTAACTCTCTCTTTGAGTTCTCTTGCAGGATAGCCTTGTTTACCAGGCTCTGGAAATTTGGAAAATCATGGGATACCAATCTATCCTTCAGACCTGGGTTCAAACCCCTCAGGAATCTAGCAGTCTTGTCTGCCTCAGTAGGAATATCTGCTTTCCCATAGCGTGATAACTGAGTAAAACGGTCCCAATACTCAGAGACTGACATCTTTCCTTGGACAAGAGCTCGAAATTCATCCCTCTTCAGCTCCATGAGACCAGCAGGAATGTGTGTAGTGCGAAAAGCTTCTGAAAATTCATTCCAGGTGATCGCCTCAGCATCATCATGTGCATCATAAAAACTCTCCCACCAATCTGCAGCTACACCCTGGAGTTGGTGCGCCGCAAACTTCACACGGTCTTGTGCATCAACATTGACCAAAATGAGCTTCCTGCGAATGTCCTTCAGCCAATCATCAACTTCTATAGGATCCGCTGATCCTGCGAAAGTAGGTGGCTTTGTCCTCATGAACTCTGTTATCTTGGACTGTGGTGGAGGATGATGACCTTGATTCTGATTTGGGTTTTGGTTTTGGTTCTGATTCGCCATGTTGGCGGCCATCTGCTACAGTAACTGTGTTTGCATCAACATTATTTGTTCCATGTTGAGTGGCGGCGGCGGTGGTGGTGGTGGTGGTGGCTGCTGTCCCTCATCCTCAGTATCGGTATCAGTGTCATGGACTTCACCCTCAGCGAAGTTCTCCTCGAACGCCGGTCCGCGACCGCGTCCACGTCCACGTCCACCGCGACCACGACCTCGGTTGGCGTTCATCCTGTTGTCGCTCAAGATTAGAATAGACAAGAGGGAAATAAACTACCCCAAAACCAAACTTGCACGGACAAACAATTAGAACATCAAAGAAATCCAAACGAGAACCAAATTTGTCTTAAAAACTCACACATAAAAAGGTTCAAGATAGAGTAGTAGCTATACCACATATAGATCGGTATAGTCTACTCGACACACATGCAATTATTTAAAATAACTAACGTCTCACATATTATTAAATAAAGTCTCTCTCATGGCTCAGTGTAGTCTACTCGTCCAGGTACCCATGCGATCCTGCATTCGGCTGACCAGGTGCCAAGCTAGACTCTGCTTCATCCGAGCTTGCTGGAATCCTTTCTTCAGGCTCTGTTTCTTCCCCCTGAGACTGATCAACATGCTCCTGCTGTACTGGTGATGGCGCCGGAAGTGCGAGCATTGGTGCAACGGTCTGGAGAGAAAGACGGCGCCTCGTTGCACGCTGACATTTCTTATTCCTTGTGACCCGCATACGTGCATGGTACCGGATGCCACGCGCATTGTCGTAAAATGTCATGCGACGCTGTGCATTGGGTTCAGGTTGCGGTAGCTCCAGTCCCTGTCCTTCACCACCATCATTGACTTCCAGCACGGTCTCCATAGCGACCTCGGTCATATGCACCGTGGCGATGGCATCTTCAGCAGTAGCTTCAGCAGCTCCACGTGCAGCATTGACGGCAGCTAAGGTTGTGTTAGCTTCCACCAATCTCTCCTCCAAAGTCTGTGCTCGATCCTGATAGTGATGGATAAGGTGGCGTGCATCCTCTAGCATACCAGTGACTGCAACCAAGCATTCTCTAGTCCGAAGTTGAGTGATGCCATGCGAGTGAGTGTGGGATCATCCTCATTCTGGTACCTCATGTTCTGACGGAGCGCACCTCCCTCATCTCGGTAGGCAAAGTAGCGGAACTGTGTGTTCCGTAACTCATCTTGGTATATACCGGCCATCCTCTGCATTGCCTGGTGAATGGTATGGATGGTGGCATCCACAAAGTCCTCTCCATCAGCAGTGAATTGGTGTCCTCTTGTTCCTGCGCGTCTTCCACGCGGTGATAAGTTCGGGAATACCACCAAGGTAACCCTCATAGTCTCCTCGTCCCAGACATTCCGGAAGGTGTATCCAGTTGCTTCAGGGTCACGGTCATAACCCAACCTTATTAGCATGTCGCGAAACTCTCGACCAAGGTTCCCAAACTCCTCGATCCGGCGGGTCGCAGGTACGGCCATCTACGCACATTTGAATAAGAGGAGAATATCAGTAACACATTTTTGTAAAAGCTAAATGAATAGACGAGCAACAATAAGGAATCCTATTATTCTGTAACATATGTTTTGTTAATATACGCATACTAAAGGCTTTCCATTTTATCTAAGGCCACGTGACTAGGTCGACGTCGGCTCTGATACCACTTATGTGAGGACCGGAATTTAACTTCCAGACCCCCCCTGTGTTTATTCGTCAATCCCAAGATCAACGTTGACGACACAGCGAAATGTATATCATTGCAGACGTACAAAATAGTAATTTATTACAAAGTCTGAATAACAACGTAGTGAAATGTCTAGTGACGTTTATTACATCCAGAAACACAGCGGAAATATAGAATGCGTAGCGACTCCATCTCAGCCACAGGCAGTCGATGTAGTCCACGAGGCCTCACTCATCAGCGTCATCGTAGTAATCATAGTCATCTCCTTCTCCATAGTACTCTGAAGTATCAACAAAAGTATTGCCATGAGTACATGACGTACTCAACATACCCCTTATGCAAAATCTATAATATCTACATGTGGCTTTATGTGGAGGTTATATGGTTCTTTTGCATAAAGCCAATTTTATTTGCAAAATTGTAATAGTTCTGATGAAAGCAGTTTTTTGACGAAAACATGTTTATCATCAATGTGGTAATTCTCAATAGTGTGATTGTCCGCGACAACTCACACAGTTCACAGATTCCGGGATAAGGATAGGGGCAAAGAGGGAAGTAGCAAGACAGGTTCCCGTATGTCAAGAAAGATTCATGTGTCGTCCATGACCGTGGACACGACTATTCGAATAGTTTAAACTCTGCAGAGGTTGTACACTTTTCCCACACGACACAATCTCGTCTTGACGCCCCAGCCGTCGCTGGTTTAATACACACCAATTGGTGTACCGGCAGATGGATTGTGACAAGGTCTTTTAGTTAGATCCCCCAAAGATGTGATATGCCCACCGGGTATGGCGCACGGAACTGAGAGTACGTCCCCAAACCGGTCCCCCCATCTGTGCCGAAGGCTCCCCCCGCAGGCAGACACCTCATCAGCGGTACGGCGATATTAACACCTAAGGCTGACTAACTTACTTGACCAAGCCAGTGCCCATATAGCATGTGGTTGTACGGTTGGTCACAATCTTCAAATCCAAGACTTATTAGGACCTCGTGCGGCACGGACGACGGATTGCCCCCTTCATCTAGTGAAGGGCAGCCAATCACTCCTTCCTTTGATCCAGCTGCCCCCCGCGCCAGTGTTTAGATGGTAAGTTTCACCCAGAGTAGAATAGGGTAGAGAAAGCAACAACGGCTAGCTCAGCGAGCTCATCAAGTTTCAAAAGGGGATATGTGACATGAGGGTCACCCAATTCCTCCGAAGAGGGGAGATCAAGGATCCTACTTATTATTGAGCATGGCTAAGCAATTCTACTCTAATAAGACTACTATATAGTATCTACTCAGGGTATTGTATGGCGACAGGTGTATCAAGGTATGTGTGTAACCAAAATAGCATATATTTATAAAACAATAAAATATAATGCACTTTATAAAGCTGGGATAAGACATGGTAAGGGGCATGCCTTCGTTGTTGTAAAAGTGTTCTTCCTCGTAATCTTGATCCTGCTCAAACCCGTCACTCCCTACGCGTCATAACGATGAACCACCGATCAATACACATTTCAAATAACCACAAATAAGATCCAATATAAAGATCCAAATAGGCTTGCGAGGT
Organism: Avena sativa; assembly: GCA_916181665.1. NCBI lineage: Eukaryota > Viridiplantae > Streptophyta > Magnoliopsida > Poales > Poaceae > Avena > Avena sativa. The sequence goes on along the minus strand of OV702284.1, from coordinate 180,701,686 downwards.
TTGGACGGTTCGGTATAATAAGCGTCGGTCTACCGTTATTAATTAATAAAATAATTTAAGAAAATAATATATTTCTTTGAAATATTCATGTCGCATAAATAAAATATGTCATGCACAAACAGACTATTGCTAGCTAGTCATACAGAGGAACATACACAGTGATAAAGGTACACAAAAAAAAACTATTGACCATACACGCATAAAATGCTAGATCATACATTAAGCATACATGTGTATATAACTCATACAGAAGCTACTGTGATCCACACATGCAATAAGGGAGCACATGAACTAGACTAGATAAAAGCACAGTAACATGACTCTATAATCAGCTAGCAAAGCTACTGTATCCGAAGCACAATATACTAATATAGCATAATAAGCTACCAACTAAATAAAATATTGCTGAACTTAGGAGTTGTAACATCTACTAGTGTAAAAAAAACTATATGCTGAAATTCATGATGAGTAACAAGCCAATATAATAAATCCTATGATTACTCTACTCTGATGAACTGAATGAACAACGTCACTAGTATACAAAACTACATGTCGTTCGTACACCGCCAAACCAAAAACACTTGAGCATATTTAATCAATTGTGCTACTATTACAATCAAACTAGATGACCAAACATACTCACTAGCTAGAAGAAACAGAACATCGGCACAAACAGTGTGTACATGTACATGACCACGTGCATAGCAAAGTACTGAATCAAACACTTTCTAAAACAGATTGATAGTGACAAATCTACTCACAACTAACAATACTACTGGCTTCCTAATGTTGTTTGACACGTTTCATAGGTTGGGCTCAAGGTCAAAAGGCATGTCCTTGATGGTCTAATCTGCTCATGTCATCGGACGGCATTCGGTTCACCGGCACCGCCGTAAACTATAAAACTACTGTGAGAAAACATGTCTAGGAGGTAGGCATAGGTGCGGATAGGTTGTGGTTGAAAGGATTTGTGCCGAAGCTCACCGAGTGCGACGCGATCGTCCGACGAAGATGATGAACTGAGATGAACGTAGGCGAAGTGCGTCTCCGGCGATCCGCGTCTCGTCCTTCTAGTCCACGAGTCGGCTCCCCACGTCTTTGTGCTTCCCGTGACGTAGTAGCTCGTCCTTCTAGCAGCTCGTCTCCTCCTCGTCGGAGCTGCCAGAGATGTCGCCGACGTCCCGCGGCGACCGGCGGAGCTCTCCAAGGTGAACTGGAATAGGATCACAAGGCTCTGATGGTGGTGGAGAATTGCAAGAGGGGACGCCGGGGAGATGTATGGGTCTTGATATTTGATTGTGAGTAACGACAGAAGTTTATGGTCCGGTTTATGGCGTTGATGGATGGCGTTTCAAGTTGACTGTAGAGTGTTGTTCGTGCTTGTGCAGGGAGATGAAACAGCGGGCGCTTGGTTCTGATTGGCTTGGTGTTAAACTGCAGCGCTGCTGCTAGCAAGAGAAGAACGACACGATTTGGTACATGCTAGAAAAGAAAAGAAGGAATAGAGATGAGAGAAGATAGTACGCTCATGGATCTGATAGGAAAGAAGCAACGTTGCTAGTGCATTTGCATGCACGTGCATGTCTACATAATTAAATCCCATGGAAATTTTTTTGGGGAAGAACCAAATAAGAAATAAATTGATAATTCAGAAGAAAAACCGACTAAAATAAATAAATATGAAGTACTATGAGATATTTTATTCTTCTTCTTATATCTAAATAATTCCAATAAAGTTGGAATTGATTTAAAAACATAAAACCAATAAATAAAATTATTTTATTTTATTCGCCGCAACATCCTTTGATAAAAAAAATTCAACCATAAAAATCAGGATGTTACAGTTCTACCCACCTTATAAGGAATCTCGACCCCGAGATTCGGCCTAAGAGAAAAGATTTGGAAACTCCGCGCGAAGGGCATCCTCTCGTTCCCATGTCGCTTCCTCCTCACTATGGTTACTCCATTGAACCTTGCAGAATTTGATCACGTTTCTTCTAGTGGTTCTTAACTGCTCATCGAGAATTTTAACTGGATATTCCTCATAAGTCAAATCATCCTGAACTTCTATGTCATCCAAAGAAGTTTTCCGAGCCTCTTCCTCTGGTTTATCAAAACATTTCTTTAGTTGAGACACGTGGAACACGTTGTGTACCTTGGACAATTTCTCTGGTAACGCCAACTCATAAGCAACCTCTCCACGCCTGGCGGTGATTGTAAAGGGTCCAATATATCGAGGTGCCAACTTCCCTTTCAATCCAAAACGTCGCATCCCGCGAAGTGGGGATACCTTCAGGTACACATCATCCCCCTTCTTAAATGCTAAATCATGACGGCGTCTATCGGCATAGACTTTCTGTCTAGATTGGGCGGCCCGCAACCTTTCCTGAATCATCTTTACTTGCTTATCTGCCTCTTCAAGAGTGTCGGGTCCAAAAACTTGATTTTCTCCCACTTCATGCCAATTTAGTGGGGTGCGGCACTTTCGTCCATACAAGAATTCAAATGGAGACATTTGTAAGCTTGCCTGAAAGCTATTGTTGTAAGAAAACTCTGCGTATGGCAGACTCTTGTCCCAAGTGCACTTGCATGTCAAAGCACATGCTCGAAGCATGTCTTCCAATATTTGGTTCACTCGCTCAGTCTGTCCATCAGTCTGTGGATGGTAAGCGGTACTAAAATTCAACTGTGTGCCTAAGACTTCATGGATCTTCTTCCAGAACCTTGACGTGAATTGAGTACCTCGATCAGAGACAATCTTCTTTGGAACTCCATGTAGGCAAACAATTCTGGCCATATATAACTCAGCCAATTTCTCCCCATTATAAGAAGTCTTCACTGGAATAAAGTGAGCTGACTTGGTCAATCGATCTACGATAACCCAAATAGAGTCATATCCCGATGATGTCCTCGGAAGCCCTGTGATGAAATCCATCCCGATTTCTTCCCATTTCCACTCAGGAACTTTAAGTGGTTGAAGTAGTCCTGCAGGCTTCTGATGCTCGGCCTTGACTCTTCGACATACATCACATCGAGATACATAATCTGCAATTTCATGTTTCATGCTAGACCACCAGAAACTGTCCCGAAGATCATGACACCTCTTCGTACTTCCCGGGTGTATGGAGTATGATGACTCATGTGCCTCCTTCATGATTAAATCCTTGAGTTCTTTCTGGTCTGGCACCAATAAACGATCTCGGAACCAAATATTTCCCCTTTCATCCTCCTTATAGTCAGGTGCTTCTCCTAACTTGATCTTTGATCGAATCTCTTCGATTCCCTTGTCGTTCTTCTGAGCTTCTCTTACTTGATCCTCTAGAGTAAACTTGACTTCTAACATATCTTCCTTCTCAGCAAGACTCATGTTCAAGTTTAATTTTCTGAATTCCTCATGCAGTTCGGGTTGAGCTTCCTGAATCATAAGATTATTGCAGTAAACCTTTCTGCTCAATGCATCAGCTACGACATTGGCTTTACCAGGGTGATAATTTACGCCAATGTTGTAGTCCTTAATTAATTCCAGCCATCTTCTCTGTCTAAGATTCAAATCTGGTTGGGTGAAAATATACTTTAGGCTCTTATGATCTGTATATATCTCACATCGATTACCAATAAGATAGTGTCTCCAGATCTTCAAAGAATGTACTACGGCAGCCAATTACAAATCATGTGTGGGATAGTTCACTTCATGTGGACGTAGTTGTCTTGATGCATAAGCTACGACCTTGCCTTCTTGCATAAGAACACAACCCAAACCTTGTTTGGAAGCATCACAATAAACTTCAAAATCCTTCCGAATATCTGTCAAAGTTAACACTGGAGTAGAAGTTAGTCTCCTCTTGAGTTCTTGGAAACTGGTCTCACACGCTGGTGTCCACTCAAATTTGTTCTCCTTCTTGATCAACTGTGTCATTGGTCTTGCGATTCTTGAGAATTCTTCTATAAAGCGGCGGTAATATCCCGCAAGTCCGAGGAAGCTCCGTATCTCTGACACATTCTTCGGTTGCTTCCAGCTAAGTACTGACTCCACTTTAGATGGATCCACTGCTACTCCTTCAGTTGAAATAACATGACCAAGAAAATCCACTTGCTTCAACCAAAACTCGCACTTGCTAAACTTGGCATAGAGTTGATGTTCTCTAAGCCATTCTAGAATAATCCGTAGATGTTTCTCATGCTCTTCCTCATTACGGGAGTAGATCAACACATCATCAATGAATACCACGACGAATTTATCCAAGCAATCCATGAAAACTTTATTCATGAGATTCATGAAGTAAGCTGGTGCATTTGTGAGTCCAAATGACATCACTAGAAACTCATACAACCCATAACGAGTGACAAAAGCTGTTTTGGGTATATCTTCTGGTCGAATCTTTAACTGATGGTATCCTGACCTGAGATCTATCTTTGAGAAAACAGAAGCTCCTTTCAACTGATCAAACAAATCATCTATTCTTGGCAAAGGGTATTTGTTTTTGATGGTTACTTCATTCAGAGCACGGTAGTCCACACACATGCGCATGGAACCATCCTTCTTCTTTACAAACAACACCGGTGCTCCCCAAGGCGAGGTGCTCGGTCTAATGTATCCCTTCTCGATAAGTTCCTGGATTTGCTTCTTCATTTCAGCTAGCTCATTTGCTGGCATTCTATATGGTCTCTTTGCAATAGGGGCAGTGCCTGGCACTAACTCAATGGCAAACTCTATCTCACGGTCTGGTGGAAGACCTGGTAATTCCTCTGGGAACACATCCGGGTATTCCTTAACCACCCTAACATCTGACACAACCATCTCCTTCAAGCTGTTCAACAAACTGGTTACTGCAGTTTCTGATGTTACCTCGGGCTTGTAATTCACCACAATTCCCTCAGTACTGGTTAATGATACGGCTCTAAGTCCACAATCTATCATAGCTTTGTGTTTCCCTAACCAGTTCATGCCAAGAATGACATCTAACCCTTTAGAGTCTAACACTAAGAGGTTTGCTAGAAACTCTACTCCCTCGATCGTTATGATCACTTTAGGGCATTTTAAACCCGACATGAGAATTCCCCCAGGTGATTGTACTACCATTGCCTGACTCATACCCTCAGTTTTCAAATGGTGTTTTTCAGCAAATTGCTTGGAAACAAATGAATGAGAAGCTCCAGAATCAAAAAGTACTGAACCATAACATGAGTTGATTGGGAACATACCAAGAACAACATCTGAGGCTTCATTGGCTTGTTCAGCTGTGATATGGTTGACTTGACCACGACCCGGCTGTCCTGAGGCATTAGATGCGCCTCCTGGTGTAGGCAGTATGCCTCGCCCACGTCCCACTGTTGGTGTCTTGGAAGCAGACCCCAAATTGAACTTCACTGGTGTTGGCCCTGTGTTCTTCTTGTTTGGGCATGCAGCAGAAAAGTGTCCCTCTACGCCACAGTTGTAGCACGCCTTTCCAGCAGTGTTGGCATGGTTTCCTCCAACTTCAGCTCTCGGAGTACGGTAGGAATTGTGCTGAAAGTTATGACTAGGATTTGCTGACTTGGCAGCTGCTCCACGGTAACCAGAGTGGTTATTATTCTTCTGGCGGGAGCTTCCAGCTCCATGCTGACCCTGTGGTGCTTTGCGCTTTCGGTGTTCCTCTAACTCTCTCTTTGAGTTCTCTTGCAGGATAGCCTTGTTTACCAGGCTCTGGAAATTTGGAAAATCATGGGATACCAATCTATCCTTCAGACCTGGGTTCAAACCCCTCAGGAATCTAGCAGTCTTGTCTGCCTCAGTAGGAATATCTGCTTTCCCATAGCGTGATAACTGAGTAAAACGGTCCCAATACTCAGAGACTGACATCTTTCCTTGGACAAGAGCTCGAAATTCATCCCTCTTCAGCTCCATGAGACCAGCAGGAATGTGTGTAGTGCGAAAAGCTTCTGAAAATTCATTCCAGGTGATCGCCTCAGCATCATCATGTGCATCATAAAAACTCTCCCACCAATCTGCATCTACACCCTGGAGTTGGTGCGCCGCAAACTTCACACGGTCTTGTGCATCAACATTGACCAAAATGAGCTTCCTGCGAATGTCCTTCAGCCAATCATCAACTTCTATAGGATCCGCTGATCCTGCGAAAGTAGGTGGCTTTGTCCTCATGAACTCTGTTATCTTGGACTGTGGTGGAGGATGATGACCTTGATTCTGATTTGGGTTTTGGTTTTGGTTTTATCTAAGGCCACGTGACTAGGTCGACGTCGGCTCTGATACCACTTCTGTGAGGACCGGAATTTAACTTCCAGACCCCCCTGTGTTTATTCGTCAATCCCAAGATCAACGTTGACGACACAGCGAAATGTATATCATTGCAGACGTACAAAATAGTAATTTATTACAAAGTCTGAATAACAACGTAGTGAAATGTCTAGTGACGTTTATTACATCCAGAAACACAGCGGAAATATAGAATGCGTAGCGACTCCATCTCAGCCACAGGCAGTCGATGTAGTCCACGAGGCCTCACTCATCAGCGTCATTGTAGTAATCATAGTCATCTCCTTCTCCATAGTACTCTGAAGTATCAAAAAAAGTATTGCCATGAGTACATGACGTACTCAACATACCCCTTATGCAAAATCTATAATATCTACATGTGGCTTTATGTGGAGGTTATATGGTTCTTTTGCATAAAGCCAATTTTATTTGCAAAATTGTAATAGTTTTGATGAAAGCAATTTTTTGACGAAAACATGTTTATCATCAATGTGGTAATTCTCAATAGTGTGATTGTCCGCGACAACTCACACAGTTCACAGATTCTGGGATAAGGATAGGGGCAAAGAGGGAAGTAGCAAGACAGGTTCCCGTATGTCAAGAAAGATTCATGTGTCGTCCATGACCGTGGACACGGCTATTCGAATAGTTTAAACTCTGCAGAGGTTGTACACTTTTCCCACACGACACAATCCCGTCTTGACGCCCCAGCCGTCGCTGGTTTAATACACACCAATTGGTGTACCGGCAGATGGATTGTGACAAGGTCTTTTAGTTAGATCCCCCAAAGATGTGATATGCCCACCGGGTATGGCGCACGGAACTGAGAGTACGTCCCCAAACCGGTCCCCCCATCTGTGCCGAAGGCTCCCCCCGCAGGCAGACACCTCATCAGCGGTACGGCGATATCAACACCTAAGGCTGACTAACTTACTTGACCAAGCCAGTGCCCATATAGCATGTTGTTGTACGGTTGGTCACAATCTTCAAATCCAAGACTTATTAGGACCTCATGCGGCACGAACGACGGATTGCCCCCTTCATCTAGTGAAGGGCAGCCAATCGCTCCTTCCTTTGATCCAGCTGCCGCCCGCGCCAGTGTTTAGATGGTAAGTTTCACCCAGAGTAGAATAGGGTAGAGAAAGCAACAACGGCTAGCTCAGCGAGCTCATCAAGTTTCAAAAGGGGATATGTGACATGAGGGTCACCCAATTCCTCCGAAGAGGGGAGATCAAGGATCCTACTTATTATTGAGCATGGCTAAGCAATTCTACTCTAATAAGACTACTATATAGTATCTACTCAGGGTATTGTATGGCGACAGGTGTATCAAGGTATGTGTGTAACCAAAATAGCATATATTTATAAAACAATAAAATATAATGCACTTTATAAAGCTGGGATAAGACATGGTAAGGGGCATGCCTTCGTTGTTGTAAAAGTGTTCTTCCTCGTAATCTTGATCCTGCTCAAACCCGTCACTCCCTACGCGTCATAACGATGAACCACCGATCAATACACATTTCAAATAACCACAAATAAGATCCAATATAAAGATCCAAATAGGCTTGCGAGGTTTGGACGGTTCGGTATAATAAGCGTCGGTCTACCGTTATTAATTAATAAAATAATTTAAGAAAATAATATATTTCTTTGAAATATTCATGTCGCATAAATAAAAATATGTCATGCACAAACAGACTATTGCTAGCTAGTCATACAGAGGAACATACACAGTGATAAAGGTACACAAAAAAAACTATTGACCATACACGCATAAAATGCTAGATCATACATTAAGCATACATGTGTATATAACTCATACAGAAGCTACTGTGATCCACACATGCAATGAGGGAGCACATGAACTAGACTAGATAAAAGCACAGTAACATGACTCTATAATCAGCTAGCAAAGCTACTGTATCCGAAGCACAATATACTAATATAGCATAATAAGCTACCAACTAAATAAAATATTACTGAACTTAGGAGTTGTAACATCTACTAGTGTAAAAAAAAACTATATGCTGAAATTCATGATGAGTAACAAGCCAATATAATAAATCCTATGATTACTCTTCTCTGATGAACTGAATGAACAACGTCACTAGTATACAAAACTACATGTCGTTCGTACACCGCCAAACCAAAAACACTTGAGCATATTTAATCAATTGTGCTACTATTACAATCAAACTAGATGACCAAACATACTCACTAGCTAGAAGAAACAGAACATCGGCACAAACAGTGTGTACACGTACATGACCACGTGCATAGCAAAGTACTGAATCAAACACTTTCTAAAACAGATTGATAGTGACAAATCTACTCACAACTAACAATACTACTGGCTTCCTAATGTTGTTTGACACGTTTTATAGGTTGGGCTCAAGGTCAAAAGGCATGTCCTTGATGGTCTAATCTGCTCATGTCATCGGACGGCATTCGGTTCACCAGCACCGCCGTAAACTATAAAACTACGGTGAGAAAACATGTCTAGGAGGTAGGCATAGGTGCGGATAGGTTGTGGTTGAAAGGATTTGTGCCGAAGCTCACCGAGTGCGACGTGATCGTCCGACGAAGATGATGAACTGAGATGAACGTAGGCGAAGTGCGTCTCCGGCGATCCGCGTCTCGTCCTTCTAGTCCACGAGTCGGCTCCCCACGTCTTTGTGCTTCCCGTGACGCAGTAGCTCGTCCTTCTAGCAGCTCGTCTCCTCCTCGTCGGAGCTGCCGGAGATGTCGCCGACGTCCCGCGGCGACCGACGGAGCTCTCCAAGGTGAACTGGAATAGGATCCCAAGGCTCTGATGGTGGTGGAGAATTGCAAGAGGGGACGCTGGGGAGATGTATGGATCTTGATGTTTGATTGTGAGTAACGACAGAAGTTTATGGTCCGGTTTATGGCGTTGATGGATGGCGTTTCAAGTTGACTGTAGAGTGTTGTTCGTGCTTGTGCAGGGAGACGAAACAGCGGGCTCTTGGTTCTGATTGGCTTGGTGTTAAACTGTAGCGCTGCTGCTAGCAAGAGAAGAACGACACGATTTGGTACATGCTAGAAAAGAAAAGAAGGAATAGAGATGAGAGAAGATAGTACGCGCATGGATCTGATAGGAAAGAAGCAACGTTGCTAGTGCATTTGCATGCACGTGCATGTCTACATAATTAAATCCCATGGATTTTTTTTAGGAAGAACCAAATAAGAAATAAATTGATAATTCAGAAGAAAAACCGACTAAAATAAATAAATATGAAGTACTATGAGATATTCTATTCTTCTTCTTATATCTAAATAATTCCAATAAAGTTGGAATTGATTTAAAAACATAAAACCAATAAATAAAATTATTTTATTTTATTCGCCGCAACATGCTTTGATAAAAAAAAAATTCAACCATAAAAATCAGGATGTTACAACAACCAAACACTTGGATATTACGCACCAAGCGTCACTTGGATATTACACACCAAGTTCTCAAATTCCCACCCATTGGCGATATTACTCACGCCATGGGGTTTTTAAAACTTTGTTTTAGAAAAAGAGAGGAAGATCCTTCAGAGGCTCCATCCTTCAGATGCTCAATGTTGTTCTGTTTCCGTGAACACGACTGATCGATCAGATTGCAATACTCTCGAGAGTTTGTGCACTTTACCCACAATCCATGATCAAGTCCTTTTACAGACAAGACCATGGCGAGGCTTTCCCTTAGTAGCCCCTCTACCTTCCGGATCCAACCGTGCCAAGAACCTCCAAATGTTGGTACCCAGGTGAGGTTTCCCACTAAGTACTAGGCCAAGACAGAGCCCATAATGTATTGTGGTTGCACTGGAAGCTTCTGAATTCTGAAACATGGCAGACTTCTTTGATTCCTGGGCGGCCGTCCTCCACCAAAATCTCACTCGTTGACCTGACAACCATTCCGCCCAGAAGAAAACTTAGTTTTATTTTGAGGTGGATTTTGAGAAGAAAAAGTTTGCTCTAAAGAGCCTTTATACTTAGAAAATTCTTTGTCTTTCGAACCCCCCAACGGTACTTTGTATATATATAGCATAGCAAGCAATACTTAGCAAAAACAGGGGTAACCTATTAGGAGGGTAAATCCTAAGTATGGAGCTACTCATGGCATACTACAAAATCATCGCACTTGCAAAATAATACTAAGGAAAAATTCTACTAGAACATCCTACACATGCATACTACAGAATTTTGAAGATCACATGCATAGAACCAAAACTGGGACAAAAGTTATGAACAAGTGGTGTAACTTGCCTTATGTTGATAATATCGGTGTTGATTGTATTTCTCCGTAGCAATCGCACTCTCCGAACAATCTAATACGAGGACAAGGTAGTTCCAATCAAAATATTGCGAACATAGCAAACACAACAAGGATGATCGAAAACATGCATGATGATTTAACATTACACAATGGGTATAATTAGTTTTATGAATATTAATATATCATATGATGCATGTATGAGTTCATTTAATGCAATAGGGTACTTGTTATTAATAATTACTTGCCAATACAAGGGTTTTGATAGTTCTATTGTAACGCCTGTTCTAACTGTAGAATTAAATTTGTTTCTTGGGTTTACTAGATAGAGGACGTTAATACGAACCAGTAGGCGTTGGATTCACCCTAATCGTAGTTATAGATCTTTTTATATGATTTAAACAATGTTTAATGGGTTTTAAATGATTCATACAGTTTCTGTTGCCTAAAAATCAAACTAAAATTATATCTGTAATCTCCACGGAATTGTGATTTCAGGGACATATTATTTGTAATTTTCTGAACAGTATTTATTTCTTATGAATTTATTACTCTAAATAAGCCAGTAAACCATTTATTTAATTGCTGCGAAACCTTATAGTATTTTACTGAACCATTTACAGATTGATGATCTACATGGAACCAGCTTTATATCGGTATATTATTTATATTTTTGTGATATGCAAATAATTTTCTACGAATTTAATGATTTCTAAAGCCATTAAAACTAATTAAATTGCTACGGGGTAAATATTCCGCAAAGGCTAGATCCAATCAGATATTATTAAAGTACATTACAGTAGCTTCAATTTGATATATTATTCATATTTTTCGGAGTTACAGATAATTTCTTATGAATTTATTAACCGAAAAGACCATTAAAACTAATTAAATTACTGCAGTAACCACGTACAGTAAAAGTTGGATCTATTCTAATAAGATGATTCTACGTGAAATTATCTTCAGTTTGATATATTATACGCAATTTTTGGACGTGGTATGAATTTTACAAGTTAGATCTATAATGTGCAATTTTAAATTCAAACGGAATATTCCAGGGAATATTCCGCTGATTGGACATGTTGACTTTGCATGCTGACTGGGACTAGATGTTGACCTTACGTGACGTGACGTTGATGAGGAAGATGACCGAGATGACGACATGGCACGCACCGGTTTGATTGGACCTCGACCGTATGGATAGGATCCGGTGGCTAGAAGAAGAGATTGACCCGATTTTGGCTCAGAATAGACAAGAAATAGATCTGTGTTAGAGAGACAAATCCGTAGGTCAAATTAAAAAACTCAGAACATGAAAGTTGTGGGGAATCATTATTCCTACCTTCTCACCAAAGGAATTTGGATTTGAAGAAACGAGCGCGAGTAGATCTTGGATTTACACCGTAAGATCTGAAATATTGCGATACGAAATTCTCCGGCTGTGGTGGATAAAAAGAGGTGAGGTTTGTCGGGATTGAAAGATTTCGACGATTCCTACAACTTTCTTTTTTGACCGAAGGCAAACGACGAAGTCTAGATGGGTTAAAAAGCGAAATAAGATTCGGGAATATGTAGATTCGGGATTTCGAGAATAGAAACTCGTACAGCCGTGGCTCCACGAGTTTATATGAAGATCTAGGATGGTGTAGAGATAGGCCTTGGAGTAGGGAACAAGTAGAAACAAACGGAAGTCGATTCGGAGTTGTAGATACAAAGTTATAGCAGTTTGAGTAGAGATAGGTTTAACAAAACAGATTTTACACGCTTTTTGGAGCAACCCGATCGATCCCTGTACGCGCGCGTGGCCTGGTCCGGTCGGTCCCCTTGCTGGGCCGCCGGCTGGCTCGGCCGGTCCGTTTTTTTTTAACTTGTTTCTCTCGTATCTTTTGCATACGAACTTCAAATGATATGATTCTTGTTTCTAAATTTTTCTAAAATTGAATAGATCATTGTAGGATCAAATTTTTAATCTTTTTACTAGTTTGGAAGTAGTGGATTTATAAATCCTTGTATATTTTATTTTATTTATATCTTTATGTGTTTGTATTTGATACATAACTTTTTCATATTAGCTTCAAATGAGCTCAATTTTGTTTCTAAAATTTTGTAATATTAATTGGATCTTTTTAGGCTATAATTTAGCAACAATCGTTGTCTTAACAATAGTGGGTTTTATAAAGTCAATTTAATTTCCTTTAGGAACATCTCGGCAAATTAACTATAGGATTTTAGATACCAGGATTTGGATTCAGTTTGTGAGAACTTTGCATGGATGAAATGCTTATGAATTCTTCATGAGTTTCATTTTGAAATCTTGCACACCAATTCCACAATCCATAATCAATCCATGCCCTTTTGCCTATATGGCTACTTAGGTCTTAACAAAAGAGTATAAGATTTTGAATTCAAGGTCGAGAGGATTTTCTATTCAAAAAGTTTCTTATCTTTGAGAATTTTGAACATAATCAAACAATCAATCAAACTTATTTATTTATTTCACATTCCAAAATTAGGAGAATTTTGGGATGTGACATAACATTTCAAAAATTATGATTTTTTAAAAATCATGATCATTTCCAAAAAATATTAACTCAATTTTAAAAATCATGATTTTTTAAAATAACCCTACATTTGTTAAAAAACCATGTATATATTTCAAATATTATGAACTAATTTTAAAATATCATGGACATTTTTAAAGCGCGTAAATTTTCAAAAAAATAATGAATGGTTTTCGGAAATCATGAACAATTTTTTAACAAATCTAAAAAAAATCAAAATCATGATTTTTTTTTCTAAAAATCATTTTTTATCAAATCGTAAAAAAGAAAATAAAAGAAATTGGAAAGAAAAGAAAAAAAAAGAAAAAGGAAAAAGGAAAAGAAGCTATATGTGCCGACTCAATTCAGCAACATGCGTGTGACGCGAGCATCCTACGCCGCATTTGGGGTGCCCCTATTTGCCGCCTTAAGTGAGAGGGATTTTCTCCCGTTTGAAGGGGCCACTAGATAGGTCGGGGTCTAATGCTTGGTATGCTACTGTTTTTCTTTTTTTACTTTGAATTTTTTTATGATCTAAAAAAAATCTGTTCAAAAGTTGAAAATGTTTGGATTTGAAAATTGTTTACATTTTGAAAAGGTTCAAATTTTAGGGTTGTTTGAATTAAAAAAATATCCATATTTCAAGATTTCTCAAATTTGAAAAAATATCCAAATTCAATTTGAATTTTAAAAACATAAAAAAATAAACAGAAAGTAAAAAAATAGTCAAACCTGAACGAGGAAAAATAGAAAAAACTAGAAATCAAACCCAAAATTAGAATTCATAAAGGAAAACCGTGCCAACGGGTCGCGCCCAGCTCGCACCCGACGCTGCGTGTTTTATCCTGCAACATGCAGAGAATAGGGATTCTATTTTTTGCTCGACGCGAGCGTTTATAATGCATAGATAATAGGGGGTGCTATTTTTTGCCCGACGCGAGCGTTTATAATGCACGTATGCGGTCTAGTAAGAAGTAATGTTCATTTTTCATAGTAATAAAAATGTTAAAAGTTAAAATATGAAAATGGTATATTCAAAAAATTTCAAATTCAAAAGTTTTCAAAATGTAAAATTGTTCAAATACAAGAAAAATTTAAATATAAAAATTGTTTATTTTTGAAAATTCTTTAGTATTTAATAATTATTTAGAATATTAAAATGTATAGTTATAAGAAAAAGGAAAAAAATAGAAAATATAAAAGAAAACCATCTAAAATACAGAAATACTGAACCAAAAAAGAAACAGGGAGAAAGACCGAAAACCAACTGAAAAACCCTTCAGAAAATTCAAAAATTAAACACACGATAACTAATGTTCCGCACGTGTTGAGCACAGAATAGCATTTTCACGCAGAATAGGGTTTCCGCATTGGGCATATGCATTTGCCGCTACCCCGCGTCAAGCCCAAAAATCAAATGGGCCACAATAGAATAACTCGTGAGTCTGGGCCACTGGTTTTTGCGGGTCATGACGAGTATTCTTTTTTTTTTTTTTTGCATAGGTCATGACGAGTATTCTACGGCAGTGGGGTTGTCTCAAAAAAATAAATTGTACAGTAGTGGGCTGCGGACCTGCGGTACTGAACAAATCGGCTCCGCGGAATACTAGGATCTGCCGCTAGCGGAGCGACCCAGGAAAGCCCAGGAACAACGGACACGGAGATGAGCTTGGCGCTTCTAGGAGGCTACTCCTCCGCCGAGGACGATGAGCCCGCCGCCGGCGCCGCGGCGGACCTGAGCGACTCCGGCGGCTCATCAGCAGAAGAGGACGGATCGGACGGCGACAAGGCCTCTGCTCCTCCGAAGCCGGCCGCGGAGCTCCGCCGCCGCGTAAACCCTAGCCCCGGCGATGGGGACTCCTCGCTGCCTTCCGCGCTGGATGTCTTCGCCGAGATATCTGGCCCCCCGGACTTCCTGAACCGCAGAGTGGCCGAGCCCGAGGAGGTGCGGGAGGCGCTCGGCGTGCTCGATCGCCGCTCCCGGCAGGGGATAAAGCAGCCACCTCCCGGTGAGACTTTTAAACTTGTACTTATTCGACCGCAGACTTTCATACTTGGATAATTGTTTAGTTCATAATTTCTGTGTTCTACGCAAAATCAAATGATTCGCATGGTAGTAACTAGTAAGTAATGCATGGTTTCTTGCTCATTTTTTTGTTATGTAACGAGAATCGATTGTCCAAATCTGGCAATACGTGTGAAGTTTTTGTTGTTCTTGCTTCCTTAGTGCTCTCAAGATATTTGATCATAGAATTTCCTTGCTACAGGGTTAGGTCCTAGAGCCTATGGTTGTTCAATTTGACTCTTGAGTAACTTACAATGCTCTTGTTGGTGCTCTACTGTAAAAGTAGTCACTGTAGTTGTGCTTATACATGTTTAAGGTGCCTAGTCGTATGAAATTTGCCTGTCCAGTCTTTTTGTTGTGATAACTGAGTAGAATTAGAGGAATTTGTGTTGTTTTCTTTTGTTATTTTACATGGTATGATGCTTGATTGTTAATTTGCTATGCGCAAGTTGTTCAATTATTATGAAGCCGAGATGATTGCATAGCTGGCATATTTAGGATAGAAAAAAAAAGATGCAATACTCTTATTCAAATGAAGAGATGCGATGTTTTTTTCTTTAAATCTGTGGTCAACATATTTGGGCCTATTGGGTCGATGTACTGGATGAGGGTTGCTATTACATTATTGTTATATGCTACTACCTCCGTCCCAAATTATAAGACCTTTTTGTAGGCTATTTTAGCCTACCAAAACATCTTATAATTTGGAACAGAGGAAGTACTTGTGCACTATATATGTACTGGGGCTACTTCAGTTCATTGTTAGACCAATCAGAAAGAGTGAAGGATTATAGATCTGGGTATCTAGCTTCTTACAGTGGGGATTCACATGGAAATATTTGTATAAATATTTTATGGAATAGGCCGATAAACCCTGGTCATTATCTGTCCATGCTTATCAAATGGGTATAATTGGTCATTTTGAATATCTTCTGCACTATGACTGAATTGCAAAATTTTATAACTTGTTTGAAATTGAGGTATATGGCAGAGAGGCTCTTATAATGTGTGCTGGCTTCTGATAATATTCCTATTTATATTCATGCCAATGATTGCATTTCAAGTTCATGTTGGCCTCTGCCTAATCTGATTAAAAACTATGTTCAGGTGCGGTTGTGGCGGCGAAACCACAGTTGGTTGCCATTCGTGAGCGAGTTAGCAGTGACATGAAGAATGGTGCCATTGCTCAAGGTTCTGCTGAATGTTTCAAACGGCTATAATTTCCCCCTTCTTAATAGGACATGCATTATGACTGTTTTGCAAATTTTCATAGCTTGTTACTATTCTTGAATATGAGATAGATGGTAAAGCAGATCTTATCATATGTGCTGTAATTAATCTGATATAATATTCCTAGTTGTGCTCATGGCATGTATATTCTATTTCAGATTATTGTTTTCCCCCGACTAATCTGACTAGTAAACTATTTTCAGGTGTGGTTGTGTCGGCAAAACCACAGTTGGTTGCCGATCATGAACGAGTTAGCAGTGACATGAAAAGTAGTGCTAATCCTCCAGGTTCTGTCGAGGGAAAGAGGAAAATCGGCGCCGCAAATCCTGGACCAGAAGATGCTGCCGAGCTTCTAAGGTAACGAATGCTCACTTTCATTCACCAAACAACTAGTACGAAATAACCAACCAAAAGCATACCGAGCATATATATGCTATCTTTAGTCCTGGTTTTGTCCTCTAGGGCTTCTTAACAGCATTGTTTATTTTTCCTTTTCGAAATGTAGAATGTGCCTCCAATGTGGTATACCAAAGACATATTCGCACCATCAAGGCATGGTATGCCCTGTCTGCAATGATAAACCCATGCAGACGAAGGAGCCCGAGAAGAAGAAGGCTTCTGCTGTCAAAGACAAGGAGAAGGTGAAGAGGATGAGAGGGCAGTCGTCGCATGCTTCGTGGAAGAGCGAAACTGAGATGGCTCTGCGGCAACAGTTTGACTGATTACTCGTTAGTGTCGCCTGGAATGGCAATGTTGTAGCGAGACGGCTCACTGGGGCGAATTTTGAAGTTCTCTTTACCTTGTAACTGCTTCATCTGGTCTCCAACTTATCACCGTTTTGCCTCTTGTATCTGTAGTTCTCACACATGCACGGATTTGTTTGATAAGCTGTCCCTGTTAAATGTTTCCCAGAGAAGACTGGATATTTTTCCAGAATCTACTGGGAACTTAAGGTGTCTGGCAAGTCTTTGCCCATAGTATTACAAATTTCCATGGATTTTTTTGCTAAATCATAGAAGCCCAATAATTAAGGGAAGGAAGAGAGGTTATTTCGGTCATTGATTCCTTTTTTCGATCCAGTAGCAGAGGGGTTGAGGACGTTTAGCCGGACAATGAAGATGAGAGCGAGCTGGGGTCTAGTGATGTCGGCACGTGGCGTAACATGACCAACATGAGAGCAACCGTGGAGATGGACAGATCCAGTCTACCCCAAGCGCCTCCGTTTACCAGGCCGTGTCTTCTTGGATCCCCTCTGCATATGTTCATTGGTTCACGTCAGGAAAAGAAAACAACCTTTTCTTCTGAATTCCAGGTGCTCCTACTCTCCAGCCTCTCGTTTATGTTTTCCATGGCTTTGAAACAGTATGAACATAGTGTAAACCACTCAGTGCCACATGTCCGTATGAGCGATTGCAGAGCTGGTGTCGTGGCCCTGTCAGCACGACGGCCCCGTTGAATCATAGTTCCGCGATTTAATTAAATCTTCCGGATCGGATCGGATCGACGCCACGGTGACCGACAGCCGAGGCCCCACGCGGCCTCATCAAGCACTTCCTTTTTATACGATCCACTCCCCATTACCCAATTATCTCCGCAGCTCACGAACCAGCTCGATCGCGCTCAGATCCGTCATCCATGGCTCGGTTCGGCGCCGCTCTCCTCCTCGCCTTCGCCGTCGCGGCCTCCGCCTGCGCGCTCGCGCATGGCCGCGGCCTCCAGACACCGATCAAGGTGAGCACTCGCCCTTTTCTCTCGACATGATTACCTCGTCCTTCAAGTCGTATATATATAGGTGAGCACTCATCGTTACCTTGCGGCTCCGATCCGCAGCTGACCAGGGGCGCCGCCGGCTCGGTGGGCGGCGACAGCAACGAGTGCGTGTACACGGTGTACGTGCGCACGGGGTCGATCTGGAAGGCCGGGACGGACGCCAACATCACGCTGGAGCTGACGGCGGCCGACAACAGCGGCCTGCAGTTCAAGGACCTGCCGTCGTGGGGCGGGCTCATGTACGAGGGCCACTCCTACTTCGAGCGCGGCAACCTCGACATCTTCAGCGGCCGCGCGCCCTGCATGGCGTCCGCGCCCTGCCGGATGAGGCTCGTCTCCGACGGCTCCGGGGACCACCACGGCTGGTACTGCAACTACGTCGAGGTCACCGTCACGGGCCCGCACAGGGGCTGCGCGCAGCAGCTCTTCACCGTCGAGCAGTGGCTCGCCACCGACGCCGCGCCGTACAAGCTCGAGGCCGTCGTGGACCGCTGCTCCGCCGACGACGGCGCCGCCTCCGCGTGAGAGCCGCCGGCCGCCCGAGGGAGGACACCGTGCACCGGCCTCTTCGTGTCATCGTGTGTGGTTGGTGACCGGGCTGTGGTCGCAATAACGTGCGGGGTCGTACTCGTACGTGTCTCGTGATCTGCGTGTGCCGCGAAACAGAGATGTTTGTACTAGTAGTACTAGA
The DNA here is from genome assembly GCA_916181665.1 of Avena sativa. Taxonomy (NCBI): domain Eukaryota; kingdom Viridiplantae; phylum Streptophyta; class Magnoliopsida; order Poales; family Poaceae; genus Avena; species Avena sativa. The sequence goes on along the minus strand of OV702284.1, from coordinate 180,682,855 downwards.
TGAGTCTAGTTCGTGCTGCCGCTGCTGGTGAAATAATCGATCGGGGTCCGATGTGTACGTGGTTGCGGCTAGTCGTCGCGATGGTGGTTTTGTACGGGAGAAGCTGTTGATCTGGCAACTCCATTAATTTCTCTGGATCTTTGTCCATGTTTCTCATTGTCCACAGACCCTCGCTGTGGCCAGCTGGTTGATGATTTCTCTATATTTAAAGGCATCTCCACGGGTACCCAAACCGTCCAAACGTGTTCGATAATCAGTCCGTGTGGGACATGCGCCACACACAGGCGGACCGATCCATCAAATCTGATGGCCGGATAAGTCTCTTCGGACACCCTGATTCAGATGCAGTCAAACAATGGGCCTTCTTCTATTGAGCTGGTCTATCCGTTTTTGTCTGTTGTGCTGCTTGGTACGACTATCCGAACAGGCCGGACCATGAACCAAAAGCGTCGGCAACTCAACCCAAACGAACCGTTTGGATCGTTCGCTTAGGTCTCGCCGGTGGAGATGCCCTAAGGTGCACGGTTCTTTAGAATAAAAAATTTAGGTAGAGAAGATTCGGAGATTCAGCGAGAAAATTTTAAAGAACAGGTGATTATAAGAAATATTTTTAGGTATCTACTAGTACTAGTACTTTTCCTTTTTACAAAATGTCCGCTCAATTTTTTTTAAGTCAACTTTTCCTTCTCAGAAAGTTTCTAGCTAAGATTTTCCTATGGAGGATTGATTCTTTCTCCGAGAAGATATTTCATGGAGGAATTCTCGATGAAGATGGAAAAATGGAGGAAAGTGCTAAGGAGGACAAGCTGGTCTAGAGATCCCATCGACCTGCATAGTGGCGATGAGGTTGCTTGCATATGGAGTGCCGGGTGACAGTGCCGATGACTATCTTCGCATGGCTGATTCCACCGCCATCGATTGCTTGTATAGGTTCTGCAGGGCAGTGATTGCAGTGTTCGGGAAACAGTACTTGAGATCACCCACCGCTGAAGACACTGCTCGGATCCTCGCAGTCAATGAAAGTAGAGGATTTCCTGGTATGCTTGGAAGCATAGACTGCATGCATTGACAGTGGAAGAACTGTCCATTTGCATGGCAGGGAATGTACAAAGGCCACAAAGGAGGTTGCACTATGATACTCGAGGCAGTTGCTACACATGATCTTTGGATTTGGCACTCCTTCTTTGGCATGGCAGGATCAAACAACGACATCAACGTCCTTAACTCCTCAAATGTCTTTGCCAAGCTTATTGAGGGTCATGCTCCCCTTGTGAAATTTGAGATCAATGGGCACCACTACAACAAGGGATATTATCTAGCAGATGACATCTATCCAAGATGGCCAATATTTGAGAAGACTATCTCAAGCCCAATGCTCCCCAAGCATTCTCAGTTTGCCAAGGAACAGGAAGCTTGCAGGAAGGACGTGGAACGAACATTTGGTGTGCTCTAGCAGAGGTTTGCAGTGTCCGGTTTCATGCTATGACCTGGTCGAAAGATCAAATGTGGGAAGTGATGAACTGTTGTGTGGTCTTGCACAACATGATCATTGAGGATGAGAAGAAGGATCCAGTGAGTTTGCTCGAGCAGAATGAGCCATACTACAGACTGAGACCTCTTGCCGAGCCTGATCATCAGGTGCCTCCAACCTAGGCTGCCTTCATCGCTATGCGTCAGGAGATCCGAGATCAGGCAGTGCATCAACAGCTGCAGGATGATCTTGTTGAGCACCTATGGATACGCAGGGGGAACACGTAGATGTCGAGCATGAACTAGCCGAACTAGGCTGAAATATGTTGTATTTTTACTGTAGGCCGAACTATACTTAAGTTTACTTCGAACTATGTTTAAAATTTCGCCGAACTATGGTCGAATGTATGCTGAACTAGGCCAAACAATGTTCTGTATTCATATTATGCCGAAATCTGGATGACTTTGAGCCAAATTTGGGCGGAAAAGGGCATCCCGAGAACTCGGCCTAGGAACCCGAGTGGGGAACTCGGCGTTCCTAGGCTGAAAACGTGTTTCGTCCGTGATGAGGACATCCCTACAATTACACCTACCCCAACTACTACTGAAGATGTTCCAGTTGCTGCAAAGAAGGTTCAGTCCAATGAGATTAGAATTGGACCTATTACAAGAGCTCGTGCTAAGCTACTAGAACAACAGGTGAATTTGTTTTTTAATGATCCTGATGTTTTAATTAATGAGAACTTTATACTACCTAAGTCATTGTGTTATTGTATGATCAGGTATATTAGATAAGAAGGCGTAGCACGGAGCGAGGAGATGAAGCACATGGAGCACAACATGATGATCGCCCAAGGATGCACGAGGGAGGAGCGGGAGGAAGGCGCGAGGGAAGATCACCAAGAAAGAAGTCCAAATTCACTGCCAAGACCGGAGTGTCCGGCCCAGTCACACCGGACTGTCCGGACCCCCCAAGAGGACCCTGAGGCGTGGACAACCAGTACCCTAGATCGGACACTGCCCGGGCACCGCCCGAAAACTTCAAAGTTTTCGGTAGGACCGGAGTGTCTGACCCATATGAACCGGAGTGGTCGCCCCCACCGGACTGTCTGGCCTATATGAACCGGACTATCCACCCTGGCAGAATCCTGGTCCAAATCATATGTATCAGTTTGAGTCATTTGCGTCTTAGTTTCGGTTTCTGACCGCCCCAGCCGCTCTTATAAGCGCTGGGACGTCCCCATAGTTAGGGTTAGACCATGTTTAAACTATTTTGGAGTTGTTTCTTATTAAGAACATCTGGAATTACCTATGATCGAATTATCTACTGCAATTGAGTGTGATCTGTTGTTCCATTGGAAAATAGTGGATTGCAAACTACCATTTGTGGTCGATGGCTACGTGCACAAGAGAGTGGTGTTGTGCATATCCCAAAGGGTTCGAGAGCTATTGCATTGGCATCAGGGTTTGAGCGGGAGAGTTCATAGCTACAAGCTAGTTATCTATCATCCATCATCATCATCGACAAGTGCTTGCTGTGAAGATCGGGCCGCCCCATATCATCTTGGTATCAGATTTCCTTGTTTACTCGGTGAGCATCCACAAATCCTTCCATAGATTAGTTCTTGTTCTAGTCCTATACATAAAAAGCCATACAAAAATATTTGCCCTAGCCTAGATTGCATCGTTTTTCAAGTTTTAGTTGCAGGTCGTGTCTTCTCGTAGATCCGATCTGTAGTTTTTTCTCGTAGGAGTCTAGTTTTTGTTTATGTTTAAGTTTAGGGTTTGTTCTTGTTCTTCCATGGAGTCCACCATCACCGTTTTCCGCAAGTTTTTCCATCTACTTTTCCGAGTCCACATAGCGTACCTTTGTTTTCATACCGTAGACACGGCCTATATACAACATCCGTGCCGAGGAACGTACCCACAAGACTAGTTGCTTTGCTTCGACAGGCTGCTCATTAGGGTTTTGAAGTGCATAAATTTTTGACAGGCAAAACCGAACTATCTGGCCTGTATCACCCGGACTATCCGGCGCAACCGGAGTCTCCGGCCTATACTCACAGGACTATCCGGCCCAGTTTGTTCAAAAGTTGCTGCATTCGTTTTGCATTGAGTCATATAGTTGAAAAATAAAAAAACAAAAAAGGAAAAGAGATTCAGTATAAAAAGAGAAAAGAGCTACAAGCGTGACAAAAGAGATATCAAAGTATGCATTATTGGAGGCCTAGTTGATCATAGCACTTGTAGATCACATTATTGAATCTTGTGCCTGTTTATTTTAAGATGTTACTAGTGTCTCTCTTGTGCATTGCAATATTCCTGTTTATAAGTTGCTTTGCCACGCTTATCTCCACCGTGTGTGTTTCTTGGATTATTATAACGATCAACATTAGAACTTGTTTGCGGTGTAGTTAGGATTCCATACCTACAGCTCGACCATAAATAACCTGTGTGCCCTGATCGTTCTCCATACCCTTGATATTCAGTTCATCATATCAGTGCATTAGTTGTGTGATTTAGAATTGGTAAAGCATCTCTATTCACTTTGGAACAGTAAGATCTGCTTTCTTCTCAATTGGAGTGAGTTGTGAGTGTTCCACCATATCGATTTTGCTTTTTTCACTAATCTACTAATCATGTCTACTAGTGATGAGGTTGTGTCACAGAAAAATAAGGACGACGAGCTTGTCAACTGGCGGGAATATGAAGCATTGAAGTCTCATTTGACACGTGTGTTCAACCACACAACAAATGCCATTGACAAGAATATTCAGGACATGCAAGTGACTTTGGAAGCAAATGTTGAGGCAGTCGCTACCATACAGACACAAGTAACAGCTATCAACACCAATGTCACAGCTTTGCAATGTTCTCTTGATGCTCTGACAATAGCAATTGGACAAAGGCAGCAATATGATGATGTCCATGAAGATGAAGAAGCAAGTAATACTGAGGATGGTCAACACCCAAATCAGGTTGGCCGTGGCCGTGCTCCTCAACCTGTTCATGGACGTGGCTTTGCTCCAATTAGGCGTGCTCAGCGTATACCTCACCAGCCGGTTGATGATGGATTGGGCAAGCCCAAGTTTTCAATTTCCAAGTTTGATGGCTCTATTGATCCTGAAGATTACCTCACATGGGAGTTAAAGATTGATAAGCTCTGGCACTTGTATGAGTACACTAAAGAAAAGAAGGTCAAACTTGCAGCGTCAGAATTTGATGGTTATGCTTTGCGTTGGTGGGATGCCCTTGTGCAGAATAGAAGGGATGACAATGACCTTCCGGTGATGACTTGGCGAGAGATGAAGCGTATCATGAAGGAACGCTTTGTACCCACCAACTACCCGCGCTCAGTTTTTGATAAGTTGACAAACTTGAGACAAGGAACCATGTCTGTTGATGAGTACTACATGAAGATGGAGATGCTTATGCAGCGTGCTAGAGTTCGTGAATCTCTTGAGATGACCATGCAATGATTTCTCAATAATTTGAAGCTACCAATCAAGAGCATTGTTTGTCATCATAAGTATGAGACTATGAATGAATTGATGCATCATGCAAGGGAAGCCGAATCCCAGATTGCTAAAGACGCAAAGGCGCATGCAAGATACCCTTCCACAAGCCGTTTTTCAGCAAGGTCTACACCGCCGCCACATGCTCCTACATCTGCTGTGGCTGCTGGTCACACTACTACACCATCTTCCAAGCCTACACCTCAGTCATCCTATGGTTCACAAGCAAAGAAGCCCATGGCTCCTGCTACTAGCTCGGGCTCCAATAGGTCAACTGCGCGTACTCGCGATGTGGAGTGTCACACTTGCGGAGGTAGAGGTCACTACAAGAGAGATTGTCCAAACCGCAAGGTGATGTTTGTTAATGATTAAGGAGAGTATGAGAGTGGAGATGATGTTGATTCTGATGATCATGGCGCTGATTATGAGGAGGAAGGTATGGATGCCTTTCCTGAGCATGCTCCTACTATCGTGGTCTTTCCACGCATTCTTAGTTTGCAGACCATTGTTGACTCTCAGCGCTGCAACTTGTTCCAAACAAAATCTCTAGTTGGCCCAAACAAAGATTGCAAAGTCATTATTGATGGAGGTAGCTGCAGAAATCTTGCAAGCAAGGAGTTGTGTGCCAAGCTGAATTTGATATATTTACCTCATCCCAAGCCATACCACATAAAATGGTTGAGTGACAGTGGTGAGATGAAGGTAAACCATATGGTACGTGTGAACTTTGAAATAGGGCCATACAAGGATTTTATTGATTTTGATGTGGTTCCTATGACTGTGTGCCATTTACTATTGGGTTGGCCTTGGCGTTATTGATGTGGACATACCTTCTATTGATACAACCGTTGTACCTACAGCTACACACATACAAGGACCCATCACAAGATCTCGTGCCAAACAACTTAACTATCAGGTACTTTCGTTTCTTGGAACTATTCCTCACATACATAAGAATATGATGCTGCCTAAATCAGATGTATTTCTTACTCTTAGGAATGATGGACCAAGCATGGATGAGAGGGACAAGCATTGGAGCATGGCCATGCATGGAGATGGCAGCAAGCGTGTGATGATCCAAGAGAAGGCCACGAATGAAGATTTCAGAACTTTGAGGCCACCATAATGAAGAAATAAGGCTTGGACGAAATATTCAAGATTAATACTTCACGAATTCGTCCATAGCTTAATATGGTGCTGCGACACCTTTATTTTGGGCCAGGCCCATGTAATTTTCGCAGGATTTTAATTAGCCACTTTTTAGAGTCCGTATTTGAGGGGAAAAGGACTTCTAGGGTTGGATTCGGCCACCGCTTCCATGGCTGGCCGAAACCCCACCTTTTCGCCCTTAAATACTCCCCATAGCCGTCACCCTAGACTCGGATTTTGTTTAGACATTAAGTTAGCCATCATAGCAACTTCGCCAAGGCTCGAGCGTCGCAGAGGCCTCTTGTACTTCGCACCTATACAGGATCCCACCTTTTCAATAAAGCTTTCCTCTTAATCCGCAATATCTTGATTGCAATATTGGTTCTTACTTGTTCTCGATTTCAGGTAGGAATTAAGACCCTCGCTGGTCAGGCTGATCGTGTTTCCGCAGGATCGGTAACCTCCAGGAGATTGGCCTAGCGATTGCATTGGCGCTCGTGCTCGCACATGTAGTCGGATCGTCAAGTACGAACTCCACCAAATCGATTATCATCATCTCATCAAAAGATCAGACACCTTTGCCCTATCAAGTGGTATCAGATTTCAGGTTGCTCGGTGAGATTTTACTGTTTTCGTAGATTAGATCTGTTTTTACCTATAACCCACGAAAAAGCCAAAAACACAGTTAGAGTTTAGATCCATCCCATAACCAATCTACGCCTCGCATTATCTTTTCAGTTTTTGCATTGTTGAATTTGTGTCTACATCGTCGCGTCGAGTTGCTGGTCTTAGTGTCTCGTCCCTTAGAGTTTCGAGTTCTGATCATAGTAGTCACCGCCACACTCGCCGATCACCGCCACCATATTCCGCCACCATATTCCGCCGCCATATACCCAGCCACCATAAACCCTAATACTCCGCCACCGCCTTCGTACCGCGATACAGATCCGATCAGTTTTCCTGCCGCGGTACGAGTCCGAGTAGAGTTATTGTTTCCTAGTTATTTTTTTTACTTTCCTTCTTTGTTGTTTCCGTGTTAAGCTAAAGTCCGTGTCGAGCTAAGAGTCCGGTCGTAAGTCCAGAAGGAGAGCAAAAAAAAAAAGTCTGGCACCGCCTCCGAATTTTTTTCTGGCTATACTATTTTTCGACCCCGGGGATCACTTTTCTCCATCGGCCGTTATAACAATATTTTTTTGGCGTCTGCGCGCTTTCCGGAGCAAAATAAAAAAAAATTCAATTTTTTTTTGGGGCTAACCTATTTTTAGACCCCGTAGATCAGTTCTAGACACTCGCCATCATAGTGATTTTCCACCTCTCGGTTCGCTTTTTAGGGTGCCATATCATCATACATTGCTTGTTGTGTCGCATCGTGACATCGTTGGTGATCTAGGCTCGCGTCTCTAGTACGGTCTAGCCTAGGACCAGCACAGTACCGTCGTTGAGCATTCTTTCAACTTTTGCATTGCTGTTTTGATAATTGCTAACCCCCTTTGCTAAGCCTTCCCAGAGCTCCACAGATACTCTCCACGTGCGGTGTTTCGACTCCTGGTAATCGCTTGGTTCAATCTCTGGACCCACTGATCCTCGCGGTTGCACATCGCCTTTTCCTGCTGTTTGGTAAGAACTTGTAAGAGCTTCGTATATTGCTTGACGGATTACGCGTGCCTTCCACCATATTTCCGTAGTATATACCTGTGCTTTTTAAGGACTAACCATGACAGATACTTCGCAGAACCCTGCCACAATGACGAACGAAGAACTACATGCCCACTTCTCCGCGCTCTTGGTCAGTCGCGCTGAAGACATGGATACGCGCCTAGGGGAGTTTGACACCAAGCTCACCAACGCCGTGGACAAGATCGATGGACTCGAGAAATCCTTCAACGCCAAGCTTGACGTTCGGTTCAAGGAGCTTTTGAACAGATTGCCCGCACCCGCACCCACACATGGCGCACGACGCATTCCGATCACGGGTCGGACTGCTGGTTCGGCTGCCGCCACACCCCCGGCGGCTACCGCTACGGCTGACGCACCTCAGACTTCCGCCGCGGCTGCTGCTGCGACATTGGGGACAGACGATGGGTACTACTATGACCCCGACGATGATCTGTTTGACGAGGAGGTTGAACAACCTCCACAGGTACCAGCTGGCCATCCCCGACATTACTACCGCGACGCTCGACCACCGGTACGTGATGATGATCATGTTGCAAAGCTTAAATTAAATATTCCATCTTTTGAGGGTAAATATAATCCTGATGCATATCTTACATGGGAGATGGAAGTAGAACAACGTTTTGCATGCTTAAAATATCCTGAGAATATGCGTGTTAGTGCCGCTACATGTGAATTTACTAAATTTGCTTCCCTTTGATGGTCTGAGTATTGTCGTTTAAATCCTACTAATATTCCTAGTACTTGGACTGCTTTAAAAACTGTTATGCGTGTTTGTTTTGTACCTCCCACTTATCAACGTGATTTACTAAAGAATCTGACACGTTTAGAGCAAGGGAAAAATTATGTAGAAGAGTATTATCAGCAATTGCAAACGGGGATGGTTCGGTGTGGTCTTGTTGAATCTAATGAACAAATGCCTGCACGTTTCTTTGGTGGATTAAACAAGGACATTCAGCACATATTAGATTATAAGGAATATAATTCGATCACTCGTTTGTTTCATCTTGCTTGCAAAGCTGAACGTGAAGTGCAGGATCGCCAAACACCATGGAAGAGGACTAATAATTCTGCAGGTCGCACATCCACTTGGACATCCCGACAATCAGCGCCTCCTCGTGATTCGCCACCAGCTACTACCACATCCAAGACCACCACAAGATTTCCAGCTGCTCCTCCACCATCATCCAATGCTCCTGCTCATAGTGCATCTTCTATGGCTTTCACGGGTAAGACAAAAGATATACAATGCCGCAAGTGCTGGGGTTTTGGTCATATTGAGAGACAGTGCACAACACAACGTGTGATGATGGTGCGGGAAGATGGTCAATACGATTCAGCGAGTGACTTTGATGAAGATACACTAGCCCTTATTTCTGCTCGAGATGGAGACAATTCTGATGCTGATGAAGAGACAGAGGTAATGGGAGCTGAAGCTGCTGATCAATACAAGAGGTTAATTACACAACATGTGTTGAGTGTGCAATTGAGCAAATCTGAGCAAGATCGACGCCACAACCTGTTCCAAACACGTGGTGTTGTCAAGGAAAGAGCTATACGGATCATCATTGATGGAGGGAGTTGTAATAATCTGGCTAGTGTTGACATGGTAGAGAAGCTTGCGCTTCCAACAAGACAACGCCCACATTCGTATTACATCCAATGGTTTGAGAGTTCTCGCAAGATCAAGGTAACAAGAACGGTACGCGTGCATTTACTATTGGTACATATTCTGATTTTGTTGATTGTGATGTTGTACCTATGCAAGCTTGTTCTTTGTTACTTGGTAGACCATGGCAATTTGATAGAGAATCTGTTCATAATAGCAAAACTAATCACTATTCTCTTATGCATGATGGAAATAAAATTGGTCTAAAACCTATGACTCCCGAACAGATTTTAAATGATGATCTTGCTAGAGCTAGTAGAGCTAAAACTGAGGAGAAAAATAAAAGTGAGAATCAGATTGTTGCTGCAGATTTTATACCACCAAAGAACACTAAATCTGATGCTACACATGCTACTGAAATTCGTTTGAAGAGTCCATGTATTCTTGCAAATAAAATTGATATTGCTGAACTAGATGTAAACAATACTCAATGTTATGCAATTTTCTGCAAAGAGGTTTTGTTTTCATTTGAGGATATGCCTCCTTCTTTGCCACCCGCTATTGCTAACCTTTTGCAGGAATATGGGGACGTCTTTCCCGCTGAGCTGCCACCAGGACTACCTCCTATTAGAGGAATTGAGCACCAAATTGATCTAATTCCTGGTGCCACGTTGCCCAACCACGCGCCATATAGAACCAATCCAGAGGAGACAAAGGAGATACAACGCCAAATTCAGGAACTACTCGACAGAGATCATATTCGTGAGTCCCTTAGCCCCTGTGTTGTTCCTGTTATTTTGGTACCTACGAAAGATGATTCTTCACGCATGTGTACTGATTGTAGAGCTATCAATAATATTACTATTCGATATCGTCATCCTATTCCACGTTTAGATGACATGCTTGATGAATTGAGTGGCTCTACCATGTTTTCTAAAGTTGATTTGCGTAGTGGTTACCACCAGATTCGTATGAAATTAGGAGATGAATGGAAAACAACATTTAAAACTAAGTTTGGTTTATATGAGTGGTTAGTAATGCCGTTTGGTTTAACTAATGCACCTAGCACTTTCATGAGATTAATGAACAAAGTTTTACGTGCTTTCATTGGACGTTTTGTGGTAGTCTACTTTGATGATATTCTGATTTATAGCAAATCTTTAGAGGATCATTTGGAACATTTACGTGGTGTTTTCAATGCTTTACGTGATGCACGTTTGTTTGGTAACCTTGAGAAGTGCACCTTTTGCACCAATCGAGTTGCGTTTCTTGGCTATGTTGTTACATCACAGAGTATTGAAGTGGATCCAGCCAAGATTGAAGCTATTGAGAATTGACCGCAGCCCAAGACGGTCACACAAGTGAGGAGTTTTCTTGGCCTCGCTGGTTTTTATAGGCGCTTTGTCAAAGACTTTGGATCAATTGCCGCGCCGCTGAATGAGCTTACCAAGAAGGATGTGCCCTTTGTTTGGGGCGATGCACAACAACAAGCCTTCATCATATTGAAAGATAAGCTAACACATGCTCCCTTACTCCAACTTCCTGATTTTACTAAGACTTTTGAGCTTGAATGTGATGCTAGTGGAATTGGTTTGGGAGGGGTGTTATTACAAGAGGGAAAACCTGTTGCATATTTTAGTGAGAAATTGAGTGGGGCTAGTCTGAACTATTCTACTTATGATAAAGAATTATATGCATTGGTTCGGACATTAGAAACTTGGAAACATTATCTATGGCCTAAAGAATTTGTTATACATTCTGATCATGAATCTTTGAAGCATATTCGTAGTCAAGCTAAGTTGAATCGTCGGCATGCAAAGTGGGTTGAATTTATTGAGTCTTTTCCTTATGTTATCAAACACAAAAAGGGTAAAGATAATATTATTGCTGATGCTTTGTCGCGCCGTTATACTTTGTTATCTCAACTTGACTTCAAAATATTTGGATTAGAAACTATTAAGGAACAATATGTGCATGATGCTGAATTTAAAGATGTGTTGCAGAATTGTAGAGATGGTAGAACATGGAACAAGTTCGTCTTCAATGATGGATTTGTGTTCCGTGCTAACAAACTATGCATTCCGGATAGTTCTGTTCGTCTTTTGTTGTTACAGGAGGCGTATGGAGGAGGATTGATGGGACACTTTGGTGTCAAGAAGACGGAGGATGTTCTTGCTGCACACTTCTTTTGGCCGCGTATGCGTCGAGATGTTGAGCGATTTGTGGCACGCTGCACTACTTGTCAAAAAGCTAAGTCTCGCCTTAATCCACATGGTTTATATATGCCTCTTCCTGTTCCTAGTGTTCCTTGGGAGGATATTTCTATGGACTTTGTTTTGGGATTGCCACGAACACAGAAGGGGAGGGATAGTATTTTTGTTGTTGTGGATCGGTTTTCTAAGATGGCACACTTTATTCCTTGTCATAAAACGGATGCTGCTGCGCATATTGCTGATTTGTTCTTTCGTGAAATTGTTCGTTTGCATGGTGTGCCAAATACTATTGTGTCTGATCGTGATACTAAATTTCTTAGCCACTTTTGGAGATGTTTATGGGCTAAGTTGGGGACTAAATTGCTGTTTAGTACTACATGTCATCCCCAAACTGATGGACAAACTGAAGTAGTAAATAGAACTTTGTCTACTATGTTGCGGGCTGTTTTAAAGAAGAACTTAAAATTGTGGGAAGAGTGTTTACCTCATATAGAATTTGCTTATAATCGTTCGCTACATTCTACCCCAAAGATGTGTCCGTTTGAGATCGTCTATGGTTTTGTTCCTCGTGCACCTATTGATTTATTGCCTTTACCTACTTCAGTGCAACATAATTTGGATGCTACACAACGCGCTGAAATGATATTAAACTTGCATAAGACTACTAAAGATAACATCGAACATATGAATGCTAAGTATAAACTTGCTGGAGATAAATAGAGAAAGCATGTTGTGTTTGATGTTGGAGATCTTGTTTGGTTACATTTGCATAAGGATCGCTTTCCTGATTTACGCAAGTCTAAGTTAATGCCGCGTGCTGCTGGTCCGTTTAAGGTGTTAGAGAAAATAAATGATAATGCATATAAACTTGAGTTGCCTGCAGACTTTGGTACGGTTAGTCCTACGTTTAACATTGCAGATTTGAAGCCTTACTTTGGTGAGGAAGATGAGATTGCGTCGAGGACGACTTCAATTCAAGAAGGGGAGCATGATGTGGACATCCCTTCTATTGATACAACCGTTGTACCTACAGCTACACACATACAAGGACCCATCACAAGATCTCGTGCCAAACAACTTAACTATCAGGTACTTTCGTTTCTTGGAACTATTCCTCACATACATGAGAATATGATGCTGCCTAAATCAGATGTATTTCTTACTCTTAGGAATGATGGACCAAGCATGGATGAGAGGACAAGTATTGGAGCATGGCCATGCATGGAGATGACAGCAAGCGTGTGATGATCCAAGAGAAGGCCACAGATGAAGATTTTAGAACTTTGAGGCCACCATAATGAAGAAAGAAGGCTTGGACGAAATATTCAAGATTAATACTTCACGAATTCGTCCATAGCTTAATATGGTGTTGCGACACCTTTATTTTGGGCCAGGCCCATGTAATTTTCGCAGGATTTTAATTAGCCACTTTTTAGAGTCCGTATTTGAGGGGAAAAGGACTTCTAGGATTGGATTCAGCCACCGCTTCCATGGCTGGCCGAAACCCCACCTTTTCGCCCTTAAATACTCCCCATAGCCATCACTGTAGACTCGGATTTTGTTTAGACATTAAGTTAGCCATCATAGCAACTTCGCCAAGGCTCGATCGTCGCAGAGGCCTCTTGTACTTCGCACCTATACAGGATCCCACCTTTTCAATAAAGCTTTCCTCTTAATCCGCAATATCTTGATTGCAATATTGGTTCTTACTTGTTCTCGATTTCAGGTAGGAATTAAGACCCTCGCTGGTCAGGCTGATCGTGTTTCCGCAGGATCGGTAACCTCTAGGAGATTGGCCTAGCGATTGCATTGGCTCTCGTGCTCGCACGTGTAGTCGGATCGTCAAGCCTGAACTCCACCAAATCGATTATCATCATCTCATCGAAAGATCGGACACCTTTGCCCTATCAGTTATGATCGCCATGTGCAACACAATGGCCGCGCCAATACATATCATTTTGAGTTCAAGGGCAAGACAATCAATTTGTAGCCTATGACACCACAACAGATTGTGAATGAGTCTCGTCAGAAGATTGAAGTGAACTTGCAAGATGCACCTAGGCGAGAGAGTGTTGATATTGTGAGTGTTGTAAATGAGCCCCAAAAGAATGATATAATGAAAAGTGAGAGAGTGCCTAATCTATTAATACTAGCCACCAAAGAGGACATGAGAGAATTTAGTGAGGATCCTACAGCCATGCCCCTTGTTCTCATGTATAAGGGCGAGGTTTTGGTTTCTAACGACATGACCCCTATTTCTCTTGGTGTATCTACTATTTTGCAGGATTTTGGTGATGTGTCTCCAGAAGATGTGCCAGCTAGATTGCCTCCATTGCGTGGCATTGAGCATCAGATAGACTTGATCCCTGGCGCTACATTACCAAACCGTGCACCATACCGAACCAACCCGGAAGAAACTAAGGAAATGCAGAAACAAGTACAAGCGTTGCTCGACAAAGGGTACATTCGTGTCTCTCTTAGCCCTTGTGTTGTTCCTGTTATTTTAGTGCCTAAGAAAGATGGTACATGGCGCATGTGTGTAGATTGTAGAGCTATTAATAACATCACTATTCGATATCGTCATCCTATTCCACGCTTAGAGGATATGTTAGATGAATTGAGTGGTGCTGCTATTTTCTCTAAAATTGATTTGCATAGTGGATACCATCAAATTAGGATGAAAGAAGGGGATGAATGGAAAACTGCTTTCAAAATAAATTTTGGTTTTTATAAGTGGTTAGTTATGCCTTTTGTTCTTACTAATGCACCTAGTACATTCATGTGATTGATGAATCATGTTTTGAGAGAATATATTGGTCGTTTTGTGGTTGTTTATTTTGATGATATACTCATATACAGCCGCAATGAAACTGAAAATTGTGATCATATTAGACAAGTTTTGCAAGTGTGATCAATTATATGATAATCTTGAGAAGTACACATTTGCAAAAGATAAAGTTGTGTTCCTTGGATATGTTGTATCTAAGCATGGGGTAGAAGTAGATCAATCTAAATTTGAATCTATACAGAATTGGCCTATTCCCATGAATGTTAGTCAAGTGCGTAGTTTCCATGGTTTAGCTGGTTTCTATAGGCGCTTTGTGAAAGATTTTAGCACTATTGCTGCACCATTGAGTGAATTGACTAAGAAAGGTGTGTCATTTGTATGGGGCGCAACCCAAGATATTGCATTTGATATATTAAAACATTTGCTTACTACTGCACCTTTGCTTGTATTACCTGATTTTTCAAAGTAATTTGAAGTTGAATGTGATGCTAGTGGTATAGGAATTGGTGGCGTTTTGATGCAAGAGGTTCGTCCTATAGCATATTTTTCTGAGAAACTTGCTAGTGCTAGACTGAATTATCCTATTTATGATAAAGAATTGTATGCACTTGTTAGAGTTCTTGAGGTTTGGCAAAATTATTTGTGGCCAAAAGAATTTATCATACATTATGATCATCAAGTATTGAAGTATCTTAAAGCTCAATCAAACTTGCATATACACTTAGATAAATGGGTTGAGTTTATTAAATCGTTTCCTTACATCATTAAATATAAGAAAGGGAATGAGAATGTGGTTGCTGATGCGTTGTCTAGGAAGTACATGTTATTGACACATCTTGATGTTAAAATTCCTGGATTAGAGAGTATTTCTGCGCTTTATGCAACTGATCATGATTTTGCTGAACCATATCATTTGTGTGCTTTAAAACATGTCTGGGATAAGTATCATATACATGATGGCTATTTTTTTAGAGCTAACAAACTATGCATTCCAGAATCTTCTTTGTGTTTATTTTTAGTGCAGGAATTACATGCTGGAGGTTTGATGGGTCACTTGGGGCGTGAGTAGACATTGCTCATGCTAGCTAATCACTTTTATTGGCCCAAGATGAGGCGTGACGTCTATCGATTTGTGAGTCGCTGCATTACATGCAACAACTCCAAATCAAAGTTGAAGCCTCATGGTTTGTATACACCTCTCTCTACACCTACTACACCTTGGGGAGATATTAGCATGGACTTTGTGCTAGGTTTACCAAAAACTCAGAGAGGTCATGATTCTATATTTGTGGTAGTGGATAGATTCTTTAAGATGGATCATTTTATTGCCTGCCATAAAAGCGACGATGCGTCGCACATTGCTAACCTCTTTTTCAGGGAAATCGTGAGACTACATGGAGTACCAAAAACGATTGTTTCTAACCGTGATGTGAAGTTCATGAGATACTTTTGGAAGACCTTATGGGGGAAGCTTGGAACGAAGTTGCTGTTCAG
This sequence comes from Avena sativa, assembly GCA_916181665.1. Taxonomy (NCBI): domain Eukaryota; kingdom Viridiplantae; phylum Streptophyta; class Magnoliopsida; order Poales; family Poaceae; genus Avena; species Avena sativa. The sequence continues at coordinate 180,666,943 of OV702284.1, read as the reverse complement.
TACTACTTGTCATCCCCAAACAGATGGTCAGACGGAGGTGGTGAATAGAACATTGTCACAATTGTTGAGGACTATGATCAATAAGAATATGCGGGAGTGGGAAGAGTGTTTGACACATGTCGAATTTGCTTACAACAGGGCCGTGCATTCTACTACTCAGCTTTGTCCTTTTGAGGTGGTGTATGGTTTCAAACCATTGACTCCACTTGATTTGTTGCCTCTACCATTACATGAGAGAGTTGATATGGAGGAATCAAAACATGTTGAATATGTGAAGAAAATTCATGAGAAGACTCGAGAGGCTATTGAGAAGAAAGGCAAGAACATTGCTTCTGCAAGGAATCAAGCAAGAAAGGGAATTTTGTTCAATCCTAGAGACATGGTATGGGTGCATCTGCGCAAGGATAGGTTCCCCAAGCTTTGAAAATCCAAATTGAAGCCCCGTGGTGCTGGTCCTTACAAGGTGTTAGCCAAGATTAATGATAATGCCTACTCGATTGATATACCTATTGCTGAGTTTGGTGGCGTTAGCAGCAGCTTCAATGTTGCTGATTTGTCCCCATATGATGGAGAAGACGTTGGAGTGTCGAGGTCGACGCATTTTGAAGGGGGGGGGGAGATGATGAGGACATCCCTACAATTACACCTATCCCAACTACTACTGAAGATGTTCCAGTTGCTGCAGAGAAGGTTCAGTCCAATGACATTAAAATTGGACCTATTACAAGAGCTCGTGCTAAGCTACCAGAACAACATGTGAATTTGTTTCTTAATGAGCCTGATGTTTTAATTAATGAGAACTTTATACTACCTAAGTCATTGTGCTATTATATGATCAGGTATATTTGAGAAGAAGGCGTAGCACAGAGCAAGGAGATGAAGCACATGGAGCACAACATGATTATCGCCCAAGGATGCGCGGGGGAGGAGCGGGAGGAAGGCGCGAGGGAAGGTCACCAAGAAAGAAGGTAAATTCACTGCCAAGACCGGAGTGTCCGGCCCAGTCACATCGGACTGTCCGGACCCCCCAAGAGGCCCTGAGGCGTGGACAACCAGTACCCCAGATCGGACACTGCCCGGACACCGCCCGGAAACTTCAAAGTTTTCGGCAGGACCGGACTGTCCGGCCCATATGAACCGGAGTGGCCGCCCCCACCGGACTGTCCGGCCTATATGAACCGTACTGTCCGTCCTAACAGAATCCTGGTCCGAATCAGATGTATCAGTTTGAGTCGTTTGCGTCTTAGTTTCGGTTTCTGGCCGCCCCAACCGCCCTTATAAGCCCTAGGACGTCCCCATAGTTAGGGCTAGACCACGTTTAAACTATTTTGGAGTTATTTCTTATTAAGAACCTCTGTAATTACCCTGTGATCGAATTATCTACTACAATTGAGTGTGATCTGTTGTTCCATTGGGAATTAGTGGATTGCAAAATACCGTTCGTGGTCGATGGCTACGTGTGCAAGAGCGTGGTGTTGTGAATATCCCAAAGGCTTCGAGAGCTGTTGCATTGGTATCAGGGTTCGAGCGGGAGAGTTCATAGCTACAGGCTAGTTATTTATCATCCACCATCAGCATCGACAAGTGCTTGCTGAGAAGATCGGGCCACCCCATATCAGTCCGGCCAAAGTTTGGTCGGGATTTCGCCCTAGAAACGCCCAACGAGTGGGGATGCTCTTAAGGGAAGTGGGTGTCACCCAGTAGCCCGCCTCCTTTCTACACGTGCTCCCGTGACCTAGGTTCGAGACCTGTGCTCCGCCTAGAGCTCTCCTTGTGTCTTAATATATTATCGTAGGAGGCTCCTCCCTCCTAGTGGTCTAGTTTTTTTTTTCATATAGGACTTCTTTGAGCTGTTTGACTTTTGAGTTGTTTCTAAGTTTTTTTTGGAACATAGCAATAGGTGTCTTTATTCAACTATAAAAGATAAATTTGGTGTGTAATGTATTTGTATGCATTTCTTTGCTTAACTCTACATATAGCCTCAAATGGCACACTCCTTTTAAAATCCCAATGAATCACCACACCGTTCCAGTGTTAAGAAATGTTTGTTCCAAAATTTCTGCGTGAACACCTCTACTCTAATATGAGTATTATATTTGAGATGTTGAAATCATATTCTATTTCCCTAATATATGGAATTATGTTTGTGCATTTTCATGTTTGTCATATTCTAATCCATAACATGGAATAAGAATAGAAATGGAATTCAGGTCCAGCAATACAAAAGAAATTAAATAAATAATATGTTGTAAATATTAGAAAATTCAACTTGTACGAAAATCTACCAACTCAATTTAAAATACATAACACTTTGAGAAGCACACCGTCAAAATTCAATATCTCCGTATAAAAGAGGTATATACATTTTTAGTCTCATGACTTACACCGTGGGAGCGTTTTAGTCCCGCATCTTGCAAAATAGGCAAGATTAGTCCCATAACTTGCAACCCAGGAGCATTTTAGTCCAATTTAATCAAATTTCTGCAATTTCATCTCCACTTGTAGGTCGGAACTCATTCAGAGATTTTTGCAAAATGACCCCTATATAGGCAGGCCCACTTGTCAGTGATCAAATAATAAAATCTCATAATTGCAGTAGTCGGGTCGAACTCAGGACTGTGCTGAAAAAATAATAGAAGCTTGCCAGTACAGCACATAGATTTGTTAAATAAGAGAACACCCGTTCATTGTACATTAATTTCAGCCTCACACGTCTTAACTCGCCTACACGTGATTAGTGTATACACCTGAGCTACATATAAACCTTTGTTTTAAACATTAAAAAATACGTGTTCTAAAGTTATAAATATTCTAAAAGTACAAATTTTCAACCTATAATAATTTGTGTTTCACGCTACATAGAAAAGATAAAATTGGATATCTGGGTTTGTTTCTTCATATCATGTTAGAATATTTTTTGTGTTGCCCCAGTATAACCAGTCCGGGTTAAAATTTTGCACACTAAAAGCTTTATATCTATATCATTGTCCACATGTATGTATTTTTTAAAGATGTTTTATATTTTAAATTGCATTTTTTTAGATGTTTAAAATAAATGCATCAATCTAGCCCGAGTTTCGAAATAAAGGTCTACACACATAAGATTACTTTAACAGCGGACGTCAGCATTTGAATGTGCGTGCACGTATTTGTATTGTATGAAAAGAATTACACCCTATCAAATGGTAATCATTATCATGTAACGTAGTAGCTTGAGCAGGCGGTTAGCCATGCTAAGGCCATGAGTTCAATTCCTTTCTTCCTTACTACAATTTTAGCTATTTTTTACGTCTACTGACAGGTGGACCTATCTATTGGTTAGCACCAAGGACACAAGTTTCATAGAAAAATATAAAGGGTCATTTCAAAAAAATCATGACGAGTCATAGTTGGATGAATTTTGTCAAACTTGCTGAAATTATATTAAATTGGAGTAAAACGCTTCCGGGATACAAGTTGTGGGACTAGATTGCTCACTTAACAAGATGCGAAACTAAAATGCTCCCGTGGTGTAAGATATGAATTGGCTCGGTGGAAATTGGCGACCTAGGATTGTCATGACATTTTTCACATAAAATAGGTATACATTTTGTTGTTATAACAAAACATAGTTATTGTTAAATATTTAATACACTAAAACTGTCTATAATAATATCTAGATTAAATTATTCAAGCAATGGGAATCATATTCAAATTGATAGGTGCTTTCTTTCTGGCTTCTTTGATCATTCTTGTCATCTCAGATATTGATGTTATCTTGGGCATGGAATGGATGAATGCCAAAACGAAGATGTGATTAATGGTATTCAACACGATATTTGTAGCATCTTGGAATAATGTTTTGCAATTAATAGACTTTGGACAAGGGAAACACAATTAATATTGTTAGATGTGAGGGAAGAGAGAAAAACCATACTGGTTCCCTTAAACCAGCCCACGTGTTAGCAAAGAACCAAGTGCAATCCGCTCAAACTTGATTAGATAGAAAAATAAAGACGAAACTCTCAAAAAAATCATCCACATAGCCTGCTTTCTCATATAAAAATCAATTTGTTCTTGTTTTTTGTATTGGTTTTATTTTTCTAGAAAATTTCAAATTTTAGTCTAAATTTGAACCAAAATAAAACAGGATGAAACACTAAAACCATTCATCTAAATAGGATAAAAATCTCCATACTAGATATTAAGGTGTGCTGATTTTGTTGATTTTTCCAAAAAATTCAAATTTTAGTCCAAATTTGAGCCAAAATAAAGTTAGGACGAAGCACTCAAACCTTTCATCAAAATAGGCTCCAAAAAAAATTCTATATTGGTTTTTAAAGTGTTGTTTTGTGTAATTTTTTGAATTATTTTTCGAAACTTCCAAATTTTCGTTAAGATTTGAAAAAAATCAAAAAATGATGAAGCTTTAGTAAACTATATCTCAATCCATAGCAGGATACACCGTTTTATAAATATATATTTAATATGAATGAGACTTAGGCAGCTCGAGCGGTGACTCGGGAACTGCCCCATATTGTTTATCATTATAATTATATATTTAATATGAATGAAACTTTGGCAACTCGAGCGGTGACTCGGGGACTACCCCATGTTGCGTATCATTATAATTATGTATTTGATCTATAAAAAAAAACGGCAAATGAAACCTCAGCAATACGAGCGATAACTCGAAGACTGCCCCGTATTATTTATCCTGCTATTGTATATTTGATATGGCGAATGATTTATATGTCCATCAATTCGAATTAGTAACACATGGACATCAGAAGCAACGTCTTTGGCCTTTCACGGTCTGAAGAGAGATCTTATGGTAAATAAGACAAGAGCCAACCAAGAATCACATACATGAAAAGCGACTAAGGGCTAAACTATACACAAGTCGGTGCATGTTATATTATCTTTATTGTGACCGCTGCGGTATGATAACCAAAGCTATCGTCTTCAAACATAGCTCATAATCTCTAAGAAAGCACACGAATAATCAAACATCTTTGATTCGAACTTACGGATTGAAGTTCATGAACGATAGTATACGCAGAATAACTCTACCAGCACAGTAACAACTTAACGATTACCACAATATATGAAAGATTCCAAACTTATACAGATTAACCAATACCAAAAGAGGCATATTGTTTTAAAACAGCATACGCCCGGCATAACGGGGACTTAGCAAATAAAAGTTTTACAGCTCAGGCGTTAACCGCAGCCAAATCATCGGTAGGAGGCGTGATGGTAGTGGCAGGGGTTTCCGAAGTAGGTACCTCGGCTACCACCGAAGGTACCTCGGCTTCTGTAGAAGCAATAGTTTTAGGAGCAGGAATCTCCGAAGTTGCCTGAGCCTCCACGGAAGTTACCTTGGCATCAACCGAAGTAACCGGAGCATCTTGAGCAGTGGCTATTTGACGCGGGGTTTCACCTTGGGCTTGGGAAGCTTTAGTTCCCTTGGAGGAAGACCCGGCTTCAGCATTTCCTCCCGGACTGCCACTTGACTCATCAGAACTTCTAGAGTCTTCACCCGAATCATGTTCGTCACCAGAATCCTCTGCAAACTCTTCGTCATCGGCGGCCTCAACATTCTCTTCAACCTCGTCTGGGAGAATACTCGGCCCCTCATTCCATTGATGCACATTTGCATACTCGATGAGTTGATAGGCACGGGCTTGGCGGTGTGCAACGAAATCCATATTCTCGACCCAAGGAGAGCCGGTATGCAAGTTCATTAATGTGTCGAGGGACATGTCCTCGTACCATGATAGAACAACACTAAGCGCCATGTCAACCCGGATCGCCTGACGGATTGTCTCCATAGGTTCAAATGAGTTTAAGAATCCATTAATTTAGCCACAAGTACCTCCACCTTGCTGATTTTTGGTTCATTCAACCAGAGCACATTGAAGGCTCGAATTGCTGCTTTCACCAAGTCTCTTCCCATGATTTTCATCAGCTCAATGGCGGCAACGACATCAACCAGGAGATCCTCAATAGAATATTCTTGATCCGGGAGATTGGGGACACCTCGACGGGCATGGGCAGCAACCACGGCTTTAGTACTCAGGGGCTCGACTTCTGGAAAGTGATTTGTAAAGAAAAACATCACATAAATCAAGAGGAGCAACGAGCAAAGAATGACTCAGCCAGGAACCAAGAGGAAAAAACCTGGCAAATAAGCTTACAATGGATATATCGCAGCATCTTCTGAAGATCCATGGCCCAGCCAACCCATTTCTTCTCAAACCAAGTAATCTCCTCACTCATCGTCCGACTTTTCAGCTCGGCTGCATCAAGGAGTTTTTTGTCCTTCTAAAGCTGGAGACTTAACCGATTCTTTTCCTCGGAAAATTCTTGGTCAATTTTCTCCAGCTCGGACTCTCTGAGATGATTTTAAGGACTCAACCTCGGCACGAAGCCGAGCTATCTCATCATCCTTCTCCTTCAGCTGCTCCGAGTGAGTCCCTGCTTGCTCTAAAAAATGTAGCATCATATCAGGCATGGGAATGCACTCTTAATGCGATGCTGCAAATCTTGTAATTTTGCTGAGCCGAGGATGGAGCACTATAAGATACTCAGAATATGTTTAGAAGAGAAATAGAAGAGTACATAGAGGATAGGCAACTAACCTTCGAGACTGGCAACCTTTTTCGTCAGCCGAATATTTTGATTATTAATGTTAGCTGAGTAAGGATAAATTGCAAATTAATTAGGAGGCAAAGACTTGTACAGAGGACTTGAATGCAAACGCCAAATAATTTACCTATTTTCTGCAGAATGGGAACCATCTTCTCATACTTGAGCTGAAGCTTCCTATGCGAAAAGAGTAGCTTTTGGAATCCGGCCGTATGTCGATTGTGAGCAACCTAAAATAACAGCGAATTATACAGGGAAACATACGCAAAATATTCGAATCAAGTAAAACTTGACTCAAATCTAGGTGGCTGGATATTCAAAGCTAAAAATTAAAAAAATCTGAATCAAGTAAAACTTGGCTCGAATCTAGCTGGTTGGATATTCAAAGCTAAAACTAAAAAATATCCGAATCAAGTAAAACTTGACTCGGATCTAGGTGGCTGGATATTCAAAGCTAAAACTAAAAAAGATCCGAATCAAGAAAAACTTGACTCGGATCTAGGTAGCTGGATATTCAAAGCCAAAACTTTATAAGATCCGAATCAAGTAAAACTTGACTCGGATCTAGGTGGCTGGATATTCAAAGCTAAAACTAAAAAAGATCCGAATCAAGAAAAACTTGACTCGGATCTAGGTAGCTGGATATTCAAAGCCAAAACTTAATAAGATCTGAATCAAGTAAAACTTGACTCGGATCTAGGTGGCTGGATATTTAAAGCTAAAACTAAAAAATATTCGAATCAAGAAAAACTTAACTCAGATCTAGGTAGCTAGACATTCGAAGCTAAGACATAAAAAGATCTAAATCAAGTAAAACTTGACTCTGATCTAGGTGGCTGGATGTTGAAACCAAGAAATAAAAAAGAACCGAATCCAGCAAAAGGCGATTCCAAGCTAGGTGGCTAGATGTGTTTTAAGCCGAAACATGCATGTAAAAAATTATCTACTAGATACACAGGTAATTATATTCTAAACATTGGAAGCTTCCAAATGAATAACAAGTTATTCGGTCGCAAGCTCGGGGACTAATGGGCATATAGTACACTGTGCGCAAAATATAAAGTATAGAGCAAAGAACACACCTCGTTCATCTTGTCACTCTCAAGCACAACTTTGGCAGCAAAATGCAAATGGCTGCTTGATGACCCACAAGTATAGGGGATCACAACGGTCTTCGAGGGTACTATTACCCAATTTATTGATTCGACACAAGGAGAGCCAAAGAATATTTGCAAGCCTTAACAACTGAGTTGTCAATTCAGCTGCACCTGAAAATCGTTCTTGCTCACAGAAGTTTATTAGTAGCAACAGCAGCAGCAAAAAAGGACCAATAGTAACAGTAGCAGCAAACAATAGGATATGAGTGCGGTAGGCATAGGGATGGATGTACGGGCGTTGCATGGACGAGTCTAAACATGTAACTTCAAGATCTAGGACAATTGCATATAAATAAGAATAAGCATCCAAGTACTAAACAATCATAGGCGTGTGCTCCATATATAGTCATGCGTGCTCGCAATGAGAACTTGCACAACATATTTTGTCCCTCCAGCCCGTTGCAGCGGGGCATCAAGGGAACTACTTGCAGTTAAGGTGATCCTTTTAATAGAGCACCGGGGCAAAGAATTAACACTCCGTGAACACATGTGATCCTCACATCATATCCATCCCCTCCGGTTGTCCCAATTTCTGTCACTTCGGGGCCTTTGGATCCGGACAATGATATGTGTACACAACTTGTAGATAAGATCACAAACAATACTATCATAATGGTTCAATAATAAGTTCAGATCTGAGATCATGGCACTCGGGCCCTAGTGACAAGCATTAAGCACAAAAAGTTGTAACAAAGTCAAATAGCACTAATACAGATACTAGGCACCATGCTCTAACAATCTTATTCGATTACATGATAGAACTCATCCAATCCCTACCATCCCCATAGCCTACAGCGGGGGATTACTACTCATGGATGGGGGAAACATTGATGGTTGATGGAGAGGTGTTGGTGATGACGATGATCCTCCCCAAATTCCCCGTCCCGGCAGGGTGCCAAAACGGAGTTTCTGGATCCGAATCGCGGTTTCTAGTGGTGGCGGCGTAGCGGAACTCTTTCTGGAAAAACGTCGACCCCCCCTGAGTTTTTAGGTTAGAAGGCATCTTATAGGCGAAGAGAGAGGCCGAGGGGGTTCCTGGGCTGGCCACACACCTCCCAGGGGCGGGGTGGGCCCACCCCCATGGCAGGGGGTGTGGGCCACCCAGGGCTCCCCTCCGTTTCGTATTCTGTCTTCGTGGATCTTCTGGTGAAATAGGATTTTTGGCATATTTACCGGGATTTTTCCTGATAGTTGATTTTCTGCACAAAAACTAGACACCAAGGTAATTCTGTTGAAAACAGCGTCAGTCCGTGTTAGTTGTATCCAAATCACACAAGTTTAGAGGAGAAACAATATCAAAAGTGTTTAGGAAAGTAGATACGTTTTGGACGTATCAACTTGCCCCAAGCTTAGCTTATTGCTTGTCCTCAAGCAATTTAGTTGAAAACTGAGTGCAATAAAAGAACTTTGAAGAACACATTTGCTTCATATGATGTAAATATTCTCAGCACAGGAGTAGATACTTAAACTATTCATAATTAGAAGTATGCAACTAAGTCTACTCAATAGTCATTGCAATCTATGAAGAGAAGCCAACTCAATAATAATAAGTAGCATGAAACATAAACATAAGGAACATTGCAATGCTCATAAAAAGGTATGGTAGAGTGGTATCTCGCTTGCCTTTGTTTGTAGAGCAAAATATAAATGCCATGACACCTCTGAAGTTCAAGTGAAGACTATAAGTAAAAATATCAGAGATACAAGCATCAAAGTCATGACATAATTAACCAAGTTTTGAGACAAACACAAGAATGACAACTATGCTCTCAAGAAGGTGCTCATAGAATAAGTGGTGACTCTACAAGGAAGTGAAAAAGTTTTGAAAGTTTGAAAGGCTTCCAAATGCTGAAAGTAATGTACCCATTAGCTTTGATCTCTCATTGCCCCTATCATAGGAATCTTTATATGGTTAAGGTGAAAGTGAGGTCCAATATGAGTCATATGCGTGATAGACCATAAACTGGAAATCCCATGTCCCTTGAGTACGAGGGCCGCTCCTCGTGCTACTCAACTTTAGTTACATGTAAGTTCTTGTCATCGTAAATACATGCATATCATAGAGAACCGCCAACGGGGTACCCCTTGCACATGATACAGGAGCTATCCCATAATTAAAATTACAAGGCAAGCAGACAATGAGCATCTCAGCGATCTTTTTATTTGCTATTTGCATAGGTTTTTATTGAGGATGCCTCACAGATGCTCATTATGGTAATGCTGCAAGTTTCCACCATGATTAGGCATGGCTTAGGATAGCGGCCGAGGCGTTTCTCTAACACACACACACACACACACACACACACACATATATATATATATATATATATATAACTCCATGAACTCACAAGCTCCCCTTTTATTTCACACCAACGACATCCGCAAACAAAAGAGCATGGTATCAACTGGATATGTATCCATAAGTGTTGAAAGCGTTCCCCATGACATCACGGTTCTACTAACTCCCAGCCTATAATTTGCAAGCATATAAATTTCATGGACAGTCACAATGGTTCAGGTTTATTAAGTTCAAGGAATAAAGTGTGCCATCAAGTTCGTGAGAGCTTTACTAACTAACTTCCTCAAAACAGTCAAACATTTTATTTGTAAGAAAACAAGGCATAATGAATATGCACTGAATAGCAAATGATGCTAATAGGCAGGTATGGTGGACACTGTTGGCAATATTGGTTTTGGGGAGTTGGATGCACAGGTGGAGCTCATACTCAGTGCAGGTGAAGGCTAGCAATAGAGAGGGAGCGACAAACGAGAGAGCAATAACTGTCATAATCATGCTTGCAACAAAACATGACTAATTATGACATGAAAGTGATACAAGAACTCTGAGGCAAAATAAATCGTCGAGGCTTACTGACTATTGTTTAGTCATATGCATGCGTGAGCATGTTCCAAGTCGATTCACATGAAACATTCAGAGGAGGATACCATAATATCATATCAAAATATGAATAGAACAATGCAAGCAAACATCCATATGACAAGCTACAAACTATTAGCAAGCTAGACCTAATCATAAGAGAGCAAGAACTACTAAGCATCCATAAATAACATACACCTTACATGGACAGACTAAGCATGCTCACAATGCTGAGTATATGTACAAAAATGAAAACAAATAGAGTTTGTTACCAGCCTCTTACCACACCTCAAGTTGTCTTAATCTTTATTATTGCCCTTCACTTGTGTGACTTGAATAATAACATGAAACCAAAATCCACTGAGGACGGCTGAACCCTGCAAAGAACTCACAAAACCAAAGAAGAACAACAAATATTTTTGGTGTTTTCGATTTTTTCAAACAAGCAAACAAAGCCAAAACAAACAAAGCAAAATCTTTTTGGATTTTTCTTTAAGGCAAATCAAAGCTAAAAAACAAAGAAACAAACCAAGAGAAACAACAAAAATATTTTTGGTATTTTTGTGTTTTGAGAAAGCAGGAACAAAAACCAAAAAGAAAGCGAAACAATGGATATACAAAGAACCAACAAAACATGATATATAGATGAGTGTGATGTCGGTATACCTCCCCCCAAGCTTAGGATTTTGGCCTAAGTGGGGATCAACTCCATGGTGACCAAGAAGGTGCACCTCCATAATACGAGGAGGAGGCCCCTTCGTCTTGGTACGAGCTCGAGGACTCCCCTGTGTAGTGCACAAAGGGGTCGTATGAGGGCGCGCCCCCTGATAGTGTCCATGGAAGACAAGAATGCGCAACTTCTCATCCATCTCCTCCTTGGAGAGTGACAAAGGTCCCTGGGAAATACTGAACAAAGTGGTTTGGGGTAGAGGGATCTCTCTCTCTTCCCTGTTAGTAAACAACATTCTATAAACCAAGCTCTCAAGGGTAGAGCCAGCAGTGACAAAGTGGTGCGCTTTCATGGCACCAAGATCAAGCCTCTGAGGAGCCAAAACTGTATCATTTGGATCAACAACAAGGCAGCAACAACACGTGCAACAATAATTCCCCCATAGATGGGTCCCTTAGTAGCTAAGCGACGAGTAATGAGAGAACCAAGTTTGTACCTAGTTTCATTGTTGAGCACAGCAGCTATGAAGGCCAAATGATAGTTGGAAATATTACTAGTGTTCTCCCTACCAAGAGCACTAGTGGAAAGATAATAAGCAAAGTACCTGATAGCTGGGAGTTGAATATTTCTTATCTTTCCCCTTTGTCATCATCATTAGTTATCCCGTGGTAGAGCTCCAACAAATCAGTGGGTTGAGATGGAACCTTATTCACCGTCCCAACTGTACCAAGACCCAGGGACTCACAAAATTTCTTCAATGTCATAGTGTAAGGCCTGCCATAAATTTTGAAAGACACATCTGGCTTGAACAATGTAACATCCCAAAAATATTAAACAAGAATAATCAAACTCTAATCACCAAATTTAGGGTTAACAAAAACTTTTCAAATTAAAAATATTAAAGCATTCATATGTGTATGTATCAAAATTTGGATTCTTTTGAATTGCCATGATTATGTGTTTCTTTGCTTGTAAAATGATTCTTAGGTGAAATAAACATCATCTAAACAATCCCCAAACTTTTCCCAAAGACAAACAAATCAAGACCATCAAATTAAGTGAATGGTCACTTTTGCCAATTTAACTCCCATGCCTACTTTGGCTATCTCTAACTTTCAGAACTTAACAGAAAGATGTATAGATCTTTCCACCCCTTGATAGTACTCATAACAAAGTACCAAGGCCCACTTTGTGATCATCCAGAAACATTCAAATGCATAGTTTAAATGACAGTTTAAAATTGAATCTATTTCATATGGGAAGATCCCACTTTTTCAAAAACCCCTCAAACCAACTCAACTTTCCAAACCCAAGCATCTACAGATTCACCAACACATGCCTAGCACACCCACCAAAAATAATTTCAAAATTCAAAACTTGAGTTCATGCGGACATTTCATCAAACAACTTGCAGATGCAAATCAAACAAAATCAAAACACTATGTTGAGCAGTGTTTTGGGCCTAACTTGTTCCCTCTATGGACACCACTAGAATTAGTAGATCATCTAACAACCATAACTAATCTCTAGCACTACTGTAAGCTGGCCATTGTCATCAATGGTGAGCAGGCCGAGAGCACCATTGCCATCCCATAGTCGACAACAAGCTACGAGCATCACTAGCCTCGCCAACCTTGTCTAGGAGCAAGCTAGCACCCCACCGCCACTCCCTGTCCCAGCCGCGAGCAATGCCAGCCCCTGGACCACACGCCCGAGCCATGCCAACCTTCTCTGCGACCATGCCGAGAGCGCGCCCCGTGCGCCACGCTCGACCAGCACCCACAGACCGCGCGCCACCCTCGCCACGTGCACGCGTGATCACCACCATCCCAGAAACCCCGCAGACACGCCCGTTCGCCGCCGCGCAGACCATGCATGCTGTGCACCATTAAAACTCCCGTCGGGCACGCGCAGAGCACCACAGCATTCCGACCGATCAGCACCGCCCCACGCCTCGCCACCACGTCGTTGAGCTTTGCCAGGGAGCACAGCACCGCCCCCTACCGTCGCCCACGCCGATAGCCCTCTGTGCCGTCGACCACGACGAGCTCAGCTTGCGCCCGTCGGTCCCCTCTCGCCACTATAAATAGAGGCCTCCCCCGCTCGAATTCTTCACACCATTTCACTCCCCTCACCTCACTGATCGTCCCACCTCATTCCCGGAGCAAGGCGAGCAGCGCATCACCGGAATTTCACCGGAGTCCGCCGCTGCTGGAGAAGAAGGAAGCCATCGATTGGATCCACCCTAGGAGCTGCCGCGACCACCCCTGAGTTCGCCGTCGTCGACTTCGTCGTTCGCCCGCATCGCCGACCTTCGCCTGAGCCCCGGTGAGCCTCCCACGACCCCCACTGAGCCACTAGGGTTCGAGCTCGCCGGTGACTAGTTCATCGTCGACGACGACCCTCATCCGTCGATCTTCATTCTTATCCAAACACCATATCGCCCGTACCGCTTCGCATTTAACGAGTCACTGACCTGTAGGCCCCCATGTCAGTTGTGCCCCGCGCCGCGGAGTGACACTAGGCCGGCCCGTTAACCTTTCCCGCGCAGCCCACTCGTTTGAATTTAGCATTTTCTATTTATATTCAAACTCAGTTCTGTACCTAGTTTCAAAAATCAACCCAGCTTGATTCAGTGAACCAAATTGAATGAAACCAATTTTGTTAGAAATATATTGAAATGCTTAATCCAAGCCCGTTGGATTCAAATCATTTGAATCTATAGATCAACCTTGGTAAAAATAACAAGTTAGAAGCTTTTCTGCATTCAACATTTTTCAAATTTAAACCATAATAGCTTTTGAGTTGATTCCAACTCTCAAAAATCACATTTGATCATAACTTTCAGAATGTATAAAAACATATGGGTTTACTTACAGAAATAATGTTCAAGTAATAAAAGAATGCCACATAGACATTTCTAGTCACTTTATTTAATTGAAATAAAAGGTTAAACCTTATTAAATTGTGACACCACTTTAAATCACATTCCCATGTACTGAAATATGTGGTGATGACATGTGTCAACATGATCCCATGTTTGGTTTGGAGAATATTAAACCTTAAGTAGTTTTTCAATTAGTAGAAATTACTTTTCTAAAAATAAATAAATAATGCAAGTGCTTTAATCTTGAATGTTAGTGATGATGCTAGATCATCTATAGAACCCTTTTGTGTGATGATTGAAAGTAGTTAAGTATTGTTTGGTGATTGTGTACCTCGGATTTATTCAGAGACGCTAGTACCGACCAAGGATACGAGGAGGAAGGAGGATACTACGAAGAAGAAGCCGAGGAGAACTTCAACCACTGCTCTGCACAAGGCAAGCCTTACTAATCAAGTTGACCCATGCAAGCCAATACTTGCAAGCTATTCAATTAGCAACCTTATACTGATACTGATGCAAGCAAATACTTGCTTGTTACCATGCCAACCATATGCCTTAAGCATATGTGATCATACCCACTTGATACCCAATCCTAGTTTTACTTGCAAGCTTTCTACTTTATTTCTTTATCAAAGCTATTACTTAGAGCTTACTTAAGTGAGTTGTAGATTCTAGAAAGATAATTGAAGGTTGCATAAAGAGCATAAAATTTGGCCTAAGCTAGATAATCTTGATGTCATCCCAAGGCATGATATTGAACTTCGTTAAACTCCACTAGTTTACCACCCCTCATTAGTATTCACTCCCATTTGTAGATTCTAGTGCTAAGCATAAAACTTGATCAACTTTAGATGGGAATACTTGGTGGAAAAATGGTTATGAAAACCTTGGAATGATGGATCATTCTATTGAGATGTTTTGACATGTGTTTCCGAACACTAGATGATTTTGATGATGAAAATGTTAATGCATGAGCCTTAGCCCTTTATAAAACTGATGGTTGTCTGGATACGATACCATTCCAATTTTATCGTACAACCACAATACCTGAAGATCGGGTAGGGCTTGACTGGAAACTTATATACCTTAGTATTGGTTCCCTCACGGCCAAGGTTTGAGCTGAGGCTACCTTGTGAAGATTGTCCACCTGTGCAGTACCCAAGATGACAGTTGGTCATGGTTGGGAGGCCAAACTCACAGGAGAGGTGCTTATACTAGGGCGTGTAATTGAAAGGTTAGGATTGATTATCTGCATACTGAGTATGGTGAATTCAGTATTTGTTCCTGACGGATGTATCGAATGTTGTGGTGAAAGTGTACAATATCTGCAGAGTGTCAAACTATTCGAATAGCCGCGTCCGTGGTTATGGACAGTTGGAGTGGCCATACTGTTCCCCCGTCAGATGTTTTCAAAATGACTTGTGAAATGGATTGATATTTTGACTTGACCACAAGAGAGTTGTGATATGAAATACAAGTTCCCACTTAGGTGTTATAAAACTTTAACTAGCTTTTCTGGTTTCTGAACTTAGTAGAGGTAAATCTGGCTTTTTGCAAAACAACCATCGAGCTTAGTGTCCTATTACCAAAAAACACCTTCACTTGTTAGTATTAGTTTGCGAGTACTTAAAGAGTACTCATGGCTTTGTCCCTGGCTATTCCCGTGGCCAGACTATGAAGAGGAGTACCAGGAGGACGGACCCCAGGAAGGTTACGACAACTAGGATCATCTCCCATCGTCAGCATTGTCTGTGAACCCGAAGATGGAGCTTCGCCTACACTACCGTTATTATTACGTATTCCGCTGCTTGAGTTGTATTAAGAACTGGATCATGAGATCCTTATTTGTGTAAGACGTTATGTATGGTTTGTAATGGATGATGTACTGTGGTATCCAAATCTGTTATGTCTCGCAAACATGGTAATCCTGGGATTGCGATGTATGGCATAACATGCATCTGGGATTAAAAATCCGGGTGTTGACAAGTTGGTATCAGAGCCATCCTGACCATAGGAGACCCTAGTTAGACTGGACGTTTGGAATACAAAACTTAGTTTCAAAACCAAAGAAAGGAAATATTTACAAAAACTTATTCCCATTCTTATCACCTTGGTTCTTTTATAAAAAATCATGTTCCTCAAAAACTCTTGCAAAATACATAAAATTTGACACACTTGATCACTCTACTAACTTACTCATCTTATATTCTTTTAGATGGACGTGAAGTACAACAAGTTTTACCAGTTGGGGAATGGAGGCGACCTTATCTTTGAGAGGGATTTGGACCAGCTTTCGGAACTTCTGGAGCGTCCGCACCCCGAGTTCTTCGGAGCTCAGCTCAATGATCAAGGAGGAGAAGATCTGCAGTGGCTAATTGTTGCAAGTCTCCGAGGAAAGATTGAACCTCCCACTGCGGAGGGAATTCAGTTCACCTTAAGAGAGAACAACTTGCTAGATGGACTTGCCAGGGCCATGCAGGAAGCTCTTGCCCGTCTGTGTGGGCAGTGTATCAACCAGATCAAGGGTACCCGCTTTGAGTTTTGCCCAAGGCGTGATGCTAATGGATAGCCACTGGAAGCCCCATACCACCACGAGCTGAAGACCCAATTGGACCATCTTAGCTTCATGATGTACGATCATGAACAAGATTTAGATAATTGCCGTGACTACTCCAACCACAAGTCCGCCATCATCAAGACGAAGGATCAGACCATCGCCATGCTAGCAAAGGATCGCAAGTCTCGCCTCCGTCATCTCGACAAGAAGGAGCGCATCATTGCCCGTCTTCGCCACCATATCTCGGATTTGGAGGAGACCATCCATGAGAGAGACATGCAGTTGGAGGAAAGGGAGAATGCTGGAGAAGATCTTCGTGGAGACCCCTACTCCTATCTCAGCGATGATGATGATTTGCTGGAGGATCAGGCTATGAACTTTTTCACCGATGAGGATCATTACGCCTTCATCGATGATGATGAGGATGATGAGGATGACGACTACACCGACTCCGAGGAGTAGTAGCACTTGAGCACTAGCGTAGTGAGTTGTATTCAGTCCCACTGTATCGTAGTTTCTAGAATGGTCCTTAAAACCATCTGTTTTTCTTGTTTTGTGGTGTGTGTTGTATTGTGTGCTATGAATGAACGAAAAGCAAGTTGCTAGAAAATTTGAATCAAACTTTAAAAACTTTCCAAAGTCCCTGAACCTTAGAAATTTCCCTCTTTTCTCATGATCTATCTCAAATCTTCAGATGCCACGCGGAGGAAGTAGTTCATCCCCGGACCCGATGTTGCAGATCCTGCAAATGTTGGTTTCTGACCGCGAAGCTGAAAGAGCCAAACGTCAAGCCTACTTAGCCACCCTTCAGCAGATAGCCCAGCTGGCCCACAACAATCAAGGCCACAGAAACCAGGACAACCATGGATCTAAGCTAAAAAATTTCCAGAACACCAACCCACCTATTTTCACTAAGTCAGAAGAGCCCTTAGACGCTGATGATTGGCTGCAAACCATGGAAAATAACCTAGAAGTCGCCGGAGTGGAAGCCAACGAGAAAGTTCTGTTCGCCACCCACTATCTAGCCGGAGATGCAAGAGCATGGTGGAACAGTGTTCGTGCAATGACCGGAGGACAGATGATGACCTGGGAGGAATTCAAGGTCAAATTCAGCAGAACCCATGTGCCACCGGGTTTGATCAAGAGAATGAGAGATGAGTTCAGAGAACTAAAGCAAGGATGGATGACCGTAGTGGAATACCGTGACAAATTCTTGTCATTAGCTAGGTATTCCTCGGATGAGATCGACACTGAAGCCAAGATGAAAGAAAGATTCCTGAATGGTCTGCACGATGAGATGCAGATAGTGTTAGTCAATATCCCCTTTGCGGATATTGAAGCCCTTGTCGACTCTGCCATCTAGATGGAAGGAAAGATCAACCAAGCCAATGAGAACCGCAAGCGTCGCATGATGCATCAGCCAGGAACCCATCAGACCCCAAAGTATCGCCCTAACCCATCTCTACGATTTGCCCCGAGAACCAACAGACCCCCAATGAATTGTCCGACCTATCCCAACCGTGGAAACCCAAGGCCCAGAGGAAATCACAACAACCCCGTCAACTCTGGCAATTTCAACCGTGCCCCACCCAAGTTTAACAACAAAAATGCTACCGCCAACACCAACACTGCCCCGAGGACTGGAAGCAATGATGTGCCTGTTGCAGCAAAGGACAAGTCGCAAGTGACTTGTTATGACTGTGGAAATAAGGGTCACTACTCCAACGAGTGCCCCAACAAGAAGAATGCCGCAGCCCCCAATGCAAATGCCCCAGCTCAGCAGCAGCGTCGTGTTCAACCAGGAAGAAGATTTGCCCCGGGGAATTCACTCAACCGCAACGGCCGTCTTTTTCTCATGCATGCTGAAGAAGCTCAGGAAGTGCCAGACGTCATGCTGGGTATGTTTTCTGTTAATTCAGTACTTGCTAGAGTGTTGTTTGATTCTGGTGCATCGCACTCATTTGTCACCGAAGAATTTGCCTGCACTAGTAAGATTCAACCAACAAAACTGAAGCATGTTATGATTGTTCAAATCCCCAGTTCAACCACCAAAGCTAGGCAAATTTGCAAAGCCGTCCCTATCCGAATCCATGGCATAGATTTTTATGCTAATCTGATAGTACTCAGAACTAAAGGTTTGGAAGTAGTACTAGGAATGGATTGGATGTCCAAACATAAAGGATTGATTGACTGTGCCAAGAAAGCCATAACCATGACCAGTACAGCCGGAATATCAGTCGAGCATGTATCTGAAACCTTACCTCGTCAATTCAAGTGCAACAAGAGTATAGCCCAACCTACCATTGACCAAGTCCGGATAGTCTACGAATACCCCGATGTATTTCCAGATGTTTTTCCCAGTATGCCCCCAGATCGGGATGTTGAGTTTATCATCGAACAAATCCCCGTAACCGGACCCATATCCCAGAGACCATATAGTATGAACCCATCTGAACTAGAAGAACTGAAGAAGCAACTAGATTCCATGTTGGAAATTGGATTAATTCAACCAAGTGCGTCACCATGGAGATCACCTGTCTTGTTCGTGGACAATAAGTATGGAGGTACCCGTTTGTGTACGGATTATCGGAAGTTGAATGATGTCACTATCAAGAACAAGTACCCATTGCCCAAGATAAAAGATTTGTTTGATCAGTTGATGGTGCCAAAGTGTTTTCTAAGATTGATCTTAGAACTGGCTATCATCAACTCAAGATTCACGCAGAGGATATTCCAAAGACTGCCTTTACCACCAGATATGGACTATACGAGTATACTGTCATGTCTTTTGGATTAACCAATGCCCCCGCTTATTTCATGAATCTCATGAATAAGATTTTTATGGGTTTCCTGGATAAGTTTGTCGTTGTTTTCATAGATGACATACTGATTTATTCCAAATCGGAAGAAGAACATGAGCTACACCTAAGGACCATTCTTGGAACCCTTAGAGAGCATCAGCTGTATGCCAAGTTTAGTAAATGTGAATTCTGGTTACAAGAGGTAGGATTCCTCGACCACATTGTATCAGTCGGAGGAATTGCCGTTGACCCTGCAAAGGTGAAAGATGTTGAAGATTGGCAAGCCCCAACCACTCAAACCCAAGTTCGTGCATTTCTCGGATTGGCGGGGTATTACCCAAGTTCGTAGAAGGATTCTCGAGTATCGCCAGACCCATGACCCAATTGCTAAAGAAGGACAAGAAGTTTGAATGGATCGACAAATGTGAAGCGAGTTTTCAAGAACTCAAGAGGAGATTGATTTTAGCCCCAATCTTAATCATGCCGGATATCACGAATCCCTTCGACGTGTATTGTGATGCATCCAAGATCGGTCTCGGATGTGTGCTAATGCAAGAAGGCAATGTTATATCTTATCTATCTCGACAACTGAAACAACATGAGAAAAATTACCCAACCCATGACCTCGAACTCGCAGCCGTAGTTCTAGCCCTGAAGACATGGAGGCACTACCTGATGGGAAACCGTTGTGAGATTTATTCGGATCACAAGAGTCTGAAGTATATATTCACTCAGAAGGAGCTGAATATGAGAGAGAGAAGATGGATTGAGCTAATCAAGGATTACGATCTGGACATTCACTATCACCCCGGTAAATCCAACGTGGTAGCTGATGCCCTTAGAAGATTGCCGTGCCGCTTGAACTCCATGATTTTGAAGGAGCAACCAAGATTGCACAAAGAGATGGAATATTTTCGAATGGAATTAGTAAGTGAAGGATTTTTGGCTAGCATAGAACTTCAACCCACTTTGATCAGCCAGATCAAAGAGGCGCGGAAAGGAAATGCTAGTATCGACGGAATTAAGCGTCGTATCGGTACAGGCAAAGTACCCGGATTCACCGAGGACGAAGAGGGAGTTCTGTGGTACAAAGGACGCCTTTGTGTACCAGCAGATTCAGAATTGAAAGAAGTTATTCTGAAGGAATCTCATGATACTCTTTATTCTATCCACCCCGGAGGAACGAAGATGTATCAAGATTTGAAGGAACAATTTTGGTGGCATAAGATGAAGAGAGAAATCAGAAGCTATATCTCCAAGTGTGATATATGTCAGCGAGTCAAGGCAGGACATCAAAGACCCGCTGGATTGTTGCAACCATTGCAGATTCCGAAATGGAAATGGGATTCCGTTGGAATGGACTTTATCACCGGATTGCCTACTTCTAGTAGAGGAAATGACTCTATCTGGGTCATAGTGGACAGATTGTCCAAAGTCGCCCATTTCTTACCAGTCAAGACCACATATCAGAGTTTGAAGCTAGCGGAGTTATACATCGCTAGAATCGTCAGTTTGCATGGAGTCCCCAAGAACATCATATCGGATCGAGAAACTCAGTTTACCTCAAGATTTTGGAAGAAAGTCCAAGAAGGTTTAGGAACCCGCCTAGATTTCAGCACCGCTTATCACCCTCAGACCGATGGAAAAACGGAGCGAGTAAATCAAATACTCGAAGATATGCGGAGAGCCCGTGTGTTAGAATATGGATCTAAATGGGAAGACTGTCTGCCGTTTGCAGAATTTTCATACAACAACAGTTATCAAGCTAGTTTGCAAATGACCCCATTTGAATTCATGTACGGAAGGAAGTGTCGCACCCCTTTGAACTGGTCGGAAGTAGGAGAGAGTCAGATTTTCGGACCCGATATCCTACGAGAAGCAGAAGAGAAGGTTTACAAGATTCATGAGCACCTCAAGACAGCCCAGTCCAGACAGAAGAGTTACGCCGACAAGAGACGTCGAGACCTCGCCTTCAACATAGGAGATTTTGTGTATCTGAAAGTGTCGCCATTGAAGGGAATGCAGCGTTTCCAACTCAAAGGAAAGTTAGCCCCCAGATATATCGGACCCTTCAAAATTCTGAACCATCGAGGAGAAGTGTCGTATCAATTGGAACTACCCGAAGAGATGTCAGCCGTGCACAATGTGTTCCATATCTCATTACTTCTCAAGTGTCTCGAAGTTCCGAAGAAGACGGAAGTGTTCAAGAATATTGATTACCGGACCATAGAAATCAACGATGACCTATCCCGAAGTACCCATCCGTATTTTGGAAGAAGCTTTCAGAACTACCTGAACCCGAAGCATCAAGTTTCTCAAGATTCAGTGGAGCAACCACACAGAAGAGGAAGCTACCTGGGAGCGCGAAGATCACATCAGGATGGAGTTTCCCGATCTCTTCAAATCCTAGGTAATCTTTTCGTCCTTTTTCAAATCTCGGGACGAGATTTTGTTTAAGGGGGGAAGGTTTGTAACATCCCAAAAATATTAAACAAGAATCATCAAACTCTAATCACCAAATTTAGGGTTAACAAAAAACTTTTCAAATTAAAAATATGAAAGCATTCATATTTGTATGTATCAAAATTTGGATTCTTTTGAATTGCCATGATTATGTGTGTATTTTCTTGTAAAATGATTCTTAGGTGAAATAAACATCATCTAAACAATCCCCAAACTTTTCCCAAACACAAACAAATCAAAATCATCAAATTAAGTGAATGGTCACTTTTGCCAATTTAACTCCCATGCCTACTTTGGCTATCTCTAACTTTCAGAACTTAACAGAAACATGTATAGATCTTTGCATCCCTTCATAGTAATCATAACAAAGTACCAAGGCCCACTTTGTGATCATCCAGAAACATTCAAATGCATAGTTTAAATGACAGTTTAAAATTGAATCTATTTCATATGGGAAGATCCCACTTTTTCAAAAACCCCTCAAACCAACTCAACTTTCAAAACCCAAGCATCTATAACTCACCAGCACATGCCTAGCACACCCACCAAAAATAATTTCAAAATTCAAAACTTGAGTTCATGCGGCCATTTCATCAAACAACTTGCAGATGCAAATCAAACAAAATCAAAACACTATGTTGAGCAGTGTTTTGGGCCTAACTTGTTCCCTCTCTGGACACCACTAGTCTTAGTAGATCATCTAACAACCATAACTAATCTGTAGCACTACTGTAAGCTGGCCATTGTCATCAATGGTGAGAAGGCCGAGAACACCATTGCCACCCCATAGTAGACAGAAAGCTACGAGCAGCACTAGCCTCGCCAACCTTGTCTGGGAGCAAGCTAGAACCCCACCGCCACTCCCTGTCCCAGCCGCGAGCAATGCCAGCCCCTGGACCACACGCCTGAGCCATGCCAACCTTCTCTGCGACCATGCCGAGAGCGCGCCCCGTGCGCCACGCTCGACCAGCACCCACAGACCGCGTGCCGCCCTCGCCGCGTGCACGCGTGATCACCACCGTCCCAGCAACCCCGCAGACACGCCCACTCGCCGCTGCGCGGACCACGCGCACTGTGCGCCATTAAAAATCCCGTCGGGCACGCGTAGAGCACCGCATCGTTCCGACCGATTAGCACCGCCCCACGCCTCGCCACCACGTCGTTGAGCTTCGCTAGGGAGCACAGCACCGCCCCTACCGTCGCCCACACCGATAGCCCTCTGTGCCGTCGACCACGACGAGCTCAGCTTGTGCCCGTCGGCCCCCTCTCGCCACTATAAATAGAGGCCTCCCCCGCTCAAATTCTTCACACCATTTCACTCCCCTCACCTTAGCAGAGTGGTTTTGATGATGAAAATGTTAAGGCATGAGCCTTAGCCCTTTATAAAACTGATGGTTGTCTGGATGCGATACCATTCCAATTTTATCGTACAACCACAATACCCGAATATTGGGTAGGGCTTGACTGGAAACTTATATACCTTAGTATTGGTTCCCTCACGGCCAAGGTTTGAGCTGAGGCTACCTTGTGAAGATTGTCCACCTGTGCAGTACCCAAGATGACAGTTGGTCATGGTTGGGAGGCCAAACTCACAGGAGAGGTGCTTATACTAGGGCGTGTAATTGAAAGGTTAGGATTGATTATCCGCATACTGAGTATGGTGAATTCAGGATTTGTTCCTGACGGATGTATCGAATGTTGTGGTGAAAGTGTACAATATCTGCAGAGTGTCAAACTATTCGAATAGCCGCGTCCGCGGTTAAGGACAGTTGGAGTGGCCATACTGTTCCCTCGTCAGATGTTTTCAAAATGACTTGTGAAATGGATTGAGATTTTGACTTGACCACAAGAGAGTTGTGATATGAAATACAAGTTCCCACTTAGGTGTTATAAAACTTTAACTAGCTTTTCTGGTTTCTGAACTTAGTAGAGGTAAATCTGGCTTTTTGCAAAACAACCATCGAGCTTAGTGTCCTATTACCAAAAACCCCTTCACTTGTTAGTATTAGTTTGCGAGTACTTAAAGAGTACTCATGGATTTGTCCCTGGCTATTCCCGTGGCCAGACTATGAAGAGGAGTACCAGGAGGACGGACCCCAGGAAGGTTACGACAACTAGGATCATCTCCCATCGTCAGCATTGCCTATGACCCCGAAGATGGAGCTTCGCCTACGCTACCGTTATTATTACGTATTCCGCTGCTTGAGTTGTATTAAGAACTGGATCATGAGATCCTTTTTTGTGTAAGACCTTATGTATGGTTTGTAATGGATGATGTACTGTGGTATCCAAATCTGTTATGTGTCGCAAACATGGTAATCCCGGGATTGCGATGTATGGCATAATAGGCATCTGGGATTAAAAATCCGGGTGTTGACAAACAAGCTGTTAGAAAAAGAGAAGCTCTCCACAGATGTTTTAGTGAGCGTAGCATATTGCACGCTCTCATCCTGCATATAAATTGTTAGTCCAACCCTCCGAACCAAGGTTAGAAAATCCTTAGGAATCCCAGCAGCCCGCAAAAAGGTTGGGCAAGGAAAGGTGGAGGGGTGCGCATCCCCCTCATCTCCCTCGTCGCCAAATCGTGGTGTAATGAGATCCTCATTGTATGAGGGCCTGGCTTGGGAGGATGATCTTGAAGGCCTTGTCCTCCTAGGTGCATCACTCTCAAAGGTGTGGTTGTCCATGACCTCTTTTTTCTGAAATTTTTAGACAAACATCAAACCAACTGATTTCCAAGTTGATAAATGATGAGAAACTACTATAGGAACTTGATAGAGGGCTACACATGCATCAAAATGAAATCTATAAGCATATAACAAGCATGCAATATCACACAACCTGTCACCTATAGCAGCAAAATACTCAAGATACAATCTACGAATAACAAATCTAATTGGACAAGCGGAGGAGGCACATACCAAGGAGCAATTCCTCCAAAAATCAGCAGCAAAGATGGGCTGAGCAAGGAGATCGAAATTCGTGAGCAAGAACAGCAGGAACTCGAGCTTGAGAAAGTTTTCTGGTGTTTTTGGGAGAGAGAAAGAAGATGGCTCGGAGGAGGCATCTTGGAGGGCCATAGGTGGGCCACACCCTAGCCAGGCGCCACCTGGGGGCTAGCCGCGCCGCCCAGGGGTGTGCTGGCCTGGGGTGGCCCCCTGGGTCACTCCAGGTGTCTCTCTGCCCCTTTTTTTGAGGAAAAATTTATTTTGAATTTTCTGGGATTTTTCGGGAAACTTTATTTTTGGCCAATTTTCAGGGTATGAAAATTGATTTTCTCGCCGAAAGAGATTTTTTTAGAAAAAGCAAAATCAAACAAAACCCAAACTACAGAATTTCTAAGACACTCTAAGAAGCAAACAACTAGCAAAACCAAAGCTAACAAGAGAAAAGGCAAAGACTAGGAAGGATAAAAGTAAAAGTGAGCAATAATAACCACAGTGAAAGCATTATTTTGTTCATTAAAATCCTTTTGTTAACAAGGTTGATCAAGTCTTGTTACCAAAACAATCTTATGTAAAACAAAACTTTGAATTCCACAAAGTGATTATGTTACCTCAAACTTGATAGCAATGGTCCCAATCATAATAGTTTCAAAATTTTCTTGTGGAATGGGACAATATATTTCTCCAACCTTGATGCTCTCAATATTTTCAATGGAATTCAGGCAATAGCTCATAGCAACCTTCTTGGGGAAATAGACAGTGTGCTCTTTTTCATTAATATTAAATGTTACTTTTCCTTGATTGCAATTGATGATAGCACCTGCAGTATTAAGAAAAGGTCTCCCAATAATAATAGACATATTATCATCTTCAGGCAATTCAAGCACAACAAAATCAGTTAAAACCAAGCAATTATGAGCCACTTGAACAGGAACATCATCACATATACCAACAGGAATAGTAGTTGACTTATCAGCCATTTGCGAAGATATATCAGTTGGTATCAACTTTTCTAGCTGGAGTCTCTTGTAGAGAGAAAAAGGCATAACACTAACTCCAGCTCCCAAATCACATAAAGGAGTTCTAACATAATTGTTCTTAATAGAGCAAGGAATAGTTGGTATACCTGGATCACCAAGTTTCTTTGGAACCTTACCATTGAAGGAATAATTAGCAAGCTGAGTAGAAATTTCCTCATTAGGAATCTTCCTTTTATTAGAGACAATATCCTTCATATACTTTGAATAAGGAGGCAACTTAATAACATTAGTCAAAGGAATTTTCAAAAATAAAGGCTCCATCCACTCACAGAACTTATTGTAGTGTTCTTCCTCCTTTGACTTCTGTTTCTTACCTGGAAAAGGCATAGGTTTCTGCACCCAAGGTTCTCTCTCACTACCATGTTTCTTAGGAATAAAATCTTCCTTAGTGTACCTAGTGTTCTTAGTGTGCTTCTCAAGTTCTTCCTCAACTTCCTTCTTATCAGGAGCATCATTTTTATCATTACCACTCTTAGTTTCAGCATCAGAGACATATATACTATTAGGATCTACAACAAGTTCAAGTGGTTCCTCAACTATTTTATGTTTCTTTTTCTTTCTCTTACGAGGACTACCACTACTTTCACCTTGTTGAGAATCCTGCTCAATTCTTTTAGGGTGTCCTTCAGGATATAAGGGATCTTGAGTAGCTATACCACTCCTAGTTCTAATTCCATAAGCATGTTTATCTCCTGAGGCATTAACTAGCATATCTTTTGTACCTTAGCAACTTGATCAAGTTGGGTTTGGACCATTTGTAAGTGTTTATAAAGCATTTTACTATCATTAGAAGTTCTTTCCACAATATCTTTCAACTCTTTAATAGCTCTAGAGTTTTCTAATAAATGATTCTGAACTTGTTTATTAAAATTACCTTATTTAACAATAAATGTGTCAAGTTCCTCTTAGCATTGATCTGGAGGCTTACCATAGGGAATATCACCTTCATCAAAATGGAGAGAGTGTACCTCAATAGTAGATGAGTGGGGAATTGGCTTGCATAATTCTTCTATAGGAGGTAAGTTCTTCACATATTCATCTCTAATACCTTTCTCTTTTAGACATTTCTTAGCTTCTTTCATCACTTCATCATTTAATGCAATTACTCCCCTCTTACTTGGTGTTGGTGTTGGAACTATTTCAGGCCCAACTGGTTCAGGAGTAATAGGCTCAGGTGTATTTAGCTAAGTTGAAGTCCAATCATCATAATTCTTGCTTATTTTAGCCATTAATTCTTTAGCATCTATAGGAGTTCTTTTCCTGAAAGAACAATCAGCAAAGCTATCTAGGTATGTCCTAGAATCATCAGTTAGTCTATTATAATAAATATCAAGAAGCTCATTTTTAGGTAATGGACATCTAGGATGTGCATGAATCAAGGCACAAAATCTTGTCCATGACTTAGGCAATTTCTCTTCTTCTCCCTGTTTAAAATCAAGAAGTCTCTACAAAGCAGCATGTCTAGCACTGGGAGGAAAATATTTCTGGAAGAAAGAAGCAATCAGGACTATCAATGGAACCGGGAGTTAATCTATTAAACAAAGCCCTAGCTTCTCCTTTTAGTGAAAAAGGGAATATTTTAGTAAAAAAGTACTTGTGCATCTTAAAATCATCCGAGAATAAAACACTCATAGTGACAAGCTCATTCATATGAGCTACAACACTCTGATTTTCAGTCCCACAAAAAGGTTCTTTCTCAACAATATCTAAATAGGATAAATCAAGAGAGAAATCATAATCTTTATCTTTATTATCTATGGGAGAGGTGGCGAACTTAGGATCAGAAGACAGTTAGGAATAATTGTACGTATTGCAAGGAGGCTCTTAATAGCTCTAGCACCATGTGTGTATCGGCACTCTTCAACAAATTCATCAGTAAACTCAATATAACCATCATTAATATCATAACTCTCTCTAGACTCAGCTTAGCTAATAGGTGTAATAGTGTCTTCACTAGGAGTTTCAGTATTTCCTAGACCAAACATAGTAGCATCTAGGAAAGGACCTAACGAACCACTCGCATCAAGCATAGTAGAAGTAGCATCATGAGTATCAAAAGCAGTTTCAGACTCAACAGTAGTAGCAGTGTGTGTAGCATGAGTATGTGGTGGTGGTGTAACAAGCTTACTTATAACAGACGATGAATCAAGTGCAGCACAGGTGTTTAGGATTGTACCTCTTCTTGTAGTGGATGGTAAAATAGGAAACTTTCTATCACGAGAATTCCCCATGATGAAAGGAGTAGAAGTGAAAAATAATAGATCCAAGTGAACTTACAAATAAAGCTATGCTCCCCGGCAACAGCGCCAGAAAATAGTGTTGATGACCCACAAGTATAGGGGATTGCAATAGTCTTCGAGGGTAGTATTACCCAATTTATTGATTCAACACAAGGGGAGCCAAAGAATACTTGCAAGCCTTAACAACTAAGTTGTCAATTCAGCTGCACCTGGAAATGGTTCTCGCTCACATAAGTTTATCAGTAGCAACAATTTGATAGTAGCAACAGCAGCAGCAAAACAGGAGCAATAGTAACAATAGCAGAAAACAGTAGGATATGAGTGCAGTAGGCATAGGGATGGATGGACGGGCGTTGCATGGACGAGTCTAAACATGTAACTTCAAGATCTAGGGAAATTGCAGATAAATAAGAAATAAACATCCAAGTACTAAACAATCATAGGCATGTGCTCCATATATAGTCATGCGTGTTGGGAATATGCCCTAGAGGCAATCATGTATGATGATATTTCCCATTGTATTCATAAAGTTATTAAGTAGTCCTTGTATAAACATCTGATGTGTATCATTGAATATGTGATTCAGTTGTGGAACTATGCATTCATGTTGTTTGTACTAAATATCCTTGGTCATTGAGGTTGTGCTGGACACACAACTTAGACCAATGTGAAAGTTGGCTTGATGACTCGGTTCCACTTGTCATGGGCATGGAGATGCTATTCCAACTTATACAGACTAGGCTAAAGAGTTCAGCGAGTCGGATTGACCCATATTGAGGTACAACGAACTAAGCTGTCATTTGTATATCTCAATCAATGTAATCCTTAGACCTGAGGTTGTTGCATAGTCCGAGTTGAGGATCACCGACTTAGGTTCTGTCAAACGCTGATCCGTAACTGGGCAGTTATAAAGGCAGAGTTCGGGTCGACTGAGAATCAAGCTGCGTGATGTGAATAACCAAGATGGGATTTTGCCCCTCCACTCGGAGAGATATTCTCTGGGCCCTCTCGTGAGATATGATTCGGAAAGCATGGCCATGCACGACTCGGTTAAGTGTTAACCGAGGCGATCGGCTAAGAGTTAGTCGGGTGAATCACTTATCTCGGATCGAGAAGAGAGTCGGACTATTTAAGGGATGACATATATTCGCCTATAGTCTGACAAGGTATATCGTGAGGCAAAAGGGACTCAGACGTAAGTCGCATTGGAAAGGCAAGTCGTCATGACTCTTTGGTACTTGGGAATCGGTATGTTCTGCTAGGAGCCGATGCCGATTGATCGATTGTGAGTCGGACTCTAATCGTGTCCAAGTAACCATGAGCCTGCGGGGTCACACACTTAAGAGCGGGAGCAAGTTCGGATTGGATCCGAATCTGTAATCTAGTTGGGTTGGACCTAAACCAGATTAGGACTGAGTTAGTGAGTTGGACTCACGGTGACTAGTGTTATATGGGCTTTAGTGAATGGGTCGCGTGAGCAGGGCCCACGTTCACTCCCTATATATAGTGGAGCACAGTAACCCAGAAAGGTTAATCGGTGTTCGGTTAGGTCATTCCATGTGTTGGAAACCCTAGCTCCACAGCAGTCCAGCCGCCGTAACGAACCTAGCAGTTCGCCGCCGGCGCTCCTCCTTGTACGTGTGGATACCAGCAGAGGTGCTGTGCGATCAGCACCAGGACGATCGGATCGTAAGGACTGCACTGCATCAACTGACGCGCTTCATCAGTAATCCGCAACCGCGCGTCTAGTGGTAAACCTCGTGGCCTTCTACCTCAGCTAGATCTTGGGATCACCACGTTAGAGGAAAAAGTTTTGTTTTATCTCTGCGTGGCCCAACAGTGGTATCAGAGCGATAGCTTCTGGTTTTAGGCTCGAGATGACGCATATGTGATATGCGGTAGGATGTAGATGAGATCTATGTGCTGTTTGGTGGTCGATCTATGAGATAGATCGGTTTTGTATGAAGTTGATTGGATCAACTGTACTCGGGGAATGGTAGATCTGATTTCCGTGATCATACTGCTGAGGTCGTGGAACGACATACCCCTACCGGTCGGCTTCCGCCATCGGGGTAGACTGTGACATGTAAATCCAGAAGCGGTGATCGAAGATCAAAGAGTTTGATCGAATCGGAACGATGGTCGGAACCCATGTCCGGATCGTAGATGAGATCTACGTTTTCGGAAAAATCGTCGGGCGCTGCCCGCACCCGCGAGGGGCGCTGCCCCTTCGATCCCCGCCCGCTATCTGGCTAGCGGGACCGCCGGCTTCGCCCTGTCGTAGCGCCTTAGATGTCGTTGCGAGTTTCACAACGCCGGTAGATATTGTATCTATGCATAACTTGTTTTTGCAGGAAGTTGTGAATGGTATGGTTCATGTACATGTGATGTATGTGTGTAATCCATACGTGATCTGCGAATCACGGTTTTTGTCAGCCGGCTGGAGCCTAGGTGCTGTCATTTTATTGTATAACGACCTGCGTGTCGGATTCTCTATGTAATTTACTTTACTAAGCTAGTGTAGCTGTTTGGAGAACCCGGAAGGCATGCAAGGCGTTGTACATGTCGGCGACATGGAGTAAGACGGCAAGTGACAAGAGTTGGCACGAGTAGGATTACAGGCTTTGTGGAGATGGAGATCGCCATGAAGAGAACCATACCATTTCACATTATAATTGCTTTATTTTGTGTTATTGTTATGTCTCTGTTTTACCTCTATTAGATAGTCGGTAAAATTTAATCCCTCAAAGAAGGTCTAGTCGGTTTTCCCGCCAGTGTTTGCACCATCACAAGTCGGACATTTTTGGTAGTGGGCTCATAAAATTGAGGTGCTGCCAATTCTTTCCGACTAGGTGTGTTCGAGTCGGACTCTTACTGCAGAAACACTCGGTAAGCTAGACGGGTCTATCACAACGGTTGTGGGACTCGGGGAAAGGTCGGATGGGAGCCGGGGCATGTGATGCCACCCGTCCAACAGGAGTCGCATAAGATGCGATTGACAAGGAGTTGTCTACCTAGATCACTTGGCGGCTAGCAGTGATGCTAAAGCTCACTAGCCGACTTGCTTATTTAGGATCCTGAATCACTAAGTAACCATCGGAGGGGTGTTGGTTCTAGTGGGAGCATAAAATATTAAAATGTTTAATATGCTTGCTCTTTTATGAATACATGTCTTAAGTGTTTTTGCATATTTTCTGTTGTAGATCATGGCACCTAGTAGCAGTCACTCTCAGATATCCGGTTTTGCGTTGAGAACCATTCTTGAGAAAGATAAACTGAACGACACTAATTTTACCAACTGGTATCGAAATCTGAGAATTGTTCTCAAACAAGAAAAGAAGGACCATGTCCTAGACAACCCACTTCCAGATGAGCCGAATGAGAATGCGACTGTCGCAACCACCAATGCCTACCGTCGGGCTAAGGATGAGTCCACGGATATTAGTTGTCTTATGCTTGCTCACATGGAACCGGACTTGCAAAAGCAGTTCGAGCATGTTGAGGCCTACGATATGATCGAAAGCCTCAAAAGTATGTTCCAGGCTCAGGCGAAGACTGAGAGGTATCAAGTCTCTCAGGCTTTGCTGAGTTGCAAGCTTAAGGATGGTGATCCACTGAGTCCGCATGTGATCAAAATGGTTGGTTACGTGCAGTCTCTGGAGAGGCTTGGCTACCCCATAAGCAAAGAGTTCGCTACGGATATAATTCTGAACTCTCTTCCTAGTGCATATGGGCAGTTCATTTCGAACTACCACATGCATGGTATGGATAAGAAGCTCACTGAATTGCATGGGATGCTCAAGCAGGCAGAGGCGGATCTCAAGAAGGGCACCAGTCAAGTGTTGATGGTGCAGAATAAGGCTAAGTTCAAGAAGAGTTCTTGGACTAAGAAGAAGGCTAAGTCAGGAGGAAAGCAGGCTCAGGACCCTGTCCCAAGCGCTTCCTCAGGGACTAAGCCATCTCCTTCAGCCGGATCCACTTGCTTCTACTGCAAGGCGGATGGCCACTGGAAGAGGAACTGCAGCAAGTACCTGGCCGACAAAGCCAAGAGTGGAGGTATGACTTCCGACTCAGGTAGACTTGTTTGCAATGTTATAGACATATATCTTGCTGATGCACCTAATAGTTCTTGGGTATATGATACCGGATCAGTTATTCACATCTGCAATTCGTTGCAGGGACTGGTAAGAACTAGGAGCGTACCAAGAGGCGAGGTTGATATTCGAGTCGGCAACAAAGCAAGAGTTGCTGCGTTGGAAGTCGGCACGATGCAACTTCATTTACCTTCCGGATTCATTATGGAACTAAATAATTGTTATTATGTTCCAGTGCTCAGTCGAAACATTATTTCTGCTTCATGTTTGATGAGGCAAGGCTATGAGTCGAATATCAAGAATAATGGTTGTTCTTTGTATTTGAATGATATGTTTCACGGCTTTGCACCCGTCCAGGACGGGTTATTTATTTTGAATCTTGATGGTGAGTCGGTTTATAACATAAATGTTAAAAGGTTGAAACCAAATGATCTGAATATGACTTACTTTTGGCACTGTCGGCTTGGTCATATAAGTTGGAAACGCATGAAGAAACTCCATGATGATGGACTCCTAAACTCGTTCGACTTGGAGTCGTTCGAGACATGCGAATCTTGCCTACTCGGCAAAATGACCAAGACACCTTTTGCAAAGAGTTGCGAAAGGGCGTCCGACTTGTTGGGACTAGTACATAGTGATGTATGTGGACCAATGAGCACGACAGCCAGGGGTGGTTATGAGTACTTCATTACCTTCACTGATGATTTGAGTAGGTATGGATATATCTACTTGATGAAACATAAGTCGGAAGCCTTTGAAAAGTTCAAAGAATTCCAGAATGAAGCACAGAATCAACTCGGCAAGAAAATAAAGTTTCTTCGGTCCGACCGAGGAGGCGAGTACATGAGCCATGAGTTTGATGACCATCTAAAAAGTTGTGGAATAGTTCCTCAACTTACTCCGCCAGGAACGCCACAAAGGAATGGTGTTTCGGAAAGGCGGAATCGGACCTTGTTGGACATGGTACGATCAATGATGAGTCGGACAGATCTGCCTTTATCATTTTGGGGTTATTGTCTAGAAACAGCGGCGTTCACACTAAACAAAGTACCATCAAAGTCGGTAGAGAAGACACCGCATGAGATGTGGACAGGCAAAAAGCCAAGTTTGTCTTTTCTTAAGATTTGGGGTTGTGAAGCATTTGTCAAGCGACTTCAGTCGGACAAGCTTACAGCCAAGTCGGATAAGTGTATTTTCGTGGGGTATCCGAGGGAAACCTTGGGTTACTACTTCTACAACCGAGAAGAGGGCAAAGTGTTTGTCGCTCGGAACGGTGTCTTCCTTGAGAAAGAGTTTCTCAGTCGGGGAGTAAGTGGGAGCACGGTGCAACTCGAAGAAATTCGAGAGGAACCGGCTAGTAGCGAGTCGGCAAAAACCTTAGAGGTTGAGCCGGTCATGGCAGCTGAGCCGGCAGCCGCACCTGTACTACGAAGATCGGCAAGATTACGAAGTGTTCGTGATGTGTTACTGTTAGACAGTGATGAGCCAGCAAATTATTCGGAAGCGATGGTGGGATCTGATTCCGAGTCATGGCTTGGAGCCATGAGATCCGAGATAAAGTCCATGGATGAAAATCAAGTTTGGAACTTGGTTGATCTGCCAGACGGTGCAAGACCCGTCGAGTGCAAATGGGTCTTTAAGAAGAAAACTGATATGGATGGAAATGTTTCAATCTATAAAGCACGCCTTGTCGCGAAGGGGTTCCGACAAGTTCAAGGAGTTGATTACGACGAGACTTTCTCACCTGTAGCGATGCTTAAATCAGTTCGGATCATGTTAGCTATAGCGGCCTATTTCGACTATGAGATATGGCAGATGGATGTCAAAACGGCTTTCCTTAACGGAAATTTAACCGAGGACGTGTATATGATACAGTCCGAGGGTTTTGTCGATCCGGCTAATGCTGACAAGGTATGCAAACTTCAGAAATCCATTTATGGGTTGAAGCAAGCATCTCGGAGTTGGAATATTCGCTTTGATGAGGTAGTCAAATCGTTTGGCTTCATCAAGAGTGATCATGATTCTTGTTTGTACAAGAAGTTTAGTGGGAACAAAGTAAATTTTCTAATCTTATATGTGGATGACATATTACTGATTGGAAATGATGTCCAGATGTTGCAAGAAACCAAGGAATCATTGGAAAGGAGTTTCTCAATGAAAGACTTGGGTGAGGCAACATACATCCTAGGAATCCAGATCTATAGAGATAGATCAAGGAGGCTCATTGGATTGAGTCAGAGTACTTATTTGGACAAAGTGTTGAAAAAGTTCAACATGGAATCGTCTAAGAAGGGGTTCTTACCGATGTCCCATGGTATAAAACTTAGCAAGACTCAGTGTCCTTCGACAACTGATGAGCGAAGTCGGATGAGTGCGATTCCATATGCTTCTGCAGTCGGATCCATCATGTACGCCATGATTTGTACTAGGCCGGATGTTTCCTATGCTCTAAGTGTTGTGAGCAGATACCAGGCTGATCCTGGAGAGATCCACTGGACAGCGGCTAAAAATATCCTAAAGTACTTGAGAAGGCTAAGGATATGTTATTGGTTTATGGTGGTGAAGATGAACTCAGTGTAAAGGGTTACACGGATGCGAGTTATCTCACCGACTCTGATGATTCTCGCTCGCAATCCGGATACGTGTTTATTATAAACGGAGGTGCTGTGAGCTGGAAAAGTTCTAAGCAAGAGACTGTGTCTGCGTCTACAACAGAGGCTGAGTATATTGCCGCCTCGGAGGCAGCAAAGGAAGCTGTTTGGATGAGGAATTTCCTCATGGATCTTGGTGTGGTTCAGGGCTCGTCCAATCCGTTGGACGTGTATTGTGACAACAATGGTGCTATTGCACAAGCCAAGGAACCTAGACAACACCAGAAGAACAAGCACATACTCATGCGGTACCACCTAATTCGCCAGTTCGTGGATCAGGGTGATATCAAGTTATGCAAGGTACACACGGATGCAAATATTGCGGATCCGTTGACAAAGCCGTTACCCCAGCCGAAGCATGAGGCGCACCTGAGAGCCATGGGCATTAGATGCCTAGACATGTGATGTCGGAAGATTGACTCTAGTTTAAGTGGGAGACTGTTGGGAATATGCCCTAGAGGCAATCATGTATGATGATATTTCCCATTATATTCATAAAGTTATTAAGTAGTCCTTGTATAAACATCTGATGTGTATCATTGAATATGTGATTCAGTTGTGGAACTATGCATTCATGTTGTTTGTACTAAATATCCTTGGTCATTGAGGTTGTGCTGGACACACAACTTAGACCAATGTGAAAGTTGGCTTGATGAATCGGTTCCACTTGTCATGGGCATGGAGATGCTATTCCAACTTATACAGACTAGGCTAAAGAGTTTAGCGAGTCGGATTGACCCATATTGAGGTACAACGAACTAAGCTGTCATTTGTATATCTCAATCAATGTAATCCTTAGACCTGAGGTTGTTGCATAGTCCGAGTTGAGGATCACCGACTTAGGTTCTGTCAAACGCTGATCCGTAACTGGGCAGTTATAAAGGCAGAGTTCGGGTCGACTGAGAATCAAGCTGCGTGATGTGAATAACCAAGATGGGATTTTGCCCCTCCACTCGGAGAGATATTCTCTGGGCCCTCTCGTGAGATATGATTCGGAAAGCATGGCCATGCACGACTCGGTTAAGTGTTAACCGAGGCGATCGGCTAAGAGTTAGTCGGGTGAATCACTTATCTCGGATCGAGAAGAGAGTCGGACTATTTAAGGGATGACATATATTCGCCTATAGTCTGACAAGGTATATCGTGAGGCAAAAGGGACTCAGACGTAAGTCGCATTGGAAAGGCAAGTCGTCATGACTCTTTGGTACTTGGGAATCGGTATGTTCTGCTAGGAGCCGATGCCGATTGATCGATTGTGAGTCGGACTCTAATCGTGTCCAAGTAACCATGAGCCTGCGGGGTCACACACTTAAGAGCGGGAGCAAGTTCGGATTGGATCCGAATCTGTAATCTAGTTGGGTTGGACCTAAACCAGATTAGGACTGAGTTAGTGAGTTGGACTCACGGTGACTAGTGTTATATGGGCTTTAGTGAATGGGTCGCGTGAGCAGGGCCCACGTTCACTCCCTATATATAGTGGAGCACAGTAACCCAGAAAGGTTAATCGGTGTTCGGTTAGGTCATTCCATGTGTTGGAAACCCTAGCTCCACAGCAGTCCAGCCGCCGTAACGAACCTAGCAGTTCGCCGCCGGCGCTCCTCCTTGTACGTGTGGATACCAGCAGAGGTGCTGTGCGATCAGCACCAGGACGATCGGATCGTAAGGACTGCACTGCATCAACTGACGCGCTTCATCAGTAATCCGCAACCGCGCGTCTAGTGGTAAACCTCGTGGCCTTCTACCTCAGCTAGATCTTGGGATCACCATGTTAGAGGAAAAAGTTTTGTTTTATCTCTGCGTGGCCCAACAATGCGTGCTCGCAATGAGAACTTGCACAACATCTTTTGTCCTGCCAGCCCGTTGCAGCGGGGCCTCAAGGGAACTACTGGCAATTAAGGTGCTCCTTTTAATAGAGCACCGGAGCAAAGCATTAACACTCCATGAACACATGTGATCCTCATATCACAGCCATCCCCTCCGGTTGTCCTAATTTCTGTCACTTCGGGGACTTTGGATCCGGACAATGATATGTGTACACAACTTGCAGATAAGATCACAAACAATACTACCATAATGATTCAATAATAAGTTCAGATCTGAGATCATGGCACTCGGGCCCTAGTGACAAGCATTAAGCACAACAAGTTGCAACAAAGTCAAATAGCACTAATAGAGATACTAGGCACCATGCCCTAACAATCTTATTCGATTACATGATAGAACTCATCCAATCCTACCATCCCCGTAGCCTACAGCGGGGGATTACTCACTCATGGATGAAGGAAACATTGATGGTTGATGGAGAGGCATTGGTGATGACGATGGCGATGATCCTCCCCAAATTCCCCGTCCCGACAGGGTTCCAAAATGGAGTTTCTGGATCCGAATCGCGGTTTCTGGTGGTGGCGGTGCAGCGGAACTCTTTCTAGAAAAACGTCGAACCCCCCTGAGTTTTTAGGTCAGAAGGCATCTTATTGGCGAAGAGAGAGGCCGAGGGGGTGCCTGGGCTGGCCACACCCCTCCCAGGCGCGGGGTGTGCCCACCCGCGCGGCAGGGGGGTGTGGGCCACCCAGGGCTCCCCTCCGTCTCGTATTCTGGCTCCGTGGATCTTATGGTTAAATAGGATTTTTGGCATATTTTCCGGGATTTTTCCTGATAGTTGAATTTCTGCACAAAAACTAGACACCAAGGTAATTCTACTGAAAACAGCATCAGTCCGTGTTAGTTGTATCCAAATCACACAAGTTTAGCAAAAGTGTTCAGGAAAGTAGATACGTTTTGGACGTATCACTGCTAATCTCAGAGAGCTGGAAGTATTGGTTACTTGGGTTGCCCTCAATTTGATTAACAACATTCCAATTATTGGCATATTCTACCAATCACCCGAGGCTTCCTCCGCTCTCCATGCGCGTCAAAACCTTGCCCTTGGCCTCTCGCGCCTGTTGTGCAGCTGTCTCGGCCGTCGGGCTCTTATGAAGCACGAGTTTTCTGTCGGTGGCGGAGGCAGGCCTAGGCTTAGCCATAGAAGCTCTTTTGTGGAGCATGTCGGTGATGCTCGACTGAGAGGAACCAGGTTTTCCTTTCTGAGCTGGTGTGGATTTTGCAGTGCCATCTTTCTTGGTCTTGGCAGGAACCTCGGTAACAGGCAAGGACTTAGGGCGGTGAACCATACCTGGAGCAATAACCTCTGCGGCAGAAGGGGAGGTGGCCTCCAAAGGATCTGAGGTAGCGGCAACTTTGGCAATAACCGAAGCAGCAGGAACTTTGGCAGAGGAAGGCTCGGCGGGAGCAACTTCGGGGACATTGGAAGAAGTTACCAGATCAATTGAGTTATCCGGCATAATGACATCAGCACCAACACCAGGGGAACTTCGGCCTTGTCACGATGAGGCGGGCTATTAGTCGGCATGATAGGCGAGTTATCGCAAAGAGGGCTCGAAACTCGAACATCCCCTTGAGGAAGTGGCGAGGGCGGCCGAGTAATATGCGAGGTCATGCTCGGACTGCTGGGTTTAGCAAAAAGGGGAGCACTGCCAGGATAAAGGTAAAGACCGATTCAGAAATAGAAAGAGGAAAACAAGAAATACAAATGCGTAAGAGATAGGCACCACGACGTAAGAGATAGGCACCACGGCGTAAGAGCTTCGGAAGCGAGGGGTTCGACCTCGTGCAGCTGGCCAGCCGGATTAGCTAGGAAAGAAGGATCCAAAAATGCGTAAGAGATAGGCACCACGACAACTACATCGAGAATTTGGACGTCGTCCGAATCACCTTCATCGGCACGGGAAGAGGCTTTACCCCGAGTACGAGCAGGAGCAGCCTCGGGTTTGGGGATAAACTCCTCTGGGTACGGTTCTCCATTATTCGGGGTGCTGCGGTCAACACTCCAAGGAA
This sequence comes from Avena sativa, assembly GCA_916181665.1. Lineage (NCBI taxonomy): Eukaryota > Viridiplantae > Streptophyta > Magnoliopsida > Poales > Poaceae > Avena > Avena sativa. Next base: position 180,628,036 of record OV702284.1, on the reverse strand, counting down.
GAGCCAACACCTCGGCGTCTTCCGAATTTGCTCGTCAAATTTCTGCAGAAAGAGCAGACAAAAATTAGCAAAATAATCAATGGAAAATAGCTCGGATGGGGCAACTCAAGTTCGAATTACCTGAGGAGGGGGATTATCGCGGGAAAAAGGGCTTCATTCCCCACACCCATTCCTCTCGCATGTCGGTTTTGAAGATAAATCGGACACGCTTATGAATCTGAACGTCATCAAGATCAACCGTAGAGACTCGGTTGGGATCTAAAGGACCGGTCATGTAGCAAAGCTTATGAGAGCGGAGTTGGAAAGGGCAGATCCGGCTACTGATGAACGCGACCATCAAATCTTCGCCGTGAAGCCCCGCCCAAGTCAACTCCTTCAGTCGAAGCTCGAATGCTTCGACAAGAGCATTAGTCTTCTTCGGATTGTAAATCCATTTCTTCTTAGAAGGAGGACCAATAGAGAAGGCAGGGAGCCGAATCTTGTCCTCCTTGCTAGTGTTCTTGACATAGAAAAATGACCTATGCCACTTCTTGTAGGACTCTAGGCCTGTGACTCGGGGGAACAAAGAATTCTTCCTTGGTGTAATAGATGCGGCCCCACACTGAGTAAGAGATCTTTTGGGGGGATGGAGAGATTTATCCGGCACAACGTTAGCTCGAATATGGAAAAACTTCGACCAGACATCTACAGAAGGCCAGAGGCCGAAGTATCCCTCCGAGGCCGAGATAAAAGCCGACAGAGAAGCGATGGAATTAGTCGGCAGGTGATGAGGCTGAAGGCCGAATAATTAAAGGAGGATCTTGGCAAAGTCACTAAGAGGGAGGCCGAATCCTCTGGCAAAATGCGACATGAAAACTACATACTCGCCATCCTCAACTACGGTTGCGGACTCCTTGCCATGAGCCACGCTCTGGACCCACCATAAGATCTTCTTCCCCCACGACGGCGCCAATGTGCGAGCTCGACATGGGCTCGTCGGAGGAGCCAACAGAGGAGGAATCGCAGGAGGCAGGGAGCGGCCTCGAAATCCAAGGCCCCGTCGCAACGACGATGAGCACGGCGGCGACGGAAGAGGATAACCACCGCAGGAGCCAGATGCGAAGGCGAAGCGCGGTGAGGAAGGACCAAAAAGCAGCGTCACGTCGCGTGAGGAGGAGCGCGGCGGCGTGGTCGCGGGAATAGAAGCGCAGAAGCGGCGGTGCAGGAAGGAAGACGAGGAGAGTGAGAATGGGAAAGTGAACCAACCCCCTCCCCACTCCCCCTATTAATAACCGCTCATGGTGAGAGTTAGTGGGATCGCAAGTGCGCCACGGTAATCGCAAAAAGGCGTGTATCATCCGTTCTCGATCGGTGATTGGAGCCACATGTAGGATCACACGGCGCAGGAGGAGATCCGGCCGCCATGACCATTGCAGTGATCGAAGAGACACTGCACCGATAATACTGCCGCAGTAACTATTGTAGCAATGTCAGGATACACTGTAGAAGTACAAAAAATGAGACAAAAGGTAATGATTGGTACACGTAAGATGAAGCCTACTAGAGAAGCTAAAAGGATACATCAGACAAAGGAGAATGACTGGAAAATGAGTCATTCCTCAAAAAAGGAGGGTGAGAAAAGAGGAGGAAATGAGAGATGCGCCAACTAAATAATAAGTCAGATAGAAAAGTACAAAAAACTGAGTATCTAGAAATTGATGTGGTCCGGCCGAGGTTTTCAGCAAGACCGCACTAGCTTCGGAGACTAATGTTGGGGGGATGACCCCAGGTAGGGTCAAGATAAGTAAGAAGAGAAAGGAGCCTCCATGTTCAGGGCCGGATCATGGCATGATCTGGCCGAGCCATGTAGGGGTCGGCCGAATAAGGTCCGACCTATTTTGAGTCAGCTAGTTAAGACCTGACTCGACCGACATATGGGTCATGTCGGTGTACCGCTGTTAGCTAAGTTAAGTGCAGGTGAAGGTCAAGCCTAGTCACGCGAGGCAAGGCCGAGTCAAGGGAAGCTTTCCCAAGAAGGAGAAGGCAAGTTCCAAAGTCAACACCAGCCACTGTCTCTCCTTAGGAATCTGCACAGTGCGAAGCGTTACAGACAAGAAGCAGAGTGGTAGAGGAGCAGAAGAAGGTCACGGAGGTGATAGTACTCAGGCCCGAGGCTCACATGTGGTGGACTCTGTGTCTTTGCCATCGATAGGAGGGGGACACGGAAAGAGGCCCGCCGAGTTACCACTTTGGGACAAGCATATTCCACGAATATTCTTGTCCACGTCAGCCCTAGGAGGAACCAAGCCTCTCCTTTATAAGGAGGGGCTAGGCGTCCTGAAGAGGGGACCGATTCATTTTTCTCTTTAGGCACTAGTTGTAGCTTCTTCTTCCTCTTGCTCATACAGCTAGAGGAGCAAGTGTGGCTCCACAGTTGTTGAATAAAGATTGAGTTCTAGCATTCTGTGTGTAGAAATCACTACATCTTCCCTCCCTGGATCCCTCTAGCATCCATTGGCCCCCAACTTAAGCCTACCCATGGCATCTGCCGTGCAACCACCACGACAATGGTGCAATAGTTCGTGGTGCGTGTCGCCTCCACGAACTGAACGCATCCATATGGATGTTTCCTCTGAATGGCAAGCTAGAAAGTTAATGCAAGCACATGTTGTAGACAACATGCCACACAAGTTGATAATTTCTCTATATATTTAAGGCACGCGACTCTTCAAAATAAAAAATGTAAGTATAGGTGTTGGGGTTCACAGCAGGAAACAAAAAAATTCTAGCTACACAAACATGATAACCAAGATCTATTTTATATAGACAAAAGTAACAGAGAGAGGGGGGGGGTAGAGTTCATACCCTTGAAGACCATGACACACCTTACGCCGGTAGGCGTATAGTGATGGAGATAAGTAGCGTCCCAAGTGTTACGCCTCGAAGCTCTACACACGTCCGGTGTAGGGACGTCTCCCGGACTCTGATCTAGCCAAGAAACGGAAGAAGATGGAAGCCGGACCATCCTACACACGACGATAGTGCGGAGGTGGATAACTAATCCCACGAGAGTTAGATCCAATATGGTGGAGATAGCTCTAGGGAATAGAGAGAGAGGATAGATTGTTGTCCAAATAGAGAGGGGAGGGGGAGCCCTCTATTTATAGGAGGGAGGGAGAGGGCAAACCCTATGGGGGTGGGGGGAACCCCACCGCCCCCCGCCACTTCCCTAGGCAGCCGCCGGCCATAGGGGCCCCACGCTGGGGGGGGGGGGGGGGGCTAGGCACATGGGCCCCTTCCCCTCCTAGCCACCTCGCCCTTCCCTCCAGGGAATGGCCCAATTAGATATAGGTTGTCCAAAAATATAAATAATAATATGTTTTAATATTAATTCAACCAATTAATACATAAAACACATATACTATCGTCGGATTGATGATAAGTACGTCATAGGGGTCCTAGCGGCGTTGAGAAGATAGGGTGTGAGCCGTACGCTATTCCGGGAGCAGTGAACACAAGTTTACCCAGGTTCAGATCCGATTGCGGTGATCAGATCCTACTCCTGCTAGCAACCCATTAATATATCGGCGAGAGCCGGATGTTATAGCGAATTACAAGAGAGGTTCGCCTCTGAGAGTTGGTTGTGGTGATCTATGATATGGTGCTCTAAAGGCCCCGTAGGTCCAGCTTATAAAGGCGCCAAGACCTAGGGTTACAGGAGGAACCTATCCGGCTACATTAAAAGTCGGTAACTATTACAACTTGGACTACAAGTAATACTACATGCCTAAGTCGGTAAGTCTTCTGGGACTTGTCGTAGCCGAACTGGACTCCCTCTTCTTTCCCTGACTAGGCCGTCCGTGAAGCAAAGATCTAAACCGTTGGTGGGACACCCTGGTCAGCGAGTCATGTGGGTATATCCGGAAAGTATATCCCCAACAATAGCCCCCGGAAGTCTTCAAGATCCAAAGTCGGATAAGTCGTCTAGCTTAATAATTTCTTTATCTTGTTAATCTTGAAGGATTCCCGAAAACTTCTTTCAACAATGTAGGATTCCGAATCATCTGAGTCGGATATATTTTCTTGACTTCAGTCATTTCCTTGCTCTATTCAAAACATGAGACGAATTTGAATAGTGTCGCTTTGCCTAAAAACTTTTTCAGGTCGGGTCTTATCACTAACAAACATCCTGTCAGTACGACTATTGTTGGGTCCGTTTTACACAGAACAGAAACACCGTTTCAATGCCCGTGCGAGAATCGAGGGGACAGAGACGTCGCGAGGAAGCCTCCTCCTCTCCCTCCTATACGTGTGGCGCAAATCACGCGAATCCAGTGCAAATCTTGGCATGGAGGTTATTTAGTTAGAAATTTCTTTCTCTCCCAAATTCATTCCTCACCGTTTCCATTGCCTCCTCGTACTCCTCGAGCTCTCCGCTTACCCTCTCTCTCCCACACACCCAAAAAAATCCAGCGCCGCCAATCTAAGACCTACTCCGATAAGATGGAGCCATCGTCTAGTTCAGGAGCGGCGGTGGCGACGAGAACTTCAGCGGCGGAAGAGAGAAAACTGTGGGGCCTCTAGGTCCCCAGCGTCATGAAAGACGTCGGGTTGCAGCCCATGGAGGACGAGGGTTACCTCGTCGCCGACGCGTGGCAGAGCGGCGCCGAAGATGCCATCCCTACACCGCGCGATGGCGAGCAAGTCATTTCCGGGACTCACATCGACCGTGGCCTCATCCTACCACCATCGGAGTTCCTCAACGAGGTGCTCCAATACTACGGTGTGCAACTTCACAATCTTCCTCCCAATTCTTTACTTGAGCTTAGCACTCATGCAACTCTTAGCGAGGGATTACTTGGCATTAGGACAAATCTTACTCTTTTCCGGTACTATTATGGTACCCGGAAGAATTCCATTAGTGCCGGAGTTCCTTATGTTACCGGCACTCTTAGCTCAGTTCTTAGGAGGAACCGCACATATCCTAGGATTAATGCTAGTGAGTCGGTGAAAAGATGGGCCACGACTTTCTTTTATCATAGAGCTATTCGACTCCGAAAAAGGTGGAAGGTCTTCCGAACTTCATTGACGGTGCTGCTCCCCACCAAGAATCATGGGACGCAGAGGCGCCGGAACTATCCAAAGACTTGATCCTCGCCAAAAGGCGGATTGAGTTTTTGATGAAGAACCAGGGGCTCTGTGGATCCGACTTGATCGAGTACTGGATGGATCGCCGGATTCAGCCACTTCAACATTATGGAGAGCGCTTGATGCACACGGTCACCGGAGATCGGAAGGATATCATGAAGGTCAGTCCAAATTGCATTCCTGCGAAGGACTACAAGACCCGGATGTAGTTCTTGACCAAGGAGAGGGTGAACAAGAAGATCCCCCAAGTCTCCATGAAGATATATACTGCCGACCGACCTCTGACTCCGGTAAATATTTTGACTTTGTTTTAAGCTTTTTGCCTTTTCATCCTATCACCTGACTCTATTTTTCACTGATGTTTTCATAACTTATCAGCTCGAGAACCTCCCCGAGTCTGAGTTTGCCCTCTTGAGGGTTATCCTTCAGATGACTCAGAGGCGATGTAGGATGACAAGGTGAAAGAAGTTCCTGCCCTGCCTATAAGAAGCGCAAGGTCAAGGAAATTGGTGTTACTTCTGGTGCACAAGTGTTGCCAGTGGTTAAAAAGTAAGTACTTCATAACCTCCAGTTTTCATTCATCGTTTCTTTCCGAATCACAACTGACACATGTTATTGTGTGTTTAAGAGCTAAATATGTTTTGAAGAGAAAGACCAAGATGGAGAGCAAGTCAGCCAAGCAACTATGCCAGCAGAAGCTTGCATTGTCTCCTGCTATGCCACCTCCAACTCCGACCAGCACCCAGACCTCAGCACCAGAGGTTCCTTCCTCTCCGAGCGCTAGCTCCACGATTCCTGGCGAATCCACGATCTCACAAGCGCTGGTTACCACTGGTAGCCAGACATCCGACAAGGGTGAACCTGTTAAGGGTAATGATCTCATGGTAATGTCGCCAGGAAAGATTAACAAGATGGATGGCTCTGATGCAACCGGCTTAAAACAGAAGACGAAGGCGGATATTCTCAAGTTGGCGCAATCCAGCCTTGAGAAGAAAATCCTCACTACGGAAGCAGCAAGCCAGGAGACGGAGGACGTCAAGCTGGAGAGCCTCCTGGACCAAATTTTGGTCCGGGTTCAAAAGATCTAAGCCAAAGAGCATCTAGCGACAAGTGCTTCTCCCATCTCCCTTGCCGAGAAAGTGTTCCACAACACGAAGCTCAGATTCGAGAAGTTGCATCTAGAGGACATAGTAAGTATTTCTGACTATCGTTTGTAGTATTTATTATCATATCCTCTATCCCCCAAGCATAAAATTGGATAAATATCTTTGCATAAAATCTGAGATAATGCTTATAGGATGCAAAAGAACGATATAGTGTAGCCCCCAAGGCTCGTGCTGGATTTTGGCTTAGTTAAAGTTGCAGCCCGAGTCTTAGTAGCCGTCTAACGGTATCCCATCTTTAACTTACAGAAATTTACATCTTACAACTAGGAATCGATCAACAATATCTGTAACAAGCGCAAAGAGATCAAAACTTTGTGTCTTGAGAACTCCAGGATGCAGGTTGAAAAGGATGAGGCGGAAGGTAAACATTTCTGGCTCTCAACCGTAGATATTTTCTTAGTCAAAATTTTCTTCCGACTGATATTTTGTTCTTTGCAGAATTGCTACAGCAATCTAGCAAGATGGTCGAGGAGGCCGAAAACTTCAAGGTCCGCTAGATGGAGAATGCCGAAATCCGGGAGGAGCTTAAGAAACTGAAAAATGAACACGAGAAATCCATGAATAACTTCCTGGAGTTGTGAAACATGGAGACTGAGAGGCTCAAGAAGTTGGTGGCCCTCCAGGATCAACAACTTAAAGATTTGGAGAATGACTTCAAGATCTAGAGGGATCTTGCCTAGGCCACGGAAGAAGAGCTGAGAAATCTCCGAGAGGAGCATTCTCAATGGAACCACTTTGTGTTAGGTAACATCTCCGACTTCATTCTCCTCCTTATTTTCCAACGTTATTTTGTCAGAATTTTTGAGTTTTTATTCGTTTACAGATCCTCTGCATCTTTCCGACTCCTCCTTTGAACCTCGCCTTGAGCGCATCAAGTGAGTCGGAGATTCTCTTTTTGGCTTTCGCCAGGCTCTTGAAGAGGATGGAGAGTCAGTTAGACTTTCCGACCTGAGCAATTTGCCTATGCTCGAGATGAGGGACAGCGCAAAGGAGATCCGAAGCTCATTGAGGATTTAAAGTTCTCGTATGCTCGGACTGCTGTGCATACTACCCTTACCATGGTGATGAGCCATCACAACGAGATGCAAATCTGGCACGTCACCATGGGCATCGCTGACGAGGACGATGAGGGTAACCCGCAAAACATCAAGGCCATCCAAGAATCTTGCACGGGTTATGCTTCTCGCGTGGATGAGATGACGAACTACAACATGTCATTCTTTCAGTCTGCCACCGTGCCACCCTTGCTGAAAGAGCCTGAAGATAGTTTCATTGAAGATTAAGAAACCTATGAGTCTCCTGAACAAGATGGCAATGATGTCGACTCCAGCGCTTCAAGTCCTCCACCACCACCGCCTGAATCTGCAGCATAAGACATATAATGCTTTATACTAAAACATTTGGTCTATAATGATGGGCACTATATTTTGTGTTTGCATGCGCTGGTATGTAAGAACTTATGCTTTACTACTTAGAACTTTTTGTATGTATATGATGTATGTGCTCGAAAATTTCTTAAGCACTTTGTATTTACACTTATCGTTTTATCTGGCTCTCTGCCTCATCCCTTTCATGAGCCGGCAAACTTTTAGCATGGAAACTTTGATGAGCAATGGAGCTCACTTGGTAAACCAGTTTTTTTTCAAAATGGGGGCATACCCTGATTTAAAACTTGCTAAACCAATTTAAAACTCAAAAACAAAGCCGGTCTCCAGTACCAGCAATTCATTATTCGGAAAATACTCGTGTCTAAGCAATCAGGCAAAAAACCAAAGTATAAACATAAAATGAGATTTACACCCGAAGGTAACATTTTTATAATTATTCAAAAATCATAACCAGAACGAACATGAGCATAAATTAACTTTTGGAAATAAGATGGTAAAAACTTCTCAGAAATAATATGAGGAAACCAATACTTTATTTTACTTTGAACATGTACATATGATTACAAGGAAATATAACTAAGAATAGAAGGGATGTAGCTGTACAATATTCCATGGACGGTCTAACTCATCCGGATCTGTACTATCGCCAGCTCTCTTTCTCTTCTGAGTATCGGGTCTTTCCTTGATTGGTATCATATCTGTTAAATAATATGACCCATTATGTATAACTCGGATGATCATAGAAGTTCCTTCACAAATCAGGGGAAGTTTGTGATTTATTTTTTGCATGAGTCGGAGAACCAAATCACCCTTTCTAAAAGAACGATTTTGAACTCTTTGAGTATGATACTTACATACCTTTTGCTGATAGGTTGTAGATCTCTGCTCAGCAACGACGCGAACTTCTTCGACTATGTAGAGAAACTTTGGCATCATCTTCGATATACGCTTTGACTCGAGGAGATTGATGAATTAAATCACTTGTAAGAACTGCTTCTGCATCGTAGACTAAGAAGAAAGGAGTGTATCCGATTGATCTGTTAGGAGTTGTTCGTAAGCTCCATGTCACAGACGGTAATTCTTCTGCCCAAGCCCCCGCAACAAGACTAAGTGGTGCTTTGAGACGAGGTCAGGGTCCTTGTAAAATGAGATTGTTTGCTCTTTCGACTTGTCCATTGGCTTGTGGGTGCGCGACTGATGCAATATCGAGTCGGATCCCTTGATCTTGGCAGAATTTTGCTAGTTCTCCCATGGAAAAGTTGCTCCCGTTGTCAGTAATAATACTGTGCGGATATCCGAATCGGATGATCACATCCTCAACGAACTTTCTGGCTGTGGCTCCATCGCAATTTGTTATGGGTTTAGCCTCAATCCATTTTGTAAATTTATCCACCATCACTAGTAGGTGAGTAAATCCACATTTTGCGGTATGAAACGGCCCTACCATATCAAGCCCCCATACTGCAAATGGCCATGTAATAGGGATTGTTCGTAGCTGATCAGCCGGAACGTGTGCCTGACGGGCGTACTTTTGGCAGCCTTTGCATGTTTTGACCAGTTTATCGACATCAGTCTTAGCTGTTAGCCAAAAGAATCCGTGTCGAAAATCTTTTGCCACTAAGGATCTGGCTGCAGTGTCATGACCGCATTCTCTTTCATGGATTTCTCGCAAGATTGCCACTCCTTCTTCCGGAGATACACAACACTAGAAAACCCCAAAAATACTCCGCTTATAGAGCTCATCATTTACTATTGTATAGGCTTTTGCTCACCGGACGATCTGCCGGCTCAGAACTTTGTCTTCGGGTAATTTTCCATCTATCTGGAAATCCAGATAGGGTTGTGTCCAGCTAGGAATTATAGCCAGAACTGGTACTAAAGGTGAGTCGGATTTCGTCGAATAGTCCTCATCAACTCCTCTGATAGAGGGAACTTTTAAGTGCTCTAAAAAAGCACCATCCGGAACTTGTTTCCGCGCAGAGCCTATTCGTGATAGGACATATGCTTCTGCATTTTCTACTCGAGGGATGTGTTGGACCTTAAAATCCTTGAACGATTTGGATAATTCATCCACAACAACATTGTATGCTTCCATGTGTTTATTTGCATTGCAGATATCAAATACTTGCATGGAAACTAAATCCAAATCTCCATGACACATGAGTCGAGTTACGTCAATATTCTTGGCCATGCGTATTCCATGCAATAGTGCTTCATACTCGGCAATATTATTGGTTGCCGTGAAGTGTATCTATAACACGTAGAATAGCTTATCTCCTTGGGGTGATTTGAGAACCATGCTAGCCCCCGAGCCTCCTCGTGCTTTTGATCTGCCAAAGTGAAGGGTCCAAATTCCGAGTCTAGAGGGTTTTGTTTTTTGCCGTTTCTGTCCAATCAGCGACAAAGTCGAGAAGAATTTGGGATTTTATTGCTGTATGTGGCTTGTACTCAATATCGAAAGCTGCAATCTCTATTCCCCACTGTGCAACATGTTCTATGGCATCGCGATTATTTATTATATCTCGCAGGGGAGTAGTACTCACCACTGTGATCTTGTGCTCTTGAAAATAATGATGCAGCTTTCTAGCAACAAAGAACACACCATAGGCTAGTTTTTGGTAACGTGGATACCTTTGCTTCGACTCTGTCAGGACCTCACTTATGTAATAAGTTGGATACTATACTAGATGTTCGTGATCTTCTTCCTTGCGCTCCACCAATGTTACCACACTCACAACTTTGTTTGTTCCTGCGATATATAGTAACATAGGCTCCTATGGCTCTAGTGCAGCAAGGATTGGTGGGTTTGAAAGTATGTCTTTCAAACTTTGCAAGGCAGTGCCAGCTTCTTTGGTCCATACAAATTTGTCAGTTTTCTTCAAGAGTTTGTATAAAGGTGCGGCTCTTTCTCCGAGCCGGCTGACGAACCGGCTTACTGCTGCAATCCAACCAGTGAGTCGTTGAACGTCCTGTTGGAGATATGCCCAAGAGACAATAATAAATGTTTTTGTTATTATATATTTATGTTTATGATGAATGTTTGCATCCCATGCTATAAATGTATTAGCCAGAAACATTAATACTTGTGTGTTTGTAAACATAAAAGAGTCCCTAGTAAGCCTCTCGTTAGACTTGCTTGTTGATTAATAGATGATCATTGTTTCCTGATCATGAACATTATATGTTATTAATAACAAGATCATATCATTAGGAGAATGATGTGATGGACAAACTCCTATAGTTAAGCGTAGCATAATATCAAGTCATTTCAAGTTCTTTTACTATAAGCTTTCAAATACATAGTAACCTAAATCCTTCAACCATGAGATCATGTTAATCACCATCACTGGATGGATACTTTGATGACATCAAAGACCACTTTGTAACCAGGTGGTTATAAGGGTGGAATTGAGTATTCTGAAAAAATGTGTTGAAGCACATGGATCAAGAGTGGGATATGTCCATCCATATGATGGATAGATATACGCTGGGCCCTCTCGGTGGAATGTCATTCAATTGTCTTGCAAGTGTGACTAGGTCACAAGGGATGTCACATCACGAAACAAGTAAAGAGTACTTATCGGTAACGAGGTTGAACTAGGTATAGAGATACCGACGATCAAACTTCGGATAAGTAAAGTATCGCGAGACAAAGGGAAATTGGTATCGTATGTAAATGGTTGATTCGATCACAAAGTCATCATAGAAATACGTGGGGGCCATAATGGATTTCTAGATTCCTCTAATGGTTGTTGATTAGAGAGGTGTCTCGATCATGTCTGCATAGTTCACGAACCGTAGGCAGGAACACTTAAGGATTCGATGTTGTTTAGTAGATATGGAATATGAGTTGAAGATCGAATGTTGTTCAGAGTATCGGATTGGATCTAGGACATCACGAGGAGATCCAGAATGGTCCGGTGAATAAAATTCATATAAGGAGAGTCATTTTACGGGGTTCGGAAATGTTTTTGGTGTTTTGACCAGAAGGTTCTAGAAGGTCCACCACCCCGTAGGGGGGGGGGCACATGGATGCGCCATGCCCTAGTAGGGTTGGCGGCATCATGCCCTAGGTCAAGTCAGCCAATACTAGGAAGTGGGAATCAAACTCTAGTTTTAAAACTCAAATCCCAATTTGAAAAGTCAAAGCCCTAGTGGAGGAAGGAAAGGAAACCTTGGGAGACTAGGTTTCCCTCTATCCCTCCCTTGCCACCGGCCAAGTGGACTTGGGGGACGACTCGTCCAGGGCAGGGAACCCTGGACGCCGCCCCTCCACCCATATAAGGAGGGGTGGGGCACCCCCTTGGCCTTCACCCCAAAAACCCTAGCCTCCGGACCTAGCCGCCGCAGCCCTCTCTCCTCCATACAACTGCTCCGGCTTAGGTGAATCCCTGCAGTAATCTCTTCTGCACCACCACCACCACACCGTCGTAATGTTGGGATTCTGTGGAGATCTACAACCTCTGTTGCCCTGAAGGAACAAGGGAGAGGAAGGTCTTCATCGACTACCGTACGTGTGACCGACTGCGGAAGCGATGCCGGAATGTGGCGTCGGAAGGATCGTCTACATGATCTTGAGATCGGACAGTGAATGACTACATCAACCACGTGAATCCAATCTTGTTAAATGCTTTGGATCGACGAGTTTTAGTACTCTATAAACTCGCTGCACCGATCTCATAGATTAGATCTTGGCTTTTGTGTGTTCATGCGATAGATTTTTTTTGTTTTCCATGCAACGAACCCCTATAGTGGTATCAGAGTCGACTCTATGCGTAGATCTGTTGCACGAGTAGAACACAATGGTTTTATGGGCGTTGATGCTTTTGTTGAAGTTTGCTTTTGTGTACTTTGCATATTGCGGGATGGTGGGATGAAGCGGCCTGAGCTAACCTTACATGTCATCATACATGAGACTTGCTCCACGCTCAATGTGCAACTTGCATTGCACAAGTGGCTTTGCAGGTGTCTGTCTCTCCCACCATAGTGAAGATTCAATTTACAATGGGCACTTGACAATACTTGTATCAACATTGTGGTTCATGTTCGTAAGTTAGAACGGTTCTTATTCGAAAGCCCGAGCCATGTAAAACATGCAAAGAATATTAGAGGCGTCTAACTTGTTTTTGCAGGGCTTGCATTGTGATGTGATATGGCCATGATTGTGATTATATATGATGTATGCAATAATCCTTATTGTAAGTTGGCAACCGACAGGAGCCTTATGGTTTTGAACCACAAGTATAGGGGATCACAATAGTCTTCGAGGGTAGTATTACCCAATTTATTAATTCGACACAAGGGGAGCCAAAGAATACTTGCAAGCCTTAACAACTGAGTTGTCAATTCAGCTACACCTGGAAATAGTTCTTCCTCAGAGAAGTTTATCATTAGCAACAGTTTGGTAGTAGCAACATCAAAGTAGCAGCAAAACAAGAGCAATAGTAACAGTAGTAGCAAACAGTAGGATATGAGCGCGGTAGGCATAGGGATGGATGGACGGGCGTTGCATGGACGAGTCTAAACATGTAACTTCAAGACCCGGGGAAATTGCATATAAATAAGAATAAGCATACAAGTACTAAACAATCATAGGCATGTGCTCCATATATAGTCATGCGTGTTCGCAATGAGAACTTGCACAACATCTTTTGTCCTGCCAGTCCGTTGCAGCGGGGCCTCAAGGGAACTACTGGCAATTAAGGTGATCCTTTTAATAGAGCACCGGAGAAAAGCATTAACACTTCGTGAACACACGTGATCCTCACATCAGAGCCATGCCCTCAGGTTGTCCCAATTTATGTCACTTCGGGGCCTTTGGATCCGGACAATGATATGTGTACAAAACTTGCAGATAAGATCACAAACAATACTATCATAATGATTCAATAATAAGTTCAGATCTGAGATCATGGCACTCGGGCCCTAGTGACAAGCATTAAGCACAACAAGTTGCAACAAAGTCAAAAAGCACTAATAGAGATACTAGGCACCAAGCCCTAACAATCTTATTCAATTACATGATAGAACTCATCTAATCCCAACCATCCCCATAGCCTACAGCGGGGGATTACTCTCTCATGGATGAGGGAAACATGGATGGTTGATGGAGAGGCATTGGTGATGATGATGGCGATGATCCTCTCCAAATTCCCCGTCCTGGCAGGGTGCCAGAACGAAGTTTCTGGTTTCGAATTGCAGTTTCTGGTGGTGGCGGCGCGTCGGAACTCTTTTTGGAAAAACGTCGAACCCCCCCTGAGTTTTTTAGGTCAGAAGGCATCTTATAGGCGAAGAGGGAGGCCGAGGGGGTGCCTGGGGCAGCCACACCCCCTCAGGTGCAGGCTGGGCCCACCCGCGCGGCAGGGGGTGTGGGCGCCTTGGTCCTCCCCTCCGTCTCGTACTCTGGCTCCGTGAGTCTTCTGGTGAAATAGGATTTTGGCATATTTTCTGGGATTTTTCCTGATAGTTGATTTTCTGCACAAAAACTAGACACCAAGGTAATTATGCTAAAAACAGCATCAATCTGTGTTAGTTGTACCCAAATCACACAAGTTTAGAGGAGAAACAATAGCAAAAGTGTTCGGGAAAGTAGATATGTTTTGGACGTATCAATTCCTCCGAGCTTAGCTTATTTCTTGTCCTCCAGCAATTCAGTTGAAAACTGAGTGCGATTAAAGAACTTTCACGAACACATTTGCTTCATATGATGTAAATATTCTTAGCACAGGAGTAGATGCTTAGACAATTCATAATAAGAAGTATGCAACTAAGTCTACTCAATAGTCATTGCAACCTATGAAGAGAAACCAACTCAATAATAATAAGTAGCATGAAACATAAACATAAACAATATTGCAATGCTCATAAGAAGGTATGATAGAGTGGTACCTCGCTTGCCTTTGTTTGTAGAGCACAATATAAATGCCAAGGCACCTCTGAAGTTCAAGTGAAGACTAGAAGTAAAGATATCAGAGGTACAAGCATCAAAATCATGACATAATTAACCAAGTTTTGAGACAAACACAAGAATGACAACTATGATCTCAAGAAGGTGCTCATAAAATAAGTGGTGACTCAACAAGTGAAAAGGTTTTGAAAAGTTTGAAAGGCTTCCAAATGATGAAAGTAAGGTACTCATTAGCTTTGAGCTCTCATTGCCCCTATCATAGGCATCTTCATGTGGTTAAGGTGAAAGTGAGGTCCAAAATGAGTTATATGCTTGACATACCATAAACTAGAAATCCCATGTCCCTTGAGTACGAGGGCCGCTCTTCATGCTACCCAACTTTAGTTATCTATAAGTTATTGTCATTGTAAATACATGCATATCATAAAGAACCGCCAATGTGGTACCCCTTGCACATGATACAGGAGCTATCCCATAATCAAATGACAAGGCAAGCAGACAATGAGCATCTCAGCGATCTTTTTATTTTCTATTTGCATAGGTTTTTATTGAGGATGCTTCATAGATTGCTCATTATGGTTATGCTACAAGTTTCCACCATGACTAGCGGCCCAGGCGTTTCTCTAACACATATATATATATACTACATGAACTCACGAGCTCCCCTTTTATTTCACGCCGACGACATCCGCAAACAAAAGAGCATGATATCAACTGGATATGTATCCATAATTGTTGAAAGCGTTCCCCGTGACAGCACGGTTTTGCTAACTCCCAGCCTATAATTTGCAAGCATATAACTTTCATGGACAGTCACAATGGTTCAGGTTTATTAAGTGCAAGGAATAAAGTGTGCCATCAAGTTCGTGAGAGCTTTACTAACTAACTTTCTCAAAACAAGAAAACATTTTATTTGGAAGAAAACAAGGCATAAGGAATATGCACTGAATAGCAAATGATGCTAATAGGTAGGTATGGTGGACACTATTGGCAATATTGGTTTTGGGGAGTTGGATGCACAAGTAGAGCTCATACTCGGTGAAAGTGAAGGCTAGCAATAGAGAGGGAGCGACAAATGAGATAGCAATAATTGTCATAATCATGCTTGCAACAAAACAAGACTAATTATGGCAAGAAAGTGATACAAGAACTCCGAGGCAAAATAAATCATCAAGGCTTACTGACTACTCCCTTTGTTCGGAAATATAAGACGTTTTAGCTTTGTGAATCGAATGTATCTAGACGTCTTTTAGTGTATAGGTTCGTAGAGGTTCGGAGTGAACCTATACCCTAAAAGGTGTCTAGATACATTCGTTTCACAAAGCTAGAATGTCTTATATTTCCAAACGGAGGGAGTATTGTTTAGCCATATGCATGTGTGAGCATGTGCCAAGTCGATTCACATGAAACATTCAGAGGAGGATACCACAATATCATACCAAGTTATGAATAGAACAATGCAAGCAAACATTCATATGACATGCTACAAACTATTAGCAAGCTAGAGCTAATCACAAGAAAGAAAGAACTACTAAGCATCCATAAATAACATACACCTTACATGAACAGCCGAAGCATGCTCACCATGATGAGTATATGTACAAAAATGAAAACAAATAGAGTTCGTTACCACCCTCTTACCACACCTCAAGTTGTCTTAATCTTCATTATTGCCCTTCACTTGTGTGGCTTGAAGAATAACATGAAACCAAACTCCACTGAGGATGGATGAACCCTGCAAAGAACTCACAAAACCAAAGAAGAACAACAAATATTTTTGGTGTTTTCGATTTTTTTAAAAACAAGCAAACAGAGCAAAAACAAACAAAGCGAAATGTTTATGGAATCAAGATCAAGCCTCTCTATGGGGAACCGATAATCTGAATGGTGAGGCTATAAACCATGGAAAGCTAGCAACCTAAAGGCGATGAGGCCTCCACAAATTCCACCCTTCTCGCAGTTAGTGGTAAGATGGTAAGCTATCAAAGCACCCAGGTTATTAGATCTATCCCTATTCAAAACAGGTGAGATAAAAGCTAGATCAAAAGAAGACAACTTTCAAGCAATCTTTCTAGCAAGAACACACTTGGTAATGAAATATGCAAAATATCTAAAGGATGGGAACTGAATTTTCCGAATTTTACCACTTTCCTTCGAGAAGTCGAAACCTTGGCAAATTTCAGCATATAAATCCATAAGTGACTTAGGTCTCTCCTTGATATTCTCACAAGTGAAGGGATACGGGTAGGCTACACTAGCGCAAATCAAAATTTTCTACCATGTAAACTAGGAATACTTTTGTCATAGATCACAGGATTACCACTAGACGCGCAGTTGCGGAATTGATGAAGCGCGTTGAGGCAGTGCAGACGTTCCACGTCTCCTCCTTGTTCTCGTCCCATGAGCAGCTCCCCTTGCGCGGCTCATCCAAGCACTACAGATGCAGCGCCTCCGAGGTATCCACACGTACAAGGTGGAAGCGTCAGACGCCGGACTGCTAGGTCGGCGCGCGCAACACAGGCATAAGGAGTGGCGGCTGGGTGGAATGGTCTAAGGTGTAACCCTGGTCAGCCCGCCCCACCCTCTCTTATATAGGCGTCCCTAGTGGGATTCTACATTAGCAGCCCATTAGTAGCCTAAGCCTGGTCTAATTCGGATCCAATCCTCATTAGGCTTCCAGCCCCTTAAGTGTGTGACCCTATAGGTTCATATACGTATAGACATGACGCGAATACACTTATTCTGTCAATAGTTGGTAGCGGCCTCTAGCAAGACGTGCCAACTCCTAAACGCATACAAAGATCATATCGGACGAACCATCACAAGGTTTAGTACATGTCTTTCCCTTTGCCTCACGATATTTGGTCTAGCTCCAAGCTAACCTCCCTTTCTTGATACTGTGATTCGGAATCCCTTCACTAGGTTAACTCTTAACCATATGTAGCACGACCATGCATTTCTGGATCCGATCACTCGAGGGGCCCAGAGATATCTCTCTCAAGTAGAGAGGGGCAAATCCCATCTTGATTGACCATGCCTTGCAGCATGTTTCAAGATAAACCCGAAAGCTACCTTTATAACTACCTAGTTACGGTGTAGCTTTTGATAGCCCCAAAGTAGGTCGATCCACATCTCAAGTACATGCGACAATCTCAGGTCTAAGGACAAAACGTACACGATGTGTAGAGAGAGAGCTGTAACTAATTGCCAGTCTCAAGTTAGGTCAGTCCAACCCCATGTTCATAACATGTGTCCACATCATTGGTTTGACATCTCCATGTCTATGACTTGCGAAACATAGTCATGAACCAATCGATGCGCTAGTCTAATATTCACGTGTGTCCTCACATGAACTCCTACTAGGGACAACTATTAAATAACCAAACAAGTAAAGAGTTTCACAAACAATTCACATAATTGCCAATCAATACAAGTTGCCTGATATGGATATTCAAGGAACAATACAATAACTCATGGATACATATGAAATATAATCATCTCTATGATTGCCTCTAGGGCATATTTCCTTCAGTGTCCCACTTGCACTAGAGTCAATCTAAAATGTATCTAATACCAATTGCTCTTGTGTGCGCTTCATGCGCGGGCTGCGGGAGAGGCTTAGTCAATGGATCAGCAACATTTGAGTCCGTATGTATTTTGCATATCATGACACAGCCAACCTCAACGAACTGTTGAATATGATGGTAACGCATGCAAATATGTTTGTTCTTCTGGTGCTTTCTAGGTTCCTTGGCTTGTGCAATAGCACCATTGTTGTCACAATAAACGTACAAGGGATTAGACGCGCCCTGAACCACACCGAGAGCGATCAGGAAATTCCTAATCCAAACAGCTTCCTTTACAGCTTCCGAGGCAGCAATATATTCAACTTCTGTTGAAGAGGAGGTCACCGTATCTTGCTTGGAACTTTTCCAACTCACAGCACCACCATTCATGACAAACACATAACCTGATTGCGATTTCGAATCATCTGAGTCGTTAAGGTAACTCGCATCTGTGTAACCCTTTACACCGAGTTCATCCTCACCTCCATAAACTAGGAACACATCCTTAGTCCTTTTCAAGTACTTAAGTATGTTCTTTACCGCTGTCCAGTGACCTTCACCTGGGCCAGCCTGGTATCTGCTCGTAACACTTAGAGCATAGGAAACATCTGGGCGAGTACATATCATTGCATACATGATGGATCCAATAGCCGAAGCATATGGAACCCTACTCATGCGCTCACGCTCATCAGTAGTCAAAGGACACTGAGTCTTGCTGAGTTTTATGACATGAGACATGGGCAAGAACCCCTTCTTATCCTCTTCCATGCTGAACCGTTTCAACACTTTGTCAATGTATGTACTCTGGCTTAATCCAATTAGCCTCCTTGATCTATCTCTATAGATCTTGATGCCCAGAATATATGCTTCTTCTCCCAAGTCCTTCATCGAAAAACTATTTTTCAATGAGGTCTTAACAGACTCGAGCATAGGGATGTCGTTTCCAATAAGCAATATGTCATATACATATAAGATTAGAAATATCAGCGCTCTCCCACTTTCCTTCTTGTAAACACAAGGTTCTTGTTCATTTTTGATGAAGCCAAACTCCTTTACAACTTCATCAAATCGAATGTTCCAACTCCGAGATGCTTGCTTCAGCCCATAAATGGACTTTAGAAGTTTGCATACCTTTCCAGCATTGTTTGGATCGACAAAACCTTCGGGCTGCATCATATACACGTCCTTAGTTAGGATTCCATTTAGGAAAGCCGTCTTGACATCCATCTGCCATATTTCATAGTAGAAATGTGCAGCAATGGCTAGAATTATCCGTATAGATTTAAGCATCGCTACGGGCGAGAAAGTCTCGTTGTAGTCAACTCCTTGAACTTGTCGAAAACCTTTTGCAACAAGTCGAGCTTTATGGATGTGAACATTTCCATCCATATCAATCTTCTTCTTATAGATACATTTGCACTCGATGGCTTTAAAACCATCAGGCAGGTCAACCAAGTTCCAAACTTGATTGTCTCCCATGGACTCTATCTCGGATCTCATGGCGATCAACCATTTCTCAGAGTCTGGGTCCACCATCGCTTCTGCATAGGTCGCAAGCTCATCATTGTCTAACAATAATAATTCCCGCGCTTCGCGGAGCCTCGCCGACCTTCGTGGTTGTGGTGCTTCTGTTGCCACGGGTTCCTCATATTGTTCTTCTACAATAGCATCACTCGTAGAAGCATCCCCAACTGGCTCATCTTGAACTTCTTCAAGTCGCACCGACCTTCCACTTGTTCCTTTGTGAGAAACTCTTTCTCTAGGAAAACACCACTACGAGCGACAAACACTTTGCCCTCTTCTCGGTTGAAGAAGTAATACCCTAAGGTTTCCCTCGGATATCCCACAAAAATGCACTTATCCGATTTGGGTGTTAGCTTGTCCGACTGAAGTCGCTTGACAAATGCATCACAACCCCAAATCTTTAGAAAAGACAAACTGAGATTCTTTCCAGTCTACATCTCATATGGTGTCTTAACTACGGATTTAGATGGTACCCTGTTAAGTGTGAAAGTTGCCGTTTCTAGAGCGTAACCCCAAAATGACAATGGCAAATCCGACTGGCTCATCATCGATCGAACCATGTCCAACAAAGTCCAATTACACCGTTCGGAGACCCCGTTTCTTTGAGGCGTTCCGGTTGGCGTAAGTTGTGGAACAATTCCACAACTCTTAAGATGATCGCTAAACTCGTGACTCAAATATTCACCTCCACGATCAGATCGCAAGGACTTTATTTTCTTGCCACGTTGATTCTCTACTTCACTCTGAAACTCCTTGAACTTTTCAAAAGTTTCAGACTTATGCCTCATTAAGTAGACATAATCATATCTACTGAAATCATCAGTAAAAGTAATGAAGTAGTGATATCCTCCTCTGGCTGTCATGCTCATTGGTCCACATACATCAGTATGTATGAGTTCCAACAAGTCTGTCGCTCTCTCGGGTAAACCCGAAAAAGGCGACTTGGTCATCTTTCCAAGTAAACAAGCTTGACATGTCTCGTATGATTCAAAATCAAACGAAGTTAGAAGACCATTACCATGGAGCCTCTTCATGCGCTTTTCACTTATATGCCCCAAACGACAATGCCATAAATAGGTAGGACTCAAATCATTAGGCCGAAGCCTTTTAGCACTAACATTGTAAATAGATGAATCATCAAGATTTAAAATAAATAACCCATTCACAATGGGAGCATTAGCCATAAACATATCATTCTTAGAGATTACACAACCATTGTTTGCACTCGCGAATGAATAACCATCCCTCATCAAACATGAAGGTGATAAAATGTTTCGACCCATACTAGGAATGTAATAACAATTATTCAACTCCATAATAAATCCTGACGGAAGGTGAAGTTGCATGACGCCGACGAACAATGCAGCAACCCTTTATTTATTTCCGAAGCAAAAATCCTCTTCGCCTTTCTACACTTCTCTAGACCTTATTAGCCCCTGTATCGAATTGCAAATATGAGCAACCGATCCGGTATCAAATACCCAAGAGTTAACATAGGAATCAGCGAGAAGAATGTCCACAACATTTACAACAAGCGTACCTGAGTGGGAAGTACTCTTACTTCCACTCTTCTTCAAAGAAGTCTGGTACTTGCTGCAGTTTCTCTTCCAGTGGCCATGTTCATGACAAAAGAAGCACTTAGTGTCATCTGCAGGTCCAGCCTTTTTCTTGGGTGCAGACTTAGGGATCGTATCCTTAGCCTTGCCCTTGTTCTTCCAAGAAGTACCCTTTTTCTTGAAGCTAGGCTTGTTCTTCACAGCCATCACATGGCTATGCCCTACACACTTCTTCATGTCACTTTCTGCTGTTTTAAGCATCCCACATAATTCATTAAGGCCCTTCTCCACCCCATGCATATGGTAGTTCGAAATGAGCTGCCCATAGCTGGATGGAAGAGACACCAAAATAAAGTCAGTGGCCAACTCTTGGCCTAGTGGAAAACCAAGCTTTTCCAAAGTCTGACTGTAACCAACCATTTTGATCACATGGGGGCCTACAGCTACTCCCTCCGCTAGCTTGCATTCGACAAAGGACTTGGCAACATTGTACCTCTCAGTGCGCTACGATCATATTGTACGCTTCCTGATCCTC
Source organism: Avena sativa (assembly GCA_916181665.1). NCBI lineage: Eukaryota > Viridiplantae > Streptophyta > Magnoliopsida > Poales > Poaceae > Avena > Avena sativa. Next base: position 180,606,267 of record OV702284.1, on the reverse strand, counting down.
AACTTCTTTTGGAGTTCAGGTTCCATGCATGCAAGCATAAGACAGCTAACCTCATGTCACATCCTAAGATTTTCCAAATCTTGTAATGTGAAAAATAAATGAATAAAATAAAACTTTGTTTGATTTTCCGGGCCACATGAAACTTTTTGAATCCACTTGGGAACTTTCAAACCTATTTTGATAAAATAAAATCCTAAAGGGATTTAAAAAGATAAATAAACATTAAACTTCAAAATATTAAAAATTACTATTTTGGATCTTTTAATAAAGGTTTTGGTTTTCAAAAGAAAAGGAGGATTTATAAATAAGGATTATTTTATAAAGCCAAATTAAAACTTGGCCAAGCTTTTGAAATAAAATGTTTTGTTTTGATAAAAATAGTAAAGGTTTATTTAAATAAAATAATAAGGATTTAATATCCAATTTTATTTAAGTAAAGGTTTTTCCTATTTTAATAAACACTAAAACTTATTAAATTATTTTAAATAAGTTTTCCAAGTATTTTATATTCTCAAATAAAACCTACTAAAGTGTTTTGGTTTTATTTTAGATTTCAAAATAAATATTTTAATAAAACAAATCCTATTTGATTTAATAACTAAGGTCCATTTTATTTAATTATTAAATGGATCCTAAAATAAAGATGTTATTTTATTTTAAACAAGTTTTCCAAATATCTTTTATTTCCAAATAAAACCTACTGATTTGGTTTTGAAAATATTTGGATTTCAAATGGAGTTTTTAAATAAATTAAAACCCATTTAATTTATTAACTACTGTCCATTTTATTTAATTATAAATGGACTCTAAAAATAAAAATATTATTTTCTTTTGGGATTTGGTTTATGTTGTTAAACAAAACCAAATTCAAGTGCAAAGAATGTTGAAGGTTTGAATTGTTTGAATGTATGAATGTTTGTTTGAATTTCAAAACAAAAATTGATTTAGAAAAAGGAAAAACATCTAGGAAGAAAAAAATATGAAACAACAGCCAGCGCAGCCGGCCAAGCCCATAAGCCCAGGAACCAGCCCAGTTTCCCTCCCCGAAGAAAAACGATTCGTACTCAAGTTCTAACCCATGCAGAGGCTGACTAGTGGACCCTCCCCTCACTCTTTTTCTCACTGACGACTGGACCCCACTCCTCATGTTCTTCCTTCTCACCCGCGCGACTCCTTCTCCCTCCCCTCGACACCGTTCCTGCCGATGATTTTGCGGCCTTAATTCGCCTTAACGCGACCACCGTTACCCGCTTTGATCACGCAGGCTTAAACGCTCATGTCTCTTCTCCACTACCCCTCTGTCGCCCCATCTCAACGCGCTCCCAGACGCCCCAATTCTTCCCCAAGCTCCTCTGTCTCCGAAGACCCTCCTCGTCGAATTCCAGCCGAGCTTTGCCGCCCCTTGCCTCCCTGAGCACGCTAGCAGATTCCCCACTCCCAGACACATCTCCTAGTGCTCTTCGTTCAACCGCGGGCGCCCCAGAACACCGTCTTCGATAAGCTCTGACAACGCCGCCGTCTGTCTTGTCCCCGTCGAACTTCCCCGGTAAGCCTCGACCACCCCTAGCCTTTCCATGGATGCTCACATCATCTCCAACTCAGTCCGCGTCTAACCGTACCATCCATCTGCCCTGGGGTGAACTGCAGCATCTCCCCGTCGTCAACCAGAGCCGCCAGATGCCATTGCAAACTCCGGCGAGCAATTGCTGCAGTACCCGAGCGCCCCTTGTCAAGCCAACAGCACGTCGAGCATCACCACAGCCCTGCGATTCTGGTGAGCACTTTCCCTCCCCTCTTTGCTTCCTGTAGCCGCTGTAACGCCACCGCCTGGCCGTGCGTCGCCTCTAGCCACCGTCGGCGCCGCTCACTTTTGGTCAAGCGAATCAGTACCGTAGGATCTAGATTGAGCGAGCCGGATTAGATCATTTAACCGCGAAGGGGTACGAATCCTGTGCCGCACAATCTATTAGATCCAACGCACCGCAACACCGATCCGGCCGAACCGGTACCATCCAACCAGAACACGACGCGTGGCCAGGTCTGTTTAAAACAGAAATTGGAAATCAGATTTAAGTTGCAATTTCAAACCTTTATAACTTTCAATCCACACGTCCAAAATTTACAAATTTGATACCGTTGGAATCAGTGGAACAAACCCTAGCCAACCATGCCCTTGGTTTAGCAAATAGTATCTGTTAGAGTGTTTGTTTTTGCAGAAACATTTGTATGCTTGTTAAGGATGTAAAAATTGTTTAAAAAATGAATTTGGGGTTAAAATCGTTTGCAATTGGATTGCTTTGAACCTACTGACCATAAGAATAACTTTGTGAATCCAAAAATGTATTTGGTGAAACAAAAGAATGATTCTTTGATTTAAAACCATTTCTAGTCAAATAGAAATGTGGTTTATTTATTAAAATTGGTTTTGGAAGAAAACCTTTGGAAAATGATTTGTTTTAAACTCTCTGACCCTAAACACCAAGTTTTATAGTTTGAAAACATATTTGGTGAACCTTGGAGGTTAATGCCTTAGTAAAAATATTTCTACACCACATAAAATGATACTTTGTTTTGAAAATGGTTTTTGAAGTGAAACCTTTGGCAAATGACTTTGCCACTTTATAAAATGACCATTAAGTGTTTTCAAATGTTTATGACCCATTAGGAACCACTTTTCAAAACAAAACCAAGCTTGGCATGCATGCATGCATTACTTTGACTTTGTTATTTTATGTGATTGTTTTGCTTGATTGGTAGATTGAGATGTGCCTTGCTGGATTGATCTGTAGTGACTTGAAGAGTGTGATTGTTGCAAGGACAAGGAGTGAACCTATAATCTACCAAAAAGGCAAGTGATGCTTCATACTTTTTGTCCCATTACTTTAACTATGCATTAGTGATTTTCTCTAAGTAAAACTTTCATGGATTTTGCTAAGTATAAACCTTGCTATAGGAAAACCTAGTAGATGAATCCTTAGTAGGATTTTTCCTAAGTTAAGACTCCTACTACTATCCAGCTTAGCCTAGCTAATAGAAAACATGGGTGGAATATATATTCACACTATGGAAAAATTTCTAAGTCTGAGGACTTGTGTTTTGTTTAACAAAACAACTAAGTTAGTGAATCACCTGGGTGGAATGGGACTTGCTTGGTGGTTTTTGGTTGAGTGGTTACACAAGGCCAGGGGACTGGTGAACCTTGTGTATCTCACTTGTGGATGGCCACCCAGGAACAAAGAGATTTGAGATGTCAAATGTTGAGAAGCTTCAAGTGCAACCACTTGGCAATATGGGCTCTGCCATGATCATATAGGTTGCAAGAACTTAGCCATATGGACAGAGGGTGGTAGTGCTTGATAGGTTGGAACGCGTCCATTTTGGTCTAAGGGAAGGCTTCTGAAAGATCTTGTCTTTGGAAACCAAGACTTGTGGGGAAAGTGCACCACCTCTGCAGAGTGTAAAATCTAAGTACTTTGCCATGTCCCTGGTAAAGGACAATTTGAGCATCAAGACATGGAAGCAATCAAGAATCTCATCATTCAAATTTCTAAGTTAAAACTTGTGGTTTGAACAAGGGTTATTGAAATCTTCAATCTTTGATTGAGAGAAGATTTGGAAAAGATTTTGTCAAAACAAAAACTTAGTATTTTCAAAATGATAAGGAAAATCTATTTTGAGCAATGCAAGCCTCAACTCCACTTAGCCAAATGCATATAGATGATAGACTCCACTATACTACCATAGTATCACTTGCCAATACAATTCAAATGTATTGACCCTTTGTGGCTGTAACTTGTAATGTTGCAGGTTTGATTGATTTTAGTGAAGATTGATTGATTAGGATTACAAAGTCTACAACCAACATCTGCCTGTGGCACATTGAAGATGAAGGACCCCATGACTATAGCTATTCCGCTGCAATGTAATGTAATAGCCAAATGAGCTATGTGTGATGTAATAAAATTATGTTATTCCTGGTTATAAAGTTATAATACGACCTTTGTATCTTGATATTACATCTTAACTGTGGATGCTAGCTATTGATCCAGGGACTAGCATTGTAAACACAGGGGACTCCACCCTTTATTGTGTAAAGGTTGGGACACTCCCTCTACACCTCAAGAGAATCATCACATGCTCTCTTGTAGGCGTTCTTTAGGGAAGCAGATGCATTATTAGCAGGTTCATCAAGGATTGGGGTATCCAGAACCGTTTCCTTTTTATCAGACCTGAGAACAATTATCAGGTTATGGACCCAGTCCATATAGTTTGTTCCATTAAGTTTATCTTTGTCCAGAATCGAACGCAAAGAAAAAGGTGATGCAGTGTTCGGTGTCGTTGATCTACAACAGAAAACATGCAAAATACTAAGCCATGTAACCATGAAAGAGTAACACATATTAAACAATTTAATAGCATATACTCCCACTTAAATCAATATCCCACTTTTGATACTAAGTGATTCAAGATCCACAATTAACAAGTCGACTAGTGAGCTTTAGCATCACTGCTAGAAGACAAGGTAAATCGGTAAGCAACACTTGCTAATCATATCACATATGACTCTTGTTGTTGGGTGACATCTCTATGTCAAAACTAGGCGCCCAACCTTTATGCCCCAAGGTCCTTAACTGTTAAGATGACCTTGTCAAGCTCACCAACCCTTATGCGTGTAGGTATCTGATACAAACCCATCCAGCCAAGGAAAACTGCGGCACCCTAATTTCATAGGCCCACCAACGATTGTACAAGGCATCAGATGGTGCAAGGTTTGGTTGGGAGGGCATGGTGTAACTTAAAATTTGTGAGGGATCATTCTACTTCTATCATCTAAGCATGCATAGTAGTAAAACACATAAGAATATCATTCACATATATGTGACACAGTATCTCCATCGACATAGAACCTGTCCACCATGATGATCTCCATCTTCATGTTCCATGTGAGCCATCCTCCAAGTGATGAGTCCTCATAGAACTAATACAAGCTATTACTCCTAATAGCTAGTAGTCAAAATTACATAGAATTGGGATCATCACAAGTTGGCACGCAGGCCATTACAATAATTGACAACACATATGGCTCCAGCCGTGTTGCCATAGTCACAACACGCAGGTCATGCAAATTTTCATACATGCATCACATACACATATGGGCCATACTGATCACATACATCCTGCAAAAACAAGTTATGCATATAATCTACCGGATCATGTGACATCGCAGCACCTAGTTACCTTAACGAGATACAAAAGGGGCTACGATTACGGGGGGTCTCCCCCTGCAGCAATTTTCTTTAAGGATTTTGATCGGCAAATCAAATTTACCATAAACCGACTATTGTTCCGATCCGATCAAACTCCTTTGATCATGGTACATCGATTTTAGATCTAGGTTCCGATTCGATCAATCATATATATCTTCGCGTGATTCAACAGGATTTATGCGTCACTATCTACCCCGGTGGCGGAAGCCGACCAGTAGGGGTAAGTCGTTCGACAACCTCAGAATCACGATCACGGAAAGCAAGATCATAGATCAATCCTGAACCACCGCCATATAAATGATCACATCATTCATATCAATCTGCATATCACCATATGAAAACATCCCGAACCTATAACTAAACAACATTGGCTCCGATACCACTAAAGGGATACGGGTAGGCTACACTAGCGCAAATCAAAACTTTCTACCGCGTAAACCAGGAATACTGTTGTCATAGATCACGGGATTACCACTAGACGCGCAGTTGCGGAATTGATGAAGCGTGTTGAGGCAGTGCAGACGTTCCATGTCTCCTCCTTGCTCTCGTCCCACGAGCAGCTCCCCTTGCGCGGCTCGTCCAAGCGCTACAGATGAAGCGCCTCCGAGGTATCCACACGTACAGGGTGGAAGCGTCAGACGCCGGACTGCTAGGTCCGCGCATGCAACACATGCGTAAGGAGTGGCGGTAGGGTGGAATGGTCTAAGGTCTAATCCTGGTCAGCCCTCCCCACCCTCTCTTATATAGGCGTCCCTAGTGGGCTTCTACATTAGCAGCCCATTAGTAGCCTAAGCCTGGTCTAATTCGGATCCAATCCTCATTAGGCTTCCAGCTCCTTAAGTGTGTGACCCTATAGGTTCATATACGTATAAACATGACACGAATACACTTATTCTGTCAATAGTTGGTAGCGGCCTCTAGCAAGACGTGCCAACTCCTAAACGCATACAAAGATCATATCGGACGAACCATCACAAGGTTTAGTACATGTCTTTCCCTTTGCCTCAAGATATTTGGTCTAGCTCCAAGATGACCTCCCTTTCTCGATACTGTGATTCGGAATCCCTTCACTAGGTTAACTCTTAACCATATGTAGCACGACCATGCATTTCTGGATCCGATCACTCGAGGGCCCCAGAGATATCTCTCTCAAGTAGAGAGGGGCAAATCCCATCTTGATTGACCATGCCTTGCAGCATGGTTCAGGATAAACCCGAAAGCTACCTTTATAACTACCTAGTTACGGTGCAACTTTTGATAGCCCCAAAGTAGGTCGATCCACATCTCAAGTACATGCGACAATCTCAGGTCTAAGGACAAAACATACACGATGTGTAGAGAGAGAGCTGCAACTAATTGCCAGTCTCAAGTTGGGTCAGTCCAACCCCATGTTCATAACATGTGTCCACATCATTGGTTTGACATCTCCATGTCTATGACTTGCGAAACATAGTCATCAACCAATCGATGCGCTAGTCTAATATTCACGTGTGTCCTCACATGAACTCCGACTAGGGACAACTATTAAATAACCAAACAAGTAAAGAGTTTCACAAACAATTCACATAATTGCCAATCAATACAAGTTGCCTGATATGGATATTCAAGGAACAATACAATAACTCATGGATACATATGAAATATAATCATCTCTATGATTGCCTCTAGGGCATATTGCCTTCAACAAGATCCCCAATGGAGCACTCTAATATCTGCACAGAAATCAGCAAAAGGCAAATCGACAGCTATATTATAGATTTTATAATGGACCATGGGATTAGATAAGGACCAAGTTAACCGGAAGTCGTGCACCATAGCCATGGTTAGCTTGACATATTTAAATGGTTCCCTTCAACAAAGTGTTCCAACCCTGCATTAGTAATCATAGTCTGGAAATCCTGGAAGATTCCCGCGGCTCTCATAAACTCAGGGCATGGATATATGGAAGGGAAGACTCCTTCCTCACAATGAACTTTCATTGGCTCAGGTACCATCAAATCATATTGATTCAGTGAATATGCACTCATCTTCCTTTCTAAAAAATTTAGACAAGCATCAAACCAAGTGATTTCCAAGTTGATAAATGATGAGAAACTACTATAGGAACTTGTTAGAGGGCACACATGCATCAAAATGAAATCTCTAAGCATAGAACAAGTATGCAAGCTCACACAACCTGACACCTATAGCAGAAAAATACTCAAGATACAATCTACCAATCACAAATCTAATTGGACAAGCGGAGGAGGCACAAACCAAGGAGCAATCCCTCCAAAAATCAGCACCAAAGATTGGCTGAGCAAGGAGATCGAAAATCGGGAGCAAGAGCATCAAGATCTCGAGCTTGAGAAAGTTTTCCGGTGTTTTTCCGGAGAGAGAACGAAGGTGGCTGGGAGGAGGCATCTTGGAGGGCCACACCCAGGCCAGGTGCAACCTGGGGCTGGCCGCACCACCAGGGGGTGTGCTGTCCTGGTGGGTCCCCTTGGGCCACTCTAGGTGCCCCTCTTCCCCTTTTTTTGAGGAAAAATTTAAAATAAATTTTCTAGGATTTTTTGGGAAACTTTATTTTTGGCCAATTTTCAGGGTATGAAAATTGATTTTCTCGCAAAAAAGATATTTTTAGAAGAAGCAAAAGCAAACCAAAACCAAAACTACAAAAGTTCTAAGACACTCTAACAAGCAAACAACTAGCAAAACCAAACCTAACAAGAGAAAGAGCAAAGACTAAGAAGGAGAAGAATAAAAGTGAGCAAGTATAACCACAGTGAAAACATTATTTTGTTCATTAAAATCCTTTTGTTAACAAGGTTGATCAAGTCTTGTTACGAAAAAAATATTATATGAAACAAAACTTTGCATTCCACAAAGTGATTATGTTACCTCAAACTTGATAGCAATGGTCCCAATCATAATAGTTTCAAAACTTTCTTGTGGAATGGGACAATATATTTCTCTAACCTTGATGCTCTAAATATTTTCAATGGAATTCAGGCAATAGCTCTTAGCAAACTTCTTGGGGAAATAGACAGTATGCTCTTTGTCATTAATATTAAAAGTCACTTTTCCTTGATTACAATTGATAACAGCACCTGCCGTATTAAGAAAAGGTCTCCCAAGAATAATAGACATATTATCATCTTTAGGCATCTCAAGCACAACAAAATCAGTTAAAACCAAGAAATTATGAGCCACTTGAACAAGAACATCCTCACATATACCAACAGGAATAGTAGTAGACTTATCAGCCATTTGCAAAGATATATTAGTTGTTATCAACTTTTCTAGCTGGAGTCTCTTGTAGAGATAAAACGGCATAACACTAACTCCAGCTCCCAAATCACATAAAGTAGTTCTAACATAATTGTTCTTAATGGCGCAAGGAATAGTTGGTATACCTGGATCACCAAGTTTCTTTGGAACCTTACCATTGAAGGAATAATTATCAAGCAAAGTAGAAATCTCCTCATTAGGAATCTTCCTTTTATTAGAGACAATATCCTTCATATACTTTGAATAAGGAGGCAACTTAATAGCACCAGTCAAAGGAATTTGCGGAAATAAAGGTTTCATCAACTCACAAAACTTGTTGTAGTGTTCTTCCTCCTTTGACTTGTGTTTCTTATTTGTAAAGGGCATAGGTTTCTGCACCCAAAGTTCTCTCTCAGTACCATGTTTTTTAGCAATAAATCTTCCTTAGTGTACCTAGTGTTCTTAGTGTGCTTCTTAGGTTCTTCCTCAACTTCCTCCTTATCATGAGCATCATTTTTATCGTTACCACTCTTGGTTTCAGCATCAGAGACATATACACTATTAGGATCTACAGCAGGTTCAAGTGGTTCCACAACTATTTTATGTTTCTTTTTCTTTCTCTTACAAGGACTACCACTACTTTCACCTTGTTGAGAATCCTGCTCAATTATTTTAGGGTGTCCTTCAGGATATAAAGGATCTTAAGTAGCTATACCACTCCTATTTCTAATTCCATAAGCATGTTTATCTCCTGAGGAATTAACGAGCATATCTTTTTGTACCTTCACAACTTGATCAAGTTGAGTTTGAACCATTTGAAAGTGTTTACAAAGCATTTTAATATCATTAGCAGTTCTTTCCACTATATCTTTCAACTCATTAATAGTTCTAGAGTTTTCCAATAAATGATTTTGAACTTGTTTATTAAAATTACCTTGTTTAACAATAAATGTGTTAAGTTCCTCTAAGCATTGATCAAAGGCTTACCATAGGGAATATCACCATCATCAAAGTGGAGAGAGTGTACCTCAATAGTAGATGAGTGGGGAATTGGCTTACATAATTCTTCTATAGGAGGTAGATTCTTCACATCTTCAGCTATAATACCTTTCTCCTTAAGACATTTCTTAGCTTCTTTCATCACTTCATCATTTAATGCAATTACTCCCCTCTTCTTTGGTGTTGGTGTTGGAACTATTTTAGGCACAACTGGTTCAGGACTAATAGTCTTACGTGTATTTAGCTCAGTTGAAGTCTAATCATCATAGATCTTTCTTATTTTAGCTATTAATTCTTCAGCATCTGTAGGAGTTCTTTTCCTGAAAACACAATCAACAAAACTATCTAGGTATGTCCTAGAATCATCAGTTAGTCCATTATAATAAATATCAAGAAGCTCATTTTTAGGTAATGGACATCTAGGATGTGCATGAATCAAGGCATAGAACCTTATCCATGACTCAGGCAATTTCTCTTCTTCTCCCTATTTAAAATCAAAAAGTCTCTGCAAAGCAGCATGTCTAGCACTAGGAGGAAAATATTTCTGGAAGAAAGAAGCAATCAAGCAATCGGGGCTATTAATGGAACTAGGAGGTAGTCTATTAAACCAAGCTTTAGCTTCTCCTTTTAGTGAAAAATGGAAGATCTTAGTAGCAAAGTACTTGTGCATCTTAAAATCATCAGAGAATAATGCACTCATAGTGGAAATCTCATTCATATGTGCCACAAAACTCTCATTTTCAGTCCCACAAAAAGGTTCTTTCTCAACAATGTCTAAATAGGATAAATCAAGAGAGAAATCATAATCTTTATCTTTAATATCTATGGGAGAGGTGGCAAACTTAGGATCATAGGATAGTTTAGGAATAATTGTACATATCTCAAGGAGACTCTTAATAGCACTAGCACCCTATGTGTTTCGGCTCTCTTCAATAAATTCATCAGTAAACTCAATGTAACCATCATTAATATCATATCTCTCTCAAGACTCAGGTGAGATATAGTGGTTCATTAGGTCCTTTCCTATATGCTACTATGGCTAGTCTAGGAAATACTGAAACTCCTAGTGAGGACACTGTTACACCTGTAGAAGTAACATCATGAGTATCAAAAGCAGTTTCAGATCCAGCAGTAGTAGCAGTGTGTGTAGCATGGGTATGTGGTGGTGGTGTAGCAAGCTTACTTATAACAGACGGTGAATCAAGAGCAGCAGAGGTGTTTAGGACTATACCTCTTATTGTAGTGGATGGTAAAATAGGAAACTTTCCATCACGATACTTCCCCATGATGAAAGGAGTAGAAGTGAATAATAGTAGATCCAAGTGAACTTACAAATAAATCTATGCTCCCCGGCAACAGCGCCAGAAAATAGTCTTGATGACCCACAAGTATAGGGGATCAGAACAGTCTTCGAGGGTAGTATTATCCAATTTATTGATTCGACACAAGGGGAGCTAAAGAATACTTGCAAGCCTTAACAACTGAGTTGTCAATTCAAATGCACCTGGAAATAGTTCTTGCTCACAGAAGTTTATCAGTAGCAATAGTTTGGTATAGCAACAACATCAAAACAAGAGCAATAATAACAGTAGTAGCAAACAGTAGGATATGAACGCGGTAGGCATAGGGATGGATGGACGGGCGTTGCATGGACGAGTCTAAACATGTAACTTCAAGACCTGGGGCAATTGCAGATAAATAAGAATAAGCATCCAAGTACTAAACAATCATATGCATGTGCTCCATATATAGTCATGCGTGCTCGCAATGAGAACTTGCACGACATCTTTTGTCCTGCCAGCCCGTTGCAGCGGGGCCTCAAGGGAACTACTGGAAATTAAGGTGCTCCTTTTAATAGAGCACTGAAGCAAACCATTTACACTCCGTGAACACACGTGATCTTCACATCATATCCATCCCCTCAGGTTGTCCCAATTTTTTTCACTTCGGGGCCTTTGGATCCGGATAATGATATGTGTACACAACTTGCAGATATATCACAAACAATACTATCATAATGATTCAGTAATAAGTTCAGATCTAAGATCATGGCACTCGGGCCCTAGTGACAAGCATTAAGCACAACAAGTTGCAACAAAGTCAAATAGCACTAATAGAGATACTAGGCACCATGCCCTAACAATCTTATTCGTTACATGATAGAACTCATCCAATCCCTACGATACCCATAGCCTACAACAGGGGATTACTCACTCATGGATGAGGGAAACATGGATGGTTGATGGAGAGGCATTGTTGATGACGATGGCGATGATCCTCTCCAAATTCCCCGTCCCGGCAGGGTGCCAGAACAGAGTTTCTGGTTCCGTATCGCCGTTTCTGGTGGTGGCGGCGCAACAGAACTCTTTTTGGAAAAACGTCGAACCCCCCCTGAGTTTTTTAGGTCAGAAGGCATCTTGTAGGCGAAGAGGGAGGCCGAGGGGGTGCCTAATGTAGCCACACCTCCTCCAGGCGCGGGCTGGGCCCACTCGCACGGCAGGGGTGTGGGCCCCTCGGGCCTCCCCTCCGTCTCGTACTTTGGCTCTGTGAGTCTTATGGTGAAATAGGATTTTTTGGCATATTTTCCGGGATTTTTCCTCATAGTTGATTTTTTGCACAAAAACTAGACACCAAGGTAATTCTGCTGAAAACAGCGTCAGTCTGTGCCAGTTGTATCCAAATCACACAAGTTTAGAGGAGAAACAATAGCAAAAGTGTTCGGGAAAGTAGTTGTAATAGTTGTTGTTTCTGGAGGACAACCATGAAGCGGCGCCATTGACCTTGACGCAACGCCGGTGATAATGGAGATCATGTTTGTGCTTGAAGATGGAGATCGAAGGCACAAGAAGAAATGCCATATCATATCACATATTATGAATTGCATGTGATGTAATCCTTTTATGCATCTTGTATTGCTTAGATTGCGATGGTAGCATTATAAGATAATCCCTCTCACTAAATATCAAGTAATAAAGTGTTCATCCTTAGTAGGCACCGTTGCTAAGATTCGTCGTTTCGAAGCACCATGTGATGATCAGGTGTGATAGATTCTACGTGTGCATATAATGGGTGCAAGCCAGATTTGCACATGCGGATACTAAGGTTAACCTTGACGAGCCTAGCATGTACATACATGGTATCGGAACACAGAATACCGAAAGGTAAAGCATGAGTCATATAGATGATATGATGAACATGTTGATTATTCGCCTTTGAAGCTACATCATCTCTCGTGATGATCGGACTTGGTGTAGTGGATTTGGTTCGTGTGATCACTAAAACAATGTGAGGGATGTTGTTTTGGGTGGGAGTTCACCTAGTTAATTTAAGAATTAAATTTGAAATCAATTTATCACAAACTTAGTCTAAACTCTTTGTAAATATGTTATAGATCATGGCGGCCCCTACCATCAATTTTAGTGCATTTCTAGAGAAAGAAAAGTTGAAAAACAATGAAAGCAACTTCGTGGATTGGTTCCACAACTTGAGGATTATCCTCAATGTTGGTCAGTTGACCTATGTGCTAGATTTACCGCTTGGTGACCCTCCTACATATGATGCTACCGATGAGGTGAAAAATGTTTACCCTACTCGGAAGAATCAATACTCCACAGTTCAGTGTGCCATCTTGTACGGTTTGGAATCAGAGCTTCAGAAATGGTTTGAGAACCGTGACCCTCATGATATTGTCTGTGAGCTCAAAATGATATTTGAGACTCATGCGACCGTTGAAATCTATGAGGCCTCCAAGAATTTCTTTAACTATAAGATGGAAGAGGGCAGCTTCGTTAGTGAGCACGTGCTCAAAATGTCTAGGCACACCAATAAACTCCAAGACTTGGGAATAACGATTCCTAATGCATTGGGGATTCATCGTGTCCTCCAATCACTGCCACCTGGTTACAAGAATTTTGTGATGAACTACAACATGCAACGTATGGACAAGACGTTACCTGAACTCTTCTCCATGATGAAATCTGCGGAAGTGGAGATCAAGAAACAACACCAAGTGTTGATGGTCAATAAGACCACCAATGTTAAGAAGCAAGGCAAGGCTAAGAACAAGGGTAACTTTAGAAGGGCGGCAAAAAGTTGCCGCTCCTACAAAGAAGACCAAGGCTGGTCCTAAGCCTGATACTGAGTGCGTTTACTGCAAGGTTGAAGGTCACTAGAAGCGGAATTGCCCCAAGTACCTAACAGATCTGAACAATGACAACATCAAGAAGAAAGGTATATTCAATATAAATGTTATTGATGTGTATCTTACTAGTAATCGTAGTAGTGCCTGGTATTGATACTGGTTTGGTTGCTCATATGTGTAACTCGAAACAGGTGATGTAGAATAAACTAAGACTAGTGAGATACGAGGTGATGATGCACGTTGGAAATGGATCCAAGGTTGATGTGATCGCTGTCGGCACGCTCCCTCTTCATCTACTGAAAGGGTAATTTCCCCTATGTGTGGTTTTGGTGATTAATGACAATCCCTATGGTCTAATGTTTTCACTGAGTTTTATATGAATGAATATTCCATAGGTCATGCTTGTATTCCATGTGTTGGATTCAAGTATGGATTCCATGAAGATAAAAATATACCTTGTGTATTGGCATCAAAATCATCGAGTTGAAGAGAATAGTATGATATGATCAAGATCTTGAGAGTGTGATCTCAATAGAATAATTCAAGATATGGCTCTCAGTTGGTGTCATGATAGCCTCATTAGTTGAGTTTTTCAGTTTGCTATACCGAGTTTATTCGAGACTGTGTACTGACCCTAATCTCAGTTGAAATCTGGTTTTCCGGTCCAGGAACTGGACCATCCGGTTCTGGAGCCGGTCCGACTGAACTTTCAACTGGATTCGCACAGTTTTCTCCTAACGACCATATTTGCTTTCCACTATAAAAGGGGATTCTTCCCCCAACGTTTTTGTGAGTTCTTGACCACTAAATTGACCTCCATTGTTGAACCTCTTGAGCTTGCTTCCTTCCCCTTCCCTCCTATGATTCTTGCATCTTTTTGAGGGCTTTGGAAGAGGAGATCTATATCTACAATCCCCACAAACCAATTCCTTCTCTAGGTGAGGGGAACCCATTGGATCTAGATCTTGGAGTCATTTGTTGACTTCCACCATTGTACTTCCTCTCTAATTCCTCCCTAGCACTTGTTGCTTTGGTGGGATTTGAGAGTGAAGGATTTGAGCACCCTTGGTGGTCTTGCTTTGCATTATTGCATAAGTGTTGAGCTCTCCATTACGATTTGTTCAAGTGAGAGACCGTGATCTTGTTACTCTTGCAGGGTGACCTCCTAGTTGGCTTGGCAGTTGGTGCCGCAGTGTCCTCTTCATAGAGGATTGTGAAGAGACCCAGGCTTCTCTTTCGTGGAGCTTGTGAAGTGGTTATGGAGCTTTCCATCTCCGGAGTGGAGGAAAAGCTAGCCATAAGGAAAGGGCATATTCCTTCGTGGGATAGACTCAGAGAAGAAGGTGAGGCTTCTCGGCGTTGGGAAATCCTTCGTGGAATCCCACACCTCTCCAACGTGACGTACCTTACTTGTAAGGAAACACGGGAATACATCTTCTTCTCCGCGTGCCTCGGTTATCTCTATACCCGAGCTTACTTTCCTTGTGATAGCCATCGAGCTTGAAGTACTTATATCTTTCTTATCACTTGTGGTATATTGATCTTGTGCTATCTTGCTTAGCTTAACTTGTTGTTGGTGCACATAGTTGAGCCTAGTGTATTTAGGTTTTGTGCTTGTAAAATTAACGTTAGTTTAATTCCGCATTCTATCAAGCCAAAACCGTAACAGTTTTGAAATTGCCTATTCCCCCCCTCTAGGCGACATCTCTATCCTTTGAATTGGTATCATCGCAAGGTATCTCCTTGTTTAGGCTTCACCGCCTAGAGTGTAAAGATGTCGACTAGTAGTATAGTGCACAATGACACAATTATCTTTGATGGCACAAATTATGCTTTGTGGAGAAATTGGTTGCTTTGTAATCTTCGGACCTTGTGTCCAAATATTGAGAGATTTCTAGATGTAGGTTTTTCTCCTCCTATGGATCCTCAAAATCTATCTTTAGAGGATGAGAAAAATGTACATCTCGAAGCTCAAGTATCTAATGAGATTATTTTCTCCTTGAGCCCCACAGTTAATTCGTTCTTAATGATTGTAAAGCGCAAGTCGTCTCATGAGATGTGGACCAAGCTTAAAGAAATATTTGGTGGGTCCATTTCTCAAAGGGTCGGTGGTATCTCCAAGGAGTTCTCTTCTCCCTAACATCATGAAGAGCTCCAAGTTGCTTCCACCTCCGGCCGCGATGATATTTCAGTTCTTCCCACTTCACTTACATGTGATAAGTCACAAAGTAATGTCATGGTGAGTGGAAAAATCATATGTGATGATGGTAGTGTTTCTCTTTGCACCAACTATTCTCGTTCTATAAATTATAATGGTGTAGAGAGTTTGGACTTAAGCACTTATTGCAACAATGATGCTATATCCCCTTGTGTTGCTAGTCCTTGCATATCTTCTAGAAATTATTTGAGTACTAGTGTACATGATATGCTTGATTTGCCTTATTCCCATGAACAAAATGCTTCCATTTCCTCTAGTTGTTTATCTAACAATGTAGAGGAAATAAAACATTCTATGGAGCAAGACATGATCATGAATGAAGATTCAAGAATATCCTCATCTTCATCCTCCCATGCTCACATGTGCCTAATGGCAAGAGGATTAAAGGTATCTCCTACTTTGGATCCCAATATGTCGTCTAAAGATAATAGCAATGATAATGATGATAGTGATGATGACATTGATGAGGGTACTAGTTCTCTCTTGCTTGATTTGACTTTTTTGTGTACCTCTCTTCGTGGTAATAATAAGGCCGTTACTTGTCTCAAACACGTTATGGACACCATAACTAAACAAACGGGAACCATAGAGGAGTTGGATTTCCAACTTGATGATGAGAGTCGGAGATTCAATCTCCTTAAGCAAGAGCTTGGCGAGCAGAAGAACACTAATAGTCTCCTCACACAAAAAATGAATCTTATGAGCTTGAAAAGGAAAATTCCATTAATGATGCTTGTGATAGTAACTCTACTTCTTGTGAAGCATCTACCCTAAAGGATAATGTTGAGCTAAGGGTTGAACTTGAGTTGCTAACTAGCAAGTATAGGGAATTGGAAGAAAGTCATGAAAAGCTCTCAGGCTCTCATAATGATCTTCTAATCTCCCATGATGGGATAAAGTTAGCTTGCGAGGCAAGTATTACTAAGATAACAGCTTATGAGCCTCTTTTGGACATTAGCACAACTTCTACTCAAAATGCTATTTTGCCATGTGCTAGTCCTAGTAATCCATCTAGCCATACTATTGATAAACCTTGTGTTGGATTAATTGCTTCGCCTTGTTGCTCTAACAATGAAGCTTCTACTTCCTCTATTACTTGTATTTCTACTAACCATATAGAGGAAATAAAAGAGCTCAAGGCCCAAGTCACTTCCTTAAGGAATGACTTGGAAAAGAGTCATGAAGGGAAATCCACACTCGATAATAACTTGAGTGTGCAAAAATCCCCTAATGATAAAAGTGGACTTGGATTCAACTCCAATAAAAAGAACAAGTCCAAAAGCAACAAGAAGAAGGGCCAATACCAAGTCAAGAATTTGGCCAAGATTATTTTCTTCAAGTGCAAGGTTGAAGGACATCATGTAAGATCTTGTCCATTGAAGAAAAATCACTTGAGTGAGAAGCAACAAGGGAAGCGGACACAAGTTCAAGGTCAAGCCCAAGTTGAAGTTAGGCCAATTCCAAATAAGAATCAAGATAATGATCTGCAAGCCAAGAAATCAATTAAGAAGAGAAAGGGGAGCACTTGTTGCTACATATGTCGTGTGAAGGTGCACTTTGCTTCTTCAGTTTCAAATGGTACCTTATCTAACCCTGTCATGATTGATGATGATTATTCTCTTAGGAAGGATAAGGATGGTAATGTGTTTGCCAAGTTTGTTGGAACTCAAAGTGGTGTCAAGAAAAGAACCATTTGGGTTTCCAAGCCTATTGTGACTAACCTCTTAGGACCCAACTTCGTTGGGGACCAACTAGCTCAAACTTGATCAATAGGTGTTTATGGAGGGCATTGGAGACTTGGCTAACTCATGAAGAATTAAGGGATCTTCATATGTTATATTTGATCAAGCCAAGACCTAAGGATTATTATTTCCCTATCTTATCCAATGCGCCTCTTCGCGGTAACTTGTACTTAACTCATTTATATTGTAAGTTACTTGCCCCTTTACATGTTTTGGTTTTGTACCAAGTATGTGTTTGTATTTGGTGTGCCTCATGCTTGATTATTTTGTGTATTCAAGTATGTCTAGGTGTTTGGCACATCATTTACTCGTGTGTTTTATTTTGAGCCTCTAATGCATCTTGATGATATCTTATTTGGCTCTTTTAGAGTGGTTAATGGAACATACCATTTTGGGGGAGTGACATGCCTCGCGCATCTCTAAAACCTTAAAATATGTGTACATGAGTACTACCACTTAGTATTGATATTGCAAGCTTATCTAGTCACTATGTGGTGTATCATAGTAATGAGAAATTCAAATTCTAAATGTCCATTAATTATCTCTAGTCGAGGTTGTTTTGCCTCTTATAAAAAAATATCACATTATGGGGGAGTAATATGCTTCTTTTGCATATCACAATCCTAGGAAATGTGAACATATGAGGTAGTGCCACTTAGAGTTGATATTATTGATTATCTTGTTTCTAGGTGGCATGTTGGCTCAAACAAGGTCCTATTTTTGTTAGAAGCTTTTATTGCTTGTCTTTTTTATCTTTGTTTGAGTAAGAAATTCTTGGTGCGGTCTTTCTCAAATATATATCTCTATATATTATTTGGGATACCATTTGATTCAAGTTATTCTAATCATTGGTTTGCATGATTGTGTGACTAGTTGAAGCTATCAAGAATCTCTATCTTTGCATAGTGCTTAATCTTTTTATTTCTATCCTATGCTTTTTATTGTGAAGATTTATCTTTAATATCCATGCAATATACCACCAGAAATCTATTCCAATACACTCATTGTCTTCGACAATTGATATACTTGTGTGTGGTAGCATTTGTGGATCATCTTCACTTTGGAGTTAACAACTTATGGCCTTATTTTCTTTCCAAAACTTTGGTGTGGATCCCATTGTCTTCCTTGGCTTTTGAACATCTCTTTGATGATGTTTTTGATTTTTATCAAATGTGTTTTAGTGGAAGACGAACCTTTTCTTCTCGGAACCTTGTGCCATTGTGAAAAGTGTTAAGGGTTTGGTTTATTTGTTGAAACCTTGCTCTTTTGGCAGTTTGTTATCTCATTCTTTATTCTCTATTTTATTTTCTTGAATGAGATAAATCTTTGAGCATTTGTGTTTTTATTTCATATTTCATGCTTAATAGTTTTTGCTCGGTACATTTGTTGAACTTTGTTGAACAAATCTTGTGTTGATTTGATTCTTTGATATAGTTTGGACAAAAATGTGTTTTGTCACACCTTGTATGCCTCCTTTAATATTTTTTGTGATTTGTCCAAAGTATATCTTCGTTGGATCTTGAAAGTCTCGCGGATGCGCGTTTACTAAATGTATATCTTATATCATGTTTTTCTTTCTTTGATCCAATATATAGGGTATATTCCATCAAATCCTTAAACAGCTAAGATGTGCATGAAATTCAAATTTCATCTCTAAATATGCACATATTTTTATGGAGTGTATCCTATGTGTTGTGGTTATTCTACCTACTTTGGATGTGTTGTGGTTATTCTAACTACTTTGGACCCAATAAGTTTGGGGACCAAGATGTACTTGAATGTTGTTTTAGGTACACTGAAGATGCAATGGATGCTTGTCTCGCCTATAAGGAAAGTGTTGTCACCACATGATAATTGGAGCCAATCTAGGATGATCTAAAAATTCTTATTTACTACACCATACCACTGCTATCTCGGTAACAAGTATCTTATTCATGCATACTATTCTTCCATCCAATCTCTTGTAGGTTGCATCTTGGCATGAATTTATTTGTTTGTAAATGTTCGATTATCCAATTATCTTCGAAATACTTCTGTATCCTTATGTAACATCCCTAAAATCATGTTTCAAACTTATGCATATCATCCATGCATCCATGATCATATGTTTTTCATTTCAAAGAAAACACTTCAAAAACAGGAGCATATGAGCTCATTATTTTATGTGATCAGCATTTGAAGCAAATGCTACTCTCTAATAGAGATTGTTGTTCATGAAACCAAACTTTGATATCTTATTACTCTCAGGTTGTTTTGCTAGATTGCCAAGGTTTAAACCAAAATTTCAAAGCAAATACAATTTGAAAACCAATTTCAAAACGAATATAAAACAAGTGCTATGTCACTGTTATTTTATTTTATTCCAAATGACCAAGCCAATTCAAAGTGACCACTTGAATTTATGCCCAGAAGTGTGAATGTTGCACCCTACAAAATCCTGGAAAAAGTTTGAATTCAAAAGCTTTTGAAACTATTTGAAATTCATTCCAAAAATTCAAAACAGAAAAAGAAAAAGAGAAAGGAAATAGAAAAGGGCCGTCGCCAGACTTCTACCCCAACAATGGATCCAGCCCATTTAGCCCACCCGGGTCCCCTCTCTCTCTCTCTCTCTCTCTCTCTCTCTCTCTCTCTCTCTCTCTCTCTCTCTCTCTCTCTCTCTCTCTTTCAATCGCAGACGCACCCACAGAGTCGCTGACGCCAGGACCCCACCCCCTCTCTGTTTTATTCGCTGACAAGTGGACCCGTGACCACGTCGTCGTCTTCGTCAATCACGCGCGCCTGCGACGCTCACGCCGCCGTTACTCGCCGCAGTCACTGCCGCGTTGATTCCCATTGATTCCGCGAGTAACTCCACGCCCAGCTCGGCTATATAAACCTCTCCCCCTCGCGACCATTTCCCCTCACTTAGCACCACCTCTCTGCCACCAGGCTCCCCGCAATCAAGCTCACGCCGCCGCAGACAGAGCTCACTCCGGCGATCGATTCCGGTGAGCCCCGTGCGCCCCTTCCCCTCTGGTTCATACGAGCCGCTTCGCAACTTCTTTGCGCACCTCCTGGCCCCACTGATTTGTCCTGTACTGCCCCAGGTCGTCGGTTCCGTTCGACACCGCAAGCACCCGACGATAACCTCAACTCCGGCGACCAAATTCGGTGAGTCCCTTGTTCCCCTTCACCTCTGACTCACACGAGGTTGTTCGCCACTGTCTTATGCATCATCTAAAGCCATTGGTTTGTGCTAGGGAGACCAGGAACGTTGCCAACGTCGCCGTCTATTCGAACCCGACGCCGCCCACAACTCCGACGAGCTCCCGCAGCCCACTCCGTGCGCCCCTTGCCAGGCCGCCGCCAAGTTGAGCTTCTCCTCGTCGCTGCGAACCTGGTGAGCATCCTCTCCCCTCCCCGGGAGACCTAGTTCGCCGGCTCCGCCACTGACAGAGCGCTCCGCCGCTCGCCGCCGCGCCAGCGCCGCCTGTCTGTGGTCAACTGGATCGTGGCCGTTAGATGTAGATCTTGCGGTTTAGATTAGAACTTAAGCGAAGAGGTACGAGCGCATCTGAGCCACTAGATCTAACTTAAATCCTACAGCTCGCAGAGATCGATCCGCCCGAACCGGTACGGGCCAATCAAAAACAGACGCGTGGCTAGGTTTAGATTTAAAACTGGATCTTGAATCTAATTTATGTTCAAATTTGATTTAGCTATAACTTTTGATCCCCATGTTAGAATTTGAAAAAATTTATACCGTTGGAATCAGGAGAGCAAGCTCTTTCTAAATATGCAATGTGTTTAATGTTTAGCTTCTGTTAAAAAGGTTTTATTTGCAGAAACTTGTGTAGGACTAATTTGAGTATATGAATTGTTTAGGAATTGTTTTAAGGGTTAAATAAATATTATTTGGCAAGTTTTTGACTTGTTTAGGAATCAGTACTATGCACTTGCTTGGTTGAGTTTTGAAAATCATCACTTAGCATTTTGCATTGCATGCATATATTTTTGGTTGTATATGTTTTGTGTGTAATTTGTGGCTACCATTCCTTGTGTAGATTTTGGTGCTAGTGATTGTGATTGTGAGGAGTGCTACTCTCCCAACTACCAAGGCAAGTGGTAATCATGAATATTTTTATCCTATGTTTTCTACTAAGCATTAGAAATATTTTGTTAGGCTTGCATGCTATATTTTTTTGCTTATATGCCATGTTGGGAAATCCTAGTAGCTTTAGAAATGCTAGGAAATTTCTAAGTTAAGTTACTATCTATGCCATGCTTAGCCTAGCTAGTAGCAAACAAGGGATGGTAAAAATATACATGCTATGATGAAAATACTTCTAAGTCTTTGGACTTGTGTTTTACCTAATAAAACAACTAAGTTAATGAAACACCTGGGTGGAAGGGAAGGAAAGGTTTATGTTGAGTGGTTACACAAGGCCCATTTCTATGGTTTACCTTGTGTATCTCACTTGTGGTAAGCCACCCAGGAACAAAGAGATTTTAGAGGCCAAGTGTTAAGAAGCTTCTAGTGTAGCCACTTGGAAATATGGGCTCTGCCTGGATCACATAAGTTGCTAGAACTTAGCCATTTGGACAGTTGGTGGTAGTGGGATGTTAGGTTGGAACGCGTCCATTTGGTCTAAGGGAAGGCTTCTGAAAGGTTATGTCTTGGTGAAACCAAGTCTGGTGGGGAAAGTGCACAACCTCTGCAGATGGAAAAATCTAAGTACTTAGCCAAGTCCATGGCAATGGACAACTTGAGCATCAAGACATGGAAGCTATCAAGAATCTCCTCATCCCAATTTCTAAGTAAAAACTTGTGGGTGAACAAGGGTGAAGGACCTCAATGTCTATTGGTGGTTCCTTGGGAAAAGTTTTGACAAAGAAAAACTTAGTGATTTCAACTAATAGGCAAAATCTATTTTGAGCAAAGCAAGCCAAGCTACACTTAGCCAAATTGCATATAGTGTCTAGTCCACTTAAAATTTACTAAGGTATCACTTGCCAATACTATTCCAAAGTATTGACCCACTATGGTTGTAACTTGTGATGTTGCAGGTTACTCTGATGAGGATTAGGTGTCATGAGTCTACACTCAACATGTTTGCCTGTGGCACATGAAGATGAAGACTTTTGTTTATTTACTTATTCAAACTCTTGTATTAGGCTTGTGGCCTTGGAGTTATAAAAACTATGTTTATCTCTGGAATGGATGTAATAAATGACCTTTGTATCTGTGTACTTCATCTTAAACTGTGGATGCTAGCAATGATCCAGGGACTAGCATTGCAATAACAGGGATCCTTTTTCCTTTATAAAGGAGGGATCTTACAGATGGTATCAGAGCACTGTGTTGCCTGTAGGATTATGACCCTAGGATTGGAAACCACTAAGGAAACAATTTCAGCAACTTCTACACTTGTCTATTCTTCTCGTAAAACTTTTCTAATCTTCTCTCTCATCTCTATTTGTAGATGAAATCCATCAACGAAGCCGTGAGGAAAGGACCACTCATGACAATGACTTTGGAGTGTGAGACAGAATTCCCCAAGGCTCTCAAGGACCTCATGGTTGCATTAGAGATACAAGGTGCATCTGTGTATAAGGGTTTTCCTGTGATGGATGAAGGAATGGAATACTGGTGGATGCAACTTCACTTGTATAAAAACAAGGAAGACAACCATCAGGAAAAAGGATTCTGCATGTTCACCAATTCAGCGATGCACACTACATTCTTTGAATCAGCAAGGGATGCAGCTTGGAAGACCATCAAAGAACTTGGTGATAGAGTCAAGTGCAGAATGCTCAACCTCAAAAATGATCTAAAGAAAGAGAAGGAACATACCCAAGAGTTGGAAGCTACCAACCAAACCTTAAGAGGAGACATTATAGACTTAGTGATGGAGTCATGTGAGCAAGATAGGCTGATTGCTTCTAGAAACATTGTGTTAGCCAACAGATCTAGTGAGATAGGATTGTAAACGTACTTCGTTAGTTGGACCACCACTTATCACCTTATTTTCCAAAATGTTGCTTTAAAATAAGTTGAACCTTGGTTGTTGTGATGGATCCATGTATGCTATGACTTGTGTGATTTGATTTCCAAGGATATGTATGTGATGTTTTGTCTTTTGTTTTTTCTTGAATTGTGTTGTTCTAACTTCTCTATCTTATAAATAGATGCCTACTGTTACCATCAGCACTATTGAGGAGTTCCAGGTTACCCGCTTTGGTCCTCGTATCATTGAGCTTACTACTTTGCTCAATCTCCCTCTTCCTACCATCATGGTGCTTCCCCTCACCAAGTTTGAGAGGAAGGACCTCTGGGGCTTCAAGGTCAACCAGCCCGGACGCCAGACTGAGCCTACCACGGAGGCCATTGTCTTCAAGCTCATGCATGATGACAAGGAGAGAGGCCTTGAGGTAGTCATGCAGGATCTGATAGGACGTCTGCTAGGGAGACACTCCCGACAGGTTAGAGGTACTCACTTCCACGTCTTCGGTAGACGTGATGAGGATGGAGAGTTTATCGACTTCGAGGACGATTCGAGGGACACAGCAGAGCCGATACGTCTATACCTCCAGGACTTAGAGTCTCTCATTAGGCACGTGGACACTGACATGACCAATGTCATGCTCAACAATGACGAACTCCAGGTGCAGCTTCGCGAGAAGGACAAGCTCTTCTCGGAGCAAGATGAGATAGTCAAGGAGATGGAGGCGAAGTTCGAGAGCCAGGACAGGAAGTTCAAGAGTCAGGAGAAGCGAGTCCAGGATAGGAACAAGAAGATCCGGGACATGACTGAAGAACTGCAGTCCAAGGACTTCGAGCTCGAGCAGCAGCAGACGGTGATTGAGAGGCTTCGTTCCCAGAAGAGGGATCTCAAAGCCAAGATAGAGACCTTGACCACTAGTGTCGAGGAATACAAGATCGCGATGGAGAACGCGGGTCTTACCTTTGTCGAGGAGGAGATTGATGCCGAGGAGTAGATTTGACTACTCATTTATCTTTTATTATCATACTTGTTGCTTGAGAACTTGTTATTGACCATCCGACATGTGGATGGCTTGTTATTTGTGTGTGTTTTACTTTGTGAACTTGTTATCTTGTTGTTGAACCTTTATCCTTTTGTTGCATGCTTTGTGATTGATTATGTGTTGTATTGTGCATGAAAACATATATGGGTATCTCATTCTTATCTCTATTGAACAAACCACAGATGCCTCCTCGTCGTGCAAACCCCAACAATAACAACAACAACATCACTCCAGAAATGCAGCAAATGATGACCGCTCAGACTCAGCTAATGCAGATGATGACGATGTTCATCCAGAACCAAAACAACAACAACAAAAACAACAATAACAACAACAACAACCCACCGGGTTTTGACATGCTTACCAGGTTCTTGAGATTGAGGCCAACAAAGTTCTCTGGAACGACTGATCCCATGGTGGCCAATGATTGGCTACGCTCTGTAAACAAGGACTTGGTAACCGTGGGCTGTACTAATGCAGAAAAGGTCAGATTTGCAGCACACTTATTGGAAGGACCAGCCGCCACTTGGTGGGATAACTTCCAGATCACCACTCCCATAGATGATGTGACATGGGCTATCTTTGAGGATGGCTTTCGCACTGCTCATATCTCATCTGGAGTGATGAGTCTGAAAAAGAAAGAGTTCCATAATCTGAAGCAGCGCCACCGCAGCATGGCTGAATATATTGAGGAGTTCAACAATCTGGCGCGTTATGCACCGGATGAAGTTGACACCGATGCTAAGAGAAAGGGAAAATTTCTTGAAGGCTTGAATGATGAGCTGAATCTGCAGTTGGTTGTGGCCTATGTTCCCACTTATCAGTCTCTCTGTGACAAGGCTGCTATTTTGGAGAACAAAATAAAACAAGTTGAAAGCAGAAAGAGAAAGCACTTAGATAAGCACAGCTCGGGATTGTCTCACAAACGTTCCCATTATGATGAGAGTGGAAGCTCAGGATCCCACAAGCATGGGAAATTCAACAAGCACCACAACCACAACCGTCATGACAACAAGCATCACCGTAGTCATGACAATGACAAGTACAAGAACCACAAGGGTGGATACAACAGCCACCACAGTGGCAATGGAAGTGGAAGACAGCCTGTCAAGAAAGACATAAGTCAGGTTGAATGCTTCAAGTGCAAGAAAATGGGGCATTATGCAAATGAATGCCCAGAAAAGAAAGTTGAAGGACCCAACAAGCCCAACCCTTTTCAGAAGGGACAGGTGAACCACATCAATGTGGAGGAAATCTATGAGGAGCCTGATGCTGTGGCTGGTAAGTTCAAACTCAATTCTGTTCCAGCATTTGTTCTCTTTGATACTGGTGCATCTCATTCATTCATATCAAGAGCATTTGTTGAAAGAAATGAACTGCCGGTAGAAACTATTGGGTGTCCTATAAAAGTAAATTCTCCTGGTGGAGAAATGATAGTGAATTCAGGATGTCATGATCTAGTCATAGAATTTGGGAAGTATACGTTTCCCGTTAACTTGATAATTCTAAACTCCCAAGGATTGGATGTCATTTTGGGAATGGACTGGATGACTAAGTACAAAGGAGTGATAGATTGTGCCAACCATACTGTCACACTCACAACTCTAGAAAATAAAAGGATCAGATTTAAGACCAACTTTGAAGCAAAAAGGAGTATGCTAAATTCTCTTAAGGGGGTTAGCATAGACAGTGTGCCAATTGTGAGTGAATATCCGGATGTGTTTCCGGAAGAATTACCGGGAATGCCACCAGATAGAGATGTGGAGTTTCTTATAGATTTGGTACTAGGATCTGGACCAATAGCAAAGCGACCTTATAAAATGTCAGTTGATGAACTGAAAGAACTCAAGAAACAACTTGGAGAACAGTTACAGAAAGGATTTATTCAACCAAGTTCTTCATCTTGGGGAGCCCCAGTTTTGTTCGTGGAGAAGAAAGATAGAAGTCAAAGGTTATGCATAGATTACCGTTCACTCAACGAGGTAACTATCAAGAACAAATACCCTTTGCCGAGAATCAATGACTTGTTTGATCAGCTAGAAGGAGCATGTGTGTTCTCAAAGATTGATCTCCGGTCAGGTTATTTTCAACTCAAAATAAGGGAACAAGACATACCTAAAATAGCTTTCACTACAAGGTATGGATTGTATGAGTATACCGTAATGCCTTTTGGTTTGACCAATGCTCCAGCATACTTCATGAATATGATGAACAAGGTGTTCATGGAATTCCTTGACAAGTTTGTTGTCGTTTTCATCGACGACATCTTAGTCTACTCCAAGAGCAAAGAAGAGCATGAAGGACATTTATGTTTGATACTTGAGAAGTTAAGAGAACATAAACTTTATGCCAAATTCAGCAAGTGTGATTTCTGGTTGAATGAAGTTGGATTTCTTGGTCATGTTATGACAAAGGATGGTGTAGCAGTTGATCCTGCTAAAGTTTCAGCTGTAACTGAATGGGAATCTCCCAAGTCAGTAAAGGAAGTTCGTAGTTTCCTTGGCTTAGCAGGTTACTACAGAAGGTTCATTGAAAATTTCTCCAAGGTAGCTAAGCCTATGACTGCATTGCTAAAGAAAGACAAGAAGTTTGCTTGGTCGGAAGGTTGTGAACTCAGCTTTCAGGAATTGAAGAAGAGACTTGTGACAGCACCAGTTTTGTGTCTGCCAGATTTGGAAAAAGATTTCCAAGTATATTGTGATGCATCTCATCAGGGTTTGGGTGCAGTACTTATGCAAGACGGTAAAGTTGTGGCTTATGCCTCGAGACAACTCAAAACTCAAGAAGTGAACTATCCTACTCATGATTTAGATTTAGCCTCTGTTGTCCATGCACTCAAAACATGGAGACACTATCTTTTGGGAAAGCTTTGTGAAGTGTTCACATATCACAAAAGTTTGAAGTATATCTTCACCTAGAAGATTGATAAGGAAATCGAAGAGATCAAAGAAAAGATTGGCAAAGGAAAATCCAAAGGGTTCCATGAAGACGAACAGGGTACTTTATGGCATGGGAAACGTATCTGTGTTCCACAAGATCCGGAGCTTCGGAAACTGATTTTGCAAGAAGCACACAACTCACCATATTACATTCATCAGGGTAACACCAAAATGTACATGGACATGAAGGAAATATTTTGGTGGAATAATCTCAAGAAGGACATCGCCAAACATATTGCTTTGTGTGATGTGTGTAGTAGAGTGAAGGCGGAACATCAGAAACCAGCAGGTTTGCTTCAGCCACTACCTATTCCTGATTGGAAGTGGGACAAGATTGGTATGGATTTCATTACCGGATTACCAAGGACCTGGTCAGGATACGATTCTATTTGGGTAGTAGTGGATCGCCTAACTAAAGTGGCTCATTTCATACCCGTGAAGACAACTTATACAAGTGCTAAGTTAGCCAAAATCTACATGAGTAGAATTGTATGTCTACATGGAGTGCCCAAGAGTATTGTTTCTGATAGGGGAACTCAATTCACTTCCCATTTTTGGAGACAGCTACATGAGTCATTGGGAACGAGGTTGGAATTCAGTACTGCTTTTCATCCTCAAACCGATGGACAAACAGAAAGGACTAATCAGATTCTTGAAGACATATTGAGGGAATGTGCCTTAGACTATGGAGCCAGTTGGTATGAAAGTCTGCCTTACGCGGAATTTTCTTATAACAACAGCTACCAGGCCAGCATTGAGATGGCACCATTTGAATTTCTCTACGGAAGGAAGTGTACCACCCCATTGTTATGGAATGGTGTGGGAGAAAGAAGTTTATTCGGACCAGATCTCATCAAAGAAGCCGAAGAGAAGGTCAAGTTGGTCAAGGACAGGTTGAAGATAGCACAGCCCCGATAGAAAAGCTACGCAGATCCTAAGCATAGAGAAGTCACCTACGAAGTTGGTGATAGAGCCTATCTTAGGGTGTCACCACTTCGTGGAGTGAAGAGATTCGGAGTCAAAGGAAAATTGGCACCAAGATATGTTGGACCATTCAAGATTCTGAGTCGTAAAGGAGAAGCTGCCTATGAAATAGAACTGCCAGAATCTCTGTCAGCTGTCCAAAATGTGTTTCATGTGAGTCAACTTAAGAAATGTCATCCAGAAATGGAAGAAACTTCTTTGAAGGATACTATACCTTTGGAGGAAGTTCAACTGGAAAGTGATCTCACTTATGAAGAGAAACCTATCAAAATTCTTGAGACTGCAGAAAGAGTCACACGGACTAAGACTATCAAATTCTGCAAAGTGTAGTGGAATCATCATTCCGAAGAGGAAGCAACATGGGAAAGAGAAGATGATCTTCGGAAAGACCACCCTCACCTATTTTCTAGCCAATCCGAATCTCGAGGGAGAGATTCACCTTAAGGGGGTTAGATTTGTAACATCCCTAAAATCATGTTTCAAACTTATGCATATCATCCATGCATCCATGATCATATGTTTTTCATTTCAAACAAAACACTTAAAAAACAGGAGCATATGAGCTCATTATTTTATGTGATCAGCATTTGAAGCAAATGCTACTCTCTAATAGAGATTGTTGTTCATGAAACCAAACTTTGATATCTTATTGCTCTCAGGTTGTTTTGCTAGATTGCCAAGGTTTAAACCAAAATTTCAAAGCAAATACAATTTGAAAACCAATTTCAAAACCAATATAAAACAAGTGCTATGTCACTTTTATTTTATTTTATTCCAAATGACCAAGCCAATTCAAAGTGACCACTTGAATTTATGCCCAGAAGTGTGAATGTTGCACCCTACAAAATCCTGGAAAAAGTTTGAATTCAAAAGCTTTTGAAACCATTTGAAATTCATTCCAGAAATTCAAAACAGAAAAAGAAAAAGAGAAAGGAAATAGAAAAGGGTCGTCGCCAGACTTCTAGCCCAACAACGGATCCAGCCCATTTATCCCACCCGGGTCCCCTCTCTCTCTCTCTTTCACTCGCAGACGCACCCACAGAGTCGCTGACGCCAGGACCCCACCCCCTCTCTGTTTTATTCGCTGACAAGTGGACCCGTGACCACGTCGTCGTCTTCGTCAATCACGCGCGCCTGCGACGCTCACGCCGCCGTTACTCGCCGCAGTCACTGCCGCGTTGATTCCCATTGATTCCGTGAGTAACTCCATGCCCAGCTCCGGCTATATAAACCTCTCCCCCACGCTACCATTTCCCCTCACTTAGCACCACCTCTCCCCCACCAGGCTGCCCGCAATCAACCTCACGCCGCCGCAGACAGAGCTCACTTCGGCGATCGATTCCGGTGAGCCCCGTGTGCCCCTTCCCCTCTGGTTCATACGAGACGCTTCACAACTTCTTTGCGCACCTCCTGACCCCACTAATTTGTCCTGTACTGCCCCAGGTCGTCGGTTCCGTTCGACACCGCAAGCACCAGACGACAACCTCAACTCCGGCGACCAAATTTGGTGAGTCCCTTGTTCCCCTTCACCTCTGACTCACACGAGGTTGTTCGCCACTGTCTTGTGCATCATCTGAAGCCATTGGTTTGTGCTAGGGAGACCAGGAACGTCGCCAACGTCGCCGTCTATTCGAACCCGACGCCGCCCGCAACTCCGACAAGCTCCCGCAGCCCACTCCGTGCGCCCCTTGCCAGGCCGCCGCCAAGTTGAGCTTCTCCTCGTCGCTGCGAACCTGGTGAGCATCCTCTCCCCTCCTCGGGCGACCTAGTTCGCCGGCTCCGCCACTGACAGAGCGCTCCGCCGCTCGCCGCCGCGCCAGCGCCGCCTGTCTGTGGTCAACTGGATCATGGCCGTTAGATGTAGATCTTGCGGTTTAGATTAGAACTTAAGCGAAGAGGTACGAGCGCATCTGAGCCACTAGATCTAACTTAAATCCTACGGCTCGCAGAGATCGATCAGCCCGAACCGGTACGGGCCAATCAGAAACAGACGCGTGGCTAGGTTTAGATTTAAAACTGGATTTTGAATCTGATTTATGTTCAAATTTGATTTAGCTATAACTTTTGATCCCCACGTTAGAATTTGACAAATTTTATACTGTTGGAATCAGGAGAGCAAGCTCTTTCTAAATATGTAATTTTTTAATGTTTAGCTTCTGTTAAAAAGGTTTTATTTGTAGAAACTTGTGTAGGACTAATTTGAGTATATGAATTGTTTAGGAATTGTTTTAAGGGTTAAATAAATATTATTTGGCAAGTTTTTGACTTGTTTAGGAATCAGTACTATGCACTTGCTTGGTTGAGTTTTGAAAGTCATCACTTAGCATTTTGCATTGCATGCATATATTTTTGGCTGTATATGTTTTGTGTGTAATTTGTGGCTACCATTCCTTGTGTAGATTTTGGTGCTAGTGATTGTGATTGTGAGGAGTGCTACTCTCCCAACTACCAAGGCAAGTGGTAATCATGAATATTTTTATCCTATGTTTTCTACTAAGAATTAGAAATATTTTGTTAGGCTTGCATGCTATATTTTTTTGCTTATATGCCATGTTTGGAAATCCTAGTAGTTGTAGAAATGCTAGGAAATTTCTAAGTTAAGTTACTATCTATGCCATGCTTAGCCTAGCTAGTAGCAAACAAGGGATGGTAAAAATATACATGCTATGATGAAAATACTTCTAAGTCTTTGGACTTGTGTTTTACCTAATAAAACAACTAAGTTAATGAAACACCTGGGTGGAAGGGAAGGAAAGGTTTATGTTGAGTGGTTACACAAGGCCCATTTCTATGGTTTACCTTGTGTATCTCACTTGTGGTAAGCCACCCAGGAACAAAGATATTTTAGAGGCCAAGTGTTAAGAAGCTTCTAGTGCAGCCACTTGGCAATATGGGCTCTGCCTGGATCACATAAGTTGCTAGAACTTAGCCATTTGCACAGTTGGTGGTAGTGGGATGTTAGGTTGGAACGCGTCCATTTGGTCTAAGGGAAGGCTTCTGAAAGGTCCTGTCTTGGTGAAACCATGTCTGGTGGGGAAAGTGCACAACCTCTGCAGATGGAAAAATCTAAGTACTTAGCCAAGTCCATGGCAATGGACAACTTGAGCATCAAGACATGGAAGCTATCAAGAATCTCCTCATCCCAATTTCTAAGTAAAAACTTGTGGGTGAACAAGGGTGAAGGACCTCAATGTCTATTGGTGGTTCCTTGGGAAAAGTTTTGACAAAGAAAAACTTAGTGATTTCAACTAATAGGCAAAATCTATTTTGAGCAAAGCAAGCCAAGCTACACTTAGCCAAATTGCATATAGTGTCTAGTCCACTTAAAATTTACTAAGGTATCACTTGCCAATACTATTCCAAAGTATTGACCCACTGTGACTGTAACTTGTGATGTTGCAGGTTACTCTGATGAGGATTAGGTGTCATGAGTCTACACTCAACATGTTTGCCTGTGGCACATGAAGATGAAGACTTTTGTTTATTTACTTATTCAAACTCTTGTATTAGGCCTGTGGCCTTGGAGTTGTAAAAACTATGTTTATCTCTGGAATGGATGTAATAAATGACCTTTGTATCTGTGTACTTCATCTTAAACTGTGGATGCTAGCAATGATCCAGGGACTAGCATTGCAATCATAGGGATCCTTTTTCCTTTATAAAGGAGGGATCTTACACCTTATTGTTTATGTGAGTAATTTGAGATGATGCATATAATGGGGAGTATATAAAATCATGTTCATGATTCACCAATTCCAAATATGCCTTCTAGAAATTTATTGCATATCAACTCCTCAAGGTACTCTCATGTGAAATATTGTTGAAATTGCATTAAATCATTCCTTTTTATACTTGTTGCCTTTCTCAAAGTATCCCAACTAGCATTAGTTCCCTTATTGTTAGTTGTGATGGTTTTGAGATTTTTTCTTTTTCTTTTTGGTATATCTTATGACTTTAGCTTGGATATCATGTATTCTTTTTATTAACCTCTTATATGTGGATGTTTCTTTGTGGATTATTCTCATGTTTTTTCCCTTAGAAACTTATATACACGAGAGTGTTAATATCTCGCCATGATATGCTCGCTCTTTTCCGACCATCACTCTTATCCTCTTGATTTTTAATGGTTTTGGTAATGTCATTATTTATGAGTGCTTGGTTTACTTTTATTGCATCTTCACACACTCATATCTCATATTTGGTTTATTTTGGACTTAAGCTTGTATTGACAAGTGTATTTGTTTATATCTAATCCTTGTATCTTGGTTGTGTTCTAAATAATATAGAGGGAGTGAGGATTCCATGTTTGTGCATATTGTATTCAAATGAAACAACTAATTTATGCACGAACCTTGGAGAGCTTCCTTATTTCACTTAGAGCACTATTTGTCCATTTGATTATTTGGATCTTTTGATTGCTTGCTTCATCCGTTGCAGTTCCTTCATCTTGTTATCCTTTTAGAAATCCTTGATCCTCAATATAGTTTGATTTCCTCCAAGTGTTCGTCATTGGATATGTGCATGTGATTCACTCATATTACGAGTAATGCACACCTTGTGTAGGAACTCATACTATATTTTCTTTCTAACCTTGTTATCCATTTTGGCACTTGATGTCAATGGGGGAGAAGTTTAGAGGGTTTTAAGGGAAATGGTTTTCTACTTAAGATTGGTTTGTTCTTAAGTGTTTTCCTTTCATGCATTTCATCTTTATTATGTTTTGCATGGTTGTATATATAGTGTAAACTCTCCCAAAGGTTATACTTGACAATGTATGCAATTAAATTCAAGATCATCACACGTGCATATATTGTGGGGGAGTTTGCTCTATATATGTTGGTTCTACTCACATCTTCTGCATTAATTGTAGTTTATGTGAGTAGAATTGGTTTTGATATGGACTAGTATCTTTGTGTTACTTAACCATATCAAATACAAACTCTTGTATACAACTTATTCTCGGATAAGCTGCGTACTTGTTTCTAATATTCATTATATAAACCCTCTTGTTGTGATTGTCATCAATTACCAAAATGGGGGAGATTGAAAGGGTAGTTGCTCCTATGTGTGGTTTTGGTGATTAATGACAATCCCTATGGTCTAATGTTTTCACTGAGTTTTATATGAATGAATATTCCATAGGTCATGCTTGTAGTCCATGTGTTGGATTCAAGTATGTATGCCATGAAGATAAAAATATACCTTGAGTATTGGCATCAAAATCATCGAGTTGAAGAGAAGAGTATGATATGATCAAGATCTTGAGAGTGTGATCTCAATAGAATAATTCAAGATATGGATCTAAGTCGGTGTCATGATAGCCTCATTAGTTGAGCTATGGTTGACTAAGATTTAGAGCATGTAATCAAATGAAGAGTTCCTTATGTACCTCAAGATATTAATATGGAGCACGAGAAGATACTTCGTTGACCAATACAAAGAGTGATTTCAAGTTGGTCGACACATGAAGCATAAAGAATGTACCACATGGATCTTGTGGTATGGTAAGCCTTGTCAATTATGCATCATGAACTAACCCATTATATCTGTGCCTTTGCGTTTTCTATATGGGATAGGTATCTTTCCATGGCATGCTTCAAAAGTGAAGATCTTATATAGCCCATGAAAGGATGTCATCAAGTGGTGATCGTCATTAAGGTTGAGAAGGGAAAGTTCAAGATAAGCATCTCGAGAAGATCATTTGCTTGAAGCTTGCCGTCCATATTGGTGAGAATGGACATGTGAAGACATGTATTAATGAAGCTATCCCATAGTGGTGTACGGGGAGCAAATTAGGAGTCTTCACGAAGCAACAATGATCAAGTGTTGCATTCCGGCTTGGGTGGATCTTGAAGATTGTCATCAAGATCAAGCAGGATGCGCAAGGAAAAGGTATGGCCTTGCTAGGTTTTCCTTTTACAGGTCTTAAGGTGGTTGTTGGGAGACCGGGTTATAGGATAGATAGCCGCACTATCAAGAGGGGCTTTCGGTTGTGTAACTTGATCACATCGTCATAGGGAGCTCAATCCTTTGCATACTTTGCATATTCCTATTATGTAGCTTCTTGGTGTTTCTCCATGTGAGGTTCTTAAGATTGTTGCTAGCTCTTTAACAAGCCCAAGTTCATCGAAAATGGAATTCGTATGCATCTTCTATGGCGTTTTCGAGTTTGAAGGTTTTATCGATTCTTATTTAGGGAGGCTTCTTAACTTTCTTCATTTGGTTCTATCCTCCTTTGTTGTTCTATGATGTTTATCTGCACAATCTTGTAGAGCATGTTGTCCTCGTCAAAACAAGCCCAAGATCAATGAAATCGGAGTTCGGATACAAAAGTTATCATGTTTTTCATGAAGCCTGTTTCTCTCTCGGTTGTGGATATGGTTCAACCGGCTCCCAGACCGGGTGGTCCGGTGCCAGGACCGGAAAACCGGATCTTAAACCGAGTTTTTTGGTTTTGCTATACCAAGTCTATCCGAGACTGTGTACTGACCGTAATCTCGGTTGAAATCCAGTTTTCTGGTCCAGGAACTAGACCATCCGATTCTGGAGCCGGTCCAACCGAACTTTCAACCGGATTCGCACAGTTTTCTCCTAACGGCCATATTTGCTTTCCACTATAAAGGGGGTTCTTCCCCCAACGTTTTAGTGAGTTATTGACCACTAAATTGACCTCCTTTGTTGAACCTCTTGAGCTTGCTTCCTTCCCCTTCCCTCCTATGATTCTTGCATCTTTTTGAGGGCTTTGGAAGAGGAGATATAGATCTACAATCCCCACCAACCAATTCCTCCTCTAGGTGAGGGGAACCCATTGGAACTAGATCTTGGAGTCATTTTTTGACTTCCACCATTGTTATTCCTCTCTAATTCCTCCCTAGCACTTGTTGCTTTGGTGGGATTTGAGAGTGAAGGATTTGAGCACCCTTGGTGGTCTTGCTTTGCATTATTGCATAAGTGTTGAGCTCTCCATTACGATTTGTTCGAGTGAGAGACTGTGAGCTTGTTACTCTTGGAGGGTGACCTCCTAGTTGGCTTGGAAGTTGGTGCCGTGGTGTCCTCTTCGTAGAAGATTGTGAAGAGACCCGGGCTTCTCCTTCGTGGAGCTTGTGAAGTGGTTGTGGATCTTGCCATCTCCGGAGTGGAGGAAAATCTAGCCATAAGGAAAGGGCCTATTCCTTCATGGGATTGACTCGGAGAAGAAGGTGAGCCTTCGTGGCGTTGGGAAATCTTTCGTGGAATCCCACACTTCTCCAACGTGACGTATCTTACTTGTAAGGAAACACGGGAATACATCTTCGTCTCCGCGTGCCTCGGTTATCTCTATACCCGAGCTTACTTTCCTTGTGAAGCCATCGATCTTGAAGTACTTATATCTTTCTTATCACTTGTGGTATATTTATCTTGTGCTATCTTGCTTAGCTTAACTGTTGTTGGTGCACTTAGTTGAGCCTAGTGTATTTAGGTTTTGTGCTTGTAAAATAAACGTTAGTTTAATTCCGCATTTTATCAAACCAAAACCGTAATAGTTTTTAAATTGCATATCCCGCCTCTAGGCGACATCTCTATCCTTTCATCTACCACCTGGATTAGTTATATACTTAAATAATTATTATTTGGTTCCTGCGTTAAGCATGAACTTTATATCTGGATCTTGTTTATTGCAAGACAGTTACTTGTTTAAGTCCGTGAATAATTGTTGTTTGATTTATATGAGTATCATCTTTTAATGTCATGCGCCTATGATAGATGGTCTATTCTTATTGAATCTCGATAGTAGTGATACACATGTTCATAATATAGATGCTAAACGATTGAAATTGAATGATAATTCTACATACATGTGCCACTGTCGTCTTGGTCACATTTGAGTGAAGTGTATGAAGAAACTCCATTCTGATGGACTTCTTGAATCACTTGAAACATGCGAAGCATGTCTGATGGGAAAAATTACTAAGACTCTATTCTCTGGCATAATGGAGCAAGCTATGGACACATTGGAAATCATACATACCGATGTGTGTGGCCCAATGAGTGTGGCATCGCGCGGTGGTTATCGCTATGTTCTTACTTTCACAGATAACATGAGTAGATATGGGTATATCTATTTCATGGAACATAAGTCCAAAACTTTCGAGAAGTTTAAGGAATTTCAAAGTGAAGAAGAGAATCAACGTAACAAGAAGATTAAATTTCTACAATCCGATCATGGAGGTGAGTATCTAAGTTATGAGTTTGGCGAGCATTTGAAGAAATGCGGAATACTTTCACAATTGACACCGCGGGAACACCAGAACATAATGGTGTGTTTGAACATTGTAATCGAACTCTCTTAGATATGGTTCGTTCTATGATGTCTCTTACTGATTTACTATTATCATTTTGGGGTTATGCATTAGAAACAACTGCATTCACTTTAAATAGGGTACCATCTAAATTCGTTGAAATGACATCGTATGTGACGAGGGTTCGACTCGTCAATGCCCATTGTTATGGACTTGGGTTTTGGAGAAGATGGGGATGCTGGAAGTCGCAAGACGGTTAACATGCAAGCAACACGGGGACACGAGGTTTACCCAGGTTCAGGGCCCCGGAGGGAAAACCCTACTCCTGCTTGTCTGTTCTTGATTATGGCAGAACAAAGGTTACAGGGGTGAGCAGATGCAATATGGCGTGAGGTGTGTGTATGAGGTGGTGATTGTCCTTCTCGCCGTTCCCTCCTGGCTTTTATATAGATAGGCCAGGTCTCGGGGGTAGGTCGAGTCGGTTAAATATTAGGGTTGAAACCCTTTGAAATTCCATCTAATCTAGACTTGTCCTCCAAGGAGTCAAATCCACCATGGGCTTGGGCCACCCAAAATTTTCTTGGGCTACAAGTCCTCACGTGGGCCTTCCTTGGGCTGGACCGGGTATACCAATGTTATGCACCCGTAGAGTATATCCATGTCAGTAGCCCCCGAGTGTTCAGTCGAATAGTAGATTCCACTAGAGACTCTACAATCTTTTGGGTGCTTGGTTTTTTAACCTATTTTTCAG
The DNA here is from genome assembly GCA_916181665.1 of Avena sativa. NCBI lineage: Eukaryota > Viridiplantae > Streptophyta > Magnoliopsida > Poales > Poaceae > Avena > Avena sativa. The sequence continues at coordinate 180,568,672 of OV702284.1, read as the reverse complement.
GAAGAAATGTTTAGTTCATAGGGATTGTTGATGCGTGTGCCTGGATCACCCAACGGATCAGGGCCAGTTAACTGTCATAGGACAAAACAACACGATCTTCATCAGATTCGATTCCTCGGACTTGAATCCGGAACGATTGCTGGTGTGATTCGACTCAGGCCGTTGAGGTCTTATAGGAGTAGAATCCTAGTGTTTTTCAAATGATGTACCCAACGCGTCCGTAGGGATTTTCAGCGTGCCTTTTGACACGGGATTTTACTGGCAGAGCACAGTCGGGTGCGTTACCAAGCCATCAGATGGTATCTATAGGGCTTATCTTTGCATTGTAGACACACCATACAAAATGTTATCACCGCGGAGGTGTTTCGGGTGGCCAAGGAGACTGCTTCTCACTTAGCATTAGTTTGGGCAAAGTTGCCAAAAGATTTTTATCGTATTTAGTCTGAAGGATCCCAGTCGAATAAGCATAGGGTGCGCGACCAGCGCTCCCTATGGGAGTAGCCCCCGAGTGTCTGTTCGAGTCGTAGACTCGATAAGAGACTTTAGTTCAGCCAATTACGCTTGGTTTCATGATTAGTCCGAAGGACACACATTTTTTTGAATGCGCGACCAGCGCTCCCTATGGAGTAGCCCCCGAGTCCTTAGTGGAGTCGTAGACTTGACGTAGGACTCGAAGTTTGTTTCGAGGTGTTGTTACCTTTGTACTTTCTCAAGTGTGCGGCCAGCGCTCCTGTAACATCCCAAAAATCATGATTTGTAAAGTTTGCATATCATTCATGCATTCATAAGCATTTGGTCTTTTCAAACATAATTTAAAAATAAGAAACCATGTTTTGCCTATTGTTTTAGGCAATTAAGGCAAGGGTTTTATTTTCATTTTCAAGTTATGAGATTGCTTGGATTGATCAGTGAAGATTCAAATGAATGCAAAGCTTACACAAAAAATTTCAAAACAAAAATCCAAATAAAACCATTCTATGCCTATTATCTATATTCAAATAAGGCATGGTTGTATTTTATTTTCCAATGTGTCAAAGTGCATTGGATTAAACAGTAGAGTTTTAAAAACAAATAAGTACAAGGATTACACTACAAAAATCCAGAGGTGATTTGAAAAAAAACCCATTTGAATTTAGTTTGAATTTGATTCCTGAAAATCCAAACAGAAAAATAAAAGCAAAAAAAAAAAAAAACCAACCGCTGCCTATTTGGCCCAGCACCAGACCCAGCCCATGTAGCCCACCCAGCTGTTTCCCCCTCTTCCCTCTCTTTCACCCGCACCCGCTCTATCCCGCTGTCGCTGCCACTGGGCCCAAGCCAGCTCAGCTCCTTCCCCACCCCGCGCGCGCAGACGCAGTCGCTGGCCGTTTCTCCCCCATTTACCGTCGTGTTTATTCCAGGCTTGATTGCCATTGATTCGCCACGAGATTTCCTCCCCCGCTCTGGCTACATAAGCCTCTCTACACCGCAGTTATTTTCCCCCAACTTTCCTCGCCAAAACACCACCAGGCTGCTCGTATTTGCACTCGCGACGCCGCTGGCCGACCGTCTCTGTTGAGCTATTCCGGCCAAATCCGACCGTCCCGTGCCCTCTGCTGCTTACTTCCATGTTCCCCTTACTAGTGTTCTTCTTCTCATACCTCTGTTTGTATGCTTATGATCGAGAGCATCGACTCCGTCAAACACCGCGAGCACCCGAGGCAACCACCAACTCCGGCGAGCAATCCTGGTATGAATTGCTCGCCCCATGACCTCTGAACCAAGGTAACTTGTGCGCCTTGTCCTTGCGCGTATCCTGATGCACTTTGTTTGCGCTGAGGTGAACCAGGTCGTCGCCTCCGTCGCCGTTCGCATCAACCCGACGCTGTTCGCAACTCCGACGAGCCCCCATGGCCGCAGCAACTCGCCCCCGTCCACGCCAGCAACACACTGAGCTTCCTCGCAACCTTGCGATGCTGGTAAGCCAACACACAGCCCCCAGCCCACTCGGTATGTAACATCCCAAAAATCATGATTTCCAAGTTTTCATATCATCCATGCATTCATAATCATTTTAGGATCATTTTCATTGTCATTTCAAAAACAGAAGCATTTGAGTGTTTGTTATTTAATGTGAGCAAAACTTTGACCCAATGCTACTCTCTAATATGAGATTGTTTGTTTTAAACCAAATGTATTTGATCCTATGGTTGATTGATGTATTCCAAAGCTTGGACAAAATTTCAAAAAAACAAAATATGACTTTAAAACAATTTTTATATCTTTATTAAAACATTGGTAAAGGCACTGTTTTCTTTTAAAACTCCAAAGGACCAAAACAAGTTTGGTGAAACAGCATGGTTTTATACTTAAAAATGTGCAGGTTTCACTTTATGAAAATTCAGAAAGAGTTTGAATTCAAACACATTTGAAATCATTTGAAAATGTTCCCTGGAAATTCAAACAAAAAAAGAAAAAGGTTAAAGAATAAGAAATGGGCCGGCGCCACCCTTTCGGCCCAGTAGCCAAAACAGCCCACCCGGGCTATTCCCTCCCCCTCTCTCTCTCACCCGCGTCGAACCAACCCACCAGAGACTGACCAGTGGCCCCAGCGCCACGTCGTCATCGTCCTCCTCAGAACCCGCGCGATGAAAACGTCGTCGCCGGCCGTTTCCTCCTTCACTGCCGCATTTTAAATCGATTGATTGCTGTTGATTGCGTGCGTAATTCTCGCCCCGCTCCTGGCTACTTAATCACCTCGCCACCGCGGTCATTTCCCCCCACTTTCCTCGCTCACTCCGCCACCAGGCTGCACGCATTCGAGCTCAAACCGCCGCGGTACCGATGACCTCCGGCGACTGATTCTGGTGAGACTCGACCGCCCCTTTGCCTCTGCTTCAAACGAGCATGACCAGCATGTTCTGGCGCATCCCCTGATGCCTCTCGTTTGCTTTCTCGTGACCCATGTCGCCGTTCCCGTTCGTTCCCGCAAACGTCATTGCCGCCACCCAACTCCGACGAGAAATACTGGTAATCTTCGAGCGCCCCTTGCTTCCCCTTTGACCTTGTCATGTTCGCCACAACCTTGCGCACCTCCTGACACATCTGGTTCGTGCTAGGGCGGTCTATATCGTCGGCAACGTCATCATCTGCAAGAACCCAACGTCGTTCGTAAGTCCGACGAGCCTAGCGACCTCTACAGCGCGCCCCGACCCTGCCCGTCTGCACGTTGAGCTTCCTCGTGACCTTGTGAGTCTGGTGAGCCACACCGCAACCCCCAGCCCCTACTGTATTCGCTAGAACGCCATCGCCAGTGTGCCGCCACCCAACTCCGCCGATCCATGGTCGCATTCTTAGCAACCGTTGGATCTAGATCTAGCGCATAAGAATAGATCACTTAGCGAAGGGGTATGGTTAGATCTGGCCCGTGCATCTTCATTCAGATCGTGCGGCCCACGTAGCGCGATCCACGCGAACCGGTACACACCAATCAGGTCATGACGCGTGTCTGTGTTTAAATTTAAAAATAGAATTTAGATCTATTAGATGTTCAAACTTGCAAAGTTCATAACTTTTGATCCCCACGTTCAAATTTTGCAAATTTTATATCATTGGAATCAGGAGAAAGAATTCTATCCATTTATGCAATGTCTTTAATGTTTTGCTTCTATAAAATTGGTTATTTTGAAGAGACAATTATAGGCTTATTTTGAGTATAGAAATTATTTGAAAAATGATTTAAAGACTAAATAAAGTTTATTTAGTGTGTCTTTGTCTTTTTTATGATTCAGTACTGTATACTTGTCATGTTTGGTGTAGAAAATCATCCCATGGCATTTGCATGCATTCATATATTTTTGCTTGTATATTTTTGATATGTGAATTTGGTGCTATCATTTTATGTGTAGATTTTGGTGCTAATAGTGATTATGGTTGTGAAGATTGTTGCTACTCCCCCAACTACCAAGGCAAGTGGTGCTTCATACATTTTTGTCCCAATATTTTTATCTATGCATTAGAATTATTTTGTATAGGGCTTGCATGAATATTTTGCTAGGTATCAGTATGCTATGCTTGGGAAATCCTAGTAGTTGTAGTATTGTTAGAATTTCCTCTAAGTTAAGATACTTGATATTGCTATGCTTAGCCTAGATAGTAGCAACCAAGGGTGGATTATATATCATGCTATGAGAAATATTTCTAAGTCTTTGACTTATGTTTTGCTTAATAAAACAACTAAGTGAATGAAACACCTGGGTGGAATGGAAAGAATGGTTTGTGTTGAGTGGTTACACAAGGCCCATTTCTATGGCTTACCTTGTGTATCTCACTTGTGGAAAGCCACCCAGGAACAAAGGGATTTGAGATGCCAAATGTTAAGAAGCTTCTAGTGCAGCCACATGGCATTATGGGCTCTGCCTGGATCATATAGGTTGCAATAACTTAGCCATTTGGACAGTTGGTGGTAGTGGGATGATAGGTTGGAACGCATCCATTTGGTCTAAGGGAAGGCTTCTGAAAGGTCCGGTCTTGGTGAAAATCAAGTCTTGTGAGGAAAGTGAACAACCTCTGCATATGGAAGAATCTGAGTACTTAGCCATGTCCCTGGTATTGGACAATTTGAGCATCAAGACATGGAAGCTATCAAGAATCTCCTCATCCAAATTTTCTAAGTTAAAACTTGTGGTTGAACAAGGGTAAAGGTTCACCAATTTCTATTGGTGGTTCCTTGGGAAAATTTTGTCAAAGAAAAACTTAGTGTTTTCAACTAATAGGTAAAACCTATTTTGAGCAAAGAAAGACTAAGCTACACTTAGCCAAATTCATGTAGTAACTAGATGTTAATATTCTACTAAGGTATCACTTGCCAATACTATTCCAATGTATTGACCCACTGTGGGTGTAACTTGTGATGTTGCAGGTTACTTTGATGATGATTAGGGGTTATGAGTCTACACTCAACATCCTTGCCTGTGGCACATGAAGATGAAGACTTCTATTTTATATTGTTAAGTTAAACTCTTGTACTAGCCTATGGCTATGGAGTTGTAAAAGACTATGTTACTCTAGAATGACGTTGTAATAATGACCTTGTTTCTGTGTACTTCATCTTAAATTGTGGATTCTAGCAATTGATCTAGGGACTAGCATTGCAATAACAGGGATCCTTACCTTTATAAGGGAGGGATCTTACAGATGGTATCAGAACACTGTGTTGCCTGTAGGATTATGACCCTAGGATTGGATTAGAAACCACTAAGGAATTTTTTTCAACAATTTCCACACTTGTCTTTTTCTTCACGTAAACTTTTCTAATCTTCTTTCTCATCTCTATTTGTAGATGAACTCCATCAACGAAGGCGTGAGGAAGGGACCACTCATGACCATGACCTTGGAGTGTGAGATAGAATTTCCCAAAGCCCTCAAGGATCTCATGGTTGCCATGGGAATATATGGTGCAGCTGTGTACAAAGGTTTTCCCGTGATGGATGAAGGAGTAGAATACTGGTGGGTGCAAGTTCACTTGTACAAAAACAAGGAGGACAACCACAAGGAATCAGGATTCTGCATGGTCACCAACTCAGTGATGCACACCACATTCTTTGACTCTGCAAGGGATGCAGCTTGGAAGGCCATCAAGGAGCTTGGTGATAGACTCAAGTGCAGGATGCTTAACACCCAAAATGACCTTAGGGGAGAAAATAAGCATACCCAAGAGTTAGAGGCTACCAACCAACTTTTAAGAGAGGACATCATAGACTGTAGGCATGCCATGTTAGCCAATTTGGCAAGTGAGTTGGGACTGTAATGTACCTCATTAGTTGGACCACCACACTTATCATTTTTATTTCCAAAATATTGTCTAAGTTATGTTGAACCATTCGATGCTTGTAATGGATATGTGTATGCCATGACTTGTGTGTTTGCTATGAAATATATGTTTGTGTTATTTTGACTTGTGATTTTTCTCTATTGATGTTGATTCTAATTTTTCTCTATCTTATAAAATAGATGCCTAATGTTACTATCAGCACGGCTGAAGAGTTCAAGGGAACTCGTTTTGGCACTCGTCTTATTGAGCTCACTAGTGTGATCAATCTTCCGCTCCCTAGCATCATGATGCTTCCCCTCACCAAGTTTGAGAAGAAGGACCTTTGGGGCTTCAAAGTTACTCAGCCAGGACGCCAGACTGAGCCAACCATGGAGGCTATGACTTTCAAGCTAATGCATGACGACAAGGAGAGAGGCTTAGAGGTAGTCATGCAGGATGTACTTGGGCGTCTGTTAGGGAGGCACTCCAGGGAGCTTAGAGGTACTCACTTTGATGCCTTCGGAAGACGTGACGAGGAGGGTGAGGCTATCGAGTTCGAGGATGCTGTTAGAGAGACGGCAGAGCCGATTCGTCTATACCTTTAGGACCTAGAGGTTCTTCTTAGGCACCTAGATACTGATAGGACCAACGTCATGCTTAGTAATGAAGAACTCTAGGTGCAAGTTCGTGAGAAGGACAAGATCTTCGTGGAGCAAGACGAGATAGTCAAGGAAATGGAGGCCAAGTTTGAGAGCCAAGACAGGAAGTTCAAGAGCCAAGAGAAAAGAGTCCAGGACAGGAACAAGAGGATTCGAGAGATGAATGCAGAACTAGAGGCCAAGGACTTCGAGCTCGAGCATCAGAAGGGTGTGATTGAGAGAATTCGTTCACATAAGAGGGCTCTTAAGGCCAAGATAGAGGCCTTGACTACCAATGTCGAGGAATACAAGACCGCTATGGAGAATGCAGGTCTTACACTTGTTGATGAGGAGGTTGATGCAGAGGAGTAGTGATGACTACTCATTTATCTTTCATTTACCATGCTTATGATTATTGAGTCGCAATGACCATCCAACATGTGGATGGCTTGCCATGGTGTGTTTGTTTTTCAAACTTGTTATTTATGTCGTTGAATTTTATGTTACTTTGATGCTTGTTTTGGTGATTTTCTATGTGATGTATTGTGCATGTTAAGAATCTATGGGTATCTCATCCTTATCCTTATGAAAACCACATATGCCTCCTCGACGTGCCAACCCCAACCCGAACAACAACAATGTCACCCCCGAGATGCAGCAGTTGATGACAGCACATGCATAGCTGATGCAAATGATGATCACTTTCATGCAGAATCAGAACAAGAACAACAACAACAATAACAACAACAAAAATCAGAACAATCCACCAGGATTTGACATGCTCACCAGATTCCTAAGACTGAGGCCTGCAAAGTTCTGAGGAACCGCTGATCCCATGGTGGCCAATGATTGGCTACGTTCGGTGAACAAGGATTTGGTAACTGTCGGCTACACCGACGAGAGAAATTCAGGTTTGCAGCACACCTGTTGGAAGGACCAGCAGATACTTGGTGGGATAACTTCCAGATCACCACTCCCATTGAGGATGTGACATGGGATATCTTTGAAGATGGTTTCCGTACATCTCACATCTCATCCGGAGTGATGAGTTTGAAGAAGAAGGAGTTCAACAATATGGCGCGCTATGCACCGGATGAAGTTGATACCGATGCCAAGAGGAAAGAGAAGTTCCTCGAAGGACTGAACGATGAAGTGAATCTGCAGTTATATGTGGCCTATGTCCCCACCTACCAATCCCTTTGTGACAAGGCTACCATCTTGGAGAACAAGATGAAACAGGTTGAAAGCAGAAAGAGGAAGCACAACTCTGACAAGCATAGCTCGGGATCGTCTCACAAGCATTCCCATCATGATGATAGTGGGAGTTCTGGATCCCACAAACATGGAAAATACAACATCCACCACAACCACAACCTCCATCATGACAACAAACATCACCGTAGTCATGATAATAACAAGTACAAGAACCAAAAGGGTGGATACAAGAGCCACCACAATGGAAGTGGAAGTGGTAGTGGAAGCCAGCCTGTCAAGAAGGATCTCAGTCAGGTTGAATGCTTCAAGTGTAAGAAGATGGGGCATTATGCAAATGAGTGCCAAGAAAGGAAGGTTGAAGGTGCCAACAAGCCCAACCCTTTCCAGAAGGGACAGGTGAACCACATCAATGTGGAAGAGATCTATGAGGAACCTGATGCTGTGGCTGGTAAGTTCAAACTCAATTATGTTCCAGCACTTGTTCTTTTTGATACTAGTGCATCGCTTTCATTCATATCAAGAGCATTTGTTGAAAGAAATGAACTTCCAGTTAAAACTATTGGGTGTCCTATAAAAGTAAGTTCTCCTGGTGGAGAAATGATAGTGAACTCAGGATGTCATGACCTAGTCATAGAGTTTGGGAAGTATAAGTTTCCCGTTAATTTGATAATACTAAATTCCCAAGGATTGGATGTCATTTTGGGAATGGACTGGATGACTAAGTACAAGGGAGTGCTATATTGTGCCAATCATACTATCACAGTCACAACCCAGGATAATAAAAGGATTAGATTCAAGACTAACTTTGAATCAAAAGGTAAGCTAAATTCTCTTAAGGGGGTTAGCATAGACAGTGTGCCAATTGTGAGAGAATATCCGGATGTGTTTCCGGAAGAATTGCCGGGAATGCCACCAGATAGAGATGTGGAATTTCTGATTGACTTGCTACTAGGATCAGGACCAATAGCAAAGAGACCTTACAAGATGTCAGTTGATGAGTTGAAAGAACTCAAGAAACAACTTGGAGAATAGTTGCAGAAAGGATTTATTCAACCAAGTTCTTCATCTTGGGGAGCACCAATCTTGTTTGTGGAAAAGAATGATAGAAGTCAAATGTTATGCATAGATTATCGTTCACTCAATGAGGTAACTATCAAGAACAAATATCCTTTGCCCAGAATCAATGACTTGTTTGATCAGTTAGAAGGAGCCTATGTGTTCTCAAAGATTGATCTCTGGTCAGGTTATTTTCAGCTTAAGATAAGGGAACAAGACATACCTAAGACAACTTTCACCAGTAGGTATGGATTGTATGAGTATACATTGATGCCATTTGGTTTGACCAATGCACCAGCTTACTTCATGAATATGATGAACAAGGTGTTCATGGAGTTCCTTGACAAGTTTGTTGTCGTTTTCATCGATGACAATTTGATCTACTCCAAGAGCAAAGAAGAGCATGAAGGACATTTGTGTTTGATACTTGAGAAGCTTAGAGAGCATAAGTTGTATGCCAAATTCAACAAGTGTGAATTCTGGTTGAATGAAGTTGGATTTCTTGGACACGTTGTGTCAGGAGATGGTGTAGCAGTTGATCCCGCAAAAGTGTCAGATGTAACTGAATGGGAATCTCCTAAGTCAGTGAAGGAAGTTCGTAGTTTCCTTGGCTTGGCAGGATACTACAGAATATTCATTGAGAATTTCTCCAAGGTAGCTAAGCCAATGACAGAGTTACTAAAGAAAGACAAGAAATTTGCTTGGTCTGAAGGATGTGAACTCAGTTTCCAAGAATTGAAAAAGAGACTAGTGACAGCACCAGTCCTATGTCTGCCGGATTTGGAGAAAGATTTCCAAGTATATTGTGATGCATCTCATCATGGATTAGGTGCAGTTGTAATGCAAGAAGGGAAAGTTGTGGCTGATGCCTCGAGACAACTCAAAACTCATGAGGTAAATTACCCTACTCATGATTTAGAGTTAGCCTCTGTTGTCCATGCACTCAAAACATGGAGACATTATCTTTTGGGAAAGCGATGTGAAGTGTTCACAGATCACAAAAGTTTGAAGTATATCTTCACTCAGAAAGAAATCAACATGAGACAAAGAAGATGGCTAGAACTCATCAAGGACTATGACTTGAGTTTGCAATACCATCCCGGTAAAGCAAATGTTGTAGCTGATGCACTAAGACGTAAGGTGTTTGTGAATGGCCTTACTAAGGTAGAGTGGCCAGATGATCTGTGTGCCCAATTTAGAGATCTCAGATTGGAGATTGTGCCTGAAGGACATCTCATGTCCTTGGATGTTCAACCCACCTTGTTGGACAAAATCAAGGAAGCCCAAAAGGCGGACAAGGAAATTGAAGAGATTAAGGAAAAGATTGGCATGGTAAAATCCAAAGGATTCCATGAAGACGAACAGGGTACTTTATGGTATGGAAAACGTATCTGCGTTCTGCAAGATCCAGAGCTTCAGAAACTAATTTTACAAAAAGCACACAACTCACCATATTCCATTCATCCCGGTAACACCAAAATGTACATGGATATGAAGGAAAGATTTTGGTGGAATAATCTCAAGAAGGACATCGCCGAACATATTGCTTTGTGTGATGTATGTAGTAGAGTGAAAGCGGAACATTAGAAACCAGCAGGATTGCTACAACCACTTCCTATTCCTGATTGGAAGTGGGACAGATTGGCATGGATTTCATCACCGGATTGACAAGGACCCGGTCAGGATATGATTCTATTTGGGTAGTAGTGGAACGCCTCACTAAAGTGGCTCATTTCATACCCGTGAAGGCAACCTATACAAGTGCTAAGTTGGCCAAGATCTATATGAATAGGATTGTGTGTCTGCATGGAGTACCCAAGAGTATTGTGTCAGATAGGGGAACTCAATTCACTTCTCATTTCTGGAGGCAACTTCATGAGTCATTGGGAACGAGATTGGAATTCAGTACTGCTTTTCACCCCTAGACTGATGGACAGACAGAAAGGACCAACCAGATTTTAGAAGATATGTTGAGGGCATGTGCCCTAGACTATGGAGCTAGTTGGGATGAAAGTCTGCCTTACGCAGAATTCTCTTACAACAACAACTATCAAGCCAGTATTGAGATGGCACCGTTTGATCTTCTCTATGGGAGAAAGTGTACTACCCCATTACTATGGAATGGTGTGGGAGAAAGAAACTTGTTCGGACCAGAACTAATCAAAGAGGCTGAAGAGAAAGTCAAGCTAGTTAAGGATAGATTGAAGATAGCACAGTCCCGACAGAAGAGTTATGTAGATCCTAAGCGTAGAGAAGTCTCCTATGAAGTGGGTGATAGAGCTTATCTTAGAGTGTCACCACTTCGTGGAGTGAAGAGATTTGGAGTCAAAGGAAAATTGGCCCCAAGATACGTTGGACCATTCAAGATTCTGAGTCGTAAGGGAGAAGTAGCTTATGAGATTGAATTGCCAGAATCATTGTCTGCCATTCACAATGTGTTTCATGTGAGTCAGCTAAAGAAATGCCATCCAGAGATGGAAGAGACTTCTTTGAAGGATACCATACCTTTGGAAGAGGTCCAGTTGGAAAGTGATCTCACCTATGAGGAAAAGCCTGTCAAAATTCTTGAGACTACATAAAGAGTTACTCGGACAAAGACTATCAAATCCTGCAAAGTTCAATGGAACCATCATTCCGAAGAAGAAGCAACATGGGAAAGAGAGGATGACCTTCGAAAAGACCACCCTCACCTATTTGCTAGCCAATCCGAATCTCGAGGGAGAGATTCACCTTAAGGGGGTTAGATTTGTAACATCCCAAAAATCATGATTTCCAAGTTTGCATATCATCCATGCATTCATAATCATTTTAGGATCATTTTCATTGTCATTTCAAAAACAGAAGCATTTGAGTGTCTGTTATTTTATGTGAGCAAAACTTTGAACCAATGCTACTCTCTTATATGAGATTGTTTGTTTTAAACCAAATGTATTTGATCCTATGGTTGATTGATGTATTCCAAATCTTGGACAAAATTTCAAAAAAACAAAATATGACTTTAAAACAATTTCTATATCTTTATTAAAAAATTGGTAAAGGCACTGTTTTCTTTTAAAACACCAAAGGACCAAAGCAAGTTTGGTGAAACAGCATGGTTTTATACTTAAAAATGTGCAGGTTTCACTTTATAAAAATCCAGAAAGAGTTTGAATTCAAACACATTTGAAATCATTTGAAAATGTTTCCTAGAAATTCAAACAGAAAAGGAAAAAGGTTAAAGAATAAGAAATGGGCCGGCGCCACCCTTTCGGCCCAGTAGCTAAAACAACCCACCCGGGCTATTCCCTCCCCCCTCTCTCTCACCCGCGTCGAACCAACCCACCAGAGACTGACCAGTGGCCCCAACGCCACGTCGTCATCGTCCTCCTTAGAACCCGCACGATGAACACGTTGTCGCCGGCCGTTTCCTCCTTCACTGCCGCATTTTAAATCGATTGATTGTCGTTGATTGTGTGCGTAATTATCACCCCGCTCCTGGATACTTAATCACCTCGCCACCGCGGTCATTTCCCCCCACTTTCCTCGCTCACTCCGCCACCAGGCTGCGCGCATTCGAGCTCAAACCGCCGCGGCACCGACGACTGATTCCGGTGAGAATCGACCGCCCCTTTGCCTCTGCTTCAAACGAGCGTGACCAACATGTTCTGGCGCATCCCCTGACGTCTTTCGTTTGCTTTCTCGTGACCCATGTCGCCGTTCCCGTTCGTGCCCGCAAACGTCAGTGCCGCCACCCAACTCCGACGAGAAATACTGGTAATCTTCGAGCGCCTCTTGCTTCCCCTTTGACCCTGTCGTGTTCGCCACAACCTTGCGCACCTCCTGACACATCTGGTTCGTGCTAGGGCGGTCTATATCGTCGGCAACGTCATCATCTGCAAGAACCCGACGTCGTCCGCAAGTCCGACGAGCCCCAGCGACCTCTACAGCGCGCCCCGACCCTGCCCGTCTGCACGTTGAGCTTCCTCGTGACCTCGCGAGTCTGGTGAGCCACACCGCAACCCCCAGCCCCTCCTGTATTCGCCAGAACGCCATCGCCAGTGCGCCACCGCCGCGTAGCCGTCGCTAGCGCCGCCGATCCATGGTCGCATGCTTAGCAACCGTTGGATCTAGATCCAGCGCATAGGAATAGATCACTTAGCGAAGGGGTACGGTTAGATCTAGCCCGTGCATCTTCAGTTAGACCATGCGGCCCACGTAGCACGATCCATGCGAACCGGTACGCACCAATCAGGTCTTGACGCGTGTCTGTGTTTAAATTTAAAAACAGAATTTAGATCTATTAGATGTTCAAACTTGCAAAGTTCATAACTTTTGATCCCCACGTTCAAATTTTGCAAAAAAATTTCATTGGAATCAGGAGAAAGAATTCTATCCATTCATGCAATGTGTTTAATGTTTTGCTTCTGTAAAATTGGTTATTTTGCAGAGACAATTATAGGCTTATTTGGAGTAAATAAATTATATGAAAAATGATTTAAAGACTAAATAAAGTTAATTTAGTGTGTCTTTGTCTTGTTTATGATTCAGTACTGTATACTTGTGTAACACCCTCGCCTGATAAGGCTGAGTTCATGTGTATAGTGCTATTCCCTGGATCGGTTCACTGGCACACACAGTACAAAATGATACCAAATATAACTGTGCATCATAAATACAACGAATATGATCCAGAATTTACATTATTTATTCAAGTACACAGCGGAAAACGAATACAATGTAGATCTCCATCCTTCAAATGTGCCACATGCGAACAATTGTAGAGAGGAGTCTCGCGACCTATGAACGATCACTCAGATATGATATAACCTGCAACATGAAACGTTGCAGCCACAAATGGTTAATACATTGAATGTATGGCAAGTAGGCTAAAGTGGTTAACAACAGGTCTATCAACTACATGCTTATTTGGCCAAGTGGAGTTCAGGCTCATTTGCATAAAGCAACAGTTTTATCCTAACATTTGTAACAAAGTAGTTTTCCAATACGATAAATAGGACACTCTGGTTCACTCCCAGGTGCTCCTACCCAATTATGTTCACCCAACAAGTTTTAAGTAATTAAGAAATAAGGATGAGTGAGAAATATCATAGCATCGGTATCAGGTCGCTCAAATTGTCCATAATCGGGGACACGACTAAGCACTTAGTTTATACACCCTGCAGGGGTTAGTACACTTTACCCATGTGACTTGGCCAGCCCAGCTCGTACCACCACTCTCATATTGGGCGATGATAGGGAGAAGTCCAAGAAGGAACCGTTCGGGAAGTAGCTCCCCAATCCCGACGCGCACCGGTCCAACCTACACTATCTACATCTCTAGATACGCGGGTTCGAGTTACCACAACCTACTGAGTTCAACCAACCGCCCATTTCATTATTGGCACATGGTTGCACACGAAAGCTTCCAAACAAAGAAACCAATCATTTCTCAGTGTCCTGGCGGCATTCCCCACCATAAATACACTCGATGACCCAATCAATACCATTCCGCCCAGGTGGTTCATTAAAACATATTGGTTTGTCATTTAGCAAAACATAAGCCTTTCAAAACATATAACTTTTCATGATGTGATTCCCTTCCTCGTCTAAATAGCATAGCTAAGCAATCTACCAATACGATGGCTCATAAACAAGTAATACTAGGGAATAATATGGGATATAGCATAGCATATACACATCAATTCCTACAAATACAATTCTACAAAAACATCTGCAATGCATAGGAAAACAATAGGACATTTATGACCAAGATAGCACCACTTGCCTTTGTTGCAGATGTATTTGATTCGATAATCCTCACAATCCTCATATATAGAATGGTTGCACTCGTCATAACCACAATACTTGCAATCATAGTAGTTGCAATCACACACGTTGCACTCCTCGCATTCTATCGATCAAACAATTGCATACAACATAAACAATAACACATAGAGATCACACAAATACAACAAATGCATGCATGCCAATTTAATAAGTCACAATGGTTGTTACTTTAGTTCTGAACATAGTTAGATTACATGATGCATGTGGAAAGTCATTTAATGCACTAAAGCTTTTATTACTAAAGTTGTATCGATTTAATATGGTGTATACCACTTTAATTGAACTAAATATGTTTATGTCGTATTAAATTATGAACTAGATGCTACTGGATAGAGGTAATGCAATTTAGAGACAGTGGCAATTTGAATCACCTAAAAAGGAGTTATAGATATTTTCTTATGATTAAAACACTATTTCAATGGGTTTAAATATTTCTGTATGAATTTATGTCTTAACAGAACCAAATAATTTGTCATGCAATTTCTCTATATAGGTATTGTCAATACAAAACCTTAGCACTTGGATTCACCCTAATCGGAGTTATAGATCTTTTTGTATGATTTAAATAGTGTTTAATGGTTTTAAATGATTCATATAGTTTCTTTTGTCTAAAAATCAAACTAAAATTATATCTGTAATCACCACGACATTGTAATTTCAGGGACATATTATTTGTAATTTTCTGAATAGTATTTATTTTCTTATGAATTTATTACTCTAAATAAGCCATTAAACCATTTAAATTTTCACGGAAAAACCTTACAGTCAAAGGCTGAACTAATTGCATATTGATGATCTACATGGAACCATCTTTCCATCGGTATATCATTTATATTTTTGTGACAAGCAATTAATTTACTATGAATTTAATGATTTATAAAGCCATTAAAACTAATTAAATTGCTACGGGTTAACTAATCGGAAAAGGCTAGATCCAACCAGATATTATTAATGTACATTACAGTAGCTTCAATTTGATATATTGTTCATATTTTTCGGAGTTACAGATAATTTTCTATAAATTGATTAACCTAAAAGACCATTAAAACTAATTAAATTACTGCAGTAACCACGTACAGTAAAAGTTGGATCTATTCTGATAAGATGATTCTACGTGAAATTATCTTCAATTTGATATATTATACGCAATTTTTGGACGTGGTATGAATTTTTTCTAATGAATTTTACAAGTTAGATCTATAATATGCAATTTTAAATTCGAACGGAATATTCCAGAGAATATTCCGCTGACTGGACAGGTTGACTTTGCATGCTGACTGGGACTAGATGTTGACCTTACGTTGACGTGGCGTTGATGAGGAAGATGACCGGGATAACGACATGGCACACACCGGTTTGATTGGATCTCGACCGTCTGGATAGGATCCGGTGGCTAGAAGAAGAGTTTGACCCGATTTTGGCTCAGAATAGACAAGAAACAGATCTATGTTAGAGAGACAAATCTGTAGGTCAAATTGAAAAACTTACAACACGAAAGTTGTGGGGAATCATTATTCCTACCTTCTCTCCAAAGGAATTTGGATTTGAAGAAACGAGCGCGAGTACATCTTGGATTTACACCATAAGATCTAAAATATTGTGATACAAAATTCTCCGGCTGTGGTGGATGAAAAGAGGTGAGGTTTGTCGAGATTGAAAGATTTCGACGATCCCTACAACTTTTGTTTTTTGACCGAAGGCAAACGACGAAGTCTAGATGAGTTAAAAAGCGAAATAAGATTCGGGCATGTGTAGATTCGGGATTTCGAGAAGGGAAACTCGTACAGCTGTGGCTCCACAAGATTATATGGAGGTTTGAGACGGTGTAGAGATAGGCCTTGAAGTAGGGAACAAGTAGAAACAAACGGAAGTCGATTTGGAGTTGTAGATAAAAAGTTACGAGTGTTTGAATAGAGATAGGTCTAGAAAACAGATTTTTGCACAAATTTTAAAGCAATGGGATCGTTCTTCACGTAGGTACGTCTGGCTGGTCGGTCCAGGTGGGCCGGTCCGTTAGAAAAAAAATTCTTTTTTTCTTTTTCTTTTTCTATCTACTTATTTCCCTCATATCTTTTGTATACGAACTCCAAACGACATGATTCTTGTTTCTAAATTTTTCTAAAATCGAATAGATCATTATAGGATCAAATTTGTAATCTTTTTACTAGTTTGGAAGTAGTAGATTTATAAATCCTTGTATATTCCATTTTATTTATATCTTTATTTGTTTGTATTTATTCCATAACTTTTTCATACTAGCTCCAAATGAGCTCAATTTTATTTATAAAATTTTGTAGTATTAATTGGATCTTTTTAGGCTATAATTATCAATAATTTATGCCTTAACAACAATGGGTTTTATAAAGTCAATTTAATTATCCTTAGGAACATTTGGGCGAATCAACTATAGGATTTAGATATCAGGATTTGGATTTAGTTTGTGAGAACTTTGCATGGATGTAATGAAATGCTTATGAATGCTTCATGATTTTCATTTTGAAATCTTGCACACCAATTCTACAATCCATAATCAATCCATGCCCTTTTGCCTATATGGCTACTTAGGTCATAACAAAAGAATATAAGATTTTGAATTCAAGGTTAAGAGGATTTTCTACTAAAAAAGTTTCTTCTCTTTGAGAATTTTCAACATAGTCAAACAATAAATCACACTTATTTGTTTATTTCACATTCCAAAATTAGGAGAATTTTGGGATGTGATAGACTACCACCTTTAAAAGAAATCTCGTCCCGAGATTTGGGAAGGCTAGAAAGAAAGAAAGGTTTGACGTCCGTTAGGGTGCTACCGCCCTTAAAATAAAATTGACTAGGTCATTTCTCGAGGATTCACTTAGCTTCAAATTGATTCTCCTTTAGACATTTATTGGCACAATGTCTCTAGCACATTCTAAACATCATGATTGAGAGTTTCGAGAAAGCACTTCTTAAACTAGCAAAACTCTCATGGTGGGAAAATAGGGAACGTTTACTTCACGGTGCCCATAATTCACGGTTGGGATTCATCCTTACCGTACATTCCTATGCTTAGCAATGGATGCTTTTAGAAGGGTGTAACAATATACCATTCTAGGGTTTAGGCTCAACGTCGACTCTCTGCTAAGGTTGAAAAGGGAACTCAAGATTCGCAAAGCCAACAGTACAAGAGTGAATAATAAGAGTAGTAGGAATTGTGATCAATCCATCCTGCACCCAAATCATTACCCTGTATGAGGATAGGTGAATCACGTTTTTCTATCACTCGGGCATTCTCACTTGCCTTGAAGAATGTTTCCATGGGCACGAACTAATGCTTTATGTATAATCCCATGTATTCAATCAACAAAGCTACTACTAAAACTAAACTATCGATACATCAACTTTCAGGTTGGGTAATCTACTACATAACATTCATTGCAACACTTCATACCTCCAATCCTTTTGTTGCATTGGATGAACTGTTCTCTTTGTCGATGCATTATGTCGTAAAACTTTCCACTTAACACATCATTATATCTCCAAGGGTTCAAGATAGGGAAGAATAGATTCTATATGAAAGAAACGACTAAGAAAATAATCCTACCCATAACTATATGAAGCAATCAATGTCACAAACAAGGAAACAATCATAAGAAATCAACACACAAGCAAGAACTTGCATAACAATAATACAGAGGTCTAAACTTAGTAGTATATAACCACAAAATAGTTTGAAAGCATTGGGAACAATACTAGAGTAAAACATAGCAACATATAAGCAATAAACAAAATCTATCAAAATGGTACTGCAGACTTCACGAATTTTTCTGACCGACTTAAAATCGTCAGGAATTTTAGCCAATTTTTGTGCATGTACTACAGGTAATTACTCTCCAGATCCTATTGTTTTAGATTTTTCTGAGTTACCCATAAAATATGAAAAATCGCGCGGTACAACAGGCCAGGCAGAAAACTGCAGCAGTAATCCCACGAATTTCAATCAATTCACACCATTAAAATAATTTTAAAACCACACGAAAACTCTAGCAACTTTAGAGTTTCAAAACAAAGGATCCTAAACAAGGTATCACACGATATGGTTCAGTACAAACAAGCAAGCAACCTTTATTGGCATACCACATAAGTTGGTAAGAACAATATGCTAACACGATAGTGATGATCTCCTAAAGAGATAGAACATGGTGGTCTAGACCTAACCAAACTTTATGAGATGTTTATTTATGTCATACTATTTGTTCTTTTACTTAGCTAACTCCCATATAGGTATCATAAGAATGGACAACTATAAATGTTTGAATAGGAAGAGGTTCTAGAAAAGATAGACAAGGAATATAAGAAGTCTAATAAGTATAAAATATGATAGTTCTCCTAATAGAGGTCTTCTATTGCTAATCCATTTCTAAGGTCACGATCCTACAGTCAACACATAGCTCTGATACCATCTTGTAACACCCTCGCCTGATAAGGCTGAGTTCATGTGTATAGTGTCAATCCCTGTATCGGTTCACTGGCACACACAGTACAAAATGATACCAAATATAGCTGTGCATCATAAATACAATGAATATGATCCAAAATTTACATTATTTATTCAAGTACACAGCGGAAAACGAATACAAGGTAGATCTCCATCCTTCAAATGTGCCACAAGCGAACAATTGTTGAGTGGAGTCTCGCGACCTATGAACGATCACTCAGATACGATATAACCTGCAACATGAAACATTGCAGCCACGAATGGTCAATACATTGAATGTATGGCAAGTAGGCTAAAGTGGTTAACAACAGGTCTATCAACTACATGCTTATTTGGCCAGGTGGAGTTCAGGCTCATTTGCATAAAGCAACAATTTTATCCTAACATTTGTAACAAAGTAGTTTTCCAATATGATAAATAGGACACTCTGGTTCACTCCCAGGTGCTCCTACCCAATTATGTTCACCCAACAAGTTTTAAGTAACTAAGAAATAAGGATGAGTGAGAAATATCATAGCATTGGTATCAGGTCGCTCAAATTGTCCATAACCGGGGACACGGTTAAGCACTTAGTTTATACACCCTGCAGGGGTTAGTACACTTTACCCATGTGACTTGGCCAGCCCAGCTCGTACCACCACTCTCATATTGGGTGATGATAGGGAGAAGTCCAAAAAGGAACCGTTCGGGAAGTAGCTCCCCAATCCCGACGCGCACCGGTCCAACCTACACTATCTACATCTCTGGATACGCGGGTTTGAGTTACCACAACCTACTGAGTTCAACCAACCGCCCATTTCATTATTGGCACATGGTTGCACACAAAAGCTTCCAAACAAATAAACCAATCATTTCTCAGTGTCCTGGGCGGCATTCCCCACCATAAATACACTCGATGACCCAATCAATGCCATTCCGCCCAGGTGGTTCATTAAAACATATTGGTTTGTCATTTAGCAAAACATAAGCCTTTCAAAACATATAACTTTTCATGATGTGATTCCCTTCCTCATCTAAATAGCATAGCTAAGCAATCTACCAATACGATGGCTCATAAACAAGGAATACTAGGGAATAATATGGGATATAGCATAGCATATACACATCAATTCCTACAGTTGCAATTCTACAAAAACATCTGCAATGCATAGGAAACCAATAGGACATTTATGACCAAGATAGCACCACTTGCCTTTGTTATAGATGTAGTTGATTCGATAATCCTCACAATCCTCATAGATATAATGGTTGCACTCGTCATAACCACAATACTTGCAATCATAGTAGTTGCAATCATAAACGTTGCACTCCTCGGAATCTATCGATCAAACAATTGCATACAACATAAACAATAGCACATAGAGATCAAACAAATAAAACAAATGCATGCATGACAATTTAATAAGTCACAATGGTTGTTACTTTAGTTCTGAACATAGTTAGATTACATGATGCATGTGGAAAGTCATTTAATGCACTAAAGCTTTTATTACTAAAGTTGTATCGATTTAATATGGTGTATACCACTTTAATTGAACTAAATATGTTTATGTCGTATTAAATTTTGAACTAGATGCTACTGGATAGAGGTAATGCAATTTAGAGACAGTGGCAATTTGAATCACCTGAAAAGGAGTTATAGATATTTTCTTATGATTAAAACACTATTTCAATGGGTTTAAATATTTCTGTATGAATTTCTGTTTTAACAGTACCAAATAATTTGTCATGCAATTTCTCTGTATAGGTATTGTCAATACAAAACCTTAGCACTTGGATTCACCCTAATCGGAGTTATAGATCTTTTTGTATGATTTAAATAGTGTTTAATGGTTTTAAATGATTCATATAGTTTATGTTGTCTAAAAATCAAACTAAAATTATATCTGTAATCACCACGGAATTGTAATTTCAGGGACATATTATTTGTAATTTTCCGAATAGTATTTATTTTCTTATGAATTTATTACTCTAAATAAGCCATTAAACCATTTAAATTTTCACGGAAAAACCTTATAGTCAAAGGCTGAACTAATTGCATATTGATGATCTACATGGAACCATCTTTCCATCGGTATATCATTTATATTTTTGTGACAAGCAATTTACTATGAATTTAATGATTTATAAAGCCACTAAAACTAATTAAACTGCTACGGTTTAAATAATCGGCAAAGGCTAGATCCAACCAGATATTATTAATGTACATTACAGTAGCTTCAATTTGATATATTGTTCATATTTTTCGGAGTTACAGATAATTTTCTATGAATTTATTAACCTAAAAGACCATTAAAACTAATTAAATTACTGCAGTAACCACGTACAGTAAAATTTGGATCTATTCTGATAAGATGATTCTACGTGAAATTATCTTCAATTTGATATATTATACGCAATTTTTGGACGTGGTATGAATTTCTAATGAATTTTACAATTTAGATCTATAATATGCAATTTTAAATTCGAACGGAATGTTCCAGAGAATATTCCGCTGACTGGACATGTTGACTTTGCATGCTTACTGGGACTAGATGTTGACCTTACGTTGACGTGGCGTTGATGAGGAAGATGACCGGGATAACGACATGGCACGCACCGGTTTGATTGGATCTCGACCGTCTGGATAGGATCCGGTGGCTAGAAGAAGAGTTTGACCCGATTTTGGCTCAGAATAGACAAGAAACAGATATGTGTTAGAGAGACAAATCCATAGGTCAAATTTAAAAACTTACAACATAAAAGTTGTGGGGAATCATTATTCCTACCTTCTCTCCAAAGGAATTTGGATTTGAAGAAACGAGCGCGAGTACATCTTGGATTTACACCATAAGATCTGAAATATTGCGATACAAAATTCTCCGGCTGTGGTGGATGAAAAGAGGTGAGGTTTGTCGGGATTGAAATATTTCGACGATCCCTACAACTTCCGTTTTTTGACCGAAGGCAAACGACGAAGTCTAGATGGGTTAAAAAGCGAAATAAGATTCGGGCATGTGTAAATTCGGGATTTCGAGAAGGGAAACTCGTACAGCTGTGGCTCCACGAGATTATATGAAGGTTTGGGACAGTGTAGAGATAGGCCTTGAAGTAGGGAACAAGTAGAAACAAACGGAAGTCGATTTGGAGTTGTAGATAAAAAGTTACGAGTGTTTGAATAGAGATAGGTCTGGAAAACAGATTTTTGCACAAATTTTAAAGCAATGGGATCATTCTTCACGTAGGTGCGTCTGGCTGGTCGGTCCAGGTGGGCCGGCCCATTAGAATTTTTTTTTTCTTTTTCTATTTACTTGTTTTCCTCATATCTTTTGTATACGAACTCCAAACGACATGATTCTTGTTTCTAAATTTTTCTAAAATCGAATAGATCATTATAGGATCAAATTTGTAATCTTTTTACTAGTTTGGAATTAATGGATTTATAAATCCTTGTATATTCCATTTTATTTATATCTTTATTTGTTTGTATTTATTCCATAACTTTTTCATACTAGCTCCAAATGAGCTCAATTTTATTTCTAAATTTTTGTAGTATTAATTGGATCTCTTTAGGCTATAATTACCAATAATTTATGCCTTAACAACAATGGGTTTTATAAAGTCAATTTAATTACCCTTAGGAACATTTGGGCGAATCAACTATAGGATTTAGATATCAGGATTTGGATTTAGTTTGTGAGAACTTTGCATGGATGTAATGAAATGCTTATGAATGCTTCATGATTTTCATTTTGAAATCTTGCACACCAATTCTACAATCCATAATCAATCCATGCCCTTTTGCCTATATGGCTACTTAGGTCATAACAAAAGAATATAAGATTTTGAATTCAAGGTTGAGAGGATTTTCTACTAAAAAAGTTTCTTCTCTTTGAGAATTTTCAACATAGTCAAACAATAAATCAGACTTATTTGTTTATTTCACATTCCAAAATTAGGAGAATTTTGGGATGTGACAACTTGTCTTGTTTGGTGTAGAAAATCATCCCATGGAATTTGCATGCATTCATATATTTTTGCTTGTATATTTTTGATATGTGAATTTGGTGCTATCATTTTATGTGTAGATTTTGGTCCTAATAGTGATTGTGGTTGTGAAGATTGTTGCTACTCCCCAACTACCAAGGAAAGTGGTGCTTCATACATTTTTGTCCAAATATTTTTATCTATGCATTAGAATTATTTTGTATAGGGCTTGCATGAATATTTTGCTAGGTATCAATATGCTATGCTTGGGAAATCCTAGTAGTTGTAGTATTGTTAGAATTTCCTCTAAGTTAAGATACTTGATATTGCTATGCTTAGCCTAGCTAGTAGCAACCAAGGGTGGATTATATATTCATGCTATGAGAAATATTTCTAAGTCTTTGACTTATGTTTTGCTTAATAAAACAACTAAGTGAATGAAACACCTGGGTGGAATGGAAAGAATGGTTTGTGTTGAGTGGTTACACAAGGCCCATTTCTATGGTTTACCTTGTGTATCTCACTTGTGGAAAGCCACCCAAGAACAAAGGGATTTGAGATGCCAAATGTTAAGAAGCTTCTAGTGCAGCCACATGGCATTATGGGATCTTCCTGGATCATATAGGTTGCAATAACTTAGCCATTTGGACAGTTGGTGGTAGTGGGATGATAGGTTGGAACGCGTCCATTTGGTCTAAGGGAAGGCTTCTGAAAGGTCCTGTCTTGGTGAAAATCAAGTCTTGTGGGAAAAGTGCACAACCTCTGCAGATGGAAGAATCTAAGTACTTAGCCATGTCCCTGGTATTGGACAATTTGAGCATCAAGACATGGAAGCTATCAAGAATATCCTCATCCCAATTTTCTAAGTTAAAACTTGTGGTTGAACAAGGGTAAAGGTTCACCAATTTCTATTGGTGGTTCCTCGGGAAAATTTTGTCAAAGAAAAACTTAGTGTTTTCAACTAATAGGTAAAACCTATTTTGAGCAAAGCAAGCCTAAGCTACACTTAGCCAAATTCATGTAGTAACTAGATGTTAATATTCTACTAAGGTATCACTTTCCAATACTATTCCAATGTATTGACCCACTGTGGCTGTAACTTGTGATGTTGCAGGTTACTCTGATGATGATTAGGAGTTATGAGTCTACACTCAACATGCTTGCCTGTTGCACATGAAGATGAAGACTTATATTTTATATTGTTAAGTTAAACTCTTGTACTAGCCTATTGCTATGGAGTTGTAAAAGACTATGTTATCTGTGGAATGACGTTGTAATAATGACCTTGTTTCTGTGTACTTCATCTTAAACTGTGGATGCAAGCAATTGATCCAGGGACTAGCATTGCAATCACAGGGATCCTTACCTTTATAAGGGAGGGATCTTACACGGTATTCGCCGGAGCAGCATCGCCATTTGCGCCGCCGCCGCTAGTGCCATTCGCGCCGCCAGTTTTTGGTCGAGTAGATCTGGTCCATCGGATCTGGATCTAGTGGTTAGGATTAGAACTACTATGAAGGGATACGAGCAGATCTGAGCCGCATGATTTAGTTAGATCTAACAGCGCAGACGCGTGATCCAGAGCGAACCGGTAAGGGCCAATCAGATGGCGCCTCGTGTCAAGGTTTTTCTTTTAAAATCCAAATTTGAATCTATTAGATGAATTAACTTGTAAAATTCATAACTTTTCATCTGTTTATCCAAAAAATGCAAATAATATATCAATGGATTCACAAAAATAAATCCTACACTACTGTGGGACTGGTTTTGTATTTTTCTTCTGTTAAAATGGAATATATTGCAGAGACATTTGTATGCTTATTTTGAGTTTATAAATTATTTTGGAAATGATTATAAGACCAAATTAAGTTTATTTATCTATAAATGTTTAGTTTAGTGTTTAGTTCTGATACTTGTCTTGTTTAGTTTAGTAAAAATCATCACATGGCATTTGCATGCATTCATATATTTTTGTTTGATTATTTTGAATATAAGTTTGGTGCTATCATTTTATGTGTAGATTTTGGTGCTAGTGGTGATTGTGATTGTGAGGATTGTTGCTACTCTCCCAACTACCAAGGCAAGTGGTGCTTCATGTATTTGTCCTATTATTTGACTATGCATTATTATTATTTTTGTATAGAGCTTGCATGGAATTTTTGCTAAGTATCTATATGCTATGCTATGGGAAATCCTAGTAGTGGTAGTCTTGGTAGAAATTTTCTCTAAGTTAAGATACTTGCTATATTATCATGCTTAGCCTAGCTAGTAGCAAACAAGGGTGGTATATATACATGCTATGGAAATTCTACTAAGTCTTGTGACTTATGTTTTGCTTAATAAAACTACGAAGTGAATGAATCACCTAGGTGGAATGGTATGTTTGGGATATGTTGATTGGTTACACAAGGCCTAGTGACTGGCCACCTTGTGTATCACACTTGTTGAAATCCACCCAGGAACAAAGGGATTTGAGATAATCAGTGATTAGAAGCTTCTAGTGCAACCACATGGCATATGGGCTCTGCCTTGATCATATATGTTGCAATAACTTAGCCAGATGGATAGAAGGTGGTAGGGGGTGATAGGTTTGGAACGCGTCCATTTGGTCTAAGGGAAGGCTTCTGAAAGATCTCGTCTTGATGCATGTTGAGTCTTGTGGGGAAAGTGCACGACTTCTCGAGATGGAAAATCTAAGTACTTAGCCGTGTCCCCGGCAACGGACAATTTGAGCATCAAGACATTGAATCTATAAAGGATCTCCTCATCCCAATTTCCAAGTTAAAAATTTGTGGTTGAACAAGGGCAAAGGACCAGTGGTTACACAAGGCCCAGTGACTGAACAACCTTGGTATCACACTTCTGTTCCTTGGGTGATTTGATAAACAAAAACTTAGTGTTTTTCAACTGATAGGAAAAACCTATTTTGAGCAAAGCAAGCCTAAGCTACACTTAGCCAAATTCATATAGAAGTTAGAAACTACTATTCTACTATGGTATCACTTGCCAATACTATTCCAATGTATTGACCCACTATGGCTGTAACTTATGATGTTGCAGGTTACTCTGATGAGGATTAGGGTTATGAGTCTACACTCAACATGTTTGCCTGTGGCACATGAAGATGAAGACTTTACTTTGTTTACTTATGTTATGAACTCTTGTACTAGCCTATGGCTATGGAGTTGTAAAATACTATGTTATCTCTGGAATGACGATGTAATAAAGACCTTTGTATCTGTGTACTTCATCTTAAACTATGGATGCTAGAAATTGATCCAGGGACTAGAATTACAATCACAGGGATCCTTTACCTTATAAAGGTGGGGTCTTACAGATGGTATCAGAGCACTGTGTTGCCTGTAGGATTATGACCCTAGGTTGTATTGGACTAAGAAAACCACTAAGGAAAATGCCACTCTGTGCAAAAATTCCACACTTGTCTTTTTCTTCCCGTAAACTTTCCTAATCTCCTTTCTCATCTTCATTGTAGATGAACTCCATCAACGAAGCCATGAGGAAGGGACCACTCATGACCATGACTTTGGAGTGTGAGACGGAGTTTCCCAAAGCACTCAAGAACCTTATGGTTACCATGGGAATACATGGAGTAGAAGTGTACAAGGGATTTCTCGTGATGGATGAAGGAGAAGAATATTGGTGGGTGCAACTTCACTTGTACAAAAACAAGGAAGAAAACCACAAGGAGTCGGGATTCTGCATGGTCACCAACTCAGAAATGCACAAGTCATTCTTTGACTCTGCAAGGATTGCATCTTGGAATGATATCAAGGAGCTTGGTGACAGACTCAAGTGTAGACTGCTCAACACTCAAAATGACCTCAGAGAAGAGAAGAAACATACTCAAGACTTAGAGGCTGCTAACCAACGTTTAAGAGGAGACATCATAGACTTAGCAATGGAATCTTGTGAGAAAGATCGACAGATTGCCTCTAGGGATGCTCTAATAGCTATTTTGTAAAGTGAGTGAGAATTGTAATGTACTTTGTTAGTTGGACCACCACACTTGTCGTTTTTCTCGCAAAAAAATGTCTAAGTTATGTTGAACCTTGGTGTTTGTGTTGGTTTTGTGTATGCCATGACTTGTATGTTTTATTGACTAAAAGTGTGTTTGTGATTTATTGTCTTGTGATTTTCTCTACCTGTATTGATTCTATCCTTTCTCTATCTTATACAATAGATGCCTAACATTGTTATCAGCACCGCCGAGGAGTTCAAGGGAACTCGTTTCGGTTCTCGTCTCGTGGAGCTCCCTAGTGTGCTCAACCTCCCACTTCCTAATATTACGACACTCCAGCTCACCAAGTTTTAGAGGAAGGACCTTTGGTGCTTCAGAGTCACACAGCCGGGACGCCAGACAGAGCCACCCATGGAGGACATCACCTTCAAGGTGATGCATGATGACAAGGAGAAGGGCTTAGATGTAGTCATGCATGAGTTACTTGGATGCCTAGTTGGGAGGCACTCCATCGAGCTTAGAGGCCTCTACTTTCACCCGTTCGGGAGGCGTGACAAGGAGGGTGAGGCAGTAGAGTACGATGATGCTACCAGAGAGACAATTGAGCCAGTTCATCTATACATTCAGGACCTAGAGGGCCTTATTAGACACCTCTACATGGAGAGGACCAACGTCATGCTTAGAAATGACGAGCTCCAGGTTCAGCTGAGGGAGAAGGACAAGATCTTCGCGGAACAAGACGAGATTGTCAAAGAGATGGAGGCTAGATTTGAGAGCCAGGACAATAACTTCAAGAGTTAGAAGAAAAGAGTCCAAGACAGAAACAAGGAGATCAGGGAGATGAAGGCCGAGTTAGAGGCCAAGGACTTCGAGCTCGACCACCAGCAGGGAATGATCCAGAGGCTACGCTCACAGAAGAGAGCTCTTCGCGTGAAGATCGAGACCTTGACCACTAATGTAGTGTAGAAGGTCTCAACCTAATAAGGTAGAG
This sequence comes from Avena sativa, assembly GCA_916181665.1. Lineage (NCBI taxonomy): Eukaryota > Viridiplantae > Streptophyta > Magnoliopsida > Poales > Poaceae > Avena > Avena sativa. The sequence continues at coordinate 180,540,736 of OV702284.1, read as the reverse complement.
ATCCCTGTGTTTACAATGCTAGTCCCTGGATCAATAGCTAGCACCCACAGTTTAAGATGTAATATCAAGAAACAAGGTCAAAATACAACTTTATAACCAGGAATAAAATAATTCATTACATCTTACATAGCTCATTTGGCTATCTAATTACAATGCAACAGAAATAACTATATAGCATGGAGCCCTTCATATTCAAAGTGCCATAGGCATTCATGTTGGTTGTAGACTTGTAATCTTATTCAACACACTTCATTAACATCAAACAAACCTGCAACATAATAAGTTACAGCCACAAGGGTCAATACATTTGAATTGTATTGGCAAGTGATACTATGGTAGAATAATGGTATTTATCATCTATATGCATTTGGCTAAGTGGAGCTTAGGTTTGCTTTGCTCAAAATAAGGTTTTCCTTATAAGTTGAAAACACTAAGTTGAAAACACTAATCCATTTGCAAAGGGTTTCACCCAAAAACCATTTTTAATTCAAAGCAACATTTTCTTTTACTAGAAATGCCTTTAAACAAGTAATAATTTTCTAGGGTTAATCAAATAAATTTTTAAATCCAAAACCTAGTGTTTAGGGTCAGAGAGTTTAATTCAACCCATTTCCAAAAGGTTTTACTCAAAAATTATTTTTAAAACATAATCAATAATTTTATTTAACTAGAAATGCTTTTATTCAAGGATTAATTCCTTAGTGTCACAAAATATACTTTTAAATCCAAATGTTGGTTTTTATGGTCAGTACGTTCAACACAATCCATTTACAAAAGATTTTACCCTAAAAAAATTTAGAATAAATTTTATAACCAAAATAGGCATACACATGTTTCTGCAAAAACTACCAATTTTCCAGAAGCAAAATACTAAACAAGGGTCATGGTTGCAAAGGTATATTTTTCCTGATTCCAATGATATAAAATTTGCAAATTTTTGACATGTGGATTAAAAGTTATGAATTTTACAAAATCAAATCTCTAATAGAACAAATTTGGTTTTTAAAACAGAGTCTGGGCCACGTGGCTGATTCTTATTCGCTGGTACCGGTTCGCGTGGATCAAGCGCTGTGGATCGTTAGATCTAAAGTAAATTGCACGACACAGATTGCTTCGTACCCCTTCGGTTAAGTGATTATATCGCGTCCATCAGATCTAAATCGAACGGCGTACAAAAGCTTGACCAGAGATGGGCGGCGCTAGCTGGCAACGAATGGTGGCGCGGCTCTGGCTATCGCATTGCCGACGAAATAGGAAGCACAGGAGAGGGAGGAGAGGCTTACAAGATTCTCCACGACGTGCTGAAGCTCGAGGTGGTCGTCGTAGGGACAGGGGCGCATGGTCGGGTCGGCAATCTCTCGCCGGAGTGGCAGCTGGCGACGGGCGTGCTCTGGCATCGTCGATGATGAGGCCGCAAGGCGCGCTAGGACACGAAAATGGCGGCATTAGACGCGTACGGGAGAGGCGAATACAAGAGCATCAAAGATAGGGAGAGGCGCGGTCGGAGTATACCGGATTAGCTCGTCGGAGAGGGGGCAGACAACAGCGATGCTCTGTTCGTCAAAGTTGCAGAGCCTCTGGGGCATGCGCGGGCAAGTGGATGGTATGGGCAGATGTGGGGGACACTGGGGAACACTCTCGTGGAGGCTAGAGGCAGTGGGGAGGGTCGACGTCGCCAGAATCGGCCGAGGAAGGTCGTCGGGGCAGTGGTGGTTTCGGCTCGAATTGGAACGGCCTGAAGGCGGAGAGGGAGGGGCAAGTGAGGGGAAAGAGAGAGGGGGACTGGGCGATTAAGATGACGTGGTCACGGCGAGAAATTATCACGACATTGATGTTTATTCACGCCGGCATTCAACAGCAGAAAAACGGCTAGAGGAATCAGGGCGTGGTCTCCGCCGGGACGACCATGAGGTGGCGATGGTGGGGTCTGGGCATCAGCAGGTGTGCAGGTCGTTTCGCGAGTGAGAAAACGCTTCGCGGGGGAGGAGAGAGTGGGCTGGCTGTTGGGACTGATGGGCTGGGGTTTCTGGGTTGGGTCTGTTTCATTTTTTTCTTTTCTGTTTCTTTTCCTTTTTCTATTTTGATTTTCTGTTTTGTTTGATTCAAATGATTTAAACTCAATTTGAATTCAGGTTTTTGTCAAACCTTTTCTAAATCCTTTCAGTAAGTTTTACTTGTTTAATAATGTATTTAAATAATTCATTGTTAGAATATTTCTTATATTCTCATATGCTTTATTTATGTATTTAAATTAGACACATGTCTTTATTTAAATGAGATTTTAAATATATTTTCAAATATCAATTTTTGCCAAACTTTTTTCAGTAGGTTTTATTTATTCACTATTGCAAATATTTCACTTTGAATTATTTAAAATATTTTAATATGGTTTATTAATCATTTAAATTGGGCATTTGTCTTTATTCAAATAAAGTCCAATATGGTTTTAAACCCATATAAATTTTATTCAAATAATTCTTTTATTCCATTTAAGTTAATTAAATAACTTTTAATCCACTTGGCAATTTCCAATATTTTTCCCATGATTTAATTAATCATTTATATTAGGAATTTTGTCTTCATTAAAATAATTTGAATATAGTTGTGTCCCATATACTTTTATTTGAATATTTTTATCCCTTTATTTTATTTGGATTTGGATTATCTTTATTCCATTTTCTTATGGATTTAATTCAAGTTTTAAATTGTCTTCTAAATAATTTTCTTGGGTTTTATTATTTATTTAGTTTAGGCAATTTGTCTTTATTTAAATAAAATTGGATATTATTTAATCCTTATGATTTTATTTAAATAATCTTTTATTTCATTTGTTTGGGCAAGATTTAATTTGGATTTTTAAATATTCCTTAATTATTTATTTCTTTCTTTGCCTTTAAAATCCATATCTTTTTATCTATAGATCCAAAATTGGTGATTCCAATTTGTATAATTTTATTTAATATTTGTTTATCTTTTTAAATCCTTTTAGGGTTATTTTGATCACAATTTGGTATGGGTTTTATATAGGAGCTTTATTAGCTTTGGAAATTATTTCCTTTTATCTTATTAAATTCATCAGTTTTTATCCATGGCTCCAAAATAAGTGAAACCAATTTCTATGATCTTATAATATTTTTGTTTATCATTTTGATCATTTATAAATTTTTGTTGCTAGATTTTTATATGGATCAAATCCATAGTCTTAGGAAGATTTTGGAAATTATTTTTCCATTAGGGTTTTAGGGTTTTGGTTTATTTTCCCAAGTTTAAATTTCAAGATACATTCATTGATGAATGCATTTCACTTGATTGAGATTTGTTGGATTCCATTTTATTCAAATTTGTTCAAGAAGGGTTTTGATGTTTCCATTTAGAAGCAAAAAGTTTCTTTTCACCCTAAATTTCAACAATTATTTATTTTTCACATTTCAAAATTCAGAAAATTTTGGGATGTGACAGGCTACCACCCTTAAAAGAAATCTCGTCCTGAGATTTGGGAAGGCTAGAGGTTACAAGTTGGCTTCAAGGCAACTAGGGTACTACCACCCTTAAAAAGGTTTTCAACTAGATTACATCTTGGCTTACTTGGGATCTTGATGTAACTTCTCTGGACAGTTGCTTGCATAATGGCCTAGCTCTTTGCATTTGAAACACATCAATTAGCTAATATCCTTATTTTCCTTTGGTATCATTTCCTCTTGTTTGTTTCCTTGGTTCTTCTTCTTTTCTGGACATTCACTGGCATAGTGTCCCATCTCTTTGCAATTGTAACATTGAACTTGGCTTTTGTCCTTCTTCTTCTATTTGGGTCTCTCCAAACCTAGGAGTTCTTCTATTTCATGTTCTTCATATCTCACCACAAAGGTGGGAAATCTTTCTCTCTTCTTGGGGCAGTCACTAGTGATATGACCTTCTTCTCCACAAGAGTAGAAACACTTTGTGGTCATTTTGGATGTGGCTTTATGAGGTATGGTTTTGACTTTGTTTTTATCCTTCTTGGTAGAAGTTGTTCCCTTATGGAGGTTTCCAAATAATTGATGCATTCCATCTTTCTTCATTTGTTGAACTATAGGATAGATGGGGCATTAGATAAGGACATGATCATTTCCTTCACATGGGAAACAAGTAACTTGAGATGTGGGGCATTGTTTAGTTGGATGTTTCTCTTCACAATTTGGGCATTGGTCCTCATGCTCCTTAGAAGTGTGTTCCATGTTTCCACAAATATTGCAAGCTTGAGTTCCTTCTATAATATCATCCTTGATATCATTGTTGTCACAATCTCCTTGGAAAAGGTTGCTTCTCATGTTGATCATTTGATTGGTCATCCTTTGCAACAATTGGGATTGGGTTTCCAAAAACTTTTGCATGGTTGGGTCTAACTCATTGTTGTTGGATAAAAACTGAGTTGTCACCTGATTCAACTGGGCTTGGGTTGCTAGCAGTTGTTCTGTCATATGCATCTCTTGGTTATTGTTGTCACCATCCTTGTTGTTGAAGTCTCTTGGAGAAGTCGTCTGTTTTGGTTGGATTGGGATTAGAATAGGCAAAAAATTCTAGAGAAAGAATTCTAATCACACACAAAAATTCACACAAGCAATGTGCAAGCAATCTCAATCAAACATTCCACTTAAACAATAAGGTTCAAGCACATTTTTTTAGGCTCCAAATATTTTTTTTGCTACACCACATAAGTTGGTTGGATCAAACTAATCACTAGTATGGTGGTCCAACTATATGGTTCATTTGAGATCATTTCATTCTTGTTAGTTGCTTATTCATGAACACGATCATGGTTCCTTGGAAAATTTCTTGCATCTTGGTCACAAAACTTCAAAGGTGATGATGATTCCTTATAAGTTGAGTTTCTTTAGTCTTCAAGTCTTGAGTAACATTCTTGTCTCACTTGTAGTCCTTAGTGAGGTCCAAGTTGAAGTCCTTGGTGAAACTAAAGTTGAAGTCATTTGAGTTGGTGAAGTCCTTTGCTCATGTTGAAGTCGTTGCTCATGTTGAGGGTTTTGTCCATCAAGTTTGAAAAGGAAGAGATTTGGAATCAAAACCAAAAAGGTTGATGCAAGAGTTTACAAAATTGTTTGTAAATAAGTTTTGAACAAATACAACTTCTATTTTTCTAAGGGGTTTTGTACAATCCTAGGGTTACAATCCTACAGGCAACACAGTGCTCTGATACCATCTGTAGAAGGTCCCAACCTGATAAGGTAGAGATCCATGTGTTTACAATGCTAGTCCCTGGATCAATAGCTAGCATCCATAGTTTAAGATGTAATATCAAGAAACAAAGGTCAAAATACAACTTTATAACCAGGAATAAAATAATTCATTACATATTACATAGCTCATTTGGCTATCTCATTACAATGCATCAGAAATAACTATATAGCATGGAGTCCTTCATCTTCAAAGTGCCATAGGCATTCATGTTGGTTGTAGACTTGTAATCCTATTCAACACACTTCATTAACATCAAACAAACCTGCAACATAATAAGTTACAGCCACAATGGTCAATACATTTGAATTGTACTGGCAAGTGATACTATGGTAGAATAATGGTATTTATCATCTATATGAATTTGGATAAGTGGAGCTTAGGCTTGCTTTGCTCAAAATAAGGTTTTCCTTATAAGTTGAAAACACTAAGTTTTTGTTTGGCAAAAACCCCAAGGAACCACCAATAGACATTGGTGAACCTTTACCCTTGTTCAACCACAAGCTTTTAACATAGAAATTGGGATGAGGAGATACTTGATATCTTCCATGTATTGATGCTAAAATTGTCCATTGTCAGGGACACAACTAAGTACTTAGATTTTACTCTCTCGAGAGGTGGTGCACATTCCCCACAAGACTCGACATGCATCAAGACAAGATATTTCAGAAGCCTTCCCTTAGACCAAAATGGACGCGCTCCAAACCTATCACCCCCTACCACGAACTGTCCATTTGGCTAAGTTATTACAACCTATATGATCCAGGCAGAGCCCATATTGCCATGTGGCTGCACTAGAAACTTCTTAACATTTGGCATCTCAAATTCCTTTGTTCCTGGGTGGCTTTCCACAAGTGATATACACTAGGGTAGGCCATAATTATGGGGCCCTCTGTAACCACTCAACATGACCCATTCACACCATTCCACCCAGGTGATTCATTCACATAGTTGTTTTATTAACAAAACACAAGTCATAGACTTAGAAATATTTCATAGCATGAATATAATCCACCCTTGTTTTATACTAGCTAGGCTAAGCATGATAGTAGTAGGAATCTTAACTTAGGTATAATTCTACTAAGGCATCATCTACTATGATTTCCCATGGCATAGTTAACACATAGAAAATTCCATGCAAGTCCTACTTAGAAATATCACTAATGCATAGTTAAAATAATGGGACAAAAGTATGAAGCACCACTTGCCTTTTTAGTAGATAATATAGGTTCACTCCTTGATCTTGCAATAGTCACACTCCTCAAAGTTCACTACAATTCAATCAAGCAAGCAATATTCAAACTAGCATTCAAACAATTTATCACATAGAATAAAGAAAACAAAACAATGCATGCAAGCATGCAAAAGATTTTTTTATTGTAAAAGTGGTTTCGACTAAGACTATAAACATTTTAAAACACCTATTGTTCATTTATAAAATTGGCAAAACCATTTAAAATCAAGTTGGTGAAAATGGGCCATTTAATCATTTTTGTTTTGCTAAAAGTTATTTAAATCAAAGTAATAATTTCTAGTGTTTAGACAAATATATTTTTAAACACAAAGGTTAGTGTTTTAAGGTCAAATTGTTTAATACTAATCCATTTGCAAAGGGTTTCACCCAAAAACCATTTTTAATTCAAAGCAACATTTTCTTTTACTAGAAATGCCTTTAAACAAAGAAATAATTTTCTAGGGTTAATCAAATACATTTTTAAATCCAAAACCTAGTGTTTATGGTCAGAGAGTTTAATTCAACCCATTTGCAAAAGGTTTTACTCAAAAATTATTTTTAAAACATAATCAATAATTTTATTTAACTAGAAATGCTTTTATTCAAGGATTAATTCCTTAGTGTCACAAAATATACTTTTAAATCCAAAAGTTGGTTTTTATGGTCAGTAGGTTCAAAAAAATCCGTTTACAAAAGATTTTACCCTAAAAAAAATTTTAGAATAAATTTTATAACCAAATAGGCATACACATGTTTCTGCAAAAACTACCAATTTTCCAGAAGCAAAATACTAAACAAGGGGCATGGTTGCAAAGGTTTATTTTTCCTGATTCCAATGATATAAAATTTGCAAATTTTGGACATGTGGATTAAAAGTTATGAATTTTACAAAATCAAATCTCTAATAGAACAAATTTGGTTTTTAAAATAGAGTCTAGGCCACGTGGTGATTCTTATTCGCTGGTACCGGTTCGTGTGGATCAAGCGCTGTGGATCGTTAGATCTAAAGTAAATCGCACGACACAGATTGCTTCGTACCCCTTCGGTTAAGTGATTCTATCGCGTCCATCAGATCTAAATCGAACGGCGTACAGAAGCTTGACCAGAGATGGGCGGCGCTAGCTGGCGACGAACGGCGGCGCGGCTCTGGCTATCGCGTTGCCGACGAAATAGGAAGCACGGGATAGGGAGGAGAGGCTTACAAGATTCACCGCGATGTGCTGAAGCTCTAGGTGGTCGTCGTAGGGACAGGGGCGCATGTTCAGGTCGGCAATCTCTCGCCGGAGTGGCTGCTGGCGACGGGCGTGCTCTGGCGTCGTCAATGACGAGGCCGCAAGGCGCGCTAGGACACGAAAATGGCGGCGTTAGATGCATACGGGAGAGGCGAATACAGGAGCATCAAAGAGAGGGGAGAAGCGGTCGGAGTATACCGGATTAGCTCGTCGGAGAGGGGGCAGAGAACGGCGATGCTCTGTTCGTCGAAGTTGCCAAGCCTATGGGGCATGCGCGGGAAAGAGGATGGTATGGGCAGATGCGGGGGACACTGGGGAACACTCTCGTGGAGGCTAGAGGCAGTGGGGAGGGTCGATGTCGCCGAAATCGGCCGAGGAAGGTTGTCGGGGCAGTGGTGGTTTCGGCTTGAATTGGAACGGCCTGGAGGCAGACAGGGAGGGGCAAGTAAGGGGAAAGAGAGAGGGGGACTGGGCGATTAAAATGGCGTGGTCACGGCGAGAAATTATCGTGGCATTGATGCGAATTCACGCCGGCATTCAACAGCAAAAAAGGCCAGAGGGAATCAGGGCGTGGTCTCCGCGAGGACAACGATGAGGTGGCGATGGTGGGGTCTGGGCGTCAGTGGATGTGCGGGTCGTTTCGCGAGTGAGAAAACGCTTCATTGGGGAGGAGAGAGTGGGCTGGCTGTTGGGCCTGATGGGCTGGGGTTTCTGGGCTGGGTCTGTTTCATTTTTTCTTTTTTGTTTCTTTTTTCCTTTTTCTATTTTGATTTTCTATTTTGTTTTGATTCAAATGATTTAAACTCAATTTGAATTCAGGTTTTTGTCAAAACTTTTCTAAATCATTTCAGTAAGTTTTATCTGTTTAATAATGTATTTAAATAATTCATTGTTAGAATATTTCTTATATTCTCATATGCTTTATTTATGTATATAAATTAGACACATGTATTTATTTAAATGAGATTTTAAATATATTTTTAAACTTCAATTTTTACCTAACCTTTTTCAGTAGGTTTTATTTATTCATTATTGCAAATATTTCACTTTGAATTATTTAAAATATTTTAATATGGTTTATTAATCATTTAAATTGGGCATTTTTCTTTATTCAAATAAAATCCAATATGGTTTTAAACCCATATAAATTTTATTCAAATAATTGTTTTATTCCATTTAAGTTAATTAAATAACTTTTAATCCACTTGGGAATTTCCAATATTTAATTAATCATTTATATTAGGGATTTTGTCTTCATTTAAATAATTTGAATATTGTTGGGTCCCATATACTTTTATTTGAATATTCTTTATCCCTTTATTTTATTTGGATTTGGATTATCTTTATTCCATTTGCTTATGGATTTAATTCAAGTTTTAAATTGTCTTCCAAGTAATTTTCTTGGGGTTTATTATTTATTTAGTTTAGGCAATTTGAATTTATTTAAACAAAATTGGATATCGTTTAATCCTTATGATTTTTTTAAATAATCTTTTATTTCATTTGTTTGGCCAAGATTTAATTTGGCTTTTAAATATTCCTTAATTATTTATTTCTTTCTTTGCCTTATAAAATCCATATCTTTTTATTTATAGATCCAAAATTTGTGATTCTAATTTGTATAATTTTATTTAATATTTGTTTATCTTTTTAAATCCTTTTAGGGTTATTTTGATCACAATTTGGTATGGATTTTAGATAGGAGCTTTATTAGCTTTGGAAATTATTTCCTTTTATCTTATTAAATTCATAAGTTTTTATCCATGGCTCCAAAATAAGTGAAACCAATTTCTATGATCTTATAATATTTTTGTTTATCATTTTGATCATTTATAAATGTTTTTTGCTAGATTTTTATATGTATCAAATCCATAGTCTTAGTAAGATTTTGGAAATTATTTATTCCATTAGGGTTTTAGGGTTTTGGTTTATTTTCCCAAGTTTATATTTCAAGATACATTCATTAATGAATGCATTTCACTTTATTGAGATTTGTTGGTTTCCATTTTATTCAAATTTGTTCAAGAAGGGTTTTGATGTTTCCATTTAGAAGCAAAAAGTTTCTTTTCACCCTAAATTTCAACAATTATTTATTTTGTTTATTTATTTTTCACATTTCAAAATTCGGAAAATTTTGGGATGTGACATGTAGATGAGTACAAGACCGCCATGGAGAATGTAGACCTTACCCTTGTTAACGTGGTGGTCGACATGGAGGATTAGTATAGACTACTCGATTATCATTTATTTATCGTACTTTGATTATTGAGTCGCAATGACCAGCCAACATGTGGATGGCTTGCTATGGTGTGTTTGCATTTTCAAAACTTGTTGTTTATGTCGTTCAAACTCTATGTTATTTTGAGCTTGGTTATTGTGATTGTTTCTATGTGATGTATTGTGCATGTTAAGCATCTATGGGTATCTCATTCTTATCCTTATTTAAACCACATATGCCACCCCGTCGTGCCAACCCTAAACCAACCAACAACAACAACGTTACTCCCGAGATGTAGCAGTTGATGAAAACTCAAGCCCAACTGATGCAGATGATGACACAGTTCATGCAAAATCAGAATCAAAACAACAATAACAACAACAATCAGAATAATCCTCCAACATTTAACATGCTCACTAGATTTCTGAGACTGAGGCCTACAAAGTTCTCGGGAACCACTAATCCAATGGTATCCAATGACTGGTTATGTTCAGTAAACAAGGACTTAGTCACTGTTGGCTGCACCGACGAGAAAAAGTCAGGTTTGCAGCACATCTGCTCGAAGGACCAGCAACAACATGGTGGGACAACTTTCAGATCACCACTCCCCTTGAGGATGTGACTTGGGATATTTTTGAGGATGGTTTCCGTACAGCTCACATCTCATCCAGAGTGATGAACTTGAAGAAAAAGGAGTTCCACAACCTGAAACAGTGCCACCGCAGTGTGGCTGAGTACATCGAGGAGTTCAACAATCTGGCACGCTATGCACCGGATGAAGTGGATACTGATGCTAAGAGGAAAGAGAAATTCCTCGAAGTACATAATGTTGAGTTGAACCTGCAGCTGTCTGTTGCCTATGTCCCAACTTATCAATCACTCTGTGACAAAGCCACCATCTTGGAAAACAAGATGAAACAGGTTGAGGTCATAAAGAGGAAGCATAACTTTGATAAGAATAGCTCAGGATCGTCTCACAAGCGTTCTCATCATGATGATAGTGGAAGTTCTGGATTCCACAAGCATGGGAAATACAACATCCACCCCAACCAAAATCGTCATCATTATAAAAAACACCATCCCAGTCATGATAATGACAAGTATAAGAGCGACAAGAGTGGACACAAGAACCACCACAGTGGAAGTGGTAATGGAAGTCAGCCTGTTAAGAAAGATCTTAGTTAGGTTGAGTGCTATAAGTGTAAGAAGATGGGGCATTATGCAAAGGAGTGCCTATAAAAGAAAGTTGATGGAGTCAACAAGCCCAACCCTTTCCAGAAGGGACAAGCGAACCACATCAGTGTGGAAGATATCTATGAAGAGTCTGATGTCGTGGCTGGTAATTTCAAGCTCAATTCTTTTCCAGCACTTGTTCTTTTTGATACTAGCGCATCCTATTCATTCATATCAAGAGCATTTGTTGATAAAAATGGACTTCCAACTGAAACTATTTGGTGTCTTATAAAAGTAAGCTCTCCCGGTGGAGAAATGATAGTGAACTATGGATGTCATGATCTAGTGATAGAATTTGGGAAGTATAAGTTTCCAGTTAGTTTGATAATCCTAGATTACCAAGGATTGGACGTTATTCTGGGCATGGATTGGATGACTCAGTATGACGGAGTACTAGATTGTGCCAATCGTACTGTCACACTCACTACCCCAAATAAGAAACAAATTAGGTTCAAGTCCAACTTTTAATCTAAAGGGAGTAAGCTAAATTCTCTTAAGGGGGTTAGCATAGACAGTGTGCTAATTGTGAGAGAGTATCCGGAGGAATTACCTGGAATGCCACCAGAGAGAAATGTAGAGTTTCTGATTGACTTGCTATCAGGATCAGGACCAATAGCAAAGAGACCCTATAAAATGTAAGTTGATGAATTGAAAGAACTCAAAAAACAACTGGGAGAACAGTTGCAGAAAGGATTCATTCAACCAAGTTCTTCATCTTGGGGAGCACCAGTTCTATTTGTTGAGAAGAAAGATAGAAGTCAAAGGTTATGCATAGATTACCGTTCACTCAATGAGGTGACTATCAAGAACAAGTACCCTTTGCCTAGAATCAATGATCTGTTTGATCAGCTAGAAGGAGCCCGTGTGTTCTCAAAGATTGATCTCCAATTAGGCTACTTTCAGCTTAAGATTAGGGAGCAAGACATACCTAAGACTGCTTTCACCACTAGGTATGGTTTGTATGAGTACACCGTGATGCCATTTGGTTTGACAAATGCACCAGCCTATTTCATGAATATGATGAACAAAGTGTTCGTGGAGTTTCTCGACAAGTTTGTTGTCGTATTCATTGACGACATTTTGATCTACTCCAAGAGCAAAGAAGAGCACGAAGACCATCTGCGTTTGATACTTGAGAAGCTCAGGGATCACAAGCTGTATGCCAAATTCAGCAAGTGTGAACTCTAGTTGAATGAAGTGGGATTCCTCGGACATATTGTGTCGGGAGATGGTGTAGCTTTCGATCCCGCAAAAGTGTCAGCTGTAATAGAATGGGAATCTCCTAAGTTAGTAAAATAAGTTCGTAGTTTCCTCGTCTAACATGATACTATAGAAGATTCATTGAGAATTTCTCAAAGGTAGCTAAGCCAATGGCGGAGTTACTTAAGAAAGACAAGAAGTTTGAATGTACGGAAAAATGTGAACTCAGCTTCCAAGTATTGAAGAAGAGACTAGTAACAGCACCAGTCTTATGTCTACCATACATGGAAAAAGATTTCCAAGTATATTGTGATGCATATCACCAAGGATTGGGTGGAGTATTGATGCAAGAAGGGAAAGTTGTGGCTTATGCCTCGAGACAACTCAAAACTCATGAAGTGAATTATCCTACTCATGATTTAGAATTAGCCTCTATTGTGCATGAACTCAAAACATGGAGGCATTGTCTTTTGGGTAAACATTGTGAAGTGTTCACTGATCACAAAAGTTTGAAATATATTTTCACACAGAAAGAAATCAACATGAGACAAAGAAGATGGCTAGAACTCATCAAGGACTATGACTTGAGTTTGCAATACCATACCAGTAAATAAAATGTTGTAGAAGATGCTTTAAGCCGTAAGGTTTATGTGAATGGCCTTACTAAGGGAGAATTGCTAGATGATCTGTGTGCCCAATTCAAAGATCTCAGATTGGAGATAGTACAGGAAGGACATCTCATGTCCTTGGATGTTCAACCCACATTATTGGACAGGATCAGGGAAGCTCAAAAGATAGACAAGGAAATTGATGAGATCAAAGGATTAATGAAGAAGGGGAAAGCTAAAGGTTTCCATGAAGACGAACATGGTGCTTTATGGTATGGAAAAAGTATATGTATTTCGCAAGATCCAGAACTTCGGAAACTGATTCTGCAAGAAGCACATAACTCACCATATTCCATTCACCTGGGTAACACCAAAATGTACATGGACGTGAAGGAAAGATTTTGGCGGAATAATCTCAAGAGAGACATCGCGGAACATATTGCGTTGTGTGATGTGTGTAGTCGAGTGAAAGCAGATCATCAGAAACCAGCAAGATTACTACAACCACTACCTATTCCTGATTGGAAGTGGGATAAGATTGGTATGGATTTCATCACCGGACTGCCAAGGACTAGATCAGGATATGACTCAATCTGGGTTGTTGTGGATCGCCTAACTAAGGCGGCTCATTTCATTCCCATGAAGAAAACCTACACAAGTGCTAAGTTGTCCAAGATCTATATGAACAGGATTATATGTCTGCATGGAGTACCCAAGAGTATTGTGTCTAATAGAGGAACTCAATTCACTTCGCATTTTTGTCGACAATTGCATGAGTCATTGGGGACGAGATTGGAGTTCAACACAGCTTTTCACCCCCAAACTGATGGACAGACAGAAAGAATCAACCAGATTCCGGAGGTTATGTTGAGGGCATGTGCCTTGGATTATGGTGCTAGTTGGGATGAAAGTCTGCCTTACACAGAATTCTCTTACAACAACAGTTATCAAGCCAGTATTGAGGGCACCGTTTCAATTCCTCTAGAAGAAAGTGTACTACACCATTGCTATGGAGTGGTGTAGGAGAAAGGAATTTGTTCGGACCAGAATTGATTAAGGAAGATGAAGAGAAAGTCAGATTAGTAAGGCACAAATTGAAGATAGCACAGTCCCGACAGAAAAGCTACGCGGATTCAAAGCGTAGAGAGGTCACTTATGAAGTAGGTGATAGAGCCTATCCTAGAGTCTCACCACTCCGTGGAGTGAAGAGATTTGGAATCAAAGGAAAATTGGCTCCAAGGTATATTGGACCATTCAAGATTTTGAGCCACAAAGGAGAGGTGGCCTATGATTGAATTGCCTGAATCACTGTCTGCCATTCACATTGTTTTTCACGTAAGCCAGTTGAAGAAATTCCATCCGGAGATGGAGGAAACTTCTTTGAAGGATAATATACCTTTGGAAGAGGTTCAGTTGGAGAGTGATCTCACTTATGAAGAGAAACCTATCAAGATTCTTGAGACTGTAGAAAGGGTCACTCGTACTAAGATAATCAAGTTTTGCAAAGTTCAGTGGAATTGAGGAAGCAACTTGGGAAAGAGAAGATGACCTTCAGAAATATCACCCTCACCTATTTGCTAGCCAATACGAATCTCGAGGGCGAGATTCATCTTAAGGGGGTTAGATTTGTAACATCCCAAAAATCATGATTTGTAAAGTTTGCATATCATTCATGCATTCATAAGCATTTGGTCTTTTCAAACATAATTTCAAAATAAGAAACCATGTTTTGCCTATTGTTTTAGGCAATTAAGGAAAGTGTTTTATTTTCATTTTCAAGTTATGAGATTGCTTGGATTGATCAGTGAAGATTCAAATGAATGCAAAGCTTACACAAAAAATTTCAAAACAAAAATCCAAATAAAACCATTCTATGCCTATTATCTATATTCAAATAAGGCATGGTTGAATTTTATTTTTCAATGTGTCAAAGTACATTGGATTAAACAGTAGGGTTTTATACAAAAATAAGTACAAGGATTACACTACAAAAATCAAGAGCTGATTTGAAAACAAACCCATTTGAATTTATTTTGAATTTGATTCCTGAAAATCCAAACAGAATAATAAAAGCAAAAATAAAAAAATAAAACCAACCGCTGCCTATTTGGACAACCTTGGTATCACACTTGTGTTCCTTGGGTGATTTGATAAACAAAAACTTAGTGTTTTTCAACTGATAGGAAAAACCTATTTTGAGCAAAGCAAGCCTAAGCTACACTTAGCCAAATTCATATAGAAGTTAGAAACTACTATTCTACTATGGTATCACTTGCCAATACTATTCCAATGTATTGACCCACTGTGGCTGTAAATTATGATGTTGCAGGTTACTCTTATGAGGATTAGGGTTATGAGTCTACACTCAACATGTTTGCTGTGGCACATGAAGATGAAGACTTTACTTTATTTACTTTTGTTATGAACTCTTGTACTAGCCTATGGCTATGGAGTTGTAAAAGACTATGTTATCTATAGAATGACGATGTAATAAAGACCTTTATATCTGTGTACTTCATCTTAAACTGTGGATGCTAGCAATTGATCCAGGGACTAGCATTGCAATCACAGGGATCCTTTACCTTATAAAGGTGGGGTCTTACATCTCCTGATAGGAGTAGCCCCCGAGTAGTAGGCTGAGTCATAGACTCGAGTAGTACTTTTATGCTCAGTCGAAATCTTCAAGCCGTTGCTGGATTTGCTTTGATGATGTCATTGCTGACGACCACTGAGCTTAACCGCCTGCGGCAGCAGAGACGATACAACAGAATGACCGCGGGTCCCACTTGATTTTGACTAGTCACACGGATCGTGGTGAAAGATACGGTGTCTCCTCGATTTTCGTGTGTAGTGGAAGCCGTGCTAGCGACAGTTCAGTTTGGTGCTGACGCGTGGACGGTGAGATCCGAGGCACGCATTAGGGCTTCCCAATCGACGGCGCTGCTGCATCGTCTTCGCCCTTTTATACCGTGGGGAAAACAGTGGTTTTTATCCTTTGCCTTTTGCTTCTTCCTCTTTGCCATTGCCATCATTTCTTGAGCTCTCTGTTCTCATCACGCACTGGACACCCTCTGTACTTTTCCTTCTTATTTCCTTCACTCATTGTGCCGCACTCGCTGCTCCAAGATGGGTAAGTCGAAGAAAGCGTCGTCCGCTATAGCGGGGTCGAGCACCGCCAGCGCTGGGAAAAAGGCCGCTGATCCAAGCCGCACCACCAACGGTAGGTGGCGGCGCATGGATATGCGCGATTCAGATTTGCACAACCTTCGTGATGTCGGGCTTATCTCCAAGGACAAGGACGACGCCATCCTCCCTGGTCAGGAGGTAATCCCACGCCCACCCAAAGGATTTCGGGTGTTGCTTTATGCTTTTGTCGTCTGGGGTCTTTCTTTGCCCGCACACGAATTTCTTCGTGGGCTTCTTTTCTTTTACGGGATTCAGTTGCATCATCTGTCTCTCAACTCTCTCTCTCTCTCCTTCACATTGCTTGATTCATCACTCTTTGCGAGTGCTGGCTCGGCATCAAGCCGCACTTTGGCCTCTTCCGGAGACTCTACTCCATGGAGAGGCAATCTGGCACCGGTGGTGTTTATCCACTGGGTGGCTGCATCATCTCTATCTGCTCTACTGTCCAATTCTTCTCTTTCTCCATTTGTGAGTCCGTCCAGTACTGGCACAGGAAGTGGTTCTACATCCGCGACGTCAAGCTGGACAGTCAGCATTTTGGTCTCGCCCCTTTCGATTCCACCCAGAAGATCACCCGAAAGAGGTCGTGTGGGAACGACATCTTAGAGGGTGAATCTGCAGAGGTGGAGAAGCTCTACAAGCGGGTGGAATCTCTTCAGCTTGTGGCCGGCAAAGAGGTCAATGGTGTCGACATCATCCGCACCATCCTCAAGCGTCGGGTGCAACCACTACAAGCGAGGGCGCACCTGATGTTCCTTTATGCTGGCTGCAGCGACCCGACAAGGGTTTTGTCTGAGGAGATGTCTTCAGGTGACCTTGATAAGGCTCTTCGGCCTCTACTGAAGTTCAAAGACGATGAGGACCTCCCGAGGAAATCTTTGACCGCCCCTTTCAACGCCAAGAAAGTAGTCCCCCAGGTGAAACTTGTAGTTGCG
Organism: Avena sativa; assembly: GCA_916181665.1. Classification (NCBI taxonomy): domain Eukaryota; kingdom Viridiplantae; phylum Streptophyta; class Magnoliopsida; order Poales; family Poaceae; genus Avena; species Avena sativa. The sequence goes on along the minus strand of OV702284.1, from coordinate 180,523,661 downwards.
CGTAGCGCTATTTCGAGTCCATGTTGTTTGCTACTGGTATTTATTATTGTGCATTTCTTATCTTTGATATGCAGGACTTCGAGGTAGCGGGGATGATTCCCCCTCTACTTGAGAAGTACACGGATGCGCCGGATAACGAAGAGTCAGAATCCGAATCATAGATTCCCCTGGTGCAGTCTCGTTCAATGGAAGCCCCCGAGCCGAGCGAAGGGCATACCCGAAAACGCTCCCGGAGCGAAACTTAGGATGGGGAAAGCCACCAACACCGAGGTGTCCGTCCTTCCTCGGGTAGCATACTGGGGATGAGGGTGCATCGTCTGCACCCTTTCCTGCTGTGCCTATTCGGGTGGTGACCCCGCAGCCGCCGGCCAAGAAGAAGAAGAAGGAGAAGGAGCCTCATGTCTTCAATTTGCCAGACATAGCATCGTATGGCGCTCTATTCGAATCTTGTTACTTTATTCATGTGCTAAGTATTAGCTTGTTGTTGATCTGGTTCTCTGTAAGTGCTAGCAGTAACCATTCGGAGGAGTCCCTCGAGGAGGGGACTGAAGAGATGGTCGGCGAATCGAAGCCGACAGCTTCGTTTTCCAAGATGGTGGCCAACTCTGCTGACGAGGATTCGAGCTCCATGAGGCGGGAGGCTCGATCACTTGTTATGTGGAAGACAATATCCAAACCTTCGGAGTCCACGCTAGGCCATGTAAGTGTTGTTCTTTCACTACGTAGGGGGAGCCCCGAGCCCTTTACTCATCAGACCTGTTGACCTTTTTGTAGACTTTTGTTCGGAGTGCCAACCTTCTCATCCAGCAGCATATGTTGCTAGAGGGTGATCTCTCAAACAGCTCCGAGGTGTATTTATTTCGAGTGCGTCAAGTTTCCTCGTGTATTTACTATTTGCTGCCTCATACTGCAGATGAGAACAACGATGCTCTCCGCAAGCTGAACGCTCTCGAAAATAGCCTCAGCAAAGCAGAGAAATAGGCGGAGGATGCTGCAGAGGCCCTTCAGCACCAGCAGAAGGAGGCTGAAGACCGTGAGTAGCAGCTCGCGGCCATCGCAGCAACCCGGGAGAAGGCCATGGCTGAAAAGTTGATGGCTCCTACCAAGTCTATCTCTTGTATGTTACCTTGCAATTCTTTTGAGTGCTCTGTTTCGCGAGTGCGATTTCTCTTTCCTCAATCAAATGTTTTATTGCTATTCTTTGCTAGATGCTTCTGGCATCGCGTTAGACCGCAGCACGCTGGAGCACGGGGATCTCCTGCCGGATGCCCTTGCAGCGATCGAAGATCATTGAAACTTGTCCATGGGGGCGCTCGATAAACCCAAGAAGGTCCTCACCTGCTTATACAAGGAGATCAATCCCAAGGATGTTGCCCTTGAGGATGTCGACTCCCTTGCGGAGGCTTTGGAAGATGATGCTCCCGCCCAGTACAAGCGCATGCATAAGGGGGTCGGTGCTGCCATAGGACTGGCGATGGCGCAGGCATCTGGAGCCCAACTGGATCTGACACAGATCATGTCCAGGATGCCGATGGCGGCAGATGGTTCTGAGGTATCTTTTTCAACCTTTGCCTCCCACTGCAAGTATTTTGGGCCTAAGCTCATTCATCTCCTGGCCGACTATGCGGTAGAGCAGCAGCGAGCGGCCAAGAGTAGGCAGTCTGGCTCTGAACCTGCCCCGGGTGCTGGCGCTTAGGCCCTTCTGCAGTGTAGCTAGTCTAGCTCTCTTTGTTTTGCTGCATCTATAACCCCTTTTGAATGAACAAGCTTCAATTTGCCATGAAATGGATTTATTTATGTATATGTATGAATCTGTCTTTCAACTGCTGTTCAAAAATTGTTTGTGATGTTCATGTTTGCCTGTTTACCCTTCGGGTCCTTCGGGTGAGGTTCCAGTGATCACACCTTCTCCTACACCTGGTCCTTGCCTGTCGCTAAGTGAGTCATTGCAGTTGCCTTGTATGTCACATCCTGAGCATCCTTGGTCACGCGGATGTGTGGGAATCCAAATCCGAGTGAGCCACTTCCAGGGAAGAGTTTCTTCTGGAGGAATTGCGGCAAATGGGCGAGCAACTCCAATGTGAGTTACGTGGACTCTTTGTCTTTTCGCGTGCATCAGTTGTTTTCTGTGAGTTTATTCACTGCTTTGTGTGCAGTTGTGAATATTCTTCCAAAGGAAGAGAAGGAGCGCATAGCGATCCGGATGAATTGCTTAACACTAGAAGAGCTGGAAGCCAGCTGTTTCTTTTGGATGAACAGCGATCGTCCTTGCGATGGTGCAAGATCGTGTCCACCAAGTCCTTCGGGTGCTAAAGCGAGTGAGGGCATCGATTGCGGTGATTTGGGCGAAGATATTCCCCTTGGATTCTGCTCCCTCCAGCTTTTTGGGTCTTCTTGGGAAGTTTTGGGATGCAGGCCATGTCAAGGAGTTGGTACGTCATCAACTGGTGGCGGGCGTAAAGGCGGCCCTTGCACTTGTTCGGCTGCATCGTCGCGATGCTGATCTTGTGGAGATAGTGGTTGGGCCACCTTCGCCTCAAAATGGGATGGCATGGGATATGCGTCCACATTATTCAGTTGTGGCGCAGTATGCCGAAGAGATTGTCGATGTGTTCGAGGAGCAGACAAATGTTCTGCTCCAGCACAATTAGGTCATGTAAAGCAAAAAAATGAGATAATGTAAAGCCTGTATTTATTTGACTGGGCTTGTAGTGCCCTTTGTAAAGTTTGTATATGTTGGCACATAGTGTGTTGCATGATTATGTAATGTGCATATCCTTTTTGTTAGCCTGACATGGTCAGCTACTCAGGTTGTATGTGTTTGTTGTCAGTCGACGAAGTCATAAGGTGAGGCGCAGCCCCTTGAGAGTGTTTACCGATAAGTAATGTAAGGGAAAAGATTTTTGGGCCAAGGAACTTAGATTTTATTCATCGTAAACGAGGAGGTACATTGTTTGGTTGAATATCCTGGCTAAGTAGACTTATTGAAAGTAAAGGGTAACTAGGGGTAGAAGCGTCGTAGTCGTGCGACGTTCTAGGGGTTGGAGTATTCGAATCCTGATGCGACATCCATTAGGCGGTAGGCGCCACCTGGGATGACTTAGGTGACGATGTAGGTTCCTTCCCATGGTGACTCAAGCTTCTTGTGCCCTTCTTGCTTGAGTCGTAGGACGAGGTCTCCTTCAACGAAGGACCTTGGGCGCAGCCGACGGCTGTCGTAGTTGTGAAGGCTCTGCTGGTACACTACGAAGCGGGCCATGGCGATGTCACGTGCCTCGTCGAGCATGTCGACGACGTCTTCGAGTGTGGCCGATGATTCGGCTTTGGTGTAGGCGGCGACCCATGGGGCCTTGTAGCGTACCTCAGCAGGTAGCATAACTTCGGCTCCGTGCACCATGAAGAAGGGTGTCTAGCCGGTTGAGCTATTTGGCTTTATGCGCAGGCTCTAGAGGACAGAGGGTAGCTCGTCCGCCCAGGCTCCCGCAAGCCTTTCGATTGGGTGTAGCAGGCACTTCTTGATGCCGTTGCCGATAAGGCCGTTGGCCTTTTTGACATGTTGGTTGGTTTGTGGATGCGCCACGAAGGCGTACGACAGGTTGATTTCGAGGTTCCCGCAAAATTCTCGGAACTCCTTGGAGATGAAGTTCGATCTGTTTTCCGTTATGATGCTTGTGGCACCCCGAACCTATAGACAATGGACTCGAAAAATTTGACGGATGTTTTGCCGCTTTGGTTGGTGACGGGCATGGCTTCGATCCACTTGGAGAATTTGTCGATGGCCACCAGGAGGAAGACGTGGCCCCTGGCGAGGACTTTGGCAGTTTTCTGATCATGTCGAGGCCCCATTGGGAGAAAGTCCAAGCCACGGGAATAGGCCGCAGCTCTGATCCTGGCACGTGTGGCTTGTCCGCATACCTCTGACAGCCGTTGCACCTCTAGACTATCTCCTTGGCGTCGTTCATTACGGTTGGCCAATATAACCCAACTCGTAGAGCTTTGGTGACCAGGGTGCGGATGCCTACGTGATGGCCGCAGATACCCTCATGGATGTCTAGGAGGATACTTTTGACGTTGCCGGTGGTGATGCATCGTTGGGGCACACCCGAAATGCTGCGCTTTTACAACTCGTCATTGATGATAGTGAAGGCCTTCGACCGGCGAGATATGCGTCGGGCATCTGTCGGGTCCTCAGGCAGCTGATTGTCTATCAGGTAGAAAGGGTACGGTTGCGTCCACGTTTCATCAATCGCCATGACCTGAATAAGGCTTACCAACTCGACCTCCGTGTCGAGCTTTTTGGGTCCTTCGGGTAGCACATCCCCTGAGTGTTCTGCTTCTTCGGCTGAGCCTTTTGGGAATTTCCTCTTGATGGAGGCTACGCAGATTTGTTTGAGGAATACTCCTGGTGGCACCCGATCACAGGTGGAGCCAATGTTGGCGAGCTTGTCGGCCTCCTCGTTTCTCTCACTGCCAACATGTCGAAGTTCGCAACCGTCAAAGTCTCCTTCTAGTGAATTGTAGAGCGCACGGTATGCAATCATGTTGGTGCTATGGGCATCGCACTCGTTCATCGTCTGCTAGACGACGAGGTTCGAGTCAACATAGATGACAAGGCGTGTTGCGCCGCACACCTTAACCATCCTCATGCCGTGGATGAGGGCCTCGTATTCGGCCTCGTTATTGGAGGCCAGGAATTTCATCCGAAGGACGTACTTCATCTTGTCGCCTTGAGGGGACGTCAGTATGACGCCGGCTCCTGCTCCAGCCTTGCGCTTGGAGCCGTCGAAGTGCATCGTTCAGGACTGCGACATGTCCGGAGTGTCCGGCAGCTACAGCTCCATCTAGTGGACGAGGAAGTCAGGGAGTACCTGGGATTTGATGGCGGTGCATCGCTCGTAGATGATGTCTTGAGAACACAACTCAATGCCCCATAGGGCTACGCGCCCCGTGGCTTCGGGGTTATTCAGGATATTCGACAGCAGGGCATCGTTGACGACCATGATCTAGTGCTCCTGAAAGTAGTGGCTCAGCCGACACACCATCATGAATACGCCGTAAGCAAGCTTCTGGTAATGAGGGTACCTATGCTTTGTCAGGGTTAGTACCTCGCTGAGGTATTAGATTGGGCATTGGACCCATGGGTCTTGCCATTTTCGGGTCGTTCGACCATGAGTGCGGTGCTGACCACCTGGTGTGTGGCTGCTATGTACAACAACAACGGCTCCTGCTCCTTCGGCGTGACCAGGACAAGTGATGTGGAGAGCAGCCGCTTGAGGTCCTCGAACGCATCGTCTGCTTCGGGTGTCTACTCGAATTTTTCCGTCTTGCGCAGCAGTTGGTAAAAGGGGAGAGCCTTCTCACCCATTCGACTGATGAATCTGCTCAGCGCCACGATTTGTCCGGCTAGCTGCTGGACCCCTTTGAGGTTCTTTGGCTTCTCCATGGTCAGTATGGCCTAATTTTCTTCGGGTTCGCCTTGATGCCACGTTGGGAGATGAAGTACCCGAGTAATTGGCTAGACGGGACACCGAAGGCACACTTGTCTGGGTTCACCTTTATCTTGTAGCGATCAAGGTTATTGAACGTCTCGCGGAGATCGTCGATGAGCGTCCTAGCCTCCTTGGTCTTGATTACTATGTAGTCAACATAAGCCTAGATGTTGCGGCCGATCTGCTCCTTCAGACATGCTTGCATGCACCTCTAGTAGGTGGCGCCGGTGTTCTTCAGGCCGAAGGGCATGGTGTTGTAGCAAAATACCCCGAACGGCATGATGAACGTTGTTTTCCCCTGATCTTCGACCTTTAGTCGAATTTGGTTGTAGCCTGAGTAGGCGTCAGGGAAGGAGATCTTCTCGCATCCTGCAGTGGAATTAATCATTTGATCGATCCTTGGTAGAGGGAAGTGGTCCTTGGGGCAATGATTTTTAAGCGATGTGAAGTCCACGCACATTCATAGGATGTTTGTGTCCTTTTTAGGAACCAGCATGGTGTTGGCCATCCACTCGCTTTGTTTGATTCCCCTGATGAAGTTGGCATCGAGGAGTCTATTGACTTTGATCCCAACTGCCTCGGCTCTTGGTTCGTACAGTCGATGCATCGACTGCTTGACTGGCTTTGCATCTAGAAACACATTGAGTGCATGCTCGGCAAATTCCCTGGGAACTCCTGGCATGTCCACAGGACACCAAGCGAAAATTTCCCAGCGCTCACGGAGGAATTCGACGAGCGTGCTTTCCTATGCGGGACTCAGGTCGTTGGCGATCAACGTCATCTTAGAGGCGTCCGTCGGGTGAACCTGCACCTTATTTGTGTTGACCGTGGAGTCGAACGACATATCGGGTGAGTTTTGCCTGGTGACTGGGGGTGCCCCGTTATCTGTCACCTCCTTGAGCTTCGTTGACTGGGAGCTCCTCCCCCATCTGTCTGACCTGGTGAAGCTTCCTGAGACGGTGATGACTCCCTGGGTCCTGGCATCTCAAGTAGAAGGTACGCGTAGTGCGATACTGCCAAGAATCTTGCGAATGCCACGTGCCTGAGGATGGCGTCATACTGTGATGGCCAGTTCATCACTTCGAACTCTAGCCGTTCACACCTGAAGTTTTCGGCTTGCCGAAGATGACATCAAGCCATATCTTGCCCAAGGCTTATATGCCCTTCCCTAGTACGATGTCGTGGAACATCGTGCCCGACGGTTCTAGGCTACATAGCGGGATTCGCATGGCTGCGAGTGTGCTAGCGAACATCAGGTTGATGCCGCTACCGCCATCCATAAAGACGTGGCTCATCTCGAATCCCCTGATCTGGGCCTCGAGCACCAGGGAAGAGTGACCTGGGCGAGGTATCTGGCATGGGTGATCTGAACGGTCAAACGTGATGCAGGACTCCGAGCCGCTGAGGTACCCAGGTATGGCTGGTGGAGAGGTCACGACCAGGTTGACTTGGTGTGTGATCTTCTTCTGCACCCTGTTGGTTGGGCGCCCCTTCTGGATCATCATGGACCCTACCGGTGGTGGGTACCCATCTGCATTGTTATTTGGTGTCGGTGCAGCAGGTGGCTGCGAGGGTCCTCCAGGTGGTGGTGGGGCAGCTCCGTGTGCGACGGACCCAGGGGCCGATGCGAATCCTGGGTTCAACGCTTGGCGTCGCATCTGGGTGAATCCCTCGCTGAGCTTCTGGAATTCCTAGCAGTCCTTGAGCATGTGGTTGGGCTTCTTCTTACAATCTTGTTTGTCGATGTAGAAGTGGATGGTGGAGGGACCGGAGAGCTTGTCGTATGCCGAAGGCTCGTCAACGCGGTTGCGACATTGCCACGTTTGTGTGGGCCGTCCACCATCACGGTAGTTGCTGCCGCGGTGCCCGCTATTTCGGTTGCCATCATCGTGGAGATCAGCGTATCCGGCCGCAACCATGTCGACTCCGTCGCGATCGTCGTAGACGCGTGACCTTCTCTTGCTGCGGCGATCGCGCAGGCGGCCAATGTCATCTTCGTCATCCAAATGTGTTCGGTTGACAGAATCCTCGCCATCTGCCCAGCAGTTGGCGATGTCCATGAGGTGGTCAAGGGTTTTGGGCTTGATGCGCCTGAGCTCCTCCTTGAAATCTAGGCGCCTGGCACCATCCTTGAAGGCGTCGATTGCTCTTTCTTCGGAGATGTTTGTGGTGGAGTTCTTGATGTGAGACCAGTGTAGTATGTACGAGCGGATGGACTCGTTGGTTTGCTGGGTGCAGGCCTGCAGCTCTTCGATTGAGGCTAGCCTCTTGTTGGTGCCCTTGAAGTTGCGGATGAAGCTGTATGCCATCTCTTCCCAGCTTCGGATGGAGCCGGAGGGTAGGCTGCTGATCCAAACCCTGGCTGCGCCTGTCAGCTGCAGGTGGAGGCAGGGTAAGGTGGTGTTCTTGTTCCCGCCGTGGAGCTTGACGGATGACAGATGATCGTCGAGCCAAGATTTTGGCTCCTACGTGCCGTCGAACTTCGGGTTGTCCAAAGGAAGCTTGAAGTTTCTCGACATCCATGGCTGCTGAACGTATCTGCCGAAGCATCTGGCTCCACACAGTTCTCCCGTCCTCCTCCTCGGACTTAGCTGAACATGCGCGTTTAGCACGTGATTTGTCGATCTTGTGCTGAGTGAGCTCACTACAAGCATCGTAGTTGCTGCTGCGGCGCCGTGGGCTCTGACGGCGTTGGGGCAGGTCATGCTCCTCCTCATCAGATGAGGGTGTGTGGCTTCGAGTGAACTTGACCGCGGCCTTCTTCTATGGCTCCGCGGGAGTTTCATCGTGGAGCGAAGCTCTGACGTGTTCGAGGCCTGCTAGCGTAGTCTTGTGGATCGTGTTCTTCGGGTCTCCCGCTAGTGGCGGGTTAGATGCGAGATAGGTGGTGGCTGCCATGATTGCAGCCTGCGGAGTTTTCGGCATGATGTTGCCTTGCGAGTCCATCGTCATAAAGGACGTGTCGAGTGCCTTAGTGACCTCGCGTCGTTCGGTAGGGTCCATGCGCTCCAGGCGGGATCGGTACTTGTTGGCTTTGTTCCCGTTTGAAGAGGAGCCGCCAGCGGTGGAGAGTGCAGCTCGCCGCACGCTTGACTCTTCCACTGCTCGCTTGTGTTTTTCGCGCTCGTCCGGTAGCTTGACCTATCGATTGTGCTCATCGATCAGGAGCCAGTGATAGGCCATCAGCAAGTCATGGGAGGCATCCATAGGTAGGATTTTAGTGCCTCGCATGGCTTCGTGTGCGATCTCCCAGCCTTCCTCGTTGAGGCTGATCTGGTTGTAGGTGCGATTGCCGCCCTCAGTGGCTCTAGCCGCCCTGCTAGACGGGTTTACCCGGTCTCACTCGTTCTCAACATGAGGGTTGGGAGGGGGATGGCACTCGAACCGAGCGGTGGATCGGTTCCATTGTTGACGTCACCACCATGGATGACGGCGCACAGGTAGCACTCATAGAGTGGGTTGCTGCTGCTGCATCTTTCATATCTAGAACTGTAGGTTCCTTCATCCGAAGGGGGATCGCACAGATTGGAATTGCAGCTACAGCTGCCACCCGAGTCGTTCATCAGTGTTGATGTATGGAGGGCGCCGATGGGCGGGACCCACATAGCAGGCCTGATTGATGGAAGTGGCACCCGCTCTAGGAGGCGGAGGGTGCCAGTTTGCCCCACTTGGAAGAAGCTCCCGAACAGCATCTTGATTCCGTCGCTGACGGACTCGAAATCTTTGAGGGTGGATGGAGAGTGGGCGATGAAGTCGAAGGCTTCTAAGAGGAGATGACTCTCCGTTGCTGATGAATCGTAGATCGCTCCGGATGGGACCGTCACGACCGCACGATCAGCGTCCCCAGTTCCCACAGACGGCTCCAATTGACGAGGGTTCGATTCGTCAATGCCCATTGTTATAGACTTGGGTTTTGGAGAAGATGAGAATGCTGGAAGTCGCGAGACGGTTAACAGACAAGCAACATGAGGACACGAGGTTTACCCAGGTTCAGGCCCCGAGAGGGAAAACCCTACTCTTGCTTGTCTTTTCTTGATTATGACGGAAAGAAGGTTATAGGGGTGCGTAGATGCAATATGGCATGAGGTGTGTGTATGAGGTCGTGATTGTCCTTCTCGCAGTACCCTCCTGGCGTTTATATAGATAGGCCAGGTCCCGAGGGTAGGTCGAGTCGGTTACAGATTAGGGTTGAAACCCTTTGAAATTCTATCTAATCTAGACTTGTCCTCCAAGGATTCGAATCCTCCATGGGCTTGGACCACCCGAAATCTTCTTGGGCTGCAAGTCCTAACGTGGGCCTTCCTTGGGCTGGACTGGGTATAGCAATGTTATGCACCCGTAGGGTATATCCATGTTAGTATGAATTGTGGTTTGGTAAGAATCCTAAATTGTCATTCCTTAAAATTTGGGATTGCGAAGCTTATGTAAAGAAGTTACAGCCCGACAAGCTTGAACCCAAAGAGGGAAAATGCATCTTCATAGGATACCCTAAATAAACAATTGGGTATACCTTCTATCATAGATCCGAAGGCAAAATCTTTGTTGCCAAGATTGGATGCTTTCTCGAGAAGCAGTTTCTTTCGAAAGAGGTGACTGGAAGGAAGGTAGAACTCAACAAGGTTGTCGTACCTTATCTCGGATTTGAGAGTAGCGCAACACTGGAAGATGTTCATATGCCACCTGCACCAATAAGAGAGGAAGCTAATGATAATGATCATTAAACTTCAAACAAAGTTACTACTAAACCTCGTAGGTCGACGAGGACTCGTACCACTTCTGATTGGTATGATCCTGTAATAAGTGTCATGTTGGTGGACAACACCGACGACCCTGCGACCTATGAGGAAGCCATGATGATCCCAGATTCCAAAAAATGGCAAGAATCCATGAAATACGAAATTGGATCCATGTACGAAAACCAAGTGTGGACTTTGGTGGACTTACTCGATGGCCGGAAGGCTCTTGAGAACAAATGGATTTTCAAGAAGAAAACAAATGCTGATGGTAATGTAATCGTCTATAAAGATCGACTTGTCGCGAAAGGTTTTTGACAAATTCAAGGAGTTTACTACGATGAGACTTTCTCACCAGTAGCGAAGCTAAAGTCTGTGAGGATTTTGTTAGCAATCACTGCATATTACGATTATGAGATATGGTAGATGGATGTCAAAACGGTGTTCCTCATTGGTGACATTGAAGAAGAGTTGTATATGGTACAACCCAAAGGTTTTGTCAATCCTAAAGATACTAACAAGGTATGCAAACTTCAACAGTCCATTATGGATTGAAGCAAGCATTCCGGAGCTGGAATCAATGTTTTGATACGGTGATCAAAAGCTTTGGATTTTTACAAACTTATGGAGAATCTTGTATTTACAAGAAAGTGAGTGGGAGCTCTGTAGCATTCCTAGTACTATATGTAGATGAAATATTATTGATTGGGAATGATATAGAACTTCTTAAAAGTGTCAAAGACTATTTGAATAATAGTTTTTCAATGAAGGATCTTGGCAAAGCTACATACATTTTAGGTATCAAGATATATAGAGATAGATCAAGTCGCTTAATAGCGCTTTCACAAAGTACATATTTGGATAAGGTTCTAAAGAGGTTTGGAATGGAAGAAAGCAAGAAAGCATTCTTGCCCATGTTGCCCAATATGACCTTGAGTAAAACTCAAAGTCCAGCTACGATAGAAGATAGAGAGAAGATGAACCAAACTCCCTATGCCTCAGCCATAGGCTCTATCATGTATGCCATGCTGTGTAAAAGACCGGATATTCCATATGTTGTTAGTTTGACTAGCAGATATCAAAGTGATCCAGGAGTTGATCATTGGATAGCGGTAAAAAATATCCTAATGTACTTAAGAAGGACCAAGGATATGGTTCTTTCTTATGGAGGTGACGAACATCTCGTTGTAAACGGTTACACTGACGCTAGTTGGAACACCGATCCGGATGATTCTAAATCACAATCTGGATACGTATTTACTTTGAATGGTGCATCAGTTAGTTGGAGGAGTGCTAAGCAAAGCATTGCGGTGAGATGTTATTAATAAACATCTAATGTTCATGATCAGGAAGTCATGATCATCTATTAATCAACAAGCTAGTCTCACCAGAGGCTTTACTAGGGACTCTTTTATGTTTACAAAACACACAAGTATTAATAACTATAGGAGTTTTTTCATCACATCACTTGGGGGAGGACTCGGCTAGGATAGGGAACACTGGCCGCCGCCCCTCCACCCATATAAGGAGGGGTGGGGATCCCCCTTGGCCCTCACCCCAAAAACCCTAGCCTCTGATGCCTATATCCCTAGCCTCCGCAACCCTCTCTCCTCCATACAACTGCTTTGGCTTAGGCGAAGCCTTGCAGTAATCTCTTCTCCACCACCACCACCACACCGTCGTGCTGCTGGGATTCTGTGGAGATCTACAACCTCCGTTGCCCTGCTGGAACAAGGGAGAGGAAGGTCTTCATCAACTACCGTACGTGTGACCGACTGCGGAAACACTGTTGGAACGTGGTGGCAGAAGGATCGTCTACACGATCTTGAGATCGGCAAGTGAATGACTACATAAATCACGAGAATACGATCTCGTTAAACGCTTTGGATCTACGAGGGTTAGTACTCTATAAAATCGTTGCACTAATCTCGTAGATTAGATCTTGGCTTTTATGTGTTCATGCGATAGAATTTTTTTGTTTCCATGCTATGAACCCCTACACGTCCTTCAGGCGAGTCGTCCTGGTAATGTTTAGTATATCCTTGATTTTGTCCCGGTTCACCTCTATGCCTCTTTCAGACACGATGAAACCTTACAATTTTCCGGCTGGTATTCTGAAGAAGCACTTCATCGGATTTAGCATCATATTAATTTTTCATAGGCTAGCAAATGTTTCCTCTAAGTCGGAAATTAACGTTTCCTTCTTTTTGTACATCACTGCTATGTCATCTACGTATACATGGACATTACGTCCGATTTGATCATGGAGACAACGTTGCATAGTGCGCTGATAAGTTGCTCATGCGTTCTTTTAGCCAAAAGGCATAGTTTTGTAGCAGAAGGTTCCGAAAGGAGTCACGAAAGATGTCTTGATTTGATCTGATTTATTCATCGGCATTTGATGATATCTGGAATATGCGTCAAGAAAATAGAGTAATTTCAACCCTGTCGTTGAGTCGATAACCTTATCGATTCTTGGCAAAGGGAACACATATTTTGGACAAGCCTTGTTCAAGGCGGTATAATCAACACACATCCTTAATTCAATAGTGTTCTTTTTAGGGACGAGTACACTATTTGCCACCCAATTTGTATGGATGACCTCTGTTATGAATTCAGCTAAATCTAGTCGGGCTAATTCCTTAGCTATAGCTTTGCGTTTTTCATCACCAAACTATTGTAAGGACTGTTTGATGGGTTTAGTGTCGGGATACACATTAAGAGAGTGCACGACAAGTTCCCTAGGTACTCCAGTCATGTCAGAAGGTTACCATGCGACGATATCATTATTTGCTTTGAGGAACTCAACGAGCACACTTTCCTATGCAAGGTATAAACCTACCCCTACGTTCGTCGTCTTGGAGGGATCAACTTCCTTCAGCGACGTCTTCTTCGTCTCTTTTGACGCCTTGAACTGCATGCTTGGTTTTATCACTTCATTCTTCGTTGCAGGCATCTCAGATGGGTCAGTGTTTTTCTTGATCTGCTGGTACTCTTGGGCATGTAGCATGGCTTCAGCAAAGGCGACAGATCCTTCCTCGAAATCTCGTGCTTCCTTCGGGTTTCCCCGGATGGTGATTACGCCCTTTGGATCCGGAAGTTTTATCATGTTGTATATGTAACAAGGGCAGGCCATGAACGCCCAGTAAGCCGGACGCCCGAAGATGGCGTGGTAAGCACTTTTGAATGGTACCACCTTGAAGGAGAATGGCTCAGTTCGGTAGTTATCCAGAGTTCCGAATGTCACGTCCAGTGTGATCTCACCTAGAGAATCCGCCTGTCTTCCTGGTAAAATGCCATGAAAAGTCATGTTGCCGTGATTTAACGGGCTTTCGTGGATCTTCATGCAGTGAAGTGTCTCAATGTAGAGGATGTTGATGCTGCTACCACCGTCCATGAGAGTTTTAGAGAACTCGTAGCCATCAATAAGAGGATTGACAACCAGAGGGTACTTTCCCTAACAATGTGTTTTCCTCGGGTGATCATTGCGGTCAAAGGTGATGGTTACATCCGACCAGTCCAAGAATTGGGCGACAGTCAGAACCGTGGCATTAAGCTCATGGAGAAGAGCCTTTCTGTCCTTGGTCGCTAAGTTCCAAGGAAGCAAACGTATGTGTCTTTCTTTGTAGGGTAATCCTTTTTTCCATCCGACTTGGGTTGTGCGGCATCCACTTCTTCCATATCGGAATCTTCCTTGGCCTCTTTGCCTTTCTCGGAGTTTTTCTTTCCTTTTCGTCGCTTGGCCCTGTAGCCAGCGGATTCGTCTCTTTTGATGTCATCATTAAAACGACACTCAGCATTAGTTTGGGTAGAACCCACGTTCTTGTCCAGGTGATGAACACAAGGGTTATTGGCAATGTCGGCCTAGGAATAGGTTCTTCTGGGCTGTTGATCTCCTCTCCCCTGGACTCGGGAAGTTCCATAGCCTTGTCCCCGGACGCCTCCGCACCCTCCTCGTCCTCTAGATTTGAATGTTGCGTTAACAGCTGCATTATCCAGAGCCAATTTTTCTTCCGAGGTATAGTTGCTCTTCCGATCTTGCTTTTTTGGCTGTTTGGCCGCATGAGGGTTGGCCAGAACATACAATGATCCTTCTGAATCATCATCAGCGTCTGCATACTTGCTCGCTGTTTCTATCATTTCCCCAAAGTCAGTAACGTGGTCAAGCTTCAGCATGTGCCATAGTAATCCGACTGGGAGCCCTGTGATGAAAGCTTCGATCACGGTTTGTTCATTTACTCCTTCGCAGGAGTTCTTTATGCCAATCCATCATCCGAGGTAATCCTGGCAAGTTTCTCCGGGTCTTTGAGTGCAACGCTACAAGTCTTCGACTCTGTAGGGCCTTCAGTATGTTCCCTCAAAGTTTGAAAATAATGCACTTTGCATATCATACCAGTTATGAATTGAATTCTCTGGAAGTTCATTGAGCCAGTATCGAGCCGTCTTCCGCAACACGAGTGGGATATATCAGACTGCGACTAGGCTATTTCCTCCTTTGGCGATGCAGCAGGCCTGTAAAAATTCTTGGAGCCAAGTATGTGGTCAAGCTGCTCCGTCATAGGGTTGAATGTGTTTGGCGAAGCCAAAGTCAACCGGAAACTTTGTCCGATGAATACGTGGTCCAAAGCATTTGGGTCGCACATACACGTCCCCCTCCTCGTACCATCATGCTTCTATGTTTGATTCGATTCTGTGGCGAGCGTCATTTGGCGAGAGTTATCTACGCCTTATTTGCTCGTTGTGCCTGCGTGGCGGCGGAATTGGATTTCGGTTTCTTCTTCTACCATTGCCCACTCCACCCCTGTGGCTCCCATGGCTGCGATGTGATCCTTCATGGTCACTATTGGGTGGTGATGGTGGCCCTGGTGGGTTATTTTTGGCTGAGCGGTGAGGTGCTGGAGCTTCATTATTCTAGATCCGATTCTGATGAGCTCCATCCTTGCTACTGTCAGGGCGACCTTCGTCGTTTCTTCATCCGGCGTTGTTATCAACCTGGCGGTTGGTTTGCCTAGGAGGCGGCATTCTACACCGGTCCTCTACTTGTTGGCATCGCACTTCCGGATCTTCCCTGTGTCAGTTTTGCAGACGGTGGGGTTGATGAAGGACTAGTGCCCTTGCGGCATCTTGGGATGCAACCGGAATAACTCCTGACCAATCTCGTGCAGCACGGCGATGATGACCATTTGATCCGGTCCTTGAATTTTCTTCTTCTCGAGGGCGTTGATCCGTATCCCTCTTGGGTCTTGCATTGGCATCATGACCTGCATCAGGGTGGCAGAATTTGGTTTAGACGCGGGCTTACCACTGAATGATGCGGCCGTTTTCTGCTGCTGTAGTCCTTTGTCGAGCAATGCAGCACACTGCTGGACCTGTTCTGGAGACGGATTATTGGCATGGATGGCTCGAGCGACTGCAGCATTCTCCACTTGTGTGCTATAGACTCGGATCTTCTCTCCACTTTTTCTATCGAATTAACCCTTGTGGACTTCTGGGTTCTTGTTAGCAAAAACCGGGCCACCTCTAGTTTTGTTTGGTAGTCGCTTGTATTCTGACTGGTACTAGGCAGGATTGATGTCTATCTGTTGCCTAATCTTGATGATTCGTGTAGCCTCCTCGAGCAAAAACAACCATGCTTTTCCAAGTCCTCAGCCCTTTTCCCCAATTGATCTGGAGTAAGATCCTAACCAACCGGGATTGGTATGGTTAGTGCATCTCCATAGATTTCACGCGCACCCTTGGTAACAACGTGTCCATCAACCATAGGATCGTTCGAGGTGGGTTTAGTCGAATCTTCATCCTAGTTCTCCATCTCGATCTCTTCATCGACTTCCTCGTCGTGAGCTTCCTCCACCGGATTAGCCGGTGTCGAGTTTTTATTCCTCTTCTTATTCTTTGACTATCCAGTATCCTTTACGTGCATACCGGTGGCAAAGACGCCTTTTAGTCCGATACCTGGGGATAAACTTCCATTGGTACTTTCCATCATGGTTGACTTCTGGACCTTGGAGGAATCCCCTTTGTCCATGTCATCCTGCGAGGTGTAATCTTCATC
Organism: Avena sativa; assembly: GCA_916181665.1. Taxonomy (NCBI): domain Eukaryota; kingdom Viridiplantae; phylum Streptophyta; class Magnoliopsida; order Poales; family Poaceae; genus Avena; species Avena sativa. The sequence goes on along the minus strand of OV702284.1, from coordinate 180,507,387 downwards.
CATGCTATCATACGGATCCAGAGGTGTCCCTGGATCACCTTGCGCTTGCTTCGATTCGTATTCCTATTCATATGTCTCCATCTCTTTCTTGATGTCTCAGATCTCTTACAACGTCAGTGACTCCTAGGGGGAATCAGGTGAGTCGGCATTTTCTTTGATTGCAATCAAGAACTGAATAATTTCCAGCTCCAGCATCGACAGTCGGATCCAGAGCTCACGTATCTCACGAAGCAATGCTTCTTATTCATGGTCTCAAGGTACCGGAGTAGCTTGACTTCTGCCTCTACCTCGTCGAACCTTTTCTTGATGTTAGTTATTTCCTCGTAGTCAATGTAGGGGGTCTCGTCATCTGGTTAATCATGTGCCTCAAGAGCAATTTTTATGCTCCGGCATCGAAAAAGTCAGATCCGAAGAATATACTCCTCATCCGTATATCCGACGTCAACAGAGAGATTAGACCCAGATTGTTCTTCCACCACTTCTTCCACTATAGGAGCGGGTTGGGTGGGTTTATATTTTCCGGGACCTTGAACTCTTTCACCTCCACAGAGAGAGTAGATCTGGTTTGTTCTTCCTCCATGGTAATCACCTCGATGGTGGGTTGGGCGGGTTCAGCGAAACCAAGGTAGATGAAAATATCGGCAATTGGCATGATGTTCAAGGTCGTCACGGGCTCCTTGGCTGGAATCTAGGTCTCATCTAGAAGAACGAGAGTGATGTCATTGACATAGAGAACGCGACCAACAATGATTGTTTTGTCGATTCCTGCACGCGCAGCTTCTGCCTGGAATGAAGGTACAAAGATCACTGGCCCCATGGTGGGCGCCAACTATCATCGGATTGATGACAAGTACGCCATAGGGGGTCCTAGCGGCGTTGAGAAGATGGGGTGTCAGCCATTCGGGGTTCTGCAAGCGGTGAGAACAAGTTTACCCAGGTTCAGATCCGACTACGGTGATCAAATCCTACTCCTTCTAACAACCCAGTAATATATTGGCGAGAGCCAGATGTTACATAGGATTACAAGAGAGGTTGCCTCTGCGAGTTGGTTGTGTTGATCTATGATCTAGTGCCCTAAAGGCCCCGTAGGTCTGGCTTATAAAGGCGCCAAGACCTAGGGTTACAGGAGAAACCTATCCGGCTATGTTACAGAGTCGGTAACTTTTATAGCTTGGACTACAAGTAATACTATAGGCGTAAGTCGATAAGTCTTCTAGGCCTTGTCGTAGCTGGACTGTATTCCCTCTTCTTTCCCTGAATGGGCAGCCCATGAAGCAAAACTCTAACCCATTCGTGGGCCACCCTGGTCAAAGAGTCCTATGGGTATACCCGGAAAGTATATTCCCAATATATAATATCATATCTTTCACTCCGGAATAGCTTCGATACCCTTCCGATCAACATCGGGTGTTAACCGGAACCTTTCCGGTTTCTCTCTCTCATTTATCCTGCGGTGCCAGTTCGATCCCTAAGCGTCCCCACCCTTAAATGTTCTACCCTTTGGTTCGGAGATGCTCCGAACATAACCAAGAACCCTCTTGTGTCAATGATCATGAGTGGGACCTGGATGCCCATAATGACCACCCATGCATTAACGAATCTCTTTAGCTGCGTTGTCCTATTCCCTTTGCCATTCGATACCTAGGTCACCCTAGATTTGATCTCAAGCATCTCCATACTTGTGTTTGACCTTGTTTCCAATGAGCTCGTTTACTCGTTCCCGTGCCGTTACATTCTATGAACTAGTCATACGCTTGCAAGCTTCATTAATGCAACGTCACCGAGTTGGCCACGTGTATCTATCCGTTACTTGGATTGGTAAATCTTGGTCTTGATTAATACTCCTCAACCCGTTCCTTTGGGAAACCTAGCAATACCTTTATGATCATCCTTTTACGTCTTGCTACTTGATATCATCAAAGTCTCCTTCTAAAATGGTCATTATGCATTATCTCATAGTCAAAGGATTAGGTTACGATGTTTCTATGTTATGATCAATGATGAATTTTAAGTAACTATATCTCATTGTGAGTAACTTTGGGGGTTTGTCTATCACATCATTCAACTAATGATATGACCTTATGTCACATCCCAAAACTCTTCTAATTTTGGAATGTGAAATAAATAAATAAGATTGATTAATTGTTTGACTATGTTGAAAATTCTCAAAGAGAAGAAACTTTTTGAATAGAAAATCCTCTCAACCTTGAATTCAAAATCTTATATTCTTTTGTTATGACCTAAGTAGCCATATAGGCAAAAGGGCATGGATTGATTATGGATTGTAGAATTGGTGTGCAAGATTTCAAAATGAAAATCATGAAGCATTCATAAGCATTTCATTACATCCATGCAAAGTTCCCACAAACTGAATCCAAATCCTGGTATCTAAATCCTATAGTTGATTTGCCCAGATGTTCCTAAAGGAAATTAAATTGACTTTATAAAACCCATTGTTGCTAAGGAATAAATTATTGATAATAGTCTAAATAGATCCAATTAATACTACAAAATATTAGAAACAAAATTGAGCTCATTTGGAGCTAGTATGAAAAAGTTATGGAATAAATACAAACAAATAAAGATATAAATAAAATGGAATATATAAGGATTTATAAATCCACTACTTCCAAACTAGTAAAAAGATTACAAATTTGATCCTATAATGATCTATTCGATTTTATAAAAATTTAGAAACAAGAATCATGTCGTTTGGAGTTCGTATGCAAAAGATATAAGAAAAACAAGTAAATAGAAAAAGAAAAAAAAAAGTCTAACGGGCCGGCCCATCCGGACCGAACCGGCCCAGCCAGCCGACCACGCAAGCGGGCGTACGTGAGGAACGTCTCTATCTGCTTTAAAAGTCGTGCAAAAACCTATTTTCTAAACCTATCTCTATTCAAACACTCGTAACTTTTAATCTACAACTCCAAATTGACTTCCGTTTGTTTCTACTTGTTCCCTATCCAAAAACCTATCTCCCCACCGTCCTAAACCTCCATATAAACTCGTGGAGCCATAGCTGGACGAGTTTCTCTTCTCGAAATCCCGAATCTACACATGCCCGTATCTTATTTTGCTTTTTAATCCATCTAGACTTCGTCGTTTGCCTTCGGTCAAAAAACGAAAGTTGTAGGAATCATGGAAATCTTTCAATCCCGACAAACCTCACCTCTTTTCATCCACCACAGTCTGAGAATTTCGTATCGCAATATTTTAGATCTTACGGTGTAAATCCAAGATGTACTCGCGCTCGTTTCTTCAAATCCAAATTCCTTTGGTGAGAAGGTAGGAATAATGATTCCCCAAAACTTTCATGTTCTAAGTTTTTCAATTTGACCTACGGATTTGTCTCTCTAACACAGATCTATTTCTTGTCTATTCTGAGCCAAAATCGGGTCAATCTCTTCTTCTAGCCACCGGATCCTATCCAGACGGCCGAGATCCAATCAAACCGGTGCGTGCCATGTCGTCATTCCGGTCAGCTTCCTCATCAACGCCATGTCAACGTCAGGTCAACATCTAGTCCCAGTCAGCATGCAAAGTTAACCTGTCCAGTCAGCGGAATATTCCCTGGAATATTTCGTTCGAATTTAAAATTGCACATTATAGATCTAACTTGTAAAATTCATTAGAAATTTATACCACGTCCAAAAATTGCGTATAATATATCAAATTGAAGATAATTTCACGTAGTATCATCTTATCAGAATAGATCCAACTTTTACTGTACGTGGTTACTGCAGTAATTTAATTAGTTTTAATGGTCTTTTAGGTTAATAAATTCATAGAAAATTATCTGTAACTCCGAAAAATATATCAAATTGAAGCTAGTGTAATATACATTAATAATATCTGGTTGGATCTAGCCTTTGCCGACTATTTAACCCGTAGCAATTTAATTAGTTTTAATGGCTTTATAAATCATTAAATTCATAGTAAATTAATTGCTTGTCACAAAAATATAAATGATATACCGATGGAAAGCTAGTTCCATGTAGATCGTCAATATGCAATTATTTCAGCCTTTGACTGTAAGGTTTTGCCGTGAAGATTTAAATGGTTTAATGGCTTATTTAGAGTAATAAATTCATAAGAAAATAAATACTATTAAGAAAATTACAAATAATGTGTCCCTGAAATCACAATTCCGTGGAGATTACAGATATAATTTTAGTTTGATTTTTAGACAACAGAAACTATATGAATCATTTAAAACCATTAAACACTATTTAAATCATACAAAAATATCTATAACTCCGATTAGGGTGAATCCAAGTGCTAAGCTTTTGTATTGACAATATCTATAAAGAAAAATTGCATGACAAATTATTTGGTACTGTTAAAACAGAAATTCATACAGAAATATTTAAACCCATTTAAATAGTGTTTTAATCATAAGAAAATATCTATAACTCCTTTTTAGGTGATTCAAATTGCCACTGTCTCTAAATTGCATTACCTCTATCCAGTACCATCTAGTTCACAATTTAATACGACATAAACTTATTTAGTTCAATTAAAGTGGTATACACCATATTAAATCGATACAACTTTAGTAATAAAAGCTTTAGTGCATTAAATGACTTTCCACATGCATCATGTAATCTAACTATGTTCAGAACTAAAGTAACAACCATTGTGACTTATTAAATTGTCATGCATGTATTTGTTGTATTTGTTTGATCTCTATGTGCTATTGTTTATGTTGTATGCAATTGTTTGATCGATAGATTGCGAGGAGTGCAACGTGTGTGATTGCAACTACTATGATTGCAAGTATTGTGGTTATGACGAGAGCAACCATTATATCTATGAGAATTGTGAGGATTATCTAATCGACTACATCTACAACAAAGGCAAGTGGTGCTATCTTGGTCATAAATGTCCTACTGTTTTTCCATGCATTGTAGATGTTTTTGTAGAATTGCATATGTAGGAATTGATGTGTATATTCTATGCTACGTCCCATATTATTCCCTAGCATTCCTTGTTTATGAGCCACCGTTGGTAGATGTGCTTAGCCATGCTATGACGAACGAGGGCTGGGTTACATCACTGAAGTTGTTTCTAAATGTGTTGGTTTGCGAAAACGAAAAGAACTTAATCAATAAATCTCCTGGGTGTGATGGGATTGATAATTTTTGGTGGTATCATTGCGAAAAGGCACCCAGGACACTGAGAAATTATTGGTTTCTTTGTTTAGAAGCTTTCGTGTGCAACCATGTGCCAATAATGAAATGGGTAGTTGGCTGAACTCAGTAGGTTGTGGTAACTCGAACCCGCGTATCCAGAGATGTAGATAGTGTAGGTTGGACCGGTGCGCGTCGGGATTGGGGAGGTACTTCCCGAACGGTTCCTTCTTGGACTTCTCCCTATCATCGCCCAATATGAGAGTGGTGGTACAAGCTGGGCTGGCCAAGTCACATGGGTAAAGTGTACTAACCCCTGCAGGGTGTATAAACTAAGTGCTTAGCCGTGTCCCCGGTTATGGATAATTTGAGCGACCTGATACTGATGCTATGATATTTCTCACTCATCCTTATTTCTTAATTGCTTAAAACTTGTTGGGTGAACATAATTGGGTAGGAGCACCTGGGAGTGAATCAGAGTGTCCTATTTATCATATTGGAAAACTACTTTGTTACAAATGTTAGGATAAAACTGTTGCTTTATGCAAATGAGCCTGAAATCCACTTGGCCAAATAAGCATGTAGTTGATAGATCTGTTGTTAACCACTTTAGCCTACTTGCCATACATTCAATGTATTGACCATTCGTGGCTGCAACGTTTCATGTTGCAGGTTATATCGTATCCGAGTGATCGTTCATAGGTCGCGAGACTCCACTCAACATTTGTTCACCTGTGGCACATTTGAAGGATGGAGATCTACCTTGTATTCGTTTTCCGCTGTGTACTTGAATAGATAATGTAAATTCTGGATCATATTCGTTGTATTTATGATGCACAGTTATATTTGGTATCATTTTGTACTGTGTGTGCCAGTGAACCGATCCAGGGATTGGCACTATACACATGAACTCGGCCTTATCAGGCGAGGGTGTTACACCTCATTATCAATTGGCACTATCACCCATGATCTCCAAACCATAGATCATCGCTTGACCAATGAGCTAGTTCGCTAGAGGTAACTATAGACCTGGTTGTTAACATACCACATGTGTATTAATGTTTCGTATTAATATAGTTATAGCACGGTAAGAAACGTATTATGAACATAAAAAAGATATATCAAATAAATCACTTTATTATTTGTCTCTAACGCATATCTCCTTCAGTGTCCCACTTGCTCTAGAGTACAAATTAATCTAGCTTTACTATAGGAAATGACTTAACACCAATAGTATCCTGGTGTTACTCATGCTTGGCTTGTGGAAGTCCTTTGGTAAACGGATCTGCAGCATTCAGATCTATATGAACTTTGAAAATCTCGACTTCTCCATTCTCAACATTTTTTCTAATGGCGTGGAATCTCACCTATATGTGCTTGACTATGTAATGAGTTCTTGTTCTGACGCGTTTGCAATGGCACCTGTGTTATCGCAGAAGATTGTCACAGGGTCATCCACATTTGGAACAACTCCCAGTTTGATGACGAAATTGCGTAGCCATACAACTTCATTCGCTATATAATTAACTACAATGTATTCCAACTCCATTGAATATTTTACCACCAATGGTTGCTTCACGCTTCTCCAAGTTACCACGCCACCATTCACCAGAAACTCATATCCTATTTGAGACTTAGAGTCATCTGAGTCTATGTTCTAGCTCACATCCGTGTAACCAGTTACGTTTAGAGCTTCATCACTTCCTCCAAAGACTTGGAACATATCCTTAGTTCTTTTAAGATACTTTAGGATATTTTTTACAGCTGTCCAATGTTCCACTCCTAGATCACTTTGGAAACGGCCTGAACAACTAAGAGGCAGGGCCACACCAGGTTGAGTACATAGCATAACATACATGATAGAACCTATGGCTGAGGCATAGGGGATGTTGTCCATCCTTTCTCTACCAGCAGCTGTTGCTGTACATTGAGTATTACTCAATGGCACACTTTTCACAAGAGTCACAAAACCCCTTTTGGCGTCTTCCATTTTGAACTTGTTCAAAATCTTATCTACGTAAGTACTCTGACTTAATGCTATCAGGTGTCTTGATCTATCTCTATAGATCTTGATACATAATATATAGGCTGCTTCACCTAGATCCTTCTTGGAAAACTGACTACTCATATATTCCTTTACACTCCCTAATAATCTCACATCATTCCCAATAAGTAACATGTCATCCACATATACTACTAGGAATGCCACCGAGCTCCCACTCTCTTTCTTGTAAATACAAGCCTCTTGACTATTTTGGACAAATCCAAAACTCTTGATCACTTAATAAAATCACTTGTTCCAACTCCTAGATGCTTGCTTTAGTCCATAAATGGAACGCTCAAGCTTGCATACTTTTCCAGTATCCTTTGGATCAACAAAACCTTACGATTGCATCATATACAACTCTTCATCAATGTGTCCATTGAGGAATGAGGTCTTGACATCCATCTATCATATCTGATAATCATAATATGCAGCAATTGCTAGTAAAATCTAGACAGATTTCAACATCGCTACAGGAGAAAAGGTCCCGCTGTAGTCAATTCCTTCCACTTATCAAAAAACCTTTGTGACAAGTCTTTCCATGTGGACAATCACATTGCCATCGGCATCTGTCTTCTTCTTAAAGATCCATTTATTCTTGACGGCCCTTCGACCTTAAAGAAGATCTACTAAGTTCCAAACTTGGTTTTCATACATGGACCCTATCTCGGATTTCATGGCTTCTAGCCATTTCTTAGAGTCAGCACTCTCCATTGCTTCCTTGTAGTTTTTAGGTTCCTCTTGTTCATCTAACAAGAATTTCATCACAAGACTACTATACCAATCTAGGATGATAAGTACTCTTTCTGATCTTCGAACCATAGGATCTTGGATGTTATGATCTATATCATTTGTTTCTTCTTCCACTTAGAGGATGATTCTAGAACAGTTTTTGTTGCGCTACTCAGTATTTGGAGAGAAGGGTCAACAAACTCATCAAGCTCTATCTTTCTTTCATTAACTCCTTTGCCGAGAAATTCTTTCTCTAGAAAGGTGCCATTCTTAGCGATAAACGTTTTGTCCTCATATTTGTTGTAGAAGGTATACCCAATAGTATCCTTTTTGGGTATCCTACAATGATACACTTTTCCGCTTTAGGTTCGAGTTTGTTAGGCTGTAGTTTCTTAACGTAAGCCTCACATCCCCAAACTTTCAAGAATGACAATTTTGGCTTCTTGCCATGCCACAATTCATATGGTGTTGTCTCCATGGATTTGGATGCTGCTCTATTTAAAATAAAAGCGGCGGTTTCTAATGCATAGCCCCAAAATGACACAGACAAATTGGTTAAAGACATCATGGACCGCACACTATCCACCGTTCCGAAACACCATTACGTTGTGGTGTTCCAGCTGGCGTAAGATATGATACAATACCGCAGTCCTTCAAGTGCATGCCAAACTCATAACTCAAGTATTCGCCTCCCCGATCTGATCGAAGGTGCTTAATCTTCTTGTTGAGTTGATTCTCTACCTCTTTTTGAAATTCTTTGAACTTTTCAAAGGTCTTAGACCTATGCTTTATCAAATAGATATACCCATATCTACTAAAATCATTAGTAAAGGTAAAAAAATAACGATATATATGGCGTGTAAAGACACTCATTGGTCCACATACATATGTATGTATGATTCCCAACAGGTCTGCTCCCCGCTCCATTATACAGGAGAAGGGTGTCCTGGTCATCTTTTCCATGAGGCAAGGCTCGCATGTTTCAAGAGAATTGAAATCTAGTAATTCTAGAAGTCCATCATAATGGAGTTTCTTCATGCCCTTTACGCTAATATGACCAAGACGGAAGTGCCATAGGTACATGGTATTACCATCATTATGCTTGCAATGCTTGGCATCAATGTTATGGTTGCGTGTACCATAATCAAGATCTAGTAAGACTAAACCTTTGCATAGACTCGCATGAACATAAAATATATCATTCATATAAATAGAACAACCATTTGTTCTAGATTTAAACAAATAACGATCTTGCAACAAACAAGACCCACTTACAATATTCATGCTTAATGTGGGTACAAAGTAGCACTTATTCAAAACTAAAATTAATCCTGAAGGTAGACATGGAGGTAGACCGCCGACGGCCTTGACATCGACTTTCGATCCATTCCCGGTGCGCATCGTCACCTCATCCTTCCCCAGGCGTCATTTATTCTGTAGCTCCTGCTGGGAGTTACAAATGTGAGAAATAGAGCCGGTATCAAATACCAGGTGTTACTCCTGGCGCTTGTAAGGAATACGTCAATAATATTTATACTCCCTCCGTTCCTTGATATAAGGTGTATAGTTTTCTGTAAAAAATTCCAGAATATAAGGTATATGGTGGGATCGTGGGATTTGTTTACATAATTTAGGAGTCAAACTGATTTGGTGAGACGAGATACCGAGATTTCCCTATTTTCCTCTATTCTCACATCGGTCACCTACATGTATTAACATCTAAAAGTATCAATTTTTTTTCTTTTAGTCTATGCGTTAATATTCGTGCAAGAAAACTATACACCTTATATCAAGGAACGGAGGGAGTATCATATATACCTTTGTCTTTCGCGAAAAACTTGTCGGCTTTCTTGTCCTCGAGGTACTCGGGGCAGTTGCGCTTCCAGTGCCCATCTCCCTTGTAGTAGAATCACGTGACACCGGGCTTGGGAATTGGAGCCTTAGGGGGATGGCAACTGGCTTTCCATCCTTCTTAGGCTTCTTGTGCTTCTTATGCGCCGACCACTTAAAGTTGGTGGTCTTATTGACCATCAACACCATGTGCTCCTTCTTGATTTCCACATCAATAGTTTTGAGCATGGCGAACAACTCAGCAAGGGTCTTAACCATCGCTTGCATGTTGTAGTTCATCACGAAGGCTTTGTATCTAGGGGCAGCGAGTGCAACACCCTATCAATCGCGAGCTCGTTCGGGATCTTGCAATCCAAGGCGTTCAAGCGTTGAACGTAGCTAGACATTTTGACCACATGCTCGCTCACACTGCTATGATCTTTCATCTTGGTGGAGAAGAAGAGCTCGGAAGCTTCATACCTCTCGGCACGAGCCTGCGGATCAAGGACGACTTTAAGATCCTCAAAGATCTCAAAAGCATTCATCTTCTCAAAACTCTTTTGAAGCTCCGGCTCCATGGCATAGAGCATTCCACTCTGGATGAGGAAGGAATCATGTGCCTTGGACTGCCAGACATTCTTTTCGTCCTGGGAGGCAGTATCAGCGGGTTTGGCGAGCAATCCTGCCTGTAAGACATAGTTGAGCTTATAGGGGACTAGGAGAATTGTCATGGTACGGTTCCAGGCAATGAAGTTGGACCCATCGGTTTTCAACTTGTCCTTCTCTAGGAATTAGCTAAGGTTGAAGGTGGGTGGGCAAGACATCTACAATGGATTTGCAAAGTGTTTAGACCATGTTCATAATATAATGAGCTTAAATTTTAAGTTTACACTTAAACTAAAATTAATAGGGATTCCACTCCAACGAACATCCCTCCATTCGTTTAGTGGCCACATGATCCCATATCACCATATCATCCCCGATCGTCATGGCCGATGATATAAATCCAAAAATAGACATTCCAAATGTCGATCACATCAACATGTGATTCATGCTCGACCTTTCGGTCTCTTGTGTTCTGAGGCCATGTCTATACATGCTACGCTTGCAAACTCAAACTTGTATTTATTGCAACGCAACATGGATTACATCCAATATATGCGAATGCAGGTATGTCTGACGCCCGATTGTCACGGTGTGCTTCATACCGGAGAACTTTCTTGGTGGTGCACTAACGGCTCAGATATGTAGAGCTCGTTGGGAACCCCAAGAGGAAGGTATGATGAGCACATCAGCAAGTTTCCCTCAGTTATGAAACCAAGGTTATCGGACCAGTAGGAGTAAGGAAACAACTCCAAGGTGTTGCTAGCAACTTGGAACCTTCACAACACAACCACAATACTTTGCCCCAACTTATAGTGAGGTTGTCAATCTCACCGGTTTGCTGAAAACAAAGGATTAAGCGTATAGTGTGGAAGATGGTAATTGATAATAGTAATTGTAAACAGTAAATGGTAAACAGTAGATGGTATATCAATGGTAAGGAATGGACCGGGGTCCTTAGTTCACTAGAGGTGTTCTCCATAAGATAAATAACATGCTGGGTGAACAAATTACAGCGGGGCAATTGACAGATTGAGAATGCATAACAATGCATATACTAGACATCTTGATCTCTACGATATTTGTTTGGGCATTACAACATGATACATAGACCGTAATCCAACTGCATCTATGACTAATAATCCACCTTCAGGTTATCATCCGAACCCCTTCCAGTATTAAGTTGCAAGCAACAGATAATTGCATTAAACAAAGTGTGTAAAGTAAACAATACAATTTCCCTTGGACAAAAGATTGTTGTTTTCTCCCTAGTATCAACAACACATCTACAACCTTAGAAGTTTCTGTCACTCTTCCATATTACTGGAGGCATGAACCTACTATCGAGCATAAATACTCCCTCTTGGAGTTACATGCATCTACTTGGCCAAAGTATCTACTAGCAACAGAGAGCATGAAAGATCACAAATAACATAGACATGATAGATTCAATAATCAATCTGACATAGTATCTCAATATCCATCGGATCCCCGAAAACACAACATGTAGGATTACAGATAGATGATCTTGATCATGAACGGAGCTCATAAGATATAAACATGATAGCAGAAAGGAGGAGAAACAACCATCTAGCTATTGTATGTGTTGGAGATATGCCCTAGAGGCAATAATAAAAGTGGTTATTATTATATCTTTGTGTTTATAATAAATGTTTACATTCATGCTATAATAGTATTAACTAGAAACATTAATACTTGTGTGATTTGTAAACTAAATTAGAGTCCCTAGTAAAGTCTCTTTATAATGCTAGCTTGTTGGTTGATAGAGGATCATGGTTTTCGTGATCATGAACATTGAGATGTTATTAACAACAAGATTATATCATTAGGAGAATGGTGTGATGGACATACTCCTATAGATAAGCATAGCATAAAGATCAAGTCATTTCAATAGTTCGTTTCCTATAAGCTTTCTGATACATAGTAACCTAATTCCTTCGACCATGAGATCATGCTAATCACCATCACTAGAAGGATTCTTTGATGACATCAAACGCCACACGTAACTGGGTGGCTATAAAAGTGGAATTAAGTGTTCAGAAAGTATGTGTTGAGGCACATGGATCAAGAGTGGGATTTGTCCATCCATATGACAGAAAAATATACTATGGGCCCTCTCGGTGGAATGTCACCCAATTGGCTTGCAAGCATGTGACTGGCTCACAAGGGATCACATATCACGGGAACGAGAAAAGAGTACTTATCGGTAACGAGGTTGAACTAGGTATGCAGAGATACAGACGATCAAAACCTTGGATAAGTAAACTATCATGAGACAAAGGGAAATTGCTATCGTATGTAAGTGGTTCATTCGATCGCAAAGTAATCAAAGAAATATGTGGGAGACATATGAATTCCAGATTCCTCTATTGGTTATTGATCGGAGAAGTATCTTGCCAGCCGTCGCCGCCAGCCGCCGCCACCTCACGCTGCCGCCGGCCACGCCTCCTCCTCTCTGGCCCTCTAAACCTAAATCACCGGAAACCCTAGATCCACCATAACTTGCTCCGACTTAGGAAAAACCCTGTAGGATCTTCCATCTACTTCCGACACCACGCCGTCATGCTGCCGGAATCACGAGGGGAGAACTACAACCTCCGCTGCCTGCTGGAACAAGGGAGAGGAAGGTCTTCATCAAGTACCAAACGTGTGACCGACTGCGGAAGCGCTGCCGAAACGCAGCGCCGGAAGGATCGTCTACGTGATCTTGAGATTGGCAAGTGTACGACTACGTAATCTTGAGTTCGTGGAGCGTGTCGTCTGTCTCCTTGTCCCACTGGAAGGTGGGGTTCTTGCGCATTAGGCGGTAGAGGGGCATCGCCTTTTCTCCCAACCGGGGGATGAAGCGACTGAGAGCCGCGACTCGCCCGACCAGCTTCTAGACGTCGCGTAGACACTCGGGTTTGCCGATTCGAGCGATCGTGTCGATCTTCGTGGGGTTCGCTTCGATCCCGCACTTGGAGACAACGTATCCCAGTAGCTGTCCAGCTGGTACACCGAAGGTGCATTTGCCTGGGTTTAGCTTTATCTTGTACTTCCGCAGGTTGGCGAATGTTTCCGCCAGGTCAGCGAGTAGGTCGTTCTGGCGAGCGGACTTCACTACCACGTTGTTGATGTAGACGTGGATATTGCGGCCAATTTAGCTCGCAAGGCACTCCTGCATGCACCGCTGGTAGGTCGCCCCGACGTTCTTGAGGCCGAAGGTCATGGCAGTGTAGCAGAAGGCTCCGAATGGCGTGATGAACGCCGTCTTCTCTTCGTCCTCGATGGCCATTTTGATCTGGTTGTACCCAGAATAGGTGTCGAGGAAGCACAGCGACTCCGAGCCCGCGGTGGAATCGATGATTTGGTCAATCTGCGGGAGGACGAATTGCTCCTTCGGGCAGGCGCTGTTTAAATTTGTGTAATCGATACACATCCTCCAGGTCCCGTTTTTCTTCTCGACCAGGACTGGGTTTGCCAGCCACTTGGAGTACTTGATTTGCCGGATGAAGCCTGTAGCGAGTAGACGCTTCACCTCCTCGGAGATTGCTCGGCGTAGCTCTTCATTGAAGGGCCGAAGCGACTGCTTGACATGTCGCACTTTGGGGTCGGCGTTGAGTTTGTGCTCAGCGAGTTCCCTCGGGACACCAGGCATGTCAGAGGGCTTCCATGCAGAGATGTCCCTATTCTCATGGAGGAACTCGATGAGCGTGCCTTCCTATGCTGGGCTCATGCCCGTCCCGATCATCACCGTCTGGCTGGAGTCGCCTGGGACCAGCTCGACGGTGCGGGCATGCGTTGTTGCCTCGAAGGTGGTGGGGTTGCCGCCCTCCTAGTTGGGCTTCTTGAGTATGGTGGGGTCATCGTTGTTGACCCCGCTCGCGTACTTGGCAAGCTCGTCTGCGTGGTTGGCCTCTGCCGTGATGACGGCGTCGGCGAGTTCAGCTCCTTTGGCCTCGCACTCGGCGGCCATGTCGGGGTCTTCGTGGATGGTGATGACGCCGCACGGCCCGGGTATCTTCATCGCGTTGTACACGTAGTGGGGTGCTGCTTGGCGAACGCCTGGCGCTCCAGGACGCAGTGGTAGGGGCTATCGAAGGGCACCAGCTCGAAGACGATCCGCTCGGTGCGGAAGTTTGCCGGTGTGCCGAAGGTGACTAGCAGCGTCACCTTGCCGATCGGGTACGCCTTCCGACCCGGGACGATGCCATGGAACATGGTGTAGGTCGTCTCGATCATCGACTGCGGGAGCCGCAGTCGCCTTAAGGTGTCCAGGTACAAGATATTGATGGAGCTTCGGCCGTCCATCAATGTTTTGGGGAGCCAGTAGTCTCCCACCTTGGGCTTGACCACCAGGGCGACTCGGCCCGGATACTCGATCCGTAGCGAGTGGTCCGCGCGGCTCCAAGTGATTGGTTTCTCAGACCAGTTGAGGAACTGGGGGATAAATATCTGGGCCACCGCGTTGACGGCGACGGCGCGGGTGATGACCTTCTTCTCGCGCTTCGTGTTGAAGCCTGTGAAGGTGTGGAGCGATCCGGAGACGCTGCCAAATTTTCTGCCGTTTGGCGGGTTGTTCGGGGTCTTCCTGCGCGCGCCGTGCCTTCTCGATCTCCTTGAGAGAGTGGCAGTCGGCGGTCATGTGCATGGTGGGCTTCCCTTCCTTGCTGTGAAATACACAAGGTTGGTTAAGAAGGGCCGCGGGGTCGAACATCGGCTTCGCCTTATAGTTGCCACCGTCGCGGCGTTGTCCCCCGTCGCGGTGGAAGCTCTTAGGCTCGCGCTGCGCGTATCTGGCGTTGGCGACGAAGTCGACTCGCCCGTCACTGCGGCGCTTGCCGGTGAGGCGAGTGTTGCTGTAGCATAGATCGGGTCGTCTCCCGTTGTCGTGGCCGCTCGTGCGGCGGTGTCCTCCCGACTCGTCGTCAGTTTCCTTGTTTGGGTCCTTCTCCGCGTACCTTTTTGCGATCTCCAGGAGATCCCGTATGTTGTCGAGTGTGCGGTACGCTCATTTGAGCTTGGCAACCAGGGGCTCGTAGCGGCACGAGGTCTTGAAGAAGTGGATCGCGGTGTCTGGGTGTATGTCGACCGTGTTGTACCACAGATCTTGCCACCGTTGGACCCAGCTGCGGGTCGACTCGCGGGGTCCCTGGACGCACCGTTCTAGGTCCTCGATGGTGGTGGCGCGGGTGTATGAACCCTCGAAGTGCCTGACGAAAGCGTCACGCATCTCTTCCCAGGAATCGATGCTATCTGCGGGAAGAGTGTTAATCCACTGCCTGCACGCCCCCTCCATCATCAGGGGAAGGTAGCGGGCGGCTAGTAGATCGGTGTGGCCGGCGATCCCCATTGCCATGAGGTAGGTGTCCAACCACACGGAAGGATCGTACGAAGGGTCGTACTTATCTATTTCCTTCGGTGCTTTGAAGTTCGCCTGGTATCTTTTGCCTCGGATCATCGGTCCGAAGCAAAGGGCCCGAGCTGGCTCAGCAATCCCCTCGGCTAACCGTCGCGGCGGTTAGTGAGGGTATGCCGCAGGTCGTCGGGCTGGCGTGCGCGCCAGCTCTGGTTGTTGATAATGTGGGTGCGGGCGTTGACGGGTTGCCCGTTGGCGGCGACGAAGTTGGTCGCCGGCTGGGGGTCGTTGGTGGAGAGTGCCGCGTTCGGGTGGTTTGGGTCGCTGGCGCTTGGGCCAGTAGGAAACGTCCTGCTGGGTATACCCCGGTAGGCATATCCCCATCAACCCACAAGAATCTTCTCTCTTTAACCGCTTTGGAATATTCGAGGGTGAGTACTAATCGACCCGTTGCTACAATCTAGTAGATCGATCTTGTCTTGTTTGTGTTCATGCGGTAGAATTTTTTTGTTTTCCATGCTACGAACCCCTACAGTGGTATCAGAGCTGTGTCTATATGTAGATATGTTGCACGAGTAGAACACAATGGTCATTATGGGAGTTGATGCTTTTGTTGTCGATTGCTTCTTGTGTACTTTGCATCTTGTGGGATGCTGGGATGAAGCGGCCCAGGCTAACCTTACATGACATTGTTCATGAGACTTGCTCCAGGCTTGACATGCAACTTGTATTGCATAAGTGGCTTTACGGGTGCCTGTTTCTCCCAACATAGTGAAGATTCAATATACAACGGGTGATTGACAATACTAGTATCAACATTGTGGTTCTTGTTCGTAAGTTAGAATGACACTTATTGAAGCCCCAAACCACGTAAATTAGAGGCGTCTAACTTTAGTGAAGATTCAATATGCAAAGAAAATTAGAGGCGTCTAACTTTCTTTTGCAGGGGTGTGTTGTGATGTGATATGGCCATGATTGTGATTATATATGATGTATGCAATGTTCCTTATTGTAAGTCGGCAACCGGCAGGAGCCTTATGGTTGTCTTTTAATTTCGTTAAGACCTGCGTGTCTATTATTCAAAGTAGTTGTAATAGTTGATGCTAGTGGACGATGCGGTGACCCAGCATACCACTGCATGATGTAGTATACTATAGTCGTTGACATAACACCAATGAAACACCATTCACTAGTATTACATCCCTCAGAATGGCACAAAAGAAACACAGCGGGTCCAATACATGGCTAAAGGTTACAACTCACTCTTTACATAAGATCCAGAGAACACTCTAGGTTAAAGAGAGAGAAAGAACTTCTTACTGAGAAGAATCAAAGATAAACAATGCAAGAACTAGTATACTATTAAGTCTAGTACTCTGGCTAAGAGGTTGGCATTGCTGCTATTGCAACGCATTACAGAAATAGGTGCTTTGGGTAGAGATTATATTCCTATCTAATCAGTAACTTCGTCTTCACTTGACTTGAGGTATATGTTGACTTCCTTGTCTTCATTGAAGAGATTTAGCTGGGCATGATAAGTCCTGGAACATAACTTGATGTGCTTATTGTCTATTCCAACTTCAGAATCTAGCAAGGGTTAAGAAGATACTTTGAGTACGAGCGTACTTAGCAACTTCACTAGAAAAGGAGTGTTAGATGCACTATAACTACAGCCACAGACCATAGGTCGTAGGCAATGCAAGTTTTCATAAACATTTATTAAAAGGTTGCTTTTATTCTGAAAAGCTATGTCCGTCAGCCTTCACGAGTTTACCAGAAATTTCATGGAGTTCCTTTCCCGCCGCGTTCACAGCTCCTTCCCGGAACAGGGAGTAACAAGTTACAGTTCTTACACTCTGCAGAGGTGTGTTACTTTAACCATGAGAGATCAACTATTTGTTGCACAACGGGCAGCTTATTCCCGTCCACAATTCCATGATGTGGGGCCCAGAAGATGATCCAAGACAATCACTGCCCTCTTCGTGAACTCGCATGCCTCCTTGGTGTACACCATGCCCACATATTGGATTACGGCAATGGTTTGTACAAACCATTAGATGCTAGAACTATCGTGGGACGATGAGGGTTCCCACCCATATGCTGCATATCCTCTATGAATTACCAATTAATATGCACGCTTCGAGGATAAAAGCCACGACCTGCACATCCGGCTTCATGTGAGAGGAAGAAGATACAGCTGACTTCTCCGTCCCATTCCAAATCTCATGGTCAACGCGTAATATACGGCGCAAGAATCACTGGAGACAATGGTTGTTAAGTCCTAGGTGATATAGTTCTGAATAGTGGAATTCCAACTGTCAGATTTAATAGATTAACTGATCACCCTGGATCAGTAACCAATAGTTCACATTATTATTGAAACTAGTGTTTTCTGACCTTTTTCAAATGCAGGTGATGTCAACACTGGATTTGTAAAATACTTTACAGAAAATAAACAAAGGACATTAGCAAGTGTGAACTTGCCTTTTGTGATTGCAAGATTATGCACTCATGGTCTTCGAGTCAGTATAAGATCCAAAATCTGAAATCAACATCATTAGTCCGGTAAGTACTAATGTTTAAAGAAGCAATATGCTTTTATGCATAAGTAATGTGATGCACGTTCTAAACGCAAATACTGGGAATAAGGTTGTCCTAGGGTTTGGATTCCGGAAATGGTTACTTTGGAATGTGTGGTCGTTTTAGATAAGTTTCACATTTGTGCTTCTATTAGAGCTTATAAGTGGTTGTGATCAACACATATGTAGCAATAAAATATATACTTATGAAATACTAGTCAAAATTGCTCATATAAGAGTTCTTGTTTGAAGTGGAAAAAAGAATAACCTTCGAAGAAAAGGCTTCTCTTCCAGGGTTTAAACAAGCTTTGGGGTTAGTTGAGTTGGGTAGTTGTTATTTATGTTTGCTCGAATGGTTTGGTTTTGAGATATTTTTATAACTTAACTACTTCAGACCAAAGTTAACTATGAAACATATAGTAATGTTTATTTTGTTATATTTAGATTTTTGGAGACTAAAGTTAACTTTAAAATATAGATAATTTTGAAAGTATAATACTTATAACATTCGTATCTTGTGTATTTGGAATGTTTCCTTTCGGTTACTTAAAATTGGTTATCATTTTACTTAGGATAGTGGTTTCTTGATTTTTATAATGGAGTAGTATCATTTACCTTTTATCAATGAATGGTTATAGTTTATAAACCAAAATATAATATTACTTAACTACTTATGGATTTATTATAGTGTGGTGGTAGTTTTTGTAATCTGGTGGTTGATTCTTTAAGGTTTTTATCATGAATTGGAATCCTTTGAGAATATAATCTTCCCTCAAGGTTGAGGATAATTTAAATAAAAGGGTATTTATAACGTCCTAAACCATTATGGCCTTATATTATTAATATTTAAGACTAATACTCTTTATTAGACTTATTTGACTCATTTTAGAAATATTAATAAATTTTATTTATCCTTATATGAATTATTAATGAAGTAAATAAGTTTAAATTTGAGTTATTAAAATATTTAAATTTTTTTATTTAACTCAAAAGGAGATTATTAGATTTTTAACATGTAGATATTATTTTTGTGATCATTTTGGTATATTACATTTATTTTTGTGATTTATAAATAATAAGATATGATTTTTAAAATTATTATTACTTTATAATTACTTAATAAATAATGAATACTTAATTAAGTGAAATAATAATATATTATTATGGTTTTAAATTATAATTTTTATTTTTATAAGATTTTTGGTATTTTATTTATATTATTACCATTTTCCATTATTAAAATATGAATTAACAAATTTTATTACTTTTAGAATTTTATTAAATAATATTTATTTAAATAATCATCATAATAATTTTGGATAATAATTTTAAGTTGTAGATTTTATTTTTCTGAAGATTTTCATATATTATACACATTTTTCTGTATTATAAAACAAAAAGTTATTAATTAAACAAGATTTAAGCATTTATTTGATTTCTGGAATATTAATAATTAAGTTTATAACATTTTAGCTATTTCTTAAACAGGAAATACTTTTTACACCGCACCTTAATCTAGCCTCAGTTAAAGAAAATGCATTTGTTACTGACCTTCTCTCTACTCCCAGTCGATGACACTTGGGACCAAGGCCATGTCATCAGCCACGCCAGTCAAAGACTAGTCAAACTAGCTTACTGGGTCCAGGGTGGCGTCGGCGTGACATAGCGATGGCGTCAGCACCACCACCGCCGTCAGTGGTTGGTCGCCGGTGACGATCTACTGCATCCTAGCAAACGAAATGAACCTAGTTCGAATTGGTGCAACGTGATGAGTCCTAAAGTGGCGGCGCCGCTCGGAAATGGTCATCGGAGCCTTAGCTCTGACGAGCTCCGATGTTGGTACACGGTGAGACGACGATTTACAACGAGATAAGACGATTTAAGGATACTGGAAGGTTCAGGAACTCACCCTGATGATGATAGAGAGGTCGGCGAGGACATGCGCGGTCGGAGGCGAGCTCTCTGACAAGATTTCCGAAGAACTGCTGCGAATAAGAACGACCAAATTTGTCCACTCCAATGCTCCCCTTGATGCAGGATTTCTCTCAAAGGATCTATGGAGGACGGCGCTTCTCCATGACTGCTTGGAAGGGTGTGGGGAGATGTGGTTCGACGGTGAGGGGTGGCTCCGGTGAGCTAGGGTTTCGGTCCCGTTCGCATCTGAGAGGATAAGGAGGAATTGGGGAAAGGGATTGAGGCACGGCGTTGCGGTGGCCTTCTTATCCCCCTCTGGAACTACGACGAGCATCTCGGCGCACGGCTAACGACGATGGCATCGAGCGGCGGCGAGCTCCTCCAGCGAGCTGCCTGTGTGCGTGAGGGGACGACGATGTAACTTTTGCGGATAATCCCCTAGCATTTCTTTCTTCTCAACCCGCAGTCCTTCTCTGGCCCCACTTGTTAGTCATAGAAAAGAAAGAACTGGGCTGGTTACTGGGCTGTTGTGGGCTGCACATGGGCGTCAGATAAATACAGAGATGTTGGGCCACGGCCAGGTAATGTTTTTATTTGTTTTACCTTTTTCTATTTTTTGTTTTCCTTTTCAGATTTGAATTTGATTTATATTTTGAACTTTTCTTTGTAGGATTTATTTGCTGGATAATTGCAATAATACTAAAGTATATTAGTATCATTTGTGAACTTTTATTATATAATCTTTTTGTATTTATTTTATTTACTCAATATGGACCCATTTTTAATAATTTGTAGAAACTTTTCTTATTATTTTTATCTCTTCTTTTAATTATGGATTTCTTGAATGATGTATTCTTATTTGTTTATAAGACTTGACTCTAGTTGGCTCACAGTTTGAATATAAATTTTTATATGTATAATGATCCTATATCATTATTTGTTGCATGAAATATGAAAGAAATTAATATGGTTCTTACTACTTCCATTAATTTGGAAAATGACAATGTATCTATTTTATTTTTATAAATAAAGAGGTTTAGGATTTTAAATTATGATTATTTACCTTTGGGTTTAGGGTTTTTCTTAATATACTTAGAATCCTTTATGGATGTGGTTAAAGATTCAATAACTAAACCTATTGTTTTCTGTTTGGGATATTTGTTGACATCACCTTTAGTACTTGAAAGTTATATCTTGAATGTCTTATAGAAAGAAATTGATAAAGATATACTTAAGCACATATAGTTATGATGGTTGGAATTAACAGAGATGTGCTTATGTCATTTGCTCTTGAAAAATATTTCTATAAAGTGAGACGAATATAAGATGATAGATCAATCACACTAAATGGATATTATGTTTGGCTTAAGATTTAAAGTTGGTTGTTTACCAATAATTTCTATCTTCCATAATTCATAATTCTAGACTTCTTATTAAAGAATTCATTTCCTAGATATACTACCTTTTTCTATCTATCATCATGATTAACATGATGAGTTTTACTTCATAGTACTATTCTCATTCACTGATTAACCTTCCAAACTCCTGGATGAATCCAATGAGTTTGATACTAAAGCATTTCATAGTTTTCTTATATCCTTGCTTGATTATACCCACTATACTACTATTGAAAATATTCAATCCGGCAAGTAGTTCTTTCAAACTCCACTCATAACCTTCCTTAATCCTCCACCACTAATATTTCTCTAATAGTTGTATGCATCCAACTACCTTTCTCTAAAGTTGACTATCCTTTAAGATGAATAACACTACTTCTATAACTATATGTATACTAGCTTTAATTGAATAATATCATCTTAGATTCACTTTACTCCAATAACTCACACTCCAATCCTAAATCATATTTATGTGGTTTGTAATGACTTATCTAGGATAACTTATCTCTACTAGGTTTTAAATCATGTTTTATCCACCAATACCACTTATACATGACATAAGTACTCAATCTTGGCGAATAAGGCTTGACCATTATAATCTTGTGATCCTTTATGGTTTAGGTTTCCAGTTGGGTAATCAAGGCTTCCATCCATACAACATTGCAGTTGTATGATAATTTTCTTCTGTTTAGTTCTATTGGATTAAGAGATATAATTCATTGACTATACCTACTTGATCCAATAGGACTACTCCTGGTAACTATCTTTGGTATTCATCTTTGTAATCTTCTTTACTACCATATGATTAGATAATATAAATAGTTCTTATATTTATCTAGGAGGAATTTAACTTTATCAATTATCCTATTGATTGGATTCTTTTCAATCTTTCCCATCCTATATATGATTTCTAAATCTAACATCACTATTTGCCTCTTCTAATTGTTTCTATATAGGCACTTTAAGTGTAAACTATGATATGGTCAAGAGTTGATAGATTGAGATCTGGTGAATCAATAGTTGATTCCTCAACATTAATGAACAACAAATATTGAAATATAACTCAATAGGGATGATAAGGATTGATATGGGAAGAAAGGTATAGGTGCATGATCTAAACTTAGTTTCCTTCCTACTCAATCTTACTTAAGAAGTAGGGTTAGATATTACCATGATACTCAGTGTATATGTAGATGAGATTAAGATATAGTTGTTAAATTCATATTTGGTGTTATATCTTCTAACTTGGTACTCATGAGTGATTATAATGAATACTATAATATGATCACCTAATGATCAAGTATAATTCACATTGTATTAAGGTTTAACTTATAGTACATTTGATCTACCCTTAGATCAAATCTCCCTTACCCAAAATAAGGTTTTAGCAAAGGTCTTATTGAAACTTATCGCAGTCAACTTGATGATCTACTTCAATTCCATCAATCTAAGAGAAGCTTCATTCAATTTGACAAGTTCTGTTTTAAAAGCGCGAAAATTATTCGGATTTTCTATGCATGAATGCAATATACACATCTGGGTTCAGGTTATTTTTAAGCTGTAATGCTGGTATGTTACAGACTCACCCCCATAAAATAAACTTTGTCCTCGAAGTTCGCAAACTCTCACATTTCGGAGTAGGAAATTGACTTGTAGTGGTTTCTACATTGTCCACTCCATGATGACCTTAAATGGAATTAATTGGAGTATTCCATAACCTGATTAGATATTCTAATCTAATTCTTTTTATTTAATCGTCAAACTTTATTACTATTCTAAGTACAGTTTAAAGGTTCTCACTAAAACAAGTTTCAAGTTTCTATATGCCCGTTGTTTGTGGTCAAAAGTGTATATTTCTTATTCATGTCATAGTATAGTTGATACTGGTACTCCTTCCAAGATTGGATTTGAACTCATTTAGTACATACCCATTGGAATTTCTTATTCTGAATACTTTTCCAGTTGGGTGTTCCCTAATACTTCTTAAGGGTTACTTAAGAGTTGTTTCTTTTAGAATTGGTTGGTTAAATGTATCCCTTATCACCTTCAAGCTTATACCTTATTAAGTTTTAGATAATCTTTCATTATTACCTATAGTACTTCTTCAACTTTCATTTATAAGGTTTGCTCTCCCCTTAGGGTTTACTAATAGTCTTTAATTTGTCTATATAATATTTATTGGCTTTATAACTAGAATGTGGATCTTTGTTCAGTTTACACTTTACCTAATTAGGGTCTGATGAAAGATTGTACGGTGTATCCACACAATTGTGGATCTCCGAAACAAATCTTTCAGCATTATATGTCTACTTACTTTTGGACATTTTCGCTTGGATAAGTTTGACCTTGCGAAACATCTCGAAAGACGATTGCCTTTAAATTTTATACTTCTTTAGGTTAACTTAGCTTAGGCAAATTTAATGCTCTTTATGCAACTTCTAAGAAGATCTGGGTAACTATGTTAACCAGATACCAGATGTGGAGAAAACACCGACTGTGGATCAGAATACCGATTATGGATTAAGTACTAGCTGCAGAAATTTTCCAGCTGCGAAGCATCCTAGGGTGTATGTATTACCCTATGATTTCTAGCATACTTATGGCATTGTCTCTGAATTGTCAGAATTTGAATACCATTTTGGACTCCAAAACTTCTTTGCACATATTCATGATACTTCCATGAACTTGCATAATTACTCCGTTGACTTCTTAGCAAAATTACCTATTTAGTTTGAACTTTAAGTTCATCACTTCTTGTTGCGGACTAATGATGATCTAATCTTGATCCATCCTCCAAATGGTGTTAATACCTCTTATATCATGCTTCATCCTTGATGTCAGTCTTCCTTATGATCTTCGAAACTCGTCACTCCCTTACACGAATTCCCGTTTCTATCTAGGTCTATAACATCAAGTAATAACTCGGTGTTACATCATGCATTTGCACACCTAATTAAACTTCATGTACAGATCTAGTCAATCAAGAAGATCCAATAAGATTCAAAGGTCGATAAACAACAAAACACATACTATGTATTACACATAGGTGTTAAATAATTTACAAATGTACTAGATGTTCCAACGGTTTGCTCCATACCTATTTACACAACTATCTTACAAGAACTTCTTGTTCTTGTGGATATATCCTCACTTATTTCGGCAAACCTTTCAAACTACAATACGCATTACCCTCTATATACATTATTCAAGCCCTCATCCCTTGGGATGTCGTTCCTTTCTTACTTTCATCTTCCTCTAGTGCTTCCTGGAGTTCCGTCCATGATGACGTGAAGTCCTACGACTGCCTTCTGGAGCGTAAGAGCATCCAGAAGGTGCGTATTCTTGATTAGAAGTACTGAGACTGAGATTAGTCATTGAAAAATGACTAGAGTTGGCGTAATATTCCACCGAATATTCTGGGTTTTCTGGCAACGCTTCCTCATAGTAAGTTGGTTCCTTAGGTTTTTCTTGGATCTAGTCATATATATTGGTGTAGTAGCTATCAGAATACTCTTCTAAGTTGATTGGATTAGTATTACCCCCATATGGTCCATAAGGCTCTCCATGGTTATAGTTGGTCTCTTCTTCAATACATGTATCACAAGGTATAGGATTTCCTATGGTTCTACCTTGAGATTCTATTTCCCATCCATACTTGTTGGGCTTAGGGGTATTTGGAATAAATTTATTCCATTCCTGTTGTTCGGAGTTATATTTGGTCCATAGGTCTTCAGGTGGATTGAAATCATTTTGGTAATAGACATAATTTTCCGAGTTTGGGTCATCAAATTCAGTTTCCTCAAACACTACTCCTAAAGGTATGTATTTAGGATGCCTAGCTTCTTTATCTAGCTTCTTACTACGAGCCATTGCTTTATCAGGATCAGTAAAATCCTCAATGACCATATCCAGCTCCTGAACTAAGACTTGGTGAGTGTTATGATAAGTGTTTAGCAAAGACCGATAATGATCCATATACTCTACAGCTAGAGTTAGTTCAGCTTGGACTAGGGTAGAGTGATCTAACTCATGCTCGGAGTTTGAGGTTTCATGTGGTAAAATGGTATGAGTACTACCTTCTAGAGCTTGGGATTTCTATTCTCGGATCATGGTTATAGCTGCTGCTACGGCAATCTGGTATGCAGATGCCATGCACCTTGCCTCTCCTGATGGCATTTATCCCTTAAGTTTTATCTTCTTGGGTAACATGATCATGACACGGTATTTAGCTAATACCTGCCCATCATAGTAACTGTAAATCTTGACCAAAAGTCTTGATTCACATTCCAAACTCCATAGAAGTTGTCGGAGATTGTCTGTCCAATCCCATCCGTAGTCATCCAACGTCATGTTCATCACTTGAACATTCCGGGGTGGATATCGAGGTGCCATGTGGAACCGTGGATAAGAAATTATCATCAGTCACATAGAGTTAAAACTCTTGGTTAATGATCATAATTGCAGTCATATAAAAGAGTTGTCGCACTAGTAACATAACAAGATTATTCTCAAGTGAATATCCCTCATATCACTAGAGAACTCTTTATTCTTGCAAGTATAAGTCCTACAGGTTCTACCCATTTACTAGGTTTCCAACCTAAGGTCAAAGCATATGCTCTGATACCAACTACGGTGACCCAGCATACCACTGCATGATGTAGTATACTATAGTCGTTGACATAACACCAATGAAACACCGTTCACTAGTATTACATCCCTCGGAATGGCACAACAGAAACACAGCGGGTCCAATACATGGCTAAAGGTTACAACTCACTCTTTACATAAGATCCAGAGAACACTCTAGGTTAAAGAGAGAGAAAGAACTTCTTACTGAGAAGAATCCAAGATAAACAACGCAAGAACTAGTATACTATTAAGTCTAGTACTCTAGCTAAGAGGTTGGCATTGCTGCTATTGCAACACATTATAGAAATAGGTGCGTTGGCTAGAGATTATATTCCTATCTAATCAGTAACTTCGTATTCACTTGAGTTGAGGTATATGTTGACTTCCTTGTCTTCACTGAAGAGCTTTAGCTGGGCATGATAAGTCCTGGAGCATAACTTGATGTGGTTGTTGTCTATTCCAACTTCAGAATCTAGCAAAGGTTAAGAAGATACTTTGAGTACGAGCGTACTCAGCAAATTCACTAGAAAAGGAGTGTTTGATGCACTATAACTACAGCCACAGAACGTAGGTCATAGGCAATGCAAGTTTTCATAAACATTTCTTCAAAGGTTGCTTTTATTCTGAAAAGCTATGTCCGTCAGCCTTCACGGGTTTACCAGAACTTTCATGGAGTTCCTTTCCCGCCGCGTTCGCAGCTCCTTCCCGGAACAGGGAGTAACAAGTTACAGTTCTTACACTCTGTAGAGGTGCGTTACTTTACCCATGAGAGATCAACTCTTTATTGCACAACCGGGCAGCTTATTCCCGTCCACAATTCCATGATGTGGGGCCCAGAAGATGATCCAAGACAATCACTGCCCTCTTCGCATGCCTCCTTGGTGTACACCATGCCCACATATTGGATTACGTAATGGTTTGTACAAACCGTTAGATGCCAGAACTATCGTGGGACGATGAGGGTTCCCACCCATATGCTGCATATCCTCTACGAATTACTAATTAATATGCACGCTTCGAGGATAACACATCCGGCTTCATGCGAGAGGAAGAAGATACAGCTGACTTCTTCGTCCCATTCCAAATCTCATGGTCAACGCGTAATATGTGGCGCAATAATCACTCGCGACATTGGTTGTTAAGTCCTAGGTGATATAGTTCTGAAAAGTGGTATTCCAACTGCCAGATTTAATAGATTAACTGATCACCCTGCATCAGTAACCAATAGTTCACATTACTATTGAAACTAGTGTTCTCTGGCCTTTTTCAAATGCAGGTGATGACAACACTGGATTTGTAAAATACTTTACAGAAAATAAACAAAGGACATGAGCAAGTGTGAACTTGCCTTTTGTTATTGCAAGATTATGCACTCACGGTCTTCGAGTCAGTATAAGATCCAAAATCTGAAATCAGCATCATTGGTCCGGTAAGGGCTAATGTTTAAAGAAGCAATATGCTTTTATGCATAAGTAATGTGATGCACGTTCTAAACGCAAATCCCGGGAATAACGTTGTCCTAGGGTTTGGATTCCGGAAATGGTTACTTTGGAATGTGTGGTCCTTTTAGATAAGTTTCACATTTGTGCTTCTATTAGAGCTTATAAGTGGTTGTGAGCAACACATATGTAGCAATAAAATATATACTTATGAAATACTAGTAAAAATTGCTCATATGAGAGTTCTTGTTTGAAGTGGCAAAAAGAATAACCTTCGAAGAAAAGGCTTCTCTTCCAGGGTTTAAACAAGCTTTGGGGTTAGTTGAGTTGGGTAGCTGTTATTTATGTTTGCTCGAATGGTTTGGTTTTGAGATGTTTTTATAACTTAACTACTTCAGACCAAAGTTAACTATAAAACATATAGTAATGTTTATTTTGTTATATTTAGATTTTTGGAGACTAAAGTTAACTTTAAAATATAGATAATTTTGAAAGTATAATACTTATAACATTCATATATTGTGTATTTGGAATGTTTCCTTTAGGTTACTTAATTTCTTTATCCTTTTACTTAGGGTAGTGGTTTCTTGATTTTTATAATGGAGTAGTATCATTTACCTTTTATCAATGAGTGGTTATAGTTTATAAACCAAAATATAATATTACTTAACTACTTATGGATTTATTATAGTGTGGTGGTAGTTTTTGTAATCTGGTGTTTAATGTAGATAGGAATGATCTGAATTATTCACAAGTTATTCTTTAAGGTTTTTATCATCAATTGGAATCCTTTGAGAATATAATCTTCCCTCAAGGTTGAGGATAATTTAAATAAAAGGGTATTTATAATGTCCTAAACCATTATGGCCTTATATTATTAATATTTAAGACTAATACTATTTATTAGACTTATTTGACTCATTTTAGAAATATTAATAAATTTTATTTATCCTTATATGAATTATTAATGAAGTAAAAAGTTTAAATTTGAGTTATTAAAATATTTAAATTTTTTTATTTAACTCAAAAGGAGATTATTAGAATTTTAACATGTAGATATTATTTTTGTGATCATTTTGGTATATTACATTTATTTTTGTGATTTATAAATAATAAGATATGATTTTTAAAATTCTTATTACTTTATAATTACTTAATAAATAATGAATACTTAATTAAGTGAAATAATAATATATGATTATGGTTTTAAACTATAATTTTTATTTTTCTAAGATTTTTGGTATTTTATTTATATTATTAACATTTTCCATTATTAAAATATGCATTAACAAGTTTTATTACTTTTAGACTTTTATTAAATAATATTTATTTAAATAATTTTGCATAATAAGTTTAAGTTGTAGCTACACATTTTTTGAATTATAAATCAAAAGTTATTAATTAAACAAGATTTAAGCATATATTTGATTTCTGCAATATTAATAATTAAGTTTATAACATTTTACCTATTTCTTAAATAGGAAATCCTTTTGCACCGCACCTCAATCTAGCCTCAGTCAATGACTAGTGGGCCAGTGGCCACCTCAGCAAAATGGTTAAAGAAAATGCATCTGTTACTGACCTTCTCTCTACTCCCAGTCGATGACACATGGGCCCAAGGCCATGTCATCAGCCACGCAAGACAAAGACTAGTAAAACTAGCTGACTGGGTCTAGGGTGGCGTCGACGTGACGTAGCGATGGCGTCAGCACCACCACCGCCGTTAGTGGTTGGTCGCCGGCGACGATCTACTGCGTCCTAGCAAACAAAATGAACCTAGTTCGAATCGATGCAACGTGTTGAGTCCTAAAGTGGTGGCGCCGCTCGGAAATGGTCATCAGAGCCTCAGCTCCGACGAGCTCCGGCGGTGGTACACGGTGAGACGATGATTTACAACGAGATAAGACGATTTAAGGATACTGGAAGGTTCAGGAACTCACCCTGATGATGATAGATAGGTCAGCGAGGACATGCAGGGTCGGAGGCGAGATCTCTGACAAGATTTCCGACGAACTGCTGCAAAGAAGAACGACCAAATTCGTCCCCTCCAGTGCTCCCCTTGATGCAGGATTTCTCTCAGAGGATCTACGGAGGACGGCGCTTCTCCATGGCTGCTTGGAAGGGTGTGGGGAGATGTGGTTCGAGAGCGAGGGGTGGCTCCGGTGAGCTAGGGTTTCGGTCCCATTCGCATCTGAGAGAATAAGGAGGAATTGGGGATATGGATGAGGCAGGGCGTTGCGGTGGCCTTCTTATCCCCCTCTGGAACGACGACGAGCATCTTGGCGCACGGCTGACGACGGCGATGGCATCGAGCGGCGACGAGCTCCTCCAGCGAGCTACCTGCGTGCGTGAGGATGACGACGACGTAACTTTTGCGGATAACCCCCTAGTGTTTCTTTCTTCTCAACCCGTAGTCCTTCTCTGGCCCCACTTGTCAGTCACAGAAAAGAAAGAACTGGGCTGGTTACTGGGCTGTTGTGGGCTGCACATGGGCGCCAGATAAATACAGAGATGTTGGGCCACGACCAGGTAATGTTTTTATTTGTTTTACCTTTTTCTATTTTTTGTTTTCCTTTTCAGATTTGAATTTGATTTATATTTTGAACTTTTCTTTGTAGGATTTATTTGCTGGATAATTGCAATAATACTAAAGTATATTTAGTATCATTTGTGAACTTTTATTATATAATCTTTTTGTATTTCTTTTATTTACTCAATATGGACCCCTTTTTCATAATTTGTAGAAACTTTTCTTATTATTTTTCTCTCTTCTTTTAATTATGGATTTCTTGAATGATGTATTCTTATTTGTTTATAAGACTTGACTCTAGTTGGCTCAGAGTTTGAATATAAATTTTTATATGTATAATCATCCTATATCATTATTTGTTGCATGCAATATGAAAGAAATTAATATGGTTCTTACTACTTCCATTAATTTGGAAAATGACAATGTATCTATTTTATTATGATAAATAAAGAGGTTTAGGATTTTAAATTATGATTATTTACCTTTGGGTTTAGGGTTTTTCTTAATATACTTAGACTCCTTTATGGATGTGGTTAAAGATTCAATAACTAAACCTATTGTTTTCTGTTTGGGATATTTGTTGACATCACCTTTAGTACTTGAAAGTTATATCTTGAATGTTTTATAGAAAGGAATTGATAAAGATATACTTAAGCACATATAGTTATGATGGTTGGAATTAACAGAGATGTGCTTATGTGATTTGCTCTTCAAAACTATTTCTATAAAGTGAGATGAATATAAGATGATAGATCAATCACATGAAATGGATATTATGTTTGGCTTAAGATTTAAAGTTGGTTGTTTACCAATAATTACTATCTTCCATAATTCATAATTCTAGACTTCTTATTAAAGAATTCCTTTCCTAGATATACTACCTTTTTCTATCTATCATCATGATTAACATGATGAGTTTTACTTCATAGTACTATTCCCATTCACTGATTAACCTTCTAAACTCCTGGATGAATCCAATGAGTTTGATACTAAAGTATTTCATAGTTTTCTTATATCCTTGCTTGATTATACCCACTATACTACTATTGAAAATCTTCAATCCGGCAAGTAGTTCTTTCAAACTCCACTGATAACCTTCCTTAATCCTCCACCACTAATATTTCTCTAATAGTTGTATGCATCCAACTACCTTTCTCTAAAGTTTACTATCCTTTAAGATGAATAACACTACTTCTATAACTCTATGCTATACTAGCTTTGATTGAATAATATCATCTTAGATTCACTTTACTCCAATAACTCACACTCCAATCCTAAATCATATTTATGTGGTTTGTAATGACTTCTCTAGGATAACTTATCTCTACTAGGTTTTCAATCATGTTTTATCCACCAATACCACTTATACATGACATAAGTACTCAATCTTGGTGAATAAGGCTTGATCATTATAATATTGTGATCCTTTATGGTTTAGGTTTCCAGTTGGCTAATCAAGGCTTCCATCCATACAACATTGCAGTTGTATGATAATTATCTTCTGTTTAGTTCTATTGGATTAAGAGATATAATTCATTGACTATACATACTTGATCCAATAGGACTACTCCTGGTAACTATATTTGGTATTCATCTTTGTAATCTTCTTTACGACCATATGATTATATAATATAAATAGTTCTTATATTTATCTAGGAGGAATTTAACTTTATCAATTATCCTGTTGATTGGATTCTTTTCAATCTTTCCCATCCTATAGATGATTTCTAAATCTAACATCACTATCTGCCTCTTCTTAATTGTTTCTATATAGGCACTTTAAGTGTAAACTATGATATGGTCAAGAGTTGATAGATTGAGATCTGGTGAATCAATAGTTGATTCCTCAACATTAATGAACAACAAATATTGAAATATAACTCAATAGGGATGATAAGGATTGATATGGGAAGAAAGGTATAGGTGCATGATCTAAACTTAGTTTCCTTCCTACTCAATCTTACTTAAGAAGTAGGGTTAGATATTACCATGATACTTAGTGTATATGCACATGAGATTAAGATATAGTTGTTAAATTCATATTTGGTGTTATATCCTCTAACTTGGTACTCATGCGTGATTATAGTGAATACTATAATATGATCACCTAATGATCAAGTATAATTCACATTGTATTAAGGTTTAACTTATAGTACATTTGATCTACCCTTAGATCAAATCTCCCTTACCCAAAAAAAGGTTTTAGCAAAGGTCTTATTGAAACTTATCGCAGTCAACTTGATGATCTACTTCAATTCCATCAAGCTAAGAGAAGCTTCATTCAATTTGACAAGTTCTGTTTTAAAAGAGCGAAAATTATTCGGATTTTCTATGCATGAATGCAATACACACATCTGGGTTCAGGTTATTTTTAAGCTCTAATGCTGGGATGTTACATACGACAACCATGGAGCGGTGCCATTGACCTTGACGCCACGCCAGTGATGATGGAGATCATGTTCGTGCTTGAAGATGGAGATCAAAAGAACAAGAAGAAAGGCCATATCATATCACATATTTTGAATTGCATGTGATGCTAATCCTTTTATGCATCTTGTATTGCTTAGTTCGCGACGGCAGCATTATAAGATGATCTCTCTCACAAAATATCAAGTTATAAAGTGTTCATCCTTTGTAAGCAACGTTGATAAAGCTCGTTGTTTCGAAGCACCACGTGATGATCGGGTGTGTTAGATTCTGCGAGTGTATACAATTGGAGCAAGCCAGATTTTCTCATGCGGAAGCTAAGTTTGATCTTGACGATACTAGCATGTACAGACATGGTATCGGAACATGGATCTGTTGCCTACCAAAACCCACCGGCGAGCAGCGACGGGCAACACGAAGAGCCAGGAGGCTCCCAGGACTGCTGGTGGGCCCTGGTCCCTCGGGCAACGGCCCGCAAAACTCCGGCACGCGCCCTGGCTGGTTCGAGGGCGTGCCACCTGACCTATACCTGGTCAGGAAGGTGAAGGATTGCTTCGATTGGTTTCCTGCATGGTAAACAAGTATACGTAAAATTCGAGCCGTGACCGGCTCCCAGGTTTCCCTGTGAATCGGCTCCTAGAGCCGATTAACCCATGGTTCTGCATTAGATCTATGATAACATGGGGTTTTGCTTCATCGTTACAAGTTAAATCGATCTACGATAGTTTAATGTTTTCACTACATAATTGGAACGTCCTACACGTAATTGAGCCTGGTAAATACAAAAGATAATAGAAAACCAATCCTAGAGAAGGCCTAAAAACCAACGTAACGTTAATTCCCGGAACAACTCCTCTTGGATTGGTAAACCATATCTTCCATACTACTGGATCGTTCAACCCGTTTGCAAGGCCTGATCATGTAGATATCAAACTAAACCTTGGAGAGCAAGGCACAACTATAACAGATCAAATCGACTTAAATAAAGATCAAGCAAAGTGCCACCCTTACACCCGGGAAAAAGGTGCAAAGGCGGCGAGATAACTAGAGGCAGCATATCTAAACGATCATAGCAACAAGTACCGATGCTAGCCCAAACAAATCTATGATAATAGTGTTACTCGCCATCAACAAGGCTTCAGTACGAGTAACACCAAACAATCGCATAAGTAGATACTGCCTAGATCGCAAGATGCGATCTAGGCAGCATGGCACTTACCCGAAAAAAACCCTAGAAACAAGGGGTGGCGATGCGCCGAGATTGTGTTTCTTGTGAACGTGATTGTCCTCCTTTTCTCAATAACCTTAGGTACATATTTATAGTCCGGAGACTTTCTACCTTTGGAATAACTCTACAATTCTATCTCTTACCTAAATCGAAACGGAACCTATTACAATATAAGATACACGGGCAATTTAGCCCAAATCAACGCACGAGGCCGATTCAACAACACGTTGCATATACGTATCTTCTAAGCCCATCTTGATTGCGGCCCAACTCCTCCTTTGGCCAAAATATGGCGATAACACATGCCCCCCTGGTTTTGGCAATAATAATTCCAAAACCACTCCGTTTTTTCCCTTCTCCTCTTTTTTTTCTCTGTATCGGGTTACGCGTCGTCAGAATGCGTTGCAGAACAGAATCGTCACGCCACCCCTTCATCATGATGCCCTGTCTTCTCAACTTCTCCGCAGTGCATGATTTGACAATTTCGGCAGCACATTCTGGGAAACCGCTATAGCATTGAACCACTTCATACTATTCCCCTTATTTATATTCATCTTAGCAGTTTGCAGCCCCATCTTCCTCCAGCAGCCAAGAAACCCTTCTTCCTCTGCCGAAAAAACCCTCTTTCTCTGCCATGGCCTCCTCTGCTTCATCTGGCCTGTCCTCAAGCCTCCAACTCAATGAGCGACCGGGAACCGACGCCAGAGCACCCGCCGACGACGGCGTACAATGTCCTCGCCCCACAATGGTGGGACGAGAGGGATTGGGATTTCGCCACCTGGTCCGAGGACGACGAGTCCTTGACCGATGGCGAGGAGGGCCTACAGTTCCTTGCCGATGGGGAACTGGAGGCGGACAACACCGACGACGCCATGTCCTGGGACGGCGTCGACTCCTCTGACGAGGAGAAGGAAGCGGAGGAGGACAACTCCTCCGACGAGTACCAGCCGGTGAAGTACTTCCGCGCCGGGTCCAGCGAGGACACCGAAGACGACGACGAGGACGAGGAGGCCCCCGCTGGCATCTGGATCAGCAGCAGCGAGGACGACGCCGGCAGCAGCGCTGATGACAGCGAACAAGACGGCGGCGAAGACAGCGGCGACGACCTCGGCCTCTAGATTAGGAATCAGTAGTAGTAGTAGATTCCCTTTTGTAAGCAACCAGCTCCTTTTGAAAGCAATCAGCTTTTGAATGAACGAAGATTGCTTTTCCAACTCTAAGATTGTTTTTCCGACCCAATTTCGCCGATAGTCACATAGGTCGATGTTCCAGAAGCCGATAGCAACGCATCGGCTTTTACCCTGCTGCGCTCATACAGTCAACCAAGTCACAGCCCAAAGAGCCGATGGTACAGCATCGGCTTTCCCAAAAACGTTGACAAAGTCAAGTCCGGTCGCATACTTAGACAAATCTGAGCAGCCACTCTCCAGTTTCAAACGGTAACCTGCGACCCTCTTCAAAAAGGGCGACCCAGATCTCCAATCGCTCATCGACCAAATCGAGCAGCAGCAGCAATAAGAACCCTCGATCGCCAGCTGCATAGATCCATCTCCGCTGGCAAACCAGATGGCGGAATCGTCCAACACCAACCCAGAGGTTTCTGGTCTGAAGGTATGTCTACTCCTCGCAGTCTGAACGCGATGCTAGAATTAATGGCGAACACCTGAGTTAATGCCTTATTCCACCATTAAATTTGTAGGTTTCAGACATCCTACTGCCGCATCCTTCTCTTCCAAACTCTCTCTGCCTTGGCCCTCGTACAGCATCTAGTCCTGCCCATCTGATTTCTTGCGAAACAAACCGGATCCCCTTCGTAAGCCAAGATCTAGATTTAAACTCTTGGGCCGAATGCTTGCGAGCCTGGCCTAATCCCCCTGAACATTGGGTCACTTGGTTCAGCAGGGTAGCTAGAGCTTACCAATCCCAATGGGAAACCACGGGAATAGCCGATGCCTTGCATTTGTCATTGTCTCCTCTTGAGAAACATGAGAATCTTCTCAAAACCATCGGCTACTTCTGGTCTGACGCTCTGAATTGCTTCATGTTCGGTCATGGCCCTATGTCACCAACCTTGTTAGACGTGGTGATGATTACTGGTCTAGATGTTACATCACCCAGTCCTTCTGCTTTTAAACTGACCAAAGTCCCCTACAAACTGTCTTCCAAAACGAAATGTATGAACTGGGGCGCATATATTCAGAGCCACATGAAAACTAGGGGTCCTGTCACCGAGAAAGAACACACGGCTTTCCTCAACCTCTGGCTAGAACATTTCATATTCTGTGGCCCTTCCCTTGCTCCAACCAAAAATTACCTCTCCCTGGCCTATGAATTCGCTAAAGGCACTCATCTTGGCATCGGAAAATTGTTCCTTGGAGAGGTCTACCGATATCTCCAGTTGATGTCTGTCAAGCTGTTCTCTGGCATAGCAGTCAAAACAGGTGGTCCTTGGTGGTTCATCCAGCTATGGGCTCAGCTGTATTTTCAAAACCACGTCCCAAACTTCCCCCTTTTGGCGAGCTGCACCTTTCCAGATGTCAAAGGGAGGCAGATCCGATGCACTAGCTATGGCCAAGCTTTGTATAGACTGCCAGGTAGCAAACTATCCCCTCAGGAAGCTTCCAAGTGGTTCAGTATTTTCTTCCAAGGCCTAGATAATCCTACCTTCTTCCCTTACATGGAAGAATCAGAACATTTTGAGAATCCCATCTCCTTCAGGCTAGACAGCTTTGCCGATGACACTAGCACCCGACAACTCTTTTCCATCGTGATCCGTCCCTGTTTCCTTCCAGTTGGCATGAGTACATCCAATAGAATCATCAAGCCTGGGTATGAATTCTACCAGCCGGTCATAGTGGCTCGGCAATTTGGCCTTGGACAAGTACCTCCCCATCTCTTTCTTCATCACCTGACAGAGAGCAGAGCCGACCTGCCTGATCCTCTCACCAGTCAAAGGTGTTACTCCTTCTTTGATACTCTGACCATCCCAATTCCCAACGACCTCACCTTCGCCTCATCCACCGATGGCTTCGAAGATTGGTGGTCGATGTGGAAGACTCACGCCTTCAGGAGAGCTCTGGGACCATTGCTGAAACAGCTCGACGCTGACTATGACATCCCCGTGGGACAGGTACCACTATTTGTCGGCTTTTCTTGATGCAGCTTGCAAATAACTCTTTTACTAACCCACTCTTTCTCTTTGCAGCAACAAGATGGCCCTGAACCTACGCACAGTGATGGCCCCCCCTTTGAGTTCTTTCCACCAGCTCCTGTGGTCCTCTTCTGCAAAAACTCGCCACCTCTGAAAAAGGTCATGATGCAGAAACAGCCGATCACACCACAATCGGCTTCTAAGAAACTAGTAACTTCACAATCAGCTGCTCCTCGAGTTCCAACTAAGACAAGAACGATGGTGAGGAATGTAGCTGCCAGGAAGACCTTAAGACGCCGGAGCCCTTCTCCAGAAAGCTCGCATGTAGGCTGATCCATGTTTTGGTCGATCCTTCTCGTTCTTTCATCCTTGCAGACATGCTCGTGTTTAATAGCTTTCCTCCTCTTGCAGGCTTCTGTCGAAGACACCTCCCACGAGGACACACAACCTGATCAAGGAGAATCGAGCCCAACAGACTCTGAGAGGACTGCCACACCAAACCAGCCAGATGTGCCACCATCGGCTCCCAGGAAAAGGCCCGTTCCTGAACCTGCTGCCCCCCGAGCATCAGTCGAGGCGGGGCCAACTGTGGGTCCCAAGAGAGCTCGCCAAGGACCGCAAACTTCTTCGTCGAGCCAGGAGGTTTCGAAAATCATCACCCTTCATGCTCTTACCACTTAATTCCTTCTCATCTGCCGATTCATCATCACTTATATCGGCTAAACACCTTCAATGCAGACGACTGGCGTCTCTAGTGGGAAGACTGGGGCAGTGCCGATGCCTCTAGCCGAGCCGGATTCAGCAATCCCCGAAGGTGCAGATGAAATGGCTACCCCTTTGGCCAAGCCTCCAGCAGCTACACACAAGCCGATTGCCTCGTCCTCCGCAATCCCCTCGATCTTAGGAGAGGTATGTTAGCTTCGTTCAGCTAATCCTTCCATGTTGGACACATACTGACGTACTTTCGGGGCTGTCAGAGTTGTGATATTTCAGGCTTGCTGACGTTCGACCCTGAATCCATCGAACCAGCTCCCTTTGTCGCCACCGATGAACCACAAGCCAGGGCTGGTCTACCTCAATTCCAGCGTCTTAGAGCCTTGCTGTCTTCCCCGATCAAAGAGCTTATCGAGGGTTCTAAGGAGGTGAAGGGCGTTCTTGCTGAAATAAAAGACCAACTCCCAGTAGCATTGCAGGTGAAGCTTTGGCCCGTTGTAACTCTGTCTTTCTACGGGTCAAGGGTGAAGCTAGCTCGTGAAAGGATCAACCTGCGTCGCGCCCAACTTCCGCTGAAGGCCAATATCGCAGACAGATGTCAGCAGCTCAACGAGAAGAAGGCGTCTCTGGATGCCAAAACTGACACCTCTGCCAGTACCGCCGAGCTCGCCTCCTTAAAAAAGGAGTTGGAAGATCTTGAAGAAAAGGTCCGGGCGACTAAACAGCTCATTCGTGACAAGGAAGCATCCATCGCCCGCTCCTACGACGAAGCAGAAGGCCTCAGAGGTCAACTGAAGACTGATCTGGCAGAGATACGTGCCCTGAACAAGCAGCTAGTGACGGGCAAGGACGAAGATGACGAAGCCGAGATCGCCGAGGTGGACCGTGTCCGTGCTGACGCCCTTCACGCCTTCGAGGCATTTCTTCAGTAGCTCGTTTATGTAAATTGGCACCTGCTTGTAACAGTCTGAACCTCTAGAGTCGATGGCTGTGCATCGGCTGTATCTTTTTATTGGCCGATTTCATGTATCGGCCCCCATATCTCACAGTCCATCATCCCACATGCTTTGGGAAACATAAATTTTTATATATATTTTTTTTATTGACCGATTTCATGCTTCGGCCCCCATATCTCACTGTCCATCATCCCACATGCTTGGGAAATATTTCTTGAGATGCTGACCGTTGACAGCCACTGGGAATTTCACGCCATCCAGCTCCTCCAGCATGTACGCGTTCCCCCTCAAAACTTGATTGACCCTGTATGGCCCGTGCCAATTCGGAGACCATTTACCATATGCTGCATCCTTAGTTTCCAATGGCAATACAGCTTCCCATACCAAATCGCTAACGTGGAACTCCTTCGGTCTCACCTTCTTGTTATATGCACGAGCTACCTTGGCCTTGTTTTCTTTGATTTTCTCAAGCGTCCATAGCCTAAGCTCAGTCAGATCCTCAACACTGTCACTCATCAGGGCCGCATATTCTTCAGTCGTTAGGTCGTTCTGAAAAGTGACACGTCTCGATCCAGCCGTAATTTCCCAAGGCAATACGGCTTCTTGTCCATAGACTAGATGGTATGGCGAGGTTTTTATCGCTCCATGACATGACATGCGGTAAGCCCATAAAGCCTCTGACAAAACCTCGTGCCAACGCCTAGGGTGCTCATCGATTTTCCTCTTGATCAGCTTGATAAGGCTCTGGTTGGACGCTTCAGCTTGCCCATTTGCTTGAGCATAGTACGGAGATGATCGGATCAGTTTAATTCCCGTGTCCTCACAGAACTCTCTAAACTCGTAAGAAGTGAAGACCGAACCTCCATCGGTCGTAATCGTTTGGGGAATCCCGAATCTATGAATTACGTGTTCCTTCACAAAATCGATAACATCCTTTGAGCTCACGGACTTCATAGGGACGGCTTCAACCCATTTAGTGAAATAATCCGTAATGGCCAAAATCCACATGTGGCCTTTGCTTGAAGGAGGATTGATCTTGCCAATCATATCCATGCCCCAACCTCGGAATGGCCAAGGCTTGATGATGGGGTTCATTGCTGACGCGGGTACCATCTGAATTTTACCAAATCTCTGACATGCTTGACACCCTTTGTAGTACTTAAAACAGTCCTCCAGCATGGTAGGCCAATAAAACCCTGATCGCCTGATCAACCACTTCATCTTGTGAGCCGATTGGTGAGTTCCACAGGCGCCTTCGTGTACCTCGTGCAGGAGCCGGTTGGCCTCGGCTGTCCCCAGACATTTGAGCAATAACCCTTCCAGAGTCCTGTAAAACATGTCGTCCCCAATGAGCACATACTTCATGGCCTTGTACCTTATCCGTTTAGGTGCCCCCCGAGCCGAATCCTTCAAGTAATTGAAGATATCGGCTCTCCAGTCGTCGGCGTCCAGGAACTGTACCTGAACATCGGCTCCCTCTGCTACGTCCTTGTAGCCTGAAGCCATTTGTGCAAGATCATTCGCCTCGGTATTCTGCGACCGCGGGATCCAGGTGAAGTTCATGTACCGGAATTGTGCCATCATCTCACGGTATTGCAGCCATAATGGGAAGAGCGACTCGCTCTCACACTTGTATTCCTCCGTGAGCTGAGAAATCACCAACTTGGAGTCTCCAAAAATTTCCACTGCTTCTGCTCCAGATTCATCCGTAGCCCGAATCTTCTTGTTCGGTCCAGGACGTGTCGCAGGTCATCCAAGTGTCCTTGTACTGAAGTTGACTTGACCACCACGTCATCGATATAAATTTCCACCAGCTTGCCGATCAGATCATGGAAGATGTAATTCATGGCTCTTTGGTATGTGGCGCCGGCGTTCTTCAGTCCAAAAGTCATGACTACATATTCAAACAACCCCACCGAACCTGGGACTCTGAATGCAGTCTTGTGTATATCTTCCGGAGTCATAAAAATTTGGTTGTAACCGGCATTGCCATCCATGAAGCTCAAGATTTTATGACCAGCAGCTGCGTTGATTAACGTCTCTGCTACTGGCATCGGATATTCATCCTTCGGAGTAGCTCTATTGAGATCCCGAAAATCTATGGCAACACGCCAGCGGCCATCCTTTTTCTCTACAGGTACGATGCTAGAAATCCACTCAGCATACCTGCATGGCCTGATTAAATCGGCTGCCAACATTTTCTCGATCTCCTTCTTGACTTCTTTCAAAATTTTGGCCTTCATCTGTCGTGCTCGCTGCTGGAATGGCCGAAATCCTTTTTTAAGTGGGAGTCGATGCTCGATGATGCTCCTGTCTAGCCCAGGCATCTCTGTATAATCCCAGGCAAAGCAATCTGGATATTCTTTCAACAAAGCTATCATCAGACCCCGCAGATTCGGATCCAACTTCTTGCTGATAAATGTTGGTCTTGGCTTATCCCCAGGACCGATGTCAATCTCCTCTAGCTCATCAGCGGATGTAAACCCATACCCTAGCTTTCCATCACCTGCTAAATCGATGCTAAGCACGGGACAAACAGTTGGTGAGGATAACAAAGATAGTTTGGGCCGATTGCCGGAATCGGCCCCCTTTTTCATTGCATTAGTCAAGGAAGGTTTACAACTTATTTGTTCTCCACAATGGCAGGGCACCTCCCTGCTACGACTGCATGACCTGTTTGTCGTAAGATTGCTGCTTTTTATTTTTTGTGGCCGATCGCAGGGATCGGCCTTACCACGTACGGTCGTGGACTTTGCTACTCTGTCAGGCCAGTGGATAAGACCAGCCTCACCCCGTTTTTTGTAGCTTCAATGCGCTCACAGCCGTCTAGACTGATTCCAGAGATCGGCTCTTGGTCTTCTGCTTCCCAGATGTTCATGCCAGCTATGGAGATCTCGATAGAATCATCTGCATGAATGACCTCCACTTCATCTCCATCCCACTGTATTAGGCACTGGTGCATCGTGGATGGAATGCAGCAGTTGTCATGAATCCAATCTCTCCCTAGCAAGACAGCGTAGGTACTTTTGCTATCCACGACGAAGAATGACGTAGGGATGGTTTTTCTGCCCACGGTCAGATCCACGTTCAGCACGCCCTGCGTTTCTGAAGTTTGGCCGTTGAAGTCGCTTAACGTGACGTTGGTTTTGATCAGATCTGCAGTGGAGCGTCCCAAACGCCGTAGCATGGAGTATGGCATTATATTGACTGCCGCTCCGGTGTCAACCAGCATCTTGCGGACAGGCTGCCCATTGATATAACCTCGCAGGTACAGGGCTTTCAGATGTTTGTAGCCTTTCTCTTGTGGCTTTTCAAAGATAACCGGTCGTGGGCCGCAGTCCAACTGTGCCACTGGTAGTTCTTTGGCTCTTGGAGTGCAGAACTCTGACGGAAGTGTAAACACCATGTTTGTGCCAGCCGATGTCTTCGCATCGGCTTTTACCGGTTTAGGGCGCCACTCTTTCCTTTTCGGGCGATCTTCCGTCTCCAAGGTCTGCCGAATTTTAACGGCCAAATCGGGTCGTGCTTTCTTTAAAGCATAGAGATACTGCGCTTCGGCTTCCTCCAAGTTACGCAGCCGCTGCACTCTACGCTTTTGGGGGTGTCTGAGTCCGTCGGGACACCATCTTGGACGGTGATATCTGTCCTTTCCTTTGTCATCCATTGGCTCCTCGAGATCTTTTGCTCGAGCGGACTCCCTGTACCGGCTCTGAGGTGGGAGAGGCCCTAGACACTTGAAGACTGACACTGGCCCCGTGTCCTCCTTTTGCTGGCCACATTCTGGGCAGTTGTCGATTGTAGGCAATCGGCTCATTCCTGCGTCCCAGCAATACTTGAAGAAAGGGCAGTCCCAATGTTTGTCCACGCCTTCCTTTTCTTTTGGCGGTCCCCTAGCGAGGTACTCATATCCTTCATCGTTTCCATCGCGCCGGCGACGTCGGTCATACTGGCGTCCATACTTGTTAAGGAGGTGCGTGGAA
The DNA here is from genome assembly GCA_916181665.1 of Avena sativa. Classification (NCBI taxonomy): domain Eukaryota; kingdom Viridiplantae; phylum Streptophyta; class Magnoliopsida; order Poales; family Poaceae; genus Avena; species Avena sativa. The sequence goes on along the minus strand of OV702284.1, from coordinate 180,464,743 downwards.
TGTGGCTTCTGATATCGCACGCTCCTCACCTGTTCCTCGGTCAAATACCGCCTGTCATTGTAGCTGGGCCGGTCGCGTGGACCAGCCTCCTCTCTTTCTTTGCCCCGAGAGCGACCGTCTTCCTCCTTATATGCGCCACGGTGGTACACAGGTCCTGCCATATTAACATCGAACGAGAAATCCAACTGACGCCTTGTGGACTGGTTGTGTTCTACCATGTTGACGCCGGGAAATAGGTTTGTGTCTACTTTCATGGCGAACTGTCCAAGGATCAGACGGCCCTGCTCTATCGCCGTTTGGATCTGGCGACGTAGCTCTTTGCAGTCATTGGTGGTGTGGGTGAACGAGTGATGCCACTTGCAGTATGGTCTTCCGTTCATCTCTTGAGCCGTAGGGATTTTGTGGCCTTCGGGTAACTTCAGCTGCTTTTCTTTCAGCAGTAAATCGAATATCTGCTCAGCTTTGCTCACATCGAAGTCAAACCCTTTCGCAGGCCCTTGCTGTTTCACCCATTTGCAGGATACAGGATCTGCCCCCCGAGCCCATTCAGCCACGGCCACCTCCTGGTCTTGCGTAGGATCTTCTTCTTCTGCATCGACCAGGCTTATCGGGCGTTTGAACTTGTCTTGGTACAACTCAGGGTGGCGCTGTTCATACATTGTCAGTTTCTGGGCCATGTGCGCCAATAAATTGTACTCTACTTGGAAAGCCAGATCCTTGATAGGTGCTGAGAGACCCAACACTGCTAGTTCGACCGCTTCTTTCTCAGTTAAACGAGCCGAATAACATCGGTTCTTTACAGTCCTGAAGCGCTGGATGTACTCGGCTACCGTTTCTCCCCGCTTTTGCCGCACCTGCGCCAGGTCTGCAATGCCAGCCTCGGTAGCCTCTGAATGATACTGAATGTGGAACTGTTCTTCCCGTTGCTTCCAGGTCTGGATCGAATCAGGTGGCAACGAGGTATACCACCCAAAAGCTGGTCCTGTCAGAGATTGCGCAAAGAACCTCACGCGCAACTGATCCGATGCCGAAATCATGCCTAATTGTGCTAGGTATTGGCTCACGTGCTCGATCGAGCTTGACCCTTCTGACCCGCTAAACCTTGAGAACTCAGGGAGCCGATACTTGGGTGGTAGCGGAATCAGGTCAAACTCGTTGGGGTACGGCTTTGAATAGCCGATTGTCCTTCTCTTCGGCACGAAGCCGAACTGATCTCTCAAAATGGTACGGATTTGCTCCACTGTCTGGGCTGCAGGGGCTAGGTTCTCATGACTCGTTCCAGTGGCGTACTTGGCTAGCCATGCCTGTTTATCAGCGTCCATCCCAGAGATTCCTGTTCCGGACACACCTGCTCCCGAAGCCCCTGCTCCAGAAACTCCTGCTCCAGAAATCCCTGCAGTTGCCACCTGGTTCGTGCGCGTTAGGTTATTGCAGTCCGGCACGTAGGTGCACACATATCCATGTGGGATCTCCTTAGGTGGTTCAAACAGGAATTGGTAATCGCCAGGGTCACCTCCAACCTTGTAGACGACGTAAGCCGGTGCCTCTGGTGGTTCCGGAGCTGCAAGCGTGAATGGCAGCTGCGGCCTGGTCTGGAGCGGTCTTTCTCCCTGGTGAGTCCCTAGAGTAGGACCCGACGGAGAGTACTGATGTTTCGTGATCTCCTGAACTACGCGAACTGCAATACGCTCGAAAGCGTTCACCAGGCTATCAGAATGGCGGTGAAGAGAATGAGCCACCATGTAGTTGACTTCCTGTCGCAGAGCTCTGGTGCGCTCCTCTGAAGGAACAGAGAGATCCACCTCGTCAAGAGCACCTTCAGGTGAGAACCCTTTCCATCTGATGCCATGTTTACGGGTCCTCTCAAAAGAGCCGATGAGATCGGCTTCGAAGAGAGCTTTGATATCATCATACTTCGCCTTGTGCTCCTCAGGCAGATCATCGTACGTGACCGGTCTGTTCTCCATCGCAGCGTCGGATGTTGATGTAGACGTTGCTGAATGTCCCACCGGGCGTGCCAGAATGTGTTGCCTACCAAAACCCACCGGCGAGCAGCGACGGGCAACACGAAGAGCCGGGAGGCTCCCAGGACTGCTGGTGGGCCCTGGTCCCTCGGGCAACGGCCCGCAAAACTCCGGCACGCGCCCTGGCTGGTTCGAGGGCGTGCCACCTGACCTATACCTGGTCAGGAAGGTGAAGGATTGCTTCGATTGGTTTCCTGCATGGTAAACAAGTATACGTAAAATTCGAGCCGTGACCGGCTCCCAGGTTTCCCTGTGAATCGGCTCCTAGAGCCGATTAACCCATGGTTCTGCATTAGATCTATGATAACATGGGGTTTTGCTTCATCGTTACAAGTTAAATCGATCTACGATAGTTTAATGTTTTCACTACATAATTGGAACGTCCTACACGTAATTGAGCCTGGTAAATACAAAAGATAATAGAAAACCAATCCTAGAGAAGGCCTAAAAACCAACGTAACATTAATTCCCGGAACAACTCCTCTTGGATTGGTAAACCATATCTTCCATACTACTGGATCGTTCAACCCGTTTGCAAGGCCTGATCATGTAGATATCAAACTAAACCTTGGAGAGCAAGGCACAACTATAACAGATCAAATCGACTTAAATAAAGATCAAGCAAAGTGCCACCCTTACACCCGGGAAAAAGGTGCAAAGGCGGCGAGATAACTAGAGGCAGCATATCTAAACGATCATAGCAACAAGTACCGATGCTAGCCCAAACAAATCTATGATAATAGTGTTACTCGCCATCAACAAGGCTTCAGTACGAGTAACACCAAACAATCGCATAAGTAGATACTGCCTAGATCGCAAGATGCGATCTAGGCAGCATGGCACTTACCCGAAAAAAACCCTAGAAACAAGGGGTGGCGATGCGCCGAGATTGTGTTTGTTGTGAACGTGATTGTCCTCCTTTTCTCAATAACCTTAGGTACATATTTATAGTCCGGAGACTTTCCACCTTTGGAATAACTCTACAATTCTATCTCTTACCTAAATCGAAATGGAACCTATTACAATATAAGATACACGGGCAATTTAGCCCAAATCAACGCACGAGGCCGATTCAACAACACGTTGCATATACGTATCTTCTAAGCCCATCTTGATTGCGGCCCAACTCCTCCTTTGGCCAAAATATGGCGATAACAGGATCACCGAAAGGTAAAGCATGAGTCATATAGTAGATATGATGAACATGTTGGTTGTTCGCCATTGAAGCTACATCATCTCTCGTGATCATCGGTTTTGGTGTGGTGGATTTGGTTCGTGTGATCACTAAAACAATGTGAGGGATGTTGTTTTGAGTGGGAGTTCACCGAGATTAATTTAACTATTAATTAGAACTCATTTTTTCATAATCTTAGTCTAAACTATTGCAAATATGTTGTAGATCAATGGCGTCCCCTACCATCAATTTTAATGCGTTCCTACAGAAAGAAAAGTTGAAAAACAATGGAAGCAACTTCGTGGATTGGTCCCGCAACTTGAGGATTGTCCTTAATGCTGGTAATTTGACCTATGTGCTAGATGCACCGCTGGGTGACCCACCTGTAGCTGATGCTACCAATGAGGTAAAGAATGTTTTCCTCGATCGGACAAATCAGTACTCCACAGTCAAGTGCGCTATCTTGTATGGTTTGGAATCGGAGCTTCAGAAAAGGTTTGAGAACTTTGACCCACATGATATTGTCCGTGACCTCAAAATGATATTTGAGGCTCATGCGGCAGTTGAGAGTTATGAGGCTTCTGAAAAGTTCTTTAACTGCAAGATGGAAGAGGGCAGCTCCGTCAGTGAGCATGTGCTTAAGATGTCTGGGCACGCAAGTAAGCTCCAAAGTTTGGGTATAGTGATTCCTAACGCTTTGGGGATTCACCGTGTCCTCCAATCACTACCACCAAGTTACAAGAAATTTGTAATGAACTACAATATCCAAAACATGGACAAGTCGTTGCCCGAACTCTTCTCCATGTTAAAGTCTGCGGAAGTGGAGATCAAGAAAGAGCACCAAGTGTTGATTGTCAATAAGACCACCAAATTCAAGAAGCAAGGAAAGTCTAAGAAAAAGGGAAACTTCAAGAAGGGCGGTAAGAAAGTTACCGCGCCGGCGAAGAAGACCAAGGCTGGGCCTAAGCCTGATACTGAGTGCTTTTACTGCAAGGGAGAAGGTCACGGGAAGCGGGATTTCCCTAAGTACTTGGCGGATTTGAAGAACGGTAACATCAAGAAGAATGGTATATCCGATATACATGTTATTGATGTGTATCTCACTAGTAGTCATAGTAATGCCTGGGTATTTTATATTGGTTCGGTTGCTAATATTTGTAACTCGAAACAGGTGCTGCAGAATAGACGGAAACTAGCGAAGAACGAGGTGACGATGCGCGTTGGAAATGGATCAACGGTTGATGTGATCGCGGTCGGCATGCTACCTCTTCATCTACCATCAGGATTAGTTTTATACCTAAATAATTGTTATTTGGTGCCTGTGTTGAGCATGAACATTATATCCAGATCATGTTTATTGTGAGACGGTTACTTGTTTTGGTCTGAATAATGGTTGTTCGATTTATATGAGTAATATGTTTTATGCACATGCACCTTTGTCAGATGGTCTATTCTTGTTGAATCTCGATTGTAGTAATACACATATTAATAACATTGAAGATAAACGTTTGAAATTGAGTGATGACTCGACTTATATGTGGCACTGTTGTCTTGGTCACATTGGAGTGAAACATATGAAGAAAATCCATTCCGATGGACTTCTTGAATCACTTGATTTCGAATCACTTGAAAGATGTGAAGCATGTATGATGGGTAAAATGACTAAGACTCCATTTTCTGGTATGATGGAGCAAGCTACAGACTTATTGGAAATCATACATACCGATGTGTGTGGCCTAACGAGTGTAGCATCGCGTGGTGGTTATCGTTCTGTTCTTACTTTCACGGATGACTTGAGTAGATATGGGTATATCTATTTCATGAAACATAAGTCCAAAACTTTCGAGAAGTTTAAGGAATTTCAAAGTGAAGTAGAGAATCAACATAACAAGAAGATTAAGTTTCTACGATCTGATCGTGGAGGTGAATATCTAAGTTATGAGTTTGGCGATCATTTGAAGAAGTGCGGAATACTTTCACAATTGACACCACCGGGAACACCACAATGTAATGGTGTGTCCGAACATCGTAATCGAACTCTCTTAGATATGGTTCGTTATATGATGTCACTTATAGATTTACCGCTATCGTTTTGGGGTTATGCATTAGAAACAGCCGCATTCACTTTAAATAGGGCACCATCTAAACCACACCATATGAATTATGGTTTGGGAAGAAACCTAAATTGTCATTCCTTAAAATTTGGGGTTGCGAAGCTTATGTAAAGAAGTTACAGCCCGACAAGGTTGAACCCAAAGCGGAAAAATGCATCTTCATAGGATATCCAAAGGAAACTATTGGGTATACCTTCTATCACAGATCCAAGGGAAAAATCTTTGTTTGTAAGATTGGATCCTTTCTAGAGAAGGAGTTTCTCTCGAAAGAAGTGAATGGAAGGAAAGTAGAACTCGACAAGGTTGTTGAACCTTCTCTCAGATTTGAGAGTAGCGCAACACCGGAAGTAGTTCATGTGGCGCCTATACCAATAAGAGAGGAAGCTAATGATGTTGATCATGAAACTTCGTTTCACGTTACTACGGAACCTCGCAGGTCAACGAGAACTCGTACAACTCCAGATTGGTATGATCCCGTTATGAGTGTCATGTTGGTGGACAACACCGACGACCCTCCAACATATGAAGAAGCGATGATGAGCCCAGATTCCAATAAATGTCAAGAAGCCATGAAATCCGAGATTGGATCCATGTACGAAAACTTGGTAGGGACTTTGGTGGACTTACCGGATGGTCGGACGGCTGTCAAGAATAAATGGATTTTCAAGAAGAAAACAGATGCTAATGGTAATGTTACTTCTATAAATCTTGAATTGTCGCAAAAGGTTTCAGCAAATTCAAGGAGTTGACTACAATGAGACTTTCTCACAGGTAGTGAAGCTAAAGTCTGTTAGGATTTTGTTAGCAATCGCTGCATATTATGATTATGAGATATGGCAGATGGATGTCAAAAGAACGTTCCTCAATGGAGACATTGATGAAGAGTTGTATATGGTACAACCCAAAGGTTTTGTCGATCCTAAAGATGCTAATAAGGTATGCAAACTTCAACGGTCCATTTATGGATTGAAGCAAGCATCCCGAAGTTGGAATCAACATTTTGATAAAGTAATCAAAAGTTTTGGTTTTATACAAACTTATGGAGAAGCTTGTTTTTAAATAAAGGGAGTGGGGTCTCTATAGCATTCCTAGTACTATATGTGGATGAAATATTGTTGATTGGGAATGATGTAGACCTTCTTAATAGTGTCAAGGATTATTTGAATAATAGTTTTTCAATGAAAGATCTTGGCGAAGTAGCTTACATATTAGGCATAAAGATTTATAGAGATAGATCGAGACGCCTAATATCATTGTCACAGAGCACATATTTGGACAAAGTTCTAAAGAGATTTGGAATGGAAGATAGCAAGAAAGGGTTCTTGCCCATGTTGCCCAATACGACCTTGAGTAAAACTCAAAGTATAGCTATAGCATAAGAGAGAGAAAGGATAAGTAAGACTCCCTATGCCTCGGCCATAGGATCTATCATGTATGGCATTCTATGTACTAGACCCGACATTGCATATGATGTTAGTTTGACTAGTAGATATCAAAGTGATCCAGGAGTGGATCATTAGACAACGGTCAAAAACATCCTTAAGTACTTGAGAAGAACTAAGGATATGGTTCTTTCTTATGGAGGTGATGAACAACTCGTTGTTAATGGTTACACCGATGCTAGTTGGAACACCGATCCGGATAATTCTAAATCTCAATATGGATACATATTTACTTTGAATGGTGCAGTAGTTAGCTGGAGGAGGGCAAAGCAAAGCGTTGTGGCGAGATTTTCAACTAAATCAGAATACATAGCTACTTTGGAGGCTTCACAAGAGGCGATATGGATGAAGCAGTTCATTACTAGAACCAATGTCTATCTACTGTGATAACATGGGCGCCATAGCCAATGCGCAAGAACCAAGATCACATAAGAAACTGAAGCATATCAAGCTGCGTTTTCACGCTATTTGAGAGCATGTCCAAGATGGTGACATAAATATTTGCAAAGTACACATAGATCTGAATGTGGCGGATCCGTTGACTAAACCTCTGCCGAGGGCAAAACATGACCAACACCAAAACACCATGGGTGTTTGGTATATTACCATGTAATCTAGATTAGTTGACTCTAGTGCAAGTGGGAGACTGTTGGAGATATGCCCTAGAGGCAATAATAAAAGTGGTTATTATTATATCTTCATGTTTATGATAAATGTTTACATTCATGCTATAATAGTATTAACCGGAAACATTAATACTTGTGTGATTGTAAACAAAATTAGAGTCCCTAGTAAAGCCTCTATAATACTAGCTTGTTGGTTGATAGATGATCATGGTTTCCTGGTCATGAACATTGAGATGTTATTAAAAACAAGATCATATCATTAGGAGAATGGTGTGATGGACATACTCCTATAGATAAGCGTAGCATAAAGATCAAGTCATTTCAATAGTTTGTTTGCTATAAGCTTTCTATCACATCCCAAAATAAATAAACAAAATAAACAATTGTTGAAATTTATGGTGAAAATAAACTTTTTGCTTCTAAATGGAAACATCAAACCTTACTTGAACAAAATTTGAATAATAAAGCAACAAAAGAATTTCCAAACAAATAAAATGCATTTAAGCATGGAAAGAATCTTGAATTTGAACACTTGAAAAAATAAACCAAAACCCTAAAACCCTAAAGAAAGGAATCATCTCCAAGATCACTCCAAGACTATGGATTTGTTCCATATAAAAATTCAGCAACAAACATTTATAAATGACCCAAAAATGGTAAACAAAAATAATATAAAACCATGGAAATTGGTTTCACTCAATTTGAAGCCATGGATAAAAACTTATGAATTTAATAAGATTAAAGGAAAGTAATTTCCAAGGCTAGTAAAGCTCCTAACAAAAATCAACACTAAATTGAGAGCAAAATAATCCTAAAAGGATTTGAAAATATAAATAAATATTAAATAAAATTATACATATTGGAATCACCAATTTGGAGCTATAAATAAAAAGATATGGATTTTATAAGACAAAGAAAGAAAGAAATAAATAAGAAATTATTTAAAAGTCAAATTAAATCTTGACCAAATCCATAAGCAAATGGAATAAACATAATCCAAATAAAAATAAAGGAATAAATATTATTTAAATAAAATTATATGGGCTTTTAACCATATCCAATTTTATTTAAATAAATACAAAAGGCCTAATTTAATTAAATAATAAATCATAAGGGATTATTTGGATTACTCCAAGTTGGATTAAATAACACCCTATTAAACAGTATAAAAAATCTACTGAAAGTTTGGAAAAGGTTTGAAATCAAATGAGTGTTTGAATAATTTGAATAAAATGAAAACAGAAAATAGAAATGGAAAAAGGAAAAATAATTAGAATAAAAAATAATAAATCAGACCCAACCCAGTCCAGCCCAACTGCCTGGCCCAACTAAAGCCAACCCGGGAAACACACCCCACTCTCCTTGTTTCTTTTCTCACCGCGCACCCAACCCGCTCACTCACTGATGCCCCGGCCCCACTGCCGTGATGTCATCGTCGTCTCCACCCTGCTGAACCCGCCCCCAAATTCCTCCCTGCCGTTTCTGCCATTGATGAACCTCGTCAATACGCGTTAACGCCGTAGTAATTCCTTCCTGCCACCGTGCCCTCTTAACCGCCTCCCTCTTCCCTCTCTTTCCCCTCAGACGACACATCCCAGGAGCCCCAGGCTGCGCGAATTCTTGCTTGAACCCTCACTACCTCTGACGAGATCCGGTGCAAATTCTGGCGATCTCAACCCTTTCCCTACCCCCTAGTGCATGCTAGCTTGCTCCCCATCGACACGCGCATCTGCTAGTTGAAGGGAATATGCCCTGAGAGGCAATAATAAAGTGTTTATTATGTATATTCCAAGTATATGATAGATGTTTATTTTGCATGCTATAATTGTATTAATACGGAAACGTTAATACATGTGTGTTTAATAAACAAACAAAAAGTTCCTAGTTATGACTCTCTCATAAACTAGCTCGTTGATTAACAAGATGATCAAGGTTTCCTGATCATGGACATTGGATGTTGTTAATAACGGGATCACAACATTAGTGTAATGGTGTGATGAATATTCATCCGAAGTATAGCATTACGATCAAAGTCATTGAGTTTATATTGCTATAACAACTTACGAAGTGATCCTAATCCTTAGACCATGAGATCATGTCAGTCACTAACACCGGAAGAGTTTATTGATAACATAAAACGTCACACTGTAACAGGGTGATTATAAAGATGGATTCAAAACTAATAAAGTGTTATGTTGAGGCCCATGGATTGAGAGTGGAATTTATTCATCCCGATGACGGATAGATATACTCTGGGCCCTCTCGGTGATATTACATTGGTTAGCTTGCAAGCAAGTGATTTGATCACTAGAATGTTATATCACGGGAACGAGAAAAGAGTGCATGTCAGTAACGAGATCAAACTAGGTATGGATATACCGATGATCGAATCTCAGACATGTAATATATCGTGAAAGAAAGGGATTAAGATACTAGCGTAAAAGGTTCCGACGATCACAAGAAAGTCATCGTTGAATGTGTGGGAGTCAGTATGGGTCTCCAGATCCCGCTTCTGATTATTGATCCGAGAGGGGTCTCGATCATGTCCGCATTATTCACGAACCGTAGGGTGACACACTTAAGAGACACCGACATCCAATTGGAGCAAAAGTTTCATGCCGAAAGAATGAACAAGCGCAGGAATTTATTTCACTAGATACCGAAACAGGTTTTCGGGTGAAATTGCATAAAGTGGTTATGCATGTGAAATAGAATTCTATCAAGGGGTTATTTGTGAATGTTTGTCATTAAAGTAATTGACAAAATTCTGAATAAAATAAAAGAGTTTTATTTAATGAGAGTTTGCATTAAATTTGGTGGAAATTTAATGGGAATTTGAGTGGGTTTTTGAGTGGAGAAAATTGAAGGGTCATTTTGTGAGTGGAGTGTCCACCCACATGAATGAGCGAGAGGTGGGGGCACCCTCCATGGCCGGCGGCCATGCCCCCTTGGGCTGCCCCCCTCCCCTATATAAGGAGCCCCTCCTCTCACTTCTCACTCACAGCTCCTCGTGAAGGATCTCTCTCCCCCTCTAGAATTTATCCCCCATGGTCTCGAACTAGCGAGATACATGTTCCTGGTGGCTATTCGGCAAGAAAGAGTTGTGCTTCCGCTGCATCGCTGGAGCGAGGAGGCGGAGGTTGCTCGGTGCCTCGAACGTGTGTGCGAGCACGGATGCGCTGCTGATTTGCGGCGCTAGGACTTCCTCTTGATCTTGAGATCGGCAAGAGATCGTCTACATCAACCACGAGTCGAACTCGTTAAGCTTTGTCGGTCTTCAAGGGTATGTTCTCTACGGATATACATCCGTCCATTGTTTGTATCTAATAGATAGATCTTGGTACTTAGTTCCCATCGTAGGAAATTTTTTTGTTTTCTATGCTGCGAACCCTACACTAGTGGCCTCTGCTTGCACGTGCGCACCCTAGAACGTCGGCTATGACCTCGCCCGTGCGCCACCGTCGACTCCCTCCAGTCCGGCGAACTCCCCTGGTTAGCTCTGACCGCCCCTCCTCCTCTCAATGATACTCCTGCACTCGTCCTTCTCTCACGCGTCTAACTCTGCCTCTGGACTGTCTTCTCATGCCCTGCAGTGTCGCCACCGACGAAGCCCGTGCACGCCCGACGCCGTCGTGAACTCCAGCGAGTGATTGCCGGCGACTCCATGCGCCCTTGTCCCTCCTGTGGCCACCTTGAGCATCGCGACGACCCCGCGAGCACGGTAAGCCCCTCCGTCTTCTCCCTCGCTTACTATTTTCGCCGGAACGCCACCACCCGAGAGCTGCCGCCGCTCACTGTCGCCAAGCGCCGCTAGACTCTGGTCATTGCGCTCTGGATCATTGGATTTAAATCCACTGGTAGAGATAGATGACTTCACGAAATGGTATAGGTTGATCTGAGCCGCACAGATCCAATTAGATCCTACGCTCCACGTTGCTCGATTCGCGCGAATCGGTATCGTCTAGTTAGAAATAGACACGTGTCTAGGCTTTTGTTTTAAAAATCAGATTTGATCTATTAGATGATTGATTTTGTAAAATCTATAACTTTTGATATGCTTGGCCAAAAATTACAAATTTTATATCAATGGAATCAGGAAAATGTAAAATTTGCAACTGTGGCCTTAGTTTAGTATTTTGCTTCTGGAAAATTAGGTGTTTTGCAAAAACATTTGTAGGACTATTTTGGATATAAAATTTGTTTTAAAAATGATTTTGGAGTGAAATCTTTTTCAACTGGATTTGATTTGAACCCTCTGACCATAAACACTAAGATTTTAGTTTAAAAATCTATTTTGTTGACACTATAAAGTTTTCCTTTGAATAAAATCATTTCTAGCAAAACAAAAATGATTTAAATGACCCATTTTCACTAACTTGTTTTCAAATGATTTTCCACATTTTATAAATGACTAGTAGGTGTTTTGAAATGTTTAGAGACTTGTTAGAAAACGCTTTTAAAATAAAACAACCTTTTGCATGCTTGAATGCATTGCTTTGTTTTCATTATTTTATGTGGTGAATTGTTTGAATGCTAGTTTTGAGTATGTATTTTGCTTGATTGAATTGTAGTGATCTTTGAGGAGTGTGACAAATTGCAAGATCAAGGAGTGTACCTAGATTTTCTACGAAAAGGCAAGTGATAATTTGTTCATCAAAAGTCCTATCTTTTCAATAATGCATTAGTGATATTTTTGTAGTATGCATGATAGGACTATCTTGTATATAAAGCTATGCTATAGAAGATCCTACAGAATATATCTTGGTAGGAATCTTCCTTAGTCAAGAGACAAGCTTTGCTAGTATGCTTAGCCTAGCTAAAAGATTTCAAGGGTGGAATATTGATACCATGATATTACGCAAAGTCAATGACTATGTTTTGATTAATAAAACCACTAAGTGAATGAAACACCTGGGTGGAATGGTAATTTCTTGGATGGATTTGTGTTGAGTGGTTACACAAGGCCCATTTCTATGGTTCACCTTGTGTATCACACTTGTGGATGGCCACCCAGGAACAAAGAGATTTGATATATTTTGTGTTGAGAAGCTTCCAGTGCAGCCACATGTCATATGGGCTCTGCCTTGATCATATAGGTTGCAATAACTTAGCCAGATGGACAGAAGGTGGTAGTGATGATAGGATGGAACGCGCCCATTTGATATAAGGGAAGGCTTTTGAAAGATCTCGTCTCGATGCATGTCGAGTCTTGTGGGGAAAGTGCACCACCTCTCGAGAGGGTAAAACCTAAGTACTTAGCCGTGTCCCCGGCAATGGACAGTTTAAGCATCAAAGGCATTGAAGCAATCAAGGATCTCCTCATCCCAATTTATCTAAGATAAAAACTTGTTGGGTAAACAAGGGAAACACCTGGAGGGTATCCAGTGTGCCATTGTGTGATGAAATGTTTTGTCAAAGAGAAAAAATATTTTCAAAGGATAGGGAAAACTTGTTTATGCAAAGGCAAGCCAAAACTCCACTTAGCCAAATATTCATGTAGTTGTTAGAGTTCTCCAGATCAATATGATATCACTTGCCAATACAATTCAGATGTATTGACCCTTGTGGCCTTAACTTATTATGTTGCAGGTTTGTTTGATGTTAGTGAAGTTTTTTGAGTAGGGATTACAAGTCTACAACCAACATGATTGCATGTGGCACTTGAAGATGAAGTCTCCATGCTTTATAGTTATATCTGCTGCATTGTGTGAGATAGCCATATGAGCTATGTAAGATGTAATGAATTATTTTATTCCTGGTTATAATATGTAATATGACCTTTGTTTCTTGATATTACATCTTAAACTGTGGATGCTAGCTATTCGATCCAGAGACTAGCATTGTAAACACAGGGATCTCTACCTTATCAGGTTGGGACTTCTACACTTTCTGATACATAGTAACCTAATTCCTTCGACCATGAGATCATGCTAATCACCATCACTCGAAGGATGATTTGATGACATCAAACACCACACCGTAACTAGGTGGCTATAAAAGTGGCATTGAGTGTTCGGAAAGTATGTGTTGAGGAACATGGATCAAGAGTGGGATTTTTCCATCCATATGACATATAGATATACTCTGGGCCCTCTCGGTGGAATGTCATACAATTAGCTTGCAAGCATGTGACTGGCTCAGAAGGGATCACATATCACGGGAACCTGAAAAGAGTACTTATCGGTAATGAGGTTGAACTAGGTATGCAGAGATACCGACGATCAGACCTCGAATAAGTAAACTATCGCGAGACAAAAGTAAATTGGTATCGTATGTAAGTGGTTCATTCGATCGAAAAGTAATCTTACAAATATGTGGGAGCCATATGAATTTCCAGAATCCTCTATTGGTTATTGATCGGAGAAGTGTCTCGGTCATGTCCGCATAATTCACGAACCGTAGGGAGACACACTTAAGGATTCGATGTTGTTTTGTAGATATGGAATGTAAATAGGGAGACCGAATGTTGTTCGAAGTCTCGGATGGGATCCGGGATATCACGAGGAGATCCGGAATGGTCCGAATAATAGGATTCATATCAGGAAAGTCCAATTCCAGAGTTCGGGAATGATTCCGATGTTTTCATCGGAGAGGTTCTAGAAGGGTCTAGAAGGTTCACCGGTCCGGAAGGGGAAGGGTACATGCTTGTGTCATGGATGAGTGGAATGATTGTATCATGTCCTAGGTCACTTGGTTGGGCATTTGCAAGAAATAAATTAAGCTCCAAATTGAAAGTCAAAAAGCAAGTTTGAAAAGTAAAACTGGGAGAATGTATCCTGGTGGGGGAAGGAAAGAATCCTTCTTTCCATCCACCACAAGCCAACAAAGGAGAGGGAGTTGGGGAAGGATTCAAACTCCCCTCTCATAAAGCTTCCCTACCTCTCATAAATAGAGGGGAGGGGTGCCCCAAGGATACACAACACCAGCCCCTCCCCACTTAGCCGCCGCGCCGCCGCCCCCCAGCGCCGCCGCCGTCGCCTCCGCCGCCATCGCCGCCGCCGGCCACGCCTCCTCCTCTCCAGCCCTCTAAACCCTAGATTCACCATAACCTGCTCCGGCTTAGGCGAAGCCCTGCAGGATCTTCCCTCTACTTCCGACATCACGCCGTCATGCTGACGTAATCACGAGGGGAGAACTACAACCTCCGCTACCTGCTGGAACAAGGGAGAGGAAGGTATTCATCAAGTACCGAACGTGTGACCGACTGCGGAAGCGCTGCCGGAACGCACCGTCGGAAGGATCGTCTACGCGATATTGAGATCGGCAAGTGTACGACTACATCACCCACGAGAATATTCTCTCGTTAACCGCTTTGGAATCTTCGAGGGTGAGTACTCTAATCGACTTGTTGATACAATCTAGTAGATAGATCTTGGCTTGTTTGTGTTCATGTGGTAGAAATTTTTTGTTTTCCATGCTACGAACCCCTACAGTATGGACCCATAGTCTAAGTGTGAACTACTCACGCATCACTCTAGAGGCTGGCATGGTGATGAAGAAGGCCTCTGGGATGATCTCTCCCGTTTGCAGGGTGCTAGGAAGAGCTTTAGATCCCCTCGATCTAGGGACGATGGTGGCGGCGGCTACGGACTCTTTTGTGGATTTCTGATCAGGTGTTTAGGGTTTTTGCCTTGGGGTGTTTATATAGGCGAAGGGGCAAGGTCGGTGGACGCCCGAGGGGCCCACACCATATGTTGGCGCGCCCTAGGGTGGTCCCGTGCCACCCTATGGTGTGGCAGCCTCGTGCCTCCTCTTCGTCTCCCCTTTGTTCTCTGTGTCGTGTGGTAAAATATTGACTTTGACTTTTGTTTCGTCCAATTCCGAGAATATTTCTTTACTAGCTTTTCTGAAACCAGAAACAGCAGAAAACAGGCAACTGACACCGCGGCATCTTGTCAATAGGTTAGTTCCAGAAAATGTATAAAAATACATCAAATTGTAGACAAAACATAAGATAGTTGACACAAAACAAGCATGGAGCATAAAAAATTATAGATACGTTTATGATGTATCAAGCATCCCCAAGCTTATATCCTGCTCGTCCTCGAGTAGGTAAGTGATAAAGGGAATAATTTTTGAGGTGCCATGCACCATCACAATCTTGATCAAGGTGTTGTAAAGCAATGATAGCTGGGATCATAATACTCTAAACATGATCATGGAAGATGTAGTTCTAACAATAAGACAAAGCAACTAAGTTGGAACATGAAATGTACAAACAAAAGATCATGAATAACAATGCATTGAAAGACATTTGTTTGTTTCTCATATAGAAAACATAGCAAGAGTGCTATTGGGCTTGTCCCTCATGGAATAGAAAAACATAAATGCAAATGAGACCTTCAAAGTTCATAAGGGTGACTATATACAAATAATTTAAGAACAAACAATACCATGATTATGAATCAATCAATAAGTTTTGGGACAATGCACATTAAACTAAGAATGACAACTATGCTCTCTTAATTGGTGCATAAATATAGAAGATGGAGACTCAACATAAGAGTAAAAAAGAAAGGCACTTCACAAAGGGAAGAAGGGATTTCAAGTTTAATAAAGTGCTTCAAAAAATTATGGTACTTATTAGCTTTCATCTCTCATTGCCCCTATCATAAGCATATTCAAGTGATTAAGGTTAAAGTGACACAAATATGAGTATATGCTTGACAAATCATAAGTTGAAAATCTCATGCCCCATTGCGTACGAGTACTGAACCTCATTATACTCAACTTTGGTCATAAGCAAGTTCTTGTCATTGTAAGTATATGTGTATCATAGAGAACCGCCAACGGGGTACACCTTGCCCCATGACACAGGAGCTATTCCATATCAAAATGACAAGGCAACAAACAATGAGCATCTTGGCGATCTTTTTATTTGCTATTTGCATAGGTTTTTATTGAGGATGCTTCACATAATGCTCATTATGGTTATGCTGCAAGTTTCCACCATGATTATGCATGGCTTAGGCTAGCCGCTCAGGCGTCTTTCTAACAACTATACAAACTCCATGAGCTTATAAGCTCCCCTTTTATTACACACCGTTGGAATCCATAAACAAAAGAACATGATATCAACTAAATAGAATAAGTGCAATGTTGAAAGCGTTCCCGATGACATCATGGTTCTCCTAAATCCCAACTTATAATTTGCAAGCATATGAGCAACATATATGGGCACAATGGTTCAAGTTTATTAAGCGCAAGAAATTAAAGTGTGCCATCAAGTTTGTGAGAGCTTTAATCACTAATTTTCACATAACAAGTTTAATTTGGAAGATAGATAAACACATGAATATACTTGGAATGGTGTAACACACCATGCATAGGAATTTATATTGGACTCTTTGGAATAACTTGGTTTCTTGGGAGTTGGATGCACGAGTAGAGCTCATACTCAGTACAAGTGGAGGCTAGCAAAAGACAGAGAGCGACCAACTAAGAGAGCAAAAAACATTATTAATTAAAGCATAAAGTGATATCACAAGTCAAAAACTAAATGATCATAGATGCTAAGGTTACTGGTTCATAGTCTTAACATGGTGTAAGCATGTGCCAAGTGAACCCAAATAAAGCATCAAAGGAGAATACCATAATATTATGGTTTTGTATGCTAAAACAACGCATGATTCTTTCAAGGCACATTAAGCAATATCAATTGTTTGGAACAAGTCATGCTACAGCAATAATCACTAAGCATATGGTCAAAGCAACATCTAACATGACATGATAAAGTCTAAACCACAGTCAAGACAAGCTTCCTTTTGTACCACTATAAGCATGAAACTTCCTACTCTCTTCCAACACCAATCAACTTATTTGAAACAAAATAAGAATGCGGGGGTCCAACTAATTTATTGCAGCAAACCAAACAAAAGAAAACTAAAAAAACAAAGACGCTCCAAGAACAACACAATAGTGCATGAAACAGTAAAAATAAAGTGTCTAGAAAGAAGACCCGAGATTTTTATTGATGAAGAAGGGGGTGCCTTGGGCATCCGCAAGATTTGATTCTTGTACCTCTTGAATATTTCTTGGGGTGACACGGGCAGCATCCCCAATCTTGAGCTTTTGTCCAGACTTCATCTCATCACATTTTTCTCTCCCTACACTTAAAAATTTCCTTCATACAAAACTTTACACAATTCTTCATTAGCAACATTAATGTATTCAAGATAATAAGCCTTTGGATTTAGTTTCAACACAAGTAAAAATTCCATTAACACAAGCTACTGTATAAATTCTTTTTAAAAATCTCAAGTGATCAAAGAGAACTCAAAAGAAACCGATTAAGAGGCAAATGCAAATAATGGCAGAAATCTGTCAAAACAGACCAGCAGGTAAAGGCCGATTTTTTCGAAGACCTTATGTTACTCAAACCGAAAAATGCTAAACTAATTAAAGTTATATAATAACCTGGGGCATATGCACAGAAAATTACAGCTCAATCCGATGTACTGGGATTTTTCACGATTGTTTACAGTGAAGCACAAAATTCTGTTTTGGGACAGCAACTTCCCCAAATCTTACTTCTCTCTTATTAGAGGTTATTATTGGCACAAAAACCACACAAAAAGGATAAGGAGAGGTTATTACAGAGGCAATAACTCTAATACTCAACAAAAGAAAAACTTACTGGAATAAAAATAATTTGGGTTATCTCCCAATAGTGCTTTTCTTTAATGCCTTTCAGCTAGGCATACAAAGCAAGAATCAAGTATTTTTGAATGAAGAAGCATCAAAATCAAGTTTATTGCCCCTACCTTTCTTAACCTTACTCTTATCTTTAGGGAACGCATGATTTCTTGGTGGAGAAGAGAAATGCATGATGCATTTTCCCACATCTATTATTGCTCCAAGGAGTTTTAGCAGGGATCTTCCAAGTGTAATTTGTCCTTTTCCTACACATTGAATAACAAGATAATCAGTAGACACCACTTTCCCTAGGATCTTAGTAAACACTCCTTCAGCTATTACAATGGGTAATATAGTGGCATTATTGGTAAGAGATATTTCTTCTCCACCCTTAGAAAGTCCCCAAAGATTCAAAGATTCATACATATCCTTAGGCATAAGACAAAATTCAGACATAATATCACAACAAGCATAAAAAGTTTCATCATTAATAACAACTTTTACTATAGGAAGCCATTTTGAAGATTCGGAATTTATTGGAACATATTCATGATGCTCTCTAAGCGTATTATAGCATTCTTTTAAACTAGCTGTATTGGTCTCAAGAGTGTTTAATCTAGCATAAATGTTTGTAAAGGATGAATAAGATTTGCTAGGCAAGTTATATGTTGCAATCAACTTTTTTATGGCATTAAAGGCTTTAACCTCACCACACTGGAGGAAATCTCCTCCTACTATAGCATCGAAAGCATATCTATAACAAAGACCAAGAACAAAGTAGAAACTGCTAAGAAACAAGCCTAGAGTCATCTTAGGTTCAGGTTTTTCATGTGAATAAGAAATTCTAGACCAAGATTGTTTGAAACTCTATTCACTTCCTTGTTTGAAAGTGAAGATCATTTCCTCAGGTAGTGATTGGAGCTTCTTTGAAACTCTCTTCACTTCCTTGTTCAAGCTTCTTTGAAACTCTCTTCACTTCCTTGTTTGAAAGTGAAGATCACTTACTTTTAAACATAGTGATTGGAGCAACACTAGACATAAAAGCAACTTGAAGTAGGAACTTAATTTTTTGTGTGTTTTTGATAAAAATAAACAAACCAGTACAACTATTTGTGTGTTTTTGATAAAAAGAAACAAGCAAAACAAAAACAAAAACAAAGAAAAGAGATTGGTTGTGAGAGACTCCCCTTGCAAGAATCTTCTTTCACCCTGAAAAGTGATTGATGGGGAGGAAGAGATTGAAGTTGTCCTTATCTCCCCGGCAACGGCGCCATAAAAGTGCTTGATGGCTCAGATATATAGAGCTCATTGGAAACCCCAAGAGGAAGGTATGATGAGCACATCAACAAGTTTCCCTCAGTTATGAAACCAAGGTTACCGAACCAGTAGGAGTAAGGAAACAACTCCAAGGTGTTGCTAGCAACTTGGAACCTGCACAACACAACCACAATACTTTGCCCCAACTTACAGTGAGGTTGTCAATCTCACCGGTTTGCTGAATACAAAGGATTAAACGTAGTGTGTAAGATACTAATTGCTTTTAGTAATTGTAAAAGTAAATGGTAAACAGTAGATGGCATATCAATGGTAAGGAATGGACCGGGGTCTACAGTTCACTAGAGGTGTTTTCCATAAGATAAATAACATGCTGGATGAATAAATTAAAACGGGGCAATTGACAGATTGAGAATGCATAACAATGCGTATACTATACATCTTGATCTCTACGAGATTTATTATGGCATTACATCATGATACATAGACCGTAATCCAACTGCATCTATGACTAATAATTCACCTTTAGGTTATCATCCGAACCCCTTCCAGTATTAAGTTGCAATCAATAGATAATTGCATTAAACAAAGTGTGTAAAGTAAACAATACAATTTCCCTTGGACAAAGGATTGTTGTTTTCTCCCTAGTAGCAACAACACATCTACAACCTTAGAAGTTTATGTCACTCTCCCAGATTACTAGAGGCATGAACCTACTATCGAGCATAAATACTCCCTCTTGGAGTTACAAGGATCTACTTGGCCAAAGTATCTACTAGCAACGGAGAGCATGCAAGATCACAAATAACATAGATATGATAGAATCAATAATCAATCTAACATAGTATCTCAATATCCATCGGATCCCCACAAACACAACATGTAGGATTACAAATAGATTATCTTGATCATGAATGGAGCTCACAAGATCTAAACATGATAGCACAAAGGAGGATAAATAACCATCTAGCTACTGTATGGACCCATAGTCCAAGGGTGAACTACTCACGCATCACCCCGGAGGCTGGCATGGTGATGAAGAAGGCCTCCGGGATGATCTCTCCCCTTAGGTAGGGTGCCGGGAAGAGCTTCAGATCCCCCGATCTAGGGACGATGGTGGCAGCAGCTATAGACTCTTTCATGGATTTCTCATCGGGTGTTTAGGATTTCTGCCTCGAGGTGTTTATATAGGCGAAGGGGCAAGGTCGATGGACGCCCGAGGGGCCCACACCATAGGCTGGCGCGCCCTAGGGTAGGCCCGCGCCACCCTATGGTGTTCCTGCCTTCTGGCTCCTCTTCGGTCTCCGTGTCATGTCTAGTAAAATTTTGACTTTGGATTTTGTTCCGTCCAATTCCGAGAATTTATCTTTACTAGCTTTTCTGAAACCAAAAACAGCAGAAAACAGGCAACTGGCACTGCGGCATCTTGTCAATAGGTTAGTTCCAGAAAATGTATAAAAATACTTCAAAGTGTGGATAAAACATAAGATAGTTGACACAAAACAAGCATGGAGCATACAAAATTATAGATACGTTTACGAGTATCATGCACACACAAGGGGAACACTATCATTGGAATTGTGTCAGGGATCATCCTATTTAGATATCGTTGTATATCTAATATACTATTCCAAACAAGATGTACGAACAAATACTTCAAAAGTATGGTGTCGTGACATGGTTGAAGTGCCTTGATTACCATCGAGAGCTCCAATGGGAAACGTTTCATAAACTTACCATTGCCATGTCATGACACTAGCCCCTGCAAAATAAAGTTAGACGCTTCGACTTTATTTCTTGCATGTTTTACGCGGCTTTAGGGCTTTCATGGCAGAACCCCTTCCCACCTATGAACGTTGAGCCGCAACATTGATTCAATGGTTGCCTCTTCGCTCCGTTTTAGGTACATCTGGTGTAAATGTCATATCAACTACTGTAGAGAGAAAGACACCCCCCAAAACCACTTACACTTGTGGACTAGTCTCACGAATCACCGCGTAATGTCGGTTGGGGACTTCTTCATCAAAAGTACTGCGATATAACAATAACACGAAAGAGGGTCGCAACTAGAGAATCAACATCCACATATTGCTATGTGTTCTATCCATACGACATGTCTACCCATAGATTTGGCTTTGATACCACTGTTGGGGTTCGCAGCAGGAAACAAAAATTTCTAGCTACATGAACATGATAACCAACATCTGTTCTATGTAGACATAAGTAACAGAGAGGGGAACGGATTTCATACCCTTGAAGATCGTGACACGCCTTATGCAGGTAGGCGTATAGCGATGGAGGAAAGTAGCGCCCCAAGTGTTGCGCCTCAAAGCTCTACACACATCCGGTGTAGGGTCATCTCCCGGGCTACGATCCAGCCGAGCAGCGGAAGAAGATGGAAGCCGGACCGTCCTACACACGATGGTAGTGCAGAGGTGGAGAACTAATCCCACGAGAGCTAGATCCAATCTGGTGGAGAGAGCTCTAGGGAATATAGAGAGAGAGGAGAGATTGTTGTCCAAATAGAGGGGAGGGGAGCCCTCTATTTATTGGAGGGAGGGGGAGGGAAAACCATAGGGGGTGGGGGAACCCCACCACTGCTTCCACTAGGGCGCCTCCTCCGCTTCCCTAGGCATCCACGGCCCTAGGGGCCCCACTGTAACACCCCTAAAATCATAATTTCAAAGTTTGCATATCATTCATGCATGCATATCGATTTGAGATCAAATTTCAAACTCATTTCAGAAAAACAGAAGCACTTGGTGCTGTGATTTTATGTGAACAGATTTAAATCAAATGGCTATTCCCATTTGAAAATTTGATTGTTTATGAACCAAGTTGTTGCCTTCTATGAAGATGGGTTTGAGTATAGAATTTAAACCAAGTCTTTCAAATGGGAAATGGTCTCAAAAACCATTTTTCAAATTTTGTAAACCAAGTACCTAGTCTCTGTATTTTTGATCTCCAAGCTTGACCAAGCCTTTACTTAGCAAACCACCTGACTTTGTGCCTAATTGGAGACTACTGTACCCTGCAAAAATCACAGAAGGATTTGAATTCAAAAAGAGTTTGGAATTCAATTCAAAACCATTCCTAAAAATCGAAATAGAAAAAGAAAAGAAGCAAACAAAAGAAAAGGGCCAGGCGCCAAGAATTTAGCCCAGCAGTGGAACAGGCCCAACTAGCCCACCCGGGGCATTTCTTTTCCTCCCGCACGCACGAGCACACCCACTCAGCCGCTGACAGCCAGACCCCACACTCCCTCTGCTTATTTCGCTGCCAAGCGGGCCCCGTCCACGTCAGCGTCGTCTTCCCCTGATTCCGCGCACGACCTCCGCCGCTGCCCGTTGTTGCACTGATTTCGCGAGCTTAATTGGCATTGATGCAGCGAGCATTTCTTGTCGAGCCTCTGGCTATAAGATCCCCCATCCTCGCGACCATTTCCCCCCAAACAATTCTGCTTTCACGCCACCAGGCTGCCCACAACTCGCACGACGCCGCCGCTGTTCCGACGACTGCGCCGGCGAATTCCGGTGAGTTCCGTGCTCCCCTCTGTCTCTCGTTCATGCTGTCAAGATCAGCGAGTCCTTGCGCACCTACTGACACTTTCCTTTTGACCTCGCATGACCCGTATCTCCAGCAACGTCGTCGACCGGCCGCCACTGTTCTCTGCACAAACTCCGGCGATTTCCCTCCGTAAGTAGCCACCGCCCCTTGCCCTCTGACTTGTACGCCTAGAATCTACGTCGATGTGCGCATCTAACGGTACCCTTATCTTGGGTTAGCGCAATGAGGAACCTCGCCAACGTCGACGACCGACCGTGCCCGATGTCTGCCTCTACTCCGACGAGAAATCCTCGCCGTGTCTGCGCGCCCCTCGACGAACCAAAGCCACCTCGAGCTTCAGCACGCCACTGCGGTCCTGGTAAGCGCCTCCTTGCTTCCCCGGGCGACCTAGAGCGCTAGCACCGCCGCAGTCAGACGCGCCGCCTCCTGTCGCCGCTGCTAGCGCCGCTCGTTTCTGGTTAGGAGATTTTAGCCGTCAGATCTGGATCCTACGCGTAGAAATAGTTCACTTAACGAAGGGGTATGGACAGATCTGAGCCGTGCAGCGTTAGTTAGATCCAACGGCACAGAAGGGTGATCCGGTGTGAACCGGTACGCGCCAGTAATATCGCGACGCGTGGCTAGGGTTGATTCAAAAACAGATTTAGATCCAGATTTCAAATGGCTGTAACTTGAGATTCCCACGTTAGATTTTTGCAAATTTCATACCGTTGGAATCAGTGAATCAAGGCCTTTCTGAATCTGCAATGTGTTTAACAAATAGTATCTGTTAAAATGACTTTGTATGCAGAAACATGTTTAGGTCCATTTTGGGCATAGTTTTTGTTTAGCAAATTGTTTTAGAGCTAAATAAGTTTAGTTAGCAAACTTTGTGTCTTGTTTTGTTTCTGTATCATGCAATTTCTTGGTAGAGTTTTCAAAATCATCACTTAGTAAATTCTTGCATGCATGCATTTCATATTTTTGTTTGTATATAAATTGTGTGTAATTGTATGCTACAAATTTTTGTGTAGATTTTGCTAGTGACTGTGATTGTGAAGAGTGCTACTCTCCCCATTACCAAGGCAAGTGATACTTCATGATATTTCCACCCCTTTATTTTGAATAAGCATTAGAATTATTTTGCTAAGTCTTGCATGTTACTTTTGCCAAATGCTATGTTGGGAAATCCTATGTAGTTGTAGAATTGTAGAATTGCTAGGGATTTTCCTAAGTTAAGTTACTATGCTATGCTTAGCCTAGCTAGTAGAAAACAAGGGTTGGTAAAGAATGTACATGCTATGTTGAGATAATTCTAAGTCCTTTTGGACTCATGCTTTTTCTTAATAAAACAACTAAGTCAATGAACTTCCTGGGTGGAATGGGACTTGAATGGTGGTTTTTGGTTGAGTGGTTACACAAGGCCATGGATTTGGCTTGTGTATCTCACTTGTGGAATGCCACCCAGGCATAAAGGGATTTGGAGGCCAAGTGTTGAGAAAGCTTAAAGTGAAACCACTTGGCAATATGGGCTCTGCCTTGATCATATAGGTTGCTAGAACTTAGTCATTTGGACAGTTGGTGGTAGTGGGATGATAGGTTGGAACGCGTCCATTTGACTAAGGAAAGGCTTCTGAAAGGTCCTGTCTTGGGAAACCAAGTCTGGTGGGGAAAGTGCACAACCTCTGCAGATGAAAAAATCTAAGTACTTAGCCAAGTCCATGGTAATGGACAACTTGAGCATCAAGACATGGAAGCTACAAGAATCTCGTCACTCCAACTTCTAAGTAAAACTTGTGGGTGAACAAGGGTGAAGGACCCCAATGTCTATTGGTGGTTTCTTGGGAAGTTTTGATAAAGAAAAACTTAGTGATTTCAACTAATAGGAAAAACCTATTTTGAGCAAAGCAAGCCAAACTACACTTAGCCAAAATGCATATAGTGATATAGTCCACTTAAAATTACTAAGGTATCACTTGCCAATACTATTCCAAAGTATTGACCCACTGTGGCTGTAACTTGTGATGTTGCAGGTTACTCCGATGATGATTAGGAGTCATGAGTCTACACTCAACATGCTTGCCTGTGGCACATGAAGATGAAGACTTGTGTTTATTTACTTATTCCAAAACTCTTGTATTAGGCCTGTGGCCATGAGTTGTAAAAGACTATGTTTTATCTCCGGAATGGATGTAATAAATGACCTTTGTATCTGTGTACTTCATCTTAAACTGTGGATGCTAGCATTGATCCAGGGACTAGCATTGCAATCACAGGGATCCTTTTCCTTTACAAAGGAGGGATCTTACAGATGGTATCAGAGCACTGTGTTGCCTGTAGGATTATGACCCTAGGATTGGAAAACCACTAAGGAAAAATTTTCAACTACTTCTACACTTGTCTATTCTTCTCGTAAAACTTTTCTAATCTTCTCATTTCTCATCTCTATTTGTAGATGAACTCCATCAACGAAACCGTGAAGAAAGGGCCACTCATGACCATGACCTTGGAGTGTGAAACTGAGTTTCCCAAAATTCTCAAGGACCTCATGGTGGCAATGGAAGCACATGGTGCAGCTGTTTACAAAGGCTTTCCAGTGATGGATGAAGGAGTGGAGTATTGGTGGGTGCAACTTCACTTGTACAAAAACAAGGAAGACAACCACAAAGAAAAAGGATTCTGCATGTACACCAACACTGTGATGCACAGCACATTCTTTGAGTCATCAAGAGAAGCAGCTTGGAGGACTATCAAAGAACTTAGTGCTAGAATCAAGTGCAGAATGCTCAACCTCCAAAAAGACATAGAGAAAGAGAAGGAACTTACCCAAGAGTTGGAAGCCACCAACCAAACCTTAAGGGGAGATATTATAGACTTAGTGATGGAATCATGTGAACAAGATAGGTGGATTGCCTCTAGGAACATTGTGTTAGCCAACAGATCCAGTGAGATAGGATTGTAAATGCATTTCGTTAGTTGGACCACCACCTATCACTTTATTTTCCAAAAAGATACCTTAAATAAGTTTGGATCTTGGTTGATGTAATGGATTGATGTATGCATGACTTGTATGATTTTGTGTTCCAAGGATATGTATGAATTGTTTGTCTTGTTTTATCTTAAATTGTGTTGTCCTAACTTTTCTATCTTATAAATAGATGCCTATTACCATCAGCACTGTTGAGGAGTTCCAGGTTACCCGTTTTGGTCCTCGTATCGTTGAGCTTACCACTTTGCTCGATCTCCCTCTTCCCACCATCATGGTGCATCCACTCACCAAGTTCGAGAGGAAGGACCTCTGGGGCTTCAAGGTGAACCAGCCCGGACGCCAGACAGAGCCTACTACGGAGGCCATCGTCTTCAAGATGATGCACGACGACAAGGATAGAGGCATGGAGGTCGTCATGCAGGACCTGATAGGACGTCTGCTAGGCCGTCACTCCCGACAGGTTAGGGGCACCCACTTCCACGTCTTTGGAAGACGTGATGATGATGGAGAGTCCATCGACTTCGAGGACGACTCGAGGGACGCAGCAGAGCCGATACGTCTCTATCTCCAGGACTTAGAGTCTCTCATCAGGCACGTGGATACGGACAGGACCAACGTCATGCTCAGCAATGACGAGCTCCAGGTGCAGCTTCGCGAGAAGGACAAGCTTTTCGCACAACAGGACGAGATAGTCAAGGAAATGGAGGCGAAGTTCGAGACCCAGGACCGTAAGTTCAAGAGTCAGGAGAAACGCGTCCAGGATAGGAACAAGAAGATCCGGCACATGACTGAAGAACTGAAGTCCAAGGATTTCGAGCTAGAGCAGCAGCAGATGGTGATCGAGAGGCTTCGCTCCCAGAAGAGGGCTCTCAAGGCCAAGATCGACTCCTTGACCACTACTATTGAGGAGAACAAGACCGCGATGGAGAACGCAGGTCTTACCTTTGTCGAGGAGGAGATTGATGCTGATGAGTAGACTTGACTACTCGTTTATCTTTCATTATCGTACTTGTTATTTGTGAACTTATTATTGGACCATCCGACATGTGGATGGCTTGCCACTTGTGTGTTTTATTTCGAGAACTTGTTACCTGGTTGTTGAACTTTTATCTTGTGTTGCATGCTATGTGTTTGCTTGTGATGTATTGTGCATAAAACATCTATGGGTATCTCATTCTTATCTCTATTTGAACAAACCACATATGCCTCCCCGTCGCGCAAACCCCAACCCCAACAACATCACTCTGGAAATGCAACAGATGATGAATGCTCAAACACAGCTTATGCAGATGATGACAACATTCATCCAAAACCAGAATAACAACAACCCCAATAACAACAACAATAATAATAACAACAACAACAACAACCCTCCGGGTTTTGATATGCTCACCAGATTTCTGCGTTTGAGGCCAGCTAAGTTCTCGGGAACAACTGATCCCATGGTGGCCAATGATTGGCTACGTTCTGTAAACAAGGACTTAGTGACCGTGGGCTGCACGGACGCTGAAAAGGTCAGATTTGCAGCACATCTGCTGGAAGGGCCAGCCGCCACATGGTGGGACAACTTCCAAATCACCACTCCTTTAGATGAGGTGACTTGGGCTATCTTTGAAGATGGCTTTTGCACTGCTCATATCTCATCAGGAATGATGAGCCTGAAAAAGAAGGAGTTTCACAACTTGAAGCAACGCCACCGCAGCGTGGCTGAATACATAGAAGAGTTCAACAATCTGGCGCGTTATGCACCGGATGAGGTTGACACAGATGCCAAAAGAAAAGAAAAGTTTCTAGAAGGCTTGAATGATGAGCTGAATCTACAACTGGCTATGGCATATGTTCCCACTTATCAGTCGCTCTGTGACAAGGCTGCTATATTGGAGAACAAAATGAAGCAAGTCGAGAGTAGGAAGAGGAAACACTTCGACAAGCACAGCTCGGGATCGTCTCACAAACGATCTCACTATGATGACAGTGGAAGCTCAGGATCCCATAAGCATGGGAAATTCAACAAGCACCACAACCACAACCGTCATGACAACAAGCATCACCGCAGTCATGACAATGACAAATACAAGAACCACGAGAGTGGACATAAGAGCCACCACAGTGGAAATGGTAGTGGAAGTGGAAGTCAGCCTGCTAAGAGGGACATCAGTCAGGTTGAGTGCTTCAAATGCAAGAAGATGGGACACTATGCAAATGAGTGCCCCGAAAAGAAAGTTGAAGGACCTGTCAAGCCCAATCCTTTCCAGAAAGGTCAGGTGAACCACATTAATGTGGAGGAGGTCTATGAGGAACCTGACGCTGTTGCTGGTAAGTTCAGACTCAATTCCATTCCAGCATTTGTACTCTTTGATACTGGTGCATCTCATTCATTCATATCAAAAGCATTTGTTGAAAGAAATGAACTACCGGTAGAAACTATTTGGTGTCCTGTAAAAGTAAGTTCTCCTGGAGGAGAAATGATAGTGAATTCAGGATTCCATGACCTAGTCATAGAATTCGGGAAGTATAAGTTTCCCGTTAACTTGATAATATTAAACTCCCAAGGTTTGGATGTCATTCTGGGAATGGACTGGATGACAAAGTACAAAGGAGTGATAGATTGTGCCAGCCATACTGTCTCACTCACAACTCCGGATAATAAAAGGATCAGATTCAAGACCAGCTTTGGAGCAAAGAAGAGTATGCTAAATTCTCTTAAGGGGTTAGCATGGACAGTGTGCCAATTGTGTGTGAGTATCCGGATGTATTTCCGGAAGAGTTGCCAGGAATGCCACCAGATAGAGATGTGGAATTTCTGATAGATTTGGTACCAGGATCGGGACCAATAGCCAAGAGACCATACAAAATGTCAGTTGATGAACTGAAAGAGCTCAAGAAGCAACTAGGAGAACAGTTGCAGAAAGGATTTATCCAACCAAGTTCTTCATCTTGGGGAGCCCCAATATTGTTCGTGGAGAAGAAAGATAGAAGCCAAAGATTATGCATAGATTACCGTTCACTCAACGAGGTAACTATCAAGAACAAATATCCTTTGCCTAGAATCAATGACTTGTTTGATCAGCTAGAGGGAGCATGTGTGTTCTCGAAGATTGATCTCCGGTCAGGCTATTTTCAACTTAAGATAAAAGAGCAAGACATACCTAAAACAGCATTCACCACAAGGTATGGATTGTATGAGTATACCGTGATGCCTTTTGGCTTAACCAATGCTCCAGCATACTTCATGAATATGATGAACAAGGTGTTCATGGAATTTCTTGACAAGTTTGTTGTCGTTTTCATCGATGACATCTTAGTCTACTCCAAGAGCAAGGAAGAGCATGAAGGACACTTGCGTTTGATACTTGAGAAGTTGAGAGAGCATAAGCTTTATGCCAAATTCAGCAAGTGTGAGTTCTGGTTAGAAGAAGTTGGTTTTCTTGGTCATGTAATGATGAAGGATGGTGTAGAAGTTGATCCTGCTAAAGTATCAGCTGTGACGGAATGGGAATCTCCCAAGAATGTGAAAGAAGTTCGTAGTTTCCTTGGCTTAGCAGGTTACTACAGAAGATTCATTGAGAATTTCTCAAAGGTTGCTAAGCCCATGACTGAATTGTTAAAGAAAGACAAGAAGTTTGCTTGGTCTGAAGGATGTGAAGTCAGCTTTCAAGAATTGAAGAAGAGACTTGTGACAGCACCAGTTCTATGTCTGCCAGATTTGGAAAAGGATTTCCAAGTATATTGTGATGCGTCTCATCAAGGTTTGGGTGCCGTACTTATGCAAGACGGTGAAGTTGTGGCTTATGCCTCGAGACAACTCAAAACTCATGAGGTAAACTATCCTACTCATGATTTGGAGTTAGCCTATGTCGTCCATGCACTCAAAACATGGAGACATTACCTTTATGGAAAGCGTTGCGAAGTGTTTACCGATCACAAGAGTTTGAAGTATATCTTCACCCAGAAGGAAATCAATATGAGACAAAGAAGATGGTTAGAGCTTATCAAGGATTATGACTTAAGTTTGCAATACCACCCCGGTAAAGCAAATGTTGTAGCAGATGCTCTAAGTCGTAAGGTATTTGTAAATGGCCTTACCAAAGGAGAATTGCCAGATGATTTGTGTAATCAATTCAAAGAACTCCGATTGGAGATTGTACCTGAAGGACATCTTATGTCTTTGGATGTTCAACCCACTTTGTTGGACAAGATCCGAGAAGCTCAGAAGACCGATAAGGAAATTGAAAGGATTAAGAAAAATATTGGCCAAGGGAGAGCTAAAAATTTCCATGAAGATGAACAGGGTACATTATGGCATGGGAAACGTATCTGTGTTCCACAAGATCCGGAGTTACGGAAACTGATTTTGCAAGAAGCGCACAACTCTCCGTATTCTATTCACCCGGGTAACACCAAAATGTACATGGACATGAAAGAAAGATTTTGGTGGAACAATCTCAAGAGGGACATCGCCGAGCATATTGCTTTGTGTGATGTGTGTAGTAGAGTAAAAGCGGAGCATCAGAAACCAGCAGGTTTCCTTCAACCACTACCTATTCCTGATTGGAAATGGGACAAAATTGGTATGGATTTCATCACTGGATTGCCAAGGACCAGATCAGGATATGATTCCATATGGGTAGTAGTGGATCGCCTAACTAAAGTGGCTCATTTCATACCCGTGAAGACAACCTATACAAGTGCCAAGTTAGCTAAAATCTACATGAGTAGAATTGTATGCCTTCACGGTGTGCCTAAGAGTATTGTGTCCGATAGGGGAACCCAATTCACTTCCCATTTTTGGAGACAGCTACATGAGTCATTGGGAACGAGGTTAGAATTCAGTACTGCTTTTCATCCTCAAACCGATGGACAAACAGAAAGGACTAATCAAATTCTGGAAGACATGTTGAAGGCATGTGCCCTAGACTATGGAGCAAGTTGGGACGAAAGTCTGCCTTACGCAGAATTTTCTTATAATAACAACTATCAAGCCAGCATTGAGATGGCACCGTTTGAGTTCCTCTATGGAAGAAAATGTACCACCCCATTGTTATGGAATGGTGTGGGAGAAAGAAGTTTATTTGGGCCAGATATTATCAAAGAAGCCGAAGAGAAAGTCAAATTGGTTAAGGACAGGTTGAAGATAGCACAGTCCCGACAGAAAAGCTATGCAGATCCTAAGCGTAGAGAAGTCATCTACGAAGTCGGTGATAGAGCCTATCTTAGAGTATCACCACTTCGTGGAGTGAAAAGATTCGGAGTCAAAGGAAAGTTGGCACCAAGATATGTTGGGCCATTCAAGATTCTGAGTCGCAAAGAAGAAGTTGCTTATGAAATTGAACTGCCAGCATCTCTGTCAGCAGTCCATAATGTGTTTCATGTGAGTCAGCTTAAGAAATGTCACCCAGAAATGGAAGAGTCTTCTTTGAAGGATACCATACCTTTGGAAGAAGTTCAACTAGAAAGTGATCTCACTTATGAGGAAAAGCCTATAAAGATTCTTGAGACTGCAGAAAGAGTCACGAGAACAAAGACTATCAAGTTTTGCAACGTGCAATGGAATCATCATTCCGAGGAAGAAGCAACATGGGAAAGAGAAGATGATCTTCGGAAAGACCACCCTCACCTATTTGCTAGCCAATACGAATCTCGAGGGAGAGATTCACATTAAGGGGGTTAGATTTGTAACATCCCTAAAATCATAATTTCAAAGTTTGCATATCATTCATGCATGCATATAGATTTGAGATCAAATTTCAAACTCATTTCAGAAAAACAGAAGCACTTGGTGCTATGATTTTATGTGAACAGATTTAAATCAAATGGCTATTCCCATTTTAAAATTTGATTGTTTATGAACCAAGTTGTTGCCTTCTATGAAGATGGGTTTGAGTATAGAATTTAAACCAAGTCTTTCAAATGGGAAATGGTTTCAAAAACCATTTTTCAAATTTTGCAAACCAAGTACCTAGTCTCTGTATTTTTGATCTCCAAACTTGACCAAGCCTTTACTTAGCAAACCACCTGACTTTGTGCCTAATTGGAGACTCCTGTACCCTGCAAAAATCCCAGAAGGATTTGAATTCAAAAAGAGTTTGGAATTCAATTCAAAACCATTCCTAAAAATCGAAATAGAAAAAGAAAAGAAGCAAACAAAAGAAAAGGGCCAGGCGCCAGGAATTTAGCCCAGCAGTGGAACAGGCCCAACTAGCCCACCCGGGGCATTTCTTTTCCTCCCGCACGCACGAGCACACCCACTCAGCCGCTGACAGCCAGAACCCACACTCCCTCTGCTTATTTCGCTGCCAAGCGGGCCCCGTCCACGTCAGCGTCGTCTTCCCCTGATTCCGCGCACGACCTCCGCCGCTGCCCGTTGCTGCACTGATTTCGCGAGCTTAATTGGCATTGATGCAGCGAGCGTTTCTTGTCGAGCCTCTGGCTATAAGATCCCCCATCCTCGCGACCATTTCCCCCCCAAACAATTCTGCTTTCCCGCCACCAGGCTGCCCACAACTCGCACGACGCCGCCGCTGTTCCGACGACTGCGCCGGCGAATTCCGGTGAGTTTCGTGCTCCCCTCTGTCTCTCATTCATGCTGTCAAGATCAGCGAGTCCTTGCGCACCTACTGACACTTTCCTTTTGACCACGCATGCCCTGTAGCTCCAGCAACGTCGACGACCGGCCGCCACCGTTCTCTGCACGAACTCCGGCGATTTCCCTCCGTAAGTAGCCACCGCCCCTTGCCCTCTGACTTGTACGCCTAGAATCTACGTCGATGTGCGCATCTAACGGTACCCTTATCTTGTCTTAGCGCGACGAGGAACCTCGCCAACGTCGACGACCGACCGTGCCTGACGTCTGCCTCTACTCCGACGAGAAATCCTCGCCGTGTCCGCGCGCCCCTCGACGAACCAAAGCCACCTCGAGCTTTAGCACGCCACTGCGGTCCTGGTAAGCGCCTCCTTGCTTCCCCGGGCGACCTAGAGCGCTAGCACCGCCGCAGTCAGACGCGCCGCCGCCTGTCGCCGCCGCTAGCGCCGCTCGTTTCTAGTTAGGAGATTTTAGCCGTCAGATCTGGATCCTACGCGTAGAAATAGTTCACTTAACGAAGGGGTATGGACAGATCTGAGCCGTGCAGCGTTAGTTAGATCCAACGGCACAGAAGGGTGATCCGGTGAGAACCGGTACACGCCAGTAATATCGCGACGCGTGGCTAGGGTTGATTAAAAAACAGAATTCAAAAACAGATTTAGATCCAGATTTCAAATGGCTGTAACTTGAGATTCCCACGTTAGATTTTTGCAAATTTCATACCGTTGGAATCAGTGAATCAAGGCCTTTCTGAATCTCCAATGTGTTTAACAAATAGTATCTGTTAAAATGACTTTGTATGCAGAAACATGTTTAGGTCCACTTTGGGCATAGTTTTTGTTTAGCAAATTGTTTTAGAGCTAAATAAGTTTAGTTAGCAAACTTTGTGTCTTGTTTTGTTTCTGTATCATGCACTTGCTTGGTAGAGTTTTCAAAATCATCACTTAGTAAATTCTTGCATGCATGCATTTCATATTTTTGTTTGTATATAAATTGTGTGTAATTGTATGATACAAATTTTTGCGTAGATTTTGCTAGTGACTGTGATTGTGAAGAGTGCTACTCTACCCATTACCAAGGCAAGTGATACTTCATGATATTTCCACCCCTTTATTTTGAATAAGCATTAGAATTATTTTGCTAAGTCTTGCATGTTACTTTTGCCAAATGCTATGTTGGGAAATCCTATGTAGTTGTAGAATTGCTAGGGATTTTCCTAAGTTAAGTTACTATGCTATGCTTAGCCTAGCTAGTAGAAAACAAGGGTTGGTAAAGAATGTACATGCTATGTTGAGATAATTCTAAGTCCTTTTGGACTCATGCTTTTTCTTAATAAAACAACTAAGTCAATGAACTTCCTGGGTGGAATGGGACTTGAATGGTGGTTTTTGGTTGAGTGGTTACACAAGGCCATGGATTTGTCTTGTGTATCTCACTTGTGGAATGCCACCCAGGCACAAAGGGATTTGGAGGCCAAGTGTTGAGAAAGCTTACAGTGCAACCACTTGGAAATATGGGCTCTGCCTTGATCATATAGGTTGCTAGAACTTAGTCATTTGGACAGTTGGTGGTAGTGGGATGATAGGTTGGAACGCGTCCATTTGACTAAGGAAAGGCTTCTGAAAGGTCCTGTCTTGGGAAACCAAGTCTGGTGGGGAAAGTGCACAACCTCTGCAGATGGAAAAATCTAAGTACTTAGCCAAGTCCATGGCAATGGACAACTTGAGCATCAAGACATGGAAGCTACAAGAATCTCATCACTCCAACTTCTAAGTAAAACTTGTGGGTGAACAAGGGTGAAGGACCCCAATGTCTATTGGTGGTTTCTTGGGAAGTTTTGATAAAGAAAAACTTAGTGATTTCAACTAATAGGAAAAACCTATTTTGAGCAAAGCAAGCCAAACTACACTTACTGCAAAATTCATATAGTGATATAGTCCACTTAAAATTACTAAGGTATCACTTGCCAATACTATTCCAAAGTATTGACCCACTGTGGCTGTAACTTGTGATGTTGCAGGTTACTCCGATGATGATTAGGAGTCATGAGTCTACACTCAATATGCTTGCCTGTGGCACATGAAGATGAAGACTTGTGTTTATTTACTTATTCCAAAACTCTTGTATTAGGCCTGTGGCCATGAGTTGTAAAAGACTATGTTTTATCTCTGGAATGGATGTAATAAATGACCTTTGTATCTGTGTACTTCATCTTAAACTGTGGATGCTAGCAATGATCCAGGGACTAGCATTGCAATCACAGGGATCCTTTTTCTTTACAAAGGAGGGATCTTACACCCACGCGTGGGGAGGGGGGAAACCCTAGGAACCTAGGCGCATGGCCCCATCCCCTCCTAGCCGCCTAGCCCTATGGGCCCTTCCCTCCAGGGAATGGCCCAATTAGTTATAGGTTGTCCAAAAATATGAATAATAAATATGTTTTAATATTAATTCAACCAATTAATACATAAAACACATATACTATTATATTTTTCACCCCGGAACACCTTCCGGACCCCTCCGATCAAAATCGGATGTTACCCGGAACCTTTCTGGTTTATCTTTCTCATTTCTCATGCGGTGCCAGTTTGATCCCTAAGCATCCCCACACTTAAATGTGCCACCCTCGGTTTGGAGATGCTCCGAACATGACCAAGAACCCTCTTGTGTCAATGATCATCAGCAGGACCTACATGCCCATAATGACCACCCCGTGCATTCATGAATCTCATCGCTTGAACCTTTAACTGCATTGTCATATTCACTTTGCCATTTGATACCTAGGTCATCCGATATTTGATCTCAATTATATCCATACTTGTGTTCGATCTCGTTTCTGATGAGCTCGTTTACTCGTTCCCATGCCGTTGCATTCTATGACCTAGTCATACGCTTGCAAGCTTCGCTAATGCAACATCGCCGAGTTGGCCACGTGTATATATCCGTTACTTGGATTGGCAAATCCTGGTCTTGATAATACTCCTCAACCCAGTGGCGAAGGACGGAGAAAATCCGAGGTAGGGCGAAATCCAAAAAGGAAGTAAATACCAACTCGGTCTTGATGACCTTTGATATCGAGAAATCCCTTTCAACTATTGTTGTTTTCACCAGTAAAAGCAATACCAACTTAATAAGGTGATAAACGATATAAAACATGATGTATCATTCAAATATTAAGATAATCTCTAAACTCTTTAATTCTCCGCATATGAATACATAATATCTCAAGGTTATCTTATATAAAGCTCATGCTCATAATAATATAAATCCCCATGATAACTCTCTGTAAGCTAAGAAATCTTATTCACATTTAACCTATAAAATGGGTTATTTTAGGCAAGACAAAAAGTTCCGAAGAAAGTGTAACGACAACTCATCAAATCGATGGTTAAAATCAGTTGTAATAGATTTTATAGAAAAATAGAAGGTGTCCACATGCCAAAATAATCAATATTGACCTAGTGTCTTCTCGCTTTTAATGACTTTTCAGACATTCTTGTTACCCTTTCGTCAATACTTAGGATTGTGATCCTATTTTTTGCGCGAATTCACATCTTTAGAAGGGCTCTAAACCATCTATCTAATTGAGAAAGCATGCAATTAGAATTTTTTATCAATAGTAAGTCAAAGTACAAACATAAAACATAAATCGTCACATAATAAGAGTTGGTTTTGGCCACATGCCTAATGTGTCCAAAATACTCTCATGACCTCCTTAGATACCTCATTTAGGACATTGTCTAGAGTTGATTTTTATTAGATTGAGAATTAGCGATTACAAAGAGAAAGGTTTGGTCTAAAACTAGACTACACCTAGTCCTTATTTCACTTCGAAATCAGTTTTGCGCAGTATTCACTAAAACAAGCATAATTTTCTCATACAAAGTCCGTTTTCAACGTATGACCACTCAAACTGTTGAGAAAAAACATATGCATCTAAAGGCTTTCTTCAAAAATAAAGGTAGGGCGGCTGCCCTACCTTTCCCTACTGGGAGCTTCGCCCCTGCCTCAACCCATGCCTTCGGAAAACCTAACGATTACCTTTATGATCACCCTTTTACGTCTTGATACTTGATATCATCAAAGTCTCCTTCTAAAACGGCGATTATGCATATCTCACAGCCAAAGGATTAGGTCATGATGTTTCTATGTTATCATCAATGACTAACGTTAAGTAACTAGATCTCATCGTGATTAACTTTGGGTGTTTGTCTATCACATCATTCAACTAATGATATGACCTCATTGTCATTTGGCACTATCACCCATAATCTCAAAACCATAGATCATCGCCTGACCAATGAGCTAGTTCACTAGAGGTAACTAGAGACCTGGTTTGTTTATATATTGTACGTGTATTAATGTTTCATGTTAATACAGTTATATCACGATAAGAAATGTATTATGAACATACAAAAGATATATCAAATAAATCACTTTATTATTTGTCTCTAGGGCATATCTCCTTCAATAGGAGATTCACACATTCAGCGAGAAAATTTTAAACAACAGGTGATCATAAATAATATTTCTAGGTATCTACTAGTAGCACTTTTCCTCCTTAGAAAATGTCCACTCAAATTTTTTCACACTCAACTTTACCTTCGCACAAAATTTCCAGCTAAGATTTTGCTGTAGAGGATTGATTCTTTCATATTCTCTGGAGGAATTCTCGATGAGGATGGAAAATGGAGGAAAGTGCTAAGGAGGGCAAAGCAGGTCTAGAGATCCCAAGCAGAGTTTTAGCCTTGTAACAAACTAAAAACCAATTAGGACAAACTATTTATGTTTGTGTTTTTTAATGTTTATCATATTCTAATTCATAACATGCAACAAAAATAAAAATGAAAATTAGACCAGTCATACAGAAGAAATTAAATAAACAATATGTTGTAAATATTAGCAGTCCTCAGTTTCCTCAATTTAAAATAAATAACACTTTGGAAAGCACAAAGTTAAAATTCACTATCTTGATATGTAAAAACTATATGGGTCGACTCGATGGAAAATGGTGACCTAAGATTGCCATGATATTTTCCCCATAAATGGTTATATATTTTGTTGTTATAATAAAGCATAATTATTGTTAAATATTTAATACACTTGAAATGTCTATAATAACATCTAGTTAAATTATACATTAGACCACATTAAACATTATTTTATAAAAGAAGGATACCTTAAGAGACGTATCATTTTCATAAAAAGGGACCAAGCGGCCAAGCATTACAACGCGCTGGGTACACCTGCCCAGGACACAACTCCATGCTTTCTTAGCGACATCACTCACACTCTAGCAACTACTCGCAACATCTCCACTTGTCCACATGCCCAAGGCCTCTTCGTGTCATCGTGTGTGGTTGGTGATCGGGTTGTGATCGCAATAAGGTGTATGGACGTGTGTGTCTCGTGATCCACGTTTGTCGTGACACAGAGATGTTTGTACTAGATGAGTCGAGTGAGACCTGATGTGTATGTAATGTTATGATTAGTTGTCGTGCCCGTGGTTTTATACGAGAGAAGCTGTTGATCTGGCAACCCCATTAATTTTGTGGATCTTTGTCCATCTTTCTCATTGTCCATAGACTCCCACTGTGATGCTGATGCATGATCCTAGATTTAGTTCTAGTAGAGCTGTATCGATCCATGGCGCAGTAGTGTAGCCGAGTCGTAGTGCTCGTCGCCCCCGTGAACCGACCGCGAGCATGGATGTTTTCACTCCGTATGTTGAGCTAGAAAGTCAATGCAGGATGCAGGTTGTAGTTCCTACTCGGTTCTTCTTTGTCTGTGATACCACAGAGTCAATCTCTGCCGCAAGCTTGGCAGGATTTGAACCAAGTCAAAGAGGCCTGCTGTACTTGAACCCTCCCCTACCGTAACCGTCCCCGCCTGTGGTGACCCCCAGGCGCCATCGAACGGCCCCCATATCCCGCCGCTGCCGACCCTCCTCCTCTAGATCCCAACCCTCTGCCACTGCCGCCGGCGTCGGCCACGGTGGCGGCGCCCCCCTAGTACCTAAGGTGCTAGGGGTGGCGGTTTTTGCGGTCTTCTTCGAAGGGGCGGCTAGGGCGGCGCCGACGGAGCGAGTTGGGGCGGTGGTCGGGGTGGCGACCTAGGACAGTGGCATCACGTCATGGGCATATGGCGTCCGCCTAGGCCTGTCTTCTTCTGGGCGGCGCATATCGAGGTCTTGGGGAGGAGGGGGTGTCGTGGTGGCAGCATTGGAGGCGATCTTGCGAGATCTTCCCCGGCGGCGCTGACATGCGACCGCCATGGCGGGTGGCGGTTGCATTGGGTCTGGCCTAGATCCGATCTGGACCTCTGGCTGCGAAGGCAGCTACACGCTCGGTTCTGGCGAGCCGCTTCGATGGCTTGCTGGACTATCTTCTCCTCTACCTCCGGCTGGTGGCGAGGGGGATGATGGCTCGAATTGAATAAAGGGGGTGGTCCTAGGGTTTATATCATGCTAAGACAAAGATTGGCTTGATGTTTGTCTCCATTGATCTGGTTGCAGTTTCGTGTTCCGAAAGGCTCCGCCGGCGAACTCCATAGTACGCATATGCCGAGAGATCACTGGATCTGGAGAGATTCGGTCGTGCGCACCCATGTTTTTACTCTGACCGTTTGGGTTCAGAGCGAGCGCTTCGAAACTCTGTTGGTTGTTAATATAATGGGGCATCTTCTCATCCCATGGTGCCGATAGAGAATGTCATGAAGACCGAGATCCGAGGACTGACAATGGTGGTTCGAGTCCGGGTGGTGATGAGGAAATGTCTTGGTGACTCGTGACTTGGTGTAGTGGTATGCCAGCTGTGGCGATAGTACAGGTGAAGATCATGGTCCTATCTTTCAGGGTGAAAACCCAGGGTCTGTCCTTACTTGGTTGTGTCTGGCAATGGCCTTGTTGAAGGTATTATTTTGAGAGCGTGAACTTTTTTCAGGGTGAAAACCTAGATCTTTGATCGAGCAATGACGGTATTTGTGCACTGTTTCTTTCTTGGAGGCGTCGTTTTTTGGAGAAGATGGACTTCTCGTACTCTCTTGGTGGTGGTAGTACTATGTTTCAATGAATGAGGAACT
The DNA here is from genome assembly GCA_916181665.1 of Avena sativa. NCBI lineage: Eukaryota > Viridiplantae > Streptophyta > Magnoliopsida > Poales > Poaceae > Avena > Avena sativa. The sequence goes on along the minus strand of OV702284.1, from coordinate 180,425,255 downwards.
GTAGCGAGACTTTTCTTTTTTGTAGTTTTTTCTTTTTTGGCTGTGTGCATTCGTATGACCGCCGGGCAATGCGTTGTTGCAGAGGCTGAGTGTAATTAGTATCCTCTGATATTAATATATGCTCATTTCAAAAAAAATGGTTACAGACAACATTCCACGTTGATTGATGATTTTTGTATATTTAGGGCACACGACTATTCATAATTAGAAAACTCGTAGGTAGAGGAGACTCATACATTCAGTGATAAAAATTTCAACTATAGGTGATCATGAGGAATATTTCTAGGTATCTAGTACTTTTCCTCCTTAGAAAATGTCCACTCGGTTTCTTTTGTTTCAAACTCAACTTTTCCTTCTTAGAAATTTCTAGCTAAGATTACATATTTATTTAGATGATTCTTTCTCAGTGAAGATACCTCGTGAAGGAATTCTCGGTGAAGATGAGAAATGGAGAAATGCTAAGGAGGGGAAGTAGGTCTAGAGATCCCACGTACTAGTTGTAGTTACAAGGCCCAAACTCTTCAGTAATGACCAAGCCCAGCAAATCGACACATATACTTGAAAAAGGGCTTAGGCCCAAAGGCACATACTAGAACCTCTTTGAGCTGTTTGACTTTTGAGTTGTTTGCAGGATTGTATGGAACATAGCAATAGGTGTCTTTGCTCAACTATAAGCGATAAATGGAGTGGGTGGAGCACGGTCCGCCAAAATCGGCATAGGTTAGGTGCTATTGATGGAACATGGTAAGCCCATCTTTCTCCATATGAAAGTGCTGCGGGCACATAGAGATGTGGGTAGAGGAAGTCTCAAAAAGCGAAGGCCGAGCTGTAGGTTGGAACGCATGGTGAACAACCTGCGGGAGCACGGTAATCCCGACGAGTGGGATCTAGAGGAACTCAGGCAGAAGTACTGCCTCCTTGATTGGATCGCATGTCAGCTGGCTTTTCAGAGACCTAAAAAGACGGGAGGTTTGGGTGGAGGGGCAGGGGCGAAGAGCGAGGAGTCAGAAGTTAATCGATGTTGGGCGGTTTTGTTTTTGGAAAGAGCTCGAAGCACAAGAGTGAGCCTATTATTCGCCTTTGCTCTCGATAAAACTAGCCAGAATCCATTGTTTTTATGACAGGAATTGCTTAAACAATCCCAATCAAACCTTCTCCCAGTGGAAGAGGGATCGTTCGGATTGTTACAACCTCTAGCAGATGGTTTGAAATTGATTCTAAAAGAACCTATTTCACCAAGTAGTGCTAATTTCTCCCTTTTTAGAATGGCTCCAGTGGCTACAGTGAAGATAAGTTTTGTACTCGATTAATTTCTCAGTCCCTCTAGTCGGGTGTCGCCGGCCGGATCCCCCTGAAAACCGTACGTGCTGGTCTCCCCGCATGCGGCTCACGCCATTTGAGGTGGCCCAGCCCAGCATTCATTCGCTAATCCACTCTAAAGCGCTTCCACGAGAGACAGATGACTTTGAGTTAAAGACGGAGAAGAGCCGGATCAAGAGTGGTTCCTCAATAAAACAAATGGAATTTTGAGGGAGGGCTAAACGCGATGTACTGAAGGGTTCGCTTTCTAACTCGGCGCCAGTCTTTCCTGCTGTGAATTTCCCAGGTCGGGGTGCCAACTCCCAATTCTTTCTCTTCTTTCTTTTTGATTTTTGATTCGAGTTTTTTTACTAAACGTATAATCTCCTTTCCGTAAAAATCCATTGTATCCATTTATTTTCCTTAACTCTATAGATGGTTTCAAATTGTACACTCCTTTAGAATCCCAATGAATTCTCACACCATTTTAGTGCTAAGAAATGTTTGGTCCAAAATTTCTACGTGAACACCTCTACTCTAATATGAGCATTATATTTTTGCTTTTTAAATCATATTCTATTCCCCCAATATATAGAATTATGTTTGTGCATTTTCCTGTTTATCATATTCTAATTCATAATATGCAACAGGAAAAAATAAAAATACAATTCAGGTCCATTCATACAAAAAAAAATGTTATAATATTAGCAAATTCATCTTGTATGAAAAGCTATCAAATCAGTTTAAAATGTATAACACTTTGGAAAGCATACAGTCAAAATTCACTATCTTCATACATAAAAACTATATGGGTTGGCTCGGTGGGAAACGGCGACCTAAGGTTGTCATGATTTTTTCCCATAAAATAGTTATACTTTCCGTTGCTATAATAAAACATAGTTACTTTAAAATATTCAGTACACTAAAAATTTATATAATAACATCTATATTAAACTACAAATTGGACCATATAAAGATGTCTTTATAGCATTTTGAAATAGAGGTTTGCAGTTTAAAGACTTTGGACAAGGGGAGCGCACTTAATATTGCCACTGAAGAACTGATACGAAAGACAGGAAAACCATCATGGTTCCCTTAAACTAACCCACATGTTAGCAAATAACCATCTAAGATCGGCTCAAATTCGAGTCGTAGGTTTTTTTTCTCTTTTAATTTTATATAGGAAAGACATGGACGAAACTCATAGGAAGTTCATCCAAATAACCTGATTTCCCATAAAAAAAGTCAATCAATTTTTTTGCATTGATTTTAATTTTTTTAGAAACTTTCAAATTTTAGTCCAAATTTGAACCAAAATAAAAATAGTACAGAACACTAAAACCATTCATCTAAATATGGATTTTCCGATACTAGCTATTAAAGTTTGCTGATTTTGTGTAAGATTTTTGAATTTTCCAGAAACTTTGAAAATTTTAGTCCAAATATGGGCCAAAATAAAAGCAGTACAAAGCACTCAAACAGTTCATAAAATTAAGCTCCAGTTTCCTAGATTGTTTTTTGAAGTGTTGTTGATTTGTGTATGATTTTTGATTTATTTCAAGAAACTTTCAAATTTTGGTTAAAATTTGAACAAAATAAAAAAAATGAATATCTTAAATTGAGTAAAATACAATTATTCAATGTCGATTTCAATGCGTACCACATCATTAATGTGTGATGCCTTGAATATAAGCCACTCAACCTTTTTGTTGAGCCGTCTATTGAATATGTCGGTGAGTTGTGTGACGCGATCAATTTTGTTTAGGTAGTCGAAAGAGTAAGAATGAGTCTTGCAATAGTATACATCATTGTGCTTGTTGTAACCCTATTTTATCACCATCTTTCTCAATTTGTTGTACTTCATGAATTTCTTGCCCACTATCATAACTAACAGACCGCTTCCTAATGACATTGTCAAATCATGCTTAAATACACAAAATTGCTAAACCTATTCCCCCATCATTCAAACAAAAATAAAAATAGTAGATAGTGGAGGAATCATAAGGATTAGGTGTGCTTGAATGGTTTGCTCTATCTTCTATACAAAATCAGGTGTAAATCAGTTGCACTGTATAGAAAAGAACATGTAAATATGACGATAGAATGTATAATTTTGAGGACAAAGAATATTAAAGTCAGTGAAAATATTTGTTTCTCGGATAGATATTTAATTCATACCATAAATTTCATGTGTATAATAAATTCATCTCCATCCACGAGGCAATAAAATAAATAGTGCAATAGTACAATTTCATCATAATGAAGCTCATATAATTATCTGTTCTGTAGAAAGTTCCAACTATGGAGTGATAGAGTGAGAGGGATCCAACACTGGCTAATAACAATAAAAGGAAGGAAATTGTGATAAATACTTCTTGAGTTTAAGTGATAAAAATTGTTTGTATATATTAACTCTTACACATTACGAAATTTTTCATAATCATGATAGTACTGAGGCCCTTGAGTATCAAATTTCTATGATCGTATGCCAAAACGATTAAGAAATGTGTTAAGAGCACATCTGATATCATGCTTGCATTCTTTTTGAAAACATGGCCTTCAAAACACATATAAGTGCCCTAAAAAACTTGTTTTATGGTGCGAATTAGGTCAGGACAAAACAACAACCATAAATACACCCCTCAAATGTTCTGGGCCAACCAATTTTTTGTTTTTTACATGGATGTATTCTTCCTCCCACTGTCGACTATGCCGATCCTGTGATGCCCTGAGAAGCGCCCGCTCCCTAGCCTCCCCCTGTCAGGACCTTAGGTGGTCAGGTGATGTCTGCATGTGCACAAATCACCTGTATCTAGTTTCGAAGTTAAGGTATTGGTCCCACAAGGAGCCCAAAGGAATGTGTTTACGAATGAAGTCGCTGTCACATTCAAAGTTGTCACAGGTCTTCGAGTTAATTGACTGCAAGTGTTGAAATAGGAACAAATTTGGATTGAAATGAATGTATTTAAATAAAACTAAAATGTAAACATCAGAAATAAAAACCATAAAAGTAAAGAACGATTCGACTGCTTGTTGTTTTCTGTAGATGGAAATGCAGGCGCGGGGAGATACAGTTCATGGTGATAGTGATTGTGCCAAGTGAATAAGTGATAAGTGTGACAATTATATTCTTATAAGTATGTGTGTAGGCAAGCAACCTATAATTAGCCGGAACTCCTCTTGGTAGATTTCATCCCAACTTCAATAATCCTACTAGTCTGTTACCAAAACCAAGTATAGTCACTAGGCAATTAAGATCCTTTAGATTGCTTAGCAATTAGGCTCCTTGGATCGGACTAATGTAATAGGCACAGTGGTTCCTCATGCTCCTCGAGTTAAACTAGTTTTCCATTGATATCCCCATGTCACTCAGGGGTCTCCGGTCTGCTAGCAAACAATATCTTATCTATGTAGAAGAAAGCATCATGTTGTCTAGGCCCTTAATTGGACAACAAGAATTAGGCATCCCACAGATAGTCAAGCACACATAATATAGTAATGAAAATCAATCCCAAATTAATGGAAAATATATAGGCACATCACATCTCACCAATCCCTTACATCTCCCATGCCCAAAGGAACTTACTCACACATGAGAGAAGAAATCATCATCGATATTATTATATAAAAGGAGTTCATCTCAATATTACCATGGAGATCCACAATAAGAATAGAAAATCAATCCAACACAATTCAAGATAGGAAGAAACAATTCTAGGGTTCGCAACATAGAAAACAAAAAATTTCCTACGATGGGAACAACTATGTACCAAGATCTATCTACAAGATACAAACAACGGGTAGATATATATCCATAGAGAACATACCCTTGAAGATGGACAAAGCCTAACGAGTCAAACTCGTGGTTGATGTAGACGATCTCTTGCCGATCTCAAGATCGAGAGGAATTCCTTAGCACCGCAACTTAGCAGTACATCCGTGCTCGCACACACGTTCGAGGCACCCAGCAACCTCCGCCTCCTCGCTCCAGCGATGCAGCGGAAGCACAACTCTTTTTTTCCGAATAGCCATCGGGAACATGTATCTCTCTAGTCCGAGACCATGGAGGATAAATACTAGAGGGGGAGAGAAATCCTTCACGAGGAGGTGTGAGTTAGAAGTGAGGAGGGGGTGCCTTTTATAGGAGAGGGGGGATCCCCAAGGGGGTGTCCGGCGCATGGGGGTTGCCCCCTTGCCCTCCCTCATTCATGTGTGTGGACACTCCACTCACAAAAATCCTTTCAATTCCCTCCACTCAAAATCCCACTCAAATTCCCATTAAATTTCCACCAAATTTAATGCAAACTCTCATTATATAAAACTCCTTTTATTTATTCAGAATTTTGTCAATTACTTTAATGACAAACATTCACATATAACCCCTTGCTAGTATTCCATTTCACATGCAAAAACACTTTCTGCAATTTCACCCAAAAACCTGTTTCGGTATCTAGTGAAATAAATTCCTGCACTTGTTATTCTTTCCGGCATGAAACTTTTACTCCAAATTGATGTTGGTGTCTGTTAAGTGTGCCACCCTATGGTTCGCGAATAATGCGTACATGATCGATACCCTTCTCCGATCAATAATCAGAAGTTTGATCTGGAGACCCATACTGACTCCCACACATTCAACGATGACTTTCTTGTGATCGTCGAGACTTTTTACGCAAGTATCTTAATCCTTTTGTTTCGTGATATATTACATGTCCGAGATTCGATCATCGGTATCTCCATACCTATTTTTATCTCGTTACTGGCATGCACTCTTTTCTCGTTCCCGTGATATAACATTCTAGTGATCAAATCACTTGCTTGCAAGCTAACCAATGTGATATCACCGAGAGGGCCTAGAGCATATCTATCCGTCATTGGGATGAACAAGATCCACTGTCGATCCATGGGCCTCAACATAATACTTTAGTAGTTCTGTACCCATCTTTATAATCACCCATTTACGGTGTGACGTTTGATATTATCAAGAAACTCTTCGGTGTTAGTGATTGACATGATCTCATGGTCTAAGGATTAGGATCACTTCATAACTTGTTATAGCAATATAAACTCAATGACTTTTGATCGTAATGCTATACTTCGGATGAATGTTCATCACACCATTACACTAATGTTGTGACCTCGTTATTAACAACATACAATGTCTATAATCAGGAAACCTTGATCATCTTGTTAATCAACAAGCTAGTTAATGAGAGAGGCATAACTAGGAACTTTCTGTTTTTTTATTAAACACACATGTATTAACATTTCCGTATTATTACAATTATAGCATGCAAAATAAACATCTATCATATACTTAGAATACACATAATAAACACTTTATTATTGCCTCTCAGGGCATATTCCCTCCAGTCTCCCACTTGCACTAGAGACAATAATCTAGTTACATAGTGATGAATCTAACACCCATGGAGTTCTGGTGTTGATCATGTTTTGCTCTAGGGAGAGTTTTAGTCAACGGATCTGCTACATTGAGATCCGTATGTACTTTACAAATCTTTATATCTCCATCCTTGACATGTTCACGGATGGAGTGAAATCGGCGCTTAATATGCTTGGAATACTTGTGAGACCTTGGTTCTTTGGCATTGGCAATGGCACCATTATTGTCACAATAGATCACCATTTGGTCCAACGCGCTTGCAACCACACCTAGTTCGGATATGAACTCCTTCATCCAAACCGCTTCCTGAGCCGCTTCCGAAGCAGCAACATATTCGGCCTCCGTTGTTGATCCCGCCACCACGGGTTGTTTGGAACTCCTACAACTAACCGCTCCTCCATTCATGAGAAATACGTATCCGGATTGAGACTTAGAGTCATCCGGATCAGTGTCAAAGCTAGCATCTACATAACACTTAGCGACGAGCTCTTCTTCACCTACATACACAAGAAACATATCCTTAGTTCTTCGCAAGTACTTAAGGATATTCTTGACCGCTATCCAGTGTTCTAAACCTGGATCCGATTGGTACCTACTAGTCAAACTAATAGCATGTGCCACATCCGGTCTTGTACATAGCATGGCGTACATTATAGAGCCTATGGTGGAAGCATAGGGGACTTTCTCCATTATCTCTCTTTCTTCCGCCGTAGCCGGACTTTGAGTCTTACTCAATGTCTTGCCTTGCAACATAGGTAAGAACCCCTTCTTACTTTCGTCCATTTTAAACTTCTTTAAAATCTTATCAAGGTATGTACTTTGTGATAGCCCTATTAGGCGCCTAGATCTATCTCTATAGATCTTTAGGCCTAATATGTATGACGCTTCACCTAGGTCATTCATTGAAAATTTGCTGTTTAGATAACTTTTAACACTGTTTAAAAGATCTATATCATTTCTGATCAATAATATGTCATCCACATATAATATCAGAAATTCGACATTGCTCCCACTCACTTTCTTGTAAATACAACCTTCTCCATAAGTTTGGACAAATCCAAACTCTTTGATCACCTCATCAAAGCGGAGATTCCAACTTCGTGATGCTTGCTACAGTCCATAGATGGATCACTGAAGCTTGCACACATTGTAAGCATCCTTAGGATCGACAAAACCCTTTGGTTGTATCATATACAACTCTTCTTCAATATTACCATTGAGGAACGCAGTTTTGACATCCATGTGTCTTATCTCATAATCAAAATATGCAACAATTGCTAACATAATACTAACTGACTTTAGCATCGCTACGGGAGAGAATTTCTCATCATAGTCAACTCCTTGAATTTGTCGAAACCCCTTTGCGACAAGTCGAGCTTTATAGATGGTCACATTACCATCAACATCAGTTTTCCTTTTGAAAATCCATTTTTTCTCCACGGCCTTCTGGTCGTGAGGTAAGTCCACCAAGTTCCAAACTTGATTTTCATACATGGATTCCATCTCGGATTTCATGGATTCTAACCATTTGTTGGAATCCGGGCTCTTCATCGCTTCTTCATACATCGCAGGATCATCAATTTCATCAACCATGAAATTCATAAGAGGGTTTACATACAGCTCAGGAGCTGCACACGTCCTGCTAGACCTGCGAGGTTCGGTAGTACTCTCTTTTGGAGTTTCATGATCATTATCATTAGTTCCCTCTTAAACTGGTGAAGCCAAATCTGGAACGACTTCCGGTGTTGCGCTACTCGCCATACTTTGAAGAGAAGGTTCAATAACCTCTTCTAGTTCTACCTTCCGACTACTCACACCTTTCGCGAGAAACTCTTTCTCTAGAAAGGATCCATTCTTGGCAATAAAAACCTTGCCCTCGGATCTATGATAGAAGGAATACCCAATTGTTTCCTTAGGGTATCCAATGAAGACGCATTTTTCCGCTTTGGGTTCAAGTTTATCCGGTTGAAGTTTCTTCACATAAACATCGCATCCCCAAACTTTAAAAATTGACAACTTAGGTTTGTTTCCAAACCAAAATTCATATGGTGTCTTTTCAACGGATTTAGATGGTGCCTGATTTAAAGTGAATGCAGCAGTTTCTAGTGCATAACCCCAAAATGACAACGGCAAGTCCGTTAGAGACATCATAGATCAAACCATATCCAATAAAGTACGATTACGACGTTCCGACACACAATTTCTCTGTGGTGTTCCGGCAGGTGTGAGTTGTGAAACAATTCCACACTCTTTCATATGAGTGCTAAACTCGTAACTTAGATACTCTCCTGCATGGTCGGACCGTAGAAATTTCATCTTTCTATTACGATGATTTTCCACTTCATTCTGAAATTCCTTAAACTTTTCAAAGGTTTTAGACTTGTGTTTCATCAAGTAGATATAACCGTATCTACTCAAATCATCCATGAAAGTAACAAAATAACGATATCCACCTCGCGCCGACACACTCATTGGACCACATACATCAGAATGTATGATTTCCAATAAATCTGTCGCCCGTTCCATTGAACCGAAAAATGGCGTTCTAGTCATCTTGCACATAAGGCATGGCTCACATGTATCAAATGATTCAAAATCAAGTGATTCCAAAAGTCCATCCGAATGGAGCTTCTTCATGTGTTTAACGCCAATATGACCTAGACGGTAGTGTCACATATATGCAGATATACCATCATTAAGTTTAATCCTTTTTAGCATCAACATTATGAATATGTGTAACACTATTATCGAGATCCAACAGAAATAAACCATTCATCATCGGTGCATGACCATAAAAGATTTCATTCATATAAATAGAACAACCATTGTTCTCGGATTTAAATGAATAACCACTTCGCATCAAACGCGATCCAGATACAATGTTCATGCTTAGTACAGGCAGCAGATAACAATTATTCAAGTTTATTACTAATCCTGATGGTAAGTGGAGAGGTAGCGTTCCGAAGGCGATCACATCAACACTTGATCCATTGCCGACACGCATCATGACCTCAGCCCTTGCTAGCGGTCGCTTGTTCCGCGGCCCCTGATTCGAGTTACAAATATTAGCAACTGAACGGGTATCAAATACCCAGGTGCTACTGCGAGTACTAGTCAAGTACACATCAATAACATGTATATCATATATACCTTTGTTTGCCTTGCTGACCTTCTTGTCTGCCAAATACTTGGGGCAGTTGCGCTTCCAGTGACCAATCCCCTTAGAATAATAGCACTCGGTATCAGACTTAGGGCCAACTCGGGGTTTCTTTTCAGGCACAGCAACCGGCTTGCCACCCCTTACTTCCCTTCTATTTTCCCTTCTTGTATTTCTTGAAACCAGTGTTCTTATTGATCATCAACACTTGATGTTCTTTCTTGATCTCCACTTCTGCAGTTTTAAGCATTGACAGAATCTCGGGGAGAGACTTCGTCATGCCTTGCATATTATAGTTCATCATGAAGCTCTTATAGCTAGGTGGCAGAGACTTCAGAACACGATGGATGCGTCAGTCAATGGGAATCAATATTCCTAAGGACACAAGCTTATCGGTGTAACCCGACATCTTGAGTACATGCTCACTTACGGAGCTATGCTCTTCCATCATGCAGCTAAAGAACTTTTCTGAAGCATTGTAGCTCTCTACAGCAGCATGTGTGTTGAAAATCATTTTCAACTCACCCATTTTATCAAATGCATTGCCGTTTTTGAAACGCTTTCGAAGTTCTGGCTCTATCCCATACAATACGCCGCAATGAACTAAATTGTGGTACTCCTGACGGGTCTGATAGACATTCTTCTCTTTGTCAGGGGCATCATCAAACCGTGGGGGGGGGGTGGGCTAGCGGCGCTTCTAGCACATATTGCTTTTGTGCAGCCGAGAGGAGAATCCTTACATTCATGGCCCATTCGGTAAAGTTGCTACCGTTCGTTGCAAGTTTCTCTTTCTCCATGAACACATTGAAATTAAAAGCAGGTGGTGCCATCTACAACAAAATTTGTAAAGTTTAGACTAAGTTTATGATAGATTGAGTTCAACTAATCCACATTACAAACGAACTCCCACTCAAAAACGACATCCCTCGTGCCTTTTTGGTGACTACATGAACCAAATCCACTACACCAAGTCCGATCATCACGTGAGTCCGTGTAGCTTCAAAGGCGAGCATCAAATGGGCATCATATCTACCATATGACTCATGCTTAACCTTTCGGTCCATGTTCCGAGGCCATGTCTAGACATGATAGGCTCGCCAAGTAAGAACCTTAGTATTCGCGTGTGTATCTGTCTTACACCCGAAATATGGTCGTGGATCCAAGAACACCCGATCATCACGTGATGTCTTGGAGCGACGAAACATAGCCGGTGCATACTTAAGGAAGAACACATTCTTATCTTGATATTTAAATGAGGGATCATCTTATTATGCTAATAAAACGCCAAAAAAGGAATATAAGATGCAATCAAACATCACATGTTTATAAGTGAAATGATATGGTTCCCGCATATGATCTCCATCATGTGCACCATGGTATGATCACTATCATACCTATATGTGTAAGGCCAAGGTCTATGGAACTTACACGTTATGTGTATTGTAAGAGTATCATCTCATACTTCTAATTACAGCATCACTGTATCATAACACTAGCCCATCAACAATCTAAAGTAGACGCCTCTAATTTATCCACTTCAAGTTTTACGTGGCTTAGGGCTTTCGAAGATAGAACCGTTCTTACCTACGAACATGAACCACAACGAGGATAACCAAATTGTTAACAAATCGTTGCAAATTAGATATTGACTATAGTAGGAGAGACAGACACCCACTAGCCACTTATGCAAACTAGTTGCATGTCAAGCGTGGAACAGGTCTCATGTGCGAGGACATGTAAAGTTTGTCTAGGCCGCTTCACCCTACTATGCCACCAATATCCAAATACAACCAAGAAGCAATAACATGATCATCATCGCCCACATACTCATATGTGTACTACCTGTGTAAAGCATCTATGCATAGATCCGGCTCTGATACAACTATAGGCTTCCTAGCATAGAAAACAAAAAATTTCCTACGATGGGAACAACTATGTACCAAGATCTATCTACTTGATACAAACAACGGGCGGATGTATATCCGTAGAGAACATACCCTGGAATACCGACAAAGCTTAACGAGTCAAACTCGTGGTTGATGTAGACGATCTCTTGCCGATCTCAAGATCGAGAGGAAGTCCTTAGCACCGCAACTTAGCAGTGCATCCGTGCTTGCACACACGTTCGAGGCACCGAGCAACCTCCGCCTCCTCGCTCCAGCGATGCAGCGGAAGCACAACTCTTTCTTACCGAATAGCCACCGGAAACATGTATCTCGCTAGTCTGAGACCATGGGGGATAAATACTAGAGGGAGAGAGAGATCCTTCATGAGGAGGTGTGAGTGAGAAGTGAGGAGGGGTGCCTTTTATAGGATAGGGGGACCCCAAGGGGATGGCCGGCGCATGGGGGTTGTCCCCTTGCCCTCCCCTCATTCATGTGGGTGGACACTCCACTCACAAAGATCCTTTGAATTCCCTCCACTCAAATTCCCATTAAATTTCCACCAAATTTAATGCAAACTCTCATTAAATAAAACTTCTTTTATTTATTCAGAATTTTGTCACTTACTTTAATGAAAAACATTCACATATAACCCCTTGCTAGTATTCCATTTCACATGCAAAAAAACTTTCTGCAATTTCACCCGAAAACCTGTTTCGGTATCTAGTGAAATAAATTCCTGCGCTTGTTATTCTTTCCGGCATGAAACTTTTGCTCCAAATGGATGTCGGTGTTTCTTCAGTGTGCCACCCTACGGTTCGCGAATAATGCGGACAAGATCGAGACCCTTCTCCAATCAATAATAAGAAGCGTGATCTGAAGACCCATACTGACTCCCACACATTCAACGATGACTTCCTTGTGATCGTTGGGACTTTTTACGCTAGTATCTTAATCCTTTTGTTTCGTGATATATTACATGTCCGAGATTCGATCATCGGTATATCCATACCTATTTTTATCTCATTACTGACATGCACTATTTTATCGTTCCCGTGATATAACATTCTAGTGATCAAATCACTTGCTTGCAAGCTAACCAATGTGATATCACCGAGAGGGCCTAGAGCATATCTATCCGTCATTGGGATGAACAAATTCCACTATCGATCCATGGGCCTCAACATAACACTTTAGTAGTTCTGAACCCATCTTTATAATCATCCAGTTACGGTGTGACGTTTGATGTTATCAAGAAACTCTTCTGGTGTTAGTGATTGACATGATCTCATGGTCTAAGGATTAGGATCACTTCGTAAGTTGTTATAGCAATATAAACTCAACGACTTTTGATCGTAATGCTATACTTCGGATGAATGTTCATCACACCATTACACAAATGTTGTGACCTCGTTATTAACAACATCCAATGTCTATGATCAGGAAACCTTGATCATCTTGTTAATCAACAAGCTAGTTTATGAGAGAGGCATAACTCGGAACTTTCGGTTTATTTATTAAACACACATGTATTACTGTTTCCGTACTAATACAATTATAGCATGCAAAATAAACATCTATCATATACTTGGAATACACAAAATAATGTAGAGGTACCAACCTTTAATAAGGTAGAGATCCCTGTGTTTACAATGCTAGTCCCTGGATCAATAGCTAGCATCCATAGTTAAGATGTAATATCAAGAAACAAAGGTCACAATACAACTTTATAACCAGGAATAAAATAATTCATTACATCTTACATAGCTCATTTGGCTATCTCATTACATTGCAGCAGAAATAACTATATAGCATGGAGTTCTTTATCTTCAAAGTGCCACAGGCAGTCATGTTGGTTATAGACTTGTAATCCTAATCAACACACTTCACTAACATCAAACAAACCTGCAACATAATAAGTTGCAGCCACAAGGGTCAATACATTTGAATTATATTGGCAAGTTTCACTACTATGTAGAAATAAGTGGAACCTATCAATATATGAATATTTGGCTAAGTAGGGTTTAGGATCATTTGCAAAAAGCAATATAGTTTTATCCTATCTTTTCAAAATAGTTTTGATCTTTTGACAATCTTTTAGAACTCCTTGGAAAACTCCAAGTGCTTCTAATCCCTTGTTGTCACCATCAAGTTTTACTTTGAGAAATTTGAATGTCGAGATCTTCCATAGCTTTAGGCCTTAGTTGCTCAGCGTTGTCCATAACCGGGGACACGGCTAAGTACTTAGAATTTTGATCTTCTGCAGAAGTTGTACACTTTAGCCACATGACACAATCTCGTCTTGATGCCACCAGTGGCCGCTGGATAAGTACACACCAAATGGAGTATCGGCAGATCGAGAATTTGACAAAGTCTTTCCATAGAAGTCCTCCTAATACATGATGTTAGCTTGTCTACCAGGCACCAATGTAAGGATATATTTCCAATACATGAATCCAGTTAACCTGAGTAGGTGCCAATGCAAGGGTCTTCCACTATGTAATTAACTAAGCTAGATCCCATTTAGCATGTGGTTGTACACGGAAGCCACTGTACGAGAAACATGTTCAATCTCTAAGTCCCTGGGTGGTTTTCTTCTAGTGCACATACAAAAAGATAGCCATATAAACATGGTTCCCTTTGTTGCCACCTTGTCCAAAATTGAGTAACCTCATTCCACCCAGGTGGTTCATTGAGTACTTGTTTTATTATATAAAACATATATTTTTCCAACACTTCATATAATCATATCATGTATTCCATCCCAAGTCTATAGTAGGGATAAGAATACTACAACTATGATGTTTTCACTAAGGAAGGTATAAAGGGTTTCCTAATAGGACATAGCATAGCATAATAACATAGTAGCCCTATCATGCATACTACAAAAATACCACTAAGTGTAATGAAAATAGCAGGACATGGATGATAGTGTCACTTGCCTTTTTAGTAGAGAATATTGGTTCACTCCTTGATCTTGCAAATATCACACTCTTCTAATTTCACTATAATTCAATCAAGCAAGCACATATTCAAACTAGCATTCAAACAATTTATCACATAAAACAATAAAATCAAGAAATGCATGCAAGCATGCAAAAGATTGTTTTATTTGGAAAAGTGGTTTCTAATAGGCTATACACATTTTAAAAAACCTATTGGTCATTTACAAAAGAGGTAAAATCATTTAAATTCAAGTTGGTGAAAATGGCCATTTAAATCATTTTGTTTTGCTAGAAGTGATTTAAATCAAAGTAATATTTTGTAGTTTTAACCAAATATATTATTTAAACACAAATGTTAGTGTTTATGGTTAAAGGGTTTATGGTTATATAAGACTCACCGGACTTGCGGCAGAGGACGGTGACGTTCGGCTTGGTTGTTGCCGACGCTCTGGGGCACGCGTGGTCGGGCTGAAGCTACTAGCAGATGTGCCTGGTGTTGACGAACAGACCCGTGGAAGCTAGGAGGCAGGAGGGGTCTAGGTTGGCCGGACTCGGCCAGAGTAGCTCATCGGGGACAGTGTGTTCAAGAGAGAAATTTGCGCAGCCTGGCGGCGGAGGGGAAGGGGAGAGTGAGGGGAAATGGAGAGGGAAGGAAGGCGCCTTTATCTTGCGTGATGGCTGGGCGAATTACTCCTATATCAGTGCGAATTTCAAGCCGCGAGTTAACGCCAGAAACGGCTGAGATGTACTGGGGCGGGGTCTGCGGGTTGAATACGATGACAGGACAGGTGGGGTCTCGCTGTCTGCGAGAGAGAAGGAGTGTGCATGGGGCCAAACGTTTAGTGACTGAGCGAGTGTGTTTGCGCGTGAGAAAACGCTTCGCGGGGAGGGAAGGTGGGCTAGTTAGTTGGGCTAGACTGGGCCTTGTTCCTGGGTTGGATTTGTTTCCCTTTTTTATTCTGAATCTTTTTCTTTTTCTGTTTCTTTTATTCTGTTTTGAATTTATTCAAATGTTTCAAACACTATTCTTATTTCAAAACTTTTCCAAACTTTGGGTATATTTTTAATAATATTTATTGATATATTCTAAAGTCCATTTTATAATATTTCTTTTATTCTTTTAGGGTATATTGTTTTTTTAAATAGGCCCTTGTCTTAATTCAAATAAGATTTAATTTTCAAACTTCTATTTGAATTCCAATTTTTACCAAACTTTTTTCAGTAGGTTTTATTTATTCTTTAGTGCAAATAATTGACTTTTAATTAATATTTAAAATACTTCAATATGATTTAATGTTCATTTAAATTGGGAATTGTCTTTATTCAAATAAAATTGGATATTAATCAATCCTTATGATTTTATTTAAATAATCCTTTATTCCTTTTATTAATCAATAATCTTGCATTTCATTTGTTTGGCCAAGATTTAATTTGGCTTTTAATTATTTCTCATTTATTTATTTCTTCCTTTGCCTGATGAAATCCATATCTTTTTATTCAAAGATCCAAAATTGATGATTCCAATTTATATAATTTTATTTAATATATGTTTATCTTTTTAAATCCCTTTAGGATCTATTTGCTCAAGATTTGGTATGGATTTAGATATGAGCTTTTATTAGCCTTGGAAAATATTTCCTTTTAACTTATTAAATTCATAAGTTTTTATCTATGTCTCCAAATTGAGTGAAACCAATTCCTATGGTTTTATAATATTTTTATTTATCATTCTTGATCATTTTTGAAACGATTATTGCTGAATTATTGTATGGACCTAATCCATAGTCTTAGAGAGATTTTGGAAATGATTTTCTTCTATTAAGCTTTTAAGGGTTTTGGTTTATTTTTCCAAGTTTAAATTTCAAGATACATTCACTGATGAATGCATTTCACTTGATTGAATTTTTTTTTGATTCCATTTTCATTCAAAGTTTGTTCAAGATGGATTTTGATGTTTTCATTTAGAAACAAAAGGTTTCTTTTCACCCTAAATTTCAACAATTATTTATTTTGTTTATTTATTTTTCACATTTCAAAATTTGGAAAATTTTGGGATGTGACAAATAAACACTTTATTATTGCCTCTTAGGGCATATTCCCTTCAACAATCTCAAACCCTAATCTTGCAAGGTGAAGATATATATCTCTCTCTCTCTCAAGTACAAGTAATGGATATGTGGGTGTTGTGGCTAGGAGGTTGAAGATCATGGAGCGAGATGAAGAATGTCTTCCCCCTCTTCTCCGGATCTCTTCTTTCTCCCTTCTGGATGGAACATCAACTGCTGTGTTATGTTTTCGCGTATGTGATTACTGCAAGTGCACAGATCGTTTGTAACTAATTACAAAATAAAGATATCGATTCCATAGGGAGCAGTAGGCGAAAGAATAAAATGCTTTTAACTAAAACTAAACGAAGCACTTAAGGAATAGTTTTAAGATGCAAGAAAAGTAAAATTGTTTTCGGTTTTTTGATTGAGTATAGAAATTAAACGAACTAAAGTAAAACTTAATGCAAAAAGTAGGAATCACGTATGTAAGAAATCTTGGAACTGCAATAGGGAAAAAGGCGTTCTAGGGGAGAGGTGGATACACCGCTAGCAATTTAGACTGAGCAATTAAGATTATTATACAAATATTCTCATGACATGTATGTATGTGGGAGGAGATCCATATATGTACGAATAGGTAGCAATCACTGCTCACATCACCCTTCATAACCATAGCTGGTAGATAAACGACATCAATCATATTATCTCGCTATTAAGGGATTTCTCCCGTGGCATTGACATGGCTTAATGAGTTCTCCTTGCTTCTCTAAGTTAGTACTTAAGGAATGACAACAACTTTATAGTCACAGTAAGTGCTACCATCGCTCCGCCTGCCAACAATTAATCCCCTTCATCAAGTCCCCGTAAGAGGCAAAAATTAAGGAGGTGCACAACACCCAACATCAAGACAAAGACAATTAACACATACACATAATGATGTATAACATAATAATCTCTATCTTATATCAATCTCATACTAGGGTTTCTCCATCTCCCCAAGAACTAATAATCTACTCAGACATGGAGGAAATCAACATCATGACAATGATAATGGAAATAATTATAAATGAATAGTTCTTGTATAAATCCATAACTAGTACGGGAATCACAACAAGATGTAGATGGGATGGATGGAGATGTAGGTGATGCAGCGGTTGATGAAGATGGAGATTGATGCCTTGGCCTCCCAGATCTGCGTAGGGCGTGGCTCCCTTGGGAAAGTCCCCCCTCTAGATCCCTTTCGGAGGTGAGGTTTTCAGTGATTTCTGGGTGTTTTGTATGTCGTCTCTCCGATCCAGTTGCACTGGGTGAAACTATTTGAGGAGGCGGTGGCGGTGCCAACTATATAGCGGGAACTATACGGCCGGAGAAAGTTGTAACATCCCAAAAATATTAAACTAGAATCATCAAACTCTATGCATCAAAATTAGGGTTAACAAAAACTTTTCTAAAATAAAATGAGAAAGCATTCATGTGTGTATGCATCTCCTTTTTAATTCTTTTGAATTGACTTGTTTATGTGTTTCTTTGCTTGTAAAATGATTCTTAGGTGAAATAAACATCATCTAAACAATCCTCACACTTTTCCCAAAGACAAATAAATCAAAACAAAAAAAATGAGGGAATGGTCACTTTTGCCAAATTAACTCCCATGCCTACTTTCGCTGTCTCTAACTTTCAGTTAACAGAAACTTATTTGGATCTTTGCATCCCTTGATAGTACTCATAACAAAGTATCAAGGCCCACCTAGTGATCATCCAAAAACATTTGAATGCATAGTTTAAAGGACAATTTAAAATTGAATCTATATCATATGGGAAGATCCCACTTTTTCAAAAACCACTCCAACAAGCTCAACTTTCAAAACCCAAGCATCTGCAGACTCACCAGCACCTACCTAGAACACCCACCAAAAATCTTTTCAAAATTCAAAACTTGAGTTCTTGCGGCCATTTCATCAAACACTTGGAGGCAACAAATCAAACTGGCCTAACTTCACTATTTTGAGCAGTAATATGGCTAAGCAATGTTCACCATTGATCACCCTTGTCTCCCTGAGTGCCAACCAGTGCTTGGACAAATCCTATCCCCTACCCTTTGCCCCATGCCATGCCAACCCGAGCACCCCCTTGCCAGCCGACCATGGCTAGCTAGCCAGAGCAAGCACCAAGCCTAAACAGCATGTCTAGGACACAGCCCACCGTCCATCGCCACCCCCTGTCCAGCGCTTGAACCTTGCCAGCCCCTGGACCACATGCACAGACCATGCCAAGCTCGCCAGCAACCATGCCGAGAATGCGCCAGAGCGCCACCCTCGACACGCGCCCACAGACGGCGCGCCACCCTCGCAGCGTGCATACACGATCACCACCGTCCCAGGAGACCGCCAGACATTCCCATTCGCAGCCCCATGGCCCATAGCCACCGCTCGCCGTCGAGTTCTCCGCCTCTACCTCGCAGATCATCATGCGTTCCCGACCGTTTGCCACCGCCCCTACACGCGCATTAAAGCCATAGAGCATCGCCAGGAGACCACCTATCGATCGCCACCGCCGGCCATGCCTCTAGCAGCCCGTAGCCATGTCGCCACCGTCGCCTGCCCATTCCGTCCGGTCTCGTCGTCGAGACTATAAATAGAGGCCTCCCCCGCTCAAACTTTTCACACCACCTCACTCCCCTCTCCTCACTGATCGTTCCACCCCGTTCCCGGAGCAAGGCGAGCAGCGCATCGCCGGAATTTGGCCGGAGCAGGCCGCCTCTGGAGAAGAAGGGGGCCAGCGATTGGCGCCACCCCAGGAGAAGCTGCCGGTACCAGGAGGTTCGCCATCGTCTACTTCGTCGTTCGCCCACCTCGCTGACCCTCGCCTGAGCCCCGGTGAGCCCCCGACGACCCCCACCTGCCGCGTTAGGTTTCTGTCTCGCCGGCGTAGCCCGACGTGGACGATGAGTAGCAGCCGTTCGATTAGACTTAGATCGTGCGAATGAAATTGCCCCGTAACGCTTCGCGTTTAAAGATCCACTGACTGGTGGAACCCCCCTTTCAGTTGAGCCCCGCGCCGCGGAGTGACACCGCGCCGGCCCATTAGCAGTTCCCGCGCAGCCCATTCGTTTGAATTTAACTTTTTCCATTTTAATTCAAACACAGTTCTGTATCTAGTTTCAAAAATCAACCCAGCTCGATTCAGTGCACCAAATTGAATGAAACCAATTTTGTTAGAAAGATATTGAAATGCTGAATCCGATCCCATTGGATTTAAATCATTTGAATCTATAGATCAACCTTGGTAAAAATAACAAGGCAGAACCTTTTCTGCATTCAAACATTTTTCAAATTTAAACCATAATAGATTTTGAGTTGATTCCAACTCTCAAAAATCACATTTGATCATACCTTTCAGAATATATAAAAACATTTGGGTTTACTTACAGAAATATTGTTCAAGTAATAAAAGAATGCCACATAGGCATTTCTAGTCACTTTATTTAAGTAAAATAAAAGGGTTAAACCTTATTAAATTGTGACACCACTTTAAATCACATTCCCATGGAATAAAATATGTGGTGATGACATGTGTCAACATGATCCCATGTTTGGTTTGGAGAATATTAAATCTTAAGTAGTTTTTCAATGAGTAGAAATTAATTTTCTAACAATAAAAGGAATTAAACCAAGCTTTAATCTTGTAATGTTAGTTATGATGCTAGATCATCTATAGGACCCTTTGTGTGATGATTGAATGTAGTTAATTATTGTTTGGTGATTGTGTACCTCGTATTTATTTATAGACGCTAGTACCGACCAAGGATACGAGGAAGAAGGAGGATACTACGAAGAAGAAGCCGAGGAGAACTTCAACCACTGGTCTGCACAAGGCAAGCCAATACTTGCAAGCTAACACTTGCAATTTAGCAAGCTTATACTGATAATGATGCAAGCCTAATACCACTAGTTGAATGTGCAAGCAATTACTTGCTTGTTACCATGCCAACTATATGCCTTAAGCATATATGATCATAACCCCTTGATAAACCAATCCTAGTTTTACTTACAAGCTTTATACTTTATTTCTTTATAAAAGCTAGTACTTAGAGCTTACTCAAGTGAATTGTAGATACTACAAAGATAATTGAAGGTTGCATAAAGAGCATAAAATTTGGCCTAAGCTAGATAATCTTTATGTCATCCTAGGGCATGAGATTGAACTTAGTTAAACTCCACTAGTTTACCACCCCTCATTAGTATTTACCCCCACTTGTAGATGCTAGTGCTAAGCATAAAACTTGTTCAACTTTAGATGGGAATACTTGGTGGAAAAATGGTTATGAAAACCTTGGAATGATGGATCATTCTATTGAAATGTTTTGGACATGTGTTTCCGAACACCAGATGATTTATGGTGATGAAAATGTTTAGTCATGAGCCTTAGCCCTTTATAAAACTGATGGTTGTCTAGATGCGATACCGTTCCAATTTTACCGTACAACCACAATACCCAAGAATTGGGTAGGGTTTGACTGGAAGCTTATATACCTTAGTATTGGTTCCCTCACGGCCAAGGTCTGAGCTGAGGCTACCTTGTGAAGATTGTCCACCTGTGCAGTACCCAAGATGACAGTTGGTCATGGTTGGGAGGCTAAACTCACAGGAGAGGTGCTTATACTAGGGCGTGTAATTGAAAGGTTAGGATTGATTATCCGCATACTGAGTATGGTGAATTCAGGATTTGTTCCTGAAGGATGTATCGAATGTTGTGGTGAAAGTGTACAATCTCTGCAGAGTGTCAAACTATTCGAATAGCCGCATCAGCAGTTATGGACAGTTGGGGTGGCCGTATTGTTCCCCTGTCAGATGTTTTCAAAATGACTTATGAAATGAATTGAGACTTTGACTTGACCACAATAGAGTTGTGTCATGAGATACAAGTTCCCACTTAGGTGTTATAAAATTTCAACTAGATTTTCTTACTTCTGAACTTAGTAGATGTAAATCTGGCTTGTTGCAAAACAACCCTAGAGCTTAGTGTCCTACTACAAAACCCTCCCTTTACTTGTTAGTATTAGTTTGCGAGTACTTAAAGAGTACTCATGGCTTTGTCCCTGGCTATTCCCGTGGCCAGACTATGAAGAGGAGTACCTGGAGGATGGACCCTAGGAAGGTTACGACAACTAAGATCATCTCTCATCGTCAGCATTGCCTGTGACCCCGAATATGGAGCTTCGCCTACGCTACCGTTATTATTACGTATTTCCGCTTCTTGAGTTGTATTAAGAACTGGATCCTGAGATCCTTATTTGTGTAACACCTTATGTATGGTTTGTAATGGATGATGTACTGTGGTATCCAATTCTGTTATGTCTCGCAAAAATGGTAATCCTGGGATTGCGATGTATGGCATAACAGGCATCTGGGATTAAAAATCCGGGTGTTGACAAGTTGGTATCAGAGCCATCCTGACCATAGGAGACCCTAGTTAGACTGGACGTTTGGAATCAAAAACATTCTTATCACCTTGATTCTTTTATAAAAATTCATGTTCCTCAAAAACTCTTGCAAAATACATAAAATTTGACACACTTGATCACTCTACTAACTTACTCATCTTATATTCTTTTAGATGGACGTGAAGTACAACAAGTTTTACCAGTTGGGGAATGGAGGCGACCTTATCTTTGAGAGGGAATTGGACCAGCTTCCGGAACTTCTGGAGCGTCCGCACCCCGAGTTCTTCGGAGCTCAGCTTAATGATCAAGGAGGAGAAGATCTGCAGTGGCTAATTGTTGCAAGTCTCCGAGGAAAGATTGAACCTCCCACTGCGGAGGGAATGCAGTTCACCTTATGAGAGAACAACTGGCTCGATGGACTTGCCAGGGCCATGCAGGAAGCTCTTGCCCATCTGTGTGGGCAGAGTATCAACCAGATCAAGGGTACCCTCTTTGAGTTTTGCCCAAGGCGTGATGCTAATGGACAACCACTGGAAGCCCCATACCACCACGAGCTGCAGACCCAATTGGACCACCTTAGCTTCATGATGTACGATCGTCAGCAGGAGTTAGATAATTGCAGTGACTACTCCAACCACAAGTCCGCCATCATCAAGACGAAGGATCAGACCATCGCCGTGTTAGCAAAGGATCGCAAGTCTCGCCGCCGTCAGCTCGACAAGAAGGAGCGCATCATTGCCCGTCTTCGCCACCGTATCTCGTCTTTAGAGGAGACCATCCACGAGAGAGACATGCAGTTGGAAGAAAGGGAGAATGCCGGAGAGGATCTTCGTGGCGACCCCTACTCCTATCTCAGCGATGATGATGATTTTTTGGAGGATCAGGCTATGGATTTCTTCACCGATGAGGAGGATTTTGCCTTCATCAATGATGACGATGATGATGAGGATGACGACTACACTAACTCCGAGGAGTAGTAGCACTTGATCACTAGCGTAGTGAGTAGTATTCGGTCCCACTGTATCGTAGTTTCCAGAGTGGTTCCTAAAACCATCTATTTACCTTGTTGTGGTGTGTGTTTGTATCGTGTGCTATGAATGAATGAATGAATGAAAAGCAAGTTGCTTGAAAAATCTGAGTCAAACTTTGAAAACTTTTCAAAATCCCAAAACCTTAGAAATTTCCCTCTTTTCTCATGATCTATCTCAATCTTCAGATGCCACGCGGAGGAAGTGGTTCATCCCCGGACCCGATGTTGCAGATCCTGCAAATGTTGGTTTCTGACCGCGAAGCTGAAAGAGCGGAACGTCAAGCCAACCTAGACAGCCTTCAACAGATAGCTCAGCTATCCCACAACAATCAAGGCCACGGAAACCAGGACAACCATGGATCTAAGCTCAAGAATTTCCAAAACACCAACCCACATGTTTTCACTAAGTCGGAAGAGCCCTTAGACACCGATGATTGGCTGCAAACCATGGAAAATAACCTAGAAGTCTCCGGAGTGGAAGCCAACGAGAAAGTTCTGTTTGCCACCCACTATCTAGCCGGAGATGCCAGAGCATGGTGGAACAGTGTCCGTGCCATGACCGGAGGACAAATGATGACCTGGGAGGAATTCAAAGTCAAGTTCAGCAGAACCCATGTGCCACCGGGTTTAATCAAGAGAATGAGAGATGAGTTCAGAGAACTGAAGCAAGGAAGGATGACCGTAGTGGAATATCGTGACAAATTCTTGTCATTAGCTAGGTATGCCCCGGATGAGATCGACACCGAAGCCAAGAAGAAAGAGAGATTCCTGAATGGTCTGCACGATGAGATGCAGACTGTGTTGGTCAATATCCCCTTTGCTGATATTGAAGCCCTTGTCGACTCTGCCATCCAGATGGAAGGAAAGATCAACCAAGACAATAAGAACCGCAAGCGTTGCATGATGCATTAGCCAGGAACCCATCAGACCCCAAAGTATCGCCCCAACCCATCTCCGGGATTTGCCCCGAGAACCAACAGACCCCCGATGAACCGTCCGACCTATCCCAACCGTGGAAACCCAAGGCCATGGAGGAAATCACAACAACCCCGGCAACTCTAGCAATTTCAACCGTGCCCCACCTAAGTTCAACAACAACAATGCTACCGCCAACACCAACACTGCCCCGAGGACTGGAAGCAATGTTGTGCCTGTTGCAGCAAAGGATAAGTCGCAAGTGACTTGTTATGACTGTGGAAATAAAGGTCACTACTCCAACGAGTGCCCCAATAAGAAGAATGCCGCAGCCCCCAATGCAAATGCCCCAGCTCAGCAGCAGTGTCATGTTCAGCCAGGAAGAAGGTTTGCCCCAGGGAATTCGCTCAACCGCAACGGCCGTCTTTTTCTCATGCATGCTGAAGAAGCTTAGGAAGCGCCAGACGTCGTGCTGGGTATGTTTTCTGTTAATTTAGTACTTGCAAGAGTGTTGTTTGATTCTGGTGCATCGCATTCATTTGTCACCGATGAATTTGCCTGCACTAGTAAGATTCAACCAACAAAACTGAAGCATGTTATGATCGTCCAAATTCCCGGTTCAACCACCAAGGCTAGGCAAATTTGCAAAGTCGTCCCTATCCGAATCCATGGCATAGATTTTTATGCTAACCTGATAGTACTCGGAACTAAAGGTTTGGAAGTAGTACTAGGAATGGATTGGATGTCCAAACATAAAGGATTGATTGACTGTGCCAAGAAAGCCATCACCATGACCAGTACAGCCGGAATATCAGTCGAGCATATATCTGAAACCTTACCTCGTCAATTCAAGTGCAACAAGAGTATAGCCCAACCTACCATTGACCAAGTCCGGGTAGTCTGTGAATACCCTGATGTATTTCCAGATGTTTTGCCCGGTATGCCCCTAGATCGGGATATCGAGTTTATCATCGAACTAATCCCCGGAATAGGACACATAGACCAGAGACCATATAGTATGGACCCGTCTGAACTAGCAGAACTAAAGAAGCAACTGGATGCCATGCTGGAAATTGGATTGATTCAACCAAGTGCGTCACCATGGAGATCACCTGTTTTGTTTGTGGACAAGAAAGATGGAGGTAACTGTTTGTGTACGGATTATCGGAAGTTGAATGATGTCACCATCAAAAACAAGTACCCCTTGCCCAAGATAGAAGATTTGTTTGATCAGTTGACCGGTGGCCAAGTGTTTTCTAAGATTGATCCTAGGACTGGATATCATCAACTCAAAATTCGTGCAGAGGATATTCCCAAGACTGCCTTTACCAGATATGGATTATACGAGTATACCGTTATGTCCTTTGGATTAACCAATGCTCCCGCTTATTTCATGAATCTCATGAATAAGATTTTTATGGACTTCCTGGATAAGTTTGTCGTTGTTTTCATCGATGACATTCTGATTTATTCCAAATCGGACGAAGAACATGAGCTACACCTAAGGACCATTCTTGGAACCCTTAGAGAGAATTAGCTGTATGCAAAGTTTGGCAAATGTGAATTCTGGTTACAGGAGGTAGGATTCCTCGGTCACATTGTATCAGCCGGAGGAATTGCCGTTGATCCTGCAAAAGTGAAAAATGTCGAAAATTAGCAAGCCCCAACCACTCAAACCCAAGTTCGCATTTCTCGGATTGGCGGGATACTACCGCAAGTTCGTAGAACGATTCTCGAGTATCGCCAGACCCATGACCCAATTGCTAAAGAAGGACAAGAAGTTTGAATGGACCGACAAATGTGAAGCGAGTTTTCAAGAACTCAAGAGGAGATTGATTTCAGCCCCAATCTTAATCATGACGGATATCACGAAGCCCTTCGACGTGTATTGTGACGCATCCAAGATCGGTCTCGGATGTGTGCTAATTCAAGAAGGAAAAGTTATATCTTATCTATCTCGACAACTGAAACAACATGAGCAAAATTACCCAACCCATGACCTCGAACTCACAGCCGTAGTTCTAGCCCTGAAGACATGGAGGCATTACCTGATGGGAAATCATTGTGAGATTTATTCAGATCACAAGAGCCTGAAGTATATATTCACTCAGAAGGAGTTGAATATGAGGCAGAGAAGATAGATTGAGTTAATCAAGGATTACGATCTAGACATTCACTATCACCCTGGTAAAGCCAACGTGGTAGCAGATGCCCTTGCAGATTGCCGTGCCGCTTGAACTCCATGATTTTGAAGGAGCAACCAAGCTTGCACAAAGAGATGGAAGATTTTCGAATGGAATTAGTGAGTGAAGGATTTTTGGCTAGCATAGAACTTCAACCCACTTTGATCAGCCAGATCAAAGAGGCGCAGAAAGGAAATGCTAGTATTGACGGAATCAAGCGTCGTATCGGTACAGGCAAAGTACCCGGATTCACCGAAGACGAAGAAGGAGTTCTGTGGTACAAAGGACGCCTTTGTGTACCAGCAGATTCTGAGTTGAAAGAAGTTATTCTCAAGGAAGCTCATGATACTCTTTATTCTATCCACCCCGGAGGAACTAAGATGTATCAAGATTTGAAAGAGTAATTTTGGTGGCATAAGATGAAGAGAGAAATTGGAAGCTATATCGCCAAGTGTGATATATGTCAGCGAGTCAAGGCAGGACATTAAAGACCCGCTGGATTGTTGCAACCCTTGCAGATTCCGAAATGGAAATGGGATTCCGTTGGAATGGACTTTATCACCGGATTGCCTACTTCTAGTAGGGGAAATGACTCTATCTGGGTCATAGTTGACCGATTGTCCAAAGTCGCCCATTTCTTACCCGTCAAGACCACATATCAGAGTTCGAAGCTAGCGGAGTTATACATCGCTAGAATCGTCAGTTTGGATGGAGTCCCCAAGAACATTGTATCGGATCGAGGAACTCAGTTTACCTCGAGATTCTGGAATAAAGTTCAAGAAGGTTTAGGAACCCGCCTAGATTTCAGTACCACGTAACACCCTCAGATCGACGGACAAACGGAGCGAGTAAATCAAATACTCGAAGATATGTTGAGAGCATGTGTGTTAGAATATGGATCTAAGTGGGAAGACTGTCTGCCGTTTGCAGAATTTTCGTACAACAACAGTTATCAAGCTTGTTTGCAAATGGCCCCATTTGAATTCATGTACGGAAGGAAGTGCCGCACCCCTTTGAACTGGTCGGAAGTAGGAGAGAGTCAGATTTTTGGACCCGATATCCTACGAGAAGTAGAAGAGAAGGTTCACAACATTCGTGAGCACCTCAAGACAGCCCAGTCCAGACAGAAGAGTTACACCAACAAGAGACGTTGAGACCTCGCCTTCAACATAGGAGATTTTGTATATCTGAAAGTGTCGCCATTGAAGCGAATGCAGTGTTTCCAACTCAAAGGAAAGTTAGCCCCCAGATATATCGGACCGTTCAAAATTCTGAACCGTCGAGGAGAAGTGTCGTATCAATTGGAACTACCCGAAGAGATGTCAGCCGTGCACAATGTGTTCCATATCTCATTACTTCGCAAGTGTCTCGAAGTCCCGGAGAAGACTGAAGTGTTCAAGAATATTGATCACCGGACCATAGAGATCAACGAGGACCTGACCTATCCTGAAGTACCCATACGACTTTTGGAAGAAGCTTTCCGAACCACCAGAACCCGAAGCATCAAGTTTCTCAAGATTCAGTGGAGCAACCAAACAGAAGAGGAAGCTATTTGGGAGCGCGAAGATCACATCAGGACGGAGTTTCCCGATCTTTTCAAATCCTAGGTAATCTTTTCGTCCTTTTTCAAATCTCAGGACGAGATTTTGTTTAACGGGGGAAGGTTTGTAACATCCCAAAAATATTAAACTAGAATCATCAAACTCTATGCATCAAAATTAGGGTTAACAAAAACTTTTCTAAAATAAAATGAGAAAGCATTCATGTGTGTATGCATCCCCTTTTGAATTCTTTTGAATTGCCTTGTTTATGTGTTTCTTTGCTTGTAAAATGATTCTTAGGTGAAATAAAAATCATCTAAACAATCCCCACACTTTTCCCAAAGACAAATAAATCAAAACAAACAAAATGAGGGAATGGTCACTTTTGCCAAATTAACTCCCATTCGTACTTTGGCTATCTCTAAATTTCAGAACTTAACAGAAACTTGTTTGGATCTTTGCACCCCTTGATAGTACTCATAACAAAGTATCAAGGCCCACCTAGTGATCATCCAAAAACATTTGAATGCATAGTTTAAAGGACAGTTTAAAATTGAATCTATATCATATGGGAAGATCCCACTTTTTCAAAAACCACTCAAACAAGCTCAACTTTTAAAACCCAAGCATCTGCAGACTCACCAGCACCTACCTAGAACACCCACCAAAAATCTTTTCAAAATTCAAAACTTGAGTTCTTGCGGCCATTTCATCAAACACTTGGAGGCAACAAATCAAACTGGCCTAACTTCACTATTTTGAGCAGTAATATGGCTAAGCAATGTTCACCATTGATCACCCTTGTCTCCCTGAGTGCCAACCAGTGCTTGGACAAATCCTATCCCCTACCCTTTGCCCCATGCCATGCCAACCCGAGCACCCCCTTCCCAGCCGACCATGGCTAGCTAGCCAGAGCAAGCACCAAGCCTAAACAGCATGTCTAGGACACAGCCCACCGTCCATCGCCACCCCCTGTCCAGCGCTTGAACCTTGCCAGCCCCTGGACCACATGCACAGACCATGCCAAGCTCGCCAGCAACCATGCCGAGAATGCGCCAGAGCGCCACCCTCGACACGCGCCCACAGACCGCGCGCCGCCCTCGCCGCATGCATACACGATCACCACCGTCCCAGGAGACCGCCAGACATCCTCATTCGCCGCCCCATGCCCCCCGCTCGCCGTCGAGTTCGCCGCCTCTGCCTCGCAGAGCATCGTGCGTTCCCTACTGTTTGCCACCGCCCCTACACACGCATTAAAGCCATAGAGCATCGCCAGGAGACAACCGATCGATCGCCACCGCCGGCCATGCCTCTAGCAGCCCGTAGCCATGTCTCCACCGTCGCCTGCCCATTCCGTTCGGTCTCGTCGTTGAGATTATAAATAGAGGCCTCTCCCGCTCAAAATCTTCACACCACCTCACTCCCCTCTCCTCACTGATCGTTCCACCCCGTTCCCGGAGCAAGGCGAGAAGCGCATCGCCGGAATTTGGCCGGAGCAGGCCGCCTCTGGAGAAGAAGGGGGCCAGCGATTGGAGCCACCCCAGGAGAAGCTGCCGGTACCAGGAGGTTCGCCGTCGTCGACTTCGTCGTTCGCCCGCCTCTCCGACCCTCGCCTGAGCCCCGGTGAGCCCCCGACAACCCCCACCTGCCGCGTTAGGTTTCTGTCTCGCCGGCGCAGCCCGACGTGGACGATGAGTAGCAGCCGTTCGATTAGACTTAGAACATGCGGATGAGATTGCCTCGTACTGCTTCATGTTTAAAGAGCCACTGATTGGTGGAACCCCCCTGTCAGTTGAGCCCCGCGCCGCGGAGTGACACCGGGTCGGCCCATTAGCAGTTCTCGCGCAGCCCAATTGTTTGAATTTAACTTTTTTCCATTTTAATTCAAACACAGTTCTGTACCTAGTTTCAAAAATCAACCCAGCTCGATTCAGTGCACCAAATTGAATGAAACCAATTTTGTTAGAAAGATATTGAAATGCTGAATCCAATCCCATTGGATTTAAATCATTTGAATCTATAGATCAACCTTGGTAAAAATAACAAGGCAGAACCTTTTCTGCATTCAAACATTTTTCAAATTTAAACCATAATAGCTTTTGAGTTGATTCCAACTCTCAAAAATCACATTTGATCATACCTTTCAGAATATATAAAAACATTTGGGTTTACTTACAGAAATATTGTTCAAGTAATAAAAGAATGCCACATAGGCATTTCTAGTCACTTTATTTAAGTAAAATAAAAGGGTTAAACCTTATTAAATTGTGACACCACTTTAAATCACATTCCCATGGAATAAAATATGTGGTGATGACATGTGTCAACATGATCCCATGTTTGGTTTGGCGAATATTAAATCTTAAGTAGTTTTTCAATGAGTAGAAATTAATTTTCTAACAATAAAAGGAATTAAACCAAGCTTTAATCTTGTAATGTTAGTTATGATGCTAGATCATCTATAGGACCCTTTGTGTGATGATTGAATGTAGTTAATTATTGTTTGGTGATTGTGTACCTCGTATTTATTTATAGACGCTAGTACCGACCAAGGATACGAGGAAGAAGGAGGATACTACGAAGAAGAAGCCGAGGAGAACTTCAACCACTGGTCTGCACAAGGCAAGCCAATACTTGCAAGCTAACACTTGCAATTTAGCAAGCTTATACTGATAATGATGCAAGCCTAATACCACTAGTTGAATGTGAAAGCAATTACTTGTTTGTTACCATGCCAACTATATGCCTTAAGCATATATGATCATAACCCCTTGATAAACCAATCCTAGTTTTACTTACAAGCTTTATACTTTATTTAATTATAAAAGCTAGTACTTAGAGCTTACTTAAGTGAATTGTAGATACTAGAAAGATAATTGAAGGTTGCATAAAGAGCATAAAATTTGGCCTAAGCTAGATAATCTTTATGTCATCCTAGGGCATGAGATTGAACTTAGTTAAACTCCACTAGTTTACCACCCCTCATTAGTATTTACCCCCACTTGTAGATGCTAGTGCTAATCATAAAACTTGTTCAACTTTAGATGGGAATACTTGGTGGAAAAATGGTTATGAAAACCTTGGAATGATGGATCATTCTATTGAAATGTTTTGGACATGTGTTTCCGAACACCAGATGATTTATGGTGATGAAAATGTTGAGTCATGAGCCTTAGCCCTTTATAAAACTGATGGTTGTCTAGATGCGATACCATTCCAATTTTACCGTACAACCACAATACCCAAGAACTGGGTAGGGTTTGACTGGAAGCTTATATACCTTAGTATTGGTTCCCTCATGGCCAAGGTCTGAGCTGAGGCTACCTTGTGAAGATTGTCCACCTGTGCAGTACCCAAGATGACAGTTGGTCATGGTTGGGAGGCCAAACTCACAGGAGAGGTGCTTATACTAGGGCGTGTAATTGAAAGGTTAGGATTGATTATCCGCATACTGAGTATCGTGAATTCAGGATTTGTTCCTGACGGATGTATAGAATGTTGTGGTGAAAGTGTACAATCTCTGCAGAGTGTCAAACTATTCGAAAAGCCGCGTCCGCGGTTATGGACAGTTGGAGTGGCCATACTGTTCCCCCGTCAGACTTTTCAAAATTGACTTGTGAAATGAATTGAGACTTTGACTTGACCACAACAGAGTTGTGACATGAGTTACAAGTTCCCACTTAGGTGTTATAAAATTTCAACTAGTTTTTCTTACTTCTGAACTTAGTAGATGTAAATCTGGCTTTTTGCAAAACAACCCTAGAGCTTAGTGTCCTACTACAAAAATCCCCCTTTACTTGTTAGTATTAGTTTGCTCGTACTTAAAGAGTACTCATGGCTTTGTCCCTGGCTATTGTCGTGGCCAGACTATGAAGAGGAGTACCTGTAGGATGGACCCTAGGAAGGTTATGACAACTAGGATCATCTCCCATCATCAGCATTGCCTGTGACCCCGAAGATGGAGCTTCGCCTACGCTACCATTATTATTACGTATTTCCGCTGCTTGAGTTGTATTAAGAACTGGATCTTGAGATCCTTATTTGTGTAATAACTTATGTATGGTTTGTAATGGATGATGTACTGTGGTATCCAATTCTGTTATGTCTCGCAAAAATGGTAATCCTGGGATTGCGATGTATGGCATAACAGGCATCTGGGATTAAAAATCCGGGTGTTGACAAAAGTACTCCCCCGTATAGTTGGTCGTTAAACCTTCTGTATGCTTCGATCGCTTCGAATTATCTTCTTGTGATATTGATATTTCCCAAATTAGCGATTTACGTTGTTTTTTACTCCTTTTCACCCCAATACAACTGATCCAAGAATTGTGTTCATCGTATCCATCATTTGTCCTGATCCTGGTGGAAATAAACATAAAAGATGCGCGCGAACGCCGTAAAATACCAAGATCCTACCACTATAGTGCAATATTATAATATAAAACATGATGCCAATATGCACTCATCTACTTCCCCAAGCTTAGACTCTTTCTCGTCTCGAGCAAGGCTGACTTAACGAATGTAATCCTCATATTCATGAAGCTGAGTCGATCAAATAAATGAGGCAGTTGCAGCATGTGTTTATCATAAATGATACATAGGAATAAGTTCATGAATAGTACCTTACTCGAACCATCCGAATAGTATTAGAAGTCTTCCACACCTTAATATTTAGAAGTTCACAAAAGAATACTCTCAATATGATGTAGAAGTGTTTCGGTTCGACCGAATGAGTTGGCGGGGTATTCCCAATCGTTTTAGGATTAACATATTCACTTGGGATTTAAAATCTCAAACGTTCCTTTGTATCACCACAAGACATTGGTGTATGCCTATTTTCTCTTTGCACACTCGCTATTTTTGTTATCTCTTTATATATATATATGCTCACACTTTTGTTTAAGTGTTATGCAAAGGAGCTAGCCATACATTCCACTTCATGTAGGAATTCAAAGTTTAACGGTCTCAATTACCAAATTCCAATTTTATATGAAGCATCTTTATGGCTTGAAGACTCTACCTCGACTTGTTCTCACTCTAATTTGATAGCACTTTTAATTTTCCACTGTTCAAGGTTTCTTTCTCAGCTTGACTAATTAGATTATTTTTTCCTTTTGTAAGTCAAACCATGAAATTACAACATATTGACTAAATTATCTTTATATGTTCCATTAATACCAATGGTGTGGAAGACTCCTATTGTTATCATCAAGTGCAAGTAAAATTATACTCAAGCCATTCATATATCCAATAATACAAGCATAAACTCAATGATGCTCCATATATGATAATAAACTCAGAATTTCATAAATGGGATAGACTATTCCTGAAGGGAATTCAAATGATGCAAATTTTTTTTCTAAGCTCAAACTAATGCAAAACTAAATTAGTAATATAGAACTGATAAGATAGATTACAAGGTCTTAAAGATCTCCACAAGTTTGGAATCAAGCCAGACGGGATCAAATAACTCCTTGTTGGTACCTATTCCTCCTCATGGGTGAGAAGAGTATTGCCTTCTTCCCCTGTGTTGCAAACGTTAGCTATGCTTGCAAGGCGGCTAAGCTCAAACTAATGCAAAACTAAATTAGTAATATAGAACTGATAAGATAGATTACAAGGTCTTAAAGATCTCCACAAGCTTGGAATCAAGCCAGACGGGATCAAATAACTCCTTGTTGGTACCTATTCCTCCTCATGGGTGAGAAGAGTATTGCCTTCTTCCCCTGTGTTGCAAACGTTAGCTATGCTTGCAAGGCGGCTGTTGAGCTCGGTCATGTCGAATTGAAGCTTCAAAAATTTCTTCTAGAGGAATTTCTTATCATCTGTCAACTCAAAAATATTTTTAATCAAGATACCAACTCTACCATCGATGTCATTAAACTTTTGCTCAAGGTCTTTGCTCATCATCCAGTAAGAGTCAATCCCTTCTCCAATAGTTTCAACACATGATTTCGAAGCTTTTTCCAATTGATAGATCTCAACATGAATCTCATCTTGTCGCACCTTCTTAGTATTAATAGGTGACAGACCGAGAGGAGGTTTATAATAATATCCTATGTTGTGATGATAGAGATTAGGGAGATACTCATCCTTGCTATTTCTCTACTCTGCTTGCCTCATCATCTCCACCCTTTGATCACCGAGCTGGATGATGATGAAGCTTCTTTAGGTTCTACTTCTTCGATCCTCTTCACGGGCTTCTATGAAAACTTAATGAAAAGGGTTAGATGCGATCAACTTTAAAAAGGGAGGTCGAAAGTCCTAGCCACCGTCCATAACGAGCAACTATACGGGCACAGCCCGTATAGATCCCGCCGTATAGTATGAACCGACTTTAGATTTTACTGCTAGGGCGGTACCAACTATACGGCCAAAAATATATGGGAGGGAATTTTATTCCCACCATATAGTTGGTTGTTAAACCTTCTGTACTCTGAAATAAAATTCGGAGATGGGGTAGATAACTATACTACCACAATTATACGGCTGGAATTTTTATTCCCACCGTATAGTTAGTCGTTAAACCTTCTAAAGCCACCAAAAATTACCTGCTTCTCCGAGAATTCTTTATTAATCTGAAACTTAATGAAATACCAAGTTTTGACAGAAAAATGACAGCTTAAATTTTCTACCAACATTAACATCCATTGAACGGGATTTTAGCATTACCAAACTTCTTCTATTTCACTAGAGCTTTAAATTTTCCTTATACAACACAAACTTAACTAAAACTTAACTGGAAATTTTAAAACTTATTCAAACCTTTATTTCACATGGGTTGCCTCCCATGAAGTTCTCTTTTATGGTCAATATCTTGACCATGGTGTAGCTCATTTCGTCTCGAGTTTATCCTTCTTGCAGTTGTCATTCATTGTATATCTTTTCTTAATCACCTCTTTTGGGGTAATCACACGTATGGTGACTGCAATTATATATTGTTTTGCTTGATAGTGCTTCAAGCATTGTCCATTCACCACCCATGAAAGAGAGGGTGTTTTTCCCTGGAGATTAAATGCTCCCGATGAATAAGCTTATTCAACTATATAGGGGCATTCCCACTTTGATCTGAGCTTTCCTAGAAACAACTTAAGATGAGAATTATAGAGAAACACCTTGTCTCCACTTTTAAAGACCTTATTTTTTATTTTTTTTATCATGCCATCTTTTTACTTTTTCTTTAAACAATCTAGCAATTTCATAAGCCTCACTTCTAAACTCATCTAAAGCATGAATATCTAATAAACGTTTTTCTCCTGCTGCTTTAAAATCATAGTTTAAGGTCTTGATCGCCCAAAAAGCTTTGTGTTCCAATTCTAAAGGTAAATGGCACGCCTTACCATAAACCATCTGATATGGTATTATACCCATTAGATTTTTAAACGCAGTACGGTATGCCCAAACAGTGTCATTTAACTTGTATGACCAATCTTTTCTTGATTTGTCCACCGTCTTCTCGAGTACGGTCTTTAATTCTCTATTGGAGAGTTCCACTTGACCACTCGTTTTAGGATGATATGGTGAAGCAACGCGGTGAGTTACTCCATATTTGTAGAGGATTTTCCTGAAAGTTCCTTTCATAAAATAAGAACCACCGTTAGTGATTAAAAATCTAGGAACTCCAAACCTGGGGAATATGACATCCTTGATCATCTTCACTAAAGTAGATGCATCTACATGGCTTGTTGGAATAGCATCAACCCATCTAGTGACATCATCTATAGCAACAAGAATATGAGTGTAACCATTTGATTCTACAAAAGGTCCCATGTAATCCATTCCCCATACATCAAAGGGTTCAATTATAAGACTATAATTCATTGCCATCTCTTGTATTCTACCTATATTACCCCTTTCCTGGCAATCATCACAATGTTCTAATACATGTGTGCGTCCTTGAACAAGGAGGGCTAATAGAATCCGGATTGAAGTACCTTTGATGCAGTTCGCTTGCATGTATGATGTCCTCCATACGGGCTGTCATGACAAGCTTGCAAAATTACATTCATTTCATGGTTAGGAACACACTTCCGAATCATTCCATCAGGTCCATGACAATATAAATATGGATCATCCCAAAATTAATATTTAAGATCATTAAAGAATTTCATTCTTTGATTTCTTGTCATACCAGGAGGTAGAAATTTTCCTGTAAGATAGTTATCATAATTCGCAAACCAAGGATCAGCGATTTCAACATTTGCTAAATATTCTTCCGGAAATGACTCATTTATAGGTACGGGGTCAGTAATTATTCCTTCCATCCTAGAGAGATGATCTGCTATCGGATTATCATTACCCCCCTATCTACTATTTGCAAATCATATCCTTGTAGTAATAAAACCCATCTAATCAACTTGGGCTTCACATCCTTTTTCACAAGGAGGTGATGCAAAGCTTGGTGATATGTATGAACTATTACCTTAGAATTAATGATGTAAGATCTAAATTTGTCACATGAAAAAATTATAGCAAGGAACTCTTTTTATGTAGTAGAATAATTTTTCTGAATCTTATTAAGAGTCTACTAGCATAATGAATAACATTTAAATTCTTTCCGTCTCGCTATCCTAACATAACTCCTAAAGTATAGTCACTAGCATCACACATGATTTCAAAAGGTTCATCCCATTTTGGAGATTGCATGATAGGTGCTAAAACTAATTTTTTTTAAGGTTTTCAAAAGCTACAATGCAGTCATGATCTAAGTAGAATGGAGTTTCTTTCTCAAGAAGGTTGGTGAGATGCATAGCTATTTTAGCAAAATCTTTTATAAAACGCTTATAAAAACCTGCATGTCCCAGAATTATTTTTAAGTTTTTTATGTCCTGAGGTATTGGAAGATTTTCTATAGCATTTATATTAGTCATATCTATTTCTATACCCCTCTTCGAAACATTATGTCAAAAAACTTTACCTTCTCTTTCCATGAAACGTCATTTCTCCCAATTCAAAACAAATTTGATTGCCTGCACCTCTGCAAAACTTTGGTTAAATTATAGAGGCAATTATCAAATGTTGTTCCACAAACAACAAAATCATTTGTTAGAACTTCCATAGTCTTCTCAACAAGATCATCAAAGATTTTTAAAACACATTCTTGAAAACTTGCAGCTGCATTACATAAGACAAACAAAATTAATCTATAAGCACATGTGCCATAAGGACAAGTGAAAGTTGTTTTCTCTTGATCTTCTGGTTGTATAGCAATTTGAGAATATCTGAATAACCATCAAGAAAACAGAAATAAGAGTTATTGCCGAGTCTTTCCAAAATTTTATTCATAAATGGTATAGGTTTATGATTTTTCTATGTCTCACAGTTTAGTTTCCTAAAATCAATGCACATGCGATATCCAACAATAGGTCTTACAGGAACTAGCTCACCATCCTCATTCATAGCAGCATCAATACCCCCTTGTCTTGGTATGCAATGGGCTGGGCTAACCCATTTACTGTCAAAAATAGGATATATTATGCCGGCATCTAATAAGCGTATAATTTATTTTCTTACTACTTCCTTCATTTTTGGATTAAGCCTTCTCTGTGTGTCAACTATAGGTCAACATCATCAAGCATGACAATCTTATGTGTTACAATAGATGGATCTATTCCTTTAATATCACTTAGAGTATATCTAAATGCTTCACGACGCTTGATCAAGACCGAAATGAGTTTATTTGTTTCATTTTCTAATAAATTTTTACTAATAATAACAGGACATTTATTTTAATTGCCTAAAAACTCATACCCCATTTTGTCTGGAAGTCATTTCAATTCAATTGGCGGAGGTTCTTCGTCTCCTTTTCTTACCAGTTCTTCATAGTCATATGGATTTTGTGCTTCCGGAACTGAATCAAGGTAATCATCCATGTCTTCTCTTTCCTCATCAGCTGGTACCTCCTCCCAATTAATTAGGATCCTCTCTAATTCATCTTGCGGAGTGCTGAAATGAATTGCGGCTAGCTCGGTAATCGTTTTCCCTTCCTTGATATCTTCCTCTTCATATGGCCTTTTCTTTAGTTTGGCGAAGTGGAATGTCATTTCCTCTTCTCCAAACATCATTGAAATAATATCCTTATTATTATCAATTCGAGATTTGGTTATGGACAAAAGGTCTGCCTAAAATAATAGGACAAAAAGAATCTCGAGGCATATCAACAATATGAAAATCAAGGGGGTACATGTGTGCTCCAATAAAGACATAGATATTTCTAATAACAGATTTTGGTTTTACATTAGTTCTATTTGACAATTTAATAGTAGTGTCTACTGGTTCCACATATGGATTATTTAAATTGTAGTGAAGTTCCTCGTAAAGTGATGAAGGCATAATGTTTATAGTGGAGATCGTCTCACAAATTCGGTATAAGAAAGTTTCTCCACAATATAGACTTCTGATTCAATATACCCCCAAAGAAACGATAAGAAGGAGATATATTAGATACATGGCTCGGATCGACTGATACCTCTTCGCGCATGGGGGCACGATTGACATTCATAAAATTTAGACCTCGTACATACTGCCCACCAACGCCCGTACATGCCCGAAGCGTGTCAGTAATCAGGTATTATGTGCATGCGAAATGGAAATGTAAGTGTCCAACTCGGATACAACACTTGCACATGTTCGCTGACATTGTAACACCGCGTACGTGGTTTAGGGTGAGCTATTTTGGACCCATCGGTGGGATACCCTCGCGAGCCCTCCTCTAATACGCATGGGGGGCAATTCAACCCTTTGGGACGTTTACAACTTTTTAGAGTGGGGGGTCTATGGAATCACACCTCCACAATATATAGGTGTCATAGGCTTAGAAGTTTCATTACCTCGTACCTTACCTTTGATGAATTCTGAAGTTTCAAGTTCTAGCGTAACCACTTCATTATCCATGGTTCGTGCTTCCATAAGATCCGTCAATATAACAATATTTGCATTGGTGGCATCGGGTTTCTTTTCTGGTTTCTTTAAGCTTCTCTTTATGTGTTCTTCCTCTCTGCACTTTTTCATGATATTGTCTTGAATAGGTTCAGAGGAAAACTCTACCATTGGTGCACTTTCTCTTGCACGCTTCTTTTCTTCGAGGGGTTTATAGTGTTTCCATTCCTTAGGTACCTGTAGATGCCCTGCATAATTCTCAATAATTTTCTTTACTGAGTAAGAATCAATATCGAGGGTTTTAATCATCGCACAAGTCCTTTCATATGCAAGAAAATCGTTAATACAAGCATATTTAGAAGAACTATTTATAATGCTCTCCTCATTTTTAAGATTTTACGTTGTCTCCCTCATTTTCATTTTTAATTTCCAGGCTTCATCATAGGTATAAGATAGAAAACTACCATTAGAAGCGGTATCTAGGATCGTTCTATTTTTATTATTAAGCCCTCCATAAAAAGTGTGAGTGATTAACCAATCGGGCAAACGAGGATGGGGCAATTATCTAGATAGCTTTTATACCTTAGATAGTCTTTATATAAACTCTCACCAGGACTATTTTTGAAACTGATAATAGTACCTCTCATCCTGTGAGCTTTTCTTTCTGAGTAATATTTTGATAGGAAATCGTTTGTCAATTATGTCCATGTCGGGGGGATAACCCCCGGTAGGGTCATAAGGGGTCATATTTTGATAGAAAATCGGTTGCCCAGCTTGGCTTAGGACGAGTCAAAAAAGTAACCCGTCGGGTCTTAACGGCCGGGATACAGAGCATGTATAAGGCCGACATAGGAAGTATGTCGGCCCGAGCAGGATAAAGGTGTTCGCCTTGCAGGTAGCGACAGAACGGGTCTTACGAGGGAAGTCCGGGTCAAGAAGGACGCATGGTTACTTTCCGAGTAAGAGCAAGGAGGGACCATGATAAAGCATGGTCAAAAGAGAATGGCGCCGCTGGGTGACAACAAAGGACTCGGGTGACGCCAAAAGCAAGGAGTGACGTATAAAGCACCGTATGACGCCGTGGAGCTGGCGTCTACGTATGGAAGGACTGTTGGCTGTACCGCTTTGCTGACTGGGTCAAGGGCCTAGGGCTGGCCCATGACCCGACTCGCGTAGTAAGGACAAAGATCCAAACAGTAAACCCTAGGGCCCAAAATTGTAACCTAGCTACTCCATCGCCTATATAAGGAGGGGCATAGCTAGGGATCAGGGGGATTGACCAGGTAGTGAACTAGTGCCCTGAGTCTATGCTTGAACAGCTCTAGGAGCACTTGTAAATGTTAAGGAGGAATAAAAACCACAAGTCTCGAGAGTTCATCGTGTTAATCATGCACAGCTAGACCGTGCACTTCCTCCCAGGTTACCTCAAGCGTCCAATTGGCCCCCAACTTAAGCGTACCCATGGCATCTGCCGTGACACCAC
Source organism: Avena sativa (assembly GCA_916181665.1). Taxonomy (NCBI): domain Eukaryota; kingdom Viridiplantae; phylum Streptophyta; class Magnoliopsida; order Poales; family Poaceae; genus Avena; species Avena sativa. The sequence goes on along the minus strand of OV702284.1, from coordinate 180,385,049 downwards.
CACGACAGTTGGCGTCCACCGTGGGGCAATCAGCGGCGCTTGCTAGAGTTTTCGTCTGAACGGGCAACATCATCGCCACAACGGGCGAGTGCGTCTACTCCGGCGTCATCCAGAGGTTTGGAGCGCTCAACTTCGTCAGCGACAACGCGGGCTGCTTTGGGACCAAGACGTTCCCTTGGGGTGGTCGCTTCATCAAGTTCGGCGAGCACCAAGTCTACGTCAGAGTAAGCATGGAGTGCGCATACCCCGAGCACGTCATCTTGGCGCCGGATCCACCCGCGGTTCACACCACGGGAAAGCTTCACCATCTCTCTTCTGTCAAGGTAATGATGACAACCCCTAATCCTTCTCGCCCCCCCAGCACCTCCAGTATCTCATGTAGTGAATGATAATGCTGAGGAAGAGGACCCGGATGCCACACCAAGGGTAGCAACAACAACAAAGGTACCGCTGGAGAAGCCAAAAAACATAGCAAGGAGTAAAAGAGCCAAGGAGTTGAAAGAGGCAATAGAGAAATTAGCAGAGCCAGTGACACTAGCAACTGATCCAGCTCGTACGCAGGCCGAGTTAGAGGAAACCAGAAAAAGTGTTGGAAAAAGCAAAGGAGCTAGCCAAGCTACAACAAGATATGGATATCACGACACGAGAATATAACTCGGCGAACCGAGTCAAGGGCGCTAGGACCCGGCTTGAGGATACAAGGATAAGAGGAAGGAACCTCAATGAGGAGCTGGTGCATGCTACATCCAAGGTAACCCAAAAATGCAGCAATGAAACAACCATACGGCCGACATGCAATACAGCAGCAGCGAATCTGAGAGCTGTAGAGGAAGAAATGGCAGCATTACCCCACTTAACTTGTGTGGCAAAGAGAAAGGAACAGGAACGAGTAAATGAGCTAGTGAGAGCAGCAGGAAAGATGAATGAGGCGTACTACAGGGAAAATCCGGGTATAGCTGGAAGGTCATAGCTCGTTCACTCGGCAACCCCAATCCCGGCCAGGTCCGCTAGGCATACAGCCTCCTCGCCAGGGGATGCAGCGAGACAGAGAAAAGAGAAAAGTGTGGACTCGGGAAAAAACAAACAAATGGTTTCCTATGATCTGCCAATAACTCAAGGAAACTCGGCTCGTGCCCAAGGCGCGAGGAGAAATGCTGGTCAAGGAAATGTTAACCAGGAAAATGCTGGCCGAGAAAGGCAAGGTGGACAAACAAATGATAATGGAGGCCAGAACTTTGCACCACATCCTAGGCGTGGGACTCAGTCGACAGGAGGAGGAAATCCACCTCCGAATCCATATCCATCCCAACCCAAAAAGAGGCAGCAAAGTGCAGGACGTGAAGTGCAACAACCCGCAGATCTAAACGCAAATAGGTATAACAATGGTTACTCGGCAATGGTGAATGACGGGTACAAAATGCCGGATCACGTGTACCAAGCAATGGGATCAAGTCTAGGAGGCAAAAAACTCCAACCATATGATGCAAGACTAAAGCTTGACCGAATAAAAATGGCAGAGCTTGTCGAGTCACATGGTCCGCAGGGTCCACCATGTTTTGGCCCAAGGATCATGAGAGAGCCGTCAATGCCAAATTTTTAGATGGCAAGAGGAACAAAGACATATGAAGGAAGCACAAAGCTAGAGGATTGGCTTATCGATTACGGAACTGCAGTAAAAATTGCGCATGGTAATCTAAGATGGGCAGTGCGATACGTGTCGCAGATGCTAGAAGGACCAGCGAGGGTTTGGTTGAATAACTTGCCACCTAGAAGCATCAACAGCTGGATTAATTTCCAAGAGGATTTTGTGAGCAATTTCACAAAACCTACAAGAGGCTGAATCACCCACAACAACTGGCTATTTGCAAACAGAGGCCAAATGAAACAGACAGATAATTCCTTACAAGATGGTGCACTATGCACAATTCTTGCGAAGGAGAAATCTCAGGCCATTGCGTGGTTTGCCCAAGGATATCGACACGAAAGTGTGCTATGGAAAAGGTTACAGAGAGATATGCCGGCAAACTTAGCCGAAACAATAAGGATTGCCAACTCGTTTGCATTAGGAGATCTGACTCAACCTTTGCTCATGTCGGCAGACAGGATCACTGATACTCGGATCTATGATGTAGCCGGGTCACAAAGGAGCCAAGAGAGAAGTGAGTACGAAAGAAAAAGACGGGATGTGTCAACACCCGGATTTTTCAATCCTAGATGCCTGTTATGCCATACATCGCAATCCCAGGATTACCATTTTTGCGAGACATAACAGAATTGGATACCATAGTACTTCATCCATTACAACGATACATAAGTTCTTACACAAACAGGGATCTCATGATCCAGTCCTTAATACAACATCAAGCAGCGGAATACGTAGTAATAACGGTAGCGTAGGCGAGGCTCCATCTTCGGGGTCACAGGCAATGCTGACGATGGGAGATGATCCTAGTTGTCGTAACCTTCCTGGGGTCCATCCTCCAGGTACTCCTCTTTATAGTCTGGCCATGGGAATAGCCAGGGACAAAGCCATGAGTACTCTTTAAGTACTCGCCAACTAATACTAACAAATAAAGGGGTTTTTGGATAATAGGACACTAGGCTCTAGGGTTTTTTTGCAAAAGCCAGGTTTATAACTACTAAGTTCCAAAGCCAGTCACAATTTTATAACTCCTAAGTGGGATCTTGTATTTCCAGTCACAACTCTGTTGTGGTCAAGTCAAAGTCACAAGTCGTTTCACAAATCATTTTGAAAAGTCTGACGGGGGAACAGTATGGCCACTCCAACTGTCCATAACCGCGGACACGGCTATTCGAATAGTTTGATACTCTGCAGAGATTGTACACTTTCACCACAACATTCGATACATCCGTCAGGAACAAATCCTGAATTCACCATACTCAGTATGCGGATAATCAATCCTAACCTTTCAATTACACTCCCTAGTATAAGCACCTCTCCTGTGAGTTTGGCCTCCCAACCATGACCACTGTCATCTTGGGTACTGCACAGGTGGACAATCTTCACAAGGTAGCCTCAGCTCAGACCTTGGCCGTGAGGGAACTAATACTAAGGTATATAAGTTTCCAGTCAAGCCCTACCCAATATTCGGGTATTGTGGTTGTACGATAAAATTGGAATGGTATCGCATCCAGACAACCATCATTTTTATAAAGGGCTAAGGCTCATGCCTCAACATTTTCATCACCAAAATCATCAAGTGTTTGGAAACACATGTCCAAAACATTTCAATAGAATGATCCATCATTCCAAGGTTTTCATAACCATTTTTCCACCAAGTATTCCCATCTAAAGTTGGTCAAGTTTTATGCTTAGCACTAGCATCTACAGGTGGGGGGTAGTACTAATGGGGGGTGGTAACTAGTGGGGTTTCAACTAAGTCCAACCTCATATCATAAGCTGATATCAAGGTTTCTAGCTTAGGCCAAATTTTATGCTCTTTATGCAACCTTCAGCACAACTGTCTAGTATCTACCAAACTCTTAGGTAGGCTCCAAGTAAGCTTTGATAAAGAAATAAAGTAAGAAGCTTGCCATAAAACTAGGATTGGGTTAGCAAGTGGGTATGGTCACATACGCTTAAGGCATATAGTAATCATATCACAAGCATGGGTTTGTGGCAACAATAGGGTATCTGGCAAGGGTTAGCTTGCATTGTTCAACTTGGTTAGTATAGCTTGCATAGTAAAGCTTGCATAGGTATAGTATCTTGCAAGTGTTAGCTTCCCTTGTGTAGAGCAGTGGTTGAAGTTTTCCTCGGCTTCCTCTTCGTAGTATCCTCCTTCCTCCTCGTATCCTTGGTCGGTACTAGCGTCTATGAATAAATACGAGGTACACAATCTCCAAACAATACTTAACTACTTGCAATCATCACACACAAGGGTCCTATAGATGATCTATCATCATCTCTAACATTACAAGGTTAAGGATTGGTTTAAGTCTTTTTATTTTAGAAAAGTAATTTCTACTCATTGAAAAACTACTTAAGATTTAATATTCTCCAAACTAAACATGGGATCATGTTGACACATGTCATCAACACATATTGTAGTCCATGGGAATGTGATTTAAAGTGGTGTCACAATTTAATAAGGTTTTACCCTTTTATTTTAATTAATTAAAGTGGCTAGAAATGCTTATGAAGCATTCTTTTATTCCTTGAACCATATTTCTGCAAGTAACCTATATATATTTTTATATATTCTGAAAGGTATGGTTGAATGTGATTTTTGAGAGTTGGAATCAACTCAAAAGCTATTATGGTTTAAATTTGAAAAATGTTTGAATGCAGAAAAGCTTCTGCTTTGTTATTTTTGCTATGGGTGATCTACAGATCCAAATGACTTGAATCCAACGGTCTTGGATTAAGCATTCACAGACCTTTCCAACAAAATTGGTTTCATCTAATTTGGTGCACTAAATCGATCTGGGTTGATTTTTGAAGTTGGGTACAGAAGTGTGTTTGAAATTAAAAAGAAAAGATTTAATTTGAATTGCTGGGCTGCGCGGGAAATTCTAACGGGCCGGCCTGCTAAGCGCATGCTCCCGCGGGCTGCTTAAGTGGGTGTCCCCACTCGTCAGTGACACGGGGCTGGGCGAAGCGGTATGGGGCAATGTGGTTCGTTCGATCTGGTTCTAATCCAACGGCTGAGGGTCATCGTCGATGCGAGACAGCTCCGGCGAGAACGAAACCTAGCGCGGCCAGTGAGGGGTGCTGGGGGCTCACCGGGGTACGGGCGAGGGTCGGCGAAGCGGGCGAACGACGAAGTCGACGACGGCGAACCTCCTGGTACCGGTGGCTTCTCCTGGGGCGGCTCCAATCGTGGCTCCTTTCTTCTCCGGCAGCGGCAGGCTCCAGTGAAATTCCGGCGAGGTGGTGCTCGCCTTGCTCTGAGAATGGTGTGGCACGATCAGTGAGGAGAGGGGAGTGAGATGGTGTGAAGAATTCGTGCGGGGGTGGCCTCTATTTATAGTCGAGCGAGGGGACCGTCGGGGCGCAAGGTGAGCTCGTCGGAGGCGACGTTACAGGCAGCTAATGGCATGGCAAGGGTAGGGGACGGTGCTGTGTCTCCTGGCGATGCTCAACGACATGGTCGCGAGGCATGGGGCGGTGTGGTTTGGTCTGGAACGGGCGGTGCTCTGCGCGGCAGAGGCGGCGTTCTCGACGGCGGGCGGTGGCTGTATGGCGCGGGGCGTTAAACGGGGATGTCTGGCGGTCTCCTGGGTCGCTGGTGATCGTGTGTGCGCGCGGTGAGGGCGGCGCGCGGTCTGTGGGTGATGGTCGAGGGTGGCGCTCTGGCGCACGCTCGGCATGGTCTGGGCGTGTCTTGTGCGCGTGGTCCAGGGCTTGGCAACGCTCGCGGCTGGGACAGGCAGTGGCGGTGGACGGTGGGCTGCCTCCCAGACATGCTGGCTAGGCTTGCTGCTACTCCTAGCTTGCTGTCCACATTGGGGTGACATGGGGTTGCTCGGCTGTTCACCATTAATGGCAATGGCAAGCTCACAGGGGTGCTAGTGCTGTTCTAACCTTGCTAGATGATCTACTGTATTGTGTGAGAGCTAACTAGGGAACAAGTTAGGCTCAAAACACTGCACACTATAGTGTTTGTTGTTTTGTTTGATTTGTGTCTGCAACCTGTTTGATGAAATGGTCGCATGAAATCAAGTTTTGAATTTTGAAATTAATTTTGGTGGGTTTGCTAGATTGGTTCTGGTGAGTCTGCAGATGCTTGGGTTTTGAAAGTTGAGCTTGTTTTAGTGGGTTTTTAAAAAGTGGGATCTTCCCATATGAAGAAGATTCAATTTTGAATTGCCACTTAAACTATGCATTTGAAAGTTTCTGGATGATCACAAAGTGGGCCTTGATACTTTGTTATGAGTACATTCAAGGGGTGCAAAGATCCAGAAAAGTTTCTGTTAGGTTTTGAAAGTTTGAGACAGCCAAAGTAGGCATGGGAGTTAAATTGGTCAAAATGACCATTCACTTAATATATTTGTTTTGACTTATTTTTCTTTAGGAAAAGTGTGGGGAATGTTTTAGATGATGTTCTTTTCACCTAAGAAACATTTTACAAGCAATGGATCACACAAACAAGGTGGTTTTAAAGAAATTCAAAATCCATGCATACACATATACATGCATTCATGAATTGATTTAGAAAAGTTTTTGTTAACCCTAAACTTTAGGATTTGTGTTTTGTTGATCTAAGTTTGATATTTTTGGGATGTTACAAACCTTCCCCCCTTAAACAAAATCTCGTCCCGAGATTTGAAAAAGGACAAAAAGATTACCTAGGATTTGAAGAGATCTGGAAACTCCGCCCTGATGTGATCTTCGCGTTCCCAGGTAGCTTCCTCTTCTGTGTGGTTGCTCCACTGAATCTTGAGAAACTTGATGCTTCGGGTTCTGGTCGTTCGAAAGGCTTCCTCCAATATACGGATGGGTACTTCGGGATAGGTCAGGTCATCATTGATCTCTATGGTCTTATGATCGATATTCTTGAACACTTTGGTCTTCTCGGGGACTTCGAGACATTTGCGAAGTAACGAGATATGGAACACATTGTGCACCGATGACATCTCTTCTGGTAGCTCGAGTTGATACGATACTTCTCCTCGACAATTCAAAATTTTGAAAGGTCCGATATATCTGGGGGTTAACTTTACTTTGAGTTGGAAACGCTGCATTCCCTTCAATGGCGACACTTTCAGATAAACAAAATCTCCAATGTTGAAGGCGAGGTCTCGACGTCTCTTGTCGGCGTAACTCTTTTGTCGGGATTGGGCTGTCTTGAGGTGCTCTCGAATCTTGTGAACCTTCTCTTCTGCTTCTCGTAGGATATCTGGTCCGAAAATTTGACTCTCTCCTACTTCCGACCAGTTCAAAGGGGTGCGGCACTTCCTTCCGTACATGAATTCAAATGGGGCCATTTGCAAACTGGCTTGGTAACTATTGTTGTAGGAAAATTCTGCAAACGGCAGACAGTCTTCCCACTTGGATCCATATTCTAACACACATGCTCTAAGCATATCTTCGAGTATTTGGTTTACTCGCTCCGTTTGTCCATCGGTCTGAGGGTGATACGCGGTACTGAAATCTAGGCGGGTTCCTAAACCTTCCTGGACCTTCTTACAGAATCTGGAGGTAAACTGAGTTCCTCGATCCGATACGATATTCTTGGGGACTCCGTGCAAACTAACGATCCTAGCGATGTACAACTCTGCTAGCTTCGAACTCTGATAGGTAGTTTTAACGGGCAAGAAATGGGCGACTTTGGACAATCTGTCCACTATGACCTAAATAGAGTCATTTCCCCTACTAGAAGTAGGTAGTCCAGTGATAAAGTCCATTCCTACAGAATCCCATTTCCATTCCGGAATTTGCAAAGGTTGCAACAATCCAGCGGGTCTTTGATGTCCTGCCTTGACTCGCTGACATATATCACACTTGGCGATATAGCTTCCGATTTCTCTCTTCATCTTATGCCACCAAAATTGCTCTTTCAAATCTTGATACATCTTAGTTCCTCCGGGGTGGATAGAATAAAGAGTATCATGAGCCTCCTTCAAGATAACTTCTTTTAACTCAGAATCTGCTGGTACACAAAGGCGTCCTTTTTACCACAAAACTCCTTCTTCGTCCTCGGTGAATCCGGGTACTTTGCCTGTACCGATACGACGTTTAATTCCGTCGATACTAGCATTTCCTTTCTGCGCCTCCTTAACCTGACTGATCAAAGTGGGCTGAAGTTCTATGCTAGCCAAAAATCCTTCACTTACTAATTCTATTCGAAAATCTTCCATCTCTTTGTGCAAACTTGGTTGCTCCTTCAAAATCATGGAGTTCAAGCGGCACGGCAATCTTCTAAGGGCATCGGCTACTACGTTGGCTTTTCCAGGGTGATAGTGAATGTCCAGGTCGTAATCCTTGATTAGCTCAATCCATCTTCTCTGCCTCATACTCAGCTCCTTCTGAGTGAATATATACTTTAGGCTCTTGTGATCCGAATAAATCTCACAACGGTTTCCCATAAGGTAATGTCTCCATGTCTTCAGGGCTAGAACTACGGCTGCGAGTTCGAGGTCATGGGTTGGATAATTTTGTTCATGTTGCTTCAATTGTCGCGATAGATAGGATATAACTTTGCCTTCTTGCATTAGCACACATCCGAGACCAATCTTGGATGCGTCACAATACACATCGAAGGGCTTCGTGATATCCGGCATGATCAAGATTGGGGCGGAAATCAATCTCCTTTTGAGTTCTTGAAAACTCGCTTCACACTTGTCTGTCCATTCAAACTTCTTGTCCTTCTTCAGCAATTGGGTCATGGGTCGGGTGATACTAGAGAATCCTTCTACGAATTTGCGGTAATATCCCGCCAATCCGAGAAAAGCACGAACTTGGGTTTGAGTGGTTGGGGCTTGCCAATCCTCTACATCTTTCACTTTGGCAGGGTCAACGGCAATTCCTCCGGCTGATACAATGTGACCGAGAAATCCTACTTCCTGTAACCAGAATTCACATTTGCTAAATTTTGCATACAGCTGATGCTCTCTAAGGGTTCCAAGAATGGTCCTTAGGTGTAGCTCATGTTCTTCTTCCGATTTGGAATAAATCAGAATGTCATCGATGAAAACAACAACAAACTTATCCAGGAAGTCCATAAAAATCTTATTCATGAGGTTCATGAAATAAGCGGGGGCATTTGTTAATCCAAAAGACATGACTGTATACTCATACAATCCATATCTGGTGGTAAAGGCAGTCTTTGGAATATCCTCTGCACGAATTTTGAGTTGATGATAGCCAGTTCTAAGATCAATCTTAGAAAACACCTGGGCACCGGTCAACTGATCAAACAAATCTTCTATCTTGGGCAAGGGGTACTTGTTCTTGATGGTGACATCATTCAACTTTCGATAATCCATACACAAACGGTTACCTCCATCCTTCTTGTCCACAAACAAGAGAGGTGACCTCCATGGGGACGCACTTGGTTGAATCAATCCGATTTCTAACATGGAATCCAACTGCTTCTTCAGTTCTTCTAGTTCTGACGGGTTCATACTATAGGGTCTCTGGGCTATGGGTCCTGTTCCGGGGATTAGTTCGATGATAAACTCGATGCCCCTATCTGGGGGCATACCGGGCAAAACATCTGGAAATACATCGGGGTATTCACAGACTATCCGAACTTGGTCAAAGGTAGGTTGGGCTAGACTCTTGTTACACTTGAATTGGCGAGGTAAGGTTTCAGATATATGCTCGACTGATACTCCAGTGGTAGTGGTCATGGTAATGGCTTTCTTGGCACAGTCAATCATTCCTTTATGTTTGGACATCCAATCCATTCCTAGTACTACTTCCAAACCTTTAGTTCCGAGTACTATTAGGTTAGCATAAAAATCTATGCCATGGATTCGGATAGGGACGGCTTTGCAAATTTGCCTAGCCTTGGTGGTCGATCCGGGAATTTGTACAATCATCACATGCTTCAGTTTGGTTGGTTGAATTTTACTAGTGCATGCAAATTCTTCGGTGACAAATGAATGCGATGCACCAGAATCAAACAACACTCTTGCGAGTACTGAATTAACAGAAAACATACCCAGCACGACGTCTGGCGCTTCCTGAGCTTCTTCAGCATGCATGAGAAAAAGGCGGCCATTGCGGTTGAGTGAATTTCCTGGGGCAAATCTTCTCCCTGGTTGGACATGACGCTGCTGCTGAGCTAGGACATTGGTATTAGGGGCTGTAGCGTTCTTCTTGTTGGGGCACTCGTTGGAATAGTGGCCTTTATTTCCACAGTCATAACAGGTCACTTGTGACTTGTCCTTGGCTGCGACAGGCACAGCATTGCTTCCAGTCCTCGGGGCAGTATTGGGGTTGGCGGTAGCATGGTTGGTGTTGAACTTGGGTGGGGCACGGGTGAAATTGCTAGCATTGCCGGGGTTGTTGTGATTTCCTCCGGTTCTAGGGTTTCCACGGTTGGAATAGGTCGGACGGGTCATAGGGGGTCTGTTGGTTCTTGGGGCAAATCCTGGAGATGGGTTGGGGCGATACTTTGGGGTCTGATGGGTTCCTGGTTGATGCATCATGCGACGCTTGCGGTTCTCATTGGCCTGGTTGATCTTTCCTTCCATCTGGATAGCGGAGTCGACAAGGGCTTCAATATCAGCAAAGGGAATATTGACTAACACTGTCTGCATCTCGTCATGCAGACCATTCAGGAATCTTTCTTTCTTCTTGGCTTCGGTGTCTATCTCATTCGGGGCATACCTAGCTAATGACAAAAATTTGTCACGGTATTCCACTACAGTCATCCTTCCTTTCTTCAATTCTCTGAACTCGTCTCTCATTCTCTTGATCAAACCTGGCGGCACATGGGTTCTGCTAAACTTGACCTTGAATTCCTCCCAGGTCATCATTTGGCCTCTGGTCATTGCACGAACACTGTTCCACCATGCCCTGGCATCTCCGGCTAGATAATGAGTGGCGAACAAGACTTTCTCATTGGCTTCTACTCCGGCTACTTCCAAGTTATTCTCCATAGTTTGCAGCCAATCATCGGCGTCTAGGGGTTCTTCTGACTTGGTGAAAATGGGTGGGTTGGTATTCTGGAAATTCTTGAGCTTAGATCCGTGGTTGTCCTGATTTCCATGGCCTTGGTTGTTGTGGGCTAGCTGGGCTATCTGTTGCAGAGTGGCTAGGTTGGCTTGACGTTCCGCTCTTTCAGCTTCGCAGTCAGAAGTCAACATTTGCAGGATCTGCAACATCGGGTCCGGGGCTGAACCACTTCCTCCACGTGGCATCTGAAGATTGATATAGATCATGAGAAAAGAGGGAAATTTCTAAGGTTTTGGGTCTTTGAAAAGTTTTTAGAGTTTGACTCAGGTTTTCTAGCAACTTGCTTTTTCATTCATTCACTCATAGCACACAGTACAATACACACCACAACAAAGAAAAACAGATGGTTTTAAGAACCATTCTGGGAACTACGATACAGTGGGACCGACTACTACTCACTACGCTAGTGCTCAGTGCTACTACTGCTCGGAGTCTGTGGCTTCATCATCTTCCGCATCATCGATGAAGGCGAAATCGTCCTCATCGGTGAAGAAGTCCATGGCCTGATCCTCCAGAAAATCATCGTCATCGCTGAGATAGGAGTAAGGGTCTCCACGAAGATCTTCTCCGGCATTCTCCCTTTCCTCTAACTGCATGTCTCTCTCATGGATGGTCTCTTCCAGAGATGAGATACGATGGCGAAGACGGGCAATAATGCGCTCCTTCTTGTCGAGCTGACGGCGGCGAGACTTGCGATCCTTTGCTAGCATGGCGATGGTCTGATCCTTCGTCTTGATGATGGCAGACTTGTGGTTGCAATAGTCACGGCAGTTGTCCAGTTCCTGCTGACGATCATACATCATGAAGCTAAGGTGGTCCAATTGAGTCTTCAGCTCGGGGTGTTATGGGGCTTCCAGTGGTTGACCATTTGCATCACGTCTTGGGCAAAACTCAAAGTGAGTACCCTTGATCTGATTGATGATTTGTCCACACAGACGAGAAAGAGTTTCCTGCATTGCTCTGGCAAGTCCATCAAGCCAGTTGTTTTGTTCAAGGTAAACTGAATTCCCTCCGCAGTGGGAGGTTCAATCTTTCCTCGGAGACTTGCAACAATTAGCCACTGCAGATCTTCTCCTCCTTGATCATTGAGCTGAGCTCCGAAGAACTCGGGATGCGGGCGCTCCAGAAGTTCCGAAAGCTGATCCAGATCCCTATCAAAGATAAGGTCTCCTCCATTCCCAAGTTGGTAAAACTTGCTGTACTTCACGTCCATCTATAAAAATAGAGGATGAGTAGATTAGCAAAGTCATCAAGTGGGTCAAAATTTTATATATTTTGCAAGAGTTTTTGAGGAACATGAAGTTTATTAAAGAATTAAAGAGGTAAGAATGAGAATAAGTTTTCGTAAATAGTTTTGTTCTTGAGTTTTGAAACTAAGGTTTTTTGGTTCAGCGTCCAATCTAACTAGGGTCTCCTATGGTCAGGATGGCTCTGATACCAACTTGTCAACACCCGGATTTTTCAATCCTAGATGCCTGTTATGCCATACATCGCAATCCCAGGATTACCATTTTTGCGAGACATAACAGAATTGGATACCATAGTACTTCATCCATTACAACGATACATAAGTTCTTACACAAATAGGGATCTCATGATCCAGTCCTTAATACAACATCAAGCAGCGGAATACGTAGTAATAACGGTAGCGTAGGCGAGGCTCCATCTTCGGGGTCACAGGCAATGCTGACGATGGGAGATGATCCTAGTTATCGTAACCTTCCTGGGGTCCATCCTCCAGGTACTCCTCTTCATAGTCTGGCCATGGGAATAGCTAGGGACAAAGCCATGAGTACTCTTTAAGTACTCGCCAACTAATACTAACAAATAAAGGGGGTTTTGGATAATAGGACACTAGGCTCTAGGGTTGTTTTTCAAAAGCCAGGTTTATAACTACTAAGTTCCAAAGCTAGTCACAATTTTATAACTCCTAAGTGGGATCTTGTATTTCCAGTCACAACTCTGTTGTGGTCAAGTCAAAGTCACAAGTCGTTTCACAAATCATTTTGAAAAGTCTGGCGGGGGAAAAGTATGGCCACTCCAACTGTCCATAACCGCGGACGCGGCTATTCGAATAGTTTGACACTCTGCAGAGATTGTACACTTTCACCACAACATTCGATACATCCGTCAGGAACAAATCCTGAATTCACCATACTCAGTATGCGGATAATCAATCCTAACCTTTCAATTACACTCCCTAGTATAAGCACCTCTCCTGTGAGTTTGGCCTCCCAACCATGACCACTGTCATCTTGGGTACTGCACAGGTGGACAATCTTCACAAGGTAGCCTCAGCTTAGACCTTGGCCGTGAGGGAACTAATACTAAGGTATATAAGTTTCCAGTCAAGCCCTACCCAATATTCGGGTATTGTGGTTGTACGATAAAATTGGAATGGTATCACATCCAGACAACCATCATTTTTATAAAGGGCTAAGGCTCATGCCTCAACATTTTCATCACCAAAATCATCAAGTGTTTGGAAACACATGTCCAAAACATTTCAATAGAATGATCCATCATTCCAAGGTTTTCATAACCATTTTTCCACCAAGTATTCCCATCTAAAGTTGGTCAAGTTTTATGCTTAGCACTAGCATCTATAGGTGCGGGGTAGTACTAATGGGGGGTGGTAACTAGTGGGGTTTCAACTAAGTCCAACCTCATATCATAAGCTGATATCAAGGTTTCTAGCTTAGGCCAAATTTTATGCTCTTTATGCAACCTTCAGCACAACTGTCTAGTATCTACCAAACTCTTAGGTAGGCTCCAAGTAAGCTTTGATAAAGAAATAAAGTAAGAAGCTTGCCATAAAACTAGGATTGGGTTAGCAAGTGGGTATGGTCACATACGCTTAAGGCATATAGTAATCATATCACAAGCATGGGTTTGTGGCAACAATAGGGTATCTGGCAAGGGTTAGCTTGCATTGTTCAACTTGGTTAGTATAGCTTGCATAGTAAAGCTTGCATAGGTATAGTATCTTGCAAGTGTTAGCTTGCCTTGTGCAGAGCAGTGGTTGAAGTTTTCCTCGGCTTCCTCTTCGTAGTATCCTCCTTCCTCCTCGTATCCTTGGTCGGTACTAGCGTCTATGAATAAATACGAGGTACACAATCACCAAACAATACTTAACTACTTGCAATCATCACACACAAGGGTCCTATAGATGATCTATCATCATCTCTAACATTACAAGGTTAAGGATTGGTTTAAGTCTTTTTATTTTAGAAAAGTAATTTCTACTCATTGAAAAACTACTTAAGATTTAATATTCTCCAAACTAAACATGGGATCATGTTGACACATGTCATCACCACATATTGTAGTCCATGGGAATGTGATTTAAAGTGGTGTCACAATTTAATAAGGTTTTACCCTTTTATTTTAATAAATTAAAGTGGCTAGAAATGCTTATGAAGCATTCTTTTATTCCTTGAACCATATTTCTGCAAGTAACCTATATATATTTTTATATATTCTGAAAGGTATGGTTGAATGTGATTTTTGAGAGTTGGAATCAACTCAAAAGCTATTATGGTTTAAATTTGAAAAAGTTTGAATGCAGAAAAGCTTCTGCCTTGTTATTTTTGCTATGGGTGATCTACAGATCCAAATGACTTGAATCCAACGGGCTTGGATTAAGCATTCACAGACCTTTCCAACAAAATTGGTTTCATATAATTTGGTGCACTAAATCGATCTGGGTTGATTTTTGAAGTTGGGTACAGAAGTGTGTTTGAAATTAAAAAGAAAAGATTTTATTTGAATTGCTGGGCTGCGCGGGAAATTCTAACGGGCCGGCCTGCTAAGCGCAGTGCTCCCGCGGGCTGCTTAAGTGGGTGTCCCCACTCGTCAGTGACACGGGGCTGGGCGAAGCGGTATGGGGCAATGTGGTTCGTTCGATCTGGTTCTAATCCAACGGCTGAGGGTCATCATCGACGCGAGACAGCTCCGGCGAGAACGAAACCTAGCGCGGCCAGTGAGGGGTGATGGGGGCTCACCGGGGTACGGGCGAGGGTCGGCGAGGCGGGCGAACGACGAAGTCGATGACGGCGAACCTCCTGGTACCGGTGGCTTCTCCTGGGGCGGCTCCAATCGCTGGCTCCTTTCTTCTCCGGCAGCGGCAGGCTCCAGTGAAATTCCGGCGAGGTGGTGCTCGCCTTGATCTGAGAATGGTGTGGCATGATCAGTGAGGAGAGGGGAGTGAGATGGTGTGAAGAATTCGTGCGGGGGTGGCCTCTATTTATAGTCGAGCGAGGGGACCGTCGGGGCGCAAGGTGAGCTCGTCGGAGGCGACGTTACAGGCAGCTAATGGCATGGGCAAGGGTAGGGGACGGTGTTGTGTCTCCTAGCGATGCTCAACGACATGGTCGCGAGGCATGGGGTGGTGTGGTTTGGTCTGGAACGGGCGGTGCTCTGCGTGGCAGAGGCGGTGTTCTCGACGGCGGGCGGTGGCTGTATGGCACGGGGCGTTAAACGGGGATGTCTGGCGGTCTCCTGGGTCGCTGGTGATCGTGTGTGCGCGCGGTGAGGGCGGCGCGCGGTCTGTGGGTGATGGTCGAGGGTGGCGCTCTGGCGCACGCTCGGCATGGTCTGGGCGTGTCTTGTGCGCGTGGTCCAGGGCTTGGCAACGCTCGCGGCTGGGACAGGCAGTGGCGATGGACGGTGGGCTGCCTCCCAGACATGCTGGCTAGGCTTGCTGCTACTCCTAGCTTGCTGTCCACATTGGGGTGACATGGGGTTGCTCGGCTGTTCACCATTAATGGCAATGGCAAGCTCACAGGGATGCTAGTGCTGGTCTAACCTTGCTAGATGATCTACTGGATTGTGTGAGAGCTAACTAGGGAACAAGTTAGGCTCAAAACACTGCACACTATAGTGTTTGTTGTTTTGTTTGATTTGTGTCTGCAACCTGTTTGATGAAATGGCCGCATGAAATCAAGTTTTGAATTTTGAAATTAATTTTGGTGGGTTTGCTAGATTGGTTCTGGTGAGTCTGCAGATGCTTGGGTTTTGAAAGTTGAGCTTGTTTGAGTGGGTTTTGAAAAAGTGGGATCTTCCCATATGAAGAAGATTCAATTTTGAATTGCCACTTAAACTATGCATTTGAAAGTTTCTGGATGATCACAAAGTGGGCCTTGATACTTTGTTATGAGTACATTCAAGGGGTGCAAAGCTCCAGAAAAGTTTCTGTTAGGTTTTGAAAGTTTGAGACAGCCAAAGTAGGCATGGGAGTTAAATTGGTCAAAATGACCATTCACTTAATATATTTGTTTTGACTTATTTTTCTTTAGGAAAAGTGTGGGGAATGTTTTAGATGATGTTCTTTTCACCTAAGAAACATTTTACAAGCAATGGATCACACAAACAAGGTGGTTTTAAAGAAATTCAAAATCCATGCATACACATATACATGCATTCATGAATTGATTTAGAAAAGTTTTTGTTAACCCTAAACTTTAGGATTAGTGTTTTGTTGATCTAAGTTTGATATTTTTGGGATGTTACAGGATGAGAGACCGGATTACATGTCGGTTTGACTCAAGTTGTAGCGGTAAGTCAAGATCATCCTGATGCTGGGAGCAGCCATCGTCAAAGGACAAGTGCGCAAAAACAATGGGCACCAAAGAATGATGGCAAAAAACCATATGAACAGAGAAAGCCATATAAAGAAAGGCAAAATTCAACTTACGAGATGATGTTGGATCAACGTTGCAAGTTTAATACGCCGAGTCCAAGTAAGCCGGCAAACCACACAACTCGACAATGTACATGGTTTCAGAAGGGTGACAGAGTGGATTCGCCAATTCAGCAGTTACCACCACCTCCCCCACCACCACTTACAGGGGGAAATGCTCAAGTTATTGGAACTGAGCATAGATACGAGAATCAACAACCAAGGTACCATAATCAAGAGAGGAGATAAGCAGTGCATCAAGTGCATGATCCAAGGAACGATGGCGCTCATGTTGGCCATGGAACCATAAACGAGTATAGGAACACCACCAGAGTTATGTTGTGTTTGTCACAGAGCAAATTGATAAGAAAAGTTAGCATATACGGATGATGGAAGTGAACGCTACAATGCCAGCGATACCAAAGTACATGCATTGGTCTTAGCAGGAAATAACGTGGAGTATAATGGATCACCCAAGATCATACCAACTCGAGGAGGGTACGCCCTAGTGCTGGATCCAACTTTCATGGGCCCAAACATCAATGTGACATGCTCCAAGGTACTGATAGATGATGGCAGTAGCATCAATATCATGTACAAGGACACGATGCTCAAGCTAGGTATCACAATGAACATGCTGGAGCCGATTAAGACAAAATTCCATGGCATTGTGCCAGGATTGTCATGTGAGCCAATTGGAAAGATTTGGGCTGACGTATTATTCGCCAACAGAGAGAATTGTCGCACAAAGGCCATAGAGTTCGAGGTGGTAGACCTTGTCAGCTCATACCATGAGTTACTCGGCAGACCAGCTATGGCAAAGTTTATGGCCACCCCTCACATTGCTTATCTAAAGATGAAGTTACCAGGTCCATGTGGAGTTATTACAGTTGAAGGTGACTACAAGCAATCTATCGCATGCGCCTTAGCCGGCTCTTCACTGGCCCAGTCACTAGTGATAGCACAGGAAAAGCAACAAATGATGGAGTTTGGGGCATTGGCTAAGGCGGCACAAATGTCTATGTCGACGCTTTCTAACGCGCATGACAGTGTGTCTTTCCAAGCTACTAAGGAGACAAAAAAGATACAGATTGATGAGGCTTTCCGAGAGCACACAGTGACCCTTAGCGCCAGGTTAACTAACAAATAGGAAAGCGAGCTCACCAACTTCCTCCGTGAGAATCGGGATATCTTTGCATGGTCCACACAGGATTTGCAAGGGGTTCCGAGGGAGTTGGCTGAGCACTCTCTGCATGTAAGGCCAGATGACAAGCCGTGAAGCAACCCCTCCGCCGCTTTGCTAAAGATAGGAGGAAAGTAATAGCTGCCGAGTGTAACATTCCAAAAATCATGATTTATAAAGTTGCACATCATTCATGCATCATCATGCATTTTAAAATTAATTTCAAACAAGATTGCAAAACAGAAGCCAATTGTTGCCTATTATTTTATGTAAGAGAGACAAAGGCTTCATTTCCATTTTTAAGTAATGATAATACTTTGTTCCAACTAGAAAAGGTTTGAATGTTGATTCCAAAGCTTGTTCAAAGTTTCAAAACAAGAATCTAAATTTAAAACCATTTTTATGCCTATTATAAATATTTAATTAAGGCATGGTTTTAATACTATTTTATTGGACCAAACTGTTTGTGATCAAACAGCAATGTTTTATATACAAATATATGCTTGGAGTATTTTACAAAAATCCAGAGGAAGTTTGAATTCAAACTCATTTGAATAGCATTTGAAAATGATTTCAGAAAATCAAATAGGATATAGAAAAGGAGAAAAGAAATAGAAAAGGGCCGGCGCCACCATTCTAGCCCAACAGTAGAAACGGCCCAAAAGCCAGACCAACCGGGTTCCCCTCTCCTCTCTGTTTCTCACCGCCAACGCGCGCACCCACCCACTGACTGGTGGACCCCACTGCCATGTCGATGTCGTCTTCTTCAATCACGCGCCGCAGACCAGCTCGCCGCTGTCGTTTCCCCTTTGAATTCGCGATTGATTCTGAGTAAATGAGAGCGTGATTCTTGTCCCCGAACCTGCTACTTAAACCCCACGGCATCCACTCCATTTCCCCCACTCTATTTCCTCTGAACGCCGCCAGGTTGCTTGCTTTTCTCTTTGCATCGCCGCTGTCCCGACGAACTCCGGCGACCGATTGCGGTAAGCCTTGTGCGCGTCTCGCTCTCTGGCTCACGCGACCTTGTTCACTCTCTCCTTGCGCTTATCCTAACGTTATCCGTTTGTTTTATTTCGCACCAGAGCGTCGCCTCCGTCGATGACCGTGAGCATCCGACGCCCAGCTTCACTCCGGCGAGCAATTGCGTCCGTGTTCGTGCGCCCCAGCCTCGTCCACAAACCACCCCTCTTAACCCCTAGCATCGCTGGCAGAGTCGTCACCGCTGTAACTCGTCATTCGCGACGCCCGTTCGTGGCAGAGAGATCAGATCCGCTGGATCTAGATCCAATGGCTAGGATTAGAAGAGAGAGTGAAGGGGTACGGTTAGATCTCGACCTTGCGATCTAACTTAGATCCAGCGACCCGCAAGCGTGATCCACACGAAGCGGTACGGGCCAATCAGACGCTGTCGCGTATCAGGGTTTTCGATTCAAAATTCATATTTGATTTAATTAGATGATTAAACTTGTAAATTCTATAACTTTTGTTCTGTTTATCAAAAAATGCAAATAAGATATCATTTGAATCACAAAAAGGAATCCTAGCCATCTGTAGGCTTGGTTTTGTGATTTGCTTCTGTTAAAATAGAATATTATGCAGAGACATTTGTAGGCCTATTTTGTGTATAAAAATTATTTGGAAAATGTTTTAAAAGCCAAATTAAGTTTAATTGGTGTATAAATGTTTAGTTTATTGTTCAGTACTGTTTTACTTGTCTTGATTAGTTTAGAAAAATCATCACATGGCATTTGCGTGCATTCATAAATTTTTGTTTGATTATTTGAAATATGAATTTGGTGCTATCATTTTATGTGTAGATTTTGGTGCTAGTGGTGATTGTGACTGTGAGGATTGTTGTTACTCCCCCAACTATCAAGGCGAGTGGTGCTTCATATTTTCGTCCCAATATTTTGACTAAGCATTATTGACATTTTGTATAAGTGTTGCCTACCAAAACCCACCGGCGAGCAGCGACGGGCAACACGGAGAGCCGGGAGGCTCCCAGGACTGCTGGTGGGCCCTGGTCCCTCGGGCAACGGCCCGCAAAACTCCGGCACGCGCCCTGGCTGGTTCGAGGGCGTGCCACCTGACCTATACCTGGTCAGGAAGGTGAAGGATTGCTTCGATTGGTTTCCTGCATGGTAAACAAGTATACGTAAAATTCGAGCCGTGACCGGCTCCCAGGTTTCCCTGTGAATCGGCTCCTAGAGCCGATTAACCCATGGTTCTGCATTAGATCTATGATAACATGGGGTTTTGCTTCATCGTTACAAGTTAAATCGATCTACGATAGTTTAATGTTTTCACTACATAATTGGAACGTCCTACACGTAATTGAGCCTGGTAAATACAAAAGATAATAGAAAACCAATCCTAGAGAAGGCCTAAAAACCAACGTAACGTTAATTCCCGGAACAACTCCTCTTGGATTGGTAAACCATATCTTCCATACTACTGGATCGTTCAACCCGTTTGCAAGGCCTGATCATGTAGATATCAAACTAAACCTTGGAGAGCAAGGCACAACTATAACAGATCAAATCGACTTAAATAAAGATCAAGCAAAGTGCCACCCTTACACCCGGGAAAAGGTGCAAAGGCGGCGAGATAACTAGAGGCAGCATATCTAAACGGTCATAGCAAAAAGTACCGATGCTAGCCTACACAAATCTATGATAATAGTGTTACTCGCCATCAACAAGGCTTCAGTACGAGTAACACCAGATAATCGCATAAGTAGATACTGCCTAGATCGCAAGATGCGATCTAGGCAGCATGGCACTTACCCGAGAAAAACCCTAGAAACAAGGGGTGGCGATGCGCCGAGATTGTGTTTGTTGTGAACGTGATCGTCCTCTTTTTCTTAATAACCTTAGGTACATATTTATAGTCCGGAGACTTTCTACCTTTGGAATAACTCTACAATTCTATCTCTTACCTAAATAGAAACGGAACCTATTACAATATAAGATACACGGGCAATTTAGCCCAAATCAACGCACGAGGCCGATTCAACAACACGTTGCATATACGTATCTTCTAAGCCCATCTTGATTGCGGCCCAACTCCTCCTTTGGCCAAAATATGACGATAACACATGCCCCCCTGGTTTTGGCAATAATAATTCCAAAACCACTCCGTTTTTTCCTTCTCCTCTTTTTTTCTGTATCGGGTTACGCGTTGCCAGAATGCGTTGCAGAACAGAATCGTCACGCCACCCCCTCATCATGATGCCCTGTCTTCTCCACTTCTCCGCAGTGCATGATTTGACAATTTCGGCAGCACATTCTGGGAAACCGCTATAGCATTGAACCACTTCATACTATTCCCCTTATTTATATTCATCTTAGCAGTTTGCAGCCCCATCTTCCTCCAGCAGCCAAGAAACCCTTCTTCCTCCGCCGAAAAAACCCTCTTCCTCCGCCATGGCCTCCTCTGCTTCATCTGGCCTGTCCTCCCAAGCCTCCAACTCAATGAGCGACCGGGAACCGACGCCAGAGCACCCGCCGACGGCGGCGTACAATGCTCTCGCCCCACAATGTTGGGACGAGAGGGATTGGGATTTCGCCACCTGGTCCGAGGACGACGAGTCCTTGACCGATGGCGAGGAGGGCCTGTAGTTCCTTGCCGATGGGGAACTGGAGGCGGACAGCACCGACGACGCCATGTCCTGGGACGGCGTCGACTCCTCCGACGAGGAGGAGGAAGCGGAGGAGGACAACTCCTCCGACGAGTACCAGCCGATGAAGTACTTCCGCACCGGGTCCAGCGAGGACACCGAAGACGACGACGAGGACGAGGAGGCCCCCGCTGGCATCTGGATCAGCAGCAGCGAAGACGACGCCGGCAGCAGCGCTGATGACAGCGAACAAGATGACGGCGAAGACAGCGGCGACGACCTTGGCCTTTAGATTAGGAATCAGTAGTAGTAGTAGTAGATTCCCTTTTGTAAGCAACCAGCTCCTTTTATAAGCAATCAGCTTTTGAATGAACGAAGATTGCTTTCCCAACTCGAAGATTGCTTTTCCGACCCAATTTCGCCGATAGTCACATAGGTCGATGTTCCAGAAGCCGATAGCAACGCATCGGCTTTTACCCTGCTGCCCTCATACAGTCAACCAAGTCACGGCCCAAAGAGCCGATGGTACAACATCGGCTTTCCCAAAAACGTTGACAAGGTCAAGTTCGGTCGCATACTTAGACAAATCTGAGCGGCCACTTTCCAGTTTCAAACGGTAACCTGCGACCCTCTTCAAAAAGGGCGACCCAGATCTCCAATCGCTCATCTACCAAATCGAGCAGCAGAAGCGACAAGAACCCTCGATCCCCAACTGCATAGATCCATCTCCGCTGGCAAACCAGATGGCGGAATCGTCCAACACCAACCCAGAGGTCTCCGGTCTGAAGGTACGTCTACTCCTCGTAGTCTGAACGCGATGCTAGAATTAATGGCGAACACCTGAATTAATGCCTTATTCCACCATTAAATTTGTAGGTTTCAGACATCCTGCTGCCGCATCCTTCTCTCCCAAATTCTCTCTGCCTTGGCCCTCGTACAGCATCTAGTCCTGCCCATCTGATTTCTTGCGAAACAAACCGGATCCCCTTCGTAAGCCAAGACCTAGATTTAAACTCTTGGGCCGACTGCTTGCGAGCCTGGCCTAATCCCCCTGAACATTGGGTCACTTGGTTCAGCAGGGTAGCTAGAGCTTACCAATCCCAATGGGAAACCACGGGAATAGCCGATGCCTTGCATTTGTCATTGTCTCCACTTGAGAAACATGAGAACCTTCTCAAAACCATCGGCTACTTCTGGTCTGACGCTCTGAATTGCTTCATGTTTGGTCATGGCCCTATGTCACCAACCCTGTTAGACGTGGTGATGATTACTGGTCTGGATGTTACATCACCCAGTCCTTCTACTTTTAAACTAACCAAAGTCCCCTACAAACTGTCTTCCAAAACAGAATGCACGAACTGGGGCGCATATATTCAAAGCCACATGAAAACTAGGGGTCCTGTCACCGAGAAGGAACACACGGCTTTCCTCAACCTCTGGCTAGAACATTTCATATTCTGTGGCCCTTCCCTTGCTCCAACCAAGAATTATCTCTCCCTGGCCTATGAACTCGCTAAAGGCACTCAACTTGGCATCGGAAAATTGTTCCTTGGAGAGGTCTACCGATATCTCCAATTGATGTCTGTCAAACTGTTCTCTGGCATAGCAGTCAAAACAGGTGGTCCTTGGTGGTTCATTCAGCTATGGGCTCAGCTGTATTTTCAAAACCACATCCCAAACTTCCCCCTTTTGACGAGTTGCACCTTTCCGGATGTCAAAGGGAGGCAGATCCGATGCACTAGCTATGGCCATGCTTTGTACAGACTGCCAGGTAGCAAACTATCCCCTCAGGAAGCTTCCAAGTGGTTCAGTATTTTCTTCCAAGGCCTGGATAATCCTACCTTCTTCCCTTACATGGAAGAATCAGAACATTTTGAGAATCCCATCTCCTTCAGGCTAGACAGCTTTGCCGATGACACCAGCACCCGGCAACTCTTTTCCATTGTGATCCGTCCCTGTTTCCTTCCAGTTGGCATGAGTACATCCAATAGAATCATCAAGCCTGGGTATGAATTCTACCAGCCGGTCATAGTGGCTCGGCAATTTGGCCTTGGACAAGTACCTCCCCATCTTTTTCTTCATCACCTGACAGAGAGCAGAGCCGACCTGCCTGATCCTCTCACCAGTCAAAGGTGTTACTCCTTCTTTGATGCTCTGACCATCCCAATTCCCAACGACCTCACCTTCGCCTCATCCACCGATGGCTTCGAAGATTGGTGGTCGATGTGGAAGACTCACGCCTTCAGGGGAGCTCTGGGACCATTGCTGAAACAGATCGACGCTGACTATGACATCCCCGTGGAACAGGTACCACTACTTGTAAATTTTCTTGATGCAGCTTGCAAATAACTCTTTTACTAACCCACTCTTTCTCTTTGCAGCAACAAGATGGCCCTGAACCTACGCACAGTGATGGCTCCCCCTTTGAGTTCTTTCCGCCAGCTCCTGTGGTCCTCTTCTGCAAAAACTCGCCACCTCTGAAAAAGGTCATGATGCAGAAACAGCCGATCACACCACAATCGGCTTCTAAGAAACTAGTAACTTCACAATCAGCTGCTCCTCGAGTTCCAACTAAGACAAGAACGATGGTGAGGAATGTAGCTGCCAGGAAGACCTTGAGACGCCGGAGCCCTTCTCCAGAAAGCTCGCATGTAGGCTGATCCATGTCTTGGTTGATCCTTCTCATTCTTTCATCCTTGCAGACATGCTCGTGTTTAATAGCTTTCCTTCTCTTGCAGGCTTCTGTCGAAGACACCTCCCACGAGGACACACAACCTAATCAAGGAGAATCGAGCCCAACAGACTCTGAGAGAACTGCCACACCAAACCAGCCAGATGTGCCACCATCGGCTCCTAGGAAAAGGCCCGTTCCTGAACCTGCTGCCCCCCGAGCATCAGTCGAGGTGGGGCCAGCCGTGGGTCCCAAGAGAGCTCGCAAAGGACCGCAAACTTCTTCGTCGAGCCAGGAGGTTTCGAAAATCATCACCCTTCATGCTCTTACCACTTAATTCCTTCTTATCTGCCGATTCATCATCACTTACATCGGCTAAACACCTTCAATGCAGACGACTGACGTCTCTAGTGGGAAGGCTGGGGCAGTGCCGATGCCCCTAACCGAGCCGGATTCAGCAATCCCCGAAGGTGCAGATGAAACGGCTACCCCTTTGGCCAAGCCTCCAGCAGCTACACCTAAGCCGATTGCCTCGTCATCTGCAATCCCCTCGATCTTAGGAGAGGTATGTTAGCTTCTTTCGGCTAATTCTTCTCTGTTGGACGCATACTGACGCTTTTTCGGGCAGCCAGGGTTGTGATATTTCAGGTTTGTTGACGTTCGACCCTGAATCCATTGAACCAACTCCCTCTGTCGCCACCGATGAACCACAAGCCAGGGCTGTTCTACCTCAATTCCAGCGTCTTAGAGCCTTGCTGTCCTCCCCGATCGAAGAGCTTATCGAGGGTTCTGAGGAGGTGAAGAGCGTTCTTGCTGAAATAAAAGACCAACTCCCAGTAGCATTGCAGGTGAAGCTTTGGCCCGTTGTAACTCTGTCTTTCTACGGGTCAAGGGTGAAGCTAGCTCGTGAAAGGATCAACCTGCGTCATGCCCAACTTCCGCTGAAGGCCAATATTGCAGACAGATGTCAGCAGCTCAACGAGAAAAAGGCGTCTCTGGATGCCAAAACTGACACCTCTGCCAGTACCGCCGAGCTCGCCTCCTTAAAAAAGGAGTTGGAAGATCTTGAAGAAAAGGTCCGGGCGACTAAACAGCTCATTCGTGACAAGGAAGCATCCATCGCCCGCTCCCACGACGAAGCAGAAGGCCTCAGAGGTCAACTGAAGACTGATCTGGCAGAGATACGTGCCCTGAACAAGCAGCTAGTGACGGGCAAGGACGAAGATGACGAAGCCGAGATCGCCGAGGTGGACCGTGTCCGTGCTGACGCCCTTCACGCCTTCGAGGCATTTCTTCAGTAGCTCGTTTATGTAAACTGGCACCTGCTTGTAACAGTCTGAACCTCTAGAGTCGATGGCTGTGCATCGGCTGTATCTTTTTATTGGCCGATTTCATGTATCGGCCCCCATATCTCACTGTCCATCATCCCACATGCTTTGGGAAACATATATTTTTTTTATTGGCCGATTTCATGTATCGGCCCCCATATCTCACTGTCCATCATCCCACATGCTTGGGAAATATTTCTTGAGATGCTGACCGTTGACAGCCACTGGGAATTTCACGCCATCCAGCTCCTCCAGCATGTACGCGTTCCCCCTCAAAACATGATCGACCCTGTATGGCCCGTGCCAATTCGGAGACCATTTACCATATGCTGCATCCTTAGTTCCCAATGGCAATACAGCTTCCCATACCAAATCGCCCACGTGGAACTCCTTCGGTCTCACCTTCTTATTATATGCACGAGCTACCTTGGCCTTGTTTTCTTTGATTTTCTCAAGCGACCACAGCCTGAGCTCAGTTAAATCCTCAACACTGTCGCTCATCAAGGTTGCATATTCTTCAGTTGTCAGATCGTTCTGAAAAGTGACACGTCTCGATCCAGCCGTAATTTCCCAGGGCAATACGGCTTCTTGTCCATAGACTAGATGGTATGGCGAGGTTTTTATCGCTCCATGGCATGACATGCGATAAGCCCATAAAGCTTCTGACAAAACCTCGTGCCAACGCCTAGGGTGCTCATCGATTTTCCTCTTGATCAGCTTGATAAGGCTCTGGTTGGACGCTTCAGCTTGCCCATTTGCTTGAGCATAGTATGGAGATGATCGAATCAGCTTAATCCCTGTGTCCTCACAGAACTTTCTGAACTCGTGAGAAGTGAAGACCGAACCTCCATCGGTCGTGATAGTCTGGGGAATCCCGAACCTATGAATGACGTGTTCTTTCACAAAGTCGACAACATCCTTCGAGCTCACTGACTTCATAGGGACGGCTTCCACCCATTTAGTGAAATAATCCGTAATGGCCAGAATCCACATGTGGCCTTTGCTTGACGGAGGATTGATCTTGCCAATCATATCCATGCCCCAACCTCGGAATGGCCAAGGCTTGATGATGGGGTTCATTGCTGACGCGGGTACCATCTGAATTTTCCCAAATCTCTGACATGCTTGACACCCTTTGTAGTACTTAAAACAGTCCTCAAGCATGGTAGGCCAATAAAACCCTGATCGCCTGATCAACCACTTCATCTTGTGAGCCGATTGGTGAGTTCCACAGGCGCCTTCGTGTACCTCGTGTAGGAGCCGATTGGCCTCGGCTGTCCCCAGACATTTGAGCAATAACCCTTCCAGAGTCCTGTAAAACATGTCGTCCCCAATGAGCACATACTTCATGGCCTTGTACCTTATCCGTTTAGGTGCCCCCCGAGCCGAATCCTTCAAGTAATTGAAGATATCGGCTCTCCAGTCGTCTGCGTCCAGGAACTGTACCTGAACATCGGCCCCCTCTGCTACGTCCTTGTAGCCTGAAGCCATTTGTGCAAGATCATTCGCCTCGGTATTCTGCAATCGCGGTATCCAGGTGAAGTTTATGTACTGGAACTGTGCCATCAGCTCACGGCATCGCAGCCATAAAGGGAAGAGCGACTCGCTCTCACACTTGTATTCCTCTGTGAGCTGAGAAATCACCAACTTGGAGTCTCCAAAAATTTCCACTGCTTCTGCTCCAGCTTCGATGAGCAACTCCATTCCCTTGCGTATCGCCTCATACTCAGCGACGTTGTTGGTGCGAGGGGCGGATAACCTGATGGAGAAGGAAAATGTTGCCCCTCGGGGCGACACGAGTAGCACGCCGATGCCGCACCCATCGTCACAGACCGATCCATCAAAAAACATAGCCCACGCTCGTATAGATAGTGCTGCTATATTAGTGTTGATCCTTTCAGCGATAAGGTCGGCCAATGCCTGTCCCTTAACTGCTTTCGCGGGTTGATACCGGATGTCAAACTCTGATAATGCAAACATCCATTTGCCCAATCGGCCTTTCAACATAGGAGCCGACAGCATGTGTTTTATGACATCTGATTTGCATATGATGACAATCTCCGCTGATAGCAAAATGTGGCGCAGCTTGGTGCAGGTGAAAAACAGGCAGAGGCACAACTTGTCGATCTCAGGGTACCTTGTCTCTGCATCCAGCATCCTTCTGCTGATGTAAAATACCACTCGCTCCAGCCCATCATAAACTAGCACCACCACTAAGGCGATGGACGTGTCAGCTACTGATAAGTAAATGTAGAATGGCCTATCCGGCTGGGGCGGAACCAATACTGGCGGCTTCGTCAGATATTCTTTGATCTCGTCGAAGGCCCTTTGTTGTTCTGCCCCCCAGCTGAATTCCTCGTCATATTTAATCTTCACCAGTCCCATGAATGGCTCTATTCTTCCTGATAGATTGGAGATGAACCTTCTGACGAAGTTGATCTTGCCGATGAGAGACTGCAGTTCTTTCTTCATGGTAGGTGGCTTCATTGTTCGCACTGCCTCCTGACTTTTCAGGCCGATCTCAATTCCGCGTTCATGGACCAAGAACCCCAAGAACTGACAGGCCGTTAAACCGAAGGCACACTTCTTTGGATTCATCCGTAGGCCGAATTTTCTTGTGCGGTCCAGGACGCGCTGCAGATCGCCCAAGTGTCCTTCTACTGAAGCTGACTTGACCACCACGTCGTCGATATAAATTTCTACCAGCTTGCCGATCAGATCATGGAAGATGTAATTCATGGCTCTTTGGTACGTGGCGCCGGCGTTCTTCAGTCCAAACGTCATGACTACATATTCAAACAATACCACCGAACCTGGGACTCTGAATGCAGTCTTGTGTATATCTTCCGGAGCCATAAAAATTTGGTTGTAACCGGCATTGCCATCCATGAAGCTCAAGACTTTATGACCAGCAGCTGCGTTGACTAACGTCTCTGCTACTGGCATCGGATACTCATCCTTTGGAGTAGCCCTATTGAGATCCCGAAAATCTATGGCAACACGCCAGCGACCATCCTTTTTCTCTACAGGTACGATACTAGAAATCCACTCAGCATACCTGCATGGCCTGATTAAATCGGCTGCCAAAATTTTCTCGATCTCCTTCTTGACTTCTTTCAAAATTTCGGCCTTCATCTGTCGTGCTCGCTGCTGGAATGGCCGAAATCCTTTTTTAAGTGGGAGTCGATGCTCGATGATGCTCCTGTCTAGCCTAGGCATCTCTGTATAATCCCAGGCAAAGCAATCTGGATATTCTTTCAACAAAGCTATCATCGGACCCCGCAGATTCGGATCCAACTTCTTGCTGATAAATGTTGGTCTTGGCTTATCCCCAGGACCGATGTCAATCTCCTCTAGCTCATCAGCGGATGTAAACCCATACCCTAGCTTTCCGTCACCTGTTAAATCGATGCTAAACACGGGGCAAACAGAGGGTGAGGATAACAAAAATAATTTGGGCCGATTGCCTGAATCGGCCCCCTTTTTGATCGCATTAGTCAACGACGGTTTACACCTTAGTTGTGTTTTACAATGGCAGGGAATCTCCCTGCTACGACTACATGATCTGCTTGTCGTGAGATTGCTGCTTTTTGTTTTTTGTGGCCGATCGCAGGGATCGGCCGTACCACGTATGATCGTGGACTTTGCTACTCTGTCAGGCCAGTGTATAAGACCAGCCTCACCCCGTTTTTTGTAGCTTCAATGCGCTCGCAGCCGTCTAGACTGATTCCAGATATCGGCTCTTGGTCTTCTGCTTCCCAGATGTTCATGCCAGCTATGGAGATCTCGATAGAATCATCTGCATGAATGACCTCCACCTCATCTCCATCCCACTGTATTAGGCACTGGTGCATCGTGGATGGAATGCAGCAGTTAGCATGAATCCAATCTCTCCCTAGCAAGACAGCGTAGGTGCTTTTGCTGTCCACGACGAAGAATGACGTAGGGATGGTTTTTCTGCCCACGGTCAGATCCACGTTCAGGACGCCTTGCGTTTCTGAAGTTTGGCCGTTGAATTCGCTTAACGTGACGTTGGTTTTGATCAGATCTACAGTGGAGCGTCCCAAACGCCGTAGCATGGAGTACGGCATTATATTGACTGCCGCTCCGGTGTCCACCAACATCTTGCTGACAGGCTGCCCATTGATGTAACCTCGCAGGTACAGGGCTTTCAGATGTTTGTAGCCCTTCTCACGTGGCTTCTCAAAGATAACCGGCCGTGGGCCGCAGTCAAACTGTGCCACTGGCAGCTCGTTGGTTCTTGGCGCGCAGAACTCTGACGGAAGTATGAATACCATGTTTGTGCCAGCCGATGTCTTTGCATCGGCTTTTACCGGTTTGGGACGCCACTCTTTCCTTTCGGGCGATCTTCCGTTTCCAAAGTTTGCCGAATCTTAACGGCCAGATCGGGCCGTGCTTTCTTTAAAGCGTGGAGATACTGCGCTTCGGCTTCCTCCAAGTTACGCACCCGCTGCACTCTACGCTTTTGGGTGTGTCTGAGTCCGTCGGGACACCATCTTGGACGGTGATATCTGTCTTCTTCTTTGTCATTCATTGGCTTCTCGAGATCTTTTGCTCGAACGGACTCCCTGTATCGGCTCTGAGGTGGGAGAGGCCCCAGACGCTTGAACACTGACACTGGCCCCGTGTCCTCCTTCTGCTGTCCACATTCCGGGCAGTTATCGATTGTAGGCAATCGGCTCATTCCCGCGTCCCAGCAATACTTGAAGAAAGGGCAGTCCCAATGTTTGTCCACGCCTTCCTTTTCTTTTGGCGGTCCCCTAGCGAGGTGCTCATATCCTTCATCGTTTCCATCGCGCCGGCGACGTCGGTCATACTGGCGCTCATACTTGTTAAGGAGGTGCGTGGAATGTGGCTTCTGATATCGTACGCTCCTCACCTGTTCCTCGGTCAAATACCGCCTGTCATTGTCGCTGGGCCGGTCGCGTGGACCAGCCTCCTCTCTTTCTTTGCCCCGAGAGCGACCGTCTTCCTCCTTATATGCGCCACGGTGGTACACAGGTCCTGCCATATTAACATCGAACGAGAAATCCAACTGACGCCTTGTGGACTGGCTGTGTTCTACCATGTTGACGCCGGGAAATAGGTTTGTGTCTACTTTCATGGCGAACTGCCCAAGGATCAGACGGCCCTGCTCTATCGCCATTTGGATCTGGCGACGTAGCTCTTTGCAGTCATTGGTGGTGTGGGTGAACGAGTGATGCCACTTGCAGTATGGTCTTACGTTCATCTCTTGAGCCGTAGGGATTTTGTGGCCTTCGGGTAACTTCAGCTGCTTTTCTTTCAGCAGTAAATCGAATATCTGCTCAGCTTTGCTCACGTCGAAGTCGAACCCTTTTGCAGGCCCTTGATGATTTACCCATTTGCAGGACACAGGATCTGCCCCCCGAGCCCATTCAGCCACGGCCACCTCCTGGTCTTGTGTAGGATCTTCTTCTTCTGCATCGACCAGGCTTATCGGACGTTTGAACTTGTCTTGGTACAATTCAGGGTGGCGCTGTTCATACATCGTCAGCTTCTGGGCCATGTGCGCCAATGAGTTGTACTCTACTTGGAAAGCCAGATCCTTGATAGGTGCAGAGAGACCCAACGCCGCCAGCTCGACTACTTCTTTTTCAGTCAACCGAGCTGAGTAACATCGGTTCTTGACAGTCCTGAAGCGCTGGATGTACTCGGCTACAGTTTCTCCCCGCTTTTGCGGCACCTGCGCCAGATCTGCAATGCCAGCCTCGGTAGCTTCTGAATGATACTAGATGTGGAACTGCTCTTCCAGTTGCTTCCAGGTCTGGATAGAATCCGGTGGCAACGAGGTGTACCACCCAAAAGGGGGTCCTGTCAGAGATTGCGCAAAGAACCTTACGCGTAATTGATCTGATGCTGAAATCATGCCTAACTGTGCCAGGTATCGGCTCCCATGCTCGATCGAGCTCGACCCTTCTGATCCGCTAAACCTTGAGAACTCAGGGAGCCGATACTTGGGTGGCAGCGGAATCAGATCAAACTCGTTGGGGGTACGGCTTGGAGTAGCCGATTGTCCTTCTCTTCGGCACGAAGCCGAATTGGTCTCTCAAGATCAGTGGCTAGATTCTCATGACTCGTTCCAGTGGCATACTTGGCTAGCCATGCCTGTTTATCAGCGTCCATCCCAGAGATTCCTGTTCCAGAAACACCTGCTCCCGAAACCCCTGCTCCAGAAACTCCTGCCCCAGTGATTCCTGCGGTCGCAATCTGGTTCGTGCGCGTCCAGCTGTTGCAGTCTGGCACGTAGGTGCACACATATCCATGTGGTATTTCTTTAGGTGGTTCACACAGGAATTGGCAATCGCCAGGGTCACCTCCGATCTTGTAGACGACATACGCCGGTGCCCCTGGTGGCTCCGGAGCTGCAAGCGTGAATGGCAGTTGTGGCCTGGTCTGGAGCGGTCTTTCTCCCTGGTGTGTCCCTAAAGTAGGACCCGACGGAGAGTACTGATGTTTCATGATCTCTTGAACTACGCGAACCGCGACGCGCTCGAAAGCGTTCACTAGGCTCTCAGAATGGCGGTGAAGAGAATGAGCTACCATGTAATTGACTTCCTGTCGCAGAGCTCTGGTGCGCTCCTCTGAAGGAACAGAGAGATCCACCTCGTCAAGAGCACCTTCAGGTGAGAACCCTTTCCATCTGATGCCATGCTTACGGGTCCTCTCAAAAGAGCCGATGAGATCGGCTTCGAAGAGAGCTTTGACGTCATCATACTTCGCCTTGTGCTCCTCAGGCAGCTCATCGTACGTGACTGGTCTGTTCTCCATCGTAGCGTCGGATGTTGATGTAGACGTTGTTGAAGGTCCCACCGGGCGTGCCAGAATGTGTTGCCTACCAAAACCCACCGGCGAGCAGCGACGGGCAACACGGAGAGCCGGGAGGCTCCCAGGACTGCTGGTGGGCCCTGGTCCCTCGGGCAACGGCCCGCAAAACTCCGGCACGCGCCCTGGCTGGTTCGAGGGCGTGCCACCTGACCTATACCTGGTCAGGAAGGTGAAGGATTGCTTCGATTGGTTTCCTGCATGGTAAACAAGTATACGTAAAATTCGAGCCGTGACCGGCTCCCAGGTTTCCCTGTGAATCGGCTCCTAGAGCCGATTAACCCATGGTTCTGCATTAGATCTATGATAACATGGGGTTTTGCTTCATCGTTACAAGTTAAATCGATCTACGATAGTTTAATGTTTTCACTACATAATTGGAACGTCCTACACGTAATTGAGCCTGGTAAATACAAAAGATAATAGAAAACCAATCCTAGAGAAGGCCTAAAAACCAGCGTAACGTTAATTCCCGGAACAACTCCTCTTGGATTGGTAAACCATATCTTCCATACTACTGGATCGTTCAACCCGTTTGCAAGGCCTGATCATGTAGATATCAAACTAAACCTTGGAGAGCAAGGCACAACTATAACAGATCAAATCGACTTAAATAAAGATCAAGCAAAGTGCCACCCTTACACCCGGGAAAAGGTGCAAAGGCGGCGAGATAACTAGAGGCAGCATATCTAAACGATCATAGCAAAAAGTACCGATGCTAGCCTAAACAAATCTATGATAATAGTGTTACTCGCCATCAACAAGGCTTCAGTACGAGTAACACCAGATAATCGCATAAGTAGATACTGCCTAGATCGCAAGATGCGATCTAGGCAGCATGGCACTTACCCGAGAAAAACCCTAGAAACAAGGGGTGGCGATGCGCCGAGATTGTGTTTGTTGTGAACATGATCGTACTCTTTTTCTCAATAACCTTAGGTACATATTTATAGTCCGGAGACTTTCTACCTTTGGAATAACTCTACAATTCTATCTCTTACCTAAATCGAAACGGAACCTATTACAATACAAGATACACGGGCAATTTAGCCCAAATCAACGCACGAGGCCGATTCAACAACACGTTGCATATACGTATCTTCTAAGCCCATCTTGATTGCGGCCCAACTCCTCCTTTGGCCAAAATATGACGATAACAATAAGGCTTGCATGATAATTTTTGCTAAGTATCTATATGCTATGCTTGAGAAATCCTAGTAGTTGTAGAATTGTTAGTATTTTCTCTAAGTTAAGATACTTTCTATTTCCATGCTTAGCCTAGCTAGTAGTAACCAAGGGTGGAATATATACATGCTATGGAAAATATTACTAAGTCTTTTGACTTGTGTTTTTGCTTAATAAAACAACTAAGTGAATGAATCACCTGGGTGGACTGGTATGTTTGGGTTATGTTGAGTGGTTACATAAGGCCCATATCTATGGACTACCTTGAGTATCACACTTGTGGAAAGCCACCTAGGAACAAAGGGATTTGAGATGCCATATGTTAAGAAGCTTCTAGTGCAGCCACATGGCATTATGGGCTCTGCCTGGATCACATAGGTTGCAATAACTTAGCCAAATGGACAGTTGGTGGTAGGGGTGATAGGTTTGGAGCGCGTCCATTCTGGTCTAAGGGAAGGCTTCTGAAAGGTCTTGTCTCGATGCATGTAAAGTCTTGTGGGGAAAGTGCACCACCTCTCGAGAAGGAAGAATCTAAGTACTTAGCAGTGTCCTCGGCAACGGACAATTTGAGCATCAAGACATGGAAGCTATCAAGAATCTCCTCATCCCAATTTCTAAGTTAAAAATTTATGGTTGAACAAGGGTTAAAGGATCACCAATTTCTATTGGTAGATTCCTTGGAAGTTTTTGTCAAACAAAAACTTAGTGTTTTCAACTGATAGGTAAAACCTATTTTGAGCAAAGCAAGCCTAAGCTTCACTTAGCCAAAATCATGTAGAAGATAGAAACTAATATTTCTACTATGGTATCACTTGCCAATACTATTCCAATGTATTGACCCACTATGGATGTAACTTGTGATGTTGCAGGTTACTCTGATGAGGATTAAGGTTCTGAGTCTACACTCAACATGCTTTCCTGTGGCACATGAAGATGAAGATTTTTATTTATATTGTTAAGTTAAACTCTTGTACTAGCCTATGGCTATGGAGTTGTAAAAGACTATGTTATCTCTGAATGACGATGTAATAATTACCTTTGTTTCTGTGTACTTCATCTTAAACTGTGGATGCTAGCATTTGATCCAGGGACTAGCATTGCAATCATAGGGACCTTTACCTTTATAAAGGTGGGGTCTTACAGATGGTATCAAAGCACTGTGTTGCCTATAGGATAATGACCCTAAGATTGGATTAGACTAAGAAACCACTAAGGAAAATTTCAACACTTTGAAGAATTTCCACACTTGTCTTTTTCTTCTCGTAAAATTTTCTAATCTTCTTTCTCATCTCTATTTGTAGATGAACTCCATCAACAAAGCCGTCAGGAAGGGACCACTCATGACCATGACTTTGGAGTGTGAGACTGAATTTCCTAAGGCACTCAAGAAGCTTATGGTTACCATGGGGATACATGGTGCAACTGTGTACAAGGGATTCCCTGTGATGGATGAAGGAGAAGAGTATTGGTGGGTGCCACTTCACTTGTACAAAAAAGGAAGACAACCACAAGGAGTCAGGATTTTGCATGGTCACCAACTCTGAAATGCACATAACATTCTTCGACTCTGCAAGAAATGCAGCTTGGAATGCCATCAAGGAGCTTGGTGATAGACTCAAGTGCAGAATGCTCAACACCCAAAATGACCTTAGAGAAGAAAATAAGCGTACCCAAGAATTAGAGACTACCAACCAACAACTAAGGGGAGACATCATAGACTTAATATGGGAGTCTTGTGAACAGGATAGATAGATGGCCACTAAGGATGCCCTGATAGCTATTTTGTCTAGTCAGTGAAAATTGTAACGTACTTCGTTAGTTGGACCACCACAATTATCGTTTTTACTTCCAAAAATTTGTCTAAGTTATGTTGAACCTTTGGTGCTTGTAATGGGTTTGTGTATGCCATGAATTGTGTGTTTGTTGCTAAAAGATGTGCTTATGATATTTTTTCTTGTGAATTTTCTCTACTTGTGTTGGTTCTAACTTTTCTCTATGTTATAACAATAGATGCCTAATGTTGTTATCAGCACGACCGGGGAGTTCAAGGGAACTCGTTTTGGTACTCGTCTCATTGAGATCACTAGTGTGCTCAACCTTCCACTTCCTAGCATCACGACACTTCAGTTCACCAAGTTTGAGAGGAAGGACCTATGGGGCTTCAGAGTCACACAGCCAGGACGCCAGGCAGAGCCACCCACGGAGGCTATCACTTTCAAGCTGATGCATGATGACAAGGAGAGAGGCCTAGATGTAGTCATGCAGGAGTTACTTGGACGCCTGGTAGGGAGGCACTCCACCGAGCTTAGAGGTCTTTACTTTCACCCCTTCGGGAGACGCAACAAGGATGGTGACGCTATAGAGTACGATGATGCTACTAGAGAGACGATGGAGACGATTTGTCTGTACCTTCAGGACCTAGAGGGTCTTATTAGACACCTTGATACTGATAGGACCAACATCTTGCTTAGCAATGATGAGCTCCAGGTTCAGCTACGAGAGAAGGACAGGCTCTTCGCGGAGCAAGTGGAGATCGTCAAGGAAATGGAGGACAAATTTGAAAGCCAGGACAAGAAGTTCAAGAGACAGGAGAAAAGAGTCCAAGACAGGAACAAGAATATCCGGGAGATGAAGGAAGAGTTAGAGGCCAAGGATTTCGAGCTTGAGCACCGGCAGGGAGTGATCGAGAGGCTTCGCTCACAGAAGAGGTCTCTTAGGGCCAAGATTGAGGCCTTGACCACTAGTGTTGATGAGTACAAGACCGCCATGGAGAATGCAGGTCTTACCCTTGTTGATGTCGAGATTGATGCGGAGGAGTAGTGTAGACTACTCGATTATCTTTCATCTACCGTACTTTGGTTATTGAGTCGCAATGACCATCCAACATGTGCATGGCTTGCTATGATGGCTTTGCAATTTAAAAACTTGTTGTTTATGTCGTTCAAACTCTATGTTATTTTGATGCTTGGTTATTGTGATTGTTATATGTGATGTAATGTGCATGTTAAGCATATATGGGTATCTCATTCTTATCCTTATTAAAACCATAGATGCCTCCTCGACGTGCCAACCCCAACCAAAACAACAATAACAACGTCACTCCCGAGATGCAGCAGTTGATGACAGCACAAGCTCAACTAATGCAAATGATGACGCAGTTCATGCAGAACCAGAACCAGAATAACAACAACAACAACAACAACAACAATAACAACAATCATAATAATCCTCCGGGATTTGACATGCTCACCAGATTTCTGAGACTAAGGCCTGCAAAGTTCTCGGGAACCACTAATCCAATGATAGCCAATGACTGGTTACGTTCGGTGAACAAGGACTTAGTGACTTTTGGCTGCACCGATGAAGAAAAGGTCAGGTTCGCAGCACATATGCTTGAAGGGCCAGCAGCAACATGGTGGGATAACTTCCATATCACCACTCCCATTAAGGATGTGACTTGGGCTATCTTTTAGGATGGATTCCGTACAACTCACATCTCATCCGGAGTGATGAATTTGAAGAAGAAGGAGTTCCACAATCTGAAGCAACGTCACCGCAGTGTGGCTGAGTATATTGAGGAATTCAACAATCTGGCGCGCTACGCACCGGATGAAGTTGATACTGATGCAAAGAGGAAGGAGAAATTCCTCAAAGGACTGAATGATGAGTTGAACCTGCAGTTGTCTGTTTCCTATGTTCCAACCTACCAATCACTTTGTGACAAGGCTATCATCTTGGAAAACAAGATGAAACGGGTTGAGAGCAGAAAGAGGAAGCATAGCTTTGATAAGCACAGCTCGGGATCGTCTCACAAGCATTCCCATTATGATCATAGTGGGAGTTCTGGATCCCACAAACATGGAAAGTACAACAACCACCACAACCACAACTGTCATCATGACAACAAGCATCACCGCATTCATGATAATGAAAAGTATAAGAACCACAAGAGTGGACACACGAGCCACCATAGTGGAGGTGGAAGTGGAAGTGGCGGTCATCCTGTAAAGAAAGATCTCAGTCAGGTTGAATGCTTCAAGTGTAAGAAGATGGGGCACTATGCTAATGAGTGCCCAGAAAAGAAAGTTGAAGGTGCCAACAAGCCCAATCCCTTCCAAAAGGGACAAGTGAACCACATCAATGTGGAAGAAATATACGAAGAATCTGATGCTGTGGCTGGTAAGTTCAAACTCAATTCTATTCCAGCACTTGTTCTTTTTGATGCTGGCGCATCGCATTCATTCATATCAAGAGAATTTGTTGATAAAAATGGATTTCCAACTAAAAATATTGGGTGTCCAATAAAATTAAGTTCTCCCGGTGGAGACATGATAGTAAGTCTTGGATGTCGTGATCTAGTAATAGAATTTGGAAAGCATAAGCTTCCAGTCAATCTGATAATCCTAGATTCCCAAGGATTCGATGTTATTTTGGGAATGGATTGGATGACCATGTATGAAGGAGTACTAGATTGTGCCAATCGTACTGTCACACTCACAACCCCGGATAATAAAAGGATTAGATTCAAGTCTAACTTTGAATCTAAAGGGAGTAAGCTAAATTCTCTTAAGGGGGTTAGCATAGACAGTGTGCTAATTGTTAGAGAATATCCGGATGTGTTTCTGGAGGAATTGCCAGGAATGCCCCCAGATAGGGATGTTGAGTTTTTTATTGACTTGCTACCAGGTTCAGGACCAATAGCAAAGAGACCTTACAAGATGTCAGTTGATGAGTTGAAAGAACTCAAGAAACAACTTGGAGAACAGTTACAGAAAGGATTTATTCAACCAACTTCTTCATATTGGGGTGCACCAGTTTTGTTTGTTGAAAAGAAAGATAGAAGTCAAAGGTTATGCATAGATTACCGTTCACTCAATGAGGTGACTATCAAGAACAAGTATCCTTTGCCCAGAATCAATGATTTGTTTGATCAATTAGAAGGAGCCCGTGTGTTCTCAAAGATTGATCTCCAGTCAGGCTACTTTCAACTAAAGATAAGGGAATAAGACATACCTAAGACTGCTTTCACCACTAGGTATGGATTGTATGAGTACACTGTGATGCCATTTGGTTTGACAAATGCACCAACCTACTTCATGAATATGATGAACAAGGTTCTCATGGAATTTCTTGACAAATTCGTTGTCATTTTCATCGATGACATTTTGATCTATTCCAAGAACAATGAAGAGCATGAAGAACATTTGCGATTGATACTTGAGAAGCTTAGGGAGCATAAGCTGTATGCAAAATTCAGCAAGTGTGAATTCTGGTTGAATGAAGTCGGATTTCTTGGACATATTGTGTCAGCAGATGGTGTAGCAGTTGATCCCGCAAAAGTGTCAGTTGTAACTGACTGGGAATCTCCTAAGTCAGAGAAAGAAGTTCGTAGTTTCCTTAGCTTGGCAGCATACTATATAAGATTCATTGAGAATTTCTCAAAGGTAGCTAAGCCAATGACAGAGTTACTTAAGAAAGACATGAAATTTGATTGGACTGAAGGATGTGAACTCAGTTTCCAAGAGTTGAAGAAGAGAGTAGTGGCAGCACCAGTCTTATGTCTGCCAGATTTGGAGAAGGATTCCCAAGTTTATTGTGATGCATATCACCAAGGATTAGGTGTAGTTTTGATGCAAGAAGGGAAAGTTGTGGCTTATGCCTCGAGACAACTCAAAACTCATGAAGTGAATTATACTACTCATTATTTGGAGTTAGCCTCTGTTGTCCATGCACTCAAAACATGGAGACACTATCTTTTGGGAAAGCGTTGTGAAGTGTTCACATATCACAAAAGTTTGAAGTATATCTTCACTCAGAAATAAATCAACATGAGACAAAGAAGATGGCTAGAACTCATCAAGGACTATGACTTGAGTTTGCAATACCACCCCGGTAAAGCAAATGTTGTAGCGGATGCATTAAGCCGTAAGGTTTATGTGAATGGCCTTACTAAGGGAGAATTTCCAGATGATCTGTGTGCCCAATTCAAAGATCTTAGGTTGGAGATATGCCTAAAGGACATATCATGTCATTGGATGTTCAACCCACCGTGTTGGACAAAATCAAGGAAGCCCAAAAGATGGACAAGCAAATTGAAGAGATTAAGGAAAAGATTAGCAAGGGAAAAGCCAAAGGATTCCATGAAGACGAATGGGGTACTTTATGGTATGGAAAACGCATCTGCATTCCGCAAGATCCGGAGCTTCAGAAACTGATTTTACAAGAAGCACACAACTCACCATATTCCATTCATCCGGGTAACACCAAAATGTACATGGATGTGAAGGAAAGATTTTGGTGGAATAATCTCAAGAAGGACATGCCGAACATATTGCTTTGTGTGATGTATGTAGTAGAGTGAAAGCGGAACATCAGAAACCGACAGGATTGTTACAACCACTACCAATTCCTGATTGGAAGTGGGACAAGATTGGCATGGATTCCATCACTGGACTGCCAAGGACTAGATCAGGATATGATTCCATTTGGGTCATAGTAGATCGCCTAACTAAAGTGGCTCATTTCATACCCGTGAAGAGAACCTATACAAGTGCCAAGTTAGACAAGATTTATATGAATAGGATTGTGTGTCTGCATGGAGTACCCAAGAGTATTGTGTCTGATAGGGGAACTCAATTTACTTCCCATTTTTGGAGGCAACTACATGAGTCATTGGGAACGAGATTGGAATTCAGCACTGCTTTTCATCCCAGACTGATGGACAGACAGAAAGGACCAACCATATTTTAGAGGATATGTTGAGGGCATATGCCCTAGATTATGGAGCTAGTTGGGATGAAAGTCTGCCTTACGCAGAATTCTCTTACAACAACAGCTATCAAGCCAGTATTGAGATGGCACCGTTTGAATTTCTCTATGGGAGAAAGTGTAGTACACCATTGCTATGGAATGGTGTTGGAGAAAGAAACTTGTTCGGGCCAGAACTAATCAAGGAAGCTAATGAGAAAGTCAAGTTGGTAAAGGACAGATTGAAGATAGAACAGTCCCGAAAAAAAGAGCTACGCAGATCCATAGCGTAGGGAAATCACCTATGAGGTGGGTGATAGAGCCTATCTTACAGTGTCACCACTTCGTGGAGTGAAGAGATTTGGAGTCAAAGAAAAATTGGCACCAAGATATGTTGGACCATTCAAGATTTTGAGCCGTAAAGGAGAAGTAGCATATGAGATTGAATTGCCTAAATCATTGTCTGCCGTTCACAATGTATTTCACGTAAGTCAGCTAAAGAAATGCCAACGCGCGCACCCACCCACTGACTGGTGGACCCCACTGCCATGTCGACGTCGTCTTCATCAATCACGCGCCGCAGACCCGCTCGCTGCTGTCGTTTCCCCCTTTGAATTCGTGATTGATTCCGAGTAAATGAGAGCGTGATTATCGTCCCCGAACCTGCTACTTAAACCCCACGGCCTCCGCTCCATTTCGCCCCACTCAATTTCCTCTGAACGTCGCCAGGCTGCTCGCTTTTCTCTTTGCATCGCCGCTGTCCCGATGAACTCCGGCGACCGATTCCGGTAAGCCTCGTGCGCGCCTCGCTCTCTGTCTCACGCGACCTTGTTCGTTATCTCCTTGCGCTTCTCCTAACGTTCATCGTTTGTTTTATTTCGCACCAGAGCGTCCCTTCCGTCGACGACCGTGAGCATCCGACGCCCAGCTTCACTCCGGTGAGTGATTGCGTCCGTGTTCGTGCGCCCCAGCCTCGTCCACAACCACGTTGAGCTTCGTCGCGCCACTGCGACCCTGGTAACCCCCTAAACCACCCCTCTTACCCCCTAGCATCACTGTAGCATCGACGGCAGAGCCGTCGCCGCCGCAACTCGCCATTCGCGCCGCCCGTTCGTGGCAGAGAGATCAGATCCGCTGGATCTAGATACAGCGGCTAGGATTAGAAGAGAGAGTGAAGGGGTATAGTTAGATCTGGGCCGTGCGATCTAAATTAGATCCAGCGGCCCGCGAGCGTGATCCGCACGAAGCGGTATGGACCAATCACACGCTGCCGCGTGTCAGGGTTTTCGATTTAAGATTCAGATTTGATTTAATTAGATGATTAAACTTGTAAATTCAATAACTTTTGTTCTGTTTATAAAAAAAATGCAAATAAGATATCATTGGAATCACAAAAATGAATCCAACCCATCTGTAGGCTTGGTTTTGTGATTTCATTCTGTTAAAATAGAATTTTATGCAGAGACATTTGTAGGCCTATTTTGTGTATAAAAATTATTTGGAAAATGTTTTAAAAGCCAAATTAAGTTTAATTGGTGTATAAATGTTTAGTTTATTGTTCAGTACTTTTTTACTTGTCTTGATTAGTTTAGAAAAATCATCACATGGCATTTGCATGCATTCATATATTTTTGCTTGATTATTTGAAATTTGAATTTGGTGCTATCATTTTATGTGTAGATTTTGGTGCTAGTGGTGATTGTGACTGTGAGGATTGTTCTTACTCCCCCAACTATAAACGCAAGTGGTGCTTCATATTTTTGTCC
The DNA here is from genome assembly GCA_916181665.1 of Avena sativa. Taxonomy (NCBI): domain Eukaryota; kingdom Viridiplantae; phylum Streptophyta; class Magnoliopsida; order Poales; family Poaceae; genus Avena; species Avena sativa. The sequence goes on along the minus strand of OV702284.1, from coordinate 180,343,352 downwards.
CAATATTTTGACTATGCATTAGTGATATTTTGTATAAGGCTTGCATGATAATTTTTGCTAAGTATCTATATGCTATGCTTGGGAAATCCTAGTAGTTGTAGAATTGTTAGTATTTTCTCTAAGTTAAGATACTTTCTATTGTCATGCTTAGCCTAGCTAGTAGTAACCAAGGGTGGAATATATACATGCTATGGAAAAATTATTAAGTCTTTTGACTTGTGTTTTTGCTTAATGAAACAACTAAGTGAATGAATCACCTGGGTGGAATGGTATGTTTGGGTTATGTTGAGTGGTTACACAAGGCCCATATCTATGGACTACCTTGTGTATCACACTTGTGGAAAGTCACCCAGGAACAAAGGGATTTGAGATGCCATATGTTAAGAAGCTTCTAGTGTAGCCACATGGCACTATGGGCTCTGCCTAGATCACATAGGTTGCAATAACTTAGCCAAATGGACAGTTGGTGGTAGGGGGTGATAGGTTTGGAGCGCGTCCATTCTGGTCTAAGGGAAGGCTTCTGAAAGGTCTTGTCTTGATGCATGTCGAGTCTTGTGGGGAAAGTGCACCACCTCTCGAGAAGGAAGAATCTAGGTACTTAGCCGTGTCCCCGGCAACGGACAATTTGAGCATCAAGACATGGAAGCTATCAAGAATCTCCTCATCCCAATTTCTAAGTTAAAAACTTGTGGTTGAACAAGGGTTAAAGGATCACAAATTTCTATTGGTAGATTCCTTGGAAGTTTTGTCAAACAAAAACTTAGTGTTTTCAACTGATAGGTAAAACCTATTTTGAGCAAAGCAAGCCTAATCTACACTTATCCAAAATCATGTAGAAGTTAGAAACTAATATTTCTACTAAGGTATCACTTGCCAATACTATTCCAATGTATTGACCCACTGTGGCTGTAACTTCTGATGTTGTGGGTTACTCTAATGAGGATTAGGGTTGTGAGTATACACTCAACATGCTTGCCTGTGGCACATGAAGATGAAGACTTTTATTTATGTTGTTAAGTTAAACTCTTGTACTAGCCTATGGCTATGGAGTTGTAAAAGACTATGTTATCTATGTAATGACGATGTAATAATGACCTTTGTTTTTTGTGTACTTCATCTTAAACTGTGGATGATAGGATTTGATCCAGGGACTAGTATTGCAATCACAAGGACCTTTACCTTTATAAAGTTAGGGTCTTACGCCGAGATAGCCAGGCTCTTAGTTGTTGGGTTTATCATGGAAGTACTGCATCTAGATTGGTTGTCAAATTCAGTCTTGGTCGAGAAGAAAAAGGATGACCCGAACGTGGCAGTGGTATGGCGCATGTGTATCGACTACACGAACCTCAACAAGGCGTGTCCAAAAGATCCATTTCCATTGCGACGGATCGATCAAGTCATTTACTCTACTGTCGGGTGTGAGTTGTTATCATTCGTAGATGCGTATTCTGGTTACCATCAGAGACCACTGAATCCGAGTGATGGAATAAAGACATCTTTTATCACCCCGTATGGGGCTTATTGCTATCGTACTATGCCGTTTGGATTTAGAAACGCGAGTGCAACATATCAAACATGCATGCAAAAATGCTTACAAGATCAGCTTGAAAAAAACGTTCAAGTATACGTCGATGACGTGGTAATAAAAACCAAAAAAAGTCATACTCTAATCGAGGACTTGCGTTAAACATTCATGAACTTAAGAATATTATGGATGAAACTTAACTCGCAAAAATGCACATTTGGTGTCTCGGCTGGAAAATTATTCAGATTCCTTGTATCCAGCCGAGTAATAGAGGCTAACCCGACAAAGATCAGGGCCATCGAAAGAATGGAATTGCCAAAAACCCTCAATGATGTCCAGAAGTTCACATGATGCCTGGCCTCGTTGAGTAGGTTTGTGAGTCGGCTAGGCGAAAAGGACTTGCCATTATATAAACTGATGAATAAATCAGACAAATTCACATGGACACAGCAAGCTGATAGCGCTTTCCATGAACTTAAAAAGATGTTCGCAACAACACTAATACTAGCCTCACCACTATCCAAAGAGCCAAGGCTGCTTGATGTCGTAGCAACTAATCGAGTTGTCAGTGCGGTAATAGTGGTAGAACACAAAGAAGAGGGAAAATCAGTCCAGAGACCAGTGTATTACTTGAGCAAAGTGCTCTCTACATCGAAACAAAATTAGCCCCACTATCAAAAAATGACATATGGGATGTATATGGCAGCAAAGAAGTTGAAGCATTATTTTCAGGAACACCCAATCCGATTAATATGCAAGGCTCCCATCTCAAACATATTGGGCAGTAAAGATGCCAACGGACGAGTGGCAAAATGTGCATGTTGCGTGCACCCAATGTTGTCGTGGGACGCTTCGTTGGGAACCCCAAGAGCAAGGTGTGAAGTAGCACAACAGCAAGTTTTCCCTTAGTAAGAAACTGAGGTTATCAAAGAAGTAGGAGGAAGGAAACGCCACACAGGTATTGCAACCAACGCGGAGACCTGCACAACACAAACTAAAGACTTTGCCCCAATGAATAAGTGAGGTTGTCAAGCTCACTAGTTTGCTGTAACAAAGGATTAACTGTATGGTGTGGAAGGTAATGGTGGTTTGCAGCAAGTAAACAGTAACAGTGGAAGATGTATCAATGGTAAAGATTGGACCGGGGTCCATAGTTCACTAGAGGTGATCTCCTTAGATAAACAACATGGCATCAAGGGTAAACAAATTACAGCAGGGCAATTGACAGGAACTGAGAAAGGCATAACAATGCAATACTAGTCAGAAAGATCCAATGAGATTCGATTGGGCAATACAACAATATACATAGTCCGCCATCCAACTGCATCCATGACTAGAAGTCCACCTTCAGGTTATCATACGAACCCCCTCCAGTATTAAGTGAGGTAAACAATCCACTTGTTCCATGAAGGCAAACAATCCAAGACAACTATTTTAATTAAAGTGTGTAAGGTAAACAATCCACTTGTTCCATGAACAAGAGACCGTTGTTTTCTCGCTAGTAGCAACAACACATCTACAACCGAAGAGATTTCTATCACTTCCCTTGGAAACTAGAGGCATGGACCCAATATCGAGCATAAATACCCCATCTTGGAGTCACTAGCAACTACTCGAACAAGATAGCTACTAACAACGGAGAGCATGCAAGATCACAAACAACACAGACATGATAGAATCATAAAGACAAAACCATTAACCAAACTGACATAATAATCTCAATATCCATCGGATCCCCGCAAACATAACATGCATGATTACAAATAGATTAGATCTTGATCATGAACGGATCTCAGAAGATCTATACATGATTGCATAAGGAGGAGATACAACCATCTAGCTACTACATGGACCCATAGTCCAATGTGGAACTACTCACGCATCATACCGGAGAGAAGGCCTCTAGGATGATCTCCCCTCCGGTAGGGTGCCGGGAAGAACTTCAGATACCCCCGATCTAGGGACAATGGTGGCGGCGGATACAGACGGTTTTGTGGTGTTTTGATCGGGTACTTAGGGTTTCTGCATCAGGGGATTCTTAAAGGAGAAGTGGCGAGGCCAGAAGGTGACCAGGGGGACACAGCCTGCCCAGGCATGGGTCCACCCTAGGCCGCTCCTGGGGGGTGTGGTGGCCCTGGTTTGCGTCTTTGTCTTCACTTTTGGATTCGTGTCCCCCACGGTAAAATATTAACTTTGGCTTTTGTCCCATCAAATTCCGAGAATATTGATTTTCTGCCTTTCTGCAACCAAAAATAGAAGAAAATAGGCAACTGGCACTGTGGCAACTTGTCAATAGGTTAGTTCCAGAAAAGATATAAAAACACCTCAAAGTGTAGACAAAGAAAAGCAAAGTAGATACTAAACAAGCATGGATCATCAAAAATTATAGATACGTTTCCGACGTATCAAGCATCCCCAAGCTTAACTCCTGCTCGTCCTCGAGTAGGTAAGTGATAAAAAGAATAATTTTTGAGGTGACATGCACCATCAAAACCAAGATCAAACCATTTGCAAGCATTGAAAGATGGGATCAAAGAACTCTAAACATGTGCATGAAAGATAGAGTTCTAACAATAGGACATAGTAACTATGCATGCAACATGAAAGGCTAAAAACAAAGATCATGAATAACATGCATTGAAAAACGTTTGTTTGTTTCACATACAGAAAACATGGTATAGTGGCAATTAGCTTGTCCCTCATAGAGTAGCAAATAGATGCATAGGACACCTTCAAAGTTCACAAGGGTGACTAGAAACAAATAGCATAAGAACAAGTAATATCACAATATGCATCAATCAATAAGCTTTGGGACACTACACACAGAATGGCAACTATGCTCTCTTAATGGTGCCTGAAGGTAGAAGGTGAGACTCAAATAATGGTGAAGAAAGTTCTTTCACAAAGGGAAGCAGGGATTTCAAGTTTCAAAAAGAGCTTCCAAAAATTATGGTACTTGTTAGCTTTCAGCCCTCATTGCCCCTATCATAAGCATCTTGAAGTGATTACGGTTAAAGTGAACAAACTATGGAGTATATGCTTGACGAAGTATAAGTTGGCAATCTCAAGTCCCTTGAATACGAGGGCCACACCTCATGCTACTCAACTTTAGTCACCTGTAAGTTCTTGTCATTGTAAGTACATGCATATCATAGAGAACCGCCAACGGGATACCCCTTGCACATGATACAGGAGCTATACCATAACCAAAATGACAAGGCAAGCAGACAATGAGCAACTCAGCGATCTTTTTATTTACTATGTGCATAACTTTTTATTGAGGATGCTTCATAGATAGCTCACTATGGTGATGCTGCAAGTTTCCACCATGATTAGGCATGTCTTAGGCTAGCGGCCCAGGCGTTTCTATAACACAAAATACAAACTCCATGGTCTTACAAGTTCCCTCTTTATTTCACACCGGTGACATACATAGACAAAAGAGCATGATATAAACTGAGTACAAAGTACAAGTGCAATGTTGAAAACGTTCCCCGTGACAGGACGGTTCTGCTAATTCCAACGTATAAGTGCAAGCATATACAACATAGACAACACAATGGTTCAAGTTTATTAGGGGCAAATAATATAAAGTGTGCCATCAAGTTTGTGAGAGCTGTAATCACTAAGTTTTCACATAACAAAGAGACTTTTTAACTGAAAGATAGGTGAAAACAAGAATATACTTGGAATGGTGTAACACACCATGCATAGTAATTTATAGTGGACATTTGGAATAACTTGGTTTCTTGGGAGTTGGAAGCATGAGTAGATATTACTCATATAAGTGGAGGCTAGCAAAAGACTGGGAGTAACCAACTAAGAGAGCATAATGGCCATAATCATGTAGAGCAACAAAGCATAGAGTGGTACTACAAGTCAAGGACTAAGTGATCATAGAGTCTATGGACTTGTCATAGTCATAACATGGTGTGAGCATGTGCTAAGTCAACCCAAACAAAGCATTAAAGGAGAATACCACAATACTATGCTTTTGCATGCTAAAACAACGCATAATTTCGTCAAGGCATACTAAGCAATCCCAATTGTTTGGAACAAGACATGCTATAGCAATAATCACTAAGCATAAGGTCAAAAGAACACCTAGCATGTCATGCTAAAGTCTAAGTCACAGTCAATGCAAGATCCTCTTGCACTTTTGAGCAAGAACTTCCTACTCCTTTCCAACACAAAGCAACTTATTTGGAAAACAACAAAGCGAGAACGGGGGTCCAAACTACTTTGTTCAAACAATATAAACAACCTAAGAAAACCAAACGAAAACTAAGACGCTCCAAGAACAACACAACAGCGCATGAAACAATAAAAATGAAGTGTCTAAACAGACCTGAGCTTTTTATTGATGAAGAAGGGGATGCCTTGGGAATCCCGATGCTTTGACGCTTGTACCTCTTGGATATTTCTTGGGGCGACACCGGGGTGGCATCCCCAAGCTTGATATTTTGTCCATTCTTCATCTCATTACATCATTCTCTCTCTACACCTGAAATTTTTCCTTCATACAAAACTTTACACAATCTTCATTAGCAATATTAGTGTATTTAAAAGATATTAGACATCTGGCAAAGCTTTGGAACAACAAAACTTTTCACTAAAAACACAAGCTACTGTAGTAACTCCTTCAAAAAGCTCAATTCCCCAAAAGAGAACTCAAAAAGGGATCAATAAGAAGCAAATGCAAATAATGACAGAAATCTGTCAAAACAGACCAGCAGGTAGAAACTGATTTTTTAGAACATCTTCTGTTGCTCAAATCAAAACGTGTTGAACTAACGAAAGTTATCTAACATACTGGGGGATTTATTCGTAAATGTTCAGCTCAATCCTAATTACAAAGACTCCTCACTAGTTTTTTTGGTGGAGGATAGAAATCTGTTTCAGGACAGCAACTCCCCAAATCTTACTTCCCTCTCATTAGAGGTCATTCTTGGCACAAAAAGCAAACAAAAAGGATAAGGAGAGGTCATTACTGAATCAATATCTTCCAAGACTCAAGGAAACTCTTGGGTTATCTCCCAACAAGTACTTTTCTTTAACGCCTTTAAGTTAGGCCCAAGAAGCAAGAAGAATCAAGTGTTTTCAAATGAAGAAGCAACCTTCTTGTTCTTTCCTTTCTTACCTTTATTCTTCTCTTTAGGGAAAATATGGTTGCTCACTAGGGTAGAAAAATGCATAATTTTGTTTCCCACATCTATTACTGCTCCAAGGTGTTTCAGTAGGGATCTTCCAAGTGTAATCTGTCCTTTACCTACACATTCAATAACAAGATAATCAGTAGACATCATTTTCCCTAAGATTTTTGTAAACACACCTTCAGCTATTCCAATGGGTAATAAAGTGGCATTATTAGTAATATATATTTCCTCTCCTCCTTTAGAAAACCCCCAAAGACACAAAGAATCATAAATATCTTTAGGCATGAGACAAAATCCAGACATGATATCACAGCGATCATCAAAAAGTGTAGTATTTATAGAGACTTTGATTGTGGGAAACCACTTTGAAGGCTCAGAGTTTATGGGAACATAATCATGGTAAGCCCTAAGCATGTGATAGCAACTATTCATAGCATCAATACTAGTCTCAAGAGTGTTCAACCTAACAAAAATATTTGTGGAAGAGGAATCAGACTTGCCAAGTGTATTATAAATTGTAATCAACTTCTTTATGGCATCAAAAGATTCATCCTCAGTACATTGAAAAATATGTTTCTCAGCCACAGCATCCAAAGCATATCTATAACGAAGAGCAATACCGTGGTAGAAACTATTGATAACCATGCTAAGACTCATCTTAGGCTCATTTTCCCTCTGTAAAGCAGTGATTCTAGACCAAGCTTCTTTAAAACTCTCTTCACTTTTTTTCTTAAAAGTAAAGATCTCTTCCAAAGGTGTAATAGATATTGGCCCCAAACCAGACATGGTAGAAACTAGGGTAGGAACTAATTTTTTTGTGATTTTGAATAAAGCAAGCAAACCAAACTAGACTAATTTTTTGGGTTTTTGAAAAGAGGCAAACAAAACCAAGAAAAAGAAACTAAGAAAACTAAAAACAAAGTAAAGTGGAAGGAAGTGAAGGACTCCCCTTGTGAAGACGTCCTTAGCCTCCCCGGCAACAGAGCCAGAAAATCCTTGTTGCATGCACCCAATGTTGTCGTGGGGCGCTTTGTTGGGAACCCCAAGACAAAGGTGTGAAGCAGCACAACAGCAGGTTTTCCTGCAGTAAGAAACTGAGGTTATCGAACCAGTAGGAGGAAGGAAACGTCACACAGGTGTTGCAAGAAACGCGGAGACCTGCACAACACAAACTCAAGACTTTGCCCCAATGAATCAGTGAGGTTGTCAAGCTCACCGGTTTGCTGTAACAAAGGATTAACTGTATGGTGTGGACGGTAATGATGGTTTGCGGCAAGTAAACAGTAACAGTGGAAGATGTATCAATGGTAAAGATTGGACCGGGGTCCATAGTTCACTAGAGGTGCTCTCCTTAGATAAACAACATGGCATGAAGGGTAAACAAATTACAGCAGGGCAATTGACAGGAACTGAGCAAGGCATAACAATGCAATACTAGTCAGAAAGATCCTATGAGATTCGATTGGGCAATACAAAAATATACATAGACCGCCATCCAACTACATCTATGACTAGAAGTCCACCTTCAGGTTATCATCCGACCCCCTTCCAGTATTAAGTTGCAAGCAACGGACAACTGCTTTAAGCAATGTGTGTAAGGTAAATAATCCACTTGTTCCATGAACAAGAGACCGTTGTTTTCTCCCTAGCAGCAACAGCACATCTACCACCGAAGACATTTTTGTCACTTCCCTTGGAAACTAGAGGCATGAACCCACTATTGAACATAAATACCCCCCCCCCCCCTCTTGGAGTCACTAGCAACTACTCGACCAAGATAGCTACTAACAACGGAGATCATGCAAGATCACAAACAACACAAACATGATAGAATCATAAAGACAAAACCATTAACCAAACTGACATAATAATCTCAATATCCATCGGATTCCCGCTAACACAACATGCATGATTACAAATAGATTAGATCTTGATCATGAATGGATCTCACAAGATCTATACATGAAAGCACAAGGAGGAGATACAACCATCTAGCTACTACATGGACCCATAGTCCAAGGTGGAAATACTCACGCATCATACCGGAGAGAAGGCCTCCGGGATGATCTCCCCTCCGGCAGGGTGCCGGGAAGAACTTCAGACCCCCCCCCCCGATCTAGGGACGATGGTGGCGGCGGCTACAGACGGTTTCGTGGTGTTTTGATCAGGTACTTAAGGTTTCTTCATCGAGGGCTTCTTATAGGCGAAGGGGCGAGGCTAGGAGGCGACCAGGGGGGCCACACCCTGCCCAAGCATGGGTCCACCCTAGCCCGCGCCTAGGGGGTGTGGTGGCCCTGGTTTGCATCTCTGTCTCGTCTTCTGGATTTGTGTCCCCCACGGTAAAATATTAACTTTGGCTTTTGTCCCGTTCAATTCCGAGAATATTGATTTTCTGCCTTTCTGGAACCAAAAACAGAAGAAAACAGTCAACCGGCAATGTGGCAACTTATTAATAGGTTAGTTCCAGAAAAGATATAAAAACACCTCAAAGTGTAGACAAAGCAAAGCAAAGTAGATACTAAACAAGCATGAATCATCAAAAATTATAGATACGTTTCTGATGTATCAGGTCCATAGAGCTAGCACCATATACACCACAATACGATAGGCGAGATGCAATTAAATCTCAAGTTGTGGCAGATTTTTTGTGGACTAGATGGAGATGCAGTATGAACCACCATTGCCAGACCCGAATTATTGGAAGATGCATTTTGACGGGTCCAAGAAAAAAATGGGTCTGGGTGCCGAAATAGTTCTTACTTCACCAAAAAAGGATCAGATCAAGTATGTGTTGCAGATCCACTTCACTGCATCCAACAATCTTGTCGAGTATGAAGCACGTGTTCATGGGATCAAAGTGGCTAAGGAGATTGGCATTAAAAGGATCATGTGCTTTGGCGACTCAAATCTATTTATTCAGCATGTATCTGGGTACTGGGATGCGCGAGACGCGAATATGGCACTGTACCATTTCCATGTGCAACAAAATTTGGGATACTTTGACGGGTGTGAGTTTCATCACATACCCAGAGCAGAAAACGAGGCATTTGATGTGTTATCAAAGCTAGGGTCATCCCGGCAAGCAATCCCGCCAGGAGTAGCACTGGAACATCTCAGAAATCCATCGGTCAAACCGTCACCCGAATCTAAATCAATATTCATCCCGGCAAGCCAGGAATCGGAGGCTGTGCCAATGGACATTGACATAGGGACATGTTCGAGTAACCCGAGGACTTCCGAATCACACTCGAGGACTCCTCAGGTTATGTCGGCAGAAATTATGTCGGCTGAGCCCATGCAAATTGATGGAGAAACAGATCTAGCACCAGTGATACCAATCTGGGCACAGCCAATATTCAACTACTTAAAGGATGGAACTTTGCCTGATGATGAGACATTAGCAAGACAAATAGAAATAAGGGAAAAAGCATACACCATAATTAACAAGGAGTTGTATAAGAGGAGTGTGACATGTGTGCTACAGCGTTGCGTTAGCTCAGAACAAGGCCAAGAAATACTGTTCAATATTCACCAAGGAGAATGTGGGCATCATGCCTCATCAAGAGCATTGGTATCCAAGGCATTCTGACATGGATTTAATTGGCCAAGCACACTAGCGGAGGCATAGGACTTAGTAAGAAAATGCAATGGGTGTCAACGATACATAGCAAAAACACATCTGCCAGCATCAGAGCTGAAAACTATACCAATCACTTGGCCACTCGCGGTATGGTGCCTGGACATGGTAGGCCCATTCAAACCCACGCGTGGCGGCATGACTCACATCCTAGTGATGATTGACAAGTTCACAAAATGGATATAACTGAAGCCCATCAAAAATCTTGATGGAAAAACAGTTGTCACATTCCGGAGGGATATAATCCTAAGATACGGCTACCCGTACAACGTAATCACAGACAATGTCACAAACTTTGCCGAAGGATATTTTGCTCGATTTTGTCGGGATTACCGAATAAGACTTGATGTAGCATCAGTCTTTCACCTAGAATCAAATGGGTAAGTTGAACGAGCTAATGGGCTAGTTCTATCTGGGATAAAATCCCAGCTAATGGAGCCACTCCAGAGATCACCAGGTTGCTGGCTAGAGGAATTACCCTCAGTATTATGGAGCTTAAGAACAACTCCGAAATGATCAACTGTCTATAAGCCGTTTTTCCTTCTCTATGGGGCAGAAGTAGTTTTGCCTGCCGACATATAACACGACTCGCCAAGAATAAGGCAATACTCGGAAGCCGAGGTGAAAGAATCTCGAGAAGATTGATTGGACTTACTCGAAGAAGCTCGAGAACTGGCATTGTCTAGATCCGCCATATACAAACAAAATCTCCGACTCTATCACAGCCGAAAAGTTCAACCTCGTGTTTTCTGAGAAGGGGATCTAGTGCTCAGACTAGTGCAACGCACAACTGGGATGCACAAATTATCACCCCCATGGGAAGGTCCATTCATTGTAAGCAAAGTATTGCACAATGATTCATATTATGTGATAAATGCATGTGAGGCACACAAGAAAAAGGCGGACAGGTCAGGTGATGAAACCAAAAGGCCGTGGAATGTGGCATTGTTTCGTCCTTTCTATACCTAGGGAAAGCAATGTATGTATCTCTCAAACTCTCACATGTCGGACGCTTATGCCGGCTATGTGCTAATAATAAAAATGGTATGACTCGAAAATCTGACTAGGGACTCCCCCTCATGTTCATTGTTACCTATTTTATGTCGGCTGGCGCTGTCGCCTAAACTTATCTAGGATTAGTAATGTATACACATATAAGGTAAACTCTTCGACTATGTTGTTGTCCAAAAACATGGCTTCATGGCAAGCAAGAGAAAAAGGCCAAGGACGGGTAAACGTGAATAGCGGATAAGCAAACGAAAAAACACGAGTCGGCCCTATGTATATTTGTAACTAACCCATTGCAGGATATGTCGGCCTATATGTCGAATGACTCTAGGTCAAGTTACCTAGTTTCATACCTGCTAACTTAGTCCTTATGATTTTGAGACTAATGTCGAAAGCCAAAAATAAGGTAGACAAGAGCCAAATTCAAGGATAGGGAAATCGACAAATGAAACTCGGGGACTTTCACCTGAGAGATTCGCATTTAAGCTAGAATAGAAGTTTTAGCCTTCATAAAGGCACACACCCAAAAGAACTGCAATATTTGTTACATCTGCACCCGACATACCGGGGATCTCATGAAGTTTAAGTGTTTTTCAATCCAGCTTAAGAGGCAGCTGCACTCAGAGGGGTTTCATCCCCAGGCTTGGAGCTTGGAGCATCATATGGTTCGGCCGAGTCACGAGTGTTGGCAGCCACATCTGATTCGATCGCTTCGCTGTCGGCGGCACCCTCCTCAGTAGTCTCAGCAGCGGGTTCAGCGGGATCCAGGAAACTTGGCCCGTCGCACCAAGCATGAACCAAGGCATACTCGACCATGACATTGGCTCGCTCCTGGCACCTTTTCACGAGCTCTGGGTCATGAGTCCACTTCCCTTCGCCCCTCATGTTCTAGAGAACATCAAGATTGATGTCTTCATACCAGGAGAGCTCAAAGGACAAGGCCTTGTCTGCAGCAGTGCGGCCAGCCGACTCACGCCACTCATCCAGCCTTTCCTCGGAGAGAAGAAGTCTGGCTGCGAGAGGCTCGATGAGTTCAGGCGGGTCTTCATCTGTCCAGAGCGTCCTAAATACATGGATTGTCGACTTAAGTAAATCGACACCACATGAATTCACAGTGGTTACGCGCTCTAAAAGGGCAGCCAGATGCTCGTCAATGGTAACCTCGCCATCTGCCTGGTCACCAGACTCGGACCACACCTTCTTCATCGCTCTCAGGGCGAACATGTTGGCCTCGGGGAAGTTTTCTGCAAAGGAAACAGGGAATCATCAAAGGACACGAAAAATATAGAATAAAGAACAAGAACTCAGCAAAAAAGAGTAAGAACTCACTACCGATGAAAGAATTGATGCAACCGACCTTGGTATGCCAGATATTTGCTTTCGCTTGAAGGGCATCCAAGTCTTGGTGAGCCGAGTCTAAAGCTGACACGGCCTCCTTAAGCAGCTCATTCATTTTCTCGATTTTCCGGAAAACTGCCCCTCTTTCTAAGCAAAATCCTAGCGAAGACCCTCCACCTCGGACTTGTGCTTCTGCTCCATATCCGCCATCTGTTGTTTGAGCTGAGTCACCTCGTCTCGGTCCTTCTGGAGCTCAATCTAGTGTTGACCTGCGTATTCGAAAGAATGTTTCATTAATACCAGCATGGAAACAATATCACGGGATTGTTCCACGAGCAAAAGTATCTTGGATGCTCCGAGATAAAAATGGATGAACGAGAAAACACTGAAGCTAGGCAGCTACAAAATTTCTAAGGAAAAGAGCATTACCTTCAGCGTCAATGATTTGCTTGTGCAGCGTATCAATGGTGGATTGTTCAGTAGCTGTGGAAAGAATAACAAGAGGAAGCCAAGATAACAAAATAAAGATTGGCCAGTAAGAAGGGGGTCGAGTAAGGATGTACCTAGGCCTTGGCTTTCAGCTTTCAGGTCATGATGAGTAGCAGCGAGCTTCTGATATTTCAATATCAGGCTCTGATGAATTTTGGTGCGCTCATTATGCGTAAGCTGCAAAAAGAGGAATAAACAGAAAAAGATCAGTGGATCGAAAAATTCAATCTTGGCAGAAAATAAAAGGATGTATAATTTGGCTATGAGCTTACAGCCGAGTAGCTGCGTTACTCAGCAGTAACCTCAGGGGCTAGGGATCAGATTTTTCACATAAGGTCTTAGCAAAAACAATAAAAATGGTGCCTTCGTTCTAAGCTTACAGTCGAGTAACTACGTTATTTGCCAGTAACCTCGGGGGCTAGGGAGCAGATTTGTGACACATGGTTTTAACAAGAAAAAGAAAAAGACATACCCTAACTAGGAGCTTATAGCCGAATAAGTTCTTTACTCGGCAGTAACCTCGGGGCCTAGGGAATATGTGAATATAAAAATACTCGGAACATGAAAGAGTAAAACAGGGGCATACCTCGTTCATCCAGTCGACGTGTGTCATAAGTGCGATGGCCTGGTGGGTCATCTCGGACACTGTCTTGGGGCCCAGCTACAACTGCTGACCCGAACCCGAAGGAGCACCTGAGTTAACCTCTTGATCGCTTGTAGCATTCCACTCCAAGGCGAAGGGTTCAAAAGAGCCAAGACTGTCCCCGCCGAGCGTTCCAGTAAGAACCCGCCCTTTCTTCAAGGCATTTCCTGCAGCGGCACGCGTGGTAGTGGGGCTGGCGTGTTATGCACTGGCTCTAGGAGCACCGCCGGATCCAGGAACGACCAAAATTTTCCCAATTGACCTACCATAGCGGGTGTCTTTCTTGATGGGGTTGGCTTAATCTGCGGAGCTGAGCCAGGAGCAAAGACCAAGGTCTGCTGCTTAGGACTCGTCGTCTTTGCAGGCGCAGTCCGGGTCGGACCAGATGAAGCAGGCCGGGTCTAGGTATTAGCTGCTAGAGCTAAAGGAGCAGGTCTGGTACTGGTTTGTTGAGACGAAGGAGCCGAGCGAGCAGGCTCAGTGACTGGCTGAGAAGTAGAGACAAGAGTTTCCTTTACTGGGGGAGATGCTGTAGACACGTTCTGGGAGGACTCGGCGCCGATGTTGTTGGCGCCGGGTCCCAAATCCACATTCTCGGAGGCAACTAGAGAGGCAGGACGAGTCTCCCCCGCTGAGTGCACTGCCGGGTCGGCTTTAGGGTGAGGCTCGGAAGCCTCAACCATGGAAGCAGATACCCGAACAGGACTTTGAGGTTCTGGAGCAGCACGGGCAGGGTAGACTAGTTTGGAGATAGAGGAGGCCATGCAGGTGGCAGACTGATTTGCAGACAAGGCGGCGCTGCAAAAAAAAACGTAAACCTGTAAGGAAAGAACCCCAGAAAGGAAAAAAGTAAGGTAACAACCAGCGAAAGTTACCCGAATACAGTGGGGTCGTGCGGCACGCGACGACCAACCCGACATGTAGGCTTGCGGGGCTCCGAAGTCCCAGCTTCAGGGGCCACAATAGTCTCGATCCGACGTTTCTTGGAGGCCTGAGTACTAGAGGAGGCCCCACGCCTCTTACCCGATTTGGTAACGGGGATCTTGCCACGACCGCCAACGGCGAGGGGAGGATCCTCGTGTACCTGACCAGCTGCATCAGTAAATACAAGACTCAACGGGATAAGACAAAAGATTAAGGCAAAGGACAAGTACCTCCAGAATGTCACAATCATCATCATTATCATCTGACCAATCCCGCAAAGGATTTCAAGTGAAATTCTTACCCAGATTCGGAGTGGCAACAGCGTGAGGAATGGGCATAAAGCATTCCAGGTCAAACTCATCCTCGTCATCATCAGATCGATCGTTGAAATAGCTACAGGGAGGAACGGCGCTATCGTCAACCTGATGCACAAGATTCTACGAGAGGCAAAGAGAACGGAATCAATACAAGAAATGGGTGAAAAGTAAATGCCGAGTAAAGTATGTCGGAAACTTACCCATGGAACGAGTCTATCCCGGCTGAAAGGGGGACAACTCCAAGTCCAATCTTCTACCAAGTTCATCTTGAAGATGGAGCTGACCCGACGAGCGAAGGATTCGTTGGCGAGCTCAAGAGTAGAGTGCCGAGTGGAGTCATGAGAACCGCTCATGAAGCAGATCTTATGACACCTAGCCTAGATGGGGCTGACTCGGCGGGAAACGAAAGTGCACATGAGGTCCCCCTCAGTCGGGTGGAACTCCTCCTTTGGGTCGAGCCTCGATGATGCCGTGGGCCTCGTTCACCGCCGGGTTCTTATCCTGCGGGTCAAGCTTCAAGAGGTCCTTGCTAGGAACCTCATCTTTGAAGGGGGAAAGACGGATGAATTCATGTTGCCCACTGTTCTTGACATAGAAGAAATTTCTATGCCACTTCTTTGCAAGAATCAAGACTAGTTACGCGAGGAAAGATGGAGTCCCCCTGGGCGTGATGCTAGAAGCACCACACAGGGTAGGCCTCTTCTCAGAGGAGGGAACGCCGGGATCCAGAATGACCTGAATCCGAAAATTAAAGTATTTGGCCCAAAGAAGAATAGTGGGCTAGAGACCAAGGTAGCCCTCGCAGGCAGAAATGAAGCAAGAAAGGGAGCCAATGGCATTGGCGGGAAGATGAAGAGTTTGCAAGTAAAAAGTGGACAAAAAGGACTTAAAGAAATCACTGACTGGAAGAGTAAATCTGCTATCAAAGTGAGAAATAAAAACTACCCATTCATCGGGCTTAGGTTTGGGAGAAATCTCACCAAGAGGAAGGTGACAATAAACATCAAGAGGGATGCACTTGGTAGCACGCAGCCACTCAATATTTCGGAGAGAAACTTCCAAGATCTCCCAGGCACCACGCTCGCCGACGGTCTCATGCTCCTCCACCTCTTTGCCTCTATCGCGGGCGTACATGATCTCCAGCGGCTCGAGCCCTTCCTCCATCGGAAGAGAACTAGATTGCCAAGGACCCATGAAGGAATCGCAGGAAGGAAGAGGGAATTGCTTGGCCAGTGGTGCGAGTGGGAAGAAGAACTAAGGGGCAGTTGCAGATTGGGGAGGCACGAGGAAGAAGAAGGCTAGGGGGAAACTGAAGCGGCAGGGACGGTTAAGTTCTTCCCATGCCCCTACTTAAAGGGGGTAAAAACCCCAGGCGTGGGATCCTTGTGTGCGGTGTGGCCACGGTGTGGCCGTGTACGCTGCCGAGTAAACGCTTCAGCGAGTGCCACATGTGTGTGATACACGAGTCATGCCACACCACGTCACGCTGTGCAAGATACGAGGCATTGAGCGATGGGACTACCACAGTGACGGGAGTAACTGCGCCACGTGCTGTCAGGATTTGAGACAAAATTTAGGGCAAAACATCATGATTACAACCTGTTAGTGACTAAGGTTAATATAAAAATCCCATGGTGACTCGGTGAAACCAGATATGACTCGGCAAAGGTCAGAAAGACCACGCTAAGTCAAATATTAGACTACGAAAACCAAGATACAACTCGGCAAAGATCGGGATTAGGCCATATAGGCAAACCTGCATGAGAAATGCAGAATAAAAAGAGAAGTTCCAAGTGCGTTAAAGGAACCTGGAGATGCCTAACAACAAAAACTGCTAGGCCTCACCACCTTCGGGGACTAATGTAGGGGGGATAACCCCCGGTAGGGTCATAAGGGGTAAAACATTGCCTAGCTTGGCTTAGGCCGAGTCAAAGAAGTAACCCGTCGGGTCTTAACGGTCGGAATACAGAGCATGTATAAGGCCGACATAGGAAGTATGTCGGCCCGAGCAGGATAAAGGTGTTCGCCTTGCAGGTAGCGACAAGCCGGGTCTTAGGAGGGAAGGCCGGGTCAAGAAGGACACATGGTTACTTTCGAAGTAAGAGAAAGGAGGGACCATGGTAAAGCATGGTCAAAAGAGAAGGGCACCGCTGGGTGACAACAAAGGAGTCGGGTGACGCCAAAAGCAAGGAGTGACGTATAAAGCACCGTATGACACCGTGGAGCTGGCGTCTATGTACGAAAGGACCTTTGGCTGTACAGCTTTGCTGACTAGATCAAGGGCCTAGGGATGGCCCATGAACCAGCCCACGTAGTAAGGATAAAGATCCAAACAGTAAACCCTTGGGCCCAAAGTTGTAACCTAGCTACCCCATCGCCTATATAAGGAGGGGCATAGCTAGGGATCAGGGGGATCGACCAGGTAGTGAACTAGTGCCTTGAGGCTATGCTTGAATAGCTCTAGGAGCACTTGTAAACATTAAGGAGGAATAAAAACCACAAGTCTAGAGAGTTCATCGTGTTCATTGTGTTCATCGTGCACGGCTAGACAGTGCACTCCCTCCCCGGTTACCTCAAGCGTCCATTCAGCCCCCAACTTAAGCCTACCCATGGTATCTACTGTGACACCACCATGACAGTCCAAGTCCTTGGTGCTTCTACACAAAAAGATCTATACCAGTTGCAAACATTATTTGACAGTGTTTGTTTAAACAACTGATTTTGACCATATCAAGATTATAGTTATCGAACATAACCAAAAACATCTTCAAAGAATTGTAAGTGCCCATCTGGACTCTCTTCATCGGTTCCTGCAAATTTCTTAGAGTGTAGTAGTTCAAATAATAAAGGATGGATCTCAATACTAACAGGGTTTATGCTTTTGTTGACAGTTATAAAGGCGTCCATGGGTGAACCCATTTTCCTTACTGTCTCAAGCTGGATTAAATGTTGAGTGTTGTCCATTGTTATGGTCCTGCAACTTAAATCAAAAATTAGTCAACAAAAGTAAATAGCTAAAAGTAAAGTGACTTATAGCGCTAAGCTTCCCGGCAACAGCACCAGAAAAAAGCTTGATGACTGCAAGTGCACAGATCGTTTGTAGCTAGTTTCGAAATAAAGATATCAATCCCACAGGGAGCAGTAAGCGAAATACTAAAATTATTTTAACTAAAACTAAACGAAGTACTTAAGGAAAAGATGTAAGAAAAGTAAAATTGTTTTTGGGCTTTTGATTGAGTAAAGCAATTAAACGAACTAAAGTAAAACTTAATGCAGAAAGTAGGAATCGCGTATGTAAGAAAGCTTGGAACTGTAATAGGAAAGAAGGCGTTCTCGAGGAGTGGTAGAAACACCGCTAGCAATTTATACTGAGCAATCAAGATTATTATAACAAATATTATCATGACATGTATGTATGTGGGACGAGCTCTATATATGGAAGAATAGGCAGTAACCACTGCTCACATCATCCTTAATAACTATAGCTGACAGATAAACAACATCAATCGTATTATCTCGCTATTAAGGGATTTCTCCCGTGGCATGGAGATGGCTTAATGAGTTCTCATTTCTTCCCCAAGTTAGTACGTAAGGAATGACAATAGCTTTATAGTCATAGTAAGTGATATCATCCCTCCATCTACCAACAAGTAATCCCCTTCATCAAGTCCTCATAAGATGCAAATATTAAGGAGGTGCACAACTCCCAACATCAAGATGAAGACAATTAACACATACACATAATGATGTATAACATAATAATCTCTATCTTATCTCAATCTCATACTAGGGTTTCTCCATCTTACCAAGAACTAATGATCTACTCAGACATGGAGGCAATCAACATCATGGCAATGATAATGGAAACAATAATACATGAATAGTTCTTGTACAAATCCACAACTATTACGGGAATTACAACAAGATCTAGATGGGATGTAGATGGGATGGATGGAGATGTAGGTGATGCAGCGGTTGATGAAGATGTAGATCGATGCCTTAGCTTCCTAGATCTGCATAGGGCGAAGATGTCTCCCTTGGTAAAGTCCCCCCTCCAGATCCCTTCCGGAGGTGAGGTTTTCGGTGATTTCTGGATATTTTGTATGTCGTCTCATCGATCTAGTTGCGCGGTGTGAAACTATTTGAGGAGGCGGTGGCGGTGCCAACTATACGGTGGGAACTATACGGACGGAGAAAATACTCCCACCGTATAGTTGGTCATTAAACCTTCTATACGCTTTGATCGCTTCAAGTTTTCTTATGGTGTTATTGATATTTCCCAAATTAGCGATTTACGTTGTTTTTCACTCCTTTTCGCCCCAATACAACTGATCCAAAAATTGTGTCCATCGTATCCATCATATATCCTAATCCTGGGGAAAATAGACATAAAATATGCGCGCGAACGCCTAAAATACCAAGATCCTACCACTACAGTGTAAAATAATAATATAAAACATGATGCAAGACGAAGACGGCGGCAACTATATGGTCAAAAAAAATATTCCCACCGTATAGTTGGTCGTTAAACCTTCTAGTTGCTGTCCTCGTTTGCTTCCAAAAAGAGACTTGCATGTTTTCACCTGAGTATTGTATATTTGTTGTTGAAACCTTCTGTTGATGTTCAGAACCTAAAACATATACTGAAAACTAAGTTTTCTTTGCTACCGAAGTATTAGATTTAGGTAAAGCTAGAAAACCATCAAATCTAGACGAAAACCATTAAAAGTGTATCGAATCTCATAGCTATCAACTGTAACATCCCAAAAATACTAAGCTTGGATCATCAAGCATTAGTCATCAACATTTAGGGTTAACAAAAACTTTTCTAAATAAATTTATGAATGCATGCATATGTGTATGCATGGATTTTGAAATTCTTTGGAACCACCTTGTTTGATTGTTTCATTGCTTGTAAAATGTTTCTTAGGTGAAATAAACATCATCTAAAACATTTCCCACACTTCTCCTAAAGACAATTAAATCAAAACAAATATATTAAATGAATGGTCACTTTGACCAATTTAACTCCCATGCCTACTTTGGCTGTCTCAAACTTTCAGAACCTAACAGAAACTTTTCTGGATCTTTGCACCCCTTGAATGTACTCCTAACAAAGTATCAAGGCCCACTTTGTGATCATCCAGAAACTTTCAAATGCATAGTTTAAATGACAATTCAAAATTGAATCTTTCTCATATGGGAAGATCCCACTTTTTCAAAAACCACTCAAACAAGCTCAACTTTCAAAACCCAATCATCTGTAGACTCACCAACACCAACCTAGCGAACCCACCAAAATTCAAAACTTGAATTCAAAACTTGAATTCATGCGGCCATTTCATCAAACAGGTTGCAGATACAAATCAAACAAACATCAAACACTATAGTGTGCAGTAAAATTGGCCTAACGTGTTCCCTATTTAGCTCACAACCAGCTCAGTAGATCATCTAGGAAGATTAACCAAGCACTAGCACCACTGTGAGCTTGCCATTGCCATCAATGGTAAACAGCTGAACACACCCATGTCACCCCCATGTCGACAGCAAGCTAGGAGGAGACACAAGCCTAGCCAGCATGTCTGGGAGGCAGCCCACCGTCCACCGCCACTCCCTGTCCCAGCCTCGAACCTTGCCAACCACTGGACCACACGCACGGACCGTGCCCAGACCTCCGGCGACCATGCCGAGCGTGCGCCAGAGCACCACCCTCGACCGAAGCCCACAGACCGCGCGCCGCCCTCGCCGCGTGCATACACAATCCCCACCGTCCCAGGAGACCGCCAGACATCCCTGTTAGCCGCCCCGTGAAGCACAGCCACCGCTCGCCGTCGAAGACGCCGCCTCTGCCGCGCAGAGCGTCGCATGTTCCAGACCAAGCCGCACCGCCCCACGCCTCGAAACCATGTTGTAGCATCCCAATTGTCTAACAATTGTAATGCTACTTGGTCTAGTAACATAATGGCTACTTCATATATATAATTGTTGCATCATCATTATATCATGCTCATGTCATCATGCCACCTTGCATTTGAGCATCATATAAAACCCTTTTTGTGTTGGTTCTTCTCTCATATGCATTGTAAATTGTATTTGCCTCTTGATATTGTATTTGGTTCTTGATATATTGTTTAAATGCCCAAGTTGAGTTGGGGGCATATCTTTTATTCAACTCCATCACCTTTCTCTACCACCACCTTATAATTCCACCATCCAACTAAATATGAGCTTTGCACTTTATTGGGTTTTACCTCTAGCTCATGTGGGTTGGGATGGATCCAATTCTATTTCCACATGCTCTCATCTTAGCATCATGTTGTTTTCACATTGTTGATATGTGGAGCCACCTTTGCATGCATTATGGGTAGTGCTCCTTTTTCCTAGCTTTCATATGGGTTATCATGGATTTATGCTCATGTTGGGATATTTTTGGAACTATCAAACATCTAGTGGAATATACACACTAGCAAGTCCCAATCATAATCAAATGTGATCATGTCCATCTGGAACTTTCCTTTAAATCCTTTTGCTTGGCCTTATTCCACTTTTGGAAATGCATAAGAATAATGCCATGTTAATAATATTGTTTTCACAAGAATTTAATCATGACAATTATCATTTTTGCATGGGCCATGCAAGAGTATTCCTCACCTTTAACCATTTGTTTTTCTTGGGTTTAGTGATCCATTCTTTGTGGGATCATCTACATATCTCTCCACCATCTCCATAATCTCATCTACACCATTTGTTCCTTTCCTTTCCTTATGCAAATGAGGCCTCTTCCCTATATTCTTTTCCTTCTCTTTTCCTTGTTTACCTTTTCACCTCATCTTAGCCTAGATCCAAGCCCTCCCCTCACTCCATAGCTATCTCTGTTCTATATCAAAATTTTGCTAAAAGCTTCCAAAAAGAGGTATTTCTTAGGTTTGTTTAAACCTGCAACAAAACAAAACAAATCAAAACAATTTTTGTTAAAATAAAAAGAGTTAAAGAGAGGAAAAACCTTACCTGCAGCCTAGTAGCAGTACCAGAGCAGCAGCCCACCGACGTAGCCTTCCCCTGTCGCGGCCCATCTCCCGGCCCACTTCCCCAGCCGGCCTTTTCCAGCCCGTACCGCTTCAGCCCCGTTGCCTCGCTTTGTTCCTCTTCCCCTCCGTCTGTCGCCGTTTCGCCCTCCTCTCTCCTCTGCTCTGACGAAGAGGAGCAGGTGGCCGTCTCCCACGCCGTCATCCGCGTCAGCAGGCACGCCGAGCACGTGATCCGCCCTGCCTTTATCCCCTCGCGCTGTGCTGCGAACCCTAGCTGCCGTCCTCGTTCTCCCTTCCCCTTCTCCACCGAGCCGCGCCGCCGCCAGACCGAGCGCCGCGACAACGTTGCCGCCCGCCGGAGACCGAGCACTCGCCGGGGTGCTTCGCCGTGGACCGTGGAGTCGATCCTGCCGCTGGGAGACGCCAAGCACGCCCGGAGCCTCCCCCTCGACAGAGAGCCGCCAACACCACCGCTACGACCTCACCGTCCCCGCCGCTCCGACCACCTCCTGCCTCGTTTCCGGTGGAAATCGATCAAGGTGAGCTCCCCCCCCGACCCTCTTCCGTTTTACCCCTTCTGCGTGTCTAGCGCCGCCCGTTTGTGACCCCGCCGGCGAGCCGCCCCGCCGACGCGCAGACCCAGCCTAGCGCTCCCCCCTCTGTTCCCCGGCGTGCCCCGTCCAGCACAGCCCGCCGCCGCCGACCTTCCTAAACGAGAGCGGTAGCCGTAATCTTCCTTTGCGTTTTCCGTTTTGTCAGCCAGAGCTAACCCGCCGCAAAGGCGACGCCACCCTCGCCGGAAGATCTCGCCGTCGCCAGTCGTCATCGAGATTCAGAGAAAAGCGCCAGTTTCAGTCAGAGCTCGCGGGGCCGTTTTGCAAAAAGAACCCCCGCGCTTTGGTCGATCACGCCCAGGTCCCTAGCAGCCCAGTGCCCCCACCTGTCAGCCGCCCGACTTTTGGTAGAAAAACCCCCAGCATCCCAGGCCCTCACCCCGCACTCCTTCCCCGCTGCGCGCCGTGGTTCACCCGTGCCCCCTCGCTGTCACGTGGGACCTGCTTCACCATCGGGCCCGCATGTCAGCGCCTGGGCTGGCTAAGCCGCGGTAGCAGAAGTTCGTACTCGCACGCGTGGCCCCAGTCCGCAGTGGCCCACCCGTCAGTGACCGTGGCTAGTTTTGCCTGAGTAACAAAAGTTTATCCTGTTGTCTGTTTTATCTAAACCTTTTCAAAACTAATTTAAATTCAAAATTCAAATCTGTTTTAAAATAACTTTTCCAATATTATTCCAAATAATACAAATGGTATATGTTTTGAAATCAGAAAAATGTGAGGATTTCAAATATGCCCTTCAAAATCTATTTGGACACTTTAATTTTCGAGTTGATTAAAATTACAATAAAATGCCCTTTTCCTTAATTAATTAATAACTTTTGTTTTATAACTCCAAATTTAACAAATGATATGTCTAAATTGATTAGCTCGACGAGACCTTTCTGTTTATGCATTCCTTGTTCTGTATTGCAGCATGCATCATATAAATATAAAGTATACAGCAACTTATTCGAGAATAAAATATGACCAAAACTCAATAAAATGTTTATTTCTTGTATTCTACACCTCACCCATGCCATGCTACTCTATTGCCATGCAAATTGTGCATCATTCATCATGGCATGATTGTTTGCTTGTCGCATTTTATTCTTATGTGTGTGCACTTTATTTATGTTGGCCCTTGTTTGTTTGGTTCTTCTTCGAATAGACGCTGAGCAGGGGATATATCAAGAAACCCAGGAGCACTACCCAGATCCTTCTCTCGCTTCAACTGAGCTGCCAGGCAAGCACTACCACATGCTTGCATACATATAGTACCTATTGCCTCTATCTTATTCTTGCATCATTGAGTCGCGATTGCACTAAACTGAATCCCAAGTACTGCATAGCCTTTACTTTTAAACCCCACCGAAGCTTGTTCCTCCATCCCATGAGCCATTACTACAGGAGTTGTTTGAGCCATGCGGGTCGTAGAACAGCATGTGTAGGGTATGTGAGTGTCTGATGGATAACGAGGTACCTAAACAACTTAACCTGAGTAGTATGGGATAACTAATGAAAGTGGCACCGGTGAGCAATATGTGCTATTTGGTTTTTCATGCTCACTTGTGTCCCGTAGGACCCCGAGTACTTGATTCCTGTTCCTTGAATATTCGCGCTATCCACATCCGGGAGGCTTATGGGACCCCCCTGAGCCAGAGCTTGATTCATTCTTATTTCTTGGGGCCACAAACTAGTTTGAGGTTTTATTTACTATCCTGTACTTATGCCATGCTTTACTGCTTTATTTAAATTGTGCGAGGTACTGCACCTGTACTGTTTAGGGCCGTGACACGTTTTCGCTGTATCGACAAACCCAGTCACACTTTCGGGTTCCCAGTCGTTTACAGCCGTCCCCACAAACCTTGAGTCCGTCTCGGAGCCGGCCAGCTTCGTTGCGGGTATACTTAATGGGGTGGCCCCCTGAAATATTTCTGAATCTTGTGATTGCTTTGTCGTGAAAGCCTCGTTGGGTTTTGATTTGGTTTTTCCGAGGTTGATCGAGTGTGTGTTGCTATTTGTGCACCCCTGCAGGGTAAAACTTTCTGAAAGCCGTGTCCGCGGTTATGGACGACTTGGAGCATAGTTTCTCGATCATAGACAAGTATAACTAAAGTACCGCTTTTAACTTGACTAAGTACCTGACTAGTAAATAGTGCAACACTCATGGAATGGTTAATAAAACTGCCAACGGATGGGGGGTTGTTCGTCCGCTTCCTCGTTGGTAAGCGAGGAGGAGGATGGATCTGTTAATATTACTGTTATAACTGTTGTTATTAATTCACGGACATCCGTCTATCTTTGGTTAGGCGGATGGTTAGCGAGTATCTATAGAATTGTTAGGGTTTATCTTTTGCTGCAATTGCGTCACCCCAGGTTGTGTCCCCTTTAGAGGCATAAAGACTTGCTGAGTACCCCTAGGGTCTCACACGATAAATTATTTGATTCAGATGAACAGGTACACTCACGAGATGGATACTGGGTGGAGGAGACGAACGATGTGGGCAACAATCATTCGGTGTAGAGATTCCGGGAACGGGGATCCGTGAGATCTGTGGGCGGGATGTGTTTATTTATGGGGCATCTTATGCCGATTTGCTTCTTATCCGTACTCGGATCTTGTTTTCCGCTTCCGCCTGCTACTCTGATGTTTGATGTATGAGGAGATATCCTAAACTATAGATCTATCTAGGATATTTGGATCTTGCCGTATGGCGTTGCAATATTTCTATTTCTTTTAGATTGAATGGCTCTGAGGACTGTTGTATGGTGGCTTGCATACATACTCATTTGTGTATGTAGTTGATCCCTTCGCCTGCCGATTACGCCGCCCGTTCTTGTCCCGATGTTTGGAAATGGTTAGGACGGCCGAAAGGTCTACCTGTGAGTGGCATTTGGGCCCCACCGTACTATTTTAACCATTTCCGCTCATCCAGGCTTGTAACTAGGAGTGTAATTCACCGAGGTAGTTACAATTGGTATCAGAGCCATCCCGCCCTTCAGGGTCTCAGCCAAATGGTCGTTGTCAGTCTAGCAAATATTTTTGGTAGCTATGTATACTAGGGAAAAACAAAACGCGAGAGTAGGACTGCTTCCACTTTTCTTCTTACCCACCCACCACCCTTTTCTGGTAAGGAAGTGTAACGTTTTCAATCCTTTTCTTAAAATTCAAACTAGGATTCACGTGTTCTGGGTTTCCGTAGTACCATAGAAAGTGAGTGTGTGTGTGTGTGTGTAATTCCTTGTCTATCTGTTGCATCCAACATGTTATCTTTATCTGCCTTTGGTTATCAACTGTTGGTACATTCCATACTGACAGGCTTTTGAAAACCGGCGCGATCTATCTGACTCCTTGTTAACCGGTGCCATCTTCTTAAGGGTGTCCTTCCTTCTAGCAACTCCACATTCTGTGAAACCATCAGTTGCTAATCTCTACCTGATAAGTGATTTTGCGCATCTATTGGTATTTTAATGCCGAAAAATGCGGAAAAATTTTCTTTGATACATCTGTGCTTCCACACTCCTTTTCAGTCGTGTGTGAAACATTATCTATCTCCCTTTTATCAGCATGTCCATGCTAACTCATTCTTTTGTCACCGGCGCTTAATCCTAGAGTTTCATTTCATCTCCAATTCTCTTGGGCTAATTACATAACATGTGTCGATCCGATGCTGGTGATTGTAATTTGGTTCTCGGCATAGCTATATGACACTTATCATGAGTGGAATATGGAAAATGCTATCAACTCTATCCTCCAAATGGTGACGGTTATCTCCTGTGATTTTGAGTGCACCGTGATCATATCTATGCATATTCAAGCATCTTTGGCAATCCGGAGTTTCTCAAGGCACTACGGCGGTCTATCATCTGCCCATCATGCTGCACATCTTTTTGAACTCCATATCTGCACAATTCTCCTGGATACGAGGGAATTGCATCTTTTCGTCTCTGATAGCTTTGCTTAAGGTATGAGCTATCATCGGTTCTTATCCAAGATCTCTTTATCTTTGTAACCGGTGATCCGAGCGACAATGTGAACCAGGTGACAACTTTTTTTCTTCCGAAGGACCAGTTAACCTATTCTGTCAGCGCATCTTCTTCAACAGGAATCCTTACTCGTAACGTTGATCTTTCTAAGAGCGTTGAGCTCAGGAAGTGTTCAAGCATTTGTTCGTTCTCCCGCCTCTTGAACTTGGTATTCTGGGAATATCTTGTTAATCCATGGTGGTATATGTTGATAATATGCTTGCCTATTCGATATCTATGGAAGGACATGGAAGATCATCTGTGTCTCTTTCTCTCGAGCTTCGTGAGCACTGCCTGTGTGCAAAGTCTCAAAGTGAGAATTCTGACTTTTTGAAGTCACATATCTCGACCACGTCCTTCTGCTAAATACATTACTTCAACTCTGGAATCAGCAAGTCCATTGTTAATTCCATCCTCCATCTTCAACCAATCCGGAGTTGTTCCTTGTTGGCGAGTTATCATCGTCGTTCCGCTGAAGATTTCCTCAAGGCTGCTAAATCTCTCTCAATCATTTCAAGAAGAACATGGAGTTCTTTCACCTCAATCTCGTTAAGTAATCTCTTGAAACCCTCTCGCTCTATCGTCTATGCTCAATCCACCGAAGGCCATGAAGACCTTCCAGATCTTGTATTCCTTCTGTTCAAGTGGTGCTATCTTTTTCTATATCTGTGAAATTTTGCAGTTGTCTCCGTGATCTTCCTTTATATCTTTCCGGTGGCTTGGTACTTCCGACATGACGACAACATCATCATCTTTATCTATCTATGGATCCGGTGAATCGTTTGCATCAATCTTTGTTTTCTTACGGAGTTCCACGAGCTCTTCTTGTCAATACCCTCAGTCTGTTTCGGTAGTTGGGTTGCATGATTTTCTTATTCATGTGCGGAGTAATGCTTTGAGTGCGGGATGGAGTAGCTACCATACCACTACTCTTATCATTCGCTCTTGTACATTGAATTGGTGAATTAATGTGATTTCACTCATTCCACGGAAGTTAGCAGTGGCTTTTATCCCTTGATACTTTTACTTCCGTCCTTGTTTTTCCGGAGTGCTCTCTCGAAGAAAGTAATCAATAATCTCTTGTTGGTGGTCTGTCTATTCTAGATGGAGCAAAATCTTCAATTATCTGGTGGAAACAAACGCAAACCTTTTTCTATCCTCGTCTTTCTACCGATGCTCGATATCCCCAAACAAGATTAAAGGAAACTATCTCTCTCTTTGTTTCATCAATTCTTTTTCTGTGGTAAAGCCAATTATGGTTGATGCCATCAGCCGCAAATCTATTGCGTTAGCCTCAAGGCTAAAGAAAGCAATAAGTATCTCTACAATAAACTCCAGATCCTCCATATTCTTTGCTTCTCGGGATTCCACCATGATCTGGCTTCACATCCATCTTTGGAAGTTATATCTGCGCACCTAAATTGTGTGATCCTTGGTTCTTACCGGCGCAACAAGAATCTAATCCGACGATGTCTAACTAAATCTTTCTGTTGTTATCAAGGTACTCTATTGTTTGAAGGCAATATTGTTTCCGAACTTCTTTTCTCAAATCCGAAAGAAGATACGATGATATTGTAATAGTGGTTCAAAACCTCTCCAATCTAGCTCCTTTCTTCCGGCGAGACAAAGATTCATCCTCTCTCGTATCGGTAAATCTTTAATCTTAACGGTGTGTCTTTCTGTATCCATGATACATCATCTTTTCCTTTTCTTTCACAAGTGGTTCTATTCCTTTATCATGTTTCTTGAGAAAACCGGAGCTATGTTCATCCTATCCTTCTTGCCTCACGACAATCCTTCAACTCTTCTAACCCGTTGTTTCTCAAGCAAAACGCAAGACTCGCAACAAGTCTAGCAAGTTTTGCAAGGTGTAGTGGTCGCACCATTCCGTTGTTCATCAACTTGGGAACGTGAGGGTCACCTTCGTTCGAACACCCGCCTCTCCTTGTGTTGTTTTCTTTTTCCTAGGAATCTCGGGGCGAGATTCTTGTTTAGTGGGGGAGAGTTGTAGCATCCCAATTGTCTAACAATTGTAATGCTACTTGGTCTAGTAACATAATGGCTACTTCATATATATAATTGTTGCATCATCATTATATCATGCTCATGTCATCATGCCACCTTGCATTTGAGCATCATATAAAACCCTTTTTGTGTTGGTTCTTCTCTCATATGCATTGTAAATTGTATTTGCCTCTTGATATTGTATTTGGTTCTTGATATATTGTTTAAATGCCCAAGTTGAGTTGGGGGCATATCTTTTATTCAACTCCATCACCTTTCTCTGCCACCACCTTATAATTCCACCATCCAACTAAATATGAGCTTTGCACTTTATTGGGTTTTACCTCTAGCTCATGTGGGTTGGGATGGATCCAATTCTATTTCCACATGCTCTCATCTTAGCATCATGTTGTTTTCACATTGTTGATATGTGGAGCCACCTTTGCATGCATTATGGGTAGTGCTCCTTTTTCCTAGCTTTCATATGGGTTATCATGGATTTATGCTCATGTTGGGATATTTTTGGAACTATTAAACATCTAGTGGAATATACACACTAGCAAGTCCCAATCATAATCAAATGTGATCATGTCCATCTGGAACTTTCCTTTAAATCCTTTTGCTTGGCCTTATTCCACTTTTGGAAATGCATAAGAATAATGCCATGTTAATAATATTGTTTTCACAAGAATTTAATCATGACAATTATCATTTTTGCATGAGCCATGCAAGAGTATAACTCGCCTTTAACCATTTGTTTTTCTTGGGTTTAGTGATCCATTCTTTGTGGGATCATCTACATATATCTCCACCATCTCCATAATCTCATCTACACCATTTGTTCATTTCCTTTCCTTATGCAAATGAGGCCTCTTCCCTTAATTCTTTTCCTTCTCTTTTCCTTGTTTACCTCTTCACCTCATCTTAGCCTAGATCCAAGCCCTCCCCTCACTCCATAGCTATCTCTGTTCTATATCAAAATTTTGCTAAAAGCTTCCAAAAAGAGGTATTTCTTAGGTTTGTTTAAACCTGCAACAAAACAAAACAAATCAAAACAGTTTTTGTTAAAATAAAAAGAGTTAAAGAGAGGAAAAACCTTACCTGCAGCCCAGTAGCAGTACCAGAGCAGCAGCCCACCGACGTAGCCTTCCCCTGTCGCGGCCCATCTCCCGGCCCACTTCCCCAGCCGGCCTTTTCCAGCCCGTACCGCTTCAGCCCCGTCGCCTCGCTCTGTTCCTCTTCCCCTCCGTCTGTCGCCGTTTCGCCCTCCTCTCTCCTCTGCTCTGACGAAGAGGAGCAGGTGGCCGTCTCCCACGCCGTCATCCGCGTCAGCAGGCACGCCGAGCACGTGATCCGCCCCGCCTTTATCCCCTCGCGCTGTGCTGCGAACCCTAGCTGCCGTCCTCGTTCTCCCTTCCCCTTCTCCACCGAGCCGTGCCGCCGCCAGACCGAGCACCGCGACGACGTTGCCGCCCGCCGGAGACCGAGCACTCGCCGGGGTGCTTCGCCGTGGACCGTGGAGTCGATCCTGCCGCTGGGAGACGCCAAGCACTCCCGGAGCCTCCCCCTCGACAGAGAGCCGCCAACACCACCGCTACGACCTCACCGTCCCCGCCGCTCCGACCACCTCCTGCCTCGTTTCCGGTGGAAATCGATCGAGGTGAGCTCCCCCCCCCGACCCTCTTCCGTTTTACCCCTTCTGCGTGTCTAGCGCCGCCCGTTTGTGACCCCGCCGGCGAGCCGCCCCGCCGAAGCGCAGACCCAGCCTAGCGCTCCCCCCTTTGTTCCCCGGCGTGCCCCGTCCAGCACAGCCCGCCGCCGCCGACCTTCCTAAACGAGAGCGGTAGCCGTAATCTTCCTCTGCGTTTTCCGTTTTGCCAGCCAGAGCTAACCCGCCGCGAAGGCGACGCCACCCTCGCCGGAAGATCTCGCCGTCGCCAGTCGTCATCGAGATTCAGAGAAAAGCGCCAGTTTCAGTCAGAGCTCGCGGGGTCGTTTTGCAAAAAGAACCCCCGCGCTTTGGTCGATCACGCCTAGGTCCCTAGCAGCCCAGTGCCCCACCTGTCAGCCGCCCGACTTTTGGCAGAAAAACCCCCAGCATCCCAGGCCCTCACCCCGCACTCCTTCCCCGCTGCGCGCCGTGGTTCACCCGTGCCCCCTCGCTGTCACGTGGGACCTGCTTCACCATCGGGCCCGCATGTCAGCGCCTGGGCTGGCTAAGCCGCGGTAGCAGAAGTTCGTACTCGCGCGCGTGGCCCCAGTCCGCAGTGGCCCACCCGTCAGTGACCGTGGCTAGTTTTGCGTGAGTAACAAAAGTTTATCCTGTTGTCTGTTTTATCTAAACCTTTTCAAAACTAATTTAAATTCAAAATTCAAATCTGTTTTAAAACAACTTTTCCAATATTATTCCAAATAATACAAATGGTATATGTTTTGAAATCAGAAAAATGTGAGGATTTCAAATATGCCCTTCAAAATCTATTTTGGACACTTTAATTTTCGAGTTGATTAAAATTACAATAAAATGCCCTTTTCCTTAATTAATTAATAACTTTTGTTTTATAACTCCAAATTTAACAAATGATATGTCTAAATTGATTAGCTCGACGAGACCTTTCTGTTTATGCATTCCTTGTTCTGTATTGCAGCATCCATCACATAAATATAAAGTATATATCAACTTATTCGAGAATAAAATATGACCAAAACTCAATAAAATGTTTATTTCTTGTATTCTACACCTCACCCATGCCATGCTACTCTATTGCCATGCAAATGGTGCATCATTCATCATGGCATGATTGTTTGCTTGTCGCATTTTATTCTTATGCTTGTGTACTTTATTTATGTTGGCCCTTGTTTGTTTGGTTCTTCTTCGAATAGACGCTGAGCAGGGGATATATCAAGAAACCCAGGAGCACTACCCAGATCCTTCTCTCGCTTCAACTGAGCTGCCAGGCAAGCACTACCACATGCTTGCATACATATAGTACCTATTGCCTCTATCTTATTCTTGCATCATTGAGTCGCGATTGCACTAAACTGAATCCCAAGTACTGCATAGCCTTTACTTTTAAACCCCACCGAAGCTTGTTCCTCCATCCCATGAGCCATTACTACAGGAGTTGTTTGAGACATGCGGGTCGTAGAACAGCATGTGTAGGGTATGTGAGTGTCTGATGGATAACGAGGTACCTAAACAACTTAACCTGAGTAGTATGGGATAACTAATGAAAGTGGCACCGGTGAGCAATATGTGCTATTTGGTTTTTCATGCTCACTTGTGTCCCGTAGGACCCCGAGTACTTGATTCCTGTTCCTTGAATATTCGCGCTATCCACATCCGGGAGGCTTATGGGACCCCCCCTGAGCCAGAGCTTGATTCATTCTTATTTCTTGGGGCCACAAACTAGTTTGAGGTTTTATTTACTATCCTGTACTTATGCCATGCTTTACTGCTTTATTTAAATTGTGCGAGGTACTGCACCTGTACTGTTTAGGGCCGTGACACGTTTTCGCTGTATCGACAAACCCAGTCACACTTTCGGGTTCCCAGTCGTTTACAGCCGTCCCCACAAACCTTGAGTCCGTCTCGGAGCCGGCCAGCTTCGTTGCGGGTATACTTAATGGGGTGGCCCCCTGAAATATTTCTGAATCTTGTGATTGCTTTGTCGTGAAAGCCTCGTTGGGTTTTGATTTGGTTTTTCCGAGGCTGATCGAGTGTGTGTTGCTATTTGTGCACCCCTGCAGGGTAAAACTTTCTGAAAGCCGTGTCCGCGGTTATGGACGACTTGGAGCACAGTTTCTCGATCATAGACAAGTATAACTAAAGTACCGCTTTTAACTTGACTAAGTACCTGACTAGTAAATAGTGCAACACTCATGGAATGGTTAATAAAACTGCCAACGGATGGGGGGTTGTTCGTCCGCTTCCTCGTTGGTAAGCGAGGAGGAGGATGGATCTGTTAATATTACTGTTATAACTGTTGTTATTAATTCACGGACATCCGTCTATCTTTGGTTAGGCGGATGGTTAGCGAGTATCTATAGAATTGTTAGGGTTTATCTTTTGCTGCAATTGCGTCACCCTAGGTTGTGTCCCCTTTAGAGGCATAAAGACTTGC
The DNA here is from genome assembly GCA_916181665.1 of Avena sativa. Lineage (NCBI taxonomy): Eukaryota > Viridiplantae > Streptophyta > Magnoliopsida > Poales > Poaceae > Avena > Avena sativa. The sequence goes on along the minus strand of OV702284.1, from coordinate 180,310,540 downwards.
TGAGTACCCCTAGGGTCTCACACGATAAATTATTTGATTCAGATGAACAGGTACACTCACAAGATGGATACTGGGTGGAGGAGACGGACGATGTGGGCAACGATCATTCGGTGTAGAGATTCCGGGAACGGGGATCCGTGAGATCTGTGGGCGGGATGTGTTTATTTATGGGGCATCTTATGCCGATTTGCTTCTTATCCGTACTCGGATCTTGTTTTCCGCTTCCGCCTGCTACTCTGATGTTTGATGTATGAGGAGATATCCTAAACTATAGATCTATCTAGGATATTTGGATCTTGCCGTATGGCGTTGCAATATTTCTATTTCTTTTAGATGGAATGGCTCTGAGGACTGTTGTATGGTGGCTTGCATACATACTCATTTGTGTATGTAGTTGATCCCTTCGCCTGCCGATTACGCCGCCCGTTCTTGTCCTGATGTTTGGAAATGGTTAGGACGGCCGAAAGGTCTACCTGTGAGTGGCATTTGGGCCCCACCGTACTATTTTAACCATTTCCGCTCATCCAGGCTTGTAACTAGGAGCGTAATTCACCGAGGTAGTTACACATGTCGTTGAGCATCGCTAGGGAACAACGCACCGTCCCCTACCATCGCCCATGCCAATAGCCACCTGTAACATCGCCCCCGACGAGCTCACCGTGCGCCTCGTCGGTCCCCTCACTCGACTATAAATAGAGGCCACCCCCGCTCGATTTCTTCACACCATCTCACTCCCCTCTCGTCACTGATCGTGCCACACCGTTCCCGGAGCAAGGTGAGTACCACCTCGCCGGAATTTCACCGGAGCCCGCCGCCTCTGGAGGAGAAGGGAGCCATCGATTTCGTCCACCCCAGGAGCTGCCGCGACCACCCCGGAGTTCGCCGTCATCGACTTCGCCATTCGCCCGCCTCGCCGACCCTCGCCTGCACCACGGTGAGCCCCCAGCACCCCTCACTGGCTACGCTAGGTTTCGTTCTCGTCGGCGTTGTCTCGCGTCGACGATGACTCCCAGCCGTTGGATTAGAATCAGATCGAATGACCCACGTTGCCCCGTACCGCTTCGCCCCTCCCTATCTCACTGGCAAGTGGGGACACCCACTTAAGCAGCCAGCGAGAGCACTGCGCTTAGCAGGGCGGCCCAGTAACTTTTCCCGCGCAGCCCAGTGATTTGAATTAAATCTTTTTCTTTTTAATTCAAACACACTTCTGTACCCATTTTCAAAAAGCAATCCAGATCAATTCAGTGCATCAATTTGAATGAAACCAATTTTGTTGGAAAGGACTGTGAATGCTAAATCCAAGCCTGTTGGATTCAAGTCATTAGGATCTATAGATCACCCATGGTAAAAATAACAAGGCAGAAGCTTTTCTGCATTCAAACATTTTTCAAATTTAAACCATAATAGGTTTGAGTTGATTCCAACTCTCAAAAATCACATTTAACCATACCTTTCAGAATATATAAAAATATATAGGTTTACTTGCAGAAATCATGTTCAAGTAATAAAAGAATGCCCCATAAGCATTTCTAGACACATTAATTAATTAAAATAAAAGGGTAAAACCTTATTAAATTGTGACACCACTTTAAATCACATTCCCTTGGACTACAATATGTGGTGATGACATGTGTCCACATGATCCCATGTTTGGTTTGGAGAATATTAAATCTTAAGTAGTTTTTCAATGAGTACAAATTACTTTTCTAAAAATAAAAGGAATTAAACCAAGCCTTAACCTTGTAATGTTAGAGATGATGCTAGATCATCTATAGGACCCTTGTGTGTGATGATTGCAAGTAGTTAAGTATTGTTTGGTGATTGTGTACCTCGTATTTACTCATAGACGCTAGTACCGACCAAGGATACGAGGAGGAAGGAGGATACTACGAAGAAGAAGCCGAGGAGAACTTCAACCACTGCTCTGCATAAGGCAAGCTTTATTAACCAAGTGAACCAATGCAAGCTAACCCTTGCAAGATACCCTACTGATGCCACAAACCACTACTTGTTACTATGCCACTATATGCCTTAAGCATATGTGATCATACCCACTTGATTCAACCAATCCCAGTTTACTTGCAAGATTCTTACTTTATTTCTTTATCAAAGCTTACTTAGAGTTTACTTAAGAGTTTGGTAGATGCTAGAAAGTTATCTGAAGGTTGCATAAAGAGCATAAAATTTGGCCTAAGAATAGACACCTTGATATCATCCTGAGATATAAGGTTATACATAGTCGAAACTCCCCTAGTTTACCACCCCTCATAATTTCTTACCCCCACTTATAGATGCTAGTGCTAAGCATAAAACTTGATCAACTTTAGATGGGAATACTTGATGGAAAGCTGGTTATGAAAACCTTGGAATGATGGATCATTCTATTGAAATGTTTTGGACATGTGTTTCCAAACACCTGATGATTTTGGTGATGAAAATGTTGAGGCATGAGCCTTCGACCTTTTATAAAACTGATGGTTGTCTGGATGCGATACCATTCCAATTTTATCGTACAACCACAATACCCGAAGATTGGGTAGGGCTTAACTGGAAACTTATGTACCTTAGTATTAGCTCCCTCACGGCCAAGGTCTGAGCTGAGGCTACCTTGTGAAGATTGTCCACCTGTGCAGTACCCAAGATGACAGTTGGTCATGGTTGGGAGGCCAAACTCACAGGAGAGGTGCTTATACTAGGGCGTGTAATTGAAAGGTTAGGATTGATTATCCGCATACTGAGTATGGTGAATTCAGGATTTGTTCCTGACGGATGTATCGAATGTTGTGGTGAAAGTGTACAATCTCTGCAGAGTGTCAAACTATTCGAATAGCCGCGTCCGCGGTTATGGACAGTTGGAGTGGCCATACTGTTCCCCGTCAGACTTTTCAAAATTGACTTGTGAAATGAATTGAGACTTTGACTTGACCACAACAGAGTTGTGACATGAGTTACAAGATCCCACTTAGGAGTTATAAAATTGTGACTAGCTTTGGAACTTAGTAGAGATAAATCTGGCTTTTGCAAAACAACCCTAGAGCCTAGTGTCCTATTATCCAAAAACCCCTTTACCTGTGAGTATTAGTTTGCGAGTACTTAAAGAGTACTCATGGCTTTGTCCCTGGCTATTCCCATGGCCAGACTATGAAGAGGAGTACCTGGAAGATGGACCCCAGGAAGGTTACGACAACTAGGATCATCTCCCATCATCAGCATTGCCTGTGACCCCGAAGATGGAGCTTCGCCTACGCTACCGTTATTATTACGTATTCCGCTGCTTGATGTTATGTTAAGAACTAGATCATGAGATCCATATTCGTGTAAGAACTTATGTATCATTTGTAATGGATGATGTACTATGGTATCCAATTCTGTTATGTCTCGCAAAAATGGTAATCCTGGGATTGCGATGTATGGCATAACAGGCATCTAGGATTGAAAAATCCGGGTGTTGACATCAACTCCCCCAACTTAGATGTTGCTCGCCCTTGAGTGACAAGAAAATAGAGAAAGATAGCGGAGATTCGAAACTGAAATAAAGAGACTTACAAGTTTGAATTGGTACCTAATTCCTTTCTTCACAATTCCTGCAATCTTAAACATGAACATACAAGTATTCACAAGATTGCACTGAGTCCACTTCCTAACCACGTATATCTTCCTAGCAAATAAATTATATGCCCGATAAAGTGTCAATAGTTTATCTAGGAAAGTGAAACAAATTCTTTTTGTTTCTCTCTTTGTTGAGAGGTAAAAGAGTTTTTGCTCTTGTTTCTTTAATCCTTTCCTTGCTTTTCAAAAATATCAGTTCTTCCATAGAGAGATCATGCCAATGTTTTTAACATATTAATCGGGACTATATTGCTTACTCGTGACCATGCCAATGGATAACTTTTGAGAAATAATGGGCCATAGGAGTACTACAACTTCACTTGGAACGTGAGACCACGAGGAAACTAAAACTTTTAATCATCATAGCATTGCAGATATAGACGCTTAAATAACTCAATAGCCAAAATCAAGTGGTTTCCCATGTTTAGATCGTTCGTTGGCCAGCAGAGTTATTAGTTCCCCATGGAGCACGACAGAGCTTGTAATGACACGAGTAAAGCAATATCTTACTTTAATTACTAGAAAAACAGTGGCATAATCTCTACTACTTCAAAGCGTCGATTTTATCAAACAATCTGATTCAAAGGTGTTATCAAGTCTATTATATTAAGCTCAATGGGGTTGAGTCGTTTCTAACATCAAATTGTTTGGGATAAACATGGACTCCAGTCATCTTTTGGATGCTTTTTCTTGTTGTAAAAAATGTTGGAAATATTTTAACCAAGTTCATTGATCATTATTTCAAAGCTAAAAAGGAGACACCAGCAAAGTAATAGAATTTATAAGATAACAAGCTTAGTGGGGAGTGACTCAAGAGCAAGCGAGAAAATAGTTGTAGGGTCAATTCAAAATTGCAGAAGAGGTGATGAAAGGAATATGATACCTCCTCTTACTTGCTTCATTCTTGTATTTTAGTTGAATCTTGATATACTTCCCTATTGCCAAGTCACCTGAAATTGAGCAATCACGCGAGAGACAAAGAAACAAATTTGCAATAGAAGTTACAACTAATTTTTTTGAGTTTTTGATTTAGGAATGCAAAACTGAAAGTAAACATGGAATTTTTAAAGAAGTAAAATAAATCATAATAAGAAATAAAAATATGAATGCAAAGTTTGGATGTTTTCAAACCTCCCCCATGCTTAGGTTGTTGCCAGGCTTAGTTTTTGCCGTCATTCGGCAGCTGGTACGGGTATTGCTGGTAGTAGTTGGGGAAGTTGGTCATGAAGTGGCTAAAGCTATTAGTGTGGGAACTGACATCCTCATTCACTCCCTGAAGAGTGTGTTCGATCTTCACAACGCGCTGGTTGAGCTGCAGAAATTCTTGATAAGGGACGTCGTTGAACCCCTGCTGCTATTGCTGCTAATTAGGCCATGGGTCTCAGGGTCCGTCATGTTTCTGCTGCTGTTCTTCCCAAGCAGGATTATGCTGCTCCTGCTCTTCCTTCTGCTCTTCTTCTTCTTCCTCCTCTTCTTCAGAGTTAGGCTGGAGCTTAGCCATGATCTCCATCACTTGGTCTCGGTTGAGGATCCAGTTGTCCTTCCCAATAATCGAGAAAGCTTGTGGACAAGGCAGCGACACCTGCTCATCCTGTGGGGCATCAGGATAACCAAACTGATATGCTTAGAGCTTTTTGTTAGCTTGGTAGACACCGGGGAAGCCAGAAGTAGTTATATATTTGATGTCCATAAGTATGGAGCCATCAACAGGCTGCATAACAGGTAGTGGAATTTCACAGGCTAGGATAAGGTTGGTTACCAATCCACCAATGCGAATGTCACCTCTTGTTTTGTTTCTCTAATGGCGGAGGTGATGGATGAGTAGAGCCACAGGATTGGTACTCTGTTGTGCATCGGGGAAGAGTGTCGTGGTGATCATGGTCATGTCTGCATTGGCCATAGAACCAGTATCTCCTCTTCCCAATGGAGTGTTGGCGAGGAACAAGGCGAAGTAACGGATTGTCGGGTTCTGAATGGTGGACATATTCTTCTGGTAGAAGTAACTTTCTCCCTGTAGTCATCATAGAAGGAGGCGAGGAACTCCCAGGTCATCTCAGCGTAGGTGTAGTAGCTTACGTAGGCAAGGAGCGATAACCCTGCAATCGCACACATGTGGTCAAAATCTGACCTCAACCATGATGTGACGAGAAATGCATCATCGGCCCAACGTGTTGGCATTACTCACCTTGATGAACCGATGGCATACTTTTTGTCGAGCTCAGCCCGGAGTCCCGAGCCCTCACCATGTTGGTGCTTGTTCTTGCAGAAAAGGCCACCAAGCTTGTTCATCTTGATGTACTGAAAAATTTCAACATAGACCCTTAGGCATATAGTTTCTACATGATATACAAACGATTCTACGTGGAAAAATGTAATCCTAACGTGAGAAATCAACAGGGAAAATCAAAAATCTTGAGTTCATCCACTAGATCAATGTGAGAGTTTCAACCATGGAATTCTAAAAATAAAGCATGGATAGGGGAGAAACATACCGATCTATTGATTCCCCAACTCAAACGAATGAAATCTGCAAAGAATCTAGAATTCTAGGTGGATTTTGAGGAGTCTAGACAGAGAGGATGAGAGAAAAAGTGAGGAGGAGGAGGAACCCTACCTCTGTCGGCGTGTTTAAGTGGTCACACAAACTATATGGGTGGGTTATGAAGTTCCCGCTGTATAGTTGCGACGGCGGCAAAATTTAGGGTTTCTTTTTGCCAGATCCGAACTACATTCCAGCACTCTTTAGGCGATAGGGTTCTTCTTTCTCTATTTGAGAAGGGGGATCTGTCTAACTCACACTATGTTTAACACATTGACTCGGGAAAGCTAACAGGTGAACTTGCTCAACATAAAGTGGAAGGAAAGTGTAGTAGAGATATTACTCTTCCCCACTCATCGCCCTCACTTTATTTTATGGATCCGCCCAGTAGAAAAGAAGTGAAACCAAAACAGGTATAGCCCCGGTCTACATAGGTATTGCTAAAAAGCTGTTGTTGGCTCAGCTCCAAAAAATACGGCCGCAACTATTGATACCTTCAATCCGGATTACAGATGTAGTATAACTCTTTTTACCTAGTAGACCTAGGTTTATCGAATCCCCAGGAAGCAGAAAGAAAAGTGAGATTACTTAAACGGACCTTCGAGAGTTTTAGAATTCCTATTGCGTTTTCACTGGACCAACAGTTTGTGATCTTTTTGTTGTTGTTGACGATGGAGAGTGAGAGGGCCTAGGGTCTTCGCATTTCACCAGTTGCTGTGCAAAAAGATCTGATGGGAATAACGGATAATAATAAAGTACTCACGTAATTGTTAGAGCAAGATAATTATATATGGGCAGTGCATCTATAAATGTTATCGCCCCCGCAACCACTTATGTCAATAACCTACTAGTATCATCCATGGAAGAAAGAGAAACAATGATATGCATAGTGATGTCACCATTAATTCCAAGTAAGTTCCTCACATACAGCCGTACTATCCTTTCTGTTATCCTCCAGATCAGTCGTTACTCACACTCCCTTCACCTGGATCAATCCTCGGGGTCTTGGGTACCTGACAAGTCCTTAGACTGAGGCAAGAGAGGGTACTACAATCATCATGTCATACAAACTAATACATGATCCCATCTATGATAAATAACATCCGCAAAATCTACATGTCTAGGCCAAAGCCCTTAGCCCAAGGAGAATTACTCACACATAGAGATGAAATCGAAAATCATAAAAATTGTAATAGAGATCATAGATTTGATAGTAAATAGTCTTACAATGTCGCCAATTAGAGATGAGATCTACTATTACAAGTGGTGGAAGATCGCTAGGGTGGTGGAGAAGGGTTTAGAAGTTTATATCTAGATCTATTCCTCCGGTGTGGCAGCAAGGAGAGTTTAGGGTGAAAGAAGCGAAGTTGTGGAGTTGGGGGCCTATTTCTCCTCGCCTGAAGCCTCTTTATATAGGGTCCCTTCACAAAAGTTGTTTAGTTTGACCTAATGAGGTCGGTGCAAACTATACGGCGGAAACTATACGGCGGCAGGCCGTATAGTTGGTCGTTAAACTTGCAGTTGCCTCCTCATGGCTCCTGGTTTCTTTGGCATGTTATAAATCTCGTATCTTTTGCATTTATGTAGTGATTCCCTTCATAATACATCATTAGGTATATTTCATACCCCTTTGATCATTAGGTATTAGTTGCAGGTTTTCGAGAGATATTTCATAAAATATATGAATAATATCTAGTTTAAATGCGGACGTGGATGGCTATATTTCACAGCCATCAACTATACGGGGAGAACAAAAGTTCTTTCTGTATAGTTGGTCGTTAAACCTTCGGTACTCCGAGATACAATTCATGAAAAAAGTGTCGATAACTGTAATGCCGCAACTATACGGGCGGAACAAAAGTTCCCGCCGTATAGTTGGTCGTTAAACCTCGGTACTCCGAGATATAATTCGTGAAAAAGGGGTCGATAACTATATGGCCGCAATTATACGGGCGGAACAAAAGTTCCCGCCATATAGTTGGACGTTAAACCTTCGGTACCATGATTTTCGCCCAAAATTTTCAGAGATACACTTTTTAATCAGAACAAAATATTTAGGCCAGTTTTTGTAGATAAAACTCAAACTTATTTTTTACACTTAATCTACACTTATTCAGTCGATATTTCTACTACTTTTTTGACAGATGCATCTTTTACGGGCGCTCTTCTGCAAGGATGTCTGTGAAAAAGTAGTACGAATGCGATGAACATTTTATTCTTAACTATTTTATTGATGTGTGGGTTGACTCCCATCAAATACTTTATTAAGAATGGTCGAATATTTCAACCATCTCTCTGTTCTCGAATTCTTACCTTGGGTTGCCTCTTATCAAGGGTACTTACCACTTGAACTCGTTTTGCCGGGGGAACATACATTTCTCCTGCTTCTAACTTATTTGGAAAATACCGGATGATTTCAGCATCATAAACATTGAAGATTATTTTTCCCTCAGCATAATCAACTGATGCTGCTGCAGTACTAACAAAAGGTCTTCCAAGTATTATAGATAATTTTTCATCTTCTGGCATTTCAAGAATAATAAAATCAGTGGGAATAACATGCTCATCTATTCGAAGCAGAACATCCTCAATCATACCAATGGGTTGTTTAGTGGATTTGTCAGCCATCTATAAAGTGATAGAAGTAGGGGAATACTCCCCCAATCCTATCCTTTTATAGAGGGAATATGGCATTACACTAACTCTTGCACCTAAATCACACAAGGCATTGTGAATATCAGTTTTGCCAATTGAGCATGAAATAGTTGGTATTCCAGGATCTCCAGACTTAGACAATAACTTCCCATTAGCGGGATAGCTAGTCACCATGGAAATGGTTTCAGTTATTTCTTTATTTCTATTAAGAATATCATGGAGAAATTTAGTATAGGTAGGAACTTTTATTGCATCCGCAAATGGAATTTCTAGACGAAATTCACCAAGTTCCTTTTTGAAAGGCTCATATATTACCTGATCAGGTGCTTTCTTTTTGCGACCTGGATATGGAAGTTTTTATCACCTTTCGTATCCTTGTATTTTACCTTTTGTGGGGGATCGGGATCTTTAGTTGTTTTCTTTTGTTGCTACTTATCGCTTTTCTTATTTTCTACTGCAACAACTTCGTCTTCATTGCTTATCTGTTTTTCTTCTCTTGGATCAACAGCCTCTGCATCATACTCATAGCGGTCATCCCGTGCATCATTTTGCTCCTCCAAGATTTGGTCTTGTGTTTCTTGAGCAGTTTCATCTTGAGGATCCACCAGTGTGTCATCTATTTGGCTTGCTTTGAGCAAGGATTTTCCCCTTCGATCTCTTTTAGCTTCATATTCTGGTGGTCCTAATGGTCCTGTAACAACTACACCTCCCCTTGTAACAACATTAGTAGAAACAGGAATATTTATATCACCTTGAAGAAAAAAATTGATAACCAGATGCTATTTGTTCACATTGGGTTTCAATCATACTAATGTATTTATTAAATAATTTTATTTCTTAGCCAATCTCATCATAACTTTCTGTGAGTTCTGTCAAAATATTCTTATGTCTTTGAAATTGCTTATGTAGGTTATTACGAGATTTGGCATGTCGATGTTTTAATTCTTGAAAAGCTTTCCTAGTTTCATCTTCTTCAGTAAAAATCTGTAACAGATCTACATTGTTTTCATTAGCAAGTTCAGAAGGTATACCCTTTTCTTTCATTGTTTTGTGTACTTCAGGCATAAGATCTGGGGTTATACGAAGCATTCCTTTTTCTAGCTTAGTACCAAAATCAGGATTATAAAGAGAATCATTTTTAGCCCTGGTGGACATCAATTCCAAATAGGCTTTAGCAGTTAAAGTATTTATCAATCCTCCTACTGATAAATCAAGCAACTATCTGCATTGAGTATTAAGACCATCGTGAAATAAGTGGCAAATAGTTGATTCAGAATAGCCATGATTAGGAATACTATTGATCAATCCAAAAAATCTATCCCAGGCTTGTGGGTAGTTTTCTCCCACGTTCTGACTGAAGTTCCCTATACTCTATCTAATTTTACTTACCTTTTTAAAAGGATTAATTTTTTTATGAATTTGACAATACAATTTTCCCAACAATTAATGTAATAACGAGGGAGAGAATATAACCAGTTTAGAGCCTTGACTTTTAGAGACCAACAGAATAATTTCAAACGGCTGAAATCTCTAGGCAAACCTTTTGGTCCAGTTGATGTTATCACATCATCGAACTCTCTAAGATGTCTTCCTGGGTCTTCATCTTCCTTCCACTGAAAGCTTTTTCCTACAAATTTTTAATAGTCTCACCATCAAAATGATATTCTCTAACTCCAGGATTAGGAAATTCTATTGGTTGTTTAATATAAGAAGGATCTAGAGCACTGTATTCTCTGAGAGTTTTCTTAGGTTTCTTGACAGTTGTCCTATGAATGGACATGATTTCCATAAACTCACTCAGGTTTTCAACTTCAACCTTCTTTGATCTTAAAAGTTTTTCAATAATTTCTTCGCGCCTTTGAACAGGCACGTGCTCTAGATAAGTTGGTAGATAAGTCCTACCATAGCGTGTATATCCTTTTTCTTCTTGGGAGACCATTTCGTAATAGTAACACCTGAAATGTCAAGAGACAAACACTTAGCGCTTAGCTACCCAGCAACAGCGCGAGAAAATAGCTTGATGTCTGCAAGTGCACATATCGGTTGTGGCTAGTTTCGAAGTTAAGATATCGATCCCACAGGGAGCCCAAAGGAAAGTGTTTATGAATGAAGTTTATGTCACACTCAAAGTTGTCACAGGTCTTTGAGTGAATTGACTGCAAGTGTTGAAATAAGAACAAATTTGGATTGAACTGAATGTATTTAAATAAAACTGAAATGTAATCTTTAGAAATAAAAAGCATAAAAGTAAAGAACTATTCGATTGTTTGTTGTTTCCTGCAGATGGCAAAGTAGGTGCGGGGAGATATATTTCATGGTGATAGTGATTGTGCCAAGTGGATGAGTGATAAGTGTAACAATTATAATATTATAAGTATGTGTGTAGTCGAGCAACCCATAATTAGCCAGAACTCCTCTTGGTAGGTTTCATCCCAATTGCAATAATCCTACTAGTCTATTACCAAAACCATGGTCAGTCACTAGGCGATTAAGATCCTTTAGGTTGCTTAGCAATTAAGCTCCTTGGATCGGACTAATGCAATAGGCACAGTGGTTCCTCGTGCTCCTCGAGTTAAATTAGTTTTCCATTGATATCCCCGTGTCACTGGGGGGCGCCGGTCTGCTAGCAAACAAGATCTTATCTATGTAGAACAAAGCATCATGTTGTCTGGGCCCTTAATTGGACAACAAGCTTTAGGTATCCCACAGATAGTCAAGCACACATAATATATTAATTAAAATCAATCAGAAATTAATGGAAAATATATAGGCACATCACATCTCCCACGCCCAAAGGAACTTACTCACACATGAGAGAGAAAAAGCATCAGCGATATAATTAAATAAAAGGAGTTCATCTCAATATTACCATGGAGATCCACAATAAAAATAGAAAATCAATACAACACAATTCAAGATAGGAAGAAACAATCCCAACCCCTAATCTTGCAAGGTGAAGATCTCTCTCTCTCTCTCTCTCTCTCAAGTACAAGTAATGGCTATGGGGTTGTAGTGGCTAGGAGGTTGAAGATCATGGAGAGAGATGAAGAACGCCTTCCCCTTCTTCTCTGGATCTCTTCTTTCTCCCTTCTAGATGGAACGGTGGCTGTTGTGTTATGTTTTCGCGTATGCCTCCTTCATGAAAGTTGTTCCTTTTGACAGGACGAAGGCGCCGGCAACTATACGGACAAAACTATATAGCCGGAAAAAATATTCCTGCCGTATGTTGGTCGTTACACCTTCTGATTGCTATCCTCGTTTGCTTCCAAAAAGAGACTTGCTTGTTTTTGCCTTAATATTGTCTTTTTGCTGTTGAAACCTTTTGTTGATGTTCAGAACCTGAAACATATACTGAAAACCAATTTTTCTTTTCTATCGAAGTATTAGCGTTAGGTGAAGCTAGAAAACCATCAAATCTAGATGAATACCATAAAAAACCATTAAAAATGTATCGAATCTCACAGCTACCATGAGGAGATGGCGGCGGGAAAGGGGAGAAGAGGAGCTCCAGTCGGCTCAGAATTGGTTACTAGGAAAAAATAAAGGATAGTACAGGGGATAAATTTAGAGTTTTTTGTAGCATGCCTCCCAACCACGCACTCTTCTAGGTTATATAGAGTACCCTGACACTAGTACAAGCTCGCTACTTAGAGACGTCAATATCCCATAGGCCTTAGATCGTTTCTCATTCCGGCTCAAGGGCATAGATTCTAAGAGCACACCACCTGAGTCGGTTTTTCTTTGCGGCTCTAAGATACACGTGCTTAGACGGTGCAAAAAGGTAAATGCCTCTAAGACCTACTAGCTGGAGACGGCCATTATTCAGGACCACTTTCAAGAACTCCACAACCTCAGATGCCCCCTAGTATGGACCGTCTCCAATTGTTAGGAGACTTGAGTCGGATGTTATTATGAGCCGCCTGCATAAGTTTCAAACCTGAGACGGCTTCTTGTTTCATCCGTCTCTAATAAATTTCCTCTTTGAGACTGGTTCTTACAGAAGACGTCTCTACAATATGAGACGGAGTTAACCTATAGCTTTCTCTTAGAGTTTCCGAGGGTGTTGGGGATATGCTATATGGGTATCCTGATAGCATGTCTCTTATCCAGATAACCCGAGTGGCCCACAGTTGGTAGCATGGCCCATGGCCTGCTGGGCGGCCCAGTTAGATGGATCCATATGGGAGGCCCATGTCGGATGAAGGAAGGCTACGGTGGAGTCACCAGCGTACCCGGAGACTTGGAGTACAAGACACGCTAGACTAGTAATAGACGGTGTAGGACTCTGTAACCTGTCCGTCTAGGACTTTTCCCTGTAACCCTAGGACCTGGCGACTATATAAGTCGGGCCTATGGGGGCCTTTAGGGCACAATATCAGACAAATTCACAAAACCTCGCACAGCGAACGAATCCCTGCAACTCGGCGTATTGCCCTTATAGTGATTTATAGCAGGAGTAGGATTCCGCCACCGTTGTGGGATTTGAACCTGGGTAAGGTGTGTTACCTTGTACCCGTCAACCATCCACCTTCCCCCATGTCTCTAAACACGCACTGTGAGGACCCCTCCATGGCATACTCGTCGGCAATACCACGACAGTTGGCGCCCACCGTGGGGCAAGAGGCGCTTGAGGTTCTTCAGCGGGCGAGGACCAAGATCTTCGCGGGAATCGGTGAAACTGTAGCCATCGAACGCGGTCTCTTCTTCGGCAATGTTCCGATCGTCCCTCCCGATGAGTTCTGCATCCCGGCGAAGACGAACCCTACGCGGTGTTCGATCATTCCTATCGGAGACATCCACCTCTTCATTGGCGAAACCGACTCGTGCACTAGTTCCCTAGGAGTCGAAGGAGCATCAAGACCCGCAGGGACCGCCTACAGGAAGGATACGTTCGCGGAAGGATCAATGTCGGATCTCTCCTCAAAGTTTGCCGGCAAAGATCGGAAAAATTCAAGGACCACCCAAACCGCCCTTGTGGAGGATATAACGGTGGAAGATCACTGCAAGTCTGCCGGCTTCGTCCGTGCGTCTGGACAGCAGAGATCCAAGTTCGTCGGCGTGGTTACCATCTTTGATATGGCACGTTGCATTCAGAGAGAGGGCGGAAACCCCCGCGATTACCTTGCCAGGTGGCTCCATATACTAGCCGATCTGTCCCACTACCCCAATGATGATGCCATGTATCACTTTGTGGAAGGACTGGACCACGACACGCTTCTCCGGAATTCTCTAAGGCGGCAGCAGGCTTCGGGACGCCTTACCTTCGAAGGCATGGTGAACACCGTCAAAAACTACGCGGAGGCTGAAGCGGCAGCTCAGACAGCACTTGCGCTCATTGACGGAGCCCCTCCGATTCAGCCACCACCGCCTCCGGCCGCCATTGCCGCAGTCGAGCCACCACCTCCAGTCATCGTCGCCGCCGTTGCACCTCCACCCCCCATCATCGAGGAAGTCCTGGCACCCTCCGACTCTGTGATTGACGCGCTATACGCCGACTTCAGTGCAGATTCAGAGGAGATAGATTTCAGTCTAGAGGAACTAGACTCCGCCATGCAGGAGATGGAGGAGGAATACACGCGCGACGAGCAAACCAACAACGTCGTCACGTCACGAGAGGTGTTCGTCACCATTGGGATGGCGATGGATGAATATCAACCCGGACGAGATCTGCCTACAGCTCTGGACAAAGGGAAGGGACCACCTGTTGCTGCCGACATTGATTACGCAAAGGTCATGCCTCCTCCACCTAATCCAGTGCAACAGCCGCAGGAAATCGGCACCGGCCCGAGCAAAAACAACACCGCAAACTTGCCACCTCCGGCATCTACGTTTGTTGTTGCCCAAGTTACTCCAGCTGATAGAGTGATGTACGGCAATCTCCTTGTCGAGCCACTGACCGTAGCTCATATCCGGAACGTGACACAGCTTGACAAGAAGCACCAGCAGCTGCTGGAGGAAGCGCAGGCCATTGCAGAGCAAGGCGCTAAGCTAGATCGAGATCTGGTCAATGTGCAAAAATCCATAGAGAAAGCTAGAGCAATGGAGGCCGAGTACAAGACTCTGCTGCAACAGCAGAAGGCCAAGAAAGATCCGGCTCGCGTCATCAACGATCCTGGTGTACGGGGAAACCAAGGATGGTCTCCCCCGAATCCGGCACAAGCCAAGCCATACATTGATAGTGAAGGCAGGCAGGTGATGCCCACTCCTCTCCTCAACCTCGCTGTTGCCAAGACCCTTTTGGAGCAGGATAGATCTCCCGAGGCGGTGGACCAGGTCTATGACCTAGTGGCCAAGGCGGTGAAGTAGCAGGAAAAGGCCACCTCTCAGAGGCTTGAGTCTGACCCAGCGTTTTGCCAGTCTAGCCAGCATAAGCCACCAAGGGATAGATCTCCTCTTGATGTCGGGTCCCAGACGGGTTCATCAGAACGAAGATGGAGGGATGCGCGCAACAGGAAGGATGCTATCCCCATATCCTCCAACCACGGAGAAAAGTCCCAACCTCGTCGCCCATTGCCACCGCCCCGCTGTCCCTGACATCACGAAGACCCCAAGGCTCACCATCATACGGATATGCCCCCGCCAAGGCAGGGCGGCATCGTCATCCGCGACAACACGGAGAAGACCCATCATGATGGAGAGCGCAACCAGGGACACAAGAGCAGGTCGCTCCATGACGCTCCGCGTCCGGCAAACAATCGCGACAGGCGTGAGGCGTCGCAGGAGGGTAATAGCAAGAAGGCTAACCCACCGCCACCTCCGCCTCCGTCGCCACCTAGTAGTCACCATGGTGGAGGAGGCCCGCGTCATTCACGCAGCCCATCCCCTGTTGACAAGAAGAAAAGAAACCCGGAGCCATACGATACACGTTCGCGGATCGATAAGATCCACGAGGCCCGGGAAGGACCATACCTGGGACCACGTTGCTTTGGACCTGCGATACGGTCCGCAACTTACCCCAAAGGTTTCCGGATTGACAAGACCATCAAGCCCTATGACGGCACCGCTAAGCCAGCTACATGGTTGCAGGATTACGGCAACGCGCTAGATATTGCCGGGGATAACCCCAAATTGCCGTCAAGTACCTCCCATTGATGTTGGCCGGCACAGCCCGTGAATGGATTGATGACTTGCCGGAGAAATCCATCTGCAATTGGTTGGACATGCAAGAAGCGTTCACCAAGAACTTCGAGGGTACGTACAAACGTCCCTGCACTGTTGGCGATCTACAGCGGTGCGTGCAAGAGAAAGACGATACATCTCATGCCTACCTCTCCCGCTGGCTGGATATGAAGAATTCCTGCGCAGGAGTGCATGCTCAGGCCACCATGGCCGCCTTCATTGATGGGTTGGAAAGGGGCACGATGCTCCGACATAAGCTGAAGCGCTTACAGGACAATCACCAGCTTGGCTTGAACAAGATGATTCAGTTGGCTAGTGAGTTCGCAGCTGCCGACAATGATGCTCGCGGCTCTCTGCCGGCAACGACCATTCCAACTCAAGCTCGGAGGAACAGCAGCACAAAGCGGAAAATCTCTCCAGAAGAAAATCAAACTCCTGACATGGTCGCTATGACCTTCGAAGGACGAGGTGATGGCGGACAACATGGCCAAGGATGGGAAGCTGGTCGTGGGCAGCAGCGAGGAAGTGAAACTACCTCGGCAGCGCTCCGCGTTCCCCAAACCTACAAAGAGTACCATGATATGTCGTGCCTAATACACCTCGATGTCAACGGCAAGGCCACCCATACCAATCGACACTACAAGTTCGTCAATGACCTCAAGGAGGACCCGGAGTCCGGCTACAAGCAAAGTCGGAAGAACAGACCGCGAGGCAAGGGCAAGGGGAAGAAGGAGGAGGAGGATTCCAAGGATTCAAGTGACATGGATGAGGATGTTTTCCCCAAGAACGCCGCCAAAAGGGACGGCAAAGGCAAGAACCCCTTTGAGAAGAAGGCGGCAGTTTACCACACTTTACTTGGCACCCCCACCGTCTGACAATAGAAGACCTCTATGAGGATACTGATGGCTACTATGCCCCCAGTTCCCCAGTACCTGCGCTGGTCGGAGGTTCCAATCACTTGGGACTTGAAGGATCACCCAGACCTTATCCCTACGGAGAACCTATACGCCATGGTCATCAACCCCTTGATTAATGGCATTGATTTCACCAAATGTATGGTGGATAGAGGAAGCAGCATCAACATCATGTACCTGGATACATTTCAGAAGATGAACTTGACGGAGGCAAACCTAAGGCGGACTAACACCATCTCCCACGGCGTAGTTCCTGGTCGGGAGGCTCGGTCCCTTGGGTGCATCACACTTCAGGTTGCCTTTGGCGATGTTAATAATTATCGCCAAGAGTGCATGACCTTTGAGGTGGTCCCCTTCAAGTGCGTGTACCATGTCATATTTGGCCGCGACATATTCCACACATTCATGGCCAAGCAATGCTTCGTCTACAACAAACTCAAGATACCCGGACCAAACGGTGCCCTACGTGGAATCAGCCAACATGGAAGCTGTCCTCTACAACGAAGAATTCAAAGAGATCCAGAGCAAGGTCGATGACTCAGAGATGCCCGCGTCGAAGAAACAGATCTCTGACTCTGCTCCAGCATTCAAGGCCGCCATCGAGACCAAGCCGGTGTAACTTGTGGTAGGCGATGCCTCCAATACCACCGCAATTGGGACACCTGGACCCCAAATAGGAAAGTGCGCTCGTCGAGTTCCTCCGTGAGAACAGGGACATCTTTGCCTGGCAATGTGCCGACATGAAAGGTGTACCTAGGGAACTTGCCGAGCACAGATTAAACATTGATCCAAAATGTAAACCAGTGAAGCAACCTCTATGACGCTTTGGAGATAAGAAGATACGTGCCATAGGCAAAGAGATAGCTAGGTTACTTAAGGCTAGTTTTATCCGAGAAGTCCTTCACACCCAATGGGTAGCCAATCATGTACTTGTCCCCAAAAAGGGAACCAAAGAATTAAGAATGTGCATTGATTACACCGGCTTGAACAAAGCATGCACCAAAGATACATTTGCTTTGCCTCGCATTGACCAAGTCATTGACTCGACGGCTGGCTCAGAACTTTTGTGTTTTCTCAATGCATACTCAGCATACCACCAGATCAAGATGAGGAAGTTGGACCAATTGGCCACTTCGTTCACTACTCCATATGGCACGTTTTGCTATGTTATGATGCCCTTGGGCTGAAAAACGCAGGTGCTACCTACCAGCGGACAATGCAATGTTGCCTGCACGACCAAATTGGTCGGAACGTTCATGCCTATGTGGATGATATAGCGGTGATGTCTAAAAAGTCAAATGACTTAATCTCCGACTTAAAAGAAACCTTTGATAATCTCCGGAAATACAACATGATGCTTAACCCCAAGAAGTGCATCTTCGGGGTTCCAGCCGGCAAATTGTTGGGCTTCATCGTTTCACAGCGTGGAATCGAGTCAACCCAGAGAAAATCAAGGACATCTTAAACATAAACCGTCCGACATGCCTAAAGGACATTCAATGACGAACAGGTTGTGTTGCAGCAGTTAGTCGGTTCGTTAGCCGACTTGGAGAGAAGGCCCTGTCGCTGTACAAGTTGCTGAAGAAGGCGGACAGATTCACGTGGACGGACGAAGCAGATGCAGCATTGAAGCAGCTCAAGGAGATTCTTTCCTCAGCGCCCATCCTTGCAGCACTCGAGCCTGGAGAGTCCATGTTAATTGACATGGCGGCAAACAACCGGGTAATCAGCATCGTCGTCGTGGTAGAGCGGAAGGAACTAGGCTATGAGCACGGAGTTCAACGACCAGTTTACTATGTAAGCGAGGTCTTGACGGAATCCAAGCAGCGTTACCCGCACTACCAGAAGATAGCTTATGGAGTATTCCTTGCTTCTCGGAAGCTAAGGCATTACTTTCAGGAGCACCCAATCACAGTGGTGAGCAAGACACCACTCTCCGACATTATCAACAATAGCGACGCTACGGGAAGGGTCAGAAAGTGGGGCATTGAACTTGCCGCCTTCGAGATCACCTACAAGAGACGCGACGCTATCAAGTCACAAGCCTTGGCGGATTTTATTGCAGACTGGACGGAGATGCCAAATGCTACTCCGTTGCTGGAACCAGAGTATTGGGTGATGCACTTTGACGGATCAAAGTTGCTCAACGGCTCGGGGGCTGGTGTACTGCTACAGTCACCAAGTGGTGACAAGCTACACTACGTTCTGCAGATCCACTTCGAGGCTACGAACAACATGGCGGAGTATGAAGCACTCATTCACGGATTACGCGTAGCCAAGTATATTGGCATCAAGCGCATAGTTTGCTGTGGAGATTATGACTTGGTTGCCCAGCAGGTGGCTGGCACCTGGAATGCGCGGAACCCTATGATGGCGACATATCGAGACGAAGTGGATGAGATAGCCAAGAGCTTCTTGGGCTACGAGGTCAAGTATGTACCTAGGGAGCAAAATGAGGCGGCTGATCTGCTGTCTAAGCTTGAATTCCTCCAGGAGTTTTCCTAGAGCATCTACGAACACCATCCGTGAAGGGAGCAGACATCGACAACCCGGATAGAGTTGACTCTTTCGTCCACATGGTGGCAAAGGTCCCTCTGTCTTGGACAAAACCGTTCATGGAATATCTCGAACACGGAACTTTGCCCAACGACAAAGTCGAAAGATGGCAAATAGTATGACGAGCGAAGGGATATACCATAATCAATGGACAGCTCTACAAAAGAAGCACTACTGGTGTATACCTTAAGTGTGTTTCCCAGCTAGAAGGTATTAAAATCCTACGCGAAATCCATCTCGGAGATTGCGGGCATCACGCCGCTCCTCGATCGTTGGTCGCGAAAGCCTTCCGGCAAGGTTTCTACTGGCTGACCGCGAAGGCGGAAACCGACAAGCTAGTTCAGACATGCATGCGATGCCAGTATTATGCCTGGCAACCACATGTTCCTGCTGAAGAATTGCGAACAATACCAATAACTTGGCCATTTGCAGTGTGGGGGCTAGACATGGTGGGACCCTTACAGACGGCACCATGTGGGTTTACGCATCTGCTAGTAGCAGTTGATAAATTCACTAAATGGATAGAAGCTAAACCCAATAGAAAGCTTGATGGGGCAACTGCCCTTAGGTTTGTCCGGGATCTAGTGGTGAGATTTGGTCTCCCACATAACATTATCACCGACAACAGTAGCAACTTGTCATTCGGAGAAGTGGATGCATATTGTTGGCAGAAGGGCATCCGACTTGACCTTGCATCTGTGGCACATCCACAATCCAATGGTCAGGTTGAGCGAGCCAATGGATTAATTCTGCAGGGAATAAAGCCACGTCTTTAGGCACCGCTACATAGAGCAGCTGGAGCCTGGGCAGAAGAATTGCCGTCTGTGCTATGGAGTTTACGAACTACACCCAACAGATCCACCGGCTACACCCCTTACTTCATGGTATATGGAGCAGAAGCCATCCTACCTTCCGACATACTTCACGATGCACCAAGCGTTGCCGCCTACGACGAAGATGACACTGAAGAATCCAAACACCTAGATGTGGACTTTCTTGATGAGGAGCGCGTTTTGGCATGCCAAAGAGCCGCCATCTACCAGCAGAAGCTACGCAGCTACCATAGTCGTCGTGTTCGGCATCGCTCATTTAAAGAGGGGGATTTAGTGCTCCGACTTAAGTAGAAGAAGTCCCACAAATTATCCACGCCATGGGAAGGACCATTCATCATAATCAAGGCGCTACTCAATTGGTCTTACTACCTCGTTGACAATCGTGAACTGAAGGATAGACCCAACGAGGATCATAAGCATAAGAGACGTGACCCGGATGATGACTACCCGGAGCTTGATCGGCCATGGAACATAGCACAGCTACGTCCTTTTTACACTTAGCATTTTTTATCTAATTGTGTACCTCTTATATGATCAATGAAATAAAGCTCTTTGGTTCACTCATATTTCTGAGTCTCTTACCTCCTTTAGTGTTCATTTTTTGATCATATAAAACCTTTATGCACAAGCTTTGCAATTGCACTTGTGAAAATTCTGCCTATGGGCGTTAGCTTAAGTTTTCTGGTCTACACGTTCTTTGTCGTTTTTATGTGGATTCTGGAGTAGTGACTTTCGGCACTTATTGTCAGCGATTTTGTGCTTAGGTTATTGACGGTGCCATTAGGCATCATCACCTAAGCGCATAGTTCCGACAACGAGTCTTCCGACTCACGAAAAGTAAAGCATAAAAACCAAAGTAATGGATAAGCCAACACTTGCTTAAAAAATACATACATGCTGGAAATAGTTCTTAAGTAGCAGGATATACACCACTGTTTTCCGCCTTAAGTTAACACATAGTTTTTTCCACATACCAAGTTATAGAGGAAAAAAATATTACAAATTGTTTTTATTCCTCTGGCGCAGGCGACTTGGAAGCAACATCATCGGCAGCAGGAGAGTCACCCTCGAAGTCGGCAGTGTTGAGGGACTCAGAGGAGTTTTGGTTGCCGCCATCGATGGTGTTCATTGGCACGAAGACGTTAACATCGACCAACTCGGCAACTCTGGTGTCATAACCCGCGAGTGATGCCAAGATAGATTCATGGTTTATCTTTTGGCCTTCGTCATCTACGTTAGGGATACCATAGGTTACCGTGTCCATGTCGGCGTTCTCGTAATGTGCCTTGACCATGGACAGCGCCATCCTTGCACCGGCCCGTGCACATGAAGCTTTCCAACTTGTGATACGCTCGGGGGCTCGGCGCAGGATCTCTGAGAACTTCGCCATAGAGTCCGATGCCTTGATATTGATCTGGAGGGTCTTGGAAATCTCTTTGGCTTGCGCGATGGCAGTGTTGATAAAGTTGCCGGCAAGGACCATGCATTCCTTTGCTGGAGGAGGTGACCGGGTTAAACCCATAGGATCTGCGAATTCCCGACAAAGGAGCGTATGAGTTCAAAAAATTCAAACTATCCAGACTACAGAAATCCAAGACGGAGAATCACTTACTGAAGATGCTAGCCTCAGCTTGCCAAAGAGTATCCGCCAAGGAGTCCCGTTCTTGTTTGAGGAGCTTGTACGCTTCATGATGGCGTTGATTCTGCTCATCGGCAACTTTTTTCTGATCTTTTAAGATCGTGATCTCCTCCTTCAAGCGGTTCACCTCCTCGGTGGCGGAGTCCTGCAGGACTTTCATTCATTCTTCATGCATCTTCAGCATGTCCTTCCTCTCCTTCTTGAGGATCTTGTTCTCGCAATGCAGCTCCTGAATATGCTTGGATTGCTCGACAATGTCCTTAGCCTTGGCAATGGTTTCTGCAAGTCAGAGAAACCAAAGTACACAGTGAGTACTCGAAGAATGCACAAGGTCAAGTCGGAATACGAAAAAGAAAGGAAAAACAGACGCTTGCTCTTGATAATCTATTCCTTCAAGAAGGCAGTTTTACCCTTTTCGGCTTCCAAGTCCGCGCGCATCTTCTGGTACTTCTCGTTGGCCATGCCCCTCCGAGCATTCTCATTCTGTGGAAAAATAAAAGTTAAACGTTGTTTGGTCTACTTGGAGCATCTAGCCGGAAAATTTCCACCTAGACGCTCGGGGGCTACAGCGAGAGTTTTTAACTTAGCAATATGCTTAGTCTTTCTTTAAGCATCTAGTCGGAACTAATTAACTTTTCGATTAGAAGCTTGGGGGATACAGTATAAAGTTTTTAACTCGGATGTATGCTTCGTTTCTCTTTAAGCATCTAGTCGGAACTAATTCAGTTACAACTAAAAGCTTGGGGGCTACAGTATCGAAATTTATAAACACTGCGTATGCTACTATTGAAGCATCTAGTCGGAATAATTCATTCCACCTATATGCTTGGGGGCTATAGTGAGAAGTTTTCTAGCTTAGTCACTCTTAGAGCATTTAGACGCAAAGACCTATGGTTTCCCGTCTAAATCCTCGGGGGCTACAGTGGGATACTCATATGAAATGCAGAAAGGCAAATATAACTTACAAGTGCAATGATCTTGAGGTTGGTAGGACTCTCGGCCAGCAGTTTGCCGAAGGATACACTGTTTCCTTGCAGGATTTCTGCTTGCCAGAGAAGCTCCTCGAGACCGCACATTGGAGATTTCGGTGCCGCACCAGGAACCAGAGAGGTGCTACTCGGCGTAAGTGCTAGGTAGACTATCTTCGGAAACTCGATGGTTTTCTTGGGTGCGGGGGCGCTGCGTTCGGCGGAAGTACCACCGCCTTACCGCTACCGATGGCATCCTTAGCCGGAGCTTCAACCATTTGGTGTGCGGCACTCTCCTGCGTCGCCTGTTCGCCGACAATAGCAAGCTCTTTGGAGGCGCCTGAGTCCACTTCCATGGCGGAAGGGCCAGATGCTTCTCTAGCTTGTGAGCTTGTCGGGCGGACGAAGGCTGGACGATGGGAGTGATAGGGGCGATGGCGGGAGATACGTCGCGATGCAACATACCCTTGATGGTTCTATAAGCCCCCGAAGTTTTGGAGGTCTTCTTCAAGCTGGTCGTGGCTTTCTTCCTGAAACATGCAAAATGCATAAGTACAGGAACAAGACAGATAAATGGACAATGTCGGAGAGAAGGAAGCTTACACAAGAGGGGGTGCTTTGGCAAAGGGGGTCCCGGTAACCTTTCTTTTCTCCGCCTCCAGGGCGGCGGTAGTATTTTTGGAGGCTCCACCCTCTGTCTTCTTCTTCTTGCCTCCGTCGGCAGCGTCAGAGGTGGAGCTCTTCCGCTTTCGCACCAACGGAGCATCATTGTCAGACACAACGGTGACTTCCTTCATCTTTGGATCATAGATTTGAGGACCCATCCTGTCCTCATCTATGTTGCTAAGCTGTTAAGGTGAAGAACCACCGTGTTAGGTGAGATGGTAATGGCTAGACGGAAGAACTGGAGTATATGTCATACACGGAAAATAAACAGTTACCTTTGGGTACTTGCTCTCTACGAACATGTCCTAGGTGATGGCGAAGCCACGCTTCTTGTACTTCACCTTGATGATGTCCTTGAGGCGAAGCTTGACGGAGTCGCTCGAGAAGTTGTCCATGGAGATGCGGAGGCTATCCCTTCTATCGTTGGAATACTCATGCATCAGCTTCGAGCAGTGCTGCAAAGGCTAGATCCTCCTGATGAACCAGCACATGGCTAGGTCCAGTCCGGTCAAATCCGTCTCTACGAACCACTCTATCCGCCTTATAGTGCGGGAAGCGTCGATGTCGGAGGGAAGGGAGGCCTAGGATCTCCATGTCGAAGTTTCGGTGGCTGCTCCATCGACAAAGTCCGGGTATGTTACTTCTCGGCCAGCCAGAGGGATACCTGGGCCATAGAAGTAAGTACGCTGCCAGTTCTTGCAGGACTCGTGGCCGACGAAGTCGAGGAAGCGCCGGCCAGGTCGGATCTTGAAGCTAATGGTGCCACAAATTCTAAGTTTGTCCTTGCTGGCTCCGTCTTCGCGCTTGACGGTGAATAAATATATGAAGAGATCTAGCCTAGGCTTAATCCCTAAATAACCCTCGCAAAGCACCGCGTAATTGCTAAGCGCTAGGATACTATAGGGAGAAAGGTTCTGTGGCTATACTCGATAATGATTCAAGAAGGCGAGGAAGAAATTAGAGATGGGCAGGGAGATGCCGCGTACCAACTGTACTTTGAGGTACACCTTTTCTCCGGCTTGGGAGAAGGTGTGACCTTGCCGGCCGGCACCGCCCGCCAGGCGAGCCCCTCCATCGCGGGGAGGTAGCCCTTGACGATCAGCTCTTTGATATCGCGGTCCGTGATGTCCGAACCGAGCCAGTCGCCTTTGTGGGAGTCGTACTCCTCCTCCAGCAGCTCCAGCGCCGCTGGATTATGGTCGCCGCCGGTGTCCTCGACCAGCGCACACCTGGGGATGACCAGGCCCTCTAGGGGCACGACGACGGAGCTCGCCGGCTTCGCCGCAGCTTCGCCCGACGCCGCCATCGAACGGGAGGAGCTGCTGCTAGCCATTGGGTGCGTTCGGAGGTGACTGGTGAGATTGGGAGTTAGGGTTTTTCATGCGAGGCGCGGAGAGCTCGAGGAGACGCTTGCCTGAGGAAGAAGAAGATCCAGGGGAGAATAAGGTGAAAAAGTAAATTTTCCACCGCAGTTACTATTTATGATCTCCAGCATCAAGATTCGTGCAGCTTGATCGAATGGTTGCCGCGTAGGCGACGTGTGCGGAGACGTGCGCGGAAATTTTTCCACGTACCAACGGTCGCCGCCAACGGTTTGTATCGCTCGCGCGGGAAAAGTGGACATGATTGAATTCTCTACATGTGTGAGTTACGAGGCGTTGCTAACCTATGTCTACGTCGCCCTAGCTGTCACAGGCAGATGAACCATCACATCAGAAGATTCTGGCATGGACGGATCCAGTCCAGCTACGGAAGAGTATGATGGAAGATTCAGCAATTCTCCGACTTACAAGTTGAAGACGGAGAAGACCTTGCAAGGTTCTTTGGGAGTACTACAATATATTGCTTGATTATTTGCCGACATCCATCTAGACGGAGCATTCAATGTGAAGAGGCAAGACGGCGCAAGATCTCGGAGTTCTCCTAGGCTACGGTTGGGGATATGCTATATGGGTATCCTCATAGCATGTCTCTTATCTGGATAACCCGGGTGGCCCACAGTTGGTATCATGGCCCATGGCCTGCTGGGCAGCCTAGTTAGATGGATCCAGAAGGGAGGCCCATGCCGGATGAAGGAAGGCTACGGTGGAGTCACCAGCGTACCCGGAGCCTTGGAGTACAAGACACTCTAGACTAGTAATAGACGGTGTAGGACTTTGTAGCCTGTCCGGCTAGGACTTTCCATGTAACCCTAGGACCTGGCGACTATATAAGTCGGGCCTATGGGGGCCTTTAGGGCACAATCTCAGACAACTTCACACAACCTCCCATAGCGAACCAATCCCTGTAACTCGTCGTATTGCCCTTATAGTGATTTATAGTAGGAGTAGGATTCCGCCACAGTTGTGGGATCTGAACATGGGTAAGTTGTGTTACCTCGTACCCGTCAACCGTCCGCCTTCCCCCACGTCTCTAAACATGCACTGTGAGGACCCCTCCATGGCGTACTCGTCGGCAATACCACGACAGAGGGGGAGTTGTCCTTTTTCCCCGATAGTCTATAGGTTTACTTCGCACTGAGACGATGTTTTTAAGAAACCGCCTCTAGTGATTCATACATGTATTAGGAAGCTTTCGGCTACTGTTTACCAGTAGCCATAATATCCGGATTGTCTAGAATAATTTGTAATGCAACTGGAATACAAATAAGAGAAGTATAAATAACGACTCTGACATAGGTACCACAATTTTTGGAATATGTCACACAAATCAATGTACACTACACTACATACCACAAATCAATCTACACTACACTAGCATTGACATATCTAGCAAGGCATGGCAGGTATTATCAAGAACCCTGGCATTAATCGACGATAGTATAACAATGTTTGGCATACTTTCTCTCAAAAGGGTTCACCGTGGAACTCTCCGTCGTCTTTCAGCACTTGTTGAGCAAGAAATTCAGCAAGCTCTGTACGGATCCTTTTTAACTTGGGCATTGTCAGTACATCTCTTCAATTTGCGATCACTATGTAAATTAAATCATGATCAAAACCGGTACCAATAAGAAGAATATTTCAGTAAAAGAAAAATATAATGTTTGCATACCAGTTGTTCTGGTCCAGGAACAAACAGGTTGGCCATCATGATGCTCATATGTTGGAAAACATAGTAGCCGCAAAGATGCGTCGATGGAGGCTACTGGTGGCACTAAAACAGAGCATATGTGGAAATGACCATATTATCCAGATAATACATTTAACATGCATGCATATATATGTGTACAAGTGTTGGTAGAAACTAACCGATTGACACATGTGATGGGTTAGCTCTTTGTAGTTCTTCCTTGCATATCTTTCTTTTGAACAAACTAATTTAAATGATCTAAAAGCAGGAAGACAAAAAATTATATCATAACAAAACCAGGATGTATATCACTTTTATTATGCAGATGAAATTATTTAATCACTTGTTAAGAAGCTTCCGTACATCCTCATAATCTGCTTCCTTTTTATTACTATAAGAATCGAGATAATGAAGATGGCCATCCTGAAGTGAGATAGCGATAAGAATCCAGTGAAAACTAAAATTTGAACCAATTATTAGTTTGGTGAAACCACTCAGATTCTTAAATGAGGATGTGGTAGTAATTAAGCTCGCTTACGCTTTATGAAAAGGCGATAGAATTAGTTCCTGATCTTTGCTCTTCTCCAACATGTTGATGATGTAATTCTCGACATTCCTTTTGTTACTGTCCATGGACTTTTGTGAAGAAGTGACAGGGCTGATGAACAATATTTTATGCTTATAGGTCTTGGCTCTCACAAATAATAACCTATATATATGAACAATTTTAAAATTGTGTAGGTAGCTGATGACTCCACGTTGACATGGAGCACTTCGTCGGGAAACCTCAAGAGGAAGGTGTGAAGCAGCACAGCAGCAAGTCTTCCCTCAATAAGAAACCAAGGTTGTCGAACCAGAAGAAGGAAGGAAACGTCTCACAAGGTGTTGCAAGCAACGTGGAAACCTGCACAACACAAACCCAAAACTTTGCCCCAAAGAACAGTGAGGTTGTTAATCTCTCTGGTTGCTGTAACAAAGGATTAACTGTATGATGTGGAAGGTGATGATGGTTTGCAGCAAGTAAACAGTAATAGTGGAAGATGTATCAATGGTAAAGATTGGACCGGGGTCCATAGTTCACTAGAGGTGTTCTCCTTAGATAAACAAACATGGCATGCTGGGTAAACAAATTACAGCAGGACAATTGACAGGACTGAGCATGGCATAACAATGCAATACTAGACAAAAAGATCCTATGAGATTCGATTGGGCAATACAACAATATACATAGACCTCCATCCAACTACATATATGACTAGAAGCTCACCTTTGGGTTATCATCCGAACCCCCTCCAGTATTAAGTTGCAAGCAACAGACAACTGCTTTAAGCAAAGTGTGTAAGGTAAACAATCCACTTGTTCCATGAACAAGAGACCGTTGTTTTCTCCCTAATGGCAATAACACATCTACAACCATAGAGATTTTTGTCAGTTCCCTTGATTAAGTAGAGGCATGAACCCACTATCGAGCATAAATACCCCCTCTTGGAGTCACTAGCAACTACTTGGCCAAGATAGCTACTAACAACGGAGAGCATGCAAGATCACAAACAACACAGACATGATAGAATCAAATAGACAAACCCATTAATCAACCTAACATAGTAATCTCAATATCCATCGGATCACCGCAAACACAACATGCATGATTACAAATAGATTAGATCTTTATCATGAATGGAGGTCACAAGATCTATACATGAAAGCACAATTAGGAGATACAATCATCTAGCTACTACATGGACCCGTAGCCCAAGGTGGAACTACTCACGCTTCATACCAGAGGCTGGCATGATGAAGAAGAAGGCCTCCGGGATGATCTCCCCTCCGGTAGGGTGCCGGGAAGAGCTTCAGATCTCTCCCCCCCCCTGATCTAGGGACAATGGTGGCGGCGGCTATAGACGGTTTCATGGAGTTTTGATCGGGTGCCTAGGGTTTCTGCATCGGGGGGACTTTATAGGCGAAGAGGCGAGGCAGGGGGCCACCAAGGCGGCTGCAACCCCCCCCCCAGGCATGGGGTGGGCCTACCCACGCGGCCAGGGGTGGGCCTCCTCCATCTCGTATTCTGGCTTCGTGTTGCCCACGGTAAAATATTGACTAGGCTTTTGTCCGATCTAATTCCGAGAATATTGATTTTCTGCCTTTCTGGAACCAAAAATAGAAAAAATAGGCAACTGGCACTATGGCAACTTGTTAATAGGTTAGTTCCAAAAAACATATAAAAACACCTCAAAGTGTAGACAAAGCAAAGAAAAGTAGATACTAAACAAGCATGGAACATCAAATATTATAGATACATTTCCGACGTATCAAGCATCCCCAAACTTAACTCCTTCTCGTCCTCGAGTAGGTAAGTGATAAAAGAATAATTTTTCAGGTGACATGCACCATCAGAACCAAGATCAAACCATTTTCAAGCATTGAAAGCTGGGATCAAATAACTCTAAACATGTGCATGAAAGATGGAGTTCTAACAATAGGACAAAGTAACTATGCATGGAACATGAAAGGCTACAAACAAATATCATGAATAACATGCATTGAAAAACATTTGTTTGTTTCACATACAGAAAACATGGCATAGTGGCATTCAACTTGTCCTTCATGGAGTAGCAAATATATGCATAGGACACCTTCAAAGTTCATAAGAGTGACTAGATACAAATAGCACAAGAACAAGCAATATCAACAATATGCATCAATCAATAAGTTTTGGGACACTGCACATAGAACTAAGAATCACAACTATGCTCTCTTAATGGTGCCTAAAGGATAGAAG
Organism: Avena sativa; assembly: GCA_916181665.1. Lineage (NCBI taxonomy): Eukaryota > Viridiplantae > Streptophyta > Magnoliopsida > Poales > Poaceae > Avena > Avena sativa. The sequence goes on along the minus strand of OV702284.1, from coordinate 180,281,194 downwards.
GTGGAGACTCAATATAATAGTGGAAAGAAAGGCCCTTCATAAAGGGAAGCAGGGATTTCATGTTTCAAAAAGAGCTTCCAAAAATTATGGTACTTGTTAGCTTTCATCCCTCATTGCCCCTATCATAAGCATCTTGAAGTGATTAAGGTTAAAGTGAACAAAGATGGAGTATATGCTTGACAAAGTATAAGTTGGCAATCTCATGTCCCTTGAATACAAGGGCCGCACCGCATGCTACTCAACTGTAGTCACCTGTAAGTTCTTGTCATAGTAAGTACATGTGTATCATAGAGAAACGCCAACGGGGTACCCCTTGCACATGGTACAGGAGCTATCCCATAACCAAAATGACAAGGCAAGCAGATAATGAGCATCTCAGCGATCTTTTTATTTAGTATGTACATAGATTTTTATTGAGGATGCTTCACATAATGCTCATTATGGTGATGCTGCAAGTTTCCACCATGATTAGGCATGGCTTAGGCTAGTGGACCAAGCATTTCTCTAACACAAAATACATAACTCCATGGACTTACAATCTCCCTCTTTATTTCACACAGGTGACATCCATAGACAAAAGAGCATGATATCAACTGTGTACAAAGTACAAGTGCAATGTTGAAAGCGTTCCCCGTGACAACACGGTTCTGCTAATTCCAACGTATAAGTTCAAGCATATACAACATAGATGACATAATGGTTCAAGTTTATTAGGGGCAAGAAAAATAAAGTGTGCCTTCAAGTTTTTTGAGAGCTTTAAGCACTAAGTTTTCTCATAACAAAAAGACTTTTTAATTGGAAGATAGATGAAAATAAGAATATACTTGGAATGGTGTAACACACCATGCATAGGAATTTATAGTGGACACTTTGGAATAACTTGGTTTCTTGGGAGTTGGATGCATGAGTAGAGCTTACTCATACAAGTGGAGCCTAGAAAAAGACTGGGAGCGGCCAACTAAGAGAGCAATAATGGCCATAATCATGCAGAGCGACAAAACATTACTAATAAAAGCATAACGTGGAACTACAAGTAAAGGACTAAATGATCATAGAGGCTATGGTGACTTGTTCATAGTCATAACATGGTGCAAGCATGTGCCAAGTTAACCCAAACAAAGCATTAAAGGAGAATACCACAATATTATGCTTTTGTATGCTAAAACAACGCATGATTCTTTAAAGGCACATTAAGCAATCTCAATTGTTTGGAACAAGTCATGCTACAGCAATAATCACTAAGCACAAGGTTAAAACAACATCTAGCATGACATGATAAAGTCTAAGCCACAGTCAAAACAAGCTCCCTTTTGTACCACTTAAGCATGAAACTTTCTACTCTTTTCCAACACCAATCAACTTATTTGAAACAACTCACAAAGATAAAAATCAACAAACATCAGTGAGCAATGTTGAAAATATTCCCCGTGACAGCAGGGTTTTGCTAATTCCAACATATAAGTGCAAGCATATACAACATATATGACACAATGGTTCAACTTTATTAGGGGCAAGGAATATAAAGTGTGCCATCTAGTTTGTGAGGGCTTTAATCACTAAGTTTTCACATAACAAAAGACTTTTTAGTTGGAACATAGATGAAAACAAGAATATACTTGGAATGGTGTAACACACCATGCATAGGAATTTATAGTGGACACTTTGGAATAACTTGGCTTCTTGGGAGTTGGAAGCATGACTAGAGCTTACTCATACAAGTGGAGGCTAGCAAAAGACTGTGAGCAACCAACTAAGAGAGCAATAATGTTCATAATCATGCAGAGCGACAAAACATTAATAATCAAAGCATAGAGTGGTACTACAAGTCAAGGACTAAATAATCATAGAGGCTATGGTGACTTGTTCATAGTCATAACATGGTGTGAGCATGTGCCAAGTCAACCCAAACAAAGCATCAACGGAGAATACCACAATACTATGCTTTTGTATGCTAAAACAACGCATGATTCCTTCAAGGCACACTAAGCTATCCCAATTGTTTGGAACAAGTCATGCTACAACAATAATCACTAAGCATAAGGTCAAAACAACACTTAGCATGTCATGCTAAAGTCTAAGTCACAGTCAATGCAAGCTCCTCTTGCACTTTCAAGCAAGAACTTTCTACTCATTTCCAACACAAATCAACTTATTTGAAACAACACAGCAACAACGGGGCTCCAAACTACTTTATTCAAGCAAACTAAACAACTAAGCAAAGCAAACAAAAACTAAGACGCTTAAAGAACAACACAACAGTGCATGAAACAATAAAAATGAAGTGTCTAGAAGGACCTGAGCTTTTTATTGATTAAGAAGGGGATGCCTTGGGCATCCCCAAGCTTTGACGCTTGTACCTCTTGGATATTTCTTGGGGTGACACCGGTGTGGAATCCCCAAGCTTGAGCTTTTGTCCATTCTTCATCTCATTACATCATTCTCTCTCCATACCTGAAATTTTTCCTTCATACAAAACTTCACATAATCTTCATTAGCAACATTAGTGTATCCAAAAGTTAATAGACCCTTGGATTTAGCTTTAGAACAGAAAAACATTTCACTAAAAACACAAGATACTGTAGCAACTCCTTCAAAAAGCTCAATTTCCCAAAAAGAACCCAAAAAGGAATCAATAAGAAGCAAATGCAAATAATGGTAGAAATTTTTCAAAACAGACCAGCAGCTAGAAACCGATTTTTTAGAAGACCTTCTATTGCTCAAATCAAAAGGTGTTGAACTAACGAAGTTAGCTAACATACTGCGGGATTTATTAGTAAATTTTCAGCACAATCCGACTTATAGAGACTCCTCACGAATTTTTATGGTGGAGGACAGAAATCTGTTTCGGGACAGCAACTCCCCAAATCTTACTTCCTCTCATTAGAGGTCATTCTTGGCACAAAAGGCAAACAAAAAGGATAAAGAGAGGTCATTACTGAAGTAATAACTTCCAAGACTCAAGGAAACTCTTGGGTTATCTCCCAACAAGTACTTTTCTTTAACGCCTTTAAGTTAAGCACAAGAAGCAAGAAATCAAGTATTTTCAAATGAGGAAGCATTAACATCAATACTTGAAAAATCTTCAACTATGAAAGGTATCTCATCCAAATGAGTTTTGGAGGATCCCTTATCATCTCTCTTTGGTTTACACTTTCACGAAAGTATTTTCTGGAACAGTCCAATCAAAATTCTTTTCAAAGGCCTCATGCATCCCAACAAGCTTAAAGGGTATGGGTATCTTAAATTCCTCTCTAGCCTTAGTTTTATCAGAAGTACCCACAACATCTACACATGAGCCTAGCATATTGAAATGCTCAAAGACCTTTTTGGTTTCCTTAGCAACATCATGGAACTCTTTGAGCAAAATTTCAAGAATAAATTCTCTCTTTTCAATATTCTTTTCTTCTTTTAGTTTTAGGAACAAAATTGGCATCATGGGGTTAAGGCTAACAAACAGTGAGGTTGTTAATCTCACCGGTTGCTGTAACAAACAGTGAGGTTGTCAATCTCACCGGTTGATGTAGAAAGGATTAACTGTATGGTGTGGAAGGTGATGATGGTTTGCAGCAAGTAAACAGTAATAGTGGAAGATGTATCAATGGTAAAGATTGGACCGGGGTCCGTAGTTCACTAGAGGTGTTCTCCTTAGATAAACAAACATGGCATGCTGGGTAAACAAATTACAGCAGGGCAATTGATAGGACTAAGCAAGGCATAACAATGCAATACTAGACGAAAAGATCATATGCGATTCGATTGGGCAATAATATAATATACATAGACTGCCATCTAACTGCATCTATGACTATAAGTCCACCTTTGGGTTATCATCCGAACCCCCTCCAGTATTAAGTGGCAAGCAACAGACAGCTGCTTTAAGCAAAGTGTGTAAGGTAAACAATCCACTTGTTCCATGAACAAGAAACTGTTGTTTTCTCCCTAGTGGCAACAGCACATCTACAACCGTAGGATTTCTGTCCCTTCCCTTGATTAAGTAGAGGCATGAACCCACTATCGAGCATAAATACCCCCTCTTGGAGTCACTAGCAACTACTTGGCCAAGATAGCTACTAACAACGGAGAGCATGCAAGATCACAAACAACACAGACATGATAGAATCAAATAGACAAAACCATTAATTAATCTAACATAGTAATCTCAATATCCATCGGATCCCCGCAAACACAACATTCATGATTAAAAACAGATTAGATCTTGATCATGAACGGAGCTCACAAGATCTATACATGAAAGCACAAGGAGTATATACAACCATCTAGCCACTACATGGACCCGTAGTCCAAGGTGGAACTACTCACGCTTCATACCGGAGGCTGGCATCATGAAGAAGAAGGCCTCCAGGATGATCTCCCCTCCGACAGGGTGCCGAGAAGTGCTTCAGATGCCCCCCCCCCCCCCCCCCGATCTAGGGACGATGGTGGCGGCGGCTATAGACGGTTTCATGGAGTTTTGATCGGGTGCCTAGGGTTTCTGCATTGGGAGGACTTTACAGGCGAAGAGGTGAGGCAGGGGGCCACCAGGGAAGCTGCACCCCCCCCAGACGCGGGGTGGGCCCACCTACGCGGCCAGGGGATGTGGCCCCCTGGTGAGCCTCCTCCGTCTCGTATTCTGGCTTCGTGTTTCCCACGGTAAAATGTTGACTTTGGATTTTGTCCCGTCCAATACCGAGAATATTGATACTGGAACCAAAAACAGAATAAAACAGGCAACTGGCACTGTGGCAACTTGTTAATAGGTTAGTTTCATAAAACATATAAAAACACCTCAAAGTGTAGACAAAGCAAAGAAAGGTAGATACTAAACAAGCATGGAACATCAAAAATTATAGATACGTTTCTGGCATATCAGTAGCTTGTAGCTAGAACCATGCATGCATAGATATATATTGGAGCATTGATTGTTAAATACTCACAATTACACACATCTCATTATGTAGATATTGAAGCTATCCAGATTCATAGCCAGGTATAATTCCTCCCATCCCACGAGTAAATTTGAAGCATCGCTCCTGCTGTCATGATGGTGAAAGGTTTCAGCAGGTAAGCGACCGGATATTCCAAGTTTTTGCTTGCCCGGTGGCTTCTTTAAATTATCCACATATTGCTTGTGCAACAATGCAATGTCTTTGCCAAGATCAGCCTCAATATTACTAACATCACCATTTATTAGATTTCCCCTAGGATTAAGAAATGTCTCGTGTATTTGGGCCTTCCCCACCTTACAGCCCCCTGAAAGAATGCATGCATCTTCTCGACGTCCATTTGACTGAGGTCTGGATTAGCAAGGTTAGCCGGTAACTGCTGCTTGGTCTTCGTATTTTTTGTAGTCCTGCCATTATTTTTGGCCTTGCCCGTGGTAGCTTTAGTTTTCATAGGAGCTGGAGGATTCCCCGTGGGCTTGGAAAGCGCATTTGAGCGTGTGAGCCTAGCTGGAGTTGGTGGCACCCCCTTGGCGGCCAAAATAGGCGTGGTGTCTTTAGCATTGGGCATAGTACTAGGGTCTTTTATGGCAGCTACAGGCACTAGTTTCTTTGCTATCTTTGGGGCTGTAGGGGGCACTTGTGATAGAAACGCCTTATTCGTTGGAGTAGTTGGCATGTCAACCCTTGTCTTGGTGGACACACTGGTGGGGGATGCCTCTTCAGTTTATTTAGCCTTGGGCACACCGGCGGGGCTATCAAAAGTGTCCCATACTGTCTGTGATATAACATCCAGGGGAGCGGCATATTCCAGTGGGCGGCATATTTGGAGGGGGGCATATTCTGGGGGCCATCTAGCGGCCTGGGGGGGCAACTTCTTTTCTGGGGGAGGTGCTTCTTGTGAGGAGTGTGCCATATTTGTTGGAGCTGGCACATCAACACTGATTGAGCTCTTGGCAGGCACACTCTCGGTTTCTAAATAATCATCATCATATTGAAAAAATGGTGCTTCCTTGATGTTGTGAGTCAGTGTTGTCGGTGAGAGGTGTGTAGAGTCTAGGATAGCTAGCTTTTCAAGAAGGATATCTTTCTTTGGCTACTGGACAAAGGTGCCCTTCGCCTCAATTAGAGTCATGATTTCTTCATTGGGAGGGACTGGCAAAGCTATCTCACTGCACCCCTTTTGGACATCATCAATGTTGACCCTAGCAAAACCGTCACGAAGAGGACAGTTGTGTACCATCTGCCCTTTGGTTGGTGGATGCACTAATGTCGAGGCAGCCGGCTCGGGTCAATCTGAGCCAACTTTCCTCGCTAGTAGATGGTAGACGGTGGCTTCCTACAAAAAATGATCAGGTCAACTAGCATGCCACATGATAATGCCGTAATCATTTGATGTAATACATGATTTGAATTATAATGGGTTTAATTACTTCTATGTGATCATAAGGATAGTTGATCACTTCAGCATCCGTACTAGCATTCGTACAAGAACCGATGACTAGTTGGGAAGAAGCACAATTGCTCGGGACTGGAGGAGGTTGCAGGACAAGCGACGGTGGAAAGGGACGACCTATCAACTCTAATTCCATTCTTAACTCTGCAAGTATTTCAACTTTCATTTTTTCTCGCATCTCTTTTACATAAAGCTCCTTCTTAGCTTTTTTGATAGCACGCTTGTTCTCCAACTTCAAATCGTGTCATGTTTTACACGGGGAAATGGAACTCCCCCCCCCCCTCGTGCGACCATGGTGCTCTGGACCCAACACCGCTACAAGGACATCTCCCTTGAAGGCGCCAGCTTCCTTATCAGCAACCTTCTTCACCTATAAAACAAATTAATGAAGCCTTTAGACCAAAAGGTGAATTTCTTGATGAAAAAATCATCAATTCTAGCTAGCATGTGAAGCCTCACCAAATTGTTTTATACTTCGATGTCCTCAATCCTAACTAAAGTTGGAACACCACCTGTTTTTGTCACATTTAGCCCTTGCTCTAGTCCATTCTCTTGCCCTCTCATCTATAATATCTCAAAATGGTTTCGACAGTCTGTCTGCATCTGCCTCTAAATCATGTTCTTCCCATTTATGGGCCATGCCCGCATTGCGGTGACCCAGCATACCACTGCATGTGTAGTACACTATAGTCGTTGACATGACATCCACAGAACACCGTTCCGTAAATATCACATCCCTCAGAGTGGTACAACAGAAACATTGCGAGTCCATATTACAAACATACACACCTTATTATTATTACAATACCAGAAGTTCAAGACTTCCAAAAGATTCAACTTACAAAAGCAAATATAAGTGTTTCAGCGGAAGTTTCAAATTTAAAACTTAAACTCCAAATTGAGCTCAGCAACTTATTACTATATATTGTTCATGATGCTCGGCTCAAGTGGCTACTAGAACTATAGTAATTATTCGGACTCTTGGAATTCTCCTCCGTAGACGATGTCGTAGTCCTCCCCTTCTATGGCTCCATATAGGTTGGGCTCTTCATAGAAGACCTCCTCTTGACTCTCAGATGCATACATTGGAGTATCTTCGGGATTCTCAGGGTCTAAGCAAGGATTCAAAGGAAAGGATGAGTAACAGCGTTACCCAGCAAATTCAGTATATGCAAGGTAGGAAGTTTGATGCTCTATCTACCACCTCGGACTATCCGTCTTTGGCACTATGAATTTTCGTAAATCTTTCTTAAAAGGTTGATTTTATTATGAAAATCTATGACAATCAGCCTTCACAGGTTGACCAGAACTTTCATGGAGTTCCTTTCCTGCCGCGTTCATAGCTCCTTCCCGGAACAGGGAGTAACAAGTTACAATTCTTACACTCTGCAGAGGTGCGTTACTTTTCCCATGAGAGATCAACTCATTGTTTCACAACCGGGCGTACTTTCACGTCCAAAATTCCATGATGTGGGGCCCAGTAGTTGGTCCAAGCCAATCACTTCCCTCTTCGCGACCTCATATGTCCGCATGATCCTTCGGGGCTGACTCACCTTCGTTAAGCCCTCTTTAGGGCAGGCTAAAACCCTGATGAGTTCCCGAAGACTCTATGACCTAGTGATGCCCGGAATAGTACCATTTACATGGACTATATCCCTAAACACCATTCATAGATAATCTAGACACCAAAAGTGTGGGGCGTAAGGGTGCCCACCCATATGTTGGATCCGCACAAGGAATCACAACGTCACTTTAAGGTTATCTTGACTCCATATAAGAGGAAAAGGATACAGCTGACTTCTTCGTCCCATTCCAAATATCATGGTTAACACGTAATATACGGTGCTAGAATCACTGATGTCATGGGTTATTAATCCCTAATTGTTCATCATTAGTGCAATTAGAACCCTAAGTTCTATTGCTCCATCATATCATCACTTAGGATGATATCTAACATTTAGTATCTTGAGAAAATATTGCTTTCTTTTTCTATAATATAGATGATAACACACAATTCGCAAATACTTTGATAAAGACTCTTCAAAGGACATGAGCAAGTGATGAACTTGCCTTGTGATGGCAAGGTAGTGAAGTCTGATGCTTAGACTGGACCTTGAGCTTCTATGTCTATAGAATCATCATTATTGCCCGGTAAGGACAATAGTTAAAGAAGAAAAATGATTATGCAAAGTAATGTAATATATCATTTAGCTTTACATATATTCTCCCCCATTTATTTAAATTATAAAAATTCTTTTAATAATAAATAATTTATAAATATTAATTTTTAATATTTATTGAATATTGTATTCTTTTATTTTATTTCAATTTATTTTTATTTTATTTAACTAATAATTCTTTTAAGAATTATCATTAAATATCAAAAATTGATATTAAATATTTGTTTAGTATTTTTCTAAAATACTACAATATTAATATATAATGAATGTGATTTTTATTTATTTTTTATCAACTTTCAATCATTTTGTAAAATTCTATAAGGAATATATATATTACAAAATTCTTAATAAAATTTATGTCTAAAATTTTATTCCTTAATTTATTTGTATAGTTTGGATTATTGTGAATCCAAAAATATTTTTTTTGTAATTTTTGCCTTTTATTTTATTTTATAGAATTTATTTAAGTTCAGGGGCATTTTGGTCTTTTTCCAATTATTAAAATAGGCTCTAAAAGATTTGGGATGACTATTTGGGTTTATTGGGCCCTTGTGGCCCAGTATGGCAAAGTACAAACAACATCCCGAAGGGGTCTTGGCCCAACCCAGCCCAACACTCTTTGTCTCTCTCTCTCGAGCTCACCTCTCTCCTTCTCCTCCCCTGACCTTGTGGTCAGCGGTGTCACCGCCGGTGATTCATGCCGCCGTGGACCTCCCTGGCCGCTATCGTGGTGCAGGATGAGGTTGTCGGCCCCGCTCTACCCTCTTGTCCAATTGGATTTGGACCTAGAGCCCTCCTGTGGCCAGATCGATGCCATTCCGAACCCTAGGGTTTGGGGTTGGCGTTGGTGCTGACGCCACCGCTGCTGTCGTGCGCCGTGGTGATGCTCCTCGCCCCTAGGCGTGGCTATAGTCGTCGCTGTGGCATTGTGTGGGTCGCAGCGCCCCCTTGGGGGTGCTCCCCATACCGCTGTGGTCGTCGGCCCCCCTCTGCTTCCTCTTCTAATCTACAACGAGGACCTTCGGTACGTTGTTCCTCTCCCTCTCGTGCTCTCTGTGCTAGGCCATCCCATGCTAGATGTTGGTAGTGGACTTTCCTGGTTAGTGTTATGTCCTGATTAAGAAGGTTTGTTCTGCTTAGGGTTCATAACCCTCTAGGGATTAGATATCTGATGAGTTAGATCAAGTTTTGATGGTCTCTAAGCATGCTAAGTGGTTGTTAGCTGTGGCTTGCTGCTTATGATTAGCTATGGTGATGCTAGTGGTTTACCAGATGATTCTATGGATTAATTTTGATATGATTCAGATGGTAAAGTTTCTCTAGAAGTAATACTTGGGAAATCTTGTGGTTTTAATAGCTCACCACTGTCATTACTTGGTTAATTACAGTGAGTGTTGTGTGATGAAGTCACTATATTAGTACTGTTGACTTAAGAATTCATATATAGCTTGAGATCAAATGGTCTCTTACAGTGAAGATATGTATATGGATTTTCCCGATTATGATTCCTGTGATGTCAAGAAATGATTTATAGTTGGTTGATTGTATCTATGAAGATTGGATGCTTAACCTTCTTAGTTTATATATGTTCTTGTGACACCATCCTTGTATGGTACACAAGACTAGATTGTATTACTTGGTTTGGTTTTGTTCAAGCTTAAGATTGGCTTGGTATTATAGATAAGAGGAATTCTCTTTCTTTGCATCCCTAGAACCCATGATGTTGGTCTGAGGTTTAGGGATTATACCTTTGTCTTGTTGATTATCAAGGATTAGTTCTGGTACTGATACCAGCTACTATTTCTTGAATCAAAGTTGGGGAAAAATGATTGTAGGCTTGATAACTTATATAGATCCATAAGATTAAATTCTAAGGTGCTACTCTTGTCTTAGAGATGTGCCTAGAATTTTAAATCTTGGCTATATTCATTCTTGAATTGAAATATAGCGTGATTGCTTAGATCAATGATGTTGTCCTGAGATATTAGTTGGATCCTTATATTTTCTGATTGCTTTTAGTGTTTAAAAATTTCAGTGATGGATTCACCCCACTTGGGTGCTTTCTGAGAATTTGAGTAATAGACAGATCATGAATGCTTGTATAATCTTAGATAGATAGATCAGGTGATGGTCTATTTTACTCACCACACTCATTTGATGTTGGGGTTGCCAGTGGTTGATCTTGTGGTAGCTTGATCTGGTGCTCTCCTAGTATTTCTAGATCCTAGGCTTGTTCTTGATCTAGCCCTTCACCTCCTGATCTTGATGGCTTGATCCTGTCCTTGCTATCCACCTGATCTACCCCCTCCTTATGTCACCATTTTGGTGATGTGATCCAGGGTTTTGATTGGTATGATCTAGTTTGGCTTTGGCTTGGTTTAGCTGGGCTGTTGTTCTTGGTGTGTATGAACAAGAAAGTGGTGTGGGTTTGGCTTCCCACGGCTGTGTTGATGGTTTTGTTTGATTGTGATGTTGCTGTGGTGCTGATAGCACACACCATGTAGTTTGGTGTGTGTGCTGCTTGTGTGTCTGCTGCACAACTTGTGGATATGTTCTGAATTTGAAAGTTACTTTTATCAGATTACCTTTTACCTGGCTGGTGAAACTTGCCCCTCCTTGCTGTTTATTTGAATTATGGCTTAAAATTATGAAAGATATATTCTTTCATATAGGTGAAATTTTCCCCTTTAAAAGATTACTCAATGATGAAATCTTGAACAGTGCACTACACTATCAATTTTGAGAGTAAAATAATTCTAATCCTAACTTTCTTTCTTTTTTAAGTTTCTGTTTATTTTGCAGGTATCAGATTTGAAGATCAAGACTTTAGTTTAGGTTTTTATTTTTCTTTATAGAATAGTCACTTGTAATATCTCTCTGATTCATTGTAATCTTTAATTTATTCTTTTGTACTTTTTATTTTTATTCTTGTAATAAAGATTGTACTACTATTCAATAAATAAATATTATTCTTTTATTTCTTTACTATTGTAAAGTTTGTTGCTCATTCACATAAGTTTCATTTGTGTAAATTATTTATTGAATAAAATTTTGAAATGAGATTCTTATTCTTAATTGTTTTCTTTATATAAAGTTTGAACTACTAATTATTAACTCTTGACTAAAGTATAATACTCAGACATAACTTTAAATTCTTTTGAACTATAAATTCAACACTCAAGTTTAAATTCAAATTTCATTTCCCAAAACACATAAGTCCACAAAGATCATATCAAAGTCTATAACAATCATCCTTCAAGACTATACCTAATCTTAAAGTATGAAAGAAACCTTGATCACTTTATGTTTTTATTTGGCGAAAAATTTACCCATATTTTCACAGATGAATGCATGAAATATCACAAATTCCTAAATCTACCCTTCGTTGGTTCCTAAATGCTGGGATGTTACACGCATACCCAGCAGTCCCCATTCTGTGGTGGTTCTTGAATAACAGGGCACGCTCTCTCGCTTTTATACTCTTTATTCCAAACTCCGCAGATTTGTTCTATGTCACAAACTCATCCCAAGCCTCTTGGGTGATCTGTGGGTACATATCAAGTGGGCTATTATCTGTATCCACGAACTCCGTCACGATCCTGGACTTCCATTGCTTCCAAGCCTTGCATGTGAGCAATAAATCCGCTCTCTTAATATGCGGCAAGTGACTCGCTCGGGTGGTGAAATACTGCAGAATCTCTGTCTTGATTGGATCACGAGCGCTCTTCATTAATTTTCTCCAATCTATAATGGTTATGGGCACTCGTTCTTGTCCCACAACCCCACAAAGCCTCGAGAACTTTTTCTTGCATTATTTGGCTATAACATAGCACCATTTTTTGGATTGATGTGCCACGCTGTATATACACTCCGGTCCACTTGATTTCCCACGACTGTCACCGTTTCAAGTTTTTCCCTTCTTATTCGTGTAGATATTGATGGAAGTGGGTCAGAGTCACTCCTGTTTTATGTAGAAAATCAATATAGATATGAGAAAACACACAAAATAATAGTATACTAACTAAAAATGCACTTCAGTGTGTAAGATTATATTAGGCGCTCTTAGTACTTGGGACTAAACCATTTTCTACTACTAAACTGTAATAGGACAATGTACTTGCACTTACGAATGTGTACAAACATACAATATATCCTATTTTAAAGGAAAAAGGTCCTGAAGATAAATAAAAACAAAATTTGCAAAGACTATCACCGTATCAGGAATGACGGCGACTCTGGCCCTTGGCGGTCCTCGGAATCGTCAGCGATGGCTTCCGCTAAGTGATGAGAATACCAGGCGGCGAGGACACCCGGGAGCCTGACATTGGGGAGGAGCAAGGCAGCGAGATGAAGTAGCATGTGTGTGGTCACGTTGAGAAGCCCTACCTGCGGTGGTGGAGAAGGGGGTGGAATGGCCGGTGTGGGAGCCGCTAGATCTGCATGCGCGAGAGGGTGGCCTGCGGTGGGGAGGAGGGCGGCAGGGAGGAGCAACAACGGAACAAAGGTGGCATGGAGGAGCATAAGTGGAACGAAGGCGGCGAGACGGCAGGGGAAGGGCAACGACGAGGGTTTGAACACTGCGGGTCGGGCCGGCCAAGCGGGAAAATGAGGAAAAGATGCCCCTTCCCCCCCCCCCCCCCATTTTTTCCCAAAATTTTTATTTTGCCGCCACCGTTCAAAATATTTGGATCTAGGTCTTCGCAGGCTGTCAAAATATCTAACCATCTCTAAAATGCAGCTCGGCCTACTGTGAAAAAGCAAACTTCGGACACCCCGGATGTATTCGGACACCCTGGGTTAGGAAAAAGTCTAAGCATGAAATGAATATGTGATTAGTAGCATGAAATGAATTTGTATGCCAAGAAATAAGTTGATACGCTAAAGAAAGTACACAGCGTAGTACAAACTTTGGAGTTCACCGTGGGTATGATACTTGTGTTGTTGATGTACTCGTTATAAAGCAACATCGGTGCAAGCGTTTTAGAATTGACTAATATTTTTACCACACAATATAGGTACCATAAAATTAAAAAATGGCAAGTTTCATAATTATCTGAGTATTTTTAGACTTTATTAAAAAATAGAAATAAACAAATGGCAAATTTCATGAACAAATAGGAAATATTCTTTTCATATTCTAAAAAATCACATTTCCAACATTACGTGATATGTTAAGTTATATGATTACCATTCCCAAGTCTAGACAAATATTAATAAAATTACTAATAAAACTAAGTTTGGCCCTCTAGATTTATCTAGCACTCCGGATTGGAACCAACTCCAGATTTATCTCATGCGTTGGATCTCCCTTGGACGGTCATCGCTGCCTACATGTTCTTCAGGCAATAGATCTGTTAATATTTCTTATCCCGCCTTTTGCCGCTAGTCAAACCCTATGCTGTCGGCCGCCGCCAGTCAAACCCTATCCCGCTGGCCGCCACCACTCAAACCCTATCCCAATGTCTTTGCCGCCTCTCGTGTGACCGTGACGGCGCTGCAGCCCCTCTCCTTGCTAGCCCACGCCTCCACCGCCCTCCTTGCCATCCCACGCCTCCCGCCGCTACCTTGTCGAAAGCACGGTCGCAATCTAATCAAACGGATGTGTCGTTGTACGAATCAGGTACAAACTTTGCTAATCGATTTCTTGAAATCCCTCTCGTTGTACTAGTACATTTCATGATGAAATCTCTCATAGTGCTAGTAGATCCCGTACTAATTCAGCGCATGATTCAATTTCAGCAGTTAGCTATTTATTACGATTCAGTTTCGTCGGAGTTAGGACAGTCAGTTATTGCTCTTTGTGGGGGACTCTTTACCTTCAAAGACTGTAGTCGTAGCATCTTAATATATGTATCCAACTCACACTTGAATAAAGTATACATAATAGATCTATTCATATTTCCTAGAGATCATATTTCCTAGAATTTTTATCTTATATGATAGGTTCAAGTGAGCATGAGGTTGCGAAGAAGAAAGGGAAAAGGCATGAGGTTGCAAAGAAGAAAGGGAATAGGAACGTGGTTGCAATGACTAAGGTGAATAGGAGGAAAAAAATACTAAAATAACTGATACGAAGAGAGGTGCAACTGATATGGCAGGCAGCTCATCAAACCCCGTTGCAAAGATCATAATCGCAACTCCCAAAGTAGCATTGCCTGAAAAAAGTAGAAGCCTGATGAAATTGCAGAAATGACAGTATGAAGCTCTTCGTTGGGATGAAAATCAGTATGAGGCTAAGAGAGATAAAGGTATCATCAAATGGTTCCGCACCATAAATCAGAAAAAGGTCTTTGAGATGATTCTCCAACTTACAACTAAGATTTCTCCTTAAAGGGCAATCGACTTTGAGCACATCAAGAAAAACAAGGAAAGATTTGTCAACATATTTGAAACATGTGATTGCCTAGGCTTAGTGAAGATCATGGAGTTTAGGTGTCACTACAACGAATAAGTGGTGATACAATTCTATTGTACCCTCTTTCTTGAGAAGGATGATTCTAGGAATTTTTGGTGGATGATCGATGACAAAAAATATCGTGCCCCACTTAGTGAATTTGCTATAGCTCTTGGAATCAATATGGTTAATCCAGATGATACTGATTCCGTATGTCTCCATGATGATTTCACAAAGAAGCCTAATGAACTGAATGGCTGCTATCTTCTAGCTTCCCATCCTAAGGGCAATGTTGTTGTGCATGGGAAAATTGGTGGCCTCTTGCCCTTATTTGACACATTGCACACGCTTTTTTGATGGACCTTGTTCCCAAAGTCGGGAGACTCTTCTAGCATACGTGGAGATGCAAAAAACCTAATCTGGTTTATCCTACAAAGGAAGGAATAAAAGATTTATGTTATGTATATCTTGTATCAAGAGATAAGGAGAAACATGGTTGATCGTCGGAGGTCACTAGTGTATGCTCCATACATTCATGCATTCATTCATCATGTCACCAAAGAACAGTACAACACTGGCATGTCCTACAGGAAGCATTGTACTCACAAACCCCCCCCCCCCTGACAATCGTATCAAAGGTGTGACCAAGAAATCACAGCGGAACAGGGCTCCAAGAGACGTGGGTTGTCTGGATATTCCTGGATCATATACCCACGAGAACAACAGGACGCAAGAGAAGCTCGTTAAAGGGCTAAGAACGGGGCATGCCATATACATGGAAGATCAGGACAAACGTCATAGAGATCGTGTTAGACTGAAAGAGAACAACGGGATGCTGAAAGCATTAATCGGGCAAAAAAAAATTGATATGCCGACTCCAGCTGGGTCCGAGGAGATGGGGAGTGAGCTTTCTAACGAATATGCTGTATTTGCGCCTAGTGATGATGATGCAGAAGATGCAATATCGGCATGACCTCCTATTGACGATGAAGTCAGTGATGATGAAGTCGACGATGATCCGTCGTTCTAGATATTGCATCTCCACTCATCATACTTTGTTGTATATATGTCGGGGTGATTTTATGCTCGTTCTAGAGTACTTTTGAACTTCTTATATTTATCATAGATATCAATTTAATTATTAGCTCTTATTAACTTTTGAACTGCTACTATATATTATGGAGTATGAGCTATATACTTCTGAACGGGCAAGATCACAGCATTCCTGAAGGCGGAGAAGCGGATACCATCGTGCAAATTTGTCATCGCCAGTGATACACCCTTAGACGGGCATTATTACCAAGTGCTTCTAATAGTCATCCTCAGACGGCCGTATATAAGAATCGTCTCTAAAAACGTCGAGGACACACGGCAACATCTTAGGAGACAGTCAATATTTACGAGTGCCTCTGCGAGTCAAACTGATGGGATGCACAACCTCTCGTGCCCCTGTTTTATTGGTAACCATCGCTCTGCTATACTGTAGCATTACCGCTTTGTTTATCGCCTTGGTCCCCCGGCCAATTCAAGAAACCACACTGCAGCATTACTCTGGGCTAGTTCCTCTTCCTCTTCCCCGTCGCTTCCTCTTCCGATTCAACCACCGCAATCACTTGTGGCAGTTCCACAAAGCACCCGCGACGAAACCACCCACGACATTGCTCCGGCCACTTCCTCTTCCTCTCTCAGGCACCTGTCACGACCCGGGATCAAGGCTAGACAAATACCAGATCCTTATCTGATATAAGCCTAACCTAAATTCCGAAACACGCAGGGAAGATCGGTAACATTACAGAACATACAAACCATACATTAATAAGGTAAACTCTTAAGAGAGTTACAAACCAGTCATACAAGATAGGGGTCACAGACCCATCATTACATCAAACAACGGAAGCAAACAAGTTGTTCTAAACAACAAACTTAGAAAAGGGCCTAAGAGGCCATAAACAGAAGTAGCGACCCTTCCATAGATCCTAGGTTGCTACCTGGGCAACCCCGACTACTCGTCGACTTCGAAGTAGAAACCACCTTCTGTTGGAGTAGCTTCATCTGTAGAAAACATGAACGAAGCAAGGCTGAGTACAGGGTGTACTCCGCAAGACTTATGGCTAGTGGAGTTATTTTGCATAAAGCCATCTTTTGTTTTCAAAACAAGAGGGAGAAGAAACTCGTCTAGTCAGATCATTTTCAAAAGGGGATAAGAAGACTTCAACTCTAGGTCTTAGAATCATCTTTGATATCCACCAAGTACCATCATCAACTGAACCTCTCTTCCCGGACTACCCCCTCAACAACCCCGAGGAAGTACTCCGGATCTCACATTAGTTGACAATTTTTATCATTCGGTTATAGTTTTCTATGATCACAGAATCCATTCCCAAGTCGTCCATAACCATGGACACGGCTTTTTGAAAATATTAATAACCCTGCAGGGGTGCACTACTTTAACCACACGTACCAACCGATTCTTAATGCCTAATTTTTAGCCCTCTTCCTTGGAAGGCCGGCAGAGAGTGGTTGATCATGACCTTTACCTTTCTTTCGCCGAGACCATGAGTCACGCACTAAGGAGATGCCACCATGATGGGTCGAGTCCCGAAGTCGGTCCCTAGCGATGTGAACAGGGTTTGAGATTACGGATGTCGAGCATCTCCCATTCCCTGCCACGCTTACCTACCTGTATGAATGCACCTCCTTCACCTCCATTCAAGAACAACCAATATGTGTATGTCGAATGGAAAGCCCGAACAATGTGACTCATGGAATCTACTAGGCAGTTAGTGAGTCGAGGGGGTTTCCAGGCCCCCGTGTGGTTGTACGCTCGTCTTGGTTCAAGAGGCGAGAACATCAGGTCCTAAGAGTGGCAAGTATGGGACTACAAAAACCACAACCCACATGGCCTCCCGTACAAGCCTTAACATGTTTATCATTCATATATGATCATATCACAACATCCTACCATACTAGATTCATTCGCATCTCCGGTGCATCACATGAATGATCAGCATCAGACCACTAAGCATGGCTAAGCTTGACTGAACTGTGGCACTAGCGATGCTCATAAGCCAACCCTAGTTATGCTAGGAGCGGTGGATCAAGTAATATAGTTCACAAAGGGAAACATGCATCAGATAGGATTACTCTGTCTACTGATAAAACACTGTTGAACCGAATTCATATGATGAGAATGAAATACTTTGTAATCATAGGATTCATATGTATGAGTGGGGCTTCGCTTTCCTTGTCCGTTGTTGGACTGATACTGCTCTTCGGTGGCGTTGATTTCAGCTTCGGGTTCGGTTCCTATTCGCAAGAACCAATCACCGGAAAAGAGAAAGCAACACTCAACACATGGCATATGCAATGCTTATACAATATGGATGATATGACAAGTTGAATAGTGTTGAAATGATCCCTAGAACATGCTTGGTCACTTTAAAGGGGGTTCGAGATGTCCAAACCCTAAAACAGGGGATCATCGGAATCACCTGTGGGGTTCAATTGGTTCTTCTAATTAAACTTGCTATCAAAGTTGATTAACAATGTATGATTATAGCTTAGTTAGATAGGTTTCATTTTTATGATCATTTTGGAATATTATTTGTATTTTTCTGATTTAAAATGAATTAGTTATGAATTTCCCAAATTTTAATTCATTTTAAATCATTTCTGGAATATTTGAAATAATTTCCAAACTTGGGCCCACATGTGAGACTTTTATTAATTTCAGAAAACATTTACAGAAAATATTAAAACCCTGACAGGCAGGGCCCACCTGTCATACATTTTCCATTTACAGAAATGATTTACAAAACAATTAAAATAAAAAGAAAAGAATTACTACATCATGCTGACGCCAGCATGACGTCAGCAATGGCCAAGCTCTTAGATCGAGAGCGAGGCCAGCGCTAGGGAGCTCGCGGGACTGTGCAGAGGGGCACGTTCGACACAGCGCATCGCGCTGAGCACGCTAGTGGCAGCGCCGCTCGTTATTGGTCACCGGAGCGTCGCCTCCGACGAGCTCCAGCGACGGCGGCGACGGGCACATGGGGGGAGAATGACACAGGGGGAGAGGGTGGATGTAACATCCCAAAAATTATGATTTCAAAGTTTGCATATCATTCATGCATTCATAATCATTTTAGGATCATTTCTTCAAAAACAGAAACCTTGTGATCTATTATTTTATGCAAGCAAGGCAATAGCCTTAATGCTACTCTCTAATATGAGAAATATTTGTTTTGACTAGAAAAGAATTGATCATATGATTGATTGATATTTTCAAAGCTTGAATAAATATTTTCAAAACAAAATATGAATTTAAAACCATTCATATGTCTTTATTAAATAAGTGATAAAGGCATTGTTTATTTTAAATTCCAATGGGCCAAAGTAATTTGAGTGAGCAACATTGTTCTGTAGCCAAAAAGGTACAAGCTTTACTTTACAAAATTCAGAACAAGTTTAAATTCAAACCCATATGAAAAACATTTGAAACACATTACTGAAAATCAAATTAGAAAAAGAAAAGGGAAAAGAGATAAATAAGAACAGGCGCTACCATTTGAGCCCAGCACCAGAACCGGCCCAGTAAGCCCACCCGGGCCATTCCCCCTCTACCCCCTCTCTCACCTGCGCGAACCTTACCCCGTAGCCACTGACGCTGGGCCCTTCTCCACGTCATCGTCGTCTCCCCCAAATCATCGCGCGCAGACGCTGCTCCGCCGTTACCTCCCTGCAGTGACGCCGCGAATAAACCCGGCTTAATTCCCATTGATTCGCCGCTTGAATGCCGCCCTTGCTCCGGCTAAAAAAACCGCTCCCCACCCCGCACATTTCCCCTCACTCCACTCGCTCCCTCCGCCACCAGGCTGTTGGAGATATGCCCAAGAGGCAATAATAAAGTGGTTATTATCATGTCTTCACACTTATGATAAATGTTTACATACCATGCTATAATTGTATTAACCGGAAACATTAATACTTGTGTGATTTGTAAACTAAAATAAGAGTCCCTAGTATAGCCTCTTGTTAAACTAGCTTGTTGGTTAATATATGATCATTGTTTCCTGATCATGAACATAGAGATGTTATTAACAACAGGATCATATCATTAGGAGAATGATGTGATGGACATACTCCTATAGATAAGCGTAGCATAAAGATCAAGTCATTTCAATAGTTCAATTGCTATATGCTTTCTGATACATAGTAACCTAATTCCTTCGACCATGAGATCATGCATATCACCTTTGCCGGATGGATGCTTTGATGACATCAAACACCACACCGTAACAGGGTGGCTATAAAAGTGGCATTGAGTGTTCAGAAAGTATTGGTTGAAACACATGGATCAAGAGTGGGATTTGTCCATCCATATGACGGATAGATATACTCTGGGCCCTCTCGGTGGAATGTCATCCAATTAGCTTGCAAGCATGTGACATGGTCACAAGGGATCACATATCACGGGAACGAGAAAAGAGTACTTATCAGTAACGAGGTTGAACTAGGTATGCAGAGATACCGACGATCATAACCTCGGATAAGTAACATATCGTGAGACAAAGGGAAATTGGTATCGTATGTAAGTGGTTCATTCGATCGCAAAGTAATCGTAGAAATATGTGGGAGCCATATGAATTTCCAGATTCCTCTATTGGTTATTGTTCGAAGAAGTGTCTCGATCATGTCCGCATAATTCACGAACCGTAGGGAGACACACTTAAGGATTCGACGTTGTTTGAGTAGTTATGGTATTATGAGAAAGAGACCGAATGTTGTTCGGAGTCTCGGATGGGATCCGGGATATCACGAGGTGATCCGGAATGGTCCGGAGAATAAGATTCATATAAGGAAAGTCCCGTTTCGGAGTTCGGGAATGATTCCGGTGTTTTCATCGGGAGCATTCTAGAAGGTCCCGGAATGTCCGGCACTCCGGAAGGGGAAGGGTACATGAATGTGTCATTGTAAGTTGGAATGATTGCATCATGTACTAAGTGTTCTCGCTGTCCAAAATAAAGGGTTTATTTAAATCCTAAATTGAAAAGTCAAACGGCTAGTTTGAAAGTCAAACGGCAAGTTTTTGGAAAGTGGAAAGAGGAGGAGAAGAGGGAAACCGAGTTGGAGAGGGAGACCTCCTCCAACCGGCGGCCAACTCCAATGCCGAGTTGGGGAGGGACTCCACTCCCTCTCCCTGGCGCGCCAGCCCCCTCCCACCTATATAAGGAGGGGCAGGGCTCCCCTCCTTACACACACACAAGTTCCTATCCTCTAAACTAAACCCTAGACCTAGACCCCGGTTTAGAGCTATTCGGTTTAGAGCCTTCTAATTGGTTTAGAGCCTTCTAATTGGTGTGTCTAATTACTAGACCACTAATAGCCTCTCTCATAAGCTCCACCATACTCGCACCGGCTTAAGGCGAAGCCCTGCGGGATTTCCCCTCTACTTCCGGTACCACGCCGTTGTGCTGCCGGAATCGCGAGGAGAGTGCTACAACCTCCGCTGCCTGCTGGAACAAGGGAGAGGAAGGTCTTCGTCGAGTACCGAACGTGTGACCGACTACGGGAGCGCTGCCGGAATGTGGCGCCGGAAGGATCGTCTACACGATCTTGAGATCGGAAAGAGTACGACTACATCACCCACGAGAATCTGCTCTCGTTAACCGCTTTGGAATCTTCGAGGGTGAGTTCCTCTATCGACTCGTTGCTACAATCTAGTAGATAGATCTTGGCTTGTTTGTTTGTATGCGATAGAAAAATTTTGTTTTCCATGCTACGAACCCCTACAGTGGTATCAGAGCCGTGTCTATATGTAGATCTGTTGCACGAGTAGAACACAATGGTCATTGTGGGCGTTGATGCTTTTATTGTAGATTGCTTTTTGTGTACTTTGCATCTTGCGGTATGTTGGGATGAAGCGGCCCGGGCTAACCTTACATGACATCGTTCATGAGACTTGCTCCACGCTTGACATGCAACTTGTATTGCATAAGTGGCTCTGCGGGTGCCTGTTTCTCCTAGCATAGTTAAGATCCAATTTACAACGGGTAATCAACAATGCTAGTATCAATGTTGTGGTTCTTGTTCGTAAGTTAGAACGACACTTATTGAAAGCCCCAAACCACGTAAAATATGCAAAGAAAGTAGAAGCGTCTAACTTTGTTTTGCAGGGGTGTGCAGTGATGTGATATGGCCATGATTGTGATTATATTTGATGTATGCAATGTTCCTTATTGTAAGTTGGCAACCGGCAGGAGCCATATGGTTGTCTTTAATTTCTGTTAAGACCTGCGTGTCTATTCAAAATAGTTGTAATAGTTGAAGCTGGTGGACGACAACCATGAAGAAGCGTCATTGACCTTGATGCTATGCCGGTGATGATGGAGATCATGTTCGTGCTTGAAGATGGAGATCGGAAGCACAAAGAAGAAAGGCCATATCATATCACATATTATGAATTGCATGTGATGTTAATCCTTTTTGCATCTTGTATTGCTTTGTAGACGACGGTAGCATTATAAGATGATCCCTCATGCACATAAATTTCAAGTTCTAAAGTGTTCACCCTTAGTATGCACCGTTGCCAAAGCTTGCTGCTTCGAAGCACCACGTGATGATCGGGTGTCTTTGATTCCGCGGGTGAATACAACGTAAGCAAGCCAGATTTTCTTATGCGGTAGCTAAGGTTTGATCTTGACGAGCCTAGCATGTACAGACATGGCCTCAGGAACACGGATTGCCGAAAGGCAGAGCATGAGTCATATAGTAGATATGATGAACATGTTGATTGTTCGCCATTGAAGCTACATCAACTCACGTGATGATCGGTTTTGATGTGGTGGATTTGGTTCGTGTGATCACTAAAACAATGTGAGGGATATTGTTTTGAGTGGGAGTTCACCTAGATTAATTTAATTATTAATTAGAACTCAATTTATCATAAACTAAATCAAAGTGAATTTGCATAGTTGTTGTAGTCATTGGCATCCGTTTACCACCTTGCGCTTAGTTATGATTGAGATGATAGAACTATAGAATTCTGGTTAGATACTTTACGAACTGGTATCGTATTGTTTTAAGTGTTAATCTAAAGTTTAAAAGTCCTATTGCAAACTTTCAGTAAGTTCCGGTTACTCCATGAAGTTTAATAATTAGTATTAAATCAAGAGTAACAATTCCAAGTGTTAGTATATAAGTATCGTGTTTGTATCCATGATTCTTGATATTCAAAGGATTCCCTTAATATCAAGGTTATCTAGGATCTGAAAGAGTTGTTTCAGAAACCATGATGTGTGGAAGATATTGTGATATCTGAAACGAAGTTTTGGTTGCAACATGATAGAGTATAATATGGCAAAAGTCATGTTCTCATATTTTGATGAGAATTTGCAAAAGGGTTGGAGACACTTGTTGTCCTAATCCTCCAAAAGGTTTTGGATAGCAACATTATACTCATAATTCATCGTTATAAGCTAAAAGTAGCTTGATCATGGACGATTCCATGATAAGGGTGAATATTTGATGTAGGTAAAATGTTTACTACACCAAGAGATTACTAAAGAAAGGAATTTGAAAGAACACCAAATATTTGATAATGGTGATCTACTTCAAAGTGCAAGTCCAAAGACATTGGTATTTAACTATACACGCTTTGGACTATGTGTCATATGTATGACTCCACTATTGATATTGATAGATTCTTTCAAACAGAAAAGGAGATACTGAAAGAGAATCTCATAAATATATGGCAGAAAAGAAAAGACTAGAATTGTTCAGTTTAAGTATATAGATGATATACATGTTATGGCTATATTCTTTGCTTGTTAAACAATGTGGTTCTCAAGTATTTGATACTGAATTTGTTGGTGTGAATCGTCATACGAAACAACACAATTCATGAACTACAATGGCCTAAGTAACTAGCAAAAGAATATGTGATGATGTTCATCGAGAACAAATAAAGGGTTATTGTATTGCTCGTTAAACATCAAAGCTTGCCTTCAGGATTTGTTTTATCAGGTATTATGAGAACAAAAGGGTTGTTCAAATAATTGCCGTAATCCATAAAAGATGGATGATTCACAAATCTCGTTGGATAAATCACATCCATAAAACTAGTGCTAAAATTGTCGAAAGACAAATTGATTGAAAGATCACTTAGGAAGTGACATCGCCGTTTAAATTATATTGGAAAGAAAACATGAAGAAACTCCATGTGGATGGAATTTTGGAGTCTTTTGATTTTTGATCAAATGACGTTTGTAAAACTTTCCTAGAGATAATTGAAACTTCGTTCATAGGCCAAAAGGGAACGAATGACTAGCTTATTGGAACTTGTACATATTGTTGTACGAAGTCCGTTATGTGTAGTCAAGAGCGATGGTTTTCAACTTCATATGCTTTCTCCGAAAATTTGAGTGAATATATGAATATTTACTTAATAAGGATAAAGTATGAAACACTTGAAAAGTTCAAAGACTTTCAAGATGAAGTGCAAAATCATTGTAACAAGAATATGAATAGTTTATGATAAGATCATAAAGGAAGATATTTGAGTTACAAGTTTAGCATAATACCTAAGATTTAAGGAATCGTTCCGTGGATTTGCATTTTCCCGAAACACCATAAGAGTATGGAGCGTTCGAGATATGTAATTAAACCTTGTTTGACATGGTAAGATCGAAAGGTGTAATTCATAAAACTGCCATTGTATTTTAAAGATTAAAAGCTTTAGAGATTACCGTTTTTCCACTAAAAAGAGCTCCATCATAATCCGTTGAAATGATACCATATAAAGTTATGGTTTGGGATAAAACCCAAGTTGTCCTTTCTTAAACATTGGTATGCTATGCATAAGAAAGATGTTTTGCAACCAAAGTCGGATGAACCTGTCTTTGTATGTTATTTCGAATAACTGTTAAGTACTCCTCCATAACATCGGAGACAAAAGTGTTTTGTCACTTAAAACGTCAAGTTTCTTTGAGAAGGAATTTTTCGTGAAAAGTTAAGTGGGAGGACAATAGAAACTTTGATAAGGTTAAAAGAACCTTAGCTGTATGTGCAGAGTTGCGCAGCGCCGAAAAGTGTTTCGGAGGCAGCAACAATGCTCATGGTTCACGTACCTCAAAGGTTGTGGTCACGGAGATCCAAGTTCCTATTGAAACAAGTAGGTCGGATGAACAATCAAATACCAAGATTTGAGGGTTGAATCATTATTTGAGAATAATGAACCGACTACATGCAGAGAAGCGATGATGGGCCCTGACTCCGTAAAATGGCTTAAAGCCATAAAATCCGTGATAGTTCCATACACGAGAAATCAAGTTTTGAACTTGAAGGACCCTCGAGAAAGGTGTAAGACCTTATAGTTGTGTCTGGATCTATAAAGAAATAGACATGGATGTTTCACATCTATGAAATAGTCGACATGTTGGGAAAGAGTTCACAACAATGTTCAAAGGTTGACTATGACAAGATTTGATCTTTCATAGTGATATTTAGTCTAGACGGATTAATGTAGCAACCACTACATATAATTTGTTATATGGTAGTTGAATAAACAAAACAAGTTCTTCTAATAGAATCGTTACCTAGGACATGTGCATAACACGGTCCATAGGGTTTTGTTAATTCAAAGGATGCTGAAAGCATATGCAAACTTCAATGGTTAGAGTGAGCATAGCGGAGTTGGAATCTTCACTATGATGAAACTGTTAAAAGAGTTTAATTTCATCGGAGACAATGAAGATGCTTGCATTTGCAAGAAATTAAGTGGGAGCGCTAAGACATGTTTCTAATACATTATGTGGAAGACATATTGTTGATTGGAAATAATGTATCTTTTATTAACACATATTAAGAATTTCATCCCGATGAAAGACTTAGGCAAAACCCAAATTTGGCATCAATAGATGCTAATATGGTTGTGCCAGAAGTACATAGATGAGATATTGAATAAGTTCAATATAGAAACTACAAGAAAGGTTCTTGTCGCACAGAAAGGATTGAATGAGTTCAATGTTGATGATATATTCAAGTGTATTGACATTTGGTAAAGTGAAACAAATAATCAAGTATAGATTGATACTTGATGTATGAAATCACAAAGAGTATTTATATCAATCATACTGTGATATGTACAAATCCAGATATGTCCTATGCTCTAAATGTTGAGAGCATATACCAGAATGATTCGTAAGATGATCATTGGACAATAGTAAGGATATTCTTATGATCTTCTGAAAGAACTAAGAGTATAATATTTGTAGGAGTGACAAATAGATGGTTAGTTCATTGTAAAAGTACTACATTGATACTAGCTTTGTCACAAAGTACAAATTAAGTTTATCTCAATCTAAACTAAGGGTGGCACAATATAATGGAAAGTGAGTTCCATAATGGATTTGGATGATTTTCAAAGTTAAGACATTGTGACAGATACTACAACAAAAGGCTAAGTATATGACTGCTATTATAGCAGCAAAAGAGGGCATTTGTGTCAAGAAGTTTGTTATCAAACTAGGTGTAGTTCACAGTGGGATAATACTATGAAGATATATTGTGCGACAATATTATCAACATGTTTTAACCCCAAAGAGCTAAAGGTCACACCGAAAGACCAAATTTATACAAAGCCATCTCATTAGAGAATGAGTGATGCGTAGAGACGCAAAAACATGCAATTACACACGGACCTGGAAGTGTCAGATCCGGAGATCAGTTGACCACTAGCAATCGTGTACATACAACACCGGAAAGCCATAGGTGTTATATACACAAAGGTTCGAAACTAGATTATTGACTCTAGTGCAAGTGGGAGACTGTTGGAGATATGCCCAAGAGGCAATAATAAAGTGGTTATTATCATGTCTTCACACTTATGATAAATGTTTACATACCATGCTATAATTGTATTAACCGGAAACATTAATACTTGTGTGATTTGTAAACTAAAATAAGAGTCCCTAGTATAGCCTCTTGTTAAACTAGCTTGTTGGTTAATATATGATCATTGTTTCCTGATCATGAACATAGAGATGTTATTAACAACAGGATCATATCATTAGGAGAATGATGTGATGGACATACTCCTATAGATAAGCGTAGCATAAAGATCAAGTCATTTCAATAGTTCAATTGCTATATGCTTTCTGATACATAGTAACCTAATTCCTTCGACCATGAGATCATGCATATCACCTTTGCCGGATGGATGCTTTGATGACATCAAACACCACACCGTAACAGGGTGGCTATAAAAGTGGCATTGAGTGTTCAGAAAGTATTGGTTGAAACACATGGATCAAGAGTGGGATTTGTCCATCCATATGACGGATAGATATACTCTGGGCCCTCTCGGTGGAATGTCATCCAATTAGCTTGCAAGCATGTGACATGGTCACAAGGGATCACATATCACGGGAACGAGAAAAGAGTACTTATCAGTAACGAGGTTGAACTAGGTATGCAGAGATACCGACGATCATAACCTCGGATAAGTAACATATCGTGAGACAAAGGGAAATTGGTATCGTATGTAAGTGGTTCATTCGATCGCAAAGTAATCGTAGAAATATGTGGGAGCCATATGAATTTCCAGATTCCTCTATTGGTTATTGTTCGAAGAAGTGTCTCGATCATGTCCGCATAATTCACGAACCGTAGGGAGACACACTTAAGGATTCGACGTTGTTTGAGTAGTTATGGTATTATGAGAAAGAGACCGAATGTTGTTCGGAGTCTCGGATGGGATCCGGGATATCACGAGGTGATCCGGAATGGTCCGGAGAATAAGATTCATATAAGGAAAGTCCCGTTTCGGAGTTCGGGAATGATTCCGGTGTTTTCATCGGGAGCATTCTAGAAGGTCCCGGAATGTCCGGCACTCCGGAAGGGGAAGGGTACATGAATGTGTCATTGTAAGTTGGAATGATTGCATCATGTACTAAGTGTTCTCGCTGTCCAAAATAAAGGGTTTATTTAAATCCTAAATTGAAAAGTCAAACGGCTAGTTTGAAAGTCAAACGGCAAGTTTTTGGAAAGTGGAAAGAGGAGGAGAAGAGGGAAACCGAGTTGGAGAGGGAGACCTCCTCCAACCGGCGGCCAACTCCAATGCCGAGTTGGGGAGGGACTCCACTCCCTCTCCCTGGCGCGCCAGCCCCCTCCCACCTATATAAGGAGGGGCAGGGCTCCCCTCCTTACACACACACAAGTTCCTATCCTCTAAACTAAACCCTAGACCTAGACCCCGGTTTAGAGCTATTCGGTTTAGAGCCTTCTAATTGGTTTAGAGCCTTCTAATTGGTGTGTCTAATTACTAGACCACTAATAGCCTCTCTCATAAGCTCCACCATACTCGCACCGGCTTAAGGCGAAGCCCTGCGGGATTTCCCCTCTACTTCCGGTACCACGCCGTTGTGCTGCCGGAATCGCGAGGAGAGTGCTACAACCTCCGCTGCCTGCTGGAACAAGGGAGAGGAAGGTCTTCGTCGAGTACCGAACGTGTGACCGACTACGGGAGCGCTGCCGGAACGTGGCGCCGGAAGGATCGTCTACACGATCTTGAGATCGGAAAGAGTACGACTACATCACCCACGAGAATCTGCTCTCGTTAACCGCTTTGGAATCTTCGAGGGTGAGTTCCTCTATCGACTCGTTGCTACAATCTAGTAGATAGATCTTGGCTTGTTTGTTTGTATGCGATAGAAAAATTTTGTTTTCCATGCTACGAACCCCTACACAGGCTGCCCCTATTTCGCTAAACACCGCCGCTGACTGAGCGACTCCGGCGAGGTATTCCGGTAAGCCTCGTGATCACGCCCACTCCTCAGTCACTCTAGGATGATCCCCTGCTTCATGCGCACCTCCTGATATCCTTTGTTCATCTGATTGTGGCCCAGAACGTCGACTTCGACGAGCGCTGTGAGCACCCGACGCTGTCTCCAACTCCGACGAAGAATTTCGGTGAGGTTCGACCGCCCCGCGCCTTCCCCCTGACCCTATCGGGTTCGCCTGAACATTGCACACACACTGATGCCTTGTGTTTGTGTTAGGGCGGATCAGAATGTCGCCAACGTCGCCGTCCGCCTAAGCCCGAAGCTGTCCCCGACTCCGACGACATCTCATGGCCACCACAGCAGGCCCCCGCCCACGCCAGTGACACCTTGAGCACCGTCGTGTTCACGCGAGTCTAGTAAGCCACTACCCAGCCCCTAGCCCTCTCTGGAATCACCGGAGCGTTGCCGGCAGAAGCGCCGCCGCCGCAAGCACCCATTAGCGCCGCCAGATTTTGGTCGCATGCATCGTAGCTGTTGGATCTAGATCTGATGCGCAGGAATAGATCACTTAATCGAAGCGGTACGTGCAGATCTGGCCGTGCGCTGCCACTTAAATCCAACGGCCCACGTAGATCGATCCGGCCGAACCGGTACGGGCCAATCAGACACGCCCACGTGTCTATGGTTTAGATTTAATTTCTGAAATTAGATCTATTAGATGTTCAAACTTGCAAAATTCATAACTTTTGATCCACATGTTCAAATTTTGTAAATTTTATATCATTGGAATCAGGAGAAATAATTCTATCCAACCATACACTTTTTTTAATAAATTGCATCTGTAAAATTGGTTGTTTTTGCAGAGACATTTGTAAGCTTATTTTGTGTATAAAAATTAATTGAAAAATGTTTTAAAGGCTAAATAAAGTTTATTTAGTGTATAATTGTTTTGTTTATGATTCAGTACTGTTCCACTTGTCTTGTTTGATTTATAAAAATCATCACATGGAATTTTCATGCATTCATATATTTTTGCTTGTTTATTTTGATATTTGAATTTGGTGCTATCATTTTATTTGTAGATTTTTGTGCTAGCGGTGATTGTGATTGTGAGGATTGTTGCTACTCCCCAAACTACCAAGGCAAGTGGTACTTCTTATTTTTGTCCCAATATTTTGACTATGCACTAGAATTATTTTGTATAGGTCTTGCATGAATATTTTGCTAAGTATCTATATGCTATGCTTGGGAAATCCTAGTAGTTGTAGAATTGTTAGAATTTCCTCTAAGTTAAGATATTGCCATGCTTATCCTAGATAGTAGCAACCAAGGGGGCGCCCTGGCGCGGCCTAGGGTGGGCCCACACCAGGGTGGTGCGGACGCCCTGTGGCGCCTCTTCGTCCCCCCTCTGGACTCCGTCTTTGCTCCTGTAAAATATTGACTTTGGCTTTTGTTCCGTCCAATTCTTAGAATATTTCTTTACTAACTTTTCTGAAACCAAAAACAACAAAAAACAAGCAACTGGCACTGCGGCATCTTGCAATAGGTTAGTTCCAGAAAATGTATAAAAAATCCTCAAAGTGTAGACAAAACATAAGATAGTTGATACAAAACAAGCATGGAGCATAAAAAATTATAGATACGTTTACGACGTATCAAGCATCCCCAAGCTTAACTCCTGCTCGTCCTCGAGTAGGTAAGTGATAAAAACAATAATTTTTAAGGTGACATCCACCATCACAATCTTGATCAAGGTGTTGTAAAGCAATGGTAGCTGGGATCATAGTACTCTAAACATTAGCATGAAAGATGTAGTTCTAACAATAAGACAAATCAACTAAGTTGCAACATGAAAAGGTACAAACAAAAGATCATGAATACTAATGCATTGAAAAACATTTGTTTGTTTCACATATAGAAAACGTATCAAGAGTGGTATTCAGCTTGTCCTTCATGGAAATAGCAAAACATAAATGCAAAGGACACCTTCAAAGTTCATAAAGGCTACTAGATACAAATAGTTTAAGAACAAGCAATACCATGATTATGAATCAATCAATAAGTTTTGGGACAATGCACATTAAACTAAGAATGACAACTATGCCCTCTTACTTGGTGCATAAAGATAGAAGATGGAGACTCAACGTAAAAGTAAAAAATAAAGGCCCTTCACAGAGGGAAGCAGGGATTTCAAGTTTCATAAAGAGCTTCCAAAAATTATGGTACTTACTAGCTTTCAGCTCTCATTGCCCCTATCATAAGAAACCTGAAGTTATTAAGGTTAAAGTGACACAAATATGAGTATATGCTTGACCGATCATAAGTTGAAAATCTCATGCCCCTTGCGTATGAGTACCGAACCTCATGCTAATCAACTTTGGTCACAAGCGAGTTCTTTTCATTGTAAGTATATGTGTATCATAGAGAACCGCCAACGGGGTACCCCTTGACCCATGACATAGGAGCTATCCCATATCAAAATGACAAGGCAACAGACAATGAGCATCTCAGCGGTCTTTTTATTTGATATTTGCATAGGTTTTTATTGAGGACGCTTCATAGAATGCTCATTATGGTTATGCTGAAAGTTTCCACCATGATTAGGCATGCCTTAGGATAGCCGCCCAGAAGTCTCTCTAACACATATACAAACTCCATGAGCTTACAAGCTCCCCTTTTATTTCACACCGTCGGGATCCATAAACAAAGGAACATGATATCAACTGAATAGAATAAGTGCAATGTTGAAAGTGTTCCCCATGACAGCATGGTTCTGCTAACTCCTAACTTATAATTTGCAAGCATATAAGAAACATAGATGGGCACAATGGTTTGAGTTTATTAATTGGAAGAAAGTAAAGTGTGCCATCAAGTTTTTGAGAGCTTTAATCACTAATTTTCACATAACAAGTTTAATTTGGAAGATAGATAAACACATGAATATACTTGAAATGGTGTAACACACCATGCATAGGAATTTATAGTGGACTCTTTGGAATAACTTGGTTTCTTGGGAGTTGGATGCACGAGTAGAGCTCATACTCAGTAAAAGTGGAGGCTAGCAAAAGACTGAGAGCGACCAACTAAGAGATCAATAATGGACATAATCATGCAAAGCGAAAAAACGTTATTAATTAAATTATAAAGTGATATCAAAAGTCAAAAACTAAATGACAATAGAGGCTAAGGTGACTGGTTCATATTCTTAACATGGTGTAAGCATGTGCCAAGTCAATCCAAATAAAGCATCAAATAAGAATACCACAATATTATGCTTTTGTATGCTAAAACAACGCATGATTCTTTCAAGGCACATTAAACAATCTCAAATGTTTGGAACAAGTCATGCTACAGCAATAATCACTAAGCATATGGTCAAAGTAATATCTAACATGACATGATAAAGTCTAGTCCACAGTCAAAACAAGCTTCCTTTTGTACCACTATAAGCATGAAACTTCCTAATCTCTTCAAACACCAATCAACTTATTTTAAACAAAATAAGAATGCGAGGGTCCAACTAATTTATTGCAGAAAACCAAACAAAATAAAACTAAAAACAAATACGCTCCCAGAACAACACAATAGTGCTTGAAGCAATAAAAATAAAGTGTCTAGAAAGAAGACCTGAGATTTTTATTGATGAAGAAGGGGGTGTATTGGGAATCCCCAAGCTTTGATGCTTGTACCTCTTGAATATTTCTTGGGGTGACACGGGTGGCATCCCCAAGCTTGAGATTTTGTCCATTCTTCATCTCATCACATCATTCTTCCCCTATACTTGAAAATTTCCTTCATACAAAACTTCACACAATTCTTCATTAGCAACATTACTGTATTCAAGATAATAAGCCTTTGGGTACAGTTTTAACACAAGTAAAACTTCCAATAAAACACAAGCTACTGTAGAAATTCCTTTTAAAATCTCAAGTGATAAAAGAGAACTCAAAAGAAACCGATTAAGAGGCAAATGCAAATAATGGCAGAAATCTGTCAAAACAGACCAGCAGGTAAAGACCAATTTTTTCGAAGACCTTTTGTTGCTCAAATCTAAAAATGCTAAACTAACTAAAGTTATATAATAACCTAAGGCATATGCACAGAAAATTACAGCTTAATCCTACGTACTGCTATTTTTCAGGATTTTTTACAGTGAAGGACAAAAATCTGTTTCAGGACAACAACTTCCCCAAATCTTACTTCTCTCTCATTAGAGGTTACTCTTGGAACAAAAACCACAAAAAAAGAATAACGATAGGTTATTACAGAGGCAATAACTTCCAAGACTCAACAAAATAAAAACTTACTGAAATAAAAATAATTTGGGTTATCTCCCAAGAGTGCTTTTCTTTAACGTCTTTCAGCTAGGCATAGAAATCAAGAATCAAGTATTTTTGAATGAAGACGCATTAAGATCAACTTTTGTTTTAATAGGAGAAGTAAAAGGTATCTTCTATCTATTTTTAGGGAAGTGTTATATACCTTTCTTGAGTGGTAATTGATATTTAATGGTGCCTTCCTTCATATCAATAATGCACCAACAGTTCTAAGAACAGGTCTTCCCAAAATAATAGGACAAGAAGAATTGCATTCAACATCCAAAACATAGAAATCAACGGGGACAAAGGCATTGTTAACCATTATAAGAACATCATTAATTCTCCCAATAAGTTTCTTTTAGCATTATCATCAAGATGGACATCCAAATAACAATCTTCTAATGATGGCAAATCAAGCATTTCATAAATTTTCTACGCATAATAGAGACACTAGCACCAAGATCACATAAAGCTTTGATATCAAAATCATTCACTTTCATATTAATGATGGGTTCCCAACCATCTTCGACTTTCCTAGGAATATAAGCTTTACGTTTCAGTTTTCCTTCTTTAATTTTCATGAGAGCATTTGCAATGTGTTTTCTAAAAGCCATATTCATAGCACTAGCATTAGGACTTCTAGCAAGCTTTTGCAGGAACATATTTACTTCAAAAATATTGCAACCATCAAGATCAAAATCAAAATTAGCATCCAAGGTAATAGAATCATTGTTTCCCATATTTCCAAAAATTTCAGCATTTTTATTGGAAAAGGTCCCATTGGGTTTAGGCATTGTTGCAAAAGGAGTGGGGACTTCATGTGGTTTTCTAGCACCAACATTACTAGTGGTGGTAATAGTACAAACTTTAGTCATACTAATATTTCTCGCAATTTCATCTTCTCTTTCCCACCTAGCATGCAATTCAGCTAACATCCTAACATTTTCATCAATTCTAACTTGTATGGCATTAGTAGCAGCAAATATATTTTCCATAGTTTCTAGTTTAGCAGCCATTTTATTAATCAAAGAAGATTGTGGTCCAGACAAAGATGAAATATTTTTTTTAGCATTCGAAAGCTTTTCCTCAACAGTTTTATTGAAGGCAGATTGTTTACTAATAAAATCCTTAAGCATGACTTCAAGTTCAGAGGGTGCACTTCTATTGTTATTGTAGGAATTTCCATAAGCATTACCATCATTGGGAGGATATGGCCTATAAGTATTATTACCAAAATTATTACTATAGGCATTGTTGCTAAAATTGTTATTTATAATGAAGTTCACATCAACTTTCTCTTCTTGAGGAACCAAAGAGGCTAAAGGAACATTATTTGGATCAATATGAGCTTTTCCATTAACAGGCATAGACATAATAACATCAATTTTATCACTCAAGGAGGAATTTTCTTAAACCGAATTTACCTTCTTACCTTGTGGAGCTCTCTCAATGTGCCATTCAGAATAATTAACCATCATATTTTCAAGGAGCTTTGTTGCAGCACCCAAAGTAATGGTCATAAAGGTACCTCCAGCAGCAGAATCCAACAGATTTCTTGAAGAAAAAATTAGTCCTGCATAAAAGGTTTGGATAATCATCCAAGCAGTCAGTCCATGAGTGGGGAAATTCTTTACCAAAGATTTCATTCTTTCCCAAGCTTGAGCAACATGTTCATTATCAAATTGTTTAAATTTCATTATTTCACTTCTCATAGATGTAATCTTAGCAGGAGGATAATATTTTCCAATAAAAGCATCTTTGCATTTAATCCAAGAATAAATACTATTTCTAGGCAAAGATAGGAACCATTCTTTAGCTCTTCCTCTCAAAGAGAAAGGGAACAATTTAAGCTTAATAATATCTCCATCTACATCCTTGTATTTTTGCATCTCATAAAGTTCAACAAAATTATTAAGGTGAGCAGCAGCATCATTAGTACTAGCACCAGAAAATTTCTTTTTCATAACAAGATTAAGCAAGGCAGTTTAATTTTAAAGAAAGTAGCTTCAGGAATAGGTGGAGCAATAGGTGTGCACATGAAATCATTGTTATTTGTGCTAGTGAAGTCACACAACTTAGTGTTTTAAAGAGTAGTCATTTTTGCAAGATTAAAGCAAGCCAACAGAAATAGAAACTAAAGTAGGAAATGATTTTTTGTGTTTTTTGATAAAAAGAAACAAGCAAGTACAACTAATTTTTTTTGTGTTTTTGATAAAACAAAACAAGCAAAACAAAGCAAAATAAACTAAGCAAAACAAAAACAAAGTAAAGATATTGGTTGTTAGAGACTCCCCTTGCAAGAATCTTCTTTCTCCCTAAAAAGTGATTGACGGGGAGGCAGAGATTGAAGATGTCCTTAACTCCCCAGCAACAGCGCCAGAAAATTGCTTGATGGATTAGATATGTAGAACTTGTTGGGAACCCCAAGAGGAAGGTATGATAAGCACAAGAACAAGTTTCCCTCAGTTATGAAACCAAGGTTATCGAACTAGTAGGAGTAAGGAAACAACTCCAAGGTGTTGCTAGCAACTTGGAACCTGCACAACACAACCACAATACTTTGCCCCAACATACAGTGAGGTTGTTAATCTCACCGGTTTGCTGAAAACAAAGGATTAAACATATAGTGTGGAAGATAGTAATTGCTTTTAAAAATTGTAAACAGTAGATGGTATATCAATGGTAAGGAATGGACCGGGGTCCACAATTCACTAGAGGTGTTCTCCATAAGATAAATAACATGTTGGGTGAACAAATTACAGCGGGGCAATTTATAGATTGAGAATGCATAACAATGCATATACTAGACATCTTGATCTATATGAGATTTTATTGGGCATTACAACATAATACATAGACCGTAATCCAAATGCATCTATAACTAATAATCCACCTTTAGGTTATCATCCGAACCCCTTCCAGTATTAAGTTGCAAGCAACAGATAATTGCATTAAACAAACTGTGTAAAGTAAAAAATACAATTGCCCTTGGACAAAGGATTGTTGTTTTCTCCCTAGTATAAACAACACATCTACAACCTTATAAGTTTCCGTCACTCTCCTAGATTACTAGAGGCATGAACCTACTATCGAGCATAAATACTCCCTCTTGGAGTTACAAGCATCTACTTGCCCAAAGTATCTACTAGCAACGGAGAGCATGCAAGATCACAAATAACATAGACATGGTAGAATCAATAATCAATCTGACAGAGTATCTCAATATCCATCGGATCCCTACAAACGCAACATGTAGGATTACAGATAGATGATCTTGATCATGAACGGAGCTCACAAGATATAAACATGATAGCACAAAGGAGGAGAAATAACCATCTAGCTACTGTATCGACACATAGTCCAAGGTTTAACTACTCACGCATCACTCCGGAAGCTGGCATGGTGATGAAGAAGGCCTCCGGGATGATCTCTCCCCTCCGGCAGGGTGCCAGGAAGAGCTTCAGATCCCCCGATCTAGGGACGATGGTGGCGGCGGCTATGGACTCTTTTGTGGATTTTTGATCGAGTGTTTAGGGTTTCTTCCTCGGGGTGTTTATATAGGCGAAGGGGCAAGGTCGGTTGAGGGCCAGGGGGCTCACACCACGCCCTGGCGTGGCCTAGGGTTGGCCCGCGCCAGGGGGTAGTGCGGCCGCCCAGTGGCGCCTCTTCGTCCCCTCTCTGGACTCCGTCTTCGCTCCGGTAAAATATTGACTTTATCTTTTGTTCGTTCCAATTCCTAGAATATTTCTTTACTAACTTTTCTGAAACCAAAAACAGCAGAAAACAGGCAACTAGGACTGCAGCATCTTGTCAATTGGTTAGTTCCAGAAAATGTATAAAAATGCCTCAAAGTGTAGACAAAACATAAGATAGTTGATACAAAACAAGCATGGAGCATCGAAAATTATAGATACGTTTACAACGTATCATAGCACCATACATGGCATCGGGCGCTGAGCCCGGATCATCTGAAGTATGCTGCAATTGATGGCTATATGAGCTATGATATGTACAAAAAGATCTTGAAGATGATGTTAGGGATAGGTCTGGCAAGCCAGTTTTGAATGATGATCTATGTCCGAGATGCAAGACCGGCGAGGACTATAGGAGATCCAAACATGTGAAGAAAGTCTAGGGAGGCAATGGCTGGGGAAAGAACGGGTGGGATCAGGGAGGCCATGGAGGACATAACATGTGGAAGCAGGGAGGCGATGTCTGGGGATAGAACCGGTCGATCAGGGAGGCGATGTCTGGGGACAGAAGAGGTGGAAGCAAGGAGGCGATGGCTGGGGACTGAATAGTTGGGAGTAGGGAGACGGTGGAAGGATAGCAACAACAACAACTAGTGATAAATTGGTTCCACTATAGTATGTTTGCTTTTGACTATCTAGCCGGTGGATGCTCCTGTTGGCTATGTAATATATTCTCCCTTCTAGCTAGCTAACCTTTCGTTATAATTGTATATATTTGTATTTCACAATGTTGTTTGTTCGTAAAATGTGCAGAACAATATTATTAAGATATCATCATCTAGATGTATATTCTGGTCTAGTGTTATTATTTGTAATGGGTGTGCTTGTTGCATGTTTATTGTTGCATTGCAATAAAACGGCAGAGGAGCGGACACCATTGTGTCTTTGGGTCGCCGCCGGCCATGCTCTATCATGTCCTCCTAGTCCCACCTCAAACGGGTCATTATAATAACCGCCTCTAAGATTGCTACCTCTAACGAATTGTTTAAAAAACCGCCTCTAAAGTTGCTACAGCAGCTGTTTTCTTAACAAACTCTAAAATTTTATTATACATGATCATAAGATGTTTGGAGCTATTCCAGTCACTCCAGAAATGCACTACCGGCCTGATAATATACCATAAGATGTTTGTATTATTCAAAATATTAAAAATTCATACTTAGAAATTTATTACAAATTCATACAAATGTTTGGATTAGTCATACAAATTCATTCTCCGTATTCTTGACCGCGAATGTGCGATTCATCTAGAAGAACCTCATCTTGTTGGTCTCTTTGTTGTAATCTTCCTCGGAGAACACGCCATCCACACCCATGATATTTCTTTTTGATGGCATAACTACATGTCTCTTCTTATTCCTCGGGTCGACGATGTAGAAGACTTGATGAACCAGGTTAGCTAGTATGAATGTATAGTTCTTGTAAGAAGCACGATTGAGGTTCACGGTAGTTTGGACATCGTCCTTTGGATCCACATGATTCCTATGAGCCCAACAACGAAACAATGGAAACTTGAAATCCACATAGTCTAGCTCCCAAATCTCTTCTATGTATCTGTAGTAGATCTATGCCATTGCTTCATTTTCTTTAATTGCCTCTAAAACTACACCACTCTTTTGCGTCATTGTTGTGCTATCTTTTTTCTTCATAGCAAATGTGTACCCGTTGATCTTGTTTTGCGTCATTGCGTCATTGTAGTACATGCTCGATTCCTAACATAGTGCTTAAGAATTCTCATGTATTATTCAAACGGGTACATGATTCACAGATATACGGGACCACACATCTTTATCTCATGCAAAATGTGGACAATTATATGTACCATGATATCAAAAAATGATGGAGGGAATATCGTCTACAAATTGCACAGAGTCTCCACCACATTCATTTGTAGCTCATTCAACTTAATAGGATCAATCTGTTCCAAGAAATCGTGTTGAAAAGTTTACACAAATACATTAGAGTATATCGAACATGTGATAACAAGACATCCCTTATCGCGACAGGGAGTGTCTGTGTCATCAGAACATGGCAATCGTGGGACTTCATACCCGTTACTCTGTTTTCTATCTTTCAAACAATCCTTTGCATGTTGGCAGCATAGCCTGTTGGAAAACACATGCCATATAGAGAATCACACACACTTTTTTCCTCTACTTTGTCGCAGGCATAACACATAGGAGTTGTCCTTCCTTGAGCATCAACCTCATGGTTTTCCCCTCTGAGTTTCGCAGCTTCAAGTCGTGTGTTTGCACTATCTCTTGTTTTGTCCTTCATGTTGAGAAATGTCCCTATTATGCTTTCTAGCACATTCTTCTCAACATGCATCACATCGATGGAATGCCGAACGTCGAGATGCTCCCAATAAGGTAAGTCCCATAGTATCGATCTCATCTTCTAGGCCAGTTTTATTTTGCGAGGCTGGTCATCTGTATATATTTATTTTTCTTTGTCCTTGCGTTTGCATTTTCCTTTGTCTTTGCACCTGCGTTTGAATCGTCATTTTCCATGCACAACTTCCAAGTGTTTAAGCTGATCATAGATATGACTGTCTTTTAAAATTGGAGGAGCCAAATCTTTCTCACAAGTGTTATCAAACCTATTCTTCAGGGTCCGATATTTATGACCCTTTCGCAAAAACCTTCGAGTCCGCATGTACACCATTTTCTTACACTCATGCAAATATAAACTTGTTGTGTTTTCTAGGCACTAGACACATGCATATGTCCCTTTTATAGCCTGGCTAGAGGAGTTCCCATAGGCTGGATAATCATTGATGGTTATGAATAACATGAAGGGAATATGCCCTGAGAGGCAATAATAAAGTTGTTATTATAAGTATTCCAATTATAGGATAGATGTTTATTTTTCATGCTATAATTGTATTAATACCAAAACGTTAATACATGTGTGTTTAATAAACAGATAGAAAATTCCTAGTTATTCCTCTTATAAACTAGCTCATTTATTAACAAGATGATCAAGGTTTTCTGATCATGGACATTGAATGCTGTTAATAACAAGGTCACAACATTATTGGAATTATATGATGAACATTCATCCGAAGTATATCATTACGATCAAATTCATTGTGTTTATATTGCTATAACATCATACGAAGTAATCCTAGTCCTTAGACCATGAGATCATGTCAATCACTAACACTAGAAAAGTATCTTGATAATATCAAACGTCACACTGTAACAGAGTGACTATAAAGGTGGGTTCAGTTCTAAGAAGGTGTTATGTAGAGGCGCATGGATCAAGAGTGGAATTTTTCCATCCTGATGACGGATAGATATACTCTGGGCCCTCTCGATGATATCACATTAGTTAGCTTGCAAGCAAGTGAAGTGATCACTAGAATGTTATATCACGGGAACAAGAAAATAATACACGTCGATAACGAGATCAAACTAGGTATGGAGATAGCGATGATCGAATATCAGACATGTAATATATTGCGAGAAAAGGGGATTAAGTTACTAGCGTAAAAGGTTCTCACGATCACAGAAGTCATCGTTGAATGTGTGGGAGTCAGTATGGATCTCCAGGTATCGCTTTTGATCCGAGAGGGGTCTTGATCATGTCTGCATTACTTATGAATGGTAGGGTGACACACTTAAGAGACACCAGCACCATTTGGAGCAAATATGTTCGAGACGAAAGAATTACAAAACGCTGGAATTATTTCAATGGACACCATAATTTTTTCGGGTGAAATTGTTTCTGCATGTGAAATTGAAAAGTAGCAAGGGGTTTTATGTGAATGTTTGTTAATTGATGTAATTGAATAATTCTGAATAAATAAATAAAAGGAGTTTTATTTAATGAGAGATTACATTAAATTTGGTGGAAATTTAATGGGATTTTTGAGTGGGATTTTGAGTGGAGAATATGGAGGGACTTTTGTGAGTGGGAGCTTCACTCACATGAATGGAGGAAGGGGTGGGGGCCTCCCCCATGCGCAGGCCACACCCCTTGGGGTGCCTCCCTCCTCCTATAAAAGGCCCCCTCTCTCTCTCACTCACACCTCCTCGTGAAGGATCTCTCTCCCTCGCTAGAATTATTCCCCCATGGTCTCGGACTAGCGAGATACATGTTCCCGGTGGCTTTTCATCTGGAAGGAGTTGCTGCTTCTACTACATCGCTCGAGCGAGGAGGCGGAGGTTGTTCGGTGGCTTGAACGTGTGTGCGATCAGGGATGCGCTGCTAATTTGCGGCGCTGGACTCCTTCTCGATCTTGAGATCGACAAGCGTT
This sequence comes from Avena sativa, assembly GCA_916181665.1. NCBI lineage: Eukaryota > Viridiplantae > Streptophyta > Magnoliopsida > Poales > Poaceae > Avena > Avena sativa. The sequence goes on along the minus strand of OV702284.1, from coordinate 180,240,111 downwards.
TGACTACATCATCCACGAGCGCAACCTCGTTAAAATTTGTTGGTATATAAGGGTATGTTCTCTATGGATATATATCCACCCGTTGCTTGTATCTAGTAGATAGATCTCGGTTCTTAGTGGTTCCCATCGTAGAATTTTTTTGTTTTCTATGCTGCAAACCCAACACAACATGCATCTCAGGGTAAAATTTTCCTTCATATGTGAATCATACATTTTTACTCCTTCAATCGAAAGAAGTTTCAAATCTTACACTAAAGGTGCAAGGTACACATCAATGTCATCACCAAGTCGCTTGGGGCCCTAGATTAGTATTGCGAGCATGATATACTTTTGCTTCATGCATAACCATGGAGGAAGGTTGTAAATGCTGAGATTCATGGGCCATGTGCTGTGGGTGGTACTATAGTTGCCGAACGGGTTCATTCTATTGGTGCTCAGTGTAAACCTCATATTTCTAGGATCATCTCCAAAATGATCACCATCATCTGGATCCAAAGGCTTCAACCTATTGACGTTCCTCCACTGTGGAGAGTCGGCAGGGTGTCTGAGCATGTCGTCCTGAATGTGCTCCTATGTGTGCCAACGCGTCAGTTTTGCCATATCCGGGTTTGCATATAACTGTGTCAAGCGAGGAATAATAGGGAGGTACCAACACACTTTTACCGGGATGTCCTTCCTACCCGGTTTTTTATGCTTCTTCTTGCTCGTCTGATTAGTGTCCAGGTCATCCTCACTACTGCTGTCATCTGCCATATTAGTCACCTCAACCTTGTGAACCTTGAACCTTGGAAATTTGCACACCAGATATTCATGCAAATTGATGTAGGCATCACTGCGGTACAATATACAATCATTTTCACATGCATGTATTCTCTGAACCTCCATTCCCAACGGACAGACAATCTACTTAGCTTTGTAAAAACTATCTGGCATGTAGTTTTCTTCAGGAAGAAAGTCTAGTAAGAATGTTAACAACTTGGTTACACTCTTATCTGACCATCCGTACATTTGATTCATCTGCATCAGTTCTAGCACAGTAGCTAACATTGTGTAGTGCGGCTTACACCCATGGTACATTGGTGTCTCCGAGTCTTTGATCATGCAAGCATATTTATCATACATTTTCTGATCCTCATATAGTTTTATTTCGACTCCCGCAACATCTGACTCACATTGTCTTCTTCGACATCTTCCATGTTCTCTTGCGATGATTTATTGTCCATGTCGTTTGTTCGACAAACCTCATCATCAGTTGATGGAATGGTGGTAATCTCAACATCATCCATGTTGTCATCCTCATTAGCACAAACCTCCTCATTAGCATCACCCTACTCGTATGTACTTTGTCATACTTATCCATGGTGGATCCAACAATCATACCTCGCCACGAATTCCCTTTTGATCAAATGTGTCTGAATTTGTGAAATTCTTATAAAACTCTAGATGTTTTTATATTCACAACATGGGCAAAGTATCCATGGGTTCTCTGTATGATCTGTATTCATTCTAGTTGTGTTTAAAAACTCCTTGACACCGTCAAGGTACACATTCATCGCACGATTCCCCAGGTACATCCATCCATGGCGGTCCATCTACAAAATAAAACAAATTAATATGCACAAGTAATAAAATATGAATTCAAATGCATCTAATATAGCAATTATCCTAAAACAAACGGATGAAAATTGAAGTAATAAAAAAACATATTACCAAGATGTTTGGTTATTATCCGTAGGGTCCAGACACTTCTCCTCGATTTCCTCCTCATTCTGCTGAAGCCCCCTTTCTTCCCCGCGCCCTTCTCCCGCCTGAAACACCGCCGGCGGCTGCCCCCATCCATCGCGGCCCGCCGACCGCGGTTTAGATCGAGCACCCCAGCATCTATATTTCGCCGACACGAGGTGCCGCAGATGTCAAATTGTCGTCGCGCCCCAGATCTACGCCACGTACGTACGTGTCGCCATGGCTAGGACAATGGACGACGGTGAGATCCTCTTCACCTCGGGAACTCCTCCTCCTCGTTGGATGAGGTACTAAGCTTCTAGCTTTCGTATCTCTAATTATATTTGTCTTGAAATTTTGGATTCATCTGCTGATCTTTTCCGAATTCAATTTGTTTTTTTGTTTTTTCTAGGAATTGGCCTGTGACTGCGGTATTCGTGATGGATATGCCTAGTTCCAATGGTGTCTAGACGCAAAAATCATTGTCCTTGAAGAATTGGACTTTACAAGGGAGGAGAAGAGGAAGACAAATGAAGAATTGAGGAAGACCAATGAAGAATTGAGGAAGACGGAAGAAAAGCTAAGGCTAGCTCATGAGACAATACGAATGATGGAGAAGCAATGAAAACCATCAACAAAAAAATGGAAAGGGCTACGAAAGAGAAAGGGCAAATAGAGTTGGTGTTGGCCGATACCATCGATGCACACAACATCAAGATGCAAGAAAGTAGGCAAAAACTAGGTTGAATATGAATACAATAAAAAATATGCTAATTGGAAGGAAAGGTGTCTACAATATGCCCTTGGTGCCATTGTTATCCTAGTATCGGTTAGAATAGCCATGTTCGGGTTTTTTAAATGTGTGAAGTAGTTAATTGTTACTATGATCATGATTGTATGTGTTACTAATCTCTATATGTGAGAATTGATTGCATGATATATGGTGTTTGCAAGAAAAATAGATTGTACAAAAATAATAGTGGACAGGATTAAAACACACCTTCAAAATCACTGGCACACTCTCGATCACCCCAGCACGAAGCCATGATCCATATAGACTCACCAGCACAAGATTATACTAGTTTAGTGAAGGCATCATTATTGATCCATATATATATTCAACAGCAAAGGAGCCATCCCTTAGGAAAAACTGCAAAGTAGACCTTAAAGGTTTATAATTGAAACCGCCTCTAGTCAAATATATATTTGAGGCACTCGGAATTAATGACTTACCTAGCTACAATTTTTTGAGGCGGTCGTCATAATGGCTAGCCTCGGGAGGTTATCAGAGGCAGTGATTATTTATGGATGGCTGCATTTAAAATGTATAACGAGATGGCCAATAATTTCCATCGTCTCAGGTTCCATTTAGAGGCGTGTTGTTTTAAAGAGCGGCTGAGGGTAAATCCGTACTAGAGACGGTGCAGGTTCCCAACCGTCCGATGTTAAATTTAGAGGCGGTCGAAAAATTATGATTGCCTGAGGGTCATGAATACAGTCGGTGGTTTGTATTTTAGAGGTAAACCGGATCTAGGCACTCTCTCTAAGTAGCGAGTTTGTACTAGTGTGAGGATCCATGCTTACAAAGGAAAGGTTCACTTTAATAGATAAACTTGCTTAAGGCACTAAGATGCTAATTAATAGAACTAAACAAAGACACAGATGTACTCTTTCTTACCGAAGACAAGTAACTGATAGAGGAACCCAGCCCAGGTCCTGACAATACTCCCCCTGGAGACAATACCTCAGGGCTTGAAATCTGGGAAAGTTGACTGTATGAAAGAGGCATCCTCCTAGGTAGCTTATTCCAGTATCATTCCCTACCAATGTATAAACCAATATACCACAACAACATCGTAATCGCAATTTCTCCTGGGTACTTGGTGGCGCTGAAGTAAGGCCATGGGCTGGAGCTTGACTTTACCTTCAGGAGTAACCAGAGACAGGCGACTGTTGGGTACTACATGTGTTCCCAAGTCTTTTTTTAGCTGGTTCACATGGAAGACATTGTGGAGTTGGGTTCCTTTAGGTAGCTGTAACTTGTAGGCTCGTTTGCCCACTGCCTGCAGGATCTTGAAAGGTCCATACCACTTAGATGCCAATTTAATAAGATTACATGATCCCAGAGTTGTTTCTCGATGGGCTTGCATGTTTAAATAAACCATGTCCCCTTCACTAAATTCCCTTGGAGTTCAATGGAGATCTGCATTCTTCTTGATTGCAGCTTGAGCTTTCACAAGGTTCTGTTGTAGGATGTCCAACATATTTTGCTTCTTAGTTATAGTTGGCTGATCTTCTGCTGACATTGCTAGACTGGTTGGGATCTCAGCTAGTAAAGGAGGTGGGTATTCATAGAGTGCTTGGAAAGGTGAAATTTTGATAGATGTGTGGTATGTGCTATTATACCACCACTCAACAGCAGTGAGCCAGTCACACCATTTTTTGGGTTTAGCAAAAACCATATACCTGAGGTATTGCTCTAGGCATTGATTCACCCTTTCTGTCTGACCATCAGATTCAGGGTGGTAGGAAGTTGTGAAATGCAGAGATATTTTCATGGATTTGAATATTGCCTGCCAGAGGTTGCTGGTGAAGAAAGTATCCCTATCGGTGGTAATTACAGTGGGTGGACCATGTAGTTTGAATATGTTGTTCATGAATAAATCAGACACAGTCTGCACTATAAAAGGATGTGCCAGGGCAAGAAGTGGGAGTACTTTGTCAGTCTATCCACTACTGCCAAGATAACATTTTCTTACCTTTTGATTTGGGTAAACCCTCTATGAAGCGCATGATGATCTCTAAACATTTTTATTTAGGTATGGGAAGAGGATCAAGAAGTCATGGGTAAGGAACTTTCTCAGTTTTAGAAATCCGTCAAACAGGATAGTGTGATACTTTGGTGTCAATGAAAGCTTTCATTTTTTGGCCAATAGAAGAGATGTTTAATTCTGTGATAAGTGGCTCTTGCTCCAGAGTGTCCCCCAATTGCAGAGGAATGGAAAGAATCAAATATTTTCTCCCTTAGATCAGAATGTGGCCCAAAAAGTAATCTCCCTTTGTATTTCAAAACTCCAGAATTGATAGAAAAGTTGGGGTGACTAGTGCTGTTGATAGAGAGTTCCTGAGCTAGCTTGGTGCAGTACTCATCATATTGGTAGGTTTTAGTTATATACATTATCCAAACTGGAAGGGCAGATGAGGTAACGAGACAGGTATCCAAATCCCCTATCTTACTGATGTCAGTTTGTTGATATTTCCTTGAGAGGTCATCTTCCACAGTGTTTTCCTTCCATTTTTTGTACTAAATGACAATTTCAAATTCCAGCAGTTTGAGCATAAGTTTGTGTTGGATCCCTTCCAACATTTTATCACTGGCTAGATACTTGTTCCTAAGTAAATAATGCCTCCATTTTTTAAGGGCCTCCAGGATGGCCAGTGCCTCTTTCTCATACACAAGTTTTGCATTTGCCTCTGGGCCCAGACACTTGCTAAAATATGCTAGTGGTTTGTTGTTTCGCATGAGGACTTCTCCTAGGCTAGAAGTGCAAGCATCTGCTTCAATGGTGAATGGTTGGGAGAAGTCAGGGATAGCTAGTAATGGTGGTTGTGACATGACAGCTTTCAGCCTGTCAAATGCTTGTTGTTGGTCAGTGCCCCGGATGAAAGAATTTTTCTTGAGTGCACTGAACAAAGGTTGATAGATGATAGCATATTTAGGAATAAACCTTCTATAGTATCCAGTCGAGCCCAAAAGGCCTCTAAGTTTCTTTAGTGTTGTTGGAGTTTCCCAATTTACAATATCCTTTATTTTTGCTAGATCTGTTTGTACCCCATGGCCAGATATTATGTGCCCTAGGTACTTAATTTTCTGCTGGCCAAATTGGCATTTGGACATTTTTTCTTTGAGCTCATGGTTTCTGAACACTGTCATAACTTGCTACAAGTGATACGAATGTTCCGCATGGGATCTACTGTATACCAATACATCATCAAAGAATACCAGGACAAACTTTCTGTGAAAGTTCACAAAAGATTGTATTCATGAGCTCTTGGAAGGTGGCAGGTGCATTGCACAAGCCAAAAGGCATTACCAGGTACTCATAGTGTCCAAAATGTGTGGAGAATGCAGCTTTTTAAATATCTTGTTCATTCATTCTAATTTGGTGGTATCCTGACCTGAGGTCAAATTTACTAAATACTACAACACCATTCAACTCATCCAAGAGATCCTATATCACAGGTATATGGAATTTGTTTTTGACAGTCATGTCATTCAGTCCTTTGAAATCGACACATAATCTCTAGGATCTATCTTTTTTCTGACAAGTATGGCAGGGGAAGAATATGGGCTTTTGTTGGTCCTGATCTTAGCATTGTTGAGCATTTCTTTGATGAAATATTCAATGGAGTTCTTCTGACTATGAGACATCATATAAGGTCTGATGTTAATTGGTTTAGCATCAAGTTTTAGTGGGATTTGATGGTCACAAGCCATGTGTGGTGGAAGACTAGTGGTGTGTAGGAAGATGTCCTGGAATTGGTATAGCTAATCACTCAAGTCACCAGGTATGTGTGGTGGTTGCAGAGCATTAGTTTGGGGGTGTTCTTCGGTTGTGTTGAACAAAATGTACCCCATAGCTCCTTGCTCTATTAGTTTGTTGCATTGATCAAAAGAAATCAATAATTTGTCCCTTGGTAATAGGTGATCCTGGAAGGTCTTGGTTGTGCCATTTACTCCAATTGTGAGGGACCGTTTGATAAAATCAAATGTGACTAGGTTGTGTTGGGTGAACTAATTTACCCCCAAGATGATGTCTAATCCTTGCAGTTCCAGAATTCTGAAGCCAGTATAGAATTTGTTCCCTTGTATAGAAAAGGAGCAATTGTATGCCATACTAGCAAAGGTAAGGATGCCACCTCCTACTACTTTCACTGTCGTCTGGTGAGTGGGTGTAAACTGGATGTTGTGCTTAATAGCAAATTTCAGGTCCATGAAGGTATTTGTACTGCCTGTGTCTGCCAATGCTATGGTTTGTGCTTGCTGAAATTGTAAGATCAAAGATATTGTGGAATTGCTTGGACAGACTTTGTAGGCTACAACAGAGATGTTCATTAGTTCCTCTTGCTGCTGCTATAATTCCTGAGGTTGAGCCAGAATTTCAGGAACAGCTGGTATGTCTGCTGGTGGAAGTCCTCCAAGTAGGCACTGCTCAGGTTGCACCTCGTGCTCCACATCTTTCCCTTGCATTTATATAGCATTGAGGGCTCTCTGCATGTTAGGGAATCTATGGCAAATAGCCCAATTGTCTGGGCAATACCAACATTTCCTAGGCTCCCTGGCCCTGTCATTAGCTGCCCTGTTTCTGATTTATCTGTTAGGAACAGGTGGAATAGCAGGTCTAACCACAAGTTGCTGATAATTCCTGGGATCTTGGTTTGGTAGGGCTAGAGTGAGCCTCTTATTGTTGGAAAGGTATGCTTTTTCATACTGGTGAGCATACCACTATGTAGAGAGCAGGGTGCTTGCTTTTTGACATTGCATAATTTGTTTGATATTGTCTTTCAGAACAACAATAAACCTGTCAATGAAAAATGCCATGGGTAAATATGGTCTATCCCTTTTCATCCGAGTCATCTAGTTTTCATACTGATCAATGTATTTATTGACTGATTTGACTTGCTTGAGCATCTACAGTTGGTCCATTGTATCATTTGTCACTGTATCAGGGAACCTGTCCTAGAGTACTTGGCTGAGTTCAGCCCAGCTCATTCTGTTGAGGAAATTCCCAGCACTACCGAGCCATGTTTTGGCTTGCCCTCTTATGTGTGCCACTCCCCATTGAACTCTATTATCTTTAGGTATTTTGACTAGATCAAATATATATTCACATTCCAAAAGCCATGTTCTGGGGCAGTCACTAGTGAATATAGGTAATTCCACATGAGGTGAGCGGATATGTGGTTCATTGGGCTGATTAGGGCTTGGGTTTGGGGGTGTCTATAATTGAGTCTGTTGTTGGGTTGGTTGGTTTGGTGGTGGTGGTTGAAAGTAGGGATTTTGTGGCAGTGGTGGGGGATAGTATGGATAATAGGGAATTGGTGGTGGGTAGTAAGGGTGGTGGTATGGGTTTGGTTGGTTCGACTGGTAAGGTGGAGGGCTTGGGGGATTTTAATATTAAGGTTGGGATTTTGGGTTTGTTTTTTGTGTGTATGAAGAGGATGGCGTTGTTGATGTGATGGGTGGGGTTGTTGTATGTGTGGGCGCAATTGTCGTGGTGGTAAGGGCAGAGGTAGTGGCCAGGTGTGGGATGAATTGAGTGGGAGGTAGAGGCAATTTTTCTGGTGTTAATTTTCCCAGTTGTGGTGGGAACGATGGTGGTTGTGGGGAAGGGACTTCTAGAATTGGAGAAAGGATTTGGCTTCGCAGGTGTGGGGGTGTCGAAAAATTGGGGTTTGGGGTGGTTTTGGCGATCAAAGCAGCCGCTAGGTCTGTTGTTGCTAGCCTAGACATGCTTACAGCCATGATGCTCATCATAGCAGACATCTTAGAAATCTCACCTTGGAGTGCAACGATGGACGAGGTGGTGTCGTTCTGATAGCGGTTTACGCGGCGGCTGACGTGTCAACGGTCGTGAGGCGCATGGGGTCGAGGTTGCACATCCTTGTGTTCGTTGTCTGTCGTCGCCGATGTGTTCCATTCCGCGACGTACTTGCTGGAGCTACGCGACCTGGAGCAAGCGCGAGTCTCCGGCATGGCGGTAGAGGGATTTTACGGCTGAAAGAAAGAGTCTACGGTAATCTCGTCGAGATCTTGAGGGAAGGGAGGGAGGGAATGCTGCCAGAGCAACATGAGGGAGAGAGGGAAGCAAGCCAGGATCAGCTGCTCCGATACCACTGGCAGGACCTCGGGTGGTCAGGACATGGTGGTGAGAAAAGGGGAGAAGAGGAGCTCGGTCGGCTCAGAAGTGGTTACTAGGAAAAATAAAGGATAGGACAGGGGATAAATTTAGGGTTTCTTTTGTAGCATGCCGCCCCACCACCCACTTTTCCAGGTTATATAGAGTACCCTGAGGATCCATGCTTACAAAGGAAAGGTTCACTTTAATAGCTAAACTTGCTAAAGTCACTAAGATGCTAATTAACAGAATTAAACAAAGACACAGCTGGACTGTTTCTTACTGGAGACAAGTAACCGACAGAGGAACCTGGCCCAGGTCCTGACACCCCCCTCCCCTCCCTGGCCATGCCCCGCCACCGCCCATGCTACCTGGCCACCCTATGCCACCCTCCCGGACATCTGGTTGCATGTGCCTGGCCCCGTGCGCCGCCCTTGCTGCTGTTACGTGACGCACCTTCTACTGCCCCTTGCGCCGCCCCTGCTGCTGACCCGCGCCACCAGTGGCGGACCTTGACCATCATTATAGGAGGGGCCAAACGACATTAGATGATAGTTGAGGGGCTAACTTAAAGTATTTTGTGTTTTCTATGGTCAAAAATACCAAATACTAAATAGTATAGTGCAATTTGCAATTGAGTAGGGGGGCATGGCCCTTTTGGCCTCCAAGAAGGTCCGCCAGTGCGCGTCGCAACTGCTGCTGCACCGCGCATCTCTGACAAAGAGGGGATCGAGTTCCGGTGAGGCTGCCCCATCCCAGTCCTCGGCTACCTCCTCCGTGCACGAGCCAGGCTCAAATTCACCGGAATAGGTCGGTATCGAGGCAAATCGTCGGAAATTGGCCACAATGGGAACTTGGTGGCGGTAGTTCACCAGATTCCGGCGAGTATGGTACTATTTCGACGACATTTGGGGCAAAACTTTTCTCTCGGGAGGGTGTTGATTAGGTTACAGGGCACCGTCAGTTTTTGGCTCCAAAAGTGTAGATACAAGGGTCGTGGGCATGCATATCTGGTGCCCTTTAAATTTTTTACAGGTTTGAGCGGACGTTTTTCGATCAAAACTGTAGAAGGCTAAAATTCGAAGGGAACTACTACTTGTCCCCCGGGGATCCAGGTGGATAGGGCTGAAATTCCTTAGCTCGAATCGCTAAAACTCGTTCAACTAATGAGTTAGCTCAACTCAGCTCGTTTACACAACGAGCTCGTATTTGAAACTCGGCTCGACTCGGTAAACTCACGAGTAGATCGTTTAGCTTGTTATAGGTTACGATCAGGAGTACAAAAAATTAGTAATTATCCTATTAATTTGGAACTAGAACATCGATAGTATTTCCACAATAACACAAAGAAAGGTCAATGAAAAATATAGTAGTTCTACACCATTACAGGTTTAAAAAACATTCATACTATGATACTTATCTATAAAAAAAAATTAAACTCGGTATTTGAATGAGTTAAACGAGCTAAATGAGTAGCTCGCGAATAGCTTATTAAGCTTGGGTGAACAAACGAGCTCAAATCTAAAACTTGGCATGACTCGTTAGACAGCAAGTTCGAGTTGACTCGAGACTAGTCACAAGTTACTTGTTTAGCTCGCGAGTTTCGAATTATAATTCTAACCCTACGGGTGAAAAGACTGGCATTTGTCTCCAAAAAATATCTCAATCCCGATTTTGCTCCCTTTTTGCTAAAAAAATTCCCGCTTTTGCTACGTGTAGCAAAAACTGTTTGGCCACGAGATAAAAATAAAAATACAATTCTCGCCAAAGACCTTGTTAGAGGCTGGAGACTATGTAGCAAAACTTTTGTGCTAATACAGCAAAACTAGAGAACATTTGTAGAAAAAAAATGTATCATTGTAGAAAAACCGATTTCGTCGAAGACAACGCCGGGATCTTGCCGGAATTCATAGATGCAGAAATAAGGATAGCATTTGGAGAACATAAATGTAGTAAAAACAAAACAAATACATAGCAAAATATAAACAAGCTTGTAGCAAAATCATCCCCCGTCCAAGTTATCAACACCATGGACTCATGGTAGCAAAAGAACCGGTCTTCGGTAGCAACGTCATAGATCCAAGTTAGCAAAGCCTCCTGCTGTTGGTAGGAAAACGAGAACTGGTGGCAGACCTTCCAGCCGAGTTGGCCGGCGTTGTAGTAGCGGCGGAAAATGTATATAGCAGCACCAGGGAGCGATTGTAGCAAATCAGTCCGAACATTGTAGTAGCACAACCAGACGAGTGTAGCAGTGTTGCCGACCGCTTGTGGTAGCATCCCTGACCGCTTGTAGTAGCGCCTCTTGCCGCCGGCAATCGGGATTCCTTACCAGCACTACCGCACCACCGTGTGCTGCAAGGACAGGGTCAGGGCTGAGGCAGACGATGTCGCTCGAGCTCGAAGGGGGTCGCGGTCGGAGCTCTTGCAGCAATGTGCGACGGGGTCGAGGTGGACGTGTAGCTCTGGAGCGGCGGCCATGGCGTCCATGTCGACGAGGAGGCCGTGCGGTTAAGGGAGGTGACGCAAGGAGATATGGATGGCGACTCCGACCTCGAGGGTGTCGCATGGAGGTCTTGCAGGGAGGCGCGCACGGAGTCGATGTAGACGTGGAGCCCCGGGCGGCGGCCATGGTGTCTATGTCGAGGAGGAGGCCGTGATGTGGAGAGGGCGAATGTGGGGAGGGCCGGAGATGGAGATGGCGGAGGTGGGGAGGAACGGAGATGGAGAGGGCGGACGTGGGACGGCAAGATTGGCAGCCGACGGCGTTGGCGCTGCAGGAAGCTGTGGGGTACGGTGGCCACAGAGAAGATAAACGAGAGGATAAGAAAGAAGGGGAAAGTGGATGGGTCCACATGCGGCCGTGCGAAAGTGATCTCTTGGCTGATCCGGAGGATAAAACGCGAGCGATCCTCCCGAGGAATCATATCCTTTTCCAAATTTTGAAGACCTGTTTAATTCAAAAAAATCTAAATAAATTGTATAGGATTCCAATCTTTTTCTATATAGTGTGTTTGTTTAAAAAGAATGACTCCTACAAAATTTCTATATATTATTTTCCTATACTACAATTGGAAAATTTTGCCCGAGGACGCCGTTATTTTCCGTCATTTGCCGAACACATGATGGCACAAATATATCTGTGTTCAATACCATTACACTTTTCGGCACATTTGCTAGAACATATTGAAAAGACAAAAACAAAAAAAATGACAATTTCTCACAAATAATAGATCTGGTATAGCAAAAAACAGTACTGACATACCTACATATATTAAGGACGGAAAGATTGACGCGCTTTCAGCGACTAGACATTGTTTATGGCCGATTTTCTTCCAACCATACGTTGCCACGTCAAACTTGTTTTTTTCTTGGATGGACTATATGTTAAAGATGGTAACATGGCTGCCACGCCACCCTCTTCTACAGTGCGTCTTTTTTGTTTTTTCCCTCCTTTTAAACTCTTTAACGGTAATTTTTTTAGAAGACCTTTTTGTCTGAAATTTCCTGATTGTAGTTTCGACACAAATTTCTGGCTATAATTTCCCGGTGATACCTATATTATGGTATTCTTTGAGGGTGCATAATTTCTTAGCTGTAATTTATCGTCAATTATCCTATGTCCCTTTTTTAAACATACTCGTCGATCATTTTTTGCTGCCCCTTTTTGGTTTGTAATTTACCACCGGTAGTTACTTAATGATAAAACCTCCATGGTGAATAATTTTCTAACCGTATTTTATGAGCCGTGTTTTGTTAGGTTCCTTTCCTATTTTTAGCAGTAAATTTTTTGTCACGCTTTTTGAGCCATAATTTCCACACAGTAACTACACTTTGGTAATTTTTGAAGGACGAGTGTTTTTCCGGCCATAATTCGCCAACAATAATTCAATTTTGTTGTACTTTTTAATTTTTTGACACTTATTCCACCATCTGCCATCTTTTTTCCGAAGAAAATACTACTGATGTCTACTACACTAACTTTAGAAAATAATACTATAAAATAAATGGCATAATCTCTAGCAATACTTTTAACCAATTATTCCACGACACTGTATCATCACGGGTGCAGCATGACGCGGCGCCACATTTCCTAGTAATTAACAAAACTTCATACAAATAATTGGGCGGAACACATGAACGAACAGATTGAATAATGACATCCATATACGGCTATCGTTTATAACCAGTTCCACCCAAGCCAGGTCGGGCTCCATGGGATTGTTGTCCAGGGCAAGGGCGCTGGTAGTTCTAGCCAAAGCGATAGGTGCAGGGGGCTCACAGGATGGTCTCCATTTCCTGCAAGGGCGCGCGCTAGCCGGCGAACACGAGCCAGGTGAGACATGACGAGAGAGGTAGAGCTCGCATGCAATGGAGAAGGGTGTGGGTGGTGCGCTTGCCGGGCAAGGTAGGCGGGATCGCGGGGATGAAGGAGGCAGAGCCAATGGGAAACAAAGGTGACTTCCAAGGGACGATGGAGGGCGGCGCTAGGGTTCATCGTGTGGATGGAACTTTGCAAATATCTGGGCACACGAAAATTTTGTAATTCGTGTGATTAAAAGTTAAACTTTTCATATTTGGTAGTATGGTTTGTCCTAGCAAATGTACCAAAAAATTATAATGGTATCTAGCAAAGACATAATTAGACAGTGTGTTTCGGCAAACGTCAGAAAATAACGGTGTCTTCTGGCAAATTTTCTCACTACAATTCTATATGATTTCTATAAGAGGTGAGACCTCTTGGAAAAATTTCTATATATCTATAAAAACTATGCCATATACTTAAACCCTACAAAATTTTCTGTGTTTTTTCTGCTAATTTTACTGATCCTTATCGTTTTTATTTCTATAGAATTTGAAGTATCGTGCTATTCTATTTCTGCATTTTTCATATTCCTATGTTTCACAAATCCTAAGGGTTTAACCGTTTTTAGGAGGTCTGCCAGAGATGCTCTAGCTAAGGATGACGCAACTCTCTACGCCATCTACCACAACGACGACATGGCGGGCCATGCAGCTCTATGAAGTCCCAGAAATGGACGCTCCACCGCCGGAACACTGTAGAAAGCGGCGGCAGCAGCTCACATAGGATAGCTTCCCGGCTGGACTGCCTAGCTAGCTATCTAGCTGTGCGCGCGGAGCAAAGCAAGTTGGGCAATCGTAACGAATCTCTGGCTCCAAATCTTGGCTCGTGGTGGAGGGTCCAGCCACTCAACTGCTCCCCATACCTCCTTCCATTCCATTTCATTCCCTCAACTCAAGTCTCAATAGTGCGCGTGATGCATCCCCTCCCGTAATAATGGCACCGGTTTTTCTTAAACTGATTCGAGCTACCCTTTAATCCTTTTACACGTCGCCAGGCCCCGATCACTCATGCGCACACCACCAACTTGCTTTCAACGAAAAAAAAATGCACATACCAACCCTCCTACCCCCTTATATCATTGCTACGCGGATACAAAACTAAGCACGGCAAAGCCGATCATTAGAATGTAGCTTGGTGCATTTTCAGTGCTAATGGTTCGAGATATCATCATTAGGTGAGGCTCATCTCATGATTACGGGGAGAGTTATAAAACACGAGTAGCGGTGGCTCATGGAAAGTGCTCTGCTCCTCCGCTGTGCATTGGACTTGTGTTCTTTTCTGCTTCGAAGCTTCATGGGAATTGCATGCTCGCGATCGACAGACGCGGCATCTGTACGAACAATGCACGTTCTGATTTCTGAAGAAGAATAACTAGACCTGATCGCGTACGAATTATTAGGTTAGGCGCCGCGCCGTCCGGACGGGGAGCGCGTGACCATCACGAGGTACTGGAGCAAAGGAAGGGGTCAGGTTATGGAGGCGCACGCCCCCGTTGGACCACCACGGCATGGAGAAGTATACCCGTACGTAGATGGATAGATATACTACCTTCTGTGGGCGAAACTCTGTAGATGTCTATCGAGTACGACAGTGGGACAGTGCCAGTCTGCCAGAGTCAATCGGTTGGAGCTGCGAATTGTACCTACTTGCTTCAGAGTACATGCTGGTGTCTTGATACGGTGTAGCATTTTTCGAACTAGCTTTATAAGTAAAATAACCATCTATATAGACTTCGAAGGTAAAGCGAAAAAAGGAGACACTCTGCTAGGATAACAAGACACAATGCCCAAAAAAAAAAAAAACGGCGAGTACGCTCTTAGGAGCGTAAGGTGCTCAGCGGCTAGAAGAGATCCCGCGCGTGTCTCCCTGTCCCGCTATCTAGAAAGCATGTGACATATTCAGCTCCCTTCGGGCTGAATATTTTACGGTAAGTAATGTTCCATGTCCCCTCCTAGTCCGCAGAGGCAACCTTCGGTGAAGGTTCAGAGCAAATGGCGAAGAGACTAGGGTATTCCTCCCATAGGGGTCGTTCTGTGAGTCAGGGATGCAGCCAAAATGGGTATCATCTCCATTGCCTATGAAGAAGGTGTCCCCTAGGTCAATCTCATGCTTGATCTCCTATATAGATTGCCAGAACTGAGAGTCCTCCCGACGATCACAATCCAAGTGAGGCGTCCCCGTAGATATTTGGCCTTAATTAGCTGAGGCCACAAGCCACTCCGTCGTCCCACAAGATACAACATACCCACTTGAGTATCAACACCTTCTTAAACTGGTGAGAGGCTAGGATGCCTAGGCTCCTAATCTTCGTAGTGATTGTTTGGATATTGGAGATTAGCAATCAATTTTGATAAAACATGTTTTAGGACGAGTTTTAGGAAAATCTAGTTTTGCCAATTTTTTAGTTAACAATAAGTTTGCAGGAGACTTTTTTGGTTAGGAAATCGGGTTTCTTGAGAAATTGGTGGATAAACAATAGTTTGTTGAGATCTATTTCAAAGTAAACGCATTCCACAAAAACAACAATTAGTCATTTTTTCCACAATGCAAAATCATAGTTTTCTTGAAACCGAGTTTTATAGATTCTCATATTTCACGGCCAAACCAAACAAGATTTTGGGTTGTAATAACAGAAATTGTGTTTAGGGAAACTGGTTCTCTAAAAACATGATATCTAAACAAGGTCTTAGGTGCGCAAATGTCAGCCCATTTCACCATGTGATATTTTTGGCGACCACTAGGCCCCTTCCAAAGTGTAGAATTATGATAATAACACACTTATTACAATAATAAAGGAGGTATAAGTGTTTATATAGTACGTGGAAGAGAGAGGGGCCGGTGGTACCGGCCGATGCCCTAATATAATCTAACATCCCCCCGCAGTATCAATGGTGGGTTCAACAACGTTGAGACTGAAATAAATATCGGTGAATGGACCTATTGCAAGTCCTTTGATGAAGATGTCGGCAAACTATGTTGTTGTAGGAACATAAAGAACGCGTACTTGGCCCAAAGCAACTTTATTCCGAACAAAATGAATATCGATCTCAATGTGCTTGGTACGTTCTGCATTGCCTTACATATAAACTACAAAAATATTATCGCAATAGACCACTATAGCCTGTAGAATAGGACGATGGAGCTCCTTAAATAATTGGCGCAACCAAACTGTTTCAATAACTACATGTGCAACAGCCCGGTACTCTGCCTCAGCAGACGAACGAGAGACCGTTAGCTGGCGCTTCGAAGACCAAGAAATTAAATTGTTACCAAGGTAAACACAGTATCCTGAAGTGGATCAACGAGTGTCTGGACAACCAGTCCAGTCGGCATCTGAATATGCTGTTAAAGTTGCAGGTGATGATGAATTTATGTGGAGATCGTGATCAATAGTTCCTTTGACACACCGGAGAATACGTTTGACATGATTGTAATGTGGAACACGTGGATCATGCATGAAGAGACAGGTTTGTTGAACGGCATATGAAATTTCAGGTCGGGTAAGTGTCAGATATTGTAGTGCCCTGGTGATGCTACGGTAGAGAGTTGGATCAGAAAAGATTTCACTGTAAGAGGAGAGTTTAGAATTTATATATATAGGAGTACGAGAGGGTTGACAATCTAACATACCGGCCTTGTTAAGAAGTTCTATGGAGTATTGACGCTGAGATAGGAATAGACCTTGGTCATCACGTGTGACGGCAATGCCCAAGAAGTGATGGAGAGACCCGAGATCAGTCATAGAAAACTCATTTTGAAGGAGAGAGATAATGTGTTGAAGGAAAGCCGAAGAGGAGGTTGTAAGAACTATGTCATCTACATAGAGAAGTAGGTAGGCAACTTGATTGTTTAAATGATACACAAAGAGAGAGTAATCATATTTAGAAGAAGAGAACCCTACGGTTTGAATGAAATTAGAAAAACGTTGGAACCATGATCATGGAGCCTGTTTGAGACCATAGAGAGATTTTTGGAGAAGACACACATGATTAGGAGAGGTAGAATCTTCAAAGCCTAAGGGTTGTTGACAGTATACAGTTTCATTAATGATCCATGAAGAAAAGCATTTTTTTACATCTAGTTGGTTAATTGGCCATTGAGAGGAGACAACAATACTAAGGATCGTGTGAATAGTGCTAGGTTTAACTACAAGTGAGAAGGTTTCATCATAGTCTACTCCATGTTGTTGAGAGAAGCCTCAACGGATCCAACGAGCTTTGTACCTAGAGAGACTACCATCAGAGTGAAATTTTTGGCAAAAAAAACCATTTACCAGAAACCATGTTAGCATTAGGAGGACGGAGAACAAGCTGCCACGTGTTGTTAGATAGTAGAGCTTGAAATTCATCACGCATTATGGAAGCCCAATTGGGATCTATAAGAGCAGACTTATATGTTGTAGGTAGAGGCGAAAGATTAGTAGTGACATTATAGTTGAGACGTTTAGAAGGTAGACAGAAACCTTATTTGGCACGGGTACGCAGAACATGGTCATTGGTAGGTGCAGGGACAGAGACGGCATGGGCTGGTGGAGCTAACGGTGATGGAGAAGGGGAAGCGTCCAACGCAGCGGATGAAGTGGACGCGGGGGTGATCTGCCGTGAGTCTTCCACGATAGAAAAAGTGGGCGATTGTGCTGCCGCGACTAAACATGGCGTTGCCACGGCAGGAGAGGGAGGGTCTGCTGCGGCAGGAAAAATGGGCATATCGGCTGCCGCGGCAGGATGCTCTGTCGGGCCAGCGGGGGAAGTGGCTAGTGCAGCGAGGTGAAAGATAGGTCGATGTGCACGGGTAGGGGTTTTAGGTAGGGTTGGAGGGGTCTGTTCGGTGGTTGAGCGAGTGGAGAAGGGTAAAATGGACTCATCGAAGGTGACGTGACGAGAGATATGTACATGTCTAGAAATAAGATCGAGGCAGCGATAGCCTTTGTGTTCATCGGAGTAGCCTAAGAAGACACAGGGAATAGACCTATGTGGCAGTTTATTTTGGGAGGTGGCATATACATTAGGAAAACACAAAAAACCGAAGACCCGGAGCTCGGAGTAGTTAGGGTGTGAGAGAAAAAGAGAAAAGAAAGGGTGGCTTGAGGATTGACACTTGATGGACGAATATTTAGAAGATATGTAGCGGTGCGAAGAGCTTCGGCCCAAAAGGTAGATGATACGTCATAAACGTATCTATAATTTTTGATGTTTCATGCTTTTTTAGTATCTACTTTTCTTTTCTTTGTCTACACTTTGAGATATTTTTATATGTTTTCTAGGACTAACCTATTAGCAAGATGCCACAGTGCCAGTTGCCTATTTTTCTGTTGTTTTTGGTTCCAGAAAAGTCAGAAAATAAATATTATTGGAATTGGATGGACAAAAGCCAAAGTAAATATTTTACCGAGGAGAACACGGGGCCAGAAGACGAGACGGAGGAGGGCCTCGAGAGGCCCACACCCCTGGCCGCATGGCCAGGCCTGGCCCACGCCTGGGGGTGTAGCTGCCTCGGGCACACCCTCGGCCTCCCCCTTCGCCTATAAGAAGCCCCCCCCCCCGATGCCAAAACCCTAAGTACCTGACCAATCTTCCACGAAATAGTCCGCAATCGCCACCATCGTCCCTAGATCGGGGGGATCTGAATCTCTTCCCGGCACCTTGCCGGAGTGGAGAGATCATCCCGGAGGCCTTCTTCATCACCATGCCAGCCTTCGGTATGATGCGTGAGTAGTTCCACCTTGGACTATGGGTCCATACCATAGCTAGATGGTTGTTTCTCCTCTTTTTTGCTACCATGTTTAGATCTTGTGAGCTCCGTTCATGATCAAGATAATCTATTTGTAATCATGCATGTTGTGTTTGCGGGGATTCGATGGATATTGAGATTACTATGTCAGATTGGTTAATGATTCTATCTTATTGATTCTATCATGTCTGTATTGTTTGAGATCTTGCATGCTCTCCGTTTCTAGTAGCTATCTTGGCCAAGTAGATGCTAGTGACTCCAAGAGGGAGTATTTATGCTCGATAGTGGGTTCATGCCTCTATTGAATCTAGGGAAGTGATAGAAATCTCTAATGTTGTAGATATGTTATTGCTACTAGGGAGAAAACAAGAATCTCTTGTTCATGGAACAAGTGTATTGTTTACTTTACACAGGTTGCTTAAAGCAGTTATCCATTTCTTGCAATTTAATACTGGAGGGGGCTCGGATGATAACCTGAAGGTGGATTACTAGTCATAGATGCAGTTGGATGGAGGTATGTATATATATATATTGTTGTAATGCCTAATTGAATCTCATAGGATCATGAATGTCTAGTGTTGCATTGTTATGCCTTGATCTGTCCTATCAGTTGCCCCGATGTAATTTTTTTACCCAGCATGTTATGTTGTTTATCTTAAGGAGAACACCTCTATTGAACTATGGACCCCGGTCCAATCTTTGCCACTATTGATGTTTACTTTCTACAAGCCACCATCACCTTCTGTTGTTTATCTTAAGGTTATCTTTACCAATATTTACCACTATTACTGTTTATTTTCAGCAAACCAGGGAGATTGACAACCTCATTGTTCATTGGGGCAAAGTCTTGAGTTTGTGTTGTGTAGGTTTCCAAGTTTCTAGCAACACCTTTGAGTCATTTCCTTCCTCCTACTGTTTCGATAACCTTGATTTCTACTGAGGGAAAAACTTATTGCTATACTCATCACACCTTCCTTTTGGGGTCTCCCAACGAAGCTCTACAGTGATCTGAGCTGCAATCAAGCTTTTTCTGGCGCCGTTGCTGGGGAGGCTAAGGACGGCTTCACAAGGGGAGTCCTCCACAACCTTTCTCTTTACTTTGTTTTTGTTTTGCTTAGTTTCTTTTGCTTTGTTTTGTTTGCTTCTTTTTATCAAAAATTCCAAAAAAATAGTTTCATTTGGTTTGCTTTCTTTTATCAAAAACATAAAAAAAATAGTTCCTACTCTAGTTGCTGTTGTTGGTTTGCTCCACCTTTGAAAAAATTAACTCTCCTGAGAACACCAAATTATGTGACTTCACTAGCACAAACAACAATTATTTCCTAAGTACACCTATTGCTCCACCTGCTCCTGATGCTACCTTTTATGAAATTAAGCCTGCTTTGTTGAATCTTGTGATGAAAGAGCAATTTTCTGGTGCTAGTTCTGATGATGCTGCTGCCCACCTCAATAACTTTGTTAAACTTTGTGAGATGCAAAAATATAAGGATGTAGATGGAGATATTATTAATCTCAAGTTGTTTCCTTTCTCCTTGAGAGGAAAAGCTAAAGAATGGTTGCTATCCTTGCCTAGAAATAGTATTGATTCTTCGATTAAGTGCAAAGATGCTTTTATTGGAATATACTATCCTCCTGCTAAGTTTATATCTATGAGAAGTGAAATAATGAAATTTAAACAACTTGATAATGAACATGTTTCTCAAGCTTGGGAAAGAATGAAATCTTTGGTTAAGAACTGTCCCACTCATGGACTGACTGCTTGGATGATTATCCAGACTTTTTATGCAGGTTTAAACTTCTCTTCAAGAAATCTATTGGATTCAGCTGCTGGATGCACCTTTATGACCATTACCTTGGGTGCTGTAACAAAGCTCCTTGATAATATGATGGTCAACTATTCTGAATGGCACACTAAGAGAGCTCCACATGGTAAGAAGGTAAATTCTGTTGAAGAAACCTCATCTTTGAGTGATAAAATTGATGTTATCATGGTTATGATTGTTAATGGAAAAGCTCATATAGATCCAAATAATGTTCCCTTGGCCTCTTTGGTTGCTCAAGAAGAGCAAGTTGATGTGAACTTCATTAGAAACAACAATTTCAACAAGAATGCCTATAGGAATAATTTTGGTAGCAATAATAATTATAGGCCTTATCCCCCCAATAATGGCAATACCTATGGAAATTCCTATAACAATACTAGAAGTGCTCCCTCTGAACTTGAAGTCGTGCTTAAAGAATTTATTAGTAAACAAACTGTTTACGACAAAACTGTGGAGGAAAAGCTTTTGAGTTTTGATAAAAATATTTCCTCTTTGTCTGAAGCACAGTCCTCTTTGATTAATAAAATGGCTGCTAAACCTGAAACCTTGGAAAATACCTTTGCTGCTACTCATGCCATACAAGTTACTATTGATGAGAATGTTATACTGTTAGCTCAACTGCATGCTAAGTGGGAAAGAGAAGATGAAATTGCTAGAAACAATAGTGTTTGCACTATTACCACCACCAATATGGATGCTACCAAACCACAAGAAGTCCCTATTCCTCCTACCACAATGCCTAAACCCAATGAGTTTACTACCAGTGATGCTAAGTTTGATTTTGATCTTGATGGTTGCAATATTTATGAAGTGATTATGTCCCTACAAAAGCTTTCTAGAAGTCCTAATGCTAGTGATATGAATGTGGATTTCACCAAACACATTACAGATGCTTTCATTAAAATTAAGGAAGAAAAATTGAAACACAAAGCCTTTATTCATAGGAAAGAAGAAGATAGTTGGGAACCCATCATTAATATGCAAGTGAATGATTTTGATCTCAAAGCTTCATGTGATCTTGGTTCTAGTATCTCTATTATGCCTAGAAAGATTTATGAAATGCTTGATTTGCAACCTTTGGAAGATTGCTATTTAGATGTCCCACTTAATGATAATGCTATAAAGAAACTTATGGGGAGTGTTAATGATGTTATCATTATGGTTAACAATGCTTATGTCCCTATTGATTTCTATGTTTTGGATGTTGAATACAATGCTACTTGTCCTATTACTTTGGGAAGACCTTTTCTTAGAACTGTTGGTTCCATCATTGATATGAAAGAAGGCACCATTAAATATCAATTTCCATTCAAGAAAGGTATTGAACACTTCCCTATGAGGAGAGATAAGTTGCCTTTTGCTCCTCCTTTGAAAGCAAGGTTTGATGTTAATTCTTCTTCATTTGAAAATACTTGATTCTTGCTTCTTGTGCCTAACTTAAAGGCGTTAAAGAAAAGTACTTATTGGGAGATAACCCAATAGTTTTCTTAAGTCTTGGAAGTTATTACCTCTGTAATAACCTCTCCTTATCCTTTTTATTTGATTTTTATGCCAAGAATAACCTCTAATGAGAGGAAAGTAAGATTTGGGGAGTTGCTGTCCCAAAACAGATTTTTGTGCTCCACTGTAAAAATTCGTGTAAAATCTCTGTAAATTGGATTGAGATGTAAATTTCTGAATGAATCCCCAAGGTTGTTAGATAACTTTATTTAGTTCAACACTTTTTGATTTAATCAACATAAGGTCTTCTAAAATCGGTTTCTACATGCTGGTCTATTTTGACAGATTTCTGCCATTATTTGCATTTTCTTCTTATTGATTCCTTTTTGGGTTATTTTTGGGAAATTGAGCTTTTTGAGGGAATTTCTACAGTATCTTGTGTATTTAGTGAAATATTTGATGTTTTAAAACTAAACCCCAAAGGTCTATTATCTTTTGAATGCACTAATGTTGCTAATGAAGATTGTGTGAAGTTTTGTATGAAGGAAAATTTTCAGGTGTAAATGAAGAATGATGTAATGAGATGAAGAATGGAAAAAAGCTCAAGCTTGGGGATGCCACCCCGTGTCACCCCAAGAAATATTCAAGAGGTACAAGCGTCAAAGCTTGGGGATGCCCAAGGCATCCCCTTCTTCACCAATAAAAATCTCAGGTCTTTTTAAACACTTCGTTTTTATTGTTTCATGCATTGTTGTGTTGTTCTTGGAGCATATTAGTTTTCGTTTTTGTTTTTTTGTTTTCTTAGTTTTCTTTAATAAAGTAGTTGGACCCCCGCTTTCGTCGTGTTGTTTCAAATAAGTTGATTGGTGTTGGAAAAGAGTAGGAAGTTCTTGCTTTAGTAGTACAAGAAGGTGCTTGTTTTGGCTGTGACTTAGACTTTATCATGTCATGCTATATTTTTTTTGACCTTATGCTTAGCGATTATTGCTGTAGCATGACTTGTTCCAAACAATTAGGATTGCTTAATGTGCCTTGAAAGAATCATGCATTGTTTTAGCATACAAAAGCATAGTATTGTTGTATTCTCCTTTGATGCTTTGTTTGGATTGACTTGGCACATGCTCACACCATGTTATGACTATGAACTAGTCACCTTAGCCTCTATGATCATTTAGTTCTTGACTTGTGGTACCACTTTATACTTTGATTAGTAATGTTTTGTCGATCTGCATGACTATGGACATTATTGCTCTCTTAATTGGTCGTTCCCAGTCTTTTGCTAGCCTCCACTTGTATGAGTAATCTCTACTCATGCATCCAACTCCCTAGAAACCAAGTTATTCCAAAGTGTCCACTATAAATTCCTATGCATGGTGTGTTACACCATTCCAAGTATATTCTTGTTTTATCTATCTTCCAAATTAAACTTGTTATGTGAAAAATTAGTGATTAACGCTCTCACAAACTTGATGGCACACTTTATTTTATTTCCCCTAATAAACTTGAACCATTTTGTCATCTATGTTGTGTATGCTTGCACTTATACGTTGGAATTAGTAGAATCGTGCTGTCACGGGGAACGCTTTCAACATTGCACTTGTACTTTGTACACAGTTGATATCATGCTGTTTTGTTTGCGGATGTCGTCGGTGTGAAATAAAAGGGGAGCTTGTAAGTCTATGGACTTATGTATGTGTGTTAGAGAAACGCCTAGGACGCCAGCCTAAGCCATGCCTAATCATGGTGGAAACTTGCAGCATCACCATAATTAGCAATCGATGAAGCTTTCTTCTTATAAAAAAAGAGAGACATTGAAAAGAGGAAAGAGAGAAAAAAGCACCATTTTCCCATGGTAAATAAGAAGATTGCTGAGATGCTCATTGTCTGCTTGCCTTGTCATTTTGATATGGGATATCTCATGTGTCTGGTGCAAGGGGTACCCCGTTGGCGGTTCTCTATGATACACATGTACTTACTATGACAAGAACTTACCGGTGACTAAAGTTGAGTAGCATGAGGAGCGGCCCTCGTACTCAAGGGACATGAGATTGCCAACTTATACTTTGTTAAGCATATACTCCATATTTTGTTCAATTTAACCTTAATCAGTTCAAGATGCTTATGATAGGGGCAATGAGAGTTTAAAGCTAACAAGTACCGTAATTTTTAGAAGCTCTTTATGAAACTTGAAATCCCTGCTTCCCTTTATGAAGGGCCTTTCTTCCACTATTATATTGAGTCTCCACCTTCTATCCTTGAGCACCAATTAAGAGAGCATACTTGCCATTCTTAGTTCTATGTGCATTGTCCCAAAACTTATTGATTGATTCATATTGTTGATATTGCTTGTTCTTGAATTATTTGTATCTAGTCACCCTTATGAACTTTGAAGGTGTCGTATGTATTTATTGCTACTCCATGAAGGACAAGCTGAATACCACTATGCTATGTTTTCTATATGTGAAACAAACAAACATCTTTCAATGCATTGTTATTCATGAATCTTTGTTTGTATCCTTTCATGTTGCAGCATAGTTACTTTGTCTTATTGTTAGAACTTCATATTTCATGCTCATGTTTAGACTACTTTGATCCCAGCTTTCAATGCTTGCAAATGGTTTGATCTTGATTGTGATGGTGCATGTCACCTCAAAAATTATTCTTTTTATCACTTACCTACTCGAGGACGAGCAGGAGTTAAGCTTGGGATGCTTGATACGTCGTAAACGTATCTATAATTTTTGATGTACCATGCTTGTTAAGTATCTACTTTGCTTTGCTTTGTCTACACTTTGAGGTATTTTTATATGTTTTTTGGGACTAACCTATTAATAAGATGCCATAGTGCCAGCTGCCTGTTTTCTGTTGTTTTTTGGTTCCAGAAAAGTCAGAAAATGAATATTCTCGGAATTGGACGGGACAAAAGCCAAAGTCAATATTTCAGTTAGGAGAACACGGAGCCAAAAGACGAGACGGAGGAGGGCCTTGAGAGGCCCACACCCCTTGGCCACGCGGCCAGCCAGGCCCGCGCCTGGGGGGTGCATCCACCTCGGGCACCCCCTCGGCCTCCCGCTTCACCTACAAGAATCCCCTGATGCCAAAACCCTAAGTACCCAATCAATCTTCCACGAAACAGTCTGCAGCCGCCGCCACCATCGTCCCTAGATCGGGGGGATCTGCTCTTCTCGGAACCCTGCCAGAGGGGAGAGATCATCCCGGAGGCCTTCTTCATCACCATGCCAGCCTCCGGTATGATGCATGAGTAGTTCCACCTTGGACTATTGGTCCATACAGTAGCTAGATGGATATTGAGATTACTATGTCAGATTGGTTAATGATTCTATCATGTTGTGTTGTTTGAGATCTTGCATGCTCTTTGTTTCTAGTATCTATCTTGGCCAAGTAGATGCTAGTGACTCAAAGAGGCAGTATTTATGCTCGATAGTGGGTTCATGCCTCTATTGAATCTGGGGAAGTGACAGAAATCTCTAAGGTTGTAGATGTGTTGTTGCTGCTAAGGAGAAAACAACAATCTCTTGTTCATGGAACAAGTGTATTGTTTACTTTACACACTTTGCTTAAAGCAGTTATCCATTGCTTGCAACTTAATACTGGAGGGGGTTTGGATGATAACCTAAAGGTGGATTACTAGTCATAGATGTAGTTGGATGGCGGTCTATGTATATTGTTGTAATGCTCAATCGAATCTCATAGGATCATGAATGTCAAGTATTGCATTGCTATGCCTTACTCTGTCCTGTCAATTGCCCCGATGTAATTTGTTTACCCAACATGTTATGTTGTTTATCTTGAGGAGAACACCTCTAGTGAACTGTGGACCCCGGTCCAATCTTTACCACTATTACTGTTTACTTTCTGCAAGCCACCATCACCTTCTACACCATACGTTTAATCCTTTATTTTCAGCAAACCATGGAGATTGACAACCTCACTGTTCGTTGGGTCAAAGTCTTGAGTTTGTGTTGTGCATGTTTACAAGTTTCTAGCAACACCTTTGAGTCATTTCCTTCCTCCTACTGGTTTGATAACCTTGGTTTCTACTGAGGGAAGAACTTATTGCTATACTCATCACACCTTCCTCTTGGGGTATCCCAACGAAGATCTACAGTGATTTGAGTTGCAATCAGTAGATGGCATGGAGGATTGAATGAGTAGTGTACGAATTATATCGTTAATAGTGCGAAGGAGCGCTCAGCTTTGCCATTTTGTGGGGACGTATAGGGGCATGATAAGCATAGGAGAATGCCATGTTGAAGGAAAAAGTTTCTATTAGCATTATTGTTAAATTCTTTACCATTATCACATTGTATAAATAGAATGGGTAGGAAAAAGTGAGTTGCCACATATTTTTTAAAGTTTATAAATATTGTGTGTACATCAGATTTATTTCTTAGTGGAAAAGTCCAGATAAAGTGTGTAAAATCATCCAATATGACAAGATAATATTTGAAACCAGAAATACTCAAAATTGGGGATGTCCACAAATCACAATGTAGTAGTTAAAACGGAAAAGTACAAGAGGAACTGGATGAACTAAAGGGTAGACGAACATGTTTCCCTAGTTGACAGGACTCACAAATTGATGAATTATGACTATCTTTATTATATGGAATAGAGAAATCACTAAGCAAAGATGACATTGTTGCATTATTGGGATGGCCTAAGCGTTTATGCCAGAGATCGACGGTGGCGACCATGGAGGATGGAGGTGAAGCCGTGGGGGCACCGTGGCTGGAGTAGAGGTCACCGGAGCTATCGAATCATGCGATATCCGACTTGGTTTGGAAATCCTTCATAGACAAGCCAAAGGGGTCAAACTCGACGGAAACATGATTGTCAATGGTGAAACAACGAACAAAGATTAGATTTTTAATGAGGGATGGGCAACTAAGACATCACGAAGTAGGAGTTGTTTGGTTGTGGATGGAATTTGTGTGTGACCGACACATGAAATAGGAGTGGAGGAACCATCACCTAGTGTGATAGATGAAAAATATGATGGTGTGCAATTTGACAACATATTATTAGATGAAGACATATGACTAGATGCACAAGAATCAAAGATCCAAGCAGTACCTATGTTACCTTGTGCAGCAAAGTTATTCTTGGCCTAGAGAAACATAGCTTGATCCCAGCTCGGAGCATTGGCAGGTGGTGGTGTTGTTGGTGGTGCAGGTGCCGATACAGAAGGAGGTGCCGCATACATGTTGTAGGGCTAAAAATAGGCTCATGGATTGTGTTGGAGATGAGTTGCGGAGTCGGGGCGCCGTATTGGATCGGTGGTGCAGCATAGGCGGCCGGTGTCGGGGCGGTGTAGTAGGCGTGCGCAGGCGAGCGCAAACCGAGGAGGCCGTGAGCACCAGTGTGAGGCCGAAGGCCTGGCTGCCATGCGCCAGAGTAGGCAGGGGGAGCACAGGCCCGGGAGGGTGCAGCCCAGAGCATGGACTAGTCCTGGACAAGCCCCGTCCACGAGCCATGAGGGGGGATCCAAATCGGTGTTGTAGGGGGCGCCAGTGTCGATGTAGGGGCACTGATCGGTGGAGCTGCTGGTTGTAGAGGACGAGGCGGTGGCAAAGGTCGATACCTGGGGTTGTTGTCGCGGTAGTTAGGGCTTGGGCGCCATCCAGGAGGTGGGGCAGGCGCCGGAGGCGGGGCGACCGACGGGGCAGGAGCAGGGGCCGGTGGCCGTGGAGAATCAGCGAATACTTGAGGGCGGTTGTCCTTGTTGGAGAGAGCATGATCGTCCCATTGGAGTATGGATCGCACCTCGGCGAAGGTGGGGCGGGGCCGCATCATGGGGATGAACGAAGATTGCTTCTCGAACCGCTCGCTGAGACCAGCGAGAAGAACGTTGATCAGTTGGAGATAATCAACAGGGTCACCGAGCTCTTGAAGCTCATCGGTGATGGATTTTAGGCGCTGAAAATAGGCACCGACAGGAGAATCGCCCTGGACAGTGTTGTGGAACTCGGTGTGGAGAGTTGTAAGGTGGGCATCGACGTTGTCCTGGAAAAGTTGGCGAAGAGCAGACCATAAATTGGAGGCGGTGGTGGCCTGACGAAAAACGAGATTGAAAATTTCTGTGGACACGCGAGTATAGATCCATTGGATCACAGCCAAGTCTTCCTTGACCCATTGAGGATCAGAGGGACGTGGAGCAGAGGTTGCATCGACATGAGAATGAAGGTTGCAATGACCAAGATGAATATCGAACAAGTGACACGAATGATAGTAATTGTGGGTAGTAAGATCTAAAACTATGGGGATGACATTGGAAACATCTGTAATTGTATAGACTAAAGAAATTTGAGGAGAAGTGATACATCAGAAACATATCTATAATTTTTGATGCTCCATGCTTGTTTTATATCATTTGTATTATGTTTTGTCTACACTTTGAGGTATTTTTATATGTTTTCTGGTACTAACCTATTAACAAGATGCCACAGTGCCAGTTGCCTATTTTCTTCTATTTTTGGTTCCAGAAAAGGCAGAAATCAATATTCTCGGAATTGGACGGGACAAAAGCCAAAGTCACTATTTTTCTCGGAGCAACATGGAACCACAAAGTAGAGATGGAGGAGGACACCGGGGTGGCCACACGCTAGGTGGGCATGGGCCAGCCCTGGTGGCACCCATAGGGGGTGTGGGCCCCCTGGACCTCCACCGACCTTGCCTCCTTCGCCTATAAGAATCCCCCGACTCAGAAACCCTAAATCATCAACCAAAAATCCATGAAAAGTTCCGCAGCGCCGCCGCCACCGAAGGGGAGATTCAGGGGACAGAAAGTCTTTGTTCCGGCACCCTGCCGGGACAGGGAAGTGCCCCCGGAGCCATCTCCATCGATCTCCACCACCATCTCCATCACCATTGCTGATTCCCATGATGAGGATGGAGTAGTTCTTTCTCGAGGCTAAGGGCTCTACCGGTAGCTATGTGTTCATCTCTCTCCCTATGCATGATCATGATCTTTGTAATCAAGTAGATCTGCTCTGCTACTCAAGTGCTTTAATATATCTCTGCTCTCCCCATGTGTGTGAAAGTGACAGCGTGCACGCCATGGTAGCACTTAGGCTAGAGTCTACATAAATACTCATCGTGCTTTAATAGATCTATGCTTTTCCCTACGTGTGTAAAAGTGACAGCGTGCACACCGTGTGTGGCACTTAGGCTAGATTACATAAATACTTATCATGAGTATATTTTGAGTTGGTTATCTCTATGAAATTGTGGTGTTTGTTGGAACCATCTAGCGCTCAAGGTGACAATGTGTGGTTATCTAGATTGGGAAAGGCGGACTTTGAGGAGTGTTGTTATAGCCCTGCCATGGATTAGAGTGTCCAATCAGAGAGTAGTTCAGGGTAGTATCATGAAGAGAATATATTCATTGAGAGTGTTCACTAGTGAAAGTATGATCCCTAGGCCTTGTTTCTAAGAATTGAAACACCCTTTGCATCTAGATGTGTTGCATGTTTGCTTGCTTCCATCTTTTTTCCTTTAGTCTTTTCCTCCCTGTCAGAAGCTCTTTTCTGGCATCGTTACCACTTATAATCATCCATACCACTTGTATTTCACTATCTCACTGAGTTTGATAAACCTTGGAAAATCCACTTCTTCCTTGAGTTTGATAAACCTTGGGTAATCCACTTAAGGGAAACTTGAAGCTATTCTACAAACCTCTGCACTTGGAGGCCCAACAATTGTCTACAAGAATAGAAGTGTGTAGACATCAAGCTTTTTTCTGGCGCCGTTGCCAGGGAGGTAAGGTAAAATTTACTCACATCCTCCGGTGTGAGTGCTCGAAGTTATTTCCTTTAGATTCTGCAATTTTTTCTTTTTGTTTCTTGTTTTCACTAGTTAGACTTAATGGAAAACAACAAAAAAATTAGAGAGCTTTATTGTATCTATCTTGAGTTAGGACATGAAGTGTTTGAAGAGAAAATTTAAAAATATGGAACTTTATTTGCATGCTAATAGAAATGTTATTAGTATGAATCCTTTGAACACCATTATTGATAATGCAATGGAAAAGTCTAAGCTTGGGGAAGCTAGTTTTTATGAAAATGATCTTTTTAGTTCCCTAGCTTTGGAAGATAGCTATTCTATTGCTTATGATGATACCAAACCTCCAATATATGATGATTACAATGATGAATATGATATTTTCAGTCCACCTACTATTGAGGAGAAAATTAATTGTGATTACAATATGCCTCCTATATTTGATGATTATGGTGATGAGAATAATAGTGATAGCTATTTTGTTGAATTTGCTCCCACTACAATTAATAAGAATGACTATGCTTATGTGGAGCGTAATAATTATTATATGCATGTGGCTCATGATAAGAATGTTTTCTGTGATAGTTATATTGTTAATTTTATTCATGATGCTACTGAAAGTTATTATGAGAGAGGGAAACATGGTTTTATGCATCTCAAAAATATTAAGTTTCCCCTCTTTATATTGAAAGTCTTGAAGTTGCACTTGTTTTGCTTTTCTATGCTTGTTGCTTTGTGCTTTCATGACTTGTTTCTTTACAAGATTCCTATGCATAGAAAGTGGGTTAGACTTAAATGTGTTTTGAATATGCTTCTTGATGCTCTCTTTTACTTCAATTCATATTTCTTATGTGAGCATCTTCTCAAACTATCAAGCCTAACTTAAAGGCGTTAAAGAAAAGTACTTCTTGGGAGATAACCCAAAAGTTTTCCTGAGTCTTGGAAGTTATTACA
Source organism: Avena sativa (assembly GCA_916181665.1). Taxonomy (NCBI): domain Eukaryota; kingdom Viridiplantae; phylum Streptophyta; class Magnoliopsida; order Poales; family Poaceae; genus Avena; species Avena sativa. Next base: position 180,209,377 of record OV702284.1, on the reverse strand, counting down.
TTTGTAATGACCTCTCCTTGTCCTTTTTTTGATTTTTGTGCCAAGAATAACCTCTAATGAGAGGGAAGCAAGATTTGGGGAGTTGATGTTCCGAAATAGATTTTTGTGCTCCACTGTAAAAATTCGTGTAATATCTCTGTAATTCGGATCGAGCTGATATTTTCTAAATAAATACCCTAGTATGTTAGCTAAATTTTGTTAGTTCAACACTTTTTTATTTGAGCAACAGAAGGTCTTCGAAAAAATTGGTTTCTAACTGCTGGTCTGTTTTGACAGATTTCTGCCATTATTTGCATTTGCTTCTTATTGATTCCTTTTTGGGAAATTGAGATTTTTGAGGGAATTACTACAGTAGCTTGTGTTTTAGTGGAAGTTTTTCTGTTCTAAAACCAAAACCTAAGGTTCTATTATCTTTTGAATACACTAATGTTGCTAATGAAGATTGTGTGAAGTTTTGTATGAAGGAAAATTTTTAGGTGTAGAGAAAGAATGATGTAATGAGATGAAGGATGTAAAAAATCTCAAGCTTGGGGATGCACCCCGTGTTACCCCAAGAAATATTCAAGAGGTACAAGTGTCAAAGCTTGGGGATGCCCAAGGCATCCCCTTCTTCATTAATAAAAAGCTCAGATCTTTCTAGACACTTCGTTTTTATTGTTTCATAATCAGTTGTGTTGTTCTTGGAGCGTCCTAGTTTTTGTTTTTAGTTTTATTTTGTTTAGTTTTCTTGATTAAGTTGGTTGGATCCCATCACACTTCTTTTGGAGAGATACACACTCTATTTTTATTGTTTAGAACACTCTAGTTTGCACTCTGATTGTTCTGCAAGTGTTCTCTTTTGCTAGCACTGTGTTTAGCCTTAGTTTTATAATGCTTTTAGCTTAGAACTTTTTAGTTCTTTTTTGTGGATTTGTGAGACAAGCTCACTGATGTTTGTTGATTTTTATCTTTGTGAGTTGTTTCAAATAAGTTGATTGGTGTTGGAAAAGAGTAGAAAGTTTCATGCTTAAGTGGTACAAAAGGGAGCTTGTTTTGACTGTGGCTTAGACTTTATCATGTCATGCTAGATGTTGTTTTAACCTTGTGCTTAGTGATTATTGCTGTAGCATGACTTGTTCCAAACAATTGAGATTGTTTAATGTGCCTTTAAAGAATCATGTGTTGTTTTAGCATACAAAAGCATAATATTGTGGTATTCTCCTTTAATGCTTTGTTTGGGTTAACTTGGCACATGCTTGCACCATGTTATGACTATGAACAAGTCACCATAGCCTCTATGATCATTTAGTCCTTTACTTGTAGTACCACGTTATGCTTTGATTAGTAATGTTTTGTCGCTCTGCATGATTATGGCCATTATTGCTCTCTTAGTTGGCCGCTCCCAGTCTTTTTTTAGGCTCCACTTGTATGAGTAAGCTCTACTCATGCATCCAAATCCCAAGAAACCAAGTTATTTCAAAGTGTCCACTATAAATTCCTATGCATGGTGTGTTACACCATTCCAAGTATATTCTTATTTTCATCTATCTTCCAATTAAAAAGTCTTTTTGTTATGGGAAAGCTTAGTGCTTCAAGCTCTCAAAAACTTGAAGGCACACTTTATTTTTCTTGCCCCTAATAAACTTGAACTATTATGTCATCTATGTTGTATATGCTTGAACTTATACATTGGAATTAGCAGAACCGTGTTGTCACGGGGAACGCTTTCAACATTGCACTTGTACTTTGTACACAGTTGATATCATGCCCTTTTGTTTATGGATCTCGTCGGTGTGAAATAAAAGGGGAGCTTGTAAGTCCATGGAGTTATGTATGTGTGTTAGAGAAACGCCTGGGCCGCTAGCCTAAGCCATGCCTAATCATGGTGGAAACTTGCAGCATCACCATAATGACATCTATGAAGCTTTCTTCTAATAAAAAGAGACATATTGAAAAGAGGAAAGAGAGAAAAAAGCACCATTTTCCCATGGTAAATAAGAAGATTGCTGAGATGCTCATTGTATGCTTGCCTTGTTATTTTGATTATGGGATAGCTCATGTATCATGTGCAAGGGGTACCACGTTGGCGGTTCTCTATGATACACATGTACTTACTATGACAAGAAATTACAGGTGACTAAAGTTGAGTAGCATGAGGAGCGGCCCTCGTATTCAAGGGAAATGAGATTTCCAACTTATACTTTGTCAAGCATATACTCCATAGTTTTTTCACTTTAACCTTAATCACTTCAAGATGCTTATGATAGGGGCAATGAGAGTTGAACGCTAACAAGTACCATAATTTTTGGAAGCTCTTTATGAAACTTGAAATCCCTGCTTCCCTTTATGAAGGGCATTTCTTCCACTTTTATATTGAGTCTCCACCTTCTATCCTTACGTGTAACACCCTCAGAATCGACCCCATGCAAGTTTCAGCGATTCCCGCCAAACCCGCATAGAAACGATTCAAAGGTTCCCACCAGGCACTTTCGTGCGGGTGGAAAACGAAGTAATAACATTACACAACAGTCCTCGATGGGACCCACAGAACAGATATATATACAACACGACTCCAGGAGTCAAGAATATAGATATACAGAACAAAGATCCAAATCACCTTGAAAATGATACAGCGTCCGACTACAGACAAGATGCAAATGGGGCTAAGAGCCCGGAAGAATAACCAATGGCGTCCATAACCCTGCCCAGGCCAAGCCGGAAGGGTAACCCTGCTAACGACGTCGACCTCAAAACCTGCTTAAACAAAAGGGGTGCCGACAAAGGGCAAAGGAAAAGAGAGAGCGGTCAGTACTGAGGCCAGTACACGGCGAGGCTAGAATTCGGCGGTCCTCGCCTACATAGGTATGGCGGACTGAAGCGGCAGCGGCAGCATGCACTAAACAACCTATAGAGACTCGATACAACTGTCGGCTATCAGAGAGGGGTAAGAAAGACCTATTCGGAACCAACCTGATGCTACCACCAAACATACCCATCCTGGTATTTCCCCCTCGAGACCAAACGAGGAAGTCAACCGAGGAACTCACACAGTTGGCAGTTTTATTTATTCAGTTATCGTTGCAGCAATTACTAGTCAAGTATAGATAATCATCCTGATATAATAAGCAGTGGGCAATTTTAGTTAACCATTCCATTGTAGTTGCGACACTTACTAGTCAAATACAATTAGCATGAGGTATCCCAAAACCCAGCAGTTGTTGGTACTTTTATTTAGCCATTCCGTTGTAGTTGCAATACTTACTAGTCAGGTACAATGGTAGCAAGCGACAACCCAAACAAGCAATTGTTGGAAATTTTATTTAGCCATTCCGTTATAGTGAAGCTGATTACTAGTCATTATAAAGTCAAATTTATAGCACTACTTTAGTTATAGTTGTCTATGATCGAGATACTGTGCTCCAAGTCGTCCATAACCGCGGACACGGCTTCCAGAAAGTTTTACCCTGCAGGGGTGCACAAATAGCAACACACACTCGATCAACCTCGGAAAAACCAAATCAAAACCCAACGAGGCTTTCACGACAAAGCAATCACAGGATTCAGAAATATTTCTGGGGGACACCCCATTGAGTACACCCGCAACGAAACTGGCCGGCTCCGAGACGGACTCAAGGTTTGGGTGGACGGCTGTAAACGACTGGGAACCCAAAAATGTGACTGGGCTTGTCGATACCGCGGAATCGTGTCCCGATCCTAAACAGTACAGGTGCTCCTCGCACAATCGTAAATAAAGCAGTAAAGCATGGCATAAGTACAGGATAGTAAATAAAACCTCAAACTAGTTTGTGGCCCCAAGAAATAAGAATGAATCAAGCTCTGGCTCAGGGGGGTCCCATAATCCTCCCGGATGTGGATAGCGCGAATATTCAAGGAACAGGTATCAAGTACTCGGGGTCCTACGGGACACAAGTGGACGGTTAACAACCAAATAACATCTATTGCCCACCTGTGCCTCTGCATTACCTACTTCAATTTTAGTTGTTAAACAATAATTAAAGTCTTGATCATCTCCAACAATAAACACACGGCAATACTTCAACAACTGTGGCACTTGACGACACACAACAGCACTTGAGCAAGCGACTACGACGCGCAGGTCCAACTATCTACCAAAACAACAGGTAATAGGAGGTGTCCAAGGCAATATAAGGCTGCAAGGGATATCACGGGTACGAAAACTAGAGCATCGCAACACAGATAGCAATAGATCAACAGGAGGGAATAAATACTATAAAAGTAAGATAGGTAGAAAGGGGGGAGATGCTCGCCTGAAAACATTGTCGAAGGTTCATCCGAAGATCGGGTCGATACTCGCATCAACTCATCGGCCTAATCCGCAAAGAAGCAAAACACTAGCACAAACACCGGATGCACTATTTAATACTATGACAGAAGATCGGGCCTGATGCATGCATGATGTATGACATGGCAAGATGCGATGCAACTAGGCCATATTAAGCGGAACCGGGATCCCGACATTTAATTAAACGGTTCAAGTTATTTATCTACCCCGCAAATTAAATGTTGTAATAACAGGGCAAGATAAGTTACCGGTTCGCTACACAAATTTAAATGAGGCCAACATAAGACTAGATTTGCCCGCATATGGGCCCCATATTTAATTATATGGTGAATCGGCATAAGGCCCCCAAACCACAGAAAAATATGCATGCATGAACAATTTAATATGCTACAATATATATCAGTTATAAAATAGGGCTCGAGAAAAGGGGTCACACGTCTGGGGTCGAAGGTCGTGGTTCCGGGGTGTTCGGGGTTCGGTCTCGCCGGGATCGGTCTTCGGACTTCGGATCCATGAGGTAGTTCCTGGAGTTCCGAGATGGAGTTCTTGTCGAAAGGTGTAGACCGAAGATCTTGGCGGTGGTCGTGGTTGCTTGTCAACGAGGAGGCATTGTCGCACCAAACTTGCATCGGTTAATCTTTCGAAGATCATGGCGTTTCCCAGAACAGGACTCGTCTTGGACTTTGACCGCGATATCTTCTTAATACCACCACATCAACATAACTGGGCCGAGATAAGGGTATCATGTCCATGTCACGGCACTAGATGCGACCATGCGGGGTATTCGCAAAGGCACAGAGGCAGGGAAACAAACAGGAGCCGTCGCCACAAAACTTGTCAAATTGAACTTGGGAACACACGGGTCCCCAACTTTCTTGAGAAGCACCAAAACACTGGCAGAACATGTGAACGAAAACCACGACGACAACCTCGGGAAGACCCCTGGCGGCGGTCGATGCTTGAGCGGTGGAGCGCTTGGTGTGGATCCTGACAGCGAGGTTGGCAACAAGATGGCGGCAGGGGATCACGGGCTCACAGGGTGTAGGAGGTATAGGACATGGCGTTCCCGGCCAGAACTGTAGAGGTGGCCTTGTAGAGGCCTGCAACGGCGGAAGGAGAACGGCGGCAAGTCGTGCTGTTGCGGGGCAGCAGGGAGGAGCTCCTCGCAGCGCGGCACCGCAGGATGAGGCGCTGGCGGAGGGCAGCTCGACAGGGAGGGAAGGTGACGGTGCTGGGTGGAGAGGAGCGCGGTGCAGCGAGCGGGAGGCGACATGGTTGAGGCTGTTGCGGAAGGAGGGTGGGCGGCCGCAGAGCTCGCGGGAGGTGGCGATGGCCGGAGGGTGCGGCGGCGCGCCTCCAGGAGAGGGTGAGGCGACGGCGAGGTAGACGCGGGCGGTGGCGCACCACGAGGCAGAGGAGGCCGGCGGGCGGAGTCGGGGCTCCGGCCGGAGGCGAGGAGGGCGAGCGAGGTGGGGCTCCTGTGGCGGCGGCGGCTGCCAAAAGGGGAGGAAGGACGAGAGCAAGGGACAGGCGGTGGAGGCTCGAGCGGCTTCGGGAGGGAACGCGGGGCAGGTGGGAGGTGGGTCCGGGGATCGGGGAACGTGACGGGGTGGGGGAGCGGCCGTCGGGTGGGGCTAGGGTGGCTCCAGCGAGCGGGGTAGGTGGGCGATCTGGCCAGGTGGAGGTGGGGCGCTGTGGGGGAGGTGGGATCGGGTGCAGGTGGCATGCTAGGAGTGGAGGGAGTTGGGAAAAAGGGGAGGTGGCGGTTTGAGATTGGTCGGGGTGAGGTGGAGGGGGTTTGGGTAGACTAGGATTGGGTAGGAATAGATTTTTGGGTAGGCCGGTTTTATCCTGGGGGTGGCCGACTGGGTCGGATCGGCCCGGTGCGGCTGCCCCCTAAAAATAATATAAAATTTTATGTATTGTTTAAAAGACTGGTGCAATTTATTTTTAGACAAACAAAATATCCGGAAGGGTCCGGGGATTATTTTGAAATAAAGAGGGATCTTTATAGAAAGCAAAAGTATGTTTGAACAAAAATAGTTTTAGTCAATGATGATGTCATGATGATGCGATGCACAAAAACAACGCGATTTTCTAGTAGTGGTTTTGCGGGATGCCACAATTCGACACCACTAACAATGGATCTCACCCTCGAGATCCTCCTCATGGTACCGGGAAGAAGGGCGGCGATCTGAATCTTCTCGCATCGTGTAGATCCTTGCGACACCACTAACAAGAGGTCGTTGTCCGTGATCGTCGAGAGAACACTCCGGGAACAAAAGGTCGAAGGTAGGGGTATCAACAAATAAAACCACCTCTAGCTTCGATGGAAAGAGGGAACTGATGCATTCTCATCCACTTCAATGTACACAAGCGAATAGAGTGAGTAGTCGGCATGGGGGCCAATCCATCACGCACCCAAACTATTACTCTGCACAATCAGTAGAAAAGCGTGCAACCATTCTCGAAATCATACTGAAGATCTTGACAATCGAGGTTCAGGAACAAAGGAGTGATGCAGACTCTGCATCGGATCTGGCGTAGATGATGTCGTCGCGTCGGAAAACACCGGAAGGCACGAGAAGGAACAAAGAGAAGTCCACCAGACGAAGGATTCCTCGGATAGCATGAAGACCAGATGTAGCAACACCGTTACCAAAGGAGGAAGCGAAACCCTGAAGGTACGATGGAACCCAACCACGAGAAATCCTGAACTCTAAGAGAGAGAAGAGAGCGGATTCAAAACACGCAGAGGTGAGAGGAGAGCAGCAGAGGGGTAAGGAGTAAAATCAGACCTAATCAGAACTATCCAACCGATTTTGCAAAAATAGTTTTGACACTCTACTTCGGCCGTTAGCTAGGTTAACCTACAGGCTGGACTTGTGGGGTATCGCAACTGCTGAGCTCAGATACCACTCTGTGACACCCTCAGAATCGACCCCATGCAAGTTTCAGCGATTCCCGCCAAACCCGCATAGAAACGATTCAAAGGTGCCCACCAGGCACTTTCGTGCGGGTGGAAAACGAAGTAATAACATTACACAACAGTCCTCGATGGGACCCACAGAACAGATATATATACAACACGACTCCAAGAGTCAAGAATACAGATATACAGAACAAAGATCCAAATCACCTTGAAAATGATACAGCGTCCGACTACGGACAAGATGCAAATGGGGCTAAGAGCCCGGAAGAATAACCAATGGCGTCCATAACCCTACCCAGGCTAAGCCGGAAGGGTAACCCTGCTAACGACGTCGACCTCAAAACCTGCTTAAACAAAAGGGGTGCCGACAAAGGGCAAAGGAAAAGAGAGAGCGGTCAGTACTGAGGCCAGTACACGGCGAGGCTAGAATTCGGCGGTCCTCGCCTACATAGGTATGGCGGACTGAAGCGGCAGCGGCAGCATGCACTAAACAACCTATAGAGACTCGATACAACTGTCGACTATCAGAGAGGGGTAAGAAAGACCTATTCGGAACCAACCTGATGCTACCACCAAACATACCCATCCTGGTATTTCCCCCTCGAGACCAAACGAGGAAGTCAACCGAGGAACTCACACAGTTGGCAGTTTTATTTATTCAGTTATCGTTGCAGCAATTACTAGTCAAGTATAGATAATCATCCTGATATAATAAGCAGTGGGGAATTTTAGTTAACCATTTCGTTGTAGTTGCGACACTTACTAGTCAAATACAATTAGCATGAGGTATCCCAAAACCCAGCAGTTGTTGGTACTTTTATTTAGCCATTCCGTTGTAGTTGCAATACTTACTAGTCAGGTACAATGGTAGCAAGCGACAACCCATACAAGCAATTGTTGGCAATTTTATTTAGCCATTCCGTTATAGTGAAGCTGATTACTAGTCATTATAAAGTCAAATTTATAGCACTACTTTAGTTATAGTTGTCTATGATCGAGATACTGTGCTCCAAGTCGTCCATAACCGCGGACACGGCTTCCAGAAAGTTTTACCCTGCAGGGGTGCACAAATAGCAACACACACTCGATCAACCTCGGAAAAACCAAATCAAAACCCAACGAGGCTTTCACGACAAAGCAATCACAGGATTCAGAAATATTTCTGGGGGCCACCCCATTGAGTACACCCGCAACAAAACTGGCCGGCTCCGAGACGGACTCAAGGTTTGGGTGGACGGCTGTAAACGACTGGGAACCCGAAAATGTGACTGGGCTTGTCGATACCGCGGAATCGTGTCCCGATCCTAAACAGTACAGGTGCTCCTCGCACAATCGTAAATAAAGCAGTAAAGCATGGCATAAGTACAGGATAGTAAATAAAACCTCAAACTAGTTTGTGGCCCCAAGAAATAAGAATGAATCAAGCTCTGGCTCAGGGGGGTCCCATAATCCTCCCGGATGTGGATAGCGCGAATATTCAAGGAACAGGTATCAAGTACTCGGGGTCCTACGGGACACAAGTGGACGGTTAACAACCAAATAACATCTATTGCCCACCTGTGCCTCTGCATTACCTACTTCAATTTTAGTTGTTAAACAATAATTAAAGTCTTGATCATCTCCAACAATAAACACACGGCAATACTTCAACAACTGTGGCACTTGACGACGCGCAACAGCACTTGAGCAAGCGACTACGACGCGCAGGTCCAACTATCTACCAAAACAACAGGTAATAGGAGGTGTCCAAGGCAATATAAGGCTGCAAGGGATATCACGGGTACGAAAACTAGAGCATCGCAACACAGATAGCAATAGATCAACAGGAGGGAATAAATACTATAAAAGTAAGATAGGTAGAAAGGGGGGAGATGCTCGCCTGAAAACATTGTCGAAGGTTCATCCGAAGATCGGGTCGATACTCGCATCAACTCATCGGCCTAATCCGCAAAGAAGCAAAACACTAGCACAAACACCGGATGCACTATTTAATACTATGACAGAAGATCGGGCCTGATGCATGCATGATGTATGACATGGCAAGATGCGATGCAACTAGGCCATATTAAGCGGAACCGGGATCCCGACATTTAATTAAACGGTTCAAGTTATTTATCTACCCCGCAAATTAAATGTTGTAATAACAGGGCAAGATAAGTTACCGGTTCGCTACACAAATTTAAATGAGGCCAATATAAGACTAGATTTGCCCGCATATGGGCCCCATATTTAATTATATGGTGAATCGGCATAAGGCCCCCAAACCACAGACAAATATGCATGCATGAACAATTTAATATGCTACAATATATATCAGTTATAAAATAGGGCTCGAGAAAAGGGGTCACACATCTGGGGTCGAAGGTTGTGGTTCCGGGGTGTTCGGGGTTCGGTCTCGCCGGGATCGGTCTTCGGACTTCGGATCCATGAGGTAGTTCCTGGAGTTCCGAGATGGAGTTCTTGTCGAAAGGTGTAGACCGAAGATCTTGGCGGTGGTCGTGGTTGCTTGTCAATGAGGAGGCATTGTCGCACCAAACTTGCATCGGTTAATCTTTCGAAGATCATGGCGTTTCCCGGAACAGGACTCGTCTTGGACTTTGACCGCGATATCTTCTTAATACCACCACATCAACATAACTGGGCCGAGATAAGGGTATCATGTCCATGTCACGGCACTAGATGCGACCATGCGGGGTATTCGCAAAGGCACAGAGGCAGGGAAACAAACAGGAGCCGTCGCCACAAAACTTGTCAAATTGAACTTGGGAACACACGGGTCCCCAACTTTCTTGAGAAGCACCAAAACACTGGCAGAACATGTGAACGAAAACCACGACGACAACCTCGGGAAGACCCCTGGCGGCGGTCGATGCTTGAGCGGTGGAGCGCTTGGTGTGGATCCTGATAGCGAGGTTGGCAACAAGATGGCGGCAGGGGATCACGGGCTCACAGGGTGTAGGAGGTATAGGACATGGCGTTCCCGGCCAGAACTGCAGAGGTGGCCTTGTAGAGGCCTGCAACGGCGGAAGGAGAACGGCGGCAAGTCGTGCTGTTGCGGGGCAGCAGGGAGGAGCTCCTCGCAGCGCGGCACCGCAGGATGAGGCGCTGGCGGAGGGCAGCTCGACAGGGAGGGAAGGTGACGGTGCTGGGTGGAGAGGAGCGCGGTGCAGCGAGCGGGAGGCGACATGGTTGAGGCCGCTGCGGAAGGAGGGTGGGCGGCCGCAGAGCTCGCGGGAGGTGGCGATGGCCGGAGGGTGCGGCGGCGCGCCTCCAGGAGAGGGTGAGGCGACGGCGAGGTAGACGCGGGCGGTGGCGCACCACGTGGCAGAGGAGGCCGGCGGGCGGAGTCGGGGCTCCGGCCGGAGGCGAGGAGGGCGAGCGAGGTGGGGCTCCTGTGGCGGCGGCGGCTGCCAAAAGGGGAGGAAGGACGAGAGCAAGGGACAGGCGGTGGAGGCTCGAGCGGCTTCGGGAGGGAACGCGGGGCAGGTGGGAGGTGGGTCCGGGGATCGGGGAACGTGACGGGGTGGGGGAGCGGCCGTCGGGTGGGGCTAGGGTGGCTCCAGCGAGCGGGGTAGGTGGGGGATCTGTCCAGGTGGAGGTGGGGCGCTGTGGGGGAGGTGGGATCGGGTGCAGGTGGCATGCTAGGAGTGGAGGGAGTTGGGAAAAAGGGGAGGTGGCGGTTTGAGATTGGCCGGGGTGTGGTGGAGGGGGTTTGGGTAGACTAGGATTGGGTAGGAATAGATTTTTGGGTAGGCCGGTTTTATCCTAGGGGTGGCCGACTGGGTCGGATCGGCCCGGTGCGGCTGCCCCCTAAAAATAATATAAAATTTTATGTATTGTTTAAAAGACTGGTGCAATTTATTTTTAGACAAACAAAATATCCGTAAGGGTCCGGGGATTATTTTGAAATAAAGAGGGATCTTTATAGAAAGCAAAAGTATGTTTGAACAAAAATAGTTTTAGTCAATGATGATGTCATGATGATGCGATGCACAAAAACAACGCGATTTTCTAGTAGTGGTTTTGCGGGATGCCACATTACGCAGTAGTTAAGAGAGCATAGTTGCCTTTCTTAGTTCTATGTGCATTGTCCCAAAACTTATTGATTGATGCATATTGTTCTTATTGCTTGTAATGTGCTATTTGTATCTAGTCACTCTTATGAACTTTGAAGGTGTCCTATGCATCTATTTGCTACTCCATGAGGGACAAGTTGAATGCCACTATGCTATGTTTTCTGTATGTGAAACAAACGAACAAACAAACAAACAAACAAACGTCTTTTAATGCATGTTATTCATGATCTTTGTTTGTATCCTCTCATGTTGCAACATAGTTGCTATGTCTTATTGTTAGAACTTCATCTTTCATGCTCATGTTTAGAGTACTTTGATCCCAGCTTTCAATGCTTGCAAATGGTTTGATCTTGATTGTGATGGTGCATGTCACATCAAAAAATATTATTTTTATCACTTACCAACTCTAGGACGAGCAGGAGTTAAGCTTGGGGATGCTTGATACGTCGGAAACGTATCTATAATGTTTGATGATCCATGCTTGTTTTATATCATTTTTCTTATGTTTTGTCTACACTTTGAGGTATTTTTATATGTTTTCTGGTACTAACCTAGTAACAAGATGCCACGGTGCTAGTTGCCTATTTTCTTCTATTTTTGGTTCCATAAAAGGCAGAAAATCAATATTCTCGGAATTGGACGGGACAAAAGCCAAAGTCACTATTTTTACCGGAGCAACACGGAACCACGAAGCAGAGATGGAGGAGGACACCAGGGTGGCCACACCCTAGGTGGGCGCGAGCCAACCCTGGTGGCGCCCATAGGGGGTGTGGGACCCCTGGCCCTCCACCGACCTTGCCTCCTTCGTCTATAAGAAGCCCCCGACTCAGAAACCCTAAATCATCGACCAAAAAGCTACAAAAAGTTCCGCAGCGCCGCCGCCACCGAAGGGGAGATTCGGGGGACAAAAAGTCTCTGTTTCGGCACCCTGCCGGGACGGGGAAGTGCCCCTAGAGCCATCTCCATCGATCTCCACCACCATGTCCATCACCGTTGTTGATTCCCATTATGGGAGGGAGTAGTTCTTCCTCGAGGCTAAGGCCTCTACCTGTAGCTATGTGTTCATCTCTCTCCCTATGCATGATCATGTTGTGATCATGAGCTTTGTAATCAAGTAGATCTACTCTGCTACTCAAGTGCTTTAATAGATCTCTTCTCTCCCCATGTGTGTGAAAGTGACAGTGTGCACTCCATGGTGGCACTTAGGCTAGAGTCTACATAAATACTCATCGTGCTTTAATAGATATATGCTTTTCCCCACGTGTGTGAAAGTGACAGCGTACACACCGTGTGTGGCACTTAGGCTAGATTACATAAATACTTAGCATGAGTATATTTTGAGTTGGTTGTCTCTATGAAATTGTGGTGTTTGCTAGAACCATCTAGCGTTCAAGGTGACAGTGTGGGGTTATCTAGATTGGGAAATGCGAACTTTGAGGAGTGATGTTATAGCCCTACCATGGATTAGAGTGTCCAACCGGAGAGTAGTTCAGGGTAGTATGATGAAGAGAATATATTCATTGAGAGTGTTCACTAGTGAAAGTATGATCCCTAGGCCTTGTTTCTAAGAATTTAAACACCATTTACCTCTATATATGTTGCATGTTTGCTTGCTTCCATATTTTTTCCTTTAGTCTTTTCCTCCCCGTAAGAAGCTCTTTTCTAGCACCGTTACCACTTATAATTATCCATACCACTTGTATTTCACTATCTCTTTGCCAAACTAGTGCACCTATACACATGACAAGTGTATTGGGTGTGTTGGGGACACAAGAGACTTCTTGTATCTTGATTGCAGGGTTGTTTGAGAGGGATACCTTTGAAAACTTACTCCCTGAGTTCGATAAACCTTGGGCAATCTACTTAAGGGAAACTTGCTGCTATTTTACAAACCTCTGCACTTGGAGGCCCAACAACTGTCTATAAGAATAGAAGTGCATAGACATCAAGAATATTGAGGAGGATTTTGGTGGATGGAGAGTTGGGAGGAGGAGGGTGTATCAGTGGCAGACTTCAGGGCGGCGGCGGCCTTGGCGGCGAAGTAGACAGGGGCAATGGCGACGGTGGGGTGGGTGGAGGAACCATGATCTAGGAACGATAGTAATCTAATACCATGTAGAATTATGATAATATCACACTTAATTCAATAAAAAAGGGGGTACACGTGTTTATATAGTACATGGGAGAGAGGGGGCCGGTGGTACCGGATGGTGCCCTAATATAATCCAACACAGAAGAAGCACGATAGCTCCATATCAAAGGTGTCATGAACACCCTACTAAAGGAGGTAGAGCCCCATAACATACATGGGAAGGCTAGAAAGGCATGAATAGTTGATGGTGGTTTTGCTACCATTTTAGGTTAACCTACCACACAACGGTTCCACCTTCGATCTAACTTACTCTACTAGGGGCTCCGGATCCTTGATAAGGATACTGGTGTCGCAGATCAGCATCCTGAGGTAAGTAATGCGGAATAAGGTTAGCCTAAAGTTGAGGTTATCGGCTATCCTCTGCTAATCTTCTGGGGGAACCCCAACACGATTACCTCACACTTATGAGAATTAATCCTGAGCTCGGACATCTCTTGAAAGCATAGAAGGAGAAACTTGAGATTTGTGATATCAACATCTAAACCATCCACCATAATCATAGTGTCATCCACATATTGGAGTTGAGTCACCTCCCCTCTAGGGATAATATTCCCTACCACATCAGAAATGTGGCCAGCGATCTTAGATTTCTCTAAGATCTTTACAAGAGCATCTACTACAAAGTTGAAGAGAAAGAGGGAGGATACGGGATCCCCTATCTTTAGTCAACATACAGTCTAAAGTAGAGGCCCACCTCCATGTTGATGTTAATGGAGTTTTACCACTCATAACGGACTGCATGATCCACATGATCATACAATCATCAAATCCCCTTCATTGTGACACCTGACACATGAAGTGCCAATCAAAATGTCATAGGCATTCTAGAATTCCAATTTTAGGAAGACCCCTCTTAGACGTCTAGATTTCACCTCATGGATAATTTCATGTAGAGATAGCACTACATCATGGATAAGCCGATCTGTGAGGAAGTCAAACTGGTATGGGTGTGTCAGTATCTCCATGACTGGGGTAATCCGAGTAGCGCGGACTTTAGCAAAGATATGTTGGATGACATTGATCAAAGTGATTGGTCTAAATATGCAGATATCCATGGCCTAACTACTTTGGTATCAGGGTAATTACGCCAAAATTCAGATGAGACATGACTAGCGTTCTAGTGTAGAATTCTTAGAACATTGGCATGATTACCACCTGAATCTTCTCCCAAAACGTCTGGAAGAAGGAGACCAGAAGGCCATCTAGCTCGGGCGCTGAGTTGGAATCCATATCCCTAATTGTCATCCATACCTCCTCTAGTATGAACGGGAGGTTGATCTCCGAATTCTCGTCGGTGATGAATTTAGCCCTATGTGGCCAGAAGTCTACTACTAACACAACCCCTATGCGGGGTCCTACCGAGAAGAACTGCATATAGAAGGCATATATGTGGTTAGAGATATCCACGGGCTCATCTAGCAACCACATGTTATCCTACAAGAATGGTATAGAACATTTCATATGCCAGCCATTCACAAAGGCACAGAAGTATGTCATATTTGCATCACCTCTCAGGAGCCAATGTTGGCGTCTCTCTGCTAGAAGGTCTCTCCTTCTTTGTAGAGATCGACGACATAGGTCTCAAGGGCGTATAGTAGAGACCATTCTTCCACGGTTTGATCGGTCGAGTCGGCTATAAGATCCAGGATTTGAATCTCGTCAAGGATATTTTTTAAGATAAAGGGCCAATGCAAGATTATCCCCCAAACTCTCATGAATTAACGGGCATACTTGGCACAGTGGTGACAATCATACACCGCATTATAATGTGTGGCAGGGATGCCGATGCTGCACTCCACTTGGCATGAACTACTTCCACGAACCCTTGCTGGGTGAGCCATAATTTCTCAAAGGGAAATAGTTTCATCACGGGGGAGCACCCCCTCTAGGGGATAGGAGGAGGAGCATGATCTGAACCTATACTGTTGAGATCCCTCAAATAGCAGAGGGGAAAAGCAACCTCCCACTCAAGTGACACAAAGGCCCGGTCCCAAACACTTTACACAGGGTCTAGTAATTTATTATTCCATGTGTATCTAGATCACACTAGTGTAATCTCTCTAAGAGCAAGATCAGCAATGTGGTCGTTGAACATCCTCATCCTAGGGATGTTAAAAATAGCCAAGCTCTTGTCATCTCGCCAAGTGAATAGGGTTGAAATCGCTAGCCATCACAACCGGAATGGTGCTACACTCCACTTTTCTTGAAAGTTCGAGAAGGAAAGCTGGTGACTTCATATGCTCCTTGGGTCCATAGACGATAATAACATCCCAACATAAGATACAACGTCTATGGGTGAGTGACATACTCATAGAGAATTCCCCCGATCCATATCATTTATCTTGAAGGGTATCTTCTTAATGCCTAGGAGAATACCCCCTGAGTGGCTCGTGGCCAGCACCCAGTTCCATGCGAACTTTTGATGGCTAAGTCCCTCAAGCTCCGGGAGAAGGAAGTTCTACTTGATTTTTCTTGAGGACCCATAGTGTACACATCTTCTTGTCTCATACATCCCTTAATCTGATGCCACCATCCCTTTTGCCTGACCCCCCCCCCTAATGTTCCAAATGAATAACTTAATTGTTTAGAGATTCATTGGATAACATCAATGGGGGTTATCCCCTTACGGGGGCTATACCGGGACCTACCCGAGGTCGAGGGCCTGGACATCTCCTTAGGAGGCCTCCCTCACGTACCCATAGAAGAGAGTGTTTCAATGGTGGCCTCCCGCCACAATGCTTAGGAGACCGACCTTCCTAATCCGATGCTTGGGTTGCCTGGGTCATGAAGGCTTTGGGGGACCCTCCCGTTCATGCTCCACCTAGGCACGAGCCTCAACAATAATATGAATTAGCATTGAAGGACCGCAAATAAAAATTAGTTGTAAATACTGTTGCGATTATTAGTAGTTTCTGCATCAATTTAATCCATATTAAATTATGAGAATAGTATTACTAGATTAGTATAATAGGCAAAGTAGATGTGTGACATATCAACAGGTAAAAGACTAGAACATATACTCGGTTGTATAGGAAGTAAATCAACAAAACGGTTACTAACACCAAGATAAGAATATCATACTTGCTGGCTAGCGATACAAGAGCTACAAACTTGGGAGTAGTTACATTGACATTTCACCTCTTTTTAGGTTGGGAGTGGCTACAACTTGAGAGTGGTTACAACTTGGGAGCTACTAACAAGTGAGACTAAACATAGTTCCACCTGTTTTCATGCGTGAGTAGGCCTTAGAGTTTTTTGTGAATCCCAAAAGTTACAACATATAAACCCATGTACAATCACCACCATTATAGCACCCTGGGCCAGGGGATTCTTATCTCTTGGTTGGCATGTAGTAATACTTTTGGGTTTTTTTTGTGTCGTGTTCTCTCGAATAAAATTCATCTTGCTTCGATCGGGTCTTGATATTTCTTTGACTGACATTTCCAAGGATTTTATGAGTTTTTGTTCCTCTATGTGTTCATGGGTGATGGATTTGTCCTCTGTGTTCTCATGGCTCATTGGGAATCCCCAGTGGCAGGTCAAGAGCTCTTTCTTTCTAGCATTTTCAAGTAAGGTCGTATGGTGATGGTAGGCTTTCTATCTCGACCGGATGGTGCCCCACTGAATTGCTTGGCAAGATTGTTAATCTTCGTTGTACGAGATGGTCTACTATTTTGACGATTCAGCGAGATTTAGTCTTTACTATTCTTTATACATACTCTAATAACTAGATTTCCATTGTTAGCGAGAGCAATAGTAACATGGTGACGACAAGTTCAGATGTAACTTTAACGAAAAATTTGTTAGCAAGAGTAATGGTAATGCGGTGACGACAAGTTCAAATGCAGCTTTGGTGAAAACTTTAAGACCTAGGGTCACCGTTATATTTCTCTGTTGTTTGGGTATTTCTTGTACATGGTTCATTTACGCCTTATCGATGTTTTTCTTTATCTATTTTGAACTAGATTTCATAAGACTGTTTTTTTTTTGAAATTGACATAGTTAAAAGTTTATGTGCTCATACATATGGCTTAATTTGTCCCTATTTATGCTTTATTCATCCAACGGTGGCCACAGTTATTATCAAAGAAGAATCACAGCAAATATAGTACACACATTCTGCCTGAACAAATCTAGGCAAGATCATGTCAATACCGCGAGGTTTACTACTTCTACTATAATGTGTGCATATGCCATCTTAACAATGTGCATGCATGTTTTTTAGACGGAAGGCAGCAAAGTGGCCGGCTTTAAATTAATAAAGCTCTACGGCTTAAACAGTAGCATAAACCGCTGAAAACATCATCTTATAAGTTTTATAGCACAACCTCAGGCTCAAAATATAAAGGGCGAGAAAGCATCTCACGTTTGCTATATGTTTGTAGTTTTGTGCAGTAGGTCGGCTGGTTAAGCCATTCTTGCACACTTTTAAAAAGCCTGCGCTGCTCACTCCCGCCGTAGTTTAATACCAAGCCGATCGAGCTCTTAGAGCATTTCCACTATCTAGAGACCCGTTTTCGGTCGAATTTAAGCTAATTTTGGTCCGGATTACCTAGACCAAACCTAGGTTTCCGGATACGCCCTGGGAACGCCAGACTCAACGAATTCGACGAAAAAAAACGAAACGGCGCGTGAACCCGCCGACTTAGTGACGGAAGTCGAGTCGTCGTCATTCTCGAAACCACGCGGCGACCGCCGAACATTAACTGCCCGTCGCATCGGCCATGTGTCACCGAATTACGGCGCTACTGTCGTCGCCTTGGCTCCCGCGACTCGGCGCCGCAGCCGCCGCCGGTGGAGTCGTCCTCGCCTGACATCCTGGAGTGGTCCAGGAAGGACTGGGAGCAGACGGAGCGGCAGCGCATCCTCGGCCTCCAGTAGCAGACCGAGGAGCAGGCGGCCCGGCGACGGGCGTTGGCCGGGCGTGAGCTTGCCTAACGGGACACCCCACTCTACGTCCTCGACGACGACGAGGACGAAGGCCCGTCCTATCAACCGTGGAGGTTCGGCGACCCAGGCCAGGGGAGCTCCCGCTAAAACCATCCGCCGAGCGACGACGACGACGGCGGCGGCGAGGATGACGGCTGCGCCGACCCCGGCTACACGGCGTTTTATAGCAACTTCGGCATATAGGACGGCGAAGGCACCTGCGGCGGCCACTGCGACGGCCTTTTTTTGTTTATTATGTACTAGTTTAGTTTAAATTTGATGTAATCCGACTATATTCGTCCAACTTAATGAAATTCGCCCATCTTTGATGAATTTTAGCCGAACTTGGAATTCGGTCTGGGTATGCGAGTGGGAAACTGGACATACCCAGACCGAAAACTAGTTCCGTCTGGCCAAAATATGGTTCGATTTTGGCATGGATTCACCCAACGAGTGGAGATGCTCTCAACTTTGCCAAAAAAAAAATGATCGTGCTCTTAAAACTGAATAGTACTAGTACTGTATTAGTACAAAATTGGGCTCCTCTACACAATAAATAAAAATTCTCCGTATGCAACAGTAGATTACGCAGATATTCTTTTCGACTGAATCAAGCTTGGATGGTGGTGGACTAGTGTTGCTTTACAAACACCAAAGTAGATTACACCCATAAAAAAGTTCCAAGGACCACTAGCTTGGAGATTCCCGTGATCAACTACCTCAATTAGGCTCCCAAATCCCGATATTGTAACCCTAATCACTACGCTTACAGTACAGCAAGCAAGCGCCGCACACTTATCACTTATCTATCTTAGCTCAGACGTATGGCCAAACAGCACGATACCATTGCAACCAGTGCACTGATAGCAGGAGCATCACTTTGGCTTAAGCTTTGTTTATTTTTTTTCGGCTTAATTAAGCCTTCTTTTAGGCCCCAGCGCCAACCGAAAGCTGGAATGCTCCGGGCTCATAAAACTGCCACCTAAACAGACAGATCGATCACTCATCACAGCCTCAACCTTCACAGCGAGAACTCAAGCAGCGCACTAGCTAGGAGCAGAGGAGGAGGAAGAAGAAGCAGCTTCACACACAGCTAGCCAAGATGAGGGGGAGGAGAAGGGGGAGCAGCGGGACGGCCGCCGACTTCCTCAAATGCTTCCCGCCGCGGACGCACCTGGCCCTGATGCCGCCCAAGACGGTCTGCAGCCCGTCGCGGCCGTCAGCCTCCTCCGAGCGCCGGCACAGCACGAGCGCCCGGCCTTCGTCGTCCGGCGCGCACCTTCGGGCGGTAGAGGCCAGCAGGAGCCGCCGCCTAGCCGCGGTGGACGTCGGCTTGGACAACGAGCCCTCGTCGCCCAAGGTGGGGTGCGCGGGGCAGATCAAGGTCTCCCGCTCGGCCAAGCCCAAGGGCGCCGGGGGGAAGGCGCCTAAGAAAGCCACCACGTGGATTCGGGCGCTCGGGATCAAGAAGGACGCGCTGCCGTTCCTGAACGCCTTCCAGGGCGCCTTCCGGCTCAACGTGTCCGGCTGCTTCGGCAGGTTCCCCGGCGCCGTCGTGGAGTACACCTCCGGGGAGGACGACGAGGAAGAGGAGGAGCAGGTGGAGCTCGAGGGGAAGGGAACAGAGCACGACGACGCATTGGCCAAGTGGTTCATGGTGTTGGAGGAAGGGAAGAGGGTTCCCAGAAAGAAGCAGCAGGAACAAGAACAACCGCAGGATGAGGAGGAGGACGCGGCGCCGCCGGCGAACGCATTGATGCTGATGCGGTGCCGGTCCGCGCCGGCGAAGGGGCTGGCGAGGAGGCTAGGAGGAGGAGGAGGAGGAGATGCAGGGGAGGGCGAGGAAGCGAAGAGTGCCAAGAAGGCAGGGGAGGAGGAAGAAGAGGTGGAGAAGGAGAATCTGGTGGTGATGAGATACCCGCCTGACTTCTTCCAGGTGTCCGTGGACATCGCCAAGGAGACGTGGATCGTCGGCGGCGACGACTCCATCTTACGCTGCCGGAGCTGGAAGAAATGATGATCCGTCCACTCGTTCCGTGAACAATGTATTTGTGCTTCTCAACCTTTTTTCTCTCTCTTTTCGCTCTGCCGATTCTCCTTTCCTGTTATCTACCTACCGATCGTGTTGAAGAATTCGATCAGCATGAGGCAGATTGGTTACGAGAAGGCCAGCATGTAGGTCTCTCAGTAAAACAAATCCTGCTCTGTAGATATTGCTGTAACAGAGACCCCTCTTACTATATTCTACCGATGTACTACATGTCTACATGGTGAATAGTACGTAGTACTTGTGAGTTGTGATATGTGAGGAGTAATATAAGATGAAGTGTATAGCTCCTTGCCAATGCGTAATTTAACTTTGATTTTGAGATCAAATTCTCTAATGCTTTACTCTAATTTATCTTCAAGGGAAAAAAAATCCTACTCTTCTTTATTATACTTCCTCCGATCCATATTAGTTGATTTAGATTCATCTAGATACGAATATATCTAGTCAAGTTTTAGTTCTAGATAAGATAATTAATATGGATGGGACGAAGTTGTATATTGGAGTACTTGATTAGAATCTCCATGATTAAACTACTTAGAATATATTTTTGTTTTCTGTTTGTATGCTTGGTACAATTTGCTGTCACGATTCCCCACCGTTTACCTCATATTAGCTGTGAGAAAAAGAAATGATCTTGTCTTTTTATGGCCCCGCATGTCGGGTCTAGCGACAACTGTCCTTGTTTCTGAAAGTACAATCGATAGTCAAAAATGTCCAAGTTCTATGACAACAACTGTACCTTGTGTATGGGCAAGTGCAATCACTGTCAGTATGTTATCTGAAAGATGTGACAGCAAGTAGGTCGATTAAAAGTCTTTTTTAGGAAAATTGTTTGCAAGTTAACTTATCGTGCTATTTTTTGTTCATTCTCCGAAATCGATTAGAGTATTAGCCTCTGGTCTCTTTCTTTTCCCTTTTCTGTATACTTCATATTTCGAAGAAAAAAATCTCCTTTTATTTTGCAGAAATTTTCTCCCATTTTGTCTATTCAAAAGAGTACTAAGACCGATTTCACCCAGTTATCTTAGTTGATGTATTAATTTGAAATTTACCATAACAGTGAAGTCTTAAAGAGGAGTTAATGGTGGTTTATAGGCTCATCCAACCTCCGCTTTGACCATACAGTATGCAATATACTATGCTTAAATGTTAACATCGCATATCTAAATAAGTAGCGTCATGTCTTTGATCTTAAGGAAACAGATTTTGTAACAATCCATTGCTTAAGTGCTTGATGGTTTATTCTTTTTACTCCATATTTTGCGTCAAGTGGAAGTATTTGCATCTTTTCTTGTGAGGTAGAGCATTGTATTAGTTATGGTTAGCTTTTTGTGAAATAAAATGTGAAAAAAACATGTGAGTGTGAGACACATATGGACATTTGGTGCATCTACTCATTGCCAAATTTATCTATTAGCCCGAAATGATGAGGAATATATGTTGATAGTTGGTTCTCATAGGTTGTTAACAAAATGTTGTGGGCAAGGGGAAGCATCTAGTATTCTTGCAAAAGTTAGTGACCTTTTTGTACTGGCTAACAAATAACAATTAACAATAGATCTTCATCTTGGAAAATGTACTATAAATTTAGAATGACAGGGTCCTCCTCTAAAAAAAATTGTTGCGCCTTTCTTTCGATGACTTATTAAAAATTAAAAAACAAAAGCCAGACAATATGCTTGTCACCAAAACATCAAACTCACTCATATCTAGTATTTTATCACAATTCTATCTATTTAGACTGTCCAAGTCTTCATGCATCAGTGAGCATACAACAAAGATATATGCTTTATCATGCTTTCTAAATTTAGACTGCATAAGTAATATTGATATATTAGCTCGATATCTCAAGAATATCTATTCAACATGCATAAAGCTCACTGCCATATTGGTGGATGTATTTGATTACACTGCTTTTTAGTTTTTTCAGGTGCCATGTAAGCCTAACAATGGGCTCTACATGGTAATATCACGTTTATTTCGCTTGTTGCGACAAAGTGGTGGGTATTTGTCATGATGTTACTCTAGAGTGATGTTTTTTTGTCAAAAACCTAAAAGGTGGTGGTTTTCTAGAACCCTAGCCCCAAATATGGTGGATTTTTGTAATTTTCTCCTAAGTCTTGTTTGATAAGATGTTTTAGTTACTACAATTAACTCTACTCCTAGGAAAATCTATTGCAGGAGCTCACATGATAACATTCATTGGCAACATGCATTTATCTGCCTCAACTATTGTACTATATCTATCGTATATTTATAAGCTCTGGTAATACATATTCTCATATAATCTATAAATATACACTACTAGAAAAATGCTTATAGGAGACATCCTATTGGGGACGCACCGTCTATTAAAATTGGCGGTACATAGAAACGAGTACCGCCCCCGATAGCGTGTCATCGGCAATGTGGGTCTACCGGTGGCAACACCTTTAGAAGGATGGTCCCATGGGTTTGACTGGCTGTAAATAGTAGACGCGTGGTGTTGTGTTGGCACGCCCTCAGTAAATAGTAGCACAATCAGGGCACGACCACTCATGCCAACAACGCTAATAAATGCTTGACGCGACAAGTCAAGCATGTGCTTATGCAGATCCCATGACTCTCTAGGGGCCTAAATGGTGCGGTGCGTCTGCAGAGGGAGGAGCATCCCAGATTATTATTTAGTATGTTCTACTGGTGCTCCTCCCTCTGCATAAACACACCACCCGCTCCTCCATCTTCATAAACACCACTGGCACTCCTCCATCTTCCATAAATACCTCTTTCCCTTCTTCCTCTTCATGTGGGAGGGGAGTACCAATTATCCAGGTTCTCCACCGTCGAACGCCGATGAAAAATAGGGGGAGGGCGAGGCAGATGAGGAGGGAGAGGAGATGGGAGACGTGGATTGACACCACCGGCACAGAAGGAAGAAGGCAGTGGACACCTCCTAGCCGTCGTACTCGATGATGCTCCCATCTCGAGGAATGTGGATCGCAATGCGGCTGCAACAACAAAGGTGGCGAGCAGCAACGAGCTCATGGCCGCTAGTTTATGGTCGCGGCGTAGGTACATAGGAAAAAGGGTGAAGTGGGAGGATGCCGAAGTGGCGGTGGCAATGACGGCAACGGCTAGCAAGGCCGTAGGGGGCAGGAGCCGCGACGAGGGTAGGCGTGCCGTCGTCGAACTCAGCAGCGATGATGCCCCAAGCGTTGTCTAGATTTATATTAGTTTTAATATTTTTTTACTTTTTTTGTAATAGATGTAAGATTTGACTGCAATGTGAGATCCAAATAAAAGCCACCGATTTGAATAAAAATCTCTAAAAAATATAACCTGCCGCATTTTTATTTTTTTGAATTTTCAAAAAATAGTACAAGTGTGTGAAATTGCACCGCCTTAGGTAGCCCCGGTATTTAAGTTAGTTCGGGCATTTATTTAGTATCCAATACCCTGCAACAAATTCGTTACTCACGACGTATACCCTCCGCGTCCCCAATAAATGTTATCAGCAGCGCCATATTAGCGGCGCCCAGAATCAATGTATCTGATGGACTTTTCTGAGCGCCCCCACTAAGACCTTGCCTACAAAACTGCCACTAATGGGAAAGCGATTCTTACACAAGATACGATGACAGGAAGGGAGTTCGATCAGGAATGGAACCGGGGAATCTGAAATTGGCTCTCGACCCAGGCCTTGCTTAAGTGATAAATCCTATGTCAGTTCCACATGTAATACCAGGTAATGTGCATGACTTGTATATCAGAGGTGAACGAGGGAGGCGACGCAGGAGGCCGGAGGTTGTTCGCCGCCGATAGGTAAATTCTGGGCTATCAGCTCTTCCGAGGAGGAGGATGCAGGAGGCTCGCTAGAGTTAAAATGGTCTGAGAAATCGCTCAGGTATGTTTGCAAAACGACTCCTCGTTGTAATCGCAGGGATCTTCATCCAAGAAAAGGTAAGGAGGAGAAGAGGAAGATGCAACGTTGGGTTGCGCATGAATTGGCCCTAACCCCATCGCACAGGGAGGCGACGCCGATGAGTTCGTCAAAACCTGTTCGTTCTTTCAAGATCCCCTTCTTGCCGCCTTCGATCTTCTCCTTGGAGGATGATTTTCGTGCGGTGAAGTGGACTCTTGTTAGGCAGAAGAACAAGACCAAATCAGGAAGAGCACCTCGCAGTAATCTAG
Organism: Avena sativa; assembly: GCA_916181665.1. Taxonomy (NCBI): domain Eukaryota; kingdom Viridiplantae; phylum Streptophyta; class Magnoliopsida; order Poales; family Poaceae; genus Avena; species Avena sativa. The sequence continues at coordinate 180,184,765 of OV702284.1, read as the reverse complement.
CGGCCCAAGAGCTAAGAAAGATCCATAGAGATGACTATCATCATCGTGGCTCCAGATCACAAGGATCGGTGCCGCCCGGTTACCATCATCATGGTATCATGGCACAAGCGCCGGTAATGCCTGATCGTGCATGCGTGGTGATCTCAGATCACGTGATTTCAAGGGTGAATTCGAATTTAAAACATGATGCAGTCATCGGGCACAAGGCTCAGGTTCTTTATTTGCGAGTAGAAAAAGGCCACAAGGGACACTTTGGTTTTTTCCTTGCACAAAAATTAAGGGTACAAGGCCCAATTTCTTTCTAGCAACAAAGTTTTTAGGGCTACGTTGGTCTTTGTAGAATCCTTTCCATCGAGATTGTGTTCAGGGTTCCACGGCAGCGCGTCTGGCCGCCCCTTCGGTCATGGCAACTCGTGGCTCAAGGAACTTTGGGATGTCGGTGAATAATGGTGTTGGGGGTAACACCAATCAGCAGTTCCCGCGGCAATACCAGTATGGAGAACAAGCTCCGGGCATGTCTGGTAGATTTGGGATGGGTGATCAAGGTATGGGACAACAACAGTCTGGTGGCGGATTTTTCGGAAGAAGGGGAGGTAATTTCAACTCTAATTCTTTTTCTAGAGGGAGTTTTGCTGGACTTGGTGTTGATGGAAGGGTGGCACAAGGCTACCAGTCCCAGAATCTAGGTAATGAATATCAGCAGCAATTCTTTCAAGGGGAAGGTAGCGGTTTTTGTTGGAATTATGCCCTAGAGGCAATAATAAAGATGTTATTGTTATGATTCTTGTTCATGATAAAGTTTATATTCCATGCTAGAATTGTATTAAGCGGAAACTTTGATACTTGTGTGGTTTATGAACAACACCGTGTCCCTAGTACGCCTCTATGGACTAGCTCATTGATTAATGATGGTTAAGGTTTCCTAACCATAGACATGATTTGTCGATTAATAATGAGATCATGTCATTAGGAGAATGATATGGTGGACAGACTCAAATTAAGCAGAGGCATTAGATCGTGTCATCGTGTTCATCTTTGCGAAGCTTTTTCCTATGTCAAATATTGTATTCCTTAGACCATGAGATAATGCAACTCCCTGGTATTGGAAGAAAGCTTTGAGGTCATCAAACGTCATCCTATGTGAGGGTGATCATAAAGGTGTCTCTCAGGTGATCGGAAAGTATCTGTTGGGTTGTACGTATCGGGAGGGGGAGACTTGCCCCCCACTCCAACCCTTGGGGCCGCCGCCCTAGGGCTTGGAGGAGGGGCCAAGGGGGCCGTCCAGCCCTCTATATAAATAGGGCAGGGGCGCACCCTCCTCCCCCCACTCCTTGAACCCTAGCCGCCATACTGCTGCCCTACCTCTCTCTCTCCCAACTGCGTGTAGGCGAAGCCCTGCTGCAGAAACTCTCCACCATAGCACCACGCCGTCGTGTTGTAGATCCAATCTATCTCTCCACCCCACTTGATGGACCAAGGAAGGAGGAGACGTCGCGGCACCGTACGTGTGCATCTCTCGGTGGCGCCGCCACTTGCGGCGTAGGATCGGATCGGATCGCGAGGAGGAGATGGCGAGTACGACTACACCAACCACGTTCTGTTGAACGTTTACGCTGTGTGATTTCTTCAAGGGTATGAAGATCTCATCTATCCCTCTCGTTGATTTCATATCCTACATTAGATCTATGCTTTCCAGTTCGCATCCGTAGAATTTTTTTGATTTACTATGCTGCGAAATCCTTCAGTGGTATCAGAGCTAGATCTATGCGTAGATGTGTTTCACGAGTAGAACGCAACATGCTTGTTGCGGGCTTTGATGTTTTCTGTTGCAAGCCTCTTGGTGTGTACTTCTTATGACGCGGGATAGTGAGATCTAAGCGATCCATGCCAACTTTACGCAACCTCGTTCGCGAGACCGGCTCCGCACTTGATGTGTGGCTTGTTCCATACATGCGGCTGGTGGATGCCAGTTTCTCTCACTATAGTTGTCATGAGATTTACACCGGATGTTGGCAACCATAATATCACCGTTGTGGCTTTCCGTAGGTAAGAATCGTTCTTAGCTTGTTACTCCCATAAGCCACATAAAACATGCAACAACAAAGTAGAGGCGTCTAACTTGTTCTTGCAGAGAGTGTTTTGTGATATGGTATGGCCCAAGATGTGATGTGTATGTTGTATGCAATGATCATGTTTTATAATATTTCACGACTTGCATGTCGATGAGTACACAACCGGCAGGAGCCATATGGTTGTCTTTATAATTGTGTATGACCTGTGTGTCAACTTCTTATACACCATGTAATAGCTTTACTTCATCGCTAAGTAGTTAGCAACAGTTATAGTTGATGTTCGTGGTGGAGGCAATCATGGTGGAATGATGGAGATCATGCTGGAACGCACAAGATGGAGATCGTTGCGCGGAGATTGGCTATACCATGTCACATAAGATTATATGCATGTGATGTTTATCCTTTTATGTATCTTATTATGCTTAGATCGCGACGGTAGCATTATAAGATGATTCCTCACTTAAAGATCAAGAGAAAACTGTGTTCTCCCCATGTATGCACCGTTGCGAAAGTTCGTCGTGTTCAAGCGCCTCGTGATGATCGGGTGCTATAAACTCTACGTTCACATACAACGGGTGCAAGCCAGTTTTGCACACGCAGAAATACTTGGGTTTGACTTGACGAGCCTAGCATGTACAGACATGGCCTCGGAACACACGAACCAAAAGGTTAAGCATGAGTCATATGAATGATATGATCGACACTTTGTTGTCCACCATTGAAACCACATCTCTTCTCGTGAAGATCGGATTAGGTGTGGTGAATTTGGATCGTGTTCACTAAACAACTTGAGGGATGTTGAATTTAGTGGGAGTTCATCTAGTAATTTGATTAAGTTGAACTAGTTATCATGAACATAGTCTAAATTGTACTTGCAAATTTTGTAGATCAAATGGCTAAGTCCAACTTCAACTTCAATGTTTTTGCTGAGAAAGAAAAGCTTAAGAACAATGGGTCTAACTTCACCAACTGGTTCCGCAATCTGAGAATCATTTTCGCTGGCGGACAAAAGGACTATGTCCTTGAGAAAGCGCTAGGTGACGCCCCTGCTATAGATGCGCCGGCTGATGAAAAAGTTGTTTATCAGTCGCGCAAAGATGATTATGGAGTGATTAAGAGTACCGTGTTGTTTGCTATGGAATCGGACCTTCAAAATCGTTTTGAGGAGTTCGCCGGGCCCTTTGAGATACTTGAGGAACTGAAAACCATGTTTCAGACTTAGGCCCATTCTGAGAGATATGAGATCTCTGAGAAGTTCTTTAACTGCAAGATGGAGGAAGGGAGTTCCGTTAGTGATCACGCCATTAAGATGTCGGGCTACACTCAACGTCTTGAGCAACTGGACTGCAAGATTCCAGAAGAGATCAAGATTGAAAGAGTTTTGCAATCACTCCCTCCTAGCTACAAAGTTTTTGTAGTTACTCACAATGAGATTGGTTCCACTGATACGATCACTGAGCTCTTCGCTAAGCTGAAAGCTGCGGAGGTGGATATCAAGAAAGATAATCATGTGTTGATGGTCAACAAGACCCCTAGCTTCAATAAAGGTAAGGGTGCAACGAAGTCCTTCAAGAAAGGCAGCGGCAAGCGCGTTGCCCCTGCTGAGAAGAAGCTCAAGTCTGGACCTAAGCCGGACACTGAGTGCTTCTATTGCAAGGACAAGGGTCACTGGAAGCGCAACTTTCCGAAGTACTTAGCGGACAAGAAGGCTGGCACCATTAAAGGTATATTTGATATACATGTTATTGATGTTTACCTTACTAGCGCTCGTTGTAGTGCCTGGGTATTTGATACTGGTTCAGTTGCTAATATTTGTAACTCGAAACAGGAGCTAAGGAATAGAGGGAGGCTAGCAAGGGATGAGGTGACGATGCGCGTTGGCAACGGATCAAGAGTTGATGTGATGGCCGTCGGCACGCTATCCTTAGTTTTACCTTCGGGATTAGTTTTAAACCTTAATAAGTGTTATTATGTGCCTGCGTTGAGCATGAACATTATATTTGGATTGTGTTTATTGCGAGACGGTTATTCATTTAAATCGGAGAATAATGGTTGTTCTATTTATATGAGTAACATCTTTTATGGTCATGCACCTGCTATGAATGGTTTATTTCTTCTGAATCTCGAAAGCAATGAAACACACATCCATAACATTGAGGCTAAGCGATGCAAAGTAGATAGTGATAATTCCACTTATTTGTGGCACTGCCGTCTAGGTCATATTGGTGTAAAACGCATGAAGAAACTCCATTCTGATGGACTTTTGGAGTCTCTTGATTTTGAATCATTTGACATGTGCAAGCCGTGCCTCATGGGCAAGATGATCAAAACCCCGTTCTCCGGAATAATGGAGCGAGCAACGGACTTGTTGGAAATCATACATACCGATGTATGCGGACCAGTGAGTGTTTAGACGCGCGGTGGATATCGCTATTTTCTCACTTTTATTGATGACTTAAGTAGATATGGGTATATCTATTTAATGAAACATAAATCTGAAACGTTTAAAAAGTTCAAAGAATTTCAGAACGAAGTGGAAAACCATCGTAACAGGAAAATTAAATTTCTACGATCCGATCGTGGAGGTGAATATTTGAGTTACGATTTTCTCACACATCTTAAAGCAAGTGGAATCGTTTCGCAACTCACGCCACCAGGAACACCACAGCGGAATGGTGTGTCTGAATGCCGGAATCGAACTCTATTAGATATGGTGCGATCGATGATGTCTCTTACAGATTTGTCGTTATCATTTTGGGGTTATGCATTAGAAACCTCTGCATTCACTTTAAATAGGGCACCATCTAAATCCGTTGATACGACACCGTATGAACTGTGGTTTGGTGCTAAACCTAAACTGTCGTTTCTTAAAGTTTGGGGATACGAGCTTACGTCAAGAAGTTGATGCCGGACAAGCTCGAACCCAAAGCGGAGAAATGTGTCTTCATAGGATACCCTAAGGAAACGATTGGGTATACCTTCTACCACAGATCCGAAGGCAAAGTGTTTGTCGCAAAGAACGGATCCTTTCTTGAGAAGGAGTTTATCTCGAAAGAAGTGAGTGGGAGGAAGGTAGAGCTAGACGAGGTTATTGAACCTTCTCTCGAGTTGGAGAGTAGCGCAGCACCTGAAATTGTTCCAGTGTCGTCTGCACCAACAAGAGAGGAAGCTAATGACGAGGATCATGAAACTTCGAACGATGCTACTGCTGAACGTCGTAGGTCGACAAGGTCGCGTGCCCCTCCTAAGTGGTACGGCAACCCTGTCTTAACTGTCTTGTTAGTAGACAACAGTGAACCTGCGAACTATGATGAAGCAATGATGAGCCCAGACTCTGAGAAATGGCTAGAGGCCATGAAATCTGAATTAGGATCCATGAGCGAAAACCAAGTATGGACTTTGGTGGACCCTCCTAGCGACCGTAAGGCCATTGAGTGCAAATGGATTTTCAAGAAGAAAACGGACGCGGATGGTAATGTTATTGTCTATAAAGCTCGGCTTGTCGCAAAAGGTTTTCGACAAGTTCAAGGTGTTGACTACGATGAGACTTTCTCTCCCGTAGCAATGTTTAAGTCCATTCGGATTTTATTAGCAATTGCTGCATTTCATGATTATGAAATATGGCAGATGGATGTCAAGACTGCGTTCCTCAATGGCAACACTGATGAAGAGTTGTATATGATGCAGCCCGAAGGTTTTGTCGATCCTAAGGATGCTGATAAGGTGTGCAAACTTCAGCATTCCATTTATGGACTGAAGCAAGCATCTCGGAGTTGGAACCTTCGTTTTGATAAAGTCATCAAGATCTTTGGACTTGTTCCAAATTGCTACGAAGCTTGCATCTACAAGAAAGTGAGTGGGAGCTCAGTGACATTTCTAGTACTATATGTGGATGACATATTGATTATTGGAAATGACATTGGTATGCTTAACGATGTGAAGAGTTCTTTGAATAAATGTTTTTCAATGAAAGACCTAGGAGAAGCTGCTTATATATTAGGCATCAAAATCTATAGAGATAGACAAAGACGCCTAATAGCTTTACGCCAAAGTACATACCTAGACAAAGTTCTGAAAAGGTTCAGAATGGATAAGGCAAAGAAAGGTTCAGTGCCCATGTTGTCAGGTAAGATATTGAGCAAGGCTCAGTGTCCAGCTACGGTAAACGATAGAGAAACTATGAGCAAAGTGCCATATGCCTCGGCCATAGGTTCTATCATGTATGCCATGCTGTGTACTAGACCGGATGTGTCCAATGCTCTTAGTTTGACGAGAAGATACCAAAGTGATCCAGGAGTGGAACACTGGACAGCCGTAAAGAACATCCTAAAGTATTTAAATAGGACTAAAGAAATGTTCTTGGTCTATGGAGGTGATGAGCAGCTCGTCGTAAAAGGTTACGTCGACGCTAGTTTCGACAACGACCCGGATGATTCTAAATCTCAGAGAGGATACGTTTATATTTTGAATGGAGGAGCTGTGAGCTGGAGAAGCTGCAATCAAAGCGTGATCGCGAGATATACAGTATAATCGGAATACATGGCTGTTGCAGAAGCGTCAAGTGAAGGAGTTTGGATCAGGAACTTCATCACTGAGCTTGGTGTGGTTCCAAGTTCCTTGGACCCACTGGAGATATTGTGTGACAACACTGGCGCCATAGCATTGGCTAAGGAACCAAGATATCATCCAAAGACCAAGCACATCAACCGCCAATTTCATATAATTTGAGATTATATAACAGATGGAGATCTGAAGATTATCAAAGTACATACGGATCTAAATGTCGCAGATCCGTTGACTAAACCTCCTCCACTAGCAAAACATGATCAGCACCTTAATGCCATGGGTGTTATATTCTTGCCAGATGTAAACTAGATTATTGACTCTAGTGCAAGTGGGAGACTGTTGGAATTATGCCCTAGAGGCAATAATAAAGATGTTATTGTTATAATTCTTGTTCATGATAAAGTTTATATTCCATGCTAGAATTGTATTAAGCGGAAACTATGATACTTGTGTGGTTTATGAACAACACCGTGTCCCTAGTACATCTCTATGGACTAGCTCATTGATTAATGATGGTTAAGGTTTCCTAACCATAGACATGAGTTGTCGATTAATAATGAGATCATGTCATTAGGAGAATGATATGGTGGACAGACCCAAATTAAGAAGAGCAATTAGATCGTGTCATCGTGTTCATATTTGCGAAGCTTTTTCCTATGTCAAATATTGTATTCCTTAGACCATGAGATAATGCAACTCCCTAGTATCGGAAGAAAGCTTTGAGGTCATCAAACGTCATCCTATGTGAGGGTGATCATAAAGGTGTCTCTCAGGTGATCGGAAAGTACTTGTTGGGTTGTATGTATCGAGATGGGATTTGTCCCTCCCGAGTCAGAGAGATATACTTCGGGCCCACTCGGTAATCGATATCAACACCGCTTGCAAGCACGTGGTTAAGGAGTTAATCACAAAGTGATATCGGATTACGGAACGAGTAAAGTACTTGCCGTGAACGAGATTGAACTAGGTATGCTGATACCAACGATCGAATCTTGGCCACGTAAAATATCGCGTGACGAAGGGAATATATATATGGGATTAATTGAATCCTGGCATCGTGGTTCATCCGATATGATCATCGATGAATATGTGGGAGTCAATATGGGTTTCCAGATCCCGCTGTTGATTATTGATAGAAGATCATGTCTGTATATTCTCGAACCCGTAGGGTCACACACTTAACATGTCTCGACGCTAGGATAGAATGGATAAATGGTTTATGGGTTTTTTGCTAGGAGTCTCATATGAGATCCAAGACATCACGAGAGGTTCCGGAATGGTCCGGAGAATAAGATTCATATAAAGGAAAGCAGTTTTTGGATTTTGGAATCGTTTCGGAATGTTCGGTATTGTACCAGAAGGTTCTAGAAGCTTCCGGAGTGGGACCAACGTGGCCCCACTTGTCCGAGGGGTGCGTGGGCCTACGAGGGAGTGCCCTGGCTGCATTGGGATAGGGGCACAAGGCCCCATAGGCCCAGCCGGCCAAAACCCTAGGAACCCTTCTAGAAGGGAGGGGGAGACTTGCCCCCACTCCAACCCTTGGGGCCGCCTCCCTAGGGATTGAAGGAGGGGCCAAGGGGGCCGGCCAGCCCTCTATATAAAGAGGGCAGGGGCGCACCCTCCTCCCCCCACTCCTTGAACCCTAGCTGCCATACTGCTGCCCTACCTCTCTCTCTCTCTCTCCCGATTGCGTGTAGGCGAAGCCCTGCTGCAGAAACTCTCCACCATAGCACCACGCCATCGTGTTGTAGATCCAATCTATCTCTCCACCCCACTTGCTGTACCAAGGAAGGAGGAGATGTCGCAGCACCGTACGTGTGCATCTCTCGGAGGCGCCGCCACTTGCGGCGTAGGATCGGATCGCGAGGAGGAGACGGTGAGTACGACTACACCAACCACGTTCTGTTGAACGTTTTTGCTGTGCGATTTCTTCAAGGGTATGAAGATCTCATCTATCCCTCTCATTGATTGCATCTCCTAGATTAGATCTTGGCTTTCCCGTTCGCATCCATAGAATTTTTTTGATTTACTATGCTGCGAAACCCTTCAGTTTTTCCTCTAATAATCCAGGGCAGAATTTTGAGAATCATCAACAAAACAATTGTCGTGGTATTGCCGACAAGTACGCCATGGAGGGGTCCTCACAGTGCGTGTTTAGAGACGTGGGGTAAGGCATACGGTTGACGGGTACGAGGTAACACAGATTACTCAGGTTCAGATCCCACAACGGTGGCGGAATCCTACTCCTGCTATAAATCACTATAATGGCAATACGCCGAGTTACAGGGATCAGTTCACTGTGCGAGATGTATGTTAATTTGTGCCCTAAAGGATCCCATAGGTCCGACTTATATAGTCGCCATGTCTTGGGGTTATAGGGAATGTCCTAGCCAGATAGGTTATAGAGTCCTACACAGTATATAATCAGTCTAACGTGTCTTGCACTCCAAGGCTCCAGGTACGTCGGTGACTCCTCCGTAGCCTTCATTTATCCGGAATGGGCCTCCCTTCTGGATCCATCTAACTGGGCCGCCCAGTAGGCCAAGGTCCATGCTACCAACTGTGGGCCACCCGGATTATCCAGATAAGAGACATGCTATGAGGATACCCATATAGCATATCCCCAACAGTAGCCCCCGGAGAACTCCGAGATCTTGCGCCGTCTTGCCTCTTCAGGTTGAATGCTCCGTCTAGATGGATGTCGGCAAATCGTCAAGCAATATCTTATAGTCCTCCCTAGAACCCTGCAATATTCTCCGTCTTCAACTTGGAAGTCAGAGAAATTCTAAATCTTCCATCGTACTCTTCCCGTAGCCGGACTGGATCCGTCCATGCCGGAATATTCCGATGTGATGGTTCACCTGCTCGTGTCAGCTAGAACGACGTAGACATAGGTTAGTGGCGCCTCATAACTCACATATGCAGAGAACACAATCATGTCCGTTTTCCCCGCGCAAAAGGATGTAAACCGTTGGCAGCGACGGTTGAGAACGTGGCGAAATTTCCGCGCACGCGCCCGCACACGTCGACCACGCGCTGACCATTCGATCACCTTGCACGAATCTTGATGCCAGAGGTTATAAATTACATCTGCGGTGGATTTTTTACTTTTCACCTCATTCTCCTATAGCGTCATCGTCTTCCTCCCACGAGCATCTCCTCGAGCCCTCCGCGCGCACGCGAAAAACCCTAGCTTTCCAATCTCCCTAGTCATCTCCTCTTCCATCCCAATGGCAAGCAGCAGCACTGACGCATCCATGACGGCAACGACCGATGTTGCAGCGAAGCCGGCGAGCATCGTCCACGTGCCCTGAGAGGGCCTGCTTCTGCCTAAGTCCGTGGTGGTCGAATCCACCGGCGGCGACCATAACCCAGCGGCGCTGGAGCTGCTAGAAGAATAAAGCGATTCCCACAAGGGGGATTCGCGCGGCTCTGACATCACTAAAAGTGATATCAGGGAGCTTCTCGTCGAAGGCTACCTCCCCGCGATGGAGGGGATTGTCTGGCGGGCGGCGCTGGCCGGCGAGGTCACCCCTTCTCCCTAAGCCGGAGAGAAGGTGTACCTCAAAGCTCAGTTGGTACGCGGCGTTTCCCTGCCCATCTCCAACTTCTTCCTTTTTGTCGTTAATCATTACTTGGTTCAACCTCAGAACCTTTCCCCCAATAGTATTCTCACGCTTAGCAACTATGTGGCGCTTTGCGAGGGTTACCTAGGGATTAGGACTATGTTAGACTTGTTTATATACTTCTTTACCGTCAAGAGGGAAGCTGAAGCGAGCAAGGACGAGCTCAGGAATTGTGGGACAATTAGTTTTAAGATCCGGCCTGGCCGGCGGTTCCCCGACATCGTCGGCCACGAGTCCTGCAAGAACTGGCAACAGACGTACTTCTACGGACCAGATATCCCTCTGGCTAGCCGAGAAGGAACGTATCTGGACTTCGTCGATGGAGCTGCCGCCGATGCCCCGACATGGAGATCCCAGGCCTCCCTCCCCTCCGAGAACGACGTTTCCCGTGCTATAAGGTGGATAGAGTGGTTCGTAGATACGGTTCTGACCGGATTGGACCTAGCCATGTGTTGGTTCGTCCAGCGGATCCAGCCTCTGCAGCACCGCTCGAAGATAATGCATGAATACACCAAGGAGAGGAAGGATAGCCTCCGCATCTCCGAGGACAACTTCTCTAGCGACTCAGTCAAGCTCCGCCTCAAGGACATCGTCAAGGTGAAGGATAGGAAGCGTGGCTTCACCATCACCTATGACATGTTCGAGGAGGGCAAGTGCCCAGAGGTACCTGTTTATTTTCCGTGTATGACATATACTCCAGTTCTTCCGTGTAGCCCTCATCATCACATCTAACACTTTGGGATTTCACTTAACAACTTAAAAGTCTAGAGGAGGACGACATGGCTGTCCAAATCTATGACCCCAAGATGAAGCAAGTCACCGTCATGTCCGACGACGATGCTTCGTTGGTGCGTAAGTGGAAGAGCTGCACCTCTGACGCTGCCGACAGAGGCAAGAAGAAGAAGACGGAGGGTGGAGCCTCCAAGAATACTACCGCCGCCCTGGAGGCGGAGAAGAGAAAGATTACCGGGATCCCTTTCACTAAAGCACCCACAGTTGTGTAAGTATCTTATCCTCCGACATTGTCCATTGCTCATCTTATTCCTATACTTATACTTTTTGCATGTTTCAGGAAGAAGGCCAGTATCAGTTTGAAGAATACCTCCAAATCTTTGGGGGCTTCTACAAATATTAAAGATATGTTGCATCGAGACGTGTCGCACCGCGCATCTCCCGCCATCGCCCCTACCACTCCCAGCGTCTAGCCTGCCACCGCTCCGACAAGCTCTCCGGCTAGGGATGCCTCTGGCCCTTCCGCCATGGAAGTGGACCCAGCTACCTCCGCGGAGTTCGTCGTTGCCGGCGAGCAGGCAACACAAGAAAGTAATGCTTCCAAAATGGCTGAAGCTCCGGCTAAGGATGCCATCGGTAGCAGTAAGGCAATGGTGGTAGGCGGAACGTCACTCGAAGGCGGCGTTTCTGCACCCAGGATGAACACAGAGCTCCCAAAGATAGTCTACCCGGCGCTTACGATGAGTAGCTCCACTCTGGCTCCTGGTGCAGTGCCAACTTCTCTGACTTGCGGTCTTGAGGAGCTCCTCCGGCAAGCTGATATCCTGCGAGGAAATAGCCTTTCCTTTAGCAAGATATTTGCCGAGAGTGCCACCAATCTCAAGATCATCGCACTTGTAAATTTTATTTGCCTTTTGCATTTCATATGAGTATCCCACTGTAGCCCCCAAGAATTTAGACGGAAAACCATAGGTCTTTGCATCTAAATGCTCTAAGAGTGACTAAGCTAGAAAATTTCGCACTGTAGCCCCCAAGTATTTAGTTTGAATGAATTATTCTGACTAGATACTTTCAGAGTAGCATATGCAGTGTTTGTAAATTTTAATACTGTAGCCCCCAAGCCTCTAGTTGAAACAGAATTAGTTCCGACTAGATGCTTAAAGAAAGAATAAGCATACATGCTGAATTAAAAACTCGTACTATAGCCCTCAAGCTTCTAGTTGAAAACAGAATTAGTTCCGATTAGATGCTTAAAGGAAGACTAAGCAACTTCCAAGTTAAAAAAATTCTCACTGTTTCCCCCAAGCCTCTAGGTGGATAGTTATCCGGCTAGATGCTCCAAGTAGACTAAGTGGTTCTAATCTTCTTTTCCACAGAATGAAAATGCTCGGAGAGGTGTCGCCAACGGGAAGTTCCACAAGATGGGCGCAGAGCTGGAAGCCAAGAAGGGCAAAATTGCCTTCTTGAAGGAACAAATCACCAAGAGCAAGAGTCTGTTTTTCTTTTCATTTTCGTACTCCGTCTTAGTCTTGTGTCGTCACTCTCCGACTACTCACTGTGTACTGTTATTTCTCCGACTTGTTGTAACCATCGCCAAGGCCAAGGACATTGTTGAGCAATCCAAGCACATTCAGTTGCTGGATAGCGAAAACAAAATCCTTAAGCAGGAGAGAACCGATACCTTGAAGATGCACGAGGAGTCCATGGCGGCGTTGCAGGAGTCTGCCAATACTGAGATCAACCGCTTGAAGGAGGAAATCGCGATGCTGAAAGAGCAGAAGAAAGCCGCCGATGAGCAGAATCAACGCAATCTTGAAGCATACAAGATCCTTCGACAAGAGCGGGATTCCATGGCGGAGACGCTCCAGCAAGCTGAGGCGAGCATCTTTGGTAAGTGATTCTCCATCTTGTACTTCTGTAAGTCAGGTACTTTGAATTTTTGTGTTATTGAACTCACGCGCTCCTTTGTCGGAAATGCAGCTCCTATTGGTTTGACCAAGTCGCCTCCTCTGCCAAAGGAATGCATGGTCCTTGTTGTCAACTTCATCAGCACCGCTGTCAAGCAGGCCAAGGAGATATCCAAGCCCCTCCAGATCAATATTAAAGCAGTGGACTCCGTGATGAAGTACTCGGAGATCTTGCGCCAAGCCCCCGAGCGTATTTTAAGCTGGAAAACTTCATATACACGTGTTGGTGCAAGGATGTCGCTGGCGATGGTCAAGGCGCACTATGAAGATGTCGATATCAACGTGGTAACCTCGGGTCTTCCTGACGTAGATGATGAAGGCCACAAGATTGACCATAATGCTATCTGGGCATCGCTCGCAGGTAATGACACAAGGGTTGCCGAGTTGGTCGCCCCCAACATCTTCGTGCCGCTTGAGATCATTGACGGCGATCATCAGAGCTCCTCCGAGTCCCTCAAGACCACCGACTTCGAAGAGGATGACTCTCCTGCTGCCGACAACGCTGCTTCCAAGTCTCCTGCACTAGAGGAATGAAAAAACACTATGTAATATTTGTTTCCTCTAGAATTTGTGTATGCAGAAAAACTAATCTATTAACTTAAGGCTGAAAAACAATAGTTGTAATTTCCTGCTACTCAAGCACTGGTTCCAGCATGTAATTATTTTTTAAGCAAGTTATGGCTTATCCATTACTCTGGTTTTTATGCTTGACTTTTCGTGAGTCAGAAGACTCGTAGTCGGAACCATGCGGTCAGGTGATGATGCCCAATGGCACCGTCAAAAACCTAGGCACAAAATCGCCGACAACTAGTGCCGAAAGTCACTACTCTAGAATCCATATAAAAACAACAAAGAACGTGTAGACCAGAAAACTTAAGCTAACGCCAGTAGGCGGAATTTTCACAAGTGCAAATGCAAAGCTTGTGCATAAAGGTTTTATATGATCCAAAAATGAACACTAAAGGAGGTAAAAGACTCAGAAATATGAGTGAACCAGAGAGCTTTATTTCATTGATCGTATAAGAGGTACACGGTAGATAAAAATATGTTAAGTGTAAAAAGGAAGTAGCTGTGCTATGTTCCATGGCCGATCAAGCTCCGGGTAGTCGTCATCCGGGTCACGTCGCTTACGCTTATGATTTTCGCTGGGTCTATCCTCAAATTCACGATTGTCAACGAGGTAGTAAGACCCATTGAGAAGCACCTTGCTTATGATGAACGGTCCTTCCCATGGCGGGGATAATTTGTGTGACTTCTTCTGCTTAAGTCGGAGCACCAGATCCCTCTCTTTAAACGAGCGATGACGAACGCGGCGAATATGGTAGCTGCATAGCTTCTGCTGGTAGATGGCGGATCTTTGGCATGCCAAAACGCGCTCTTCCTCGAGAAGGTCCACATCTAGGCGTCTGGATTCTTCATCGTCATCTTCGTCGTACGCGGAAACTCTTGGTGAATCATGAAGGATGTCGGAAGGCAGGATGGCTTCTGCTCCATATACCATGAAGTAAGGGGTGTAGCCGGTGGATCTGTTGGGTGTAGTTCGCAAACTCCACAGCACAGATGGCAATTCCTCCACCCAGGCTCCAGCTGCTCTATGTAGCGGTGCTTCTAGACGTGGCTTGATTCCCTGCAGAATTAATCAATTGGCTTGCTCAACCTGGCCATTGGACTATGGGTGTACCACAGATGCTAGGTCAAGTCGGATGCCATTGTCCCACCGATAAGCTTCCACTTCTCCGAGTGATAAGTTGATGCCGTTGTCGGTGATAATGCTATGTGGGAGACCAAATCTCACCACTAAATCCCGGAAACCTAAGGGCAGTTGCCCCTTCAAGCTTTCTAATGGGTTTAGCTTCTACCTATTTGGTGAATTTATCAACTGCTACTAGCATATGTGTAAACCCACATGGTGCCGTCTGTAATGGACCAACCATGTCTATCCCCCAGACTGCAAATGGCCAAGTTATTGGTATTGTTCGCAATTATTCAGCTGGAACATGGGGTTGTCGGGCATAATACTTGCATCCCATGCATGTCTCAACCATCTTGTCGGCATCCGCCTTCGTGGTCAGCCAGTAGAATCCTTGCCGGAAGGCTTTGGAGACCAATGATCGAGGAGCGGCGTGATGCCCGCAATCTTCGAGATGGATCTCACGTAGGATTTTAATACCTTCTTGCTAGAAAACACACTTAAGGTATACACCAGTGGTGCTTCTTTTGTAGAGTTGTCCATTGATTATGGTATAGCCCTTTGCTCGACGTACTATTTGTCGTCTTTCGACCTCGTCGTAAAGTTCCATGTACGAGATATTCCATGAATGGTTGTGTCCAAGCCGGACGAACCTTTGTCACTGTGTGAACAAAAGAGTCAACTCTATCCGGGTTGTCGATGTCTTCTACCTTCACGGATGGTGTCCGTAGATGCTCCAGGAAAATGCCAGGCGGAATTTGTTTGTGCCCTGATCCAAGCTTAGACAATAGATCGGCCGCCTCTTTTTGCTCCCTAGGTACATACTTGACTTCATAGACCAAGAAGCTCTTGGCTATCTTGTCCACTTCGTCTCGATATGCCGCCATCATAGGGTTCCGCGCGTTCCAGGTGCCAGCCACCTGCTGGGCAACCAAGTCGGAATCTCCACAGCAAACTATGCGCTTGATGCCAATATCCTTGGCAACGCGTAGTCCGTGAATGAGTGCTTCATACTCCGCCTTCTTCAGCAACGCGTATCTCCTTTAGCTGCTTTAGTGCTGCATCTGCCTCGTCCATCTATGTAAATTTGTCCGCCTTCTTCAGCAACTTGTATAGCGGCAGAGCCTTCTCTCCAAGTCGGCTGACGAACCGACTAACTGCTACAACGCAACCTGTCAGTCATTGTATGTCTTTCAGGCATGTCGGACGATTTATGTTTAGCCTTAATCTTCTCCGGGTTGACCTTGATTCCATGCTGGGAAACAATGAAGCCCAATAATTTGCCGGATGGAACCCCGAAGACGCACTTCTTAGGGTTAAGCATCATGTTGTATTTCTGGAGATTATCAAAGGTTTCTTTTAAGTCGGAGATTAAGTCGTTTGATTTTTAGACATCACTGCCATATCGTCCACATAGGTGTGAACGTTCCGACCAATTTTATCGTGTAGGCAATGCTGCATTGTCCGCTGGTACGTAGCACCTGCATTTTTTAGACCAAAGGGCATCGTGACATAGCAAAATGTGTCGTAAGGTGTGGTGAACGAAGTGGCCAATTGGTCTGACTTTCTCATCTTAATTTGGTGGTATCCTGAGTATGCATCGATAAAACACAATTGTTCTGAGCCAGCCGTCGAGTCAATGACTTGGTTAATGCAAGGCAAAGCAAACGGATCTTTGGGACATGCTTTGTTTAAGCCGGTGTAATCAATACACATTCTTAATTCTTTGGTTTCCTTTTTGGGGACAAGTACAGGATTGGCCACCCATAGGGTGTGAAGGACTTCTTGGATAAAACTAGTCTTAAGTAACCTAGCTATCTCCTTGCCTATGGTTCGTATCTTCTTGTCTCTGAAGCGTCGTAGAGGTTGTTTCACCGGTTTGCATTTTGGATCAATATTCAAGTTGTGCTCGGCAAGTTCCCTAGGTACACCTTTCATGTCGGCAGGTTGCCAGGCAAAGATGTCCCTATTCTCATGGAGGAACTCGACGAGCGCGCTTTCCTATTTGGGATCCAGGTTCGTCCCAATGGTGGTGGTCTTGGAGGCATCGCCTACCACAAGTTCCACCAGCTTGGTTTCGATGGCGGCCTTGAAAGCTAGGGCGGAGTCAGAAATTTACTTCTTCGACGCCGACATCTCCGAGGCATCGACCTTGCTCTGGATCTCCTTGAATTCTTTGTTGTAGAGGACAGCTTTCGCAAAGGCTGCTTCTCCAATCTCGCAGTCCCTTGCCTTGGTAAAGCTTCCGGATACGGTGATGACACCGTTTGGTACAGGTATCTTGAGCTTGTTGTAGACGAAGCATGGCTTGGCCATGAAGGCGTGGAAGATGTCGTAGCCGAATATGACATGGTACACGCTCTTGAAGGGGACCACCTCGAAGGTCATGCGTTCTTGGCGGTAATTATTAACATCGCCAAAAGCGACCTAAAGTGTGATGCACCCAAGGGACCGAGCCTCCTGACCAGGAACTACGCCGTGGAAGATGGTGCTGGTCTGCCTTAGGTTTGCCTCCGTCAGGTTCATATTGTGCATTGTATCCAGGTACATGATGTTGATGCTGCTTCCACTATCCACCATACATTTGGTGAACTCATTGCCGTCAATCAGGGGGTTGATGACCATGGCGTACTTGTTCTCCATAGGGATGAGGTCTAGGTGATCCTTCCTGTCCCAAGTGATTGGAATGTCCGACCAACGCATGTACTGGGGAACTAGGGGTAGAGTAGCCATCAGTATCCTCATGGAGGTCTTCTGTTGTCGGACAGTAGGGGTGCCAAGGAAAGTGTGGAAAATGGCCGCCTTCTTCTCGAAGGGGTTCTTGCCCTTACCATCGCTCTTGGCGGTGTTCTTGGGGTAAAAATCCTCGTCCATATCACTTGAATCCTTGGACTCCTCTTCCTTATTCTTCCCCTTGTCCTTGCCCCGCGGTATGTTCTTCTGACTTTGTTTGTAGCCGGACTCCGGGTCCTCCTTGAGATCGTTGACGAACTTGCAATGGCGATTGGTGTGAGTGGCCTTGCCGTTGGAATCGAGGTGTACGAGGCACGGCATATCACGGTACTCCTCGTAGGTTTGGGGAACGAGGAGTGCTGCCGAGGTAGTTTCACTGCATCGCTGCTGCCCATGACCAGCTCCCCGTCCTCGGCCATGCTGTCCACCATTACCTCGTCCTGCAAATGTCATAGCGACCATGTCGGAGGTTTACTTTTCTTCTGGCGGGCTCTTCCGCTTGGTGTTGTTGTTCCTCCGATCTTGAGTTGGAACGGCCGTGGCCGGCAGGGAGCCACGAGCATCGTCGTCGGCAGCCACCAACTCACTAGCCAGCTGAATCATCTGGTTGAGATCTAGCTGGTGATTGTCCTGCAAGTGCTTCAACTTATGTCGGAGCAACGTGCCTCTTTCCAACCCATCAATGAAGGCAGCCATGGCGGTCTGAGCGTGCACTCCTGTGCAAGAATTCTTCATATCTAGCCAGCGAGAGAGGTAGGTACGAGATGTCTCGTCTTTCTCCTACACGCACCATTGTAGATCGCCAGCAGTATAGGGACGTTTGTACGTGCCCTCAAATTTCTTGGTGAACACTTCTTGCATGTCCAACCAATTGCAGATGGATTTCTCCGGCAAGTCATCAATCCATTGCCGGGCCGTGCCCGCCAACATCAACGGGAGGTACTTGACGGCGACGTTGGGGTTACCCCCGGCGATTTCTACCGCGTTGCCATAATCCTGCAACCATGTAGTTGGCTTGGTGGTGTCGTCATAGGGCTTGATGGTCTTGTCAATCCAGAAACCTTTAGGGTAAGTTGCGGATCATATCACAGGTCCAAAGCAACATGGTCCCAAATATGGTCCTTCCCGGGCCTCGTGGATCTTGTCCAGACGTGAACGTGCATCGTATGGCTCCGGGCTTCTTTTCTTCTTCTTGCCATCAAGGGATGGGCTGCATCAACGACGCGGGCCTCCTCCGCCATGGTGGCTGCTAGGTGGCGACGAAGGCGGAGGTGGTGGTGGGTTAGCCTTCTTGCTGTTACCCTCCTGCGATGCCTCACGCTTGTCACGATTGCTTGTCGGACATGGAGGGTCATGGCGCGACCTGCTCTTGCGTCCTTGGTTGCGCTCTCCATCATGATAGGTCTGCTCCGCGTTGTCACAGATGATGATGCCGCTCTGCCTTGGCGGAGGCATATCCGTACGACAGTGAGTCTTGGGGTCTTCTTTGAGCCTTGCCTCCATGGTCGGAGGATATGGGGATAGCATCCTTCCTGTTGCGCGCATCCCTCCGTCTTTGTTCTGACGAACCCGTCTAGGACCCGACATCATGAGGAGATATGTCCCTTGGTGGCTTAGGCTGGCTAGACTGGGAAAACGCTGGGTCAGACTCAAGCCTCCGAGAGGTGGATTTTTCCTGCTGTTTCACCACCTTAGCCACGAGGTAATAGACATGTTCCACAGTTGCGGGTGATCTATCCTGCTCTAGAAGGGTCTTGGCGACGGCGAGGTTGAGAAGAGGGTGGGCATCACTTGCCTGCCTTCGCTGTCAATGTATGGCTTTGCTTGTGGCGGCTTCGAGGGAGCCCATCCTAGGTTTCGCCGTACACCAGGATCGTTGATGATGCGAGCCGGAGCTTTCTTAGCCTTCTGTTTCTGCAGCAGCGTCTTGTACTCAGCCTCCATGGCTCTAGCTTTCTCTATTGACTTCTGCGCGTTGGCCAGATCTCGATCTAACTTAGCGCCTTGCTCCGCGATGTCCTGTGCTTCCTCCAGCAGCTGCTGGTGCTTCTCATCAAGATGGACTATGTTCCGTATATGGGCCACGGTCATGGGCTCGACGAGTAGGTTGTCTTACATCACTCTATCAGCTAGAGTGATTTGGGAAGCAGTAGACGTAGATTCTGGAGGCGGCAGGTTTGCAGTGTTGTTGTTGCTCGGACCGGTGCCGAGATCCTGCGGCTGCTGCACTGGGTTAGGCGGAGGGGCATGACCTTTGCACAATCATTGTCGGCGGCAATAGGTGGTCCCTTCCCCTTGTCCAGCGCTGTAGGCGGAGCTCGTCTGGATTGATCTTCATACATCGTCGTCCCAATGGCGACGAACACCTCTCGGGACGTGATGGTGATACGCCCAATTTGCATCACCTTTCTATATCATAATTTACCTCTTTTCATTGATATATGTCTTATTATGAGGTATTACTTATGGCTTTTCATCTGTTTATGCATGTTGGATGATTCTTGGAGGATGGACTGCCAGAGTCTGGATTCTGATGGAAAAGAAGGCGTTTCAGTGCAATTTCGCGAAGATCAGAAAATACCAAAAAAATATGGAAACATATTATTTTCCCAAAACACGAAGGAAGCCAGAAGGAGGAGAGAAGAGGGGCCATAGAGGGCCCACACACCCCCTAGGCACGGTCCCACCTGACCCCGTGCCTAGGGCAGGTGTGACCCACCTGCCTGGCCTCCGACTCCGCCCCTTCGCCTATATCTTCCCTATGGAACCCTAAGCCTAAGGGAGCGACCACATATAGATTTCTGCCGCCTCTGGGGGAAACACCGAGAGAGAAAGATCTCTTCGGCAGACAGATTTCTGCCGGGGGAATTCCTTCCCGGAGAGGGGAGACCATCGCCATCAACACCATCATCAAGCTAGGCTTCATCGGGATCATCATCATCCACACCATCATCTCCACCAGCACCATCATCACCACTCCGTCCCGCTGTAACAATTGTGTTGGATATTGCTTTAGTTCTTAGGGGAAACTTTCCCGGTGTTGATTACTATTGTAGTTGATGCTTGTGAGTGGAACCATTGGATTATTGTTTATGTTCAGATTGTTATCCATTACCATATCATCTTTGATCTTTATCCATATGATGTCTTGTGAGTAGTTCGTTGTGTTCTTGAGGACATGGGAGAATTCATGTTGTTAGTAGTGAATTTGTGTTGAGTTATTATTCAATGGTTTAGTATTTAAGTTGTGGTTCTATTCTTCTAGTGGTGTCATGTGAACGTCGACTACATGATACTTCACCATTTATGGGCCTAGGGGAATGCATTGTGTATTTGTCTACTAATTGTGGGGTTGCCGGAGTGACAGAAACCTGAACCCCCATTAGGACACCTTTGCACAAGGGAGCGTAGGATCTCAGAGTTTAAGGCTGTGGTTAGATTTATATCTTAATTACTTTACTGTAGTTACGGATGTTTGTAGGGGGTTTAATCACAAGTATGCATTAGTCCAAGTAAGGTCGGTACATTAGCACAGATTCACCCACACAACACTTACAACACCAGAGAAGAGTACTTAGCTATATGAAGCGAAAGCACTTGACAGATTTCTCATATGTCCTCGAGAATGTTTGGTCCTTATAAGTATTTCCACCGTCTTGTCCTTTGGTAAGAAAGGATTGGTCCACTTTCTCCGTTTGTTCGTTGTCTTTACTACTTGCTCCTTATTTTGTTGCCTTATCAGAAAACCACTAAAAATCCGTTTGCTAAGTATGCACAGGGATTTCCTGCTCCATACCACTGTTCAGCACCTTCTGCTCCTCGTTGGGATCGACACTCCTATTTATCAAAAGTACTACGATACACCCCCTATACTTGTGGGTCATCAAGACTATTTTCTGGCACCGTTGCCGGGGAGTGAAGCGCTATTGAAGAGTGGAATTGGTAAGGGAAACTTTTACTGTGAGTATTGCTTTTGTTACTGCTTGTTACTTTGTTTCCAATATGAATAACCCACTTGGTTTTCTGTTTGGGAAAACTACTACCACTGCTAGGGTAGTAGATGAACCACTACCTGTTGAGGTAGATCCTTCTAAGATACCTACAAGTAGTGTTAATCGTGTTATGGATAATTATTATTTTGGGGATGGAACTGTCTATCCTGGTGATCACTTTCTTTTTATCCATGGATTATGCGGGTTGTTTAAGTGTGCAGGTATCACAACTGAACAGGTGAAGAAGAAGTTACTCTCCATACCCTTGAAAGGGGGAGCTAAAGAATGGTATAAACTGCTGAAGAATGGACAATCCATGGAATGGGAGGAGATGGCATCTCTCTTTTACTCTAAATTTTATCCTCCCAGTGAGATTCATAAGGATAGAAATCTTATATATAACTTTTGGCATCTTGATGGAGAGAGTATAGCTCAAGCTTGGGGAGATTGAAGTTACTAATGCTTAAATGTCCTATTCATGAACTCCCTAACAATATTATTCTCAATAACTTTTATGCTAGGCTTTCTCTTCATGATAAAGATTTATTAGATGCTTCTTGTGTTGGATCATTCACACGTATGAAGGAAGAATCTAAATGGGATCTCTTAGACCATATTCAAGAGAACACTGAAGCTTGGGAGAATGACAAAGGAAGAAAGTCGGGTATAAACTATTATTATGAATGCATTAAATCTTTTATAGGAACTGATGACTTCCGTGATATTAGCAATGAGTTTTGTCTTGATTCCCAAAGTATTGCCAACTTTTTTAAGGCCTTTGCCTCTTACATAGAAATTCCCAAGAAGAAGTGGAATAAGTACCATGCTCCGTATAAATATGTTGTTAATCATGCTCCCATTAGAAGTACTAAAGTTTGTACTACTAATCATATTGTGCATGAACCTCATGTTGAGAAAATGCCTTTCCCAGCTAAGGTAATCTATGATTATTAGTGCAAATAATAAAGGTACAATGAAAACTGTGGAGCCTGATGAGCAATTGAGTGATGAACCCGTGGTAGCTATTGTGAAAGACACTGTCACTAGAAATATAGAGGATGAGCACATTATCTTCTGTGAAGATGCTTCTAATATTATCTCTCATCCTAGTAAGGCTAGAAAAGCTAATGTTCCTATGCTTTCTGTTAAAATTGGTGGTCATTGCTACTATGGTTTATGTGATATTGGTGCTAGTTCTAGTGCTATTCCTTATGATCTTTACAGGGAATTTATGCATGATATTGGTCCTTGTGAGCTTGAGGACATTGATGTGGTTATTCACCTTGCTAATAAGGAGACCATTTTATCCATTGGCATTGTAAGAGATGTGGAGATTCTCTGCGGTAAGATTAAGTATCCTGTTGATTTTCTAGTGCTTAATTCAGCGGCTAGCAAACTTGCCCTATCATTTTTGGTAGACCTTTTTTGAACACTTGTGGAGCTATTATTGATTGTAAGAAGGAAATTTTTTTAACTAAGTTTGATGGAGATTCTTACGAGTTTAACTTTTCCAAATTTGCTAAAGCTCCTTGTGAAAACAGCTTGCCTAATAAAGATTTCAGGATGGAACAACTTGCTTCTATTGATCCGGTTTATGACCTTGGACCTCTTTTTGATGACTGTAAGTATGCTTATTCTGATGATAAAGTTGTTGCCGTTGATAGTTATATTGGCAACTTTATTCAAAGTGCTACTGAAAGTTATTTTGAGAGAGGGAAACATGGTTTTATGCATCTCAATTATGTTAAGTTTCCTCGTTTTATGTTGAAAGCTTTGAAGTTGCATCTGTTTTGTCTTCCTATGCTAGTGGCTTTTTGTTTCAACAATTCATTTTCTCATGATACCCCCATGCATAGGAAGTGGGTTAGACTCAAGTGTGTTGGTTATTTGCTTCTTGATGCTCTCTTTCATTTCAAATTTATATATCCTATGTGAGCATCTTTGAAAGTTTCAAGCCTAACTTAAAGGCATTAAAGAAAAGTACTTGTTGGGAGATAACCCAAGAGTTTTGTCGAGTCTTGGAAGTTATTATCTCGGTAATAACCGCTCCTTATCCTTTTTGTTTTGGTTTTTGTGTCAAGTTCAACTACTTTTGTGAAGTAGAGGAGTTGTGAAAAATGGCTGTCTTGGGACAAATTTTTGTGCTGAATTGTAAAAATTCGTGAGGAAGCTAAGTACGTCGGATGGAGATGCATTTTTCTGAGCTTGTTCTCCAAGTTGTTACCCAACTTTCATCAGTTCTACACTGTTTGATTTGAGCAACAGAAGGTCTTCGAAAAAATCAATCTATACCTGCTGGTCTGTTTTGACAGATTTCTGCCATCATTTGCATTTGCCTCTTACAGAAGCCTTTGTTTTTGATGGGTTTTCAGTTGAAGTATGTACCTAAAGGTTATTGTTTTTGCTTACACTAATGTTGTCATTGAGTTTGTGCAAGGGTTTTGTAAGAGGGAAATTTTCTCAGGAGAAAGAGAAAAGGAATCTGCAGAGTTCGTCTTTGAATAGGTAAAAGTGGTGAAAACAGAAAGTTCATGAAACTCCAATATTTTTATATTTTTTATGTTTGTAATACATAAGGAAGACTATGAGACGGAAATGAAGAGGAAATAGAGTCCGGAGTGGACAAACCCACCCCAGGCGCGGGCCCAGCCTGGCCGCGCCTGGAGGGGTGTGCCACCCTCGAACTCCGTCTCCGCCTCGTTTCCGTGTCAGTACCTTCCTTGTGCCTTGAAACTTCGTAATATATAACCCCCCCGGATCCCCCGAGGTCCTTGCATCATGTTTTTGTTTTGATCTGTTTCTGTCAGGAAATCTTCTCAAAAGGTTAGAGCACCATGGTCTCCACCAACGATAAAGGCAAAAAGCCCGAGGAAGAAGAACCTCAAGTCCCCAAGGAGGAGGAGATTTAGGTAGGGAATGAAGGTGACATGGAGGAGGACAAGCAACCGGACACTCGCGCTATCGTCGCAAGCATTGGATTGGTGAAAAAACCTACCAAGCTTAAGAGGACAGCACGGATGTCTACAGGAGGGAAACCTCCACGTCTCTTCTACAATCCACGGTCATCTCCTCCACATAACAAGAGACCCTTCCATACACTTATATATGAATATCAATACCAACAGGTGCCCAAAGGGAACTTGCCTTCGGTTTGGGATATGTCTCGTTCTAACAATGCAGAGAGGGATCATGCTAAGGATGAAGAGTGGGGAAAGAATAACAAGGACTGGGATTCTCGGTCCGACATGATCATGAACCGTATAGAGAAAAACTCAGAGATAATCCGTACTCTTACTTTTGAGTTCGAGGAGTTAAGGAAGATGATTGAAGAGCTTATCAAGAGAACACCACCACCACCAAAGGAGTAATACGTCATCAGGTTTGGCATCCCCTTGGCTTGTTCCAAGCTTGGGGGAGTGTCGCGGTATCACCACCATTATATTTTATCTTTTACCTTTTTAGTGGATTCATATCTATGGTAGAGAGGTTATCTTATAGTTTGGTTTGCATGTGGAAGTATCTCTCCTTTAGTTGATTATCTATGTATCCCTTGGTGTGAGTGCCTTTATTGAATATTAATGAGAAGTATCATCTTTTACTTTTTGCACTTCTTATTTTAGTTTGCAATCTCTATTATATGATGGATCTTGTTGATCAGTATTGGCACCACTTTGGCAGAATCAAGTGGATCTAAATTGGTTTTGGCAAATCAAGTTCTGGTCAGTAACAATACTTTTTGAGGTTTGAAATAAAAAGAGAAAGAAAAAAGCTTACAGGTGTTTTGTATCATTTGTTTTCTTTCTTGTTGGCTCATAAGCTTAGTATTCTTTATTTAAGATTCTTTTGTGTCTTCAAGTAAGATTGCATGTTTGGATTTATTACTTGTATGTTTGCTTGTTTCTTTCAACTCTCTTGCTTGCTACCCAGCCTTGCTAGCCACCACTTGTGTCCACCATATATACCTAGTAGCTATTGCTATTCCAAGCAAATTCTCAAGCTTCATCTACCTTTCGAATTAAAAAGTATTTTGTTATGTGAAAACTGGTTAGTAAAGATCTCACAAACTTGATGGCACACTTTATTTCTTGCCCCTAATAGACTTGAACCATTGGGCCATCGAAGTTGTATATTCTTGCATCTATACGTTGGAATTAGAAGAACCATGCTGTCACGGGGAACGTTTTCAACATTGCACTTGTACTCTATACACAGTTGGTATCATCCTCTTTTGTCTATGGATGTCAACGGTGTGAAATAAAGAGGTAACTTGTAAGTCCATGGATTTTGTATCCTGTGTTAGAGAAACGCCTGGGCCGCTAGCCTAAGCCATGCCTAATCATGGTGGAAACTTGCAGCATCACCATAGTGAGCCATCTATGAAGCATCCTTAATAAAATGCTATGCACATAGTAAATAAAAAGATCGCTGCGATGCTCATTGTCTGCTTGCCTTGTCATTTTGGTTATGGGAAAGCTACCATGTGCAAGGGGTACCCCGTTGGAGGTTCTCAATGATATGCAAATACTTACAATGACAAGAACATACCTGTGACCAAAGTTGAGTAGAATGAGGAGTGACCCTCATATTCAAGGGACATGATATTTCCAACTTATATTTAGTCAAGCATATACTCTATCTTTGTGCACTTTAACCTTAATCATCTCAAGATGCCTATGATAGGGGCAATGAGGGATCAAAGCTAGTAAGTACCATAATCTTTTGGAAACTCTTTATGACTTGTAATCTCTGCTTCCCTCTATAAAGGTACCTTTCTCCCACTTCCAAGTTGAGTCAGTAAACCTACTTCCTCTCTTGCTCCAGCAAGCATTTGAGTTGTTGTGTTTCAAGCATTCATATGGTGATTTATTCAATCATGTTCTTTATCTTCCTTGTTTGCACAAAACTCTTATCTATTGAGTATTACTTTGAAAGCCTTCACTTGTGAAAAACCTTTTTGATCAAAGAGTGCTCCTGTTTTGAAACTTATACAAAAAGCTTTTTGTGAAACTGTTTGCAGTTGTTCTCTGACCAAGAACAAGAGTTTGCCAATTCCAATTATGATTTATCTTTATGCATCTCTATTGTGAATGTTGTACTTGGTTGCAAGCTAAGTTATATAATGGTGAGTTGCTTTCTTCTATGAGTTGTGCAATGGTAAGTGTGATGCTTCTTGTTCGTATTCTTTTATCGACACTTCACTCCATAAACCTGTGGACATGTTTACTGAGCTCAGTTTTCGCTTGGGGACAAGCGAAGTCTAAGCTTGGGGGAGTTGATACGCCCAATTTGCATCACCTTTCTATATCATAATTTACCTCTATTCATTGATATATGTCTTATTATGAGGTATTACTTATGGCTTTTCATATGTTTATGCATGTTGGATGATTCTTGGAGGATGGACTGCCGGAGTCTGGATTCTGATGAAAAAGAAGGCGTTTCAGTGCAATTTCGTGAAGATCAGAAAAATACCAGAAAAATATGGAAACATATTATTTTCCCAGAAGACGAAGGAAGCCAGAAGGAGGAACAAAGAGGGGCCGCAAGGGGCCCACACCCCCCTAGGCGTGGGCCCACCTGGCCCCGCGCCTAGGGCAGGTGTGGCCCACCTACCCGGCCTCCGACTCCTCCCCTTCGACTATATCTTCCCTACGAAACCCTAAGCCTAAGAGAGCGACCACAGAAGATTTCTGCCGCCTCTGGGGGCAGAAAACACCGAGAGAGAAATATCTCCCCGACAGACAGATTTCTGCCGGGGGAATTCCTTCTCGAAGAGGGGAGACCGTCGCCATCAACACCATCATCAAGCTAGGATTCATCGGGATCATCATCATCCACACCATCATCTCCACCAGCACCATCATAACCACTCCATCCCGCTGTAACAATTGTGTTGGATATTGCTTTAGTTCTTAGGGGAAACTTTCCCGGTGTTGATTACTATTGTATTTGATGCTTGTGAGTGGAACCAATGGATTATTGTTTATGTTCAGATTGTCATCCATTACCATATCATCTTTGATCTTCATCCATATGATGCCTTGTGAGTAGTTCATTGTGTTCTTGAGGACATGGCAGAAGTCATGTTGTTAGTAGTGAATTTGTGTTGAGTTATTATTCAATGGTTTAGTATTTAAGTTGTGGTGCTATTCTTCTAGTGGTGTCATGTGAACGTCGACTACATGATACTTCATCATTTATGGGCCTAGGGGAATGCATTGTGTATTTGGCTACTAATTGTGGGGTTGCCGGAGTGACAGAAACCTGAACCCCCGTTAGGACACCTTTGCACAAGGGAGCGTAGGATCTCATAGTTTAAGGTTGTGGTTAGATTTATATCTTAATTACTTTTCTGTAGTTATGGATGTTTGCAGGGGGTTTAATCACAAGTATGTATTAGTCCAAATAAGGTCAGTACATTAGCACAGGTTCACCCACACAACACTTACAACACCAGAGAAGTGTACTTAGCTATATGAAGCGAAAGCACTTGACAGAATTCCCATGTGTCCTCGAGAACGTTTGGTCCTTATAAATATTTCCACCGGCTTGTCCTTTGCTAAGAAAGGATTGGGCCACTTTCTCTGTTTGTTCGTTGTCCTTACTACTTGCTCCTTGTTTTGTTGCCTTATCAGAAAACCACTAAAAATCTGTTTGCTAAGTATGCACAGGGATTTCCTGATCCATACCACTATTCAGCACCTTCTACTCCTCATTGGGATCGACACTCCTATTTATCAAAAGTACTATGATACACCCTCTATACTTGTGGGTCATCAGACGGCGTTGTTGGCCTGCTCGTCGCATTTGTAATCCTCCTCCATCTCCTGCATAACAGAGTCTAGCTCCTCTAGGCTAAATTCTATCTCCTCCGAGTCAGCGCTGATGTCGGCGTAGAGCGTGTCAAGCACGGAGTCGGAGGGTGCCGGGGCTTCCTCAATGATGGGTGGTGGTGGTGCGACAGCAGCGACGATGACTGGAGGTGGTGGTGCAGTTACTGCGATAACGATCGGAGGCGGTGGTGCAGTTGCAGTGATGATGACCGGAGGCAGTGGTGGTGGTGGTTGAGGCGGAGGGGATCCGTCAAGGAGCGCGAGAGATGTCTGAGCTGCCTCCTCAGTTTCCGCATAGTTGTTGACGGTGTTCACCATGGCTTCGAAGGTGAGGCGTCCTGAGGCCTGCTGCCGCCTTAGCGTATGTCGGAGAAGTGTACCTTGGTCCAGTCCTTTCCCAAAATGATACATGGCATCATCATTGGGGTAATGTACCAGATCGGCCCGTATACGGAGCCACCTGGCAAGGTAATCGTGGGGGTTTTCACCCTCTCTCTGCATGCAGCGCGCCAGATCGAAGATGGTCACCACTCCGACAAACTTGGATCTCTGCTGTCCAGACACACGGGCGAAGCCGACGGACTTGCAGCGATCTTCCACTGTTGTATCCTGCATAGGGGCGGTTTCGGTGGGCCTTGAATTTTTTCGATCTTTGTCGGCAAACTCCGAAGAAAGATCCGACATCGATCCTTCCGCGAACGTATCCTGTCCGTTGGCGGTCTGTGTGGGTCTTGACGTTCCTCCGACTCCTAGGGAACTAGTTCCCGAGTCGGTTTCGCCGATGAAGAGGTGGATGTCTCCGATGGGGATGATCGAGCATCTGGTAGGGTTCGTCTTTGCCAGGATCCAGAACTCGTCAGGAGGGACGATCGGAACATTGCCGAAGAAGAGAATACGGTCGATGGCTACGGTTTCGCCGATTCCCGCGAAGATCTTGGACCTCGCCCGCTGTAGAGCCTGAAGCGCCTCTTGCCCCACGGTGGACGCCAACTGTCGTGGTATTGCCGACGAGTACACCATGGAGTGGTCCTCACAGTGCGTGTTTAGAGACGTGGGGTAAGGCGGACGGTTGACAGGTACGAGGTAACGCAGCTTACCTAGGTTCAGATCCCACAACGGTGGCGGAATCCTACTCCTGCTATAAATCACTATAATGGCAATACGCCGAGTTACAGGGATTGGTTCGCTATGCGAGGTGTATGTTAATTGATTCCCTAAAGGCTCCCATAGGCCCGACTTATATAGTCGCCAGGTCCTAGGGTTACAGGGAAAGTCCTAGACGGACAGATTACAGAGTCCTACACAGTATACAATCAGTCTAACGTGTCTTACACTCTAAGGCTCCGGGTATGTCGGTGACTCCTCCGTACCCTTCCTTTATCCGGCATGGGCCTCCCTTCTGGATCCATCTAACTGGTCCGTCCAGCAGGCCATGGGCCATGCTACCAACTGTGGGCCACCCGGGTTATCCGGATAAGAGATATGCTATGAGGATACCCATATAGCATATCCCCAACAATAATGTTGTCTTCGGAGACGATTTCGACAGCTTTGAGGAAGGATTTTATGATGGTGGTAATGTCTAGAATGTAAATCAAGGAGGTTCAAACTTTCGTGCTAATCAGAGATTCCGTCGACCGTATAAGCAACATAATTATTCAGGTAGAGGTCACCCATCTGGGAGGTTTAATAACCGGGGGAATTTCAACAGAAGAGGGACTCGTCCCAACCCTGAACAACAAGAGGTGCACCAGGGTGGATCTGCTGGTTCTTGTTTAAGGATTGGACTGGGGATGTCATCTAATTCTGGATAGAGGATATCACAAGGTACGTCTCATGAATGTGAAGCTTCTCATATGGCTGTCGAGTCTCTCGTTGTTGGGGCTAAAAAATCCCAATAGCACTCTCTCTTTTAGATGCTATCTGAAGGGTCATGTTGCAACTGAATGTACTGTTGTTTTGTGTATCTACTGTGACTCAGCGAATCATGTAGACAAGGACTATCATCTTCTCTCGATGCCCAAACCTACAACAATGTTATATGGCATGTGTAGAGAAGGACTAAACTTTTATGATATCCCACATAACAAGGAGATGAAGCACAAAATGATAGTGGTAAGGTCGGAAGAGTTAGGATAACAGGGGGGACAATGAGCATTCAACAGCTGTTGATGGAACTTGAATGGTTGGTTCCCGGTCATAATCAATGGGACATTACTCCAGTCGGACCTTATGCTTTTCGTGTTGTTTTTTCGTCCAAAGCTGATCTGATGAGGCAACGGAGGCTTAAGCCAGTGGATGTGGAGGGGACATCTATTACCATGCATTTTGAGGATTGGTCGTCTAGAGGGATGGACAAGTGGGGCTTGTTTGATATGTGGATTAGAGTTTTGGGTTGTCTCGAAATGCTTTGCAGGGATTTTCTTGGTTTGTTTGTTGTTGGGTCTCTTGTGGGTAAGACAAAAGAGGTTGCATGAAATTTACTCGGGAACATGACATTGCTCGTATGAGAATAGATTGTACCAACCCTCGGCTTATTCCCAGATACCTAGATCATTTATATGATGGGCAGGGATACAAAATTGAGATCCATGTTGAAGACCTTGATGGCTCTGTTGTCCCTGCTGGTTATGCTGACCAGGAGGATGGGACATCAGATGATAACAATAAAAAAGAAGCTGATAGTTACAATGATATGGAGGAGCACAAAAAGGATAAGAATATTGAAGAGGCCTCACAAAAGGACCAAAGTTCAGAACAAAGGCAGAATGGGTCTAGCAAAGCTGAGAAGATGGTGGAGGAGGTAGAGCATATTCAGTTTGTCTCTGTGAAATATTCTCGTGAGCTATCAAAATGTCCAAGTATCCCACTTCCTGATCATGGATCTAAAACTGCACCATCCAAGTGATGGTTTCAGATGGTTGAGGAGGAGGAGGAATAGGAGGCACGATCTGCTCCTCCTACTATTTCGGGCGATTTCCTGTCATGGCAGGCTGCCGTGACTGATTATCTGTCGTGACAGGCCGTCGAGACTGTATTTTTGCCTCATTCTCTATCGCGGCAGGCTACCGAGACTGCATTATTGGCTCATTCTCTGCCGCGGCAGGCTGCTGTGGCAAAATGTACTCAAGTTCATGAGGTTCTTCTCCTTCGATGGATATGTCGGTGGACACTATTATGCATTCTGATAACCCCAAGTCTGCATCTTCTTCTCCACGCACTCCATAAGGGAGAGCCAGGGTAGCTTTCCTTCGCTACCATTGTCTCCTATCCAAGTTGATTCTGAGTCCATAAAGGGTACTGGGGTTTTTCTTGGAGGCCGGTATTCAAGGGAAGAGGTGATTGTTTATGGAGGAATTCTAGAGTCAGTGGTTTTTTATGTGCGAACAAGTGAGCGCATTAAGGCCCAACTAAATGCTGATGCGACTCGGCTGGAACGTGCTCAGCAAAATGCATAAGCTTGTGAGGATGTCCTATATTCAAGTACAAAAATACCAGATCTTTACACTATTGCTTGAATTCCTAATGATGTTGTTCAGGCTCGTGCGTCTAACTTAGGTGTATCTCTAGGAATCTCACCTAATGGACAGTCGAAATCTATTAGCAAGATAAAGGAAATTGATCTTTAAAGGACCTTAATTGTTTTGCAGAATAAAAATTTAGCGGAAAGTAAAGAGAGGGTGTCTAGGTCGGGTCTGTTGTTGGATGAGGCTAATAAACTTTGAGATGATTTAGTTGATGAGGACAAGGATATCTTTGAGGATCACAAGGAACCTCCTTTGCGTCCTACTAAGCAAATTAGGGTTTATAAGCGAAGGATAACTGATACTTCTGTAGTTCGACGCCGTACTGCTCGCCTTAAAAATAAAAATTGAAGCTTGTTACAATGAAAGGTGCCTTTTGGAATAGTGATGGGTTCCATGACTCTGCTAAACACTCTTTAGTTATAAATCTATTAGATAACTAAAACTAGATTTCTTTTCTATTTTTGAAACTGGTAGAGCTAACTTTGCAGCTCCCTTTCTTGGTCACCTTTCGGGAGGCCTGGATTTTATTTGGTACTACCTACCTCCACAAGGGAGGTCCAGTGGTATTCTTGTAGGTATTAAAAACTCAACGCTAAAGATGAATAATGTGACTAATGGTAACCATTGTGTTAATTTTAAACTAAGGTCAAAATTTGATTGTTTTGAGTGGGCTCTTGTTCATGTATATGGTGCCGCTCAACAAGAGCATAAAGCAGATTTTCTAGCGGAACTTGTGCGTGTCTGTGAGGCTGAGCCTCTTCCTATGCTAGTCGGAGGGAATTTCAATATTATGCGCACACAGGAGTATAAAAACAATGTAAACTTTGGCACTATATGGCCCTTTGTGTTTAATGAAATCATTGAAAACTTAGATCTTTATGAGATGGCAATGTCTGCTAGGCAGTATACTTGGGTGAGCCATAGAGATACACCCACCTATGAGAAATTAGATAGAGTGCTGGCAAGGGTTGAGTGGGAATAGAAGTTCCCTCTCGTTACTGTCTGTGCTCTGGCATGAGCCGAATCTGATCACACTCCGCTTATACTCGATTCTGGTGAACAAGCCCACCTCGGGAATAAAGTGCAGTTTTATTTTGAGCTTTCTTGGCCGCGACACTATGGCTTCAGGGACATCATTGCTAGAGAGTGGAAATCTGTTTCATACGCGAATAGTCCAATGGAAATTTGGCAGAATAAAATCCGGCATCTTAGGAGCTTTCTTCGTGGGTGGGAAAAAACATAAGTAGTCTATATAAAAATGAGAGGTATCGATTACTTGTTCTTATTGATATGCTTGAAAAAAAAAGCTGAGATTACTCCTATAAATGACTCTGAAAGTGGTCAGCTTAGAGATGCCAATGTTAATCTTGCTAAATTAAGACGGGAAGAGGAGTCTAAATGGGCTCAAAGATCCAAGGTTAAGTATATTCAGGAGAGAGGGGATAATACAAAATATTTTCCCTTAATAGCTAATGGTAAACATAGAAGGAAAAAATTCTTTCAGTTAGAGCAAGATTATGGAACTATTGTTTGATAGGATAATTTAAAAAAATACATTACCGAGTATTATAAAAGTCTCTTTGGTGCTCCGATTTCAAACTCCTTTTCTATGAGGGAGTCATACAAGGCTGACATCCCTCAACTTTCTGATGAGGAAAATAAAATATTAACGGCTAATTTTATCGAGCAAGAGGTACATGATGCGATCTTGCAAATGAAAAAGAATAAGGCGTCAGGCCAGATGGGTTTCCGGCTAAATTTTATCATACTTTCTAGGAGGTAATTAAAGTGACCTCATAAAATGTTTGGGGCATTCCAAAATGACGAGTTACCTTTAGTTCATCTTAATTTCTGAACCATTGTTCTACTACCAAAAAAATAAAATGCTATTTAGATACAACAATATCGACTGATTTGCCTATTTAACGTAAGCTTTAATTTTTTACTAAAGTTGGAACTAATCATGTTTCTGAGGTTTCACACAAGGTGGTTACCCACACAAACTGCTTTTATGCCGGGGATACATATTTTGGAAGGTGTGGTTATTCTTCATGAGACCATTCACGAGTTACATAGGAATAAATTAGATGGGGTGCTTCTAAAAATTGACTTTAAATAAGCCTATGATAAGGTTAATTGGGATTTTCTGCAACAAGCTTTGCGCATGAAAGGTTTTGAACCGAAGTGGTGTCAATGGGTCCAGAATTACGTTAGTCATGATAGTGTTGGTGTTAGAGTTAATGATGATATTAGACATTATTTTCAAACTCGAAAAGGGCTTAGAAAAAGGGATCAACTTTCCCCTATTTTATTTAATATTGTCACTGATATGCTTGCAATAATTAACAACAGGGCCAAAACAGACGGCCAAGTTAAAGGGCTTATTCCTCATCTAGTTTAGAGAGGGGTGTCTATCCTTCAGTATGTGGATTACACAGTTATTTTCATGAAGCATGATTTAGAAAAAACCTTAAACATAAAATTGATTCTATGCATGTTTGAACAATTGTCTGGTCTTAAAATTAATTTTCATAAGAGTGAGATTTTTTGTTTTGGTCAGGCCACAAGGGTAGCGGATCAATACAAACTTGTTTTTGGATGTGAGAAGGGTTCTTTTCCTTTCAAATATCTAGGAATTCCTATCCATTATAGGAAATAAAAAAACAGTGAGTGGAAAAAATTGAGGATAGATTTGAACGGAAGTTAAGCAGTTGGATAGGAAAACTTTCATCCTATGTACTAATTAATTCAGTTCCAACAAGCTTGCCAATGTTTATGCTCTCTTTTATCGAGATTCCAGTGGGGGTGAGGAAAACGTTAGACTTTTATAGATCATGTTTCTTTTGGCAGAGCGATGGGCATAAGAGAAAATATAGATTATCTGGATGGAATATTATTTGTCGACCGAAGGATCAGTGGAGGCTTAGGCATTGAGGTTTTAGAGTTAAAAACAAGTGTATTCTTAGTAAATGGCTCTTTAAATTATTAAATAAGGACAGGGTATGGCAAGAGCTACTTCGAAACAAATACCTTCAGTCTAAAACTCTCTCTCTCTCTCAAGTCACAATAAAACCCTATGACTCACCGTTTTGGAAAAGTTTGATGAAAGTTAAAGAAGATTTTTTAGCGAGGGATCTTTTAAAGTAGGGAGCGGCAAGGGTACTAGATTTTGGGAAGATAGTTGAATAGGAGACATCCCCTTAGCTCAGCAATATCCGTCTCTATATAACATAGCCGAACGAAAACAAGTTTCGATGGCTGATGTGTTAGAACAACGCCCACTACATATTACGTTTCGGAGGACTCTAACTCCCAACAAGTGGGCGCTATGGTTAGAGTTAGTGGAGCGGTTAATGCATGTCCAACTATCGGAGGAGAATGATTCTTTTATTTGGGGTATCACGAACTCAGGTGTTTTTACTGTCAAATATATGTACCTCGACTTGTTAGATGATCACACAAAATACACTCAAATATATTTGGAAATTGAAAGTGCCACTTAAAATCAAGATTTTCATATGGTTTCTGTATCGTCAGGTCATTTTGACAAAGGATAATCTCACTAAGCGAAATTGGCAAGGCTATAAGAAATGTGTTTTTTGCGACAAAGATGAAAATATCCAATACTTGTTTTTCTGAATGTCTTTTGGCTGAAATTATATGGCGCATCATGTTCATGACTTTTGGTTTGTCCCCTCCAAAGAATATTACAAACCTTTTTGGCAATTGGTTAAGCGGTATTGCCAAAAAGGATCTAATCCAAACAAGAGTAGGAGTTTGCGCTATGGTTTGGGCTATTTGGGAAAACCAAAAAAACAACTTTTTTTGCAGGCGTTTCCTATGGTTATTCACTAGATCTGTATGTGGTCCTATCTCCAGTGCGAGGAACAGCGAGATGCCATGGAGTCTGGCTGCAATCGATTGGAAATGGTTGCACGGGATTTCTTCAGCCCGTGCGGCTGACGGCTTGATCATAGGATCACTATCTGATGATGCCTTTATTTGTGTCTTTCTCTTTCTTTTGCTGGTTGATCTTCGTATCAACTCTAGCTAATCCTTCAGTTGTAATAATTGTAACACTTTAGACGATAATAAGACAATAAAGCAGTCATATGCATCATTTTGATGCAGAGACTGAGCACACCCCCATTTCGAAAAAAAAAATGACTTGGAAGAATCATGGGGCAATAATACAAGCTCCATATGTTCAGATATTCCCACCTTTGAGTAACTTGTGGCCAATTGGGTTTATCAAGCGTTTGCATAACTTAAATTGGCAAGAGAAGCTGAACTGTCGACTAGAACACCAAACACTACCTAACCCTATGATAAGCATACAGACTGTAATCTAGTCAGTCACATATGACACGATACAACATTGATGTATGCATGTTCTCTGCAGTTAGGTACTCCACATGCATGAAGCTGCCTGTTCTAATTCAGCAAAAGGGAGTCATGCTTAAATGAATAGACACACATATTCTGTTTAGAAATGAACATTCATTTCGGTGTACAGTTTTTTTGTTTGTTCTGTTTGAGGACAAACTTAAATCTGAAGAAACCCTGGGCACCACCACTGGCACCCCACAACCAAGTAAATGAACTAACTACCGTATGCATCATCACACAATGGAAACGACCCAGTATTATGTACAGTTTCATCACCTCATTCTCTTCTGTAATTTGGTGTACGTATAGTTTTTTACCAAGGAAAAAAGCATACAGGTTTCGGTGTTCACAAACTGCGCAGCGGTTTGTCGACAAGCCTTGTCCTCTTCAGAACTTACAGGTGATTTCTCCGGGGTAGCCGGCAGAACAAACAAACCTACAGAGAAGAATAAATGTATGTTATGGTCAGCATGCCGATAATGCTCTTTGTGCTAAAGAATAAGCACAGGCAATGAATCTGGCTCATTTTCAAACAACTTTTGGTTTGTTTATCTGCGCGTGGTCGTCAGATGATGGATGCCCTTAGCACCTAACCTAACCGGCTAAAATTGAAGGAAGTTAAAGGTACCGAAATAGTAGCAGGTTTGTTATATAGCCGACACATGTAGTATATATGGTTAGTGTTCAAGAAGCACTGGTATGCAACAATCTGCATCATATCTGTTCAACAGTCTATTTAGGATCTGATGAATTCTGTAAGACTGATCTCGTCAGTTTGTAGGAACCTTTTTTTTATGTAGTAACACAAAATTCAATAATAAATGCATTTTGGGGGTTCTTTAGGACTATGTATGGCGACGTGCACCGGCTGACAGTTGACAGATGATTAAGCATGAATGAATAGTCAGAAGTAGCTGCAGCCTGGAATTACCTGTCGTCAACCCCAAGATTAATTCCTCTGGCTCTTGACCTTGGCCTCGACCTCGGCGAGAGCCTTGCTCACGTCCTCGTTCTCCGGCAGTTCTTGGATCAGCACCTGGTAATCTCTCAACGACGCCTCCCACCTCTCCAACTGATCACCAACACACACCAAAGAGTTCAGAAATCTGACGACGAGATGGTGCAGTGCAGCAAAAACATTTCGAAACAGCAGAAGTTCAGAACGGACCTTGACGTTGCAGTCGGCTCTCCGGAGACGGGCCTTGCTGTACCCTGGCCGCACGGCAAGCGCGCCGCTGCAGTCCTCGACGGCCTTCTCGTGCCGCCCCAGCTTGGCGTGGCACGCGGCGCGGTTACAGAGCAGCACGGCGCTGCCGGCCTCCCCAATGCCGCCCAGGAGGCCCTCGCCGTAGGCCGCGCACGCCTCGGCGAACCTGGACGCCCTAAAGAGGTCGTTGCCCCGCAGCCGCGCAGACGCCACCGCCTTGGCGCACCGGTGCACGGCCGCGGCCTCCCGGCTGCCCGGGTCCAGCTGGCACGCCGTCTGCGCCGTCGCCACCGCCTCCTCGAGCCTCCCTGCGGCCATGTCGACCTGGGCCCGGACCATGAGCACGTAGGCGTGGGCCGTGGTGCCGAAGAACTTGGCCGACTCGTCGACGCCGAACCTCGGCGCGCCGCGCAGCGCCGCGTCCGCCTCGTCGTGCCGCTGGAGCTTCAGCAGAGCCTCCGCTTGCAGCGTCATCACCTGCCGGACAGATCAAGTTCGTCGTGTCAAACACGTTCGTACAGGTTAATGTATTTTTCCGTGTTGGGTGGTGCAGCGTTGACGTCACCACGTAGCGTGTTCCTGGCACTGACCTGTGGGGCCGAGTCGGCGCCGTCGGCAACGGCAGTCTGGGATTCCCGGAGCACGGTGATCCAGTCCTTGAGCTTGCGCGCCTCGTTGCACTTGGCGATGCGGCTCTTCACCGACTGCGCGCGGGAAACGTCCGCGCTCGTCGACTCCTTGGACGATTGCTTCATGTAGTTGATGGCCTTGTCTGGTTCTCCTAATCTGAAATCAAACACGTAACAATTTAGTTGTACAGTTTTTTTTTAGTTGGTTCAGCAAACTAGCAGCACAGCCACACATAGTATGAACATTGTTGAACTTAATTAAGATGATTGCAAAATGTACGTGTAGAGCTACTATACTATACTAGGGTGTAGGAAAACGATGGTGGACTTGTTCTCGTTGCAATCATTATCTTGAAAAAGATGGGCAACAATGCTTGTTGAGGAAGTGATTAGCTACTGAAAGCACCAATCATCGATGAAAGTGCTCGAGTGATTTAAGGAAGGAGGTTTTGCTAGACCTCATAAACTAACAGGTGAGCAACAAACGCATGTATGATGTATATCATCAAGGGCTATTATTCGTCAAAAAGGGCTATTCCATTTCTTAGGGGAAACGTCAGAGGTTTCCAACGAATAACAATACTGCTAACAGTACTACTACTAAATCCGATGGCGATGTATATCATCAGTGTATGCAAAAGCAGCCACGCCATTTTCTAATTCTCCAGCATGTTCGTTAAGCATTTAACATTTCTCTGCTAGCTACCATGTACTTACTACATTAGTGGTTCTCCACGAATGAACAATCAATTGTCAACGAACAAAAACAATGGAAGAGTTTCGGACAACAATTAAGACCATATACGTGCTCAATTTAGATTAGTGTTATTACAGCTAAATTTCCCTAATTTTAATTCAGTCAATCAATTGACGAACACAGTGACCACGATGAATCTCTGCAAAAATTACTACTACAGTAGTATAATCCGTTTGATGACACTTACTACGGAAAATTACCAGCTGAAAACGGACACGCACGCATTGCAATGCATACCAATAAACACAGTAATGATGATGATCATGGCGAACTCAATGCCCTACGTACGTAGGTTACTCCAGTTACGTACCTGAGATACATTCCGCCAAGCCGGTGGTGCGCGCGGGCGTAGGAGGGGTCTATCCGGACGGCCTCCCTGCAATCGGCGACGGCCTCGATGAGCCGTCCCAGTGCGGCGAGCGCGGCGGCCTTGTTGCCCCAGTACGCCGGCCGCGTCGGGTCCATCATGATGGCCTGATCGTACAGCGCCACAGCCTCCGCGTAGTGCCCCTCCCGGTACTCCTCGTTGCCCAGCTCCTTGAGCTTCTCCGGGTCCGTCCGGTGCGACAGAGCCCGGCACAGCGGGTCTCCTGCCGGCGCCTTGCCGACGATGTTCCCCAGGCCGGAGAACGCGTACCCGTTGCTCGCCGGCGCAGGCTTGGGGTTGCCGCTGCGGTCCAACGAGCTGCGGGCGGACGCGCCGCCCGCGTTAAGGTTACCGAGGTTGCGGTGCATCATCATGTTGCCGGACGTGGCACGCATCATCTGCGTGGTGCCCTTGACCCTCTGGTGGTCGTGGATCATCTTGTCCAGCTCCGCCGCCATGCCGGTGTACTCTACCGCCGGCGAGGGCGCGGCCGCCTTTGCCACGCTGTTCGTCGCTTTGGCCGGCTTAATCTTGTCGCTCGACGGTCGCGGCGCGTGGGGCGCTGCGGTGCCGTTGATCTGCGCCTGCAAGGGCATGGCCTTCCGGCGGGGCACGATGGAGGAATCGTCGTGCACACCAACCTTCGCCGGGTTCACCGGCGCGGGCAAGGCCCCGGCCTCGGCATCTGCGGCGACCTGTGGGGACCCACTGATCCGAGAGAGGGAGGACATTGACGCGGAGCGGCGGCGGCG
Organism: Avena sativa; assembly: GCA_916181665.1. Taxonomy (NCBI): domain Eukaryota; kingdom Viridiplantae; phylum Streptophyta; class Magnoliopsida; order Poales; family Poaceae; genus Avena; species Avena sativa. The sequence continues at coordinate 180,144,926 of OV702284.1, read as the reverse complement.
GAACATGCCGCTGTAGATGCCGAACATCGCGCAGCCGGACGGCGCGCGGGGCGACTCCGTCATGGCGGCGGCGGCGGCGGCGGCGAAGATCGCGGCTGCTCGGCGGTTGGGTTCTTCGCGTCGTGCGCGCGGGGAGGAAGGGTTGGGTCAGGTCAGAGCCAGACCAAGCAAGGGAGGATGGAGAGGGTGGCCGTTTGCTCGTGCAGTCTCGGTTGGCAACAAACGACGAGGTTGCGAACTTGGGGCAGGGATGTGGGGAGCATGGGGGTTTTAAATGGGAAATATGACACGAATCCCCCTGTCTTTTTCGGGGGTTCATCTCGTGGGCCATTTTGTGTAACTTCTGTTTCTTTTCTTTTCTGAACCCTTACCTTTTTGTTTTCCAGAAGACGCTTCTTCTTTTCTTTTCTTTATCTTTTCTTTACTATATAATTTGTCTTGAGGATGTTTTCGTCCTCCTGATTTTGGTCCGTCGTTAACATTATACATTTAGCCCCTCAAAAAGCTGGAAATCAACCCGCACTCCAATCTCCTTATCCTGTCCCTCTTTCTCTCGTTCCTGTGTGCACTATGGCGGCCGAAGGCGACGCGAGTGAGGCAGCTTCGCGAGCTCCGCTCCGGGATTTGCTTGCCGACAGAGGGGGAGGGTCAAGGCGTAGGCGCTGGCCGGAGAAGCTGGAGCCGGCGTATTCCTCAAGTACGGTGGCCACACTAGCTGGAACCGGCATCTTCCTCCACTCCAACGCCCGGAGTACGCCGATCCAAAGCCTCCCTCAAGTTCACGGTGCCGAGCACATCGATCCGGTTTGGACATGATGGTGGTTAGCTAGCTCGTCGATTACCATGTGCAGATTTCACACCACGACCTGAACCTCATGGATTTATGGAGAAAGTGCCCTTCTATATTTTCTCTACATCTGCAATTTCTTGAGCTTGTTGCGTGGATGGATGTGTTTCTGAATCCCAACTTATCTTTGATTTTTTTTCACTTCTCCATGGCTGGAGGGGACGGACGGTGAGAGGTGGGATGTGCTCCCGGACAAGCTTTGTAGGCGAGGTCAACGGTGGCCAGGAGTGCCGGAGGGGAATACTGGGCGGGGCTTGGAAACGACATCGTTGTCGGGGACGGACGAAGGTGTTGGAATTATGCCCTAGAGGCAATAATAAAGATGTTATTATTATAATTCTTGTTCATGATAAAGTTTATATTCCATGCTAGAATTGTATTAAGCGGAAACTTTAATACTTGTGTGGTTTGTGAACAACACCGTGTCCCTAGTATGCCTCTATGGACTAGCTCATTGATTAATGATGGTTAAGGTTTCCTAACCATAGACATGAGTTGTCGATTAATAATGAGATCATATCATTGGGAGAATGATATGATGGACAGACCCAAACTAAGCGAAGCAATTAGATCGTGTCATCGTGTTCGTCTTTGCGAAGCTTTTTCTTATGTCAAATATTGTATTCCTTAGACCATGAGATAATACAACTCCCTGGTATCGGAAGAAAGCTTTGAGGTCATCAAACGTCACCCTATGAGAGGGTGATCATAAAGGTGTCTCTCAGGTGATCGGAAAGTATCTGTTGGGTTGTACGTATCGAGATGGGATTTGTCCCTCCCAAGTCAGAGAGATATATACTTCGGGCCCACTCGGTAATCGATATCAACACCGCTTGCAAGCATATGGTTAAGGAGTTAATCACAAAGTGATATCGGATTACGGAACGAGTAAAGTACTTGTTGTGAACGAGATTGAACTAGGTATGACGGTACCGACGATCAAATCTCGGGCAAGTAAAATATCGCGAGACGAAGGGAATATATATATGGGATTGATTGAATCCTGGCATCGTGGTTCATCCGATATGATCATCGATGAATGTGTGGGAGTCAATATGGGTTTCCAGACCCCGCTGTTGATTATTGATAGAAGATTATGTCTGCATATTCTCGAACCCGCAGGGTCACACACTTAACGTGTCTCGACGCTAGGATAGATTGGATAATTGGTTTATGAGTTTTTTGTTCGGAGTCTCGGATGGGATCCGGGACATCACGAGAGGTTCCGGAGTGGTCCGGAGAATAAGATTCATATAAGGCAGTGCAGTTTTTGGAGTTCGGAATTGTTCCGGGTTAATCGGTATTGTACCGGAAGCTTCTAGAACCTTCTGGAAGGGGACCAACGTGGCCCCACCTTCCGGGAGGGGGCATGGGCCTATGAGGGAGTGCCCTGGCCGCATTGGGCCAGGGGCACAAGGCCCCATAGGGCCCAGCCGGCCAAGAGAGTTTTAAACTCGAGATAGACCTTCTAGAAGGGGGGTTTCCTTGCCCCCCACTCCTTATCCTTTGGGGCCGCCGGTTTGGGCTTGGGGGAGGGGCTAGGGCTGCACCCCCCTCTATATAAAGAGGGGTGGGGGCGCACCAACCCCCTACACCTTCCCCTCCAACCCTAGCCACCCTACTGCCCTCCTCTCTCCCTCCCGACTGCTTGTAGGCGAAGCTCTGCTGCAGAAATTCTCCACCATATACACCACGCCGTCGTGTTGTAGATCCAATCCGTCTCTCCACCATACTTGCTGGTCCGAGGAAGGAGTAGATGTCGAGGTGCTGCACGTGTGCATCTCACGGAGGCACCGCCACTTGTGGTGCTAGATCGGATCGGATCGCGAGGAGGAGAAGCGAGTACGACTACATCACCCACGTTCCGACGAACATTCCGCTGTGCGAATCTTCAAGGGTATGAAGATCTAATCCAATCTCTCTCGTTATTTGCATCTCCTAGATTAGATCTTGGCTTTCCCTCTGTTCGCATCCGTAGAAAATTTTGATTTACTATGCCGCGAAACCCTTCAGTGGTATCAGAGCTAGATCTATGCGTAGATGTGTTTCACGAGTAGAACGCAACATGGTTGTTGCGGGCGTTGATGTTTTCTGTTGCAAGCCTCTTGTTTGTGTTCTTCTTATGACACGGGATAGTGAGATTGAAGCGGTCCGGGACAACCTTACGCGACGTCGTTCGCGAGACCGGCTCCGCACTTGACGTGTGGCTTGTTCCACACATGCGGCTGGTGGATGTCAGTTTCTCTCACTATAGTTGTCATGGGATTAACACCGGAGTTTGGAAACCATAATATCACCGTTGTGGCTTTCCGTAGGTAAGAATCGTTCTTAGCATCTACTCCCATAAGCCACGTAAAACATGCAACAACAAAGTAGAGGCGTCTAACTTGTTTTTGCAGGGAGTGTTTTCTGTGATATGGTATGACCCAAGATGTGATGTGTATAATGTATGCGATGATCATGTTTTGTAATGTTTCACGACTTGCATGTCGATGAGTACACAACCGGCAGGAGCCATATGGTTGTCTTTATAATTGTGTATGACCTGTGTGTCAACTTCTTATACGCCATGTAATAGTTTCACTTTATCGCTAAGTAGTTAGCAATTAGTTGTAGTTGCTATTCGTGGTGGAGGCAATCATGGTGGAGTGATGGAGATCATGCCGGAGCGCACAATATGGAGATCATTGCGCGAAGATTGGCTATACCATGTCACATTAAAGTTATATGCATGTGATGTTTATCCTTTTATGTATCTTATTATGCTTAGATCGCGACGGTAGCATTATAAGATGATTCCTCACTTAAAGATCAAGATAAAAACTGTGTTCTCCCCAAGTATGCACCGTTGCGAAAGTTCGTCGTGTCCAAGCATCATGTGATGATCGGGTGCTATAGACTCTACGCTCACATACAACGGGTGCAAGCCAGTTTTGCACACGCGGAAATACTTGGGTCTAACTTGACGAGCCTAGCATGTACAGACATGGCCTCGGAACACAAGAACCGAAAGGTTAAGCATGAGTCATATGAATGATATGATCGACACTTCGTTGTCCACCATTGAAACCACATCTCTTCTCGTGAAGATCGGATTAGGTGTGGTGAATTTGGATCGTGTTCACTAAAACAACTTGAGGGATGTTGAATTTAGTGGGAGTTCATCTAGTAATTTGATTAAGTTGAACTATTTATCATGAACATAGTCTAAGTTGTACTTGCAAATACTGTAGATCACATGGCCAAGTCCAACTTCAACTTCAACGTTTTTGCTGAGAAGGAAAAGCTTAGAAACAATGGGTCTAACTTCACCAATTGGTTCCGCAATCTAAGAATCATTCTCTCTGGAGGTCAAAAGGACTATGTCCTTGGGAAAGCGTTAGGTGACCCCCCTGCTGCAACTACGCCGGCTGATGAGAAAACTGTCTATCAGTCGCGCAAAGATGATTATGGTGTGATTAAGAGCACCATGTTGTTTGCTATGGAACTGGAACTTCAAAATCGTTTTGAAGACTATCCCGGGCCCTTTGAGATTCTCGAAGAGGTGAAAACCATGTTTCAGACTCAGGCCCGTTCTGAGAGATATGAGATCTCTGAGAAGTTCTTTAACTGCAAGATGGAGGAAGGGAGTTCCGTTAGTGAGCACGCCATTAAGATGACGGGCTACACTCAACGCCTTGAGCAACTGGAATGCACGATTCCAGAGGAGCTCAAGATTGACAGGGTTCTGCAATCACTCCCTCCCAGCTACAAAAGTTTTGTAGTGACTCACAATCAGATTGGTTCCACTGATACGATCACCGAGCTCTTCGCAAAGCTGAAGGCCGCGGAAGTGGACATCAAAAAGGATAATCATGTTTTGATGGTCAACAAGCCCACCTTTAAGAAAGGTAAGGGAGCAAAGAAGCCCTTCAAGAAGGGCGGCGGCAAGCGCAATACCCCTGCTGAGAAGAAGCTCAGGTCTGGTCCCAAGCCGGACACTGAGTGCTTCTATTGCAAGGACAAGGGTCACTGGAAGCGTAACTGTCCGAAGTACTTAGCGGACAAGAAGGCTGGCACCATCAAAGGTATATTTGATATACATGTTATTGATGTTTTCCTTACTAGCCCTCGTTGTAGTGCCTAGGTATTTGATACCGGTTCAGTTGCTAATATTTGTAACTCGAAACAGGAGCTACAGAATAGACAGCGGTTTGCGAGGGATGAGGTGACGATGCGCGTTGGCAACGGATCAAGAGTTGATGTGATGGCCGTCGGCACGCTCTCCTTAGTTTTACCTTCGGGATTAGTTTTAAACCTTAATAAATGTTATTATGTGCCTGCGTTGAGCATGAACATTATTTCTGGATCGTGTTTATTGCAAGACGGTTATTCATTTCAATCGGAGAATAATGGTTGTTCTATTTATATGAGTAACATCTTTTATGGTCATGCACCTCTTGTGAATGGTTTATTTCTTCTAAATCTCGAAAGGGATGAAACACACATCCATAACATTGAGGCTAAGAGATGCAAAGTAGATAGTGATAATACTACTTATTTGTGGCACTGTCGTCTAGGTCATATTGGTGTAAAGCGCATGAAGAAACTCCATTCTGATGGACTTTTGGAGTCTCTTGATTTTGAATCATTTGACACATGCGAACCTTGCCTCATGGGCAAGATGATCAAAACCCCGTTCTCCGGTATGATGGAGCGAGCAACGGACTTGTTGGAAATCATACATACCGATGTATGCGGACCGATGAGTGTTTCGACGCGCGGTGGATATCGCTATTTTCTCACTTTTACCGATGACTTAAGTAGATATGGGTATATCTATTTAATGAAACATAAATCTGAAACGTTTGAAAAGTTCAAAGAATTTCAGAATGAAGTGGAGAACCATCGTAACAGAAAGATTAAGTTTCTACGATCCGATCGTGGAGGTGAATATTTGAGTTATGATTTTCTCACGCATCTTAAAGCAAGTGGAATCGTTTCACAACTCACGCCACCCGGAACACCACAGCGCAATGGTGTGTCTGAACGCCGGAACCGAACCCTATTAGATATGGTCCGATCGATGATGTCTCTTACTGATTTGCCGTTATCATTTTGGGGTTATGCATTAGAAACCGCTGCATTCACTTTAAATAGGGCACCATCTAAATCCGTTGAGACGACATCGTATGAACGGTGGTTTGGTGCTAAACCTAAGTTGTCATTTCTTAAAGTTTGGGGATGCGAAGCTTACTTCAAGAAGTTGATGCCGGACAAGCTCGAACCCAAAGCGGAGAAATGCGTCATCATAGGATACCCTAAGGAAACTATTGGGTATACCTTCTATCACAGAACCGAAGGCAAAGTGTTTGTCGCAAAGAACGGTTCCTTTCTTGTGAAGGAGTTTCTCTCGAAAGAAGTGAGTGGGAGGAAAGTAGAGCTAGACGAGGTTATTGAACCTTCTCTTGAATTGGAGAGTAGCGCAGCACCTGAAATTGTTCCAGTGCCGCCTGCACCAACAATAGAGGAAGCTAATGACAAGGATCATGAAGCTTCGGACGATGCTGCTACTGAACGTCGCAGGTCGACAAGGTCGCGTGCCCCTCCTGAGTGGTACGGCAACCCTGTCTTGACTGTCTTGTTGGTAGAAGACAGTGAACCTACGAACTATGAGGAAGCGATGATGAGCCCAGACTCTGAGAAATGGCTAGAAGCCATGAAATCCGAACTAGGATCCATGAGCGAAAACCAAGTATGGACTTTGGTGGACCCTCCTAGCGACCGTAAGGCCGTTGAGTGCAAATGGATTTTCAAGAAGAAAACGGACGCGGATGGTAATGTTACCGTGTATAAAGCACGGCTTGTCGCGAAAGGTTTTCGACAAGTTCAAGCTGTTGACTACGATGAGACTTTCTCTCCCGTAGCGATGTTTAAGTCCATTCGGATTTTATTAGCAATTGCTGCGTTTCATGATTATGAAATATGGCAGATGGATGTCAAGACTGCTTTCCTCAATGGCAACATTGATGAAGAGTTGTATATGATGCAACCCAAAGGTTTTGTTGATCCTAAGGATGTTGATAAAGTATGCAAACTTCAGCGTTCCATTTATGGACTGAAGCAAGCATCTCGGAGTTGGAACCTTCGTTTTGATCAAGTGATCAAGAGCTTTGGATTTGTTCCAAATTTCTACGAAGCTTGCATCTACAAGAAAGTGAGTGGGAGCTCGGTGACATTTCTGGTGCTATATGTGGATGACATATTGATTATTGGAAATGACATCAACATGCTTAACAATGTGAAGAGTTATTTGAACAAGTGTTTTTTCAATGAAAGACCTAGGTGAAGCTGCTTATATATTGGGCATCAAAATCTATAGAGATAGACAAAGACGCCTAATAGCTTTAAGCCAGAGTACATACCTAGACAAAGTTCTGAAAAGGTTCAGAATGGATAAGGCAAAGAAAGGTTCAGTGCCCATGTTGTCAGGTAATATATTGAGCAAGGCTCAGTGTCCAGCTACGGTAAATGATAGGGAAGCTATGAGCAAAGTGCCTTATGCCTCCGCCATAGGTTCCATCATGTATGCCATGCCGTGTACTAGACCGGATGTGTCCAATGCTCTTAGTTTGACGAGCAGATATCAAAGTGATCCAGGAGTAGAACACTGGACAACCGTGAAGAAAATCCTAAAGTACCTAAATAGAACTAAAGAAATGTTCTTAGTCTATGGGGGTGATGAACAGCTCGTCGTAAAAGGTTACGTCGATGCTAGTTTTGACACCGACAAGGATGACTCTAAATCTCAGACAGGATACGTGTATATTTTGAATGGAGGAGCTGTGAGCTGGAGAAGCTGCAAGCAAAGCGTGATCGCGGGATCTACAGTAGAAGCGGAATACATGGCTGCTGCAGAAGCGTCAAGTGAAGGAGTTTGGATCAGGAACTTCATCACTGAGCTTGGCGTGGTTCCAAGTGCATTGGACCCACTGGAGATATTGCGTGACAACACTGGTGCCATAGAACTCGCTAAGGAACCAAGATATCATCCAAAGACCAAGCATATCAACCGCAAGTTTCATATAATCCGAGATTATATAGCAGATGGAGATCTGAAGATTAGCAAAGTACATACAGATCTGAATGTCGCAGATCCATTGACTAAACCTCTTCCACGTGTAAAACATGATCAGCACCTCAGTGCCATGGGTTTGAGATTGTTTCCAGATGTAAACTAGATTATTGACTCTAGTGCAAGTGGGAGACTGTTGGAATTATGCCCTAGAGGCAATAATAAAGATGTTATTATTATAATTCTTGTTCATGATAAAGTTTATATTCCATGCTAGAATTGTATTAAGCGAAAACTTTAATACTTGTGTGGTTTGTGAACAACACCGTGTCCCTAGTATGCCTCTATGGACTAGCTCATTGATTAATGATGGTTAAGGTTTCCTAACCATAGACATGAGTTGTCGATTAATAATGAGATCATATCATTGGGAGAATGATATGATGGACAGACCCAAACTAAGCGAAGCAATTAGATCGTGTCATCGTGTTCGTCTTTGTGAAGCTTTTTCTTATGTCAAATATTGTATTCCTTAGACCATGAGATAATACAACTCCCTGGTATCGGAAGAAAGCTTTGAGGTCATCAAACGTCATCCTATGAGAGGGTGATCATAAAGGTGTCTCTCAGGTGATCGGAAAGTATCTGTTGGGTTGTACGTATCGAGATGGGATTTGTCCCTCCCAAGTCGGAGAGATATATACTTCGGGCCCACTCGGTAATCGATATCAACACCGCTTGCAAGCATATGGTTAAGGAGTTAATCACAAAGTGATATCGGATTACGGAACGAGTAAAGTACTTGTTGTGAACGAGATTGAACTAGGTATGACGGTACCGACGATCGAATCTCGGGCAAGTAAAATATCGCGAGACGAAGGGAATATATATATGGGATTGATTGAATCCTGGCATCGTGGTTCATCCGATATGATCATCGATGAATGTGTGGGAGTCAATATGGGTTTCCAGACCCCGCTGTTGATTATTGATAGAAGATCATGTCTGCATATTCTCGAACCCGCAGGGTCACACACTTAACGTGTCTCGACGCTAGGATAGATTGGATAATTGGTTTATGAGTTTTTTGTTCGGAGTCTCGGATGGGATCCGGGACATCACGAGAGGTTCCGGAGTGGTCCGGAGAATAAGATTCATATAAGGCAGTGCAGTTTTTGGAGTTCGGAATTGTTCCGGGTTAATCGGTATTGTACCGGAAGCTTCTAGAACCTTCCGGAAGGGGACCAACGTGGCCCCACCTTCCGGGAGGGGGCATGGGCCTATGAGGGAGTGCCCTGGCTGCATTGGTCCAGGGGCACAAGGCCCCATAGGGCCCAGCCGGCCAAGAGAGTTTTAAACTCGAGATAGACCTTCTAGAAGGGGGGGTTTCCTTGCCCCCCACTCCTTATCCTATGGGGCCGCCGGTTTGGGCTTGGGGGAGGGGCTAGGGCTGCGCCCCCACTCTATATAAAGAGGGGTGGGGGCACACCAACCCCCTACACCTTCCCCTCCAACCCTAGCCGCCCTGCTGCCCTCCTCTCTCCCTCCCGACTGCTTGTAGGCGAAGCCCTGCTGCAGAAATTCTCCACCATATACACCACGCCGTCGTGTTGTAGATCCAATCCGTCTCTCCACCATACTTGCTGGTCCGAGGAAAGAGGAGACGTCGAGGTGCTGCACGTGTGCATCTCACGGAGGCACCGCCACTTGTGGTGCTAGATCGGATCGGATCGCGAGGAGGAGAAGCGAGTACGACTACATCACCCATGTTCCGACGAACGTTCCGCTGTGCGAATCTTCAAGGGTATGAAGATCTAATCCAATCTCTCTCGTTGTTTGCATCTCCTAGATTAGATCTTGGCTTTCCCTCTGTTCGCATCCGTAGAAAATTTTGATTTACTATGCCGCGAAACCCTTCAGAAGGGAGGTCGACCTCGTCTTCGCTTGGCGCGCTTGGAGGCATGGTTGCGCACACGTACGTGAGGTAGGGAGGCCACCAGCCACCCCAGAACCTTCAGCCCCTGTGTGGCATCCCGCAAAACCACTACTAGAAAATCGCGTTGTTTTTGTGCATTGCATCATCATGACCGCATGCTCATGTCATCATGCCACATTGCATTTGAGCATCGTCATCATCTTGCATTTGCTTGCATAAAACAATTTTCGGGAAAACCTAATTTGTTTTCTAAACGCCTCGTCTTAATTCAAACGCAAAACCCGGGTCTTCGGATTATCTTGTTTTGTCTGCTATCGGTTTGCAAAAGTTTGTTTGAAATAAATAAATTATTTAATTATTTTTAAGTGGGGCAGTCGAACGGGCCGATCCGACCCGGACGACCACCCCCAGTATTAAAACGGTCCACCTAGACCAGCCCCCTCTAAATTCTAAAACTATCCAACCTAATCTACCCACACCCCCTCCACCTCACCCCAGCCAATGGCCTCTCGCCACCTCACCTCTCCTCCCTCCCCCACCCAATCACCCCCTGCCACGTCAGCCACTCCCTCTCACTCCCATACCGATCCACCCAGTCCACCGCGCCCTCTCTCCCCTGGCCCCACACGTCAGCCCCACCCCACTCAACCTCACCCCCACCACAGCCCACGCCCCGACCCCACCCTCCGGCCCCACTTCGTTCTCTCTCTCTCCCTCCCCACGCACGCGTCCCCCCCCACGCGCTCCCTCACCCGCTCCCGCAACCGCCCGACGCGCTCGCCCCCGCCTCTCTCCTTCTTCCTCCGCTCCGGCGCTCCCGCGGCCGCCCTCCCCCTCTCGCCACCCCGGCCCGAGCCGCCCCCCCTCCGCCTGCATCTCCCCGTCGGCCGCCCTCGCCGGACCGCCTCGGTTCCCCTCCGTCCCCTCCGCGCCCGGCGCCGCCCGCCCGCGGCCGCTCCCCCTCGAGCTCCTCTCCCGCCGGCGAGCTCCGCCTGCGCCACCCCGGCCCCGAGCTCCCCGGCGCCGGTCGACCTCGCCCCTCCCCTCTGCAGACCCTGCCGGCCTCGCCTTCTTCACCGCCTCCGGCCGCGGCACCGACCCCGGCGAGCTCCTCCGACCGCCCGCCGCGTCCTCTGCCTCCACCTCGCCGGCGCCGCCTCGCCCCGACCCCGCTCGCCGCAGCCTCCTCCTCGTCCTCGCCGGCCCGCGGCCCCGGCAACAACCGCAGCAACCGCCGGCAGCCGCCACCGCGGTGCTCCCCTCCCCTCCCGTTGCCAAGCCCGGCCCCGGCCGCGCCGACGTCCGCCCCGCCGGCCACGGCCCGTCTGCGCCGCTTCCGCCACCCGCGGGACTCCGCCGAGCCTGACCCCCTCCGGTCGTCGCTGCAAACCGCCGCCGGCGAACCCCGCCTTCGCGCCCCCTTCTCTGCCTCGCGCCCGCGTGCCGGCCTCGTCCTCACCCTCCTGGACGCACGTAGGACTGCGGGTCGACGCCGCGCTCCCCGCATCATGGTGGCCGCCCTCTGTTTCCCAGTCTCAGGCCAGCGTTTTGCTGCTGATGCCCAGGTTGCAGTACGGCAGTTGGATCGCAAGGTTCAAACCGGTGTCATCAAGATCTTCTCAGAACGCGTAATCCTCCTTCATGGACCCCCGAAGACCAAGCCTCGACACCCCGAACCCGGTGTCGCGCCAAGACCTCCTATCCGGATCCGAAGACCGAACCCGAGCGCCCAGATCGCCTTCCTGGACCCCTGAAGACCGGTCCGAAGCTCCAAGGCCCGAACCCGAAGACCGCCAAGAACGCCACCGGTACGACAAGCACTTCGCCGTGGAGCGCCAAGTTCTCCCTCCCGGATGCCAAGACCGACTCGATGGCGCCGGCCCGACAAGATCGACACCGACCCGGAAGAATCCGATGCGCCCTGACGCCGAACCAAGTCCTGCTTCCCGGTTGCGACAAGACCCCTTCCCGCACCGATCCCGATCCCGTCGAGCCGTTCCTCGTCGAACCCTGAGACCGATCCCCGAACCCGAACCCCGGAACCCCAAGATCTGCCGAACCCTAACGTGTGATTCCCTTCCCGAGCCCTATTTTATAAAATGGAATATAAACTGTCGCATATTAATTGATCATGCATGCATACTTGTCTGTGGTTTGGGGGCCTTATGCCGATTCACCTCATAATTAAATATGAGGCCCATGTGCGGGCAAATCTAGTCTCATATTGGCCTCATTTAAATTTGTGTAGCGAACCGATGAGGTAATCTTGCCTTGTTAAGACAACATTTAATTTGCGGGGTAGATAAACAACATGAACCATTTAATTAATTGTCGGAACCCCGGTTCCACTTAATATGGCCTAATTGCATCGCACCTTTGCCATGCCATACATCATACATGCATCATGCCCGATCTTCCGCCGTTGTATTAAATATTGCATCCGGTGTTTATTCTAGTGTTTTGGTTCTTCGCGGATAAGGCCGTTGAGTTGATGCGAGTGTCGACCCGATCTTCGGTTGAACCTTCGACAATGTTTTCAGGCGAGCATCTCCCCCTTTCTACCTATCTTACTTTTATAGTATTTATTCCCTCCTGTTGATCTATTGCTATCTGTGTTGCGATGCTCTAGTTTTCGTACCCGAGATATCCCTTGCCGCCTTATATTACCTTGGACACCTCCTATTACCTGTTGTTTGGTGGATAGTTGGACTTGCGCGTCGTAGTCGTTTGCTCAAGTGTTGTTGCGTGTCGTCAAGTGCCACAGTTGTTGGTGTATGGCCGCATGTTGATGTTGGAGATGATCATGGTTTTACTTATCGTTCACTTTAATTCCTGTTTAACAACTAAAATTGAAGTAAGTAAGCAGAGGCATCGGTGGGTGATAGATAATATTTGGTTTCTGACCGCCCACTTGTGTCCCGTAGGACCCCGAGTACTTGATACCTGCTCCTTGAATATTCGCGCTATCCACATACGGGGAATTATGGGCCCCCCTTAGCCAGAGCTTGATTCAGTCTTATTTCTTGGGGCCACAAACTAGTTTGAGGTTTTATTTACGATCCTATACTTATGCCATGCTTTACTGCTTTATTTATGATTGTGCGAGGAGCACACTGTACTGTTTAGGATCGTGACCCGTTTTCGCGGTATCGACACCCCGAGTTTTCGGGTTCCCAGTCGTTTACAGCCGGCCCCACAAACCTCGGGTCCGTCTCGGAGCTAGCTTACTTCGTTGCGGGTATACTCCAAGGGGTGGCCCCCTGAAATATTTCTGAATCCTGTGATTGCTTTGTCGTGAAAGCCTCGTTGGGTTTTGATTTGGTTTTTCCGAGGTTGATCGTGTGTGTGTTGCTATTTGTGCACCCCGGCCGGGTTAAAACTTTCTGAAAGCCGTGTCCGCGGTTATGGACGACTTGGAGCACAGTATCTCGATCATAGACAACTATAACTAAAGTAGTGCTGTAAATTTGACTTTATAATGACTAGTAATCAGCTTCACTATAATGGAATGGCTAAATAAAACTGCCAACAATTGCTTGCTTGGGTCGTCGCCAGCGACCATTGTATCTGACTAGTAAGTATTGCAACTACAACGGAATGGCTAAATAAAAGTACCAACAACTGCTGGGTTTTGGGGTTATCTCATGCTATTTGTATCTGATTAGTAAGTGAGGAAACTATAACGGAATGGTTAACTAAAGGTGCCCACTGCTTATTTTATCAGGACGACTGTCTATATTTGACTAGTAATTGCCGCAACTATAACGGAATGAGTAAAATTGCCAACTGTGTGAGTTCCTCGGTTGACTTCCTCGTTTGGTCTCGAGGGGGAAACACCAGGATGGGTTTGTTTGGTGTTAGCTTCAGGTTGGATCCGGATAGGTCATTCTTATCCCTCTCTGATAACCGCCAGTTGTATCGAGTCTCTATAGGTAGTTTAGTGCATGCTGCCGCTGCCGCTCAGTCCACCATACCTATGTAGGCGAGGACCGCCGAATTCTAGTCTCGCCGTGTACTGGCCTCAGTACTGACGCTCCTCTTTTCCTTTTGCCCTTTGTCGGCACCCCTTTTGTTTAAGCAGGTTTTGAGATCGACGTCGTTAGCAGGGTTACCCTTCCGGCTTGGCCTGGGCAGGGTTATGGACGCCATTGGTTATTCTTCAGGGCTCTTAGCCCCATTTGCGTCTTGTCCGTAGTCGGACGCTCCATCATTTTCAAGGTGATTTGGATCTTTGTACTGTATATCTGTATTCTTGACTCATGGAGTCGTGTTGTATATATATCTGCTCTGTGGGTCCCATCGAGGACTGTTGTGTAATGTTATTACTTCGTTTTCCACCCGCACGAAAGTGCCTAGTGGGCACCTTTGAATCGTTTCTATGCGGGTTTGGCGGGTTTCGCTAAAACTTGCATAGGGTCGATTCTGAGGGTGTTACAGAGTGGTATCAGAGCTCAGCAGTTGCGATACCCCACAAGTCCAGCCTGTAGGATAACCTAGCTAACGGCCGAAGTAGAGTGTCAAAACTATTTTCGCAAAATCGGTTGGATAGTTCTGATTAGGTCTGCTTTTACTCCTTACCCCTCTGCTATTCTCCTCTCACCTCTGCGTGTTTCGAATCCGCCCTCTTCTCTTTCTTCGAGTCCAGGAATTCTCGTGGTTGGGTTTCCGTCGTACCTTCAGGGTTCGCTTCCTCCTCTAATAACGGTGTTCTACCATCCGGTGTTCGTGCTGCCTGAGGAATCCGTCTCTTGCGGTACCATTATGTGTTCCTTGTTTGCGCCTTCCGGTGTTTCTCCGACGCGACGACATCATCTACGCCAGATCCGATGCAGAGTCTGCATCACTGCTTTGTTTCTGAACCTCGATTGTCAAGATCTTCAGTTTGATTCCGAGAATGGTTGCACGCTCTTCTACTGATTGTGCGGAGTAATAGTTTGGGTGCGTGATGGATTGGCCCCCATGCCGACTACCCCTTCTATTCGCTTATGCACATTGAAGTGGATGAGAATGCATAGGTTCTCTCTTCCTGTCAGAGTTAGAGGTGGCTTTATTTGTTGATACCTCTACCTTCGACCTTTTGTTCCCGGAGTGTTCTCTCGACGATCACGGCCAACGACCTCTTGTTAGTGGTGTCGCGAGGATCTACACGAAGCGAGAAGACGCAGATCGCCGACCTTCCTTCCGGTACCATGAGGCGGATCTCGAGGGCGAGATCCATTGTTAGTGGTGTCGAATTGTGGCATCCCGCAAAACCACTACTAGAAAATCGCGTTGTTTTTGTGCATTGCATCATCATGACCGCATGCTCATGTCATCATGCCACATTGGATTTGAGCATCGTCATCATCTTGCATTTGCTTGCATAAAACTATTTTCGGGAAAACCTAATTTGTTTTCTAAACGCCTCGTCTTAATTCAAACGCAAAACCCGGGTCTTCGGATTATCTTGTTTTGTCTGCTATCGGTTTGCAAAAGTTTGTTTGAAATAAATAAATTATTTAATTATTTTTAAGTGGGGCAGTCGAACGGGCCGATCCGACCCGGACGACCACCCCCAGTATTAAAACGGTCCACCTAGACCAGCCCCCTCTAAATTCTAAAACTACCCAACCTAATCTACCCACACCCCCTCCACCTCACCCCAGCCAATGGCCTCTCGCCACCTCACCTCTCCTCCCTCCCCCACCCAATCACCCCCTGCCACGTCAGCCACTCCCTCTCACTCCCATACCGATCCACCCAGTCCACCGCGCCCTCTCTCCTTTGGACCCACACGGCAGCCCCACCCCACTCAACCTCACCCCCACCACAGCCCACGCCCCGACCCCACCCTCCGGCCCCACCACGTTCTCTCTCTCTCCCTCCCACGCACGCGTCCCCCCCCACGCGCTCCCTCACCCGCTCCCGCAACCGCCCGACGCGCTCGCCCCCGCCTCTCTCCTTCTTCCTCCGCTCCGGCGCTCCCGCGGCCGCCCTCCCCCTCTCGCCACCCCGGCCCGAGCCGCCTCCCCTCCGCCTGCATCTCCCCGTCGGCCGCCCTCGCCGGACCGCCTCGGTTCCCCTTCGTCCCCTCCGCGCCCGGCGCCGCCCGCCCGCGGCCGCTCCCCCTCGAGCTCCTCTCCCGCCGGCGAGCTCCGCCTGCGCCGCCCCGGCCCTGAGCTCCCCGGCGCCGGTCGACCTCGCCCCTCCCCTCTGCAGACCCCGCCGGCCTCGCCTTCTTCACCGCCTCCGGCCGCGGCACCGACCCCGGCGAGCTCCTCCGACCGCCCGCCGCGTCCTCTGCCTCCACCTCGCCGGCGCCGCCTCGCCCCGACCCCGCTCACCGCAGCCTCCTCCTCGTCCTTGTCGGCCCGCGGCCCCGGCAACAACCGCAGCAACCGCCGGCAGCCGCCACCGCGGTGCTCCCCTCCCCTCCCGTCGACAAGCCCGGCCCCGGCCGCGCCGACGTCCGCCCCGCCGGCCACGGCCCGTCTGCGCCGCTTCCGCCACCCGCGGGACTCCGCCGAGCCCGACCCCCTCCGGCCGTCGCTGCAAACCGCCGCCGGCGAGCCCCGCCTTCGCGCCCCCCTTCTCTGCCTCGCGCCCGCGTGCCGGCCTCGTCCTCACCCTCCTGGACGCACGCAGGACTGCGGGTCGACGCCGCGCTCCCCGCATCATGGTGGCCGCCCTCTGTTTCCCAGTCTCAGGCCAGCGTTTTGCTGCTGATGCCCAGGTTGCAGTACGTCAGTTGGATCGCAGGGTTCAAACCGATGTCATCAAGATCTTCTCAGAACGCGTAATCCTCCTTCATGGACCCCCGAACACCAAGCCTCGACACCCCGAACCCGGTGCCGCGCCAAGACCTCCTATCCGGATCCGAAGACCGAACCCGAGCGCCCAGATCGCCTTCCTGGACCCCTGAAGACCGGTCCGAAGCGCCAAGGCCCGAACCCGAAGACCGCCAAGAACGCCACCGGTACGACAAGCACTTCGCCGTGGAGCGCCAAGTTCTCCCTCCCGGATGCCAAGACCGACTCGATGGCGCGGGCCCGACAAGATCGACACCGACCCGGAAGAATCCGATGCACCCTGACGCCGAACCAAGTCCTGCTTCCCGGTTGCGACAAGACCCCTTCCCGCATCGATCCCGATCCCGTCGAGCCGTTCCCCGTCGAACCCTGAGACCGATCCCCGAACCCGAACCCCGGAACCCCAAGATCTGCCGAACCCTAACGTGTGATTCCCTTCCCAAGCCCTATTTTATAAAATGGAATATAAACTGTCGCATATTAATTGATCATGCATGCATACTTGTCTGTGGTTTGGGGGCCTTATGCCGATTCACCTCATAATTAAATATGAGGCCCATGTGCGGGCAAATCTAGTCTCATATTGGCCTCATTTAAATTTGTGTAGCGAACCGATGAGGTAATCTTGCCTTGTTAAGACAACATTTAATTTGCGGGGTAGATAAACAACATGAACCATTTAATTAATTGTCGGAACCCCGGTTCCACTTAATATGGCCTAATTGCATCGCACCTTTGCCATGCCATACATCATACATGCATCATGCCCGATCTTCCGCCGTTGTATTAAATATTGCATCCGGTGTTTATTCTAGTGTTTTGGTTCTTCGCGGATAAGACCGTTGAGTTGATGCGAGTGTCGACCCGATCTTCGGTTGAACCTTCGACAATGTTTTCAGGCGAGCATCTCCCCCTTTCTACCTATCTTACTTTTATAGTATTTATTCCCTCCTGTTGATCTATTGCTATCTGTGTTGCGATGCTCTAGTTTTTGTACCCGAGATATCCCTTGCCGCCTTATATTACCTTGGACACCTCCTATTACCTGTTGTTTGGTGGATAGTTGGACTTGCGCGTCGTAGTCGCTTGCTCAAGTGCTGTTGCGTGTCGTCAAGTGCCACAGTTGTTGGTGTATGGCCGCATGTTGATGTTGGAGATGATCATGGTTTTACTTATCGTTCACTTTAATTCCTGTTTAACAACTAAAATTGAAGTAAGTAAGCAGAGGCATCGGTGGGTGATAGATAATATTTGGTTTCCGACCGCCCACTTGTGTCCCGTAGGACCCCAAGTACTTGATACCTGCTCCTTGAATATTTGCGCTATCCACATACGGGGAATTATGGGCCCCCCTTATCCAGAGCTTGATTCAGTCTTATTTCTTGGGGCCACAAACTAGTTTGAGGTTTTATTTACGATCCTGTACTTATGCCATGCTTTACTGCTTTATTTACGATTGTGCGAGGAGCACACTGTACTGTTTAGGATCGTGACCCATTTTCGCGGTATCGACACCCCGAGTTTTCGGGTTCCCAGTCGTTTACAGCCGGCCCCACAAACCTCGGGTCCGTCTCGGAGCTAGCTTACTTCGTTGCGGGTATACTCCAAGAGGTGGCCCCCTGAAATATTTCTGAATCCTGTGATTGCTTTGTCGTGAAAGCCTCGTTGGGTTTTGATTTGATTTTTCCGAGGTTGATCGTGTGTGTGTTGCTATTTGTGCACCCCGGCCGGGTTAAAACTTTCTGAAAGCCGTGTCCGCGGTTATGGACGGCTTGGAGCACAGTATCTCGATCATAGACAACTATAACTAAAGTAGTGCTGTAAATTTGACTTTATAATGACTAGTAATCAGCTTCACTATAATGGAATGGCTAAATAAAACTGCCAACAATTGCTTGCTTGGGTCGTCGCCAGCGACCATTGTATCTGACTAGTAAGTATTGCAACTATAACGGAATGGCTAAATAAAAGTACCAACAACTGCTGGGTTTTGGGGTTATCTCATGCTATTTGTATCTGATTAGTAAGTGAGGCAACTATAACGGAATGGTTAACTAAAGGTGCCCACTGCTTATTTTATCAGGACGACTGTCTATATTTGACTAGTAATTGCCGCAACTATAACGGAATGAGTAAAATTGCCAACTGTGTGAGTTCCTCGGTTGACTTCCTCGTTTGGTCTCGAGGGGGAAACACCAGGATGGGTTTGTTTGGTGTTAGCTTCAGGTTGGATCCGGATAGGTCATTCTTATCCCTCTCTGATAACCGCCAGTTGTATCGAGTCTCTATAGGTCGTTTAGTGCATGCTGCCGCTGCCGCTCAGTCCACCATACCTATGTAGGCGAGGACCGCCGAATTCTAGTCTCGCCGTGTACTGGCCTCAGTACTGACGCTCCTCTTTTCCTTTTGCCCTTTGTCGGCACCCCTTTTGTTTAAGCAGGTTTTGAGATCGACGTCGTTAGCAGGGTTACCCTTCCGGCTTGGCCTGGGCAGGGTTATGGACGCCATTGGTTATTCTTCAGGGCTCTTAGCCCTATTTGCGTCTTGTCCGTAGTCGGACCCTCCATCATTTTCAAGGTGATTTGGATCTTTGTACTGTATATCTGTATTCTTGACTCATGGAGTCGTGTTGTATATATATCTGCTCTGTGGGTCCCATCGAGGACTGTTGTGTAATGTTATTACTTCGTTTTCCACCCGCACGAAAGTGCCTGGTGGGCACCTTTGAATCGTTTCTATGCGGGTTTGGCGGGTTTCGCTAAAACTTGCATAGGGTCGATTCTGAGGGTGTTACACCCTGCCTGAGCGTGGTGGACGCCCTTGCTAGATTCCTCGATGGATTTGATTTGATAATCTATTTTCCTCCTATTTCCTATTCCCCTTCTCTTTTCTGATGGATTCGGTGATTCTGATTGATTGCGGCACAATATGTTAACTGGTAAAACTGAACTTAGGAAGGGTTTCCGACTTACTAATATTGCAAATGTCGTACAAGGAGCAAACGTTTATCCATTTGCCTGTACCTCTAATTTGTTGGTCTATACCTGGCTGGTGGTGGACAGGGAGGCCACGACAGCCCGTATGGTGCATTTCTCATGCTTTCTTGTTCGTGGAGTGGAAGCTCATGTATTGATTCCTGATTTATTTTCACATCAGCTTTGTTTAGATGTGAACTCGCAATTTTTCCCTATGATTTTTTGTGCAATCTGTTCATCAACGGGTTTGCAGGGCTGTTGTGTTTTCCTCATTGTGGACCGAGATTCATGTTTAAGATGCTTAGGTCTGGTGTGAGCCGGAGATCGTAGGGACCAAAGCCCAACAACCCTGTTAGGCTCCGTACTCTGCTCCGACACCATGGTAGCTTTTGGCGTCGAGGGTCCAACCATCGGTGGGGTTGAGGAAGGAAGATATTCACAGGCGTTGGATACTTGAAGGAGACTCCGGTTAACCACAACGCTTTTTCCTGTCCCACTTTTTACGATCGACGGACGATTTTTTTTTAACATGGGTGTTTTTTATAAACTGCCCAAGCTGCTGCCATGAGAGTCCCCACGAGAGCCGTTGGTCCACGCCACCAGCAACTTCGGTGCCAAGCACCTCCTGCCCCCGACCTGTCTGACCCCGACCCGACACGCTGGATCTGAACTACGCCCAAGGAGTTGTCCATGGTAGGCTGGATCCATAAAAAACGGCATGGTGGCTGATTCATGATGCTTTTTGTTGATCCCTATCTTCAGATCCATTTTAATTTTAGGTGTAAACTTAAATTTGTTTTCCAAGATTTTTGTGTGGAATATTTAAATCAACGAGATTTTTTTTCCTCACGGCGTACCGAGATACATGTTCAGGATGCTTAACTTGGTCATTTATGATCTGAAACAAGCCTATCAATTTATTGTTACCATTGTTGGATGAAACTTTTGTGGAAATAGATTGATGAACAATATTAGCTTCATACTCCGTAATGTATGAGTATATGCTTCAGAATCTTGATCACACTACTTTCTAATGAATGGTGGAGAAATGAAAGAAATAAAGCATATCTCGGTGTAGTCATAAATCTAATAAAAAATTCATAGGTCTATTACATTGGTAGGGTTCCAATCGTACAACTTTTATCTCGTTACTATGCACTGACATTATTTATTATGTTCAAAAGGAATCCACAAACATAAGCCCCAAAGTGATGTTGAAAAGAAATTAAAACTTAGTGTGACATGTGTTACGAGAAAAAAAATTTACTAACCGTGACCGTGGCAATGCACGGACATTCAGCTAGTAAACTCTAATAATAACCATTTCAAAAACTGAACTAAGATATTTAAAGGATCTAGCAAAGTGATCGATCTGGTTTGCGTGCCTAGAGTATATTTGTTGTTCGTGTATGAAATTTACAAAATGTTTCCACTTTTTGACTAAAAAATCTTAAATCAAATCAAGTTTGTACTCAATCAAGAAAAAACCTGATACCACAAGAATAATTTGGTAACTAAGCCCACAGACACAAAAACAACTCTAACAAAGGAGACGCTAAACAAATGAGAGATTCCCCTCTTTGTTGTGCTAAATCAAGGTTCGGTGGGTTGGGGATCAGATGTGCAACACTCCGGGCAAAAGTCCTTCCTTCTTTTCGATGCCCGCGATGATGGCGGCTACGGGTGTCGTTTCCTCATGGAGGCGTCATCGAGGAGTTCTGGGCACCCCTCACCCTCGAAAAGTTGTCTCCGGGTGAAAACCTAGATTGGCGGCGTCCTGGATGTCGGTACTTGTTGGAAGCATCGCTTAGGGGGACACGACTTGGTGGAGCACATGGTTTATGGATATGTATCGCTATGGTGTTCGTTGTTGCCCAGCACAGAAGCTTTTGGGGTGCAATTCACGCCATGGCTGGTGCTTCCAAGATTGAGCCTTTGTCAAGGCCAGCCAGGTCCTTCCCTTCACTCACCGACTCCCTAGGCGCAAAGAGTGAGAGGTACCTAGGCTAGGGCGGTCTTAAGGTAGTGCTCCTCCTTTGGAGGTCACCGACATTTGCCGAGATGCGTCCTTGAGTATCTCGGTTGGTAATGTGAGGCCTTCTTGTTGTAGGTATATGTAGAGTAGTGGTGGCCATTGCCGCTGTAAGTGTGATGTGGTGTTCGTTGCGACGCACCTGTCGAATTCAATGTTGTATCGGTCGTCGGCCTCTTCTTCTGTGTGATTGATTTGAATAACCCTAACAAATAAGATATTACAACTAGGAATCCGTGCCTCAAAGCTCTCATGTGGGACAAGCTATAGCCGAACTCATCGTTATTGCGCCACCAGAACTCTTGTTGGCGATAGAAAACATCGAGAAATGCAACCACTTAAGTACCTACAAAGACATGTTGACGACCAAACCTCATTGAATTGCAATAGCAGTGGATCATCCACGACAAAGATTGGCAATTTCCCAAACATATCAGGAGGAGAAGTAATCCTATCTAGGTAGGCAACTGTAGTAGTGTCCGGAGGCGGAGGGGAGGAGGGTACCGCGGCGGCGCGGCCGGAGGCAGAGCTCGGCCAGAGCCTGCCGGCGACGGCGAGGTCGCAGGGGGCAGACGGAGGCGGGGCCGCGGTGGCGGGCGGTCGCGAGGCGAGGCTGCAGGGCGAGCGGCGGCGCGGGGTGGGAGAGAGGGAGCGGACGCGGGCGGGCGCGGCCGCGCGTCGGAGAGGTTGAAGGCGGGGCGAGCTCGGATGAGAGGGTGCGCCCGGCGGCGATGGTCGGAGGGGGAGGGGAAGCGCCGGTGGGGGCTGGTCGCGGGGAGGGGGAGGATGCGGGGCCAGGCGGTGGAGCGGAGGTTGGAGGGAGGGGGCGGCGCCGGCGAGGGACAGAGGGGGCTCGGGCTTGGTGGAGGCAGGGAGGGAGCGAACCAGGGGAGCGGGGTGGGAGGATGGGGACGACGGGGCGGGTGCGTGTGTCCTGCGGGTGGGGCCAGGGGTGAACAGGGTCAGGGGGTGGGACCCAGGGGCAGCGGCAGGTTGGGTGGGTTGGGCGCGCGCGTGTGTGGGTTTGGGGTGAGAGGGAGGCTGCGGTTGAGAGGGGTGGGTGGTGAGGTGGCAGAGCATGGTTGGCTGGGGGATTTGGGTAGGCTGATGTGGCGAGCTGCGATTGGGTGGGATGATGTGGCTGGGGTGGGTAGGATTAGAGTTGGGTAAGAAAAGATTTGGGGTGGACCGTTCTAATTCCTGGGGGTGGTCGTTCGGGTCGAATCGGCCCGTTCGACTGCCCCCACTAAAATAATTAATTAAAATATTTATTTCAACCAGCGCTTTTGCAATCCGACAGCGGACAAAACAAAATAATCCGGAGACCCGGTTTTGCGTTTGAACAAAGACGGGGCATTTTAGAAAACACAAAATAGGTTTTTCTGCAAATAGTTTTGTACGATCAAATGCAAGATGATGACGATGCTCAAATGCAATGTGGCATGATGACATGAGCATGCGGTCATGATGATGCAATGCACAAAATCAACGCGATTTTCTAGTAGTAGTTTTTGCGGGATGCCACAATTCGACACCACTAACAATGGATCTCGCCCTCGAGATCCGCCTCATGGTACCGGAAGGAAGGTCGGCGATCTGCGTCTTCTCGCTTCGTGTAGATCCTTGCGACACCACTAACAAGGGGTCGTGGTCCGTGATCGTCGAGAGAACACTCCGGGAACAACAGGTCGAAGGTAGAGGTATCAACAAATAAAGCCACCTCTAGCTTCCGTGGACGGAGTAAAACTGCTGGATCCACTGATTCGATGTACAAGAGCGAATGATAAGAGTAGTGGTATGGTAGCTACTCCATCCCGCACTCAAACCATTACTCTGCACACGAATAGGCGGATTATGCAACCAACTCTCGGAATTAGACTGAAGATCTCGTCAAGCGAGGTTCGGAAAACAAAGGAGGGATGCAGACTCTGCATCGGATCTGGCGTAGATGATGTCGTCGCGTCAGAAAACACCGGAAGGCACAGACAAGGAACAAAGAATGGTAACACCGTAGACGGATTCATCAGACAGCTTGAACACCGGATGGTAGAACACCGTTATCAGAGAAGGAAGCGAAACCCTGAAGGTACGACGGAACCCATCCACGAGAAATCCTGGACTCGAAGAGAGAGAAGAGAGCGGATTCAAAACACGCAGAGGTGAGAGGAGAACAGCAGAGGGGTAAGGAGTAAAATCAGACCTAATCAGAACTATCCAACCGATTTTGTAAAATAGTTTTTGACACTCTACTTCGGCCGTTAGCTAGGTTATCCTACAGGCTGGACTTGTGGGGGTATCGCAACTGCTGAGCTCTGATACCACTCTGTAACACCCTCAGAATCGACCCTATGCAAGTTTCAGCGATTCCCGCCAAACCCACATAGTAACGATTCAAAGGTGCCCACCAGGCACTTTCGTGCGGGTGGAAAACGAAGTAATAACATTACACAACAGTCCTCGATGGGACCCACAGAACAGATATATATAACAGCGAATCAAAGAGTCAAGAATACAGATATAATATACAAAGATCCAAATCACCTTGAAACGACACAGCGTCCAGCTACGGACAAGATGCAAATGGGGCTAAGAGCCCTGAAGAATAACCAATGGCGTCCATAACCCTGCCCAGGCCAAGACGGAAGGGTAACCCTGCTAACGACGTCGATCTCAAAACCTGCTTAAACAAAAGGGGTGCCGACAAAGGGCAAAGGAAAAAGAGGAGCGTCAGTACTGAGGCCAGTACACGGCGAGACTAGAATTCGGCGGTCCTCGCCTACATAGGTATGGTGGACTGAGCGGCAGCGGTAGCATGCACTAAACAACCTATAGAGACTCGATACAACTGGCGGTTATCAGAGAGGGGTAAGAAATACCTATTCGGAACCAACCGGATGCTACCACCAAACAAACCCATCCTGGTGTTTCCCCCTCGAGACCAAACGAGGAAGTCAACCGAGGAACTCACACAGTTGGCAGTTTTATTTATTCAGTTATCGTTGCAGCAATTACTAGTCAGGTGTAGATAATCGTCCTGATAAAATAAGCAGTGGGCCATTTTAGTTACCCATTCCGTTGTAGTTGCAACACTTACTAGTCAGATACAAATAGCATGAGATAACCCAAATCCCAGCAGTTGTTGGTACTTTTATTTAGCCATTCCGTTTTAGTTGCAATACTTACTAGTCAGGTACAATGGTCGCAAGCGACGACCCAAGCAAGCAATTGTTGGCAGTTTTAATTAGCCATTCCATTATGGTGAAGCTGATTACTAGTCATTATAAAGTCAAATTTATAGCACTACTTTAGTTATAGTTGTCTATGATCGAGATACTGTGCTCCAAGTCGTCCATAACCGCGGACACGGCTTTCAGAAAGTTTTAACCCGGCCGGGGTGCACAAATAGCAACACACACACGATCAACCTCGGAAAAACCAAATCAAAACCCAACGAGGCTTTCACGACAAAGCAATCACAGGATTCAGAAATATTTCAGGGGGCCACCCCATTGAGTAGACCCGCAACGAAGTAAGCTAGCTCCGAGATGGACTCAAGGTTTGCGTCAATGGCTGTAAACGACTGGGAACCCAAAACTGGGATTGTCGATACCGCGAAAACATTCCGCTTACCTAAACAGTACAGTGTGCTCCTCGCACAATCGTAAATAAAGCAGTAGCATGGCATAAGTACAGGATCGTAAATAAAACCTCAAACTAGTTTGTGGCCCCAAGAAATAAGACTGAATCAAGCTCTGGCTAAGGGGGGCCCATAATTCCCCGTATGTGGATAGCGCGATAAATCAAGGAACAGGTATCAAGCACTCGGGGTCCTACGGGACACAAGTGGGCGGTCGGAAACCAAATATTAGCTATCACCCACCGATGCCTCTGCTTACTTACTTCAATTTTAGTTGTTAAACAATAATTAAAGTGAGCCATAAATAAACCATGATCATCTCCAACATTGAACGGGCGGCAATTCTCCAACAACTGTGGTACTTGACGACACGCAACAGCACTTGAGCAAGCGACTACGACGGACAAGTCCAACTATCTACCAAACAACAGGTAATAGGATGTGTCCACGGCAATATAAGGCTGCAAGGGATATCACGGGTACGAAAACTAGAGCATCGCAACACAGATAGCAATAGATCAACAGGAGGGAATAAATACTATAAAAGTAAGATAGGTAGAAAGGGGGAGATGCTCGCCTGAAAACATTGTCGAAGGTTCAACCGAAGATCGGGGCGAAGCTCACATCAACTCAACGGCCTTATCCGCGAAGAAGCAAAACACTAGAATAAACACCGGATGCAATATTTAATACTACGGAAAAAGATCGGCATGCTTATGATATGATGCATGACATGGCAAAGGTGCGATGCAATTAGGCCATATTAAGCGGAACCGGGGGTCCCGACAATTAATTAGGTGGTTCATGTTATTAAACTACCCCGCAATTTAAATGTTGTTTGAACATGGCAAAAGATAGCACCGGGTTCGCTACACAAATTTAAATGAGGCCAATATAAGACTAGATTTGTCCGCATATGGGCCCCATATTAATTATGCAGTGAATCGGCATAAGGCCCCCAAACCACATGACCATATGCATGCGAGAAAGACAAATTGATATGCAACAAGTTGTATTATATTATAAAATAGGGTTTCGGTAAGGGGTTCACACATTAGGGGGGCTCGACAAACTTGGTTCCGGGGTTCGGGGTTCGGTCTCAGGGTCCAGGGTTCGACGGATTCGTTCTCGGACAACTGAGGTAGATCTTGTCGCATCCGGGTTCTCGGCGGACTCGGCGTCCGAAAAGGAGTACTTGGTTCGGTGTCAGGGCGCATCGGATTCTCCTGGTCGCTGTCGTTCTTGTCGTCGTGCCGATCTTGTCGGGTCCCACAGGGTCGATCTTGGCGTTCGAGATGCAGAACTTGGCATCCTCGAGGAAGTACTAGTCGCGCTCGGTCGGAGTCCTTGAATCCGGGAAGGAGAACTTGACGCGCCAGGGTCTCGATGTCCCCGGTTCCGATTGAAGATCTTGGTGTCCCTGTCGTTGATCTTATGGTTCCGGTTTTTCTTGCCGGTGGTCTCTGAGTCGCGCAACTTTCACTTGTCCATGAAGAAGATCATGTCGTTCCATTCCGTGTAGAAGTCCTTGTAGATGCTTCTTCGAGTGTCTCCGGTCCGATGTAGTCTTCGGGCTTGAGGATCAGTGTCGATCTTAGGACCTGTCTCGATACTGTCTTGGTGAAGGTCTTGTTAAATCTTAACACGCACTCATGCTCGATGTCGGCCATGTCGACGACCTCATCCACCAAACGATGTGTTCATGTCTGAGGTATCCAAACATCACGAAGGCACCACTCGGAGGCACGTCTGATGCTACACAGGAGGGTCCTACGGCTCACAGGCGCACTGCTCGGGCTCGGAGGGAGACGGGGTCGGGCTGCTCGCGGTCATCGACGGCGGGGCAGAGGGTCGAGGGCGACGGACGCGGGTCGGAGGCGCGGAGGAGGCCACGGGGATGGTCGGCCTGGCGAGGCGGGGGGGTGCCCAGGTCGACGGCGGGGCGCGCGGCGCCGGGCGGACGCTGGCGGGGAGGAACGCGGTGGGGCGGCGAGCGACGGCGAGGTGGAGGAGCACGCGCGGGCGGCGGCGCTGGCCCGGGCTGGAGCGTCGCGGTCGCGGCCATGGCGCGCGGCCAGCGGCCACGGAGGCCGACCAGAGGACGAGGGCGGCGGGACGAGGTCGACGGCGGCGCGGCAGGCCGGAGCAGAGGAGGCGCAGCCGGCGGGGTCGGTGGAGGCCGGAGGGCGCTAGAGGAGAAGGCCGCGAAGGGGAACGGCGGCGAGGCGGCCGCGGGCCCTGGCGGCGGAGGGGAGGAGGGTACCGCGGCGGCGCGGCCGGAGGCAGAGCTCGGCCAGAGCCTGCCGGCGACGGCGAGGTCGCAGGGGGCAGACGGAGGCGGGTCCGCGGTGGCGGGCGGTCGCGAGGCGAGGCTGCAGGGCGAGCGGCGGCGCGGGGTCGGAGAGAGGGAGCGGACGCGGGCGGGCGCGGACGCGCGTCGGAGAGTTTGAAGGCGGGCGAGCTCGGATGAGAGGGTGCGCCCGGCGGCGATGGTCGGAGGGGGAGGGGCAGCGCCGGCGGGGGCTGGTCGCGGGGAGGGGGAGGATGCGGGGCCAGGCGGTGGAGCGGAGGTTGGAGGGAGGGGGGGCGGCGCCGGCGAGGGACAGAGGGGGCTCGGGCTTGGTGGAGGCAGGGAGGGAGCGAACCAGGGGAGCGGGGTGGGAGGATGGGGACGACGGGGCGGGTGCGTGTGTCCTGCGGGTGGGGCCAGGGGTGAACAGGGTCAGGGGATGGGACCCAGGGGCAACGGCAGGTTGGGTGGGTTGGGCGCGCGCACGTGTGTGGGTTTGGGTGAGAGGGAGGCTGCGGTTGAGAGGGGTGGGTGGTGAGGTGGCAGAGCATGGTTGGCTGGGGGATTTGGGTAGGCTGATGTGGCGAGCTGCGATTGGGTGGGATGATGTGGCTGGGGTGGGTAGGATTAGAGTTGGATAAGAAAAGATTTGGGCTGGACCGTTCTAATTCCTGGGGGTGGTCGTTCGGGTCGAATCGGCCCGTTCGACTGCCCCCACTAAAATAATTAATTAAAATATTTATTTTAACCAGCGCTTTTGCAATCCGACAGCGGACAAAACAAAATAATCCGGAGACCCGGTTTTGCGTTTGAACAAAGACGGGGCGTTTTAGAAAACACAAAATAGGTTTTTCTGCAAATAGTTTTGTACGATCAAATGCAAGATGATGACGATGCTCAAATACAATGTGGCATGATGACATGAGCATGCGGTCATGATGATGCAATGCACAAAATCAACGCGATTTTCTAGTAGTGGTTTTTGCGGGATGCCACAGTAGTGGTCGTTGATGTGAAGACCTCTATGGCAATAGAGCCAAAACCCCTCACTGATTGGGTATATTTTTTGGCAACGGTTATCGTCATCCTCCCTTTGGCTTAAGATGGAACTCATTAGTTACGGTTATTCATTCTCGACTCGTCTACACTAAGCTATTTTTACGTGTCAATAATAGGAATTTATATTTCATAGCAGATTAAAATGCAGACCGGCACACGACTAAACAGTAACATATTTTTATTCAAAAACTTTGACCATTATCATCGTTAAAACTATACTTACAAATTGTAATACCAATAACAGCAATATCTCGCTAAAACTAATAAGACTTCTTATACCATTTTGCGATGATTATTTTTGATTGGATGCCCATGGTGAAGAGATTCTTCCGTTCACACACAATAGGTTCTTGTTTTTGATTGTGCAAAAATGCATTTCTTCCTTCCCACCATGTTTTGCAATTTAAACTTTATGAGCATATATTTTTCATATTAGTTGGTATATTAATTGCTACAGAAGATATTAAGTATAATTCATTGTATAAAAGGTTTTTATTGTTTATTCGAAATAACTTGATCGAAACAAGAGATGGCAAGTTTCTCTACTTGAGACGACCTACTATGCATACAATATCATGTAATTATGATCGCCATGCAAAATTAAGAGGTTTACACTTATTTATTTCTCACAGTTAAGTTGAGATGTTCTAATTTTCTTAAACTCGCTTAATGTGCGCACTTGAGCCCTCAGGGCCAATTCTCGGTAGCTTATATTTATAGAGAAACATGTCAGGGTGACGAGGCGATGGTCATTTGGGCTGCCAAGATCTCTCTCAAGATTTGTATCTTCACATGGAAGCTTGCAAATGTTCGTCTTCTTGCAGGGGAACAAATTCACAAACGTAGTGGCCCGTGGTCAGGTCGAACATCACATTTTATTTCTTGCGTTCTTGCCAAATATTTGTGGAGTGGAGTTAGAACGATGCTAAATATTTCGTACAATTTGTGCTTATTTTGCAATCATTACATTGATTTGGATTCTTTTGCAGCCCAAAGGTGGACGCTTACCAACTCACGACGCTGTAAGTGGGTGCCCCGCACGATTCTAGACGCACCCCTTCGTTGAGAGTCTCCCTCCCGCTCCCGGCTCTTCTCCCCCTTCTCCCCGGCGGCGTCGCCGGCTGGTGGGGACGGGGAAGGGGAGGCCATGCCCTCCTTCGTAGTTGTAGGTTTCTTTGTAGTGGCCTTGTGCCGGTAGTGGGCCTTGTGCCTGTAGTTTGGAGATGGGGGAAAGATCCATGCGGCTGGATCTGGATCCAGATAGGGTTCACCCTCCTCCTCTTGCTGTGCTCTCCGGCCGGCCTCGGTGGCGAGGGGAGATCAGAGCAGTTGGGGGTGTCGTGGACCACCGTCTCCGTCAATAATCTTGTCGCGTTTGTCCCCTCCTTCTGGTGGTGTGGTGTTGCTCTGCAGGATGCTCTGGCCGGCTGTGGCGGCGAGGGGAGCGGCTCCTGCAGGACACCTTCTGCTCCTCTTAGAAGGGGGATGAGTCGGCCTCTTCATCGGCTCACCGTGGTTTCCTCGGTGGAAAAATGGAGGACATGGCCTGTGGGCTGAAGATCCAGAGAACTGGCGTTGGTGGCTTCGTTATCTTCATCTATTGCGATGACCTCTGTTGCTGCTGGAGCTCTAACCCCAACGAATCTCCTCCAGTTTGCATCTTGGGTGGCTCGGGTGGTTCGCCGGCTTCATCGATTTCGCCGGCCAGTTTCCGATGCACCCCACTTCAACCTCCGGCGGGAGGCCCCTTAACCTTGCCAGTTAATGGCGAGTACGCTGCTGGCGATGGTGGCAATAGCATCGCCGGCGAGGTTGGGATTTGCACAAGGACTCGATGGCTTTTGCAGATTCTTTCTAGGGTTCTTTATGCAAATTGGAAGGACATGGTTGTATTTTGCTATCTTTCAGGTCCTTTCTACAGTATTGTAACAATTTTGATTATATAATGCCAGTTCTAGGACCTTCGGGTCCTTCCCGTTCAAAAAAAAAGGTGGACGCTTTTGGACAACTCGCAATAAATTTACTATTTAGGCTAAATTCCCTAACTAGTTGGTCGTGTTTTTAAAAATGCGCTTCTTATGCAGCAATGGCGCTCCCTCCTAAAACGAAGCGAGGTTTTTTTGCTACACATTATCACGAGGCGCCCCATGAGAGCAAGTACAATAAGCTCATATAAGCAGGCTATAAGACTTTAAATAATATATTTAAGATAATGTGGAGGAGAGAGAAGTGGAGAGAGAAGATTAGTGGGCTCTCAGGCTTGTCATAGTGCTAGTAACTTGCACGTGTTAGTAGTTGATGTTACTACCTTCATAGTGAGTGATAACATGTGTATGGTGTCATGCAAGACCTAATTAATTAGGTTGTAGACTCATACAGTCTTAATATGTGTGATGTTATGGTAACTAGCTACTCCCTCCATTTCGGATTATAGGGCTAATACGTACTTCGAGAAAATAGTGTGACCATAAATTTGGTCAATAATATATAAATTATATGTCATAAAAATTATATCATTGAAAGCGTATTTAAATATAAATCTAATGGTATATTTTTTGTTAAATATAGTTTATATTTTGTTGACCAAATTTACGGTTAAACTATTTTTTCGAAATACGTATTGGCCCTATAATCCGGGATGGAGGTAGTAAGTTATTATCTCTCTTTGTTCATTAATTATCATGTCATGTCACCAATTTTTCTACTTGACATTGTATGTACATGTATGTTACTAGTTAAGTTACTTTCACTATGATTAGCCTCATGCAAGAGTCAGCTATAGTACGTGCTCTTAGACATTTTGTGTGAGTGTAAGGTAGGCCTTAGCGAAATAAAATAGTACAAAATTATAACTAACTATTGTACGTGTTAACTATAAGATTAACTATAGATGATGTGACTGTGGTTTATAGGCAACGGCGGACTTTATTATTAAACTTGATCTGATCAAGGTTAGCCCTTCTTATGTTTTTGTTTGTTAGCTAGTTGGTTGTTACCGTGGGTGGGCCATAGGTGTGCTTTAACCGTGGTTTGTAAGTTTGAGACTCTATGTTTGTGTTGTACTGAATCTAAGGGTTTTATTAATTTAAAGTTAGGCATTCTAATAGCTTTTATCTGAAAAAAAAATACACCGAGTATCAGCTTGTTCCTTGGATATCACACGCCATCTCTTTTTTTCTAACAATCAGTACCACAATATTCATAGTAATAAATAGTACATGGTAGAGATACATAAAATATCTTCAACAACTACAAAATAAAGTTTAAAAGAAAACGAGCAAATTTCGAAGGTCTTCAAAATCTTCATCCATGAAATAATCTTGCACTTATCCAAAGGCGGCCTAGTAATCATGACACCGATGTCAAACCATAGATCTGTAAATACCAATAAGGGTTCTCCTATAATTTTAGTTTGAGCTCCATGCCAAGGCTGCTTGCACGCGCGCAACCATTAGAGTAATCTATCAACATCGGCAAGAGTACCACCACCAGTATTTCAAGGAAAAGAAACCGAACAACTTGGTCAACGTTGTAGGGGAGTCGAGGATACGAATTTCCATTATCGAGGACGTAGCAGCCCAGAAAAATATTGTGAGGACAATCCTCCTTGCGGCAACCATCAGAAAAATTTCAAGATCGATCTGGCGAATCAAGATCTGAAAACCCATACCTATAGAATATTAATCTTACAACACCACCATTGACGTTGGGAAAATCTCGCCATCGAACGAAGAGCCGAAGATCACTTATTACGGACGATACCATCCCCACTGCCGTAGATGCCAAAAAATGTCTACCAAAACCCTAACCTAATCTTGTGAAAACACTATTTTTATTGAAAACTCTACACATAGATCGGGTTTCTCACTAACTCCCGACGCCGGCGAGACCGGCCGAAGGAGAGGGAATCGGCCTATGGAGAAGGCGGAGGTGTTGCGGTGGCTAGGTATAAGAGAGAGGCGGGAGCTGAAAAGCATGTCTAATTGACGTCTTCAACCCGATGCAGTATTTTCTTTGATCAGCCCGGCGAAATATTTATATATGTAGGTGAAAATTATAAGATGTTCTAATACATGCACCAACTAAAATGAAACTGAACGTTTCAGGCTACAAGGTAGCTAGTCCTCTATGTATTGAGCCATATATATATACGCATTGATTTTACAGTACTAGATGATTTTTCATGATTTTGCATGCGTTGTTGCAAGTGTGATTGCTACATCTCACATTGCACGCTTGCACGTCCATCCTTAATTTCCGTAACGCGTCCATAGTTGCACGTTCTCGATCGGCAGGAGTTGTGAACGCAATCTCATCGTCTCCTTTATTTCGATGGTTTGGAGCTAGGCGCGCGTCCTTATGGGACCCACCATGCCATGAGTTGTTCTCTCCATTCATGGCTGTTAGGTCGAATGTCTTTGTTTTATTCAACGTGGTGTCGTCGTGTTTTCGTGTAAACGGAAGCGCGCGCACGCGCAATACCGCGAAGCTGGTGTCTATAGTATAATTTTGTAAAGAAAGGAAGAGCTAGCGGAAGGAGGACGAAGTAGTAGCACTAGACAGATTTGCAGAGAAAGTGGCACTAGACAAAATGGAACAACGTGATCGTGCCCCCTCACAATAATAGCGTGAGAATAATATATTTGTGGTTATGTACAGGCACAGCAGCAGTACCGGTTAGGCACGACCGACCGATCCCACCGGACTCCAAAGTGGCAGGCGACCATTTAACCGTCCACCGCCATACGTATTGATCAGTGCATGCATGCCTGCGACTACAGGGAGGAATGAATGGCCTTTCGTTGGTGATGCCAGGCTTGTTTCTTTACATATAGTCGATTCTCTCTGTGTATATGAATGAATATAATAACAAAGAGGCTTTCGCAACATTGTTTGTCTCCTCTTGTCTGGTCGCTGAATTATTATGATGCTGCCATTTCCTTCCACGAAATATTCTTTTTGGGAACAATTTCCACGAAATAATTGATTTTTTTGTCTATATATAAGAGATGGATTTGCTGTTCTCCGGCAGACAATTATTCTCCCACTTGCTAGCTCTGTGGCTGCAACTTGGCCGCGCGCGCGCGGCTTGCAGGCCTAGGACTACGTACGAGTCGTTGACCACCTCTGGCTCTGGATCGACGTGTTGGGGTGATGGGAAAATTCCGGCTGGGCTGGCAGGTTTGGTCGCGGTGGCCGGTAGGATGGAGGAGATCCTGCAAGTTGCATGCAAAGAAAGGCTAGCCAACCGAACCGATCGAGGCAGCAGACGACCGAGCGAGGAACCAGACCCGTACGTGGCTCGGTGCGTGTATGGCTGCAATAGCTACTATCTCCGTTACCGCGCCCGCGAGCGCACCGACGTCTCTCGGAAACGTGTTGGACGTGCTACGCGTGGAGCTAGCGCACCTGATTGGCATGGAGATTCTGGTTGGTCGGTCTCCCCTCCCGTCGTTCTTGGGCAACAATATTCCCATGGATTTGCATGACGCGGCCGGCCGGCGCCGAACCATCGAGCATCTCCGTGACGTATACCCACATCAGGATCGCGTGCGTGATGGGTTCGTTTCTACAACTTTGCAGGCAATCGTTCGTGCAGCGCGACCGTGTGAGAAAACATTGGGATAATCATTTTTATTTCGTACGTGTAACCACCCTGCCTCACACGCAGCGATCGACGGATCCAGCTCACAAACCATTTTTATTTTTTCTACTCTACATGGAAATCACATGACCACCGACCGTGTCCAGCGATCAGAGTTTCAAGTACTCAGAGTACAAGTGCGCCGTCCCCGTCAAATCTAGGCGCTCTCCGGATCAAAAGCCGATGCGAAGTCGCACTTGATGGCGTCACGAGGTAGTTTGCTACTAATCGGGGTCGCTAACTCGCCATAATCTCGAACCAACGGCTCTTTTTAAATAAGGCGAGCAGGGCCGCACCCGCACGGCGGTTGCGCGACCGACTATCTCGATGATGACATGAAGGAACTCGAGCTCGCCGGTCACCATTAACACGCAAAAGGACTCGTTGATTCAGGCAACGAAAGCAACGCGAGGCGCGGACCAGTAAACGCTGACCCTATTTTGACGACGCGCACGCGCCCCCACTAGGTGGGCCGGCCCAACAAGGTATGCTTATTTTTGCCTTTTTTTCAAGTCTCTGCTTCGCTTTTTTCTTTTTACTAGTATTTTATTCTTCCTCCATCAATATTTTTAATGTACGTATTTTTATTGTAGTTTCCTTTTTGTTAGAAAATACATGAAAAAATAAATAAAATAACATTATTGTTCTATCCATAAATACATAGCTATTTGTATTTTTTTATCTTTTTTATTTATTGTTTTCCTTTTCCCTATCATAGATGCACTTACCTTTCTTTTCATATATCAACATAATATTTGATGTATGTATCTATACTATTAAAAAGATTGGGACCGTTCGTCGCTTCAAAATTTCCGTCTGCCCTAAAATTACGCTTTTGCCCCTAACAGTTGGGAAAAATAACCCTCCCTGCCACCGCGAAGTGACACGAAGTCAGCACCACCGGGCCTTATCCCCTCCCCTCGCCATCCAGCGCCCCCCTCCCCTTCCTCCGCCGGCCTCCCCTACTCCTCGGGCCGACGCTGCCACATCGATGGCGACGATGCAGATGGACCCCGAGGCGGCGATGGAGCTCTGGCCTCTCCTACTCCCCGGACTGTGTTGCCACATCGACGGCGAGGTTTCCGTGGCTTCCACCAGCGCGACCCCTGGGAAAGTAGGGAATCCATCTCACCCGCCCCTCCTGCTCCATCCGCTGGAGGCAGAGGCGAGCGCAAAGCCAGCCACCACCCGGTCCACTGACTCCGGCGGCCAATCCTCCCCCTCCATGCGCCGGCGGTGCCCTTCCCGTACCTATCCCCGCCACCTCCTCTACCCGTGGCATACTGGCGACGGGGCAGACGCTCGCCTGGCAGCGGCGGAGAGGCGCGACAACAGATGGAGCTATGGGTGGCGGCGTCGCGTCCTATGGCGGGGAAGGGAGCATCGCGTGCGGGAGGCGAGGATAAGGAACTGGGGCTGTCGGCTTCGACGCCCTTCCTGACCTCCTCCCGATGGGAACAATCGGAGGAGCAGTTCATGTAGCTGTTTAAAGCATGTCTCAAAGAAGAATTCAGAAAGGAGATCCATTCAGAAAGATGCATGACGTCCATGAAAACTTATCCCTACACTTATCTTTTGTCATGCCATCCATTGTTGTGATTAGAGTATTATATGGTGTGCCTATTACATGCTCGCCTGGAGTACTTGGTTTCATGTGGATCACGATGTGCTGCATGAGAAAGCCAAGTTTGAAAATTTCATGTCATGATTAGCAAAACCATTTATCCCCGTAATGTCAACAACACTGATTCAAAATTTGCAAAAAGCTTAACCTCTCATGGCTTGCCTTGTGTATTGATCCTCTTTTTTCCTTACATTGTTTAACAAAAATCAACTGTAGTAATGCACATGCATATTTTCTATAACCGAGAAAATAATAAGAAGTTCAGCTGTGGTGATGCCATAGCAAAGGCAACCAAATAGAAATATTTGAGGATAGGAATTGAGTAAGACGTGACTATGATTATGTCTGACTATATAGTTTGACGGCCGAGCAATAGGAGAAGATCAATATACATGAATATTGGTGTGTGTTTTATATTTACACGTGACACATGTGAATAAAAAAAAAATGAGAAATCGTGGCACCATGAGACAGGGACTGCCACCACGAAGTCAAACCTTGTTCCCGTGGATAAGGAAAAAACAATTCCCAAAGCCATCCCAGGCTCCCGCCTCCCCCGCCGGTCGGAGTCCCTTCTCCCCATTCTCTACAGTGCTGCCGTCCTCTCCCTCTCCCACTTCACCCCCATCGGAGAGGCATCTCTAGCCTTGACCTTTCTTGGCTGCGGGAGAAGGACAGATGGGAGGAGTAGAGGGGAGAGGCCTTCGTTGTCCACGATGAGGGCCCAAATCTCCACGATTCGCTCGCCTCGGCGCGGACTCCCTAGCTATCGACACTTGCGTCTGCCACATCCCGTTCCTCCATGGCAGGGTGACCGAAGCCGGCTATGGTCCTCCACTCCTCCGATGGATCGCCGTGGAGCTCAGTCTCGGGTAGGGCATCGTGGAAGTATCGGCAGCATTATCGGACGCCTGGACCCTATTCTACTGTCTTGCATCATCGTCGACCAGCAGCAGGGGAGGGAAAAAGGGAGTCGAGGGCAAGCTCGGTTGGAGGGGAATGGGGCGCCCAGACCGTACTCTACTGTCTTGCATCGCCGTCGAGGACCAAAAGGAGAGGGAAAAAGAGAGTCGAGGGCAAGCTCGATTGGAGGGGATGGGGTGACCAGCACATGATAGAAGGTAGCCGGGCTAGATGGCGGACGTATGGCCGTAGGGAGGCGGCGGTGAGGAGGGAGAAAGTGGGATGTAGAAGAAATAGGAGATCGACAGAGAACCATGGTATCTGTGTTTTAGACATGTAGATAGATGTGACTCGTGTGCTTGCTGCCACTGCTGATTTCTACCACGTGCGCGTGTTCGGCTGCCAACTGCCGGATGTCCTTGTGTTTTATTTTGTTTGAAAATAAGTCTATACAGGAAAGGATAGATGAGTCGCCGGCTGCCGGGCAGCCAGCCATTTGACTACAAGGCGGCAGTAGGCATGCAACAGCGACATGCAGATGCGGCATGAAGCCAGAAAGATGTGGCATGCAGCGGCTTGAAGATGCAATGCCAAGCAGTTCTAAGCAGCGGCCGCAAGAAGCAGTTCCAACTTCTAAGCAGCTGCTACACTTGCGGTAAGCGGCACGCGTGATCACTACCAACACATCCATGGTGAAATTAATCGCTAGATGTGTTTTCTTTCGGCTATCTTTTTATTTCAGAGATTCAGTCTACTGACGGAGACTGATTTTTCTTCAAGATTTAGCCATATAGGTTTGACTTTTAAAAAATTCTCAGTTTTGGGATTTACAAATAGGCAATTTAAGGAGAGACCTGGCCTATGGCCCCACAGCCATTAAGACTTTTGACCGGGCTAGGCTCAGGACTAGGATTTATATGCGTGCTTTTTTTTGCCCGGCCGGAAGATGCCTACGTGTATGTAGTAGTATCAAATTTTTGTTTTTAAGAGATATGATTGATAGTTATGAAAAAACAACATAATAAACATGGGTGCGATTCCGTCCTGATTTCGTCCTTGACCGTATTCGCTGTCATGTGAATATTTTGACAATGTATCTTCGGTTGCAACGCGTGGGCACTTCTTCTAGTATTGATTAATATGAACATTTTGGTATACACTTCCTCTGATCCATAATAAGTGTCCCTCGTCCGATCAATTATCCTAAAGCATTTGACACTATTGAGCATGAGGCAATTATCCAGGTTATGAGACAGAAAGGATTTGATGAAAAAACCTTGGTTTGGGTTAAAAGTATTCTGTCTTCTGGAACGTCTAGAATTCTACTGAATGGTGTGCCAGGAAAGCAGTTTCGGTGTAAACGGGGGGGTCGGCAAGGAGACCCCTTTTCTCCTATTCTATATGTTCTAGGATCTGAGCTTTTACAGTTAGTGGTTAATGATATGCTACGGAGAAATAGGTTGTCTCTTCCAATCGAGATCAATGATCCTGACTTCCCTATTATCCAGTATGCAGATGATACTTTGTTGATCTTTCCGGCTGATCTGGCTCAGGTCATGGCTTTGAAGGATGTGCTGCAGGATTTCAGTGAGTCGACTGGCCTCGGAATTAATTTCCACAAGTCAAGCATGATTCCAGTTAATGTTGAAGCTGATGTGATGTCTCAGTTGGCTGATAGTTTTGGATGTCAAGTTGCTTCCCTCCCCTTCACATATTTAGGACTTCCTTTGGAATCGACCAGACCACGAATACAGGACCTAACTCCGATTATTACCAGGCTTGAGAGGAAGTTAACATGTATTTCTTTTTTTTGTCTCAAGGAGCTAGACTGCAGTTGGTGGATTCGGCTCTGTCATCCATGCCTATATTCTTCCTCTGCTCATTGAATATAACTCCTGGTATCATTAAGCAGTTGGACATAATTTTAAGACAATGCCTCTGGAGAGACAACATTGACACACCAAAGCAGTCTTTAGTGGCTTGGGAGATGCTATGTAAACCAAAGAAGAGAGAAGGTGTGGGCATAGTTAACTTTTGAAAACAAAATGATGCGCTTTTGCTAAAACACTTGGATAAGTTCTTTAATAAGGCAGATATACCATGGGTTAAATTAATATGGCATTCATATTATCAATCTTTTGTGCCTCAAGCCGAGAAATTGTGTGGGTCTTTTTGGTGGAGAGACCTTTGCCAATTGATGGACAAATATCGTGATGTTTCTGCAATACTGCCGGGATGTGGGGATACATTTTTGTTTTGGTCAGACAATTGGCGTTTTGATGGCTCCACCCAACCATTGTTAGAAAGATATTCGAGGCTGTTTTCTTATGCTTTGGATCAGAAGCTCACAACTGCAGAGGTTTATGGTGAGCCGGATATCACACAGATTTTCCACTTACCAATGTCTGTACAAGCTTTTGATGAACTGCAGATCATGACAGATCTTATGAGAACTAACCCTCTGTCAGTGGGGAATGATTCATGGATATATAATTGGGGTAGTACTTATATTGCATCGGCATATTATCAGCACTTACATGAGCACATTGTGGTGATGGGACTGAATAATTGGATATGGAAATCCTGCTGTATCATGCGACACAAGTTCTTTGCCTGGTTATTGTAGGGTTTCGTAGCATGGAAAACAAAAAATTTCTACCGCATACAAACAAACAAGCCAAGATCTATCTACTAGATTGTAGCAACGAGTCGATGGAATAACTCACCCTCGAAGATTCCAAAGTGTTTAACGAGAGCGGATTCTCGTGGGTGATGTAGTCGTACTCTTCCCGATCTCAAGATCGCGTAGACGATCCTTCCGGTCCTGCGTTCCGGCAGCGCTCCCGCAGTCGGTCACACGTTCGGTACTCGACGAAGACCTTCCTCTCCCTTGTTCCAGCAGGCAACGGAGGTTGTAGCACTCTCCTCGCGATTCCGGCAGCACAACGGCGTGGTACCGGAAGTAGAGGGGAGATCTCGCAGGGCTTCTCCTTAAGCCGGAGTGAGTATGGTGGACTATGAGAGAACCCTCGACAATCTAGGGTTTAGACACACCGAGGAGGAGGCTTGGCCGGTGGCTAGGGTTGCTAGGCGGCGGCGGTTTGCCCTAGGGCGGCGGCGGCAGCAGGAGGTGGCGGCGCCGGCGGCTAGGGTTTAGAGGTGGAGGTGTTGGGTTTCTAGGAGGGGAGCCCTGCCCCTCCTTTTATAGGTGGAGGGGCCGGCCAAGGGGAGGATAGTCCCTCCCCAACTCGGTTTCCACCTCCCTCTCCACTTCCCAAAAATAGCCGTTTGACTTTCAAATTGGCGTTTGACTTTTTCAAACTAGGATTTGATTAAACCCTTTATTTTGTTCAGCGATGACACCTAGTACATGATGCAATCATACCAACTTGATATAACACATTCATGTACCCTTCCCCTCCAGAGTGTCGGACATTCCGGAACCTTCTAGAACATTCCCGATGAAAACACCGGAACCATTCTCCAACTCCGAAACAGGACTTTCCTTATATGAATCTTATTCTCCGGACCATTCCGGATCTCCTCGTGATATCCCGGATCCCATCCGAGACTCCGAACAACATTCGGTCTCTTTCTCATCATTCCATAACTACTCAAACAACGTTGAATCCTTAAGTGTGTCTCCCTACGGTTCATGAATTATGCGGACATGATCGAGACACTTCTCCGAACAATAACCAATAGAGGAATCTGAAAATTCATATGGCTCCCACATATTTCTACGATTACTTTGCGATCGAATGAACCACTTACATACGATACCAATTTCCCTTTGTCTCACGATAGTTTACTTATCCGAGGTTATGATCGTCGGTATCTCTGCATACCTAGTTCAACCTCGTTACTGATAAGTACTCTTTTCTCGTTCCCGTTATATGTGATCCCTTGTGATCCAGTCACATGCTTGCAAGATAATTGGATGACATTTCACCGAGAGGGCCCAGAGTATATCTATCCGTCATATGGATGGACAAATCCCACTCTTGATCCATGTGTCTCAACCAATACTTTTCGAACACTCAATGCCACCTTTATAGCCACCCAGTTACGGTGTGGTGTTTGATGTCATCAAAGCATCCTTCCGGTGAAGGTGATATGCATGATCTCATGGTCGAAGGAATTAGGTTACTATGTATCAGAAAGCATATAGCAATTGAACTATTAAAATGACCTGATCTTTATGCTACGCTTATCTATAGGAGTATGTCCACCATATCATTCTCCTAACGATATGATCTTGTTGTTAATAACATCTCAATGTTCATGATATGGAAACCATAATCATTTATTAACCAACAAGCTAGTATTATATAGAGGCTTTACCAGGGACTTCAATTTAAGTTTACAAATCACACAAGTATTAATGTTTCCTTGTTAATACTATTATAGCATGAATGTAAACATTTATCATAAAAACAAAGATATAATAATAACTATATTTATTATTGCCTCTACGGCATATCTCCAACAGTCTCCCACTTGCACTAGAGTCATCTAATCTAGATTACATAATAATATACCGAACACCCATGGCAGTTTGGTGCTGGTCATGTTTTGCCCTCGGGAGAGGTTTAGTCAACGGATCCGCCACATTCAGATCTGTGTGTACTTTGCAAATCTTTATGTCCCCATCTTGGACATGTTCTCGAATAGCGTGAAAACGTAGCTTGATGTGCTTCAGCTTCTTCTGTGACCTTGGTTCTTGCGCATTGGCTATGGCGCCCATGTTATCACAGTAGATAGACATTGGGTCCAGCGCACTAGGAACCACACCCAGCTCTGTAATGAACTCTTTCATCCATATCGCTTCTTGTGAAGCCTCCGAAGCAGCCATGTATTCCGATTCAGTTGAAGATCTCGCCACAACGCTTTGCTTTGCACTCCTCCAGCTAACTGCTGCACCATTCAAAGTAAATACGTATCCAGATTGTGATTTAGAATCATCCGGATCGGTGTTCCAACTAGCATCGGTGTAACCATTAACAATGAGATGTTCATCACCTCCATAAGAAAGAACCATATCCTTAGTTCTTCTCAAGTACTTAAGGATGTTTTTGACCGCTGTCCAATGATCCACTCCTGGATCACTTTGATATCTGCTAGTTAAACTAACAGCATATGCAATGTCGGGTCTAGTACATAGCATGGCATACATTATAGATCCTATGGCTGAGGCATAGGGAGTCTTACCCATCCTTTCTCTATCTTCTGCTGATGTCGGACTTTGAGTTTTACTCAACGTCGTATTGGGCAACATGGGCAAGAACCCTTTCTTACTATCTTCCATTCCAAACCTCTTTAGAACTTTGTCCAAATATGTACTTTGTGACAATGATATTAGGCGTCTCGATCTATCTCTATAAATCTTTATGCCTAATATGTAAGCTCCTTCGCCAAGATCCTTCATTGAAAAACTATTATTCAAATATTCCTTGACACTATTAAGAAGGTCTACATCATTCCCAATCAACAATATGTCATCTACATATAGTATTAAGAATGCTACAGAGCTCCCACTCACTTTCTTGTAAATACAAGCTTCTCCATAAGTTTGTATAAAACCAAAACTTTTGATCACCTTATCAAAACGTTGATTCCAACTTCGGGATGCTTGCTTCAATCCATAGATGGACCGTTGAAGTTTGCATACCTTGTTAGCATCTTTAGGATCGACAAAACCTTTGGGTTGCATCATATACAACTCTTCATCAATGTCTCCATTGAGGAATGCTGTTTTGACATCCATCTGCCATATCTCATAATCATAATATGCAGCGATTGCTAACATAATCCTCACAGACTTTAGCTTCGCTACTAGTGATAAAGTCTCATCGTAGTCAACTCCTTGAATTTGTCGAAACCCTTTTGCGACAAGTCGAGCTTTATAGACAGTAACATTACCATCAGCATCTGTTTTCTTCTTGAAAATCCATTTGTTCTCGACAGCCTTCCGGCCATCCGGTAAGTCCACCAAAGTCCATACTTGGTTTTCGTACATGGATCCAATCTCGGATTTCATGGCTTCTTGCCATTTGTTGGAATCTGGGCTCATCATCGCTTCCTCATATGTCACAGGGTCATCGGTGTTGTCCACCAACATGACACTCATAACGGGATCATACCAATCTGGAGTGGTACGAGTTCTCGTTGACCTGCGAGGCTCTGTAGCAACTACAACCGAAGTTTCATGATCATCATCATTAGCTTCCTCTCTTATTGGTGCAGGCACCACAGGAACTTCTTCCGGTGCTGCGCTACTCGCAATTTCGAGAGAAGGTTCGACAACCTCGTCGAGTTCTACTTTCCTTCCAGTCACTTCTTTCGAGAGAAATTCCTTCTCTAG
This sequence comes from Avena sativa, assembly GCA_916181665.1. Lineage (NCBI taxonomy): Eukaryota > Viridiplantae > Streptophyta > Magnoliopsida > Poales > Poaceae > Avena > Avena sativa. The sequence goes on along the minus strand of OV702284.1, from coordinate 180,101,773 downwards.
AAAGGATCCATTCTTGGCAATGAAGATTTTGCCTTCGGATCTATGATAGAAGGTATACCCAATAGTTTCCTTCGGGTATCCTATGAAGACGCATTTTTCCGCTTTGGGTTCAAGCTTGTCCGGCTGTAACTTCTTTACATAGGCTTCGCAACCCCAAACTTTAAGGAACGACAATCTAGGTTTCTTCCCAAACCATAATTCATACGGTGTCGTTTCAACGGATTTAGATGGTGCCCTATTTAAAGTGAATACGGCTGTTTCTAATGCATAACCCCAAAATGATAGCGGTAAATCTGTAAGTGACATCATAGAACGAACCATATCTAAGAGAGTTCGATTACGACGTTCGGACACACCATTACGCTGTGGTGTTCCCGGCGGTGTTAATTGTGAAAGTATTCCGCATTTCTTCAAATGCTCGCCAAACTCGTAACTCAGATATTCACCTCCACGGTTAGAACGTAGAAATTTAATCTTCTTATTACGTTGATTCTCTACCTTACTTTGAAATTCCTTAAACTTCTCAAAAGTTTCGGACTTATGTTTCATGAAATAGATATACCCATATCTACTCAAGTCATCTGTGAAGGTAAGAACATAACGATAACCAACGCGCGATGCTACACTCATTGGACCACACACATCGGTATGTATGATTTCCAATAAGTCCGTAGCTCGCTCCATCATACCAGAAAATGGAGTCTTAGTCATTTTACCCATCATACATGCTTCGCATCTTTCAAGTGATTCGAAATCAAGTGATTCAAGAAGTCCATCGGAATGGAGTTTCTTCATACGCTTCACTCCAATGTGACCAAGACGACAGTGCCACATATAGGTCGAGTTATCGCTCGATTTCAAACGTTTAGCCTCAATGTTATTATTATGTGTATTTCCACTATCGAGATTCAATAAGAATAGACCATCTATCAAAGGTGCATGTGCATAAAACATATTACTCATATAAATCGAACAACCATTATTCTCGGACTTAAACAAGTAATCGTCTCGCAATAAACAAGATCCCGATATAATGTTCATGCTTAACGCAGGCACCAGATAACAATTATTTAAGTATAAAACTAATCCCGATGGTATATGAAGGGGTAGCGTGCCGACCGCGATCACATCAACCTTTGATCCGTTTCCCACGCGCATCGTCACCTCGTTCTTCGCTAGCTTCCGTTTATTCTGCAGCACCTGTTTCGAGTTACAAATATGAGCAACCGAACCAGTATCAAATACCCAGGCACTACTACGAGTACTAGTGAGATACACATCACTAACATGTATATCGGATATACCTTTCTTTTTGATGTTGTTGTTCTTCAAATCCGCCAAGTACTTTGGGAAATTCCGCTTCCAGTGACCTTCTCCCTTGCAGTAAAAGCACTCAGTATCAGGCTTAGGTCCAGCCCTGGTCTTCTTCGTCGGCGCGGTAACTTTCTTACCACCCTTCTTGAAGTGTCCCTTTTGCTTAGACTTGCCTTTCTTGAATTTGGTGGTCTTATTGACCATCAACACTTGGTGCTCTTTCTTGATCTCCACTTCTACAGATTTCAACATAGCAAACAGTTCTGACAACTGCTTGTTCATGTTTTGCATATTGTAGTTCATCAAAAAGTTCTTGTAACTTGGTGGTAGTGATTGGAGGACACGGTAAATCCCCAAAGCATTAGGAATCACTATACCCAAGCTTTGAAGTTTGTTTGCGTGCCCAGACATCTTAAGCACATGCTCACTGACGGAGCTGCCCTCTTCCATCTTGCAGTTAAAGAACTTTTCAGAAGCCTCATAGCTCTCAATTGCCGCGTGAGTCTCAAAGATCAATTTGAGATCACGGACAATATCATGTGGGTCTGAATTCTCAAACCTTTTCTGAATCTCCGATTCTAAACCATACAAGATAGCACACTGAACTGTGGAGTACTGAGTCTTCCGAGCGAGGTAAACATTTTTTACTTCGTCGGCAGCATCAGCTGCAGGCGGGTCACCCAGCGGTGCATCCAGCACATAGGTCAAATTACCAGCTGTGAGGACAATCCTCAAATTGCGGAATCAATCCGCGAAGTTGCTTCCATTGTTTTTCAACTTTTCTTTCTCTAGGAACGCATTAAAATTAATGGTAGGGGCCGCCATTGATCTACAACATATTTGCAATAGTTTAGACTAAGTTTATGATAAATTGAGTTCTAATTAATAGTTAAATTAATCTAGGTGAACTCCCACTCAAAACAATATCCCTCACATTGTTTTAGTGATCACACGAACCAAATCCACCACATCAACACCGATCATCACAAGAGTTGATATAGTTTCAATGGAGAACAATCGACATGTTCATCATATCTACTATATGATTCATGCTTTACCTTTTGGTGATCCGTGTTCCGAGACCATGTCTGTACATGCTAGGCTCGTCAAGATCAAACCTTAGATTCCGCATGAGCAAATCTGGCTTGCTCACGTTGTATACACTTGCGGAATCTAACACACCTGATCATCACGTGGTGCTTCGAAACAACAAGCTTTAGCAACGGTGCTAACTAAGGGTGAACACTTTATGACTTGAAATTCATGTACATGAGGGATCATCTTATAATGCTACCGTCGTTAACTAAGCAATACAAGATGCATAAAGGATTAACATCACATGCAATTCATAATATTTGATATGATATGGCCTTTCTTCTTTGTGCTTCCGATCTCCATCTTCAAGCACGAACATGATCTCCATCATCACCGGCATTGCATCAAGGTCAATGACGCTTCTCCATGGTTGTCGTCCACCGGCTTCAACTATTACAACTACTTTGAATAGACACGCGGGTCTTAACATAAATTAAAGACAACCATATGGCTCCTGCCGGTTGCCAACTTACAATAAGGAACATTGCATACATCAAATATAATCACAATCATGGCCATATCACATCACTGCACACCCCTGCAAAACAAAGTTAGACGCCTCTACTTTCTTTGCATGTTTTACGTGGTTTGGGGCTTTCAATAAGTGTCGTTCTAACTTACGAACAAGAACCACAACATTGATACTAGCATTGTTAATCACTCGTTGTAAATTGAATCTTAACTATGCTGGGAGAAATAGGCACCCGCAAAGCCACTTATGCAATACAAGTTGCATGTCAAGCGTGGAGCAAGTCTCATGAACGATGTCATGTAAGGTTAGCCCGGGCCGCTTCATCCCAACATCCCGCAAGATGCAAAGTACACAAGAAGCAATCTACAATAAAAGCATCAACGCCCACAATGACCATTGTGTTCTACTCGTGCAACATATCTACATATAGACACGGCTCTGATACCACTATAGGGTTTCGTAGCATGGAAAACAAAAAATTTCTACCGCATACAAACAAACAAGCCAAGATCTATCTACTAGATTGTAGCAACGAGTCGATGGAATAACTCACCCTCGAAGATTCCAAAGTGTTTAACGAGAGCGTATTCTCGTGGGTGATGTAGTCATACTCTTCCCGATCTCAAGATCGCGTAGACGATCCTTCCGGCGCTGCGTTCTGGCAGCGCTCCCACAGTCGGTCACACGTTCGGTACTCGACGAAGCCTTCCTCTCCCTTGTTCCAGCAGACAACGGAGGTTGTAGCACTCTCCTCGCGATTCCGGCAGCACAACGGCGTGGTACCGGAAGTAGAGGGGAGATCTCGCAGGGCTTCGCCTTAAGCCGGAGCGAGTATGGTGGACTATGAGAGAGCCCTCGACAATCTAGGGTTTAGACACGCCGAGGAGGAGGCTTGGACGGTGGCTAGGGTTGCTAGGCGGCGGTGGCGGTTTTCCCTAGGGCGGCGGCGGCAGCAGGAGGTGGCGGCGCCGGCGGCTAGGGTTTAGAGGTGGAGGTGTTGGGTTTCTAGGAGGGGAGCCCTGCCCCTCCTTTTATAGGTGGAGGGGTCGGCCAAGGGGAGGGGAGTCCCTCCCCAACTCGGCTTCAAGGTGGGCCGGCGGTGGAGGGGAGGAACTCCTCCCCCAACTCGGTTTCCACCTCCCTCTCCACTTCCCAAAAATAGCCGTTTGACTTTCAAATTGGCGTTTGACTTTTTCAAACTAGGATTTGATTAAACCCTTTATTTTGTTCAGCGATGACACCTAGTACATGATGCAATCATACCAACTTGATATAACACATTCATGTACCCTTCCCCTCCGGAGTGCCGGACATTCCGGAACCTTCTAGAACATTCCCGATGAAAACACCGGAACCATTCTCCAACTCTGAAACAGGACTTTCCTTATATGAATCTTATTCTCCGGACCATTCCGGATCTCCTCGTGATATACCGGATCCCATCCGAGACTCCGAACAACATTCGGTCTCTTTCTCATCATTCCATAACTACTCAAACAACGTCGAATCCTTAAGTGTGTCTCCCTACGGTTCGTGAATTATGCGGACATGATCGAGACACTTCTCCGAACAATAACCAATAGAGGAATCTGGAAATTCATATGGCCCCCACATATTTCTACGATTACTTTGCGATCGAATGAACCACTTACATACGATACCAATTTACCTTTGTCTCACAATAGTTTACTTATCCGAGGTTATGATCGTCGGTATCTCTGCATACCTAGTTCAACCTTGTTACTGATAAGTACTCTTTTCTCGTTCCCGTGATATGTGATCCCTTGTGAGCCAGTCACATGCTTGCAAGCTAATTGGATGACATTTCACCGAGAGGGCCCAGAGTATATCTATCCGTCATATGGATGGACAAATCCCACTCTTGATCCATGTGTCTCAACCAATACTTTCCGAACACTCAATGCCACCTTTATAGCCACCCAGTTACGGTGTGGTGTTTGATGTCATCAAAGCATCCTTCCGGTGAAGGTGATATGCATGATCTCATGGTCGAAGGAATTAGGTTACTATGTATCAGAAAGCATATAGCAATTGAACTATTAAAATGACTTGATCTTTATGCTACGCTTATCTATAGGAGTATGTCCACCATATCATTCTCCTAACGATATGATCTTGTTGTTAATAACATCTCAATGTTCATGATATGGAAACCACAATCATTTATTAACCAACAAGCTAGTATTATATAGAGGCTTACCAGGGATTTCAATTTAAGTTTACAAATCACACAAGTATTAATGTTTCCTTGTTAATACTATTATAGCATGAATGTAAACATTTATCATAAACACAAAGATATAATAATAACTATATTTATTATTGCCTCTAGGGCATATCTCTAACAGTTATTGCTTAATGATAGGTTGAACACAAGGGATCTTTTGAAGAGGAGACACTGGAATGTTACCAATGATAGCCATTGTGTCTTATGCCCAGCTAGAGCCTATGAAGACAAAATGCACTTGTTCTTTGAGTGCAACTTTAGTTAGAGAGTTTGGGCTTACTTGCAGATTGACTGGCCGCCTGGTCAAGATATTCAAGTTGCTGCGAATGCAGCAAGGAGAGAGTTTGCTAAACCTTTCTTTATGGAGGTTGTGATTATGGCATGTTGGAATATATGAAAGCAACGAAATGGGAAAATATTCCAAAATGAGAGACCAACGTTTGCTGGTTGGAAGAGGAACTTTGTACATGATATGTCCTTACTTGGGTAAAGGACTAAAAAGAATCTTCACCCCTCTCTTATGGCCTGGATAGGCAGCTTACAGTAGTCCTGTGGATATGTTTAGTGGGGGTTCAGGTAGAGGGTGTACAAGTAGTTTTTTCCTTTTTTATCTTTGTTTTGTATTTTTTCTCTTTGTAAACTTTTTGGTTCAGTCTAAGCAATAAAATTGCTGTGGGGCTTTTGCCTCACAGTCTTTAGGTTCAAAAAAATAAGTGTCCCTCGTCTAGTATAAAATTTATACTAGCTTAGTACAAAATAAGCGACAGTTATTAAGGACCGGAGGGAGTAATAGGAATACTGCATTAGAAATATATATTTTTTATGTATATTATATATAGATGAAATAATTATTTTATGTATATTAACATTAATTTAGAAGTACATGTTAATATGTCTAGATAATTTTCTAGTCCCTCTGTCCAAAAAAATTGATTTGGTTTTTTCTAAATTTGAATGTATCTAGATGCATCTTAGTGTATAGATACATGCGAATTTAGACAAATGCAAGTCACTTATTTTCGGACGGAGGGAGTAATAAACATAATTATATATACTTTAACTAGAGTTGACATGGTTATACCCTACGGGTACATGATCTCAGCATACCTGGTCCAGCCCAAGGAAGGCCTACGGCAACTATACGCCGGCCCATGAATATTTTCGGGTGGCCAAGGCCCATGACGCTTTCGGATCCTTGGAGAGCAAGACTAGAGTAGATAGGAAATTCAAAGGGGTAAAACCCTAGAACTTGTAACCGACTAGGTCTATGCCCGTGACCTGCCTGGGTCTATATAAAGGCTAGGAGGGCACGACCTAGATCTGGCTCCCTCATACTTTCGCATACACACCTCCACGCCAGATCGCATCTGCGCACCCCTATAACCACCGGTTCCGCCGTAATCAAGAGCAGACAAGCAGGAGTAGGGTTTTCCCTCCGGGGGCCTGAACCTGGGTAAACCTCGTGTCCCGTGTTGCTTGTTTGCTAACCGTTCCGCGATCTCCAGCATCCCCATCTTCTCCAAAACCCAAGTCCATAACAATGGGCATTGACGAGATCAAACCTCTTCAATTGGCGCCGTCTGTTGGAACTGGGGACGCTGATTGTGCGATCGTGACGGTCCCAACCCGAACGATCTACAACTCTTCGGCGACGGAGAGTCACCTCCTCTTCGGCGCTTTCAACTTCACCGCCCACTCACCGGCCACCATGAAGGACTTCGAACCCGTAGGCGACGGACTCGGGATCCTATTCGGGAGCTTCTGCTTCCAGGTGGGGCAGAATGGCACCCTCCGCCTCCCTGAGCGGGTGCCCCTACCATCAATCAGGCCCGCTTCGTGGGCCCCACACCCTGTGCTACGCACATCATCATCAACAGATGAGTCCTACGACAGCAGCAGCTGCAACTCCGATCTGTGCGATCCGCCATCGGATGAAGGGACCTACGGTTCCGGATCCGAAAGCTGTGGCAGCAGCGGACCAATCTACGAGCGCTACCAATGCGCCGTAGTCATCCAGAGTGACGTGGATTAGCAACCGCCCAACCAGCCGCCCAACCCGAACCCTATCCCGCAGGACAGAAACAGCGGGAACAGAAGAAGCCAGTCCCCCCACCCGAAGGGGACAACAACGACCATGTCATCCTCCTTAGCAAAGAAGGATGGGCCCAGGCACGCGTCGCCGTGGCAGGCAGCATAGTCCTGCCTGCAGACTCCTCACGGGATCTGCTGATGGCCTACCATCTGCTCCTGATCGAGGAGCATAAGAAGCAGGTCCAGATGCAAGAGGTGCTTGACAAACGCAAGCAAGCAGCCTCAGAGTCCAGCGCGCGACGAGTTGCGCTCTCCGCCATGGGCATCGGCTCCAGCACGAACGGCAACCAAGGCAACAAGCACCGCTCTCGGATGGAGAACATGGATCCCAAGGAGCGCCGTGAGGTGACCCGAACCCTCCACACATCCTTCATGGAGATGGACGCCGACGGCAACGTCATCCCGAAAACGCCGCAGGCTGCGATCATGGCAGCCACTGCGTACCTCGTGGCCCACCCACCTCCATAGGGGGACCCGAAAAGAGCCATGCACAAGTCCGCACTTACCGGACTCGGACTCGTCGGAGCTGCGCTCCACCAGGAAGCTCCTACGGAGCCGAAGAAGAAAGCTCCGGTCAGGTTCGACCGCAGCCCCACCCCTTCATCCGAAGAAGAGGACCATGACCTTCCTCGAAGGAAGAAGAGTTCGCGCCATCACAACCGCTACTACGACGCCAAAGACGCGCTCACACAGCGCAAAATCGACAAAGCGCGAGCCAAGCGCGCATGCTCGTCTGAATCCGAGATGGACGAAGACGAAGGAGAAATCTGCGGGGCCCGATGCTTCAGCAGATCTGTTCGACGAACAAAGATGCCGCGAAATTTCAAACTTTCTTCGGATACTCCGAAGTTCGACGACACACAATACCCAAAGGCGTGGCTCAGCGACCACTTGTCATCCGTCAAACTGCACGGTGGAAACAAAGAGACCGCCATGCAATGCCTTCAGCTGCAGCTGACAGGCACAACCCGGATCTGGCTTAGAAGCCTATCTTCAGGGTCCATCCGAAGTTGGGAGGAGCTAGCTTACAGCTTTCATCCGAAACTTCAAAGGCACCAGCAAGAGGCTCGCCTCAATCGAGGAGTTGCGGGCCTGCACTCAACGAACGGGCGAATCCATTCGCTCATACATACTACGCTGGTCCAACACCAAGAACTCCGCAGCGCACATCTCCGAAGAGAGGGCCATCGACGCCTTCAAAGACGGCATCAAGCGCCAGGACTTCAAGAAGGAACTTGGGAGCGTCAAGCCCAAGACACTCGACCACCTCATGGACATTGCCAACAGGTGGGCTGACGGCGAAGATTCCGTCCACCGGGCACAGTCGGAGGAAGAGGACGACTACGGCCGACGACGAGAGCGCTGTATCAAGAGGAGATCGCGCGTCTACGACGATCGCGATGGACCCGACATGGTTGCGGCCGGCTACGCCGATCGCCACAACGACGCCAACCGCAACAGCGGAGGATACCGTGGAGGAAACTTCCGCGATGGAGGACGCCCAACACAGTCGTGGCAGCGCCGCGATCGTGACAACGGACCCTCAGCATACGAAAAACTTTCGGGTCCATGCACCATCCACTTCTACATCGACAAGAAAGATGGCAAGAAGAAGGCAAGCCACATGCTCAAGGACTGCCGCGAGTTCCAGAAGCTCAGCGAAAGCATGGTTCAGATGAGGCAACAAGCTCCACTTCCTGGATTCAGAAACGCACCCGCGCCAGGTGAGATAGCGCATGGAGCTCCTCCACCGCCACCTGTAGGAGGCCCGAACCAACCAGTCGCACTAGCACAGAACAACGCTGGGAACGGGTATCCCCCACCGAAAGGAGCACTGATGATCCAGAAGGGGCGCCCCATGAATAGGGTGCAGAAGAAAATCACCCATCAGATCAACCTGGCCGTGGCAACTCCACCCGCCATCCCTGAGTACCTCAGCGGATCGGAGTCCTGCATCACGTTCAGCCGTTCGGATCACCCTTGCCAGATCCCTCGCCCAGGTCATGCTGCCCTCGTGCTGGAGGCGCAGATCGGAGGTTTCGAGATGAGCCGCGTCTTCCTGGACGGCGGCAGCGGCATCAACCTGATGTTCGCAAGTACCCTAGCAGCAATGCGGATCCCGCAGTGCAGCCTGGAACAGTCAGACACAACGTTCCACGACATCGTACCAGGGAAGGGCATATTCCCCCTGGGCAAAATATGGCTCGACGTCATCTTCGGCAAGCCGGACAACTTCCGACTCGAGCAGCTCGAATTCGAAGTTGTGGACTGTCCATCACAATACCACGCCATCCTCGGGTGTGTAGCATTCGCAAGGTTGTTGGCTGTCCCACATTACGCATACCTGCTACTCAAGATGCCAGGACCAAAGGGCGTCATCACAGTCCACGGGAGCTTCACCCGATCGGACCAATGCGACAGGGACTTCAACAGAATCTCCCAATCATTCGGCATGTAGGAGGAGCTCGTAAGGCTCCCCGAGGTGACGGACAATGGGGCACCCCCAGTCGCATGACAAAACACACCTGACATGTCCTTCGACTCCACCATCAACACAAAGAAGGTGCAGGTGCATCCGACGGATGCCTCCAAGAGGGCGCTGATCGCCAATGACCTCAGCCCCGCATAGGAAGGCGCGCTCGTCGAATTCCTCCGTGAGCGCTGGGAAATCTTCGCCTGGTGTCCCGCGGACATGCCAGGAGTTCCCAGGGAATTCACCGAGCACGCACTCAACGTCTTTCCAGACACCAAGCCCGTCAAGCAGTCCATCCGGAGACTGTCCGAGCCACGGGCCAAAGCCATCGGGAAGGAAATAAACAGGCTACTCGATGCAGACTTCATCAGGGAGATCAAAGAAAGCGAATGGCTCCAAATACAGTGATGGTTCCCAAGAAGGACACGGATATCCTGCGGATGTGCGTGGACTTCACGTCGCTGAACAAGCACTGCCCAAAGGACCACTTCCCTCTTCCTCGGATCGACTAGATCATTGATTCGACTGCAGGATGCGAGAAACTCTCCTTCCTCGACGCCTACTCAGGCTACAACCAGATTCGACTCAAGGTCGAAGATCAAGAGAAAATGTCGTTTATCACACCGTTCGGAGTGTTCTGCTACAACACAATGCCCTTCGGGCTAAAGAACACAGGTGCCACGTACCAGCGATGCATGCAGGCATGCCTAAAGGACCAGATAGGTCGCAACGTCCAAGTCTATGTCGACGACATAGTCATCAAAACCAGGGAGGCAAAAACGCTCATCGACGATCTCCGCGAGACGTTCGATAATCTCGACCGCTACAGGATCAAGCTCAATCCCGAAAAGTGCGCCTTCGGTGTCCCATCAGGACAACTCCTTGGCTACTTCATCTCCCAGCGAGGGATCGAGGCGAACCCGAAGAAAATCCGGGCCATCATGGCGATGGAGAAGCCGAAGAATCTCAAGGGCGTCCAACAGCTCGCAGGACGAATAGCGGCTTTGAGCAGATTCATCAGCTGCATGGGCGAGAAGGCCCTGCCATTCTACCAGCTGCTACGCAAGGCAGATAAATTCGAGTGGACGCCCGAAGCCGACGATGCGTTCGAAAGTCTCAAACGACTACTCTCCACCTCGCCCATTTTGGTCACGCCAAAGGAGCGCGAGCCTCTGCTGCTGTACATAGCAGCCACACACCAGGTGGTCAGCACCGTGCTAGTGGTCGAACGATCCGAAGAAGGCAAGACCCATGGGGTCCAACGCCCAATATACTACCTCAGCGAGGTATTGACGCCAACAAAACAAAGGTACCCTCGCTACCAAAAACTCGCCTATGGCGTGTTCATGACGGCTCGTCGGTTGAGCCATTACTTCCAGGAGCACCAGGTGATGGTCGTCAACGAAGCACCCCTGAACAGCATCCTGAATAACCCAGAGGCCACAGGACGCGTGGCCCTATGGGGCATCGAGCTGTCACCCCTAGACATCGTCTACGAGAAGTGACTCGCAATCAAGTCTCAAGTCCTCCCGGACTTCCTTGTACACTGGATGGAGCTGCAGCTGCCAGACACCCCATACATGTCACAGTCATGGACGATGCACTTCGACGGCTCCAAGTGCGAAGCCGGAGCAGGATCTGCGGTCATACTGACCTCCCCGCAAGGTGACAAGATGAGGTACGTCCTTCGGATGAAATTCCGAGCTTCCAACAATGAGGCCGAATACGAAGCCCTCATCCACGGCATGAGGATGGCAAAGATCTGCGGTGCAACGTGCCTGGTCATCTACGGTGACTTCAACCTCGTCGTCCAACAAACGATGAACAAGTGCGACGCACACGCCGAAAACATGATCGCGTACCGCGCGCTCTACAACGCACTCGAAGGAGAATTCGACGGCTGCGAGCTTCGGCACGTTGGAAGAGAAAGCAACGAGGAGGCCGATAGACTCGCCAACATCGGCTCCACCTGCGCAAAGGTGCCACCAGGTGTGTTCCTCGAAGAGATCTGCGTGCCATCCATAAAGCGGAAATTCCCCAAGGGATCACCCGAAGAAGCAGAACACTCGGGGGCTACGCTACCCAAAGGACATGAAGGACCCGAGAAACTGGACACAGAGGTCGCTATGGTCAACCTGATGCAGGTCATGGCAGTCGAAGAAACCTGGACGCGACCGTGCCTCCAGTTCTTGATAAACGGAGAACTGCCTGACAGCCCGACGGATGCCCGTCGCATATCTCGTCGGTCAAAAGCTTTCACCATCATCAATGGCGAGCTGTACAAGCGCAGTATTACGAGTATACTACAAAGGTGCGTCACCATCAGTGACGGGAAAACCATCCTCCAAGACATCCACGAGGGCATCTACGGCCATCACGCAGGCAGCCGCTCCCTTGTCGCCAAAGCTCTACGAGCTGGATTCTACTGGCCAACGGCCATGAGCGATGCAAAGGACATCGTCCGAAGATTCAAGGGGTGCCAAAGGTTCGCCGACAAACCACACGCACCCGGGTCAGAGCTCAGACCCATACCTATAGCCTGGCCCTTTGCTCAATGGGGCCTCGACATGATCGGCAAACTGCCAAAGTCCTCGAAAGGGGGGCACGTCTACCTCCTGGTCGCAGTCGACAAATTCACCAAGTGGGTCGAAGCCATGCCGATAACCAACCAAAAGGGCAAGACCGCTGTCAAGTTCTTTGAATCCATTATCTACAGGTTTGGCGTACCGCACAGCATCATCACCGACAATGGATAAAACTTCATCTCCAAAGAATTCCAAGACTTCTGCGAAGGCCTCGGGATCAACATCACATACACCTCAGTGGCTCACCCGCAAACGAATGGGCAGGTAGAAACGGCCAACGGCCTAATCGGCGCTGGCATCAAGAAGCGCCTCATGATCCCACTCGAGCAAAAGGCCGGAGCCTGGACGGAGGAGCTACCATCCGTCCTATGGAGTTTGCGCACCACGCCAAACAGCTCCACTGGCTACACGTCATTCTTCATGGTGCATGGAGCCGAAGCCGTGCTACCAGCCGAAGTACGCCACCAAGCCCCCCGGGTCGTCGCTTACAGCGAAGCCGAATCCACGGCTGCACTCGAAGACGCCGTCGACACACTCGACGAGGCAAGAGACGTAGCAGTAGCTCGATCAGCGGTGTACCAGCAGAGTCTCCGCAACTACCACAGCCGCCGGCTGCGCCCAAGGTCCTTCGGCGAAGGAGACCTCGTCTTGCGACTCAAGCAAGAGCGACCGAAGAAATTCGAGTCACCATGGAAAGGACCCTACATCATCACCGAAGTCATCCCAGGTGGCACCTATCGCCTCAAGCACGTGGAGTCTGGAGTCGCATACTCCAACCCATGGAACATCGCACACTTGCGACGATTCTACCCCTAGCTACCTACCTCTTTACTTTCAATAAGGCTTTTCAGCCAAGGCTACTCAGCCGAACAATGTACTTCCTCCATTACGATATAAATAAATCTAAGTGTCTCGCCCCAAAATTTCGTTCGCTATTCGCAACCTTACTTCATGCTACAAACGCACTCGGGGGCTCCCCCCACCTCACGATTTCATCGACTGAGGATAACACGTGTACACCTGAGTAGCTGACAACGTCAGGCTAACGAAAAGGACACGTACTCAAACAAAGCACTGCGTGCTCAAACAACAACCAAACCTTTATAACAAAGGGCACAACATGCCCAGTCGAAATATACAAATTTTATATCTATCTCTTTTACAGGTAGTACCTATTCTGAAGAATAACTTGAGTATGCTGCTCAAACAAATCTACGACCTGTTCGGCATACTGCCTTACAGCCGCATAATGCGGACGCATATCCTACTCGCCACCATCCGGCCGAAGAGGTGGCCCAACCGCTACAACAGACAGATCTACATCAGGACGGTGCAGCCTAACAAGGGACAGCGCAGCCTTCACCCCTGCGACGAGCTGCTGCCTCACCAATTCCTGGACACGAGTCACACTCCAAAATTTAGACAGAAGACCAGACAGGGTTGTTGGTGCAGCATCCAGGGGAAACATCACATGCAGAACCGACGAGAGTGAAGTCTGCACTTGACGAAGCACCCGCGACACTTGGTGAACACGATCCTGCACCATTGCCAGAGCCATGGCACGGTCGCGATCCATCCAGAAGAACCCGCCGGCTTCCATGTCCTGTTGAGTCAAACAATTGACCCGAACAGCAACACGCTCTTTCTCCTCCCTTGGAGCAAGGTTAGCACCTGCGATACTCGCACAAAAGTAAGATGCAAGGCCAGCAGGCGCATCCGAAGAAATGAGCAGCAGCTCGAAAAAACTTACACTGAAGCTGCTCAGACAGTCAAAGCAATTCCGCCATCAAGTACTCCTCTCTGGCCGAACCGCGATCCGCCTTGGACTTCCAAACGTCGGCATGGCCACGCACCCCAAGCAACTCTTTCTCGAGACTACGAACATGGTCTCGAAGAAAAGCAAGCTGCGACGAATCATCCAAGGATGGACACAACCGCGCGGCAGGCGAGGTGTCAACGGGATTAACACCCGAAGGACCCTAGAGCAGCAGAAAGACAAAATATATGAACACTCAGACGGAGGAGAACACAACTCAACAAATTCATTAAGTGCATAAAAGGCCACTACGTGGCACAGGGATTTGTTCATCTATACTATTAAAAAGATTGGGACCGTTTGTCACCCCCAGAAATTTCCGTCTGCCTTGAAAAGACGCTTTTGCCCCTGATAGTTCGGGTATATTACACCACATGCCACCGCCGAGTGAACTGATCACCGAATCTTTCCGTCCTTGGTCTTGGCCCCTGCACCACCGTCCACCGCCCCCTTCTTCCCCGTGAACGCACCAAGATCCCGGTCACCGGCGGCCCCTTCTCCTCGCTCTCCCCGCATCACACGCAGCCGAGCCATCTACTCGCTCCCCTGCCTCGATATCCTCCAGCAGCGCCGTACCCAACCTCTGCATCGCGTGCAGCTGATGGCGCCGCCCCAAATTCCTTGCATCGTGAGATGGCGGTGGCCAAGCAAAGCCACACCTGGATCCCGGCAACCGGAGGCGCATCTCCTCTACCCAGCGACGCTTCTACCTGGCTCAAGATCCAGCCGTGCGGCCGTCCCCATCCCCTGCATCGTGCATACCCCGGACGTAGTGGGTGCTCGTGGGGCAGAGATGGAGGCAGATTGGAGCAGCAACAGCAGACGCGGCTCATCCCAACGGGCTGCCGGCGGTGCATCTGAGGGGGAATTGAGGAAAGCGACCGGTGGTGGGAAGGAGGAACGACGGCATCGGGGTGGGTTGTGGTGTCGCTGGGGAAGGGAGAAGGTGTCGGCAGCGTCCTGGGAAGCGGATGACCACCTATGGGTTGGCCGGGCTCGACCACGACCTCAAGCTGCAGGTAGAGGAGGGGCCGCTTGTCTAGGCCGATGCGTCTGCTCAATCTCTCTCTACCTCGCGCATAAAGCCTTTGCTGCTGTGCGGACACTGCCTGGCTGCTCTTCCTAGCTGAAATTTCGCTCTTGAGTTCAGGAAGGTATCGGACCAACTCCCTATCTAATATTGTTGGCTGAGTAAAAAATAAAATTGTAGATTGTACAATGTTCTCTTATCTTACTTGTGATCTGATCAAAACCTTGGTTGGATTATTTGTAGGCAAAGCGGAGAAGACAAGAGGGTTTCCGAAGATTGGTAAGGAGATACAGTATCATTCTGTCGATGGTTGTGAGTGATCCCAATAGAAACAAGTTCTCAGAGACAACAGAGTATCGCAGCATAGGATTTCTTATGGGTTGGTTGCACTATTTTAAATGCAATCTGTATTAAGAGATGGTCAATGGTTTTATCAATTGATTTTGAGAAGAAGTAGGCAACAGTTCTATGCAGCCAATGATAATAAGCTTTTTCAGGCTCAGAGAGGACATATATAATATTTTTATTTCCATGTAAATTCATGCATCTTGTCCTGGTGTCTGGTAGGTAACCACTTTCCTCAAATCCATTATGTAAAAAACAAATATGTAGACGATTGGAACATAAATTCAGCAAAGCCCCGACTATGCTGACCAGTTAGAAACCGACAAATCCCTCGAATTTTCCCTTGCTAGAAAGATAATATCCATAACATATTCCCATGTAATTTTGTAGGCAATACTATGAAGCCGGATTGCAGGATTTCCTTGAACGTCTGACAAACTATGAGAAGGTCTCAATGCTCAACAAGTTATATTCTGTTGTATTGCTGCATGTGAAAAAAATTCTTTAGCTCTGTGAACTATATAATATTGAATCAAGTAGGATTCCTATTGCAGGTCTACGAGCTAATGAAGGAAGGCTCTTATATCAAAATAATTGATATGATAAAAGGGAAGGGTGGTAGTTACATGTAACAAACATGATCTTCCTGGTTATCCTGTAAAACAGGTATCCAATTACTATAAGTCTTACATTTACAAGGCACAAAGATATGTTCTGACCTGTTATTACCTCAGACTGTACTAGGGTTCATTCTTTACACAAAACCTAGCATTTACATTGAGTTGTGCTCTCATAGGCTTCTGGCTTTTGAAACTTGTCATGCTAAATTTGTTTAGTACTTCTTTCAATTTCTGAAATTTGTGTCATCTTGTTCCAAATAACAATATCAACGGCCATCTTCCTGGTCGTATTGTATTTTTCTTGGTACGTACTTCAGTGCTTAGTTACTTACACAATAAACTAGCCAACTTTATTGAAAAGAGCCTAAAATCTGAGAAAACTGCAACTGTAA
This sequence comes from Avena sativa, assembly GCA_916181665.1. Classification (NCBI taxonomy): domain Eukaryota; kingdom Viridiplantae; phylum Streptophyta; class Magnoliopsida; order Poales; family Poaceae; genus Avena; species Avena sativa. Next base: position 180,085,292 of record OV702284.1, on the reverse strand, counting down.
GTAATTCCATTAAATTGAGTTACACATACAATGACAAAATTGTTGTAGGTCTTTACTTTTAAAAAGATAATGTGTGGTCCTATAAAGGCGATTCGACAATAAAGGCTAAAGAAAGAAGACGAACTACATGGTAAGGGTGTCCATGTTTTCACAACCAAAACCTATTGTCACACACACCGGTTGTTCATATATTGTTCCTGGTTAAGGAACTACGTTTGAATCCACTCGATCCTCTTTTTTCATTTTCTTTGAAAACCTCCGGTTGTCATGGTGTCATGGCTTTGATATGTGACGTCTCACGCGTCTTGGAAACCATGTGACCATAATACTGATGTATTACCTTTTATATTGTTAGTCCATATTTTTTGCTTGCCGCCTACAACAACACTTGTGTGTCATGCGTCCTGCACCACCCTCGGCAACACCGGGAGCTCCGCTACCACGCTGGTCCGCCGCTGCCTGGGGGACACCCCCTCCCCCCATCGCCTTGGGGGTAAAGACTCAGGCCTCCGTCTTCGGAGCCGCCTGATGACGGCGGGAGGGAGGAGGCGAAGAGGGGCTCGAGCTAGGACAGGTGGCGTCATGACCGATCGCCCGCGGGGGCGACCCGGTTGCGAGAGTGGTTCCATCTTTTTTCTTTACTTGTAGATACTTCAAATATTCTTACTCTCTATTCAAAGAAAAACATTTGAAAATATAAGAGCATTGCATTTTCATAAGTGTTCATATAATTTTCTACAATAATTATTTTATAACCGTAGCAACGCACGGGTATTCAGCTAGTCAACATAATTACAACAAAAGAAGACTGCAGCTATCCTACAACTACAACACCTAAGATGCGGCACCCTGAGTAGCCTCGGAGCCGGATTGCCTCGCCTTGGCTTCCCCCTGCTGTCGTAGCGCGTACTCGGCCAGCAGATCAATCAGCTTTGGCCCATATCGCTTACAACGAGCAGAATAGGTAGCGAAGGCTACCTCGGATCCATCCGCAGTCGTCGGCATCCAGGAGGTGATCTGGGGAAGGTCCAACTCCGCTCCAGCCGCCAAAGCCATCGCCAGCCCGACAGATGCGTCGATGCCCTTCTGTTTGCGCTTGTACGCCGCAGGCGCTTCGGCTGACAGTGCCTCCGCTAGGGCGTCAACATCATCAAGGGCCACGCCCTTGGGGACAAGCTCCTTGTAGAAGCGTCCAAGGACCTCCTTGGACTTGGCGAGTGAGCTAACGACGGTGCGACAGCGATCTTCGACCGCTGCAGTAGCATCATCTAGAGCACTCCCGTGCTCCAGAGCACCGCGGTCAAACTCTATGCCCGTGGCATCTGAGACAAAAAAAGAGAAGGAATGAACAAAGCATCAAAGAAGAAAGACAAGAAAACCAAAAAAGATGCAAGTGAAGATACTTACCCGAAACAGCCTTGGCAGCCGCCATGAGCTTGCCAGCCACCTCTCTTTCACGCGCAGTCGCAGCAGTGGCAAGCTGCTCCTCGCGGTCCGTGGCCTCCCGCTGCAGGCGCTCCTTAGCCTCGGCCGCAGTAGCCAGCTCCAGCTCGAGGCGCTCCTTCGCACAAACGGCGACCTCGGCCTTCTTCTCCGCTTGACCGAGGATCTTTTTGAGAGCATCAATCTCACGAAGGGAGATGTTATGCTCCTCTGCATTCAAAAAATAGAAGCATCAGATAACAGGACACGATTACACGAAGAAGCAAACATCAAAGGCATAACAGTACCTTGCAGTTGTTTAAGGCTGGCCTCCAACACCAGGTGCTCCTGCACCAGTCGCTTGGCATCCCGCACAAACGGCTGCATGAAGAAGACCTACTAGTCAGGAAAAGGACCCGGGGGCTACGCCCAACAGAAAAGAACAGAAGCAAAATACACACACAAAAACGCTTGGGGGCTCCCCCCGAGACTCGAAGAAAGAACAAGACAAGAAAACTCTTTTACAGATGCTCGGGGGCTCCCCCGTGGCAGGAGACAGAACTACTTACATGATCCGATGGCGACTCTGAAGGCCCGCTCGCAGCCTTCTGAGGCGCAACCACACGAACCACCTGCGGAGAAGGGACCGGCGCAGCACCCTCAGAGGTAGCCACCATCTGAGGAGGAGGAGACACAACTTTCGACTCCCCCATCATCTCCCTAGCACCATCACTGGAGGATTCGTTGGAAGAGTGCCTGCACAAGGACAAATTAGCACAAGTACAAAGTCAACAGCAAAGAAAAAGCAGTACAGAGGAAACTTACGAGTCCAGCGAGCTCAGGTTGAAGATAGGAGGGGTCCTTCAGACTCTCTTCTCCTCTTTCTTCTCTTCCTTCTTTTCTTCCTTCTTCCGCTTCGCTGGCGGGTGCGGCGCTACAGCCCGCACGGGAAGAGCAGGAATAGGAGAGGAAGAGCCTCCATGCCCGTCACTATGACGCTCAAGACACAAAGGGTTCCTAGGAGTCGGAGGAGTCGAAGCATACGAAGACTCGCTGGAGCTCCGCGATCGTTTGCGAGTGTGGTCCTCGCTCGACTCGTTGGCATCTTCAGCCGGAGACCGCGCCGATGACAGCTCGAACATGGAGTCCACCACATCATTATCTGGAGCATCCGGATATACTTCGGGTAATGGAGGCGACATACCCGGCACTTTGAAGCTCTGCACAAGAGAAGAACAATTTGTTAGCAAACAAACACAAATACAATGCAGTCGAAAAATAGCGCTACGCGCATGGATCTACACATGTGTAACGGGAAGCGAAGAAGAAAACGGAGGAGTCAGCGACTTCCCCGGGATATCCTCTCTAGCCTTGAACTTCAGCAGCGAACGAAGGGCCCTGTCGAGATCTCCCTGGGAGAATTTCTCAGTCGAAACCCTCATCGGATCACGCCGGCCAGCATAAAGGAACATCGGGTGCGCCCTAGCCTGGAGTGGCTGCACCCGACGCTCGAGAAAAGTGCGGATGATATCCACACTGTTCACTTCCCTGTCCGGAATCAACTGGAGATCCTCCACCTGACGATAGAGAGCCTCTATCTCCGCCACCTCGCCGTCCAAGATCTTGTTTTTCCAAGACCTTTTCGGTTCGATCTTTTGGGAGGGGTCAAAAGAAACAAGACCAAAATCCTGCCTAGGCACTACGGAGTCGCGGATATAAAACCATCGCCTCCGCCAGTACTGGACAGATTCGTACATGGAAAAAGAAAAGAAAAGCAGATTGGGCTTGAGGGAGATGATGCAACCCCCAATGGGATAAACACCATCCGAACCGGATTGCCTCTTCACGGAATAAAGTTTCCGGAAGAGGCCAAAGTACGGCTCAATACCGAGCCAGCACTCGCAGAAAGTGATAAAACAAGCAATGTGAAGAAGAGAATTGGGGGAAAGATGGTGCAATTGGACACCGTACAGGAAAAGCAGTCCACGAAGGAAGTCGTGGACTGGGAAGGAAAATCCGCGAATGACAAAGGCAAGGAACATAACCCGATACCCAGCAGGGGAACGGGGGATTACCTCATTGCCTGGGAGTTTGACGGCCTCCCTATCCTGCAGGATTAGACCCCGCTCGCGAAGCTTGCGGAGATCACTCTCCCGCGTCTCCGATCGCCGCCAGCCACCGTCGGTGACACGGTAGCGGCGGCACTTTTCTTCCCTCCAGCGGCGCTGGTACCAACCGCAGATGACGACTTCTTTGGCTTCCCCATCGCGGTACGGCGGCGCTGGCGGCGAGAGCGCATGATGGAAGAAGGAAATGTGAAGGAATATTCCAGCGCGTAGCAAGAACTCTTAGAACACAAGGAAGCAGTGAAAGCAAGAATGGATGCGGTGAAAACAAACTGAAGTTTTCTCCAAGGATTATAACGAAGAATACGACGCACGGCAACCGTCCATCGAGAAGACCTAACGCCAACGGTAGGATCTGGTCATACACGTGTCAGCATCGCAACGAACCGTCACTAACACGCCGTCCACTACGCGCGGAAATCGAGGCGACGCCGTAATTATCTCCACGCCGCGCGTGACCGGTCAATTCAAGGTCAGAAAGTGGGACCCACATTCGTCCAGTCAAGTCATCTCTGGCGCAGCAAACACTTGAGGTCATCGATCGTCAGCACTGACGTCATCAAAAGCTATACTAGCAACAATTGCAATTTCTTCGGCTTCAAAGTTAAGAGTACTCACTCGAATCTACGATTCGACCAATTACTCGGGGGCTACTCCTATCAGGAGCTTCGGCCGCGCATCCGAAAGATGAATAGAAGCGAACTATTACTTCGAGTCCTCCATCGAGTCTATGACTCCACTACGGACTCGGGGGCTACTCCCATAGGGAGGATGGATTTAAGCATCCAAAAATTTTTGTGTCCTACGGACTTACAACTGAACAACGTCTGAATTAAAGTCTCCGCTCGAGTCTACGACTCGAATAGACACTCGGGGGCTACTCCCATAGGGAGCGCTGGTCGCGCACCCTATGAATTCTTCGACTGCGACCCTTCGGATCAGCATGCAAAAACTTTTCGGCAACTCTGCCCCAACTAAACGTTAAGTGAGCAACGTTCTCCTTGACCACCCGAAACACCTCCGCGGTGATAAACATTCGGATGCTGTGTCTGCGACACAAAGATAAGACCTACAGATATCATCTGATGGCCTGGCAACGCACACGAATGCGCTCTGCTAGTAAAAACCCGTGCTAACAGGTGCGATGAAAAATCCCGACTGACGCGTTGGGTACATCAATTAAATTCACTGGAATTCCACTCCTGTAAGTCCTCCGCGGCCTGAGTCGAATTACGCCAGCATATGTTCCAGGTTCGAGTTAAGGGACTCGAACCTGAAGAAGATCGTGTTGTTTCGTCCTAAGACAGTTAACTGACCCTAATCCGTCGGATGAGCCAGGCACACGCATCAACAATCCATACACATGAACTATTGAAATACATAGTTGCACCCGAAAGATTGAAGAGTCCTCAGCCGAATCTACGATTCGACTGAACACTCGGGGGCTACTGACATGGTTATACCCTACGGGTACATGATCTTAGCATACCTGGTCCAGCCCAAGGAAGGCCCACGACAACTATACGCCGGCCCATAAAGATTTTCGGGTGGCCAAGGCCCATGACGCTTTCGGATCCTTGGAGAGCAAGACTAGAGTAGATAGGAAATTCAAAGGGGTAAAACCCTAAAACTTGTAACCGACTAGGTCTATGCTCGGGACCTTCCCGAGTCTATATAAAGGCTAGGAGGGTACGACCTAGATCTGGCTCCCTCATACTTTCGCATACACACCTCCATGCCAGATCGCATCTGCGCACCCCTGTAACCACCGGTTCCGCCGTAATCAAGAGCAGACAAGCAGGAGTAGGGTTTTTCCTCCGGGGGGCTGAACCTGGAAAAACCTCGTGTCTCGTGTTGCTTGTTTGCTAACCGTTCCGCGATCTCCAGCATCCCCATCTTCTTCAAAACCCAAGTCCATAACAATGGGCATTGATGAGATCAAACCTCGTCAAAAGTTATTATGTTACTAAACAGTATAAACATATTTTTAGTTTCCCTGTTTATTTTTATATTTTATGTTTTTTTTCGGAAAAATGTATAAAAGATTGTTCAACATTTAAAAATATTTAGATTTTGAATTCTTTTAGATTTATAACTTGTTTAGATTTGAAAAATGCTTAGATTGCAAAATGGCTCATATTTGATTTTTTAAGATCATTAAATTTATTTAGATTTAAAATAGTTTTGACTTGAAATTGTTTAGATTTAAAAATTGTCGAGGTTTGTAATTTGCTGGGATTTGAAAAAAAAGGAAAAATAGAAAAGGTAGAAACACATAGTACTTGTACGATCAACATCCATTAGCGAAGACTAGCAAAATGCCCGTGCGTGCGGCGGAAAAAGTTAGTCTTTCTAGTGCCGGTGGTGAGTTTTTTTAATCAGTGGTACATCGTAGCATAGACAGTTTTTTTAAAACTTGCACGGTGGCATTCGCTCCTGGATCAATTGATTGTTTTAATTCACAAGTAGAATATTTCCTTTCTCCAAACACCTACCCTCGTCCTTGGCGTGCTTCCCTTCTATCTCCTCGTGAAGTGCACGCTGCTGCTAGCTCTGGCTGGCACCATCCCGTTTAATGAGTCCACGCATTTAGTTTATTATCAGCCTACACAATCCCTCGTAATCCTGTTCAATTAGACATCTCTCATAGCTTTCTTTAAATCAGCCCAACATCCCTTCGCAGATCTGTAACTTTCGGTGTGAACCATCCGTACCTCAACCATACCTTGCAAAGCTTTGACAAAATGTGTCAAGATGATCGAATCCTGATCCATGAAGACAAATTAATGCGAGAATTATGAATCTTCTATAATCTGGTATTTCCTGGGCTTTAAAGTTCTTGTCTAGGGTTCATATCATTTTACAAATTTGCTATGGGAGTAGCAGATGAGGAAAAAAAGGTATAGACACCATATAAAATATTCTATTATTCAAAGCTTCTGTTGGCTTATCCCATGGCCAATTGAACAATAATTCATGTTATTATAGTTTAATTTGTGAAAATACCAGAATTAGCTTGTGATTAGCACCACAGTTCATAATTTCATACAAAAGAATACGGAAGCATTAAGCAACACATGTATCTGCTGTATACGTACATATTCGGTATTAGGTGAAGGCATATAGAGAGAAGTCCCAGAATCAAATCTATAGTGCCAGCAACAACGAAAATCTCACATCCTAATTAGAAGATTTTTCACTGACAACTCTTACTAATTCAGGAAAGAAAGAACTAAATCTAATGAAGATAATATACAACAAACCCAAATCGTACCTGACCCTGTTCTCATGAAATTGAGAAGTGAACAACATGTCAAGCTAGCGTCTAGTGCAATCGTGATTAGCCAGTCGGCCGGTTGGGAGAAGTCTAATCTTCCGTCAGATAATTACTACAACTGAAACCAACGAACCAGTGAATTTGCAGCGGATTAGATATCTGGCAACCGCACGCCGCCGCTGTGTGCCTTCACGGCTTCACCAACGCTGTTGGGAAGTGCCCCTCCCGCTGGTATCCCTCTTCCGCTTCGTTAGGCTTCGTTCGGTTGTTGGGGATTAGTTCCTCTGGTGGAACCGATCCCGGGAGGAATCGGGTGATCACCCAAATCCCTGGATGGATTAGTTCCACTGGTCGTACTAAACCCTGCTACTAGATTTTGTTCGGTTAACCCTGACGTAGACTACATGGACAAATAGAAACTTGTTCTTCCAGAATCCATAGTTCTACATGGAATCAGGTCCATGAACGGTACCTAGAGCTCATGTCAACAACGAGAGGGGACGGAAGGGGAGGAGCACAGGCTTGTCGTCTAGAGGCCGCTGCCGTGGAAGCGCAGGGAGATGTCGGAGATCTGGAGTTGAGCCGTCGTCTTCGTCGCTGCCGGGTCAAAGCGAGGTCGGGGGCCATGTTCTCGGGTCGCCGCTAGACAGGACGATGCCCTCGCCTCGCGAATCTCGTGAGGTCACGTCTCAATTCTCCCCGACATGGGCGCAGCTTCTTTGGCCTCGCCTCTCTCGGGATTAATTCCACGAGTCAACTGACGATTGTTTTTTCCACCGTGGAATGGACGGGTTGGGCAGGGTTTGGGCCAGGGATTCAGCCCGCCCGGGTGTAACCGAACACAGAAAGGCTGATGGGCGGGGATCTTTCCTCCGTGTGTCTGACCCTCGTGAAACCCGGCTGTTCCTCGCGGGGAAGGGAATAAGCGAACAAGGCCTTAGGTGGTCATCTCGTTGTGATTTTTTGTGCTGAAGTTTTGGAGGAGATTGAATCCGTGGGGTTTTAAAAAGTTGCACGAGTCGTCCTGTCTAGAAAATACGAATCAGTTTTTTTAACTCACCGCCTTACCCGTGGCGTTGATGGTATTATGTACTTTAGTAGAATGATAAAACAGTTTAAAAAAAATTAGACCGAATAAAACACTTCGTGGAGTAGCAAAGAAGCCGGCAGCGTTTGCTCGTTCATCTCGTCAGGTGCCACCTAATGGGTCGGCCCATGTTGTTTTCGCTCCAGGCGGCACGAGCGGACGCGCCGCAAGGAGCGGTGTACAGGAGCTCCCGCCAAACAGCCCAGCACGGGAACGATGCCGAACAAACCATGCGACGCGGGCCAAAACCTACAAAACACGAATCGCGACGGACGCATAGCTAGTAGTAGCTGAGAAATGGCAAATCCCTACGTATTTTATTTTAACACTGACCAAACCATTGACTGCCCTAGCTATCCATGTAAAGCTTCGTCATTGGTGGCTCAACTGAACCCACCAGATAACTTCCTTCTTCGTCTCTTTCTTCCAACTTCCCAACTGCTGGATGACCCATCCCTAACAGGCGTCACATCAGACGGGACGTTTGTAATCTGATCACGCATGACATTGTCGAATCAGCTAGGCATGATGCTGTCTCTTTGACGAGACGTTTGTAGTCTGATCAACTTTCCCGCATTAGTTTCAGAGTTAGGCGAAAGCGCGAATAGATTTTCAGAGTTTGTACGCTCACATCTTCAGAGTTACTACTGCTACTACTACCGGTTAAGGAATCGAGATAGATTCTGCTGCCACTAGGAACCGGATAGAAATAATCTCTTTGCCACGATTCCTAATTCTGGTCTGACTCTGCTTCACTCTTCTGCTACAATTAGGACGAGAATTCTGTTTACGAACTGTTTTGGGCCGAACTTCTATTCTAAACCCTAAACCCTAATGGTCGATATAAACAGAGGAGGGCTGTGTGCCTGCTTTTAACTTGGGGAGTGTCTACGTCTCAGGCGCCTGAGAAATAGTTATTTCTCAGGCGCTGAGGTCGTTGCTGACGTCGTTGTTAATTTAGACCGGATACCAGAACCGAGAACTCACCTTCTGCTGCAAGCTGTGCGCGCACCACGCGGGCCATGAGGTCATCCCCCATCAACGCGGAAGCGGAAGCATGCGCATACCCTGGATTCACCCTGCCCCACCCCGTACCGATGAGCACAGATGCAATTGACTAGAAATATAAACAAATCGCCACAGAAAACACTAAGAATACTGCAATCCATCACATGATTTTCAGTGTAACACTAGGAATCTGGCTTAATTTTTGTTGAAAAATGCGAGTTCGAGGTTGAGTCCGCGGGTGCAGAGATCGGGGCATTTAGCGTACCAGGGGATCGGGGAAGCTTCTCCGGCGGCTGGTGGTTCTCCGATAGGTGCGGCGTTGCCGCCGCAGCGGTCGTCGCGGTCCCTGCCACCGCCCCCATTGCTTCTCTTCCGTCTGTGTTCTGTTCCGTCTTTCCCCTTCTCTCAATTTTGGATTTCCTTTTCTTCATATCTCATCGACAGAGCTAAGCGACAACGCTTCGGCTACAGCGGCACCCGCTTGTTTTTTTCTCGTGCGACACTGAATTGTGGGACCAACAAAAATAGGTTCCGTTTGTCTAAATTCATTTTTGTAATTTGAACAAATGGGTAATAATTGTTCCATTTGTTTATATTTAAATAATATTTCAATAAAACTAAAAATTAAACAAAATTTAAAAAAATAAACACATGGGAAAATAGTATGCGTGATGGATTATTCTCTATACTTGTAGAATTTATTTTTAGAAGTACAGTCTATCAGCCAAACTGCAATTTAAAAAAAAAAGTCGAATTGCATGAACTGTCAAAAACAACTTTCCTATAAGATGGACTTGTGAGAAGTACTTGTAGCGGATTATTAACGTACTCTCTTCGACCCATATTAGTTGACTTGGATTTGTCTAGATTTAAATGAATCTAGACACTATTTAGTATATAGGTTCATCCAAATTTTAATAAATCCAAGTCAACTAATATGGGTCAGAGGGAGTACCTGAAATGTTTTCGTGAAATTTTACATGTGCACATATGTCTAAAATTTGACAAACTTGTGACATCTTTTGTAGGACGGTATATTCTGACCAAAATGGGATCCTCTCGCACTAAATATACAGACCCACACTATATATGGTTGGGTGTGGTTGTCTCTCTTGTTTGATGGAACCTCGGTTTAGAAGAGAATGATTCCATATACAAAATAATTGCAATAAGCGCAATTTTTAAAATCCCAGTAAATCATAGTCAGATGAGTGCAAAAGGTGAGTCACAACACGCTTGCAACTATTGTAGGTTACAAGGATAGATATAGAAATAGAGTTACAAGGATAGATATAGAAATTACATTCCTAACTCAATCTTGATCCATTCTAGGCTACAAAAATGATGGATTCAACATCTAGGGTTCACACACAACATACTTGCGATTGCATCGGTTCTTTCTTAGTTACAACAAAATTGAAGTTTTAGTCACGACATACTTGCAACAAGGAATTCGGTAGCAAAAATACTTGCGACTGAACAACTCGGTTTACAAGCAAGTTGCAAAAATGACTCAAAAAAACAAGTTGCAAACCTAACTTGAAGTTCCATCACTAAGTCAAGGTCAATGGAGACCATTCTTAAAATAACACTATCCATAAGTCATCCAAAACAAGTTGTGAATGACTAAAATCCAAAGTACAGTCAGTTGCGACATAGTTCAGTCACAACATACTTGTGACTGGCTTGTTACATTCTCGGTTACAAGCAAGATGCAAATGACTTGAATCCATAGTATATTCATTTGCAACTAGGTTCAGTCACATCATAATTGCAAGATGAATCAAAAAATCAAAGTATATATTCAGTCACGACATAGTTGCAACTAGGGTTTCAGTCATAATATACTTGCGACTAGCTCGATACGTTCTCATTTACAAGCAAGTTGCAAACCACTCGAATCAAAAGTACATTCAGTCGCAACATAATTCAACTAGGGTTCAGTCACATCATACTTGCAAAAAATTAGTCAAAAATCAAAGTATATATTCAGTCGCGACATAGTTGCAACTAGGGTTTGAGTCACAATATACTTGCGACTGGCTCGATACATTCTCAGTTACAAGTTGCAAAATAACTCGAATCCAAAGTACATTCAATATTTGGAACTAGGGTGTAGGGGTTAGTCGCAACATACTTGCGACTAGTTCGGTACATTTCCGGTTACAACAAAATTACAAAATGATTCAAATCCAAGTATATTCAGTCGCGAAACAGTTGCAACTATGGTTTCAGTCATACCATGATTGCGACTAGCTTAATACATTCTCAATTGCAAAGCAAGTTGCAAATGACTCAAATCCAAGTATATCCAGTCGCGACATGGTTGCAACTAGGGTATCAACATAATTGCAAGTAGGGTTATGGTTCAGTCACAACATACTTGCGACTGGCTTAGTACATTCTCGGGTACAAGAAAAGACGCAAATGACTCGAATCCCCATACCAGAGTCTATTGACAACATCAATGAGGAAATGATATATACATTATAATATCTGACGTCAATGAAAGTAATATAGATCAGGATCCTAGCCATTTACAAAATAAAATCTTCAACATACTTGCGAGTGGCTCGGCACATTCTTGATTACAAAGCAAGTTGTGAATGATTGAAAATCCAAGTACAATTAATTGCGAGATAGTTCAGTCACAACATACTTGTGACTGGCTCAGTACATTATCAATTACAAGTAATAACATAATGGCAACTAGGGTTTAGTCACATCATAGTTGCGACATAGTTCAGTCACAACATACTTGTGACTGGCTCGGTACTTTCTCGATTACAAACAAAGATGCAAATGACTCGAATCCAAAGTATATCCACACCGATGGGTGCTCGGTTACAAGGAAGTTACAAGTGGGACCCAACAGAGCTCGGTTACAACCAAGTTGCAACTGGCCCTCCGACGGGGCCCCACTTACAAGCAAGTTGCAACTGGCCCGCCGATGGAGTCCCCCTCCCCCTGTTGCAATCAAGTTCCCCCCACAAGTTACAAGTTATAAGCAAGTTGAAACTAGGACCTGTCAAAGCTCAGTTACAAGTAAGTTGCAACTGCACCCCCTCCACACCGATGGGTGCTCAGTTACAAGGAAGTTGCAAGTGGGACCCAGCAGAGCTCAGTTACAACCAAGTTGCAAATGGCCCTCCGGCGGGGCCCTAGTTACAAACAAGTTGCAACCGGCCCGCTGATGGAGTCCCCCTCCCCCTGTTGCAATCAAGGTTCCCCCCACAAGTTACAAGTTATAAGCAAGTTGAAACTAGGACCTGTCAAAGCTCAGTTACAAGTAAGTTGCAACTGCACCCCCTCCACAAGTGGGACCCAGCAGAGCTCGGTTACAACCAAGTTGCAACTGGCCCTTCGGCGGGGCCCCAGTTACAAGCAAGTTGCAACTGGACCGCCGATGGAGTCCCCCTCCCCCTGTTGCAATCAAGTTCCCCCTACAAGTTACAAGGGTTTAGGGGTTAGTCGCAACATACTTGCGACTAGCTCGGTACATTCCCGACTACAAAGGAAATTACAAAATGATTCAAATCCAAGAACATTTTAGTCGCGACACAATTGCAACTAGGGTTCAGTCACACCATGCTTGCGACTGGCTCAATACATTCTCGGTTACAAAATAATATGCAAATGAGTCAAATCCAATGTATATCCAGTCAAGACATGGATGCAACTAGGGTTTCAGTCACACCATGCTTCCGACTGGCTCAAAACATTCTCACTTACAAAGCAAGTTGCAAAAATGACTCCCCCCGATGAGCTCTCGCCGATGGAGTCCCCCTCCCCTGTTGCAATCAAGTTCCCCCCACAATTTACAAGGGTTTAGGGGTTAGTCGCAACATACTTGCGACTAGCTCGGTACATTCCCGACTATAAAGGAAATTACAAAATGATTCAAATCCAAGAATATTTAGTCGCGACACAATTGCAACTAGGGTTCAGTCACACCATGCTTGCGACTGGCTCGATACATTCTCGGTTACAAAACAAGATGCAAATGAGTCAAATCCAATGTATATCCAGTCAAGACATGGATGCAACTAGGGTTTCAGTCACACCATGCTTCCGACTGGCTCAAAACATTCTCAGTTACAAAGCAAGTTGCAAAAATGACTCCCCCCGATGAGCTCTCGCCGATGAGGTCCCCCTCCTTCCCGGTTGCAATCAAGTTGCAACTGGCCCCCTTGGCGGGGCCCTAGTTATAAGCAAGTTGAAACTAGGACCTGTCAAAGCTCAGTTACAAGTAAGTTGCAACTGCACCCCGTCCACACCGATGGGTGCTCAGTTACAGGGAAGTTGCAAGTGGGACCCAGCAGAGCTCAGTTTCAACCAAGTTGCAACTGGCCCTCCGGTGGGGCACCAGTTACACGCAAGTTGCAACTGGCCCGCCGATGGAGTCCCCCTCCCCCTGTTGCAATCAAGTTCCCCCCACAAGTTACAAGTTATAAGCAAGTTGAAACTAGGACCTGTCAAAGCTAAGTTACAAGTAAGTTGCAAGTGCACCCCCTCCACACCGATGGGTGCTCGGTTACAAGGAAGTTGCAAGTGGGACCCAGCAGAGCTCGATTACAACCAAGTTGCAACTGGCCCTCCGGCGGGCCCCAGTTACAAGCAAGTTGCAACTGGCCCACCGATGGAGTCCCCCTCCCCCTGTTGCAATCAAGTTCCCCCCACAATTTACAAGGGTTTAGGGGTTAGTCGCAACATACTTGCGACTAGCTCGGTACATTCCCGACTACAAAGGAAATTACAAAATGATTCAAATCCAAGAATATTTAGTCGCGACACAATTGCAACTAGGGTTCAGTCACACCATGCTTGCGACTGGCTCAATACATTCTCGGTTACAAAACAAGATGCAAATGAGTCAAATCCAATGTATATCCAGTCAAGACATGGATGCAGCTAGGGTTTCAGTCACACCATGCTTCCGACTGGCTCAAAACATTCTCAGTTACAAAGCAAGTTGCAAAAATGACTCCCCCCGATGAGCTCTCGCCGATGAGGTCCCCCTCCCTCCCGGTTGCAATCAAGTTGCAACTGGCCCCCTTGGCAGGGCCCTAGTTATAAGTAAGTGGAAACTAGGACCTGTCAAAGCTCAGTTACAAGTAAGTTGCAACTGCACCCCCTCCACACCGATGGGTGCTCAGTTACAGGGAAGTTGCAAGTGGGACCCAGCAGAGCTCGGTTACAATGAAGTTGCAACTGGCCCTCCGGCGGGGCCCAGTTACAAGCAAGTTGCAACTGGCCCGCCGATGGAGTCCCCCTCTGTAACACCCTCGGAATCGGCCCTATGCAAGTTTCAGCGCTTCCCGCCAAACCCGCATAGAAACGATTCAAAGGTGCCCACCAGGCACTTGCGTGCGGGTGGAAAACGAAGTAATATCATTACACAATAGTCCTCGATGGAACCCACAAAACAGATATATACAACAACGACTCAAAGAGTCAAGAATGCAGATATACAGTACAAAGATCCAAATCACCTTGAAAATGATACAGCGTCCGACTACGGACAAGATGCAAATGGGGCTAAGAGCCCTGAAGAATAACCAATGGCGTCCATAACCCTGCCCAGGCCAAGCCGGAAGGGTAACCCTGCTAACGACGTCGATCTCAAAACCTGCTTAAACAAAAGGGGTGCCGACAAAGGGCAAAGGAAAAAGAGAGAGCGGTCAGTACTGAGGCCAGTACACGACGAGGCTAGAATTCGGCGGTCCTCGCCGACATAGGTATGGTGGACTGAAGCGGCAGCGCGGCATGCACTAAACAACCTATAGAGACTCGATACAACTAGCGGCTATCAGAGAGGGGTAAGAAAGACCTATTCGGAACCAACCTGATACTACCACCAAACATACCCATCCTGGTGTTTCCCCCTCGAGACCAAACGAGGAAGTCAACCGCGGAACTCACACCGTTGGCAGTTTTATTTATTCAGTTGTCGTTGCAGCAATTACTAGTCAGGTATAGATAGTCATCCTGATAGAATAAGCAGTGGGCAGTTTTAGTTAACCATTCCGTTGTAGTTGCAACACTTACTAGTCAGATACAATTAGCATGAGATATCCCCAAACCCAGCAGTTGTTGGTACTTTTATTTAGCCATTCCGTTGTAGTGAAGCTGATTACTAGTCACATCGGATACAAGTCAAATTATAACAGTAAACTTTAGTTATAGTTGTCTATGATCGAGAACTGTGCTCCAAGTCGTCCATAACCGCGGACACGGCGTCTCGAAAAGATTTAACCCTGCAGGGGTGCACCAAAGTTTCCACACGCACCTACACCCTTGTTGTCAGATCAGGTAGGTACAAGATCACAAAACATACACCCAACGGTATGTCGACGGGGTTTCGGACACGACGTTTCCCAGACCCAAAGCAAGCACGGGGGGCCACCCCACTAAGCTACCCGCAACGAAGTCGGCCGGTCTCCGAGACGGACTCAGGGTTTGTGTAGACGGCTGTAAACGACTGGGAACCCGAAAGTGTGACTGGGCTTGTCGATACAGCGAAAACGTGTCACGACCCTAAACAGTACAGGTGCTCCTCGCACAATCGTAAATAAAGCAGTAAAGCATGGCATAAGTACAGGATAGTAATAAAGCCCCAAACTACTTGTGGCCCCCAATACAGTACTTGGAATCAGGTACTAAATCGATGGGGGTGCCCATACACCCCACCTATGGTTAGCGCGCTCGATCTCAGAACAGGTGTCAAGAACTCGGGGTCCTACGGGACACAAGTGGACGGTTAACAACCAAATAACATCTATTGCCCACCTGTACCTCTGCATTTACCTACTTTCAATTTTAGTTATTAAACAATAATTAAAGCCATGATCATCTCCAACTTTAAACATGTGGCATTACTCCAACAACTGTGGTACTTGACGACACGCAACAGCACTTGAGCAAGCGACTACGACACGCAAGTCCAACTATCTACCAAACAACAGGTAATAGGATGTGTCCTAGGCAATATAATGCTGCAAGGGATATCACGGGTACGGAAACTAGAGCATCGCAACACAGATAACAATAGATCAACAGGAGGAAATAAAAACTATAAATGCAAAATAGGTATAAGGGGAAGGGATGCTCGCCTGAAAACATTGCCGAAGGTTCATCCAAAGGTCGGGTCGGCACTCACATCAACTCATCGGCCTAGTCCGTGAAGAAGCAAAACACTAGCACAAACACCGGATGCACTATTTAATACTATGACAGAAGATCGGGCATGATGCATGTATGGTGTATGACATGGCAAAGGTGCGATGCAATTAGGCCATATTAAGCGGAACCGGGGTCCCGACAAATATTTAAGTGGTTCAAGTTGTTTAGATACCCCACAATTTAAATGTTGTCTTAACATGGCAAAAGATAGCACCGGTTCGCTACACCAATTTAAATGGAGTCCGGAATAAGACAAAGATATCCCGCATATAGACTCCATATTTAATTATGAAGTGAATCGGCATAAGGCCCCTGTGGCATCTCGCAAAACCACTACTAGAAAATCGCGTTGTTTTTGTGCATTGCATCATCATGACCGCATGCTCATGTCATCATGCCACATTGCATTTGAGCATCGTCATCATCTTGCATTTGCTTGCATAAAACTATTTGCAGGAAACCTAGTTTTGTTTTCTAAACGCCCCGCCTTTGTTCAACACGCAAAACCCGGGTCCCCGGACTATTTTTGTTTTGTCCGCTATCGGGGTGTAAAAGCCCCGTGTTAAACAAGTAAAATATTAAATTATTTTAGGGGGGCAGTCGAACGGGCCGAATCGACCCGAACGACCACCCCAAAATATAAAACGGCCCACCCAAAAATCCCCAGGCTACCCAGACCTATGCTACCCACACCCCCTCCACCTCACCCCAGCCACTCGCGGCTCGCCACCTCACCCCAACCCTCTTTCTCACCCAATCCCCATCTGCCACCTAATCCTACCCCTCTCCCCACCTCTCCCTCTCACCCCTCAACGCACACAGCACACAGCAGCCCTGGCCCACCCCCTGACCCCGCACCTCCTCTTTTCCCCTGGGACCCGCCACTCTCCCCACCTCCCTCCTCTCTCCCCGCGGGCCCACCCCCCACCAGCCGCACTCACCCCATCGCCCTGGCCCCGCTCCCCCCGTGGCCCAACTCTTCCTGTGCCCCGCCCCGACAACCTCCCTTCTCCCCCATCGCGTCTCACCGCCTCTGCCCTCCCCTTCCGCCGCCGGCGACCAACCTCCCCGCCGCATAGCTTCGCCGCCCTCGCCGGCGACCCCGACGCCGTTCCCCTCCTCTCCTCACCGCGCTCGCTCCGCCGCGTCTCCTTCCTCCTCTTCCCCCTCTGCCGGCTCTCCCCACCATCCCCGGCCCCGCCTTCTTCCTCGGCTCCAGCCGCGCCCGGCGCTCGCCGTCTTCCGCGCCGGCCCGCTCGCCTCCACCCGCCTCCTCTTCTCCGGTCGGGGCGCCGCTCGGCTCCCCGCCGCCTGCGCCTCGCCTCCGTCCAGCACCCCTCCTCCGGCCGCTCTCCTCCACCCCGTCGCGTTTCCCCCCTCGTCGCCGGTCATCTCCCCATCCGCCGCCGTTCGCCGCTCCTCCAGACGCCGGCCCCCTCTGCACCTCCTCTCCACCGCCATCCCCGCACCGCCATGCGCGCCGCCGCGCCTCGCGGGACCTCCCTTGGCGCCGTCCACCCCGCCGGCGGGCTCCTCCTCCAGCGACCGCGGTCAGCGCCGCCACCGCCGGGCCCGGCCTCGCCGCCATCCTCTGCTTCCCCGGCCTCCGCCGAGCTCCGTGCCACGCCTCCCCTTCCGGCCGCTGTTGCCGGCCCTCTGCCTCCGCCTTCCTCCACCAACCCCGGCGCAGGTTCCCGCCACCGGGACCGCGTCGGCCTCGCATCGCCCCGCGTCCGCCCTCAACCGCCTCGGCCGAGCTCTGTTTTAGCCGTCGCCATGCTGCCTTGCCGCCTATCCTCTTCGCCCACCTTGATCTCCCCCCAGCGCGTCTTTCCATCGAAGTTTCTCCCTGTCTTGCGGCTCAACATCTGTCGGACTCTCCCTGTGGTACTGGTAAAAGAGATGATGTGACGGTAGTGTTTTTGAGTGCACAAGAATCATAAGCCGGACGCCAAGATTTCCTCCGGAACAGCCCCAGAAGCCCAGATCGTCAAGTGCCAAGACCTCCAACATCGACGATGATGTCGCCACAGCACCACTACCGGAGGACCACCGATGAGAACTGTCACCATGCCAAGATCTACCGAAGACCGATTCCGTACCCGGTGTCGCGCCAAGAACTCCGAAAAACCCCGGTACCGGACAAGTTCGCCATCGACCTCGAGAACGCCTACGCGGAACACCAAGATTTACTTCCCGGACTCGACGCCCCGAGACCATCACGAGGAGGCGAAACGCCAAGGCCTTCGACACGGAACACTGAACCCCGACAACCCCCCCCCCCCCCCGGACGCCAAGACCGACTCGATGGCGCGGACCCGACAAGAGCTTCGCAACGACAAGAACGACAGCAACCAGGGCAAGTCCGATGCGCCCCCGAAGCCAGACCAAGTACTTCCTCCCGAACGCCATAACCGTCGACATGACCCGAAGACCCGGATGCGACAAGATCTGCCCCGTTGCTCGAGAGTGTTCTGCCGAGGCCGATCCGTCGAACCCTGAACCCTGAGACCCGACCCCGAACCCCGGAACCCCAAGACCGTCGAGACCCCTCAATGTGTGAACCCCTTCCCGAAACCCTATTTTATAATATAATACAACTTGTCGCATATTAATTGGTCATGCATGCATACTTGTCTGTGGTTTGGGGGCCTTTTGCCGATTCACCTAATAATTAAATATGGGGCCCATATGCGGGCAAACCTAGTCTTATATTGGACTCATTTAAATTTGTGTAGCGCACCGGTGATATAATTTGCCTTGTTAATACAACATTTAATTGCGGGTAGTTAAACAACTTGAACCGTTTAACTACATGTCGGGACCCCCGGTTCCGCTTAATATGACCTAATTGCACCGCACCTTTGCCATGCCATACATCATACATGCATCATGCCGATCTTTTGCCGTAGTATTAAATATTGCATCCGGTGTTTCTTCTAGTGTTTTGCTTCTTCGCGGATAAGGCCGTTGAGCTGATGTGAGCTTCGCCCCGATCTTCGGTTGAACCTTCGGCAATGTTTTCAGGCGAGCATCTCCCCCTTTCTACCTATCTTACTTTTATAGTATTTATTCCCTCCTGTTGATCTATTGCTATCTGTGTCGCGATGCTCTAGTTCCCGTACCTGTGATATCCCTTGCAGCCTTATATTGCCTTGGACACATCCTATTACCTGATGTTTGGTAGATAGTTGGACTTGCGCGTCGTAGTCGCTTGCTCAAGTGCTATTGCGTGCCGTCAAGTACCACAGTTGTTGGAGTAATGCCGCATGTTTGATGTTGGAGATGATCATGGTTTTACTTATCGTTCACTTTAATTCCTGTTTAACAACTAAAATTGAAGTAAGTAAGCAGAGGCATCGGTGGGTGATAGATAAAATTTGGTTTCCGACCGCCCACTTGTGTCCCGTAGGACCCCGAGTACTTGATGCCTGTTCCTTGAATTATCGCGCTATCCACATACGGGGAATTATGGGCCCCCCTTAGCCAGAGCTTGATTCAGTCTTATTTCTTGGGGCCACAAACTAGTTTGAGGTTTTATTTACGATCCTGTACTTATGCCATGCTTTACTGCTTTATTTACGATTGTGCGAGGAGCACACTGTACTGTTTAGGTAAGCGGAATGTTTTCGCGGTATCGACAATCCCAGTTTTGGGTTCCCAGTCGTTTACAGCCATTGACGCAAACCTTGAGTCCGTCTCGGAGCTAGCTTACTTCGTTGCGGGTCTACTCAATGGGGTGGCCCCCTGAAATATTTCTGAATCCTGTGATTGCTTTGTCGTGAAAGCCTCGTTGGGTTTTGATTTGGTTTTTCCGAGGTTGATCGTGTGTGTGTTGCTATTTGTGCACCCCGGCCGGGTTAAAACTTTCTGAAAGCCGTGTCCGCGGTTATGGACGACTTGGAGCACAGTATCTCGATCATAGACAACTATAACTAAAGTAGTGCTATAAATTTGACTTTATAATGACTAGTAATCAGCTTCACTATAATGGAATGGCTAAATAAAACTGCCAACAATTGCTTGTTTGGGTGTCGCTTGCGACCATTGTACCTGATTAGTAAGTATTGCAACTACAACGGAATGGCTAAATAAAAGTACCAACAACTGCTGGGTTTTGGGAATATCTCACGCTTATTGTATCTGACTAGTAAGTTTTGCAACTACAACAGAATGGTTAACTAAAACGGCCCACTGCTTATTTTATCAGGATGAGTATCTATACCTGACTAGTAATTGTTGCAACGATAACTGAATAAATAAAACTGCCAACTGTGTGAGTTCCTCGGTTGACTTCCTCGTTTGGTATCGAGGGGGAAACATCAGGATGGGTTTGTTTGGTGCTAGCTTCAGGTTGGATCCGAATAGGTCTTCCTTACCCCTCTCTGATAGCCGCCAGTTGTATCGAGTCTCTATAGGTTGTTTAGTGCATGCTGCGCTGCCGCTTCAGTCCACCATACCTATGTAGGCGAGGACCGCCGAATTCTAGTCTCGCCGTGTACTGGCCTCAGTACTGACGCTCCTCTTTTTCCTTTGCCCTTTGTCGGCACCCCTTTTGTTTAAGCAGGTTTTGAGATCGACGCCGTTAGCAGGGTTACCCTTCCGGCTTGGCCTGGGCAGGGTTATGGATGCCATTGGTTATTCTTCAGGGCTCTTAGCCCCATTTGCATCTTGTCCGTAGTCGGACGCTCTATCGTTTTCAAGGTGATTTGAATCTTTGTATATTATATCTGTATTCTTGACTCGTTGAGTCGCTGTTGTATATATCTGTTCTGTGGGTCCCATCGAGGACTGTTGTGTAATGTTATTACTTCGTTTTCCACCCGCACGAAAGTGCCTGGTGGGCACCTTTGAATCGTTTCTATGCGGGTTTGGCGGATTTCGCTAAAACTTGCATAGGTCCGATTCTGAGGGTGTTACAGCCCCCAAACCACAGACAAGTATGCATGCATGAACAATTTAATATGCAACAAGTTTATATTACAATTTTATAAAATAGGGCTCGGAAAGGGGATCACACATCGGGGTTCGGAAGATCTTGGGGGTTCCGGAGGGTTCGGGATCGGACTCAGGGTTCGACGGGGATCGATCTCGCATCCGGGAAGGACTTGGCGGCCTTCGGATCCGGGGCTCGCATCCGGGAAGGAGAACTTGTCGCATCCGTGGTCTTCAAGTCCGTGTAGGCGATCATGGCGTTCCGAGGAGAAGATCTTGGCGTGCCGAGGGATCGGTCTTCGGGGGTCGCCAACGGATCCGTGAGAAGAACTTGCCGCGCCGGGTTTCGGGAAGGAGATCTTGCTTCCATGAGGTAGAACTTGTCATTGGCTCCTTGTCGGTAGTCTTCGAGTGTACCCAAATGTCGGAGATCTTGTCAATATTCCCAGTCAAACATACACAACCTGATGTTGGAAAACACAGAGACAACGACGATGTTGGCTTCGATGCGTCAGCAAGGTCAAGGCCGCGGGGTCGTTCAACTCGTGACGGTGGAAGCAGAGGCGGTGCAGCTTTGGGCATGCCACGCTCGCGCGGGAGGACGGGAGTGGCGGCAGGACGCGAGGCCGGCGGCGGAGGCAGGCGACGCTGGAGAAGGGCATCGGACAGAGGAGGCCCCGGTGGCGAACGGCTGAAGCGCGACATCCGAGAGGATGGAGGGATATGGCGGTGTGGCCGAACGGAACGGCGAACGGCGTGGTCGCTGCCGGCGGTTGCGGGCCGGAGATGCGCATGCCTGGAGGAGCTCCAGGCTAGGCGATGGCGTCCGAAGGTGTGGCCTGGGACAGGCCATGACGGCGAGCAGCCAGAGAGGAAGATGGGGATGCGGCCGGCAGGGGGAGGGAAGGCCGGAGGGAGGAGGCCGGGCGGCGACCTCGGGTTGAGGCCGGGGCCGGCGGCGACCTTGCTCGCGGGGAAGCGTTGGTAGAGCTCTGCGGCCTAGCAGAGGAGACGGAAGCGGGGGAAGGGCCGCGGCGACAGACGAGGTCGAGGGAGAGAGGCACGCCGGCGAGCTTGACAGCGGCAGGCCAGGGAGAGACGAGGTGAGGAGAGAGGGGAGGATCGCGACGGCGGCGGGGATGGGGCCTCGAGGAGAGAAGGTCGGGTACGGGAGGGGATCGAAGGGAGGACGGGGAGAGTCGGGGTGGACCAGGGTCAGGGTGGGGCCAGGTTTGGTGGGTGGAGCGGGGGTGTGCGGGAGAGGTGGGGCTGACGGTCGTGGGGTAGGTCCAGGTGGGGGTGGGACGCGGCCAGGGGCGGTGGTCTGTCGGTGTGGAGTTGGTGGGGTGGAGACAGGCGGGTGAGGTGGCGCGTGGTGGTTGGCTGGAGGAGGAAGAAGAGATGAGGTGGCGAACCGTGAGTGGTGGGAGTGAGGTGGAGGCATGGTGGGTAGATTAGGATTAGGTAGGAAAAGTTTAGGACTAGATATTTTTAGACTAGGGTTTGGAGGTGGCCGGCCGGGCCCTCGGGCCTAGCTGGCTGCCTCCCAAAAATAAATAAATATTTTATTTATAACAAAACGAGGCCTTTGCAAACCGTTGGCAGACAAAACAAAATATTCCGGAGACCCGGGTTTTAATTTGAATAAAGACGGGAATATTTAGAAAACAAAACTAGGCGTTTCGAAAATAGTTTAGACAAAAACCATGCAGGATGATGACGATGCTCAAATGCAATGTGGCATGATTACATGAGCATGAGGTCATGATGATGCAATGCACAAAAACAACGCGATTTTCTAGTAGTGGTTTTTGCGGGGCGCTACAATTCGACACCACTAACAATGGATCTCGCCCTCGAGATCTGCCTCATGGTACCGGGAAGAAGGGCGGCGATCTGAATCTTCTCGCATCGTGTAGATCCTCGCGACACCACTAACAAGAGGTCGTTGTCCGTGATCGTCGAGGGAACACTCCGGGAACAAAAGGTCGAAGGTAGAGGTATCAACAAATGAAGCCACCTCTAACTCCGATAGAAAGAGAGAACCGATGCATTCTCATCCACTTCAATGTACACAAGCGAATAGAGTGAGTAGTCGGCATGGGGGCCAATCCATCACGCACCCAAACTATTACTCTGCACAATCAGTAGAAAAGCGTGCAACCATTCTCGGAATCAGACTGAAGATCTCGACAATCGAGGTTCAGAAACAAAGGAGTGATGCAGACTCTGCATCGGATCTGGCGTAGATGATGTCGTCGCGTCGGAAAACACCGGAAGGCACGAGAAGGAACAAAGAGAAGTCCACCAGACAAAGGATTCCTCGGATAGCATGAATACCAGATGTAGAAACACCGTTACCAAAGGAGGAAGCGAAACCCTGAAGGTACGATGGAACCCAACCACGAGAAATCCTGGACTCGAAGAGAGAGAAGAGAGCGGATTCAAAACACGCAGAGGTGAGAGGAGAGCAGCAGAGGGGTAAGGAGTAAAATCAGACCTAATCAGAACTATCCAACCGATTTTGCAAAAATAGTTTTGACACTCTACTTCGGCCGTTAGCTAGGTTATCCTACAGGCTGGACTTGTGGGGTATCGCAACTGCTGAGCTCTGATACCACTTTGTAACACCCTCGGAATCGGCCCTATGCAAGTTTCAGCGCTTCCCGCCAAACCCGCATAGAAACGATTCAAAGGTGCCCACCAGGCACTTGCGTGCGGGTGGAAAACGAAGTAATATCATTACACAATAGTCCTCGATGGAACCCACAAAACAGATATATACAACAACGACTCAAAGAGTCAAGAATGCAGATATATAGTACAAAGATCCAAATCACCTTGAAAATGATACAGCGTCCGACTACGGACAAGATGCAAATGGGGCTAAGAGCCCTGAAGAATAACCAATGGCGTCCATAACCCTGCCCAGGCCAAGCCGGAAGGGTAACCCTGCTAACGACGTCGATCTCAAAACCTGCTTAAACAAAAGGGGTGCCGACAAAGGGCAAAGGAAAAAGAGAGAGCGGTCAGTACTGAGGCCAGTACACGGCGAGGCTAGAATTTGGCGGTCCTCGCCGACATAGGTATGGTGGACTGAAGCGGCAGCGCGGCATGCACTAAACAACCTATAGAGACTCGATACAACTAGCGGCTATCAGAGAGGGGTAAGAAAGACCTATTCGGAACCAACCTGATACTACCACCAAACATACCCATCCTGGTGTTTCCCCCTCGAGACCAAACAAGGAAGTCAACCGCGGAACTCACACCGTTGGCAGTTTTATTTATTCAGTTGTCGTTGCAGCAATTACTAGTCAGGTATAGATAGTCATCCTGATAGAATAAGCAGTGGGCAGTTTTAGTTAACCATTCCGTTGTAGTTGCAACACTTACTAGTCAGATATAATTAGCATGAGATATCCCCAAACCCAGCAGTTGTTGGTACTTTTATTTAGCCATTCCGTTGTAGTGAAGCTGATTACTAGTCACATCGGATACAAGTCAAATTATAACAGTAAACTTTAGTTATAGTTGTCTATGATCGAGAACTGTGCTCCAAGTCATCCATAACTGCGGACACGGCTTCTCGAAAAGATTTAACCCTGCAGGGGTGCACCAAAGTTTCCACACGCACCTACACCCTTGTTGTCAGATCAGGTAGGTACAAGATCACAAAACATACACCCAACGGTATGTCGACGGGGTTTCGGACACGACGTTTCCCAGACCCAAAGCAAGCACGGGGGGCCACCCCACTAAGCTACCCGCAACGAAGTCGGCCGGTCTCCGAGACGGACTCAGGGTTTGTGTAGACGGCTGTAAACGACTGGGAACCCGAAAGTGTGACTGGGCTTGTCGATACAGCGAAAACGTGTCACGACCCTAAACAGTACAGGTGCTCCTCGCACAATCGTAAATAAAGCAGTAAAGCATGGCATAAGTACAGGATAGTAATAAAGCCCCAAACTACTTGTGGCCCCCAGTACAGTACTTGGAATAAGGTACTAAATCGATGGGGGTGCCCATACACCCCACCTATGGTTAGCGCGCTCGATCTCGGAACAGGTGTGAAGAACTCGGGGTCCTACGGGACACAAGTAGACGGTTAACAACCAAATAACATCTCTTGCCCACCTGTGCCTCTGCATTTACCTACTTTCAATTTTAGTTATTAAACAATAATTAAAGCCATGATCATCTCCAACTTTAAACATGTGGCATTACTCCAACAACTGTGGTACTTGACGACACGCAACAGCACTTGAGCAAGCGACTACGACACGCAAGTCCAACTATCTACCAAACAACAGGTAATAGGATGTGTCCTAGGCAATATAAGGCTGCAAGGGATATCACGGGTACGGAAACTAGAGCATTGCAACACAGATAGCAATAGATCAACAGGAGGAAATAAAAACTATAAATGCAAAATAGGTATAAGGGGAAGGGATGCTCGCCTGAAAACATTGCCGAAGGTTCATCCAAAGGTCGGGTCGGCACTCACATCAACTCATCGGCCTAGTCCGTGAAGAAGCAAAACACTAGCACAAACACCGGATGCACTATTTAATACTATGACAGAAGATCGGACATGATGCATGTATGGTGTATGACATGGCAAAGGTGCGATGCAATTAGGCCATATTAAGCGGAACCGGGGTCCCGGCAAATATTTAAGTGGTTCAAGTTGTTTAGATACCCCACAATTTAAATGTTGTCTTAACATGGCAAAAGATAGCACCGGTTCGCTACACCAATTTAAATGGAGTCCGGAATAAGACAAAGATATCCCGCATATAGACTCCATATTTAATTATGAAGTGAATCGGCATAAGGCCCCCAAACCACAGACAAGTATGCATGCATGAACAATTTAATATGCAACAATTTTATATTACAATTTTATAAAATAGGGCTCGGAAAGGGGATCACATATCGGGGTTCGGAAGATCTTGGGGGTTCCGGAGGGTTCGGGATCGGACTCAGGGTTCGACGGGGATCGATCTCGCATCCGGGAAGGACTTGGCGGCCTTCGGATCCGGGGCTCGCATCTGGGAAGGAGAACTTGTCGCATCCGTGGTCTTCAGGTCCGTGTAGGCGGTCATGGCGTTCCGAGGAGAAGATCTTGGCGTGCCGAGGGATCGGTCTTCGGGGGTCGCCAACGGATCCGTGAGAAGAACTTGTCGCGCCGGGTTTCGGGAAGGAGATCTTGCTTCCATGAGGTAGAAATTGTCATTGGCTCCTTGTCGGTAGTCTTCGAGTGTACCCAAATGTCGGAGATCTTGTCAATATTCCCAGTCAAACATACACAACCTGATATTGGAAAACACAGAGACAACGACGATGTTGGCTTTGATGCGTCAGCAAGGTCAAGGCCGCGAGGTCGTTCAACTCGTGACGGTGGAAGCAGAGGCGGTGCAGCTTTGGGCATGCCACGCTCGCGCGGGAGGACGGGAGTGGCGGCAGGACGCGAGGCCGGCGGCGGAGGCAGGCGACGCTGGAGAAGGGCATCGGACAGAGGAGGCCCCGGTGGCGAACGGCTGAAGCGCGGCATCCGAGAGGATGGAGGGATATGGCGGTGTGGCCGAACGGAACGGCGAACGGCGTGGTCGCTGTCGGCGGTTGCGGGCCGGAGATGCGCATGCCTGGAGGAGCTCCAGGCTAGGCGATGGCGTCCGAAGGTGTGGCCTGGGACAGGCCATGACGGCGAGCAGCCAGAGAGGAAGATGGGGATGCGGCCGGCAGGGGGAGGGAAGGCCGGAGGGAGGAGGCCGGGCGGCGACCTCGGGTTGAGGCCGGGGCCGGCGGCGACCTTGCTCGCGGGGACGCGTTGGTAGAGCTCTGCGGCCTAGCAGAGGAGATGGAAGCGGGGGAAGGGCCGCGGCGACAGACGAGGTCGAGGGAGAGAGGCACGCCGGCGAGCTTGACAGCGGCGGGCCAGGGAGAGACGAGGTGAGGAGAGAGGGGAGGATCGCGACGGCGGCGGGGATGGGGCCTCGAGGAGAGAAGGTCGGGTACGGGAGGGGATCGAAGGGAGGACGGGGATAGTCGGGGTGGACCAGGGTCGGGGTGGGGCCAGGTTTGGTGGGTGGAGCGGGGGTGTGCGGGAGAGGTGGGGCTAACGGTCGTGGGGTAGGTCCAGGTGGGGGTGGGACGCGGCCAGGGGCGGTGGTCTGTCGGTGTGGAGTTGGTGGGGTGGAGACAGGCGGGTGAGGTGGTGCGTGGTGGTTGGCTGGAGGAGGAAGGAGAGATGAGGTGGCGAACCGTGAGTGGTGGGAGTGAGGTGGAGGCAGGGTGGGTAGATTAGGATTAGGTAGGAAAAGTTTAGGACTAGATATTTTTAGACTAGGGTTTGGAGGTGGCCGGCCGGGCCCTCGGGCCTAGCTGGCGGCCTCCCAAAAATAAATAAATATTTTATTTATAACAAAACGAGGCCTTTGCAAACCGTTGGCAGACAAAACAAAATATTCCGGAGACCCGGGTTTTAATTTGAATAAAGACGGGAATATTTAGAAAACAAAACTAGGTGTTTCGAAAATAGTTTAGACAAAAACCATGCAGGATGATGACGATGCTCAAATGCAATGTGGCATGATTACATGAGCATGAGGTCATGATGATGCAATGCACAAAAACAACACGATTTTCTAGTAGTGGTTTTTGCGGGGCGCTACACCCTCCCCCTGTTGCAATCAAGTTCCCCCCACAAGTTACAAGGGTTTAGGGGTTAGTCGCAACATACCTGCGACTAGCTCGGTACATTCCCGATTACAAAGGAAACTACAAAATGATTCGAATCCAAGAATATTTAGTGATGACACAATTGCAACTAGGGTTCAGTCACACCATACTTGCGACTGGCTTAATACATTCTCGGTTACAAAACAAGATGCAAATGACGAAAATATGTAAAAAACAATATGACCATGATTGCAACTAGGGTCATGTTTTAGTTGCAAACATAAGTGCGACAGGCTTGGCGCTTTCTCGCTTACAAGCAAGATGCAAATGACTCAAATCCAAAAATCCTAGTTGCATGCTCGGGCATTCTCGCTACAAGCAAAATTACAAGAATGACTCAAATACAAAGATAGTTGGGACTAGGGATTTCAGTTATACCATGCTTCCAACTGGATCGGTGAGTTGTTGCTTACAAGAAATATGCAAAAACTACATTGAATATTAAGAGCTAACTAATAAAAAATTAAAATCTTACGGCAGGACGCACAACTACATTGAATATTAAGAAGCAAATCGTACGACGGGACGCACGACTAAAAAATAGCTATTTTTCAGTCCACATAATTATGTAGTCGACCGAGTTCTAACTAAAATCTTGCGTGCCTGATAAGTAGGAAAACCATATTAGAAGAAAAAGGAAACCCAAACAAAAAATACAAGGGTAAAATGTTAATACATATAAGGAAATAATATCGTCGAAAAATATAAATAAATAAAAACAAAATTAAAGAAAAATGTAAATATGAAGAAAAATAAGTAAAGTAGAAAATATAAAAATTAAAAAAATAACTATCATGCAATCACTTTGTAATTATAAATCCATCAATCAAAAGAACAGTACATAAAAAAGGAGAAAACATAATCAGTGCGCCGAATACTATAAACCAGCATGCATAAAAGAAAATGAAAGAGAAAAGATGAACCCAACCCACATGGGCCTTGCTGACATTCTATAATACAGGTTTTATAGAACAAAAGTCTAAACCAAAGATTACTGTCGTCTGGAGAAAAAAAACCTGAAAAAAAAGCCCAAAGGCAGTCATCCACACGCGCGTGGCACAAATAGCAACCCAGGCACGTACAGCAAGGAGCAGGTTAGACTGTGCGCGAGGAAACATGCAGGTTTATATAAACAAAAAAATGCAACTAGAATGCACGAATTTTGGAACCAAAATCCAACGTGAACATGATGACTAGAAAATAACTATTTCTCAGACGCCTTAGAAATAGCAAAACCAAAAATGCAACACATAGATAACTCACGTGACATCTTAAATCACCGCTATAGCGTCTAGGATTTTTTCTCTCGGTCACAACTTATGTGCAACTAGGAGGGAAAGAGTTACCTAATCACCCAAAAAAAAGGAACAACCTATGTGTAGCTAGGATTATTTTGTCCCTAAAAAATAAAAATAAAAGGGATAAATTTTAAAAAGGCAGAAAAAAATGAACGATACGATAAAAAAAACTACGCATATAAATCGTTAGCGTACACCGTAAATGTTTGGCTCTGTTGCAAAAAAAAGGCCACGTATATGCCTCAGGGCCTAGGTCAACATGCTAGAAAGAATGGAAGGCATAAAAGCCCATGTTCACGGACGCTGGGCCGCTCCGGTGACAAACAGACTTGCACGTACAAAACAACTCCACGAGCACGAAGCTTGATGCTACATCCAACGGCTGCAAAGGTGACTGAGAAATAAGTATTTGTCAGTTGCCTGAGAAATAGCAAAACCGTTTAACTTGATGCGCTGAGCGGCTCACCAAACAAGACCCAAGTCGTCGACATATATCGCCATCCATGGCTGCTCAGCGGTTCAACTTGCAGAGAAAACCTACCCTGTCGTGTCGCGTAACTACATATAGTTAGCCGAAACTGCCACTAGGTTGCACCTCCGTCGTCTCCTCGCGCACCCACGCGACCGCGAAAGGACTCCGAAAGCGCGCGTGCATGGCGCCGAGGTTCCCGCCGGTCTCGGCCTACGACGCGTCGCTGCGGACGCGGCGCACGGCCGCCGCCGACCTCGATGGCACGCTCCTCGCCTCCTCCTCCGCGTTCCCGTACTACTTCCTCATCGCGCTCGAGGCCGGGAGCTACATCCGCGCGCTGGCGCTCCTGCTCGTCTCGCCGCTCCTCCTGGTCCTCTACGTCGGCGTCTCCGAGGCCGCCGCCATCGCGCTCCTCGTCTTCGTCACCTTCGCCGGCCTCCGCGCGCGCGACGTCGAGGCCGTGGCGCGCGGCGTGCTCCCGCGGCACTACGCCGCCGGGGTGCGCGCCGACACGTGGGAGGTGTTCCGCGGCGCGGGCGCGGAGCGACGGGTCGTGGTCACCGCGTCCCCCGCCGTCATGGTGGGTGAGTTTGTGCGGGAGTTCCTGGGCGCCGAGGTGGCCGGGACGGAGCTCGAGACCTTCGCCGATGGGAAGCGGTTCACGGGGCGGATCAAGACCGTGCTCGTCGGCAAGAGGAAGAGGGAGGTGGTGGAGAAGCTGTTTGCTGGCGGGGATATGCCGGACGTCGGGCTCGGCGACCGCGAGAGCGACCACGACTTCATGGCCATTTGCAAGGTACGCCATCAATGCAATGCAAACCTTTCTTTTCTTCGATTCAACATCCACCTGACTCGTTTGTTTCCCGCGCAGGAAGCTTACATGGTGCCCACCGACAAGCGGGCGCCGCGCGCGTCCCCGGGCTCGCTGCTGTCCCGCGCCATCTTCCACGACGGGCGCCTGGTCCGCCGCCCGGACCCGCCACAAGCGTTCTTCGCGCTGGCATACCTCCCATTCGGCTTCGTCATCGCGCTCCTCCGCGTCTTCCTCAACCTCCCTATCCCGCCCCACCTGGTCCACCACACCTACGCGCTCATGGGCATCCGCCTGGCCGTCCGCGGCACGCCTCCTCCGGCGCCGTGCCCTGGAACACCAGGCTCCCTCCTCGTGTGCAACCACCGCACCGCGCTGGACCCCATCATCCTCAACATCGCCCTCGGCCGGCCCGTCACCTGCGTCACCTACAGCGTCAGTAAGCTGTCCACGGCCATCTCGCCCATCCCGGCGGTGGCGCTGACGCGGGACCGGACCACGGACGCGGCGCGCATCGCGGCGCTGCTCGAGTCCGGGCGCGACGTCGTGGTGTGCCCGGAAGGGACGACGTGCCGGGAGCCCTTCCTGCTGCGGTTCTCGGCGCTGTTCGCGGAACTCTCTGACAGGATCGTGCCGGTGGCGCTGGAGGCGCAGCAGGGGACGTACCACGGGTCGACGGCGAGGGGTTGGAAGTTCCTGGACCCTTACTTCTTCTACATGAACCCGCGACCGGGGTACGAGGTGACGTTCCTGCCGGCGCTGCGGCCGGAGGAGACGTGCGGGGCCGGCGGGAGGAGCGCCGTGGACGTGGCCAACCACGTGCAGAGGGTCATCGCCAAGCAGCTCGGCTACGAGTGCACCACGCTCACGAGGAAGGACAAGTACATGAAGCTCGCCGGCAATGACGGCAGGGTAGCCCCGCTCGCCGGGCCAAGGTCCAACGGCAAAAAGTTTCCATGAAACTCCGGAACCATGTAGTCCACTAGCCACGCATATTGATCGATCTGAATATGTGTACTTATGCTTGTAGCAAAAACTTTTTCTATGGATTACAAGTTTTCGGAATTAAAATCATAGTGCTGCATTGGCATGCGTAGAATCTCTGCAAATAGACGGTCCGATTAATTGATCAATCGACACCATCAAGGAAGAGCGGATTTACCACACGATATGTTGGAACTCCGGCGCCATTTGTACCTCATGTTAGTTGGAGATTCTTACAAAGTCCACGAAGTCAAATCTTGCAAGCCATATAGACCTCTCAATTTTTTTAAATCAATCCGACCTACGCGCTTATTCTCCACTTTCCCCGTGAGCCCCCCTCCCTCTGCCCTTTCCCTAGCGCCGCCGGCTAACCAACTTGATCGAGCCCAGTGACGACGACCACCACGGGCGGCTGCTGCCCCGTCGACGATGACCACGCGCGTCCAGTCAACAGCGACCACACGCGGCTGACCTGCAGCCTCGACACGCCACAACGCCCGCCCGTCATCGACAGCCACGTCGCAATCTTCCTCCACCACGAGTCCTTGTTGCGACCTCCTTAACCGCGCGGCCATGGCCCCGTTGTGATCTTGGCCTCTCCCTTGCAGGTTCTGGATGGAGAGAGAGAGAGAGAGAGAGAGAGAGAGAGAGAGAGAGAGAGAGAGAGAAGGTTCTACGATTTTTGGGGGCGGATGTAGGCATGGAGGCCATGGATTCATTGACCTTTCATGTTCTTGGTGAATTGATCTTTTTTCAATTTTATGTTATGGATCAATTCCTTGTTGAACTGATTTGTTCACGTTCCGTTCTGGATTTGCTTCAGTTCCTACAAAAAATAGATCTGGGTATGGAGATGTATTAATTACTTCTGAATTGTGTATGGATCCTATACGAATTGTGTACAAATCCTATATTAATTAGGTATTTTTTTGCTTGTGTTTGACTCAGAAAATTGTAGATTTGAGTCATGTATAAACCTATGAATCCTATATAAATATGTGAAACTTTGCTAATTATGCCGAGGCTTAATAAATCTCACTTGCAACTTTGTATTTGTTGTGTGATATTTTATACGATTTATATAGAATTGTGTACAACTTATGTGAATTGACTATAAATTTGTATTCATTTTCAAACTATTTATTCAAATTATTATGATTCTTGTGTCTTCAATAGATCTTTGTATGAAATATTCTTCAGACATTCTTGTATGGATCTTTGTATGAACTTGTATGGATCTATGTATGAAACCTCAAAAAAATTATGTACAAAAGGAGGAAAAAATAAATTTGGTTATTTATTCATCCTATATCAATACGTGATCTCGCAAGTTATGAATATTTTTTCCTTTTTTGTTTTATTCTTAAATCTTGGACAGGAACGCTTTCAACCCTTATTAAGCTTGATATTGTAACTATGTAAATATTATTTGTCCTGCACGTGATGGACCTTATACATGTGAGTAGATGACAGAGTAAAAACATTGTAAAAATGTGAAAAATCAGCGGACTTGAGAATGAGGCTGGACTGAGGTGAGAGGGTCTATTTTCACTTTGGATAGAACCAACGGTAAGAAAATCGGTAATCATTAGCTGCTCGGTTGTCTTGGAAGTAGCGACTAATCGGACGATTAATTGATTTAATCTGTCGTCTATTAATCGTTGCAACCTACAAAAATTAGCACCTAAAACACATATGACTCCTCTTGCACCTCAACCACCTACCCTATTAAAGACATCCTCGTGCTCCCGGATGAGATCCTCAAGGCGCTCGAGCTCTTGTATCTGAGGTCTTATCGGCAACTACGAGGAACTAGTCAACAATGACAAGGAACTGACTAGTGATGGCAGAAATCGAGCTCCTGGAGGTAGGGATCGAGCGGGAGCTTCGAAAAGCCTCCTTCATTGGAGCGGGCTAGCGGATGGATGGGCGATATGTGTTGATAATTTTGCAAATTTTTTTACCAAGTGTAGTAGTTAATCGGGAACATACCTAGTTATCAGAGTGTCGGAGCTGTTGTAACATCCCAAAATATTGAACAATGATTATCAAATTCTAATCACCAAAATTAGGGTTAACAAATTTTTTTGTTAATTCAAATTATTATGAATGCATGTGTGTATGTGATGATTGTGTGAATGCATGAATGGACTTGTGTGATTGATTTAAATAGCAAGAAATGGTTTAAATATGAATACAACATCATCTAAAACATTTCCATGCAGAAACAAATCAAGAGAAAATCAAAAAATAAATCAAATAAGGCAAATGGTCATTTTTGCCAATCTTGCTCACTAGGCCACTTTGAGTGTTTCTAGTCCAAGATTTCAAACAGAAACTTTTCCAATTCTTGTCACCCCTTGCTAGACCAAGTAAAATTGAATCAAAACCGACCTTTCAAACTTGCAGAAACATTTGGCAACCCCATTCAAATGATAATTTAAAATTGAATCTATAACATATGTGAAGATCCCACATTTTCAAAATCCAACTAAACCAGTGCCCCTTGACCAATCCAACTGACCAGAGACTCCCTAGTATGTAACTAGCAAACCCACCAAGTTTGAATCCAAAATTCAAATTTGAATCTCTTGCGGCCATTTCATCAAACACCTTGTAAGCAGCAAACAAACAAACACAAAACACTATTAGAACCCGTGATTTTGGCCAACCTTGTTCCCTCTCTAGGTCACTCTACACTCTCAATAGATGATCAAACTAATTTAACTAGCCTTAGCACCACTCTAAGCATGCATAGCCATCAATGGTGACCATGCCGAGAGCACCCTTGTCACCCCCATGTCGCCAGCGAGCTAGGAGAAGCTCTAGCCTCGCCGAGCTTGTCTGGGACACGCAACACCGTCCACCACCACCCCCTGTCCAAGCCCCGAGCCTTGACAACCACTGGACCACACAACATGCTCACGCCCAGCTTCTTTGCGAGCGAGCCGAGAGCGCGCCAGAGCGCCGCACGTGACACTACCAACAGACCGCGCGCCGCCCTCGCTGCTTGCGTGCGTGATCGCCAACACCCCAGCAACCCACCAGACAACCCCGTTCGCCGCCGCACGGACCATGGGTGTTGTGCGCCATTAAAATCACCATCGGACCCGCCCAGAGCACCGCGACGTTCCGACCGTTCCGCACCGCCCCACGCCTCGCCATCAAGCCGTTGAGCTTCGCCAGGAGGCAACGCACCTCCCCCTATCGTTTCCCATGCCATTAGCGCGCTGTGCCGACGACCACGACGAGCTCCACCCACGCCCGTCGGTCCCCTTCAGGCACTATAAAAGGAGGCCACCCCCGTTCGATTTGAGCACACCATCTCACTTCCCACATCTCATTGATCACACCCACTCATCCCCGGAGCAAGGTGAGCACCAGGTGGCCAGAATTTCACTGGAGTTCGCCACTGCAGAGGAGGAGAGGCGCCGTCGATTGGAGCCGCCCCAGGAGGAGCTGTCGGTACCAGGAGGATCGCCATCGTCGACTTCGTCATTCACCCCCATTGCCGACCATCGCCGGAGCCCCGGTGAGCCCCCGTCGACCGCCACTGGCCGCGCTAGGGTTCAACCTCGCCACGTCCTGTTTGGGCGTGGACGATGAACCACAGCCGTAGGATTAGAGCTAGATTGCACAACCTAGATCACCCCGTACCGCTCCTCCACTCTCTGTCTCACTGACGAGTGGGGATAGCCACTTAATCAGCCCCCGCGCATGCTGTGCGTAGTGGGCCGGTCCAGTTAAACCTCCCGCGTGACCCAGCAATTCAAATTTAGGTTTTTCCATCTAGTTCTAAACTTAGTTCTGTACCCAGATTTAAAAATCAACCTAGCTCGATTCACTTAACCAAAATGCATGAAACCAATTTTTTTAGAAAGGTACTGGAGTGCTTAATACAAGCCCATTGGATTCAAACCAATTGGAGTTGTAGATCACCCATGGTAAAAATAACAAGGCAGAAGCTTTTCCGCATTCAAACATTTTTCAAAATTCAACCATAAAAGCTTTTGAGTTGGTTCGAACTCTCAAAAATCATAATTAACAAGACCTTTCAGAATATATAAAAATATATAGGTTTACTTATAGAAATAATGATCAAGTAATAAAAGAATGCCCCATAGGCCATTATAGTCATTTTATTTAATTAAAATAAAAGGTTAAACTTTATTAAATTGTGACACCACTTTAAATCACAATCCCATGTACTGAAATATGTGGTGATGACATGTGTCAACATGATCCCATGTTTGAGTTGGAGAATATTAAATCTTAAGTAGTTCTTTTTCAATGAGTAGAAATTAAGTTTCTAAAATAAAATAAATAAGACAAGTGCCTTAATCTTTGTGATAATAGTGATGATGCTAGATCATCTAGTGTGAACCTTTGTGTGCTTAATAGAGTAGTTAAGAATTGTGTGGTGATTGTGTACCTCATATTTATTTATAGACGCTAGTACCGACCAAGGGTACGAGGAGGAAGGAGGATACTACGAGGAAGAAGCCGAGGAGAACTTCAACCACTGCTCTGCACAAGGCAAGCCTAATACTACTGGTTGAATTAGCAAGCTATTGACTTTGTAAGCTAACCCTTTCAACTATGAAAGTTAGATAATCTATGCCATGCATTGAGCATGCTTGGTTAGATACATTTGATGATACCCCATCCTAGTTTTACTTGCAAGCTTAGTACTTTATTTCTTTATTAAAGCTTTCTCTTAGAGTTTACGTAGTGACTTGTAGATTTCAGAAAGATATTTAAAGGTAGCATAAAGAGCATAAAACTTGGCCTAAGTTAGATAAATCTTGATGTCATCCCGAGGCATGAGATTGAACTTAGATAAGATCCAATTACTTAGCACCCCTCATTAGTATTTACCCCCACCTGTAGATGCTAGTGCTAAGCATAAAACTTGAGAAACTTTAGATGGGAATACTTGGTGAAAATGGTTATGAAAACCTTACAATGATGAGTCATTCTACTGAAATGTTTTGACATGTGTTCTTGAACACTAGATGATTTTGATGATGAAAATGTTAAGGCATGAGCCTTAGCCCTTTATAAAACTGATGGTTGTCTGGATGTGATACCATTCCAATTTTACCGTACAACCACAATACCCAAAATCTGGGTAGGGCTTGACTGCAAATTTATATACCTTATATGGGTTCCCTTGCGGCCAAGGTCTGAGCTGAGGCTACCTTGTGAAGATTGTCCACCTGTGCAGTTCCCAAGATGACAGTTGGTCATGGTTAGGAGGCCAAACTCACAGGAGAGGTGCCTATACTAGGGCGTGTAATTGAAAGGTTAGGATTGATTATCCGCATACTGAGTATGGTGAATTCAGGATTGTTCCTGACGGATGTATCGAATGTTGTGGTGAAAGTGTACCACCTCTGCAGAGTGTCAAACTATCTGAATAGCCACGTCCGCGGTTATGGACAGTTGGAGTGGCCATACTGTTCCGTCGTCAGATGTTTTAAAAATGACTTGTGAAATGAATTATGATTTTGACTTGACCACAACAGAGTTGTGACATGAAATTCAAGTTCCCACTTAGGTGTTATAAAACTTTCAATTAGATTTCTTTGCTTCTAAACTTAGTTAAGGTAAACCTGGCTTTTTGCAAAATAACCCTAGAGCTTAGTACTTCCTATTCCAAAACCACTTCACTTGTTAGTACTAGTTTGCGAGTACTTAAAGAGTACTCATGGCTTTTTCCCTGGCTATTCCCGTGGCCAGACTATGAAGAGGAGTATCAGGAATACGGACAACAGGAAGGTTACAACAACTAGGAGCATCTCCCATCGTCAGTATTGCCTGTGACCATGAAGATGGGGCCTCGCCTACGCTATCGTTATTATTACGTTATTTCCGCTGCTTGAATTGTATTAAGACTGGATCATGAGATCCTTATTTGTGTAAGACCTTATGTATGGTTTGTAATGGATGATGTACTGTGATATCCAATCTGTTATGTCTCGCAAAAATGGTAATCCTGGGATTGCGATGTATGGCATAACAGGCATCTGGGATTAAAAATCCGGGTGTTGACAACTATTAATCGGGCTAAACGATTAACACAAACGATTAGTGGTAATCGACACGGTCAGGTCCCTAGTAGCGATTAATCGGCCTATTAATCGCTGATTCGGACTATTTTTTGAATAGTGGATAGAACGAATCTCCAACAAACTGATGGCAAAGATGGTACCGGGGTGCCAACTTACATGTGGCATTGCATTTTTCCTACCAAGGTCTTGAACCAACATATTACCATAGCTGAAAGAGAAATCCACAATGTCTCATCTTTAAGTCTCTCCCTTGAATATTTTGATTAGACCAAATAGATTTAGCTCTAATGGACTGCAAACACATGACTGTAACTTGAAAATGAGGACTATGATATCTGCATGTGTTTCGGATTGATGACTTCCAAATTCTTACAACTAGCTTCGTCCAACGGTGAAACACCTCAACCCCCTCACATCGTGTCCCAAGTGATGCTAGGGCGAAACCTCAGCGCTGCCACCAACCATTCCCATTTGTCTGCTCTCTCTACCGCCATCCTGAGCCACGGTGGTAGTGGCCCGCTACCGAAGGGTGGTGTGGGATCTCTTATTCCTATGGGCGGCGCGACTGCGGGTTGCGTCAGCGAACCTTGATTCTTCTCCTCCCCGACTCCATGAACCTAGATTATCGCATCAGCTTGCCTTCCAAGATCGCCTGGTCTAGTCATCATTGAACCTGAGGTTCCGCTTGGTTGTACCGGCTATGCTGGCCTAGTGATGCATGTAAAATACATATATGAACTTTATAGTTTATTGATACATATTTCCACATATTAGCAACTTATATAATGTTATATCCATGTTTTATATTGATTTTTAGGGATTTACCAATGATTTCTATATTTTTGTTATAACTCTACAGAACAGGAATTCTCTGTTTTGTGCATTTTTATCTTTCAAGGACCTAAATGGAGCTAGAAATTTTGGAGCGTTACTTTTTCATGAAGAGAAGGACCTGGAGCACTTGGAACTCACGAGTCGGGCCCCGAGGCCCAAAAGAGACCATGTGGCATGCGCCCCACCCTGGACCGCGCCACCGGACCTCTTTCCCTCCTCGAGCATCACCAACCATCCATCTTCATCTCCAACTTATTGTATTGTCCTAAAAATTCCTATAAAAAAGGTCCCCGGATGCACCTCTGGAGAAGGTGCCATAGAAATACCGAAACACCAAAACTGAGATAGAACTAGCGAAGATGGTAGGGGAAACGCCACTAGAATCTCCACCGGAGGGATCTCTACCTTCTCCAACATTTCCACTATTATCTCACCATGATGAAGAGGGAGTAGTCCACCTCTGGACTATGGGTTTATGGAAGTATCTTGATCTATTTTCTCTCTTGTTCTATCATAGATCGATCTAGTACCATATGAGCTTCCCAACATTATTATAGTCATATATGTAATTCCTATGTGTGGATCTTTATCCTTTGAGTTGATATTTGAGACTGGGTCCTATTTATGTGTGATATGTATTAGTAGATGCATATTATGTACACCATTCTTAAGTACTTGTTTCGATCCAACATGTATGAGACGACATGTGTGGGGGAACATGTGTATTAGATGGAGTAACATGGTGGTAGTGATTGGATAGTGACAACAAACTCAAATCCACTATGGTTTTTACCTTTCTTTTGTTACCTTACTAGGGATTAAGTGATTTATGTGCTATAATTACCTAGTGATAGCTAAGATAATATTGTTTTGTTCAAGTTAGCATATCTATTAATCAAATATCATGTCAAATTACTTAAGGCTATGCTCTGTTAATTCTTAATTATGGATTGCTTGGAGTTTTCCCTTTCTAAAGAAGTATAATAGAGATGTGTTGCATCATCTCTATGATAGGATGTGATTCCCATATGAATGCTTATCAAACACATAATTAAGTTCCATCAATATTACGTTGCTCATGAATTGTTTTATGTCCATTATACTTTATGAGAGAGTAGACAAGTGAACCCATGAACCCTGGTCCAACCTTTATTATAAGAAATAACTTTCCAACATTAATACCATCCTTTGAAATTTTATTATTAATTAATTTTGAAAGTACAAAAATACTTTCACTACTAGCAAATAGAAATAAAAACACAAAAAGACCTTTTTATTATTGAATTTACTTTGCTTGCTAGTTATAAATTGTTTTACTTTATATATTTATAAGTTTATTTCAATTTTACTAATCTGAAACCTTGTGCTTGACAACCACACACAAGGCAATGATTTTTTTTGTAGGTTGTTTGAAGAGGAGAAGAAAAATATACTCTTAGCCAATTCTCCGAGAGTTCGATATAAACCCTCGAGTCATCCTTGTGGGTAAAAGGCGCTTGCTATAAAAACTCCACCATGTGTTTGTTTATTGTTACTCTTTAATGAATAAACCACTTAACATTTTGTGATATGTAACACCCTCAGAATCGGCCCTATGCAAGTTTCAGCGATTCCCGCCAAACCCGCATAGAAATGATTCAAAGGTGCCCACCAGGCACTTGCGTGCGGGTGGAAAACAAAGTAATATCATTACACAATAGTCCTCGATGGAACCCACATAACATATATACAACAACGAATCCAAGAGTCAAGATTACAGATATACAGTATAAAGATCCAAATCACCTTGAAAACG
Source organism: Avena sativa (assembly GCA_916181665.1). Lineage (NCBI taxonomy): Eukaryota > Viridiplantae > Streptophyta > Magnoliopsida > Poales > Poaceae > Avena > Avena sativa. The sequence continues at coordinate 180,045,243 of OV702284.1, read as the reverse complement.
ATTCAGCGTCCGAGTACGGACAAGATGCAAATTGAGCTAAGAGCCCTAAAGAATAACCAATGGTGTCCATAACCCTGCCTAGGCAGAGCCGGAAGGGTAACCCTGCTAACGACGTCGATCTCAAAACCTGCTTAAACAAAAGGGGTGCCGACAAAGGAAAAAGGAAAAAAGAGAGCGGTCAGTACCGAGGCCAGTACACGGCGAGACTAGAATTCGGAGGTCCTCGCCTACATAGGTATGGTGGACTGAAGAGGCGGCACATCATGCACTAAACAACCTATAGAGACTCAATACAATTGGCGGCTATCAGATAGGGAGAAGAAAGACCTATCCGGAACCAAGCTAATACTACCACCAAACATACCCATCCTAGTATTTCCCCCTCGAGACCAAACGAGGAAGTCAAGCCAAGGAAACTCACACAGTTGGCAGTTTTATTCATTCATTCCATGGTGGTTGTCCAACTTACTAGTCATATCAGATGCAGGTCATATTATAACAGTAAACTTTAGTTATAGTTGTCTATGATCGAGAACTGTGCTCCAAGTCGTCCATAACCGCGAACACGGCTTCTCGAAAAGATTTAACCCTGCAGGGGTGCACCAAAGTTTCCACACGCACCTACACCCTTGTTGTTAGATCAGGTAGGTACAATATCACAAAACATACACCCAACGATATGTCGACGGGGTTTCGGACACGACGTTTCCCAGACCCAAAGCAAGCACATGGGGGCCACCCCACTAAGCTACCCGCAATGAAGTCGGCCGGTCTCCGAGACGGACTCAGAGGTTTGTGACAATGGCTGTAAACGACTGGGAACCCGAAAGTGTGACTGGGCTTGTCGATACCGCGAAAACATTCCACATTTGTTCCTAAACAGTACAGGCGCTCCACGCGCAATCGTAAATAAAGCAGTAAAGCATGGCATAAGTACAAGATAGTAATAAAGCCCCAAACTACTTTGTGGCCCCCGGTACAGTACTTTGAAATCAGGTACTAATCGATGGGGGTGCCCACACACCCCACCTGTGGTTAGCGTGCTCGATCTCGGAACAGGTGTCAAGAACTCGGGGTCCTACGGACACCAGTGAGCGGTTAAAAACCAAATATTGTCTATTACCCACCGGTGCCTTTGCATTATTTACCTACTTTCAATTTTAGTTATTAAACGGTAATTAAATCCATGATCATATCCACCATTAAGCATATGACAACCCCCAACATCAGTGGAACATCGACAACACGAAGCAGCACCTGAGCAAGCAACTACGACTCGCAAGGCCGACTATCTATCAAACAACAGGTAATAGGACGTGTCCAAGGCAATATAATGGCTGCAAGGGATATCTCGGGTACGAAAACTAGAGCATCGTAACACAGATAGCAATAGATCAATAGGAGGAAATAAAGACTAGAAATATAAAATAGGTAGAAAGAGGGAGAATGCTCACCTGAAAAACATTGCCGAAGGTTCATCCGAAGATCGGGTCGACACTCGTATCAACTCATCGGCCTAATCCGTGAAGAAGCAAACACTAGGAGAAACACCGGATACACTATTTAATATTACGGCAGAAAGATTGGGCATGATGCATGTCATGGCAAAGATGCGATGCAATTAGGCAATATTAAACGGAACCGGGGTCCCGGTAATTAATTAGGCGGTTCATGTTGTTTAGATACCCCACAATTTAAATGTTGTCTTAACAAGGCAAAATTATATCACCGATTCGATGCACAAATTTAAATGGGACCAATATTGGACTAGATTCACCCGCATATGGTCTCCATATTTAATTATCAGGTGAATCGACATAACGCCCCAAAACCACACAAATATGTATGCAAGCATGAAAATTGATATGCAACAATTGATAAATATTATTATTATAAAAATAGGGTCTTAGAAAGGGGTAACACATCAGAGCGAAGATCTTGGCTTGGGGTTCAGAGGGGTTTGGTTCGGTCTTCGGACTCCAGAAGGAAGCGCTTGGTGTTCCGCGGTCTTCGGTTGGGCGTTGATGGTCGGCCGCGGACTTGATGTCGAGGAATTGCATCAGCAATCTTCCTATGATCATCAACTCAGCATTGCCACTCCAACACCACCATATCTTCACCACACTGAAAACACCAAGTAGCCAATTTGTAGCGCTTGAGGTTGCACAGGTCCGTGTCTATTCTGAAACACTGGCAGCTCTAACAGCATGGTCCTTCATACTTGGTGTCGACAGCAGCCGAGTGTGGCCAGAAAAGAAGCCGAGGGTTGTGGTGTCCATGCCGAGGTGGACAGAGGCAAGATCAAGAAGGCCAATGCTCTGCCGGGACGCGGGGAAGAGGCGACGGGCGCCGGCGTCAGCGCTGCGGCTAGACTCGATGTCGAGAAGGCAAGGCCACGGGCAGGGATGTGAGGACACAGACGTGGACACGGTTGGTGCTGCAGGCAACGACGACGGCGACGAACACTGCATGCTGGCGGCGGGGAGACAAGCTCAAGAGGAGGGCAGAGCACGGCGACCAGAGGATGCTGCAGATGAGGCGACAGCGAGCGGGCCGGACGTGGGCCGACGAAGAGGAGGCCCCAGGCGGCGGTAGTGCTGGGGCACGTGACCGGTGGTGGGGGGCCCGGAAGGTGGGTCCGACGGCGCGAGAAGAGGCCAACGCGGCGACGGTCGCGAGATGCAGGGTCAGCGGAGGTGCGAAGATCCAATGGCGGCGGCGAGCGCTGGAGGCGGGGAACGCATACGGCTACGGCGGCCGATGGTGGTGTGGCGAGGCCGACGCAGGGCGCCTCGCTGTGCTACAGCGGTGGCTCGGGGAAGGTGAGGCCGCGGGCCACGACAGGGTTCCTGGCGAAGGAGGAGCGAGGCTAGAGGAGGCGCTGTGGAGAGGGTCGCGGGCGAGGAATTGGCCAGGGATTGAGCAGGGTGGTTCCTGGGAACAGACGTGCGGGTAGGTGGGGTGGGGTCCGCTGGGGCCAATCTGCGCGTGTGTGTGTGGCTTGCGTGCACGGGCGCAACGCAAGCGCTGTGCTGCGGCGGCAGGGTGGATGGGGTGAGGGAGTAGGTGGGTGTGGGGGTTAGGGTTAGAGATAGATCTGGTTAGGTTTTGGGGTAGGGATTAGGTTGGGCCGATCGGGGTGGTAGGTGGCCTGGCTTTCGGGCCGGGCTGCCTCCCCCGATCAAAACAATTTTATTTAATTTATATTATGTAAACGTTTTTACAAATAATTTTTAGGCAGATAAAAGATTCGGACGGGCCAAACCTTATACTTTGAAAAAATAGGGGGTAATATAGAAAGCAAAAATAGGGTTTTGGAAAATAGTTTTTAAGCAAATAGATGCATGATGATGTCATGATGATGCAAAGAGATAAGATACGCGAATTTCTAGTAGTGGTTTTACCTGGGGTGCTACATGATACTTCCTAGGTAAAATAGTCAACAAACTCCAAAGTCCATGTTTAGTTTTATCACCTTCGTGTTTAAGGACGAGCATAGGTTAAGCTTGGGGATGTTGATGCATGTAAAATGCATAGATGAACTTTTTAGTTTATTAATACATATTCCCACATATTAGCAACTTATATAATGTTATATCTATGTTATATATTGATTTTTGGGGATTTACCAATGATCCCCTTTGTTTTGGTTATAACTCCACCGAACAGGAATTCCGTATTTTATGTATTTTTATCTTTTAAGGACCTAAATGGACTCAAACGGAGTTAGGATTTTCGGATCGTTATTTTTTCGCGTGCATAAGGACCTAAAGCAGCTTCCACATCGGCGGGCACTGGAAGTCCAGCTAAGGCCGAATCCGTTGGCCGTCGCTTGGTCGCCAGGTACCTCTCAGCCATTGGTGGCGCTCTAGTGGAGGTTAGGTGGTGGTAGGGATTCAAGTGGTAGCGAGCTTTGGGTGTGTGTCCCCACGAGGAGAATTGGGGGATTTATCGCACGATATAAAGGAGAGAGGGGTGTAGACGACGCGGCTTGTGAGAGGGAAAACCGAGTGGTGGTGCGCCATAAATTCGTCGCGTGGGGGCCAACGATTGGACGCGTAGCCGCTTGCTTGAAAGGCTAACCGGTGGCAGGGCATCAATGCGGCACGAAAGATGAGACGATGAGGACAACCAAAGTTCAGCTCAACGACAGGGCGGGCCACCTGTCGGGCGGTTTTTTGGTGCACGCTTTCTTCGCGGCGATGCCTCTCAAGCAACCCAATGTGTTGGGTTCGTCCTGGGAACGCCGGCCAAAAGTTCGGCCCAATATGAACATAATTCGGCTCTTGAGAGGCTAAAAAAATTCATGGGCACAAAAAAGGGCCTACGAGGGGTTGTTTCCAAATTATGTCAGGTTTTATCTTTTTTGTTAACGTGGAATGTAAGGTTTTTTGGGTTGAGATTTCTTATGTTAGTAGAGTGCACCATTCTCTAATCTCTACACTCGAAACAGGCTTTATGCCCCGCTATATTAATATAGCAAGCACCCGATACAACGTGCCGAACACTGCTGAGGCAGAACAGCACAAGCCAAGCCCAAACGAAAACAAAAAGAAGGAAAAGAAAATAAAGCCGACATCGACGGTGCGACAAGAACGAAAGTAACTCGCCATCGTTGCACCCACCGGAGAAGTGTTGGAGATATGCCGAAGAGGCAATAATAAAGTGGTTATTATCATATCTTTATGTTTATGATAAATATTTGCATCCCATGCTATAAATTTATTAACCGGAAACATTAATACTTGTGTATTTTGTAAACAATAGAAGAGTCCCTAGTAAGCCTCTTGTTGAACTAGCTTGTTGATTAATAGATGATCATCGTTTCCTGATCATGGACATTGGATGTTAGATCATATCATTAGGAGAATAATGTGATGGACACACACCCATAGTAAGCATAGCATAAGATGAAGTATTTAAAGTTTGTTTGCTACAAGCTTTCAATTACATAGTAACCTAATCCTTCGACCATGAGATCATGTTAATCACCAACACTGGATGAGTGCTTTGATGACATCTTAAAGTACCAACTTTGGTTGGCTAGAGGGGGATGAATAGGAGACTACCAATTTTTATCTTGTTAATCAAATTTAGGCTTGGAAAAATGTAAAGTTCTCTAGATATGCAACTAGATGAGCAACCTATATGCTAGAGAACCAACAACAAGTACTAGAACGGTAAAGGACAAGTAGTAAAGGAGAGGAGCGAATAAACCGGAGAGGAGACACGGAGATGTAATTCCTATAGTTCACTTCCAAGGAAGCTACGTCTACATTGAAGAGGTGTCGGGGCCACACAAGGTCACCCGAGCGCCACAAAGGCCTCACCTTCTTCTCCGGTGAGCACCACGACAAAGGTGGCCTCACAATCCACTAACCTATGACCTTGAAGGCGTCAACCGAAACCTTTACAACAAGGTTGAGGGGGAAGCTCCACAACTCAATTAGAGGCCCTCAACGACACCACGGAGCTTCACAATGCAAGAGCCCTTAGCTCCGAGGATGCCCTACACCGTCTAAGGTTCCAAGAACCCAAGAGTAACAAGATCCACAAAGGATAGGTGGGGGAATCAAATCTTCTTTGGTGGAAGTGTAGATCTAGGTCACCTCTCCCTTTCCTCAAAAGATCAAGAGGTTTGAGTGGCTAGGGAGAGAGATCTAGGGAGATGAAGCTCTGGTATTAATAGAGGAGAGAAAAAATTGAAGAGTTAGGTGGGAGGAAGAAGAAGGGCACCTTAAATAGGCCCCTTCGAAAGAAGCCGTTTGGGTGTTCCACGACTCCACGAACTTTTGGTGAGGAACCGGAAATTCTTCTTAGCATGCCTCCAACGACTCGAAAGTTGTCGATGGACGCTCCAATGTTTGACTGGAATTTCCGGTCAGCTTGACCGGAAATTCTGATGGAACTTCCGGAGCAAGTTCCGAGGCAAGTTCCGTCAAATACGACACCTCCATTTAGAAGTACACAATACGTGAGCAGAACTTGGAGCGAGACTTTCTTGGTCGTGAACCACCTGACCGGAATTTCCGGCGGCTGGGCGGAAGTACCGCTCAGGAACTCAGCGGGAACAGCTAGGTTAGTTCCGATCATAGAATCCGGTCAGGCTTGACCAAGTCTGCGACCGGAACTTCTGGAGCTACTTCCGATGGAAGTTTCGCCAAATAGAACACTTCTAAAAAGAAGTTTACAGTACGTGGGCAGAACTTCTGCCGGAAGTTGGGGCAGAAATACTGCCGTGCCTAGACCCGCAGAGACCCCTGAACGGAACTTCTGGCTCTTGGCCGGAACTTCCGCTCAGGACAGAAACACCTCCAACGACTCCAAGGAACACTCTCTTGCTGAAGAATAGGATGGTTGTGGCGGTGCAAGTATAGTTTGTGCATGAAAAAGTGATTCCCCACAACCTTCCGAGGTGGACCCCTCTTGATAGTACGGCGACCTAAAACAAAAATAAAGAGAAATGCAAAAAACAAAGGCCATCGTCTTCGCGAGACTCCAATAGAGGCATCCACAAGCTCCATCAAAATCGATAACCTGAAACTCAAGCACACAATTAAATCACAAGAGGGATTGTCATCATCACCAAAATACCAAGAGAAAAGCATAGTCCTTTCAATCTCCCCCTTTTTGGTGTTTGATGACAATCTTATAATATTTGCATATAAGAATAAACGAGCAGATTTATGTAATGAACAAGGGGCTCCCCTATGTGTGTGCAAGTGTAGAGAGAAGGATCAAGGATGCAACATGCACACATATAAACGGGCTCCCCTTTCCATTATAAAAACAACACAAGTGCAAGAAAGGGGATAATGGAAGACATACCTTTGCACCAAAACATATATGGTGAGATACATTAAATGAGATGAAATCAAGAATAGTTCTCCACCAAACACAACCAGCAAGAGTAACACATAGGAATAGCATATCACAAAGTCTCATACATACATAGAAGCACAAATAACACATAGTAGAACAAATAACAAGGTCCACAAATACACATACGAAGAAAAATTTCACGAGCGTGAAAGGATCAAAGAAACAACGAGCTCGTGACTAGGCCCATGCAAATCCCATAAGCAACCTAATAGATATATTTCTCCCCCTTTGGCATCAAGACGCCAAAAGGGAAGAAGGAGCAATCTAAGCTCCCCAACCAAATACTTGAGGAGGAGAAGGCTCGGGGTCCTAAGAGGCGTCGTTCCATGCAAGCGGCAGGGGACCGGTGACTTCATCCTCGAAATCTGACCATCTTCAGTTGTCACGGACCCACTGATCCTTAGGCGCTGTGTAGGAGCTGGTCTCGAGAGAGCAAGGAATGTTGAGCTTTGACATGATCGCCTTCTTCCTTTGAAAATTATGCCTCTGATCAACATAGGCCTGATACTCACGGTCCGACATGAAGCAAAAAGTCTTCTTCACCTTTTGAGCAGCTTCTTAGCCCAAGATAGCTGCTAATCTAGACTGTGCGGATGGGAGCTCTCAGGGTGACCACCAGCACTGGATCCTGCACGCCCTGAAGTGCCACCTCTAGCAGCCGTAGACTTCTGAATGGCATCCTACTTTTCTTATTAAGACTGAGGCTGCTCATGCTTCATCACACGAAGCTTCTTCTCCTCATGAATAGTGATGCTATCTTGTGGGAAGCGAGAACCTGTTGTTTCCCTCCACTTGGCGTTGATAAGAGTTTAAATGTAAGGAGCATAGGGACAAGAGATCTTCTCAATCATAGAAAGCCAAATATCATGGAAAAGGAAGTTCATGAAATCAAGCCTCTGATCAGAATCATGGTGATGGTAATTATGGAACATGATTTCAATCTAGAAAGCATGAATCTGATCAAAGTTGCCAGCCTTGGGAGCAATGGTGTTCTGGTATACCTTGCGCATGATATCATAGACCTGCTGGAGGTGATTAGTCTGACCACACACACCCCAGCCCTCAATGTAGAGAGGATCCAAAACCTCAGGTGCAGATGCCTTGGAGAAGTGACACCGCCAACCATTAGCCACCTTGCCACGTAAGATGGGATAGCCCAGAAGAGCAGCAAACTCTGACCACTTGGCAGTCAACAGTTGGTGCTTGGTCATCCATTTCAAAGTGACATCCACAGGGTCCGTATCCATGTGAAGGGTAGTATATAACTGAGCAATAGCCATCTCATCATAGTTCTAACGGTGCTCCATGATCTTGATCAGCCCAAACTTCCTGCACAATTCAAGAACTTCCCAAAGTACCTAGGCTTGCTCTCCATATGTGCCACATTGATGTATTTATGAGGGGCAACAACAAACTTCTTCTTGGTGGCATAAATCTCTGAAAAGATTTCCTCTTGCCTTCGAGTATAGAATAAGGGATTGATGAGTGCATATTTGCATCATGTTTTAGATTATTATTTTGCATTGTAGTGGTAGGATCTTGGCATTTTACGGCGTTTGAATGGACTTTTTATGTTTATTTTCACCAGGATCAGATTAGATGATGGACACAATGGAAACAATTCTTGGAGCATTTGTAATGGAGCGAAAAGGAGTCAAAAACAACGTAAATATCTTATTTGGGAAATATTAATAATACCAGAAGAAAACCTGAAGTGAGAAACGGAGACACAAGAGTTGACGAACAACTATACATGATGCCGTTGTATAGTTCTGGCCGTATAGTTGGCGCCGCCTCTGCCTCCTCAAATAGTTTCACCCCATGCAACTGGTTCGGAGAGACGACATATAGAACACCCATAAATCGCGAAAACCTCACCTACGGAAGGTATCTGGAGGGGAACTTGCCCCAGGGATCCATCTTCGCCCTAAGCAGATCTGGGAGGCCAAGGCATCAATCTCCATCTTCATCAACCGCTGCATCTTCATCACCACCATCATCTCCATCCATCCCATCTAGATATTGTTGTAATTCTTGCACTAGTTGTGGATTTAAACAAGTACTATTCATCAATAATCATTTCCATTACCATTGTCATGATGTTGTTTGCCTCCAGTAGATGATTAGTCCATGGGGAGATGGATAAACCCTAGTATATGATTGAGATGAGATAGAGATTATTATGTTATACATCATTATATGTATGTGTTAATTGTCTTCATCTTGATGTTGGGAGTTGTGCACCTCCTTAATATTTTCCTCTTGCGGGGACTTGATGAAGGGGATTACTTATTGGTAGACGGATGGATGGTAGCACTTACTGTGACTATAAAGTCATTGCCATACTTTACGTACTAACTTGGAGAATCAAGGAGAACTAATTAAGCCATGTCCATGCCGTGTGAGAAATCCCTTAATAGAGGGATAATACGATTGATGTTGTTTATCTGTCAGCTGTGGTTATGAAGGATGGTGTGAGCAGTGGTTGATGCCTAATCATCCATATATGGAGGTCCTCCCACATACATGCATATCATGAGAATATTCGTTATAATGATCTTGATCGCTTAGTCTAAATTACTAGCGGTGTATCCACCACTCCTCGAGAACGCCTTTCCCCTATTATAGTTTCAATCATTCTTATGCACGCGATTACTACTTTATGCATTAAGTTTTACTTCATTTTACTTTACTGTTTCAATTAACCAAAACCCCCCAAAAATTCTACTTTTATTGCAACTTAGAATTATTCCTTAAGTACTTCGTTTAGTTTTAGTTAAAAGCATTTTAGTCTTTCGCCTACTGCTTCCTGTGGGATCGATATCTTTATTTCGAAACTAGTTACAAACGATCTATGCACTTGCAATCATCAAGCTATTTTGTGGCGCTGTTGCTGGGGATCTTAGTGCTATAAGTCACTTTACTTTTAGTTATTTACTTTCATTGTACTAATTTTTAATTTGAGTTGCAGGACCATAACAATGAACAACACTTAGCATTTAATGCAGCTTGAGGCAGTAAGGAATATGGGTTCGCCCATGGACGCTTTTATAACTGTCAATAGAAGCATAAATCCCGATGGTATTGAGATCCATCCCTTATTATTTGAGTTACTTAACTCTAAAAAGTTTTTAGGAACCAACAAAGAGAGTCCATATGGACACTTACAATTCTTTGAAGATGTTTTTGATTCCTTTATATTTGATGATTGTGACCTTGATAAGGTTAAAATCCAGTTGTTTAGAAGAACTCTCTCTAATAATGTTTGCAACTGGTATAGATCCTTTTGTGCAGAAGCACCAAGGTCGTGGACGGATTTGACAACCAATTTATTGTCAAAATATTACTCAGAAAGCAAAGCTCATAGGATGAGAGGTATTATTACCAATTTTAAAAATAATCCTAATGAGATTTTATATGAAAGCTATCTAAGGTATAAAAGCTATCTAGATAATTGCGCCCATCACCGTTTGCATGATTGGTTAATCACTCATACTTTCTATGGAGGGCTTAACAATAAAAATAGAATAAACTTAGACACCGCTTATAATGGTAGTTTTCTATCTTATACTTATGATGAAGCATGGAAATTAATAATGAAAATGAGGGAGACAACATAAAGACATGAAAATAGGGAGAGCAATAAGGATAGTTCTTACGAATATGCTTGTGTTAACGACTATCTTGCAGTTGAAAGGACTTGTGCGATGATTAAAACCCTTGGCATTGATTCTTATTCGGTAAAGAAAATTATTGAGAATTATGCAAGGCATCTACAGGTACCTTCAGGATGGGAACCTCAGAAACCCCTCGAACAAAAGAAGCGAGCAAGAGAGGACACATCATTGGTAGAATTTTCCTCTGAACCTATTCAAGAGAATAGTAAGAAAAAATGTAGGGAGGAAGAATGTATAAGGAGAAGATCAAAGAAACCAGAAAAGAACCCGTATGCTACCAATGCAAATGTTCTTATATTTAAGGATCTTATGGAAGCACGAATCATGGAAAATGAAGTAGTTATGCTAGACTTTGAAACTTCAGACTTCATCATATGTAAGATACAAGGTAAAGAAACTTCTGAACCTATCACTCCTATATACTGTGGAGAAACACTCCTATACGGAATTTGTGAGCCGATTTATACTATAAATATTATGCCTTCATCACTTTATGAGGAACTTCGCTACAATTTAAATAATCCAGATGTGGACTCGGTAGACACTACAATTAAATTGTTTAATAGAATTAATATAAAACCGGAAGGTGTTATTTGAAATATCTATGTTTTTATTGGATCACTCATGTACCCTCTTGATTTTCATATTGTTGATATGCCTCGAGATACTTTTTGTCCTATTCTTTTAGGCAGGCCTTTTGTCTCTATAACCAAAGCTCGAATTGATAATAAGGAGGAGACTATTTCCATGATGTTTGGAGAGGAGGAAATGACATTTCACTTTGCCAAACTAAAAAGGAGGCCATATGAAATAGAAGATATCAAGGAAGAGAAAACAATTGCCGTGCTAGCTGCAATTCATTTTAGCACTCCCAAGATGAATTATAAAGAAGTTTAGTTAATTGGGAAGAGGCACAAGATGATGAGGAAAGAGAAGATATGGATGATTACCTTGACTCCATTCCGGAAGCACAAAATCCACATGACTATGAAGAACTGGTAAGAAAAGGAGACGAAGAACCTCCGCCAATTGAATTGAAACAACTTCTAGATAATATGAGGTATGAATTTTTAGATAATGAAAATAAATGTCCTGTTATTATTAGTAAAAATTTATCAGAAAATGAAACAAATAAACTTATTTTAGTTTTGATCAAACGCCGTGAAGCATTTGGGTATACTCTAAGTGACATTAAAGGAATAGATCCATCCATTGTGACACATAACATTACCATGCTTGAATATGCTATACCTATAGTTGACACACAAAGAAGGCTTAATCCGAAAATGAAAGAAGTACGAAGAATAGAAGTTATACACTTACTAGGTGCCAGCATAATATATCCTATTTCTGATAGTAAATGGGTTAGCCCAGCTCATTGCATACCAAGACATGGGGGTTCTTGATGCTTATATGAATGAGGATGGTGAGTTAGTCCCAATAAGGCCTATTGTTGGGTATCACATGTGTATCGGTTTTAGAAAACTAAACCATGAGACATAGAAAAATCACAAAACTATACCGTGCATGGATAGAATTTTAGAAAGACTAAGCACTAATTATTATTTTTGTTTTCTTGATGGTTATTCCGGTTATTCTCAAATTGCTATACAACCCGGAGATCAAGAGAAAACAACTTTCACATGTCCTTATGGTACTTATGCTTATAGATTGATCCTGTTTGGCTTATGCAATGCAGCTGCAACCTTTCAAGAATGTGTTTTAAAAATCTTTGATGATCTTGTTGAGAAGACTATGGAAGTTCTAACAAATTATTTCATTGTTTGTGGAACAACATTTGATAACTGTCTCTATAATTTAACCAAGGTTTTACAGAGATGCAGGCAATCAAATTTAGTTTTGAATTGGGAGCAATGCCGATTCATGGAAAGAGAAGGTGAAGTTTTTGGGCATAAGATTTCAGAAAAAGGTATAGAAATAGATAAGACCAATATAAGTGCTATAGAAAATCTTCCCATACCTCAAGACATTAAAAACTTAAAAATGTTTTTGGTACATGCAGGTTTTTACAAGCGTTTTATGCAGGATTTTGCTAAGAGTAATATGCACCGGAGGTCCTAAAAGTTTGGACGAAACTGTATGTAGGTCCTAAAAGTTTCAATGTGTGCAGCGTAGGTCCTAATTCTCAGATCCATGTGCACTGTAGCCGGGGCTATAGCAAAGAATTAGGACCTACAGTGCACAACTAACTGAGAATTAGGACCTGCAGTGCATAACTTACTGAGAATTAGGACCTCAGTGCACAATTTAAAACTTTTAGGACCTGCATACGATTTCGTCCAAACTTTTAGGACCTCCGGTGCATATTACTCTTTTGCTAAAATATCTATGCCTCTTACTAACCTTCTTGATAAGGAAACTCCGTTCTACCTAGACCATGACTGCATTGCAGCTTTTGAAAATCTTAAGAACAAAATAGTTTTAGCACCTATCATACAATATCCAAAATGGGATGAACCTTTTGAAATCATGTGTGATGCTAGTGACTATGCTGTAGGAGCTGTATTAGGACAGCGAGACAGGAAGAATTTAAATGTTATTCATTACGCTAGTAGGAATCTTAATAAGATTCAGAAAAATTATGCTACCACTAAGAAAGAGTTCCTTGCTATAATTTTTGCATGTGACAAATTTAGATCTTACATTATTAATTCTAGAGTAATAATTCATACAAATCACCAAGCTTTGCATCATCTCCTTATGAAAAGGATGCAAAACCCAGGTTGATTAGGTGGGTGTTATTACTACAAGAATATGATTTACAAATAATAGATAGGAGGGGTAAGGATAATCCAGTAGCATATCATCTATCTAGGATGGAGGGAATAATTACCGACCCCGTACCTATAAATGAGTCATCTCCGGCATAATACTTAGCAAAAATTGAAGTAGTTGATCCTTGGTACGCAGATTATGCTAATTATCTCGCAGTAAAATTTGTACCTCCTGGTATGACAAAAAACAAAAGAATGAAATTCTTTAATGATCTTAAACACTACTTTTGGGATGATCCATTTCTTTATCGTCATGGACCTCATGGAATGATTCGAAAGTTTGTTCCTAATCATGAAATGGATGCAATTTTGCAAGCTTGTCATGGCAGCCTGTATGGAGGACATCATGTAGGCAAGCAGACTATAGAAAAGGTACTTCAATCCGGATTCTATTGGCCCACCTTGTTCAAGGATGCACAAAGGTATGTGGAATATTGTGATGCTTGCTAGAGAAGAGGTAATATAGGCAGAAGACAAGAGATGGCAATGGATTATAGTCTTATAATTGAACCGTTTGATGTATGGGAAATGGATTACATGGGACCCTTTATAGAATCAAATGGCTACACTCATATTCTTGTTGCTGTCAATTATGTTACTAAATGGTTTGAAGCTATCCCAACTAACCATACAGATGCAGCCACTTTCGTGAAGATGATCAAGGATGTCATATTTCCCAGGTTTGGAATTCCTAAATTTTTAATCACTGACGGTGGTTCTCATTTTATGAAAGGAACTTTCAGGAAAATCCTCGGTAAACATGGAGTAACTCACCAAGTTGCTTCACCATATCATCCCCAAATGAGTGGTCAAGTGGAACTCTCTAATAGAGAACTTAAGACCACACTTGAGAAGACGGTGGATAAATCAAGAAAAGATTGGTCATACAAGCTAAATGACACTCTTTGGGCATATCGGACTGCATTTAAAAATCCGATGGGTATGACACCATATAAGATGGTACACGGTAAGGCATGCCATCTACCTTTAGAATTGGAACATAGAGCCTTTTGGGCAATCAAGAACTTAAACTATGATCTTAAAGCAGCAGGGGAAAACATTTATTAGACATACATGCTTTAGATGAGTTTAGGAGTGAGGCTTATGAAAATGCTAGATTGTTTAAGGAAAAAGTAAAGAGATGGCATGATATAAAAATAGAGGATAAGGTTTTTAAAAGCAGAGATAAAGTTTTGCTCTATAACTCTTGTCTTAAGTTGTTTCCAGGAAAGCTCAGATCAAAGTGGGAAGGCCCCTATATAGTTGAAGAAGATTATGCATCGGGAGTAGTGAAGCTCCAGGGGAAAACACCCTCTCTTTCATGGGTGGTGAATGGACAACACTTGAATCATTATTGTGCAAAAGAAGATATAAGTGCAATCACCTTACGAATAATTACCCCAGAAGAGTGGATTGAGAAAAAGTATTGAAGGAACAGTAATTGGAAGAAGGACAAGATTGAGACGAAGTGAGCAACACAATGGTCGAGCTTTATACCATCAAAGAGAGCTTCATGGGAGGCAACCCATGTGAAATAAAGGGGTCAAGTAAGTTTTTAAGTAAGTTTTAGTTGATTTTATGATTGAATAAAGGAACACTTGAAGCTCTTGGGAAATAAATTTTGGCTATGATAAAATCTCGTTCAATGAATGTTAAATGTTGGTCGAAAATTTAAGTTGTTATTTTTCTGTCAAAAACTTGATATTTCATTAAGTTTCAGACTAATAAAGAATCTCTAAGAAACAGGTAATTCTTGGTGATTCCAGAAAGCTTAACGACCAACTATACGGCGGGAATAAAAATTCCGGCCGTATAGTTCCGTCCGTATAGTTATCTACACCATCCCCGAAAATTTATTCCAGAGTACTGGAAGTTCAACGACCAACTATACGGCAGGAATAAAAATTCTAGCTGTATAGTTGCTCATCGCATTCCCAAATTTTCATGCCAAGGTACAAAAAGGTTAACAACCAACTATACGGCAGGAAGAATCTCCCGGCCATATAGTCGCATTCGTATAGTTGGTACCGCCATAGATAAATAAAAATCTATAGTCGATTCGTAACTATACAACGGGAGCTATACGGACCACACCCGTATAGTTTCTCGTTAAGCCTGGTGGCTAGGGTTTTCGACCTCCCCTTTTAAGGATGGTTGCATCTAACCTTTTTCATTAAGTTTTCGCAGAGCTACAACTCCCAGCCTCAAAAAACCATCGCCATCTCCATACACGCCCCTTCTAACAACATCCGTGCAACAAAGCCATGCAACCTTTCCATGCCAATAAGGTTTGGAGTAAGAAGGCAGAGAAGCCCGTGAAGAGGATCGAGGGGGCGGAACCAAAAGAAGCGTCACCATCATCCAGCTCGGAGATCAAGCCTCTCCCAAATTGGGAGGACATGTTCCCATAAAGGATGGAGATGATGAGGCAAGAATATCAAAGAAGGAGCAATGATGGGTATCTCCCTAATCCTTACCGTCACAACATACGATCTTATTATAAACCTCCTCTTAGTCTTCCACCCCTTAAACCCAAGGAGGTGCGGCAAGATGAGATTCATGATAAGATTTATCAATTGGAAAAAGATTCAAAGGCATGTGTTGAAACTATTAGAGAAGGGATTGACTCCTATTGGATGATGAGAAAAGACCTTGAGAAAAAGGTCAATGATAGCGATGGTAGAGTTGGTTTCTTGATTAAAACTATTTTGAGCTCACAGATGAGAAGAAATTCCTTAAGAGGAGAATTTTGAAGCTTCAATACGACATGGCCAAGCTCAACATCCGCCTCGCAAGCGTGGCTAAAGTTAGAAACCCAGGAGAGGAAGGCAATGCTCTTCCTACCCAGGAGGAGTAGGTACTAGCAAGGAGTTATTTGATCCCGCCTAGCTTGATTCCAAGATTGGGGAGATCTTTAAGACCTTGTAATCTATCTTATAAGTTTTAATTTTATTCTAATTTTGCATTAGTTCGAGCTCATAAATAAAGTTTGCATCATTAGAATTCCCTTCGAGAATAGTTGATCCCTCTTATGAAATTCTGAGTTTATTATAATATACGGAGCATTATTGGGTTTGAGTTTGTCTTATTGGATATATGAATTGCTTGAGTATAATTTTACTTGCACTTGATGATAGCAATAGGAGTCTTCCACACCATTGGTACTAACAGAACATATAAAGATAATTTGATCAATATATTGTAGGTCAATGGTTTGATTTACAGAAACGAGAAATTATCTAATGAATTAAGATGAAAACGAAAATCCTTGAACAAAGAATAAATTATAAGTGCTATCAAATAGAGTGAGAACAAGTTGAGGTGGAATACTCAAGTTATAAAGATGCTTCATATATATTTGCAATTTGTAATTGAGATCGTTAAACTTTGAAATTCCTACACGAAGTGGAATATATGGATATCTTCTTTGCACATCACTTAAACAAAAGTGTGAGCACAAATATATATAGAAAAATAAGAAAAAGAAAGATGAAGAAAAAGAGCGAATGTGCAAAGAGCAAATAGGCATATACCACTATATTTTAGTAAGACAAAGAGACATTTGAGATTATCCCAAGTAAATATGTTAATCCTAAAAACATTTGGGACTACCTCACTAAGTCATTGGTTGAACCGAATACTTTTACATCATGTTGAGAATAAACTTTTATGAACTTTTAATTGCTAAGGTGTGGAAGCCTGCTAATATTATTCGGATGGTTTGAGTATGGTACTATTCATGAACTTATTTAGATGTATCCTTTATGATAAACACATGCTGCAAATGCCTCATTTATTTTATCGACTCAGTTTCTTGAATATGAGTATCACATCCATTAAGCTAAACTTTCTCGGGACAAGCAAGAGTCTAAGCTTGGGGAAGTTGATGAGTGCATATTTGCATCATATTTTAGATTATTATTTTGCATTGTAGTGGTAGGATCTTGGTATTTTACGGCGTTTGCACGCACTTTTATGTTTATTTCACCAGGATCAGATCAGATGATGGACGCAATGAAAACAATTCTTGGAGCAGTTGTACTGGAGCGAAAAGGAGTAAAAACAACGTAAATCGCTTATTTGGGAAATATTAATAATACCAGAAGAAAACCCGAAGCGAGAAATGGATACAGAAGAGTTGACGACCAACTATACGGGCTGCCACCGTATAGTTCCGGCCGTATAGTTGGCGTCGCCTCCGCCTCCTCAAATAGTTTCACCCCATGCAACTAGTTCGGAGAGACGACATACAGAACACACAGAAATCACCGAAAACCTCACCTTCGGAAGGGATCTGGAAGGGGAACTTTCCCTAGGGATCCATCTTCACCCTAAGCAGATCTAGGAGGCCAAGGCATCGATCTCCATCTTCACCAACCGTTGCATCTTCATCACCACCATCATATCCATCCATCTCATCTAGATCTTCTTTTAATTATTGCACTAGTTGTGGATTTATACAAGTACTATTCATCAATAATCGTTTCCATTACCATTGTCATGATGTTGTTTGCCTCCATGTCTGAGTAGATCATTAGTTCTTGGGGAGATGGATAAATACTGGTATATGATTGAGATGAGATAGAGATTGTTATGTTATACATCATTATATGTATGTGTTAATTGTCTTCATCTTGATGTTGGGAGTTGTGCACCTCCTTAATATTTGCCTCTTGCGGGGACTTGATGAAGGGGATTACTTGTTGGTAGATGGAGGGATGGTAGCACTCATTAAATTCGTTGCCATCCTTTACGTACTAACTTGGGGAATCTAGGAGAACTCATTAAGCCATGTCCATGCCGCGGGATAAATCCCTTAATAGCGAGATAATACGGTTGATGTCATTTATCTGTCAGCTGTGGTTATGAAGGATGGTGTGAGTAGTGGTTGCTGCCTAATCATCCATATATGGAGCTCCTCACACATACATGCATATCATGAGAATATTTGTTATAATGATCTTGATTGCTCAGTCTAAATTACCAGCGGTGTATCAACCACTCCTCGAGAACGCCTTTCTCCTATTCTAGTTTCAATCTTTCTTATGCACGCGATTACTACTTTCTGCATTAAGTTTTACTTCATTTTACTTTACTGTTTCAATCAACCAAAAACCCAAAAACAATTCTACTTTTATTGCAACTTAGAATTGTTCCTTAAGTACTTCGTTTAGTTTTAGTTAAAAGCATTTTATTCTTTCACCTTCTGCTCCCTGTGGGATCGATATCTTTATTTAAAAACTAGCTACAAACGATCTGTTCACTTGCAGTCATCAGGGATCCATGGAAAGAGGATCATGTGGAACATTATAAGGATCAATCTTGTGAAAATCTGCATAAGCTTTCTGAGGCCACATGGAAATCTTCTTATTGTTGACATCGGGTCCAGATGCAGTCACCTTCTTTTGAGAGGCCAGAGCGGTCCGCTTCCCTTCAGCTGTAGCAGCACAACAAGTAGTAGTAGCTCTCTAACGGGCGGTCTTAGTGGGGGGACACAGAACTTCCTGATCATCTTCATCAATCTCCGGAGGACCTGTAGGAACACGATTACGCTTGCCTCCACGGGAACCACCTTGCCCTAAGAAGAAAGCTTAGAATAGGGAGGGAAGGGGGGGTAAGTGCACAAGTTCGAAGAAGGAAAACAAAGAGATATTGAAAAAATACACAAAGTGAATCAAATATGGTGCACCGGAATTTCTGATGAACGGTCGGAACTTTTGGTGACAAAGTCACCACCGGAAGTTCTGCTCGTGACTCACCGAAAGTTTTGGTAGGGCCACGAACACAACAGTTCAAATAGAAATTCTCACAGATTCTAGATCTAGAATGCACAAGTACAAATTCACTCAGGTGTATTGGTTCAATCTACTCTAGAAAGGGTTCCTAGACCTACCAAGACCTCTCATCAAGTTCTAGCCGAAGAACAAGCCTATACAAGGTGAGCCCTAACTCAAGCAATGGAATGAGCAAGATCTCCATGAATGTAGGGAGTTGAGGGAAAATACCAGGGTCCATGGCAGGAGATCAAGGTGGGGAAGGATTCCATGGAGCAGATCTAGAAGGGGGTGGCCGGAGACAGAGGTGCCGGTGGCGCCTCCACGGGGTAGACCTCGTCGACGGCTGCTCCCTGTAAACTGTGGTTCTTGGGGAAGAAAACTGGGAGTGGTCCCTGTATTATCCCAGGGCCCGCAATTTATAGGTCGACAAGCACCATCGGAACTTTCGGTCGGAGGCCGGAAGTTCCGGTGAAACGGGATTTCCAGGCATAGTCGGTAGTAGCCGTGTCCGGTAACTCCAACTGATAAGCAACTTCTCCTCTACGGGCCAGAACTTTATATGGTCCTATGAATCGTGGGGCTAACTTGCCCTTGATTCCGAACCTCTTAACTCCTCGTAGGGGTGAAACTCGGAGATACGCACGGTCCCCTATTTCATAGGCCACATCCCTGCGCTTGGAATTAGCGTAACTCTTCTGTCGGGATTGGGCTACCTTTAGCCTATCCTGAATCTGTCGTACCTTTTCTTCGGCATCCTTTATCAAGTCAGGTCTGAAAAGACTGCGTTCACCAACTCCATTCCATAGCAATGGATTCCTACACTTCCTGCCATATAGAACTTCAAACGGAGCCATCTTGATACTTGTCTGGTAGCTGTTGTTGTATGAGAACTCAGCATATGGCAGGTTATCGTCCCAACTAGACCCATAGTCTAGTGCGCAAGCTCTCAACATATCTTCCAAAATTTGATTCACCCTTTCTGTTTGGCCATCTGTCTGAGGGTGGAAGGCAGTACTGAATTCTATTCGGGTTCCAAGAGACTCATGTAGTTGACGCCAAAACTTTGAAGTAAACTAGGTGCCTCTATCTGACACAATTCCCTTGGGAACACCATGCAGACTTACAATTCTTGACATGTATACCTTAGCAAGCTTAGCACTTGTATATGTGGTCTTTACGGGGATGAAGTGAGCCACCTTGGTAAAGTGGTCCACCACTACCCAGATAGAATCAAATCCAGAACGAGTCCGGGGTAATCCCGTGATGAAATCCATGCCTACCTTGTCCCACTTCCAGTCGGGTATAGGTAGTGGTTGAAGTAATCCTGCCGGTTTCTGATGCTCGGCTTTAACTCTGTTGCACACATCACACAGAGAAATATACTCTGCAATGTCTCTCTTTAGGTTATTCCACCAGAATCTATCCTTCACATCCATGTACATCTTTGTGTTACCTGGATGAATTGAGTATGGCGAATCATGAGCTTCTTGTAAAATCATCTTCCTGATATCGGGGTCATTGGGAACGCACAAACGCTTCCCATACCAGAGGGTTCCTTGTTCGTCCAGACGAAATTCTTTAGTCTTTCCTTCACTTATCTTGACTCTTATTTCTTCCAACTCTTTATCCCCCTTTTGTGCTTCTTGGATCCTTTCTTGGAAGGTGGACACTATTTCCATAGTCGCTACGTGTCCTTTCGGGACTATCTCTAGCCTAAGATCCCTGAATTGCCATCTTCATTGTCTCATAATCCTTAATTATCTCAAGCCATCTTCATTGTCTCATATTCAACTCCTTTTGGGTGAAGATGTACTTCAATTTTATGATCTGTGGACACATCACAATGTTTGCCCATGAGGTAGTGTCTCCATACCTTGAGTGCATGAACCACAGATGCAAGTTCCAAATCATGTGTGGGATAATTGTTTTCGTGGTTCTTAAGTTGTCGGGAGGCATATGATACCACTTTCCCATCCTGCATCAATACACTTCCAAGTCCTTGTCGAGAAGCGTCACAATAGACTTGAAAGTTCTTCTGGATATCAGGCAGACACAGAACTGGTGCCGTTACAAGGCGTTTCTTCAACTCTTGAAAACTTGCTTCACATGCCTCGGTCCATAGGAATTTCTTTTCCTTCTTTAATAGTTCCGTCATGGGTTTTGCTATCTTGGAAAAGTTTTCGATGAACCTCTGGTAATATCCTGCGAGGCCCAAGAAACTTCTAATATCTCCCACATTCTTGGGTGACTCCCATTCCATCACGGAAGCTACCTTGCTAGGATCTACGACAACTCCTTTTGCTGACACAACATGACCAAGGAATCCCACTTCCTTTAACCAGAACTCGCATTTGCTGAATTTGGCATACAACTTGTGTTCTCTTAGCTTCTCCGTAATAAGGCGCGGATGTTTCTCATGTTCCTTCTCATCCTTAGAGTATATGAGTATATCATCTATGAATACCACGATAAACTTGTCCAAATATTCCATGAACACCTTGTTCATCATGGTCATGAAATATGCTGGGGCATTGGTTAGACCAAAAGACATCATGGTGTACTCATACAATCCGTATCTTGTGGTGAATGCTGTTTTGGGCACATCCTGTTCTCGAATCTTCAGCTGAAAATAGCCCGATCGTAGATCGATCTTTGAGAACACACTGGCTCCTTTTAGCTGGTCAAACAGGTCATTGATGTTGGGCAGAGGATACTTATTCTTAATCGTCACTTCGTTCAACGAGCGGTAGTCCACAACCAGCCTCTTGGTCTTATCCTTCTTTTCCACAAATAGGACGGGTGCTCGCCAAGATGACGCACTGGGTTGAATGAACCCCTTGTCCAATTGTTCCCTAAGCTGTTTCTTGAGTTCCTTTAACTCGTCCACATCCATCTTGTATGGTCTCTTAGCTATCGGCCCCGTGCCTGGCATCAAGTCAATGAGGAACTCGATATCACGGTCGGGTGGCATTCCTGGTAGTTCCTCCGGGAAGACATCTGGGTATTCCTTTACAATAGGTACCTCCTCCAAGCTAACCCCCTTAAGAGAGTTCACCATGACTTCTTTAAGAGCGAAATTCGACTTGATACGAATCCTCTTCCCTTCCGGTGTTGTGAGCATGACAATTCTCTTGGCACAATCTATGACTCCTTCATATTCGGTCATCCAATTCATGCCCAAGATTATGTCTAATCCTTGTGATTCTAGAACTACTAGACTGGTGGGAAAAATGTGTGTCCCAATCCTTAGTTCTAATTCCCGGCAACCGGAGTTTGCCACTATTTCTCCCCCAGGAGAACTTACCCTTAGAGGAAAGTTTATAGTCTCCGTTGGTATCTTGCCTCTATCCACAAATACCCTTGATATGAATGAATGCGATGCACCGGTATCAAAAAGAACAACTGCGGGAATAGAATTGAGTTTGAACTTACCAATCACAGAGTCTGGCGCATCACAAGCATCCTCCATAGAAACATGATTCACCGTGGCTTTGACAAACAGATTTTGCTTCTTCACGTTTCCATTGCCATGGTTGTGTCCATTTCCATTCCCATTGCCATTGCCATTCTTCCTCTCGGGGCAAGAGGTTGCATAGTGCCCTGTCTTGTTGCACTTAAAGCATGTCACCTCACTGAGATCCTTTCCATTGCTGCCATTCCCATTGCCATTGCGGTTCTTATGCCCATTGTGTTTGTGGCCACCATGGTTATGACCGTTATAGTTGTGGCCATTATTGTTATAAGGTGGTGGTGAGGAATTGCGCTGCTTCTAGTACGAAACAGAGTGTTTGTGAGGGTTAGATTTCCTCTTGCGGTTTTCTATGCTCTTCCTCTTTGATTCAACCACAATGGCTATGTCCAGGAGCTCTTGTCAAATTTCTGAGCCACAAGCTGAATGGATATCTCATCATTGAGGCCTCCTAAGAACTCCTCCTGTCTCTTGGCATCGGTAGAAACATCATCGGGTGCATAACGGGCTAGCTTATTGAAAAGCTCACCATACTCGGTGACAGAACGGTGCAGCTGGTGTAGGTCGCGAAACTCGCGCCTTTTCAGAGTCATGACACCAGCAGCCACATGGTGAGTGCGAAAAGCTAACTCAAACTGTTCCCAAGGGATAGCATCAATATCCGGGTGGGTGACTTGGTAATTATCCCACCATTCTGCAGCAGTTCCTTCAAGCTGGTGTGCGGCATAACGCACCCTGTCGGCTCCGACAGCTTGCACGGTGTCTAGCTTCTTGTTGATCGTACGCAGCCAGTCATCAGCGATGATTGGTTCAGTGCTGCTAGTGAAGGTAGGTGGGTTCAGCCTCAAAAACCGAGTCAAGCGATCTTGTTGAGGAGGTGGCGGAGGTGGTGGTGGTGGCGGGTTGTTGTTGTTGTTGTTGTTGTTGTTGTTGTTGTTGTTGTTGTTGTTGTTGTTGTTGTTGTTGTTGTTGTTGTTGTTGTTGTTGTTGTTGTTGTTGTTGTTGTTGTTGTTGTTGTTGTTGTTGTTGTTGTTGTTGTTGTTGTTGTTGTTGTTGTTGTTGTTGTTGTTGTTGTTGTTGTTGTTGTTGTTGTTGTTGTTGTTGTTGTTGTTGTTGTTGTTGTTGTTGTTGTTGTTGTTGTTGTTGTTGTTGTTGTTGTTGTTTTGCATGTTCTGAGTGAGCAGTTGGATCAGCTGGTTCTGAGTGGCCAAAAGTTGTGCTATTTCTGGCGGAATTTCAGGGTTCGCACGTCCTACAGGCAACGATGTGCTCTGATACCATCTGTAGTGACCTCGGATCGGTAAGGATCCTAAGTCCCTGTGATTAGCATGCTAGTCCCTGGATCAATAGCTAGCACTCACAGTCGATGAAGTACCATGTAAAACACAAAGTCTTTATTACACGGAGAATCCAGAGTATGAATTTATTACAAAAAAATTGCTTAGCATTATGCTAGCTCAAATAACAGCGGAAACATAAAAGCAGCATGAGTCCATCAACGCCAGGCTTGTAGAGTGTAGACCCGCGATCCCTACGCACCTTTCAATCTTCGGATTCTGCACATAAGACGTGCAGCCAACAAGTTGGGTCAATACTTTGAATGTATTGGCAAATTACACCAAGGAGAGAAAAGACTATCTCTACATGCAAGGCTGGTATAGGCTGTAGAGTTCATTTGCTCAAAGCTAGTTTTCTTAAGTAGAGAGGAGAAGAGAGGATTGTCCTACTTTGTAAACATTTGCTTAGATAAAATAAGGTCGAGTGGCACACAAGGATATTACGCACCAAGTGTCCAAACAACCAAACACTTGGATATTACGCACCAAGCGTCACTTGGATATTACACACCAAGTTCCCAAATTCCCACCCATTAGCGATATTACGCACGCCATGGGGTTTCTAAACTTTGTTTTAGAAAAGAGAGAGGAAGATCCTTCAGAGGCTCCATCCTTCAGATGCTCAATGTTGTTCTGTTTCCGTGAACACGGCTGATCGATCAGCTTGCAATACTCTCGAGAGTTTGTGCACTTTACCCACAAATCCACGATCAAGTCCTTTTACAGACAATACCATGGCGAGGCTTTCCCTTAGTAGCCCCTCTACCTTCCGGATCCAACCGTGCCAAGAACCTCCAAATGTTGGTACCCAGGTGAGGTTTCCCACTAAGTACTAGGCCAAGGCAGAGCCCATAATGTATTGTGGTTGCACTGGAAGCTTCTGAATTCTGAAACATGGCAGACTTCTTTGATTCCTGGGCGGCCGTCCTCCACCAAAATCTCACTCGTTGTCCTGACAACCATTCCGCCCAGAAGAAAACTTAGTTTTATTTTGAAGTGGATTTGAGAAGAAAAGTTTGCTCTAGAGAGCCTTTATACTTAGAAAAATTCTTTGTCTTTCGAACCCCCCAACGGTACTTTGTATATATAGCATAGCAAGCAATACTTAGTAAAAACAGGGGTAACCTATTAGGATGGGAAATCCTAAGTATAGAGCTACTCATGGCATACTACAAAATCATCGCACTTGCAAAATAATACTAAGGAAAAAATTCTACTAGATCATCCTACACATGCATACTACAGAATTTTGAAGATCACATGCATAGAATCAAAACTGGGACAAAATTATGAACAAGTGGTGTAACTTGCCTTGATCCAAGCAGCACTCTACACAATAGCACTCCTTAGCGCACTCCGAGCAATCTAACGAATCACAAACATAGATCTGATCACAACTTGCTCAAAGCATATCACAAAGAATATCATGCATGCATGCAACATGGTAATTTATGCAAGGTTGGTTAAATTGATTAAGGTAGCAAGTTGGTGTTGTGATAGTGTAAGGGTGTCACTAGAATTGATTTCCCAAAGATTTAGATCTAATTGAATCACTAAAACAATCCCTAGGTTTAAAGGAGCTCAAACCATCTAATTATCCCAAGTTAGATCTAATGATCCTAAGCAAGGCTTAAAGATTTGGATCAGTAGGTATTGTGGAAACAAGGTTATTGCAACAAGAATCAATTAAAATAGAATTTTAATTATTTTTCTATAGATTAAACTCTCTAATCTAATGATTAAAATGTACACCTAAAACATTACTTTAAACCTGGGATATTATTACAGATTTGGATTCTACATAAAATTAGGAATCCAATGGTATATTATAAGCTAAATTTGGCAAAATATTCAATTTTATATGATTTTTGCAAGTTTTTAACTCAAATCTGCAAACAGATCTAACCCTGACTTACTAACTTGCCATGTGTCAGTTCCTGTTTGGTCCAGCTGGCAACGGGGGGGGGGGGGGGGGGGGGCTGACGCGGCGCAGCGCGGTGCGGTTATGTGGCGAGCCGACGTGGCGGCCACGCGGCGGCGTGCGATTGGCGCGTACCCCTTCGGGTCCAAATCTAATCCGAGCCACAGATCGAAGATCGAACGGAGGGGGTGGGGTGCGGCGACTTACCGTTGCGACGACGGTGGCGGTGAGCGGCGGTGGTGTCGGTGACGACGGCGGCGGCGCTCCGGTGCACTTCGAGGAAGGAGAAGCTGACGCTGGTGATCGTCTCCCCCTCGCGGTCCCGTCTGTCGCCTCGATTTCAGCCCTCTCTTCCTCTAACGGTGACGGCGGCTGCTCCTCCTCCGCAGCTCCGGCGAGCAATCTGCGGCGGCACGCTGCAGAACACAGGGGGAAAAGCGGTGAGAAGATGGCGTCGATCGAGAGGTCCAGGATGGGGGAGAAATCGGGGGAAGGGGGTTCCCGTGTCGCCGTCTTTGTTGGCTTACCGAGAGCGGCGGTGGTTCGAGCCCGTGGAATCGAAGAGGACTAGGGTGCTTAGGGTTTTGGGGAACGGAGGGGGTCGCGCGGCTGAGCATATATACACGGCCTGGGGGAGTCCTGGCCGGACACGGAGGGCAGGGGATCGTGGCCGACGGGGACTCTGTCCCGTTCACGATGGGGAGAGGAGAGGGATGACAGGTGGGGTAGGGCTGTCGGTGACGGAGGGGAGAGGTGGGCCGACGGGGCGCTGCTGGCTGGGTCCTTGCGTCGCGGCTGCTGCGGCTGGGTGGGCTGCGCTGCGGCCCAGTTAGGTAGGGTGTCCTTTTTTTTCCTTTTACACTTTTTCAATTTCTGTTTTAATAAAACCTAAATAACTTTTGCAAACTAAGTCCAAAATTGATGAAACTTGTTTCTAACTTTTCATAAAATTAAGGTGGTCAACATTGGACCATGATTTACTGTTTTTACATAGTTTTTTGAAGGGTCAACTTACTACAACAAGGTGCTCACTTATGGAAATAATTAATAGGGTTTTTAATAGGTTTAGGTGTTAGGATTCTTATTGCAATTTTCAAATGTAGGATGCAATGATGCAAGGATGATGCATGGAACTAATAACATCCTAATATAGGATCTGAGATGTTACACCTTGACTATAAGCATGAACACGAGGATCATCTTCATCAATATTAGCTTCATGAGAGTCTTCATCATCATTTGGAGAGAAGGAGGAAGATCCTTGTTCAACAATAGCTTGTCATTGTTCTTTACTAGCTTGACCTTGAGAAACGTCTTGAGTAGGAGCCCCATCATGGTGAGGTAGATGTTGTTGATGAAGAGCTTGGGAATCGGTGCTAGATGAGTCATGATCAAGAGGGGCTTAGGAAGATCTTGATGGGTCTTGAGACAAAAAGATAGGTCCTTGAGGGGCAAGATGATCTTGTGAGAGTGAGGGATCCACTTGAGTAGATCTTGGTCCCTCTCCTTCGGACACAAGGGGATACTCAATGGGGTGGAAGAATCCCACACCCATTCTTCTTATGGCCTTGGGAGGATTTTCATCACTTGGATCATGAACACCATCTTTCCTTACAAGATACTCATGATCTTCATCAAACTTCACGTTGCTTGTTTCTTCAAATCTTCCATTGTCTTTGTTGTAGACTCTATAAGCATTCAATGATTTGAGTATCCAACGAAAATTCCTTCCTGAGCCTTGGATTCAAACTTGGCCAAGCGAACTCCTTTCTTGAGAATGTAGCATTTGCAACCAAACACTCAAAAGTAGATAATATTGGGCTTGTTACCAGTGATCAGCTCATAAGATGTCTTGTTCTTTTTCTTGCGAAGGTAGAGATGGTTGGTTGCATGGCAAGTGGTTGATATGGACTCGGCCCAAAAATTGTATGGAGACTTGAATTCCGCTAACATAGTCTGGGCTGCACCCATCAAAGTACGGTTCTTCCTTTTGTCAACACCAATTTGTTGGGGGGTATATGGAGTGGAACATTGATGCTTGATTCCTTCATCACTAAGGAACTCATCCAAAGTATAGTTTTTGAACTTGGTGCCATTGTCACTTCAGATGGATAGAATGATTGCATTGTGTTTTCATTGAACTTCATTTGCAAATTCGATGATGGTTTGTTGGGTTTCACTCTTGTATTTGAAGAAATATACCCAGGTGTATCTTGAGAAATCATCCACAATAACCAAGCAATACTTCTTTCCTCCAAGACTATCATGATATGGATGAGCAAATAGATCCATGTGAAGGATTTCCAAGCATATCTTCGTGGTGATTAGATTGAGAAACTTGTGAGGAGTTTCATGCATATTCACTTCAATACAATCCCTACACACACGATCTTTGGCAAAGGAAACATTGTTAAGACCAAGGATGTGGCCCTCGGAGTGAAGTCTTTGCAAAGTTCTCATGTTAACATGGGCTAGGCGGTGATGCCACAACCATCCCTTGTCGGCTTTAGCATAGAGACATAGAGCATGTGGAGTGGTGGTCCCTGAAAAATCCACCACATACAAGTCATGCTCTATATACCCTATGAAAGCCACCATGAGAGACTTGCTCCACATGAGGACCACAGAGTGCTCATTAAAGAAAGATGCAAGACCCATAACGGCAAGAGTACGAACTAAAAGGAGATTGTAACCAAGGGTTTTGACAAGCATGACGTCAACCAAGGATACATCTAGGGTTACCACCACCTTGCCAAAACCCAATACCTGAGAACTTGTTTTATCACCATAGGAGACCATCGTATTTGCAAGATTTGGCCTTATCTCTGACATGATACACTTGCTTCTAGTCATATGACTTGTGGCGCCGCTATCGAGCACTCATTTTGCTCCATCGGAAGCATAGTCCTACAAGAAAATCAAGCTTTGATTTTAGGTACCCATTTTGCAATGGGTCCCCTTTTGTTAGTAACAAGGGTCTTTGGCACCCAAATAGTCCAATGATAATCATGCGTGTAAGAATTTCCAACATATTTAGCATAAATATGAACATCATAAGACTTGAAAATAATATAAGAAGGATTGCTCTTTCTGGAAAAGTTGTCACTTTGCAAGAGGGTACGGCCATGACAGGGTCCTTGAGCCTTGCCATTGTTCTTTCTCCTTTTCTTGTTCTTGTTCTTGTTCTTGTTCTTCTTCTTCTTCTTCTTCTTCTTCTTGGGCTTTGGAGCATGCTCAACAACTTGTGTGTTGACTTGTACTTTGGCAAGTTGATCTTTCAACAACTTGTTCTCCTCAATGAGATGCGCATGCTTGTCACAAGGGTTAGAAGAGCTAGACAAGTCTATAATTTGCACAGCGGAAGACTTAGCAAGTTCACATGTTAATTGAGTTTGAAGTTGTTCATGGGCTTCAAAAATACTTGAGAATTTGCTATCCAAGGCTTTGTGTTCCTCTTTGAGTTTCTCAAAATCTTCTTGACTCCTATCATGACCAACACCAAACTCAACTTTCTCCTTTTAAGCACTTTAACCAAAGCTAGAGCATGATCACGTTCTTTAGTGAGGGTGCACATGGAGTTGTTATGGTCATCTACAAGCTTAGACACATTTTCCTCAAGATCAATTCTCATATTTTGTTCATCCTCAAGACTTTGAGTGAGTGAAGCAATTTCATCAGCGGCATCTCTTTCATTTTTACTTAACAAGTAAAGAAGTTCTTCCTTCTCATCTAAGGCATCCATAGTATGATCAAGTTTACCAAGCAAAGCATAAAATAAAGTTTTAGTCTCTTCATCCAAGGTAGCAATGAACTCACACATGTCTATCATCTCTTTCTTTATCTCTAGACCTTCAAGATCAAGAGAGGAAGGCTCACTAGAGATGGGCTGAGGAGTGGGTTTAGTTGTTACCTCGGCGGCCTTAGCCATGAGACACTTTTGGTTGGAGGAGATGAAGTTCTCGTTCGGTGAGTCGAAGAGGGACAATCGTGGTGTAGAGGTAGTAATAATAGCAGCAACTCCCACAATCTCTCCACATTGGACTTCATCATCATCTGTTCCCGAAAGATATTCTTCATGGACCACAATAGCCCGTTCCTTGTTGCCAACATTCTTGACAACGAAGTTCTTGTTCAAAGGATGAGGAGGCCTTGACTTGATCTTGTGGATGATACGGCCACCATTGTCTTCGCGGTTCTCAAAGGGACACTTTGCCACAAAGTGACTCTTGTCATTGCAATTGTAGCATGACCTCACTTTGGGAGCCTTGTTGGAGGTGTTGAATCTTGAGTTGTACCTTGACCTTGACTTCATACCGGGCTTGTTACAAAATGCTCTTGAGGCAAGGGAAAGATGTTCGTTGAAGGCATACTTGAGGTCCTCTTGAGACCACTCACTTGATGTGTCAGCATCATCAACTTCCACAACCTTGGCCTTCAATGCAAGATTCACTTTTGATGATCCTAATGCCCGTGCATAAGCTGACTCCGCATTCTTCTTGGCAATGGTCATGTCAATCACTTCACTCAAGACTTCTTGGGATGTCATTATGTGAAATTTGGTTCTTCCCTTGATGGAGTTGAGCTTTTGTTCTTCAAATGGAAGAAGATCTTGGATGAACTTTCTCTTCATGAACTTGTCGTCAACATAGGTAGCCCCAAGGTCCCTCATAGTGCAGAAAAGGATCTGGAGCCGCCTATACATGTCTTCGGGATTCTCATCATCTTGCATAGCAAAGCCATCAGACTCATTGTTGAATTCATAAAACTTGGAGCTTTGGATGCTTGCATTCCCCACAAACAGTTCGGTGAGTTGATCCCATGCTTCCTTGGCGGTGGTGAATTGGCAAATATGAGCAAAGTCCTTGGGAGTCAATGCCTTTTGGATCATGCCCAAATCCGTGGCATTAAGTTGCTTGTCCACCACTTCACCTCGAGTCAACTTCTTTGGGTCATATGGAGAGACCCTTCTTCCACAATCCTCATTAACTCAATAGAAGAGCTAGAAATGTGAGATCGCATTAGATATTTCCAATTGGTGAAATTTGATGTATCTAACATGGGTGGTGCTCCTTGAGTAATGATATATGGCATGGGAATGGGAGGATCCGGAGTATACTTCGGTGGTGGGGGCACTGCCGAGTAATCCTTTCCATCATTCTCATCTTTGGAGGTAGAGTCTTAGAGCCCCTCGGTGCTCTCGCTTGGGCCCTTGGAAGTTGTTTGAGCAACAAAGCCAAGACCCAAGTGAGTGGAGATGGCCACGAGATTCACCCTGGGGGCTGTCGCAGGAACTTTGGGAGGAAGCTCGGTGGTTTGGGGTGTGTCAATAAGAGTGGTAATCATGGGGTTAGGCTTAACGGAATACAAAAGAGTCATCATTTCCTCAAACTTGGACATCATGGAAGTCTCCAATTGCTTGAGGTCTTCCATGGTGGTAAAATACTTGGTGTTGTCACTACCACCACCCTCAATGTCGGCCATCGTCTCTTAGGCGGTAAGCCCGAAATAAGAGCCTTGGCTCTGATACCAATTGAAAGTACCAACTTCGGTCGACAAGAGGGGGGTGAATAGGATACTACCAATTTTTATCTTGTTAATCAAATTTAGTCTTGGTAAGTGAAAGGGAATGTATGCCCCCATGTGTGGTTTTGGTAATTAATGACAATCTCTATGGACTAATGTGTAAATTGAGTTTCACTTGTAGGTTTGTCCATTGGTGTCGCTTGGGACATGTGTTAGTCTCAAATTTGAGATTTGAAGAAATGTCCAAGGGCTTTGTGCCATTGGAATCATGAAGAAGTAAGGAGCTTGTTGATCAAGACAAGTGCAAAGATTTGCATCAAGACGGATCAACCTCAAGAAGGGATGAATAAGGGAAAGCTCAAGATGCGCCATCTCTAGAAGATCTCATGCTTGAACCTTGCCATCCTCATGATCATGGGGTGATGAATACAAGTTCATAGAAGAGGTTTCCCCATGGAGTATGGGGGAGAAATTTGCAAGTCCTCATCTTCATCAAGCAAAAGCAAACAAGAAAGGTGTCCCCACTATAGAAGAACAAGACGGTCTACATCAAGTTCAAGTGGGATGCTCAAGGCAAAGGTATGCTCTTGATAGGGCTTCTCTTTTGCCAGTCTCGTGTTGTTAGTTGGAAGACCGGGTTTAGGATAGATAGCCGTACTATGAAGAGGGACTCTCAAGCGGTGTCTCGATTGCATAATTCGGAGAGAGATCAAACCTTTGCATTCATAGCATAATCTTTCTTGGTTGTTATTTGGTCCTTGTCCATGATAGGATCTAGAGCTTGTGGTTATCATCATAACAAGCTCTAGTTCATCGTCCAAGGATTTCCCTTGCATATCTTATTGCGGTTTTTGATCTTGCGAGTTTTCCGGCTCCACACCTTGGGGGATACTTCACCTATATATTCTTGATATTTTCTCCCTTGGTGGTATTCAGTATTTAATATTTTGTTGGGTTCTACTTGGTTTTATTTTTCCAACAAAATTGGTTTCATCCCAATTGGAGTTTCCAAGCTCAACTTCTTGTGTTTTGGGTTTTGGAGGTTTTACCGGTTCATCGCTTCTAGAGAGGTCATACCTTTCTCAATTTGGTTTTATCCTTCCATGCTGGACTATGATGTTTCTTTGCATAATCTTGTAAAACTTTTCGTTCTCTTCAAAACAAGCCCAAGATCATCAAAACGGAGTCCGGAATCAAAAGTTATTAAAGTTTTCGTGCAATGCTGTCGTGCGTTTTTGCTTGAGCGGAAGTTCCGGCCCAAGTTCCGACCCAAGTTCCGGTCAGGTTCATTAACTTGTATTTCTATTTGCCGGAAGTTCCGGTGGGAGGCCAGAAGTTCCGGTGGGGCGCGAATCTGGCCCAAATGGTCAGCTTTTCCTTGTCCTATTTAAGGGGGGCTTCTTCCCCAATGGTTACCCACCTTTTGAGATCGTTTTTTCCCACCATTGTTGACCTATTTGAGCTCTCTTACTCCCTCTCCCTCCCATGATTCTTACATCTTTTTGAGTAAAAAGTGAGAGGAGATCTAGATCTACAATCCCCCCAAGTCAAATCCCTTCTTTGTGAAGGAATCATTGAGATCTAGATCTTGGAGAGTTTTGTGTTCTCCTCTTGTGTTCTTCCTCCCTTATTCCCCCAATAGCTTTTGTAGCTTTGTTGGATTTTGGGAGAGAAGGACTTGCCCTTGAATTTTGTGCATAGGTTTGAGTTCTCCTCGGAGATTCGGTGAGTTCAAGCTTGTGGGCTTGTTTCTCTTGGGTTCCTTGGAACCCTAGACGGTTGTGTGGTTGGATTGTTGACCTTTTGTGGTCTTGTTGACCTTTTGTGGTCTTGTAGCCTTTTGTGGCTCTGTTGGCCTTTTGTGGCATTGTAGCCTTTTGTGGCTTTATTGTTGGGAGCCTCCAATTGAGTTGTGGAGTTAGCCCCAATCTTGTATGGGTTCGGTGACCGCCCTCAATCGTCCCATAGTGGAGCAAGTGCCCGCCTTTTGTGGTGCGCACTTGGGAGAATAGGGTGAGCCTTTTGTGGCGTCGGTGAGTTGTGTGCTTCCGCATCCGGGGTGAGGCCTTGTGTGGCGTTGGGTGAGCATTGAGCTATCACACCTCGAGGTGAGCCATTTGTGGCGTTCGGAGAGCATTGCGCCATCACACCTCTCCAACGGAGACGTAGCTTCTTTGGAAGTGAACTTCGGGAAACAAATCTTCGTATCCACGTCCATCGGTTATCTCTCAACCGAGCCCTTTACTTATGCACTTTACTTTGTGATAGCCATCGTGCTTGAAGTATCTATATCTTGCTATCACCTTGTTGCTTGTATTGCTTAGCATAGGTTGTTGGTGCACTTAGGTGAACTTAGTGGCTAGGTTTTGTGCTCAATAAATTAAACGTTAGTTTTATTCCACATTTACTTGAGCCTAAACCGTAATAATTTTAAAAGCCTATTCACCCCCTCTAGGCGACGTCCATTGCACTTTCAGTTGGTATCAGAGCGAGGTCTCTCGCTTTTAGGCTTCACCGCCTCGAGAGTAAAGATGTCTCCTAGGGGTTTAGTGCACTCTTACACATTTACATTTGATGGCACAAATTATGATGTTTGGCGTATTCGCATGCTTAGTCATTTCTGGGTCATTGACCCAAATATTGAGCGAATTCTAGATATGGGCTTGTCTCCTCCTAAGGATCCCCAAAATCTATCTTTGGAGGAGGAGACAAACTCTTATCTCGAAGCTCAAGCATCTAATGTGCTTGTTAATGTTGTGAGCTTTGTAGTTCTTTCCTCCATCATGCCTTTCCGGAACGCTCATGATATATGGACCAAGCTTCAAGCAAAATATGATGTTTCCAAGCTTATTGAGGGTGATTGTTTTCCCTCCACCTCCGGCCGCGACGAGTTCTCATCTTCTTCCACTACACCCACATGTGAGTTGTCACAAGGTAATGATATGGTGAGTGGTGATAGAACTTGCAATGTAGATAGTGAGATTTTCATTCATGATCCTTTGTCTCTATATCATTGCAATGTTGTATCTTTGGACATAAACACGTGTAGGACCATATGTGATTCACATCCTAGTGTTGATTGCCCTTGCATATCTTGTAGAAATGTATTGAATATATCTCATGATGATATGCTTGCTTTGCCTTGTTGCCATGATAAATGTGCTTCCTTTTCCTCTAGTACCTGTGTTGCTAACCATGTAGAGGAAATCGGAGAATGTGTGGGCCAAGGAAAGGTTGCAATTGGAGCTTCATGTATTCCCCCATCATCACCTTCTCCCAATGTTCACTTGTGCCTCATGGCTAAGGGTTCAAAGGTAACCTCTCCTTTGGATCCTAATAGATCTCATGATGATGTGAATATTGATCATGTAGAAGT
This sequence comes from Avena sativa, assembly GCA_916181665.1. NCBI lineage: Eukaryota > Viridiplantae > Streptophyta > Magnoliopsida > Poales > Poaceae > Avena > Avena sativa. Next base: position 180,010,486 of record OV702284.1, on the reverse strand, counting down.
AGATGATGATGTTGCTTCTTTAAAAGAGAAGGGGGGCTAGTCCTTCCTGCTCTCCATCCTAATAAAAATGCTTGCTCTACTTTCATTGAAATCTTGACCTATGCTATAGAAAGTAGGCAACTTATTGATGAGCATGAGGATACAATAGATAAAATGGGTAGTCTTGAGCGTGATTATGCAAATGACATTGAAAACCTAAATGAATCTCTTGAAGTGGAACAAACCACTAAGGAATCTCTTGAGGAGACCTTTGCTCTAGAGCTATCTAGAGTGAAGAAATCTCATGATAGAGATCTTGAGGTGGCACGTTCCCTTCAAATTAAAAATGATGAACTTTAAGTTGCTTATGCTAAACTCCTTGAGGATTTTGAGCACCTCAACAATGGCTCTAGGGTCATTAAGGGTGAGCTCATCAAAATCACCGAGTCACATGAGCGATTTAAAGCTTCATATTTTAAAGAGATTTCCAAGTTGCCCTCACCTCGTGCTTTAAATGATGATGCTTGTGCTACTAACTCTATTTCTTGTGAAGCATCTATATTGAAGGAGAATGTTGAGCTAAAGGCTCAACTTGCTTTGCTAACAAGCAACTATGGGAAATTAGAATAAAGTCATGCCAAGCTCTCAAGCTCGCATGAGGATCTTCTACTCTCTCATGGTAGGCTAGAGTTAGCTCATGAGGCCATCGTGTCAAAGGTAACATCTAGTGGGCCTCATGTGGACATTAGCACTATATCTACTCCAAATGATATATTGCCATGTGCTAGTCCTTGTAATTCATCCTCTCACAACTATGCTAAATTTTGTGATGAATTGCATCCTTTGCCTTGTTGCTCTAACAATAAAGCTTATACTTCCTCTAGTATTATTGTTGATACTAACCATGTAGAGGAAGTCAAAGAGCTCAAGGCTCAAGTCACTTCTTTGAAGAATGACTTGAAAATGTGTCATGAAGGGAAGACCACACTCAAAAAGATGTTGAGTGTGTGACGACCCCCAAGTGACAAGAGTGGGCTTGGATTCAACTCCAACACCAAGAGCAAGCCCACTAACTCGTTGAAGCACAAGGGCAACAAGAATAAGGGCCAAGGACAAGTGAAGAATCTGGCCAACATTGTGTGCTTCAAGTGCAAGGAAGAAGGGCATCATGTGAAGGATTGCCCATTGAAGAATAAGCCTCTTAGTGAGAAGCAACGAGGGAAGCGACCTCAAGCTCCTCCACAAGCTCAAGATGGGCCATTTCCCAAGAAGCCTCAAGCTCTTCTTCATGGTGCATCTCCTCCCAAGAAGAAAGATGGCAAGAAAAGAACTTGCTACATATGCCGTGAGAAGGGGCACCTTTCTTCCTCATGCACCATGGGTATCTCCTCATCTCATCATATCTTGATTGATGATGCTTATTTTCTTCATAAGGATGAGATGGGCAATGTGTTTGCCAAATTTGTTGGTGCCCAAAGTGGTGTCAAGAGAAGAACCATTTGGGTGGCCAAACCTATTGTGACTAACTTCTTAGGACCCAACTTGGTTGGGGACCAACAAGCTAAAACTTGATCAATAGGCGTATTTGGATGGCTTTGGAGACTTGGCTACCTTATGAAGAATTGAGGGATCTTCATCAATGCCTTTTATCAAAGTCAAGTCATTTGGGTTTTCATGCTTCTATCATATATTCAATGTTCCTCCATGCGGTAACTTGTGCTTAACTCATTTACATTGCTAGTTACTTGCTCCCTTATGCATGTATGTGTTGATTTTGTTCCTTGAATATGTGTTTGTAGATGTTGTGCTTCCCACTTACTTATATTAATCTATGTTGTATATTTGTGTATGTTGGTTGGCACACCATGTATTTGCGTTTCTTGGTTTGGAGCCTTTATTGTTTCTAGTAGGTATCTTATTTGGCTCTTGTGAGGGATTAATGGACTATTACGTTTTGGGGGAGTGTCATGCTTGGGCATTCCACAATCCTAAAATGTGTGTACATGAGGAAAACCACTTAGTAGTTGTATTGCATGTTTATCTAGTCTCTATGTGGTATGTCTCTCTCATGATAAACTCAAGTTCTATAATGTCCATTAATACCTCTATTTTGATATTGCCTCTTGTTGAGATTTCTTGGTTTATCATATTATGTGGGAGTCATATGCTTTGTGCATATTACAAACTTAGAAAATGTGGACATTTGAGGTAGTGCCCCTTAGAATTGATATTGATAATTATCTAGCACCTTTGTGGCACGTTTGCTCATACAAGTTCCAATTTGCTTAAATGTTTTTATTGCTCATCTTTTGGATCTTATTTGTGAGAGTGATTCTTGGTATGTGTTTCCTCATATTTGGATCTATATATCCTCATGGGAACCACTTGCTTCTATTTAATTCAATCACTAGTGATTGTGTGACTATTTGAAGCAATCAAGAATCTCTTTCAAAGCATCAAGCTTAATTCCTATCTTGTTATATGCTTCTTTGTGTGGATATGATCTTGGATATGCTTGCAAACTACCTCGGGAAAATTATCCCTATTACTTCTTGTCCTTGGACAATTAGTACTTGATATATGGTAGAATTCATTGATCATATTCGTTTTGGCCTTTTCTTATTTGCCTTATCTTTGGCCAATAAAATGTTTGTCTATTTTCTCCCAAGCTTTCCTTGCCTCTTGTGTATCTTCTTATTTTATTTGTTTCCCCTTGTGTTTTATTTAGTGTAGGTAGTAGTGATGATCTCATTTGTGGGCCTTTTGCATTCAAAGGCAAAATTATATATAATGCTCTACTTATGGGGGAGCTCTCCTATATTATCTAGAACATTATTTTATGCTTCTTGATTTGATCAATTTTTGCTTGGAAGCTCGATCCTTTTTGTGTTTGTACTTTGTGTGCCATCATGAAAAGTGTGAAGAGTTTGTTTTAGTTGTTGCTTCCTTGCTCTCATTGGGAGTTGGTTTTATCTCATTCCTTTTCACTTGTTTGTTCTTTTAGGATGAGATAAATCCTTGAGCCTTGGTATTTTTCTTATCCTTTTTATTTGGCTCTTTCTAGTTCATTTGTTGAACTTGTGACCTTTCATGTGTTGATTTGGTTATTTGATACAATTTGGACACTTTTTATCAAGGCACACCTTTGTGTGTGTCTTATTGGTTTACTTGGTGTTTTTGTTCAAATTGTATCACCTTTTGGTTCTTGAAAGTCTATGCATGCATGTTTACTTCTTGTATATATTATGGCATGCTTGATTTCTTTGATCCAATATATAAGGGAGACTCCACAAAATCCTAAAGGTCTAAGATGTGCATGAAATTCCATTTCATATCAATATGCACATGTTTGTGTGGAGGTTCTCCTATGTATTGTAGTTGCACTAACTACTTTGGACCCAATTTGTTTGGGGACCATAGTGTACTTAATTGTGTTTTAGGTACATTGGAGATATATATTGGGTGCTTGTATCTTGAACAAGGAAGGAGTGACGTCTACATGTCAATTGGATGCAAGCTAGGATGATCAACGAATTCGCATCTTTTCCATCCTACCAATTATATCTCGGTAACAAGTATCTATCTCTCATGCATACTTATCTTGTTCCCAACCTTTTGTAGGTTGCTTGTTGGCATGAATTTGTGTACTTGCATATGTTGGATTTCTTGCTTTGGTTTTGAAGAAGTTCACTCTATTGCAAATGTGTGTATGTTGAGATGAGTGCATATAATGGGGACTATACTAAATCATGATCATGATTCACCTATCCCAAATATGTCAATCTAGCAATTTTGTTGCATATCATTTCCACATTATCTCTCATGTGCAATAGTGAGTATTTTTTGCAAGTTGATTCCAATCTTGTGATACTTGTTGCCTTTCTCCTTATATTACTTCTATCCCCTTCTAAACTTGGTAATAGTTGTTATATATGGAGTTTGTTGGTGTTTGAAGCTCATCGATGTACAATAAGACATATTTGAGCCCTTGGGCATGCTTTCAAGAAAAACATCTTATTGGTATATTCTATGACTTCGTCTTTGCCTTTCAGTGTGCTTTCTTGAGTATCTATCTTGTTTGTGCATATTTATTTGTGGTCATATGTCTTTATGATATTTTCCACCTAGAAATTTATACACACAAGAGAAGATCAATAGTTGGTTGTTTTTGCATTTCTTGGAAATCACCTCTTACTTCATTTTGATTCTTCGGTGGCTTCCAAATTATTGTATTTTATGTGCATTGTTAAATGAGTTTGGAAGAGTGAGGATTCCATGGTTGTGCATGTCGTTTCCAAATAGAATTACTATAATTGGTACACAATCTTTGGGGAGCTTCTCTAATTCATTTAATAGTGCACAATTTCCTTCTTTCTCATTTCTTATGGTTTAAATGCTTACGGGGGAGCAAGGATTCCATATTTGTGCATATTGTATTCAATACAAGTACTCTAAACTTTGCACAAATTTTGGGGAGCTTCACTATTCTCATTTAAACACTCTTGGTTGTTGCTTCCTTTTGACATCATTTGTTGGTGTTTCAACTGTTTCGTTTGGATCTTTTGATTACTCGCTTCATTTGTTGAAGATTGTTTCTTTTTATTTTATTTTTTCTTTCTTTGGTTCCTCAATATAGTTTTACTTCCTCCCAAGTTCTCATCATTTGACTTGTGCATATGCACACCTTTGGAGGAATTCTCACTATATCGGCCGTCTAGAACTTTTCACCCATTTTGGCAATCGATGCCAATGGGGGAGAAGTTTTGGAGGGTTTAAAGGAAGTTTGCCTTTGCTTTGAGTGTGTTATTGAGCATTTGCCTCTCATGCTCTTGCATCTTTGTGGTTGCCTTGCATGTTGAATATATAGAGGAAACTCAACCAACGGTAACGGTTGGCAATCTATGCAATGAAATTCAAGTTTATCACACATGCATAGATTGTGGGGGAGTTTGCTCTATATATTGTGGTTGTACCAACACACATACTTGTGTAGTATTTGATGTTGGGGCAACCGCTTTGGTCTTTAATTGTCATATGTAAACCCTCGCTAAGGGATTGTCATCAATTACCAAAATTGGGGAGATTGAAAGGGCATGTATGCCCCCATGTGTGGTTTTGGTAATTAATGACAATCTCTATGGACTAATGTGTAAATTGAGTTTCACTTGTAGGTTTGTCCATTGGTGTCTCTTGGGACATGTGTTGGTCTCAAGGTTGAGATTTGAAGAAATGTCCAAGGGCTTTGTGCCATTGGAATCATGAAGAAAGAAGGATCTTGAAGGTTTATCAAGACAAGTGCAAAGATTTGCATCAAGACGGATCAACCTCAAGAAGGGATAAAGAAGGGAATGCTCAAGATGCGCCATCTCTAGAAGATCTCATGCTTGAAGCTTGCCATCCTCATGATCATGGGGTGATGAAGACAAGTTCAGAGAAGAGGTTTCCCCATGGAGTATGGGGGATAAATTTGCAAGTCTTCATCTTCATCAAGCAAGAGCAAACAAGAAAGGTGTTCCCACTATAGAAGAACAAGACGATCTACATCAAGTTCAAGTGGGATGCTCAAGGCAAAGGTATGTTCTTGATAGGGCTTCTATTTTGCCGGTCTCGTGTTGTTAGTTAGAAGAACGGGTTTAGGATATATAGCCGTACTATGAAGAGGGACTCTCAAGCGGTGTCTCGATTGCATCAATCAGAGAGAGATCAAACCTTTGCATTCATAGCATCATATTTGTTGGTTGTTATTTTGTTCTTGTCCATGATAGGATCTAGAGCTTGTGGTTATCATCATAACAAGCTCTAGTTCATCGTCCAAGGATTTCCCTTGCATATCTTATTGCGGTTTTTGATCTTGTGAGTTTTCCGGCTCCACACCTTGGGGGATACTTCACATATATATTCTTGATATTTTCTCCCTTGGTGGTATTCAATATTTAACATTTTGTTGGGTTCTACTTGGTTTTATTTTTCCAACAAAATTGGTTTCATCCCAATTGGAGTTTCCAAGCTCAACTTCTTGTGTTTTGGGTTTTGGAGGTTTTACCGGTTCATCGCTTCTAGAGAGGTCATACCTTTCTCAATTTGATTTTATCCTTCCATGATGGACTATGATATTTCTTTGCATAATCTTGTAAAACTTTTCATTCTCTTCAAAACAAGCCCAAGATCATCAAAAACGGAGTCAGGAATCAAAAGTTATTAAAGTTTTCGCGCAATGATGTCCTGCGGTTTTGCTTGAGCGGAATTTCTGACCCAAGTTCCGGTCAGGTTCAGTAACTTGTGTTTCTATTTTCCGGAAGTTCCGGTGGGAGGCCGGAAGTTCCGGTGGGGCGCGTATCTGGCCCAAACTGTCAGTTTTTCCTTGTCCTATTTAAGGGGGGCTTCTTCCCCAATGGTTCTCCACCTTTTGAGCTTTTTTTCCCACCATTGTTGACCTATTTGATCTCTCTTACTTCCTCTCCCTCCCATGATTATTACATATTTTTGAGGAAAAAGTTAGAGGAGATCTAGATCTACAATCCCCCAAGTCAAATCCCTTCTTTGTGAAGGAATCATTGAGATCTAGATCTTGGAGAGTTTTGTGTTCTCCTCTTGTGTTCTTCCTCCCTTATTCCCCCAATAGCTTTTGTAGCTTTGTTGGATTTTGGGAGAGAAGGAGTTGCCCTTGCATTTGGTGCATAGGGTTGAGTTCTCCTCGGAGATTCGGTGAGTTCAAGCTTGTGGGCTTGTTTCTCTTGGGTTCCTTGGAACCCTAGACGGTTGTGTGGTTGGATTGTTGACCTTTTGTGGTCTTGTAGCCTTTTGTGGCTCTGTTGGCCTTTTGTGGCATTATAGCCTTTTGTGGCTTTGTTGTTGGGAGCCTCCAATTGAGTTGTGGAGTTAGCCCCAATCTTGTACGGGTTCGGTGACCGCCCTCAAGCGTCCCATAGTGGAGCAAGTGCCCGCCTTTTGTGGTGTGCACTTGGAGAATAGGGTGAGCCTTTTGTGGCGTCGGTGAGTTGCGTGCTTCCGCATCCGGGGTGAGGCCTTGTGTGGCGTTGGGTGAGCATTGAGCCATCACACCTCGAGGTGAGCCATTTGTGGCGTTCGGAGAGCATTGCGCCATCACACCTCTCCAACGGAGACGTAGCTTCTTTGGAAGTGAACTTCGGGAAACAAATCTTCGTCTCCGCATCCATCGGTTATCTCTCAACCGAGCCCTTTACTTATGCACTTTACTTTGTGATAGCCATCGTGCTTGAAGTATCTATATCTTGCTATCACCTTTTTGCTTGTATTGCTTAGCATAGGTTGTTGGTGCACTTAGGTGAACTTAGTGGCTAGGTTTTGTGCTCAATAAATTAAACGTTAGTTTTATTCCACATTTACTTGAGCCTAAACCATAATAATTTTAAAAGCCTATTCACCCCCCTCTAGGTGACGTCCATTGCACTTTCAGTTGGTATCATAGCGAGGTCTCTCGCTTTTAGGCTTCACCGCCTCGAGAGTAAAGATGTCTCCTAGGGGTTTAGTGCACTCTTACACATTTACATTTGATGGCACAAATTATGATGTTTGGCGTATTCGCATGCTTAGTCATTTCTGGGTCATTGACCCAAATATTGAGCGAATTCTAGATATGGGCTTGTCTCCTCCTAAGGATCCCCAAAATCTATCTTTGGAGGAGGAGACAAACTCTTATCTCGAAGCTCAAGCATCTAATGTGCTTGTTAATGTTGTGAGCTTTGTAGTTCTTTCCTCGATCATGCCTTTCCCGAACGCTCATGATATATGGACCAAGCTTCAAGCAAAATATGATGTTTCCAAGCTTATTGAGGGTGATTGTGTTCCCTCCACCTCTGGCCGCGATGAGTTCTCGTCTTCTTCCACTACACCAACATGTGAGTTGTCACAAGGTAATGATATGGAAGATGTATCAATGGTAAAGATTGGACCAGGGTCCATAGTTCACTAGAGGTGCTCTCCTTAGATAAACAACATGGCATGAAGGGTGTGGCATCCCGCAAAAACCACTACTAGAAAATCGCGTTGTTTTTGTGCATTGCATCATCATGACCGCATGCTCATGTCATCATGCCACCTTGCATTTGAGCATTGTCGTCATCTTGCATTTTCTTGCATAAAACTATTTGCAGAAAAACCTGTTTGTGTTTTCTAAACGCCCCATCTTTATTCAAAACCAAAACCGGGTCTCCGGAATATTTTGTTTTGACTAACTACATTTTTCAAACGGTCCGTTTAACACAAATAAAATATTAAATTATTTTAGTGGGGGCAGTCGAACGGGCCGATTCGACCCGAACGACCACCCCCAGGAATTAAAACGGCCCACCCATAATCCTAAAGCTACCCAACCTAATCTACCCACACCCCCTCCACCTCACCCCAGCCACTCGCGGCTCGCCACCTCACCCCAACTCTCTCCCTCACCCAATCCCCATCTGCCACCTCAACCCACCCCACTCCCCCACACCCTCACAGCCAACCCCACACCACAACCCCCTGCCGACAGCCACCCTGGAACCAACCCCACCCCACGCCGGCCCCGCCCTGGGCCCACCCCTCTAGCCCACCTGCTCTCACGTGCCCGCGTCCCCTTCTCCTCTCTCCCCGCGCTCATCCCCTTCCTCGCTCGGTGCCGATCCCGCCGCCGCTCCCCTCTCGCGTCCACCGCCCTCCCCTCCGGCGCCAGGCCGCCGCTCCTCCTCCCTTTCCCTCTCTGCTCTGCCCGCCGCAGCGAGCTCGCCGGCCGCTGCCACGCCCCCCTCCCGCTCTCCTCTCCACCCGCCCGGCGCCGGCCCCGACCTTCCGCCGCCAGCGGGCCCTCCACCGTCTCCTTCTCCCGCGGGCGGTTCTTCGTCGACCCGCCTCCTGTGCCCTGTCCCGCTGAAGCCGGCCGTCCTGCGCCGTCGCCGTGCGTGGCCGCGAGAACCCCCTTCGCCGCGCGTTCAAGACCACCCCTCAACAAGAACGGCCACGTGTACAAGTGACCGCCAAGATCGACACCGAACCCAAGTGGCGCCCTATTCCAAGATCTTCGTCATGGACCCTGATGGTCGAGATTGGACCGAGCCCTCGGACGCCGCCAGGATCTCCCTCTTGGACCCGAAGGCGCCAAGACCCCGGACCCCAAGATCTCTGCCGTGAGACGACAAGACCGTCGGCACGACCCGACGACCGCGGATGCGACAGGATCGTCCCCAGGACGCCAAGATTGCAACGAGAACGCTCCCGAACGCTAACACCGACTCGATGGTGCGGGCCCGACAAGACCCTCGCAACGGCAAGATCGACCCCGTGGGACCCGACAAGATCTGCACGACGACAAGAACGACAGCGACCAGGAGAACCCGATGCGCCCCCGACACCGAACCAAGTACTCCTTTCCGGACGCCGAGTCCGTCGAGAACCCGGATGCGCCAAGACCTACCCCGTTATCCGAGAACGGTCCCGTTGAACCCTGAGACCGACCCCGAACCCCCGGACCAAGATCTCCGACCCTCTATGTGTGACCCCTTTTCTCGAGCCCTATTTTATAAATGTAATAACAACTTGTTGCATATTAATTGCCATACTTGCATGCATATTTGTGCGGTTTGGGGGCCTTATGCCGATTCACTGCATAATTAAATATGGGGCCCATATGCGGGCAAATCTAGTCTCATATCGGCCTCATTTAAATTTGTGTAGCGAACCGGTGCTATTATTTTGCCTTGTTAAGACAACATTTAATTTGCGGGGTATCTAAACAACATGAACCGTTTAATTAAATGTCGGGACCCCGGTTCCACTTAATATTGCCCAATTGCATCGCATCTTTGCCTTGTCATGCATCATACATGCATCATGCCCGATCTCCTGCCGTAGTATTAAATATTGCATCCGGTGTTTCCTCTAGTGTTTTGCTTCTTCGCGGATAAGGCCGTTGAGTTGATGCGAGTGTCGACCCGATCTTCGGTTGAACCTTCGACAATGTTTTCAGGTGAGCACCTCCCCATTTCTACCTATCTTACTTTTATAGTATTTATTCCCTCCTGTTGATCTATTGCTATCTGTGTTGCGATGCTCTAGTTTTTCGTACCCGTGAAATCCATTGCAGCCGTATATTGCCTTGGACACATCCTATTACCTGTTGTTTGGTAGATAGTTGGACCAGCGCGTCGTAGTCGCTTGCTCAAGTGTTGTTGCGTGTCGTCTAGTACCACAGTTGTTGGAGGATTGCCGCATGTTCAATGTTGGAGATGATCATGGCTTTATTTATCTTTCACTTTAATTATTGTTTAATAACTAAAATTGAAGTAGGTAAGCAGAGGCACCGGTGGGTGGTAGATAATATTTGGTTTCCGACCGCCCACTTGTGTCCCGTAGGACCCCGAGTTCTTGACACCTGTTCCGAGATCGAGCGCGCTAACCACAGGTGGGGAGATATGGGCCCCCCCATTGATTAGTACCTGATTTCAAAGTATTGTACTGGGGGCCACAACTAGTTTGGGGTTTTATTTACTATCCTGTACTTATGCCATGCCTTACTGCTTTATTTACGATTGTGTGAGGAGCACGCTGTACTGTTTTGGAAGCGGAGTGTTTTCGCGGTATCGACAGTCCCCGTTTGGGGATTTGCTGTCGTTTACAGCCACTGTCGCAAACCCTGAGTCCGTCTCGGAGACCGGCCGACTTCATTGCGGGTGTACTTAGTGGGGTGGCCCCCCGTGCTTGCTTTGGGTCTGGGAACGTCGTGACTTAGGCCCCGCCGACATACCGATGGGTGTATGTTAACTGATATGGCAAAAAGGGTCGAAGTGCTTGTGGATACTTTGGTGCACCCTTGCAGGGTTAAATCTTTTCGAGAAGCCGTGTCCGCGGTTATGGACGACTTGGAGCACAGTGCTTGATCATAGACAACTATAACTAAAGTTTATTTGTTATAAATTGAGTTGTATCCGATATGACTAGTAATCAGCTTCACTACAACGGAATGGCTAAACAAAAGTACCAACAACTGCTGGGTTTTGGGGTTATCTCATGCTAATTGTATCTGACTAGTAAGTGTTGCAACTATCACGGAATGGTTCACTAAAATGACCCACTTCTTATTTTATCAGGATGATTATCTATATCTGAATAGTAATTGGTGCAACGATAACTGAATAAATAAAACTGCCAACTGTGTGAGTTCCTCGGTTGACTTCCTCGTTTGGTCACGAGGGGGAAATACCAGGATGGGATTGTTTGGTGTAAGATTCAGGTTGGATCCGAATAGGTCTTTCTTACCCCTATCTGATAGCCGACAGTTGTATCGAGTCTCTATAGGTTGTTTAGTGCATGCTGCCGCTGCCGCTCAGTCCACCATACCTGTGTAGGCGAGGACCGCCGAATTCTAGTCTCGCCGTGTACTGGCCTCAGTACTGACGCTCCTCTTTTTCCTTTGCCCTTTGTCGGCACCCCTTTTGTTTAAGCAGGTTTGAGATCGACGTCGTTAGCAGGGTTACCCTTCCGGCTTGGCCTGGGCTGGGTTATGGACGCCATTGGTTATTCTTCAGGGCTCTTAGCCCCACTTGCATCTTGTCCGTAGTCGGATGCTCTATCATTTTCAAGGTGATTTGGATCTTTGTATATTATATTTGTATTCTTGACTCTTTGAGTCGCTGTTATATATATCTGTTCTGTGGGTCCCATCGAGGACTGTTGTGTAATGTTATTACTTCGTTTTCCACCCGCACGCCAGTGCCTGGTGGGCACCTTCGAATCGTTTCTATGCGGGTTTGGCGGGTTTCGCTAAAACTTGCATAGGGCCGATTCTGAGGGTGTTACAGAGTGGTATCAGAGCTCAGCAGTTGCGATACCCCACAAGTCCAGCCTGTAGGATGACCTAGCTAACGGCCGAAGTAGAGTGTCAAAACTATTTTGCAAAATCGGTTGGATAGTTCTGATTAGGTCTGATTTTACTCCTTACCCCTCTCCTGCTCTCCTCTCACCTCTGCGTATTTTGAATCCGCTCTTGTCTTTTTCTTCGAGTCCAGGATTTCTCGTGGTTGGGTTCTGTCACATCCCAAGATTTTCCAAATCTTGTAATGTGAAAATAAATTAATAAAATAAAACTTTGTTTGATTTTCAGAGCTAGAAGAAACTTTTTGAACTCAATTGGAACTTCAAACCCATTTGAATCAAATAAATCCTAAAGAAATTTAAAAAGATAAACTTTTATTAAAGGAAAATAAAAATATTTAAAATACTATTTTGGATCTCTTAATAAAAGATTTGGTATTCAAAAGAAAAGATGGATTTATAAATAAGGATTATTTTATAAAGCCAAATTAAACTTGGCCAAGATTTTGAAACCAAAGAGTTTTCTTTGATTAAATAATAAAAGTTTATTTTAAATAAAGTAATAAGGATTTAACATCCAACCTTATTTGAAAATAAAAGGTTTTACCAATTTAATTGAAACATCAAAACTTATTAAATTATTTAAAATAAGTTTTCCCAAATATTTGATATTCACAAATAAAACCTACTAAAGTGTTTTGGCTTTATTTTAGATTTTAAAATAAATATTCTCAACAAAACAAATCCTATTTGGTTTAATAATGAAGGTCTATTGTATTTAATTAATAATGGACTCTAAAATAAAATGTTATTTTGTTTTAAAACAAGTTTCCAAGTATTTATTTTTTCCAAATAAAACCTACTGATTTGGTTGTGAAAATATTTAGGTTTCAAATAAAGATTTTATTAATAGAATCAAACTCTATTTGATTTAATAGCTAAGGCCCATTTTATTTAATTACTAATGGACCCTAAAATAAGAGGATATTTTGTTTTAAACAAATTTTCCAAATATTCTGTATTTCCAAATAAACCTACTGATTTAGATTTGAAAGTGTTTGGATTTTAAATGAAGATTATATTAATTAAAACAAACCCTATATTATTAAATAACTAAAATATCCATTTATTTAAATTAAAGAATGGATCTTAAAAAGAATAAAATTATTTTTTTTTTGAGATTTGGATTATGTTGAAAAACAGAACCAAATTCAAAGTAAAGTTGAGTGTTTGTTTGAATTAATTTGAGTGTTGTTTGAATGTGTGAATAATTGTTTGAATTTCAAAACAGAAAAAGAATTAGAAAAGAATAAAACAAATAGACAGAAAAAAAATAGAGGAAACATACCAGCCCAACGAAGTGGCCCAATAGCAGCCCACCTAGCCCATCTGTCCTCTCCCCCGGACCGTTTTTCTTCACCACAGAAACAACCCACGCAGACACCGACTGGTGGACCTCTCCCTCGTTTCTTTTCCCACTGACCAGCGGACCCCACTCCTCCTGTTCTTCCTCTTCACCCGCTCGACCGTTCCTCCCGTTCCTGGCAGTAACTCGCGTCGTCAATTCGACTTAATGCCCCGATTAAACCTCGCAGTGATCACTCGAGTTAAATCCCCTCTTCCTCCTCTCTCATTTCCCCCAAACCCCACGCATCGAGAGCCACCAGGATGTCGCTAATCTTCACTTCACCGTCGCCGTCTCCGACGAGTTCACGGCCAAATTCCGGCGGCATCTCCTCGCCCTTGTCTTCCCGAGCAAGAAGGCAGGTTCGCCAGACTCAGGAGCACCGCTCTGTAACCTCAGCATCCCCGCGGGCACCCCTGAGCTTCGCCAACGACAACCTCAGCACCGCCACCGTCTGGCTCTACTCCGGCGGAACCTCTCTGGTAAAACAGACTACCCCGACCCCTCTCTTTCACGCACACGCCTTCTTCGTGTCCTTGCGCTCCTAACCGTGTGCCTCGTTTGTCTCCGAGTGATTCCTAGCGTCGTCCTCGACCTCGACCGCGCGCGTCCGTCGCCAGTACCAACTCCGGCGAGCAATCGCAGCTGCCCCTTAGCGCCCCTCGACGGACAAGTGCCACGTTGAGCATCAGCGAGCGTCAGCGAATCCGGTGAGCATCTCCACACCCTCCTTTGCTTCCTGTACCGCCGGCGCCGCCATCGTCTGGTCGCTCCGCCGCCAGCAGCCGCCGCAGCGCCGCCCGTCTATGGTCGAGCACCCCACAGCCGTTAGATTTAGATCGGACGCACTGGACAGAATCACTTAACGCGAAGAGGTATGTCCTCTGGACCGCACGATTTGAGTTAGATCCAATGCCTCTCGACACTTGATCCAACCGAAACGGTATCAACGAGTAGGGTTAGGACACGTGTCTGTTATTCTGTTTAAAACAGAATTTGAAAACAGAAACTTTTGCAAACTTCAAACCCTTGTATCTTTGGATCCACATGTCAAAATTTGGCAAATTTTATATCAATGAAATCAGGAGAACAAGCCCTAGCCAACCATGCCCTTAGTTTGACAAATAGTATCTGTTAGCTTGTTTGAATTTGCAGAAACATTTGTGTACTTGTTTAGAGTATAAAATTTGTTTAAAAATTATTTTTGGATTAAAACCTTTGCAAAATGGTTTGTTGTGACCTTACTGACCCTAGGAACCAACCCTTGGTATTAAAAATGATTTTGGTAAGATTTAGGTTAGATTACTTGACTTAGTCATTTTCTAGCCAAATAAAAAGAATAGTTTTTGTTATAAAAATGTTTATGAAAAGAAAACTTTAAGGAAAAGTTTTGGACCAAACCTACTGACCTAAAAACACCAAGCTTTGCAATAGCAACTCATTTGGTGAACAACTTAATAGTTTTGCCTTGATAAAAACATTTTTCACCACATGAAATAATGAATGAACTTAAAAATGGTTTTTAGGCAAAACCCTCTAACTAATGACTTTGCCACTTTGGTAAATGACCAATTTGGATATTACAAAGTCTAGAAACCCCATAGAGACCCCTTTGCAAAATAAAACTATCTTGTGCATGCTCCCATGCATGACTTAGATTCCATTTCTTTGTGTGTGTGAAGAATTGTTTGTTTGACTTTGGTTTGGAATGTGAATTGAATTTGTGTTTGCTTGATTGATTTGTAGTGAAGTGTGAGACTAGAAAGATCAAGGAGTGAACCACCATTCCCTACCAAAAAGGCAAGTGATGCTTCATACTTTCTATCCTATTACTTTCACTATGCATTAGTGATTTTGCTAAGTAAAACTTACATGGATTTTGCTAAGTATAAACCTTGCTATAGGAAAATCTAGTAGATGAATCCTTAGTAGGATTTTCCTAAGTTAGAGATTCCTACTACTACCAAGCTTAGCCTAGCTAATAGAAAACATGGGTGGAATATATATTCACACTATGGAAAAATATTCTAAGTCTAAGGACTTAAGTTTTGTTTAATAAAACAACTAAGTTAATGAATCACCTGGGTGGAATGGGCTTGCTTGGTGGAGAATGGTTGAGTGGTTCACAATGCCATAGGCTTGGATTGTGTATCTCACTTGTGGAATGCCACCCAGGAAACAAAGAGATTTGAGATGTCAAATGTTGAGAAGCTTCAAGTGCAACCACTTGGCAATATGGGCTCTGCCATGATCATATAGGTTGCAAGAACTTAGCCAAATGGACAGTGGGTGGTAGTGTTTGATAGGATGGAACGCGTCCATTTTGGTCTAAGGGAAGGCTTCTGAAAGATTTTGTCTTGGGAAACCAAGTCTTGTGGGTAAAGTGCACCACCTCTGTAGAGTGTAAAATCTAAGTACTTAGCCATGTCCCTGGTAAAGGACAATTTGAGCATCAAGACATGGAAGCAATCAAGAATCTCATCATTCCAATTTCTAAATAAAAATCTTGTGGTTTGAACAACGGTTGTTTGAATTCTTCAATCATTGATGGAGAGATGGCTTGGTACAAGGATCTTGAAATCTTTGATTGAGAAAAAAATGATTTTGTCAAGAAAAAACTTAGTATTTTCAAAATGATAGGAAAAATCTATTTTGAGCAATGCAAGCCTCAACTCCACTTAGCCAAATGCATGTAGATGATAGATTCCACTATACTACATAGTATCACTTGCCAATACAATTCAAAATGTATTGACCCTTGTGGCTGTAACTTGTATGTTGCAGGTTTGATTGTTTTTAGTGAAGATTGATTGATTAGGATTACAAAGTCTACAACCAACATCTGCCTCTGGCATTTTGAAGATGAAGGACCCATGACTATATTTATTCCGCTGCAATGTAATGTAATAGCCATATGAGCTATGAAATATGTAATAAAATTATGTTATTTCTGGTTATAAAGTTATAATATGACCTTTGTTTCTTGATATTACATCTTAACTGTGGATGCTAGCTATTGATCCAGGGACTAGCATTGTGAACACAGGAGGGATCAATCTTATCTAAGGTTGGGACCCCTACAGGTTCCGTCGTACCTTCAGGGTTTCGCTTCCTTCTTTGATAACGGTGTTCTACCATCCGGTGTTCATGCTGCCTGAGTGATCCTTTATCTGTGGTACCATTCTTTGTTCTTGTTTGGGCCTCCCAGTGTTTTCCGACGTGACGACATCATCTACGCCAGATCCGATGCAGAGTCTGCATCACTCCTTTGTTTCCGAACCTCGCTTGTCGAGATCTTCAGTCTGAATCCTGAGGGTTGGTTGCATAATCTATCTGTTCGTGTACAGAGTAATGCTTCGAGTGCGGGATGGAGTCGCGACCATACCATTACTCTTATCATTTGCTTTGTATATTGAATGGTGGATCGATGCAATTCTTACTCAGTCCATGAAAGTTAGAGGTGGCCTTACCTTTGACTTCGTCCGTTGTTTATCCGTAGTGCTCTCTCGACGATCAGGATCAACGACATCTTGTTGGTGGTGTCGCCGATTTCAAGACGGGACAGCGACCTCTTGTTAGTGGTGTCGCGAGGATCTACACGAAGCGAGAAGACGCAGATCGCCGACCTTCCTTCCGGTACCATGAGGCGGATCTCGAGGGCGAGATCCATTGTTAGTGGTGTCGAATTGTGGCATCCCGCAAAAACCACTACTAGAAAATCGCATTGTTTTTGTGCATTGCATCATCATGACCGCATGCTCATGTCATCATGCCACCTTGCATTTGAGCATTGTCGTCATCTTGCATTTGCTTGCATAAAACTATTTGCAGAAAAACCTGTTTGTGTTTTCTAAACGCCCCATCTTTATTCAAAACCAAAACCGGGTCTCCGGAATATTTTGTTTTGACTAACTACGTTTTGCAAACGGTCCGTTTAACACAAATAAAATATTAAATTATTTTAGTGGGGGCAGTCGAACGGGCCGATTCGACCCGAACGACCACCCCCAGGAATTAAAACGGCCCACCCATAATCCTAAAGCTACCCAACCTAATCTACCCACACCCCCTCCACCTCACCCCAGCCACTCGCGGCTCGCCACCTCACCCCAACTCTCTCCCTCACCCAATCCCCATCTGCCACCTCAACCCACCCCACTCCCCCACACCCTCACAGCCAACCACACACCACAACCCCCTGCCGAAAGCCACCCTGGAACCAACACCACCCCACGCCGGCCCCGCCCTGGGCCCACCCCTCTGGCCCACCTGCTCTCACGCGCCCGCGTCCCCTTCTCCTCTCTCCCCGCGCTCATCCCCTTCCTCGCTCGGTGCCGATCCCGCCGCCGCTCCCCTCTCGCGTCCACCGCCCTCTCCTCCGACGCCAGGCCGCCGCTCCTCCTCCCTTTCCCTCTCTGCTCCGCCCGCCGCAGCGAGCTCGCCGGCCGCTGCCGCGCCCCCCTCCCGCTCTCCTCTCCACCCGCCCGGCGCCGGCCCCGACCTTCCGCCGCCAGCGGGCCCTCCACCGTATCCTTCTCCCGCGGGCGGTTCTTCGTCGACCCGCCTCCTGTGCCCTGTCCCGCTGAAGCCGGCCGTCCTGCGCCGTCGCCGTGCGTGGCCGCGAGACCCCCCTTCGCCGCGCGTTCAAGACCACCCCTCAACAAGAACGGCCACGTGTACAAGTGACCGCCAAGATCGACACCGAACCCAAGTGGCGCCCTATTCCAAGATCTTCGTCATGGACCCTGATGGTCGAGATTGGACCGAGCCCTCGGACGCCGCCAGGATCTCCCTCTTGGACCCGAAGGCGCCAAGACCCCGGACCCCAAGATCTCTGCCGTGAGACGACAAGACCGTCGGCACGACCCGACGACCGCGGATGCGACAGGATCGTCCCCAGGACGCCAAGATTGCCACGAGAACGCTCCCGAACGCTAACACCGACTCGATGGTGCGGGCCCGACAAGACCCTCGCAACGGCAAGATCGACCCCGTGGGACCCGACAAGATCTGCACGACGACAAGAACGACAGCGACCAGGAGAACCCGATGCGCCCCCGACACCGAACCAAGTACTCCTTTCCGGACGCCGAGTCCGTCGAGAACCCGGATGCGCCAAGACCTACCCCGTTATCCGAGAACGGTCCCATTGAACCCTGAGACCGACCCCGAACCCCCGGACCAAGATCTCCGACCTTCTATGTGTGACCCCTTTTCTCGAGCCCTATTTTATAAATGTAATAACAACTTGTTGCATATTAATTGCCATACTTGCATGCATATTTGTGCGGTTTGGGGGCCTTATGCCGATTCACTGCATAATTAAATATGGGGCCCATATGCGGGCAAATCTAGTCTCATATCGGCCTCATTTAAATTTGTGTAGCGAACCGGTGCTATTATTTTGCCTTGTTAAGACAACATTTAATTTGCGGGGTATCTAAACAACATGAACCGTTTAATTAAATGTCGGGACCCCGGTTCCACTTAATATTGCCCAATTGCATCGCATATTTGCCTTGTCATGCATCATACATGCATCATGCCCGATCTCCTGCCGTAGTATTAAATATTGCATCCGGTGTTTCCTCTAGTGTTTTGCTTCTTCGCGGATAAGGCCGTTGAGTTGATGCGAGTGTCGACCCAATCTTCGGTTGAACCTTCGACAATGTTTTCAGGCGAGCACCTCCCCCTTTCTACCTATCTTACTTTTATAGTATTTATTCCCTCCTGTTGATCTATTGCTATCTGTGTTGCGATGCTCTAGTTTTCCGTACCCGTGAAATCCATTGCAGCCGTATATTGCCTTGGACACATCCTATTACCTGTTGTTTGGTAGATAGTTGGACCAGCGCGTCGTAGTCGCTTGCTCAAGTGTTGTTGCGTGTCGTCTAGTACCACAGTTGTTGGAGGATTGCCGCATGTTCAATGTTGGAGATGATCATGGCTTTATTTATCTTTCACTTTAATTATTGTTTAATAAATAAAATTGAAGTAGGTAAGCAGAGGCACCGGTGGGTGATAGATAATATTTGGTTTCCGACCGCCCACTTGTGTCCCGTAGGACCCCGAGTTCTTGACACCTGTTCCGAGATCGAGCGCGCTAACCACAGGTGGGGAGATATGGGCCCCCCCATTGATTAGTACCTGATTTCAAAGTATTGTACTGGGGGCCACAACTAGTTTGGGGTTTTATTTACTATCCTGTACTTATGCCATGCCTTACTGCTTTATTTACGATTGTGTGAGGAGCACGCTGTACTGTTTTGGAAGCGGAGTGTTTTCGCGGTATCGACAGTCCCCGTTTGGGGATTTGCTGTCGTTTACAGCCACTGTCGCAAACCCTGAGTCCGTCTCGGAGACCGGCCGACTTCGTTGCGGGTGTACTTAGTGGGGTGGCCCCCCGTGCTTGCTTTGGGTCTGGGAACATCGTGACTTAGGCCCCGCCGACATACCGATGGGTGTATGTTAACTGATCTGGCAAAAAGGGTCGAAGTGCTTGTGGATACTTTGGTGCACCCCTGCAGGGTTAAATCTTTTCGAGAATCCGTGTACGCGGTTATGGACGACTTGGAGCACAGTGCTTGATCATAGACAACTATAACTAAAGTTTATTTGTTATAAATTGACTTGTATCCGATATGACTAGTAATCAGCTTCACTACAACGGAATGGCTAAACAAAAGTACCAACAACTGCTGGGTTTTGGGGTTATCTCATGCTAATTGTATCTGACTAGTAAGTGTTGCAACTATCACGGAATGGTTCACTAAAATGACCCACTGCTTATTTTATCAGGATGATTATCTATATCTGAATAGTAATTGGTGCAACGATAACTGAATAAATAAAACTGCCAACTGTGTGAGTTCCTCGGTTGACTTCCTCGTTTGGTCACGAGGGGGAAATACCAGGATGGGATTGTTTGGTGTAAGATTCAGGTTGGATCCGAATAGGTCTTTCTTACCCCTATCTGATAGCCGACAATTGTATCGAGTCTCTATAGGTTGTTTAGTGCATGCTGCCGCTGCCGCTCAGTCCACCATACCTGTGTAGGCGAGGACCGCCGAATTCTAGTCTCGCCGTGTACTGGCCTCAGTACTGACGCTCCTCTTTTTCCTTTGCCCTTTGTCGGCACCCCTTTTGTTTAAGCAGGTTTGAGATCGACGTCGTTAGCAGGGTTACCCTTCTGGCTTGGCCTGGGCAGGGTTATGGACGCCATTGGTTATTCTTCAGGGCTCTTAGCCCCATTTGCATCTTGTCCGTAGTCGGATGCTCTATCATTTTCAAGGTGATTTGGATCTTTGTATATTATATTTGTATTCTTGACTCTTTGAGTCGCTGTTATATATATCTGTTCTGTGGGTCCCATCGAGGACTGTTGTGTAATGTTATTACTTCGTTTTCCACCCGCACGCCAGTGCCTGGTGGGCACCTTCGAATCGTTTCTATGCGGGTTTGGCGGGTTTCGCTAAAACTTGCATAGGGCCGATTCTGAGGGTGTTACAAAGGGTAAACAAATTACACTGAGGAAATTGATAGGAACTGAGAAAGGCATAACAATGCAATTACTAGTCAGAAAGATCCTATGAGATTCGATTGGGCAATACAACAAATACATAGACCGCCATCCAACTACATCTATGACTAGAAGTCCACCTTCAGGTTAACATCTGAACCCCCTCTAGTATTAAGTTGCAAGCAACAGACAACTGCTTTAAGCAAAGTGTGTAAGGTAAACAGTCCACATCTTCCATGAACAAGAGACCGTTGTTTTCTACCTTGTAGCAACATCACATCTACAACCGAAGAGATTATTGTCATTTCCCTTGGAAACTAGAGGCATGAACCCACTAGCGAGCATAAATACCCCCTGTTGGAGTCACTAGCAACTACTTGGCCAAGATAGCTACTAACAATGGAGAGCATGCAAGATCACAAACAACACAGACATGATAGAATCAGAGCATCTCCACTCGTTGGCCGAACCCAGAGCGAAATTTGGTCCGTTTTTCGGCCGGACTGAACTTGTTTTCGGCCTGGGTACGCCCATTCTCCCACCCGCGTACCCAGGCCGAGTCCCCAAGTTCGGCTAAAATTCATCAAATTTAGGTGATTTTCATTAAGTTGGGCGAAAATAGGCGGATTACATCAAATTTAAATGAAACTAGTACATAAATAAACTTAAAAAGGCCGCCGCCGGTGCCTTCTCCTCGCCGTCCTACATGCTGAAGTTGCCGTAGAACGACGTGTAGTCGGGGTTGGCTCGGCCGTCATCCTCGCCGCCGTCGTCGTCGTTGCTCGGCGGCTGGTTCTGGCGGGAGCTTCCCTGGCCAGGGTCGCCGTACCTCCATGGTTGGTAGGATGGGCCTGCGTCCTCGTCGTCGTCCAGGACGTCGAGTGGGGCGCCTTGGTAGGCGAGCTCATGCCCAGACAGCGCCCGACGCCGTGCGGCCTGCTCCTCGGCCTGCTGCTGCAGGCCAAGGATACGCTAATGCTCCGCCTTCTCCCAGTCCCTCCTTGACCATTCGAGGATGTCCGGCGAGGAGGGCTCGACAAGCGGCATCGTCGGCGTCAGCGGAAGCGTCGACGTAAGCGGCGGTTCTTCGCGGAGCGACTGCTCCAGCGCCATCTTCAAGGCGGCGTCCTCGGTCGGCGCCGAGCCTTCTGTCTTGGGGCGGCGTAGGCGTAGGTGGCCTCTTTACGGCGTGGGCGCAGACGACTCGGTGATGACGATACCGCGCGCGCGTGTGCGCGGCGGTGAGCGCGCCGGCGAGACAGCTTCGTACTTCATGGCTGTCGGCGTGCGAAGCGGCGCGCTGCCAGAAGAGTGGGACGCCGAAGCGGAGGAGGACGAGCTCATGATCGCCATCCTCCTCGGCGCCCAGTTCGCCGGAGCACGCCGACCCGTCCGCTGCCGGCGTCGGGTTGCGCGGGAAGCCGAGCCCTCTAGTGTTCCCGCGGTTGATGTGGTCCAGCATGGCGGCGAGCGTACGCCCTGGTGCGCTCCACCAACGCCGGCGCCTCGCCGAGTGTTTGCGCGCCGGCGGGGACTCGTTCGACGGCCCCTCGTGGCGGGCGAGCTCCTGTTGGCGCCGCTCCTGTTGGCGGGGTTGTCCATGCCGGCGATGTACTCCTGTACATCGTATGGCAGCTCCTCCGGCGTCGGCCCCGGCGGGAATGGGATGCCGCCGGCGCTTAGCGTCCAGCCCGGAGGCATACGCGTGTCCGGCGGCGCCATGTACCCCGTCTCGTACAGCATGCGTGCCTCCCAAGTTTGGAGGGTGCGCCGGCCGAAGCCGTTCGCCGCAGCGCCGTTGCCGGGGTAGCGTTCCCCCATAGTGAGAGAAGGGGGAAGGGGAGAGCTCGCCGGAGTTGGGCTTATGGGTCGGGGGAGATGTGAGAGAGTGTGAAGAGATCTGGCGAGGGGTACGACTTATAAAGGGCGAGGCTGGCGGCGAGGGCGGGAAAAGTGGTAACGGCGGGAACTTAGTGACCGCCGGTCTGTCGCGGGAGCCGAAGCGACGACTGTGCTGCCGTAATTCGGCGACGCGTGGCCGACGCGACGGGCAGTTATTGCCTGGCGGTCGTCGCGAGGTTCCGAGGATGACAACGACTCAGCTTCCGTCACTGACACGGCGGGTCCACGCGCCGCTTTGTTTTTTTGCCAATATCGCTGAGTCCGGCGCCCCCAGGGCGTACCCGAAAACCTGGGTTTGGCCTGGGTAGCCCGGACCAAAAATGGGCGAAATCCCTGGGTACGCGACTGGGCCGATTTTCGGCGTCCAGACCAAAATTTGGCGTCCGGATCGGCCTCCTGGGTAGGCGAGTGGAGATGCTCTCATATAGACAAAACCATTAATCAAACCAACATAATAATCTCAATATCCATCGGATCCCCCAAACACAACATGCATGATTACAAAGAGATTAGATCTTAATCATGAATGGAGCTCACAAGATCTATACATGAAAGCACAAAGGAGGATATACAACCATCTAGCTACTACATGGACCCATAGTCCAAGGTGGAACTACTCACGCATCATACCGGAGAGAAGGCCTCCGGGATGATCTCCCCTCCGGCAGGGTGCCGGGAAGAACTTCAGATCCCCCCGATCTAGGGACGATGGTGGCGGCGGCGATAGACGATTTCGTGGATATTTGATCGGGTACCCAGGATTTCTGCATCGGGGGCTTCTTATAGGCGAAGGGGGAGACCGAGGTGGCGGCCAGGGGCGCCAAACCCTAGCCAGGCACGGGATGGGGCCCACCCGCGCCTGGGGTGGGTCTGGCCCCTCTGGCCGGCCCATCCGGCTCTCCTCTGGACTTCTTGTTCCCCACCGAAAGTAATTGACTTTGTCGTTTGTCCTGTCCAATTCCAAGAATATTTCTTTAGTTACTTTTCTGAAACCAAAAACAGCAGAAAACAAGCATCTGGCACTGTTGCAACTTGTTAATAGGTTAGTACCAGAAAACATGTAAAAAGCACCTCAAAGTGTAGACAAGAAAAGAAAAGTAGATACAAAAAAAGCATGGAGCATCAAAAATTATAGATACGTTTCCAACGTATCAGCATCCCCAAGCTTAACTCTTGCTCGTCCTCGAGTAGGTAAGTGCTAAACAGAATAATTTTTGAGGTGACATGCACCCTCACAATAAAGATCCAACCATTTGCAAGCATTGAAATCTGGGATCAAAGAACTCTAAACATGTGCATGAAAGATGGAGTTCTAACAATAGGACATAGTAACTATGCATGAAACATGACAAGCTACAAACAAAGATCATGAATAACATGCATTGAAAAACATTTGTTTGTTTCACATGCAGAAAACATGGCATAGTGGCAATCGGCTTGTCCCTCATAAAGTAGCAATATAGATGCATAAGACACCTGCAAAGTTCACAAGGGTGACTGGAAACAAGTAGCACATGAGAAAGTAATAACACAATATGTATCAGTTAATAAGATTTGGAACACTGCACACAGAATGACATCTATGCTCTCTTAATGGTGTCTAAAGGTAGAAGGTGGAGACTCAATAATGGTGGAAGAAAGGCCTTTTTATAAAGGAAGCAGTGATTACAAGTTTCAAAAAGAGCTTCCAAAAATTATGGTACTTGTTAGCTTTCAGCCCTCATTGCCCCTATCATAAGCATCTTGAAGTGGTTAAGGTTAAAGTGGCAAAGCTGGAGTATATGCTTAACAAAGTATAAGTTGGCAATCTCAAGTCCCTTGAATACGAGGGCCACACCTCATGCATACTAAACTTTGGGTCCAGGTAAGTTCTTGTCACTGTAAGTATTTGCATATCATTGAGAACTGCCAACGGGGTACCCCTTGCACATGGTACATGAGCTTTCCCATAAACAAAATGACAAGGCAAGCAGACAATGAGCATCTCAGCAATCTTCTTATGTACCATGTGAATATGGTGCTTTTCTCTCTCTTTCCTCTTTTGTCAATGTGTCTCTTTTTTTAATAAGAAGAATGCTTCATAGATGTCACTATGGTGATGCTGCAAGTTTCTACCATGATTAGGCATGGCTTAGGCTAGCGGCCCAGGCGTTTCTCTAACACAGTATACAAACTCCATGGACTTACAAGTTCCCTCTTTATTTCACACCGGCGACATCCATAGACAAAAGAACATGATATCAACTGAGTACAACAAGGTACAAGTGCAATGTCGAAAATGTTCCCCATGACAGCACGATTCTGCTAATTCCAACTTATAAGTGCAAGCATATACAACAAAGTTGTCACAATGGTTCAAGTTTATTAGGGCAAAGAATAAAGTGTGCCATCAAGTTCGTGAGGGCTTTAATCACTAAGTTTTCACATAACAAAATAGTTTTTAATTGGAAGATAGTTGAAAACAAGAATATACTTTGAATGGTGTAACACACCATGCATAGGAGTTTATAGTGGACACTTTGGAATAACTTGGTTTCTTGGGAGTTGGAAGCATGAGTAGAACTTACTCATACAAGTGGAGGCTAGCAAAAGACTGGGAGCAACCAACTAAGAGAGCAATAATGGCCAAAATCATGCAATACAACAAAGCATACTAATCAAAGCAAAGAGTGGTACTACAAGTCAAGGACTAAATGATCATAGAAGCTAATGGTGACTTGACAAAGTCATAACATGGTGTGAGCATGTGCCAAGTCAACCCAAGCAAATCATCAAAGGAGAATACCACAATACTATGCTTTTGCATGCTAAAACAACACATAATTTCTTCAAGGCACACTAAACAATCCCAATTGTTTGGAAAAATACATGCTACAACAATAATCATTAAGCATAATGCTAAAACAACACCTAGCATGTCATGCTAAAGTCTAAGTCATAGTCAATGTAAGCTCCTCTTGCAATTCAAGCAAGAACTTACTACTCCTTTCCAAACACCAAGCAAACTTATTTGCAAAACAACACAACGAGAACGGGGGTCCAAACTAATTTATTCAAGAAAACTAAACAACCTAAGAAAAGCAAACGAAAACTAAGACGCTCCAAGAACAACACAACTGTGTATGAAACAATAAAAACGAAGTGTCTAGATAGACCTGGGCTTTTTATTGATGAAGAAGGGGATGCCTTGGGCATCCCCAAGCTTTGACGCTTGTACCTCTTGGATATTTCTTGGGGTGACACCATGGTGGCATCCCCAAGATTGATCTTTTGTCCATTCTTCATCTTATTGCATCACTCTCTCTCCACACCTGAAATTTTTCCTTCATACATAACTTCACACAATCTTCATTAGCAACATTAGCTTATTCAAAAGATATTAGACCCCTGGCAAAGCTTTTCACTAAAAACACAAGCTACTGTAGTAACTCCTTCAAAAAGCTCAATTCACCAAAAGTGAACTCAAAAAGGAATCTATAAGAAGAAAATGCAAATAATGGCAAAAATCTGTCAAAACAGACCAGCAGGTAGAAACCAATTTTTCCAAACATCTTTTGTTGCTCAAATCAAAAAGTGTTGAACTAACAAAAGTTAGCTAACATACTAGGGATTTATTCATAAATTTTGAGCTCAATCCGAGTTATAGAGCCTCCTCACGAATTTTTTTGGTGGAGGACAGAAATCTGTTTCGGGACAACAACTCCCCAAATCTTACTTCTCTCTCATTAGAGGTCATTCTTGGCACAAAATGCAAACAAAAAGGATAAGGAGAGGTCATTACAGAAGTAATAACTTCCAAGACTCAAGAAAACTCTTGGGTTATCTCCCAACAAGTACTTTTCTTTAACGCCTTTAAGTTAGGCACAAGAAGCAAGAAGAATCAAGTATTTTCAAATGAAGAATTACCCCTCTTGTTCCTTCCTTTCTTACCTTTCCTTTTCTCTTTAGGGAAGATATGATTGCTTACCGGAGGAGCAAAGTGCATAATGCCTTTTCCCATATCTATTACAGCTCCAAGGTGCTTTACTAGGGATCTTCCAAGTGTGATCTGTCCCTTGCCTACACATTCAATAACAAGATAATCAGTAGTCATCATTTTCCCTGAGATTTTTGTAAACACACCTTCAGCTATTTCAATGGGTAATATAGTGGCATTGTTGGTAATTGAGATTTCCTCTCCTCCTTCAATAAGCCCCCAAAGACTCAGGGAATCAAAAATATCTTTAGGCATGAGACAAAATTCAGACATGATATCACAACAAGCATCAAAAAGTGTAGTGTTTATTGAGACTTTGATTGTGGGAAACCACTTTGAAGGCTCAGAATTTATAGGAACATAATCGTGGTAAGCCCTAAGAGTGTCATAGCAACTATTCATAGCATCAATACCGGTCTCAAGAGTGTTCAACCTTGCAAAAATATTTGTGAAAGAGGAATCAGACTTGCCAGGTGTACCATAGATCATGATTAATTTCCTTATGGCATCAAAAGCTTCATTCTAAATATAGAGCAAAAAATCTTTCTCAGCCACAACATCCAAAGCATATCTATAACGAAGAGCAATACAGTGGTAGAAACTATCAATAACCAAGCTGAAGCTTACCTCAGGCTCAGTTTCCCTCTGGAAAGCAGAGATTCTAGACCAATCTTCCTTAAAACTTTCTTCAATTTTTTGCTTAAAAGTGGAGATTTCTACCATAGGGGAAATAAAGGTTGGTCCAAAACCCGACATGGCAGCAGCTAGAGCAGGAACTAATTTTTTTGTGTTTTTGAATAAAGAAAGCAAACCAAACTAGACTTTTTTGGGTTTTTTGGAAAGAGGCAAACAAAACCAAGCAAAAGAAACAAAGCAAACTAAAAACAAAGTAAAGAGAAAGGAAGTGAAGGACTCCCCTTGTGAAGACGTCCTTAGCCTCCCCGGCAACGGTGCTAGAAAATCTTGATGGCTGTCTACGCACAGCCTATTGGGAACCCCAAGAGCAAGGTGTGAATCAGCAAGGAGCAAGTTTTCCATCCGTTGAGACCGAGGTTATCGAACCAGAAGGAGGAAGGAAACATCACACATGTGTTGCAAGCAAAGCGGAAACCTGCACAACACAAACTCAAGACTTTGCCCCAACGAACAGTGAGGTTGTCAAGCTCACTGGTTTGCTGTAACAAAGGATTAAACGTATGGTGTGGAAGGTAATGGTTTGCAGCAAGTAAACAAGTAACGGTGGAATATGTATCAATGGTAAAGATTGTACCGGGGTCCATAGTTCACTAGAGGTGCTCTCCTTAGATAAACAACATGGCATGTGATGGGGATATGCCTACTGGGGCATACCCAGCAAGGCGTTTCCGACTGGACCGAGAGCTGGCGAGTGGGCCTGCAGAACGGCGAGTGGATTGAAGCCCAGCAAGGTACCGAGCGACTGGAAGCTGAAGGCCCAGGCGAGTAGATAGGCCCAGTCGGATTGGGTTAAACGACTGTTAAAGCTGTAACCGAATCGGTTGAGATATGTAAACCCTAGGGGAGGTGAGCCTATATAAACCTCCCTAAAGGGTGAGTAGAGATACGTTCCCTCGTACACCCAAGCGACTCGCCGCCTAGCCGCCGAGCTCGCCCATTGTAACACCTCCATAATACAATATAGCAGGAGTAGGTCTTTACCCTCCGGGGGGCCGAACCTGGGTAAAACCCTGTGTCTTTGCCCTCATCTCGCACCGCAGATGGCTGGCCTCCCTTGCCCCTCGTTCTACTACTCGCTGCCGATTGCAGCATCTGCCGTGACCATTCCCACGACAGTGGCGCCCACCGTGGGGCCTGGCCGGTCTGGCCGGTGTTCTGCGGCGAGATCCAATCTGCCCATCAACGAGACGGTCGCCACCGGCCGCATGATAGCGATCGGCGAGATGATCCAGATCTTGCCGAGCAGCTACGTCCCGGCGGCGCGACCCGTCACGCACAGCGTGATCCTGCCAATCGGCACGATCAGCCTCTTCGTCGGCCTCACCGACGTCATCATCTCGGAGGACTCGGCTCGCATCCGCGAGTCGCCGCCACGCGATCGGCTCTCCGAGAGCCAGGTCCGCATGATCCACCGCCTCGCCTCCGAGTACAACTCGGCCCACAACAACGTGGCCGGGAATTCAGCGGCCGCAGAAGATGCGGCCCTCACCGACGACGCCGACTCGGCGACCCCGGCGTCACTCGCCAGATCCATCACCGCAACCTCG
This sequence comes from Avena sativa, assembly GCA_916181665.1. Lineage (NCBI taxonomy): Eukaryota > Viridiplantae > Streptophyta > Magnoliopsida > Poales > Poaceae > Avena > Avena sativa. Next base: position 179,981,636 of record OV702284.1, on the reverse strand, counting down.
TCCGCGGGCTCCATCGCCCAGGTCTCCAACGCGGGAGACTTCAAGGACCCCTCCATCCTCGGGATCTTCGAATTCGACTCCGGGTCAGAGAACTCCGCCGACTTCCGCGATGGAGCCAGTCGCCACGCCGCGGCCTACATGGCCACCGGCGCCGATCCGCCGGAGGATCCTTTCTCCACCCCAATCCCTCCTAACGCCACGGCAACGGAGGTCGAGGAACTCCGCCTGAAACTGGCGGAGGCGGTGCGCAAGGAGCAAGCCGAGCGCGAAAAATTTCGCCTCGAGCAGGTGACGGCGCAGGAGCTGTCGCGCTACCACCAGCAGCGGATCAGGTCACGTTTGAACCCCACCGTTCAAGGGCGTGCCCTGAACTTCGACGACGAAAACGACCCGGCCCGCATAGCCGAGCGCGCAATCTGTGAGAACGCGCCACCAGGAGGAAGCGCCCGGCCCCCGCCAGGATCGACGGCGATGGGTGCCCCACCACCACCCAACCGCACCCCTCCCAGGGACCAGCCGCGGATAGTTGTCTCCTCACGGGAGCGAGACGCAAACGGCCTCCCACTGTTCTCCACCCCGATGGACAACCTCGTGGCAGGCCGAGCAGCAGCCGACAGCATCACGGCCACTGGCGACGGCGCCCTACAGATCCAGTACGTCAGGGCCCTGCTCGCGAAGGCCGTGGAGCAGCAAAAAGCGGGCGCCGACTCGTAAGGTCGAGTATACTCGCGTTCCTCGGGAAGCAGAGCGGCTTCCAGCGGCCACCCAGCAGCGGCAAACACCCTCAATTGCCCGCCACCAGAGCCACTGCAGCTCCAACACCGACCCGCGAACGCGGCACACTCCACCAACGACCCCAGGCCGGCGACCAACTTCGTCGCCGCTAATGGGCAACCCGTCGACGCACGCACCCACATCATCAACAACCAAAGCTGGCGCGCACGCCAGCCCGACGACTTGCGGCACACCCTAACTAATCGCCGCGACGGCGAGCCTATGGGGTCGCTCAGTCGACTCGGGCCCAAGTGCTTCGGACCAATGATCCGAGGCGAGAAGTACCCGCCAAACTTCAAGGCGCCAAAGGAGATAGAAAAGTACGACTCCTCGTACGACCCCGCAGTCTGGCTCGACACATACCTCATGGCAATGGGGATCGCGGGTCACACTGACCTACTCGCCGCCCGTTACCTCCCCCTGATGATGGAGGGGACGTGCAGGCAGTGGATCAACACTCTCCCCCAGGACAGTATCGACTCCTGGGAGGAAATGCGCGACGCCTTCGTCAGGCACTTCGAGTGCTCCTACACCCGCGCCACCACTATTGAGGACCTGGAACGATGCGTCCAGGGACCCCGCGAGTCGACCCGCAACTGGGTCCAACGGTGGCAAGAGCTTTGGTACAACGCGGTCGGCATCCACCCGGACACCGCGATCCATTGCTTCAAGACCTCGTGCCGCTACGAGCCTCTAGTCGCCAAGCTCAAGCGACACTCCCGCACACTCGACAACATCCCCGACCTCCTCGAGATCGCCAAACGGTACGCTGAGGAAGATCCAAACCAGGAAACTGGCGACGAGTCAGGAGGACAACGCCGCACGGGCGGCAACGACGGCGGACGCCGAACCGACCTACGCTACAGCGGCACTCGCCTCACTGGCAAGCGCCGCAGTGACGGGCGAGTCGACTTCGTCGCCAACGCCGGGCACGCACAGCGCGAGCCCAAGAGCTACCGCCGCGACGGAGGGCAACGCCGCGATGGCGGCAATTACAAGAACAAGCCAAGGTTCGATCCCGCGGCCTTCCTTAACCAACCATGTGCGTTCCATAGCAGGGAAGGGAAGCCCGCAACGCACACCACCGCCGACTGCCACACCCTCAGGGAAATCGAGAAGGCACGGCAAGCGCGGGAGGACACCGACAACGACCCGCCAAATGGCGGAAAATTCGGCAAAGTAGCCGGCTCGCTCCACACCTTCACAGGCTTCAACACGAAGCGCGAGAAGAAGGTCATCGCCCGCGCCGTCGCCGTCAATGCGGTGGCCCAAATAGACGTCCCCCAGTTCCTGAACTGGTCAGAACAGCCCATCACCTGGAGCCGGCAAGACCACTCCCGCGCATCGAGTACCCAGGATGAGTCGCCTTGGTGGTCAAGCCCAAGGTTGGCGACTACTGGCTCCCCAAGACACTGATGGACGGCGGTAGATCCATCAACATCCTCTACCTCGACACCTTCAGGCGGCTGCGGCTCCCGCAGTCGATGATCGAGACGACCCACACCACGTTCCACGGCATCGTCCCCGGTCGGAAGGCGTACCCGATCGGCAAGGTCAAGCTGCCAGTCACTTTCGGCACACCGGCAAACTTCCGCACCGAGCGGATCGTCTTCGAGCTGGTGCCCTTCGACAACCCTTACCACTGCGTCCTGGGGCGCCAGGCATTCGCTAAATTCATGGCAGCGCCCCACTACGCGTACAACGTGATGAAGCTCCCCGAGCCGTGCGGCGTCATCACCATCAACGGCGACCCCGACATGGCCGCCGAGTGCGAGGCCAAAGGAGCTGAGCTCGCCGACGCCGTCATCGCGGCAGAGACTAATCACGCCGACGAGCTCGCCAAATACGCGAGCGGGGTCAACAACGACGACCCCACAATACTCAAGAAGCCCAACTCAGAGGGCGCAAACACCTCAACCTTTGAGGCAACGACGCACACCCGCACCGTCGAGCTGGTCCCAGGCGACTCCAGCCAGACGGTGACGATCGGAACAGGCATGAGCCCAGCATAGGAAGGCGAGCTCATCGAGTTCCTCCATGAGAACAGGGACATCTTCGCATGGAAACCCTCCGACATGCCCGGTGTCCCTAGGGAGCTCGCTGAGCACAAACTAAACGCCAACCCCAAAGTGCGACCTGTCAAGCAGTCGCTACGGCCCTTCAATGAAGAACGCCGTCGAGCAATCGCCGAGGAAGTACAACGTCTACTCGCTGCCGGCTTCATCCGGCCAATCAAGTACTCCAAGTGGCTGGCAAACCCAGTCCTGGTCGAGAAGAAAAACGGGACCTGGAGAATGTGTATCGACTACACAAACCTGAACAGCGCCTGCCCAAAGGAGCAGTTCGTCCTCCCGCGGATCGACCAGATAATCGATTCAACCGCGGGTTCGGAGTCGCTATGTTTCCTCGACGCCTACTCTGGGTACAACCAGATCAAAATGGCTGTCGAAGACGAGGAGAAGACGGCGTTCATCACGCCATTCGGAGCCTTCTGCTACACCGCCATGACCTTCGGCCTCAAGAACGCCGGGGCAACCTACCAGCGGTGCATGCAAGAATGCCTCGCGAGCCAAATTGGCCGCAACATCCACGTCTAAATCGACGACGTGGTCGTGAAGTCCGCTCGCCAAGGCGACCTACTCGCCGACCTGGCGGAAACCTTCGCCAACCTGCGAAGGTATGAGATAAAGCTCAACCCAGGCAAGTGCACCTTCGGTGTACCCGCCGGACAACTACTGGGGTACGTCGTCTCCAAACGAGGGATCGAGGCGAACCCAACAAAGATCGACACGATCGCTCGGCTTGGCAAACCCGAGTGCCTGCGCGACGTCCAGAAGCTGGCCGGGCGAGTAGCGGCTCTCAGTCGCTTCATCCCCCGTCTGGGCGAAAAGGCGATGCCCCTATACCGCCTGATGCGCAAGAACCCCACCTTCCAGTGGGACAAGGAGGCGGACGACGCGCTCCGCGACCTTAAAAAGGTGCTACTCGCCGCACCACTACTCACCGCCCCCGCCGACAAAGAACCTATGCTGGTTTACGTCGCGGCGTCCGAGCGCGTCGTCAGCGCTGTGATGGTCATCGAACGACCAGAGGAAGGACAAGAGCGCCCGGTTCAGCGGCCGGTGTACTACATCAGCGAGGTCCTCACCGAGTCGCGCCAGCGGTACCCACAGTACCAAAAGCTAGTATACGCGGTCTTCAGGGCTCAGCGGCGCCTGCCGCACTACTTCCAGGAGCACCCGATCACGGTCGTCTCCTCAGCGCCACTGCAAGACATCATCCGCAATCGCGAGGCGACCGGGCGGGTCGCCAAGTGGGCCGTCGAGATCGGCGTCCACAACATCAAATACGAGCCACGAAAGGCGATTAAGTCGCAGGCGCTGGTAGACTTCATCGCCGACTGGGAGGAGGCCCAGCAGCCAGAGAAGCTGCCGTACCTCCATTACTGGAGCCTGCACTTCGACGGCTCCAAGAACGCGGACGGTGCAGGAGCAGGGATAGTGTTGACTTCACCAAAGGGCGACAAGCTCCGCTACATCCTCTGCCTCGACTTCACGCCCTGCACCAACAACATGGCTGAATACGAGGCACTACTCCACGACATGCGAGCCGCCAAGGAGATGAACGTCAATCGCCTCCGATGCTACGGAGATTCCGACCTCGTCGCGGGGCAAGTCGCCGGCACCTGCGACGCCGTCTCCCCTACCATGGAGGCGTACCGCCAAGCGGTGGACAAGTTGGGCGGCCACTTCACCGGCTACTCTGTCGAGTGGATCGACAGGCGGAAAAACGAGGAGGCCGACGCCCTCTCTCGCATCGGGTCGGCTCGACTTGCACCACCCGCCGGCGTGTTCCTCGACACAATCTCCAAACCATCAGTCTCTTCCCCGAGGGAGATCGACATCGGAGTCCCACTCCAACCAGAGGCAGCCTTGGTCGCACTCATCACGGAGCTAGACGATTGGACCAAGCCCTACATCGCCTACCTGGAAGTCAGCACCCTGCCAGCAGACGAGACAGACGCTCGAATGATCGCTCGCTGATGCAAGTCCTACACCATCATCAACGGCGAGCTACACAAGCGCAGCGTCACCGGCGTGTTCCAACGCTGCGTCCAACCGGCTGAAGGACGCAAAATCCTCCACGACATTCACTCAGGTGACTGCGGCCACCATGCCGCCACTCGCTCCCTGGTCGCCAAGGCTATGCGACACGGCTTCTACTGGCCCACCGCACACGCCGACGCTGTCGACATCGTCCAGCGATGCGCCGGGTGCCAGAAGTACGCCAATCAGACGCGCGTACCGAGCTCGGCGCTCAAGACAATCCCCATCACCTGGCCATTCGCCGTATGGGGCATGGACATGGTAGGCCCCTTCAAGAAAGCCCCCTCCGGCTACACCCACCTGCTAGTCGCCGTCGACAAATTCACTAAGTGGGTGGAGGCCAAGCCAGTCCGGAAATGCGACGGGAAGACCGCCACTAAATTCCTACGCGAGCTCATATATCGCTACGGGTTCCCAAACAGTATCATCACGGACAACGGCACCAACTTCGCCAAGGGAGCCATGGCCGAATTCTGCGAAGAGCACCACATCCGGCTCGACCTCGCGTCAGTCGCCCACCCGGAATCCAACGGCCAGGCGGAACGGGCCAACCAAAGCATCTTCCACGGCCTGAAGCCGCGACTCCAAGTACCACTCGAGCGCACCGCCGGGTGCTGGGTCGAAGAGTTGCCCTCCGTCATCTGGGGAATCCGTACCTCGGTTAACAGATCGACGGGATTCACTCCCTTCTTCATGGTCTACGGCGCCGAAGCAGTCATGCCCACCGACCTCGAACACGACTCGCCGCGAGTCGTCCATTATACGGAGGCTGCAAACGAGCTGGCCCGCCAAGATGGGGTCGACCAGCTCGACGAAGCACGCGACCTCGCTCGGTCACGCACCGCCATCTACCAGCAAGGACTCCGCCGCTACCATAGCCGGCGGGTGAAAGCCCGCACCTTCCAGGAAGGCGACCTGGTGTTACGCCTCATCCAGGACAAGAAGGGCATGCACAAGCTCTCCCCTCCGTGGGAAGGCCCATTCGCTATCGGGCGCGTACTCGGCAACGACGCCTACTACCTCATCGACGTCCGCGGGGACGGCAAGCTCGACGTCAAGCGACCATGGAATGTAAACCTCCTCCGGAAGTTTTACTCCTAGAACCCCACACATGTACTCTCCAGTCGCTATGAAATAAAAGAAACGGTTACCGCAAATTGCGCCTACTCTCCATGACTTGTGCCACTCGCACTCGTAATAACAGCGGTATGCTAAAATGCAGAAGTCAACCTTTGGTACAGCGATCGGCACGGCTAAGTAGTGCGGTGTAAGAGCACTGAATCACTTCAGGTCTTGCATCGTACATGAAAAACGCCAACCCGGAGCCCCATTGGAGTCGCCTAGCTCGACTGGTTCTACGAGCCAAGACAACTGCCCTCGCTTCTCACAGCGACCTTGGTCCTCCGCATCCTCGGCATAGCGACTCGAACGGCTAAGTACCACGCTCGGGGACTGAATACCAGTTCGTCAAGAGCGGTCAGGGAAAACGCCAAGTAAGAGAGCATGCCCAGGACTCGCCAAGCGACTGACCCTACGGGCCAGGCAGGAGTGACGCGCTCACACCAACGCGCTAAGTCCTCAACCACCCTTGAGTCGCGCCTAGAACTACCAAGTACCACGCTCGGGGACTCGGCCACCCGACTTCGTTCGCGTACGGGAAAACGGTAAAGTATAGAGCACTCAAGGGAGTCGCCTTGCGACTGGCTCTCCGAGCTCGGGCGAGTCGACCAAAGCAACAAAACACATGATAACAACACACATCATATACGAGGCAAACCCCACAAAAGGGCGGACGCGCTCGGGGACTCGTCCAAAATCAATCCAAAGCACACAAACAAATACCAAAATAGACACGACGTCCCATTCAATCGCATATTGCATTGTCTTATGTTACAAAATATGCCCGCGTGGCAGAACTGCTGCTAACGCTTCAAGGCAAGCTACCCCTACTCTGCAGGCTTCGATGATGACTTGCCAGCAGCCCGGCGATTACGGATGAACGCGGTGTACGGGTTTGATGGATACGTCGTCAGTTCACCCGCCATCGCCGCGCGAAAAGGCAGCTCGACCTTGAAGTCACGATGCGGCGGCTCGGGATCGTTCGACGCGACGACCGTTTCCTGGTAGGGAAGGAGGTCGCCCATCGCCCAGACACGCTCCGAGTACGTGGCGGCACGCTCTTTCAACCTGAGAACCTCGGACAGATCCACCGCGCCAGTTGACGATGGGTACCCACTCGTCACATCGTCGATGTCGAAGTCTTCGGGGAAGTGGGCGAGTCCAAGGCTCAGGGCCGTCGATGCTCCACGCCGAAACGCCGATCGCGTCATAAATTCAACGACCGCGGGTGCCTTCTCCAAGTACTTCCACACCTCAACGAGATCGCTAGGAATCACCTCCGTGGGTGATACTTCTTGGAGGTAGGCGCGGATGTAGGTCGCTGACAGCGTCGCCGAGTCGACGAGCATGCTTACGCACTGCCTCGCGTCGAGCGAGCTCGCCTCTTCGTCGCTATCAATGATGCGACCTGTGAAGAAAAAGACAATGATGTGTATAATGGGTACCACAAAAACCACAACCATAAGAAAGGGAGGAAGCACTCACCAAGCAGCGGGCGCGCGAGTCTCGTAATGAAGCACTGAAGCGACGTGTGGTCGTCCTGAAGCCCAGCAATAAGGACTTCCGACACCTTGCGATCCTCCTCTGCGGCCGCAATGGCAGCCTTAGCTCGCCCGTCCGCCAAGCTAGCTTCTTCTTTCGCCTCCCGCAGTTCGCGCTCGAGGTCGGCGATCCGTTGTTCAGCGGCACCCAGAGCAGACCGCGCCGCCACTAACTCACCAGCGGGGACAAGCCCCTGGCGAGCTTGATCTGCCTTCTCAGCAACAGCCTGAAGACCTTTGTTCGCCTCCTGGACGATGGCCAGCTCCTTCTCCGCGCGCTGTTTCACGGCCAATCGGTCCGCCGACTCAAGCTGCAGACCCTGCACATCACCGAAAAAGTCAGTTAAAACGAACTCCATAAGTGCCCACCCGCTGAAATTCAGCGAGTACGCACTCGGGGACTGGAGATCAAGAAATTCCTAAGTGCCCACCCGTTGAAATTCAGTGAGTGCGCACTCGGGGACTGATGATCAAGCAATTCCTAAGTGCCCACCCGCTGAAATTCAGCGAGTGCGCACTCGGGGACTGGCGATCAAGAAATTCCTAAGTGCCCACCCGCTGAAATTCAGCGAGTGCGCACTCGGGGACTGGCGATCAAGAAATTCCTAAGTGCCCACCTGCTGAAATTCAGCGAGTGCGCACTCAGGGACTGGTGATCAAGAAATTCCTAAGTGCCCACTTGCTGAAATTCAGCGAGTACGCACTCGGGGACCGGATACGAAAATAAAAGACGAGAAATTATAAGCATCACGCCGCTGCAAAATACCGACCTGATCCTCGGGGACTGGATGTACCTGGATGGCCGCGCCAAGCATGCTGTGGAGCTGGATCGCGTCCACGGACGCGAGTAACGCTGGCGTATGCCCACGACGCTGGTCGACTTCAGCATCGGCGGCCTCAGGAGCGTGGCTTGAGGGCGCAACCCCACTCGCCGTGGCCGCCTTGTTCACGAAGCGGGGGAAGGTAGCGATGGAGGCAGCCGCTCCAAGGGAGGTCGCCTCCGCCGCGGGTTCCTTCGTAGATGCGTCTGCCTCTGCCGCGGGCTCGGCCGGCGCGGCCGCCGTATCGTCAGAGATGGTGACGATGTCGTCGCCCTTGGCCTTCTTACTGCCATCCGCTGAGGCGACGACCTCGTCCGCCTTCCTCTTGCGCGAAGGATCCTCCTCGCTAGCGGTGGAGGGCACCTTGGCCACGGTCGGATGGCCCATCCTTTTCACTCCGGTCCTGCGCATTAATTGAATCAACAAGGACAATCGAAATAGTTATGGAAAATAAGAAGGGGTGAGCACACTCACTTGGCAACTGGGATGAAACGTAGCCCCGTGCGAAGGCCGGCCGGTTTTTCCAGTTCAGGGCCCAGTCGGCGACTGAGCCCCAGTTCCAGGACATCGTGTGCCCAAGGCACAGACGGCGTCTTCGTCGTTGAGGCTGCAGCCGGCGCCTCTGGGACATCCTCGGCGGGAGATTCCTCGTGAGTCGAAGCTGCTGCAGCTGGAGCCTCCTTGCGACGTGAAGCCGCCGCAGCCGGAGCCTCCCTGCGCGGCGAAGCCGCCGCGGCCGGAGCCTCCCCCAGCCCGGAGACTGGGGCGAATGGCGGAGGCAATGAGGCCAGCGGCACCTCCATAGTCGCCGTGTCCAGCGCGGTCGTCGCTGGTGGCGCACCGTCACCAGTTGGGCTGGGAGCATTGGAGCTGCTCGCCGAGTGTGGCGGTAAGGCCGTCTTCGACGGCTTCGTTTTCTTCTTCAGGGGGGCCCTCGCCTCCCTCTTCGTCTCCTTCCTCTTCGACGGAGTGGCTTGACGGCGCGAGGTGGTCTCTGGGAGTTCGTCGTCATCGTCATGGCGCTCGAGGCTTCTGCTCGCTTCGATCTCGCGCTGACGTTGCCCGCGGGTCTTTCGGACCAGCGGGGCGACCTCTTCTTCGGACTCGTCCTCGTCGTCTTCGTTGCCCCTCGCGGGTGGTGATTCGCCTACATCCTGGGCGGATGGGTCCGGGCTCTCATCGTCCGAAGGTGGGATCCACCCTTCCACCACCTGGAATAGCTACGATGGATACAAACAGGATCAGGATTACTGCGACTGCATACACTGCGACTGCGAACAAGGTTAAGAAATTACCGTTGGAGCTGGACGCTTCGCGGTGTAGGGGGCGATCCCGGCCCGCGCATCTAGGTACACCGCCTGGGTAATCTTTTTCAGTGCTGAGAGGTAATCTTCCAGCCTCCACTCGTCGAGGCAGGCCTTCGTCGAGTCCCCCTGGCCGGTGTATTGGTACATGTAGTGGTCGCGCTGGGCGAGTGGAACAAGCCGCCGCCCAAGCCAGCAATTGTACAGATTTATCGTTTGGAGGCCCTTCTTCTTCAAACCGCGGATGGTCTGGAGCATCTCGTCAACGACCATCCGTTGGTCGTCGGGAAGCTTGTCGACTTGGAGATGGTGCGGCTCCGAACGGCTAGCGGAGTACCGCGGGATCGCCGCCTCGCCCTCCGGGGTCGCCTCGGTCACGTAGAACCACGACTTTTTCCAGTCGCTCGCTGCCTTGGCGGGTAGCATCAGGTCGAAGAACGAGGCTTTGGACTTGAGCTGGAACGTCAAGCCGCCCGCGGCTAGCATTGGGCCGCCTACCTCCTCGCGGCTGATCCGTCCATGGAACAGATCCTGCCACAAGGGAAAGTAGGGCCGGCAGCCCAAGTAGCATTCGCAGAACGCCACGAAGATGGCGAGCTGCTCGATGCTGTGGGGACCCAGATCTGAAGGCTGGATCCCATAGTAGGCGCAAAAGCGCCGGAAGAACAAGGACGTGGGAAACCCTAGCCCTCGCTCAAGATGACTGGTAAAACAAACGAACTCCCTCTCTCGCGGGTTTGGGGTCGTTTCTCCGGCTGCGGGGATACGCCAACAGCCGGCTCGCAGGATCCCGGCCTCCTCGAAAGAGGCCAGCTGCGCCCTCGTACACTTGGACCTGCCCCATGGTTCGGTGGAAAGGGCCATGGCCGAGAGGTTGGTTGGAGATCGGAGGATTTCGGGTCGATTGGATCGCGGAGCAAAGGAAGGAAAATGCGCGCACTCGGAAGAAGTGGTAGGCAGTTGCCTCTACGATTGCCTGCCATTCCTCTTATATAGCGAGAGTTACCCGCCAAATCAGGGAGCCATTACCGCGCGATGATTACGCCGAAAGTTACCGTTGGATTACCCCAACGGCTAGTTTGACCACGCCTGACGGTCCAACTCCAGCCACTCGGCTCGCCAGGTCAATCACCATAACCGCGTCCCGCCGACTCGACTCGCCCAAGCCGTGACTTGGTTCACCGGATTTCCTCCTTTATACAGGAGCCCGCCGACGATTCGACTGGATGCCTACTCTGAAGCCGTATACTCCGACTGCCAGCATCCACTTACGCCCAATCGACGACGGCCTCGGGGACTACTGATGGGGATATGCCTACTGGGGCATACCCAGCAAGGCGTTTCCGACTGGACCGAGAGCTGGCGAGTGGGCCTGCAGAACGGCGAGTGGATTGAATCCCAGCAAGGTACCGAGCGACTGGAAGCTGAAGGCCCAGGCGAGTAGATAGGCCCAGTCGGATTGGGTTAAACGACTGTTAAAGCTGTAACCGAATCGGTTGAGATATGTAAACCCTAGGGGATGTGAGCCTATATAAACCTCCCTAAAGGGTGAGTAGAGATACGTTCCCTCGTACACCCAAGCGACTCGCCGCCTAGCCGCCGAGCTCGCCCATTGTAACACCTCCATAATACAATCTAGCAGGAGTAGGTCTTTACCCTCCGGGGGGCCGAACCTGGGTAAAACCCTGTGTCTTTGCCCTCATCTCGCACCGCAGATGGCTGGCCGCCCTTGCCCCTCGTTCTACTACTCGCTGCCGATTGCAGCATCTGCCGTGACCATTCCCACGACAGCATGAAGGGTAAACAAATTACAGCGAGGAAATTGATAGGAACTGAGCAAGGCATAACAATGCAATTACTAGTCAGAAAGATCCTATGAGATTCGATTGGGCAATACAACAAGATACATAGACCGCCATCCAACTGCATCTATGACTAGAAGTCCACCTTCAGGTTATCATCCGAACCCCCTCCAGTATTAAGTTGCAAGCAACAGACAACTGCTTTATGCAAAGTGTGTAAGGTAAACAGTCCACATGTTCCATGAACAAGAGACCGTTGTTTTCTCCCTAGTAGCAACCGCACATCTACAACTGAAGAGATCATTGTCACTTCCCTTGGAAACTAGAGGCATGAACCCACTATCGAGCATAAATACCCCCTCTTGGAGTCACTGGTAACTACTTGGCCAAGATAGCTACTAACAACGGAGAGTATGCAAGATCAGAAATAACACATACATGATAGAATCATAAAGACAAAACTATTAATCAAACCAACATAATAATCTCAATATCCATCGGATCCCCGCAAACACAACATGCATGATTACAAATAGATTAGATATTGATCATGAATGGAGCTCACAAGATCTATACATGAAAGCACAAAGGAGGAGATACAACCATCTAGCTACTACATGGACCCATAGTCCAAGGTGGAACTACTCACGCATCATACCGGAGAGAAGGCCTCCGGGATGATCTCCCCTCTGGCAGGGTGCCGGGAAGAACTTCAGATCCCCCCAATCTAGAGACGATGGTGTCAGCGGCTACAGACGGTTTCGTGGATATTTGATCAGGTACCCAGGGTTTCTGCATCAGCGGCTTCTTATAGGCGAAGGGGGAGACCGAGGTGGCGGCCAGGGGCGTCAAACCCTAGCCAGGTGCGGGGTGGGGCCCACCCGCGCCTGGGGTGTGTCTAGCCCCTCTGGCCGACCCTCCGGCTCTCCTCTGGACTTCTTGTTCCCCATGGAAAGTAATTGACTTTGTCGTTTGTGCCGTCCAATTCCGAGAATATTTCTTTACTAACTTTTATGAAACCAAAAACAATAGAAAACAGACATATGGCACTGTTGCAACTTGTTAATAGGTTAGTACCAGAAAACATGTAAAAATAACCTCAAAGTGTAGACAAGCAAAGCAAAGTAGATACAAAACAAGCATGGAGCATCAAAAATTATAAATACGTTTCCAACGTATCACAGTGCCTTTAACGACCAACTATACAGCGGGAATTTTATTCCGGCCGTATAGTTCCAGCCATATAGTTGCCACTGACATCGCCAGGTCAAACAGAACAACTTTCGTGAAGGGACCCCTATATAAAGAGGCTTCGGGCGACTAGAAAAGCCCTCTTCTTTTTCATCTCAACTCTCCCTGCCACCAGAAGCCACCACGCCAGAGGAATAGATCTAGATCTAATCTCCAAACCCTTCTCCACTACCATAGCCATATTCAACCACTTGTAATAGTGGATCTCTTCTCCAATTGGCGACATTGTAAGACTATTTTCTATCAATCTTATGATTTCCATTACAATGTTTTTGGTTGTTGATTTCATCACTATGTGTGAGTAATTCTCCTTGGGCTAAGGGCTTCGGCCTAGCCATGTAGCTTTGTGCATGTTATTTATCATATATGGGATCATGCATTAGTTTGTATGACATGATGATTATTGTATCCTCTCTTGCCTCAATCTAAGGACATGTCATGTACCTAAGTCCCCGAGGATTGATCCAGGTATAGGGAGTGTGACTAATGACTAATCTGCAGGATGGGAACCCCAGTGACAGAAAGGGTAGTACATATGTATGTGAGGGATTTACTTGGGATTAACGGAGACGTCACTATGCATATCATTAGTTCTCTTTCTTCCATGGATGAGACTAGTAGGCTATTGTTATAAGCGGTTGCATAGGCAATAGCAATTATGGGTGTACTGCCCACATATAATTATCTTGCTCTGACAATTACATGCATACTTTATTATTATCTTTTATTACCATAAAATGTTTTGCATAACTACTGGTCAAACCAAAAGCCCCAGGCCCTTTCTTTCCATCATCGACAACAACAAAAGATCGCAAACTCTTGGTCCGGTAAAACACAAAGGAATTCTAAAACTCCCAAAGGTCCGTTAAAGTAACGTTACTACGCTTTCTGCTTCCAAGGATTCGATAACCTAGGTCTACTCGGGAAAAGAGATATACTACATTTGTAATCCGGATCGAAGGTATCAACCCTTTTTCTGGCGCCATTGCCGAGGTAGAAATAGCTACCCTGGTGAGGTTAGTAGGAACCTTGCTAGTTTTAATTCTTGTTTTTAGTTTTGTTACTTTGATTTTAGTCTTTATTTGAAAAAACAAAAAAAATAGTTAGTCTTTAAATTCTTGTTTTTGATATCATTATTACTTGTTTAAGAAAATCCAAAAACATAGGAAATATGGCTAAAAAGAAGCTTGGGGAGTTTCTGACGAGGGTTCGACTCGTCAATGCCCATTGTTATGGACTTGGGTTTTGGAGAAGATGGGGATGCTGGAGATCACATGACGGTTAACAGACACGCAGCAAGGGGACATGAGGTTTACCCATGTTTAGGCCCCCGGAGGGAAAACCCTACTCTTGCTTGTCTTTTCTTAATTGATGGCGGAACCGAAGGTTACAGGGGTGCGCAAATGCAATCTGGCGAGAGGTGTGTGTGTATGAGTTGGAGAGATCCTCGTCGCCGTGCCCTCCTGGCCTTTATATTTGCGGAGGCCAGGTCTCAGGAAGGTCGATTCGGTTACAAGTTAGGGTTTCACCCTTCAAATTTCTATCTACAGCTAGGCCGTGTTCTCTAAGGAGTCAAAATTCTGCCGGGCTTGGGCCATCCAGAGTCTCCTTGGGCAGCAAGTCTTCATGTGGGCCTTCATTGGGCTGGACCGGGTATACCAATGCAAGGTACCCATAGGGTATATCCATGTCAGTAGTCCCCGAGCTGAAGACTTTATAGTCTTTCGAGTGCTTCTCATACGAACAATTTTTTGAATGAATATGTCAGTTCATAGGGATTATTGATACACGTGCCTGACTCTCCCAATAGATTAGGGTCAGTTATCTGTCTTTGGACAAAACACCACGATCTACTTCAGACTCGAGTCTCCGGTCTCGAATCTGGAACAATGCTAGCATAGTTCGACTCATGCCTAGGAGGTCTTACATGAGTTGAATTCAAGTGTTTAAATTGAGTAACCAACACGTCCATCAGGATTTTCATCGTGCCTGCTGACACAATATGTTACTGGCAGAGCGTAGTCAGGTGCGATACCAGGCCATCAGATGGTATCTGTAGGTCTTATATTTACATCATAGACACAACATCTGAATTTTTATCACCGCGGAGGTGTTTCGGGTGACCAAGGAGATGACCTCTCTCTTAGCATTAATTAGGGCAAAGTTTCCAATGTGAATTTTGTTGTTTTGTTTTTGTCAGGAGTGATTCTAAGAATCTCATCCGAATGGTTCATAGGGTGCGCGACCAGCGCTCCCTATGGGAGTAGCCCCTGAGTGTATGTTCGAGTCATAGATTCGAGCGGAGACTTGAAATCTACGGATGTCAACAACACCAATGCTTTTTCGAATGCACGACCAGCGCTCCCTATGGGAGTAACCCCTGAGTCTAAAGTGGAGTCACAGACTCGATTAATGACTCGAAGTGTTTTATGTCACCAGAACTATATCAATTTCTTAGGTGCGTGGCTAGCGCTCTTGATAGGAGTAGCCCTCGAGTAGTTGGTTGAGTCGTAGACTCAAGTAAGTGCCTTTTTGTTCAGTCAAAAATTTCGAGCCGTTGTTGGCTTTTGCTTTGATGATGTCATTGCTGACGCCTAGTGAGCTCAACCGTCTGCGGTAGCAGAGATGATGCGGCGGGATGATCGTGGGTCCCACCTTCTAATGTGGATTTGACTAGTCACACATAATTTTGGCGAAAATCATGGTGCCTCCTCGATTCCCGTGCATAGTGGGCGGCGTGTTTGCGACGGTTTAGTAAATACTTGCCACGTGTATGGTGCGATGAAGGACACGTGTTAGGGCTTGTAGTTCAACGGCTCTACTTCATCATCTTTGTCTCTTTATACCGCATAGGGTCAAAGTAATTTTCCCCTTCGCCATTCGCTTCCATATCCTCTGGTTCCGCCATTTCTAGAGCTCGTGCTGCGCACTAGACATTCTTCACATATTTCCTTCCTATTTCCTTCGCGCTCACTGCAGTGTGCGTCGCGCCGCCAAGATGGTCAAATCGAAGAAATCCTCCTCCTCCGCTGCTGCAGGGACAAGCGCCGCTGGCGCTACCAAAAAGGCCCCCGCCGCCATCCATGTCACCGATGATGGGTGGTGGTGTTCCCAGATGAGGGATGCGGACCTGCCCACCTATGCGAGGCTAGCCTCATCTCCAAGGACAAGAACGACGCTCTCCTTCCGAAGGAAGAGGTAATTCCGGACCCACCCGAAGGGTTTCGAGTTATGTTCTATTCTTTCGCTGTTTGCGGCCTTTCTTTGCCTGCCCACGAATTTCTTTGTGGGCTTCTTTTTCTCTATGGGCTACAACTCCAAAAGTTGTTGCCCAATTCTCTTCTTCACATCGCTTGTTTCATCACGCTTTGCGAGTGCAGGCTCGGTATCGAGCCACACTTCGGCCTGTTCAAGAGACTCTATTCTCTGAAGAGGCAATCTGGCACCGGTGGTGTTTATCCACTGGGTGGGTGCAGGATTTCCATCTGCCCCACTGTCCAATTCTTCTCCTTCTATCTCTACTAGTCCGTCCAACAATGGCAGAACAAATTGTTTTACATTCGTGACTTCAAGATTGACGGCCAACACTATGGCCTGGCACCCTTCGACGCCAGCAAGGTGGTAACCCAAAAGCGTTCATGGTAGAATGACATCATGGAGGGCAAAGCCGAGGAGGTGGACAAGCTGTACCAGCGGGTAGATGGCTCCAGCTTATACGAGGCAATGAGGTTAGTGGCGTTGACATCATCCACACTTTCCTCAATCGTCGGGTGCAGCCGCTCCAAGCAAGCGCGCATCCAATGTTCTTGTACTCCGGCTCCAGCGACCCGACGAGAGTGTTGACAGAGGAGATGTCCTCGACCAACCTCGACCGAGCGCTTCGACCTCTGCTGATGCACAAGGACGATGAAGAGCTGCCGGGGAAGTCTCTGACTTCCCCCTTTCACGCCAAGAAGGAAGTCCCTCAGGTGAAACCTGCGGTTGCATGTAATGCTTTGTCGAATGCTTTGTGCATGCTAATTTTGTTTGACTGAACTTTGCATTTGTCTTTGACTCGCAGGAATTCAAGGTGGCGGGAATGATGCCACCTCTTCCTGAGAAATTCAAGGCTGCACCAGATGGTGGGGACGCGGAGTCTAATTCCAAGATCCCCCTGCCCATTCGCCTACCACCGAAGCCCTCGAGCCAAGCGAAGGCGTATCTCGCAAGAGGGTCCTAGAGTGAGAGTTTGGATGGAGCGACGCCGCTGATGCCAAGCGGGCCGGCTTTCCTTGAGCGTCATACTGGGGACAAGGTTGCGGCCTCCCCTATTGCCGCTGTGCCCGCTCGGACCATAGATCCTCAGCCGCCAACCAAGAAGAAGAAGAAGAAGGAGAAGGACGTGCCAGTCTTCGACTTGTCTGACATTCCCTCGTGAGTTTCTGAAACTCGCTTGCCGTTTGTTGTGTGCTAAATACTTGTTGCATTGATTATCCTAAAATTCTTTCTAATGTGTTAGGAGGAACTCCTTAGAATAATCCTTCCAGGAGGAACTTGAAGAGATGCATGGGGAGTCGAAGGCTGTTGCGACGTTCCCGAAGATGGTGGCCGACTCCGACGACGACAATTTGAGCTCCTTGAGTCCAAGGGCTCATATAGTTGTTGCTTGGAAGACGCAAGAAAAACCCTCGGAGTCTTCGGATGACAATGTAAGTAATCTATTCCTTCTCCTGGGAAAGCCCCCGAGCCCTTTTGCTCACTTTGCTTGCTGCATCTTTTCCGTAGCCCTTCATTTGCAACGTTAATCGTCTAGGACAGCAATACCTTTCCTTGGAGGGTGACCTCCAGCAACTCCGAGGTGCATATATTTATTCTACTCAATTTTTAGTACTAAGGAGTACTGTTTGTGCTGACTTTGTCCTTGTTGAATATTGCAGATGAGAACAATGAGGCCCTCCTCAAGCTGTATGCACTCGAGAAGAGTCTCGGCCAGGCGGAGACCAAGGCGAGGGATGCCACAGAGGCCCTTCAGCACCAACAACAGGAGGCCCAGGACCATGAGCAGCAGCTTGCGGATGCCACGGCGTCTCGGGAGAAGGCCATGGCGGAGAAGCTTATGACTGCTGCCAAAGCATTATCCGGTAACTAACACTTCGTCCTTTTGGTAGGATTGTTTTCCTTCGGGTGTGGGTCGTTTGTCTCATCCAAATTTTTCCGCATCTTGCAGATGCTACTGGAGTTCCACGTTTGATCGCAGCATTTTGGAGCATGGGGATCCCATGGCGGATGCCGTTGCAGCGATCGAAGATCGCTGCAGCGCTGCTGTGGAGTCGCTAGGCAAGGCCAAAGAGGTCCTCTCCCGTTTCTACAAGGACATCAACCCGAAGGGCATCGCCCTTGACGATGTCGAATCCCTAGCAGAAGCCTTGGTGGGTGATGCCCCTGCGAGCTACAAGCGGGCGCAGAAGGGGGTAGGTGCCGCCACGGGGATGGCGATGGCAGTGGCGTCTGGCATGCAGTTGGATCTTCTGCGAATCACCTCCAAGATGCCGGTAGCAGCAGATGGCACCGAGGTAGCATTTTATCCATTCGCCTCAAAGTGCAAGCATTTTGGCCCGAAGCTTATTGATCTTCTGGCCACATATGCGCTGGATCAGTGGGCGGCCAAGGCGAAATCCTCAGTGTCCGAAGCTGCTACGGATGCGGCTCCTTAGGTCATCTGCCTTATAGTTTACTTAACAGTATTTTTGATTTTGTTTTGCTTTTGCACATGTAATGCTTCGAGCTGAACAAGTATGACTGCCACGTAGTGGCTTATTGATGTAAATATAAGTGTCTCCGTTGACCGTTGTCAATTGTCTTGGTTTTTATACTCTGTCACTTGTGCACTCTTAGGGTCCTTCGAATGCTGAGTCGGCGATCATGCCTCCTCTCTTAATTGGTGCCCGTCCACCGCCAAATGAGATGTCATAGTTGCCTCTCCCACGTGATCACATCCAAAGCCTGGAGAAAAACGTTCTCATGATCTGTGTTCATGTGGACGTTTGGAAGTCCAAGACCGAACGGGCCGTTGCGAGAGAGGAGTTTCTCCTTGAGGAGTTTCGGCAAATCGGCGAGCAACTCCAGTGTAAGTCACCATGAACCTTTTTTATTTTGGCTGCAGCATATATTTATGTATTCTCACCTGCTGCTTCTTCGTGCAGGTGTGAATTTTCTTCCAAAGGAGGAGAAAGACGTGTTGCGATTCGGATGAATTGCTTAATGCAATAGGAGTTGGAGGCTGGCGGCTTCTTCTAGATGGACCGCGACCAAGCGATTGTTCTTGCAACAGTTCATGACCGCGTCCATCAGGTGCTTCGGGTGCTAAAGCATGCAAGGTCGTCACTCGCGGTGGTCTAGGGCATGATGTTTCCTTCAGATGCGGCTCCCTCCATCTTCTTGTGCTTCCTGGGAAAATTTCGCGATACATGCGTGGTGAAGGAGCTTGTGAGTCATCAGCTGGTGGCAGGTGTGAAGGAGACTCTATCACTTGTTCGGTTGCATTGTCGTGATGTTGACCTTGCCGAGATAGCAGCTGGGCCACCTCCTCCTCTAGATGGTATGGCGTGGGACATGAGTCCACATTATGCAACAGTGGTGCAGTATGCTAAAGAAATCGTAGATGTTTTCGAGGAGCGGACAAATGTCCTACTCCAACATGGCTGAGTCCTGCGAATAGCAAATAGAAGAATGTAAATTCTGTATGATATCGAGTGGTCTTTGGTGCCCTTGTAAAATTGTATGTATTGGCACATAGTGCATTGTTGATTGTGAGTTGTGCATGTCCTTTTCGTTAGCCTGACGTGGTCAGCTACTCAGGGTTTATGCGTTGTTGTTGTCAATCGATGAAGTCATAAGGTGAGGCGCATCCCCCGAGCATATTTAACGATGTAATTGTATGCAAGAGAGAAATTTGGTCCGAGAGACTTAGATTTTATTTATTGTAATGTAGGAGGTACAGTGTTCGGCTGAATAGCCTTATTGAAAGTAAAAGACAACTAAGGGTAGAAGCATCGCAGCTATGCGACATTCTAGGGGTTGGAGTATTCGACTCCGGACTCGACCTCCTTTAGGCGATAGGCGCCACCTGGGATTACTTCGGTCACTATGTAGGGTCCTTCCTAGGGTGATTCGAGCTTCATGTGTCCTTTCTGCTTGAGTCGTAGGACGAGGTCTCCTTTGACGAAGGACCTTGGGCCCAGCCGACGGCTGTGGTAATTGCAAAGACTTTGCTGGTATGCCGCCTAGTGAGCCGCTGTGATGTCGCGGTCTTTGTCTGGCGTGTCGACGACGTCTTCGAGTGCGGCCAATGATTCGGATTTGTTGTAGGCGACGACCTGTGGAGAATTGTAGCATACTTCGATGGGCAGCGCAGCTTCGGCTTCGTGCACCATGAAGAAGGGCGTGTATCTGGTAGAGTTGTTTGGCATTGTGTGCAGGCTCCAAAGGACAGAGGGTAGCTCGTCCGCCCAGGCTCCCGCCAGCCTTTCGAGTGGGCATAGCAGTCATTTTTTGATGTCGTTGTCGACGAGACCGTTAACCTTTTCTACCTGCCCGCTGGTCTGCGGGTGCGCCACGAAGGCGTATGTGAGGTTGATGCCGAGGTGTTCGTAGAAGTCTTGGAACTCCATTGAGGTGAAGTTCGAGCCATTGTCCATTATGAAGCTATGAGGCACCCCGAACGTATAGACAATGGATTCAATGAACTTGACAGCGGAGGCGCCGGTTTGGTTAGTGATGGGCATGGCCTCGATCCACTTTGTGAATTTTTCGACTGCTACCAGGAGGAAAACATGCCCTCCTAGTGAGGATTTTGGCATCTTGCCGATCATGTCGAGTCCCCATTGGGCGAAGGGCCACACCAATGGTATAGGCCACAGCTCTGAGCTTGGCGCGTGCGGCTTATCTGCGTATCGTTGGCAGGCGTTGCACCTCTGGACGATGTCCTTGGTGTCGCTCATTGCAGTTGGCTAGTAGAAGCCAACTCGTAAAGCCTTGGCGACGAGGGCGCGGCTACCTGCGTGGTGGCCGTAGATACCTTCATGTATGTAGAGGAGGATACTCTTGCCGTCACTGTTAGTGACGCATCGCTGGAACACACCCGGAATTCTTCGTTTGTACAACTCGCCGTTAATGATGGTGAAGGCCTTTGATCGGCGAGATACACACCTAGCGTCTGTCGGGCCTTCAGGTAGCTGTTTGTTTATCAGGTACCAGAGGTACGGTTGGGTCCATGTCTGCTCGACCACCAGGACCTGCATGAGGCTCATTAGTTCGACCTCTGTGTCAAGCTTTCGGGTCCTTTGGCGGTATCCGGTGGCGCAACTCCCGAGTGTCCCGCAACTTAGGTTGCGTCCTTCGGGAATTTTTCTTGATAGAGGGAACACGTATTGCTCGAGGAACACACCTAGTGGCAATGGGGCGCAAGTGGAGCCGATGTTGGCGAGCTTTTCGGCCTCTTCGTTGCTTTCCCTACCAATGTGCCGGAGTTCACATCCGTCAAAGTCTCCTTTGGGTGAGTTGTAGAGTGCATGATATGCGATCATGTTGGCGCTATGGGCGTCGCACTCATTCATCATCTGCTCGACGAAGAGGTTGGAGTCACCATAGATGACGAGGCACGTGGCGCCGCACACTTTGGCCATCCGCATGCCATGTAGGAGTGCCTCGTACTCAACCTCGTTGTTGGATGCGCGGAACTCCATACGAAGGACGTATTTCATCTTATCCCCTTGGGGGGGAGGCGTTAGTATCACGCCGGCTCCTGCTCCAGCCTCGCGTTTGGAGCGGTTGAAGTGCATCGTCTAGGACTGGGACATGTCTGGAGTGTCCGGTAGCTGGAGTTCCATCTAGTGGATGAAGAAGTCAGGGAGCACCTGAGACTTGATAGTGGTGCGACACTCATAGATGATATCCTGAGGGGACAGCTCAATTCCCCATAGGGCTACTCACCTAGTAGCTTTAGGGTTGTTCAGGATGTTCGGCAGTGGTGCATCATTGATGACTACGATCTGATGCTCCTGGAAGTAGTGGCTCAATCAACATGCCGTCATGAATACGTCGTAGGCGATCTTCTAGTAATGGGGATACCTCTGCTTTGTTGGTGTTAGCACCTCACTGAGGTAGTATACTGGGTGTTGTACCCCGTGGGTCTTGCCGTCTTCGGGTCGTTGGACCACGAGGGCAGTGCTAAACATCTGCGTGGTTGCGATGTATAGCAGCATAGGCTCCATTTACTTTGGCGTTACCAATACATGAGACATGGAGAGAAGGCGTTTAAGGTATTCGAATGCATCGTCGGCTTCGGCCATCCACTCAAATTTTTCGATCTTGCACAGTAGCTGGTAGAAAGGGAGGACCTTCTCGCCCATGCGGCTGATGAATCTTCTCAGCGCCGTGATTCACCCAGCTAGCTGCTAGACCCCTTTGACGTTCTTAGGCTTCTCCATGGCTAGTATAGCCCTTATTTTCTTTGGGTTAGCCCCGATTCCTCACTGAGAGATGAAGTATCCGAGTAGTTGCCCAGACAGGACGCCGAAGGCGCACTTGTACGGGTTCAGCTTGAACTTGTAGTGATCAAGTTTGTCGAACGTTTCACGGAGGTCGTCGATTAATGTTCAAGTCTCCTTTTTCTTGATGACTATATCGTCGAGATAGACCTGGACGTTGCATCCGATCTGGTTTTTTAGGCACGCTTGCATGCACCTTTGATATGTGGCACCTGCGTTCTTTAGCCCGAAGGGCATCGTGTTGTAGCAGAATACCTTGAACGGCTTAATGAACGTCGTTTTCTCCTGATCTTCGACCTTTAGTCGAATTTTGTTGTAGCCTGAGTAGGCGTCGAGGAAGGAGAGTTTCTTGCATCCTGTAGTTGAATCGATGATTTGGATGATCCGTGGTAGGGGGAAGTGGTCCTTAGGGCAGTGCTTTCTAAGCGACGTGAAGTCCACACACATCCACAGGATGTACATGTCTTTTTTGGGGACCAACACGGGGTTGGGTATCGAGGTGCTTTCCTTTATCTCCCTTATGAAGTTGGCGTCGAGGAGTCTGTTGACTTTGATACCAATGCCTTCATCTATTCGCTCGGACAGTCGATGCATCGACTGCTTGACCGGCTTTGCATCCGGAAACACATTGAGTGCATGCTCGACGAATTCCATAGAACTCCTGGCATGCCCGCAGGACACCAGATGAAAATTTCCTAGCGCTCACGGAGGTATTCGAAGAGCGCGAGTTCCTATGAGGGACTGATGCGGCTCAAATCACTATAGAGCTTTGTTGGGAAACCCTAGGTATGATGGGTACATTAGCAAGTTTTTCCCTCAGTAAGAAACCAAGGTTAGCGAACCAGTAGGAGGAAGGAAATGACTCAAAGGTGTTGCTAGCAACTTGGAAACCTGCACAACACAAACTCAAGACTTTGCCCCAACGAACAGTGAGGTTGTCAATCTCACCGCTTTGCTGAAAACAAAGGATTAACCATATGTTGTGGAAAGTAATGGTGGCTTGCAGAAAGTAAACAGTAACAATGGAAGATGTATCACTGGTAAAGATTGGACTGGGGTCCATAGTTTACTATAGGTGTTCTCCTTAAGATAAACAACATAACATGCTGGGTAAACAAATTACAACGGGGCAATTGACAGGACAGAACAAGGCATAACAATGCAATACTAGACATTCATGATCCTATGAGATATGACTGGGCACTACAACAATATACATAGACCGCCATCCAACTGCATCTATGACTAGTAATCCACCTTCAAGTTATCATCCGAACCCCCTCTAGTATTAAGTTGCAAGCAACGGATAACTGCTTTAAGAAAAATGTGTAAAGTAAACAATACAATTGTTCCATGAACAAGATATTGTTGTTTTCTCCCTAGTAGCAATAGCACATCTACAACCTTAGAGATTTCTGTCACTTCCCCAGATTTAATAGAGGCATGAACCCACTATCGAGCATAAATACTCCCTCTTGGATTCACTAGCATCTACTTGGCCAAGATAGCTACTAGAAATGGAGAGCATGCAAGATCTCAAACAACACAGACATGATAGAATCAACAAGATAGAATCATTAATCAATCTGACATAGTAATCTCAATATCCATCGGATCCCCGCAAACACAACATGCATGATTACAAATAGATGATCTTGATCATGAACGGAGCTCACAAGATCTAAACATGGTAGCACAAAGGAGGAGAAACAATTATCTAGCTACTACATGGACCCGTAGTCCAAGGTGGAACTACTCACGCATCATACCGGAGGCTTCCATGGTGATGAAGAAGGCCTCCGGGATGATCTCTCCTCTCTGGCAGGGTGCCGGGAAGAGCTTCAGATCCCCCAATCTAGGGACGATGGTGGCGGCGGCTGTGGACTGTTTCGTGGAAGATTGATCGGGTCCTTAGGGTTTAGGTATCGGGGGCTTATTATAGGCAAAGAGGGAGGCCGAGGGGGTGCCCGAGGCGGCTGCACCCCTAGGCGCGAGCCAGGACAGGCCACGCGGCCAGGGGGTGTTGCTCCCTCGAGGCCCTTCTCCGTCTCGTCTTCTGGCTCCATGTTCCCCTCGCTGAAATATTGACTTTGGCTTTTGTCCCGTCCAATTCCGAGAATATTCATTTTCTGGATTTTCTCGAACAAAAACAGAAGAAAACAGGGAACTGGTATTGTGGCATCTTGTTAATAGGTTAGTCCCAGAAAACATATAAAAATACCTCAAAGTGTAGACAAATCAAAGCAAAGTGATACTAAACAAGCATGGAACATCAAAAACTATAGATACGTTTATGACGTATGAAGCATCCCCAAGCTTAACTCCTGCTCGTCCTCGAGTAGGTAAGTGATAAAAAGAATAATTTTTGAGGTGACATGTACCATCAAAATCAAGATCAAACCATTTGTAAGCATTGAAATCTGGGATCAAAGTACTATAAACATGAGCATGAAAGATGAAGTTGTAACAATAAAACAAAGTAATTATGCATGCAGGATGAAAGGATACAAACAGATACCATGAATAACAATGCTTTGGAAGATGTTTGTTTGTTTCACATAAAGAAAACATAGTAAACTGGCATTCAGCTTGTCCCTCATGGAGTAGCAATAAATGCATAGGACACCTTCAAAGTTCATAAGGGTGACTAGATACAAATAGTTCAAGAACTAGCAATATCAACAATATGAATCAATCAATAAGTTTTGGGACAATGCACATAGAACTAAGAATGGCAACTATGCTCTCTTAATTGGTGCCTAAGGATAGAAGGTGAAGACTCAACATAATAGTGCAAGAAAGGCCCTTCAAAAGGGAAGCAGGGATTTCAAGTATCATAAAGAGCTTCCAAAAATTATGGTACTTGTTAGCTTTCAGCTCTCATTGCCCCTATCATAAGCATCTTGAAGTGATTAAGGTTAAAGTGAACAAACTATGGAGTATATGCTTGACAAAGTATAAGTTGGCAATCTCATGTCCCTTGAGTACGAGGGCCGCTCCTCATGCTACTCAACTTTAGTTACCGGTAAGTTCCTGTCATAGTAAGTACATGTGTATCATAGAGAACCGCCAACGGGGTACCCCTTGCACATGATACAGGAGCTATCGCATATCAAAATGACAAGGCAAGCAGACAATGTGAATCTCAGCAATCTTTTTATTTACCATGGGAAAATGGTGATTTTTCTCTCTTTCCTCTTTTCAATATGTCTCTCTTTTTTTATAAGAAGAAAGCTTCATAGATTGCTCACTATGGTGATGCTGCAAGTTTCCACCATGATTAGGCATGGCTTAGGCTAGCGGCCCAGGCGTTTCTCTAACACACATACATAACTCCATGGACTTACAATATCCCCTTTTATTTCACACTGACGCCATCCATACACAAAAGATCATGATATCAACTAGGTACAATGTACCAGGTGCAATGTTGAAAGCGTTCCCTGTGACAACACAGTTCTGCTAATCCCAACGTATAAGTGCAAGCACATACAACATAGATGACACAATGGTTCAAGTTTATTAGGGCAAGAAAAATAAAGTGTGCCATCAAGTTTGTGAGAGCTTTAATCACTAAGTTTCACATAACAAGTTTAATTTGCAAGATAGATAAAACAAGAATATACTTGGAATGATGTAACACACCATGCATAGTAATTTATAGTGGACACTTTGGGATAACTTGGTTTGTTAGGAGTTGTACGCATGAGTAGAGCTTACTCATACAAGTGGAGGCTAGCAAAAGACTGGGAGCGACCAACAAAGATAGCAATAACGACCACAATCATGCAGAGCGACAAAACATTACTAATGAAAGCATAAAGTGGTACCACAAGTCAAAAACTAAATGATCATAAAGACTATGGTGACTGGTTCATAGTCATAACATGGTGTGAGCATGTGCCAAGTCAACCCAAACAAAACATCAAAGGAGAATACCACAATACTATGCTTTTGTATGCTAAAACAAAGCATGATTCTTTAAGGCACATTAAGCAATCCTAATTGTTTGGAACAAGTCATGCTACAGCAATAATCACTAAGCATGATGTCAAAACAACATCTAGCATGACATGATAAAGTCTAAGTCAGAGTCAAAGCAAGCTCCTCTTGTACTACTAAAGCAAGAGCTTCCTACTCCTTTCCAACACCAATCAACTTATTTGAAACAACACGGCGAAAATGGGGGTCCAACTAATTTATTCAAGCAAGCTAAGCAAACAAAAACCAAAAATGAAAACTAAGACGCTCTAAGAACAACACAACAATGCATGAAACAATAAAAACAAAGTGTCTAGAAAGACCTAAGATTTTTATTGATGAAGAGGGGATGCCTTGGGCATAACCAAGATTTTGAATATTTCTTGGGGTGACACGGGGTGACATCCCCAAGCTTGAGCTTTTGTCCATTCTTCATCTCATTACATCATTCCTTCCTTACACCTGAAAATTTTCCTTCATACAAAACTTCACACAATCTTCAT
Source organism: Avena sativa (assembly GCA_916181665.1). Lineage (NCBI taxonomy): Eukaryota > Viridiplantae > Streptophyta > Magnoliopsida > Poales > Poaceae > Avena > Avena sativa. The sequence goes on along the minus strand of OV702284.1, from coordinate 179,954,907 downwards.
TAGCAACATTAGTGCATTCAAAAGATAATTGACAGTTGGGTTTAGTTTCAAAAGCAAAACTTTTACTAAATACACAAGATACTGTAGAAATTCCCAAAAATAACCCAAAAAGGAATCAATAAGAAGCAAATGCAAATAATGGCAGAAATCTGTCAAAACAGACAAGCAGGTGAAAACCGATTTTTTGGAAGACCTTCTGTTGCTCAAATCAAAAAGTGTTGGACTAATGAAAGTTAGATAACAACCTGGGGGATTTATTCAGAAAATTACAGATCAATCCGACTTACAGAGATCTTACACGAATTTTTAAACTGGAGGACAAAAATCTGTTTCGGGATAGCAACTCCCCAAATCTCACTTCCCTCTCATTAGAGGTTATTCTTGGCACAAAAATCAAATAAAATAGGATAATGATAGGTTATTACAGAGGTAATAACTTCCAATAATCAAGAAAACTATTGGTTATCTCCCAAGAAGTATTTTTCTTTAACGCCTTTAAATTAGGCATAAGAAGCAAGAATCAAGTATTTTCAAATGAAGAAGCATTAACATCAAACCTTGCTTTCAAAGGAGGAGAAAAAGTCAACTTCTCTCTCCTCACAGGGAAGTGTTCAATACCTTTCTTGAATGGGAATTGATATTTAATGGTGCCTTCTTTCATATCAATGATGGTACCAACAGTTTTAAGAAAAGGTCTTCCCAAAGTAATAGGACAAGAAGCATTGTATTCAACATCCAAAATATAGAAATCAACAGGGACATAAGCATTGTTAACCATAACGAGAATATCATTAACACTCCCCATTAGTTTATTTTTAGCACTATTATTAAGTGGGACATCTAAATAGTAGTCTTCCAAAGGTGGCAAGTCAAGCATTTCATAATTCTTTCTAGGCATAATAGAGACACTAGAACCAAGGTCACATGAAGCTTTGAGATCAAAGTCATTCACTTGCATATTAATGATGGGTTCCCAACTATCTTCTACTTTCCTATTAATAGAGGATTTGTGTTTCAATTTTTCTTCCTTAATTTTAATGAGATCATCTGTAATGTGTTTGGTGAAAGCCACATTCATATCACTAGCATTAGGACCTCTAGCAAGCTTTTGTAGGAACATAATCACTTTAGAAATATTGCAACCATCAAGATCAAAATCAAACTTAGCATCACTAGTAGTAGACTGATATGTTAGAAACGTATCTATAATTTTTGATGCTCCATGCTTGTTTAGTATCTACTTTGCTATGTTTTGTCTACACTTTGAGGTATTTTTATACACTTTTTGATACTAACCTATTAAAAAGATGCCATAGTGCAAGTTGACTGTTTTCTTCTGTTTTTGGTTCCAGAAAGGCAGAAAATCAATATTCTCGGAATTGGACGGGACAAAAGCCAAAGTCAATATTTTACGGTGGGCGTCACGAAGCCAGAAGGGGAGACGAAGAGGTGCCAGAGGGCCACCACACCCCCAGGCGCGTGCTAGGGTGGACCCGCACCTGGGTAGGGTGTGGCCCCTCCAGCTGCCTCCCAGCCTCGCCTCTTCGCCTATAAGAAGCCCGTGATGGTGGCACTTAGGTTTGAGTCTACATAAATACTCTTTGGGCTTTAATAGATCTATGATTTTCCCCACGTGTGTGAAAGTGACAGCGTGCATACCGTGTGTGGCACTTTGGCTAGACTGAATATTTGTCATGAGTTATATTTGGAGTTGGATGTCTCTATGAAATTTTGGTGTTTGATGGAACCATCTAGCGCTCAAGGTGACCGTGTGGGGTTATCTAGATTGGGGAAGGCAGACTTTGAGGAGTGCTGTTATAGCCCTACCGATGATTAGAGTGTCCAACCGGAGAGTAGTTAAGAGTAGTATCATGAAAAGAGGATATTTATATGAGAGAGTGTTCACTAGTGAAAGTATGATCCCTAGGCCTTATTTCTAAACATAGAAACATTGTTTTCATCTAGATCTGTTGCATGTTTTCTTGCTTTAGTCATTACCTCACCGTCAAGCTATTTTCTGGCACCATTACCACTTGTATTTCACTATCTCTTCGCCGAACTAGTGCACCTATACACCTGACAAGTGTATTGGGTGTGTTGGGGACACAAGAGACTTCTTGTATCTTGATTGCAGGATTGCTTGAGAGGGAATACCTTTGACCGCTTCCTCCCTGAGTTTGATAAACCTTGGGTAATCCACTTAAAGGAAACTTGCTGCTGTTCTACAAACCTCAGCACTTGGAGGCCCAACAACTGTCTACAAGAATAGAAGTGCGTAGACATCAAGCTATTTTCTGGCGCCGTTGCCGGGGAGGTTTTGGGCTTTTACCTTTCCTCCACGTCAAGCTCCATCAAAATATTTTCTGGTGCTGTTGCCGGGGAGGTAAGGTAAAAGGTACTCACATCCTCCGGTGTGAGTGCTCGAAGTTATTTCCTTTAGATTATGCAATTTTGTATTTTTGTTTCTTGTTTTCACTATTTAGGCTTATTGGAAAACAACAAAAAAAATTAGAGAGCTTTATAGTATTTATCTTGAGTTAGGACATGAAGGGTTTGAAGAGAAAATTAAAAAACCTATGGAGCTTTATTTGAATGCTAATAGCAATGTTATTAGTACAAATTCTTTGAACACCATTATTTCTAATGCTATGGAAAAGTCTAAGATTGGGGAAGCTAGTTTTTATGAAAATGATCTTTTTAGTTCCCCAACTTTGGAAGATAGCTATTCTATTGCTTATGATGATACCAAACCTCCAATATTTGATGATTACAATGATGAATATGATATTTTCAGTTCACCTACTATTGAGGAGAAAATTGATTGTGATTACAATATGCCTCCTATATTTGATGATTATGGTGATGAGAATATTAATGATAGCTATTTTGTTGAATTTGCTTCCACTACAATTAATAAGAATGATTATGCTTATGTGGAGAGCAATAATTATTTTATGCATGTGGCTCATGATAAGAATGTTTTATGTGATAGTTATATTGTTAATTTTGTTCATGATGATACTGAAATTTATTATGAGAGAGAGAAACATGGTTTTATGCATCTCAACAATATTAAGTTTCCCCTCTTTATGTTAATTTTTTTGAAGTTGCACTTGTTTTGCTTTCCTATGCTTGTTGCTTTGTTCTTTCATGACTTGTTTATTTACAAGATTCCTATGCATAGGAAGTGGGTTAGACTTAAAAGTGTTATTAATTTGCTTCTTGATGCTCTCTTTTACTTCAATTCATATTTCTTATGTGAGCATCTTCTCAAACTATTATGCCTAACTTAAAGGCATTAAAGAAAAGTACTTGTTGGGAGATAACCCAAGAGTTTTCTTGAGTCTTGGAAGTTATTAATTCTGTTATTACCTCTCCTTATACTTTTTATTTGCTTTTTGTGCCAAGAATGACCTCTAATGAGAGTGAAGTAAGATTTGGGGAGTTGCTGTCTTGAAACATATTTCTGTCCTCCACCATAAACATTCACGAGGAGTCTCTGTAAGTCCGATTGAGCTGAACATTTACGAATAAATCCCCCAGTATGTTAGCTAACTTTCCTTAGTTCAACACTTTTTGATTTGAGCAACATAAGATTTTCAAATAAATCGGTTTCTACCTGCTGGTCTGTTTTGACAGATTTCTGCCATTATTTGCATTTGCTTCTTATTGATTCATTTTTTAGTTCTCTTTTTGGGAATTGAGATTTTTGAAGGATTTTTTACTGTAGCTTGTGTTTTTAGTGAAAAGTTTTGCTGTTCCAAAGCTAAACCCAAGGGTCTATTATCTTTTAAATACACTAAAGTTGATAATGAAGATTGTGTGAAGTTTTGTATGAAGGAAAAATTTCAGGTGTAGAGAAAGAATGATGTAATGAGATGAAGAATGGACAAAAGCTCAAGATTGGGGATGCCACCCCGTGTCACCCCAAGGAATATTCAAGAGGTACAAGCGTCAAAGCTTGGGGATGCCATGGGCATCCCCTTCTTCATCAATAAAAATCTCAGGTCTTTCTAGACACTTTGTTTTTATCGTTTCATGCACAGTTTATTCTTGGAGCGTCTTTGTTTTTGTTTTTAGTTTTCGTTTGCTTAGTTTGCTTGAACAAAGCTGGTTGATCACAACACACTTCTTTTGGAGAGAGACACACCCTATTTTCATAGCCTAGAACACTCTAGTTTTCATTCTTATTGTTCTGTGAGTGTTCTCTTAGTTCTTCTTTGTGGATTTGTGAAACAAGCTCACTGATATTTGTTGATTATTATCTTTGTGAGTTGTTTCAAATAAGTTGTTTGGTGTTGGAAAGAGTAGAAAGCTTCATGCTTAAGTGGTACAAAAGGGAGCTTGTTTTGACTGTGACTTAGACTTTATCATGTCATGCTAGGTGTTGTTTTGACCTTATGCGTAGTGATTATTGTTGTAGCATGACTTGTTCCAAACAATTAGGATTGCTTAATGTGCCTTGAAGGAATCATGCATTGTTTAGCATACAAAAGCATAGTATTGCGGTATTCTCCTTTGATGCTTTGTTTGGGTTGAATTGGCACATGCTCACACCATGTTATGACTATGAACAAGTTACCATAGCCTCTATGATCATTTAGTCCTTGACTTGTAGTACCACTCTATGCTTTGATTAGTAATGCTTTGTTGCTCTGCATGATTATGGCCATTATGCTCTCTTAGTTGGTTGCTCCCAGTCTTTTGCTAGCCTCCACTTGTATGAGTAAGCTCTACTCATGCTTCCAACTCCCAAGAAACCAAGTTATTCCAAAGTTTCCACTATAAATTCCTATGCATGGTGTGTTACACCATTCCAAGTATATTCTTGTTTTCAGCTATCTTCCAATTAAAAAGTATTTTGTTATGTGAAAACTTAGTGATTAAAGCCCTCACAAACTTGATGGCACATTTTATATTTCTTTGCCCCTAATAAACTTGAACCATTGTGTCACCTATGTTGTATATGCTTGCACTTATACATTGGAATTAGCAGAACCGTGTTGTCACGGGGATGTTTTCAACATTGCACTTGTACTTTGTACTCAGTTGATATCATGCTCTTTTGTCTATGGATGTCACCGGTGTGAAATAAAGAGGGAACTTGTAAGTCCATGGAGTATGTATTTTGTGTTAGATAAACGCCTGGGCCGCTAGCCTAAGCCATGCCCAATCATGGTGGAAACTTGCAGCATCACCATAGTGAGCTATCTATGAAGCATCCTCAATAAAAAGTTATGCATATAATAAATAAAAAGATCGCTGAGATGCTCATTGTCTGCTTGCCTTGTCATTTTGGTTATGGGATAGCTCCTGCACCATGTGCAAGGGGTACCCCGTTGGCGATTCTCTATGATACGCATATACTTACAATGACAAGAACTTATAGGTGACTGAAGTTGAGTAGCATGAGGTGTGGCCCTCGTATTCAAGGGACTTGAGATTTCCAACTTATAATTTGTCAAGCATATACTCCATAGCTTGTTCACTTTAACCTTAATCACTTCAAGATTCTTATGATAGGTGCAATGAGGGCTGAAAGCTAACAAGTACCATAATTTTTGGAAGCTCTTTTTGAAACTTGAAATCCCTGCTTCCCTTGGTGAAGGGCCTTTCTTCCACTATTATTTGAGTCACCACCTTCTACTTTTAGAAACCATTAAGAGAGCATAGTTGTCATTCTGTGTGCAGTGTTCCAAAACTTATTGATTGATGTATATTGTGATATTACTTGTTCTTGTGCTACTTGTTTCTAGTCACCCTTGTGAACTTTGAAGGTGTCCTATGCATCTATTTGCTACTCTATGAGGGACAAGCTGAATGCCACTATGCCATGTTTTCTGTATGTGAAACAAACAAACATTTTTCAATGCATGTTATTCATGATCTTTGTTTGTAGCCTTTCATGTTGCATGCATAGTTACTATGACCTATTGTTAGAACTCCATCTTTCATGCACATGTTTAGAGTTCTTTGATCCTAGCTATCAATGCTTGCAAATGGTTTGATCTTGGTTTTGATGGTGCATGTCACCTCAAAAATTATTCTGTTTATCAATTACCTACACGAGGACAAGCAGGCGTTAAGCTTGGGGATGCTTGATACATCAGAAATGTATCTATAATTTTTGATGCTCCATGCTTGTTTAGTATCTACTTTGCTATGTTGTCTACACTTTGAGGTATTTTTATACACATTATGGTACTAACCTATTAACAAGATGCCACGGTGCCAGTTGCCTGTTTTCTTCTGTTTTTGGTTTTAGAAAGGCAGAAAATCAATATTATCGGAATTGGACGGGACAAAAGCCAAAGTCAATATTTTATCATGGGCGTCACGAAGCCAGAAGGGGAGACGGAGAGGTGCCAGAGGGCCACCACAACCCCTAGGCGCAGGCTAGGGTGAACCCGCGCCTGGGCAGGGTGTGGCCCCTCCGGCCGCCTCCCATCCTCGCTTCTTCACCTATAAGAAGTCCCCGATGTAGAAACCCTAAATAATCCATCATACTTCCAGAAAAACCTCTGTAGCGCCGCTGCCACTGAAATGGAGATTCGGGGGACAGAAAGTCTCTGTTCCAGCACCCTGACGGGATGAGGAAGTGCCCCCGGAGCCATCCCCATCGATATACACCACCATCTTCACCACCGTTGCTTGTTCCCATGATGAGGAGGGAGTAGTTCTTCCTCGAGGCTAAGGGCTCTAGCGGTAGCTATATGTTCATCTCTCTCTGTATGCATGATCTTGTTGTGGTCAGGAGCTTTGTAATCAAGTAGATCTACCTTGCTACTCAAGTGCTTCAATAGATCTCTACTCTCCCCACGTGTGTGAAAGTGACAGCGTGCACGCCATGGTGGCACTTAGGTTTGAGTCTACATAAATACTCTTTGTGCTTTAATATATCTATGCTTTTCCCCACGTGTGTGAAAGTGACAGCGTGCATACCATGTGTGGCACTTTGGCTAGACTGAATATTTGTTATGAGTTATATTTGGAGTTGGATGTCTCTATGAAATTTTGGTGTTTGTTGGAACCATCTAGCGCTCAAGGTGACAGTGTGGGGTTATCTAGATTGGGGAAGGCGGACTTTGAGGAGTGTTGTTATAGCCCTACCGATGATTAGAGTGTCCAACTGGAGAGTAGTTAAGAGTAGTATCATGAAAAGAGGATATTTATATGAGAGAGTGTTCACTAGTGAAAGTATGATCCCTACGCCTTGTTTCTAAACATAGAAATACTGTTTGCATCTAGATTTGTTGCATGTTTTCTTGCTTTAGTCTTTACCTCACCGTCAAGCTATTTCCTGGCACCGTTACCACTTGTATTTCACTATCTCTTCGCCGAACTAGTGCACCTATACACCTGACAAGTGTAATTGGGTGTGTTGGGGACACAAGAGACTTCTTGTATCTTGATTGCAGGATTGCTTGAGAGGGAATATCTTTGACCACTTCCTCCCTGAGTTCGATAAACCTTGGGTAATCCACTTAAGGGAAAGTTGCTGCTGTTCTACAAACCTCTGCACTTGGAGGCCCAACAACTGTCTACAAGAATAGAAGTGCGTAGACATCATAGACTCATTGGGCTTAGGCATTGTGGGAGCAGGAATAGCGACTTCTTGTGGTTTGGTGGCATCCATATTGGTGGTGGTAATAGTGAAAACACTATTGTTTGTAGCAATTTCAGCTTCTCTTTCTCACTTAGCATGTAGTTGAGCTAACATTCTACAATTTTCATCAATAGAAACTTGTATGGCATGAGTAGCAGCAAAGGTACTTTCCATGGTTTCAGGTTTAGCAGCCATTTTATTATTCCAAGAGGACTGTGCTTCAGACAAAGAGGAAATATTTTTTCTCAACATTCAAAAGCTTTTCCTCCACAGTCTTGTTGAAAGTGGTTTGTTTACTAATAAAGTCTTTAAGCATGACTTCAAGTTCAGAAGGAGCACTTCTAGTATTGTTGTAGGATTTTCCATAGGTATTGCCATTATTAGGAGGATAAGGCCTATAATTATTGTTACTACCAAAATTATTCCTATAGGCATTGTTGCTGAAATTGTTGTTTCTAATTAAGTTCACATCAACTTGCTCTTCTTGTAATCATGCATGTTGTGTTTGCGAGGATCCGATGGATATTGAGATTATTATGTTGGTTTGATTAATGGGTTTATCTTTATGATTCTATCATGTCTGTGTTGTTTGTGATCTTGCATGCTCTCTGTTGCTAGTGGTTATCTTGGCCAAGTAGTTGCTAGTGACTGCAAGAGGGAGTATTTATGCTCGATAGTGGGTTCATGCCTCTAGTTTCCAAGGGAAGTGATAGAAATCTCTTCGGTTGTAGATGTGATGTTGCTACTAGGGAGAAAACAACGGCCTCTTGTTCATGGAACATGTGGACTGTTTACCTTACACACTTTGCTTAAAGCAGTTGTCTGTTGCTTGCAACTTAATACTGGAGGGGGTTCAGATGATAACCTGAAGGTGGACTTCTAGTCATAGATGGAGTTGGATTACGGTCTATGTATATTGTTGTATTGCCCAATCAACTTCATAGGACCTTTCTGGCTAGTAATTGCATTGTTATGCCTTGCTCAATTCCTATCAATTGCCCCGCTGTAATTTGTTTACCCTTCATTCCATGTTGTTTATTTAAGGAGAGCACCTCTAGTGAACTATGGACCCCGGTCCAATCTTTACCATTGAAACATATTCCACTGTTACCTGTTTACTTGCTCCAAACCATTACCTTCCACACCATATGTTTAATCCTTTGTTACAGCAAACCGGTGAGCTTGACAACCTCACTGATTCGTTGGGGCAAAGTCTTGAGTTTGTGTTGTGCAGGTCTCCACGTTGCCAACAACACATGTGTGACGTTTCCTTCCTCCTACTGGTTCGATAACCTTAGTTTCTTACTAAGGGAAACTTGCTGCTTTGCTGCTTCATACCTTGCTCTTGGGGTTTCCAACGAAGTGTTCCACGACAAGTATTGGGCGCCATCAAGCTAATTTCTGGTGCCGTTGCCGGGGATTAAAGGGCCATCAAACTTCTTCCTCCCCGTCAAGCGCCAGCTAATTTCTGGCGTCGTTGCCAGGGAGGCTAAGGACGTCTTCACTAGGGGAGTCCTTCACTTCCTTTCTCTTTACTTTGTTTTTAGTTTGCATTTTTTCTTTTGCTTGGTTTTGTTTTCCTCTTTTCAAAAATCCCAATTTTTTTAGTTTAGTTTGGTTTGCTTGCTTTATTCAAAAACACCAAAAAAATTAGTTCCTGCTCTAGCTGCTACTGCTGTTTTTGGCTTGCCCACCTTTGCCAAAATGAACTCTGCTGAGAACATGTAACATCCCTAAAATCATGTTTTCAAAGATTTCAAATCATGCATGCATGCATATCATTTATGGATCAAAACTCAAACTCATTTGAAAGAAAACGGAATTTGAGAGCTATGATTTTATGTGATCAACATTAAATCAAATGCTACTTTCCAATGAGGGGTTATTTGTTCAAAAACTAAACCTTGTTGCTCTCAGATTGTTTTGCTTGATTGCTAGTGCTTAAACCAAAATTTACAAAACAAATATGGATTTAAAACCAATTTCAAAACTTGATCAAATCAAGTGTTATGTCACTGTTTATTTTATTTGATCAAAAGGACCAAGCTAGTACAGAGAAACCACCTGGTTTTATGCCCAGAATTATGAGTGTTACACTCTGCAAAAATTCAGAAAAAGGTTTGAATTCAAATGGTTTTGAAATCATTTGAAAATGTTTAATGAAAATCAATTTAGAAAAAGAAAAGGCATTAGAAAACAGCATTGGGCCTGGCGCCACCTTTCCAGCCCAACAGCAGAAACGGCCCAAAAGCCAGCCCACCCGGGTTTCCCCCTTCTCTCTCTCTCACCCGCACCCGCTCTGCCCCGCTGACACTTCCACTGGGCCCAAGCCAGGTCAGCACCTTCTTCTCCACCCCCACGCGCGCAGACCCCGTCGCCACCGCTGTTTCCTCCAGAAACGCTGCGATTGATTCCTCGCTTAATTGGCATTGAACCACCGCGTAATTCCCTCACCCCTCCTGGCTACTTAATCACCTCGCCACCGCGGTCATTTTCCCCCACTCAATTTCCTTTAGACGCCGCCAGGCTGCTCGCTTTCCTCTCCACATCACCGCTGCCCCGACGAACTCCGGCGACCGATTGTGGTAAGCTTCGTGCGCGCCTCCCTCTCTGGTTCACGCGAGCTGCTTCGCAACCATCTTGCGCTCCTTCTGACACCCTTAGTTCGTCTTGTACTGCCCCAGGTCGTCGACTCCAACCAACACCGCAAACTCCCGACGCCGTCTCCAACTCCGGCAAGAAATTTCGGTGAGATACGACCGCCCCGTGTTTTCCCTATGACCCTATCTTGTTCACCTGATCAATGCGCACACGCTGATGCCCTCCGTTTGTGTTAGGGCGGATCATAACCTCGCCAACATCGCCGTCCACCTAAGCCCGACGCTGTCCTCGACTCCGTCGAGCTCCCACGGCTACAGCAGCACGCCCCTTCGCCAACCGAGCACACGTTGAGCATCTCCTCGTCACAGCGATTCTGGTGAGCAACCTCCCACCTCCCCGCGCGACCTAGTTCGCCGGCACCGCCACTGACAGAGCACGCCGCCGCCAGTCAGTCTTTGGTAGGTTGATCGAGCATCGTAGGATCTAGATCTAACGCATAAGATAGATCACTTAACGAAGGGGTAAGTTTAGATCTGACCCGCGCGTTTTAGTGAGATCCAACGGCTCGGAAGCGCGATCCAGCGCGAAGCGGTACCAGCCAGTAAGAAAGCGCCGCGTGGCATGTTCTTCGTTTTAAAATTCTGATTTAAATCTATTAGATGTTTAAACTTGTTTAATTCATAACTTTTGATTCCCACGTCCAAATTTGACAAATTTTATATCAATGGAATCAGGAGAGAAATATCTTTCCATATATGAAATGTGTTTAAAGTTTTGTTTCTGTTAAAATGGTTATTTTTACAGAAACGTGTGTAGGCCTATTTTGTGTATAACAAATATTTGGGAAATGTTTTTAATGTTCAAATAAAGGTTGTTTGGCAAGTTTTGAACTTGTTTATGAATCAGTACTGTGCACTTGTCTTGTGGAGTATAGAAAATCATCACATATCATATTGCATGCATCCATATATTTTTGCTTGTATTTATTATGTGATTTGGTGCTATCATTTTATGTGTAGATTTTGGTGCAAATAGTGATTGTGATTGTAGCTACTCTCCAAACTACCAAGGCAAGTGGTGCTTCATGAATTTATTCCTATGTTTTCAAATATGCATTAGAAATATTTTGCTAGTCTTGCATGGATATTTTTGATCTATATGCTATTCTTGGGAAATCCTAGTAGTTGTAGAATTGCTAGAAACATTTCTAAGTCTTATCAATGCCATGCTTAGCCTAGCTAGTAGCAACCAAGGGTGGTTATATTCATGCTATGAATAAATATTTCTAAGTCTTTGGACTATGTTTTTGCTTAATAAAACAACTAAGTGAATGAAACACCTGGGTGGAATGGAAGGAATGGTTTATGTTGAGTGGTTACACAAGGCCCATTTTTATGGTTTACCTTGTGTATATCACTTGTGGAAATCCATCCAGGAACAAAGGGATTTCAGAAGCCAAATGTTAAGAAGCTTCTAGTGCAGCCACTTGGCAATATGGGCTCTGCCTGGATCATATAGGTTGCAATAACTTAGCCATTTGGACAGTTGGTGGTAGTGGGATGATAGGTTGGAGAGCGTCCATTTGGTCTAAGGGAAGGCTTCTGAAAGGTCGTGTCTTGGTGAAAATCAAGTCTTGTGGGGAAAGTGCACAACCTCTGCAGATGGAAGAATCTAAGTACTTAGCCATGTCCCTGGTATTGGACAACTTGAGCATCAAGACATGGAAGCTATCAAGAATCCCCTCATCCCAACTTCTAAGTAAAAACTTGTGGTTGAACAAGGGTGAAGGACCCCAATGTCTATTGGAGGTTCCTTGGGAAAGAATTTGATAAAGAAAAACTTAGTGTTTTCAACTGATAGGCAAAACCTATTTTGGGCAAGCAAGCCTAAGCTACACTTAGCCAAAAATGCATATAGTATTTAGTCCACCAATATTCTACTAAGGTATCACTTGCCAATACTATTCCAATGTATTGACCCACTGTGGCTGTAACTTGTGATGTTGCAGGATATTCTGATGATGATTAGGAGTCATGAGTCTACACTCAACATGATTGCCTGTGGCACATGAAGATGAAGACTTATTTATCTTATTGTATTTATGAACTCTTGTATTAGGCCTGTGGCCATGGAGTTGTAAAATACTATGTTTGTCTCTGGAATGATATGTAATAATGACCTTTGTTTCTGTGTACTTCTGTGGATGCTAGCATTGATCTAGGGACTAGCATTGCAATCACAGGGATCCTTACCTTTATAAAGGGAGGGATCTTACAGAACACCAAGTTGTGTGACTTCACTAGCACCAACAACAATGATTTCCTAAGCACTCCTATTTCTCCACCTGCTCCTGATGTTGTCTTTTATGAAATTAAGCCTGCTTTGTTGAATCTTGTGATGAGAGAGAAATTTTCTGGTGCTGGTTCTGATGATCCTGCTGCCCATCTTAATAGCTTTGTTGAACTTTGTGAGATGCAAAAGTATAAGGATATAGATGGAGATATTATTAAGCTCAGGCTTTTTCCTTTCTCCTTGAGGGGAAAAGCTAAAGAATGGTTTCTATCTTTGCCTAAAAATAGTATTGATTCTTGGACTAAGTGCAAAGATGATTTTATTGGAAAGTACTATCCTCCTGCAAAGATTATTGCTATGAGAAGTGACATTATGAAATTTAAACAGCTTGATAGTGAACATGTTGCTCCTGCTTGGGAAAGAATGAAATCTTTGGTTAAAAATTGCCCTACTCATGGACTCACTGCTTAGATGATTATCCAAACTTTTTATGCAGGTTTGAACTTCTCCTCAAGAAACCTGTTGGATTCTGCTGCTGGAGGTACTTTTATGGGACTCACCTTGGGTGCTGCAACAAGGCTCCTTGATAATATGATGGTTAACTACTCTGAATGGCATGTTGAGAGAACTCCACATGGTAAGAAGGTAAATTCTGTTGAGGAAACCTCCTCTTTGAGTGAAAAGATTGATGTTATTATGGCTATGCTTGTTAATGGGAAAGCTCCTATAGATCCTAATAGTGTTCCCTTAGACTCTTTGGTTGCTCACGAAGAGCAAGTTGATGTGAACTTCATTAGAAACAAAAATTTCAACAACAATGCCTATAGTAATAATTTTGGTAGCAACAACAATTATAGGCCTTATCCTCCTAATAATGGCAATTCCTATGGAAGCTCTTACAATAATGGTAGAAGTGCCCCCTATGAACTTGAAGTCATGCTCAAGGACTTTATTAGTAAACAAACCACTTTCAATAAGACTATAGAGGGAAAGCTTTTAACTGTTGACAAAAATATATCCTCTTTGTTTGAAGCTCAAACTTCCTTGGTTAATAAAATGGATGCTAAACCTGAAACTATGGAAAACACCTTTGCTACTGCTCATGCCATACAAGTAACTATTGATGAAAATGTTAGGATTTTAGCTCAACTTCATGCTAGGTGGGAAAGGGAAGCTGAAATTGATAGAAACAGTAGTGTGTGCACTATCACCACTAAACCACAAGTAGCCCCTATTCCTCCTCCTACTATGCCTAAGCCTATTGATCCTACTACTGGTGATTCTAAGTTTGACTTTGATATTGATGGTTGCAATATTTTTGAAGTGATTATGTTCTTACAAAAGCTTGCTAGAAGTCCTGATGCTAGTGACATGCATGTTGCTTTTACCAAACACATTACAGATGCTCTTGTTAAGATTAAGGAAGAGAAGCTAAAACACAAAACTTCTATTCCTAGGAAAGTAGAAGATAGTTGGGAACCCAGTATTAATATGCAAGTGAATGACTTTGATCTCAAAGCTTCATGTGATCTTGGTTCTAGTGTCTCTATTATGCCTAGGAAGATTTATGAAATGCTTGATTTGCCACCTTTGGAAGATTGTTATTTAAATGTCCCAGTCAATGATAATGCTAAGAAGAAACTCATGGGAAGTATTAATGATGTTCTCATTATGGTTAACAATGCTTATGTCCCTGTTGATTTCTATGTTTTGGATGTTGAATACAATGCTTCTTGTCCAATTACTTTGGGAAGACATTTTCTTAGAACAGTTTGTGCCATAATTGATATGAAAGAAGGCACCATCAAATATCATTTTCCATTCAAGAAAGGTATTGAACACTTCCCTATTAGGAGAGAGAAGTTTCTTTTTGCTCCTCCTTTGAAAGCAAGATTTGATATTAATGCTTCTTCATTTGAAAATACTTGATTTTTCTTGCTTCTTGTACCTAACTTAAAGGCGTTAAAGAAAAGTACTTGTTGGGAGATAACCCAAGAGTTTCCTTGAGTCTTGGAAGTTATTAATACTATAATGACCTCTCCTTATCCTTTTTGTTTTCTTTTTGTGCCAAGAATGACCTCTAGTGAGAGGGAACTAAGATTTGGGGAGTTGCTGTCCTGAAACAGATTTCTGTACTCCACCAAAAAAATTCCTGAGGGGGCTCTATAACTCGGATTGATCTCAAAATTTACTAATAAATCCCCCAGTATGTTGTATAACTTTCGTTAGTTTAACAATTTTTGATTTGAGCAACAGAAGATGCTCGAAAAAATTCGTTTCTACCGGCTGGTCTGTTTTGACAGATTTCTGCCATTATTTGCATTTGCTTCTTATTGATTCCTTTTTGTGCTCTCTTCAGGTAAATTGAGTTTCTTTGAAGGAGTTACTTCAGTGGCTTGTGTTTTTAGTGAAAAGCCTTGTTGTTCCAAAGCTTTGCCAGTGGTCTAATATCTTTTGAATAAGCTAATGTTGCTAATGAAGATTGTGTGAAGTTTTGTATGAAGGAAAAATTTCAGGTATAGAGAAAGAATGATGCAATGAGATGAAGAATGGACAAAAGCTAAAGCTTGGGGATGCCACCATGGTGTCACCCCAAGAAATATCCAAGAGGTACAAGAGTCAAAGCTTGGGGATGCCCAAGGCATCCCCTTCTTCATCAATAAAAAGCTCAGGTCTGTCTAGACACTTCACTTTTATTGTTTCATGCACAGTGTGTTATTCTTGGAGCGTCTTAGTTTTTGTTTGCTTTGCTTAGTTTGTTTAGTTTGATTTAGTAGTTTGTACCCCCGCTCCTGCCGTGTTGTTTTGCAAATAAGTTTGCTTGGTGTTTGGAAAGGAGTAGTAAGTTCTTGCTTGAAGTGCAAGAGGAGCTTGCATTGACTGTGACTTAGACTTTAGCATGACATGCTAGGTGTTGTTTTATCATTATGCTTAGTGATTATTGCTGTAGCATGTCTTGTTCCAAACAATTGGGATTTCTTAGTGTGCCTTGAAGAAATTATGTGTTGTTTTAGCATGCAAAAGCATAGTATTGTGGTATTATCCTTTGATGTTTTGCTTGGATTGACTTGACACATGCTCACACCATGTTATGACTATGACAAGTCACCATTAGCCTCTATTATCATTTAGTCCTTGACTTGTAGTACCACTGTTTGCTTTGATTAGTTTGCTTTGCTGCATTGCATAATTATAGCCATTATTGCTCTCTTAGTTGGTTGCTCCCAGTCTTTTGCTAGCCTCCACTTGTATGAGTAAGTTCTACTCATCCTTCCAACTCCCAAGAAACCAAGTTATTCCAAAGTGTCCACTATAAACTCCTATGCATGGTGTGCTACACCATTCCAAGTATATTCTTGTTTTCAACTATCTTCCAATTAAAAACTATTTTGTTATGTGAAAACTTAGTGATTAAAGCCCTCACGAACTTGATGGAACATTTTATTATTTTCCCCTAATAAACTTGAACCATTGAGGCAACTTTATTGTATATGCTTGCACTTATAAGTTGGAATTAGCAGAACTGTGCTGTCACGGGGAACGTTTTCAACATTGCACTTGTACTTTTTGTACTCCGTTGATATCATGCTCTTTTGTCTATGGATGTTACTGGTGTGAAATGAAGTGGGAACTTGTAAGTCCATGGAGTTTGTATTCTGTGTTAGAGAAATGCCTGGGCCGCTAGCCTAAGCCATGCCTAATCATGGTGGAAACTTGCATCATCATCATAGTGACATCTATGAAGCATTCTTCTTATAAAAAAAGAGAGACACATTGAGAAAAGAGGAAAGAGCGAAAAAGCACCATATTCCCATGATACATAAGAATAATTGCTGAGATGCTCATTGTTTGCTTGCCTTGTCATTTTGGTTATGGGAAAGCTCCTGAACCATGTGCAAGGGGTACCTCGTTGGCGGTTCTCAATGATATGCAACTACTTACAATGACAAGAACTTGCATGGGCCCTAAGTTGAGTATCCATGAGGTGTAGCCCTTATAGTCAAGGGTCTTGAGATTGCCAACTTATACTTTGTCAAGCATATACTCCGGCTTTGCCACTTTAACCTTAACCACTTCAAGATGATTATGATAGGGGCAATGAGGGCTGAAAGCTAACAAGTACCATAATTTTTGGAAGCTCTTTTTGAAACTTGTAATCCCTGCTGCTTTTACAAAAAGGCCTTTCTCCCACCATTATTGAGTCTCCACCTTCTACCTTTAGGCACCATTAAGAGAGCATAGTTGTCATTCTGTGTGCAATGTTCCAAAGCTTATTAATTGATGCATATTGTGTTATTACTTGTTCTTGTGCTATTTGTTTCTAGTCACCCTTGTGAACTTTGCAGGTGTCCTATGCATTATATTGCTACTCTATGAGGGACAAGATGATTGCCACTATGCTATTTTTTCTGCATGTGAAACAAACAAACGTTTTTCAATGCATATTATTCATGATCTTTGTTTGTAGCTTGCCAAGTTGCATGCATAATTACTATGTCCTATTTTTAGAACTCCATCTTTCATGCACATGTTTAGAGTTCTTTGATCCCAGCTTTCAATGCTTGCAAATGGTTGGATCTTTATTGTGAGGGTACATGTCACCTCAAAAATTATTCTTTTTATCACTTACCTACTCGAGGACGAGCAGGAGTTAAGCTTGGGGATGCTGATACGTTGGAAACGTATCTATAATTTTGATGCTCCATGCTTGTTTAGTATCTACTTTGATTTACTTGTCTACACTTTGAGGTGCTTTTTACATGTTTTCTGGTACTAACCTATTAACAAGTTGCAACAGTGCCAGATGCCTGTTTTCTGCTGTTTTTGGTTTTAGAAAATTTAGTAAAGAAATATTCTCGGAATTGGACGGGACAAACGTCAAATTCAATTACTTTCCATGGGGAACAAGAAGTCCAGCGGAGAGCCGGAGGGGCTGGCCAGGGGGGTCAGACCCACCCCAGGCGTGGGATCAGGTGGACCCGCGCCTGGCTAGGGTTTGGCGGCCCTGGTAGCCTCCCGAACTCGCCCCTTCGCCTATAAGAAGCCCCCGATGCAGAAACTCTCAGTACCCGATCATAAATCCATGAAACCGTCTATAGCCGCCGCCACCATCGTCCCTAGATCGGGGGGATCTGAAGTTCTTCCCGGTACCCTGCCGAAGGGGAGATCATCCCGGAGGCCTTCTCTCCGATATGATTAGTGAGTAGTTCCACCTTGGACTATGGGTCCATGTAGTAGCTAGATGGTTGTATCTCCTCCTTGTGCTTTCATGTATATATCTTGTGAGCTCCGTTCATGATCAAGATCTAATCTATATGTAATCATGCATGTTGTGTTTGCGGGGATCCGATGGATATTGAGATTATTATGTTGGTTTAATTAATGGTTTTATCTTTATGATTCTATCATGTCTGTGTTGTTTGTGATCTTGCATGCTCTCCGTTTCTAGTGGTTATCTTGGCCAAGTAGTTGCTAGTGACTCCAAGAGGGAGTATTTATGCTCGATAGTGGGTTCATGCCTTTAGTTTCTAAGGGAAGTGACATAAATCTCTTCGGTTGTAGATGTGCTATTGCTACTAGGGAGAAAACAACGGTCTCTTGTTCATGGAACATGTGGACTGTTTACCTTACACACTTTGCTTAAAGCAGTTGTCTGTTGCTTGCAACTTAATACTTGAGGGGGTGCGGATGATAACCTGAAGGTGGACTTCTATTCATAGATGCAGTTGGATTACGGTCTATGTATATTGTTGTATTGCCCAATCAACTTCATAGGACCTTTATGGCTAGTAATTGCATTGTTATGCCTTGCTTAGTTCCTGTCAATTGCCCCACTGTAATTTGTTTACCCTTCATGCCATGTTGTTTATTTAAGGAGAGAACCTCTAGTGAACTATGGACTCCGGTCCAATCTTTACCATTGATACATCTTCCACTGTTACATGTTTACTTGCTGCAAACCATTACCTTCCACACCATACGTTTAATCCTTTGTTACAGCAAACCGGTGAGCTTGACAACCTCACTGATTCGTTGGGGCAAAGTCTTGAGTTTGTGTTGTGCAGGTCTCCACGTTGCCAGCAACACCTATGTGACGTTTCCTTCCTCTTACTGGTTCGATAACCTCGGTTTCTTACTGAGGGAAACTTGCTGCTGTGCTGCTTCATACCTTGCTCTTGGGGTTTCCAACGAAGCGTTCCACGACAAGTATTGGGCGCCATTGTAACATCCCTAAAATCATGATTTCAAAGCTTTGCATATCATCCATGCCTTCATAATCATTTAGGGATCATTTTCAAAGTTTTACAAAAACAAAAGCATTTGTATGCTTATTATTTAAGCAAGGCAATGGCCATATTGTTACCTTCTAATAGGAAAATACTTATTTTAATCAGTAAGGATTTGGACTTGAGCTTGAGTGTTGTTCCTAAGGTTTGGTCAAGGTTTTCAAAAACAAATTATGATTTATAAACCACTCATATACTAATTATAAACATTTAACTAAGGCATGGTTTAAATTTCTTTTTCAAACCCAACTTGAATTTGAATGTGAGCAGATGGGTTACACACCCTAGGATGCAAGATTCAATAAACAAATGTTTGGAGAAAGTTTTATTTGAAACAGATTTGATTTGAGCATTTGAATTCAAACCAGAAAATTCAATCAGAAAAAGAAAAAGAGAAAGGGAGAAAAAAATAAAACAAACTAACTAATCTAGCCCAACCCAGCCCACTCAGCCCATCTAGCCCAGCAGCTTCTTCCCCGCAGAAAACGTTTCGCACCACTGGGCTAACCCGCACCGTCACTGACGACTAGACCCCACTCCCGGTATCACTCTCTCACTGAACGCCAGGCCCCACATGCCAGTCATCGTCTCCACTCCGCGACCCCTTCTTCCCCAAATTACGCCGGTTGTTTCCGGTGATTAAACCCCGCATCAATTCGATTGATTGCACAAGTAATTCTCTCCCGCGACCTTGCATACTTAATCGCCTGCACCCTCCCCTCCTTTTCCCCAGTCGACACTCTCTCTCTGCCCCTAGGCTGCTCGGAATCGACCCCGAACCACCCACTTCTCTGACGAGCTTCAGCTCAAATTCCGGCCAACCACTGTCGCCCCTTGCCTGACACCGCGAGTGAGTTCCCCATCTCCCTCTGCACCTGCCAGTATCACCCACTCTCCCGCGCACGCTCCCATTCGTCGGCAACCTCAACATCAAGCAAGCACCGCCGTCTGTCTCAACTCCGGTGACGTCTCCTGGTAGTTCCCGACCGCCCCTGTCTCTCTTTTTGTTGCTCACGTATTTGCCGTGCCCGACGTACACACTGTTTGTTTCACTCTGGCATGATCTACAACGCCGGCAATGACGACGAACAGCCGTGCCCGACGTCTGCCTCCACTCCGACGAAGAATCCCCACCGTGTCCGTGCGCCCCTTGACAAGCCACTGCCACGTTGAGCTCCAGCACGCCTCTGCGAGTCAGGTAAGCCCCTCCACTGACCCCAGCCCCCTCTGTAGCCGCCGCGACGCCATAGACCGAGCGTGCCGCCGCTCACCGCCGCCGCTGGCGCCGCCCATCTATGGTCGTTTGATCAGCAACCGTCAGATCTAGATCCAACGCATGCGATAGAGTCACTTAGCGAAGAGGTACGCATTAGATCTGGCCGTGCGTTTTCATTTAGATCCAGCGGCTCTCGTTGATCGATCCAGCCGAATCGGTATCAGCCAATCAGAACACGCCGTGTGGCCTGCGTTTAGATTTAAAAACAGAATTTAGATCTATTAGTGATTCAAACTTGTAAAATTCATAACTTTTTATCCACACGTTCAAATTTTACAAATTTTATATCGTTGGAATCAAGAGAAAGAATTCTATCTGTTTATGCAATGTGTTTAATGTTTTGCCTATGTAAAAAATGGTTATTTTTGCAGAGACATTTGTATGCTTAGTTTGATTATGGAAATTATTTGAAAAATGTTTTAAAGACCAAATGAAGTTTATTTTGAGTGTCTTGGTCTTGTTTATGTTTCAGTACTGTATACTTGTCTTGTTTGGTGTAGAAAAAAAATCATCACATGGCATTTGCATACATTCATATATTTTTGTTTGTATATTTTGTTATGTGATTTTGGTGCCATTATTTTATGTGTAGATTTTGGTGCTAATAGTGATTGTGGTTGTGAAGATTGTTGCTACTCCCCAAACTACCAAGGAAAGTGGTGCTTCATGTTTCTATCCCAATATTTTACCTATGCATTAGAAATATTTTGTATAGGACTTGCATGATTATTTTGCTAAGTATCTATATGCTATGCTTGGGAAATCCTAGTAGTTGTAGCAATTTTAGAATTTCCTTAAAGTTAAGATACTTGCTATTGCCATGCTTAGACTAGATAGTAGCAACCAAGGGTGGATTGTATAATCATGCTATGAGAAATATTTCTAAGCCTTTGGACTTATGTTTTGCTTAATAAAACAACTAAGTGAATGAAACACCTGGGTGGAATGGAAAGATTGGTTTGTGTTGAGTGGTTACACAAGGCCCATTTCTATGGTTTACCTTGTGTATCTAACTTTTGGAAAGCCACCCAGGAACAAAGGGATTTGAGATGCCAAATGTTAAGAAGCTTCTAGTGCAGCCACATGGCATTATGGGCTCTGCCTGGATCACATAGGTTGCAATAACTTAGCCATTTGGACAGTTGGTAGTAGTGGGATGATAGGTTTGGAGCGCGTCCATTTGGTCTAAGGGAAGGCTTTTGAAAGGTCCTGTCTTGGTGAAAATCAAGTCTTGTGGGAAAGTGCACAACCTCTGCAGATGGAAGAATCTAAGTACTTAGCCATGTCCCTGGTATTGGACAACTTGAGCATCAAGACATGGAAGCTATCAAGAATCTCCTCATCTCAATTTTCTAAATAAAACTTGTGGTTGAACAAGGGTGAAGGTTCACCAATTTCTATTTGTGTTTCCTTGGGGAAAAGTTTTGTCAAAGAAAAACTTAGTGTTTTCAACTAATAGGTAAACCTATTTTGAGCAAACAAATCCTAAGATACACTTAGCCAAATTCATATAGTATTTAGATGTCAATATTCTACTAAGGTATCACTTGTCAATACTATTCCAATGTATTGACCCACTATGGCTGTAACTTGTGATGTTGCAGGTTATTCTGATGATGATTAGGGGTTATGAGTCTACACTCAACATGCTTGCCTGTGGCACATGAAGATGAAGACTTATTTTATATTGTTATGTTTAAACTCTTGTATTAGGCCTATGGCCATGGAGTTGTAAAAGACTATGTTTGTCTCTGGAATGATATGTAATAATGACCTTTGTTTCTGTGTACTTCATCTTAAACTGTGGATGCTAGCATTGATCCAGGGACTAGCATTGCAATCACAGGGATCCATACCTTTAAAAGGGAGGGATCTTACAGCCATCAATAGCTACTAGAAACGGAGAGCATGCAAGATCTCAAACAACATAGACATGATAGAATCATTAATCAGTCTGACATAGTAATCTCAATATCCATCGGATCCCCGCAAACACAACATGCATGATTACAGATTGATGATCTTGATCATGAATGGAGATCACAAGATCTAAACATGGTAGCACAAAGGAGGAGAAATGTAGCGGACCCGAACCTGGCTTCGTTCGAAACCCCTATGATTACAGTGCTAGTCCCTGGATCGAATAGCTAGCACCCACAGTTTAAGATGTAATATCAAGATACAAAGGTCATATTACATCGCATGATCCAGAATATAAATACTTTATTACAATCTCATAGCAATAGGCTATCTTATTACAAAGCAGCGGAATAAAAGTAAAGCATGGAGTCCTTCTTCTTCATGTGCCACAGGCAAACATGTTGGGTGCAGACTCATAACCCCTACTCATCAAACATTACTATCATCAAGTAATCCTGCAACATGATAAGTTACAGCCACAAGGGTCCATACATTTGAATTGTATTAGCAAGTGTCACTACTATGTGGAAATAAGTTGGAGTCTATCAATACATGCATATTTGGATAAGTAGAGTTTAGGCTCATTTGTATAAAGCAATATGGTTTTATCCTATCTTTTCAAAATAGTTTTGATCTTTCAACAATCTTTCTGAACTCCTTGGCAAACTCCAAGTGTTTCTAATCCCTTGTTTACACCATCAAGTTTTACTTTGAGAAATTGGAATGTCGAGATCTTCCATAGCTTCAGGCCTTAGTTGCTCAGAGTTGTCCGTAACCGGGGACACGTCTAAGCACTTAGAATTTGATCTTCTGCAGAAGTTGTACACTTTATCCACATGACACAATTTCGTCTTGACGCCACAAGTGTCCGCTGGATAAGTACACACCAAATGGAGTACCGGCAGATCGAGAATGTGACAAAGTCTTTCCATAGAAGTCCTCCCAATACATAATGCTAGCACGTCTACCAGGCACCAACGTAAGGATATACTTCCAATACATAATTCTAGTTAACCTGAATAGGTACCAATGCAAGGTTCTTCCACTATGTAATTGACTAAGCAAGAGCCCATTTAGCATGTGGCTATACACGGAAGCCACTGTACGAGAAACATGTTCAATATCTAAGTCCCTGGGTGGTATTCTTCTAGTGCACACATGAAAAAGATAGCCATAGATACGGTTCCCTTAGTTGCCACCTTATTCACAACTGAGTATCCACATTCCACCCAGGTGATTCATTGAGTACTTGTTTTATTATATAAAACATATATTTTTCCAACACTTCATATAATCATAACATGGTATTCCGCCCTGAATCTATAGCAAGGATTAGCATACTACAACTACGATGTTTCCATTAAGGAAGATATAAAGGATATCCTAATAGGACATAGCATATCATAGTAACATAGTAGTCCTATCATGCATACTACAAAAATTCCACTAAGTGTAATGAAAATAGTAGGACATGGATGATAGTGCCACTTGCCTTAGTAGTTGGCGGTGTTGGTACGCTCTTCACAGTTACAAACTAGGAAATTCACACAATCTATCAAACAAAACAACCAAGACAAAACATACACAAGATCAACACTAATGACAACACAAAAATCATGCAAAGTATGCAAACATGCAAGATGGCAATTCTTATTATACAAATTGTTATAACAAGGTTCTGAACATTACCAAGTGATTTCTGAAAATTTTATATTTTCAAGATTACAAATGCAACCATTTGTGCAATTGTAGCAATTAGCAATATTTTCTAACACTTGGAAATGCCATTCTCACTAAATAATTGCCATGGTATTATTTATACTAGACTAAAAATATATTTTTGTCTTACTGTACAGAGGGTTCAATATACAACCATTTGCAAAAGGATTCACTTAAAAATAATTTAGACAACAATTTTTATACTCAAAATACTCCAAACATTGTTCTGTATAAAACGTGATTTTAACAGACTCAAAAATATGATTTAGGAATTCTTTTGTATATTTTAAATTTGGAATATATCCAAAGTCTCGTGTTCTTAAGTGGTCAATTCAATTTTGAGAAGAAAGTTCTTTCTCTTAGTTTTAAAATGCAACAATGCATGCTTCATGATTTTGAGGTTTTAAAAACATGCATACAACTCAGAAACAAAATTGTTTTATTTAAGATTTGTTTTGAAGGAGTTATATTAAATAGTCAAAAGGTTTTTGTTCCCTCTGAATTTCCAAGACTTAGTTTTTCATTTTGTTTAAGTTTTTCCACATTTCAAATTTGCAAAATTTTCGAATGTGATAGACTACCACCCTTAAAAGGAATCTCGCCCCGAGATTCGAGAAGGCTAGAAAGAATAGGTTGAGTTTCAGGATAACTAGGGTACTACCACCCTTAAAAGGAAATTTTGTAAGGTTTCATTTGTGCTTGTGCAGCCATCAGTTGTTGCATCTCATTGACATTGTTCTTATTGTTGTTCGTGTGTCTCGGAGGCATCTGTTGGTTTAATAGGAATAAGGAATGATAGATAGATAGATCTAAAGAAGTTCTAATACACAACTCAAGAAAAGCAAGTTCAATCAAACAAACAACCAGTAACTAATCACTTAACAACTGTAACATCCCAACATTTAGGAACTAACGAAGGGTAGATTTAGGAATTTGGGATGTTGCATGCATTCATTTGTGAAAATGTGGGTAAAATTTTCGCCAAATAAAAACCTATAGTGATCAAGGTTTCTTTCATACTTTGAGATTAGGTTTAGTCTTAAAGGATGATTGCTATAGACTTTGATATGATCTTTGAGGAATTATGTGTTTTGGAAAATGAATTTGAATTTTAAACTTGAGTGTTTGAATTATAATTCAAATGAATTAGGAATAAGGTTTGAACTTGATTTAATTAAGAGTTAATTATTATAACTCAAACTTTATCCAAAGAAAACAATTAAGAATATGAAAACTTATTTCATATTTTTATTCCATAAATAAGTTACAAAAATGTAACTTATTGAAATTATCCACAAACTTCACAATACAAATTAAATAAAGAATAAGAATATTTCTTCATTGATAATCATATAATCTTTATTACTAGTACAAAAGAATAAAATGAAGATTACAAAATAATAAAATGAAAATTACAAAAGAATAAAGAAGATTACATTCACTATCCTATAAAGAAAACCTAAACTAAAATCTTCATCTTCAAATCTGTACCTGCAAGACAAACACTAATAAAGAAATATAAAAAAG
The DNA here is from genome assembly GCA_916181665.1 of Avena sativa. NCBI lineage: Eukaryota > Viridiplantae > Streptophyta > Magnoliopsida > Poales > Poaceae > Avena > Avena sativa. The sequence continues at coordinate 179,929,679 of OV702284.1, read as the reverse complement.
GTTAGAGTTAGAATTGTTTTACTCTCAGACATGTCAGTGAGGTGCACTGAACAAGTTTCATCATTGAGAAATTTATGAAAAGGGGCAAGTTTCACCAGCCAGGTAAAAGTAATCAGATCAAAGTAACTCTCAAGTCCAAAGCATATCCACAAGTGCACAGCAAGCACACAAGCAGGACACACACCTAAATGCATGTGGTGTGCTGTCAGCTTCACAGCACAGCTCCAACACACAAAACCATCAACACAGCCGTGGAGAGGCACTAGTGCATCTCTTCACTGCTCACACACAAGAACAACCAGCAGCTAAACCAAGGACAACAACCAGCAACCAAACCAACCAAAGCCCAAGATCTCATCACCAGGATGGTGACATAAGGAGGGGGAAGGATCTGGTGGACAGCAAGACCAAGTACAGGAGCTAGGAGGAGCAGGCTAGCTCAAGGTCAAGCATAGGAGCTCAGCAAAACAAGATCAACATCACCACCCAACTTCATAATCATCAGTTTTTTTGGTATCATAAAACCATCACATGATCTAATCATATTTTCTAGACAGAAGCATGTCTTGTTTTATGAAACAAACTCTCAGGAAGCACCCAAGTGGGGTGAATCCATCATTGAGATTTTAAACTCTAAAAGCAAACAACAAAGTACAAGGATCCAACCAAAACTTAGAACAACATCATTGATTTGGTTGTCAAGCTATATATTTCAATCCAAGCACAAATATAGCTAAGATTTCAATTCTAGGCACATCTCTAAGATAAGGGTAGCACCTTAGAAGCTAATCTTTAAGCCTACTATCATTTTATCCAAGCTTTGATTCAATAAACAATAGATGGTACCACTACCAGGACTATCCATATGAATCAACTAGATAAGGCCTAAACCCCTAAGCCTCAGACCAACATCATTGGTCTTAGGGATTTCAGAGAAGAACAATTCTACTTATCTTTTAAAGCCAAGTTTGTTTTAAGATTAAACCAACCCAATCAATGGATTAGAATGAATCTTGTGTGCCATGTCAACATGGTGTCACAAGAACCATTCTACATGAATCAGGATAAACATTCAATCATCACAGATTCATTCAATCAATCTACCAATCATTTTCCTGTCAATACAGGAATCATAATTAGGACATTTCTATGTAAATCTTCACTGTCTAAGATCATTCTGATCTCAAACCACATATTAATTCTCAAGCCAACAGCACTAGGTCAGTGATTACATCACACCATACTCATTATCATTAACCAAGAAATGACAGTGGTAGGTTATCAAACCCACTGACTTTACCAAGCATTAGTTTCAGAGCAACTAGGTCATCTGAATCATATGAAATCTAAGCATATAATCATCTAATAAGCCACCAAAACCATTATAGTTCATCTCAAGCAACATGCCTCAGGCTAATAAGCATTTAGCATGCTTACAGACCATCCACACATGATCTAATTCATCCAGTATATGATCAATCACAGGATAAGAACCCTAAATGAAATAAATCATCTTAATCAGGACAAGACAGTAACCAGAGAGGTCACTGCCAACATCTAGCATACGATCAGCGAGCGTAGAGAGCACTAGGGGAGAGGAACAGAACTCACCAAAGGTCCTCACTGAAGACTAGAAGAGGAAGCATAGGTGGCTGACGACCTAGACGGGACGGGGAGCACCCCCAAGAGGGGGCACTGCGACCCATACATCGCCACGGCGACGACCATGACCATGCCTTAAGGCTAGGAGCATCACCACGACGCACAACGATAGCGGCAGCACAAAGATCCACGCCAACCCCCAAACCCTAGGGTTCGGGATGGCATCGATCCGTCGCGGGAGAGCACCATGCTCAAATCTAGTTGGATAGAAAGGATGGGCGTAGTCGACAACCTCCTACCGCACCACGGCGACGACCAGAACGGCCCACGACGGCGGGAATCGCCGGCGGCGATATCACCAACCACGGGGTCGGGGACAGAAGAGGAGAGGAGTGAGCTCGAGGGTGAGAGGCAGCGAGGGAGTGGGCTGAGTTGGGCCAGACCCTTCGGGGTGGCTATTTTGACTATGTCTAATCGGCCACCAGGGCCCAATAAGATTAAGCCAGCCGAAAACCCTTTAAGGCCTGTTTTAATAAATAGGAAAAGACCAAAATACCCCTGAACTTAATTAGATTCTAGAAAATAAAATAAAAGTCCAAAAAATATAAATAAAATATTTTTGGATTCACAATAATCCACAATATCGAAATAAATTAAGATGTAAAATTTAATACATTTAAATTTTATTAAGAATTTTGAAAATTATATATTCCTTATGGAATTTTACAAAATTATTGAAAGATGATAAAAATAAATAAAAATCACTTTCATTATATATTAATATTGTAGTATTTTTTGAAAAAAAAATACGAAATAAATATCTAATAACAATTTTTGATATTTAAGTGATAATTCCTAAAAGAATTATTAACTCCATAAAAGTCAAATAAAAGGGAAATACAATAAAATAATTCAATATATGTTATAAATATTAAAAAGTAATATTTATAAATCCTTTATTATTGATAAGACTTTTTATAATAATGGGGAGAATGCATATCAAGTTAAATGATGCATTACATTACTTACATAATCATTTTGCTTCTTTAAATATTGTCCTTACTGGGCAATAATGATGTTTTTGTAGACATAGAAGCTCAAGGTCCAGTGCAAGCATCAGACTTCACTACCTTGCCATCACAAGGCGAGTACATCAGTTGCTCATGTCCTTTGAAGAGTCTTTATCAAAGTATTTACAAATTGTGTGTTATCATATATACTATAAAAGAAAGAAAATATTATTTCACAAATAAAGAAATCATAGATATCATCCTAAGTGATGATATAATGGAGCAATAGAACTTAGGGTTCTATTTGCAATAATGATGATCAAGTAGGGACTTAATAACCCCTAACATCAGTGATTCTAGCGTCGTATATTACGCGTTAGCCATGAGATTTGGAATGGGACAGAGAAGTCAGCTGTATCTTCTTCCTCTCGCATGAAGCCGGATGTGCAGGTCGTGGCTGTTCTCCTCGTAGCGTGCATATTAATTGGTAATTCGTAGAGTATATGCAGCACAGGGGTGGGAACCCTCATCGTCCCACGATAGTTCTGGCAACTAACGGTTTGTAGAAACCATTGTCGCAATTCATTATGTGGGCATGGTGTACACCAAGGAGGCATGTGAGGTCGCGGAGGGGGCAGTGATTGGCTTGGACCAGCTACTGGGCCCCACATCATGGAATTCTGGATGGGAAAGTACGCCCGGTTGTGCAACAAGGAGTTGATCTCTCATGGGTAAAGTAACGCACCTCTGCAGAGTGTAAGAATTGTAACTTGTTACTCCCTGTTCCGGGAAGGAGCTACGAACGCGGCAGGAAAGGAACTCCATGAAAGTTCTGGTCAACCTGTGAAGGCTGATTGTCACAGATTTTCATAATAATATCAATCTTTGAAGAAATATTTACAAAAATTGCATAGTGCCAAGGATTTATAACCTGAGGTGGTAGTTAGAGCATCAAACTTCCCACCTTGCATATAATGAACTTGTTGGGTAACGTTGTTACTCATTCTTTCCTTTGATCCCTTGCTTAGACTCTGAGGATCCCGAAGACGTGCCAATGTATGCAGCCGAATGTCAAGTAGATGTGTTCTACGAGGAACCTGATCTGTCCGGAGGTGTTGAAGGAGTGGATTACGAAATCCGATACGGTGTCGATGATAACGAGTCCAACTAAGTATCCCTAGTTAGTATTAACCAATGGAGCCGAGCAGCATGAACTCTATAGAATGAGCTGCTGAGCTCAACTCCTAGTCGGAGTTGCTACTTTTAAATTCCGCTGAAACACTTTATATTTTGGTTTGTAAGTTGAATCTTTAGGAAGTCTTGAACTTACATTATTGTAATAATAATAATGTGTGTATATTTGTAATATGGACCCGCAATGTTTCTGTTGTACCACTCTGAGGGATGTGATATTTACGGAACGGTGTTCTGTGAATGTCATGTCAACGACTATAGTGTACTACACATGCAGTGGTATGCTGGGTCACCGCAGTTGGTATCAGAGCAAATTGCTTTGACCTTAGGTTGGAAACCTAGTAAAGGGTATTACCTGTAGAAAAGTTTAGCAGCGATAAAGAATTCTCTAAAAGTACTATAATGGGTATTCAATTGAGAATATTCCGTTATATATTTTAGTGCGATAATTCTTTGTTATGATGCAATATATTATTGGATACTAATTAAAATTATTTTTCTGATATACAGAGATATGTCACCAAAGTTTCCAAAACAGACTTTGGTAAGGAAAGAGGAGACTCTTGATGATTATCAAGGATCATTCACAGACCAACTCCGTCAACTTTTAAAGCTCTTTAGTTGTTCAACTAGAATTCCAGTGAACACTATCACTTACCTTGATGGCCTAGATGTTATCCAAGTATCGTGTGAGTATCCAAATTCCATAGGAGCTTCGATTATATCACGATCTACCTATAGGAGAAGGTAGGAGTCATTTAGCTTCATATCATGTTGCTGTTGTGGAGGCGATAGCTAATATCCGGGAGCAGAAAACCAAGGAGTTAGAAGGTAGCACATTTTCTGTGATACCTCATGATTCTATAGACTCGTAGCCTATACCGGATCATCTTATTCTGATTAAGAAGCATCCTAAGTTAGCTTCCAAGTTTATGGATAGATATCGAACACTCATTGCGTCTTTTTATAAGACACATCAGGTGATTGTTGAAGTTAAAAATGATATGGTAGAGGATCTAACTGATCCAGAAAGGAGGAAGCAGTTAGCATTCTAGTTAGAAAAGGAAGCAAGTAGTAGTGCAACACCTATCTTTAAGGATATACGTATAGATCTTGAATCTTTTATACCATATCCTTATTCCCCAAGACCTGAACCTATAAATGATCCTACTATGGATATGAGGTATGCCGTACCACAGGGCTCAGAGGATGGTTCTGACTCAGAACTTCCTATTGAGAATTCGGATGGTTGGACAATGGGATCATATGAAGGGTCTCATGAACACCAGATGTCCATAGATGGTTCTGACAGAAATGTTGGACAATCTAGTTGGATGGGTGCAAGGATGAACCCTAATAACAGTAGTAGAAATAACATGTCAATAGATGATCAGGATGAAGAAGAAGATCCTGAGGAGAGAGTGTTTGAATCATCAACATATTCTCAAAACCTAGGGAATATACATTATCCAGTGTTTAATTATCTTGCCCAAGAGAGCACCTGGGAAGCAGCAGGATCTACGTATCCTATTGACAACTCAAGGAATGAAGCTCAGGAGATGCAGGCTAGAGATAATGTTGAATATGTTTTTGAAGACTTTTCAGCTGAGCTCGAGGGAGTCAATGCGCTCAGGTTGAGTAATGACTCAAGTCCTGACACTTCAGATATAGAGTATGTTCCTTCTGGAAGGTCATTTGTTCCACAAACTGTGTGACGAACTACACGTCATCACAGTTGGACATCAGGCATGTATGATGAGTGTAGTTACTACTAGAAAGAGGCCACTAGTTAGTGATATCAAATACCGTATATTGTACTCCAAGTAATAAGGTAGTGAGATGAATATGGTAGTTTCGTGATTATACCTATATGGTATATGTTGTAAGAACTTTGTATCATTATGATATTAAGTATAATATGTGAAATGCATATTTGGATTTTCTTTGGATCATCATTGTGTGACTAGTTCTGTGCGTAAAGTCGAGCTCAGAACACATGTGCATGATGTAATTATGAGTATTCGCTTTATGTTGCAGGATTAGAGGGTCATGGATATGGGTGTAGAAATGGAAACCGAGCAGCAGCGGATGGAGCGAGAGGCCAAGGAGAAGGCCGATGCAGATGCAGCAAATCAAGGAGCATTACCACCACCGCCAATGAGGCCGTTAATGGAGCAGAATTTTATGCAGTGTATGCAAATGATGCAAGAGACCCAGAACAAGTTCATGGAAGAGTTGCTGGGGTGAGCAAATCAGAGGGCACCTAAAGGTGGGGTGATTTCCAGAATGCAAGACCATTACCTTTTGCATCAGCTCCTGAACCAATGGATGAAGAAGATTGGCTAGCAGATACTGAAAGGAAGCTGAAAACTGTAGGTTGCAATGATGAGGAGAAGTTGAGGTATGCAACTCATCTTCTGACTGGACCTGCAGCATCCTGGTGGGAAAATCAGTTGGCCATGCAACAACCAGGAAGGGAGTTTACCTGGGAAGAGTTCAAGCAGAGATTCCGTGAATATCATGTTCCGGAAAGTGTTATGAAGTTGAAGCGGAGAGAGTTTGAGGAGCTCCAGCAAGGATATACTAGTGTCATGAAGTACATCCGGGAGTTTATTCAACTGTCTCGCTTTGCTGAGGAGGATGTCAACACTAAAGAGAAGCGGAAGAAGTGTTTCTTGCGTGGATTAAATCCATTTGTGAAGATGCAGGTAAGGTTAGCCAATAAGCAAACTTATCAGCAGTTGTTGGATGCAGCCATTACTTTTCAAGATGATTATAAGAATGTCCAAGAAGATAGGAGGAAGAGAGCTAAAAAGGAAACCAAGAGGATTCAGGCAAGCAAACCTAAACCTAACCAGGAGTTCAAACCTCGGAATAGGAATTATGGTAACAATAACAATAACAACAACAATAACAAGGGCAGTGGTGGAAATCAATCCAATCCGAGAAGGAATGTTATTTGTAACAATTGTGGAATTCCAGGGCATTTCAAGAGGGAATGCAAAACGCCTGTAGTGATCTGCTACGGTTGTGGTCAAAAGGGGCATATCAAGCCCGATTGTCCGAGCAAACCACCAGGAGGTTGGCCTACCAAGGGAGGAGGACAAGCCAGTGGAGGAAATGGACAGCCCAATAAAGGAGGAAATAATGCCAAAAACAACAATGGCAAGAGGAACCGACCTACCGGGAAACTGAATTGTGCAACCCTTGAGGAGGTGGATAATTCGGAGCATGCATTGATAGGTACGCTCAATATCCTTACCAATCCTGACAAAGTTCTATTTGATACTGGTGAAACTACTTCATTCATTTCTGAAGAATTTTGTGATAAGTTCGGGATTAGAAGGGCAACGTTAGAAAGTCCTATGACCGTAGTTATGGCAGGAGGGAATGTGATTGTACGCCACATAAAACAAGATCAGGTTATCTCGATCTGTGGTTGTACATATTTCACAGACCTTTATGTGATTCCTTAGAAGGGAATTGCAGTAGTGCTGGGAATGGATTGGATGATGGAACACAGAGCTCAGATAAATTGTGAGAAGAAAACTGTCTCAATCAAAACTCCAAGTGGAGCAAGGATAGTTTACCAAGCAGATAAGAACAGTCATATCATGGTAGATCTGAAGTTAAACTCAATGAAACAGGTCAAATTGGAAGAGATTCCTATAGTAAATGAATTCCAAGATGTTTTTCTAGCAGAGCTACCGGGAATGCCACCAGACCGGGAGATAGAATTCACTATTAACCTAATTCCTGGTACAACACCAATAGCTCAAGCACCATATAAAATGGGACCCAAAGAGTTAAAAGAACTCAAAGAGCAAATTGATGAGTTAGCCAGAAAAGGATTTATTCAGGAAAGTGTATCTCCATGGGGAACACCAGTAATCTTTGTGGATAAGAGAGATGGTGGAAGAAGAATGTGTGGTGATTATAGAAACCTAAACAACGTTACTATCAAGAATAAGTATCCTTTACCTAGAATTCAAGATTTGTTTGATCAAGTGAAAGGAGCTGGAGTATTTTCAAAGATCGATTTAAGATCTGGATACCATCAAATAAAAATCAAACCGGAAGATGTTCCAAAGACAGCATTTGTCTCAAGATATGGACACCATGAGTATCTGGTAGTACCATTTGGTTTGACCAATGCACCAGCAATATTCATGAATCTGATGAACAAGATCTTCATGCCATATTTGGACAAGTTCGTCATAGTCTTTTTTGATGATATTCTGATATATTCCAAGGATAAGGAAGGGCATGCTGATCATTTGAGAATAGCATTGCAGACCTTAAGAGACCACAAACTTTATGCTAAGTTCAGTAAGTGTGAATTTTGTCTTGATGAGGTAGAATTCCTCGGTCATGTGATCAGTAAGGATGGAATTGTTGTGAATCCATCCAAAGTTCAGTCAGTACTAGAGTGGACTGCACCGACCAATGTGAAGCAAATTCGAGGTTTCTTAGGAATAGTTGGTTATTATCGGAGATTCATTGAAGGTTTATCTAACATAGCCGGACCAATGACCAAATTATTAAGGAAGAATACACCGTTCAAGTGGGATGAGAAATGTGAAGCAAGTTTTCAAGAGTTGAAGACTAGACTAACCACAACTCCAATCTTAGTAGTTCCTGAGACAGGGAAGGACTTCACCGTATACTATGATGCATCTAAAGAAGGTTTGGGCTGTGTATTAATGCAAGATTAGAAAGTGATTGCTTATGGTTCAAGACAATTGAAACCACATGAGGTCAACTATCCAACTCGTGATTTAGAGTTAGCAGCAGTAGTTTTTGCGCTGAAAGGATGGAGGCATTTCCTATATGGATCCAAATCTGAGTTATACACGGATTCATAAAAGTCTGAAATACTTCTTCACTCAAAAGGAATTGAATATGAGATAGAAGCGTTCGTTGGAACTAATCAAGGATTATGATTTAACAATCAACTATACTCCAGGAAAAGCAAATGTTGTAGCTGATGCTTTAAGCAGAAAGAGTGCAGATATTCAGCCTAGTAATCGGGAGTTACCAAAATAATTACAAATGGACTTGGAAAGATTAGAGATTCAATTCATTAGAACAGAGGTTCTTGGAGGATTAGCCACTATGCAGGTAGTTGCAGAATAAGATAGTGATCTTAAGAAAGAAATTTTTAGACATCAAGCAGAAGATCCTTTTATTGCTGAGGAATTCGGAGGATATCTCAAGGGCAGAAATCAGTTTTTTGCCTTGGGGATTATGAGTCTTTATGGTTTCAAGACCGTCTATGTGTTCCAGATGTGACGGAGATCAGAGATGTCATACTCAAAGAAGCACATGAAACACCATATTCTATACATCCGGGAAGTACTAAGATGTATATGGATTTGAAAGAACTATTCTGGTGGAATAACATGAAAAGAGATATTGCTAAATATGTATCTGAATGCCATACTTGCCAAAGGGTGAAAGCTGAACATCAAAGTCCAGCAGGACCATTACAACCCTTGGAAATTCCTGAATGGAAATGGGAGGAAATAGGTATGGACTTCATCACAGGATTGCCCATGACACCAAAAAGGAAGGATATGATATGGGTAATTGTGGACAGACTCACTAAGAGTGCACATTTTATTCCAGTGAATCAAAAAGATAATGCCGAGAAGTTAGTTGAAGTATATGTCAAAGAGATAGTAAGTAAGCATGGGGTACCCAAAAAGATCGTAACTGATAGGGGATCAGTGTTTACTTCAGCATTTTGGAAGCAATTGCATGAAGCACTTGGTTCAAAGTTAGATTTCAGCACAGCATATCATCCTGAGACAGGAGGTCAAACTGAAAGAACAAATCAAATACTAGAAGACATGTTAAGAGCTTGTGTAGTAGATTTTGGAGGAACATGGGAAGATCATCTACCATTGGCAGAATTTTCTTATAACAATAGCTACAGAGTAGTCTGAAGGCAGCTCCATATCAGGTTTTGTATGGAAGGAAGTGTAGATCACCAATATGTTGGTATGAACCTGGAAGCAGCAAAGAATTTGCGCTAGATTATATCAAGGAAAGACAAGATATCATTGATAAGATCAGGGATAGACTGAAAATAGCCCAAAGCAGACAGAAAAGTTATGCGGATCAAAGTCGAAGATCATGGCATCCAGAAGTGGGATATATGGTCTATTTGAAAGTAAGTCCAATGAAAGGGGTGAAAAGATTCGGAGTTAAAGGGAAATTGAGTCCAAGATACATCGGACCATTCAAGATACTGAGTCAAAACAGAACTATAGCTTATGCTTTAGAGTTACCATCAAGATTGGCTCAAGTGCATAATGTTTTCCATGTGTCACAACTTTGTAAATGTTTAAAAGTTCTAGATGATGCTATCACACATCAAGAGATAGAACTACAAGCAGGCCTAACCTATATTGAAAAGACTTCTAAGATTCTAGAAGAAAACTAGAAAAGATTGAGGAACAGAGCAATCAAATATTGCAAGGTACAGTGGGAACATCACCCTGAAAGGGAAGCCACGTGGGAGAAAGAAGAGGATTTAAGGAGAGCCTATCCAGAACTATTCAGGTACATCTCCACAAACTTCGGGACGAAGTTTATTTTAAGGGGGGAAGTCTGTAACATCCCAGCGTTTAGGAACTAACGAAGGGTAGATTTAGGAATATGGAATGTTGCATGCATTCATCTGTGAAAATGTGGGTAAAATTTTCGCCAAATAAAAACCTTAAGTGATCAATGTTTCTTTCACACTTTGAGATTAGGTTTAGTCTTAAAGGACGATTGTTATAAACCTTGATATGATCTTTGAGGAATTATGTGTTTGGAAAGTGACTTTGAATTTTAAACTTGAGTGTTTGAATTATACTTCAAATGAACTAGGAATAAGATTTGAATCTTGATTAAATTAAGAGTTAATTATTTTGACTCAAACTTTATTTAAAGGGAACAATTAAGAATATGAAAACTTATTTCATATTATCTATATATAAACAAGTTACAAAAAAATGAAACTTATTGAAATCATTTCCAAACTTCACAATAACAATGAATAAAGGATAAGAATATTTCTTTATTAAAAATTATATAATCTTTATTACATAAGAATAAAATGAAGATTACAAAATAGTAAAATGAAAATTACAAAAGAATAAGAAAATTACATTAGATTATTCTATAACTATTCTATAAAAGAAAACCTAAACTACAATCTTCATCTTTATATCTGTACCTGCAAAACAAACAGAAACTAAATAGAAAAATAAAAGGTTAGTGTTAGAAGTATTTTTCTCTCAGACATGTCAGTGAGGTGCACTGAACAAGTTCATCATTGAGAAATTATAAAAGGGGCAGGTTTCACCAATATGAAAGAATTCATCTTTCATAAATTGTAAGCCAGAAGTCAAATGACAGCCAAGAGGGATAAGTTTCACCAGCTGGGTGAAAGTAACCAGATAACAGTAAGTTTCAAAATTCTGAACATATCCACAGGTGCACAGCTAGCACCCAAGCAGGACACACAACTAAATGCATGTGTTGTGCTGTCAGCCTCACAGCACAGCCCCAAACTCACAAAACCACTAGCACAGCCGTGGTGAGGCACTAGTGCATCTCTCCACTGCTTGCACACAAGAACAGCCAGCTTAGACAGCAGCTTACCAAGCACAACATCTAAACTAAACCACCAAAGATCAACCAAACATCACCAGATGGTGACATAAGGAGGGGGGAGGATCAGGTGGATAGCAAGATCAAGTCCAGAGCTAGGAGGAGCAGGCTAGCTCAAGGTCAAGCACAAAAGCTCAGCAAAACAAGATCATCACCTCTTTACTCCACAAACATCAGATTCTGTGGTGAGTATCGTAAAACCTTCACATGATCTAATCATATCATCTAGACAGAAGCATGTGTTGTTTTATGAAACAAACTCTCAGAAAACACCCAAGTCGGGTGAATCCGTCATAGAGATTTTAAACTCTAAAAGCAAACATCAAAGTACAAGGATCCAACCAGAGCACAGAACAACATCATTGCTCTGGTTGTTAGGCTATATATTACAATTCAAGCATAAATATAGCTATGATCTATTTCTAGGCACATACCTAAAGAAAGGGGAGCACCTTAGAAACTAATATTTTGGATCCAGATAATGATCAAGCTTACTATCAATTTTACCAAGCTTTGATTCAAAAAAATAGCTGGTACCATTACCAGGACTATATATATGAATCAACTAGATAAGGTTTGAACCTCTCAGCCTCAGACCAACATCATTGGCCTTAGGGAATTCAGAGAAGAGCATTTCTATTTATCTTATAAATCCAAGCTTGTTTTAAGCTTAAACCAACCCAATCAATGAATAAGAATAAATCTTGTGTGCCATACCAAGATGGTGTCACAAGAACAATTCTATATGAATCAGGATAAACATCCAATCATCATAGATTCAACAAGTCAATCTACTAATCATTTTCCTGTCAGGAATCATAAATAAAACATTCCAATGTTTGTCTATACTATTTGAGATCATGATAAAATCAAACCACATATTAATTTCTAAGCCAACAGCACTAGGACAGTGATTTCATCACACCATAACCATGCTCCTAAACCATGAAATGACAGTAGAAGGTTATCAAGTCATTAAATTTACCAAGCATGGTTCCAAAGCAGCTATACCATCTGAATCATATACAATCCAAGCATAAAAGCATCTAATAAGCCACCAGAACCATCATAGTTCATCTCAAGCAACAAGCCTCAGGCCAATAATCATTTAGCATGTTTACAGACCATCCAAACATAATCTAATTCATCCAGTATATGATCAACCACAGGATAAAAACCCTAAATGGATAAATCATCCTAATCAGAACTAGACAGTAACCAGAGAGGTCACTACCAACATCCAACATGGGATGAGCGAGCACAGAGAGCACAAGGGGAGAGGAGAATAACTCACCAAAGGTCCTCGCTGGAGACTAGAAGAGGAAGTAGAGGGGCCGACGTCCATGGCAGCACGGGGAGCACCCCAGGAGGGGCTCTGCAACCCATACGGTGCCACGACGGTGACCATGAACCCACATAGAGGCGAGGAGCATCACCATGACGCGCGACGGTGACGGAAGCACCTGGATCCACGCCAACCCCCAAACCCTAGGGTTCGGGACGACATCGATCCATCGCAGGAGAGCCCCAGGCTCGAATCCAGTTGGATAGAAAGGACAAGCATCGTCAACAACCCCCTGTTGCACTACGACGGCGACCAGAACGGCCCACGGCAGCGGAAATTGTCGGTGGCGGCATCGCCGACCACGGGGTCGGGGTCAGAGGAGGAGAGGATGAGCTCGAGGGAGAGAGAGGCAGTGAGGAATGGGCTGAGTTGGGCCAGACCCTTCGGGGTGGTTATTTTGTCTATGAGTAATGGGCCACTAGGGCCTAATAAGAATAAGCCAGCCCAGAAATCTTATAAGGCCTATTTTAATAAATAGGAAAAGACCAAAATACCCCTTGACATAATTAAATTCTAGAAAATAAAATAAAAGTCCAAAAATTATAAATAAAATATTTTTGGATTCACAATAATCTACACTATCCAAATAAAATAAGATATAAAATTTTAGACATTTACATTTTATTAAAATTTTTGTAATTTTTATATTCCTTATGGAATTTTACAAAATTAATGGAAGATGATAAAAATAAATAAAAATCACTTTCGTTATATATTAATATTGTAGTATTTTTAAAAAATACTAAATAAATATTTCATGAGAATTTTTAATGTATTATTAAATCAATAAAAGTTAAATAAAAGGGAAATAAAATAAAATAATTCAATATATGTTATAAATATTAAAAAGTAATATTTATAAATCCTTTATTATTAAAAATAACTTTTTATAATAATGGGGTGAATGCATATCAAGTTAAAATGATGCATTACATTATTGCATAATCATTTTGCTTCTTTAAAGATTGTCCTTACCGGGCAATAATGATGTTTTTGTAGACATAGAAGCTCACGGTCCAGTGCAAGCATCAGACTTCACTGCCTTGCCATCACAATGCAAGTTCATCACTTGATCATGTCCTTTGAAGAGTCTTTATCAAAGTATTTACAAATTGTGTGTTATCATATATGCTATAAAAGAAGGAAAATATTATTTTCACAAATAAAGAAATCATAGATATCATCCTAAGTGGTGACATATTGGAGCAATAGAACTCAGGGTTCTAGTTGCAAACAATGATGATCAAATAGGGACTTAATAACCCCTGACATCAGTGATTCTAGCGCCATATATTACGCGTTAGCCATGAGATTTGGAATGGGACAGAGAAGTCAGCTGTATCTTCTTCCTCTCGCATGAAGCCGGATGTGCAGGTTGTGGCTGTTATCCTCGTAGCGTGCATATTAATTGGTAATTCGTATAGGATAAGCAGCATATGGGTGGGAACCCTCATCATCCCACGATATTTCTGACATCTAACGGTTTGTACCAACCATTGCCGTAATTCATTATGTGGGCATGGTGTACACCAAGGAGGAATGGGAGGTCGCAAAGGGGGTAGTGATTGGCTTGGACCAACTACTGGGCCCCACATCATGGAATTGTGGATGGGAAAGTACGCCCGATTGTGCAACAAGGAGTTGATCTCTCATGGGTAAAGTAACGCACCTCTACAGAGCGTAAAAACTGTAACTTGTTACTCCCTGTTCTGGGAAGGATCTACGAACGCGGCAGGAAAGGAACTCCATGAATGTTCTGGTCTGTGAAGGCTGATTGTCATAGTTTTTCATAATAAAATCAATCTTTGAAAAAGATTTACGAAAATTGCATAGTGCCAAGGATTTATAATCTGAGGTGGTAGTTAGAGCATCAAACTTCCCACCTTGCATATAATGAACTTGTTGGGTAACGCTGTTACTCATTCTTTCCTTTGATCCCTTGCTTAGACTCTGAGGATCCCAAAGACGTGCCAATGTATGCAGCCGAGTGTCAAGAAGATGTGTTCTACGAGGAACCTGATCTGTCCGGAGGTGTTGAAGGAGTGGATTACGAAATCCGCTACGGTGTCGATGATAACGAGTCCAACTAAGTATCCCTAGTTAGTAGTAACCAACGGAGCCGAGCAGCATGAACTCTGTAGAATAAGCTGCTGAGCTCAACTCCTAGTCGGAGTTGTTACTTTTAAAACCCGCTGAAACACTTTATATTTTGGTTTGTAAGTTGAATCTTTTGGAAGTCTTGAACTTCCGGTATTGTAATAATAATAATCTGTGTACTTTTGTAATATGGACCCGCAATGTTTCTGTTGTACCACTCTGAGGGATGTGATATTTACGGAATGGTGTTCTGTGGATGTCATGTCAACGACTATAGTGTACTACACATGCAGTGGTATGCTGGGTCACCGCTTATATCTACTAAACAACATAGAATCCTTAAGTGTGTCTCCCTACGGTTCGTGAATTATGCGGACATGACCGAGACACTTCTCCGACCAATAACCAATAATGGAATCTGGAAATTCATATGGATCCCACATATTTCTACGATTACTTTGCGATCGAATGAACCAATTACATACAATACCAATTTCCCTTTGTCTTGCGATAGTTTACTTATCCGAGGTTTCATCGTCGGCATCTCTGTATAACTAGTTCAACCTCGTTACCGATAAGTACTCTTTTCTCGTTCTCATGCTATGTGATCCTTTGTGAGCCAGTCACATGCTTGCAAGCCAATTGGATAACATTCCACCGAGAGGGCCCAGATTATATCTATCTGTCATATGGATGGACAAATCCCACTCTTGATCCATGTGCCTCAACACATACTTTCCGAACACTCAATGCCACCTTTATAGCCACCCAGTTATGGTGTGGTGTTTGATGTTATCAAAGCATCCTTCCGGTGATGGTGATTAGCATGATCTCATGGTCGAAGGAATTAGGCTACTATGTATCAGAAAGATTTTAGCAAATGAACTATTGAAATGACTTGATCTTAATGCTACGCTTATCTATAGGAGTATGTCCATCATACCATTCTCCTAATGATACGATCTTGTTGTTAATAACATCTCAATGTCAATGATCGAGAAACCACGATCATCTATTAACCAACAAGCTAGTATTATAAAGAAGCTTTACTAGGGACACTAATTTAGTTTACAAATCACACAGGTATTAATGTTTCCTGTTAATACTATTATAGCATGAATGTAAACATTTATCATAAATACAAAGATATAATAATAACCACTTTTATGATTGCCTCTAGGGCATATCTCCAACAGTCTCCCACTTGCACTAGAGTCAACTAATCTAGATTACATGGTAATATACCGTACACCCATGGCAGTTTGGTGCTGGTCATGTTTTGCCCTCGGGAGAGGTTTAGTCAACGGATCCACCACATTCAGATCTGTGTGTACTTTGCAAATCTTTATGTCACCATCTTGGACATGCTCTCGAATAGCGTCAAAACATAGCTTGATGTGCTTCAGCTTCTTGTGTGACCTTGGTTCTTGCGCATTGGCTATGGCGCCCATGTTATCACAGTAGATAGACATTGGGTCCAGCGCACTTGGAACCACACTGAGCTCTGTAATGAACTCCTTCATCCATATCGCCTCTTGTGAAGCCTCCGAAGCAGCTATATATTCTGATTCAGTTGAAGATCTCGCCACAGCGCATCCATATCGCACTTGGAACCCCCTATTGCACTACTGCACCATTCAAAGTAAATACGTATCCACATTGATATTTAGAATCATCCAGATCGGTGTTCCAACTAGCATCGGTGTAACCATTAACACGAGTTGTTCATCACCTCCATAAGAAAGAACCATATCCTTAGTTCTTCCCAAGTACTTAAGGATGTTTTTGAGCGCTGTCCAATGATCCACTACTGGATCACTTTGATATCTGCTAGTCAAACTAACAACATATGCAATGTCGGGTCTAGTACATAGCATGGCATACATAAGATATCCTATGGTTGAGGCATAGGGAGTCTTACTCATCCTTTCTCTATCTCCTGCCGTTGCGGGACTTTGAGTTTTACTCAAGGTCATATTGGGCAACATGGGCAAGAACCCTTTCTTGCTTTCTTCCATTCCAAACCTCTTTAGAACTTTTTCCAAATATGTAATTTGTGACAATGATATTAGGCGTCTTGATCTATCTCTATAAATCTTTATGCTTAATATATAAGCTGCTTCGCCAATATCTTTCATTGAAAAACTATTATTCAAATAATCCTTGACACTATTAAGAAGGTCTACATCATTCCCAATCAACAATATGTCATCTACATATGGTATTAAGAATGCTATAGAGCTCCCACTCACTTTCTTGTAAATACAAGATTCTCCATAAGTTTGTATAAATCCAAAGCTTTTGATTACCTTATAAAAACATTGATTCCAACTTCGGGATGCTTGCTTCAATCCATAAATGGACCGTTGAAGTTTGCATACCTTGTTGCATCTTTAGGATCGACAAAACCTTTGGGTTGTACCATATACAATTCTTCATCAATGTCTCCATTGAGGAACGCTGTTTTGACATCCATCTTCCATATCTCATAATCATAATATGCAGCGATTGCTTACAAAATCCTCACAGACTTTATCTTCGCTACCGATGAGAAAGTCTCATCATAGTCAACCCCTTGAATTTGTTGAAACCCTTTTGCGACAAGACAAGCTTTATATACAGTAACATTACCATTAGCATCTGTTTTCTTCTTGAAAATCCATTTGTTCCCGACAGCCTTCTATCCATCCTGTAAGTCCACCAAAGTCCATACTTGGTTTTTGTACATGGATCCAATCTCGGATTTCATGGATTCTTGCCACTTATTGGAATCTGGGCTCATCATCGCTTCCTCATATGTCGCAGGGTCATCGGTGTTGTCCACCAACATGACACTCATAACGGGATCATACCAATCAGGAGTGGTACGAGTTCTCGTTGACCTTCGAGGTTCCGTAGTAACTTCAGCGGAAGTTTCATGATCAACATCATAAGCTTCCTCTCTTATTGGTGTAGGCGCCATAGGAACTACTTCGGTGCTGCGCTACTCTTAAGTTCGAGAGAAGGTTCAATAATCTCGTCGAGTTCTACTTTCCTTCCTGTCACTTCTTTCGAGAGAAACTCCTTCTCTAGAAAGGATCCATTCTTGGCAACGAAGATTTTTCCCTCGGATCTATGATAGAAGGTATACCCAATAGTTTCCTTCGGGTATCCTACGAACACGCATTTTTCCGCTTTGGGTTCAAGCTTGTCGGGCTGTAACTTATTTACATAAGCTTCGCAACCCCAAACTTTAAGGAATGACAATTTAGGTTTCTTTCCAAACCATAATTCATACGGTGTCGTTTCAACAGATTTAGATGGTTCCCTATTTAAAGTGAATGTGGTTGTTTCTAATGCATAACCCCAAAAGGATAGCGGTAAATCTGTAAGTGACATCATAGAATGAACCATATCTAAGAGAGTTTGATTACGACATTCAGACACACCATTACGTTGTGGTGTTCCCGGCGGTGTCAATTGTGAAAGTATTCTGCATTTCTTCAAATGCTCGCCAAACTCGTAACTTAGATATTCACCTCTGTGATTAGATCATAGAAATTTAATCTTCTTGTTATGTTGATTCTCTACCTCACTTTGAAATTCCTTAAACTTCTCGAAAGTTTCGGATTTATGTTTCATGAAATAGATATACCCATATCTACTCATGTCATCCGTGAAGGTAAGAATTTAACGATAACCACCGCGCGATGCTACACTCATTGGGCCACACACATCGGTATGTATGATTTCCAATAAGTCCGTAGCTCGCTCCATCATACCAGAAAATAGAGTCTTAGTCATTTTACCCATCGGACATGCTTCACATATTTCAAGTGATTCGAAATCAAGTGATTCAAGAAGTCCATCGGAATGGAGTTTCTTCATACGCTTCACTCCAATATGACCAAGACGACAGTGCCACATATAGGTCGAGTTATCGCTCAATTTCAAATGTTTAGCTTCAATGTTATTAATGTGTGTATTTACACAATCGAGATTTAATAAGAATAGACCATCTATCAAAGGTGCATGTGCATAAAACATATTAATCATATAAATCGAACAACCATTATTCTCGGACTTAAACAAGTAACTGTCTCGCAATAAACATGATCCGGATATAATGTTCATGCTCAACGCAGGCACCAAATAAAAATTATTTAAGTATAAAACTAATCCCGATGGTAGATGAAGAGGTAGCGTGCCGACCGTGATCACATCAACCTTTGATCCATTTCCAATGCGCATCGTCAGCTCGTTCTTCGCTAGTTTCCGTCTATTCTGCAGCACCTGTTTCGAGTCACAAATGTGAGCAACTGAACCAATATCAAATACCCAGGCACTACTACAAATACTAGTGAGATACAAATCAATAACATGTATATCGGATATACCTTTCTTCTTGATGTTGCCATTCTTCAAATCCGCCAAGTACTTAAGGAAATTCCGCTTCCAGTGACCTTCTCCCTTGTAGTAAAAGCATTCAGTATCAGTCTTAGGCCCAGCCTTGGTCTTCTTCGCCGGCGCGGTAACTTTCTTACTGCCCTTCTTGAAGTTTCCCTTTTCTTGGACTTGCCTTGCTTCTTGAATTTGGTGGTCCTATTGACCAACAACACTTGGTGCTCTTTCTTGATCTCCACTTCCGTAGACTTTAACATGGAGAAGAGTTCAGGCAACGACTTGTCCATGTTTTGCATATTGTAGTTCATCACAAAGTTCTTGTAACTTGGTGGTAGTGATTGGAGGACACGGTGAATCCCCAAAGCATTAGGAATCACTATACCTAAGCTTTGAAGCGCGCTTGCGTGCCCAAACATCTTAATCACGTGCTCACTGACGGAGCTGCCCTCTTCCATCTTGCAGTTAAAGAACTTTCTAGAAGCCTCATAACTCTCAACTGCCGCGTGAGCCTCAAATATAATTTCACGGACAATATCATGTGGGTCATGGTTCTCAAAACTTTTCTGAAGCTCTAATTCCAAACCATACAAGATAGCACACTGAACTGTGGAGTACTGATTCTTCCGAGCGAGGAAAACATTCTTTACCTCATCGATAGCATTAGCTGCAGGTGGGTCACCCAGCGGTGCATCCAGCACATAGGTCAAATTACCAGCACTGAGGACAATCCTCAAATTGCGGACCAATCCGCGAAGTTTCTTCCATTGTTTTCAACTTTTCTTTCTCTAGGAAGGCATTAAAATTGATGGTACGGGCCGTCATTGATCTACAACATATTTGCAATAGTTTAGACTAAGTTTATGACAAATTGAGTTCTAATTAATAGTTAAATTAATCTAGGTGACCTCCCACTCAAAACAATATCCCTCACATTGTTTTAGTGATCACACGAACCAAATCCACCACATCAAAATAGATCATCACGAGAGTTGATGTAGCTTCATGGCAAACAATCAACATGTTCATCATATCTACTATATGACTCATGCTTTACCTTTCGGTGATCCGTGTTCCGAGACCATTTCTGTACATGCCAGGCTCATCAATATCAAACCTTATCTTTCGCATGAGCAAATCTGGCTTGCTCATGTTGTATACACTCGTAGAATCTAACACACCCGATCATCACGTGGTGCTTCGAAACAACGAGCTTTAGCAACGGTGCTTACTAAGGATGAACACTTCATAACTTGAAATTTTTGTGCTTGAGGGATCATCTTATAATGCTACCATCGCGAACTAAGCTATACAAGATGCATAAAAGGATTAACATCACATGCAATTCATAATATGTGATATGATATGGCCTTTCTTCTTGTGCTTCCGATCTCCATCTTCAATCACGAACATGATCTCCATCATCACTGGCATGGCGTCAAGGTCAATGGCGCCGCTTCATGGTTGTCGTCCACCAGCATCAACTATTACAACTACTTTGAATAATAGACACACAGGTCTTAACGGAATTAAAAGACAACCATATGGCTCCTGCCGGTTGCCGACTTACAGTAAGGAGCATTGCATACATCATATATAATCACAATCATGGCCATATCACATCATAGCACACCCCTACAAAACAAAGTTAGACGTTTCTAATTTTCTTTGCATGTTTTACGTGGTTTGGGGCTTTTAATAAGTGTTGTTCTAACTTACGAACAAGAACCACAACATTGATACTAGTATTGTCAATCACCCGCTGTAAATTGAATCTTAACTATGTTGGGAGAAACAGGCACCCGCAAAGCCACTTATGCAATACAAGTTGCATGTCAAGCGTGGAGCAAGTCTCATGAACGATGTCATGTAAGGTTAGCCCGGGCCGCTTCATCCCATCATCCCGCAAGATGCAAAGTACACAAGAAGCAATCGACAACAAAAGCATCAACGCCCATAATGAACATTGTGTTCTACTCGTGCAATAGATCTACATATAGACACGGCTCTGATACCACTGTAGGGGTTCGTAGCATGGAAAACAAAAAATTTCTACCGCACACAAACAAGCCAAGATCTATCTACTAGATTGTAGCAACGATTCGATTAGAGTACTCACTCTCGAAGATTCCAAAGCGGTTAACGAGAGCAGATTCTCGTGGGTGATGTAGTCGTATACTTGTCGATCTCAAGATCGCGTAGACGATCCTTCCAGCGCTGCGTTCCGGTAGCGCTTCCGCAGTCGGTCACACGTTCGGTACTCGATGAAGACCTTCCTCTCCCTTATTCCAGCAGGCAGCGGAGGTTGTAGTTCTCCCCTCGTGATTCCGACAGCACGACGGCGTGGTGTCGGAAGTAGAGGGAAGATCCCGTAGGGCTTCGCCTAAACCGGTGCGAGTTATGGTGGATCTAGGGTTTCCCGGCGATCCAGGTTTAGAAGGCCGGGAGGATGAGGTGGTGTCGGCAGCGGCTAGGGCGACGGCGATGAGGCGACGGTGGCGCGAGGCGGCAGCGTGCGGCGGCGACGCACGGGGTGGGGAGGGCTGGCTCCTGTGTTGTTTGGGGCAACCCTCCCCCTCTATTTATGAGAGTGGGGCAACCTTGGGAGGGGAGAGTTTGAATCCAAATCCATAACCTAGTTGGATTTAAGTAAGGACTCTTTCCTTCTTCCAGTAGGAAACCATTGTTCCAGTTTGACTTTTCAAATCTCCCTTTTGACTTTCAATTTAGAGATTTAATTCTCTCTCGCAAATGCTCAAACAAGTGACCTAGGATATGATCCAATCATTCCATTTACCCATGACACATTCATGGACCATTCCCCTTCCGGTCCGGTGAACCTTCTAGAACCTTCTAGAACCTCTCTGATGAAAACGTCGAAATCATTCCCGAACTCCGGAATCGGACTTTCCTTATATGAATCTTATTCTCCGGACCATTCTAGATCTCCTCGTGATATCCCGAATCCCATACAAGACTCCGAACAACATTCGGTATCCCTACTTTCATTCCATATCTACTAAACAACATCGAATCCTTAAGTGTGTCTCCCTACGGTTCGTGAATTATGCGGACATGACCGAGACACTTCTCCGACCAATAACCAATAGAGGAATCTGGAAATTCATATGGCTCCCACATATTTCTACGATTACTTTGCAATCGAATGAACCACTTACATACGATACCAATTTCCCTTTGTCTCGCGATAGTTTACTTATTCGAGGTTTGATCGTCGGTATCTCTGTATACCTAGTTCAACCTCGTTACCGATAAGTACTCTTTTCTTGTTACCGTGATATATGATCCCTTGTGAGCCAGTCACATGCTTGCAAGCCAATTGGATGACATTCCACCGAGAGAGCCCAGAGTATATCTATCCATCATATGGATGGACAAATCCCACTCTTGATCCATGTGCCTCAACACATACTTTCCGAACACTCAATGCCACCTTTATAGCCACCCAGTTACGGTGTGGTGTTTGATGTCATCAAAGCATCCTTCCGGTGATGGTGATTGGCATGATCTTATGGTCGAAAGAATTAGGTTACTATGTATCAGAAAGCTTATAGCAAATGAACTGTTGAAATGACTTGATCTTAATGCTACGCTTATGTATAGGAGTATGTCCATCATACCATTCTCCTAATGATATGATATTGTTGTTAATAACATATCAATGTCCATGATCGAGAAACCACGATCATCTATTAACCAACAAGCTAGTATTATAAAGAGGCTTTACCAGAGACACTAATTTAGTTTACAAATCACACAAGTATTAATGTTTCCGGTTAATACTATTATAGAATGAATGTAAACATTTATCATAAACACAAAGATATAATAATAACCACTTATTATTGCCTCTAGGGCATATCTCGAACCCATATCTACCAGACCTAAGAAATTACAATTGCTATCTTCATATAACTTGCCATTAGTACCACGAAAGGCTAGATTATGCTTGGCAAGAAATTCTATAATGCAAAAAATTCTGAATAATACCTTTCTCCAATGGTCCTCTCTTTCTCAAGTTGTAATTGAGCAACTTTATCAATAGTTTGATGTTTTCTAATATGCTATGCAAATCGTACCAATTAGTCATACTCGAAACATGATCCACACTCGTCTCGTGATCTTGCAGTTTATTTTTCATACGTGACCAACCATTAGAGCTCTCATTTGCCAACTGACCTTTCCAATAAACTTTTGTAAATAATTTACAACCAAAGCAAAGAATTTATCAAGTTCCTTATTAGAATAGACAAGCCAATCCCTATCACAATGCTCCCCATTTAACAGAGATCTTGTATAGAACTTTGCAGTAAAACTTTTATATATATATCCTTAGAACCTTTCTTAATTGATAAGTCTCTTCTTAAACCCTTTTGTGCTAAAATATCAATCTATTTAGAATCAAGAGAATCCCAATGTCTTGAATCAAATATATTAGACCGAAAAGAATCATCAATATCCGCACCAGGTGAATTATTCAGTTAACATCAATATGTTATTCCTCTACCTCAATATTGTCCGTCTCTGTCTGGCCATCTCGAGAATGATTGGAAGGAACAATTGCAAGTGCAAGGGTAGAAGGATCAATAGACTGATTACCAGATGACATTCTGATGCTTCTTTTATAATAAGCTTGTCCATAACACCTTTTTGAGATTTAATTAAATTTTGTTCCTTTTTTACGCTTCTGAGAACCGGACTGATGTTTTCCCATGTCAAATCTGTATTATTAAAACAGAAGATACAAGAGATAAATAAAATAAAATTAAAGTATGGATATGATCAGAAATTAGAAGTACTGTCTCTGACTCATATTTTTCTAAATTCGGATATATCTAGACATGTATTAGTACTAGATAGATCTAAATCTAGACAAATGCCAGTCAACTAATTTGGATTGAAGAGAGTATTGGTTTTTACGATAAGCCAGATGAGGATTGAGGAAACGAAGAGTTAGAGAAACCGTAGCACCTGGCACGCTCGTTGCCGCTCGGGCGTTCTCAGGCCAAAATTTGGACGTAAATAGTGCTGAATGAAACTAGTTTTCGGCTGGAAACGCCCCGTTTCCTACTCGCGTTCCCAGGTCGAGTTCCCGCCTTTGGCCAAAATTTAGACAAACTCGGCAAACTTTGGATGAATATAGGTGGTTTTCATTACTAGTGGGTGAATACATAAATATTACATCAAATTCTGTCGAACACCCGAATTCTGACTTCATTTAGGCTAAAAAAATATTACGTCTTCATCGAGGACGATGAGCAGCGTGTCCCGGTAGCCTGGCACTTTGCCTCCTCTTGCCGGCGCTGAACACAGCGTTGCTCCGTTCGTTTTATCAACCCCGCCTCCATTCTTGGGTGTTCAAGAAAACAAGAGAAGAAAGAGGAATAAGAAGAAGAAAACACATTAAGATCAGAAAAGAATGACCGAGAAGTCTTCCGTATATTTGTTCATTCATTTTCTTAATAAATACAGTTCCATTGCGCTTGCAGCGTGTGCACTTTGCCTGCTTCCAGTCCGCCCTAAACCAGATAAAGATGTCCGACTCCGGTATCTGCGATGACGGCACCGCATCCTGGAGAGAGCGCTCCATCGCCATCTTCGTGGCGAAGACGTCCTCATCGACGGGCATCGCCCAGTCCGTCACTCACACAATTGACATGACTATGGCCCCGGGCCCTCATCTCCATTTCCATGGATCTAGCGGATCATAGAAGCACATGGAGCATACATGGCGATTTCATGCTGAGTCGGCACAAGAGAATGTCACATCGATCCATGGTAACCCCGCAGGCTCGCGGCATGTAATATGTACCTAGGTGTAATATGTACCGAGGCGGGACACTCCCCATCCAAGGCTTCGCCATCAATAGTACCATTCTATCCTAAAATAAGTGATTTGAATTTATCTAGATTTAAATATATCTATATACTAAAACATTACTATTTTTTTAACTTATATATTTTTTATTAAATTCCATAAATAATACACTAATCTGACAAATTCAAGAAGTAGCGTAGCCTCGGGGTTAAACTCCCACCCGTCGTGGCAGAGAGGCCGTCCGTAGTTGAAACACTGTTAAGCCTAATCAGGCTTTCAACTCCTGATTAGCATAGGCACTCCCTGAAGCTTGCATGTCTCATGCGACGATGTTTTGTTAAGTTAATAAATAACATGTTTCCGCCAACTATTTTGCGCGTTTATCTTCTGTCACCGTTTTCCGCTGTTTTTTTCTGCCTTTTTTTCCGTCTTTTTTTCTGCTATTCTTTTCCAGTGTCTATAAATCTGGCCATCGAGATGTTATCTCTTCCACAAGTTCATATGTTCCTCCTTTTCTCTTGCATTTTCTCCTTCTCTCCATCATGAGTGTGCCCTATTCAGACCCAGACTATATGCCTAGGAAGATGAAAGATGCTAGGTTGCCACAAGGGGTGACACACGAGCTGTTGGTGCGGCCATCACTCCAAGGTCAAGTAGTCGATCGATTTCTCCACTTGCATGGGCATAAAGTTTTTCATGTGTCCCGACTCCGACGCAAGCCCTCCCCGGCAAGCGATTTCGTCGTACGAGAGACCTCCAGTAAGTTACCAAATCATGGTGAATATCAATGAATCACGTTATTATTTGTTCTTTTATTCATCATTGATATGCTTGCAGTCTTCTCCTCTTTGCAAGTGGTACCATTGGATTGACATGGAGCAGCCATCTTGGGCCAAAAAAGAGGTTCATGATAGGAACCGAGCTGAGTGGGATGCCTTTTAAGAAGAGGAACATGCCGAAAGGAGGACCAAGCAGGAGAAGAAGGAGCAGGAGAGAGAGAGCTGAAAAAATTAAGAGAGGATAGAGCTCAGAACCGGGAGATAAACATGAAGAGGAGGGCGGAAGAGGAAGAGGGCAGGTATGCGGAGGAACATGTGCGCAAGGAGGCCCGCGAGGCAGAGGAAGAGATTAAGATAAAGGGCTGCTGAGGTGCAGGCGGCAGAGGAACGTGGGGACAAGACCAGGAAGTACCCGCACTAGACCCAGGGAAGGTAGATGTATGTGGCAGTACCGATGTATCTTCATTTCAGTTGTAATGTCCTGATGTATCTTCATTTTAGTCGTAGATGTATTTTAATTTCCGCATTGTATTGTAGTTGTCAGTTAATTTTGGAGACAATGTATGTTAAGTTTTCCCGCCAAAATTGTTTCTCTCCATAATGTTTCTCGCCAGAACGTTTCCCGCCCAAAATATTTCCCGCCAAAATTGTTTCCCGCTTAGTTCTTCCCTCCATTTATTGTTTGTTTGATCTATAAAACCCCCTCCTCACGAAGCTCTATAAGCACACCATTCTCGTTGATAGCACCACTATGTCGTCGGCGTTTCCCTGGCAAAAGATGTCGGAAGACCTTTTTTATTTAGCCAGGACTTGTAGGATAGATAATAATCCATCCAAATTGGAGGAACTCCTTGCTAGTGATTATCTTCTCGCTGAACTTGGTGAGGCAGTACATAGGATAGGGTGGCATCCGATGACCCTAGAGCAGGTATGATAAGAGCTTTTCAGGATCAATGCAAGGTGGAACAAGATTGAATTTAAGAGTAAAGTTGACGAAAGATTAGAACCCTAAATATTGGATAGAAGAGAGCGAATATGAGGATGATATCTTCGTGCCGCGGCCCGTTGGAACCAAGTTGAGAGCTGCGTGGGACAAGAGGCAGGCCAAGAAGAAGGCGCATGTCAAGAATAGCAATGACAAGCAGAGGAAGGATGATAACTTTTCATCTTGGATATGAGAGAGTGAAGATGAAGATGATCTCTTCATGCCGGCGGTCGTTGGTACGAGGGTGAGAGCTTAGTGGGACAACTGGCAGGCCAAGAAGAGCAAAGGCGAGGCGTCATCGAAGGGAAAGGGCAAGGCATCATGGTAGGGATAGAGAGCGCTCTTATTTATTTACCGCAAGCTATGTAGAGCTATGTTGCAAGATATGTTAAAGTGTTTGTCGAATAAAAATGTGAAATAATATAAAGGTGTCTCATACATAGATAGATATATGTCACATACATAGGTAGATAAATGTCTCATCCATAGGTAGATATATGTCTGATACATAGATAGATATCACTAGCGTCGGCCACGACGAGGTTGCTCCATCCTGGGTGTACTCCATCTGTATCTGTTGGGTGGCATCACGTTATGGGGAGGTAGAGTCGACCCTTCACCTTGGGTCTACGTATCCTATGTGGGGATAGGTGGTTGTTGGGGATATGCTATATGGGTATCCTCATAGCATGTCCTCTATCCGGATAACCCGGGTGGCCCACATTTGGTAGTATGGCCCATGGCCTACTGGGCGGCCCAGTTAGATGGATCCAGAATGGAGGCTCATGCCGGATAAAGAAAGGCTACGGAGGAGTCACCGACGTACCCGGAGCCTTGGAGTGCAAGACACGCTAGACTAGTTGTAAGCTGTGTAGGACTTTGTAACCTGTCCGGCTAGGACTTTTCCCTGTAACCCTAGGACCTGACGACTATATAAGTCGGGCCTATGGGAGCCTTTAGGGCACAACCTCAGACCAATAAACTCATACCTCGCACAGCGAACCAATCCCTGTAACTCGGAGTATTGCCCTTACAGTGATTTATAGCAGGAGTAGGATTCCGCCACCATTGTGGGATCTGAACCTGGGTAAGCTATGTTACCTCGTACCCGTCAACTGTCCGCCTTCCCCCACGTCTGTAAACACGCACTTTGAGGACCCCTCCAGCGTACTCGTCGAAAATACCATGACAGTTGGCGCCCACCGTGTGGCAAGAGGCGCTTCAGGCTCTTCAGCGGGCGAGGACCAAGATCTTCGCGGGAATTGGCGAAACCGTAGCCATCGGTCGTGTTCTCTTCTCTGCCAACGTTCCGATCGTCCCTCCTGACGAGTTTTGGATCCCGGCAAAGACGAACCCTACGCAGTGCTCGATCGTCCCCATCGGAAATATCCACCTCTTCATCGGCGAAACCGACTCGGGCACTAGTTCCCTGGGAGTTGGAGGAGAATCAAGACCCGCACGGACCGCCTACGGGTTGGATACGTTCGCGGAAGGATCAATGTAGGATCTCTCCTCGGAGTTTGCCGGCAAAGATCAGAAAAATTCAAGGCCCACCCAGACCGCCCCTGTGCAGGATATAACGGTGGAAGATCACTGCAAGTCTGCCGGCTTCGTCCGCGCGTCTGGACAGCAGAGATCCAAGTTCGTCAGCGTGGTTACCATCTTCGATCTGGCGCTTGCATTCAGAGAGAGGGCGAAAACCCCCGCGATTACCTTGCCAGGTGGCTCCGTATACGAGCCGATCTGGCGCATTACCCCAATGATGATGCCATGTATCACTTTGTGGAAGGACTAGACCAAGGTACGCTTCTCCGGCATTCTCTAAGGCGGCAGCAGGCTTCGTGACGTCTCACCTTTGAAAGAATGGTGAACACCATCAACAACTACGCGGAGGCCGAGGAGGAAGCCCAGACAGCGCTTGCGCTCATTGACGGAGCCCCTACGATTCAGCCACCGCCACCACCGCCTCCCGCCGCAATCGCCGCAGCTGGGCCACCACCTCCAGTCATCGTCGTTGCTGTTGCACCTCCACCCCCGTCATCGAGGAAACTCCGGCACCCTCCGGCTCTGTGATTGACGCGCTTTACGCCGACTTCAGTGCAGATTCGGAGGAGATAGATTTCAGCCCGGAGGAGCTAGACTTTGCCATGCAGGAGATGGAGGAGTACACGCGCGATGAACATGCCAACAACACCGTCACGTCCCGAGATGTGTTCGTCACCATTGAAACAGCGATGGATGAAGATCAACCCGGAAGAGCTCCGCCTACAGCGCTGGACAAAGGGAAGGGACTACCTATTGCTGCCGACAATGATCGCGCAAAGGACATGCCCCCTCTGCCTAACCCAGTGCAACAGCCTCAGAAACTCGGTACCGGACCGAGCAACAACAACACCGCAAACCCGCTGCCTCCGGCATCTACGTCTGCTGCTGCCCAAGTTACTCCAGCTGATAGAGTGATGTACGGCAATCTCCTTGTCGAGCCTATGACCGTGGCTCATATTTGCAATGTAGTCCAGCTTGACGAGAAGCGTGTTGGAATTATGCCCTAGAGGCAATAATAAAGATGTTATTATTATAATTCTTGTTCATGATAAAGTTGATATTCCATGCTAGAATTGTATTAAGTGGAAACTTTGATACTTGTGTGGCTTATGAACAACACCGTGTCCCTAGTACGCCTCTATGGACTAGCTCATTGATTAATGATGGTTAAGGTTTCCTAACCATAGACATGAGTTTTCGATTAATAATGAGATCATGTCATTAGGAGAATGATATGATGGACATAATTAAGCAGAGCAATTAGATTGTGTCATCGTGTTCATCTTTGCGAAGCTTTTTCCTATGTCAAGTATTGTATTTCTTAGACCATGAGATAATACAACTCCCTGGTATCGGAAGAAAGCTTTCAGGTCATCAAACGTCATCCTATGTGAGGGTGATCATAAAGGTGTCTCTCAGGTGATCGGAAAGTACTTGTTGGGTTGTATGTATCGAGATGGAATTTGTCCCTCCCGTGTCAGAGAGATATACTTCGGGCCCACTCGGTAATCGATATCAACACCGCTTGCATGAACGTGGTTAAGGAATTAATCACAAAGTGATATCGGATTACGGAACAAGTAAAGTACTTGTTGTGAACGAGATTGAACTAGGTATGTCGATACCAACGATCGAATCTCATGCAAGTAAAATATCGCGTGACGAAGGGAATACATATATGGGATTAATTGAATCCGGGCATCGTGGTTCGTCCGATAAGATCGTCGATGAATATGTGGGAGTCAATATGGGTTTCTAGATCCCGCTGTTCATTATTGATAGAAGATCATGTCTGCATATTCTCGAACCCGTAGGGTCACACACTTAACGTGTATCGACGCTAGGATAGAATGGATAATTGGTTTATGAGTTTTTGTTCGGAGTCTCGGATGAGACCCAGGACATCACGAGAGGCTCCGGAATGGTCCGGAGAATAAGATTCATATAAAGGAAAGAAGTTTTTGGATTTCGGAATCGTTTCGGAGTTATCTGTATTGTACCGGAAGGTTCTAGAAGGTTCCGGAGTGGGACCAACGTGGGCCCACTTGTCGGAGGCCTGCGTGGGCCTAAGGGGAAGTGCCCTGGCCACTTTGGGCTAGGGGCACAAGGCCCCTAAGGCCCAGCCGGCCAGCCCTAGGGGAAACCCTAAGGGAGCCTTCTAGAAGAGGGGGGGGGGGATGACTTGCCCCCCACTCCACCCTTTGGGCCGCCGCCCTAGGGCTTGGAGGAGGGGTCAAGGGGGCCGGCCAACCCCCTATATAAGGAGGGCAGGGGCGCAGCCTCCCCCCACTCCAACCCTAGCTGCCAACTGCTGCCCCTCCACCTCTCTCTCTCTCCCGACTGCGCGTAGGCGAAGCCCTGCCGCAGAAAGTCTCCACCATAAGAATCACGTCGTCGTGCTGCGGATCCAATCTATCTCTCCACCATACTTGCTGGAACAAGGAAAGGAGGAGACGTCGCTGCACCGTACGTGTGCATCTCTCGGAGGCGCCGCCACTTGTGGTGTAGGATCAGATCGGATCGCGAGGATGAGACGACGAGTACGACTACGTCAACCACGTTCTGTTGAACGGTTCTGCTGTGCGATTTCTTCAAGGGTATGAAGATCTCATCAATCTCTCTCATTGATTACATCTCCTAGATTAGATCTTGGCTTTCTTGTTCGCATCTGTAGAATTTTTTTGATTTACTATGCTGCAAAACCCTTCAGTGGTATCAGAGCTAGATCTATGCGTAGATGTGTTTCACGAGTAGAACGCAACATGCTTGTTGCGGGCGTTGATGTTTTATGTTGCAAACCTCTTGTTGTGTATTTCTTATGGCGCGGCATAGTGAGATCGAAGCGGTCCAGGACAACTTTACGCGACCTCGTTCGCGAGACCGGCTCCGCACTTGACGTGTGGCTTGTTCCACACATGCGGCTGGTGGATGCCAGCTTCTCTCACTATAGTAGTCATGGGATTTACAACGGATGTTAGCAACCATAATATCACCGTTGTGGCTTTCCTTAGGTAAGAATCGTTCTTAGCTTGTTACTCCCATAAGCCACGTAAAACATGCAACAACAAAGTAGAGGCGTCTAACTTGTTTTTGCAGGGAGTGTTTTGTGATATGGTATGGCCCAAGACATGATGTGTATGAATTGAGATGTATGCAATGATCATGTTTTGTAATATTTCACGACTTGCATGTCGATGAGTTCACAACCGGCAGGAGCCGTATGGTTGTCTTTATAATTGTATATGACCTGCGTGTCAACTTCTTATACGCCATGTAATAGCTTTACTTTATCGCTAAGTAGTTAGCAATAGTTGTAGTTGCTATTCGTGGTGGAGGCAATCATGGTGGAGTGATGGAGATCATGCTGGCTCGCACAAGATGGAGATCATTGCGCGGAGATTGGCTATACCATGTCACATAAAATTATATGCATGTGATGTTTATCCTTTTATGTATCTTATTATGCTTAGATCGCGACGGTAGCATTATAAGATGATTCCTCACTTAAAGATCAAGATAAAATTGTGTTCTCCCCATGTATGCACCGTTGCGAAAGTTCGTCGTGTTCAAGCACCTCGTGATGATCGGGTGCTATAAACTCTACGTTCACATACAACGGGTGCAAGCCAGTTTTGCACACGCGGAAATACTTGGGTTTGACTTGACGAGCCTAGCATGTACAGACATGGCCTCGGAACACACGAACTGAAAGGGTAAACATGAGTCATATGAATGATATGATCGACACTTTGTTGTCCACCATTGAAACCACATCTCTTCTCGTGAAGATCGGATTAGGTGTGGTGAATTTGGATCGTGTTTACTAAACAACTTGAGGGATGTTGAATTTAGTGGGAGTTCATCTAGTAATTTGATTAAGTTGAACTAGTTATCATGAACATAGCCTAAATTGTATTTGCAAATTTTGTAGATCAAATGGCTAAGTCTAACTTCAACTTCAACGTTTTTGCTGAGAAAGAAAAGCTTAAGAACAATGGGTCTAACTTCACCAACTGGTTCCGCAATCTGAGAATCATTCTCGCTGGCGGACAAAAAGACTATGTACTTGAGAAAGCGCTAGGTGACGCCCCCGCTACTGATGCGCCGACTAATGAAAAAGCTGTTTATTAGTCACACAAAGATGATTATGGAGTGATTAAGAGTACCATGTTGTTTTCTATGGAACCAGAATTTCAAAATCGTTTTGAGGAGTTGGCCGGGCCCTTTGACATACTTGAGGAACTGAAAACCATGTTTTAGACTCAGGCCCGTTCTGAGAGATATGAGATCTCTAAGAAGTTCTTTAACTGCAAGATGGAGGAAGGGAGTTCTGTTAGTGAGCACGCCATTAAGATGTCGGGCTACACTCAACGTCTTGAGCAACTGGACTGCAAGATTTCAGAAGAGCTCAAGATTGACAGAGTTCTGCAATCACTCCCTCCTAGCTACAAAGGTTTTGTAGTTACTCACAATCAAATTGGTTCCACTGATACGATCACTGATCTCTTCGCTAAGCTGAAAGCTGCTGAGGTGGATATCAAGAAAGATAATCATGTGTTGATGGTCAACAAGACCACTAGCTTTAAGAAATCTAAGGGTGCAAAGAAATCCTTCAAGAAAGGCAGCGGTAAGCGCGTTGCCCCTGCTGAGAAGAAGCTCAAGTCTGGACCTAAGCCGGCAACTGAGTGCTTCTATTGCAAGGACAAGGGTCACTGGAAGCACAAGTGTCCGAAGTACTTAGCGGACAAGAAGGATGACACCATTAAAGGTATATTTGATATACATGTTATTGATGTTTACCTTACTAGTGCTCGTTGTAGTGCCTAGGTATATGATACTGGTTCAGTTGCTAATATTTGTAACTCGAAACAGGAGCTACAGAATAGACGGCGGCTAGCAAGGGATGAGGTGACGATGCGCGTTGGCAATGGATCAAAAGTTGATGTGATGGCCATCAGCACACTCTCCTTAGTTTTACCTTCGGGATTAGTTTTAAACCTTAATAAGTGTTATTATGTGCCTGCGTTGAGCATGAACATTATATCTAGATCGTGTTTATTGCAAGACGGTTATTCATTTAAATCAGAGAAAAATGGTTGTTCTATTTATATGAATAACATCTTTTATGGTCATGCACCTGTTGTGAATGGTTTATTTCTTCTGAATCTCGAAAGCAATGAAACACACATCCATAACATTGAGGCTAAGAGATGCAAAGTATATAGTGATAATCCAACTTATTTGTGGCACTGCCGTCTAGGTCATATTGGTGTAAAACACATGAAGAAACTCCATTCCGATGGACTTTTGGAGTCTCTTGATTTTGAATCATTTGACAAGTGCGAGCCGTGCCTCATGGGCAAGATGATCAAAACCCCGTTCTCCGGAATAATGGAGCGAGCAACGGACTTATTGGAAATCATACATACCGATGTATGCGGACCAATGAGTGTTTCGACGCGCGGTGGATATCGCTATTTTCTCACTTTTACTGATGACTTAAGTAGATATGGGTATATCTATTTAATGAAACATAAATCTGAAACGTTTGAAAAGTTCAAAGAATTTCAGAACGAAGTGGAAAACCATCGTAATAGGAAAATTAAATTTCTATGATCCGATCGTGGAGGTGAATATTTGAGTTATGATTTTCTCACGCATCTTAAATCAAGCGGAATCGTTTCGCAACTCACGCCACCCGGAACACCACAGCGCAATGGTGTCTCTGAACGCCGGAATCGAACTCTATTGGATATGGTGCGATCAAATGATGTCTCTTACAGATTTGCCGTTATCATTTTGGGGTTATGAATTAGAAACCACTGCATTCACTTTAAATAGGGCACCATCTAAATCCGTTGAGACGACACCGTATGAACTATGGTTTGGTGCTAAACCTAAGTTGTCGTTTCTTAAAGTTTGGGGATGCGAACCCAAAGCAGAGAAATGCGTCTTCATAGGATACCCTAAGGAAACGATTGGGTATACCTTCTACCACAGATCCGAAGGCAAAGTGTTTGTTGCAAACAACGGATCCTTTCTTGAGAAGGAGTTTCTCTCGAAAGAAGTGAGTGGGAGGAAGGTAGATCTAGACGAGGTTATTGAACCTTCTCTCGAGTTGGAGAGTAGCGCAGCACCTGAAATTGTTCCAGTGCCATCTGCACCAACAAGAGAGGAAGCTAATGACGAGGATCATGAAACTTCGAACGATGCTACTACTGAAATACGCAGGTCGACAAGGTCACGTGCCACTCCTGAATGGTACGGCAACTCTGTCTTAATCGTCTTGTTGTTAGACAACAGTGAACCTGCGAACTATGAGGAAGCAATGATGAGCCCAGACTCTGAGAAATGGCTAGAGGCCATGAAATCCGAATTGGGATCCATGAGCAAAAACCAAGTATGGACTTTGGTGGACCTTCCTAGCGACCGTAATGCCGTTGAGTGCAAATGGATTTTCAAGAAGAAAACGGACGCAGATGGTAATGTTACTGTCTATAAAGCTCGGCTTGTCGCAAAAGGGTTTCGGCAAGTTCAAGGTGTTGACTACGATGAGACTTTCTCTCCCGTAGCAATGTTTAAGTCCATTAGGATTTTATTAGCAATTGCTGCATTTCATGATTATGAAATATGGCAGATGGATGTCAAGACTGTGTTCCTCAATGGCAACATTGATGAAGAGTTGTATATGATGCATCCCGAAGGTTTTGTCGATCCTAAGGATGGTAATAAGGTGTGCAAACTTCAGCGTTCCATTTATGGACTGAAGCAAGTATCTCGGAGTTGGAACCTTCGTTTTGATCAAGTGATCAAGAGTTTTGGATTTTTTTCAAAATTGCTACGAAGCTTGTATCTACAAGAAAGTGAGTGGGAGCTCGGTGACATTTTTAGTACTATATGTGGATGACATATTGATTATTGGAAATGACATTGGTATGCTTAACGATGTGAAGAGTTATTTGAATAAATGTTTTTCAATGAAAGACCTAGGAGAAGCTTCTTATGTATTAGGCATCAAAATCTATAGAGATAGACAAAGACGCCTAATAGCTTTAAGCCAAAGTACATATCTAGACAAAGTTCTGAAAAGGTTCAGAATGGATAAAGCAAAGAAAGGTTCATTGCCCATGTTGTCAGGTAAGATATTGAGCAAGGCTCAGTGTCCAGCTACGGTAAAAGATAGAGATACTATGAGCAAAGTGCCATATGCCTCGGCCATAGGTTCTGTCATGTATGCCATGCTATGTACTAGACCGGATGTGTCCAATGCTCTTAGTTTGACGAGCAGATACCAAAGTGATCCAGGAGTGGAACACTGGACAGCTGTAAAGAACATCCTAAAGTATTTAAATAGGACTAAAGAAATGTTTTTGGTCTATGGAGGTGATGAGCAGCTCGTCGTAAAAGGTTACGTCGACACTAGTTTCGACACTGACCCGGATGATTCTAAATCTCAGACAGGATACGTTTATATTTTGAATGGTGGAGCTGTGAGCTGAAGAAGCTGCAAGCAAAGCGTAATCGCGGGATCTACAACATAAGCGGAATACATGGCTTCTTCAGAAGCGTCAAGTGAATGAGTTTGGATCAGGAACTTCATCATTGAGCTTGGTGTGGTTCCAAGTGCCTTGGACCCACTGGAGATATTGTGCGACAACACTGGCGCCATAGCACTGGCTAAGGAACCAAGATATCATCCAAAGACCAAGCACATCAACCGCCATTTTCATATAATTCGAGATTATATAGCAGATGGAGATATGAAGATTAGCAAAGTACATACGGATCTGAACGTCGTAGATCCTTTGACTAAACCTCTTCCACGAGCAAAACATGATCAACACCTTAATGCCATGGGTGTTAGATTGTTGCCAAATGTAAACTAGATTATTGACTCTAGTGCAAGTGGGACACTGTTGGCATTATGCCCTAGAGGCAATAATAAAGATGTTATTATTATAATGCTTGTTCATGATAAAGTTTATATTCCATGCTAGAATTGTATTAAGCGGAAACTTTGATACTTGTGTGGTTTATGAACAACACCGTGTCCCTAGTACGCCTCTATGTACTAGATCATTGATTAATGATGGTTAAGGTTTCCTAACCATAGACATGAGTTGTCGATTAATAATGAGATCATGTCATTAGGAGAATGATATGATGGACAGACCCAAATTAAGCAGAGCAATTAGATCGTGTCATCGTGTTCATATTTACGAAGCTTTTTCCTATGTCAAGTATTGTATTCCTTAGACCATGAGATAATACAACTCCCTGGTATCGGAAGAAAGCTTTAAGGTCATCAAACGTCATCCTATGTGAGGGTGATCATAACGGTGTCTCTTAGGTGATCGGAAAGTACTTTTTGGGTTGTATGTATCGAGATGGAATTTGTCCCTCCCTAGTCGGAGAGATATACTTCGGGCCCACTCGATAATCCATATCAACACTGCTTGCAAGCACGTGGTTAAGGAGTTAATCACAAAGTGATATCAGATTACGAAACAAGTAAAGTACTTGTTGTGAACGAGATTGAACTAGGTATGTCGATACCAATGATCGAATCTCGGGCAAGTAAAATATCGTGTGACGAAGGGAATACATATATGGGATTAATTTAATCCTGGCATCGTGGTTCATCTGATATGATCATCGATGAATATGTGGGAGTCAATATGGGTTTCCAGATCCCGCTGTTGATTATTGATAGAAGATCATGTCTGCATATTCTCGAACCCGTAGGGTCACACACTTAACGTGAATCGGCGCTAGGATAGAATGGATAATTGGTTTATGAGTTTTTGTTCGGAGTCTCGGAGGAGACCCAGGACATCACGAGAGGTTCCGGAATGGTCCGGAGAATAAGATTCATATAAAGGAAAGCAGTTTTTGGATTTCGGAATCGTTTCAGAGTTTATCGGTATTGTACCGGAAGGTTCTAGAAGGTTCCGGAGTGGGACCAACGTGGGACCACTTGTCGGCAGCCTGCGTGGACCTAAGGGGAAGTGCCTTGGCCACTTTGGGTCAGGGGCACAAGGCCCCTAAGGCCCAGGCGGCCAGCCCTAGGGGAAACCCTAAGGGAGCCTTCTAGAAGAGGGGGGGATGACTTGCCCCCCACTCCACCCCTTGGGCCGCCACCCTAGGGCTTGGAGGAGGGGTCAAGTGGCCGGCCAGCCCCTATATAAGGAGGGCAGGGGCGCAGCCTCCCCCCACTCCAACCCTAGCTGCCAACTGCTGCCCCGCCACCTCTCTCTCTCTCGACTGTGCGTAGGCGAAGCCCTGCCGCCAAAACTCTCTACCATTAGCACCACGCCGTCGTGCTGCAGATCCAATCTATCTCTCCACCATACTTGCTGGACCAAGGAAAGGAGGAGACGTCGCTGCACCGTACGTGTGCATCTCTCAGAGGCGTCGCCACTTGCGGCGTAGGATCAGATCGGATCGGATCACGAGGAGGAGACGGCGAGTACGACTACGTCAACCACGTTCTGTTGAACGTTTCCGCTGTGTGATTTCTTCAAGGGTATGAAGATCTCATCAATCTCTCTCGTTGATTACATCTCCTAGATTAGATCTTGGCTTTCTTGTTCGCATCCGTAGAAATTTTTTGATTTACTATGCTGCGAAACCATTCAATGCGCCAGCAGCTGCTGGAGGAAGCGCAGGCCATCGCGGAGCAAGGCGCAAAGCTAGATCGAGATCTAGCCAACACGCAGAAATCAATAGAGAAAGATGGAGCAATGGAGGCCGAGAACAAGACTCTGCTGCAGCAGTAGAAGGCCAAGAAAGCTCCGGCTTGCGTCATCAACGATCCTGGTGTGCGGCGAAACCTAGGATGGGCTCCCCCGAAGCCGGCACAAGCCAAGCCATACATTGACAGTGAAGGCTGGTAGGTGATGCCCACTCCTCTCCTCAACCTCATCGTTGCCAAGACCCTTCTGGAGCAGGATAGATCACCTGAAGCGGTGGACCAGGTCTATGACCTAGTGGCCAAGGTAGTGAAACAGCAGGAAAAGGCCACCTCTCAGAGGCTTGAGTCTGACCCAGCGTTTTGCCAGTCTAGCCATCATAAGCCGCCAAGGGACAGATCTCCCCTTGATGTCGGGTCTCAGACGGGTTCGTCAGAACAAAGACAGAGGGATGCGCGCAACAAGAAGGATGCCACCCCCATATCCTCCGACCATGGAGGTAAGGCCCAACCTCGTCGACCATCGCCACTGCCCTGCTCACCCCAACATCGCGAAGACACCAAGGATCACCGTCGTATGGATATGCCTCCACCAAGGCAGAGCAGCATCGTCATCCGTGACAATGTGGAGCAGACCCGTCAAGATGGAGAGCGCAACCAAGGACACAAGAGCAGGTCGCGCCATGACCCTCCGCATCCGACAAGGAACCGCGACAAGCATGAGGCGTCACAGGAGGGTAACAACAAGAAATCTAACCCACCGCCACCTCCGCCTTCGTCGCCACCTAGCAGCCACCATGGCGGAGGAGGCCCGCGTCGTTCACGCAGCCCATCCCCTGATGGCAAGAAGAAGAAAAGAAGTCCGGAGCCATACGATGCACGTTCGCGCCTGGACAAGATCCACGAGGCCCAAGAAGGACCATACCTGGGACCACGTTGCTTTGGACCTGTAATACGGTCTACAACTTACCCCAAAGGTTTTCGGATTGACAAGACCATCAAGCCCTATGACGGCACCGCCAAGCCAGCCACATGGTTGCAGGACTACGACAACGCGGTAGAGATTGCCGGGGGTAACCCCAACATCGCCGTCAAGTACCTCCCATTAATGTTGGAAGGCACGACATGTCAATGGATTGATGACTTGCCGGAAAGATCCATCTGCAATTGGTTGGACATGCAAGAAGCATTCACCAAGAACTTCGAGGGTACGTATAAACGTCCCTGCACTGTTGGAGATCTACATCGGTGCGTGCAAGAGAAAGACGAGCCATCTCGCGCCTACCTCTCCCGCTGGCTGGATATGAAGAATTCCTGTGCAGGAGTGCACGCTCAGACCGCCATGGCTACCTTCATCGATGGGTTGGAAAGGGGCATGTTGCGCCGACATAAGCTGAAGCGCTTGCAGGACAATCACCAGCTAGACTTGAACTAGATGATTCAGTTGTCCAGTGAGTTTGCAGCTGCCGACGACGATGCTCGCGGATCTCTGCTGGAAACGGCCGTTCCAACTCAAGCTCGGAGGAACATTAGCACAAAGCGGAAATCCGCACCAGAAGAAAAGCAAACCCTCGACATGGTCGCTATGACTTTTGCAGGACGAGGTGATGGCTGACAGCATGGCCGAGGACGGGGAGTTGGCCGTGGGCAGCAGCGAGGAAGTGAAACTACCTCGGCAGCACTCCGCGTTCCCCAAACCTACAAGGAGTACCGTGATATGCCGTGCCTCGTACACCTCGATGCCAACGGCAAGGCCACCCACACCAATCGCCACTGCAAGTTCATTAATGACCTCAAGAAGGACCCGGAGTCAGGCTACAAGCAAAGTCGGAAGAACATACCACGAGGAAAGGGCAAAGGGAAGAAGGAGGAGGAGGAGTCCAAGGATTCAAGTGACATGGACGAGGATGTTGACCCCAAGCACGCCGCCAAGAGCGACGGCAAGGACAAGAACCCCTTCGTGAAGAAGGCGGCAGTTTTCCACACTTTCCTTGGCACCCCCATCATCCGACAACAGAAGACCTCCATGAGGATACTGATGGCTACTCTACCCCCAGCTCCCCAATTCCTGCGCTGGTCGGAGATTCCAATTACTTGGGACAGGAAAGATCACCCAGACCTCATCCCTACGGAGAACCAATATGCCATGGTCATCAACTCCCCTATTGACGACAATGAGTTCGCCAAATGTATAGTGGATAGTGGAAGCAGCATCAACATCATGTACCTGGATACATTGCAGAAGATGAACTTGACGGAGGCAAACCTAAGGCGGACCAACACCATCTTCCACGGCGTAGTTCCTGGTCAGGAGGCACGGTCCCTTGGGTGCATCACACTTCAGGTTGCTTTTGGTGATGTTAATAATTACCGCCAAGAACGCATGATCTTTGAGGTGGTCCCCTTCAAGAGCGTGTACCACGTCATATTCGGCCGTGTCATATTCCACACCTTCACGGCCAAGCCATGCTTCGTCTACAACAAACTCAAAATACCCGGACCAAACGGTGTCATCACCGCATCCGGAAGCTTTACCAAAGCAAGGGACTACGAGATTGGAGAATCAGCCTACGCAGAAGCTGTCCTCTACAGCGAAGAATTCAAGGAGATCCAGAGCAAGGTCGATGCCTCAGAGATGCCCGCATCGAAGAAGCAGATTTCTGACTCCGCCCCAGCATTCAATGCCGCCATCGAGACCAAGACGGTGGAACTTGTGGTAGGCGATGCCTCCAAGACCACCGCCATTGGGATGAACCTGGATCCCAAATATGAAAGCGCACTCGTCGAGTTCCTCCGTGAGAATAGGGACATCCTTTCCTGGCAACCTTCCGACATGAAAGGTGTACCTAGGGAACTTGTCGAGCACAGCTTGAATATTGATCCAAAATGTAAACCAGTGAAACAACCTCTACGACGCTTTGGGGATGATAAGAGACGCTCCATAGGCAAAGAGATAGCTAGGTTACTTAAGGATAGTTTTATCCGAGAAGTCCTTCACACCCAATGGGTGGACAATCTTGTACTTGTCCCCAAAAAGGGAACCAAAGAATTAAGAATGTGCGTTGATTACACCGGCTTGAACAAAGCATGTCCCAAAGATCCGATTGCTTTGCCTCGCATTGACCAAGTCATTGACTCGACGGCTGACTTGGAGCTTTTGTGTTTTCTCGATGCATACTCAGGATACCACCATATCAAGATGAGGAAGTCGGACCAATTGGCCACTTCGTTCACTACACCCTACGACACGTTTTGCTATGTCACGATGCCCTTTGGGCTAAAAAGCGCAGGTGCTACGTACCAGCGGACAATGCAACGTTGCCTACACGACCAAATTGGTCGGAACGTTCATGCCTATGTGGACGATATAGCGGTGATGTCTAAGAAATCAAATGATTTAATCTCCCACTTAAAAGAAACCTTTGATAATCTCTAGAAATACAACATGATGCTCAACCCTAAGAACTGCGTGTTCGGGGTTCCAGCCGACAAATTGTTGGGCTTCATCGTTTCCCAACATGGAATCGAGGTCAACCCGGAGAAAATCAAGGCCATCTTAAACATAAATCGTCTGACATGCCTAAATGACATTCAACGACTAATAGGTTGTGTTGCAGCAGTTAGTCGGTTCGTCAGCCGACTTGCAGAGAAGGCTCTGCCGATGTACAAGTTGTTGAAGAAGGCACCCAAATTCACGTGGACGGAAGAAGAAGATGCAGCATTGAAGCAGCTC
The DNA here is from genome assembly GCA_916181665.1 of Avena sativa. NCBI lineage: Eukaryota > Viridiplantae > Streptophyta > Magnoliopsida > Poales > Poaceae > Avena > Avena sativa. The sequence goes on along the minus strand of OV702284.1, from coordinate 179,887,814 downwards.
AAAGATATTCTTTCCTCAGCGCCTATCCTTGCAGCACCCGAGCCTGGAGAACCCATGTAAATTTATATGGCAGCCACCAACCGGGTAATCAGCATCGTCGTCGTGGTAGAGCGGAAAGAACCAGGGCATGAGAACGGAGTTCAACGACCAGTTTACTATGTAAACGAGGTCTTGACGAAGTCCAAGCATCGTTACCCACACTTCCAAAAGATAGCTTATGGGGTATTCCTTGCTTCTCGGAAGCTGAGGCACTATTTCCAGGAGCACCCCATCACACTGGTGAGGAAGACTCCACTGTCCGACATTATCAACAACAACGACGCTACAGGAAGGGTCGCAAAGTGGGGCATTGAACTTGCCGCCTTCGAGATCACCTACAAAAGATGCGACGCTATCAAGTCTCAAGCCTTGATGGATTTTATTGCAGATTAGACGGAGATGCCAGATGCTACCCCAATGTTGTAGCCAGAATACTGGGTGATGCACTTTGACGGATCAAAGCTGCTCAATGGCTCAGGGGCTGGTGTACTACTACAGTCACCAACTGGGGACAAGCTACACTATGTTCTGCAGATCCACTTTGAGGCTACGAACAACATGGCGGAGTATGAAGCACTCATTCACGGATTACGCGTAGCCAAGGATATTGTCATCAAGCGCATAGTTTGCTGTGGAGATTCCGACTTGGTTGCCCAGCAGGTGTCTGGCACCTGAAGGCGCGGGACCCTATGATGGCGGCATATCGAGAAGACGTGGACGAGATAGCCAAGAGCTTCTTGGGCTATGAGGTCAAGTATGTACCTAGGGAGCAAAACGAGGCGGTCGATCTGCTGTCTAAGCTTGGATCAGGGCGCAAACGAATTCCGCCTGGAGAATCTACGGACACCATCCATGAAGGGAGCAGACATCAACAACCCGGACAGAGTTGACTCTTTCGTTCACATGGTGACAAAGGTCCCTCTGGCTTGGACAAAACCATTCATGGAGTATCTAGAACACGGAACTTTGCTCGATGACGAAGTCGAAAGATGGAAAATAGTACGTCGAGCAAAGGGATATACCATAATCAATGGAAAACTCTACAAAAGAAGCACTACTGGTGTATACCTTAAATGTGTTTCTGTCACATCCCAAAATTTTCCAAATTTTGTAATGTGAAAAATAAATAAACAAAATAAATAATTGTTGAAATTTAGGGAGAAAAGAAACTTTTTCTTTATAAATGGAAACTTAAAATCCCATCTTGAACAAACTTAAGTAATGTTTGAATCCAACTAAATTCAAATCAAGTGAAATGCATTCTTCATAAATGCATCTGGAAATTTAAACACTTGGGAAATAAACCCAAACTCTAAAACTCTAATGGAAGAAAAACATTTCCAAGTTATATCTAAGCCTATGGATCTGGTCCATATAAAAATTGGTCAAACAAACATTTCAAAATGATAAAGAATAACAAATAGAAATATTATAAAACCATATGAATTGGTTTCACTTAATTTGGAGCCATAGATAAAATCTTATGAATTTAATAAGATAAGGAAATGGAATCTCCAAAGCTAATAAAGCACCTATCTGGAAATCCATACCAAATGGTGAGCAAATAATCCTAAAGACATTTAAATGGACTAATAAATATTAAATAAGATTTTACAAATTGGAATCACCAAGTTTGGATCTATAAATAAAAAGATATGGATTTTATAAGATAAAGAAAGAAATATTAAATGAGGAATATTTAGAGACCAAATTAAATCTTGGCCTAATCCATAAGCAAATGGAATGAATATAATCCAAATTCAAATAAAATGAAAGGATAAAGAATTTTCCAAATAAAATAAAATGGCATTAATCAAATTCTATTTCTAATTGGATTAAGACGAATTTATCTAATAAGAATGATTAAATAAATCATGGGAAAATAGTATTTTGGAATTTACCCAAGTGGAATAGAAGTTATTTAATTAACTTAAATGGGATCAAAGAAATCTTCTAAATAAAAATTATGGAATTAAAACCAAATTTAATTTCATTGGAATAAAGACAAATACCCAGTTTATATGATTAATAAATCATATTAAAAATATCCCAAATAATTCAAAGTGAATTATTTGACAACCTAATAAATAAATAATACCTACTGAAAGGTTTTGGAAAGATTTAGATTTCAAAATGGGATTTGAAAACATTATTAAATCTTATTTGAATTAATACAAGGGACAAATTTTAAATAATTAACATACCCTAAAAAGAATAAAAAGATTATTCTAAATTTGACTCTAAAATGAACTAATAATCAGTATTTGAAAATACTCAAAGTTTGGTTGAAGTTTGAATTCAATTAGTTGTTTGAATTGATTAAACAAAATCAAAACAGATAAATAGAAAAAGAAAAGGGAAAAACAATCAGTACAAAAAAAAGCCAGCCCAACCTAACCTAGCCCAGTCCAGGGCCAGCTAGCCCATTTACTTCTTCCCCGCAGGAAAACGATTCATACCAGAAAATTGAACCGCAGCCTCGCTGACTACTGGCCCCCACCTCCCCTCTCTCTCACTCGCTGACGACCTTGCCCCACAGCCACGTCATCGTATCCTTCACCCCCGCAGACCAGTTCCTCCCCTCCTCGCTGTTTCTGCCCGAAATTTCGCCGAGTAAATTCGTCTTAACATTGCAGCAATTACACCCGCGATTACTCTCCTTAACTCGCCTCGCCCTCCTCCTTCTATTCCCCTCAGACCTCACTCGACCGGAGCCAGTAGACTGCCCAAATTTTGACCTCAACTCCCTCTGACCCCGACGAGCTTCCCGGCGAATTCTGGCGAGCCCAGCTACTCCTCTACCCCCTGGAGCACACGAGCGTGATCCCCAGCCTCTGGCACATCTCCTTGTGCTTCTCGTTCATCCGCGCGAACACTGTATCCTCGGCAAAAACCTCGACAGAGCACCGCCGCCGTTGACAACAACTCCGTCGACCTCTCCCCGGTAATACCGACCTCCCCTTCCTCTCTGGATGATACCCCTACGCTCTCCTCTCTCACGCGCGTCTAACAGACCCTCAGCTTCGCTCTCCCATGCCTTGTAGCCTCGGCCCCGTTGACAACCGTGCGAGCCCGAACCAGAGGACAACTCCGGCGAGCAATTACGTTCATCCTCGTGCGCCTCCTGCCTCCTCACGAACACGTTGAGCATCAGCAGCATACGGCGAACCTGGTGAGCCCCCTCTCTCTCTTTCTCGCTTCCTGCATCGCCGGCGACGCCACTGCCAGGCCGCCGCCACCATGCGTCACACTCCAGCGCCGCCAGTTCTAGGTCAAAGCACTGAGGGTCGTTCGATCTTGATCCGGTGGCGTAGACAGAGTCACTTAAATGAAAGGGTACGAGCTCATCTGCACCGTTCAGTCTCACTTAGATCCAACGCACCTCGTAGCGCAATCCAACCGAAACGGTACAGACCAATAGCAACACGACGCGTGGCCTGTGTGTTGTTTTAAAAACAGAATTTGATATATTGGATTTGTAAACTTGCAAAATTCATAACTTTCAATCCACATGTCCAAATTTAGCAAATTTTATATCAAAGCAATCAGCAAGACAATTACTTTCTAACCATGCACTTTGTTTAGTAAATTTCTTCGGTTAAATTGGTTGTTTTTGAAGAAACTTGTGTAGGCATATTTTGAATATAAAATTCATTCTAAAATTATTTTTGTGATAAAACCTTTGACCAATGGATTGTTTTGAACCTACTGACCATAGAAACCAACTTGTGGATTCAAAAACATATTTTGTGAAGCAGGAGAATAAATCTTTGAATTAAAGCATTTCTAGTCAAAATAAAAATGTTGTTTATATGTTGAAAATAATTTTTAGAGAAAAAAACCTTTGGGAAATGTTTTGATTTAAACTCTCTGACCCCAAACACCAAGTTTTAGAATTAAAAATGTATTTGGTGAACCCTATAAAGATTGTTGCTTTGATAAAAGCATTTTCAACCACATAAAATATTGATTTGGTTTAAAAATGGTTTATAGGTAAAATATTTTGCAAATGGTTTTGCCACTTATATAAAATGACCAATAGGTGTTTTAAAATGTTTATAACCTATTAGAAACCACTTTTTTAAATAAAGCAATCTTTGGCATGCTTGCATGCATTGCTTTGTTTCTATTATTTTATGTGATGATTGCTTGAATGGTAGATTGAAATATTGCTTGCTTGATTGAATTGTAGTGATTTGAAGAGTGTGAGTATTGCAAGATCAAGGAGTGAACTTATGTGCTCTACCAAAAAGGCAAGTGATGCTTCATACTTTTGTCCCAATATTTTTACTATGCATTAGCGATATTTCTAAGTAGGACTTGCATGGAATTTTGCTAATTGTAACCTATGCCATGGGAAATCCTAGTAGATGAAACCTTAGTGATACTTTCCTAAGTTAAGATTCCTACTACTATCATGCTTAGCTTAGCTAGTAGAAAACAAGGGTGGATTATATTCATGCTATGGAATATTTCTAAGTCAAGGACTTGTGTTTTGTTTACTAAAACAACTAAGTGAATGAAACACCTGGGTGGAATGTAAGGAATGGTTTGTGTTGAGTGGTTATACAAGGCCCATTTCTATGGTTTACCTTGTGTATCTCACTTGTGGATGGCCACCCAGGAACAAAGAGATTTGAGATGTCATATGTTGAGAAGCTTCTAGTGCAGCCACTTGGCATTATGGGCTCTGCCTGGATCATATAGGTTACAATAACTTAGCCAAATGGACAGTTGGTGGTAGGGGATTGATAGGTGGAGCGCGTCCATTCTGGTCTAAGGGAAGGCTTCTGAAAGATCTTGTCTTGGTGAAACCAAGTCTTGTGGAGAAAGTGCACCACCTCTGAAGAGTGTAAAATCTAAGTACTTAGCCATGTCCCTGGCAAAGGACAATTTGAGCATCAAGACATGGAAGCTATCAAGAATCTCCTCATCCCAATTTCTAAGTTAAAAACTTGTGGTTGAACAAGGGTTGAAGGATCACCAATTTCTATTGGGAGATGCCTTGGGTGATTTTGACAAACAAAAACTTAGTGTTTTCAAATGATAAGGAAAAATCTATTTTGAGCAAAGCAAGCCTAAGCTCCACTTAGCCAAATGCATATAGATGATAGACTCCACTATACTACCATAGTATCACTTGCCAATACAATTCATATGTATTGACCCTTGTGGCTGTTACTTATTATGTTGCAGGTTTGTTTGATGTTAGTGAAGTTTATTGATTAGGATTACAAGTCTACAACCAACATGACTGCCTGTGGCACTTTGAAGATGAAGGACCCCATGCTATTGTTATATTCTGCTGCATTGTAAGGAGTTAGCCAAATGAGCTATGTAAGATGTAATAAATTATTTTATTCCTGGTTATAAAGTTGTATTATGACCTTTGTTTCTTGATATTACATATTAACTGTGGATGCTAGCTATTGATCCAGGGACTAGCATTGTAAACACAAGGATCTCTACCTTATTGAAGGTTGGGACCTATACAGATGGTATCAGAGCACTGTGTTGCCTGCAGGATTGTAACCCTAGGATTGGACAAAACCCCTTAGAAAAATAGGAGTTGAATTTGTTCCAAAACTTATTTACTAACAATCTTGTATACTCTTTCCTCAACCATTTTGGTTTTGATTCTACATCTTATCTATTTCAACTTGATGGATAAAGCCTCCACCATGAGCAAAGACTTCAACATGAGCAAAGGACTTCAGCAACTCAAGTGATTTCAACCTTATTCTCAACAAGGACTTCAACTTGGATATCACTAAGGACTACAAGTGAGACAAGAAATATTGCTAAAGACTTGAAGGCTAAAGAAATACAACTTAGAAGGAACCAGGAACCATCATCACCTTTGAAGTTTTGTGACCAAGATGCAAAAAATTCTCCAAGGATACAAAGATATTGTTCAATAAGAACCAAACAAGAAGAATGGAATGCTCTCAAGTGAACCATATAGTTGGACCACCATATTCATATTAAATCAAACACACCAACTTATGTGGTATAGCAAAAATATTTTGTTGCTTAAAAATATGCTTGAAGATTGTTTGAGTGGAATGTTTGTTTGTGATTGTTTGCACATTGTTTGTGTGACTTGTGATGTGTGTGAATAGAATTCTTCCTTAGAAATCTTTTGCCTATTATAATCCCAATCCAACCCAAACAGATGACTACTCCAAGAAACTCCAACATCAAGGATGGTGACAACAACAACCAAGAGATGCACATGAGAGAACTCATAGTAACCCAAACCCAGTTGAACCAAGTGACAACTCAATTTTTGGCCAACAACAATGAGTTGGACCCAACCATGCAAAGGTTTTTGGAAACCCAAACTCAATTGATGCAAAAGGTGACAAATCAAATGATCAACATGGGAGACAACCCTTCCCAAAGAATTTGTGACAACAAGGATGTCAAGGATGATATTCTAGAAGGAACTCAAGCTTGCAGTGTTTTTATGGAGACAAGGATCACACTTCAAAAGAGCATGAAGATCAATGCCCTAATTGTGAAGAGAAACATCCAACTAAACAATGCCCCACATCTCAAGCTACTTGTTTCCTATGTGAAGGAAATAATCATGTCCCTATCCAATTCCCCATCTATTCCATAGTTCAACAAAGGAAACAAGGTGGAGTGCATCAACAGATTGTAAGCCCCCAGGAGGGAACAACTTCCACCAAGAAGGATGATGACAAAGGAAAATCTCAGCTTGCACCTCCATGCAATATGACTCAATTTGATGGACAAAGAGGAGACATATGTATTACCCAAGGAAAAGATCAAGGAGACCAGGAAACTTTCCCACCTTTGAGATAAGATATGAAGAACATGAACTAGAAGCACTCCTAGCTTTGGAGAAACCCAAGAAGAGGAAAGACAAAAGCCAAGTGCAATGTTGCCATTGAAAAGTGATGGGACACTATGCCAATGACTGTCCTGAGAAGAAACAAAAATATAAGGAGATTAACCAAGTATGGTACAACAACTGCAAAGAACTAGGCCATTATGTATCAACTTGTCCATAGTAAATACGTGAAGAACTCAATCTTGTCACATGTTACAATTGTGGTGATCATGGACATTATGCAAGCAATTGTCCAGAAAAGATGAAGCACAAGATAAAGCGTATGAAGGATCTCAGCCTTGTCACATGTTTCAAGTGTGGGAACAAAGGACACTATGCAGATGTTTGCCCAAAGAAGTTTCATCAAGATCCCAAGCAAGCCAAGAAGTAATCTAGTTGGAAAATATTTTAAGGGTGGTAGTACCCTAGTTGCTTGAGCCAGCTTGTAATCCCTATCTTTCCCAAATCTCGGGACGAGATTTATTTTAAGGGTGGTAGCCTGTCACATCCCAAAATTATCCAAATTTCGTAATGTGAAAAATAAATAAACAAAATAAATAATTGTTGTAATTTAGGGTGAAAAGAAACTTTTTATTTATAAATGGAAACTTAAAATCCCATCTTGAACAAACTTGAGTAATGTTTGAATCCAACTAAATTCAAATCAAGTGAAATGCATTCTTCATAAATGCATCTGGAAATTTAAACACTTGGGAAATAAACCCAAACTCTAAAACTCTAATGGAAGAAAAACATTTCCAAGTTATATCTAAGCCTATGGATCTGGTCCATATAAAAATTGGTCAAACAAACATTTCAAAATGATAAAGAATAACAAATAGAAATATTATAAAACCATATGAATTGGTTTCACTTAGTTTGGAGCCATAGATAAAATCTTATGAATTTAATAAGATAAGGAAATGGCATCTCCAAAGCTAATAAAGCACCTATCTGGAAATCCATACCAAATGGTGAGCAAATAATCCTAAATACATTTAAAAGGACTAATAAATATTAAATAAGATTTTACAAATTGGAATCACCAAGTTTGGATCTATAAATAAAAAGATATGGATTTTATAAGATAAAAAAAGAAATATTAAATGAGGAATATTTAGAGACCAAATTAAATCTTGGCCTAATCCATAAGAAAAAGGAATGAATATAATCCAAATTCAAATAAAATGAAAGGATAAAGAATTTTCCAAATAAAATAAAATGGCATTAACCAAATTCTATTTCTAATTGGATTAAGACAAATTTCTCTAATAAGAATGATTAATTAAATCATGGGAAAATAGTATTTTGGAATTTACCCAAGTGGAATAAAAGTTATTTAATTAACTTAAATGGGATCAAAGAAATCTTCTAAATAAAAATTATGGAATTAAAACCAAATTTAATTTCATTGGAATAAAGACAAATACCCAGTTTATATGATTAATAAATCATATTAAAAATATCCCAAATAATTCAAAGTGATTTATTTGACACCCTAATAAATAAATAAAACCTAATGAAATGTTTTGGAAAGATTTAGATTTCAAAATGGAATTTGAAAACATTATTAAATCTTATTTGAATTAATACAAGGGCCAAATTTTAAATAATTAACATACCCTAAAAGGAATAAAAAAATTATTCTAAATTTGACTCTAAAATGAACTAATAATCAGTATTTGAAAATACTCAAAGTTTGGTTGAAGTTTGAATTCAATTAGTTGTTTGAATTGATTAAACAAAATCAAAACAGATAAATAGAAAAACAAAAGGGAAAAACAATCAGTACAAAAAAAAGAAGCCAGCCCAACCTAACCTAGCCCAGTCCAGGCCCAGCTAGCCCATTTACTTCTTCCCCGTAGGAAAACGATTCGTACCAGAAAAGCGAACCGCAGCCTCGCTGACTACTGTCCCCCACCTCCCCTCTCTCTCACTCGCTGACGACCTTGCCCCACAGCCACGCCATCGTCACCTTCACCCCCGCAGACCAGTTCCTCCCCTCCTCGCTGTTTCTGCCCGAAATTTCGCCGAGTAAATTCGTCTCAACATTGCAGCAATTACACCCATGATTAATCTCGTTAACTCGCCTCGCCCTCCTACTTCTTTTCCCCTCAGACCTCACTCGACCGGAGCCACTAGACTGCCAAAATTTCGACCTTAACTCCCTCTGACCCCGACGAGCTTCCCGGCGAATTCTGGCGAGCCCAGCTACTCCTCTGACCCCTGGAGCACACGATCGTGATCCCCAGCCTCTGGCGCATCTCCCTGTGCTTCCCGTTCATCCGCGCGAACACTGTATCCTTGGCAACAACCTCGACAGAGCACCGCCGTCGTTGACAACAACTCCGTCGACCTCTCCCCGGTAATACCGACCTCCCATTCCTCTCTGGATGATACCCCTACGCTCTCCTCTCTCACGCGCGTCTAACAGACCCTCTTCTTCGCTCTCCCATGCCTTGTAGCCTCGCCCCCATCGACAACCATGCGAGCCCAAACCAGAGGACAACTCCGGCGAGCAATTACATTCGTCCTCGTGCGCCCCCTGCCTCCTCGCGAACAGGTTGAGCATCAGCAGCATACGGTGAACCCGGTGAGCCCCCTCTCTCTCTTTCTCGCTTCCTGCATCACCGGCGACGCCATTGCCAGGCCCCCGCCGCCGCACGTCAGACTCCAGCACCGCCAGTTCTAGGTCAAAGCACTGAGGGCCATTGGATCTTGATCCGGTGGCGTAGACAGAGTCACTTAAATGAAAGGGTACGAGCTCATTTGCACCGTTCAGTCTCACTTAGATCCAACGCACCTCGTAGCGCAATCCAACCGAAACGGTATAGACCAATAGCAACACGACGCGTGGCCAAATTTTGCAAATTTTATATCAAAGGAATTAGCAAGACAAGTACTTTCTAACCATGCACTTTGTTTAGTAAATTTCTTCTGTTAAATTGGTTGTTTTTGAAGAAACTTGTGTAGGCATATTTTGAATATAAAATTCATTCTAAAATTATTTTTGTGATAAAACCTTTGACCAATGGATTGTTTTGAACCTACTGACCATAGAAACCAACTTGTGGATTCAAAAACATATTTTGTGAAGCAGGAGAATAAATCTTTGAATTAAAGCATTTCTAGTCAAAATAAAAATGTTGTTTATATGTTGAAAATACTTTTTGGAGAAAAAATCTTTGGGAAATGTTTTGATTTAAACTCTCTGACCCCAAACACCAAGTTTTAGAATTAAAAATGTATTTGGTGAACCCTATAAAGATTGTTGCTTTGATAAAAGCATTTTCAACCACATAAAATATTGATTTGGTTTAAAAATGGTTTATAGGTAAAATATTTTGCAAATGGTTTTGCCACTTATATATAATGACCAATAGGTGTTTTAAAATGTTTATAACCTATTAGAAACCACTTTTGTAAATAAAACAATCTTTGGCATGCTTGCATGCATTGCTTTGTTTCTATTATTTTATGCGATGATTGCTTGAATGGTAGATTGAAATATTGCTTGCTTGATTGAATTGTAGTGATTTGAAGAGTGTTAGTATTGCAAGATTAAGGAGTGAACTTATGTGCTCTACCAAAAAGGCAAGTGATGCTTCATACTTTTGTCCCAATATTTTCACTATGCATTAGTGATATTTGTAAGTAGGACTTGCATGGAATTTTGCTAAGTGTAAACTATGCCCTGGGAAATCCTAGTAGATGAAACCTTAGTGAAACTTTCCTAAGTTAAGATTCCTACTACTATCATGCTTAGCTTAGCTAGTAGAAAACAAGGGTGGCTTATATTCATGCTATGGAATATTTCTAAGTAAAGGACTTGTGTTTTGTTTAATAAAACAACTAAGTGAATGAAACACCTGGGTGGAATGGAAGAAACGGTTTGTGTTGAGTGGTTATACAAGGCCCATTTCTATGGTTTACCTTGTGTATCTCACTTGTGGATGGCCACCCAGGAACAAAGAGATTTGATATGTCAAATGTTGAGAAGCTTCTAGTGCAGCCACTTGGCATTATGGGCTCTGCCTGGATCATATAGGTTGCAATAACTTAGCCAAATGGATAGTTGGTGGTAGTGGATTGATAGGTGGAGCGGGTCCATTCTGGTCTAACGGTAGGCTTCTAAAAGATCTTGTCTTGGTGAAACCAAGTCTTGTGGGGAAAGTGCACCACCTCTGAAGAGTGTAAAATCTAAGTACTTAGCCATGTCCCTAGCAAAGGACAATTTGAGCATCAAGACATGGAAGCTATCAAGAATCTCCTCATCCCAATTTCTAAGTTAAAAACTTGTGGTTGAACAAGGGTTGAAGGATCACCAATTTCTATTGGGAGATGCCTTGGGTGATTTTGACAAACAAAAACTTAGTGTTTTCAAATGATAAGGAAAAATATATTTTGAGCAAAGAAAGCCTAAGCTCCACTTAGCCAAATGCATATAGATGATAGACTCCACTATACTACCATAGTATCACTTGCCAATACAATTCAAATGTATTGACCCTTGTGGCTGTAACTTATTATGTTGTAGGTTTGTTTGATGTTAGTGAAGTTTATTGATTAGGATTACAAGTCTACAACCAACATGACTGCCTGTGGCACTTTGAAGATGAAGGACCCCATGCTATTGTTATATTCTGCTGCATTGTAATGAGTTAGCCAAATGGGCTATGTAAGATGTAATAAATTATTTTATTCCTGGTTATAAAGTTGTATTATGACCTTTGTTTCTTGATATTACATCTTAACTGTGGATGCTAGCTATTGATCTAGGGACTAGCATTGTAAACACAGGGATCTCTACTGTATTGAAGGTTGGGACCTCTACAGTTTCCCATCAAGAAGGTATTGAAATCCTACACAAAATCCACCTCGGAGATTGCGGGCATCACACCGCTCCCTGATCGTTGGTTGCTAAAGCTTTCCGGCAAGGATTCTACTGGCTAACCGCGAAGGTGGACACCGACAAGATGGTTGAGACATGCATGGAATGCCAGTACTATGCCCGACAACCACATGTTCCTGCTGAAGAATTGCGAACAATACCAATAACTTAGCCGTTTGCAGTCTGGGGGCTGGACATGGTTGGTCCGTTACACACGACACCATGTGGGTTTACGCATGTGATAGTAGTAGTTGATAAATTCACCAAATGGATAGAAGCTAAACCCATTAGAAAGCTCGATGGGGAAACTGCCCTTAGGTTTGTCCAAGATCTAGTGGTGAGATTTGGTCTCCCACATAGCATTATCACCAACAATGGCAGCAACTTGTCACTCGGAGAAGTGGAAGCTTATTGTTGGGAGAAGGGCATCCGACTAGACTTTGCATCTGTGGCACATCTAGAGTCCAATGGTCAGGTTGAGCGAGCCAATGGATTAATTCTACAGGGAATCAAGCCACGTCTTGAGGCACCGCTACATAGAGCAGCTAGAGCCTGGGCGGAAGAATTGCCATCGGTGCTATGGAGTTTACGAACTACACCCAACAGATCCACCGGCTACACCCCTTACTTCATGGTATATGGAGCAGAAGCCATCCTGCCTTCTGACATCCTTCACGATGCACCAAGAGTTGCCGCCTACGACGAAGATGATGCTGAAGAATCCAGACGCCTAGATGTGGACCTTCTCGAGGAGGAGCGCGTTTTGGCATGCCAAAGATCCGCCATCTACCAGCAGAAGCTACGCATCTACCATAGTCGCCGCGTCCGGCATCGCTCATTTAAAGAGGGGGATTTGGTGCTCCGACTTAAGAAGAAGAAGTCACACAAATTATCCCCGCCATGGGAAGGACTGTTCATCATAAGCAAGACGTGACCCAGATGATGACTACCCGGCGCTTGATCGGCCATGGAACATAGCACAACTACGTCCTTTCTAAACTTAGCATTTTTTATCTATTGTGTACCTCTTATATGATCAATGAAATAAAGCTCTCTGGTTCAATCATATTTCTGAGTCTTTTACCTCCTTTAGTGTTCATTTTTGGATCGTATAAAACCTTTATGCACAAGCTTTGCGATTGCACTTGTGAAAATTCTACCTACGGGCGTTAGCTTAAGTTTTCTGGTCTACACGTTCTTTGTTGCTTTAATGTGGATTCTGGAGTAGTGACTTTTGGCACTTATTGTCGGCGATTTTGTGCTTAGGTTCTTGACGATGCCATTGGGCATCATCGCCTGAGCGCGTAGTTCCGACAACGAGTCTTCCGACTCACAAAAAGTCAAGCATAAAAACCAAAGTAATGGATAAGCCAGCACTTGCTTAAAAAATATATACATGCTAGAACTAGTTCTTGAGTACCAGGAAATAACAACCATTTTTTTCTGCCTTAAGTTAACACATAGTTTTTTCCGCATAAACATTACAGAGAAAACAAATATGGCATAATTATTTTTCATTCCTCTGGCGCAGGCGACTTGGACGCAGCATCGTCAGCAGCAGGAGAGTCACCTTCCTCGAAGTCGGCAGTGTTGAGGGACTCGGAGGAGCTTCGATTGCCACCGTCAACGGTTTTCATGGTCACGAAGACGTTAGGGTCGACCAACTCGGCGACTCTGGTGTCAAAACCCGCGAGCGACGCCAAGATAGCCTCGTGATCTATCTTTTGGCCTTCGTCGTCTACGTCGGGGATACCAGAGGTCACCGTGTTGATGTCGGCATCTTCGTAGTGTACTTTGAACATTGACAGTGCCATCCTTGCGCCGACCCGTGTACACGAAGATTTCCAGCTTGAGATACGCTCGGGGGATCGGCGCAAGATCTCCGAGAACTTCGCCACAGAGTCCACCGCCTTGATTTAATCTGGAGGGGCTTGGCTATCTCCTTGGTCTGCTTGATGGCGGTGTTGATAAAGTTGCCGGCAAGGACCATGCATTCCTTTGGCGGAGGAGGCGACTGGGTTAACCCCATAGGAGCTGAAAATTTCCGACAAAGGAACACATGAGTTCAATAACACAAAAAAGTTCAGAGTAACTAGCTTACAGAAGTACAAGACGGAGAATCACTTACTGAAGATGCTAATCTCAGCCTGCTGGAGAGTTTCCGCCATAGAGTCCCGTTCTTGTCGGAGGATCCTGTATGCGTCCAGATGGCACTGATTTTGCTCATCGGCAGCTTTCTTCTAATCTTTTAGGGTCGCGATTTCATCCTTCAAGCGGTTCATCTCCTTGTTGGCGGAGTCCTGCGGGACTTCCATGTAATCCTCGTGCATCTTCAGCATATCCTTCCTCTCCTGCTTAAGGATCTTGTTTTTGCTATCTAGCTGTTGAATATGCTTGGATTGCTCAACAATATCCTTAGCCTTGGAAATGGCTTCTGCAAGTCGGAGAAAGAACAGTGCACAGTGAGTACTCGGAGAATGTTGGGACAAGACCAAGTCAGAATACGAAAAAGAAAGGAAAAACAGACGCTTGCTCTTGGTGATTTGTTCCTTCAAGAAGGCAGTTTTACCCTTTTCGGCTTCCAAGTCAGAGCGCATCTTCTGGTACTTCTCGTTGGCCATGCCCCTCCGAGCATTCTCATTCTATGGAAAGGAAAAGTTTCATGCTGTTTAGTCTACTTGGAGCATCTAGCCGGATAAATATCCACCTAGAGGCTTGGGGGCTACAGTGAGAGTTTTTAACTTAGCAATATGCTTGGTCTTTCTTTAAGCATCTAGTCGGAACTGATTCAGTTTTCAACTAGAAGCTTGGGGGCTACAGTATAAAGTTTTAACTCCGTGATATGCTTAGTTTCTCTTTAAGCACCTAGTCGAAACTAATTCAGTTACTACTCGGAGCTTGGGGGCTACAGTGTTGAAATTTATAAACACTGCATATGCTACTCTGAAAGCATCTAGTCGGAATAACTCATTCAAACTATATGCTTGGGGGCTACAGTGAGAAGTTTTATAGCTTAGTCACTCTTAGAGCATTTAGATGCAAAGACCTATGCTTTTCCGTCCAAATCCTCGGGGGCTACAGTGGGATACTCATATGAAATGCAAAAGGCAAATAAAACTTACAAGTGCGATGATCTTGAGGTTTTTAGCACCCTTAGAAAGCAACTTGCCGAAGTATAAACTGTTTCCTTGCAAGATTTCTGCTTGCCGGAGAAGCTCCTCAAGGCCGCATGTTGGAGATGTCGGTGTCGCTCCAGGAACCACAACGGAGCTACCCGACGTAAGTACCGGGTAGACTATTTTCGGGAACTCTATGGATTTCTTGCGTACCACTATCCACCACCGCCTTACCGCTACCGATGACATCCTTAGCCGGAGCTTCAGCCATTTGGGTTGCGGCACTTTCTTGCGTCGCCTGTTCGCCGACAACGGCAAGCTCCGTGGAGGCACCTGAGTCCACTTCCATGGCGGAAGGGCCAGATGCATCTTTGTCCTATGAGCTTGTCTAAGAAAACATAGGCTGGACGTTGGGAGTAACAGGGGCGATGGCGGGAGATGCGTGGGGAGAAACGTCACGGTGCAACATATCCTTAATGTTTCTAGAATCCCCCAAAGTTTTGGAGGTCTTCTTTCAAATTGGTAGTGGCCTTCTTCCTGAAATGTGCGAAAAGTATAAGTATAGGAATAAGACAAACAATGGACAATGTCGGAAAGAAAGAAGCTTACACAAGAGGGGGTGCTTTGGCAAAGGGGATCCCGGTAATCTTTCTTTTCTCCCCCTCCAGGGCGACGGTAGTCTTCTTGGAGGCTCCACCCTCCGTCTTCTTCTTCTTGCCTCCGTCGGCAGCATTAGAGGTGGAGCTCTTCTACTTTCGCGCCAACGGGACATCATCGTCGGACACAACGGTGACTTCCTTCATATTTCGATCATATATTTGGACAACCATGCTATCCTCCTCTAGATCGCCGAGCTGTTAAGTGAAAACCCACAGTGTCAGATGAGATGGTAATGGCTAGATGGAAGAACTGGAGTATATGTCATACACGGAAAATAAACAGGTACCTTTGGGCACTTGCCCTCCTCGAACATGTCGTAGGTGATGGTGAAGCCTCGCTTCCTATCCTTCACCTTGACGATGTCCTTGAGGCGGAGCTTGACGGAGTCGCTGGAAAAGTTGTCCTTGGAGATGCGGAGGCTATCCTTCCTCTCCTTGGTATACTCATGCATCAACTTCGAGCGGTGCTGCAGAGGCTGAATCCGCCTGACGAACCAGCACATGGACAGGTCCAATCCGGTCAGACCCGTCTCTACGAACCACTCTATCCGCCTTATAGCGCGAGAAGCGTCGATTACAGAGTCCTACACCGTCTATTACTAGTCTTGTGTATCTTGCACTCCAAGGCTCCGGGTACATCGGTGACTTCAACCATAGCCTTACTTTATCAGGCATGGGCCTCCCTTCTGGATCCATCTAACTGGGCCGCCCAGCAGACCATGGGCCATGCTACCAATTATGGGCCACCCAGGTTATCCGGATAGGAGAAATGCTATGAGGATACCCATATAGCACACCCCCAACACTCGTCCTTGCCGGCCCCGGCTTCCGCTTGACAGTGAAGAAGTAGATAAAGAGATCTAGCCTAGGCCTAATCCGTAAGTAACCCTCACAAAGCGCCGCGTA
Source organism: Avena sativa (assembly GCA_916181665.1). Lineage (NCBI taxonomy): Eukaryota > Viridiplantae > Streptophyta > Magnoliopsida > Poales > Poaceae > Avena > Avena sativa. The sequence goes on along the minus strand of OV702284.1, from coordinate 179,871,344 downwards.
GTTGCTAAGCGCGAGGATGCTATTGGGGGAGTGGTTCTGAGGCTGTACTCGGTAATGGTTGAGGACAACAAGGAAGAAACTGGAGATGGGCAGGGAGACGCCGCGTACCAGTTGGGCTTTGAGGTACACCTTTTCTCCGTCCTGGGGAGAAGGAGTGACCTCGCCGGCCGGCGCCGCCCGCCAGGAGAGCCCCACCATCGCAGGGAGGTAGCCCTCGATGATTAGCTCCTTGATGTCGCGGTCCGTGATATCCAAACCGCGTCAGTCGCCCTTGTGGGAGTCATATTCGTCCTCTAGCAGCTCTAGCGCCTTTGGGTTATGGTCGCCGCCGGTGGTTTCGACCACCGTGGATTTGGGGATTACCAGGCCCTCTGTGGGCAAGATGATGATGCTCGCCGGCTTCGCCGCGGCATCGCCTGACGCCGCCATGGAAGGGGCGGAACTGCTGCTGGCCATTGGGAGGTTACAGTGGTGATTGGGAAAGGTCGAGGAGCTAGGGTTTTTCTGTGGAGTGCGCGGGGAGCTCGAGGAGCTCGCTGGAGGAAGAAGACGATGCAGAGGAGAATGAGGTGAAAAGTAAAATTTCCACCGCTGTTACAATTTATAACCTCCGGCATCAAGATTCATGCAAAACGATTGAATGGTTGACGCATGGGCGACATGTGCGGGAGCATCCGCGGAAATTTCGCACGTTTCCAACCGTCGCCGCCAACGGTTCGTATCGCTCGCGCGGGAAAAATGGACATGATTGCTGAAAGTACCGACTTGATACGACTAGAGGGGGGTGAATAGGCGTCTACCAAATTTTAATTTGTTTCTCACTTTTAGGCTCAATGAGAAAGAAAGTTATCTAGATGTGCAACTAAATGAACAACCTAAATGCAAGATAACTTACAACAACCACAAGAACGGTAAATAGCAAGAAGTAAAGGAAGGGAACAAAGTAACCAGAGCGGGGACACGGAGATGTAATTCCCGTAGTTCACTCCCAAGGAGCTACGTCTACGTTGGAGAGGTGTCGGGGCCACACAAGGTCACCCGAGCGCCACAAAGGCCTCACCTTATTCTCCGGTGAGCTCCCCCACAAAGGAGGCCTCACAATCCACTAACCGGTGACCTTGAAGGCGCCAACCGAAACCTTTACACCAAGGTTGAGGGGGAAGCTCCACAACTCAATTGGAGACCCTCAACGACACCTCGAAGCTTTACAACACAAGCCTTAGCTCCAAGGATGCCCTAAACCGTCTAGGGTTTCAAGAAACCCAAGAGCAACAAGATCCACAAAGGATGGGTGGGGGAAATCAAATCTTCTTTGGTGGAAGTGTAGATCTAGGTCACCTCCCTCACCTCTCAAAATATCAAGTCATTTGAGTGGCTAGAGAGAGAGATCTAGTGAGGTGAAGCTCAAGCATTCATGGAGGAGAGAGAAAAATTTGAAGTAGGTGGGAGGAAGAAGAGGGGTGCCTTAAATAGCCCCCCCCGCACTGAACCGTTTCAGCCCCCGTGACCTCACCGGAAGTTCCGGTGAGAGGCCAGAAGTTCCACCCAGCCTGGCTCCAACGGTCATTAGACCGTTCACGCCCGCTCCAAAAGCTCAACCGGAAGTTCTGGTCAAAACAGACCGGAAGTTCCGGTGAACTTCCGATGCAAGTTCCGACCCAAGTTCCGGCAAATAGAACACTTCAAACAGAAGGTTACTGATCCTTCAGCGAAACTTGGAGCGGAACTAGGGGCGGAATTTCTGGGTCGCGAGCCGAATCTGACCGGAAGTTCCGGTGGCTGGGCGGAAGTTCCGCTCAGGACTTTCTGGCAGGACAAGTTCCGACTCAAGTTCCGGCCCATGTTCCGGCAAATAGAACCCTTCACACAGAAGGTTACTGATCCACCAGCGGAACTTGGGGCGGAACTAGGATCGGAACAATGCTTAGATCAGCTCGCAGAAAAAACCTGAGCGGAACTTCCGGCGCCAGGCCGGAAGTTCCGGTGAGACGCAGAAGGCTCCAAACAGAACAGAAACTCACTCTCTCACGGAATAGTAGGATGGCTATGGCGGTGCATATAAGTTTGTGCAAGAACAAGTGATTTCCAACAGCCTTTCGAGATGGACCCCCTCTTAATAGTACGGTGACCTAAAACAACAATAGGAGAGAAACTAGGAGAAAACTAAAGGCCACCGTCTTCATGAGATCCCTAGCGAGCATCCACACAGATTGAAGCAGACATCAACAACGTTTACCCTAAAACTCAAGCGCACAATTAAAACACAAATGGGATTGTCATTAACACCAAAACAGCATGGGAATATATAGTCCTTTCAATCTCCCCCTTTTTGGTGTTAGATGACAATCCCAAAGATTTGCATAGTATAGAAGTAATCTTTGCAATGGATGGGACAAGCTCCCCCTTTATGTGTGCAAGGTAGAGAAAAAGCTCTAAGGACAAGACTGGCACACATATAGGGAGGCTCCCCCTTCCAATTGCAAAGATAGCACAAGTGCAAGGTACAAGAAAGGATAGAGATCATACCAGACACCAACCAAATGTGGTGGAGACAAAAGGAGTAATAATAACAATAAGAGCTATGAGGCTCCACCACCATATGCATATGCCCATAAGATGACAACAAGAATACCACATACACGGCATTGCATAAGATACCACATAGTCTCAAACATAACATGGTCCACAAGCACACATAAGTTCACAGACATAAAAGGTCGACAAGCTCACAAATAAACTAGAGAGTTCGCGAGCTAGAAAAGATCAAAGGCAAGAAAAGGCTCGCGACTCAACCCATGCAAATCCCGTAGACAACCTAATAGACATCTTTCTCCCCCTTTGGCATAGAGATACCAAAAAGGAAGAAAAGATCAATCTAATCGCCCCAGCCATGAAAGGGAGGAGGAGCAGACTCAGGGACCCAAGGACCCCACTCAGGCAGCAGACCAGTGACCTCCTCCTCAGACTCATCCTCAGACCAGCGGCAGTTGTCGCGAATCCAATCATCCTTGGGAACAGTGATAGAGCTAGTGACCGGTGAGCTAGGAATGTTGAGAGCTGTCATGATGGCCTTCTAACGCTGAACATTGTGATGCTGATCCACATACACCTGATACTCGCGGTCCTGGAGAAAGCAGAAAGTCTTCTTCACCTTCCCAAGCAGCTTCTTTGTCCAAGACGGCTGCCTTTGGAGAGAAGGACCACCACCACTAGAGGAACCAGGAGCAGAGGAGGGACCACCAGCTTCATCTCGAGCCTTCTGGAGTTCAGCTTCCTTTTCTTCTTGAGAACGAGGCTTTTGGTGCTTACTCACACGCAGCTTCTTCTCCTCATGAATGGTGATGTTGTCTTCAGGAAAGCGAGTGCCAGTCGTCTCAAGCCACTTGTGATTGATGAGAGTCTGAATGTAGGGAGCATAGATGCAGGAGCGCTTTTCAATAATAACCTGCCACATCTCTGTGTAGATGAAGTGCATAACATCCATTGACTTGTCAGTGTCATGCCGGAGATAAGTCTGATGCATGAGGTCAACCTGATAGCCATGAAACTGATCAAAGTTGCCAGCCTTGGGAGATATGGTGTTCAAGTACACCCTGCGCATGATGTCATAAACTGGCAGCAGATGATTCATATATCTAGCAGTGCACCACCCTTCAATGTAGAGAGGCTCCAGGACCTCAGGATCAGCAGCTTCAGGGCCGTGAACACGCCAACCATTTGCCCCGTTGCCAGGCTGAAGGGGATAGACAAGAAGCTCAGCAAACTCGGACCAAGTGGCAGTAAGAAACACTCCCCTAGTCATCCACTTCAACACACCTTCAGTAGAGGATTGCATGTGAATGAACAGAGTAGAGTAAAACTGAGCAATAGTAGCCACATCATAGTTCTGACGGTGCTCCATGAGGGGAATCAGCCCAAACCTCTGGCAAATATCAAGAGCCTCGCCAAAATAAGCATGCTTCTCTTCCATGTGAGACACATTGATGTACTTTTGAGGAGCGACCACAAACTTTGTCTTCGTTGCATAGATCTCAGCAAATATTTGTTCCTGATGGCAGTTGTGGAAGTGAGGATCCAAGCAAAGACGGTCACGAGGAACGAGGTAGGGATTCGTACGCCTGAATGCAGAGTAAGCCTTCTGAGTCCATTTGGAGATTTTGGCCTTGGTCTTGTCCGGCACAGCAGCTGTGGCCTTCTGAGAAGCAAGAGCAGGCCTCTTCCCTGCAGCAGGAGCAGCACGACGAGCAGCAGCAGCAGCCTTCTGACGGCTAGTCTGAGTAGTTGGACGCACGACCTCAACATCTTCTTCATCAATCTCAGGAGGAATATCAGAGGATGGTCGACGGACACGCTTGCCTTGGCGGGTACCACTTTGCGCTGAGAAGAAAGCACAAGAATGGGGAGGGAAGGTGGGGTAAGTGCACAAGTTTGGAAGAGGAAACAAAAGAAATAGATTGGAAAAATGCAAACAAGAAAAAGTTTCACTGTAGCCGGAACTTCTGCTGAATCGCCGGAACTTACGGTGAAAATGGTCCACCAGAAGTTCCGGTCGTGGCTCAACGGAAGTTCCGGTGAGACCACGAACTGGCGGTTCAAGCAGCAGTTCACTAGATCTAGATCTAAAAGCCACAAGTGCAAAGGTTTTCAAGAGTGTATTGGACCAATCTACTCTAGCATGGTACCCTAGGCCTGCCAAGATCTCCCAACAAGTTCTAGCCAAAGAACTAACCTAGACATGGTGTGCCCTAACTCAAGAAATGGTGAGAGAGCTAGATCTCCATTAATGGAGGGAGTTGAGGGCAAATACCGGAGTCCATGGCGGGAGATCGAGGTGGGGAAGGTTCACACGGAGCATATCTGCGGAGGAGTGGCCGGAGACGAAGGGGCCGGAGCACCTTCGCGGAGAGGACTTGGCCGGCAGCTGCTCCAAATAGAAGATGGGTCTTGGGGGAAAAAGGAAGAAGATCCCGTTTTCCCCAGGGCCCGCCTTATATAGGATAGAGAACACCAACGGAAGTTTCGGTCAGGGACCGGAAGTTCCGGGTCAGGCTGAGCACGTTCCAGGTCAGCAGGTGGTTCAGACGAACAACCAGCTGACCGGAAGTTCCGGCTACTGACCGGAAGTTCCGGTGACGCTAGAAAGACCTTCTCAGGTTTGGAAGATAACAAGGAAGAACTTGTGCAGGGAATAGAGAGGGCTTGAGGAAAGGAAAGGCTTAGGATAGAGAGCTCAAACTGTGAAGAACCAAAGCCAACAAAAACAAGGAAAAACACAAAAGGGTCAAAGACACAAATAAAAACGGGTCGATGGCTGAGGCCACCTTATATAAGAGTAAATGGCTTGACACCGTGAAGATATATCTTGGGTTCATTACCAACACTCATCATGAAGCTCAAATGGTCTCCTTTAGAGACTATAGAGTATGAAAACTTTAATGTGCGCATAATACGGATAGCGTTTGTTCATAAGAGGAACTACACTCCTCCTAAATCCATGCCTACATACAAACAAGATGCACATTGAGACGCGGGTAGGTGTGCAAGGTACTCAAGAAACATTGCTCGAATCAATGACATTTAGCTCATGCCTTAACTCCCGGAACCTTGCTTCATCAAGAGGCTTCGTGAAAAGATCCGCAAGATTTGCCTTGGTGGGAACATACTCCAAAGAAAAGTCTCCTCTAGCAACATGGTCCCGAATGAAATGATGACGAATCTCAATGTGCTTGGTCCGGTTGTATTGCACGGGATTGTGAGCAATAGCAATGGCACTCTCATTGTCACAAAGAAGAGGCACCTTGTCAAAATATAGTCGAAGATCCTTCAAAGTTTGCTTCATCCATAGCAATTGAGCACAACAGCTTGCGGCAGAGATGTACTCAGCTTCGGCAGTGGACATAGACACACAGTTCTACTTCTTCGAGGACCAACAAACCAATGATCTCCTGAGAAACTGACAAGCTCCGGAGGTTGACTTTCTTCCCACTTTGTCACCAGCCCAGTCCGAGTCCTTAACCAATAAGATCAAAGTTGGCTCCCTTGGGGTACCACAACCCAAAGTTTGGGGTATGAACTAAATATCGAAAGATTCTCTTGACCGCCACCATGTGGCTTTCCTTTGGTGCGGCTTGAAATCTTGCACACATACCCACACTCAACATAATATCCGGTCGGGATGCACAAAGATAGAGCAAAGAACCAATCATAGAACGATAGAGTTTTTGATCCACCTCCTTACCCTTGGGATCGAGATCAAGATTAACCTTAGTTGGCATGTGAGTCTTGGCACCTTTGACTTGATCAAACTTGAACTTCTTGAGCATGTCTTGGATGTATTTGGCTTGGTTGATGAAAGTCCCTTTCCTCAATTGCTTAACTTCAAACCCAAGGAAAAAACTTCAACTCCCCAATCATGGACATCTCGAAGCGGTCGGTCATGAGCTTGGAAAAATCCTCATTAAAAGTTTTGTTAATAGGCACAAAGATAATGTCATCAACATAGATTTGGCATACGAACAAGTGGCCTCCAACTTTCTTAGTAAAAAGAGTGGGGTTAATGAGGCCCACTTCGAAGCCACGGTCTAACAAGAGCTCCCTAAGGCAATCATACTACGCACATGGAGCTTGCTTGAGACCATAGAGTGCCTTATTGAGCTTGTAGACATGGTTCGGAAAAAGTGGATCCTCAAATCCCGGAGGTTGCTTGACGTATACCAACTCTTTCAAAGGACCATTAAGAAAAGCACTCTTAACATCCATTTGATGCAACTTAAAGTTATGATGGGTAGAAAAAGCAAGAAGCATACGAATGGATTCAAGGCGAGCAAAGGGGGCATAAGTCTCACGTAGTCGATGCCCTCAACTTGTGAGTATCCTTGGGCAACTAACCTTGCCTTGTTGCGCACGACAATTCCATTCGCATCACACTTTTTATTGAAGACCCACTTGGTTCCAATGACGTTTTGAAAATCTTTGGGACGCTTAACCAATGTCCAAACATTGTTCCTCTTGAAGTTGTGAAGTTCTTCGTTCATCGCATCAAGCCAATCATCATCTTCAAGAGCTTCGAAGACTTTATGTGGTTCCACAAGAGAGATAAACGCATGGTGAGAGCTAAAGGAAGCTAGTTGCCTCCTAGTAGTGGAACCTTTATTGAAATCTCCATAAACATTATCAAGGATATGGCCATCTCGAACAAGCTTGGCGAGACGATAGGCTTGACAGCGGGCTTGTGCTTCAACACGAGATTCTTGAGCTACCACTTGGTCATTGCCACCAATTGAGCCGCCGCCTTGACTATAAGCACGAACACGAGGGTCATCTTCATCAATTTCCACTTCGGGGGAGTCATCATTTGGAGTGGAGACTTGAGGATCATTGACTTGCTCTTGATCTTGACGAGCTTGACCTTGGGGAGAGCCGTGACCTTGAGGAGGAGCCCCATCTTGGGGAGGTTGATGAGGTTGTTGAAGAGCTTGTCCGTGGGAGGTGCCTTGAGGAGGAGCCCCATCGTGGGGAGATTGATGTTGTTGATGAAGAGCTTGATCTTTAGAGCTTGGAGAGTCATGAGCATGGGAAGCTTCGGAAGAGCTTGAGGGAGCTTGTGCCAAAAATGTAGGTCCTTGAGGGGCAAGATGATCTTGTGAAAGTGAGGGCTCCACTTGAGTAGAGCTTGGTCCTTCTCCTTTGTCCACAAGGGGATCCTCAATGGGGAGGTAGAAACCCACACCCATTCTTCTTATGGCCTTAGGAGGAATTTCATCACTTGGATCACAAACACCATCTTGCCTAACAAGAGACTCATGGTTTTCATCAAACTTCACATTGCTCGTCTCTTAAACCCTTCCATTGGCTTTGTTTTAGACTCTATAAGCATGGGACTGATTTGAGTAACCAACGAAAATTCCTTCTTGAGCCTTGGATTCAAACTTGGACAAACAAACTCCTTTCTTGAGAATGTAGCACTTGCAACCAAACACCCGAAAGTAGCTAACATTTGGCTTTTTCCCGGTGAGGAGTTCATAGGGGGTCTTGTTCTTTTTCTTGCGGAGATAAAGCCGGTTGGTTGCATGGCAAGCGGTGGAGATGGCCTCGGCCCAAAAGTTGTATGAAGACTTGAACTCAGCTAGTATAGATCGAGCCGCATCCATCAAAGTGCGATTCTTCCTTTCGGCAACTCCATTTTGTTGAGGGGTATAGGGAGTGGAGTATTGATGCTTGATTCCTTCATCACTAAGAAACTCATCCAAGGTATAGTTTTTGAACTCGGTGCCATTGTCACTTCGAATTGAGAGAATAGTTGCATTGTGCTTCTGTTGAACCTCATTAGCAAAATCGATGACGGTTTGTTGAGTCTCACTCTTGTACTTGAAAAAGAACACCCAAGTGTATCTTGAGAAATCATCCATAATAACCAAGCAATACTTCTTGCCTCCAAGGCTATCATGAGAGGGTGGACCAAAAAGGTCCATATGCAAGAGCGCCAAACACCTCTCGGTGGTGATTTGATTGAGTGCTTTGTGAGGAGTTTCATGCATCTTCCCTTCAATACAAGCCCTGCAAACACGATCTTTGGCAAAAGAAACATCGTTAATTCCAAGGATGTGCCCCTCGGAGTGAAGTCTTTGCAAAGTTCTGATGTTAACATGGGCTAGGGGGTGATTCCACAACCAGCCCTTGTCGGCTTTAGCATAGAGACATAGAGAATGAGGAGTAGTGGTCCCTGAAAAGTCCACCACATACAAGTCATGCTCTACATACCCTACAAAAGCCACCTTGAGAGACTTGCTCCACATGAGGACCACGGTATGAGCATTAAACAATGCAGAAAGACCCATAAGAGCAAGAGCACGAACTGAGAGTAAGTTGTAACCAAGAGTTTTGACAAGCATGACGTGAATCAAGGATACATCCGGGGTTACCACCACTTTGCCAAAACCCAAAACCTGAGAGCTTGTTTTGTCACCGTAGGAGACCATGGTGTTGGCATTATTGGGCCTCATCTCGGTCATGATAGACTTGCTTTCGGTCATATGACTCGTGGCACCACTATCAAGAACCCATTTTGATCCACCGGAAGCATAGTCCTACAAGAAAATCAAGCTTTGGTTTTAGGTACCCATTTTGCAATGGGTCCCCTTTTGTTAGTAACAAGAGCCGTTGGCACCCAAATGGCCCAATGATAATCATGCATGTAAGAAGTTCCCACATATCTATCATATACATTACCATCATATGATTTGCAAAGAATATAAGAGGGATTGTTCTTTGCGGCAAAGTTGTCACTTTGCAAGAGGGTTAGGACATTCGAAGCCCCTTGAGACATGCCCTTGTTCTTTTTCTTCTTCTTGTTCTTCCTCTTCTTCTTAGTCTTGGCAAGTTGATCCATCAACACCTTAACTTCCTCTATGAGATGCTCATGCTTTCAACAAGGGTTAGGAGCGCTAGACAAGTCTATAATTTGCACAACGGAAGACTTAGCATGATCACAAGTTAATTGAGTTTGAAGCTGTTCATGGGCTGCAAAAAGATTTGAGAATTTTCTCTCCAAGGCTTTGTGTTCCTCTTTGAGTTTCTCAAGATCATTTTTGAGTCCTATCATGACCACCCACAAACTAAACTTTTTCTTTCTTAAGCACCTTAACCAAAGCAAGAGCTTGATCACGTTCTTTAACTATAGAGCACAAGGTGTTGTTATGATCATCTACAAGCTTAGACACACTTTCTTCAAGATTAATTCTCATATTTTTTTCATCCTCAAGACTTTGAGTGAGAGAAGCAATTTCATCGGCGGCATCTCTTTCATTTTTACTTAGCAAGTCAAGAAGTTCTTCCTTTTCATCTAAGGCAACCCTAACATTGTCAAGCTATGCAAGCAAGGACTCAAAGCAAGTTTTAGTTTCTTCATCCAAGGTAGCAACAAATTCACACATGTCAATCATCTCTTTCTTCACCTCTAGACCAACAAGATCAAGAGAGGAAGGCTCACTAGAGATAGGTTGAGGAGTGGGTTTCGGTGTTACCTCGGTGGCCTTGTCCATGAAGCACTTTTGGTTGGAGGAGATGACATTTTCATTTGGTGAGTCGAAGAGGGATAGACGTGGAGTTGAGGTAGTGGCAATAGCAGCAACTCCCACAATCTCTCCACTGTGAACTTCATCATCATCATCATCCGTGCCTGAAAGGTATTCTTCATGGACCACTATTGCTCATTCCTTGTTGGCGACGTTCTTGACGGCGTAGTTCTTGTTCAAGGGATGAGGAGGTCTTGAATTGATCTTGCAAATGAGGCGACCACCAATGTCTTCACGGTTCTCAAAGGGACACTTGGCCACGAAGTGACTCTTGTCGTTGCAATTTTAGCATGACCTTGCCTTGGGAGACTTGTTGGGTGAGTTGAATCTTGAGTTGTCCCTTGATCTTGAATTCAACCCGGACTTGTTCCAAAAGGCCCTTTAAGCGAGAGCAAGATGTTCGTTGAAGGCACACTTGAGATCCTCTTGAGACCACTCACTTGATGTATCATCATCATCATCAACTTCAGTAGCCTTGGCCTTTGTTGGGGATATGCTATATGGGTATCCTCATAGCATGTCTCTTATCCGACTAACCCGGGTGGCCCATAGTCGGTAGCATGGCCTATGGCCTGCTGGGCGGCCCAGACAGCGCTTGCGCTCATTGACGGAGCACCTCCGATTCAGCCACCACCACCGCCTCCAGACGCCATCGTCGCAGCAGCGCCACCACCTCCAGTCATCGTCGAGGCCGTTGCACCTCCACCGCCCATCATCGAGGAAGTCCTGGCACCCTCCGACTCTGTCATTGACGCACTTTATGCTGATTTTAGTGCAGATTCAAAGGAGATAGACTTCAGTCCAGAAGAGCTAGACTCCGCCATGCAGGAGATGGAGGAGGAATACTCGCGCGACGAGCACGCTAATAACGCCGTCATGTCTCGAGGGGTGTTCGTCACCATCGGGACAGCGATGGATGAAGACCAACCGGGCAAGCTCCGCCTACGGTGCTGGATAAGGGGAAGGGGCCACTTATTGCTGCTGACGATGATCACGCAAGAGTCATGCCTCCTCCGCCTAATCCAGTGCAGCAGCCGCAGGAACTCGTCACCGGTCCAAGCAACAACAACACCGCAAACTTGCCGCCTCCAGCATCTACGTCAGCAGCAGCCCATGTTACTCCAGCTGATAGAGTGATGTACGGCAATCTCCTCGTTGAGCCACTAACTGTTGATCATATCCGGAACGTGACTCAGCTTGACGAGAAGCGCCAGCAGCTACTGGAAGAGGCGCAAGCCATCACGGAGCAAGGCGCTAAACTAGATCGAGATCTGGTCAACGCGCAGAAGTCCATAGAGAAAGCAAGAGCAATGGAGGCCGAGTACAAGACTCTACTGCAGCAGCAGAAGGCTAAGAAAGATCCGGCTCACGTCATCAACGATCCTGGTGTACGGCGCAACCTAGGATGGGCCCTCTCGAAGCCGGCACAGGCCAATCCATACGTTGATAGTGAAGGCAAGCAGGTGATGCCCACCCCACTCCTTAACCTCGCCATCGCCAAGACCCTTCTAAAGCAGGATAGATCGCCTGAGGCAGTGGAACAGGTCTATGACCTAGTGGCCAAGGCGGTAAAGTAGCAGGAAAAGGCCACCTTTCAGAGGCTTGAGTCTGACCCAGCGCTCTGCCGATCTAGCCAGTACAAACCGCCAAGGGACATATCTCCTCAGGATGTCGGATCGCGGACGGGTTCATCAGAACGAAGACGGAGGGATGCACGCAACAGGAAGGATGCTATCCCCATATACTCCGACCACGGAGAAAGAGCCCAACCTCGCCGCCCATCGCCACCGCCCTGATCCCCCCGATGTCAGGAAGACTACAAGGCTCACCATCGCACGGATATGCCCCCACCAAAGCAGTGCGGCATCGTCATCCGCGACAACACGGAGCAGACCCGTCATGACGGAAAGCACAACGAAGGACATAAGAGCAGGTCGCGCCATGACCCTCCGCGTCCGACAAGCAACCGTGACAAGCGTGAAGCGTCGTAGGAGGGTAACAGCAAGAAGGCTAACCCACTGCCACCTCCGCCTCCATCGCCGCCAAGCAGTCACCATGGCGGAGGAGGCCCACGTCGTTCGGGCAGCCCATCCCCTGTTGACAAAAAGAAGAAGAACCCGGAGCCATACGATGCACGTTCACGGATCGATAGATCCACGAGGCCCGGGAAGGACCATACCTGGGACCACGTTGCTTTGGACCTGCAATACGGTCCGCAACCTACCCCAAAGGTTTTCGGATAGACAAAACCATCAAGCCCTATGACGGCACCGCCAAGCCCGCCACATGGTTGCAGGACTACGAAAATGCGGTGGAGATTGCTGGAGGCAACCCCAACGTCGCCGTCAAGTACCTCCCGTTGATGTTGGCGGGTACGGCCCGTCAATGGATCGACGACTTGCCGGAGAAATCTATCTACAACTGGTTGGACATGCAAGAAGCGTTCACCAAAAACTTTGAGGGTACATACAAGGGTCCCTGCACTGTGGGCGATCTACAGCGATGCGTGCAAGAGAAAGACGAGACATCTCGCGCCTACCTCTCCCGCTGGCTAGACATGAAGAATTCCTACGCAGGAGTGCACGCCCAGACCGCCATGGCCGCCTTCATCGATGGATTGGAAAGGGGCACGTTACTCCGACATAAGCTAAAGCGCTTGCAGGACAATCATCAGCTTGACTTGAATCAGATGATTCAGTTAGGTTGTGAGTTCGCAGCTGCCGACGACGATGCTCGTGGCTCTTTGCCGGCAATGGACGTTCCAACCCAAGCCCGGAGGAACAGCAGTACAAAGCGGAAAACCGCTCCAGAAGAAAAGCAATCTACCGACATAGTCGCCATGACTTTTGCAGGACGAGGAGAAGGCGGACAACATGGCCGAGGAAGGGGAGCAGGTCGTGGGCAGCAGCGAGGAAGTGAAACCAACTCGGCGCCGCTCCGCGTTCCCCAAACCTACAAAGAGTACCGCGATATGCCGTGCCTCGTACACCTCGACGCCAACGGCAAGGCCACCCATACCAATCGACACTGCAAGTTTGTCAACGACCTCAAGGAAGACCCGGAGTCCGGCTATAAGCAAAGTCGGAATAACAGACCGCGAGGCAAGGGCAAAGGGAAGAATAAGGAGGAGGAGTCCAAGGATTCAAGTGACATGGACGAGGACGTTGACCCCAAGCACGCCTCCAAGAGCGACGACAAGGGCAAGAACCCCTTCGCAAAGAAGGCCCCAGTCTACCACACTTTCCTTGGCACCCCCACCATCCGACAACAGAAGACCTCTCTAAGGATCCTGATGGCCACTCTCCCCCCAGTCCCCCAATACCTGCGCTGGTCGGAGGTTCCAATCACTTGGGACAGGACGGACCACCCAGACCTTGTTCCCACAGAGAACTAGTACGCCATGGTCATCAACCCATTGATTGACGGCGTAGAGTTCACCAAGTGCATGGTGGATAGTGGAAGAAGCATCAAGATCATGTACCTAGATACACTGCAAAAGATGAACTTGACGGAGGCAAACCTAAGGCGGACCAACACCGTGTTCCATGGCGTAGTGCCTGGTCGGGAGGCTCAGTCCCTTGGGTGCATCACACTTCAGGTAGACTTTGGCGACGTTAATAATTACCGCCAAGAGCGCATGACCTTTGAGGTGGTCCCCTTCAAGAGCGTGTACCACGTCATATTCGGCCATGACATATTCCACACGTTCATGGCCAAGCCATGCTTCGTCTACAACAAACTCAAGATACCCGGACCGAACGGTGTCATCACCGTATCCAGAAGCTTTACCAAGGCAAGGGACTACGAGATCAACGAAGCAGCCGTTGCAGAAGCTGTCCTCTACAGCGAAGAATTCAAGGAGATCCAGAGCAAGGTCAATGACTCAGAGATGCCCGCGTCGAAGAAGCATATCTCCGACTCCGCTCCTGCGTTCAAGGCCGCCATCGAGACCAAGCCGGTGGAACTTGTGGTAGGCGATGCCTCCAAGACCGTCACCATTGGAACGAACCTGGACCCCAAATAGGAAAGCGCGCTCGTCGAGTTCCTCCATGAGAATAGGGACATCTTTGCCTGGCAACCTGCCGACATGAAAGGTGTACCTAGGGAACTTGCCGAGCACAGCTTAAACATAGATCCAAAATGTAAACCAGTTAAACAACCTCTACGACGCTTCGGAGATGAAAAGAGACGCGCCATTGGCAAAGAGATAGCTAGGTTACTTAAGTCTGAGTTTATCCGAGAAGTCCTTCACACCCGATGGGTGGCCAATCTTGTACTTGTCCCCAAAAAGGGAACCAATGAATTAAGAATGTGCGTTGATTACACCGGCTTGAACAAAGCATGTCCCAAAGATCCGTTTGCTTTGCCTCGCATTGACCAAGTCATTGACTCGACGGCTGGCTTGGAACTTTTGTGTTTTCTCGATGCATACTCAGGATACCACCAGATCAATATGAGGAAGAAGGACCAATTGGCCACTTCGTTCACTACCCTGTACGGCATGTTTTGCTATGTCACGATGCCCTTTGGGCTGACAAATGCAGGTGCTACCTACCAGCGGACAATGCAAAGGCTCCTTCACGACCAAATTAGTCGGAACGTTCACGCCTATGTGGACGATATCGCGGTGATGTCTAAAAAGTCAAACGACTTAATCTCCGACTTAAAAGAAACCTTTGGTAATCTCCGGAAATACAACATGATGCTCAACCCTAAGAAGTGCGTCTTCGGGGTTCCAGCCGGCAAACTGTTGGGCTTCATCGTTTCCCAGCGCGGAATCGAGGTCAACCCGGAGAAAATCAAGGCCATCTTAAACATAAACAGTCCGACATGTGTAACACCCTCAGAATCGGACCTATGCAAGTTTTAGCGAAACCCGCCAAACCCGCATAGAAACGATTCAAAGGTGCCCACCAGGCACTTTCGTGCGGGTGGAAAACGAAGTAATAACATTACACAACAGTCCTCGATGGGACCCACAGAACAGATATATACAACAGCAACTCAATGAGTCAAGAATACAGATATAATATACAAAGATCCAAATCACCTTGAAAATGATAGAGCGTCCAACTACGGACAAGATGCAAATGGGGCTAAGAGCCCTGAAGAATAACCAATGGCGTCCATAACCCTGCCCAGGCCAAGCCGGAAGGGTAACCCTGCTAACGACGCTGATCTCAAACCTGCTCAAACAAAAGGGGGTGCCGACAAAGGGCAAAGGAAAAAGAGGAGCGTCAGTACTGAGGCCAGTACACGGCGAGACTAGAATTCGGCGGTCCTCGCCTACATAGGTATGGTGGACTGAGGCGGCAGCGGCAGCATGCACTAAACCACCTATAGAGACTCGACACAACTGGCGGCTAATAGAGAGGGGTAAGGAAAACCTATACGGATCCAACCTGATACTATCATCAAACAGACCCATCCTGGCGTTTCCCCCTCGAGACCAACGAGGAAGTCAACCGAGGAACTCACACAGTTGGCAGTTTTACTTATTCAGTTATAGTTGCGGCACTTTACTAGTTAGGTTTAGATAATCGTCCTGATAAAGTAAGCAGTGGGCACTTTTAGTTAACCATTCCGTCATAGTGGCAACACTTACTAGTCAAATACAATTAGCATGAGATAACCCCAAAACCCAACAGTTGTTGGTACTTTTATTTAGCCATTCCGTTGTAGTGAAGCTGATTACTTGTCAAATCGGATACAAGTCAATTTATAACAGTAAACTTTAGTTATAGTTGTCTATGATCAAGCACTGTGCTCCAAGTCGTCCATAACCGCGGACACGGCTTCTCGAAAAGATTTAACCCTGCAGGGGTGCACCAAAGTATCCACAGGCACTTCGACCCTTTTTGCCAGATCAGTTAACATACACCCATCGGTATGTCGGCGGGGCCTAAGTCACGACGTTCCCAGACCCAAAGCAAGTACATGGGGGCCACCCCACCAAGTCGAACCCGCAACAAAGTCGGCCGGTCTCCGAGACGGACTTAGGGTTTGGGTAGACGGCTGTGAACGACAGCAAATCCCAAAAACTGGGACTGTCGACACCACGAAAACGTGTCCCGATCCTAAACAGTACAGTGTGCTCCTCGCACAAACGTAAATAAAGCAGTAAAGCATGGCATAAGTACAGGATAGTAAATAAAACCTCAAACTAGTTTGTGGCCCCCAGTACAATACTTTGAAATCAGGTAATAATCAATGGGGGGCCCATATCTCCCCACCTGTGGTTAGCGCGCTCGATCTCGGAACAGGTGTGAAGAACTCGGGGTCCTACGGGACACAAGTGGGCGGTCGGAAACCAACATTATCTATCACCCACCGATGCCTCTGCTTACTTACTTCAATTTTAGTTGTTAAACAGTAATTAAAGTGAATGAAAAGTAAAGCCATGATCATCTCCAACATCAACATGTGGCAATTCTCCAACAATTGTGGTACTTGACGACACGCAAAAACACTTGAGCAAGCGACTACGACACGCGGGTCCAACTATCTACCAAACAACAGGTAATAGGATGTGTCCAAGGCTATATATGTCTGCAAGGGGTATCACGGGTACGAAAACTAGAGCATCGCAACACAGATAGCAAAGATCAACAGGAGGGAATAAATACTAGAAAAGTAAGATAGGAAGAAAGGGGGAGATGCTCGCCTGAAAACATTGTCGAAGGTTCAACCTAAGATCAGGTCGACTCTCGCATCAACTCAACGGCCTTATCCGCGAAGAAGCAAAGCACTAGAAGAAACACCGGATGCGCTATTTAATACTACGGCAAAAGATCGGCATGATGCATGTATGATGTATGGCATGGTAAAGATGCGATGCAATTAGGTCAATATTAAGTGGAACCGGGGTCCCGACAATTAATTAGGCGGTTCATGTTATTTATCTACCCCGCAATTTAACTGTTGTTATAACATGGCAAAAGATCGCACCGGTTCGCTACACAAGTTTAAATGAGGCCAATATAAGGCTAGATTTGTCCGCATATGGGCCCCATATTTAATTATTAGGTGAATCGGCATAAGGCCCCCAAACCACACAAATATGCATGCGAGTATGGCAATTAATATGCAACGAGTTGTTATTTCATTTATAAAATAGGGCTCGAGGAGAGGGGTCACACATTAGGGTTTGGCAGATCTTGGTTTCCGGGATTCGAGGTCGGTCTCAGGGTTCAGGGTTCGACGGGGGCGTCCTCGGACTCCGGGATCGTTCTCGGATAACGGGGCAGATCTTGGCGCAGCCGGGATGAAGGGCTTGGTGCGGCGTCGGGGCGCATCGGACCCGCCCTGGTCGGTGTCGTTCTTGTCGTTGCGAGGCTCTTGTCGGTACCGCGTACCGGTCGGTCTTGGCGTTCGGGTTCTTGGTGTCCGGGACGGAGTACTTGTCGCACCGGGGTCTTCGGATCTGGGGTTCGACCTGCGTCCTGGCGTCCCATGAAGGAGAGCTTGGCGTGCCGAGGGTTCGGCCTGCAAATCCCGGGAAGGATGTCTCGCGGTCTTCCCCGTGAAGGCGATCTTGACGCTCGGTGCCCGTGAAGTAGAACTTGTCGTCCGTTTCTTGTCGGCGGTGAACTTGGCCGATGGTCTTCGGGTCCGGGAAGGAGTTCTCGGAGTTCCTTGCTCGAATGTGTAGAATTCGTGTCGAAGATCTTGGAATGTGGCGTCGGTGGTTATTGGTTTCGTTCGGGTCGGTGTTGAGGTTCAGCCTAGGCACCTTAAACTCGCACGGGATATGGTCCTAGGACAGCACCACCTACAGTCGCCCACTGAAGCTTGTGGACAACTCAGGACACCAAAAGAAAACGGAGGCAAGCCTAGCCTCCGGAAACGCTGGAGGTTGCAGAAAACTGGCAGAGGACACCCGGCCGCACGGGTCGACGGCCGACCGAGGATCTAGCACCGGAGGACGAAGGCGGTGGCGTCCCTGGTGGTGGGAGCCTGCAGGGAAGAGCCGGAGCGGCGGAGACGTCCGTCACAGAGGAGGCCGGAGGGTGGTGGTCGAAGGCGCCATGGCGAGGCCGCCGGTCGCCGGGCAGAGGCCCACGCGCTAGGGCGCCCGCAGGGGAAAACAGCGGGGCCGGCTCGCGGGAGGCGCAGGCGGCGCGGAGGCTGGCGCTGGCGACAGACGGCGGGCTCGGCGGGGCTTGGAGCTAGGCACGGCGGCGGGGCGAGGATGGAGCGGCGGCCGGCAGCGGGCTGAGGTCGAGGAGGGGGACGCAGCCCTGCAGGCGGCGGCGCCGATGCAGCGGGCTGACGCGGGTGGCCGCTGGTGGCGGGAGGCGACGGGCGTCGCGACCCAGGCGGCGCACGCGAGGGTGCTAGCCAGCACGAGGGAGGGGGACGGTGCGCCAGGCGCGGTGGAGGCGGCCGCGGGAGGAAGAGGGAGAAGGTGGGGCGAGCGGCGTCGGGGCGACTGGGAGAGGAGGGGCGCCGCGCCCGCCGGAGCTGTGGAAGACAGGGTGCGGGGAGACGCGGCCGAGGGTGGCGGAGAGCTTGCCGGTGACGGGGAGCGGCCGCGGGCGCGGCGATGGCGGCCGGAGCGACGCACGGGGTCGGGGAGAGACGGGGAGGTGCGGTCGGGGAAGGAGAGAGTCGGCCGTGCGGGAGGTGGGAGGATGGGGACGACGGGCCAGGGGGTGGGGCTGCGCGTGGGAGCGTGGGTGCTGGTGGGGGTTGGTGGGTTAGGTGGGTCCCGGGCGTCATAGGGGGGTTGACCGCGTGGGTAGGGCTGGTGGGTCGGTGTGGGAGTCCAGGGTGGAGGGAGAGAGAGTTGGGGGGTGAGGTGGCGGTGTGGGATAGGTTAGAGGGAGGGGAGAGGTGACGTGTCGGGTGGGGATTGGCCGGCGTGAGGTGGAGGAGGGGTGGGTAGAATAGGACTGGTAGGTTTAGGAATTAGGTGGACCTTTTTAATTCCTGGGGGTGGTCGTTCGGGTCGAATCGGCCCGTTCGACTGCCCCCACTAAAAATAATTTAATATTTTATTTGTTTTAAACAGACCGTTTGCAACCCGTGGTGAGCCAAAACAAAAATATTTCGGAGAACCGGGCTTTGCGTTTGAATAAAGACGGGGTGTTTTAGAAAACAAAAATAGGTTTTTATGCAATTAGTTTTATGCAAGCAAATGCAAGATGATGACGATGCTCAAATGCAATGTGGCATGATGACATGAGCATGCGGTCATGATGATGCAATGCACAAATCAACGCGATTTTCTAGTAGTGGTTTTGCGGGATGCCACAACATGCCTAAAGGACATCCAACGACTAACAGGTTGTGTTGCAGCAGTTAGCCGGTTCGTCAGCCGACTTGGAGAGAAGGCTCTGCCGTTGTACAAGTTGCTGAAGAAGGCGGACAAATTCACATGGACGGACGAAGCAGATGCAACATTGAAGCAGCTCAAGGAGATTATTTCCTCAGCGCCCATCCTTGCAGCACCCGAGCCTGGCGAGCCCCTGTTAATTTACATGGCGGCAACCAACCGGGTTATCAGCATCGTCATCATGGTAGAGCGGAAGGAACCAGGCTATGAGCACGGAGTTCAATGACCAGTTTACTATGTAAGCGAGGTCTTGACGGAGTCCAAGCAGCATTACCCGCACTACCAGAAGATAGCTTATGGAGTATTCCTTGCTTCACGGAAGCTGAGGCATTACTTTCAGGAGCACCCAATCACAGTAGTGAGCAAGACTCCACTGTCCGACATTATCAACAACAGCGACGCTACAGGAAGGGTCGCGAAGTGGGGCATTGAACTTGCCGCCTTCGAGATCACCTACAAAAGACGCGACGCTATCAAGTCACAAGCCTTGGCGAATTTTATTGAAGATTGGACGGAGATGCCGGATGCCACTCCATTGCCGGAACCAGAGTATTGGGTGATGCACTTTGACGGATCAAAGCTGCTCAACGGCTCGGGGGCTGGTGTATTGCTACAGTCACCAAAAGGAGACAAGCTACACTACGTTCTGTAGATCCACTTCGAGGCTACAAACAACATGGCGGAGTATGAAGCACTCATTCACGGACTGCGTGTAGCCAATGATAATGGCATCAAGCGCATAGTTTGCTATGGATATTCCGACTTGGTTGCCCAGCAGGTGGCTGGCACCTGGAATGCGCGGAACCCTATGATGGCGGCATATCGCGACGAAGTGGACGAGATAGCCAAGAGCTTCTTGGGCTACGAAGTCAAGTATGTGCCTAGGGAGCAAAACGAGGAGGCTGATCTATTGTCTAAACATGGATCAGGGCGCAAGCAAATTCCACCAAGAGTTTTCCTAGAGCATCTACGCACACCATCCGTGAAGGGCGCCGACATAGACAACCTGGATAGAGCTGATTCTTTCGTCAACATGGTGACAAAGACCCCTCCGGCTTGGACAAAACCGTTCATGGAATATATCGAACACGGAACTTTGCCTGACGACGAGGTCGAAAGACGGCAGATAGTACGACGAGCAAAGGGTTATACCATAATCAATGGGCAACTCTACAAAAGGAGCACTACTGGTGTATACCTAAAGTGTGTTTCCCATCTAGAAGGTATGAAAATCCTACGCGAAATCCATCTTGGAGATTGTGGGAATCACGCCGCTCCTCGATCGTTGGTCGTGAAAGCCTTCCGGCAAGGATTCTACTGGCTGACCGCGAAGGCGGACGCCGACAAGCTGGTTGAGACGTGCACAGGATGCCAGTATTATGCCCGACAACCACATATTCCTGCTGAAGAATTGCGAACAATACCAATAACTTGGCCGTTTGCAGTCTGGGGGCTAGACATGGTGGGACCATTACAAACGGCACCGTGTGGATTTACGCATCTTCTTGTAGCAGTTGACAAATTCACCAAATGGATAGAAGCTAAACCCATTAGAAAGCTTGATGGGGCAACTGCCCTCAGATTTGTCCATGATCTAGTGGTGAGATTTGGTCTCCCACATAGCATCATCACCGATAATGGAAGCAACTTGTCACTCGGAGAAGTGGAGGCCTATTGCTGGGACAAAGGCATCCGACTTGACCTTGCATCTGTGGCACACCCAGAATCCAATGGTCAAGTTGAGAGAGCCAATGGATTAATTCTGCAGGGAATCAAGCCACGTCTTGAGGCACCGCTACATAGAGCAGCTGGAGCCTGGGCGGAAGAATTGCCATCTGTGCTGTGGAGTTTACGAACTACACCCAACAGATCCACCGGCTACACTCCCTATTTCATGATATATGGAGCCGAAGCCATCCTACCTTCCGACATCCTCCACGATGCACCAAGAGTTGCCGCCTACGACGAAGATGATGCTGAAGAATCCAGACGCCTAGATGTGGACCTTCTCGAGGAGGAGCGCATTTTGGCATGCCAAAGATCCGCCATCTACCAGCAGAAGCTACGCAGCTACCATAGTCGCCGCGTCTGACATCGCTCGTTTAAAGAGGGGGATTTGGTGCTCCGACTTAAGCAGAAGAAGTCACACAAATTATCCCCACCATGGGAAGGACCGTTCATCATAAGCAAGGCGCTGCTCAATGGGTCTTACTACCTTGTCGACAATCGTGAACTCAAGGATAGACCCAATGAGGATCATAAGCGTAAGCGACGTGACCCGGATGATGACTACCCGGAGCCTTATCGGCCATGGAACATAGCACAACTACGTCCTTTCTACACTTAGCATTTTTTATCTAATCGTGTACCTCTTATATGATCAATGAAATAAAGCTCTTTGGTTCACTCATATTGCTGAGTCTTTTACCTCCTTTAGTGTTCATTTTTGGATCATATAAACCTTTATGCACAAGCTTTGCGATTGCACTTCTGAAAATTCCGCCTACGGGTGTTAGCTTAAGTTTTCTGGTCTACACGTTCTTTGTTGTTTTTATGTGGATTCTGGAGTAGTGACTTTTGGCACTGATTGTCGGCGATTTTGTGCTAAGGTTATTGACGGTGCCATTGGGCATCATCACCTAAGCGCATGGTTCTGACAACGAGTCTTCCGACTCATGAAAAGTCAAGCATAAGAACCAGAGTAATGGATAAGCCAGCACTTGCTTAAAAAATATATACATACTGGGCATTAATTCTTAAGTAGCAGGATACGACAACCACTATTTTCTGCCTTAAGATTACATCACCAAGTTTTTTAAATGCACATTCCAAAGGTGAAACAAGAATTACAAAGTGTTTTTCACTCGTTGGGTGCAGGGGACTTGGAGGCCGCATCATCACCAGCCGGAGATTCACCCTCAGTGTCGCCACTGTGAGGAGACTCGGCGGACTTAGAGTCTGCGTTGTCAAGAAAGTTCCTGGGCACGAAGACGTCGACGTCCACCAACTCGGCAACCCTGGTGTCATAACCCGCGAGTGATGACAGGATGGCTTCGTGATCGATCTCCTTGCTGTCATCATCCACGTCGGGGATACCAGATGTCACCGTGTCGATGTCGGCACCTTCATAGTGCGCCTTCACCATGGACAATGCCATCCTTGCGCCAGACCGTGCACATGAAGCTTTCCAGCTTGCGAAATGCTCGGGGGCTCGGTGCAGAATCTCCGAGTACTTCACCACGGAGTCAGAGGCCTTGATATAAATTTGGAGGGGCTTGGCAATCTCCTTGGCCTGGGTGATGGCGGTGTTGATGAAGTTGCCGACAAGAATCATGCATTCTTTGTTCGAAGGAGGCGAGCGGGTTAAACCCATGGGCGCTGAAAATTTCGACAAGGAGCGCACGAGTTCAATAAAATTCTAAAGTATCCAGACTACAGAACTACAAGGCGGAGAACACTTACTGAAGATGATAGCCTTAGCCTGCCAGACGACGTCCGCCAAAGATTCCTTCTCTTGTTGGAGGAGCTTAAACGCCTCGCTATGGCGAAGGTTTTGCTCATCGGCAGCTTGCTTCTGATCCTTTAGGATCGCAAGCTCCCCTTTCAAGCGATTGATCTCCACGAAGGCGGAGTCCTGCAGGGCTTTCATGGAATCCTCGTGCATCTTCAGCATTTATTCCCTCTCCTTCTTAAGGATCTTGTTCTCGCTGTCCAGCTGCTGAATGTGCTTGGATTGCTCGACAATATCCTTGGCCTTGGCGACATGCTGTGCAGGTCGGAGAAAACAAAGTACACAATGAGTACCCGAAGAAGGAAGGCACAAAAGTAAGACGGAAATGCGCAAAAAAGAAAATAGACTCTTTTTTTATGATCTGTTCCTTCAAGATGGCGGTTTTACCCTTTTCAGCTTCAAGGTCCGTGCGCATCTTCTAGTACTTATCGTTGGCCATGCCCCTCCGAGCATTCTCGTTCTGTGGAAACAAACACAAAGTCAAGACGTTGTTTAGTCCGCTTAGAGCCTCTAGTCGTAAATTTCCCACTTAGATGCTTGGGGGCTACAGCGAGAGTTTTTAACTTAGCAATATGCTTAGCTTTTCTTTAAGCATCTAGTCGGAGCTAATTCAGTTCTCAACTAGAAGCTTGGGGGCTACAGTATAAAGTTTTAACTCGGAAAATGCTTAGCTTTTCTTTAAGTATCTAGTCGGAAGTAATTCAGTTACAGCTAGAGGCTTTTCTTTAAGTATCTATGCGGATATGCTATATGGGTATCCTCATAGCATGTCTCTTATCCGACTAACCCGGGTGGCCCATAGTCGGTAGCATGGCCTATGGTCTGCTGGGCGGCCCAGTTAGGTGGATCCAGAAGGGAGGCCCATGCCGGATAAAGGAAGGCTACGGTGGAGTCACCAGCGTACCCGGAGCCTTGGAGTGCAAGATACACAAGACTAGTAATAGACGGTGTAGAACTCTGTAACCTGTCCGGCTAGGACTTTTCCCTGTAACCCTAGGACCTGGCGACTATATAAGTCGGGCCTATGGGAGCCTTTAGGGCATGATAACTTAAACTTTCTAGTCACCTCGCACAGCGAACCTAATCTCTGTAACTCGGCGTATTGCCATTATAGTGATTTATAGAAGGAGTAGGATTCCGCCACCGTTGTGGGATCTGAACCTGGGTAAGCTGTGTTACCTCGTACCCGTCAACCATCTGCCTTACCCCATGTCTCTAAACACGCACTGTGAGGACCCCCCCCCCCCATGGCGTACTCGTCGGCAATACCACGACAGCCTTCAAAGCAAGATTCACTTTGGTTGACCCAATGGCCCTAGCACGAGCGGACTCCGCATTGTTCTTGGCAATAGTCATGGCAATTACTTCGCTCAAGACTTCCTTGGAGGTCATGAGGTGAAAGTTGGTTCTTCCCTTGATTGAGTTGAGCTTTTGTTCTTCAAACGGAAGGAGAGCTAGAATGAACTTCCTCTTCATAAACTTGTCATCAACATAGTGGGCCCCAAGGTCCCTCATAGTGGAACAAAGGAATTTGAGGTGCCTATACATGTCTTCGGGGGTCTCATCATCTTGCATTGCGAAACCATCCCACTCGTTGTTGATTTCATCACACTTGGAGCTTTGGGTGCTTGCATTTCCAACAAAGAGCTCGGTGAGTTGATCCCAAGCTCCCTTGGCGGTGTCTAATTGGCGAATGTGATCAAAGTCCTTTGGAGTCAAAGCCTTTTGAATCATCCCCAAAGCTGTGGCATTGAGTTGCTTGTCCACCACTTCACCTCGTGTCAACTTCTTTGGGTCATATGGAGAGAATCCATCCTCCACAATCCTCATTAACTCAATAGAAGAGCTAGAAATATGTGAGCGCATTAGATATTGCCAATTGGCGAAATTAGAAGTATCTAGCATGGGTGGTGCTCCTTGAGGAATGATGTGTGGCATGGGAATGGGTGGATCCAAAGAATACTTAGGCGGTGGGGGTACCGCCGAGTAGTCCTTTACTCCATTTTCCTCTTTGGAAGATGGGTTCTCGGGCTCCTCGGTGTTCTCACTTGGAGCCTTGGTAGAGGGTTGAGCAACAAAACCAAGTCCCAAGCGAGTGGTGACGGCCGCGGGAGTCACCCCGGGGGCGATCACCGTAACGGTGGGAGGAAGCTCGGTGGTTTGAGGTGTGTCAAGAGCAACCATGGGGTTTGGCTTGAGATACTGCAAGATAGTCATCATTTCCTCGAACTTGGACATCATGGATGACTCCGATTGCTTGAGGTCATCCATAGTGGCCAAGTTCTTGGATTTTTCGGTTTCACTACCCCCTTCGCCGACCATAGTCTCTTAGGCGGTAAAGCCCGAAATAAGAGCCTTGGCTCTGATACCAATTGGAAGTACCGACTTGATACGACTAGAGGGGGGTGAATAGGCGTCTACCAAATTTTAATTTGTTTCTCACTTTTAGGATCAACGAGAAAGAAAGTTATCTAGATGTGCAACTAAATGAACAACCTAAATGCAAGATAACTTACAACAACCACAAGAACGGTAAATAGCAAGAAGTAAAGGAAGGGAACGAAGTAACCGGAGCGGGGACACGGAGATATAATTCCCGTAGTTCACTCCCAAGGAGCTACGTCTACGTTGGAGAGGTGTCGGGGCCACACAAGGTCACCCGAGCGCCACAAAGGCCTCACCTTCTTCTCCGGTGAGCTCCCCCACAAAGGAGGCCTCACAATCCACTAACCGGTGACCTTGAAGGTGCCAACCGAAACCTTTACACCAAGGTTTAGAGGGAAGCTCCACAACTCAATTGGAGACCCTCAACGACACCTCGAAGCTTTACAACACAAGCCTTAGCTCCAAGGATGCCCTAAACCGTCTAGGGTTTCAAGAAACCCAAGAGCAACAAGATCCACTAAGGATGGGTGGGGGAAATCAAATCTTCTTTGGTGGAAGTGTAGACCTAGGTCACCTCCCTCACCTCTCAAAAGAACAAGTCATTTGAGTGGCTAGAGAGAGAGATCTAGTGAGGTGAAGCTCAAGCATTAATGGAGGAAAGAGAAAAATTGGAAGTAGGTGGGAGGAAGAAGAGGGGTGCCTTAAATAGCCCCCCCCCCCCCCCCGCGCGCACTGAACCGTTTCAGCCCCCACGACCTCACCGGAAGTTCTGGTGAGAGGCCGGAAGTTCCGCCCATCCTGGCTCCAACGGTCATCAAACCGTTGACGCCCGCTCCAAAAGCTCAACCGGAAGTTCCGGTCAAAACAGACCGGAAGTTCCGGTGAACTTCCGATGCAAGTTCCGACCCAAGTTCCGGCAAATAGAACACTTCAAATAGAAGGTTCCTAATCCTTCAGCGGAACTTGGAGTGGAACTAGGGGTGGAATTTCTGGGTCGCGGGCCGAATCTGACCGGAAGTTCCGGCGGCTGGGCGGAAGTTCCGCTGAGGACTTTTTGGCAGGACAAGTTCCGACGCAAGTTCCGGCCCAAGTTCCGGCAAATAGAACCTTTCACACAGAAGGTTACTGATCCACCAGCGGAACTTGGGGCGGAACTTGGATTGGAACAATGCTCAGATCAGCCCGCAGAAAAAACCTGAGCGGAACTTCCGGCGCCAGGCCGGAAGTTCCGGTGAGACACAGAAGGCTCCAAACAGAACAGAAACTCACTCTCTCACGAAATAGTAGGATGGCTGTGGCGGTGCATATAAGTTTGTGCAAGAACAAGTGATTTCCCACAGCCTTCCGAGATGGACCCCCTATTAATAGTACGGTGACCTAAAACAACAACAGGAGAGAAACTAGGAGAAAATTAAAGGCCACCGTCTTCATGAGATCCCAAGAGAGCATCCACACAGATTGAAGGATACATCAACAACGTTTACCCTGAAACTTAAGCGCACAATTAAAACACAAATTGGATTGTCATTAACACCAAAAACAGCATGGGAAGATATAGTCCTTTCAATTGCGTTCTCTACATGTGTGAGTTACAAGGCGTTGATGACCTATGTATACGTCGCCCTAGCTGTCACTGGCAGATGAACCATCACATCGAAAGATTCCGGCATGGATGGATCCAGTCCGACTACAGAAGAGTATGATGGAAGATTCAACAATTCTCTGGCTTACAAGTTGAAGACGGAGAAAACCTTGCAGGGTTCTTTGGGAGGACTACAAGATATTGCATGACGATTTGCCGACATCCATCTGGACGGAGAATTCAACGTTAAGAGGAAAGACGGCGTAAGATCTCGAAGTTCTTCGGGGGCTACTGTTGGGGATATGCTATATGGGTATCCTCATAGCATGTCCTCTATCCGGATAACCCGGGTGGCCCACAGTTAGTAGCATGGCCCATGACCTGATGGGTGGCCCAGTTAGATGGATCTAGAAGGGAGGCCCATGCCGGATAAAGGAAGGATACGGAGGAGTCACCGACGTACTCGGAGCCTTGGGGTGCAAGACACGCTAGACTAGTTATAAGCAGTGTAGGACTCTGTAACCTGTCCGGCTAGGACTTTTCCCTATAACCCTAGGACCTGGCGACTATATAAGTCGGGCCTATGGGAGCCTTTAGGGCACAACCTCAGACCAATCAACTCATACCTCGCACAGCGAACCAATCCATGTAACTCGGAGTATTTCCCTTATAGTGATTTATAGCAAGAGTAGGATTCCGCCACCGTTAAGGAATCTGAACCTAGGTAAGCTGTGTTACCTCGTACCTATCAACCGTCCGCCTTCCCCCACGTCTCTAAACACGCATTGTGAGGACCCCTCCATGGCATACTCATCGGCAATACCACGACAGTGGTGGGGTCTGCTATGGCTGATACTGGCTCAAACCAGTCAACCTCATCCTGCTATGTCTGCTAATCCTCCTCCTCATCAGTCGCCCATGAACCTATAGAAGACATGTTCAGGCCTCCATATCCTCCTGGCTGTGTACAAGAAATTAAGTACTGAATGATATCATGCTGCATGTAATAATAGTAGATAGGGACATGTTTACCCTGAGGATGAGATTGTGGTCGATAATCAAAGTCCGTGAAGGGGATGTGCTGCTGCCACTGGTCGAAAGTAAATTGGTGCTGCTGCCAGTGGTCAGAAGTAATCTTCTTCTGCCGCTTCCATGTGTCGGAAGTAAACTACGGCTGCTGCCACACCGAGCCTCTAGCATGGTCTAGAGCTGGTTCTCTCAGTGTTGCCCGCTGTGAGAGTCGTTGACGAGGCCCGTGGCGGAGTGGAGGAGGAATCTGCTCCTCCTGCCAAGCTGAGCCTCCAACCTGGTCTGGAGGTGGCTGCTGCGTGGAGGGACGCTGGGCGCGCTCCGGTGGGCGATGCTGCGTGGAGGGATGTGTGTAGGGGTTCGTAGCATGGAAAACAAAAAAATTCTATCGCATGCACACAAACAAGCCAAGATCTATCTACTAGATTGTAGCAACGAGTCGATTAGAGTACTCACCCTCGAAGATTCCAAAGCGGTTAATGAGAGAAGATTCTTGTGGGTGATGTAGTCGTACACTTTCCGATCTCAAGATCGCGCAGACGATCCTTCTGGCGCTGCGTTCCGGCAGCACTTCCGTAGTTGGTCACATGTTCGGTACTCGATGAAGACCTTCATCTCCCTTCTTCCAGCAGGCAGTGGAGGTTGTAGTTCTCCCCTCGCGATTCCAGTAGCATGATGGCGTGGCGACGGAAGTAGAGGGAAGATCCTGCAGGGCTTCGCCTAAGCCGGTGCGAATTATGGTGGATATAGGGTTTTCGGCAATCTAGGTTTACAAGGCCGGAGAGGAGGAGGAGGTGTCAGCGGTGGCTAGGGCGACGGCGACGAGCCGGCGGCGTGCGGCGGTAGCAGCGGCTAGGCGGCGGCGCACGGGGTGGGGAGGGCTGGCTCTTGTGTTTTTTGGGGCAGCCCTCCTCCTCTATTTATGAAAGGGGGCCAGCCTTGGGAGGGGAGAGTTTGAATCCAAACCCAAACCCAAGTTGGATAGAAGGAAGGACTCTTTCCTTTTTCCACTAGGAAACTATTCTTCCAGTTTGACTTTTCAAACCTCCCTTTTGACTTTCAATTTAGAGCTTTAATTCTCTCTCGCAAATGCCCAAACCAAGTGACCTAGGATATGATACAATCATTCCACTTACCCATGACACATTCATGGACCATTGCCCTTCCGGTCCGGTGAACCTTCTAGACCCTTCTAGAACCTCTCCGATGAAAACATCGAAATCATTCCCGAACTCCGGAATCGGACTTTCCTTATATGAATCTTATTCTCCGGAATCTTATCCTCGTGATATCCGGGATCCCATCCGAGACTCCGAGCAACATTCAGTTTCCCTACTTACATTCCATATCTACTAAACAACATTGAATCCTTAAGTGTGTCTCCCTGCGGTTCGTGAATTACGCAGACATGACCGAGACACTTCTCTGATCAATAACCAATAGAGGAATCTGGAAATTCATATGGTTCCCAGATATTTCTACGATTACTTTGTAATCGAATGAACCACTTACATACGATACCAATTTCCCTTTGTCTCACGATAGTTTACTTATCCGAGGTTTGATCATCGGTATCTGCATACCTAGTTCAACCTTGTTACCGATAAGTACTCTTTTCTTGTTCCCGTGATATGTGATCCCTTGTGAGCCAGTCACATGGTTGCAAGCTAATTGGATGACATTCCAGCGAGAGGGCCCAGAGTATATCTATTCGTCATATGGATGGACAAATCCCACTCTTGATCCATGTGCCTCAACACATACTTTCCGAACACTCAATGCCACCTTTATAGCCACCCAGTTACGATGTGGTGTTTGATGTCATCAAAGTATCCTTCCGGTGATGGTGATTAGCATGATCTCATGGTCGAAGGAATTAGGTTACTATGTATCAGAAAGCTTATAGCAAACAAACTATTGAAATGACTTGATCTTTATGCTACGCTTATCTATAGGAGTATGTCCATCATACCATTCTCCTAATGACATGATCTTGTTGTTAATAACATCTCAATGTTCATGATCGAGAAACCACGATCATCTATTAACCAACAAGCTAGTATTATAAAGAGGCTTTACCAGGGACTCTAATTTAGTTTACAAATCACACAAGTATTAATGATTCTGGTTAATACTATTATAGCATGAATGTAAACATTTATCATAAACACAAAGATATAATAATAACCATTTTTATTATTGCCTCTAGGGCATATCTCCAACAGTCTCCCACTTGCACTAGAGTCAACTAATCTAGATTACATGGTAATATACTGAACACCCATGGCGGTTTGGTGCTGGTCATGTTTTGCCCTCGGGAGAGATTTAGTCAACGGATCCGCCACATTCAGATCTGTGTGTACTTTGCAAATCTTTATGTCACCATCTTGGACATGCTCTTGAATAGCATGAAAATGTAGCTTTATGTGCTTCAACTTCTTGTGTGACCTTGGTTCTTGCGCATTGGCTATGGCGCCCATGTTATCACAATAGATAGACATTGGGTCCAGCGCACTTGGAACCACACCGAGCTCTATAATGAACTCCTTCATCCATATCGCCTCTTGTGAAGCCTCCGAAGCATCTATGTATTCCGATTCAGTTGAAGATCTCGCCACAACGCATTGCTTTGCACTCCTCCAGCTAACTACTGCACCATTCAAAGTAAACACGAATCCGAATTGAGATTTAGAATCATCCGGATCGGTGTTCCAACTAGCATCGGTGGAACCATTAACAACGAGCTGTTCATCACCTCCATAAGAAAGAACCATATACTTAGTTCTTCTAAAGTACTTAAGGATGTTTTTGACCGCTGTCCAATGATCCACTCGTGGATCACTTTGATATCTGCTAGTCAAACTAACAGCATATGCAATGTCGGGTCTAGTACATAGCATGGCATACATAAGAGATCCTATGGCTGAGGCATAGGGAGTCTTACCCATCCTTTCTCTATCTTCTGCCGTTGCAGGACTTTGAGTTTTACTCAAGGTCGTATTGGGCAACATGGGCAAGAACCCTTTCTTGATATCTTCCATTCCAAACCTCTTTAGAAATTTGTCCAAATATGTACTCTATGACAATGATATTACACGTCTCGATCTATCTCTATAAATCTTTATGCCTAATATGTAAGCTGCTTCGCCAAGATCTTTCATTGAAAAACTATTATTCAAATAATCCTTGACACTATTAAGAAGGTCTACATCATTCCCAATCAACAAATGTCATCCACATATAGTATTAGGAATGCTACAGAGCTCCCACTCACTTTCTTGTAAATACAAGCTTCTCCATAAGTTTGTATAAAACCAAAACTTTTGATCACCTTATCAAAACGTTGATTCCAACTCCGAGATGCTTGCTTCAATCCATAAATGGACCGTTGAAGTTTGCATACCTTGTTAGCATCTTTAGGATCGACAAAACCTTTGGGTTGTACCATATACAACTCTTCATCAATGTCTCCATTGAGGAATGTCATTTTGACATCCATCTGCCATATCTCATAATCATAATATGTAGCGATTGCTAATAAAATCCTCACTGACTTTAGCTTCGCTACTGGTGAGAAAGTCTCATCGTAGTCAACTCCTTGAATTTGTCGAAACCCTTTTGTGACGAGTCGAGCTTTATAGACAGTAACATTACCATCAGCATCTGTTTTCTTCTTGAAAATCCATTTGTTCTCGACAGCCTTCCGGCCATCCGGTAAGTCCACCAAAGTCCATACTTGGTTTTCGTACATGGATCCAATCTTGGATTTCATCGATTCTTGCCATTTATTGGAATCTGAGCTCATCATCGCTTCCTCATATGTCGCAGGGTCATCGGTGTTGTCCACCAACATGACACTCATAACGGGATCATACCAATCAGGAGTGGTACGATTTCTCGTTGACCTGCGAGGTTCCGTAGTTACTTCAACCGAAGTTTCATGATCAACATCATTAGCTTTCTCTCTTATTGGTGTAGGCGCCATAGGAACTACTTCCGGTGATGCGCTACTCTCAAGTCCGAGAGAAGGTTCAACAACCTCGTCGAGTTCTACATTCCTTCCAGTCACTTCTTTGGAGGGAAACTCCTTCTCTAGACAGGATCCATTCTTGGCAATGAAGATTTTTCCCTCGGATCTATGATAGAAGGTTACCCAATAGTTTCCTTCGATTATCCTATGAGGACGTATTTTTCTGCTTTGGGTTCAAGCTTGTCTGTCTATAACTTCTTTACATAATCTTCGCATCCCCAAACTTTAAGGAACGACAATTTAGGTTTCTTCCCAAACCATAATTCATACGGTTTCGTTTCAACGGATTTAGATGGTGCTCTATTTAAAGTGAATGTGGTTGTTTCTAATGCATAACCCCAAAACGATAGCGGTAATTCTGTAAGTGACATCATATAATGAACCATATCTAAGAGAGTTCGATTACGACGTTCGGACACACCATTACGTTGTGGTGTTCCCGGTGGTGTCAATTGTGAAAGTATTCTGCATTTCTTCAAATGCTCGCCAAACTCGTAACTTAGATATTCACATCCACGATCAGATCGTAGAAATTTAATCTTCTTGTTACGTTGATTCTCTACTTCACTTTAAAATTCCTTAAACTTCTCGAAAGTTTCGGACTTATGTTTCATGAAATGATATACCCATATCTACTCAAGTCATGCGCGAAGGTAATAACATAACGATAACCACCGCGCGATGCTACACTCATCAGACCACAAACATCGGTATGTATGATTTCCAATAAGTCCGTAGCTCGCTCCATCATACCGGAAAATGGAGTCTTAGTCATTTTACCCATCAGACATGCTTCGCATCTTTCAAGTGATTCGAAATCAAGTGATTCAAGAAGTCCATCGGAATGGAGTTTCTTCATACACTTCACTCCAATATGACCAAGACGACAGTGCCACATATAGGTCGAGTTATCGCTCAATTTCAAATGTTTAGCTTCAATGTTATTAATGTGTGTATTTCTACAATCGAGATTCAATAAGAATAGACCATCTATCATAGGTGCATGTGCATAAAACATATTACTCATATAAATCGAACAACCATTATTCCCGGACTTAAACAAGTAACCGTCTCGCAATAAACATGATCCTAATATAATGTTCATGCTCAACTCAGGCACGAAATAACAATTATTTAAGTATAAAACTAATACCGATTGTAGATGAAGAGGTAGCGTGCCGACCGCGATCACATCAACCTTTCATCCATTTCCAATGTGCATCGTCACCTCGTTCTTTGCTAGTTTCCATCTACTCTGCAGCACCTGTTTCGAGTTACAAATGTGAGCAACCGAACCAGTATCAAATACCCAGGCACTACTATGAGTACTAGCGAGATACACATCAATAACATGTATATCAGATATACCTTTCTTCTTGATGTTGTCGTTCTTCAAATCCGCCAAGTACTTAGGGAAATTCTGCTTCTAGTGACCTTCTCCCTTGCAGTAAAAGCACTCAGTATCAGGCTTAGGCCCAGCCTTGGTCTTCTTCGTCGCCGCGGTAACTTTCTTACCGCCCTTCTTGAAGTTTCCTTTTTTCTTAGACTTGCCTTGCTTCTTGAATTTGGTGGTCTTATTGACCAACAACACTTGGTGCTCATTCTTGATCTCCACTTCTGCAGACTTTAACATGGAGAAGAGTTTGGGCAACGACTTGTCCATGTTTTGCATATTGTAGTTCATCACAAAGTTCTTGTAACTTGGTGGTAATGAATGGAGGACACGGTGAATCCCCAAAGCATTAGGAATCACTATACCCAAGCTTTGAAGCTTGCTTGCGTGCCCAGACATCTTAAGCACGTGCTCACTGACGGAGCTGCCCTCTTCCATCTTGAAGTTAAAGAACTTTTCAGAAGCCTCATAACTCTCAACTGCCGCGTGAGCCTCAAATATCATTTTGATTTCACGGACAATATCATGTGGGTCATGGTTCTCAAACCTTTTGTGAAGCTCTGATTCCAAACCATACAAGATAACACACTGAACTGTGGAGTACCGATTCTTCCGAGTGAGGAAAACATTCTTTACCTCATCGGTAGCATCAGCTGTAGGTGGGTCACCCAGCGGTGCATCCAGCACATAGGTCAAATTACCAGCATTGAGGACAATCCTCAAGTTGCGGAACAAATCCGCAAAGTTGATTCCATTGTTTTTCAACTTTTCTTTCTCTAGGAACGCATTAAAATTGATGGTAGGAACCGCCATTGATCTACAACATATTTGCAATAGTTTAGATTAAGTTTATGACAATTTGAGTTCTAATTAATAGTTAAATTAATCTAGGTGAACTCCCACTCAGAACAATATCCCTCACATTGTTTTAGTGATCACACGAACCAAATCCA
Source organism: Avena sativa (assembly GCA_916181665.1). Lineage (NCBI taxonomy): Eukaryota > Viridiplantae > Streptophyta > Magnoliopsida > Poales > Poaceae > Avena > Avena sativa. Next base: position 179,837,051 of record OV702284.1, on the reverse strand, counting down.
CCACATCAAAACCGATCATCACGAGAGTTGATGTAGCTTCAATGGCGAACAATCAACATGTTCATCATATCTACTATATGACTCATGCTTTACCTTTCGGTGATCCGTGTTCCGAGACCATGTCTGTACATGCTAGTCTCATCAAGATCAAACCTTAGCTTCCTCATGAGCAAATCTGGCTTGCTCCCGTTGTATACACTCGCAGAATCTAACACACCCGATCATCACGTGGTGCTTCGAAACAATGAGCTTTAGCAACGGTGCTTACTAAGGATGAACACTTTATAACTTGAAATTTTGTGCTAGAGGGATCATCTTATAATGCTACCGTTATGAACTAAGCAATACAAGATGCATAAAAGGATTAACATCACATGCAATTCAAAATATGTGATATGATATGGCCTTTGTTCTTGTGCTTCCAATCTCCATATTCAAGCACAAATATGATCTCCATCATCACCGGCATGGCGTCAAGGTCAATGGCGCCACTTCATGATTGTCGTCCACCAGCATCAACTATTACAACTACTTTGAATAATAGACACGCATGTCTTAACAGAATTAAAGGACAACCATATGGCTCCTTCCGGTTGCCGACTTACAATAAGGAACATTGCATACATCATATATAATCACAATCATGGCCATATCACATCACAGCACACCCCTGCAAAACAAAGTTAGACACCTCTAATTTACTTTGCATATTTTACGTGGTTTGGTGCTTTCAATAAGTGTCATTCTAACTTATGAACAAGAACCAAAACGTTGATACTAGTATTGTCAATCACCCGTTGTAAATTGAATCTTAACTATGTTGGGAGAAACAGGCATCTGCAAAGCCACTTATGCAATACAAGTTGCATGTCAAGCATGGAGCAAGTCTCATGAACTATGTCATGTAAGGTTAGCCCGGGCCGCTTCATCCCACCATCCCGCAAGATGCAAAGTACACAAGAAGCAATCGACAACAAAAGCATCAACGCCCACAATGACCATTGTGTTCTACTCGTGCAACATATCTACATATAGACACGGCTCTGATACCACTGTAGGGGTTCGTAGCATGGAAAACAAAAAAATTCTACCGCATGCACACAACCAAGCTAAGATCTATCTACTAGATTGTAGCAACGAGTCGATTAGAGTACTCACCCTCGAAGATTCCAAAGCAGTTAATGAGAGCAAATTCTCGTGGGTGATGTAGTCGTACACTTGCCGATCTCAAGATCGCGCAGATGATCCTTTCGGCGCTGCGTTCCGGAATCTCTTCCGCAGTCGGTCACACCTTCGGTACTCGATGAAGACCTTTATCTCCCTTGTTCCAGCAGGCAACGGAGGTTGTAGTTCTCCCCTCGCGATTTCGGCAGCACGACGGCGTGGTGTCAGAAGTAGAGGGAAGATCTCGCTGGGCTTCGCCTAAGCCGGTGCGAGTTATGGTGGATCTAGGGTTTCCGGCGATCTAGGTTTAGAAGGCCGGAGAGGAGGAGGAGGTGTCTACGGCGGCTAGGGCGATGGCGCGAGGCGGCGGCGGTTGGCGGCAGTGGTGTATGGCAGCGGCAGCGGCAGCGCACTGGGTGGGGAGGGCTGGCTCTTGTGTTGTTTGGGGCATCCCTCCCCCTCTATTTATGAAAGGGGGCAGCCTTGGTAGGGGAGAGTTTGAATCGAAACCCAAACCCAAGTTGGATAGAAGGAAGGACTCTTTCCTTCTTCCACTAGGAAACTATTGTTCCAGTTTGACTTTTCAAACCTCCCTTTTGACTTTCAATTTAGAGCTTTAATTCTCTCTTGCAAATGCACAAACCAAGTGACCTAGGATATGATCCAATCATTCCACTTACCCATGACACATTCATGGACCAATCCCCTTCCGGTCTGGTGAACCTTCTAGACCCTTCTAGAACCTCACCGATGAAAACATCAAAATCATTCCCGAACTCCGGAATCGGACTTTCCTTATATGAATCTTATTCTCCGGACCATTCCGCATCTCCTCGTGATATCCCGGATCCCATCCGAGACTCCGAACAACATTCGGTTTCCCTACTTACATTCCATATCTACTAAACAACATTAAATCCTTAAGTGTGTCTCCCTGTGGTTCGTGAATTACGCGGACATGACTGAGACACTTCTCCGATCAATAACAAATAGAGGAATCTAGAAATTCATATGGTTCTCACATATTTCTACGATTACTTTGCGATCGAATGAACCACTTACATACGATACCAATCTCCCTTTGTCTCACTATAGTTTACTTATCCGAGGTTTGATCGTCGGTATCTCTGCATACCTAGTTCAACCTTGTTACCGATAAGTGCTCTTTTCTTGTTCCCGTGATATGTGATCCCTTGTGAGCCAGTCACATGCTTGCAAGCTAATTGGATGACATTCCACCGAGAGGGCCCAGAGTATATCTATCCATCATATGGATGGACAAATCCCACTCTTGATCCATGTGCCTCAACACATACTTTCCGAACACTCAATGCCACCTTTATAGCCACCCAGTTACGGTGTGGTGTTTGATGTCATCAAAGTATCCTTCCGGTGATGGTGATTAGCATGATCTCATGGTCAAAGGAATTAGGTTACTATGTATCAGAAAGATTATAGCAAACGAACTATTGAAATGACTTGATCTTTATGCTGCGATTATCTATAGGAGTATGTCCATCATACCATTCTCCTAATGACATGATCTTGTTGTTAATAACATCTCAATGTTCATGATCGAGAAACCACGATCATCTATTAACCAACAAGCTAGTATTATAAAGAGGCTTTACCAGGGACTCTAATTTAGTTTACAAATCACAGAAGTATTAATGTTTCCGGTTAATACTATTATAACATGAATGTAAACATTTATCATAAACACAAATATATAATAATAACCATTTTTATTATTGCCTCTAGGGAATATCTCCAACAATGTGGGGCGCGCTCCTCCATGGAGCGACGCGGTGGGCGTTGTGCTGCTCGGTGCTGAACGATGTATGAAACGTTGGTGCACGTGATGGTCGCGTAAATACTCCGTAGCCTATCCTCGGCACGTCGGAGAAAGGACTGAGCCTGATGATGAGGTACAAGAGGAGAGGACGAAAGTGAATGTCCATACTAATCCACCTCAGTCTGTAGCTCCCACGTGATATCGGTCTACATTTGTATCGTAGTTAAGTACGGACTATATAGGCAAGCATATTCATTATGCTCGAAAAGAGTACTTGTCTAGACTCCAAAGTCGACTGGGTAGGGTATATCTCATCGTCGTGCGCGTGTGGGATGGGACATAGTCGTGTCATCGACATGTAGCTCTGTAAGTATGCGCGGAATAGCTCCATATCAAACGGGCCAGCGCGCCACACTGCAGTCGTTGTTGTCTTGCACTCGTTGACGTAACTCTGAACCCGTTGGAGCCATTGAGTTGCGGGTTTGTTATTACCCTTCCGAGAGTACCTGCCATTACACTTTTTTAGACCATTTCACATGGGTATGCCCTACGTGTGCCTGCTATTGGCCTATCTGGTCTGGCCCGACGGAAAGTCCACTGAATGACCTACCAAGGTCCATGAAGCCTATGACGATTAGGCTGGTATGAAGCTCATATGGACACGGACTCCCAAGCGCACAATACAAGGAAATCTCAATACTAGAGTTTGAATCCAACTTGTAACCTACTCGTATTGGTACCTGAGACCTAGCCTCCCCCATATATAAAGTCTAGGAGGGTCCAACAAGGAGGGCACGTCATAAACCCCCGAATAGACAGATCCAAACTCTCTACCTCTCCCACAATAGATCTACATATCTCACTTCATAACCCTAGCATACACCTCATCAAATCTCATCTGTGCACCTTGTAACTTTTGACTTCTCCATCAATCTAGAGCAGACAAGTAGGAGTAGAATTTTCCCTCCTGGGGCCTGAACCTGGGTAAACCTCGTATCCTGTGTTGCTTGTTTGCTCGCCGTTCCGTGATCTCTAGCGTCCCCTCCTTCTACAATACCCAAGTCCAAATCAATGGGCATTGATGAGTCCAAAACTGATCACCATCATTAAAGAACGAAAATGAAGTAAGACACAATCCGGATGTGCATGTATTAACTTACGTGTGCACATCATATGGAAGGAGAACCTACGGACATGGAGGATCTACCATCTGGCAAAGACCGAACTGCCTCATGACCCTCCGTTGAGGCATCTCCTCAACCTGCCTCATGACCCTCTGTCGATCTCTTCTTCATCAGACTCACCAAAATCATCAGCGGTATCACTGTCACCGTCTGAATCTTTGGCTTCCATATGATCTTGCAAAAAAAACTTCGTATATCTCATCCTTATCAGCCTCACCACTGAAAATGTCTTCTTATATCCCATGACTACCATCAGCTGATTCATAACCACCACCCCTAGTGTGTGCATAATTACTATGATTAGATTCATAACCACCACCGCCATCTTGGCCTTGACTGCTATGGCCATGATAGTAGACACCACCACCTCTGTACTAGGTCTGACTACTCTTGCCATGATCATAACCACCACCAACATATTGGGTTTGACTACTCTGGTCATGATCGTTCCCGCCCTCTTTCGCCATAGGTAACACTAAGGCAATGGGGTTAACTTTCCTTATATGGCAGGCTTCTATCCATTTGACCCATTTAGATTGCACTTCTAACGGTCTCAAATAAAACAAAGGTATAGACCTTGACTTAGTCCATAATGCATGCACACCGGCAGTATGGGTCGGAGGGAGCCCTAAAGATGAAGATAACCAATCCTCGAACTCACTAAGTGACCATGTTTCAGGAGCCTGGAGCTCTTTAAGAATCCACTGAAACTCACTCAAATCAACTTTGTTCTTGCTTGTTCTGATGAAACCTTTACCATAGTGAAACCTAACTAGTACATTGTCTGACATAACTTTCGACCTACAAAAAATACCGAAACACGTCAAATACCAGTACCATGGCACATTATAGTCTACAAACATACTTTTAGCCGAATAATCTTACAGCTAACTGACCACATCCAAGTATACCCATAAACATAAACTAACGATTGCAGTTAGCGAGAAGTTAGGATTTACCTTTGAAGCATGCGAGGTCCTGCCGTGCAGCAGCCTCTAGTCACCGGATCGACACCTCCACCATGCAGCTGCCGGAAGCTGCAGCCCCAGCCTTCACCATAGCCATTGCTCCCCAAGAACACCACAAACTTCCTCCATAAAAATGCCCCAAATCACTTTACCAGTCTATCCCATCAGTAGATCGGCACTTTCCTAGCTTCCTAAGGTATTTTAGCACCAAGTTTGGGTAGAAATCGAAGTACAAATTGGATGAAAATCGGTATGGTTGTAGCTGGAAATGAGAGGAAGGAGGGAGAGATGAAGAACAAGAAGAGAGCGGGATCCGCGGGAGGGATGGCCGGCACCGCGGCGGATAAGAAGGGATACTTCTCGGGAGTTAAAATCCTGATCGGCCGATCGGGAGTTGAAATACCGACATACCCCGGCTCCTCCCTGTCGGCCGACAGCCCGACCTGGCGGACCCGCTAGCCACTGCGGTCGGATGTCGACAGGAGCTCTGGTTGGGAGTTCGGGTCCCGAGGCCATGCTACTTCTCGAATTTGTTAGATTATTGAATTATTCGTGGAATTTAATAAAAACATATTATTTTAAAAAATTAGCTTGAAAAGTGTCTAGATACATATAAATTTAGACAAACCTAATTCACTTATTTTGAGACGGATGAAGTAGCAGCCTCGCTAGACCCCTTCAAAAGTTAGTTAGAAATCTTTCCTATGAGAAATTAGGAAAGCAGGTAGTGCACGCTCGATCTGACGATACAGATGCACCTCCTCAAGCTAGCACATATCCCTCCAAATGTCTTATATTTAAAAAAGGAGGGAATACATTATAATGTAATTCCTTGATTCATATTACTTGTTATAAAAATGAATATATCTAGACATGTTTTAGTGCTAGATACATCCAATCTAATAACAATTAATATAGATCAAAGAAAGTAGAAGTAGATTTATAACACTTATAGTGATCTGATATTCTCATATTTAGACAATTAGAGGACACGACATAAAAATAATATTATAAGGTTGATCCTTTCAGAATTGTTTTCACAGTTGGGTCTTTATGTATAGCATATATATGGTCTGGAAAATTGTGCTTTAGTTGTAAATACAGATTGTGAAAAAATGGGTACCTTTTGCACGTTTTTTACTTCAACCTCACAAAGGTAAATTGTGTAAAGCTCTAAATATTTATTTTGTAATTAAAGCTCACTATAAGAAATTCCTTTATAAAATTGCGTTGAAAGTTATTGCCAACAAGCTAAAGAAGTTTCTCCCAATATTAATCTATGAGGAACAAAGTGCTTTTGTGCCAGGAAGGTTGATTACCGACAATGTTCTTGTGGCTTATGAGTGTGTACATGCTATTAGACGAAGGAAAAGAAATAAACCACTATGTGCTATTAAGCTTGATATGATGAAGCGCACGATCCCGTTTAGTGGTGTTTCTTAGAGAAAATGATGCTAAAGATGGGTTTTTTAGCAGCATGGGTGGGGACGGTCATGAGATGTGTCAAGACCGCACATTTCAAGGTAAAGCTCAATGGAGGGTTGTATAACTCGTTCGTTCCCTCTAGAGGGTTGAGGCAAGGCGATCCTTTGTTGCCTTATCTATTCCTATTTTGTGTCGAGAGTTTCTCAGCTCTTCCGAGGTAAGCACAGATTGACAGAAAGATTGAGGGAGTCTCCGTTGTGATGGGAGGGCCGATGGTTACGCATCTCCTATTTTCATGACAGTGTAGTGTTTCTGAAAGCGAGTGAAGCGAGTCTGACAACACTCAAAGATATTCTGCGTGAGTATGAAGATTGTTCAGGGCAGAAATTCAATATGCATAAATCTTCTATCTTCTTTGGGGAGATCCGCTCAGTGCTGAGGAGAGATGACATGAAGGATGTGATTGGGATAAAGTGCGAAGCCTTGTCCGAGAAGTATCTTGGTATCCCCATGGTTCTTGGCAGATCGAAGGATGGCTCTTTCGAACATATCCCAGACAAATCTTGGGGAAAAATTCATGGTTGAAAGGGCCAAGGCCTTTCGATGGAAGGGAAAGAGACTCTGATAAAATATGTTTTGCGGGCTATTGGTACCTTTCCTATGGGATGTTTCAGGCTCTCAAATAAGATGTGTAACTCTCTGCAATCGATTGCCTCAAGATTTTGGCTGGGTGTTGCGGATGGTGAAAGGAAAGTACACTGAATAAGTTGGGACAAAATATGCATCCCAAAAAAGAGAGGAGGTATGGGGTTTAGGAATTACTCTTCTTTCAATCAAGCTCGGTTAGCCAAACAGTCCTGGAGGATCAACACAACGCCAGACTCTCTATGTGCTCGCATCATGTGTGCTAGATATTTCAAGGAAGGGAGCATTTTGATAGCAGAATGCCCTAATACAGCTTCTTTCACGTGGAGGATTATTTTGTTTGGTAGAGATCTGATGCAAGAAGGTTTGATATGGAGAATTGGTGGAGGGGGAGATGTGAATGTGTGGGAGGATAATCGGATCCCTAGGTCTAGGCTGAAACTTCCACTAGGACACAAGCTGGATACTAGTATGCAACTGGTCAAAGAATTACTACTCCCTGATGGTCACTGCTGGAATGTCCATAAGCTCAATCAGCTCTTTTTTGAGGGAGACGTTGCTGACATTGTGAGTATACCCATAGGTTGTAATGGATCAAGGGATTATGTCGCATGGAACTACACCAAAAACGGGGTCTTCACAGTCAGCTCGGTGTACCACCTTAAGATGTCGTTGAATGCGGTTAATGCGGGCCGACCGAGTGCTTCAACTTCTGTTGATGAGCATAAGGGGTGGCTCACATTATGGGCAGTGGATGTACCAGGAAAGGCCAAGATACATTCTTGGAGACTGGCAAAAAACGGGTTGGCAGTTGGTGAGGAGTTGCAGTGAAGAAACATTAAGCAAGAGATCATATGCATTGTTTGCAATAGAAATGAGTCGCTGCTGCATCACTTTTGGTGGTGCCCTCACTCAGCTAGGTCTTGGCAGATCGCCAGAGATCTGACGGGGAGACAACTGGCTTGCCCATATAACCGGGTGCAAAGTACCGGTGATCTAGAGGGCTGGTTTTTAGATTGGATTGGGAAGTTGGATTTCAATGAACTGGTTGTGACTCTCATGGTTCTTTATCAAATGTGGCTGGCCCGTAATGATGTGAGGGAGGAGAATATCATTGATGATCCTCGGGAGGTTGTCATGCGTTCTTTGTTCTTGACTGAAGAATGGGAAGGACTGAAAACCTCTCCCCCCCCCTCCCCCGAAGGTGGTAGAGCACTGGCAGCCGCCAGATGAGGGATGGCACAAAGCAAATGCGGATGAATCATTTCGGGTAGATGAGAGTGAGCAGTGAGCACAAGTTTACCTAGATTCAGATCCGACTGCGGTGATCGGATCCTACTCCTGGTAGCAACCTAGTAATATATATCAGCGAGAGCCGGATGTTACAGCGGATTACAAGAGAGGTTCGTATGTGCGAGTTGGTTGTGGTGATCTATGACCTGGTTATGATTGGTGCCCTAAAGGCTCCCTCAGGTCCAGCTTATAAAGGCGCCAGGACCTAGGGTTACAGGAGAAACCTATACGTCTACGTTACAGTCGGTAACTATTACAGCTTGAGCTACAAGTAATACTACAGATCTAAGTTGGTAAGTCTTGGCCTTGTTATAGCCGAATTGAATTCCGTCTTCTTTCCCTGACTAGGTCGTCCGTGAAGCAAAGCTCTATCCCGTTGGTGAGCCACCCTGGTCAGCGAGTCCTGTGAGTATAGCTGGAAAGTATATCCCAAACAAATCGTTATGGAGGATGCGGTGTAATTTCACGGGACCACCATGGTGGTTTCTTGGCAGGAGCTGACCATTTTTTGACCTTTGTTCTAGACAGCATGTGCTTAGAATCGGACTGCTTGGGGGCTGTAACGAAGCTGCAAAGGACTGAGATCGATACATCCCTGCATGGGCCGTTAGTGGAATAAATAAAAATGCTGATGCGAAACTTTGTTGATCACATTTTAACGGTCTCAGATATCTGGTTATGTGGTACTAATAGATACAGTGATGCTGCATGTTGAGATAGACAAATTTAAATGACTCTTAGTGGGTGTCTACTTTATAACAAGATAAAGCTTACTTCGACCGGAAGACCAAGTGATTTTTTATGTTAATTCAAATTTTCTATGTATGTAGATCAAGGTTTGTATAATACTACCTCTGTTTCTAAATATGAAACGTTTTGGGAGTTCAATTTGAACTTCCAAACTATCTTATATTTAAAAATGAAGGGAGTACATTTATAAACGCTAGCATTTATGACGCTTATAGGGATCTGATATTCTCATGTTTACACAATTAGAGGACATAACATAGAAATAATATTATAAGGTTGATCCTTTTAGAAAATTTTTCACAGTTGGGTCTTTACATATGGCATATATATGGTCTGGAAAATTGGGTGTTAGTTGTAAATACATATTGTGAAGAAATGGGTATCTTTTGCGCGTTGTTTACTTCAACCTCACAAAGGTAAGTCGTGTAAATCTCTAAATATTTATTTTGTAACTAAAGCTCGCCGATTCCTCTAAGATACTCGATTAACTCATGGTTTTGTTTCCCTTACCTGTTTCTTGCTTCATGTGTTATATTTTAAGATTATCGTCACCATAAGCATAGCAGTATGACATAAATATGTCTGTTCTGCACGCGCAATTTCAGAAATATTATTTACACATTGAAGAGATTTCCAATAACATTTTATAAGTCTCATTACATTTAATTTCTTTTTGTTTTCATACTATCAGTACAAATATGTAGCCTGCCTACTATTTAATTTGGTACATTTCACCATTTACTACAGCATCATGTCCTATAAAAACATTTCAGCAGCAACGCGTCCACTAACATGCACTAATATTTCTTATGCAAGCTATCCACATCATCTATTATTTGGGGTATCTATTTGTCTATGTTGTCTCACTAATCTTTAGTAATGATAGTTTTTCTATACATGAAAGTGTCCACGTCATTAAAAAAAATTGGCCACTCAATTATCCACATGACCAACTTTTAGTCGTGAAATACACAATAATTTCACCGTCGATTAAATTTATCCCTGGACGCCTAAACTATTATGACCAATTGTATAATTGCATATTCACGTGGACAACTTATTATTCCATGTGTTTTATACCCTTCAGTATACACAAGTGAGTTATTATTCCATGTGTTTTATTATTCCATGTGTTTTATACCCTTCACGGGGACAAGGCTTCGCACTTTATCCCGATCACATCCTTCATGTCATCTCTCCTCAGCACTGAGCGGATCTCCCCAAAGAAGATAGAAGATTTATGCATATTGAATTTCTGCCCTGAACAATCTTCATACTCACGCAGAATATCTTTGAGTGTTGTCATACTCGCTTCACTCGCTTTCAGAAACACTACACTGTCATGAAAATAGGAGATGCGTAACCATCGGCCCTCCCATCACAACGGAGACTCCCTCAATCTTTCTGTCAATCTGCGCTTACCTCGGAAGAGCTGAGAAACTCTCGACACAAAATAGGAATAGATAAGGCAACAAAGGATCGCCTTGCCTCAACCCTCTAGAGGGAACGAACGAGTTATACAACCCTCCATTGAGCTTTACCTTGAAATGTGCGGTCTTGACACATCTTATGACCGTCCCCACCCATGCTGCTAAAAAACCCATCTTTAGCATCATTTTCTCTAAGAAACACCACTAAACGGGATCGTGTGCTTCATCATATCAAGCTTAATAGCACATAGTGGTTTATTTCTTTTCCTTCGTCTAATAGCATGTACACACTCATAAGCCACAAGAACATTGTCGGTAATCAACCTTCCTGGCACAAAAGCACTTTGTTCCTCATAGATTAATATTGGGAGAAACTTCTTTAGCCTGTTGGCAATAACTTTCAACGCAATTTTATAAAGGAACTTCTTATAGTGAGCTTTAATTACAAAATAAATATTTAGAGCTTTACACAATTTACCTTTGTGAGGTTGAAGTAAACAACGTGCAAAAGGTACCCATTTTTTCACAATCTGTATTTACAACTAACGCACAATTTTCCAGACCATATATATGCTATACATAAAGACCCAACTGTGAAAACAATTCTGAAAGGATCAACCTTATAATATTATTTTTATGTCGTGTCCTCTAATTGTCTAAATATGAGAATATCAGATCACTATAAGTGTCATAAATCTACTTCTACTTTCTTTGATCTATATTAATTGTTATTAGATTGGATGTATCTAGCACTAAAATATGTCTAGATATATTCATTTTTATAACAAGTAATATGAATCAAGGAATTACATTATAATGTATTCCCTCCATTTTTAAATATAAGACATTTGGAGGGATATGTGCTAGCTTGAGGAGGTGCATCTGTATCGTCAGATCGGCCGACAGGGAGGAGCCGGGGTATGTCGGTATTTCAACTCCCGATCGGCCGATCAGGATTTTAACTCCCGAGAAGTATCCCTTCTTATCCGCCGCGGTGCCGGCCATCCCTCCCGCGGATCCCTCTCTCTTCTTGTTCTTCATCTCTCCCTCCTTCCTCTCATTTCCAGCTATAGCCATACCGATTTTCATCCAATTTGTACTTCGATTTCTACCCAAACTTGGTGCTAAAATACCTGAGGAAGCTAGGAAAGTGCCGACCTACTGATGGGATAGACTGGTAAAGTGATTTGGGGCATTTTTGTGGAGGAAGTTTGTGGTGTTCTTGGGGAGCAATGGCTATGGTGAAGGCTGGGGCTGCAGCTTCCGGCAGCTGCATGGTGGAGGTGTCGATCTGGTGACTAGAGGCTGCTGCACGGTAGAACCTCGCATGCTTCAAAGGTAAATCCTAACTTCTCGCTAACTGCAATCGTTAGTTTATGTGGATATACTTGGATGTGGTCAGTTAGCTGTAAGATTATTCGGCTAAAAGTATGTTTGTAGACTATAATGTGCCATGGTACTGGTATTTGACGTGTTTCGGTATTTTTTGTAGGTCGAAAGTTATGTCAGACAATGTACTATTTAGGTTTCACTATGGTAAAGGTTTCATCAGAACAATCAAGCACGAAGTTGATTTGAGCGAGTTTCAGTGGATTCTTAAAGAGCTCCAGGCTCCTGAAACATGGTCACTTAGTGAGTTCGAGGATTGGTTATCTTCATCTTTAGGGCTCCCTCCGACCCATACTGTCGGTGTGCATGCATTATGGACTAAGTCAAGGTCTATACCTTTGTTTTATTTGAGACCGTTAGAAGTGCAATCTAAATGGGTCAAATGGATAGAAGCCTGCCATATAAGGAAAGTTAACCCCATTGCCTTAGTGTTACCTATGGCGAAAGAGGGCGGGAACGATCATGACCAGAGTAGTCAAACCCAATATGTTGGTGGTGGTTATGATCATGGCAAGAGTAGTCAGACCTAGTACAGAGTTGGTGGTGTCTACTATCATGGCCATAGTAGTCAAGGCCAAGATGGCGGTGGTGGTTATGAATCTAATCATAGTAATTATGCACACACTAGGGGAGGTGGTTATGAATCAGCTGATGGTAGTCATGGGATAGAAGAAGACATTTTCAGTGGTGAGGCTGATAAGGATGAGATATACGAAGTTTTTTTTGCAAGATCATATGGAAGCCGAAGATTCAGACGGTGATAGTGATACCGCTGATGATTTTGGTGAGTCTGATGAAGAAGAGATCGACAGAGGGTCATGAGGCAGGTTGAGGAGATGCCTCAACGGAGGGTCGTGAGGCAGTTCGGTCTTTGCTAGATGGTAGATCCTCCATGTCCGTAGGTTCTCCTTCCAGATGACGTGCACACGTAAGTTAAATACATGCACATCCGGATTGTGGCTTACTTCATTTTCGTTCTTTAATGATGGTGATCAGTTTTGGACTCATCAATGCCCATTGATTTGGACTTGGGTTTTGTAGAAGGAGGGGACGATGGAGATGACGGAACGGCGAGCAAACAAGCAACACAGGATACGAGGTTTACCCAGGTTCAGGCCCCCGGAGGGAAAATTCTACTCCTACTTGTCTGCTCTAGATTTATGGAGAAGTCAAAAGTTACAGGGTGCACAAATGAGATTTGATGAGGTGTATGCTAGGGTTATGAAGTGAGATATGTAGATCTATTGTGGGAGAGGTAGAGAGTTTGGATCTGTCTATTCGGGGGTTTATGACGTGCCCTCCTTGGTTGACCCTCCTAGACTTTATATATGGGGGAGGTGTAACACCCTCAGAATCGGCCCTATGCAAGTGTCAGCGATTCCCGCCAAACCCGCATAGAAACGATTCAAAGGTGCCCACCAGGCACTTTCGTGCGGGTGGAAAACGAAGTAATACCATTACACAATAGTCCACGATGGAACCCACGGAACAGATAAATACAACAGCGACTCAAGGAGTCAAGAATACAGATATACAGTACAAAGATCCAAATCACCTTGAAATGATAGAGCGTCCGACTACGGACAAGATACAAATGGGGCTAAGAGCCCTGGAGAATAACCAATGGCGTCCATAACCCTGCCCAGGCCAAGCCGGAAGGGTAACCCTGCTAACGACGTCGATCTCAAACCTGCTTAAACAAAAGGGGTGCCGACAAAGGGCAAAGGAAAAAGAGAGAGCGGTCAGTACTGAGGCCAGTACACGGCGAGGCTAGAGTTCGGCGGTCCTCGCCTACATAGGTATGGTGGACTGAATCGGCAGCGCAGCATGCACTAAACAACCTATAGAGACTCGATACAAATAGCGGCTATCAGAGAGGGGTAAGAAAGACCTATTCGGAACCAACCTGATACTACCACCAAACATACCCATCCTAGTATTTCCCCCTCGAGACCAGATGAGGAAGTCAACCGAGGAACTCACACCGTTGGCAGTTTTATTTATTTAGTTATCGTTGCAGCAATTACTAGACAGGTATAGATAGTCATCCTGATATAATAAGCAGTGGGCACTTTTAGTTAACCATTCCGTTGTAGTTGCGACACTTACTAGTCAATTACAATTAGCATGAGATATCCCAAACCCAGCAGTTGTTGGTACTTTTATTTAGCCATTCCGTTGTAGTGAAGCTGATTACTAGTCATATCGGATACAAGTCAAATTATAGCAGTAAACTTTAGTTATAGTTGTCTATGATCGAGAACTGTGCTCCAAGTCGTCCATAACCGCGGACACGGCTTTTCGAAAAGATTTAACCCTGCAGGGGTGCACCAAAGTATCCACACGCACTTCGACCCTTTTTGCCAGATCAGTTAACATACACCCATCGGTATGTCGGCGGGGCCTAAGTCATGACGTTTCCCAGACCCAAAGCAAGTACATGGGGGCCACCCCACTAAGCTACCCGCAACGAAGTCGGCCGGTCTCCGAGACGAACTCAGGGTTTGTGGAGACGGCTGTAAACGACTGGGAACCCGAAAAGATGACTGGGCTTGTCGATACAGCGAAAACGTGTCACGATCCTAAACAGTACAGGTGCAGTACCTCGCACAATTTAAATAAAGCAGTAAAGCATGGCATAAGTATAGGATAGTAATAAAGCCCCAAACTAATTGTGGCCCCCGATACAGTACTTTGAAATCAGGTACTAATCGATGGGGGTGCCCATACACCCCACCTGTGGTTAGCGCGCTCGATCTCGGAACAGGTGTCAAGAACTCAGGGTCCTACGGGACACAAGTGGACGGTTAACAACCAAATAACATCTATTGCCCACCTGTGCCTCTGTATTTACCTACTTAAATTTTAGTTATTAAACAATAATTAAAGTTATAATCATCTTCAACATTAAACATAAGGCATTACTCCAACAACTGTGGTACTGGACGACACGCAACAACACTTGAGCAAGCGACTACGACGCGCAAGTCCAACAATCTACCAAACAACAGGTAATAGGATGTGTCCAAGGCAATATAAGGCTGCAAGGGATATCACAGGTACGGAAACTAGAGCATCGCAACACAGATAGCAATAGATCAACAGGAGGGAATAAATACTATAAAAGTAAGATAGGTAGAAAGGGGGAGATGCTCGCCTGAAAAACATTGTCGAAGGTTCATCCGAAGATCGGGTCGACACTCGCATCCACTCATCGGCCTAATCCGTGAAGAAGCAAACACTAGAAGAAACACCGGATGCACTATTTAATACTACGGCAAAAGATCGGGCATGATGCATGTATGATGTATGACATGGCAAAGATGTGATGCAATTAGATCATATTAAGCGGAACCGGGGTCCCGACATTTAATTAAACGGTTCAAGTTATTTATCTACCCTGCAAATTAAATGTTGGATTAGCAAGACAAAACATGGCTTCGGTTCGCTATGCCAATTTAAATGGAGTCCGGAATAAGACAAAGATATCCCGCATATAGACTCCATATTAATTATGAGATGAATTGGCATAATGCCCCCAAACCACAGACAAGTATGCATGCATGATCAATTTAATATGCAACAGTTTGATATTACATTTATAAAATAGGGCTCGAGAAAGGGGTCACACATTAGGGTTCGGCGAACTTGGGCTCCGAGGGGTTCGGGGTCGGGTCTCAGGGTTCGACGGGAGAATGGTTCGACGAGATCGGTCTCGGACAACGGAAGTCGATCTTGTCGCATCCGAGAAGAAGGACTTGGTTGGCGTCGGGGGCACATCGGGTCCGCCCTGGTCGGTGTCGAACTTGTCGTTGCGAAGATCTTGTCAGGTCCGCGCCATCGAGTCGGTCTTGGCATTCGGGGTGAAGAACTTGGCATCCTCGA
The DNA here is from genome assembly GCA_916181665.1 of Avena sativa. Classification (NCBI taxonomy): domain Eukaryota; kingdom Viridiplantae; phylum Streptophyta; class Magnoliopsida; order Poales; family Poaceae; genus Avena; species Avena sativa. The sequence continues at coordinate 179,821,123 of OV702284.1, read as the reverse complement.
GGAAGTACTTGTCGTATCCGTGAAGAAGATCATGTCGATCCACGGGGTTCGGTATTCAGGGTTCGAAGGGTGTCTTGGCGTCCCATGAAGGCATCCTCGGTGCTCCGTGTCGAAGGCATCGGGGTCTCCGGGTAGGAGAACATGGAGTTCCGAGGGGTTCGGTCCCGTGAGGCAGATCTTGGGGTTCGGTCTTCAAACACCGGGATCGGTCTTCAAATCGAGGCGTCGGGCTTCGGTTTTCCGTGTAGAAGATCTTCGGTGACTTGTCTGATTTGTAGATTTGTACACCAACATGTCTTAATCATCTCGCCGAGAGATTTTAGCCGAGATCACATCATCACGCCACACCATCTTGTCAACCATCGTGCGGCACCTTACTAACCAACGCCCCGAAGGAAAAACTTGCCCAGCAGCCTGCACGAACGGGGACATCCGCGCGGACGGGGGTGCGTGGCGGAGAAGCAGGGCCCGCTGGAGGGGAGGCGGTGGCGAGGAAGGGCCCACAGCGACCTGCGGAGGAGGTGACCAGAGCCGACCTCGCGAGGGGCGACCGAGCACGAGGCCGAGCAAGGCGGTGGAAGGAGAGAGCGAGCACGGCGAACTAAGTGAGGCCGGCCAGAGGAGACGGCTGTGGCACGGCAGAGCACGTGAGACCGAAGCGGGGCGGCGGTGGTCGGTGGTAGGGCCGAGGCGAGGCGGTCGACGAACTCGAGGTCGCGGGCGAGCTCGGGCAGAGGAACAGCAAGGAGGCGCGGGGTCGCTCCTGCGAGCTGGTGGCCGGCACTGGCTCGTGAAGGGGAGGCGGGGGCGACCAACGGTGAACCAGGCGACTGGCAGAGGCGGGGTGGCCGATGGAGGCCGACGCGGAGGCAGCGGGATCCGCGGGGCGGTGGCGAGAGCGCCTGAAGGGCGGCAGCAAGAGGCGAGGTGGGGGATCCTGGCGGCGGGGATGCGAGAGGAGCGGGGTGGGTCGGCGGCGGCGGATGCGAGCAGAGAGGCGGGCGTGCGTGGGTGGTTGCAGGGTGCGATGGCGACCGGAGATAGAGGAGGCGGCGATGCGATGGGATCAAGGACGCGGGGACGAGGGAGAGGTCGCGGGACGAGCGGCGGCTACGGACGGGCACTGGCGGCGGCGGGAGCGAGCGATGGGAGGGGAGGAAGCTGTGCACGAAGCGGGGTTGGTGGGCGACGGGGTGGGCCGAGGGAGGGAGATGAGTGGTGGGTCCAGGTGGAGCGTGCGGGGCTGGGGAGTGGGGAGGGGTGAGGGGGCAGGTGGTGGTTGGCTGGAGGGGAAGGGAGTGGTGAGGTGGAGGGAGGGGATTGGTCAGGGTGAGGTGGAGGAAGGCTGGGTAGAATAGGGTTGGGTAGAATTAGGACTAGATATTTTTAGACTGGGGTCTGGAGGTGGCCGGCCGGGCTTTCGGGCCTGGCAGGCTGCCTCCTAAAAATAAAATAAAAGTTTTATTATTTAAAACGGGGCATTTGAAATCCGTTGATAGACGAAACAAAATAATCCGGAGACCCGGGTTTTAATTTGAATAAGACGGGAATATTTAGAAAACAAAACTAGGCGTTTCGAAAATAGTTTAGACAAAACCATGCAGGATGATGACGATGCTCAAATGCAATGTGGTATGATGACATGAGCATGCGGCCATGATGATGCAATGCACAAAAACAACGCGATTTTCTAGTAGTGGTTTTTGCGGGATGCCACAATTCGACACCACTAACAATGGATCTCGCCCTCGAGATCCGCCTCATGGTACCGGAAAGAAGGTCGGTGATCTGCATCTTCTCGCATCGTGTAGATCCTCGCGACACCACTAACAAGAGGTCGTTGTCCGTGATTGTCGAGAGAACACTCCGGGAACAGAAGGTCGAAGGTAGAGGTATCAACAAATAAAGCCACCTCTAGCTTCGATAGAAAGAGAGAACCGATGCATTCTCATCCACTTCAATGTACCCAAGCGAATAGAAGGGGTAGTCGGCATGGGGGCCAATCCATCACGCACCCAAACTATTACTCCGCACAATAAGTGGAAAAGCGTGCAACCATTCTCGGAATCAGACTGAAGATCTCGACAATCGAGGTTCAGAAACAAAGGAGTGATGCAGACTCTGCATCGGATCTGGCATAGATGATGTCGTCGTGTTGGAAAACACCGGAAGGCACGAGAAGGAACAAAGAGAAGTCCACCAGACGAAGGATTCCTCGGATAGCATGAAGACCAGATGTAGCAACACCGTTACCAAAGGAGGAAGCGAAACCCTGAAGGTACGATGGAACCCAACCACGAGAAACCTGGACTCGGAGAGGAAGAAGAGAGCGGATTCAAAACACGCAGAGGTGAGAGGAGAGCAGCAGAGGGGTAAGGAGTAAAATCAGACCTAATCAGAACTATCCAACCGATTTTGCAAAAATAGTTTTGACACTCTACTTCGGCCGTTAGCTAGGTTATCCTACAGGCTGGACTTGTGGGGTATCGCAACTGCTGAGCTCTGATACCACTCTGTAACACCCTCAGAATCGGCCCTATGCAAGTGTCAGCGATTCCCGCCAAACCCGCATAGAAACGATTCAAAGGTGCCCACCAGGCACTTTCGTGCGGGTGGAAAACGAAGTAATACCATTACACAATAGTCCACGATGGAACCCACGGAACAGATAAATACAACAGCGACTCAAGGAGTCAAGAATACAGATATACAGTACAAAGATCCAAATCACCTTGAAAATGATAGAGCGTCCGACTACGGACAAGATGCAAATGGGGCTAAGAGCCCTGGAGAATAACCAATGGCGTCCATAACCCTGCCCAGGCCAAGCCGGAAGGGTAACCCTGCTAATGACGTCGATCTCAAACCTGCTTAAACAAAAGGGGTGCCGACAAAGGGCAAAGGAAAAAGAGAGAGCGGTCAGTACTGAGGCCAGTACACGGCGAGGCTAGAGTTCGGCGGTCCTCGCCTACATAGGTATGGTGGACTGAAGCGGCAGCGCAGCATGCACTAAACAACCTATAGAGACTCGATACAAATAGCGGCTATCAGAGAGGGGTAAGAAAGACCTATTCGGAACCAACCTGATACTACCACCAAACATACCCATCCTGGTATTTCCCCCTCGAGACCAGACGAGGAAGTCAACCGAGGAACTCACACCGTTGGCAGTTTTATTTATTTAGTTATCGTTGCAGCAATTACTAGACAGGTATAGATAGTCATCCTGATATAATAAGCAGTGGGCACTTTTAGTTAACCATTCCGTTGTAGTTGCGACACTTACTAGTCAATTACAATTAGCATGAGATATCCCAAACCCAGCAGTTGTTGGTACTTTTATTTAGCCATTCCGTTGTAGTGAAGCTGATTACTAGTCATATCGGATACAAGTCAAATTATAGCAGTAAACTTTAGTTATAGTTGTCTATGATCGAGAACTGTGCTCCAAGTCGTCCATAACCGCGGACACGGCTTTTCGAAAAGATTTAACCCTGCAGGGGTGCACCAAAGTATCCACACGCACTTCGACCCTTTTTGCCAGATCAGTTAACATACACCCATCGGTATGTCGGCGGGGCCTAAGTCATGACGTTTCCCAGACCCAAAGCAAGTACATGGGGGCCACCCCACTAAGCTACCCGCAACGAAGTCGGCCGGTCTCCGAGACGGACTCAGGGTTTGTGGAGACGGCTGTAAACGACTGGGAACCCGAAAAGATGACTGGGCTTGTCGATACAGCGAAAACGTGTCACGATCTTAAACAGTACAGGTGCAGTACCTCGCACAATTTAAATAAAACAGTAAAGCATGGCATAAGTACAGGATAGTAATAAAGCCCCAAACTAATTGTGGCCCCCGGTACAATACTTTGAAATCAGGTACTAATCGATGGGGGTGCCCATACACCCCACCTGTGGTTAGCGCGCTCGATCTCGGAACAGGTGTCAAGAACTCGGGGTCCTACGGGACACAAGTGGACGGTTAACAACCAAATAACATCTATTGCCCACCTGTGCCTCTGCATTTACCTACTTCAGTTTTAGTTATTAAACAATAATTAAAGTTATAATCATCTTCAACATTAAACATAAGGCATTACTCCAACAACTGTGGTACTGAACGACACGCAACAGCACTTGAGCAAGCGACTACGACGCGCAAGTCCAACTATCTACCAAACAACAGGTAATAGGATGTGTCCAAGGCAATATAAGGCTGCAAGGGATATCACAGGTACGGAAACTAGAGCATCGCAACACAGATAGCATCAGATCAACAGGAGGGAATAATTACTATAAAAGTAAGATAGGTAGAAAGGGGGAGATGCTCGCCTGAAAAACATTGTCGAAGGTTCATCCGAAGATCGGGTCGACACTCGCATCCACTCATCGGCCTAATCCGTGAAGAAGCAAACACTAGAAGAAACACCGGATGCACTATTTAATACTACGGCAAAAGATCGGGCATGATGCATGTATGATGTATGACATGGCAAAGATGTGATGCAATTAGATCATATTAAGCGGAACCGGGGTCCCGACATTTAATTAAACGGTTCAAGTTATTTATCTACCCTGCAAATTAAATGTTGGATTAGCAAGACAAAACATGGCTTCGGTTCGCTATGCCAATTTAAATGGAGTCCGGAATAAGACAAAGATATCCCGCATATAGACTCCATATTAATTATGAGATGAATTGGCATAATGCCCCCAAACCACAGACAAGTATGCATGCATGATCAATTTAATATGCAACAGTTTGATATTACATTTATAAAATAGGGCTCGAGAAAGGGGTCACACATTAGGGTTCGGCGAACTTGGGCTCCGAGGGGTTCGGGGTCGGGTCTCAGGGTTCGATGGGAGAATGGTTCGACGAGATCGGTCTCGGACAACAGAAGTCGATCTTGTCGCATCCGAGAAGAAGGACTTGGTTGGCGTCGGGGGCACATCGGGTCCGCCCTGGTCGGTGTCGAACTTGTCGTTGCGAAGATCTTGTCAGGTCCGCGCCATCGAGTCGGTCTTGGCATTCGGGGTGAAGAACTTGGCATCCTCGAGGAAGTACTTGTCGTATCCGTGAAGAAGATCATGTCGATCCACGGGGTTCGGTATTCAGGGTTCGAAGGGTGTCTTGGCGTCCCATGAAGGCATCCTCGGTGCTCCGTGTCGAAGGCATCGGGGTCTCCGGGTAGGAGAACATGGAGTTCCGAGGGGTTCGGTCCCGTGAGGCAGATCTTGGGGTTCGGTCTTCAAACACCGGGATCGGTCTTCAAATCGAGGCGTCGGGCTTCGGTTTTCCGTGTAGAAGATCTTCGGTGACTTGTCTGATTTGTAGATTTGTACACCAACATGTCTTAATCATCTCGCCGAGAGATTTTAGCCGAGATCACATCATCACGCCACACCATCTTGTCAACCATCGTGCGGCACCTTACTAACCAACGCCCCGAAGGAAAAACATGCCCAGCAGCCTGCACGAACGGGGACATCCGCGCGGACGGGGGTGCGTCGCGGAGAAGCAGGGCCCGCTGGAGGGGAGGCGGAGGCGAGGAAGGGCCCACAGCGGCCTGCGGAGGAGGTGACCAGAGCCGACCTCGCGAGGGGCGACCGAGCACGGGGCCGAGCAAGGTGGTGGAAGGAGAGAGTGGGCACGGCGAACTGAGGGAGGCCGGCCAGAGGAGATGACCGTGGCACGACAGAGCATGTGAGACCGAAGCGGGGCGGCAGTGGTCGGTGGTAGGGCCGAGGCGAGGCGGTCGACGAACTCGAGGTCGCGGGCGAGCTCGGGCAGAGGAACAGCAAGGAGGCGGCGGGTCGCTCCTGCGAGCTGGTGGCCGGCGCTGTCTCGCGAAGGGGAGGCGGGGGCGACCAACAGCGAACCAGGCGACTGGCAGAGGCGGGGTGGCCGATGGAGGCCGACGCGGAGGCAGCGGGATCCGCGGGGCGGTGGCGAGAGCGCCTGAAGGGCGGCAGCAAGAGGCGAGGTGGGGGATCCTGGCGGCGGGGATGCGAGAGGAGCGGGGTGGGTCGGCGGCGGCGGATGCGAGCGGAGAGGCGGGCGTGCGTGGGTGGTTGCAGGGTGCGATGGCGACCGGAGATAGAGGAGGCGGCGACGCGATGGGATCGAGGACGCGGGGGCGAGGGAGAGGTCGCGGGACGAGCGGCGGCTGCGGACGGGCACTGGCGGCGGCGGGAGCGAGCGATGGGAGGGGAGGAAGCTGTGCACGAAGCGGGGTTGGTGGGCGACGGGGTGGGCCGAGGGAGGGAGATGAGTGGTGGGTCCAGGCGGAGCGTGCGGGGCTGGGGAGTGGGGAGGGGTGAGGTGGCAGGTGGTGGTTGGCTGGAGGGGAAGGGAGTGGTGAGGTGGAGGGAGGGGATTGGTCAGGGTGAGGTGGAGGGAGGCTAGGTAGAATAGGGTTGGGTAGAATTAGGACTAGATATTTTTAGACTGGGGTCTGGAGGTGGCCGGCCGGGCTTTCGGGCCTGGCAGGCTGCCTCCTAAAAATAAAATAAAAGTTTTATTATTTAAAACGGGGCATTTGAAATCTGTTGATAGACGAAACGAAATAATCCGGAGACCCGGGTTTTAATTTGAATAAGACGGGAATATTTAGAAAACAAAACTAGGCGTTTCGAAAATAGTTTAGACAAAACCATGCAGGATGATGACGATGCTCAAATGCAATGTGGTATGATGACATGAGCATGCGGCCATGATGATGCAATGCACAAAAACAACGCAATTTTCTAGTAGTGGTTTTTGCGGGATGCCACGGGAGGCTAGGTCTCAGGTACCAATACGAGTAGGTTACAAGTTGGATTCAAACTCTAGTATTGAGATTTCCTTGTATTGTGCGCTTGGGAGTCCGTGTCCATATGAGCTTCATACCAGCCTAATCGTCATAGGCTTCATGGACCTTGGTAGGTCATTCAGTGGACTTTCCGCCGGGCCAGACCAGATAGGCCAATAGCAGGCACACGTAGGGCATACCCATGTCAAATGGTCTAACAAAGTGTAATGGCAGGTACTCTCGGAAGGGTAATAACAAACCCGCAACTCAATGGCTCCAACGGGTTCAGAGTTACGTCAACGAGTGCAAGACAACAACGACTGCAGTGTGGCGCGCTGGCCCGTTTGATATGGAGCTATTCCGCGCATACTTACAGAGCTACATGTCGATGACACGACTATGTCCCATCCCACAGCGCACGACGATGAGATATACCCTAGCCAGTCGACTTTGGAGTCTAGACAAGTACTCTTTTCGAGCATAATGAATATGCTTGCCTATATAGTGCGTACTTAACTACGATACAAATGTAGACCGATATCACGTGGGAGCTACAGACTGAGGTGGATTAGTATGGACATTCACTTTCGTCCTCTCCTCTTGTACCTCATCATCAGGCTCAGTCCTTTCTCCGACATGCCGAGGATAGGCTACGGAGTATTTACGCGACCATCACGTGCACCAACGTTTCATACAGCGTTCAACACCGAGCAGCACAACGCCCACCGCGTCGCTCCATGGAGGAGCGCGCCCCACATTGTTGGAGATATTCCCTAGAGGCAATAATAAAAATGGTTATTATTATATCTTTGTGTTTATGATAAATGTTTACATTCATGTTATAATAGTATTAACCGGAAACATTAATACTTGTGTGATTTGTAAACTAAATTAGAGTCCCTGGTAAAGCCTCTTTATAATACTAACTTGTTGGTTAATAGATGATCGTGGTTTCTCGATCATGAACATTGAGATGTTATTAACAACAAGATCATGTCATTAGGAGAATGTATGATGGACATACTCCTATAGATAAGCGCAGCATAAAGATCAAGTCATTTCAATAGTTCGCTTGCTATAATCTTTCTGATACATAGTAACCTAATTCCTTCGACCATGAGATCATGCTAATCACCATCACCGGAAGGATACTTTGATGACATCAAACACCACACCGTAACTGGGTGGCTATAAAGGTGGCATTGAGTGTTCGGAAAGTATGTGTTGAGGCACATGGATCAAGAGTGGGATTTGTCCATCCATATGATGGATAGATATACTCTGGGCCCTCTCGGTGGAATGTCATCCAATTAGCTTGCAAGCATGTGACTGGCTCACAAGGGGTCACATATCACGGGAACAAGAAAAGAGCACTTATCGGTAACAAGGTTGAACTAGGTATGCAGAGATACCGACGATCAAACCTCGGATAAGTAAACTATAGTGAGACAAAGGGAAAATGGTATCGTATGTAAGTGGTTCATTCGATCGCAAAGTAATCGTAGAAATATGTGAGAACCATATGAATTTCCAGATTCCTCTATTTGTTATTGATCGGAGAAGTGTCTCAGTCATGTCCGCGTAATTCACGAACCACAGGGAGACACACTTAAGGATTTAATGTTGTTTAGTAGATATGGAATGTAAGTAGGGAAACCGAATGTTGTTCGGAGTCTAGGATGGGATCCGGGATATCACGAGGAGATGCGGATTGGTCCGGAGAATAAGATTCATATAAGGAAAGTCCGATTCCGGAGTTCGGGAATGATTTCGATGTTTTCATCGGAGAGGTTCTAGAAGGGTCTAGAAGGTTCACCGGACCGGAAGGGGATTGGTCCATGAATGTGTCATGGGTAAGTGGAATGATTGGATCATATCCTAGGTCACTTGGTTTGTGCATTTGCAAGAGAGAATTAAAGCTCTAAATTGAAAGTCAAAAGGGAGGTTTGAAAAGTCAAACTGGAACAATAGTTTCCTAGTGGAAGAAGGAAAGAGTCCTTCCTTCTATCCAACTTAGGTTTGGGTTTCGATTCAAACTCTCCTCTACCAAGGCTGCCCCCTTTCATAAATAGAGGGGGAGGGATGCCCCAAACAACACAAGAGCCAGCCCTCCCCACCCAGTGCGCTGCCGCTGCCGCTGCCATACACCACTGCCGCCAACCGCCGCCGCCTCGCGCCATCGCCCTAGCCGCCGTAGACACCTCCTCCTCCTCTCCGGCCTTCTAAACCTAGATCGCCGGAAACCCTAGATCCACCATAACTCGCACCGGCTTAGGCGAAGCCCAGCGAGATCTTCCCTCTACTTCTAACACCACGCCGTCGTGCTGCCGAAATCGCGAGGGGAGAACTACAACCTCCGTTGCCTGCTGGAACAAGGGAGATGAAGGTCTTCATCGAGTACCGAAGGTGTGACCGACTGCGAAAGAGCTTCCGGAACGCAGCGCCGAAAGGATCATCTACGCGATCTTGAGATCGGCAAGTGTACGACTACATCACCCACGAGAATCTGCTCTCATTAACTGCTTTGGAATCTTCGAGGGTGAGTACTCTAATCGACTCGTTGCTACAATCTAGTAGATAGATCTTATTTTGGTTGTGTGCATGCGGTAGAATTTTTTTGTTTTCCATGCTACGAACCCCTACAGTGGTATCAGAGCCGTGTCTATATGTAGATATGTTGCACGAGTAGAACACAATGGTCATTGTGGGCGTTGATGCTTTTGTTGTCGATTGCTTCTTGTGTACTTTGCATCTTGCGGGATGGTGGGATGAAGCGGCCCGGACTAACCTTACATGACATAGTTCATGAGACTTGCTCCATGCTTGACATGCAACTTGTATTGCATAAGTGGCTTTGCAGATGCCTGTTTCTCCCAACATAGTTAAGATTCAATTTAGTATCAACGTTTTGGTTCTTGTGCCCGATTGGCCTGAAATCATGATTTTAACGGAACCTAAAAGACAAACGATAATTTAGAGAAAAAAACCCCGTGTTATCGATGTGTTCGAGAAAGTCAAAGCAAGTGCGTGCACCGCGTATCCTTCCCAATTTTCCACTCTTTCCCAATCTTCCACCGTTTTAGTGAGCACTTAGCTCAGTGATCGATAACGCGGGGGCTTGAAGGAGGTCGACGTGTAGGCTTTCCTTTTGCCAGAAAGCGACTGTGTCGCGCGCACGAGCAGACGACTTCTTCCCTATCCCTCTCCCTGTCCGATAAGCGCAGCACCAAAAAAGTAGCACCGCCAGAATTGCACTCGCGTGCCTGCTCCTAGCTTTTCAAGTGTGCAAGTCAAAAATGTCCATCTCCCTTTCATTTTTGTGAGTGATTGAGTGATGAGTCCATGTCTACCGAGTAGAGTTCACACAATGCATTTTGTGGGTACTGACATCACCCGTGGCATACGTGTCGTACATGTGGGGACGTTGGTGTAGTTAATTAAGCTGCTAACTAACCATCCTGGACTCCTGCAGGTTCAGTACATGCATCTGCTTTAGTATGGCCGGCCGTCAGGGATCGATCGATAGCGAGGGTGCAGTGCCTAGACTTGTTTTAGTATATAGGTTTACTTAATTTTAAGATAAATCTATATATTAAAAGAAATCTAGATTTATTTTTTTCACAAACCTAAAATATTATATTTTGAAACGGAGGGAGTAGATCCGATACCAGATTAAATTTATGCAAACAGAACTAGCCAGCTGTGGATGATTTAGTTTCTGCGTGAGGTTCCCTCCTCAAGTAGCGTGTCAAGTAGGTCTGCTAAAATCATTTTACACTAGATTTTGGTAAGTAAATAAATTATCATCAAGTTTGGGTGACCGCGACACACTGCGACTGTGAGTTCCTTGGCCTGGCCTGGCTTGACCTTCGACTGATGTCGTAACTGCGTAGAGAGAAGCGTGCAAGCTAGTAGTACTAGTGCGGGTGTTAGCTAGCTGACTTGACCTCCTGACTACTAACGTGAGCTGACCTGCCAGCTAGCTTAGCGGCTGGTGAATATGCATCGTCTGGTCAATCATGTCTCCACATTTATTCGGAGAGGTTCCACGGATCGTTCGAGAAGCAGAGCAGACTCTACCGACCGACCTATCCGGTGGACCCACGTTCGTTTAGGTCGGTTCATGCTTATTTTTTAGTTCATGGTTTAATTTGTTTGGCCAATCACGTCCAGCTACACAATTTATTTGTCCGTGCTGGTATTCGTTGGTGCAATTTAAAAAAATTTATTATTAGTAGCAGGTAGTTCCTCGTCCAAGACTTCGCCATCAATAGTGGCAGCCTCGCTAATCGCCTTCAGAAGTTAGTTAGAAATATTTCTGAAGAGAAATTAGGCTAGCAGGTAGTGCTAGCTCGATCTGCCGATACAGATGCTCGTATCCCATACCATAATTAATGTACACTACAGGATGCTACCTCCTCGGCGGACCTCTCACTCGATGGAGCAAAAAAAGCCGTCAGCGTATCGACTAGCCGTCGGCATATGGCTTTGCTGACGGCTGTGGCGGGCCTGTCGGCGTAGTAGCCGTCGGCGAAAGGCGAGGCTGCCGTTACACGGCCGGCTAACGGCGCGGCCAGTATGCCGACAGCCGGGTCCTCGGCGTAGCGACGGCACGTGGCAGGCGATGGCCGCCCAGGCAGGGAGCTGGGCCAACGGTCTAGCCCTCGGCGTAGCCCCACACGTACGCCGACGGTCTGGCCCTCGGCGTTGCGCTCGCACGTGGCAGACGCTGGCTGTCACATACAGGGAGCTGGGCCGACGGCCACGGCCCTCGGCGTAGGCCCATCCATACGCCGACGATCTGGCCCTCGGCGTAGCCTGTACCATTTGGCATGGAGGCAGCACTACGCCGACGGCATGGCCCTCGGCGTAGGCCCAGCCCAGAATTGTTTTTGCAGTTCTCTGCAGTTTTATTTCTTGCAGTATTATTCACAGCAATACAAACAAGATCACATCATTCATACATGTATCAAACAAGATCGCATCATTCATACATTATTCAAACATGTATCAACATGATCACATCATTCATACATGTATCAACATCGTCACACATGCATAGACAATAAAACCCTAGAACTCTAGAGGAGACGGGGTGTACCCGAGATCTCCCCTGGTGAAAAGAGGCGACCTCTGGTGAGGGTGGCGTCCAGTAGAAGCAGCAGAAGAACCACCTGGCGAGGGAGTAGGAGAAGTGTCGGGGTGAGGATCGGGAGAACCACCAGTAGAATGGCCAAGAGAAGGACCATTGCCATGAAGCGGTGTGATCTGACGCCCATCCGGCGAGGCATGGCCAAAGTGCTGATTCCCAGAAGCTCCCGTTTCCTACATGTTGCCTACATGTTAGCAACTTGCGAGGCAAAGTAAAGCGATAACCCGTGGGTTAGCAAACAACTTACCAGTGTCGATGCGTAGTATGTCCTAGCGAAACTGTCCCTCGATGGCATGCATGACGGCTGCCCCGACATGGGAGGCACGTGCCCTAAATCCGTATTTTTTCCGGTTTGAATATTCACCAATATCGCCTACAAGATAGTTTAGATGCCAGACCGTAATACAACAAACTAGGGGAAGTGGGACTTGTATCTTTTGCAAAAATAAAGGTTCAAACTTACATTTACGTATTGCATGTAGGTCGCATTCGCCTCCTGATACTGCCGAAAGGCCACCTGATATTCATCATGAGCGGCATCGTAGGCCGCCTCGAACTCAGGCTACAATTTCAAATACAAGGAATCTCATCTGCAGTTAGCCATGCAGGAACAAAAGTCATAAAGATGACGAAAATGGGTAAAACTTACATCAGAGCTGGAGGTGGATCGACGAGGCTTGCCATGAGGTGGGATAGGGGGGCATCAGCGGGGTGGGTAGCCTTGAGACGACTAAAGCTCGTGTTGAGGGTAGGCTTGACCTTCTTATTCAGAATCTTGAGACGTCCAAGCTACAATCTGTGTCCCGACAGGACCAACGACTCCTCGTCGATCTCCGCGTGAATGGGGTCATCCACATGGGGGTGACGAGCCTTCACCATCGTGCTGTAGTTCCCCAAGTCGTTCTGGACAGTGCCAAAGTACACGGGCAACGAGGGCTGAGGCTGCGAGAATTCGGGCTTCTTTCGCCGCATCATCTCATAGAAGGCGACGTCATGAATCACCTCCCCGGGTTGTGCCTCGGCCATATTATGCATATGAAGTACGAACATGATGAGAAATAAATGCAGGTCATTCCATGTATATACGTACCACCTTCCCCTTGAAGCGGTCAAAGTGGTGGTTTCCCGCGGAGTGTGTTCCACCACCGCCTCGGTTGTCCATGTTTTGCCTCGACAAGGCTGCAAACTCCTCGTCTTCTCTGAGCCACCTCGTCCTAACCAGCTCCTCCCATGCGAGTCGATGCGGCTCGGCTCAATCGGGGACAACCTGAAAATGCAATACTCAATTCCAGACAATGCAATGGCAACTTAGTAACAATGTAGAATCTCATTGACATTTTACTCACCGACATGTACTCTTCAGGCGTCATCGAGTACTCAGGATTAGGCCTCTTACCGACAATGTCTTCCTTCTTGATCCTCATGCCCCTGTCATCCCAAAAGTGACTAGCGGTCATGACCTTCTGGTTGTACCACACCTGGGGTGTCAACTTCACACAAGCCCCAAGCAAAGTCTTGTCCGCCTTCTCCTGGTCCTCCTCAGCCACACAATAAAAGCACTTCAATCATGCATAAAAAACAATTGTAAGAGTCATGAGTTAGCACGGTGGGGTCATCAAGTATGAACATAACTCGAGAAATATGCCTTACCCAAAACTTCGTGATGACAGCATCAGCAGCTGTCGGAAAGCCCAGGACACGGGTAGTCCGGTAGTCCTCCCAAGTAGTAGCTAGCCTCCTGACACCCTCGGGGGAAATGTGATATCCCGGCCAGAGATTCCTAATCAGAGCTCCAACCATGATGTTAGGAAGGCGGGGCTTGGTCCCCGAAGGAAATGTCCAATTGCTGTACAATAATAAACATTAGTACACATGCCAAATTATTTATGACCAACATGAAATTACATGTTTTAAATTGCACAATTAGTACACTTACTCAAGGCCATCTGGAATAATAAAGGATTTCGTCTCATGGGTCCTAGGCTCTAACTGAAGGAAATATGCCCTAGGTAATCATAGAGATGATTATATATCCATATTGGGAAACTTGTATTAATTGGCAATTATGTGAATTGTTTGTGAAACTCTTTACTTGTATGGTTATTTAATAGTTGTCCCTGGTCGGAGTTCATCTGAGGACACATGTGAATATTAGACTAGCACATCGATTGGTTGATGACTATGTTTCACAAGTCATAGACATGGAGATGTCAAACCAATGATGTGGACACATGTTATGAACATGGGGTTGGACTGACCAAACTTGATACTGACAATTAGTTGCATCTCTCTCTACACATCGTGTACGTTTTGTCCTTAGACCTGAGATTGTCGCATGTACCTGAGATGTGGATCGACCTACTTTGGGGCTATCAGACGCTGCTCCATAACTGGGTAGTTATAAAGGTAGCTTTCAGGTTTTTCCTGAAGCATGTTGCAAGACATGGTCAATCAAGATGGGATTTGCCCCTCTCTACTGGAGAGAGATATCTCTGGGCCCCTCGAGTGATCGGATCTAGAAATGCATGGCCGTGCTACATTAGGTTAAGAGTTAACCTAGTAAAGAGATTCTGAATCACAGTATCAAGAAAGGGAGGTCAGCTTGGAGCTAGACCAAATATCGTGAGGCAAAGGAAAATACATGTACTAAACCTTGTGATGGTTCGTCCGATATGATCTTTGTATGCGTTTAGGAGTTGGCACGTCTTGCTAGAGGCCGCTACCAACTATTAGCAGAATAAGTATATCTGTGTCATGTCTATGCGTATATGAACCTATAGAGTCACACACTTAAGGGGCTGGAAGCCTAATGAGGATTGGATCCGAATTAGACCAGGCTTAGGCTACTAATGGGCTGCTAATGTAGAAGCCCACTAGGGACGCCCATATAAGGGAGGGTGGGGCGAGATGACCAGAGTTAGACCATTCCACCCAGCCGCCACCCCTAACGCCTGTGTTGCACGCGTAGACCTAGCAGTCTGGCGTCTGACGCTTCCACCTGTACGTGTGGATACCTCGGAGGTGCTGCATCTGTAGCACTTGGACGAGCCGCGCAAAGGGGAGCTGCTCGTGGGATGAGGACAAGGAGGATACGTGGAACGTCTACACTTCCTCGACGCGCTTCATTAAGTTCTGCAACTACGCGTCTAGTGGTAATCCCGTGATCTATGACAACAATATTCCTGGTTTACGCGGTAGAACATTTTGATTTGCGCTAGTGTAGCCTACTCATATCCCTTCACTAACCTCTCCTCGGGGACTCCCGATTCCCCACGATTTTGCAATTTCTTTGGCAACACCAACTCGTGGCTAGTGTCCGCCTCCGCCTCGTCTCTAGACTTCGTCTCGGTCTCCGCCTCCCTCTCGATCTCTGCCTCCACCTCGTCCCCAAAAGGATGCTCTATCAGGAACAACTCAGGAGCCACGTCGCCAGAAGCGAAGGGAGGTGGGTCAAAGTCCATGCCCCCTCCCCTGCCACCTCGTCCTCCTCCTCGACCTCCACCTCGTCCTCCTCCAGCACCAGCAAGATCGGGGTAACGCGGATTGGGATTTGGTAGTCTCCCACTCCGTGTAGCATTTTTCTTGCGCTGTTTCAGCGCATTAAGCATGGACGAAGAGCTTGCCTTGCCGCTTCTCATATTGTTCAATCACCTGCATTGAGTAAGAGAAAACAATTAAGCATAAAGACATAATAAAATGTATACACAAATAATAAAGGCATAATGTAATTAAGGAAACAATTAAGCACAAAGACATAATAAAATGCATTGAAAAATAAATACTCACTATCATTCTCATTCTCACTATCACTATCACTATCACTATCTTTTGAGTAGAAAGCTGGATTCTCATCGAAGGGTAGAGTCTCATCATCGTTGTCATTCTCTGTATGGAACTTCTCGAGCATATATATGTCATGTAGATTCATAACTGACTCACCCCGAGTTTCTGCATCATTCCCAAGGTCCTCAAGATCAACCGGTTCTAAATCAAAGTTCCCAAAGTCCTCTTTCTCTTGATAGAAAATTCCACGTTTGTTACAGGGTTAATGTTGTTGTAATCGTCCTCGGAGGGAATTGGTAGGTTACCATGTGGCGATACCTGGAACATGTCTTCCCAGCCCTGGAGTTCCGCTTTCTGGTATGGGTAGGACAAATAATACACTTGGTTGGTTTGGTGAGCAACAACAAAGAGGTCGGCTCCGTTATAGGTGGTTGAAGGCCTAACTTCAACTAACCCAAAGGAAGGGGTACTTCTCAGTCCATCCCTTGGGTCGAACCAGTGGCACTTGAACACAACAATATTGAGTTGTACGTTCGTACGATTAAAGGTCAACTCATATACATTCTCTAACCTTCCGTAGTAACCAAGGGAATCGGCTCCTCTGGTGAAGACCCCAGTATTTACCGTTTTTGCATTTGGTCGCCCCTTCTGGTGCATCTCTGTATGGAAGCGAAACCCATTCACATCATACTTATCATACTTCATGACGTCACGGTTACAACCTTGGGAAACACATTTCAGCTCATCTGACATCTCAACATTGGGATAAGCTCCCTACATGTACAGTTCAAATTTGTTGCGTTCATTAGTTACGTGGAATAAGAGGGACAAGTCACATATTGCAAGGTAAGAGGGACATGTTAGAAATTACTTTTTCCATGAACAAGGACACAAAGTTTTTTTATTTCTAGGAGCACCCTCTTTCAGTAGAGTGTCCAACTCCATGGGAGAGGGATCCGTCGGTCCCGACCACTATTCATCCATGAATTCACTAAGAAGGAGAAAATAAGCATTAGACGGAGACCGAGTTACTAGCTGCATAGAGCATTAGACCGAGAAAATAAGAAGTTGTTCACCATTTTACCTAATGAAATCGACCACTTCCTTCATGTTCATAAGAAAATAGAGAATTATGCAATCCTTCTCTTCCTTCGGCAAGCTATATTTTAGTCCTTTACCAGCCTTGCCACCAGGAAATTGGAATAGTTCGAGCTTGGGGTCATTCTTGGGAAGGTCGACATTGTAACGAGAGACCAGGTTATGCATAGTGGGAACATCATCGGGATAGTAGGTTGTCGCGGCGTCTGTCATCTCCCGAAGGTATGTTGCTTCAGCTATGCATGCTTCCATCTTGGCTTTGTTTCCAGTTATCTTTCGAATATACATAAACTCTCTCTCAATACAAACTGCCAACGAAATTGCACTGGGTCCCCCAAGAGTTCCTTGTTCACGAGGTGCACAATGAGATGTGCCATCAAAGTAAAGAAGCCTGGCGGAAAGATCATCTACAAATTTCATAGCAACTCTGGCACCTGAACTTATAGCTTCTCAATAACCAGAGGACATACCTGCTTAGCACAGAGCGTGCAGAAGAAATGGCTCAACTCCACAACCACTCACCAGACTTTCTCGGGGAGATGCCTTCGAACCATCATTGGCATCAGCCGCTCAATCCATATATGATAGTCGTGACTCTTGAGCCTGGTGACTTGTCCCGTCAAAAGATTGACTCCCTTACTTATATTCGAACAATAACCATCAGGGAACATCACGACGTATTTGAGCCACCTGAATGGCTCCTTCTTTTGGACATTATCAAGGAAGTAGTAGGCATGTCGCTTGAACCAATTCTTTCGACGGAAAGTAGGAGGCTGCATGTGTAATCTCTTCCTATCACAAAGCTTCTCAACATCGACTCTAGACTTGACATTATCCTTTGACTTACCAGGAATATTCAGGACTGTGTGAAAAAGGGACTCCCTGACATTCTTTTCGGTGTGCATCACATCGATGTTATGGGGAAGTTCGAGGTCCTTATAATACACGAGATTCGTTAAGGCTGCCACATGAGTCTAATTATGCATTACACCATATCCCGCAAATTGATGGCCAGTTCCTAGCACCGCGGGCACGAGAGCACGTAGCTCGACATCAATAGCTGCACCATCGAACTTTGGTACCTCTTTTACTTCATGCTCAACTTTTCCCTTCTTGAAGTTCTTTCTATCTTCTCTGAACGGATGATTTCTTTTGAGGTACTGTCGATTCATGTCAAACGCAACATACTTGCGACCTGACTTTAGCCAAAGGAACTCAAGTCGGTGCCTGCACACTGGGCATGGCCATTTACCAGTCGTACACCATCTGCACGTTAGGGCGTACCCGGGCATGTCATGCATGGTATACTACAACCAAACTTTCATCAATAAGTTTCTCTTTGATGCTCGGTCGTATGTCAATGTCCCATGTATCCAATAGTGCTTCAAATCATCCACACTCGGCTGCATGTAGACACTCAAATTCTTCCCCGGGTACTCAGGTCCTGGAATTATCAGCAACAAAAACATGGTCTTCCATTGCATTAATACTCCGGGAGGGAGATTGAGCAGAATAACATACACCGGCCAGCAGCTGTACGAAGCCGTCGACATACCAGATGGGTTGAAGCCATCTGTTGTTATCGCAATTCTAACATTCCGAGCCTCTTCTGCCCACAGGGGGTATTTATCATCGAAGTTCTTCCATGCCTTACCATCAGATGGATGTCCCATCTTCTTCCGTCCATGCTCGTCCTCGTATCTTTTCCCCTTCATGTGCCACGTCATCTGTGTGGCAGTCTCCTCGCTCAAGTAAATCCTTTGGATTCTTTTTATGAATGGGATATACCGAAGAATCTTCTTAGCGACCTTCGAATGCCTCACCTAACCATCCTTTCCCTTTATCTCTTCATACGTAGAGGCCCCACAAATGTAGCAGTACTTGTCACCCGCAAACTGTTTCCAAAACAAAAGGCAACCTTTTGGACAGCAATCTATCTTTTCATAATCCATGTTGAGCGCCTTCATGACTTTCTTCATTTCGTGAAAGGTTTTAGGCAAACAATGCCCTTCGGGAAACATGTTACCACATGTTCTCAGATTAGCTTCAAAGTGAGAACGGGTGGCGGAGTACTGGCACTTGTCGGATAGACACTGAGAGATGGCATCAAGATGAGAAATCTTTGCACCCTCGTATAGAGGCCTCTTAGCCACGTCCATTATATCAAGGAAGGCCTTCGCGGTTGGCTCCGGTTCCTTCGGTTCTAGCGGTTCCTCCGGTTCTGGTGGTTCCTCCCATGGTGGTGGCGAATCCGGCTGGTCGGCATCGATGAGATCATCTAGCCAGTTTCTAATCCCATCGTGCTCATTGCCATTGAGCCACTGACACATCACCTCACCTCTGTCATGTTCGCACCGAGCAAAGTCGACTTGCGTGACATAGTTAGACATGTACCCATATTGCAGAAGGTGTTTATACATGTCATCCTTTCCCTGACGATGACGCTTAGTGTAATGAGCACAGGGACAAAGTGCCCGAACCATTGCCTTCGAACCACGCACTAACTCATTCACTAACAAATGAGTGTTTCGTGCCCAATCGTCTGTTTTATTATTCGCACTAATATGGCCACTATACATCCACCCATTATCAGCCATCTTATTCTGCTTTGTTGGGAGCCAAACAACAAATATAACATTTTATATCAAACAGGAGATTAAATGCTTCATATTTTTTACGCATTCATCAACCTACATGTCTAGTAGGAAAACAGGGTCCTAACCAGCCGCTGAATCCATAGATTGGGTAAGTTCTCCCTGGCTCTACCCCGATCCGAGCAGAATTTCGGTAGCACCTCCCCGCTGCTCTCCCGATACACGTCTCAACAAAAATCCAAGAGGATGTGCATCCGGAGAACAACAAGGAGGCGCCACCGAAATCCTGTCTTGAATCGAGGTAGAGCCAGGGAGAACCATACCCAACTACAAATCCGCCGACTGCCCGATAAAAGCCGTAAGCGTTATGGTTCAAAATATGCGAGACCACTAATGCATATTAAGTCGCGTAACACTTACGGTCGGGATGACGCCTAGGTGACGCGATAGACTTGGTGATCTAGACAAGAAAATAAACCTAGGTACAAGAGAGGCGAACGGATTCTCACCCTCGAAGCGTGATCAAATCATCGAAGATGATCTGGGACCCTACCGTTGAAACACCCCCCCCCCCCGCTCACCCTCCGATAACTGCAAAAAACATAAACAAATGGTTAAATATGCAACATATATTTAGAAAATTTCATCTATTTTACTAAATTCTATTTATATTTCACTTTCTAATCATATTTATATTCCAATTTCAAGCTTTTCTATTTCTACTCCTATTTCTAGCATTTCTAATTCTACTCCTATTTCTACTCACATATTACTAACTACTAGCAAACTCCTACTTCTACTAACATAGTACAAACTTATATCTTTACAAACTACTAGCAAACTTCTTCTAGCATTTCTAATTCTATTTCTATTTCTAGCAAACTCCTATTTCTACTTTTATTTTACTAATTTGAACTCCTAAATTATAGCATTTCTACTCACCGGAGCTCGGCCGTGACGAGGTGGATGCAGTGGCGGCGTGGAGGGGCAGGGGGTGGTGGGTGATGACCCACAAGTATAGGGGATTGCAACAGTCTTCGAGGGAAGTAAACCCCAAATTTATTGATTCGACACAAGGGGAGCCAAAGAATATTTATAAGCCTTAACAACTGAATTGTCAATTCAGCTGCACCTGGAAACAGTCTTGATCACAACAGTTTATCAGTAGCAACAGTTTTGTAGTAACAATAGCAAAGTAACAGCAGTAGTAAAATAAAGATAGTAGTAACAACTATAATAAACAACAGGATTTAAGTGCAATAGACATAGGGATGGATGAGCGTTGCATGGAAAAGATAATTCAAGTAATAATCAAGACAAGGTCATTTGTAGATAATAAACATAAAACATACAAGTACCAAGTAATCATAGGCATGTGTTCCATATATAGTCATGCGTGCTTGCAATGAGAACTTGCATAATATATTTTGTCCTGTCAGCCCGTTGCAGCGGGGCCTCAAGGGAATCTAGTGGAAATTAAGGTGCTCCTTTTAATAGAGCACCGGAGCAAAGCATTAACACTCTGTTTACACACGTGATCCTCATATCACAACCATCCCCTCTGGTTATCCCAATTGTTATCACTTTGGGGCCTCGGGTTTTGTACAACGATATGTGTATACAGCTTGCAGGTAAGATCACAAACAATAATATTATCATGAATCAATAACATGTTTAGATCTGAGATCATGGCACTCGGGCCCTAGTGACAAGCACTGTTCAAAAAATAGGCTAAATCAGCGATTAATAGGACGATTAATCGCTACTAGCAACCTAACCGTGTCGATTACTACTAATCGTTTGTATTAGTCATTTAGCCCGATTAATAGGTCTGACAGTCCGATTACTAGGTATGTTCCTGATTAACCACTACACTTGGTCAAAAAAGATGCAAAATTATCAACACATATCGCCCATCCATCCGCTAGCCCGCCCCAATGAAGTAGGTTTTGCGAAGCTCCCGCTCGATCCCTACCTCCAGGAGCTTGATTTCCGCCATCACCAACCAGTTTCTTGTTGTTGTTGACTATTCCTCGTAGTTGCCAACCAGACCTCAGATACAAGAGCTCGAGCACCATGAGGATCTCATTCGGGAGCTTAAGGCTGCCTTTAATAGGGTAGATGGTTGAGGTGCAAGTGGATTCATACATGTTTTAGGTGCTAATTTTTGTAGGCTGCACCGATTAATAGCCGACCAATTAAATCAGTTAATCATCTGAATTCCGATTAGTCGCTACTCCCAAGCCAACCGAGCAGTTAACGATTACCGATTTCCTTACCATTGGTGACAAGTATTAAGCATAACAAGTTGCAACAATGTCAAAAAGCACAAACAATAGATACTAGGTACCATGCCCTAACAATCTTATGCAATTACATGAGAGATCCCATCCAATTCCTACCATCCCCATAGCCTACTGCGGGGGATTACTCACTCATGGATGGGGGAATCATGGATGGTTGATGGAGAGGAGTTGGTGATGATGATGGCGATGATCTTCCTCCAATTCCCTGTCTCGACAGGGTGCCAAAACAGAGTTTCTGGTTCCGAATCTTGGTTTCTGGTGGTAGCGACGCAACGAAACTCTATCTAGAAAAACATCGAACCCCCTGGTGTTTTTAGGCCAGAGGGTTTATATAGGCGAAAGGAGAGGTCGAGGAGGAGTCCGAAGCAGCCACACCATGCCTTGGCACAGCCAAGCCTGGCCCGCGCCTGGGGGTGGTGTGGGCCACTCTGGCCTCTTCTCCCCTCCGTCTTCTGGCTCCGTGAGTCTTCTGGGAAAATAGGATTTTCGGCATATTTTCTGGGATTTTTCCTGTAAGTTGATTTCCTGCACAAAAACAAGACACCAAAGCAATTCTGCTGAAAACAGCGCCAATCCGTGTTAGTTATATCCAAATCACACAAATTAGAGGAGAAACAATGGCAAAAGTGTTCGAAAAAGTAGATACGTTTTAGACGTATCAACTCCCCCAAGCTTAGCTTATTGCTTGTCCCCAAGCAATTCAGTTGAAAACTGAGTGCGATAAAAGAAAATTTCACGAACACATTTGCTTCATAAGATGTATATATTCTCAGTATATGATCAAATACTTAGGCAATTCATAATAAGTAGTTTGCAAATGAGTCTACCCAATAGTCATGCAAGCTATGAAGAGATTCCAACATAATAATAATAAGCAACATGACACATAAGCATATGCAAGATTGTAATGCTCATGAGAAGATATGATAAAGTGGTATCTCGCTTGCCTTCCTTTTTGGAGCAAAACATAAATGCCTAGGGACCTCTAAAGTTTAAGTGAAGACTAGTAGTAAAAATATCAAAGATACAAGCATCAAAGTTATGTCACAATTAACCGTGTTCTAGGACAAGCACATTACACTAAGAATGACGGAGGTGCTCATAGAATAAAAAGTGACTCAACATAAAAATGAAAGAAAAGATTAAAAGGTTTGAAAGGCTTCCAAATGTTGAAAATGTGGTACTCATTAGATTTGAGCTCTCATTGCCCCTATCATAAGCATCTTGAAGTGGTTAAGGTTAAAGTGAAACAAATATGAGGTATATGCTTGACAGATCATAAGTTGAAAATCTGATGTCCCTTGAGTACGAGGGTCGTTCCTCATGCTACTCAACTTTAGTCACAAGAAAGTTCTTGTCATTGTAAGTATATGTGTAGCATAAAGAACCGCCAACGGGGTACCCCTTGCCCCATGACACATGAGCTATCCCATATCAAAATTACAAGGCAACATACAATGAGCATCTTAGCGATCTTTTTATTTACCATGAGTATGGTGCCTTTTTTCTCCTTTTTTATATTTTTTTCTGACGATGCTTCATAGATTGATCACTATGGTTATGCTGCAAGTTTCCACCATGATTAGGCATGGCTTAGGCTAGCCACCTAGGCGTTTCTCTAACACATATACAATACTCCATGGACTGACAAGCTCCCCTTTTATTTCACACCGCCGACGTCCACAAACAAAAGATCATGATATCAACTGGATAGATATGTACAAGTGTTGAAAGTGTTCCCCATGATAGCATGGTTCTGCTAACTCCCAACTTATAATTTGCAAGCATATAAGCAACACAGATGTGCACAATGGTTCAGGTTTATTAAATGTAATAAATAAAATGTTCCATCAAATTCGTGAGAGCTTTACTAACTAATTTTCGCATATCAAGCAAACATTTTTATTCGGAAGAAATCAAAGCATAATAAGTATGCAAGGAATAGCAATGATGCTAATAGGTAGATATGGTGGACACTTTTTTGACAATTTTGATTTTGGGGAGTTGGATGCACGAGTAGAGCTCATACGTAGTGCAAGTGAAGGCTAGCAATAGAAAGGGAGCCACAACTGAGAGAGCCGTAACTATCACAATCAATGCTTGCGACAAAATAAAAGTAATAGTGGCATAAAAGTGACACAAGAACTCTAAGAAAAAATAAATCATCGAGGCTTAACTGAATTTTTGTTTAGTCATATGCATGTGTGAGCATGTGCCAAGTCGATTCAAATAAAACATTTAGAGGAGGACACCACAATGACATACCATGCTATGTATAGAACAATGCAGACAAACATTTATATGACATGCTAAAAATTATTAGTAGATTGGAACTAATCATAAGAGAGTAAGAACTACTAAGCATCTATTAAATAACATACACCCTACACGAACAGACTAAGCATGCCCATAATGATGAGTATATGTACAAAAATGAAAACAAATAGAGTTCATACCAGCCTCTTACCACACCTCGAGTTGTCATAAATCGTCAGTATTGCCTTTCACTTGTGTGACTCGAATAATAATATAAAACCAAACTCCAAGGAGTCAACGAGGACCACTGAATCCTGCAACAAACTTTACAAAACCAGAGAAGAACAACAAATATTTTTAGGTTTTCGGTTTATAGAGACAAGAACTGAAGGAAAGAGCAAACAAAGCAAAATCTTTTTGGGTTTTTCGAATAATCAAACCAAAGCTAAAAAGGGCGAAGCAAACCAAGGCTAAGAGATAAAGAAGCAAACAGAGAGAAATAACAAAAATATTTTTGGTCTTTTTGTGTTTTGGAAAGCAGAAACAAAGCAAGAACAAAAACTAAAAAGAAAGAAAGTGAAACATGGATATGCAAAGTACTGACAGAATATTGTTGTGGGAATGGCCACGGCAGATGTTGCGATTCGCAGCGAGTAGTAGGAGGGGCAAGGGCGGCCAGCCATCTGCGGTGCGAGATAAGGGCGGAGACACAAGGTTTTACCCAGGTTCTGCCCCCGGAGGGTAAAGACCTACTCCTGCTAGATTGTATTATCGAGATTTTACAGTGGGCGAGCTCGGCGGCTAGGCGGCGAGTCGACGGGGTGTATGATGGAACGTAAGTGTTATGCGTACCCTAGGGAGGTTTATATAGGGATACCTCGCTAGGGTTTACAGATCTACAACCGAGTTGGATAAGGAATCGAAGGGGTTTGACCTAATCCGACTAGGCCTAGCTATGCTTCTAGGACTTCAGCTTCCAATAGCCTGGCTCCTTCTTGGGTCGTGATCCAGTCGCTGTCCTGCAGGCCCACTCGCTGAGAGTATGATCCAGTAGGGAACGTCCTGCTAGGTAATACCCCGCTCGACATATCCCGATCAGTAGTCCCTAAGGCCGTCGTTGATTCGTCGCATATGTTCTTTGGCAGTCAGGGTATAGGGGTCCAATTTGGACGCCCATTCGAATCGGCGGTGGACTCTTTCAATGAAGGAAAGATTCCTCAACATATACGGGTCCAGTTTGGATGACCAGTCGAATCGCCAATTTGGCAAGTAGTCGAATCGCAGCTTTGGTGAATGGGTCGGTAAGTCGAGTGGACGAAGTTGGACGGTCATTTTTGGTCAAACTAGCTGTTAGGTAATCCAACGGTAATATCGGCGTACTCACCGTACCATAACGGCTCCTCCAAAATTGGCGGGAGGCAACCGCTATATAAGGAGAGTGACGGGGGAGTTTGCGAACCTTCCTCGCATTTCCTCCGATCCCGCGCACCCCGCAGTCTCCCATTTCCTCCCGATCCGGAACTTCTAGAGAGAGTTAGCAAACCCATATCTTCGATTCGATGGTGCCCCAGAAGGAGCTGTGGGGCAAATCCAAGTGCACCAGGGCGACACTGAAATCTTTCAAAGATGCGGGGATGCTCTGCGTCGGAAGATGGCAAATCCCCTCGACCGAAGAGGTGGAGCCGGATCCCCGTGCCGGTGAATTCATATGCTTCACTAGCCACCTAGAGAGGAGGCTGGGATTCCCCACCTCGGTCTTCTTTAGGTTGTTCTGCACCTACTACGCCATCAATCCCTCCGATCTAGGGCCTCATAGCATCAAGCAGCTTGCCATTTTCATGGCGTTCTGCGAGTGCTACCTGGGGTGCCGCCCCTACTTCCCCTTGTGGCAGGAGCTGTTCCACGGCCGCGTCGGCCGTGAAGGAACCGGCGGCCCGATGCTGGCAGCGGGCGGGCGGCCTCACATTTTAATTGAAGAACAAGGCCCCCTTCCTCGACCTCATGATGCCGAAGAAGGCGTCCAACAAGTGGAAGAAACATTGGTTCTATGTCAGCGAGTCGACCCCGGACAGCGAGGTACCACTCCCGGCATACACCGCCGATCAGAGCAAGCCACGCCGACTGCAAGTGGTCAAACTCCCCCACGACCATAGGATGGTCATGGACGAGATGCTGATGCCGATTCAGAAGCTCAAGAAAGATGGGCTAGAGACCATCAATTTGTACAATTGTTGGCTCGAGCGATGATTGGTGCCGCTAGACAGTCGCTCCCACTGGATGTACGAATACACCGACAGGGACGATGGGATCAAGGCCTGCATCGTCGAACGGAAGGCCGACGACTACATCACCACGTTGAAGAAGATCACCGATGCAGAATACAACGACCCAAAGTCCGGGATCGCCCCATACACCGCCAAGCGCCGGGCGCCAAAGGTAAGCCTTTTTCCTTTTCTGTCTTCGCAGTCGCAGAAGTACAGTCGCGGTTTGTTAACATGCGCTTGTCTTTTCAGCTGTTCCAAGTTGTGGAGGGCTGGCTCCCTCCCGTCGATGACGAGAGTTCCGAGGAGGTCGAGGAGGACCTGAGCGAGTCCTCCTCCGACGACGACGAGGCGGTGGAGGTCGCCGCGCCTGTGGCTCGGAAGACCTGCGGGTAGCGGCAGCGCGAGCTCGAGGCTAGCCGGAGCCTCGAGGGACATGACGAGGGCGAGGGCGATGCCCAAGAACATAGTTCGTGGCGCATGGCCACGCCGTCAAAGAAGAAGTTGCCCGGGAAGAAGAGGGCGCCTAGAGTGGCGTCTTCGCCCCAGTCGACGGCTAGCTCCGAATCGACCAGCAAAGCTAATGACACAAAGACTGAGGCGTCGATGGAAGCTCCGGAGGCGACGAATCCGGACATGGTGGAGAACGAGGTGCCTCTGGCATCGATTCCCCCTCCGTTCTCGACAGTCATGGGGCTTGGAGCTACTTTAGCCGTGTAGGCCTCCCCGTTGAAGGAGGCACCGGCGTCGACTGGAGCAGAGCTTACTACGGTCGCGGCCTCGTCTACAAAGAAGGCTACAGTGTCATGGGCTCCTGCCCTGTTCGAGAAGGGCATCAATCGCAAGCTGGGCCCGAAGTTGGAGAAGCTGGCGTACATCCGCACCGGCCTGCGTTATATCCTAGTCGCCAGGTACGTCCTTGCCGTGTCGACTCGGAGTAGCGCTTTGTAGTTTTTGTTTGAGTTGCTAATCGTTCCTTTTCCAGGACTGGTGTGAAAAATATTGGTCACCCCTCGGTGGCCAAGGTACCACCAGCCGTCACGGGAGGGAAGGCTGATCCCTCGAAGAAGAGGAAGGGCGACGAAGCTGAGGCGCACGCTAAGGGCACGAAGAATAAGAAAGGTGATGACTCCATCATAATTTTGGATCAGCTAACCGATGCGCCGAGCGAAGCTCCAACCATAGTGGATGCGGCCGCGAAGGACGACGTTCTCGCGGGGTCACAGCAAGTTGGGCCAGCGGCGCTGGTCGGGGCGTCAGAGCCCACAGATAACGCTTCCAGGGCGGTGGCGATGTTTCCTCGCTTCATAGCGAAGGCTTCCGCCGCAGTAGTGGCGACGCAGTCGCTTGACGTGCCCGAAGCTTTGGGCGCGGACGTCGAGCAGTGTCGCGGGTGAACGCCCTTTGTGCTACTATCGGCAGTCGCAATCGAGCTGCACAACATGCTGGGCGCAGCTATCCAGGTATGTCCAGTCCCCAAGGATCTGCTCAATGAATTTCAGCGGGTAGATTCTTATTTATTTTCCTGTCCAGTCCCCGAGTGGCTAGTCACTGAATTTCAGCGGCTAGACACTTAGGAAATTTTGGTGTCCAATCCCCGAGTGGTTACTCGCTGAATTCAGCGGCTAGGCACTTAGGAAGTTTTGTTGCCTTCTCACATCTGTTTCATCTTTGCAGGGCCTTCAGTGTGAATCGACGGAGCGACTGGCCTCTAGTGAGCATTTGGAGCATGACCTCCGATCCGTGTAGGACGTGAATAGGCAGCTTCAGGCAACTGCATGTAGGTGTTTCGAGTTTCTTGTCGATTCTGTTGCCTTAATCGCCCGGTGTCCCATTTTTTGGTTTCTTTGTACAGGAGCACTCTGTCGCTGTTGCCAACGCTCGCGAAGGGCTTGTCCCAGCCAACGAGTTGGAGGGTGCCAAGTCGTCATTGACTACCACGGAGAAGCATGTTGCCGAGCTGGAGAAGGAGCTCAAGGCCACGAAGGCGGAAGCGAGCTCGCTAGAAGAGAGGAGCAAGGCCGTTGTGGCAGCAGCAACGGAGGAGCGTAACGTCTCCAACATTCTTGTTGCCGGGATGCAGGATGAGCTGACAGGCCTTCGGGACTTCACCACGGGGCTCTGCCGTCCACTTCTAGGTAAGACTTCTTAAATCTGTCGCTATGTAGTGAGTCCCCGAGCGGGTGAGTCGCTACACCGGTGAGTCCCCGAGCGGGTGAATCTGGAGTTGTGTCATCCTCCTATTTTTGACTTGGCATTGTTTGCAGGGAAGATGCTCGATGAAGACCCTGAGGTGCAGTCGTATGACGCTAAGTAGTGCGTCACCATGCTGGTAGACTCTGTTGCCCTCTCGGCGACATGCATTCACGCCGTTCTTTAGGAGATTTCGCCCACTGAGGTGATTCCTAGCAAGCTCACGGAGGTGTGGAGCTACCTTGAAAGGGCACCGACGGTGGTCGACTACATGTGGCGGTCGGTGTTTTGCCGTGGGGCGGCAACTGCGCTGAGCCTTGGGCTTGCGCATTTCCTGGACGACTTCGACCTTGACAACGTCACCAGCAGGTACCCATATGTGACCGGCTCGGTGGAGATCGCCCAAGTTCTGAAGTTGACCTCGAAGGCGGCTACGTACTCTGAGCGAGTGCTGGCGATGGGCGATATGTTACCGTACTAGGAGATGGAGGTGGCGTTGAATGACCCCGAGCCATCGCACCATGATCTGAAAACGGAGTAGCTGTTCCGGTCAGCGATGGCGGGTACCCTGACAACGTACCCGGCGAATCCGTGGATACCCTTCATCCGGGTCCGCGGTGGTGGCAGCGCATCGACCTTGAAGCCTGTGGAGTAAAGAATGCCGAGTGGCTTTTGTATTAGTGTAATTAGAATTGTAGCAGTCTTTGCCTGTGAACAATATTTTGTTGCTTTGAAGGAATGAAAACATATTGAGTCAGTTCGATTTAACTTTGGTTTATTTTGGTATGCGAGTCCCCGAGCATGTCCGCCCTTTAATGGGGTTTACCTCACATTTCTATATGTTTGTTTGTTTTTAGACTTCTAGTTAGTTGAGGTCGACTCGCCGTGGCTTGGGAAGCTAGTCGCTTAGCGACCCTAAGGGGTGCTCTATACTTACCCATTTTTCCCGGACGCGGACGGGGTCGGTTGGGCGAGTACCCGAGCGTGGTACTTAGCCATTCTAGTCGCATGCCCAAGGTGGGTGAGGACGAAGCGCGTTGTACGTGGCACGTCACTCCACCTGACTCGAGGACCCAGTCGCATGGCGAGTCCAGGTCGCGCTCTCATACTTGGTGTGTTCCCGAGCCGCATGGGTTTAGACTGAAGCGAGTCTCCGAGCGTGGTACTTAACCGTTCGAGTCGGGATGCGGAGGACTAGGTCGCTGTATGAAGCGTGTGCGGTTGTCTTGGCCCGGCGGGCCAGTCGAGCGGGGCGACTCTGATGGGGGCTCTGGGTTGGCTTTTTCGTGGACGACACAAGGCCTAAATTTCTTTGATGCCCTTGCGCCGCACTACTTAGGCATGTCGGTCGTGCAGCCAAGGGTTGACTTCCATGAGTAGCATTATGTTGTAGTTACGAGTACGATTGGCTCAAGACTTGGAAAGTAGACACAAGTTGTGCGGTTCCAATGTATTTTATTGCATGGCGGGGGGAGTATAGGTCGGAGTTATAGGTGTAGTACTTCCTTAGGAGATTTATATTCCATGCCGCTTAACGTTGAGCAGTCTGTCGCCTTGAATGTCGATGAGGTAGTAGGCATCGTTGCCGAGGACTCGCCCTATGGCGAATGGTCCCTCCCATGGGGGAGAGAGCTTTTGCATGCCATTCTTGTCCTGGATCAATCGCAGGACCAGGTCGCCTTCCTGGAAGGTGCGGGTCTGGACTCAGTGGCTGTGGTAGCAGCGGAGTCCCTGCTGGTAGATGGCGGTGCGGGAGCGAGCTAGGTCACGTGCTTCGTCGAGCTGGTCGACCCCGTCTTGGCGTGCGAGCTTGTGGTAGTCCTTCGCATAGTTAACGACCCAAGGCGAGTCGTGCTCCAGGTCAGTCGGCATGACGGCTTCGGCACCGTATACCATGAAGAAGGGCGTGAACCCTGTCGACCGGTTGATGGAGGTGCGAATGCCCCATATGACAGAGGGGAGCTCTTCGTCCCAGCACCCTGGAGTTCGCTCAATTATAACTTGTAGTCGCGGCTTGAGGCCGTGGAGGATGCTCTGGTTCGGGCATTCCGCCTGGCCGTTGGACTCCAGGTGGGCGACTAAGGCGAGGTCATGTTGGAGATATGCCCTAGAGGCAATAATATAAGTGGTTATTATTATATCTTTGTGTTTATGATAAATGTTTACATTCATGCTATAATAGTATTAACCGGAAACATTAATACTTGTGTGATTTGTAAAGTAAATTAGAGTCCCTGGTAAAGCCTCTTTATACTAGCTTGTTGGTTAATGGATGATCGTGGTTTCTCGATCATGAATATTGAGATGTTATTAACAACAAGATCATATCATTAGGATAATGGTATGATGGACATACTCCTATAGATAAGCATAGCATAAAGATCAATTCATTTCAATAGTTCGTTTGCTATAAGCTTTCTGATACATAGTAACCTAATTCCTTCGACCATGAGATCATGCTAATCACTATCACCGGAAGGATCCTTTGATGACATCAAACACCGCACCGTAACTGGGTGGCTATAAAGGTGGCATTGAGTGTTCGGATAGTATGTGTTGAGGCACATGGATCAAGAGTGGGATTTGTCCATCCATATGACGGATATATATACTCTGGGCCCTCTCGGTGGAATGTCATCCAATTAGCTTGCAAGCATGTGACTGGATCACAAGGGATCACATATCACGAGAACGAGAAAAGAGTACTTATCGGTAACAAGGTTGAACTAGGTATGCAGAGATACCGATGACCAAACCTCGGATAAGTAAACTATCGCGAGACAAAGGGAAATTGGTATCGTATGTAAGTGGTTCATTCGACCGCAAAGTAATCGTAGAAATATGTGGGAGCCATATGAATTTCCAGATTCCTCTATTGGTTATTGATCGGAGAAGTATCTCGGTCATGTCCGCATAATTCACGAACCGTAGGGAGACACACTTAAGGATTTAGTGTTGTTTAGTAGATATGGAATGTAAGTAGGGAAACTGAATGTTGTTCGGAGTCTCGGATGGGATCCGGGATATCACGAGGATATCCGGAATGGTCCGGAGAATAAGATTCATATAAGGAAAGTCCGATTCTGGAGTTCGGGAATGATTCCGATGTTTTCATCGGAGAGGTTCTAGAAGGGTCTAGAAGGTTCACCGGACCGAAAGGGGAATGGTCCATGATGGATCATGTCCTAGGTCACTTTGGTTGGGCATTTGCGAGAGAGAAATAAAGTTCTAATTTTAAAAGTCAAACTGGAACAATAGTTTCCTAGTGGAAGAAGGAAAGAGTCCTTCCTTCTATCCAACTTGGGTTTTGGTATGGATTCAAACTCCCCTCTCCCAAGCTTCCCTCCCTCTCATAAATAGAGGGGGAGGGCTGCCCCAAAGCACGAGTAGAACACAATGGTCATTGTGGGCGTTGATGCTTTTGTTGTCGATTGCTTCTTGTGTACTTGGCATCTTGCAGGATGGTGCGATGAAGCGGCCCGTGCGAACCTTACATGACATCGTTAATGAGACTTGCTCCACACTTGATATGCAACTTGTATTGCATAAGTGGCTTTGCGGGTGCATGTTTCTCCCAACATAGTGAAGATTCAATTCACAACGGGTAATTGACAATACTAGTTTCAACGTTATGGTTCTTGTTCGTAAGTTAGAACGACACTTATTGAAAGCCCCAAACCACGTAAAACATGCAAAGAAAATTAGAGGCGTCTAAATTTGTTTTGCAGTGTGTGCTATGATGTGATATGGCCATGATTGTGATTATATATGATGTATGCAATGTTCCTTATTGTAAGTCGGCAACCGACAAGAGCCATATGGTTGTCTTTTAATTCGTTAAAGACATGCGTGTCTATTATTCAAAGTAGTTGTAATAGTTGATGCTGGTGGACGACAACCATGAAGTGGCGCCATTGACCTTGTCGCCATGCCGGTGATGCTGGAGATCATGTTCGTGCTTGAAGATGGAGATCGGAAGTACACGAAGAAAGGACATATCATATCACATATTATGAATTGCATGTGATGTTAATCCTTTTATGCATCTTGTATTGCTTAGTTCATGACGGTAGCATTATAAGATGATCCCTCTCACAAAATTTCAAGTTATAAAGTGTTCATCCTTAGTAAGCACCGTTGCTAAAGCTCGTTGTTTCGAAGCACCACGTGATGATCGGGTGTGTTAGATTCTGCGAGTGTATACAACGGGAGCAAGCCAGATTTCCACATGCGGAAGCTAAGGTTTGATCTTGACGAGCCTAGCATGTACAGACATGGTCTCGGAACATGGATCACCGAAAGGTAAAGCATGAGTAATATAGTAGATATGATGAACAGGTTGATTGTTCGCCATTGAAGCTACATCAACTCTCGTGATGATCGGTTTTGATGTGGTGGATTTGGTTCGTGTGATCACTAAAACAATGTGAGGGATATTGTTTTGAGTGGGAGTTCACCTAGATTAATTTAACTATTAATTAGAACTCAATTTGTCATAAACTTAGTATAAACTATTGCAAATATGTTGTAGATCTATGGCGGCCCCTACCATCAATTTTAATGCGTTCCTAGAGAAAGAAAAGTTGAAAAACAATGGAAGCAACTTCGCGGATTGGTTCCGCAACTTGAGGATTGTCCTCAATGCTAGTAATTTGACCTATGTGCTGGATGCACCGCTGGGTGACCCACCTACAGCTGATGCTACCGATGAGGTAAAGAATGTTTTGCTCTCTCGGAAGAATCAGTACTCCACAGTTCAGTGTACTAACTTGTATGGTTTGGAATCGGAGCTTCAGAAAAGGTTTGAGAACCATGAACCACATGATATTGTCCGTGAACTCAAAATGATATTTGAGGATCACGCGGAAGTTGAGAGTTATGAGGCTTCTGAAAAGTTCTTTAACTGCAAGATGGAAGAGGGCAGCTCCGTCAGTGAGCATTTGCTTAAGATGTTTGGGCACGCAAGCAAGATTCAAAGCTTGGGTATAGTGATTCCTAATGCTTTGGGGATTCACCGTGTCCTCCAATCACTACCACCAAGTTACAAGAACTTTGTGATGAACTACAATATGCAAAACATGGACAAGTCGTTGCCCGAACTCTTCTCCATGTTAAAGTCTACGTAAGTGGAGATCAAGAAAGAGCACCAAGTGTTGATGGTCAATAAAACCACCAAATTCAAGAATCAAGGCAAGTCTAAGAAAAAGGGAAACTTCAAGAAGGGCGGTAAGAAAGTTACCGCTCCGGCGAAGAAGACCAAGGCTGGGCCTAAGCCTGATACTGAATGCTTTTACTACAAGGGAGAGGGTCATTGGAAGCAGAATTGCCTTAAGTACTTGGCGGATTTGAAGAACGGCAACATCAAGAAGAAAGGTATATTCAATATACATGTTATTGATGTGTATCTCACTAGTACTCGTAGTAGTTCCTGGGTATTTGATACTGGTTCAGTTTCTCATATTTGTAACTCAAAACATGTGCTGCAGAATAGACGGAAACTAGCGAAGAACGAGGTGACGATGCGCGTTGGAAATGGATCAAAGGTTGATGTGATCGCGGTCGGCACGCTACCTCTTCATCTACCATCGGGATTAGTTTTATACTTAAATAATTGTTATTTGGTGCCTACATTGAGCATGAACATTATATCAGGATCATGTTTATTGCGAGACGGTTACTTGTTTAAATCCGAGAATAATGGTTGTTTGATTTATATGAGTAATATGTTTGATGCACATGCACCTTTGATAGATGGTATATTCTTGTTGAATGTCGATTGTAGTAATATACATATTAATAACATTGAAGCTAAACGTTTGAAATTGAGTGATAACTCGACCTATATGTGGCACCGTCGTCTTGGTCACATTGGAGTGAAGCGTATGAAGAAACTCCATTCTGATGACTTCTTGAATCACTTGAAAGATGCGAAGCATGTCTGATGGGTAAAATGACTAAGACTCCATTTTCTGGTATGATGGACCGAGCTACGGACTTATTGGAAATCATACATACCGATGTGTGTGGTCCAATGAGTGTAGCATCGCACGGTGGTTATCGTTATGTTCTTACCTTCACGGATGACTTGAGTAGATATGGGTATATCTATTTCATGAAACATAAGTCCGAAACTTTCGAGAAGTTTAAGGAATTTCAAAGTGAGGTAGAGAATCAACGTAACAAGAAGATTAAATTTCTACGATCTGATCATGGAGGTGAATATATAAGTTATGAGTTTGGCGAGCATATGAAGAAATGCGGAATACTTTCACAATTGACACTGCCGGGAACACCACAACATAATGGTGTGTCCGAACGTCGTAATCGAACTCTCTTAGATATGGTTCAATCTATGATGTCACTTACAGATTTACCGCTATCGTTTTTGGGTTATGCATTAGAAACAACCGCATTCACTTTAAATAGGGCACCATCTAAATCCGTTGAAACGACACCATATGAATTATGGTTTGGGAAGAAACCTAAATTGTCGTTCCTTAAAGTTTGGGGTTGCGAAGCTTATGTAAATAAGTTACAGCCAGACAAGCTTGAACCAACAGCGGAAAAATGTGTCTTCATAGGATACCCGAAGGAAACTATTGGCTATACCTTCTATCATAGATTCGAGGGCAAAACCTTCATTGCCAAGAATGGATCCTTTCTAGAGAAGGAGTTTCTCTCGAAAGAAGTGACTGGATGGAAAGTAGAACTCGACGAGGTTGTTGAACCTTCTCTCGAACTTGAGAGTAGCGTAGCACCGGAAGTGGTTCCTGTGGCGCCTACACCAATAAGAGAGGAAGCTAATGATGTTGATCATGAAACTTTGGTTGAAGTTACTATGGAACCTCGCAGGTCAACGGGAACTCGTACCACTCCTGATTGGTATGATCCCGTTATGAGTGTCATGCTGGTGGACAACACCGATGACCCTGCAACATATGAGGAAGCGATGATGAGCCCAAATTCCAATAAATGGCAAGAAGCCATGAAATCCGAGATTGGATCCATGTACGAAAACCAAGTATGGACTTTGGTGGACTTACCGGATGGCCGGAAGGCTGTCGAGAACAAATGGATTTTCAAGAAAAAAACATATGCTGATCGTAATGTTACTATCTATAAAGCTCGACTTGTCGCAAAAGGGTTTCGACAAATTCAAGGAGTTGACTACGATGAGACTTTCTCACCGGTAGCGAAGCTAAAGTCTGTGAGGATTTTATTAGCAATCGCTGCATATTATGATTATGAGATATGGCAGATGGATGTCAAAACGACGTTCCTCAATGTAGACATTGATGAAGAGTTGTATATGGTACAACCCAAAGGTTTTGTCAATCCTAAAGATGCTAACAAGGTATCAAACTTCAACGGTCCATTTATGGATTGAAGCAAGCATCCCGGAGTTGGAATAAATGTTTTGATAAGGTGATCAAAAGTTTTGGTTTTATACAAACTTATGGAGAAGCTTGTATTTACAAGAAAGTGAGTGGGAGCTCTGTAGCATTCTTAATACTATATGTAGATGACATATTGTTGATTGGGAATGATGTAGACCTTCTTAATAATGTCAAGGATTATTTGAATAATAGTTTTTCAATGAAAGATCTTGGCGAAGCAGCTTACATATTAGACATAAAGATTTATAGAGATAGATCGAGACGCCTAATATCATTGTCATAGAGTACATATTTGGACAAAGTTCTGAAGAGGTTTGGAATGGAAGATAGCAAGAAAGGGTCCTTGCCCATGTTGCCCAATACGACCTTGAGTAAAACTCAAAGTCCTGCGACGGAAAAAGATAGAGAAAGGATGAGTAAAACTCCCTATGCCTCAGCCATAGGATCTCTTATGTATGCCATGCTATGTACTAGACCCGACATTGCATATGTTGTTAGTTTGACTAGCAGATATCAAAGTGATCCAGGAGTGGATCATTGGACAGCGGTCAAAAACATCAACTTGAGAAGAACTAAGGATATGGTTCTTTCTTATGGAGGTGATGAACAACTCGTTGTTAATGGTTACACCGATGCTAGTTAGAACACCGATCTGGATGATTCTAAATCTCAATCTGGATACGTATTTACTTTGAATGGTGCATCAGTTAGCTGGAGGAGTGCAAAGCAAAGCATTGTGGCAAGTTCTTCAACTGAATCGGAATACATAGCTGCTTCAGAGGCTTCACAAGAGGCGATATGGATGAAGGAGTTCATTATAGAGCTCGGTGTGGTTACAAGTGCGCTGGACCCAATGTCTATCTATTGTGATAACATGGGCGCCATAGCCAATAAACAAGAACCAAGGTCACACAAGAAGCTGAAGCACATCAAGCTACGTTTTCACGCTATTCGAGAGCATGCCCAAGATGGTGACATAAAGATTTGCAAAGTACACACAGATCTGAATGTGGCGGATCCGTTGACTAAACCTCTCCCAAGGGAAAAACATGACCAGCACCAAACCACCATGGGTGTTCGGTATATTACCATATAATCTAGATTAGTTGACTCTAGTGCAAGTGGGAGACTGTTGGAGATATGCCCTAGAGGCAATAATAAAAGTAGTTATTATTATATCTTTATGTTTATGATAAATGTTTACATTCATGCTATAATAGTATTAACCGGAAACATTAATACTTGTGTGATTTGTAAACTAAATTAGAGTCCCTGGTAAAGCCTCTTTATACTAGCTTGTTGGTTAATGGATGATCATGGTTTCTCGATCATAAACATTGAGATGTTATTAACAAAAATATCATATCATTAGGAGAATTGTATGATGGACATAGTCCTATAGATAAGCATAGCATAAAGATCAAGTCATTTCAATACTTCGTTTGCTATAAGCTTTCTGATACATAGTAACCTAATTCCTTCGACCATGAGATCATGCTAATCAACATCACCGGAAGGATGCTTTGATGACATCAAACACCACACCGTAACTGGGTGGGTATAAAGGTGGCATTGAGTGTTCGGAAAGTATGTGTTGAGGCACATGGATCAAGAGTGGGATTTGTCCATCCATATGACGGATAGATATACTCTAGGCCCTCTCGGTGGAATGTCATCCAATTAGCTTGCAAGCATGTGACTGGCTCACAAGGGATCACATATCACGGGAACGAGAAAAGAGTACTTATCGGTAACGAGGTTGAACTAGGTATGCAGAGATACCGACAATCAAACCTCGGATAAGTAAACTATCGTGAGACAAAGGTAAATTGGTATCGTATGTAAGTGGTTCATTCGATCATAAAGTAAACGTAGAAATATGTGGGAGCCATATGAATTTCCAGATTCCTCTATTGGTTATTGATCGAAGAAGTGTCTCGGTCATGTCCGCATAATTCACGAACCGTAGGGAGACACACTTAAGGATTCGATGTTGTTTAGTAGATATGGAATGTAAGTAGGGAAACCGAATGTTGTTCGGAGTCTCGGATGGGATCCGGGATATCACGAGGAGATACGGAATGGTCTAGAGAAAAAGATTCATATAAGGAAAGTCTGATTCCGGAGTTCGGGAATGATTTCGATGTTTTCATTGGAGAGGTTCTAGAAGGGTCTAGAAGGTTCACCGGACCGGAAGGGGAATGGTCCATGAATGTGTCATGGTTAAGTGGAATGATTGGATCATGTCCTAGGTCACTTTGGTTGGGAATTTGTGAGAGAGAAATAAAGCTCTAATTTGAAAAGTCAAACTGGAACAATAGTTTCCTAGTGGAAGAAGGAAAGAGTCCTTCCTTCTATCCAACTTGGGTTTGGGTATGGATTCAAACTCCCCTCTCCCAAGCTGCCCTCCCTCTCATAAATAGAGGGGGAGGGCTGCCCCAAAGCACACAACACCAGCCCACCCCACCCGTGCGCCGCCGCCGCCGCTCAAGCCGCTGCCTCGTGCCATTTTCAAACAAAAGAAAAGAGCAAGTTCCCACAGGCGAAGAGTAGCTTCCGAGAAATATTTCTCTTCTTTTACCCCATAATCAGAAGTTCTAGCAATCCAGTCGGGCACTGGCCGATTAGGTAGAAGTTCGAAAACCTTTCGAGGATCCAACCCACGCTGGCTAAAATGGCACCGTTTAACCAAGCACTCTTGTAGCTTCGGAAACTCCGTGTTCAGCAAGAGACGAATTCATCGTCAGTTACCTCCACGATATCCAAAATACTGTCTCAATGGCTGACTTAAGGGCCATGCTTCTACAGAAAGAACGCACTTAACGGAAGCCGTGATTGATCTGTTTCTTTCGACGAAGTCGGTTTCTGCTACCAGAACCAAGCCCTATTTATTGGCTAGATTTTGAGATCCTTTTTTACGACAGCCGGCCCATCGCCGTCGCCCTAGCCGCCGCCAACACCTCTTCCTCCTCTCTGACCTTCTAAACCTAGATCGCTGGAAACCCTAGATCCATGTAACACCCTCAGAACCGGCCCTATGCAAGTTTTAGCGAAACCCGCCAAACCCGCATAGAAACGATTCAAAGGTGCCCACCAGGCACTTGCGTGCGGGTGGAAAACGAAGTAATAACATTACACAACAGTCCTCGATGGGACCCACAGAACAGATATATATATAACAGCGACTCGAAGAGTCAAGAATACAGATATAATATACAAAGATCCAAATCACCTTGAAAATGATAGAGCGTCCGACTACGGACAAGATGCAAATGGGGCTAAGAGCCCTGAAGAATAACCAATGGCGTCCATAACCCTGCCCAGGCCAAGCCGGAAGGGTAACCCTGCTAACGACGTCGAAACCTGCTTAAACAAAAGGGGTGCCGACAAAGGGCAAAGGAAAAAGAGGAGCGTCAGTACTGAGGCCAGTACACGGCGAGACTAGAATTCGGCGGTCCTCGCCTACATAGGTATGGTGGACTGAGCGGCAGCGGCAGCATGCACTAAACAACCTATAGAGACTCGAAAACAACTGGCAGCTATTAGAGAGGGGTAAGAAAGACCTATCCGGAACCAACCTGATACTAACACCAAACAATCCCATCCTGGTATTCCCCCTCGAGACCAAACGAGGAAGTCAACCGAGGAACTCACACAGTTGGCAGTTTTATTTATTCAGTTATCGTTGCAGCAATTACTAGCCAGGTAAAGAGAGTCGTCCTGATAAAATAAGCAGTGGGCACTTTTAGTTAACCATTCCGTTTTAGTTGCGTCACTTACTAGTCAGATACAAATAGCATGAGATATCCCAAAAACCCAGCAGTTGTTGGTACTTTTATTTAGCCATTCCGTTGCAGTGGAGGTGATTACTAGTCATATCGGATACAAGTCAATTTATAACAGTAAACTTTAGTTATAGTTGTCTATGATCAAGCACTGTGCTCCAAGTCGTCCATAACCGCGGACACGGCTTCTCGAAAAGA
This sequence comes from Avena sativa, assembly GCA_916181665.1. Classification (NCBI taxonomy): domain Eukaryota; kingdom Viridiplantae; phylum Streptophyta; class Magnoliopsida; order Poales; family Poaceae; genus Avena; species Avena sativa. Next base: position 179,781,304 of record OV702284.1, on the reverse strand, counting down.
TTAAACCCTGCAGGGGTGCACCAAAGTATCCACACGCACTTCGACCCTTTTTGCCAGATCAGTTAACATACACCCATCGGTATGTCGGCGGGGCCTAAGTCATGACGTTTCCCAGACCCAAAGCAAGCACGGGGGGGCACCCCACTAAGTACACCCGCAACGAAGTCGGCCGGTCTCCGAGACGGACTCAGGGTTTGCGACAGTGGCTGTAAACGACAGCAAATCCCCAAACGGGGACTGTCGATACCGCGAAAACACTCCGCTTCCAAAACAGTACAGCGTGCTCCTCACACAATCGTAAATAAAGCGGTAAAGCATGGCATAAGTACAGGATAGTAATAAAGCCCCAAACTACTTGTGGCCCCCAGTACAATACTTTGAAATCAGGTACTAAATCGATGGGGGGCCCATATCTCCCCACATGTGGTTAGCGCGCTCGATCTCGGAACAGGTGTCAAGAACTCGGGGTCCTACGGGACACAAGTGGGCGGTCGGAAACCAAATATTATCTATCACCCACCGGTGCCTCTGCTTACCTACTTCAATTTTAGTTATTAAACAATAATTAAAGTGAACAATAAGTAAAGCCATGATCATCTCCAACATAGAACATGCGGCAATACTCCAACAACTATGGTACTTGACGACACGCAACAGCATATGAGCAAGCGACTACGGCGCGCAAGTCCAACTATCTACCAATCAACGGGTAATAGGATGTGTCCAAGGCAATATAGGGCTGCAAGGGGATATCACGGGTACGGAAACTAGAGCATCGCAACACAGATAGCAATAGATCAACAGGAGGGAATAAATACTATAAAGTAAGATAGGTAGAAAGGGGGAGATGCTCGCCTGAAAACATTGTCGAAGGTTCAACCGAAGATCGGGTCGAGACTCGCATCAACTCAACGGCCTTATCCGCGAAGAAGCAAAACACTAGAAGAAACACCGGATGCAATAGTTAATACTACGGCAAAAGATCGGGCATGATGCATGTATGAGGTATGACATGGCAAGGATGCGATGCAATTAGGCCAGATTAAGCGGAACCGGGGTCCCGACAATTAAATATACGGTTCAAGTTATTTAGATGCCCCGCAATTTAAATGTTGTTTAACAAGGCAAGATATGACAACGGTTCGATGCACAAATTTAAATGAGGCCAATATGAGACTAGATTTGCCCGCATATGGGCCCCATATTTAATTATAAGGTGAATCGGCATAAGGCCCCCCAAACCACATGACAATATGCATGCATGAACAATTAAAATGCGACAAGTTGGATTATATTATAAAATAGGGTTTTCGGAAAGGGGTTCACACATTTAGGGTTCGGCAGATCTTGGGGTTCCGGGGTTCGGTCTCAGGGTCCGGATCTGGGTTTCGACGGGATCATTCTCGGACTCCGGGAAGGACTTGGTTCGGTGTCGTTCTTGTCGTTGCGAAAATCTTGCCGGGTCCGCGTATCGGGTCGGTCTTGGCGTTCGGGAAGAAGAACTTGTCGTTCTCGCGGCGATCTCGGCGTTCTTCCGGTCCAGGTTTTGGCGTTCGAGGGAATTGCTTGGCGTTCCCGGAGGAAGTACTTGTCGTTCCCATGTAGGCGTCCTCGGTGTCGGGGGGGATCTTGGGGTTCCAACTTGTCCATCATTGACGGACTTGGTTCGTCGTCGGGTCTCGTCAGGATCAGTCTTCGGGGTCCGGCGGTAGATCTTGTCGAGTTCACTGCAACGGCCTTGTTGTTCCGATGACGATCTTGGCGGTTATTCGGATCCGGGCATCGGGGTACTCGAGTCCGTGTGGTGATCTTGTCGTTCCGAGAAGGAGAACTTGAGATCCGTGAAGGAGCCTTGATGCTTCGGTCTGGTGTCGAACTCTGGTACTGGGGTTTCTCGACGGGGTTTTCCTTGGGTTCAAGCGCCAGGGGTCTTGCGTGTTGAACAAAGGCGGGGCGTTTAGAAAACAAAACTAGGTTTTTCCGAAATAGTTTTTATGCATGCAAATGAAAGACGATGACGATGCTCAAATGCAATGTGGCATGATGACATGAGCATGCGGTCATGATGATGCAATGCACAAAAAAAAACGCGATTTTCTAGTAGTGGTTTTTGCGGGATGCCACAATTCGACACCACTAACAATGGATCTCGCCCTCGAGATCCGCCTCATGGTATCGGAAGGAAGGTCGGCGATCTGCGTCTTCTCGCTTCGTGTAGATCCTCGTGACACCACTAACAAGAGGTCGTTGTCCTGATCATCAAGAGAACACTCCGGAAAACAACGGACGAAGTTAAAGGTAAGGCCACCTCTAACTTCCATGGAAGGAGTAGAATTGCATCGATCCACCATTCCATATACAAAAGAAAATGATAAGAGTAGTGGTATGGTCGTGACTCCATCCCGCACTCAAAGCATTACTATGTACACGAATAGACGGATTATGCAACCAACCCTCAGGATTCAGACTGAAGATATCGACAAGCGAGGTTCGGAAACAAAGGAGTGGTGCAGACTCTGCACCGGATCTGGCGTAGATGATGTTGTCGCGTCGGAAAACACCGGAAGGCACGAGAAGGAACAAAGAGAAGTCCACCAGACGAAGGATTCCTCGGATAGCATGAAGACCAGATGTAGCAACACCGTTACCAAAGGAGGAAGCGAGACCCTGAAGGTACGACGGAACCCAACCACGAGAAATCCTGGACTCGAAGAAGGGATAAGAGAGTAGATTCAAAACACGCAGAGGTAAGAGGAGAATAGCAGAGGGGTGAGGAGTAAAAGCAGACCTAACCAGATCTATCCAACCAGTTTTGCAAAAATAGTTTTGACACTCTACTTCGGCCGTTAGCTAGGTTATCCTTCAGGCTGGACTTGTGGGGTATCGCAACTGCTGAGCTCTGATACCACTCTGTAACACCCTCAGAACCGGCCCTATGCAAGTTTTAGCAAAACCCGCCAAACCCGCATAGAAACGATTCGAAGGTGCCCACCAGGCACTTGCGTGCGGGTGGAAAACGAAGTAATAACATTACACAACAGTCCTCGATGGGACCCACAGAACAGATATATATAACAACGACTCGAAGAGTCAAGAATACAGATATAATATACAAAGATCCAAATCACCTTGAAAATGATAGAGTGTCCGACTACGGACAAGATGCAAATGGGGCTAAGAGCCCTGAAGAATAACCAATGGCGTCCATAACCCTGCCCAGGCCAAGCCGGAAGGGTAACCCTGCTAACGACGTCGAAACCTGCTTAAACAAAAGGGGTGCCGACAAAGGGCAAAGGAAAAAGAGGAGCGTCAGTACTGAGGCCAGTACACGGCGAGACTAGAATTCGGCGGTCCTCGCCTACATAGGTATGGTGGACTGAGCGGCAGCGGCAGCATGCACTAAACAACCTATAGAGACTCGAAAACAACCGGCAGCTATTAGAGAGGGGTAAGAAAGACCTATCCGGAACCAACCTGATACTAACACCAAACAATCCCATCCTGGTATTCCCCCTTGAGACCAAACGAGGAAGTCAACCGAGGAACTCACACAGTTGGCAGTTTTATTTATTCAGTTATCGTTGCAGCAATTACTAGTCAGGTAAAGAGAGTCGTCCTGATAAAATAAGCAGTGGGCACTTTTAGTTAACCATTCCATTTTAGTTGCGTCACTTACTAGTCAAATACAAATAGCATGAGATATCCCAAAAACCTAGTAGTTGTTGGTACTTTTATTTAGCCATTCCGTTGCAGTGGAGCTGATTACTAGTCATATCGGATACAAGTCAATTTATAACAGTAAACTTTAGTTATAGTTGTCTATGATCAAGCACTGTGCTCCAAGTCGTCCATAACCGCGGACACGGCTTCTCGAAAAGATTAAACCCTGCAGGGGTGCACCAAAGTATCCACACGCACTTCGACCCTTTTTGCCAGATCAGTTAACATACACCCATCGGTATGTCGGCGGGGCCTAAGTCATGACGTTTCCCAGACCCAAAGCAAGCACGGGGGGCCACCCCACTAAGTACACCCGCAACAAAGTCGGCCGGTCTCTGAGACGGACTCAGGGTTTGCGACAGTGGCTGTAAACGACAGCAAATCCCCAAACGGGGACTGTCGATACCGCGAAAACACTCCGCTTCCAAAACAGTACAGCGTGCTCCTCACACAATCGTAAATAAAGCGGTAAAGCATGGCATAAGTACAGGATAGTAATAAATCCCCAAACTACTTGTGGCCCCCAGTACAATACTTTGAAATCAGGTACTAAATCGATGGGGGGCCCATATCTCCCCACATGTGGTTAGCGCGCTCGATCTCGGAACAGGTGTCAAGAACTCGGGGTCCTACGGGACACAAGTGGGCGGTCGGAAACCAAATATTATCTATCACCCACCGGTGCCTCTGCTTACCTACTTCAATTTTAGTTATTAAACAATAATTAAAGTGAACAATAAGTAAAGCCATGATCATCTCCAACATAGAACATGCGGCAATACTCCAACAACTGTGGTACTTGACGACACGCAACAGCATATGAGCAAGCGACTACGACGCGCAAGTCCAACTATCTACCAATCAACGGGTAATAGGATGTGTCCAAGGCAATATAGGGCTGCAAGGGGATATCACGGGTACGGAAACTAGAGCATCGCAACACAGATAGCAATAGATCAACAGGAGGGAATAAATACTATAAAGTAAGATAGGTAGAAAGGGGGAGATGCTCGCCTGAAAACATTGTCGAAGGTTCAACCGAATATCGGGTCGACACTCGCATCAACTCAACGGCCTTATCCGCGAAGAAGCAAAACACTAGAAGAAACACCGGATGCAATAGTTAATACTACGGCAAAATATCGAGCATGATGCATGTATGAGGTATGACATGGCAAGGATGCGATGCAATTAGGCCAGATTAAGCGGAACCGGGGTCCCGACAATTAAATATACGGTTCAAGTTATTTAGATGCCCCGCAATTTAAATGTTGTTTAACAAGGCAAGATATGACAACGGTTCGATGCACAAATTTAAATGAGGCCAATATGAGACTAGATTTGCCCGCATATGGGCCCCATATTTAATTATAAGGTGAATCGGCATAAGGCCTCCCAAACCACATGACAATATGCATGCATGAACAATTAAAATGCGACAAGTTGGATTATATTATAAAATAGGGTTTTCGGAAAGGGGTTCACACATTTAGGGTTCGACAGATCTTGGGGTTCCGGGGTTCGGGGTTCGGTCTCAGGGTCCGGATCTGGGTTTCGACGGGATCGTTCTCGGACTCCGGGAAGGACTTGGTTCGGTGTCATTCTTGTCGTTGCGAAAATCTTGCCGGGTCCGCGTATCGGGTCGGTCTTGGCGTTCGGGAAGAAGAACTTGTCGTTCTCGCGGCGATCTCGGCGTTCTTCCGGTCCAGGTTTTGGCGTTCGAGGGAATTGCTTGGCGTTCCCGGAGGAAGTACTTGTCGTTCCCGTGTAGACATCCTCGGTGTCGGGGGGGGATCTTGGGGTTCCAACTTGTCCATCATTGACGGACTTGGTTCGTCGTCGGGTCTCGTCGGGATCAGTCTTCGGGGTCCGGCGGTAGATCTTGTCGAGTTCACTGCAACGGCCTTGTTGTTCCGATGACGATCTTGGCGGTTATTCGGATCCGGGCATCGGGGTACTCGAGTCCGTGTGGCGATCTTGTCGTTCCGAGAAGGAGAACTTGAGATACGTGAAGGAGCCTTGATGCTTCGGTCTGGTGTCGAACTCTGGTACCGGGGTTTCTCGACGGGGTTTTCCTTGGGTTCAAGCGCCAGGGGTCTTGCGTGTTGAACAAAGGCGGGGCGTTTAGAAAACAAAACTAGGTTTTTCCGAAATAGTTTTTATGCAAGCAAATGCAAGAAGATGACGATGCTCAAATGCAATGTGGCATGATGACATGAGCATGCGGTCATGATGATGCAATGCACAAAAAAAACGCGATTTTCTAGTAGTGGTTTTTGCGGGATGCCACAATCCACCATAACTCGCACCGGCTTAGGCGAAGCCCTGCGGGATATTCCCTCTACATCCGACACCACGCCGTCGTGCTCCCAGAATCGCGAGGGGAGAACTACAACCTCCGCTGCCTGCTGGAACAAGGGAGACGAAGGTCTTCATCAAGTACCGAACGTGTGACCGACTGCGGAACCGCTGCCGGAACGCAGCGCCGGAAAGATCGTCTACGTGATCTTGAGGTTGGCAAGTGTACGACTACATCACCCACGAGAATCTGCTCTCGCTAACCACTTTGGAATCTTCGAGGGTGAGTACTCTAATCGACTCGTTGCTTCAATCTAGTAGATAGATCTTGGCTTGTTTGTATGCATGCGGTAGAATTTTTTTATTTTCCAAACTACGAACCCCTACAGGTCGAGCCGTATGTTGTGCTCCTCGGAGAATTCAGCCATGGCGTCCTTGGCGAAGTTGGTGCCATTATCCGTGATGATGTTGTGCGGGAATCCGTAGCGGTAGATGAGCTCACGGAGGAATTTGGCCGCGGTCTTCCCGTCGCACTTCCGGACTGGCTTGGCCTCCACCCACTTGGTGAATTTGTCGATTGCGACGATGAGGTGGGTGTAACCTGAGGGGACCTTATTGAAGGGCCCCACCATGTCCATGCCCCACACGGCGAATGACCAGGTAATGGGGATCATCTTGAGCGCCGATCTGGGAACGTGCGTCTGATTGGCATACTTCTGGCACACGACGCAGCGTTGTACGATGTCGACCGCGTTGACATGCGCAGTGAGCTAGTAAAAGCCGTGTCGTATGGCCTTGGCGACCAGGGACCGGTCGCCAACGTGGTGGCCATAGTCGCCGGCGTGGATGTCTTGGAGGATCTTGTGTCCTTCCCCAGGTTGCACGCAGCATTGGAACACGCCTGTTACGCTGCGCTTGTGGAGCTCGCCATTGATGATGACAAAGTACTTGCAGCGGTGCATGATCATGCGTGCTTCCATCTCATCCACTGGCAGGGTCCCGTTCTTGAGGTAGGCGAAGTATGGCGTAGTCCAGTCGCTTGGTTCTGCGACCATGGCTACCAGGGCAGGCTCTGGTTGCTGCGGGATCCCGAGGTCTATCTCATTTGGAGGAGAGACAAAGGGCCTGTGGATGGTGTCTAGGAAGACGCCTGCGGGTGGAGTTTTTCTGAGCCGGCCCAATGCAGGAGAGGTGTCGGCTTCCTCGTTCTTGCGCTGGTCGATCCATTCGACGAAGTAGCCGGCGAAGTGGGCCCCTAGCTTGTCCACTGCTTGGCGGTATGCCGCCATGGTGGGGGAGACGACATCGCAGGTACCGGTGACTTGCACGGCGACGAGGTCGGAGTCGCCGTAGCACCGTAGGTGATTGACATTCATCTCCTTGGCGGTCCGCATGCCGTGAAGGAGGGTCCCGTACTCGTCCATGTTGTTGGTGCAGAGTGTGAAGTCGAGGTACAATACATAGCGGAGCTTGTCGCCCTTGGGAGAGGTGAGTATGATTCCTGCCCCTGCGCCTCCACGTTCTTGGACCCGTCGAAGTGGAGCGACCAGTAGTGGAGGTATGGCAGCTTCTCTGGTTGTTGCGCCTTTTCCCAGTCGGTGAGGAAGTCTGCTAGAGCCTGCGACTTGATCGCTTTGCGCAGCTCGTACTTGATGTTGTGGACGCCGATTTCGACGACCCACTTGGTGACCCGCCCAGTCGCCTCGCGGTTGCAGATGATGTCCCGCAGCGGCACGGAGGAGACGACCGTGATTGGGTGCGCGGAAGACAACGTACACCATTTTCTAGTATTGCGGGTAGCGCTGTCGTGAGTCTGTGAGGACTTCGCTGATGAAGTAGACCGGGCGCTGTACGGGGCGCTCCTTGCCCTCCTCTGGTCGCTCGACGACCATGACGGCGCTAACGACTCGCTCGGACGCCATGACTTAGACGAGCATCGGCTCCTTGTCAATGGGGGCCGCGAGTAGCGGTGCAGCGAGTAGCACTTCTTTGTGTTTGTTGAGTGTGTCATCTGCCTCCTTGTCCCATTGGAATGTGGGGTTCTTGCGCATTGATGGATCAGCTGATGTGGAGCCTGTTGGGAACCCCAAGAGCAAGGTGTGAAGAAACACAGCGGCAAGTCTTCTCTCAGTAAGAAACCGAGGTTATCGAACCAGTAGGAGGAGGGAAACATCACACAGGTGTTGCAAGCAACACGGAGACCTACACAACACAAACTCAAGACTTTGCACCAACTAACAGTGAGGTTGTCAATCTCACCGGTTGCTGTAACAAAGGATTAACTGTATGGTGTGGAAGGTAATGGTGGTTTGCAGCAAGTAAATAGTAACAGTGAAAGATGTATCAATGGTAAAGATTGTACCGAGGTCCATAGTTCACTAGAGGTGCTCTCCTTAGATAAACAACATGGCATGAAGGGTAAAAAAATTACAGCAGGGCAATTGACAGGAACTGAGCAAGGCATAACAATGCAATACTAGACAAAAAGATCCTATGAGATTTGATTGGGAAATACAACAAGATACATAGACCGCCATCCAACTGCATCTATGACTAGTAGTCCACCTTTGGGTTATCATCTGAACCCCCTCCAATATTAAGTTGCAAGCAACAGACAACTTCTTTAAGCAAAGTGTGTAAGGTAAACAATCCACTTGCTCCATGAACAAGAGATCTTTTTTCTCCCTAGTGACAACAGCACATCTACAACCAAAGAGATTTCTGTCACTTCCTTTGAAACTAGAGGCATGAACCCACTATCGAGCATAAATACCCCCTCTTGGAGTCACTAGCAACTACTTGGCCAAGATAGCTACTAACAACGGAGATCATGCAAGATCACAAACAATACAGACATGATAGAATCATAAAGACAAAACCATTAATCAATCTAACAAAGTAATCTCAATATCCATCGGATCCCCGCAAACACAACATGCATGATTAAAAATAGATTAGATCTTGATCATGAACGGAGCTCACAAGATCTATACATGAAAGCACAAGGAGGAGATACAACCATCTAGCTACTACATGGACCCATAGTCCAAGGTGGAACTACTCACGCATCATACCAGAGAAGAAGGCCTCTAGGATGATCTCCCCTCCGGCAGGGTGCCGGGAAGAACTTCAGACCCCCCGATCTAGAGACGATGGTGGCGGCGGCTACAGACGGTTTCATGGAGTTTTGATCGGGTGCCTAGGGTTTCTGCATCGGGGGCTTCTTATAGGCGAGGAGGCGAGGCAGGGGGTGCCCGGGGGGCCCACACCCTGCCCAGGTGCGGGCCAGGCTTGGCCGCGCCTGGGGGGGGGGGGTGTGGCCACCCCGTGGCGCCCCTCTGTCTCGTCTTCTGGATTCGTGTCGCCCATGGTAAAATATTGACTTTGGCTTTTGTCCCGTCCAATTCTGAGAATATTGATTTTCTGCCTTTCTAGAACCAAAAACAGAAGAAAACATGCAACTAGCACTGTGGCAACTTGTTAATAGGTTAGTTCCAGAAAAGATATAAAAAAACCTCAAAGTGTAGACAAAGCAAAGCAAAGTAGATACTAAACAAGCATGGAACATAAAAAATTATAGATACGTTTCCGACGTATCAAGCATCCCCAAGCTTAACTCCTGCTCGTCCTCGATAAGGTAAGTGATAAAAGAATAATTTTTTAGGTGACATGCACCTTCACAATAAATATCAAACCATTTGCAAGCATTGAAAGCTGGGATCAAAGATCTCTAAATATGTGCATGAAAGATGGAGTTCTAACAGTAAGACAAAGTAACTACGCATGCAACATAAAATCCTACAAACAAAGATCATGAATAACATGCATTGAAAAACGTTTGTTTGTTTCACATACAGAAAACATGGCATATTGGCAATCAGCTTGTCCCTCACAGAGTAGCAAATAGATGCATAGGACACCTTCAAAGTTCATAAGAGTGACTAGAAACAAATAGCACAAGAACAAGTAATATCACAATATGCATCAATCAATAAGTTTTGGGACACTGCACATAGAACTAAGAATGGCAACTATGCTCTCTTAATGGTGCCTAAAGGTAGAAGGTGGAGACTCAATATAGAAGTGGAAGAAAGGCCCTTCATAACGGAAGCAGGGATTTCAAGTTTCAAAAAGAGCTTCCAAAAATTATGGTACTTGTTAACTTTCAGCCCTCATTGCCCCTATGATAAGAATCTTGAAGTCATTAAGGTTAAAGTGAACAAACTATGGAGTATATGCTTGACCAAGTATAAGTTGGCAATCTCATGTCCCTTGAATACGAGGGCCACACCTCATGCTACTCAACTTCAATCACCTGTAAGTTCTTGTAATTGTAAGTACATGCGTATCATAGAGAACCGCCAACGGGGTACCCCTTGCACATGGTAGAGGAGCTATCCCAGAACCAAAATGACAAGGCAAGCATACAATGAGCATCTCAACGATCTTTTTATTTACTATGTGCATAGATTTTTATTGAGGATGCTTCATAGATAGCTCATTATGGTTATGCTGCAAGTTTCCACCATGATTAGGCATGGCTTAGGCTACCGGCCCAGGCGTTTATCTAACACAAAATACATAACTCCATGGACTTACAAGCTCCCTCTTTATTTCACACCGGTGACATCCATAGACAAAAGAGCATGATATCAACTGAGTACAAAGAACAAGTGCAATGTTGAAAACGTTCCCCATGACAGCATGGTTCTGCTAATTCCAACATATAAGTGCAAGCATATACAACATAGACGACACAATGGTTCAAGTTTATTAGGGGCAAAGAATATAAAGTGTGCCATAAAGTTTGTGAGGGCTTTAATCACTAAGTTTTCACATAATAAAATACTTTTTAATTGGAAGATAGCTGAAAACAAGAATATACTTGGAATGGTGTAACACACCGTGCATAGGAATTTATAGTGGAAACTTTGGAATAACTTGGTTTCTTGGGAGTTAGAATCATGAGTAGAGCTTACTCAAACAAGTGGAGGCTAGGAAAAGACTGGGAGCAACCAACTAAGAGAGCAATAATAGCCATAATCATGCAGAGCGACAAAACATTACTAATCAAAACATAGAGTGGTACTACAAGTCAAGGACTAAATGATCATAGAGGCTATGGTGACTTGTCATAGTCATAACATGATGTGATCATGTTCCAAGTCAACCCAATCAAAGCACCAAAGGAGAATACCACAATACTATGCTTTTGTATGCTAAAACAACGCATACTTCTTTCAAGGCATACCAAGCAATCCCAATTGTTTGGAACAAGACATGCTACAGCAATAATCACTAGGAATAAGGTCAAAAAAACACCTAGCATGTCATGATAAGGTCTAAGTCATAGTCAATGCAAGCTCCTCTTGCACTTCCAAGCAAGAACTTTCTACTCCTTTCCAACACCAATTGACTTATTTGAAACAACACAGCGAGAACGGGGGTCCAAACTACTTTATTCAGGAAAACTAAACAAACTAAGCAAACGAAAACTAAGAGGCTCCAAGAACAACACAACTGTGCATGAAACAATAAAAACGAAGTGTCTAGACAGACCTGAGCTTTTTATTGATGAAGAAGGGGATGCCTTGGGCATCCCCAAGCTTTGACGCTTGTACCTCTTGGAAATTCTTGGGATGACACCATGGTGGCATCCCCAAGCTTGAGGTTTTTTCCATTCTTCATCTCATTACATCATTCTCTCTCTACACCTGAAATTTTTCCTTCATAAAAACTTCACACAATCTTCATTAGCAACATCGTGTATTTTAAAGATAATAGACCTTTAGGAAAATATTTGGAACAGCAAGACTTTTCACTAAAAACACAAGCTACTGTAGCAACTCCTTCAAAAATCTCAATTCCCCAAAAGAGAACTCAAAAAGGAATCAATAAGAAGCAAATGCAAATAATGGCAGAAATCTGTCAAAACAGACCAGCAGGTAGAAACCGATTTTTTCGAAAATCTTCCGTTGCTCAAATCAAAAAGTGTTGAACTAACGGAAGTTAGATAAGATAGTTTTCATAAAATATCAGCTCAATACTAGTTACACAGACTCCTCACGAATTTTTATGGTGGAGGACAGAAATCTGTTTCGGGACAGCAACTCCCCAAATCTTACTTCCCTCTCATTAGAGGTCATTCTTGGCACAAAAAGCAAACAAAAAGGATAAGGAGAGGTCATTACTGAAGTACTAACTTCCAATACTCAAGGAAACTATTGGGTTATCTCCCAACAAGTACTTTTCTTTAACGCCTTTAAGTTAGGCACAAGAAGCAAGAAGAATCAAATATTTTCAAATGAGAAAGCATTAACATCAAACCTTGCTTTCAAAGGAGGAGCAAAAAGCAACTTCTCTCTCCTCATAGGGAAGTGTTCAATACCCTTCTTGAATGTAAAATGATATTTAATGGTTCTTTCTTTCATATCAATGATGGCACTAACAGTTCTAAGAAAATGTCTTCCCAAAGTAATAGGACAAGAAGCATTGTATTCAACATCCAAAACATTGAAATCAACAGGGCCATAAGCATGGTTAACCATAATTAGAACATCATTAATACTCCCCATGATTTTATTTTTAGCATTATCATTGAGTAGGACATCCAAATAACAATCTTCCAAAGGTGTCAAATCAAGCATTTCATAAATCTTCCTAGGCATAATAGAGACACTAGAACCAAGATCACATGAAGCTTTGAGCTCAAAGTCATTCACTTGCATATTAATAATGGGTTCCAACTATCTTCTACTTTCCTAGGAATAGAAGCTTTGTGTTTTAACTTCTCTTCCTTTATCTTAACAAGAGCATATGTAATGCATATCACTAGCATCAGGACTTCTAGCAAGCTTTTGTAGGAACATAATCACTTAAGAAATATTGCAACCATCTATATCAAAATCAAACTTAGCATCACTAGTAGTAGACTCATTAGGCTTAGGCATTGTAGGAGGAGGAATAGGGACTTCTTGTGGTTTATTGGTGATGGTGCACATACTATTGTTTCTATCAATTTCAGCTTCCCTTTCCCACTTAGCATGAAGATGAGCTAAGAGTCTAACATTTTCATCAATCGTAACTTATATGGCATGAGTGGCAACATAGGTACTTTCCATGGTTTCAGGTTTAGTAGCCATTTTATTAATCAAGGAGGACTGTGCTTCAGATAAAGAGGATATATTTTTTGCAGCACTTAAAATTTTTGACTGTAAACTAGGAATTTATCTATTCAGATTCTCAAGCTGATGACTAATATTTTTCAAGATAATTGATTGTTCCTCCATAGTTTTACTAAAAATCTTATTTTGCTCATATTGCATCTGCATAAAATTCTTGGTGGATCTCTCTCCTTCTAGAATCCTTTCTTCACTAGGCATTCCAGATCTACCATGATAAGCACTTCCACTAGGAGGATAAGGCCTATAATTACCATAAGTATTGTTGCCAAAATTATTGTTTCTAATGAAGTTCACATCAACTTTGTCTCGCCCGTGGTGCCCCTCTGTCTTGTCTTCTGGATTCATGTCGCCCACGGTAAAATATGGACTTTGGATTTTGTCCCGCCAATTTCGATAATATTGATTTTCTGCCTTTCTGGAACCAAAAACAGAAGAAAAAAGGCAACTGGCACTGTGGCAACTTGTTAATAGGTTAATTCCAGAAAAGATATAAAAACACCTCAATGTGTAGATAAAGGAAAGCAAAGTAGATACTAAACAAGCATGGAACATCAAAAATTATAGATACGTTTCCGACGTATCACACATCAAGCGGTAGAGAGGCATTGCCTTCTCGCCTAGTCAGGGGATGAAGTGACTGAGAGTCGCGACTCGCCCAACCAGCTTCTGGACGTCACAGAGGCACTCGGGTTTGCCGTGCCGAGCGATCGTGTCGATCTTGGTGCGGTTCGCCTTGATGCCTCTCTTGGAGACTACGTACCCTAGTAGCTGTCCAGTGGGTAGGCCGAAGATGCACTTCCCTGGGTTGAGCTTGATCTTGTACCTCCGCAGGTTTGTGAAGGTTTTGGCCAGGTAGGAAAGTAGATCGCTCAAGCGATTGGACTTGACTACCACGTCGTTGATGTAGACATAGATGTTGCGGCCAATTTGACTCGCAAGGCACTCCTGCATGCACCGCTGGTAGGTCACGCCGACGTTCTTGAGGCCGAACGTCATGGCAGTGTAGCAAAAGGCGCCGAATGGCATGATGAACACTGTCTTCTCCTTATCCTCGACCGCCATCTTTTTCTGGTTGTAACCAGAGTACGGGTCGAGGAAGCACAACGACTCCAAGCCTGCGGTCGAATCGATGATCTAAATGATGCGCGGAAGCACAAACTGCTCCTTTGGGCAGACGCTGTTGAGGTTGGTGTAGTCGATACACATTCTCCAAGTCTTGTTCCTCTTTTCGACCAGGACCGGGTTTGCCAACCACTTGGAGTATTTGATGAGCCGGATGAAGCCTGCAGGGAGTAGACGCTGCACTTATTTGGCGATTGATCGACGGCGCTCTTCATTGAAGGGCCGCAGCGACTACTTGATAGGTCAAGCTTTGGGGTTGGCATTGAGTTTGTGCTTAGCGAGTTCCCTCGGGACATCTGGCATGACAGGTGGCTTCCTTGCGAAGATGTCATGATTCTCACGGAGGAACTCGATGAGCGCGCTTTCCTATTCGGGGCTCATGCATGTCCCGATCGTGAACGTCTGGCTGGAGTCGCCTGGGACCATCTCGATGGTGCGGGTGTGCGTGGTGGCCTCGAACTTGGTCGACCCGGCATTTTCCGCATTGGGCTTCTTCAGGATTGTGGGGTCGTCTTTGTCGACCCCACTCGCGTATCTGGCGAGATCTTCTGCGTGATTGGCCTTCGCGGCGATGATGGCGTCCGCGAGCTGCGTATCTGGCGGTCGTCATGGTCCTAGGAGCTTCATCATGTTGTACGCGTAATGTGGTGCCGCCATGAACTTGGAGAACGCTTGTCGCCCCAGGACGCAGTGGTAGGGGCTAGTGAAGTTCACCAGCTCGAAGACGATCCGCTCGGTGCGGAAGTTGGCTGGTGTGCCGAAGGTGACTGGCAATGTCACCTTGCCGATCGGGTACGCCTTCCGACCGAGGACGATGCCGTGGAAGGTGGTGAGGGTCGACTCGACCATCGACTGTGGGAGCCGCAGTTGCCTGAATGTGTCCACATAGAGGATATTGATGGATCTTCCGCCGTCCATCAACGTCTTGGGGAGCCAGTAGTCGCCTACTTTGGGCTTGACTACCGGGGCGACTCACCTAGTATATTCAATCTGTGGCGAGTGGTCCTCGCGGATCCACGTGATGCACTGCTCGGACCAGTTGAGGAAGCAGGGGACGTCGACCTGGGACACCGCATTGACGGCGATGGCACGGACAAGGACCTTGTTCTCGCGCTTGGTGTCATGCCCGGTGAAGGTGTGGAGCTAGCCGACATCGTTGCCGAATGCCCCACCGTTTGGCGGGTTGTTGTTGGGGTCCTCCCTTGTGCGTCGTGCCTTCTCGATCTCCTTCAGAGAGTGGCAGTCCGGGGTTTTGTGTGTGGCGGGCATCCCCTCCCTGCTGTGGAACACACAGGGTTGGTTGAGGAGAGTTGCGGGGTCGAATTTCGGCCTTGCTCAGTAATTTTCGTCATCGTGGTGGAAGCTCTTGGGGTCGTGTGGCGCGTAGCCTGCGTTGGCGACGAAGTCGACTCACCCATCACCGTGGCGCTTGACTGTGAGGCGAGTGTTGCTGTAGCGTAGCTCGTGCTGTCTGCCATTGTCGTCGTCGCTTGGGCTGTGATTCCCACCCGACTCGTCGTCGGTTTCCTGGTTCGTATCTTCCTCCGCGTATCATTTGGCAATCTCGAGGAGGTCTAGGATGTTGTCGAGCGTCTTGTACACCCGCTTGATCTTGGCGGCCAGGGGCTCGTATCGGCACGAAGTAGTGGATCGCCGTGTCTGGGTGGATGCCGACAGTGTTGATTCACAGGTCTTGCCACCGTTGGACCCAGTTGTGGGTCGACTCGCGGGGTCCCTAAACTCATCGCTCCAAGTCCTCGATGGTGGTGGCGCGGGTGTAGGAGCCCTCGAAGTGCCTGACAAAGGCCTTGCTGAAAGGATAGAGATGTCGCCTAGAGGGGGGTGAATAGGCAATTTCAAAACTATTACAGTTTTGGCTTGATAGAATGCGGAATTAAACTAATGTTTATTTTACAAGCACA
The DNA here is from genome assembly GCA_916181665.1 of Avena sativa. Taxonomy (NCBI): domain Eukaryota; kingdom Viridiplantae; phylum Streptophyta; class Magnoliopsida; order Poales; family Poaceae; genus Avena; species Avena sativa. The sequence goes on along the minus strand of OV702284.1, from coordinate 179,765,058 downwards.
AAACCTAAATATACTAGGCTCAACTAAGTGCACCAACAACAAGTTAAGCTAAGCAAGATAGCACAAGATAAATATACCACAAGTGATAAGCAAGATATAAGTACTTCAAGCTCGATGGCTATCACAAGGAAAGTAAGCTCGAATATAGAGATAACCGAGGCACGCGGAGACGAAGATGTATTCCTGTGTTCCCTTACAAGTAAGGTACGTCACGTTGGAGAGGTGTGAGATTCCACGAAGGATTTCCCAATGCCATGAAGGCTCACCTTCTTCTCCGAGTCTATCCCACGAAGGAATAGGCCCTTTCCTTATGGCTAGCTTTTCCTCCATTCCGGAGATGGAAAACTCCACAACCACTTCACAAGCTCCACGAAGGAGAAGCCCGGGTCTCTTCACAATCTTCCACGAAGAGGACACCGCGGTACCAACCGCCAAGCCAACTAGGAGTTCACCCTCCAAGAGTAACAAGCTCACGGTCTCTCACTCGAACAAATCGCAATGGAGAGCTCAACACTTATGCAAGAATACAAAGCAAGAACACCAAGGGTGCTCAAATCCTCCACTCTCAAATCCCACCAAAGCAACAAGTGTTAGGGAGGAATTAGAGAGGAAGAACAATGGTGGAAACCAACAAATGACTCCAAGATCTAGATCCAATGGGTTCCCCTCACTTAGAGAAGGAATTGATTGGTGGGGATTGTGATCTAGATCTCCTCTTCCAAAGCCCTCAAAAAGATGCTAGAATCATAGGAGGGAAGGGAGAGGAAGAAAGCTCAAGGGGGTAAACAATGGAGGTCAAAAACGTGCTCAAGATCCTTAGAACTTCGGGGAAGAATCCCCCCTTTTATACCCCTTCAAGGGGGATGACCGTTGGAAGCAAGATGCGCTGGGCGAACACGTTTCGACGACGAAACCGGCGCCGCCGGATCAGCCACCGGAATTTCCAGTCAAAACCAAAAGTTCCGGTACAAACCGAAACAACATACAGAACAATTTTTCGGCGTTTTGCCGGAAATTTCCGGCGGTCGCCGGAATTTCCAGCCACAGACTCGGTCCGCCGGAATTCCGCTGGAACCAAACAGGACACACGAAAACGGCGATAACTTTTGCGTCCGGACTCCGATTTCGATGATCTTGGGCTTGTTTTGACGAGGACAAAAAGCCCTACAAGATGGTGCAGAGAAACATCATAGTACAATAGAGGATGATAGAACCAAATGAAGAAAGGTAAGAAGCCTCCCTACAAGAAGAACCAATAAAACCTTCAAACTCGAAAACGCCATAGAAGATGCATACGAATTCCGTTTTCAATGAACTTGGGCTTGTTGAAGAGCTAGCAAAAAGCTCAAGAACCTCACATGGAGAAACACCAAGAAGCAACAAAATAGGAAGATGCAAAGTATGCAAAGGATTGAGCTCCCTATAACGATGTGATCAAGTTACCCAACCGAAAGCCCCTCTTAATAGTGCGGCTATGTATCCTATAACCCGGTCTCCCAACAACCACCTTGAGACCGGTAAAAGGAAAACCTAGCAAGGCCATACCTTTGCCTTGCGCATCCCACTTGACCTTGATGACAACACTTCAATCTCCATCCAAGCCGGAATGCATCACTTGATCGTTGTTGCTTCATGAAGACTCCTAATTTGCTCCCCCATACACCACTATTGGATAGCTTCATTAATACATGTCTTCACATGTCCATTATCACCAATATGGACGATAAGCTTCACGCAAATGATCTTCTCGAGATGCTTATCTTGAACTTGCCCTTCTCAAACTTGATGACGATCACCACTTGATGTCATCCTCTCATGGGATATATAAGATCTTTACTTTTGAAGCATTCCCATGGAAAGATACCTATCAAATGTAGAAAACGCAAAGGCACATATATAATGGGTTAGTTCATGATGCATAATTGACAAGGCTTACCATACCACATGATCATGTGGTACATTCTTTATGCTTCATGTGTTGACCAACTTGAAATCACTCTTCACTCTTTGTATAGGTCAACCATGTACCTTATCATGCTCCATCTCAATATCTTGAGGTACATAAAGAACTCTTAATTTGATTACATGCTCTAAATCTTAGTCAATCATAGATCAACTAATGAGGCTATCATGACACCGTCTTAAAGCCATATCTTGAATTCTTATATTGAGATCACACTCTCAAGATCTTGATCATATCATATTCTTCTCTTCAACTCGATGATCTTGATGCCAATACTCAAGGTATATCTTTATCTTCATGGCATCCATATTTGAATCCAACACATAGACTACAAGCATGACCTATGGAATATTCCTTCATATAAAACTCAGTGAAAACATTAGTCCATAGGGATTGTCATCATTCACCAAAACCACACATAGGGGCAATTACTCTTTCACATGCGCATGTCCTCCTAGGAGTCAATGCTGTCTGCGGGGAGGGTGTTGATCCACTGCCGCATCGCTCCCTCCATCATCAGGGGAAGGTAGCGAGTGACGAGGAGGTCAGTGTGGCCGACGATTCCCATCGCCATGAGGTATGTGTCCAGCCACATGGCCGGATCATACGTGGGATAGTATTTTTTGATCTCCTTCAGCGCTTTCAAGTTCGCCGGGTATTTCTCACATCGGATCATCGGCCTGAAAAACTATGGGCCGACTTGACTAAGCGAGCCCCTTGGCTTGCCATCATTGCAGTTGGTGAGGGTGTGCCTCAGGTCGTTGGGCTGGCCTGCGCGCCAGCTCTGGTTGTTGATGATGTGGGTCCGCGCGTCGATTGGCTGCCCGTTGGCGGCGACCGTGTTGTTCAGCTGTCACGGGTCATTGGTGGAGAGCGCTGGATGCGCGACCCGTGGCTGGAGCTGCGGGGGGCGGGCAGTTGAGGGTATTTGCCATCGATGGGCGGCCGCTCGAGTCCGCCCTGCTTCCGAAGGAGCAGGAGTACATGCGCCCCCGCGAGACGGCTCCTGCGACTTGCTGCTCGACAGCCTTGGCGAGTAGGCCCCTGGCATACTGGATTTGCAGCGTGCCCTCCCCTGTGACGTTGAGGTTGGTGACTGTTGCCTGCCCCGCGATGATGTTATTCATCGGGGTGGAGTATAGCGGGAGACCGTTCGCGTCTCGCTCTTGTGGAGAGATGAGGACTCTCGGCTGGTTGGGAGGGAGCGCGCGGCCGGGTGGTGGTGGGGGAGCTCCACTCGCTGGTGCTCCTAGTGGCGGCCAGGCGCTGAAGCCTGGTGGCGCGTTCTCGCAGATCACCTGCTCAGCCACGCGAGCGGGATCGCTGTCTTCGTCAAAATTTAGGGCGTGGCCCTGAACGGTGGGGTTCAGGCGCGTCCTGATGCGGCGCTGGTGGTAGAGCGATAGCTCCTGCGTCGTGGCCTGCTCGAGGCGAAACTTTTTGCGCTCGGCTTCTTCTTTTTGCACCTCCTCCTCTAGGCGCATGCGGGCTTCCTTGACTTCCCCCGTTGTCGCGGTCGGCGGGATAGGCATGGAGAAGGGGTCTGGTGGGGCGCTCGCTCCACTCACCATGTAGGTCGCGATGAAACGACCGGATCCAGCATGGAGGTCGTCGGAATTCTCCGACCCGGAGTCGGAATCAAATATCCCGAGGATGGATGGATCCTCGAAGTCCCGAACATTGGAGACTCGCGTGATGGAGCCTTCTGACGACGCGGCGATGATGGATCCGGCGACCGAAGCTGGGGTCGCCAAGTCGTCTTCGTCGTGGAGGGCCGCGTCGTCCATGGCCGCGTTGGTCTCGGCCATGTTTTTGTTGGCTGAGTCGTACTCGGAGATGAGGCGGTGGATGGTGCGAACCTGGCTCTCAGAGATCCGATCGTGTGGCGGAGACTCGCCGATGAGCGCCGAATACTCCGAGACGATGACGTCCATGAAGCCGGCGAAGAAGGTCATCGTGCCGATTGGCATGATGACGCTGTGCGTGACCGGGCACGACGCCGGGACGTAGCTGCTGGGCAAGATCTGGAGGATCTCGCCGATGGAGATCATGCGGACGGTGGCGATCGACCGGTTGATTGGCAAGTAGAGTCTCGCCGCAGAACTCAGGCCTGACCGGCCAGGCCCCACGGTAGGCACCACTGTCATGGGAATGTCCACGACAGATGCTACGATTGGCAGCAAGTAGTAGAACGAGGGGCAAGGGCGACCAGACATCTGCGGTGCGAGATGAGGGCGAGACAAAAGGTTTTACCTAGGTTCAACGCCTGGAGGGTAAATACCTACTTCTAGATTGTTTTATCGAGAGATTACAGTGGGCGAGCTCGACGGCTATGCGGCGAGTCGATGGGGTGTATGATGGAACGTAAGTGTTATGCGTAGCCTAGGGAGGTTTATATAGGGATACCTCGCTAGGGTTTACAGATCTACAACCGATTTGGATAAGGACTCGGAGGGATTTTACCTAATCCGACTGGGCCTAGCTATGCTTCTGGGCCTTCAGCTTCTAGTCACCTGGCTCCTTCTTGGGTCGTGATCCAGTCGCCATTCTGCAGGCCCACTCGCTGAGAGTATGATCTAGTAGGGAACGTCCTGCTAGGTATACCCCGCTCGGCATATCCCCGTCAAATATGATATGTAGATGAGTGTGATGTCGGTATACCTCCACCCAAGCTTAGGCTTTTGACCTAAGTGGAGTTCAGCCCCAAGCTGGCCAAGAAGGGGCGCCTCCATAATATGACGAAGAAGTGCCTTCATCCTGATACGAACTCGAGGATGCCCCGGCGTAGTGCGTAGAGTAGTCACAAGAGGGCGCATACCCCTCTTGGTGCTGCCCGTGGAAACCAAGAAAGCGGAGCTGCTCGTCCATCTCCTCCAAATACTGAACAAAGTAGACTGTGGCAAGGGAATTTCCCTCTCGTCTCCGTCAGTAAACAACATCCTGTAAACAAAACTCTATGTACTAGAGTTAGCAGTAACAAAGTGATGTTCTTTCATAGCAGCTAATCAAGCCTCTGTGGGGCCACCACTATGTCATTAGGATCAACAGAAATTTCCAAGGCAACAACCATGCGCGCAAAAATAATGCCCCCATAAATGGGTCCTCTAGCAGCTAGGCAGCGAGCAATGAGAGAACCAATATTATACTTGGTTTCATTATTAAGTGCAGCAGCAAGAAAAGCTAAATGATAATTAGAAATATTATTAATTTTCTCCCTACCAAGAATGCTAGTGGCAAGATAGTAAGCAAAATATCTAAGAGCTAGGAGTTGAATGTTTCTTATCTTCCCGCGCTGGGCTGTGCGGTCATCATCATTTGTTACACCTCGGAAGAGCTCCAGCAAATTAGCGGGTCGACCTTGGATCTTCTTTGCTATCCCATTCATGACAATACCTATAATGCTGTAAAATCTTTCCAATGGCATGGTAATAGGCATATCGTAGATTTTAAATGAAATAGTTGACCTATAAGGGGTGTTAGTGAAAGTGAAGCTTTCAACAAAAGTTTTGGTGAGCAAAGCATATTGCCCACTCTCATCATGCATGTAAGTGGTTAGACCAACCCTCTGAACAAGAAGTAAGAAATCATCGAGGATCCATGCAGCTTGCAAAAAGGCAAAACAAGGGAAGGTAGATGGGTGCGCATCTCCATCATCCCCCTCATTGCAAAAGCACGGAGCAATAAGATCTTCATTATATGATGGCCTAAATCGAGAAGCTGATCTCGAAGGCCTTGCCCTCCTTGCTATGTCTCTCTCAAACACTTCTCCAAAAGTATGGTTGTCCATCTCTCTTTTTATTTTCTGAAATTTTTAGACAAACATCACAAAAGGTAATTGTAAAGTGATTACATAATGAAAGGAACTACTAGAGGGACTTGCAAGAGGGCTAAACATGCATGAAAATAATTTCTCTAAGCAAAGAACAAGCATGCAAGCTCACATAACCTTTCACCTACAGTAGAAAAATACTCAAGATATAATCCACTAATCACAAATCTACTTGGACAAGCGGAGGAGTCACATACCCGAGAACAATTGCTCCAAATCTCAGTAGCAAAGGTGGGCTGAGCAAGGAGATCAAAATCGCGAGCAAGAACAGCAAGAATGTGAGTAAGTGGAGGGCCAGGGGTGGCCCACACCATGGCCAGGAGCGCCCCTAGTGTGACTGCACCACCAGGTAGTGTGCCTTCCTGGTGGGCCCCCTGGGTCACTCCAGGTGCCTCTCTGCCCCTCTTTTGGCGTAAAACATTAATATGAATTTTTTGGAATTTTTTGAGAAACTTTATTTTTTTAGCAATTTTCAGGTATTGATAAATGGTTTCTCGTAGAAAAATAATTTTGGAATGATGCAAAAACAAATCAAAACTAAAACTACAGAAGTTCTAAGACACTTTAATATACAAGAACCTAGCAATACTAAAATGAACAAGGTGAAGAGCAAAGATTGGGATAGAGAAAGTAAAAGTGAGCAAGGATAATCATGGTGAAAACATTGTTTTGTTCAACAAAAATTCCTTTGCTAACAAGGTTGATCAGGTCTTGTTACCAAAACAATTTTATATGAAGCAAAACTTTGCATTTCACTAAATGATTATGTTACCTCAACCTTGATAGCAATAGTCCCAATCATAATAGTTTCATAATCTTCTTGTGGTAAACTTTGATGCCCTCAATATTTTCAATTGAATTTAGGCCATAATTCTTATCAATCTTCTTGGGGAAATAGACAGTATGCTCCTTGTCATTAACATGAAAAGTTACTTTTCCTTGATTACAATTAATGACAGCACCTGCAGTATTAAGAAAAGGTCTCCCAAGAATAATAGACATATTATCATCTTCAGACATTTCAAGCACAACAAAGTCAGTTAATATCAAACAATTATGAGCCACTTGAACAGGAACATCCTCACATATACCAACAGGAATACTAGTAGACTTATCAACCATTTGCAAAGATATATCAGTTGGTATCAATTTTTCCAGTTGAAGTCTCTTATAGAGAGAAAAAGGCATAACACTAACTCCTACTCCGAAATCACACAAAGCAGTTCTAACATAATTATTTTTAATAGAGCAAGGAATAGTTGGAATCCCTGGGTCTCCAAGTTTATTTGGAACCTTACTGTTGAAGGTATAATTAGCAAGCAAAGTGGAAATTTCCTCATTAGGAATCTTCCTTTTATTAGAGACAATATCCTTCATATACTTTGAATAAGGAGGCAATTTAATAGCATCAGTCAAAGGAATTTGCAAAAGCAAAGGTTTCATCCACTCACAAAACTTATTATAGTGTTCTTCTTCCTTTGACTTGTGTTTCTTATCAGGAAAATGCATTAGTTTTTGCACCCAAGGCTCTCTTTCACTACCATGTTTATTAGCAACAAAATATTTCTTAGTGTACTTAGTATTCTTAGTGTGCCTTTCAGGTTCTTCTTCAATTTGTACTTTATTAGGAGCAACATTTTTATCATTACCACTTTCATTTTCAGCATGAGAAACAAATATACTATTAGGATCCTTAGAAGGTTTAGTAGATTCTACAACTGTTTTATGTTTCTTTTTCTTTCTCTTAGAAGAAGTACCACTATTTTCACTTGAGAATCCTGCTCAATTCATTTAGGATGTCCCTCGGGATATAAAGGATCCTGAGTGGAAGCAACACTCCTAGTTCTAATTTCATAAGCATGTTTTTCTCTAGAAGCATTAACTAGCAAATCTTTTTGTACTTTAGTAAGCTGATCAATTTGAGTTTGAACCATTTGGAAATGTTTAACAAGCATTTTAACATCATTGGAGGTTCTTTCCAAAATATCATGCAAGTCATTAATAGCTCTAGAATTTTCCATTAAATGATTCTGCACTCTCTTATTAAAATTATCTTGCTTAACAACATAAATATCAAATTCTTCTAAGCATTGATCAGGAGGTTTAGAATAAGGAATATCACCTTCATCAAAATGTTGGAGAGAGTGTACCTCAATAGTGGATGAGTGGGAGAATGGCTTACATAATTCTTCTATAGGAGGTAAATTCTTCACATCTTCGGATTTAATACCCTTCTCCTCAAGACATTTCTTAGCTTCCTTCATCACTTCATCATTTAATTCAATCACTCACTGATGCGGCTCAGTTGACTGTAGAGCCTCGTTGGGAAACCCCAAGAGCAAGGTGTGATGAGCAAAGCAGCAAGTTTTGCCTTAGTTATGAAACCAAGATTATCGAACCAGTCGGAGTAAGGAAACAACTCCAAGGTGTTGCTAACAACTTGGAACCTACACAACACAAACTCAAAACTTTGCCCCAACTTACAGTGAGGTTATCAATATCACTGGTTTGATGAAAACAAAGGATTAAACGTATGGTGTGGAAGATAGTGATTGCTTGCAGAACGTAAATAGTAACAGTAGATGTAATATCAATGATAAAGACTGGATCGGGGTCCATAGTTCACTAGAGGTGTTCTCGTTATGATAGATAACATGTTAGGTGAACAAATTACAGCAGGGCAATTGACAAATTGAGAAAGCATAACAATGCATATACTAGACATATTGACTCCTACGAGATTTGATTGGGCATTACAACATAATACATAGTTTGTAATCCAACTGCATCTATGACTAATAATCCACCTTCAGGTTATCATCAGAACCCCTTCCAGTATTAAGTTGCAAGCAACAGATAATTGCATTAAGCAATGTGTGTAAAGTAAATAATACAATTGTTCCATGAACAAAGGATTATTGTTTTCTCCCTAGTAGCAACAACACATCTACAACCTTAGAGATTTCAATCAATTCCCCAGATTACTAGAGGCATGAACCTACTATCAAGCATAAATACTCCCTCTTGGAGTTGCAAGCATCTACTAGTCCAAGATAGCTACTAACAACGGAGAGCATGCAAGATCACAAATAACATAGACATGGTAGAATCAATAATCAATCTGACATAGTATCTCAATATCCACCGGATCCCCACAAACACAACATGTATGATTATAAATAGATGACTTGATCATGAACGGAGCTCACAAGATCTAAACATGATAGCACAAAGGAGGATAAACAACCATCTAGCTACTGTATGGACCCATAGTCCAAAGGTGAACTACTCACGCATCACTCTAGAGGCTGGCATGTGATGAAGGCCTCTGGGATAATCTCTCTCCTCTCGTAGAGTGCCGGGAAGAGCTTAAGATCCCCCCGATCTAGCGGCGATGGTGGCGGTGGCTACAGACTGTTTTGTGGATATTTGATCGGGTACTTAGGGTTTTTGCCTCGGGAGACTTTTATAGGCGAAGGGGCAAGGTCGGTGGGCGCCCGAGGGGGGCACACCTAGGGCTGGTGTGCCTCCCTGGCCGCGCCGCCACCAGGTGTGGTCGCCTCGTGTCCCCACTTTGTTTTCCCTTCGGACTCCGTGTTACTTCTGGTAAAATATTGACTTTGGCTTTTGTCCCGTCCAATTCCGAGAATATTTCCTTACTAGCTTTTCTGAAACCAAAAACACCAGAAAAACAGACAACTGGCACTGCGCATCTTCTCAATAGGTTAGTTTCAGAAAATGTACAAAAATACCTCAAAGTATATACAAAACATAACAAAGTTGATACAAAACAAGCATGGAGCATCAAAAATTATAGATACGTTTACGAAGTATCAAGCATCCCCAAGCTTAACTCTTGCTCATCCTCGAGTAGGTAAGTGATAAAAAAATTGAGGTGACATGATCACAATCTTAATCAAACTATTGTAAATCATTGATAACTGGGATCAAAGTACTCTAAACATGAGCATGAGAGATGTAGTTCTAACAATAAGACATAGCAACTATGTTGTAGAATGAAAAGGTACAAACAAAGATCATGAATAACAATGCATTAAGAGACGTTTGTTTGTTTCACATATAGAAAACATAGCATAGTGGTATTCAGATTGTCCCTCATGGAATAGCAAAACATAAATGCATAGGACACCTTCAAAGTTAATAAGGGTGACTAGATACAAATAGTTCAAGAACAATCAATATCAACATTATGAATCAATCTATAAGTTTTGGGACAATGCACATAGAACTAAGAATGACAACTATGCTCTCTCAATTGGTGCATAAAGATAGAAGATGGAGACTCAACATAAAAGTAAAAAAGAAAGGACCTTCATAGAGGGAAGCAGGGATTTCAAGTTTCATAAAGAGCTTCCAAAAATTATGGTACTTATTAGCTTTCAGCTCTCATTTCCCCCTCATAAGCATCTTGAAGTGATTAAGGTTAAACTAAAACAAATATGGAGTATATGCTTGATAAACCATAAGTTGGCAATATCATGTCCCTTGAGTACGGGGGCCGTTCCTCATGCTAATCAACTTTAGTCACAAGCCAGTTCTTGTCATTGTAAGTATATGTGTATCATAGAGAACCGCCAACGGGGCTCCCCTTGCCCCATGGCACAGGAGTTATCCCATATCAAAATGACTAGGCAACAGACAGTTGTATCTCAGCGATCTTTTTATTTACCATGAGCATGGTGCTATATTTTTTTTTTCTGAAGATGCTTCATAGATTGCTCACTATGGTTATGCTGCAAGTTTGCACCATGATTAGGCATGGCTTAGGCTAGCCGCCCAGGCGTTTCTCTAACACATATACATAACTCCATGGACTTACAAGCTCCCCTTTTATTTCACACTGCCGACATCCATCAACAAAAGATCATGATATCAACTTGGTAATATGTACAAGTGTTGAAAGTGTTCCCCATGACAGCATGGTTCTGCTAATTTCCAACTTATAAGTGCAAGCATGTACAACATAGATGACACAATGGTTAAAGTTTATTAGGTGTAAGAAATAAAGTGTGCCATCAAGTTTTTGAGAGATTTAATCACTAATTTTCACATAACAAGTTTAATTTGGAAGATAGATAAAACATGAATATAGTTGGAATGGTGTAACACACCATGCATAGGAATTTATAGTGGACTCTTTGGAATAACTTGGTTTCTTGGGAGTTGGATGCATGAGTAGAGCTAACTCAGTACAAGTGGAGGCTAGCAAAAGACTGGGAGCGACCAACTAAGAGAGCAATAATGGCCCTAATCATGCAGAGCAACAAAACATTATCAATCAAATCATAAAGTGGTACCAAAAGTCAAAAACCAAATGACCATAGAGGCTAAGGTGACTGGTTCATAGTCTTAACATGGTGTAAGCATGTGCCAAGTCAACCCAAATAAAGCATCAAAGGAGAATACCACAATATTATGCTTTTGTATGCTAAAACAACGCATGATTCTTTCAAGGCACATTAAGCAATCTCAATTGTTTGTAACAAATCATGCTAAAGCAATAATCACTAAGCATAAGGTCAAAGCAAAATCTAGCATGACATGATAAAGTCTAAGCCATAGTCAAAACAATGCTCCTTTTTGTACCACTTAATCATGAAACTTTCTACTCCTTCTCCAACACCAATCAACCTATTTGAAATAAAACATGAAATCAAGGGTCCAACTAATTTATTCAAGCAAACCAAACAAAAGAAAACAAAAACAAAAACTAAGATCCTCCAAGAACAACACAACTGTGCATGAAACAATAAAAATGAAGTTTTTTGAAAGAAAACCTGAGATTTTTATTGATGAAGAAGGGGATGCCTTGGGCATCTCCAAGCTTTGACGCTTGTACTTCTTGAATATTTATTGGGGTGACACGGGGTGGCATCCCCAAGAATGAGCTTTTGTCCATTCTTCATCTCATTATATCATTCTTCCCCTACACTTGAAAATTTTCCTTCATACAAAACTTCACACAATCTTCATTAGCAACATTAGTGTATTCAAGATAATAAGGCTTTGGTTTTAGTTTCAACACAAGTAAAACTTTCATTAAAACACAAGCTACTGCAGCAATTCCTTGTAAAAGCTCAAGTGATCAAAGAAAACTCAAAAATAAATCGATAAGAGGCAAATGCAAATAATGGCAGAAATCTGTCAAAACAGACCAGCAGGTAGAAACCGATTTTTTCGAAGACCTTTTGTTGCTCAAAGAGAAAAGTGTTGAACTAAAGAAAGTTAGATAATAACCTGGGGCATAATATCAGAAAATTACATCTCAATACTACATACAGGGATTTTTCACGAATTTTTATAGTGAAGCACAAAAATCTGTTTCGAGACAACAACTTCCCCAAATCTAACTTCTCTCTCATTAGAGGTTATTCTTGGCACAAAAACCACACAAAAATGATAAGGAGAGGTTATTACAGAAGTAATAACTTCCAACACTCAACTAAAACTATTGGGTTATCTCCGAAGAAGTACTTTTTTAACGCCTTTAAGTTATGCATAAGAAGCAAGAATCAAGTATTTTCATATGAAGAAGCATTAACATCAAATTTCTTGCCCCTACCTTTCTTACCTTTACTCTTATATTTAGGGAACGTATGCTTGCTTGTTGGAGAAGCAAGATGCATAATGCCTTTTCCCACATCTATTATTGCTCCAAGGAGTTTTAGTAGGGATCTTCCAAGTGTAATGTCCTTTTCCTACACATTCAATAACAACATAATCAGTAGACACCACTTTACCTAAAATCTTTGTAAACACTCCTTCAGCTATTCCAATGGGTAATATAGTGGCATTATTGGTAAGACATATTTCTTCTCCTCCTTCATAAAGTCCCCAAAGATTTAAAGATTTATAGATATCTTTAGGCATAAGACAGAATTCAGACATGATATCACAACGAGCATCAAAAGTTTCATTATTTATAACAAATTTTACTATAGTAAACCATTTTGAAGGTTCAAAATTTATTGGAACATAATCATGATGACCTCTAGGCATGTTACAGTAATCTTTTAAACTAGCTGTATTGGTCTCAAGAGAGTTTAATGTAGCATAAATGTTTGTAAAGGATGAATCAGATTTGCTAGGCAAGTTATATGTTGAAACCAACTTTTTAATGGCATTAGAGGCTTCATTCTCATCACATTGGATTAAATCTCCTACTACTACAATATCCAAAGAATATCTAAAACAAAGAGCAAGACCATAGTAGAAACTTATAAGAAACAAGCCTAGAGTCATTTTAGGTTCAGTCTTTTCATAAGAATCAGAAATTCTAGACCAAGCTTCTTTGAAACTCTCTTCACTTCCTTGTTTGAAGTGAAGATCATTTCCACAGGTGACACAGTGACTGGAGCAACACTAGACATAATGGTAACTTGAAATAGGAACTATTTTTTGTGTGTTTTTTATGAGAAAAATCAAGGCAAACAAAACTATTTTTTTTGTATTTTTGAAAAGATAAACAAGCAAAACAAAGAAAAAGAAACTAAGAAAAACAAAACAAAGTAAAGAGATTGGTTGTGAGAGACTCCCCTTGCAAAGTTGTCCTTATCTCCCCGGCAACGGTGCTAGAAAGTCTTCATGCTGCTCAGTTGACTGTAGAGCCTCGTTGGGAAACCCCAACAGCAAGGTGTGATATGCATAACGGCAAGTTATGAAACCAAGGTTATCGAACCAGTAGGAGTAAATAAATAACTCCAAGGTGTTTCTAACAACATGGAACCTGCAACTTTTCCTCAACTTACAGTGAGGTTGTCAATCTCACTGGTTTGTTGAAAACAAAGGATTAAATGTATGGTGTGGAAGATAGTGATTGCTTGTGATGGGGATGTGCTTACCGGGGTATACCCAGCAGGACGTTTCCGACTGGCCCAAGACTTGGCGAGTGGGCCTGCAAGACGGCGACTGGATTGAAGCCCAGCGAGGAACCGAGCGACTGGAAGCTGAAGGCCCAGGCGAGTAGATAGGCCCAGTCGGATTAGGTTAAACGAGTACCAAAGCTTTAACCGAATCGGTTGAGATATGTAAACCCTAGGGGAGGTGAGCCTATATAAACCTCCCTGTAGGGGGAGTAGAGATACGTTCCATCATACACCCAAGCGACTCGCTGCCTAGCCGCCGATCTCGCCCATTGTACCACCTTCATAATACAATCTAGCAGGAGTAGGTATTTACCCTCCGGGGGGCCGAACCTGGGTAAAACCCTGTGTCTTTGCCCTCATCTCGCACCGCAGATGGCTGGCCGCCCTTGCCCCTCGTTCTACTACTCGCTGCCGATTGCAGCATCTGCCGTGACCATTACCACGACAGTGGCGCCCACCGTGGGGCCTAGCCGGTCTGGCCGGTGTTCTGCGGCGAGATCCAATCTGCCCATCAACGAGACGGTCGCCACCGGCCGCATGATAGCGATCGGCGAGATGCTCCAAATCTTGCCGAGCAGCTACGTCCCGGCGGCGTGCCCTGTCACGCACAGCGTGATCCTGCCGGTCGGCACGATCAGCCTCTTCGTCGGCCTCATCGACGTCATCGTCTCGGAGGATTCGGCTCGCATCCGTGAGTCGCCGCCACGTGATCGGCTCTCCGAGAGCCAGATCCGCACGATCCATCGCCTCGCCTCCGAGTACAATTCGGCCCACAGCGACGTGGCCGAAAACTCAGCGGCCGCAGAAGACGCGGCCCTCAACGACGACACCGACTCGGCGACCCTGGGGTCACTCGCCGGGTCCATCACCGCGGCTTCACCCACGGGCTCCATCACCCAGGTCTCCAAAGTGGGAGACTTCGAGGACCCCTCCATCCTCGGGATCTTCGAATTCGACTCCGGGTCGGAGAATTCCGCCGACCTCCGCGACGGAACCGGTCGCCACGCCGTGACCTACATGGCGACCGGCACCGATCCGCCGGAGGACCCATTCTCCACCCCAATCCCTCCTAACGCCACAGCAACGGAGGTCGAGGAACTCCGCCTGAAACTGGCGGAGGCGGTGCGCAAGGAACAAGCCGAGCGCGAAAAATTTCGCCTCGAGCAGGTGACGGCGCAGGAACTATCGCGCTACCACCAGCAGCAGATCAGGTCGCGCCTGAACCCCACCGTTCAGGGGCGCGCCCTGAACTTCGACGACGAAAACGATCCGGCCTGCGCGGCCGAGCGCGCGATCTGCGAGAACGCGCCACCAGGAGGTAGCGCCCGGCCCCCACCAGGATCAACGGCGATGGGCGCCCCACCTCCACCCAACCGCACACCTCCCAGGGACCAGCCGCGGATAGTAGTCTCCTCACGAGAGAGACGCAAAAGGCCTCCCACTGTTCTCCACCCCGATGGACAACCTCGTGGCGGGACGAGCAGCAGTCGACAACATCACGGCCACGGGCGACGGCGTCCTACAGATCCAGTACGGCAGGGCCCTGCTCGCAAAGGCCGTCGAGCAGCAAAACGCAGGCGCCGACTCGCAGGGTCGAGTATACTCGCGTTCGTCGGGAAGCAGAGCGGCCTCAAGCGGCCGCCCAGCAGCGGCAAACACCCTCAACTGCCCGCCACCGGAGCCACTGCAGCTCCAACACCGACCCGCGAACGCGGCACTCTCCACCAACGACCCCAAGCCAGCGACCAACTTCGTCGCCGCCAACGGGCAACCCATCGACGCCCGCACCCACATCATCAACAACCAAAGCTGGCGCGCACGCCAGCCCGACGACCTGCGACACACCCTAACCAATCGCCGCGACGGCGAGCCCATGGGGTCGCTAAGTCGACTCGGCCCCAAGTGCTTCGGACCAATGATCCGAGGCGAGAAGTACCCGCCAAACTTCAAGGCGCCGAAGGAGATAGAAAAGTACGACCCCTCGTACGACCCCGCCGTCTGGCTCGACACATACCTCATGGCAATGGGGATCGCAGGTCACACCGACCTGCTAGCCGCCCGTTACCTCCCCCTGATGATGGAGGGGACGTGCAGGCAGTGGATCAACACCCTCCCTCAGGACAGTATCGACTCCTGGGAGGAGATGCGCGACGCCTTCGTCAGGTACTTCGAGTGCTCCTACACCCGCGCCACCACCATCGAGGACCTAGAGCGATGCGTCCAGGGACCCCGCGAGTCGACCCGCAACTGGGTCCAACGGTGGCAAGAACTCTGGTACAACGCGGTCGGTATCCACCCGGACACCGCGATCCACTGCTTCAAGACCTCGTGCCGCTACGAGCCCCTGGTCGCCAAGCTCAAGAGACACTCTCGCACACTCGACAACATCCCCGACCTTCTCGAGATCGCCAAACGGTACGCGGAGGAAGATCCAAACCAGGAAACTGACGACGAGTCAGGAGGTCAATGCCGCACGAGCAGCAACGACAACGGACGACGGTCCGACCTATGCTACAGCAACACTCGCCTCACCGGCAAGCGCCGCAGTGACGGGCGAGTCGACTTCGTCGCCAACGCCGGGCACGCGCAACGCGAGCCCAAGAGCTTCCGCCGCGACGGAGGACAACGCCGCGACGGCGGCAACTACACGGCCAAGCCAAGGTTCGACCCCGCGGCCCTCCTTAACCAACCATGTGCGTTTCATAGCAGGGAAGGGAAGCCCGCAACGCACACCACCGCCGACTGCCACACCCTCAGGGAGATCGAGAAGGCACGGCGAGCACGGGAGGACCCCGACAACGACCTGCCAAACGGCGGAAAATTCGGCAAAGTGGCCGGCTCGCTCCATACCTTCACGGGCTTCAACACGAAGCGCGAGAAGAAGGTCATCGCCCGCGCCGTCGCCGTCAACGCGGTGGCCCAGGTGGACGTTCCCCAGTTCCTCAACTGGTCGGAGCAGCCCATCACCTGGAGTCGACAAGACCACTCGCCACGCATCGAGTACCCAGGTCGAGTCGCCCTGGTGGTCAAGCCTAAGGTCGGCGACTACTGTCTCCCCAAGACATTGATGGACGGCGACAACTCCATCAACATCCTTTACCTAGACACCTTCAGGCGGCTGCGGCTCCCGCAGTCGATGATCGAGACGACCCACACCACGTTCCACG
This sequence comes from Avena sativa, assembly GCA_916181665.1. Lineage (NCBI taxonomy): Eukaryota > Viridiplantae > Streptophyta > Magnoliopsida > Poales > Poaceae > Avena > Avena sativa. The sequence continues at coordinate 179,748,213 of OV702284.1, read as the reverse complement.
ACATCGTCCCCGGTCGGAAGGCGTACCCGATCGGTAAGGTCACGCTGCCAGTCACCTTCGGCACACCAGCAAACTTCCGCATCGAGCGGATCGTCTTCGAGCTCGTGCCCTTCGACAACCCCTACCATTGCGTCCTGGGGCGCCAGGCGTTCGCCAAGTTCATGGCAGCGCCCCACTAAGCGTACAACGCGATGAAGCTCCCCGGGCCGTGCGGTGTCATCACCATCAACGGCGACCCCGACATGGCCGCCGAGTGCGAGGCCAAAGGAGCCGAGCTCGCCGACGCCGTCATCGCGGCGGAGACTAACCACGCCGATGAGCTCGCCAAGTACGCGAGCGGGGTCAACAACGACGACCCCACCATTATCAAGAAGCCCAACTCGGAGGGCGCAAACACCTCAACCTTCGAGGCCACGACGCACACCCGCACCGTCGAGCTTGTCCCAGGCGACTCCAGCCAGACGGTGACGATCGGGACGGGCATGAGCCCAGCATAGGAAGGCACGCTCATCGAGTTCCTCCATGAGCATCTTCGCATGGAAGCCCTCTGACATGCCCGGTGTCCCTAGGGAACTCGCTGAGCACAAGCTAAACGCCGACCCCAAAGTGCGACCCGTAAAACAGTCGATGCGACCCTTCAATAAAGAGCGCCGCCGAGCAATCGCCGAGGAGGTGCAGCGTCTACTCGCTGCAGGCTTCATCCGGCCAATCAAATACTCCAACTGGCTGGCAAACCCAGTCCTGGTCGAGAAAAAGAACGGGACCTGGAGGATGTGTATCGACTACACGAACTTGAACAGCGCCTGCCCAAAGGAGCAGTTCGTCCTCCCGCGGATCGACTAGATAATCGATTCAACCGCGGGCTCGGAGTCGCTCTGTTTCCTCGACGCCTACTCCGGGTACAACCAGATCAAAATGGCCGTCGAGGACGAGGAGAAGACGGCGTTCATCACGCCATTCGGAGCCTTCTGCTACACCGCCATGACATTCGGCCTCAAGAACGCCGGGGCGACCTACCAGCGGTGCATGCAAGAATGCCTCGCGAGCCAAATTGGCCGCAACATCCACGTCTACATCGACGACGTGGTCGTAAAGTCCGCTCGCCAGGGCGACCTACTCGCCGACCTGGCGGAAACATTCGCCAACTTGCGAAAATACAAGATAAAGCTCAACCCAGGCAAATGCACCTTCGGTGTACAAGCAGGACAACTACTGGGGTACGTCGTCTCCAAACGAGGGATCGAGGCGAACCCCACGAAGATCGACACGATTGCCTGGCTTGGCAAACCCGAGTGCCTGCGCGACGTCCAGAAACTGGCCGGGCGAGTAGCGGCCCTCAGTCGCTTCATCCCCCGCCTGGGCGAAAAAGCGATGCCCCTATACCGCCTGATGCGCAAAAACCCCACCCTCCAGTGGGACAAGGAGGCGGACAACGCGCTCCGCGATCTCAAAAAGGTGCTACTCGCCGCACCTCTACTCGCCGCCCCCGCCGACAAAGAACCCATGCTGGTTTACGTCGCGGCTTTCGAGCGCGTCGTCAGCGCCGTGATGGTCGTCGAGCGACCGGATGAAGGAAAGGAGCGCCCAGTACAGCGACCGGTGTACTACATCAGCGAGGTCCTCACCGAGTCGCGCCAGAGGTACCCCCAGTACCAAAAGCTGGTATACGCGGTCTTCAGAGCTCAGCGGCGCCTGCCGCACTACTTCCAGGAGCACCCGATCACGGTCGTATCCTCAGCACCACTGCAGGACATCATCCGCAACCGCGAGGCGACCGGAAGGTTCGCCAAGTGGGCCGTCGAGATCGGCGTCCACAACATCAAATACGAGCCACGAAAAGCGATCAAGTCGCAGGCTCTAGCGGACTTCATCGCCGACTGGGAAGAGGCCCAGCAGCCAGAGAAGCTGCCATACCTCCATTACTGGAGCCTGCACTTCGACGGCTCCAAGAACGCGGACGGCGCAGGCGCAGGGATCGTGCTTACTTCACCGAAGGGCAACAAGCTCCGCTACATCCTCTGCCTTGACTTCACACCCTGCACCAACAACATGGCCGAGTACGAGGCCTTACTCCACGGCATGCGGGCTGCCAAGGAGATGAATGTCAACCGCCTACGTTGTTACGGAGATTCCGACCTCTTCGCGGGGCAAGTCGCTGGCACCTACGACGCCGTCTCCCCCACCATGGCGGCGTACCGCCAAGCAGTGGACAAGCTGGGCGGACACTTCACAGGCTACTCTGTCGAGTGGATCGATAGGCGGAAGAACGAGGAGGCCGACGCACTCTCTCGCATCGGGTCGGCTCGACTCGCACCACCCGCTGGCGTCTTCCTTGACACGATCACCAAGCTATCAGTCTCTCCCCTGAGGGAGATCGACATCGGAGTCCCGCTCCAGCCAGAGGCAGCCCTGGTCGCACTCGTCAACGAGCCAGACGACTGGACCAAGCCCTACATCGCCTACCTGGAAGCCGGCACCTTGCCGGCAGACGAGACGGAAGCTCGGATGATCGCTCGTCGGTGCAAGTCCTACACCATGATCGACGGCGAGCTCCACAAGGGCAGTGTCACCGGCGTGTTCCAACGCTGCGTCCAACCCGCCGAAGGATGCAAGATCCTCCACGATATCCACTCCGGTGACTGCGGCCACCACGCCGGCGCCCGCTCCCTGGTCGCCAAGGCTATGCGACATGGCTTCTATTGGCCCACCGCACACGCCGATGCTGTCGACATCGTCCAGCGGTGCGCCGGGTGCCAGAAGTACGCCAACCAGACGCACGTGCCGAGCTCAGCGCTCAAAACAATCCCCATCACCTGGCCATTCGCTGTGTGGGGCATGGATATGGTAGGCCCCTTCAAGAAGGCCCCCTCCGGCTACACCCACCTGCTAGTCGCGGTCGACAAATTCACAAAGTGTGTGGAGGCCAAGCCAGTTCGGAAATGCGACGGGAAGACCGCCACCAAATTCCTACGCGAGCTCATATATCGCTACGGGTTCCCAAACAGCATCATCACGGACAACGGCACCAACTTCGCCAAAGAGCCATGGCTGAATTCTGCGAAGAGAACCACATCCGGCTCGACCTCGTGTCGGTCGCCCACCCGGAATCCAACGGACAGGCAGAACGGGCCAACCAAAGCATCCTCCACGGCCTGAAGCCGCGACTCCAAGTACCACTCGAGCGCACCGCCGGGTGCTGGGTCGAGGAGTTACCCTCCGTCATCTAGGGCATCCGCACCTCGGTCAACAGGTCGACAGGATTCACCCCCTTCTTCATGGTATACGGCGTCGAGGCAGTCATGCCCACCGATCTCGATCACGACTCGCCATGGGTCGTCCACTACACGGAGGCTGCAAACGAACTCGCTCGCCAAGACGGATTCGATCAGCTCGACGAGGCGCGTGACCTCGCTCGGTCTCGCACCGCCATCTACCAGCAGGGACTCCGCCGCTACCACAGCCGGCGGGTGAAAACTCACACCTTCCAAGAGGGAGACCTAGTGTTACGCCTCATCCAGGACAAGAAGGGAATGCACAAGCTCTCCCCTCCGTGGTAAGGGCCATTCGCCATCGGGCGAGTACTCGGCAACGACGCCTACTACCTCATTGACGTCCGCGGGGACGGTGAACTCGACGTCAAGCGACCATGGAATGTAAACCTCCTACGGAAGTTCTATGCCTAGAACCCCACATATGTACTCTCCAGTCGTTGTGAAATAAAAAGAAACGGTTACCGCAAATTGCGCCTACTCTCCATGTCTTGTGCCATTCGCACTCGTAATAACAGCGTCAAGCTAACCGCAGAAGTAAACCTTTGGTACAGCGATCGGCATGGCTAAGTAGTGTGATGCAAGAACACTGAGTAACCTCAGGTTTTGCATCGTCCACGAAAAACGCCTACCCGGAGCCCCATTGGAGTCGCCTCGCCCGACTGGTTCTACGAGCCAAGACAACTGCCTTCGCTTCTCACAGCGACCATGGTCCTCCGCATCCTTGGCATAGCGACTTGAACGGCTAAGTACCACGCTAAGGGACTGAGTACCAGTTCATCGCGAGCGGTCTGGGAAAACGCCAAGTAGGAGAGCATGCCCAGGTCTCGGCACGCGACTAACCCCACGGGCCAGGCAGGAGTGACGCGCTCAAACTAACGCGCTAAGTCCTCACCCACCCTCGAGTCGCGCCTGGAACAACCAAGTACCACGCTCGGGGACTCGGCCACCCAACCTCGTTCGCACAAGGGAAAACGGCAAAGTACAGAGCGCTCAAGGGAGTCGCCTAGCGACTGGCTCTCCGAGTCCGGGCGAGTCGACCACAGTAACAAAACACAAAAACAACAAACATATCACATACGAGGTAAACCCCACAAAAGGGCGGACGCGCTCGGGGACTCGTTCAAAACCTCAATCACAAACACATAACAAATACCAAAATAGACACGATGTCTCATTCGATAGCATGTTGCATTGTCTCATATTACAAAATATGCCCATATGGCAGACCTGCTACCTAACGCCCCAGGGCAAACTATCCTATTCCGTAGGCTTCGACGACGACTCATCAACACCCCGGCGATTGCGGATGAACGGCGTGTACGGATTCGATGGGTACATCGTCAGCTCACCCGCCATCGCCGTGCGGAAAGGCTGCTCGACCTTGTAGTCACGGTGCGGCGGCTCGGGGTCGTTCGGCACGACGACCGTCTCCTGGTACGGAAGGAGGTCGCCCATTGCCCAGACACGCTCCGAGTACGTTGCGGCGCGATCCTGCAACTTGAGGACCTCGGAAAGATCCACCGCGCCAGTCGACGACGGGTAGCCACCCGTCACATCGTCGAGGTCGAAGTCCTCGGGGAAGTGGGCAAGTACAAGACTAAGTGCCGTCGCCGCCCCGCGTCGAAACGCCGACCGCGTCATGAACTCAACGACCGCGGGTGCCTTCACCAAATACTTCCACACCTCAACGAGGTCGCTGGGAATCACTTCCGTGGGCGATATCTCTTGGAGATAGGCTCGGATGCACGTCGCCGACAACGTCGCCGAGTCGACAAGCGTGGCTACACACTTCCGCGCATCGAACGAGCTTGCTTCTTCCGCACTGTCGATGATGCGACCTGCGAGTAGAAGACAATAATGAATACGACGAACACCACAAAAGTCACACCTACTAGCAGAGGCAGATGCACTTACCAATCAACGGGCGGGCGAGATCCGTGATGAAGCATTGAAGCGAAGTATGGTCGTCCTGAAGCCCAGCAACAAGGGCGTCCGACACTTTGCGATCCTCTTCGGCGGCTGCAATGGAGGCCTTGGCTCGCCCATCAGCCGAGCTCGCTTCTTCCTTCGCCTCCCGCAGCTCGCGCTCGAGGTTGGCGATCCGCTGTTCAGCCGAACTCAAAGCCGATTGCGCCGCCGCCAATTCATCCGCGGGGACAAGTCCCTGGCGAGCTTCCTCTACCTTCGCGGCAACCGCCTGAAGCCCTTTGTTCGCCTCCTGGACGATGGCTAGCTCCTTCTCCGCGCGGTGCTTCGCTGCCAATCGGTCAGCCGATTCAAGCTGCAGACCCTGCACATCACCAAAAAGGTTAATCAAAGCAAAATTCCTAAGTGCCCACCCGCTGAAATTCAGCGAGTGCGCACTCGGGGACTGGCACTCAAGAAATTCCAAAGTGCCCACCCACTGAAATTCAGCGAGTGCGCACTCGGGGACTGGCACTCAAAAAAAAATCTCAAGTACCCACCCGCTGAAATTCAGCGAGTGCGCACTCGGGGACTGGATGCGAAAAATAAAAATAAGACACTAAAAGAATCAGGCCGCTCCAAAGCACCGACCTGATCCTCGGGGACTGGACATACCTGGATGGCTGCGCCAAGCATGCCATGGAGTTGTATCACGTCCACTGACGCGAGGAGAGCCGGCGTATGACCACGACGCTGGTCGACTTTAGCATCGGCGTTCCCAGGAGCCTGGCTCGAAGGCGAAGTTCCACTCACCGCGGCCGCTTTGGCCATGAAGCGCGGGAAGGTGGCGATGGAAGCACCCGCCCCAAAGGAGGTCGGCTCGGCCGTTCCAGGCAAGGGAGCGCCCTCCTTCGTGGACGCGGCCGCCTCCGTTACGGGTCCAGCCGGCGCGACCGCCGTGTCGTCAGATATCGTGACAACGTCGTCACCCTTGGCCTTCTTGCCGCCATCCACAGGGGCGGTGACTTCGTCCGCCTTCCTCTTGCGGGAGGGATCCCCTTCGCTGATGACGGGTGGCACCTTAGCCACGGTTGGGTGGCCCATCCTCTTCACTCCGGTCCTATACATCAATCGTGTAAGCAAAGATAATTCAAGCGGTTATGGAAGACAAAGGAGGGTGAGGGTACTCACTTGGCGACTGGAATAAAGCGTAGCCCCGTGCGGAGGCCGGCTGGTTTCTCCAGTTCAGGGCCCAGTTGGCGACTGAGCCCCATTTCTAGGACGTCCCGCGCCCAAGACACGGACGTCTTCTTCGTCGTTGAGGCCGCAGCCGGAGCCTCTGGGATATCTTCGGCAGGGGCTTCCCTGCGAGGCGAAGCCGCTGCAGCCGGAGCACCCCCCAGCCCAGAGACTGGGACGAATGGCGGGGGCATTGAAGCCAGCGGCACCTCGACGGTGGCCGTGTCCAGCACGGCTGTCGTCGGCGGCGCCTCATCCTTGGCCGGGCTGGGGGCGTCGGAACTGCTCGCCGAGTGCGGCGGCGAGGCCGGCTTCGTCAGCTTCGGCTTCCTCTTCGGAGAAGCCCTCGTCTCCTTCTCCTTCTTCTTCTTCTTCTTCTTCGACGAAGTCGCTTGTCGGCACGAGGTGGTCTCCGGAAGTTCTTCGTCGTCATCGTGATGCTCGAGGCTTTTACTTGCCTCAAGCTCACGCTGTCACTGCCCGCGGGTCTTGCGAACCAGCGGGGCGATCTCCTCCTCGGACTCGTCGTCGTCATCGATCTCGTCGTTCCCGGAATCGCCTTTGACGGAGGCGATTCGCCCATGTCCTGGACGGACGAGCTCGAATTCTCGTCGTCCGAGGGTGGGAGCCACCCTTCCACCACTTGAAACAGCTGCAAAGAATGCAAGATGAAATTAGAGTTACCACGATTGCAAAAAACTGCGACTGTGAATGAGGCGAGGTGATTACCGTTGGGGCTGGACGCTTTGCGGTGTAAGGTGCGACTCTGGCTTGTGCTTCCAGGTACACTGCCTGGGTGATCTTCTTCAGTGCTGGGATGTAGTCCTCCAGCTTCCACTCGGCGAGGCAGGCCTTCGTCGAGTCTTCCCGGACCGTGTACTGGTACATATAATGGTCGCGTCGAGCCAGAGGGACGAGCCGCCGCCCGAGCCAGCAGTTGTATAGGTTGATCGTCTGGAGGCCTTTCTTCTTCAGGCTGCGGATGGTCTGGAGCATCTCGTCAACGACCATCCGCTGGTCGTTGGGGAGCTTGCCGACTTGGAGACGGCGCGGCTCGGACCGGTTGGTGGAGTACCGCGGAATCGCCGTCTCGCCCTCCGGGGTCGCCTCGGCAACATAGAACCACGACTTCTTCCAGTCGCTTGCCGCCTTCGCGGGCAGCATCAGGTCGAAAAATGAAGCCTTCGACTTCAGCTGGAAGGTTAGGCCGCCCGCGGCAAGCATTGGGCCGCCCGCCTCCTCGCGGCTGATCCGTCCGTGGAACAGATCTTGCCATAGAGGGAAGTAGGGCCGGCAGCCCAAGTAGCATTCGCAGAACGCCACAAAGATGGCGAGCTGCTCGATGCTGTGGGGGCCCAGATCCGATGGCTGGATCCCGTAGTAGGCGCAGAAGCGCCGGAAGAATAGGGACATGGGGAACCCTAGCCCCCGTTCAAGATGGCTGGTGAAGCAGATGAATTCCCTCTCTCGCGGATTCGGGGTCGTCTCTCCGGCCGCAGGGATGCGCCAGCAGCCGGCTCGCAAGATCCCGGCCTCCTCGAAGGAAGCCAGTTGCGCCCTCGTGCACTTAGATCTACCCCAAGGCTCGGTGGAGAGGGCCATGGTGGAGAGATTTGTTGGGGGTCGGGGGATTTCTGGTCGGCTGGGTCGCGATGCGAAGGGAGGCGAAAATGTGCGCAGTCGGAGGAAATGGTGAGAAGGTGGTTCTCCGATCGCCTGCCATTCCCCTTATATAGCGGATGTTACCCGCCAAATCAGGGAACCGTTACCGCGCGATGATTACGCCAAAAGTTACCGTTGGATTACCCCAACGGCTAGTTTGACCACGTTTGACGGTCCAACTTCAGCCACTCGACTCGCCGACCCACTCACTATGACAGTGTTTCGCCAACTCGACTCGCCAAAGCTGCGACCTGGATGACTGGTTTTCTCCTTTATACAGGAGCCCGCTGACGATTCGACTGGATGTCTACTCTGAAGCCGTATACTCCGACTGCCAGCAGCCACCTACGCCTAATCGACGACGGCCTCGGGGACTACTGATGGGGATGTGCTTACCGAGGTATACCCAGCAGGACGTTTCCGACTGGCCCAAGACTTGGCGAGTGGGCCTGCAAGACGGCGACTGGATTGAACCCAGCGAGGAACCGAGCGACTGGAAGCTGAAGGCCCAGGCGAGTAGATAGGCCCAGTCGGATTAGGTTAAACGAGTACCGAAGCTTTAACCGAATCGGTTGAGATATGTAAACCCTAGGGGAGGTGAGCCTATATAAACCTCCCTGTAGGGCGAGTAGAGATACGTTCCATCATACACCCAAGCGACTCGCCGCCTAGCCGCCGAGCTCGTCCATTGTACCACCATCATAATACAATCTAGCAGGAGTAGGTCTTTACCCTCTGGGGGGCCGAACCTGGGTAAAACCCTGTGCCTTTGCCCTCATCTCGCACCGCAGATGGCTGGCCGCCCTTGCCCCTCGTTCTACTACTCGCTGCCGATTGCAGCATCTGCCGTGAGCATTCCCACGACAACTTGCAGAAAGTAAATAGTAACAGTAGATGGAATATCAATGATAAAGATTGGACCGGGGTCCAGAGTTCACTAGAGGTGTTCTCCTTAAGATAGATAGCATGTTGGGTGAAATAATTACAGCGGTGCAATTAACAGATTGAGAAAGCATAATAATGCATATACTAGACATCTTGACTCCTACGAGATTTGATTGGGCATTACAACATAATACATATACCGTAATCCAACTGCATCTATGAATAATAATTCACCTTAAGGTTATCATCCGAACCCCTTCCATTATAAAGTTGCAAGCAACAGATAATTGGATTAATCAATGTGTGTAAAGTAAACAATACAATTGTTCCATGAACAAAGGATTGTTGTTTTCTCCCTAGTAGCAACAGCACATCTACAACCTTAGAGATTTTTGTCACTTCCCCAGATTACTAGAGGCATGAACCTACTATCGAGCATAAATACTCCCTCTTGGAGTTGCAAGCATCTACTCAGCCAAGATAGCTACTAACAACGGAGAGCATGCAAGAGCACAAATAACATAGATATGGTAGAATCAATAATCAATCTGACATAGTATCTCAATATCCATCGGATCCCCGCAAACACAACATGTATGATTACAAATAGATGATCTTGATCATGAACGGAGCTCACAAGATCTAAACATGATAGCACAAAGGAGGAGGAACAACCATCTAGCTACTGTATGAACCCATAGTCCAAGGGTGAACAACTCACGCATCACTCCGGAGGCTGGCATTGTTGGGGATATGCTATATGGGTATCCTCATAGCATGTCTCCTATCCGAATAACCCGGGTGGCCCACAGTTGATAGCATGGCCTATGGCCTGCTGGGAGGCCCAGTTAGATAGATCCAGAAGGGAGGCCCATGCCGGATAAAGGAAGGCTACGGAGGAGTCACCGACGTACCCGGAGCCTTGGAGTGCAAGACACGCTAGACTAGATGTAAGCAGTGTAGGACTCTATAACCTGTCCGGCTAGGACTTTTCCCTGTAACCCTAGGACCTGGCGACTATATAAGTCGGGCCTATGGGAGCCTTTAGGGCACGATAACTTAGACTCTCTAGTCACCTCGCACAGTGAAACAATCCCTGTAACTCAGCGTATTTCCCTTATAGTGATTTATAGCAGGAGTAGGATTCCGCCACCGTTGTGGGATCTGAACCAGGCTAAGCTATGTAACCTCGTACTTGTTAACTGTCCGCCTTCCCTCATGTCTCTAAACACGCACTGTGAGGACCCCTCCATGGCGTACTCGTCGGCAATTCCACGACAGTTGGCGCCCACCGTGGGGCAAGAGGCGCTCCAGGCTCTTCAGCGGGCGATGACCAAGATCTTCGCGGGAATCAGTGAAACCATAGCCATCGGTCGCATTCTCTTCTCCGTCAATGTTCCGATCGTCCCTCCCGACGAGTTTTGGATCCCGAGAAAGACGAACTCTACGCGATGCTCGATCGTCCCCATCGGACATATCCACCTCTTCATCGGCGAAACCGACTCGGGCACTAGTTCCCTGGGATTCGAAGGAGCATCAAGACCCGCACGGACCGCCTACGGGCAGGATACGTTCGTGGAAGGATCGATGTCGGATCTCACCTCGGAGTTTGCCGGCAAAGATCGGAAAAATTCAAGGCCCACCCAAACCGCCCCTGTGCTGGATATACCATCTTCGATCTGGCGCGCTGCATTCAGAGAGAGCGCGAAAACCCCCGTGATTACCTTGCCAGATGGCTCCATATACGCGCCGACCTGGCTCATTACCCCAATGATGATGCTATGTATCACTTTGTGGAAGGACTGGACCAAAGTACGCTTCTCCGGCATACTCTAAGGCGGCAGCAGGCTTCAGGACGCCTCACCTTCGAAAGCATGGTGAACACCGTCAATAGCTATTCGGAGGCTGAGGATGAAGCTCAGATTGAAATCGCGCTCGTTGGCGGAGCCCCTCCGCCTCAGCCGCCACCCCCCCACCGCCTCCGGTCGTTGTCGCCGCAGCTATGCCACCACCTCCAATCATCATTGCTGTTGCCACCCCCCGTCATCGAGGAAGCCCCGACACCCTCCGACTCCATGCTTGATGCGCTCTACGCCGACATCAGCGCTGACTCGGAGGAGATAGACTTCAGCCCGGAGGAGCTAGACTCCGCCATGCAGGAGATGGAGGAGAATTACAAGCGCGCCGAGTAGGCCAACAACGCTGTCACGTCCCGAGAGGTGTTCGTCACCATTGGGACGGCGATGGATGAAGATCAACCCGGACAAGCTCCGCTTACGGCGCTGGACAAAGGGAAGGGACCACCTATTGCTGCCGACAATGATTGCACAAAGGTCATGCCCCCTCCGCCAAACCCAGTGCAACAGCTGCAGGAACTCGACACCGGTCCGAGCAACACAACACCGCAAACCCGCCGCCTCCGGCATCTACGTCTGCTGCTGCCCCCAAGTCACTCCAGCTGATAGAGTGGTGTACGGTAATCTCCTCATCGATCCTATGACCATGGCTCATATTCGCAATGTAGTCCAGCTTGACAAGAAGCGCCAGCTACTGCTGGAGGAAGTGCAGGACATTGCGGAGCAAGGCGCAAAGCTAGATCGACATCTGGCCAATGCGCAGAAGTCAATAGAGAAAGCTAGAGCAATGGAGGCCGAGTACAAGACCCTGCTATAGCAGCAGAAGGCTAAGAAAGCTCCAGCTCGCGTCATCAACGATCCTGGTGTATGGCGAAACCTAGGATGGGCTCCCTCGAAGCAAGCACAGGACAAGCCATACATTGGCAGTGAAGGCAGGCAGGTGATGCCCACTCCCCTTCTTAACCTCGCCGTCGCCAAGACCCTTCTAGAGCAGGATAGATCACCCGAAGCAGTGAACCAGGTCTATGACCTCGTGGCCAAGGCGGTGAAACAGCAGGAAAAGGCCACCTCTCAGAGGCTTGAGTCTGAACCAGCGTATTGCCAGTCTAGCCAGTATAAGCCGCCAAGGGACAGATCTCCTCTTGATGCCGGGTCCCAGACGGGTTCGTCAGAACGAAGACGGAGGGATGTGTGCAACAGGAAAGATGCTATCCCCATATCCTCCGACCATGGAGGCAGGGCTCAACCTCGTCGCCCATCTCCACCGCCTCGCTCTCCCCGACATCGCAAAGACCCCAAGGCTCACCATCGTACGGACATGCCTCCACCCAAGAAACACGGCATCGTCATCCGCAACAACGCGGAGCAGGCCCATCATGATGGAGAGCGCAGCCAAGGACACAAGAGCAGGTCGCGTCATGACCCTCTGCGTCCGACAAACAACTATGACAAGTGTGAGGCGTCGCATGAGGGTAACAGCAAGAATCCTAAACCACCGCCACCTGCGCCTCCGTCACCACCTAGCAGCCACTATGGCTGAGGAGGCCTGCGTCGTTCGCGCAGCCCATCCGGCAAATATAAGAAGCCCGGAGCCATACGACGCATGATCACGTCTGGATAAGATCCACGAGGCCCGGGATGGAGCATACCTGGGACCACGCTACTTTGGACCCATAATATGGACCACAACTTACCCCAAGGTTTTCGTATTGACAAGACCATCAAGCCCTATGATGGCATCGCCAAGCCAGCTACATGGTTGCAGGATTACGGCAACGCGGTGGAGATCACCGGGGGAAACCCCAACGTTGTCGTCAAGTACCTCCCATTGATGCCGGCGGGCACGACCTGACAATGGATCGATGACTTGCCGGAGAAATCTATCTGCAACTGGTTGGACATGCAAGAAGCGTTCACCAAGAACTTTGAGGGTACGTACAAACGTCCTTGTACTGTTGGAGACCTACAGTGGTGCGTGCAGAAGAAAGACGAGTCATCTTGCGCCTACCTCTCCCGCTGGCTGGATATGAAGAATTCCTGCGCAGGAGTACACTCACAGACCGCCATGTCCGCCTTCATCGATGGGCTGGAAAGGGGTACATTGCTCCGACATACGTTGAAGCGCCTGCAGGACAACTACCAGCTAGATCTCAACCAGATGATCCAGCTGGCTAGTGAGTTCGCGGCTGCCGACGACGATGCTCGCGGCTCTCTGCCGGTAACGGCCATTCCAACTCAAGCTCGGAGGAACAGTAGGGCCAAGCGGAAGAGCCCGCTAGAAGAAAAGCAAACCTCTGGCATGGTCGCCATGACTTTTGCAGGATGAGGTGATAATGGACAGTGTGGCCGAGGACAGGGGCTGGTCATGGGCAGCAGCGAGGTAGTGAAACAACCTCGGCAGCGCTCCGCGTTCCCTAGATCTACGAGGAGTACCACGATATGTCGTGCCTCGTACACCTCGACGCCAACGGCAAGGCCACACACACCAATCGCCATTGCAAGTTCGTCAACGACCTCAAGGAGGACCCAAAGTCCGGTTACAAGCGAAGTCGGAAGAACATACCGCGAGGAAAGGGCAAGGGGAAGAAGAAGGAGGAGTCCAAGGATTCAAGTGACATGGATGAGGACGTTGACCCCAACCACGCCGCCAAAAGCGATGGCAAGGCCAAGAACCCCTTCGAGAAGAAGGCGGCAGTTTTACACACTTTCCTTGGCACTCCCACCGTCCGACAACAGAAGACCTCCATGAGGATACTGATGGCCACTCTACCCCCAGTTCCACAATACCTGCGCTGGTCAGAGATTCCAATTACTTGGGATAGGAAGGATCACCAGACCTCATCCCTACAGAGAACCAATACGCCATGATCATCAACCCCCTTATTGACGGCAATGAGTTCACCAAATGTATGGTGGATAGTGGAAGCAGCATCAGCATCATGTACCTGGATATACTGCACAAGATGATCTTGACGGAGGAAAACCTAAGGCGGACTAGCACCATCTTCCATGGTGTAGTTCCTGGTCGGGAGGCTCGGTCCCTTGGGTGCATCACACTTCAAGTCGCTTTTGGCGATGTCAATAATTACCGCCAAGAACGCATGACCTTTGAGGTGGTCCCCTTCAAGAGCGTCTACCACGTCATATTCGGCTGTGACATATTCCACACCTTCATTTCCAAGCCATGCTTCGCCTACAACAAGCTCAAGATACCCAGATCAAACGGTGTCATTACCGTATCCGGAAGCTTTACCAGGCAAGGGACTGCGAGATTGGAGAAGCAGCCTTTGCAGAAGCTGTCCTCTACAGCGAAGAATTCAAGGAGATCCAGAGCAAGGTCGATGCCTCAGAGATTTCTGGGTCGAAGAAATAGATTTCTGACTCCGCCCTAGCATTCAAGGCCGCCATCGAGACCAAGCCGGTGGAACTTGTGGTAGGCGATGCCTCCAAGACCACCGCCATTGGGACGAACCTGGACCCTAAATAGGAAAGCGCGCTCGTCGAGTTCCTCCGTGAGAACAGGGGACATCTTTGCCTGGCAACCCGCCGACATGAAAGGTGTACCTAGGGAACTTGTCGAGCATAGCTTGAATGTTGATCCAAAATGTAAACCAGTGAAACAACCTCTACGACGCTTTGGAGACGAGAAGAGACACACCATAGGCAAAGAGATAGCTAGGTTACTTAAGGCTAGTTTTATCCAAGAAGTCCTTCACACCCGATGGGTGGCCAATCCTGTACTTGTCTCGAAAAAGGGAACCAAAGAATTAAGAATGTGCGTTGATTACACCGGCTTGAACAAAGCATGTCCCAAAGATCCGTTTGCTTTGCCTCACATTGACCAAGTCATTGACTCGACGGCTGGCTCCGATCTTTTGTGTTTTTTGATTCATACTCAGGATACCTCCAGATCAAAATGAGGAAGTCGGGCCAATTGTCCACTTAGTTCACTACACCCTACAACACATTTTGCTATGTCACGATGCCCTTTGGGCTGAAAAACGCAGGTGCTACGTACCAGCGAACAATGCAACGTTGCCTACACGATCAAATTGGTCGGAACGTTCACGCCTATGTGGATGATATAGCCATAATGTCAAAAAATTCAAACGACTTAATATCCGACTTAAAAGAAACCTTTGATAATCTCCGAAAATACAACATGATGCTTAACCCCAAGAAGTGCGTCTTCGGGGTTCCAGCCGGCAAATTGTTGGGCTTTATCGTTTCCCAGCGTGGAATCGAGGTCAACCCGGAGAAAATCAGGGCCATCTTAAACATAAACCGTCCGACATGCCTAAAGGACATACAACAGCTAATAGGTTGCATTGCAGTAGTTAGTCGGTTCATCAGCCGACTTGGAGAGAAGGCTCTGCCGCTGTACAAGTTGCTGAAGAAGGCGGACAAATTCACATTGACGGACGAGGCAGATGCAGCATTGAAGCAGCTCAAGGAGATACTTTCCTCAGCACCTATTATTGTAGCACCCGAGCCTGGGGATCCTATGTTAATTTACATGGCGGCCACCAACCGGGTAATCAGCATCGTCGTCGTGGTAGAGCGAAAGGAACCAGGGCATGAGTACGGAGTTCAACGACCAGTTTACTACGTAAGCGAGGTCTTGACAGATTCCAAGCAGCGTTACCCACACTACCAAAAGATAGCTTATGGAGTGTTCCTTGCTTCTCGGAAGCTGAGGCACTACTTCCAGGAGCACCCTATCACAGTTGTGAGCAAAGCTCCACTGTCCGACATTATAAATAACAGCGACGCCACAGGAAGGGTCACGAAGTGGGGCATTGAACTTGCCGCCTTCAAGATCACCTACAAGAGACACGACGCTATCAAGTCACAAGACTTGGCAGATTTTATCGCAAATTGGACGGAGATGCCAGATGCTACCCCAATGCCGAAGCCAGAATACTGGGCGATGCACTTTGACGGATCAAAGCTACTCAATGGCTCGGGGGCTGGTGTACTACTACAGTCACCAACCGGGGAAAAGCTACACTACGTTCTGCATATCCACTTCGAGGCTACGAACAACATGGCAGAGTATGAAGCAGTCATTCACGGACTACGCGTAGCCAAGGATATTGGCATCAAGCGCATAGTTTGCTATGGAGATTCCGACTTGGTTTCCCAGCAGGTGGCTGCCACCTGGAACACGCAGAACCCTATGATGGCGGCATATCGCGACAAAGTGGACAAGATAGCCAAGAGCGGCTGACCTGCTGTCAAATCTTGGGTCAGGGTGCAAACAAATTGCGCCTGGCATTTTCCTGGAGCATCTACAGACACCATCCGTGAAGGGAGCAGACATAGACAACCCGGACAGAGTTGACTCTTTTGTTCACATGGTGACAAAGGTCCCTCTGGCTTGGACAAAATTGTTCATGGAAGATCTCGTACACGGAACTTTGCCTGACGACGAAGTCGAAAGACGGCAAATAGTACGTCGAGCAAAGGGCTATACCATAATCAATGGATAGCTCTACAAAAGAAGCACCACTGGTGTATACCTTAAGTGTGTTTCCCAGCAAGAAGGTATTGAAATCCTTTGCGAAATCCATCTTGGAGATTGCGGGCATCACGCCGCTCATCGATCGTTGGTCGCTAAAGCCTTCCGGCAAGGATTCTGCTGGATGACCACGAAGGTGGACGCCGACAAGCTGGTTGAGACATGCATGGGATGCCAGTATTATGCCTGACAACCACATGTTCCAGCTGAAGAATTGCGAACAATAACAATAACTTGGCCGTTTGCAGTCTGGGGGCTGGACATGGTTGGTCCGTTGCAGGCGGCGCCATTTGGGTTTACACATCTGCTAGTAGCAGTTAATAAATTCACCAAATGGATAGAAGCTAAACCCATTAGAAAGCTCGATGGGGCAACTGCCCTTAGATTTTTCCGGGATCTAGTGGTGAGATTTGGTCTCCCACATAGCATTATCACCGACAACGGCAGCAACTTGTCACTCGGATAAGTGGAAGCTTATTGTTGGGAGAAGGGCATCCGACTTGACCTCGCATCTGTGGCACACCCACAATCCAATGGTCAGGTTGAGCGAGCCAATGGACTAATTTTGCAGGGAATCAAGCCACGTCTAGAAGCACCGTTGCATAGAGTAGCTGGAGCTTGGGTGGAGGAGTTACCATCTGTGTTGTGGAGTTTACGAACTACACCCAACAGATCTACCGGCTACACCCCTTATTTCATGGTATATGGAGCAGAAGCCATCCTGCCTTCCGACATCCTTCACCATTCACCAAGAGTTGCCGCCTACGACGAAGATGACTCTGAAGAATCCAGACGCCTAGATCTAGACCTTCTCGAAGAAGAGCGCGTATTGGCATGCCAAAGATCCTCCATCTACCAGTAGAAGCTATGCATCTACCATAGTCGCCGCGTCGGCATCGCTCGTTTAAAGAGGGGGACCTGGTGCTCCGACTTAAGCAGAAGAAGTCACACAAATTATCCCCGCCATGGGAAGGACCGTTCATCATAAGCAAGGCGCTACTCAATGGGTCTTACTACCTCGTTGACAATCGTGAGTTGAAGGATAGACCCAACGAGGATTATAAGCATAAGCGACGTGACCCGGATGATGACTACCTGGAGCTTGATCGTCCATTGAACATAGCACAACTATGTCCTTTATACACTTAGCATTTTTATCTATTATGTACCTCTTATATGATCAATGAAATAAAGCTCTCTAGTTCACTCATATTTCTGAGTATTTTACCTCCTTTAGTGTTCATTTTTGGATCATATAAAACCTTTATGCACAAGCTTTGTGATTGCACTTGTGAAAATTGTGCCTATGGGCGTTAGCTTAAGTTTTTTGGTCTACACGTTCTTTGTCGTTTGTATGTGGATTCTGGAGTAGTGACTTTCGGCACTTTTTGTCTGCAATTTTGTGCTTAGGTTATTGACGGTGCCATTGGGCATCATCGCCTGAGTGCATAGTTTCTACAATGAGTCTTCCGACCTTCGAAGAGTCAAGCATGAAAACCAGAGTAATGGCTAAGCCAGCACTTGCTTAAAAATATGTACATACTAGAACCAGTTCTTGAGTAGCAGGAAATAAGAACCATTGTTTTTCCGCCTTAAGTTAACAAGTAGTTTTTTCCACATTCAAATTCTAGAGGAAACAAATATTACATATTGTTTTTTCATTCCTCTGGCGCAGGCGACTTGGATGCAGCATCATCAGCAGCAGGAGAGCCATCCTCCTCGAAGTCGGTGGTTTTGAGGGACTCGGAGGAACTTTGGTTGTCGTTGTCAATAATCTCCATAGGCGCGAAGACGTTAGGTTCGACCAACTTGTAGACTCTGGTATCATAACCCGCGAGCGACGCCAAGATAGCTTTGTGATCTATTTTCTGGCCATCGTCGTCCACGTCGGGGATACTGGAAGTCACCGTGTTGATGTTGGCGTTTTCGTAGTGCGCCTTGACCATTGACAGCGACATCCTCGTGCCAGCCCGGGTACATGAAGCTTTCCAGCTTACAATATGCTCGGGGGCTTGGCGCAAGATCTCTGAGAACTTCATCACGGAATCCACCTCTTTGATGTTGATCTGGAGGTGCTTGGCTATCTCCTTGTCCTGCTTGATGGCGGTGTTGATAAAGTTGTTGGCAAGGACCATGCATTCTTTTGGCGGAGGAGGCGACTGTGTCAAACCAATAGGAGCTGCAAAATTCCGACAAGGGAACGCATGAGTTCAATAACACAAAAAGTTTAGAGTATCTAACTTATAGAAGTACAAGACGGAGAATCACTTACTGAAGATGCTAATCTCAGCCTGCTGGAGGGTATCCTCCATGGAGTCTCGTTCTTGTCGGAGGATCTTGTATGCTTCAAGATTGCACTGATTTTGTTCATCCGCAGCTTTCTTCTGCTCTTTTAGCATCGCGATCTCCTCCTTCAAGCGGTTCATCTCCGTGTTAGCGGACTCTTGCAGAACCTTCATAGAGTCCTCGAGCATCTTCAGCATATTCTTCCTCTCCTTCGTAAGGATCTTGTTTTTGCTATCCAGCAACTCAATGTGCTTGGATTGCTCAACAATATCGTTGGCCTTGGCAATGGTTTCTGCAAGTCGGAGAAATAACAAGTACATGGTGAGTACTCGGAGAATGTTGGCACAAGACCAAGTCGAAGTACAAAAACGAAAGGAAAAAACAGACTCTTTCTCTTGGTGATTTGATCCTTCAAGAAGGCAGTTTTACCCTTTTCGGCTTCCAAATCCGCATGCATCTTCTGAAACTTCTCGTTGGCCACGCCTCTTCGAGCATCCTCATTCTGTGGAAAGAAAATTTAAAGATGTTTAGTCTACTTGGAGCATCTAGCTGGATAACTATCCATCTAGAGGCTTGGGGGCTACAGTGAGAGTTTTTTAAACTTGGCAATATGCTTAGTCTTTCTTTAAGCATCTAGTCGGAACTGATTCATTTTTCAACTAGAAGCTTGGGGGCTACAGTATAAAGTTTTTAACTCAGTCATATGCTTAGTCTTTCTTTAAGTATCTAGTCAGAACCAATTCAGTTACAACTAGAGACTTGGGGGCTACAGTATCAAAATTTACAAACACTGCGTATGCTACTCTGAAAGTATCTAGACGGAATAATTCATTCAAACTAAATACTTGGGGGCTACAGTGAGAAGTTTTCTAGCTTAGTCACTCTTAGAGCATTTAGATGCAAAGTCCTATGGTTTTCCGTCTAAATCCTCGGGGGCTACAGTGGGATACTCATATGAAATGCAAAAGGCAAATAAAACTTACAAGTGCGATGATCTTGAGGTTGGTAGTGCTCTCAGCAAGAAACTTGCCGAAGAAAAGGTTGTTTCCTCGCAAGATATCTGCTTGTCGGAGAAGTTCCTCAAGACCGCAGGTTGGAGATGGCGGCACTGCACCAAGAACCAAAGAGGAGCTGCTAGGCGTGAGCGCTAGGAAGACTATCTTCGGGAATTCTGTGGTTGTCCTGGGTGCGGAGGCGCCGCCTTCAGCACACGTTCCACCCACCACCACCGCCTTACCGCTACCGATGACATCCTTGGCCGGAGCTTCAGCCATTTGAGTTGCGGTACTTTCTTGCATCGCCTGTTCGTCGACAACGACGAGCTCTGCGGAGGCAGATGAGTCCACGTCCATGGCAGAAGGGACAGATGCATCCTTGGCTTGTGAGCTTGTTGGGCGGATGTAGGCTGGACGCTGGGAGTGGCAGGGGCGATGGCGGGAGATGCATGGTGAGGCACGTCACGGTGCAACATATCTTTAATATTTCTAGAAGCCCCCAAAGTTTTGGAGGTCTTCTTCAAACTAGTACTGGCCTTCTTCCTGAAACGTGCAAAAAAGTATAAGTACAGGAATAAGACGAGCAATGGACAAATGTCGGAGAGAAAGAGGCTTACACAACAGGGGGTGCTTTGGCAAAATGAATCCCGGTAATCTTTATTTTCTCCTGCTCCAGGGCGGCAGTGGACTTCTTGGAGGCTCCACCCTCCGTCTTCTTCTTCTTGCCTCCGTCGGCAGCATCAGAGGTGGCGCTCTTCTACTTTTGCGCCAGTGGGACATCATCGCCAGACACGACGATGAATTCCTTCATCTTCGGGTCATATATTTGGAAAGCCATGCTATCCTCATCTAGACTGCTGAGCTGTTAAGTGAAATCCCAAAAGTGTTAGAGGAGATGGTAATGGTTAGAAGGAAGAACTGGAGTACATGTCATATACGGAAAATAAATAGGTACCTCTGGGCACTTGCCCTCCTCGAACATGTCGTAGGTGATGGCGAAGCCACGCTTCCTGTCCTTCACCTTGATGATGTCCTTGAGGCGGAGCTTGACGGAGTCACTCGAGAAGTTGTCCTCGGAGATGCGGAGGCTATCCTTTAGAGTACTCATGCATCAGCTTGGAGCGGTGCTACAGAGGCTGGATCCACCTGACGAACTAGCACATGGCTAGGTCCAACCCGGTCAGACCCGTGTCTATGAACCACTCTATCCGCCTAATGGCGCGGGAGGCTTCGTTTTCGGAGGGAAGGGTGGCTTGGGACCTCCATGTCGGGGCTTCGGCAGTGGCTCCGTCGACGAAGTCCGGATACGTTTCTTCTTGGCCAGTCAGAGGGATATCTGGGCCGTAGGAGTACGTCCATTGCCAGTTCTTGCAAGACTCATGGACTACGATGTCGGGGAACCGCCGGCTAGGCGGGATCTTAAACCTAATTGTCCCACAGTTCCTGAGCTCGTCCTTGCCGGCTCTGGCTTCCCTCTTGACGGTGAACAAATAAATAAAGAGATCTAGCCTAGGCCTAATCCCTAAGTAACTCTCACAGAGCGCCGCGTAGTTGCTAAGCGCGAGGATGCTATTGGGGGAGAGGTTCTGAGGCTGTACTCGGTAATGGCTAAGGACAGCTATAAAGATATTGGAGATGGGCAAGGAAACGCCGCATACCAATTGGGCCTTGAGGTACACCTTCTCTCCGGCTTGGGAAGAAGGGGTGACCTCGCCGGCCGGCGCCGCCCGCCAGACGAGCCCCTCCGTCGCAGGGAGGTAGCCCTCGAAGAGCAGTTCCTTGATGTCGCGGTCCGTGATGTCCGAGACGCGCCAGTCCCCTTTGTGGGAATCGCTTTCCTCTTCCAGCAGCTCTAGTGCTGCTGGATTGTGGTCGCCGCTGGTGGATTCGACCACCGCGGACTTGGGAAGCACCAGGCCCTCTGGGGAACATGGACGGTGCTCACCGGCTTCGCCGCAGTGATGACTCCTTGGTGGCGCCAGAGAACTTGGTGCTTGATGTGGAGTCTTGTTGGGAACCCCAAGAGCAAGGTGTGAAGAGTACAACAGCAAGTTTTCCCTTGGTTGAGACCGAGGTTATCGAACCAGTAGGAGGAAGGAAACATCACGCAGGTGTTGCAAGCAACACAGAGACCTGCACAACACAAACTCAAGATTTTGCCCCAACGAATCAGTGAGGTTGTCAAGCTCACCGGTTTGCTGTAACATAGGATTGAACGTATGGTGTGGAAGGTAATGGTTTGGAGCAAGTAAACAAGTAACAGTGGAAGATGTATCAATGGTAAAGATTGTACCGGGGTCCATAGTTCACTAGAGGTGCTCTCCTTAGATAAACAACATGGCATGAAGGGTAAACAAATTACAGCGGGGCAATTAACAGGAACTGAGCAAGGCATAACAATGCAATTACTAGATATAAAGATCATATGAGGTTGATTGGGCAATACAACAAGATACATAGACCGCCATCCAACTGCATCAATGACTAGAACTCCACCTTCAGGTTATCATCCGAACCCCCTCCAGTATTAATTTGCAAGCAACAGACAGATTCTTTAAGCAAAGTGTGTAAGGTAAACAGTCCACATGTTACATGAACAAGAGACCGTTGTTTTCTCCGTAGTAGCAACAACACATCTACAACCAAAGAGATTATTGTCACTTCCCTTGGAAACTAGAGGCATGAACCCACTATCGAGCATAAATACCCCCTCTTGGAGTCACTAGCAACTACTTGGCCAAGATAACCACTAGCAACGGAGAGCATGCAAGATCACAAACAACACAGAGATGATAGAATCATAAAGATAAAACCATTAATCAAACCAACATAATAATCTCAATATCCATCGGATCCCCGCAAACACAACATGCATGATTACAAATAGATTAGATCTTGATCATGAACGGAGCTCACAAGATCTATACATGAAAGCACAAGGAAGGAGATACAACCATCTAGCTACTACATGGACCCATAGTCCAAGATGGAACTACTCACGCATCATACCGGAGAGAAGGCCTCCGGGATGATCTCCCCTCCGGCAGGGTGCCGGGAAGAGCTTCAGATCCCCCCAATCTAGGGACGATGGTGGCGGCAGCTACATACGGTTTCGTGGATTTCTAATCGGGTACTACGGTTTCTGCATCGGAGGCTTCTTATAGGCGAAGGGGGAGGACGAGGAGGCGGCCAGGGCCACCAAACCCTAGCCAGGCGTGGGCCCACCTGCCCCGCGCTTGGGGTGGGTCTCCCCCCTGGCTGGCCCCTCCGTCTCTCCTCTGGAGTTCTTGTTCCCCATGGAAAGTTATTGACTTTGTCCTTCGTCCCGTCCAATTCTGAGAATATTTCTTTACTAACTTTTTTGAAACCAAAAACAGCAGAAAACAGGCATCTGGCACTGTTGCAACTTGTTAATAGGTTAGTACCAGAAAACATGTAAAAAGCACCTCAAAGTGTGGACAAGTAAAGCAAAGTAGATACTAAACAAGCGTGGAGCATCAAAAATTATAGATACGTTTCCAACGTATCAACATCCCCAAGCTTAACTCTTGCTCGTCCTCGAGTAGGTAAGTGACAAACAGAATAATTTTTGAGGTGACATGCACCATCATAATAAAGATCCAACCATTTGCAAGCATTGAAAGCTGGGATCAAAGAACTCTAAACATGTGCATGAAAGATGGAGTTCTAACAATAGGACATAGTAACTATGCATGCAACATGGCAAGCTACAAACAAAGATCATGAATAGTATGCATTGAAAAACGTTTGTTTGTTTTACATGCAGAAAACATAGGATAATGGCAATCAGCTTGTCCCTCATAGAGTAGCAATAAAATGCATAGGAAACCTGCAAAGTTCACAAGGGTGACTAGAAACAAATAGCACAAAAGCAAGTAATAACACAATATGAATTAACTAATAAGCTTTGGAACACTGCACATAGAATGACAACTATGCTCTCTTAATGGTGCCTAAAGGTAGAAGGTGAAGACTCAAATAATGGTGGAAGAAAGGCCTTTTTTGTAAAAGAAGCAGGGTTACAAGTTTCAAAAAGAGCTTCCAAAAATTATGGTACTTGTTAGCTTTCAGCCCTCATTGCCCCTATCATAAGCATCTTGAAGTGGTTAAGGTTAAAGTGGCAAAGCTGGAGTATATGCTTGACGAAGTATAAGTTGGCAATCTCATGCCCCTTGAATACGAGGGACACACCTCATGCATACTCAACTTTGGGTCCAAGTAAGTTCTTGTCACTGTAAGTATTTGCATATCATTGAGAGACGCCAACGGGGTACCCCTTGCACATGGTACAGGAGCTTTCCCATAACCAAAATGACAAGGCAAGCAGACAATGAGCATCTCAGCGATTCTTCTTATGTACCATGGGAATATGGTGTTTTTTCTCTCTTTCCTCTTTTCTCAATGTGTCTCTTTTTTTATAAGAAGAATGCTTCATAGATGTCACTATGGTGATGCTTCAAGTTTCCACCATGATTAGGCATGGCTTAAGCTAGCGGCCCAAGCGTTTCTCTAACAAAGGATACAAACTCCATGGACTTACAAGTCCTCTCTTTATTTCACACCGGTGACATCCATAGACAAAAGAACATGATATCAATGGAGTACAAAAGTACACGTGCAATGTTGAAAACGTTCCCCGTGACAGCACGGTTCTGCTAATCCCAACTTATAAGTGCAAGCATATACAACAAAGTTGACACAATGGTTCAAGTTTATTAGGTGCAAAGAATAAAGTGTGCCATCAAGATCGTGAGGTCTTTAATCACGAAGTTTTCACATAACAAAATAGTTTTTAATTGGAAGATAGTTGAAAACAAGAATATACTTGGAATGGTGTAACACACCATGCATAGGAGTTTATAGTGGAGACTTTGGAATAACTTGGTTTCTTGCGAGTTGCAGGCATGAGTAGAACTTACTCATACAAGTGGAGGCTAGCAAAAGACTAGGAGCAACCAACTAAGAGAGCAATAATGGCCAAAATCATGCAGTGCAACAAAGCAAACTAATCAAATCAAAGAGTGGTACTACAAGTGAAGGACTAAATGATCATATAGGCAAATGGTGACTTGTGAGAGTCATAACATGGTGTAAACATGTGCCAAGTCAACCCAAGAAAAACATCAAAGGAGAATACCACAATACTATGCTTTTGCATGCTAAAACAACACATAATTTCTTCAAGGCACACTAAGCAATCCCAATTGTGTGGAACAAGACATGCTACAATAATAATCACTAAGCATAAGGTTAAAACAACACCTAGCACGTCATGCTAAAGTCTAAGTCACAGTCAATGCAAGCTCCTCTTGCACTTACAAGCAAGAACTTACTACTCCTTTCCAACACCAAGAAAACTTATTTGTAAAACAACACAACAAGAATGGGGGTCCAAACTAATTTATTCAAGCAAACTAAACAACCTAATCAAAGCAAACTAAAACTAAGATGCTCCAAGAACAACACAACTGTGCATGAAACAATAAAAACGAAGTGTCTAGACAGACCTGAGCATTTTATCGATGAAGAAGGGGATGCCTTGGGCATCCCCAAGCTTTGATGCTTGTACCTCTTGGATATTTCTTGGGGTGACACCATGTTGGCATCCCCAAGCTTGAGATTTTGTCCATTCTTCATCTCATTGCATCATTCTCTCTCTACACCTAAAATTTTTCCTTCATACAAAACTTCACACAATCTTCATTAGCAACATTAGTTTATTCAAAAGATATTAGACCACTAGAAAAGCTTTGGAACAGCAAGTATTTTCACTAAAAACACAAGCTACTGTAGTAACTCCTTCAAAAATCTCAATTTACCTGAAGAGAACTTAAAAAATCAATAAGAAGCAAATGCAAATAATGGCAGAAATCTGTCAAAACAGACCAGCAGGTACAAACCGATTTTGTCGAACATCTTCTGTTGCTCAAATCAAAAGGTGTTTAACTAACGAAAGTTAGATAACATACTGGGGGACTTATTTGTAAATTTTGAGCTCAACCCGAGTTACAGAGACTCCTCACGAATTTTTATGGTGGAGGACATAAATCTGTTTCGGGGCAGCAACTCCCCAAATCTTACTTCCCTCTCATTAGAGGTCATTATTGACACAAAAAGCAAACAAGAAGGATAAGGAAAGGTCATTACAGAAGTAATAACTTCCAAGACTCAAGTAAAATCTTGGTTTATCTCCCAACAAGTACTTTTCTTTAACGCCTTTAAGTTAGGCACAAGAAGCTTGAGAAGATGCTCACATAAGAAATATGAATTGAAGTCAAAGAGAGCATGAAGCAGCAAATTCAAAACTCATTTAAGTCTAATTCTCTTTCTATTCATCGAAATCTTGAACACAAATAAATTAACAAAGAAAAAAGTGACAAGCATAGGAAGATAAAACAAGAGTAACTTCAAAACTTTTAGAACATAGAGAGGTGTTTCAGTACCATGAAAAATTCTACAACCATACTTTCCTCTCTCATAATAATTTTCAGTAGCATCATGAATAAACTCAACAATATAGTTATCACATAAAGCATGCTTTTCATGATCTACAAACACATAATTTCTATCAAGCTCAAAAATAGTGGGATTAAAACCTTCACTGGTTTTACCCAAAGTAGATATTTCAAAAGGATCCACAGGAACATAGCATTCATCCTCCTTTGGTAAGCATGGGGGACAATCAAATAATATAAGATGTAAAGAGTTACTCTCATTAGAAGGTACGCATGGGTAGACCCATTGTTCCTCCTTTTTTTCATCACTCTCCTCTTCTTTTTCATTTAATGAGCTTCCCATTTCAACAATTTTTTCTTCCATAGGCTCCTGCAAGGCATTAGTCTCTTCCATTTGTGGAAAGCATCTATTAAAATATTCAAGAATATAGCCATTATCTTCCTTGTAATTATCAAAGAAGAATTTAAGTATCTCATAAACCTCATATTCATAAGGTGCACCATCAGTATTTTCAAGCAAACTAGCAAGTTCAAATGCACCCTTGAAGGCAATAAATTCTTCAATTTATTCCACATCATAAAAGTCATAATTTCCTTTAACATAAGAAGATATGGTAACATTATCATTACACTCACATTGAAAAGGCAGGTGTTTATACCTCCTATAGCAACAAGACTTATCAAAGCAATAAGTAACATTATAAGTAGCTCACACCTCTCTAGCAATAGTATTGAACTTATCAATTTGTTCCCATAATTGTTTCCCATTTTGTGAGAACCGGTGTTCCTTATAATAATACTTTTGTTCTTTCATGAACCCACCTTGCCAATAAGAACTACTTTCAAAGAAACCATCCATTGATAGAAAGCATGACCAAGCAAGGCAAAGACAGACTAGCAACAGCTAGAGCAGGAACTAATTTTTTTGTGTTTTTGAATAAAGCAAGCAAACCAAACTAGACTATATTTTTGGGGTTTTTTGGAAAGAGGCAAACAAAACCAAGAAAAAGAAACAAATCAAACTAAAAACAAAGTAAAGAGAAAGGAAGTGAAGGACTCCCCTAGTAAAGACGTGCTTAGCCTCCCCGGCAACGGCGGCAAAAAACTTGGTGATGACTCCTTGGTGGCGCCAGAGAACTTGGTGCTTGATGTGGAGTCTTGTTGGGAACCCCAAGAGCAAGGTGTGAAGAGTACAGCAGCAAGTCTTCCCTCAGTTGATACCGAGGTTATCGAACCAGTAGAAGGAAGGAAACGTCGCACAGGTGTTGCAAGCAAAGCGGAGACCTACACAACACAAACTCAATACTTTGCCCCAACGAATCAGTGAGGTTGTCAAGCTCACCGGTTTGCTGTAACAAAGGATTAAACATATGGTGTGGAAGGTAATGGTTTGCAGCAAGTAAACAAGTAACAGAGGAAGATGTATCAATGGTAAAGATTGGACCGGGGTCCATAGTTCACTAGAGGTGTTCTCCTTAGATAAACAACATTGCATGAAGGGTAAACAAATTACAGCGGGGCAATTTTCAGGAACTGAGCAAGGCATAACAATGCAATTACTAGTTAGAAAGATCCTATGAGGTTGATTGGGCAATACAACAAGATACATAGACCGCCATCCAACTGCATCTATGACTAGAAGTCTACCTTCAGGTTATCATCCGAACCCCCTCCAGTATTAAGTTGCAAGCAACATACAACTTATTTAAGCAAAGTGTGTAAGGTAAACAGTCCACATGTTCCATGAAAAAGAGACCGTTGTTTTATCCCTAGTAGCAACAGCACATCTACAACCGAAGAGATTATTGTCACTTCCCTTGGAAACTAGAGGCATGAACCCACTATCGAGCATAAATACCCCCTCTTGCAGTCACTAGCAATTACTTGGACAAGATAACCAGTAGCAACGGAGATCATGCAAGATCACAAACAACACATACATAATAGAATCATAAAGATAAAACCATTAATCAAACCAACATAATAATCTCAATATCCATCGGATCCCCGCAAACACAACATGCATGATTACAAATAGATTAGATCTTGATCATGAACGTAGCTCACAAGATCTATACATGAAAGCACAAGGGAGGAGATACAACCATCTATCTAGTAGATGGACGCATAGTCCAAGGTGGAAGTACTCACGCATCATACCCGAGAGATGGCCTCCGGGATGATCTCCCCTCCGACAGGGTGCCGGGAAGAGCTTCAGATCCCCCCGATCTAGGGACGATGGTGGCGGCGGCTACAGACGGCTTCATGGATTTCTGATCGGGTACTCCTGGTTTTTGCACCAGGGGCTTCTTATAGGCGAAGGGGGAGACCAAGGAGGCGGCCAGGGCCACCAAACCCTAGCCAGGCGCGAGCCCACCTGCCCTCGCGCCTAGGGTGGGTTTGTCCCCCCTGGCTGGCCCCTTCGGCTCTCCTCTGGACTTCTTGTTCCCCACGAAAAGTTATTGACTTTGTCCTTCGTCCCGTCCAATTTCGAGAATATTTCTTTACTAAATTTTCTGAAACCAAAAACAGCAGAAAACAGGAATCTGGCATTATTGCAACTTGTTAATAGGTTAGTACCAGAAAACATGTAAAAAGCACCTCAAAGTGTGGACAAGTAAATCAAAGTAGATACTAAACAAGCATGGAGCATAAAAAATTATAGATATGTTTCCAACATATCACGCAGCATCGCCTAACGCCACCATGGAGGGAGCAGAGCTGCTGCTTGCCATTGGAGAGGAGGAAGTGGTGACTGGAAGGATGGGGAAGCTAGGGTTTTTCGCGTACACGCGGAGAGCTCGAGGAGGTGCTTGCTGGAGGAAGAAGACGACGTAGGAGGAGAATGAGGTGAAAAAGTAAAAATCCACCGCAGTTACAATTTATAACCCTGGCGTCAAGATTCGTGCAAGATGATCGAACGATCGGCGCGTGGATGACGTGTGCGGGCGCGTGCGTGGAAATTTCTCCACATTCCCAACCATTGTCGCCAGTGGTTCGTATCTCTCGCGCGGGAAAACAGACATGATTGTGTTCTCTGCATGTGTCAGTTACGAGGCGTCGCTAACCTATGTCTACGTCGTCCTAGCTTTCACTAGCAGGTGAGCCATCAGATCAGAATATTCCGGCATGAACGGATCCAATCCGGCTATGGAAGAGTACGATAGAAGATTCAGCAATTCTCGGACTTACAAGTTGAAGATGGAGAAAACCTTGAAGGGTTCTTGGGAGGACTACATTTTATTTCTTGACGATTTGCCGACATCCATCTAGACGGAGCATACAACCTGAAAAGGCAAGACAATGCAAGATCTCGGAGTTCTCCGGGGGCTACTGTTGGGGATATGCTATATGGGTATCCTCATAGCATGTCTCCTATCCGGATAACCCGGGTGGCCCACAGTTGATAGCATGGCCTATGGCCTGCTGGGCGGACCAGTTATATGGATCTAGAAGGAAAGCCCATGCCGGATAAAGGAAGGCTACGGAGGAGTCACCGACGTACCCGGAGCCTTGGAGTGCAAGACACGCTAGACTAGATGTAAGCAGTGTA
The DNA here is from genome assembly GCA_916181665.1 of Avena sativa. Classification (NCBI taxonomy): domain Eukaryota; kingdom Viridiplantae; phylum Streptophyta; class Magnoliopsida; order Poales; family Poaceae; genus Avena; species Avena sativa. Next base: position 179,718,563 of record OV702284.1, on the reverse strand, counting down.
GGACTCTGTAACCTGTCCGGCTAGGACTTTTCCCTGTAACCCTAGGACCTAGCGACTATATAAGTCGGTCCTATGGGAGCCTTTAGGGCACGATAACTTAGATTCTCTAGTCACCTCGCACAGCGAAACAATCCCTGTAACTCGGCGTATTGCCCTTATAGTGATTTATAGCAGGAGTAGGATTCCGCCCACCGTTGATCTAAATCTGGGTAAGCTGTGTAGCCTCGTACCAGTCAACCGTCCGCCTTCCCCCACGTCTCTAAACACGCACTGTGAGGACCCCGTCATACTCGTTGGTAATACCACGACAGGCATGGTGATGAAGAAGGCCTTCGGGATGATCTCTCCCCTCCGGAAGAGTGGCAACAAGAGCTTCAGAACCCCCAATCTAGGGATGATGGTGGCGGCGGCTATGGACTGTTTCGTGGAGATTTGATTGGGTACTTAGGATTTTTGCCTCGGGAGACTTTTATAGGCGAAGAGGCAAGGTCATTGGGCGCCCAAGGGGGGCACACCTAGGGTTGGCGCGCCCCCTGGCCGCGCTTCCACTAGGTGTGGTCGCCTCGTGGCCCCACTTTGTTTGCCCTCTGGACTCTGTGTTCCTTCTGGTAAAATATTGACTTTGGATTTTGTCCCGCCCAATTCCGACAATATTTCCTTACTAGCTTTTTAGAAACCAAAAACAGCAAAAAACAGGCAACTGGCATTATGACATCTTGTCAATAGGTTAGTTCCGGAAAATGTATAAAAATGCCTCAAAGTGTAGAAAAAAACATAACAAAGTTGATACAAAACAAGCATGGAGCATCAAAAATTATAGATATGTTTACGACGTATCACTCCCCTCTTCATTGGTGTTGGTGTTGGGGTTTGCTCAGGCACAGTTGGTTCAGGTGTAGTTGGCTTAGGTGTAGTTGACTCAGATGTAGTCCAGTCATCATAATTCTTGATTATTTTAGCCATTAATTCCTCAGCTTCTTCGGGAGTTCTTTTCCTGGAAACACAATCAGCACAACTATCCAGGTATGTCCTAGATTCATCAGTTATAGTCCATTATAGTATGTATCAAGAAGCTCATTTTTAGGTATTGTACATCCAGGCTGTTGATATGTTGTAAACGTATCTATAATTTTTTATGATCCATGCTTGTTTTATATCATTTGTCTTATGTTTTGTCTACACTTTGAGGTATTTTTATACACTTCCTGGAACTAACCTATTGACAAGATGCCAGAGTGCCAGTTGCCTGTTTTCTGCTGTTTTTGGTTTTAGAAAAGCAAAAAATGAATATTCTCAAAATTGGACGGGACAAAAGCCAATATGCCTATTTTTCTCGGAGCAATACGGAAACACGAAGCAGAGACAGAGTAGGGCACCAGGTTGGCCACACCCTAGGGTGGCGCGAGCCCACCCTAGGTGTGCCACTAGGGGGTGTGGGCCCCCTGGGCCTCCACCGACCTTGCCTCCTTCGCCTATAAGAAGCCTCCAATGTTGAAACCCTAAAGGATCCATCATCCATCCATGAAAAGTTCCGCAGCACCGCCGCTATCGAAGGGGAGATTCGTATCGGGGGGATAACCCCCAGTAGGGTCACGAGGGGTGAAACGTAGCCTAGCTTGGGTAGCTCCGAGTAAAGAAAGAACCAGGCCAAGTAAGAACGGCCGGGAGAGAGAATCGTGTGCGGCCGACATAAGAACTATGTCGGCCCGTATAAGACAAAGTTGTTATTCTTGCAGGAACCAACGAGCCGAGTCTCCCGAGGAAGGGCCGAGTCATATAGGACGCGTGACACCTTTCCGAGTAAGATTCAGGAGGGACCACGGTAAAGCATGGTCAAAAGAGAAGGGCGATGTCGGGTGACACAAAAGGAGCCGGGTGACGCCCAAAGCAAGGGCTGGCGTACAAAGTTACTGCGTGACTTTAAAAGGAACAGGAGCGACGTACCAGAAGACCGTTAGCTATCATGCTTTGAGGACTGGGCCATTGGGCTTAGGGCAAGCCCATGACCCATCCCACATTGTAGGGACCAAGATCCAAACATTAAACCCTAGAACCCAAAGGGGTATAAGCTAGTTAGCGCTGCCTATATAAGGGAGAGCATAGCAGAAGTAGAAGAAGGTTGGACCAAGTAGGGAACTAGTGCCTAGAACACTAGTCCATACAGCTCAAGGAGCACTTGTAATTCTTAAGTATCAATAAAATTCCTAAGTGTGGAGAGTTCATCTTGTTCTTCGTGCATGGCTCGACCGTGCACTCCCTCCCCGGTGACCACAAGCACCCATTCGGCCCCCAACTTAAGCCTACCCATGGCATCTGCCGTGACACCACCACGACAATTCAGGGGACAGAAGTCTTCGTTCCGGCACCCTGCTAGGATGGGGAAGTGCCCCCGGAGCCATCTCCTTCGATCTCCACCACCATCTCCATCGATCTCCATCACCATCTCCATCGCCGTTGTTGATTGCCATGATGAGGAGGGAGTAGTTCTTCCTCGAGGCTAAGGGCTCTACCGGTAGCTATGTGTTCATCTCTCTCCATATATATATGCATGATCATATTGTGATCATGAGCTTTATAATCAAGTAGATCTACTCTGCTACTCAAGTGCTTTAATAGATCTCCAGCTCTCCCCACGTGTATGAAAGTGACAGCATGCATACCGTGGTGGCACTTAGGCTAGAGTTTACATAAATACTCAAGTTCTTCAATAGATCTCCGCTCTCCCCACGTGTGTGAAAGTGACAGCATGCACGCCGTGCTGGCACTTAGGCTAGAGTTCATAAATACTTATCATGAGTATATTTTGAGTTGGTTCTCTCCATGAAATTGTGGTGTTTGTTGGAACCATCTAGCGCTCAAGGTGAAAGTGTGGGGTTATCTAGATGGGGAAGGCGGACTTTGAGGTGTGCTTTTGTAGCCCTACAATGGATTAGAGTGTCCAACCAGAGAGTAGTTCAGGGTAGTATCATGAAGAAAATATATTTATATGAGAGTGTTCACTAGTGAAAGTATGATCCCTAGGCCTTGTTTCTAAACATTGAAACACCGTTTACAACTAGATATGTTGCATGTTTGCTTGCTTCCATCTTTATTTCAGATTGCCTTTAGTCTCTTCCTCACCGTCAAGATCTTTTCTGGCACTGTTACCACTTATAATCATCCATACCACTTGTATTTCACTATCTCTTCGCCGAACTAGTGCACCTATACACCTGACAAGTGTATTGGGTGTGTTGGGGACACAAGAGACTTCTTGTATCTTGATTGCGGGGTTGCTTGAGAGGGATACCTTTGACCACTTCCTCCCTGAGTTCGATAAACCTTGGGTAATCTACTTAAGGGAAACTTGTTGCTGTTCTACAAACCTCTGCACTTGGAGGCCCAACAAATGTCTACAAGAATAGAAGTGTGTAGACATCAAGCTCTTTTCTGGCGCCGTTGCTAGGGAGGTAAAGTAAAAGGTACTCACATCTTCTGGCTACTAAGCTATCTTCTAGTACTGTTGCTAGTGTGTGAGTGCTCAAAGTTATTTCCTTTATATTCTGCAATTTTGTCTTTTTGTTTCTTGTTTTCACTAGTTAGGCTTAATAGAAAACAACAAAAAACTTAGAGAGCTTTATAGTATTTATCTTGAGTTAGGACATGACATGTTCGAAGAGAAAATTAAAAAACCCATGGAACTTTATTTGCATGCTAATAGCAATGTTATTAGTATGAATTCTTTGAACACCATTATTGTTAATGCTATGGAAACGTCTAAGCTTGGGGAAGCTAGTTTTTATGAAAATGATATTTTTAGTTCCCCGGCTTTGGAAGATAGCTATTCTATTGCTTATGATGATACCAAACCTCCAATATATGATGATTACAATGATGAATATGATATTTTCAGCACACCTACTATTGAGGAGAAAATTAATTTTGATTACAATATGCCTCCTATATTTGATGATTATGGTGATGAGAATAATAATGATAGGTATTTTGTTGAATATTCTCCCACTACAATTAATAAGAATGACTATGCTTATGTGGAGAGTAATACTTATTATATGCATGTGGCTCATGATAAGAATGTTTTATGTGATAGTTATATTGTTAATTTTATTCATGTTGCTACTAAAAGTTATTATGAGAGAGGGAAACATGGTCTTAAGTACCTTAAAAATATTAAGTTTCCCCTCTTTATGTTGAAAATTTTGAAGTTGCATTTGTTTTGCTTTGCTATGCTTGTTGCTTTGTGCTTTCATGACTTGTTTCTTTACAAGATTATTTTCATAGGAAGTCGGTTAGACTAAAATGTGTTTTGAATTTGCATCTTGATGCTCTCTTTTACTTCAATTCATATTTATTATGTGAGCATCTTCTCAAACTATCAAGCCTAACTTAAAGGCGTTAAAGAAAAGTACTTCATGGGAGATAACCCAATAGTTTTCTTGAGTCTTGGAAGTTATTACTTCTGTAATAACCTCTCCTTGACCTTTTTATTTGATATTTGTGCGAAGAATAACCTCTAATGAGAGGGAAGTAAGATTTGGGGAAGTTGCTTTCCCGAAACAGATTTTTGTGCTTCACTGTAAAACTTTGTGAAAAATCTCTATATATCGGATTGAGCTGTAATTTTTGAATAAATCCCCGAGGTTGTTAGCTAGCTTTCGTTAATTAAACACTTTTTGATTTGAGCAACAGAAGGTCTTCAAAAAAATAGGTTTCTACTTGCTGGTCAGTTTTGACAGATTTCTGCCATTATTTTCATTTGCCTCTTTATTGATTTCTTTTTGAGTTCTCTTTGGGAAATTGTGATTTTTTAAGGAATTGCTACAGTATCTTGTGTCTTTAAAGAAATTTTTTCTGTTTTGAAACTAAACCCCAAAGGTTTATTATCTTTTTAATGCACTAATGTTGCTAATGAAGATTGTGTGAAGTTTTGTATGAACGAAAAAATTTAGGTGTAAGGGAAGAATGATGTAAAGAGATGAAGAATGGACAAAATATCAAGCTTGTGGATGCCACCCCATGTCACCCCAATAAATATTCAAGAGGTACAAGTGTCAAATCTTGGGGATGCCCATGGCATCCCCTTCTTCATCAATAAAAATCTCAGATCTCTTTCTAGACACTTCGTTTTTAATGTTTCATGCACAATTGGGTTGTTCTTGCAGCGTGTTTGTTTTTTTAGTCTTCTTTTGCCTGGTTTGCTGCAATAAGTTGGTTGGATTCCAGCACACTTATTTTGGAGAGAGACACACTCTGTTTCCATTGCCTAGAACACTCTAGTTTTCATTCTTATTGTCTTGTGAGTGTTCTCTTTTGCTAGCACTGTGTTTAGCCTTAGTTTTCTTGTGCTTTCAGCTTAGAACTTTTTAGTTCTCCTTTGTGTATTTGTGAGACAAGCTCACTGATCTTTGTTGATGATTATATTTGTTGGTTGTTTCAAATAAGTCGACTGGTGTTGGAAAAGAGTAGGAAGCTTCATGCTTAGGTTGTACAAAGCTTGTTTTGACTGTGGCTTAGACTTTATCATGTCATGTTAGATGTTGATTTGACTTTATGATTAATGATTATTGATGTAGCATGACTTGTTCCAAACAATTAAGATTGCTTAGTGTGCCTTGAAGGAATCATGCGTTGTTTTAGCATACAAAAGCATAATATTGTGGTACTCTCCTTTGATGCTTTGTTTGAGTTGACTTGGCACATGATCACACCATGTTATGACTATGAACCAGTCACCTTAGCCTCTATGATCATTTAATTTTTTGACTTGTGATACCACTTTATGCTTTAATCAATAATGTGTTGTTGCTTTGCATGATTATGGCCATTATCGCTCTCTTAGTTGGTCGCTCCCAGTCCTTTGCTAGCCTCCACTTGTATTGAGTAAGCTCTACTCATGCATCCAACTCCCAAGAAACCAAGTTATTCCAAAGTGTCCACTATAAATTCCTATGCATGGTGTGTTACACCATTCCAAGTATACTCTTGTTTTATCTATCTTCCAAATTAAACTTGTTATGTGAAAGTTAGTGGTTAAAGCTCTCACAAACTTGATGGCACACTTTATTTTTCTTGCCCCTAATAAACTTGAACCATTGTGTCATCTATGTCGTATATGCTTGCACTTATATGTTGGGAATTAGCAAAACCGTGTTGTCACGAGGAACGCTTTCAACACCTGTAAATATCTAACCAGTTGATATCATGCTCTTTTGTTTATGGATGTCGTCGGTGTGAAATGAAAGGGGAGCTTCTAAGTCCGTGGAGTTATGTGTGTGTGTTAGAGAAACGCCCGGGCCGCTAGACTAATCCATGTCTAATCATGGTGGAAACTTGCAGCATCACCATAATGAGCAAGCTATGAAGCATTCTTCTTATAAAAAAGAGAGATAGAAAAAAGATAAAAATAAAAAAATATGAGAAAATAGGAAAGAGAGAAAAGGCACCATTTTCCCATGGTAAATAAGAAGATTGCTGAGATGCTCATTGTTTGCTTGCCTTGTCATTTTGATATGGGATAGCTCCTGTATCATGGGGCAAGGGGTACCCCGTTGGCAGTTCTCTATGATACACATGTACTTACTATGACAAGAACTTAGCGCTAACTAAAGTTGAGTAGCATGAGGAGCGGCCCTCGTACTCAAGGGACATGAGAGTGCCAACTTATACTTTGCCAAGCATATACTCCATATTTTGTTCACTTTAACCTTAATCACTTCAAGATGCTTATGATAGAGGCAATGAGAGCTGAAAGCTAACAAGTACCATAATTTCTGGAAGCTCTTTATGAAACTTGAAATCCCCGCTTCCCTTTGAAGGGCCTTTCTTCCACTTTTATATTGAGTCTCCACCTTCTATCTTTATGCACCAATTAAGAGAGAATAGTTGTCATTCTTAGTTTTATGTGCGTTGTCCCAAAACTTATTGATTGATTCATAATGTTGGTATTGCATGTTCTTGAACTATTTGTATCTAGTCACCCTTGTGAACTTTGAAGGTGTCATATGCATTTATGTTTTGCTACTCCATGAGGGACAAGTTGAATACCACTATGCTATGTTTTCTTTATGTGAAACAAACAAACGTCTTTCAATGCATTATTATTCATGATCTTTGTTTGTATCCTTTCATGTTGCAACATAGTTGCTATGTCTTATTGTTAGAGCTACATCTTTCATGCTCATGTTTAGAGTATGTTGATCCCAGCTATCAATGCTTTACAAATTCTTTGATCAAGATTGTGATGGTGCATGTCACCTCAAAAATTATTCTTTTTATCACTTACCTACTCGAGGACGAGAAGGAGTTAAGCTTGGGGATGCTTGATACGTCGTAAACGTATCTATAATTTTTGATGCTCCATGCTTGTTTTATATATTTTCTCTTATGTTTTGTATACACTTTGAGGTATTTTTATACACTTGTTGGAACTAACCTATTGACAAGATACCATAGTGCCAGTTGCCTATTTTCTGCAGTTTTTGGTTTCAAAAAAGGTAAAATTTAAATATTCTCGGAATTGGACGGGACAAAAGCAATACGGAAACACGAAGCAGATACGGAGTAGGGCACCAGGGTGGCCACACCCTACCAGTGGTTGTTGTCACATCCCAAAATTTTCCAAATTTTGAAATGTGAAAAATAAATAAACAAAATAAATAATTGTTGAAATTTAGGGTGAAAAGAAACTTTTTGATTCCAAATGGAAACATCAAAACCCTACTTGAACAAACCTTGAAGAAATAGGATTCAAACAAAATTTCAATCAAGTGAAATGCTTTCATCAATGAATGTACCTTGAAATTTAAACTTGGGAAAATAAACCAAAACCCAAAACCTTAATGGAATAAATCATTCCAAAGATCTCTCTAAGACTATGGATTTGATCCATATAAAAATTGGTCAACAAACATTTATAAATGATCAAAAATGATAAATAAAAATATTATAAAACCATAGAAATTGGTTTCACTTAATGTGGAATCATAGATAAAAACTTATGAATTTAATAAGTTAAAAGAAATTAATTTTCAAAGCTAATAAAGCTCCTATCTAAAATCCATACCAAATTGTGATCAAAGTAATCCAAAAAGGATTTAAAAAGATAAACAAATATTAAATAAAATTATGCAAATTGGAATCACCAATTTTGGATCTATAAATAAAAATATATGGATTTTATAAGATAAAGAAAGAAAGAAATAAATAAGGAATATTTAAAATCCAAATTAAATCTTGGCCAAATCCATAAGCAAATTAAATAAAGCTAAATCAAATAAAATAAAGGGATAGAGAATAAACAAATAAAATTATATGGGATTAAACCCTATTCTAATTAAATTTAATAAAGACAAAATCCCTAATAGAAATGATTAATTAAATCATAGGAAAATAATAATTGGAATTTTCCCAAGTGGAATAAAAGTTATTTAATTAAATTAAATGGAATCAAAGAATTATCTGAATAAAAATTTATATGGGATTAAAACCATATTTGATTTTATTTGAATAAACAAAATGCCCAGTTTAAATGATTATCAAATCATATTAAAATATTTTAAATAATAATTCAAATGAAATTATTTGCACTAAGGAATAAATAAAACCTACTGAAAAAGGTTTGGTGAAAATTAGAATTCAAAAAAAGAGTTTGAAAATATATTTTATATCCTATTTAAATAAAGGCAAGTGCCTATTTTAAATAAATAATAAACCATGAATGAATAAAATAATTATTGTAAAATGGTCTTCAAAATACATGTTTAAACAGAATAGAAAATTACTGAAAGTTTGGTAAAAATCTAAATTCAAATGGTGTTTGAAATCATGTGAATGAATTCAAAACAGAATAAAAGAAATAGAAAAAGAAAAAAATAAACAGGAAAGAAAAAAATAGAGAAGAAGCAGCCCAGCCCAACTAACCTGACCTAGGCCCATCGCAAGACCATGCAGGATCCCTCTCTCTCTGTTTCATTTTCTCACTCACCCGCACCCCCTCACCTCACTGACGAATCGGACCCACATCACCACCTCATCTCGTCTTCAACCCCGCTGACCCCGCCCCTCTTCCCTCCTCGCCGTTTTCTGCCATTTATTCCTCGCATGAATTCGTCTTAATGTTGCAGCAATTACACTCCGTGATTACTCTCGTTAACTCGCCTCGCTCCCCTCTACCTTTCCCCCTAGATCCCACTCCACGAACGCCACCAGGCTGCTCGAATGGTTTGCTAAACCCCACTGTCTCTGACGCACTCCGGCGACGATTCCGGCCGGAGCTCGCCTCCCCTTGCTCCCAGACCTCCATGAGCCTACTCCCTACGGTCTTGCGCACTCGTCAGTACCCCTGGCTCGCCCGCGCATAATCCACAGCATCGGCAACGACTTCAACTGAACGTCGCCGCCGTCTGCCATTACTCCGTCGAGCTCCCTCGGTAACCTCTGACCATGCCTCCTCCTCTCATTGACACACGCACACTCTCCTCTCTCGCGTGCATCTAACGCACCCTCGTTTTTCCTTGGCGTGCCTTGTAGCTTCGCCTCCATCATCGACAGAGCGTGCCCGACGCAGACACGAACTCCAGCGAGGAATTCCCTTCGATCTTGTGCGCCCCTGTCCCTACGAAGACGACGTTGAGCATCTACACGCTTTGGCGAATCTGGTGAGCATTCCCCTTCTCTCCTTTGCTTCCTAGAACCATCATGCCAGCATCGCCTGAGCGTCGCCGCCGCGCACCACCGTCGAGCACCGCCAAACCTTGGTCATTCGTCTGTGAGCTGTTAGATCTTCACCTTGTGGCATAGATAGATTGACTAACCGAAGGGGTATGCGCTAATCTGTGCCGCACGATCAACTTTAGATCTAACGATCCACGTTAGATGATCCACGCGAACCGGTATCTACAAATAGGAAACAGACGTGTGGCATGTGAGTTGATTTAAAAACAGATTTAATCCTATTAGATGTTTGAATTTGTAAATTCCATAACTTTTGATCCACACGTCCAAATTTTGCAAACTTTATATCAATGGAATCAGAAAAAAGAATTCTATCCAACCATGCACTTTTTTTTAATGTTTTTCTTCTGTAAAATTGGTTGTTTTTGCAGAAACATGTGTAGGCATATTTTGTGTATATAATTTATTCTAAAAAAAATTTAGGGTAAAATCTTTTGTAAATGGATTGCTTTGAACCAACTGACCATAGAAACCAACTTTTGGATTTAAAAATGTATTTTATGACACTTAGGAATTATTCCTTTGAATTAAAGCATTTCAAGTTAAATAAAAATGTTGAATATGTTTTAAAAATGCTTTTTGAGTAAAACCTTTTGAAAATGGTTTGAATTAAACTCTCTGACCCTAAACACCAAGTTTTAGGATTTAAAAATATATTTGGTGAACTCTAGAAAATTATTACTTTGTTTAAAGGTATTTCCAACAAAATAAAATATTTCTTTGTTTTAAAAATGGTTTTTAGATGAAACCTTTGGCAAATGGTTTAATATTTAAAAGCACTAAAATTTGAGTTTAAAAATATATTTGTCAAACACTAGAAATTATTCTTGGAATAAAATCAATTCTAGCAAAACAAAAATGATTTAAAGTGGCCATTTTCACAAACTTGATATCAAATGGTTTTGCCACATTTATAAATGAACAATGGGTGTTTTATAATGTTTATAACCTATTACGAACCACTTTTGCCAAAACAAAACAATCTTTGGCATGCTTTCATGCATTTCTTTGTTTTTATTATTTTATGTGTTGAATTGTTTGAATGCTAGATTGAATTTGTGCCTTGATTGAATTGTAGTGAAATTTGAAGAGTGTGACTATTGCAAAGATCAAGGAGTGAAATTATATTCTCTACCAAAAAGTCAAGTGGTGCTTCATACTTTTGTCCCATTATTTTCACTATGCATTATTGATATTTCTAAGTAGGACTTGCATGGAATTTTACTAAGTATGTTGTGCCATGGGAAATCCTAGTAGATGATGCCTTAGTAGAATTTTCCCTAATTTAAGATTCCTACTACTATCATGCTTAGCTTAGCTAGTAGAAAACAAGGGTGGATTATATTCATGCTATGAGATATTTTCTAAGTCTATGACTTGCATTTTGTTTAATAAAACAACTATGTGAATAAATCACCTGGGTGGAATGGAAAGGATGGATTTATGTTGAGTGGTTACACAAGGCCAGGGGACTGGTGAACCTTGTGTATCACACATGTGGAATGCCACCCAGGAACAAAGAGATTTGAGATGTCAAATGTTGAGAAGCTTCAAGTGCAGCCACTTGGCATTATGGGCTCTGCCTAGATCATATAGGTCGCAATAACTTAGCCAGATGGACAGTTGGTGGTAGGGGATGATAGGTTTGGAACGCATCCATTTTGGTCTAAGGGAAGGCTTCTGAAAGATCTTGTCTCGATGCATGTCGAGTCTTGTGGGGAAAGTGCACCACCTCTCGAGAGAGTAAAATCTAAGTACTTAGTCGTGTCCCCGGCAATGGACAATTTGAGCATCAATACATGGAAGCTATCAAGAATCTCCTCATCCCAATTTCTAAGTTAAAATCTTGTGGTTGAACAAGGGTTAAAGGATCTTCAATCTTTGATTGGTAGATGCCTTGGGTGATTTTTTCCAAACAAAAATTTAGTGTTTTCAACTTATAAGGAAAATCTATTTTGAGCAAAGCAAGCCTAAGCTCCACTTAGCCAAATGCATATAGATGATAGATACCACTACTCTACCATAGTATCACTTGCCAATACAATTCAAATGTATTGACCCTTGTGGCTGTAACTTATTATGTTGCAGGTTTGTTTGATGTTAGTGAAGTGTGTTGATTAGGATTACAAGTCTACAACCAACATGATTGCCTGTGGCACTTTGAAGATGAAGGACACCATGCTACATAGTTATTTCTGCTGCATTGTAATGAGAAAGCCAAATGAGCTATGTAAGATGTAATGAATTATTTTATTCCTGGTTATAAAGTTGTATTATGACCTTTGTTTCTTGATATTACATATTAACTGTGGATGCTAGCTATTGATCTAGGGACTAGCATTGTAAACATAGGGATCTCTACCTTATTAAAGGTTGGGACCTCTACAATTGTAGGGGTTCGTAGCATAGAAAACAAAAAATTCTACCGCTGATCTATCTACTAGATTGTAGCAACGAGTCGATTAGAGTACTCGCCCTCGAAGATTCCAAAGCAGTTAACGAGAGCAGATTCTCGTGGATGATGTAGTCGTGCACTTGCCGATCTCACTATCGCGCAGACGATCCCTCCGGCGCTGCAATCCTGCAGCGCTTCCTATTGGGGATATGCTATATGGGTATCCTCATAACATGTCCTCTATCCGGATAACCCGGGTGGCCCATAGTTGGTAGCATGTCCCATGTCCTGATGGGCGGCCCAGTTAGATGGATCCAGAAGGGAGGCCCATGCAGGATAAAGGAAGGCTATGGTGGAGTCACCAGCGTACCCGGAGCCTTGGAGTACAAGACACGCTAGACTAGTAATAGACAGTGTAGGACTCTGTAACCTATCCGGCTAGGACTTTTCCCTATAACCCTAGGACCTGGCGACTATATAAGTTGGGCCTATGGGAGCCTTTAGGGCACAATCTCAGACAACTTAGTATTGATCAGCATACACCTCGCACAGCGAACCTATCGATGTAACTCGGCATATTGCCATTATAGTGATTTATAGAAGGAGTAGGATTCCGCCACCGTTGTGGGATCTGAACCTGGGTAAGCTGTGTTACCTCGTACCCGTCAACCACCCGCCGTCCCCCACATCTCTAAACACACACTGTGAGGACCCCTCCATGGCGAACTCGTCGGCAATACCACGACAGTTGGCGCCCACCGTGGGGCAAGAGGTGCTTCAGGATCTTCAGCGGGCGAGGACCAAGATCTTCGCGGGAATCGGTGAAACCATAGTCATCGGTCGCGTTCTCTTCTCCAAGAACGTTCCGATCGTCCCTCCCGACGAGTTTTGTATCCCCGCGAAGATGAACCCTACGCGGTGTTCGATCGTTCCTATCGGAGACATCCACCTCTACATTGGCGAAACCGACTCAGGCACTAGTTCCCTGGGAGTCAGAGGAGCATCAAGACCCGCACGGACCGCCTACGGGAAGGGTACATTCGTGGAAGGATCGATGTCGGATCTCTCCTCAGAGTTTGACGGCAAAGATCAGAAAAATTCAAGTCCCACCCAAACCGCCCCTGTGCAGTATATAACGGTGGAAGATCACTGCAAGTCCGTCGGCTTCGTCTCTGCGTCTAGACAGCAGAGATCCAAGTTCGTCGGCGTGGTCACCAACTTTGATCTAGCGCGTTGCGTTCAAAGAGAGGGCAAAAACCCCCGCGATTACCTCGCTAGATGGCTCAGTATACGAGCCGATCTGGCCCACTACCCCAATGTTGATGCTATGTATCACTTTGTGGAAGGAATAGACCAGGGAACGCTTCTCCGGCATTCTCTAGAGCGGCAGCAAGCTTCAGGACGCCTCACCTTTGACCTTTGAAAGCATGGTGAACACCGTCAACAACTATGCGGAGGCCGAAGGGGCAGCTCAGACGGATCTTGCGCTCATTGGCGGAGCACCGCCGCCTCAGGAACCGCCACCACCGCCTTCGGCCGCCATGGCCGCAGTTGCACCACCACCTCCAGTAATTGTCGCTGCTATTGCACCTCCACTGTAACATCCCAAAAATAATAAACTAGAATCATCAAACACTAATCACCAAATTTAGGGTTAACAAAAACTTTTCCAATAAAAATATGAAAGCATTCATATGAGTATGCATTAAAATGTGGATTCTTTTGAATTGCCATGATTATGTGTTTCTTTGCTTGTCAAATGATTCTTAGGTTAAATAAACATCATCTAAACATTCCCCAAACTTTTCCCAAAGACAAACAAATCAAAAACATCAAATTAAGTGAATGGTCACTTTTGCCAATTTAACTCCCATGCCTACTTTGGCTATCTCTAACTTTCAGAACTTAACAGAAACTTGTTTGGATCTTTGCACCCCTTGATAGTACTCATAACAAAGTACCAAGGCCCACCTTGTGATCATCCAAAAACATTTGAATGCATAGTTTAAATGACAGTTTAAAATTGAATCTATCTCATATCAGAAGATCCCACTTTTTCAAAAACCACTCAAACAAGCTCAATTTTCAAAACCCAAGCATCCAAAGAATCCTAAACACATGCCTAGCACACCCACCAAACATCTTTTCAAAATTCAAAACTTGAGTTCTTGTGGCCATTTCATCAAACACTTGGAGGCAACAAATCAAACTGGCCAAACTTCACTGTTATGAGCAGTAATTTGGCTAAGCAATGTTCACCATTGATCACCCTTGTCTCCCCAGTGCCAACCAGTCCTTTGACCACCCATAGCCCCTACCCCTTGCACCATACCATGCCAACCCGAGCACCTCCTTGCCAGCCGACCATGGCAAGCTAGCAGGAGCGTTCATCGCGCTTAGCCACCATGTCCAGGAGGAAGCCCACCGTCCACCGCCACCCCCTGTCCAGCGCTTGAACCTTGCTAGCCACTGGACCACACACCCACGCCATGCCAAGATTCTCTAAGCGCATGCCAAGAGCGCTCCAGAGCGCCACCCTCGACACACGCCCACAGACCGCGCGCCGCCCTCGCCGCATGCACGCGTGATCACCACCGTCCCAGCAACCCCGCAGACACCCCCGTTCACCGCCCCATGCCTCACAGCCACCGCTCGTCGTCGAAGACGCCGCCTCTGCCGCGCGGAGCACCGGGCGTTCCCGACCGTTTGCCACCGCCCCTACACGCCCATTTAAACCATAGAGCATCACCAGGAGACCACATGTCGATCGCCAACCTCGGCCATGCCTCTAGCCGCCCGTAGCCGTGTCTCCACCGTCGCCTGCCCATCCCGTTTGGTCTCGCTGTCGAGCCTATAAAAGGAGGCCACCCCCAACCGATTGAAGCACACCATTTCACGCCCCTCACCTCACTGATCGTTCCATCCCGTAGCCGGAGCAAGGAGAGCAGCGCATCTCGAGCTCGCCGGTGACTAGTTCATCGTCGACGACGACCCTCAGCCATCGATCTTCATTCTAATCCAACGCACCATATCGCCCCGTATCGCTTAGCGTGTTAAGAGTCACTGACCGGTAGACCCGTCCGGTCAGTTGCGCCCCGCGCTGCGGAGTGACACTAGGCCGGCCCATTACCCCTTCCCGCGCAGCCCACTCGTTTGAATTTAGCTTTATCTATTTTTATTCAAACTTAGTTCTGTACCGATTTTCAAAAATCAACCCAGCTCGATTCAGTGAACCAAATTGAATGAAACCAATTTTGTTAGAAAGGTATTGAAATGCTTAATCCAAGCCCATTGGATTCAAATCATTTGAATCTATAGACCAACCTTGGTAAAAAATAACAAGTCAGAAGCTTTTCTGCATTCAAACATTTTTCAAAATTAAACCATAATAGCTTTTGAGTTGATTCCAACTCTCAAAAATCACATTTGATCATACCCTTCAGAATATATAAAAACATATGGGTTTACTTATAGAAATAATGTTCAAGTATTAAAAGAATGCCACATAGACATTTCTAGTCACGTTATTTAATGGAAATAAAAGGTTAAACCTTATTAAATCGTGACACCACTTTAAATCACATTCCCATGTACTGAAATATGTGGTGATGACATGTGTCAACATGATCCCATGTTTGAGTTGGAGAATATTAAATCATAAGTAGTTTTTCAATGAGTAGAAATTACTTTTCTAAAAATAAAATAAATAAGACAAATGCTTTATTCTTGTGATGTTAGTGATGATGCTAGATCATATATAGAACCCTTTTGTGTGATGATTGAAAGTAGTTAAGTATTGTTTGGTGATTGTGTACCTCGTATTTATTCATAGACGCTAGTACCGACCAAGGATACGAGGAGGAAGGAGGATACTATACAGAAGAAGCCGAGGAGAACTTCAACCACTGCTCTGCACAAGGCAAGCCTAATACTACTAGTTGATTGAGCAAGCTATTAACCTTGCAAGACTAACACTTACAATTATGAAAGTTAGATAACCTATGCAATGCATTAAGCATGCTTGGTTAGACACATTTGATGATACCCAATCCTAGTTTTACTTGCAAGCTTTCTACTTTATTTCTTTATCAAAGCTTTCTATTATAGTTTACTTAAGTAAATTGTAGATAATTGAAGGTTGCATAAAGAGCATTAAATTTGGCCTAAGCTAGATAATCTTGATGTCCTCCTAAGGCATGATATTCAACTTAGTTAAACTCCACTAGTTTACCACCCCTCATTATTACTTACCCCCACTTGTAGATGCTAGTGCTAAGCATAAAACTTGATCAACTTTAGATGGGAATACTTGGTGGCAAATGGTTATGAAAACCTTGGAATGATGGATCATTCTATTGAGATGTTTTGACATGTGTTTCCGAACACCAGATGATTTTGATGATGAGAATGTTAAGGCATGAGCCTTAGCCCTTTATAAAACTGATGGTTGTCTGGATGCGATACCATTCCAATTTTATTGTACAACCACAATACCCGAAGATTGGGTAGGGCTTGACTGGAAACTTATATACCTTAGTATTGGTTCCCTCACGGCCAAGGTTTGAGCTGAGGCTACCTTGTGAAGATTGTCCACCTGTGCAGTACCCAAGATGACAGTTGGTCATGGTTGGGAGGCCAAACTCACAGGAGAGGTTCTTATACTAGGGCGTGTAATTGAAAGGTTAGGATTGATTATCCGCATACTGAGTATGGTGAATTCAGGATTTGTTCCTGACGGATCTATCAAATGTGGTGTTGAAAGTGTACAATCTCTGCAGAGTGTCAAACTATTCGAATAGCCGCGTACGCGGTTATGGATAGTTGGAGTGGCCATACTGTTCCCCCGTCAGATGTTTTCAAAATGACTTGTGAAATGAATGGAGATTTTGACTTGACCACAACAGAGTTGTGATATGAAATACAAGTTCCCACTTAGGTGTTATAAAATCTCAACTAGCTTTTCTTGCTTCTGAACTTAGTAGAGGTAAATCTGGCTTTTTGCAAAACAACCCTAGAGCTTAGTGTCCTACTACAAAAACCCCCTTCACTTGTTAGTATTAGTTTGCGAGTACTTAAAGAGTACTCATGGCTTTGTCCCTGGTTATTCCTGTGGCCAGACTATGAAGAGGAGTATCAGGAGGATGAACCCCAGGAAGGTTACGACAACTAGGATCATCTCCCATCGTCAGCATTGCCTGTGACCCCGAAGATGGAGCTTCGCCTACGCTACCGTTATTATTACGTATTCCGCTGCTTGAGTTGTATTAAGAACTGGATCATGAGATCCTTATTTGTGTAAGACCTTATGTATGGTTTGTAATGGATGATGTACTGTGGTATCCAAATCTGTTATGTCTTGCAAAAATGGTAATCCTGGGATTGCAATGTATGGCATAACAGGCATCTGGGATTAAAAATCCGGGTGTTGACAAGTTGGTATCAGAGCCATCCTGACCATAGGAGACCCTAGTTAGACTGGATGTTTGAATCAAAAACTTAGTTTCAAAACCAAAGGAAACAAATATTTACAAAAACTTATTCCCATTCTTATCACCTTGATTCTTTCATAAAAATTCATGTTCCTCACAAACTCTTGCAAAATACATAAAATTTGACACACTTGATCACTCTACTAACTTACTCATCCTATATTCTTTTAGATGGACGTGAAGTACAACAAGTTTTATCAGTTGGGGAATGGAGGAGACCTTATCTTTGATCGGGATTTGGACCAGCTTTCGGAACTTCTGGAGCGTCCGCACCCCGAGTTCTTCGGATCTCAGCTCAATGATCAAGGAGGAGAGGATCTGCGGTGGCTAATTGTTGCAAGTCTCCGAGGAAAGATTGAACCCCCCATTGCTGAGGGAATTCAGTTCACATTAAGAGAGAACAACTGTCTCGATGGACTTGCCAGGGCCATGCAGGAATCTTTTGCCCGTCTGTGTGGGCAGAGTATCAACCAGATCAAGGGAACCCGCTTTGAGTTTTGTCCAAGGCGTGATGCTAATGGACAGCCACTGGAAGCCCCATATCACCACGAGCTGAAGACCCAATTGGACCACCTTAGCTTCATGATGTATAATCGTCAGCAGGAATTGGACAATTGCCGTGACTACTCCAATCACAAGTCCGCCATCATCAAGACGAAGGATCAGACCATCGCCATGCTAGCAAAGGATCGCAAGTCTCGCCGCCGTCAGCTTGATAAGAAGGAGCGCATCATTGCCCGTCTTTGCCATCGTATCTCGGATTTGGAGGAGACCATCCACGAGAGAGACATGCAGTTGGAGGAAAGGGAGAATGCCGGAGAGGATCTTCGTGGAGACCCCTACTCCTATCTCAGCGATGATGATGACTTCCTGGAGGATCAGGCTATGGATTTCTTCACCGATGAGGATGATTACGCCTTCATCGATGACGATGAGGATGACGACTACACCGACTCGGAGGAGTAGTACCACTTGAGCACTAGCGTAGTGAGTTGTATTCAGTCCCCCTGTATCGTAGTTCCCAGAATGGTTCTTAAAACCATCTTTTTACCTTTGTTGTGGTGTGTGTTTGTATCGTGTGCTATGAACGAATGAATAAAAAGCAAGTTGCTAGAAAATCTGAGTCAAACTTTAAAAACTTTCCAAAGTCCTTGAACCTTAGAAATTGCCCTCTTTTCTCATGATCTATCTCAATCTTTAGATGCCACGCGGAGGAAGTGGTTCATCCCCGGACCCGATGTTGCAGATCCTGCAAATGTTGGTTTCTGACCTCGAAGCTGAAAGAGCCGAACGTCAAGCCAACCTAGCCACCCTTCAGCAGATAGCTCAGCTAGCCCACAACAATCAAGGCCACGGAAATCAGGACAACCATGGATCTAAGCTCAAAAATTTCCAGAACACCAACCCACATGTTTTCACTAAGTCAGAAGAGCCCCTATACTCCGATGATTGGCTGCAAACCATGGAAAATAACCTAGAAGTAGCCGGAGTGGAAGATAACGAGAAAGTTCTGTTTGCCACCCACTATCTATCCGGAGATGCAAGAGCATGGTGGAACAACGTTCGTGCAATGACCAGAGGACAGATGATGACTTGGTAAGAATTCAAGGTCAAGTTCAGCAGAACCCATGTGCCACCAGGTTTGATCAAGAGAATGAGAGACGAGTTCATAGAACTGAAGCAAGGACGGATGACCGAAGTGGAATACCGTGACAAATTCTTGTCATTAGCTAGGTATGCCCCGGATGAGATCGACACCGAAGCCAAGAAGAAAGAGAGATTATTGAATGGTTTGCATGATGAGATGCAGACTATGTTAGTCAATATCCCTTTTGCTGATATTGAAGCCCTTGTCGACTTCGCCATCCATATGGAAGGAAAGATCAACCAAGCCAATGAGAACCGCAAGCGTCGCATGATGCATCAGCCAGGAACCCATCAGACCCCAAAGTATCGCCCTAACCCCTCTCCAGGATTTGCCCCGAGAACCAACAGACCCCCAATGAATCGTTCGACCTATCCCAACCGTGGAAACCCGAGGCCCGTAGGAAATCACAACAACCCCGGCAACTCTGGCAATTTCAACCGTGCCCCACCCAAGTTCAACAACAACAATGCTACCGCCAACACCAACACTGCCCCGAGGACTGAAGCAATGTTGTACATGTTGCAGCAAAGGACAAGTCACGAGTGACTTGTTATGACTATGGAAATAAGGGTCACTACTCCAACGAGTGCCCCAACAAGAAGAATGCCGCAGGCCCCAATGCAAATGCCCCAGCTCAGCAGCAGCGTCGTGTTCAGCCCGGAAGAAGGTTTGCCCCAGGGAATTCACTCAATCGCAACGGCCGTCTTTTTCTCATGCATGCTGAAGAAGCTCGGGAAGCGCCAGACGTTGTGCTGGGTATGTTTTCTGATAATCCAGTACTTGCTCGAGTCTTGTTTGATTCGGGTGCATCGCATTCATTTGTCACCGAAGAATTTGCCTGCACTAGTAAGATTCAACCAACAAAACTGAAGCATGTTATGATTGTTCAAATCCCCGGTTCAACCACCAAAGCTAGGCAAATTTGCAAAGACGTCCATATCCAAATCCATGGCATAGATTTTTATGCTAATCTGATAGTACTCGGAACTAAAGGTTTGGAAGTAGTACTAGGAATGGATTGGATGTCCAAACATAAAGGATTAATTGACTGTGCCAAGAAAACCATAACCATGACCAGTATAGCCGTAATATCAGTCGAGCATATATCTGAAACCTTACCTCGTCAATTCAAGTGCAACAAGAGTATAGCCCAACCTACCATTGACCAAGTCCGGATAGTCTGCGAATACCCCGATGTATTTCCAGATGTTTTGCCCGGTATGCCCCCAGATCGGGATATCGAATTTATCATTGAACTAATCCCCGGAACAGGACCCATAGCCTAGAGGCCATATAGTATGAACCCGTCTGAACTAGCAGAACAGAAGAAGCAACTGGATTCCATGTTGTAAATTGGATTGATTCAACCAAGTGCATCACCATGGAGATCACCTGTCTTATTTGTGGACAAGAAGGATGGAGGTAACCGTTTGTGTACGGATTATCGGAAGTTGAATTACGTCACCATCAAGAACAAGTACCCGTTGCCCAAGATAGAAGATTTGTTTGATCAGTTGACCGGTGCTAAATTGTTTTCTAAGATTGATCTTAGAACAGGCTATCATCAACTCAAGATTCGCGCAGAGGATATTCCAAAGACTGCCTTTACCACCAGATATGGACTATACGAGTATACCGTCATGTCTTTTGGATTAACCAATGCCCCCGCTTATTTCATGAATCTCATGAATAAGATTTTTATGGACTTCCTGGATAAGTTTGTCGTTGTTTTCATCGATGACATTCTGATTTATTCCAAATCGGAAGAAGAACATGAGCTACACCTAAGGACCATTCTTGGAACCCATAGAGAGCATCAGTTGTATGCCAAGTTTAGCAAATGTGAATTCTGGTTACAATAAGTAGGATTCCTCGGTCACATTGTATCAGCCGGAGGAATTGCCGTTGACCCTGCAAAGGTGAAAGATGTCGAAGATTGGCAAGCCCCAACCACTCAAAACCAAGTTCGTGCATTTCTCGGATTGGCAGGATATTACCGCAAGTTCGTAGAAGGATTCTCGAGTATCGCCAGACCCATGACCCAATTGCTGAAGAAGGACAAGAAGTTTGAATGGACCGACAAATGTGAAGCAAGTTTTCAAGAACTCAAGAGAAGATTGATTTCAGCCCCAATCTTAATCATGCCGGATATCACTAAGCCCTTCGACGTGTTTTGTGATGCATCCAATATCGGTCTCGGATGTGTGCTAATGCAAGAAGGCAAAGTTATATCTTATCTATCCCGACAACTGAAACCACATGAGCAAAATTACCCAACCCATGACCTCGAACTCGTAGCCGTAGTTTTAGCCCTGAAGACATGGAGGCATTACCTGATGGGAAACCATTGTGAGATCTATTCGGATCACAAGAGTCTGAAGTATATATTCACTCAGAAGGAGCTGAATATGAGACAGAGAAGATGGATTGAACTCATCAAGGATTACGATCTGGACATTCATTATCACCCTGGTAAAGCGAACGTGGTAGCAGATGCCCTTAGCAGATTGCCGTGCCGCTTGAACTCCATGATTTGGAAGGAGCAACCAAGTTTGCACAAAGAGATGGAAGATTTTCAAATGGAATTAGTAAGTGAAGGATTTTTGGCTAGCATAGAACTTCAGCCCACTTTGATCAGCCAGATCAAAGAGGCGCGGAAAGGAAATACTAGTATCGATGGAATCAAGCGTCGTATCGGTACAGGCAAAGTACCCGGATTCACCGAAGACGGAGAAGGAGTTCTGTAGTACAAAGGACGCCTTTGTGTATCAGCAGATTCGGAATTGAAAGAAGTTATTCTGAAGGAAGCTCATGATACTCTTTATTCTATCCATCCCGGAGGAACGAACATGTATCAAGATTTGAAGGAGAAATTCTGGTGGCATAAGATGAAGAGAGAAATCGGAAGCTATATCGCCAAGTGTGATATATGTCAGCGAGTCAAGGCAGGACATCAAAGACCCGCTGGATTGTTGCAACCATTGCAGATTCCAGAATGGAAATGGGATTCCGTTGGAATGGACTTTATCACCGGATTGCCTACTTCTAGTAGGGGAAATGACTCTATCTGGGTCATAGTGGACAGATTGTACAAAGTCGCCCATTTATTACGC
Source organism: Avena sativa (assembly GCA_916181665.1). Taxonomy (NCBI): domain Eukaryota; kingdom Viridiplantae; phylum Streptophyta; class Magnoliopsida; order Poales; family Poaceae; genus Avena; species Avena sativa. The sequence continues at coordinate 179,696,186 of OV702284.1, read as the reverse complement.
GTCAAGACCACATACCAGAGTTCGAAGCTAGCGGAGTTATACATCGCTAGAATCGTCAGTTTGCATGGAGTCCCCAAGAACATCGTATCGGATCGAGGAACTCAGTTTACCTCGAGATTCTGGAAGAAAGTCCAAGAAGTTTTAGGAACCCGACTAGATTTCAGCACCGCTTATCACCCCCAGACCGACGGACAAACAGAGCGAGTAAATCAAATACTCGAAGATATGCTGAGAGCCTGTGTGTTAGAATATGGATCTAAGTGGGAAGACTGTCTGCCATTTGCAGAATTTTCATACAACAACAGTTATCAAGATAGTTTGCAAATGGGCCCATTTTAATTCATGTATGGAAGAAAGTGAAACACCCCTTTGAACTGGTCGAAAGTAGGAGAGAGTCAGGTTTTCGGACCCGACATCCTACGAGAAGCAAAAGAGAAGGTTCACAAGATTCGTGAGCACCTCAAGATAGCCCAGTCTAGACAGAAGAGTTACGCTGACAAGAGACGTCGAGACCTCGCCTTCAACATAGGAGATTTTGTGTATCTGAAAGTGTCGCCATTGAAAGGAATGCAGCGTTTCCAACTGAAAGGAAAGTTATCCCCCAGATATATCAGACCCTTCAAGATTCTGAACCGTCGAGGAGAAGTGTCGTATCAATTGGAACTATCCGAGGAGATGTCAGCCGTGCACAATGTGTTCCATATCTCATTACTTCGCAAGTGTCTCAAAGTCCCAGAGAAGACTGAAGTGTTCAAGAATATTGATCACCGGACCATAGAAATCAACGATGACCTGACCTATCCCGAAATACCCATCCGTATTTTGGAAGAAGCTTTCAGAACTACCAGAACCCGAAGCATCAAGTTTCTCAAGATTCAGTGGATCAACCACATAGAAGAGGAAGCTACCTCGGAGCGCGAAGATCACATTAGGACGGAGTTTCCCGATCTCTTCAAATCCTTGGTAATCTTTTCATCCTTTTTCAAATCTCGGGACGAGATTTTGTTTAAGGGGGGAAGGTTTGTAACATCCCAAAAACAGTAAACTAGAATCATCAAACACAAATCACCAAATTTAGGGTTAACAAAAACTTTTCCAATAAAAATATAAAGCATTCATATGAGTATGCATTAAAATGTGGATTCTTTTGAATTGCCATGATTATGTGTTTCTTTGCTTGTCAAATGATTCTTAGGTTAAATAAACATCATATAAACATTCCCCAAACTTTTCCCAAAGACAAACAAATCAAAACCATCAAATTAAGTGAATGGTCACTTTTGCCAATTTAACTCCCATGCCTACTTTGGCTATCTCTAACTTTCAGAACTTAACAGAAACTTGTTTGGATCTTTGCACCCCTTGATAATACTCATAACAAAGTACCAAGAACCACCTTGTGATCATCCAAAAACAGTTGAATGCATAGTTTAAATGACAGTTTAAAATTGAATCTATATCATATGGGAAGATCCCACTTTTTCAAAAACCACTCAAACAAGCTCAATTTTCAAAACCCAAGCATCCAAAGATCCTCAACACATGCCTAGCACACCCACCAAAAATCTTTTCAAAATTCAAAACTTGAGTTCTTGCGGCCATTTCATCAAACACTTGGAGGCAACAAATCAAACTGGCCAAACTTCACTGTTGTGAGCAGTAATTTGGCTAAGCAATGTTCACCATTGATTACCCTTGTCTCCCCCAGTGATTTGACCACCCCTAGACCCTACCCCTTGCACCATACCATGCCAACCCGAGCACCTCCTTGTCAGCCGACCATGGCAAGCTAGCAGGAGCGTTCGCCGCGCCTAGCCACCATGTCCAGGAGGCAGCCCACCGTCCACCGTCACCCCCTATCTAGCGCTCGAACCTTGCCAGCCACTGGACCACACACCCACGCCATGCCAAGCTTCTCTGAGCGCATGCCGAGAGCGCTCCAGAGCGCCACCCTCGACACACGCCCATAAACCGCGCGCCTCCCTCGCCGCGTGCACGTGTGATCACCACCGTCCCAGCAACCCCGCAGACACCCCCGTTCGCCGCCACATGCCTCACAGCCACCGCTCGCTGTCGAAGACGCCGCCTCTGCCGCGCGGAGCACCGGGCGTTCCCGACCGTTTGCCACCGCCCCTACACGCGCATTTAAACCATAGAGCATCGCTAGGAGACCACCCGTCGATCACCAACCTCGGCCATGCCTCTAGCCGCCCGTAGCCGTGTCGCCACCGTCGCCTACCCATCCCGTTCGGTCTCGGCGTCGAGCCTATAAAAGGAGGCCACCCCCAGCCGATTGAAGCACACCATTTCACTCCCCTCACCTCACTGATCGTTCCATCCCGTAGCCAGAGCAAGGCGAGCAGCGCATCGCCGGAATTGCGCCGGAGCAGGCCTCCTCTGGAGAAGAAGGGCGCCGTCGATTTCTTCCACCCCAGGAGCTGCCGCGACCACCCCTGAGTTCGCCATCGTCGACTTCATCGTTCGCCCGCATCGCCGACCTTCGCCTGAGCCCCGGTGAGCCTCCCACGACCCCCACTGAGCCGCTAGGGTTCGAGCTCGCCGGTGACTAGTTAATCGTCGACGACGACCCTCAGCCGTTGATCTTCATTCTAATCCAACGCACCACATCGCCACATACCGCTTCGCGTGTTAAGAGTCAGTGACCAGTGGACCCGCCCTGTCAGTTGCGCTCCGCGCTGCGGAGTGACACTGGGCTGGCCCATTACCCCTTCCCGCGCAGCCCACTCGTTTGAATTTAGCTTTTTCTATTTATATTCAAACTTAGTTCTGTACCCATTTTCAAAAATCAACCCAGCTCGATTCAGTGAACCAAATTGAATGAAACCATTTTTTTTAGAAAGCTATTGAAATGCTTAATCCAAGCCTGTTGGATTAAAATCATTTGAATCTATAGACCAACCTTGGTAAAAATAACAAGTCAGAAGCTTTTATGCATTCAAACATTTTTCAAAATTAAACCATAATAGCTTTTGAGTTGATTCCAACTCTCAAAAATCACATTTGATCATACCCTTCAGAATATATAAAAACATATGGGTTTACTTACAGAAATAATGTTCAAGTATTAAAAGAATGCCACATAGACATTTCTAGTCACTTTATTTAATGGAAACAAAAGGTTAAACCTTATTAAATTGTGACCACTTTAAATCACATTCCCATGTACTGAAATATGTGGTGATGACATGTGTCAACATGATCCCATGTTTGAGTTGGAGAATATTAAATCTTAAGTAGTTTTCCAATGAGTAGAAATTACTTTTCTAAAAATAAAATAAATAAGACAAATGCTTTATTCTTGTGATGTTAGTGATGATGCTAGATCATCTATAGAACCCTTTTGTGTGATGATTGAAAGTAGTTCAGTATTGTTTGGTGATTGTGTACCTCGTATTTATTCATAGATGCTAGTACCGACCAAGGATACGAGGAGGAAGGAGGATACTATACAGAAGAAGCCGAGGAGAACTTCAACCACTACTCTGCACAAGGAAAGCCTAATAATACTAGTTGATTGAGCAAGATATTAACCTTGCAATACTAACACTTGCAATTATGAAAGTTAGATAACCTATGCAATGCACTAAGCATGCTTGGTTAGACACATTTGATGATACCCAATCCTAGTTTTACTTGCAAGCTTTCTACTTTATTTCTTTATCAAAGCTTTCTATTATAATTTACTTAAGTAAATTGTAGATAATTGAAGGTTGCATAAAGAGCATTAAATTTGGCCTAAGCTAGATAATCTTGATGTCCTCCTAAGGCATGAGACTGAACTTAGTTAAACTCCACTAGTTTACCACCCCTCATTAGTACTTACCCCCACTTGTAGATGCTAGTGCTAAGCATAAAACTTGATCAACTTTAGATGGGAATACTTGGTGGAAAATGGTTATGAAAACCTTGGAATGATGGATCATTCTATTGAGATGTTTTGACATGTGTTTCCGAACACGAGATGATTTTGATGATGAAAATGTTAAGGCATGAGCCTTAGCCCTTTATAAAACTCATGGTTGTCTGGATGCGATACCATTCCAATTTTATTGTACAACCACAATACCCGAAGATTGGGTAGGGCTTGACTGTAAACTTATATACCTTAGTATTGGTTCCCTCACGGCCAAGGTTTGAGCTGAGGCTACCTTGCGAAGATTGTCCAGCTGTGCAGTACCCAAGATGACAGTTGGTCATGGTTGGGAGTCCAAACTCACAGGAGAGGTGCTTATACTAGGGCGTGTAATTGAAAGGTTAGGATTGATTATCCGCATACTGAGTATGGTGAATTCAGGATTTGTTCCTGACGGATGTATCGAATGTGGTGGTGAAAGTGTACAATCTCTACAGAGTGTCAAACTATTCGAATAGCCGCGTCCGCGGTTATGGACAGTTGGAGTGGCCATACTGTTCCCCCGTCAGATGTTTTCAAAATGACTTGTGAAATGAATGGAGATTTTGACTTGACCACAACAGATTTGTGATATGAGATACAAGTTCCCGCTTAGGTGTTATAAAATTTCAACTAGCTTTTCTTGCTTCCGAACTTAGTAGAGGTAAATCTGGCTTTTTGCAAAACAACCCTAGAGCTTAGTCTCCTACTACAAAAAACCCCTTCACTTGTTAGTATTAGTTTGCGAGTACTTAAAGAGTACTCATGGCTTTGTCCCTGGCTATTCCCGTGGCCAGACTATGAAGAAGAGTATCAGGAGGATGAACCCCAGGAAGGTTACGACAACTAGGATCATCTCCCATCGTCAGCATTGCCTGTGACCCCGAAGATGGAGCTTCGCCTACGCTACCGTTATTATTACTTATTCCGCTGCTTGAGATGTATTAAGAACTGGATCATGAGATCCTTATTTGTGTAAGACCTTATGTATGGTTTGTAATGGATGATGTACTGTGGTATCCAAATCTGTTATGTCTCGCAAAAATGGTAATCCTGGGATTGCGATGTATGGCATAATAGGCATCTGGGATTAAAAATCTGGGTGTTGACATCCACCCCCCGTCATCGAGGAATCCCTGGCACCCTCCGACTCTGTGATTGACACGCTATACTCCGACTTCAGTGCAGATTTAGAGGAGATATATTTCAGTCCAGAGGAGCTAGACTCCACCATGCAGGAGATGGAGGAGGAGTACACGCGCGACGAGCAAGCCAACAAGGCTGTCACGTCTCAAGAGGTGTTCGTCACCATAGGGATGGCGATGGATGAAGACCGGCCTAGACGAGCTCTACCTATAGCTTTGGACAAAGGGAAGGGACCACCTGTTGCTGCCGACAATGATCGCGCAAGGGTCATGCCCCCGCCGCCTAGCCCAGTGCAACAGCCGCAGGAACTCGGTACCGGCCCGAGCAACAACAACACCGCAAACTTGCCACCTCCGGCATCTACGTATGCTGCTGCCCAAGTTACTCCAGCTGATAGAGTGATGTACAGCAATCTCCTCGTCGAGCCACTAATCGTAGCTCATATCCGGAATGTGACACAGCTTGACGAGAAGCGCCAGCAGCTGCTGGAGGAAGCCAAGCCATCGCAGAGCAAGGCGTAAAACTAGATCGATATCTGGTCAACGCGCAGAAATCCATAGAGAAAGCTAGAGCAATGGAGGCCGAGTACAAGACTCTGCTGCAGCAGAAGGCCAAGAAAGCTCCAGCTCGCGTCATCGACGATCCTGGTGTATGGCGAAATCTAGGATGGTCTCCCTGAAGCCGGCACAAGCCAAGCCATACATTGACAGTGAAGGCAGGCAGGTGATGCCCACTCCTCTCCTCAACCTCGCCATCGCCAAGACCCTTCTGGAGCAGGATAGATCGCCTAAGGCAGTGGACCAGGTCTATGCCCTAGTGGCCAAGGCGGTAAAACAGCAGGAAAAGGCCACCTCCCAGAGGCTTGAGTCTGACCCAACGTTTTGCCAGTCTAGCCAGCATAAACCGCCAAGGGACAGATATCCACTTGATGTCGGGTCTCAGACGAGTTCATCATAACGAAGACGGTGGGATGCGTGCAACAGGAAGGATGCTATCCCCATATCCTCTGACCACGGAGGCAACGCCCAACCTCGTCGCCCATCGCCACCGCCCCGCTCCCCCGACATCGCGAAGACCCCAAAGCTCACTGTCGTACGGATATGCCCCCTCCAAGGCAGAGTGGCATCGTCATTCGTGACAACGCGGAGCAGACCCGTCATGACGGAGAGCGCAACCAGGGACACAAGAGCAGGTCGCGTCATGACCCTCCGCGTCCGACAAGCAACCGCGACAAGCGTGAGGTGTCGTAGGAGGGTAATAGCAAGAAAGCTAACCCACTGCCACCTCCGCCTCCGTCACCACCTAGCAGTCACCATGGCGGAGGAGGCCTGCGTCGTTCACGCAGCCCATCCCCTGTTGACAAGAAGAAAAGAAACCCGGAGCCATATGACACACGTTCGCGGATAGACAAGATACATGAGGCCCGGGAAGGACCATACCTGGGACCACGTTGCTTTGGACCTACGATACGGTCCGCAACTTACCCCAAAGGTCTCCGGATTGACAAGATCATCAAGCCCTATGACGGCACCGCTAAGCCAGCTACATGGTTGCAGGATTACGGCAACGCGGTGGAGATCGCCGGGGGTAACCCCAACGTTGCTGTCAAGTACCTCCCATTGATGTTGGCGGGAACGGCCCATCAATGGATTAATGACTTTCCGGAAAAATCCATCAGCAATTGGCTGGACATGCAAGAAGCATTCACCAAGAACTTCGAGGGTACGTACAAACGTCCCTGCACTGTTGGCGATCTACAGCGGTGCATGCAAGAGAAAGACGAGACATCTCGCGCCTACCTCTCCCGCTGGCTGGATATGAAGAATTCCTGCATAGGAGTGCATGCTCAGACCGCCATGGCCGCCTAATGGGTTGGAAAGGGGCACGTTGCTCCGACATAAGCTAAAGCGCTTGCAGGACAATCACCAGCTTGACTGGAACCAGATGATTCAGTTGGCTAGTGAGTTCGCAGCTGCCGCCGACGATGCTCGCGGCTCCCTGCGGCAACGGACGTTTCAACTCAAGCTCAGAGGAACAGCAGCACAAAGCGGAAAACTGCTCCAGAAGAAAAGCAAACTCCCGACATGGTCGCTATGACCTTCGCAGGATGAGGTGATGGCGGACAACGTGGCCGAGGACGGGGAGTTGGTCGTGGGCAGCAGCGAGGAAGTGAAACTACTTCGATAGCGCTCCACGTTCCCCAAACCTACGAAGAGTACCGTGATATACCGTGCCTCGTACACCTCGATGTCAACGGCAAGGCCACCCATACCAATCGACACTACAAGTTCGTCAATGACCTCAAGGAGGACCCAGAGTCTGGCTACAAGCAAAGTTGGAAGAACAGATCGCGAGGCAATGTCAAGGGGAAGAAGAAGGAGGAGGAGTCAAATGATTCAAGTGACATGGACGAGGACATTGACCCCAAGCACGCCGCCAAGAGCGACGGAAAAGTCAAGAACCCCTTCGAGAAGAAGGCGGCGGTTTTCCATACTTTCCTTGGCACCCACACCGTCCGACAACAGAAGACCTCTATGAGGATACTGATGGCTACTCTACCCCCAGTTCCCCAGTTCCTGCGCTGGTCGGAGATTCCAATTACTTGGGATAGGAAGAATCACCCAGACCTCATCCCTACCGAGAACCAATACGCCATGGTCATCAACTCCTTGATTGACGACAATGAGTTCACCAAGTGTATGGTGGATAGTGGAAGCAACATCAACATCATGTACCTGGATACACTGCAGAAGATGAACTTGACGAAGGCAAACCTAAGGCGGACCAACACCATCTTCTACAACATAGTTCCTGGTCGGGAGACTCGGTCCCTTGGGTGCATCACACTTCAGATCGCCTTTGGTGATGTTAATAATTACCGCCAAGAACGCGTGACCTTTGAGGTGGTCCCCTTCAAGAGCGTGTAACATGTCATATTCGGCCGCGACATATTCCACACCTTCCTGACCAATCCATGCTTCGTCTACAACAAACTCAAGATACCTGGACCAAACGGTGTCATCACCGTATCTGAAAGCTTTGCCAAAGCTATGGACTGCGAGATTTGATGGGGGAATACCAATCGGGGTATACCCACGAAGCGGATTCGCCAGCTGGATCGAGCCGACTGAAGCCAAGACCAGAGTGGGTCGACTCACCCAATATGGCGACTGGCGCGTGCTGGACCCAGACGAGTGGCGCCGACTGGAGGCCCAAGACGACGACTTCAATACAAAGCCCACCAAATACTTGTAAACCCTAACTGGCTGCATATATAAAGCCACCAGGGGCACCCCCACGGGGGAGGTCATATTCCATCTTCTCCCATATTAGATTAGATCTATTCTCTCTCTACGCCTACGGCGACTCCATTGTAAACCAATCTATGATCATATACTAGATTGATAGCAGGACGTAGCGATCCTCCATCGAGGGGACGTGAACCTGGGTACATCATGTGCCAATCTCGCTCCCGGATTCTCCTACGTCGCCTTGCTCCCTCTACGTAAGCTACCCCCAGTAGCGTCTGCCGTGCAATACCACGACAGTTGGCGCCCACCGTGGGGCAAGCGGTGCTTGGAGGGTGATAATCCGGGCGAGACCCTTCACCATCAACCATGGCTAGATTGCATCTGGTAAAATTATCCGTGCGATTAAGCGGTGACGCATGGCAGCCAGACACACGTATCAGTCGTCGTATAGAAGTCACTGAATCAAGGCCATTGCGTGTGTCTAGCTGACTCCAAACGCGACAAGATCTGATTGATCTGGAGCCGGCCACGTACGGCAAGATCTGATCAATCCGGAGCTGGCCACGTACGGCGAGCTGCAGCAGCTTCGGTTCAAAGGAAGAGAAAAGCGAATTTCTCAATCCACAATCGGTGATGCCTTTCATCTACTCTTTTTAATTATTATTGTGTACTGTATGAAATACTGGTGCCTGCTAGAACGATTAGATTAATTGACAAAATAGTGTGGGCGCAGTAGAACATGCGTAGATTGGTTATAAAGCATATTTGCCTACTTTGTATCAGGCTTTATCCTTAATTAAGATCATATAATCATTTACGTATACTAATTGCTCGTTTTATTTGTCCTATGTACGAGGAACAAATCGATCGACACGGTACGTCCACGTAAGGCGAGCGAGCGCCTGGGCGGCAACACGCACCTGTGCAGCTTCAGTTAATGGAAAGAGAAAAACGATTTGCTCAATCCACGATCGGTGATCCCTTTCCTCTTCTCTTTTTTAATTGTTACAGTATGTACGTACGAAGTACTAATACCGGCGGAGATCAATTGGCAAATAGAGCTCACATAGTAAAGCATGTTTAGATCAGTTATAAATTTCCTAGTATTTGCCTACTTTGTATCCTCCCATTTGTATGATCAGGCTTTGCGCTAGCTTAAATCATGTGAGATCATACAATTAGGCCATACGACTGATCTTTGGTTTTATTTGGTATGTGAACGAGGAACAAATCGATCGAGGTACTCACCGTCATCGTGAACTCGTCAGGCTCATGGATCCTTCCGCTGCGGACTCGTCACATCCGACGACTCGTCCGTCGCGGCTATACTCCGGACCTCGCCTAAACGCGGACTCGCTAGGCTCGAGGACTCGACCGTTGGGGACTCGCCTGCCGCGGGATCTCCATCGCGACCTCGCCCTTGCAGCCTCGCCGTCGTCGACGTCGCCATAGCGCGACATCCGTCCGCGGCGTCGACCCCGTGTCCGCCGTGTCGACATCGCCGTAGCGCGACCTCCGTCCGCAGCGTCGACCCCGTGTCCGCCGCGTCGACTTCGCCATAGCGTGACCCCCGTCCGCCGCGTCGACTTCGCCATAGCGCGACGTCCGTCCGCCGCGTCGACCCCGTGTCCGCCGCGTCGACTTCGCCATAGCGCGACCCCTGTCCGCCGCGTCGACCCCGTGTCCACCGTGTTGACTTCGCCATAGTGCGACCTTCGTCAGCCGCATCGACCCCGTGTCCGTCGCGTCAACTTTTCCCGGCTAAACGCCGTGCGACCCCGTCCGCTACGTCAAATGCGTATGCCGCGCCTACTAAGGGACCTTCATCGTCCGAGTCGCCAGAGAGGGTCGCATGCCACGCTGCATGGACTCACCACTGGGTGTCTCTTCCCCCCGGGAAAAATCTATTCGCCTTTGTCAACCTTTGAAAGAGCGACTCGCAATGGCCAAGTAGTGCGGACGAGGACTCGCAAACCGAGCCTCGGATCGTCCACGAAAAACGCTAACCGAGAGCCATCATTGGAGTCGCCTTGCTCGACTGGCCTTCCGGGCCAAGACAAATGGTTGTGCTATACAAACAGCACAATGTCCTCCTCAACCTTAGACAGTGCGACTCGCACGGCCAAGTACTGCGGACGAGGACTCGCAAACCGAGCCTCGGATCGTCCAGGAAGAACGCCAAGTCGAGAGCCATCTTTGGAGTCGCCATGCGACTGGCCCCCCAAGCCAAGACGAGAGACTCGCTAACAAAACAGCGAAATTAGCATCATCGCGGACTCGCAATCATCGCGGACTCGCCACACTCGGGGACTCTCCCCTCACGGACTCGCAATCATCGTGGACTCGCCATGCTCGGGGACTCTCCCCTCACAGACTCGCAATCATCGCGTACTCGCCGCGCTCGGAGACTCGGCGCCCGCCGGTCGCTCTACCTCGCCACTCGCCACGCTCGGCAACAACCACTACTATTTTCAAAATATGAGCCTCAAGTCGCCTCTACAAGCCAACTCGAGCCTCGGGGACTACTCCTAGGCATGCTGCGTGTACGCGTGGTTCCACGAACGTGGCTCGCCCTCGTCGAGTCGCCACCGCGGACTCTCCACTCGCGTACTCAACACGCTCGGGGACTCTCCACCGCGGACTCGCCCTCGCGTACTCAACGCGCTCGGGGACTCGCCACCGCGGACTCGCCCTCGCGTACTCAACGCGCTCGGGGACTCTCCACCACAGACTCTCCACTCGCGTACTCTCCATGCTCGGGGGCTCGCCACCGCGGACTCGCCTTCGCCACTCGTCGCGCTCGGGGACTCGGCGCGCTATAGACAGTGCCACTCGTCGGTCGCTCGACCTCGCCACTCGGCACGCTCGGGGACTCGGCACTCGCCGGCCGCTCGACCTCGCCAATCGCTGCGCTCGGGGACTCGGCATGCTCCATGTTCGGGGACTCGCCGCAGCTGGCGGCTTCACCGACACCCTGCGTCTTTGGCCAACTGGCCATCACCGACTGGCTCACATCAACCGCCTTCCGCTTCACGGTTCTTTTCTCTGTTCAGGAGCTCGTCGCCGATTCGCCACGACCCATCGTCAAGACTCTCCGCGCCCTGCCTCAAGCCCGCGTCGAATCGACAACGCGCTCGGGGACTACTGATGGGGGAATACCAATCGGGGTATACCCACGAAGCGGATTCGCCAGCTGGATCGATCCGACTGAAGCCAAGACCAGAGTGGGTCGACTCACCCAATACGGCGACTGGCGCGTGCTGGACCCAGACGAGTGGCGCCGACTGGAGGCCCAAGACGACGACTTCAATACAAAGCCCACCAAATACTTGTAAACCCTAACTGGCTGCATATATAAAGCCACCAGGGGCACCCCCACGGGGGAGGTCATATTCCATCTTCTCCCATATTAGATTAGATCTATTCTCTCTCTACGCCTACGGCGACTCCATTGTAAACCAATCTATGATCATATACTAGATTGATAGCAGGACGTAGCGATCCTCCATCGAGGGGACGTGAACCTGGGTACATCATGTGCCAATCTCGCTCCCGGATTCTCCTACGTCGCCTTGCTCCCTCTACGTAAGCTACCCCCAGTAGCGTCTGCCGTGCAATACCACGACAAGATTGGAAAAGCAGCCTACACGGAAGCTATCCTCTATAGCGAAGAATTCAAGGAGATCCAGAGCAAGGTCGATGCCTCGGAGATGCCCGCGTCGAAGAAGCAGATTTCCAACTCTGCTCCAGCATTCAAGGCCGCCATCGAGACCAAGCCGGTGGAACTTGTGGTAGGCGATGCCTCCAAGACCACCGCCATTGGGACGAACCTGGATCCCAAATAGGAAAGCGCGCTCGTCGAGTTCCTCTGTGAGAATATAGACATCTTTGCCTGGCAACCTGCCGACATGAAAGGTGTACCTAGGGAACTTGTCGAGCACATCTTGAACATTGATCCAAAATGCAAACCAGTGAAGCAACCTCTACGACGCTTTGGTGATGAGAAGAGACGCGCCATAGGCAAAGAGATAGCTAGGTTACTTAAGGCTAGTTTTATCCGAGTAGTCCTTCACACCCAATGGGTGGCCAATCATGTACTTGTCCCCAAAAAGGGAACCAAAGAATTAAGAATGTGTGTTGATTACACTGGCTTAAACAAAGCATGTCTCAAAGATCCATTAGCTTTGCCTCGCAATGACCAAGTCATTGCCTCGACGGCTGGCTCGGAGATTTTGTGTTTTCTCAATGCATACTCAGGATACCACCAGATCAAGATGAGGAAGTCGGACCAATTGGCCACTTCGTTCACCACCCCCTACGGCATGTTTTGCTATGTTACGATGCCCTTTGGGCTGAAAACGCGGGTGCTACATTCCAGCGGACAATGCAACATTGCCTACACGATCAAATTGGTCGGAACGTTCACGCCTATGTGGATGATATAGCGGTGATGTCTAAAAAGTCAAATGACTTAATCTTTGACTTAAAAGAAACCTTTGATAATCTCCGGAAATACAACATGATGCTTAACCCTAAGAAGTGCGTCGTCGGGGTTCCAGCCGGCAAATTGTTGGGCTTCATCGTTTCCCAGCGTGGAATCGAGGTCAACCCAGAGAAAATCAAGGCCATCTTGAACATAAACTGTCTGACATGCCTAAAGGACATTCAGTGACTAACAGGTTGTGTTGCAGCAGTTAGTCGGTTCGTCAGCCGACTTGGAGAGAAGGCTTTGCTGCTGTACAAGTTGCTGAAGAAGGCGGACAAATTCACGTGGACGGACGAGGTAGATGCAGCATTGAAGCGGCTCAAGGAGATTCTTTCCTCAGCGCCTATCCTTGCAGCACCCAAGCCTGGAGAGCCCATGTTAATTTACACGGCGTCCACCAACCGGGTAATCAGCATCGTCTTTGTGGTAGAGCGAAAGGAACCAGGCTATGAGCAAGGAGTTCAACGACCAGTTTACTATGTAAGCGAGGTCTTAACGGAGTCCAAGCAGCATTACCCGAACTACCATAAGATAGCTTATGGAGTATTCCTTGCTTCTCGGAAGCTGAGGCACTATTTCCAGGAGCACCCCATCACAGTGGTGAGCAAAACTCCACTGTCCGACATCATCAACAACAGCGACGCTACAGGAAGGGTCGCGAAGTGGGGAATTGAACTTGCCACCTTCGAGATCACCTACAAGAGACGTGACGCTATCAAACCACAAGCCTTGGCGGATTTTATTGCAGATTGGACGGAGATGCCAGATGCTACCCCATTGTCGGAACCAGAATATTGGGTGATGCACTTTGACGGATCAAAGCTGCTCAACGGCTTGGGGGCTGGTGTATTGCTACAGTCACCAACTGGAGACAAGCTACACTATGTTCTGCAAATCCACTTCGAGGCTACAAATAACATGGCGGAGTATGAATCATTCATTCATGGATTACGCGTAGCCAAGGATATTGGCATCAAGCGCATAGTTTGATGTGGAGATTCCGACTTGGTTACCCAACATGTGGCTGCCACCTGGAATGCGCAGAACCCTATGATGGTGGCATATCGAGACGAACTGGACGAGATAGCTAAGAGCTTCTTGGGCTACGAGTTCAAGTATGTACCTAGGGAGCAAAGCGAGGCGGCTGATCTGCTGTCTAAGCTTGGATCAGGGTGCAAACGAATTCCACCTGGAGTTTTCCTAGAGCATCTACGGACACCAACCGTGAAGGGAGCAGACATCGACAACCCGGACATAGTAGACTCTTTCTTCCACATGGTGGCAAAGGTCCCTCCGGCTTGTACAAAACCGTTCATGGAGTATCTCGAACACGGAACTTTGCCCAACAACAAAGTCGAAAGACGGCAAATAGTACATCGAGCAAACGGCTATACCATAATCAACGGACAGCTCTACAAAAGAAGCACTACTGCTGTATACCTTAAGTGTATTTTCTAGCAAGAAGGTATTGAAATCCTATGCGAAATCCATCTCGGATATTGCGGGCATCATGCCGCTCCTTGATCGTTGGTCGCGAAAGCTTTCCGGCAAGGATTCTACTGGCTGACCACGAAGGCGTACGCCGACAAGCTGGTTGAGACATGCATGGGATGTCAGTATTATGCCCGACAACCACATTGCTGAAGAATTGCGAACAATACCAATAACTTGGTCGTTTGCAGTCTGGGGGCTAGACATGGTTGGTCCATTGCAGACGGCACCATGTGTGTTTACGCATCTGCTAGTAGCACTTGATAAATTCACTAAATGGATAGAAGCTAAACCCATTAGAAAGCTCAATGGGGCAACTGCCCTTAGGTTTGTTCGGGATATAGTGGTGAGGTTTGGCCTCCCACATAGCATTATCACCGACAACGGCAGCAACTTGTCACTCGGATAAGTGGAGGCTTATTGTTGGGAGAAGGGTATCCGACTTGATCTTGCATCTGTGGCACACCCACAATCCAATGGTCAGGTTGAGCGAGCCAATGGATTAATTCTGCAGGGAATAAAGCCACGTCTTGAGGCACCGCTGCATAGAGCAGCTGGGGCTTGGGCGGAAGAATTGCCATCTGTGTTGTGGAGTTTACGAACTACACCCAACAAATCCACCGTCTACACCCCTTACTTCATGGTATATGGAGCAGAAGCCATCCTGCCTTCCGACATCCTTCATGATGCACCAAGAGTCGCCGCCTACGACGAAGATGACGCTGAAGAATCCAGACGCCTAGATGTGGACCTTCTCGAGGAGGAGCGCTTTTTGGCATGCCAAAGATCTGCCATCTACCAGCAGAAGCTATGCAGCTACCATAGTCGCCGCGTTCGGCATCGCTCGTTTAAATAGGGGGATCTGGTGCTCTGACTTAAGCAGAAGAAGTCACACAAATTATCCCCGCCATGGGAAGGACCATTCATCATAAGCAAGGCGCTACTCAATGGGTCTTACTACCTTGTTGAAAATCATGAACTGAAAGATAGACCCAACGAGGATCATAAGCGTAAGGGACGTGACCCGGATGATGACTACCCGGAGCTTGATCGGCCATGGAACATAGCACAGCTACGTCCTTTCTACACTTAGCATTTTTTATCTATTGTGTACCTCTTATATGATCAATGAAATAAAGCTCTCTGGTTCACTCATGTTTCTGAGTCTCTTACCTCCTTTAGTGTTCATTTTTGGATCATATAAAACCTTTCTGCACAAGCTTTGCGATTGCACTTGTGAAAATTCCGCCTACGAGCGTTAGCATAAGTTTTCTAGTCTACACATTCTTTGTCGTTTTTATGTGGATTCTGGAGTAGTGACTTTCGGCATTTATTGTCGGTGATTTTGTGCTTAGGTTATTGACGGTGTCATTGGGCATCATCGCCTGAGCGCATGGTTCCGACAACGAGTCTTCTGACTCACGAAAAGTCAAGCATAAAAACCAAAGTAATGGATAAGCCAACACTTGCTTAAAAATATATACACACTGGAACAAGTTCTTAAGTAGCAGGACATACACCATTGTTCTCCGCCTTAAGTTAACACATAGTTTTTTCCGCATAACACATTACAGAGGAAATAAATATTACAAGTTGTTTTTATTCCTCTAGCGCAGGCGACTTGGAAGCAACATCGTCGGCAGCAGGAGAGTCACCTTCCTCGAAGTCGACAGTATTGAGGGACTCGGAGGAAATTTAGTTCCGCCATTAATGGTTTTCATTGGCACGAAGACGTTAACGTCGACCAACTCGGCAACTCTGGTGTCATAACCCACGAGTGACGCCAAGATAGATTCGTGGTTTATCTTCTGGCCTTCGTCATCTACGTCGGGGATACCGGAGGTTACCGTGTTGATGTCGGCATTTTCGTAATGTGCCTTGACCATGGACAGCGCCATCCTTGCCCCCGCCCGTGCACATGAAGCTTTCCAGCTAGCGATACGCTCGGGGGCTCGGCGCAGAATCTCCGAGAACTTCGCCACAGAATCCGATGCCTTGATGTTAATCTGGAGGGGCTTGGCAATCTCTTTGGTCTGCGCGATGGCGGTGTTGATAAAGTTGCCGGCAAGGACCATGCATTCCTTTGGCGGAGGAGGCGACCGAGTTAAACCCATAGGAGCTGCAAATTTCCGACAAAGGAGCGCATGAGTTCAAAAAATTCAGAGTATTCAGCTTATAGAAATCCAAGACGGAGAATCACTTACTGAAGATGCTTATATCAGCTTGCTCGATAGTCTCCGACATGGAGTCCCGTTCTTGTCAGAGGATCTTGTACGCTTCATGATGCCATTAATTTGCTCATCAGCAGCTTTCTTCAGCTCTTTCAAGATCGCAATTTCCTCCTTCAAGCGGTTCATCTCCTCGCTAGCGGAGTCTTGCAGGGCTTTCATTGAGTCTTCATGCATCTTCAGCATGTCCTTCCTCTCCTGCTTAAGGATCTTGTTTTCGCTATCCAGCTGCTGAATGTGCTTGGATTGCTCGACAATATCCTTAGCCTTGGAAATGGTTTCTGCAAGTCAGAGAAAGAATAGTACATAGTGAGTATTCGGAGAATGTTGGCACAAGACCAAGTCAGAGTGTGAAAAATAAAGGAAAAACAGACGCTTGCTCTTGGTGATTTGTTCCTTCAAGAAGGAAGTTTTACCCTTTTCGGCTTCCAAATCAGCGCGCATCTTCTGGTACTTGTCATTGTCCATGCCCCTTCGAGCATTCTCATTCTGTGGAAAAAAGAAAGTTAAACGTTGTTTTGTCTACTTGGAGTATCTAGCCGGAAAATTTCCACCTAGACGCTCGGGGGCTACAGCGAGAGTTTTTTAAATTAGCAATATGCTTAGTCTTTCTTTAAGCATCTAGTCGGAACTAATTCAGTTTTTGATTAGAAGATTGGGGGCTACAGTATAAAGTTTTTAACTTTGATGTATGCTTAGGTTCTCTTTAATCATCTAGTCAGAACTAATTCAGTTACAACTAGAAGCTTGGGGGCTACAGTATCGAAATTTATAAACACTGTGTATGCTACTCTTAAAGCATTTAGTCAGAATAATTCATTCAAACTATATGCTTGGGGGATACAGTGAGAAGTTTTCTAGCTTAGTCACTCTTAGAGCATTTAGACGCAAAGACCTATGATTTTCCGTCTAAATCCACGGGGGCTACGGTGGGATACTCATATGAAATGCAAAAGGCAAATAAAACTTACAAGTGCAATAATCTTGAGGTTGGTAGCACTCTCAGCCAGCAACTTGCCGAAGGATACGATGTTTCCTTGCAAGATTTCTGCTTGCCAGAGAAGCTCCTCGAGACCACACGTTGGAAATGTCGGCGCCGCACCAGGAACCAGAGAAGTGCTACCCGGCGTAAGTGCCGGATAGACTATCTTCGGGAACTCTATGGCCTTCCTGGGGGCGAGGACGCTGCCTTTGGCAGATGTACCACCTTCCACCACCGCCTTACCGCTACCCATGGCATCCTTAGCCTAAGCTTCAGCCATTTGGTTTGCGGCACTCTCATGCGTCGCCTGTTCGCCGACAACAGCGAGCTCTGTGGAGGCGCCTGAGTCCACTTCCATGCTGGAAGGGCCAGATGCTTCTTTAGCTTGAGAGCTTGTCAAAGCAGAAGAGGGTTGGATGATGGGATTGACAAGAGGGATGGCGGGAGATACGTCGCGATGCAGCATATCCTTTATGGTTCTAGAAGCCCCCAAAGTTTTGGAGGTCTTCTTCAAGCTGGTTGTGGCTATCTTCCTGAAACGTGCAAAATGCATAAGTACGGGAATAAGACAGACAATGGACAATGTCAGAGAGAAAGAAGCTTACACAAGAGGGGGTGCTTTAGCAAAGGGACTCACAATAACCTTTCTTTTCTCCGCCTCCAGGATGGCGGTAGTCTTCTTGGAGGCTCCACCCTCCGCTCTCTTCCACTTTCATGACAACGGAACATCGTCGTCGGACACGACCGTGACTTCCTTCATTTTTGGATCATAGATTTGGACAGCCATGCTATCCTCCTCTAGATCGCTAATCTGTTAAGTGAAAGGCAACCATGTTAGATGAGATGGTAATGGCTAGACGGAAGAACTGGAGTATATGTCGTACACAGAAAATAAACAGGTACCTTTGGGCACTTGCTCTCTACGAACATGTCGTAGGTGATGGTGAAGACACGCTTCCTGTCCTTCACCTTGACGATGTCCTTGAGGCGAAGTTTGATGGAATCGCTCAAGAAGTTGTCCTCGGAGATGCGGAGGCTATCCCTTCTATCGCTGGAATACTCGTGCATCAGCTTCGAACGGTGCTGCAGAGGCTGGATCCACCTGATGAACTAGCACATGGCTAGGTCCAATCCAGTCAAACCCGTATCTACGAACCACTCTATCCGCCTTATAGCGCGGGAAGCGTCGATGTCGGAGGGAAGGGAAGCCTAGGATCTCCATGTCGGGGCTTCAGCGGCAGCTCCATCGATGAAGTCCGGGTACGTTACTTCTCGGTCAGCCAGAGGGATATCTGGGTGTAGAAGTAAGTACGCTGTCAGTTCTTACAGGTCTCATGACCGACGATGTCGGGGAACCGCCGGCCAGGCCGGATCTTAAAACTAATGGTGCCACAATTTTTGAGCTCGTCCTTGCCGGCTCCGGCTTCGCCCTTGACGGTGAAAAAATAGATGAAGAGATCTAGCCTAGGCCTAATCCCTAGATAACCCTCGCAAAGCGCCGCGTAATTGCTAAGCGCTAAGATGCTATTGGGGGAAAGGTTATGTGGTTGTACTCGGTAATGATTCAGGACAGCAAGGAAAAAGTTGGAGATGGGCAAGAAGACGACGCGTACCATCTGTGCTTTGAGGTACACCTTCTCTCCGACTTGGGGAGAAGGAGTGACCTCGCCGGCCGGCGCCTCCCGCCAGGCGAGCCCCTCCGTCGCGGGGAGGTAGCCCTTGTTGCTCAGTTCTTTGATGTCGCGGTCCGTGATATCCGAACCGTGCTAGTCGCCCTTGTGCGAATCATACTCCTCCTCCAGCAGCTCCAGCGCCGCTGGATTATGGTCACCGCCGGCGGCTTCGACCATCGCGGACTTGGGAATGACCAGGCCCTCTGGGGGCACGACGACGGAGCTCGCCGGCTTCACCGCAGCTTCGCCCGACACCGCCATGGAGGGGGAGGAGCTGCTGCTAGCCATTGGGTGTGTTCGGTGGTGACTGGGAAAGATTGGGGAGATAGGGTTTTTCGCACGTTGCGCGGAGAGCTCGAGGAGGCGCTCGCTGGAGGAAGAAGACGATGTAGAGGAGAATGAGGTGAAAAGATAAATTTTCCACTGCAGTTACTATTTATGGTCTCCGACATCAAGATTCGTGCAGCTTGATCGAATGGTTGCCGCGTAGACGACATGTGCGGAAACGTGCGCGGAAATTTCGCCACGTACCAACTGTCGCCGCCAACGGTTCGTATCGCTCGCGCGGGAAAAGTGGACATGATTGCGTTCTCTGCATGTGTGAGTTACGAGGCATTGCTGACCTATGTCTACGTCACCCTAGCTGTCATAGGCAGATGAACCATCACATCGGAAGATACTGGCATAGACGGATCCAATCCGGCTACGAAAGATTACGATAGAAGATTCAGCAATTCTTCGACTTACAAATTGAAGAAGGAGAAAACCTTGTAGGGTTCTTTGGGAGGACTACAAGATATTGCTTGACGATTTGCCGACATCCATCTAGACGGAGCATTCAACGTGAAGAGGCAAGATGGCGCAAGATCTCGGAGTTCTCCGGGGGCTACTGTTGGGGATATGCTATATGGGTATCCTCATAGCATGTCCTCTATCTGGCTAACCCAGGTAGCCCATAGTTGGTAGCATGGCCCATGTCCTGCTGGGCGGCCTAGTAAGATGGATCCAGAAGGGAGGCCCATGTCGGATAAAGGAAGGCTACGGTGGAGTCACCAGCGTACCCGGAGCCTTGGAGTACAAGACAAGCTAGACTAGTAATAGATAGTGTAGGACTCTGTAACCTGTCCGGCTAGGACTTTTCCCTGTAACCCTAGGACCTGGCGACTATATAAGTCGGGCCTATGGGAGCCTTTAGGGCACAATCTCAGACAACCTAGTATTGATCAGCATACACCTCGCACAGCGAACCTATCTCTATAACTCGGCGTATTGCCATTATAGTGATTTATAGCAGGAGTGGGATTCCGCCACCGTTGTGGGATCTGAACCTAGGTAAGCTGTGTTACCTCGTACCCGTCAACCGTTCGCCTTCCCCCACGTCTCTAAACACGCACTGTGAGGACCCCTCCATGGCGTACTCGTCGGCAATACCACGACACTTCCGCAGTCAGTCACATGTTCAGTACTCGATGAATACCTTCCTCTCCCTTGTTCCAGCAGGCTTCGGAGGTTGTAGTTCTCTCCTCGCGATTCCGCCAGCATTACGGCGTGGTGTCGGAAGTAGAGGGAAGATCCTATAGGGCTTCACCTAAGATGGAGCAGGTTATGGTGGATCTAGGGTTTCAAGCGATCTAGGTTTAGAAGGCCGGAGGGGAGGAGGTGGTGTCGGCGGCGGCTAGGGCGACTCGAGGCGGCGATGGGCGGTGGCACGACGGCGGCGGCTAGCGGCAGCAGCGGCGGTGCGGCTTGGAGGTGGGGAGGGCTGGTTGTGTCCTCTTGGGGCAGCCCCTCCCCTCTATTTATGAGAGGGAGAGAAGCTTGGGAGAGGGGAGGTTGAATCCTTCCCCAAACCCAAGTTGGAGAGAAATAAGGACTCTTTCCTTTTTCCACTAGGAAACTATTGTTCGAGTTTGACTTTTCAAACCTCCCTTTTGACTTTCAATTTAGAGCTTTATTTCTCTCTTGCAAATGCCCAACCAAGTGACCTAGGACATGATCAAATCATTACACTTATCCGTGACACATTCATGTTCCCTTCCCCTTCTGGTCTGGTGAACCTTCTAGACACTTCTAGAACCTCTCCGATGAAAACATCGAAATCATTCCCGAACTTCGAAATCGGACTTTCCGGACCATTCCGGATCTCCTCGTGATATCCCGGATCCCATCCGAGACTCCAAACAACATTCGATCTCCCTACTTACATTCCATATCTACTAAACAACATCGAATCCTTAAGTGTGTCTCCCTACGATTCGTGAATTATGCGGACATGACCGAGACACATCTCCGATCAATAACCAATAGAGGAATCTGGAAATTCATATGGCTCCCAAATATTTCTACGATTACTTTGCGATCGAATGAACCACTTACATACGATACCAATTTCCCTTTGTCTCGTGATAGTTTACTTAACCGAGGTTTGATCGTCGTTATCTCTGCATACCTAGTTCAACCTCGTTACCGATAAGTACTCTTTTGTCGTTCCCATGATATGTGATCCCTTGTGAGCCAGTCACATTCTTGCAAGCTAATTGGATGACATTCCATCGAGAGGGCCCAGAGTATATCTGTCCGTCATATGGATTGACAAATCCCACTCTTGATCCATGTGCCTGAACACATACTTTCCGAACACTCAATGCCACCTTTATAGCCACCCAGTTATGATGTCGTGTTTGATGTCATCAAAGCATCCTTCCGGTGATGGTGATTAGCATGATATCATGGTCGAAGGAATTAGGTTACTATGTATCAGAAAGCTTATAGCAGATGAACTATTGAAATGACTTGATCTTTATGCTACGCTTATCTATAGGAGTATGTCCATAATACCATTCTCATAATGACATGATCTTGTTGTTAATAACATCTCAATGTTCATGATCGGGAAACCACGATCATCTATCAACCAACAAGCTAGTATTATAAAGAGGCTTTACTAGGGACTATAATTTAGTTTACAAATCACACAAGTATTAATGTTTCCGGTCAATACTATTATAGCATGAATTTAAACATTTATCATAAACACAAAGATATAATAATAACCACTTTTATTATTTCCTCTAGGGCATATCTCCAATAGGGGTGTGGGCCCCCTGGACCTCCACCGACCTTGCCTCCTTCGCCTGTAAGAAGCCTCTGATGCAGAAACCCTAAAGGATCCTTCATCCATCCACGAAAAGTTCCGCAGCGCTGCCGCTACCGAAGGGGAGATTTAGGGGACAAAAGTCTCTGTTCCGGCACCCTGCCGGGATGGGGAGTACCCCGGGAGCCATCTCCTTCGATCTCCACCACCATCTCCATCGATCTCCATCGCCGTTGCTGATTCCCATGATGAGGAGGGAGTAGTTATTCCTCTAGGCTAAGGGCTCTATCGGTAGCTATGTGTTCATCTCTCTCTATGCATGATCATATTGTGATCATGAGCTTTGTAGTCAAGTATATCTACTCTGGTACTCAAGTGCTTTAATAGATCTTTGGCTCTCCCCATGTTTGTGAAAGTTACAGCGTGCATACCGTGGTGGAACTTAGGCTAGAGTTTACATAAATACTCAAGTGCTTCAATAGATCTCCGCTCTCCCCACGTGTGTGAAATTGATAGCATGCACGCTGTTGTGGCACTTCGGCTAGAGTTCATAAATATTTATCATGAGTATATTTTGAGTTGGTTCTCTCTATGAAATTGTGGTATTTGTTGGAACCATCTAGTTCTCAAGGTGACAGTGTGGGTTTATCTAGATGGGGAAGGCGGACTTTGAGGTGTGCTTTTGTAGCCCTACTGTGGGTTAGAGTATCCAATCGGAGAGTAGTTCAGGGTAGTATCATGAAGAGAATATATTTATATGAGAGTGTTCACTAGTGAAAGTATGATCCCTAGGCCTTGTTTCTAAACATTGAAACACCATTTACAACTAGATCTGGTGCATGTTTGCTTGCTTCCATCTTTATTTCAGATTGCCTTTAGTCTCTTCCTCACCATCAAGCTCTTTTCTAGCACCGTTACCACTTATAATCATCCATACCACTTGTATTTCACAATCTCCTAGCCGAACTAGTGCACCTATACACCTGACAAGTGTATTGGGTGTGTTGGGGACACAAGAGACTTCTTGTATCTTGATTGCAGGGTTGCTTGAGAGGGATACCTTTGACCACTTCCTCCCTGAGTTCGATAAACCTTGGGTAATCCACTTAAGGGAAACTTGCTGCTGTTCTACAAACCTCTGCACTTTGAGGCCCAACAACTGTCTACAAGAATAGAAGTGCGTAGACATCAGATGTGCTAGAATTAAAGCACAAAACCTTGCCCAAGATTCAGGCAATTTCTCCTCTTTTCCCTATTTAAACTCAAAAAATTCCTGTGAAATGGCCTGTTCAGCACTAGGAGGGAAATATTTCTGAAATAAAGTATTAATCAAGCCATTAAGACTATCAATATATCCAGGAGGTAAATTATTAAACCAAGCTTTAGCTTCTCCTTTCAATGAATAAGGGAAAAATTTAGCAACAAAGTAGGTGCGTTTCTTAATATCAGCAGAAAATAAGCCACTCATAGTAGAGAGCTCAGTCATATGTGCCATGGCACTTTCATTTTAAGTCCCAGAAAAAGGTTCTTTCTCAACAATAGTTATGTAAGATAAATCAAGAGAGAAATCATAATCCTTATCTTTAATGTTGATGGGAGATGTGGCAAACTTAGCATCAGGAGATAATTTAGGTCTAACAGTATGTCCTCAAGAAGACTTTTAATAGCACTTGCACCATAAGTGTTTTGACATTATGATACGTCTAAAACGTCTCTACTTTCTCAAACACTTTGCTATTGTTTTTCCTCTAAACTTGTGTGATTTGGATACAACTAACACGGACTGACGTTGTTTTCAGCAGAATTACCTTGGTGTCTTGCTTTTGTGCAGAAAATGAACTATCAGGAAAAATCTTGAAAAATATGCCAAAAACTATTTCTCACCAAAAGATTCACGGAGCCAAAAGGGGAGACAGAGAGGAGGCCTAGGGGGCCCAGACCCACCCTAGGCGCGGGCCCACTGACCCCACGCCTGGGGGAGCTTTGGACACCACAGGAAGCTCCTCGTCCTCCCTCCGCGCCTATAAGTTGCCTTCTGACCTAAAAACAGGGGGTTCGATAGTTTTCCAGAAAGAGTTTTGCTCCGTCGCCACCACTAGAAACCAAGATTCGGATCCAGAAACTCCGTTCTGGCACCCTACCGGGACGGGGAATTTGGAGAGGATCATCGCCATCATCATCACCAACGCATCTCCATCAACCACCGATGTTTCCCTCATTCATGAGTGAGTAATACCCCGCTGTAGGCTTGGGGATGGTAGGGATTGGATGAGTTCTATCATGTAATCAAATAAGATCTGTTAGGGCATAGTGCCTAGTATCTCTATTAGTGCTATTTTACTTTGTTGCAACTTGTTGTGCTTAATGCTTGTTACTATGGCCCGAGTGCCATGATCTCCTATCTGAACTTATTATTGAATCATTATGATAGTATTGCTTGTGATCTTATCTGCAAGTTGTGTACACATATCATTGTCCGGATCCAAAGTCCCCAAAGTGACAATAATTGGGACAACCGGAGGGGATGGCTATGGTGTGAGGATCACATGTGTTCACGGAGTGTTAATGCTTTGCTCCGGTGCTCTATTAAAAGGAGCACCTTAATTGCCAGTAGTTCCCTAGAGGCCCTGCTGCCACGGGTTGGCTGGATAAAAGATGTTGTGCAAGTTCTCATTGCGAGCATGTATGACTATATTTGGAGCACATGCCTAGGATTGTTTAGTGCTTGGATGCTTGTTATTATTTATCTTCAATGCCCTAGATCTTTAAGTTACATGTTTAGACTCGTCCATGCAACGCCCGTCATCCATCCCTATGCCTACCGCACTCGAATCCTACTGTTACCGTTACTGTTACTACTGTTGTTGTTTCACTATTGCTGTTGTTGTTGTTGTTGCTTTGCTGTTGCTACTACAAACTGTTGCTACGGATAGACTTCTGTGAGCAAGAACTATTTCCAGGTGCAGCTGAACTGACAACTCAGTTGTCAAGGCTTGCAAGTATTCTTTGGCTCCCCTTGTGTCGAATCAATAAATTGGGTAATACTACCCGCGAAGACTGTCGCGATCCCCTATACTTGTGGGTCATCAAGACTATTTTCTGGCGCCATTGCCGGGGAGCATAGCTTTATTTGTAAGTTCACTTGGATCTATTATTGTTCACTGCTACTCCTTTCATCATGGGGAAGTCTCGTGATGGAAATTTCCCTATTTTACCATCCACTACAAGAAGAGATACAGTCCTAAACACCTCTACTGCTCTTGATTCACTTTCTGTTATAAGTAAGCTTGTCACACCACCACCGCATGCTCATGCTACACACACTGCTACTACTGCTGAATCTAAAACTGCTTTTGATACTCATGATGTTACTTCTACTGTGCTTAATGCGAGTGGTTCATTAGGTCCTTTTCTAGATGCTACTATGGCTAGTCTAGGAAATACCGAAACTCCTAGTGAATACACTGTTACACCTGTTAGCTCACCTGAGTCTAGTGAGGGTTATGATATTAATGATGGTTACATAGAGCTCACTGATGAATTTGTTGAAGAGTGCCAAAACACACATGGTGCTAGTGCTATTAAGAGTCTCCTTGCTAGACGTACTATTATGCCTAAGAAGTCCTATGATCCTAAGTTTTCCACCTTTCCCATAGATATTAAAGATAAAGATAATGATTTCTCTCGTGATTTATCTTATTTAGATATTGTTGAGAAAGAACCTTTTTGTGGTACTGAAAATGAGAGTGTTGTGGCTCATATGAATGAGCTTTCTACTATGAGTGCTTTGTTCTCTGATGATTTTAAAATGCGCAAGTACTTTGTTGCTAAGATCTTCCCTTTTTCACTAAAAGGAGAAGCTAGGGCTTGGTTTAATAGATTACCTCCTGGTAATATTGATAGCCCTGATTGCTTGATTGCTTCTTTCTTCCATAAATATTTTCCTCCCAGTGCTAGACATGCTTCTTTGTAGAGACTTTTTGATTTTAAACAGGGAGAAGAAGAGAAATTGCCTGAGTCATGGAAAAGATTCCGTTCCTTGATTCATGCATATCCTGGATGTCCATTACCTCAGAATGAGCTTCTTGATATTTATTATAATGGACTAACTGATGATTCTAGGACCTACCTAGATAGCTTTGCTGATTGTGTTTTCAGGAAAAGGACTCCTACAGATGCTGAGGAATTAATGAACAAGATAAGCAAGAATTATGACGATTGGACTTCAACTGAGCTGAATACACCTGAGCCTATTACTCCTGAATCAGTTGTTCCTGAACCAGTTCCAACACCAACAACAAATAAGAGGGGAGTTATTGCATTAAATGATGAAGTGATGAAGTAAGCTAAAAAGTGTAAAGGAGAAAGGTATTAGAGCTGAAGATGTGAAGAATCTACCTCCTATAGAAGAATTATGTAAGCCAATTCCCCACTCATCTACTATTGAGGTACACTCTCTCCAATTCAATGAAGGTGATATTCCTTATGGTAAGCCTCCTGATCAATGCTTAGAGGAACTTGACACATTTATTGTTAAACAAGGTAATTTTAATAAACAAGTTCAGAATCATTTATTGGAAAACTCTAGAGCTATCCATGAGTTGAAAGATATTGTGGAAAGAACTTCTAATGATATTAAAATGCTTTGTAAACACTTTCAAATGGTTCAAACCCAACTTGATCAACTTGCTAAGGTGCAAAAGGATATGCTAGTTAATGCTTCAGGAAATAAACATGCTTATGGAATTAGAACTAGGAGTGGTGCAGCTACTCAAGATCCTTTATATCCTAAAGGACACCCTAAAAGAATAGAGCAGGATTCCCAACAAGGTGAGGATAGTGGTAGTCCTCATAAGAGGAATAAAAAGAAACATGAGAAAGTTGAGGAACCACTTGAACCTGTTGTAGATCCTAATAGTATATCTGTCTCTAATGCTGAAACTGAGAGTGGTAATATTGATGAGTCTCCTGATAAGGAGGAAGTTGAGGAAGAACCTGAGAAACACACTAAGAACACTAGGTACACAAAGGAAGACTTTATTGCTATAAACATTTTAAAGAGAGAGAACCTTGGGTGCAGAAACCTATGACTTTTCCAGGTAAGAAACACAAGTCAAAGGAGGAAGAACACTACAACAAGTTTTGTGAGTGGATGAAGCCTTTATTTATGCAAATTCCTTTGACTGACGCTATTAAATTTCCTCCTTATTCAAAGTATATGAAGGATATTGTATCTAATAAAAGGAAGATTCCTAATGAGGAGATTTCTACTTTGCTTGCTAATTACTCCTTCAATGGTAAGGTTCCAAAGAAACTTGGTGATCCAGGTATACCAACTATTCCTTGCTCCATTAAAAATAATTATGTTAGAGCTAATTTATGTGATTTGGGAGCTGGAGTTAGTGTTATGCCTTTTTCTCTCTACAAGAGGCTCCAGCTAGAAAAGTTGATACCAACTGATATATCTTTGCAAATGGCTGATAAGTCAACTACTGTTCCTGTTGGTATATGTGAGGATGTTCCTATTCAGGTTGCTCATAATTGCATGGTCTTAACTGATTTTGTTGTGCTTGAAATGCCTGAAGATGATAATATGTCTATTATTCTTGGGAGACCTTTTCTTAGTACTGCAGGTGCTGTCATAAATTTCAATCAAGGAAAAGTAACATTCAATATTAATGGCAAAGAGCACATTGTATATTTCCCCAAGAAGGTTGTTAGAAGCTATTGCCTGAATTCTATTAAAAATATTAAAGGCATCAAGGTTGGAGAAATATATTGTCCCATTCCACAAGAAAATATTGAAACTATTATGATTGGGACCATTGCTATCAAGTATGAGGTAACATAATCACCTTGTGGAATGCAAAGTTTTGTTTCAGATAAGATTGTTTTGGTAACAAGACTTGATCAACCTTGTTAACAAAAGGATTTTAATGAACAAAATAATGTTTCCACTATGGTTATACTTGCTTTCTTTTTCCTTTCTCCTTCCTAGTCTTTGCTTTAGCTTTAGTTTTGCTACTTGTTTGCTTGTTTGAGTTTCTTAGAGCTCATGTAGTTTTCCTTTTGGTTTGCTTTTGCTTCTTCTGAAAAACTGTTTCTGCGATAAAATCAAATTTCATACCCTGAAAATTGGCCAAAAATAAAGTTTCCCGAAAAGTCCTAGAAAATTCAAAATAAATTTTTCCTCGAAAAAAGGGGCAGAGTGGCACCTAAGATGACCCAGGGGGCCACCCCTAGGCCCCACACCCATGGTAGGCGTGACCTACCTAGTGGTGGCGCCTAGGGGGTCTGGCCCACGTGGGACCCTCTAGGCTGCCTCCTCAAAGCCACCTTCTTTCTCTCTCCCGAAAAACACTGGAATACTTGCTCAAGCTCGAGTTCTTGCTATTCTTGCTCGCGATTTTTGATCTCCTTGTTCAGCCCATCTCAAGTGCTGATTTTTGGAGGGATTGTTCCTTGGTATGTGCCTCCTCCACTTGTCCAATTAGATTTGTGGTTGGTAGATTGTATCTTGAGTATTTTGCTACTGTAGGTGACAAGTTGTTTGAGCTTGCATGCTTGTTCTATGTTTAGAAACTTTGTTTTGATGCATGTGTAGTCCTCTAGCAAGTTCATATAGTAGTTTCTCATCATTTATCAACTTAGAAATCACTTGGTTTGATGGTTGTCTAAAATTTCAGCAAAGAAGATGAGTGCTTATCCACTGAATCAATATGACTTGATGGTGCATGATCCAATGAAGGTTCATCGTGAGGAGGTAGTTTTTCCTTCCATATATCCATGGCATGAATTTATGAGAGCTGTGGGGATCCTCCAAGATTTCGAAAGTTTGGTTACAAATGCAGGGTTGGAGCACTTTGTTGAAGGTGAACCAATCCAATATGTTAAGCTAACCATGGCTTTTGTGCAGGACTTCCGGTTCACTTGGTCTACTTCTAATCCCAAGGTCCATTACAAAATATATAATATACTTGTCGACCTGCCATTTGTTGATTTCTGTGCAGCAATTAGAGTACCTCAGTGGGAATCTTGTGAGAAGATCAAGGAGAGGCCCAAGTCACTTGTTGATTTGCATGCTGAGGTTTGCCAAGGTTTCGACTTCTCAAAGGAAAGTGGTAAAATTCGGAATATCCAGCTCCCAGCTATTAGATACTTTGCCTATTTCATTACCAAGTGTGTTCTTGCTAGAAAGACTGCTAGAAAGTTGTCTTCTTTTGATCTAGCTTTTATTGCAGCTGCTCTGAATAGGAATAGTTCTTATAGTTTGGGTGCTTTGATAGCTCACCATCTCACCACTAACCGAGAGAAGGGTGGAATTTGTGGAGGTCTCATTGCTTCTAGGTTGCTAGCTTTCCATGGTTTAGAGCCTCATTATTCAGATTTTCAGTTCCCCATAGAGAGGCTTGATATTGAATCTATGATTCAGCATGGTTTTGTTTCCTTGGGGGCTAATGTGAGAAGTTTACCATATGAATTATCTTTTGCCTAGCAAGGTCGAAGAAAGGGTAGGACTGAGAAAATAGTTTAGCTGCTTGCACCTGCTTTGTTTAACTTTGATAACAGGCAAGGATGGTCGCTTACGGAGGAGAAGGTTGACACTTATGTGGGGGAACTCTCCCAGCAAGAGGATAATGTTGAAGAGGATGCTGAAGACAATTCGTTTCAGCCCTCCAACTTGGGAGAGTCTTCATACAAGCATCCCTCATTTGATTGGGACGCATCTTCTTCTTCATCACAGGTGCCTGACTATGATCATTCCTATGATGACCCACCAGCATGGGGTTACCATCCGCGTATTGAGCCCCACTTAGGCCAAAAGCCTAAGCTTGGTGGGAGGTACACCGACATCACACTCATATATATATCATGTTCGGTTGGTTCTTTGTATATCCATTGTTTCGCTTTCTTTTTGGTTCTTGTTGCTGCTTTCTCAAAAAACCCAAAAATACCAAAAAAAAATCGTTGTTTCTCTTGGTTTGTTTCTTTGCTTTGGTTTGCCTTAAAAGAAAAATCCAAAAAGATTTTGGATTTTTCTTTGTTTGGTTTGCTTTGTTTTTGTTTGGTTTTTCTTTGTTTGCTTGTTTCTAAATAAATCGAAAACACCAAAAAAATTGTTGTTCTTCTTTGGTTTTGTGAGTTCTTCGTAGGGTTTAGCCGTCCTCAGTGGAAATTGGTTTTCATGTTAATTATTCAAGTCACACAAGTGAAGGGCAATAATGAAGATTAAGGCAACTCGAGGTGTGGTAAGAGGCTGGTAACAAACTCTATTTGTTTCATTTTTGTACATATACCCATCATTGTGAGCATGCTTAGCATGTTTGTGTAAAGTGTATGTCATTATAGATGCTTAGTAGTTCTTGCTTGTCTATGATTAGCTCCAGCTTGCTAATAGTTTGTAGCATGTCATATGAATGTTTGCTTGCATTGTTTTATTCATACTTTGGTATGATATAGTGGTATCATCCTCTGACTGTTCATGCGAATCGACTTGGCACATGCTCATGCATGCATATGACTAATCAATAGTCAATAAGCCTCGATGATTTTTTTGCCTCAGAGTTCTTGTATCACTTTCATGCCATAGTTAGTACGATTTTGTTCCAAGCATGATTATGACAGTTATTGCTCTCTCGTTTGTCGCTCCCTCTCTATTGCTAGCCTTCACTTGCACTGAGTATGTGCTCTACCTGTGCTTCCAACTCCCCAAAACCAATATTGCCAGTTGTGTCCACCATACCTACCTATTAGCATCATTTGCTATTTCAGTGCATATTCCATATGCCGTGTTTTGTTCCAAAATAAAATGTTTGTCTATTTTGAGAAAGTTAGTTAGTAAAGCTCTCACAAACTTGATGGCACACTTTATACTCTTTGCGCTTAATAATCCTGAACTATTGTGACTAGTCCATGAAAGTTATATGCTTGCTAATTATATACTGGGAGTCAGCAGAACCGTGCTGTCACGGGGAACGCTTTCAACACTTTTTGGATATCTCATCTAGTTGATTCCTTGCTCTTTTATTTATGGATGTCGACGATGTGAAATAAAAGGGGAAGTTGTTAGATCATGGAGTTTATACATTATGTTAGAGAAACGCCTGGGCCGCTAGCCTAAGCCATGCTTAATCATGGTGGAAACTTGCAGCATCACCATAATGAGGATCTATGAAGCTTCCTCTATAAAAACCTATGCATATGGTAAATAAAAGATTGTTGAGATGTTCATTGTCTGCTTGCCTTGTCATTTTGGTTATGGGAAAGCTCCTGTAACATGTGCAAGGGGTACCTCGTTGGCGGTTCTCGATGATATGCATGTATTTACAATGACAAGAACTTTTAGTTGACCAAAGTTGAGTAGCATGCGGAGCGACCCTCGTACTCAAGGGACTTGGGGTTTCCAGTCTATGGTCTGTCAAGCATATGATTCAGAGTGGACCTCACTTTCACCTTAACCACATGAAGATGCCTATGATAGGGGCAATGAGAGCTCAAAGCTAATGAGTACCTTCCTTTCAGCATTTGGAAGCCTTTCAAACCTTCACAAAACCATTTTCACAACTTTGTTGAGTCACCACTTATTCTATGAGCACCTTCTTAAGAGCATAGTTGTCATTCTTGTGTTTGTTCCAAAACTTGGTTAATTATGTCATGACTTTGATGCTTGTATCTCTGATATCTTTATCTCTAGTCTTCATGTGAACTTTAGAGGTGCCTTGGCATTTATATTGTGCTCTTCAAACAAAGCCAAGCGAGATACCACTCTATCATACCTTATTATGAGCATTGCAATGTTGCTTATGTTTATGTTTCATGCTACTTATTATTATTGAGTTGGTTTCTCGTCATAGCTTGCAATAACTATTGAGTAGGCTTAGTTGCATACTCTTTATTATGAATTGTCTAAGCATCTACTCCTGTGCTAAGAATATATACATCATATGAAGTAAAGTGTTTGTGAAAGTTCTTTTATCGCACTCAGTTTTCAACTGAATTGCTTGAGGACAAGCAATAAGCTAAGCTTGGGGGAGTTGATACGTCCAAAATGTATCTACTTTCTCGAACACTTTGCTATTGTTTTTCCTCTAAACTTGTGTGATTTGGATACAACTAACACGGACTGACGCTGTTTTCAGCAGAATTACCTTGGTGTCTTGTTTTTTGTGCAGAAAATGAACTATCAGGAAAAATCCTGGAAAATATGCCACAAACTATTTCTCACCAGAAGATCCACCAAGCCAGAAGGGGAGACAAAGAGGAGGCCTGGGGGGCCAGACCCACCCCAGGCGCGGGCCCACTAACCCCGTGCCTGGGGGAGGTTTTGCCACCCCACGTAGCTCCTCGGCCTTCCTTCGCGCCTATAAGTTGCCTTCTGACCTAAAAACAGGAGGGGTTCGATAGTTTTCCAAAAAGAGTTCCGCTCCACCGCCACCACCAGAAACCAAGATTCGGATCCAGAAACTCCGTTCTGGCACCTTGCCGGGAGGGGAATTTGGAGAGGATCATCGCCATCGTCATCACTAACGCATCTCCATCAACCACCAATGTTTCCCTCATTCATGAGTGAGTAATCCCCTGTTGTAGGCTTGGGGATTGTAGGGATTGGATGAGTTCTATCATGTAATCGAATAAGATCTGTTAGGGCATAGTGCCTAGTATCTCTATTAGTGATATTTGACTTTGTTGCAACTTGTTGTGCTTAATGCTTGTCACTATGGCCTGAGTGCCATGATCTCAGATCTGAACTTATTATTGAATCATTATGATAGTATTGTTTGTGATCTTATATGCAAGTTGTGTACACATATCATTGTTCGGATCCAAAGGCCCCAAAGTGACAATAATTGGGACAACCGGAGGGGATGGCTGTGGTGTGAGGATCACATGTGTTCACGGAGTGTTAATCCTTTGCTCTGGTGCTCTATTAAAAGGAGCACCTTAATTGCCAGTAGTTCCCTAGAGGCCCCGCTGCCACGGGCAGGCTAGACAGAAGATGTTGTGCAAGTTCTCATTGCGACAACGTACGACTATATTTGGAGCACATGCCTAGGATTGTTTAGTACTTGGATGCTTGTTATTATTTATCTACAATGCCCTAGATCTTTAAGTTACATGTTTAGACTCGTCCATGCAACGCCCGTCATCCATCCCTATGTCTACCGCACTCGAATCCTACTGTTACCGTTACTGTTACTATTGCTATTGTTTCACTGTTGATGTTGTTATTGCTGTTGCTACTACAAACTGTTGCTACTGATAAACTTCTTTGAGCAAGAACTATTTCCAGGTGTAGCTGAACTGACAACTCAGTTGTTAAGGCTTGCTAGTATTCTTTGGCTCCCCTTGTGTCGAATCAATAAATTGGGTAATACTACCCACGAAGACTGTTGCGATCCCCTATACTTGTGGGTCATCACATTACTCAATAAATTCATCAGTCATTTCAATATAACCGTCATCAAAATCATAGCTAGGACTCTCTCTCTCTCTCTCTCTCTCTCTCTCTCTCTCTCTCTAGACTTGGGTGAACTAACAGGTGTAGTAATATCTTCATTAGGAGTTTCAGTGTTTCCAATTATAGTTCTAGAAATTTTAGCATCTAGGAAATGACCTAATGAACCACTCTCATCAAGCATAGTAGAAGTAACATCATGAGTATCCAAAGCAATTTCAGATTTAGCAGAAGTAGCAGTATGTGTAACATGTGTATGTGGTGGTGGTGTAAGGAGCTTATTCATCACAGATGGTGAATCAAGAGAAATAGAGGTGTTCAGAACTGTACCTCTTCTTGTAGTCGATGGTAATATAGGAACTTTTCCATCACGAGTTTTACCCATGATGAATGGATAGCAGCAAACAGTAATAATTCCAAGTGAACTTTATAAATAGAGTTATGCTCCCTAGCAATGGCGCCAGAAAATAGTCTTGATGACCCACAAGTATAGGGGATTGCAACAGTCTTCGAGGGAAGTAAAACCCAAATTTATTGATTTGACACAAGGGGAACCAAATAATATTTATAAGCCTTAACAACTGAGTAGTCAATTCAGCTGCACCTAGAAACAGTATTGATCACAACAGTTTATCAGTAGCAAAAGTTTTGTAGTAACAATAGCAAAGTAACAGCAGTAGTAAAATAAAAAAAGTAGTAACAATTATAATAAACAGCAGGATTTAAGTACGGTAGGCATAGGGATGGATGGACGGGCGTTGCATGGACAAGATAATTCATGTAATAATCAAGACAAGGTCATTTGCAGATAATAAAGATAAAACATCCAAGTCCTAAGTAATCATAGGCATGTGTTCCATATATAGTCATGCGTGCTCGCAATGAGAACTTGCATAACATCTTTTGTCCTGTCAGCCCGTTGAAGTGGGGCCTCAAGCGAATCTAGTGGAAATTAAGGTGCTCCTTTTAATAGAGCACCGGAGCAAAGCATTAACACTCACGTTTACACACGTGATCCTCATATCACAGTCATCCCCTCCAGTTATCCCAATTGCTATCACTTTGGGGCCTCGGGTTCCAAACAACGATATGTGTATACAACTTGTAGGTAAGATCACAAACAATAATATCATCATGAATCAATAACATGTTTAGATCTGAGATCATGGCACTCGGGCCCTAGTGACAAGAATTAAGCATAACAAGTTGCAACAATGTCAAAAAGCACTAACAATAGATACTAGGCACCATGCCCTAACAATCTTATGCAATTACATGAGAGATCTCATCCAATCCCTACCATCTCCATAGCCTACTACGGGGGATTACTCACTCATGCATGGGAAATCATGGATGGTTGATTGAGAGGCGTTCGTGATGATGATAGTGATAATCTTCCTCCAATTCCCCGTCCCGGCAGGGTGCCAAAACAGAGTTTTCGGTTCCGAATCGCGGTTTCTGGTGGTAGCGGCACAGAGGAACTCTATCTAGAAAAATGTCGAACCCCCGGTGTTTTTAGGTCAGAGGGTTTATGTAACCGAAAGGAGAGGTCGAGGCGGATTCTGAGGCAGCCACACCATGCCCTGGCGCGGCCAGGCCTGGCCCGCGCCTGGGGGTGGTGTGGGCCCCTCAAACCTCTTCTCCCTCCGTCTTCAGGCTCCGTGAGTCTTCTGGGGAAATATGATTTTCAGCATATTTTTTGGGATTTTTCCTGAAAGATGATTTCCTGCACAAAAACGAGACACCAAAGCAATTCTACTGAAAACAACGTCAGTCCGTGTTAGTTATATCCAAATCACACAATTTAGAGAAGAAACAATAGCAAAAGTGTTCGGGAAAGTAGATATGTTTTGGACGTATCAGAGGGGCAGGGGGTGGCAGGGTGGAGGGGTCGCGGGTGGAGGGGCAGGGGTTGCAGGGGCGGCGGGGTGGATGGGCAGGGGGTGGCAGGGTGGAGAGGCAGGGGTGGCGGGGCTCGGGGAGGAAAGCGGGGAGGCGAGAAGGCGAGCTGCGGGGCTCAGGGAGGCGGGCGGGGCAGTAGGTCGGCCTGGGAGGCGAGCGGCGGCGAGGCGAGCGCCGGGGTTCTGGGAGGCGGGCAGGCAGGGACGCCGAGGAGCCGGGCGGCAGGGCTCGAGGAGTCGGGGCTCTGGTACGTGGCGGCGCTCCGGGAGGCGGGCGACGGCGGTGGGGGGCGCACGGGGGTTGGGGGAAGAGAAACAGGGGCGCGCGAGGGGTTGGGAGGAAAAAAACGGGGCTGGTCGGGTCCGTCCCGGCTAGCCCGTGGACTAGATTTAGGGTTTCCCTACGCCGACGGCAGCCATCGGCGTAGGCCCAGGCCCATTTTTGTTTTTAAGCTACGCAAGGGTAGCCGTCGGGGCCGACCCTTTTATTT
This sequence comes from Avena sativa, assembly GCA_916181665.1. Taxonomy (NCBI): domain Eukaryota; kingdom Viridiplantae; phylum Streptophyta; class Magnoliopsida; order Poales; family Poaceae; genus Avena; species Avena sativa. Next base: position 179,660,075 of record OV702284.1, on the reverse strand, counting down.
TTCCTTGTCAGTTCTCAGTCTATTTTATTAAATATATTTAATATTTTTAGTGTACTATTTTTAATATTTTGACAGTTTGGCGGCCTTCCTTCGGCGAGACCCTAGATTGGGGGCCCTGCAGGTCTACCCCTATAGCTTTCTCTGTACGAGCGTATCCCGGTGGACTTTTCCATTTGTTTTGGTTTGTTTAGGACATATGTACATGGAAAGAAAAGTTTGGTCCTACATTGCCATAAAATAGGCTCCGGTTGTCCCGCGACGGGAGTTTTCATGTAAAGATCCAGATTTTACTAGGTGTTAACGCATGTCCGAGAAGGGGCACACTTGGGACCTGCACATGGCACCTACCAACCTTGCACCACTCTCACATACATATGCTAGGGACACATGCAAGTTCTCATGTGATTCCGACCCTCCGGCGGTCTTCTTCCGGCGAAACCCTAGACCGTGGGCCTCGTAGGTCTACCCCCGTAGCATTCTCCATACAAGGGTTGGCCAATGTACTTTTATGGTGGGTTAGGTTTATTTAGGTCATAGCTACATGGAAAACCAAGGCTAGGACCAAGGTTCCACCGTTTTGCCTCCGTTTGACCCCCAGCGGGAGTTTCCTCCTATAGGTCTAGCACGCCACTCTAAGTGTTATCGCATGCGCCATAGATAGTCACTTGCATTGGATCTGCGAAGAAACATCATATTTTGAGTCTAAAATTGATTTTTTTTCAAAAAACCATGAGCATTAGATCATGTACCTGTAGTTCAAACCGGACCCACTTCCTACCGATTCGGCAGACATTTGTCTTTTTCACCAGGGGTAGACGGAACGGTTTGAGATATCCCGGTTGGGACATTTTCCATGTAAGGTGGTATAGTATTTTTGAAAAATAGGATGGTACCATTTTGAAAATGTCATTTGATGGTTGCTTCACAAAACGCCTCCTTTTTTGGCGCTCGGAAAATGGAAAATGGCTTTTCCATACTATGAAAAATAATAATTCCTCCTGCAACATTGTTCGCCATCCCATGATGCACATATGTACACAATATGGGCACAGTATCACAAATTATGCCCTGATTCTAGCCATAACATTGGTCATTTGACCCGAAAGTCAGGAAACCTCGAATATGATAGGTCATTTTGTGAAGGGTTTTTGGAGACATAATCAATTTACCAAGTTTGGTATTTTTCCTTCCAACTATGTCACATAATATGACACCACGCGAAGTATTTATATTGTTCGGACTGTTTTTAAATTTCTTATGCCCGTTTCAAGAGTTTCCTGTTTCAAACTATGGTTGGAATGTCTACCCCCCCCCCCCCCTAGACATTCCTCTGATAGGGGTAGCCCAGCGTATCTCTCTCTTGTTTTGTCTTTTTAGGTCATATGATGATGTAAAACCATGTTGGTTCACAAGGTGCGGCAGTATCCTACCCGGTTTCACCGGAACAGGGAGTTTCCCCCTTATATAAGTCCAGAACCTTCCCTTTTAGGATACAACGCATGCATGCGAAGGGGGACACATGCACCCGGGGACTAGGTTTTGCATGTTTCAACATACACCACACTTCCATGCATGTGCTAGGGCCACATTCAAGTTCTTGAGGTATTCCTATGCCACGGAGCACGGTTTGCCGCGGAACCCTGATTTGTGGGCCTCAGATCGTCTACCCCCCTAGACGTTCCTCTGACAGGGGTAGCCCGGCATAGCTCTCTCTTGTTTTATGTTTTTTTAGGTCATATGATGATGTAAAACCATATTGATTCACAAGGTGCGGCAGTATCCTACCTGGTTTCACCGGAACATGGGGTTTCCCCCTTATATAAGTCTAGAACATTCCCTTTTAGGTTACAACGCATGCATGCGAAGGGGGGCACATGCACCCGGGGACTAGGTTTTGCATGTTTCAACATAACACCACACTTCCATGCATGTGCTAGGGCCACATGCAAGTTCTTGAGGTATTCCTACGCCACGGAGCGCGGTTTGCCGCGGAACCCTGATCTGTGGGCCTCGGATCGTCTACCCCCTAGACGTTCCTCTGACAGGGGTAGTCCGGCATAGCTCTCTCTTGTTTTGTGTTTGTTTAGGTCATATGATGATGTAAAACCATGTTGGTTCACAAGGTGCGGCAGTATCCTACCCGGTTTCATCGAAACGGGGAGTTTCCCCCTTATATAAGTCCAGAACCTTCCCTTTTAGGTTACAGCGCATGCATACGAAGGGGGGCACATGCACCCTGAGACTAGGTTTTGCATGTTTCAACATAACACCACACTTCTATGCATGTGCTAGGGCCACATGCAAGTTCTTGAGGTATTACTACGCCAATTTCTTGGACCACTCTCACACACATATACTTGGGACACATGCAAGTTATCATGTGATTCCGACACTCTGGTGGTCTTTGTCCAGTGAAACCCTAGACCAGGGGCCCCACAGGTCTACCCCTATATCTTTCCTGCGTACGAGGTAGCCCGGTGGACCTTTCTATTTATGTTGGTTTGTTTAGGATATACGTACATGCAAAGCATTGGGCATACTTTTCCATAATTAAAATAGGCTCCGATTGCCCCGTGACGGGAGTTTCCAATTAAAAATCTAGGATTTTACTAAGTGTTAACGCATGACCGAGAAGGGGATCACACACTTGGTGGGGAATGGTGTAAAAAATGGGTTGGCGTCGGAAAAGGATTGAATCTTTGAACAACTTCACAAAAAAAGTGTGACATAAATTTCACACACATGTGATAATAACACTTACAAACATGCAAATTTCTGAAGTTGTGAGAAGATTTGACATTTTATGTGGGCGTGGAGACTATTATTTAGAGGCTACAAATCCGTCCAATTAATTAAATAGAACATAAATAATTGATACTAATAAATAAATAAAAATATAAAATAAATTTATAATTTGGTGGGAAAAATAAAAAATGTACGTCGGTACGCCGAGGGTGGCCGTCGGCGTAGGCTATGCCGACGGCAGCTCTCAGCGTATGGATGGCGCCGTTAGAGATCCGTCTCAGCCAGGCGGCAAGTGCCACGCGGACCGCCCGTATGTTGATGGCCTGGATACACCAAGGGTTGCCGTCGGAGTATCGGTGGCTACGCCAACGGCAAGGCTACACCAAGGGTGGAAGCGGGGCTGGCCTAGCCCGGTGCTACACCGATGATCCTGACCTTTGGTCGTCAGCGTAGCGGCCGGCCGTCAGCGCATGGTGTCATTCCTGTAGTGGTATATGGGAACGTATGATGCTGTTGATTAATCTTTAATGCAGAAAGATCCCTGCCCAATCTTTCAAGATCGATGTGTGCAATCATTGGTCAACCGGTCGCATGTTAACTGAGTATAGTGTCTCAGATCTCCGGTTATGTGGCAATAGATACAGTAATGCTGCATGTTGAGATAGATAAATTTAAATGTTAATTTTATAACAAGACGAAGCTTACTTCGACTGGAAGACCAAGTTATTTTTCATGTTAATTCAAATTTTCTATGTATGTAGATCAAGGTTTGTATAATACTACCTGTGTTTCTAAATATGAAATGTTTTGGGAGTTTAATTTAAACTTCCAAAATGTCTTATATTTAAAAATGGAGGAAGTATATTTACAAAAGCTAGCATTTATGACGCTTATAGGGATCTGATATTCTCATGTTTAGACAATTAGAGGACACAACATAGAAATAATATTATAAGGTTGATCCTTTTAGAAACTTTTTCACGGTTGGGTCTTTATGTATGGCATATATATGGTCTGGAAAATTGGGTGTTAGTTGTAAATACAGATTGTGAAGAAATGGGTATCTTTTGCACGTTGTTTACTTCAACCTCACAAAGGTAAATCATGTAAAGCTCTAAATATTTATTTTTGTAACTAAAGCTCGCCGATTCCTCTAAGATACTTGATTAACTCACGGTTTTGTTTCCCTTACTGGTTTCGTGCTTCATGTGTTATATTTTAGGATTATCGTAACCATAAGCATAGCAGTATGACATAAATATGTCTGTTCTACACGTGCAATTTCAAAAATATTATTTACGAAGAGATTTCCAATAACATTTTATACTTCTCATTACATTTAATTTTTTTTGTTTTCATACTATCAGTACAAATATGTAGCCTGCCTACTATTTAACTTGGTACATTTCACCCTTTACTACACCATCATGTCCTATAAAAACATTCCAGAAGCAACGTGTCCACTAACATGCACTAATATTTCTTATGCAAGCTATCCACATCATCTGTTATTTGGAATATCTATTTGTCTATGTTGTCTCACTAATCTTTAGTAATGGTAGTTTATCTATACATGAAAGTGTCCTCGTCGTCAAAAAAATTGGCCACTCAATTATTCACATGACCAACTTTTAGTCGTTAAATACACAATAATTTCACCGTCAATTAAATTTATCCCCGCCTCAACTATGACCAATTGAATATTTGCATATTCACGTAGACAACTTATTGTTCCATTTTTTTTATACCTTTCCGTATACACAAGTGACTTCACGTGCAGGGTATCTTTCCAGTTTATAGCACAAGTTATCGTCCATGTCCACATATATACACCACGGAAATAACCAGATATACCGGGCTTTTTATATGTCGACTGTAAAATATTGGGACCGTCGGCGTAGCTTGATGGGCAATCAGCCTAGTTTTATCATTGGCGTAGGATAAATAGGCCAAAGCAGTCGTCGGCGTAAACGGGACCGTCGGTGTAGCTATTAGGCTAACGGTAGAGCGACGGCGTCAAGTCTACGGCGTAGGTTTCACACATATGCCGACGGCAAAGCCATCGGCGTAGCTATTTTTCTTTTTTGCCAAATCAATGTTAGAAAAATCGTAACTAAATTATTTAAATTCATAAAAATACATATAATATATCAAAATTTGTAGAAAAATAAGATCTATCGATATAAACTCAAATATTACATATTTGTATTCAAAAAAATATAAAAAAAATACAAATACTTTCGTATAACATATTTTTATTTTCCGAGTGTAAAAATAGGATGTTTTGTGAAGAAACCACCAAATAAAAGTTTCAAAATGATACTACTCCATTTTTTCAAAAATAGTAGACCATCTTGAATGAACAATTTCCCAACCTGCATATCTCAAACCTTTTCGTCCACCCCTCGTGAAAAAGATAAATTCCTGCCGAATCGGTGGGAAATGAGTTAGATTTGAACTACAGGTACATGATATGATGCTCATAATTTTTTGAAAAAATCATTTTTACGTTCACAATATGATATTTTATCAGAGATCCAATGCAAGTTAAGTGAGGCTCTGCCCCGAGCTAAGAATCTTCATGCCCGCCAATTTAAAAAGTTTGACAATAGTTTGAAACAGAAATAAAAATAAAAACGATCGAAACAATGCAAAACCTTCGCGTGGTGTCGTATTATGTGACATAGTTGCATGAAAAAATAACAAACTAGGTATATTGATTGTGTCTCAAAAAAACCTTCACAAAATGACCTATCTCAATCGAGGTTTTCTCAATTTCAGGTCAAATGACCAATGTTATTGCTAGAATCGTGGTATAATTTGCGATAATGTGCCCATATTGTGCACGCATGTGTACCATGGGATGGAGAACAATGTTGCAGGAGTAAGTTTTTCTTTTCTTCGCACCGAAAAGCCATTTTTTTATTTTCCGAGTGCAAAAAAGGGTGTTTTGTGAAGCAACCACCAATGAAAGTTTCAAAATGATAATACCACATTTAAAAAAAATACTAGACCATATTGACTTCAAAATTTCCCAGTCTGGGTATTGTAGGGGTTCGTAGCATGGAAAACAAAAACTTTCTACCGCATGAACACACAATCAAGATCTAATCTATGATCAAGCCAAGATCTATCTACTAGATTGTAGCAACGAGTCAACAGAGTACTAACCCTCGAAGATCCAAAGCGGTTAACGAGAGCAGATTCTCGTGGATGATGTAGTCGTACACTTCCGATCTCAAGATCGCGTGGACGATCCTTCCGGCGCTGCGTTCCGGCAGCGCTTCCGCAGTCGGTCACACGTTCGGTACTCGATGAAGACCTTCCTCTCCCTTGTTCCAGCAGGAAGCGGAGGTTGTAGCACTCTCCTCGCGATTCCGGCAGCACGACGGCGTGGTACCGGAAGTAGAGGGGAGATCTCGCAGGGCTTCGTCTTAAGCCGGAGCGAGTATGGTGGACTATGAGAGAGCCTCGGTGATCTAGGGTTTAGACGCACCAAGGAGAGGGAGCTAGGCCGGCGGCTAGGGCAAGGGGATTGCCCCAACTTGGCGACTTGGCAAACCCTAGGAGGCGGTGGTGACAATGGTGGAGGCCGGCGGCTAGGGTTTAGGTTTAGAGGAGAGAGGTGTTGTGTACTTGGAGGGGCAGCCCTGCCCCTCCTTATATAGGTGGAGGGAGGCGCGCCAGGGGAGGGGAGTCCCTCCCCAACTCGGATCCCAAGTGGGCCGGCGGTGGAGGGGAGGAACTCCTCCCCAAGTAGGTTTCCTACTTCCCCTCCACCTTCCAAAATAGCCGTTTGACTTTTCAAATTGGCGTTTGACTTCTTCAAACTAGGATTTGATTAAACCCTTTATTTTGTTCAGCGATGACACCTAGTACATGATGCAATCATTACAACTTGGTATGACACATTCATGTACCCTTCCCCTCCGGAGTGCCGGACATTCCGGAACCTTCTAGAACATTTCCGATGAAAACACCGGAACCATTCTCCAACCCCGAAACAGGACTTTCCTTATATGAATCTTATTCTTCGGACCATTCCGGATCTCCTCGTGATATCCCGGATCCCATCCGAGACTCCGAACAACATTCAATATCTTAATCATCATTCCATAACTACTCAACAACATCGAATCCTTAAGTGTGTCTCCCTACGGTTCGTGAATTATGCGGACATGATCGAGACACTTCTCCGATCAATAACCAATAGAGGAATCTGGAAATTCATATGGATCCCACATATTTCTATGATTACTTTGCAATCAAATGAACCACTTGCATACGATACCAATTTCCCTTTGTCTCACGATAGTTTACTTATGATCGTTGGTATCTCTGCATACCTAGTTCAACCTCGTTACCGATAAGTACTCTTTTCTTGTTCCCGTGATATGTGATCCCTTGTGAGCCAGTCACATGCTTGAAAGCTAATTGGATGACATTCCACCGAGAGGGCCCAGAGTATATCTATCCGTCATATGGATGGACAAATCCCACTCTTGATCCATGTGCCTCAACCCATACTTTCCAAACACTCAATGCCACATTTATAGCCACCCTGTTACGGTGTGGTGTTTGATGTCATCAAAGCATCCTTCCGGTGATGGTGATTAACATGATCTCATGGTCGAAGAAATTAGGTTACTATGTATCAGAAAGCTTATAGCAAATGAACTATATTAAATGACTTGATCTTTATGCTACCCTTTAACTATAGGAGTATGTCCATCACATCATTCTCCTAATTATATAACCCTGTTGTTAATAACATCTCTATGTTCATGATCAGGAAACCATGATCATATATTAACCAACAAGCTAGTTTAACAAGAGGCTTTACTAGGGACTCTTTTATGTTTACAAATCACACAAGTATTAATGTTTCCTGTTAATACAATTATAGCATGGTATGTAAACATTTATCATAAGTATGAAGATATGATAATAACCACTTTATTATTGCCTCTTGGGCATATCTCCAACAGTCTCCCACTTGCACTAGAGTCAATAATCTAGTTTCAAACCTTTGTGTATTCAACACCTATGGCTTTCTGGTGTTGTATGTACACGATTGCTAGTGGTCAACTGATCTCCGGATCTGACACTTCCAGGTCCGTGTGTAATTGCATGTCTTTGCGTCTCTACGCATCACTCATTCTCTAATGAGATGGCTTTGTATAATTTTGGTTCTTTGGTGAGACCTTTAGTTCTTTGGGGTTAAAACATGTTGATATTGTCGTACAATATATCTTCATAGTATTATCCCGCTGTGAACTACACCTAGTTTGATAACAAACTACTTGACACAAATGCCCTCTTTAGCTGCTATTATAGCAGTCATATACTTAGCCTTTTGTTGTAGTATCTGTCACAATGTCTTAACTTTGGAACTCATCCAAATCCATTATGGAACTTACTTTCTATTATATTGTGCCACCCTTAGTTTAGATTGATATAAACTTAATTTGTACTTTGTGACAAAACTAGTATCAATGTAGTAATTTTACAATGAACTAACCATCTATTTGTCACTTCTACAAATAATATACTATAAGTTCTTCCAAAAGATCATAAGAATATCCTTACTATTGTCCAATGATCAACTTATGAATCATTCTGGTATATGCTCATAACATTTAGAGTATAGGACATATCTGGATTTGTACATATCACAGTATGATTGATATAAATACTCTTTGTGATTTCATACATCAAGTAGCAATCTATACTTGAATCTTTGTTTCACTTACCCAGTGTCAATACACTTGAATATATCATCAATATTGAACTCATTCAATATTTTCTGTGTGACAAGAACCTTTATTGTAGTTTCTATATTGAACTCATTCAATACATCATCTATGTACTTTCGGCACAACCATATTAGCGTCTATTGATGCCAAATATTTGGGTTTTGCCTAAGTCTTTCATCTGGATAAATTTCTTAATATGTGTTAATAAAAGATACATCATTTCCAATCAACAATATGTCTTCCACATAATGTATTAGAAACATGTCTTAGCGCTCCCACTTAATTTCTTGCAAATGCAAGCATCTGCATCGTCTCTGACGAATTTAAACTCCTTTAACAGTTTCATCATAGTGAAGATTCTAACTCCGCAATGCTTACTTCAGCCATTGAAGTTTGCATATGCATTTAGCATCCTTTGAATTAACAAAACCCTTTGGACCATGTCATGCACACGTCCTAGGTAACCCTTCTATTAGAAGAACTTGTTTTGTTTATCCAACACATAACAAAATTATATGTCGTGGTTGCTACATTAATCCGTCTAGACTAAATCGCTATGAAAGATCAAATCTTGTCATAGTCAACCTTTGAACATTGTTGTGAACTCTTTCCCAACATGTCGACCATTTCATAGATGCGAAACATCCATGTCTATTTCTTTATAGATCCAAACACAACTGTAAGGTCTTACACCTTTCTCGAGGGTCCTTCAAGTTCAAAACTTGATTTCTCGTGTATGGAACTATCACGGATTTTATGGCTTCAAGCCATTTTACGAAGTCAGGGCCCATCATCGCTTCTTTGCATGTAGTACGTTGATTATTCTCAAATAATGATTCAACCCTCAAATCTTGGTATTTGATTGCTTACTCGACCTACTTGGTTCAATAGAAACTTTGACCTTCGTAACCACAACCTTTGAGGCACGTGAGCCATGAGCATTGTTGCTGCCTCCGGAACACTTTTTAGCGTTGCGCAACTTTGCACATATAGCTAAGGTTCTTTTAACTTTATCAAAGTTCTATTATCCTCCCACTTATCTTTTCACGAAAAATTCCTTCTCAAAGAAACTTGACGTTCTAAGTGACAAACACTTTTGTCTCTGATGTTATGGAGGATTACTTAACAGTTATTCGAAATAACATACAAAGACAGGTTCATCCGACTTTGGTTGCAAACATCTTTATTATGCATAGCATACCAATGTTTAAGAAAGGACAACTTGGGTTGTATCCCAAACCATAACTTTATATGGTGTCATTTCAACGGATTATGATGGAGCTCTTTTTAGTGGAAAAACGGTAGTCTCTATAGCTTTTAATCTTTAAAATATAATGGCAGTTTTATGATTTACACCTTCGATCTTACCATGTCAAACAAGGTTTAATTACATATCTCGAACGCTCCATACTCTTATGGTGTTTCGGGAAAAATGCAAATCCACGGAACGATTCCTTAAATCTTAGGTATTATGCTAAACTTGTAACTCAAATATCTTCCTTTATGATCTTATCATAAACTATTTATATTCTTTTTACAATGATTTTGCACTTCATCTTGAAAGTCCTTGAACTTTTCAAATGTTTCATACTTCATCCTTATTAAGTAAATATTCATATATTCACTCAAATTTTCGGAGAAAGCATATGAAGTTGAAATCCATCGCTCTTGACTACACATAATGGACTTCGTACAACAATATGTACAAGTTCCAATAAGCTAGTCATTCGTTCCTTTTTGGCCTATGAACGAAGTTTTAATTATCTCTAGGAAAGTTTCACAAGCGTCATGTCATCAAAAATCAAAAGACTCCAAAATGCCATCCACATGGAGTTTCTTCATGTTTTCTTTCCAATATAATTTAAACGGCGATGTCACTTCCTAAGCGATCTTTCAATCAATTTGTTTTTCGACATTTTTAGTACTAGTTTTATGGATGTGATTTCTCCAACGAGATTTGTGAATCATCCATCTTTTATGGATTACGGCAATTATTTGAACAACCATTTTGTTCTCATAATACCTGATAAAACAAATCTTGAAGGCAAGCTTTGATGTTTAACAAGCAACACAATAACCCTTTATTTGTTCTCGATGAACATCATCACATATTCTTTTGCTAGTTACTTAGGCCGTTGTAGTTCATGAATTGTGTTGTTTCGTATGATGATTCACACCAACAAATTCAGTATCAAGTACTTAAGAACCACATTGTTTAATAAGCAAAGAATATAGCCATAACATGTATATCATCTATATACTTAAACTGAACAATTCTAGTCTTTTCTTTTCTGCCATATATTTATGAGATTCTCTTTCAGTATTTATTTTCTGATTGAAAGAATCTACCAACATCAATAGTGGAGTCATACATATGACACATAGTTCAAAGCGTGTATAATTAAATACCAATGTCTTTGGACTTGCACTTTGAAGTAGATCACCATCATCAAATGTTTGGTGTGCTTTCAAATTCCATTCTTTAGTAATCTCTTGGTGTGGTAAATATTTTATCTACATCAAATATTCACCCTTATCATGGAATTATTCATGATCAAGCTACTTTTAGCTTATAAAGATGAATCGCGAGTATAATGTTGCTCTCCAAAACCTTTTGGTGGATTAAGACAACTAGTGTCTCCATCCTTTTGCAAATTCTCATCAAATATGAGAACATGACTTTTGCCATATTATACTCTATCATGTTGTAACCAAAACTTCGTTTCAGATATCACAATATCTTCCACACATCATGGTTTCTGAAATAACTCTTTCAGATCCTAGATAACCTTGATATTAAGACAATCCTTTGAATATCAAGAATCATGGAGACAAACATGATACTCATACACTAACTCTTGGAATTGTCACTCTTATTTTAATACCAATTATTAAACTTCATGGAGTAACCAGATGTCACATCCCAAATCTGAGATTTGGTTCTGCATATCATTCATATCATTGCATCATGCTTTTCCATACAAAACCGTCGATTGAAAAGAATCGGCGGAACGCTATTTTCGAAACCCTATTCTATTTTGCTACGAGGCTCCTGCGGGAGGCTTTAGTAGGACTAGCGTTGTCCACCCTTGTAGCCTAGCGTTTTCGCTCAACCCTTGGCCCTAGATTGTTCCCCTCGACTGTACGAAACCGTAGGAGCAAGAATCATTTGATTCGGAGCTCGTACGGAAAAGTTGTCGCCGTTTTAGTGAATCGTCGGAAAACGGTCCGAATTTCCGGACCGATTTCCGAGTCCGTAACCAACTCTGCGCTGTTTTCGCGTAGGATTCCGCGAGGGGCCCCACATAAAGAGGCAGCCCCGCTGACTCGGCCCCCGTGCCCACCGACCCCGCCCTACCCGCGATCGCCCGCCCCCGCCTCGGCCTTGACAACCGCGCCGCCTCGGGATCGCCCCGCGCCGCCTCTCCTCGCTTTTCGCGCCGCCGCCTCCTCTCTCCGCCGCGCCGCCAAGACCCGCCGCCGTCGCCCTTCCCCGCAGCCCCAGGTAACCGCCCCGCCTCCCGCGCATCTGCCCCGCCGCGGGCGCCACGTCCCGCCCCGCCGCCGGCCACTCGCCGCCACCGCCGCTCCGCAGCGACCCCGCGGCCAACCGCCGCCACACCGCCTTGCCCCACCGCCATTGTGCCTCGCCGCCGCAGCGCTGCGCCCGCCGAGCCGCTGCTGCGCGCGCCCCGCCTGTAGCGCCTCGCCCCGCCGCCGAGCCGCCGAGCCGCCGGTCGCAGCGCTCGCTCGCGCTGCCCGCTCGCTGACCAGTCAGACCCAGGCGTTGACTAGTCAGACGCTCAGTCAGCGCCCAGTCAGCAGACGCGTTGACCAGTCAGCAGACGCGTTGACCAGTCAACAGACACAGTTGACTGGTTAATTTCGTTAATCCTTTTAGTTGACAGATTTCGGTAGAAACTTGTAAATTGCGTAGTAATTAAACCGCTTGGCCAAAAATTGCAAATAAAATATGTACAGATTCAGTGAGTCGTGTAGAATCTACTTGCGGTCGAGTGCATGGTACTCTGGATCATCGTTATTCATGTTACTTGACCCCGCCAGTCTCATCGTCGTGACTCCTTGTGTACGCACTTGTTGTAGATATTACCAGGAGTTAAAAAAGAGAATCAATATACACAGAATACATTGTAATTTTGATAGAATAAACAGGATAATGACAGAATACACACTATAGATACAGGAAATACACATATGTTCAAACCATGCATCAATAATGTTCAAACAGTTCACACAAATGTATAAAGTGACCATATATGACATAATATTACAAGTATCAGGAGTTGTATGACACATTCAAACAGTTTCACACATTCAAACAGTTCATAGTTCATACAACAGATACTTACTGGACTCCAACTGGAAAATAGACTAGAGAGGCGACGGTGGCTGTGAGCATCATCACGACGAAGGGGGTCAACCGGCTCCTCCACATCTCCGTCCTCCACCCCGCTAGAAACCTCGCGTAGCGAGTTTCCGCCTCCTCCAAAGTGGCATATCCCTTGTAACTATTCCCGCAGAAACGGTGGACCTGCCTCCTACAATCCTCCCAGTCGTCGTAGACTCCGGGAACCCTGCCGTCGTACACGACATACCACGGCATCTTCGCACACACACACAAGAAAGAAATGTAAGTGTTTTCACCACATATTCATAATAGAGATATAACATATAGGTATGCACAAAAGAAAAAGCATCGGATATAGCTAAGTAATTCTATGACTAACATTTGAATGGAAAGATAGTATGCAAAAAGAAAAGCATAAAATAAACTAATCGTAATTCTATGACTAACATTTGCAGGAGACATGTTTGTGACTCGATCAGGTTTTCTTTGGCTTCCGCTGTAAGGGATGGATGCCACTTAGCATGGTGAATGTTCTCCCATCGGCGACCGCAGCTAAGCGGTCCTTGATCCCTGCATTAGACAACGGGATACTGCTGTAGTTGGATGTGGCACCACTAGTCAAGACATCCCTCTTGAGTATCGTGCCAATCTCCCGCTGGATGGCACGGTACTCGGCTCTGATGTTTGCATCGGTCGTTTCCATCATGTCTCTGCACCTTTTCCCGAGACCGGATGGCATCAAGAGTTTCTCCTCATTGTTTGCGTACTCCCTCATCTGTAGGATGGCGAACCAGGGCTCCATCCCATTGTCAGTCGACGACTGCCTAAGGCAGGGGAAATTTGTTACGTGGGAGTTCACATATATGCCTTTGGATCTTTTCTCATACTTGAGTGGGCCAACCGTGCCTCTGAAACCGTTGAGGGCTTTATCAAGACTAGACTTGACATCGGCGTAGTCTTTCTGCACGTCTCTCCCGGAGTCGAGATAAATGACATGAGAATAATACTGTTGAAAGGCGATGAGGACACACCCATTCTCTCTGTGCAAAACAGTTAGAACAAACCATCATCTTCGGCTATTAAGTAAATTCACAAAAGAATATAATAGCGGTAAGTTTAGCGACCGACTACTTACTCGGGAAAGTATGGAAGGAGAAAGCAAGATTTGTCATTACTCGCGAGGTACGGGGTCTTCTCCACGATGATATCGTGCGGCATTTGTAGCGATACCAGGCGGACCACATTTCGATCGAGCAGTAACATGTGGAAGAGCTTGAAGATGTCTTCATACGTGATGAAGAACAACTCGCCGGGGGGGGGTGATGAAGCCACAGTTAGTGGGGACCCTGACCGTGAAGAGCAGGTAGGAGGGATTTTTAACTTGGAGAAGCTGCTGCTCTAGATACCTAACAGTCTCATGCAGGCTACTCAGGTCTGGCGACAGCGTCTTGACAATGTGGTCCGGCATGATAGGTTCACCAAGATAATGCATCGTCTTCCACTTGGCCGATAGCTCGCCGAGAACTACTTTCTTGCTTGTTGTGGCGTGTTTCCCATGCTTCGGCTTCCGCTTCCTGCCCTTCTTATGGCACGGAGGGGTGCCAGTTTGTCTTATCACCTACATGGCCATATCACGGAGTGTCCTCGGGGTAACCTTAGTATGCGGCGGAGCAGTGAAGGCTGTAGCGTCTTCCTGCTCGGGCGTTTCTTGAGAAGGGAAGAGAGTCTTCTTTGTCATGGTATCACGGGAGGGTGCCTCAGAAGGAGCAACATCGATGGGAGCGTCCAAATCAGCGATGAACGAATCGATGGGAGCCTTATCGATGTCCACCGTGTTGTCGTGCTCATGTGTCTCGGGCTCGGGTGGATCATTGGCAGTTGCAGGAGTGACCCTTTCTTGGGTTGCCTCCATAGGCGCAGACGCTGGAGTGACCCTTTCTTGGCTTGCCGCCGCAGGCATAGATGTTGGAGTGAGCATTTCTTCGACGGTCTTCAGCTGAAGTAGGGCTTTCGGCCATGTAAGGACATGATTCTTTAGTTTCCCGACCTTCAGCTCGTCTTCGGCACCCGGGGGTTGATGAGGAGGAACTAAGTGTGCACATCCTGGGAACAATCGATCCACCTCAACTCGGTGCACACTATCATCCATAGGCTTGCAGTGGAACGTCCGGTGTGTTGGGTTCATGATGCATCCCCTCGCAACATCCTTGAGCTTGTTGTCCACATACATGAGCATGGTGCAAGGAACACTTTGCTCCTGTGAAGAAACATGCATGTGTTGGTCAGAGAGGGGGCGGCGACGAAGTAATTAACTTGCGTAGAGGCTCAATTAAATACCGTGAGAGCGTCGAGCTTGGCTCACATCGAGGGACCGAGGCAGGGTGTGCAAGTGATCGAGGAGCTGCTGGCTGCCCCCATGGCCGGCGAATCCGCCCTAGCACCTGCATTGGCGCCGGCTGGTGCAGTCACCAATATAGGCGCGTCTTGAGCTCGTGTAGCAGGAGGCCGCATGTTCCCCGAGTTGCTGTCGCCTAGGCTGATCACCGGGAGTGGTCCCGTTTGGCCGTTGGCAAAGTAAGTCGAGATCGACTCCACCATTACAGGAAAGATCTCATTGAACCGGCTGGCCACCATGCCATCGACCTTGTTGGCCACCTCTGCCTCGACCATAGTTTCTCCCTCGATTTGGACCGCGGCTTGGACGCGGTGCTCAAAGGTTGCTTCCAAGTTGGCCACCTTCTCCAATAGAGCCGCGTGATCTCGGTCCTTCTTCGCCTGCGGCGAGTCCTTGGTGGTTGGCATGTCCAAGCCATAATAGACATGTTGGCGACCTCCTCCCGCGTCGGGGACACGGCCTCTTGCCGACGTCTTCAACGGCGGCTGCTCTTTCACGATGTTCAAGCCCCTGATAAAAGGGTTGTCCCACGGGACTTTGCCCGTCGACATCTGGGACGAGGAGCCAGACTTGTTAGCTTCTTCCACGAATAGCATGTAGCATGAAGAATTTTAGTGATGGAGTTGTGGTGAGAAGTATGAAACTAGTAAGCCAGGAAAATTCCGTACCACTGCATTCTCAACTTGCACCACCTTCGGTTCGGTGACCAAGACAACACCCTCCACCACTGTAGGGCTCGTGACAAGTTTCCCATCCATCTCTTTACAATACCGGGACCTGACAAATGACCTGAAGAGCGGGTTCTTGTACTTGGCCCAAGGGTTATCGATGGCCTTCTCTTTGTAGGTCTGGTCCTTCTTCTGCCACTTGTCCGCCTTGCCGTCATAGCCACGGCAGCCGAGACACTAGCGACCGATGTTCTTCTCCGCCAGCTCCTTTCCCACGGCCGACTAATCCTTGGTGTAGGCTAGCTCCTCGTTTTCAAGGAAGCGCGTGTAGTCCTCGGGGGTAAGCCGCGGGAAGTGGTGCTTGATCTCTTCCCATGGCTCGTAGTCAGCAATCATCCCCCTTAGCATGGTTTTATATCCGCTGAGGTTCCTGGTGAACCTACCGAGGGAAAACTTGTTCACGATGTTCTCCTTGGGATCCAGGCTCGTGAAGCCCTCGGGAAACAGGTACTGCGCGTGCAGCCGCAAGAGGAGTTGGACCTGCAGATGCTTCTTCTTCTTTGTTTGGAGTTTCGTCTCATTGACATTGACGACGTCCCGAAGGATATCTCCCACTGGAGGCCGTACCCCCTCACGAGATGGTTCGGCTCCGTACGGATACTGGTCTTGGGGTCCACCGCTGTGAATGTCTCCTTCGTTGTGCCGACTGTGTTTGGTCCCTCCTTCCGTTCCATCTTAGCCTACGTCGTTGTCTGAGAGCCATCCCCGACGACGCCACTGTCGGTGGTCTCGTCACCCCTCCCATGACCGCCATCAAGGAGGTCATCGACGCCCATCTCCTCACCGCCATCATTGGTGGTCTCGTGTCTTCTTCGCCCCGGCCCCCTACCTCCTCCAGCTCTATCTCCTTGGACATGAGCCTGTAGTGCTCCTCTAAGTCTTGCTAGCTCCGATCGTCTTCGTTGCAGTTTCCACAAGACGACATGGCTATACCGAGCACTACACAAGCAAAAAGAAAGGATTTTTGATACACAAATTCACGGCGAAAATCCGGCATAACCTTTGCTAAACATGTTCATTCCTGAGTACCAGAAATTCGCCGGAATAGAAATTAATCGACATTCCAGCGAAACATTGGCACTCAATTTACCTGCACAACATTCAGCTACAACCACCAAAACAGACTTTATACAATATCCAAAACATGCTTCATATACAATATCCAAAACAGACAATATCAGATGCATTCACCTATGTGTTAATGATTACTATTTGAGTTGTTCTCATGTGACACTGCCAATATATGTACTGCTACCATAGATCTCCATGTAAGCCTATGTACTGCTGCCAATATATGTATTGCTGCCAATATATATGTACCGCTGCCAAAACAGACTTTTCAACTATATGTATTGCCTCATGTAAGCCGGTGTACACCCAGTTCACATTCAGGCAGATTATGTGGAAAAGAAAATATGTAGTGTTGGTTATCTAATATCACACATTAAAATCACACATTCAATAGAATCAAGCAGAAGTATCAGGAAGACAGCATTAAACCCAGGTCCAACCATATACTAGCGTTAAGAAAGTTGAAAATGACGTAGCAACAACATGGATGAGCACATCCTACATCTACACGGTAAATATACAGTACCAAAGGCTATCATCTTAACATGTAAGAACGCACACTACATCATCTTCATATTCAGAACGTTCTGATAATATATGAATAACAGAAACAGAGTGGACACTCATTTAGTACTGGATCTTAGACGGTGCAAGCTGCCAAGCCAAGACAAGCCGAGCCATTGGGCACCACACAGGCATTTGTTGAGCTAAAGTAAGTCCTAGCACAGTCACCGCCTAACATTCAGGAAATCCTAGTACAGACACCTCCTAAGATTCAGTATTCCACAATGCATCATCAACTTGACAACTCTGTCACAACAGAAACGGAGTGAGCACTCAGATATTTAGCACCAGGATCGATCTAGTCAGGGCAGTGCATGGACCGAATACTACTAGTACATGTACTAATTTCCTCTAGTTAGGTGGCGGCATTTGTAATTTCTGGCTCAAGATTAAATCGGGAGGGGGCTCTGAGTTGGGCAGCACTGTAATAAACAAGATGGGCACCAACCGAACCAAACCAAACCAAATAGATAAATCTAATTCAACAGAAACATGTTGTGTTGGTTATCTACTATTACTGGTACTCCTAGTGATTGTAGTTTGCATTTTAAAATGAAAATGATACTGGTAGGTTGCGGTCACGGGAAACAGAGCTGTGATCGTGATCAGGTCATGCGCTAACTAATTGCAATATCTAGGTGCTAAGGATCTGAGTTTTTTATCACCTTTTCTTCTTCTGAAACTCAGTTATATGAGACTAAAAACCTTTTCAAATTGACAGTAAAGTATGACAACGGCCGTTGGCCACAATCGAGCAGAAGTTTCGTTTAGAGACTTGATGAAGCAAGCAAAGGAGCCAAGAATAGCAGCAGGCCATGGTGAAGACGGTGGTGACCAATGGCGGCGTGGTGGCGAGGCAGCACCAGCAGCAGCTCGAGGGCCATGGCAATGGTGGAAAGACGAGGACGTACAAGGGTGTGCGAATGCGGAGCAGGAAAGGGGTACCTGCGGGCGGCCGGCGGACGGAATGGAATGGGGACGGTGGTTGTTGGAATTTTTCCACAGATCGACTACATCAAACTAGACAAATAAATACGCTCAAAAAAATCTTATAGCCAAGGGCACGTGTCGTGCCTGTTTTTTCCTTTATTTTCTTCTCAACTCACTCAATGTGTTACGAGACTCACGGTCTACCCTTGGTTATATATGCAAGCTAGACCTAACTAATACTAAACCTAAACCATCACGTACACACGTACGGATACTACTAGTACTAGGACTCACACATATACTTCCTAACTAGGAAACCTCTTTAGACTAAAACACTTACACACCACACATACCACGGACACACATAGTCCTAGTGCTACTCGGACGTAGACTAGTACCACTCGGAATCTCTTACCAAGACTAAGCTAACAATCTCTCCCTAATCTTGATTGACTATTCTTCATCTTCCATGTTTCTCTGATCTTGAATCCTTGTAGATCTGCGTCTTGTCTAGGTCTCGCACCACGACAAGTCTAATTGGCTCTCCCCAATTTTCGACTTGGCGAATTTACGGAACAACTCAAGTATGATCCGGACTACCCAGCCACGCTAGCAAACCTTGTGGAATTTCACCACCCGTGGAACGCACCGTCCACCCTAGCGCAATACATGCCGACCTCCTGGCGTGGACTAGACCATCCACTTCGGCCTCATGTAGAGACATGGCCTCATTGAAGAGACTCACCTTCACTGGTTTACCGCCACCTTCATACTTGAACTTGATCCTCTCGTCGAGACACATAAACGACCTGATCGAGGCACGCAAATTGCGTCTTCGTCCATAAGATAAACAGTTCCTCAACCTTCATTCGCTTCAACTACAACAAATCTCTAACAGAAGAGCACTTGGACACGACAGTGACTCACGGACAGGACGCCGACTCAATGTGCTAACCCACACGACCATGACTCCTTGACTCATACTCTCCCGGACGACGATCTTGACAAGATTCTCCAGCACCGCACCCCGGTACCACCGCACTCATCAACGGTCATCCAATCCACCACCTTGCCGACGACACCTCACCCGCCTTCTTCTTCCTTGTCGCTCCTCAGAACGACGACCGCCTGCCGCCTCACCGATGACGGCATGTTCGCCGCCTCCACCTGGTTGCCCGCCCCGAGGCTCTAGTCGGGTCGCCTCCCCGGGGCAAGCTTCAAATCTCCTACCTCGCTCTGATACCAATTGTTGGAATTTGCCCACAGATCGACTACATCAAACTAGACAAACAAACACGATCAAAAAAATCTTATAGCCAAGGGCACGTATCATGCCCGTTCTTTTCCTTTATTTTCTTCTCAACTCACTCAATGTGTTACAAGACTCACGGTCTACCATTACTTATATATGCAAGCTAGACCTAACTAATACTAAACCTAAACCATCACGTACACACGTACGGATACTACTAGTACTAGGACTCACACATATACTTCCTAACTAGGAAACCCCTCTAGACTAAGACACGTACACACCACACATACCACGGACACACATAGTCCTAGTGCTATTCGGACATAGACTAGTACCACTCGGACTCTCTTACCAAGATTAAGCTAACAGTGGTCTCCTCCTCCTCCGGGCCTCCTCCACGGTGGTCTCCTTCTCCACGGGGACCTACTCCTCCTCCTCTGGCCGGCCGACGAGGGGGGTGCGGCTCTGTCCACGGGCTCCTGCGAGGTGGAGAGGGTTAGGTAGTGGAGGGCGAGGGGGAGAGAGGAAGGGAGGGGAGAGGGGGCCGGGGGGACTCACCTCACTGACGGTGGATGGCGGCGGGTCGACGGGGACTGCGGCGGGTCGTAAGGATACGGAGGCGGGTAGACGGGGACGGGCGAGGGCTCGATCTGATCTGAGAAGGGTGGGGATCGATCTGATCTGATCTGATCGAGACGTGTGGGACCCGGCGTTTTCACAAAGGCGCCGATGATAAAGCTAGGGTCACTGGCAGGCGGGGCCAGCCAGTGCTACCCCCGGCGTTTTGTTGCGAATTCGCAGGTGGTATTGATACTGGCAAGTGGGCCAGCCCGTGCTACCCCCGGCGGTTTGTTGCGAATTTGCCAATGGTATAGTTAGGTGGGGCCAGGGTCACTGGTCACTGCTGCTAGGTGGGGCCAGCGCACTTTCCGTCTAGGGCTGGACAAACAAATAACACATGCATGGAATCTTCCTATGAAGCAAATAACATTCTAAAATAGTTTAGGACAGAATAGGCCTTAGTAGAACAGGCCTTCAGAACATGCCTCAGTAGAACGGTGCACCTTATTAAAGCGGATTCAAAGTAGGTGATCGATGGGCCATAAAAAGTATACATATAAAATGACGATAGCACAATTATTCCGTCGGAGGGGCAAACAAATAATACACATAAAATGATAGCACAATTCCATGAGGCAACAAATTACGTTAACACACATAAAATTTTAGCGCAATTCCATAAGAGACAAAAAACACACATAAAATGATAGTCCGTCGGAGGCAAACATGCATGCACACATAAAATGATAGCGCAATTTCCTCAGAGGCAACAAACACACATAAAATGATAGCGCAATTTCTTTGGAGGCAACAAACACACACATGAAATGATAGCGCAATTCCGTCGGAGGCAACAAATAACACACATAAAATAACAGCGCAATTTCGTCGGAGGCAATAAACACACATAAAATGATATATAGCGCAATTTTGTCGGAGGCAGCAATTAATAACACACATAAAATGATAGCGCAATTCCATCGGAGGCAAAAACACACATAAAATGATATCACAATTTCGTCGGAGGAAACAAACACACATAAACTGATAGCGCAATTTCTTCGGAGGCAACAAACACACACATAAAATTAGAGCGCAAATCCGTCGGAGCAGGCAACAAATAACACACATAAAATGATAGCCCAATCTTGTCGGAGAAAATAAATTAACACACATAAAATGATATATAGCACAATTCCGTCGGAGGCAACAATTAATAACACACATAAAATGATGGCTAATTAAGTTAGTTGCAAATGATTCGTCACCTCCATAGGAGTTTAATATTATATATATAGTACACAATTATACATAAAATCATTAATAAGTGATTCACCACACCAAAATCCTACTATTTATTCTTCCCACTCTGATTCTTCTTCTTGCCCTTCTTCTTGGTATTTTTTGACTTGACCCCGCCAGTCTCATCGTCGTGACTCCTTGTGTACGCACTTATTGTAGCTAACGACCTAGGCAATGTGGTCCTTCTTCTTCTTTTTGTGTATTTTGCATCGTCTTCATCGGGTTCTTCCATCATCGAGTCTTCGACGAGTCCGTCAAAGTCTTTCTCGTCGGCAACTCCATCCATTCTGACGAGGGCCCTTTTGCCTCTCCTCACGATGACACGGCTAGGCCTTGATGGGTTGGTAATGAAGAAGCATTGCTCGACGTGCTTAGCCAGCACCCATGGCTCATTTTGTGCCGTGGGTTTCTTGGTCTTGGATTTGTTGGGCATACGCATGGTGATAAAATACTCGTCTTCTTTTCTGACATTTATAGCCCATCTGACACGGAACATCGGTAGCTTCTCTCCGACATAGTCGAGCTCCCAAATTTCCTCGAGCCTTCCGTAAACAACAATAAATAAGTAATAATAATATTTTAATATAATGAAAGTAAAAAAATAAATAAAATAATATTTTATTCATTTTTTGCCATTATTCATTTAATATGGTATAAATAATATCTTTAAATCTGTAAATCGAAATTCGACAACTAATATATTCATTCTTATCAGAAAAATGCAAGGAATCAAAATATGGAATAAAAACTTGCTAAATAATAAAAAAAATAACTTAATTCCCTTTTAAAATTTTAAAAATGTAAAAGAATTAGAAAAATGTGAGGAATCCATTATTTATAATTTTAAAAATCTAAAAATGTGAGGAATCCAAATAAGGCTGTTAAAATCAAACTCAGATTTTTTTACACACATTTTGATAGGTTGTACATTTTTTTTGGACATCATACGCAAAAGTTATAGCAATTTTAAGTTGTCCGCGTCGCACCCCTTTAGTCTAGGGCCGTATCACGACCCGGGAGTCAATAATTGAGCCTCTACGCGGATATATTACTAGAGCCTATATTAACTCTGTCTTTCATCTTATGCCTTTCACCCTCGTAAAATTCTTACCATACGCTATTCTCACACTTTCCTCTTTTACTTGATAGATGGGAGACGTCAGGACTGAGTATGTCACCATGGAGTCACCAAGGCTCTTTGCAAGGCAGTTAGTTCAGCTCTCGCAGTCATTGGGATTGCCATTGCCCATGTTCAAGGGAAGAAGGCTATACACCTCTGGATATGGAGAGGATGCATGGGAGATCACTACCTTCATATTCAGAGATGCCGCCTTGCCAAACTCCGTGCACTGATCTACACCAAGACATACTGCAACTGGGGACTTGGGATTAACTTGGCCATACATGAAGCCCTGTCTCGCCAGTGCCATTATGTCCGACACCTACTGCCTGCAGATTCACCCTACCGTGACTATGGAAGGCGTGATGAAGATGGGCACATTGTGGTTACCCCGGGCGACAGGAATAACATGCCGCCCCGTCGGAGGCACATAGAGGACATGGAAAGGGAGAATGGAGCTCTAGCAGAGAAGGTGATGATGATAAAAGAGATTGCAGATTTTACTAGCAATGGTATGGTGGTCCAAGGACAGGAGATTGACACCCTGCATGAAGCTGTGGGAGTTCTGGAGAATGTCCTGATAGCCAGAGATGCAACCATAGCTCATCTTCATGGTACTGTGCAGGAGAACACCCAGAAGATACAACAGTTGCAAGGGACCATCCAGGAAAGGGATCAAACTATTGAAGCTATGACAGCCCAGATTGCCGCTCTCCAAGCGCAGCTGAATCCACCCTCTAATGATGACAATGGAGATGATGACAATGATGGGGATGATGATGACAGTGGGAACGATGATGATGATGAGGACGAGGATGATGATGATGGAGACGATGATGGTGGAGGAGATGAAGCTGTTGCAGTTGCAGCTGAAAGTGAAGAAGAAGAGGAGGATCCAGAAGAGGTGGAGTTTGAGATCTCAAGTGATGATTCAGGAGAGGTGTACACTCCGCCGCCATGGTTGTATCGCGAACCGAAGCGCCAACGCATGACAGCAAGGACCTACTGCAACCTCTTCAAGAAGTAGATAGAAGTCCACCAATTAGTCCTCGTTAGGCAAATTCGCTAGGATTAGTCTCGATCGATGTGGAACTTAGTTCGTGTTAGTTTAAGAGTGTTTAGTTGCTTATTTTTGTACTCCAATATCCCAGGAATTATTTGTGCGAATATTATTAAAGAGTTATGGCAAGTTTGGTTACTATCTGTGTTATTTTCGCTGCAGTTTTTCTGCTGATACAGCAGTACTGCGCGATTTTTCATATTTTTCTGGTAACTCGGAAAAATCTGAAAACAATTGGGCTGATGCGAAACACTCTGTAATATATGTGCAAAAATCAGCTAAATTTTCTGACGAGTTTAAGTCAGGCGGAAAAATTCGTGAACGCTGCTGGACTATTCTGGCAGATTGCTGTTTTGTTGTTTAGATGATCAACTGTTTAGTTAACCATTGCCAACTCTTGTAAAACTATTTCAATAGGTATATACTGCTAGGATAACCCCTGGGATGTTGCTGGATCGCTTGTTTGTTGATGTGTTGCTTGCTTGTGATTGTCTGCTATTGTTTGTTGTTGTTTGATCATATGCATGGGTAGAATCCTATTGTCGTAGTTGATTCTTTCTAAAATTACCTGTGCTGAACCGCAGATGCCTCTCCGCCGTCACCCCACTGAGTTGGAGCAGCTCATGGCAGCTCAGGCACAGCTGACCCAAGTGATGACTCAGTTCATGGCAAATCAGAACAACAACAATGGAAACAATCAGCCTCAGGGAGATGCTCTCACCAGATTTCTGAGGTTAAGGCCAGCTAAGTTCTCAACTTCAACGGAACCAATGGTTGCTCTTGACTGGTTACGTTCAGTCAACAAGGATCTAGTAACTGTCGGATGCACTGATGCTGAGAAGGTGAGGTTTGCCGCTCACCTACTGGAGGGACCAGCCGCTTCTTGGTGGGACACTTTTCAGATCACCCACCCGCTGGATACCGTAACTTGGGCAATGTTTGAGGAAGGTTTCAGGACCAACCACGTGTCTTCAGGAGTTCTGAGCCTGAAGAGGAAGGAGTTCCGCAACTTGCGCCAAACCAATCGCACCGTGGCCGAGTACATTGAGGAGTTCAACAACTTGTCCCGTTATGCACCTGAGGATGTTGACACTGATGCAAAAAGGAGGGAGAGATTCCTGGATGGCCTCAGTGATGAGCTTTCAGTACAGCTACTGGTGGTTTATTGCCCCACTTTCCAGGAGCTTATGGCCAAGGATAGGATCTTGGAAGGGAAGCACAAGCAGGTGGAAAGCCGCAAGAGAAAGAGCAACAATCATCACTCTGGTTCTCACCACAAGTTTCGCACTTCATATGATGGATACTCCAAGCATGGAGGGAGTGACCATGGGAGCCATGACCGCCACCACCATGGAGACGATGGGCATCGTCATGACAATCATAGGAGCAGCCACCACAACCACAAGGGAGGACACTCTCACCACTCTGGAGGACACGGTGGACATGACCGCAACCGTGATCGCAGCTTTGTGAAGAAGGATCTGAGTGAGGTGACATGCTTCAAGTGTAAACAGAAGGGACACTATGCTGACAACTGTCCGGAGAGGAAAGGACTGAAGTCAACCAACAACGAGAAGGCCACAGTGAACCACATGAATGTGGAGGAGATTCCAGATGAGCCCGACCTTGTGATTGGTAAGTTCCCAATCAACACTTACCCCGCACTTATACTTTTCAATACTGGTGCATCGCATTCATTCATATCAAGGGCATTTGTGGATAAGTATAAGCTACCTACTGAGTCTATGAAAAGGTCTATTAGAGTGAGTTCACCTGGAGGAGATATGATAGCTAGCGCGGGATGCCGCGATTTAACTGTGAGGATTGGAACACACAACTTCATTGCACATTTGGTAGTGTTGGAATCACATGGATTAGACGTTATTCTGGGTATGGATTGGATGTCTATGCATGGGGGACACATAGATTGTGCACAGCGAGCTGTTTCACTCAAAACCCCGGATGGTAAGAGGATTAGATTCAAGTCGGCTGCACGACCAGGAAGGTGTAAGTTGAATTCTCTTAAGGGGGTTAGCATGGATACTGTGCCAGTGATTAGGGATTACCCTGACGTGTTTCCGGAAGAGCTGCCAGGGATGCCACCTGACAGGGATGTAGAGTTTCTCATCGACCTGATGCCGGGAATAGGACCAATAGCAAAGAAACCGTATAAGATGGATGTGGATGAGCTGAAGGAATTGAAGAAGCAGTTGAAAGAGCAGCTGGAAAAGGGATTCATTCAGCCTAGTTCGTCGTCATGGGGTGCACCTGTTCTGTTTGTGGAGAAGAAAGACAGCAGCAAGAGATTAGTGGTGGACTATCGCTCGCTAAACAAAGTGACCATCAAGAACAAGTACCCTCTGCCGAACATAAATGATTTGTTTGATCAACTGGAAGGAGCGAAGGTGTTCAGCAAGATTGATCTGCGATCAGGCTACTTCCAATTGAAGATCCGAGAGCAGGACGTGCCAAAAACTGCCTTCACCACTAGGTATGGTTTATATGAGTATACGGTTATGTCTTTTGGACTAACAAATGCCCCGGCATATTTCATGACCATGATGAACAAGGTATTTATGGAGTACTTGGATAAGTTCGTGGTGGTGTTTATTGATGACATACTGATATATTCCAAGGATGATGCTGAGCATGAGAAGCATCTGCGACTGATTATGGAGAAGCTGAGGGAACACAAACTGTACGTCAAATTCAGCAAGTGTGAGTTCTGGCTTAACATTGTTGGATTTCTTGGACACGTAGTGTCAGGAGAAGGACTCGCTGTGGATCCAAGCAAAGTGACTGCAGTAACTGAGTGGGAAGCACCCAAGAATGCGGGAGAGATTCGAAGCTTTTTGGGACTTGCTGGATATTACAGGAGATTCATTGAAAACTTTTCCAAGATTGCTAAGCCGATGACTGAACTTCTGAAGGAGAGGAAGTTTGAATGGTCAGACACATGTGAAGCCAGCTTTCAGGAACTGAAGCGTCGACTAGTGACCGCGCCTGTTCTGTGTTTACCAGACCTTCAGAAGGATTTCCAAGTGTACTGTGATGCTTCTCGACAGGGACTTTGGGAGTGTTCTGATGCAAGATGGGAGAGTAGTGTCATATGCCTCGCGACAACTCAAGCACCATGAGCGGAATTACCCCACACACGACTTGGAGTTAGCGTCAGTGGTTCATGCGCTCAAGGTATGGAGACATTACTTAATGGGAAAACACTGTGATGTGTACACCGACCACAAGAGCCTGAAGTACATATTCACACAGAAGGAACTGAACATGAGGCAAAGGAGATGGTTGGAACTTATCAAGGATTATGATATGAATCTGCAATACCACCCAGGAAAGGCCAATGTAGTAGCAGATGCTCTGAGCCGGAAGGTTTATGCCAATGGATTGACAATTGGTGAATTTCCTGAGGATTTGTGCAAGCAATTCAAGGACCTTAGACTGGAGGTAGTATCTGAAGGATACTTGGCAACAATGGAAGTCCAACCAACGCTACAGGACAGAATCAGGAAGGCTCAGGTAGGAGACAAGGAAATAGAGGAGATAAAGGAAAAGATGAAGGAGAATCGGGAAAAGGATATTCGCGAGGATGAGCATGGTACCTTGTGGTATGGAGATCGTTTGTGTGTGCCCAGCGATCCGGAGATAAGGGAGTTGATTCTTCAGGAGGCTCATAACTCGCCATACTCCATACATCCGGGCAACACAATGATGTATATGGATTTGAAGAGCAGATTTTGGTGGAACAACATGAAGGGAGATATCGCCAAGCATATTTCCCTATGTGATGTGTGCAGCCGAGTGAAGGCGGAACACCAGAAGCCAGCAGGACTGCTACAGCCGTTGCCCGTGCCAGAATGGAAGTGGGATAGAGTGGGAATGGATTTTATCACAGGACTGCCCAGGACCAGGTCAGGATATGACTCTATTTGGGTAGTGGTCGACCATTTGACCAAGGTATCCCACTTTATATCGGTAAAGACAACTTATACGAGTGCAAAGTTGGCCAAGATTTACATGGACAGGATTGTGTGCCTACACGGAGTTCCCAAGAGTATCGTATCTGATAGAGGCACCCAA
The DNA here is from genome assembly GCA_916181665.1 of Avena sativa. Taxonomy (NCBI): domain Eukaryota; kingdom Viridiplantae; phylum Streptophyta; class Magnoliopsida; order Poales; family Poaceae; genus Avena; species Avena sativa. The sequence goes on along the minus strand of OV702284.1, from coordinate 179,632,127 downwards.
TTTACCTCACACTTCTGGCGCCAGCTGCACGAGTCACTTGGTACTAGATTGGAGTTTAGCACAGCGTTTCACCCACAGACCGATGGACAGACCGAGAGGGTGAATCAGATTTTAGAGGACATGCTGAGAGCTTGCGCTTTGGCTCATGGTTCTAGTTGGGATGAGAATTTGCCGTATGCTGAGTTTTCCTACAACAACAGCTATCAAACCAGCATCAAGACGTCACCGTTCGATGTGCTATATGGGAAACGGTGCCGAACACCATTGCTATGGGATGGAGTAGGAGAACGCCAGTTGTTTGGACCTGATTTGATCAAGGATGCTGAGGAGAAGGTCGCCTTGATTAGGGACAGAATGAAGGTAGCACAATCAAGGCAGAAGAGCTACGCGGACGCCAAGCGCAAGGAAGTGGTGTATGAGATAGGTGACAGAGCATACCTCAGAGTGTCGCCACTTCGTGGAATCAAGAGATTTGGAATTAAGGGTAAGCTGGCACCTCGGTTTATTGGACCGTATCAGGTCTTAACACGCAAAGAGGAAGTTGCTTACCAGTTGGAGTTGCCAGAAGCTCTGTCCGCTGTTCACAATGTGTTCCACGTATCCCAGCTGAAGAAGTGCCATCCAGAAATGGTGGATACACCATTGAGAGACACTGTACCGCTAGAGGAGGTTCAGCTTGAGAATGACTTGACCTATAAGGAGAAACCGGTCAAGATTCTGGAGACCGCAGAGATGATTACCCGTACCAAGATAATCAAGTTTTGCAAGGTGCAGTGGAGCCACCACACTGAAGAGGAAGCCACTTGGGAGCGTGAGGATGACATCCGAGAGGACTACCCACACCTATTTGCTAGCCGCGCCGAATCTCGAGGACGAGATTCATCTTAAGGGGGTTAGTCTTGTCACATCCCAAATTTGAGATTTGGTTCTGCATATCATTCATATCATTGCATCATGCTTTTCCATACAAAACCGTCGATTGAAAAGAATCGGCGGAACGCTATTTCCGAAACCCTATTCTATTATGCTACAAGGCTCCTGCGGGAGGCTTTAGTAGGACTAGTATTCCCACCCTTGTAGCCTAGCGTTTTCGCTCAACCCTTGGCCCTAGATTGTTCCCCTCGACTGTACGAAACCGTAGGAGCAAGAATCATTTGATTCGGAGCTCGTACGGAAAAGTTGTCGCCGTTTTAGTGAATCGTCGGAAAACGGTCCGAATTTCCGGACCGATTTCCGAGTCCGTAACCAACTCTGCGCCGTTTTCGCGTAGGATTCCGCGAGGGGCCCCACATAAAGAGGCAGCCCCGCTGCCTCGGCCCCCGTGCCCACCGACCCCGCCCTACCCGCGATCGCTCGCCCCCCGCCTCGGCCTCGATAACCGCACCGCCTCGGGATCGCCCCGCGCCGCCTCTCCTCGCTTTCCGCACCGCCGCCTCCTCTCTCCGCCGCGCCGCCAAGACCCGCCGCTGTCGCCCTTCCCCGCCGCCCCAGGTAACCGCCCCGCCTCCCACGCATCTGCCCCGCCGCGGGCGCCACGTCCCGCCCCGCCGCCGGCCACTCGCCGCCACCGCCGCTCCGCAGCGACCCCGCGGCCAACCGCCGCCATACCGCCTTGCCCCGCCGCCGCAGCGCTGCGCCCGCCTCGCCGCTGCTGCGCGCGCCCCGCCTGCCGCGCCTCGCCCCGCCGCCGAGCCGCCTCGCCACCGCTCGCAGCGCTCGCTCGCGCTGCCCGCTCGCTGCACGCTGCGCGCGCTGCGCGCGCCTACTGCTCGCGCTCGCCGCCAGCTGCGCGCGCGCTGCTGCGCGCTTGCTGCGCCGCTGCATGCGTTGCCGCTTGCGTTACCGCATGCGCTGCTGCGCGCTAGCTGCTGCCCTGCACGCACGCCTCGCACGCCGTCTTGCGCGCCGCGCTAACTGACTCGAACCACGCGCTGACCGTTCCCCTACCGCGCAGGTAACACCGTCGCCGGAATCGATCGTTGCGCCGTCCGGAACTCGCCGCACCGTCCGGAGCCCGCTTTGCCGTTTGTTTCCGGTAAGCCTGCAGCCACCGTCAGATTTCAGATCAGTGGTTCGGATCGTTCGTTGACCAGTCAGACCCAGGCGTTGACTAGTCAGACGCTCAGTCAGCGCCCAGTCAGCAGACGCGTTGACCAGTCAACAGACACAGTTGACTGGTTAATTTCGTTAATCCTTTTAGTTGACAGATTTCGGTAGAAACTTGTAAATTGCGTAGTAATTTAACCGCTTGGCCAAAAATTGCAAATAAAATATTATAGATTCATTGAGTCATGTAGAATCTTGCTGTACCTTTGGTTCAGGCTTTTGCAGCAAGGTTTAGTACTGTTTAATCAAACTAGTTAGTGGCCTTTTCGGAGTAATAAATTCGTAGAAAAAGATCCGTAGCTCCAAAAATCGCGTATGATATGTCCCTGGATTCAGTGGAACGAGGGGAATCTCATCGTGAATTAAAAAGATAGGCTTATAGTAAAAACTTCTGCAGAAACTGTCTAGTGGCTTTCTGCAGTGTTTTAATTACTCGGGGAGTTTTATAATTCCTTTTTGAGTAATTCCAGTTGGTACTGTTTCTAATCAGCGATTCCTATGCGGTAGAATTTTCCCAAGATTTTACAAACAGTATACTACTGGTAGTGAATTATTTGAGTTCTAGCTCTAGTTTTGAGCATTACTTTTACTTAATAGTTTTCCTAGCGCTAAAACTATTTTCCATGCATGCAATCAGTACCTCTACTGATTTCTAATATGTGGTGCAGCTGTAGCACCAATTCACTTGCCTTGCATACCTTCATGCATCATATTTGTTGCATATGCTTGTGGATTGTTTGTTTATGAATGCAATTGTATCGTGTAGATTGTGACGAGTGCAACGCTTGCTCGTGTGTGGATTGTTCTTCCGACCGCTACAACCAAGGCAAATAGATGCTACTTTGTTCATGATATCGTCCTACTATTTTCTATGCATTGTCGTGTATTTTGTAGATGCATGTGTAGGATGATACTATCGCTATGCTAAGTCCTATTATGTGGTAGGGCCTTCTTTGTAGATGAACCACCGTTGGTAGATGTGCTTAGCCATGCTATGTTGAACGAGGGTTGGGTTACATCACTGAGACTTGTTTCTAAAAGTATTGGTTTGTGAAAACTAAAACAACTTAATCAATGAATCTCCTGGGTGTGATGGTATTGATAATTTTTGGTGGTTTCATTGCGGAAAGGCACCCAGGTATCAAGAGAGAATGATTGGCTTCTTTATTGTGTAGCTTACGTGTACAACCATGTGCCAATAATGGAATGGGCGGTTGGTTGGACTTAGTAGGTTGTGGTAACTCGAACCCGCGTATCCAGAGATGTAGAATTTTGGTAGGTTGGACCGGTGCGCGTCGGGATTGAGGAGCTACTTCCCGAACAGTCTCTTCTTGGACTTCTCCCTATCATCACCCAAAATGAGAGTGATGGTACGAGCTGGGCTGGCCAAGTCACATGGGTAAAGTGTACAAACCTCTGCAGGGTGTATAATCTAATCGATTAGCCGTGTCCCCGGTTATGGACAACTGAGTTGCTTGATATTGATTCCATGACATGTTTCTCGCTCATTCTAATTTCATAATTGTTTTAATATTGTTGGGTTAACTTAATTGGGATCTTTTCAAAGAAAATCAAAAACTGTTTATGAAAGTAGGACAAAGGTATTTGCAAATGCAAGCCAGACACAGCTCCACTTGCCAAATATGCATGTAGATGTTAGCACTATTGTCTCCATTACTAGCTCTACTTGCCATACATTCCATGTATTGACCCTTCGGGGCTGCTACGTTTCATGTTGCATGTTATTCCGATTCTGATTAATCGTTATAGGCCACGGTACTCCACTCGGCACTTGTTCACTTGTGGGAAATTTGAAGAATGGAGGATTTACCTTACTTATGTTGCTACCTGAATAATTTGAGCTAGCTCTGTGCTAAGCTTTTATTGTAATAATGGTACTCTGGATCATCGTTATTCATGTTACACGGATATTTTGCTATGTTATTCATCTTATTCTATTGTGCGCCAAGGAACCGATCCAGGGATTGGCATGTCACATAGAAGCCATGGTCTTTTCAGAACCGGGGTGTTACACCAGAACTTACTGAAAGTTTGCAATAAGACTTTTAAATTTTAGATTAACACTTCAAAACAATACGATACCGGTTCGTAAAGTAACTAACCAGAATTCTATAGTTCTATCATCTCAATTAAAACTAAGCGCAAGGTGGTAAACGGATGCCAATGACTACAACAATTATGCAAATTCACTTTGATTTAATTTATGATAAATAGTGTTCAACTTTTAATCATATTGCCGTTGAACTCCCACTCAAAGCAATATCCCTCACATTGTTTTAGTGATCACACGAACCAAATCCACCACATCAAAACCGATCATCACGAGAGTTGAGTGGCTTCAATGGCAAACAATCATCATGTTCATCATATCTACTATATGACTCATGCTTTACCTTTCGGTGATCCGTGTTCCGAGACCATGTCTGTACATGCTAGGCTCGTCAAGATTAAACCTTAGCTTCCGCATGAGCAAATCTGGCTTGCTCACGTTGTATACACTCGCAGAATCTAACACACCCGATCATCACGTGGTGCTTCGAAACAACGAGCTTTAGTAACGGTGCTTACTAAGGATGAACACTTTAAAACTTGAAATTGTGTGCTTGAGGGATCATCTTATAATGCTACCGTCGTGAACTAAGCAATACAAGATGCATAAAAGGATTAACATCACATGCAATTCATAATATGTGATATGATATGGCCTTTCTTCTTGTGCTTCCGATCTCCATCTTCAAGCACGAACATGATCTCCATCATCACCGGTGTGGCGTCAAGGTCAATGGCGCCGCTTCATGGTTGTCTTCCACCAGCATCAACTATTACAACTACTTTGAATAGACACGCGGGTCTTAACAGAATTTAAAGATAACCATATGGCTCCTGCCGGTTGCCAACTTACAATAAGGAACATTGCATACATCATATATAATCACAATCATGGCCATATCACATCACAGCACACCCCTGCAAAACAAAGTTAGACGCCTCTAATTTTCTTTGCATGTTTTACGTGGTTTGGGGCTTTCAATAAGTGTCGTTCTAACTTACGAACAAGAACCACAACATTGATACTAGTATTGTCAATTACCCGTTGTAAATTGAATCTTAACTATGTTGGGAGAAACAGGCACCCGCAAAGCCACTTATGCAATACAAGTTGCATATCAAGCGTGGAGCAAGTCTCATGAACGATGTCATGTAAGGTTAGCCCGGGCCGCTTCATCCCACCATCCCGCAAGATGCAAAGTACACAAGAAGCAATCGACAACAAAAGCATCAACGCCCACAATGACCATTGTGTTCTACTCGTGCAACAGATCTACATATAGACACGGCTCTGATACCACTGTAGGGGTTCGTAGCATGGAAAACAAAAAATTTCTACCGCATGAACACACAATCAAGATCTAATCTATGATCAAGCCAAGATCTATCTACTAGATTGTAGCAACGAGTCAACAGAGTACTAACCCTCGAAGATCCAAAGCGGTTAACGAGAGCAGATTCTCGTGGATGATGTAGTCGTACACTTCCGATCTCAAGATCGCGTAGACGATCCTTCTGGCGCTGCGTTCCGGCAGCGCTTCCGCAGTCGGTCACACGTTCGGTACTCGATGAAGACCTTCCTCTCCCTTGTTCCAGCAGGCAGCGGAGGTTGTAGCACTCTCCTCGCGATTCCGGCAGCACGACGGCATGGTACCGGAAGTAGAGGGGAGATCTCGCAGGGCTTCGCCTTAAGCCGGAGCGAGTATGATGGACTATGAGAGAGCCTCGGTGATCTAGGGTTTAGACGCACCAAGGAGAGGGAGCTAGGCCGGCGGCTAGGGCAAGGGGATTGCCCCAACTCGGCAACTTGGCAAACCCTAGGAGGCGGCGGCGACAATGGTGGAGGCCGGTGGCTAGGGTTTAGGTTTAGAGGAGAGAGGTGTTGTGTACTTGGAGGGCAGCCCTGCCCCTCCTTATATAGGTGGAGGGAGGCGCGCCAGGGGAGGGGAGTCCCTCCCCAACTTGGATCCCAAGTGGGCCGGCGGTGGAGGGGAGGAACTCCTCCCCAAGTAGGTTTCCTACTTCCCCTCCACCTTCCAAAATAGCCGTTTGACTTTTTAAATTGGCGTTTGACTTTTTCAAACTAGGATTTGATTAAACCCTTTATTTTGTTCAGCGATGACACCTAGTACATGATGCAATCATTACAACTTGGTATGACACATTCATGTACCCTTCCCCTTCGGAGTGCCAGACATTCCGGAACCTTCTAGAACATTTCCGATGAAAACACCGGAACCATTCTCCAACCCCAAAATAGGACTTTCCTTATATGAATCTTATTCTCCGGACCATTCCGGATCTCCTCGTGATATCCCGGATCCCATCCGAGACTCCGAACAACATTCGGTATCTTACTCATCATTCCATAACTACTCAACAACATCGAATCCTTAAGTGTGTCTCCCTACGGTTCGTGAATTATGCGGACATGATCGAGACACTTCTCCGATCAATAACCAATAGAGGAATATGGAAATTCATATGGCTCCCACATATTTCTACGATTACTTTGCGATCGAATGAACCACTTACATACGATACCAGTTTCCCTTTGTCTCACGATAGTTTACTTATCCGAGGTTATGATTGTCGGTATCTCTGCATACCTAGTTCAACCTCGTTACCGATAAGTACTCTTTTCTCGTTCCCGTGATATGTGATCCCTTGTGAGCCAGTCACATGCTTGCAAGCTAATTGGATGACATTCCACCGAGAGGGCCCAGAGTATATCTATCCTTCATATGGATGGACAAATCCCACTCTTGATCCATGTGCCTCAACCCATACTTTCCAAACACTCAATGCCACCTTTGTAGCCACCCAGTTACGGTGTGGTGTTTGATGTCATCAAAGCATCCTTCCGGTGATGGTGATTAACATGATCTCATGGTCGAAGGAATTAGGTTACTATGTATCAGAAAGCTTATAGCAAATGAACTATATTAAATGACTTGATCTTTATGCTACGCTTTAACTATAGGAGTATGTTCATCACATCATTCTCCTAATGATATGACCCTGTTGTTAATAACATATCTATGTTCATGATCAGGAAACCATGATCATATATTAACCAACAAGCTAGTTTAACAAGAGGCTTTACTAGGGACTCTTTTATGTTTACAAATCACACAAGTATTAATGTTTCCTGTTAATACAATTATAGCATGGTATGTAAACATTTATCATAAGTATGAAGATATGATAATAACCACTTTATTATTGCCTCTTGGGCATATCTCCAACAGGTATCTCAAACCTTTCCGTCCATCCCTCGTAAAAAGACAAATTCCTGCCGAATCGGTAGGAAGTGAGTTAGATTTGAACTATAGGTACATGATATGATACTCGTGATTTTTTGCAAAAATCATATTTAGGTTCACAATATTCTATTTCATCAGAGATCTAATGCAAGTTTAGTGAGGCTTAGCCTCGAGCTAAGATTCTTCATGCCCCTTGATTTAGAAAATTTGACGATAGTTTAAAACGGGCATAAAAATTCAAAAACGATCGAAACAATGCAAAATCTTCGCGTGGTGTCATATTATGTGACATAGTTGCATGGAAAAACACCAAACTTGGTATATTGATTGTGTCTCAAAAAAACCTTCACAAAATGCCCTATCTCAATCGAGGTTTTCTGGATTTCAGGTCAAATGGCCAATGTTATTGCTAGAATCGCGGTATAGTTTGCGATAATGTGCCCATATTATGCACGCATGTTTATCATGGGATGGAAAAAAATGTTGCGGGAGGAAGTTTTCCTTTTCGTCGCATCGAAAAGCCATTTTTTATTTTCCGAGTGCAAAAAACGGGGTGTTTTGTGAAGCAACCACCGAATAAAATTTTCAAAATGATAATACCCCATTTTTAAAAAATACTAGAACATATTGAATGGACAATTTCCCAACCTGGATATCTCAAACCTTTTCGTCCACCCCTCGTAAAAAAGATAAATTCCTGCCAAATCGGTAGGAAATGAGTTAGATTTGAACTACAGGTATATGATATGATGCTCATGTTTTTTTGCAAAAATCATATTTAGATTCACAATATGTTATTTCATCAGATATCTAATGCAAGTTTAGTGAGGCTCAGCCCCGGAGCTAAGAATCTTCATGCCCCTCGATTTAGAAAGTTTGACAATAGTTTAAAATGGGCATAAAAAATTCAAAAACGATTGAAACAATGCAAAATATTCGCTTGGTGTCATATTATATGACATAGTTGCATGAAAAAATACCAAACTTGGTATATTGATTGTGTCCCAAAAAAACCTTCACAAAATGACCTATCTTAATCGAGGTTTTCTGGATTTCAGGTCAAATGACCAATGTTATTGCAAGAATCACGGTATAGTTTGTGATAATGTTCCCATATTATGCACGCATGTGTATCTTGGGATGGCGAACAATGTTGCAGGAGGAAGTTTTCCTTTTTGTCGCACTCAAAAAGGCATTTTTTTTATTTTCCGAGTGCAAAAAACAGTATGTTTTGTGAAGCAACCACCAAATGAAAGTTTCAAAATGATAATACCACATTTTTCAAAAATACTAGACCACTTTGAATGGATAATTTCCCAACCGGGGTATCTCAAACCTTTCCATCCACCCCTAGTGAAAAGACAAATTCCTGCCGAATCGATAGGAAGTGAGTTATATTTGAACTATAGGTACATTATATGATGCTCATGATTTTATATAAAAATCATTTTTAGGTTTATAATATGCTATTTCTTTAGAGATCTAATGCAAGGTTTCCTTTTTGTCGCACCAAAAAGCCATTTTCTAATTTCCGAGTGCCAAAAACAGGGTGTTTGATGAATCCTGACATAGTTTCGGTTGGTCTAGTATTAAAAAGTTATGATATATAATTAAATAGATGGTAGGGATGTTATATTTGGATTCCTCTCCATTTTCTGGTCGATTTGGATATATTATTTGTCAAATTATGAGTTACGGATTTGTAGATATGAATTATTCAATTTTAAATAAAAAAGCAAAATAAATAAAATTTATTTTATTTTTATTTGAATTCAAGATTATTATTACTTATTAATTGTTGTTTACTCAAATAATTATATGGAATGTAAAAAAATAAAGACATCTAACATTATAGTCAAATGGTTAATAGGATTGATATGATAATATTCATAACAAGTTTTAATTTTTTTGTCGGAAGCTCGTGCTGGGCTGAAGTAGTGTTAGGATGGGTGATCGATTGGAAAGTTTGACTACTTATGCAATTTAACTTGAGACTAAGTATATTTAGAATTAATGTGAGATTAACAAGTTAAACAATTTAAAAATATTAAAAAATTGAAAAAAAAACAAAAAAAAACAAAATTTGAAAAAAAATGAAAAATATTTTGGAAAAATCTAGGCCGACGGCAAAGCCGTCGGCGTAGCCAAACGGCCATTAATCATCTAGGTGAGACCCATACAGTGTACGCCAAGTAGCTATATACACGACGGCTTTTCTATGTTGATGGAAAGAGGAGCTATGCCTATGGATTGTACGCGGATGGCAGCTGTTGGGCAAGCCTATGCCGATGGACCCAGCCGTTAGGATATGCATCTTCTCGTGTAGTGATATGTCCGATTGGCCAGAAATCATGATTTTAACAGAACGTGAAACGACAAGCGAGAATTTAGAGACAGAAACCCGTCTTATCAATGTGTTCGAGCAAGTCAAAGTAAGTGCGTGCACCACCCGTATCCTTCCCAATCTTCCACTCTTTTCCAAATCTTCCACCATTTTAGTGAGCACTTAGTCTTAGCTCAGTGATAACGCGAGGGCTTGAAGGGGGTTGACGTGTACGCTTTCCTTTAATTTTGCTAGAAAGAGACTGCCGCACGCACGAGCAGAGACGACTTCTTCCCTGTCGTACAAGCGCAGCCCCCAAAAACTAGCACCGCCAAAATTGCACGCGCGTGCCCGTGGCTAGTTTCTCAAGTGTGCAAGTCAAAAATGTCCAACTCCCTCGATCCCTTTCATTTTTTGTGACCGAGCGAGTCCATGTCTATGTCATGCCGGGCATAAAACCCTAAACCCGAGCCCCGAACCCGTTTGACCCGGACCCGTTAAACCCGATACAATCCTCGGGAGCCTGATCTGAAAACCCGAAATTAGTTAGGGTTTCTCGGGTTTCAACTACGGGTACCCGTTTGGCCCGAATTTGGTGATGTGCTTTTATGTCTCTATTAGTCTGTTTGCATCTCTGTCATGAATTGTATGGCATGAATTGTATTGCGTGGATATGAACTTGTCAAAATGGTGCCGAATTGTTGCACATTACTGTCACTGTACTGTGTTTTGTGTCATATATTCTTTATTTGTTGTTATGGTGTCGAAATGGTGCAGAATTGCTGTCGAAATATACTTTATACTGTACAGTCTGAAATGGTTCTTTGAATGTCGGGTATTTCGGGATTATTCGGACCCGAACCTGAAATTCCGGGTACCCGAAATGTCGGGTAGGACATTTTCCCCAGGGTTTTCGGGTGACATTTCCTAGAACCCGAATTGGCCTTAGCCCGAATTACCCGACCCGAAAATTCGGGTGGACCCGAATGCCCAGCATGATGTCTATGGAGAAGAGTTCGACACGCGATTCATTTTGTGGGTACTGACATCACCCGTGGCCATACTCCTGCAGGTTCAGTACGTACATGCATCTGCTTTATTAGTACTAAAGCAGGGATCGACGCCGTCGGGGATCGATAGCGAGTGCGTAGTGCGTGGATGATAGATCCGATACGATTAAATTTCCTGCATGCGTCGATGTAAACTTTCAAGAACTAGCCAGCTGTAGAGTAGTTTAATTTCTGCGTGAGGTTCTCCTCAATTTCGGGTGACCGTGACACACTGCGACTCTGAGTTCCCAGCTGGCCGACACATCGATGACACAAACCGTCTATAGTTTAGTTCGGATGGATCAGGCCCGCATAGAAATTTGGACCGCGGTCCGGTCGGTCTGGCCGGCGCGCGACCTACATCGAATGGACTCGTCATGTCTGGCCGTGTTTGAGATCGTTCACGCGAATGCTCGGGTGTATTGGTTCGACCCATTCGGACCAACGCGTCCAGCTCGATTTATCCATGCATCTAATCTAAACAATGGTTGCATCGGCTTGAACGTGTGTGGATAATGCGGTTGTCTTGCATGTTGACCACTCGGGCCAATATATAAGTAAAACATTAGTACTTAACGATAGATATTTATAAGATTAAGCCTTGTCAGTTACAAAAAGACTGTTTGAACAAAATAAGGGGAATGGATGATGATGCTATTGCTACTCTACTGCTACGACTGCTGGAGGAGGACGTCGCGGAGGCTACTCGCCGTTGTTGCCATGGCCACCGTTGCCGCGACCACCATTGTCGCGGCCACCGTGGCCGCTACCGCCGGCCCCGTCGATCGCCGCCCTAGCGGACTAGATGGCCCGCTGCTGGGCGTGTTCGCGGTTACGGTCACGCGCCAGGCCGCGAGGCACAGTCTTACACGCCGCCTTCCTGAAGTCCTCCGCTGCCCGGTACGCCAGGCCCTTGTCCATCTCGGCGGCCCGGTGCTCCCTCGTCTCCTGTTCTGTGCACTCCTTCGCCGCAGCAGCAGCGGCCTCCTGGCGCTGCAGTTCTGCCTCGGCCGCGAGCAACTCCGCCAGAGAAGGAGCCGGAGCAGGAGTCGGAGCTCCACTGGAGCCGAAGCCCAGCGCCTGCGCGATCTGCACGGGGACGGCGATCGCCACCTCCCCCTCCTCCTCCTTCAGCTGGTCCACCTCCTCCCCTTCCTCGTCGTCGTCCTCCGCCACCTCCGTCTCGTCACCCTCGATGAGAGCCCACGCGGTCGCAGCCTCATCGGCCATAGCTGTTGGAGATATGTCCAAGAGGCAATAATAAAAGTAGTTATTATTATATTTTTGTGTTTATGATAAATGTTTATATTCATGTTATAATTATATTAACCAGAAACATTAATACCTGTGTGATTTGTAAACATGTAAGATTTCCTAGTAAAGCCTCTTTCTAATACTAGCTTGTCGATTAATAGATGATTATGTTTTCCTAATCATGAATATTGGATGTTGTTAATATCAAGATCATATCATTAGGAGAATGGTGTGATGGACATACTCCTATAGTTAAGCTGTAACACCCTCAGAATCGGCCCTATGCAAGTTTTAGCGAAACCCGCCAAACCCGCATAGAAACGATTCAAAGGTGCCCACCAGGAACTTTCGTGCGGGTGGAAAACGAAGTAATATCATTACACAATAGTCCACGATGGAACCCACAGAACAGATATATATACGACACGACTCCATGAGTCAAGAATACAGATATACAGAACAAAGATCCAAATCACCTTTAGAACGATATAGCGTCCGAGTACGGACAAGATGCAAATTGAGCTAAGAGCCCTGAAGAATAACCAATGGCGTCCATAACCCTGCCCAGGCCAGGCCGGAAGGGTAACCCTGCTAACGACGTCGATCTCAAAACCTGCTAAAACAAAAGGGGTGCCGACAAAGGGCAAAGGAAAAAAAAAGAGGAGCGTCAGTACTGAGGCCAGTACACGGCGAGGCTAGAATTCGGCGGTCCTTGCCTACATAAGTATGGTGGACTGAAGCGACAGCGCAGCATGCACTAAACAACCTATAGAGACTCGATATAACTGTCGGCTATCAGAGAGGGGTAAGAAAGACCTATCCGGAACCAACCTGATGCTACCACCAAACATACCCATCCTGGTATTTCCCCCTCGAGACCAACGAGGAAGTCAACCGAGGAACTCACACCGTTGGCAGTTTTATTTATTCAGTTATCGTTGCAGCAATTACTAGTCAGGTATAGATAGTCATCCTGATATAATAAGCAGTGGGCAGTTTTAGTTAACCATTCTGTTGTAGTTGCGACACTTATTAGTCAAATACAATTAGCATGAGATATCCCCAAAACCCAGCAGTTGTTGGTACTTTTATTTAGTCATTCCGTTGTAGTGAAGCTGATTACTAGTCATATCGGATACAAGTCAAATTATAACAGTAAACTTTAGTTATAGTTGTCTATGATCGAGAACTGTGCTCCAAGTCGTCCATAACCGCGGACACGGCTTTTCGAAAGATTTAACCCTGCAGGGGTGCACCAAAGTATCCACACGCACTTCGACCCTTTTTGCCAGATCAGTTAATATACACCCATCGGTATGTCGGCGGGGCCTAATTCATGACGTTTCCCAGACCCAAAGCAAGTACATGGGGGTCACCCCACTAAGCTACCCGCAACGAAGTCGGCCGGTCTCCGAGACGGACTTAGGGTTTGTGTGGACGGCTGTAAACGACTGGAAACCCGAAAAGATGACTGGGCTTGTCGATACAGCGAAAACGTGTCACGGACCTAAACAGTACAGGTGCAGTACTTCGCACAATTTAAATAAAGCAGTAAAGCATGGCATAAGTACAGGATAGTAATAAAGCCCCAAACTAATTGTGGCCCCCGGTACAATACTTTGAAATCAGGTACTAATCGATGGGGTGCCCATACATCCCACATGTGGTTAGCGCGCTCGATCTCGGAACAGGTGTCAAGAACTCGGGGTCCTACGGGACACAAGTGGACGGTTAACAACCAAATAACATCTATTGCCCACCTGTGCCTCTGCATTTACCTACTTCAATTTTAGTTATTAAACAATAATTAAAGTTATAACCATCTTCAACATTAAACATACGGCAATACTCCGACAATTGTGGTACTGGACGACACGCAACAGCACTTGAGCAAGCGACTACGACGCGCAAGTCCAACTATCTACCAAACAACAGGTAATAGGATGTGTTCAAGGCAATATAAGGCTGCAAGGGATATCACGGGTACAAAAACTAGAGCATCGCAACACAGATAGCAATAGATCAACAGGAGGGAATAAATACTATAAAAGTAAGATGGGTAGAAAGGGGGAGATGCTCGCCTGAAAACATTGCCGAAGATTCAGCCGAAGATCGGGTCGACACTCGCATCAACTAAACGGCCTTATCCGCGAAGAACCAAAACACTAGAATAAACACCGGATGCACTATTTAATACTACGGCAAAAGATCGGGCATTATGCATGTATGATGTATGACATGGCAAGGTGCGATGCACTTAGATCATATTAAGCGGAACCGGGGTCCCGACAAATATTTAGGTGGTTCATGTTGTTTAGCTACCCTGCAATTTAAATGTTGCATTAACAAGACAAAAGATAGCACCGGTTCGCTACACAAATTTAAATGAGGCCAATATAAGACTAGATTTGCCCGCATATGGACTCCATATTTAATTATGAGATGAATCGGCATAAGGCCCCCAAACCACAGACAAGTATGCATGCATGAACAATTTAATATGCATCAGTTGATAATGTCATATTATAAAAATAGGGTCTCGGATAAAGGGTCACACATTGGGGTTCGGCGAACTTGGGCTCCGAGGGGTTCGGGGTCGGTCTCAGGGTTCGACGGGGGAATGGCTCGACGAGATCGGTCTCGGATAACGGAAGTAGATCTGGTCGCATCCGGGAAGAAGGACTCGGTTAGCATCGGGGGCACATCGGATCCGCCCTGGTCGGTGCCGATCTTGTCGTCACGAAGATCTTGTCGGGTCCATGGATCGGGTCGGATTTGGCGTTCGGGGTGAAGAACTTGGCATCCTCGAGAAAGTACTTGTCGTATCCGTGAAGGAGATCATGTCGGTCCACGGGGTCGGGCTTCGAAGCCAGGACGGAGTACTTGGCGTTGCCGAGCGGAAGTCTTGATGGTCCTCGGGTCCGAGAAGATCTTGTCGCACGGTGTCCGGGTAGGCGAACTTGTCGGTTCCGCGGTTTCGATTGTCGGTGTCGGACTCGGGTCTCGGCACTGGGAGATCTTGGTGTTCGAAACATGGGGCGCTACGGTCGTCAACTTGGACTTGAGTGGCACAGAGGAAGCGAAGACGAACAACACCGCGAGAACCATCAATACGGACACGAGCACCCATCAAAGGAACCCAAGCAACTCAGGGTCTCCAGTCTTCTAGGCATTCAAGCAAACAGGTCATGCACATGCCTTGAACTACCCGAACCATGGCAGACGCACACATGCAGGAGGAGGCGAGGCGCGCGCAGAAGGCAGAGAAAAGGAGACGGGCGCAAGCAGCGCTGCCTCTGGCGACAGGAGAAGGCAGGCAGGGACACGGGGCCAGGACGGTTGTGTAGAGGAGGAGGTTGCATAGGGCAGTGGCAGACGACGCTGGTTGCCGGGGAGGTCGGGGGTGACGAGCTCACAGCGGGGGAGGGCGGCGCTGGTCCTGCAGAGGTGTGCTCGATGGGAGGGAACGACGGGGCCACGACCAAGGGTGGCGGTCGCCGGCGGATGCTGGGCTCGACAGGGAAACAGGGAGGGCCGGCTAGAGGAGGAGGGTGGCGGCGGAACTTGACAGGAAGGTGAGGGCGGCGTCGGGCAGGGTCGCGCGCCGTCGGGCGCGAGGAGGCGCAGAGAGGCGAGGGGAACGCCGTCGGCTCGGGGTCTGGGTCTGCCGCGGCGAGGAGGAGGAAGACCGCAGGGCCAGAGGAGGTCGCAGAGGCGGTCGGCGGGGCCATGGCCGAGGAGGGCGGTCGCTGGCGGGAGGTGTGGCAGGACGGTGGAGGCGATGCGCGGCGCTGCTGGTGGAAGGGAGGGAGGCTGCTGGTGGTAGGGAGGGAGGATGCGGCGGCCGAGAGGACGGCGAGGAAGAGGAGCGACGGTGCGGTCGATGGAGGGAGCATCTGGCGGCGGGTATGGGGTGAGCGATGGGAGAAGACGGTGTCCGTGGTTGGTGGGGAGAGGTTCGCGGGGGAGAGAGGGAGCGGGGATGGCGACGGGTGGGGCCAGGGATGGGACCAGGGTGAGTGCGGGGTGTGTTGCTGTGTGTGTGCTGCGTGGGTCGGACCGGTGTGGTGTGGGTGGACTGCAGGGTGGGGTTGGTTCCAGGGGTGGAGTTGGTAGGTGGGGGTGGTTGGGGTGAGGTGGCAGCGGTTGGTTGGCTGGAGGAGAGATGAGAGATGAGGTGGCGAGAGGGGATTGGTCAGGGTGAGGTGGAGGGGGGGCTGGGTAGGTTATCTGGTAGCATAGGTTTCGGGTGTTCTGGGGTAGGTAGGGTTTTTGAACTGGGGTGGCCGACTGGGTCGGATCGGCCCGGTACAGCTGCCCCTAAAAAGAAAACAAATATTTTAATATTTAAAACGGGGCTTTTGAAATCCAATGGTAGACGAAACAAAATAATCCGGAGACCCAGGTTTTGGATTTGAGATAACGGCGGGGTATTTAGAAAACAAAAATATGTTTTTCGAAAATAGTTTCAGACAAACAAATGCATGATGATGACGATGCTCAAATGCAATGTGGCATGATGACATGAGCATGCGGTCATGATGATGCAATGCACAGAAACAACGCGATTTTCTAGTAGTGGTTTTTGCGGGGCGCCACAATTCGACACCACTAACAATGGATCTCGCCCTCGAGATCCGCCTCATGGTACCGGAAAGAAGGGCGGCGATCTGAATCTTCTCGCATCGTATAGATCCTCGCGACACCACTAACGAGGGTTCCTTCTTCATCTTGAAATTGGCAACACCACCAACAATGGTCGGGGCTCACGTCCATCGAGAGAACACTCCGGAGAAACAAAGGACGAAGGTAGAGGTATCCAAAAGATAAGGCGACCTCTAACTTCCACGGAATGAGTATAATTGCATCGATCCACCGACTCAATGTACAAGAGCGAATGATAAGAGTAGTCGGATGGTGATCAGTCCATCGCGCACCCAAAGCATTACTCTGCACATGAATAGAAGAATTATGCAACCAACTCTCAGAATTCAGACTGAAGATCTCGACAAACGAGGTTCAAAAACAAAGGAGTGATGCAGACTCTGCATCGGATCTGACGTAGATGATGTCGTCGCGTCAGAAAACACCGGAAGGCACGAGAAGGAACAAAGAGAAGTCCACCAGACGAAGGATTCCTCGGATAGCATGAAGACCAGGTGTAGCAACACCGTTACCAAAGGAGGAAGCGAAACCCTGAAGGTACGATGGAACCCAACCACGAGAAATCCTGGACTCGAAGAGAGAGAAGAGAGCGGATTCAAAACACGCAGAGGTGAGAGGAGAGCAGCAGAGGGGTAAGGAGTAAAATTAGACCTAATCAGAACTATCCAACCGATTTTTCAAAAATAGTTTTGACACTCTACTTCGGTCGTTAGCTAGGTTATCCTACAGGCTGGACTCGTGGGGTATCGCAACTGCTGAGCTCTGATACCACTCTGTAACACCCTCAGAATCGGCCCTATGCAAGTTTTAGCGAAACCCGCCAAACCCGCATAGAAACGATTCAAAGGTGCCCACCAGGCACTTTCGTGCGGGTGGAAAACGAAGTAATATCATTACACAATAGTCCACGATTGAACCCACAGAACAGATATATATACGACACGACTCCATGAGTCAAGAATACAGATATACAGAACAAAGATCCAAATCACCTTTAGAACGATATAGCGTCCGAGTACGGACAAGATGCAAATTGAGCTAAGAGCCCTGAAGAATAACCAATGGCGTCCATAACCCTGCCCAGGCCAGGCCGGAAGGGTAACCCTTCTAACGACGTCGATCTCAAAACCTGCTAAAACAAAAGGGGTGCCGACAAAGGGCAAAGGAAAAAAAGAGGAGCGTCAGTACTGAGGCCAGCACACGGCGAGGCTAGAATTCGGCGGTCCTCGCCTACATAGGTATGGTGGACTGAAGCGGCAGCGCAGCATGCACTAAACAACCTATAGAGACTCGATATAACTGTCGGCTATCAGAGAGGGGTAAGAAAGACCTATCCGGAACCAACCTGATGCTACCACCAAACATACCCATCCTGGTATTTCCCCCTCGAGACCAACGAGGAAGTCAACCGAGGAACTCACACCGTTGGCAGTTTTATTTATTCAGTTATCGTTGCAGCAATTACTAGTCAGGTATAGATAGTCATCCTGATATAATAAGCAGTGGGCAGTTTTAGTTAACCATTCTATTGTAGTTGCGACACTTACTAGTCAAATACAATTAGCATGAGATATCCCCAAAACCCAGCAGTTGTTGGTACTTTTATTTAGCCATTCCATTGTAGTGAAGCTGATTACTAGTCATATCGGATACAAGTCAAATTATAACAGTAAACTTTAGTTATAGTTGTCTATGATCGAGAACTGTGCTCCAAGTCGTCCATAACCGCGGACACGGCTTTTCGAAAAGATTTAACCCTGCAGGGGTGCACCAAAGTATCCACACGCACTTCGACCCTTTTTGCCAGATCAGTTAATATACACCCATCGGTATGTCGGCGGGGCCTAAGTCATGACGTTTCCCAGACCCAAAGCAAGTACATGGGGGCCACCCCACTAAGCTACCCGCAACGAAGTCGGCCGGTCTCCGAGACGGACTCAGGGTTTGTGTGGACGGCTGTAAACGACTGGGAACCCGAAAAGATGACTGGGCTTGTCGATACAGCGAAAACGTGTCACGGACCTAAACAGTACAGGTGCAGTACTTCGCACAATTTAAATAAAGCAGTAAAGCATGGCATAAGTACAGGATAGTAATAAAGCCCCAAACTAATTGTGGCCCCCGGTACAATACTTTGAAATCAGGTACTAATCGATGGGGTGCCCATACATCCCACATGTGGTTAGCGCGCTCGATCTCGGAACAGGTGTCAAGAACTCGGGGTCCTACGGGACACAAGTGGACGGTTAACAACCAAATAACATCTATTGCCCACCTGTGCCTCTGCATTTACCTACTTCAATTTTAGTTATTAAACAATAATTAAAGTTATAACCATCTTCAACATTAAACATACGGCAATACTCCGACAACTGTGGTACTGGACGACACGCAACAGCACTTGAGCAAGCGACTACGACACGCAAGTCCAACTATCTACCAAACAACAGGTAATAGGATGTGTCCAAGGCAATATAAGGCTGCAAGGGATATCACGGGTACAAAAACTAGAGCATCGCAACACAGATAGCAATAGATCAACAGGAGGGAATAAATACTATAAAAGTAAGATGGGTAGAAAGGGGGAGATGCTCGCCTGAAAACATTGCCGAAGATTCAGCCGAAGATCGGGTCGACACTCGCATCAACTCAACGGCCTTATCCGCGAAGAACCAAAACACTAGAATAAACACCGGATGCACTATTTAATACTACGGCAAAAGATCGGGCATGATGCATGTATGATGTATGACATGGCAAGGTGCGATGCACTTAGATCATATTAAGCGGAACCGGGGTCCCGACAAATATTTAGGTGGTTCATGTTGTTTAGCTACCCTGCAATTTAAATGTTGCATTAACAAGACAAAAGATAGCACCGGTTCGCTACACAAATTTAAATGAGGCCAATATAAGACTAGATTTGCCCGCATATGGACTCCATATTTAATTATGAGATGAATCGGCATAAGGCCCCCAAACCACAGACAAGTATGCATGCATGAACAATTTAATATGCATCAGTTGATAATGTCATATTATAAAAATAGGGTCTCGGATAAAGGGTCACACATTGGGGTTCGGCGAACTTGGGCTCCGAGGGGTTCGGGGTCGGTCTCAGGGTTCGACGGGGGAATGGCTCGACGAGATCGGTCTCGGATAACGGAAGTAGATCTGGTCGCATCCGGGAAGAAGGACTCGGTTAGCATCGGGGGCACATCGGATCCGCCCTGGTCGGTGCCAATCTTGTCGTCATGAAGATCTTGTCGGGTCCACGGATCGGGTCAGATTTGGCGTTCGGGGTGAAGAACTTGGCATCCTCGAGAAAGTACTTGTCGTATCCGTGAAGGAGATCATGTCGGTCCACGGGGTCGGGCTTCGAAGCCAGGACGGAGTACTTGGCGTTGCCGAGCGGAAGTCTTGATGGTCCTCGGGTCCGAGAAGATCTTGTCGCACGGTGTCCGGGTAGGCGAACTTGTCGGTTCCGCGGTTTCGATTGTCGGTGTCGGACTCGGGTCTCGGCACTGGGAGATCTTGGTGTTCGAAACATGGGGCGCTACGGTCATCGACTTGGACTTGAGTGGCACCGAGGAAGCGAAGACGAACAACACCGCGAGAACCATCAATACGGACACGAGCACCCATCAAAGGAACCCAAGCAACTCAGGGTCTCCAGTCTTCTAGGCATTCAAGCAAACAGGTCATGCACATGCCTTGAACTACCCGAACCATGGCAGACGCACACATGCAGGAGGAGGCGAGGCGCGCGCAGAAGGCAGAGAAAAGGAGACGGGCGCAAGCAGCGCTGCCTCTGGCGACAGGAGAAGGCAGGCAGGGACACGGGGCCAGGACGGTTGTGTAGAGGAGGAGGTTGCATAGGGCAGTGGCAGACGACGCTGGTTGCTGGGGAGGTCGGGGGTGACGAGCTCACAGCGGTGGAGGGCGGCGCTGGTCCTGCAGAGGTGTGCTTGATGGGGGGGAACGACGGGGCCACGACCAAGGGTGGCGGTTGCCGGCGGATGCTGGGCTCGACAGGGAAACAGGGAGGGCCGGCTAGAGGAGGAGGGTGGCGGCGTAACTTGACAGGAAGGTGAGGGCGGCGTCGGGCAGGGTCGCGCGCCGTCGGGCGCGAGGAGGCGCAGAGAGGCGAGGGGAACACCGTCGGCTCGGGGTCTGGGCCTGCCGCGGCGAGGAGGAGGAAGACCGCGGGGCCAGAGGATGTCGCAGAGGTGGTCGGCGGGGCCGCGGCCGAGGAGGGCAGTCGCTGGCGGGAGGTGTGGCAGGACGGTGGAGGCGATGCGCGGCGCTGCTGGTGGAAGGGAGGGAGGCTGCTGGTGGTAGGGAGGGAGGACGCGGCAGCCGAGAGGAAGGCTAGGAAGAGGAGCGACGGTGCGGTCGATGGAGGGAGCATCTGGCGGCGGGTATGGGGTGAGCGATGGGAGAAGACGGTGTCCGTGGTTGGTGGGGAGAGGTTCGCGGGGGAGAGAGGGAGCGGGGATGGCGATGGGTGGGGCCAGGGATGGGACCAGGGTGAGTGCGGGGTGTGTTGCTGTGTGTGTGCTGCGTGGGTCGGACCGGTGTGGTGTGGGTGGACTGCAGGGTGGGGTTGGTTCCAGGGGTGGAGTTGGTAGGTGGGGGTGGTTGGGGTGAGGTGGCAGCGGTTGGTTGGCTGGAGGAGAGATGAGAGATGAGGTGGCGAGAGGGGATTGGTCAGGGTGAGGTGGAGGGGGGGGGCTGGGTAGGTTATCTGGTAGCATAGGTTTCGGGTGTTCTGGGGTAGGTAGGGTTTTTGAACTAGGGTGGCCGACTGGGTCGGATCGGCCCGGTACGGCTGCCCCTAAAAATATAACAAATATTTTAATATTTAAAACGGGGCTTTTGAAATCCAATGGTAGACGAAACAAAATAATCCGGAGACCCGGGTTTTGGATTTGAAGATAACGGCGGGGTATTTAGAAAACAAAAATATGTTTTTCGAAAATAGTTTCAGAAAAACAAATGCATGATGATGACGATGCTCAAATGTAATGTGGCATGATGACATGAGCATGCGGTCATGATGATGCAATGCACAGAAACAACGCGATTTTCTAGTAGTGGTTTTTGCGGGGCGCCAGATAAGCGTAGCATAAAGATTAGGTCATTTCAATAGTTCGTTTGCTATAAGCTATTGGATACATAGTAACCTAAATCCTTCGACCATGAGATCATGTTAATCACCATCACCGGATGGATGCTTTGATGATATTCAACACCACTTCGTAATTGTGTGCTTATAAAGGTGGCATTGAGTGTTCGGAAAGTATGTGTTGAGGCACATGAATCAAGAGTGGGATTTGTCCATCCATATGACAGATAGATATACTCTGGGCCCTCTCGATGGAATGTCATCCAATTAGCTTGCAAGCATGTGACTGGCTCACAAGGGATCACATATCACAGTAACGAGTAAAGAGATACCAACGATCAGACCTCGGATAAGTAAAGTATCACGAGACAAAGGAAAATTGGTATCGTATGTAAATGGTTCATTCGATCACGAAGTAATCATAGAAATATGTGGAAGCCATATGAATTTCTAGATTCCTCTATTGGTTATTAATCGGAGAAGACTCTCGATCATGTCTGCATAATTCATGAACCGTAGGGAGACACACTTAAGGATTCGATGTTGTTTAGTAGATATGGAATGTGAGTAAGAAGACCGAATGTTTTTTGGAGTCCCGGATTGGATCCGTGATATCACGAGGAGATCCGAAATGGTCCGAAGAATAAGATTCATATAAGGAAAATCCAATTCCGGAGTTCGGGAATGGTTTCGGTGTTTTCACCGAAATATCCTAGAAGGGTCTATGTCGTGGTATTGCCGACGAGTACGTCATGGAGGGGTCCTCATAGTGCGTGTTTAGAGACGTGGGGGAAGGCGGACGGTTGACGGGTACGAGGTAACACAGCTTACCCAGATTCAGATCCCACGACGGTGGCAGAATCCTACTCCTGCTATAAATCACTATAATGGCAATACGCCGAGTTACAGGGATTGGTTCGCTGTGCAAGGTTATGTGAAGTTGTGCCCTAAAGGCTCTCATAGGCTCGAATTATATAGTCGTCAGGTCCTAGGGTTACAGGGAAAAGTCCTAGCCGGACAGGTTATAGAGTCCTACACTGTCTATAACTAGTCTAGCGTGTCTTGCACTCCAAGGCTCCGGGTACGTCTGTGACTCCTCCGTAGCCTTCCTTTATCCGGCATGGGCCTCCCTTCTGGATCCATCTAACTGGGCCGCCCAGCAGGCCAAGAGACATGCTACCAACTGTGGGCCACCCGGGTTATCCGGATACGCATATAACATATCCCCAACAGTAGCCCCCGGAGAACTCCAAGATCTTGCACCATCTTGCCTCTTCACGTTGAATGCTCCATCTAGATGGATGTCGGCAAATCGTCAAGCAACATCTTGTAGTCCTCTCCCAAGAACCCTGCAAGGTTTTTCTCCGTCTTCAATTTGTAAGTCGGAGAATTGTTGAATCTTCTATCGTACTCTTCTGTAGCCAGATTGGATCCGTCCATGCCGGAATATTCCGATGTGATGGTTCACCTGCCAGTGACAGCCAGGACGATGTAGACATAGGTCAGCAACGCCTCGTAACTCACATATGCAGAGAACGCAATCATGTCCGTTTTTCCCGCGCGAGCGATACAAACCGTTGGCAGTGATGGTTGGCAACGTGGCGAAATTTCCGTGCATGTCCCCATACACGTCGCCTACGTGGCAACCGTTCGATCATGCTGCACGAATCTCGATGTCGGAGGTCATAAATAATAACAACGGTGGAAATCTTAGTTTTTCACCTCATTCTCCTCTGCATCATCTTCTTCCTATAGCGAGCGCCTCCTCGAGCTCTCCGCGCACCTGTGCGAAAAACCCTAGCTCCTTAATCTCTCCCAGTCACCACTGGAAAACTCCTAATGGCTAGCAGCAGCTCCACCCCCTCCATGGCGGCGTCAGGCGATGCCGCGGTGAAGCCGGCGAGCGCCATCATCGTGCCACCAGAGGGATTGGTTATTCCCAAATCCGCGGTGGTCAAAACTACCGGCGGCGACCATACCCCAGCGACGCTGGAGCTGCTGGAGGAGGAGTATGACTCCCAAAAGGGCGATTGGCGCGGTTTGGATATTACGGACCGTGATATCAAAGAACTGATCAACGAGGGCTATCTCCCCGCGACGAAGGGGCTCGTCTGGCGGGCGGCGCCGGCCGGCGAGGTCACTCCTTCTCCCCAAGCCGAAGAGAATATGTACCTCAAAGCCCAACTGGTACGCGGTGTCTCCCTGCCCATCTCCAACTTTTTCCTTGCTGTCCTCAACCATTACCGAGTACAGCCTCAGAACCTCTCCCCCAATAGCATCTTAGTGCTTAGCAACTACTCAGCGCTTTTCGAGGGTTATTTAGGGATTAGGCCTAGGCTAGATCTCTTCATCTATTTCTTCACCGTCAAGCGCGAAGCCGGAGCCAGCAAGGACGAGCTCAGGAATTGTGGCACCATTAGTTTTAAGATCTGGCCTGGCCGGCACTTCCCCGACATTTTTGGCCACAATTCCAGTAAAAACTGGAAACAGACGTACTTCTATGTCCCAGATATCCCTCTGGCCGGCCGAGAAGTCACATACCCGGACTTTGTCGATGGAGCCACCGCCGAAGCCTCGACATGGAGATCCCAGGCCTCCCTTCCCTCCGACATCGATGCTTCCCGTGCTAGAAGGCAGATAGAGTGGTTCGTAGATACGGGTCTGACCGGATTGGATCTAGTCATGTGCTGGTTCGTCAGGCGGATCCATCCTCTGTAGCACCGCTTTAAGTTGATGCACGAGTATACCAACGAGAGGAACGATAGCCACCGCATCTCCGAGGACAACTTCTCGAGCGACTCCGTCAAGCTCCGTCTCAAGGATATCGTCAAGGTGAAGGATAGGAAGCGGGGCTTCACCATCACCTACGACATGTTCGTAGAGAGCAAGTTCCCCAAGGTACCTGTTTATTTTCAGCGTAGGACATATACTCCAGTTCTTCCGTCTAGCCATTACCATCTCATCTAACATGGTGGATTTTCACTTAACAGCTCAGCGACATAGATGAGGATAGCATGACTCCCCAAATCTATGATCCAAAGATAAAGGAAGTCACCGTCGTGTCCGACGACGAGGTCCCGTTGGCGCGAAAGCGGAAGAGATCCACCTCTAACGCTACCGATGGAGGCAAGAAGAAGAAGAAGAAGAAGAAGAAGAAGAAGAAGACGGAGGGTGGAGCCTCCAAGAATACTACCGCCGCCCTGGAGGCGGAGAAAAGAAAGGTTACAGGGATCCCCTTTGCCAAAGCACCCCCTCTTGTGTAAGCTTCTTTCTCCCCGACATTGTCCATTGTTTGTCTTATTTCTGTACTTATACTTTTTGTACGTTTAAGGAAGAAATCCACAACCAGTTTGAAGAAGACCTCCAAGACTTTGGGGGCTTCTAAAAACATTAAGGATATGTTGCATCATGACATGTCTTCCCACACATCTCCCGCCATCACCCTGTCACTCCCATCGTCCGGCCCACGCCCGCTCCGACAAGCTCACAGGCCAAAGATGTATCTGGCCCTTCCCCCATGGAAGTGGACTCGGGTGCCTCCACGGATCTTGCCGTTGTCGGCGAACAGGCGACGCAGGAAAGTGCCGCAAACCTAATGGTTGAAGCTCCGGCTAAGGATGCCATCGGTAGTGTTAAGGCGGTGGTGGAAGGTGGTACGTCTGCCGAAGGATGCGCCTCCGCACCCAAGAAGACCATATAATTCCCGAAGATAGTCTATCCGGTGCTTACGCCGGGTAGCACTACTCTGGTTCCTGGTGCGGCGCCGACATCTCCAACGTGTGGCCTTGAGGAGCTTCTCCGGCAAGCAGAAATCTTGCAAGGAAATAGTTTGTCTTTTGGCAAGTTGCTTGCTGAGAGTGCTACAAACCTCAAGATCATCGCACTTGTAAGTTTTATTTGCCTTTTGCTTTTCATATGAGTATCCCACTGTAGCCCCTAAGGATTTAGACGGAAAACCATAGGTCTTTGCATCTAAATGCTCTAAGAGTGACTAAGATAGAAAACTTCTCATTGTAGCCCCCAAGCATATAGTTTGAATGAATTATTCCGACTAGATGCTTTCAGAGTAGCATACACAGTGTTTATAAATTTCAATACTGTAGCCCCCAAGCCTCTAGTTGTAACTGAATTAGTTCCGACTAGATGCTTAAAGAGAAGATAAGCATATGACTGAGTTATAAACTTTATACTGTAGCCCCCAAGCTTCTAATCGAAAACTGAATTAGTTCCGACTAGACGCTTAAAGAAAGACTAAGCATAGTGCTAAGTTTAAAAAACTCTCGCTGTAGCCCCCGAGCTTCTAGGTGGAAATATTCCGGCTAGATGCTCCAAGTAGACCAAACAACGTTTAACTTTCTTCTTTCCACAGAATGAGAATGCTCGGAGGGGCATCGCCAACGACAAGTATCAGAAGATGCGCGCGGACTTGGAAGCCGAAAAGGGTAAAACTGCCTTCTTAAAGGAAAGTATCACCAAGAGCAAGCGTCTGTTTTTCCTTTCTTTTTCGTATTCCGACTTGTTCTTGTGACAACATTCTCCGAGTAATCACTGTGTACTGTTCTTTCTCTGAATTGTAGAAACCATTTCCAAGTCTAAGGATATTGTTGAGCAATCCAAGCATATTCAGCAGCCGGATAGCGAAAACAAGATCCTTAAACAGGAGAGGAAGGACATGCTGAAGATGCATGAAGACTCAATGAAAGCCCTGCAAGACTCCGCTAGTGAGGAGGTGAACCGCTTGAAGGAGGAAATCGCGACATTAAAAGATCAGAAGAAAGCTGTCGATGAGCAAAATCAGTGCCATCTTGAAGCGTACAGGATCTTCCGATAAGAACGGGACTCCATGGCGGATACTCTCCAACAGGCTGAGATTAGCATCTTCAGTAAGTGATTCTCCATTTTGAATTTCTGTAAGCTGAATACTCTGAACTTTTTGTGTTATTAGGCTCATGTGCTCCTTTGTCAGAAATTTGCATCTCCTATGGGTTTAATCCGGTCACCTCCTCCGCCAAAGTAATGCATGGTCCTTGCCGACAAATTTATCAACACCGCCATCAAGCAGACCAAGGAGATAGCCAAACCCCTCCAGATTAATATCCAGGCATCGGACTCTGTCGCGAAGTTCTCGGAGATCCTGCACCGAGCCCCCCGAGCGTATCTCAAGCTGGAAAGCTTCATGTGCACGGGCCGGTGCAAGGATGGTGATGTCCATGGTCAAGGCACATTACGAAAGCGCCCCATGCCCCACGGTGGGCGCATCATGCCCGCGGAAGGTCCATCACTCCGGAGTGGGAAGGGTACATGGATGTGTCCTGACAAAGTGGAATGGTTGCATTATGTGAACACCCGGATTTTTAATCTAAGATGCCTATTATGTCATACATCATAATCCCAGGATTACCATTTTTGCGAGACATAACAGAATTGGTAGCACCGTACATCATCCATTAAAAACCATAATAGTCTTACAAATAGTTGATCACATGCTCAAGTCTGAACACATAATAAAGCAGTGGAATAATAGCGTAGTAGAGGCTCCATCTTCAGTGTCAGAGGCAATGCTGATGATGGAATATGATCCTAGTTATCGTAGGCGTCTTGTTATACGTCCTCCTCGTACTCCCCTTCATAGTCTGGTCATGGGAATAGCCAGAGACAAAGCCATGAGTACTTCCAAAGTACTCGCAAACTATCACTAAAGTAAGCGAGACAGTTCTAATAGGGATCCTAAGCTCTAAGTTTGTTTGCATTAAGCCAGTTTTATTTCCCAAGGGTTTGGTAGTGAAGACCTAACTTTAGTTGTCTAGATTACTCATGAGGAACCTAGTTTCATGTCCACAACCTTGTGTAGTCAAGTCAAAGTCATAACTCAAATCATATTTCAAGTCACAAGTCATTTTGAAAACATCTGACAACGGAACAGTATGGCCATCCAACTGTCCATGACCGCGGACGCGGTTATTCAAATAGTTTGACACTCTGTAGAGGTGGTACACTTTCACCACAATATTCGATACATCCGTCAGGGCACTAAATCATCATACTTGGCATGCGGATAATCAATCCTAACCTTTCAATTACACACCCTAGTATAGGCACCTCCCCTATGAGTTTGGCCTCCCATCCATGGCCATCTGCCATCTCGGGAACTGCATAGGTGGACACTCATATTTACGAGGTAGCCTCAGCTCAACCTCGTTCTGCGAGGGAACCCATACTAAGATACATAAACTTCCAATTAAGCCCTACCCAACTTAGGTATTGTAGTTGTACGGAAAAATTGGAATGGTATCGCATCCGAACCCAACCATCGGTTTTTAGCAAAGTCAGGGCACATAATTCATTCAGTATCATTTTCAACTCATTGTGTTCCATAACACATGTCAAAACATTTCAATAGAATGACTCATCATTCCAAAGTTTTCATAATCATTTTCTCCAAGTGTTCCCATCTATAGTGATCAAGATTAGTTTAGCACTAACATCTATCAATGATGGTGTCACTATTTGAGGGGTACTAATCAAGTATAACTATGTACACCTAGTTTTATGCTCTTGAGGGCATCTTTCCTACCTTTTCACTAATCAACAATTAATTAACTATTTGAGCAACATTGATAAAAGAAAGAAAAGATAAAGCTTGCAAGTAAAACTTGGGATTGGTATAATCAAGGTGGTTTCACAATAGTATGCATAGTTCTATTCTACATAGTATATCTTGCATGGATTAGCTTAGCTTTCCTTCGTCGGTACAGTGGTCGTAGTTCTCTTCTTCTTCGTAGAATTCTTCCTCCTCGTAGCCCGGGTTGATACTAGCGTCTATAAATAAATACGAGGTACATAATCACCAAAAAATACTTAAATACTTCTATTTAGCACACAAGGATCCACACTAGATGATCTAGCATCATCTCTATCATTACAAGAAAAGAATAACAAGGTTTTATTTATCTTATTTTAGAAAAGTAATTTCTACTCATTAAAACTACTTAAGATTTAATATTCTCCAATTATAAAATATGGGATCATGTTGACACATGTCATCACCACATATTCTAATGCTTAGGAATGTGATTTAAAAGGGGATGATATAAATTACCAAGTTTAATAATGTTAATTTATAATATTTATGTGACTAGAAATGCCTCTATAGCATTCTTTTAATTTTGGTCCAGGACTATTATATGTAAAATTATATATTTTTACATATTCAGATAGATCATGGCCAAAGTGATTTTTGAGAGTTGGAATCAACTCAAAAGTATTTATGGTTGATTTTAGAAAAATGTTTGAAGTTGTAAAAGCTACTGTTTTATTATTTTTATTGTGGGTGATCTATGAATTCAAACTGTCTGAATCCAACGGAAGTGTTTAGAGATCTTCTATACCTTTCCAAAAAAGTTGGAATTATGCAATTTGGTTTAGTGAATCTTCTTGAATTAAATTTCAAAGTTATCTACAGTATAAGATTTTGAAATAAAAGGAAAAACTAAGTTTGAATTACTAGGCTATGCGTGGGAATGCTAACGGGCCGGCCCAACTATGCAGTGCGCGCGCAGCGGGCTGCACCGGGGTTGGTCCCACGCGTCAGCAACTGATTCAACGCGAAGCGGTATCCTTAAATCTAGACCGCACGATTAGAGCACGATCGATGGCTCCGTGTTGTGGTCTCCGTCGCACGGCACGGGAGAGACTTAAACCTAGCTGTATGCAGGGGTCGTCGGGGGCTTACCAGGGATCCAGCTAGGTCCAGCGAGGTGGGCGAACGAGTGAGTCGACGACGGCGGTTCGACTGGTGGTCGTGGCGGATCCTAACGCTGGTTCCTCTTCATCACTGCAGCGGCAGGCTCCGGTGAAATTCCGGTGGTGTGGTGCTCGCCTTGCTCCGGGGACGGGTCAGAGAGGTTACTGGGTCAGAGGGAAGTGGAATGGTGTGCATTTTGAGGCAGGGGGAGGGGTCTATTTATACACCGGAGAAGGGGTCACGGCGGCATGGCTCGGGTTCATCGGAGACGTTGTTATAGGGAGCTATCGGCATGGCAAAGGGTGTATCCTGACACAGGGCTTCATGGCGGTCGTCATGCGCACAGTGGCTCGGCAAGGCGCGGTCTCCATCGTTCTAGAACGTCGATGCACTGTTGCGGTACCGTCAGCATTCGTCACGGCGTACGGTGGTCACGGAGCATGCGGGGTCAAATGAGCGTGTCTTGGAGATTGCTGGCGTCGCGGCGAACTTATTGGCGCAAGGAGAGAGCGAGGTGCGACATGGTCGCACGGGGCGGCTCGGCGCTCTGGCGCGGCAATCGGCATGGTCGAGCGTTAAATGGGCATGGTTGCGCTGGCATCTCCGTGGGCTATCGTTGGTCGAGGCATACATAGGCGGTGGCGGTGAGGTCACGGCTACCTCGTAGACATCGTGGGCGAGGGTGGCGCGGTGTGTAGCAGTGTGTCCGCGTCGGGGTGTAATGCATGAGCTCGAGTACGATTTTCACTAGTCAAAATGGCGAGTGAGAGAGGCTCAATTGCATGGGCTGGTGCTGGAGAGAATAAGGGCGAGTAGTGGAGGCTCAGTGAGGTCACAAAGATGATCACAAGATTGATCAAAACAGTGAATAGTTGGTGAACTCGTACTGTTCTCACTAAGTGTTTGATTAAATGGCCACAAGAACTAAACCTTTGAATTTTCCAATTCTTTTTGGTGGGTTTGCTGGGCATAAGCTTGGTAGTCTCTGGGTGCAAGGGTTTGCCAAGTGGTGAAAGTTTTGATGGTTTTCCAGAAATGATTATCTTGATGCATAAGATATATTCACTTTTGGAATGTCCTTCAAATGCATTTGAATTTGTTTCTGTAAGTTTGGAAATCTCACTTGTGTTCATTGTCACTTGGTATAGCAAGGTGAGAAAAGAAAGGGAATTGTTTCTGTTTGAAATCATTTGCTAGAGATGCTTAAAGTGAGCTAAGTGATAACTTTGGAAAAAATGACCATTAGGTCATATGCTCTATATATTGATTTTTGGTTTGTTTTGTTTTGGGTTTGATTTGACCTGGATGATATGGTTTTGATCTTTAAACCAAACCTCATCATTTACAACAAACACACATGGCATTTCAAGCATTCACCACATTCATAACACACATGCATTAATGTAGTGTTTAATATTAAAAGCTTTTGTTAACCCTAATTTTGGTTGATTAGAAATTGATATCCTCATTAATATTTTTGAGATGTTACACATTATGTACTAGGTCACTTGGCTGGGCAATGGGAAGAGAGAAATCAAACTCTAGTTTGAAAAGTAAACGCCAATTTGAAAAGGTCAAATCCCAACATTAGTTGCCTAGTGGAGGGAGGAAAGGAATCCTACCTAAGGGAGGATTCCTACCTCTCCTTGCCGCCGGCCCAAGAGGAGGAGTTGGGGAAGGACTCCCTTCTACAACCGCCTCTCCCACCTATAAAAGGAGGGGTAGGGCGCCCCCTACCCCTCACCACAAACCCTAGCTTGGCGCCACCACCTCTCAAGTCGCCGCCGCCTAGGGGATCTCCTCCAAGTCACCGACTAGGGCAAAAGCCCTAGCCGCCGGCCACCACCCCCCTTGGCCCTCTAAACCCTAGATCGCCAAGGACCCTCTTCTACTCCACCATACCCGCTCCGTCTTAGGCGAAGCCCTGCGGGATTTCCCATCTACCTCCTACACCACGTCGTCGTGTTGCCGGAATCGCGAGGAAAGATCTACAACATCCACTGCCTGCTGGAACAAGGGAGAGAAAGGTCTTCATTGATTACCGAACGTGTGACTGACTACGGGAGCGCTGTCAGAATGCGGCGCCGGAAGGATCGTTTACGCGATCTTGAGATCGGCAAGTGAATGACTATATCACCCACGATAATCCGATCTTGTTAACCGCTTTGGAATCTTCAAGGGTGAGTACTCTATTGAATCGTTGCTACAATCTAGTAGATAGATCTTGGCTTGTATGTGTTCATGCGGTAGAATTTTTTTTGTTTTCCATGCTACGAACCCCTATAGTGGTATCAGAGCCGTGTCTATGAGTAGATCTGTTGCATGAGTAGAACACAATGATCATTGTGAGCGTTGATGCTTTTGTTGTCGATTGCTTCTTGTGTACTTTGCATATTGCGGGATGGTGGGATGAAGCGGCCCGGGCAAACCTTACATGACATCGTTCATGAGACTTTCTCCACGCTTGACATGTAACTTGTATTGAATAAGTGGCTTTGCGGGTGTCTGTTTCTCCCAACATAGTGAAGATTCAATTTACAACGGGTGATTGACAATACTAGTATCAATGTTGTGGTTCTTGTTCGTAAGTTAGAACAGTTCTTATTCGAAAGCCCCAAACCACGTAAAATATGCAAAGAAAATTAGATCCGTCTAACTTTGTATTGCAGGGATGTCTTGTGATGTGATATGGCCATGATTATGATTATATATGATGTATCTAATGATCCTTATTGTAAGTTGGCAACCGGCAGGAGCCTTATGGTTGTATTTTAATTTCATTAAAACCTGCGTGTCTATTATTCAAAGTAGTTGTAATAGTTGATGCTGGTGGACGACAATCATGGAGCGGTTCCATTGACCTTGACGCCACGCCGGTGATGATGGAGATCATGTTCGTGCTTGAAGATGGAGATCGGAAGTACAAGAAGAAAGGCCATATCATATCACATATTATAAATTGCATGTGATGTTAATCCTTCTATGCATCTTGTATTGCTTAGATCGTGATGGTAGCATTATAAGATGATCCCTCTCACAAAATATCAAGTAATAAAGTGTTCGTCCTTAGTAAGCGTCGTTGCTAAAACTTGTCGTTTTGAAGCACCAGGTGATGATAGGGTGTGATAGATTCTACGTGTGCATACAACAGGAGCAAGCAAGATTTGCTCATGCGGAAACTAAGGTTAATCTTGATGAGCCTAGCATGTATAGACATGGTCTCGGAACACAGAATACCGAAAGGTAAAGCATGAGTCATATAGTAGATATGATGAACATGTTGATTGTTCGCCTTTGAAACTACATCATTTCTCGTGATGATCAGACTTGATATAGTGGATTTGGTTCGTGTGATCACTAAAAGAATGTGAGGGATATTGTTTTGAGTGGGAGTTCACATAGATTAATTCAAGTATTAATTAGAACTCAATTTGTCATAAACTTAGTCTAAACAATTGCAAATATGTTGTAGATCATGGCGGCCCCTACCATCAATTTTAGTGTGTTCGTAGAGAAAGAATATTGAAAAACAATGGAAGAAACTTCGCGGATTGGTTCCGCAATTTGAGGATTATCCTCAATGCTGGTCAGTTAACCTATGTGCTGGATGCACCACTAGGTGACCCACCTGCAGCTGATGCTACTGATGAGATAAAAATGTTTACCTTACTTGGAAGAATCAGTACTCCATAGTTCATTGTGCTATCTTGTATGGTATGGAATCGGAGCTTCAGAAAAGGTTTGAGAACTTTGACACACATTATATTGTCCATGAACTCAAAATGATATTTGAGGCTCATGCGGCAGTTGAGAGTTATGAGGCTGCTGAAAAGTTCTTTAACTGGGAGATGGAATAGGGCAGCTTCATCAGTGAGCATGTGCTTAAGATGTCTGGGCACGCCAATAAACTCCAGAGATTGGGTACAGTGATTCCTAATGCTTTGGGGATTCACCGTGTCCTCCAATCAATACCACCAACTTACAAGAACTTTGTGATGAACTACAACAAGCAGCGCATGGATAAGTCGTTACCAGAACTCTTATCTATGTTGAAGTCTACGAAAGTGGAGATCAAGAAAGAGCACCAAGTGCTGATGGTCAATAAGACCACCAATTTGAAGAAGCAAGTCAAGCCTAAGAAAAAGGGTAACTTTAAGAAGGGCGGTAAGAAAGCTACCGCGCATGCAAAGAAGACCAAGGCTGGGCCTAAGCCTGATACTGAGTGCTTTTAATGCAAGGGAAAACGGTCACTAGAAGCAGAATTGCCCCCAAGTACTTGGCGGATCTAAAGAACGGCAACATCAAGAAGAAAGGTATATCTGATATACATGTTATTGATGTGTATATTAGTAGTAATCATAGTAGGGCCTGGGTATTTGATACTGGTTCGGCATATTTGTAACTCGAAATAGGTGTTGCAGAATAAACGGAGACTAGCGAAAGACGAGGTGACGATGTGCGTTGGAATGGATCAAAGGTTGATGTGATCGTGGTCGGCACGCTACCTCTTCATCTACCATCGGGGTTAGTTTTATACTTAAATAATTGTTATTTAGTGCCTGCGTTGAGCATGAACATTATATCAGGATCTTGTTTATTGCGAGGCGGTTACTTGTTTAAGTCCGAGAATAATGGTTGTTAGATTTATATGAGTAATATCTTTTATGGTCATGCACCTTTTATAGATGATCTATTCTTGTTGAATCTCGATAGTAGTGATACACATGTTCATAATATAGGTGCTAAACGTTTGAAATTGAATGATAATTCTACATACATGTGGCACTGTCATCTTGGTCATATTGGAGTGAAGCGTATGAAGAAACTCCATTCCGATGGACTTCTTGAATCACTTCATTTTGAATCACTTGAAAGATGTGAAGCATGTCTGATGGGTAAAATGACTAACACTCCATTTTCTGGTATGATGGAGCGAGCTATGGACTTGTTGGAAATTATACATACCGATGTGTGTGGCCCGATGAGTGTAGCATCGCGCAGTGGTTATCATTATGTTCTTACTTTCATGGATGACTTGAGTAGATATGGGTATATCTATTTCATGAAACATAAGTCCGAAACTTTCGAGAAGTTTAAGGAATTTCAAAGTGAAGTGAAGAATCAACATAACAAGAAGATTAAGTTTCTACGATCTGATCGTGGAGGTGAATATCTAAGTTACGAGTTTGACGAGCATTTGAAGAAATGTGGAATACTTTCACAATTGACACCGATGGGAACACCACAATGTAATGGTGTGTCCAAACATCGTAATCGAACTCACTTGGATATGGTTCGTTCTATGATGTCACTTACAGAATTACCATTATTGTTTTCGGGTTATGCATTAGAAACAGCCGCATTCACTTTAAATAGGACACCATCTAAATCCGTTAAAACGATACCCTATGAATTATGGTTTGGTAAGAAACCTAAATTGTCGTTCCTTAAAATTTGGGGTTGCGAAGCTTATGTAAAGAAGTTACAGCCCGACAAGCTTGAACCCAAAGCGGAAAAATGTGTCTTCATAGGATACCCTAAGGAAACTATTGGGTATACCTTCTATCATAGATCCGAAGGAAAAATCTCCATTGCCAAGAATAGATCCTTTCTCGAGAAGGAGTTTCTCTCGAAAGAAGTGACTAGAAGGAAAGTAGAACTCAACGAGGTTGTCGAACCTTCTCTCGGATGTGAGAGTAGCGCAACACCAGAGGAAGTTCCTGTGGCCCCTGTACCAATAAGAGAGGAAGCTAATGATGGTGATCATGAAACTTCGTTCGAAGTTACTACGGAACCTCGCAGGTCGACGATGACTCGTACCACTCCCGATTGGTATGATCCCATTACGAATTTCATGTTGGTAGACAACACCGACGACCCTGCGACATATGAGGAAGCGATGATGAGCCCAGATTCCAATAAATGGCAAGAAGCCATGAAATCCTAGATTGGATCCATGTATGATAACCAAGTGTGGACTTTGGTAGACTTACCGGATGGCCGGAAGGCTGTCTAGAACAAAAGGATTTTCAAGAAGAAAAGAGATGTTGATGGTAATGTAACCGTCTATAAAGCTCGACTTGTCGCAAAAGGGTTTCGACAAATTCAAGGAGTTAACTACGATGAGACTTTCTCACCGGTAGCAAAGCTAAAGTCTGTGAGGATTTTGTTAGCAATCGCTGCATATTATGATTATGAGATATGACAGATGGATGTCAAAACGGTCTTCCTCAATGGAGACATTGATTAAGACATGTATATGGTACAACCCAAAGGTTTTGTCGATCCTAAAGATGCTAACAAGGTATGCAAACTTCAACGATCCATTTATGGATTGAAGCAAGCATCCCGAAGTTGGAATCAACGTTTTGATAAGGTGATCAAAAGTTTTGTATTTATACAAACTTATGGAGAAGCTTGTATTTACAAGAAAGTGAGTGGAAGCTCTATAGCATTCCTAGTACTATATGTGGATGACATATTGTTGATTGGGAATGACATAGACCTTTTTAAAAGTGTCAAAGATTATTTGAATAATACTTTTTCAATGAAGGATCTTGGCGAAGCTGCTTACATATTGGGCATAAATATTTATAGAGATAGATCGAGACGCCTAATAGTGCTTTCATAGAGTACATATTTGGACAAAGTTCTAAAGAGGTTTGGAATGGAAGATAACAAGAAAGGGTTCTTGCCCATGTTGCCCAATACAACCTTGAGTAAAACTCAAAGTCCCGCTACGGCAGAGGATAGAGAGAGGATGAGTAAGACTCCCTATGCCTCAGCCATAGGATCTATCATGTATGACATGCTATGTACTATACCGGACATTGCATATGCTATTAGTTTGACTAGCATATATCAAAGTGATCCAAGAGTGGATCATTGGACAGCGGTCAAAAACATCCTAAAGTACTTGAGAAGGACTAAAGATATGGTTCTTTCTTATGGAGGTAATGAACATCTCGTTGTTAATGGTTACACCAATGCTAGTTGGAACACCGATCCGGATGATTCTAAATCTCAATATGGATACGTATTTACTTTGAATGGTGCAGCAGTGAGATGGAGGAGTGCAAAGCAAAGCATTGTGGCGAGATCTTCAACTGAATCAGAATGCATAGCTGCTTCGGAGGCTTTATAAGAGGTTATATGGATGAAGGAGTTCATTGCGGAGCTTGGTGTGGTTCTCAGTGCGCTGCACCCAATGGATATCTATTGTGATAACATGGGTGCCATAGCCAATGTGCAGGAGCCAAGGTCACACAAGAAGCTGAAGCATATCAAGCTACGTTTTCACGCTATTCGAGAGCATGTCCAAGATGGTGACATAAAGATTTGCAAAGTACACACAGATCTGAATGTGGCGGATCCGTTGACTAAATCTCTCCCGAGGGCAAAACATGACCATCACCAAACCGCCATGGGTGTTAGGTATATAACCATGTAATCTAGATTATTGACTCCAGTGCAAGTGGGAGACTGTTGGAGATATGTCCAAGAGGCAATAATAAAAGTAGTAATTATTATATCTTTGTGTTTATGATAAATGTTTACATTCATGATATAATTGCATTAACCGGAAACATTAATACATGTGTGATTTGTAAACATGTAAGAGTCCCTAGTAAAGCCTCTTTCTAATACTAGATTGTTGATTAATAGATGATCATGGTTTCCTAATCATGAACATTGGATGTTGTTAATAACAAGATCATATCATTAGGAGAATGGTGATGACCCACAAGTGTAGGGGATCGCAACAGTCTTCGCGGGTAGTATTACCCAATTTATTGATTCGACACAAGGGGAGCCAAAGAATACTTGCAAGCCTTAACAACTGAGTTGTCAATTCAACTGCACCTGGAAATAGTTCTTGCTCACCGAATTTTATCAGTAGCAATAGTTTGGTAGTAGCAACAGCAAAGCAACAGCAGCAGTAAAACAAGAGCAATAGTAACAGTAATAGTAACAGTGGGATTCGAGTATGGTAGGCATAGGGATGGATGGACGGGCGTTGCATGGACGAGTCTAAACATGTAACTTCAATATCTAGGGTATTGCAGATAAATAAGAATAAGCATCCAAGTACTAAACAATCCTAGGCATGTGCTCCAAATATAGTCATACGTTCTCGCAATGAGAACTTGCACATCTCTGTCCAGCCAGCCCGTGGCAGCGAGGCCTCTAGGTAACTACTGGCAATTAAGGTGCTCATTTTAATAGAGAACCGGACCAAAGCATTAACACTCCATGAACACATGTGATCCTCACACCACAGCCATCCCCTCCGGTTGTCCCAATTATTGTCACTTTGGGGCCTTTAGATCCGGACAATGATATGTGTACACAACTTGCATATAAGATCACAAACAATACTATCATAATGATTCAATAATAAGTTTAGATCTGAGATCATGGCACTCGGGCCCTAGTGACAAGCATTAATAACAACAAGTTGCAACAAAGTCAAATAGCACTAATAGAGATACTAGGCACTATGCCCTAACAATCTTATTCGATTACATGATAGAACTCATCCAATCCCTACCATCCCCAAGCCTACAGCGGGGGATTACTCACTCATGGATGAGGGAAACATCGATGGTTGATGGAGATGCGTTGGTGATGACGATGGTGATGATCCTCTCCAAATTCCCCGTCCCGGCAGGGTGCCAGAACGGAGTTTCTGGATCCGAATCTTGGTTTCCGGTGGCGGCGACTGAGCGAAACTCTTTTTGGAAAACTATCGACCCCCCTCGGTTTTTAGGTCGAGAGGCAACTTATAGGCGCAGAGGGAGGCCGAGGGGGTGCCTGGGATGGCTGCACCCCCTAGGTGCGGCCAGAGATGGGCCCGCGCCTGGCAGGGGTGTGGGCTCCCTAGGCCCCTTCTCCGTCTCGTCTTCTGGCTCCGTGGATCTTCTGGTGAAATATAATTTTTGGCATATTTTCCGGGATTTTTCCTGATAATTGATTTTCTGCACAAAAACTAGACACCAAGGTAATTCTGCTGAAAACAATGTCAGTCCGTGTTAGTTGTATCCAAATCACACAAGTTTAGAGTAGAAACAATAGCAAAAGTGTTCGGGGAAGTAGATACGTTTTGGCCGTATCAAATCCCCCCAAGCTTATCTTATTGCTTGTCCTCAAGCAATTCAGTTGAAAACTGAGTGCGATAAAAGAAAATTTCACAAACACATTTGCTTCATATGATGTATATATTCTCAGCACAGGAGTAGATACTTAAACCATTCATAATAAGAAGTATGCAACTAAGTCTACTCAATAGTCATTGCAAGCTACGAAGAGAAACTAACTCAATAATAATAAGTAGCATGAAACATAAACATAAGCAACATTGCAATGCTCATAGTAAGGTATGATAGAGTGGTATCTCGATTGCCTTTGTTTGTAGAGCACAATATAAATTCCAAGGCACCTCTGAAGTTCAAGTGAAGACTAGAAGTAAAGATATCATTGATACAAGCATCAAAGTCATGACATAATTAACCAAGTTTTGGAACAAACACAACAATGACAACTATGCTCTCAAGAAGGTGCTCATAGAATAAGTGGTGACTCAACAAGGGAGTGAAAACGGTTTTTGAAAAGTTTGAAAGGCTTCCCAATGCTGAAAGGAAGGTACTCATTATCTTTGAGCTCTCATTGCCCCTATCATAGGCATCTTCATGTGGTTAAGGTGAAAGTGAGGTCCAGTATGAGTTATATGCTTGACAGGCCATAAACTGGAAATCCCAAGTCCCTTGAGTACGAGGGCCGCTCCGCATGCTAGTCAACTTTGGTTACCTGTAAGTTCTTGTCATTGTAAATACATGCATATCATAGAGAACCGCTAATGGGGTACCCCTTGCACATGATACATGAGCTATCCCGTGATCAAAATGACAAGGCAAGCAGACAATGAGCATCTCAGCGATCTTTTTATTTACTATGTGCATAGCTTATTATTGAGGATGCTTCACAGAATTCTCAATATGGTGATGCTGCAAGTTTCCACCATGATTAGGCATGGTTTAGGCTAGCGGCCCAGACGTTTCTCTAACACAATGTATAGACTCCATGAACTCATAGGCTCCCCTTTTATTTCACATAGTCAACATCCGTAAACAAAAGGGCAAAGTATCAACTGGATAGGATATCCAAAAAGTGTTGAAAGCGTTCCCCGTAACAGCACGGTTCTGCTGACTCCCAGCATATAATTTGCAAGCATATAACTTTCATGAACAAGTCACAATGGTTTAGGATTATTAAGTGCAAGGAATAAAATGTGACATAAAGTTCGTGAGAGCTTTACTAACTAACTTTCTCAAAACAGACAAACATTTTATTTGGAAGAAAACAAGGCATATTGAATATGCACTGAAATAGCAAATGATGCTAATAGGTAGGTATGGTGGACACAGTTGGCAATATTGGTTTTGGGGAGTTGGAAGCACAGGTATAGCGCATACTCAGTGCAAGTGAAGTCTAGAAAAAGAGAGGGAGCAACAACCGAGAGAGCAATAATTGTCATAATCATGCTTGCAACAAAACAGGACTAACTATGGCATGAAAGTGATACTAGAACTCTGAGGCAAAATAAATCATCGAGGCTTACTGACTATTGTTTAGTCATATGCATGCGTGAGCATGTGCCAAATCGATTCACATGAAACTTCCATAGGAGGATACAACAATATCATACCAAAATATAAATAAAACAATGCAAGCAAACATTCATATGATATGCTACAAACTATTAGCAAGCTGGAGCTAATCATAGACAAGCAACAACTACTAAGCATCCGTTAGTAACATACACCTTACAATGAACAGACTAAGCATGCTCACAATGATGAGTATATGTACAAAAATGAAACAAAATAGTGTTCGTTACCAGCCTCTTACCACTCCTCAAGTTGTCTTAATCTTCATTATTGCCCTTCACTTGTGTGACTTGAATAATAACATGAAACCAAAATCCACTGAGGACGGATGAACCCTGCAAAGAACTCACAAAAACAAAGACGAACAACAAATATTTTTGGTGTTTTCGATTTTTCAAACAATCCAACAAAGCAAAAACAAACCAAAAACAAAAACTAAGACGCTCCAAGAACAACACAACTGTGCATGAAACAATAAAAACGAAGTGTCTAGAAAGACATGAGATTTTTATTGATGAAGAAGGGGATGCCTTGGGCACCCTCAAGCTTTGACGCTTACCTCTTAAATATTTCTTGGGGTGACACGAGGTGGCTCCCCCCAAGCTTGAGCTTTTGTCCATTCTTCATCTTATTATATCATTCTCTCTCTACACCTGAATTTTTTTTCCTTCACACAATCTTCATTAGCAACATTAGTGTATTCAAAAGATAATAGACCCTTGGGTTTAGCTTTAGAACAGCAATACTTTCACTAAAAACACAAGCTACTTTAGCAACTCCTTAAAAAATCTCAATTTCCCAAAAAGGAATCAATAAGAAGCAAATGCAAATAATGGCAGAAATCTGTCAAAATAGACCAGCAGGTAGAAACCGATTTTTTCGAAGACCTTTTGCTGCTCAAATAAAAAAGTGTTGAACTAATGAAAGTTAGCTAACATACTGGGGGATTTATTAGTAAAATATCATCTCAATCCGACTTACAGAGATTCCTCAAGAATATTTATGGTGGAGCACAAAAATCTGTTTCGGGACAGCAACTCCCCAAATCTTACTTCCCTCTCATTAGAGGTCATTCTTGGCACAAAAAGCAAACAAAAAGGATAAGGAGAGGTCATTACTGAACTAGTAACTTCCAAGACTCAAGGAAACTCTTGGGTTATCTCCTAACAAGTACTTTTTTTTAATGCCTTTAAGTTGGGCATGACGAAGAGCAAAAAATAGAAAGGAGAAAAATAAAAGTGAGCAAGTATGACCACAGTGAAAGCATTATTTTGTTCATTAAAATCCTTTTGTTAACAAGGTTGATCAAGTCTTGTTACCAAAACAATCTTATATGAAACAAAACTTTGCATTTCACAAGGTGATTATGTTACCTCATACTTGATAGCAATGGTCCCAATCATAATAGTTTGAAAATTTTCTTGTGGAATGGGACAATATATTTCTCCAACCTTGATGCTCTCAATATTTTCATTGGAATTTAGCCAGTATATTTTTTCTTGGGGAAATAGATAGTATGCTCTTTGTCATTAATATTGAATGTTACTTTCCCTTGATTGCAATTAATAACAGCACCTGCAGTATTAATAAAAGGTCTCCCAAGAATAATAGACATATCATCATCTTCAGACATCTCAAGCACAGCAAAATGAGTTAAAACCATGCAATTTTGAGCCACTTGAACAGGAACATCCTTACATATACCAACATGAATAGTAGTTGACTTATCAGCCATTTGCAAAGATATATCAGTTGGTATCAACTTTTCTAGATGGAGTCTCTTGTAGAGAGAAAAAGGCATAACACTAACTCCAGCTCCCAAATCACATAAAACAGTTCTAACATAATTATTCTTAATAGAGCAAGGAATAGTTGGTATACCTGGATCACCATGTTTCTTTGGAACCATACCATTGAAGGAGTAATTAGCAAGCAAAGTAGAAATCTCCTCATTAGGAATCTTCCTTTTATTAGAGAAAATATCCTTCATATACTTTGAATAAGGAGGCAATTTAATAGCATCAGTCAAAGGAATTTGCAGAAATAAAGGTTTTAGTCACTCACAAAACTTGTTGTAGTGTTCTTCCTCCTTTGACTTGTGTTTCTTACCTGGAAAAGACATAGGTTTCTTCACCCAAGGTTCTCTCTCTTTACCATGTTTATTAGCAATAAAATCTTCCTTGGTGTACCTAGTGTTCTTAGTGTGCTTCTCAGATTCTTCCTCACCTTCCTCCTTATCAGGAGCATCATTTTTATCATTACCACTCTCAGTTTCAGCATCAAAGACAGATATACTATTAGGATCTATAGCAGGTTCAAGTGGTTCCTCAACTATTTTGTGTTTCTTTTTCTTTCTCTTACGAGGACTACCACTATTCTCACCTTGTTGAGAATCATGTTCAATTATTTTGGGGTGTCCTTCAGGATATAAAGGATCTTGAGTAGCTATACTACTCCTAGTTCTAATTCCATAAGCATGTTTATCTC
This sequence comes from Avena sativa, assembly GCA_916181665.1. Classification (NCBI taxonomy): domain Eukaryota; kingdom Viridiplantae; phylum Streptophyta; class Magnoliopsida; order Poales; family Poaceae; genus Avena; species Avena sativa. The sequence goes on along the minus strand of OV702284.1, from coordinate 179,589,368 downwards.
CTGACGAATTAACTAGCATATCCTTTTATACCTTAGCAAGTTGATCAAGTTGGGTTTGAACAATTTGAAAGTGTTTACAAAGCATTTTAATATCATTAGAAGTTCTTTCTACAATATCTTTCAACTCTTTGATAGCTCTAGAGTTTTCCAATAAATGATTATGAACTTGTTTATTAAAATTACCTTGTTTAACAATAAAAATGTCAAGTTCCTCTAAACATTGGTCAGGAGGCTTACCATAAGGAATATATCCTTCATCAAAGTGTTGGAGAGAGTGTACCTCAATAGTAGATGAGTGGGGAATTGGCTTACATAATTCTTCTATAGGAGGTAGATTCTTCACATCTTCAGCTCTAATACCTTTCTCCTTTAGACACTTCTTAGCTTCCTTCATCACTTCATCATTTAATGCAATAACTCCCCTCTTCTTTGGTGTTGGTGTTGGTGTTGGAACTGGTTTAGGAACAATAGTCTTAGCTGTATTTAGCTCAATTGAAGTCCAATCATCATAATTCTTGCTTATCTTAGCCATTAATTCTTCAACATCTATAGGAATTCTTTTCCTGAGAACACAATCAGCAAAGCTATCTAGGTATGTCCTAGAATCATCAGTTAGTCCATTATAATAAATATCAAGAAGCTCATTCTTAGGCAATGGACATCCGGGATATGAATGAATCAAGGCACAGAACCTTTTCCATGACTCAGGCAATTTCTCTTCTTATCCCTGTTTAAAATCAAAAAGTATTTGCAAAGCAGCATGTCTAGCACTAGGAGGAAAATATTTCTGGCAGAAAGAAGCAATCAAGCAATCAGGGCTATCAATGGAACCAGGAGGTAATCTATTAAACCAAGCCCTAGCTTCTCCTTTTAGTGAAAAGGGAAGATCTTAGTAACAAAGTACTTACGCATCTTAAAATCATCAGAGAATAAAGCACTCATAATATAAAGCTCATTCATATGAGCCACAACACTCTCATTTTCAGTCCCACAGAAAGTTTCTTTCTTAACAATATCTAAATAGGATAAATCAAGAGAGAAATCATAATCTTTATCTTTGATATCTATGGGAGAAGTGGCAAACTTAGGATCAGAGGACAACTTAGGAATAATAGTACGTCTAGCAAGGAGACTCTTAATATCACTAGTACCATGTGTGTTTCGGCACTCTTCAACAAATTCATTGGTGAGCTCAATGTAACCATCATTAATATCATAACTCTCACTAAACTCAGGTGAGCTAACAGGTGTAACAGTGTCTTCACTAGGAGTTTTGGTATTTCCTAGACTGGCCATAGTAGCATCTAGGAAAGGACCTAATGAACCACTCGCATCAAGAACAGTAGAAGTAACATCATGAGCATCAAAAGCAGTTTTAGATTTAGCAGTAATAGCAGTGTGTGTAGCATGAGTATGTGGTGGTGGTGTGACAAGCTTACTTATAACAGATGGTGAATCAAGAGCAACAGAGGTGTTTAGGACTGTACCTCTTCTTGTAGTGGATGGTAAAATAGGAAACTTTCCATCACGAGACTTCCCCATGATGAACGGAGTAGCAGTGAACAATAGTAGATCCAAGTGAACTTACAAATAAAGCTATGCTCCCCGACAACGGCGCCAGAAAATAGTCTGGATGATCCACAAGTGTAGGGGATCGCAACAGTCTGCACGGGTAGTATTATCCAATTTATTGATTCGACACAAGGGGAGCCAAAGAATACTTGCAAGCCTTAACAACTGAGTTGTCAATTCAGCTGCACCTGGAAATAGTTCTTTCTCACAAAAGTTTATTAGTAGGAACAATTTGGTAGTAGCAACTGCAAAGAAACAGCAGCAGTAAAACAGGAGCAATAGTAACAATAACAGTAACAGTAATAGTGGGATTCGAGTGCGGTAGGCATAGGGATAGATGGACAGGCGTTGCATGGACGAGTCTAAACATGTAACTTCAAGATCTAGGGCATTGCAGATAAATAAGAATAAGCATCCAAGTACGAAACAATCCTAGGCATGTGATCCAAATATAGTCATACGTGGTCGCAATGAGAACTTGCACAACATCTTCTGTCCAGCCAACCCGTGGCAGCGGGGCCTCTAAGGAACTACTGGCAAATAAGGTGCTCCTTTTAATAGAGCACCAGAGCAAAGCATTAACACTCCGTGAACACATGTGATCCTCACACCACAGCCATCCCCTCTGGTTGTCCCAATTATTGTTACTTTAGGGCCTTTGGATCCGGATAATGATATGTGTACACAACTTGTAGATAAGATCACAAACAATACTATCATAATGATTCAATAATAAGTTTAGATCTGAGATCATGGCACTCGGGCCCTAGTGACAAGCATTAAGCATAACAAGTTGCAACAAAGTCAAATAGCACTAATAGAGATACTAGGCACTATGCCCTAACAATCTTATTAGATTACATGATAGAACTCATCCAATCCCTACCATCCCCAAGCCTACAGTGGGGGATTACTCACTCATGGATGAGGGAAACATCGATGGTTGATGGAGATGCGTTGGTGATGACGATGGTGATGATCCTCTCCAAATTCCCCGTCCCGACAGGTTGCCAGAACGGAGTTTCTGGATCCGAATCTTGGTTTCTGGTGGCGGCGGCGGAGCGGAACTCTTTCTGGAAAAATAACGAACCCCCCTCGGTTTTTAGGTCGAGAGGCAACTTATAGGCGCAGAGGGAGGCCGAGGGGGTGCCTAGGGTGGCTGCACCCCCTAGGCGCGGCTAGAGGTGGGCCCGCGCCTGGAAGGGGTGTGGCCCCCAGGCCCCTTCTCCATCTCGTCTTCTGGCTCCGTGGATCTTCTGGTTGAATATAATTTTTGGCATATTTTCCGGGATTTTTCCCGATAATTGATTTTCTGCACAAAAACTAGACACCAAGGTAATTCTACTGAAAACACCGTCAATCCATGTTAGTTGTATTCAAATCACACAAGTTTAGAGGATAAACAATAGCAAAAGTATTCGGGAAAGTAGATACGTTTTGGACGTATCAAATGGTGTGATGGACATACTCCTATAGTTAAGCGTAGCATAAAGATCAGGACATTTCATAGTTCGTTTGCTATAAGCTTTCAGATACATAGTAACCTAAATCCTTCGATCATGAGATTAGGTTAATCACCATCACTGGATGGATGCTTTGTTGACATCAAACGCCACTTCATAAATGTATGGTTATAAAGGTGGCATTGAGTGTTCGGGAAGTATGTGTTGAGGCACATGGATCAAGAGTGGGATTTGTCCATCCATATGACGGATAGATATACTCTGGGCCCTCTCGATGGAATTGTTGGGCCACGCGGAGATAAAACAAAAAATTTCCTCTAACGTGGTGATCCCAAGATCCAGCTGAGGTAGAAGGCCACAAGGTTTACCACTAGACGCGCAGTTGCGGATTACTGATGAAGCGCTTCAGTTGATGCAGTGGAGTCCTCACGATCCGATCGTCCTGGTGCTGATCGCACAGCACCTCTGCTGGTATCCACACGTACAAGGAGGAGCACCGGCGGCGAACTGCTAGGTTCGTAACGACGACTGGACTGCTGTGGAGCTAGGGTTTCCAACACATGGAATGACCTAACCGAACAACGATTAACCTTTCTGGGTTACAGTGCTCCACTATATATAGGGAGTGAACGTGGGCTCTGCTCGCGTGACCCATTCACTAAAGCTCATATAACACTAGTCATTGTGAGTCCAACTCACTAACTCAGTCCTAATCCGGTTTAGGTCCAACCCAACCAGATTACAGGTTCAGATCCAATCCAAACTTGCTCCCGCTCTTAAGTGTGTGACCCTGCAGGCTCATGGCTACTTGGACACGATTGGAGTCTGACTCTCAATCGATCAGTCGGTAGCGGCTCCTAGCAGAACGTGCCGACTCCCAAGTACCAAAGAGTCATGACGACTTGCCTTTCCAATGCGACTTACGTCCGAGTCCCTTTTGCCTCACGATATACCTTGTCAGACTATAGGCGAATATATGTCATCCCTTAAATAGTCCGACTCTCTTATCGATCCGAGATAAGTGATTCACCCGACTAACTCTTAGTCGATCGCCTCGGTTAACACTTAACCGAGTCGTGCATGGCCATGCTTTCTGAATCATATCTCACGAGAGGGCCCAGAGAATATCTCTCCAAGTGGAGGGGCAAAATCCCATCTTGGTTATTCACATCACACAGCTTGATTCTCAGTCGACCCGAACTTTGCCTTTATAACTGCCCAGTTGCGGATCAGCGTTTGACAGAACCTAAGTCGGTGATCCTCAACTCGGACTATGCAATAACCTCAGGTCTAAGGATTACATTGATTGAGATATACAAATGAAAACTTGTTCGTTGTACCTCAATATGGGTCAATCCGACTCGCTAAACTCTTTAGCCGAATCTGTGTAAGTTGGAATAGCATCTCCATGCCCATGACAAGTGGAACCGAGTCATCAAGCCAACTTTCACATTGTTCTAAGTTGTGTGTCCAGCACAACCTCAATGACCAAGGATATTTAGTATAAACAACATGAATGCATAGTTCCACAACCGAATCACATATTCAATGATACACATCAGATGTTTATACAAGGACTACTTAATATATTTATGAATACAATGGGAAATCTCATCATACATGATTGCCTCTAGGGCATATTCCCAACAGGAATGTCATCCAATTAGCTTGCAAGCATGTGACTGGCTCACAAGGGATCACATATCACAGTAACGAGTAAAGAGTACTTATCAGTAACGAGGTTGAACTAGGTATGTAGAGATACCGACGATCAGACCTCGGTAAGTAAAGTATCGCGAGACAAAGGGAAATTGGTATCATATGTAAATGGTTCATTCAATAACAAAGTAATCGTAGAAATATGTGGGAGCCATATGAATTTACAGATTCCTCTATTGGTTCTTGATCGGAGAAGAGTCTCGATCATGTCTGCATAATTCACGAACCGTAGGGAGACACACTTAAGGATTCGATGTTGTTTAGTAGATATGAAATGTGAGTAAGAATTCCGAATGTTGTTCAGAGTCTCGGATTGGATCCAGGATATAACAAGGAGATTCGGAATGGTCCAGAGAATAAGATTCATATAAGGAAAGTCCAATTCTGGAGTTCGGGAATGGTTTTGGTGTTTTCATCGGAATGTTCTAGAAGGGTCTAGAAGGTCCATCACTCCAAAGTGGGAAGGGTACATGGATGTGTCCTGACAACGTGGAATGGTTGCATTATGTACTAGGTCACTTGGTTGGGCAATGGGAAGAGAGAAATCAAACTCTAGTTTGAAAAGTCAAACGCCAATTTGAAAAAGTCAAATCCCAACATTGGTTGCCTAGTGGAGGGAGGGAAGGAATCCTACCTAAGGGAGGATTCCTCCCTCTCCTTGCTGCCGTCCCAAGAGGAGGATTTAGGGAAGGACTCCCCTGCCCCAACCGCCTCTCCCACCTATAAAAGTAGGGGTAAGGCACCCCTCACCACAAACGCTAGCTTGGCGCGACCACCTCTCAAGTCGCCGCCGCCTAGGGGATCTCCTCCAATTCTACGACTAGGGCAAAAGCCCTAGCCCTAGCCGCTGGCCACCACCCCCCTTGGCCCTCTAAACCCTAGATTGCCAAGGACCTTCTTCTACTCCACCATACCCGCTCTGGCTTAGGCGAAGCCCTGCGGGATTTCCCCTCTACCTCCGTCACCACGCCTCGTGCTGTCGGAATCGCGAGGAGAGATCTACAACCTCTGCTGCCTACTAGAAAAAGGGAGAGGAAGGTATTCATTGAGTACCGAACGTGTGACCGACTGCGGGAGTGCTGCCGGAACGCGGGGGCGGAAGGATCGTCTACATGACTACATCACCACAAGAATCCGATCTCATTAACCACTTCGGAATCTTCGAGGGTGAGTACTCTATCGACTCGTTGCTACAATCTAGTAGATAGATCTTGGTTTGTATGTGTTCATGCCCCTACAATAGCCACGTGCTCCTCCTCTGCCGCCGAGTCGGCGACGTGCGCGTGCTGTGTATCTTCTGCATCGCTGCGCACTTTGGCGGCGTGGCGAAGCTCTCGGATGGCGGCTGACATGGTTATACCCTACGGGTACATGACATTAGCATACCTGGTCCAGCCCAAGGAAGGCCCACGATAATATACGCGGCCCATGAAGATTTTCGGGTGGCCCAAGCCCATGACGTCTTCGGATCCTTGGAGAGCAATACTAGAACAGATAGAATATTCAAAGGGGAAAACCCTAAACCTGTAACTGACTCGATTTGTGCCTGAGACCTGCCTACCTCTATATAAAGTCTAGGAGGGCACGGCGAGGAGGACATCTCTCTCACCTCACCGCATACACACCTCCACGCCAGATTGCATCTGCGCACCCCTATAACTTTCGGTTCCGCCGTAATCAAGAGCAGACAAGCAGGAGTAGGGTTTTCCCTCCGGGGGCCTAAACCTAGGTAAATCCTGTGTCCCCTAGTTGCTTGTCTGTTAACCGTTCCGCGATCTCCAGCACCCCCATCTTCTCCAAAACACAAGCTCATAACAATGGGCATTGACGAGATGGAACCTCGTCAATTGGCGCCATCTGTGGGAATCGGTGGATCTGATTGTGCGATGGTGACGGTCCTAACCAAAGTGATCTACAACTCCTCGGCGACGGAGAGCCATCTCCTCTTCGGCGCTTTAAACTTCATCGCCCACTCGCCAGCCACCCTGAAGGACTTCGAGCCCATAGGCGACAGGCTCGAGATCCTATTCGGAAGCTTCTGCTTGCAGGTGGGACAGACATGCACCCTCCGCCTCCCAGAGTGGGTGCCTCTGCCATCGATCAGGCCCGCCTCGTGGGACCCGCATCCCAACGTGCTACGCACGACAACATCGACAGATTAGTCATACGACAGCAGCAGCTACAACTCAGATCTGTGTGATCCCCCGTCGGATGAAGGGACCTACGGTTCCGGATCCGAAAGCTGCGGCAGCAGCGATCCAGTCCGCAGACGCTACCAATGCGCCGTGGTCATCCAAAGCAAAAACGAGCAACAACCACCAGGTTCGGGTGCTCACGTACCGCCACCCAACCCGCAGGGTAGAAACGGCGAAAACAGGAGGCAACCATCCCCTTCGCCCAACGAGGACGACCCTGATGCCAGTCGAGTAATCCACCTCGGCGAGGAAGGATGGAACCAAGCACGCGAAGTCGTGGCGGGCCACAAAATCATGCCTGTGGGTGCCTCACGGGATCTACTGATGGCATACCACCTGCTCCTCATCGAAGAACACAAAAAGCAGGTGAAGATGCAAGAGGTACTCGACAAACGCAAGCAAGCGGCCTCGGAGTCCAGCGTGCAGCGAGCTGCACTCTCCGCCGTTGGCGGCTCCAGCTCGCACGGCAACAATGCCAACAAGCATCGCTCTCCCGTAGAGAACATGGATCCCCCTGCACGTCGCGAGGTGACTCGAACCCTCAACACGTCCTTCATGGAGATGGACGCCAACGACAATGTCATCCCGATTCCCGAAGACGCCGCAAGATGCGATCATGGCAGCCACCACATATCTTGCGTCCCATCCACCTCCAGTGGGGGACCCGAAGAGGGCCATGCACAATTCCGCACTAGCCGGACTCGGACTCGTTGGAGCTGCGCTCCACGAAGAAGCTCATGCGGAGCCGAAAAAGAAAGTTTCGATCAGATTCAACCGCAGTCCCACACCCTCATCCGACGAGGAGGAACACGATCTACCTCGACGACGCAAGAGTCCACGATGTTGCAGCCGCGACTATGACGCTCGAAACAACCTCGCTCAGTGCAAGGTCGACAAGGCATGCGCTAAACGCGTGTGCTCGTCCGAATCCGAAGAGGATGATGACGAAGGAGAACTCTGCGGAGCTCGATGCTTCAGCAGATCTGTTCAGAGAACACGGATGCCGAGAAACTTCAAGCTTCCATCGGACACTCCAAAGTTCGACGGCACGCAGGACCCTAAGGCGTGGCTCAGTGACCACCTGTCGTCCGTCAAGCTACACGGCGGAAACAAATACACCGCTCTGCAATGCCTTCAGCTGCAGCTGACAGGCGCAGCCCGGATCTGGCTCAACAGCCTATCCTCGGGATCCATCCGAAGCTGGGAGTAACTAGCGTACAGTTTCATCCGAAACTTCAAGGGTACCAGTAAGAGGCCATCCTCGATCGAAGAGCTGCGAGATTGCACTCAACGAATGGGCGAATCCATTCGCTCATACATATTACGCTGGTCCAACATCAAGAACTCCGCGACACACATCTCCGAGGAGAGAACGATCGACGCCTTCAAAGATGGCGTCAAGCGCCAGGACTTCAAGGAAGAACTTGGGCGTGTCAAGCCCAAGACGCTTGACCACCTCATGGACATCGCCAACAGGTGGGCAGATGGCGAGGACTCCATCCACCGAGCACACTCAGATGAGGAAGATGACTATGGCTGCCGACACGAGTGTCGTAGCAAACTAAGATCGCGCGTCTACGATGATCGCGACGGACCCGACATGGTCGCAGCTGGCTACACCGACCGCCGCAACGAAAGCAACCGCAGCAGCAGCGGATACCGTGGAAACAACTTCCGCGATGGAGGATGCCCAACACAAACGTGGAAACGCCATGGCCGCGACGATGAGCCCTTCGCATACGACAAATTGTCGGGCACATGCACCATCCACTTCTACATCGACAAGCAGGATGGCAAAAAGAAGGCCAGCCATATGCTTAAGGACTACCACGAGTTCTAGAAACTCAGCGAGAGCTTGTCCCAGATGAGACAGCAGGTCCCGAACAATGGGTTCGGACATGCGCCCGCACCAAGCGACATCGCCCAGGGAGCTTCTCCGCCACCACCCGTGGGACCTTCGAATCACCCGGTCGCACCCATACAGAACAACGGCGTAAACGGGTACCCCGTGCCGAAAGGGTCACTGATGATCCAAAAGGGGCGCCCAACAAACAGGGTGCAAAATAAGATCACCTGCCAAGTCAGTTTGGCTGAGACCGCTCCACCCGCCATCCCTAAGTACCTCAGCGGTTCGGAGTCCTACACCACATTCAGCCATTCGGATCACCCCCTCCAGATACCTCGCCCAGGTCATGCTGCCCTGGTGCTCGAGGCGCAGATTGGAGGATTTGAGATGAGCCGTGTCTTCATGGACGGTGGCAGCGGCATCAATCTGATGTTCGCCAGCACCTTAGCAGCAATGCGGATCCCGCTGTGTAGCCTAGAACAATCCGACACAACGTTCCACGGCATCGTCCCAGGGAAGGGCATATTTCCCCTGGGAAAGATATGGCTCGACGTCATCTTCGGCAAGCCCGACAACTTTCGGTGCGAGCGACTCTAGTTCGAAGTGGTGGATTGGCCATCACAATACCACGCCATCCTCGTGCGTGTGGCATTCGCAAGGTTCCTGGCAGTACCGCACTATGCGTACCTGCTACTCAAGATGCCAGGACCTAGGGGTGTCATCACGGTCCACGGAAGCTTCACCTGGTCCGATCACTGCGACAGGGACTTCAACAGAATTTCCCAGTCATTCGGCATGCAGGAAGATCTCACAAGGCTTCGAGAGGTGACAGACAATGGGGCACCCCCAGTCTCAAGGCAAAACGCACCCAACATGTAGTTCGATTCAACATTCAACACGAAAAAGGTGCAGGTCCACCCGACGGACGCCTCCAAGACGGTGCTGATCGCAAACGACCTCAGCCCTGCATAGGAAAGCGCGCTCGTCGAATTCCTCCGTGAGCGCTGGGAAATCTTCGCCTGGTGTCCTGCGGACATGCCAGGAGTTCCCAGGGAATTCGCCGAGCACGCACTCAATGTGTTCCCAGATGCCAAGCCCGTCAAACATTCCATCCGATGATTGTCTGAGCCACGGGCCGAAGCCATCGGAGTCGAAGTCAACAGACTGCTCGACGCTGATTTCATCAGGGAGATCAAGGAAAGCGAGTGGCTGGACAACACTGTGATGGTCCCTAAAAAGGACACGGACATCTTGCGGATGTGCGTAGACTTCACATCGCTGAACAAGCACTGCCCGAAGGATCACTTCCCTCTCCCTCGGATTGATTAGATCATCGATTCGACGGCAGGATGCGAGAAACTCTCCTTCCTCGACACCTACTCAGGCTACAATCAGATTCGACTAAAGGTCGAAGACCAAGAGAAAACGGCGTTCATCACGCCGTTCGAAGTGTTCTGCTACAACACAATGCCCTTCGGGCTGAAGAATGCAGGTGCCACGTACTAGCGGTGCATGCAGGCATGCCTGAAGAGCCAGATCGGCCGCAACATATGGGTCTATGTCGACGACATAGTAATCAAAACAAGGGAGGCCAAGACACTGATCGATGATCTCCGCGAGACGTTCAACAACCTTGATCACTACAAGATAAATCTGAACCCAGAAAAGTGCGCCTTCGGCATCCCATCTGGCCAACTGCTTGGCTACTTCATCTCCCAGCGAGGAATTGAGGCGAACCCAAAGAAAATCCGGGCCATAATGGCCATGGAGAAACCCAAGAACCTCAAAGGTGTCCAACAGCTCGCTGGACGCATCGCGGCGCTGAGCAGATTCATCAGTCGCATGGGTGAAAAGGCCCTGCCTTTCTATCAGCTGCTACACAAAGAAGACAAATTCGAATGGACACCTGAAGCGGACGACGCATTCGAAGATCTGAAGCGGCTGCTCTCCACCTCGCCCGTCCTGGTCACACCAAAGGAGCGTGAACCTCTCCTGCTATACATAGCAGCCACACATCAGGTGGTAAGCACTATGCTCGTGGTTGAACGACCCGAAGATGGCAAGACCCACAGGGTCCAACGCCCAATCTACTACCTCAGCGAGGTATTGACGCCAACAAAACAGAGATACCCTCAATACTAGAAACTCGCCTACGGCGTGTTCATGATGGCTCATCAGCTGAGCCACTACTTCCAGGAGCATCAGGTGATGGTCGTCAACGACGCACCTCTGAACGGCATCCTAAACAACCCGGAAGCCACAGGACACGTGGTCCTGTGGGGCATCGAGCTATCCCCTCTAGACATAGTCTATGAGAAGCGCCATGCGATCAAGTCTCAGGTCCTACCGGACTTCCTCGTCCACTGGATGGAGCTACAACTACCGAACACCCCGGATATGACACAGTCATGGACGATGCACTTCGATGGCTCCAAGCGCGAGGCTGGAGCAGGAGTCGGGGTCATACTGACATCCCCGCAGGGCGACAATATGAAGTACGTCCTTCGGATGAAATTTCGAGTTTCCAACAACGAAGCCAAATACGAGGCCCTCATCCATGGCATGAGGATGGCCAAGATCTGTGGCGCAACGCGCCTGGTCATCTACGGTGACTCAAACCTCGTCGTCCAGCAGACGATGAACGAGTGCGACGCACACGCCGCCAACATGATCGTGTACCGCGCGCTCTACAACTCACTCGAAAGAGACTTCGACGGCTGCGAGCTTCGGCACATTAGAGGAGAAATCAATGAAGAAGCCGATAGACTCGCCAATATCGGCTCCACCTGCGCACGGGTGCCACCAGGTGTGTTCCTCGAACAAATCTGCATGCCATCCATCAAAAGGAAATTCCCCAAGGGATCACCTGAAGAGGCAGAGCACTCGGGGGTTGTGCTCCCCGAAGGACAGGAAGGACCCGAAAATATCGACACAGAGGTCGCAGTGGTCAACCTAATGAAAGTCATGGCCATAGAGGAAACATGGACGCAGTCGTACCTTCGGTACCTGATAAACAGGGAACTGCCTGATGACCCGACAGATGTCCGACGCGTATCTCGTCGGTCCAAGGCCTTCACCATCATCAATGGTGAGCTGTACAAGCGCAGAAATTTGGGTGTACTCCAAAGGTGCGTCACCATCGGTGACGGCAAAATCATACTCCAAGACATCCATGAGGGCATCTGCGGCCATCACGCGGGCAGCCGCGCCCTCGTTGCCAAAGCTCTACGAGCTGGGTTCTACTGGCCAACGGCCATGAACGATGCCAAGGACATCGCCTGAAGGTGCAACGGGTGCCAGAGGTTCGCAGACAAACCGCACGCACCAGGATCGGAGCTCAGGCCCATACGCTTGGCTTGGCCCTTCGCCCAATGGGGCCTCGACATGATCGGCAAACTTCCCAAATCCTCGAAAGGAGGCCACATCTACCTCCTAGTCGCAGTCGACAAGTTCACCAAGTGGATCGAAAACATGCCCGTTACCAACCAAAAGGGTAAAACGACCATGAAGTTTTTCGAATCCATAGTCTACAGGTTCGGCGTGCCGCACAACATCATCACGAACAACAGGTCGAACTTCATCTCCAAAGATTTCCAGGACTTCTGCGAAGGCCTCGGGATGAACATATCATATGCCTCCGTGGCACACCCACAAACCAACGGGCAGATCGAAAAGGCCAACGGCCTCGTAGGAGGCGGCATCAAGAAGCGCCTACCGTGCCCACTCGAGCGGCTTGCGGGAGCATGGGAAGAAGAGCTACCCTCCGTCCTCTGGGCTTGCGCACAACGCCAAACAGCTCAACTGGCTACACGCCTTTCTTCATGGTGCACGGAGCCGAAGCCGTGTTGCCTGCGGAAGTACGCCATAAGGCCCCACGGGTCGTTGCCTACAGCAAAGCCGAATAGACGGCCGCGCTCGAATACGCCATCGACACACTCGATGAGGCACGCAACATCGCCGCGGCTCGCTCGACGGTCTACCAGCAGAGCCTCCACAACTATCACAATCGTCGGTTGCGCCCAAGATCCTTCTTTGAAGGAGACCTTGTCTTACAACTCAAGCAAGAACGGCCGAAAAAGCTCGAGTCACCCTGGGAAGGACCATACATCGTAACCAAAGTCATCCCAGGTGGCGCCTACCGCCTCAAGCACGTGGAGTCTGGAGTCCCATACTCCAACCCATGGAACGTCGCACAATTGCGACGCTTCTACCCCTAGCTATCCCCCTTTACTTTCAATAAGGCTATTCAGCCAAGGCTACTCAGCCGAACAATGTACTTCCTCATTACGATATGAATAAAGCTAAGTGTCTCGCCCAAAAATTGATCTTTTCTCGCATTCCTTTATGCTACAACACACTCGGGGGCTCCCCCTCACCTCACGACCTCGTCGACTGAGGATAACGCATGTACACCTGAGTAGATGATCACGTCAGGCTAACGAAAAGGGCATGCATACAACCAAGCACCACGTGCTAACACAATGAACCTTTACAACAAAGGGCACAACACGCCTAGTCGAAATACATATAATTTTTACATCTATCTTTCTTACAGGAACTACCTATTCTGAAGGATCATATGCGCACAATGCTCAAAGAGATCTACAACTTCTTTGGCATACTGCCTAACAGCCGCATAGTGCGGGCGCATGTCCCATAGGCCACCATCTGGTCGAGGGGGCGGCCCAGCCGCTAAAGCCGCAAGATTCACATCCGGGCGATGCAGCCGCACGAGGGAAAGGGCGGCCTTCACTCCTGCAATCAACTGGTGCCGCACCAACTCCCTGACGTGACGCACGTCTCGAAACTTCGCCAGCAAGCCCCAGAGAGTCGACGGCGCTTCATCAAGGGGAAACATGATGTGTAGAATCGATGCCAGGGAAGTCTTCACCTGCCGCAGCACTCGCGATACCTGGTGAGAACGATCCTGCACAGTCACAAGGACCGTGGCACAGTCGCGATCCATTCAGAAAAAGCCGCCAGCTTCCATATCTTGCTGGGTCAAGCAGTTGATCCTAACTGCAACGCGCTCCTTCTCCTCCCTTGGAACAAGGTTGGCACCTGCAGCAACCACAAAGTAAGACGACCCGCAAACCATACGCATCCAAAAATGAGCAGCAGCTCGAAAAAACTTACACTGCAGCTGCTCGGCCAACTGCCGCAGCTCCCCTATCAGGTATTCCTCTCTGGCGGTACCTCGCTCCGCCTTCGACTTCCAAACGTCTGCATGGCCTCGGATGGAAAGTAACTCCTTCTCAAGACCGCGGACGCGGTCACGGAGAAAAACAAGTTGCGACGCATCATTCAAGGATGGTCGCAGCTGTGGAGCAGACGAAGTATCAAAAGGGTCCCCACCCGAAGGTCCCTAAAGGAAAACATAAAGGATATAAACAACACACGATTGGGCAAACAGCTCGAAGGCTCATTATATACAACAAAAAGCCACTGCATGGCACAAGAAGTTGTTCATCAAGACATTACAGCAAAAGTAGAAGACAACTACCCTACAACTAGAACGACAAAGCCTAAGCAGCTGCATCCTGAGTGGCCTCGGAGCCAGAGTGCTTGCCCTTGACCTCCTCCTGCTGCTTCCCCGCATACTCCGCCAGAAGGTCAATAAGCTTCGGCACATAGCACTTACAACGAGCAGCGAAGAGAGCGAAGGCTACCTCGGAACCGTCGGGAGCCGTTGGTATCTGGGAGGTGACCTGGTGAAGATCCATCTCTGCCCCGGATGCCATGGCCATGGCCAGGCCCATGGAAGCGCCAATCCCCTTTTGCTTGCGCTTGTAGGCCGTAGGTGCATCCGCAAACAACGCATCCGCCAAGGAATCGACATCCTCAAGGGCAGCGCCCTTGGGAACGAGATCCATGTAGAAGCGCCCGAGGACCTCCTTGTCCTTGGCAAGGGAGTCAACCACAGAACTGCAGCGGTCTTCGACCGCCGCAGTAGCATCATCCAAAGAACTACCGTTCTCTAGGGCACTGCGATTGAACTCAATGCCTGCGGCATCTGGAGCAAAAGGCAACAAAGGAATCGAATAAGGTAAAGGGAGACAAAGCAGCCGAAATAGACAAGACAGGCAAAAGCACTCACCCTAAATAGCCTTGGCAGCAGCCATCACCTTCTCTGCTACCTCCTTCTCGCGCGAAGTCGCAGCAGTGGCGAGTTGCTCCTCGCGATCAGTAGCTTCCTGCTGCAGGCGCTCCTTAGCCGCGGTTGCGTCAGCCAGCTCCTGCTCAAGGTGCTCCTTCGCCCCAATGGCATCCTTCTTATCCGCTCGCCCAAGGCTCTTTTTGAGAGCATCAACTCGCGGAGTGCAGTGTTATTCTCACCTGCAAAAGCAACAAGAACGTACATAAGCTCAACAAGCTAGCAAGCAGACGAAAAAGTAGAGGATTAGTCAAGCATGTACCTTGAAGCTGCCGCAGGCAGGCCTCCAGCGCCAGGTGCTGCTTCACCAGCAGGTTCGCACCATGCACAAAAGGCTACGAGAAGAAACAAAGTATCACAAAAAGCTCGGGGGCTGCGCCCCAGAAGCAAGGAAGAAACATCAAGCACATGAAAATGCTCGGGGGCTTCCCCCGAGACACGAAGAAAAGAAGCAAAATCAACAGATCATCTGAAAATAAGGCTCGTGGGCTCCCCCTACAGCCAAAGAGAAAACACTTACATGCTCAGACGGAGACTCCGAAGGTCTTGGTGCAGTCTTTTGGGAGACGATCACTCGAGCCTCCTACGAAGAGGGGTTCGAAGCTATGCCCCCAGAGGTGGCCACCGTATGAGAGGGAGGAGGCGTCACCTTCGACTCCCCCACGGCTTCCTGAGTGGCCTCACTAAAAGAGCCCTCGGAGGAGTGGCTGCAAGGAAAGCACCAATCATAAGCAAGAAGACATAAGGACAAGAAAAGTAGAGAAAGGCATCCGAAGGCACTTATGAGTCCATGTCGCTCAAGTCAAAAACAGGAGGAGTCCTCTTGCCTTTCTTCTCTTCCTTCTTCCTCTTCGCCGGCGGCTGCGGCGCTACAGCTCGCACCGGAACGGCCGGGATGGGAGAGGAAGAAGCATCTTCACCTCCACTGTGGCAGACAAGGAATGGCGGGTCCCTAGGCGTTGGAGGAGCCGAGGCATCCAAAGATTCGCTCGAGCTCTGTGCCCGCTTTTGGGTTTGTCCCTCGCTCGCCTCGGGGGCTTCCTTAGTTGGCGACTGCGCCGGCGGAAGCTCGGACTCGGAGTCCACAACTTCATTGTCGGGCGCAATCGGAAACCTTTCGGGTAGCGGAGGCACCATGCTAACCACCGTAAGCTCCTGCACAACGAAGAATAAAGGATAAGTACAAGCAATTGCAAGGAAACACACTCAAAAATAAGGCGCTACGCGCATGTCGCAAATCTACACCTGCGGAACTGGTCTCGCGACATAGAACGGGGGCGTCAGCGATTTCCCCGGAAGGTCCTTGTCGGATTTGTAATTCAGCAGGGGTCGAAGAACTCTGTCGAGGTCCCCCTAGAGAGCTCCTCAGCTGAAACTCTCGTCGGGTCATGGCGGCCAGAATAAAGGAACATCGGATGCGCCCTCGCTTGGAGCGGCTGCACCCGACATTTGAGGAAGGTGCGGATGATGTCCACACAGTTTACCTCTTTCTCCGCAACCACCTGGAGAGCCTCTGTCCAACGGTAGAGATCCTCTACCACCTCCACCTCGCCCTCCAGGATATGATTCTTCCAGGATCTCTTCTTCAAGATCTCCTGGGTGGAGTCGAAAGGGGCTAGGCTGAAACTTTGCCCGCCCACTGTGGAGTCACGAATATAAAACCACTTCCTCCGCCAGTATTGGACGGACTCTGACATGGCGAAGGAGAAGAAAAGAACAGTAGATCAAAGAGAAATAACGCAGTCGCCGATTGGATAAACTTCGTCGGAGCCAGATTGCCTCTTCACGAAATAGAGTTTCCGGAAAAGGGCAAAGTGTGGCTCGATACCGAGCCAGCACTCGCAAAAAGTGATGAAGCGGGCTATTTTGAGAAGAGAATTGGGCGAGAGATGGTGGAGTTTTATTCCATAGAAGAAGAACAGTCCACGGAGAAAATCGTGGACTGGGAGCGATAGGCCCCGAAGAACAAAGGCAACAAACATGACCCGAAACCCTACGGGTGGACGGGGAATTACCTCGTCATGGGGATATTGACGGCCTCCTTGTCCTGCGGGATTAAACCCTGCTCACGAAGCTTGCGCAGGTCGCCCTCGCGTGTCTCCGTACGCCGCCACCCACCTTCGGTGACACGAGCGGCGGCGCTGCTCATCTTGCCGCTAGCAGCAGCACTGGTGCCCACTACGGTGGAGGCCTTCTTCGGTTTCCCCATCGCGGCGCGACGACAGCGGCAGTGCGAGCGCAGGAAAGAGGAAGGGAATGATCGGAGAACTTCCAGCGCGCGGCGAGAAAATCTCAAGAAAATGGAAGCAGTAGAAAGCAAGTGGCTACGGTGAAAACAAACCATAATTTTTCCCCACAGTTATAAGGACGAAGACGATGAACAGGGACCATTCATCTGGAAGCCCTAGCGCCAGTATCAAATCCAACCATCCACGTGTCAGCACAGCAGCGAACCGTCGCTCGCACGCCGTCCACTACGCACGGAAACCGAGGAGACGCGATAATTCTCACCATGTCGCGCATGACCAGTCAACTCCAAGTCAGAAAATGGGACCCACGTTCGTCTAGTCACGTCACCTCTGGCGCCGCAGACGATTGAGGTCACCGATCGTCAGCACTGGCGTCATCAAAAGCCACACTAGCAACGGTTACAAAACTTCGGCTAAACAGCTAAAGTACTCACTCGAATCTACGATTCGAGAAACTACTCGGGGGCTAGTCCTATCAGGAGCGCTGGCCGCGCACCCGAAGCATGAATAAGGTACTATGCCAATAATCTATTCTTCGAGTCCTACGCCGAGTCTACGACTCCACTACGGACTCGAGGGGCTACTCCCATAGGGAGGCTTGATTCAGGCATCCGAAAAAATTGTGTCCTACGGACCTGAAGCCAACAAATGGCTGAATTAAAGTCTGTTCTCGAGTCTACGACTCGAACAGATACTCGGGAGCTACTCCCATAGGGAGCGCTGGTCGCGCACCCTATGAATCTTTCGACTGCGATCCTTCGGATCAGAATGCAAAAACTTTTGGCAACTTTGCCCCAAAAAACGCTAAGTGAGTAACATCTTCCTTGGCCATCCGAAACACCTCCGCGGTGATAAAATTTCGGATGCTGTGTCTACGACGCAAAGATAAGACCTACAGATACCATCTGATGGCCTGGTAACGCACACCCGACTGCACTCTGCTAGTAAAAATCCGTGCCAACAGGCGCGATGAAAATCCCGACGGAAGCGTTGGTTACATCATTTGAAAACTACTAGGATTCGATTCCTATAAGACCTCAACGACCTGAGTCGAATTACGCCAGCATCTGTTCCGGGTTCGAGTCTAGGGACTCGAATCTAAAGAAGATTGTGTTATTTTGTCCTAAGATGGTTAACTGACCCTGATCCGTCAGGAGAGTCAGGCACATGCATCAACAATCCCTACATACTAAAACATTCTTTTCTAAACAAAACATCTGCACCCGAAATATTGAAAAGTCCTCAGCCGAATCTGCGATTCGACTGAACACTTGGGGGCTAGTGACATGGTTATACCCTACGGGTACACGACATTAGCATCCAGCATGGTCATGGCCGTCTCGTGGCGGATCTCACGGAGAGCCGCTGATGCGGCCTCCAAGGCCACCGCCTCCTTGGCGGCGACATGGTGTATGTCGTGCACCGCCCATTGGACGGCCACCGTGGTGGCCGCCTCCACCACCTGCTCCAGCACCAACTCGGCGATATGGCCTTCCTTCTCGAAGACCAAGACATGTGCCTCGCTCATACGCCTGGCCAGCAACGTGGCCTCGAGGTGGACCTTGTCGACCTCCACCTCCTGGAAGCGGGTGCGGCACTTCTCCCGGATCTTGGCCTAGGTGGCGATCTTGCGGCGAGGCATGGCTATTGGTGGGTGGAGCTTTCTTGGCTACTGGTTTACTCTTGATTTGGGCATGTTGTCTCCGCCGCGCCGGCGGCCATATTTTATAGACCAAGGCGAAGGCGGGAAACGGCCGGGGAGGCACGGGAAGTTTTCTAGCCGCGGGAAGCGTGGCGCGCACGGGAAACATCGGTCGCGTGGGAAGCCGCCGACGCTGATAGACAACATCTTGTCGCCATTAACGTCACATCATGAGGGTGTCAACCGTGACAACGGGAGGAAGACGGACATATGGGTCGGGCGCTGGGCACAGTTAGCCGGACAGGCCGGACCACGACCCCAAATCGACCGTGGCCCGACCCAAATGGACATATACAGACCGTTTGGGGCGACCGAATGGGTCGGACTGGAGATTTCCTAATTTTTCCATGTTGGCTTGTTGGTTATAGACACACAAATATTGAAATTCAAACTAAATATAAAAGCACGCTAATTCGCTAAAAAATTTACATAGATTAATTGATAATTTACATAATAAATAAGAGAGAGAAAAGGAAGCCCTAGCTACGGACCTTCGCCTGCGGCGGTCTTGTGGCCATCTGCTCCTCGTCGTCGAAGATGAGATCAATTTACGGCGATGGCGCTAAGAGGTTCTGGGGCGGCAGCGCATGCGCCGACGATGATGGGTCGATCACCTGTCCGACCACGCTGGCCACTCGAGATGAGGCGGTGGCGATGGCACCAGACCTGCCAGCTCTATCTCGTGCCAGGAGCTACCCACTGCACCCACGCCGACAACGGCGGGGGAGGAGGGAGGAAGGCGACCATCCATGTCAGCTCGATAGCATTGCGGTAGCCCTCCCATTTGGCGTTCTCCTCCTCCATAGACGCAGCCATGACCTAGTCGAGGATGGCTTCCCCGTCATAATCGGCTGCCAGGAGGGTCTGGTACTCCTGGGGCAACGGCTGGGCACCCGCTTCCTGCTTGACGACGTGGCTGCCGTTCTCACCCTCGTTGTTGTTGCCCTGGTCGTCGTCATCGGAGGTATAAGAGGAGGAGTCGGGGACGCCCTCGTAGAACAGCGAGGGCTGGAGCTCGTCGTGGTATGCTGACTAGCACCACGCCTTGTGCTCCCACTCCAGGAAGTTCTTCTAGTACTCCTTGTTCTGGTAGGCGCTCTCCCACCGGACGGCCTGGGGGAGCTTGGCGAATGCGGCGGCGCATCTCCGCCTCCAGCGCCTTCCCTTCTTCGATGCCGGTAGGACTGGGACCCTCTCCGTGTTGAGGTGCCAGCCGCCAGGGAGGGAGACATCGCAGTGGTTGATGTTGTCCCCTTGCCGACAACGCCGCTCGCAATCTGCCACCCGAAAGTAGCGGTGGTTGCACTGGCATTCGTCGTGGCGAACGTTGTTGCTTGTGGCAGGATTGACGAAGTCCTGCAACCTTGGCGGTGGCGGCACACCACGGAGGAAGTGCGACATCGGCGGAGGAGTAGGCGACCGTGGCCCTCGTCGGCGGCGCGACCCAGACCCGATGGCCTCGTCGTCGTTCTTCGCCATCTTGAGCTAGAAAGGCATCTTCATCGTCGATGGCGGTGACGGGGGAGATTTCTTAGCAATGACCGGGGTGGAGAGTGCGGCGCCGACGGCCCAGGGCCGGTTTAAGTAGTCCTGGCCGTGAGTGCGCGTGCAGGTTCTCACGTCTTCGTCATCAATGCCGGCACGAAAACTTAAGCGACCTCTCATCAATCAGCGCCGTCATTGATGCCCATGGTTACGAGTTGATAGCATGCGTCTCGGCGCTGCCATGTGGGCCTGCTGCCATGGGATGTGGACAGGTGTTTTGCTCGCCCGCGTCTGTGCCCGGCGCATCGGTCTAAATTTAATAGAAGTATAGGTTGCGCCGGATGCATCGGTCTGGATACGCTGCTGAAGGGTGCGCTGCCAACTTCCGCTCGATCGGACGAGTTCGAACGCGACCACCGAACCGGTTTAGGTCATAGCTGCGTAGAGAAAAGCGTGCCCGCATGGCACAAGTGCGGTGTTAGCTACGTAGCTGACTTGAACCTCCTGGCTATTAACGTGAACTGACCTGTCAGCTTAGCTAGCAGCTGTGAATATGCACGTGTGGTCGATCATGTCTCCCCATTTATCAGGAGAGGTTCCACAGATCGTTGGAGAAGCAGATCAGAGAGGGAAAGGGTGAAGTCCGTCCTTCCTACTCGACCGGAAAGGCATCGGAGGGAACACTGATGTCCAACCAACATTCCCAACATTGACCGGTCACGTTCGCAATGGCCGTCCAACCGTTTGATCTGCCCTAGCCCTACCCTTACGTTCCTGGCTGTGCTATGCTCGATTGGTCGTCAGTCCATCAGATTTTAAACAACTCTATCGAACCTTGATGTAGATAAGGCTAGTTATAGTGGGAGTAACTTAGGTAGTAATATAGTCCTACATGTATTGCCAAGTAAGCATTTAGATGACATGACATGCAATTAAATGATAAGAGAGAGGCTTGTAATAACTAGCTATGTTATCATAACATCACACATTTTTGCCAAAATGAGTCTATATTGTAATAAATGAGGCTTTGCATGATACCATACCTATATTATTTTGCACTATAAAGATAGTAACTTAGACTAGTAACATATACATGTTACTCCCTCCATCCCAAGGTTTAGGGAGTTAATTTTTTTTAATTTTACTCGAGGCATAAGGCGCCAGATCGTATGCATAGCTACACTCCCGATTTTATCCCTCCTCCTCGTTTCCTCGCGTCGTAGAAAACAGCTAGACAGTTACACTCCCTATTAACTCCGGTGCATGCAGAGGACAATCTACCATCCCAGCCGCAATAAGGGAATTTAACTCACGTGCATGCAGAGGATCAAATCTATCGAGCCTATCTCCTAGAGAAATTTGGGACATTACTCCCTCAGTTTCGGTTTATAAGAATTACGTGTATTTCTAGGTTGACAAATTAACCAACTTAGCATAAGGTATATAAGATAAAAATTATATTATTAGAAATATCAAATGTTATATTTTCTAATAATGTTATATTTTCTAATAATATAATTTTTATATTATATAATTTACATTATATAGTTCATGCGGACGACCTAGGTATACGCGTAAGTCTTATAAACTGGGATAGCGGGAGTAATTCCCGTGCATGCAGGGGCAATAAAGTAAACTTTTCGGATTTTTTTCACCTGCCCATCATGCATAAATAATCCCGCTGAGAAATTAGCGCTCTAAACCCTGAGATGGAGGAAGTACTATTCTAAGTTACTTTCCACTATGACCAGCCTAAAAACGCACGTCCAGGTAAGTTTAAGCTAGTACTAGTATTACTACTCCGAAACAAAGATGAGCTTAAGCTAATTAACGAATGCCGTCGACCGTTGATTGGTCGCACAAGTCATACTAGCAACCACGACTCTGCAGGTTTCGTTTCAGCTTCAGCACCACTGCCCTACACTGAATAGAAAATGAAGTAGGGTAGACTACTACTACTACTATTCGTACTGTGTGTACTGTTGAGTCTGCAGTCAATTCCTGCCAAGAAAGAATCGCTATAAATGCACGTCGAACTGACCGCCCTCCTCCGCAGCCGTACGCCCGCTACTTGGACCGTGCGTGGCGTGGCCACTCTAGACACCTCTCGCCGATGTACTCCTGCGACCGAGGCGCGGCGGGGCGTGCCGTGGCGTTCGGCGCCAAGTACCAGCCATACGACACAGCAGCGACGACGACCCGGGCGGCCGCCGGTCAAGTCGCCCCCTCGGACGCGCAGCAGCAGCAGGCGCGGCGCCCCAGGAGGAAGCACTCGGCGTCGCGCCGGTCGTCCACCACCGTGGTGGCGACCGACGTGTCCAACTTCCGCGCCATGGTGCAGGAGCTCACCGGCTTCCCGCCGGCCGCCATCTTCCGGCCGCAGCCGCGTCGGGCCCACGCCCACGCCGCAGCCGCCAGCCACTCCCAGCTTGCCGCCGCGCACGGGTGCGGCGGTGCTGCGGCGCTGCAGGGGAGGAGTTCGGACTCGGCAGGTACGGCCGGAGCCAAGTACGGCGGACCGGACGTCCAGGCCGCGGTGCAGCCGCTGATGACGCACCCGACGCCGGGCGTGTTTGAGGGGCTGGCCGACCTCGGGTCGCCGGAGTTCGATGGGTGGCCCGACTTGTCCTTTGAATAGTACTACTAGTACAACTACCCCAAGCACACTTACTGGTAGCTTCATGTAATCAAGAGTGGTTTGGTTTTGTATTTTTCCTTCTGCTCATGTTTACGTTTGCGTTTGGCACGTACTATTTCAGAAAACAAAAAAAAACGGTGTACAGCACAAGTTGTAAGATGATCAAAATACTACTCGGTGGTTTTTCTTTGGATTTTCACTCGAAACATTCGCCCCGCTTTATAAATAAAGCAACCACACCGATATATGAGTCCGAACAAAAGAATGCTGGGACAACAGCAACAACATGCCCAAAAGAAAAAGAAATGAAAACAACAACGACTCGACAACACAAGGGTAATCTGCCACCGCTGCGCCCGCCGAATTTGCCCCACCTCACGCCTGGTACACCGAATCGCCTAGTATCAAACAGCCCCTTCAAGCAAGGTGCGCTGTCACACGGTGTTACTGTCCGGCCCATCACTGGACCTAGGGTTTCCCCCAATACTCGCTTGGACTAGGGAGATCCGCAACGCCCTCCAGGAAGGAAAGGTGCCCCCCGCAGGCGGCACCGCGCCGGAGTCGGACGGACCGACAAGGATTTCTCCCTAACCCTAACCAAAAAACCTCGGGCGATTCGAAGCACCCCAACCAAGCTCGCCGCCCACTAACTCGCGCCACCACGGTCTTGCCATCACCATCGTCATCGTCTCATCGTGTACGTCGACATGCAGCCCGCGAGACGGAGGCACCAGAAAAAGCTCGTGTTGGGGACAACAACACATCAACCAGCGGGAGGAACCCACCTCCGCCGCTGAAAGGCAGGCATCGTCCGGACAAGGCAGCAGGGACAAACCAAGCTCGGTCGGGCCCGGCCGAGCCCAAGGGGACCGTAAAGTCCTCGCCGTCTTGCTGCGATAGGCCGGCCGTTGTGTCGCTAGCCCCATCAAGAGCTACATCATTGCCACCATCTCCAGAAGGCATCGCAGAGGCGGACACGCCGGCCCGCCGAAGTCCAGATCGGGCCGGAGGGGCCTGGATCTGAGCCGGGAGGAACCGACGCCAAAACGTCGTGCCCACCACTGTAGCGCCCCGCTTGTAGACGGTGGCGGCACCACCAGCATCGACCTAGGCGTAGAGGAGAGCGCACCGGCCCGCCGGAGCCCAGATCGGGCCCGAGGGGCCTGGATCTTAGCCGGGAAGAACAATTCTCGTGACCTTCGCAAGCACCCGTCGCGCCGTCGCAGCTCCACCACCGGACCTCAGCGCCGCCGCCCAACGCCACCCGGGGGAAGCCTAAACCGCAGCTTCCCGAAGTGCACCGCCGTCGGAGAGGAAGGCCGGCCCCGACCGCCTCCTATGGCGCGGGGAGAGGACAACCGCCTCCGTCTGCGCCGCCCGGGCGTCGCCCGACGACCCCTGCCGGCGGCGGCAGTGGGGGAGGAAGGGAAGAGGCGGCTAGGAGGTCAGGATGGAGGGGAGCCGCGCCCATCGCCCTCGGGGGGGCGGGAGCGCGGGGTTAGGGAAGGACCGCGTCAGTTCGTCTCTGTTTTCTGTTTCTCTTTGGCTTTTCTATCACAAGATATTCATGTGCCACATATATGGAGCCGACGTGTCAGCAAGCGGCGGCTGAATTCTTATCGTTCGTCCAAGACACAACTAAGGATGAAAGTGGGTAATCGTCTATCCTCTTTAGTATAAAGGAATAAATTAGGTTTTTGCAAATCGTAATTTAAAAAAAATCTAGTTCATTTGTTTGTTTGTACTAGTTCAAACTGCCATCTCTAGACACAGCCGCCGTCTAGTGTCACCGGTGACGATCGATACCGGGAGAACTAGAAAAAAATACTCTCTCCTTTTAGAAATAACTTAATTAAGTTTATCTAAATTCAAAACGACTAGATACACTTGAATCTAGATAAAACTAAATCAGTTATTTCTGACGGCCAATGACACTAGGAAATTAAATAACGGTCGACAGAATGACAGGTTTTAGTGGAGTAGGAAAAATGAGAAGAGTCTGCCCAAGTAACCATTTGGACCTTTCTTTTTTACCCACCATTTGGACATTTGGTCCAAACAGAAAGAGTACGAAAGCCTGAAAAGAGAAAGCGTGCGAAAGAGGTTGCACCTGTCTCTGGTGCTCACCTTGCCACCTTCCTTGTAATCTCTTGATGTGAACCTGCTGTGAGTGACATGATGCAAGAGCCGTGCGTAACAAGTTATACGACGTGTAGGAATTAGGAAGTCTTGGTAAGACTTTGTCATCGTGTCTTGGTCTATCATCCTAGTAAATACAACTCATCTGTTTCAAAAAAAATTGCGAATGTTTCAAATTAATTGACGTTGATTTAGATAAAATGTTGGCTAAGACTAGTCATAGTAGGTCTAATTATATTTACTTCTACTCCTTCCTTCTTAGTTTATTAGGCTTGCACATCTATCTAGATAGACAATTTAACATTTTTCCGAAACGAAGACGTAGCTCCAGCTTCTGCATTAATTTTATTCAGCAATTAGGTTTTTAAAAGATCATGAGTCGTATAGGGTTGAGACATGAATCAACCATCTAAAAAAGAGAGAAAACATGAAGCGACTCTGCACTAATATGTTAACCTATGATCAAAACGCCAGCTGCACTGGCTGTAAAAATCCTGTGTCACCTGCTCTAGCTGGTTGCACCCAGTAACCATGTCTTGACGTTTTTTCGTTGACCGAAGGAAAGACCACAAACGGATCCAGTAAGTAGCCAAAAGAATGACCTACATAAAAGAAGAATGTTTGGCATTGTTAAATATATAATCATTCCGAATGTTCCATAGGCCTATAGTAAAGCACAGACTCCAACTCGGATATGTGCTTTTTCTTGTTTGTTGACCCCCGCTAACCAATTTCCAAACAAATTTGTTATGTTAGACGGAGAAGTAATATTAAAATCCATATGAACAATGCGCCATACAAGTTTTGCTAGAGGACATGATATGAAAGAATGTTGTATTGATTCATCTTGGTCATAGAAACAACATTTTTTTGCATCCTGGTCAATTCCTTTATTAAGTTGTCCTTTGTAAGCAAAACTTTTCTATGCAAGAACCACATAAAAATCCTTATTTTTAGTGGTACTTTCATTTTTCAAATATATTTCCGAAGGTATTTAATGTGGTTATTCATGTAATCCTTTTCAAAAGGGGAGTCCGTAGGTTTTGCCTTTACTTGAAACAAAGATTGGGAGTTGAGATATTTATTTTATATAATTCCTGCCAAAGACCTTGTTTGGTTAGGACTTTAAAAAACCACTTGGTTAAAAGATATTTATTTTTTATCTTTAGAACCTCCACTCCAAGATCCTCCTGATCTTTGGATCGACAAATGGTGTTCCATCGATTAAGTCTATTCTGTCTTTTGTGACCATCACTTTGCCAAAAAAAATCTTGAACGAAGTAATCCAACCTTTTTCTCACCCCTATGGATAAAGACAATTTAACCTATATAACAAAAATTATATGGTTAGAAAGTATAACATCTAAAGTTTTTAATAATATATTTTTATACTAATATATATACCTCATCATACGTTGGTCAAATTGCCGAACTAAATAGACATACAAGCCTAAGGCTGGTCATAGTGGGGAGTAACTTAGAGCAGTAACATGCATATGTTACTAGTCTAAGTTACTACCTTCATAATGGAAAGTAACTTAGGTGTGGTCTTTGCCTTGGTATGTGTGATGTTCCAGTAACATAGCTAGTTACTCAATCTATCTATCTCTTCATTAAATCATTGCCACCTAAGCAAAATTACTGACTTGGACTCTTAGTTACTAGTGAAGTTACTTTCACTATGACCAGCCTAATAAACTACTACGAAGAAACCAGTGATAAACATGCGTCAATAAGTTGGGAATGGAGGGAGTATCCCAAATATTTATTGCGGTAGGCTTTGATAATTGGTGTCTTGATCTATCAGCATACTCTCTCCGTCACGGTTTGGAGGGTATTTTAGAGAGATTGTTGGAACCTAGGTGAGCACTAATTGGGCCAGATTTGTGCTAAAAATATGCATCCATTAATTACTCGACCGCCTATTAAACATAATTACTCAATAAAAATAAGGAGTTTAGACGCATGCATTGGTGGAGTTGCATGCAAGAATTAATTCTTTGGCTGCATGGAGTAGGAAGTGGGGAGAAAAAATGGCATTAATTATGTAATTAAGTCTAACAAGTCTAGGAGTAGAGGAGTTTTAAAAACGCATGACTTTTATAAGACGCCCTCCAAACCATGACGGAGGGAGTAGTAAATATTATTCTAAATATTTATTGCAGTAGACTTTAACAATTTTATTAGTCAACTACTTCTGAACTGGAGTACTACGGTACTCCCTTCGGTTTAGTTTATTAAACACACATGTATTTTAAGGACAAGTTTGATTATTAATTTTGATTAATAAATTTTATATAACATGTCACAAAAATTATACCATTTGATTCATTTTTAAAATTAGTTTTAAATGATATATTTTTTGGAATCTATATTGTATATTTTATTGGTCACAATTGATGGTTAAATTTTTTTTAAACTATATGTGTGTCTAATAAACTGAACCAGAGTAGTACATGCCTAGAATAGAAAACTGTCCCATTAATTTTGGTCCGGAATTCACCTGTCCCTTCCAACATGGACTGACAGCAAGAAGCAGACGAGGCACTTCTCAGCTGCTCATCGATTTATGGTCACACTTGCTCATACTCCATACAATCATTACTCTCTCTCTGAAAATAAATGGCTTAAATTTGTTTAAATTTAAATTAATATATAGACGTATTTTAATATGTAAATATATATAAATTTAAATCACTTATTTTCGTACAGAGATAGTAGTAGTATTTTTTCAGCTGGAAAGGATACCACGACTGCGGTACCAGGTCATAGAAGAAAGCGCATGGGAGATGCAATTATAAACGCAGGGCGAGGTTTGGAGGCTTGAGGTAAGGTTTATATTTTTTCTAAAAATTAAACTAAATAAAGTTTGATCAAGTTTTTAGAGAAAAATATATTGAAATCTCCAGGCCACCTCATCTAAATCTCCAAGACACCTCTGGCGAGTTGTGTCAAGACGGGCTCCAAGATCAACCAGGACTGCAACTTTCTGCCTAAAACTTAAGAATGATTTTATGGAGATTGGTGAGGGGCTGAGAATCACAACCATGCTTAAATTTTAAGTAATCTTAAAAAAATTGGCCTAAAACTTAAGAATGATTTTATGGATTTCTCTGCAACCGGGGGCCCATTGCCCCCTAACCCTAGGGAAGATCCGCATATGTACAATTTTAAATATATATGATTCCGCTAATGTTGTAATTTCAGGAGATATTACTTTTAAAATACTATTTCTAGAAATGCTCCCTTTTCCTCTCTTTTTTTCTGGACTACGATATTCTCTTACAACAAACACCCCAAAGATATATAACTGTTATACCCTAAAAAAGATATATACCTATTAGAATATTACTTGATCTCTTAATATAAATATCAGACTGCTCAATGGACATAATTGTAGAATTGCTCTCTCCTTTTTTTTTTTTTTGCTTCTGATATTAATTTGAGGTACATGATCGAGATTGGTCTAGTAGAGTATAAGACATCTTCTGCATTGGAGTGTCAGGCTGGCAGTGAACTCTTTGATGGTTGGACCGGATTACTTGGTAGAAAACTTGCATGAGAATATGAGATTAACATTGCAAGAGTATACTGGAATATTATCCACAGTGGATGACATTTGTTCTACAAGTGATGGCTCGTATTGTAATTCAGTGTGACTGCTTACGCAAAGTCCTTATTTTAATATCTGGTACTAGTATATTATTGTGGGAAAATGTTGTGTGCTTAAATTGTTGGCCGCAATGAACCAAAAGTAGCTTATTGTAAACAAGCATATCATACCGTGCTGATTTCCTTCCTTCTTTTGTCATGAGAGGAAGGTATATATATGCACCATACGGTTCTAGCATACATAACTTCTCAACTTTATATTACCAGGCCAAAGTTATGC
The DNA here is from genome assembly GCA_916181665.1 of Avena sativa. Classification (NCBI taxonomy): domain Eukaryota; kingdom Viridiplantae; phylum Streptophyta; class Magnoliopsida; order Poales; family Poaceae; genus Avena; species Avena sativa. The sequence continues at coordinate 179,560,314 of OV702284.1, read as the reverse complement.
TTGTTTTGGAAACGACGAGAAGTTCAAATTAAGTTCTACCATCACAATCTAGCCGGACATCTTAAAATTCGCAAAACCCACACAATTGATAATACAAATGTCACGGCACAACGAAGTGTCTATATTCTCCTAGATTTTGAATTATTCGGCGGTTTTACTAAGACATACTCATATTTGGATATTTGCATTATATTCATACACTATTGAATTATAGCTTTTATGAATCACACTTCAAGTAAAGTCGAATCTTCTTTTTTGTGAAATTACACAAATCTATTAATAATCATCAATAGCGGTACAAAGAGATCCAAAAGTAATAAAAATTACAAATAGCGACAACTACAAACACTAGCGTGAGCTGAAGGTGCGCCGCCGTCCTCGCTCCTCCATCATCGGAGCCGAGCAAAGCTTGTCGTAGTAGAGCTTGTTATAGTAGAAAAACAGAAAATCGTCATGCTAAGGACACAAAAGACCAACGCACTAGATCAGCAATCATCGTCAATGATGACATTCGTAGATCGGAAGAGATTGACCTGCCAACAAACCACGAACACGAAAACGGATATAATCTCAGGAGATGTGCCGTACAAACGAATCCACGCGCCCTCCGTTAGCGATAGATGCACCACCAGAGCGGGGATAGAGCGGGGAGAACCTTATTTTGACTTTAGGACATAGTCGTCTCCTCAACATCCCGAAGAAGACTCTAAAAATAGACAAAACAAAAAACCTCCCACGGGCGAGAGGTTGTGGTCCGCCACACCTCCAAAGCCCTAGGGCCATCGGAGGCGGGGCGGACCGACGACGTTGCCGGCAAGGGGTGCGAAACCCTAGATTAGTTTTTCTCCTCTCGTCCGCCTCTCCTGGCAGTTGTACGATAAGTGAAGTCGAATCTTAATGCTTTGGAATACTACGCTGACTAATTCTTATAGTACTCACTTCGGTCCGGTTAGTTTAAGAACAATTTTGATCAATAATTTTGGTCAAATAATTAAATAATATGTCACAAAATTATATCTTGAATTTATCTTCAAAAATAGTTTTCAATGGTATATTTTAGGATATATATTGCATATTTTATTGGTTAAAATTGATGATTTTTTTTCTTAAACTACATGCATGTCTAAGAGCAAGTACGATAAGATTCAGTTAGCAGGCTATAAAACTTAAACTAGTATATTTGTACTTAGTTGGATAAGAGAGAAGGGGGGTGGGCTCTTAGTTAAGAGTCAGCTGTAGCACGTGCTCCTAGGCACTACTTCCTCCGTTAGAGATTAAAAGGTCCAAGAGCTTTTTAAAAATGTTAGAAATTATAAGTTCTCTCTTATTTATTAGCCTCTCTCATTCAATGCATGTTCTTCTTTTTCTCTATCTTCTTCCATGCATGTGTAACTATTGGTGCATGTAGTAATCAAGAGGTTCTTAATCCTTAAAAGTGGTCCATAGGCCCTAGCAGAGGGAGTATGTGAGAGTGTAAAGTGGGACATATATTGATAAATTAGTACTCCCTCTGTTTCAAAATATAAGATGTTTTAGCTTTGTGAAGCAAATATATCTAGACTACTTTTAGTATATAGGTTCACTCATGTTTGGAGTGAATCTACACACTAAAACAAGTCTAGATACATTCTCTTCACAAACCTAAAACATCTTATATTTTGAAACGGAGGGAGTATATTTTTATATCTATCTATTGTACGTGGTGACTATTAGATTGACTTTTAATGACATGAACATGGCTTATAGCCAGCCGTTGACTCTACTATTGTCCTTACTCTAATAAACTAGACCGTAGGGAGTACACGTGACTGTGCATGTGAATTATGTTAACATACGTATGCGACGAAAGAAACTCGAATGACTGTAGCAAAGCATGAACATTCAACTAGTAGTGTTTCAAATATTTACTGGCAATCACGCTTGGTTCTCGGAGTCTAATGATTCTGTGGCCATACTCTAACCCGAGTAAATTCATTGCTGGGCCGAGAAAGGTGTACCATTCCCGAATCTACCGCCACAAATCTAGTTTTCCAAACGGTAAACGTGGCTTCCTTGAAGAAAAAGGGAAGTTCCTTGCATCTTGACTCTTCAGATAGTTCGCGGCACAAGAACCAATTTTTCACTGGACAAAATCACACGGCGAGGCAGCCCTTAGTCTCTTGTAGTTACGTGCTAGCAGGCACAATCATGCAAACCAAGACAAATCAACTCCTCACGAAACATAAGCTCTTGGAGAAAAAACTTGTGGCTCCATCGAAGCACCCAGCATGCATCAGATGTAGTAGAGAGATCATGCAAACGCCATCTAATGAATCAACTGCCAGAAATTAGCAAGATTTTCAGCGCCGGTATATACTAGATTTCCTAATTCATGGGAGAAGTCGCACCCGTAAGTACTTTCAAGTGCAATCTATTTTTTTTTACAACAATTTTTATGTCACATAAGTTACATTCTGATGGAGCCATTTTTGGTTAAACCCTTCAACCAATCAAAATATGCCATATATATATCCAGGCCGAGGGAGTACTGAGTATCATCCTCCATCCTCGTCCGTTGATGTGAGCAATTTGACTACCCAAACAGCCAAAACATTTTCTAGTTGTCTATTGTACACCTCAGTGTGATCTCCCGGCGAAACTTCAACAAGATCAAGTCAGTTCTGCTACGAGTGGCTTCCACGTGGCACTGGAGGTTTCGGTGTTACAAACAACACCATGCAGTCCTGAAAATGTCATAACTACAAACAAAATTAGTTCTGAAAATGAGGCACCTCAATCAGTGACAGATTCAAAATAGCCACAAGAAGAACAGCAAGGTTTCACCTGCTTTTAGATGGGGCTTAAACCCCTGACTCGTCCTGGTTAGATCAGTAATTTCATTGCCAAGCAACAGAGGAATGTTCAGCATAATTCACAGACTGAGTGATAATCCATAAGTTACTCAGACAAATAAAGAATAGTCTGCAATAGATCAGTAAAACATGTCAGATGTGGTTTTCATCAGAGATAGTAAAATGATGATTACATGGCCACATACTTCAGAGGTATTGCCGAAGGAGCGTAGTTGATGAATTTTTCAGCCTGCAGCTCATTCCTAGATGCACGTCACCAAACGTGTACCTATATTTACAGTGACTAGAAAATGTCATTTACCGACAATGAGTATAGTATAACTGGCAAACAAGGAGAAACAGTGTCAAAGACCTGTATTCACAGAATTCAGGAAAGCCACACCGAGCTTTTGCGTAGTCCCAGTGGCAATCTTCGTTTCTTAATGGACCTCTGAAAGCTGTTTAACTATTGTTAGTGAACTGGAAAACTGAGACTGAACTCAATATTGCAAGAGGTGAAACTGAAGCAGACCTTTTGTCACAAATTTTGATTTCGAATTAGGGTGCATGTCATGCCACATTTCAAGCCATAACTCACGCATAACTACCGGCATCCTAACAATATTCCTGTGGTTTGCTGTTCAAAAAGAAAACCTTGGTATTAGTGTTTCATAGCAAATACTGGATTTATTTTTCTGTGTACAGTAGAGAATTGGATGCAAGTCCTGGAAAATATGAGAACACCATGCTCACATGAATATACTCCTGACTGAAGTGTAAACATGTATGTACAAGCATAAAACTTCTGAAGGGGTCCCTCGTAGTGAAACATAGTAACAGGTACAAGGAGAAGTAACTATAACAAAATTGTAAATAATTAGGGAAAGAAAATCCAGGTTTGCACCTTTGTCAAGTTCCCAGACTGCTGTTCTCCATCCTGGAATACTTTCAGCATCTTCATAGTAGGTTATGTACTTCACATTTGGAGCTCTTGTCATGTTTGGAAATAGATCCTGGCCATGATAGTGCTCAGCATTCATGCTTGTTTGCAAATCAGATCCATCATGTTCTGTCTGCAAAAGGAACAGCAAAGGGCACATTAACATTGCGATACACCTCAAGAAAATAGTCAGAACAGTTTGATTAGCCAAAACAAGGATACTGTGATACACCACAAGTCAACAGCCAGACCTTCAGTTTGCACGTTAAGAATAATACTAGTAGGAAGAAAGTAGAATACCTGTGGAGCCCTTGTTATGTTCACTTTTGGCCCAAGCCAATGTTTGCACAATGAGAGGGAGTTGTAGGATACCTGCCATGAAACATATTCAATTGCTAATCGAGAGCAATTCATTTGTTCAACCAAAAGAGATTCAATTTGGGTGGAAAAAAGTATTTGGTAATACATACCGTTCCATCTCCACTGGAATTGTTTGGCTTTCCGGAAACAGAATGACCTGATCTGCTAAGGAAAAATAGTATTACCAAGAGGCCCATATAAATATTTATAAAGACCAACAATTAAAGTCTTGGGAGTGTCCATAACAGTTAAAAACTCAAGTGAATAAAAGGCACCAAAGTAAAAGCTATTAACAGTGAATAAGTGGTACCAAAGTCCTAAGATAAAGGGCACGAAAAGCTATTACCAGTGAATAAGTGGCACCAAAGTCCTAATTACTAAAGCAGGGAAACTTGTTATGAACCTGTCCTAAAAGTAACATTTCAATTTTTATCTCCAGCATGCCCCCAACATTTCATGAGTACAAACACGGAATAGATGTCAGGAAATAAAGAAAACTAAAATATAGTGAAATCCTCACAAATATCTCAAAGTAACAATGATTCCATCAAATGTGCAACTTTATCATAGAAACAAAATCTATAGGACAGATTTGGACCTCTAGATGAAACAAGTCAAGTTGCAGTCAAACAAAAACTCTTCTACGGAAACCCGTTCAAAGAAGCAACCATGCAGAAAGAAAGAAATTAGGTACTTGGCTGAGATGAGCACTAAATTTTTTGAAATCAAGATACTGATACCTGCCTTGACAGTAGGGATCGCTCAAACTCATAAATAACATCTGTTACAATCCAGTTATCTGGATATGGTTTGCCACTTGGTGCAAAAAAGTATCCTACCTGCTTGATAAAAAGCCATGAGCGACAGGTGACAGTTTTTACAGCTAAAGAAGAACCCACGACTATACCTCAGTTTTAGTATCAATGCCATATATGCAGAATACATTCTTTATTGGCGGTCTCTCCCAGGGTGTGAGAGGGTTGAGAACTGGGTCACCCTGGTAGTACCTAAGATCAACAGGGATCAAAATACAAGGTCTTATATACTACTTTTGGTTATAAACTAGACTTTGTTGATGGTTGACTAGTTAGTGTGCACTGTGCTCTGTGCACCATACTTATATCAAGCAACCTTTCAAAAAAAAAGTGTATATCAAGCCTGCACATCTTTTTTTTTCTGAGACACTGGTGAATTATGATCTAGAAACACTGAAGAAGACATAACTAAAACTTACTTCTCCAGCTGATGAAGAAGGGCTTTGCTCTGTGGGTCATAATCCAGAATAGTTTTGAACAAAGTACCATCTGAAACTTCTCTGGCAGAAAATGACAAGAGTGTTGGTTTCCCACACTCCATGCTGGATGTAATGTCCTCTGTTGGGTCCATAATGGATGGGTATGCATCTGTACCTGCAAGGGGAAACAGGAAATACAAAAGGCAGTGCAACTGCTTAGTGAAAAGGACTTAATATCTGCAAGAACGGAAGTGATTTTACAAAGAACCTCGAACTGTAGGAACCTCGATACTGACGAGGGTTGTGGGCCATCCAGAGTAGTCTGAATTATTCTCCATCTCATCACATTGTTGTCTGTGAGGATAACCTCCTTTTCCCTCAAAAAAATGCTTCCAGTATATATTATCAGCTTTGCAGTATTTTGAGAATGGCAAGAGCCATAAAGAAGCAGCAAATGAATTAAACATCAACCGGGCTGTCCCCTGAAACCAATATAGAATTGTAGATGAGTAAAAGTGGGAATTGGAATCATATAAACAATAAAAGTGGGAATTGGAATCATATAAACAATACGCCATATAATGCTATTGAACCCCTTGGCAAGCTATGCACAATAGACACAAGTATGGACCCTGGACACTACTGGACTTGTTAATGAAACTATCTGAAACACAAAATAACATATATGCTTCACAAAATCACAGCACATCAACAGGTCAGGTACCCAAGACCATACTATCAGGCCGCAGTGAATATGTAGGGGCACTTGGGCACAATTTGAAGCCTATGAATCAAAAGATAGAGCAGAATAACAAGGAAATACAGTTGTACATCCTGGGTGTTCAATATATATAGACATGCTATTCGATACCCAGGGTGCATAGTACGTTATTTTGCACCCAGGTTTTTCTGACGTTGTTACATTCAGAATTTCATATTCATATGAATGGCTGGTTTTTATGTTGGCTCGCCAAGCCTCTCACAACCCTCCTCCTTTACTCGGGCTTGGGACCAGCTATTCCTAAAAGGCATATGCGGAGTTTGCAAGACAAAAAAATATGGTCATGCTGACCCACAACGGAAATAACGGCATAAGAAACGGAAGGTTTAAGTCATAACAACATAAAAACAACAAAAGATGCATAAATATATGTATTTTACATCGTATTTTTTTATGTCACGTAGAAAAGGTTTATGCCATTTCTATATTTATTACATTCCTCTTGACTTCCAAGGTAAGATAAAATTTACGTGACGTAAAAAATATGTATGGTTGCGAACAAACGCGCGGGGGCAGGGGTGAGGGGGGGGGGGGGGTTGAGGTAGAATAACTATTTTTCACCCTTTGGTTCCAAATAGCAGACTAGGAGGCCAAGTGGTGCCCAAGAGGGAGACTTTTCGATACTTGGGATCAATGCTACAAAGCAATGGTGGTATCGATGAGGATGTTAGCCACAGGATCATGGCAGGGTGGATGAATTGGCGGCAAGCATCCGGAATCCTATGTGACAAGAAGGTCCCACAAAAGCTAATAGGTAAGTTTTATAGGACGGCAATCAGACCTGCCATGCTTTATGGAGCAGAATGTTGGCCCACTAAGAGGCAACACATCCAACAAATGAGTGTCGCCGAGATGCGTATGCTAAGGTGGATGTGTGGCCACACAAGAAAAGACCGGATTAGGAATGAAGTGATACGCGAGAGGGTAGGGGTGGCGCCAATTGAAGAGAAGCTTTTCCAACACAGATTAAGGTGGTTTGGGCATGTCCAACAGAGGCCACCAGAAGCACCGGTTAACAGTGGGATTCTAAGGGGTTTTCATAATGCAAAGAGGGGTAGAGGACGACCAAAGCTGACATGGGAGGAGGCAGTTAAAAGGGATATGAAGGACTGGAATGTCCCTAGAGATTTGGTTTTTGATAGAGCTGCATGGAAATCAGCAATCCATGTGCCCGAACCTTGATTTACTTCTTTTGTTCTTTGTACTTGCTTTTTTTCACAATTTCTTGTTTGACTTGCACTTTTCACTGTTTTCCACTTGACTTGCACTTTTCTCTAGTTTCCGTTTGGGTTTCATATCTAGCCTACCCCAACTTGGTTGGGACAAAAGGCTTGGTTGTTGTTGTTGTTGGTTCCAAATAGAAGACATAATTTGCAAAAAAAAAATTCCGTTGATGTTTTTTGGAAGGACGGTTTGACCTTTAATGTAGTCCAAAGTTGCCCGAAACCGACACAGGTGGGTAGGTAGAGAATAAAGTTTGCCCGTTAATTTCTCTTGCGACATATTGTTAGACTTCAACATCATGGTTACATGAAAGTATTTTCTATGAATATGTAATGGTAAGATTGTTGTGTCACTCATTCTATATGGCAATAGAATAAGATAAGATACATTGAAACTCACCTCAGTGACTGGAAGACCAGACGTTGTCCCAGAGAGAGTAGCTCTAATTGATTCAGTAGATCCGAGAAGAGGAGCACCTGAAAGAAAGAAAAACAGGAAGCATGAGTAAAAGAAACAGTTGGTGATGAATTAAAGATTTCTGGTTGACGTACCAACTGCAAAGTATGCATGTATATGTTTGTCGAGCCATTGGATGTAGTGCTTTGGAGCAATTTCTAGTTTCAACCATTCCAAAAAGTACCGGAAAACGTTGTTTCCCATGGAATGAGCAAAAACCAAAGATGGCCCTCCTCGAAGTTTCAATGCAATTTCAAAAGTTAGTCTGCATATGAAAGAGCTTGTGAGCATCAAACACCAAGCTCTCTCCACATGTAACACTATCAAATATTGTACAGCTATACTCAAACAGATGTGCTTACATAAAACTAATTATTCTTTTATAACTTAATGGGGATAATAGAAGTGAGGCATACAAAAGTTTATCACTTAGGAATGAAATCTTCTAAAGATAACCAGCATGCATTATTCTTGTCAGTTACTGCAAACAGATAGTCCTCTATTCATGAATTTATGATTTTTGGGACATCTATCTGACACGCAACCTTGAACATTATTTATATGAGTACGTTAGTAACAAAAATTTAAATTTTATATGATGAAATATCATTCATATGATGTTGCATTTTAACCTGAACAATGTAAGCATTTTTATATATCAACTACCAAAGTTAATTTAGTTTGTCAGCAGGCTTAAACATCATACATTTCTAAAAGGAGGTAGAACATGAGGCATCAGAAGTATGCTCAGCACTTAAGGGCATGATAAGGCAATTAAGTAAGCATCCTATGATGCATATAACTTAGAAGTATTCTTGTCAATGTTGACTGGTGAGCTGCGATGTGCAAGGTGATTAAGAGTATAGAATTATAGATGACTGTCAATATACATTTAAAACACCAAACATAATCAAGAAACTGAGCTGAGTGAGAGAATTTGCATCTCTATGACAAGATGAGTTAAGTATTACAAACTTTAATTTATGGAAGTACAGATCCCTCTCCTCAAGCATAGATGGGGGCAGCCTCCAATCATACGGAACGGCGATGATAGCATTAGCTTCAATACCAAAGTCTACACACCATTTGACCCATTCTTTCCATATTGAAGAAAGGGGACCTGAAACATTGTCGATAAAACCACATTACTACATATAAAATTCGATCATTGCACTGTTTCTTTTTTCCACAAATAAATAAATGGATGGTTTGACCATATACTAACAAACATGATAAATGTAAATGTGGGCAATTCTTCTATCCTCTTATTCTTCTTTTTTGGGATTAACATGTGCAGTAGCAAGATGGAACTAAACCCAATTTTCAAGCCCTAACAAACATTTCAAGCCCTTTTCGCTCGCTTCGTGCAAAAGGGTTAACGGGGGCTTGAAAACTTGAAATGCATTTGACACTTGGGTATAACTCCCTCTTGACTAGCAAGATGGAACTAAACCCAATTTTCTTACCCTACACGGGCTTTAGTTGGGCATCTGTTTTGTTCAGTTTGGTTATCACACCATGGAATGTTAATGAAAGCAAATATAAGTTGTTATTCGAGGAACAAATGTACATGGATTCTCTTCAAAGATAAAAAAGAATGTTCGAAGGAACTCTATCATCTGATCTCCATTAGATTGAACAAGAGCAGTTACACCCATGGATGATCATTGTTTTCTCCGTTGCACTAATATACTTAGTCTGAGTGGATGAGGCAAAGAAATCAAAATTATTATGCAATGAAAGCTTACAAGTTACAGAAGAACAAAGAACATGATTTGTTCCTGACTAGTGAGTAGTGACTAAAATTGTGCATCCAATGATTAAAACATCACTGGGTGCCATATTCGTTCATGGTTTTGGTCATTTAGGCACAAACTTTGTAAAAGAAATGAAATGCCAAAGACAATAGGAGGGCACATTAGAGATGACCATGTTCTACATAATACGGAAACTAGTACTAAAAATAACTAAGGTATCACCTGTTATATAACCAGGGTCCAACTCTGTAATTGCAGAAAGACCACTATCCGGCCTTGACTTGCATTCTGGATGGTCCGTCTGGTTATAAGGGTCAAGCAGCATGCACTTAAGCCAGCAATTTACAGCAGAGAAAAGCTGCACCATATTAAACATACCAAATTAGAAATATTAAATTCACAAAATATTCATGTTAGCAACCTACCACGTACATAATCATATATCTTGAGCAAAATAGCATGTAGCCATCAATAGAGACACTATTTCTCTTTGTGCATGTTAAACATCATTGTAAGTAACACCCAAGCCTAGTTTGGCCGAACAAGGACTTGTCTTTTAATGATGAGACTGCTCCAAGGGTCTGCTTATTGTGGAATTAGGTTGTACGATTTCTAAATTAAACACACCAACTCGTTGCTTCTTTTAAATATTTGGGAATTGAGGGTGAAAAACTGAAAACTCAAGGAGTGGGTGAATTTGCAAATGTAGAACTACTGGTTATGGTGTTATGAAATTAACCACAGATAAAATAGTAAATGCAATTTTCTCAGAAACCAACAGCAGATTCATCCTATGCACTACTGATGCCAGACAGGAATCAGCGACGGTTCAAATCAGTTACCTACTCACTGACAAACCTGAAAGCTAATTCTGGAAACGATGTTCCGGGCTAACAACTTTATGCCAACAAAAGCTGTTCCTGAGTCTAACTAGCAAAAAACAAGCAAGTACCCGAATCAGCATAGATTGCTTCAGTCTATCAACCAACCGGGAGAACAGACACGCACAATAATAATCCCCAGACAACAGAAATAGCTACAGCTAGAATAGTATTCGGATATTTCGAGAGAGCTGGTACGGCAAGCTGATCTCGACCTTGGTGGAGTCGAGCCAGACGGCGTCGAGAGGGTTGAAGTCGAAAGGCGAATAGGGGCAGTCGAGCACCGACCACGCCCGCAGCTGCGTCGACGCGAATCCCGGGATGATTATCCCCGATAGCTTCCGGTAGTCGAACTCCGCCTCGCCGTCCCCCACTCCGGCGTCCACGCCCACGGCTGCCGCAGTCGCCATCACCACCGCGGTAGCCATCGCGCAAGCGAGGTCGCCAGATCGGAAGCGCCATCGAGGCATTTCGAGGTGATTTGGTTATTCCAGTCAAAGATTGGTCGACTGGAGCGACATGTACCAGGAGCTCATCTAGGCGTTTCGGAAGGGCAACGGGGGAGTACGGGTGGGCCAATCTGGGCCATTCATTTTGAAGACTACGGCTGGGATCTCTTCATTGGGCGTAGTAGGTCTACTGTACGAACAAGGTTAGAGCATCTCCGCCCAACCCCGTACCACCCCGACCACCACCCCAGCTTGTATTGGGGACAGGGGGAGGGGGTGATGTACTTAGCCCGTTGAAAACCTCAAAAGGAAGATATGATAAGCACAGCAGCAAGTTTCTCTCAATTATAGAACCAAGGTTATCGAACAAGTAGGAGAAAGAAACAACTTCCGAAGGTGTTACTAGCAACGTGAAACCTGCACATAACACAACCAAAATATTTTGCCCCGACTTATCAATGAGGTTGTCAAGCTCACTGGTTTTGCTGAAAACAAAGAATTAAACGTATAGTGTGGAAGATAGTAATTGCTTGTGGTAATTGCAAAAAGTAAACAGCAAATAGTAAACATAATATTTATGGGAACGAATAGACCAGGGTCCACAGTTCACTAGAGGTGTTTTTCTATAAGATAAATAGCATGCTGGATGAACAAATTACAGCGGGGCAATTGACAAATAAAGAATGCATAGCAATGCATGTACATGACATGATGATCACTATGAGATTCACTTGGGCATTACAACATGATACATAAATCGTAATCCAACTACATCTATGACTAATAATCCACCTTCGGGATATCATCCGAACAACCCTCGGGTATTAAGTTGCAAGCAACAGATAATTGCATTAAGCAAAGTGTGTAATATAAACAATACAATTGCCCTTGGCCAAAGGATCGTTGTTTTCTCCCTAGTAGCAACAGCACATCTACAATCTTAGAAGTTATTGTCACTCTCCCAGATTACTAGAGGCATGAACCTACTACCGAGCATAAATACTCCCTCTTGGAGTCACAAGCAAATACTTGGCCAGAGTAACTACTAGCAACGGAGAGCATGCAAGATCACAAATAACATAGACATGATAGAATCAATAATCAATCTGACAAAGTACTCAATATCCATCGAATCCCCGCAAACACAACATGTAGAATTACAATAAGATGATCTTGATCATGATAGGCAGCTCACAAGATCTAAACATGGTGGCACAAATAGGAGAAACAACCATATAGCTACTGTTATGGACCCATAGTCCAAGGATGAACTACTCACACATCACTCCGGAGGCTGGCATGGTGATGAAGAAGGCCTCTGGGATGATCTCCCCTCTTCTACAGGGTACCAGGAAGAGCTTCGGATCCCTCCCTATCTAGGGACGATGGTGGCGGCGGCTACGGAATTTTTCGTGGAATTCTGATCGGGTCCTTAGGGTTTCTGCCTCGCGGAGATTATATAGTCAAAGGGGCAAGGTCGATGGACGCCCGAGCGGGCCACACCCTAGGACAGCGCGGCTAGGGGTGGACCCGCGCGGCCCCCAGGTGTGGTTGCTTCGCGGCGACTCTTCGTCTCTCCTTCGAAATTCGTGTCGTTTCTGGAAAAATAGGAACTTCCGCTTTTGTTTCGTCCAATTTCGAGAATATTTCTTTACTAGTTTTTCTGAAACCAAAAACAGTAAAAAACAGGAACTGACATTGTGGCATCTTGTTAATAGGTTAGTTCCAGAAAATGTATAAAAATGCCACAAAGTGTGGATAAAACGTAAGATATATGGTGTAAAACAAGCATGGAGCATCAAAAATTATAGATATGTTTGCAACATATCAACATCCCCAAGCTTAACTCCTGCTCGTCCTCGAGTAGGTAAGTGATAAAAAGAATAATTTTTAAGGTGACATGCACCATCACAATCTTGATCAAGGTATTGCGAAGCATTGATAGCTAGGATCAAAGTACTCTAAACATAAGCATGAAAGATATATTTCTAATAATAAGACATAGCAACTATGTTGCAACATGAAAGGCTACACAAACAAAATATCATGAATAATGATTTGAAAGACATTTGTTTGTTTAACATATATAAAACATAGCAAGAGTTGTATTCAGCTTGTTATTCATGGAATAGCAAAACATAAATGCATAGGACACCTTCAAAGTTCATAAGGGTGACTAGATACAAATACTTTAAGAACAAGCAATACCATAATTATGAATCAATCAATAAGTTTTGGGACAGTGCATATTGAACTAAGAATGACAACTATGCTCTCTTAACTGGTGCATAAAGATAGAAGATGGAGACTCAACAAAAAGTTAAAATAAAGGCCCTTCACATAGGGAAGTAGGGATTAAATGGTTTTATAAAGCTTCCAAAAATTATGGTACTTATTAGCTTTGAGATCTCATTGCCCCTATCATAAGCATCTTGAAGTGATTAAGGTTAAAGTGAGGGCAAATATGAGTTATATGCTTGACAAATTATAAGTTGAAAACCTCATACCCCTTGCGTACGAGTACCGAACCTCATGCTACTCAACTTTGGTCATAAGCAAGTTCTTGTTATTGTAAGCATATGTTTATCATAAAGAACTGCCAACGGGGTACCCCTTGCCCCATGAAATAGGAGCTATCTCATATCAAAATGACAAGGCAACAAATAGTGAGCATCTCAGCGATTTATTTGCTATTTGCATAGGTTTTTATTGAGGATGCTTCAGAGAATGCCACTATGGTTTTACTGTAAGTTTCCACCATGATTAGGCATGGCTTAGGCTAGCCACCCAGGCGTTTCTCTAACACATATACATACTCCATGGACTTATAAGCTCCCATTTTATTTCACACTGCCGGGATCCATAAACAAAAGAACATGATATCAACTAAATAGAATAAGTGCAATGTTGAAAGCGTTCCTCATGACAGCATGGTTCTGCTAATTCACAACTTACAACTTACAAGCATAAAATCATATAAGACAGTCACAATAGTTCAAGTTTATTAAGTGCAAGAAATAAAATGTGCCTTCAAGTTTGTGAGAGCTTTAATCACTAATTTTAACATAACAAAAATTCAATTTGGAAGATAAATAAACACATGAATATACTTGGAATGGTGTAACACACCATGCATATGAATTTATAGTGGACTCTTTGGAATAACTTGGTTTCTTGGGAGTTGGATGCATGATTAGAGCTCATACTCAGTACGGGTGGAGGCTAACAAAAGACTGGGAGCGACCAACTAAGAGAGCAATAATGGCCATAATCATGCAGAGTGACAAAACATTATTAATCGAAGCATAAAGTGATATCACAAGTCAAGAACTAAATGATCATAGAGGCTAAGGAGACTGGTTCATAGTCATAACATAGTATAAGCATGTGCCAAGTCAACCCAAATAAAGCATCAAAGGAGAATACCATAATATTATGCTTTTGTATGCTAAAAAAACGCATGATTCTTTCATGGCATATTAAGCAATCTCAATTGTTTGAAACAAGTCATGCTACAACAATAATCACTAAGCATATGGTCAAAGCAACATTTAACATGACATGATAAAGTCTAAGACACAGTCAAAACAAGCTTATTTTTTAACCACCATAAGCATGAAACATTCTACTCTTTTCCAACACCAATCGACTTATTTAAAACAACTCACAAAGATAATAATCAATAAAGACCAGAGAGCATGTCTCACCTAACTACAAAGAAGAACTAAAAAGTTCTAAGCAAAAAGAATAAGAAAACTAAAGCTAAACACAGTGCTAGCAAAAGTGAACACTCACAGAATAATAGAGTGAAAACTAGAGTGTTCTAGGCAATAAAGAATGGGACGTGACTTCTCTAAAAGAAGTGTGATGGGGTCCAACCAACTTATTGCAGCAAACAAAATAAAAGAAAACTAAAAACAAAAACAAAGACGGTCCAAGAACAACACATAGCGCATGAAGCAAAAAATATAGTATCTTGAAATAAAACCTGAGATTTTGTTGATGAAGAAGGGGATGTGATACGTCGAAAACGTGTCTATAATTTTTGATGTTCCATGCTTGTTTAGTATCTACTTTGCTTTTCTTTTTCTACACTTTGAGGTGTTTTTATATGTTTTTCTGGACTAACCTATTAACAAGATGCCACAGTGCCAGATGCATGTTTTCTTCTATTTTTGGTTCCAGAAAAGGCATAAAATCAATATTCTCGGAATTGGATGGTACAAAAGCCAAATTCAATATTTTACCGTGGGGAACACGTAGCCAGAGTACGAGACAGAGTGGAGCCACCAAGGGGCCACACCCCTGGCCGCGCGGCTGGGCCCAGCCCGTGCCTGGGGGGTGTGGCCGCCCTGGCTGCCCCCATTCCTCGCCTCTTTGCCTATAAAGACCCCCCGATACCAAAACCCTAAGTAACCGATCAATATTCCACGAAACCGTTTGTAGCCGCCACCACCATCGTCCCTAGATAGGGGGATCTGAAGCTCTTCCCGGCACCCTGCCGGAGGGGAGATCATATCGAAGGCCTTCTTCTTCATCATGCCAGCCTCCGGTATGAAGCATGAGTAGTTCCATCTTGGACTACAGGTCCATGTAGTAGCTAGATGGTTGTATCTCCTCCTTTGTGCTACCATGTTTAGATCTTGTGAGCTCCGTTCATGATTAAGATCATCTATTTGTAATCATGCATGTTGTGTTTGCAGGGATCCGATGGATATTGAGATTACTATGTCAGATTGATTAATGGTTTTGTCTTATTTGATTCTGTCATGTCTGTGTTGTTTGTGATCTTGCATGCTCTCTGTTTCTAGTAGCTATCTTGGCCAAGTAAATGCTAGTGACTCCAAGAGGGGGTATTTATGCTTGATAGTGGGTTCATGCCTCTATTTAATCTAAGGGAAGTAACAGAAATCTCTAACTTTGTAGATGTGTTATTGCTACTAGGGGGAAAACAACGGTCTCTTGTTCATGGAACAAGTGGATTTTTTACCTTACACACTTTGCTTAAAGCAGTTATCCGTTGCTTGCAACTTAATACTGGAGGGGGTTCGGATGATAACATGAAGGTGGATTATTATTAGTCATAGATGTAGTTGGATGGCGGTCTATGTATCTTGTTGTATTGCTCAATCGAGTCTCATATGATCATGAATATTTAGTATTGCATTGTTATGCCTTGCTCAGTCCTGTCAATTGCCCTGCTGTAATTTGTTTACCCAGCATGTCATGTTTGTTTATCTTAAGGAGAACACCTCTAGTGAACTATGGACCCCGGTCCAATATTTATTATTGATACATCTTCCATTGTTACTGTTTACTTTCTGTAAACCACCATTATGTTCCACACCATACAGTTAACCCTTTGTTTTCAGCAAACCGGTGAGATTGAAAACCTCACTGTTCGTTGGGGCAAAGTCTTGAGTTTGTATTGTGCAGATTTCCAAGTTGCTAGCTGATGGGTTTCGTATCATAGTAAATCAAAAAAATTCTACGGATGCAAACGGAGAAGCCAAGATCTAATCTAGGAGATGCAATCAGCGATAGGGATAGATGAGATCTTCATACCCTTGAAGAAATCGCACAGCGGAACGTTCAACAGAACGTGGTTGATGTAGTCGTACTAGCCTTCTCCTCCTCGCGATCCGATCCGATCCAACGCCGCAAGTGGCGACGCCTCCGAGAGATGCACACGTACGACACCGCGACGTCTCCTCCTTCCTCGGTCCAAAAAGTGGGGTGGAGAGATAGGTTGGATCTACAACACGACGGCGTGGTGCAAATGTGGAGAGTTTCTGCGGCAGGGCTTCGCCTACGCGCAGTCGGAGAGAGAGAGAGAGAGAGAGAGAGAGAGAGAGAGAGAGAGAGAGAGAGAGAGAGAGAGAGAGAGAGAGAGAGAGAGGAGGGCAGCAGTATGACGGCTAGGGTTTTGGGGTGTGGGAGGAGGGTGCGCCCCTGACTTCTTTATATAGAGGGTTGGTCGGCTGCCCTTGCCCGTCCTCCAAGCCCTAGGGCCGGCGGCCACAAGGGTGGAGTGGGGGGCAAGTCTCCCCCCTTCTAGAAGATCCCCTAGGGTTTCCCCTAGGGTTTGGCCGGCTGGGCCTATGGGGCCTTGTGACCCTGGCCCAATGCGGCCAGGGCACTCCCTCGTAGGCCCACACCCCCCTCCGACAAGTGGGGCCACGTTAGTCCCACTCCGGAAGCTTCTGGAACCTTTCGGTACAATACCGAACATTCCGAAACAATTCCGAAATCCAAAAACTGCTTTCCTTTATATGAATCTTATTCTCCGGACCATTCCAGAACCTCTCGTGATGTCCTGGATCTCATCCGAGACTCCAAACAAAAACTCATAAACCAATTATCCATTCTATCCTAGCGTCGAGACACGTTAAGTGTGTGACCCTACGGGTTCGAGAATATGCAGACATGATCTTCTATCAATAATCAACAGCGGGATCTGGAAACCCATATTGACTCCCACATATTCATCGATGATCATATCGGATAAACCACGATGCCAGGATTCAATTAATCCCATATATATATTCCCTTTGTCACGTGATATTTTACTTGCCCGAGATTCGATCGTTGGTATCGGGATACCTAGTTCAATCTCGTTCACAGCAAGTACTTTACTCGTTCCGTAATCCGATATCACTTTGTGATTAACTCCTTAATCACGTGCTTGCAAGCGGTGTTGATATCGATTACCGAGTGGGCCCGAAGTATATCTCTCCGACTTGGGAGGGACAAATCCCATCTCGATACATACAACCCAACAAGTACTTTCCGATCACCTGAGAGACACCTTTATGATCACCCTCTCATAGGATGACGTTTGATGACCTCAAAGCTTTCTTCCGATACCAGGGAGTTGCATTATCTCATGTTCTAAGGAATACAATATTTGACATAAGAAAAAGCTTCGCAAAGATGAACACGATGACATGATCTAATTGCTCTGCTTGATTTGGGTCTGTCCATCATGTCATTCTCCCAATGACATGATCTCATCATTAATCGACAACTCATGTATATGGTTAGGAAACCTTAACCATCATTAATCAATGAGCTAGTCCATAGAGGCATACTAGGGACACAGTGTTGTTCATAAACCACACAAGTATCAAAGTTTCCGCTTAATACAATTCTAGCATGGAATATAAACTTTATCATGAACAATAATTATAATAATAACATGTTTATTATTGCCTCTAGGGCACAATTCCAATAGTTTCCCACTTGCACTAAAGTCAATTATCTAGTTTACATCTGGCAATAATCTAACACCCATGGCACTAAGGTGCTGATCATGTTTTGCTCGTGGAAGAGGTTTAGTCAACGGATCTGCGACATTCAGATCCGTATGTACTTTGCTAATCTTCGGATCTCCATCTTTTATATAATCTCGAATTATATGAAACTTGCGGTTGATGTGCTTGGTCTTTGGATGATATCTTGGTTCCTTAGCCAGTGCTATGGCGCCAGTGTTGTCACACAATATCTCCAGTGGGTCCAAGGCACTTGGAACCACACCAAGCTCAGTGATGAAGTTCCTTATCCAAACTCCTTCACTTGACGCTTCTGAAGCAACCATGTATTCCGCTTCCGTTGTAGATCCCGCGATCACGCTTTGCTTGCAGCTTCTCCAGCTCACATGTAGCATCCCATTTGTCTAACAATTGTAATGCTACTTGGTCTAGTAATATAATGGCTACTTCATATATATAATTGTTGCATCATCATTATATCATGCTCATGTCATCATGCCACCTTGCATTTGAGCATCATATAAAACCCTTTTTGGTTTGGTTCTTCTCTCATATGCATTGTAAATTGTATTTGCCTCTTGATATTGTATTTGGTTCTTGATATATTGTTTAAATGCCCAAGTTGAGTTGGGGGCATATCTTTTATTCAACTCCATCACCTTTCTCTGTCACCACCTTTCTTTGGCTTCATCTAATTCCACCATCCAACTAGATATGAGCATTGCAACTTATTTGGTTTTACCTCTAGCTCATGTGGGTTGGGATGGATCCAATTCTATCTCCACATGCTCTCATATATGCACCATAGTGTTTCCACATTATTGGTTTATGAGAGTCACATGGCCATGCATGCCTTGTGAGTGGAACCTTTCCCTAGCTTCCATATGGATTGTTTTGGGGTTATTATCATGTGGGGATATTTTTGGGACTATTAAACATCTAGTGGAATATACACACTAGCAAGTCCCAATTATAATCAAATGTGGTCATCTCCACCTCCTCCACATGGGGCATCCTTTTAATTCTTTTGCTTGGCTTTTATTCCAATTTTGGGAATGCCTAATAATAATGCCATGTTAATATTATTGTTCTCATAAAAATAAGCATGGCAGCAATTATTGGCATGGGTCATGCAACCTTCTCCATCTTTGGTCCTCCTTTGGTTTTAATTGTTTTGAGTGGATCATCTTCTCATCTCTCTCCTTCTCTCAATCTTTTCCATCTTGCTATGCTTCCTTGCCATGTGCATCAGGAACCTCACCCTCTCTCCTTCACTCATGCATGATCATGTGAGGTCATATCCTTAAAAACCCCATCTTATCTCTCCTTATCCATCACCATGTGTCCAACAAACACTCCCCTCTCCATCTTTTTTCACCATCATGCTTGATCTTGTAGGTCATCTAAAACCCTAAGCCTCATCTCTCCTCTCCCTAACCCGAGCCACCACCTCATGATCTACCCCTCTCTTCTAAACCCTAGCACCCCATCTAACCCTAACCCGAGCCCCCTCTAGCTAACCCTAGTTCCCACCCTCTCTCTCCCGGCCTCTCTCCTCTCTCTACCATGCATGCCCCACATGGCTACCCTCTCCCTGGCCCCACACCCCATCTACTCCCTCTCTCTCTCCACCCAACCCTAAGACAAACCCTAGCCCGAGCCTAGCTCCAACCCTAACCCGAGCCTCCCTCTCCCTCTCTCCCTGTCGTGCGACCCCACCAGCCGAGCCTACTGCCTTGCCTCCCCTGGCCCACCTGCATGCTCCCCTGCCCTGGCCCCAGCTCGATCACGTGAAGGAGGAGGAGGGAAAAGGTGGCCGAAGCCTCCCTCCCCAACCCACCTCCCCACGGCACCTCCCCTCTTCCGTCCCTATCTACTCCCTCACACGCCTCCTCTGGCCTCTCCCAGATCCGCCCCAGGGCCTTGCCCTCCTCCCTCTCTTCTCCACCGCCACCATCTACCCCATCGCCGGCCACCGCCAGTAGCTCGTCGCCTTCGTCGATCCAAGAGGCGCAGGCGAGCAGGAGGTGGTCGAGGAGGACAAGGACGCTCCCCTGCATCGCCCTGTACACGCCGTCGCGGAGGAGAAGGACCAGGAGCCCCAGGACCAGCGCCGCCCGAGCCAAACCCTAGCTCCGCCCGGCCTCTGCCTCGACGGCGATCGTCTGCTCCTCTGCTCGATCCGTCCACACCGACCTAACCGCGATGAGCCAACCTCCCTCCTAGACATCCTTGCAGTCACCGTCGCTTCCTGGTCGCGGCGTACGTTCCGTCGAGCACCCTCTGTGCACCGGCGAGCGCGCGCGTCTGCTCGCTCCCACGTCGCGCAAAGCCCTATCTAGCCGCCCATCCCCTCCCTAGCAACCTCCCCTCACCTACCGCACTGGCTCGCGCCCCGCAGCGCGCACGCCAGGTCCCCAGTTCGAGCCCCGCGCGCCGCGCTCTGCCGCTGTCGCGCACCGTTCTGTCGTCAATAAGTTCAGAGGAGATCTACAGGGGCCTGTGGTAACTTTGCATATAGCCCCCCTTTTTATTTTCGCCTCAACCCGCGCTCCTAGAGGACCCACTAGTCAGCCTCCGTGGCCACCTTCCAGAAAACCCCCTGGCTCTTTTAATCTCAACCCGCAGTCCCCCGCTGAGCCGCGTGGCAGCCTCGCACGGTCCGCAGAGCATAGGAGCCCACCTGTCATCCTCTGCGGCTGGGCATGCTCGCGGTGACAGAACCTTTTACTGCGCGCTGCGCCCCACCTGCTGCTGAGTCAGCGCAAGGCCCACCCGTCAGTGTCTGTGGCTAGATTTTCCTGAGTAATAAAAGGTTTTCTGCATTCCTGTTTTTAATTCAAACTTTTCCAAATTAATTCAAATTAAAATTTCAAATCAGTAATTAAATAACTTTTAAAATACAAATCCTAATTAAACAAATAATATATGTTTTGAGATCAGAAAAATGTGAGGATTTCAAATATGCCATCCAAAATATATTTTGAACACTTTAAATTTCAAGTTGATTAAAATTACAATAAAATGCCCTTTTCTTAATTAATTAATAACTTTTGATTTATAACTCCAAATTTAACAAATGATAGGTCTAAAATGATTAGCTCGACGAGACCTTTCTGTTTATGCATTCCATGATATGAATTGAGGCATGCATCATATAAGTATTGAATAATCAGAACTGTTTATGGGAGTAAAACATGCCTAAATACTTTAACCAAGTGTTTTGTTATTGTTTTCTCACCTCACCCATGCCATGCTACTTTAATGCCATGCAAATTGTGCATCATTCATCATGGCATGATTGTTTGCTTGTCGCATTTAATTCATATGCTTGTGCACTTTATTTATGTTGGCCCTTGTTTGTTTGGTTCTTCTTCGAATAGACGCTGAGCAGGGGATATATCAAGAAACCCAGGAGCACTACCCAGATCCTTCTCTCGCTTCAACTGAGCTGCCAGGCAAGCACTACCACATGCTTGCATACATATAGTACCTATTGCCTCTATCTTATTCTTGCATCATTGAGTCGCGATTGCATTAAATTGAATCCCAAGTATTGCATAGCCTTTACTTTTAAACCCCACCGAAGCTTGTTCCTCCATCCCATGAGCCATTACTACAGGAGTTGTTTGAGCCATGCGAGTCGTAGAACAACATGTGTAGGGTATGTGAGTGTCTGATGGATAACGAGGTACCTAAACAACTTAACCTGAGTAGTATGGGATAACTAATGAAAGTGGCACCGGTGAGCAATATCTGCTATTTGGTTTTTCATGCTCACTTGTGTCCCGTAGGACCCCGAGTACTTGATTCCTGTTCCTTGAATATTCGCGCTATCCACATCCGGGAGGATTATGGGACCCCCCTGAGCCAGAGCTTGATTCATTCTTATTTCTTGGGGCCACAAACTAGTTTGAGGTTTTATTTACTATCCTGTACTTATGCCATGCTTTACTGTTTTATTTAAATTGTGCGAGGTACTGCACCTGTACTGTTTAGGGAAGCGGAGTGTTTTCGCGGTATCGACAAGCCCAGCCACATTTTCGGGTTCCCAGTCGTTTACAGCCATTGACGCAAACCTTGAGTCCGTCTCGAAGTCGGCTAACTTCGTTGCGGGTAGCTTAATGGGGTGGCCCCCTGAAATATTTCTGAATCCTGTGATTGCTTTGTCGTGAATGCCTCGTTGGGTTTTGATTTGGTTTTTCCGAGGTTGATCGAGTGTGTGTTGCTATTTGTGCACCCCTGCAGGGTAAAACTTTCTGAAAGCCGTGTCCGCGGTTATGGACGACTTGGAGCACAGTTTCTCGATCATAGACAAGCATAACTAAAGTACCGCTTTAATTTGACTAAGTAACTGACTAGTAAATAGTGCAACACTCATGGAATGGTTAATAAAACTGCCAACGGATGGGGGGTGTTCGTCCGCTTCCTCGTTGGTAAGCGAGGAGGAGGATGGATCTGTTGATATTACTGTTATAACTGTAGTCATTAATTCATGGACATCCGTCTATCTTTGGTTAGGCGGATGGTTAGCGAGTATCTATAGAATTGTTAGGGTTTATCTTTTGCTACAATTGCGTCACCCCAGGTTGTGTCCCCTTTAGAGGCATAAAGACTTGCTGAGTACCCCTAGGGTCTCACACGATAAATTATTTGATTCAGATGAACAGGTACACTCACAAGATGGATACTGGGTGGAGGAGACGGACGATGTGGGCAACGATCATTCGGTGTAGAGATTCCGGGAACGGGGATCCGTGAGATCTATGGGCGGGATGTGTTTATTTATGGGGCATCTTATGCCGATTTGCTTCTTATCCGTACTCGGATCTTGTTTGCCGCTTCCGCCTGATACTCTGATGTTTGATGTATGAGGAGCTATCCTAAACTATTATATCTATCTAGGATATTTGGATCTTGCTGTATGGCGTTGCAATATTTCTATTTCTTTTAGATGGAATGGCTCTGATGTACTGTTGTATGGTGGCTTGCATACATACTCATTTGTGTATGTAGTTGATCCCTTCGCCTGCCGATTACGCCGCCCGTTCTTGTCCCGATGTTTGGAAATGGTTGGGACGGCCGAAAGGTCTACCTGTGAGTGGCATTTGGGCCCCACCGTACTATTTCAACCATTTCCGCTCATCCAGGCTTGTAACTAGGAGCGTAATTCACCGAGGTAGTTACAATTGGTATCAGAGCCATCCCGCCCTTCAGGGTCTCAGCCAAATGGTCGTTGTCAGTCTAGCAAATATTTTTGGTAGTTATGTATACTAGGGAAAAACAAAACGTGAGAGTAGGACTGCTTCCACTTTTCTTCTTACCCACCCACCCACCCTTTTCTGGTAAGGAAGTGTAACGTTTTCAATCCTCTTCTTAAAATTCAAACTAGGATTCACGTGTTCTGGGTTTCCGTAGTACCATAGGTTGTGTGTGTGTGTGTGTGTGTAATTCCTTGTCTATCTGTTGCATCCAAGTTGTTATCACAATCGGCCTTTTGGTTATCAACTGTTGGTACATTCCATACCGACAGGCTTTTGCAAACCGACGCGATCTATCTGATTCGTTGTATACCGCCGCGATATGTCTTACCCTTTGTTATCCGACGTTATCTTGTTTGGGGTGTTCGTTTCTGTAGTTACCAATCTTTAGGTTCATCGTGAGAAGAAGGGGTTAGGATATGTGTTCTACTTATTCATGTGCGGAGTAATGATTTGAGTGCGGGATCGAGTCGCGACCATACCACTACTCTTATCACTCGCTTTTGTATATTGAATTGGTAAAGTCACTAATCTTGATTCGTTAAGTGATTTTGCGCATCTACTGGTATTTTAATGCCGAAATTTGCGGAAAATTTTTCTTTGATATATCTGTGTACCACACTCCTTTTCAGTCGTGTGCGATATGATTAATATCTTCTAGGTGCTTTGAACTTTGTTGATATTTTAATATCATCTTAGTAAATTGTATCCTTTAATCTTGGTTAATTCCGTCTTGGTACTATTTTGGATTATTATTATTCTCTATTATAGTACTGACTTGTGTTTTATATCAATCACATGATGGCACCACCACGCTGTTCTGATGAGGACATTCCACCTGAACTGGGGTCCGCGTTGTCAAACATCGCCAATGCCTTGGCAGCAATGCAGCAGAACCAGCAGCGTTTTGAAGAGAGTGTTCGGAGGAATGAGTTTGCTCCGCTACCTCCACCTCCCAAGCGAGGAGACATCAAAAGCTTCCTGAAGTTCAACCCACGCCAATTTGATGTTTCTGATCAACCACTTGATGCTGATGATTGGTTGCGTGAGATGTCAAGGCTACTGACGACTGCTGATGTTCCTGAGCAAGAATGGGTAAAGTGTGCCACGCACCTTCTGAAGGGAGATGCAGCTCTCTGGTGGGAGAATTACCTGAAGGCAAACCGCACTGATTTTCAGCCTACTTGGGAACAGTTCACTGGAGCGTTCAAAGAGCAGTATCTGTCAGAAATTGTCATGGAGAGGATGAAGGAAGTGTTTCTCAACCTCAAGCAGGGAAATGACAATGTCAATACCTACATCAGGAACTTCATGAACCTTTCTCGTTATGGTGGCGATGAGATCTCTGATGACAAGAAGAAGCAAAAGAGGTTCCGGCAAGGGCTCAATGCATCGATTAAATATGCAATCACACATGCAAGGCCGGCGTCTTTTCTGGAACTTCAGCATATAACTCTGCAGGAAGAAGCAAGTAAGCAAGTGTTTGAGGAGTCAAAGAAACACAACCGCAATGCAGCAAGCTCTTCAGCTATGTCAACTCCTTCTAAGCGTCATGTCTGGGTTCCTAACACCCCACCGTCGCTCCCGGCTCCACCAAGACCTGCAAGCTACGCGGCAAGGCCACCAAACTTCCTCACTGCTGCTCCCAGGGGCTACAACCACCACTACCCTGGAGCGCCTGGCGGAGTCCCTGGCTATGTTGCTCCACGTCCACCTGGTGCTTGTTTCACTTGTGGAGACACTGGGCATCAGTACTGGAACTGTCCGATGAAAAACAAAGCTCTTCCTCCACCACCTCCAAGATCTGCGGCAAGCTCTCCTATGGTTCATGCACCACCACCTCGGGCTCTCAACATCAACACCAAGCCCGGGTCTACTGTTGCTCGTGCCAACTGTGTCAACGCCGCTCAAGATGAGCATACACCTAGAGTTGTGATGGGTATGCTATCCATTAACTCAGTCCCTGCACGAGTTTTGTTTGATTCTGGTGCATCGCATTCATTTGTTTCTCACAAGTTTGCAAATGAAAATGAGTTAGCTATGGATCCTCTCCTTAAGCGGTTAATGGTCCTTTCTCCTGGAGCAACAATGGCAGCTGCTAAAATCAGCCATGGCAATCAAATTGAGATTGGTGGCTCTTCGTTCTCGGCATCCTTAATTGTTCTGGGCAATTCTGACATTGATGTCATCTTGGGCATGGATTGGTTGACAGCAAATGCAGCTGTGATTGATTGTGCTGAACGCTCGGTTTCTCTGAAGATTCCCGAAGGCCATATAGTCTATTCTCCAAGTCTGACTCCTGCTATCCAGCTTTTCTCTTTGGCGGCTCTGAATGATGATGCTATGGAAGCTATTCAGAGTGTTCCGGTGGTCTGTGAGTTCCCAGATGTCTTTCCTGAAGAGTTGCCAGGTATGCCTCCGGATCGTGAGGTTGAGTTTGTAATTGAGCTTGAACCTGGAACGGCTCCTATCTCCAAGCGGCCTTATAAAATGGGTCCTGCTGAGTTGGCTGAACTCAAACGTCAGCTTGATGAACAAGAGAAGTTGGGTTTCATTCAACACAGTACTTCTTCTTGGGGTAGCCCAACAATCTTTGTGAAGAAGCGAGACAGGACTGATAGACTTTGTGTTGACTATCGGGCTCTCAATGCTAAAACCATCAAGAATAAATATCCCCTTCCGCGAATTAATGATCTCTTCGATCAGCTAGCTGGAGCTGTGGTATTCTCTAAGCTTGACTTGAGAAGTGGTTATCACCAAATCAAAATTCGCAAGGAAGATGTTCCTAAAACATCTTTCACCACCCGCTATGGCCTGTATGAGTACACGGTCATGTCCTTCGGTCTCACCAACGCACCTGCCACCTTCTCAAGGCTTATGAACTCGGTTTTCATGGAGTATCTTGATAAGTTCGTTGTGGTCTATCTGGATGACATCCTAGTCTATTCTAAGTCAAAGGAAGAACATGAAGAACACCTTCGGTGTGTCCTAAACAAGCTTCGTGAGAACCGCTTGTTATGCAAAGTTCTCCAAGTGTGAGTTTTGGCTGCCTCAAGTAACCTATCTTGGTCACGTCATCTCTGCCAAGGGCATTGCAGTCAACCCGGAAACGGTAAAGACAATTGTTGAATGGCTTCCTCCTGTTAATGTCAAAGAAGTGCGGAGTTTCCTTGGTTTGGCTAGTTATTGCCGTCGCTTCGTTCAGAACTTTTCGAAGATAGCGAAGCCTCTTACCGATCTCCTCAAGAAAGGCAAGAAATACCTTTGGACTCCTGCATGTCAAGCAAGCTTTGAGACACTCAAAGAGAAGCTCACTTCCACACCAGTCTTGGTTCCTCCGGATACATCTAAGCCTTTCCAGATATTCTGTGACGCCTCTTTGCAAGGATTGGGTGCGGTCCTTATGCAAGAAAAACAAGTTGTTGCTTATGCCTCTCGACAGTTGAAGACGCATGAGATCAACTATCCTACACATGACCTCGAGCTCGCAGCAGTTGTCTTTGCTTTGAAACTATGGAGGCATTACTTGCTGGGCAACCGTTGTGAAATATTTTCCGATCACAAGAGTCTGAAGTATATCTTCACTCAGCCTGATCTCAACCTTCGGCAGAGGAGATGGATTGAAGCAATCAATGACTTCGATTTGACCATCAACTACACTCCGGGCAAAGCTAATGTCATGGCCGATGCTCTTAGCCGCAAAGCTTATGTCAACAACCTCATGATGGAAGAACAACAGCCTCTCTTGTGCGAGGAATTCCGTCAGCTCAACCTTGAAATTGTGGAACAAGGGTATCTTCTGAACCTTCTGGCTACTCCTCTCTTGGAAAAAAAGGTTCGCTCCTTTCAGCATGGTGATCCGCACACCAAAAAGATCATCTCAAAACTTCAGCTTCCGAAGTATGAGTCCTTCCACGTCGATGATCAAGGCACGCTTTTATTTGAACACCGGATGTTTGTTCCGAACTACCCGGGTTTGAGAGAGCAAGTTCTCAAGGAGGCGCATGAATCTGTTCTTTCTATCCACCCTGGCAGCACAAAGATGTACATGGACTTGAAAACACAATATTGGTGGCCGGGATTGAAACGACATTGTGCCAAGTATGTCTCGGAGTGTGATGTCTGCCGCAGAGTGAAAGCCGTCCATCAGAAACCTTACGGTCTTCTACAGCCATTGAAACCCCCGGAATGGAAATGGGAGAAAGTAGAGATGGACTTCATCACTGGTTTTCCAAGGTCGCAGAAGGGCAACAATGCAATATTTGTTGTCATTGACAGGCTTTCTAAAGTGGCTCACTTCTTCCCCGTCAAGGAAACAATTTCTGGAATTCAGTTGGCTGAGCTCTATATCAACAGAATAGTCTCTCTGTATGGGGTTCCGCTTGAGATCAGTTCAGACCGTGGGAGCATCTTCACTTCCAAGTTCTGGGAAAGTTTCCAAAATGCTTTGGGAACAAAATTGAACTTCAGCACAGCTTACCACCCTCAGTCACAAGGACAAGTTGAAAGGATCAATCAGATTCTGGAGGATATGCTTCGTGCTTGCGTCATCTCTTTTGGCATGAAGTGGGAAGAATGTCTTCCTTATGCTGAATTCTCTTACAACAACAGCTTCCAGAAAAGTCTAAAGATGGCACCATTTGAGGCTCTCTATGGCCGCAAATGCAGAACTTCGATTGGTTGGTCGGGTGCAGGAGAAAGAATATGGTTTGGCCCTGACATTGTAACTCAAGCGGAGGAGAAGGTGCACATCATTCTTGAAAATCTGAAGATTGCTCAAAGTCGCCAGAAGAGCAATTATGACAGAAAGCACACGGACATGGAGTATGTCCCTGGTGATCTCGTTTACCTTCGTGTCACTCCCATGAAAGGCACACACCGCTTTGGTATCAAAGGAAAGCTAGCTCCTAGATACATCGGTCCTTTCAAAATTCGTGGAAGAAGAGGAGAAGTTGCTTATGCTCTTGAGCTCCCGGAAAAACTCAAGGTCCATCATGTTTTCCACATCTCTCAACTCAATAAGTGCTTCAAGGATCCCGGCAGGACCGTGGATCATGAGCTAATCAATCTCCAAGAAGACCTGTCTTATCAAGAACACCCCACAAAAATCCTTGAGACCGCAGAAAGAAGGACTCGCAACAAGTCCATCAAGTTCTGCAAGGTGCAGTGGTCGCACCATTCCGTTGATGAAGCCACTTGGGAGCGTGAAGATGAGCTCCGTGCCAACTATCCTACCCTCTTTGAGTCTTCTTCTTCTTCCTAGAATCTCGGGGCGAGATTCCTGTTTAGTGGGGGAGAGTTGTAGCATCCCATTTGTCTAACAATTGTAATGCTACTTGGTCTAGTAATATAATGGCTACTTCATATATATAATTGTTGCATCATCATTATATCATGCTCATGTCATCATGCCACCTTGCATTTGAGCATCATATAAAACCCTTTTTGGTTTGGTTCTTCTCTCATATGCATTGTAAATTGTATTTGCCTCTTGATATTGTATTTGGTTCTTGATATATTGTTTAAATGCCCAAGTTGAGTTGGGGGCATATCTTTTATTCAACTCCATCACCTTTCTCTGTCACCACCTTTCTTTGGCTTCATCTAATTCCACCATCCAACTAGATATGAGCATTGCAACTTATTTGGTTTTACCTCTAGCTCATGTGGGTTGGGATGGATCCAATTCTATCTCCACATGCTCTCATATATGCACCATAGTGTTTCCACATTATTGGTTTATGAGAGTCACATGGCCATGCATGCCTTGTGAGTGGAACCTTTCCCTAGCTTCCATATGGATTGTTTTGGGGTTATTATCATGTGGGGATATTTTTGGGACTATTAAACATCTAGTGGAATATACACACTAGCAAGTCCCAATTATAATCAAATGTGGTCATCTCCACCTCCTCCACATGGGGCATCCTTTTAATTCTTTTGCTTGGCTTTTATTCCAATTTTGGGAATGCCTAATAATAATGCCATGTTAATATTATTGTTCTCATAAAAATAAGCATGGAAGCAATTATTGGCATGGGTCATGCAACCTTCTCCATCTTTGGTCCTCCTTTGGTTTTAATTGTTTTGAGTGGATCATCTTCTCATCTCTCTCCTTCTCTCAATCTTTTCCATCTTGCTATGCTTCCTTGCCATGTGCATCAGGAACCTCACCCTCTCTCCTTCACTCATGCATGATCATGTGAGGTCATATACTTAAAAACCCCATCTTATCTCTCCGTATCCATCACCATGTGTCCAACAAACACTCCCCTCTCCATCTCTTTTCACCATCATGCTTGATCTTGTAGGTCATCTAAAACCCTAAGCCTCATCTCTCCTCTCCCTAACCCGAGCCACCACCTCATGATCTACCCCTCTCTTCTAAACCCTAGCACCCCATCTAACCCTAACCCGAGCCCCCTCTAGCTAACCCTAGTTCCCACCCTCTCTCTCTCGGCCTCTCTCCTCTCTCTACCATGCATGCCCCACATGGCTACCCTCTCCCTGGCCCCACACCCCATCTACTCCCTCTCTCTCTCCACCCAACCCTAAGACAAACCCTAGCCCGAGCCTAGCTCCAACCCTAACCCGAGCCTCCCTCTCCCTCTCTCCCTGTCGTGCGACCCCACCAGCCGAGCCTGCTGCCTTGCCTCCCCTGGCCCACCTGCATGCTCCCCTGCCCTGGCCCCAGCTCGATCACGTGAAGGAGGAGGAGGGAAAAGGTGGCCGAAGCCACCTTTATCTCCAACCCACCTCCCCACGGCACCTCCCCTCTTCGGTCCCTATCTACTCCCTCACACGCCTCCTCTGGCCTCTCCCAGATCTGCCCCAGGGCCTTGCCCTCCTCCCTCTCTTCTCCACCGCCACCATCTACCCCATCGCCGGCCACCGCCAGTAGCTCGTCGCCTTCGTCGATCCAAGAGGCGCAGGCGAGCAGGAGGTGGTCGAGGAGGACAAGGACGCTCCCCTGCATCGCCCTATACACGCCGTCGCGGAGGAGAAGGACCAGGAGCCCCAGGACCAGCGCCGCCCGAGCCAAACCCTAGCTCCGCCCGGCCTCTGCCTCGACGGCGATCGTCTGCTCCTCTGCTCGATCCGTCCACACCGACCTAACCGCGGTGAGCCAACCTCCCTCCTAGACATCCTTGCAGTCACCGTCGCTTCCTGGTCGCGGCGTACGTTCCGTCGAGCACCCTCTGTGCACCGGCGAGCGCGCGCGTCTGCTCGCTCCCACGTCGCGCAAAGCCCTATCTAGCCGCCCATCCCCTCCCTAGCAACCTCCCCTCACCTACCGCACTGGCTCGTGCCCCGCAGCGCGCACGCCAGGTCCCCAGTTCGAGCCCCGCGCGCCGCGCTCTGCCGCTGTCGCGCACCGTTCTGTCGTCAGTAAGTTCAGAGGAGATCTACAGGGGCCTATGGTAACTTTGCATATAGCCCCCCCTTTTTATTTTCGCCTCAACCCGCGCTCCTAGAGGACCCACTAGTCAGCCTCCGTGGCCACCTTCCAGAAAACCCCCTGGCTCTTTTAATCTCAACCCGCAGTCCCCCGCTGAGCCGCGTGGCAGCCTCGCACCCGCCCACTGGCGTGTGGGTCCGCAGAGCATAGGAGCCCACCTGTCATCCTCTGCGGCTGGGCATGCTCGCGGTGACAGAACCTTTTACTGCGCGCTGCGCCCCACCTGCTGCTGAGTCAGCGCAAGGCCCACCCGTCAGTGTCTGTGGCTAGATTTGCCTGAGTAATAAAAGGTTTTCTGCATTCCTGTTTTTAATTCAAACTTTTCCAAATTAATTCAAATTCAAATTTCAAATCAGTAATTAAATAACTTTTAAAATACAAATCCGAATTAAACAAATAATATATGTTTTGAGATCAGAAAAATGTGAGGATTTCAAATATGCCATCCAAAATATATTTTGAACACTTTAAATTTCAAGTTGATTAAAATTACAATAAAATGCCCTTTTCTTAATTAATTAATAACTTTTGATTTATAACTCCAAATTTAACAAATGATAGGTCTAAAATGATTAGCTCGACGAGACCTTTTTGTTTATGCATTCCATGATATGAATTGAGGCATGCATCATATAAGTATTGAATAATCAGAACTGTTTATGGGAGTAAAACATGCCTAAATACTTTAACCAAGTGTTTTGTTATTGTTTTCTCACCTCACCCATGCCATGCTACTTTAATGCCATGCAAATTGTGCATCATTCATCATGGCATGATTGTTTTCTTGTCGCATTTAATTCATATGCTTGTGCACTTTATTTATGTTGGCCCTTGTTTGTTTGGTTCTTCTTCGAATAGACGCTGAGCAGGGGATATATCAAGAAACCCAGGAGCACTACCCAGATCCTTCTCTCGCTTCAACTGAGCTGCCAGGCAAGCACTACCACATGCTTGCATACATATAGTACCTATTGCCTCTATCTTATTCTTGCATCAAATTGAATCCCAAGTATTGCATAGCCTTTACTTTTAAACCCCACCGAATCTTGTTCCTCCATCCCATGAGCCATTACTACAGGAGTTGTTTGAGCCATGCGAGTCGTAGAACAACATGTGTAGGGTATGTGAGTGTCTGATGGATAACGAGGTACCTAAACAACTTAACCTGAGTAGTATGGGATAACTAATGAAAGTGGCACCGGTGAGCAATATCTGCTATTTGGTTTTTCATGCTCACTTGTGTCCCATAGGACCCCGAGTACTTGATTCCTGTTCCTTGAATATTCGCGCTATCCACATCCGGGAGGATTATGGGACCCCCCTGAGCCAGATCTTGATTCATTCTTATTTCTTGGGGCCACAAACTAGTTTGAGGTTTTATTTACTATCCTGTACTTATGCCATGCTTTACAGTTTTATTTAAATTGTGCGAGGTACTGCACCTATACTGTTTAGGGAAGCGGAGTGTTTTCGCGGTATCGACAAGCCCAGCCACATTTTCGGGTTCCCAGTCGTTTACAGCCATTGACGCAAACCTTGAGTCAGTCTCGAAGTCGGCTAACTTCGTTGCGGGTAGCTTAATGGGGTGGCCCCCTGAAATATTTCTGAATCCTGTGATTGCTTTGTCGTGAATGCCTCGTTGGGTTTTGATTTGGTTTTTCCGAGGTTGATCGAGTGTGTGTTGCTATTTGTGCACCCCTGCAGGGTAAAACTTTCTGAAAGCCGTGTCCGCGGTTATGGACGACTTGGAGCACAGTTTCTCGATCATAGACAAGCATAACTAAAGTACCGCTTTAATTTGACTAAGTAACTGACTAGTAAATAGTGCAACACTCATGGAATGGTTAATAAAACTGCCAACGGATGGGGGGTGTTCGTCCGCTTCCTCGTTGGTAAGCGAGGAGGAGGATGGATCTGTTGATATTACTGTTATAACTGTAGTCATTAATTCACAGACATCCGTCTATCTTTGGTTAGGCGGATGGTTAGCGAGTATCTATAGAATTGTTAGGGTTTATCTTTTGCTGCAATTGCGTCACCCCAGGTTGTGTCCCCTTTAGAGGCATAAAGACTTGCTGAGTACCCCTAGGGTCTCACACGATAAATTATTTGATTCAGATGAACAGGTACACTCACAAGATGGATACTGGGTGGAGGAGACGGACGATGTGGACAACGATCATTCGGTGTAGAGATTCCGGGAACGGGGATCCGTGAGATCTGTGGGCGGGATGTGTTTATTTATGGGGCATCTTATGCCGATTTGCTTCTTATCCGTACTCGGATCTTGTTTGCCGCTTCCGCCTGATACTCTGATGTTTGATGTATGAGGAGCTATCCTAAACTATTATATCTATCTAGGATATTTGGATCTTGCCGTATGGTGTTGCAATATTTCTATTTCTTTTAGATGGAATGGGTCTGATGTACTGTTGTATGGTGGCTTGCATACATACTCATTTGTGTATGTAGTTGATCCCTTCGCCTGCCGATTACGCCGCCCGTTCTTGTCCCGATGTTTGGAAATGGTTGGGACGGCCGAAAGGTCTACCTGTGAGTGGCATTTGGGCCCCACCGTACTATTTCAACCATTTCCGCTCATCCAGGCTTGTAACTAGGAGCGTAATTCACCGAGGTAGTTACATCACAGCTCCTCCATTCAAAATATAAACGTATCATGTCTGAGATTTAGGATCATCCTTGTCGGTGTCGAAGCTAGCATCGACGTAACCTTTTACGACAAGCTTCTCATCACCTCCATAGACCAAGAACATTTCTTTAGTCCTATTTAAATACTTTAGGATGTTCTTTACGGCTGTCCGGTGTTCCACTCCTGGATCACTTTGGTATCTGCTCGTCAAACTAAGAGCATTAGACACATCCGGTCTAGTACACTACATGGCATACATGATAGAACCTATAGCCGAGGAATAAGGCACTTTGCTCATAGCTTCTCTATCGTTTACCGTAGCTGGACACTGAGCCTTGCTCAATATCTTACCTGACAACATAGGCACTGAACCTTTCTTTGCCTTATCCATTCTGAACCTTTTCAGAACTTTGTCTAGGTATGTACTTTGGCTTAAAGCTATTAGGCGTCTTTGTCGATCTCTATAGATTTTGATGCCTAAAATATAAGCAACTTCTCCTAGGTCTTTCATTGAAAAACATTTGTTCAAATAAATCTTCACATCGTTAAGCATATCAATGTCATTTCCAATAATCAATATGTCATCCATATATAGTACTAAAAATGTCACTGAACTCCCACTCACTTTCTTGTAGATACAAGCTTCGTAGCAATTTGGAACAAATCCAAAGCTCTTGATCACTTGATCAAAATGAAGGTTCCAACTCCGAGATGCTTGCTTCAGTCCATAAATGGAACGTTGAAGTTTGCACACCTTATCAGCATCCTTAGGATCGACAAAACCTTCGGGTTGTATTATATACAACTCTTCATCAATGTTGCCATTGAGGAACACAGTCTTGACATCCATCTGCCATGTTTCATAATCATGAAATGCAAAAATTTCTAATAAAATCCGAATGGACTTAAACATCGCTACGGGAGAGAAAGTCTCATCGTAGTCAACACCTTGAACTTGTCGAAAACCTTTCGCAACAAGCCGTGCTTTATAGACAGTAACATTACCATCCGCGTCCGTTTTCTTCTTGAAAATCCATTTGCACTCAACGGACTTTCGGTCGCTAGGAGGGTCCACCAAATTCCACACTTGGTTTTCACTCATGGATCCCAATTCGGATTTCATGGCCTCTAGCCATTTCTCAGAGTCTGGGCTCATCATTGCTTCCTCATAGTTCGCAGGTTCACTGTTGTCTAACAACAAGACGGGTAAGACAGGGTTGCCGTACCATTCAGGAGTGGCACATGACCTTGTCGACCTGCAAAGTTCAGTAGTAGCATCGTTCGAAGTTTCATGATCCTCGTCATTAGCTTCCTCTCTTGTTGGTGCAGACGGCACTGGAACAATTTCAGGGGCTGCGCTACTCTCCAACTCGAGAGAAGGTTCAGTAACCTCGTCTAGCTCTACCTTCCTCCCACTCACTTCTTTCGAGAGAAACTCCTTCTCAAGAAAGGATCCGTTCTTTGCAACAAACACTCTGCCTTCGAATCTGTGATAGAAGGTATACCCAATAGTTTCCTTAGGGTATCCTATGAAGACGCATTTCTCCGCTTTGGGTTCGAACTTGTCCGGCATCAACTTCTTGACGTAAGCTTCGCATCCCCAAACTTTAAGAAACGACAACTTAGGTTTAGCACCAAACCACAGTTCATACGGTGTCGTCTCAACGGATTTAGATGGTGCCCTATTTAAAGTGAATACAGCGGTTTCTAATGCATCACCCCAAAATGATAACAGCAAATCTGTAAGAGAGATCATCGATCGCACCATATCTAATAAAGTTCGATTCCGGCGTTCAGACACACCATTGCGCTGTGGTGTTCCGGGTGGCGTGAGTTGCTAAACGATTCCGCTTGCTTTAAGATGCGTGAGAAAATCATAACTCAAATATTCACCTCCACGATCGGATCGTAGAAATTTAATTTTCCTATGACGGTGGTTTTCCACTTTGTTCTGAAATTCTTTGAACTTTTCAAACATTTTAGATTTAAGTTTCATTAAATAGATATACCCATATCTACTTAAGTCATCAGTAAAAGTGAGAAAATAGCGATATCCACCGCGCGTCGAAACACTCATTGGTCCGCATACATCGGTATGTATGATTTCCAACAAGTCCGTTACTCGCTCCATTATTCCGGAGAACGGGGTTTTGATCATCTTGCCCTTGAGGCACGGCTCGCACGTGTCAAATGATTCAAAATCAAGAGACTCCAAAATTCCATCAGAATGGAGTTTCTTCATGCGTTTTACACCAATATGACATAGACGGCAGTGCCACAAATAAGTTGAATTGTCACTATCTACTTTGCATCTCTTAGCATCAATGTTATCGATGTGTGTTTCATTTCTTTCAAGATTCAGAAGAAATAAACCATTCATAGCAGGTGCATGACCATAAAAGATGTTACTCATATAAACAGAACAACCATTATTCTCCGATTTAAATGAATAACCGTCTTGTAATAAACACGATCCAGATATAATGTTCATGCTCAACGCAGGCACATAATAACATTTATTAAGGTTTAAAACTAATCCCGAAGGTAAAAATAAGGAGAGCGTGCCGACGGCCATCACATCAACTCTTGATCCGTTGCCAGCATGCATCGTCACCTCATCCCTTGCTAGCCGCCGTCTATTCCGTAGCTCCTGTTTCGATTTCAAAAATTAGCAACTGAACCAGTATCAAATACCCAGGCACTACAACGAGCGCTAGTAAGGTAAACATCAATAACATGTATATCAAATATACCTTTAATGGTGACAACCTTCTTGTCCGCTAAGTACTTCGGACAGTTGCGCTTCCAGTGACCCTTGTCCTTGCAATAGAAGCACTCAGTGTCCGGCTTAGGTCCAGACTTGAGCTTCTTCTCAGCAGGGGAAACGCGCTTGCCGCTGCCTTTCTTGAAGGACTTCTTTGCACCCTTACCTTTCTTGAAGCTAGGGGTCTTGTTGACCATCAACACATGATTATCTTTCTTGATGTCCACCTCCGCAGCTTTCAGCTTAGCGAAGAGCTCAGTGATCGTATCAGTGGAACCAATCTGATTGTGAGTAACTACAAAACCTTTGTAGCTAGGAGGGAGTGATTGCAGAACTCTGTCAATCTTGAGCTCTTCTGGAATATTGCAGTCCAGTTGCTCAAGACGTTGAGTTTAGCCCAACATCTTAATCCCGTGCTCACTGACGGAACTCCCTTCCTCCATCTTGCAGTTAAAGAACTTCTCAGAGATCTCATATCTCTCAGAACGGGCCTGAGTCTGAAACATGGTTTTCAGTTCCTCAAGTATCTCAAAGGGCCCGGCGAACTCCTCAAAACGATTTTGAAGGTCCGGTTCCATAGCAAACAACATGGTGCTCTTAATCACACCATAATCATCTTTGCACGACTGATAAACAGCTTTTTATCTGCCGGCGCATCTATAGCAGGGGCGTCACCTAGCGCTTTCTCAAGGACATAGTCCTTTTGTCCGCCAGCGAGAATGATTCTCAGATTGCGGAACCAGTTGGTGAAGTTAGACCCATTGTTCTTAAGCTTTTCTTTCTCAGCAAGTTGAAGTTGGACTTAGCCATTTGATCTACAAAATTTGCAAGTACAATTTAGACTATGTTCATGATAACTAGTTCAACTTAATCAAATTACTAGATGAACTCCCACTAAATTCAACATCCCTCAAGTTGTTTAGTGAACATGATCCAAATTCACCACACCTAATCCGATCTTCACGAGAAGAGATGTGGTTTCAATGGTGGACAACAAAGTGTCGATCATATCATTCATATGACTCATGTTTAACCTTTCGGTTTGTGTGTTCCGAGGCCATGTCTGTACATGCTAGGCTCGTCAAGTCAAACCCAAGTATTTCCGCGTGTGCAAAACTGGCTTGCACCCGTTGTATGTGAACGTAGAGTTTATATCACCCGATCATCACGTGATGCTTGAACACGACGAACTTTTGCAACGGTGCATACATGGGAGAACATAGTTTTATCTTGATCTTTAAGTGAGGAACCATCTTATAATGCTACCGTCACGATCTAAGTATAATAAGATACATAAAAGGATAAACATCACATGCATATAATTTTATGTGACATGGTATAGCCAATCTCCGCGCAATGATCTCCATCTTCTGTGTGCCAGCATGATCTCCATCACTCCACCATGATTGCCTCCACCATGAATAGCAACTACAACTATTGCTAACTACTTAGCGATAAAGTAAAGCTATTACATGGCGTATAAGAAGTTGACACACAGGTCATACACAATTATAAAGACAACCATATGGCTCCTGCCGGTTGTGTGCTCATCGACATGCAAGTCATGAAATATTACAAAACATGATCATTGCATACAACATACACATCATATCTTGGGCCATACCATATCACAAAAACACTCCCTACAAAAACAAGTTAGACGCCTCTACTTTGTTGTTGCATGTTTTACGTGGCTTATGGGAGTAACAATCTAAGAACGATTCTTACCTACGAAAAGCCACAATGGTGATATTATGGTTGCCAACATCCGGTGTAAATCCCATGACAACTATAGTGAGAGAAACTGGCATCCACCAGCCGCATGTGTGGAACAAGCCACACGTCAAGTGCGGAGCCGGTCTCGCGAACGAGGTCGTGTAAAGTTGGCCTGGACCACTTCGATCTCACTATCTCGCGTCATAATAAGTACACAACAATAGGCTTGCAACAGAAAACATCAACGCCCGCAACAAGCATGTTGCGTTCTACTCGCGAAACACATCTACGCATAGATCTAGCTCTGATACCACTGATGGGTTTCGCAGCATAGTAAATCAAAAAAATTATATGGATGCGAACGGGAAAGCCAAGATCTAATCTAGGAGATGCAATCAGCGATAGGGATAGATGAGATCTTTATACCCTTGAAGAAATCGCACAGCGGAACGTTCAACAGAACGTGGTTGATGTAGTCGTACTAGCCTTCTCCTCCTCGCGATCCGATCCGATCCAACGCCGCAAGTGGCGACGCCTCCGAGAGATGCACACGTACGGCACCGTGATGTCTCCTCCTTCCTCGGTCCAGCAAGTGGGGTGGAGAGATAGGTTGGATCTACAGCACGACGGCGTGGTGCAAAGGTGGAGATTTTCTGCGGCAGGGCTTCGCCTACGCACAGTCGGGAGAGAGAGAGAGAGAGGAGGGAAGCAGTATGACGGCTAGGGTTTTGGGGTGTGGGAGGAGGTTGCGCCCCTGCCCTATTTATATAGAGGGCTGGCCGGCTGCCCTTGCCCCTCCTCCAAGCCCTAGGGCCGGCGACCACAAGGGTGGAGTGGGGGGCAAGTCTCCCCCCTTCTATAAGATTCCCTAGGGTTTCCCCTAGGGTTTGGCCGGCTGGGCCTATGGGGCCTTGTGCCCCTGGACCAATGCGGCCAGGGCACTCCCTCGTAGGACCATGCCCCCATTCAACAATTGGAGCCACGTTGGTCCCACTTTGGAAGCTTCTAGAACCTTTTGGTACAATACCGAACATTCCGAAACAATTCCAAAATCCAAAAACTGCTTTCCTTTATATGAATCTTATTCTCCGGACCATTCTATAACCTCTCGTGATGTCCTGGATCTCATCCGAGACTCCGAACAAAAACTCATAAACCAATTATCCATTCTATCCTAGCGTCGAGACGCGTTAAGTGTGTGACCCTACGGGTTCGAGAATATGCAGACATGATCTTCTATCAATAATCAACAACGGGATCTGGAAACCCATATTGACTCCCACATATTCATCGATGATCATATCGGATGAACCACGATGCCAGGATTCAATTAATCCCATATATATATTCCCTTCGTCACGCGATATTTTACTTGCCCGAGATTCGATCGTTGGTATCGGGATACCTAGTTCAATCTCGTTCACAGCAAGTACTTTACTCGTTCCATAATCCGATATCACTTTGTGATTAACTCCTTAATCACGTGCTTGCAAGTGGTGTTGATATCGATTAACGAGTGGGCCCGAAGTATATCTCTCCGACTTGGGAGGTACAAATCCCATCTCGATACATACAACCCAACAAGTACTTTCCGATCACCTGAGAGACACCTTTATGATCACCCTCTCATAGGATGACGTTTGATGACCTCAAAGCTTTCTTCTGATACCAGGGAGTTGCATTATCTCATGGTCTAAGGAATACAATATTTGACATAAGAAAAAGCTTCGCAAAGATGAACACGATGACACGATCTAATTGCTCTGCTTGATTTGGGTCTGTCCATCATGTCATTCTCCCAATGACATGATCTCATCATTAATCGACAACTAATGTCTATGGTTAGGAAACCTTAACCATCATTAATCAATGAGCTAGTCCATAGAGGCGTACTAGGGACACAATGTTGTTCATAAACCACACAAGTATCAAAGTTTCCGCTTAATACAATTCTAGCATGGAATATAAACTTTATCATGAACAAGAATTATAATAATAACATCTTTATTATTGCCTCTAGGGCACAATTCCAACACTAGCAACACCTTTGAGTCGTTTCCTTCCTCCTACTGGTTCGATAACCTTGGTTTCTTACGGAGGGAAAACTTGTTGTTGTGCTCATCAGACCTTCCTCGTGGGGTCTCCCAACGAATCTCTATAGTGATCTGAGCGCATCAAAGACTTTCTGGCGCCATTGCCTGGGAGGCTAAGGACGTCTTCACAAGGGGAGTCCTTCATAGCCTTTCTCTTTACTTTGTTTTTGTTTTGCTTGGTTTCTTTTGTTTGATTTTGTTTGCCTATTTTTATCAAAAACTCCAAAAAAAATAGTTTAGTTTGATTTGCTTTCTCTTATAAAAAGCACAAAAAAAATTTAGTTCCTGCTCTAGTTGCTGCTGTTGTTGGCTTGCTCCACTTTTGTCAAAATGAACTATGCTGAGAACACCAAGTTGTGTGACTTCACTAGCACAAACAACAATGATTTCCTAAGTACTTCTATTGCTCCACCTGCTCCCGATGCTACCTTTTATGAAATTAAGCCTGCTTTGTTGAATCTTGTGATGAGAGAGCAATTTTCTGGTGTTAGTTGTGATGATTCTGCCGCCCACCTCAATAACTTTGTTGAACTTTGTGAGATGCAAAAATATAAGGATGTAGATGGAGATATTATTAAGCTCAAGTTGTTCTCTTTCTCTTTGAGAGGAAAAGCTAAATAATGGTTGCTATCCTTGCCTAGAAATAGTATTGATTCTTGGACTATCCTCCTGCTAAGATTATATCTGTGAGAAGTGAAATAATGAAATTTAAACAACTTGATAATGAACATGTTGCTCAAGCTTGGGAAAGAATGAAATATTTGGTTAAGAATTGTCCCACTCATTAACTTACTGCTTGGATGATTATCGAGACTTTTTATGCAGGTTTAAACTTCTCTTCAAGAAACCTGTTGGATTCGGCTGCTGGAGGTACTTTTATGACCATTACCTTGGGTGCTGCAACAAAGCTCCTTGATAATATGATGGTCAACTATTCTGAATGGCACACTGAGAGAGCTCCACATGGTAAGAAGGTAAATTCTGTTGAAGAAACCTCCTCTTTGAATGATAAGATTGATGTTATCATGGCTATGCTTGTTAATGGGAAAGCTCATATTGATCCAAATAATGTTCCCTTAGCCTCTTTGGTTGCTCAACAAGAGCAAGTTGATGTGAACTTCATTAGGAATAATAATTTTGGAAACAATGCTTATGGTAATAATTATAGGCCTTATCCTCCTAATAATGGCAATACTTATCATGGTAGATCTGGAATGCCTAGTGAAGATAGGATTCTAGAAGTTGAAAGATCCACTAAAAACTTTATGCAAATGCAATATGAGCAAAACAAGATATTCACTAAAACTATGGAAGAACAATTTGCTATCTTGAAAAATATTAGTCATCAGCTTGAGAATTTGAATAGATAAATTCCTAGTTTACAGTCAAAAATTTTGAGTATTGAGAAAAATATTTTATCTTTGTATGAAGCTCAGTCCTCTTTGATTAATAAAATGGCTGCTAAACCTGAAACTTTGGAAAGTACCTTTACTGCTACTCATGCCATACAAGTTACTATTGATGAAAATGTTAGACTGTTATCCCAAGTACATGTTAAGTGGGAAAGAGAAGCTGAAATTGCTAGAAACAATAGTGTGTACACTATCACCACCACCAATATGGATGCCACTAAACCACAAGAAGTCCCTATTCCTCCTACCACAATGCCTAAACCCAATGAGTCTACTACTAGTGATGCTAAGTTTGATTTTGATCTTGATGGTTGCAATATTTCTGAAGTGATTATGTTCCTACAAAAGCTTGCTAGAAGTCCTTATGCTAGTGATATGAAAGTAGCTTTCACCAAACATATTACTGATGCTCTTATTAAAATTAAGGAACAAAAGTTGAAACACAAAGCCTCTATTCGTAGGAAAGTAGAAGATAGTTTTGAACCCATTATTAATATGCAAGTGAATGACTTTGATCTCAAAGCTTCATGTGACCTTGGTTCTAGTGTCTCTATTATGCCTGGAAATATTTATAAAATGCTTGATTTGCCACCTTTGGAAGATTGCTATTTGGATGTTCCACTTAATGATAATGATAAAAAGAAACTCATGGGGAGTGTTAATTATGTTCTTATTATGGTTAACAATGCTTATGTCTCTGTTGATTTCTATGTTTTGGATGTTGAATACAATGTTTCTTGTCCTATTACTTTGGGAAGACCTTTTCTTAAAACTGTTGGTGCCATCATTGATATGAAAGAAGGCACCATTAAATATCATTTTCCATTCAAGAAAGGTATTGAACACTTCTCTATGAGGAGAGAGAAGTTTTGTTTTGCTCCTCCTTTGAAAGCAAGGTTTGATGTTAATGCTTCTTCATTTGAAAATACTTGATTCTTGCTTCGTGTGCCTAACTTAAAGGCGTTAAAGAAAAGTACTTATTGGGAGATAACCCAAAACTTTTCTTGAGTCTTGGAAGTTATTACTTCAGTAATGACCTCTCCTTATACTTTTTATTTGCTTTTTTTGTGCCAATAATAACCTCTAATGAGAGGGAAGTAAGATTTGGGGAGTAGCTGTCCCGAAACAGATTTTTGTTCTCCACCGTAAAATTTCGTATAAAATATCTGTAAGTCAGATTGAGTTGATATTTTCTGAATAAATCCCCTAGTATGTTAGATAACTTTTGTTAGTTCAACACTTTTTTATTTGAGCAACAAAAGGTCTTCGAAAAAATAGGTTTCTATCTGCTGGTCTGTTTTGACAGATTTCTACCATTATTTGCATTTGCTTCTTATTGATTCCTTTTTGGGAAATCGAGATTTTTGAGGGAATTGCTACAGTAGCTTGTGTTTTTAGTGAAACTTTTGCTATTCTAAAACTAAACCCAAAGGTCTATTATCTTTTGAATGCACTAATGTTGCTAATGAAAATTATGTGAAGTTTTGTATGAAGGAAAATTTTCAGGTGTAGAGAAAGAATGATGTAATGAGATGCAGAATGGACAAAATCTCAAGCTTGGGGATGCCACCCCATGTCACCCCAAGAAATATTCAAGAAGTACAAGCGTCAAAGCTTGGGGATTCCCAAGGCATCCCCTTCTTCATCAATAAAAAGCTCAGGTCTCTCTAGACACTTCGTTTTTATTGTTTCATGCACTGTTGTGTTATTCTTGGAGTGTCTTAGTTTTAGTTTAGTTTGCTTCAATAAAGTAGTTTGGACCCCCATTCTCGCTATGTTGTTTCAAATAAATTAATTGGTGTTGGAGAGGAGTAGAAAGTTCTTGCTTGAATAGTACAAGAGGAGCTTACTTTGACTATGACTTAGACTTTAACATGTTATGCTAGATGTTATTTTGGCCTTATTCTTAGTGATTATTTTTGTAGCATGATTTGTTCCAAACAATTGGGATTGCTTAGAGTGCCTTGAAGGAATCATGCGTTGTTTTAGCATACAAAAGCATAGTATTGTGGTATTCTCCTTTGATGCTTTGTTTAGGTTGACTTGGCACATGCTCACACCATGTTATGACTATGAACAAGTCACCATACCCTCTATGATCATTTAGTCCTTGACTAGTAGTACCACTTTATGCTTTGATTAGTAATGTTTTGTCGCTCTACATGATTATGACCATTATTGCTCTCTTAGTTGGTTGCTCCCAGTCTTTTGCTAGCCTCCACTTGTATTGAGTAAGCTCTACTCATGCATCCAA
The DNA here is from genome assembly GCA_916181665.1 of Avena sativa. Taxonomy (NCBI): domain Eukaryota; kingdom Viridiplantae; phylum Streptophyta; class Magnoliopsida; order Poales; family Poaceae; genus Avena; species Avena sativa. Next base: position 179,516,521 of record OV702284.1, on the reverse strand, counting down.
CTCCCAAGAAACTAAGTTATTCCAAAGTGTCCACTATAAATTCCTATGCATTGTGTGTTACTGTTGGAATTATGCCCTAGAGGCAATAATAAAGATGTTATTGTTATAATTCTTGTTCATGATAAAGTTTATATTCCATGCTAGAATTGTATTAAGCGGAAACTTTGATACTTGTGTGGTTTATGAACAACACCGTGTCCCTAGTACGCCTCTTTGGACTAGCTCATTGATTAATGATGGTTAAGGTTTCCTAACCATAGACATGAGTTGTCGGTTAATAATGAGATCATGTCATTAGGAGAATGATATGATGGACAGACCCAAATTAAGCAGAGCAATTAGATTGTGTCATCGTGTTCATCTTTGCGAAGCTTTTTCTTATGTCAAGTATTGTATTCCTTAGACCATGAGATAATACAACTCCCTGGTATCGTAAGAAAGCTTTGAGGTCATCAAACATCATCCTATGTGAGGGTGATCATAAAGGTGTCTCTGAGGTGATCGGAAAGTACTTGTTGGGTTGTATGTATCGAGATGGAATTTGTCCCTCCCGAGTCGGAGAGATATACTTCGGGCCCACTCGGTAATCGATATCAACACCGCTTGCAAGCACGTGGTTAAGGAGTTAATCACATAGTGATATCGGATTACGAAACGAGTAAAGTACTTGCTGTGAACGAGATTGAACTAGGTATACCGATACCAACGATCGAATCTCGGGCAAGTAAAATATCGCGTGACGAAGGGAATACATATATGGGATGTGGCATCCCGCCAAAACCACTACTAGAAAATCCCGTTGTTTTTGTGCATTGCATCATCATGACCGCATGCTCATGTCATCATGCCACATTGCATTTGAGCATCGTCATCATCTTGCATTTGCTTGCATAAAACTATTTGCGGAAAAACCTGTTTTTGTTTTCTAAATGCCCCATCTTTATTCAAACACCAAAACCCGGGTCTCCGGATTATTTTGTTTTGTCTGCTATCGGTTTGCAGAAGCTTTGTTTTAAACAAATAAAATATTAAATTATTTTAGTGGGGGCAGTCGAACGGGCCGAATCGACCCGGACGACCACCCCCAGAACAAATCGGTCCACCCCAAACCCTTTCCTACCAATCCTATCCTACCCACCCTGCCGCCACCTCACCCCCTCCAATCATCGCTCGCCACCTCATCTCCCCTCACCACTCCCTCCACTCAACCGCTGACACCTCACCCCTCCTCCTCTCCTCACCCAGCCGGACCCACCCACAGCACACAGCCAACACCCCCACTCAGCCCACCCTCAACCCTGTCACACCCACCCACGCAGTACCCACCTCTCCCTCTCTCACCCGTCCGCGGGCCCCGCTCCCCTGCCCCACCTGCCTGCCCCTCTCTCTCTCTCTCTCTGACCCACTTCCCCTGGGTCCCACCTTTCCCCACTGAACCGCCCCACCCGCCTGGCGCCCCACCATCCCGCACGCGCCCGCGTTCCCCCTTCTTCCTCCTTCCTCCCGCTCGGTCTCCCTCCTCTCCCTGCTCCGGCCAAGCTCCCCACCACCTCCGGCCGTCTCCGCCTCCGCGACCCACGCGCCCTGCTTGCCCTCCACTGCCCGCCGGCCTCCCTCTCCCTCCGCGCACGCTCCCTCCTCCCGCCTCCTCTTCTCTCACCGACGGGCCCCCTCGCCGCCGGCGCCCCCACCCTCCGCTCGCCAACCCCGACGCCGCCCGCTCTCCCTCCGGCCCCAGCGCCCTCGCCACCGCAGCCTCATCTCCCTCCCCACCCTTTCCTCCTCTCGTTGCACCCCGACCGCGCCGTCGCCCTCTCCGTCCGGCCCCCTCACCGCCCCCCGCTCGGCCTCGGCCCCCACCAGCGGCCGCCTCCACCTCGCCGCGGCCACGTGCTCCGGCCGAGCCCTCCTCGGAGCTCCGCTGCCCCCTCCCGCTCAGGTCGCCGCCCCGCGTCCCCGGGCTCGCCGTCGTCGGCCGCCCTCCACCTGCGACCGCCTCGCGCCGGCCCCGTCGTTCGTCGCCCCGCCCGACAGCGACGCCTCGCCGTTGCCGCGACCTCCCTCGCCGTTCCTCCTCCGGTCCGCACGTCCTCTGCCATGGACGTCGCTGAAGGCCTCCTGTTCTTCTAGTTCGGTTCCCCAACCGTGTGCTGCTTGTTTGTTTTCCTAGTGCAGTGGTACACCGGTTGCTCCTGCTGCTTGCCCAGTTCTCCACGGCCTCGTGTTCTAGCAGATGTGGCCGTTCGTTGCCCCGGTGTTCGTGATGTTTGTTTGTTGTCACGCGCGTGCGAAGTCACTGCTCCATGGCGAGTGCCGTTTTGGTGATGCTAGTGAAGTGGTGTGGATTATCTCGGCAAATACCAATGCGGCTATGAAGTCGATGAGATGGTGTTCATGTGCTGCCGCAAACCAAGACCTTCCGGCGGATGACGACGAGATTCGACAAGATCTTCCACACGGATCCCAAGTTCGTCTCGATCCGGAGACCGATCCCCGCGTCCGATCCCGAACCCTCGGAACTCCAAGATCGCCATGGAACGACAAGCACTTCACCCCGGAACGCCAAGTTCTCCCCCTTGAACGCCATGACCGTCTACACGACCCGACGACCGCGGATGCGACAAGACTGTCTCTCGGACGCCAAGTTCTTCGACCCCGGAGACCAATTCATCGGGACGTCAAGACCTCCTTCCGAACCCAAGTTCTCCGTCACGACACAACAAGTTCTCCTCCTGTATCCGGACCTCGCCGTCCCCGTCGAACCCTGAGACCGAACCCCGAACCCTCGAACCCCAAGATCGTCCGAACCCAGATGTGTGACCCCTGATCCGAGCCCCTATTTTATAAATGCCATCTATATACTTGTTGCATATTAAATTGTCATACTCGCATGCATCTTATCATGTGGTTTGGGGGCCTTATGCCGATTCACCTAATAATTAAATATGGGGCCCATATGTGGGCAAATCTAGTCTCATATTGGCCTCATTTAAATTTGTGTAGCGAACCGGCGCTACCTGTTGCCATGTAAAACAACATTTAAAATGGCGGGTATCTAAACAACTAGAACCATATATTTAATTGTCGGGACCCCGGTTCCGCTTAATATTGCCCAATTGCACCGCATATTTACCATGCCATACATCATTCATGCATCATGCCGATCTTCTGCCGTTGTATTAAATAGTGCATCCGGTGTTTCTTCTAGCGTTTTGCTTCTTCGCGGATTGGGCCGTTGAGTTGATGTGAGCTTCGCCCCGATCTTCGGATGAACCTTCGACAATGTTTTCAGGCGAGCATCTCCCCCTTTTCTACCTATCTTACTTTTATAGTATTTATTCCCTCCTGTTGATCTATTGCTATCTGTGTTGCGATGCTCTAGTTTTCGTACCCGTGATATCCCTCGCAGCCTTATATTGCCTTGGACACCTCCTATTACATGTTGTTTGGTAGATAGTGGGACTTGCGCGTCGTAGTCGCTTGCTCAAGTGCTGTTGCGTGTCGTCAAGTGCCATAGTTGTTGGTGTATTTCCGCATGTTGATGTTGGAGATGATCATGGTTTTACTTATCGTTCACTTTAATTCCTGTTTAACAACTAAAATTGAAGTAAGTAAGCAGAGGCACAGGTGGGCAATAGATGTTATTTGGTTGTTAACCGTCCACTTGTGTCCCGTAGGACCCCGAGTACTTGATACCCGTTCCTTGAATATTCACGCTATCCACATCCGGGAGGCTTATGGGACCCCCCTGAGCCAGAGCTTGAATCAGTCTTATTTCTTGGGGCCACAAACTAGTTTGAGGTTTTATTTACTATCCTGTACTTATGCCATGCTACTGCTTTATTTATGATTGTGCGAGGAGCACGCTGTACTGTTTAGGTAAGCGGAATGTTTTCGCGGTATCGACAAGCCCAGTTTTGGGTTCCCAGTCGTTTACAGCCATTGTCGCAAACCTTGAGTCCGTCTCGGAGTCAGCTGGCTTCGTTGCGGGTCTACTCAATGGGGTGGCCCCCTGAAATATTTCTGAATCCTGTGATTGCTTTGTCGTGAAAGCCTCGTTGGGTTTTGATTTGGTTTTTCCGAGGTTGATCGAGTGTGTGTTGCTATTGGTGCACCCCGGCCGGGTAAAACTTTCTGAAAGCCGTGTCCGCGGTTATGGACGACTTGGAGCACAGTATCTCGATCATAGACAACTATAACTAAAGTAGTGCTATAAATTTGACTTTATAATGACTAGTAATCAGCTTCACTATAATGGAATGGCTAATTAAAACTGCCAACAATTGCTTGCTTGGGTCGTCGCTTGCGACCATTGTAACTGACTAGTAAGTATTGCAACTAAAACGGAATGGCTAAATAAAAGTACCAACAACTGCTGGGTTTTGGGTTATCTCATGCTATTTGTATCTGACTAGTAAGTGTTGCAACTACAACGGAATGGGTAACTAAAATGGCCCACTGCTTATTTTATCAGGACGATTATCTACACCTGACTAGTAATTGCTGCAACGATAACTGAATAAATAAAACTGCCAACGGTGTGAGTTCCTCGGTTGACTTCCTCGTTTGGTCTCGAGGGGGAAACACCAGGATGGGTTTGTTTGATGTTAGAATCAGGTTGGATCCGAATAGGTCTTTCTTACCCCTCTCTGATCGCCGCTAGTTGTATCGAGTCTCTATAGGTTGTTTAGTGCATGCTGCCGCTGCCGCTTCAGTCCACCATACCTATGTAGGCGAGGACCGCCGAATTCTAGTCTCGCCGTGTACTGGCCTCAGTACTGACGCTCCTCTTTTTCCTTTGCCCTTTGTCGGCACCCCTTTTGTTCAAGCAGGTTTTGAGTTCGACGTCGTTAGCAGGGTTACCCTTCCGGCTTGGCCTGGGCAGGGTTATGGACGCCATTGGTTATTCTTCAGGGCTCTCAGCCCCATTTGCATCTTGTCCGTAGTCGGACGCTGTATCATTTTCAAGGTGATTTGGATCTTTGTACCGTATATCTGTATTCTTGACTCAGTGAGTCGCTGTTGTATATATCTGTTCTGTGGGTCCCATCGAGGACTGTTGTGTAATGTTATTACTTCGTTTTCCACCCGCACGAAAGTGCCTGGTGGGCACCTTTGAATCGTTTCTATGCGGGTTTGGCGGGTTTCGCTAAAACTTGCATAGGGTCGATTCTGAGGGTGTTACACTGGATTAATTGAATCCTGACATCGTGGTTCATCCGATATGATCATCGATGAATATGTGGGAGTCAATATGGGTTTCCAGATCCCACTGTTGATTATTGATAGAAGATCATGTCTGCATATTCTCGAACCCGTAGGGTCACACACTTAACGTGCCTTGGCGCTAGTATAGAATGGATAATTGGTTTATGAGTTTTTGTTCGGATTCTCGGATGAGATCCAGGACATCACGAGAGGTTCCAGAATGGTCCGGAGAATAAGATTCATATAAAGGAAAGCAGTTTTTGGATTTCGGAATCGTTTCGGAGTATTCGGTATTGTACCGGAAGGTTCTAGAAGCTTCCGGAGTGGGACCAACATGGCCCCACTTGTCGGAGGGCTGCGTGGGCCTAAGAGGGAGTGCCCTAGCCGCTTTGGGCCAGGGGCACAAGGCCCCATAGGCCTAGCCGGCCAAAACCCTAGGGGAAACCCTAGGAACCCTTCTAGAAGGAGGGGGAAACTTGCCCCCCACTCCAACCCTTGGGGCCACCGCCCTAGGGCTTGGAGGAGGGGCCAAGGGGCCGGCCAACGCCCTATATAATGTGGGCAGGGGCGCACCCCTCTCTCCCCACTCCTCCAACCCTAGCCGCCGTCCTGCTGCCCTCCACCTCTCTCTCTCTCTCCCGACTGCGCGTAGGCGAAGCCCTGCCGCAGAAACTCTCCACCATAGCACCACGCCGTCGTGTTGCAGATCCAATCCATCTCTCCACCCCACTTGCTGGACCAAGGAAGGAGGAGACGTAGCGGCACCGTACGTGTGCATCTCTCGGAGGCGCCGTCACTTGCGGCGTTGGATCGGATCGCGAGGAGGAGAAGGCTAGTTTGACTACATCACCCACGTTCCGCTGAACGTTTCCGCTGTGCGATTTCTTCAAGGGTATGAACATCTCATCTATCTCTCTTGTTGATTGCATCTCCTAGATTAGATCTTGGCTTTCTTGTTCGCATCCATAGAATTTTTTTGATTTACTATCCTGCGAAACCCTTCAGTGGTATCAGAGCCAGATCTATGCGTAGATGTGTTTCACGAGTAGAACGCAACATGCTTGTTGCGGGCGTTGATGTTTTTTGTTGCAAGCCACTTGTTGTGTATTTCTTATGGCGCGGCATAGTGAGATCGAAGCGGTCCAGGCCAACTTTACGCGACCTCGTTCGCGAGACCGACTCCGCACTTGACGTGTGGCTTGTTCCACACATGCGGCTGGTGGATGCCAGTTTCTCTCACTATAGTAGTCATGGGATTTACACCGGATGTTGGCAACCATAATATCACCGTTGTGGCTTTCCGTAGGTAAGAATCGTTCTTAGCTTGTTACTCCCATAAGCCACGTAAAACATGCAACAACAAAGTAGAGGCGTCTAACTTGTTTTTGCAGGGAGTGTTTTGTGATATGGTATGGCCCAAGACATGATGTGTATGATGTATGCAATGATCATGTTTTGTAATATTTCACGACTTGCATGTCGATGAGTACACAACCGGCAGGAGCCATATGGTTGTCTTTATAATTGTGTATGACCTGTGTGTCAACTTCTTATACGTCATGTAATAGCTTTACTTTATCGCTAAGTAGTTAGAAATAGTTGTAGTTGCTATTCGTGGTGGAGGCAATCATGGTGGAGTGATGGAGATCATGCTGGTGCGCACAAGATAGAGATCATTGCGCGGAGATTGGCTATACCATGTCACATAAAATTATATGCATGTGATGTTTATCCTTTTATGTATCTTATTATTCTTAGATCGCGACGGTAGCATTATAAGATGATTCCTCACTTAAAGATCAAGATAAAATTGTGTTCTCCCCATGTATGCACCGTTGCGAAAGTTCATCGTGTTCAAGCACCTCGTGATGATCGGGTGCTATAAACTCTACATTCACATACAACGGGTGCAAGCCAGATTTGCACACGCAGAAATACTTGGGTTTGACTTGACGAGCCTAGCATGTACAAACATGGCCTCGGAACACACGAACCAAAAGGTTAAGCATGAGTCATATGAATGATATGATCGACACTTTGTTGTCCACCATTGAAACCACATCTCTTCTCGTGAAGATCGGATTAGGTGTGGTGAATTTGGATCGTGTTCACTAAACAACTTGAGGGATGTTGAATTTAGTGGGAGTTCATCTAGTAATTTGATTAAGTTGAACTAGTTATCATGAACATAGTCTAAATTGTATTTGCAAATTTTGTAGATCAAATGGCTAAGTCCAACTTCAACTTCAACGTTTTTGCTGAGAAAGAAAAGCTTAAGAATAATGGGTCTAACTTCACCAACTGGTTCCGCAATCTGAGAATCATTCTCGCTGGCGGACAAAAGGACTATGTCCTTGAGAAAGCGCTAGGTGACGCCCCTGCTATTGATGCGTCGGCTGATGAAAAAGTTGTTTATCAGTCGTGCAAAGATGATTATGGAGTGATTAAGAGTACCATGTTGTTTGCTATGGAAACGGACCTTCAAAATCGTTTTGAGGAGTTCGCCGGGCCCTTTGAGATACTTGAGGAACTGAAAACCATGTTTCAGACTCAGGCCCGTTCTGAGAGATATGAGATCTCTGAGAAGTTCTTTAACTGCAAGATGGGGGAAGGGAGTTCCGTCAGTGAGCACGCCATTAAGATGTCGGGCTACACTCAACGTCTTGAGCAACTGGACTGCAAGATTCCAGAAGAGCTCAAGATTGACAGAGTTCTGCAATCACTCCCTCCTAGCTACAAAGGTTTTGTAGTTACTCACAATCAGATTGGTTCCACTGATACGATCACTGAGCTCTTCGCTAAGCTGAAAGCTGCAGAGGTGGATATCAAGAAAGATAATCATGTGTTGATGGTCAACAAGACCCCTAGCTTCAAGAAAGGTAAGGGTGCAAAGAAATCCTTCAAGAAAGGCAGCGGCAAGCGCGTTGCCCCTGCTGATAAGAAGCTCAAGTCTGGCCCTAAGCCAGACACTGAGTGCTTCTATTGCAAGGACAAGGGTCACTGGAAGCGCAACTGTCCGAAGTACTTAGCGGACAAGAAGGCTGTCACCATTAAAGGTATATTTGATATACATGTTATTGATGTTTACCTTACTAGCGCTCGTTGTAGTGCCTGGGTATTTGATACTGGTTCAGTTGCTAATATTTGTAACTCGAAACAGGAGCTACGGAATAGATAGCGGCTAGCAAGGGATGAGGTGACGATGCGCGTTGGCAATGGATCAAAAGTTGATGTGATGGTCGTCGACACACTCTCCTTAGTTTTACCTTCGGGATTAGTTTCAAACCTTAATAATTGTTATTATGTGCCTGCGTTGAGCATGAACATCATATCTGGATCGTGTTTATTGCAAGACGGTTATTCATTTAAATCGGAGAATAATGGTTGTTCTATTTATATGAATAATATATTTTATGGTCATGCACCTATTGTGAATGGTTTATTTCTTCTGAATCTCGAAATAAATGAAACGCACATCCATAACATTGAGGCTAAGAGATGCAAAGTAGATAGTGATAATCGAACTTATTTGTGCCACTGCCATCTAGGTCATATTGGTGTAAAACGCATGAAGAAACTCCATTCTGATGGACTTTTGGAGTCTCTTGATTTTGAATCATTTGACACGTGTGAGCCGTGCCTCATGGGCAAGATGATCAAAACCCCGTTCTCTGGAATAATGGAGCGAGCAACAGACTTGTTGGAAATCATAAATACCGATATATGCGGACCAATGAGTGTTTCAACGCGCGGTGCATATCGCTATTTTCTCACTTTTACTGATGACTTAAGTAGATATGGGTATGTCTATTTAATGTAACATAAATCTGAAACATTTGAAAAGTTCAAAGAATTTCAGAACGAAGTGGAAAACCATCGTAACAGGAAAATTAAATTTCTATGATCCGATCGTGGAGGTGAATATTTGAGTTATGATTTTCTCACGCATCTTAAAGCAAGCGGAATCGTTTCGCAACTCACGCCAGCGCAATGGTGTGTCTGAACACTGGAATCGAACTCTATTAGATATGGTACGATCGTTGATGTCTCTTACAGATTTGCCGTTATCATTTTGGGGTTATGCATTAGAAACCGCTGCATTCACTTTAAATAGGGCACCATCTAAATCCGTTGAGATGACGCCGTATGAACTATGGTTTGGTGCTAAACCTAAGTTGTCATTTCTTAAAGTTTGGGGATGCGAACCTTACGTCAAGAAGTTGATGCAGGACAAGCTCGAACCCAAAGCGGAGAAATGCGCCTTCATAGGATACCCTAAGGAAACGATTGGGTATACCTTCTACCACAGATCCGAAGGCAAAGTGTTTGTTGCAAAGAACGGATCCTTTCTTGAGAAGGAGTTTCTCTCGAAAGAAGTGAGTGGGAGGAAGGTAGAGCTAGACGAGGTTACTGAACCTTCTCTCGAGTTGGAGAGTAGCGCAGCACCTAAAATTGTTCCAGTGCCGTCTGCACCAACAAGAGAGGAAGCTAATGAAGAGGATCATGAAACTTCAAACGATGCTACTACTGAACTTCGTAGGTCGACAAGGTCACGTGCCACTCCTGAATGGTACGGCAACCCTATCTTACCCGTCTTGTTGTTAGACAACAGTGAACCTGCGAACTATGAGGAAGCAATGATGAGCCCAGACTCTGAGAAATGGCTAGAGGCCATGAAATCCGAATTGGGATCCATGAGCGAAAACCATGTATGGACTTTGGTGGACCCTCCTAGCAACCGTAAGGCCGTTGAGTGCAAATGGATTTTCAAGAAGAAAACATACGCGGATGGTAATGTTACTATCTATAAATCTCGGCTTGTCGCAAAAGGTTTTCGACAAGTTCAAGGTGTTGACTACGATGAGACTTTCTCTCCCGTAGCGATGTTTAAGTCCATTCGGATTTTATTAGCAATTGCTGCATTTCATGATTATGAAATATGGCAGATGGATGTCAAGACTGCGTTCCTCAATGGCAACATTGATGAAGAGTTGTATATGATGCAGCCCGAAGGTTTTGTCGATCCTAAGGATGCTGATAAGGTGTGCAAACTTCAGCGTTCCATTTATGGACTGAAGCAAGCATCTCAGAGTTGGAACCTTCGTTTTGATCAAGTTATCAAGAGCTTTGGATTTGTTCCAAATTGCTACGAAGCTTGTATCTACAATAAAGTGAGTGGGAGCTCAGTGACATTTTTAGTACTATATGTGGATGACATATTGATTATTGGAAATGACATTGGTATGCTTAACGATGTGAAGAGTTATTTGAACAAATGTTTTTCAATGAAAGATCTAGGAGAAGCTGCTTATATATTAGGCATAAAAATCTATAGAGATAGACAAAGACGCCTAATAGATTTAAGCCAAAGTACATACCTAGACAAAGTTCTGAAAAGGTTCAGAATGGATAAGGCAAAGAAAGGTTCAGTGCCTATGTTGTCAGGTAAGATATTGAGCAAGGCTCAGTGTCCAGCTACGGTAAATGATAGAGAAGCTATGAGCAAAGTGCCTTATGCCTCGGCCATAGGTTCTATCATGTATGCCATGTTGTGTACTAGACCGGATGTGTCCAATGCTCTTAGTTTGACGAGCAAATACCAAAGTGATCCAGGAGTGGAACACTGGACAGCCGTGAAGAACATCCTAAAGTATTTAAATAGGACTAAAGAAATGTTCTTAGTCTATGGAGGTGATGAGCAGCTCGTCGTAAAAGGTTACGTCGACGCTAGTTTCGACACCGACCCAGATGATTCTAAATCTCAGACAGGATACGTTTATATTTTGAATGGAGGAGCTGTGAGCTGGAGAAGCTGCAAGCAAAGCGTAATCGCGGGATCTACAACGGAAGAGGAATACATGGCTGCTTCAGAAACGTCAAGTGAAGGAGTTTGGATCAGGAACTTCATCACTGAGCTTGGTGTGGTTCCAAGTGCCTTGGACCCACTGGAGATATTGTGCGACAACACTAGTGCCATAGCACTGGCTAAGGAACCAAGATATCATCCAAAGACGAAGCACATCAACCGCCATTTTCATATAATTCGAGATTATATAGCAGATGGAGATCTGAAGATTAGCAAAGTACACACGGATCTGAATGTCGCAGATCCGTTGACTAAACCTCTTCCACGAGCAAAACATGATAAACACCATAATGCCATGGGTGTTAGATTGTTGCTAGATGTAAACTAGATTATTGACTCTAGTGCAAGTGGGAGACTGTTGGAATTATGCCCTAGAGGCAATAATAAAGATGTTATTGTTATAATTCTTGTTCATGATAAAGTTTATATTCCATGCTAGAATTGTATTAAACAGAAACTTTGATACTTGTGTGGTTTATGAACAACACCGTGTCCCTAGTACGCCTCTTTGGACTAGCTCATTGATTAATGATGGTTAAGGTTTCCTAACCATAGACATGATTTGTCGGTTAATAATGAGATCATGTCATTAGGAGAATGATATGATGGACAAACCCAAATTAAGCAGAGCAATTATATCGTGTCATCGTGTTCATCTTTGCGAAGCTTTTTCTTATGTCAAGTATTGTATTCCTTAGACCATGATATAATACAACTCCCTGGTATCGGAAGAAAGCTTTGAGGTCATCAAACATCATCCTATGTGAGGGTGATCATAAAGGTGTCTCTGAGGTGATTGGAAAGTACTTGTTGGGTTGTATGTATCGAGATGGAATTTGTCCCTCCCGAGTCGGAGAGATATACTTCGGGCCCACTCGGTAATAGATATCAACACCGCTTGCAAGCACGTGGTTAAGGAGTTAATCACAAAGTGATATCGGATTATGGAGCGAGTAAAGTACTTGCTGTGAACGAGATTGAACTAGGTATACCGATACCAACGATCGAATCTCGGGCAAGTAAAATATCGCGTGACGAAGGAATACATATATGGGATTAATTGAATCCTGGCATCGTGGTTCATCCGATATGATCATCGATGAATATGTGGGATTCAATATGGGTTTCCAGATCCCGCTATTGATTATTGATAGAAGATCATGTCTGCATATTCTCGAACCCTTAGGGTCACACACTTAACGTGTCTCGACGCTAGGATAGAATGGATAATTGGTTTATGAGTTTGTGTTCGGAGTCTCGGATGAGATCCAGGACATCATGAGAGGTTCCGGAATGGTCCGAAGGATAATATTCATATAAAGGAAAGCAGTTTTTGGATTTCGGAATCGTTTCGGAGTATTCGGTATTGTACCGGAAGGTTCTAGAAGCTTCCGGAGTGGGACCAACGTGGACCCACTTGTCAGAGGGCTGCGTGGGCCTAAGAGGGAGTGCCCTGGCCGCTTTGGGCCAGGGGCACAAGGCCCCATAGGCCCAGCGGGCCAAAACCCAAGGGGAAACCCTAGGAACCCTTCTAGAAGGAGGGGGAAACTTGCCCCCCACTCCAACCCTTGGGGCCGTCGCCCTAGGGCTTGGAGGAGGGGCCAAGGGGCCCGGCCAGCCCCCTATATAATGTGGGCAGGGGCGCACCCCTCCCTCACCACTCCTCCAACCTTAGCCGCCATCCTGCTGCCCTCCACCTCTCTCTCTCCCGACTGCGCGTAGGCGAAGCCCTGCCGCAGAAACTCTCCACCATAGCACCACGCCGTCGTGTTGCAGATCCAATCCATCTCTCCACCCCACTTGCTGAACCAAGGAAGGAGGAGACGTCGCGGCACCGTACGTGTGCATCTCTCGGAGGCGCCGTCACTTGCGGCGTTGGATCGGATCGGATCACGAGGAGGAGAAGGCTAGTTCGACTACATGACCCACGTTCTGTTGAACGTTTACGCTGTACGATTTCTTCAAGGGTATGAAGATCTCATCTATCTCTCTCGTTGATTGCATCTCCTAGATTAGATCTTGGCTTTCTTGTTCGCATCCGTAGAATTTTTTTGATTTACTATGCTGCGAAACCCTTCAGTTACACCATTCCAAGTATATTATTGTTTTCATCTATCTTCCAATTTAAAAGTATTTTGTTATGTGAAAACTTAGTGACTAAAGCTCTCACAAACTTTATGGCACACTTTATTTTTATTTCCCCTAATAAACTTGAACCATTGTGTCATATATGTTGTATATGCTTGCACTTATATGTTGGAATTAGCAGAACCATGTTGTCACGGGGAACACTTTTAACATTGCACTTGTACTTTGTAAACAGTTGATATCATGCTCTTTTGTTTATGGATGTCGTCGGTGTGAAATAAAAGGGGAGCTTGTAAGTCCATGGAGTTATGTATGTGTGTTAGAGAAACGCCTGGGCCGCTGGCCTAAGCCATGCCTAATCATGGTGGAAACTTGTAGCATCACCATAGTGAGTAATCTATGAAGCTTTCTTCTTATAAAAAAGAGAGACATATTGAAAAGAGGAAAGAGAGAAAAAGCACCATTTTCCCATGGTAAATAAGAAGATTGCTGAGATGCTCATTTTCTGCTTGCCTTGTCATTTTGATTATGGGATAGCTCCTGTATCATGTGCAAGGGGTACCTCGTTGGCGGTTCTCTATGATACACATGTACTTACTATGACAAGAACTTACATGTGACTAAAGTTGAGTAGCATGAGGAGCGGCCCTCGTATTCAAGGGACATGAGATTGCCAACTTATACTTTGTCAAGCATATACTCCATAGTTTGTTCACTTTAACCTTAATCACTTTCAGATGCTTATGATAGGGGGTATGAGGGCTGAAAGCTAACAAGTACCATAATTTTTGGAAGCTCTTTTTGAAACTTGAAATCCCTGCTTCCCTTTATGAAGGGCATTTCTTCCATAATTATATTGAGTCTCCACCTTCTATACTTAGGCACCAATTAAGAGAGCATAGTTGTCATTCTTAGTTTTATGTGCATTGTCCCAAAACTTATTGATTGATGCATATTGTTGATATTACTTGTTCTTGTGCTATTTGTATCTAGTCAGTCTTATGAACTTTGAAGGTGTCCTATGCATCTATTTGCTACTCCATGAGGGACAAGCTGGATGTCACTGTGCTATGTTTTTTGTATGTGAAACAAACAAACGTCTTTCAATGCATGTTATTCATGATATTTATTTGTAACCTTTCATATTGCATGCATAGTTACTTTGCCTTACTGTTAGAACTCCATCTTTCATGCTCATGTTTAGAGTTCTTTGATCCCAGCTTTCAATGCTTGCAAATGGTTTGATCTTGATTTTGATGGTGCATGTCACCTCAAAAATTATTCTTTTTATCACTTACCTCCTCGAGGACGAGCAGGAGTTAAGCTTGGGGATGCTTGATACGTCGGAAACATATCTCTAATTTTTTATGTTCCATGCTTGTTTAGTATCTACTTTTCTTTGCTTTGTCTACATTTTGAGGTGTTTTTATATGTTTTTCTAGACTAACCTATTAACAAGATGGCACTATGCCAGTTGCATGTTTCCTTCTGTTTTTGGTTCGAGAAAAGGCAGAAAAACAATATTCTCGGAATTGGACGGGACAAAAGCCAAAGTCAATATTTTACCGTGGGGAACATAGAGCCAGAGTACGAGACGGAGGGGAGACACCAGGGGGCCACACCCCCTGGCCACGCGGCTGGGCCCAGCCCGCGCCTGGGGGGTGCGGCTGCCCTGGCTGCCCTTGCCTCACCTCTTCGCCTATAAAGACTCCCCGATACCAAAACCCTAAGTACCCGATCAATATTCCACGAAACCGTCTATAGCCGCCGCCACCATCGTCCCTAGATCGGGGGGATCTGAAGCTCTTTCCGGCACCCTGCCGGAGGGGAGATCATCCCGAAGGCCTTCTTCTTCATCATGCCAGCCTTCGGTATGAAGCGTGAGTAGTTCCACCTTGGACTATAGGTCCATGTAGTAGCTAGATGGTTGTATCTCCTCCTTTGTGCTACCATGTTTAGATCTTGTGAGCTCCGTTCATGATCAAGATCATCTATTTGTAATCATGCATGTTGTGTTTGCGGGGATCCGATGGATATTGAGATTACTATGTCAGATGGATTAATTGTTTTGTCTTATTTGATTCTATCATGTCTGTGTTGTTTGTGATCTTGCATGCTCTCTGTTTCTAGTAGCTATCTTGGCCAAGTAGATGCTAGTGACTCCAAGAGGGGGTATTTATGCTCGATAGTGGGTTCATGCCTCTATTTAATCTAAGGGAAGTGACATAAATCTCAAAGGTTTTAGATGTCCTGTTGATACTAGGGGGAAAACAATGGTCTCTTCTTCATGGAACAAGTGGATTGTTTACCTTACACACTTTGCTTAAATCAGTTATCCATTGCTTGCAACTTAATACTATAGGTTGTTCAGATGATAGCATGAAGGTGGATTATTAGTCATAGATGCAGTTGGATGGCAGTCTATGCATCTTGTTGTATTGCCCAATCGAATCTCATAGGATCATGAATGTCTAGTATTGCATTGTTATGCCTTGCTCAGTCCTGTCAATTTCCTTGCTGTAATTTGTTTACCCAGCATGCCATGTTTGTTTATCTTAAAAAGAACACCTCTAGTGAACTATGGACCCTGGTCCAATCTTTATCATTGATACGTCTTCCATTGTTACTGATTAATTTATGCAAACCACCATTACCTTCCACACCATACAGTTAAACCTTTGTTTTCAGCAAACCGGTGAGATTGATAACCTCACTGTTTGTTGGGGCAAAGTCTTGAGTTTGTATTATGCAGGTTTCCAAGTTTCTAGCAACACCTTTGAGTCGTTTCCATCCTCCTACTGGTTCGATAACCTTGGTTTCTTACTGACGGAAAATGTAACATCCCAACATTAGAGCTTAGAAATAAGCTGAACCCAGATGTATGCATTGCATTCATGCATAGAAAATCCAAATAATTTTCGCGCTTTTGAACAAAACTTGTCAAAGTGATTGAAGGTTCTGTCAACTTGATGGAATTGAAGTAGATCATCAAGTTGACTGCGATAAGTTTCAATATGACCTTTGTTAAAACCTTATTTTTGGTAAGGGAGATTTGATCTAAGGGAGATTTTGGTAAGGGTAGATCAAATGTAATAAAAGTTAAACTCTAATACATTTGTTAATGATTTATATTTGATCCTTAGGTGATCATATTATAGTATTCATTACAACAACTCATGAATACCAAGTTATAAATATAACTTAAGTATAGGAATGTAACAACTTAATATTGACCTATCTTAATCTCATCTACTTATACCATGAGTATAATGGTAATACCTAACCTTAACTCTTTAGTGAGATTGAGTAGGAAAGAAGCCAAGTCAAGATCATTCACCATATATCTTTCTTTCCATGTCATCCTTATGGAACCCTATCTCAATATATGTTGTTCATCAATGTTGAGTAATCAACTATTGATTCACCAATTCTTCATCTACCAATTCTTGATCTAGCAACTCTTGCTCTTAACATAGCATTCATTTTAGTCCTTAAGAGAAAGAAGTAAGAAGAGGTAAGTGGTAATGCTAGTATTAGATATCATCTATAGGATGGGAGTGATTGAAGGAAATCAAATCAATATGGTAACAAAGAAGGTTACAAGGATGAATCCTGAAGATAGATACCCAGTAGTAATCCTATTGGATCAAGTAAGCATAGTCCATGAATAGAATCCCTTAATCCAATAGAGATACTAAGAAGATAATTTCAATACAACTATAATGTTGTATTGATGAAGCCTTGATTAGCCAACTGGATACCTAAACCACAAAGGATTATAATGACCATGCCTTATTCACCAAGATTGAATGCTTATATCATGTATAAGTGATATTGGTGGATAAAACATGATTGAACCCTAGTATAGCAATGTTATTCTAGGTTAGCCATGACAAGTCATATTAATATAATGGGAGGTTGGAGTATTTGTTACTAGAGTTAAGTAGAGGCAAGATAGTATGATTAAGATGATGTTAGAGCAACATTGGATTAAAGAAGTAGTATTTTCCTCTTTGTAAATACTAGCACTTGAAGTGAAGTAGGATTTGATGTATACATCTATTGAGGTGATATTAGTGAAGGATGATAAAGGAAGAGCATGAATGGAAGTATCTCTAAACATTTGTTAGATTGGAGGTTATCAGTAGTAGAGTAGTAGATATAACCAAGTCTGGATAGGTGAAGATTATGAAAATCTTTAGTGTCAAGCTCATTGGATTTATCAATGGGTTCAAAAGAATAAAAGGTGGATAAGAATATTCTTAAGAAGTAGATCTCATCATGATAACACATGATGAGTGATATGGAGAAGTAGTATATCTAGGAAAGGAATTCTTTTAGTAGAAGTCAAGAGTTATGAATTGTGGAGGATAGGAATTCTTGGTAAACCCTAAACCCTAAATCTATAACCAAGGTTAATATCCATCTCATATGTTGGATAAATCATTTTATTTTCACAATGCTTTATAGGAATAATTTCCTATATCAAATCACTTAAGCGCATCTTTGTCATTCTCAACCATCATTATCTTAGTTGCTTAAGAACTATCTTTATCAATTCTTCCTTATAAGTTAGCCTAGGAAACAACCCCATTATTTTACTTTAAATGGTGATATCATTAAAAATCACAAATATAAAGACAATGTGTTTAGCCATTAATCTTTATTCACGTCAACAAAGGAATATAAGTAAATTAAGAACCCTAAACCCTAGGGTAAGCATTTACAATTCAAACTCTAACTCTTTTATTAGTTATAATAAAATATATATACCTTGTTATTACCTAGATTCATGGGAGTAATATTAATCATGTTAAATCCTTAGTATATTATGCATCAAATAACAATTAAGGGTCACTATGTATAAAATTTTCTTTAATATTATAAATAATAAGAAACAATTTTCAAGGGTTAATAGTAAAACATTCTTTAATAAGCTTATGAGTATTAGATAAATTAAATTCATTTCAAAAGGCCCTCACAAATAATAATAGGAAAAGTATATATATAAAGAAAATAAAGAAAAAATAACAATATATAATAAAAGCTCACAAATTGATTCTTAATAATTTTATTGTTGCTGCAAGTATTCAGCAAATAAAATTCCATAAAGAAAAGTTCAAACCAAATATGAAAATACAAACCTGAAACTAAAATAGAAAACAAAAAAAGAGAATAAAAAATGGACTCAGACCAGGAACTGGCCCTTGGCCCGTTACCCCTCTCAGTTACTCGTCGCTCGCGTGCACCACACTGCAGCCCACTTCGGCCTGCGACCAGCCCACCAGCAGTCCGTACCGCTTCGGTCTTCTGTTTCTTGTCGTCTTCCTCGCCGGTAGAAGCAGCTGCGTGGCGTCGCGGCGGTCGTCGATCTCCGATGCGCTATGATGCGCGCCACCGCCGGTGAGGAGGGGGATAAGAACGCCCACGTCCTCCTTTCTCCATCCATACCCATATCAATCCCTCTCGTTTTCTCTATCTCTCTCGCGCACAGGACACCGAACCCTAGCTCGCCGGAGGCTGTCGTCCTCGTTGTTTCGCGTCGCCCTAAGTTCCGTCGAGGACACTGGCATGACCTTCACGGTCTCCTCATTCCTTCCAGCTGAGCCACGCTTGCCCTCAAGCCTGCAATTGTCTGAATCGAAACCTCCATCTCTGACGCCGACGACCGTTGTTGCCATCGATTCCGGTCGAGTCTCGACTCACCAACACCTTCTCGAGCTTCCTGGTAAGATTCTAAGCATGATAGTACTCTCCGTTTCCTCGATTGCTTCCATTAGTATGCGTTCGACGTTTACCTACCACCGCCATCGTCGGTCCCTCGTCGTGCACCGTGCTACGGTGAACATTTTCGAGCGGCGCAGCCACTAGGTGACTCTACATGTTGCACTGAATCGAACGACACCACTCTCGTGTGCGCGCGTGCTCTCGATCAACAGATCGATCCACGATATGTGAGATCATCAGCGGATGATGTCAGCATGACATCATGCTGACGTCACCCCAGCCCTGTCCAACCATTTGACTTGGTCCACTGCTCGCGTGGCATCTGACATGGTCTTGACCCCACGGGTCAGTGACCAGAGTAGAGTTAGGTTGGGTGTAAAAAGTAAAATGGTTATATAGAAAATAATTTAGAAAATGGTTAAATCTTAGAAATTCAATAACTTTAGTTTTATAATTCAGAAAAATATGCTTAATATATGAAAAAAATAGAAAAATAAAATCTACAACTCAAAACTATTATCAAATATTATTATGATGATTATCTAAATAAATATTATTTTATAAAAGTTTTATAAATAAAACTTTGATAATTCATATTTTAATAATGGTAAATGTTAAAAATATAAATAAAATATCAAAAATCTTAGAAAAATAAGAATTATAATTTAAAACAATAATCATGCATTATTACTCCACTTAATTAAATATTTGTTATTTATTAAGTCTTTATAAAGTAATAAGTATTATAAAAATCATATCTTATTATTTTTAAAATCACAAAAATAAGTGTAATATACCAAAATGATCACAAAAATAATACCTATATGTTAAAATATAATATTCCACTTTTAAGTTAAATAAAAAGTTAAACACTTTAATAACTTGAATTTAAACCTATTTCTTTAGTTAATAATTCATATAATGTCGAATAAAATTTGTTAATATTTCTTAAATTAACCAATTAAATCTAATAAATAGTATTAGTCTTAAATACTAATATTATGAAGTGAAATGGTTCAACACATTTTAAAAATGCAATTTTATTGAATTATCATTCAACCATAAGTGTAGATTATTTTCTAAAAAGATTCTTATCCAATATAAAATCTCCAAGAATAATTTGTAATGAGATAAAACCCATTCCTTTACTTTAACCACAAGTTTATAAACAAATCAAAACACTATAGTAAGTTCATAAGTAGTAAATAATATTGTTTACTTATTCACAAACCTTAACCACACCCTTATAGGGAGATAAATCCCTTTATACATTTATAATGTAAAGAAACCACTACCAAATAAAAGTAATACCATTCTTAAGTAACTTTAAAGAATCCTTATGAAGTGAACAAGGTATAAGTATAATAAGCATTACACCTAAAGTCCATCTATGTTTTAAAGTTAACTTTAGTCTACCAGACTTTAAGTAGAATGCTAAAAACTTTATTATATACTTTATAGGTAACTTTGGTCTGTTATAATTAAGTTATAAAGCATCTCAAATCCAAACTGTTCTAGCAAGCACAAACATCATCAACCACCTCTAATTAGCCACAAGGATTGTTTAAACCTTAATAAAGGAATCATTTCTTCAAAAGTTATTCGTTTTGCCACTTCAGTCAGCATATGACAATTAATAGTAAACACCTTACTTTATACTTTACTTACATATTTAGGATTAATAACACTTAAAGTTCTTTATAAGTGACAGTACTTGTAAAGTAAATTTGAAAATAAATAATTATTATATGAGTAGTCTTCAAGTAGCATTCCATATGTGTGTACCTTATTGTTATATAGATATGTGTTGTTCACACACACTCACAAGCCTTAATAAGAAGCACAAATATGAAATTTAATCTAAAAGAGCAACACATTCCAAAGAAACCATTTCCAGTATCCAAACCTAAGAGCAACGTTATCCCCGGGATTCGAGTTTACTAAATTGCATTACATACTTATGCATAAAGCATCATGCTTCTTTAAACATTAGTCCTTATCGGACCAATGATGCTGATTTCAGATATTGGATCTTATATTGTCTTGAAGACCATGAGTGCATAATCTTGCAATCACAAAAGGCAAGTTCACACTTGCTCATGTCCTTTGATTATTTTCTGTAAAGTATTTTGCAAATCCAGTGTTGTCATCACCTGCATTTGAAAAAGGACAGAAAACAATATTTTCATAATAATGTGGTTATAGGTTATTTACCATGAGGTAATAACCTACTATAAGAGTTCCGGTGGTAAAGGAACATATGATCTAGGACTTAACAACCAATGTCGCCAGTGATTCTTGCGTCGTATATTACGCGTTGACCATGAGATTTGGAATGGGACGAAGAAGTCAGCTGTATCTTTTCCCTCTCGCATGGAGCCGGATGTGCGGGTCGTGGCTGTTATCACTCGTAGCATGCATATTATATGGTAATTCGTAGAGGATATGCAACATATGGGTGGGAGCCCTCAACGACCCACGATAGTTCCGGCATTTGAACGGTCTGTATTGCTAATAGCCGTAATTCAATAGGTGGGCTGGCGTACACCAAGGAGACATGCGGGGTCGCGGAGAAGGCAGTGATTGGCTTGGGTCTTAGTCTGGGCCTCACACCAAGGAAGTTTGAACGGGTTCGCGGCCCGGATGTGCACCAAAGCTAAGATCTCTCATGGGTAAAGTGACGCACCTCTGCAGAGTGTAAGAACTGTAACTTGTTACTCCCTGTTCCGGGAAGGAGCTGCGAACGCGGCGGGAAAGGAACTCCATGAAAGTTCTGGTAAACCCGTGAAGGCTGACGGACATAGCTTTTCAGAATAAAAGCAACCTTTGAAGAAATGTTTACGAAAACTTGCATGGCCTACGACCTATGGTCTGTGGCTGTAGATATAGTGCATCAAACACTCCTTTTCTAGTGAACTTGTTGAGTATGCTCGTACTCAAAGTATCTTCTTAACCCTTGCTAGGTTCTAAAGCTAGTACATGCGACGTCTACATCAAGTTATGCTCTAGGAATCATCATCAAAAGCTCGAGATCTTCTATGAAGTCAAGGAAGTCAACATATACAACAACTCAAGTGAAGACGAAGTTTCTGACTAGATAGGAATATAATCTCTAGCCATGGAACCTATTTCTGTAGTGTATTGCAATAGCAGCAATGCCATACCATTAGTTAAAATACTAGTCTTAATAGTATGATAGTTTTTGAGTTATTTATTTCTGATTCTTCTTTGTAAGAAGATTCTTTCTCTCTCTTTAACCTAGAGTGTTCTCTGGATCTTGTGTAAAGACTTGAGTTGTAACCTATAGTCATGTATTGGACCTGCTGTGTTTCTGTTGTACCACTCTGAGGGATGTAATACTAGTGAACGGTGCTTCATTAGTGTTATGTCAACGACTATAGTGTACTACATCATGCAGCGGTATGCTGGGTCACCACAGTTGGTATCAGAGCATATTCTTTGACCTTAGGATTAAAACCCATTTAAGAAGATCTGTAGGTTGGATAGTGACTATAGGAGCCATCTTATCTAAACCAAATATTCATATGACTTGTGATGAGTATCCACTTGAGGATAATCTTGTCACACCTAAGTCAGATGCTTAAGTTATTCTTCCTTACGAGTAATTATTTTATCTTTTCTCAAGTATAGTGCTCTTTAGTATCCTCCGAGGGAGACATAAACCACCAAGATACTGTAGGAAAGTATAAGACAACAATTGAAGTACTCTTACTGGTGTAGCCTAACCCTAGAATTCATGTAAGACAGTGGAATCTTATGGTTAGTTAATAACCAACAACGTGATGAATATCATTAGGATTAATGTGGACGTAATGAGTAGTAATCATGTGGGATTCACTTGAGAATTCTACGTGACGAAGTGCAATTATGTTATGACTTAATAACAGTGTAGTGAGAAGTAAAGTTATCATGGTTAGATTAGCTCTGAAATCATGATAAAGAGGCAAAACATAATAAGATCATGGTGAGATTAGCTCCGAAACCATGCTGTAAGTGTAAGTATGACAAGTACTTAGTGAATTAGCTTGAAATAGAAGTATGAAAATAACATGGTAGAGATATGATAGAAGTCATGGGTGTTAAAAATTTCTAATAATCTTTGGTTTAAGTTAGCAAATAGAATCTGATTAGTCATTTGGAGTAATCATGTGAGGATAGTTTACCAATAAAGGAAGGTTGGTTATAGTTAATCATTCCAAAGGTAAGACTAAAGGTTAGTCAAAACCAAATTGAGACCACTTTGCTTAAAATGATCCTGTTGCACTTGAGCAATTTGGGTAAATATTGAGATAAAGAATAGTTTCCCCTATGTGCTAAGTATCACAATGTAAACCTATACAAGGAGGTGTCATATACTACACAACTAAGCCTGAATTCTAGAGATATTATACTCAACTACTATATTCCGGGCTTAGAATATTGTGTGTTATATACCACATTTAGATTTATTTGTTTTTCTTGGATCTTCTTGATTGACTAGATCTGTACATAAAGTTTGACTTGATGTGTAAATGCATGTTGCATCATCCAGTTATTACTTGATGTTATAGACCTAGATAGGAATGGGAATTCGTGTAAGGGAGTGACGATTTTCAAAGGCTAAGATGGATCCATACATGAAGAATGAAGCAAAGTTGAAGGATTATCAACGCAATTTGGAGGATGGATCAAGCTCAGATCATTCTTAGCCAGCTATGAGAAGGAAGATTAATGTAGGAAGTATATGGAGCAACAAGAAGAGATGAATTTAAATTCACCCAAAGTAGGTAATGTTGCTAAGAAGTTAATAAAGTAATTGTACCAAGTTCATGGAAGTATCATGAATTAGTACAAAGAAGAAGCTTTGGAACCAAAGTGGTAACCAAGCTCTGACAATTCAGAGAGCATGCCACAAGGATGTTGGAAGCCGTAGGGTAATACCTACAACCTAGGATGATCCACAACTGGTGTTTGATCCACAGTTGGTATCTTGTCCGTAGCCGGTGTTGGTTGATATAGTTAACCAGATCATCTGAAAAGTTGCATAAAGAGCATAAAACTTGGCCTAAGGTAAGTAAGATCTAAAAGAGTATAAAATTTTATGCGATCGTCTTTCGAGTCTCTTCGCGAAGTCAGACCTATCAAAGCAAAAATGTCCAAATAGTAAGTAAGACAAAGTAATGCTGAAATATTCACTTCGGAGATCCAAAATTATGTGGATACACCGTATAATCTTTCATAAGACCCTAACTTGGTAGAGTATAAGATAGATAGAGACTAATATTCTAATTATAAAACCAATAAATACTAAATAGACGGTTTGAAGACCATTAGTAAACCCTAAGGGGGAGAGTAAACATTATAAATGAAAGTTGAAGAAGTACTATAGGTGATAATGAAAGATTATCTAAAGCTTAATAAGGTAAAAGCTTGAAGCGGATAAAATATTAATTCAAACAGACTAATTCTAGAAGAAACAACTCTTAAGTGATCCTTAAGAGGTAACAGAGCACATCCAATTGGAGATGTATAATGGAACAAGAAATTCCGATGGGTATGAACTAAATGAGTTTAAATCCAAACTTGGAAGGATTACCAGCTTGAACCATACAATGACAAACCAAATATAGTCTTTTAGCCTCAGCTATTGTTTAATAGAATCTAAAACCCTGTTTTAGTGAGACTTCCTAGACCTTACCTAGTGTGATAAGAAAACTTGATGATCAAGTAAAGGAGTTGGATTAGGATACCTAATCAGGGAAATGAACTAGATAAGAGACATCAATTAAAGAATTGTATAATAAGGAAAAATTCCTAAGGGAGTAAAGTAAAAATAATTTGGAGTATTGGAGACACCAAGTTAAAGATTGTTGAGCATGATGAGGATTCAAGGAAAAGATTTGGATATGGAATATTACAATTATTCCCATTGAGGTTACCATGGAGTGGAGACCTATTGTAATCAATGCAAGACAATTCCTTACTCCGAAGCATGAGAGTATGCGAACTTCGAGGACGAAGTTTATTTTAAGGGGGAGAGTCTGTAACATCCCAGCATTAGAGCTTAGAAATAAGCTGAACCCAGATGTGTGTATTGCATTCATGCATAGAAAATCCGAATAATTTTCGCGCTTTTGAACAAAACTTGTCAAAGTGATTGAAGCTTCTATCAACTTGATGGAATTGAAGTAGATCATCAAGTTGACTGCGATAAGTTTCAATATGACCTTTTTTAAAACCTTATTTTGGGTAAGGGAGATTTGATCTAAGGGTAGATTAAATGTAATAAAAGTTAAACTCTAATACATTTGTTAATGATTTATATTTGATCCTTAGGTGATCATATTATAGTATTCATTACAACAACTCATGAATACCAAGTTATAAATATAACTTAAGTATAGGAATGTAACAACTTAATATTAACCTATCTTAATCTCATCTACTTATACCATGAGTATCATGGTAATACCTAACCTTGACTCTTTAGTGAGATTGAGTAGGAAAGAAGCCAAGTCAAGATCATTCACCATATATCTTTCTTTCCATGTCATCCTTATGGAACCCTATCACAATATATGTTGTTCATCAATGTTGAGTAATCAACTATTGATTCACCAATTCTTCATCTACCAATTCTTGATCCAGCAACTCTTGCTCTTAACATAGCATTCATTTCAGTCCTTAAGAGAAAGAAGTAAGAAGAGGTAAGTGGTAATGCTAGTATTAGATATCATATATAGGATGGGAGTGATTGAAGGAAATCAAATCAATATGGTAACAAAGAAGGTTACAAGGATGAATCCTAAAGATAGATACCCAGGAGTAATCCTATTGGATCAAGTAAGCATAGTCCACGAATAGCATCCATTAATCCAATAGAGATACTAAGAATATAATTTCAATACAACTGTAATGTTGTATTGATGAAGCCTTGATTAGCCAACTAGATACCTAAACCACAAAGGATTATAATGACCATGCCTTATTCACCAAGATTGAATGCTTATATCATGTATAAGTGATATTGGTGGATAAAACATGATTGAACCCTAGTATAGCAATGTTATTCTAGGTTAGCCATGACAAGTCATATTAATATAATGGGAGGTTGGAGTATTTGTTACTAGAGTTAAGTAGAGGCAAGATAGTATGATTAAGATGATGTTAGAGCAACATTGGATTAAAGAAGTAGTATTTTCCTCTTTGTAAATACTAGCACTTGAAGTGAAGTAGGATTTGATGTATACATCTATTGAGGTGATATTAGTGAAGGATGATAAAGGAAGAGCATGAATGGAAGTATCTCTAAACATTTGTTAGATTGGAGGTTATCAGTAGTAGAGTAGTAGATATAACCAAGTCTGGATAGGTGAAGATTATGAAAATCTTTAGTGTCAAGCTCATTGGATTTATCAATGGGTTCAAAAGAATAAAAGGTGGATAAGAATATTCTTAAGAAGTAGATCTCATCATGATAACACATGATGAGTGATATGGAGAAGTAGTATATCTAGGAAAGGAATTCTTTTAGTAGAAGTCAAGAGTTATGAATTGTGGAGGATAGGAATTCTTGGTAAACCCTAAACCCTAAATCTATAACCAAGGTTAATATCCATCTCATATGTTGGATAAATCATTTTATTTTCACAATGCTTTATAGGAATAATTTCCTATATCAAATCACTTAAGCGCATCTTTGTCATTCTCAACCATCATTATCTTAGTTGCTTAAGAACTATCTTTATCAATTCTTCCTTATAAGTTAGCCTAGGAAACAACCCCATTATTTTACTTTAAATGGTGATATCATTAAAAATCACAAATATAAAGACAATGTGTTTAGCCATTAATCTTTATTCACGTCAACAAAGGAATATAAGTAAATTAAGAACCCTAAACCCTAGGGTAAGCATTTACAATTCAAACTCTAACTCTTTTATTAGTTATAATAAAATATATATACCTTGTTATTACCTAGATTCATGGGAGTAATATTAATCATGTTAAATCCTTAGTATATTATGCATCAAATAACAATTAAGGGTCACTATGTATAAAATTTTCTTTAATATTATAAATAATAAGAAACAATTTTCAAGGGTTAATAGTAAAACATTCTTTAATAAGCTTATGAGTATTAGATAAATTAAATTCATTTCAAAAGGCCCTCACAAATAATGCTAGTATTAGATATCATCTATAGGATGGGAGTGATTGAAGGAAATCAAATCAATATGGTAACAAAGAAGGTTACAAGGATGAATCCTGAAGATAGATACCCAGTAGTAATCCTATTGGATCAAGTAAGCATAGTCCATGAATAGAATCCCTTAATCCAATAGAGATACTAAGAAGATAATTTCAATACAACTATAATGTTGTATTGATGAAGCCTTGATTAGCCAACTGGATACCTAAACCACAAAGGATTATAATGACCATGCCTTATTCACCAAGATTGAATGCTTATATCATGTATAAGTGATATTGGTGGATAAAACATGATTGAACCCTAGTATAGCAATGTTATTATAGGTTAGGCATGACAAGTCATATTAATATAATGGGAGGTTGGAGTATTTGTTACTAGAGTTAAGTAGAGGCAAGATAGTATGATTAAGATGATGTTAGAGCAACATTGGATTAAATAAGTAGTGTTTTCCTCTTTGGAAATACTAGCACTTGAAGTGAAGTAGGATTTGATGTATACATCTATTGAGGTGATATTAGTGAAGGATGATAAAGGAAGAGCATGAATGGAAGTATCTCTAAACATTTGTTAGATTGGAGGTTATCAGCAGTAGAGTAGTAGATATAACCAAGTCTGGATAGGTGAAGATTATGAAAATCTTTAGTGTCAAGCTCATTGGATTTATCAATGGGTTCAAAAGAATAAAAGGTGGATAAGAATATTCTTAAGAAGTAGATCTCATCATGATAACACATGATGAGTGATATGGAGAAGTAGTATACCTAGGAAAGGAATTCTTTTAGTAGATCAAGACTTATGAATTGTGGAGGATAGGAATTCTTGGTAAACACTAAACCCTAAATCTATAACCAAGCTTAATATCCATCTCATCTGTTGGATAAATTATTTTATTTTCACAATGCTTTATAGGAATAATTTCATATATCAAATCACTTAAGCACATCTTTGTCATTCTCAACCATCATTATCTTAGTTGCTTAAGAACTATCTTTATCAATTCTTCCTTATAAGTTAGCCTAGGAAACAACCCCATTATTTTACTTTAAATGGAGATATCATTAAAAATCACAAATATAAAGACAATGTGTTTAGCCATTAATCTTTATTCACATAAACAAAAGAATATAAGTAAATTAAGAACCCTAAACCCTAGGGTAAGAATTTACAATTCAAACTCTAATTCTTTTATTAGTTATAATAAAATATATATATATATACCTTGTTATTACCTAGATTCATGGTAGTAATATTAATCATGTTCAATCCTTAGGATATTATGCATCAAATAACAATTAAGGGTCACTATGTATAAAAGTTTCTTTAATATTAGAAATAATAAGAAACAATTTTCAAGGGTTAATAGTAAAGCATTCTTTAATAAGCTTATGAGTATTAGATAAATTAAATTCATTTGAAAAGGCCCTCACAAATAATAATAGGAAAAGTATATATATAAAGAAAATAAACAAAATATAACAATATATAATAAAAGTTAGCAAATTGATTCTTAATAACTTTATTGTTGCTACAAGTATTCAGCAAATAAAATTCCATAAAGAAAAGTTCAAACCAAATATGAAAATACAAACCTGAAAATAAAACAAAAAACAAAAAAAAGAGAATAAAAAATGGACTCAGACCAGGAACTGGCCCATGGCCCACTACACCTCTAATTTACTCGTCGCTCGCGTGCACCACACTGCAGCCCACTTCGGCCCGCGACCAGCCCACCAGCAGCCCGTACCGCTTCGGCCTTCTGTATCTCGTCGTCTTCCTCGCCGGTAGAAGCAGCTGCGTGGCGTCACGGCGGTCGTCGATCTCCGACGCGCTACGATGCACGCCGCCGCTGGTGAGGAGGGGGATAAGAACGCCCACGTCCTCCTCTCTCCATCCATACCCATATCAATCCCTCTTGTTCTCTATATCTCTCTCGCGCATGGGACACCGAACCCTAGCTCGCCGGAGGCTGTCGTCCTTGTTGTTTCGGGTCGTCCTAAGCTCCGTCGAGGCCGCTGGTATGACCTTCATGGTCTCCTCATTCCTTCCAGCTGAGCCACGCTTGCCCTCAAGCCTCCAATCGTCTGAATCGAAACCTCCATCTCTGACGCCGGCGAACGTTGTTGCCATCGATTTCGGTCGAGTATCGACTCACCAACACCTCCTCGAGCTTCCTGGTAAGATTCTAAGCACGATAGTACTCTCCGTTTCCTCGATTGCTTCCAGTAGTATGCGTCCCACGTTTACCTACCACCGCCACCATCGGTCCCCGTCGTGCACCATGCTACGGCGACCATTTTCGAGTGGCGCGGCCACTAGGTGTCTTCGCATGTTGCACTGAATCGAACGACACCACTCTTGTGAGCGCGCGTGCTCTCGATCAACAGATCAATCCATGATCTGTGAGATCATCAGCGGATGATGTCAGCATGACATCATGCTGACGTCACCCCAGCCCTGTCCAACCCTTTGACTCGGTCCACTGCTCGCGTGGAATCTGACATGGTCTTGACCCCACGGGTCAGTGACCAGAGTAGAGTTAGGTTGGGTGTAAAAAGTAAAATGGTTATATAGAAAATAATTTAGAAAATGATTAAATCTTAGAAATTCAATAACTTTAGTTTTGTAATTCAGAAAAATATGCTTAATATATGAATTTTTTTAGAAAAATAAAATCTACAACTTAAAACTATTATCAAATATTATTATGATGATTATTTAAATAAATATTATTTAATAAAAGTTTTATAAATAAAACTTTGATAATTCATATTTTAATAATGGTAAATGTTAAAAATATAAATAAAATATCAAAAATCTTAGAAAAATAAGAATTATAATTTAAAACAATAATCATGCATTATTACTCCACTTAATTAAACATTTGTTATTTATTAAGTCTTTTATAAAGTAATAAGTATTATAAAAATCATATCTTATTGTTTTTAAAATCATAAAAATAAGTGTAATATACCAAAATGATCTAAAAATAATACCTATATGTTAAAAATATAATATTCCACTTTTAAGTTAAATAAAAAGTTAAACACTTTAATAACTTGAATTTAAACCTATTTCTTTAGTTAATAATTCATATAATGTCAAATAAAATTTGTTAATATTTCTTAAATTAACCAATTAAATCTAATAAATAGTATTAGTCTTAAATACTAATAGTATGAAGTCAAATGGTTCAACACATTTTCAAAATGCAATTTTATTGAATTATCATTCAGCCATAAGTGTAGATTATTTTCTAAAAAGATTCTTATCCAATATAAAATCTCCAAGAATAATTTGTAATGAGATAAAACCCATTCCTTTACTTTAACCACAAGTTTATAAACAAATGAAAACACTATAGTGAGTTCATAAGTAGTAAATAATATTGTTTACTTATTCACAAACTTTAACCACACCCTTATAGGGAGATAAATCCCTTTATACATTTATAATGTAAAGAAACCACTACCTAATAAAAGTAATACCATTCTTAAGTAACTTTAAAGAAACCTTATGAAGTGAACAAGGTATAAGTATAATAAACATTACACCTAAAGTCCATCTATGTTTTAAAGTTAACTTTAGTCTACCAGACTTTAAGTAGAATGCTAAAAACTTTATTATATACTTTATAGTTAACTTTGGTCTGTTATAATTAAGTTATAAAGCATCTCAAATCCAAACTGTTCCAGCAAGCACAAACAACATCAACCAGCTCTGATTAGCCACAAGGATTGTTTAAACCTTAATAAAGGAATCTTTTCTTCAAAAGTTATTCGTTTTGCCACTTCACTCAACATATGACAATTAATAGTAAACACCTTACTTTATACTTTACTTATATATTTAGGATTAATAACACTTCAAGTTCTTTATAAGTGACACTACTTGTAAAGTAAATTTGAAGATAAACAATTATTATATAAGTAGTCTTCAAGTAGCATTCCATATGTGTGTACCTTATTTTTATATAGATATGTGTTGACAACACACACTCACAAGCCTTAATAAGAAGCACAAATATGAAACTTAATCTAAAAGAGCAACACATTCCAAAGAAAACATTTCCAATATCCAAACCCAAGAGCAACGTTATCCCCGGGATTCGAGTTTACTAAATTGCATTACATACTTATGCATAAAAGCAACTTGCTTCTTTAAAGATTAGTCCTTATCGGACCAATGATGCTGATTTCAGATATTGGATCTTATATTATCTTGAAGACCGTGAGTGCATAATCTTGCAATCACAAAAGGCAAGTTCACACTTGCTCATGTCCTTTGATTATTTTCTGTAAAGTATTTTGCAAATCTAGTGTTGTCATCACCTGCATTTGAAAAAGGACAGAAAACACTATTTTCATAATAATGTGATTATAGGTTATTTACCATGAGGTAATAACCTACTATAAGAGTTCCGGTGGTAAAGGAACATATTATCTAGAACTTAACAACCAATGTCGCAAGTGATTCTTGCGCCATATATTACGCGTTGACCATGGTGGAATGAGACGAAGAAGTCAGTTGTATCTTTTCCCTCTCGTATGGAGCCGGAAGTGCGGGTCGTGGCTGTTATCACTCGTAGCACGCATATTATATGGTAATTCATAGAGGATATGCAGCATATGGGTGGGAGCCCTCAACGTCCCACGATAGTTCCAGCATCTGTCCAGAAAAGATGAAGAACAAGTTGAACAAGCCTATGGAGAAACTCAACCTTGGCCCATGAGTCAAGTGTGGAAACCAAGGACACAATGCAAAGTTTGCTTAGAGAAGTTTTCCCAGGATCCCAAGAAGGACAAGATGTAATTTTTGTTTGAAAAATTTTAAGGGTGGTAGTACCCTAGTTGTCTTGGAACATGCTTGTAACCCTAACCTTCCCAAATCTCGGGACGAGATTTATTTTAAGGGTGGTAGCCTGTCACATCCCAAGATTTTCTAAATCTTGTAATGTGAAAAATAAACGAATAAAATAAAACTTTGTTTGATTTTCAGGGCCAGAAGAAACATTTCGAATTCAATTGGATCCTCAAACCAATTTGGATTAAATAACATCCTAAAGGGATTTAAAAAGATAAACATTTTAAATAGAGGAAAATAAAATGTTTTAGAAATACCATTATTGATCTTTTAAATAAAAGATTTTGTTTTTAAAGGAAAAGGTGGATTTATAAATAAAGATTATTTTATAAAGCCAAATTAAACCTTGGCCAAGATTTTGAAATAAAATGTTTTGTTTTGTTTAAAAATAGTAAAGGTCTATTTAAATAAAATAATAAGGAATTAATATCCAAATTTTATTTAAATAAAAGGTTTTACCATTTTAATAAAAACATCAAAACTTATTAAGTTATTTTAAATAAGTTTTCCAAATATTTTATATTCTCAAATAAAACCTACTAAAGTGTTTTGTCTCTATTTTAGATTCAGAATAAATATTTTAAATAAAATAAATCCTAGTTGATTTAAATAATGAAAGTCTATTATATTTAATTAATAATGGACCCTAAAAATAAAAGGATATTTTGTTTTAAACAAGTTTCCAAGTATTCTTTATTTCTAAATAAAACCTACTGAATGGTTTTGGTACTATTTTATTTTTAAAAATAAATATTCTAATAAAACAAATCTTATTTGAAGTAAATGAATAAGGCCCATTTCATTTAATTGATAATGGACCTAAAATAAAATGTTATTTTATTTTATTTTAAACAAGTATCTCAAGTATCTTATATTTCCAAATAAAACCTACTGATTTGGATTTGAAAGTGTTTGGATTTCAAATGAGGATTTTTATTAAATAAATCAAACCATGTTAAATAAATAAAGGTCCATTTTATTTAATTAAAGAATGGATCAATAAAGTTATTATTTTATTTTATTTTGGGCTTTTGTCCATGTTACTAAACAGAACCAAAAACTTGATACAAGTGTGGTGATTGTTTGAACTATTTGAATGTTTATCTTGTTGTTTGAATTATGAATTGAATTTCAAATCAGTAAATAGAAATAGAAAAGGCAAAAGTTTCTGTACAAAAAAAAAGAGAAACAACAGCAGCCCAATAAGGCCCAGCCCAACAGCCCAGTTTCCCCTCACCCCGAAAGAAACGATTCGCACCAATTAATTAACCCGCAGTGACACTGACCAGTGGACCTTTCCCCCACTCCTTTTCCCACTGACGCAACGGCCCCACTTTTCTCTGTTCATCGTCTTCACACGACCTCGTCGCCCTGGCTGTTACTGCCGATTGATTGGACCTCGTCAATTCGCTTCAATGCCGCGTGATCAACGCCCCCTGACCACGCACCTTAAATCGCTCGCCCCTCCTCTCCATTTCCCCTCTGTCACCCCACAGTATCACGCCCCCAGGCCGCCTCAATTACTCTCCGAGCACCCTCTGTTCCGACGAAGTCCGGCGCTGATTCCGGCGACACGACACTGCCCCGAGCCTCCCTGAGCACGCTGACAACTTTCCCCCTCCCAGACGCACCTCCCAGCATTTTTAGTTCGACCGCGGACGCCCTGGAGCATCGACTACGACAAGCTCCCGACGCCGCCGCGTTTGTCTTCTTCTCCGACGACGTCTCCCCGGTAAAACCGACCACCCCTCCTCTTCTTTTTCATGCACGCGTCACCGCACTGACCTTGCGCAGCTAACCTTGCCCTCCGTTTACCTTCGTGTGATCTGTAGCGTCGTCCTCGACCTCGACCGCGCGCGTCCGTCGCCAGAACCAACTCCGGCGAAGAATTCTGCCCGTCCCCGTGCGCCCCTCCACCAACCAAGAGCACGTTGAGTATCAGTGCTGCATTGCGAACCTGGTGAGCCCCTCCTTCCTCTCCCTCTCTTCCTAGAATAGCCGGACCGCCACTGCCTGGCCGCCGCCGCCGCCGCGCGCAACCGTTGAGCGCCGCCAGACTTTGGCAAGCGTGTTAGTGACCGTAGGATCTGGATCTGACGGATACGATAGAATGTTAGCGAAGGGGTAAGTGATGATTCTGAGCCACACGATTTACATTTGATCCAACGCTCTACAGAGCGCGATCCGCGCGAAGCGGTATCGTCCAATGAAATCACGCCGCGTGTCACTGTTCTGTTTAAAAACAGATTTGAAAACAGAATTATTTGCAAACTTCAAACCTTTGTATCTTTGGATCCACACGTCCAAAAATTGCAAATTTTATGTCGTTGGATTCAGGAGAACAAGCCCTAGCCAACCATGCCCTTAGTTTAGCAAATAGTATCTGTTAGCTCGTTTGAATTTACAGAAACATTTGTATGCATCTTTAGAGTATAAAAATTGTTAAAAAATGGTTTTAAGGCTAAAACCTTTGCAAATTAGTTTGTTGTGATCTTACTGACCCTAGGAACCAACCCTTGGTGTTAAAAATGATTTTGGAAAGATTTAGGTTGGATTACCTGACTTAGCCATTTTCTAGCCAAATAAAAAGAATGGTTTTTGTTATAAAAATATTTATGGAAAGAAAACTTTAAGAAAATGGTTTGATCAAACCCACTGACCCAAAACACCAAGTTTTGCAAATTAGCAACTCATTTGGTGAGCAACTTAATAGTTTTTCCTTGATAAAAATATTTTTCACCACATGAAATGATAAATGGATTTTAAAAATGGTTTATGGATAAAACCCATTTACAAATGACTTTACCATTTTGGTAAATGACCAATTTGGAACTTACAAAGTTTAGAAGCCTAGTGGAGACCATCCTTGCAATAGAACCAATCTTTGCATGCTTATGCATGACTTAGATTCCATTACTTTGTGTGTGAAAAATTGTTTGTTTGACTTTGGTTTGGAATGTGAATTGAATTTGTGTTTGCTTGATTGACTTGTAGTGAAGTGTGAGACTAGCAAGATCAAGGAGTGAACCACCATTCCCTACCAAAAAGGCAAGTGATGCTTCATACTTTTTGTCCCATTACTTTCACTATGCATTAGTGATTTTGCTAAGTAAAAACTTGCATGGATTTTGCTAAGTATAAACCTTGCTATAGGAAAACCTAGCAGATGAATCCTTAGTAGGATGTTCCTAAGTTAAGATTCCTATTACTATCAAGCTTAGCCTAGCTAATAGAAAACATGGGTGAAATATATATTCACACTATGGAAAAATATTGTAAGTCTGAGGACTTGTGATTTTGTCTAATAAAACAACTAAGCTAATGAATCACCTGGGTGGAATGGGATAGCTTGGTGGTGATTGGTTGAGTGGTTCACAAGGCCATGGACTTGGATTGTGTATCTCACTTGTGGTATGCCACCCAGGAACAAAGAGATTTGAGATGTCAAATGTTGAGAAGCTTCAAGTGCAACCACT
This sequence comes from Avena sativa, assembly GCA_916181665.1. Lineage (NCBI taxonomy): Eukaryota > Viridiplantae > Streptophyta > Magnoliopsida > Poales > Poaceae > Avena > Avena sativa. The sequence goes on along the minus strand of OV702284.1, from coordinate 179,481,081 downwards.
TGGCAATATGGGCTCTGCCATGATCATATAGGTTGCAAGAACTTAGCCATATGGACAGTGGGTGGTAGTGTTTGATAGGTTGGAGCGCGTCCATTTTTGGTCTAAGGGAAGGCTTCTGAAAGATCTTGTCTTGGGAAACCAAGTCTTGTGGGGAAAGTGCACCACCTCTGTAGAGTGTAAAATCTAAGTACTTAGCCATGTCCCTGGTAAAGGACAATTTGAGCATCAAGACATGGAAGCAATCAAGAATCTCATCATTCAAATTTCTAAGTTAAAATTTGTGGATTGAACAAGGGTTGTTTGAAATCTTCAATTCTTTGATTGAGAGATGCCTTGAAGGATCTTCAATCTTTGATTGAGAAAAATGATTTTGTCAAAGCAAAAACTTAGTATTTTCAAAATGTTAAGGAAAAATCTATTTTGAGCAATGCAAGCCTCAACTCCACTTATCCAAATGCATATAGATGATAGACTCCACTATACTACCATAGTATCACTTGCCAATACAATTCAAATGTATTGACCCTTTGTGGCTGTAACTTGTATGTTGTAGGTTTGATTGATTTTAGTGAAGATTGATTGATTAGGATTACAAAGTCTACAACCAACATCTGCCTGTGGCACTTTGAAGATGAAGGACACCATGACTATAGTTATTCCGCTGCAATGTAATGTAATAGCCAAATGAGCTATGTATGATGTAATAAAATTATGTTATTCCTGGTTATAAAGTTATATTATGACCTTTGTTTCTTGATATTACATCTTAACTGTGGATGCTAGCTATTGATCCAGGGACTAGCATTGTAAACACAGGAGGAATCTACCTTATTAGGTTGAGACCCCTATAGATGGTATCAGAGCATTGTGTTGCCTGTAGGATTTGTAAACCTAGGATTGGACAAAAACCCTTAGAAAAATAGCAGTTTTACTTGTTCCAAAAACTTATTTACAAAAACACTTGGAAACTCTTTCCTCAACCATTTCGGTTTCAACTCTACATCTCTTCTACTTCAACTTGATGGACAAAACCTACCCCATGGCCAAAGACTACACCATGTGCAAAGGACTTCTTCAACACTTTCAACTCTAATGACTTCAACTTCTTCAACTCTAATGACTTCAACATCTTCAGCATATTCCCCAAGGACTTCCAACTTGGATATCACTAAGGACTACAAGTAAGACAAGGAAATCTTGCTCAAGATTTAGAGACTAAGGGAATGCAAAAGTTAGAAGGAGCCTACATCATTTGAAGTATTGCAACCAAGAGTTTTTCTCAAGGAAACCATGATCTCATGCAAGAAGAATCATGCATGATGGAAAGATCACAAGTGAACCATATAGATGTACCACCATATTTTAGCTAAGACAAAACCACCAACTTGTGTGGTGTGACAAAAATATTTTGTTGCCTTAGTATGTGCTTGAACCTTGTTTGAGTGAAATGTTTGGTTTGTGATTGCATGCACATTGTTTGTGTGAGTTATGATGTGTGTGATTAGAATTGACTCCTTAGAAATATTTTGCCTATTCTAACCTCCCTTCAACCCAAACAGATGAATACTCCAAAAGATTCCAAGGTTGATGACACCAACACCAACCAAGCTGACAACATGAAAGAGCTCATAGCAACCCAACACCAGTTGAACCAACTGACAGCTCAGTTCATAGCCAACAATAGTGATAAAGATCCAACACTGCAAAAGTTTTGGAAGAACAATCCCAACTAATGCTTAAGGTGACTAATCAAATGATCAGCATGGAAGAAAGCTATCCCAAAAGAGTTTATGATAACAAGGATGACAAGAATGTTATTCTAGATGGAGCCCCAGCTTGCATTATTTGTGGAGACAAGGATTATACTTCCAAGGAGCATGAAGGACAATGCCCCAATTGTGAAGAAGAACATCCTGTTGGACAATGTCCCACCTCTCAAGATACCTGTTACCTTTGTGAAGGAAACGACCATGTCCCTATCCAATGCCCTATCTACTCCATGGTAGAACAAAGGAAACAAGAAGGATCCAAGTCTACCAAAGGAAAAGGACCATTCATACCTCCAAACAAGACAACCCAATTCAAAGGATCAAAGAAACCCAAGAAACCAAGACCAGACATGAACCTGGTGCAATGTCGTAAATGTAAGGAAATGGGACACTATTCCAGTGAGTGCCAGAGAACAATAAGAATAAAGATATTGACCAAGTGTGGTGCAACAACTGCAAAGAGTTAGGTCACTATGTAGCAACTTGTCCACAAGAGCCACGTAAAGAACTCAAGGACATCCATTGTTTCAACTGCAAGAATCCAGTACATTATGCAAGCAACTGTCCAGAAAAGATGAAGAACAAGTTGAACAAGCCTATGGAGAAACTCAACCTTGGCCCATGAGTCAAGTGTGGAAACCAAGGACACAATGCAAAGTTTGCTTAGAGAAGTTTTCCCAGGATCCCAAGAAGGACAAGATGTAATTTTTGTTTGAAAAATTTTAAGGGTGGTAGTACCCTAGTTGTCTTGGAACATGCTTGTAACCCTAACCTTCCCAAATCTCGGGACGAGATTTATTTTAAGGGTGGTAGCCTGTCACATCCCAAGATTTTCCAAATCTTGTAATGTGAAAAATAAACGAATAAAATAAAACTTTGTTTGATTTTCAGGGCCAGAAGAAACATTTCGAATTCAATTGGATCCTCAAACCAATTTGGATTAAATAAAATCCTAAAGGGATTTAAAAAGATAAACATTTTAAAGAGAGGAAAATAAAATGTTTTAGAAATACCATTATTGATCTTTTAAATAAAAGATTTTGTTTTTAAAGGAAAAGGTGGATTTATAAATAAAGATTATTTTATAAAGCCAAATTAAACCTTGGCCAAGATTTTGAAATAAAATGTTTTGTTTTGTTTAAAAATAGTAAAGGTCTATTTAAATAAAATAATAAGGAATTAATATCCAAATTTTATTTAAATAAAAGGTTTTACCATTTTAATAAAAACATCAAAACTTATTAAGTTATTTTAAATAAGTTTTCCAAATATTTTATATTCTCAAATAAAACCTACTAAAGTGTTTTGACTCTATTTTAGATTCAGAATAAATATTTTAAATAAAATAAATCCTAGTTGATTTAAATAATGAAAGTCTATTATATTTAATTAATAATGGACCCTAAAAATAAAAGGATATTTTGTTTTAAACAAGTTTCCAAGTATTCTTTATTTCTAAATAAAACCTACTGAATGGTTTTGGTACTATTTTAGTTTTAAAAATAAATATTCTAATAAAACAAATCTTATTTGAAGTAAATGAATAAGGCCCATTTTATTTAATTGATAATGGACCTAAAATAAAATGTTATTTTATTTTATTTTAAACAAGTATCTCAAGTATCTTATATTTCCAAATAAAACCTACTGATTTGGATTTGAAAGTGTTTGGATTTCAAATGAGGATTTTTATTAAATAAATCAAACCATGTTAAATAAATAAAGGTCCATTTTATTTAATTAAAGAATGGATCAATAAAGTTATTATTTTATTTTATTTTGGGCTTTTGTCCATGTTACTAAACAGAACCAAAAACTTGATACAAGTGTGGTGATTGTTTGAACTATTTGAATGTTTGTCTTGTTGTTTGAATTATGAATTGAATTTCAAATCAGTAAATAGAAATAGAAAAGGCAAAAGTTTCTGTACAAAAAAAAAAGAGAAACAACAGCAGCCCAATAAGGCCCAGCCCAACAGCCCAACAGCCCAGTTTCCCCTCACCCCGAAAGAAACGATTCGCACCAATTAATTAACCCGCAGTGACACTGACCAGTGGACCTTTCCCCCACTCCTTTTCCCACTGACGCAACGGCCCCACTTTTCTCTGTTCATCGTCTTCACACGACCTCGTCGCCCTGGCTGTTACTGCCGATTGATTGCACCTCGTCAATTCGCTTCAATGTCGCGTGATCAACGCCCCCTGACCATGCACCTTAAATCGCTCGCCCCTCCTCTCCGTTTCCCCTCTGTCACCCCACAGTATCACGCCCCCAGGCCGCTTCAATTACTCTCCGAGCACCCTCTGTTCCGACGAAGTCCGGCGCTGATTCCGGCGACACGACACTGTCCCGAGCCTCCCTGAGCACGCTGACAACTTTCCCCCTCCCAGACGCACCTCCCAGCATTTTTAGTTCGACCGCGGACGCCCTGGAGCATCGACTACGACAAGCTCCCGACGCCGCCGCGTTTGTCTTCTTCTCCGACGACGTCTCCCCGGTAAAACCGACCACCCCTCCTCTTCTTTTTCATGCACGCGTCACCGCACTGACCTTGCGCAGCTAACCTTGCCCTCCGTTTACCTTCGTGTGATCTGTAGCGTCGTCCTCGACCTCGACCGCGCGCGTCCGTCGCCAGAACCAACTCCGGCGAAGAATTCTGCCAGTCCCCGTGCGCCCCTCCACCAACCAAGAGCACGTTGAGTATCAGTGCTGCATTGCGAACCTGGTGAGCCCCTCCTTCCTCTCCCTCTCTTCCTAGAATAGCCGGACCGCCACTGCCTGGCCGTCGCCGCCGCGCGCAGCCGCCGAGCGCCGCCAGACTTTGGCAAGCGTGTTAGTGACCGTAGGATCTGGATCTGACGGATACGATAGAATGTTAGCGAAGGGGTAAGTGATGATTCTGAGCCACAAGATTTACATTTGATCCAACGCTCTACAGAGCGCGATCCGCGCGAAGCGGTATCGTCCAATGAAATCACGCCGCGTGTCACTGTTCTGTTTAAAAACAGATTTGAAAACAGAATTATTTGCAAACTTCAAACCTTTGTATCTTTGGATCCACACGTCCAAAAATTGCAAATTTTATGTCGTTGGATTCAGGAGAACAAGCCCTAGCCAACCATGCCCTTAGTTTAGCAAATAGTATCTGTTAGCTTGTTTGAATTTACAGAAACATTTGTATGCTTGTTTAGAGTATAAAAATTGTTAAAAATGGTTTTAAGGCTAAAACCTTTGCAAATTAGTTTGTTGTGACCTTACTGACCCTAGGAACCAACCCTTGGTGTTAAAAATGATTTTGGAAAGATTTAGATTGGATTACCTGACTTAGCCATTTTCTAGCCAAATAAAAAGAATGGTTTTTGTTATAAAAATATTTATGGAAAGAAAACTTTAAGAAAATGGTTTGATCAAACCCACTGACCCAAAACACCAAGTTTTGCAAATTAGCAACTCATTTGGTAAGCAACTTAATAGTTTTGCCTTGATAAAAACATTTTTCACCACATGAAATGATAAATGGATTTTAAAAATGGTTTATGGATAAAACCCATTTACAAATGACTTTACCATTTTGGTAAATGACCAATTTGGAACTTACAAAGTTTAGAAGCCTAGTGGAGACCATCCTTGCAATAGAACCAATCTTTGCATGCTTATGCATGACTTAGATTCCATTACTTTGTGTGTGAAAAATTGTTTGTTTGACTTTGGTTTGGAATGTGAATTGAATTTGTGTTTGCTTGATTGACTTGTAGTGAAGTGTGAGACTAGCAAGATCAAGGAGTGAACCACCATTCCCTACCAAAAAGGCAAGTGATGCTTCATACTTTTTGTCCCATTACTTTCACTATGCATTAGTGATTTTGCTAAGTAAAAACTTGCATGGATTTTCCTAAGTATAAACCTTGCTATAGGAAAACCTAGCAGATGAATCCTTAGTAGGATTTTCCTAAGTTAAGATTCCTATTACTATCAAGCTTAGCCTAGCTAATAGAAAACATGGGTGAAATATATATTCACACTATGGAAAAATATTCTAAGTCTGAGGACTTGTGATTTTGTCTAATAAAACAACTAAGCTAATGAATCACCTGGGTGGAATGGGATAGCTTGGTGGTGATTGGTTGAGTGGTTCACAAGGCCATGGACTTGGATTGTGTATCTCACTTGTGGTATGCCACCCAGGAACAAAGAGATTTGAGATGTCAAATGTTGAGAAGCTTCAAGTGCAACCACTTGGCAATATGGGCTCTGCCATGATCATATAGGTTGCAAGAACTTAGCCATATGGACAGTGGGTGGTAGTGTTTGATAGGTTGGAGCGCGTCCATTTTTGGTCTAAGGGAAGGCTTCTGAAAGATCTTGTCTTGGGAAACCAAGTCTTGTGGGGAAAGTGCACCACCTCTGCAGAGTGTAAAATCTAAGTACTTAGCCATGTCCTTGGTAAAGGACAATTTGAGCATCAAGACATGGAAGCAATCAAGAATCTCATCATTCAAATTTCTAAGTTAAAATTTGTGGATTGAACAAGGGTTGTTTGAAATCTTCAATTCTTTGATTGAGAGATGCCTTGAAGGATCTTCAATCTTTGATTGAGAAAAATGATTTTGTCAAAGCAAAAACTTAGTATTTTCAAAATGTTAAGGAAAAATCTATTTTGAGCAATGCAAGCCTCAACTCCACTTATCCAAATGCATATAGATGATAGACTCCACTATACTACCATAGTATCACTTGCCAATACAATTCAAATGTATTGACCCTTTGTGGCTGTAACTTGTATGTTGCAGGTTTGATTGATTTTAGTGAAGATTGATTGATTAGGATTACAAAGTCTACAACCAACATCTGCCTGTGGCACTTTGAAGATGAAGGACACCATGACTATAGTTATTCCACTGCAATGTAATGTAATAGCCAAATGAGCTATGTATGATGTAATAAAATTATGTTATTCCTGGTTATAAAGTTATATTATGACCTTTGTTTCTTGATATTACATCTTAACTGTGGATGCTAGCTATTGATCCAGGGACTAGCATTGTAAACACAGGAGGAATCTACCTTATTAGGTTGAGACCCCTACAAATATCTTTATGCTTACTAACATGATTAAAGAATTCTTCAATATTATATTTCCCAATTATAGAACCACTACCTATTGATAGGTCTTTTAGGGTGAACTTTGGTACGAACATAATGAGCTAAGAACAAGGTAACAAAATAACAACTAAACAAGGAACTATTTTTGTATGTGTTTTTGATAAAAAGAAGAAAACCAAACAAAGCAAAAGAAACTAAGCAAAACAAAAAAAAAGTAAAGAGATTGGTTGTGAGAGACTCCCCTTGCAGAAATCTTCTTTCTCCCCGAGAACGGCGCCAGAAAAAGGCTTGACGGGGAGGAAGAGATTAAAGGACCTATTCTCCCCGGCAACGACGCCAGAAAAAGGCTTGATGTAGATCCCATTGGGAACCCCAAGAGCAAGGTATGATGAGCACAACAACAAGTTTCCCTCAGTTATAGAACCAAGGTTATCGAACCAGTAGGAGAAAGGAACCACTTCTGAAGGTGTTCCTATCAACATGAAACCTGCACACAACACAACCAAAATACTCTGCCCCAACTTATCAATGAGGTTGTCAAGATCACTGGTTTTGCCGAAAACAAAGGATTAAACGTATAGTGTGGAAGATAGTAATTGCTTGTGGTAATTGCAGAAAGTAAATAGTAAACAGTAAGCCGAATATTTATGGCAAGGAATGGACCGGGGTCCATAGTTCACTAGAGGTGTTTTCTCCATAAGATAAATAACATGTTGGGTGAACAAATTACAGCAGGGCAAGTGACAAATAGAGAATGCATAACAATGCATGTACATGACATGATGATCACTATGAGATTCACTTGGGCATTACAACATGATACATAAACCGTAATCCAACTGCATCTATGACTAATAATCCACCTCCGGGATATCATCCGAACAACCCTCGGGTATTAAGTTGCAAGCAACAGATAATTCCATTAAGAAAAGTGTGTAATGTAAACAATACAATTGCCCTTGTACAAAGGATTGTTGTTTTCTCCCTAGTAGCAACACCACATCTACAATCTTAGAAGTTATTGTCACTCTCCCAGATTACTAGAGGCATGAACCTACTATAGAGCATAAGTACTCCCTCTTGGAGTCACAAGAAAATACTTGGCCAGAGTAACTACTAGCAACGGAGAGAATGCAAGTTCACAAATAACATAGACATGATAGAATCAATAATCAATCTGACAAAGTACTCAATATCCATCGGATCCCCGCAAACTCAACATGTAGAATTACAATAAGATGATCTTGATCATGATAGGCAGCTCACAAGATCTAAACATGGTGGCACAAATAGGAGAAACAACCATCTAGCTACTGCTATGGACCCATAGTCCAAGGATGAACTACTCACACATCACTCCGGAGGCTGGCATGGTGATGAATAAGGCCTCCGGGATGATCTCCCCTCTCCAGCAGGGTGCCAGGAAGAGCTTCAGATCCCTCCCAATCTTGGTACGATGGTGGTGGCGTCTACATACTTTTTCGTGGAATTCTATGGGTCCTTAGGGTTTTTGCCTCGAGGGGATTATATCGTCGAAGGGGCGAGGTCGATGGACGACCGAGGGGGCCACACCCTAGGGTGGTGCGGCCAGGGGTGGACCCACACGGCCCTAGGTGTGGTTTCTTCGCGGCGACTCTTCATCTCTCCTTTGAACTTCGTGTAGTGTCTAGAAAAATAGGAACTTTGGCTTTTGTTTCGTCCAATTCCGAGAATATTTCTTTACTAATTTTTCTGAAACCAAAAACAGCAGAAAACATAAACTGGCACTGTGGCATCTTGTTAATAGGTTAGTTCCATAAAATGCATAAAAATGCCACAAAGTATGGACAAAACATAAGATAGATGGTGTCAAACAAGCATGGAGCATAAAAAAATATAGATACATTTGCAATGTATCAGGGGGAAGCATCCAATCATCCCCAATAGAAAATATTTGTTCGGCATATCCAATACCTCGTTTGGCGTTTCGGGTGCAAATTCAGCAGAGGGGGCTCCGATAGAAACACAACGCCTTGCCTGGTGTCGCAGCAAAAAACTTTGTCTTTCCCCACCCCATTTTCCTTCTCTCCCCTATTTCTGCCACATACAAGATCTATATTTTTACATGACATACAAGATCTATTGGTATTGGGGGATGTCATTGCGAAGGGGTGTGTTGTTTTCGGATTTCTTGTCCGAGCCCCCATACCTGTCCGGTGTGGCAACTGCCGGAGGTCATGTGGGGGCATGTTGATGATGCTCTTAGTCCTTTACTCTTAAAGCTTTCCAACCCTGGATGAAAAAGTCAATTCTACTGCTACGAAATAGAATGGTTCAAATTACTTGCACAATAAAGGGTTCCTTCACAAGATTCTCATGATGTAAGATTAGTCTTGTACTGCCAGTCTGAAATGAATGCCTATGTAAAACAGTTATCTTTTAGAAATCCTTTATATCAAAGAGGTGCCAAGTTTTTCTAGATAAAATAGTTTCTCCTGGTTTTATTAACAAAATCACAATATACACTATCACCTTACACTACATTCCAGTCAAAGATTGGACAGCTGGAGCGACATGTACTAGGAGCTCTAGGCGTTTTGGAAGGGCAGAGGGGGAGTATGGGTGGGCCAATCTGGGCCATTCATTTTGAAGACTAAGGATGGGATCTCTTCATTGGGCGTAGTAAGTCTAGTGTACAAACAACATTGCAGCATCTCCGACCAACCCCTATACCACTGCATCCACCACCCGCGGCTTGTATTGGGGGCAAAGGGGGGAAGCATCCAATCAGCCCAAATAGGAAAAGTTTGTCCGGCATATCCAATACCTCGTTTGGCGTTCCCGATGCAAACTCGGCAGAGGGAGCTCCAGCAGAAACACAACGCCTTGCCTGGCGTCAAAGCAAGAAACTTTGTCTCTCCCCACCCCATTTTCCTTCTCTCCCCTATTTCTGCCACATACAAGATCTATTTTTTACATGACATACAAGATCTATTGGTATTGGGGGATGCAGTTGGGGAAGGGTGTGTTGTAGGTTTGGCTTTCTTGTCCAATGTAACAACCTCAGAATCGGCCCTATGCAAGTTCCAGCGCTTCCCGCCAAAACCCGCATGGAAACGATTCAAAGGTGCCCACCAGGCACTTGCATGCGGGTGGAAAACGAAGTAATAACATTACACAACAGTCCTCGATGGGACCCACAGAACAGATATATATACAACACGACTCCATGAGTCAAGAATACAGATATACAGAACAAAGATCCAAATCACCTTGAAAACAATAGAGCGTCCAGCTACGGACAAGATGCAAATGGGGCTGAGAGCCCTGAAGAATAACCAATGGCGTCCATAACCCTGCCCAGGCCAAGCCGGAAGGGTAACCCTGCTAACGACGTCGATCTCAAAACCTGCTTTAACAAAAGGGGTGCCGACAAAGGGCAAAGGAAAAAGAGAGAGCGGTCAGTACTGAGGCCAGTACACGGCGAGGCTAGAATTCGGCGGTCCTCGCCTACATAGGTATGGTGGACTGAAGCGGCAGCGCGGCATGCACTAAACAACCTATAGAGACTCAATATAACTGGCGGCTATTAGAGAGGGTAAGAAAGACCTATTCGGAACCACCTGATACTACCATCAAACATACCCATCCTGGCATTTCCCCCTCGAGACCAAACGAGGAAGTCAACCGCGGAACTCACACGGTTGGCAGTTTTTACTCATTCCGTTATAGTGGCGGCAATTACTAGTCAAATATAGATAGCATGAGTCATCCTGATATAATAAGCAGTGGGCAGTTTTAGTTAACCATTCCGTTGTAGTTGCAACACTTACTAGTCAGATACAATTAGCATGAGATATCCCAAAACCCAGCAGTTGTTGGTACTTTTATTTAGCCATTCCGTTGTAGTGAAGCTGATTACTAGTCATATCGGATACAAGTCAAATTATAACAGTAAACTTTAGTTATAGTTGTCTATGATCAAGCACTGTGCTCCAAGTTGTCCATAACCGCGGACACGGCTTCTCGAAAAGATTTAACCCTACAGGGGTGCACCAAAGTATCCACACGCACTTCGACCCTTTTTGCCAGATCAATTAACATACACCCATCGGTATGTCGGCGGGGCCTAAGTCATGACGTTTCCCAGACCCAAAGCAAGCACGGGGGGCCACCCCACTAAGTCTACCCGCAACGAAGTCGGCCGGTCTCTGAGACGGACTCAGGGTTTGGGTGGACGGCTGTGAACGACTGGGAACCCGAAAACTCGGGCTTGTCGACACCGCGAAAACGTGTCCCGATCCTAAACAGTACAGGTGCTATCCATCGCACAATTTAAATAAAGCAGTAAAGCATGGCATAAGTACAGAATAGTAATAAAGCCCCAAACTACTTGTGGCCCCCAGTACAGTACTTTGAAATTAGGTACTAAATCGATGGGGTGCCCATACAACCCACATGTGGTTAGCGCGCTCGATCTCGGAACAGGTGTCAAGAACTCGGGGTCCTACGGGACACCAGTGAGCGGTCGGAAACCAAATATTATCTATCACCCACCGGTGCCTATGCGTTTACCTACTTCAATTTTTATTTATTAAACAGTAATTGAATTAAACGATAATTAAAGCCAGGATCAACTCCAACATTAAACATGCGGCAAGACTCCAACAACTGTGGTACTTGGCGACACACAACAGCGCTTGAGCAAGCGACTATGACGCGCAAGTCCAACTATCTACCAAACAACAGGTAATAGGATGTGTCCAAGGCAATATATGGCTGCAAGGGATATCTCGGGTACGGAAACTAGAGCATCGCAACACAGATAGCAATAGATCAACAGGAGGGAATAAATTCTATAAAAGTAAGATAGGTAGAAAGGGGGAGATGCTCGCCTGAAAACATTGCCAAAGGTTCATCCGAAGACCGGGTCGACACTCGCATCAACTCATCGGCCTAATCCGTGAAGAAGCAAAGCACTAGAAGAAACACCGGATGCACCATTTAATACTACGGCAAAAGATCAGGCATGATGCATGTATGATGTATGACATGGCAAAGATGCGATGCGATAAGGTCATATTAAGCGGAACCGGGGGTCCCGACAATTAATTAAACGGTTCAGGTTATTTAGAACCCCCGCAATTTAAATGTTATCTTAACATGGCAAAATAAGTTACCGGTTCACTACACAAATTTAAATGAGGCCCATATAAGACTAGATTTGCCCGCATATGGGCCCCATATTTAATTTAGGTGAATCGGCATAACGCCCCCAAACCACAATATGTATGCAAGGATGCGCAAATTAATATGCAACAATTTGATATTACATTTATAAAATAGGGCTCGAGAAAAGGGTCACACATCTGGGTTCGGACGATCTTGGTTCCGGGGGTTCGGGGTTCGGACTCAGGGTTCGGATCTGGGGTTCGGTCTCGGCGGGATCGTTCTCGGATAACTGAGGTAGATCTTGGCGTTCCGCGAGGAAGGACTTGGTTCGGCGTCGGGGCACATCGGAGCCGCCCTGGTCGGTGCCGATCTTGTCGTCACGAAGATCTTGTCGGGACCTCGTTCCGGGTTGGTCTTGGCCTTCGGGGTGAAGTACTTGGCGTTCCGTGTCGGCGTCCTTGGCGTTCGGCAACCTACGAAGTAGTCCTTGGAGTTCCGCGATGATCTTGTCGATTCCCTGTCGAAGGCCTTGGCGCTTCGGATCGGTCTTCGGTTTTCGTGTGGTAGATCTTGGTGCTCCGTGTCGAAGTCCTTGAGGTTTTCTCCTTATTCACCGGTGGCGAACTTGGAAACAGCGTCAGGGTCCTCGGGGGGTACGCCATGTACATTCTTCAAAAACATCGTCATCGAGACGGTCTTGTCGACGGGGAAAATTTGATGCCTTGTCCGCATCCTTCGTGGTCATTGATCTTGGCATCATAGATCTTCCGAAAACAGTCTTGCATTTCACATCGCACAAGGGCGGCATCACGCTAACAAGAGCACCTTCACTTAAACTCAACATGATCTACTAGCATCTGGCACGAGGGCGCGCCCGTGCTGAGAGAGAAGGGTCGACCGGCTTGGAGGAGAGAGGACGCAGGACGACGACTGGGCGAGGAAGGCGCGGCCAAGACCGGCCAGGGCCACGCGGAAGCGACGGAGGGTGGTGCTGGCGGCGCAACGAGCGAGCGGCGAGGAAGGTGGGGGGAGAGGCCTCAGCGTCGGTGCTGGCCAGAAAGGCGTCACAGGAGTAGGGGTGCTCGACGGCGCCAGAGAGGAGGCGCAGGGCGGCCGGAGGAGCTCAAGCCCGCTGGGGCGGCAAGGTGGAGGTCGCCCGCGGTGGCGAGGCGCAGAAGGGGCGCCGGGTTGAGAGAGAGGTGGGGTACACAGGAGGATGTGGCGGTGCACGGCCGAGCTCGGGCCCAAGGGCGACGGCAGACGGGGGCGGGAAAGAGGCCGACGGAGCGCTGCGATGGCGAAGGGGCCTGGCGGCGGAGCTGCCGGAGCCCGCAGAGGTGGCCGGATGGAGGCGGCGCGAAGAGGCGAGGCGGGGAGAGCGCGGGGCCGGCGGCTCCGGCGAGGACGAACGGACGGCGGGCGGAGGAGGAGGGCGCGTCGGAGGTCGCTGGCGAGGGGGCGGCAGAGGTGGCGCCTGACGGCGCCGGCCCTGGCGGAGAGCGGGGCGAGGAGGGAGGTGGCTCGCGGGCTTGCGGGCACCAGGCGGTGGGGTGGTTGGTGGAGGAGGGCCGCCTGCGGGGACGGGCGAGCCGGAGGGGAGGAAGAAGGGGCGGGGCGGTGGCTGACGGGAGGAGGCAGGAGGAGGGGATCGTGCGGGAGGAGCGGGGGGGGGGGGGAACGTGAGGTGGGCGCGGTCAACAGCGGTGGGGCCAGAGGGGAGAGAGGGAGCGTGCGAGGTGGGAACGTGTGGGGGAGGATGGAGTGGGACCCATGGGTGGTGGGGCCAGGCGTGGGGATCGGCGGGTGCGGGTCGGGTCCAGCGTGCGTGCTGTGCGTGTGTGGGGTGGCAGGGGTGAGTGGGGAGAGAGGGTGTGAGAGGAGGTGGGCCAGGTGGCGGGCTGGGAGTGGTTTAGGTAGAAGGGAGTGATGAGGTGGCGTGCCGTGGTTGGCCGGGGTGAGGTGGAGGGGGACTGGGTAGGTTAGGTTGGGGTAGAAAAGGATTAGGAACTAGACAGGCCGGGTTTGTACTGGGGGTGGCCGACTGGGTCGGATCGGCCCGGTACGGCTGCCCCTAAAAATAATATAAGTTTTTATTTAATTAAAACGGGGCGTTTAGAAGACAAAAATAGTTTTTTCCGAAAATAGTTTTATGCAAGCAAATGCAAGATGATGACGATGCTCAAATGCAATGTGGCATGATGACATGAGCATGCGGTCATGATGATGCAATGCACAAAAACAACGCGATTTTCTAGTAGTGGTTTTTGCGGGATGCCACAATTCGACACCACTAACAATGGATCTCGCCCTCGAGATCCGCCTCGTGATACCGGAAAGAAGGTCGGTGATCTGCATCTTCTCGCTTCGTGTAGATCCTCGCGACACCACTAACAATGGTTCATTCTCCATCTTGAAATCGGCGACACCACCAACAAATGGTCGTTGTTCATGTTCGTCAAGAGAACGCTCCGGATAAACAACGGACGAAGTTAAAGGTAAGGCCACCTCTAACTTCCATGGAAGGAGTAGAATTGCATCGATCCACCATTCAAAATACAAAGAAAATGATAAGAGTAGTGGTATGGTCGCGACTCCATCCCGCACTCAAAGCATTACTATGTACACGAATAGACAGATTATGCAACCAACCCTCAGGATTTAGACTGAAGATCTCGACAAACGAGGTTTGAAAGCTTCGTATAAAAAAGGGTGATGCAAGCTCTTCATCGGATTGGATTGCAGATGATGTTGCATCGGAAAACACCAGAAGGCACGAGAAGGAGCAAAGAGAAGTCCACCAGACGAAGGATTCCTCGGATAGCATGAAGACCAGATGTAGCAACACCGTTACCAAAGAAGGAAGCGAAACCCTGAAGGTACGACGGAACCCAACCACGAGAAATCCTGGACTCGAAGAGAGAGAAGAGAGCGGATTCAAAACACGCAGAGGTGAGAGGAGAGCAGCAGAGGGGTAAGGAGTAAAATCAGACCTAATCAGAACTATCCAACCGATTTTGCAAAATAGTGTTGACACTCTACTTCGGCCGTTAGCTAGGTTATCCTATAGGCTGGACTTGTGGGGTATCGCAACTGCTGAGCTCTGATACCACTCTGTAACACCCTCAGAATCGGCCCTATGCAAGTTCCAGCGCTTCCCGCCAAAACCCGCATGGAAACGATTCAAAGGTGCCCACCAGGCACTTGCGTGCGGGTGGAAAACGAAGTAATAACATTACACAACAGTCCTCGATGGGACCCACAGAACAGATATATATACAACATGACTCCATGAGTCAAGAATACAGATATACAGAACAAAGATCCAAATCACCTTGAAAACGATAGAGCGTCCAGCTACGGACAAGATGCAAATGGGGCTGAGAGCCCTGAAGAATAACCAATGGCGTCCATAACCCTGCCCAGGCCAAGCCGGAAGGGTAACCCTGCTAACGACGTCGATCTCAAAACCTGCTTTAACAAAAGGGGTGCCGACAAAGGGCAAAGGAAAAAGAGAGAGCGGTCAGTACTGAGGCCAGTACACGGCGAGGCTAGAATTCGGCGGTCCTCGCCTACATAGGTATGGTGGACTGAAGCGGCAGCGCGGCATGCACTAAACAACCTATAGAGACTCAATATAACTGGCGGCTATTAGAGAGGGTAAGAAAGACCTATTCGGAACCACCTGATACTACCATCAAACATACCCATCCTGGCATTTCCCCCTCGAGACCAAACGAGGAAGTCAACCGCGGAACTCACACGGTTGGCAGTTTTTACTCATTCCGTTATAGTGGCGGCAATTACTAGTCAAATATAGATAGCATGAGTCATCCTGATATAATAAGCAGTGGGCAGTTTTAGTTAACCATTCCGTTGTAGTTGCAACACTTACTAGTCAGATACAATTAGCATGAGATATCCCAAAACCCAGCAGTTGTTGGTACTTTTATTTAGCCATTCCGTTGTAGTGAAGCTGATTACTAGTCATATCGGATACAAGTCAAATTATAACAGTAAACTTTAGTTATAGTTGTCTATGATCAAGCACTGTGCTCCAAGTCGTCCATAACCGCGGACACGGCTTCTCGAAAAGATTTAACCCTGTAGGGGTGCACCAAAGTATCCACACGCACTTCGACCCTTTTTGCCAGATCAATTAACATACACCCATCGGTATGTCGGCGGGGCCTAAGTCATGACGTTTCCCAGACCCAAAGCAAGCACGGGGGGCCACCCCACTAAGTCTACCCGCAACGAAGTCGGCCGGTCTCCGAGACGGACTCAGGGTTTGGGTGGACGGCTGTGAACGACTGGGAAACCGAAAACTCGGGCTTGTCGACACCGCGAAAACGTGTCCCGATCCTAAACAGTACAGGTGCTATCCATCGCACAATTTAAATAAAGCAGTAAAGCATGACATAAGTACAGAATAGTAATAAAGCCCCAAACTACTTGTGGCCCCCAGTACAGTACTTTGAAATCAGGTACTAAATCGATGGGGTGCCCATACAGCCCACATGTGGTTAGCACGCTCGATCTCGGAACAGGTGTCAAGAACTCGGGGTCCTACGGGACACCAGTGAGCGGTCGGAAACCAAATATTATCTATCACCCACCGGTGCCTCTGCATTTACCTACTTCAATTTTTATTTATTAAACAGTAATTGAATTAAACGATAATTAAAGCCAGGATCAACTCCAACATTAAACATGCGGCAAGACTCCAACAACTGTGGTACTTGGCGACACACAACAGCGCTTGAGCAAGCGACTACGACGCGCAAGTCCAACTATCTACCAAACAACAGGTAATAGGATGTGTCCAAGGCAATATATGGCTGCAAGGGATATCTCGGGTACGGAAACTTGAGCATCGCAACACAGATAGCAATAGATCAACAGGAGGGAATAAATTCTATAAAAGTAAGATAGGTAGAAAGGGGGAGATGCTCGCCTGAAAACATTGCCAAAGGTTCATCCGAAGACCGGGTCGACACTCGCATCAACTCATCGGCCTAATCCGTGAAGAAGCAAAGCACTAGAAGAAACACCGGATGCACCATTTAATACTACGGCAAAAGATCAGGCATGATGCATGTATGATGTATGACATGGCAAAGATGCGATGCGATAAGGTCATATTAAGCGGAACCGGGGGTCCCGACAATTAATTAAACGGTTCAGGTTATTTAGAACCCCTGCAATTTAAATGTTATCTTAACATGGCAAAATAAGTTACCGGTTCGCTACACAAATTTAAATGAGGCCCATATAAGACTAGATTTGCCCGCATATGGGCCCCATATTTAATTTAGGTGAATCGGCATAACGCCCCCAAACCACAATATGTATGCAAGGATGCGCAAATTAATATGCAACAATTTGATATTACATTTATAAAATAGGGCTCGAGAAAAGGGTCACACATCTGGGTTCGGACGATCTTGGTTCCGGGGGTTCGGGGTTCGGACTCAGGGTTCGGATCTGGGGTTCGGTCTCGGCGGGATCGTTCTCGGATAACTGAGGTAGATCTTGGCGTTCCGCGAGGAAGGACTTGGTTCGGCGTCGGGCACATCGGAGCCGCCCTGGTCGATGCCGATCTTGTCGTCACGAAGATCTTGTCGGGACCTCGTTCCGGGTTGGTCTTGGCCTTCGGGGTGAAGTACTTGGCGTTCCGTGTCGGCGTCCTTGGCGTTCGGCAACCTACGAAGTAGTCCTTGGAGTTCCGTGATGATCTTGTCGATTCCCTGTCGAAGGCCTTGGCGCTTCGGATCGGTCTTCGGTTTTCGTGTGGTAGATCTTGGTGCTCCGTGTCGAAGTCCTTGAGGTTTTCTCCTTATTCACCGGTGGCGAACTTGGAAACAGCGTCAGGGTCCTCGGGGGGTATGCCATGTACATTCTTCAAAAACATCGTCATCGAGACGGTCTTGTCGACGGGGAAAATTTGATGCCTTGGCCGCATCCTTCGTGGTCATTGATCTTGGCATCATAGATCTTCCGAAAACAGTCTTGCATTTCACATCGCACAAGGGCAGCATCATGCTAACAAGAGCACCTTCACTTAAACTCAACATGATCTACTAGCATCTGGCACGAGGGCGCGCCCGTGCTGAGAGAGAAGGGTCGACCGGCTTGGAGGAGAGAGGACGCAGGACGACGACTGGGCGAGGAAGGCGCGGCCAAGACCGGCCAGGGCCACGCGGAAGCGACGGAGGGTGGTGCTGGCGGCGCAACGAGCGAGCGGCGAGGAAGGTGGGGGAGAGGCCTCAGCGTCGGTGCTGGCCAGAAAGGCGTCACAGGAGTAGGGGTGCTCGACGGCGCCGGAGAGGAGGCGCAGGGCGGCCGGAGGAGCTCAAGCCCGCTGGGGCGGCAAGGTGGAGGTCGCCCGCGGTGGCGAGGCGCAGAAGGGGCGCCGGGTCGAGAGAGAGGTGGGGTACACAGGAGGATGTGGCGGTGCACGGCCGAGCTCGGGCCCGAGGGCGACGGCAGACGGGGGCGGGGAAGAGGCCGACGGAGCGCTGCGATGGCGAAGGGGCCTGGCGGCGGAGCTGCCGGAGCCCGCAGAGGTGGCCGGATGGAGGCAGCGGGAAGAGGCGAGGCGGGGAGAGCGCGGGGCCGGCGGCTCCGGCGAGGACGAACGGACGGCGGGCGGAGGAGGGGGAGGGCGCGTCGGAGGTCGCTGGCGAGGGGGCGGCAGAGGTGGCGCCTGACGGCGCCGGCCCTGGAGGAGAGCGGGGCGAGGAGGGAGGTGGCTCGCGGGCTTGCGGGCACCAGGCGGTGGGATGGTTGGCGGAGGAGGGCCGCCTGCGGGGACGGGCGAGCCGAAGGGGAGGAAGAAGGGGCGGGGCGGTGGCTGACGGGAGGAGGCAGGAGGAGGGGATCGTGCGGGAGGAGCGGGGGGGGGGGGGAACGTGAGGTGGGCGCGGTCAACAGCGGTGGGGCCAGAGGGGAGAGAGGGAGCGTGCGAGGTGGGAACGTGTGGGGGAGGATGGAGTGGGACCCGCAGGTGGTGGGGCCACGCGTGGGGATCGGCGGGTGCGGGTCGGGTCCAGCGTGCGTGCTGTGCGTGTGTGGGGTGGCAGGGGTGAGTGGGGAGAGAGGGTGTGAGAGGAGGTGGGCCAGGTGGCGGGCTGGGAGTGGTTTAGGTAGAAGGGAGTGATGAGGTGGCGTGCCGTGGTTGGCCGGGGTGAGGTGGAGGGGGACTGGGTAGGTTAGGTTGGGTAGAAAAGGATTAGGAATTAGACAGGCCGGGTTTGTACTGGGGGTGGCCGACTGGGTCGGATCGGCCCGGTACGGCTGCCCCTAAAAATAATATAAGTTTTTATTTAATTAAAACGGGGCTTTAGAAGACAAAAATAGGTTTTTCCGAAAATAGTTTTATGCAAGCAAATGCAAGATGATGACGATGCTCAAATGCAATGTGATATGATGACATGAGCATGCGGTCATGATGATGCAATGCACAAAAACAACGCGATTTTTTAGTAGTGGTTTTTGCGGGATGCCACATCCAAGCCCCCATACCTGTCCGGTGTGGCAACTGCCGGAGGTCATATGGGGGCATGCTAATGATGCTCTTACTCCTTGACTCTTAGAGCTTTCCAACCCTGTATAAAAAAGTCAATTCTAGTGCTACGAAATAGAATGATTTAAATTACTTGCATAATAAAGGGTTCCTTCGCAAGATTCTCACGATGTAAGATTAGTCTTGTACTTCTAGTCTAAAATGAACGCCTATGTAAAACAGTTATCTTTTGGAAATCCTTTATATCAAAGAGGTACTAAGTTTTTATAGATAAAAGAGTGTCTCCTGATTTTATTAACGAAATCACAAGCTACACTATCACCTTACACTACATCCAAGCCCCCAAGTTTTTTTTGTTCAAGAGTTACATCACAACATGAAAAATGAAGATAACAATGAAGTAGTATCGAGAACATATGAAAAATAAAAACGCATCCACTTTGGATATTCACTACTCCTCCCTCTCTATTTCTGCTTTAGTTCCCACATTCTTTTTTTCTCTAATTGTGCTTTCCTCTCCTCGTCCTTCTTGCTTCGCTATTTTGTTTATAGTCTTCATCTCTTCCGAGCCTTGGAATCCATGGTGTCCAGCCTCCCATAGCTTCAAAAAAATCTTAGCACATAACACCAGACGCTCATTCGCACACTGGGTCAACTACAAGGAACTCCACCATTGAATCCGGTAACAAATTATGGATATTACTGAACAAGGATCATCACGCCATTTATTTTGGAAGCATGCATGGTTTCTAGCTTTCCAAATGCTCCAAAAAACTGCTACTACACCTGCCGCTACTATATTTATTTCATTTTCCTATGATTCTTAGCTAGCTAGATATGCATTGTTCAGCTGATGTAAAACGACAATAAACCCCAAAAGTACAGTTGTTCATGTTCCATATGTATCTAGTCAAGGGAAAAAGGAAAAAAATATATGTTATGGATTCATTGCTACCACATAATAAGCATTTTTATTTACACTTCCCCCTCCATGCATAAGCACATCTCTATTTAAGATACTTCCCTTAAGTACCAGCCACGAAAAAGTTTTGAAGCTAGTGGGTGTTTTGATTTCCCACATAAACTTGGACACTCCTACTATATTGCATTGCATAGTAAAATGACTTAACAAAGAAAAATCCTGAATTTGTTAGTTTCTGGATCAATTTATCAACATCCTCTCCTAGAGTCACACATAATATGTTTTGTGGTTATGTCCATTGTTCTCTCAAAACCCCCACCATAGCCCTTTTGAACCTGAGTAAGTTAATCACCTAAGCGATAACATAATATATAATTATTTCTTTGTTCTGAGGGACATTGAAGAGTCTGCAAAATTTTCTAGCAAAAACTGCACTTGGAGTACAAGTGATCTTCCCAGAAACTAGTAATCTCCCGATTACCTATTTTCACCTATAACACACAATAAAGAGATGTTTAATCTCCATTATCCCCTCCCAGAAGTGTGAGTACAAGGTTTAACTCCCGCCTGGCATAGGATTCTGTGCTACAATTATTTTTTCAATAAAATTTGCTACCAAAACCATGTCTCATCAAAGAGCTTCCAAAAGCCATTTAGCTAATAGTGCTATCTTTATGATTTCTAAATCCAAAATCCCTAGCCATCATTGGTCTTTTGGCACTAAGTTAGGATAAGAGCATGTTAATATAGTACTCACCATGTTCCATGTTATAATAAGATTTTAATACAACCAATTTACTTATATATCGGTTGTGTAATAACATCTTATATTATTGGACGAACAAAGTACTATTCGATGTCAGATTCTCCTTTTCGTTTTTGAGTCATTTGATAAATTTGTCGTTCTACATTTTTCTAGTTCTTTTACATCACTAGTAGAGAAAACCCTACCGCCGATGAATAGAAAAGGCTCATCGTCGGCGCTTCGGTGCTCGCCGGCGACCTCCTCGCCGGTGGTAAGTCCTCATTGCCGGCGCCCTCATATTTTTTTTTGAATATTTACTACAGGGGAGCCCCCCATAGTCCTTTATTTAAAATAAACTAGGAAGTCTTATGTACAAGCTACCAGCCTAAAACAAAAGAAAAGAACAAAAAAGAGACAAAACTATACAAAATTACAACAAAGCATCAATCCAGGAGTTAAGATCTGTGATGGTCTTCTTTCTGACTCTGTATTTTAGGAGTGAAACATCACAGATAAACCCTGATTTCTAAGAGCTGAAGGAAGGTCTTATTCCTTTAAAAAATTTGTCATTTCTCTTCTTCCAAATATTCCAACAGGCTAGGATAGAAATCTCTATGAAGCATGGGCCCTTGAATTTCTGTTTTGCATGTTTCAAAATCTCTGGTCCAGACCCTGTACCCCAGATAACCTGAAGATATGTCCATATTCTCATACTGAAATTACATTCAAAAAATAAATGTGACCAGTCTTCTAGGGTATGGCAAGGGCACAGAACACAATTATGATTATCAGAAACATTCCAATGCCTTCTGAGCAGCATATATTTAGTATTAATGCGATCATGGATTATCAGTCAGGCAAAGAACTTATGTTTGGAAGTGCATTTACTACTCCAGATCCACTGTGATGGAAAATAATTTGGTATGTGCTTGAAATATCCCTTGTACATATCACTGACAGAAAATTCTCCTGTTTTTGAGCTCAAACTTTTCCATTCATCATGTTTAGTATGTTGAAGAGTGACTTGAGCCAGTTGCAATTGTAAATGTTGTAATTCAGTACTAGCTTCAGCAGATATTGGTAGATGAAAAGCTTCAGATATCTGAGTGATTGAGATTGCTTGCTTAACAGAGCAGTCTTTATCAAGTACGTGTGAAAATAAATGTGGATATGTTGAGTTGAGCGGGTTGCTGTTCCAGTTATCTACCCAGAATAAAGCTGTGTCTCCAGATACCACTGAACATTTGAAATTTAAGAGATATTCCTCATGCAAACTCATAATACTACGCCACCAGAAATATCCATAGACAGTAACAGTGTGTGGTACTCTGCCATGATAATATGTGTTCCAGACTAATTTCACCCAAGGCAGATCAGCTTTTCCTAAACCATCCTTGTCTTTTGGTTTATTGATAATTTCCCAAGATGCCATAGAGTTAGCTTTAGCATCATCCTTACTCTTTCTCCATAAACAATGTCTTCTTGCTCTGTTTAAAACTTCAATTATTCCCTTGGGGATACTCAGAGAACTAATGCAGTGCAGAGGTAGTGAGGATAACACAGAGTTCACCAAAACAAGTCTGTCCCCATAAGACAAAAAGGATGCTGAGGCTGTCAGTCTTCTTTCAACTCTGTCAGTCAGAGGAGAGAGGTCTTTGATAGTTGGTTTTGTAATCCCCATGGGCATCCCAAGGTAAGTGAAAGGCATTTTTGCTATGACACAACCAATTTCCAAAGCCAGGGAGGTAGCCTCATCCTGAGTTAGATTTATGGGTATCAATGAAGATTTATGATAATTGACCTCAAGTCCAGTGAATGCAGTGTATTCATCAAGAATCTATCTGAGAGTGTGTAACTACTATGGATCAACTTGCATTATAATGATAGAGTCATCAACATATTGCACAATAGGAAAATCATTAGTGCCTCTATTGGGGATTGGTGCCATTAACCTTCCTTCACTGAAAGCCTTGTTAATGAAGCTGTGCAGCAAATCTCCCCCAAGAACATATAGCAATGGGGATAGAGGATCACCTTGTCTAACCCCTCGCTTACAGATGAAATTTCTGCCAGGTACTCCATTCAGTAATATAGCTGAAGAGACAGATGCTAATATTTCTTTAACCCAACCAATGTATATATCATCAATTCAAAATTCTAATTATTGCATCATGTTCAATTGTGTCAAAGTCCTTTTCAAATTCCAATTTTATTACCACAGTCTGTTTCTTTGAGGCATGACATTGATGCAAATATTCAAAAGTCCAACCCAAACAATCTTGTGTTGTTCTGCATTTAATGAATCCATACTGGTTCTCATGAATGCACCTTTTTATTTGCTTCTGCAGCCTGTTTGTAGCCAATTTTGTCAAGAATTTGAGACATGTGTTTGTGAGAGAAATAGACCTGAAATCATTGACAGACTCATGAGAGTTATTCTTAGGGACTAGAGTAATGAAAGAGCCATTAATGCTTGCAAGAGGAGTTAGACCCTTGTGGAAATCATGACATAACTTTGTGAAACCATCTTTAATTATGTGCCAGCACTTTTTCACAAACATCCCATTAAAACCATCAGGCCTTGGAGCTTTATTAGTCTTCATATATTTAACAACATCTTCAATTTCATCTGTACTGAACTCCTCAGAGAGGTAATCCAGGTTATCCACTTTTGGAACAAAGTCAGATATATCTGTCCTGCATTCAGTAGGGAAAGAAACCCCCATTCTGTTTTTACAACAACTCCATAATGCCTCTGCCTTTTCTTTATGTTGGACCAAAATATTTCCATCCTCATCTTTAATTTGATTGATGACATTGTTCCTATATCTTTCTGTGGCTTTAGCATGAAAGTATTTTGTAATTTTCCCCTCCAAGCTTGACCCATCTAATTGTGCATCTGATTTTCCAGTAAATAGACTGAGTGTTGAGCAGATTTTTGAGATGTAATTTAAGAATATTTCTAAAGTTAAACTCTAGTGTGCTCAGGGGCTTCTTATCCTCAATATCATCCAGCTCAAAAAATACATTTGTTACACTTATCAATCAGGATCTTAATGTGCGACAGTCGTTCCCCCATCTCTTCAAATCTTAGATTTTTAAATTTTGCAGTAATGATATTAGCAATGGGTCCCCGCCTAACAGGTTGCTTCCAGGCTTGTTCCACTACTTGAAAGAAACCAGGCAGCTCAATCCAAATATTCTCAAACCTAAAAAAAATTGCCCTTGGAATTGTGGTAGAGATACTAACCACCAAGGTAGATGGTTAGAAGTTGATTTTGATAAAGGATTGACCAGAGTGTTGGGGAATTCAAGGTCCAGCCAGGAGTTATAAAAAACCAATCCAATTGTTCTAACAAAGGATTCTCTTGCATATTTGACCAAGTGAAATTCCTTCCCTTTAAAGGCAGTTCTAACAAACCAAGATGGCTAATGATGCTGTTGAACAGGAAGATGTCATTGAGATCAGCCCCTCCTTATTTCTATTATCCAGTGATCTAATGAAATTAAAATCCCCCAATAATAACCATTCTTCATCATTTGGGATATTTAGATCATATAACCACTGTACAAATAAATACCTCTTCAAACCTCTACAAGGTCCATAAACATTTACAAGTGCCCAGTTGCGCCCTCATATTTCACCGGTGGTAATATGCATCTACCACCGGCGAGCAACTGTGAACGCCGAGGGTAGGTCCACATCACCGGCGCTTTCATATTTCGTCGGTGGTAAAATTCTCCAGCGCCAGCGAGCACCTACGGACACCGGGGGTAAGTATGCATAGTCAGCGCCTCCACGTTTCGCCGGTGGTAGTTTAGTATAGGCAAAAGATAATTCGCCAGGGATAGCATTACTATTTTGCCAGGGGTAATATTACCAGGAGTTAAAAAAGAAAATCGAAATACACACAGAATACACTGTAATATTGATAGAATACACATGACTGTAATATTGATAGAATACACATGATAGTGACATAATACACACAGCAGATACAGGAAATACACATATGTTCAAGCCATGCATCAATAACATTCAAGCAGTTCACACAAGTGTAGAAAGTGACCATATATGACATAATATTACAAGTCTCCGGAGTTGCATGACACATCCAAATAGTTTCACACATTCAAACAATTCATAGTTCACACAACAGATACTTACTTGACTCCAACTAGCAAATAGACTAGAGAGGCGGTGGTGGCTGCGAGCATCATCACGACGAAGGGGGTCAACCGGCTCATCCACATATCCGTCCTCCGCCGTGCTAGAAACCTCGCGTAGCGAGTTTCCGCCTCCTCCAAAGTGGCATAACCCTTGTAACTATTCCCGCAGAAACGATGGACCTGCCTCCTACAATCCTCCCAGTCGTCGTAGACTCTGAGAACCCTGCCCTCGTACACGACATACCATGACATCTGCGTGCACACATACACACAAGAAAGAAATGTTAGTGTTGTCACCACATATTCATAATAGAGATATAACATATAGGTATGCAAAAAAGGAAAAGCATCGGATATAGCTAAGTAATTCTATGACTAATATTTGCATGGAAAGATAGGTATGCAAAAAGAAAAGCATAAAATAAACTAATCGTAACTCTATGACTAACATTTGCAGGAGACAAGTTTGTGACTCAATCAGGTTTTCTTCGACTTCGGCGGGAAGGGATGGATGCCACCTAGCATAGTGAATGTCCTCCCATCGGCGACCGCATCTAAGCGGTCCTCGATCTCTGCATTAGTCAGCGGGATACCGTTGTAGTTGAATGTGACACCTCTAGTCAACACATCCCTCTTGAGTATCGTGCCAATCTCCCGCTGGATGGAACGGAACTCGGCTCTGATGTTTGCATCGGTCGTTTCTGTCATGTCTCTGCACCTTTTCTCGAGACCGGATGGCATCAAGAGTTTCTCCTCATCCTTTTTGTACTCCCTCATCTATAGGATGGCGAACCAGGGCTCCATCCCATTGTCAGTCGATGATTGCCTAAGGCAGGGGAAATTGGTTATGTGGGAGTTCACATAGATGCCTTTAGATCTTTTCTCATACTTGAGTGGGCCAACCGCGGCTCTGAAACCGTTGAGGGCTTTATCAAGAGTAGACTTGACGTCGGTGGAGTCTTTCGGCATGTCTCTCCCGGAGTCGAGATAGACGACATGGGAATAATACAGTTGAAAGGCGATGAGGATACACCCATTCTATCTGCGCAAAACAGTTGGAATAAACCATCATCCTTGGTTATTAAGGAAATTCACGAAAGAATGTAATAGCGGGAAGTTTAGCGACCGACTACTTACTCGGGAAAGTATGGAAGGAGAAAGCAAGACTTGTCCTTATTCGCTACCAAGAAATCTGTGATATACTTGGCGACAAATGCTTGTTCCTTGTCGATGGTGCCTATGGTCATGTAGAAGGGGTCCATGATAGAAAGGTGCGGGGTCTTCTCCACGATGATATCATGCGCCATTTTTAGCGATACCAGGTGGACCACGTTTTGATTGAGCCGTAACATGTGGAAGAGCTTGAAGATGTCTTCATACGTGATGAAGAATAACTCGCCGGGGGGTGAAGAAGCCACAGTTAGTGGGCACCCTGATCGTGAAGAACGGGTAGGAGGGATTTTTATCATGAAGGAGTTGCTGCTTTAGATACCTAACAGTATCATGCAGACTACTCAGGTCCGGCGAAAGTGTCTTGACAATGTGGTCCGGCAGGATCGGTTCACCAATATAATGCATCGTCCTCCACTTGGCCGACAGCTTGTCGAGAACCACTTTCTTGCTTGCTGCAACGTCTTTCCCATGCTTCAGCTTCCGCTTCCTGCCCTTCTTATGGCACAGAGGGGTGCCGGTTTGTCTTATCACCTCCATGGCCGTATCACGGAGTTTCCTCGGGGTAACCTTAGCATGCGGAGGAGCGGTGAAGGCGGTAGCGTCTTCCTGCTCGGGCGTTTCTTGAGAAGGGAAGAGCTTCTTCTTCATGGTATCACGGGCGGGTGCCTCGGAAGGAGCAACATCGATGGGAGCCTCCAAATCAGCAATGAACGAATATATGGGATCCTTATCGATGTCCACCGTGTTGTCATGCTCATGTGTCTCGGGCTCGGGAGGATCATTGGCAGGTGGAGGAGTGACCCTTTGGCTTGCCGCCGCAGGCACAGACACTAGAGTGACCCTTTCTTGGCTTGCCGCCGTAGGCGCAGATGCTGGAGTGACCCTTTATTGGCTTGCCGCCGCATGCACATATGTTGGAGTGACCATTTCTTCGGCGGTCTTCATCCGAAGTAGGGCTTTCGGCCATAGAAGGACATGATTCTTCAGTTGCCCGACCTTCAGCTCGTCTTCGGCACTCGGGGGTTGATGAGGAGGAACCAAGTGCGCACATCCCAGGAACGACCGATCCACCTCAACCCAGTGCACGCTATCATCCATAGGCTTGCAGTGGAACGTCTGGTGTGTTGGGTTCATGATGCGTCCCCTCGCAACATCCTTGAGCTTGTTGTCCACATACATGAGCATGGCGCAAGGAACACTTTTCTCCTGTGAAGAAACATGCATGTGTTGGTCAGAGAGGGGCGGCGACGAAGTAATTAACTTGCGTAGAGGCTCAATTAATTACCGTGAGAGCATCGAGCTCGGCTCGCATCGAGGGAACGAGGCAGAGCGTGCAAGTGACCGAGGGGCTGCTGGCTCCCCCATGTCCGGCGAATCCTCCCTAGCCCCTGCATTGGCGCCGACGGGTGGAGTCGCCAATATAGGCGCGTCTTGAGCCCGTGTAGTAGGAGGCCGCATGTTGCCCGAGTTGCTACCGCCTAGGCTGATCACCGGGAGTGGTCTCATTTGGCCATTGGCAAAGTAAGTGGAGATCGACTCCACCATTCCAGGAATGATCTCATTGAACCGGCTGGCCACCACGCCATCGACCTTGCTGGCCACCTCTGCCTGGACCCTAGTTCTACCTCGGCATGGACCGCGGCTTGGACGCTGCTCAAAGGTTGCTTCCAAGTTGGTCACCTTCTCCAATAGAGCCGCGTGCTCCCAGTCCTTATTCTCCTGCAGCGAGTCCTTGGTGGTGGGCACGTCCAAGCCATAATCGACATGCTGGCGACCTCCTCCGGCGCCGGGGACACGGCCTCTTGCCGGCCTCTTCAACGGCGGCTGCTCCTTCACGATGTTCAAGCCCGTGACAAAAGGGTTGTCCCATGGGACTTTGCCCGTCGGCGTCTGGGATGAGGAGCCAGACTCGTTAGCTTCTTCCGTGAACTGCAAGTAGCATGAAGAATTTTAGAGATGGAGTTGTGGTGAGCAGTATGAAACTAGTAAGTCGGTAAAATTGCTTACCATTGTGTTCTCGACTTGCACCACCTTCGGGTCGGTGACCAAGACAACACCCTCCACCATTGTAGGGCTCGTGACAAGTTTCCCATCCATCTCTTTACGGTACCGGGACCTGACAAATGCCCTGAATATCGGGTTCTTGTACTTGTACCAAGGGTTCTCGATTCCCTTCTCTGCGTAGGTCTGGTCCTCCTTCTGCCACTTGTCCGCCTTGCCATCGTAGCCACGGCAGCCGAGACTGTGGCGACCGATGTTCTTCTCCGCCAGCTCCTTTCCCCAGGCCGACTGATCCTTAGTGTATGCTAGCTCCTCGTTTTCAGGAAGCGCGTGTAGTCCTCGGGCGTAAGCCATGGGAAGTGGCGCTTGATCTCTTCCAATGGCTCGTCGTCAGTAATCATTCCCCTTAGCATGGTTTTATATCCTCTGAGGTTCCTGGTGAACCTGCCGAGGGCGAACTTGTTCACGATGTTCTCCTTGGGATCCAGGCTTGTGAAGCCCTCGAGGAATAGGTACCGCGCATGCAGCCGCAAGAGGAGTTGGTCCTGCAGATGCTTCTTCTTCTTCGTTTGGAGTTTCGTCTCGTTGACATTGACGACGTCCCGAAGGATAGCTCCTAGCTGGAGGTCGTACCCCTTGCCAGATGCTTCGGCTCCATAGGGATACCGGTCTTGGGGTCCACCGCTGTGAATGTCTCCTTCGTGGTGCCGACTGTGTTCGGTTGCCGCTTCTCCATTCCCTCTTGGCCTACGTCGTTGTCTTCGAGCCACCCCCGACAACGCCATTGTCGGTGGTCTCGTCGTCCCTCTCATGACCGCCATCAAGGCGGTCATTGACGCCCATATCCTCACCGCCATCATCGATGGTCTCTTCGTCTTCTTTGCCTCGGCCCCCTACCTCCTCTAGCTCTATCTCCTGGGACATGAGCCTGTAGTGCTCCTCTAAGTCTCGCTGGCCCCGATCGTCTTTGTTGCAGTTTCCAGAAGACGACATGGCTATACTGAGCACTACACAAGAAAAAATAAAGGATTTTAGATACACAAATTCATGGCGAAAATCCGGCATGACCTTTGCTAAAAATGGTCATGCCCGAGTGCTAAAAATTCGCCGGAACAGAAATTAATCGACATTCCGGCGAAACATTGGCACTCAATGTACCTGCACAACATTCAGCTACAGCCACCATATTTGGCACCAAAACAGGGGCAAATGTAGGTAAACCACCATAATTCCAACCACCATGTCACAAAAACAGGGGCAGCAGTAGCTTAAGCCACCAGAATCCATCTCACAACATCACCAAATAAAAAGGTGCTCACCGAGGGAGCGGAGCACCTGGAGCGTAGGCTTGACGTAGCGCGCGGTTGCGGATGAAGTGGACATGGCGGTGCATGGGCCTCCTCCTCCACGTTTTTCTGCAAAAAGAAAACGGATTAGGAAAATTAGTTAACTAATGAATGACAATATCCAAAAAAGACCGAGAATGAATGACAATATCCATGTGCCATAACATCTAATGTCCATGATCATGATTAGTAAAATTAGTTAACTAATGAAAATTAGTTAACCATGTACCATAACAGACCGAGAATGAATGACAATATCCAAACAGATTAGGAAGGGAGTATTTTTATTATATATTTTATTAAGCATCATGAATGATGGACAAAATAGAATGAATGACAGTAACCATTTTCAGATCAAGCAGCATGTTGTAAGATTTAGGCAAAATGTTGTAAGATTAAAGAGGAAAGAACAACAACATCATATTGAAGAAAACATACTACTCCCTCTACAAGCAGCAGTAGTAGCGCAAAGTTCGACTGAGCATGGGTAGGCAAGGAGGTGATAAGGAAGGAGAGGCAAACCAGTCGCAAGAAGGAGCTAGACAAGTTCTTTAGAAACAACAAGAGCAACATCAATATCAGCAACCATAGCAGGTTAGAGAATCCTCAAACAAATCCATATCTTGTATTTGTTTTTATCAACTATACAGAGAAGATCTGTTGGATTTGGGTGTAATCCTTAGAAATACACCCAAGTGGAGTGTAAACCCATCACTGGATACTTAAAAGCCACCAGTAGTAACTATTCTTATTTTAATCACCAGATTTGGTCTCAGCCTATGCATCATTGACCTAATCTGGAGCCAGCAAATCTTGATTGGTTGCTACTAGGAACATCCCAGTTACTGGTAGCACCTCAATAGTAACCCAGCCTGATAAGTATTTCCGAAATATGAAATAACAGCTACAAGCTTCACCAAGTAACTTAGTTAAATCATTTTCCTATGCTAGTTAGGAGCCACTCCTATTATTAGCCACTTTCCAGATAATCCTGTCAGCTTAAGGATCAAAAGTACCATCATCTAAAGAGTTAATTTTTTATTTGATATATCAGCAAATCATTGCGGTATTTGATCTCTAGGACAACAAGTTAATGTTACCATGGATCATAGAAATTTTCCCCTGAGCTAGACACCAAGCAAATATCATATATAGATCCTCAACATGGCTCAACATTCATAACCAACACTAATTCTTCTAGTAGTATTACATTAAAAAGTTACCGGTCATGTTCAAGCATCCAAGAAAGTATCAATGGAATCAACCTTTGAGTTGATATCATAGCATCAGGAAGGTGTATACTTAGTCAGTAATCAATTGATAGAATACCACTGTAAGTAGTTCTAATCCAACCATAGAAATGAGATCATCATAGTATCATAGCAATACCCAGTAGATTAAGCACAACTGTATCATAGTTGAGTGTAAATAGAGAGGGATAAGAACCCTAGAACATAACACGAACCCTAATTAGGGTTAACATCTAGTAATCAGTGAGAGAGGAGAGGAACAAGAACACTAGAACATCCAGAACATGAACAAGAACCCTAGAATACGAACAAGAACCCTAGAATTGAACACGAACAAGAACCCTAGAACATAAGGGAGAGAGGAAGAGGGAGAGGAGGAGAGGAAGGGGGTACCTGCAGAATGGGAAATGGGGAGAGGAAGGGGTACCCGCGGGCGGCCAGCGAACATGACGACGATGGCTTCTCCACAGGGGCCTCCTCCTTCGGGAGGTCGGCGAGGGGAGCGACTCTATCCACGGTCTCCTGCGAGGTGGAGAGGGTTAGGTAGTGGAGGGCGAGGGGGAGAGAGGAAGGAAGGGGAGAGGGGACGGGGGTGGACTCACCTTGCTGATGGCGGATGGCGGAGGATCGATATGGGTGGGGATCGACAGGGACGATGATGGATCGAGACGGGTGGGGTTCGATCTGAGCGGGAGCTAGAGAGGGGAGGACAAAACCTTATCTAGTGGGTGGGACCCATAGGCAGTTTACCCCCGACGTTGTCAAAAATACGCCGGTGGTAAAGTTAGGGTCACTGGCAGGTGGGGCTAGCCCGTTCTACCCCTAGCGTTTGTTCCGAATTTGCCGGTGGTATTGATATGGCAGGTAGGGCCAGCCCGTGCTACCCCCGGCATTTGGTGCAAATTTGTCGGTGGTATTGTTAGGGTCACTGCCAGGTGGGGCCAATTCACTTTCCGTCTAGGGCTAGCTGGACATGAAACTCAAAACTCGACGAGTTTAACGAGCACTCGTTTGCTCGGCTCGTTCAAAATCGACTCGTTCAAAATCGACTCGTTTGTTGTTGAAGTGTGATCTGATAACGCAATTCCGTCGGAGGCAAACACACATAAAATGATAGCGCAATTCCTTCGGAGGCAACAAACACACATAAAATGATAGCGCAATTCTGTCGGAGGCAAACAAACACACATAAAATGATAGCGCAATTCCGTTGGAGGCACAAACACATAAAATGATAGCGCAGTTTTGTCGGAGGCAACAAACACACATAAAATGATAACGCAATTCCGTCGGAGGCAACAAACACTCATAAAATGATAGCGCAATTCTATCGGAGGCAAACACACATAAAATGATAGCGCAATTCCGTTGGAGGCAAACACGCATAAAATGATAGCGCAATTCCGTCGGAGGCAAACACACATAAAATAATAGTGCAATTCCGTAGGAGGCAACAAACACACATAAAATGATAGCGCAATTCCATCGGAGGCAAACACACATAAAATTATAGCGCAATTCCGTTGGAGGCAATAAACACACATAAAATGATAGCGCAATTTCGTCGTAGGCATATAAACACACATAAAATGATAGCACAATTCCGTCGGAGGCAAACACACATAAAATGATAGCGCAATTTCATCGGAGGCAACAAACACGCATAAAATGATAGTGCAATTCTGTCGGAAGCAAAAAAACACACATAAAATGATAGCGTAATTCTGTTGGAGGCAAACAAACACACATAAAATGATAGCGCAATTCCATCGGAGGCAAGCACACATAAAATGATAGTGCAATTCCGTCGCAGGCAAACACACATAAAATGATAGCGCAATTCCGTCGGAGGCAACAAACACACATAAAATGATAGCGCAATTCCGTTGGAGGCAACAAACACACATAAAATGATGGCTAAGTTAGTTGCAAATGATCTGTTGCCTCCATAGGAGTTTAATAGTACAGTACACACTTATACATAAAATCATTAATAAGAGATACACATAAAATGATGAGTGTTAATTTCTCAACCACACCAAAATCTTACTGTTTCTTCTTCGCACTCCGATTCTTCTTTTTGCCCTTTTGCTTGGTATTTTTTGACTTGACCCCGCTAGTCTCATCGTCATGACTCCTTGTGTATGGAGTTGTTGTAGCTGACGACCTAGGTAGTGTGGTCCTTCTTCTTCTTTTTGTGTATGTTGCATCGTCTTCATGGGGTTCTTCCATCATCAGGTCTCCGACAAGTCCGTCAAAGTCTTTCTCGTTGGCGACTCCATCCATTCCGACGAGGGCCCTTTTGCCTCTCCTCACGACGACACGGCTAGGCCTTGACGAGTCGATAATGAAGAAGCATTGCTCGACGTGCTTAGCCAGTACCCATGGCTCATTTTGCGCGGTGGGTTTCTTGGTCTTGGATTTGTTGGGCATACGCATGGTGGTGAAATACTCATCTTCTTTTCTGACATTTGTATCCCATCTGACACGGAACATCGGTAGCTTCTCCCTGACGTAGTCGAGGTCCCAAATTTCCTCGATCCTTCCGTAGTATCTTTTCTTCTCTTCACCCGTGTAATATTCCATCGTCACACCCGAGTTTTGATAGTCGCTTCTTTTGTCTCTCTCCTCCGTGTAGAATGTGTAATTGCTGATGTCGTATGCTTGATAAGTCATGAGGTTTGGCACGGGCCCGTAAGACAAGGCCACTGTGATTCTGTCTGCGATGCTTGTCATTGGCGGGGAATTGGCATCAATCTGGTCTTTGAACCAGCGCGCGAAAGAGGAGTTGTGTGCTCTAAATACCTCTTCTTCCATCATCGGCCTGTTAGCATTGTTCTCGATCATGGTTTTGTGCTTTTCCACCCAAGGCATGACATCGTCCATATGCTGTAGCACTACTAAGTGGGCCCTATCAAAGTCATATCTCCTATCACACTGATCCATGTCCATTTCCTTCTTGCCGGTGCGGTGGCCTACTCCCTCGAACCTGCCGATGTGCTTGTTCGTGGGCAAACCAATCGGACATGGGTTTTCCTCGTTAAGATAATTCTTGCAGAAAGAGACGCACTCCTCAGTGAGAAAGCCCTGGACGATGCTTCCATCCGGATGTGCCTTGTTATGGATGTATCCTTTGATGATTCTGTTCATTCTTTATAACGCCATCATGTTGTGAAGGAACGTAGGCCCGAGATCCTCGATATCGTCCACTATATGCAACAACACGTGGACCATGATGTCGAAGAATGCGGGCGGGAAGTACATCTCCATCTCAGATATGATGGTGACGATATCTTCCTACAGCCTCCCGAGTTTCTTGACGGTTATAGACTTCCGAGTGATGACGTCGAAGAAGTTACAGAGGCTAGTCAGCATTGCACATACGTGCGGTTCCATGATCCCTCGGATTGCAACCGTAAGTATCTGCGTCAACATGATGTGACAGTCATGAGACTTCATCCCGCTGAATATTCCTTTCGTCGGGTCCAAACATCTACGTATCAGCCCCGCGTAGCCTAAGGGATACTTGGTTCCGAGGAGGCAACCAATCATATGTTCGAGCTCGTTAGGATATAGAGTGAAGCAGGAGGGGCGCGGGGTTTCACTCTTCTTCGCCCTTTTTCCCTTAGGATCTTCCGTCTCCTCCTCAACCGGCTGCTTCCCCGCCCTTTTGTGCTTGCGATTGTTTGTCTCCTCCTCAACCATAGAAGAAGACGGGGGTGAATCTCTTCTCTGATATTCAGGGCCTTTAGGTCGTGTCTTGCTTTCAGCCCGTCTTTGGTCCTATCCGGCATGTTGACAAGAGTGCCAAGCAAGCTTTCGCACACGTTCTTCGTGATATGCATGACATCAAGGCTATGAGGCGTATCGAGGATCTTCCAGTACGACAAGTCCCAAAACACGGATCTCCTTTTCCATACCCCCATGAGCGGGCCATGTTCCTTTTCCTTCTTCTTATCTCCTCGCTTCCGCTTATGCTTCTTTATCTTACACGGCGGAGGGCAGTGTTTCTAGCTTTTCAACAAAGTATCAATCTCCTCACCGCTACGCTTAGGCGGAGGTACTTCGATCTCATCCTTGTCGTTGAACAGATCTCCACGCTTCCTCCACAGGTCATTCTCGGGTATCCACATCTGAGTCCTCATGTAGACGGTTTCCGAAGACCTGGGATCCTTACCAAGCTGAAGAAACAACGTCCTTTACATGCACTTCACACAAGCCTTGTGTCCGTGGCACACCTGGCACGCGATATATTCGTATCCGAGATAGTCCTGCACCGTCGTGATCAGCGCTGCTTTCAAACGGAAAGTTTGTTGGAGGTGAGCGTCCCATGTTTCTACCCCTTCGTCCCACAAGATGGCTAGCTCCTCCTTCAATAGCTCAAGATACAGGTTGATATCGCTCCCTGGCTACGTCGGCCCTTGGATTAGCATGCTCATGTGTATGTACTTCTTCTCTAGGCATAGCCATGGGGGGAGGTCGTACATCCATACAAACACGGGCCAGGTGCTGTGCTTGCTGCTCTGGTTGCCGAACGGATTGAGTCTATCGGTGCTTGCACCCAGTCTGATGTTCCTTGGTTCTTTCCTGAAATCTTCGTACTCATCGTCTAATGCTTTCCACTGGCTTGGATACGAAGGGTGCGTCAGCACTGGGTTTTCAACCCGCACTAGATCCTTCATCACCGCCTCCTTCCTTTCTGTGTGCCAGCTCATGAGCTTCACTTCCTTGGGGTATGCGAAGTACCGCTGGAGACAGGGCCTGAGTGGGAAGTACCACACAACTTTTCGAGGAGCTTTTCTTGTCCCTCTCTTGTATCGAGGCTCGCCGCACCTTGGGCATGTGGTCAAGTCCTTGTGCTCATTCCGATAAATCACACAGTCACTGACGCAGGCGTGGTATTTTTTTATGCGGTAAATTGAGAGGGCACACCACTTTCTTGGCCTCCTATAGGCTACATGCCAACGTGTTATCTTTAGGTAAGTGCTTCTTCAAGTATCGGAAGAGTTCGTCTGCGCTTACGTCGTTCCATCCGTATCTTGCCTTCATCTCTAGAAGATCGAGAGTTACTCTCAAGAGGGTCTCCTCCGGCCCGCGACCTACGTCGTACAATGGAGTTCTTGAGTCTACCTCCAGTTGATCCAGCTTAGACTTCCATCTACCGACGAATCTAGGGTCAGTCGATGCATTGCCGAGAAGAATTTCCTGAACATGAGGGTCGTGCATGGCCGCGGTTAGCGGGGTATTCCTACTCCTGTCCTCGTCGTCCGCATGTTCTTCTTCTTCCTGTCCTTATTCATCACCGTCGTCGTCGTGTGCAACATCCCGTTCTTATCCCTCCTCATCATCTTCATTTTCGTGTTGAACGACATCCTCTTCCTTCTAGTCACCGTCATCATCATCATCATCCATCCAATGAGGGTATCCCTCCATGAAACTATACCTGAGCAGGTGCTCATTCACCGTGCGTGACAAGGGGTCAAACAATGACGATAGTTTGCATTTTAGACACATACATCTTATTACCAAGCGGTTATTTCAATATATGTCGGCAGTCGCGCGTTCCACGTATCTATCCACCACGCTTTCCTTCATCTCGATGACCATCATCGTCTGCACAATAAGAGAATAGATTAGAACCGTCGCCTCGCTCGGCTGCTTTCATGAATTTTTTTGGCATGACCTTTGCTAAAAAATGGTCTCGTCAGAGTTCCAGAAATTTACCGGAATGGAAGTTAATCGACATTCCGGCAAAACATTGGCAACTCATTATATATGCACATTCCACGGGCAAAACAACACAAAAGAGGTCCACATATGTGTGCAACCACGCTTTTAACCATCACACGTGACATCACCGGTGACTTGTCGCCAACTCATGCACATTCCACTATATTATACCTATTAGTTGACGCGAGGTCCAAGAGCACCGGTAGAAAGAAGTGGGAAAGGTGGTAGGGGGAGATGGATCTTGCTA
This sequence comes from Avena sativa, assembly GCA_916181665.1. Taxonomy (NCBI): domain Eukaryota; kingdom Viridiplantae; phylum Streptophyta; class Magnoliopsida; order Poales; family Poaceae; genus Avena; species Avena sativa. The sequence goes on along the minus strand of OV702284.1, from coordinate 179,443,949 downwards.
GGTAGATCTACTAATGCATGGGAGGGGAGCGACATATCCTCAAATATATTAAAATTTGTTGGTTGAATTAGCTAAAATAGGTGGGGAGAAGTGGGGGAATGAGCTAGCAAAGCTTGGGGTTGAGTTTTCCAAGAAAGTGGAGCTAGTGGTGAGTGAGGAGGTGTTGGTAGGTGGCTGGTTTGACCTTGTAATAAGTCCCAGGTTATCACTGGCGAACAGAGCACAACACGCCGGTGGTAGTCGTTTTCCACCGGCGAAAAGCATCAACGCATCGACGGTAATAACACGGCCCAGTGGCCCACCCGTCCCCCCATGCATCCCCAGCGAGCGCAAGAGATTTCGCCGGTGGTATAAGGACATATACTCGGCGAGCAAGGGCCATATCGCCATTTGTAAGTGGCGGCCCATCCGGGGGCACGCGGGCCACCCTATCCCTGGCGTGTGCGGGCCATGTTCGCCGACGCTATTTGGGCTAGCCCCGGCGAGCAAGGGCCGCTTCGCCAGCGGTAAGTGGCAGCCCATCCAGGGGGCACACGACCCACCCTATCCCTGGCGTGCACATGCCGCTTTCGTCGGCAGTACTTCTTTTATCGCCGGCGTGAAGGGTTTGTTTCGCCGGTGGTAACATTATGCATGCCTGGAAGCCCTTACTGCCGGCGAGCACGGGCCCACTTTGCCGGCGGTAAGGATTGCTGCTATAAGATTTTCTCTACTAGTGCATGTTTTTAGATGAAATGGACTTTTTCATTTAGCTACATGATGATTTTGTCTATTTGCTCCAGTTAGAAACTAGCTACATGATGATTTTTAGATGAAATGGACTTTTTCAAAAGGTTTCACCCTAATTCCTACAGTAGGGTTTTAAGATGATTCCAACTCTTATTGAATCACTCCATCAAACCCTACTTAATCCTCTAAGGAAAATTTTTTTGGAACTCTAGAACTTTTCTGGTAAATTATTTCTTAAAACTAGAGTTTTATTCACTAGGAAATTTATTATAAATCAAAGGTAGTTAATAAAATAGTGAAACCACTTTTTTTCGTTTCATATTATCAATTCCCATCTAATGATACTATCTTTGTACAACAGTATCATACATAACCTACCCTTGGTCCAGAACACCTAATTGAGTTGCCTCTGGACCATAAATCCTATTAGACTTCATTTAAATGCCTCTAGGATCATCTCAATCTTTCTAAATTCAATCCATTGAAAATCTTAATGTTCGAAGCATCCCTTCTAGAGTATGTACAATGCAACACTAGGATCAGGTGCCCAGTTGTGGTGGGAGGTTCGGTATCATCATGGTTTTGGCACCTATGGTAGTACAAGGAGGCAAAATGTATAGAATGTATTACATTTGACCCGTGAATGGATGATTGTGTAGCCATGATCGCTGGCCTAGTGGCATACGCTAATGGTTCATTTAGACTCCGTCATATTTTCATCAAGACGAAGGAAACTGTGAATCTAATGAGTAGCTTTTAGGATATTAAAGGCAACGGGAGATTGTAATTGATAACTTTCGAATTCCAATATTGACACTTCTCAAAAGAACTAGGATCTTTAGGGCTATACCATTTGACCTATCCAAGGGTCGGCTAAGACTCGACCTCGTTGTCATTGTACATCATTACATTTAATGCTTATAATTCTATCAATTCATCTTAAAACACAACCATGATATGAGTTATTTATATGGTGACTCTAGGCCATGTGGAGAGTTGGAAATTCAATGACATACTTTAACTTTGTCGATGCCATAACTGTCCAGCAGACCGCAAAAGACAACATCTTTTTACTAATTCTCGGTTGATTGAAAATTAGCTTAATTCCCAGTCGACTCCTAGCCTATTGGTTTATGTGGTGATTTGTACTAGGTTGTGCACCATCTATTTCATAATATAAGATATTTTAGCTTTGTGAAATGAGTGTATCTAGATCTTTTTCAGTGTGTAGATTCACTTCGAACCTATCATACGCTCCTTTTATAAAACTAAAACATCTTATATTATGTAATGAAGGGAGTAATTGAGAAAACCACCGAGACCATTAGATTACTTTGTGATTTGTCATGAGTTGCAACATGCATTATAACTGAGAAGAATGCCTTGTTTGGCACCCAAAGTATTTTTAAAGTATTGAGAAAATACTTTGGTTTCTGAAAAAACTGAAGTATTAAATACTTTGACATGTTTGAATCCAATAAATAGTATGGTTTTAAAACTAGAGTATTCTCCAAAAGTATGTTTTTTTAAGTATTTAAGAAAGAGGTTAGACCCTCTTTTTTCTAAAACCGAGAAAAGAGAAAAACTCAAGTATTGCTTTGCTTGGCACTAAAATACTATGGTATTGATATACTTCAGTTTTACAAAAAACTTTGTTGCCAAATGTAACAACCCAAGTTTATAATATATGTAATTAGTACTTAAGCATTGCATGCATCTGTTTAACCAATAAAATGTTTGCATGTGATCAAGTGTGTGGATCAAAACACAAGTATAAAACCCTAAACCCTAGTTTCGTTTCCCCCTCTCTTTGAAACTACATTCAAATGGTGTTTGAATTTTGAAAACTACAAAATAATGGATCCCAAAAGGTTTACAAGGGCCCTGAATATTTTATATATTTTACCAAAGTCTCTAGTATTTTTGAATTATTCAAAACAGAATTCAAATGAAATTACAAAATAGAAAACTGAAAACAGAAAAAGAAAAGGATTTCTGGAATAAAAACCTAATTCTAAACCCTACGCAGGCCGGCCCATCTCTCCTTCCCTCTCCCTGCCGCTCGCATGCGCAAGCCAATGGCCCATCAAAGCCCACCTAGGACCGGTACCGGTTTGTCCACACTATCAGCGTCGTCAAGCTCGGAAGCTCCTGCGTGTCGCCGCGTCGCCGCTTGCTGGCGTCAAGATTCTCGCTGCCGCTCTGGACGAGGATAAGGAGCCGCCCTGCACGCCTCTCTCTTCCCAGATCTTATCCTCTCCCTCACGCTCTCTCTCCCCCTCTCTGCACCGCGCACGCCCGAACCCTAGCCCGCCATGGCCGCCGGCTAGCCGCCGTTGCTGGCCTCTCCTCGCCCATCCGACACCGCCACGAGCTTCGCCTGGACGCGAGATTCCTCCTCCCCGAAGGAATCGGGCCGGGACGCCCCCAGTCGACCTCATCGATCTCTTCTTCCCCGGCATCGACAAGCTCCTCCGCGCGCTTCGCCGACGATTACCGCCTCTCCTGTCCTTCCCGACCCTTCTACGAGCACCGTGGTGATCCCCTAGTGCTCAAGGCGCCCTCTTCTTGCCCGCTAGCTTCTCATAGCCGTCGCGCGCTGTCGATCTGCAAGCGCCACCGCCACCGCTCGTCGCAGGCCTAGCTCTGATGACCTAATCCCAGCGGCCCAGCCACCCACATGTTCGCCTCGCTCAACTGATTGGAACGCCCCCTCTCGCGTGTCCAGGCGTGCTCTAGATCGCCGCCGGCGACCACCGTCTGGTGGCTCCGCCATGAGTGAGGTGGCGCTGATGCCATGCTTGCGTGGCTTGCTGAGGTGGCCTTGGGCCCAGTAGTCAGTGGCTGGGTCTGGCCTCTGCCTCGGTGAGAAAAGTTAGGGTTAGGGCCCCTGACGTCAGCATGATGCAGTAAACTATTTCTGTTTTAGTTAAATGTTTTCTGGGAATAAGAAATACTGGTAGGTGGGCCCTGTCTGTCAGGGTTTTAACCTTTTTTGTAAATCATTTCTGAAATTAATAAAAGTTTGACATGTGGGCCCAAGTTGGAAAAATAATTTAAATATTCCAAAAATGATTTAAAATGAATTAAAACTTGAGAAATTCATAACTAATTCATTTTAAATCAGAGAAATACAAATAATATACCAAAATGTTTAGAAAAATAAGAGCTATGCAATAGCAACATAATCATACATTGTTAACCAACTTTCATGACAAGTTTAATTAGAATAACCAATTGAACCCCATAGGTGATTCCGAGGATCCCTTGTTCTAGGGTTTGGACCTCTCGGACCCCGTTTAAAATGACCAAGCATGTTCTAGGGTTCATTTCAACACTATTTAACTTGTCATATCATCCATATTGTATGAGCATTGCACATGCTATGTATTGAATGTTGTTTTCCCTTTTCCGGTATTTGGTTCTTCGCGAATAGAAACCGAACCCGAGGCTGAAGTCAATGACACCGAAGATCCATATCTGTCCACTAAAGGATAAGTCAAGCGTAGCCTCTCATTCTGAACCTACTTTTACAAAGTATATTACTTTCTCGCTATGATGCACACGATTCCAATGTGGTATTTTGTCAGTAGCTAGAGTTCCTATCTGCTGCACAGTTTCCCTTTTGTACCCTTATACTCCTGATCCACTACTCCTAGCATACCTAGGTGTGGCATCTGTGCGTTGCTAGAGCTCTTACGATCGACAGCTTAGCCATGCTTACTAGTACCCTCTGATACATTCAGACGATGATTCGAAGGTGCCAAAGAATCTAGAAAGATAGGAGGTGGAGGTATCATCAATGGAGATAAATAAATATGCTACGGCTGGTACGAGAGGCCACGTTGGGTGTGGTTTTTTTAGTCCCATGCTCGCCACCATTAGAAACTGAGTTTTTACCTTTGGAACCAAGACGAGCGTACAACCACACGGGGCCTGGACAACCCCTCGACTAACTAACTTGCCTAGTAGATTCCATGAGTCACATAGTTCGGGCTTTTCATTTGGCATACGTATTGAAAACGTTTTCAAAAGAGGAGGTGATGGAGGTGCATCATAACAGGCAGGGAAGCGTGGCCGCGGTTGCTTGGGGTAGATAGTGCCCCTGGTAAACCAACCTCGCCTCACATCTTTAAGTACCGGCTTCAGGATTTGACCCGTTACGGCGGAACCATACTTATTGCGTGACTTATGGTCTCCGCGAAAGCAAGGTAGGTCGTGGTCAACCATCCTCTGTCGGCCTTTCAAGGAAGAGGGCTAATAATTTGGCATTAAGAGTCGGTTGGTACGTGTGGGTAAAGTTGTACACCCCTGCAGGGTTAAATCTTTTCGAAAAGGCGTGTTCACGGTTATAAACGACTTGGCGACCGGACTTAAGATCATAGATAACATTAACCACTATAAAACTTATTGATCCATGTGTGCTTAAGGATGCTTCCTCCGGGTTGAGTGGGTGATCCTAGATAGGAGGTTCTGATGAAGCTGGTGGTTATCAAGATATGATGAGCAAGATTAAGAAGTCGTTATCTTATCCCCTCTTTAAAAGATTCTGAGTAGACGAGCCTCTTCTCTCTTGTGTTTACAAACAAAGATTGCTTTCTGCAAAAGTAAATCCAATGAAAGCCTTTCTAGCCAGAGCATGTAGATGCTAGGTTATCTAAGTCTTGCGGAGTACATTCTCATACCCAGCCTTGCGCCATTGTTGTTTTTCTACATATGATCTAGTTGCGACTGAAGGTGGCTTCTACGTTGACATCGACGAGTAGTTGGGGGTCCCAGGTAGCATCCTGAGGGCTATGGGATGGACGTCGCTTCTGTTTATGGCCTCTTAGGCCTTTTGCTAAGTTGTTGTGTAGAACAACATAATTTGCTTTCGCTGTGTGATGTAATGTTGGGTCTATGACCTCTGGTTTGTAATAACTCTAATATCTTAAGAGTTTAAACTTATGCTGTTGAATCCCTGTATTCTGTAATGTTACCGAATCATACTGTGATCTTCCGTGGTTGGAGTTGAACTTATCTTAGATGGTGATCTGAGGTTATTTTAACCCTAATCCCGGGGGTGCTACACCAAACTAGGCTGAAATGCCTTGAATCATTGTTGGTTGCTTCCTGATTTATGCTAGTCACGAACTGCAACCGTGCAACATGTGTGCAAAGAAGAATGACCCACGACTATGGATTACTTTCGTGATAGTAATGAGTTGCAAGTGATTTGACTGAGAACTAAGTAAATATGCAGTAACCATTTTTAGCAGAAAAGAAAGAATAAAGATTTGGTACACACGGCACCGATGATCCTGCTTTTTTAAAAATAAAAAAAGTTCTAAAAACAAATCAGGATGTAGCACGTGAATTATACCGCAAACGTGCAAAACATCAATTTGAAATAACTTGTGTTTTGAGCTACAAAAAAATAACAAAATTATGAATCTATAATATAGTGATTTCAAATCACAAAAAAAGTCACGGTTTATCATTTTTGTGTAGTTCGGAATATAAAATAAATTTAATTAATATTTTGTATGTTTGTGGAATACATCGCTAAAAAAATATGATTTTTTAAAAGAATTTTTGAAACTTATAAGTATAGTTTTTAACCTTTTCATAGTCATTCGCAAAAAAAAAAACATAGTCAGGGAGCACTGGAAAGGTCTTTCCGGAAAAGAAAACAGTAATCGGGCGGTACTTACACCTCGTAACTAATTTCGGCCCAATAGCACAAGAAGGTCCGCGGAAATAAAGCCCTAAATCTGAAGCTGCTGCCCATTCTTCCTCAGTTCCTCGGTTCCTCTTCCAGTCTTCCTCCACACTCTTACAGCGAGAGGCGCGGCGCGGAGATGGCGACGACGCTGAAGGACATCCTAGGGCAGATACTGGGCAAGGTTCGCTGGATCATCCCCACTAAATGCCCTAATTGCTCCTCTCAAGGTCTCGTTTCCTCGCTCCTAGTGCCGTTCACCCGTGGGGATGACGGACGTTTCTCTCGTTGTTGCAGAAGGGGGAGGCGGTCCGGGAGCTGAGTATCTCCATACGGACCCAGGTTCTTGACAGGCGCCGCCGCTGCCGCCTAACCTTTCTTCTTGTTCCGGTTGATGGTCTCTTGATTTGGCTGCGCTACTGTTGCTTCAGGGGAAGCTGACCGAACGGGAGGATACAATGCTCCGGGCCTGCATGATTTTCTCGAACCTGAGCCACGCCCTGATGTCTTCGGTGAACGGTTTCACTATATATTTTGCTGCTGGTCAAGGTGAATTTCCCTTCGATCTGTCATGCCACTGTTTTACAAATTGCAATTTTGCTGAAACAGAAACAGTCGGTTAAGTTGTTACAGCTTAGCCTGCAGCGCTAGCTATTGCCACTTCATAGAATTGTGCTATAAATCCACTTAATAGAATGGTTCTATAAATTTTGCGTGTATTTTCAAATGATGTAAATTGTGTTTTATTAGACCGTCAGTTCCGAGTCCCTTCTCGATGTCTGTGCTAGAGCCAGTCTCTCTGTTGACATTTGTCCAGGGGTGGGGGGGGATTTAAGATTGCATCAGATGGTTAGCATCATCTACTTAACACACAAGAAAATCTAAGTCAACTTAGGGCAATCACAATTGATGTAGTACTAAACGTGCAATAGATCTTAACATAATGATATATGTTAAATCTGTCAAACACTGTAGACAGCATAAACAGTTACGGATGTCTAATTCACATTTCTTTATGGTGTGGCCTTATGCCAATCGTAGTATTTATCAAGCATGCTCATCGGAACCTTCTGGCAGCCCAACAACCTACAATGCTTTTTAAATGTCACATTGTAAAAATACAGGTGATGACATGTAAAAACTGAAATACGACTGTTAGATAGTGACAGTTTTCTCATTGGAGGAAGAATAACCTCTCCCCACCTTCCAAAGAACCATGGGTCCTCCAAGGAACTGTGTTGTTCAAATTGGAAGAAACAAATCCACTGTTCCTTTTTCCTGACCAGTACACACCGTTTTCCTTTTGTTACTAACAAGTGCATGGCCCTACCTGAGAAATTGGTAGCCCAGTGAAAAAACTAAAATTAGGCCCTAAATATGTCTTAACCAATGAGGAAAACATAGTGATCATACGGCAGTACAATGTTCTCTAATAATTGCATCTTGTCAAAAAAATTGGTGTTGGCACCTTAATCTCTAATCTATCTATCTTTATGGAATATTTTAGCAAATTCACTACTCTTAGGTGCCACCTCAAGACAATTGCAAGAAGACATGAAGCTCTTATCATGGAGTGCAGTGTTGGGAAGCAGACAAAAGATAAAATGTTCAATCATAGGCCCGCAATTCATCTAAAAAATCTCAAACCAGCAGGAGTGAAAAATATATGATTGAGAAAACACATGAATTTGACAAGACTACATGACTTGTCTTAAAGAATCCCATTAAACTTGGGAAAAGGTAAGCAATTCATAGAAATTTGAATTATTGATAAGGATCGGAACCTTGTGTATATTCTCCAAAAAACTTACATGGCCTCAAATTGAATCTGAGGCAAGATATTAAATAATGAATTTGCCTGCATTTACACATTTTGCATGTTTCTATTTTTGCTCCTTAACCACAAATTACTGGAGAGAGCTTGGCAAGAGAAACATGATATGAATTAAATCTGTTACTCTAGGCTGCCTCTTCTACACTCAATTATCTTATTTCAGTTTAATTAGTACAATCGCACGACATAAAAAACCAAAGCAAGCCTCAGGGCACATAGCACCTCTGGTTATTTGCTGCATACTAGTTGAACTAATATTTAAATTAGCCGAACTAATATACGTACTCAAGAAAATTCATGAGCCCTAATTTCTTGGGGGAGCTGTGCGGGCGCTCACCTTGCACGTGCCAAGATACAGGCCAGGTGTTCTTCTCAGTAACTTATATGTTTTTTCATTGTTATTACTTATGAATTATATTGATATGCCTATTTGCGTTTGCCTGCAACATCTTGCCTCTGTTATATATAGACCATTGTCGCTTAGTTATGGAAATTTTGGCTGCGGTATGGGTCGTTGGAGCTTGGACGTATTCTATTGATATGCAATTGGCTTTTCTTTACAAGTAACACCTATTTCCTTTCAGATAAATCAAAACAGATTACTTTTAGTGCAAATCAATTATTATAATAAAGCTGCAAAACTGTCACTGTTGAGCTTTCTTGCGGTGACTTGCTGTTTGTACTTTGTACCACGCATGCTTACATATTTTTCCTGTTCTGCAGTACATAAACTTGTTGGGGGTCGACCTGTGCCTCGGCTACTAAAGATCGGAGCGGGTGCTGGTAAGGCTATGAACCTGGTACTGGTCCTTGTATAAAAGTGGCCAAATGCATAGGCAAGCTATATATTTTTCCAGCTCTTGAAATATACGGTCACAATGCCGGTACAACTTTCTGACCAATTTAGTTGAAAACTAGTAAATACTTGGTTTGCCATTTCAATTTTAAATGGTTAAAATTGAATTAATATCCATTTAGCACTTGCTAGGAATTAGAAACAATTTTGGGAACACGATAACAATATGTACTAGTTATTGGATTTCTGTAAGGTTACTTTCATAATTCACATTTGAAAATTCAAATTGGAAGGGCGCAAATGTTTGCTACTCCTAAGAATATAGCTATGCCCAGTTTTGTGCATTATATACCCTCTGTTTACTGTAAAAACAACTTTGCGTAGTTGAGGAAGCATGCAGTTTTTAGATACACGCATCAGTAGACAGTCTTCCAAAAAAAAAGATTAAACTGGACCTGCTAGCTGCTAGTGTATTTTTCCTGGCCTGACAGAAAAATGGGTCTAGGGAATGACCTTGGGCACAGCCTTCAGAATTATTCGATGAACGAGTCTTGTTTGTTCTTGTGCATGCACTAAACATTTGTTTTTTTTTAGTGGAATGCTGATCTGATAAAGCAATATTCCAGGTGCTGGTCTGATTGCAGGGCAGATGATGTATTATAGAACGCTGCATACATGTACTTTATACATATTCAACAGTGGAGAGGAACGGTTGAAAACAGAGCTCGCTACTATGTGCGGTTCATTAAATCACAATGCTTTGTTTTTTACTGTATCAGGTGTACTTGCTAACTGCTTGTTTCACTTGCAGAATACTTACTAAGCACAGTGGTGAGAAATCATCGGTTGAAGCCGTACGAAAGCATTACTACGCCGAACAACTATACAGTGATCAGAATCAAGATAAACTATGCTTCATGTGGATCCCACGTAGCTCGTATGTTGACAGCGCCTTTATGGAAAGGGTGAAGGAGATTGAAGCAAGCAACTCAGCAGATAAGGCCAAAATAATTTCTGCCGAGACAACGGTAAAAAACGTGAGTTACAGCTAAACTTGCAGTTTGTCAGGACTCAGAACTTAGGAGGGGCATATTTGTCTTATGGAGGGAAATCTATGCATTCTTTTCCCTTTTTAGCATCCATACTGCCGAGGTAAATCACAGCGTCATTTTTTTCTTGATGTTTATGTTTGTAGAGATCATTTGGGGATCTCATGGAGGACCCACTAGCTTGTATACTGGGTTCTTCGGACAGCAGCTTGGAGAATGATGACCCCCCTAAGCGCACAACCACTATCCTCAGGAGAACCGACCTGCGAGCTCGGAGGAGACGTCATCGGCGTCATCATCGGCATGCGACATTGTGAAGTTCCCAGATATCATCACTTCCATATTTGGACCAGAGATACTTGATGGTCCAGTATTCATGGGAGTCTGAGCTCTCTTAACGCCACCCTGTTTCATGTCTCAAACAATGTCAGCACATCTTATCTCGTTTTTCATCGCATTAACTCAAGGTCGCTACTGTATTGTATCTAAGAGTTTGGCTAGAATGTACTGTACCGTGCACTTCAAAGCTCAACCTGGGTAGTCCATTGTAGATCCAATGGCTAGAAATAATCTAAGAGTTTGGCTACTCGTAATCTGAAAAGAGGAACGAAAAGAGAAAAGCAGAACTGAATAAGATTGTGGTGGCGAGCCCGCAATCAAACAGAGAACAACACTGGATGGACAAAAAAATGGATTCAGGATGTATCCGTTCTTCCAACAACTGCAGCACAACTTAAAGCTAGAGGTAGGGTTCCGAGTAATAGCCTGCATAAACCCACGAATAGGTTCTAAAAGTCAACCTATTAAGTACAACTTTTATTCAAGACTAACACGTTTGACTTTTGATATACCTATATGCAGGTTTGCGGGTTGTCTGCTTCGCAACGCTAGCTAGAGGGCAAACGTGGTTGTCTTGTTGAAATACGACGAAAATCTTCCGATCTGTTACGCGGATCTCAATCAAAACTCAATTTATCTGAACACTGCATGTATGATGCACATGATTTCTAGTGCACATAAGTACATAACAGTACAATAACTCCTTGAAGAAAACATAAGGCAGCTTGGCTCTGAATTCTGACGATAATTCAATATTCCAGACGAGCAAAGTCAACCGGGGTACACCAGACGGAACACACATTTCATGGAACAGGAAGAAAATTCGTAAAGTAGCATCTGTTTGCCAGCATCAGGGACATTCAGCAGAAAATGTGAGTTCTATGACGATCAACAAACCATACAGAAACTGCATTTGAGCAACACTTTTCTTTTGCATCAACTTCTGAAGGTCGTCGTATGAGTACCAAGTTACTCTGAGCAAAAAACACAAGCCAACGATCCAGCACGCAGAGACTGGACCTGTGCATTAACCATGTGTTTTCCTAGAATATAAGCCGACCACTCTTGTTCCTTTAACTGCACCAACTCTGAGTCCTCTACTGTCTTTGCCAACTGTAGAATAGACTGCACGGTGCACTGCATCGCCCAATCAGGATAGTCCATTGTGGATTCAATGGCTAGAAATCATCTGAGAGTTAGGCTACTGTAATCCAAAGAAAGAAAGGAAAGGAGAAAAAATAGGACTGAAAAAGTTTGCAGTGAAGAGGCCGCATTCAAACAGAGAACAAGACTGGATGAACAAACAAAAATTGGATTTAGGATGTATTGTGCTTCCAACAACTGAAGGACATTCAGGTAAAAAAGATGCACAAATCACAACTTGACACAGGCACATCATAATACGATGTGGTTGTCTTGTTCGAATACACCTTTCTTCCGGTATGTGACTCGGATCTCAATCAAATCCCTACTTATCTGTGCATGCGTGGTGCAAACGATTACTAGTGCACATAACAAGTAGAATAACTCACAAAAAACAGCATGAGATAGCTTAGCTCTAATGATAAGTTAACATTCCAGGCGAGCAAAATCCACCAGCTTCCCAATCTTAAGTAAACACCAGCCTTCCCCTTAAAACTTGCAACCCCCAAGAGCAGCAGTGCACGCAAACGGGTCCCTTATAGAGAAATCAGATCCTGTTTTGAAGTTCAGAACCCACTTGTCTTCACCTCCTTGAAATGCACTCTCCAAGAGCAACAATGAACAATCTCGGCTGGCCCATTTTGCAGCAAACAGAGGTTGCACTTTGGAGTCCGCCTCGGTCACTGAAGTGAAACTTTGCTTGTTACATACAATCACCAGCTTTGTCAGAATCCGTGCTCTCTCCAGGAAGAATTTGAGGAAGGAAAGCTCACCACGCTCCCCTCGGAAGCCATAGAAGACCATCAGCTTAATGTGTGACTGCACACATTCAATGGCACCAACCTCCTGCCAGAACTTGTTGCTCAGCTTGCCAGTGGGCTGATAAGTCTCCTTGGACTGTAGATTGGTTAATCAGTTAGAAATTCCATCTCATCACAAACAAGAAGTAAAAAAACTTCAGCAGTAGATGGAAGCATTAGCAATATTGATTGATGATGCTAGTGCCGAAAGATGGAAACTGGTGACAAGTTAAGCAAGTGTGGTGTCACCTCAAGATGAAGCGTCTCAATATTGGGAAAGCATCTGAGGAAGCTGGGCAGCATCTTAGCAGGCCCGGGCCCACAGTGGTGCCAAGTGTGCCAGCAGCACAGGGCCCATGATTTTTGGGGGCCCAAATTTTTATATATGTGTACGTATACCCAGGTATCGGCAGGACTCGGAACGAAGCCGCGCGCGCTGGGCTGCTGCGGGCTACTACGCCGGCGCTATTCTGCTGAAGTACTGGGCTGTAGGCAGCACGCTGCTGGGCTGCAAACGCTGCAAACGGCGATGCCCTGCTGCTGGACAGGGACGGACACCAAGTCGTGATCAATCTGATTCCGATCGATCTACACAAATTACCTACGATTCCCTAGCACTGCCGACGCACAGGACGAACAGAAAACACGCGGCGAATCCGATCGATCGCATCCATAGGCCACGGAGATTCAGCGACGAGGGATACGGTGGTACCTGACCGGCTAGCCGCACTTCCTCCAACTCTTCATCGCCTAATTCTCATCGGCTGATCGCAAAAACAAACACTTGTATTTTCTGATAATTTCTATACGTTTATTTTACTCCTTCCGACTCATATTAGTTGATTTTGATTTACAAAAAATTGGATAAACTAATATACTAAATAGTGTCTAGATTCATTTAAATCTAAACCAATTTAAGTCAACTAATATGTGTCGGAGAAAGTATTTTATTTATCTCTTGTATTTTTTGTTTCAATAATACAGATTCGACATGGGGAAATATCAGTCTGATTCCGAGAAGCGTAAGAGAAAAGAAACAAAAAATATTAAATCTTAAAAAGGTGCTATGGATAGGTTTATTAGAAAAGAAGCATCAGAAGTGTTTGTTAGAAGCATTGGAGATGGCCAAAGAAATTGCAATTGAGATGGATATTGGTACATCATTTTGTACAAGGAGAGAAATTAAAAGAAAGAGACAGTTTGATGAGTATCCAGATGACACAAATATTGCCACACAATCTACAGAAGAATCATTTAGAATCAACTAATTTATACCTCTTGTGGATCAAGCAATTTCGCCACTCACAAGAAGATTTGATCAATATAAGGGTTACCAGATTTTTTTTGGTTTCTTATTTACCTCAGAAACATTATGCTCATTGGATTATGATAGTTGAAGTCATCTTGTGATCATCTTGAGGCTGCCCTTAAAAAGGATAAGAAATCTGATATCGATGCCAATGATCTATTTGTTGAGCTGAAGTTTCTTCAAAAATTCATGCCAAAAGAAAATATTAGGCCTGTTGAAGTTTTAAAGTTTATAAAGCGGCATGATTATTTTCCGAATGCAAGTATTGATATAGAGTTTTATTGACCATTCACGTGACGGTTGCATCAGCGGAACAAAGCTTTTCTAAGTTGAAACTATTGAAGTCCTATATGCGTACTATAATGACACAACAAAGACTCAACGATTTGGCCAAGATAGCACTTGAGGGTAAAGTCTTGGAGAAGATTGATTATGAGGATATCATTGAATATTTTATTTCAAAGAACACAAAAAGGATGATAATGTTCAAATAAACGTTATGCAACTTCGAGTTATATAGGTATGATTCTTAATATATGCAATTGTTGCGCAAAACTTCAAGTTACATTATAATTATTTTTTTGTTTAAATTTTTTGTGTGAGATAGGGCCCCATTTTAGATTTTTGCACGGGGCCTCAGATTTTGCCGGCCCGGCCCTGCATCTTAGCATTGTTGCGGATGGCAAAGTACACTCTTAAGCCAAGGATCTTGACGCTTGGGACCATGGTCCTCGGACTCGCTCTTGTCCCAGCCTGCAAAATGCACCCAAAATTGTGAGACAAGTTCACACATATACATAAACATACATTGTGGGATTGAACAAATAGAAATGTCAGCGTTTTATGCACCTTGATGATGGTGTTGCCGACCTCTAGTGCGTGCTGTTCTGGTTCCAAATAGCCAAGTATGCTTAGCATGGGGGCATGGCCAATCTTGACCAACCTAGGCAATTCATCTCGGACTGTTGATGACCAGATGATGAGCCTCTCCAGGTGGGGGGCGTCCTTGACTGCGATGTTCAGATCGATGCCTTCGATGATTTGCACGCACCGGAGGCTGCAGCTGACAACGTCAAGGTGCTTCACCAGCATGTTCACTTGAATGCATAGGATCTCCAGCACAGGGCTCCTGGCAAGGACGAACTCCATGTCTTGCCGCCTCAGCATGGGCACGCAGCAGAGGCCGAGCTCGCGGAGACATGGGAATGCTACGGCGCGCGGGAGGCCGGTCGTATCAGGGAACTGAAAGGCGCCAATGTAGAGGCGGGTGAGGGTTGCCATCCTGAAAAGGGTGGGCGGGAGGGGCATGTCGAGCGGCCACGGGCGGTTGACGAGGACGAGGTCCCGGACGCCCTTGGCGGCGAGGAGCTGTAGCCAGCACGCGAGCACGTCGGGGTACTCCTACAGGTAGCTACAGATGAGGTGGACGCACCGGAAGGGCCCCGGTGAGCGTAGAGGATGCAGGAGACGGCGTACGCGACCCGGTGCGATCAGCGCGCGCGACCTGCGGGCCCGAGCCGCTTTCGACGGGGAGGAGGTCGGAGTCGATGAGGACGAGCGGGGCGGAGCGCCAGACGCCGCGCCAGCGGCAGGAGAGCGCGGCGGTGCGCGCGCCGTCCTTGACAGGGAGGCGGGAGACGATGTCTCGGAGGATGTTGTCGGGGAGGTCGCTGATGCGGTCGCCGCCGTCCTGTGGTGGGAGGAGAACGGCGGCAGAGAGGGCAGCGTGGCTGGAGACGACGGGCGGAGAGGGGAGGACGGAGTGGACGCAGGAGAGGAGGGTGATGATGTGGGCATCTAGGCCCCTCGTGACCACGCCCTGCTCCCGCAGCTGGGCCTCCGACGCGGCGTCCATGGGGAACGGCCGCACGCGGCTGCCGCAAGGCCTCCGTCGGGCGGTGCTCCGGAACACAGAGCTCCATGGGAGCACCTACACCGAGGCCCTTGATGGGCGTAATACATCGTAGCCGCCGCCGCCGCTGCCGCTGGAATGGCAGGAGACGAAGGGAGGAGGGTTTGGGGATTTTGGGGCGTTTTCTCTTCGAAATGCCGAGGCGGTCGCCAGTGGGAAAAAAAACTGGTAAATGATACGACGATCGCCACGGCCGGCCTCTCTGCCCTCTCCGCCCGTCCCTTCGAAATGCCGCCGTCATCTTTGTCTCTAGCATCGACGAACAGGAGGCGGTCGCCATCATCTTTGTCTCTAGCATCGACGACCGCCACGGCCGGCCTCCATCTCCATCTTTGGTGTCGAGGACTGAGACGTTCAGCCTCCATCTCCGGCGACGGCGTCGACGACCGTCACTGAGTTACTTAAGGCGACAATGTCACAGACGACTGGCATGCTTAAGGCGATCCGACTTACTACTAACGATGCCTGGAGGTGCTACCGACGATGACGGTTGCGTGCTGGGATTTTTTTTGCCGTATTGGGGATTTGCTACGTGCATGTATTTGATTTGCTAGAACTGTTTTACGTGTTCCGCTACAACATTGTAAATAAATTTTACAAGATGTCCGACGAAGTAGATTTTGCTATGGTAGCAAAAGAAAAATTGCTAGAACGTCCTGACGATGTCTCCCGCGAAATGGATTTTGCTACATTTTTGCATTTTTTTGCTACAATATTTTTGTGATTTTGCTACACTAGCGCAAAGCTTTCGCTACAAGGTCTCCGGCGATAGTCTCCGGGTGAGGTCTCCGCTGAGGTCTACCGGCGAGGTCGGATTTGCTATATTAGCACAATTTTTTTTGCTACACGGTCGCCGGCGAAGTCTCCAGCGAAATCTACGGCGAGGTCCAGTCTATTTTTCTATTTTCTAGGCTGAACAATTTTTTGCTACATGTAGCAAAAACGAACTATATGTACCAAAAACGAGACCGTTTGTAGCAAAAACGAGACAAAGGGACGGAAATCAGATCTGACCATCGATCTGGCTTGATCGGACGGCTTGGGACCCGGGGATGGAAAGTTTCTATCCCCAGGAGATGCCTAGCACTGTCCAAAAAAATTCTCTAGAAACGGGCCCCACGCTCCTTTCCCTGATGCCCCTCCTGCGATTACGACACATCACCGTTGCACCAATCTCAAAACTTCTCATCACCTCATATGTATCTGTAGAAAAAGATGATGATATAGATGCGTGGTACTTCTCAACTGTACCCAAAATATCAGGCACGATCAGGACCGGCTCTATATTTTTCGAGGCCCTTGGGAAAAGTCGACAAAAGGGCTCCTACGATAACGTATAACTAGATATACATACGATATATATGGCAATTTCACTTGAAAAATATTTAAAATCATATAACCACACGTTTATAGTCGAGATGTCAATAAATAATTGTCAAACACTAAAGTATTGTGATATTTAGATAGAAAAAATAGAAGTGGTAGAAAAACATAACAAGTATTCCAAGCTAGCGAATACCTAAAAAAAAACCAGCCTCCAATGAGATCATCGACAATTAAGCTTCAGTGTTTCGAAAAAAGCTTTTTCGTGCATTTCTAAATGCAAAATAATCGAGGACACTATCAAGATTAATGTTGTCCAATATATCCGACAATTAAGCTTCAGTGTTTCGAAAAAGCTTTTTTTTCTTCTTTTTTGCAGCACCCGACAATTGCTTCCCCATTGTAACACCTATAAAATTGTAATCTTAAAAAAATAACCTAATTGAGAGATTAATTAGAAGGCTTAGACGAGGAATTGATAAAAAGAGATTAACTTAAAGAGGACAGGGGCACAGGGCCTGGAGCAGGAGCAGCTGATATGGCGACCTGGCGACTGGCGTCTTGGCGTTGGCCATTGGCGAGCACGGGCGGCAAAGGCAGGGCCTGGACAAGCGTCTCGCGAGTCACGAGAGACCGAGATGTGAGACCGCGAGAGTCCGCCGTTCGCAATATGGCCAGGACGACCTTTCAGTTTCACATATCGGTAATTGTTTGGGAATCAGGAACAATCTTCGGGCCTTTTCAACACATGTGCAATTTTTTTTGGGCCCCCTTGCTGGCCTGGGCCCTTGGCCACCGCACTATCCTGCCATGGGCTAGAGCAGGGGCTGGGCTCGATTGTGGTTGATTGCAACAAACAAAAGACTTGCTATTGAAGAGAAAAAATATGGCATCTGGAACCCCCGCTGCCGGCAGCAGCCTCCACCGTCCGGCACGCCGACGTTGTTGCAGCCCTTATGCCAATGACCGACGATGTCCAGTGCAATGAAGCTGCCACCGAATGTGAGGCGACAATAGGCGCCGACATGTCCAATATCCGGTACAACACCGTGGGTGCCGCCGTCAACTAAACGGGCTTCGACAACGGCAGTCCAATTGAGCTCATGTGATTCCACGTTAAAAGCTTCAGCAACAATGGCAACCCCTAGTGAGGTACAAAACTGATCCATACATGTATTGTTGCAAACAAAATCATGATTTATTGGTAAAAATTTAGTTTTCATATATTTAAATGCAAGTGCATGATACTAGTTCTGAATCAATACTTGTTCCAAAAGTTGGGATGGCTTTCAAATCAGAAGAGGACGCATACGAATTTTACAATGAGTATGCTGGTAAGATTGGTTTTAGTATTCGAAAGAGCCACTCAAAGTTAAAACCTGATAAATCAGTACATCAGAAACATATAGTCTGCGTAACCAAGGGGAAAGAGGTACTCATTCAACACATGACACTCTAAAACCAAATGCTACCACAAGATCTCATTGTGGTGCCCGTATTCAGTTCAGTATTGCTCGCGACGGTGTTTGGACGATGCAAAAGGTTGTGCTCGAGCACAATCATTATCTCGTAAGTTCAAATAATAGACACATGTTGCGGTCAAAACGTCGTTTGGTAGAGTCTGATAAATTTGTCATTGGTCATATGAGGGAAGCGGGATTTAAGCCTGCAGATGTGTATAATTTTTTCAAGCAATGGTATGGAGGACCTCAGCATGTACCTTTCTTGCGGGTGTATAGCAATAACCATATTGGCCATGAGCGCAAGAAGTATTTGAAAGTCAACGACGCTCAAACACTATTAGAGTTTTTAAAAAATAAGCAATTAGAATATCCTTCTTTTTTATGCCATACAGTTATATGAGGAGGATTGCTGGATAGCTAATTTTTTGGGGACAGATGGTCAAGCTATCATGGATTATGCTTGTTTTGGTGATGCTTTGTCATTTGACACCACTTTTCGGACCAACAAGTTTGAAACCACCGACTCGTTCATATGGATGAAACCATCGACTCGTTCATATGGATCTTCAACACATTTTTAACACCTGGAGGATGGAAGGAGTAGGCATAGAATGTTAGTTTTAGAAGTAAAATATATGTAATGTTAGTTTTAGAAGTAAAATATCTATAATGCTGCACTGGAACATTAGAGTGAGTACATTTTACCAATTTCTCCATTCATCAGCATCATGTGATTTTGAACATCAAGCTTATTAAGAACGAGAATGAGATTACTTTAGCGCAATCTCATTATGTTGAGAAGGTATTGAGCCGATTTGGCTTTATTAATGCCAAGACTTCTCCAACACCTTATGATCCTAGTTTTACATTACAAAAGAATAAGAAGGAACCAACAGATCAGCTGAAATATTCACAAGTTGTTGGTTCTCTCATGTACTTAGCAAGCACTACAAGACCCGATATCTCCTTTGATGTGAGCAAGTAGAGTAGGTTCATGTCTAACCCGGATATTGATCATCGACATGCACTTGAAAGGGTCATGCGCTATCTATGTGGTACAATGAGCTATGAGATTCACTATTTAGGGAACCCTACTATGCTTGAAGGATATAGTGATTCAAATTGGATCTCTGACGTTGATGAACTCTACGCCATGAGCGGGTATGTATTTACCCTTGGAGGTGGCGCAGTGTCATGGAGGTCTCATAGACAAACCATATTGACGAGGTCAACTATGGAAGCAGAACTTATTGCTTTAGACACAATCACTGTTGAGTCAGAATGGCCGCGTGAGCTCTTGATGGACTTGAAGGGGTTTCGCAGCATAGTAAATCAAAAAATTTCTACGGATGCGAACGGTAAAGCCAAGATCTAATCTAGGAGATGCAAACAACGAGGGGGATTAGATGAGATCTTCATACCCTTGAAGATTCGCACAGCGGAACGTTCGTCGGAACGTGGGTGATGTAGTCGTACTCGCTTCTCCTCCTCGCGATCCGATCCGATCTAACACCGCAAGTGGCGATGCCTCCGAGAGATGCACACGTGCGGCACCTCGACGTCTCCTCCTTCCTCGGTCCAGCAAGTATGGTGGAGAGATGGATTGGATCTACAACGCGACGGCGCGGTGCAAGTGGTGGAGAGTTTCTGTAGCAGGGCTTCGCCTACGTGCAGTCGGGAGGGAGAGAGAGGAGGGCAGCAGGGCGGCTAGGGCTTGAGGAGGAGGTGTGGGGGGAGGGTGCGCCCCAGCCCTCTATATATAGAGGGGTGGGCGCCAGCCCTAGCCCCTCCCCCAAGCCCTAGGCCGGCGGCCAAGGAGGGAGGAGTGGGGGGCAAGTCCCCCATTCTAGAAGCTTTCCTAGGGTTTGCCCTAGGTCTGGCCGGATGGGCCCTATGGGGCCTTGTGCCCCTGGCCCAATGCGGCCAGGGCACTCCCTCATAGGCCCATGCCCCCTCCCGGCAGGTGGGGCCACGTTGGTCCCCCTCCGGAAGGTTCTAGAAGCTTTGGGTACAATACCGATTAACCCGAAACAATTCCGAACTCCAAAAAACTGCATTGCCTTATATGAATCTTATTCTCCGGACCATTCCAGAACCTCTCGTGATGTCCCGGATCCCATCCGAGACTCCGAACAAAAACTCATAAACCAATTATCCAATCTATCCTAGCGTCGAGACACGTTAAGTGTGTGACCCTTCGGGTTCGAGAATGTGTAGACATGATCTTATATCAATAATCAACAGCGGGGTCTGGAAACCCATATTGACTCCCACACATTCATCGCTGATCATATCGGATGAACCACGATGCCAGGATTCAATCAATCCCATATATATATTCCCTTCGTCTCGCGATATTTTACTTGCCCGAGATTTGATCGTCGGTACCGTCATACCTAGTTCAATCTCGTTCACAGCAAGTACTTTACTCGTTCCGTAATCCGATATCACTTTGTGATTAACTCCTTAACCACATGCTTGCAAGCGGTGTTGATATCGATTAACGAGTGAGCCCGAAGTATATCTCTCCGACTTGGGAGGGACAAATCCCATCTCGATACATACAACCCAACAGGTACTTTCCGATCACCTGAGAGACACCTTTATGATCACCCTCTCATAGGATGACGTTTGATGACCTCAAAGCTTTCTTCCGATACCAGGGAGTTGTATTATCTCATGGTCTAAGGAATACAATATTTGACATAAGAAAAGCTTCGCAAAGATGAACATGATGACACGATCTAATTGCTCTGCTTAGTTTGGGCTTGTCCATCATATCATTCTCCCAATGATATGATCTCATTATTAATCGACAACTCATGTCTATGGTTAGGAAACCTTAACCATCATTAATCAATGAGCTAGTCCATAGAGGCATACTAGGGACACGGTGTTGTTCACAAACCACACAAGTATTAAAGTTTCCGCTTAATACAATTCTAGCATGGAATATAAACTTTATCATGAACAAGAATTATAATAATAACATCTTTATTATTGCCTCTAGGGCATAATTCCAACAGTCTCCCACTTGCACTAGAGTCAATAATCTAGTTTACATCTGGCAACAATCTAACACCCATGGCACTAAGGTGCTGATCATGTTTTGCACGTGGAAGAGGTTTAGTCAATGGATCTGCGACATTCAGATCTGTATGTACTTTGCTAATCTTCAGATCTCCATCTGCTATATAACCTCGGATTATATGAAACTTGCGGTTGATATGCTTGGTCTTTGGATGATATCTTGGTTCCTTAGTGAGTGCTATGGCGCCAGTGTTATCACACAATATCTCCAGTGGGTCCAATGCACTTGGAACCACGCCAAGCTCAGTGATGAAGTTCCTGATCCAAACTCCTTCACTTGACGCTTCTGCAGCAGCCATGTATTCCACTTCTACTGTAGATCCCGCGATCACGCTTTGCTTGCAGCTTCTCCAGCTCACAGCTCCTCCATTCAAAATATAAACGTATCCTGTCTGAGACTTAGAATCATCCTTATCGGTGTCGAAACTAGCGTTGACGTAACCTTTTACGACGAGCTGTTCATCACCTCCATAGACTAAGAACATTTCTTTAGTCCTATTTAGGTACTTTAGGATGTTCTTCACGGCTGTCCAGTGCTCCACTCCTGGATCACTTTGGTATCTGCTCGTCAAACTAAGAGCATTGGACACATCCGTTCTAGTACACAGCATGGCATACATGATAGAACCTATGGCCGAGGCATAAGGCACTTTGCTCATAGCTTCTCTATCATTTACCGTAGCTGGACACTGAGCCTTGCTCAATATCTTACCTGACAACATAGGCACTGAACCTTTCTTTGCCTTATCCATTCTGAACCTTTTCAGAACTTTGTCTAGGTATCAGGCGTCTTTGTCTATCTCTATAGATTTTGATGCCCAATATATAAGCAGCTTCACCTAGGTCTTTCATTGAAAAACACTTGTTCAAATAACTCTTCACATCGTTAAGCATGTTAATGTCATTTCCAATAATCAATATGTCATCCACATATAGTACCAGAAATGTCACCGAGCTCCCACTCACTTTCTTGTAGATACAAGCTTCGTAGCAATTTGGAACAAATCCAAAGCTCTTGATCACTTGATCAAAACGAAGGTTCCAACTCCGAGATGCTTGCTTCAGTCCATAAATGGAACGCTGAAGTTTGCATACTTTATCAGCATCCTTAGGATCGACAAAACCTTCGGGTTGCATCATATACAACTCTTCATCAATGTTGCCATTGAGGAACGCAGTCTTGACATCCATCTGCCATATTTCATAGTCATGAAACGCAGCAATTGCTAATAAAATCCGAATGGACTTAAACATCGCTACGGGAGAGAAACTCTCATCGTAGTCAACACCTTGAACTTGTCGAAAACCTTTTGCGACAAGTCGTGCCTTATAGACGGTAACATTACCATCCGCGTCCGTTTTCTTCTTGAAAATCCATTTGCACTCAACGGCCTTTCGGTCGCTAGGAGGGTCCACCAAAGCCCATACTTGGTTTTCGCTCATGGATCCCAATTCGGATTTCATGGCTTCTAGCCATTTCTCAGAGTCTGGGCTCATCATCGCTTCCTCATAGTTCGTAGGTTCACTGTCTTCTACCAACAAGACAGTCAATACAGGGTTGCCGTACCACTCAGGAGGGGCACGCGACCTTGTCGACCTGCGACGTTCAGTAGCAGCATCATCCGGAGCTTCATGATCCTTTTCATTAGCTTCCTCTCTTGTTGGTGCAGGCGGAACTGGAACAATTTCAGGTGCTACGCTAATCTCCAACTCAAGAGAAGGTTCAACAACCTCGTCTAGCTCTACTTTCCTCCCACTCACTTCTTTCGAGAGAAACTCCTTCTCAAGAAAGGAACCGTTCTTTGCGACAAACACTTTGCCTTCGGTTCTGTGATAGAAGGTATACCCAATAGTTTCCTTAGGGTATCCTATGAAGACGCATTTCTCCGCTTTGGGTTCGAGCTTGTCCGGCATCAACTTCTTGACGTAGGCTTGCATCCCCAAACTTTAAGAAACGACAACTTAGGTTTAGCACCAAACCACAGTTCATACGGTGTCGTCTCAACAGATTTAGATGGTGCCCTATTTAAAGTGAATGCAGCGGTTTCTAATGCATAACCCCAAAATGATAACGGTAAATTAGTAAGATACATCATCGATCGGACCATATCTAATAGGGTTAATTTCTGGCGTTCAGACACACCATTGCGCTGTGGTGTTCCGGGTGGCGTGAGTTGCGAAACGATTCCGCTTGCTTTAAGATGCGTGAGAAAATCATAACTCAAATATTCACCTCCACGATCGGATCGTAGAAATTTAATCTTTCTGTTACGATGGTTCTCCACTTCATTCTGAAATTCCTTGAACTTTTCAAATGTTTCAGATTTATGTTTCATTAAATAGATATACCCATATCTACTTAAGTCATCGGTAAAAGTGAGAAAATAGCGATATCCACCGCGCGTCGAAACACTCATCGGTCCACATACATCGATATGTATGATTTCCAACAAGTCCGTTGCTCGCTCCATCATACCGGAGAACGGGGTTTTGATCATGTTGCCCATGAGGCATGGTTC
The DNA here is from genome assembly GCA_916181665.1 of Avena sativa. Lineage (NCBI taxonomy): Eukaryota > Viridiplantae > Streptophyta > Magnoliopsida > Poales > Poaceae > Avena > Avena sativa. The sequence continues at coordinate 179,419,942 of OV702284.1, read as the reverse complement.
GCATGTGTCAAATGATTCAAAATCAAGAGACTCCAAAAGTCCATCAGAATGGAGTTTCTTCATGCGCTTTACACCAATATGACCTAGACGACAGTGCCACAAATAAGTAGTATTATCACTATCTACTTTGCATCTCTTAGCCTCAATGTTATGGATGTGTGTTTCATCCCTTTCGAGATTCAGAAGAAATAAACCATTCACAACAGGTGCATGGCCATAAAAGATGTTACTCATATAAATAGAACAACCATTATTCTCCGATTTAAATGAATAACCGTCTTGCAATAAACACGATCCAGAAATAATGTTCATGCTCAACGTAGGCACATAATAACACTTATTAAGGTTTAAAACTAATCCCGAAGGTAAAACTAAGGAGAGCGTGCCGGCGGCCATTACATTAACTCTTGATCCGTTGCCAACGCGCATCGTCACCTCATCCCTCGCAAGCCGCCGTCTATTCCGTATCTCCTGTTTCGAGTTACAAATATCAGCAACTGAACCAATATCAAATACCCAGGCACTACAACGAGGGCTAGTAAGGAAAACATCAATAACATGTATATCAAATATACCTTTGATGGTGCCAGCCTTCTTGTCCGCTAAGTACTTCGGACAGTTGCGCTTCCAGTGACCCTTGTCCTTGCAATAGAAGCACTCAGTGTCCGGCTTGGGTCCAGACTCGAGCTTCTTCTCAGCAGGGGCAACGCGCTTGCCACCGCCTTTCTTGAAGGGCTTCTTTGCACCCTTACCTTTCTTGAAGGTGGGGGGTTGTTGACCATCAACACATGATTATCCTTTTTGATGTCCACCTCCGCAGCCTTCAGCTTTGCGAAGAGCTCGGTGATCATATCAGTGGAACCAATCTGATTGTGAGTCACTACAAAACTTTTGTAGCTGGGAGGGAGTGATTGCAGAACCCTGTCAATCTTGAGCTCCTCTGGAATCTTGCAGTCCAGTTGCTCAAGGCGTTGAGTGTAGCCCGACATCTTTATGGCGTGCTCACTAACGGAACTCCCTTCCTCCATCTTGCAGTTAAAGAATTTCTCAGAGATCTCATATCTCTCAGAACGGGCCTGAGTCTGAAACATAGTTTTCAGCTCCTCAAGAATCTCAAAGGGCCCGGGATAGTCTTCAAAACGATTTTGAAGGTCCGATTCCATAGCAAACAACATGGTGCTTTTAATCACACCATAATCATCTTTGCACGACTGATAGACAGCTTTCTCATCAGCCGGCGCATCTACAGCAGGGGCGTCACCTAGCGCATTCTCAAGGACATAGTCCTTTTGACCGCCAGAGAGAATGATTCTCAGATTGCGGAACCAGTTGGTGAAGTTAGACCCATTGTTTCTAAGCTTTTCTTTCTCAGCAAAAACGTTGAAGTTGAAGTTGGACTTAGCCATTTGATCTACAATGTTTGCAAGTACAAATTAGACTGTGTTCATGATAACTAGTTCAACTTTAATCAAATTACTAGATGAACTCCCACTAAATTCAACATCCCTCAAGTTGTTTAGCGAACATGATCCAAATTCACCACACCTAATCTGATCTTCACGAGAAGAGATGTGGCTTCAATGGTGGACAACGAAGTGTCGATCATATCATTCATATGACTCATGCTTAACCTTTCGGTTCATGTGTTCCGAGGCCATGTCTGTACATGCTAGGCTCGTCAAGTCAAACCCAAGTATTTCGGCGTGTGCAAAACTGGCTTGCACCCGTTGTATGTGAACGTAGAGTCTATAGCACCCGATCATCACATGATGCTTGGACACGACAAACTTTCGCAATGGTGCATACATGGGGAGAACACAGTTTTTATCTTGATCTTTAAGTGAGGCATCATCTTATAATGCTACCGTCGCGATCTAAGCATAATAAGATACATAAAAGGATAAACATCACATGCATATAACTTTATGTGACATGTTATAGCCAATCTTCGCGCAATGATCTCCATCTTGTGCGTGCCGGCATGATCTCCATCACTCCACCATGATTGCCTCCACCACGAATAGCAACTACAACTATTGCTAACTACTTAGCAATAAAGTGAAACTATTACATGGCGTATAAGAAGTTGACACACATGTCATACACAATTATAAAGACAACCATATGGCTCCTGTCGGTTGTGTACTCATCGACATGCAAGTCGTGAAACATTACAAAACATGATCATTGCATACAACATACACATCACATCTTGGGCCATACCATATCACAGAAAACACTCCCTGCAAAAACAAGTTAGACGCCTCTACTTTGTTGTTGCATGTTTTACGTGGCTTATGGGAGTAGCAAGCTAAGAACGATTCTTACCTACGGAAAGCCACAACGGTGATATTATGGTTGCCAAACTCCGGTGTAAATCCCATGACAACTATAGTGAGAGAAACTGGCATCCACCAGCCGCATGTGTGGAACAAGCCACACGTCAAGTGCGGAGCCGATCTCGCGAACGACGTCGTGTAAGGTTGGCCTGGACCGCTTCAATCTCACTATCCCGCGTCATAAGAAGAACACAAACAAGAGGCTTGCAACTGAAAACATCAACGCCCGCAACAACCATGTTGCGTTCTACTCGTGAAACATATCTACGCATAGATCTAGCTCTGATACCACTGATGGGGTTTCGCAACATAGTAAATCAAAAAATTTCTACGGATGCGAACGGGAAAGCCAAGATCTAATCTAGGAGATGCAAACAACGAGGGGGATTAGATGAGATCTTCATACCCTTGAAGATTCGCACAGCGGAACGTTCGTCCGAACGTGGGTGATGTAGTCGTACTCGCTTCTCCTCCTCGCGATCCGATCCGATCTAACACCGCAAGTGGCGATGCCTCCGAGAGATGCACACGTGCGGCACCTCGACGTCTCCTCCTTCCTCGGTCCAGCAAGTATGGTGGAGAGATGGATTGGATCTACAACACGACGGCGCGGTGCAAGTGGTGGAGAGTTTCTGCAGCAGGGCTTCGCCTACGTGCAGTCGGGAGGGAGAGAGAGAGAGAGGAGGGCAGCAGGGCGGCTAGGGCTTGAGGAGGAGGTGTGGGGGGAGGGTGTGCCCCAGCCCTCTATATATAGAGGGGTGGGCGCCAGCCCTAGCCCCTCCCCCAAGCCCTAGGCCCCCTTCTAGAAGCTTTCCTAGGGTTTGCCCTAGGTCTGGCCGGCTGGGCCCTATGGGGCCTTGTGCCCCTGGCCCAATGCGGCCAGGGCACTCCCTCATAGGCCCATGCCCCCTCCCGGCAGGTGGGGCCACGTTGGTCCCCCTCCGGAAGGTTCTAGAAGCTTCCGGTACAATGCCGATTAACCCGAAACAATTCCGAACTCCAAAAAGCTGCATTGCATAATATGAATCTTATTCTCCGGACCATTCCGGAACCTCTCGTGATGTCCCGGATCCCATCCGAGACTCCGAACAAAAACTCATAAACCAATTATCCAATCTATCCTAGCGTCGAGACACGTTAAGTGTGTGACCCTTCGGGTTCGAGAATGTGTAGACATGATCTTATATCAATAATCAACAGCGGGGCCTAGAAACCCATATTGACTCCCACACATTCATCGATGATCATATCGGATGAACCACGATGCCAGGATTCAATCAATCCCATATATATATTCCCTTCATCTCGCGATATTTTAGTTGCCCGAGATTTGATCGTCGGTACCGTCATACCTAGTTCAATCTCGTTCACAGCAAGTACTTTACTCGTTTCGTAATCCGATATCACTTTGTGATTAACTCCTTAACCACATGCTTGCAAGCGGTGTTGATATCGATTACCGAGTGGGCCCGAAGTATATCTCTCCGACTTGGGAGGGACAAATCCCATCTCGATACATATAACCCAACAGGTACTTTCCGATCACCTGAGAGACACCTTTATGATCACCCTCTCATAGGATGACGTTTGATGACATCAAAGCTTTCTTCCGATACCAGGGAGTTGTATTATCTCATGGTCTAAGGAATACAATATTTGACATAAGAAAAGCTTCGCAAAGATGAACACGATGACACGATCTAATTGCTCTGCTTAGTTTGGGTCTGTCCATCATATCATTCTCCCAATGATATGATCTCATTATTAATCAACAACTCATGTCTATGGTTAGGAAACCTTAACCATCATTAATCAATGAGCTAGTCCATAGAGGCATACTAGGGACACGGTGTTGTTCACAAACCACACAAGTATTAAAGTTTCCGCTTAATACAATTCTAGCATGGAATATAAACTTTATCATGAACAAGAATTATAATAATAACATCTTTATTATTGCCTCTAGGGCATAATTCCAACAGGACTTGCCTATGGTTGATAAACATGTGCCGACAATCCTTTTGAATTGTGACAACCAAACTTTTATTGTAAAATTGAACAATTCTAAGGATAACGCGAAGTCATCAAGACACGTGAAGAGACGTTTGAAATCTGTCAGGAAATTGAGAAACTTCGGATAATAACTGTTACGTATATTCAAACAGACAAGAACCTGGCAGATCCCTTTACAAAGGGACTATCACGAAATGTGATAGATAGTGCATCGAGGGAGATGGGGTTGAGACCCATGGATGTCACACCTTAGTGGTAACCCAACCTATGTGATTGGAGATCCCGTGAATTAGGACCTGAGAAGAATAAGCTAGTGGTTTGAATGAGGAGAGTATTTTGAAACTCTCTCTATGTGAAGATGCATAACTCTCATAATCTGTAAGGCAGCTTGGCAACATGTCTTAATGTGTTTCTGTTGGCTTTAACCAGCAAATATGTCGTCCTACAAGGTAATCTTGAAAGAACACACCTATATGAGATCGACTGTAAACATCGCGGTCTATGAGACTTGGATGATCTCTAGTAAACTCATGAAGAGACCAAGGAGTATGGCATATATGCTCCAACCCACGGGGTAGGCTACTGGCAGCCAGGTACTAATTATGATTTTGAGTGAAATCTATTGGCACCAAACTTGCAATTCAAGGTTCGTTCATTGTTCAAGTTGTTGATAGACGTAATTCAAGATTCTAGGCTTGTTCAACTTAACAGTCTCTGCTGAAATACTGGTATATAAAAAAGTAGTGAGGATTGGCAAATCTTTAGATGAGCATTTGAGATCTGGTAGGGGATTGTTATAAATAATGGGCTAATCCAAATAGTCCCATGTATATTTTAGATTTTCCCTAAATCTCAAAGCCCAGGTTTGTGGCAGCCCATATATGTTTGGGTTCATGTTTGTGGCAGCTCACATGGGAGTGGAATGGGAGCTAAAGTTTAGTCCTACATGGGAAGTTGAAGGAGAGTTGCACCACCTTATAAGGTGGAGTGTTGCACCACTTTGTAAGTGAGTGCTCCTCCGACGATGACGCCATCGCTCGCCCATCCGCCCGCTCGCCACGACGCGCATGCGCGCCGCGGGTTGCGGGATGCGGGAATCTCGCTGAGCCAAGCTTTATTTTGTTGCTCAGGAAAATTGTGAGGTTTTGACAGACGTGTCAAACAATTAGCTTATTCGGGTCACTCCCGGATCGTGGGCTACTATAACCGACCCGAACGTGTGCAACATGGACTCGGCCCACGTTCATCTCCGTTAGGTTTCCTGAGCCACTCTATATAAAGTCCTGCGTGGCTACCGCCACAATACACAGAAAACCAATCTAGGGTTTTGCCTCCTCTCTGCTTGCGCTGCTGATACGTCCAATTTGCATCACCATTCTATATCATAATTTGCCTCTATTCATTGATATATTTCATATTAAGAGGTGTTACTTATGTATTTTCATCTGTTTTTGCATGTTGGATGATTCTTGGAGGATGAACTGTCGGAGTCAGGATTCTAATGGAAAAAGCGGTGTTTTGATGCAATTTCGCGAAGATCAGAAAAATACCAGAAAAACTACGGAAAATCCTATTTTCCCAGAAGACGAAGAATGCCATAAGGGAAGGCGGAGTTGGGCCACAGGGGGCCCACACCCCCAGGCACGGGCCACCCTAGGCCGCGCCTACTGGGGGTGTGGCCCACCTGGCCCACCTCTGGCTTCGCCCTCTCGCCTATATATTCTCCTCGAAACCCTAATACATAGGGACCGACCACAGAAAGATTCCGCCGCCTCTGTAGGGCGGAAAACACCGAGAGAGAAAAAGCTCTCCGACTGCCGGGGAAATTCCTTGCCGGAGAGGGGAGATCATCACCATCAACACCATCATCAAGCTAGACTTCATCGGGATCATCATCCACACCATCATCTCCACTAGCACCATCATCACCACTCCATCCCGCTGTAACAATTGTGTTGAATCTTGCATAGTTCTTAGGGAAAACTTTCTCGGGGTTGATTACTATTGTAGTTGATGCTTGTGAGTGGAACCATTGGATTATTATTTATGTTCAGATTGTTATCCATCACCATATCATATTTGATCTCGATTCATATGATGTCTCGTGAGTAGTTCGTTTAGTTCTTGAGAACATGGGAGAAGTCATGTTGTTAGTAGTGGAATTGTGTTGAGGTATTATTCAATGGTTTAGTATTTAAGTTGTGGTGCTATTCTTCTAGTGGTGTCCTGTGAACTTCGACTACATGATACTTCACCATTTATGGGCCTAGGGGGAATGCATTATGTTTTGGATACTAATTGTGGGGTTGCCGGAGTGACAGAAACCTGAACCCCCGTTAGAAAACCATTGCACAAGGGAGTGTGGGATCTCAGAGTTTAAGGTTGTGGTTAGGTTTATATCTTAATTGCTTTCTTGTAGTTGCGGATGCTTGCAAGGGGTTTAATCACAAGTATGTATTAGTCCAAGTAAGGTCGATACATTAGCATAGGTTCACCCACACAACACTTATAAACCCAAAGAAGACTACTTAGCTATATGAAGCAAAAGCACTTGACAGAATTTCCATGTGTCCTCGAGAACGTTTGGTCCTTATTAGTATTTCCACCGGCTTGTCCTTTGCTAAGAAAGGATTGGGCCAATTTCTGCAATTGTTTGCTGTTTTATTTGCTTGCACTTTATTTCTTTACTTTATCAGATAACCCCTAAAAATCCGTTTGCTAAGTATTTACAGAGATTTCCTACTCCATACCACTAGTCAACACCTTTTGCTCATCATTGGGATCGACACTCCTATTTATCAAAAGTACTACGATACACCCCCTATACTTCTGGGTCATCAAGACTATTTTCTGGCGTCGTTGCCGGGAATCGAACTGCTATTGAAGAGTGGAACTGGTAAAGGAAGCTTCTACTGTGAGTATTGTTTTTTTATTTTTGTTTGTTACGTTTCCAATATGGATAACCCACTTGGTTTTCTGTTTGTAAAAACTACTACCACTGTTAGGGTAGTAGATGAACCACCACCTGTTGAGATAGATCCTTTTAAGATACTACAAGTATTGTTGATCATGTTATGGATAATTATTATTTAGGGGGTGGAACTATCCATCCTGGTGATCACTTGCGTTTTATCCATGAATTATGCGAGTTGTGTAAGTGTGCAGGTATCACAACTGAATAGGTGAAGAAGAAGTTACTATCTATATCATTGAAAGGAAGAGCCAAAGAATGGTATAAGCTGCTGAAGAATGGTCAATCCATGGAATGGGAGGAAATAGTACCTCTCTTTTATTCTAAATTCTATCCTCCCAGTGATATTCATAAGGATAGGAATCTAATATATAACTTTTGGCCTCGTGATGGAGAGAGTACATCTCAAGCTTGGGGAGATTGAAGTTACTAATGCTTATATGTCCTATTCATGAACTCCCTAACAATATTATTATCAATAACTTTTATGCAAGGCTTTCTCTTCATGATAAAAATTTAGTAGATGCTTCTTGTGCTGGATTATTCATACGTATGAAGTAAGAAGCTAAATGGGATCTCCTAGACTGTATTCAAGAAAACACTGAAGCATGGGAGAATGACAAAGGAAGAAATTCACATATAAACTATGATTATGAATGCATTAAATCCTTTATGGGAACTGATGACTTTCTGATATTAGTACTGAGTATGGTCTTGATTCTTAAAGTATTGCCAATTGTTTCAAGGCCTTTGCCTCTTACATAGAAATTCCTAAAAAGAAGTGGAATAAGTACCATGCACCTTATAAAGATGTTGTTAATCATGTTTCTGCTAGAAATACTGAAGTTTGTACTATTAATCATACTTTGCCTGAACCTTATGTTGAGAAAACACCTTTTCCAGCTAAGGTAAAGGAGTATTCTATGAAAAGTAGTGCGAATAACAAAGGTACAAAGAAAATTGTGGAACCTGATGAGCAAATAAACATTAAACTTGTAGTAGCTATTGTGAAAGATATTGTCACTAGAAATATAGAGGATGAGCACATTGTCTTCTGTAAAGACGCTTCTAATATTGTCTCTCATCCTAGAAAAGCTAGAAAAGCTAGTTCCCTGTGCTTTCTGTTAGAATTGGTGATCATTGCTATTATGGTTTATGTGATATTGGTGCTAGTTCTAGTGCTATTCCTTATGAGCTTTACAAGGAAATTATGCATGAAATTGGTCCTTGTGAACTTGAGGACAATGATGTGGTTATTCACCTTGATAATAAGGAAACCATTTGCCCTATTGGTATTGTAAGATATGTGGAAGTCCTTTGTGGTAAGATTAAGTATCCTGCTGATTTTCTAGTGCTTAGTTCAACCGCTAGTAAAACTGTCCTATCATTTTTGGTAGACCTTTCCTGAACACTTGTGGAGCTATTATAGATTGTAAGAACGAGAAAGTTTTGAATAAGTTTGATGGAGATTCTTATGAGTTTAACCTTTCCAAATTTGCTAAAGCTCCTTATGAAAATAGTTTGCCTAATGAAGATTTTAGGGTTGAACAACTTGCTTCTATTGATCCAGTTTATGACCTTGGACCTCCTTTTGATGATTGTAAGTATGCTCATTCTGATGATAAAGTTGTTTCTTGTGACAGTTATATTGTCAACTTTATCCAAAGTGTTGCTAAAAGTTATTATGAGAGAGGGAAACATGGTTTTATGCATCTCAATAATATTAAGTTTCCCCGTTTTATGTTGAAAGCTTTGAAGTTGCATTTGTTTTATCTTCCTATGCTAGTGGCTTTTTGTTTCAATAATTTGTTTTTCATGAGACTCCCTTGCATAGGAAGTGGGTTAGACTCAAATGTGTTGGATATTTGCTTCTTGATGCTCTCTTTCACTTCAAATCCATATCTCCTATGTGAGCATCTTTGAAACTATCTTTCCCATCTTAAAGGCTATAAAGAAAGAGCTTTTGGGAGACAAACCATTTTAGTTTGCTTTTGGTTTTTGTTTTTTTGAGTCTTGGAAGTTATTACCTCAGTAATAACCGCTCCTTATCCTTTTTGTTTTGGTTTTTGTCTCAAGATCAACTCCTTATCTTGCCCATTTTTGTGCTGCATTGTAAAAATTTGTGAAGGACCCCAGTACTACAGATGGATCTGTATTTTTCTATGCTTGTTCTCCAAGTTGTTATCCAACTTCCATTAGTTTTGCACTTTTTGATTTGAGCAACAAAAGTTTTTCTAAAAAATCAACCTTTACCTGCTGGTCTGTTTTGATAGATTTCTGCCATCATTTGCATTTGCTTCTTATATTGATTCCCTTTCAGATTCTTTTTGGGCTTTCAGAAAGGAGTTACTATAGTAGCTTTTGTTTTGATGGATTTCAGTTGAATTTTGAATGTAAAGGTTTATTGTTTTTGCTACACTAATGTCGCTAATGAGGTTTGTGTAAGGCCTTGTATGAAAGGAATTTTCAGGAGATGGAGAAAAGGAATCTGCAGAGTTCGTCTTTGAGTAGGTAAAAGTGTTGCAAACTGAAGGTTCGCGAAAAACCTTTTTCTTTATATTTTTGATGTTTTTATTACATACGAAAGGTTACGAGACAAAACATAGGAGGAAACGGAGGCCAGAGGGGCCACATCCACCCTAGGCGTGGGCCCTAGATGGCCGCGCCTATAGGGTGTGTGAGCCCCCTGGAGTCCGTCTCCGCCTCATTTTCGCACATTACCTTCCTTATGTCATGAAACTTCATAATATATAACCCCCCAGATTCCCCGAGGTTCGTATATCATGTTCTCGTCGTGTTTTTGTTTCGATCTATTTTTGTCAGGAAATCTTCTCAAGTTTATAGCACCATGGTCTCTGTCAACGACAAAGGAAAGAAACCCGTGGAAGACGATCCTCAAAACCCCAAGGAGGAGGATATCTTGGTTGAGGGTGAAGAAGATGTGGAGGAGGACGAGCATCCGGACACCCGCGCTACTGTTGCAAGCATTGGAGTGGTGACAAACCCTACCAAGCTTAGGAGGACAACACGGATGTCTACAGGAGGGAGAAATCCGCGTCATATCCTCACTCCACGGTCACTTCCTTCATGCACCAAGAACCCCTTCCATACTCTCTTATTTGAGCAACAATACCAGAAGGTTCCCAAAGGGAGGTTGCCCTCTGTTTGGGATCTGCCTCGTTCTAACCATGCAGGGAAGGAACACACTAAGAAGGAAGAGTGGGGAAATAATAACAAGGACTAGGATTCTCGGTCCGACATGATCATGAACCGTATTAAGCATAACTCGGAGATGATTCGTACTCTAGCCTTTGGGATTAAGGATTTGAGGGAACTTATTGAAGAGCTTATCAAGATAACACCACCACCACTGAAGGAGTAATTCGTCATTAGGTTTGTCATCCCCTTGTCTTGTTCCAAGCTTGGGGGAGTGCCGCGGTATCACATCATTATCTTTTACCTTTTTTATCTTTTTAGTAGATTCATATCTTGGGTAGAGAAGTTATCTTATAGGTTGTTATGCATTGTGGAAGTATCTCTCCTTTAGTTGGTTATCTATGTATCCTTTGGGATGAGTGCCTTTATGGAATATTAATGAGAAGTTTCATCTTTTACTTTTTGCACTTCTTATTTTAGTTTGCAATCTCTATTATATGATTGATCTTTTTGATCAGTATTGGTATCACTTTGGGAGCATCAAGTAGATCTAAATTGGTTTTGGCAAACCAAGCTCTGGTCAGTAGCAACACTTTTTGAGGTTTTGAAAGGAAAAGAGAAAAAGCTTACAGGTATTTTGTATCATTTATTTTCTTTCCTGATTGGCTCATAAGCTTAGTATTCTTTATTTAAGATCTTTTGTGTCTTCAAGGAAGATTGCATGTTTGGATTTATCACTGATGACCCACAAGTGTAGGGGATCGCAACAATCTTCGCGGGTAGTATTACCCAATTTATTGATTCGACACAAGGGGAGCCAAAGAATACTTGCAAGCCTTAACAACTGAGTTGTCAGTTCAGCTGCACCTAGAAATAGTTCTTGATCACAGAAGTTTATCAGTAGCAACAGTTTGTAGTAGGAACATCAAAGCAACAACAACAGTGAAACATGAGCAATAGTAATAGTAACGGTAACAGTAGGATTCGAGTGCGGTAGGCATAGATATGGATGGACAGGCGTTGCATGGACGAGTCTAAACATGTAACTTCAAGATCTAGGGCATTGCAGATAAATAATAACAAGCATCCAAGCACTAAACAATCCTAGACATGTTCTCCAAATATAGTCATACGTGCTCGCAATGAGAACTTGCACAACATATTCTGTCCAGCCAGCCCGTGGCAGCGGGGCCTCTAGGGAACTACTGGCAATTAAGGTGCTCCTTTTAATAGAGCACCGGAGCAGAGCAGCGGAGCCTCTAGGTAATGGACATCCAGGATGTGCATGAATCAAGGCACAAAACCTTGTCCATGACTCAGGCAATTTCTCTTCTTCCCCCTGTTTAAAATCAAAAAGTCTCTGTAAAGCAGCATGTCTAGCACTAGGAGGAAAATATTTATGGAAGAAAGAATCAATCAAGCAATCAGGGCTATCAATGGAACCAGGAGGTAATCTATTAAACCAGGCCCTAACTTCTCCTTTTAGTGAAAAAGGGAAGATCTTAGTAACAAAGTACTTGCACATCTTAAAATCATCAGAGAATAAAGCACTCATAGTAGAAAGCTCATTCATATGAGCCACATCACTCTCATTTTCAGTCCCACAAAAAGGCTCTTTCTCAACAATGTCCAAATAGGATAAATCAAGAGAGAAATCATAATATTTATCTTTAATGTCTATGGGAGAGGTGGCAAACTTAGGATCAGAGGACAGTTTAGGCATAATGGTGCATCTAGCAAGGAGACTCTTAATAGCACTAGTACCATGTGTGTTCTGGCACTCTTCAACAAGTTCATCAGTGAACTCAATGTAACCATCATTAATATCATAACTCTCACTAGACTCAGGTGAGCTAACAGGTGTAACAATGTCTTCACTAGGAGTTTTGGTATTTCCTAGACTAGCCATAGTAGCATCTAGGAAAGGACCTAATGAACCACTCGCATCAAGCACAGTAGAAGTAACATCATGAGCATCAAAAGCAGTTTCAGACTCAGAAGTAGTAGCAGTGTGTGTAGCATGAGTATGTCTTGGTGGTGTGACAAGCTTACTTATAACAGACGGTGAATCAAGATCAACAAAGGTGTTTAGGACTGTACCTCTTCTTGTAGTGGATGGTAAAATAGGAAACTTTCCATCACGATACTTCCCCATGATGAAAGGAGTAGTAGTGAACAATAATAGATCCAAGTGAACTTACAAATAAAGCTATGCTCCCCGGCAACAGCGCCAGAAAATAGTCTTGATGACCCACAAGTGAAGGGGATCGCAACAGTCTTCGCGGGTAGTATTACCCAATTTATTGATTCGACACAAGGGGAGCCAAAGAATACTTGCAAGCCTTAACAACTGAGTTGTCAGTTCAGCTGCACCTGGAAATAGTTCTTGCTCACAGAAGTTTATCAGTAGCAACAATTTGTAGTAGCAACAACAAAGAAACATCAATAGTGAAACAGGAGCAATAGTAATAGTAACGGTAACGGTAGGATTCGAGTGCGGTAGGCATAGGGATGGATGGACGGGCGTTGCATGGACGAGTCTAAACATGTAACTTCAAGATCTAGGGCATTGTAGATAAATAATAACAAGCATCCAAGTACTAAAAAATCCTAGGCATGTGCTCCAAATATAGTCATACGTGCTCGCAATGAGAACTTTCACAACATCTTCTGTCCAGCCAGCCCGTGGCAGCGGGGTGAAAGGATCGTATGGGAACCTAGAGGGGGGGTGAATAGGTGCTACTGCAAATTTTCTTCTTTTTCAATTTAGGGTTTGACAAGAAAGGTAAATTCTCCAGATTATGCAACTAAGGTGAATATACCTATATGACAACCAAGCAACAACTAGCACAACACTAAGCAAGAACAAGTAAGTAAAGTGCGGTAAAGGATAGAAGTAACCAAAGTGGTGGGCACGGAGACACAAGGATTTGTTTCCCGTAGTTCATTCCTTTTGAGGGTAAGTACGTCTACGTTTGGAGAGGGGGTGGTTTCAAACCACCAACGCCACGAGAGGCCTCCCTTGTTCTCCGATGAATCTCACCCCAACGGGATCGATCCACCTTCCACTATATCGGAAACCTTCGAGGTGGAAGCCGACACCTTTACAACAAGTTTGGGGCACACATCCACAACTTAATTGGAGGCTCCCAAATACAAGCTAGCTGTTAAGACAATCAAAGACAATCTTGTAAGAACCAAATCAAAGCTAGGGTTTCCAAAGAAACACTAGAGCATGGGGGCCCTCAAGTGAATGAGGGGGAAATGAAGGTCTCTCTTTGTGAAGCTGTAGATCAAGGCCTCCTCTTTCGATTCTCCAAAGATCAATGACTTTGGATGGTTGGATGAAGAGATCTTGTAGATTTGGTGGCTCTAATGGAGTTTGTGTTCTTGAGCAAGTCGAGCAGCTAGAGGAAGGGGATAAGGGTCCCTATTTATAAGCAGCCCCCCTCCACGAACCATTTTCTGACCGTTGGAGAAGAACCAGACCGGAGACTCTGGTCTGTACACTGGAGATTCTGGTCCATCTCCGGTCCAGCCTCCAGAACAATATGCAGTATGACCTGGCCCTTTTATGACCCAAGGGGGGGGGGGGGCGGAGACTCCGGTCTAGTAGAACCGGAGACTCCGGTCTGAGGCCACACTGGAGACGCCGGAGGAGCCTCCAGACCTTGCTCCGCACCCCCATACAGTATGACCCAACCATGTTCCTGATGCCTCCATAGGGGACGCCTCCGGAAACTCCGGTCCACACCGGAGACTCCGGTCCATGCAGACCGGAGACTCCGGTCTGGAATTTCTAGAACTATGTCAATCTTGCAGGAATCTTTCCAAAGTGTGAGGGTACTTTTCACTTATCAAAACAACAACCTGTGGACAGTGACAAACTGTAAAATGATCTACTTGTTGTTAACGAACACCAAAAGTGATTATGACAATAAATGTCCTTTCAATCTCCCCTTTTTGGTGTTCGATGACAACAAGTGATTTTGCATGGAATAATTTGTATGAGGCTCCCCCTGACTATGTGCAAAAAGGTAAACAAGTAAATCATGCAAGGTAGATAGTATAAACGATAACCCACATAGATCTCACATGAGTTACAATAGTAGGTGCACACGCACATAGTCACACACATAAGCGGCAAATAACACACATGAAGTTCAAAGTTCAAATATGGAAAATGAAAGAAAATAAGAGAGAATCCAAAGCCCCGACCCATGCAAATTGCTGATAATGCCTTCTCCCCCTTTGGCATCGAAACACCGAAAAAGGGAAAAGACCTAAGCTATCGCCCCAGCAACTCAGTAGTCCTCGTCATCCTCATCCTGATCCTCACCATCCTCATCAAAGTCATCATCATCAGCATCATCAGGGACAGCAGGACCCTTGCCATGAGGGCGAGAAGATGAGGTACCCTTGTATCCGTATCCAGAGGTGACATCAGCAAGGTCTTCCAATCCACGAAGCTATCCTGTTGGGCATTCCATGCCCCAAACGAGAGTGTGTGGTCAGACTCTATGGACTGCTGAGCACCATGCTCATCATTGTACTCATCCTCTCCTTTCTCATCATCCCCTTCACCTTGTTCCTTAATCTCCTTGAGGAGATTCTCAATGCGACGGTTGCTTTGGTAGGAGGCATGTTGCTGCTTACTGATGTATATGTTCATGCAACAAAGGGTCCTCTCCTAGAAAGTGGCCTTCTTGACCCGCTCATGTACATAGTCCCGAGTCATGGAAGGCATAGGTGCATTGGAGGCATTCTTCCTCCAAACTCTAGGTGGAGAGGGGGCCCTCTCAGTCTCAATCTCCTCCTCATCATCGCCATAGCGACGCCTAGGAGCAGGCCCCATACGCCCCTTCTACTGCAGTGAGACCAATGCGTGCTCAGTGAGATGCAGTGTTATGCATAGTGGGGAATCATGCTCCTTGGAGTTGATGAGCCTCATGACCAAAGGTGCATATGGAGGAGACTTATTGAAAAGAATAGCATGGAACATCTCCTCAAAAATAAAATCCATCACATCAATAGGATCAGCATCTGCCTCTAGGCCAGCATTGTATGCCCGGTGGGTATGATAAGGAAGGTTGACTATCCCACCCCTAATAGCATCATCATTTCCAGCACTTGGTGCGATGGTATGAAGGAATATCCTCAACATTAGGTTGTAGAGAGGCTTGAGTTACTTGGACCCCCCTACAACACCCTCGCTGCCATACAGAGGTGCAAGCTTCATCTTGTTTTCACCAAGAGCCGCAGAACGCATGCGCAACCCAACTGGAGTGGATACGCCATGAAAGGTCTCAAAGATGACATTGGCAAAGTCATGGAATGTAGCTATGAAACGGGCGGTGCCGACATCCAAGTCATGGTCCTGTCTTGATCAGAGCCAAATACTACAGTGGCGTAGAACTGCTGCACAAGGTAGACATTGTAGTCTTCATGAAGCTCCATCAAGTTAAATAGCCCCAACTTCTCACAGATCCACAGAGCATCATTGAAGTAGGGACTAAGCCTCATCTGCTCAACACTCATGAATTTCTGAGGACAAACATGTGATTTGGTGAGTACTCCATACACATCCTTCATGAAGACAGCCTGCTCCTTCCTCCAGAAACGAGGGTCATCGCTGGTACGAGGCAGCCCATAAAAGTCAGTCTTTCTCAGCTCACAGAACTCCTCTTTTGACATTTTGGCCAATGACTGAAGATTGTCATATCTGGCCTTCTTGGCACGGTCCTCTCGTTCAGTCCTTTCCTGTTCCCTCCTCAAATAGGATGCATCATGTGCCTGCTGTCTCCGGTTGGAAGGAGGCACGATAAACTGACCCTGGGATTCATCATAGCGAGGAGTGCCCCTTTGTGGCTTGGCATTGGTACGACGAGGACGGCTAGAACCATCACCTGTGAACAGCAGTGAGGGAGATATCATGGAGATGAGTATATGTCCCATAGATGCAGTACAAGAGCTTTGATGCATTTCTGGTATGTTTTGATTCACCCTACACCGGAGTCTCCGCACCTCATACCGGAGTCTCCGGCCCTGGGGCCGTAATCTTCGGTTGGGAGGCTCGGGCATGAGATGGGGAGGTGCTGGTGAGGGTGAATCTAGTATATCGAGCAATGCAACAAGGCTAAAGTACTAGAGTGCATGCAAACAAGTGATTCCAATGTACAAATCAACACCAATCCTCAAAAAACACATCTAGATATGAACCCTAGGAGAAGAAGAGGAGGAGAGGTACCAGATCTGTCCATGGGATCGATTCCTCTGGTGGGAATGACCCAATGGAGGAGAGGAGAAGGTTGGCCGACGGCATGGCGGATCCCGGGGGCTTCTTGACCTCTGGGGAGGAGTTTTGGAAGAGAGGGCGATGGGTTGGGAGGAGGGAAACGGGGGGTGTAAGAATGAAACTGCTATTTCAGTTCACCCCGTCCCCTTCCTATAAGTGACAGAAACCATCTCGACCGGAGACTCCGGCCTACACCGGAGACTCCGGTGCAGGTGCACCGGAGACTCCGGTCCTCCTCGACCAAAAGCTACAGGTTAGGTGTTTAAGGGACATATATGAGAGGTAGATATTTTTGTAGACAGGGAATAGGCTTGGGTTGAGATTTCAATCTGTGAAGAAGCAATAACAGCCATAGTAATTCACAATGGTGTTCAAGAAAGCTCCAAAAAGACACGGATCAACAAATGACAAACACGAGTAAGTACCAACTTCTCAAATGTGAGAGGGCGGTGGCCTAGGCCACCATATTTGAGTATACTCGGCTTGGCACCACGAAGATATATCTTGGGTCCATTACCGAAACTCATCATTTAAGCTCACATATCACAAAATGATATTAAGAGGAATGATTTTTATTGCTTTGGGCATAATGGGGGAGGGATAGTCCAATCAATTATAACTGCACTCCCCCTATATCCATGCCTACACCTAAACCAAATAAGGGTCAAGACATAGGTGAGTATGCAAGGTGATCAAGTCAAGCTCCTTGAATCTATGATATTTAGTTCATTCCTCAAATAGCAAAACCTTGCTTCATCAAGTGGCTTTGTGAAGATGTCGGCAAGTTGGTCTTTGGTTGGCACATATGATAGCTCAATATCACCTCTAGCAACATGATCCCTAATGAAGTGATGACGAATCTCGATATGCTTTGTCATTGTGTGATCCACCGGGTTGTAGGCAATCTTGATGTCACTTTCATTGTCACATAGAAGAGGCACTTTGTCACAATGGACACCGTATTCCTTTAAAGTTTGCCTCATCCATAGCAATTTAGTGCAAGCACTAGCGGCCGCCACATACTTGGCTTCGGCGGTGGAGAGAGATATACAATTTTGCTTCTTAGAAGACCAACATACCAAGGACCTACCAAGGAATTGGCAAGCTCCGGATGTTGATTTCCTATTATCCTTATCACCAGCCCAATCCGAGTCCGTGTATCCACAAAGAGCAAATGTTGACCCTCGAGGACACCAAAGACCATAATGTGGGGTATGAACCAAATATCAAAAGATTCTCTTGAACGCCATTAAATGGCTTTCTTTAGGATCCGCTTGATATATTGCACACACACCTACACTCAACACAATATCGGGTCTAGATGCACATAGGTACAGCAAAGAACCAATCATAGACCGGTATACCTTTTGATCCACATCTTTACCATTTGGATTATGTTCAAGATGAGTCTTTGTAGCCATGGGAGTAGGAGCTCCATTTAAATCTTGCATATTGAATCTCTTGATCATATCTTGAGTATACTTGGCTTGGTTGAAGAATGTCCCTCCTCTAACTTGCTTGATCTCGAAACCAAGAAATACTCTCAACTCCCCCATCATAGACATCTGGAACCTACTAGTCATAAGCTTTGAGAATTCATCATTAAAAGCTTTGTTAGATGAGATAAAGATAATATCATCAACATATATTTGGCATAAAAAAAGCTCCCCATTGACCTTCTTAGTAAAAAGAGTGGGATCTATTTTCCCAACCTCAAATCCACGGTCAAACAACAACTCTCTAAGGTGCTCATACCACGTGCATGGGGCTTGCTTGATCCCATAGAGCGCCTTATCAAGTTTGTAGAGATGGTTTGGGAAGTTGGGATCCTCAAATCTCGGGGGTTGCTTTACATATACCAAACTCATTTAATGGACCATTAAGAAAGGCACTTTCTACATTCATTTGTTGCAACTTAAAGTTATGATGTGCCGCATAAGCAAGAAGGATACGGATGGACTCAAGGCGAGCCACGGGTGCATATGTCTCTCCATAATCAATGCCTTCAATTTGAGAGAACCCTTATGCAACCAATCTTGCCTTGTTCCTTACTATAATTTCATGCTCGTCTTGCTTGTTCTTGAATATCCACTTGGTGCCTATAACATTTCCGCAATCCTTTGGCTTCTCAACTAACTTCCATACTTTGTTTCTCTCAAAGTTGTTGAGCTCTTTGTGCATTGCTTCCAACCAATCCGAATCTTCAAGGGCTTCCCACACTTTCTTTGGTTCAATCATGGATATGTGTGCTTGGTGTTCACTAAACCTCTTCAATTGTGCTCTTGTGGAAATGCCTCTCCTTAGGTCACCAACCACATTTTGTAAAGAGTGGTCTCTTAATTCCAACACCCTTTCCTTTCTAGCTTCACGACGAGTGTGGATCTCCTCATTGTTTCTTGGGGGACCCTCTTCATCATTTCGGTCCTCGTATTGACCATCAAATTGACCTTGATCATTATCGGAATCATTCTCTTCATTAAGAGGCACGGATTGGCCTTGGTCTTGATCAAACATTATTCTAGCATCGATTTGAGCTTGTATCAAGGCATTTTGTATGGATCTTCCTTGAGTAATTGACTTGGCACCACTTGACATCCTGGAGAATGAATCAAGCTCCTCTTCACTAGATTTGTCACCTTGATCAACATGTTGAGGGTCCACAATTTGTCTTTGGCTTGGGTCATTGCCCTCCTCGGTGGATGGAGCTTGTTGATGTTGTGAATATGAGGGCTCCACTTGAGTAGAGCATAGTTCTTCTCGATCCGCCATAAGGGGTTCCTCAATGGGGCGGATATATCCCACACCCATTCTTCCTATGGCATCCTGAGGCATTTCATCATATGCATCACAAGCATCAACACACCCCCCTTGGGGACCATCATATTGTTCGAAGGTCACACTACAAGATTCTATGACAGCTCCGGAGAGCTTATCATAGATTCTATAAGTGTGAGATTCGAGATCATAGCCAAGAAAATACCCTCTAATGCTTTAGACTCGAATTTGGACAAACGAACACCTTTTATGAGATAGAAAGACTTACAACTGAACACCCGAAAGTAAGATATGTTGGGCTTGTTACCGGTAAGTATTTCATATGGAGTCTTGTTGATTTCTTTGTGGAGGTAGAGTCGGTTTGATGCATGGCAAGCAGTGGATATGGCTTCGGCCCAAAAGTTGTATGGAGATTTAAACTCCGCTAACATGGTCCTAGCCATCTCAATAAGAGTCCGGTTCTTCCTCTCGGCCACACCATTTTGTTGAGGGGTATATGCAACGGAATATTGGTGTTTTATCCCCTCATCACTAAGGGAATAATTCAAGGTGTAGTTCTTGAACTCGGTGCCGTTGTCACTTCTTATAATCAACACGAGAAGGTTATATTGATGTTGAACCATGTTGATGAAGTCGATGAAGGTCTTTTGGGTCTCACTCTTTAACTTGAAGAAATATACCCATGAGTATCTTGAAAAGTCATCAACAATTACCAAACAATATTTCTTCCCACCAAGACTTGCATGAGATGGGGGACCAAAGAGATCCACATGAAGGAGCTCCAAGATCTTGGTTGACTTGATGCGGTACTTTGGCTTGTGAGGAGCATCATGCATCTTTCCTAGAACACACGCCCTGCAAACACGATCTTTGGCAAAGGAAACATTTTCTTTTAGTCCAACAATATGGCCCTCCTTGTGGAGACTTTGCAAAGTTCTCATATTGACATGGGCTAGTCGGCGATGCCATAACAAACCCACATCGGCCTTTCCGAATAAGCACATCGCACTTGTAGTGGTTTGTCCCAAAAAATCCACCACATACAAGTCATGTTCGACGTACCCAACAAAAGCGACCTTGAGAGACTTGCTCCACATGAGGACCACAATATCATCATCAACAAAGACGGAAAATCCCATCTTTCCAAGAGCACATACTGAAAGTAAATTGTATCCAAGGGTCTCAACAAGCATGACGTTCACGAGTGTAATATCGTGAGCAACCACTACCTTGCCGAAACCCATTACCTTAGACTTTGACTTGTCGGCATATGTCACGGTTATTTGATCATCATTTGGCTTTAAGTCCTTGACAATAGACGAGCTTCCGGTCATATGACTTGTGCAACCACTATCAAACACCCACTTTGACCCTTCGGAAGCATATGTCTACAAAAGATCAAGCTAATTTTTTAGGTACCCCATTTTTCAATGGGTCCTGTTTTGTTAGCAACAAGGGTCTTGGGGACCCAAATAGACCAAGCAATATAACCATCATATGGGCCAACATATTGTGCATATACATCACCATAATAATCACGCATTTGAACATAGTGAGGGTTAGTACTTCTCGCAAAGTCATCATGAGACATAGCTTTACCACTTCTGGTCTTACTATCCACAATGGTCTTGTTTTTCTCTTGTGCGGGCTTGGCCTTCTTCATCTTGTTGTTCTTGTTCTTGGCTTTGGAGACAAAACCAATGCCCCCTTTCTCACCACTAGGCATTTGCTTACTCAAAAGGTCATCAATGGACTTGTTACCTTGTGGAAATGTGGCCTTGGCTAGCTCCCCCTTCAACCTAGCATTTTCTTCAAGAATAGTTGTACTACTAGAAGGAATGAAATTACTAGGTGAAGGTATATTGGCCAATTGAGTTTGAAGCGTTTCATGGGACTTTGTGAGTGACAAGAGTTCACTTTCCAAAGCCTTGTGAGCCTTGTCAAGCAAACAAAAGTCCTCGGCAAGTTTTTCATGAACCACACCAAACTCAATCTTGTCCTTTTTATCCCTTTTGCATTTAGCAATAGCATGATCACATTCTTTGATGAGTCTATTAACAATAATGTCATTGGCCTCATCAAGCCCTTCAAGTTTTAGTTCAAGAGACATCCTAGTCTCTTGTTCTTCTTCTAGAGCATTGTTTAAGGCCTCTAGCTCAATCATGTGTTCATGCCCAAGTTTACACCTTACATCTAGAAGCTCTTGTGTGTGGGAAAGTTGATCTAAGATGTTCCCAAAGTGTATCTTAGCATCCCCTTGTAAGTTAGTCATAAACTCATCGAAAGCAATTAATTCCCTTTTTATATCAAGAGACATCTCATCATCAATTTCATCATTAGCTAAGGGAGTGGAGTGAGATGATGAGGATACCTCCATTCCTCTTGCCATAAGGCAAGTGACGTTCTTGATGGGAGTGTTCTCATTTGGAGAATTGAAGAGTGAGAATGTTGGAGTAGAAGTAGTGGATAGAGAAGGCACACCATTAGATGTTTCCTCTTCCTCATCTTCATCATCTTCATTGTCGGAGGAGTATTCTTCAGGAGTGATCAAAAAAATTTCTCCCGACTTCTTTTTGATGGGATTCTTCTTGATGAAGGGTTTCTTGGATCTTCTCTCTTCTCATAGGGACAACCCGCCACAAAGTGATAGCGGTCACCACAATTTAAGCAAGTTATCAATTTAGTGACATTTTCTCTTCTCCCACTTGGGTTGCTTTTTTGTTGCATTTCCATCTTGGCCTTGTCGAGGTTCTTCCAAAAGTTCTTTGCATAGAAGGCCATGTATTGACCATGAGCAATCTTGACATCATCGGGGTGGTCCATGGAGAGGAGTTCATCACTATCATATTCATCTCCATGTTCCACAACTTTGGCCTTCAATGCAAGGTTGACAACATTGCTCATACCAAGGGCTCGAGCACGGGCATCTTTGGCATTCTTGGCGATAACCTTGAAAGAGACCATCTCTTGCATAAATTCATTGGAGGTCATGAGATGGTAGTTTTGTCTTCCTTGTAGGCTCTTCAAGTCGGTGGGCTCAAAGGGCATGAGTGCACTCACATATTTCCTTTTTATCCAAGAATCATACACATGTGAGGCACCCACATTTGTAAAAGCAGTGGCGGTGGTATTGAGCCTACGGTACATGTCTTCATGATTTTCACCTTCCTTCATGTAGAAGCCTTCAGCTTCATTGCTTAGTGCATCATACCGGTTCCTCCTCATGCTCTCATTCCCAACAAACAACACCGTGAGAGCATCCCAAGCTTCCTTGGCAATGCTGAGGTGCTCAATGTGTGGGTAATACTTTGTACCCAATCCTTGTTGAATCATGTGCAAGGCGGTGGCATTGAGTTGACTATTGACAACTTCTCTTCTTGTCAAGTTGTTTGGATCCCCAATATAGAGTCCTTGTTCGATGATGTTCCATAGTTCAATGCAAGAGCTGCGCACATGAGTTTTCATTAGAGATTGCCATTGAGAAAAAGTAGTAGATGCTTCAATATTAGGTGGGTCACCTCTATTGTTTACATGAGGGTGAGGAATTGGAGGGTCAGGAGAGAACCATGCATGTGACTCATGATGCTCTCCCTTCTCACCAACCCTTTTTGTGGAGGAGTTAATGTTTCCTTGATTATCCACCACCACATTATCCGTGGGAGATGCCGGGGCATTCTCTTTGGATGAAGGTGGTAGTTCCTCTTGAGGAGAAGGGGATGATGAGCCCAGTTTATCTTTAACAAGTTGCTCAATTAACTTTTGCAATTGTTTGATCTAGTTGGCCATGGTGGAGCTCAATCTTGTTTCCAAGTTATTGAGATCATCCATGGTCACTGTGGTATGCTCACCACCACCTTCCCCATCATTGCTACCCATATACTATTAGGCGGTAAAGCCCGAATAAAGATCCAAGGCTCTGATACCAATTGAAAGAACCGTATGGGAACCTAGAGAGGGGGGGGGGGGGGGGTGAATAGGTGCTACTGCAAATTTTCTTCCTTTTCAATTTAGGGTTTGACAAGAAAGGTAAATTCTCTAGATTATGCAACTAAGGTGAATATACCTATATGAAAACCAAGAAACAACTAGCACAACACTAAGCAAGAGCAAGTAAGTAAAGTGCGGTAAAGGATAGAAGTAACCAAAGTGGTGGACACGGAGACACAAGGATTTGTTTCCCGTAGTTCCTTCCTTTTGAGGGGAAGTACGTCTACGTTTGGAGAGGGGGTGGTTTCAAACCACCAACGCCACGAGAGGCCTCCCTTGTTCTCCGATGAATCTCACCCCAATGGGATCGGTCCACCTTCCACTATATCGGCAACCTTCGAGGTGGAAGCCGACACCTTTACAACAAGTTCGGGGCACACATCCACAACTTAATTGGAGGCTCCCAAATACAAGCAAGCTGTCAAGACAATCAAAGATAAGCTTGTAAGAACCAAATCAAAGCTAGGGTTTCCAAAGAAACACTAGAGCATGGGGGCCTCAAGTGAATGAGGGAGAAATGAAGATCTCTCTTGGTGAAGCTGTAGATCAAGGCCTCCTCCTTCGATTCTCCAAATATCAATGACTTTGGATGGTTGGATGAAGAGATCTTGTAGATTTGGTGGCTCTAATGGAGTTTGTTCTTGAGCAGGTCGAGCAGCTGGAGGAAGGGGATAAGGGTCCCTATTTATAAGCAGCCCCCTCCACGAACCGTTTTCTGACCATTGGAGAAGAACCAGACGAAGACTCCGGTCTTTACATCAGAGACGTCGGTCTACACCGGAGATTCCGGTCCATCTCCGGTACAGCCTCTAGACCAGTATGCAGTACGACCATGTAAGGTTCCCAACCTTTAATAAGGTAGAGATCCCTGTGTTTACAATGCTAGTCCCTGGATCAATAGCTAGCATCCACAGTTAAGATGTAATATCAAGAAACAAAGGTCATAATACAACTTTATAACTAGAAATAAAATAATTCATTACATCTTACATAGCTCATTGGGCTATCACATTACATTGCAGCAGAATATCTATAAGCATGGGGTCCTTCATCTTCAAAGTGCCACATGCAGTCATGTTGGTTGTAGACTTGTAATCCTATTCAACAAACTTCACTAACATCAATCAAACCTGCAACATATTAAGTTGCAGCCACAATGGTCAATACATTTGAATTGTATTGGCAAGTTTCACTACTAAGTAGAAATATGTGGATCCTATCATTACATGCATATTTGGCTAAGTGGGGTTTAGGCTCATTTGCAGAAAGCAATATAGTTTTATCCTATCTTTTCAAAATAGTTTTTGTTCTTTGTCAAATCTTTTTGAACTTCTTGGAAAACTCCAAGTGCTTCAAAATCCCTTGTTGTCACCCTCAAGTTTTAACTTTGAGAAATTGGAATGTCGAGATCTTCCATAGCTTCAGGCCTTAGTTGCTCAGTATTTTCCATAACTGGGGACACGGCTAAGTACTTAGGATTTTGATCTTCTGCAGAAGTTGTACACTTTACCCAGATGACACAATCTCATCTTGATTCCACCAGTGGCCGCTGGATAAGTACTCACCAAGATGGAGTACTGGCAGATTGAGAATGTGACAAAGTCTTTCCATAGGAGTCCTCCCAATACACAATGCTAGCTTGTCATCCAGGCACCAATGTAGGGTTTCAAGTTCCCTTACACAATCCTAGTTAACCTGAAGATGCCAATGCATGGGTCTTCCACTATGTAGTTGACTAAGCCAGAGCCCATTTAGCATGTGGCTGTACACGGAAGCCACTGTACGAGAAACATGTTCAATCTCTAAGTCCCTGGGTGGTTTTCTTCTAGTGCACAACAAAAGGAGATTGCCATATAAACATTGTTCCTTTTGTTGCCACCTTGTCCAAAACTTGAGTATCCTTGTCCACCCAGGTGGTTCATTGAGTACTTGTTTTATTATATAAAACGTAAGTATTTTCAATACTTCATATAATCCTAACATGTATCCCATCCCAATATATAGCAGGGCTAAGCATACTACAACTACATTGTTTCCACTAAGGAATATATAAGGGTATCCTATTAGGATTTAGCATAGCATAAAATATAGTAAACCTTATCATGCATGTTTCAAAAATCCACTAAGTGTAATGAAAATAGTAGGACTTGGATGATAGTGTCACTTGCCTTTTTAGTAGAGAATGTTGGTTCACTTCTTGATCTTGCAAATATCACACTCTTCTAATTCCACTACAATACAATCAAGCAAACACATATTCAACACAACATTCAAACAACTTAACACACATAAAATAACAAAAACAAGGTCATGCATGCAAGCATGCAAAAGATAGTTTTATTTGCAAAAATGGTTTCTACTAGGCTCTAAACATTATAAAGTTCAAAGTGGTCATTTACTAAAGTGGTAAATTCATTTGCAAAAGGTTTTATCTATAAACCATTTCTAAACCAAATCATTATTTTATGTTGTTGAAAATGCTTTTAGCAAAGCAATATTATTTAAAGGGTTCACCAAATATATTTTAATTCTCAAAACTTGGTGTCTAGGGTCATAAGGTTTGAATCAAATCATTTCCCAAAGGTTTTACTCAAAAATCATTTCCAAAACAAAATCAATATTTTTATTTGACTAGAAATGAGCTAATTCAATTATTTGTTCCCTAACTTCACAAAATACATTTTTAAATCCATAAGTTGGTTCCTATGGTCAGTAAGTTCACAACAAACCATTTTTCAAAGTTTTCATATTAAAATTATATCTAGAATAATTTTTATATTCAAAATAAGCCTACACATGTTTCTGCAATTTCAACCAATTTTACAGAAGCAAAACATTAAAAAAATTGCATTGTTGCAAAGTACTTGTTCTGCTTATTCCATTGATATAAATTTGCAAAATTTGGATGTGTAGATTTTAAGTTATGAATTTTACAAGTTTGCGCATCTATCAGATTCAAAATTCTGTTTTAAACAAAACCAGTGCCATGCGGCGTGATTCTATTGGCCGGTACCGCTTCGTGCGGATCGGCCTCTTTGGATCGTTGGATCTAAGTGTGATCGTGTGGTGCAGAGGTACCCGTACCTCTTCGTTTAATGAATCTATCTAAGCCGCCAAATGGAGATCTAACGGTGCAAAATGACTTGACCTAACTCGAGCGGCGCCGACGGTGGCTGGCGGCGGCGCACGGTCAGACGGTGGAGTCGAGGTGGTTACAGGAAGCAAGGGAAGAAGAGGAGGTTCTCACCGTGCTCGCGAGGTCGAGGTGAAGCTCAAGGTGGCGCTGGCTTGGCGAGGGGCGCTCAGGGACGGTGACGATTGCTCGCCGGAGTAGCTCCTGACGACGGGTGGCTCTGTTTGCTGTTGAAGGTGAGGTTGCAGGTCGCCCTAAGGCAAGGTAGGGGTATGGTTAGACACGAACTGATCTGGGGAAGATAGGTGCATCATCGAGAGAGCTTAGGGCGGTCGGAGTTCACCTGGGAAGCTCGACGGAGCAATGGCAGACGGCGGTGGCGAGTCGAGCTTGTCCTTGCCAACGCTCTGGGGCAAGCGCGGGCGAACGGGTGGCACGAGGAGATGCGCCAGGAGGTGGGGAACAGGCTAGTGTGCAGTGGAAGTCGAGGCGAGGCTGGACGGCGCCGGAATTGATCGCGAAGCTCGTCGAAGTCCGCGGCGGTGCAAGGGAAAATATGGGCAGCCCTAGGGCAGAGGGGAGGCGCTGTCTGGGGGGAAAGAGAGAGGAGAGTGGGGCGATTTAACGAGCGTGGTCACTGCGAGGAATTAAGGCCGCCATCAACGCGTATTCATCACCGGAATTACTCGGCTGCAACGGCAGGGGACTTGGTCGCGGGTGAGGACGACGACGTGCTGGCGTGGGGCCTGTCTGTCAGCGAGGAAGAGAGAGAGGGAGATGGGTCCACTGCTCAGCGTCTTTGCGGGTGCATGTGTGTGTGAAAAACGTTTCGCTGGGGGAAAGAAATATGGGCTGCGAGTGGACTGGACTGGGCCTGCTTAGTTGGGCTGGTTCGTTTCATTTTTTTTATACAGATTGTTCTTTTTTTTTCTATTTGATTTTCTGTTTTGATCAATCAAATAATTCAAATAACAATTTGATTTTCTGTATTTATTTTTAGTTCTGTTTAACAACACAATCCAAAGTCCAAAACAGAATAATTTTTATTCTTTTTAGGATTCATTTAATAATTAAATAAAATAGACCTTAGTCATTAATTCAAATAGGATTTGATTTATTTTAAAACTCCATTTGAAATCTAAATAATACCAAAATCAATTCAGTAGGTTTTATTTGAAAATATAAAACACTTGGGAATCTCATTTAAAATAAATTGATAAGTTTTAGTGTTTATTTAAAATGGAAAAGCCTTTACTTAAATAAAATAGGATATTACTAAATTCTCATTATTTTATTTAAATAAACCTTTACTCTTTTTATCAAATAGAAATATTTTATTTTAAAAGCTTGGCCAAGATTTAATTTGGCTCTATAAAATAATCCTTATTTATAATTCTATCTTTGCTTTTGAAAATTAAATATTTTTGTTAAAAGATCCAAAAATAGTAATTCCAACTATCATAATTTTATTTATTATTTGTTTATCTTTTTAAATCCCTTTAAGATTTTATTTGACCAAAATAGGTTTTGATGTTTCCAAATGGAATCAAAAAGTTTCTTCTCACCCTAAATTTCAACAAAGTTTTATTTTGTTTATTTATTTTTCACATTACAAAATTTGGAAAATTTTGGGATGTGACAGACCAGGCCCTTTTATGACCCAAGGGGGGGGTCAGAGACTCTGGTCCAGTAGAACTGGAGACTCCGGCCTGAGGCCACACCGGAGACTCTGGAGGAGCCTCCGGACCTTGCTCCGCACCCCCATACAGTATGACCCAGCCATGTTCCTGATGCCTCCACCAGGGATGCCTCTGGAAACTCCGGTCCATACCAAAGACTCGGGTCCATGCAGACCGGAGACTCCGGTCTGGAATTTCCAGAACTATGTCAATCTTGCAGGAATCTTTCCAAAGTGTGAGGGTACTTTTCACTTATCATAAAAACAACCTGTGGACAGTGACAAACTGTATAATGATCTACTTGTTGTTAACGAACACCAAAAATGATTATGACAATAAATGTCCTTTCACGGGTCCTCTAGGGAACTACTAGCAATTAAGGTGCTCCTTTTAATAGAGCACCAGAGCAAAGCATTAACACTCCATGGACACATGTGATCCTCACACCACAGCCACCCCCTCCGGTTGTCCCAATTACTGTCACTTTGGGGCCTTTGGATCCGGACAATGATATGTGTACACAACTTTGCAGATAAGATCACAAACAATACTATCACAATGATTCAACAATAAGTTCAGATCTGAGATCATGGCACTCGGGCCCTAGTGACAAGCATTAAGCACAACAAGTTGCAACAAAGTCAAATAGCACTAATAGAGATACTAGGCATTATTCCCTACAGATCTTATTCGATTACATGATAGAAGTCATCCAATCTACCATCCCCAAGCCTACAGCGGGGGATTACTCACTCATGGATGAGGGAAACATCGGTGGTTGATGGAGATGCATTGGTGATGACGATGGCGATGATCCTCTCCAAATTCCTCGTCCCGGCAAGGTGCCAGAACGGAGTTTCTGGATCCGAATCTTGGTTTCTGGTGGCGGCGGCAGAGCGGAACTCTTTCTGGAAAACTATCGAACCCCCCTCGGTTTTTAGGTCGAAAGGCAACTTATAGGCGCATAGGGAGGCCGAGGGGGTGCCTGGGTGGCTGCACCCCCTAGGCGCGGCCAGTGGTGGGCCCGCGCCTGGCAGGGGTGTGGGCTCCCTAGGCCCCTTCTCCGTCTCGTCTTCTGGATCCGTGGATCTTCTGGTGAAATATAATTTTTGGCATATTTTCCGGGATTTTTCCTGATAGTTCATTTTCTGCACAAAAATAAGACACCAAGGTAATTCTGCTGAAAACAACGTCAGTCCGTGTTAGTTGTATCCAAATCACACAAGTTTAGAGGAGAAACAATAGCAAAAGTGTTCGGGAAAGTAGATACATTTTGGACGTATCAATCACTTATAGGTTTGCTTGTTTCCTTCAACTCTTTTGCTTGCTACCCAGCCTTGCTAGCCAAAAACCTGTTTTGAGAAGGCATACTTCTCATGCATCCAATCCCTTGAACCAAAACCTATGCCATTTGTGTGCACCATATCTACCTATTAGCATTATTGCTATTCCAAGCAAATTCTCAAGATTCATCTATCTTTCGAATTAAAAATTATTTTGTTATGTGAAAACTAGTTAGTAAAGCTCTCACGAACTTGATGGCACACCTTATTTTCCTGCCCCTAATAAAACTTGAAACATTGTGTCATCGAAGTTGTATATGCTTGCATCTATACGTTGGGATTAGCAGAACCGTGCTGTCACAGGGAATGCTTTCAACACCTGTAAATACATACCCATTTGATATCATGCTCTTTTGTTTGCGGATGTCGTCAGTGTGAAATAAAAGGGGAGTTCGTAAGTCCATGGAGTTATGTATATGTGTTAGAGAAACGCCTGGGCCGCTAGCCTAAGCCATGCCTAATCATGGTGGAAACTTGTAGCATCACCATAATGAGCAATCTATGAAGCTTTCTTCTTATATAAAAAAAGAGAGACATATTGAAAAGAGGAAAGAGAAAAAAAGCGCCATTTTCCCATGGAAAATAAGAAGATTGCTGAGATGCTTATTGTCTGCTTGACTTGTCATTTTGATTATGGGATATCTCCTGTATCATGTGCAAGGGGTACCCCATTGGAGGTTCTCTATGATATGCATGTACTTACAATGACAAGAACTTACCAGTAACTAAAGTTGAGTAGCATGAGGAGCGGCCCTCGCACTCAAGGGACATGAGATTGCCAACTTATATTTCGTCAAGCATATACTCCATCTTTGTCACTTTAACCTTAATCACCTCAAGATGCTTATGATAGGGGCAATGAGAGCTCAAAGCTAGTAAGTACCATAATCTTTTGGAAGCTCTTTATGAACATGAAATCCCTACTTCCCTCTATGAAGGGCCTTTCTCCTACTTCTAAGTTGAGTCAGTAAACCTATTCCTCTCTATCTCCAGCAATCATTTGAGTTGTTGTGTTTCAAGCATTCATATGATGATTTATTTAATCATGTTATTTATCTTCCTTGTTTGCACAAGACTCTTATCTAATGAGTATTACTTTGAAAGCCATCATTGTGAAAAACCTTTTATGTTTGAGCAAAGAGTGCTCTTGTTGTAAAAATCCTACAAAAGCTTTATTTGAAAACTGTTTGTCAACTGTTCTTTGACCAAGAACAAAGTTTGCCAATCCCAATTATGATTTATCTTTATGCATCTCTATTGTGACTCCTATACTTGTTGCAAGCTAAGTTATATAATGGTGAGTTGCTTTCTTCTATGAGTTGTGTAATGGTAAGTGTGATGCTTCTTGTCCGTATTCTTTTATCGACACTTCCCTCCATAAACCTATGGACATATTTACTAAGCTCAGTTTTCGCTCGGGGACAAGCGAAGGTCTAAGATTGAGGGGAGTTGATACGTCCAATTTGCATCACCATTCTATATCATAATTTGGCTTCATTGATATATTTCATATTAAGAGGTGTTACTTAGGTCTTTTCATCTGTTTTTTGCATGTTGGATGATTCTTGGAGGATGAACTGCCGGAGTCAGGATTCTGATGGAAAAAGCGGTGTTTTGATGCAATTTCGTGAAGATTAGAAAAATACTAGAAAAACTACGGAAAATTCTATTTCCCCAGAAGACGAAGAATACCAGAAGAGGAGGCAGAGTTGGGCCACAGGGGGCCACATCCCTAGGCGCGGGCCACCCTAGGCCGCGCCTATAGGGGGTGTGGCCCACCTAGCCCACCTCTATCTCCGCCCTCTCGCCTATATCTTCTCCTCGAAACCCTAATACACGGGGAGCGACCACATAAAGATTTCGCCGCCTCTGCGGGGCGGAAAACACCGAGAGAGAAAGAGCTCTCCGGCAGACAGATTTCTGCCGGGGAAATTCCTTCCCGAAGAGGGGAGATCGTCGCCATCAACACCACCATCAAGCTAGACTTCATCGAGATCATCATCATCATCCACACCATCATCTCCACCAGCACCATCATCACCACTCCATCCCTCTGTAACAATTGTGTTGAATCTTGCATAGTTCTTAGGGGAAACTTTCTCGGGGTTGATTACTATTGTAGTTGATGCTTGTGAGTGGAACCATTGGATTATTGTTTATGTTCAGATTGTTATCCATCACCATATCATCTTTGATCTTGATCCATATGATGTCTCATGAGTAGTTCGTTTAGTTCTTGAGGACATGGGAGAAGTCATCTTGTTAGTAGTGGAATTGTGTTGAGGTATTATTCAATGGTTTAGTATTAAGTTGTGGTGCTATTCTTCTAGTGGTGTCATGTGAACGTCTACTACATGATACTTCACCATTTATGGGCCTAGGGGAATGCATTGTGTATTTTTCTACTAATTGTGGGGTTGCCGGAGTGATAGAAACCCGAACCCATTGCACAAGGGAGTGTAGGATCTCAGAGTTTAAGACTGTGGTTAGGTTTATATCTTAATTGCTTTCTTGTAGTTGCAGATGCTTGCAAGGGGTTTAATCACAAGTATGTATTAGTCCAAATAAGGTCGATACATTAGCACAGGTTCACCCACACAACACTTATAAAACCAAATAAGACTACTTAGCTATATGAAGCGAAAGCACTTGACAAAATTTCCATGTGTCCTCGAGAATGTTTGGTCCTCATTAGTATTTCCACCGGCTTGTCCTTTGCTAAGAAAGGATTGGGCCACTTGCTGCAATTGTTTGCTGTTTTGTTTACTTGCACTTTATTTCTTTGCTTTATCAGAAAACCCCTAAAAATCTGTTTGCTAAGTATTTACAGAGATTTTCTGCTCCATACCACTAGTCAACACCTTGTGCTCCTTGTTGGGATCGACAATCCTATTTATTGAAAGTATTACGATACACCCCCTATACTTGTGGGTCATCAGCTACCACCGTATCCTACTCCACCCGCTTGCCGGCATGCACAGGGCGGACGGGAGAGTGATGATGTGTAGCTCAGATCACTGTAGAGCTTCGTTGGGAGACCCCAAGAGGAAGGTATGATGAGCACAACAACAAGCTTTTCCTCAGTAAGAAACCAAGGTTATCAAACCAGTAGGAGGAAGGAAACAACTCAAAGGTGTTGCTAGCAACTTGGAAACCTTGCACAACACAAAATCAAGACTTTGCCCCAACGAACAGTGAGGTTGTCAATCTCACCGGTTTACTGAAAACAAAGGATTAATTGTATGGTGTGGAAGGTAATGGTGGTTTGCAGAAAGTAAATAATAACAATGGAAGATGTATCAATGGTAAAGATTGTACCGGGGTCCATAGTTCACTAGAGGTGTTCTCCTTATGATAAAGAACATAACATGCTGGGTAAACAAATTATAGCGGGGAAATTGACAGTACAGAGAAAGGCATAACAATGCAATACTAGACATTCATGATCCTATGAGATTTGATTGGGCAATACAACAAGATACATAGACCGCCATCCAACTGCATCTATGACTATTAATCTACCTTCAGGTTATCATCCGAACCCCCTCTAGTATTAAGTTGCAAGCAACGGATAACTGCTTTAAGAAAAGTGTGTAAGGTAAACAATCCACTTGTTCCATGAACAAGAGATCGTGTTTTTTCCCTAGTAGCAACAACACATCTACAACCTTAGAGATTTCTGTCACTTCCCAGATTAAATAGAGGCATGAACCCACTATCGAGCATAAATACTCGCTCTTGGAGTCACTAGCATCTACTTGGCCAAGATAGCTACTAGAAACAGAGAGCATGCAAGATCTCAAACAACATAGACATGATCGAATCAATAAGATAGAATCATTAACCAATCTGACATAGTAATCTCAATATCCATCGGATCCCTGCAAACACAACGTGCAAGATTACAAATAGATGATCTTGATCATGAATGGAGCTCACAAGATCTAAACATGGTAGCACAAAGGAGGAGAAACAACCATCTAGCTACTACATGGACCCGTAGTACAAGGTGGAACTACTCACGCTTCATACCGGAGGCTGGCATGGTGATGAAGAAGGACTCCAAGATGATCTCTCCCCTCCGGCAGGGTGCCGGGAAGAGCTTCAGATTGCCCCCGATCTAGGGATGATGGCAGCGGCTATGAACTGTTTCGTGGAAGATTGATCGGGTCCTTAGGGTTTTGGTATCGGGGGCTTCTTATAGGCGAATAGGGAGGTCGAGGGGGTGCCCGAGGCGGGTGCACCCTCCTAGGCATGGGCCAGGCCTGGCCGCGTGGACAGGGGCATGGCCCCCTCGAGGCCCTCCTCCAGCTCATCTTCTGGCTCTGTGTTCCCCACGGTAAAATATAGACTTTGGCTTTTGTCCCGTCCAATTCCGAGAATATTGATTTTCTGCCTTTTCTGGAACCAAAAACAGAAGAAAACAGGCAACTAGCACTGTGGCATCTTGTTAATAGGTTAGTCCCAGAAAACATATAAAAATATCTCAGAGATTAGACAAAGCAAAGCAAAGTAGGTACTAAACAAGCATGAAACAGAAAAAATTATAGATACATTTTCAACGTATCATGCATCCCCAAGCTTAACTCCTCCTCGTTCTCGAGTAGGTAAGTGATAAAAAGAATAATTTTTGAGGTGACATGCACCATCAAAATCAAGATCAAACCCTTTGCAAGCATTGAAAGCTAGGATCAAAGTACTCTAAACATGAGCATGAAAGATGTAGTTCTAACAATAAGACAAAGTAACTAAGCATGCAACATGAAAGGTTACAAACAAAGATCATGAATAACAATGCATTGAAAGATGTTTGTTTGTTTCACATATAGAAAACATAGCATATTGGCATTCATCTTGTCCCTCATGGAATAGCAATAAATGCATAGGACACCTTCAAAGTTCATAATAGTGACTAGATACAAATAGTTCAAGAACAAGCAACATCAACAATATGAATCAATCAATAAGTTTTGGGACAATGCACATAGAACTAAGAATGGCAACTATGTTATCTTAATTGGTTCCTAAGGATAGAAGGTGGAGACTCAATATAATGGTGGAAGAAAGACCCTTCATAAAGGGAAGCAGGGATTTCAAGTCTCATAAAGAGCTTCCAAAAATTATGGCACTTGTTAGATTTCATCTCTCATTGCCCCTATCATAAGCATCTTGAAGTGATTAAGGTTAAAGTGAACAGAATATGGAGTATATGCTTGACAAAGTATAAGTTGGCAATCTCATGTCCCTTGAGTATGAGAGCCGCTCCTCATGCTACTAAACTTTAGTCACCGGCAAGTTCTTGTCATAGTAAGTACATGTGTATCATAGAGAACCACCAACAGGGTACCCCTTGCACATGATATAGTAGCTATCCCATAATCAAAATGACAAGGCAAGCAGACAATGAGCATCTCAGCAATCTTCTTATTTACCATGGGAAAACGGTGTCTTTTTCTCTCTTTCCTCTTTTCTCATTTTTTCTTTTTCTCAATCTCTATGTCTTTTTTTATAAGAAGAATGCTTCATAGATTGCTCACTATGGTGATACTGCAAGTTTCCACCATGATTAGGCATGGCTTAGGCTAGCGGTCTAGGCGTTTCTCTAACACACATACATAACTCCATGGACTTACAAGCTTCCCTTTCATTTCACACCGATGACATCCATAAACAAAAGAGCATGATATCAACTGTGTAAAATGTACAAGTGCAATGTTGAAAGCGTTCCCCATGACAACATGGTTCTGCTAATTAAAATGTATAAGTGCAAGCATATACAACATAGATGACACAATGGTTCAATTTTATTTAGGGACAAGAAAAATAAAGTGTGCCATCAAGTTTGCGAGAGCTTTAATCACTAAGTTTCACATAACAAGTTTAATTTGGAAGATAGATAAAAAAAGAATATACTTGGAATGGTGTAACACACCATGCATAGGAATTTATAGTGGACACTTCGGAATAACTTGGTTTATTGGGAGTTGTATGCATGAGTAGAGCTTACTCATACAAGTGAGGCCAGCAAAAGACTGGGAGCGACCAACTAAGAGAGCAATAATGACCATAATCATGCAGAGCGACAAAACATTACTAATAAAAGCATAAAGTGGTACCACAAGTCAAAAACTAAATGATCATAGAGGCTAAGGTGACTTTTTCATAGTCATAACATGGTGTGAGCTTGTGCCAAGTCAACCCAAACAAAGCATCACATGAGAATACCACAATACTATGCTTTTGTATGCTAAAACAATGCATGATTCTTTCAAGGCACATTAAGCAATCCTAATTGTTTGGAACAAGTCATGCTACAGCAATAATCACTAATCATAAGGTCAAAACAACACCTAGCATTACATGATAAAGTCTAAGTCATAGTCAAAGCAAGCTCCTTCTTGTACTACTAAGCAAGAACTTCCTACTCCTTTCCAACACCAATCAACTTATTTGAAACAACACCGAGAAAACGGGGGTCCAACCACTTTATTCAAGAAAACTAAGCAAACAAAAACCAAAAACAAAAACTAAGATGCTCCAAGAACAACACAAATGTGCATGAAACAATAAAAACAAAGTGTCTAGAAAGACCTGAGATTTTTATTCATGAAGAAGGG
Organism: Avena sativa; assembly: GCA_916181665.1. Lineage (NCBI taxonomy): Eukaryota > Viridiplantae > Streptophyta > Magnoliopsida > Poales > Poaceae > Avena > Avena sativa. The sequence goes on along the minus strand of OV702284.1, from coordinate 179,383,634 downwards.
GATGCCTTGGGCATACCCAGGCTTTGACGATTGTACCTATTGAATATTTCTTGGGGTGATACAGGGTGACATCCCCAAGATTAATCTTTTGTTCATTCTTCATCCCATTACATCATTCTTTTCTTACACGTGAAAATTTTCCTTCATACAAAACTTCACACAATCTTCATTAGCAATATTAGTGTATTCAAAAGATAATAGACCTTTGGGTTTTAGTTCTAAAACAACAAAAATTTCATTAAAGACACAAGATACTATAGCAATTCCCTCAAAAAGATCAATTTCCCAAAGAGAACTCAAAAAGGAATCAATAAGAAGCAAATGCAAATAATGGCAGAAATCTGTCAAAACAGACCAGCAGGTAGAAACCGATTTTTTCGAAGACCTTCTGTTGCTCAAATAAAAAAGTGTTGACTAACCAAAGTTAGCTAACAACCTAGGGGATTTATGCAGAAAATGACAGCTCAATTAGAGTTACAGAGATTTTACACGAATTTTTACAGTGGAGCACAAAAAATTTGTTTTAGGACAGCAACTCCCCAAATCTTACTTCCCTCTCATTAGAGGTTATTCTTGGCACAAAAATCAAATAAAAATATAAGGAGAGGTTATTACAGAAGTAATAACTTCCAAGACTCAAGAAAACTATTGGGTTATCTCCTAAGAAGTACTTTTCTTTAACGCCTTTAAGTTAGGGACAAGAAAGATGCTCACATAAGAAATATGAATTGAAGTAAAAGAGAGCATCAAGAAGCAAATTAAAAACACATTTAAGTCCAACCCACTTCCTATGCATAGGAATCTTGTAAGAAAATAAATCAAAGAATCACATAGTAACAAGAATGGGTAGATAAAATAAGAGCAACTTCAAAACTTTCAGCACATAGAGAGGTGTTTCAGTACCATGAAAACTTCTACAACAATATTTTCCTCTCTCATAATAAATTTCTGTAGCCTCATGAATAAACTCAATAATATAGCTATCACATAAAGCATGCTTTTCATGATCTACAAATACATAATTTTTATTAAGCTAAAAAATAGTGGGATTAAAACCTTCAAACCCACTTTTAACAATTTTATAACAAGAAGACTGATCATTCAATATAGGACCATCATCTAAAGATTTATCATAAACATTTTCTAAGCAAAACTCTTTAGTACCATGCATTTCGAAGTTAGGCACAAATATAGGATTATCATAGATAACAGGAGCATAACTATTATCACAAGTTTTACCCATAGCAGTTATTTCAAAAGAATCCGTAAGAATATAACAATCCTCCTCCTTTGGTAAGCATGGGGGACAATCAAATAATGTAAGAGGTAAAGAGTTAATCCCATTAGAAGGTAGGCATGGGTAGATCCATTCTTCCTCCTCTTGACCATCACTCTCCTCCTCTTTTTCATCTAATGAGATTTCAGGTTCAGCAATTTCGTCTTCCATAGGCTCCTGCAAGGCATTAGTCTCTTCCATTTGTGGAAAGCATCTATTAAAATATTCAAGAATATAACCATTTTCTTCCTTGTAATTATAAAATCAAAATTTAAGTATATCATAAACCTCATATTCATAAGGTGAATCATCAATATTTTCAAGCAAACTAGCAAGTTCAAATGCACCCTTGAAAGCAATAAATTCTTCAATTTGTTCCACATAATAAAAGTCATAATTTCCTTTAACATAAGAAGATATGGTAACATTATAATTATACTACATTCAAAAGGGAGGTGTTTATACCTCCTACAGCAACAAGATTTATCAAAGCAATAAGTAACATTATAAGTAGAGCATATGTCTCTAACAATAGTATTCAACTTATCAATTTGTTCCCGTAAGTGTTTCCCTTTTTGTGACAAACGGTGTTCCTTATTGAAAGGAATATATCTTCCCATGCTGTTTTTGGTGTTAATGATAATCCCATTTGTGTTTTAATTGTGCGCTTGAGATTCAGGGAAAGCGCTGTTGATGTATTTTTCAATCTGTGTGGATGCTCTCTTGGGATCTCATGAAGACGGTGGCCTTTTAGTTTTCTCCTAGTTTCTCTCCTGTTGTTGTCTTAGGTCACCGTACTATTAAGAGGGGGTCCATCTCAGAAGGCTGTGGGAAATCACTTGTTCTTGCAAAAACCTATATGCACCGCCACATCCATCCTACTATTCCGTGAGAGAGTGAGTTTCTGATCTGTTGAAGCCTTCTGTGTCTCACCGGAACTTCCAGCCTGGCATCGGAAGTTCCGCTCAGGCTTTTCCTGCGGGCTGATCTGAGCTTTGTTCCGATCCTAGTTCCGCCCCAAGTTCTGCTGAAGGATCCGTAACCTTCTATATGAAGTGTTCTATTTGCCGGAACTTGGGCCGGAACTTGCATCGGAACTTGTCCTGCTAGAAAGTCCTGAGCGGAACTTCCGCCCAGCCACCGGAACTTCCGGTCAGACTTGGTTCTCGACCCAGAAATTCCGCCCCTAGTCCGCTCCAAGTTCCGCTGAAGGATCAGTAACCTTCTATTTGAAGTGTTCTATTTGCCGGAACTTGGGTCAGAACTTGCATCGGAAGTTCGCCGGAACTTCTGGTATGTTATGACCGAAACTTCCGGTTGAGCTTCTGGAGCGGGCGTCAACGGTCTGATGACCATTGGAGCCATGCTGGGCGGAATTTCTGGCCTCTCACCGAAAGTTCCGGGGAGGTCGCGGGGGCTATAACGGTTCAGTGCGGAGGGGGCCTATTTATGGCGCCCCTCTTCTTCCTCCCACTTACTTCGAATTTTTCTCTCTCCTCCATTAATGCTTGAGCTTCACCTCACTAGATCTCTCTCTATAGCCACTCAAATGACTTGATCTTTTGAGAGGTGAGGGAGGTGACCTAGATCTACACTTCCACCAAAGAAGATTTGATTTCCCCTACCCATCCTTTGTGGATCTTGTTGCTCTTGGGTTTCTTGAAACCCTAGACGGTGTAGGGCATCCTCGGAGCTAAGGCTTGTGTTGTGAAGCTTCGAGGTGTCGTTGAGGGCCTCCAATTGAGTTGTGGAGCTTCCCCCTCAACCTTGGTGTAAAGGTTTCGGTTGGCGCCTTCAAGGTCACCGGTTAGTGGATTGTGAGGCCTCCTTTGTGGGGGAGCTCACCGGATAAGAAGGTGAGGCCTTTGTGGCGCTTGACCTTGTGTGGCCCCGACACCTCTCCAACGTAGACATATCTCCTTGGGAGTGAACTACGGGAATTATATCTCCATGTACCCGCTCCGGTTACTTCGTTCCCTTCCTTTACTTCTTGCTATTTCCCGTTCTTGTGGTTGTTGTATGTTATCTTGCATTTAGGTTGTTCATTTAGTTGCACATCTAGATAACTTTCCTTGTCGTTGAGCCTAAAACTGAGTAACAAATTAAAATTGGGTAGACGCCTATTCACCCCCCTCTAGTCGTATCAAGTCGGTACTTCCAATTGGTATCAGAGCCAAGGCTCTTATTTTGGGCTTTACCTCCTAAGAGACTATGGCCGACGAAGGGGGTAGTGAAACCGAAAAATCCAAGAACTTGGCCACTATGGATGACCTCAAGCAATTGGAGTCATCCATGATGTCCAAGTTCGAGGAAATGATGACTATCTTGCAGTCTCTCAAGCCAAACCCCATGCTTTCTCTTGACACACCACAAACCACCGAGATTCCTCCCACCGTTACGGTGACCGACCCCGGGGTGACTCCCGCGACCGTCACCACTCGCTTGGTACTTGGTTTTGTTGCTCAAACTTCTACCAAGGTTCCAAGTGAGAACTCCGAGGAGCCCGAGAACCCAACTTCCAAAGAGGAAAATGGAGGAAAGGACTACTCGGCGGTACCCCCACCGCCAAAGTACACTCCGGATCCACCCATTCCCATGCCACACATCATTCCTCAAGGAGCACCACCTATGCTAGATACTTCAAATTTCGCCAATTGGCAATATCTAATGCGCTCACATATTTCTAGCTCTTTTATTGAGTTAATGAGGATTGTGGAGGATGGATTCTCTCCATATGACCCAAATAAGTTGACACGAGGTGAAGTGGTGGATAAGCAACTCAATGCCACAGCTTTGGGCATGATCCAAAAGGCTTTGACTCCAAAGGACTTTGCTCACATTCGCCAATTCGACACCACCAAGGGAGCTTGGGATCAACTCACCGAGCTCTTTGTTGGGAATGCAAGCATCCAAAGCTCCAAGTTTGATGAAATCAACAACGAGTGCGATGGTTTTGCAATGCAAGATGATGAGACCCCCGAAGACATGTATAGGCGCCTCAAAGTCCTTTGTTCCACTATGAGGGATCTTGGGGCCACCTATGTTTACGACAAGTTCATGAAGAGGAAGTTCATTCAAGCTCTCCTTCCATTTGAAGAACAAAAGCTCAACTCCATCAAGGGAAGAACCAACTTTCACCAAATGACCTCCCAAGAAGTCTTGAGTGAAGTAATTGCCATGACCATTGCCAAGAAGAATGCGGAGTCCGCTCGTGCTAGGGCCATTGGGTCAACCAAAGTGAATCTTGCTTTGAAGGCCAAGGCTGTTGAAGTTGATGATGATGATATATCAAGTGAGTGGTCTCAAGAGGATCTCAAGTGTGCCTTCAACGAACATCTTGCTCTCGCTTTGAGGGCCTTTTGGAACAAGTCCGGGCTCAAGTCAAGGTCAAGGGACAACTCAAGATTCAACTCACCCAACAAGTCTCCCAAGGCAAGGTCATGCTACAATTGCAACGACAAGAGTCACTTCGTGTCCAAGTGTCCCTTTGAGAACCGTGAAGACAATGGTGGTCGTCTCATTCGCAAGATCAAGTCAAGACCTCCTCATCCCTTGAACAAGAACTACACCGTCAAGAACGTCGCCAACAAGGAACAAGCAATAGTGGTCCATGAAGAATACCTTTCGGGCACGGATGAAGATGATGATGATGAAGTTCATGGTGGAGAGATTGTGGGAGTTGCTGCTATTGCCACTACCTCAACTCCACGTCTATCCCTCTTCGACTCGCCAAATGAAAATGTCATCTCCTCCAACCAAAAGTGCTTCATGGCCAAGGCCACCGAGGTAACACCAAAACCCACTCCTCAACCTATCTCTAGTGAGACTTCCTCTCTTGATCTTGTTGGTCTAGAGGTGAAGAAATAGATGATTGACATGTGTGAATTTGTTGCTACCTTGGATGAAGAAACTAAAAATTGCTTTGAGTCCTTGCTTGCACAACTTGACAATGTTAGGTATGCCTTAGATGAAAAGGAAGAACTTCTTAACTTGCTAAGTAAAAATGAAAGAGATGCCGCTGATGAAATTGCTTCTCTCACTCAAAGTCTTGAGGATGAACAAAATATGAGAATTAATCTTGAAGAAAGTGTGTCTAAGCTTGTAGATGATCATAACAACACCTTGTGCTCTATAATTAAAGAACGTGATCATGCTCTTGCTTTGGTTAAGGTTCTTAAGAAAGAAAAAGTTGAGTTTGTGGGTGGTCATGATAGGACTCCAAAGGATCTTGAGAAACTCAAATAGGAACACAAATCCTTGGAGAGCAAATTCTCAAATATTTTTCAAGCCCATGAACAACTTCAAACTCAATTAACTTGCGACATGCTAAGTCTTCCGCTGTGCAAATTATAGAATTGTCTAGCACTCCTAACCCTTGTTGCAAGCTTGAGCATCTCATGGAGGAAGTCAAGGTGTTGAAGGATCAACTTGCCAAGACTAAGAAGAAGAAGAGGAAGAACAACAAGAAGAAAAAGAACAAGGGCATGGCTCAAGGGGCTTCTAATGGCCTAACCCTCTTGCAAAGTGACAACTTTGCCGGAAAGAACAATCCCTCTTATATTCTTTGCAAATCATATGATGGTCATGTATATGCTAGATATGTGGGAACTTCTTACACGCATGATTATCATTGGGCCATTTGGGTGCCAAAGGCTCTTGTTACTAACAAAAGGGGACCCATTGCAAAATGGGTACCTAAAACCAAAGCTTGATTTTCTTGTAGGACTATGCTTCCGGTGGATCAAAATGGGTGCTTGATAGTGGTGCCACGAGTCATATGACCGGAAGCAAGTCTATCATGACCGAGATGAGGCCCAATATTGCCAACACCATGGTCTCCTACGGTGATAAAACAATCTCTCAGGTTTTGGGTTTTGGCAAAGTGGTGGTAACCCCGGATGTATACTTGGTTGACATCATGCTTGTCAAAACTCTTGGTTACAACTTACTCTCAGTTCGTGCTCTTGCTCTTATGGGTCTTTCTTCATTCTTTAATGCTCATACAGTGGTCCTCATGTGGAGCAAGTCTCTCAAGGTGGCTTTTGTAGGGTATGTAGAGCATGACTTGTATGTGGTGGACTTTTCAGGGACCACTACTCCCCATGCTCTATGTCTCTATGCTAAAGACGACAAGGGCTGGTTGTGGCATCGCCGCCTAGCCCATGTTAACATGAGAACTTTGCAAATACTTCACTCCGAGGGCCGTATAGGGAGTGGAGTATTGATGCCACAACCAGCCCTTGTCGGATTTTTCCAAAGATAGTGTTTGCAAAGACTTCACTCTCTATGCTAAAGCCGACAAGGGCTTGTTGTGGCATCAATACTCCACTCCCTATACCCCTCAACAAAATGGAGTTGCCGAAAGGAAGAATCGCACTTTGATGGATGCGGCTCGATCTATGCTAGATGAGTTCAAGTATCCATACAACTTTTGGGCCGAGGACATCTCCACCGCTTGCCATGCAACCAACTGGCTTTATCTCCACAAGAAAAAGAACAAGACCCCCTATGAACTCCTCATCGGGAAAAAGCCAAATGTGAGCTACTTTCGGGTGTTTGGTTGCAAGTGCTACATTTTCAAGAAAGGAGTTCGTTTGTCCAAGTTTGAATCCAAGGCTCAAGAAAGAATTTTCGTTGGTTACTCAAATTAGTCCCATGCTTATAGAGTCTACAACAAAGACAATGGAAGAGTTTAAGAGACGAGCAATGTGAAGTTTGATGAAAACCATGAGTCTCTTGTTAGGCAAGATGGTGTTTGTGATACAAGTGATGAAATTCCTCATAAGGCCATAAGAAGAATGGGTGTGGGCTTCCACCTCCTCATTGAGGATCCCCTTGTGGACGAAGGAGAAGGACCAAGATCTACTCAAGTGGAGCCCTCACTTTCACAAGATCATCTTGCCCCTGAAGGACCTACATTTTTGGCACAAGCTCCCGCAAGCTCTTCCGACACTTCCCATGCTCATGACTCTCCAAGCTCCAAAGATCAAGCTCTTCATCAACAAAATCAACCTCCCGATGATGGGGCTCCTTCTCAAGGCACCTCCCACGGTCAAGCTCTTCATCAACTTCATCAACCTCCCCAAGATAGGGCTCCTCCTCAAGGTCATGGCTCTCCTCAAGGTCAAGCTCGTCAAGATCAAGAGCAAGTCAATGATTCTCAAGGCTCCACTCCAAATGATGACTCCCCCGAAGTGGAAATTGATGAAGATGATCCTCGTGTTCGTGCTTATAGTCAAGGTGGTGGCTCAATTGGTGGCAATGACCAAGTGGTAGCTCAAGAATCTCGTGTTGAAGAACAATCCCGCCGTCAAGCCTATCGTCTCGCCAAGCTTGTTCGAGATGGCCATATCCTTGATAATGTTTATGGAGATTTCAATAAAGGTTCCACTACTAGGAGGCAACTAGCTTCCTTTAGCTCTCACCATGCGTTTATCTCTCTTGTGTAACCACAGAAAGTCTTCGAAGCTCTTGAAGATGATGATTGGCTTGATGCTATGAACGAAGAACTTCACAACTTCAAGAGGAACAATGTTTGGACATTGGTTGAGCGGCCCAAAGATTGTCAAAACGTCATTGGAACCAAGTGGGTGTTCAAGAACAAGTGTGATGCGAATGGAATTGTCGTGCGCAACAAGGCAAGGTTAGTTGCCTAAGGATACTCACAAGTTGAGGGCATCGACTACGGTGAGACTTATGCCCCCGTTGCTCGCCTTGAATCCATTCGTATGCTTCTTGCTTTTTCTACTCACCATAACTTCAAGTTGCACCAAATGGATGTTAAGAGTGCTTTTCTTAATGGTCCTTTGAAAGAGTTGGTATACGTCAAACAACCTCCGGGCTTTGAAGATCCACTTTTCCTGAACCATGTCTACAAGCTCAATAAGGCACTCTATGGTCTCAAACAAGCCCCACGTGTGTGGTATGATTGCCTTAGGGAGCTCTTGTTAGACCGTGGCTTCGAAGTGGGCCTCATTGATCCCACTCTTTTTACTAAGAAAGTTGGAGGCCACTTGTTCGTATGACAAATCTATGTTGGTGATATTATCTTTGGGTCTATTAACAAAACTTTTAATGAGGATTTTTCCAAGCTCATGACCGATCGCTTCGAGATGTCCATGATGGGGAGTTGAAGTTTTTCCTTGGGTTTGAAGTCAAGCAATTGAGGAAAGGGACTTTCATCAACCAAGCCAAATACATCCAAGACATGCTCAAGAAGTTCAAGTTTGATCAAGTCAAAGGTTCCAAGACTCCCATGCCAACTAAGGTTAATCTTGATCTCGATCCCAAGGGTAAGGAGGTGGATCAAAAACTCTATCGTTCTATGATTGGTTCTTTGATCTATCTTTGTGCATCCCGACCAGATATTATGTTGAGTGTGGGTATGTGTGCAAGATTTCAAGCCGAACCAAAGGAAAGCCACATGGTGGCGGTCAAGAGAATCTTTCGATATTTAGTTCATACCCCAAACTTTGGGTTGTGGTACCCCAAGGGAGCCAGCTTTGAGCTCATTGGTTACACGGACTCGGATTGGGCTGGTGACAAAGTGGGAAGAAAGTCAACCTCTGGAGCTTGTCAGTTTATCGGAAGATCATTGGTTTGTTGGTCCTCGAAGAAGCAAAACTGTGTGTCTATGTCCACTACCGAAGCTGAGTACATCTCCGCCGCAAGCTGATGTGCTCAATTACTATGGATGAAGCAAACTTTGAAGGATCTTGGACTATCTTTTGACAAGGTGCCTCTTCTTTGTGACAATGAGAGTGCCATTGCCATTGCTCACAATCCCGTGCAATACAACCGGACCAAGCACATTGAGATTCGTCATCATTTCATTCGGGATCATGTTGCTAGAGGAGACATTTCTTTGGAGTATGTTCCCACCAAGGAAAATCTTGCGGATCTTTTCACGAAGCCTCTTGATGAAGCAAGGTTCCGAGAGTTAACGCATGAGCTAAATATCATTGATTCGAGCAATGTTGCTTGAGTACCTTGCACACCTACCTGTGTCTCAATGTGTATCTTGTTTGGATGTAGGCATGGATTTAGGGGGAGTGTAGTTCCTCTTATGAACAAACACTATCCCTATTATGCGCACATTAAAGTTTTCATACTCTATAGTCTCTAAAGGAGATCATTTGAGCTTCATGATGAGTGTTGGTAATGAACCCAAGATATATCTTCGCGGTGTCAAACCATTTACTCTTATATAAGGTGGCCTCGGCCACCAACCCGTTTTTATTTGCGTTTTTGATCTTTTTGTGTTTTTCTTGTTTGTTGTTGGCTTTGGTTCTTCACAGTTTGATCTCTCTATACTAAGCCTTTCCTTTCCTCAAGCCCTCTCTATTCCCTGCACAAGTTCTTCCTTGTTTTCTTCCAAACCTGAGAAGATCTTTCTGGCATCACCGGAACTTCCGGTCAGCTTGTTGTTCGTCTGAACCACATGCTGACCTGGAATCTTTTCAGCCTGACCCGGAACTTCCGGTCCACCGGAACTTCCGTTCCCTGAACAGAACTTCCGGTCCCTGACCGGAACTTCCGGTGGTGTTCTCTGTCCTATATAAGGCGGGCCCTGGGGGAAAACAGGATCTTCTTCCTTTTTCCACCAAGACCCGTCCTCTATTTGGAGCAGCCGGCAACCAGGTCTTCTCCGCGAAGGTGCTCCGGCCCCCTCGCCTCCGGCCACCCCTCCGTAGATCTGCTCTGTGGGAACCTTCCTCACCTTGATCTCCCGCCATGGACTCCGGTATTTGCCCTCAACTCCCTCCATTCATGGAGATCTAGCTCTCTCACCATTGCTTGAGTTAGGGCTCACCATGTCTAGGCTAGTTCTTTGGCTAGAACTCGTTGGGAGATCTTGGTAGGCCTATGGTATCATGCTAGAGTAGATTGGTCCAATACACTCTTGGAAATTTTTGCACTTGTGGCTTGTAGATCTAGATCTAGTGAACTGCTGCTTTGAACCGCCAGTTCGTGGTCTCACCGGAACTTCCGGTGAGACACGACCGGAACTTCTGGTTGAGCATTTTCACCGGAATTTCCGGCGATTCAGCGGAAGTTCCGGCGATAGTTAAATTTTTCCTGAATGTATTTTTCCAATCTATTTCTTTTGTTTCCTCTTCCGAACTTGTGCAATTACCCCCACCTTCCCTCCCTATTCTTGTGCTTTCTTCTCAGGGCAAGGTGGTACCCTCAAAGTCAAGCATGTCTGTCGACCATCCTCTGATATTCCTCCTGAGATCGATGAAGAAGATGTTGAGGTAGTGCGTCCAACTACTCAGACTAGCTGTCAGAAGGCTGCTGCTGCTCGTCATGCTGCTGCTGAAGGAAAGAGGCTTGTTCTTGCTTCTCAGAAGGCCATTGCTTCTGGGCCTGACAAGTCCAAGGCCAAAATCTCCAAATGGACTCAGAAGGCTTACTCTGAATTCAGGCGTACGGATCCCTACCTCATTCCTCGTGACCGTCTTTGCTTGGATCCTCTCTTCCACAACTTCCGTCAGGAACAAATATTTGCTGAGATCTATGCAACGAAGACTAAGTTTGTGGTTGCTCCTCAAAAGTACATCAATGTGACTCACATGGAAGAGAAACATGCATATTTTGGCAAGGCTCTTGATATTTGCCAGAGGTTTGGGCTGATTCCCCTCATGGAGCACCGTTAGAACTTTGATGAGGCTGCTATTGCTCAGTTTTACTCTACCCAGTTTATTCACATGAGCTCCTCTACTGAAGGTGTGTTGAAGTGGATGACTAGGGGAGTGTTTCTTACCGCCACTTGGTCTGAGTTTGCTGAGCTTCTTGGATATCCCCTTCATCCTGGCAGCGGGGCAAATGGTTGGCGTGTTCATACCGCCCAAGCTGATGATCCTGAGGTCCTAGAGCCTCTCTACATTGAAGGGTGGGGCACTGTTGGGCAGGTGAATCATCTGCTGCCAGTTTATAACATCATGCGCAGGGTGTACTTGAACACCATCTCTCCCAAGGCTGGCAACTTTGATCAGTTTCATGCCTATCAGGTTGACCTCATGCATCAGACTTATCTCCGCCATGACACTAACAAGCCAATGGATGTTATGCATTTCATCTACACAGAGATGTGGCAGGCTATTATTGAAAAGCGCTCCTGCATCTATGCTCCCTATATTCAGACTCTCATCAATCACAAGTGGGTTGAGACGACTGACACTCGCTATCCTGAAGACAACATCACCATTCATGAGGAGAAGAAGCTGCGCGTGAGTAAGCACCAAAAGCCTCGCTCTCAATAAGAAAGGGAAGCTGAACTCCAGAAGGCTCGAGTTGAAGCTGGTGGTCCCTCTGCTCTTAGTGGCTCTAGTGCTGGTGGTCCTTCTCTCTAGAGGCAGCCGTCTTGGGCAAAGAAGCTGCTTGGGAAGGTAAAGAAGACTTTCTGCTTTCTCCAGGACCGCGAGTATCAAGCATATGTGGACCATCATCACAATGTTCAGCGTCAGAAGGCCATCATGACTGCTCTCAACCTTCCTACCTCTCCAGTCACTAGCTCTGTCACTACTCCCAAGGATGATTGGATTCGCAACAACTGCCGTTGGTCTGAGGATGAGTCTGAGGAGGAGGTCACTGGTCCACCGCCTGAGTGGGGTTCTTGGGTCCCTGAGTCTGCTCCTCCTCCCTTTCATGGCTGGGGCGATTAGATTGATCTTCTCTTCCTTTTTGGTGTCTCGGTGCCAAAGGGGGAGAAAGATGTCTATTAGGTTGTCTACGGGATTTGCATGGGTTGAGTCGCGAGCCTGTTCTTGCCTTTGATCTTTTCTAGCTCGCGAAATCTTTAGTTTATTTGTGTGCTTGTGGACCTTTTATGTCTGTGAACTCATGTGTGTGCTTGTGGACCATATTATGTTTGAGACTATGTGGTATCTTATGCAATGTCGTGTATGTGGTATTCTTGTCATCTTATGGGCATATGCATATGGTGGTGGAGCCTCGTAGCTCTTGTTGTTATTATTACTCTTTTGTCTCCACCACAGTTGGTTGGTACCTGGTATGATTTCTATCCTTTCTTGTACCTTGCACTTGTGCTATCTTTGCATTGGAAGGGGCAGCCTCCTTATATGTGTGTCAGTCTCTTTACCTTGCACACATATAGGGGGAGCTTGTCCCATCCATTGCAAAGATTGCTTCTATACTATGCAAATCTTTGGGATTGTCATGTAACACCAAAAAGGGGGAGATTGAAAGGACTATATCTTCCCATGCTATTTTTGGTGTTAATGACAATCCCATTTGTGTTCTAATTATGCGCTTGAGTTTCAGGGAAAGCATTGTTGATGTCTTTTTCAATCTGTGTGTATGCTCTCTTGGGATCTCATGAAGACGGTGGCCTTTTAGTTTTCTCCTATTTTCTCTCCTGTTGTTGTCTTAGGTCACCGTACTATTAAGAGGGGGTCCATATCGGAAGGCTGTGGGAAATCACTTGTTCTTGCACAAACCTATATGCACCGCCACAGCCATCCTACTATTCCGTGAGAGAGTGAGTTTCTGATCTGTTGAAGCCTTCTGTGTCTCACCGGAACTTCCGGCCTGGCGCCGGAAGTTCCGCTCAGGCTTTTTCTGCGGGCTGATCTGAGCTTTGTTCCGATCCTAGTTCCGCCCCAAGTTCCGCTGAAGGATCAGTAACCTTCTATATGAAGTGTTCTATTTGCCGGAACTTGGGCTGGAACTTGCATCAGAACTTGTCCTGCCAGAAAGTACTGAGCGGAACTTCTGCCTAGCCAGCGGAACTTCCAGTCAGACTTGGTTCGTGACCCAGAAATTCCGCCCCTAGTTCCGCTCCAAGTTCCACTGAAGGATCAGTAACCTTCTGTTTGAAGTGTTCTATTTGCCGGAACTTGGGTTGGAACTTGCATCGAAAGTTCACCGGAACTTCCGGTATGTTATGACCGGAACTTCTGGTTGAGCTTTTGGAGCGGGCATCAATGGTCTGATGACCGTTGGAGCCATGCTGGGCGGAACTTCCGGCCTCTCATCGGAAGTTCCGGTGAGGTCGCGGGGGCTGTAACGGTTCAGTGCGGAGGGGGCCTATTTAAGGCGCCCCTCTTGTTCCTCCCACTTACTTCGAATTTTTCTCTCTCCTCCATTAATGCTTGAGCTTCACCTCACTAGATCTCTCTCTCTAGCCACTCAAATGACTTGATCTTTTGAGAGGTGAGGGAGGTGACCTATATCTACACTTCCACCAAAGAAGATTTGATTTCCCCCACCCATCCTTTGTGGATCTTGTTGCTCTTGGGTTTCTTGAAACCCTAGACGGTGTAGGGCATCCTCGGAGCTAAGGCTTGTGTTGTGAAGCTTCGAGGTGTCATTGAGGGCCTCCAATTGAGTTGTGGAGCTTCCCCCTCAACCTTAGTGTAAAGGTTTCGATTGGCGCCTTCAAGGTCACCGGTTAGTGGATTGTGAGGCCTCCTTTGTGGGGGAGCTCACCGGAGAAGAAGGTGAGACCTTTGTGGCGCTCGGGTGATCTTGTGTGGCCCCGACACCTCTCCAACATAGACGTAGCTCCTTGGAAGTGAAATACGGGAATTATATCTCGGTGTCCCCGCTCCGGTTACTTTGTTCCCTTCCTTTACTTCTTGCTATTTCCCGTTCTTGTGGTTGTTGTATGTTATCTTGCATTTAGGTTGTTCATTTAGTTGCACATCTAGATAACTTTCCTTCTCATTGAGCCTAAAAGTGAGCAACAAATTAAAATTGGGTAGACACCTATTCACCCCCCTCTAGTCGTATCAATTCGGTACTTTCACTTATAATAATACTTTGTTCTTCCGTGAACCCACCTTGCCAATAAGAACTAGTTTCAAAGAAACCATCCATTGATAGAAATCATGACAAAGCAAGGCAATAACAGACCAGCAACTAGAGTAGGAACTATTTTTTTGTGTTTTTGAAAAGAAAAGGAAAACCAAATGAAACTATTTTTTTGAATTTTTGATAATAAGAGGCAAACAAAACAAGGAAAAAGAAACTAAGCAAAACAAAAACAAAGTAAAGAGAAAGGTTGTGAAGGACTCCCCTTGTGAAGCCGTCCTTAGCCTCCCCGGCAACGGAGCCAAAAATAGCTTGATGATGTGTAGCTCAGATCACTGTAGAGCTTCGTTGGGAGACCCCAAGAGGAAGGTATGATGAGCACAACAACAAGTTTTCCCTCAGTAAGAAACCAAGGTTATCAAACCAGTAGGAGGAAGGAAACGACTCAAAGGTGTTGCTAGCAACTTGGAAACCTACACAACACAAACTCAAGACTTTGCCCCAACGAACAGTGAGGTTGTCAATATCACCGGTTTACTGAAAAAAAAGGATTAATTGTATGGTGTGGAAGGTAATGGTGGTTTGCAGAAAGTAAATAGTAACAGTGGAAGATGTATCAATGGTAAAGATTGGACGGGGTTCCATAGTTCACTAGAGGTGTTCTCCTTAAGATAAACAACATAACTATAAGATGTATCATGTTCTGCTAGTGCTACACTCGAGGGTATAACTGAGCACAACTAAGTGGCCAAGGTTAGACACGAGGGGGAAAACGTGACGCACAGTACGCGTGTCATGGTGCACGGGGCAGTAGCGGACGCGTGTGGCTGTGCATAGTGCAGTAGCGCACGCGGTTACGCGGTGCACGGTGGTGCAACAAAACGTCTCCTCCCTTCACCTTTATAGAGGCCTCCTCACTCTTACTCATCACTCACTCGCTCACTCACTCACGCAACCATATCCACTATCCCATCACCTTCTGCAAACCCCCAAGAAAATCCCAACCACGCCGGTGATGGAGAAGAACGGCGTGGTGGCCGTCGTCGCCTCCAAGGTGGCCGACGAGGAGGCCCCCGTCCCCGTATAGGCCCCCGTCAAGACATTGAAGGTAGCCGCCATCCCTGTCTAGACTCCCGTCCCCGCTTTCGCTGTAGCCGCCGGCGAGGAGGCCCCCGTCCTCATATAGGCCCTCGCCGTTCTCCTACAGATCCCGCACGGCTGGGATCCCTACAGGGAGAACGATTACATCAGGCCGGAGAACCCCTTCGACACCAGCTTAGCCAAACCATGGTCGGATGTAACTAGGGTTTTCTCCCCTTCCTTTGTTCTTCCCCCATTCCCATCGTTGGATGCTAGATCGTGTGTTATTAGGGCTCGCTTGTTCCTACTTTCAATCATTGGATGCTAGGTATTTTTACAGTAGCTAATCCTCTTGTGTTAGATCTCGTATTTCGATAAATGCCCCTAGTTGGGATCAATACTAGCACCGACCTGTAGTTGGGATCAGTACTAGCACCATCTGTAGTTGGGATCAGTATTCGATTTGGTTTGAGATTTGGGGATTGGGAAATAATCAGGGGATCTCAATCGGTTAATTTATGCAAGTAATCAATCCCGATAATCACGATATCTCAATCATGTCCTTAATGCATGCTACTGTTTTTCTTGTAATAGGTGGATAGCAGTGAAGTCTGCAGCGATGACGAGTCCGCGGACACCAAGACTTGTCAGGTGCTGAGAAAGGTGAACTCCGGCCAGTTCAACGGCTTCTTCGCTGACGACGTCTACAGGTGCCCCTTCTGCACCAGGAGCCACGCCACCGACTTCAACTCCCTCGTGATGCATGTCGAGGACGTGAAGACCCGCGGCCCGTCGAAGAACGCCAACGCCTTCAGAGCCCAGCACAAGGCGCTCGGTTTTCACCTCCGCAACTTCCAGAAGGTGGCCATCGAGGAGGGTCGCATGCCCCTGATCAAGCCCAAGGCGCCCAAGGTCAAGGGACTGGGCAGCAGGAAGTGGAGTTAGCGCTAGAGGGAGGAGGCGGAGGCCCTCCTAGCGGAGGCCAGGAGGGGCCACTTATCTTGTGCTGATGCTGCTACTGTAAATCAGCTTCTTTTGTTTCGTTGTCTGTGTTGAACTTGTAAGCTGCCGTTGAGCAGCCGAATTGTCAAACCTGGTTTAAGTATCGTACTATATAATCCTTTATTAGCTTCTTTATCTACATCTGCTCTGTTTACCTACATATTTATAGTGCTGGTTAGATTTGTTGCCAGATTGGGAAAATACGAGGGCCAAAAGGAACCATGAAAGAAGAGAGAAACTGCTCTATATTCGCTGCCTTTTTGAGAAAAAATAAAAACTGTTAGCGACATAAAGGGGAAAAAGCACCCTTAAAAAGGCTAATCATAAAAATAACAAGAAAGAAATCTTTCAATTTAGGCGACATGGCGCACGTAACTATCATACGCGCCCCATATGGTCCCACACCACATCCCCCAAAATGCGCTCCCAACAAGCCGACCCCACCATGGGGGGGGGTCCTACTACGGGATCCGACTGAACGTGACCCCACCTGTCATCACATAACGGGGGGGGGGGGGGGGGGTCCTACTTGTAAGCACGTAACAACGAGGGTCCACTACGGGACCCACCTGAATACGGCCCCACTTGTCAGCACGTAACGGCGAGGGTCTACTAACGGGACCCAACGGAGAGCGAGTTTCAGATCGATGTGAGAGTTCCATAATAGGAGCTGGACAAAAGTAAGGAAAAACTAAGCGGCTAGGGAAAGTGAGTATAGCTAGCGAACCAGGGGCACGGAAATAGAATTCTCTAAAATATAATGGCAGTTTTACAAATAACACCTTTGATATTACCATGTCAAAAAAGGTTCCATTACATATCTCGAACACTCCATATTCCTATGGTGTTTCAGGAGATGAAAATCTAGGTGTTTTGCTAAACTTGCAACTCAAATAAATCCCTTTATGATCAAATCATAAATTATTTATTTTATTGTTACAATGATTTTTCACTTCTTCTTGAAAGTATTTGAACGTTTTCAAATATCTCTTTTAGACCCCTCCTTTATAAAGGAAAGGATCCCTGTGATTGCAATGCCAGTCCCTGGATCAATGCTAGCATCCACAGTTTAAGATGAAGTACACAGATACAAAGGTCGTTTATTACATTCATTCCAGAGATAAAACATAGTCTTTTACAACTCAGGGCCATAGGCCTAATACAAGAGTTTTAAGGAATAAGTAAATAAACATAAGTCTTCATCTTCATGTGCCACAGGCAAGCATGTTGAGTGTAGACTCATGACTCCTACTCATCATCGGAGTAACCTGCAACATCACAAGTTACAGCCACAGAGGGTCAATACTTTGGAATAGTATTGGCAAGTGATACCTTAGTATATTTTAAGTGGACTATATTACTATATGCATTTGGCTAAGTGTAGCTTGGCTTGCTTTGCTTGAAAATAGGTTTTACCTATTAGTTGAAATCACTAAGTTTTTCTTTATCAAAAACTTCCCAAGAAACCACCAATAGACATTGGGGTCCTTCACCCTTGTTCACCCACCAATTTTTACTTAGAAGTTGGAGTGATGAGATTTTTGTAGCTTCCATGTCTTGATGCTCAAGTTGTCCATTACCTTGGACAAGGCTAAGTACTTAGGTTTTCCATCTGCAGAGGTTGTGCACTTTCCCCACCAGACTTGGTTTCCCAAGACATGACCCTTCAGAAGCCTTTCCTTAGTCAAATGGACGCGCTCCAACCTATCATTCCCACTACCACCAACTGTCCAAGTGACTAAGTTCTAGCAACCTATATGATCATGGCAGAGCCCATATTGCCAAGTGGTTGCACTGTAAGATTTCTCAACACTTGGCCTCCAAATCCCTTTGTGCCTGGGTGGCATACCACAAGTGAGATACACAACCCAAGTCCATGGCCTTGTGTAACCACTCAACATAACCCAAACCTTCCATTCCACCCAGGAGGTTCATTTGACTTAGTTGTTTTATTAGGAAAGCATAAGTCTCATGACTTAGAAATATTTTCATCATAATAAGTATAGATTTTCACCAACCCTTGTTTGCTAAATAGCTAGGCTAAGCATGGTATGATAACTTAACTTAGGAAAATTCCCTAGCAATTCTACAATTCTACACTACTCAGGATTTCCCAACTTAGCATTAGGCAAAAGTAGCATGCAAGACTTAGCAAAATATCTAATGCTAGTACAAAACATAGGATAGAAATATTCATGAAAATATCACTTGCCTTGGTAATGTGGAGAGTAGCACTCCTCACAATCACAATCACTAGCAAAATCTACACAAAAATTTGTAGCACACCATTACACACAATTATATACAATCAAAAATAATATGAATGCATGCATGCAACAATTTACTAAGTGGTGATTTTGAAAACTCTACCAAGCATGTGCATGTTTACAGAAACTTAACCAGTCACAAGTTTGTCAACCAAACTTATTTATCCCTAAAAACAAATTACTAAACTAAATCCATACTTAAAATAGCCTTAAACATGTTTCTACAAATAAAGTCATTTTAACTGTTACTATTTGTTAAACACATTGGATATTCAGAAAGGTCTTGTTTCACTGAATCCAACGGTATAAAGTTTGCAAAATTCCAACGTGGCAATCAAAAGTTATAAGCATTTGAAATTTGGATCAAATTCTGGTTTTAAATCTGTTTTTAGTTCTAACACTTGCCACGCGTCGTGTTGTGATTTGCGTGTACCGGTTCACACCGGATCGAGCTCTGCAGCCGCAGGATCTAAATAGATCGCACGCTCCAGATCGCGTACCTCTTCGCCGATTAATGAATCTATCCTAACGCTTGGATCAAGATCCAACGGCGCGCGAGCAAGCGACCATGTCCTGGCGGCGCGCGGCGTCGGCGAGCGGCGGAGCGCTCGGTCTATGGCGGCGCTAGCGTTCCAGATCGTTCCAGGATGCAAGAGGGTACTCACCGGATCCGCAAAGGCGTGCTAAAGCTCGACGTGGTACTGGTTTGCGGAGGGGCGCCCGGATGTGGCTGAGAGAGCTCGTCGGAGTCGTGCACGGCGTCGGGTGGTTGTCGTCGAAGTCGTTGCCGAGGTTCCGCGTCGCCCTAACACAAGCCAGGGGGTTTAGGAGATGCACAAGAACGTGGCGAACAATCTCGTGTGAGTCAGAAGTGAAGGGGTGCACGAGACTTACGGAATTTGGTCGCCGGAGTCGAGGTGGTCGTCAGATGTTTGCGGCGTCGAGCGGGAACGGCGACCTGGGGCAGTACAGGATGAACTGGTGGGGTCAGAAGGTGCGCAAGGAGATTGCGAAGTGGCTCGAACGAATCAGAGAGGAAGGGGCGCACGGAGCTCACCGGAATCGATCGCCGGAGTGAGCTCTGTCTGCGGCGGTGTTGTGTGAGTCGTGGGCAGCCTGGTGGCGTGAAGGCAGAATTGACTGGGGGGAAATGGTCGCTAGGAGGTGGGGATCTTATAGACGGAGCCTCGACAGGAAACGCTTGTCGCATCAATGCTAATTACGCTCGCGAGATCAGCGCTGCAATGGCCAGCGGCGGAGTCGTGCGCGGAATCAGAGGGGAAGACGATGCTGACGTGGAGGAGGCCCGCTAGCCAGTGAAGTGCGCGAGGTGGAGGTGGGGTCTGTCTGTCAGCGACAGATTGCGTGCGCTCGCGCGTGAGAGAAGAAAAGGAAACCCTCGGGTGGGCTAGTTGGGCTCGATTCTCTGCTGGGCTAGATATCTGGCGCGCGGCCTTTTTCCTTTGTTTAATTCTTTTTCTTTTCTATTTCGATTCCTGAATGGGTTTTCAAATGGTTTCAAAATCAATTTGAATTCAAATCTTCCTGAGGTTTTGTAGTGGTGATTGGTCTCAGAAATGGGTCAAAACTCATGGGGCTACTTTGCAAGGGCTTGGTCAAACTTGGATTTCAAACAAACAGAGACTTTGCTTCTATTTTGCAAATGTTCGAAATAGGGGTTTTGTAATTATTTCTAAATTATAACTTTGGTCTAAATTTTTCACACACACTTTCCAACAATGGAGGCAAGCAACCAGGTTCCTAAAACTCTCAACTTTCCAATGGTGTTGGCTATTTAAAATAAGACTGACCACATAAAATCATGGTACCATATGTTTCTGTTTTCTGAAATGATTTGGGAAAACCCTAAATGATGATGGATGCAAGGATGATATGAATGAGCTTTGAAACATGAATTTAGGGATGTTACAATCTCATACTTCTTCCTTATTAAGTGAATATTCACTCAAATTTCTGGAGAAAGCATATGAAGTTGAAAGATTCACCGCACATGGCTCCACATAATGGACTATATACATCAACATGCACAATGTCCAAAAAAGTTAGTCGTCCATTCCTCTTTGACCTATGAATGGAGTTTTAACTATCCCGAGGAAAATCTCACAAGCATCATTTGATCAAAATCAAAGACTCCAAAAATCCATTAACATGGAGTTTCTTCATGTTTTTCTTTCTAGTATAATTTAAACGGTGATGTCACTTTGAAAGTGATCTTTCAATCATTTGTCTTGCAACATTTTAGCATTAGGTTTTACGGATGTGATTTCTCCAACTAGATTTGTAAATTTTCCATCTTATATGAAATACGGTAATTTTTTGAACAATCTTTGTTCTCATAATACCCGATTTAAATAAAAATTATTAAAACAAATCTTGAAGGCAAACTTTGATGTCAACGAGAAATATAAACAACAGTTTGTTTCGATGAACATCATCACATTCGTATTCTCTTGCTGGTTACTTAGGCCATTGGAGTTCATGAATTGCGTTGTCCTTTATGATATTTCACACTAACCAATTTGGTATCCAATACCCAAGAATCACATTGTTTAACAAGTAAAGAATACAGCCATAAGATGTATATCATCTATATACCTAACTAGATATTTCGAGTCTTTTCTTTTCTGCCAAATATTTTATAGTTTCTCTTTTAGCACTCCCTTTCCCTTTTAAAGGAATCTATCAACATTAATAGTGGCGCCATATACATGACACATAGTCCAAAGCGTGTATAGTAAAATACTAATACCTTTGGACTTGCACTTCGAAGTAGATCACCATCATCAAATGTTCGGAATTCTTTCAAAAAACCATTATTTAGTAATCTTTTAGTATAGTAAACATTTTACCTAAATCTTCTATTCATCCTTATCATGATAACTTTCATTATAAAGCTAATGTAGCTTATAAAGGCGAATCGTGAGTATAATGTTACTTTCCAAAACCTTTTTGGATGATTAGGATGTCTAGAATCTCCAACATTTGCAAATTCTCATCCAGTATGAGAACATATATTATACTCTATCATATTGCAACCAAAAACGTTGTTTCATATATCGTTGTATCTGCCACACATGATGGTTTCTGAAACAATTCTTTCAACTCCTAGATAACCTTGATATTTAAAACAACTTTTGAATATCAAGAGTCATGGAGACAAACATGATACTTAGATACTAACACTAGAATTGTCACTCTCGATTTAATTCTAATTATTAAATTTCACTGAGTAAAGAGAGTTTGTTAAAGTTTTCAATAGGACACTCAAAACAATATGATACTAGTTCGTAAAGTAAGTATCAAGAATTCTATAGTTCTATTATCTCAATTACAACTAAGCATAAGATGGTGAACGAATGTCAATGACTACAACAAATTATGCAAATACACTTTGATTTAATTTATAATAAATTGAGTTCGACTAATCTAAATTAGAAATGAACTCCCACTCAAAAATGACATCCCTCATGTCTTTTTGGTGATTACATGAACCAAATCCGCTACACCAAGTTCGATCATCACGTGATTCGGTGTAGCTTCAAAGGCGAGCATCGATATGGGCATCATATCAAACATACAAGTCATGCTCAACCTTTTGGTCTCATATTCCGAGGCCATGTATGTACATGCTAGGCTCTCCAAGTAAGAATCTTAGTATTCGCGTGTGTGAAACTGTCTTACACCCGAGATATGATCGTGGATTCAAGTACACCCGATCATCACGTGATGTCTTGAAGCGGCGAAACATATTCGGTGTATACTTAAGGGAGAACACATTTTTTATCTTGATATGTAAATGATGGATCATCTTATAATGCTACTAAAGTGCCAAACAAGCAATATAAGATGCAAACAAAACATCATATGATACAGTGATATGATATGGTTCTTGCACTTGATCACTATCTTGTGCATCGTGGAATGATCTTTATCATTCCTATATGTGTAACTCACAATACTAATACTACTCCAATATATAAGTAGGATATACACTGATACATACTCACTCTTATTCGAATTCAATGGTGTGATTTAGGAACACAACAAATTCCAGGTTCTTGGTGACCTGAATCTCAAAATATACATGGCAAGAAAGCTAGGAAAGAGCCACACACCTCTCCGGTAGATCTTGGTGTCCTCTGTATAATTCGTGGTGACCTCTGGTAGATATTCGATAGGTAATGGCCGTAGGTTTATTTGGCTGTGTCGCCACCTCTTATCCTCACTGGCTCGCAGGACACACCTCCTACACTGGCGCCACCTACCCTTGCCTTTGTGCTACATCTCCTCTGGCTCCTGGAAGTGATAGAGGAGGAGAAGACCCCGACCTTGAGGATGCAAGGACTTGGTCAGACAAGAAGTAGCGTCTACAGTTGCAGGGGTGGGAGAGGGGGCGGGGCAGCGAGCCGTGGGGGTGAGGCAGCAATCCATGGCAACGTTCGTGGAGGAAGACGGCGGCTTGAGTGACACACACAAACCTAATCTCAGGAACCGGGTTGGAACCACAAGTTGAGACTGTTTGGAACCAGAACAATTCACACCCATACCTGACCAGACCCAACTACTTTTGAGACGTAACTGAACCAAACCCACCTGTTTGCTCGACCAGCCCATTAGCACCCAAACCAAAGGAGCCCATAGGAAAAACTGAACCATCAGACCCGGTTAAAGAAGAACCATTCCTAGATTGATGTGTAAGGCCAAGGTCTATGGAACTTACACTTTGTCATATTATAATTTTCAATAGTATCAATCCATACTACAAATTATAACACTACCATATCATAGTACTTGCCCGACAAAACCAAAAAACTAGACACCTCTAATCTATCTTTTGCATGTTTTACGTGGCTGAGGGCTTTTAGAGATAGAACCGTTCTATAACACCGCGGTTCTGAAAAGACCGTGGCTTCTATGTGACATGCCAATCCCTGGATCGGTTCATTGGCCCACAATAGAATGAGATGAATAACATAGAAAAATATCTGTGTATCATAAATAACGATGATCCAGAGTACCATTATTACAATAAAAGCTTAGCCCAAGGCTAGCTCAAATTATTCAGGTAGCAACATAAACAAAGTAAATCCGCAATTCTTCAAATTGCCCACAAGTGAACAAGTGCCGAGTGGAGTACCGTGGCCTATATTGATTACTCAGAATCGGAATAACCTGCAACATGAAACGTACCAGCCCCGAAGGGTCAATACATGGAATGTATGGCAAGTAGAGCTAGTAAAGGAGACAATAGTGCTAACATCTACATGCATATTTGGCAAGTGGAGCTGTGTCTGGCTTGCATTTGCAAAAACCTTTGTCCTACTTTCATAAACAGATTTTGATTTTCTTTGAAAATATCCCAATTAAGTTAACCCAACAATATTAAAACAATTATGAAATTAGAATGAGCGAGAAACATGTCATGGAATCAATATCAAGCAACTCAGTTGTCCATAACCGGGGACACGGCTAATCGATTAGATTATACACCCTGCAGAGGTTAATACACTTTACCCATGTGACTTGGCCAGCCCAGCTCGTACCATCACTCTCATTTTGGGTGATGATAGGGAGAAGTCCAAGAAGAGACTGTTCGAGAAGTAGCACCCCAATCCCGACGCGCACCGGTCCAACCTACCAAAATTCTACATCTCTGGATACGCCGGTTTAGGTTACCACAACCTACTAAGTCCAACCAACCGCCCATTTCATTATTGGCACATGGTTGTACACGTAAGCTACCAAATAAAGAAGCCAATCATTCTCTCTTGATACCTGGATGCCTTTCCGCAATGAAACCACCAAAAATTATCAATACCATCACACCCAGGAGATTCATTGATTAAGTTGTTTTAGTTTTCACAAACCAATACTTTTAAAAACAAGTCTCAATGATGTAACCCAGCCCTCGTTCAACATAGCATGGCTAAGCACATCTACCAACGGTGGTTCATCTACAAGGAAAGCCCTACCACATAATAGGACATAGCATAGCGATAGTATCATCCTACACATGCATCTACAAAATACACGACAATGCATTGAAAATAGTAGGACGATATCATGAACAAAGTAGCATCTACTTACCTTGGTTGTAGCGGTCGGAAGAACAATCCACACACGAACAAGCGTTGCACTCGTCACAATCTACACGATACAATTGCAATCATAAACAAGCAATCCACAAGCATATGCAACAAAGATGATGCATGAAGGTATGCAAGGCAAGTGAATTGGTGCTACAGCTGCACCACATAATCCTATTCAATAATACTACTGATTGCATGCATGGAAAATAGTTTTAGCGCTAGGAAAACTATTACGCAAAAAGTAATGCTCAAAACTAGACCTAGAACTCAAATAATTTACTACCGGTAGTATACTGTTTGTAAAATCTTGGGAAAATTCTACCGCATAGGCATAGCTATTTAGGAACAGTACCAACTGCAATTACTCAAAAAGGAATTAGACAACTCCCCGAGTAATTAAAACACTGTAGAAAGCCACTAGACAGTTTCTGCAGAATTTTTTACTGTAAGCCTATCTTTTTAAATCACGATGAGATTCTCCTTGTTCCACTGATTCTAGGGACATATCATACGCAATTTTTGGAGCTACGGATCTTTTTCTACGAATTAATTACTCCAAAAAGGCCATTAACTCATTTGATTAAACTTTACTAAATCTTGCTGCAAAAGTCTGAACCAAAGGTACAGCAAGATTCTACACGACTTACTGAATCTACACATATTTTATTTGCAATTTTTGGCCTAGCGGTTTAATTTCTACGCAATTTACAAGTTTCTACCGTAATCTGTCAACTAAATCGATTAAAGTAATTACCCAGTCAACTGTGTCTGTTGACTAGTCAACGCAGCTGCTGACTGGGCGCTGACTGGGCGTCTGACTAGTCAACGCCTGGGTACTGACCGGTCAACGGCTGATCTGAACCGCTGATCTGAAATCCAACGGCGGCTGCGGACTCACCGGAAACCACGGCGGCGATCTCGGGACGGCGGCGGCGTTCGGTTCCGGCGACGGCGTTTTTCCTGCGCGGAAGGGGAAGGTTGGTTAGCGCGCGGATCAAGGCGGTCACGCAACGGTGGCGGCGGCACGGCGTGCGAGGCGGCGGTGCAAGGCGCGCGTGCACGTGGGCGAGCGCGAGCGGCAGCGGCAGCGAGCTGCGCGGGCAGCGAGCGCAGGCGTGGCACGCTGCGAGCGGCGCGGAGCGGCGGCGAGGCGCGCGGCTGGCGTGCAGCACGCGCAGCAGGCGGGCGCCAGCGGCGCCGCGGCTGCGGGGCGCGGCAGCGCAGGCGGCAGGGGCGCGCGGCTAGCGGAGGCGGCTCGGAGGCGAGGCGACGCGAGCGGGTGTCGCTGGCGGCTGGGCAGGCGCAGCGTGGCGCTGCGCGCGGGAGGCGGCCGACGCGGAAAAAGGAGGAGGAGGCGGCGGCGGTACCTGCGGCGGTGCACGGGGTTCGAGGCGGCGGCGCACGGGTGCCGAGGCGGGTGGCGGCTCGCGGTCCAGGAGGCGGCGACGATCGCGGGGAGGAGAGGCGGCGCGGGTGGCGATCGAGGTGGGGGCGGGGTGTGGAAACCGAGGCAGGGCGCTGCCTCTTAAGTGGGGCCCCCTCGTGGGGTCCTACGCGGATACGGCGCGCAGTTGGAGGCGAATACGGCGAAAATCGGCCCGATTTTCTATCTTTTAAAAGAACGGCCGTAACTTTTCCGTACGGGCTCGGAACCGGGCGATTCTTGCTCCTACGCTTTTGTAAAATCGAGGGGAACAATATAGGGTCAATGGTTGTGCGAAACCACTAGGCTACAAGGGTGGACAACGCAATTCCTGCTAATGCCTCCCGCAGGAGCCTCGTAGTAGAATAGAATAGGGTTTTGAAAATAGTGTTTTGCCGAATCTTTTCAATCGATGGTTTTGCATGAAAAAGTATGATGCAATGATATGAATGATATGCAGAACCAAATCTAAAATTTGGGATGTGAGAAGACTAACCCCCTTAAGATGAATCTCGTCCTTGAGATTCGGCGCGGCTAGCAAATAGGTGTGGGTAGTCCTCTCGGATGTCATCCTCATGCTCCCAAGTGGCTTCTTCGTCAGTGTGGTGGCTCCACTGCACCTTGCAAAAGCTGATCGTCTTGGTACGGGTAGTCCTCTCCGCTGTCTCCAGAATCTTGACCGGTTTCTCCTCATAGGTCAAATCATTCTCAAGCTGAACCTCCTCTAGCGGTACAGTGTATCTCAATGGTGTATCCACCATCTCCGGATGGCACTTCTTCAGCTGGGATACGTGGAACACATTGTGAACAGCGGACAGAGCCTCTGGCAACTCCAACTGATAAGCAACTTCTCCCTTGCGTGCTAAGACCCGATACGGTCCAATAAATCGAGGTGCCAGCTTACCCTTAATTCCAAATCTCTTGATTCCACGAAGTGGCGACACTCTGAGGTATGCTCTATCACCTATCTCATACACCACTTCCTTGCGCTTGGCGTCAGCGTAGCTCTTCTGCCTTGATTGTGCTACCTTCAGCCTGTCCCTAATCAAGGCGACCTTCTTCTCAGCATCCTTGATCAAATCAGGTCCAAACAACTGACGTTCTCCTACTCCATCCCATAGCAATGGTGTTCGGCACCGTTTCCCATATAGCACATCGAACGGTGACGTCTTGATGCTGGTTTGATAGCTGTTGTTGTAGGAAAACTCAGCATATGGCAAATTCTCATCCCAACTTGAACCATGAGCCAAAGCGCAAGCTCTCAGCATGTCCTCCAAAATCTGATTCACCCTCTCGGTCTGTCCATCAGTCTGTGGGTGAAACGGTGTGCTAAACTCCAGTCTAGTACCAAGTGACTCGTGCAGCTGGCACCAGAAGTGTGAGGTAAATTGGGTGCCTCTATCAGATACAATACTCTTGGGAACTCCGTGTAGGCACACAATCCTGTCCATGTAAATCTTGGCCAGCTTTGCACTTGTATAGGTTGTCTTTACCGGTATAAAGTGGGCTACCTTGGTCAAATGGTCGACCACTACCCAAATAGAGTCATATCCTGACCTGGTCCTGGGCAATCCTGTGATAAAATCCATTCCCACTCTATCCCACTTCCAATCCGGCACGGGCAATGGCTGTAGCAGTCATGCTGGCTTCTGGTGTTCCGCTTTCACTCGGCTACATACATCACATAGTGCAATATTCTCCGCGATGTCTCCCTTCATGTTGTTCCACCAGAATCTGTCCTTTAGGTCCATATACATCTTCGTATTGCCCGGATGTATGGAATACGGCGAGTCATGAGCTTCCTGCAGAATCAACTTCCTTATCTCCGGATCGTTGGGGACGCACAAACGATCTCCATACCACAAGGTTCCTTGCTCATCCTCGCGGAATTCCCTTGCTCGACCCTCCTTCATCTTTTCCTTAACTTCATCTATCTCTTTGTCTCCCGCTTGAGCCTTCCTGATTCTGTCCTGTAGCGTTGGTTGGACTTCCATTGTTGTCAAGTATCCTTCAGATACTACCTCTAGTCTAAGGTCCTTGAATTGCTTGCACAAATCCTCGGGCGATTCCCCAATTGTCAATCCATTGGCATAAACCTTTCGACTCAGAGCATCTGCTACTACATTGGCCTTTCCTGGATGGTATTGCAGATTCATATCGTAATCTTTGATAAGTTCCAACCATCTCCTTTGCCTCATGTTCAGTTCCTTCTGTGTAAATATGTACTTCAGGCTCTTGTGGTCGGTGTACACATCACAGTGTTTTCCCATTAAGTAATGCCTCCATACCTTGAGCGCATGAACCACTAACGCTAACTCCAAGTCGTGTGTGGGGTAATTCCGCTCATGGTGCTTGAGTTGTCACGAGGCATATGACACTACTCTCCCATCTTGCATCAGCACACTCCCAAGTCCCTGTCGAGAAGCATCGTAGTACACTTGGAAATCCTTCTGAAGATCTGGTAAACACAGAACGGGTGCAGTCACTAGTCGACGTTTCAGTTCCTGAAAGCTGGCTTCACATACGTCTGACCATTCAAACTTCCTCTCCTTCTTCAGAAGTTCGGTCATCGGCTTTGCAATCTTGGAGAAGTTTTCAATGAACCTCCTGTAATATCCAGCAAGTCCCAAAAAGCTTCGTATCTCTCCTGCATTCTTGGGCGCTTCCCATTCTGTCACTGCAGTCACTTTGCTTGGATCAACAGCGACTCCTTCTCCTGACACCACGTGTCCAAGAAATCGAACGGTTTTGAGCCAGAATTCACACTTGCTGAATTTGGCATACAGCTTATGTTCCCTCAGCTTCTCCATAATCAGTCGCAGATGCTTCTCATGCTCAGCATCATCCTTGGAATATATCAGTATGTCATCAATAAACACCACCACGAACTTGTCCAAGTACTCCATAAATACCTTGTTCATCATGGTCATGAAATATGCCGGGGCGTTCGTTAGTCCAAAAGACATAACCGTATACTCATATAAACCATACCTAGTGGTGAAGGCGGTTTTCGGTATGTCCTCCTCCCGGATCTTCAATTGGAAGTAGCATGATCGCAGATCAATCTTGCTGAACACCTTTGCTCCCTCCAGTTGATCAAACAAATCATTTATGTTCGGCAGGGGGTATTTGTTCTTGATAGTCACTTCATTCAGCGAGCGATAGTCCACCACTAATCTCTTGCTGCTGTCTTTCTTCTCCACAAACAGAACAGGTGCACCCCATGACGACGAACTAGGCTGAATGAATCCCTTTTCCAGCTGCTCTTTCAACTGCTTTTTCAATTCCTTCAGCTCATCCACGTCCATCTTATATGGTTTCTTTGTTATTGGTCCTGTTCCCGGCATCAGGTCGATAAGAAACTCTACTTCCCTGTCAGGTGGCATCCCTGGAAGCTCTTCCGGAAACACGTCAGGGTAACAAGTATCCATGCTAACCCCCTTAAGAGAATTCAACTTACACCTTCCTGGTCGTACAGCCGACTTGAATCTAATCCTCTTACCATCCGGGGTTTTGAGTGAAACAGCTCGCTGTGCACAATCTATGTGTCCCCCATGCATAGACATCCAATCCATACCCAGAATGACATCTAACCACTGTGATTCCAACACTACCAAATGTGCATTGAAGTTGTGTGTTCCAATCCTCACAGTTAAGTCGCGGCATCCCGCGCTAGCTATCATATCTCCTCCAGGTGAACTCACTCTAATAGACCCTTTCATAGACTCAGTAGGTAACTTATACTTATCCACAAATGCCCTTGATATGAATGAATGCGATGCACCAGTATCGAAAAGTATAAGTGCAGGGTAAGTGTTGATTGGAAACTTACCAATCACAAGGTCAGGCTCATCTGGAATCTCCTCCACATTCATGTGGTTCACTGTGGCCTTCTCGTTGTTGGTTGGCTTCAGTCCTTTCCTCTCCGGCCAGTTGTCAGCATAGTGTCCCTTCTGTTTACACTTGAAGCACGTCACCTCACTCAGATCCTTCTTCACAAAGCTGCGATCACGGTTGCGGTCATGTCCACCGTGTCCTCCAGAGTGGTGAGAGTGTCCTCCCTTGTGGCTGTGGTGGCTGCTCCTATGGTTGTCATGGCGATGCCCATCGCCTCCATGGTGGTGGCGGTCATGGCTCCCATGGTCACTCCCTCCATGCTTGGAGTATCCATCATATGAAGTGCGAGACTTGTGATGTGAACCAGAGTGGTGATTGTTACTCTTCCTCTTGCGGCTTTCCACCTGCTTGTGCTTCCCTTCCAAGATCCTGGCCTTGTCCATAAGCTCCTGGAAAGTGGGGCAATAAACCACCAGATTTCTGAGGCTAAGTCCAGCTAAGTTCTCTACTGCAGCGGAACCAATGGTAGCTCTCGACTGGTTGCGTTCAGTCAACAAGGATCTAGTAACTGTTGGATGCACTGATGCTGAGAAGGTGAGGTTTGCCGCTCACCTACTGGAGGGACCAGCCGCTTCTTGGTGGGACACATTTCAGATCACCCACCCGCTGGACACCGTGACTTGGGCAATGTTCGAGGAAGGTTTCAGGACCAACCACGTGTCTTCAGGAGTTCTGAGCTTGAAGAGGAAGGAGTTCCGCAACTTGCGCCAAACCAATCGCACCGAGGCCGAGTACATTGAGGAGTTCATCTTGTAACACCGCGGTTCTGAAAAGACCGTGGCTTCTATGTGACATGCCAATCCCTGGATCGGTTCATTGGCCCACAATAGAATGAGATGAATAACATAGCAAAATATCCGTGTATCATAAATAACGATGATCCAGAGTACCATTATTACAATAAAAGCTTAGCCCAAGGCTAGCTCAAATTATTCAGGTAGCAACATAAACAAAGTAAATCCTCCATTCTTCAAATTGCCCACAAGTGAACAAGTGCCGAGTGGAGTACCGTGGCCTATATCGATTACTCAGAATCGGAATAACCTGCAACATGAAACGTAGCAACCCCGAAGGGTCAATACATGGAATGTATGGCAAGTAGAGCTAGTAAAGGAGACAATAGGGCTAACATCTACATGCATATTTGGCAAGTGGAGTTGTGTCTGGCTTGCATTTGCAAAAACCTTTGTCCTACTTTCATAAACAGATTTTGATTTACTTTGAAAAGATCCCAATTAAGTTAACCCAACAATATTAAAACAATTATGAAATTAGAATGAGCGAGAAACATGTCATGGAATCAATATCAAGCAACTCAGTTGTCCATAACCGGGGACACGGCTAATCGATTAGATTATACACCCTGCAGAGGTTAGTACACTTTACCCATGTGACTTGGCCAACCCAACTTGTACCATCACTCTCATTTTGGGTGATGATAGGGAGAGGTCCAAGAAGAGACTGTTCGGGAAGTAGCACCCCAATCCCGACGCGCACCGGTCCAACCTACCAAAATTCTACATCTCTGGATACGCGGGTTCGGGTTACCACAACCTACTAAGTCCAACCAACCGCCCATTTCATTATTGGCACATGGTTGTACACGTAAGCTACCAAATAAAGAAGCCAATCATTCTCTCTTGATACCTGGGTGCCTTTCCGCAATGAAACCACCAAAAATTATCAATACCATCACACCCAGGAGATTCATTGATTAAGTTGTTTTAATTTTCATAAACCAATACTTTTAGAAACAAGTCTCAATGATGTAACCCAGCCCTCGTTCAACATAGCATGGCTAAGCACATCTACCAACGGTGGTTCATCTACAAGGAAAGCTCTACCACATAATAGGTCATAGCATAGCGATAGTATCATCCTACACATGCATCTACAAAATACAAGACAATGCATTGAAAATAGTAGGACGATATCATGAATAAAGTAGCATCTACTTGCCTTGGTTGTAGCGGTCGGAAGAACAATCCACACACGAGCAAGCGTTGCACTCGTCACAATCTACACGATACAATTGCAATCATAAACAAACAATCCACAAGCATATGCAACAAAGATGATGCATGAAGGTATGCAAGTCAAGTGAATTGGTGCTACAGCTGCACCACATAATCCTATTCAATAATACTACTGATTGCATGCATGGAAAATAGTTTTAGCGCTAGGAAAACTATTACGCAAAAAGTAATGCTCAAAACTAGAGCTAGAACTCAAATAATTCACTACCGGTAGTATACTGTTTGTAAAATCTTGGGAAAACTCTACCCCATAGGCATAGCTATTTAGGAACAGTACCAACTGGAATTACTCAAAAAGGAATTAGAAAACTCCCCGAGTAATTAAAACACTGCAGAAAGCCACTAGACAGTTTCTGCAGAATTTTTTACTGTAAGCCTATCTTTTTAAATCACGATGAGATTCCCCTCATTACACTAAATCTAGGGACATATCATACGCAATTTTTGGAGCTACGGATCTTTTTCTACGAATTAATTACTCCAAAAAGGCCATTAACTCATTTGATTAAACTGTACTAAATCTTGCTGCAAAAGTCTGAACCGAAGGTACAGCAAGATTCTACACGACTTACTGAATCTACACATATTTTATTTGCAATTTTTGGCCCAGCGGTTTAATTTCTACGCAATTTACAAGTTTCTACCGTAATCTGTCAACTAAATCGATTAAAGTAATTACCCAGTCAACTGTGTCTGTTGACTGGTCAACGCGGCTGCTGACTGGGCGTCTGACTAGTCAACGCCTGGGTACTGACCGGTCAACGGCTGATCTGAACCGCTGATCTGAAATCCAACAGCGGCTGTGGACTCACCGGAAACCACGGCGGCGATCTCGGGACGGCGGCGGCGTTCGGTTCCGGCGACGGCGTTTTTCCTGCGCGGAAGGGGAAGGTTGGTTAGCGCGCGGATCAAGGCAGTCACGCAACGGCGGCGGCGGCACGGCGCGCGAGGCGGCGGTGCAAGGCGCGCGTGCACGCGGGCGAGCGCGAGCGGCAGCGGTAGCGAGCTGCGCGGGCAGCGAGCGCAGGCGCGGCGCGCTGCGAGCGGCGCAGAGCGACGGCAAGGCGCGCAGCTGGCGTGCAGCGCGCGCAGCAGGCGGGCGGCGGCGGCGCTGCGGCTGCGTGGCGCGGCAGCGCAGGCGGCGGGGGCGTGCTGCAAGCGGTGGCGAGGCGCGCGGCTGGCGGAGGCGGCTCGGAGGCGAGGCGGCGCGAGCGGGTGGCGCTGGCGGCGGGGCAGGCGCAGCACGGCGCTGCGCGCAGGAGGCGGCCGACGCGGAAAAAGGAGGAGGAGGCGGCGGCGGTATCTGCGGTGGCGCACGGGGTCCGAGGCGGCAGCGCACGGGGTCCGAGGCAGGTGGCGGCTCGCGGTCTAGGAGGCGGCGGCGATCGCGGGGAGGAGAGGCGGCACGGGTGGCGATCGAGGTGGGGGCGGGGTGCAGAAACCGAGGCAGGGCACTGCCTCTTAAGTGGGGCCCCCTCGTGGGGTCATACGCGGATACGGCACGCAGTTGGAGGCGAATACGGCAAAATCGGCCCGATTTTCTATCTTTTAAAAGAATGGCCGTAACTTTTCCGTACGGGCTCCGAACCGGGCGATTCTTGCTCCTACGGTTTTGTAAAATCGAGGGGAACAATCTAGGGTCAATGGTTGAGCGAAACCACTAGGCTACAAGGATGGACAACGCAAGTCCTGCTAATGCCTCCCGCAGGAGCCTCGTAGTAGAATAGAATAGGGTTTTGAAAATAGTGTTTTGCCGAATCTTTTCAATCGATGGTTTTGCATGGAAAAGTATGATGCAATGATATGAATGATATGCAGAACCAAATCTAAAATTTGGGATGTGACACGTTCTTACCTATGAACATGGAAATTATAATCAAATTACTAACAACTCGTTGTAAATCAGATATTGACTATAGTAGGAGAGATAGACAACCACTAGCCACTTATGCAAAACTAGTTGCATGTCAAGCGTGGAACAGGTCTCATGTGCGAGGACATATAAAGTTTGTCCGGGCTGCTTCATCCCACTATGCCACCAATATCCAAAGTACAAACAAGAAGCAATAACATGACCATTAGCGCCTATATACTCATATGTGTACTACCCATGCAATGCATCTAATCATAGATCCGGCTCTTATACCACTGTAGGGTTTGAAGCATAGAAAATAAAAAATTTCCTATGATGGGAACAACTAAGTAGCAAGATCTATCTACTAGATATAAGCAACGAGTAGATATACATCCATAGAATACATACCCTCAAAGATCGAAAAGATTTAACGAGGTTGTACTTATGGATTATGTAGTCGAACGCTTGCCGATATCAAGATCAAGAAGAAGTCCATCCGGTCCAACAGGTCCAGCACCATCAAGTCTAGCACCGCAAAGCAATGGTGCATCCCTGATCGCACACACGTTCAGGTATCCCGACAACCTCCACGCCCTCGCTCCAGCGAAGGAGCGAAAGCAACAGATACTTCTAGAAAAATCCACCGAGAACATGTATTTCGTTGATCCCAGACCATGGGAAAATTCTAAAGGGGGGAGAGAGATCCTTCACGAGGAGGTGTGATATGAGAGAAGGAGTGGGGGCCTTTTACAGGGAGAGGGGGCAGCCAAGGAGCATAGCGCCATAGCCATGGTGGCTGCCCCCACCTCTTACACATTCATGTCGTGGAGCTCCCACTCAAAAAGAAAAGCCTCCACTCACATAAACATGCCTCCACTCAAAAATCCACTAACATCCATTAAATTTCCACCAAATTTAATGCAAGCTCTCATTTAAATAAAACTATTTTATTTATTTATTCAGAAATTTGTTAATTACATTAATTAACAAACATTCACATAAAACTCCTTGCAACATTTCAATTTCACATGCAGAACCAGTTTAAGCAATTTTACCCGAAACAATTCCGGTGTCTAGTGAAATAATTCCTGTGCTTTGTAATTCTTTCTCTGGCATCTTATTTGATCCAAATGGTGTCGGTATCCCTTAAGTCTGTCACCCTATGATTTGTGCATATTGTAGACATGATCGAGACCCCTCTCTGATCAATAATCAGCAGTGGGACTTGGAGATCCGTACTGACTCTCACACATTCAATGATGACTTCTGTGATCGTGTGAACCTTATACACATGTAACTCAATCCCTTTGTCTCACGATATATTACATGTACGAGATTTGATCATCGGTATCTCCATACCTAGTTTGATATCATTACCAACATGTACTCTTTTCTTGTTCCCATGATATAACATTCTAATAATCTTATCACTTGCTTGCAAGCTAACTATTGTGATATCACCGAGAGGGCCTAGAGTATATCTATCCGTCATCGAGATGGACAAATTCCACTCTTGATCCATGAGCCTCTACATAACACCTTCGTAGCACTAAACCCACCTTTATAGTCACCTTGTTATGGTGTGACGTTTGATGTTATCAAGATACTCTTCCAGTGTTAGTGATTGACATGATCTCATGGTCTAAGGACTAGGATTACTTCGTATGATGTTATAGCAATATAAACACAATGACTTTGATTGTAATGCTATACTTCGGATGAATGTTCATCACATCATTCCAACAATGTTGTGACCTTGTTATTAATGACATCCAATGTCCATGATCAGGAAACCTTTGATCATCTTGTTAATCAACGAGCTAGTTTATAAGAGAGACATAACTAGGAAATTTCTTTTTGTTTATTAAACACATACATATTAACATTTCCGTATTAATACAATTATAGCATGCAAAATAAACATTTATCATAAAAAAGGAATAAGATAATAACCACTTTATTATTGCCTCTCGGGCATATTCCCTTCAGAAAATGCCTATTCTTTATCCTGATCTTTGATACGTCGTAAACATATCTATAATTTTTTATGCTCCATGCTTGTTTTATATCAACTTTCTTATGTTTTGTCTATACTTTGAGGTATTTTTATACATTTTCCGAAACTAACCTATTAACAAGATGCCGTAGTGCCAGTTGCCTGTTTTGTGCTGTTTTTGGTTTTAGAAAAGCTAGTAAGGAAATGTTCTCGGAATTGGACGGGACAAAAGCCAAAGTCAATATCTTACTAGAAGGAACACGGAGTCCGAAGGGCAGCCGAAGTGGGGCCACGAGGCGGCCACACATGGTGGCGGCATGTCCTAGGGGGAGCGCCAGCCCTAGGTGTGGCCCCTCGGGCGCCCACCTACCTTGCCCCTTCGCCTATAAAAGCACCCCGATGCATAAAACCTAAGTACCCAATCATATCTCCACGAAAAATTCCATAGCCACCGCCATCTCCATCCCTAGATCGGGAGGGATCCAAAGCTCTTCCCGGCACCCTGCCGGAGAGGAGAGATCATCCCGAAGGACTTCTTCATCACCATGCCAGCCTCCGGAGTGATGCGTGAGTAGTTCACCCTTGGACTATGGGTCCATACATTAGCTAGATGGTTGGTTCTCCTCCTTTGTGCTTTCATGTTTAGATCTTGTGAGCTCCGTTCATGATCAAGACCATCTATTTATGTAAACCTACATGTTGTGTTTGTTAGGATCCGATGATATTGAGTACTATGTTCAAGATTGATTATTGATTCTATCATGTCTGTGTTATTTGTGATCTTGCATGCTCTCCGTTGTTCGTAGATGCTTGCAACTCCAAGAGGGAGTATTTATGCTCGATAGTAGGTTCATGCCTCTAGTAATCTGGGGAAGTGACATAAATCCCTAAGGTTGTAGATGTGTTGTTTCTACTAGGGAGAAAACAACAATCCTTTCTCTAAGGGCAATTGTATTGTTTACTTTACACACATTGCTTAATGCAATTATCCATTGCTTGCAACTTAATACTGGAAGGGGTTCGGATGATAACCTGAAGGTGGATTATTAGTCATAGATGCAGTTGGATTATGGTCTATGTATTATGTTGTAATGCCCAAACAAATCTCATAGGAATCATCATGACTTGTACATACATATTATGCATTTTCAATCTGTCAATTGACCAACTATAATTTGTTCACCCAACATGCTATTTATCTTAAGGAGAAACACCTCTAGTGAACTGTGGACCCCGGTCCATTCCTTTACCATTGATATTCCATATAATGTTTCCTTTTACTATTAATTTCTGCAATCAATTACTTTTTTCCATACTATACGTTTAATCCTTTGTTTTCAGCAAACCAGTGAGCTTGACAACCTCACTGTAAGATGGGGCAAAGTTCTGTCATTGTGTTGTGCAGATTCCAAGTTGCTAGCAACACCTTGGAGTTGTTTCCTTGCTCCTATTGGTTCGATAACCTTTGTTTCATAACTAAGGGAAAACTTGCTGCTGTGCTCATCACACCTTCCTCTTGGGGTCTCCCAACAGGCTCTACGTCAACTGAGCCACCATCAAGACTTTTCTGGCACCGTTGCCGGGGAGATAAGGATAGCTTTAATCTCTTCCTCCTCTTCAATGCCGCGGCAGCAGCCGTGTTGGAAGCTTGTGGTGCATCAGCTGCAGTAGTAGCGGCCAGAGGTGTCGTGGCAGCCGAACCGGCAGTACAAACCATGAGTGGAATGCGTCGTGTACGACCCATGTTGTCGGGTCCATGCCGAGGTGCAGACGAGGCTGGTGCAGGTGTAGGTAATCTGTCCAAAACCTCTTGACCGAGCATCTAGCTTATCGTTGAATGATTTCTCTAGCCCTTCAATCTTGTCAATGGTGTTAGTGAGCTTGTTGTCAAACGCCTCTAGTCTTGAATCCACATCTTGATCACGCCCTACTAAGAGCTTCTTAAAGTGATCGTGCATCTCTTCGTTCATCATGTTTACAGGATCAATCGGTATATATTCCATGGTTAGTCCTAAAAAACAAGTATATATGCATATAGTATGGAAATATGGTGGAACACGCGTAATTCGTCAAGAAATATACAAAGCTCTTACAAGTACTTACCAAACAGTAAGAAGGCGATGTGCAAACTGCAAGGATTAGTGTCTCCCGAAATTGCACCAAGCGATTACTAGGAGTCGAGACAACACATATGGATAAATCTGTGGAGCTCTGGGAAGGCTTAGCAAGGAGGGTTAGCAATTATCAAAACAACAATGAATGTTGAAAGGATGCTCAATAACGGTACTGTGCTGGTCCTAGGATAGACCGTACTAGAGACACGAGTCTAGAGCACCAAAAATATCATGATGCGGCAAAACAAGTAATGGTATGATGATGCGGCGCCCTGAAAAGCGAACCGAGATGTCCAAAATTACTATGATGGTGAGTGTCTAAAACTGATCTATGGGATCTAAAAATAGGAGCCCTAAAAAAATTTGTTGAAATTTATGTACCGTGCTCTAGAAAGTGCGCAGGCGCCAAAAAATTTCGCTATAACAGACGATTAAGAAAAGTGTTCCCCAAGGTCGAAAACTAGTATAGCCAGAATTTTTTTCGAAGGCGTTTCCAAACTTTTTTGCTCTTTCTAGACTTACGACTGGACTTTAACTCAACATGGACTTAGAGTACTACATGGAAACAACAAGGAAGTAAATGAAAAATAACTAGGGAATAACATCTCTACTCGGACTCGTGCCGCGACAGGAAAACAGATCGGATTCGTGTCGTGGTAGGAAGGCGGTGATGAAGTCGAGGTTTTATGGTGGTATGGGTATATGGCGGTGGAATATAGTGGTGGATTTATGGCAATGGCGGAGATCTGTGAGCATGGCGGTGATGACTAATGTGACAAGAACTCGAAACTCTACAGGACGAGACACTAAGACCATCAACTTGACGCGACGATGCAGACACAAATTCAACAATGCAAAAACTAAAAAGACAATGCAATGCGGTGATTGGTGATGGAATAAATCTAACTCTAACTGTGTTTTTGGATTTTTCGTGGGTTATAGGTAAAATAGATCTCACTACAAAAATAGTAAATCTCACTGAGCAACATGAAATCTGATACCACTTGATAGAGCAAAGGTGTCTGATCTTTCGATCAGAGGAAGATAGTCGATTTGGGTGGAGTTCGGGCTTGACGATCTGACTACATGTGCGAGGATGAGAGCCAATGCAATCTCTAGGCCAATCTCCTAACGATTACCGATCTTGTATAAGCATGATCAACCTGACCAGCGAGGGTCTTAATTCCTACCTAAAATCGAGAACAAGTGAGAACTAATATTGCAATCAAGATATTGCGGATGAAGATGAAAGCTTTATTGAAAAGGTGGGATCTTGTATAGGTGTGAAGTACAAGAGGCCTCCGCGACACTTGAGCCTCGGTGTAGTTGCAACGATGGCTAACTTTTAGTCTAAACAAAATCAGAGTCTAAAAGTGACGGATACGAGGGTATTTAAGGAGGAAATGTAGGATTGCATCCAGCCATATGTATGGTGGACGAACTGGACCCTAGAAGGCCTTTTCCCCTCAAATACGAACTCTAAAAAGTGCCTATTTTAATTCTTGTGAAATTAACATGGGCTTGGCCCAAAATAAAGGTGACGCAACACCATATTAAGCTATGGACGAATCTATGAAGTAATATTCTTGAATATTTTATCCAAGTCTTCAATCATCATTATGGTGGCTTCAAAGTTCTGAAATCTCCACTTGTGGCGTCCTCTTCAATCCTCACATGCTTGCTGCCATTTCTGTGAATGAGCATGCTCCAATGTTTGTCCCTCTCGTCCATGCTAGGTCCATCATTCCTAAGAGTAACAAACACATCTAATTTAGGCACCATCATATTCTCATGTATATGAGGAATAGTTCCAAGAAATGAAAGTACCCAATAGTTAAGTTGTTTGGCACGAGATCGAGTGATAGGTCCTTGTATTCGTGTAGTTGTAGGTTCAGTGGTTGTATCAATAGCTGGGAGGTCCTCATCATGCTCCCCTCCTTGAATTGAAGTCGTCCTCGACGCAATCTCATCTTCTTCACCAAAGTAAGGCTTCAAATATTCAATGTTAAATGTAGGACAAACTGTACCAAAATATGCAGGAAGCTCAAGTTTATATGCATTTTCATTTATTTTATCTAACACCATAAAAGGACCAGCAGCGCGCAGCATTAACTTAGACTTGTGCAAATTAGGAAAATGATATTTTCGCAAATGTAACCAAACAAGATCACCAACACCAAACACAACATGCTTTCTTCCTCTATCCCCGCCAACTTTATATTTAGCATCCATGCGTTCTATGTTGTCCTTAGTAGTCTCATGTAATTTTAATATCATTTCAGCATATTGTGTAGCATCCAAATTATTTTGCACCGAAGATGGTAATGGCAACAAATCAATAGGTGCACGAGGAATAAAACCATACACAATCTCAAATGGGCACATCTTTTTGGTAGAATGCAGCGAACAATTATAAGAAAATTCAATATGAGGTAAACATTCTTCCCACAATTTTAAGTTTTTCTTTAAAACAACCCGCAACATAGTAGACAAAGTTCTATTCACTACTTCAGTTTGTCCATCAGTTTGGTGATGACATGTCGTACTAAACAGCAATTTAGTCCCCAACTTAGCCCATAAACATCTCCAAATGTGGCTAAAAAATTTAGTATCTCGATCCAAAATAATAGTATTCGGTACACCATGTAAACAAACAATATCACGAAAGAACAAATCAGCAACATGTGCAGCATCATCAGTTTTGTGACAAGGAATAAAGTGTGCCATTTTAGAAAATCGATCCACACCAACAAAAATGCTATCTCTCCCCTTTTGTGTACGAGGTAATCCCAAAACAAAGTCCATAGAAATATCCTTCCCAAGAAACACTAGGAACAAGAAGAGTCATATATAAACCATGTGGATTAAGGTGAGACTTAGCTTTTTAACAAGGAGTGTAGCGTGCCATGAATCGCTCAACATCTTTCTTTGAGGGTAAAACAGTGGGAAAATCCCACTACAACTTTTATAAATTATATGGCAGAAAAGTAACAAGGTTGAAAATAGAAAGAAACTAAACCAAGTTTAATCTAAGATTTAAACCTAGGATTGCAACCATTCTTTAAATGTCTATACATGATTTTTTTCATCATGTAGGCTAGTAGTCTTAGATCCTGCAAGAAGATGGCCTTCCAGTTTGTAAAAGAGGGTCTTGTATTATTGAACACTTTATCATTTCTAATAATCCATATGGCCCGGGCAGCTAAAATGATTATATCCATGGAGAAGGGCAACCTTAATTTCTCTTTGATGTGAGTAATCGCTTCAAAAATTGAGGAGTGGTGATCCCTCAGTGGGCAAATGAAATCCCAGAACAGTGCATCAAAAGTACACTCTAGGAAAAGATGAGAAATATCCTCGTCCAGATTAGAATCCAGCAGAGCACATGAATATGACTGTAGATGAAAGCTTTTTCTTGCTAGTAAGTTTCTTGTGTTTAATCGGTCATGCAGTAGTAACCAAAAGAAAAATTTGTGCTTCACTTGATAGGATGATTGCCAGATCCAATTGAAATGTGGATGAGTTGGCTAGCAACCCATGAGACTCTTATAAGCTTGTTTGGTTTGAAATTTCCTTCCTCCCCAGATGTAAGTCCATGCATCAGTATATCCTACATTCATCCTTGCTTGAGCGTTACTGCAGATGTTCTCAAGTGTCTCAAATTCATGATAAGCTTGCACCAACAGTGGAAGATGATACATGTCTTCTAAGAATTCTGTATATAACACCTCCTTTACTATTATGTCATATTTTTTAGCATAGGACAGAAGGTGAGGCAATTTGTTGCAAAGGCACTCATCCAGCCATAGATCAGACCATAGAAGTATTGCTTTACCATCTCCCAGGTTGCATTTTGACATGCCTTTGTAAGTGTCAATTAGTTTTAAGTGGGATTTCCACCAGAAGGAGCCTTCTAGATGTTTGCCAGGCACAGAGCCATTGTTGTAATAAGCATCCCAAATTAGATTAACCCAAGGTATGCCCATCTGATTAAAGAACTTATCTAAGTTTTTGAGCAACATTACTGTATTCTGTGTCTGCAGATTTAAGACACCAAGTCCTCCTTGTTCTTTAGGTCTGCAAACATTATCCCAAGTCGCTCAACATCTCGATGCATGCATGTCCAAAAGAAGTGTGCAGCGAGAACATCCTCCGTTTTTACACCAAACTGACCCATCAATCCTCCGCCATGTGTCTCTTGTAACAACAAAAGACGAACAAAACTAGCTAGGATGCATAGTTTATAAGCACGGAACGCAAATCCATCATTGAAGATGAATTTCTTCCAAGTTCTACCATCTCTACAATTCTGTAACACATCTTTAAATTCAACATCATGCACATAATGTTCCTTAATAGTTTCCAATCAAAATATTTTGAAGTCAAGTTGAGATAACAAAATATAGCGGCGCGGCAAAGCATTGGCAAAAATATTATCTTTA
Source organism: Avena sativa (assembly GCA_916181665.1). NCBI lineage: Eukaryota > Viridiplantae > Streptophyta > Magnoliopsida > Poales > Poaceae > Avena > Avena sativa. Next base: position 179,341,359 of record OV702284.1, on the reverse strand, counting down.
CCCTTTCCGTGTTTGATAACATAAGGAAAGACTCAATAAATTCAACCCACTTTGCATGGCAACGATTCAACTTAGCTTGACTACGAATATGCTTCAAAGATTTATGATCAGAATGTATAACAAATTCTTTAGGCCATAGATAGTGTTGCCATGTTTCTAATGTCCAAACAACGCATATAATTCTTTGTCATAAGTAGAATAGTTCGGACTAGCCCCACTCAATTCATGAAGGAGGGATGAAAAATGGAACACAGCCTCCGCAAATAGTTCCAAAAGAGGGGAGATCAGATCTGAAGGAGGATAAGAACATCATCTCATTCTTCGAAGATCTCTAGCCTCTCACCCATTCACTCCACCACCATCTCTACTTGTATAGAGAGAGAGATACTGGCACATATAATATTAGGGTTTGATACTTTGATCTTCCTTGATTTGTATTTGATTTGATCCTCAAACAGTATTATGGCTTGATATGGTAAAGTTGATATGATTTACATTTGGAATATTATTGTGCCTTTGATCTATCTTCCTGCCATGTCTGAGTAAATCCCCATAGGAGTGGGAGATGTAGGGGATTGGTGAGATGTGATGTGCCTCTTTTATTTTCATCCATTTGTGATTGTTGTCGTGATTATTATATTGTGAGAATGGATATCTATGTTTGCCTAATGCTTGTTGACTAATTTAAGGGCCCGGATAACATGATCTAGAGATCTCATAGATATGAACCTGTTTACTAGCTAATCAGCGACCCCCTAGTGACATGGTCGATATCAATGAGGATCTAGTACTACTCAAGGATAAACAAGGAACCATCAAGATTAAAGCCTTTATCTGATTGAGAGACCTTAATTAATGTGCTGACCATAATGTGATAACATGCAAATGGATTATTGGGACTGGTAGGAACTTTCTATGAGGAGACCTAGTTAGCATACGGGTTGCTTGCCTACTCACATATGAATAAGAAGTATCACAATCACTTATCTCATTTCATTCACTTGGCACATTCACTATCAGCATGAACTATTTCTCTCTACACCTAACTTCTCATCCATAGGAACACCGAACACTTTCTTCACCTTATTGGGATTGATATAAAAACTGGAATTAATACTTTCGCTGAAAAATGATCTGACGAACATGTGCAATTGCAGGCCATCAATTATCTGCCTTTGTTTTTTTCCTTCAGCACCGCCATTTCTTTCAGCACGGCCAGCATGGATCGCGCCTCTACCGCCTCGCCTCCTCATGCCTCCTCTGACCACCAAGACCGGGCTCCTGCCGCCCCTTCCCGCGGGATGCTGCTGCCCAGCTAGAGGAATCTTCTCCGCCGGATGCCACCACCCAGCCGAACATTGCCGCCTAGACGAATGCGGCGACTCGGCAGGGTACCACAGCGTCCGGATCCGGCGGTGGCTCCTCCACGCGGTCAGGGCGTGTGGCGGTCGGAAATCAAGTAGTGGTGCTAGAGGACGGCTTGGATGGCGAGCCAGACAAGCAGTAGCGTGCCATGGTTCGCGATGCCTCTGCCTTCCTAGCCACCGTCACTGCCTCTCTGCCCACCTCTTTGGCTGCCTCCCTGAAGGACTTGGAGGCCAGCCTAGAGATGGGGCTGAAGGAGTGTCGGCTGCTTCAGTCGATGTTGGACGATGCCAACCAGGTCGTTGAGCAGTGGATCTCCTTTGCACAAGGCACCAGAGTAAGCGCCCTCAACCATTTATTCTTGGTTTCTTTTGGCCGGCTTCTCTTCTTCCTTTTTTAAACTTTTTGGCCTCTCTTGCAGCTATCTTGGTATGTGCACAGCGGGAGATTGACTGGCTAACATGGTCCAACACACGCCTCAGCTGGGACAATTCTTCCCTCCGCGTGTAGAACAAGGAATTCCATGCCAAGGTCAACTCATTGGATGCATCCGCCAAAGATCACGAGTAGGTACTTGCTAGCTGGGTTGCCTCCTTTGGCCTCCTGGATAAGGAGTGCAAGGAGCAGGCGTTGGAGATCAATCGACTGAAGGAGCGCGAAGAGTTACTCCTGAAGGATCTCATGGATATCGGTCGCACCTCCAAAGGTAGGTCTCGCCTTCTTCTTTTCATCCGGGTTTTTTAGCCTGATTTGACTTGTGGACTTTTCTGATAGCTTATTATTCGAGGTAGATCTACCGACATACAACCGGGTCTAGGAGGAAATGCTAGGCGAGAAGCCTGACACCCAGGACCTTGTCGCCCAACTAGGCGAGGAAGCTTCGGAGCTGCGCAAGGCCACCACCTCATTGTTCGACTTCCTCTGGCTGGATGAGACCGCGCCGGCTACCATGGCTCTATTTGCTGCGAGGATTGCTAACACGTCAGCTGCCGTCGACCGGCTCCGGGATCTGGCAGAATGCATTGGAGCCAAAATGGCTCTGGCACTGATGCTTAGCTGGTACAAGGACGCCCGCCTGGAGAAGCTCGAGGGGGGCTTCCATGACGGTGGCGATCATGCCACTGTTTGCATTTTCCATCCGGGTCTCTGAGCCGCTGCCATCCAGATCGCCGGCTACACCGATGTCGACGACGTGCTCACCGAATCGGAGGCAGGGACGGAGCTGGAGCCGGGTGCGGAGTCTACCTCATAGCCAAGTGTCGGAGCCGGGATGTCGAGCACGCCAGCGGGAGGAGCAATAAGCCAAGATCACCCGCAAGGCAAGGGCCCCTTCGCCTAAGACAATCCCCCGGTGTGGCATCCCACAAAAACCACTACTAGAAAATCGTGGTGTTTTTGTGTTGCGCATCATCATGACCGCGTGCTCATGTCATCATGCCACATTGCATTTGAGCATCGTCATCATCCTGCATGGTTTTTTTCTAAACTATTTTCGAAACGCCTAGTTTTGTTTTCTAAATATTTCCGTCTTATTAAAATTAAAACCCGGGTCTCCGGATTATTTTGTTTCGTCTATCAACGGATTTCAAATGCCCCGTTTTAAATAATAAAACTTTTATTTTATTTTTAGGAGGCAGCCTGCCAGGCCCGAAAGCCCGGCCGGCCACCTCCAAGCCCTAAACTAAAACCTAGTCTAATCCCTAATCTACCCAATCCTATCCTACCCAGCCTCCCTCCACCTCACCCTGGCCAATCCCCTCCCTCCACCTCACCAGCCCACACCCCTGGCCAATCCCCACACGCCACACACGCACGCCACCGCTCCCTGGCTATTTGCCACCAACCACCCGACCCAGCCCCACCTGGGCGGGGCCCCCAACGCCACCTGCCCCAACCCCCCTCTCTCTCTCCCCCGTCTGGCCCCACCACTCCCCAGGTGCCCCCGTCCTCTCCTACCACGCAACCCGCTCCCCTCGTTCTCGCATCCCCATCCCGAAGCCTCATCGCCGCCTCCATCCGGCTCCCCCGTCGCCCCCCTCGAGCTCCTCAGGCCGGGGCCCGGCCGCCCGCCTCCGCCGCCAGGAACCCCTTTGGGCCGCGTCTCTCCCCTGGCCCTCTCGCCTCGCCCGCATCGCCCCTCACCAAGCCGAGCCGCCACCTCTCTCCCTGGAGCTTCCCCGCAGCCGCGCGTGCCACCGGACGCCACCTCTCCTCTACCTCGTCCTCCCTGCGGTCTTCCTTCCTCGCGGAGCCTCTCTCACGCTCTCCTCTTCGGTCGCCCCGCCGACAACCTCCGCCTGCGCCTCCTGTTTCCGGCGGGTCTGCCGCCGTTGCCTCTGCAGAGCGCCGCCTTCGGCTCGGCCACACATCCGTCGCCGGGGCCTCCTTTGTCCGCTGACAGGGGTCCCTTCCGCATCTTCTACCTGCCAGGCCGCCTGCATCGTCACCCTCTCCTCCCTGCGATCCCGCCACCCTCTCCGTCCGCCGCCACCAGCACGTGGTCGTTCCACTCCCCGCCGCCGTCTCCCCACCCTGCAAACACCACCGCTCGCGTGGCCGTGCTCCCCGCCTTCGAGCCTGCATCGTCGACCTCGGCCCAGCCCCGCGCAGGCTCGCTAGCGCGCGACCTCCTCTACACGCCCACTGCTACGCCGTCCGATCCATTCCTCTCCCCTGCGAGCTCGCGCCCCGATCCCTGTCCTCGTCTCCTCCGCCCTTTGGTCACCACCGCCACCGGGATGACCTCTGCCTTCCCAAGTTTGCTCTGCCTGCTGCCGTTTTGACTGGAACATGTCGTGTTGGTGCTGTTCATGTGACTTTTGGCTGCCCAACTCAGAGCCCATGTGCACGCGGTGTTTTCGGTGTGGTGATTATTGGAGTCCACATCGACTAACTTCGCTCCGATGCTAAAGATGACCCGAGGAACCGAACAGTGTCAAGATCTCCAATACCACGGCCGTGGCCATTCGTAGTTGGTGGGACGACACTAAAGTTTCTCGATGACAAACAAGATCGACACCGAGTGGACAAGGTCATCTTCCCGGACACCATGACTTCCACGGAATCCGATGGCCGAATCCTGAAGCCCCAAATCCGAAGAGCCGAAGACCGAACCCTGGCGCGCCAAGTTCTTCGACCCCGAGGACCGATCCATCGGAACAACAAGACCTTCTTCCCGCACCGATGCCGACGATGTCGCACGCCAAGTCCTTCTTCCCGGAACGCCAAGCTCTTCATCTTGTATCCGACCTTCGAAGACCGATCCCATCGAACCCTGAACCCTGAGACCGAACCCCGAACCCCTCGGAGCCCAAGTTCGCCGAACCCCAAAGTGTGACCCTCTTTTCCGTGACCTATATTTTATAAATAATATTACTTGTTGCATATAAAATTGCCATGCTTGCATACATATTGTCATGTTGTTTGGGGGCCTTATGCCGATTCACCTTATAACTAAATATGGAGTCCATATGCCGACAAATCTAGTCTTATAGGGGCTCTATTTAAAATTGTGTATCAAACCGATGCTATGTTTTGCCATGTTAAGACAACATTTAAAATGTGGGGTATCTAAACGACATAAACCTATTAATTAATTGTCGGAATTCCGGTTCCGCTTAATATTGCCTAATTGCATCGCATTCTTGCCATGTCATACATCATGCATGCATCATGCCCGATCTTTTGCCGTAGTATTAAATAGTGCCTCCGGTGTTTCTTCTAGTGCTTTGCTTCTTCACGGATTAGGCCGATGAGTTGATGCGAGTATCGACCCGATCTTCGGATGAACCTTCAGCAATGTTTTCAGGCGAGCACCTCCCCCTTTCTACCTATCTTACTTTTATAGTATTTATTCCCTCCTGTTGATCTATTGCTATCTGTGTTGCGATGCTCTAGTTTTCGTACCCGTGATATCCCTTGCAGCCTTATATTGCCTTGGACACATCCTATTACCTGTTGTTTGGTAGATAGTTGGACTTGCGCGTCGTAGTCGCTTGCTCAAGTGCTGTTGCGTGTCGTCTAGTACCACCGTTGTTGGGGTAATGCCTTATGTTTAATGTTGAAGATGATTATAACTTTAATTACTGTTTAATAACTAAAATTGAAGTAGGTAAATGCAGAGGCACAGGTGGGCAATAGATGTTATTTGGTTGTTAACCGTCCACTTGTGTCCCGTAGGACCCCGAGTTCTTGACACCTGTTCCGAGATCGAGCGCGCTAACCACAGGTGTGGTGTATGGGCACCCCCATCGATTAGTACCTGATTTCAAAGTACTGTACCAGGGGCCACAATTAGTTTGGGGCTTTATTACTATTCTGTACTTATGCCATGCTTTACTGCTTAATTTAAATTTTGCGAGGTACTGCACATGTACTGTTTAGGATCGTGACACGTTTTCGCTGTATCGACAAGCCCAGTCATCTTTTCGGGTTCCTAGTCGTTTACAGCCGTCTCCACAAACCCTGAGTCCGTCTCGGAGACCAGCCGACTTCGTTGCGGGTAGCTTAGTGGGGTGGCCCCCCATGTACTTGCTTTGGGTCTGGGAAACGTCATGACTTAGGCCCCGCCGACATACCGATGGGTGTATGTTAACTGATCTGGCAAAAAGGGTCGAAGTGCGTGTGGATACTTTGGTGCACCCCTGCAGGGTTAAATCTTTTCGAGAAGCCGTGTCCGCGGTTATGGACGACTTGGAGCACAGGTCTCGATCATAGACAACTATAACTAAAGTTTACTGTTATAAATTGACTTGTATCCGATATGACTAGTAATCATCTTCACTGCAACGGAATGGCTAAATAAAAGTACCAACAACTGCTGGGTTTTGGGGTTATCTCATGCTAATTGTATCTGACTAGTAAGTGTTGCAACTACAACGGAATGGTTAACTAAAAGTGCCCACTGCTTATTCTATCAGGATGACTATCTATACCTGACTAGTAATTGCTGCAACGATAACTGAATAAATAAAACTGCCAACTGTGTGAGTTCCTCGGTTGACTTCCTCGTTTGGTCTCGAGGGGGAAATACCAGGATGGGTATGTTTGGTGGTAGTATCAGGTTGGTTCCGAATAGGTCTTTCTTACCCCTCTCTGATAGCCGCTAGTTGTATCGAGTCTCTATAGGTTGTTTAGTGCATGCTGCGCTGCCGCTCAGTCCACCATACCTATGTAGGCGAGGACCGCCGAATTCTAGCCTCGCCGTGTACTGGCCTCAGTACTGACCGCTCTCTCTTTTCCCTTTGCCCTTTGTCGGCACCCCTTTTGTTTAAGCAGGTTTTGAGATCGACGTCGTTAGCAGGGTTACCCTTCCGGCTTGGCCTGGGCAGGGTTATGGACGCCATTGGTTATTCTTCAGGGCTCTTAGCTCAATTTGCATCTTGTCCGTACTCGGATGCTATATCGTTTTAAAGGTGATTTGGATCTTTGTATTGTATATCTGTATTCTTGACTCTTTGAGTCGCTGTTGTATATATATGTTTTGTGGGTTCTATCGAGGACTATTGTGTAATGATATTACTTAGTTTTCCACCCGCACGAAAGTGCCTGGTGGGCACCTTTGAATCGTTTCTATGCGGGTTTGGCGGGTTTCGCTAAAACTTGCATAGGGCCGATTCTGAGGGTGTTACAGAGTGGTATCAGAGCGCAGCAGTTGCGATACCCCACAAGTCCAGCCTGTAGGATAACCTAGCTAACGGCCGAAGTAGAGTATCAAAACTATTTTTGCAAAATCGGTTGGATAGTTCTGATTAGGTCTGATTTTACTCCTTACCCCTCTGCTGCTCTCCTCTCACCTCTGCGTGTTTTGAATCCGCTCTCTTCTCTCTCTTTGAGTCCAGTATTTCTCGTGGTTGGGTTCCATCGTACCTTCAGGGTTTCGCTTCCTCCTTTGGTAACGGTGTTGCTACATCTGGTCTTCATGCTATCCGAGGAACCCTTTGTCTGGTGGACTTCTCTTTGTTCCTTCTCGTGCCTTCCGGTGTTTTCCGACGCGACGACATCATCTACGCTAGATCCGATGCAGAGTCTGCATCACTCCTTTGCTTCTGAACCTCGATTGTCGAGATCTTCAGTCTGATTCCGAGAATGGTTGCACGCTTTTCTACTGATTGTGCAGAGTAATAGTTTGGGTGCGTGATGGATTGGCCCCCACGCCGACTACTCACTCTATTCGCTTGTGTACATTGAAGTGGATGAGAATGCATCGGTTCCCTCTTCCCATCGAAGCTAGAGGTGGCTTTATTTGTTGATACCTCTACCTTCGACCTTTTGTTCCCGGAGTGTTCTCTCGACGATCACGGATAACGACCTCTTGTTAGTGGTGTCGCGAAGATCTACACGAAGCGAGAAGATGCAGATCACCGCCCTTCTTCCCGGTACCATGAGGCGGATCTCGAGGGCGAGATCCATTGTTAGTGGTGTCGAATTGTGGCATCCCGCAAAAACCACTACTAGAAAATCGCGGTGTTTTTGTGTTGCGCATCATCATGACCGCATGCTCATGTCATCATGCCACATTGCATTTGAGCATCGTCATCATCCTGCATGGTTTTTGTCTAAACTATTTTCGAAACGCCTAGTTTTGTTTTCTAAATATTCCCGTCTTATTAAAATTAAAACCCGGGTCTCCGGATTATTTTGTTTCGTCTATCAACGGATTTCAAACGCCCCGTTTTAAATAATAAAACTTTTATTTTATTTTTAGGAGGCAGCCTGCCAGGCCCGAAAGCCCGGCCGGCCACCTCCAAGCCCTAAACTAAAACCTAGTCTAATCCCTAATCTACCCAATCCTATCCTACCCAGCCTCCCTCCACCTCACCCTGGCCAATCCCCTCCCTCCACCTCACCAGCCCACACCCCTGGCCAATCCCCACACGCCACACACGCACGCCACCGCTCCCTGGCTATTTTCCACCAACCACCCGACCCAGCCCCACCTGGGCGGGGCCCCCAACGCCACCTGCCCCAACCCCCCTCTCTCTCTCCCCCGTCTGGCCCCACCACTCCCCAGGTGCCCCCGTCCTCTCCTACCACGCAACCCGCTCCCCTCGTTCTCGCATCCCCATCCCGAAGCCTCACCGCCGCCTCCATCCGGCTCCCCCGTCGCCCCCCCTCGAGCTCCTCAGGCCGGGGCCCGGCCGCCCGCCTCCGCCGCCAGGAACCCCTCTGGGCCGCGTCTCTCCCCTGGCCCTCTCGCCTCGCCCGCATCGCCCCTCACCAAGCCGAGCCGCCACCTCTCTACCTCGAGCATCCCCGCAGCCGCGCGCGCCACCGGACGCCACCTCTCCTCTACCTCGTCCTCCCTGCGGTCTTCCTTCCTCGTGGAGCCTCTCTCACGCTCTCTCTTCGGTCGCCCCGCCGACAACCTCCGCCTACGCCTCCTGTTTCCGGCGGGTCTGCCGCCGTTGCCTCTGCAGAGTGCCGCCTTCGGCTCGGCCACACATCCGTCGCCGGGGCCTCCTTTGTCCGCTGACAGGGGTCCCTTCCGCATCTTCTACCTGCCAGGCCGCCTGCATCGTCACCCTCTCCTCCCTGCGATCCCGCCACCCTCTCCGTCCGCCGCCACCAGCACGTGGTCGTTCCACTCCCCGCTGCCGTCTCCCCACCCTGCAAACACCACCGCTCGCGTGGCCGTGCTCCCCGCCTTCGAGCCTGCATCGTCGACCTCAGCCCAGCCCCGCGCAGGCTCGCCAGCGCGCGACCTCCTCTACACGCCCGCTACTACGCCGTCCGGTCCATTCCTCTCCCCTGCGAGCTCGCGCCCCGATCCTTGTCCTCGTCTCCTCCGCCCTTTGGTCACCACCGCCGCCGGGATGACCTTTGCCTTCCCAAGTTTGCTCTGCCTGCTGCCGTTTTGAGTGGAACATGTCGTGTTGGTGCTGTTCATGTGACTTTTGGCTGCCCAACTCAGAGCCCATGTGCACGCGGTGTTTTCGGTGTGGTGATTATTGGAGTCCACATCGACTAACTTCGCTCCGATGCTAAAGATGACCCGAGGAACCGAACAGTGTCAAGATCTCCAATACGCCGGCCGTGGCCATTCGTAGTTGGTGGGACGACACTAAAGTTTCTCGATGACAAACAAGATCGACACCGAGTGGACAAGGTCATCTTCCCGGACACCATGACTTCCAGGGAATCCGATGGCCGAATCCTGAAGCCCCAAATCCAAAGAGCCGAAGACCGAACCCTGGCGCGCCAAGTTCTTCGACCCCGAGGACCGATCCATCGGAACAACAAGACCTTCTTCCCGCACCGATGCCGACGACGTCGCACGCCAAGTCCTTCTTCCCGGAACGCCAAGATCTTCATCTTGTATCCGACCTTCGAAGACCGATCCCGTCGAACCCTGAACCCTGAGACCGAACCCCGAACCCCTCGGAGCCCAAGTTCGCCGAACCCCAAAGTGTGACCCTCTTTTCTGTGACCTATATTTTATAAATAATATTACTTGTTGCATATAAAATTGCCATGCTTGCATACATATTGTCATGTTGTTTGGGGGCCTTATGCCGATTCACCTTATAACTAAATATGGAGTCCATATGCCGACAAATCTAGTCTTATAGGGGCTCTATTTAAAATTGTGTATCAAACCGATGCTATGTTTTGCCATGTTAAGACAACATTTAAAATGTGGGGTATCTAAACGACATAAACCTATTAATTAATTGTCAGAATTCCGGTTCCGCTTAATATTGCCTAATTGCATCGCATTCTTGCCATGTCATACATCATGCATGCATCATGCCCGATCTTTTGCCGTAGTATTAAATAGTGCCTCCGGTGTTTCTTCTAGTGCTTTGCTTCTTCACGGATTAGGCCGATGAGTTGATGCGAGTATCGACCCGATCTTCGGATGAACCTTCAGCAATGTTTTCAGGCGAGCACCTCCCCCTTTCTACCTATCTTACTTTTATAGTATTTATTGCCCCTGTTGATCTATTGCTATCTGTGTTGCGATGCTCTAGTTTTCGTACCCGTGATGTCCCTTGCAGCCTTATATTGCCTTGGACACATCCTATTACCTGTTGTTTGGTAGATAGTTGGACTTGCGCGTCGTAGTCGCTTGCTCAAGTGCTGTTGCGTGTTGTCCAGTACCACCGTTGTTGGGGTAATGCCTTATGTTTAATGTTGAAGATGATTATAACTTTAAATACTGTTTAATAACTAAAATTGAAGTAGGTAAATGCAGAGGCACAGGTGGGCAATAGATGTTATTTGGTTGTTAACCGTCCACTTGTGTCCCGTAGGACCCCGAGTTCTTGACACCTGTTCCGAGATCGAGCGCGCTAACCACAGGTGGGGTGTATGGGCACCCCCATCGATTAGTACCTGATTTCAAAGTACTGTACCGGGGGCCACAATTAGTTTGAGGATTTATTACTATTCTGTACTTATGCCATGCTTTACTGCTTAATTTAAATTGTGCGAGGTACTGCACCTGTACTGTTTAGGATCGTGACACGTTTTCGCTGTATCGACAAGCCCAGTCATCTTTTCGGGTTCCCAGTCGTTTACAGCCGTCTCCACAAACCCTGAGTCCGTCTCGGAGACCGGCCGACTTCGTTGCGGGTAGCTTAGTGGGGTGGCCCCCCATGTACTTGCTTTGGGTCTGGGAAACGTCATGACTTAGGCCCCACCGACATACCGATGGGTGTATGTTAACTGATCTGGCAAAAAGGGTCGAAGTGCGTGTGGATACTTTGGTGCACCCCTGCAGGGTTAAATCTTTTCGAGAAGCCGTGTCCGCGGTTATGGACGACTTGGAGCACAGGTCTCGATCATAGACAACTATAACTAAAGTTTACTGTTATAAATTGACTTGTATCCGATATGACTAGTAATCAGCTTCACTGCAACGGAATGGCTAAATAAAAGTACCAACAACTGCTGGGTTTTGGGGTTATCTCATGCTAATTGTATCTGACTAGTAAGTGTTGCAACTACAACGGAATGGTTAACTAAAAGTGCCCACTGCTTATTCTATCAGGATGACTATCTATACCTGACTAGTAATTGCTGCAACGATAACTGAATAAATAAAACTGCCAACTGTGTGAGTTCCTCGGTTGACTTCCTCGTTTGGTCTCGAGGGGGAAATACCAGGATGGGTATGTTTGGTGGTAGTATCAGGTTGGTTTCGAATAGGTCTTTCTTACCCCTCTCTGATAGCCGCTAGTTGTATCGAGTCTCTATAGGTTGTTTAGTGCATGCTGCGCTGCCGCTCAGTCCACCATACCTATGTAGGCGAGGACCGCCGAATTCTAGCCTCGCCGTGTACTGGCCTCAGTACTGACCGCTCTCTCTTTTCCCTTTGCCCTTTGTCGGCACCCCTTTTGTTTAAGCAGGTTTTGAGATCGACGTCGTTAGCAGGGTTACCCTTCCGGCTTGGCCTGGGCAGGGTTATGGACGCCATTGGTTATTCTTCAGGGCTCTTAGCTCAATTTGCATCTTGTCCGTACTCGGACGCTATATCGTTTTAAAGGTGATTTGGATCTTTGTATTGTATATCTGTATTCTTGACTCTTTGAGTCACTTTTGTATATATATGTTTTGTGGGTTCTATCGAGGACTATTGTGTAATCATATTACTTCGTTTTCCACCCGCACGGAAGTGCCTGGTGGGCACCTTTGAATCGTTTCTATGCGGGTTTGGCGGGTTTCCCTAAAACTTCCATAGGGCCGATTCTGAGGGTGTTACACCCGGATGCTAGGTGGACTTGTATAAATACCTTTATTTTGTCGTATGATGACTCCTTGTTGACGTGGAGCACTTCGTCGGGAAACCCCAAGAGCATGTTGTGAAGCAGCATAGTAGCAAGTCTTCCCTCAGTAAGAAACCAAGGTTATCGAACCAGTAGGAGAAAGGAAACATCTCAAAGGTGTTGCAAGCAACGTGGAAACCTGCACAACACAAACTCAAGACTTTGCCCCAATGAACAGTGAGGTTGTCAATCTCACTGGTTGCTGTAATAAAGGATTAAATATAGGGTGTGGAAGGTGATGATGGTTTGCAGCAAGTAAACAGTAACAACGAAAGATGTATCAATGGTAAAGATTGGACCAGGCTCATAGTTCACTAGAGGTGTTCTCCTTAGATAAACAAACATGGCATGCTGGGTAAACAAATTACAACAGGGCAATTGACAGGACTGAGCAAGGCATAATAATGCAATACTAGACAAAAATATCCTATGAGATTCGATTGGGCAATACAACAAGATACATAGACCGCCATCCAACTGTATCTATGACTATAAGTCCACCTTCAGGTTATCATCCAAACCCCCTCCAGTAATAACTTGCAAGCAATAGACAACTTCTTTAAGCAAAGTGTGTAAGGTAGCCAATCCACTTGTTCCATGAACAAGAGAACGTTGTTTTCTCCCTAGTGGCAATATCACATCTACAACGGAAGAGATTTCTGTCACTTCCGTTGGAAACTAGAGGCATGAACCCACTATCGAGCATAAATACCCCCTCTTGGAGTCACTAGCAAGTACTTGGACAAGATAGCTACTAACAACGGAGAGCATGCAAGATCACAATCAATACAGACATGATAGAATCAAATAGACAAAACCACTAATCAATATGACATAGTAATCTAAATATCCATCGGATCCCTGCAAACACAACATGCATGATTAAAAATAGATTAGATCTTTATTATGAACGGAGCTCACAAGATATATACATGAAAGCACAAGGAGGAGATACAACCATATAGCTACTACATGGACTCGTATTCCAAGGTGGAACTACTCACGCTTCATACCAGAGGCCGGCATGATGAAGAAGAAGGCCTCTGGGATGATCTCCCCTTCGGCAGGGTACCAGGAAGAGCTTCAGATCCCCCGATCTCGGGACGATGGTGGCGGTGGCTACATACGGTTTTGTGGAGTTTTCATCGGGTGTCTAGGGTTTTGGCATTGGGGGGACTTTATAGGCAAAAAGCCGAGGCAGGGGGGCCACCAAAGCGGCTGCACCCCCCAAGCACGGGGTAGGCCCACCCGCACGGCCAGGGGTGTGGCCCCCTGGTGAGACTCCTCCGTCTCGTATTCTGGCTTCGTGTTGCCCACGGTAAAATATTGACTTTGGCTTTTGTCCCTCCAATTCCGAGAATATTGATTTTTTTGCCTTTCTGGAATCAAAAACAGAAGAAACAAACAACTGGCACTGTGGCAACTTGTTAATAGGTTAGTTTCAGAAAACATATAAACACACCTCAAAGTGTAGACAAAGCAAAGCAAAGTAGATAATAAACAAGCATGGAACATAAAAAAATTATAGATACGTTTTCGACGTATCATCATATTATACCGTTGAACCTATGAACTCACGGGAGTTTCGCCTCCCGCCTCTTTATGCAATTGAAGGGAATATGCCCAAGAGGCAATAATAAAGTTGTTATTATCGTATTCCAAGTATATGATAGATGTTTATTTTACATGCTATAATTGTATTAATAGGAAACGTTAATACATGTGTGTTTAATAAATAGATAAAGTGTTCCTAGTTATGCCTCTCATATAAACTAGCTCATTGATTAACATGATGATCAAGGTTTCCTGATCATGGACATTGGATGTTGTTAATAACGAGGTCACAATATTAGTGGAATGATGTGATGAACATTCATCCGAAGTATAGTAATATGATCGAAGTCAATATATTTAAATTTCTATAACATCATTACAAGTGACTTTAGTCCTTATACCATGAGATCTTGTCAATTACTAACATATGAAGAGTAGCTTGATAACATCAAACGTCACACCGTAACAAGGTGACTATAAAGGTGGGTTTAGATACTCCGGTAATGTTATTTAGAGGCTCATGGATCAAGAGTGGAATTTGTCCATCCAAACGACGGAGAGATTAACTCCGGGCCCTCTCGGTGATATCATATTGATATAGCTTACAAGCAACTGATGGAGATCACTAGAGTGTTATATCACGGGAAAGAGAAAAGAGTACATGTTGGTAACGAGATCAAACTAAGTATGGGGATACCAATAATCGAATCTTGGACATGTAAAATATCGCGAGACAAAAGGATTTAGTTGCAATGTCAAGGTTCTCACGAACATAAGAAGTCATCGTTGAATGTGTAGGAGTCAGTACGGATATCCGGGTCCCGCCGCTGATTATTGATCAGAGAGGGGTCTCAATCATGTATGCATTATTCGCGAACCATAGGGTGACTCACTTAAGGGATATCAACAACATTTGGAGCAAATGAGTTTCCAGAAAAAGAATATTGAAGTGCTGGAATTATTTCAATGGACACCGAATTTTTTTAGGTGTAATAGCTGAAATTTGTTCTGCATGTGAAATTGAAAAGTAGATAGGGTTTTATGTGAATGTTTTTTAATTAATGTAATTAACAAAATTCTGAATGAATGAATAAATAAAAGAGTTTTATTTAAAGAGAGACTACATTAAATTTGGAGGAAATTTAATGGATTTTGAGTGGAGGAAATGGAGTCATTTTGTGAATGGGAGCTCCACTCACATGAATGGAGGAAGGGGTGGGGGCAGCCACCTTGGCCGCCGGCCATGGCCCTTGGGTGCCCCCTCCTCCTATAAAAGTTTCCCCTCTCCCTCCCTCTGACTCACACCTCCTCATGAAGGATCTCTCGCCCTCTCTAGTACTATTCCCCCATAGTGTCGCCTTAGCGAGATACATATTCCCGGTGGATTTTTCTAGAGCGAGGATTTGTTGCTTCTGCTGCACTGCTGGAGCAAGGTCACGGAGGTTGTTGGGGTCCCAGACGTGTGTGCGATCGCTCTGCTAAGTTGCGGTGCTGCCGGAATTCCACATGATCTTGAGATCGGCAAGAGATCGACTACATCACCAACAATTCTATACTCGTAAAGCTTTGTCGGTCTTCAAGGGTATGTATTCTGGATGTATATCCACCTGTTGATTGTATCTAGGTAGATGGATCATGGCGTATACAGTTCCCATCATAGGAATTTTTTTGTTTTCTATGCTGCGAACCCAATAGCAATGCCTTCTGCTTTTTCCCATTTGGTTTTGTGCCAACTGTCGTTGCTAGAACTTGTGTTTTCTGCCTTCTCGTTTTCGAGCCTCGCCAACTTCTTTTGTCCGACTGGTCACCTCCAGTCTGTTGCCACTGCTCTTTAGACTTGGCGCTACCTGCCGTTTTCCCGCCTGGACATCTCTAGCTGGAGAAACTACAGCTTCCATGGGGGCACGCGAGCACACCCATTGGGTATAGCCCCCGAGATTCAAAGTAGCTAGCGTAACCAGGTGCTTTGAATCTTTATTTTTCTTGCTTTTCCTTCTTCTCTCAATACCTTGTGCTAATGACTGAACCCTCTTAGCCGGATGAAATAAAGTGCATCCTGGCCCATGCTGAACACCTTCAGCCGGTCAGACCGTATTCTTATCTGTCTCTTTATTTATTTCCTTATAGCCTTGTTTTTCTCTATTCATTTCCTTCCTTTGCCCAGACCGGTTGAACACTTCTAGCAGGGAACTACATGCTTCCAGTGGTGGCGCGCGAGCGCACCCTCTGGGTGAAGACCTTGAGATTCGGAGTAGTTGGCGAAGACAAGTGCTTTGAATCTTTACTATCTTGGTAGCTGTCACGCCCTAAACCGGATAATCGACTGAACACCTTCAGCCGGACGGGGGCCCTTTACTACACTGGGGGCGTGAGCACACCTAGTGGGGGTAGCCCCGAGATTCTAAGTAGCCGACGGAAACGGGTGCTTCGAATCTTATATGCACATGGGATCCAAATCGGTGCAGTCATGCAAAACATACAAAACGAAACGGTTGTCAGTATCCGAGTCATGCATGCGGTTACCCGGATAATAGTATCACTTGCTGAAAGAAGTAGCGCATGCTTTTCTGGATGCTTAGCCGCTTTCCGTGTGCTCTGTTGTTTATGTTGTGTCCTTGCCAGACAGCCGGGTTGGGGCTTGGAGCCGGAACCGAAGGGGTAGCTGACAATACATTGCGCATGGTACTATAGACTTTGTAACCAAAAAATACAGATTAGGCAGTTTTAGCCAGAACGTCCAGACTATGGCACCTTCCACTTTTTTCATGTGGAGTGCCTCTAGCTTTTGTTCTTTCTAGCCAGAGAGGCAGGTTGTAGTCTATAGCTGAGACGAAGAGTGGGCCATTGGCACTGTGCACAATACTAAGCCGGTTTACGAAATAGCAGACTGGGCCAGCTGGCGAGCCCCCGGGTGAGGGACCGCCGGAGTGGGAAAAATCGAAACAGGAAAGAAAGAGTCGAAACAACATCCAAATGTCTAGCAAGGAGCCCCGGAGTGTCGCTTGGAGTTCTACATCATTCATTCATAGAGTTCACAGGATACATACACTGTCGTACAATTAGGTGTAAAACGGATGGAGTAGGGATGCATTCCAAGGACGCTCAGTCTCCTCATCTGACTTGTCCATCTTGTTCTTACACGCCTGATGCACGTCAATGAGGTAGTAGGAGTTGTTGTGCAGTGCCTTGATGATGATGAGGGGGCCCTCCCAAGGCAGGGACAACTTGTGCATGCCCCTCGTGTCTTGCACCGGCTAGAGCACCAGATCGCCCTCGCGGAACGCGACGGGTCGAATCCATCTTGAATGGTATCGACGCAGGCTTTGCTAGTACAGTGCAGATCTTGACAGAGCTTGCTCGCGGGCCTCCTCGAGTAGGTTCACGTTATCTTCTTGCGACTCTTAGTTCTATTTCTACATGTAGAGGAGCTTTCAGTGCGAGTCAAACTCGATGTCCGCCGAGAGGATTGCTTCCGATCCATAGATGAGGAAGAACGGCGTGAAGCCAGTTCAGCGATTCAGAGTGGTGCGTAGGCTCCATAATACGGCCATAAGCTCCTTGATCCAGCAGCCAGGTGAGCTCTCTAGGGGCTCAATCAGTCGTGGTTTGATGCCGGCTAGCACTAGGCCGTTTTCTCTTTCGACTTGCCCATTGGATTGTGGATGCGCGACGGATGCTAGATCTAGTCGAATACCCTTGTTGCTGCAGAATCGGGCGAAGGCCCCTTGGAGAAATTCGTGCCAATATCCGTGATGATGTTGTGCGGGTATCCTAACCGGTTGATGATGTCCTGGAAGAAGATGACGAGTGTGGCCCCATCCATCTTTCGGATTGGCTTCGCCTCTATCCAGCTTGTGAACTTTTCCACCACCACCAGCAGATGGGTCATGCCCACGCGAGCCCGCTTGAAGGGACCAACCCAGTCCCCAAATAGCGTAGTGCCGCGTAATTGGGATCGTCTTGAGCACTTCATTCGGCATGTGCCTCTGTTGGCTGAACTGCTGGCATCCATTGCGTGTGCGGACCATCTGCTCTGCATCGTCGAGCGCGGTGGGCCAGTGGAATCCGTGGCGGAACGTCTTGGTGACTATGGCGGTCGTACTCTCCCTGCTTGATGTCCTTCAGCAGCCGGTATCCTGTGTCCATGATACGTCGGAAACGTATCTATAATTTTTGATGTTCCATGCTTGTTTAGTATCTACTTTGATTTGCTTTGTCTACACTTTGAGGTGTTTTTATATGTTTTCTGATACTAACCTATTAACAAGATGTCATAGTACCAGTTTCCTGTTTTCTTCTGTTTTTGGTTCCAGAAAGGCAGAACATCAATATTCTCGGAATTTGACGGGACAAAAGCCAAAGTCAATATTTTACCGTGGGGAACACAAAGCCTGAATATGAGACGGAGGAGATTCACCAGGAGGCCACACCCCCTGGTCACGCGGGTGGGCCCACCCCATGCCTGGGGGTGCAGCAAACCCCTGGCGACCCCCTGCCTCGCCTCTTCGCCTATAAGAAGCCCCCGATGCCTAAACGCTAAGTACCCAATCAATATTCCACGAAATCCTCTGTAGCCGTCGCCACCATCATCCCTAGATCGAGGGGATCTGAAGCTCTTCCTGGCACCCTGTCGGAGGGAGAACATCCTGGAGGCCTTCTTCTTCATCATGCCAGCCTCCGGTATGAAGCGTGAGTAGTTCCACCTTGGACTACGGGTCCATGTAGTAGCTAGATGGTTGTATCTCCTCCTTTGTGCTTTCATGTCTAGATCTTATGAGCTCCGTTCATGACCAAAATCTCATCTATTTGTAATCATGCATGTTGTGTTTGTGGGGATCCAATGGATATTGAGATTACTATGTCAGATTGATTAATGGTTTTGTCTTATTGATTCTATCATGTTTGTGTTGTTTGTGATCTTGCATGCTCTCGTTGTTAGTAGATAGCTTGGCCAAGTAGTTGCTAGTGGCTCCAAGAGGGGGTATTTATGCTCGATAGTGGGTTCATGCCTCTATTTAATCTAAGGAAAGTGACAGAAATCTCTAAGGTTGTAGATGTGTTGTTGCCACTAGGGAGAAAACAACGGTCTCTTGTTCATGGAACAAGTGGATTATTTACCTTACGCACTTTGCTTAAACCAGTTGTCTGTTGCTTAAAACTTAATACTGGAGGGGGTTCGGATGATAACCCAAAGGTGGACTTCTATTCATAGATGTAGTTGGATGGCGGTCTATGTATCTTGTTGTATTGCCCAATTGAATCTCATAGGATCATGAATGTCTATTATTGATTGTTATGCCTTGCTCAGTCCTGTCAATTGCCCTGTTGTAACTTGTTTACCCAGCATGCCATGTTTGTTTATCTAAGGAGAACACCTCTAGTGAACTATGGACCCCGGTCCAATCTTTACCATTGATACATCTTCCACTGTTATTGTTTACTTGTTGCAAACCACC
Source organism: Avena sativa (assembly GCA_916181665.1). Lineage (NCBI taxonomy): Eukaryota > Viridiplantae > Streptophyta > Magnoliopsida > Poales > Poaceae > Avena > Avena sativa. The sequence goes on along the minus strand of OV702284.1, from coordinate 179,322,215 downwards.
ATTACCTTCCACACCATACAGTTAATCCTTTGTTATAGCAAACCGATGAGATTGACAACGTCACTTTTTGTTGGGGCAAAGTCTTGAGTTTGTGTTGTCCATGTCTCCAAGTTGCTAGCAACACCTTTGAGTCGTTTCCTTCCTCCTACTGGTTCGATAACCCCGGTTTCTTACTAAGGGAAAACTTGCTGCTGTGCTCATCATACCTTCCTCTTGGGGTCTCCCAGCGAAGTGTTCACGCACTCATCATTCCACATTGACGCACCGCTGGAATATGCCAGAGACGCTGCGGTTGTACGACTCATTGTTGATGATGATATATGTGTGCGCGTGGCGCTTGATTTTCCTGGCCTACACCTCATCATCCGGAAGTTCTGCATTGGCGATGTAGTTCATGAAGGGTGCACCCATGATGGCACTTCCCGAATGGTGAAGACGCTCTCGTCCACCGGCTAGAGAGAATCTGGCTGACGACCGGGTGGGACACCCGAGTCGGCATCCCCTGAGCCACTTGCACTTAACGATCAAGCAGCCCCCAGGTATTTCGAGCAGCGAGGTACTGGCGTTTTCGATCCCATGGGTGGTTGCTTGCTCGCGGAGCCGGCAGCCCACGGGTTCTTCATTCCAGCAGCCCCTAGGTCCACCACCCAAATGATGGAGTCGGATTTGGGGGAGGGGGTGATGCTGGGCTTGCGCAGGTGCTCCAAGGAGACACCGGGAGGATTTGCCGGCCTGGTGGATCCGAGTCTAGCAAGTCGTCCAGTTCATTATTGGCGCGAGGGACATGATGGAATTCACACCCCTCGAAATAGGCACCGATCCGATGAATGTGGAACTGGTACAAGGCCATGTTGGCATCCCGGGCATCCCACTCTCCGGATACTTGATGCACCACCAAATCCGAAGCCCCAAAGCATAGGATCTGACGAATGTCGATTTCTTTGGTGAGCCGAAGGCCATGCACCAATTCTTAGTATTCGGCCACATTATTCAAGGTGGTGATCTAGAGCACATATTCTAGCCGTTCTCCCGTGGGAGAGGTGAGCACGACGCCGGCTCCCAAGCTGAAAGGATACGGATGTCGCCTAGAGGGGGGGTGAATAGGCGATTAAAACTTTTCCTAGAGTGGCTCAACAAAGGCGGAATAAAACTAGTGTTTACTTTGTAAAGCACAACCTAGAAACAACTAAGGTTTACCTATGTGCACCAACAACTTATGCTAAGCAATACAAGCAACACAGTGATAGCAAGATATATATTACTTCAAGCACGAAGGCTATCACAATGTAAAGTGCATAAATAAAGAGCTCGTGTATAGAGATAACCGAGGCACGTGGGGACACCGATATTTTACCGAGTTCCTCCCAACATGGAGTACGTCTCGTTTGGAGAGGGGGTGGCATCAAACCACCAACGCCACAAAAGGCCTCCCTTATTCTCCGGTGAATCTCACCCCAATGGGATCGATCCACGCTTCCACTATCGGTGCACTTGTCGGTGGCAACCGGAACCTCTCACAAGGTTGGGGCACAACTCCACAACTTAATTGGAGGCTCCCAACAAACGCCACAAAAGGCCTCAACAAATGCCACCAAGGCTACAATGCCACCAAGGCCACAAAACCGTCTAGGGTTCCAAGAACCCAAGAGGGACAAGCTCCAATGAGAAATTCAAACCAAATCCTCCGAGGAGAACTCAAACCGATGCAACAAATGCAAATGGCAAGAACACCACAAAGATGCTCAAATCCCTCACTCTCAAGTTCCAACAAAGCTACCAAAGCTATTGGGGGAACAAGAGAGGAGAAATCAAAGAGAGACACAAAATCCCCCAAAATCTAGATCCCCAAAGATACACTCACAAAGAGATGTTTTGGTTTGGTCAAAACGTAGATCTAGATCTCCTCCAACAACCCCTCAAATATTTGCAAGAATCAATGGAGGGGTGTGTAGAAATAAAGCTTAAAGAGTAGAGCAAATGGGGGCAAAGCTTGGGCAAGAAAAGGAGGAAGAAGTAACCCTAAAAGGCAAAGGGGCAAAGATATTTATAGGCCTAGGCAAAATATGGCCGTTGGAGCCTTTATGTAGCGGTAGTACCGGAAGTTCAAGCGGTACTACCGGAGAACTCCGGTACTACCGGACCAGGTACCGGACTTGGTACCGGAAGACCAATATTCAAACTTCATAAGCCCTGGCCACAGCGGTAGTACCATTGATGCTACCGTAAAGCGGTAGTACCGCAAATGGCAACCGGTACTACCGGACGTGAAGTCGAATCAGCAGTTTAGACGAAAAAGTCTCTGTCATGCCAACGTTCAAAAGTCTCTGCCCTGTGCGGTACTACCGCATTTTAGTAACGGAGCAGGCAGAAGCTTTTGACAAGTGGTCAAAAAGCTACTGTCGCGCTAGGTACTAAAATGCAGTACTACCGCTTTTTAGTACCTAGCCCGACAGAGGCTTTTTGACAGTTAGTCAAAACCTTCTGTCGCATCCAGTAGCAAAACGCGGTACTACCGCTTTTTGGTACAGCACCAGGCAACTATTCAAACGTCAATAACTTTTGACTGGAAGCTCCGATTGACCCGATTCCAATTGCGTTGGATAGAGGACGACAAGGGCTTCCCAATAAATGGTGGAAATATTGATTATCACCAAGTGAGAAAGTATAAAGTATAATAATGTGATATACCTCACTTGGTGAGAAACCGAAAAGCCGCATAAATCAAAATCTCAACAATATACAAAAGGGAGATCCGATTTTGATGAACAAGAGCTTGTTATGGAGACTACCACAAGCTCTATATCCTCACATGGATAATACCAAATAACACCCAAATACGATGATGCACGTATGCAAAGGTTTGAGCTCTCTCTGAACGATGTGACCGAATTACTCATACGAGAGCCCCTCTTGATAGTACGGTTATCTATCCTAAACCCGGTCTCACACACACAAAGTGAGACCGGCAAAAGGGAAAACCTATCAAGATTATACCTTTGCCTTGAGCATTCCACTTGAGCTCGATGTAGACGATCTTTCCCTTCTCAAGATGGGACGCCTTTCTTAATTCCTCATCATCGACCTCGCATATTGAGCATGCCCAACATATCTTCTTTGCATTTCATCGACCTTGAAGCCAACACATGCTCCAAGTGATTCCAATGGACAAATCCTACAAGTATAACTTAATACACACATTAGTCCATAAATATTGTCATTAATTACCAAAACCACACATGGGGGCCCAACATGTTCTTTCACAAGCCCCAGCGCATCTTCGAGCCATCAAAGTGCATCCTCCAGTGGTTCGAGTCAGGAACCGGCGGCAAATAATGGGTCTCGGCCTAGTCGACGAAGAAACCCGCCAACGCCTGTGACTTGATGGTGATTCTTGGCTCGTACTAGATGGAGCAGGCGGCTAGCTCAATAGCCCATTTGGCCACCCGGCCGTCGGCATCCTTGGTGCCGATGATCTCCGAGAGGGGAGTTGTGGAAACCACCTTAAGAGGATGCTCCTGGAAGTAGTGCTTGAGATTCTTGCACACCAGATGTACACCATAGACCATATTTTGGTAGTGTGGGTAGTTCTGCTTGGAGAGGGACATCACTTCGCTCAGATAAGACGAGCCTCTAAGCCGGCTGGGTCTCGCCTTCCTCGTGGCGCTCCACTACCAGGACGACACTGACGACCCGGTTGTTGGATGCTATATAGAGCAACATCGTCTCCTCAGCAGGCGCGTCCAACACAGGTGTTGTGGATAGCATGTGCTTGAAGTTGTGGAATGTGGCATCCACCTGCGTGGTCCAGGTGAACTTGTACGTCTTATTCATCAACTGGTAGAGCGGAAGTGCTTTCTCATGCAACCGACTGACGAACCGGCTTAGGAAGGCCAAACACCCGGTAAACTTCTAGACGCCAAGCAATCTCTTCGGTGGCTGCATCCTATCGATGGACACAATCTTCTCTGGATTCGCCTTGATCCCTCTTTGTGAAACGAGGAACCCGAGGAGCTGGCCGGCTAGGATGCCAAAAACGCATTTCTCCGGGTTCAGCTTCATCTGGAACCAATGGAGGTTTGCAAATGTCTCACGCAGGTCATCGAGGAGGGTACGCTTCTCCTTCATCTTGATCACCATGTCATCCATGTACGCATGCACATTCCGGCCGATTTGCGAGTGCAGGAATTTATACATGCAACGCTCATAAGTGGCGCCTACATTATTCAAGCCAAAAGGCATGGTCACATAGCAGTAAGTCCCGTATGGGGTAATGAACGACGTCTTTATTTGATCAGCCAGATTTAACCGAATCTGATTGTAACCGAAGTAGCAGTAAAGAAAGGACAACAAATCACACCAGTATGTAGAGTCTATGAATTGACCGATGCGGGGCAAGGCGAATGGGTCTTTTAGGCATGCCTTGTTCAGGCTCGTGTAGTCGATACACATGCGTCAGGTCTTGTTCTTCTTTAACACCAGGACCAGGTTAGCCAGCCAGTTTGGGTGGTATACTTACATGATAAACCTGGCTGCTAGCAACAGGGTGATCTCGTCACCAATAACTTTCCTCTTGTCCTCCACGAAGCAGCGGAGAGGTTGCTTGACCGGCTTGGCATCAAGCGCATATGGATTAAGTGCTCCGCAAACTCCCTCGGAACACCTGGCATGTCTTTTGGAGACCATGCGAAAATGTCATGATTCTCAAAGAGGAAGTCGACGAGCGCTCTTTCCTATTTGCTGTCCAAGCCAATGCCAATGGTGACGCACGTGGACAGATCGGCCTGGTCGAGCGGGATCTACTTCGTCTCCTTGGACGGCTGGAATGCCATGTCTCCGATCGGCTTCATGCTAGCCAGAACTTCCTACTAAGCCAACGCAACATTATGCATGATCTCACGCTTCTCTTCTGTGATGACGAGGGCTTCCGCTATCTTCGAGCCCTCCGCCGTGCACTCCATCGACCGCCTGTAGCATCCAGACACGGTGATCACGGCGTTTGGCCCCTACAACTTCATCTTGAGATATGCGTAGTGGGGGACGGCCATGAATTTTGCGAGGACGAGAAGCCCGAGGAGAGCGTGGTAGGTGCTCGTCAGGTTCCCCACCTCAAACCACACCATCTCATGGCAAAAGTTATCCTTGGTGCTGAATATGACATCCAGCCGGATTTTCCCCAGCGGAGAGCATGGGGGTCCTGGTACCACGCCGTGAAATACAGTGCTCGATGGATGCAGGTCACACTCCCAGATTCCAAGCTTTTCCATGGAGGCTCGGTAGATCAAGTTGAGGTTGTTGCCTCCGTCGATGAGAACGCGCGATAAGTGGCAGGTTCATTCGTTGGAGACAAGGAGAGGGTCCAGCACCATCGCATAGCCCCCGGGATTCGGCAAGAGATCCGGCTGATCCTCACGGCTCCACGTAACCAGAGTCTTGGACCAGTTTAGGTACTGGGGATCAGATGGACGATAGCGCTCACCTCTGCGATGCGCCTCCTCTGACTATGCTTGTCATCCGGCTCGGAGACGAAGATGTGATAGGAGGCATGATGTTGCGGGTAAGCACCATTGTTGTTATGGTTGTCGGCTTCCCTAGTCGGCAGTGGAGGTCCACCGGGAGGGGGTGGGGGAGCAGGGGCAAGCTGCCCTACTCTCTAATCTGGCGGGTCCAGCTGCACTACCGGGTGGTGTGCGTAGCTAGCTTGAAGGGACCGTTATGGTACATGCACGGACCCTCAAACATCTGCTCGAAAGTGAACCAAGCCTTCTGCCTCTTATCATCACCAGCCGGCGTGTCTTGCACCGTGTTGACCTGCCTCTGGTGATACCGAGGAATTTGCTGTTCAGCCGGGCATTTTCCCTAGTAGCGACGGTCATTGTGTGGCCGTCTAGATGATCCGGAATCCCTACCTTGGCCGCTCGGCCTATCTCGAGCCGGATTGGTGGGAACCGGTCATCCCTCGGCATTCACCCGTAGGGGTTTCTTCATTGTTGCGTCAGGAGTAGTATACTGTTCAACGATGGTCATGCATTCCGCCATGGTCTTGGGCTCGTCACACAGTAGACGGTGGCGGATCATAGTGCCCTCCCGGCACCCCTTGATGAAGAAGTCGATTGCTTGGTTCTCCACTATTCATTCACACGCAGCTCCATCCATCGGGCGAGATACTCATGGTCAGACTCGCGGTCGCCTTGGACGCACAGAGACAGGTCGTGAGGTTAACTCGGACGCTTGTAGGTGTTGTTGAAGTTGCGGACAAAGACCTTTTCGAAGTCAGGCTAGGCGTTGATGCTGTTGGGAGCGAGGTTGTTGAGCCAAGTCTTGGACGAACTGGTCAACATGAGGGGCACATAGCATACCACCACACGCTTATTGCCATGAGCGATTTCAACTGTCATGGAGTAGTCTCCGATCCTACGGCTTCATGTTGTTGTCGTACTTGGGGGTTGTCCCGTGGCAAGGAGAAATTATCCGGGAACGGCTCACTCCGGATGCGTAGTTTGAAGCAAACTGGTCTAGTAGAATCTTCCTCCTCCGTGATGCGGGCTTGCATTAGGAGATCAATGCAATATCGCACGTCTGGTTCAACTGGATTGGGCGCTCCCACTCGGACAGAGAGGCGGGATGGAGGGGAGGAGGGGTGGCCCGCTCCTACCGGCTATGCTGGCACGGCCAACTTGCTGTTTACTACACCTTGGTCATTGTGCGGTTGGATCTTATGGCCCGAGTGGCGATGCTTGTTGCGAGCCTTGCCTCTATGAGGGGAGGATGATTGGTGGGTGTGGCGAGGTTCGCCTCGGCTATCCCTAGGCGGCTGGTTTCCCTTGGTGCCATTGTCGCCCTCCTGCGCCTGCCGGATGGCATCAGCCTGCTCATCTGCGAAGTGGAGGAGCTTCTGCACCCGGAGGTCTGGCTGGGCTCTTGCCTCACCCTCCAAGTGAGGCAACTCATCTGCGGCAGCCCTTGCCGTGCGCAGGTTCATGATTGGTGCGTCGTAGGTAGGCTGAAGGAGAAAAGGGGCAGGATTTTAGCGCCATCCATCTCCAAGCGAGCTCCTAGATCTCCCTCATGGCGTTGCACGTGACCCAGGTGGCTTGGATCGTGGCTAACTGATAGCTGTGCGATTCTACACATTTTTTATGGTTTTTATAGATGGTTTTCGTTTTGATTTGATGGTTTTCCAGCTTTACCTAACGCTAATACTTCGGTAGCAAAGAAAACTTGGTTTTTAATGTGTGTTTCAGGTTCTGAACATCACTAGAGGGATTTAACAACAAAAACACAACATTTAGACGAAAACAAGCAAGTCACTTTTTGGAAGCAATCGAGGGGAATTTACTACAACTTTAACAAGCAACTATACATCGGGAATATTTTTCCGCCGTATAGTTCCCACCGTATATCTGCCATCTCCTTCGTCTTATTAAAAGGGACAACTTTCATGAAGAGGCCAAGGTCAAAAACAGAACACATGAGCCGCCATCCCATCCAGAAGAGAGAAAGAAGAGATCTAGAGAAGGAGAAGACGTTCATCATCTCGCTCCACGATCTTCGATCTTCGATCTCCCAGCCACCACACCTGCATAGCCATCACTTATACTTGAGAGAGAGAGATCTCCACCTTGCAAGACTATGGTTTGAGATTGTTCTTCCCATCTTGAATTGTGTTGGATTTATTTCTATTTCTTATTGTGGATCTCCATGGTAATATCAAGAAGAACTCCCTTTATTTAATTATATCGATGATGCTTTATTCTCTCATGTGTAAGTTCCCTTGGGAGTGGGAGATGTAGGGGATTGGTGAGATGTGATGTGCGTATATGTTTTCCATCAAGTTTGTGGTTGATTTTAATTACTATATTATGTGTGCTTGACTATCCGTGGGATGCTTAATGCATGTTGTCCAATTAAGGGCCCAGACAACATGATGCTTTGTTCTACATAGATAGAATCTTGTTTGCTAGCAGACCGGCGACCCTCGAGTGACACGGGGATATCAATGGAAAACTAGTTTGACTTGAGGATAACGAGGAACCGCAGAGCTTATTGCATTAGTCCGATCCAAGGAGCTTAATTTCTAAGCAACCTGAAGGATCTTAATCGTCTAGTGACTAACCATGGTTGTGGTAAATAGGCTAGTAGGATTATTGAAGTTGGGATGAAATCTACCAAGTGGAGTTCCGGCTAATTATGGGTTGCTCACCTACGCACATACTTATAAGATTATAATTGTTAAATTTATCACTTATCCATCCGGCACATTCACTATCACCATGAATTAAAACTCCCCGCGCCTACTTCGTCATCTGTAGAAAACAACAAATAAATCGTTCTTTACTCTTATGCTTTTTATTTCTAAAGTTTACATTTTAGTTTTATTTAAATACTTTCGTTAAATCCAAATTCTATTCTCATTTTCAATACTTGCAGTCAATTAACTCGAATACCTGTGACAACTTCGGGTGTGATAGAGACTTCACCAATAAACACTTACCTTTGGGCTCCCCGTGGGATCGACATATTAACTTCAAAACTAGCTACAAACGACCTGTGCACTTGCAACCATCACTAACCGGGGTGAAACCGTGAGCACGGTGGTACTCGCACATGGTGTTGTCCATATGGTACTTGGCTGAAACCATCCCATGGGCCTCCTTGAGGAGGGATTCCAACCAGCTTCCACCATTGCGGCCACCTCAGCTGGATCATCTTTGGGGTCAACCGGGGTGAGGAGCTTGTTAATGGCTCGCTCCACGGGCTCTTTCTCCCGAGGCGGAGCGGATGCCCCAGCTCTGCCCTCGGCGCGCTCGAGTGCGGGCCGACGGTTGTGACCCGATCCAGCTGCTCCAGGATGGTGGCGGCGTAGACTGGCAGGTCGCCGAACAGCAGGACGGTGTCGTCCGCCGAGAAATTAGATCGGGTGAAGAACGAAGCGTTGTCGATAACGCAATCAAACTTGCCCAAAGTGAGCAAGAGGCCGAAAGCCAAGTGATCCCCAATAGAGTTGCAAGGTTCCGTGCGGAACGATACTCCAGTTGTATCCATTCTGCCCCGTGGTGCGCACCAAATATCGTTGCTAGGGAAATGATAGTGCCTAAGGAGGCTGGATAGAATGTGGGAACGAGCAGGGAATCTATGATGGTGCCCTCAGGCAGGACTGGATACAAGCAAGTGTGCAGGACACAGGAAGTACCCACGTTCGGGGCACTCGTGGTGAGGTACAACCCCTACTCTTGCCGATATGCCTATCTCTGGATGAACACCAAGAACTACAAGGGCTCCTTGAGCTGTATGAGTGCTATCTATCTAGCAGAGTCCAACCCTCACTACAAATGACCCGCTGACCTTTATATAGGGCGAGGGCAGTGGTTACATTGGCCGGGCCGGCTGGCGGGCCCCAATCGGTTAGTTACTGTCAACACCCGTATTTTTAATCCTAGATGCCTGTTATGCCATACATCGCAATCCCAGGATTACCATTTTTGCGAGACATAACAGAATTGGATACCATAGTACATCATCCATTACAAACCGTACATAAGTTCTTACACAAATAGGGATCTCATGATCCAGTTCTTAATACAACATCAAGCAGCGGAATACGTAATAATAACGGTAGCGTAGGCGAAGCTCCATCTTCGGGGTCACAGGCAATGCTGACGATGGGAGATGATCCTAGTTGTCGTAACCTTCCTGGCGTCCATCCTCCAGGTACTCCTCTTCATAGTCTGGCCATGGGAATAGCCAGGGACAAAGCCATGAGTACTCTTTAAGTACTCGCAAACTAATACTAACAAGTGAAAGGGGGTTTTGATAATAGGACACTAGGCTCTAGGGTTATTTTGCAAAAGCCATATTTATCTCTACTAAGTTCCAAAGCTAGTCACAATTTTATAACTCCTAAGGGGGATCTTGTACTTATGTCACAACTCTGTTGTGGTAAAGTCAAAGTCTCAATTCATTTCACGAGTCATTTTTAAAAGTCTAACGGGGGAACAATATGGCCACTCCAACTATCCATAACCGCAGACGCGGCTATTCGAATAATTTGACACTTTGCAGAGATTGTACACTTTCACCACAACATTCGATACATCCGTCAGGAACAAATCCTGAATTCACCATACTCAGTATGTGGATAACCAATCCTAACCTTTCAATTACACGCCCTAGTATAAGCACCTCTCCTGTGAGTTTGGCCTCCCAACCATGACCAACTGTCATCTTGGGTACTGCACAGATGGACAATCTTCACAAGGTAGCCTCAGCTCAGACCTTGGCCGTGAGGGAACTAATACTAAGGTATATAAGTTTCCAGTCAAGCCCTACCCAATCTTCGGATATTGTGGTTGTATGATAAAATTGGAAGGGTATCGCATCCAGACAACCATCAGTTTTATAAAGGGCTAAGGCTCATGCCTCAACATTTTCATCACCAAAATCATCAGGTGTTAGGAACACATGTCCAAAACATTTCAATAGAATGATCCATCATTCCAAGGTTTTCATAACCATTTTTCCACCAAGTATTCCTATCTAAAGTTGATCAAGTTTTATGCTTAGCACTAGCATCTGCAAGTGGGGGTAAGTACTAATGAGGGGTGGTAAACTAGTGGAGTTCTAACTAAGTACAACCTTATGTCTCAGGCTGATATCAAGGTTTCTAACTTAGGCCAAATTTTATGCTCTTTATGCAACCTTCACATATCTTTCTAGTATCTACCAATCTCTTAAGTAAACTCTAAGTAAGCTTTGATAAAGAAATAAAGTAAGAAGCTTGCAAGTAAAAACTAGGATTGGTTTATCAAGTGGATATGATCACATATGCTTAAGGCATATAGTGGGCATAGTAACAAGTAGTGGTTTGTGGCATCAGTAGGGTATCTTGCAAGGGTTAGCTTGCACATTCACTAGTAGTATTAGGCTTGCATGATTTTCAATATAATCTTGCCTTGTGCAGAGCAGTGGTTGAAGTTCTCCTCGGCTTCTTCCTCGTAGAATCCTCCTTCCTCCTCGTATCCTTGGTCGGTACTATCGTCTATAAATAAATATGAGGTACACAATCACCAAACAATACTTAACTACTTGCATTCATCACACAAGAGGGTCCTGTAGATGATCTAACATCATCTCTAATCATTACAATATTAAGGCTTGGTTTAATTCCTTTTATTTTTAGAAAAGTAATTTCTACTCATTGAAAAACTACTTAAGATTTAATATTCTCCAAACCAAACATGGGATCATGTTGACACATGTCATCACCACATATTTTAGTTCATGGGAATGCGATTTAAAATGGTGTCACAATTTAATAAGGTTTTACCCTTTTATTTTAATTAATTAAAGTGACTAGAAATGCCTATGGGGCATTCTTTTATTACTTGAACATTATTTCTGCAAGTAAACCTATATATTTTTATATATTCTGAAAGCTATGGTTAAATGTGATTTTTGAGAGTTGGAATCAACTCAAAAGCTATTATGGTTTAAATTTGAAAAATGTTTGAATGCAGAAAAGCTTCTGCCTTGTTATTTTTACCAAGGATGATCTATAGATCCAAATGACTTGAATCCAACGGGTTTGGATTCAGCATTCCCAGAACTTTCCAACAAAATTGGTTTCATTCAATTTGGTGCACTGAATTGATCTGGGTTGATTTTTGAAGTTAGGTACATAAGTGAGTTTGAAATAAAATAGAAAAGGTTTAATTCAAATAACTGGGCTGCGCAGGAAAGGTTAACGGGCCGGCCTGCTAAGCGTAGCGCTTCCGCGGGCTGCTTAAGTGGGTGTCCCCACTCGTCAGTGAAACAGGGGGGTGCGAAACGGTACGGGGTAACGTGGGTCGTTCGATTTGATTCTAATCCAACGGCTGAGAGTCATCGTCGACGTTGAGCAACGCCGGCGAGACAGAAACCTAGCGCGGCCAGTGGGGGTTGCTGGGGGCTCACCGGGGTGCTGGCGAGGGTCGGCGAGGCGGGCGAACGACGAAGTCGACGACGGCAAACTCAAGGGTGGTCGCGGCAGCTCCTGGGGTGGACGAAATCGATGGCGCCCTTCTTCTCCAGAGGCGGCGGGCTCCGGTGAAATTCCGGCAAAGTGCTGCTCGCCTTGCTCCGGGAACGGTGTGGCACGATCAGTGATAAGAGGGGAGTAGAATGGTGTGAAGAATTCGAGCGGGGGTGGCCTCTATTTATAGTCGAGCGAGGGGACCGACGGGGCGCACGGTGAGCTCGTCGGGGGCGATGGTACAGATGGCTATTGGCATGGGCGAAGGTAGGGGACGGTGCGGTGTTCCCTGGCGATGCTCAACGACATGGTTTCAAGGCATGGGGCGGTGCGGCTTGGTCTGGAACATGCGACGCTCTGCGCGGCAGAGGCGGCGTCTTCTACGGTGAGCGGTGGCTGTGCGTCACGGGGCGGCGAACGGGGATGTCTGGCGGTCTCCTGGGTCGGTGGTGATCGTATATGCACGCGGCGAGGGCGGCGCGCGGTCTGTGGGCTTCGGTCGAGGGTGGCGCTCTGGCGCACGCTCGGCATGGTCGCTGGCGGTTTGGGCGCGGTCCGTGCGTGTGGTCCAGGGGTTGGCAAGGTTCGAGCGGTGGACAGGGAGTGGCGGTGGACGGTGGGCTGCCTCCCAGACATGCTGGCTAGGCTTGCTTCTCCTCCTAGCTTGCTGTCGACATGGGGGTGACATGGGTGTGCTCGGCTGTTCACCATTGATGGCAATGCCAAGCTTATAGTGGGGCTAGTGCTTGGTTTAACTTGCTAGATGATCTACTGAGATGGTGGTGAGCTAGAGAGGGAACAAGTTAGGCTTCCATCACTGCTCACTATAGTGTTTAGATTTTGTATGATTTGTGTTTGCAACCTGTTTGATGAAATGGCCGCATGAATTCAAGTTTTGAATTTTGAAAAGATTTTTGGTGGGTGTGCTAGATTGGTGCTGGTGAGTCTGCAGATGCTTGGGTTTTGAAAGTTGAGCTTGTTTGAGTGGTTTTTGAAAAAATGGGATCTTCCCATATGATAAAGATTCAATTTTGAATTGTCATTTAAACTATGCATTTGAAAGTTTCTGGATGAGTACATTCAAGGGGTGAAAAGATCCAGAAAAGTTTCTGTTAGGTTCTGAAAGTTTGAGAAAGCCAAAGTAGGCATGGGAGTTAAATTGGTCAAAATGACCATTCCTTTATTTTATTTGTTTTGCTTTATTTGTCTTTGGGAGAAGTGTGGGAAATTTTTTAGATGATGTTTATGTCACCTAAGAAACATTTTACAAGCAAGGAAACATACAAACAAGGTGGTTCAAAAGAATTTCAAATTCAATCCATACTCATATGCATGCATTCCTAATTTTATTTAGAAAAGTTTTTGTTAACCCTAATTTTGATGATTAGAAATTGATGATCCAAATTTAGTATTTTTGGGATGTTACAAACCTTCCCCCTTAAACAAAATCTCGTCCCGAGATTTGGAAAAGGACGAAAAGATTACCTAGGATTTGAAGAGATCGGGAAACTCCGTCCTGATGTGATCTTCATGCTCCCAGGTAGCTTCCTCTTCCGTGTGGTTGCTCCACTGAATCTTGAGAAACTTGATGCTTCGGGTTCGGGTAGTTCGAAAAGCTTCTTCCAAAATACGGATGGGTACTTCGGGATAGGTCAGGTCATCGTTGATCTCTATGGTCCGGTGGTCGATATTTTTGAACACTTCGGTCTTCTCGGGGACTTCGAGACACTTGCGAAGTAATGAGATATGGAAAACATTGTGCACGGCTGACATCTCTTCGGGTAGTTCCAATTGATACGATACTTCACCTCGACGGTTCAGAATCTTGAAAGGTCCGATATATCTGGGGGCTAACTTTCCTTTGAGTTGGAAACGCTGCATTCCCTTCAATGGCGACACTTTCAGATAAACAAAATCTCCTATGTTGAAGGCGAGGTCTCGACGTCTCTTGTCGGCGTAACTCTTTTGTCTGGATTGGGCGGTCTTGAGGTGTTCACGAATCTTGTGAACCTTCTCTTCTGCTTCTCGTAGGATGTCGGGTCCGAAGATCTGACTTTCTCCTACTCCCGACCAGTTCAAAGGGGTGCGACACTTCCTTGCGTACATGAATTCAAATGGGGCCATTTGCAAACTGGCTTGATAACTGTTATTGTATGAAAATTCTACAAACGGCAGACAGTCTTCCCACTTGGATCCATATTCTAACACACATGCTCTCAGCATATCTTTGAGTATTTGGTTTACTCGCTCCGTTTGTCCATCGGTCTGAGGGTGATACGCGGTACTGAAATCTAGACGGGTTCCTAAACCTTCTTCGACTTTCTTCCAGAATCTCGAGGTAAACTGAGTTCCTCGATCCGATACGATGTTCTTGGGGACTCCATGCAAACTAACGATTCTAGCGATGTACAACTCTGCTAGCTTCGAACTCTGATATGTGGTCTTGATGGGCAAGAAATGGGCGACTTTGGACAATCTGTCCACTATGACCCAGATAGAGTCATTTCCCCTACTAGAAGTAGGCAGTCCAGTGATAAAGTCCATTCCTACAGAATCCCATTTCCATTCCGGAATCTGCAAGGGTTGCAACAATCCAGCGGGTCTTTGATGTCCTACTTTGACTCGCTGACAAATATCACACTTGGCGATATAGCTTCCGATTTCTCTCTTCATATTATGCCACCAAAATTGCTCTTTTAAATCTTGATACATCTTAGTTCCTCCGGGATGGATAGAATAAAGCGTATCATGAGCCTCCTTCAAGATAACTCCTTTCAACTCAGAATCTGATGGTACACAAAGGCGTCCTTTGTACCACAAAACTCCTTCTTCGTCTTCGGTGAATCCGGGTACCTTGCATGTACCGATACGACGCTTGATTCCGTTGATACTAGCATTTTCCTTCTGTGCCTCTTTGATCTTACTGATCAAAGTGGGCGGGAGTTCTATGCTAGCCAAAAATCCTTCACTTACTAATTCCATTCGAAAATCTTCCATCTCTTTGTGCAAACTTGGTTGCTCCTTCAAAATCATGGAGTTCAAGCGGCACAGCAATCTGCTCAGGGCATCGGCTACTACGTTGGCTTTACCAGGGTGATAGTGAATTTCCAGGTCGTAATCCTTGATTAGCTCAATCCATCTTCTCTACCTCATATTCAGCTCCTTCTGAGTGAATATATACTTCAGGCTCTTGTGATCCGAATAGATCTCACAACGGTTTCCCATCAGGTAATGTCTCCATGTCTTCAGGGCTAGAACTATGGCTGCGAGTTCGAGGTCATGGGTTGGGTAATTTTGCTCGTGTTGCTTCAGTTGTCAAGATAGATAAGATATAACTTTGCCTTCTTGCATTAGCATACATCCGAGACCGATCTTGGATGCATCACAATACACATCGAAGGGCTTCGTGATATCCGGCATGATTAAGATTGGGGCTGAAATCAATCTCCTCTTGAGTTCTTGAAAACTTGCTTCACATTTGTCGGTCCATTCAAACATCTTGTCCTTCTTCAGCAATTGGGTCATGGGTCTGGCGATACTCTAGAATCCTTCTACGAATTTGCGGTAATATCCCGCCAATCCTAGAAATGCACGAACTTGGGTTTGAGTGGTTGGGGCTTGCCAATCTTCTACATCTTTCACTTTGGCAGGGTCAACGGCAATTCCTCCGACTGATACAATGTGACCGAGGAATCCTACCTCCTGTAACCAGAATTCACATTTTCTAAACTTTGCATACAGCTGATGCTCTCTAAGGGTTCCAAGAATGGTCCTTAGGTGTAGCTCATGTTCTTCTTCTGATTTGGAATAGATTAGAATGTCATCGATGAAAACAACGACAAACTTATCCAGGAATTCCATAAAAATCTTATTCACGAGATTCATTAAATAAGCGGGGGCATTGGTTAATCCAAAAGACATAACGGTATACTCGTACAATCCATATCTGGTGGTAAAGGCAGTCTTTGGAATATCCTCTGCATGAATTTTGAGTTGATGATAGCCGGTTCTAAGATCAATCTTAGAAAACACTTTGGCACCGGTCAACTGATCAAACAAATCTTCTATCTTGGGCAAGGGGTACTTGTTCTTGGTGGTGACATCATTCAACTTCCGATAATCCGTACACAAACGGTTACCTCCATCCTTCTTGTCCACAAACAAGATAGGTGATCTCCAAGGTGACGCACTTGGTTCAATCAATCCAATTTCCAGCATGGAATCCAGCTGCTTCTTCAATTCTGCGAGCTATGACGGGTTCATACTATAGGGTCTCTGGGCTATGGGTCCAGTTCCGGGGATTAGTTCGATGATGAACTCGATATCCCGATATGGGGAAATACCGGGCAAAACATCTGGAAATACATCGGGGTATTCACAGACTATCCGGACTTGGTCAATGGTAGGTTGGGCTATACTCTTGTTGCACTTGAATTGACGAGGTAAGGTTTCAGATATATGCTCGACTGATATTCCGGCGGTACTGGTCATGGTTATGGCTTTCTTGGCACAGTCAATCAATCCTTTATGTTTGGACATCCAATCCATTCCTAGTACTACTTCCAAACCTTTAGTTCCGAGTACTATCAGATTTGCATAAAAATCTATGCCATGGATTCGGATAGGGACGGCTTTGCAAATTTGCCTAGCCTTGGTGGTTGATCCGGGAATTTGAACAATCATAACATGCTTCAATTTGGTTGGTTGAATTTTACTAGTGCATGCAAATTCTTTGGTGACAAATGAATGCGATGCACCAGAATCAAACAACACTCTTGCAAGTACTGAATTAACAGAAAACATGCCCAGCACGATGTCTGGCGCTTCCTGAGCTTCTTCAGCATGCATGAGGAAAAGACGGCCATTGAGGTTGAGTGAATTCCCTGGGGCAAATCTTCTTCCTGGCTGAACACGACGCTGCTGCTGAGCTAGGACATTGGCATTGGGGGCTGTAGCATTATTCTTGTTGGGGCACTCGTTGGAATAGTGGCCTTTATTTCCACAGTCATAACAGGTCACTTGCGACTTGTCCTTGGCTGCTACAGGCACGACATTTCTTCCAGTCCTAGGGGCAGTGTTGGCGTTGGCGGTAGCATTGTTGTTGTTGAACTTGAGTGGGTCACGATTGAAATTGCTAGCGTTGCCTGGGTTGTTGTGATTTCCTCCGGGTCTAGGGTTTCCACGGTTGGGATAGGTCGGACGGTTCATCGGGGGTCTGTTGGTCCTTGGGGCAAATACTTGAGATGGGTTGGGGCGATACTTTGGGGTCTGATGGGTTCCTGGCTGATGCATCATGCGACGCTTGCGGTTCCCATTGGCTTGGTTGATCTTTCCTTCCATCTGGATAGCAGAGTCTACAAGGGCTTCAATATCCGCAAAGGGGATATTGACTAACACCGTCTGCATCTCGTCATGCAGACCATTCAGGAACCTTTCTTTCTTCTTGGCTTCGGTATCGATCTCATCCGGGGAATACCTAGCTAATGAAAAAAATTGTCACGGTATTCCACTACAGTCATCCTTCCTTGCTTCAGCTCTCTGAACTCATCTCTCATTCTCTTGATCAAACCTGGTGGCACATGGGTTCTGCTAAACTTGACCTTGAATTCCTCCCAGGTCATCATCTGGCCTCTGGTCATT
Source organism: Avena sativa (assembly GCA_916181665.1). Classification (NCBI taxonomy): domain Eukaryota; kingdom Viridiplantae; phylum Streptophyta; class Magnoliopsida; order Poales; family Poaceae; genus Avena; species Avena sativa. Next base: position 179,304,568 of record OV702284.1, on the reverse strand, counting down.
GCGCGAACACTGTTCCACCATGCCCTGGCATCTCCGGCTAGATAGTGGGTGGCGAACAGAACTTTCTCGTTGGCTTCCACTCCGGCTACTTCTAGGTTATTTTCCATGGTTTGCAGCCAATCATCGGCGTCTAGGGGTTCTTCTGACTTAGTGAAAACATGTGGGTTGGTATTCTGGAAATTCTTGAGCTTAGATCCGTGGTTGTCCTGATTTCCGTGGCCTTGGTTTTTGTGGGCAAGTTGGGCTATCTGCTGAAGTGTGGCTAGGTTGGCTTGACGTTCGGCTCTTTCAGCTTCATGGTCAGAAGTCAACATTTGCAGAATCTGCAACATCGGGTCCGGGGTTGAACCACTTCCTCCACGTGGCATCTTAAGATTGAGATAGATCATGAGAAAAGAGGGAAATTTCTAAGGTTTTGGGATCTTTGAAAAGTTTTTAAAGTTTGACTCATATTTTCTAGCAACTTGCCTTTTCCACTTATTCATTCATTCATAGCACTCAGTACAACACACACCACAACAAAGAAAAACAGATGGTTTTAAGAACCATTCTGAGAACTACGATACAGTGGGACCGAATACTACTCACTACGCTAGTGCTCAAGTGCTACTACTCCTCGGAATCTGTGGCCTCATCATCCTCATCATCATCGATGAAGGAGAAATCGTCCTCATCGGTGAAGAAATCCATAGCCTGATCCTCCAGAAAATCATCGTCATCGCTGAGATAGGAGTAGGGGTCTCCATGAAGATCTTCTCCGGCATTCTCCCTTTCCTCCAACTGCATGTCTCTCTCGTGGATGGTCTCCTCCAAAGATGAGATGCGGTTGCGAAGACGGGCAATAATGCGCTCCTTCTTGTCGAGTTGACGGCTGCGAGACTTGCGATCCTTTGCTAGCATGGCGATGGTTTGGTCCTTCGTCTTGATGATGGCAGACTTCTGGTTGCAGTAGTCATGGCAGTTTTCCAACTCCTGCCGACGATCGTACATCATGAAGCTAAGGTGGTCCAATTGAGTCTTCAGCTCGGGGTGGTATGGGGCTTCCAGTGGTTGTCCATTAGCATCACGCCTTGGGCAAAACTCAAAGCAAGTACCCTTGATCTGATTGATGCTCTGCCCACACAGACGGGAAAGAGCTTCCTGCATGGCCCTGGCAAGTCCATCGAGCCCGTTGTTTTCCCTCAAGGTAAACTGAATTCCCTCAGTAGTGGGAGGTTCAATCTTTCCTCGGAGACTTGCAACTATTAGCCACTGCAGGTCTTCTCCTCCTTGATCATTGAGCTGAGATCCGAAGAACTCGGGGTGCGGACGCTCCAGAAGCTCCGAAAGCTGGTCCAAATCCCTCTCAAAGATAAGGTCTCCTCCATGCCCCAACTGATAAAACTTTCTCTACTTCACGTCCATCTATAAGAATATAGGATGAGTAAGTTAGTAGAGTGATCAAGTGTGTCAAAATTTTATGTATTTACAAGAGTTTTTGAGGAACATGAATTTTCATGAAAGAATCAAGGGGATAAGAATGAGAATAAGTTTTTGTAAATATTTGTTTTCTTTGGTTTTGGAAACTAAGTTTTTGATTCAAACGTCCAATCTAAATAGGGTCTCCTATGGTCAGGATGGCTCTGATACCAACTTGTCAACACCCGGATTTTTAATCCTAGATGCCTGTTATGCCATACATCGCAATCCCAGGATTACCATTTTTGCGAGACATAACAGAATTGGATACCATAGTACATCATCCATTACAAACCCTACATAAGTTCTTACACAAATAGGGATCTCATGATCCAGTTCTTAATACAACATCAAGCAGCGGAATACGTAATAATAACGGTAGCGTAGGCGAAGCTCCATCTTCGGGGTCACATGCAATGCTGACGATGGGAGATGATCCTAGTTGTCGTAACCTTCCTGGGGTCCATCCTCCAGGTACTCCTCTTCATAGTCTGGCCATGGGAATAGCCAGGGACAAAGCCATGAGTACTCTTTAAGTACTCGCAAACTAATACTAACAAATGAAAGGGGGTTTTGATAATAGGACACTAGGCTCTAGGGTTATTTTGCAAAAGCCAGATTTATCTCCACTAAGTTCCAAAGCTAGTCACAATTTTATAACTCCTAAGGGGGATCTTGTACTTATGTCACAACTCTGTTGTGGTCAAGTTAAAGTCTCAATTCATTTCATGAGTCATTTTTAAAAGTCTGACGGGGGAACAGTATGGCCACTCCAACTGTCCATAACCGCGGACGCGGCTATTCGAATAGTTTGACACTCTGCAGAAATTGTACACTTTCACCACAACATTCGATACATCCGTCAGGAACAAATCCTGAATTCACCATACTCAGTATGCGGATAATCAATCCTATCCTTTCAATTACACGCCCTAGTATAAGCACCTCCCCTGTGAGTTTGGCCTCCCAACCATGACCAACTGTCATCGTGGGTACTGCACAGGTGGACAATCTTCACAAGGTAGCCTCAGCTCAGACCTTGGTCGTGAGGGAACTAATACAAAGGTATATAAGTTTCCAGTCAAGCCCTACCCAATCTTCGGGTATTATGGTTGTACGATAAAATTGGAATGGTATCGCATCCAGACAACCATCAGTTTTATAAAGGGCTAAGGCTCATGCCTCAACATTTTCATCACCAAAATCATCAGGTGTTCGGAACACATGTCCAAAACATTTCAATAGAATGATCCATCATTCCAAAGTTTTCATAACCATTTTTCCACCAAGTATTCCCATCTAAAGTTGATCAAGTTTTATGCTTAGCACTAGCATCTACAAGTGGGGGTACGTACTAATGAGGGGTGGTAAACTAGTGGAGTTCTAACTAAGTACAACCTTATGTCTCAGGCTGATATCAAGGTTTCTAACTTAGGCCAAATTTTATGCTCTTTATGCAACCTTCACATATCTTTCTAGTATCTACCAATCTCTTAAGTAAACTCTAAGTAAGCTTTGATAAATAAATAAAGTAAGAAGCTTGCAAGTAAAAACTAGGATTGGTTTATCAAGTGGATATGATCACATATGCTTAAGGCATATAGTGGGCATAGTAACAAGTAGTGGTTTGTGGCATCAGTAGGGTATCTTGCAAGGGTTAGCTTGCACATTCACTAGTAGTATTAGGCTTGCATGATTGTCAATATAAGCTTGCCTTGTGCAGAGCAGTGGTTGAAGTTCTCCTCGGCTTCTTCCTCGTAGAATCCTCCTTCCTCCTCGTATCCTTGGTCGGTACTAGCGTCTATAAATAAATACGAGGTACACAATCACCAAAAAATACTTAACTACTTGCATTCATCACACACAAGGATCCTATAGATGATCTAACATCATCTCTAATCATTACAAGATTAAGGCTTGGTTTAATTCCTTTTATTTTTAAAAAAAGTAATTTCTACTCATTGAAAAACTACTTAAGATTTAATATTCTCCAAACCAAACATGGGATCATGTTGACACATGTCATCACCACATATTTTAGTTCATGGGAATGTGATTTAAAGTGGTGTCACAATTTAATAAGGTTTTACCCTTTTATTTTAATTAATCAAACTGACTAGAAATGCCTATGGGGCATTCTTTTATTACTTGAACATTATTTCTGCAAGTAAACCTATATATTTTTATATATTCTGAAAGGTATGGTTAAATGTGATTTTTGAGAGTTGGAATCAACTCAAAATCTATTATGGTTTAAATTTGAAAAATGTTTGAATGCAGAAAAGCTTCTGCCTTGTTATCTTTACCAAGGATGATCTATAGATCCAAATGACTTGAATCCAACGTGCTTGGATTCAGCATTCCCAGACCTTTCCAACAAAATTGGTTTCATTCAATTTGGTGCACTGAATCGATCTGGGTTGATTTTTGAAGTTGGGTACAAAAGTGAGTTTGAAATAAAATAGAAAAGGTTTAATTCAAATAACTAGGCTGCGCGGGAAAGGTTAACGGGCCGGCCTGCTAAGCGTAGCGCTTCCGCGGGCTGCTTAAGTGGGTGTCCCCACTCGTCAGTGACACAGGGGGGGTGCAAAGCGGTACGGGGCAACGTGGGTCGTTCGATCTGATTCTAATCCAACGGCTGAGAGTCATCGTCGACGTTGAGCAACGCCGGCGAGACAGAAACCTAGCGCGGCCAATGGGGGTTGCTGGGGGCTCACCGGGGTGCTGGCGAGGGTTGGCGAGGTGGGCAAACGACGAACTTGACGACGGCGAACTCAGGGGTGGTCGTGACAGCTCCTGGGGTGGACAAAATCGATGGCGCCCTTCTTCTCCAGAGGCGGCGGGCTCCGGTAAAATTCCGGCGAAGTGCTACTCGCCTTGCTCCGGGAACGGTGTGGCACGATCAGTGATGAGAGGGGAGTAGAATGGTGTGAATAATTCGAGCGGGGGTGGCCTCTATTTATAGTCGAGCGAGGGGACCGATGGGGCGCACGGTGAGCTCGTCGGGGGCGATGGTACAGACGGCTATTGGCATGGGCGAAGGTAGGGGACGGTGCGGTGTTCCCTGGCGATGCTCAACGACATGGTTTCGAGGCGTGGGGCGGTGCGGCTTGGTCTGGAACATGCGACGCTCTGCGCGACAAAGGCGGCGTCTTCGACGGCGAGCGGTGGCTGTGCGTCACGGGGCGGCGAACGGGGATGTCTGGCGGTCTCCTGGGTCGGTGGTGATCGTATATGCACGCGGCGAGGGCGGCACGCGGTCTGTGGGCTTCGGTCGAGGGTGGCGCTCTGGCGCACGCTCGGCATGGTCGCTGGCGGTCTGGGCGTGGTCCGTGCGTGTGGTCCAGGGGTTGGCAAGGTTCGAGCGGTGGACAGGGAGTGGCGGTGGACGGTGGACTGCCTCCCAGACATGCTGGCTAGGCTTGCTTCTCCTCCTAGCTTGCTGTCGACATGGGGGTGACATGGGTGTGCTCGGCTGTTCACCATTGATGGCAATGCCAAGCTTACAGTGGGGCTAGTGCTTGGTTTAACTTGCTAGATGATCTACTAAGATGGTTGTGAGCTAGAGAGGGAACAAGTTAGGCTTCAATCACTGCTCACTATAGTGTTTAGATTTTGTATGATTTGTGTCTGCAACCTATTTGATGAAATGGCAGCATGAATTCAAGTTTTGAATTTTGAAAAGATTTTTGGTGGGTGTGCTAGATTGGTGCTGGTGAGTCTGCAGATCCTTGGGTTTTGAAAGTTGAGCTTGTTTGAGTGGTTTTTGAAAAAGTGGGATCTTCCCATATGATAAAGATTCAATTTTGAATTGTCATTTAAACTATGCATTTGAAAGTTTCTGGATGATCACAAAGTAGGCTTTGATACCTTGTTATAGGTACATTCAAGGGGTGCAAAGATCCAGAAAAGTTTCTGTTAGGTTCTGAAAGTTTGAGACAGCCAAAGTAGGCATGGGAGTTAAATTGGTCAAAATGACCATTCCTTTATTTTATTTGTTTTGCTTTATTTGTCTTTGGGAGAAGTGTGGGAAATGTTTTAGATGATGTTTATTTCACCTAAGAAACATTTTACAAGCAAGGAAACATACAAACAAGGTGGTTCAAAATAATTTCAAATTCAATGCATACTCATATGCATGCATTCCTAATTTTATTTAGAAAAGTTTTTGTTAACCCTAATTTTGATGATTAGAAATTGATGATCCAAATTTAGTATTTTTGGGACGTTACAGTTACCTACAGTATTTCGCCTCCCTGTTGTTTGGTGCTGTGTCGCGCCCCCCCTGGTTGACACGGTTACAGTAGGGGCCGCCCCAGGCAGCGAGGACTGTCCCTGGCCGACATGGGTACGCCGTTGGCCACCCTTCGCTATTTCTGGCGTTCTTGTCGCTGCTTCTGCCTTTATGTCTTGTCGGTAGCTTGCTAGGGCATGGTGCGCACTGTGGCACACGTCGCCCTGGCCCATCATCTGTCAGTCTTGCTCTGGACGGATGGAATCATCCAGCCGGACCGATACTTTAGCGTCTTCGTCTTATCTGGCTGGTCACTCAGTCGGCTCCCTCTGATTTTGCTCTTCCCTAGGCCTTATTCTCGGTTTACATACGGCTGACCTTCGTCATACGGTCGGTGGTTACATTGCCCTTGTTCTTATCCGGCTAGTCTACCCGGGGGTAATCCCCCGACAGCTCGTGAAAAACAATGTAGCATTGCAACAAGATTTGCAATAGACGCCCAGTATGTCGCACCATCTCGCTCATGGGTTCGTAGTAGAACAGTGAGAATTTGCAACATGTGGAACATAACCTTAAATGGAACATCGATAGCCACCTCGTAGGCTCGCCAACAAGGAATCCGGCTTGCCAAAGCCCACTGACACTGGATCTAGGTGCCTCGGACCTATTTCCCTCATTTCACGATCTCTCTCTGTTTCAAAAATGGCATAGAATCTTAGAACTCAAGATCCACCTATGAGGCCTCCCATGAATGACACACAGAGGCGGACGAAAATAGGAATGAGGTGGGAGGGTGGCCCTTAGACCAACGAGCTCAGGCGAGCGATTGATGGTGGAGGAAGGACGTTGCTTAGGCTAGCGACCTTGGGCATGCGTCGACGGTGGGTGAGTAGCGTTAGCAGAAGAAAAGACTAGAAGAGCCCCGTGTGCGGTTGACCCGGAGGATGGAACCTCCCGGGTAACAATAGTATTTCCCATGACGAGGGCGCCCCCGCGCCTTCATCCCCTACCTCGTCCCTGCGCAAGCAGAGGAAACCCCTAGATACCCTCCTCTAGCTCCCCCTCCCTACCCCCTCCCGGCCGCCGTCGGGCAAAGGCTATGCGATGCCGGCGGCGGGAGGCTTTCTTATACCCGAGGACAGGAGGTCTGAGCGGATTAGCACCCTCTCTGGCGGCGATGCAGATAGGCAAAGGCACACGAGGCCTGGTGTGGCAGTGCCGGTGGGCTGCGACATGGGTGGCTTTGCGCAGTGGAGGCGGCGGCAGGTGGTTGTGCTTGCGGCGGATCCGACTGGTGTAGCAGCGGTCGTCCGAGCGCCTTCCTGCAGGGGTTCTGGTTCGTCAAGGCCACCCGGCGGGTGGGGTGGCTCTCTGGGATGCGGTATGGCAGCTCGCAGCGCTAGCCCAAGATGGTCGCTCCTGGCGGCGGCACGCCAAGTCGGGCCCGATCTAGGCCTACCGTGTCCTGTGGGTCTATGGTGGCCAAACAGGTCGGGATGAGGGGGCCGCCCATGGAGTGGACTATTGCTGGCCATGGCGAGGTGGAGAGGTTGAGGCGGCACAGACGAGCTGCAGGGTTGCGGTGGCGACGGCTTTCTTGCTGCAACGCGGTGATGGGGACTTCACGGGCCCCTGCAGGGGCCTGGCCGGGCCCGACGGACTGGTATGTCCATGTTACTGCGTCCGGTCGACAACTGCCTCCGGCAGTGGAGGATGGTCTCCTCCGGTGGGTCGTTCTATGGCAGCGGGTTCAATCGTGCCTACCCTCCCCACCTTGCAGGCCAACACATTGAGTTTCGCCACACTGGTGCAAGTCCGCGGATGTCGGGGCGGAGGCCTCGGAGGTTCAACTGCACGGGGGCCTTGGCGGCAGGACGACGTTTTCGGGGTCTCCTGGATGCTCGACTCAGGGCTTGTCGGTGGACCGAGGCACCAAATTTGGGGAGGGTTTTTCCGGGCGAAAGACCAGCGCTTGGGCACCAACGACGATGACGCCTGCAGTTGTCGTGACCCTCTTGGGGCGTTGTTGTGGCTACTCTCTCTAAATTACGGCTCTGGGTGAAAACCCTAGACCTTGTGGTCCCGATGATGGCGGCGTTTTAGTGCGTCGTTACCTTCTTGGGGCGTTATCATGGAGCCTTGTTTCCTTGATCACGATAACGGCTTTAGTGACAAGCTCGGTGCTCCTTAGTTTTTTCTTGGTTATCTTTGATCTTAGTTTTTTCTTGGTTATCTTTGATCTGTTTGTAAGAAGGTTCCCTTATTCCCTTATCAGCTTATATCTTTTTGGCCGTTGGGCCTTTGTATCTGTTTGGCCGTTGAGTTTTATTTATAAAACAGGACGAAAGACTATTTCGAGAGAATAGATTTTCCGATTTTGTTTGTCGCATTATTGATCATCGAAGTTAGATAAAAAAAATGCGAAGTCACTTGTATTTATAGATCAACCCTCCGCTCAATGTATACAGTCACTTCATATCGTGTAGACTAGTAATGGAATAGGAAAATGTTAGTGCTGAGACAGGAAAATACGAATTATGGTCAAAATTCTGAAATACCAGTGCCGTTGGATTTGCTAGCGCATATCTGATTTTATAGTTTAGGGTAGCATTTTAATTGGCTGAGACCACCATTCCGCTCCCCTCTCGCTACTTTAGCTAGCCCATCATGATCATAAATTAAACCGGTAGAACCCCAATTTTTTTTTCTAGAGATGCGAGTTGCGAGTATCTTACGAAGAATTAATAACTCTTACCAAAGGGTTAAAAAAAGGATTAAAAAAAGCTCTTACCGAAGTCCCGTCGAATCGTCCGGAGTAAACTTTGGAATACACCAACTGTATTTTCCGCACTTCAAATGACGGAATGAAATCTTATCAGACGAGCACCGCCAATCTGCCATGCAGGCCGGGCCACTTATAATCATCCAGGAAAATCAACACACCTCACAGTTTTTACACAATTTTATTCCGCCATCAAACAAGAAGGGCCACCACATAAGGTAGCAGATCAGACCATACGCCTCAGTACTCTGCTCCGAGAAGTGCAAGCATCATGTCTTCATAGTCTCTGGTCGTGTCCTTGGAAACAGCTTTCTCCAGCGGGACACTGTTTCTCTTCAGGTAGGCCTCCTTGATCAGCTTCAGGTCCACCTCGGCGCGAGTGGTTATGATCCTTGTAAGGGAGTTCTCGTCTGTGCCGACACCTCCAAGAGCCAACCGGATGATCTTCTCAAAGTATCTGTCAGGGCAGGCGAAGCACCTTATGATCGCCCTCAGGGTCGCCAGGAACTCATCCTTGGGATCCTCCTTCAGGTCCTGTTAGTGGTCAGCAAAAGATATTAGTATGAACAAATGAAACAAATGTCTGCTAACTGTGAAGTGTAAAGAACTACTGTTCCATCGATGTGAAATAATTTGAATTTCGATAAAATGGACAGTGCAAGTGTTTAACAGCGACAGTGTTATTAAATGAACGAAATAAAACAGTTGAAGTTTTTGCTATCATTCAAACGCTTGCTGCCTGGCCAGATTTGTTACATATTCAAATCCCCACAATTTGAATGGAAAAGGGAACTATTAAGTAAACAAGGAGGTGAATGGTTAGAATGTACCTTGGTGATGGGATGACTGAACTGATCATTGTAACTGTTGAATGTTGCAAGTAGCTGAGCTTTGCTCCTTGTAGTGAGAATCCTGATAATTTCCTCCTCACCATAAGCCTTCTCCTGGATCTTACCATGGAGTAGTTTGGCCTCAGAGTGTGCCACTGATGTGTTCACCTCTGGGCCGTCATAGCGGTATGCGCTCACAAGAGGTACCAAAAGCTGAGATGAATGAACAAATAACTAGTCTGAATTAGGGGGCTCTGGGTGTTCTTTACCAGCACTCAGTACTAATTACAGATTTTATTATCCGCTTTCTATAACTGGATCTGTAGCATATCTTGCAAATAAAACGCATATCGTGGTAGGTAGTAATTGTGTTCATAATAACCATCCTAACATGGAGATAGACCGCTGGCAAATTAAGACGATCCAGATCCGTGCATCCCGAACTATCTTATCAGTGTCCAGAGGAAGTGAAAACGGAAAAACTGCATTAGATCAGTTACACGAATAGAATGATTACCTGCTTAACCAGTCATCTCCACGGCACACTACACTAATCTTGACAGCAAGAGGGTGAAACGTTGCAAGGAGATTAAACGCATTGCATCATGATCAAATTACGCTGACATAATGATCAACGACTCACCTATTAATCCAGTGAGAAGTGGGTGTGCTAAGAAGGACGGCCACGGAATCGTCCTAATCATTGTCATTTTTTTTACCAGAGACAGTGATGATTTTAAGGCCGCAATTTGACAGATCAAGAACGATCGCACAGACGAGAGAGATCAGAAGACGCGTTTGTGACGTACCTTGCGGAAGTCTCCGGTGACGTGTGCGGCGACGTCCTCCTCGAGTGATCGCTTGAAGCGGTCATGGTAGGCCTGCTTGGCGGCGAAGAGCTGCGCGGGCGTGCGCGTGCAGGCGATCTCGATGAGCGCGCGGCCCCCCGCGTGCCACTTCTTGGCCTCCTCGTTGGCCAGCACCGCGTCCCGCTCCGCCGGGTCCAGCGTCCACTGGATCACCGCCCTCTGTTGGGGACACGACCGTCACGGTAACCGGATCAGAGTCATCAGACGGAGAGGGAGGATCGACGGCGCAGATCGGGCTCAGTGGATGGATGGATCGGCGCGTGTTACCTACCTCGAACTTGCCGTGGATCTCGTCGTTGATGGCGCGGAGCAGCTCCTCGCCGTAGGCCTCGGCGTAGGCGTGTCGGATGGCGCGGCGCTGCGCGGCGTCGCGGTGGGCCAGAATGGAGATGATGAGCCGCTCGTTCGTGCCCCATCCTGCACGCGGGACGAATCAAGAGAGATGTCAGGCGGGTCGCGTCAGCCGCGCGTCGAGAAAACGGAGCGGGGAAGGCGGACCTCCGAAGGCCTTGTGGAGCTGCTCGCAGTCCTCGGCGACGGGCGGGACACCGGCGGGGACGGTGAGCGTCGCCATTGGTCCGGTACGCGGTTCGCGCAGGTCTGTGTCTGACTGCGTGTGCCTCGGCTCGATTTCGGGAGCGGGTGGGGGATCGGATGGATGTGTTGGTGCGCGCGGGGAGCAGGCGCCGAGAGTCGCGGGGTTTTATGCGGCCGCTCCCGTAGCAGGTGGTGTGGTGGTCGTGGTGACCGTGATGGTGCCGGTGCCGGTGCCGGTGCATCGGGGCTGCGCCACATGGACCGGCCGACAGTCTCGCTCCCGCGCCATCCACGCGGAAGGGGCCCACAGGAGTCAACCGGACACCGAAAATTGTTCCAATCGATGTATTCAGAAACCTATTTTTATTCGAATTTAGCGAACTTTGGTCCGGACTTTTCAGGCCGAATTCAGGTTCTCGGATACGCCCTAGGAACGCCGGACACAGCGAAAATGGGCGTGGGCCACCTCTATCGGCGAGACAGTCCCATTCCCACCCATTCCACTCGCCCAGATTGCGGCGAAGAGCTCCCAGCGCCTCTGTCGTCATGACTTCGCCGGCGGAGCTCCTCCACGCCGAGACATGCCCACGCCTCTAGATATGCTCGCCGTAGTTGTCGTCCACTTCGCCGCCTGTTCCGCCGCCGCTTCCGCTGACCGAACTTCGCCGTAGCTCTGCTTCGCTGCGTGCTCCCACCATCGCGCCCGCCAAGTGTTCGGCATTTGGCCTGTTCGGCCATGGACTCCGACGACGACGAGATACTCGCCATGGACTCCGACGACGAGGTGATGCTCGCCATACTTCTAGAGGAGGAGAGCGCCGAGGTCGCCGAAGGTGAAGAGCATTTGGAGATCCTCGCCTCGCTCGCCCAGCTGTACATGCAGATGGAGAAGCCGAAGCGCGGTGGTTCGGCGCCAGGTTGCCAGAAGTGCAAGGCGAGGCAAAGGATAGAGGACTACTGCTTGTTGTACGCCGACTACTTCGCCGACCAGCCACTCCATGGAGAGGACGTGTTTCGCCGCCGTTTCAGGATGAGCCGAAAGCTCTTCCTCAAGATCGTGCATGCCATCCGGGAGTTTGACCCCTATTTCATTTGCAAGAAGGACTGCACCGGCTTAGTTGGGTTTTCCTCACTTCAAAAGTGCATCGTGGCGATGAGGTTGCTTGCATATGGAGCGTCGGTGTCGGGGGGATAACCCCCGGGTGGGAAAAGCCAGACATAAGTAGGCCGGCTCCAGAAGATGCAGGCCGCCTGGCCTCCAGGAAAGACAACTCTAGCCGACTGGCAAGCAAGCCCGGCTGGCCTTATAACCTTCCCGGCTGGCCCGTCTAGCCGGTGGCCAGAAGAACCGGCCGGGTGACCGTTTCCACCCGGCTCACCTCGGATTCGATGGAGAGCACGGAAGGGCTGACGCTCTGTGCGGGGTACGCTTCTGGCTCTCCCTCGTCATCAAGGAAGCTGGCATGCCGTCATGACCAGCGCTACCCGACGAAGATAAAGCAAGATGGTCGGCTGGACTGGCGAAAGCAGTCCGGGTGACCGTTAAAGCAGGGGTGACACCCCAAAGGAAGCCCGGGTGACCGCTAAAGAGAAGGATAACGCTAAAATAAGGGCGGACTGGGTCCTGGCCCACCGGCTGGGCCCTGCAGCCGGCCCTGCCCTGTAAACCCATATCCAAACAGTAAACCCTAGGACCCAATCTATAATCTGCCCCCAGACCAGTATATAAGGGAGGGCAGAGCCAGGGTTCTAGGTAGGCAACAAGAGAAGGATAGAAGTGTTAGCATCAAGTTCCCATCTTCCCCTAGCTCTCGATAGTAGATAAGGAAACAACTCAAGGAGCATTTGTACTGGGCATCAGCTCCCATACATAGTTCATCTTGCAGGAGTAGGGGTGTTACCTCGCAAAGAGGGCCCCGAACCTGGGTACGTCCTTGTGTTTGCAGTGTACCGTGCCCAACCCGTTGCGTGAGCCACCGAATGCAACCGTGTGTCCCTTCTTCGCCATCCCTGATGGCTCTGCCGTGTTCCACACCACGACAGTTGGCGCCCACCGTGGGGCACAGCGCTTCGGCTGGGATCATCTTCCGCATGGGACTTCTGCTCTTCGTCGGTAAACGCGTGGCTGTAGGGTTTCGTAGCATGGAAAACAAAAATTTTCTACCGCATACAAACAAACAAGCCAAGATCTATCTACTAGATTGTAGCAACGAGTCGATAGAATAACTCACCCTCGAAGATTCCAAAGTGTTTAACGAGAGCGGATTCTCATGGGTGATGTAGTCGTACTCTTCCCGATCTCAAGATCGCGTAGACGATCCTTCCGGCGCTGCGTTCCGGCAGCGCTCCCACAGTCGATCACACGTTCGGTACTCGACGAAGACCTTCCTCTCCCTTGTTCCAGCAAGCAGCGGAGGTTGTAGCACTCTCCTCGTGATTCCGGCAGCACAACGGCGTGGTACCGGAAGTAGAGGGGAGATCTCGCAGGGCTTCGCCTTAAGCCGGAGCGAGTATGGTGGAGTATGAGAGAGTCCCTCGACGATCTAGGGTTTAGACACGCCGAGGAAGAGGTGCTAGAGCCGGCGGCTAGGGCTTGGAGGTGCCCAAGTCGGCGGCTAGGGGAGAAACCCTAGGGGGCGGCGGCGGCTATGGTGGGCAGCAGCTGCTAGGGTTTGAGGCGTGGAAGTTGTGTGTCAAGGAGGGGAGCCCTGCCCCTCCTTATATAGGTGAAGGGGGCCGGCCGGCCAAGGGGAGGGAGAGGAGTCCCTCCCCAACTCGGCTTGGGTGGGCGCCGTCGGTTGGAGGAGGGAACTCCTCCCCAACTCGGTTTCCCACTCCTCCTCCTCTTTCCAAAAATTGCCGTTTGACTTTCAAACTAGCCGTTTGACTTTTCAAACTAGGATTTGAATAAACCCTCTATTTTGATCAGCGATGACACCGAGTACATGATGCAACCATACCAACTTGATATAACACATTCATGTACCCTTCCCCCCCGGAGTGTCGGACATTCCGGAACCTTCTAGAACATTCCCGATGAAAACACCGGAACCATTCCCCAACTCCGAAACGGGACTTTCCTTATATGACTCTTATTCTCCGTACCATTCCGGATCTCCTCGTGATATCCCGAATCCTATTCGAGACTCCGAACAACATTCGGTCTCTTTCTCATCATTCCATAACTACTCAAACAACGTCGAATCCTTAAGTGTGTCTCCCTACGGTTCGTGAATTATGCGGACATGATCGAGACACTTCTCCGAACAATAACCAATAGAGGAATCTGGAAATTCATATGGCTCCCACATATTTCTACGATTACTTTGCGATCGAATGAACCACTTACATACGATATCAATTTCCCTTTGTCTCACGATAGTTTACTTATCTGAGGTTATGATCGTCGGTATCTCTGCATACCTAGTTCAACCTCGTTACCGATAAGTACTCTTCTCTCGTTCCTGTGATATGTGATCCCTTGTGAGCTAGTCACATGCTTGCAAGCTAATTGGATGACATTTCACCGAGAGGGCCCAGAGTATATCTATCCGTCATATGGATGGACAAATCCCACTCTTGATCCATGTGTTTCAACCAATACTTTCCGAACACTCAATGCCACCTTTATAACCACCCAGTTACGGTGTGGTGTTTGATGTCATCAAAGCATCCATCCGGTAAAAGGTGATATGCATGATCTCATGGTCGAAGGAATTAGATTACTATGTATCAGAAAGCATATAGAAATTGAACTATTAAAATAACTTGATCTTTATGCTACGCTTATCTATAGGAGTATGTCCACCATATCATTCTCCTAACGATATGATCTTGTTGTTAATAACATCTCAATGTTCATGATAGGGAAACCACAATCATTTATTAACCAACAAGCTAGTATTATATAGAGGCTTTACTAGGGACTTCAAATTAAGTTTACAAATCACACAAGTATTAATGTTTCCTTGTTAATACTATTATAGCATGAATGTAAACATTTATCATAAACACAAAGATATAATAATAACTACATTTATTATTGCCTCTAGGGCATATCTCCAACAGTCTCCCACTTGCACTAGAGTCATCTAATCTATATTACATGGTAATATACCGAACACCCATGGCAGTTTGGTGCTGGTCATGTTTTGCCCTCGGGAGAGGTTTAGTCAACGGATCCGCCACATTCAGATCTGTGTGTACTTTGCAAATCTTTATATCCCTATCTTGGATATGTTCTCGAATAGCGTGAAAACGTAGCTTGATGTGCTTCAGCTTCTTATGTGACCTTGGTTCTTGCGCATTGGCTATGGCGCCCATGTTATCACAGTAGATAGACATTGGGTCCAGCGCACTAGGAACCACACCCAGCTCTGTAATGAACTCTTTCATCCATATCGCTTCTTGTGAAGCCTCCGAAGCAGCCATGTATTCCGATTCAGTTGAAGATCTCGCCACAACGCTTTGCTTTGCACTCCTCCAGCTAACTGCTGCATAAATACGTATCCAGATTGTGATTTAGAATCATCCGATCGGTGTTCCAACTAGCATCGGTGTAACCATTAACAACGAGCTGTTCATCACCTCCATAAGAAAGAACCATATCCTTAGTTCTTCTCAAGTACTTAAGGATGTTTTTGACCGCTGTCCAATGATCCACTCCTGGATCACTTTGATATCTGCTAGTTAAACTAACAGCATATGCAATGTCGGGTCTAGTACATAGCATGGCATACATTAGAGATCCTATGGCTGAGGCATAGGGAGTCTTACTCATCCTTTCTCTTTCTTCTGCCGATGTCGGACTTTGAGTTTTACTCAAGGTCGTATTGGGCAACATGGGCAAGAACCCTTTCTTGCTATCTTCCATTCCAAACCTCTTTAGAACTTTGTCCAAATATGTACTTTGTGACAATGATATTTGGCGTTTTGATCTATCTCTATAAATCTTTATGCCTAATATGTAAGCTGCTTCGCCAAGATCCTTCATTGAAAAACTATTATTCAAATATTCCTTGACACTATTAAGAAGGTCTACATCATTCCCAATCAACAATATGTCATCCACATATAGTATTAAGAATGCTACAGAGCTCCCACTCACTTTCTTGTAAATACAAGCTTCTCCATAAGTTTGTATAAAACCAAAACTTTTGATCACCTTATCAAAACGTTGATTCCAACTTCGGGATGCTTGCTTCAATCCATAGATGGACTGTTGAAGTTTGCATACCTTGTTAGCATCTTTAGGATCGACAAAACCTTTGGGTTGCATCATATACAACTCTTCATCAATGTCTCCATTAAGGAATGCTGTTTTGACATCCATCTGCCATATCTCATAATCATAATAGGCAGCGATTTCTAACATAATCCTCACAGACTTTAGCTTCGCTACTGGTGAGAAAGTCTCATCGTAGTCAACTCCATGAATTTGTCGAAACCCATTTGCGACAAGTCGAGCTTTATAGATAGTAACATTACCATCAGCATCTGTTTTCTTCTTGAAAATCCATTTGTTCTCGACAGCCTTCCGGCCATCTGGTAAGTCCACCAAAGTCCATACTTGGTTTTCGTACATGGATCCAATCTCGGATTTCATGGCTTCTTGTCATTTATTGGAATCTGGGCTCATCATCGCTTCCTCATATGTCTCAGGGTCATCGGTGTTGTCCACCAACATGACACTCATAACGGGATCATACCAATCTGGAGTGGTACGAGTTCTCGTTGACCTGCGAGGCTTTGTAGCAACTTCAACCGAAGTTTCATGATCATCATCATTAGCTTCCTCTCTAATTGGTGCAGGCACCACAAGAACTTCTTCCGGTGCTACGCTACTCGCAATTTTGAGAGAAGGTTCGACAACCTCGTCAAGTTCTACTTTCCTTCCAGTCACTTCTTTCGAGAGAAATTCCTTCTCTAGAAAGGATCCATTCTTGGCAACGAAGTTTTTGCCTTCGGATCTATGATAGAAGGTATACCCAATAGTTTCCTTCGGGTATCCTATGAAGACGCATTTTTCCGCTTTGGGTTCAAGCTTGTCCGGCTGTAACTTCTTTACATAGGCTTCGCATCCCCAAACTTTAAGGAACGACAATCTAGGTTTCTTCCCAAACCATAATTCATACGGTGTCGTTTCAACGGATTTAGACGGTACCCTATTTAAAGTGAATGCGGCTGTTTCTAATGCATAACCCCAAAATGATAGCGGTAAATCTGTAAGTGACATCATAGAACGAACCATATCTAAGAGAGTTCGATTACGACGTTCGGACACACCATTACGCTGTGGTGTTCCCGGCGGTGTCAACTGTGAAAGTATTCCGCATTTCTTCAAATGCTCGCCAAACTCGTAACTTAGATATTCACCTCCACGATCAGAACGTAGAAATTTAATCTTCTTGTTACGTTGATTCTCTACCTCACTTTGAAATTCCTTAAACTTCTCGAAAGTTTCGGACTTATGTTTCATGAAATAGATATACCCATATCTACTCAAGTCATCCGTGAAGGTAAGAACATAACGATAACCACCGCGCGATGCTACACTCATTGGACCACACACATCGGTATGTATGATTTCCAATAAGTCCGTAGCTCGCTCCATCATACCAGAAAATGGAGTCTTAGTAATTTTACCCATCAGACATGCTTCGCATCTATCAAGTGATTCGAAATCAAGTGATTCCAGAAGTCCATCGGAATGGAGTTTCTTCATACGCTTCACTCCAATGTGACCAAGACGACAGTGCCACATATAGGTCGAGTTATCGCTCGATTTCAAACGTTTAGCCTCAATGTTATTAATATGTGTATTTCCACTATCGAGATTCAACAAGAATAGACCATCTATCAAAGGTGCGTGTGCATAAAACATATTACTCATATAAATCGAACAACCATTGTTCTCGGACTTAAACAAGTAACCGTCTCGCAATAAACAAGATCCCGATATAATGTTCATGCTTAACGTAGGCACCAAATAACAATTATTTAAGTATAAAACTAATCCCGATGGTAGATGAAGGGGTAGCGTGCCGACCGCGATCACATCAACCTTTGATCCGTTTCCCACGCGCATCGTCACCTCGTTCTTCGCTAGCTTCCGTTCATTCTGCAGCACCTGTTTCGAGTTACAAATATGAGCAACCGAACCAGTATCAAATACCCAGGCACTACTACGAGTACTAGTGAGATACACATCAATAACATGTATATCAGATATACCTTTCTTCTTGATGTTGCCGTTCTTCAAATCTGCCAAGTACTTTGGGCAATTCCGCTTCCAGTGACCTTCTCCCTTGCAGTAAAAGCACTCAATATCAGGCTTGGGTCCAGCCTTGGTCTTCTTTGTCGGCGTGGTAACTTTCTTACCACCCTTCTTGAAGTGTCCCTTCTGCTTAGACTTGCCTTTCTTGAATTTGGTGGTCTTATTGACCAACAACACTTGGTGCTCTTTCTTGATCTCCACTTCTGCAGACTTTAACATAGCAAACAGTTCTGGCAACTGCTTGTTCATGTTCTGCATGTTGTAGTTCATCACAAAGTTCTTGTAACTTGGTGGTAGTGATTGGAGGACACGGCAAATCCCCAAAGCATTAGGAATCACTATACCCAAGCTTTGAAGTTTGTTTGCGTGCCCAGACATCTTAAGCGCATGCTCACTGACGGAGCTGCCTTCTTCCATCTTGCAGTTAAAGAACTTTTCAGAAGCCTCATAGCTTTCAATTGCCGCATGAGTCTCAAAAATCAATTTGAGATCCTCGACAATATCATATGGGTCTGAATTCTCAAACCTTTTCTGAAGCTCCGATTCTAAACCATACAAGATAGCACACTGAACTATGGAGTACTGATTCTTCCGAGCGAGGTAAACATTCTTTACTTCATCGGTAGCACCAGCTGCAGGTGGGTCACCCAGCGGTGCATCCAGCACATAGGTCAAATTACCAGCTGTGAGGACAATCCTCAAATTGCGGAACCAATCCGCGAAGTTGCTTCCATTGTTTTTCAACTTTTCTTTCTCTAGGAACGCATTAAAATTTATGGTAGGGGCTGCCATTGATCTACAACATATTTGCAATAGTTTAGACTAAGTTTATGACAAATTGAGTTCAAATTAATAATAAAATTAATCTAGGTGAACTCCCACTCAAAACAATATCCCTCACATTGTTTTAGTGATCACACGAACCAAATCCACCACATCAACACCGATCATCACGAGAGTTGATATAGTTTCAATGGCGAACAATCGACATGTTCATCATATCTACTATATGATTCATGCTTTACCTTTCGGTGATCCGTGTTCCGAGACCATGTCTGTACATGCTAGGCTCGTCAAGATCAAACCTTAGTTTCTGCATGAGCAAATCTGGCTTGCTCACGTTGTATACACTTGCGGAATCTAACACACCCGATCATCACGT
The DNA here is from genome assembly GCA_916181665.1 of Avena sativa. Classification (NCBI taxonomy): domain Eukaryota; kingdom Viridiplantae; phylum Streptophyta; class Magnoliopsida; order Poales; family Poaceae; genus Avena; species Avena sativa. Next base: position 179,285,420 of record OV702284.1, on the reverse strand, counting down.
GGTGCTTCGAAACAACAAGCTTTAGCAACGGTGCTAACTAAGGGTGAACACTTTATGACTTGAAATTCATGTGCATGAGGGATCATCTTATAATCCTACCGTCGTCTACTAAGCAATACAAGATGCATAAAGGATTAACATCACATGCAATTCATAATATGTGATATGATATGGCTTTTCTTCTTTGTTCTTCCGATCTCCATCTTCTAGCACGAACATGATCTCCATCATCACCGGCATTGCATCAAGGTCAATGACGCTTCTCCATGGCTGTCGTCCACCGGCTTCAACTATTACAACTTCTTTGAATAGACACGTGGGTCTTAACATAAATTAAAGACAACCATATGGCTCCTGCCGGTTGCCAACTTACAATAAGGAACATTGCATACATCAAATATAATCACAATCATGGCCATATCACATCACAGCACACCCCTGCAAAACAAAGTTAGACGCCTCTACTTTATTTGCATATTTTACGTGGTTTGGGGCTTTCAATAAGTGTCGATCTAACTTACGAACAAGAACCACAACATTGATACTAGTATTGTTAATCACCCGTTGTAAATTGGATCTTAACTATGCTAGGAGAAACAGGCACCCGCAAAGCCACTTATGCAATACAAGTTGCATGTCAAGCGTGGAGCAAGTCTCATGAACGATGTCATGTAAGGTTAGCCCGGGCCGTTTCATCCCAACATACCGCAAGATGCAAAGTACACAAGAATCAATCGACAATAAAAGAATCAACGCCCACAATGACCATTGTGTTCTACTCGTGCAACAGATCTACATATAGACACGGCTCTGATACCACTGTAGGGTTTCGTAGCATGGAAAACAAAAATTTTCTACCGCATACAAACAAACAAGCCAAGATCTATCTACTAGATTGTAGCAACGAGTCAATAGAATAACTCACCCTCGAAGATTCCAAAGTGTTTAACGAGAGCGGATTCTCGTGGGTGATGTAGTCGTACTCTTCCCGATCTCAAGATCGCGTAGACGATCCTTCCGGCGCTGTGTTCCGGCAGCGCTCCCGCAGTCGGTCACACGTTCGGTACTCGACGAAGACCTTCCTCTCCCTTGTTCCAGCAGGCAGCAGAGGTTGTAGCACTCTCCTCGCGATTCCGGCAGCACAACGGCGTGGTACCGGAAGTAGAGGGGAGATCTCGCAGGGCTTCGCCTTAAGCCGGAGCGAGTATGGTGGAGTATGAGAGAGTACCTCGACGATCTAGGGTTTAGACACGCCGAGGAAGAGGTGCTAGAGCCGGCGGCTAGGGCTTGGAGGTGCCCAAGTTGGCGGCTAGGGGAGAAACCCTAGGGGGCGGCGGCGTCTATGGTGGGCAGCAGCTGCTAGGGTTTGAGGCGTGGAAGTTGTGTGTCAAGGAGGGGAGCCCTGCCCCTCCTTATATAGGTGGAGGGGGCCGGCCGGCCAAGGGGAGGGAGAGGAGTCCCTCCCCAACTCGGCTTGGGTGGGCGCCGTCGGTTGGAGGAGGGAACTCCTCCCCAACTCGGTTTCCCACTCCTCCTCCTCTTTCCAAAAATTGCCGTTTGACTTTCAAACTAGCCGTTTGACTTTTCAAACTAGGATTTGAATAAACCCTCTATTTTGATCAGCGATGACACCGAGTACATGATGCAACCATACCAACTTGATATAACACATTCATGTACCCATCCCCCCCGGAGTGCCGGACATTCCGGAACCTTCTAGAACATTCCCGATGAAAACACCGGAACCATTCCCCAACTCCAAAACGGGACTTTCCTTATATGACTCTTATTCTCCGGACCATTCCGGATCTCCTCGTGATATCCCGAATCCTATTCGAGACTCCGAACAACATTTGGTCTCTTTCTCATCATTCCATAACTACTCAAACAACGTCGAATCCTTAAGTGTGTCTCCCTACGGTTCGTGAATTATGCGGACATGATCGAGACACTTCTCCGAACAATAACCAATAGAGAAATCTGGAAATTCATATGGCTCCCACATATTTCTATGATTACTTTGCGATCGAATGAACCACTTACATACGATATCAATTTCCCTTTGTCTCATGATAGTTTACTTATCCGAGGTTATGATCGTCGGTATCTCTGCATACCTAGTTCAACCTCGTTACCGATAAGTACTCTTTTCTCGTTCCTGTGATATGTGATCCCTTGTGAGCCAGTCACATGCTTGCAAGCTAATTGTATGACATTTCACCGAGAGGGCCCAGAGTATATCTATCCGTCATATGGATGGACAAATCCCACTCTTGATCCATGTGTTTCAACCAATATTTTCCGAACACTCAATGCCACCTTTATAACCACCCAGTTACGGTGTGGTGTTTGATGTCATCAAAGCATCCATCCGGTAAAAGGTGATATGCATGATCTCATGGTCAAGGAATTAGATTACTATGTATCAGAAAGCATATAGCAATTGAACTATTAAAATGACTTGATCTTTATGCTACGCTTATCTATAGGAGTATGTCCACCATATCATTCTCCTAACGATATGATCTTGTTGTTAATAACATCTCAATGTTCATGATAGGGAAACTGTAGGGTTCGCAGCATAGAAAACAAAAAATTTCCTACGATGGGAACTAGGTACCAAGATCTATCTACTAGATACAAACAACGGGCGAATGTATATCCGTAGAGAACATACCCTTGAAGACCGACAAATCTTAACGAGTCCAAACTCGTGGTTGATGTAGACGATCTCTTGCCGATCTCAAGATCGAGAGGAAGTCCTAGCGCCGCAAAACAGCAGCGCATCCGTGCTCGCACACACGTTCGAGGCACCGAGCAACCTCCGCCTCCTCGCTCCAGCGATGCAGCGGAAGCACAACTCTTTCTTGCCGAAAAGCCACCGGGAACATGTATCTCGCTAGTCCGAGACCATGGGGGATAAATTCTAGAGGGGGAGAGAGATCCTTCACGAGGAGGTGTGAGTGAGAGAGAGGGAGGGGGGCTCCTTTTATATTGAAAGGGGGGGCACCCAAGGGGCCATGCGTCCAGCCATGGGGCTGCCCCCACCTCTTCCACATTCATGTGGGTGGACACTCCACTCACTCAAATGCCTTTCAATTCCCTCCACTCAAAGACCCACTCAAATTCCCATTAAATTTCCACCAAATTTAATGCAAACTCTCATTAAATAAAACTCCTTTTATTTATTCAGAATTTTGTCAATTACTTTAATGACAAACATTCACATAAAACCCCTTGCTAGTATTTCATTTCACATGCAGAAACACTTTCTACAATTTCACCCGAAAACCCGTTTCGGTATCTAGTGAAATAAATTCCTGCGCTTGTTATTCTTTTCGGCATGAAACTTTTGCTCAAATGGATGTCGGTGTCTCTTAAGTGTGTCACCCTACAGTTCGAGAATAATGCGGACATGATTGAGACTCCTCTCATATCAATAATCAGAAGCGGGATCTGGAGACCCATACTGACTCCCACACATTCAACGATGACTTTCTTGTGATCGTCGGAACCTTTTACGCTAGTATCTTAATCCCTTTGTTTCACGATATATTACATGTACGATATTCGATCATCGGTATCTCCATACCTAGTTTGATCTCATTACCGACATGCACTCTTTTCTCGTTCCCGTGATATAACATTCTAGTGATCAAATCACTTGCTTGCAAGCTAATCAATGTGATATCACCGAGAGGGCCCAGAGTATATCTATCCGTCATCGGGATGAACAAATTCCACTCACGATCCATGGGCCTCAACATAACACTTTAGTAGTTCTGAATCCATCTTTATAATCACCCTGTTATGGTGTGACGTTTGATGTTATCAAGAAACTCTTCCGGTGTTAGTGATTGGCAGGATCTCATGGTCTAAGGATTAGGATCACTTAGTAAGTTGTTATAGCAACATAAACTCAATGACTTTGATCGTAATGCTATACTTCGGATGAATGTTCATCACATCATTACACTAATGTTGTGACCTCGTTATTAACAACATCCAATGTCCATGATCAGGAAACTTTGATCATCATGTTAATCAACGTGCTAGTTTATAAGAGAGGCATAACTAGGAACTTCCTTTTTGTTTATTAAACACACATGTATTAACGTTTCCGTATTAATACAATTATAGCATGTAAAATAAACATTTATCATAAATAAGGAATACGATAATAATCACTTCATTATTGCCTCTCGGACATATTCCCTTCAGTCTCCCACTTGCACTAGAGACAATAATCTAGTTTGAAAAACTTTGCGTATTGAACACCTATGGCTTTCTGGTGTTCCATATACGCAACTGCAAGTGGTTAACATAATCTACGGATCTGACGCTTCAGGTCCGTGTGTATTTGCATGTCTTTGCGTCTCCACGCATCACTCATTCTCCAATGAGATGGCATTGTATAAATTTGGTCTTTCGGTGAGACCTTTAGTTCCTTGGGGTTAAAACACGTCGATACTATTGTCATACAATATATCTTTAGTGTTAGCCCGTTGCGAACCACACCTTAGTTTGATAACAAACTTCTTGACACAAATTCCCTCCTTTGCTACTACTATAGCAGTCATATACTTAGCCTTTTTGTTGTAGTATTCGTCACAATGTCTCAACTATGGATTTCATCCAAATCCATCATGGAATCTCCTTTCCATTACATTGTGCCACCCATAGTTTAAATTGAGATAAACTTAATTTGTATCTTGTGACAAAACTAGTATCAATGTAACGCTTTACAATGAACTATTTGTAATTGTTTGTCACCTCTACACAAATATATTCTTAGTTCTTCCAAAAGATCATAAGAATATCCTCACTATCGTCGAATGATCATTTTATGATTCGTTCTGGTATATGCTCATAACACTTAGAGCATAGGACATATCTGGATGTGTACATATCATGGTATGATTGATCAAAGCATCCTTGTGATTTCACTCATCAAGTGTCAAAGCACTTGAATCTTGTTTCACTTATCAAGTGTCAATACACTTGAATCTTGATTCAATTACTTTCCATGCAACAAGAACTGTTTCTTGTCGTTTCTATATTGAACTCCTTCAATATCTCATATATGTATATTTGGCACAACCATATTGGCGTCACAGTCTATCCACTATAGACATTCACGCTAAATATTCGGGTTTTGCCTAAGTATTTCATCGAAATGAAATTCTTAACCTTTGTCAATAAAAGATACATCATTTCCAATCAACAAGATGTCCTCCACATAATGTATTAGAAATATGTCTCAGCGCTCCCACTTAATTTCTTGCAAATGCAAGCATCTTCATTGTCTCCTGATGAAAAACTCATTTTTCATCATGGTGAAGATTCCAACTCCGCGATGCTTACTTCAACCATTGAAGTTTGCATGCCCTTTTAGCATCCTTTGAATTTAACAAAACCCTTTGGACCGTGTCATGTACACGTCCTAGGTAACCATTCTATTAGAAGAACTTTGTTTTGTTTATTCATCTACCATATACCAAATTATATGTAGTGGTTGCTACTTTAATCCGTCCAGACTAAATATCGCTATGAAAGATCAAATCTTGTCATAGTCAACTCCTTGAACATTGTCGTAAAATACTTTACGACATGTCGACTATTTCATAGATGTGAAACATCCATGTCTGTTTCTTTATAGATCCAAATATGACCGATAGGTTTTTACACCTTTCCAGAGGGTCTTCCAAGTTCAAAACTTGATTTCTCGTGTATGGAACTATCACGGATTTTATGGCTTCAAGCCATTTGACGGAGTCAGGGCCCATCATCGCTTCTTTGCATGTAGTCGGTTCATCATTGTCAGACAATAATGATTTACTCTCAAATCTTAGCATTTGATTGTTTAACCGACCTTCTTGGTTCAGTAGGAACTTAGATCTCCGTGACCACAACCTTTGAGGCACATAAGCTATGAGCATTATGGTAGCCTTCGGAACGATTTCCGGCGCTGCGCAACTCAGCTCATATAGCTAAGGTTCGTTAACCTTATCAAAGTTCTATTGTCCTCCCACTTAACTTTTACGAAAAATTCCTTCTTCAAGAAACTTCATATTTCAAGCGACAAACCCCTTTGTCCTTGGTGTTATGGAGGAATAACCAATTGTTATTCGAAATAACCTACAAAGACATGCTCATCCGGTTGTAAACATCTTACTTATGTTTAGCATACCAAAATTTAAGAAATGACAACTTGGGTTTTACCCCAAACCATAACTTCCATGGTGTCATTTCAACGGATCAATATGGAGCTCTTTTCAGTGTAAAAGCGGTAGTCTCTAAAGCTTTAATCTTTTAAAACATAATGGCAGTTTTATAAATAACACCTTTGATCCTACCATGTCAAACAAGGTTTCATTACAAATCTCAAACATTCCATACTCCTATGGTGTTTTGGGATATGTAAATCTAGGTGTTTTGCTAAACTTGCAACTCAAATAAATCCCTTCATGATAAAATCATAATTTATTTATTTTCTTGTTACACTTGTAACTCAAATAAATCCCTTACGATAAAATCATAAACCATTTATTTTCTTGTCACAATGATTTTCACTTCATCTTGAAATTCTTTGAACGTTTTCAAATATTTCATACTTCTTTCTCATTAAGTGAACATTCACTCAAATTTCCGGAGAAAGTATATGAAGTTGAAACCCATCGCTTACGACTATACATAATGGACTACATACATCAATATGTATAAATTCCAATATTTTAGTCGATCTTTCTTCTTTGGCCTTTGAACGAAGTTTTAATTATCCCGAGGAAAGTCTCACAAGCGTCACTTGATCAAATCAAAGACTCCAAAAATCCATGAAAATGGAGTTTCTTCATGTTTTATTTCCAATATAATTTAAACAGCGATGTCACTTCATAAGTGATCTTTCAATCATTTGTCTTGCGACATTTTAGCATTAGGTTTTATGGATGTGATTTCGCCAACTAGATTTGTAAATCATCCATCTTATATGGAATACGGTAATTATTTGAACAACCTTTGTTCTCATAATACCAGATTTAAATAACAATTGTTAAAACAAATCTTAAAGTCAAGCTTTGATATCAACGAGAAATACAAACAATAGTTTGTTTGTTTTCAATGAACATCATCACATATTCTCTTGCTAGTTACTTAGGCCATTGTGGTTCATGAATTGCGTTGTTCCGTATGAAATTTCATACCAACCAATTCGGTATCCAATACCCAAGAACCACATTGTTTAACAAGCAAAGAATACAACCATAACATGTATATCATATATATACCTAAATTAGATATTTCCAATCTTTTCTTTTCTGCCAAATATATTTTATAGATTCTCTTTCAGCATTTCCTTTTCCTTTTTAAAAGAATCTATCAACATCAAAAGTGGCGCCATATACATGACACATAGTCCAAAGCGTGTATATTCAAATAATAATACCTTTGGACTTGCACTTTGAAGTAGATCACCATCATCAAAATGATCGGTATTCTTTCAAAATCCATTCTTTAGTAATCTTTTAGTGTAGTAAACATTTTACATACATATTCTATTCACCCTTATCATGACGACTTTCATGATCAAGCTACTGTAGCTTATAAAGGCGAATCGTGAGTATAACATTACTTTCCAAAACCCTTTTGGATGATTAGGATGTCTAGCATCTCCAACCTTCATAAATTCTCATCCAATATGAGAACATATATTATACTCTATCATATTGCAACCAAAAAATTGTTTCAGATATCGTTATACCTGCCACACATGATGGTTTCTGAAACAATTCTTTCAGCTCCTAGATAAACTTGATATTAAAACAGTCAAGAATCATGGAGGCAAACATGATACTTAAGATACTAACACTGGAATTGTTACTCTCGATTTTATACCAATTATTAAAACAGAGTTTGCTGAAAGTTTGCAATAGGACTTTAAACTTTAGATTGACACTCAACACAATACGATACCAGTTCGTAAAGTATATATCCAGAATTCTATAGTTCTATTATCTCAATTACAACTATGCATAAGGTGGTGAACGAATGCCAATGACTACAAAAAATTATGCAAATTCACTTTGATTTAATCTTATGATAAATTGAGTTCTAGTAATCCAAATTAGAAATGAACTCCCACTCAAAAACGACATCCCTCGTGTCTTTTTGGTGATTACATGAACCAAATACACTACACCAAGTCCGATCATCACGTGAGTCGGTGTAGCTTCAAAGGCGAGCATCCATATGGTCATCATATCAAAAACATATGACTCATGCTTAAACTTTCGGTCCGTGTTCCGAGGCCATGTCTGTACATGCTAGGCTCGCCAAGTAAGAACCTTAGTATTCGCGTGTGTAACTGTCTTACACCCGAGATATGCTCGTGGATTCAAGTACACCCGATCATCACATGATGTCTTGAAGCGACGAAACATTGTCGGTGCATACTTAAGGAAGAACACATTCTTATCTTGATATCTAAATGAGGGATCATCTTATTATGCTAATAAAACGCCAAACAAGCAATATAAGATGCAATCAAACATCACATGTTTATAAGTGAAATGATATGGTTCCCGCATATGATCTCCATCATGTGCACCATAATATGATCTCTATCATACCTTTATGTGTAAGGCCAAGGTCTATGGAACTTACACGCTATGTGTGTTGTAAGAGTATCATCTCATACTTCTACTTACAACATCACCATATCATAACACTAGCCCAGCAACAATCTAAACTAGACGCCTCTAATTTATCCATTGCAAGTTTTACGTGGCTTAGGGCTTTCGAAGATAGAACCGTTCTTACCTACGAACATGAACCACAATGAGGATAACCAAATTGTTGACAACTCGTTGCAAATTAGATATTGACTATAGTAGGAGAGACAGACACCCGCTAGTCACTTATGCAAAACTAGTTGCATGTCAAGCGTGGAACAGGTCTCATGTGCGAGGACATGTAAAGTTTGTCCGGGCCGCTTCATCCCACTATGCCACCAATATCCAAAGTACAACTAAGAAGCAATAAAATGATCATCATCGCCCACATACTCATATGTGTACTACCCGTGCAAAGTATCTACGCATAGATCCGGCTCTGATACCACTGTAGGGTTCGCAGCATAGAAAACAAAAAATTTCCTACGATGGGAACTATGTACCAAGATCTATCTACTAGATACAAACAACGGGCGGATGTATATCCGTAGAGAACATACCCTTGAAGACCGATAAAGCTTAACGAGTCCAAACTCGTGGTTGATGTAGACGATCTCTTGCCGATCTCAAGATCGAGAGGAAGTCCTAGCGCCGCAAAACAGCAGCGCATCCGTGCTCGCACACACGTTCGAGGTACTGAGCAACCTCCGCCTCCTCGCTCCAGCGATGCAGCGGAAGCACAACTCTTTCTTGCCGAAAAGCCACCGGGAACATGTATCTCGCTAGTCCGAGACCATGGGGGATAAATTCTAGAGGGGGAGAGAGATCCTTCACGAGGAGGTGTGAGTGAGAGAGAGAGGGAGGGGGTCTCCTTTTATAGGGAGAGGGGGGGCACCCAAGGGGCCATGCGCCCATCCATGGGGCTGCCCCCACCTCTTCCAATTCATGTGGGTGGACACTCCACTCACTCAAATGCCTTTCAATTCCCTCCACTCAAAAACCCACTCAAATTCCCATTAAATTTCCACCAAATTTAATGCAAACTCTCATTAAATAAAACTCCTTTTATTTATTCAGAATTTTGTCAATTACTTTAATGACAAACATTCACATAAAACCCCTTGCTAGTATTTCATTTCACATGCAGAAACACTTTCTACAATTTCACCCGAAAACCCGTTTCGGTATCTAGTGAAATAAATTCCTGCGCTTGTTATTCTTTTCGGCATGAAACTTTTGCTCAAATGGATGTCGGTGTCTCTTAAGTGTGTCACCCTACGGTTCGAGAATAATGCGGACATGATCGAGACTCCTCTCATATCAATAATCAGAAGCGGGATCTGGAGACCCATACTGACTCCCACACATTCAACGATGACTTTCTTGTGATCGTCGGAACCTTTTACGCTAGTATCTTAATCCCTTTGTTTCACGATATATTACATGTCCGAGATTCGATCATCGGTATCTCCATACCTAGTTTGATCTCGTTACCGACATGCACTCTTTTCTCGTTCCCGTGATATAACATTCTAGTGATCAAATCACTTGCTTGCAAGCTAATCAATGTGATATCAGCGAGAGGGCCCAGAGTATATCTATCCGTCATCGGGATGAACAAATTCCACACTCGATCCATGGGCCTCAACATAACACTTTAGTAGTTCTGAATCCATCTTTATAATCACCCTGTTATGGTGTGATGTTTGATGTTATCAAGAAACTCTTCCGGTGTTAGTGATTGACATGATCTCATGGTCTAAGGATTAGGATCACTTCGTAAGTTGTTATAGCAACATAAACTCAATGACTTTGATCGTAATGCTATACTTCGGATGAATGTTCATCACATCATTACACTAATGTTGTGACCTCGTTATTAACAACATCCAATGTCCATGATCAGGAAACTTTGATCATCATGTTAATCAACGAGCTAGTTTATAAGAGAGGCATAACTAGGAACTTCCTTTTTGTTTATTAAACACACATGTATTAACGTTTCCGTATTAATACAATTATAACATGTAAAATAAACATTTATCATAAATAAGGAATACGATAATAACCACTTTATTATTGCCTCTCGGGCATATTCCCTTCAGAAACCACAATCATTTATTAACCAACAAGCTAGTATTATATAGAGGCTTTACTAGGGACTTCAAATTATGTTTACAAATCACACAAGTATTAATGTTTCCTTGTTAATACTATTATAGCATGAATGTAAACATTTATCATAAACACAAAGATATAATAATAACTACATTTATTATTGCCTCTAGGGCATATCTCCAACAGTGGCCTCTGGCCTCGTTCTCACGCTAGGTGCCTTCGACTGCGTCATCGACAACGCAGCATGTTTCGGCGAGAACACCTTCCCCGCCGACGGCTCCATCATGCATTTTGGAGACGTCCGCGTCTATGTCGCCACTGTCGCTGAGGGTTTTCCCAGCGTGGTCACCCCCGTCCTCGACGTGCCCCTCGCCCGCGTCCCAGCCGTAGGGAGTGGTTGCGTCGAAGTCATCATGGTAAACGCTCGCGAAAGCCATCGGCAGCCTCAAGAACATCGGGCAGGAGGAGAAAACTCCGCGCTCAAGCAAGAGCAAGACCCGCTCACCACCTCCATCCAGCACCTGCACGCTCCGGCCGTCGTCGAGACGGATCCAGTGGCTGGGGCGGAAGCACTCGAAGCTACACGCCAAAAACTCCTGGAGGAAGCCACCAAGGTCACGGCTAACCAGCGTCGGCTGAACGCCACCATGCACGACTACAACACAGCTCACGGCTTCGCCAGGAAGATCCAACACCGGGGGCGTGACCTGGCGTCGGAACTGGACCGCGTCGCCGACTCACATGTAGGTGTGGTGCGGCCCGTCTATAGCACTCCCACCAAGAACATGAGGGCAGTCGAGGCAGCGGCCGCGAAGCTAAAGCACCTAGAGGGCGAGGAACTTCGTCGCTAGCAGGAGCGTGTGCAGCTCCTCGTGGCCACTGCTAACAAGCTACAAGACGAGGGCGTCCCTAGCCAGGTGGGCAACTCCCGCGACATCGTCGTCCACAAAGGCGCAGACCAGACGGCGCATGGAGGAAGCAAGCATCAACAAGCCTCTTCTCCAGGAGGGGTTGGGCAAAACAGCCACCCGCATGGTGAATTTGGCAACCGCGGTCGCCACAACCAGGCCGCCGCCGCCTGAAGCGTAAGTCACAGAGGAGGAGCCTCCCAGGGGAAAAAGACGCAGGCACTAGAGGAGGAAGCAGACGCGAACAAGGACCCGCCTGCATCGCGTTTGAAGGGCCGGCTCGGTCCCCGAGAACCGGCTGACGCGCGGGAGCGCATCGACCTCCTGGTACAGTCACGCACCTTGGAGGAGGAAAGTCCGGCTGGCCCAAAGTGTTTCGGCCCGCGCATCCGGAACGAGCCGTTTTCGAAGGGATTTTTGCTCCCAAGGGACACGCCGAAGTACAACGGAACAGTCAAGCCCGAGGATTGGTTGGTCGATTACACCACCGTGGTGGGAATCGCCAATGACAACCTCCGCCTGGCCGTCCGCTATGTCCCCCTCATGCTCGTTGACTCGGCGAGGACATGTCTCAATAGCCTCCCCGACAACAGCATCAACGCATGGCTGGACTTCAAAGAGGTGTTCATCCGCAACTTCACCAGAACATACAAGCGGCCGGGTCGGCCTCGCGACCTTGCCCTCTGTGTACAAGGCAAAGACGAGTTGGATCGCGCCTACCTCACCCAGTGGACCAGCATGCACAATTCGTGTGAAGGGGTGCGTGAGCACCAGGCGATAGACTTCTTCACCAACGGTTGCCGAGACGACACCATGCTGAAGCACAAGCTCAGCCGGGCAGACCTGCAAACCATGGCCCAGGTCATGGCCATCGCGGACAAGTACGCCACCGCGGACGCAACAATGAAGAAGCCCATCGTGGTGGACGACCAAGGCCAAATCGTCACGGACGAGCAGGCGGAGCGACGCCATCCGGGCGACCATCATCCCTGGCGGCACGGTCACGACAATCGCCATGGCAAGAGGAAAGACGACCAGCCGGATAGCCGGTACGGTACCAAACAAGTAGCCATGGTGCATGAGGATCCGACTGCAGGGGGCAGCCGGAGGCAGAGGCCGGACGACAGGCCGCCTCGGCCTAAGTACACCATGGAGTCGATGCTCGACGGGCTGTGCAAGTTTCACAGCGGCGGCAACAAGCCCGCGAATCACACGACGCGCCAATGCAGCTGGACAAAGAAAATGGCCGAAGCCGGTGCACTCCCACCATGACCTCCACCGCCAGCAGGAGGCCCACCGGATAACAGGGAACGACGCAACCGCCATGAGGATGACGAGGATGGTTACCCGCGGCAGGTGGGTAATTACCACATATTCCTGGCGGAGCTGGAAACGAAGCACGCCAAGCGGAGACGCGAGGCGGAGGTGAACGCATTCATCCCACCCGTCCCCCAGTACCTACACTGGTCCGACCAGGCGATCACCTGGAGCAAGGAGGATCAGCCGGCCGTGTTGCCAAGCCCTGGCAGCTACGTGTTGGTCTTGGACCCCATCATCATCTCCAAGAAGAATTCATGCCGCTTCTCTCGGGTACTGATTGATGGAGGGAGCAGCATCAACCTCCTTTACCGGAGAAGCCTCGAGAGGCTGGGCATCAGTGAGTCCCAGCTGGAACCCTCAAGCACTTCATTCCACGGAGCAGTACCAGGGCCATCGCACTCTCCAATCGGCAAGATCCGGCTGGACGTCATCTTTGGCAGCGAGAACAACTTCCGCCGCGAGCCAATTTGGTTCGAGGTGTTGAATCTCTCCAGTGCCTACCACGCCATACTAGGGCGCCCAGCTCTGACCAAGTTCATGGGAGTACCACACTACACATAGCTCAAGATGAAGCTGTCGGGCCCAAAGGGAGTGATCACTGTCGATGGATGCTACAAGCGTTCGACCGAATGCGCTTCAGACGGCACTAAGCTGGACAAAGCGATGATCATTGCTGAAGAGAAGCGCGTCATAATGAAGAACATGGAGGCTCTGCAGAAGGACATGCCTGCTGGAGAGCCCAAACCGGCTGGAGAATCGCAGTTCAAGCCCTCGTAGGGGACAAGGAAGATCCTGCTGAATGAGGAGGACCCAAGCAAGTTCATCTTGGTTGGAGACGGCCTGGACAACAAATAGTAAAGTGCGCTCGTCATTTCCTCCGTGAGAATCGGGACATTTTTGCATGGTGCCCCAAAGACATGCCAGGTGTCCCGAGGGAACTCACCGAGCACTCCCTTCATGTTCGACCAGACGCGAAGCCGGTCAAACAATCTTTACGCCGCTTCGCAGAAAAAAAAGAAGAATCATCAGTGAGGAGATGACACGGCTGCTCGCAGACGGCTTCATCATGGAAGTTTTCCACCCGGAATGGTTCGCCAACCCGGTGCTGGTGCTGAAGAAGAACAAGACATGGCGCATGTGCGTCGACTATACCAGTATCAACAAGGCTTGCCCCAAAGATTCTTTCGCCCTGCCACGGATTGATCAGGTCATCAACTCCACCGCTGGGTGCAATTTGTTGTCTTTCCTGGACGCTTACTCAGGATATCACCAGATCAAGCTCAATGTAACCGATCAAATAAAGACATCATTCATAACACCGTATGGAGCATACTGCTACACCACCATGCCCTCCGGGTTGAAGAACGCATGCGCAACCTATCAACGCTACATGCGGAAATGCCTGCAGACGTAGATTGGAAAGAACATACATGCCTACGTCGACGACGTCGTCATCAAGACCAAGGAACGACACATGCTCCTTGAGGATCTGAAGGAAACATTCGACAACCTCCGCTGTTTCCAGATCAAGCTGAATCCAGAGAAATGCGTGTTCAGCGTCCCAGCCGGCAAGCTCCTAGGCTTTCTCGTCTCCGAGCGTGGAATCGAGGCGAACCCGGAGAAGATCGGAGCCATCGAGCGCATGGAGCTGCCATAGAACCTGCGCGACGTACAGAAGTTCACCGGGTGCCTTGCTTCTCTCAGCCGGTTCGTTAGTCGGATGGGAGAGAAGGCTTTTCCCCTGTACCAGCTGATGAAGAAGACAAACAAATTTTTCTGGACAGCTCAGGCGGATGAAGCTTTCCGAGACCTCGAGCACATGCTCACCTCGCCACCCATCCTGGCGGCGCCAGCAACAAAGGAGCCCATGCTGATGTACATCACTGCCACAAAAAGAGTGGTCAGCATGGTATTGGTCGTGGATCGACCAGAGGAAGGAAAGGCTCAGATGGTACAACGGCCCGTATACTATGTGGGTGAGGTGCTCTCGCTATCCAAGCAGAACTACCCTCACTACCAGAAGCTGGTGTACGACGTGTACATGGCCGCAAGAAACTCAAGCACTACTTCCAGGAGCACTCCATCCGGGTGGTAGCATTGGCCCCACTCGCCGAAATCATCGGCAACAAAGACACCACTGGCCGCATGGCAAAATGGGCCATCGAGCTCGCTGCGCATAACATCCAGTACGAGCCACGCACAACAATCAAGTCGTAGGCATTGGCTGATTTCATCGTCGATTGGGCGGAGACACAATACATGCCCCTAGTGCCGGATTCAACTTACTGGAAGCTACACTTCGACAGATCGAAAATGAGGAGAGGACTTGGAGCCGGAATCGTGATAACCTCTCCCAAAGGCAACCGGTTGGAGTACGTTCTCCAGATCCACTTCAAAGCTTCCAACAATGTCGCCGAGTATGAAGCACTCATCCATGGGCTCAAGATGGCCACGCAGATAGGCATCCAGAGGGTGCTGTGCTTCGGATATTCGGACTTGGTGGTGCAACAAGTATCTGGCGAATGGGACGCCAGGGACGCGAACATGGCCCTTTAACGCTTCTTCGTCCAGCAGCTATGTGCCTGCTTCGAAGGATGTGAGTTTCACCATGTACCCAGAGCCAACAATGAAGCTGCCGACGCTTTGGCCAGGGTCGGGTCAACAAGACAAGCCATACCGCCTGGGGTCTCCCTCGAGCACCTGTGCAAGCCCTCCATCACTCCCTCACTAGAGTCCGACTTCATTGTGCTTATCGCGGACCCAGGAACAGCCGGTGCCGCGGCACACCCGGGGACTGCCGCATCGCACCCAGGGACTTTTGCATCGCACCCGGGGACTGCCGCGCCACACCCCGGGACTGCTTTGCCGCATCCGGAAACTACCACGACCCAGCCCGCGGTCGACATCAACACCTTTCCACCCGGTAGGCCTCCCGACGCTCTGGAGCCGGTCGTCTGCGAGGAGATCAAGCTCATCATACAGACGGTGCACACCATACGAGAGGCGCTCGACTGGGCAAAGCCATACATGGATTTCCTGGCCAAGGGCGAAATTCCAACAGAAGAGGTGGCAGCACGACAAGTGCGACGAAGAGAAAGCGCCTACACCATCATCAACAACGAGCTGTACAAGCGCAGCGTCGGAGGCATCTACCAATGATGCGTCAGTCAGGAGGAAGGAGATAAGCTTCTAACGGACATACACCAGGGTGAGTGTGGCCACCATGCTTCGTCAAGGGCAATAGAAGCCAAGGCCCTTCAGCATGGTTTCTATTGGCCGACGGCACTGAAGGACGCCGAAGAAATAGTCAAGACATGCAATGGCTACCAGCGATTCAGCCAGCTGAAGCACACGCCGTCTGTGGCGCTCAAGACAATACCGATCACCTGGTCGTTCGCGGTCTGGGGCCTGGACATGGTCGGACCATTCAAGACAGCTCGATCCGGTATGATGCACCTACTCGTAGCCGTGAACAAGTTCACCAAGTGGATCGAGGCGAAGCCAATCAAGAAGCTGGATGGAGCGACGGTGATCAAGTTCTTCACAGACATCATCATCCGGTTCGGCTACCCGCACAACATCATTACTGACAATGGAACCAACTTTGCGAAAGGAGTCTTCGCTCGTTTCTGCGGGGAAAAAGGGATCCGCCTGGATCTGGCATCGGTCGCACACCCACAGTCCAATGGACAATGCGAGTGTGCTAGTGGTCTGGTTCTAGCCGGAATCAAGACAAGGCTCACCAAACCGCTCTCCAGGTCACCCGGATGCTGGATAGAGGAGCTGCCAACAATGCTCTGGAGCCTACGCACCACACCCAATCGCTCAACCGGCTTCACGCCGTTCTTCCTCGTCTATGGGGCAGAAGCCATTCTCCCCACATACATCCAGTTCGACGTACCCCGCAAGCAGCCTACACGGAGCAGGAAGCCAAGGAGTCAAGGGAGGACAGCGTGGACTTGCTCGAGGAGGCACGCGAGTTGGCTCTGTCCAGATCAGCAATTTACCAGCAAGACTTGCGCCGATACCACGCCAGCCGTATCCGGCCCACCTCTTTCTGCAAGGGAGACCTAGTGCTACGCCTGGTGCAGAGCACCAAAGGAATGCACAAGCTGTCCCCACCATGGGAGGGACCATTCATCATCAGCCGAGTGCTCCACAACAATTCATACTATCTGATCGACGCGCAGCAGCCGACGAAGAACAAGGCAGATCGCTCAGACGAGGAGACGGAGCGCCCATGGAATGCCAGCCTGCTCCGGCCATTTTACACTTAGAATAGTGTATGTATCTTCCCTTTTTTATGTAACAAGTGAACAAGATTGAAAGCCTTGGCGCAGCGCTAAGGACTTTGTCCCAATTCCGCACACCATCTGCATTTTCGTACCGGCTGGCCTAGGCCCCACGATTTCTACAGACGGCATAATATTGCACGCGGCGTCTAGAGTAACCTCTTCGGTTTCGGCTTCAGCACGCATGTCGGCTGTCGACCCGGCAAGAGCAAAAACTCAAAGCGCCCGCGGCAAGAAGATGCCAGCGTAGAAATGAAGGGCGTCCAGGCGAACCGGTCGCGCCCTACAAGAGTTAAGCCAACAACAGCGAACCGAAGTATCGCGAGGCACGCCAACATAGCCAGTCCTTCGGTTCCAGCTGCAGACCGCAACCCGGCTGACAGTCGGCAAGGAAAAATGCTCGATGGGCCAATACTCACTGAGAAAAGGGGGTTGCTAACGACCTAACTCGAAGGGGCGCGTATCTATTTTCCTTCTACGATAAGTACCAACTAACGAATGAGAATATGCACAAGAAAACTAAT
Source organism: Avena sativa (assembly GCA_916181665.1). NCBI lineage: Eukaryota > Viridiplantae > Streptophyta > Magnoliopsida > Poales > Poaceae > Avena > Avena sativa. The sequence goes on along the minus strand of OV702284.1, from coordinate 179,267,589 downwards.
CCAAAGCAACACTTTGTCTTGCACGACCCGAGCCACAAATTGGCAGGAAACAAGGTGGCAAAAGAGCTTCGCCCCGGATGGCTACCCCAGCCGGCCCCAACCTCGGGGACTACACCCAGTGGACGCGCTCCCGCGCACCCACAAACTCAATTCAAGGTAGCCAAAAGAGCTTCGCTCCGGCTGGCCGCCCCAGCCGGCCCGAACCTCGGGGACTACACCCAGTGGACGTGCTCCCACGCACCCACAAACTCAAGTCAAGGTAGCCAAAAGAGCTTCGCCCCGGCTGGCTACCCCAGCCGGCCCGAACCTCCTGGGCTACACCCAGCGGACGCGCTCCCGCGCACCCGCAAACTCAAGTCAAGGTAGCCAAAAGAGCTTCAACCCGGCTGGCTACCCCAGCCGGCCCGTACCTCGGGGACTACACCTAGTGGACGCGCTCCCGCGAACCCACAAACTCAAGTCAAGGTAGCCAAAAGAGGTTCGCCCCGGCTGGCTACCCCAGCCGGCCCGAACCTCGGGGACTACACCCAGTGGACGCGCTCCCGCGCACCCACAAACTCAAGTCAGGACGGCAAAAGAGCTCCAACCCGGCTCGCTATCCCAGCCGGCCCGAGCATAAAAGACCGCAAATGACAGAGACATAAACAAAGATAAGAAAAAGGCACCAATCCATAAAGCGGAGCACGAAGGCTCCGTGCAGATTCAAAGTCGGCGACAGAAGTCAGCCGAAGTGTAGCACAACAAAGTAACAACTTTCACAAATACACCCGGCATCCCGGGGGTCAAGAGTCCGGAGCTAACGAAGTAGAAGGAGCAGGAGCAGGGGCGGCACCGACATCAGTGGAAGGAGGCTGGCTACTGGAGGCGACGTCAAGGGGATTCCAAGGCGCCGGGACCCAGTGGAACAGCCGTGGCTCTCCGGGGGCGCTGAAGTCACGCTCCAAGTACACGTAGGTGCCAATCTTCACCCCGCAGGCCTGGAGCGCAGGAGTGCTGGCGCGAAGGCCCTCGTAGCTAGTCCCAAGACGGAAGCCGCGGGTGAGCACGCTCAGGTCGGCACCTAGATACCACGACTTCACCAGAGCAAGCGCCATCTCCACTCCGCCTCGAGCATCCCACTCTTTGTGCATGTCCAGCACGTCGATGCCCTTGGACAGAGCCACGGCTAGGCTGGCCATGTCGTGCACATCGCCCGCGTCCGGCCAGATGTAGTGGAAGAGATCGTTGCCAATGGCGCGCAGGCCATTTCTCTCCTCCGCCACCACCTTGACCAAGTCAAGGGCAGTCAGGTCGTGCCCAACCTCTTCCACGGGCAGCTTCTCCATGACCATCTCGGTCGTCTCAGGATAATGAGCTGCAGCCAAGCACAAAGCAGAATAAACGGAAAAGATCGAGCAAGTCATGGCACAACGGAAGAAGGAAGCTGAAGAACTTATTGATGAACATCTCCGAGATGTTCTAGAGGTGCTGAGTAAGCTCCCCCTCCCTGCAGTGAAGAACTTGGATTGTCTCCTCCTGTTGGGTGGAGATCATCTCAAAGTTCTTCAGCGCCTCCGCCCGGATGTCAGCTGTCTTCTTGCCCCGCTTCATGCTAACCTCAAGCTGGTGCTTGGCCGCGGCAAGTTGATCGAACTGCGCTTGTCCCACCTTGTTCGATTCCTCCATCCGGGCAACCTCAGCTTTGAGGCGTTCCACCTCCCTCTCCTTGTCCTGGATCATGGCTATAGGAGGATACCCGATGGTCAACAAAAAACGGGAAAAGGGAGCCAATCGCCAAGACATATCTGAAGAAGCAATCTTATGGCCAAGGTCCCGAGTGTTCTTCACAAACCCCGCAAACGCTTTCTGCACCAAGAAAGCAAATGAGCAACAGAGAAGCAAACCGGATGGAAGAACGGAAAACGTGTGAAGGGCAACGACTTACCTCCATCAAAACAGACAAATTTTTGGCCTCGCCAAGGCCCTTTTCCATTCCCTCAACCAGGTGGTGAACCTGGCTGAGTGCGACGGGCGCCAAGCCGGAGAGCTGGGAAAGGATCGCACCCGGCGTCAGCACAGCCGGAGCCGGCCTCGAGCTGGTGACGATAACCTCGTCATCATCGGCAGCCACACCCGAAGGCGCAACCACCACCAACTCCCTCCCAGCCGGTTGACCACCATCCGGCTGGCCGCCATCTGCCCCAGCCGCCCGCGCCCCCAGCTTCCTCCGTCACCTCCATAATGACGGGCCTGGCAGAGCTGCTTGGAGTGTCGCTCCTGGCCAGGTTCACGCCAGCCCCGGGACGAAGGAGGGGGGTCTCCGGGTCCTGCGCAGCCGCAAACAGCTGGCCCAACCGCGAAGACGCAGGCGCCTGGTGCAGCAGCCCCGTGGTCGGGGAGCCCTCAGGCGCCCTGGGCGGAGATGGCGCGGCTGACGCAGCCGGACTGGCCGCAGCCGGCGCGGGCGCAGCCGACGACCTCGACACCTCTTCAACCGGTGGAGGAGGTGGAGGAGCAATGACAGTGGTGCCACCATCGCCAAGCAGCATGGCCTCGCTGCACGGAACGAAGAATCAAAGGAGGAACCAGCTGGGACTACCCTTTTGCAAGAGCTTGCTGGGCTGAAATCTCGCATGTCCAAGTGGCTGATCAAAATCTTTTTGAAGCTTTAGCCAGTATTAAAAAATATCTTAAAGTCCCTTTTGCAATGGAAATTCTTATACTTGGAGCTTGGGGCATTTGGATTTGCAGAAACAATGAAATCTTCAACAACAAGCATGCTTCGCTTGAGGAATGGAGAGCTATTGTAGCTCAGGAATTAAGATGGGTCCTGTATAGAATTAAGAAGAAGTATTATCAGGGCCTCAAAGATTGGATTGAAAATAATTTAGACAGGAGATAGCTGCTTAGAATGTTATCCCTCTTTTGAGGTGGATTGAGATTGTAAATATTTTTTGTAACACTCTATGATATATAAAAATTGCAGTGGGGTATTTTTCCCTACTGTTTTACCCTCAAAAAAAAGGAGGAACCAGCAAAACCACAGAGCGGCAAGCAAGGGCAAGATAGATACTAACCCAACGACGGACGGTGGAGCAACAACCTGACGCCCTGGGCGTGTCTTTTTCGTCTCAACTGGAGCGGGAGCGGCAACAGGTGCCACCCTCTTTCCCTAGGCTCTCGCCGCGGGTTTCTCTCGGCCACCCTCCTCGTTGGTGACATCGACTGCGGCACAAGCAAAGAGTAAAAACCACAACCTCAGAAACAAAGGAGAAAGAAAAAGCTACGGTCAGCAACCTACCATGAGGATCCGAGGGGCCGTCGTCCGCCCGGACAGGAAACCCTTCGGGCTCCGTCTGGGGATACTTCTTCGATTTCCTATCCTCCAAGAAGGATGGAATAGGGAAGTCACCCATGCCATCCTCAGCTAGCTGCGCCGTGAACAACTAATCAAAAAGGGAGGCATAAGGCACCCAAGGAAAGCTAGCAATAAGAAGAAGCGAGACGCAAAACAACCAGAGAAAAACTTACCTGAGGCGGCAGGCGGCCGCGATGATACGGGGGGCAGGAGTATGCCCAGTTGGCCTCGATGCGGAACTTGGAGATCATGGAGACCCAGTTCTGCAGGTCCTGGTAGGGCACATCCTTCCGTGACGTCCTAGTCGGATCGTTGGCGGTCGAAAGGTGGCAAATCTTGTGCGACCTCTTCTACAGTGGAAGCACACGACGCACCATCCACGACAAGGTGATGTCCCGGGCGGTGAGCCTCTCCGTCTCCACCATCGTCTCCAGCCAGGTGGCCATCCGGTCGAGGTCCGCCACCGCACCCATGCCCTTCGTCGTCCAGCCCTTCTGCATTGAGGGCATGTCGGCAAAGGGTGGAAGGCAGATCCATTCAATCTCTATGGCATTGCTCACATAGAAATATGAGCGCTGCCACAGCTTGACAGTGTCGGGGAGCTCGAACCGCTGCATCGGCAAGGAGGACCGCGGGTAGACGGCACAGCAGCCCGTCTGCGTCAGCGAGCCACCCTTGGTGATGTTCTGGGCCTTGAAGTGGAAGAACTTGAGAAAGTTCGCCACCTCGGGTGACACCCCAAGATATGACTTGCAGCAGGCCGCATGATGTGACAGCTGCGCCATGGTGTTGGCGCCCAAGTGATGAAGCTAGAGGTCGAAGAAGAGAAAGAGCTGGAGGAGGAAAGGGCTAACGGGAAGGCCGAAGCCATAGGCGAAATGCACGAGGAAGACGACGCGCTCCCCCGATCGAGGGTTCGGCACCCGCTCCCCCTCCAGCGTGAGCTGGTGATTCACAAGCATCGACGAGGGAAGAAACCTCCCCCGCCGGTACTTGTTAATGAGCTCGTCGGTCACAAAGGACCCGCACCAGCCGCCGCGTTGCTCTGGCAGCATCTCGAAAGATGAGGAGACCGTGGTGGACGGAAAGAAAGTGGCCGACAGTGACAAGGAGAGGGCGTGCAAGAACAAAAAGCGCTGGGGAACGAGGGGAAGGTGAGCCGGAGGATGGACAAGTGCGGGAACCGATCCCTCTCAGAGCTCTATTTATCCCCGCAAATGGCATCATCGCCCCTTCAGCTTCTGCGCGACGTGTGGCGTCACGGAGCCACAGCCGCACGACGCTTCGGCTCCAGATCCTCTGCGTCGTCGTAATTGCCATAGAAGATCCACATGCGCTAGCAGGAGACGAGGCGTGCGCACTTGCCCCGAGAAAAATCTACGGCAAGTTTGCGTGCGCAGTTGCCAAAAATTGACGCAGCGACGCGGAAGTCAAACTGACGCGACGTGCGCCAGAGCCACAGTCGTGGGTGACGATACATCGACGTCATCCAGCCAAACGTTTCGTCTTCAGCTGTGTCAGCCGTGACCTAACTTCGCTGTTTACACCCAGTGGCCGGCCATCGATTCCGCAGCCGGTTAATTCTAGCCGGAAAGCAAAAGCAAAAGCCGCAGCTGGAGGAAATAAAACAACTCTCACAGGACAAGAAGGAGCACGAAAGATCTTGCCCACCAGCCAAGCCCATACGTGCTCGAGGACTAGTGTTGGGGGGATAACCCCTGGGTGGGGAAAGCCATGCATAAGTAGGCCGGCTCCAGAAGATGCAGGCCGCCTAGCCTCCAGGAAAGACAACTCTAGTCGACTGGCAAGCAAGCCCGGCTGGGCTTATAACCTTCCCGGCTGGCCCGTCTAGCCGGTGGCCAGAAGAACCGGCCGGGTGACCATTTCCACCCGGCTCACCTCAGATTCAATGGAGAGCACGGAAGGGCTGATGCTCCGTGCGGGGTACGCTTCTAGCTCTCCCTCGTCATCAAGGAAGCTGTGATGCCGTCATGACCAGAGCTACCCGACGAAGATAAAGCAAGATGGTCGGCTGGACTGGCGAAAGTAGTCTGGGTGACCGTTAAAGCAGTGGTGACGCCCCAAAGGAAGCCTGGGTGACCGCTAAAGAGAAGGATGATGCTAAAAGAAGGGAGGACCGGTCCTGGCCCACCGGCTGGGCCCTGCAGCCGGCCCTGCCCTATAAACCCATATCCAAACAGTAAACCCTAGGACCCAATCTGTAATCTGCCCCCTAGACCAGTATATAAGGGAGGGAAGAGCCATGGTTCTAGGTGGGCAACAATAGAAGGATAGAAGTGTTAGCATCAAGTTCCCATCTTTCCCTAGCTCTCGATAGTAGCTAAGGAAACAACTCAAGGAGCATTTGTACTGGGCATCAGCTCCCATACATAGTTCATCTTGCAGGAGTAGGGGTGTTACCTCGCAAAGAGGGACCCGAACCTGGGTACGTCCCTGTGTTTGCAGTGTACCGTGCCCAACCCGTTGCGTGAGCCACCGAATGCAACTATGTGTCCCTTCTTTTCCATCCCCGATGGCTCTGCCGTGTTCCACACCACGACAGTTGGCTGACAGTGCCGATGACTATCTCCACATCGCCGAGTCCACCGCCATTGATTGCTTGTACAGGTTCTGCAGGGCAGTGATTGCAGTGTTCGGGGAACAGTACTTGACAGCACCCACTGTTGAAGACACTGCTCGGATCCTCGTAGTCAATGAAAGTAGAGGATTTCCTGGTACGCTTGGAAGCATAGATTGCATGCATTGGGAGTGGAAAACTGTCCATTTTCATGGCAAGGAATGTATAAAGGCCACAAAGGAGGTTGCACTATGATACTTGAGGCAGTTGCTACACATGATCTTTGGATCTGGCACTCCTTCTTTGGCATGGCAGGATCAAACAACGACATCAACGTCCTCAACTCCTCAATTGTCTTTTCCAAACTTGTTGAGGGTCATGCTTCCCCTATGGAATTTGAGATCAGAGGGCACCACTACAACAAGGGATACTATCTAGCAGATGGCATCTATCCAAGATGGCCAACATTTGTGAAGACTATCTCAAACCCAATGCTCCCCAAGTATTCTCACTTTGCCAAGGAACAAGAAGATTGCAGGAAGGACGTGGAGTGGGCATTCGGTATGCTCCAGCAGAGGTTTGCAGTTGTCCGATTCCCTGCTATGACCTGGTCGAAAGATCAGATGTTGGAAATGATGAACTGTTGTGTGGCCTTACACAACATGATCATTGAGGATGAGAGGAAGGATCCAGTGAGTTTGCTCGAGGAGAACGAGCCATACTATAGACAGGGTCCTCTTGCCGAGCCTGACCATCAGGTGCCTCCAACCTGGGCTGCATTCATCGCCATGCGTCAGGAGATCCGAGATCCGGCGATCCATCAACAGCTGCAGGATGATCTTGTTGAGCACCTATGGATACATAGGGGAAACACGTCGTAGATGCCTAGCATGAACTGGCCGAACTAGGTTTACATTTACGCCAAATTATGTTTAAAATTTCGCCGAACTTTGGTCATAAAATGTTATGTATTCATTGTATGCCGAACTATGCCGAAATCTGGACGAACTTGAGCCGAATTTGAGCGGTAACGGGTGCCACGGGAAATTGGGCTGGGTACGCGAGTGGGAAACTCGGCGTACCCAGGCTGAAAACTTGCTTCGTCCGGCCAAAGTTTGGTCCAGATTTTGGCCTGGGTTCATCCAACGAGTGGAGATGCTCTCAGGGCCATCTCTAGGCCGATTGAAGGTGGTGCTGTCCGTTTCGATTTAGGGGGTCATTGCCACCGTGTATGTTTAGAGCAACTCCTACAGTTTATCTATAAAAATAAAAATTGTTTAGATAAGATAAGAGAGGGGTATAGGTAATCAAAACATTGTTCATTTTTTTAGCTTACCCAAATTTATTTTAACCCTCTCCTTTCTCCCAACCTCCTCTCTCATGGGCATCGAGCATGGCCTCCTGCCAGCATCGAGAGCCACCTCCGTCCAACAAGCTCGCTGGAGATGAGAGCTGAAGGGGTAGCGAGGTGTGGGGAGGGCCGAATCAAGCCTGGAGCTAGAGGGGACACGGTTGGGGCCGGCAGCGTACGTGCTGTTAGAGCTCGCAGGCGGGGATGCGGTTGGGGCCGGCGACATGCACGCCATCGAAGCTCGGATGGCGGGGAAGTGTCGCGGCTGCCGAACAAGGCCCTGGCTTGGTCGAATCGAGGATGCTGCCACGCCGACGCATGCGGCCGTTCAGGCTCGATCCTGACCGGGAGGAGAGGCGGTTGGGACGAAAGGAGGGCGTCGGGTGTTGGGGAGTTGGGGCGAGGTTGGGCGGCGCGGAGGATGGTCATCGACGTACAGAGACGACGGGAACAATGACCACCTTTGTCGGAACCAAGCAGGGAAACTTTCACGCGTGTCAGTTGGAGCCTCCCATGGTGGTCTCGCTGACATGGTGGCTTACCCAAAATCTAGCTAATCTTACCCATATATGGGTAGGAGGAGCTAAAAAAATGGGTGATCGTCCAAAGAAAATTAGTGGGGACCAATTTTGGGTAAGTTGTTGGAGCTGTGTTTTTTCCCTCTCTTACCTAAAAAAGCAGTTATTGTCCCTCTTACCTATATATGGGTAATCTCTTGAAGATGCTCTTAGGTCGCGCTCCGGCATGTCTAGTAAGGCCACACAGGCCATTCGATCATTTCTGTTATCATTTGGACAACAAAATACAATAAAATGTATATAATAAATAAATAATAGTTCATAGATATCAATAGTTTAGTTTCACACGACCAACCTGTTGGGAATATGCCCTAGAGGCAATCATGTATGATGATATTTCCCATTGTATTCATAAATATATTAAGTTGTCCTTGTATGAGAATCTGATGTATATCATTGAATATGTGATTCGGTTGTGGAACTATACATTCATGTTGTTTGTACTAAATATCCTTGGTCATTGTGGTTGTGCTGGACACACAACTTAGACCAATGTGAAAGTCGGCTTGATGAATCGGTTCTACTTGTCATGGGCATGGAGATGCTATTCTGACTTACATAGATTCGGCTAAAGAGTTTAGTGAGTCGTATTGACCCACGTTGAGGTACAACAAACAAGTTGTCATTTGTATATCTTAATCAATGTAATCCTTAGACCTGAGGTTGTTGTACAGTCCGAGTTGAGGATCATCGACTTAGGTTCTATCAAACGCTGATCTGTAACTAGGCAGTTATAAAGGCAGAGTTTGGGTCGACTGATAATCAAGCTGTGTGATGTGAATAACCAAGATGGGATTTTGCCCCTCTACTTGGAGAGATATTCTCTGGGCCCTCTCGGATTATATGATTCGGAAAGCATGGCCATGCACGACTCGATTAAGTGTTAACCGAGGCGATCGACTAAGAGTTAGTCGGATGAATCACTTATCTTGGATCGAGAAGAGAGTCGGACTATTTAAGGGATGACAAATATTCACCTATAGTTTGCCAAGGTATATCGTGAGGCAAAAAGGACTTGGACGTAAGTCGCATTGGAAAGGCAAGTCGTCATGACTCTTTGGTACTTGGGAGTCGGCAAGTTCTGCTAGGAGCCGCTACCGACTGATCGATTGAGAGTCGGACTCCAATCGTGTCCAAGTAGCCATGAGCCTGCGGAGTCACATACTTAAGAGCGGGAGCAAGTTCGGATTGGATCTGAACTGTAAATTTGGTTAGGTTAGAGCCGAGACGTATTTGGAATGAGTCAGTGAGTCGGACTCACAGGGACTAATAATATATGGGCTTTATTGAATGGGCCATGAGTGAGTGAAGCCCACGTTCACTCCCTATATATAGTGGGGCCAGAAACCTAGAAGGGTTAATCATTGATCGATTAGATCATTCCATGAGTTGGAAACCCTAGCTCCACAGCAGACCTGCCGTCGTAACGAACCTAGCAGTTCACCGCTGACGCTCCTCCTTGTATGTGTCACACCAGCAGAGGCGTTGTACAATCAACGCTTGGACGATCGTCGATTGGATCGAGATCACAGGGACTGCACTGCATCAACTAACGCGCTACATCAGTAATCCACAACCGCGCATCTAGTGGTAAACCTCGTGTCCTTCTACCTCAGCTAGATCTTGGGATCACCACGTTAGAGGGAAAAAGTTTTTTTTATCTCTATGTGGCCCAAGAGTGGTATCAGAGCGATAGCTTCTGGTTTTAGGATCGAGATCTTGCATATGTGATATGCGGTTGGCTGTAGATTGAATCTATGTGCTGTTTTGGTGGTCGGTCTATGAGATAGATCGGTTTTGTATGAGGATGATGGATCAACTGTACTGGGGGAATGGTAGATCTGATTTTCGTGATCATACTGCTGAGGTCGTGGAACGACATACCCCTACCGGTAGGCTTCCACCATCGGGGTAGACTGTGACACGTAAATCCAGATGCGGTGATGGAAGATCAAAGAATTTGATCGAGTCGGAACGATGGTCGGAATCCATGTTTGGAATGTAGATGAGATCTACGTTTTCAGAAAAATCGTCAGGTGCTGCCCGCACCCGTGAGGGGCTCTGCCCCTTCAATCCCTGCCGGCTTCGCCCTGTCGTAGCGCCTTAGACGTCGTTGCAAGTTTCACAACGCTGGTAGATATCTTATCTATGCATAACTTGTTTTTGCAGGAAGTTGTGAATGGTATGGTTCATGTGCATGTGATGTATGTGTGTAATCCATACGCGATGTGCGAATCACGGTTTTGTCAGCCGGCTAGAGCCTAGGTGCTGTCATTTTATTGTATAACAACCTGCGTGTCGGATTCTCCATGTAATTTACTTTACTAAGGTAGTGTAGCTGTTTGGAGAACCCGGATGGCATGCAAGGCGATGTACATGTCGGCGACATGGAGTAAGACGGCAAGTGACAAGAGTTGGCACGAGTCGGATTACAGGCTTTGTGGAGATGGAGATCGCCATGAAGAGAGCCATACCATTTCACATTATAATTGATTTATCTTGTGTTGTTGATATGTCTCTGTTTTACCTCTATTAGATAGTCGGTAAAATCTAATCCCTCAAAGAAGGTCTAGTCGGTTTTCCCGCCAGTGTTTGCAACATCACAAGTCGGACATTTTTGGTAGTGGGCTCATAAAATTGAGGTGCTTCCAATTCTTTCCGACTAGGTGGGTTCGAGTCAGACTCTTACAGCGGAAACACTCGGTAAGCTAGACGGGTATATCACAACGGTTATGGAGCTCGGGGAAAAGTCGGATGGGAGCCGGGACATGTGCTGCCACCCGTTCAACAGGAGTCGTATGAGATACTATTGACAAGGAGTTTTCTACCTAGATCACTTGGTGGCTATTGGTGATGCTAAAGCTCACTAGCTGACTTGCTTATTTAGGATCCTGAATCACTAAGCAACCATCAGAGGGGTGTTGGTTCTAGTGGGAGCATAAAATATTAAAGTGTTTAATATGCCCGCTCTTTTATGAATAAATGTCTTTAGTGTTTTGCATATTTTCTGTTGTAGATCATGGCACCAAGTAGCAGTCACTCTCAGATATCCGGTTTTACATTGAGAACCATTCTTGAGAAAGATAAGCTAAATGACACTAATTTTACCAACTGGTATCGAAATTTGAGAATTGTTCTCAAACAAGAAAAGAAGGACCATGCCCTAGACAAACCCACTTCCAGATGAGCCGAATGAGAATGCGACTGTCGCTGCCACCAATGCCTACCGTCGGGCTAAGGATGAGTCCACGCATATAAGCTATCTTATGCTTGCTCACATGGAACCGGACTTGCAAAAGAAGTTTGAGAATGTTGAGGCCTACGATATGATCGAAAGCCTCAAAAGTATGTTCCAGGCTCATGCGAAGATTGAGAGGTATCAAGTCTCTCAGGCTTTGCTGAGTTTCAAGCTTAAGGATGGTGATCCACTGAGTCTGCATGTGATCAAAATGGTTGGTTACGTGCAATCTCTAGAAAGGCTTGGCTACCCCATTAGCGAAGAGTTCGCTACGGATATAATTCTGAACTCTCGTCCTAGTGCGTATGGTCAGTTCATATCGAACTACCACATGCATGGTATGGATAATAAGCTCACTGAATTACATGGGATGCTCAAGCAGGCAGAGGCGGATCTCAAGAAGGGCACCAGTCAAGTGTTGATGGTGCAGAATAAGGCTAAGTTCAAGAAGAGTTCTTGGACTAAGAAGAAGGCTAAGTCAGGAGGAACGCAGGCTCAGGACCTAGTCCCAAGTGCTTCCTCAGGGACTAAGCCATCTCCTTCAGCCGGATCCACTTGCTTCTATTGCAAGGCCGATGGCCACTGGAAGAGGAATTGCAGCAAGTACTTGGCTGACAAAGCCAAGAGTGGAGGTATGACTTCCGACTCAATTACACTTGTTTGCAATGTTATAGACATTTATCTTGCTGATGCACCTAATAGTTCTTGGGTATATGATACCGGATCAGTTATTCACATCTGCAACTCGTTGCAGGGACTGGTAAGAACTAGGATCGTAGCAAGAGGCGAGGTTGATATTCGAGTCGGCAACAAAGCAAGAGTTGATGCGTTGGAAGTCGGCATGATGCAACTTCATTTACCTTCAGGATTCATTATGGAACTGAATAATTGTTATTATGTTCCAGTGCTCAGTCAAAACATTATTTCTGCTTCATGTTTGATGAGGCAAGGCTATGAGTCGAATATCAAGAATAATGATTGTTCTTTATATTTGAATGATATGTTTCACGGATTTGCACCCATCCAGTATGGGTTATTTATTTCGAATCTTGATGGTGAGTCGGTTTATAACATAAATGTTAAAAGGTTGAAAACAAATGATCTGAATATGACTTACTTTTGGCACTGTCATCTTGGTCATATAAGTTGGAAACGCATGAAGAAGCTCCATGATGATGGACTCCTAAATTTGTTCGACTTGGAGTCGTTCAAGACATGCGAATCCTGCCTACTTGGCAAAATGACCTAGACACCTTTTGCAAAGAGTTGCGAGAGAGCGTCCGACTTGTTGGGACTAGTACATACTGATGTATGTGGACCAATGAGCACGACATCCAGGGGTGGTTATGAGTACTTCATTACCTTCACTGATGATTTGAGTAGGTATGGATATATATACTTGATTAAACATAAGTCGGAAGCCTTTGAAAAGTTCAAAGAATTCCAGAATGAAGTACATAATCAACTCGGCTATAAAATAAAGTTTCTTTGGTCGGACAAAGGAGGCGAGTACATGAGCCATGAGTTTGATGACCATCTGAAAAGTTGCGGAATAGTTCCTCAACTTACTCCGCCAGGAACGCCACAAAGGAACGGTGTTTCGGAAAGGCGAAAGGCCGAATCAGACCTTGTTGGACATGGTAGGATCAATGATGAGTCGGACAGATATGCCTTTATCATTTTGGGGTTATTGTCTAGAAACAACGGTGTTCACACTAAACAGAGTACCATCAAAGTCGTTAGAGAAGACACCGCATGAGATGTGGACAGGCAATAAGCCGAGTCTGTCTTTTCTCAAGATTTGGGATTGTGAAGCATTTGTCAAGCGACTTCAGTCGGACAAGCTTAAGGCCAAGTTGGATATGTGTATTTTCGTGGGGTATCCGAGGGAAACCTTGGGTTACTACTTCTACAACCGAGAAGAGGGCACAATATTTGTCGCTCGGAATGGTGTCATCCTTGAGAAAGAGTTTCTTAGTCGGGGAGTCAGTGGGAGTATGGTGCAACTCGAAGAAATTCGAGAGGAACCGGCTAGTAGCGAGTCGGCAAAAACCTTGGAGGTTGAGCCGGTCGTGGTAGCTGAGCCGAAAGCAGCACCTGTACTGCGAAGATCAGCAAGATTACGAAGTGTTCGTGATGTATTACTGTTAGATAGTGATGAGCCGGCAACTTATTCGGAAGCGATGGTGGGATCTGATTCCGAGTCATGGCTTGGAGCCATGAGATCCAAGTTAAAGTCCATGGATGAAAATCAAGTTTGGAACTTGGTTGATCTGCCAGACGGTGCAAGACCCGTCGAGTGCAAATGGGTCTTTAAGAAGAAAACTGATATGGATGGAAATGTTTCCGTCTATAAAGCACGTCTTGTCACGAAGGGGTTCCGACAAGTTCAAGGAGTTGATTACGACGAGACTTTCTTGCCCGCAGCGATGCTTAAATCAGTTCGGACCATGTTAGATATAGAGGCCTATTTCGACTATGAGATATGGCAGATGGATGTCAAAACGGCTTTCCTTAACAGAAATTTAACCGAGGACGTGTATATGATACAACCTGCGGGTTTTGTCGATCCGGCTAATGCTGACAAAGTGTGCAAACTTCAGAAATCCATTATGGGTCAAAGCAAGCATCTCGGAGTTGGAATATTCGCTTTGATGAGGTAGTCAAATCGTTTGGCTTCATCAAGAGTGATCATGATTCTTGTTTATACAAGAATTTTAGTGGGAGCAAAGTAAACTTTCTAATCTTATATGTGGATGAAATATTATTGATTGGAAATGATGTCCAGATGTTGCAAGAAACCAAGGAATCATTGGAAAAGAGTTTCTCAATGAAAGACTTGGGTGAGGCAACATATATTCTCAGAATCCGGATCTATAGAGATAGATCAATACGGCTCATTGGATTGAGTTAGAGTACTTATTTGGACAAAGTGTTGAATAAGTTCAACATGGAATCGTCTAAGAAGGGGTTCTTACCGATGTCCCATGGTGTAAAACTTAGCAAGACTCAGTGTCCTTTGACAACTGATGAGCGAAGTCGGATGAGTGCGATTCTGTATGCCTCGGCAGTCGGATCGATCATGTATGCCATGATTTGTACTAGGACGGATGTTTCCTATGCTCTTAGTGTTGTGAGCAAATACCAGGCTGATCCTGGAGAAATCCACTGGACAACGGCTAAAAATTGTAGGGTTCGTAGCATAGAAAACAAAAAGATTCTATGATGGGAACAAATATGAACCAAGATCTATCTACTAGATACAAGCAACGGGCAGATATACATCCGTAGAGAACATACCCTTGAAGACCGACAAAGCTTAACGAGGTTGAACTCGTGGTTAATGTAGACGAACTCTTGCCGATCTCAAGATCGAGAGGAAGTCCTAGCGCCGCAAATCAGCGGCGTATCCATGCTCGCACACACGTCCGAGGCACCGAGCAACCTCCGCCTCCTCGCTCCAGCGATGCAATGGAAGCACAACTATTTCTTGCCGAAAAGCCACCGGGAACATGTATATCGCTAGTCCGAGACCATGGGGATAAAAGCTAGAGGGGGAGAGAGATCCTTCACGAGGGGGTGTGAGTGAGAGAGAGGGAGGGGGCTCCTTTCATAGGAGGAGGGGGCATCCAAGGGGGTGTCCGCCGGCCATGGGGCTTCCCCCTCCCCTCCTTCATTCATGTGGGTGGAAGCTCCACTCACAAAATGCCCCTTCAATTCTCCACTCCAAAAATCCCACTCAAATTCCCATTAAATTTCCACCAAATTTAATGCAAACTCTCTTTAAATAAAACTCCTTTTATTTATTCAGAATTTTGTCAATTACTTTAATGAAAAACATTGACATATAACTTCTTGCTAGTATTTCATTTCACATTCAGAAACACTTTCTGCAATTTCACTCGAAAACAATTTCGGTATCTAGTGAAATAAATTCCTGCGCTAGTTATTCTTTTCAGCATGAAACTATTTGCTCGAAATGGTGTCGGTGTCTCTTAAGTGTGTCACCCTACGGTTTGCAAATAATGCGGACATGATTGAGACCCCTCTTAGATCAATAATTAGAAGTGGGACCTGGAGATCCATACTGACTCCCACACATTCAACGATGACTTTCTTGTGATCGTGAGAACCTTTTATGCTAGTATCTTAATCCCTTTGTCTCGCGATATATTACATGTCCGATATTCGATCATAGGTATCTCCATACCTAGTTTGATCTCATTACTGACATGTACTCTGTTCTCGTTCCCGTGATATAACATTCTAGTGATCAAATCACTTGCTTGCAAGCTAATCAATGTGATATCACCGAGAGGGCCCAGAGCATATCTATCCGTCATCGGGATGAACAAATTCCACTCTCGATCCATGGGCCTCAACATAACACTTTAGTAGTACTAAACCCATCTTTATAATCACCCTATTACAGTGTGACGTTTGATGTTATCAAGATACTCTACCCGTGTTAGTGATTGACATGATCTCATGGTCTAAGGATTATGATCACTTTGTATGATGTTATAGCAATATAAACTCAATGACTTTGATCGTAATGCTATACTTCGGATGAACGTTCATCACACCATTCCAATAATGTTGTGACCTCATTATTAACAACATCCAATGTCCATGATCCGAAAACCTTGATCATCTTGTTAATCAACGAGCTAGTTTATATGAGAGGTATAACTAGGAACTTTATGTTTGTTTATTAAACACACATGTATTAATGTTTCCGTATTAATACAATTATAGCATGCAAAATAAACATCTATCATATACTTGGAATATACATAATAACCCCTTTATTATTGCCTCTCAGGGCATATTCCCTTCAGTCTCCCACTTGCACTAGAGACAATAATATAGTTACATAGTGATAAATCTAACACCCATGGAGTTCTGGTGTTGATCATGTTTTGCTCTAGGGAGAGTTTTAGTTAACAGATCTGCTACATTGAGATCCGTGTGTACTTTACAAATCATTATATCTCCATCCTTGACATGCTCGCAGATGGAGTGAAACTGGCGCTTAATATGCTTGGAATTCTTGTGAGACCTTGGTTCTTTTGCATTGGCTATGACACCATTGTTGTCACAACAAATCACCATTGGGTCCAATGCGCTCGCAACCACACCTAGTTCGGTTATGAACTCCTTCATCCAAACTGCTTCCTGAGCCGCTTCAGAAGCAACAACATATTCTGCCTCCATTGTTGATCCCGCCACCACGGGCTGTTTGGAACTCCTCCAACTAACCGCTCCACCATTCATGAGAAATACGTATCCGAATTGAGACTTAGAGTCATCCATATTGGTGTCAAAGCTAGTGTCTACATAACACTTAGCGACAAGCTCTTCTTCACCTCCATACACAAGAAACATATCCTTAGTTCTTCGCAAGTACTTAAGGATATTCTTGACCGCTATCCAGTCTTGTACATAGCATGGCGTACATAATAGAGCCTATGGCTGAAGCATAGGGGACTTTGTCCATTATCTCTCTTTCTTCCGCCGTAGCTGGACATTGAGTCTTACTCAATGTCTTTCCTTGCAACATAGGTAAGAACCCCTTCTTACATCCGTCCATTTTAAACTTAATATTATCAAGGTATGTACTTTGCGATAGCCCTATTAGGTGCCTAGATCTATCCCTATAGATAATTATGCCTAATATGTATGACGCTTCACCTAGGTCCTTCATTGAAAAATTGCTGTTTAGATAACTTTTAACAGTGTTTAAAAGATCTATATCATTTCGGATCAATAATATGCCATCCACATATACTATCAGAAATGCCACATCGCTCCCACTCACTTTCTTGCAAATACAAGCCTCTCCATAAGTTTGGATAAATCCAAACTCTTTGATCACCTCATCAAAGCGGAGATTCCAACTCCAGGATGCTTGCTTCAGTTCATAGATGGATCGCTTAAGCTTGCATACCTTGTCAGCATTCTTAGGATAGACAAAACCCTTTGGTTGTACCATATATGTAACATCCCAAAAAAATTGAACAATGATTATCAAATTCCAATCATCAAAATTAGGGTTAACAAAAACTTTTGTTAAATAAATCATATGAATGCATGAATTGACTTATGAGATTGTTATAAATAGCAAGGAATGGTTTAAAGATGAAAACAAAATCATCTAAAACATTTCCAAGCAGAAACAAATCAAGAGAAAATCAAAAACAAACAAAACAAACAAATGGTCATTTTTGCCAATCTTGCTCACTAGGCCACTTTGAGTGTTTCTAGTCCAAGATTTCAAACATAAACAATTCCATTTCTTTTCACCCCTTGCTAGACCAAGTAAAAGTGAACCCAAGCCCACCTTTCAATCTTACAGAAACATTTGGCAAGTTGATTCAAATGACAATTCAAAATTGAATCTTTAACATATGTGAAGATCACCAATTCTCAAAACCCATCCAAACCAATTCACCTTGACCTTTCCAACTAACCAGAGACTACCTAGTATATAACTAATACACCCACCATGTTTGAACCAAAAATTCAAATTAAAATCTCTTTCGGCCATTTCATCAAACACCTTGCAAACACAAAATAAACAAACATCAAATACTATAGTGAGCAGTGATTTGGACTAACTTGTCCCCTCTCTAGCTCACATCAGACATTTAGTAGATCATCTAGATTAGTTAGCAAGCTCTAGCACCACTGTGAGCTTGCCATTGCCATCAATGGTGACCAGGCCGTGCCTCACCTTGCCATCCCTTAGTCGACAGCAAGATAGGAGCAGCACCAAGCCTAGCAACCATGTCTGGGACATTGACCATCGTCCACCGCCACCCCATGTCCAACTCCAACGATCAGCAAGCCACTGGACCACTCTAAAATCACAACGCCCTATGCCTCTGCGCCATGCTGAGAGCGCGCCAGAGCGCCGCACTAGACACGCGCCCACAGACCACGCGCCGCCCTCGTCGCATGCAAGCGTGATCACCACCATCCCAGGAGACCGCCAGACAACCCCGTTCGCCGCCGTGCGACCCATAGCCATGGTGCGCCATTAAAATGTTCGTCGGACCCGCCCAGAGCACTGCAGCGTTCTGACCATCTCGCACCGCCCCATTCCTCGAGACCACACCGTTGATCTTCGCCAGGGAGCACAACACCGCCCCCTATTGTCGCCCATGCCAGTAGCTCGCTGTGCTGACGACCACGACGAGCTCCACCTGCGCCCTTCGGTCCCCTCTTGGCACTATAAATAGATGCCACCCCCGCTCAATTTCTTCACACCAACACACTCCCCTCTCTCTCATAACCACCCCACCTCACCCCCGGAGCAAGGCGAGTAGCAAGTTGCTGGAATTTGGCCGGAGTCTGCCGCGGAGGAGGAAGAAAGGAGCCAGCGATTGAAGCCGCCCCAGGAGAAGCCACCGGTACCAGGAGGTTCGCCGTCATCGACTTCGTCGTTCGCCCCCATCGCCGACCCTCGCCTGAGCCCCGGTGAGCCCCCGTAGACCCCCACTGTCTGTGCTAGGGTTCTATCTCGCCGGTGTTGCCCGACAGAGATGATAGGTCGCAGCCGTTCGATTAGAGTTTGATCGTGCGGCCTAGATCACCCCGTACCGCTTCGCACCCCTTGTCTCGCTGACTGGTGGGGTTATCCACTTAAACTCACCCGCGTGCGCTGTGCACCGTGGGCCGGACCATTTACATTCCCGCGTGACCCACTAGTTTGAATTTAGGTTTATTCTTTTAGTTTCAAACTCAGTTCTGTACCTAGATTCAAAAATCAACCCAGGTCGATTCACTAAACCAAATTGCATTAAACCAATTTTGTTAGAAAGGTACTCGAATTCTTAATCCAAGCACGTTTGATTCAATCCATTTGGAATTGTAGATCACCTATAGTAAAAATAACAAGGCAGAATCTTTTCTGCATTCAAACATTTTTCAAAATTCAACCACAAAAGATTTTGAGTTGATTCCAACTCTCAAAAATCACATTTAACTAGACCTTTCCGAATATATAAAAATATCTAGGGTTACTTGCAGAAATAATGGAAAAGTAATAAAATAATGCCTCATAGGCATTTCTAGTCACTTTAATTAATTAAAATAAAAAGATTAATCCTTATGAAATTGTGACACCACTTTAAATCACATTCTCATGTACTAAAATATGTGGTGATGACATGTGTCAACATGATCCCATGTTTTAGCTGGAGAATATTAAATCTTAAGTAGTTTTTAAATGAGTAGAAATTACTTTTCCAAAATAAAATAAATAAGCCAAGTGCTTTGATGATTGTAATGTTTGTGATGATCCTAGATCATCTAGTGAAAAACTTGGTGTGATAAATAGAGCTAGTTAAGTATTGTGTGGTGATTGTGTACCTCATATTTATTTATAGACGCTAGTACCGAACAGGGATACGAGGAGGAAGGAGAATACTACGAGGAAGAAGCCGAGGAGAACTTCAACCACTGCTCTACTCAAGGCAAGTTAACACTTGCAACTTAGCAAGCAAATCCTTGCAAGCTTATACTAATATCTTAGCAAGCTACTATCTTAGCAAGATAAGCTAAACCATGCAAGTTTTACTTGCAAGCTTACACCACTTGATACCCAATCCTAGTTTTACTTGCAAACTTAGTATTTTATTCTTTATCAAAGCTTTCTAGTTAAGTTTACTTGGTAAATTGTAGAGCTTAGAAAGATTATTTAAAGGTAGCATAAAGAGCATAAAACTTGGCCTAAGTTAGATAATCTTGATGTCATCCTAAGGCATGAGATTGAACTTAGATCATTCATACTTAATTACCACCCCTTCTTAGTGTTCACCCCCACTTATAGATGCTAGTGCTAAGCATAAAACTTGATCACTTTAGATGGGAATACTTGGTGAAAATGGTTATGAAAACCTTATAATGATGAGTCAATCTACTGAAATGTTTTGACATGTGTTCTTGAACACCAGATGATTTTGATGATGAAAATGTTAAGGTATGAGCCATAGCCCTTTATAAAACTGATGGTTGTCTGGATGTGATACCATTCCCATTTTATCGTACAACCACAATACCCGAAATTTGGGTAGGGCCTGACTGGAAATTTATATACCTTAGTATGGGTTCCCTTGCGGCCAAGGTTTGAGCTGAGGCTACCTTGTGAAGATTGTCCACCTGTGATGTTCCCAAGATGACAGTTGGTCATGGTTGGGAGGCCAAACTCATGGGAGAGGTTCCTATACTAGGGCATGTAATTGAAAGGTTAGGATTGATTATCCGCATACTGAGTATGGTGAATTCAGGATTGTTCCTAACGAATGTCTCGAATGTTATGGTGAAAGTGTACCACATCTGCAGAGTGTCAAACTATCAGAATAGCCGCGTCCGCGGTTATGGACAGTTGGAGTGGCCAAACTGTTCCGTCATCATATGTTTTCAAAATGACTTGTGAAATGATTCATGACTTGACTTGAACACAACATGGCTGTGATATGAAATTCAAGTTCCCACTTAGGTGTTCTAAAACTTTCAACTAACTTTCTTTGCTTCTGAACTCAGTAGAGGTAAATCTAGATTTTGCAAAATAACCTAGAGCTTAGTATTTTCTACCCAAAACCACTTCACTTGTTAGTATTATTTTGCGAGTACTTAAAGAGTACTCATCGCTTTGTCCCTTGCTATTCCCGTGGCCAGACTATGAAGTGGACTATCAGGAGGACGGACAACAGGAAGGTTATGACAACTAGGATCATCTCCCATCATCAGCATTGCCTGTGACCATGAACATGGAGCTTCGCCTATGCTACCGTTATGATTACATTATTCTGCTGCTATGATTGTATTAAGACTAGATCAAGAGATCCTTTATTTGTTGTAAGACCTTATGTCTAGTTTGTAATGGATGATGTACTGTGATATCCAATCTGTTATGTCTCGCAAAAATGGTAATCCTGGGATTGCGATGTATGGCATAATAGGCATCTAGGATTAAAAATCCGGGTGCTAACAAGTTGGTATCAGAGCCATCCTGACCATAGGAGACCCTAGTTTAGAATGGACGTCTGAATCAAAAACTTAGTTTCAAAAACCAAGGAAGTGAGTATTTATGAAAATTTATTCTCATTCTTATCACTTAGAGTCTTTAATGAAATTTACGTTCATAAAAAACTTTGCAAACTTACATAAAATTTGACACACTTGATCACTCTACTAACTTACTCATCCTATATTCTTATAGATGGACGTGAAGTATAGCAAGTTCTGTCAGTTGGGGAATGGAGGAGATCTCATCTTTGAGTGTGACTTGGACCAGCTGTCGGAAATGCTAGAGCGTCCGCACCCCGAGTTCTTCGGATCTTAGCTCAATGATCAGGAAGGAGAGGAGTTGCAATGGCTGTTTGTTGAAAGTCTCCGAGGAAAGATTGAAGCCCCCACCTCAGAGGGAATTCAGTTCACCTTGAGAGAGAACAACTGGCTAGATGGACTTGCCAGGGCCATGCAGGAAGCTCTTGCCCTGTTTGTGTGGACAGAGTATCAACCAGATCAAGGGTACCCACTTTGAGTTCTATCCAAGGCATGATGTTATGGGACAGCCACTGGAGGCCCCGTACCACCATGAGATGAAGACTCAGTTGGACCACCTCACCTTCATGATGTATGACCGTCAGAAGGATTTAGACAATGCCGGCTCCTACGCCAATTACAAGTACGCCATCGCCACCAAGAAGGATCAGACCATTGACATGCTAGTGAAGGATCTCTAGTCTCGTCGCCGTCAGCTCGACAAGAAGGAGTGCATCATTGCTCGTCTTCGCCACATGATCATGGATTTGGAGGAGACCATCCATGAGAGAGACATGCATCTTGAGGAGAGAGAGAATGCAGGAGAAGACCTTCGTGGAGACCTCTACTCCTATCTCAGTGATGATGATGACTTTCTGGAGGATCAGGCCATGGACTTCTTCACCGATGAGGATGACTTCGCCTTCATTGATGATGATGATGACGATGAGGAGGAGGACACTGACTCCGAGGAGTAGTAGCACTTGAGCACTAGCGTTAGTGAGTTGTATCCGGTCTCACTGTATCGTAGTTTCACAGAATGGTTCTTAAAACCATATGTTTTCTTTGTTGTGGTGTGTGTTTGTATCGTGAGATATGAATGAATGAAAAGCAAGTTGGTAAAAAAACCTGAGTCAAACTTTGAAAACTTTTCAAAAACAAAACCCCTGAACCTTAGAAAATTCCCCCTTTTCTCATGATCTATCTCAATCTTCAGATGGAGGAAATATGCCCTAGAGGCAATCATAGAGATGATTATATTTCTTATGTATCCATGAGTTATTGTAATGTTCCTTGAATATCCATATCAGGCAACTTGTATTGACTGGCAATTATGTGAATTGTTTGTGAAACTCTATACTTGTATGGTTATTTAAGAGTTGTCCCTAGTCGGAGTTCATGTGAGGACACACGTGAATATTAGACTAGCACATCGATTGGTTGATGACTATGTTTCGCAAGTCATAGAAATGAAGATGTCAAACAAATGATGTGGACACATGTTATGAACATGGGGTTGGACTGACCCAACTTGAGACTGTCAATTAGTTGCAGCTCTCTATCTACACATCATGTACATTTTGTCCTTAGACATGAGACTGTCGCATGTACTTGAGATGTGGATCGACCTACTTTTGGGCTATCAGACGCTACTCCGTAACTGGGTAGTTATAAAGGTAGCTTTCGGGTTTCTCCTAAAACATGCTGCAAGGCATGGTCAATCAAGATGGGATTTGCCCCTCTCTACTTGAGAGAGATATCTCTGGGCCCCTCGAGTGATCGGATCCAGAAATGCATGGCCGTGCTATATTTGGTTAAGAGTTAACCTAGTAAAGGGATTCCGAATCACAGTATCGAGAAAGGGAGGTCAGCTTGGAGCTAGACCAAATATCGTGAGGCAAAGGGAAAGACATGTACTAAACCTTATGATGGTCCGCCCGATATGATCTTTGTATGCGTTTAGGAGTTGGCACGTCTTGCTAGAGGCCGCTACCAACTATTGACGGAATAGGTGTATTCGTGTCATGTATATACGTATACGAATCTATAGGGTCACACACTTAAGGGGCTGGAAGCCTAATGAGGATTGGATCCGAATTAGACTAGGCTTAGGATACTAATGGGCTGCTAATGTAGAAGCCTACTAGAGACGACTATATAAGAGAGGGTGGGGCGTGCTGACCAGGGTCAGACCATTCCACCCAGCCGCCACTCCTCATGCCTGTGTTGCACGCGCGGACCTAGCAGTCCCCGGCGTCTGACGCTTCCACCCTATACGTGTGGATACCTCGGAGGCGCTGCATCTGTAGCGCTTGGGCGAGCCGCGCAAGGGGAGCTGCTCGTGGGATGAGAACAAGGAGGAGACGTATATCGTCTGCACTGCCTCGACGCGCTTCATCAAATTCCGCAACTGCGCGTCTAGTGGTAATACCGTGATCTATGACAACAGTAATCCTGGTTTACGCGGTAGAATTTTTTGATTTGCGCTAGTGTAGCCTACTCGTATCCCTTCATCAGATGCCTCGCGGAGGAAGCACTTCATCCCAGACCTGATGTTGCAAATCTTGCAAATGTTTGTTTCTGACCGTGAAGATGAAAGAGCTGAACATCAAGCCAACTTAGCCACCCTTCAACAGATAGCTCAAATGACCAACAACAATCAAGGCCATGGAAATCAGGACAATCATGGATCCAAGATCAAGAACTTCTAGAACACCAACCCACCCATTTTCACTAAGTCTGAAGAGCCCCTCGATGTTGATGATTGGCTGCAAACCATGGAGAACAACCTAGAAGTTGTAGGAGTGGAAGCTAACGAGAAGGTACTGTTTGCCACCCACTATCTGGCCGGAGATGCAAGAGCATGGTGTAACAACGTTCGCGCCATGAATGGAGGACAAATGATGACTTGGGATGAATTCAAAGTCAAGTTCAGCAGAACCCATGTGCCACCGGGTTTGATCAAGAGGATGAGAGATGAATTCAGGGAACTGAAGCAAGGAAGGATGACCGTAGTTGAGTACCGTGACAAATGTTTGTCATTGGCTAGATATGCACCGGATGAGATAGATACCGAAGCTAAGAAGAAGGGGAGATTCTTGAATGGTCTGCATGATGAGATGCAGGCAGTGTTAGTCAATATCCCCTTTGCTGATATTGAAGCCTTAGTGTACTCTGCCATTCAGATGGAAGGAAAGATCAACCAAGATAATGAGAACCACAAGCGTAGAATGATGCATCAACCAGGAACCCATCATACCCCAAAATATCGCCCCAACCCATCTCCATGATTTGCCCCAAGAAACAATAGACCCCTGATGAACCGTCCAACCTATCCCAACCGTGGAGGAGGAAACCCAAGGCCCGGAGGAAATCACAACAACCCCGACAACACCATCAATTTCAACTGTGCATCGCCTGAGTTCAACAACAACAATGTCGCCACCAACACCAACACTGCCCCGAGGACTGGAAGCAATGTTGTGCCTGTTGCAGCAAAGGACAAGTCTTAGGTGACATGTTATGAATGTGGAACCAAGGGTCACTATTCCATTGAGTGCCCCAAGAAGATTGCTGCAGCCCCCAATACAAATGCCCCAGCTCAGCAGCAACGTCGTGTTCAGCCCGGAAGAAGGTTTGCCCCAGGGAATTCGCTCAACCGCAATGGCCGTCTCTTTCTCATGCATGATGAAGAAGCCCAAGAAGCGCCAAATATCGTGTTGGGTATGTTTTCTGTTAACTCAGTACTTGCAAGAGTGTTGTTTGATTATGGAGCATCACACTCGTTTGTTACCGAAGAATTTGCATGCACTAGTAAGATTCAACCCACCAAATTGAAGCATGTTATGATAGTTCAAATACCTGGTTCAACCACCAAAGCTAGACAAATTTGCATGGCCGTACCTATCTGAATCCATGGCATAGATTTCTATGCTAATCTAATAGTACTTGGAACTAAAGGTTTGGAAGTAGTACTAGGAATGTATTGGATGTCGAAACATAAAGGACTAATCGACTGTGCCAAGAAAGCCATAACCATGACCAGTACAACCGGAATAGCAGCATGAGCATGTATCTAAAACCTTGCCCCATCAATTCAAGTGCAACAAGAGTCTAGCCCAACCAACCAGTGACCAAGTCAGAGTAGTCTATGAATACCACGATGTATTTCCAGATGTTTTGCCAGGTATGCCCCTAGATCGGGATATCGAGTTTATCATTGAAATAATCCCTGAAATTGGACCCATAGTCCAGAGACCATATAGTATGAACCCGTCTGAATTAGTGGAGCTGAAGAAGCAACTGGATGCCATGCTGGAGATATGATTGATCCAACCCAGTGCGTCGCCATGGAGATCACCTGTTTTATTTGTGGATAAGAAAGATGGAGGTAACCGTTTGTGTACGGATTATCGGAAGTTGAATGATGTCACCATCAAGAAAAAGTACCCACTGCCGAAAATCGAAGACCTATTTGATCAGTTGACTGGTACCAAAGTGTTTTCTAAGATTGATCTTAGAACTGGCTATCATCAACTCAAGATTCGTGCAGAGGATATTCCAAAGACTGCCTTTATCACCAGATACGGATTATATGAGTACACTGTCATGTCTTTTGGATTAACCAATGCCCCCTCTTATTTCATGAAGCTCATGAATAAGATTTTTATGGACTTCCTGGATAAGTTTGTCGTTGTTTTCATTGATGACATTCTGATCTATTCCAAATCATAAGAAGAACATGAGCTACACCTAAGGACCATCCTTGGAACCCTTAGGGAGCATCAGTTATATGCCAAGTTAATCAAATGTGAATTTTGGTTGCAGGAGGTAGGATTCCTCGGACATATCGTGTTAGCCGGAGGAATTGCCGTTGACCCTGCAAAGGTGAAAGATGTTGAAGATTGGCAAGCCCCAACACTCAAACCCAAGTTCGTGCATTTCTAGGATTGGCGGGATATTACCGCAAGTTCGTAGAAGGATTTTCGAGTATTGCAAGACCCATGACCCAATTGTTGAATAAGGATAAGAAGTTCGAATGGATGGACAAATGTGAAGCGAGTTTTCAAGAACTCAAGAGGAGATTGATTTCAGCCCCAATCTTGATTATGCCAGATATCACAAAGCCTTTTGATGTGTATTGTGACACATCCAAGATCGGTCTCGGATGTGTGTTGATGCAAGAAGGCAAAGTTATAACTTATCTATCTCGGCAACTGAAGCAGCATGAGCAGAATTATCCTACCCATGACCTTGAACTAGCAGCTGTAGTTCTAGCCCTGAAGACATGGAGGCATTACCTCATGGGAAACCTTTTTGATATTTATTTGGATCACAAGAGCCTGAAGTATATATTCACTCAGAAGGAGTTGAATATGAGGCAGAGAAGATGGATCGAGCTAATCAAGGACTATGATCTGGACATCCACTATAGCCCCGGTAAAGCCAATGTGGTAGCAGATGCCCTTAGCAAATTGCCGTGTCGCTTGAACTCCATGATTCTGAAGGAGCAACCAAGTTTGCACAAAGAGATGGAAGATTTCCGAATGGAATTAGTTAGTGAACGAGTTTTGGCTAGCATAGAACTTCAACCCACTTTGATCAGTCAGATCAAGGAGGTGCAGAAATGAAATTATAGTATCGACCGAATCAAACGTCGCATCGGTACAGGCAAAGTACCCGGATTTACCGAGGACGAAGAAGGAGTTCTGTGGTACAAAGGATGTCTCTATGTACCAGCAGATTCAGAGTTGAAAGAAGATATTTTGAAAGAAGCCCATGATACTCTTTATTCTATCCACCCCGGAGGAACGAAGATGTATCAGGATTTGAAGGAACAATTTTGGTGGCATAAGATGAAGAGAGAATTCGGAAGCTACATCGCCAAGTGTGATATTTGTCAGAGAGTTAAGGCGGGACATTAGAGACCCGTACGATTGTTGCAACCATTACAGATTCCGGAATGGAAATGGGATTCAGTTGGAATGGACTTTATCACCGGATTGCCTACTTCTAGTTGGGGAAATGACTCTATTTGGGTCATAGTTAATAGACTGTCCAAGGTAGCCCATTTATTACCTGTCAAGACCACTTACCAGAGCTCAAAGCTAGCAGAGTTATACATCGCTAGAATTGCCAGTTTACACGGAGTTCCCAAGAACATTGTGTCAGATCGAGGAACTTAGTTTACCTCGAGATTCTGGAAGAAAGTCCAAGAAGGATTGGGAACAAGATTCGATTTTAGCACAACTTATCACCCTCAGACCGATGGGCAAACTGAGCGAGTAAATCAAATACTCAAAGATATGTTGAGAGCCTGTGTGATAGAGTATGGATCTAAATGGGAAGACTGTCTGCCTTTCGTAGAATTTTCTTACAACAACAGTTATCAAGCCAGTTTGCAAATGGACCCATTTGAATTCATGTATGTAAGGAAGTGCCGTACCCCTTTGAATTGGTCAGAAGTAGGAGAGAGTCATATTTTTGGACCCGACATCCTACGAGAGGCAGAAGAGAAAGTTCACAAGATTCATGAGCACCTCAAGACCGCCCAGTCACGACAGAAAAGTTATGTAGACAAGAGATGTCGAGACCTCGCTTTCAATATCGGAGATTTTGTGTATCTTAACGTGTCTCCTTTGAAGGGAATGCAACATTTCCAGCTCAAAGGAAAGTTAGCCCCTAGACATATCGAACCATTCAAGATTCTGAATCATCGGGGAGAAGTATCGTATCAACTGGAACTGCCAGAGGAGATGATAGAGGTGCATAACGTGTTCCATATATCATTACTTCGCAAATTCTTTGAAGTCCCGGAGAAGACTGAATTTTTCAAGAACATTGATAATCGCACCATAGAGATCAACGATGACCTGACGTATCCCGAAGTACCCATCCGTATTACAGAAGAAGCTTTCAGAACCACCAGGACCCGGAGCATCAAGTTTCTCAATATTCAGTGGAGCAACCACACTGAAGAAGAAGCTACCTGGAAACGAGAAGACTACATCAAGACAGAGTTTCCCGATCTCTTTAAATCCTAGTTTTCTTTTTCTTCTTTCTCAAATCTCGGGACAAGATTTTGTTTAAGGAGGGAAGGTTTGTAACATCCCAAAAATATTGAACAATGATTATCAAATTCCAATCATCAAAATTAGGGTTAACAAAAACATTTGTTAATTAAATCATATGAATGCATGTGTGTATGTGATGATTGTATGAATGCATGAATGGACTTGTGTGATTGTTATAAATAGCAAGGAATGGTTTAAAGATGAAAACAACATCATCTAAAACATTTCCAAGCAGAAACAAATCAAGAGAAAATCAAAAACAAACAAAACAAGCAAATGGTCATTTTTGCCAATCTTGCTCACTAGGCCACTTTGAGTATTTCTAGTCCAAGATTTCAAACAGAAACAATTCCATTTCTTTTCACCCCTTGCTAGACCAAGTAAAAGTGAACTCAAGCCCACCTTTCAAACTTACAGAAATATTTGGCAACTTGATTCAAATGACAATTCAAAATTGAATCTTTAACATATGTGAAGATCACCAATTCTCAAAACCCAACCAAACCAATTCACCTTGACCTTTCCAACTAACCAGAGACTACCTAGTATATAACTAATATAGCCACCAAGTTTGAACCAAAAATTCAAATTCAAATCTCTTTCGGCCATTTCATCAAACACCTTGCAAACACAAAACAAACAAACAACAAACACTATAGTGAGTAGTGATTTGGCCTAACTTGTCCCCTCTCTAGCTCACAGCAGACATTTAGTAGATCATCTAGCTTAGTTAGCAAGCTCTAGCACCACTGTGAGCTTGCCATTGCCATCAATGGTGAGCAGGCCATGCCTCACCTTGCCACCCCTTAGTCGACAGCAAGCTAGGAGCAACACCAAGCCTAGCCACCATGTCTGGGACATTGACCACCGTCCATCGCCACCCCCTGTCCAATGCCAACGATTAGCAAGCCACTGGACCACTCTAGAATCACAGCGCCCTATGCCTCTATGCCATGCCGAGAGCGTGCCAGAGCGCCGCACTCGACACGCGCCCACAGACCACGCGCCGCCCTCACCGCTTGCAAGCGTGATCACCACCATCCCAGGAGACCGCCAGACAACCCCTTTCGCTGCCGCACGACCAGTAGCCGCTGTGCGCCATTAAAATGTCCGTCGGACCCGCCCAGAGCACCACAGCATTCTGACCGTCTCGCACCTCCCCACGCCTCGAGACCACACCGTTGAGCTTCGCCAGGGAGCACATCACCGCCCCCTATCGTCGCCTGTGCCAGTAGCTCACTGTGCCGACGACCACGACGAGCTCCGCCTGCGCCCTTCGGTCCCCACTTGGCACTATAAATAGAGGCCACCCCCGCTCGATTTCTTCAGATCAACACACTCCCCTATCTCTCAGAACAACCCCACCTCACCCCCGGTGTAAGGCAAGAAGCAAGTCGTCGGAATTTGGCGGAGTCTGTCGTGAAGGAGGAAGAAAGGAGCCAGCGATTGAAGCTGCCCCAGGAGAAGCCACCGGTTCCAGGAGGTTCGCCCCCATCTCCGACCCTTGCCTGAGCCCCGGTGAGCCCCCGTTGACCTCACTGGCCGCGCTAGGGTTCTGTCTCACCGGCGTTTCCCGACGGAGATGATAGGTCATAGCCGTTTGATTAGAGTTTGATTGTGCGGCCTAGATCACCTTGTATCGCTTCGCACCCCCCTGTCTCGCTGCTTGGTGGGGTCATCCACTTAAACTCACCCGCGCGCGTTGTGCGCCATGGGCTGGCCCCGTTACATTCCCGCGTGACCCAGTAGTTTGAATTTAGGTTTATTCTTTTAGTTTCAAACTCATTTCTGTACCTAGATTCAAAAATCAACCTAGGTCGATTCACTAAACCAAATTGCATGAAACCAATTTTGGTAGAAAGGTACTGGAATTGTTAATCCAAGACCATTTGATTCAATCCATTTGGAATTGTAGATCACCTATATTAAAATAACAAGGCAGAAGCTTTTCTGCATTCAAACATTTTTCAAAATTCAACCATAAAAGCTTTTGACTTGATTCCAACTCTCAAAAATCACATTTAACTAGACCTTTCTGAATATATAAAAATATCTAGGATTACTTGCAGAAATAATGGACAAGTAATAAAAGAATGCCTCGTAGGCATTTCTAGTCACTTTAATTAATTAAA
The DNA here is from genome assembly GCA_916181665.1 of Avena sativa. Classification (NCBI taxonomy): domain Eukaryota; kingdom Viridiplantae; phylum Streptophyta; class Magnoliopsida; order Poales; family Poaceae; genus Avena; species Avena sativa. The sequence goes on along the minus strand of OV702284.1, from coordinate 179,237,249 downwards.
ATAAAAAGATTAATCCTTATTAAATTGTGACACCACTTTAAATCACATTCCCATGTACTGAAATATGTGGTGATGACATGTGTCAACATGATCCCATGTTTTAGCTGGAGAATATTAAATCTTAAGTAGTTTTTCAATGAGTAGAAATTACTTTTCCAAAATAAAATAAATAAGCCAAGTGCTTTGATGATTGTAATGTTTGTGATGATCCTAGATCATCTAGTGAAAACCTTGGTGTGATAAATAGAGGTAGTTAAGTATTGTGTGGGGATTGTGTACCTCGTATTTATTTATAGACGCTAGTACCGAACAAGGATACGAGGAGGAAGGAAATACTACGAGGAAGAAGCCGAAGAGAACTTGAACCACTGCTCTACTCAAGGCAAGCTAACACTTGGAACTTAGCAAGCAATCCTTGCAAGCTTATACTAATATCTTAGCAAGCTACTATCTTAGCAAGCTAAGCTAAACCATGCAAGTTTTACTTGCAAGCTTACACCACTTGATACCCAATCCTAGTTTTAGTTGCAAGCTTAGTATTTTATTTCTTTATCAAAGCTTTCTAGTTAAGTTTACTTGGTAAATTGTAGAGATTAGAAAGATTATTTAAAGGTATCATAAAGAGCATAAAACTTGGCCTAAGTTAGATAATCTTGATGTCATCCTGAGGCATGAGATTGAACTTAGATCATTCACACTTGATTACCACCCCTTCTTAGTGTTCACCCCTACTTATAGATGCTAGTGCTAAGCATAAAACTTGATCACTTTAGATGGGAATACTTGGTGGAAATGGTTATGAAAACCTTAGAATGATGAGTCATTCTACTGAAATGTTTTGACATGTGTTCTTGAACACCAGATGATTTTGATGACGAAAATGTTAAGGCATGAGCCTTAGCCCTTTATAAAACTGATGGTTGTCTGGATGTGATACCATTCCAATTTTACCGTACAACCACAATACCCGAAATTTGGGTTGGACTTGACTAGAAATTTATATACCTTAGTATGGGTTCCCTTGCGGCCAAGGTTTGAGCTGAGGCTACCTTGTGAATATTGTCCACCTGTGTAGTTCCCAAGATGATAGTTGGTCATGGTTGGGAGGCCAAACTTATGGGAGAGGTGCCTATACTAGGGCGTGTAATTGAAAGGTTAGGATTGATTATCCGCATACGGAGTATGGTGAATTCAGGATTGTTCCTGATGGATGTATCTAATGTTGTGGTGAAAGTGTACCACCTCTGCAGAGTGTCAAACTATTCGAATAGCCGCGTCCACGGTTATGGACAGTTGGAGTGGCCATACTGTTCCATCGTCAGATGTTTTCAAAATGACTTGTGAAATGATTCATGACTTGACTTGAATTGACCACAACAGGGTTGTGATATGAAATTCAAGTTCCCACTTAGGTGTTCTAAAACTTTCAACTAGCTTTATTTGCTTCTGAACTTAGTAGAAGTAAATCTGGCTTTTGCGAAACAACCTAGAGCTTAGTATTTCCTACCCAAAACCACTTCACTTGTTAGTATTAGTTTGCGAGTACTTAAAGAGTACTCATGGCTTTGTCCCTGGCTATTCCCGTCGGCCAGACTATGAAGAGGGATATCAGGAGGACGGACAGCAGGAAGGTTACAACAACTAGGATCATCTCACATCGTCAGCATTGCCTGTGACCATGAAGATGGAGCTTCGCCTATGCTAGCGTTATGATTACGTTATTCCGCTGCTATGATTATATTAAGACTGGATCCTGAGATCCTTTATTTTTTGTAAGACCTTATGTATGGTTTGTAATGGATGATGTACTGTGATATTCAATTTGTTATGTCTCGCAAAAATGGTAATCCTAGGATTGCAATGTATGGCATAACAGACATCTGGGATTAAAAATCCGGGTGTTGACAATATACAACTCTTCTTCAATGTTGCCATTGAGGAACGAAGTTTTGACATCCATCTTCCATATCTCATAGTCGAAATATGCAGCAATTGCTAACATAATCCTAACTGACTTTAGCATCTCTATAGGAGAGAATGTCTCATCGTAGTTAACTCCTTGAATTTGTAGAAACCCCTTCGCGACAAGTCGAGCTTTATAGACGGTTACATTACCATCAGCATCAGTTTTCCTTTTGAAAATCCATTTATTCTCCACGACCTTTCGGTCGTGAGGTAAGTCCACCAAGGTCCAAACCTGCTTTTCATACATGGATTCCATCTCGGATTTCATGGCTTCTAACCATTTGTTGGAATCCGGGCCCATCATCGCTTCTTCATACGTCGTTGATGACCCACAAGTATAGGGGGTGTATCGTAGTACTTTCGATAAATAGGAGTGTCGATCCCAACGAGGAGCAGAAGGTGCTGAACAGTGGTATGGAGCAGGAACTCTCTGCAAATACTTAGCAAATGGATTTTTAGTGGTTTTCTGATAAGGCAACAAAACAAAGTGCAAGTAACAAAGAACAAATGCATCAAGTGGCCCAATCCTTTCTTAGCAAAGGACAAGCTTGTGGAAATACTTATAAGGACCAAACGTTCTCGAGGACACATGGGAATTCTGTCAAGTGCTTTCGCTTCAAATAGCTGAGTACTCTTCTTTGGTGTTGTAAGTGTTGTGTGGGTGAACGTGTGCTAATGTACCGACCTTAATTGGACTAATACATACTTGTGATTAAACCCCCTGCAAACATCCGTAACTACAGGAAAGTAATTAAGATATAAATCTAACCACAGCCTTAAACTCTGAGATCCTACACTCCCTTGTGCAAAGGTGTCCTAACAGGGGTTCATGTTTTTGTCACTCCGGCAACCCCACAATTAGTATCCAAATACACAATGCATTCCCCTAGGACCATAAATGGTGAAGTATCATGTAGTCGATGTTCACATGACACCACTAGAAGAATAGCACCACAACTTAAATACTAACCATTGAATAATAACTCAACACAAATCCACTAATAACAACATGACTTCTCCCATGTCCTCAAGAACTAAACGAACTACTCACAAGACATCATATGGATCAAGATCAAATATGATATGATAATGGATAACAATCTGAACATAAACAATAATCCAATGGTTCCACTCACAAGCATCAACTACAATAGTAATTAACACCGGGAAAGTTTCCCCTAAGAACTAAAGAAATATCCAACCCAATTGTTACAGCGAGAAGAAGTGGTGATGATGGTGCTGGTGGAGATGATGGTGTGGATGGTGATGATGATCCCGATGAAGCCTAGCTTGATTACGGTGTTGATGGAGATGATCTCCCCTCTCCAGGAAGGAATTTCCCTAGAAGAAATCTGTCTCTCGGAGAGATCTTTCTCTCTCGGTGTTTTCCGCCCCGCAGAGGCGGCGGAAATCTATCTGTGGTCGCTCCCCTAGACTTAGGGTTCCGTAGGGAAGATATAGGCGAAGGGGAGGAGTCGGGAGCCGGGCAGGTGGGCCACACCTGCCCTAGGCGCGTCCCAGGGTAGGCTCGAGCCTAGGGGGGTGTGGGGCCCCTACGGCCCTTCTTCGCTCCTCCTTCTGGCTTCCTCAATCTTCTGGAAAAATAATATTTTCCCATATTTTTCTGGTATTTTTCTGATCTTCGTGAAATTGCATCAAAACGCCTTGTTTTCCATCAGAATCCAGACTCCGGCAGTCCATCCTCCAAGAATCATCCAACATGCATAAACAGATGAAAAGCCATAAATAATACCTCATAATAAGACAAATATCAATGAATAGAGGTAGATTATGATATAGAATGGTGATGCAAATTGGGCGTATCAATTCCCCCAAGCTTAGACCTTCACTTGTCCCCAAGCGAAAACTGAGCTCAGTAAACATGTCCACAGGTTTATGGAGTGAAGTGTCGATAAAAGAATACGAACAAGAAGCATCACACTTACCATTACACAACTCATAGAAGAAAGCAACTCACCATTATATAACTTAGTTTTCAACCAAGTACAGCAGTCACAATAGAGATGCATAAAGATAAATCATAATTGGAATTGGCAAACTTGTTCTTGGTCAGAGAACACCTGGCAAACAGTTTCACAAAAATATTTGTGTAGAAGTTTTCAACAGGAGCACTCTTTGCTCAAAAAGGTTTTTCAATAAATGCTTTCAAAGTAATACTCAATAGATAAAAGTTTTGTGCAAACAAGGAAGATAAAGAACATGATTGAATAAATCACCATATCAATGCTTGCAAAACAACAACTCAAATGCTTGCTGGAGATAGAGATGAAGTAGGTTTACTGACTCAACTTAGAAAATATGAGAAAGGTCCCTTCATGGAGGGTAGCGGGGATTACAAGTCATAAAGAGATTCCAAAAGATTATGGTACTTACTAGATTTGAGCCCTCATTGCCCCTATCATAGGCATCTTGAGATGATTAAGGTTAAAGTGCACAAAGATGGAGTATATGCTTGGCAATCTCATGTCCATTGAATATGAGGGCCACTCCTCATGCTACTCAAGTTTGGTCACCAGTAAGTTCTTGTCATTGTAAGTACATGTGTATCATAGCGAACCGCTAACGGGGTACCCCTTTCACATGGTACAAGAGCTATCCCATAACCAAAATGACAAGGCAAGCAGACAATGATCATCCCAGCGATCTTTTTATTTACTATATACATAGCTTTTTTATTTAGGATGCTTCATAGATAGCTCACTATGGTGATGCCGCAAGTTTCCACCATGATTAGGCATGGCTTAGGCTAGCGGCTCAGGCGTTTCTCTAACACAAAATAAAGACTCCATGGACTTACAAGTTCCCTCTTTATTTTACACCATTAACATCCATAGACAAAAGAGCATGATATAAACTGTGTACAAAGTACATGTGCAATGTTGAAAACGTTCCCCGTGACATCACGGTTCTGCTAATTCCAATGTATATATGCAAGCATATACAACTTCGATGACACAATGGTTCAAGTCTATTAGGGGCAAGAAAATAAGGTGTGCCATCAAGTTCGTGAGATCTTTACTAACTAGTTTTCACATAACAAAATACTTTTTAATTCGAAAGGTAGATGAAGCTTGAGAATTTGCTTGGAATAGCAAAAGCTAATAGGTAGATATGGTGGACACAAGTGGCAATGGTTTTGGTTCAAAGGGATTGGAAACATGATAAGTATGCCTTCTCAAAACAGGTTTTTGGCTAGCAAGGATGGGTAGCAAGAAAGAGAGTTGAAAGAAACAAGCAAACATACAAGTAATAAATCCAAACATGCAATCTTCCTTGAAGACACAAAATATCTTAAATAAAGAATACTAAGCTTATGAGCCAACAAGAAAGAAAATAAATGATACAAAATACATGCAAGCTCTTTCTCTTTTCTTTCAAACATCAAAAAGTATTGCTACTGACCAGAACTCGGTTTGCCAAAACCAATTTACATCCACTTGATGATCCCAAAGTGATGCCAATACTAGTCAACAAGATCCGTCATATAATAGAGATTGCAAACTAAAATAAGAAGTGCAGAAAGTAAAAGATGAAACTTCTCATTAATATTCCAATAAAGGCACTCACACCAAGAGATACATAGATAATCAACTAAAGGAGAGATACTTCCACTTGCAAACCAAACTATAAGATAACCTCTCTACCAAAGATATGAATCCACTAAAAAGGTAAAAGATAAAAGATAATGGTGGTGATACCGCGGCACTCCCCCAAGCTTGAAACAAGCCAAGGGGATGCCAAACCTGATGATGAATTACTCCTTCGGTGGTGGTGTTCTCTTGTCATCATAAAACTTCCAAGGCAATGGTTCCCCATCCAAAAAGTATGTCCTTGTCTCCACAATCCTGAAACTAGCAACAGAGCTTATGCGATCAAACCTAGCCTCATACTCACAGTTTTGATTTTGTATGTCGTAGAGATGTACTTGTAATTGGTTGGTGGTCTGACGGAGTGAGAAGATTTCTTCTCGGAGCTCAGCCACCTACTCCTCGTGTTTGGTGATGAGCTCTGAACTTATCTTGTGAATAACATCCACTTCGCGTTCCGCCATCTTCTTGTACCTGAAAACCTCCTGCTCCAATGCTTCCATCCTATCTTCCAGACTTCCTTCTCCCTGGGGGCCTTGAACTTCTTTCATATGTACCTTCCCATCTTTGAGAATCAGCTCCTTGGGATGAATCTTCAACTCATACATGTATGGGTTGAGGACATCCGCAGAGGAATCCTCCATGGGTGATCCAGAGGAAGACATTGTAGCTCCAAAACTGAGAATTTGCCTGACAGAAACAGATTGAAACAAAAACACGACGAGAACTCGATGCAAGAACCTCGAGGAATCCGGGGGGTTATATATTATGAAGTTTCAAAGCATAAGGAAGGTTTTGACACCAAAACAAGGCGGAGTCGGAGCTCAGGGGAAGCACACCCCTCCAGGCGCGGGGCAAGGTGGGCTCGCGCCTGGGGTGGGTTTGGCCACCCCGGCCTCCAGTTTCTCCTCTGTTCCGTCTCGTAACTTCCCTTATGTATTACAAACATCAAAAATATAAAAAGATTGGGGTTTCACGAACCTTCTGTTTTCACCAGTTTTACCTATTCAAGGATGAAATCTGCAGTTTTCTGGTGTTTGGCTTCTGATAAATTCTTCTGGAGTCACCATTTGAATAACATCCACATCTTCATTATAAGAATCTCTAGAAATATAATGTTTTAGTCTTTGACCATTAACCACCTATGTTGTGTCATCCTTCAGAGAAGAAATTTTGATGGAACCCGAACGGTACACTTCCTTGATAACAAAAGGTCCTTCCCATTTTGAGAGAAGTTTCCCTGCAAAAAATCTAAGACGAGACCTATACAAAAGAACTTTCTCACCAACATGGAACTCCCTTTTGAGAATTCTCCTATCATGCCATCTTTTTACTTTTTACTTTTTCCTTAAAAAGCGTAGCATTTTCATAAGCTTCACCTCTCCACTCATCTAGATTACTTAAGTCGAGCAGTCTTTTCTCACCTGCAAGTCTAAAATCTCTATTCAACTCTTTCACTGCCCAATAAGCTTTGTGTTCTAATTCTAAAGGCAAGTGACAAGCTTTCCCATAGACAATTTTGTAAGGAGACATCCCCATAGGATTTTTATAAGCAGTTCTATAAGCCCACAAAGCGTCATTCAAATTTTTAGCCCAATTTTTTATAGATCTATTGACAGTCTTATGCAAGATAGATTTAATTTACCTATTGGAAAGTTCTACTTTCCCACTAGTTTGGGGGTGATAAGCTGAAGCAATTCTATGGTTTACGTCATACTTAGCGAGCGTTTTTCTAAAACCCCCATGAATAAAATGAGAGCCTCCATCAGTCATGAGATATCTAGGAACACCGAACCTAGGAAAAATGACATCCTTAAGCATTTTCAAAGAGGTCTTACCATCAGCACTATTTGTAGGTATGGCTTCTACCCACTTTGTAACATAGTCGACATCAACAAGAATATTAGTGTACCCTTTTGAAGGGGGAAAAGGTCCCATAAAGTCGAATCCCCAACAATCAAAAGGTTCAATAACAAGAGAATAATTCATATGCATTTCATTGCGTCTAGAAATGTTACCTACTCGTTGACATTCATCACATGATAAGACAAACTTCCTTGCATCTTTTAAAAGGGTAGGCCAATAAAATCCAGATTGTAAAACCTTCTGTGCAGTCCTATCCCCTACATAATTCCCTTGATGTCTACGCACTTCTATTCTTGTAGACAGTTGTTGGGCCTCCAAGTTCAAAGGTTTGTAGAACAGCAGCAAGTTTCCCTTAAGTGGATTACCCAAGGTTTATCAAACTCAGGGAGGAAGTGGTTAAAGTTATTCCCTCTCAAGCAACCCTGCAATCAAGATACAAGAACCCCAACACACCCAATACACTTGTCAGGTGTATAGGTGCACTAGTTCGGCGAAGAGATAGTGAAATACAAGTGGTAACGGTGCCAGAAAATAGCTTCTCACATGTTGTTGACGTGGGGTAACGGTGCTAGAAATGAGCTGATGGCATGGAGGAAAGATAAAAGCCTAAAACCTCCCCGGCAAATGGAACAAACATGGAAGCAAGCAAACATGCAATAGATCTAGATGCAAACGGTGTTTTAATGTTTAGAAACAAGGCCTAGGGATCATACTTTAACTAGTGAACACTCTCTCATATAAATATCCTCTCTTCATGATGCTACTCTTAACTACTCTCCGGTTGGACACTCTAATCCATGGTAGGGCTATAACAACACACCTCAAAGTCCGCCTTCCCCAATCTAGATAATCCCACATTGTCACCTTGAGCACTAGATGGTTCCAACAAAGACCACAATTTCATAGAGACATCCAACTCCAAATATAACTCATACCAAATATTCAATCTAGCCAAAGTGCCACACACGGTATGCACGCTGTCACTTTCACACACGTGGGGAAAAGCATAGATCTATTAAAGCACAAAGAGTATTTATGTAGACTCAAACCTAAGTGCCACCATGGTGTGCACGTTGTCACTTTCACACACATGGGGAGAGCAGATATCTAATGAAGCACTTGAGTAGCAAGGTATATCTACTTGATTACAAAGCTCATGACCACAACATGATCATGCATAGAGAGAGAGATGAACACATAGCTACCGGTAGAGCCCTTAGCCTCGAGGAAGAACTACCCCCTCCTCATCATGGGAATCAACAACGATGATGGAGATGGCGATGGAGATGGCTCCGGGGCACTTCCCCGTCCCGGCAGGGTGCCGAAACAGAGACTTTATGTCCCCCGAATCTCCCCTTCGGTGGCGGCGGCGCTACAGAGGTTTTCGTGTATTTCTTCTGGATGATTTAGGGTTTTTGGGTCGGAGGCTTCTTATAGGCGAAGGAGGCAAGGTCGGTGGGGATCCAGGGGGCCCACACCCCCTATGGGCGCCTCCAGGGCTTGCCCGCGCCTAGGGGGTGCAGCCACCCTGTGCCCCCCCTCCGGATCTGCTTCGTGGTTCCGTGTTGCTCTAGGAAAATAATGACTTTGGCTTTTGTCCCGTCCAATTATGAGAATATTGATTTTCTACCTTTCTGGAACCAAAAACTGGCAACTGGCACTGTGGCAACTTGTTAATAGGTTAGTTCCAGAAAAGATATAAAAACACCACAAAGTGTAGACAAAGCAAAGCAAAGTAGATACAAAACAAGCATGGAGCATCAAAGATTATAGATACGTTTTCGACGTATCAAGCATCCCCAAGCTTAACTCCTGCTCGTCCTCGAGTACGTAAGTGATAAAAGAATAATTTTTGAGGTGACATGCACCTTCACAATAAAGATCAAACCATTTGCAAGCATTGAAATTTGGGATCAAAGAACTCAAAACATGTGCATGAAAGATGGAGTTCTAACAGTAAGACAAGGTAAGTATGCATGCAACATGACAAGCTACAAACAAAGATCATGAATAACATGCATTGAAAAACTTTTGTTTGTTTCACATACAGAAAACATAGCATAGTGGCAATCAACTTGTCCCTCATAGAGTAGCAATATAGATGCATAGGACACCTTCAAAGTTCACAAGGGTGACTAGAAACAAATAGCACAAGAACAAGTAATATCACAATATGCATTAATCAATAAGCTTTGGGACACTGCACATAAAACTAAGAATGGCAACTATGCTCTCTTAATGGTGCCTAAAGGTAGAAGGTGGAGACTCAATAGTGGTGGAAGAAAGGCCATTCATAGAGAAGCAGGCATTTCAAGTTTCAAAAAGAGATTCCAAAAATTATGGTACTTGTTAGCTTTCAGCCCTCATTGCCCCTATCATAAGCATCTGGAAGTGATTAAGGTTAAAGTGAACAAAGATGGAGTATATGCTTGACAAAGTATAAGTTGGCAATCTCAAGTCCCTTGAATATGAGGGCCACACCTCATGCTACTCAACTCCAGTCACTTGCAAGTTCTTATCATTGTAAGTACATGTGTATCATAGAGAACCGCCAACGGGGTACCCCTTGCACATGGTATAGGAGCTATCCCATAACCAAAATGACAAGGCAAGCAGACAATGAGCATCTCAACGATCTTTTTATTTACTATGTGCATAGCTTTTTATTGAGGATGCTTCATAGATAGCTCACTATGGTGATGCTGCAAGTTTCCACCATGATTAGGCATGGCTTAGGCTAGCGGCCCAGGCGTTTCTCTAACACAAAATACAAACTCCATGGACATACAAGTTCCCTCTTTATTTCACACCGGTGACATCCATAGACAAAATAGCATGATATCAACTGAGTACAAAGTACAAGTGCAATGTTGAAAATGTTCCCCATGACATCATGGTTCCGCTAATTCCAACGTATAAGTGCAAGCATATTCAACATAGATGACACAATGGTTCAAGTTTATCAGGGGCAAAGAATATAAAGTGTGCCATCAAGTTTGTGAGGGCTTTAATCACTAAGTTTTCACATAACAAAATAGTTTTTAATTGGAAGATAGATGAAAACAAGAATATACTTGGAATGGTGTAACACACCATGCATAGGAATTTATAGTGGACACTTTGGAATAACTTGGTTTCTTGGGAGTTGGAAGCATGAGTAGAGCTTACTCATACAAGTGGAGGCTAGCAAAGACTGGGAGCAACCAACTAAGAGAGCATAATGGCCATAATCATGCAGAGCGACAAAACATTACTAATCAAATCATAAAGTGGTACCACAAGTCGAGGACTAAATGATCATAGAGTCTATGGTTACTTGTCATAGTCATAACATGGTGTGAGAATGTGCCAAGTCAACCCAAACAAAGCATCAAAGGAGAATACCACAATACCATGCTTTTGTATGCTAAAACAACGCATGATTCCTTCAAGGCACATTAATCAATCCTAATTGTTTGGAACAAGTCATGCTACAACAATAATCACTAAGCATAAGGTCAAAACAAGATCTAGCATGACATGATAAAGTCTAAGCCACAGTCAAAACAAGCTCCCTTTTGTACCACTAAAGCATGAAGCTTTCTACTCTTTCCAACACCAAGCAACTTATTTGAAACAACTCACAAAGATAATAATCAATAAAGATTAGTGATATTGTCTTACAAATCCACAAATAAGAACTAAAAAGTTCTAAGCTGAAAGCACAAGAAAACTAAGGCTGAACGCAGTGCTAGCAAAAGTGAACACTCACAAAACAATAAGAGTGAAAACTATAGTGTTCTAGGCAATGGAAACAGAGTGTGTCTCTCTCCAAAAGAAGTGTGGTGTAACCAACCAACTTACTCAAGAAAACTAAGCAAACAAAAACTAAGACGCTCCAAGAACAACACAACACTGCATGAAACAATAAAAACGAAGTGTCTAGAAAGACCTGAGATTTTTATTGATGAAGAAGGGGATGCCTTGGGCATCCCCAAGCTTTGACGCTTGTACCTCTTGGATATTTCTTGGGGTGACACTGGGGTGGCATTCCCAAACTTGAGCTTTTGTCCATTCTTCATCTCATTACATCATTCTCTCTCTACACCTGGAATTTTTCCTTCATACAAAACTTCACACAATCTTCATTAGCAACATTAGTGTATTCAAAAGATAATAGACCTTTGGGTTTAGTTTCAAAACAGAAAAAGTTTCACTAAAGACACAAGATACTGTAGAAACTCCTTCAAAAAGCTCAATTTCCCGAAAATAACCCAAAGAGGAATCAATAAGAAGCAAATGCAAATAATGGCAGAAATCTGTCAAAACAGACCAGCAGGTCGAAACCGATTTTTTTCGAAGACCTTCTGTTGCTCAAATAAAAAAGTGTTGAACTAACTAAAGTTAGATAACATACTGGGGGATTTATTCGTAAATTTTCAGCTCAATCCGACTTACAGAGACTCCTCACGAATTTTTATGGTGGAGGGCAGAAATCTGTTTTGGGACAGCAAATCCCCAAATCTTACTTCCCTCTCATTAGAGGTCATTCTTGGCACAAAAAGCAAACAAAAAAGATAAGGAGAGGTCATTACAGAAGTAATAACTTCCAAGACTCAAGAAAACTCTTGGGTTATCTCCCAAGAAGTACTTTTCTTTAACTCCTTTAAGTTAGGCTTGATAATTTGAGAAGATGCTCACATAAGAAATATGAGTTGAAGTAAAAGAGAGCATCAAGAAAGCAAATTCAAAACACATTTAAGTATAACCCACTTCCTATGCATAGGAATCTTGTAAATAAACAAGTCATGAAAGCACAAAGCAATAATCATAGGAAAGAAAAACAAGTGCAACTTCAAGACTTTCAACATAAAGAGGGGAAACTTAATATTGTTGAGGTGCATAAAACCATGTTTCCCTCTTTCATAATAACTTTCAGTAGCAACATGAACAAAATTAACAATATAACTATCACATAAAACATTCTTATCATGAGCCACATGCATAAAATGATTATTACTCTCCACAGAAGTAGTGGGAGCAAATTCAACAAAATAGCTATCATTAATATTCTCATCACCATAATCATCAAATATAGGAGGCATATTAAAATCACAATGAATTTTCTCCTCAATAGTAGGTGGACCAAAAATATCATACTCATCATATATTGGAGGTTTGGTATCATCATAAGCAATACAATAGCTATCTTCCGAAGCTGGGGGACTAAAAAGATCATTTGCATCAAAACTAGCTTCCCCAAGCTTAGACCTTTCCATAGCATTAGCAACAATGGTGTTCAAAAAATTCATACTAATAACATTGCTATTAGCATGAAAATAAAGCTACATAGGTTTTTTTAATTTTCTCTTCAAACACTTCATGTCCTAACTCAAGATAAACACTATAAAGCTCTCTAATTTTTGTTGTTATTTTCCATTAATCCTAACTAGTGAAAACAAGAAACAAAAAGAAAAAATTGCAGAATCTAAAGGAAATAACTTCGAGCACTCACACCGGAGGATGTGAGTACATTTTACCTTACCTCCCTGCAACAGCGCCAGAAAAGATCTTGATGTCTACGCACTTCTATTCTTGTAGACAGTTGTTGGGCCTCCAAGTGTAGAGGTTTGTAGAACAGCAGCAAGTTTCCCTTAAGTGGATTACCCAAGGTTTATCAAACTCAGGGAGGAAGTGGTAACGGTATAGGTGCAATCCAGATACAAGAACCCCAACACACCCAACACACTTGTCAGGTGTATAGGTGCACTAGTTCGGCGAAGAGATAGTGAAATACAAGTGGTAACAGTGCCAGAAAATAGATTCTGACTTGTTGTTGACGTGGGGTAATGGTGCTAGAAATGAGCTGATGGCGTGGAGGAAAGGTAAAAGCCTAAAGCCTACCCGGCAAACGGAACAAAGATGGAAGCAAGCAAACATGCAATAGATCTAGATGCAAACGGTGTTTCAATGTTTAGAAACAAGGCCTAGGGATCATACTTTCACTAGTCAACATTCTCTCATATAAATATCCTCTCTTCATGATGCTACTCTTAACTACTCTCCGGTTGGACACTCTAATCCATGGTAGGGCTATAACAACACACCTCAAAGTCCGCCTTCCCCAATCTAGATAACCCCACATTGTCACCTTGAGCACTAGATGGTTCCAACAAAGACCACAATTTCATAGAGACATCCAACTCCAAATATAACAAATATTCAATCTAGCCAAAGTTCCACACACAGTATGCACGCTTTCACTTTCACATACGTGGGGAAAAGCATAGATCTATTAAAGCACAAAGAGTATTTATGCAGACTCAAACCTAAATGCCACCATGGTGTGCACGTTGTCACTTTCACATACATGGGGAGATCAGAGATCTAATGAAGCACTTGAGTAGCAAGGTAGATCTACTTGATTACAAAGCTCATGACCACAACATGATCATGCATAGAGAGAGATGAACACATATCTACCAGTAGAGCCCTTAGCCTTGAGGAAGAACTACTCCCTCCTCATCATGGGAATCAGCAACAGTGATGGAGATGGCGATGGAGATCGATGGAGATGGATCCGGGGGCAGTTCCCCGTCCCGGCAGGGTGCCGGAACAGAGACTTTCTGTCCCTCGAATCTCCCCTTCGGTGGCGGCGGCACTACGGAGGTTTTCGTGGATTTCTTCTGGATGATTTATGGTTTTTGGGTCGAAGGCTTCTTATAGGCGAAGGAGGCAAGGTCGGTGGGGATCTAGGGGGCCCACACCCCCTATGAGCGCCTCCAGGGCTTGCCCACGCCTAGGGGGGTGCGGCCTCCCTATGGCCCCCCTCCGGCTCTGCTTCGTGGTTCCGTGTTGCTCCGAGAAAAATAATGACTTTGGCTTTTGTCCCGTCCAATTATGAGAATATTGATTTTCTACCTTTGTGGAACCAAAAACAGAAGAAAACATGCAACTGGCACTGTGGCAACTTGTTAATAGGTTAGTTCCAAAAAAGATATAAAAACACCACAAAGTGTAGAGAAAGCAAAGCAAAGTAGATACAAAACAAGCATGTAGCATAAAAAATTATAGATACGTTTCCGACGTATCAGTCCTCCATAAGCACTGCCATGACATTTTCTTAATATCTCTTGTTCTTCAAATTCTGGAACACATCTTCGCATAATGCCATCTACTCCTTCCTTATATAAGTGTGGGTCATCCCAAAAGTAATGCCTTAGATCATAAAAGAATTTCCTTCTCTACTGAGCTTTAAAGGTTGGAGGCAAATACTTGGAAATAATAAAGTTAGCATAATCAACATACCAAGGAATCTCATGCGGACTTACCCTTATCGCAGCCAACTGCTCATTTGGAAAACTATCATTAACATGCAATGGGTCAAAAGAAATGTTTTCCAAACGAGATAAATTGTCAGCAACAGGATTTTCAGCACCTTTCCTATCTACAATATGCACATAAAACTCTTGTAAAAGCAAAACCCACCTGATAAGTCTAGGCTTAGCGTCCTTCTTTGTCATAAGGTACTTGATAGCAGCATGATCAGTATGAATAGTAACCTTTGAATCAACAATATAAGGTCTAAACTTATCACATGCAAAGATTACAGCTAAGAAATCTTTTTCAGTAGTAGCATAATTCTTTTGAGAAGCATCTAGAGTCTTGATAGCATAATGAATAACATTCAACTTCTTGTCAACACGTTGCCCAAGGACAGCACCCACAACAAAATCACTAGCATCACACATAATTTCAAAATTTAAACTCCAATCAGGTGGTTGAACAATAGGAGCAGTTGTCAAAGCTTTCTTCAAAGTTTCAAAAGCTTCCTTACAATCATCATCAATAACAAAAGGTACATCTTTTTGAAGAAGATTAGTAAGGGGCTTTGAAATTTTGGAGAAATCTTTAATAAACCTCCTATAGAAACCAGCATGACCAAGGATACTACGAATACCTTTAATATCTCTAGGACAAGGCATCTTCTCAATTGCTTCAATTTTGGCTCTATCAACTTCAATGCCTCTTTTAGAGATCTTGTGTCCAAGAATAATCCCTTCATTAACCATGAAATGGCATTTCTCCTAATTAAGAACAAGATTGGTTTCTTCACATATCTGCAAAACTTTATCAAGGTTGTGCAAACAGTTATCAAAAGAGGTTCCATAGACGGAAAAATCGTCCATGAAAACCTCCACAATTTCTTCAGAAATACCATAAAAGATAGAAGACATACATCTCTGAAAGGTAGCAGGAGCATTACATAAACCAAAAGGCATACACCTAAAATCATAAGTACCATAAGGACAAGTGAAAGTAGTTTTCTCTTGGTCTTGTGCTTTCACAGCAATTTGAGAAAACCCGGAATAACCATCAAGAAAGCAAAAGTGAGTCTTTTTGGATAACCTTTCAAGCATTTGATCAATAAAGGGAAAAGGATAATGATCTTTCTTAGTAACTTTATTAATATTTCTAAAATCAATGCACATTCTATGCCCAACCACTACTCTTTGAGGTATAAGCTCATTATCTTCATTAGGCACAACATTTATTCCCCCTTTCTTCGGAACACAATGAACAGGGCTAACCCATTGACTGTCAGCAATATGATAAATAATACCAGCATCAAGGAGTTTTAATACCTCATTTCTTACCACATCCTTCATCTTAGGATTTAGATGGCGTTGGTGCTTAACAACTGGTTTTGCATCAGGCTCAATATTAATAGCATGATGACATATAGTAGGAGAAATTCCTTTTAAATCATCAAGAGTATAACCCATAGCTCCTCGGTGTTTCTTCAATACTTCCAATAACCTTTCTTCTTCCTTTCCTGAAAGTTTAGAACTAATAATAATAGGATACACTTTCTTATTGTCAAGATAAGCATATTTAAGATCATCATGTAAAGGTTTTAATTCGAAAACAGGGTCCTCTTTAGGTGGTAGTGTGGTACCCAAATCTTCCACAGGTAGATTATGCTTAAGTAACTCAGGCTGACGAAGGAAAACCTCGTCAATCTCATTTATTTCCTTCATGAAGACATCCCTTTCGTGATCTTCCATAAACTGCTACAAGGCATTATTAGGAGCAAGAGAAATAGTAGAAAGTTGTTCAACCCTGAAATCATCATTAGGCAGTTCATTTTCATAAGGAGTTTTTCCAAATTTGTAAAAATTAAACTCCTAAGACTTTCCATCAAACATAGTCAAAACTTTTTCCTTCCTACAATCTATAATAGCCCCACAAGTATTCAAGAAGGGTCTACCAAAGATAATAGGATAGGTTTTACTAGCTTATTTACGAAGTACTAGAAAACCAGTAGGATATTCAATCTTACCACAAAATACCTCCACATCTCTTACAATGCCAATGGGGCAAACTTGCTCTCTATTGGCAAGGTGAATAACCACATCAATGTCCTCAAGCTCACAAGGACCAATTTCATGCATAATTTCCCTGTAAAGCTCATAAGGATTAACACTAGAACTAGCACCAATATCACATAAACCATAATAGCTATGATTACCTCTAACAGAAAGCATATGGACACTAGCTTTTCTAGCCTTTTTAGGATGAGAAACAATATTAGTAGCATCTTCACAGAAGACAATATGCTCATCCTCTATATTTCTAGTGACAAGATCTTTCATAATAGCTACCACAGGCTCAATATCAATGAGCTCATCAGGCTCCATAGTTTTCTTTGCACTTTTGCTAACCACATTAGCTATAATGGAATGTTCCCTTACCTTAGCAGGAAAAGGGATTTTCTCCACATAAGGTTCAGGAAAAATAGTATCAACAGTACAAACCTCTATGCTAGTAGGAACATGGGTGACAATGTCTTTATAAGGAGCATGGTACTTGTCCCGCTTAAACAACCCACATAAAAATTATAAGTGTGCATGGTACTTGTCCCACTTATCCACATGGGTTGTTCAATATAAGAGGCAAAGGCATTAAAACATTTTACAAGGACTTGAGGATCAAGACCAAACTCATTGCTAATATCACGAAAGTCATCAGTTCCCATAAAATATTTAATGCATTCATAATCATAGTTTATACCTGACTTTCTTCCTTTGTCATTCCCCAAGCTTCAATGTTCTCTTGAATAAGGTCTAGTAGATCCCATTTAGCTTCTTCCTTCATACGTGTAAATGATCCAGCACAAGAAGAATCTATTAAATCATTATCATGAAGAGAAAGCCTAGCATAAAAATTATTGATAATAATATTGTTAGGGAGTTCATGAATAGGAAATTTAAGCATTAGTAACTTCAATATCACCCAAGCTTGAGCTGTAATCTCTCCATCACGAGGCCAAAAGTTATATATCAGATTTCTATCCTTATGAATCTCACTGGGAGGATAGAATTTATAATAAAAGAGAGATGCCATCTCCTCCCATTCCATGGATTGTCCATTGTTCAGCAGCTTATACCATTCTTCAGCTCTCCCTTTCAAGGATGTGGAGAGTAACTTCTTCTTCACCTGTTCAGTTGTGATACCTGCACACTTAAACAACCCACATAATTCATGGATAAAAAGCAAGTGATCACCAGGATGGACAGTTCCATCCCCTAAATAATAATTATCCATAACACGATCAACAATACTTGTAGGTATCTTAAAAGGATCTATCTCAATAGGTGGTGGTTCATCTACTACCCTAGAAGTGGTAGTAGTTTTCCCAAACAGAAAACCAAGTGGGTTATCCATATTTGAAACAAAGTAACAAGCAGTAACAAAAAGCAATACTCATAGTAGAAATTTCCTTTACCAGTTCCACTCCTCAATAGCGCTTCACTCCCCGGCAACGGCACCAGAAAATAGTCTTGATGACCCACAAGTATAGGGGGTGTATCATAGCACTTTCGATAAATAGAAGTGTCGATCCCAAAGAGGAGCAGAAGGTGTTGAACAGTGGTATGGAGCAGGAACTCTCTGCAAATACTCAGCAAACGGATTTTTAGTGGTTTTTTGATAAGGAAACAAAACAAATTGAAAGTAACAAAGAACAAACGCAGCAAGTGGCCCAATCCTTTCTTAGCAAAGGACAGGCCGGTGGAAATACTTATAAGGACCAAACGTTCTCGAGGACACATGGGAATTCTGTCAAGTGTTTTCGCTTCAAATAGCTGAGTACTCTTCTTTGGTGTTGTAAGTGTTCTGTGGGTGAACCTGTGCTAATGTACCGACCTTACTTGGACTAATACACTTGTGATTAAACCCCCTGCAAACATCCGTAACTACAAGAAAGTAATTAAGATATAAATCTAACCACAGCCTTAAACTCTGAGATCCTACACTCCCTTGTGCAAAGGTGTCCTAACGGGGGTCAGGTTTCTGTCACTCCGGCAACCTCACAATTAGTATCCAAATACATAATGCATTCCCCTAGGCCCATAAATGGTGAAGTATCATGTAGTCGGCGTTCACATGACACCACTAGAAGAATAGCACCACAACTTAAATACTAACCATTGAATAATAAGTCAACACAAATCCACTAATAACAACATGAACATAATATGGATCAAGATCAAAGATGATATGATAATGGATAACAATATGAACATAAACAATAATCCAATGGTCCCACTCACAAGCATCAACTACAATAGTAGTTAACACCGGGAAAGTTTCCCCTCAGAACTAAAGCAATATCCAACACAATTGTTACAGCGGGACGGAGTGGTGATGATGGTACTGGTGGAGATGATGGTGTGGATGATGATGATGATCCCGATGAAGCCTAGCTTGATGACGGTGTTGATGGCGACGATCTCCCCTCTCCCGGAAGGAATTTCCCCGGCAGAAATCTGTCTCCTAGAGAGATATTTCTCTCTCGGTGTTTTCCGCCCCGTAGAGGCGGCAGAAATATATCTGTGGTCGCTCCCCTAGCCTTAGGGTTCCGTAGGGAAGATATAGGCGAAGGGGTGGAGTCGGGAGCCGAGAAGGTGGTCCACATCTGCCCTAGGCATGGCGTAGGGTGGGCCCGCGCCTAGGGGGTGTGGGCCCCCTGTGGCCCTTCTTCGCTCCTCCTTCTGGTTTCCTCAATCTTCTTGAAAAATAATATTTTCCCATATTTTTCTGGTATTTTTCCGATCTTCGCAAAATTGCATCAAAACGCCTTCTTTTCCATCAGAATCCAGTCTCCTCCAGTCCATCCTCCAAGAATCATCCAACATGCATAAACAGATGAAAAGCCATAAATAATACCTCATAATAAGACAAATATCAATGAATAGAGGAAGATTATGATATAGAATGGTGATGCAAATTGGGCATATCAGTCGGAGGGTCATCAATTTCATCGACCATGAAATTCATAATAGGATTTTCGTACAGCTCGGGAGCTGCATGCATCCTGCTAGACCTGTGAGGTTCAGTAGTATTCTCTTTCGGAGCTTCATGATCGTTATCATTAGTTCCCTCTTCATTTGGTGAAGTCTACTCCGTAACGAATTCCGGTGCTGCGCCACTCGCCATACTATGAAGAGAAGGTTCTACAACCTCTTCGAGTTCTACCTTCCGACTACACACACCTTTCGCGAGAAACTCTTTCTCTAGAAAGGATCCATTCTTGGCAATGAAAACCTTGCCCCCAGATATGTGATAGAAGGAATACCCAATAGTTTCCTTAGGTTATCCTATGAAGACGCATTTTTCCGCTTTGGGTTCGCGTTTATTCGGTTGAAGTTTCTTCACATAAACATCGCATCCCCAAACTTTAAGAAATGACAGCTTAGGTTTGTTTCCAAACCATAATTCATATGGTGTCTTTTCAACGGATTTAGATGGTGCCCGATTTAAAATGAATGCAGCAGTTTCTAGTGCATAACCCCAAATTGACAGTGGCAATTCCGTCAGAGACATCATAGATCGAACCATATCTAGTAAAGTACGATTACGACATTCTAACACACCATTTCTCTATGGTGTTCTGGCAGGTGTGAGTTGTGAAACTATTCCACACTCTTTCATATGTGTGATAAACTCCTAACTTAGATACTCACCTCCACGGTTGGACTGTACAAATTTGATCTTTCTATTACGATGATTTTCCACTTCACTCTAAAACTCCTTGAATTTCTCAAAGTTTTCAGACTTGTGTTTCATCAAGTAGATATAACCGTATCTACTCAAATCATCCGTGAAAGTAACAAAATAACAATATCCACCTCACGCCGACACACTCATTGGACCACACACGTCAGAGTGTATGATTTCCAATAAATCTATCGCCTGTTCCATTGAACCGGAATACGGCATTCTAGTCATCTTGCCCATAAGGCATGGCTCACATGTATCAAATGATTTGAAATCAAGTGATTCCAAAAGTCCATCCGAATGGAGCTTATTCATGCGTTTAATGCCAATATGACCTAGACGATAGTGCCACATATATGCGGATATAAGTTTAATCCTTTTAGCATCAACATTATGAATATGTGTAACACTATTATCGAGATCCAACAGAAATAAACCATTCATCATCGGTGCATGACCATAAAAGATATCATTCATATAAATCGAACAACCATTGTTTCCAGATTTAAATGAATAACCACTGCGCATCAAACATGATCCGGATACAATGTTCATGCTCAGTGCTGGCACCAGATAACAGTTATTCAAGTTTATAACTAATCCCGATGGTAAGTGGAGAGGTAGCGTTCCGACGGTGATCACATAAACGCTTGATCCATTGCTAACACACATCTTGACCTCATCCCTTGCTAGCGGTCACTTGTTCCGCAACCCCTGATTTGAGTTACAAATATTAGAAACTAAACCGGTATCAAATACCCAGGTGCTACTGCGAGTACTAGTCAAGTACACATCAATAACATGTATATCATATATACCTTTATTTTCCTTGTCGGACTTCTTGTCTGCCAAATACTTGGGGCAGTTGCACTTCGAGTGGTTAGTCCCCTTGCAATAATAGGACTCAGTATCAGACTTAGGGCCAACTTGGGATTTCTTTTCAGGTACGGCAACCGGCTTGCTGATACGTCCAAAACGTATCTACTGTCTCGAACACTTTTGTTATTGTTTCTCCTCTAAACTTGTGTGATTTGAATACAACTAACATAGACTGATGCTGTTTTCAGCAGAATTACCTTGGTGTCTAGTTTTTGTGCAGAAAATCAACTATCAGGAAAAATCCCGGAAAATATGCCAAAAATCCGATTTCGCCAGAAGATCCACGGAGCCAGAAGACGAGACGGAGTGGAGGCCTGGGGGCCCACACACCTTCCAGGCGCGGGTGGGCCCAGCCCGTGCCTAGGGGGGTGCGGCCACCCCAGGCACCCCCTCGGGCTCCCTCTTCGCCTATAAGTTACCCCTTGACCTAAAAACCGAGGGGGGTTCGACGTTTTTCCAGAAAGAGTTCCGCTGTGCCGCCACCACCAGAAACCGCGATTCGGATCCAAAAACTCCGTTCTGGCACCCTGCCAGGACGGGGAATTTGGGGAGGATCATCGCCATCGCCATCACCAACGCCTCTCCATCAACCATCGATGTTTCCCTCATCCATGAGTGAGTAATCCCCCGCTGTAGGCTATGGGGATGGTAGGGATTGGATGAGTTCTATCATGTAATCGAATAAGATTGTTAGGGCATAGTGCCTAATATCTCTATTAGTGCTATTTGACTTTGTTGCAACTTGTTGTGCTTAATGCATGTCATTAGGGCCCAAGTGCCATGATCTCAGATCTGAACTTATTATTGAACCATTATGATAGTATTGTTTGTGATCTTATCTGCAAGTTGTGTACACATATCATTCTCCGGATCCAAAGGCCCCAAAGTGACTGAAATTGGGACAACTGGACGGGATGGTAGTGGTGTGAGGATCACATGTGTTCATGGAGTGTTAATGCTTTTCTCCGGTGCTCTATTAAAAGGAGCACCTTAATTGCCAGTAGTTCCCTAGAGGCCCCGCTGCCACGGGCTGGCAGGACAAAAGATGTTGTGCAAGTTCTCATTGCGAGCACGCATGACTATATATGGAGCACATGCCTAGGATTGTTTAGTACTTGGATGATTATTATCATTTATCTGCAATTTCCCTAGATCTTAAAGTTACATGTTTAGACTCGTCCATGCAACGCCCATCCATCCATCCATCCATATGCCTACCACACTCATATCCTACTATTTGCTGCTACTATTACTATTGCTCTTGTTTTACTGCTCCTGTTGCTTTGCTGTTTCTACTACAAACTGTTGCTACTGATAAAATTCTGTGAGCAATAACTATTTCCAGGTGCAGCTGAATTGACAATTCAGTTGTTAAGGTTTGCAAGTATTATTTGGCTCCCCGTGTGTCGAATCAATAAATTGCGTAATACTACCCACGAAGACTGTTGCGATCCCCTATACTTGTGGGTCATAAAGACTATTTTCTGGCACCGTTGCCGGGGAGGATAGATTTATTTGTAAGTTCACTTGGATCTACTATTGTTCACTGCTACTCCTTTCATCATGGGAAAGTCTCGTGATGGAAAGTTTCCTATTTTACCATCCACTACAAGAAAAGGTACAGTCCTAAACACCTCTGCTGCTCTTGATTTACCGTCTGTTATAAGTAAGCTTGTTATACCACCACATACTCATGCTACACACGCTGCTACTACTGCTGAATCTGAAACTGCTTTTGATGCTCATGATGTTACTTCTACTTTGCTTGATGCGAGTGGTTCATTAGGTCCTTTCCTAGATGCTAGAATGGCTGGTCTAGGAAATACTGAAACTCATAGTGAAGACACTGTTACACCTGTTAGCTCACCTAAGTCTAGAGAGAGTTATGATATTAATGATGATTACATTGAGTTCACTGATGAATTTGTTGAAGAGTGCCGAAACACACATGGTGCTAGTGCTATTAAGAGTCTCCTTGCTAGACGTACCATTATTCCTAAACTGTCCGATGATCCTAAGTTTGCCACCTCTCCCATAGGTATTAAAGATAAAGATTATGATTTCTCTCTTGATTTATCCTATTTAGACATTGTTGAGAAAGAACCTTTTTGTGGGACTGAAAATGAGAGTGTTGTAGCTCATATGAATGAGCTTTCCACTATGAGTGCTTTATTCTCTGATGATTTTAAGATGCGCAAGTACTTTTGTAGAGGGAGTGTCCCAACCTTTACACAATATAAGGTGGAGTCTCCTATGTTTACAATGCTAGTCCCTGGATCAATAGCTAGCATCCACAGTAAAGATGTAATATCAAGAAACAAAGGTCATAATATAACTTTATAACCAGGAATAATATAATTTTATTACATCATACATAGCTCATTTGGCTATTACATTACATTGCAGCGGAATAACTATAATCATGGGGTCCTTCATCTTCAAAGTGCCACAGGCAGACATGTTGGTTGTAGACTTTGTAATCCTAATCAATCAATCTTCACTAAAATCAATCAAACCTACAACATTACAAGTTACAGCCACAAGGGTCAATACATTTGAATTGTATTGGCAAGTTTCACTACTCTGTGGAATATAAGTGGATCCTATCATTACATGCATATTTGGCTAAGTAGAGTATTAGGCTCATTTTCATAAAGCAATAATTTATCCTATCTTTTCAAAATGGTTTGGTCCCTTGACAAATCTCCTTTTCAAAATCCCTTGAACTCCTTGGTAACCCCAAGTGTTCAAGTCCTTGTCAAAAATCTCTTGAGCTCCTTGGTACCCCCAAGTGCATCAACTTTTATCAAAATCTCTTGAGTCCTTGGTACCCCCAAGTACATCAAGTTTTCATCAAAATCTCTTGAGCTCCTTGGTACCCCCAAGTGCATCAAGTATTTTGTTGTCACTTAGAAACTTTTATTTTAGAAATTGGAATGTCGAGATTTCCCATAGCTTCAAACTTTAGTTGCTCAGTATTGTCCATAACCGGGGACACGGCTAAGTACTTAGATTTTATTATCTTCTGCAGAAGTAGTACACTTTACCCACATGTCACAATCCCATCCTTTTGCCACCAGTGGCCACTTGATTAGTGCTCACCAAGATGGAGTACCGGCAGATTGAGAATGTGACGAAGTCTTTCCAGAGGGTCCTCCCATACATCATTGCTAGCTTGTCTTCAAGTACCCATGTAGGATTCCAGGTCCTCATGTCCAGTAGCCTGAAGACAATGCATGGGTCTTCCCAATGTAGTTGACTAAGCCAGAGCCATAAATAGCATGTGGTTGCACACGAAAGCCACAATTGGAGAAACATGTTTAATCTCTAAGTTTCCTGGGTGGTTTTCCATTTGGAGCACAACACAAAGAGATTGCCATAGACATGGTTCCTTTTGTTGCCACCTTCTCCAAAACTCAAAGTATCCTTGGCCACCCAGGTGGTTCATTGAGTCCTTGTTTTATTATATAAAAACACAAGTCCTTTTTTCAACTTCATAAAATCTCAACATGTATCTCTTTTCAAAATATAGCATGGCTAAGCATGTAACAACTACATTGTTTTCACTAAGGAATGTATAGGGAATCCTATTAGGATTTAGCATAGCATAAGTATAGAAATTATTTTCATGCATGTTTCAAAATCCACTAAGTATAATGAAAATAGTAGGACTTTAGATGATAGTGTAACTTGCCTTTCTTTTGGTAGGGAATGTTGGTTCACTCCTTGATCTTGCTAGTCTCACACTTTTCTAACTTCACTACAATCAATCAAGCAAACACAATATCAACTAGCATTCCAAACCAATAATCAATCAAACAATTCACACACATAAAACAATGGGATCTAAGTCATGCATGTAAGCATGCAAGATATGGTTGTATTTGCAAAGATGGTCTCCACTAGGCTTCTCAACTTTATAAGGTTCAAAGTGGTCATTTTCCAAAGTGGCAAAGTCATTTTCAAAAGAGTTTTGTCCATAAGCCATTTTTAAATCCATTCATTATTTTATGTGGTGGAAAAATATTTTTATCAAAGCAACAACCTTAAGTTGTTCACCAAATAAGTTGTTAATTCATAAAACTTGGTGTTTTGGGTCAGTAGGTTTGGTCCAAAATATTTTCCCAAAGTTTTTGCTTCAAAAACATTTTCATAACAAAAACCATTATTTTTATTTGGCTAGAAATGGGCTAAACTAATTAATCCATCCTAAACTTCACCAAATTCATTTTCAAACCATGGGTTGGTTCCTAGGGTCAGTAAGTTTACCACAAACTAATTTGCAAAGATTTTAAACCTAAAAACATTTTTGAACAAATTTTCTAATCTAAACAAGCATACAAAAGTTTCTGTAAAAACAAACAATCTAACAGATACTATTTGCTAAACAAATTCTAGGGTTGGCTAGGGCTTGTTCCACTGATTCCAACGATATAAAGTTTGCAAATTTTGGACTTGTGGATCAAAAGTTATAGGGTTTTCAAAATCATATTCTAAACAGATTCAAACTTCTGTTTTAAATACTCCCTCCATTCCTTGATATAAGGTGTATAGTTTTTTTGCACGAATATTAACGCATAGGCTAAAAAGAAAAAATTCGATACTTTTAGATGTTAATACATGTAGGTGATCGATGTGAGAATAGAGGAAAAATAGGGAAATCTCGGTATCTCATCTCTCCAAATCAGTTTGACTCCTAAATTATGTAAAAAAATCCCACGATTC
Source organism: Avena sativa (assembly GCA_916181665.1). Classification (NCBI taxonomy): domain Eukaryota; kingdom Viridiplantae; phylum Streptophyta; class Magnoliopsida; order Poales; family Poaceae; genus Avena; species Avena sativa. Next base: position 179,211,165 of record OV702284.1, on the reverse strand, counting down.
CACCATATATCTTATATACTGGATTTTTTTACAGAAAACTATACACCTTATATCAAGGAACGGAGGGAGTAAGAACTGGCCACGCGTCGCAACGCTATTCGCTGGTACCGGTTCGGTCGGATCGGCTCTGCGGCGCGTTGGATCTAAACAGATCGTGCGGCACAGGACGCGTACCCTTTCGCTGATAAGTGGATCTATCGTGTCTCTTCGATCTAAATCGAACGGCTCCTATCCACTAGCCAAGAACTGGCGGCGCAAGGTCAACGGCGAGTGGCGGTGCGGTCAGATGGTGGCGGCGCCGGCGATACAGGAAGCAAGGGAAGATGGGAACATGTTTATCGAGATCGCAGGGACGTGGTGATGCTCGACGTGTGGTCGGCATGGCAAGGGGCGCTCAAGGACAGCAGTAATTCCTCGCCGGAGTTAGGTCTGGCGACGGTTGCACGCGGTCGAGGTCGAGGACGGTGCTAGAAGCATGGTTAGACGCGCACGATCAATGCGAAGCTGCCTGCATGAAGGAGAAGAAGAGGGGCGGTCGGATTCTACCTGGGGACTTCCCCGGAGAAGAAGGCAGACGCGGCGGCGCTCGGAGGCTTGTCGTAGTCGACGCTCTGGGGCGCCCGCGGTTGAACAAAAGGTACAGACAGAAGCGCCTGTGAGTGGGGAGTGTGCTCGTGTGCTTGGGGAGGCACGGGGTGGAGAGGCTTGGCCGGAATCGGGGAGGAACGGTGGTCGGAGCAGTAGCGCTGCAGCTCGAAATTCCGTCGGCCTGGGGGCTCTCGTGCTGCGGTGTTTGAGGGAAAAGGAGGAGAAGGCGCAGGCGTTTAATAGCGTGCAGTCACGGCGAGTAACAGTCACGGTATCAGCGCGTATTCAACGCCGGCGTAAATGGCAGCAACGGCAGGCGTCGTCTGCGCGAGGAAGAAGGAGGAGTGAGCTGGCTGCGTGGGTCCCTGTTGTCAGCGAGGAATGAGAGGGAGAAGAAGGCCACCAGTCAGCGTCTATTCGGGTTAGAAACTGAGTGCGAAATGTTTTCTTCGGGGAGGGGGAGCTGGGCTGGGTCTTGTTGGGCTTAGTGGGCTTTGTCGACTGGGCTGTTGCCTGTTTCTATTTTTTTCTTCCTAAAATTTTTTCTTTTCCCAAATCTAATTTCTGTTTTAAAATTCAAACAACACTCAAGCATTCAAATTGATTCAAACAATCACCAAACAATGCAACTTTGAATTTGGTTCTGTTCAGTAACATAAACCAAAATTCCAAAACCAAAATAATAATTTTATTTTAGGGTCCATTATTAATTAAATAAAATAGACCATTGTTATTAAATCAAATAGGATTTGTTTTATTTAAATATTCCTTTTGAAATCTAATTATTTTCAAAACCAAATCAGTAGGTTTTATTTGGGAATATAAAATACTTGGAAAACTTATTTTAAATAAATAAATAAGTTTTGTTGTTTCGGAAATAGTAAAACCTTTATTAATAAAACTTGGATATTAAATCCTTATTACTTTGTTTAAATAAACCTTTATTCTTTTTAATCAAAACAAAAATGTTTTATTTCCAAAAGTTTGGCCAGGGTTTAATTGGCTTTATAAAATAACCTTTATTTATAAATCCACCTTTTCTTTGAAAACCAAATCCTTTTATTAAAAGATCCAAAATAGTAATTCCAAAATATTTTATTTTCCTTTATCAAATGTTTATCTTTTTAAATCCCTTTAGGATTTGTTTGTTCAAAATGGGTTTGAAGGTTCCCATTTGAATTCAAAAAGTTTCTTCTCACCCTGAAAATCAAACAAAGTTTTATTTTATTCATTTATTTTTCACATTTCAAGATTTGGAAAATCTTGGGATGTGACAGGCTACCACCCTTAAAATAAATCTCGTCCCAAGATTTGGGAAGGCTAGGGTTACAAGTAGGCTCAAAACAACTAGGGTACTACCACCCTTAAAATTTTCAAACAAAAAATTACATATTGGCCTTCTTGGGATCCTAGGGAAACTTCTCTAGGCAATCCTTTGCATTGTTCTTTGGTTTCCATGCTTGAATCATGGGCCAAGGTGTAGTTTCTCCATAGGCTTGTTCAATTTGTTCTTCATCTTTTCTGGACAGTTGCTTGCATAATGTCCTGGGTTCTTGCAATTGAAACAGTTGATGTCTTTGAGTTCTTTACGTAGTTCTTGTGGACAAGTTGCCACATAATGGCCTAGCTCTTTGCAGTTGTTGCACACCACTTGGCCAATCTCCTTATTCTTCTGGTTCTCTGGGCATTCACTGGAATAGTGTCCCATTTCCTTACATTTATGACATTGCACATGGCTTTTGTCCTTCTTTTGCTTTTTGGGTTTCTCCAAAGCTAGGAGTGCATCCAGTTCATGTTGTTCATATGTTATTTGGTAGGTAGGAATGTCTACATGCTTCCTGGGCCTTCTCTTGCTCTTTGGATAATTCATAGGTCCTTTCTTTGGTCCTTTGAATTGGGTTGTCTTGTGTGGAGGTATAAGTGGTCCTTTTCCTTTGTCATCAACCTTATTGGTAGACTTGGATCCTTCTTGATGGTTTGCAATCATTTGTTGCACTCCACCTTGTTTCCTTTGTTCAACAATGGAATAGATGGGGCATTGGATAGGAACATGGTTGTTTCCTTCACATAGGTAGCAAGTAGCTTGAGAGGTGGGACATTGTCCAACATGATGTTTCTCTTCACAGTTGGGGCATTGATCTCCATGCTCCTTGGAAGTATGATCCTTGTCTCCACAAATAATGCAAGCTGGGGCTCCATCTAGTATAACATTTCTGTCATCCTTGTTGTCAAAGACTCTTTTGGAAAAGCTTTCTTCCATATTGATCATTTGATCAGTCACTTTGAGCATCAGTTGGCCTTGAGTTTCCAAAAATCCATGTAGTGTTGGATCTTCTCCACTAGTGTTGGCTATGAATTGAGCTGTCACTTGGTTCAACTGGTTCTGGGTTGCTATAAGCTCTTTCATGTTGTCCTCTTGGTTGGTGTTGGTGTCATCAACCTTGATGTTGGAGTCTCTTGGAGTAGTCATCTGTTTGGGTTGAATGGAGATTAGAATAGGCAAGATATTTCTAAGGAATCAATTCTAATCACACACATCACAATTCTCACAAGCAATGTGCATGCAATCACAAACCAAACGTTTCAATCAAACACAAAGTTCAAGCACATACTTAGGCAACAAAATATTTTTGTTACACCACATAAGTTGGTGTGTTTGACTTGTCTATAATATGGTGGTCCATCTATATGGTTCACTTGTGATCTTTCCATCCTTCTTGGTTGATTCTTCTTTACATGAGGTCATGGTTTCCTTGAGAAAAACTCTTGGTTACAATACTTCAAATGATGTAGGCTCCTTCTAACTTTTGCATTCCCTCAGTCTCCATATCTTGAGCAAGATTTCCTTGTTTCACTTGTAGTCCTTAGTGGTATCCAAGTTGGAAGGCCTTGGTGAATATGCTGAAGATGTTGAAGTCATTAGAGTTGAAGGAGTTGAAGTCATTAGATTTGAAGAAGTCCTTTGCACATGGTGTAGTCTTTGGCCATGGGTAGGTTTTTCCATCAGGTTGAAGTACAAGAGATGTAGAGTTGAAACCAAAATGGTTGAGGAAAGAGTTTACAAGTGTTTTTTGTAAATAAGTTTTTGGAACAAGTACAACTCCTATTTTCTAAGGGTTTTTTGTCCAATCCTAGGGTTTACAAATCCTACAGGCAACACAATGCTCTGATACCATCTGTAGAGGGAGTGTCCCAACCTTTACACAATATAAGGTGGAGTCCCCTGTGTTTACAATGCTAGTCCCTGGATCAATAGCTAGCATCCACAGTTAAGATGTAATATCAAGAAACAAAGGTCATAATATAACTTTATAACCAGGAATAATATAATTTTATTACATCATACATAGCTCATTTGGCTATTACATTACATTGCAGCGGAATAACTATAATCATGGGGTCCTTCATCTTCAAAGTGCCATAGGCAGACATGTTGGTTGTAGACTTTGTAATCCTAATCAATCAATCTTCACTAAAATCAATCAAACCTACAACATTACAAGTTACAGCCACAAGGGTCAATACATTTGAATTGTATTGGCAAGTTTCACTACTATGTGGAATATAAGTGGATCCTATCATTACATGCATATTTGGCTAAGTAGAGTTTTAGGCTCATTTGCATAAAGCAATAATTTATCCTATCTTTTCAAAATGGTTTGGTCCCTTAACAAATCTCCTTTTCAAAATCCCTTGAACTCCTTGGTAACCCCAAGTGTTCAAGTCCTTGTCAAAAATCTCTTGAGCTCCTTGGTACCCCCAAGTGCATCAAGTTTTATCAAAATCTCTTGAGTCCTTGGTATCCCCAAGTACATCAAGTTTTCATCAAAATCTCTTGAGCTCCTTGGTACCCCCAAGTGCATCAAGTCTTTTGTTGTCACTTAGAAACTTTTCTTTTAGAAATTGGAATGTCGAGATTTCCCATAGCTTCAAACTTTATTTGCTCAGTATTGTCCATAACCGGGGACACGGCTAAGTACTTCGATTTTATTATCTTCTGCAGAAGTAGTACACTTTACCCACATGTCACAATCCCATCCTTTTGCCACCAGTGGCCACTGGATTAGTGCTCACCAAGATGGAGTACCGGCAGATTGAGAATGTGACGAAGTCTTTCCAGAGGGTCCTCCCATACATCATTGCTAGCTTGTCTTCAAGTACCCATGTAGGATTCCAAGTCCTCATGTCCAGTATCCTGAATACAATGCATGGGTCTTCCCAATGTATTTGACTAAGCCAGAGCCATAAATAGCATGTGGTTGCACACGAAAGCCACAATTGGAGAAACATGTTTAATCTCTAAGTTTCTTGGGTGGTTTTCCTTTTGGAGCACAACACAAAGAGATTGCCATAGACATGGTTCCTTTTGTTGCCACCTTCTCCAAAACTCAAAGTATCCTTGGCCACCCAGGTGGTTCATTGAGTCCTTGTTTTATTATATAAAAACACAAGTCCTTTTTTCAACTTCATAAAATCTCAACATGTATCTCTTTTCAAAATATAGCATGGCTAAGCATGTAACAACTACATTGTTTTCACTAAGGAATGTATAGGGAATCCTATTAGGATTTAGCATAGCATAAGTATAGAAATTCTTTTCATGCATGTTTCAAAATCCACTAAGTATAATGAAAATAGTAGGACTTTAGATGATAGTGTAACTTGCCTTTCTTTTGGTAGGGAATGTTGGTTCACTCCTTGATCTTGCTAGTCTCACACTTTTCTAACTTCACTACAATCAATCAAGCAAACACAATATCAACTAGCATTCCAAACCAATAATCAATCAAACAATTCACACACATAAAACAATGGGATCCAAGTCATGCATGTAAGCATGCAAGAGATGGTTGTATTTGCAAAGATGGTCTCCACTAGGCTTCTAAACTTTATAAGGTTCAAAGTGGTCATTTTCCAAAGTGGCAAAGTCATTTTCAAAAGAGTTTTGTCCATAAGCCATTTTTAAATCCATTCATTATTTTATGTGGTGGAAAAATATTTTTATCAAAGCAACAACCTTAAGTTGTTCACCAAATAAGTTTTTAATTCATAAAACTTGGTGTTTTGGGTCAGTAGGTTTGGTCCAAAATATTTTCCCAAAGTTTTTGCTTCAAAAACATTTTCATAACAAAAACCATTATTTTTATTTGGCTAGAAATGGGCTAAACCAATTAATCCATCCTAAACTTCACCAAATTCATTTTCAAACCATGGGTTGGTTCCTAGGGTCAGTAAGTTTACCACAAACTAATTTGCAAAGATTTTAACCCTAAAAACATTTTTGAACAAATTTTCTAATCTAAACAAGCATACAAAAGTTTCTGTAAAAACAAACAATCTAACAGATACTATTTGCTAAACAAATTCCAGGGTTGGCTAGGGCTTGTTCCACTGATTCCAACGATATAAAGTTTGCAAATTTTGGACGTGTGGATCAAAAGTTATAGGGTTTTCAAAATCATATTCTAAATAGATTCAAACTTCTGTTTTAAATAAGAACTGGCCACGCATCGCAACGCTATTCGCTGGTACCGGTTCGGTCGGATCGGCTCTGCGGCGCGTTGGATCTAAACAGATCGTGCGGCACAGGACGCGTACCCTTTCGCTGATAAGTGGATCTATCGTGTCTCTTCGATCTAAATCGAACGGCTCCTATCCACTAGCCAAGAACTGGCGGCGCAAGGTCAACGGCGAGCGGCGGTGCGGTCAGATGGTGGCGGCGCCGGCGATACAGGAAGCAAGGGAAGATGGGAACATGTTTACCGAGATCGCAGGGACGTGGTGATGCTCGACGTGTGGTCGGCATGGCAAGGGGCGCTCAAGGACAGCAGTAATTCCTCGCCGGAGTTAGGTCTGGCGACGGTTGCACGCGGTCGAGGTCGAGGACGGTGCTACGGGTCACGAGAGGGCAAACAAGAAGCATGGTTAGACGCGCACGATCAATGCGAAGCTGCCTGCATGAAGGAGAAGAAGAGGGGCGGTCGGATTCTACCTGGGGACTTCCCCGGAGAAGAAGGCAGACGCGGCGGCGCTCGGAGGCTTGTCGTAGTCGACGCTCTGGGGCGCCCGCGGTTGAACAAAAGGTACAGACAGAAGCGCCTGTGAGTGGGAGTGTGCTCGTGTGCTTGGGGAGGCACGGGGTGGAGAGGCTTGGCCGGAATCGGGGAGGAACGGTGGTCGGAGCAGTAGCGCTGCATCTCGAAATTCCGTCGGCCTGGGGGCTCTCGTGCTGCGGTGTTTGAGGGAAAAGGAGGAGAAGGCGCAGGCGTTTAATAGCGTGCAGTCACGGCGAGTAACAGTCGCGGTATCAGCGCGTATTCAACGCCGGCGTAAATGGCAGCAACGGCAGGCGTCGTCTGCGCGAGGAAGAAGGAGGAGTGAGCTGGCTGCGTGGGTCCCTGTTGTCAGCGAGGAATGAGAGGGAGAAGAGGGCCACCAGTCAGCGTCTGTTCGGGTTAGAAACTGAGTGCGAAATGTTTTCTTCGGGGAGGGGGAGCTGGGCTGGGTCTTGTTGGGCTTAGTGGGCTTTGTCGACTGGGCTGTTGCCTGTTTCTATTTTTTTCTTCCTAAAATTTTTTCTTTTCCCAAATCTAATTTCTGTTTTAAAATTCAAACAACACTCAAGCATTCAAATTGATTCAAACAATCACCAAACAATGCAACTTTGAATTTGGTTCTGTTCAGTAACATAAACCAAAATTCCAAAACCAAAATAATAATTTTATTTTAGGGTCCATTATTAATTAAATAAAATAGACCATTGTTATTAAATCAAATAGGATTTGTTTTATTTAAATATTCCTTTTGAAATCTAATTATTTTCAAAACCAAATCAGTAGGTTTTATTTGGGAATATAAAATACTTGGAAAACTTATTTTAAATAAATAAATAAGTTTTGTTGTTTCGGAAATAGTAAAACCTTTATTAATAAAACTTGGATATTAAATCCTTATTACTTTGTTTAAATAAACCTTTATTTTTTTAATCAAAACAAAAATGTTTTATTTCCAAAAGTTTGGCCAGGGTTTAATTGGCTTTATAAAATAACCTTTATTTATAAATCCACCTTTTCTTCTGAAAACCAAATCCTTTTATTAAAAGATCCAAAATAGTAATTCCAAAATATTTTATTTTCCTTTATCAAATGTTTATCTTTTTAAATCCCTTTAGGATTTGTTTGTTCAAAATGGGTTTGAAGGTTCCCATTTGAATTCAAAAAGTTTCTTCTCACCCTGAAAATCAAACAAAGTTTTATTTTATTCATTTATTTTTCACATTACAAGATTTCGAAAATCTTGGGATGTGACAACTTTGTTACTAAGATCTTCCCTTTTATACTAAAATGAGAAGCTAGAGCTTGGTTTAATAGATTACCTCCTAGTTCCATTGATAAGCCTGATTGTTTGATTGCTTCTTTCTTCCAGAAATATTTTCCTCCCAGTGCTAGACATGCTGCTTTGTAGAGACTTTTTGATTTTAAACAGGGAGAAGAAGAGAAATTGCCTCAGTCATGGACAAGGTTTTGTGCCTTAATTCATGCACATCCTGGATGTGCATTGCCTAAGAATGAGCTTCTTGATATTTATTATAATGGACTAACTGATGATTCTAGGACATACCTAGATAGCTTTGCTGATTGTGTTTTCAGGAAAAGGACTCCTATAGATGCTGAAGAATTAATGGCTAAGATAAGCAAGAATTATGATGATTGGACTTCAACTAAGCTAAATACACCTGAGCCAATTACTCCTGAACCAGTTGTGCCTGAACCAATTCCAACACCAACACCAAAGAAGAGGGGAGTTATTTCATTAAATGATGAAGTGATAAAAGAAGCTAAGAAATGTCTAAAGGAGAAATGTATTAGAGCCGAAAATGTGAAAAATCTACCTCCTATAGAAGAATTATGTAAGCCAATTCCCCACTCATCTACTATTGAGGTACACTCTCTCCACTTTGATGAAGGTGATATTCCCTATGGTAAGCCTCCTAATCAATGCTTAGAGGAAATTGACACATTTATTGTTAAACAAGGTAATTGTAATAAACAAGTTCAGAATCATTTATTGGAAAACTCTAGAGCTATTAATGAGTTGAAAGATATTGTGGAAAGAACCTCTAATGATATTAAAATTCTTTGTAAACACTTTCAAATGGTTCAAACCCAACTGATCAACTTGCTAAGATACAAAATGATATGCTAGTTAATGCCTCAGGAGATAAACATGCTTATGGAATTAGAACTAGGAGTGGTATAGCTACTCAAGATCCTTTATATCCTGAAGGACACCCTAAAAGAATTGAGCAGGATTCTCAACAAGGTGAAAGTAGTGGTAGTCCTCGTAAGAGAAAGAAAAAGAAACATAAAATAGTTGAGGAACCACTTGAACCTTCTGTAGATCCTAATAGTATATTTGTCTCTGATTCTGAAACTGAGATTGGTAATGGTAATAATGATGCTCCTGATAAGGAGGAAGGTGAGGAAGAAGCAGAGAAGCACACTAAGAATACTAGGTACACTAAGGAAGATTTTATTGCTAGGAAACATGGCAGTGAGAGAGAACCTTGGGTGTAGAAACCTATGCCTTTTCCAGGTAAGAAACACAAGTCAAAGGAGGAAGAAAACTACAACAATTTTTGTTAGTGGATGAAACCTTTATTTTTGCAAATTCCTTTGACTGATGCTATATAGTTGCCTCCTTATTCAAAGTATATGAAGGATATTGTGTCTAATAAAAGGATAATGAGGAAATTTCTACTTTGCTTGCTAATTACTCCTTCAATGGTAAGGTTCCAAAGAAACTTGGTGATCCAGGTATACCAACTATTCCTTGCTCTAGTAAGAATAATTATGTTAGAACTGCTTTATATGATTTGGGAGCTGGAGTTAGTGTTATGCCTTTTTCTCTCTACAAGAGACTCTAGCTAGAAAAGTTGATACCAACTGATATATCTTTGCAAATGGCTGATAATTCAAGTACTATTCCTGTTGGTATATGTGAGGATGTTCTTGTTCAAGTGGCTCATAATTGCTTGGTTTTAACTGATTTTTTTGTGCTTGAAATGCCTAAAGATGATAATATGTCTATTATTCTTGGGAGACCTTTTCTTAATACTACAGGTGCTGTCATCAATTGTAACCAAGGAAAAGTAACATTTAATATTAATGACAAAGATCATACTTTTTATTTCCCCAAGAAGGTTGCTAAGAGCTATTGCCTGAATTCCATTGAAAATATTGAGGGCATCAAGGTTGGAGAAATATATTGTCCCATTCCACAAGAATTTTTTTGAAACTATCATGATTGGGACCATTGCTATCAAGTATGAGGTAACATAATCACCTTGTGGAATGAAAAGTTTTGTTTCATATAAGATTGTTTTGGTAACAAGACTTGATCAACCTTGTAAACAAAAGGATTTTAATGAAAAAAATAATGTTTTCAGTGTGGTTATACTTGCTTTCTTTTACTTTTCTCCTTCCTAGTCTTTGCCTTTTCTTTTGCTAGCTTTGGTTTTGTTAGTTGTTTTCTTGTTAGAGTGTCTTAGAGCTTATGTAGTTTGGTTTTTGGTTTTCTTTTGCTTCTTCTAAAAAAAACTGTTTCTGCGAGAAAATGAATTTTCATACCCTGAAAATTGGCCAAAAATAAAGTTTCCCGAAAAATTCCAGAAAATTCAAAACAAATTTTTCCTTGAAAAAAGGGGCATAGGGATACCTGGAGTGATCCAGGGGGCCACGCCAGGCCACCACACCCCTTGTGGGCGCGGTCACACCCTAGGTGGCGCCTAGGTGGGGTGTGGCCCACCTGGGACCCTCCAAACTGTCTCCTCCCAGCATCTTATTTCTCTCTCCCAAAAAACACCGGAAAACTTTCTCAAGCTCGAGTTCCCGCTGTTCTTGCTCGTGAATTTTGATCTCCTTGCTTAGCCCATCTTTGTTGCTGATTTTTGGAGGGATTGCTCCTTGGTATGTGCCTCCTCCACTTGTCCAATTAGATTTGTTATTGATAGATTGTATCTTGAGTATTTTGCTGTTGTAGGTGACAGGTTGTGTGAGCTTGCATGCTTGTTCTATGCTTAGAGATTTCATTTTGATGCATTCATATCCCTCTAGCAAGTTTCTATAGTAGTTTCTCATCATTTATCAACTTGGAAATCACTTGGTTTGGTGTTTGTCTAAAAATTTCAGAAAAAAGAGGTCATGGACAACCACACATTTGGTGAAATATTTGAGAGTGATGCACCTAGAAGGGAAAGGCCTTCAAGATCATCCTCCCGAGCTAGGCCCTCATACAATGAGGATCTCATTACACCGCGATTTGGCGACGAGGGAGATGAGGGGGATGCTCACCCTTCCACCTTTCCTTGCCAAACCTTTTTGCATGCTGCTGGGATTCTTGATGATTTTATAACCTTGGTTCGGAGGGTTGGACTAACAAGCTATATTGAGGATGAGAGCGTGCAATATGCAACGCTCACTAAAACATTTGTGGAGAGCTTCTCTTTTATTAATAGCATGTTCAAGCCAGATGTGTCTTTCAAAATTTATGGCAGGTCTTACAATATGACATTGAAGAAATTTTGTGAGGCCCTGGGACTTGGTACGGCTGGGTCGGCAAAGAAGATTCTAGCTCAACCCGCTGATTTGTTGGAGCTCTACCGCGGGATAACCAATGATGATAACCTTAGAGCCCAACGGGGAAAGATAAGAAATATTCAACTCCCAACCATCAGGTACTTTGCTTACTATCTTCCCACTAGTGTTCTTGGTAGGGAGAACACTAGTAATATTTCCAACTATCATTTGGCCTTCATAGCTGTTGCGCTCAACAATGAAACTAAGTATAATTTTGGTTCTCTCATTGCTTGTCTCTTAGCTGCTAAGAGACCCATTTATGGGGGAATTATTGCTGCATGTGTTGTTGCTGCCTTGTACCTTGTTGTTGATCCAAATGATACAATTTTGGCTCCTTAGAGGCTTGATCTTGCTACCATGAAGGCGCACCACTTTGTCACTACTGGCTCTACCCTTGAGAGTTTGGTTTATAGAATGTTGTTTATTGACGGGGAAGAGAGAGAGAGATCCCTCTCCCCCAAACCACTTTGTTCAGTATTTCTCAGGGACCTTTGTCGCGCTCCAAGGAGGAGATGGATGATAAGTTGTGCGTTCTTGGCTTCCATGGACATTATCAGGGGGACGCGCCCTCATACGACCCCTCTGTATACTACACAGGGGAGAACTCGAGCTCGTACTAGGACGAGGGAGCCTCCTCATCGTACTACGGAGGTGCACTTACTTGGTCACCATGGAGTTGAGCCCCACTTAGGCCAAAATCCTAAGCTAGGGGGGAGGTATACCGACATCACACTCATCTATATAGCATGTTCGGTCGGTTCTTTGTATATCCATTGTTTCGCTTTGTTTTTGGTTTTTGTTTCTGCTTTCCCAAAACCCAAAAATACCAAAAATATTTTCGTTGTTTCTCTTAGTTTGTTCTTTGCTTTGGTTTGCCTTAAAAGAAAAATCCAAAAAGATTTTTCTTTGTTTGGCTTGCTTTAAAAAAATCGAAAACACCAAAAATATTTGTTGTTATTATTTGGTTGTTTGAGTTCTTTGCAGGGTTCAGTCGTCCTTAGTGGATTTTGGTTTCATGTTATTATTCAAGTCACACAAGTGAACGGCAATAATGAAGATTAAGACAACTTGCGGTGTGGTAAGAGGCTGGCAACAAACTCTATTTGTTTTCATTTTTGTACATATACTCATCATTGTGAGCATGCTTAGTCTGTTCATGTAATGTGTATGTTACTGATGGATGCTTATTAGTTCTTGCTTGTCTGTGATTAGCTCTAGCTTGCTAATAGTTTGTAGCATGTCATATGAATGTTTGCTTGCATTGTTTTATTCATATTTTGGTACGATATTGTGATATCCTCCTCTGAATGTTTCATGTGAATCGACTTGGCACATGCTCACGCATGAATATGACTAAACAATAGTCAGTAAGCCTCGATGATTTATGTTGCCTGAGAGTTCGTGTATCATTTTCATGCCATAATTAGTCCTGTTTTGTTGCAAGCATGATTATGACAATTATTGCTCTCTCATTTGTCGCTCCCTCTCTATTGCTAGACTTCACTTGCACAGAGTATAAGCTCTACTCGTGTTTCCAACTCCCCAAAACCATTATTGCCAACAGAGTCCACCATACCTACCTATTAGCATCATTTGTTATTTCAGTGCATATTCTATATGCCTTGTTTTCTTCCAAATAAAATGTTTGTCTGTTTTGAGAAAGTTAGTTAGTAAGATCTCACGAACTTGATGGCACACTTTATTCCTTGCACTTAATAATTCTGAACCATTGTTACCTGTCCATGAAAGTTATATGCTTGCAAATTATAGGTTGGGAGTTAGCAGAACCGTGCTGTCACGGGGAGCGCTTTCGACACTTATGGATACATATCCAGTTGATACCTTGCTCTTTTGTGTGCGGATGTCGTCGGTGTGAAATAAAAGGGGAGCTTGTGATTTCATGGATTATATATATGTGTTAGAGAAACGCCTGGGCCGCTAGCCTAAGCCATGCCTAATCATGGTGGAAACTTGCAGCATCACCATAATGAGCATTCTGTGAAGCATCCTCAATAAAAAGCTATGCACAAAGTAAATAAAAAGATCGCTGAGATGATCATTGTCTGCTTGCCTTGTCATTTTGATCACGGGATAGCTCCTGTATCATGTGCAAGGGGTACCCCGTTGGCGGTTCTCTATGATATGCATGTATTTACAATGACAAGAACTTACAGTTAACTAAAGTTGAGTTGCACGCGGAGCAGCCCTCGTACTCAAGGGACTTGGGATTTCCAGTTTATGGTCTGTCAAGCATATAACTCATATTGGACCTCACTTTCACCTTAACCATATGAAGATGACTATGATGGGGGCAATGGGAGCTCAAAGCTAGTGAGTACCTTACTTTCAGCATTTGGAAGTCTTTCAAACTTTTCAAAACCTTTTCACTTTCTTATTGAGTCACCACTTATTCTATGAGCACCTTCTTGAGAGCATATTTGTCATTCTTGTGTTTGTCCCAAAACTTGGTTAATTATGTCATGAATTTGATGCTTGTATCTCTGATATCTTTACTTGTAGTCTTCATGTGAACTTCAGAGGCGCCTTGGCATTTATATTGTGCTCTACAAACAAAGGCAAGAGAGATACCACTCTATCATACCTTATTATGAGCATTGCAATGTTGCTTATGTTTATGTTCCATGCTACTTATTATTATTGAGTTGGTTTATCTTCATAGCTTGCAATGACTATTGAGTAGACTTAATTGCATACTTCTTATTATGAATGGTTTAAGTATCTACTCCTATGCTGAGAATTCATATGAAGCAAATGTGTTCGTGAAAGTTCTTTTATCGCACTTAGTTTTCAACTGAATTGCTTGAGGACAAGCAATAAGCTAAGCTTGGGGGAGTTGATACATCCAAACCGTATCTACTTTCCCGAACACTTTTGCTATTGTTTCTCCTCTAAACTTGTGTGATTTGGATACAACTAACACGGACTAACGCTGTTTTCAGCAGAATTACCTTGGTGTCTAGTTTTTGTGCAGAAAATCAACTATCAGGAAAAATCCCGGAAAATATGCCAAAAATCCGATTTTGCCAGAAGATCCATGGAGCCAGAGGACGAGACGGAGTGGAGGCCTAGGGGGCCCACACCCCTGCCAGGAGCGGGTGGGCCCAGCCTACGCCTAGGGGGGGTGCGTCCATCCCAGGCACCCCCTCGGGCTCCCTCTTCGCCTGTAAGTTACCCCTTGACCTAAAAACTGAGGGGGGTTCGACGTTTTTCCAGAAAGATTTCCGCTGCGCCGCCACCACCAGAAACCACGATTCGGATCCAGAAACTCCGTTCTGGCACAATGCCGGGACGGGGAATTTGGGGAGGATCATCTCCATCGCCATCACCAACGCCTCTCCATGAACCATCCATGTTTCCCTCATCCATAAGTGAGTAATCCCTCGTTGTAGGCTATGGGGATGGTAGGGATTGGATGACTTCTATCATGTAATAGAATAAGATTGTTAGGGCATAGTGCCTAGTATCTCTATTAGTGCTATTTGACTTTGTTGCAACTTGTTATGCTTAATGCTTGTCACTAGGGCCCGAGTGCCATGATCTCAGATCTAAACTTATTATTGAATCATTATGATAGTATTGTTTGTGATCTTATCTGCAAGTTGTGTACACACATCATCGTCCTGATCCAAAGGCCCCGAAGTGATAGAAATTGGGACAATCAGAGGGGATGGCTGTGGAGTGAGGATCACATGTGTTCACGGAGTGTTAATGCTTTGATCCGGTGCTCTATTAAAAGGAGCACCTTAATTGCCAGTAGTTCCCTAGAGGCCCCGCTGCCATGGGCTGACAGGACAAAATATGTTGTGCAAGTTCTCATTGCGAGCACGCATGACTATATATGGAGCACATGCCTAGGATTGTTTAGTACTGGATGCTTATTCTCATTTATCTGCAATTGCCCTAGATCTTGAAGTTACATGTTTAGACTCGTCCATGCAACACCCGTCCATCCATCCCTATGCCTACCACACTCATATCCTACTATTTGCTGCTACTATTACTATTGCTCATGTTTTACTGCTGCTGTTGCTACTACAAACTGTTGCTACTGATAAACTTCTATGAGCAAGAACTTTTTCCAGGTGCAGCTGAATTGACAACTCAGTTGTTAAGGCTTGCAAGTATTCTTTGGATCCTTTGCGTTGAATCAATAAATTGGGTAATACTACCCGCGAAGACTGTTGCGATCCCCTATACTTGTGGGTCATCAAGACTATTTTCTGGCGCCATTGTTGGGGAGCATAGATTTATTTGTAAGTTCACTTGGATCTACTATTGGTCACTGCTACTCCTTTTATCATGGGGAAGTCTCGTGATGGAAAGTTTCCTATTTTACCATCCATTACAAAAAGAGGTACAGTCCTAAACACCTCTGATGCTATTGATTCACTGTCTGTTATAAGTAGGCTTGTTACACCACCACCACATACTCATGCTACACACACTTCTACTACTGCTGAATCTGAAACTGCTTTTGATGCTCTTGATGTTACTTCTATTGTGCTTGATGCGAGTGGTTCATTAGGTCCTTTCTTAGATGCTACTATGGCTGGTCTAGGAAATAATGAAACTCCTAGTGTAGACACCGTTACACCTGTTAGATCACCTGAGTCTAGAGAGAGTTATGATATTAATGATGGTTACATTGAGTTCACTGATGAATTTGTTGAAGAGTGCCGAAACACACATGGTGCTAGTGCTATTAAGAGTCTCCTTGCTAGACGTACCATTATTCCTAAACTGTCCTCTGATCCTAAGTTTGCCACCTCTCCCATAGATATTAAAGATAAAGATTATGATTTCTCGCTTGACTTATCCTATTTAGACATTGTTGAGAAAGAATCTTTTTGTGGGACTGAAAATGATAGTGCTGTAGCTCAGAAAGAACCTAATGCATTGCCGTTTTCGAACTTTCGAAGTTCTGGCTCTAGCCCATACAATATGCCGCAATGAACTAAGTTGTGGTCCTCCCGACGAGTTTGATAGACGTTCTTTTCCTCGTTAGGGGCATCATCAAACGGTGGGGGGCCTTGCGGCGCTTCTAGCACATATTTCTTTTGTGCAACAGTGATGGGAATCCTCAAATTCATGGCCTAGTCAGTAAAGTTGCTACCATTCTTTGCAAGTTTCTCTTTCTCCATGAACACATTGAAATTAAAAGCAGGTGGTGCCATCTACAACAAAATTTGTAAAGTTTAGACTAAGTTTATGATAGATTGAGTTCAACTAATCCAAATTAAGAATGAACTCCCACTCAAAAATGACATCCCTCGTGCCTTTTTGGTGATTATATGAACCAAATCCACTACACCAAGTCCGATCATCACGTGAGTCGGTGTAGCTTCAAAGGAGAGCATCAAATGGGCATCATATCTTTCATATGACTCATGCTTAACCTTTCGGTCCGTGTTCCGAGGCCATGTATGTACATGCTAGGCTCGCCAAGTAAGAACCTTAGTATTCACGTGTGTAAACTGTCTTACACCCGAAATATGATCGTGGATCCAAGAACACCGGATCATCACGTGATGTCTTGGAGCGACGAAACATAATCGGTGCATACTTAAGGGAGAACACATTTTTATCTTGATATCTAAATGAGGGATCATCTTATTATGCTAGTAAAACGCCAAATAAGCAATATAAGATGCAACAAACATATCATGTGAAAAAGTGAAATGATATGGTCCTTGCACTTGATCTCCATCATGTGCATCGTGGTATGATCCTCATCATTCCTTTATGTATAAGGCCAAGGTCTATAGAACTTACACGTTATGTGTTTTGTAAGAGTATCAACTTATACTTTTATTTACAACATCACCATATCATGACACTATCCCAGCAACAATCTAAACTAGACGTCTCTAATTTATCCATTGCAAGTTTTACGTGGCTTAGGGCTTTCGAAGATAGAACCGTTCTTACCTACGAACATGAACCACAACGAGGATAACCAAATTGTTGACAACTCGTTGCAAATGAGATATTGACTATAGTAGGAGAGACAGACACCCGCTAGCCACTTATGCAAAACTAGTTGTATGTCAAGCGTGGAACAGGTCTCATGTGCGAGGACATGTAAAGTTTGTCTGGGCCGCTTCATCCCACTATGCCACCAATACCCAAAATACAACTAAGAAGCAATAACATGATCATCATCTCCCACATATACATATGTGTACTATCCGTGCAAAGCATCTACACATAGATCCGGCTCTGATACCACTGTAGGGTTCGCAGCATAGAAAACAAAAATTTTCCTACGATGGGAACAACTATGAACCAAGATCTATCTACTAGATACAAGCAACGGGCGGATATACATCCGTAGAGAACATACCTTGAAGACCGACAAAGCTTAACGAGGTTGAACTCGTGGTTGATGTAGACGAACTCTTGCCGATCTCAAGATCGAGAGGAAGTCCTAGCACCACAAATCAGTGGCGCATCCGTGCTCACACACACGTACGAGGCATCGAGCAACCTCCACCTCCTCGCTCCAGTGATGCAGCGGAAGCACAACTCTTTCTTTCCGCAAAGCCACCAGGAACATGTATCTCGCTAGTCCGAGACCATGGGGATAAAAGACAGAGGGAGAGAGAGATCCTTCACGAGGAAGTGTGAGTGAGAGAGAGGGAGGGGCCTCCTTTTATAGGAGGAGGGGGAACCCAAGGGGGTGGACGCCGTCCATGGGGCTGCCCCTCCCCTCCTTCATTCATGTGGGTGGAAGCTCCACTCACAAAATGCCCCTTCAATTCTCCACTCAAAAAATCCCACTCAAATTCCCATTAAATTTCCACCAAATTTAATGCAAACTCTCTTTAAATAAAACTCATTTTATTTATTCATAATTTTGTCAATTACTTTAATGACAAACATTCACATATAACCCCTTGCTAGTATTTCATTTCGCATGCAGAAACACTTTCTGCAATTTCACCCAAAAATAGTTTCGGTATCTAGTGAAATAAATTCCTACGCTTGTTATTCTTTTCAGCATGAAACTATTTCCTCCAAATGGTGTTGGTGTCTCTTAAGTGTTTCACCCTATGGTTCGCGAATAATGCGGACATGATTGAGACCCCTCTCAGATCAATAATCAGAAGCGGGACCTGGAGATCCATAATGACTCCACACATTCAACAATGACTTTCTTATGATCGTGAGAACCTTTTATGCTAGTATCTTAATCCCTTTGTCTCGCGATATATTACATGTCCAAGATTCGATCATCGGTATCTCCATACCTAGTTTGATCTTGTTACTGACATGTACTATTTTATCGTTCCCGTGATATAACATTCTAGTGATAATCAATGTGATATCACCGAGAGGGCCTAGAGCATATCTATCCGTCATCGGGATGAACAAATTCCACTCTCGATCCATGGGCCTTAACATAACACTTTAGTAGTACTAAACTCATCTTTATAATCACCCTGTTACGGTGTGACGTTTGATATTATCAAGATACTCTTCCAGTGTTAGTGGTTGACATGATCTCATGGTCTAAGGATTAGGATCACTTCGTATGATGTTATAGCAATATAAACTCAATGACTTTGATCGTAATGCTATACTTCGGATGAATGTTCATCACACCATTACAATAATGTTGTGACCTCGTTATTAACAACATCCAATGTCCATGATCAAGAAACCTTGATCTCTTGTTAATCAACGAGCTAGTTTATAAGAGAGGCATAACTAGGAACTTTATGTTTGTTTATTAAACATATACTCCCTCCATTCCTTGATATAAGGTGTATAATTTTTTGTAAAAAATCCAGAATATAAGGTGTATGATGGGGTTGTGGGATTTTTTAACACAATTTAGGAGTCAATCTGATTAGGAGAGATAAGATACAGAGATTTCCCTATTTTTTCTCTATTCTCACATCGATCACCTACCTGTATTAATGTCTAAAAGTATCGAAATTTGCCATTTTAGACTATGCGCTAATATTCGTGCAAAAAACCTATGCACCTTATATTAAGGAACAGAGGAGTATGTATTACTGTTTCTGTATTAATACAATTATAGCATGCAAAATAAACACCTATCATATACTTGGAATATACATAATAACCACTTTATTATTGCCTCTCAGGGCATATTCCCTTCAAAAATATCCTAAAGTACTTGAGAAGGACTAAGGATATGTTTTTGGTTTATGGTGGTGAAGATGAACTCAGTGTAAAGGGTTACACGAGTGCGAGTTATCTTACCGACTCTGATGATTCTCATTCGCAATCCGGATAGGTGTTTATTATAAATGGAGGTGTTGTGAGCTGGAAGAGTTCCAAGCAAGAGACTGTGTGTGCAACTATAATAGAGGCTGAGTATATTGCCGCCTCGGAGGCAGCAAAGGAAGCTGTTTGGATGAGCAATTTCCTCATGGATCTTGATGTGGTTCAGGCCTCGTCAAATCTGTTATACGTGTATTGTGACAACAATGGTGCTATTGCACAAGCCAAGGAACCTAGACAACACCAGAAGAACAAGAACATACTCATGCGGTACCACCTGATTCGCCAATTCGTGGATCAAGGTGATATCAAGTTATGCAAGGTACACACGGATGCAAATATTTCCGATCTGTTGACAAAGACGCTACCACATACGAAGCATGATGCGCACCTAAGAGCTATGGGCATTAGATGCCTAGACATGTGATGTCGGAACATTGACTCTAGTGCAAGTGGGAGACTGTTGGGAATATTCCCTAGAGGCAATCATGTATGATGATATTTACCATTGTATTCATAAATATATTAAGTTGTACTTGTATGAGCATCTGATGTATATCATTGAATATGTGATTCGTTTGTGGAATTATACATTCATGTTGTTTGTACTAAATGTCCTTGGTCATTGAGGTTGTGCTGGACACACAACTTAGACCAATGTGAAAGTCGTCTTGATGACTCGGTTCCACATGTCATGGGCATGGAGATGCTATTCCGACTTACACAGATTCGGCTAAAGAGTTTAGCGAGTCGGATTGACCCACATTGAGGTACAACGAACAAGTTGTCATTTGTATATCTCAATCAATGTAATCCTTAGACCTGAGGTTGTTGCACAATCCGAGTTGAGGATTACCTACTAAGGTTCTGTCAAACGCTGATCCGTAACTGGGTAGTTATAAAGGCAGAGTCCGGGTCGACTGAGAATCAAGCTGCGTGATGTGAATAACCAAGATGGGATTTTGACCCTCCATTTGGAGAGATATTCTCTGGGCCCTCTCGGATGATATGAATCGGAAAGCATGGCCATGCATGGCTCGGTTAAGTGTTAACCGAGCAAAATTGACTAAGAGTTAGTCGGATGAATCACTTATCTTGGATCGAGAACAGAGTCCGACTATTTAAGGGATGACAAATATTCGCCTATAGTTTGACAAGGCACATCGTGAGGCAAAAGGGACTCGGACGTAAGTCACATTGGAAAGGCAAGTCGTCATGACTCTTTGGTACTTGGGAGTCGGCAAGTTCTGCTAGGATCCGCTACCGACTGCTCGATTGAGAGTCGGACTCCAATCGTGTCCAAGTAGCCATGAGCCTACGGGGTCACACACATAAGAGCAGGAGCAAGTTCGGATTGGATCTGAACTGGAAATCTGGTTGGGTTGGACTCGAGCCGGATTTGGACTGAGTCAGACTCACAGGAACTAATAATATATGTGCTTTAGTGAATGGGCCATGAGTGAGTGGAGCCCACGTTCACTCCCTATATATAGTGGGGCCCGAAACCCAGAAGGGTTAATCCTTGATCGGTTAGGTCATTCCATGAGTTGGAAACCCTAGCTCCACAACAGTCCTGCTGTCGTAACGAACCTAGCAGTTCATCGCCGGCGCTCCTCCTTGTACGTGTGGACACCAGCAGAGGTGTTGTACCATCATCTCTTGGACGATTATCGATTGGATCGAGATCACAGGGACTGCACTGTATCAAGTGACGCGCTACATCAGTAATCCGCAACCACGCATCTAGTGGTAAACCTTATAGCCTTCTACCTCAGCTAGATCTTAGGATCACCACGTTACAGGGAAAAAGTTTTTTTTATCTCTAAATGGCCCAACACAACCAAACATAATTCAAACTACATCAAACAAAGAGGTTTAACCATGTTCTTTGCCCGCATGAGCCCACATATACTCAATCAAATCGAGTTGAAGCCAATTTTGGATGTTCCGATCATGCAAAGTGTGATGCACATGCATAAACTTTTCCCAAGACGCTAGCCCTGTCGTTGGTCAACCAACTCACCCTAAATATCCCAGTCTTAGTCATAAATGTTCTCATCAAGCTCGTTCACAACGATCATGTTGTGCATGATCACACAAGCAGTCATTGCATCTCACATCTTCTCTGTATTCCAGGTTCCAGCAGGATACCGAACAATAGCCCACGTTGACTGGAGCACACTAAATGCTCGCTCCACATCCTTTCTAGCTACCTCTTGCTCTGTCACAAACCTCTTGCATTTCTCATCTCCAGGATAGTGGATAGTCTTCACAAAGGTGGACCAGGAGAGATAGATTCTATCATATAGATAGTAAATCATATCATAAGTATTGCAATTTATCATATAGGAAACCTAAGGAGCATTGACTTCTACAAGCCTAGCGAACACCGGAGAGCATTGGACAATATTTATATCATTGTTTGATTCTGCCATGCCGAAAAAAGGAGTGCCAGATCTAGAGATGATGTGATGCAACAGCGTCCAATATGACTGTGCACCCCTCGGCATGCCCTTTGAACTGTCCTTGCCAACCAAAAGGACAGTTCTTCCACTGCCAGGACATGTAGTCGATGCTGCCAAGCATTTCTGGAAACCTCTTACTCTCGTCGATGGACAAAAGGCGGGAAGTGTCTTCGGTGTTTGGCTCTCTCAGATAAACTTCGCCAAACACCTGTGACAATTGTGCTACAAAACTGGTACATGGCCTCATGGCATGTGGACTCGCTCATGCACATGTAGTCATCGATGAGGTCACCTGGTACTCCCTATGCAAACTGCTGAATGGCCGCGAAACATTTTTGGTAAGAGGAGAAGCCAACCTTACCGGTGCAATCGAACTTGGCCTCGAAGAAGTCATCATACTCCCTCACACTATTGAGAATCTCCATAAATAGCTTTCTAGACATCCTACAACGGCGACGGAATTCCTTCTCCTTGAAGACCGAATCCTACACTGGGCAGGTGCTTCTTTGATGATCCACACCTACGCGGCGGCAGTAGGCACTCCTCGTGCACCATGAGTGGAGAGGCAAGCAACTTTTTTGTCTCACCATCGGACTCCTCTTCCAACGATGATTCAATGGCGTTCTTGTATAAGAACTCGATTGCCCTAGGACCACTACCCATCGGTACAAGCATACAGTCATCAATGGCCATGCCAACGCCCGTATAGATCCAGATAAACTAGAGTTGTCTGGCCAACTTACCTCAAATACGGTCGGGCAGAAGAACGATCTGGTTATGAGTACAGGCTAGCGACGCACCCGAGTGTCTCGCCTGCATCTAGCACTTGTCGTGCTCGCTGGCGGGATGAATCTGCACAACTCCGGAAATGTGTGCGGGCTGCGACGGTGCTGGATGTTGGCCGGGGCAGGAGAACACTCGTGGTGACGACTCGAGTTGGAAACTGCAAGCAAGCTCTTCTGGCGATCATACTGCGGCACATGATGTGGCTACTGGCCAGCAAGGTTCGGCTGATAAGTGGCGACGGCAAAGGCGGGATGTGGCGACGAAAACGGTGATGCCTGTGGTGGCAGCGGACATGACTGGCGAGGATTTGGTGCAGGGAATGGCTTTAGTGTGCCTCTTGTGCCATTGTCGGGAGGGGCCCAGATAGCCTAGCAAAAAATGTGGGAGGATGTGCTGAGCTGTCTGTGCTGACGCGACCTTGTATCTAATTTGGTGCATGGATAAGTCGCTTGTCTGTTAGAGCGCCGTGCTTCAAATTGTTCGCCGCGTTCGTGTAAAAAAAAAACTGTTCACCTGTACGTTGACACGAGTTCAAACGCATGGGACCATTTTCGTCGGACCGCTGTAGATACTCCTAGTGTAAAGGTCGGTGCTGGCCCCGCGGCGCTTTTTTTCTGTTTTTTCTTTTTCTTTTTAAACGGGACACGGCGTTGATTGACAACCCTGCTCCTATCAATCCTCATGTACACCTCAGTACGTGTCCATGGTACCCAGTCCACAACTTGCCACGTCCGAATTTGGACAGAAATAAGACAGCGACATCGTATGGCCGGCCAGGGTGGACACTTGGACTCGGTTAATTAACGATGATAGCTTAGTGATAATTAAGTTGGGTGACAGTGACAGCGTCGCCTGCTCGAAGCTCGATCGGGTGCCAGATGCCCAGATGTGCTCGCCACTATGACACCACCATCTTTTGCCTTAAAAAAACTGCACCATGAGACATGGTATTATCTTTGGTTTCTGACAGAGTGACTTTTGTTTAGAGCTAAACTATCCCAGATGGCACGTTCATTTTGTTTCCAAAACAAAAAGAAACAGGGTCCTGGACGCCGCCGACGGTATTCCATGTTTCCAAAAAATATTATGGAGATAACTGGATTGTATAATGCGTCAAATTTGACACTGAATCGATCTTAACAACATCTGGATTTTAGGTCTCGATTTCGTGTAGGAGTTGGTGTACACGAAACGTCATCTCTCAACACTCAACAGTCGTCATCTGGTTCATCCAAACCATCCGATCTGAGCTCTATCTCATCATCCGTCCGCGCGAAAATGATCGGACGCCGATTACTAGCTTCCCATCGGACTAGTCCAGGGACGCGCGATCTTTTTGTCTAAACCGTGCTATTATGGACCACTAAATCATGTGCATGTGTCGCTAATTTAATTCCTATAACTACTTCCTTAAATCATGGCCAATCTAATTACTACCGCTAATTAAGTGGAATTTGTTAATAGTAGTTATGGAAACTAATAGTGATAGAAATTTGGATCCCACGCTTCCTTTAGGAATCACATTGTGTTTCCAATTTGTTTGAATATTGCTTCCATATGAAGAAAAGATATTTCGATTTCTATCGGAAGTATTTCTGCTTCAAGATTTCTTCCAAGACAACAAGTGATTGCTTCCATCTATTCCCTCCGACTTATATTAATTGACTTGGATTTGTTAAAATTTAGATGAATCTAGACACTATTTAGTATATAGGTTCATCTAAAATTTGACAAATCGAAGTCAATTAATATGGACCTGAGGGAGTATTATTATTTCTAGTTGGAGGGAAAATTGTTTCATGTATGACTAAATTTTAATTTCCACCAATTTTTTTTTTGCTTCTTTTGGATAACGAGATTGCTTCCAAGTTAACTAGAGATTGTTTCCATCTACTCCCTCCGTCCAAAAATAAGTGAATTGGATTTGTCTAAATTCACATGTATCTAGACTAAATATATAGATACATCCGAATCTAAAAAATCCAAGTCACTTATTTCCGGATGGGGAGAGTATTATTATTTCCAGCTGTGAAAAGATATATTCTTCGAATGAACAAATAATTGTTTTGGTATGGCATTAGTTTGCTTCTAATCGAAACACATGTGTGTTTGCGTCCAATATATTGACAACTATTTGTTTCCATCAATTGCTTGTAAAAAAGCATATGCTTCCATCGAGTCAATAGACATTTTTATCATCATTCCTTCAGAAATAATAATTGAATTTGCATCTAAAGGAAATAGTATTTGCTTCCACTAATATCAAATTTGCTTTGATATATAAAAGATGGAACATTGGAAAGTCGAGCTGCATGCCCCTAAGACTATAGAAGCATGCCCCCTAGGACGACACATGCTTGAACATGACACCAATGTGTAGACAAATATTTTTGGGCAGGAGCGTCGACAATATCAGAGCACCGTCCATGAATAGTATTGACGAAGAACAGTTGGGGATCACTAACCTGCAACCATCTCCTGGTAAAAAAGAAAGGATACATAAAAAGACATATGAAACATGAATGCTTTAAAATCAAACCTATGTTCCTATCACAACATATATGAGATTTAGGAAGCATGGATTTTCGGAAGCAAGATTGTGTAGTATCACAACATATATGTTACTAACTGGAAGCATAGATTTTTGGAAGAAAGATTTCGTCATTGTCATAATAACATAACAAAAAAATTGGAAATCAAAAGGCATGCTTCCACATAGATTGGGTGTGGAATTTTTTTATATAGAAAACTAATATATACAACCGTAATTTAGCCTGATCAACAATCTATGATGAGAAGCATGCTCAAAACAAAAGCAACCACGGGCTCTATGAACCAGCATGTGCACACAAAATTGTTGTACTGCAATCTGCATCCACTAGTTCTGTGAACTTATGACATTATAAAGGAACATATGGATCTAATCTTCAAAAATATAGAAAATATGGACAAATTGAAACCTCGGCAGATCATGTAGTCCTTGAATGGATCGAGGGGCTGGCAGGAACAACTTGAAGCAGACTCAGGTCGGCTGCTTCAGCCAACTAGGCGAAGCCGCCACCGATCCGAGGATGCTGACCGATGGCGCTCAAGGATGCGTGAAGATGGTTGCCACCGGCAAGGAGACGGCTCGCC
Organism: Avena sativa; assembly: GCA_916181665.1. Taxonomy (NCBI): domain Eukaryota; kingdom Viridiplantae; phylum Streptophyta; class Magnoliopsida; order Poales; family Poaceae; genus Avena; species Avena sativa. Next base: position 179,185,280 of record OV702284.1, on the reverse strand, counting down.
GGCGAATGGAAGTATGTGGCGCAGCAGAGAAAACTAATGCGTGTTGGGGAGAGAAGAATTGTACGGCGGTGGTCAGCAGATGGTATGGCAGGGGCATGATTAGTGGAGGAGCACAAATTATCGGCCATAATTGTGGGAAAAGTGTGTGCAGAAAAAATTGAAATATGGACCCGTTCGCTACAAATACGATCTACGGTGTTGAACGGGTCCAGCAATTTGTTTCCTGTCGGACCACGATACATAGTATTTACCAAAACATATGGATGCAATCACTTTTTTCCTATTAAGTCTCCTTAATTCCTATTAACTCATGCGGCTATTAATTACTCCATGAGAGACACTTTCGGCAAATAAACCACACATGCAGCGGCTGAAAATCTTTCATGAAATAACTACCGTCGCTATTTATTAGGAAAAAGGGATTTCCACGCATGCAGACATGCAACACGGTGGAGACTAGCAATTGTTAGAGAAGAAAAGGGAAAAAGATGGTGCTAGAATTTAGAGGTTTTAATACTCCGATATATGGCAGCCTTAATAAAGCGAATATATATGGCAATCACGGGTGGAGACTCCTTTTCCACCGTCATTATCTCCATGTAGATTAGGTTCTATCTTCTTTCCGCTTCTTCTCTAGTCTAAAATCTCACTGATTCTGGCACAGATAATAGGTGCGAGAGAGAAGAAGGCGGCCGTGATGATCGTGCCGGAGACATGATCCTCGTATCAATTCACGATGCAAATCATATTTCCCGTTCGATCATTTGGCTCAGTCCGATTGTTGTCATTTGGCGCACATGTAGCTGTACGGAAGATAATTGCTCCCGTAGCTTTCAGATCCAGAGCCGTAGACCTCCTCGTCTGATAGGGGATCGAGTAGATCGGAGTCGCAACTGTTGTTGCTATCCGAGGTGTAGATCGACGTAGGTGCATCGAGTGTGCTCAACGTGCCGATCGGAGGCGTCCATGGGGCAGGTGCGATTGCCGGAGGCGTCACCCACGAAGCGTGCCGATCTTGCCGACCAGAAAACATAGGCTCCCGATCATCATATCAACCCCGTCTCCTATCAAATCGAAGACCGGGCGGGTTGCCGGCGAATGGACGGTGAAGTCGATGGTGCCAAAGAGGAGATGATTCTCCGACGCTGAGGAGCCAAAGATCGTGGGTGATAGGGCCATCACGATCGCAATATCAACGCTACCAGTTCCCACAGATGCGTCAATTGACGAGGGTTCGACTCGTCAATGCCTATTGTTATGGACTTGGGTATTGAGAAAGAGGGATGCACTGGAGATCACGTTCGGCTAACAGACAAGCAACACGGGACACGATATTTACCCAGGTTTAGGCCTCCGGAGGGAAAACTCTACTCCTGCTTGGCTACTCTTGATTGACAGAAAAACCGATGATTACAGGGGCGCGCATATGAGATCTGGCAGGTGTGTATGCTGGGGTGTTTCATGGTCGTCCTTATCGTGTCCTCCTAGCCTTTATATGGGGAGGCCAGGTCTTGGGGTTAGGTCGAGTCGGTTACAGTAGGGTTTTACTCCTTTAAACTTTTCTATCTAAAGCTAGTCATATCCTCTAAGGAATCGCCTCCTTCACGGGGCTGGGCCACCCGAATCCTTCCCGTACTTCGTCATCAGATGCGGATCATCACATGGGCTTCTGCTGGGCCGGACCGGATAGGCTAATATTGAATACAGGTAGGGCATACCCATGTCAGCACCCTCCTCTTAATTGTTTTCATCAACAATAGCATGGCCTTCAACATGACATGGTCATACTATGCATCACTGTATGTACTAGAACAACCTCGAGGGTCTGCCTCAACGCCTGGAAGGAGATGGCTGTCATCGAGGAGGTGCGCTGGTCATCCCCGTTGACGACGACGACGCTCAAGAGCCCTGCACGGGTGCTGTCGGCCGATGACCGTGACTTGATTATGGGTTGATGGCAGAGAGTATCTCGGTCAAGTACCGGTGGTTCATGGTTGTTCCTCAAGATCTTCATGTGCATCGAGCTCTGCCTATAGGTAACAACAAGTTGGGCCTCCCTAGGACCATCCGGAGGTCATGGTGCCGTACTACAAGATCAACCATGTCATCAGCGTCACCATCCTCTCTCATCATCTTCTCCTCTCCAACCTCTCCTCCAATCTACGAACAAGTTCATAAATTCTCATTTAAGAATGTACATGTAATGTTTTAGAGATTACTACTTCAGCTTCTTCATGCCAGGTATGTATTTATATGGATTGTTTTCTTTTGCAACAAAATATTGATTAATTAGTCGAGTTTAGCGGTTAGCTACGAGTCCCCTACAAATATCAGCTCGCCATAGGGCATCACCATGTCCAACCTTCAACATCAGCACCTCTCCACTCTCTGGTCTTTCACTACAGGAAGCGCGCGGTACACCGAGGCCTAAAAGCCATCGGCGTAGCTAGGAAAACCCTCGGCGTACGCTATGCCAACGGTTGTCCTTGGCGTACCGTCCTCGGCGGACCTCTCTCTCGGCGGAGCAGCCGCGACCGTCGGCGTAGGGCAATGCCGACGGCCAGATCGCGCCCGTCGGCGTAGCAACCGTCGGGGAAGGTCGACACTGCCATCACACGGAGGGCTAACGGTGTCGCTGCTACGCCGACGCCCTCACCCTCGGCATAGCCTGGCACGTGGCAGGCGCCGAGAGAACTGGGCGTGTACATACGCCGACGGTTAGACCATCGGCGTCTATCTCATGCTACGCCAACGGCTTCCCCCTCGACGTACGTTTGCCACGTGAAGAGAGCGGAGCGGCCTGGCTCGGCCCTACGCCGACGACTTCCCCCTCGGCATTGCACTGACCATTTGGCACATACAACCCCTACGCCGACGGCGTAGGCCCAGCCCAGATTTTTTTTGTTTCGCAGCAGTATTATTTCACAGCAATGTTACCTCATTGAAAGCATCTATATTTCACAGTAGTATCATTCAAACATGGTCATATCATACATTATTCAAATGTGGTCATATCATACATCATTCAAACATCATTCATACATGTATCAATATCATCACACATGCCTATAGCTATGGAAGAGACTGGGTGGGACCGAGATCTCCCTGGGTGAAAAGAGGCGACCTCGAGCGAGGGTGACGTCCAGTAGAAGCAGCAGAAGAGCCACCTGTCAAGGGAGTAGGAGAAATGCCCTCGGGAGAACCACTGGGAGAATGGCGAGGAGAAGGACCATTTTCATGAAGCCGTGTGATCTGACGCCCATCCGGCGAGGCATGGCCAAAGTGCTGGTTCCCAGAAGCTCCCGTTCCCTACATGTTGCTTACATGTTAGCGAAGTAAAGCGATAACCAGTGGGTTAGCAAAGAACTTACCAGTGTCGATGAGTAGTATGTCCTAGCAAAACTGTCTGTCAACACCCAGATTTTTAATCCCAGATGCCTGTTATGCCATACATCGCAATCCTAGGATTACCATTTTTGTGAGACATAACAGATTTGGATATCACAGTACATCATCCATTACAAACCATACATAAGGTCTTACACAAATAAGGATCTCATGATCCAGTTCTTAATACAACTCAAGCAGCGGAATAACGTAATAATAAAGATAGCGTAGGCGAAGCTCCATCTTCAGGGTCACAGGCAATGCTGACGATGGGAGATGATCCTAGTTGTCGTAACCTTCCTGCGGTCCATCATCCTGATACTCCTCTTCATAGTCTGGCCAGGGGAATAGCCAGGGACAAAGCCATGAGTACTCTTTAAGTACTCGCAAACTAATACTAACAGTTAAGGGGGTTTTTGTAGTAGGACACTAAGCTCTAGGGTTGTTTTGCAAAAAGCCAGATTTACCTCTACTAAGTTCAGAAGCAAAGAAAGCTAGTTGAAGTTTTATAACACCTAAGTGGGAACTTGAATTTCATATCACAACCCTGTTGTGGTCAAGTCAAAGTCTCAATTCATTTCATAAGTCATTTTGAAAACATCTGACGGGGGAACAGTATGGCCACTCCAACTGTCCATAACCGCGGGCGCGGCTATTCGAATAGTTTGACACTCTGCCGAGATTGTACACTTTCACCACAACATTCGATACATCCATCAGGAACAAATCCTGAATTCACCATACTCAGTATGCGGATAATCAATCCTAACCTTTCCATTACACGCCCTAGTATAGACACCTCTCCTGTGAGTTTGGCCTCCCAACCATAACCAACTGTGATCTTGGGTACTGCACAGGTGGACAATCTTCACAAGGTAGCCTCAGCTCAGACCTTGGCCGCGAGGGAACCCATACTAAGGTATATAAATTTCCAGTCAAGCCCTACCCAATTTTCGATTATTGTGTTGTACGGTAAAATTGGAATGGTATCGCATCCAGACAACCATCAGTTTTATAAAGGGCTAAGGCTCATGCCTCAACATTTTCATCATCAAAATCATGTGGTGTTTGAGAACACATGTCAAAAAAATTCACTAGAATGACTCATCACTCTAAGGTTTTCATAACCAGTTTCACCAAGTACTCCCATCTAAAGTTTCAAGTTTTATGCTTAGCACTAGCATCTACAAGTGGTGGTAAGTACTAATGAGGGGTGGTAAACAAGTGGGGATTTTCTAAGTTCAATCTCCTGCCTTAGGATGACATCAAGATTATCTAACTTAGACCAAATTTAATGCTCTTTATGCAACCTTCCATTATCTTTCTAGTATCTACAATTCACTATGTAAACTCTAAGATAAAGCTTTGATAAAGAAATAAAGTATAAAGCTTGCAAGTAAAATTAGGATGGTTTATCAAGTGGTATAAGCTTGCTAGGTTAATAGCTTGCATAGGTAAATTTGTGTAGTAAGGCTTGCCTTGAGCAGAGAAGTGGTTGAAGTTCTCCTCGGCTTCTTCCTCATAGTATCCTCCTTCCTCCTCGTATCCTTGGTCGGTACTAGCGTCTATAAATAAATACGAGGTACACAATCACCAAACAATACTTAACTATTTTATATCATCACACAAAGGTGTACTATAGATGATCTAGCATCATTACCTATCATTACAAGATTAAAGCATTTGTCTTATTTATTTTAATGTGATAAAAGTAATTTCTACTCATTGAAAAACTACTTAAGTTTTAAATATTCTCCAACTCATGGGAATGTGATTTAAAGTGGTGTCACAATTTAATAAGGTTTAACCTTTTTATTTTAAATAAATAAAGTGACTAGAAATGCCTATGTGGCATTATTTTGTTATTTGAACATTATTTCTATAAGTAAACCCATATGTTTTTATATTCTGAAAGGTATGATCAAATGTGATTTTTCAGAGTTGGAATCAACTCGAAAGCTCTTATGGTTGAATTTTGAAAAATGTTTGAATGCAGAAAAGCTTCTGACTTGTTATTTTTACCAAGGTTGATCTACAGATCTAAATGATTTGAATCCAACAGGCTTGGATTAAGCATTTCCGTACCTTTCTAACAAAATTGGTTTCATTCAATTTGGTTCATTGGATCGAGATGGGTTGGTTTTTGAATCTATGCATAGAACTGTGTTTGAATTAAAATAGAAAAATCTAAATTCAAACGGTTGGGTCACGCGGGAGAGGTTAATGGGCCGGCCCAGTGTCACTCCGCAGCGCGGGGCTCAGCTGACAGTGGGGGTGTACCAGTCAGCGCTCATAACGCGCGAAGCGGTACGGGGCTATGTGGGTCGTTGGATTAGAATGGAGATCGACGGCTAGGGATCGTCGTCGACGACGAACCTATCACCTGCGATCTCGAACCCTAGCGGCTCAGTGGGGGTGCATAGGGGCATACCAGGGCTCCAGCAACGATGGCGAGGCGGGCAAACGAACGAGTGGTCAATGGCGAGCTCAGGGACAGTCGAGGCAGCTCCGGGGGTGTCGAAATCAGCGTCCCCCCTTCTCCTCCAGAGGCGGCCTGCTCCGGTGCAATTCCGGCGAGCTACTGCTCCCCGAGCTCCGACGAGAGGTGTGGAACGATCAGTGAGGTGAGGGGAGTGGAATGGTGTGCTTCAAACGGCTGTGGTGGCTTCCTTTTATAGGATCGATGGCGAGACCGAGAGGGATGGGCAGGCGACGGTGGCGACATGGCTACGGGCTGCTAGCGGCATGGCTGAGGGTGGCGATCGATGCGCGGTCTCCTGGCGATGCTCTAGAACTTAAATGCGGGGTTAGGGGCGGTGGTAAACAGTCGGGCGAGGATGGAGCTCTGAGTAGCAGAGGCGGCATCTTCGACGGCGAGTGGTGGCTGTGAGGCATTAGGCAGCGAACGGGGATGTCTGGCGTGTTCCTTGGATCATGGCGACGCGTTGGGCACGTGCTACGGTTGAGGGGCGGCGTGTGCGGCGCTCTAGGGCGTTCTCGGCATGTCGCAGTGGCACTAGGCGCGGGGCGTGCTCGGTGGTCCACGGCTTGCCTTGGCTCGGGGAGGGGACAGTGGGTGGCGGTGAGGTGCTGGCTAGCTCCTAGACATGGCGAGAGAGGGGAAGGTAGTCTGCTGCGGCGGCGACCAAGTTGGCCGGCGAGGTGGCTCGGCTTGTTCACCATTGATGGCAATGACGAGCTTACAGTGAGGCTAAAGGTTTCCAACTAAGCTAGATGATCTACTAGATGTTTGTTGTGAGCTAGAGAGGGAACAAGTTAGGCCAAAACACTATTAAAAACAGTGAATTTTATTTGGTTTAAATTTGCCTGCCAAGTGTTTGATGAAATGGCCGCAAGAAACTTATTTTTGAATTTTGAAAAGGTTTTTGGTGGGTGTGATAGGCATGTGCTGGAGACTCTGTGGGTACTTGGGTTTTGAAAATTGAGCTTGTTTGAGTGGTTTTTGAAATAGTGGGATCTTCCCATATGAGATAGATTCAATTTTAAACTATCATTTAAACTTAGAATTTGAATGTTTTTTGGAAGATCACAAAGTGGGCCTTGATACCTCATTATGAGTACTAACAAGGGGTGCAAAGATCCACAAATGTTTCTGCTAAGTTTTGAGTGCTTGGAATACCCAAAGTAGGCATGAGAGTTAATTTGGCCAAAGTGACCATTCACTTCATTTGTTCATTTTGAGTTGTTTGTCTTTGGGAAAAGTTTGGGTATGATTTAGATGATGTTTATTTCACCTAAGAATCATTTTACAAGCAATGAAACACAGAACCATGTCAATTCAAAAGAACTCCTAATTTAAATACACATACATATGAAAGCTTCCATATTTTAGATGGGAAAGTTTTTGTTAACCCTAAATTGATGATTAGCAATTGATGATTCATGTTTAATATTTTTGGGATGTTACAAACCTTGCCCCCTTAAACAAAATCTTGTCCCGAGATTTGAAAAAGGACAAAAAAGATTACCTAGGATTTGAAGAGATCGGGAAACTCCGTCCTGATGTGATCTTCGCGCTCCGAGGTAGCTTCCTCTTCCGTGTGGTTGCTGCACTGAATTTTGAGAAACTTGATGCTTCGGGTTCTGGTAGTTCTGAAAGATTCTTACAAAATACGGATGGGTACTTTGGGATAGGTCAGGTCATCGTTGATCTCTATGGTCCGGTGATCAATGTTCTTGAACACTTCCGTCTTCTCCGGAACTTCAAGGCACTTGCGAAGTAATGAGATATGGAACACATTGTGCAGGGCTGACATATCTTCTGGCAGTTCCAATTGATACGACACTTCTCCTCGACGGTTCAGAATCTTGAAGGGGACGATATATCTGGGGGCTAACTTTCCCTTTAGTTGGAAACGCTGCATTCCCTTCAATGGCGACACTTTTAGATACACGAACTCTCCGATATTGAAGGTGAGGTCTCGACGTCTCTTGTCGGCGTAACTCTTCTGTCTTGACTGGGCGGTCTTGAAGTGCTCATGAATCTTGTGAACTTTCTCTTCTGCTTCTCGTAGGATGTCGGGTCCGAAAATCTGACTCTCTCCTACTTCCGACCAGTTCAAAGGGGTGCGACACTTCCTTCCATACATGAATTCAAATGGGCCCATTTGCAAACTAGCTTGATAACTGTTGTTGTATGAAAATTCTGCGAACGGCAGATAATATTCCCATTTAGATCCATACTCTAACACACATGCTCTCAACATGTCTTCGAGTATTTGATTTACTCGCTCCGCTTTTCCATCGGTCTGAGGGTGATAAGCTGTACTGAAATCTAGTCGGGTTCCTAAACCTTCTTGGACTTTCTTCCAGAATCTCGAGGTAAACTGAGTTCCTCGATCAGATACGATGTTCTTGGGGACTCCGTGCAAACTGACGATTCTAGCGATGTATAACTCTGCTAGCTTCGAACTCTGATATGTGGTCTTGACTGGTAAGAAATGGGAAACTTTGGACAATCTGTCAACTATGACCCAGATAGAGTCATTTCCCCTACTAGAAGTAGGCAATCCGGTGATAAAGTCCATTCCAACGGAATCCCATTTCCATTCCGGAATTTGTAGAGGTTGCAACAATCCTGCGGGTCTTTGATGTCCCGCCTTGACTCTCTGACATATATCACACTTGGCGATATAGCTTCCGATTTCTCTCTTCATCTTATGCCACCAGAATTGTTCCTTCAAATACTGATACATCTTCGTTCCTCCGGGGTGGATAGAATAAAGAGTATCATGAGCTTCCTTCAGAATAACTTCTTTTACCTCTGAATCTGCTGGTACACAAAGACGTCCTTTGTACCATAGAAATCCTTCTTCGTCTTCGGTAAATCCGAGTACTTTGCATGTACCGATATGACGCTTGATTCCGTCGATACTAGCATTCCCTTTCTGCGCCTCTTTGATCTGGCTGATCAAAGTGGGTTGAAGTTCTATGCTAGCCAAAAATCCTTCACTCACTAATTCCATTCGGAAATCCTCCATCTCTTTGTGTAGGCTTTGTTACTCCTTCAAAATCATGGAGTTCAAGCGGCACGGCAATCTGCTAAGGGCATCTGCTACCACGTTGGCTTTACCGGGGTGATAGTGAATGTCCAGGTCATAATCCTTGATTAGCTCAATCCATATTCTCTGTCTCATATTCAGCTCCTTCTGAGTGAATATATACTTCAGGCTCTTGTGATCCGAATAAATCTCACAACGGTTTCCCATCAGGTAATGCCTCCGTGTCTTCAGGGCTAGAACTACGGCTGCGAGCTCGAGGTCATGGGTTGGATAGTTTTGCTCATGTTGTTTCAGTTGTCGGGATAGATAGGATATAACTTTGCCTTCTTGCATTATCACACATCCGAGACCAATCTTGGATGCGTCACAATACACGTCAAAGGGCTTCGTGATATCCAGCATGATTAAGATTGGGCTGAAATCAATCTTCTCTTGAGTTCTTGAAAACTCGCTTCACATTTGTCCGTCCATTCAAACTTCTTGTCCTTCTTCAGCAATTGGGTCATGGGTCTGGCGATACTCAAGAATCCTTCTACAAAATTGCGGTAATATCCCGCCAATCCGAGAAATGCACGAACTTGGATTTGAGTGGTTGGGGCTTGCCAATCTTCGACATCTTTCACCTTTGCAGGGTCAACGGCAATTCCTCCGGCTGATACAATGTGGCTAAGGAATCCTACCTCCTGCAACCAGAATTCACATTTGCTAAACTTGGCATACAACTGATGCTCTCTAAGGGTTCCAAGAATGGTCCTTAGGTGTAGCTCATGTTCTTCTTCTGATTTGGAATAAATCAGAATGTCATCGATCAAAACAACGACAAACTTATCCAGGAAGTCCAGAAAAAATATTATTCATGAGATTCATGAAATAAGCGGGGGCATTGGTTAATCCAAAAGACATGACAGTATACTCGTATAATCCATATCTGGTGGTAAAGGCAGTCTTGGGAATATCCTCTGCGCGAATCTTGAGTTGATGATTGCCAGTTCTAAGATCAATCTTAGAAAACACCTTGGCACCAGTCAACTGGTCAAACAGATCTTCTATCTTGGAAAATGGGTACTTGTTCTTAACAGTGACATCATTCAACTTTTGATAATCCGTACACAAACGGTTACCTCCGTCTTTCTTGTCCACGAACAAGACAGGTGATCTCCATGGTGACGCACTTGGTTGAATCAATCCAATTTCCAACATGGCATCCAATTGCTTATTTAGTTCTGCTAGTTCAGACGGGTTCATACTATATGGTCTCTGGGCTATGGGTCCTGTTCCAGGGATTAGTTCAATGATAAACTCGATATCCCGATCTGGGGGCATACCGGGAAAAACATCTGGAAATACATCGGGGTATTCATAGACTATCCGGACTTGGTCAATGGTAGGTTGGGATATACTCTTGTTGCACTTGAATTGACGAGGTAAGGTTTCAGATACATGCTCGACTGATATTCCGGCTGTACTCGTCATGGTTATGGCTTTCTTGGCACAGTCAATTAATCCTTTATGTTTGGACATCCAATCCATTCCTAGTACTACTTCCAAACCTTTAGTTCCGAGTACTATCAGATTAGCATAAAAATCTATGCCATGGATTTAGATAGGGACGGCTTTGCAAATTTGCCTAGCTTTGGTGGTTGAACCGGGGATTTGAACAATCATAACATGCTTCAGTTTGGTTGGTTGAATCTTACTAGTGCATGCAAATTCTTCGGTGACAAATGAGTGCGATGCACCAGAATCAAACAACACTCTTGCAAGTACTAAATTAACAGAAAACATACCCAACCGACATCTGGCGCTTCCTGGGCTTCTTCAGCATGCATGAGAAAAAGACGGCCGTTGCGGTTGAGCGAGTTCCCATGGGCAAACCTTCTTCCGGGCTGAACACGACACTGTTGCTGAGCTGGGGCATTTGCATTGGGGGCTGCAGCATTCTTATTGGGGCACTCATTGGAGTAGTGACCCTTATTTCCACAGTCATAACAAGTCACTTGCGACTTGTCCTTTGCTGCAATAGGCACAACATTGCTTCCAGTCCTTGGGGCAGTGTTGGTGTTGGTGGAGGCATTGTTGTTGTTGAACTTGGGTGGTGCACGGTTGAAATTGCCAGAGTTGCCGGGGTTGTTGTGATTTCCTCCGGGCCTTGGGTTTCCACGTTGGGATAGGTCGGACGGTTCATCTGGGGTCTGTTGGTTCTCGGGGCAAATCCTGGAGATGGGTTGGGGCGATACTTTGGTGTATGATGGGTTCCTGGCTGATGCATCATCCGGCGCTTGCGGTTCTTATTGGCTTGGTTGATCTTTCCTTCCATCTGAATGGCAGAGTCAACGAGGGCTTCAATATCAGCAAAGGGGATATTGACCAACACCGTCTACATCTCATCACGTAGACCATTCAAGAATCTTTCTTTTTTCTTGGCTTCAGTGTCGATCTCATCCGGGGCATACCTAGCTAATGACAAGAATTTGTCATGGTATTCCACTACGGTCATCATTCCTTGCTTCAGTTCTCTAAATTCATCTCTCATCCTCTTGATCAAACCCGGTGGCACATGGGTTCTGCTGAACTTGACCTTGAATTCCTCCCAGGTCATCATCTGTCCTCTGGTCATTGCACGAACGTTGTTCCACCATGCTCTTACATCTTCGGCTAGATAGTGGGTGGCGAACAGAACTTTCTCGTTAGCTTCCACTTCGGCGACTTCCAGGTTGTTTTCCATGGTTTTCAGCCAATCATCTGCATCTAGGGGCTCTTCCGACTTAGTGAAAACAGGTGGGTTGGTGTTCTGGAAATTCTTGAGCTTAGATCCATGGTTGTCCTGATTTCCTTGGCCTTGATTGTTGTGGGCCAGCTGAGCTATCTGCTAAAGGGTGGCTAAGTTGGCTTGGCGCTCTGCTCTTTCAGCTTTGCGGTCATAAACCAACATTTGCAGGATCTGCAACATCGGGTTCGGGGATGAACCACTTCCTCCGCGAGGCATCTGAAGATTGAGATAGATCATGAGAAAAGAGGGAAATTTCTAAGGTTTAGGGACTTTGAAAAGTTTTTAAAGTTTGACTCGGATTTTCTAGCAACTTGCTTTTCATTCATTCATAGCACACGATACAGCACACACCACAACAAAGGAAAACATATGGTTTTAAGAACCATTCTGGAAACTACGATACAGTGGGACCGAATACAGCTCACTAACGCTAGTGCTCAAGTGCTACTACTCCTCAGAGTCGGTGTAATCATCATCCTCATCGTCATTGATGAAGGCGAAATCCTCCTCATCTGTGAAGAAGTCCATGGCCTGATATTCTAGAAAGTCATCATCATCGCTGAGATAGGAGTAGGGGTCTCCACAAAGGTCTTCTCCGGCATTCTCCCTTTCCTCCAACTACATGTCTCTCTCGTGGATGGTCTCCTCCAAATCCGTGATACGGCGGCGAACACGGGCAATGATGCGCTCCTTCTTGTCGAGATGATGGTGACGAGACTTGCGATCCTTCACTAGCATGGCGATGGTCTGATCCTTTGTCTTGACGATGGCGGACTTGTGGTTGGAGTAGTCACGGGCATTGTCCAATTCCTGCTGACCATCATACATCATGAAGCTAAGGTGGTCCAACTGAGTCTTCATATCGGGTTGATGTGGGGCTTCCAGTGGCTGTCCCATAGCATCACGCCTTGGATAAAACTCAAAGCGGGTACCCTTGATCTGATTGATACTCTGCCCACATAGACGGGCAAGAGCTTCCTGCATGGCCCTGGCAAGTCCATCTAGCCAGTTGTTCTCTCTTAAGGTGAACTGAATTCCCTCTGCAGTGGGAGGTTCAATCTTTCCTCTGAGACTTGCAACAACTAGCCACTACAGATCTTCTCCTCCTTGATCATTGAGCTGAGCTCCGAAGAACTCAGGGTGCAGACGCTCCAGAAGTTCCGAAAGCTGGTCCAAGTCACGCTCAAAGATGAGTTCTCCTCCATTCCCCAACTGATAAAACTTTTTGTACTTCACATCCATCTATAAGAATATAGGATGAGTAAGTTAGTAGAGGGATCAAGTGTGTCAAATTTTATGTATTTTGCAAGATTTTTTTGAGGAACATGAATTTTCATGAAAGAATCAAAGTGATAAGAATGGGAATAAGGTTTTGTAAATACTCACTTCCTTGGGTTTTGAAACTAAGTGTTTGATTCAACGTCCAGTCTAACTAGGGTCTCCTATGGTCAGGATGGCTCTGATACCAACTTGTCAACACCCGTATTTTTAATCCCAGATGCCAGTTATGCCATACATCGCAATCCCAGGATTACCATTTTTGCGAGACATAACAGATTTGGATATCACAGTACATCATCCATTACAAACCATACATAAGGTCTTACACAAATAAGGATCTCATGATCCAGTTCTTAATACAACTCAAGCAACGGAATAACATAATAATAAAGATAGCGTAGGCAAATCTCCATCTTCAGGGTCATAGGAAATGCTGACGATGGGAGATGATCCTAGTTGTCCTAACCTTCCTGCAGTCCATCATCCTGATACTCCTCTTCATAGTCTGTCCACGATAATAGCCAGGGATAAAGCCATGAGTACTCTTTAAGTACTTGCACACAAATACTAACATTAAGGGGGTTTTTGTAGTAGGACACTAAGCTCTAGGGTTGTTTTGCAAAAAGCCAGATTTACCTCTACTAAGTTCAGAAGCAAAGAAAGCTAGTTGAAGTTTTATAACACCTAAGTGGGAACTTGAATTTCATATCACAACCCTGTTGTGGTCAAGTCAAAGTCTCAATTCATTTCATAAGTCATTTTGAAAACATCTGACGGGGGAACAGTATGGCCACTCCAACTGTCCATAACCGCGGACGCGGCTATTCGAATAGTTTGACACTCTGCAGAGATTGTACACTTTCACCACAACATTCAATACATCCATCAGGAACAAATCCTGAATTCACCATACTCAGTATGCGGATAATCAATCCTAACCTTTCCATTACACGCCCTAGTATAGACACCTATCCAGTGAGTTTGGCCTCCCAACCATAACCAACTGTCATCTTGGGTATTGCACAGGTGGACAATCTTCACAAGGTAGCCTCAGCTCAGACCTTGGCCGCGAGGGAACCCATACTAAGGTATATAAATTTCTAGTCAAGCCCTACCCAATTTTCGGGTATTGTGGTTGTATGGTAAAATTGGAATGGTATCGCATCCAGACAACCATCAGTTTTATAAAGGGCTAAGGCTCATGCCTCAACATTTTCATCATCAAAATCATGTGGTGTTCGAGAACACATGTCAAAACATTTCAGTAGAATGACTCATCACTCTAAGTTTTTCATAACCAGTTTCACCAAGTATTTCCATCTAAAGTTGATCAAGTTTTATGCTTAGCACTAGCATCTACAAGTGGTGGTAAGTACTAATGAGGGGTGGTAAACAAGTAGGGATTTGCTAAGTTCAATCTCCTGCCTTAGGATGAAATCAAGATTATCTAACTTAGGACAAATTTAATGCTCTTTATGCAACCTTCCATTATCTTTCTAGTATCTAGAATTCACTATGTAAACTGTAAGAGAAAGCTTTGATAAAGAAATAAAGTATAAAGCTTGCAAGTAAAACTAGGATGGTTTATCAAGTGGTATAAGCTTGCTAGGTTAATAGCTTGCATAGGTCAATTTGTCTAGTAAGGCTTGCCTTGAGCAGAGAAGTGGTTGAAGTTCTCCTCGGCTTCTTCCTCGTAGTATCCTCCTTCCTCCTCATATCCTTGGTCGGTACTAGCGTCTATAAATAAATACGAGGTACACAATCACCAAACAATACTTAACTATTTTCAATCATCACACAAAGGTGTACTATAGATGATCTAGCATCATCACCTATCATTACAAGATTAAAGCATTTGTCTTATTTATTTTAATGTGAGAAAAGTAATTTCTACTCATTGAAAAACTACTTAAGTTTTAATATTCTCCAACTCAAACATGGGATCATGTTGACACATGTCATCACCACATATTTCAGTACATGGGAATGTGATTTTAAGTGGTGTCACAATTTAATATGGTTTAACCTTTTTATTTTAAATAAATAAAGTGACAAGAAATGCCTATGTGGCATTATTTTGTTATTTGAACATTATTTCTGTAAGTAAACTCATATGATTTTACATATTCTGAAAGGTATGATCAAATGTAATTTTTAGAGTTGGAATCAACTCAAAAGCTCTTATGGTTGAATTTTGAAAAATGTTTGAATCCAGAAAAGCTTCTGACTTGTTATTTTTACCAAGGTTGATCTACAGATCCAAATGATCTGAATCCAACAGGCTTGGATTAAGCATTTCAGTACCTTTCTAACAAAATTGGTTTCATGCAATTTGGTTCATTGGATCGAGCTGGGTTGTTTTTTGAATCTATGGATAGAACTGTGTTTGAATTAAAATAGAAAAATCTAAATTCAAACGGTTGGGTCGCGCGGGAGAGGTTAATGGGCCGGCCTAGTGTCACTCTACAGCGCGAGGCTCAGCTGACGGCGGTGGGGGGGTGGGGGTGGGGGGGGGGGGTCTACCAGTCAGCGACTCATAACGCGCGAAGCGGTACGGGGCTATGTGGTTCGTTGGATTAGAATGGAGATCGACGGCTGGGGATCGTCGTCGACGACGAACCTGTCACCGGCGAGCTCGAACCCTAGCGGCTCAGTGGGCGTGCATAGGGGGCATAACAGGGCTCCAGGGATGACGGTGAGGCGGGCAAACGAACGAGTGGTCGACGGCGAGCTCAGGGACGGTCGAGGCAGCTCCGGGGGTGGTTGAAATCAGTGGCCCCCTTCTCCTCCAGAGGAGGCCTGCTCCGGTGCAATTCCGGCGAGCTGCTGCTCCCCGTGCTCTAGCGAGAGGTGTGGAACGATCAGTGAGGTGAGGGGAGTGGAATGGTGTGCTTCAAACGACTAGGGGTGGCTTCCTTTTATAGGCTCGACGGCGAGACAAAGAGGGATGGGCAGGCGACGGTGGCGACATGGCTACGGGCTTCTAGCGGCATGGCTGAGGGTGGCGATCGATGCGCGGTCTCCTGGCGATGCTCTAGAACTTAAATGCGGGCTTAGGGGCGGTGGTAAACGGTCGGGCGAGGCTGGCGCTCTAAGCGGCAGAGGCGGCGTCTTCGATGGCGAGCGGTGGCTATGAGGCACTGGGGGGTGAACGGGGATGTCTGCCGTGTTCCTTACATCATGGCGAAGCGGTGGGCATGGGCTGCGGTCGAGGGGCGGCGTGTGCGCGCGTGCCGGGTGCGACGCTCTGGGGCGTGCTCGGCATGTCGCAGTGGCACTGGGCGCGGGGCATGCTCGGTGGTCCATGGCTTGCCTTGGCTCGGGGAAGGGACAGTGGGTGGTGGTGAGGTGCTGGCTAGCTCCCAGACATGGCGAGAGAGGGGGAGGTGGTCTGCTGCGGTGGCGACCAACTTGGCCGGCGAGGTGGCTCGGCTTGTTCACCATTGATGGCCATGGTGAGCTTAGTGAGGCTAAAGGTTTCCAACTAAGCTAGATGATATACTAGATGTTTGCTGTGAGCTAGAGAGGGAACAAGTTAGGCCAAAACACTATTAAAAACAGTGAATTTGATTTGGTTTAAATTTGCCTGCAAAGTGTTTGATGAAATGGCCGAAAGAAACTACTTTTTGAATTTTGAAATGATTTTTGGTGGGTGTGCTAGGCATGTGCTGGAGACTTTGTGGGTGCTTGGGTTTTGAAAATTGAGCTTTTTTGAGTGGTTTTTGAAATAGTGGGATCTTCCCATATGAGATAGATTCAATTTTAAACTGTCATTTAAACTTAGCATTTGAATGTTTTTGGAAGATCACAAAGTGGGCCTTGGTACCTCATTATGAGTACTAACAAGGGGTGCAAAGATCCACAAATGTTTCTGTTAAGTTTTGAGTGCTTGGAATAGCCAAAGTAGGCATTAGAGTTAATTTGGCCAAAGTGACTATTCACTTCATTTGTTCATTTTGAGTTGTTTGTCTTTGGGAAAAGTTTGGGTATGATTTAGATGATGTTTATTTCACCTAAGAATCATTTTACAAGCAATGAAACACAAAACCATGGCAATTCAAAAGAACTCCTAATTTAAATACACATACATATGAAAGCTTCCATATTTTAGATGGGAAAGTTTTATTTAACCCTAAATTTGATGATTAGAAATTGCTGATTCATGTTTAATATTTTTGGGATGTTACACTATCCCTCGATGGCATGCATGACGGCTGCCACGTCCTGGGAGGCACGGGCGCTAAATCCGAAGTCTGTCCACTTTGAATATTCACCAACATTGCCTGCAAGATAGTTTAGATGTCAGGCCGTAATACAACAAACTAGGGAAAGTGGGACTTATATCTTTTGCAAAAAAAAAGGTTCAAACTTACATTTACGTATTGCATGTAGGTCGCATTCGTCTCCTGATACTGTCGAGAGGCCACCTCGTAGGCCGCGTCGAAATCAGGCTACAATTTCAAATACAAGGAATCTCTTTAGTAGTTATCCATGTAGGAAAAAAAGTCATAAAGATGATGAAAATGAGTAAAAAATACATCATCTCTGGAGGTGGATCGACGAGGCTAGCGACGAGGCGGGATAGAGGGCTGTCGGCGGGGTGAGCAGCCTTGAGACGCGGGAAGGTCATGGTGAGGGTAGGCTTGACCTTCTTATTCAGAATCTTGAGACGTCCATGCTGCAATCCGTGCCCCGACAGGACCAACGACTCCTCGTCGATCTCCGCATGTGAATGGGGTCATCCACATGGTGGTGACGAGCCTTCACCATCGTGGTCTAGTTCCCCAAGTTGTTCTGGGCAGTGACGAAGTACACGGGGAACGAGGGCTGAGGCTGTGAGAAATCAGGCTTCTTTCGCCGCATCATCTCATAGACGGCGACGTCATGAATCACCTCTCCGGGTTGTGCCTTGGCCACCTGCATCGCAAAAATAAATGTTATGCATATGAAGTACGAACATGATGATAAATAAATGCAGGTCGTTCCATATATATACGTACCATCTTCCCCTTGAAGCGGTCAAAGTTGCGGTTTCCCGCGCAGTGTGTTCCACCATCACCTCAGTACTCCGCGTTCCGCCTCGACAAGACTGAAAACCCTTCGTCTTCTCTGAGCCAGCACATCCTAACCATCTTGAAAGGGTCGTATGGGCACCTAGAGGGGGGGGGGTGAATAGGTGCTACTTCAAATTTTCTTCTTTTTCAAATTAGGGTTTGACAATAAGGTAAATTCTCTAGATAATGCAACTAAGGTGAATTTACCTATATGACAAACACGAATAAGATAATGCATAACTAAGTAAGAGCAAGTAAGTAAAGTGCGGTAAAGGATAGAAGTAACCAAAGTGGTGGACGCGGAGACACAAGGATTTGTTTCCCGTGGTTCCTTCCTTTTGAGGGGAAGTACGTCTACATTTGGAGAGGGGGTGGTTTCAAACCACCAACGCCATGAGAGGCCTCCCTTGTTCTCCGATGAATCTCACCCCAATGGGATCGATTCACCTTCCACTATATCGACAACCTTCAAGGTGGAAGAAGGCACCTTTACAAGTTTGGGGCACACATCCACAACTTAATCGGAGACTCCCAAATACAAGCAAGCTGTCAAAGCAATCAAAGACAAGCTTGTAAGAACCAAAACAAGAACTAGCGTTTCCAAGAAAACACTAGAGCAAAGGGGCCCTCAATGAAATGAGGGGGAAATGAAGATCTCTTTTGGTGAAGTAGTAGATCGTGGCCTCCTCCTTCGATTCCCTCAAAGATCAAAGACTTTGGGTAGTGGATTGAGGAGATCTTGAAGATTTGGTGGCTCCAATGGTGGTCTTGACTTTAATGTGGATGAGCATGTTGTCCCAAGGTAGGTGGAGGGGTATTTATACCCCTCCAAGAAATCTGGCTGTTGGAGCCTTTAATGCAGCGGTAGTACCGGAAGTTAAAGCGGTACTACCGGAAAACTCCGGTACTACTGGACCTGGTACCGGAAGAGCAACCTGCAAAGTTCATATCCTCTGGCCACAGCGGTACCACAATGTGGTGCTACCATAAAGCGGTAGTACCGCTTATGGGAACCGGTACTACCGGACGGGCAATGGAATCTACAACTTGGTCGAAAAACTTTCTGTCACGCCAGGTACCAAAATGCCGTACTACCGCATTTTGGTACCTAGGCAGCCAATGGCTTTTGCCAACATACAAAAGGCTACTGCCACACTAGGTACTAAAATGCGGTACTACCGCATTTTAGTACCGGGGCGAGCAGTGGCCTTTTATAGGTTGGAAAAAGCCTCTACCACGCTATGTACTAAAATGCGGTACTACCGCATTTTAGTACCGGAGCGGGCAGTAGCTTTTGACAAGTGGTCAAAAAGCTACTGTCGCGCTAGGTACTAAAATGCGGTACTACCGCTTTTTAGTACCTAGCCCGGCAGTGGCTTTTTGACAACTAGTCAAAACCTACTGTCGCGTCCGGTAGCAAAAAGCGGTACTACCGCTCTTTGGTACCACGCCAAGCAGGCAATTTTGGACTGTTGTTTAACCATTGCAAAACCTTTTTCAATGCACCTGCGATACACTTGGCAAATAATTAGTCCGATATGTGTGTTTTTTATAAACACCAAAATCACTAGGGATAGGAAATGCTCTTTCAATCTCCCCCTTTTTGGTGTTTGATGACAACACACATTTTGCAGGGTAATCCAATGATGACAAGATAGAGATGGGGCTCCCCCTAGATATGTAGAATCACACCCCATTCTATCTAATAAGCTACCTTGGAGTAGAAGTCGCACTTAGAGCACATACCTTTGCTAAATAACATGTGATGACCAATATTGATTAGGAAAGGGGAAGGTCGTCACATACACCACATAAGATGGATCCACATGAGAATAGCCATATTACACACAAGATGGATCCATACGATAACCACATTGTCTCACCATACATAGCACAAATAGTTAGTTCACACATAAATAAGAGGCAAGCAAATAAAGTTCACAAGCGAATAAAAATCAATGGCAAGAACGAGCTTGTGACTTTTCCCTCGCAAATCCCGCATACCTAATGTGCAACTTCTCCCCCTTTGGCATCAAGATGCCAGAAAGGGACAAGAGCAACACTAACGTCCCGGAGATCACTCGTCATCATCATCACCATCCCATGCATCATCATGAGTTGGCGGGGCACGGAAGGAGGAGGTGGCATCATCATCCCAGTGGCTGTGCTTGGAGATCCATTGGTCTTCTGGGGTAATGTTGTTCTCGGAGCCCTTGGAGACGGTCAAACCTTGAGCCTCCATCATTTCCTTCTGACGAGCACATGGCTTCTTGGCATAGACATGGGCCTCGTACATGCGTTTCTGATTGTCCACTTGGAAGCAGAATACCTTCTTGAGTTTGGCCTCAATCCTCTTGGCCCAAGATGGCTGAGCAGGATTGCGACGTGAGACCACAAAGTCAACATCCTTCTGGGCATCATCAGCATCATCGGATCCCTCCTCAACTGGGTTCCCATCCTCATCAACAATCTGACCATCGGCATTGCGTGGTTGGAGATGGGTCTTGATCAATAGATTCTTGTGGCGATGAGTGACAAGGCAAAGAGAAGGCATGTCACGGGCAATCACGGGGCACTTGCTAATAATGAGAGCCACGATATACGGAGCAAAAGAAGGCACCCTCCTTTGAAAAGTGGCACAGACCATCTCATTCCAAATAACATCCATCACATCCATAGGTTGGCCGGAGTCATGGTGGTGAAAGGTGGCGAGCATGATATCCACCATGAAGGCATGTATCTCATCAACATTTCCAGCTCGGGGGGGGGGGGGGGAGGGGGGGCGACAGTCTCATGGAAGATGCGATGCAAGATGTCATATGTAGGTAGAAGCCCTTTGATATTTCCAGGGATACCGCGCCCCCGGATGTACAGTGGTGCAAGAGCATCCTTCTTCATGGGGCGATCATTGTTGTGGCATCGAAAGCCAACGGGAGTGTCCTTGCCATGGTCTTCGTACCTGAGAATAGCCGCAAACTCAGCCAAAGTTGCTTGCTTGACAACACCCTCGGTCATCCAGGTGAGTGTGCGAGTCTGATTCTTGGCAAAGTTAACGGTTGCATAGAACTAAGTAATGAGCATTGGGTCATAGTTGCATCGGAACTCCATAATGGGAAGCAAGCCAATGTTGGTGAAAATCTCAAGAGCTTCACCAAAGTATTGCAGGTTCTTCCTCACATGATTCATCTCGATCCATTTTTGAGGGACCACAAGTTTGTCATCTTTCATGAGTATCTCATGGAACACCCGCTCCTGGAAATCCGTATAGAAAAGGCTACCTTGCCGAGCTTGAGATTGAGCAGCCACATATGGATTGACAGTCCGCAGTTGATGAAATTCGATCTCAGACAAATGAGATAGCAGCTTTGGCCCAGATGGCCTTGAACTGTGGCTCTTGCGAGGCCCGGAGGGAGGAGGAGGTGGAGGAGCCTTACCACGACCAGCACTTTGCTTGACCCCCCACCCCGACGACCACGAGTTGTTTGCAGTTTCAGACGGGTGCTAGGTTGAGGCATGATCTCTTCTTCTGACTCGGTCTCTGACTCTGACTCATAGTCCTCAATCTCATGGTGAGCTTTGGAGCGTTTGCGAGATCCCCGGGAACCCCCTGCACCTGTGAAAGAACGAGGGAGATTACATAGGGGTAAGGACACAAGAACCCGAGACAAACAGATGATGGAACTCTTGGTTTAAAAAAAATTTGCTGTTAGTACAGGGCGGTAGTACCAAATCTGCACAGGCGGTAGTACCGCACAGGCGGTAGTACCAGAAAAAGATTCCCGGTACTACCGGCCAGCGACCACAGTGCAGATCTGAGACATAGATCCATGTACGGGCAATAAAATTGATGTAAAACAGGAATTCCATCGATTGAAGAGGTAGATCTTGTAGATAGCACACGATACAACCTCAAGAATACATGTTTTAGCCAAGAATCAAAGTCACCCTAGATTCAATGGAGAAAACAAGTGAGAAGAAGAGGAGGCCGGTATTACCGGTGTCCATGGCGGTGGAGAATGATGAGGAGCCTACGAGGAGGCCGGATCCGGTGTGGATCCGGGAAAAGGAGAGGGGGGCGGGGCTCCGGCGGCGTTCTCCTGCTCCGGCGGCGGCGATGGTGAGGAGTGGAGACGAGGGACTAATGAGGCACTGAGATGTGCCTCTCCCACGTCTCCAATCTTAACCGAAACCCAGCGGCGTAGTACTAGACCCACGAGCGGTAGTACCGCTAAGCAGTAGTACGGTAGAAAACTACCGGTAGTACCGCACCTGGGAAGTTTCCAGACAAGATCCTGGAAACTGATCCAGAAGCGGTAGTACCGCTAGCCTTTTACATTAGTACCGTTTGGCGGTAGTACCGCTAGTTAGCACCGGTAGTACCGTAACCACCAGAACAGAGAACCAGGATACATAAAGTGGAAGGTTCTTGTGCAGAGTAGATGAGTTTTGTCGAGGGGTAAAAATGGCTTGGGTTTAGAGAGTCACACTGATATGGGCCAATGCACTCAAAAATTACTAAAAACATATGAAGAGCCAAATGTGAGTGCACGACCAGAAGAACAAAACCAACTAGAGGATGACAAACATGAGTAAGAACAAACCTCTCAAATGAGAAGGGGGCGGTGGTCTAATCCACCATGTTTGGGTATATTCGGCTTGGCACCATGAAGATATATCTTGGGTCCATTACCGAAACTCATCATTAAGCTCACATATCACAAAATGATATTAAGAGGAATGATTTTATTTACTTTGCGATAATGGGGGTAGGGATGGTCCAATCAATTAGACCGCACTCCCCCTATGTCCATGCCTACACCTAAACCAAATATGGGTCGAATATTAGGTTAGAGTGCAAGATAATCAAGTCAAGCTCCTTGAATCTACAATATTTAGTTCATTCCTCAAGTAGCAAAACCTTGCTTCATCAAGTGGCTTCATGAAGATATCAGCAAGTTGATCTTTGGTTGAAACATAGGATAGATCAATATCACCTCGAGCTACATGATCTCTTATGAAGTGATGACGAATCTCAATATGCTTTGTCCTTGTGTGATCCACCGTGTTGTATGCAATCTTGATGGCACTTTCATTGTCACATAGAAGAGGTACTTTGTCACTATGGACACCGTATTCCTTTAAAGTTTGCCTCATCCATAGCAATTGATAGCAAGCACTAGCGGCAACGACATACTTGGCTTCGGCGGTAGAGAGATATATACAATTTTGCTTCTTAGAAGACCAACATACCAAGGACCTACCAAGAAATTGGCAAGCCCCGGATGTTGATTTTCTATCATCCTTATCACCCGCCCAATCCGAATCCGTGTATCCACAAAGGCTAAATGTTGAGCCTCGAGGATACCAAAGACCATAAAATGGGGTATGAACTAAATATCGAAAGATTCTCTTGACCGCCATCAAATGGCTTTCTTTAGGAGCCGCTTGATATCTTGCACACACACCTACACTCAACACAATATCGGGTCTAGATGCACAAAGGTAAAGCAAAGAACCAATCATGGACCGGTATACCTTTTGATCCACATCTTTACCATTTGGATTTTGTTCTAGATGAGTCTTTGTAGCCATGGGAGTAGGAGCTCCATTTAAATCTTGCATTTTGAATCTCTTGAGCATATCTTGAGTATACTTGGATTGATTGAAGAATGTCTCTCATCTAACTTGCTTGATCTCAAAGCCAAGAAATACTCTCAACTCTCCCATCAAAGACATCCGGAACCTACTAGTCATAAGCTTTGAGAATTCATCATTAAAAGCTTTGTTAGATGAGCCAAAGATAATATCATCAACATATATTTGGCATACAAAAAGCTCCCCATTGAACCTCTTAGTAAAAAGAGTGAGATCGATTTTCCCAACCTCAAATCCATGGTCAAACAATAATTCTCTAAGGTTCTCATACCACGTGCGTGGGGATTGCTTGAGCCCATAGAGCGCCTTATCAAGTTTATAGACATGGTTTGGGAAGTTGGGGTCCTCAAATCCTAGGGGTTGCTTAGCATATACTAATTCATTTAATGGGCCATAAAGAAATGCACTTTCTACATCCATTTGTTGCAACTTGAAGTTATGATGTGCCGCATAAGCAAGAAGGATACAGATGGACTCAAGGCGAGCCACGGGTGCATAAGTCTCTCCATAGTCAATGCCTTCAATTTGAGAATACCCTTGTGCAACCAATCTAGCCTTGTTACTTACTATAATTCCATGATCATCTTGCTTGTTCTTTAATATCCACTTTGTTCCAATAACATTGCGGCAATCCTTTGGTTTCTCAACTAAATTCCATACTTTGTTTCTCTCAAAGTTGTTGAGCTCTTTGTGCATAGCTTCCAACCAATCCCAATCTTCAAGAGCCTCCCACACTTTCATAGGTTCAATCAGGAGATGTGAGCTTGATGTTCACTGAACCTCTTCAATTGAGATCTTGTGGAAATGCCTTTCCTTAGGTCACCAACAACATTTTGTAGAGAGTGGTATCTTAATTCCAACATTCCTTCCTTTCTAGCTTCACGACGAGCGTGGATCTCCGTGTTGTTTCTTGGGGGACCCTCTTCATCATTTTGATCCTCGTCTTGACCATCATATTGACCTTGATCATCATTGGAATCATCCTCTACATTGGGAGGCAAAGATTGACCTTGGTCTTGATCAAGTGCTCTTCTAACATCAATTTGAGCTTGTCTCAAAGCAGTTTGTACGGATCTTCCTTGAGTAATTTTCTTGGCACCACTTGACATCCTGGCGAATGAATCAAGCTCCCCTTGACTAGAGTTGTCACTATGATCACCATGTTGAGGGTCCACATCTTATCTTTGGCTTGAGTCAATGTCCTCTTCGATGGATGGATCATGTTGAGGTTGTGAAGATGAGGGCTCCACTTGAGTGGAGCATAGTTCTTCTCGATCCGCCATAAGCGGTTCCTCAACGGGGCGGATATATCCCACACCCCTCTTCCTATTGCATCCCGAGGCATTTCATCATCTGCATCACAAGCATCAACACGCCCCCCTTGGGGACCATCATATTCTTTGAAGGTCACACTACAAGATTCTATGACGGCTCCGGAGAGCTTATCATAGATTCTATAAGTGTGAGATTCGAGACCATAGCCAACAAAAATACCCTCTAATGCTTTAGACTCGAATTTGGACAACCAGACACCTTTTATGAGATAGAAACACTTATAACCGAACACCCAGAAGTAGGATATGTTGGGTTTGTTACCGGTAAGTATTTCATATGGAGTCTTGTTGATTTCTTTGCGGAGGTAGAGCCGATTTGAAGCATGGCAAGCGCTGGAGATGGCTTCGTCCCAAAAGTTGTATGGATATTTAAACTCCGCCAACATGGTCCTAGCCATCTCAATAAAGAGTCCGGTTCTTCCTTTCGGCCACACCATTTTGTTGAGGGGTGTATGCAGCGGAATATTGATGTTTTATCCCCTCATCACTAAGAAAATCATTCAAGGTGTAGTTCTTGAACTCGGTGCCTTTGTCACTTCTTATGATCAACACGGGAAGATTGTATTATCATTGGACCATGTTGATGAAGTCGATGAAGGTCTTTTGGGTCTCACTCTTCAACTTGAAGAAGTATACCCATGAGTATCTTGAAAAGTCATCAACGATCACCAAACAATATTTCTTCCCACCAAGACTTGCATGAGATGGAGGACCAAAGAGATCCACATGGAGGAGTTCCAAGATCTTGGTAGACTTGATACGGTTCTTAGGCTTGTGAGGAGCGTCATGCATCTTCCCTAGAACACATGCCCTGCAAACACGATCTTTGGCAAAGGAAACATTTTCTTTTAGTCCAACACATGCCCTTATGGAGACTTTGCAAAGTTCTCATTTTGACATGGGCTCGTCGGCGATGCCATAGCCAACCCACATCGGCCTTTCCGAATAAGCACATCGGACCTGTAGTGGATTGCTTCGAAAAGTCCACCACATACAAGTCATGTTCGACATACCCAACAAAAGCGACCTTGAGAGACTTGCTCCACAAGAGGACCACAATATCAACATCAATAAAGACGGCAAAGCCCATCTTTCCAAGAGCAAGGACTAAAAGTAAATTGTATCCAAGGGTCTCAACAAGCATGACGTTCACGAGTGTAATGTCGTGAGAAACCACTACCTTGCCGAAACCCATTACCTTAGACTTTGATTTGTCGGCATATGTCACGGTGATTTGATCATCATTTGTCTTTAAGTCCTTGACAATATATGAGCTTCCGGTCATATGACTTGTGCAACCACTATCAAGCACCCACTTTGAACCCCGGGAAGCATATGTCTCCGTTCCTCTTGCCATAAGGCAAGTGACGTTCTTGGTGGGAGAGTTCTCATTTGGAGAATCAAAGAGTGAGAATGTCGGAGTAGAAGTGGTGGCTAAAGCAGCCACACCATTAGAAGTTTCCTCTTCCTCATCTTCATCATCTTCATTGTCGGAGGAGTATTCTTCATGAGTGATCAAGACAATTTCTCCCTACTTCTTGTTGATGGGATTCTTCTTGATGAAAGGTTTCTTGTAAGGTGCTTTAAGAGTCTTCTTCAACACAAGCTTACCCCCATGATCTTATCTTTTCTCATAAGGGCAACTAGCCAAAAAGTGATAGCGGTCACCACAATTGAAGCAAGTTCTCAATCTAGTATTGTTTTCTCTTTTCCCATTTGGATTGCTTGTACGTTGCATTTCCATCTTGGCCTTGGCGGGGGTTTTTCCAAAAGTTTTTTGCATAGAAGGCCATATATTGACTATGAGCAATCTTGACTTCATCGGGATGGTCCATGGAAATTCCTTCATCACTGTCATCTTCATCCCCATGATCCACAACTTTGGCCTTCAAAGCAACATTGGCAACATTGCTCATACCAAGGGCATGAGCACGGGCATCTTTTGCATTCTTGGCGGTAACCTTGAAAGCGGCCATCTCTTGCATAATTTCATTGGAGGTCATGAGATGGTAGTTATGTCTTCCTTGTAAGCTCTTCAAGTCTGTGGGCTCAAAGGGCATGAGTGCACTCACATATTTCCTTTTTATCCATGCATCATCCACATGTGAGGCACCCACATTTCTAAAAGCGGTGGCGGTGGTCTTGAGCCTTCGGTACATGTCTTCGTGATCTTCAGCTTCTTTCATGTAGAAGCCTTCGGCTTCATTGCTTAGAGCATCATATCGGTTCCTCCTCATACTCTCATTTCCAACAAGAAATACAGTGAGGGCATCCCAAGCTTCCTTGGCAATGCTAAAGTGCTCAATGTGTGGATAATCCTCTGTCCCCAATCCTTGTTGAATCATATGCAGAGCAGTGGCATTGAGTTGAATATTGACAACCTCTCTTCTTGTCAAGTTGTTTGGATCCCCGATAAAGAGTCCATGCTCGATGATGTTCCATAGTTCAATGCAAGAGCTGCGCACATGAGTTCTCATTAGTGATTGCCATTGAGCAAAAGTAGCAGATTCGTCAAGATTAGGTGGGTCACCTCTATTGTACACATGATGGTGAGGGATTGGAGGGTCGGGAGAGTACCATGTATCACAGTGCTCACCCTTCCCACCATCATTTTGTGTGGAGGAATTAGCATTGTCTTGTTTAGCCCACACCATCATACCCTCGGGGGAAACCAACGTATTCCCTTTAGGTAAAACGGATGGTGGATCCTCTTGAGGAGATGGGGGTGATGAGCCATCTTTGTCTTTAAGAAGTTGCTCAAGCATCTTCTTGACTTTGTTGGCCAAGGAAGAGCTCAATCTTGTTTCCAAGTTTCTGAGATCTTCCATGGTCACCGTGGTCGGCTCACCACCACCATCCCCTTCATGGCTACCCATATTATCTTAGGCGGTAAAGCCCAAATAAAGAGCCGAGGCTCTGATACAAATTGAAAGGATCGTATGGGCACCTAGAGGGGGGGGGTGAATAGGTGCTACTTCAAATTTTCTTCTTTTTCAAATTAGGGTTTGACAATAAGGTAAATTCTCTAGATAATGCAACTAAGGTGAATTTACCTATATGACAAACATGAATAAGATAATGCACAACTAAGTAAGAGCAAGTAAGTAAAGTGCGGTAAAGGATAGAAGTAACCAAAGTGGTGGACGCGGAGACACAAGGATTTGTTTCCTGTAGTTCCTTCCTTTTGAGGGCAAGTACGTCTACGTTTGGAGAGGGGGTGGTTACAAACCACCAACGCCATGAGAGGCCTCCCTTGTTCTCCGATGAATCTCACCCCAACGGGATCGATTCACCTTCCACTATATCGGCAACCTTCAAGGTGGAAGCCGGCACCTTTACAAGTTTGGGGCACACATCCACAACTTAATCGGAGGCTCCCAAATACAAGCAATCTGTCAAAGCAATCAAATACAAGCTTGTAAGAACCAAAACAAGAACTATGGTTTCCAAGAAAACACTAGAGCAAAGGGGCCCTCAATGAAATGAGGGGGAAATGAAGATCTCTTTTGGTGAAGTAGTAGATCAGGGCCTCCTCCTTCGATTCCCCCAAAGATCAAAGACTTTGGGTGGTGGATTGAGGAGATCTTGAAGATTTGGTGGCTCCAATGGTGGTCTTGACTTTAATGTGGACGAGCATGTTGTCCCAAGGTAGGTGGAGGGGTATTTATACCCCTCCAAGAAATCTGGCCGTTGGAGCCTTTAATGCAGCGGTAGTACCGGAAGTTAAAGCGGTACTACCGGAAAACTCTGGTACTACCGGACCTGGTACCGGAAGAGCAACCTGCAAAGTTCATATCCCCTGGCCACAGCGGTACCACAATGTGGTGCTACCGTAAAGCGGTAGTACCGCTTATGGGAACAGTGGTTTACCGGATGGGCAATGGAATCTGCAACTTGGTCGAAAAAACTTTCTGTCACGCCAGGTACCAAAATGCGCAAAATGCGGTACCTAGGCAGCCAGTGGGTTTTGCCAACATACAAAAGGCTACTGCCATGCTACCGGGGCGAGCAGTGGCCTTTTATAGGTTGGAAAAAGCTTCTGCCACGCTAGGTACTAAAATGCGGTACCGGAGCGGGCAGTAGCTTTTGACAAGTGGTCAAAAAGCTACTGTCGCGCTAGGTACTAAAATGCGGTACTACCGCTTTTTAGTACCTAGCCCGGCAGTGGCTTTTTGACAACTAGTCAAAACCTACTGCCGTGTCCGGTAGCAAAAAGCGGTACTACCGCTTT
Organism: Avena sativa; assembly: GCA_916181665.1. NCBI lineage: Eukaryota > Viridiplantae > Streptophyta > Magnoliopsida > Poales > Poaceae > Avena > Avena sativa. Next base: position 179,156,046 of record OV702284.1, on the reverse strand, counting down.
TTGGTACCGCGCCAAGCAGACAGTTTTGGACTGTTGTTTAACCATTGCAAAACCTTTTTCAATGCACCTGCGATACACTTGGCAAATAATTAGTCTGATATGTGTGTTGTTATAAAACACCAAAATCACTAGGGATAGGAAATGCTCTTTCACAGCTCCTCCCATGCATCTCTGCCCAATCGGGGACAACCTGAAAATGCAATACTCAACTCCAGACAATGTAATGCCAACTTAGCAGCAATGTAGAATCCCATTGACATTTTACTCACCTGCATGTACTCCGATGCCCCGAAGTGCGGTTTGCTGCAAAACCCTGATCTGTGGGCCTCGGATCGTCTACACCCCTAGACGTTCCTCTGATAGGGTAGCCCAGCATAGCTCTCTCTTGTTCTATGTTTGTTTAGGTCATATGATGATGTAAAATCATGTTGTATCCCACCCCATTTCACCGGAACAGGGAGTTCCCCCTTATATAAGTCTAGAACCTTCGCTTTTAGGTTACAACGCATGCATGCGAAGGGGGACACATCCACCCGGGGACTATGTTTTCCATGTTTCAACATAACACCACACTTCCACGCATTTGCTAGGGCCACATGCAAGTTCTTGAGGTATTTGGATGCCCTGGAGCGCGGGTTGCTGCAGAACCCTGATCTGTGGGCCTCGGATCGTCTAACCCCCTAGATGTTCCTCTGATAAGGGTAACCCGGTGTAGCTCTCTCTATTTTGTGTCCGTTTAGGTCATATGATGATGTAAAACCATGTTGTTTCACAAGGTGCGGCATTATCCTACCCGGTTTCACCGGAACAGGGAGTTTCCCCCTTATAAAAGTCTAGAACCTTGGCTTTTAGGTTACAGCTCATGCATGTGAAGGGGGACACATGCACCCGAGGACTAGGTTTTGCATGTTTCAACATAACACCACACTTCCATGCATGTTTTAGGGCCACATGCAAGTTCTTGAGGTATTTCGATGCCCCGTAGCGCGGTTTGCTGCAGAACCCTGATATGTGGGCCTCGGATCGTCTACCCCCTAGACGTTCCTCTGATAGGGGTAGCCCCGCATAGCTCTCTCTTTTTTTGTGTCTGTTTAAGTCATATGATGATCTAAAACCATGTTGGTTCACAAGGTGCGTCAGTATCCTGCCTGGTTTCACCGAAACAGGGAGTTCCCCCCATATATAAGTCTAGAACCTTCGCTTTTATGTTACAGCACATGCATGCGAAGGGGGACACATGCACCCGGGGATTAGGTTTTGCATGTTTCAACATAACACCACACTTCCATGCATGTGCTAGGGCCACATGCAAGTTTTCTTGAGGTATTCCGACGCCCCGGAGCCCAATTTGCTGGAGAACCCTAATCTGTGGGCCTCAGATCGTCTACCCCCTAAACGTTCCTCTAATAGGGGTAGACCGGCATAGCTCTCTTTTTTGTGTTTGTTTAGGTCATATGATGATGTAAAACCATGTTGGTTCACAAGTTGTGGCAGTATCCTACCCGGTTTCACCGGAACGGGGAGTTTTCCCCTTATATAAGTCTAAAACCTTCACTTTTAGGTTATAGTGCATTCATGCGAAGGGGGACACATGCACCCGGGGACTAGGTTTTGCATGTTTCAACATAACACCACACTTCAATGCATGTGATAGGGCCACATGCAAGTTCTTGAGGTATTCCAACGCCCCTGAGCGCGGTTTGCAGCGAAACCCTGATCTGTGGGCCTCAGATCATCTACCCCCTAGAAATTCCTCTGATAGGGGTAGCCCGACGTAGATCTCTCTTGTTTTGTGTTTTTTAGGCCATATTATTATGTAAAACCATGTTGGTTCACAAGATGCAGTAGTATCCCACCCGTTTTCACCGAAATAGGGAGTTTCCCCCGTATATAATTCCAGAACCTTCGCTTTTAGGTTACAGCACATGCATGCGAAGGGGGACACATGCACCCGGGGACTAGGTTTTGCATTTTTCAACATAACACCACACTTCCATTTATGTGCTAGGGCCACATGCAAGTTCTTGAGGTATTCTGATGCCCTGGAGCGCGGTTTGCTGCGGAACCCTGATCTGTGGGCCTCGGATCGTCTACCCCCTAGACGTTCCTCTGATAGGGGTAGCCCAGCGTATCTCTCTATTGTTTTGTGTTTGTTTAGGTCATATGATGATGTTGTTGGGCCACGTAGAGATAAAACAAAACTTTTTCCTCTAACTTGGTGATCCCAAGATCCAGCTGAGGTAGAAGGCCACGAGGTTTACCACTAGACGCGCAGTTGTGGATTACTGATGAGGCACGTAAGTTGATGCAACGCAGTCCTTTGCGATCCGATCGTCCTGGTGCTGATCGTACAACACCTCTGCTGGTATCCACACATACAAGGAGGAGCACCGGCGGCGAACTGCTAGATTCATTGCGTCGACAGGACTACTAGCTGTGGAGCTAGGGTTTCCAACACATGGAATGACCTAACCGATCAACGATTAACCCTTCTGGGTTACTGTGCTCCACTAGTGAACATGGGATCCACTCTCGTGGCCCATTCACTAAAGCCCATATAACACTAGTCACCGTGAGTCCGACTCACTGACTCATTCCTAATCCGGCTTGGGTCCAACCCAACCAGATTTCCGATTCAGATCCAATCCGAACTTGCTCCCGCTTTTAAGTGTGTGACCCTGCAGGCTCATGGCTACTTGGAAACGATTAGAGTCCGACTCTCAATCGATCAGTCGGTAGCGGCTCCTAGCAGAACATGCCGACTCCCAAGTACCAAAGATTCATGACGACTTGCCTTTCCAATGCGACTTACGTCCGAGTCCCTTTTGACTCACGATATACCTTGTCAGACTATAGGCGAATATTTGTCATCCCTTAAATAGTCCGACTCTCTTCTCGATCCGAGATAAGTGATTCACGCGACTAACTCTTAGTCGATCGCCTCGGTTAACACTTAACCGAGTCGTGCAAGGCCATGCTTTCCGATCATATCATCCGAGAGGGCCCAGAGAATATCTCTCCAAGTGGAGGGGCAAAATCCCGTCTTGGTTATTCACATCACGCAGCTTGATTCTCAGTCGACCCGAACTCTGCCTTGATGACTACCCAGTTACGGATCAGCGTTTGTTAGAACCTAATTCGGTGATCCTCAACTCGGACTATGCAACAACCTCAGGTCTAAGGATTACATTGATTGAGATATACAAATGACAACTTGTTCGTTGTACCTCAATATGGGTCAATCCGACTCGCTAAACTCTTTAGTCGAATCTGTGTAAGTCAGAATAGCATCACCATGCCCATGACAAGTGGAACCGAGCCATCAAGCCGACTTTCACATTGGTCTAAGTTGTGTGTCCAGCACAACCTCAATGACCAAGGATATTTAGTACAAACAACATGAATGTATAGTTCCACAACCGAATCACATATTCAATGATACACAACAGATGTTTATACAAGGACAACTTAATAACATTATGAATATAATGGGAAATATCATCATACATGATTGCCTCTAGGGCATATTCCCAACAGATGTAAAACCATGTTGGTTCACAAGGTGCGACAGTATCCTACCCGGTTTCACCGGAACATGGAGTTCCCCTTATATAAGTCCAGAACCTTTGCTTTTAGGTTGTAGCGCATGCATGCAAAGGGGGACACATGCACCCGGGGAATAGGTTTTTTATGTTTCAACATAACACCACACTTCCATGCATGTGCTAGGGCCACATGCAAGTTCTTGAGGTATTCTGATGCACCGGAGCACGGTTTGCTGCGAAAACCTGATCTGTGGGCCTCAGATCGTCTACCCCTAGACGTTCTTCTGATAGGGGTAGCCCAGCGTAGATATCTCTTGTTTTGTGTTTGTTTAGGTCAAATGATGATGTAAAACCATGTTTGTTCACAAGGTGCGGCAGTATCCTACCTGGTTTCACCGGAACGAGGAGTTTCCCCCTTATATAAGTCCAAAACCTTCGCTTTTAGGTTACAGCGCATGCATGCTAAGGGGGACACATACACCCAGGGACTAGGTTTTGTATGTTTCAACATAACACCACACTTCCATGCATGTCCTAGGGCCACATGCAAGTTCTTGAGGATCAATTATTTACTATACATGATTGAACAATGTGTGCCTCTTTTCCTATATAGGATGGTTGCACTGGTACTAGGGACGAAGAGGTCGTTGTCCTCAGGAGGAGAACTAGGGAGGAGAGGGAGCAAGCAGCTGCTAGGAGAAGGGCAGAGAATGATATGATGGAAGTGGAGGGCCTTAAAGGAGCTGAAAGAGAGAGAATTGGTTTTCCAGTGGACATGTAGCCCATAGTCATGAAGCATCATTATCTTTTCCATTCAATCATTGCAATATGTGTACCTTTTCTATATTTTATGTAGTTTGATTTATCTTTTCTCTTCAGCAGTTCAATGTATCTTTTCAAGTCAATAGTTATATGTACTTGAATGTAATGGAATAAAGCTTTTTATGATCAAACATATGATCCCTCTCCCACTTGCACTTGCTCTTGTCAATCTGGCACCTGGTAGTTTTCCAATGGCTGGTGAGAACTGGTAGAAAAAATGGGTTGGCGTAGAAAAAGCATTGAATCTTTGAACAACTTCTTCAAAATGCGTGATACAAAAAATTTACACATGCGATAATAACACTTACAAACATGCAAATTTCTCGGGGTGTGAGAAGATTCGCAACGTCATTTCATGTGGGTGCGAAGACTGTTATTCGGAGGGTACGAATCCATCCAATTAATAAAAATTGAACATAAATAATTAATAATAATAAGTAAATACAAATACAAAATAAGATCATAATTTGGTGCAAAAAAATAAAAAATGCAAAGGTGGTACGCCGAGGGTGGCCGTCAGCATAGCTGGGTTGATGCTATGCCGACAGTGGCCGTCGGCGTAATCTTGGCGCCGTTAGGGCTCCGTCCCTTTATGGCCGGCAAGTGCCACGTGTCTGCGACGTACGCCGAGGGTAGCCGTCGGCGTAGAGATTCCTACATCGACGGCGGGGCTACACCGAGGGCTAACGAGGGGGGCTGGCTTGGCCCGTTCCTACGCCGACAACCCCGACCTTTAGCCGTCGACGTAGCGGCTGGCCTTCGGTGCACCGCGCCATTCTTGTAGTGTTTGACAGTCTTGACGGCGTCCAGACTTCAGCGCAGTATACTCTAGAATCAGTGTGCGATGCGCTTGTAGTGTTGGAGTCACGAGAAAAACATGAGTACTCTCTCCGTCCTAAAAACAAGTGACTTCACTTTGTCTAGATATGCTTGTATTTAGACAATAGTGTTACATACATGTTTATCTAGACAAATTGAAATCATTTATTTTATGACAAAAGAAGTACATCAAGACGTAAATCTTATGCCCTATCATCATTGCTTGATTCCCTTTTTAGAGGAAACAAGTATAAAGAAAAGGATAGATTTTGCCAAATGGCCTCCCTTGTCTAGGAAGGCTAGTATTTTATGTTGGATGAGATGAGTATATGTGACCATCATCGTTCATAGAATTGTGGCTCTGCCGAACAAGAAGGAATGTTACTCATGATCGATGAATCTTTCCATGTGCTATTATGTATAGGCATGCAGCTGATTGTAGATTAGTTCAACAAAGTGGTAAAGTTTCATTAAGTAATGTTGTGTCCTCTTAACCGTTTGTTGACATAGAAATTTCGATGAGGTAAACTCGAAATTGTGCCATGCAACCCTCACATCCTTATTATGCCTGCATGCACCTTGCATATGGCCATATTAAAAAAATTGAGATTGACTTTGTGGTTCTGGAAGAACAAACTGACACATGCCCTAAGGCAATGTTGCCAGAAGGAATCAAAACCTTATTGAGTTTTAGACAACGTTTTTGACATTATATGAGAATATCTAAGGCTAGTTATAGTGCTAAGTAATTAAGACAAGTAATTTGCACATGTTACTAGGAGCAAGTATAATACTCGCTCCGTCACGGTTTGGAGGGCGTTTTAGAGAGATTGTTGGAACTTAGGTGGGCTCTGATTGGGGCCAGATTTGTGCCAAAAACATGTGCTCATTAATTATTCGGCACCCTATTAAATATAATTACTCAATGGAAACGAGGAGTTTAGACGCATGCATTGGTGGAGTTGCATGCAAGAATTAATTCCTTCGCTACATGGAGTAGGAAGTCGGAAGGAAAAAGGAGGGCATTAATTCTATAACTAAGTCTAATGCATCTAGAAGTAGAGAAGTTTTGGAAACGCATGGCTTTTGTAAGACTTCCTCCAAACCGTGAAGGAGGGAGTAAGCTTATGTTAGCTGACTACAAGGATTTAAATAATATATCTTTGTTGAGGTGGAGGAGAGAGAATGGTAGTGGGCTCTTAGTTAGTAGCTAGCTGCAGCACGTGCTCCTAGGCACTATATGAGAGTGAAAGGTACCATGCACTAATAAATTAGTACACTTATATAGCTAACTATTATACATGTTGGCTATTGAACCGACTATAGATGACATGTACATGACTTATAGCCATAAGTTGACTCTACTATTGTTCTTACTCTAGTTGATGTTACTATCTTCATATTGGGTGATAACATGTGTATAGTGTCATGCAAGACCTAATTAATTAGGTTGTAGACTCATATGGTTTTGGTATGTGTGATGTTATGGTAACTACTAGCTAAGTTATTACCTCCCTCTCTTTCTTCATTAACTATCATGCCATGTTATTAATTTGCCTAGTTCGCATTGCATGTATATACATGTTACTAGCTAAGTTACTTCCACTATGACTAGCCTAAAGAGCATCGGTGAATATATCTTAGTTAATAAGAGATGCATAGTTGAGCCATTAATTGAAACTCATGCATAATAAATGCTATTATAGCTTTCATATCAAAATACCAATTGTAATCTTAATGTATTTAAAATACGATGTATCTATTTTCTCTATAGACATGAACTTTTATATGCATTATATTTATATATGTGAAAAGATATAAAAATTGAAGAACCGTGGCAACACACGTCCATTCAATATAGCAACGCAGGGAGACTTACCTAGTAGTGTTGAATTTAGAGTATCCAAATAAGCACGTCGGCTATTCGAATAAAATGGGATTTTATTTAGGCCTTAACATTTTGCTACCTAGCCGCCCTGACCCGTCAACCCAACCACCGGAGGAGGCCTACTAACGTTCCAAAATACTAGGGCTCACTAGTAGAAAACATGCTATCCGTTCGTGCCTCCTAACAGCATTAGTCCCGGTTCGTGGCGCAACCGAGACTAATGCTGGCACGCGTCTCGGTTCGAGCGGGCACGGTGGCCGGAGGCATGCGTCCCGGTTCGTAAGACTAAAGGTTGGGCGTCAGACACGTGGCGTGACATACACCTTTAGTCTCGGTTTGTGTTACAAACCGGGACGTATGATCCCGCCCTCTATAAATGCGACGCCCCAGCCCTCTGCCTCCCCTCTGGTTTTTCTTGGTGGAAGGTGTGAGAGGTGTGCTAGTTATTTTTTTTCTATGCATGCATTCAAGGTGTTTGATGAAATGTTTGAGTGAATGATCTCGTTCAATTTCTCACAGAACAAAAATATAGAATGTGTCCGAGACGCACTTGAGCTTTCTCCTCTTTATTTCCCTCGATCGAGGTTATCAATCTTATCTTTTCTCTGTCATTGATACAATGCATGTGTCGATGTGAATTGGTCATTTCACTATTTATGATGTCCTTCTTTTGATAAACTTACTTATATGATGCAGGTGAATGGTCGGGAATGGATGTACGGTGACCGGCGTGTACCCGGGTACATTAAAGGCGTGGGTAAATTTATCGATGTGGCTATGACAAACAAAGAGAATGGTTTTATACGTTGTCCATGTGTTCAATGTCGGAACAACAAGGAGTACTCTTCCTCGAAAATCATTCGCGGAAACCTGATTATGAAAGGTTTCATGCCCAACTATAATTGCTGGACCAAGCATGAGGAAAGAGGGGTTATGATGGAGGACGGTGAAGAAGAAGATGATGATAACAACTATCATCATATGTTTCCTAAATACAGTGATACTGCAATGGAAGACAATGAAGAGGAAGGAGGTGAAGAACGGGCATCAGATGAGCCCGCTGATGAAATTGGTAGGCTCATTTCTGATGCAAAGCTAGACTGTGAAATAGAAAATGAGAAGTTGAAGTTAGAGGGCATGTTAGAAGATCACAAGAAATTGTTGTACCCAAATTGTAAAGATGGCAGCACAAAGCTCGGTACCACACTGGAATTGCTGCGATGGAAGGCAGAGTGTGGTCTAACTGACTCCTCATTTGAAAAGATGCTGAAAAATAACGAAGACGAAGTTTCCAAAACATAACGAACTTCCCGAGAGTACCTACGAAGCAAACAAGACTCTGTGTCCTCTAGGATTAGATGTGCAAAAGATACATGCATGCATTAATGACTATATCCTCTAACGCGGTAATGAGTATGAGAATTTAGATAAATTCCCGGTATGCAATGCATTGCGGTATAAGATCAGACGAGATGACCCTGGTGATGTTGAGGGAGAACCCCTCCGGAAGAGGGTTCCTGCATAGGTTATGTGGTATGCTCCTATAATACCGAGGTTGAAACACATGTTTAGAAACAAAGAGCATGCCAGGTTGTTGCGATGGCACAAAGAAGACTGTAAGAAAGACGGGAACTAGACTATGGAGTCTCTTTTAAGGTCCCTTTGTTTCGCTGCAAATGGGTCAACCTGAATGGGGAAGGGGTAAAGATAGACCAGTTGTACGGAATGACAACAGTGGATGTCAACAATCTTGGTTATAGAGATGAACCATTCGTCCAAGCCAATGATGTGTCTCAGGTTTTCTATGTGAAGGACATGTCCTCCAGACCGAAAAAAAGAAAAAATATGCAAACGAATACATCATATGATGAGCCAAAGCGTCACATAGTTCTTTCAGGGAAAAGAAACATCATGGGAATCGAGGACAAGACAGACATGTCAGAAGATTATAATAAGTTTGATGAAATTCCGCCCTTAACAGTGAAAACTGACCCAAACATTCCGTTAAGTAAAGAAGATGCTCCATGGTTACGTCTGAAGCGATCATAAGGAAGGACATGTGCCAAGAGGTTCATGCTCATATTGTGTAACTCTAGTTCATGTCTGGCCGGTATATCTTATGATGTTTGCAATTTTCCAAGTTTAATAAATGTATTGAGTGTTAGTCCCGGTTTGTGGCTTGACCGGGACTATATATAGGGGGGCCTTTAGTCCCGGTTTTGTAGTCTCGGTTTTTAATATTAATAAATGCCTTGAGTGTTAGTCCCATTTTGTGGCTGGACCGGGACTAAAGGGGGCCTTTAGTCCCGATTCGTAGAACGACTTTCCCGAACTATGAAGAAGTTGTCCCGATTCATACTTACCATTAAGATCTGATCTCCAAACGCACGTGGTCACATATTAGGGAGTGCCTCTATGACCAGTTTCTTGGAGATGCCGGAGGACTGGGATCCGGCGGCATCTCCCTGAAACTGGTCGTAGTGGTGTCCCTGCTCTCGCACACCATCTTGCAGCTTGTAACTTCTCTAACTAGATCAATACACCTGGGAGCTAACTAATTTCACATATTAGGGAGTGCCTCTATGACCATTTTCTTGGAGATGCCGGAGAACTGGGATCCGGCGGCATCTCCCTGAAACTGGTCGTAGTGGTGTCCCTGCTTTCGAAAACAATATTGGAGATGCCTCAATCTGGCTGGAGTACTGGACTCATAAGGATGCCTATTTATAGTACAAGCAGCTCGACATAGTGTCGGCACTTACGACATAATGTCGATACTCACCCCTATTATTAGTGCTGACTCGTGCTTTGTCCCGGTTGGTGTCTCCAACCGGGACTAAAGGTTCATCTTTAGTCCCGGTTGGTGACACCATCCGGGACAAGGTACACGCCGCATGACATAATATCGACACTCACCCCTATCATTAGTGCTGCCTGGCCCAGCCTGCCGAAATACCTCCAACCGGGACTAAAGATGAACCTATCAATGTTGTTGTTCCCATATTATGCATGCATGTGGACATTGGTATGGAGAATAATGTTGCAGCAGGAAGTTTTCCTTTTCGTCGCACGGAAAAGCCATTATCCATTTTTCGAGCGCAAAAAGCGGGTCGTTTTGTGAAGTAACCACCAAAATGCTGTTTCAGAATGCTACCGTCCCATTTTTATAAAATACTAGACCACCTTACATGGAATATCTCCCAACCGGGACATCTCAAACCTTTTCGTCCATCCCAGGTAAAAAGGACAAATGTCTACCGAATCGGTAGGAAGTGGGTCTGGTTTGTACTACAGGTACATGATCTAATGCCCGTGATTTTTTGAAAAGATCATTTTTAGACTTGCAATATGTGGTTTCTTCGGAGATCCAATGCAAGTTCTAACGATGCTCGTCCCCTATCTTCATGCACGCCGGTTCAACCATAGTTAGAAATTCAAAAAATTCAAAACGGGCATAAGAAATTCAAAAAAAAACCGAAAAATGAAAATCATTCGCGTGGTGTCATATTATGTGACATAGTTGAAAGGAAAAATACCATACTTGGTATATTGATCATGTCTCGAAAAACCTTCACAAAATGACCTATCATGTTCGAGGTTTCATGGCTTTCGGTCCAAATGACCGATGTTATGTGCTGAATCACGACATAGTTTGTGATGTTGTGCCCATATTATGCATGCATGTGTAAATTGGTATGGAGAACAATGTTGCAGGAGGAAGTTTTCCTTTTCGTCGCAGAGAAAATCCATTTTCTATTTTCCGAGCGTAAAAAACGGGTCGTTTTATGAAGTAACCACCAAAATGCTGTTTCAGAATGCTACCGTCCCATTTTTATAAAATAAGAGACCACCTTACATGGACTATCTCCTAACCGGGACATGTCAAACCTTTTCGTCCATCCCGGGTAAAAAGGACAAATGTCTGCCGAATCGGAAGGAAGTGGGTCCGGTTTGTACTATAGGTACATGATCTAACACCCGTGATTTTTTGAAAAAATCATTTTTAGACTCGCAATATGTGGTTTCTTCAGAGATCCAATCCAAGTTCTAACGATGCTCATCTCCTATCTTCATGCACGCCGGTTCGACCATAGTTAGAAATTCAAAACGGGCATAAGAAATTCAAAAAAATCCGAACAATGAAAATCCTTCGCGTGGTTTCATATTATGTGACATAGTTGAAAGGAAAAATACTAGACTTGGTATATTGATCATGTCTCTAAAAAACCTTCACAAAATGACCTATCATGTTCGAGGTTTCATGGCTTTCGGTCCAAATGACCGATGTTATGTGCTGAATCACGACATAGTTTGTGATTCTGTGCCCATATTATGCATGCATGTGGACACTGGTATGGAGAACAATGTTGCAGGAGGAAGTTTTCCTTTTTGTCGCATGGAAAAGCCATTTTCCATTTTCTGAGCGCAAAAAACGGGTCGTTTTGTGAAGTAACCACCAAAATGCTGTTTAAGAATGCTACTGTCCCATTTTTCTAAAATACTAGACCACCTTACATGGACTATCTCCCAACCGGGACATCTCAAACCTTTTCGTCCATCCCGGGTAAAAAGGACAAATGTCTGCCGAATCAGTAGGAATTGGGTCCGGTTTGTACTATAGGTACATGATCTAACGCCCGTGATTTTTTGAAAAAATCATTTTTAGACTCGCAATATGTGGTTTCTTTAGAGATCCAATGCAAGTTCTAACGTTGCTCGAAAAAACCTTCACAAAACCCTAAACCCTAAACCCTAAACCCTAAACCCAAGTTTCTTCCCGCCATTTCTTCCCGCCATTTCTTTTTCGCGATTTCTTCCCACTGTTTTTTTCCGCCATTTCTTCCCACAGTTTTCTTCCCGCCATTTCTCAGTACATATATGTAGGATTGGCCTCCATTGTCATTGCACATCTCTAGACTCATATCTGCAACCTCATCACTCTTTCCCATGGCTTCCACCATACGACTAACCCCCAGGGAGGCGGAGGCGCTTTACGCCTCGAACTACCCCTGCCCGCCGGGGTACTGCATCCCCGTCGGGCTGGATGCTGAGCACCGGAGGCGTTCCGGCTCCTCCTGTCCCTCTAGGTGTGGCGCGCCGGATGGCCATCACGAACCACTACTACTTCGAGCTCACGCCGGAGCAGCGGAGGAATCCCAACAGGCATCCCGACTATTCCCGACTTGGGAAGCCATCTTCGAGGATCGGCGTGAGAGGGCGCTCGCCAGGCACGAGGAGGACGGCCCACCTCCTCCGAACTTCAACGAGGCCGGCCGTCGGCTGTGGTGGCGTGGTCGGACTCTCCAGAGCGTCATGGCCTACGACATGGCCGCCGACTCTAACCCCCGCCTGCGCTACCCTCAAGTCCAACCCACTCGTAATCAACCTTCAAGGTTCAACTACGGCGACCCCGACGACGACAGCGATGACGGCCATGGCGAGTACGATGACTACAGTCGCGAGTATTACAGGTGTAGGTAGGAGCATGACTGAATAACTCCAACATTGCAAAACAAGTTCGGCCGATTGTGGCTTAATCTGGCCATGTATCTTAATTTTCAGTTCTGCTATGTATCTTAATCTTCAGTCGTGCTTTATGTAACTTAGTGTTAGTTGCGTTATGTACTTTAATTCCAGTTCTATCCTAGCAAAATTTTCTTCCCGCCCATTATTTCCCGTCCTTTTTTCCCGCCCATTAATATATAAAAAATATAAGTTAATTCAAATCCAAATTAAAAACAGAAAATGGTTTTGAATTAGTTATTCAAATCCAAACACTTTTTATGTTTAAAGTTTTTCTAAATTCAAATTAATATTCAAAAAATATAAGTTAATTCATTTTTAATCTTAAATGGTTACATTAATTATTTTTAATAACATAAAATGGTTTTGAATTAGTTAATCAAATCCAAACACTTTTTATGTTTAAAGTTTTTCTAAATTCCAAATTAATATTCAAAAAATATAAGTTAATTCATTTTTAATTTTAAATGGTTCATAGTTTAAATGGTTACACTAATTATTTTTAAAAACAGAAAATGGTTTTGAATTATTTATTCAAATTCAAACACTTTTTATGTTTAAAGTTTTTCTAAAATCCAAATTAATATTCAAAAAATATAAGTTAATTCATTTTTAATTTTAAATGGTTACATTAATTATTTTTAAAAACAGAAAATGGTTTTGAATTAGTTATTCAAATCCAAACACTTTTTATGTTTAAAGTTTTTCTAAATTCCAAATTAATATTCAAAAAATATAAGTTAATTCATTTTTAATTTTAAATGGTTCATAGTTTAAATGGTTACATTAATTATTTTTAAAAACAGAAAATGGTTTTGAATTCATTATTCAAATTCAAACAATTTTTATGTTTAGAGTTTTTCTAAATTCCAAAGTAATTATCATTTAAAAAACATTACAAATTTATACCCCAAAATAAAAAATAAGGTGGAAAGAGAGAGAAAATTCCTGAAATTTTTTGAAAACAGGGTCATACGTTCCGGTTGGTCCCACCAACCGGGACTAAAGACCCCTGCGTGCGCCCCTTAGGCTGATGAAAAAAAGGTGGAGTATACGTCCTGGTTGGTGGCTCCAACCGGGATGTATGACCCTTTAGTCCCGGTTGGAGCCACCAACCGGGAAAAAAGGCCCTTCGTTTATAACTGACGCGCCTCCTCTTCTTCTTCCCCATCTCACTTCTCTGCTTCATCGACGCGCGCACAGGAGACGCCGCCCCACGACACCGGCAGGCTGCCCGAGCTCCACCGCCTTGCTAACCCTGCCACGAGCTCCGCCTCGTTGCCCTCTATCTCCCCGCAAAAGGAATTGAAGAGGGGCATCTGCAATCGTCGCCATCGACACCATCCTTCTGCTGTCCCTGTTTGCCGACAAATTCCGGTGAGACCTATCCTTCCTCCGCCCTACTTTTGCCACCAAGGTCACATACAGGACCTAGCGCACCCCATTGATGCCATGTTTTGCTTGCTCGAGCCCCAGATACTCGACATCGTCTTTGTCTGCAAGCGCCGCCCGCAAGCGCAACTCCGGTAAGGAATCTAGGACGAACAGGAGCACCCCTTCCTCAACCGCGACCACCACTGATCCCACCTCGACCACCACAACCTCTGGTAATAGTCCACGCTCCCCTTACCCCTATGGAATCACCGGAGCACCACCCTCCCGACGCGTCTCCGCCGAGCGTAGTGAGCAACACTGCCAGCTCATGGCCAAATGATGAGATCCATTGGATCTGCATCCGAAGGGAAGAATTAGATCATATACCGAAGCAGTATCAGCCAATTTGGATCGCTCGTTTCCCTTAAGATCCAACGGCCCATGTTGCCAATCCGGCCAAACCGGTACCGACCAATAAGAACCGGCCCGTTACCTGTCACGATGGAAATTAGGGTTTCTTAACTACAAAATAAATAGAAATAGCTGCCAACTTCAAAAATTCTTATAAAATCAACCATAATTCCAAATATAACAAGTAATATGTCCATGGATTCAGAAAAATGAGAACTTCACTTCAGTAACCCCATTTTGTTCAATTACTTTTGTTAAAACTGAGTTTTAGGCAAAACCATTTGAGGAGTATTTTGAGTATAAAAATTATTGTGTAAATTATTTTTGAGTGAATCCTTTTGCAAATGGTTATATATTGAACCCTCTGACCATAAAAATTAACATTTGAAATAAAACATATAATTTAATTGCAGTAGAAAATATCCCATTGAATAAAGCTTTTCTAATAAAAGAAAAATAATTTAAATAACTTAATTGCACTAACTTGGTTCCAATTGGAATTCCACCTTTATAAAAAGGACCGGTAGGTGTTTGTAATGTTCAGAACCTTGTTGGAACAACTTGTTCAATAAAATGATCTTGTTGCATGCTTTCATACATTCCATTATATTGTTTTGCTGATTTGTATTGTAGTTTTGAGTGTGTGCTTTTTGCTTGATTGTATTGTTGTAGAATTTGAGGAGTGTGATATTTGCAATATCAAGGAGAGTATCTAAATATTCTACTATCAAGGCAAGTGATACTTTGGTCATCAAAAGTCCTATCTTTTCTATATTGCATTAGTGAAGTTTTTGTATGTGCATGATAGGACTATTATGTATATTACTATGCTATGCTACTCCTATAGTGTTGTCCCTCTTCTTCTTCCCCATCTCACTTCTCTGCTTCATCGACGTGCGCACAGGAGACGCTGCCCCACGACGCCGGCAGGCTGCCCGAGCTGTGGGTAGCCCCACTGGCCAGTCACTGTGGTAGCCCCAGACCTGGTGAAAAACTACCCCCTGTGCTGATGTAAAGTGACGCAGTAACTGTTTTAAAATGGTTTAATATTTTCAGAAATTGATATAAACTTGTAAATTCAATAACTAATGATTTATAAGTCAGAAAAATACAAATAATATATCAAAATGTTCAGAAAATTAAGAGCTATCTATCTAAGAAATCATCATACATTTTCAAGCAACTTAAAAACCCTAGCTTAGGTAAAGAAACATCTACACCCCTTATGTACATGTGGGTCCGAGCCCGAGGGTTTCTCCGAATTAGGGTTTCTGATATTGTAAATTCATTTTTATTATTGTGCATGTATATATTAGGGTTTCTCCGAATTAGGGTTTATATCTCTCAACACCCTACCTATCATTCTCCCTTAGCCGCTTTGACTTATCCGTTTTTCCACCTATGCAGAAAATATGGACCCACACGACAGAGACGAATAAAAGGAAGAGTTGATCCAAGGTGTGATCCGCGGGGAAGAAAATTTAGATGTATCGACATTTCTGAACAACTCCAGTGAGGGTGATCCTCTTTTAGCTGGAAGAGACGACTTGTTTGAGGTTGAAGGTGATGCCTTCCGCGAGGGAGAAGGCGATGCCTTGTGTGATCGAGAAGACGACCACTCCGGCGAGGTGCATGTAATATAATTAATTCATTACTTAATCATCTGCTATATATATAGAAATAGTAACGACGATCTTTCTTCTTTTAGCCCTCCGGATCGAAGAAATCTACTGAAAAGAGCGGACGAGGCCCAACCAAAAAGTTGGAAGACCATGAGAGGTTTAGGATCGAAGATATCGGTGAAGACGGAAAACCAATTGCTCCCGAAGTTGTCGCAAACAAATTTGTGGCACAATGCGTAGTAATTGTTAGGGACTTCATCCCGATCACCGTTTGAAATTGGAATAGGCCTGCTAATGCGGAAGAAGAGGGAACGGTCTTTATTTCTCCCTACCGTGGCCAAATATTTACTGTGGAAGAGGATCATGGTTAATTTCAAACTACCGAAGATAGAGATGGATCCAAATGCGGAGGATCCAGTTGAGGACGCCTTAGAACATGCGCGAGCCATGGAGGCTAAGGTCAGGGAGTGGGATATGAAGAAGATGTAGGGTTTCGTAGCATGGAAAACAAAAATTGTCTACCGCATACAAACAAACAAGGCAACATCTATCTACTAGATTGTAGCAACGAGTCGATGGAATAAGTCACCCTCGAAGATTCCAAAGTGTTTAATAAGAGTGGATTCTCGTGGGTGATGTAGTCGTACTCTTGCCGATCTCAAGATCGTGTAGACGATCCTTCCGGCGCTGTGTTCCGGCAGCGCTTCCGCAGTCGGTCACACGTTCGGTACTCGACGAAGACCTTCCTCTCCCTTGTTCCAGCAGGCAGCGGAGGTTGTAGCACTCTACTCGCGATTCCGGCAGCACAACGGCGTGGTACCGGAAGTAGAGGGGAGATCTCGCAGGGCTTCGCCTTAAGCCGGAGCGAGTATGGTGGACTATGAGAGAGAGCCTCGGCGATCTAGGGTTTAGACACACCAAGGAGGAGCAAGGCCGGCGGCTAGGATTTGCCTAGGCGGCGGCGGCAATAGGAGGTGGCGGCGCCGGAGGCTAGGAGATAGGGTTTTGGGTGGAGGTGTTGTGTACTTGGGAGGGGCAGCCCTGCCCCTCCTTATATAGGTGGAGGGCGCGCCAAGGGAGGGGAGTCCCTCCCAACTCGGATCCCAAGTAGGCCGGCGGTGGAGGTAGGGAACTCCTCCACAAGTAGGTTTCCTACTTCCCCTCCTGACGAGGTTTAATCTCGTCAATGCCCATTGTTATGGACTTGGGTTTTGGAGAAGATGGGGATGCTGGAGATCGTGGCACGGTTAACAGAAAAGCAACCAGGGGACACGAGATTTACCCAGGATCAGGCCCCCGGAGGGAAAACCCTACTCCTGCTTGTCTGCTCTTTGATTGCGGCGGAACCGAAGGTTACAAGGTGCGCATATTCGATCTGGCGTGATGCGTGTGCGAAAGTATGAGTCGAGTTGCCCTAGGACGTGCCCTCCTGGCCTTTATATAGACTTAGGCAGGTCTCGGGCGTAGTCCTAGTCGGTTACAAGTTCTAGGGTTTTACCCCTTTGAGTTTCCTATCTCCTCTAGTCTTGCTCTCCAAGGATCCGAAGACGTCATGGGCCTTGGCCACCCGAAAATCTTCATGGGCCAGCGTATGTCTGCCGTGGGCCTTCCTTGGGCTGGACTAGGTATGCTGAAGTTACGTACCCGTAGGGTATAACCATGTCAGTAGCCCCCGAGTGATCAGTCGAATCGTAGATTCGGCTGAGGACACTTTCATCCTTCGGGAGCAGCTATACGTTAATAGTATATGTGTGAGGGATTGTTGATGCGTGTGCCTGACTCACCTGACGGATCAGGGTCAGTTAACTGTCTTAGGACGAAACAACACGATCTTCTTCAGGTTCGGGTCCCTTAACCCGGGCCTGGAACATATGCTGGCGTAATTCAACTCAGGCCGCGGAGGACTTATAGGAGTGGAATTCCAGTGATTTTAATCGGTGTACCAACACGTCCGTTGGGATTTTTCATCGTACCTGCTGGTACGGATTCATACTAGCAGAGCGCAGTCAGGTGCGTTGCCAGGCCATCAGATGATATCTGTAGGTCTTATCTTTGCGTCGCAGATGCAGCATCCGAATATTTATCACCTCGGAGGTGTTTCGGGTGGCCAAGGAGATTGTTGCTCACTTAGCGTTTTGTTGGGGCAGAGTTGCCAAAAAAGTTTCTGCATGCGGATCCGGAAGATCGCAGTCGAAGATTTCATAGGGTGCGCGACCAGCGCTCCCTATGGGAGTAGCCCCCAAGTGTCTGTTCGAGTCGTAGACTCGAACGGAGACTTTCAGTTCAAGCATTGTTTCAATCATCAGGTCCGCAGGACTCGAAAATTTTCGGATGCTTAAATCCATCCTCCCTATGGGAGTAGCCCCCGAGTCCGTAGTGGAGTCGTAGACTCGACGTAGGACTCAGAGAAGTAATTTTGTCCTCATTTGTCTGTCGGATGCGCGGCCAGCGCTCCTGATAGGAGTAGCCCCCGAGTATTTAGTCAAATCGTAGATTCGAGTGAGTACTCTTAGGTGTGGAGCCGAAGTGGTGCTAGTATAGCTTTTGATGACGTCAGTGCTTACGATCGATAACCTCAAGCGTCTGCTACGCCAGAGATGACTTGACGGGACGAAGCGTGGGTCCCACTTGCTGACTTTGAATTGACCGGTCACGCGGGGCGTGGAGATGATTACGGCGCCTCCTCGATTTCCGCGCGTAGTGGACGGCGTGGTAACGACGGTTCGTTGTGGTGTTGACACGTGTATATCCAGATCTACCGTTGGCATTAGGTCTTCTCGATGGACGGCCAGCGTGCGTCGTCTTCGCTGTTATAATCTCTGGTGAAATCGTGGTTTGTTTTTCACCGCAGCAGTTCATCTATTCACTGCCTCTTCGTTCTTGAGCTATTCTTGCTGCGCGCTGAGAGTTTCCTCCACATTTCCTTTGTCCTTCGTCGTTGCCGACGCCACCACCGCTATAGCGTCATGGGGAAGACAAAGAAATCCTCATCTGCGGTTGGGACCAGCGCCGCCGGCGGCAAGAAGAGCACCGCCGCTGCTCGCGTCACCGATGGTGGCTGGCGGCGATCAGAGACGCGGGAGAGCGATCTCCGCAAACTGCGCGAGCGGGGCCTGATCCCGCAGGATACGACGGCCGTCAAACTCCCCGGCAATGAGGTAATCCCCCGTCCCCCATCTGGGTACCGGGTTATGTTTCTTGCCTTCCTCTTGCGTGGGTTTTCGTATCCAGTCCATGACTTCCTTCGTGGACTGCTCTTCTTCTATGGGGTTCAGTTGCATCATCTGTCTCCCAATTCTCTTCTCCACATTGCTTGTTTTATCACCCTTTGCGAGTGCTGGCTGGGCATTGAGCCGCACTTTGGCCTCTTCCGGAAGCTTTATTCCATGAAGAGGCAGTCTGGTTCGGATGGTGTATATCCCATTGGGGGTTTCATCATCTCCCTCAGTCTCAATGTGCAATTCTTTTCCTTTTCCATGTCCGAATCTGTACAGTACTAGCGGAGGAAATGGTTTTACATCCGTGACTCCGTACTGCCTGGGCAAGATTTTGGTCTTGTTCCTTTTGACCCCTCCCAATTGATTGAGAAGAAAAGATCCTGGAAAAACCAAATCATAGACGGTGAGGTGGCGGAGATAGAGGCCCTGTACCGTCGGGTGGAGGATCTCCAACTGATTCCTGAGAAGGAGGTGAACGGTGTCGACATCATCCGGACGTTTCTTGAGCGTCGGGTGCAGCCTCTCCAAGCGAGGGCGCATCCGATGTTTCTTTACTCTGGGCGCCGTGATCCGACGAGGGTTTCGAGTGAGAAAATCTCCGAGGTGGAACTTGACAAGGCTCTTCGCACACTGTTGAAGTTCAAGGCCGACGAAGAAATCCCGGGGAAGTCGCAGACTCCTCCCTTTTCTTCGACGTTGGTCGTACCGAAGGTGTAGATTTGCGCACGTAGTGCTCCCGTTTTGTTTTTGTCAGCTGTGTACTTTTTCCTTTGTTTGCTAACAAAGTTCCTTTTCCTTTTGTAGAG
Organism: Avena sativa; assembly: GCA_916181665.1. Classification (NCBI taxonomy): domain Eukaryota; kingdom Viridiplantae; phylum Streptophyta; class Magnoliopsida; order Poales; family Poaceae; genus Avena; species Avena sativa. The sequence goes on along the minus strand of OV702284.1, from coordinate 179,136,018 downwards.
CTTCAAAGTGCCGGGCATGGCACCACCGTTGCCCGAAAGGTATCCGAATGCCCCGGATAATGAAGTGGTGGACTCCGTGTCCGAGCTACCGTCAGTGCGATCTCCAACGGGGGATGCCGACGAGTCGAGTGAGGACCATTCGCGTAAGCGATCACGGAGCTCCAGCGAGTCTTCGGATGCCTCGACTCCTCCGACTCCCAGGAATCCTCTGGGCCTTGAGCGTCATGATGATGTTTATGGGGGTTCTTCCTCTCCCCTTCCTGCCATTCCTGTGCGGGCTGTTGCTCCGCACCCGCCAGCAAAGCGGAAGAAGGAAGAAAAGAAGGAGGAGAAGAAGGAAGAAAAGAAGGAGGAGAAGAGGGCCCGAAGGGCTTCTCCTATCTTCGACCTGAGCGCGTTGGGCTCGTAAGTTTTCTTGTTGCCACTGTTGTCCTTTGTTCCCTTGTTATTTTTGCACCTGTGTTGATTGGTTCGTATGCAGGCAATCCTCCGACGACTCTAGTGATGGTGGGCAGGAGATGATGGGGGAGTCGAACATTGTGTCGCCTCCTCCTCAGACGGTGGCGACTTCTGGCGACGCTGCGCCAGTTCCTCCTGTGCAGGAGAGGCTGGTGGTTGCGCCCCAGAATTTCGCAGGCGGGCCTGCGGGTTCGCCTTCGGAGCACGTAAGTTTTTTTGCTTGATGTTACGGGGGGAGCCCCCGAGTGTCTTCGTATGCTCATGTTGTTTGTGCTTCTTTGTGTTGGGCGTAGCCCCCAAGTCCTGCTCTTACTACTATTGCCTGTTGCTGCAGCCTTTTGTCCAAGAGGCCAAGCGGTTGGTGGAGGAACGCCTGACGCTGGAGGCGAAACTGCGGCAGCTTCAAGGTATTCGTGTGCCTTGTAGTACTTCTCTTGCTTATCCTGGTCCTGTTCTCTGACACTTTCTTGTTGTAAATGCAGAGGAGCATAACGACTCTCTCAGTGAGGTCGATTCTCTGAAGAAGAGCCTTGGCCAATCGGAGCAGAAGGCCGAAGCTGCCGCTGGTGCGAGAGAGCGCCTTGATCTGGAGCTGACGAAGGCAGCCGAAGCGAAAGAGCGTTTGCAGCAGGAGGCCGCAGATCGTGAGGAGCAGCTAGCCACCGTTGCGGCTGCTCGTGAAAGAGGGGTGGCGGATAAGCTCATGGCTGCTGCCAAGGCTATTTCGGGTGAGTACAAGCTTTTGGACTTGTTTCTTTTTCTACGGATCTTCTTCTATGCTGCCTTTCTTCATATTTTTCTTCTTTTTTGTCTCAGATGCCGCAGGCATCGAGTTCGACCGCGGTGCTCTGGAGCACGGGAGTGCTCTAGATGATGCCACTATGGCGGTCGAAGACCGCTGCAGCACCGTCATCAACTCCCTTGCCAAGGCGAAAGAGGTCCTTGGTCGCTTCTACCAGGAGCTCTTCCCGAAGGGCGCACCCCTTGAAGATGTGGATGCCCTGGCAGAGGCTCTGTCAGCCGAAGCGCCTGCGGCGTATAAGCGCAAGCAGAAGGGCATCAGCACGTCCGTCGGGCTGGCGATGGCCATGGCGGCTGGGGCGGAGCTGGACCTGCCCCAGATTACTTCTCGGATGCCTACGGCTGCGGATGGATCCGAGGTAGCCTTCGCCGCCTACTCCGCTCGCTGCAGACGATATGGGCCCAAGCTCATTGACTTGCTGTCTGAGTATGCTTTGCGGCAGCAGGGCGAGGCCAAAGCTAGGCAGTCTGGTTCTGAGGCGACTCAGTGCCCTGCACCTTAGGCATAGTAGACGTAGGGTAGTTTGTAGTCTTCTTTTGTTGTAAATATCTTTTGTAGTACCATCCTTGTGCCACGTAGTGGCCTTATATATTTTAAAGAATTCCTCCGAGTTGTGCTCTATCCTTGGCTGAATGTCTGTGTGCCTTCTTTTTTCTGCTGCTATAGGTTCCTTCGGGTGCTGACCCAGTTGACACTTCATCCGAAAGGCCCTTGCGAGCATCATTTGCTTGGGTTACGCGGTCGCGCTGACGTTTGGAAATCCAAAGCAGACCTCGGTGCAGCCAGAGAGGAGTATTTGATGGCGGAGCTGGGTCGGCTGTCCGAGCAGCTGCAATGTAAGTTGATCCTTCTTTCGGGCTGTAGCTCAGTTCTTCGGGTGAGCCTGCTGGCCTTACTCTTGTTTTGTGCGGTTGTCGTAGGTGCCAATCTTGCTCCGAGGGAAGAAAAGGAGCGTATCGTTGTTCGAGTCAATTGCTTGACTCAACAGGACATGGAGGCCGGCGGCTTCTTCTGGATGGATCGTGATCGCGCCATAGTTCTGGCGACGGTGCAGGATCGTGTCTACCAGGTTTCGCGGGTGCTCCGCCAGGTGCAGACGTCACTTTCCTCGGTGTTGCACGTCATGTTTCCATTGGATGCCGTGCCAACGACCCTTGCAGGTCTTCTGACAAAGTTTCGGAGTGCCAGCAATGTCAAGGAGCTGGTGCGGCAGCAGCTCGTCGCAGGGGTGAAGGCTGCCTTGTCTCTTGTGAGGGTGCACCGCCCTGACGTAGATTTGGCTGCTGTGGCGACTGGGCCACCTCCTCGACCAGATGGTGCCGAGTGGAACATGCGTCCGCATTACGCGGCTGTAAGGAAGTATGCCGAACAAATTGTAGATTTGTTTGAGCAGCGTGCTCAGGTTATTCTTCAGAGTAGGTAGGACCTGAAAATAAACAAATAGATGTAAAATTTGTATATTGCGGCTGGGCGTTTCTGCGCCCTTTGTTGTAAAGGTTTTCTTGTTTGTGAGCACGCAGTGCTTTGATTGAGTACGTGCCCTTTTCGTTTGCCTGACGTAGTCAGCTACTCAGGTGTACACGTTTGGTCCTCAGTCGATGAAATCATGAGGTGGGGGGATCCCCCAAGTGCGTATGTAGCATGTAGTAAAGTTGCAGAAAATGGTCAACCGAAGGTTGGGAGCGAGGTACTTAGCTTTATTTATATCGTAATGGAGGAGGTTATGGTTCGGCTGAGTAGCCTTGGCTGAAAGCCTTATTGAAAGTAAAAAGGGGGGTAGGTTGCTACGGGTAGAATCGTCGCAGGTGCGAGATGTTCCATGGGTTGGAGTATGCAACTCCAGACTCCACGTGCTTGAGGCGATAGGCGCCACCTGGGATGACTTCGGTGATGACATAGGGTCCTTCCCATGGTGACTCGAATTTATTCGGTCGCTTTTGCTTGAGTCGTAAGACGAGGTCTCCTTCGACGAAGGACCTTGGGCGCAGCCGGCGGCTGTGGTAGTTGCGGAGACTTTGCTGGTACCCCGCTGATCTAGCTGCTGCTATATCCCGTACTTTGTCGAGTGTGTCGACGGCATCTTCGAGTGCAGCCGTGGATTCGGCTTCGCTGTAAGCGACGACTCGTGGAGCCTGGTGGCGTACTTCGGCTGGTAGCATGGCCTCAGCTCCGTGCACCATGAAGAACGGTGTGTAGCCGGTGGAGCTGTTTGGCGTAGTCCGTAAGCTCCACAGGACAGACGGTAGCTCTTTCATCCAGTTTCTAGCTTTGTGCTCGAGTGAGCTCATGAGGCGCTTCTTGATTCCAGCGCCGATTAGGCCGTTGGCCTTTTCCACTTGCCCGTTTGTTTGCGGGTGTGCCACCGAGGCATACGTGATATTGATCCCGAGGCCTTCACAGAAGTCCTGTAGACGATGGATTCGAAGAACTTGACGGCGGTTTTGCCCTTCTGGTTGGTGACTGGCATGGCTTCAATCCACTTGGTGAATTTGTCGACTGCGACCAGGAGGAAGACGTGTCCTCCCTTCGAGGATTTTGGCAGTTTGTCGATCATGTCAAGGCCCCATTGGGCAAAAGGCCAGGCTATGGGTATGGGTCGAAGTTCGGACCCAGGTGCGTGCGGTTTGTCGGCGAACCGTTGGCACCCGTTGCATCTTCGGACGATGTCCTTCGCCTCGCTCATGGCCGTTGGCCAGTAGAATCCTGCTCGCAGAGCTTTGGCGACGAGGGAGCGGCTGCCTGCATGGTGGCCGCAGATGCCCTCGTGAATGTCTTGGAGTATGGCTTTGCCGTCGTCGATGGTGACGCACCGTTGTAGTACTCCCGTGATGCTGCGTTTGTACAGTTCGCCGTTGATGATGGTGAAGGCTTTTGACCGACGAGATATGCGTCGGGCATTTGTTGGGCTGTCAGGCGATTCTCCGTTTATCAGGAACTGGAGGTATGGACGTGTCCAAGTTTCTTCGACTGCCATGACCTGCATCAGGTTGACAATGGCAACTTCGGTATCCAACTTTTCGGGTCCTTCATGACCTTCGGGTAGCGTAGCCCCCGAGTGTTCTGCTTCTTCGGGTGATCCTTTGGGGAATTTTCGTTTGATGGATGGCACGCAGATCTGTTCGAGGAACACGCCTGGTGGCACCTTTGCACAAGTGGAGCCGATGTTGGCGAGTCTATCGGCCTCCTCGTTGCTCTCTCTTCCAACGTGCCGAAGTTCGCAGCCGTCGAATTCTCCTTCGAGTGCGTTGTATAGCGCGCGGTACGCGATCATGTTTTCGGCGTGTGCGTCGCACTCATTCATCGTCTGCTGTACGACAAGGTTGGAGTCACCGTAAATGACGAGGCGCGTTACGCCGCATATTTTGCCATCTTCATGCCATGGATGAGGGCTTCGTATTCGGCCTCGTTGTTGGAGGCTCTGAATTTCATCCGAAGAACCTACTTCATCTTGTCACCTTGTGGGGAGGTCAGTATGACTCCTGCCCCTGCTCCGGCTTCACGCTTGGAGCCGTCGAAATGCATTGTCCAGGACTGCGACATGTCTGGGGTGTCAGGCAGCTGCAGCTCCATCCAGTGTACCAGGAAGTCCGGAAGGACTTGAGATTTGATTGCGTGTCGCTTCTCGTAGACGATGTCCAAGGGTGATAGTTCAATGCCCCACAGAGCCACGCGTCCTGTGGCCTCTGGGTTATTCAGGATGCTGTTCAGGGGTGCCTCATTGACGACCATCACCTGATGCTCCTGGAAGTAGTGGCTCAGTCGTCGAGCCGTCATGAACACGCCGTAGGCTAGCTTCTGGTAGTGCGGGTACCGCTGTTTTGTTGGAGTGAGTACCTCGCTGAGGTAGTAAATTGGGCGCTGGACCCCGTGGGTCTTGCCTTCTTCGGGTCGTTCGACCACGAGTACGGTGCTGACCACCTGGTGTGTGGCTGCTATGTACAGCAGTAGGGGCTCGTGCTCCTTTGGCGTGACCAAAACGGGCGAGGTGGAGAGGAGCCGCTTGAGGCTTTCGAATGCGTCATTGGCTTCTGGTGTCCATTCGAACTTGTCTGCCTTGCGCAGCAGCTGGTAGAATGGTAGGGCCTTCTCGCCCATGCGGCTGATGAACCTGCTTAGTGCCGCTACTCGCCCTGCGAGCTGCTGAACGCCCTTGAGGTTTTTCGGCTTCTCCATTGTCATGATAGCTTTGATTTTCTTCGGGTTCGCTTCGATCCCTCGTTGAGAGATGAAGTACCCGAGCAGCTGACCCGAGGGGACGCTGAAAGCGCACTTTCCCGGATTGAGCTTGATCCTGTAGCGATCAAGGTTGTTGAACGTCTCGCGGAGATCGTCGATAAGTGTTCTTGCCTCCTTGGTTTTTATGACTATGTCGTCGACATAGACTTGGACGTTGCGACCGATCTGGTCCTTGAGGCAGGCCTGCATGCATCGCTGGTACGTGGCACCCGCGTTCTTTAGCCCGAAGGGCATTGTGTTGTAGTAGAATACTCCGAACGGTGTGATGAACGCCGTTTTCTCTTGATCCTCGACCTTGAGTCGAATCTGGTTATAGCCTGAGTAGGCGTCGAGGAAGGAGAGTTTCTCACAACCTGCAGTCGAATCGATGATCTGGTCGATCCGAGGTAGAGGGAAGTGGTCCTTTGGGCAGTGTTTATTTAGTGACGTGAAGTCCACGCACATCCGCAGGATGTCCGTGTCCTTCTTCGGGACCATCACCGTATTCGCCAGCCACTCGCTTTCCTTGATTTCCCGGATGAAGTCTGCTGCGAGTAATCTGTTGATCTCCTTGCCGATAGCTTCGGCCCGTGGCTCCGACAGTCTTCGGATGGACTGCTTGACTGGTTTGGTGTCTGGGAAGACATTGAGTGCGTGCTCGGCGAATTCCCTGGGAACTCCTGGCATGTCCGCAGGACACCAGGCGAAGATTTCCCAGCGCTCACGGAGGAATTCGACGAGCGCGCCTTCCTATGCGGTGCTGAGGTCATTGGCGATCAGCGCCGTCTTGGAGGCGTCCGTCGGATGGACCTGCACTTTCTTGGTGTTGACGGTGGAGTCGAAGGACATGTCGGGTGCGTTCTGCCTTGTGACTGGGGGTAGCCCATTGTCCGTCACCTCGCGGAGCCTTACGAGCTCGTCTTGCCTGCCGAAAGACTGGGAGATTTTGTTGAAATCCCTGTCGCATTGGTCCGACCGGGTGAAGCTCACGTGTACTGTGATGACGCCCCTTGGTCCTGGCATCTTGAGTAGTAGGTATGGGTAGTGTGGGACGGCCAGGAACCTTGTGAATGCTACACGTCCCAGGATGGCATGGTATTGCGATGGCCAGTCCACCACTTCGAATTCTAGGCGCTCCTGCCGAAAGTTGTCCGGCTTCCCGAAGATGACGTCGAGCCCTATTTTGCCCAGGGGGAAGATGCCGTGGAACGTTGTGTCTGATTGTTCCAGGCTGCATTGCGGGATCCGCATAGCTGCTAGAGTGCTTGCGAACATTAGGTTGATGCTGCTGCCGCCGTCCATGAAGATGCGACTCATCTCGAAGCCTCCGATCTGCGCCTCCAGCACCAGGGCAGCATGACCTGGGCGAGGGATCTGGCAAGGGTGATCCGCGTGAGTGAATGTGATGCAGGACTCCGATCCGCTGAGGTACTCAGGGATTGCAGGCGGAGTTGCCACGACCAAGTTGATTTGTCGGGTGATTTTCTTCTGCACCCTGTTTGTGGGGTGTCCCTTCTGGATCATATTTAGTGCTCCCTTTGGTGGGGGGTATGGGACCCCGGCGTTGTTTTGCGCTGGTGCGACTGGTTGATTTGGGCCTCCAATAGGCAGCGGTGGAGGAGCTCCGTGTGCTATGTCACCTGGCGCAGGTGCGTTTCCGAACGCAGGAATTGGAGCTTGTTGCCTCATCTGCACCATGCTTTCACTGAGTTTCTGGAACTCTCGGCAGTCCTTGAGCATGTGGCTGGCTTTCTTTTTGCCATCCTGTTTGTCGATGTAGAAGTGGATGGTGCATGGACCCGAAAGTTTGTCGAATGCTGAGGGTCCGTTGTCGCGGTCACGGCGTTGCCACGACTGCGTTGGTCGTCCGTTGTCGCGGAAGTTTCCGCTGCGGTATCCTCCGCTGTTGCGGCTGTTGTCGTTACGGCGGTCGGCGTAGCCGGCCGCGACCATGTCGGGTCCGTCGCGGTCCTCGTAGACGCGCGATCTCCTCTTGCTGCGGCGTTCGCGTCTTCGGCCGTAGTCGTCCTCTTCATCTGATTGCGCCCGCTAGATGCAATCTTCGCCGTCCGCCCAACTGTTGGCGATTTCCATGAGCTGGTCGAGTGTCTTGGGCTTTACACATCCAAGTTTCTCCTTGAAGTCTGGGCGTTTGACGCCGTCCCTGAAGGCGTCGATGGCCCGCTCTTCGGAGATGTGTGCTGCGGAGTTCTTGGTTGTAGACCAGCGTAGTATGTACGAGCGAATAGATTCACCCGTTCTCTGAGTGCAGGCTCGCAATTCTTCGATTGAGGCGGGCCTCTTGCTGGTGCCTTTGAAGTTTAGGATGAAGCTGTAAGCGAGCTCCTCCCAGCTTTGGATGGATCCTGATGATAGGCTGCTAAGCCAGACCCGCGCTGCGCCTGTCAGCTGCAGCTGAAGGCATTGCATGGCGGTTTCTTTGTTGCCTCCGTGAAGCTTGACGGATGACAGATGGTCACTGAGCCAAGACTTTGGATCTTGCGTGCCGTTGAATTTCGGAGTATCCGAAGGAAGCTTGAAGTTGCGTGGCATCTGTGTTCGCCGGACGGATCTGCTGAAGCATCGAGCCCCGCAGAGTTCTCCTTCGTCTTCATCCATCTCAGATTCAGACGAGCATGCGCGCTTAGCGCGTGCTTTGTCAATCTTGCGTTGTGTAAGCTTGTCTCTGGCGTCGTAGTCGTGTTTATGGCGGTGCGAGCTCTTCTTCCTTCGAGGGAGATCGTGTTCCTCTTCATCTTCGGATGAGGGAGTGGGGCTCCGGTCACGCCTGGCCGGAGCTTTCTTCTTTGGCTCCGTAGGAGCGTCTTTGTGGAGCGCAGCTCCAATTAGTCCTAGTCCGGTGAGTGCGGACCTATGCATGGCCCTTTCCGGGTCCCCCTCCGGAGGTGGGTGAGCCGCGAGATACGCAGTGGCTGCCATGATCGCAGCTTGTGGTGTCTTCGGGATGATGTTGCCGTCAGCGTCCATATCCATGAACGATGTATGGAGAGTTCGGGTCACGTCACGCCGCTCGTTGGGGTCCATGTTTTCCACCCGAGAGCGGTGCTTGTTTCCCTGATTTCCGTTTGTGCTGGAGCCGGGTCCCATGGCGGAGAGTGCAGCTCGTCGCGCGCTGGACTCAGAGGCTGCTTGCTTGCGTTTGTCGAGCGTCTCCTGCATCTTGACTTGTTTCTTGTGCTCCTCGATGAGTAGGTAGTGGTATGCCCTCAGCAGATCACGTGGGGATTCTAGAGGTAGGACTATTTCGCCTGCGATGGCGCGGCGTGCTTCGACCCATCCTTCTTTGCTAAGTTGGATGAGGTGGCCCCTGTTTTCCCCGTTTTTGCCGTTTCCACCGTTTTCGCCGTTTCTGTCCTGCGGGCTGGGGTTGGGCGGCGGGTTAGGCGTTTCCTCGTCGGTTTGGATGACTGCGGCGCACAGATAGCGCCTGCAGATTGGTTGGCTGCTGCCGCAGCTTTCGGATCCGGAACCGTAGGTCCCTTCATCCAAAGGGTGGATCGCACAGATCGGAGTTGCAGCTGCTGCTGCTGTAGAACTCATCTGTTGATGGTGACGTGCGTAGCACGGGGTGTGGAGCCCACGAAGCGGGCCTGATTGACGGCACGGGCACCCGCTCAGGGAGGCGGAGGGTGCCAGTTTGTCCCACCTGGAAGCAGAAGCTCCCGAACAAGATTTCGAGTCCGTCGCCTACGGGCTCGAAATCCTTCATGGTATCCGGCGAGTGGGCGGTGAAGTCAAAGGCGCCGAAGAGGAGGTGATTCTCCGTCGCCGCGGAGTTGTAGATCGATCGGGTCGGAACCGTCACGACCGCACAATCAGCAGCCCCAATTCCCACAGACGGCACCAATTGACGAGGTTTAATCTCGTCAATGCCCATTGTTATGGACTTGGGTTTTGGAGAAGATGGGGATGGTGGAGATCGTGGCACGGTTAACAGACAAGCAACCAGGGGACACGAGATTTACCCAGGTTCAGGCCCCCGGAGGGAAAACCCTACTCCTGCTTGTCTGCTCTTTGATTGCGGCGGAACCGAAGGTTACAAGGTGCGCAGATTCGATCTGGCGTGATGCGTGTGCGAAAGTATGAGTCGAGTTGCCCTAGGACGTGCCCTCCTGGCCTTTATATAGACTTAGGCAGGTCCCGGGCATAGTCCTAGTCGGTTACAAGTTCTAGGGTTTTACCCCTTTGAGTTTCCTATCTCCTCTAGTCTTGCTCTCCAAGGATCCGAAGACGTCATGGGCCTTGGCCACCCGAAAATCTTCATGGGCCAGCGTATGTCTGCCGTGGGCCTTCCTTGGGCTGGACTAGGTATGCTGAAGTTACGCACCCGTAGGGTATAACCATGTCACCTCCACCTCCCAAAATAGCCGTTTGACTTTTCAAATTGGCGTTTGACTTTTCAAACTAGGATTTGATTAAACCCTTTATTTTGTTCAGCGATGACACCTAGTACATGATGCAATCATTCCAACTTGTTGTGACACATTCATGTACCCTTCCCCTCCAGAGTGCCAGAGATTCCGGAACCTTCTAGAACATTCCCGATGAAAACACGGAACCATTCTCCAACCCCGAAACAGGACTTTCCTTATATGAATCTTATTCTCCGGACCATTCCGGATCTCATCGTGAAATCCCGGATCCAATCCAAGACTCCGAACAACATTCGGTCTCTTACTCATCATTCCATAACTTCTCAAACAACGTCGAATCCTTAATTGTGTCTCCCTACGGTTCGTGAATTATGCGGACATGATCGAGACACTTCTCCGAACAATAACCAATAGAGGAATCTGGAAATTCATATGGCTCCCACATATTTCTACGATTACTTTGCGATCGAATGAACCACTTACATGCGATATCAATTTCCCTTTGTCTCGCGATAGTTTACTTATCCGAGGTTATGATCGTCGGTATCTCTGCATACCTAGTTCAACCTCGTTACTGATAAGTACTCTTTTCTCGTTCCCGTGGTATGTGATCCCTTGTGAGCCAGTCACATGCTTGCAAGCTAATTGGATGACATTCCACCGAGAGGGCCCAGAGTATATCTATCCGTCATATGGATGGACAAATCCCACTCTTGATCCATGTGTCTCAACCAATACTTTCCGAACACTCAATGCCATCTTTATAGTCACCCAGTTACGGTGTGGTTTTTGATGTCATCAAAGCATCCTTCCGGTGAAGGTGATATGCATGATCTCATGGTCGAAGGAATTAGGTTACTATGTATCAGAAAGCATATAGCAATTGAACTATTAAAATGACTTGATCTTTATGCTACTCTTATCTATAGGAGTATGTCCACCATATCATTCTCCTAACGATATGATCTTGTTGTTAATAACATCTCAATGTCCATGATAGGGAAACCACAATCATTTATTAACTAACAAGCTAGTATTATAAAGAGGCTTTACTAGGGACTCTCATTTTAGTTTACAAATCACACAAGTATTAATGTTTCCTTGTTAATACTATTATAGCATGAATGTAAACATTTATCATAAACACAAAGATATAATAATAACTACATTTATTATTGCCTCTAGGGCATATCTCCAACAGTCTCCCACTTGCACTAGAGTCATCTAATCTAGATTACATGGTAATATACCGAACACCCATGGAAGTTTGGTGTTGGTCATGTTTTGCCCTCGGGAGAGGTTTAGTCAACGGATCCGCCACATTCAGATCTGTGTGTACTTTGCAAATCTTTATGTCCCCATCTTGGACATGTTCTCGAATAGCGTGAAAACGTAGCTTGATGTGCTTCCGCTTCTTGTGTGACCTTGGTTCTTGCGCATTGGCTATGGCGCCCATGTTATCACAGTAGATAGACATTGGGTCCAGCGCACTTGGAACCACACCCAGCTCTGTAATGAAATCTTTCATCCATATCGCTTCTTGTGAAGCCTCCGAAGCAGCCATGTATTCCGATTCAGTTGAAGATCTCGCCACAACGCTTTGCTTTGCACTCCTCCAGCTAACTGCTGCACCATTCAAAGTAAATACGTATCCAGATTGTGATTTAGAATCATCCGGATCGGTGTTCCAACTAGCATCGGTGTAACCATTAACAACGAGCTGTTCATCACCTCCATAAGAAAGAACCATATCCTTAGTTCTTCTCAAGTACTTAAGGATGTTTTTGACCGCTGTCCAATGATCCACTCCTGGATCACTTTGATATCTGCTAGTTGAACTAACAGCATATGCAATGTCGGGTCTAGTACATAGCATGGCATACATCAGAGATCCTATGGCTGAGGCATAGGGAGTCTTACTCATCCTTTCTCTATCTTCTACCGTTGTCGGAATTTGAGTTTTACTCAAGGTCGTATTGGGCAACATGGGCAAGAACCCTTTATTGCTATCTTCCATTCCAAACCTCTTTAGAACTTTGTCCAAATATGTACTTTGTGACAATGATATTAGGCGTCTTGATCTATGTCTATAAATCTTTATGCCTAATATGTAAGCTGCTTCGCCAAGATCCTTCATTGAAAAATTATTATTCAAATATTCCTTGACACTATTAAGAAGGTCTACATCATTCCCAATCAACAATATGTCATCTACATATAGTATTAAGAATGCTACAGAGCTCCCACTCACTTTCTTGTAAATACAAGCTTCTCCATAAGTTTGTATAAAACCAAAACTTTTGATCACCTTATCAAAACGTTGATTCCAACTTTGGGATGCTTGCCTCAATCCATAGATGGACCGTTGAAGTTTGCATACCTTGTTAGCATCTTTAGGATCGACAAAACCTTTGGGTTGCATCATATACAACTCTTCATCAATGTCTCCATTGAGGAATGCTGTTTTGACATCCATCTGCCATATCTCATAATCATAATATGCAGCGATTGCTAACATAATCCTCACAGACTTTAGCTTCGCTACTGGTGAGAAAGTCTCATCGTAGTCAACTCCTTGAATTTGTTGAAACCCTTTTGCAACAAGTTGAGCTTTATAGACAGTAACATTACCATCAGCATCTGTTTTCTTCTTGAAAATCCATTTGTTCTCGACAGCCTTCCGTCCATCCGGTAAGTCCACCAAAGTCCATACTTGGTTTTCGTACATGGATCCAATCTCGGATTTCATGGCTTCTTGGCATTTATTGGAATCTGGGTTCATCATCGCTTCTTCATATGTCGCAGGGTCATCGGTGTTGTCCACCAACATGACACTCATAACGGGATCATACCAATCAGGAGTGGTACAAGTTCTCGTTGAACTGCGAGGCTCTGTAGCAACTACAACCGAAGTTTCATGATCATCATCATTAGCTACCTCTCTTATTGGTGCAGGCACCACAGGAACTTCTTCCGGTGCTGCGCTACTCGCAAGTTCGAGAGAAGGTTTGACAACCTCGTCGAGTTCTACTTTCCTTCCAGTCACTTCTTTCGAGATAAATTCCTTCTCTAGAAAGGATCCATTCTTGGCAACAAAGATTTTGCCTTCGGATCTATGATATAAGGTATACCCAATAGTTTCCTTCGGGTATCCTATGAAGACGCATTTTTCCGCTTTGGGTTCAAGCTTGTCCGGCTATAACTTCTTTACATAGGCTTCGCAACCCCAAACTTTAAGGAACGACAATTTAGGTTTCTTCCCAAACCATAATTCATACGGTGTCATTTCAACGGATTTAGATGGTGCCCTATTTAAAGTGAATGCGGCTGTTTCTAATGCATAACCCGAAAATGATAGCGGTAAATCTGTAAGTGACATCATAGAACGAACCATATCTAAGAGAGTTCGATTACAACGTTCGGACACACCATTACGCTGTGGTGTTCCCGGCGGTGTCAATTGTGAAAGTATTCCGCATTTCTTCAAATGCTCGCCAAACTCGTAACTTAGATATTCACCTCCACGATCAGAACATAGAAATTAATCTTCTTGTTACGTTGATTCTCTACCTCACTTTGAAATTCCTTAAACTTCTCGAAAGTTTCGGACTTATGTTTCATGAAATAGATATACCCATATCTACTCAAGTCATCTGTGAAGGTAAGAACATAATGATAACCACCGCGCGATTCTACACTCATTGGACCACACACATCGGTATGTATGATTTCCAATAAGTCCGTAGCTCGCTCCATCATACCAGAAAATGGAGTCTTAGTCATTTTACCCATCAGACATGCTTCACATCTTTCAAGTGATTCGAAATCAAGTGATTCAAGAAGTCCATCGGAATGGAGTTTCTTCATACGCTTCACTCCAATGTGACCAAGACGACAGTGCCACATATAGGTCGAATTATCGCTCGATTTCAAACTTTTAGCTTCAATGTTGTTAATATGTGTATTTCCACTATCGAGATTCAATAATAATAGACCATTTATCGTAGGTGCATGTGCATAAAACATATTACTTATATAAATCGAACAACCATTATTCTCGGACTTAAACAAGTAACCGTCTCGCAATAAACAAGATCCCGATATAATGTTCATGCTTAACGCAGGCACCAAATAACAATTATTTAAGTATAAAACTAATCCCGATGGTAGATGAAGAGGTAGCGTGCCGACCGCGATCACATCAACCTTTGATCCGTTTCCCACGCACATCGTCACCTCGTTCTTCGCTAGCTTCCATATATTCTGCAGCACCTGTTTCGAGTTACAAATATGAGCAACCGAACCAGTATCAAATACCCAGGCACTACTACGAGTACTAGTGAGATACACATCAATAACATGTATATCGGATATACCTTTCTTCTTGATGTTGCCGTTCTTCAAATCCGCCAAGTACTTTGGGCAATTCCGCTTCCAGTGACCTTCTCCCTTGCAGTAAAAGCACTCAGTATCAGGCTTAGGTCTAGCCTTGGTCTTCTTTGTCGGCGCGGTAACTTTCTTACCACCCTTCTTGAAGTGTCCCTTTTTCTTAGACTTGCCTTTCTTGAATTTGGTGGTCTTATTGACCATCAACACTTGGTGCTCTTTCTTGATCTCCACTTCTGCAGATTTTAACATGGCGAGGAGTTCTGGCAACTTCTTGTTCATGTTTTGAATATTGTAGTTCATCACAAAGTTCTTGTAACTTGGTGTAGTGATTGGAGGACACGATAAATCCCCAAAGCATTAGGAATCACTATACCCAAGCTTTGAAGTTTGTTTGCGTGCCCAGACATCTTAAGCACATGCTCACTGACAGAGCTGCCCTTTTCCATCTTGCAGTTAAAGAACTTTTCAGAAGCCTCATAGCTCTCAATTTCCGCGTGAGTCTCAAAGATAAATTTGAGATCACGGACAATATCATGTGGGTCTGAATTCTCAAACCTTTTCTGAAGCTCCGATTCTAAACCATACAAGATAGCACACTGAACTGTGGAGTACTGAGTCTTCCGAGCGAGGTAAACATTCTTTACTTCATCGGTAGCAGTAGATGCAGGTGGGTCACCCAGCGGTGCATCCAGCACATAGGTCAAATTACCAGCTGTGAGGACAATCCTCAAATTGCGGAACCAATCCACGAAGTTGCTTCCATTGTTTTTCAACTTTTCTTTCTCTAGGAACGCATTAAAATTGATGGTAGGGGCCGCCATTGATCTACAACATATTTGAAATAGTTTAGACTAAGTTTATGACAAATTGAGTTCTAATTAATAGTTAAATTAATCTAGGTGAACTCTCACTCAAAACAATATCCCTCACATTCTTTTAGTGATCACAAGAACCAAATCCACCACATCAACACCGATCATCATGAGAGTTGATGTAGCTTCAATGGCGAACAATCGACATGTTCATCATATCTACTATATGATTCATGCTTTACCTTTCAGTGATTCGTGTTTCGAGACCTGTCTGTACATGCTAGGCTCGTTAAGATCAAACCTTAGCTTCCGCATGAGCAAATCTGGCTTGCTCACGTTGTATACACTTGCGGAATCTAACACACTCGATCATCACGTGGTGCTTCGAAACAACAAGCTTTAGCAACGGTGCTTACTAAGGGTGAACACTTTAAAACTTGAAATTCATGTGCATGAGGGATCATCTTATAATGCTACCGTCGTTAACTAAGCAATACAAGATGCATAAAGGATTAACATCACATGCAATTCATAATATGTGATATGATATGGCCTTTCTTCTTTGTGCTTCCGATCTCCATTGTGGCGCCCCGCAAAAACCACTACTAGAAAATCGCGTTGATTTTGTGCATTGCATCATCATGACATCAGCATGCATCTAATTGATTAAAACTATTTTGCTAAAAGACCTACTTTGTTTCCTATATTAATATCCTCCCCCTTTGTTCAAACCAAACCGTCGGTCCAGCCGGATCTTTTATTCATCTAAAACTATTCACAAAATTTATTTTTAAAATAAAAGAAAACCCTAGTCAAAAATATCTAATCCTAAAACTACCCAGTCCTATTCTACCCACTCTGCCTCCACCTCACCCCACCCAATAGCCCCCGCCACCTCGCCACTCTCCTACCCCTATCCTATCCTATGCCGCCACCTCACCAACCCCACCCCACATCCCCAACACCACACACGCAACACCCACAGCACGCACACCACACGCAGCCACAACACGCCCCACCCTGGCCCACCTCTGGCCCCACCACCCGTCGCCTGTCCCCTACCCTCTCTCTCTTCCTCCCCCGCTCGACCCCCACCTACCGCGACCCTGCGCCCCGCCTCTCCCTTCTCGGCTCGATCCGCCACCGCCTCCTCTCCCTTCGCCAGGCGCCGCCGCTCGCCACCACCCTCTGCCTCGCCGCGCCTTCACCCTCGTCGGCCGCCTCTCGGGGGCTCCTCCTCCGTCGATCTCCCTCCGCCGCCGGCGCCCCCTTGGGTCCCCGCGCTTTCCGCCCCTCCGAGCCGCGCCGTCGGCCGCGTCCTCCTCCGCCTCTGCGCCGCCGCCCACCAGGATCCCTCGCCGCCGCCTGCCTAGCGCCCCTGCTCGTCTCGGCCGCCTCCCGTTCCAGCGACCCCGCACGCTCCTCCCCGCAACCTCCGCTCGCCGCCGCCACCTCGCGCTCGCTCTCTGCTGCCGTCGTCGCCTTCCGGTTCCTCTGCTCGCATCCATCGCCTCTGCACCACCTGCGGCCGTCGCCTCCCGGCCGCGTCGTCACCAACCCTCCCCGCCGCCGCCTTCCGTTCTCCTCCGTGCGCCCCCCTACAGGCAGACGCCCCGCCACCTGGCCTCCTCACCACCGTCGCGCTCCGCCCGGAGCTCCCCTCCAGCGCCTATCAACCGCCTCCGCGACCTCCTCCCCATCGCCGGCTCGCTGCCGCCAGGGCTCCTCCTCCGCGGGGCCTGGTTCTGCACCGCCTCCTCCCGACACCATCCTTCCCCGCCGCCAGCACCTGGTGCTCCCGTCCGCCGGCTCCATGCCCTGCTGTTGTCGCCTCCCTGTGCCGGTCCTCTGTCCTCCAGGGAATAGTCAACCTCGCTTGAGCTCTGCCTCGCGCCCCTGTTCGGTTCTGACCCTCGGCCTCATCTCTGCTACTGTGCCTACTCCCCCAGCGTGCGCTTGTCGGTGACCCTGCGTCCGCCACCGTGGGCCCTTCTCCAGCCACAACCCAAACCGCATACACCGCTAGGGTCTTCCCAACCTTGTCGCAGAGGTCTGTGTTCAATTACCCAACCCGAGTTGGTGTTTTGGTGACGTCGTCGTTGGCCTGATGTCCCCAGTTCTCGCCAAGTAATTTGTGTGATGTCTACCTCCTGGAGCCCTACGAATGACCACCGACAAGATCTCCATCACGGACTCCAAGGACTCCCTCACGGACATCAGGCGCCAAGATCGCCATCGACAATGGAACCAAGACCGAACCCGGTGGCTTTTGCTAGACCATCAACAAGATCTACAATGGGACGCCATGACTGGGACCCCGGACCCGAAGACCACATGTGCGACAAGTACTCCTTCCCGGATGCGATGCTCGAGAACACGGACGGTAAGGACACCGACGCAGAACGCAAAGTTCTTCATCCCGAACGCCAAGACCGACCTGATACGCGGGCCCGACAAGATCGACACCGACCAGGGCGAGTCCGATGCGCCCCCCCCCCCCCCCGACGCCACACCAAGTCCTTCTTCCTAGGACGACAAGCTCTCCATCTTGTATCCGACCTTCGAAGACCGATCCCGTCGAACCCTGAACCCTGAGACCGAACCCCGAACCCCTCGAACCCCAAGACCGTCTGAACCCAGATGTGTGAACCTTTTCCCTATGCCCCTATTTTTATAATGATATAGACTTGTTGCATTAAATCAAACATGTTTGCATACATATTTATGTGGTTTGGGGGCCTTATGCCGATTCACCTAAATTAAATATGGGATCCATATGCGGGCAAATCTAGTCTTATATTGGCCCCATTTAAATTTGTGTAGCGAACCGGTGATATATTTTGCCATGTTAAGACAACATTTAAATTGCGGGGTATCTAAACAACTAGAACCATATAATTAATTGTCAGTACCTCGGTTCCGCTTAATATGGCCTAATTGCATCGCATGCTTGCCATGTCATACATCATGCATGCATCATGCCCGATCTTTTGCCGTAGTATTAAATAGTGCATCCGGTGTTTATTCTAGTGTTTTGCTTCTTCGCGGATAAGGCCGTTGAGTTGATGTGATCCTCGACCCGATCTTGGATGAACCTTCGGCAATGTTTTTCAGGCGAGCATCTCCCCCTTTCTACCTATCTTACTTTTATAGTATTTATTCCCTCCTGTTGATCTATTGCTATCTGTGTTGAGATGCTCTAGTTTTCGTACCCGTGATATCCCTTGCAGCCTTATATTGCCTTGGACACCTCCTATTACCTGTTGTTGGTAGATAGTTGGACCTGCGCGTCGTAGTCGCTTGCTCAAGTGCTGTTGCGTGTCGTCAAGTACCACAGTTGTTGGAGTATTGCCGTGTGTTTATTGTTGGAGATGATCAAGACTTTAATTACTGTTTAATAACTAAAATTGAAGTAGGTAAATGCAGAGGCACAGGTGGACAATAGATGTTATTTGGTTGTTAACCGTCCACTTGTGTCCCGTAGGACCCCGAGTACTTGATACTTGTTCCTTGAATATTCGCGCTATCCACATCCGGGAGGATTATGGGACCCCCCTGAGCCAGAGCTTGATTCATTCTTATTTCTTGGGGCCACAAACTAGTTTGAGGTTTTATTTACTATCCTGTACTTATGCCATGCTTTACTGCTTTATTTACGATTGTGCGAGGAGAACCTGTACTGTTTAGGATCGTGACCCGTTTTTGCGGTATCGACAAGCCCAGTCACACTTTTGGGTTCCCAGTCGTTTACTGCCGGCCCCACAAACCTTGAGTCCGTCTCGAAGTTAGCTAACTTCGTTGCGGGTATACTTAATGGGGTGGCCCCCTGAAATATTTCTGAATCTTGTGATTGCTTTGTCGTGAAAGCCTCGTTGGGTTTTGATTTGGTTTTTCCGAGGTTGATTGAGTGTGTGTTGCTATTTGTGCACCCCTGCAGGGTAAAACTTTCTGAAAGCCGTGTCCGCGGTTATGGACGACTTGGAGCACATTATCTCGATCATAGACAACTATAACTAAAGTAGTGCTATAAATTGACTTTATAATGACTAGTAAACAGCTTCACTATAATGGAATGGCTAAATAAAATTGCCAACAATTGCTTGTTTGGGCTGTCGCTTGCTACCATTGTACCTGACTAGTAAGTATTGCAACTATAACGGAATGGCTAAATAAAAGTACCAACAACTGTTGGGTTTGGGATATCTCATGCTATTTGCATCTGACTAGTAATTGCTGCAACTACAGTGGAATGGTTAACTAAAAGTGCCCACTGCTTATTATATCAGGATGACTATCTATACCTGACTAGTAATTGCTGCAACGATAACTGAATAAATAAAACTGCCAACGGTGTGAGTTCCTCGGTTGACTTCCTCGTTTGGTCTCGAGGGGGAAACACCAGGAAGGGTATGTTTGGTGGTAGTATCAGGTTGGTTCCAGATAGGTCTTTCTTACCCCTCTCTGATAGTCGTCAGTTGTATCGAGTCTCTATAGGTTGTTTAGTGCATGCTGCCGCTGCCGCTTCAGTCCACCATACCTATGTAGGCGAGGACCGCCGAATTCTAGCCTCGCCGTGTACTGGCCTCAGTACTGACCGCTCTCTCTTTTTCCTTTGCCCTTCGTCGGCACCCCTTTTGTTTAAGCAGGTTTGAGGTCGACGTCGTTAGCAAGGTTACCCTTCCGGCTTGGCCTGGGCAGGGTTATGGACGCCATTGGTTATTCTTCAGGGCTCTTAGCCCCATTTGCATCTTGTCCGTAGCTGGGCGCTCTATCATTTTCAAGGTGATTTGGATCTTTGTTCTGTATATCTGTATTCTTGACTCATGGAGTCGTGTTGTATATATATCTGTTCTGTGGGTCCCATCGAGGACTTTTGTGTAATGTTATTACTTCGTTTTCCACCCGCACGCAAGTGCCTGGTGGGCACCTTTGAATCGTTTCTATGCGGGTTTGGCGGGAAGCGCTGAAACTTTCATAGGGCCGATTCTGAGGGTGTTACAGAGTGGTATCAGAGCTCAGAAGTTGCGATACCCCACAAGTCCAGCCTGTAGGATAACCTAGCTAACGGCCGAAGTAGAGTGTCAAAACTATTTTTGAAAATCGGTTGGATAGTTCTGATTAGGTCTGATTTTACTCCTTACCCCTCTGCTGCTCTCCTCTCACGTCTACGCGTTTTGAATCCACCTCTTATCTTTTCTTCGAGTCTAGGATTTCTCGTGGTTGGGTTTCTGTCGTACCTTTAAGGTTTCGCTTCTTTCCTATTATAACGATGGCGCTACAAACATCTTATCTGCATCTCGTTTGGTGTACCCTTCATCCAATCTTTTTGTTCTTGAACTCTTTATCTATATGTGTACCTTGCTGGATATCCGTATCGTTGAAAAACATATGAGAAGGACGAGCATTGGTGAAGTTGGAGTATACCTTGAGCATGTGTTGTTCATGCCAATGGAGCCATCGCGGAACCTAATCATTGTGTCTTTCATACGATTTCTGTTGTATCTTCTGGTGTTTTCCGATGTGATGACCTCATCTACATCAGATCCAATGCAGAGCTGGCCTCATCCCTTTGTTCCGGAT
This sequence comes from Avena sativa, assembly GCA_916181665.1. Classification (NCBI taxonomy): domain Eukaryota; kingdom Viridiplantae; phylum Streptophyta; class Magnoliopsida; order Poales; family Poaceae; genus Avena; species Avena sativa. The sequence continues at coordinate 179,115,367 of OV702284.1, read as the reverse complement.
ACCGCTTATGAAGATCTTCATTCTAAATTTCGAGAGTTGTGTTACCTGATTTTCCTATTCATGTATAGAGTTGATAGTTGGGAACGGGATGGACTGATCACCCTACCCGACTCTTACTGTTCACTCTTGTACATCGAACTGGTGGATCAATGTAACTTTTCCTCTTCTCATGGAAGTTAGAGTTGGCCTTATCTTTTGATACCTCTACCTTCGTCCTTTGTTTCTCCGGAGTGTTCTCTCGACGAATGTGAGCAACGACCCTTTGTTGGTGGTGTTGCCGATTTCAAGATGGAGAAGGAATCATTGTTAGTGATGTCGCGATGATCTACCCGAAGCGAGAAGATGCAGATCGCCGACCTTCCTTCCGGTACCATGAGGCGGATCTCGAGGGCGAGATCCATTGTTAGTGGTGTCGAATTGTGGCGCCCCGCAAAAACCACCACTAGAAAATCGCGTTGATTTTGTGCATTGCATCATCATGACATCAGCATGCATCTAATTGATTCAAACTATTTTGCTAAAAGACCTACTTTGTTTCCTATATTAATATCATCCCCCTTTGTTCAAACCAAACCGTTGGTCCAGCCGGATCTTTTATTCATCTAAAACTATTCGCAAAATTTATTTTTAAAATAAAAGAAAACCCTAGTCAAAAATATCTAATCCTAAAACTACCCAGTCCTATTCTACCCACTCTGCCTCCATCTCACCCCACCCAATAGCCCCCGCCACCTCGCCACTCTCCTCCCCCTATCCTATCCTATGCCGCCACCTCACCAACCCCACCCCACATCCCCAACGCCACACACGCAACACACACAGCACACACACCACACGCAGCCACAACACGCCCCACCCTGGCCCACCTCTGGCCCCACCACCCGTCGCCTGTCCCCTACCCTCTCTCTCTTCCTCCCCCGCTCGACCCCCACCTACCGCGACCCTGCGCCCCGCCTCTCCCTTCTCGGCTCGATCCGCCACCGACTCCTCTCTCTTCGCCACGTGCCACCGCTCGCCACCACCCTCTGCCTCGCCGCGCCTTCGCCCTCGTCGGCCGCCGCTCGGGGGCTCCTCCTCCGTCGAGCTCCCTCCGCCGCTGGCGCCCCCTTGGGTCCCCGCGCGTTCCGCCCCTCCGAGCCACGCCGTCGGCCGCGTCCTCCTCCGCCTCTGCGCCGCCGCCCACCAGGATCCCTCGCCGCCGCCTGCCTAGCGCCCCTGCTCGTCTCGGCCGCCTCCCGTTCCAGCGACCCCGCACGCTCCTCCCCGCAACCTCCGCTCGCCCCCGCCACCTCGCGCTCGCTCTCTGCTGCCGCCGTCGCCTTCCGGTTCCTCTGCTCGCATCTATCGCCTCTGCACCACCTGCGGCCGCCGCCTCCCGGCCGTGTCGTCACCAACCCTCCCCGCCGCCGCCTGGACAGCGACCAACGGCCGCCGCCTTCCGTTCTCCTCCGTGCGCCCCGCTACAGGCAGACTCCCCGCCACCTGGCCTCCTCACCACCGTCGCGCTCCGCCCGGAGCTCCCCTCCAGCGCCTGTCAACCGCCTCCGCGACCTCCTCCCCATCGCCGGCTCGCTGCCGCCAGGGCTCCTCCTCCGCGGGACCTGGTTCTGCACCGCCTCCTCCCGACACCATCCTTCCCCGCCGCCAGCACCTGGTGCTCCCGTTCGCCGGCTCCATGCCCTGCTGTTGTCGCCTCCCTATGCCAGTCCTCTGTCCTCCAGGGCACTGTCAACCTCGCTTAAGCTCTGCCTCGCGCCCCTGTTCGGTTCTGACCCTCGGCCTCATCTCTGCTACTGTGCCTACTCCCCCAGCGTGCGCTTGTCGGTGACCCTGCGTCCGCCATCGTGGGCCCTTCTCCAGCCACAACCCAAACCGCATACACCGCTAGGGTCTTCCCAACCTTGTCGCTGAGGTCTGTGTTCAATTACCCAACCCGAGTTGGTGTTTTGGTGACGTCGTCGTTGGCCTGATGTCCCCAGTTCTCGCCAAGTAATTTGTGTGATGTCTACCTCCTGGAGCCCTACGAATGACCACCGACAAGATCTCCATCACGGACTCCAAGGACTCCCTCACGGACATTAGGCGCCAAGATCGCCATCGACAATGGAACCAAGACCGAACCCGGTGGCTTTTGCTGGACCATCAACAAGATCTACAATGGGACGCCATGACTGGGACCCCGGACCCGAAGACCACATGTGCGACAAGTACTCCTTCCCGGATGCGATGCTCGAGAACACGGACGGTAAGGACACCGACGCAGAACGCCAAGTTCTTCATCCCGAACGCCAAGACCGACCTGATACGCGGGCCCGACAAGATCGACACCGACCAGGGCGAGTCCGATGCCCCCCCGACGCCACACCAAGTCCTTCTTCCTAGGACGACAAGCTCTCCATCTTGTATCCGACCTTCGAAGACTGATCCCGTCGAACCCTGAACCCTGAGACCGAACCCCGAACCCCTCGAACCCCAAGATCGTCCGAACCCAGATGTGTGAACCTTTTCCCTAAGCCCCTATTTTTATAATGATATAGACTTGTTGCATTAAATCAAACATGTTTGCATACATATTTATGTGGTTTGGGGGCCTTATGCCGATTCACCTAAATTAAATATGGGATCCATATGCGGGCAAATCTAGTCTTATATTGGCCCCATTTAAATTTGTGTAGCGAACCGGTGATATATTTTGCCATGTTAAGACAACATTTAAATTGCAGGGTATCTAAACAACTAGAACCATATAATTAATTGTCGGTACCTCGGTTTCGCTTAATATGGCCTAATTGCATCGCATGCTTGCCATGTCATACATCATGCATGCATCATGCCCGATCTTTTGCCGTAGTATTAAATAGTGCATCCGGTGTTTATTCTAGTGTTTTGCTTCTTCGCGGATAAGGCCGTTGAGTTGATGTGAGCGTCGACCCGATCTTGGATGAACCTTCGGCAATGTTTTTCAGGCGAGCATCTCCCCCTTTCTACCTATCTTACTTTTATAGTATTTATTCCCTCCTGTTGATCTATTGCTATCTGTGTTGCGATGATCTAGTTTTCGTACCCGTGATATCCCTTGCAGCCTTATATTGCCTTGGACACCTCCTATTACCTGTTGTTGGTAGATAGTTGGACCTGCGCGTCGTAGTCGCTTGCTCAAGTGCTGTTGCGTGTCGTCAAGTACCACAGTTGTTGGAGTATTGCCGTGTGTTTATTGTTGGAGATGATCAAGACTTTAATTACTGTTTAATAACTAAAATTGAAGTAGGTAAATGCAGAGGCACAGGTGGGCAATAGATGTTATTTGGTTGTTAACCGTCCACTTGTGTCCCGTAGGACCCCGAGTACTTGATACCTGTTCCTTGAATATTCGCGCTATCCACATACGGGAGGATTATGGGACCCCCCTGAGCCAGAGTTTGATTCATTCTTATTTCTTGGGGCCACAAACTAGTTTGAGGTTTTATTTACTATCCTGTACTTATGCCATGATTTACTGCTTTATTTACGATTGTGCGAGGAGCACCTGTACTGTTTAGGATCGTGACCCGTTTTCGCGGTATCGACAAGCCCAGTCACACTTTCGGGTTCCCAGTCGTTTACAGCCGGCCCCACAAACCTTGAGTCCGTTTCGAAGTCAGCTAACTTCGTTGCGGGTATACTTAATGGGGTGGCCCCCTGAAATATTTCTGAATCTTGTGATTGCTTTGTCGTGAAAGCCTCGTTGGGTTTTGATTTGGTTTTTCCGAGGTTGATCGAGTGTGTGTTGCTATTTGTGCACCCCTGCAGGGTAAAACTTTCTGAAAGCCGTGTCCGCGGTTATGGACGACTTGGAGCACAGTATCTCGATCATAGACAACTATAACTAAAGTAGTGCTATAAATTTGACTTTATAATGACTAGTAAACAGCTTCACTATAATGGAATGGCTAAATAAAATTGCCAACAATTGTTTGTTTGGGCTGTCGCTTGCTACCATTGTACCTGACTAGTAAGTATTGCAACTATAACGGAATGGCTAAATAAAAGTACCAACAACTGCTGGGTTTGGGATATCTCATGCTATTTGTATCTGACTAGTAATTGCTGCAACTACAACGGAATGTTTAACTAAAAGTGCCCACTGCTTATTATATCAGGATGACTATCTATACCAGACTAGTAATTGCTGCAACGATAACTGAATAAATAAAACTGCCAACGGTGTGAGTTCCTCGGTTGACTTCCTCGTTTGGTCTCGAGGGGGAAACACCAGGAAGGGTATGTTTGGTGGTAGTATCAGGTTGGTTCCGGATAGGTCTTTCTTACCCCTCTCTGATAGCCGTCAGTTGTATCGAGTCTCTATAGGTTGTTTAGTGCATGCTGCCGCTGCCGCTTCAGTCCACCATACCTATGTAGGCGAGGACCGCCGAATTCTAGCCTCGCCGTGTACTGGCCTCAGTACTGACCGCTCTCTCTTTTTCCTTTGCCCTTCGTCGGCACCCCTTTTTTTTAAGCAGGTTTGAGGTCGACGTCGTTAGCAGTGTTACCCTTCCGGCTTGGCCTGGGCAGGGTTATGGACGCCATTGGTTATTCTTCAGGGCTCTTAGCCCCATTTGCATCTTGTCCGTAGCTGGGCGCTCTATCGTTTTCAAGGTGATTTGGATCTTTGTTCTGTATATCTGTATTCTTGACTCATGGAGTCGTGTTGTATATATATATCTGTTCTGTGGGTCCCATCGAGGACTGTTGTGTAATGTTATTACTTCGTTTTCCACCCGCACGCAAGTGCCTGGTGGGCACCTTTGAATCGTTTCTATGCGGGTTTGGCGGGAAGCGCTGAAACTTGCATAGGGCCGATTCTGAGGGTGTTACATCCATCTTCAAGCACGAACATGATATCCATCATCACCGGTATTGCATCAAGGTCAATGATGCTGCTCCATGGTTGTCAACAACCGGCTTCAACTATTACAACTACTTTGAATAGACACGCGGGTCTTAACAGAAATTAAATACAACCATATGGCTCCTGCCGGTTGCCAACTTACAATAAGGAACATTGCATACATCAAATATAATCACAATCATGGCCATATCACATCACAGCACACCCCTGCAAAACAAAGTTAGATGCCTCTACTTTCTTTGCATATTTTACGTGGTTTGGGGATTTCAATAAGTGTCGTTCTAACTTACGAACAAGAACCACAACATTGATACTAGCATTGTCAATCACCCGTTGTAAATTGAATCTTAACTATGTTGGGAGAAACAGGCACCCACAAAGCCACTTATGCAATACAAGTTGCATGTCAAGCGTGGAGCAAGTCTCATGAACGATGTCATGTAAGGTTAGCCCGGGCCGCTTCATCCCACCATCCCGCAAGATGCAAAGTACACAAGAAGCAATCGACAACAAAAGCATCAACGCCCACAATGACCATTGTGTTCTACTCGTGCAACAGATCTACATATAGACACGGCTCTGATACCACTGTAGGGTTTCGTAGCATGGAAAACAAAAAATTTCTACCGCATACAAAAAACAAGCTAAGATCTATCTACTAGATTGTAGCAACGAGTCGATGGAATAACTCACCCTCGAAGATTCCAAAGTGTTTAACGAGAGCGGATTCTCGTGGGTGATATAGTCGTACTCTTGCCGATCTCAAGATCGTGTAGACGATCCTTCCGGCGCTGCGTTCCGGCAGCGCTTCCGCAGTCAGTCACACGTTCGGTACTCGACGAAGACCTTCCTCTCCCTTGTTCCAGCAGGCAGCGGAGGATGTAGCACTCTCCTCGCGATTCCGGCAGCACAACGGCGTGGTACCGGAAGTAGAGGGGAGATCTCGCAGGGCTTCGCCTTAAGCCGGAGCGAGTATGGTGGACTATGAGAGAGAGCCTCGGCGATCTAGGGTTTAGACGCACCAAGGAGGAGCAAGGCCGGCGGCTAGGGTTTGCCTAGGCGGCGGCTTGCCCTAGGCGGCGGCAACAGGAGGTGGCGGCGCCGACGGCTAAGAGCTAGGGTTTTGGGTGGAGGTGTTTTGTACTTGGGAGGGGCAGCCCTGCCCCTCCTTATATAGGTGGAGGGGGCATGCCAGGGGAGGGGAGTCCCTCCCCAACTCGGATTCCAAGTGGGCCGGAGGTGGAGGGAGGGAACTCCTCCCCAAGTAGGTTTCCTACTTCCCCTCCACCTCCCAAAATAGCCGTTTGACTTTTCAAATTGGCGTTTGACTTTTCAAACTAGGATTTGATTAAACCCTTTATTTTGTTCAGCGATGACACCTAGTACATGATGCAATCATTCCAACTTGTTGTGACACATTCATGTACCCTTCCCCTCCGGAGTGCTGGACATTCCGGAACCTTCTAGAACATTCCCGATGAAAACACCGGAACCATTCTCCAACCCCGAAACAGGACTTTCCTTATATGAATCTTATTCTCCGGACCATTCCGGATCTCCTAGTGATATCCCGGATCCCATCCGAGACTCCGAACAACATTCGGTCTCTTACTCATCATTCCATAACTACTCAAACAATGTCGAATCCTTAAGTGTGTCTCCCTACGGTTCATGAATTATGCGGACATGATCGAGACACTTCTCCGAACAATAACCAATAGAGGAATCTAGAAATTCATATGGCTCCCACATATTTCTACGATTACTTTGTGATCGAATGAACCACTTACATACGATACCAATTTCCCTTTGTCTCACGATAGTTTACTTATCCGAGGTTATGATCGTCGGTATCTCTGCATACCTAGTACAACCTCGTTACTGATAAGTACTCTTTTCTCGTTCCCGTGGTACGTGATCCCTTGTGAGCCAGTCACATGCTTGCAAGCTAATTGGATGACATTCCACCGAGAGGGCCTAGAGTATATCTATCCGTCATATGGATTGACAAATCCCACTCTTGATCCATGTGTCTCAACCAATACTTTCCGAACACTCAATGCCATCTTTATAGCCACCCAGTTACGGTGTGGTGTTTGATGTCATCAAAGCATCCTTTCGGTGAAGGTGATATGCATGATCTCATGGTCGATGGAATTAGGTTACTATGTATCAGAAAGCATATAGCAATTGAACTATTAAAATGACTTGATCTTTATGCTACGCTTATCTATTGGAGTATGTCCACCATATCATTCTCCTAACGATATGATCTTGTTGTTAATAACATCTCAATGTCCATGATAGGGAAACCACAATCATTTATTAACCAACAAGCTATTATTATAAAGAGGCTTTACTAGGGACTCTTATTTTAGTTTACAAATCACACAAGTATTAATGTTTCCTTGTTAATACTATTAAGCATGAATGTAAACATTTATCATAAACACAAAGATATAATAATAACTACATTTATTATTGCCTCTAGGGCATATCTCCAACAGAAGATGGCCTAGTGTTTCACCAACTGGAAGAAAAGATTGCACCTTGACTATGTCGTGAAAGAGAAGACTCCGGATTTCAAGAAGATTCAGTTTGAGAAGATAAAACCATTCTGGGTTGAGTTTGTGAATTACAAGAAATCAGAAAAAGCTAAGAAAATGTCTGCAACGAATAAGCTGAATGCTGCTAACAAGAAGTATCACCATAATGTGGCTACAGGGCTGGCATTCCTAAGTGGAGGAAACTTGAGGATGAACTGCGTGCTAAAAAGATCATCCCAGAGACACACGATTGGATCGAACGTGCAAGGAATTGGTTTTACGGGCATGGGGGCACGTTGGACTTGGAAGGGAAGTGTATATATAACATACGACATAAAGAAGACCCCTTTCCAATCGAGAAGATGAGAAAAGCAGTAAAGGTTGTTAAAGATGGGGACTTCATTCCCGATAGAGAGAATGATGAGCTCACACTCGCCCTTGGAAATAAGGAACATGATGGACGAACACGAGGCACAAGCGGCTCCCAACCATGGAGGACTGAGTTTCCCGAAGAGAGGAAGAAATATCCTGATAGAAGCCGTCAGAGGAGAAAGGACAAGGCAGAAGTTGAAGCAGATATTCAGAAAGAGTGAATGCGTATAATTGAAGAATGAATAAAGCAACAACAAGATGAAATTAACACACTTAAAGAGTTGTCACATCCCAAATTTTAGATTTGGTCTTGCATATCATTCATTGCATCGCATCATATCTTACCATGCATTACCGTCGAGTAGAGAGGTTCGGCGAAACGCCTATTGCAAAACCCTATTTTGTTTCGATCCAAGTTTCCTGCGGGGAGCTCTAGTAAGACTTGCTACAACCACCCCTGTAGGTTCAAGCTTTTGCTCAAACTTCGACTGAAGGTTGTGCCCCTCGACGATACGAACCCGTAGGCGCGAAAATCGCTCCAATCGGAGTTCGTATGCAAAAGACTCGGACGTTTTAGTAAACCGCCGGAAAACCGTCCGAAAATCCGGACCGATTTCCGAATCGGAGTCAAATCTCGACCGATTCGGGTCAGGATTTTTTTTTCTTTTTCTTCTTCTCACGCGTGGGACTATTTGAAGGGGGCCCCACCCCTGCCTCGATTCCCGTGCCTCCCAGAACCCCCGCCGCCACAGGCCCCGCGCGACCTCCCTGGCGCCGCCTCCTGGCGCACGTACGCCGCCTGCCACCTTCGCCTCGCCGGCGCCGGCCACCCCTCCGTCGCCGTTCGTCGCCGCGTCTGTTGCCGGGTTCGTCTCGCCGCCCTGTTTCCGTTCCCGTACTCCGCGTCTCCATCCGCCGCCGCCAACTGCGCCCTGCAGATCGCCGCGTACGCGCACGGGTTTATTGTTCCGGGAGCCGTAGTTGACCGTGTGTGTACGTGCAGGTAGAACCACGACGCCGGAACCGACCGTCGCCGCCGTCCGGAGCTCGCCGGAGTTCGTTTCGCAGTCCGTTTCCGGTAAGACAGCAGCCACCGTCAGATCTCAGATCAGCGGCTTAGATCGTTCGTTGACTGGTCAGCATCCCAGGCGTTGACTAGTCAGACGCCCAGTCAGCGCCCAGTCATCAGACACAGTTGACTGGGTCAATTTCGTTAATCCTATTAGTTGACAGATTTCGGTAGAATCTTGTAAATTGCGTAGAAATGAAACCGCTTGGCAAAAAATTGCAAATAAAATATGTACGCGTTCAGTGAGTCGTGTAGAATCTCGCTGTAGCTTTGGTTCAGACTTTTACTATCAGGTTTAGTACAGTTTAATCAAACTAGTTAGTGGCCTTTTTGGAGTAATAAATTCGTAGTAAAAGTTTCGTAGCTCCAAAAATCGCGTATGATATGTCCCTGAACTCGTGTGAACGAGGGGAATCTCATCGTGAAATAAAAAGATAGGCTTACAGTAAAAACTTCTGCAGTATTTGTCTAATGGCTTTCTGCAAAGTTTTAATTACTCGGGATGTTTTATAACTCCTTTTTGAGTAATTCCAATTGGTACTGTTTCTTATCAGCGATGCCTATGCGGTAGAATTTTTCCAGGATTTTACGAACTGTTTACTACCGGTAGTGAATTATTTAAGTTCTAGCTCTAGTAGTGATCACCACTTTTGGTTAATAGTTTCCCTTGCGCCAAATCTATTTTCCATGCATGTATTCGGTAGTAATATGAATTAGTACTATGTGGTGCAGCTGTAGCACCAATTCACTTGCCGTTCTTGCATTCATGCATCATCTTTGTTGCATATGTTTGTGAATTGTTTGTTTATGAATGCAATTGTGTCGTGTAGATTGTGTGGAGTGCAACCCTTGCTCGTGTGTGGATTGTTTTTCCGACCGCTACAACCAAGGCAAGTAGATGCTACTTTGTTCATGATATCGTCCTACTATTTTCATTGCATTGTCGTGTATTTTGTAGATGCATGTGTAGGATGATACTATCGCTATGCTATGCCCTATTATGTGGTAGGACCCTCTTTGTAGATGAACCACCGTTGGTAGATGTGCTTAGCCATGCTTGATGAACGAGGGCCGGGTTACATCATTGACACTTGTTTTCTCAAAGTATTGGTTTGCGAAAACTAAAACAACTTAATCAATGAATCATCTGGGCGTGATGGGATTGATAATTTTTGGTAGTTTCATTGCGGAAAGGCACCCAGGTATCAAGAGAGAATGATTGGCTTCTTTATTGTGTAGCTTACGTGTACAACCATGTGCCAATAATGGAATGGGCGGTTGGTTGGACTTAGTAGGTTGTGGTAACTCGAACCCGCGTATCCAGAGATGTAGAATTTTGGTAGGTTGGACCGGTGCGCGTCGGGATTGAGGAGCTACTTCCCGAACAGTCTCTTCTTGGTTTTCTCCCTATCATCACCCAAAATGAGAGTGATGGTACGAGCTGGGCTGGCCAAGTCACATGGGTAAAGTGTACTAACCTCTGCAGAGTGTATAATCTAATCGATTAGCCGTGTCCCCGGTTATGGACATCTGAGTTGCTAGATATTGATTCCATGACATGTTTCTCGCTCATTCTAATTTCATAATTGTTTTAATATTGTTGGGTTAACTTAATTGGGATCTTTTCAAAGAAAATTCAAAAATGTTTATGAAAGTAGGACAAAGTTTTTTGCAAATGCAAGCCAGACACAGCTCCACTTGCCAAATATGCATGTAGTTGTTAGTACTATTGTCTCCTTTACTAGCTCTACTTGCCATACATTCCATGTATTGACCCTTCGGGGCTGTTGCGTTTTATGCTGCAGGTTATTCCGATTCTGATTGATCGTTATAGGCCACGGTACTCCACTCGGCACTTGTTCACTTGTGGGCAATTTGAAGATTGGAGGATTTACTCGCTTTTGTTGCTACCTGAACAATTTGAGCTAGCTTTATGCTAAGCCTTTACATTGTAATAATGGTACTCTGGATCTTGTAGATCATGATACACGGTTATTTGCTATGATTATCTATCTTACTCTATTGTGGGCCAATGAACCGATCCAGGGATTGGCATGACACATAGAGGCCACGGTCTTATCAGAACCGGGGTGTCACAGGATGGTATCAGAGCCCGTGTGTCGACTGTAGGATCGTGACCTAGGATTGGATTAGGAAGCCATAGAATTATTAAAGCCTATATTAACTCTGTCTTTCATCTTATGCCTTTCACCCTCGTATATTCTTACCATATGCTATTCTCACACTTTCCTCTTTTACTTGATAGATGGGAGACGTCAGGACTGAGTATGTCACCATGGAGTCACCAAGGCCCTTTGCAAGACAGTTAGCTCAGCTCTCGCAGTCATTGGGATTGCCACTGCCCATGTTCAAGGGAAGAAGGCTGTACACCTATGGGTATGGAGAGGATGCATGGGAGATCACTACCTTCATATTCAGAGATGCCGCCTTGCCAAACCCCGCGCACTTGGTCTACACCAAGATATACTGCAACTGGGGACTTGGGATCAACTTGGCTGTACATGAAGCCCTGTCTCGCCAGTGCCATAATGTCCGACACCTACTGCCAGCAGATTCACCCTACCGTGACTATGGAAGGCGTGATGAAAATGGGAACATTGTGGTTACCCCGGGCGACAGGAACAACATGCCGCCCCGTCGGAGGCACATAGAGGACATGGAAAAGGAGAATGGAGCTCTAGCAGAGAAGGTGAGGATGCTAAAGGAGATTGCAGATTTTACTAGCAATGGTATGGTGGTCCAAGGACAGGAGATTGACACTTTGCATGAAGCTGTGGGAGTTCTGGAGACTGCCCTGATAGCCAGAGATGAGACCATAGCCCATCTTCATGGCACTGTGCAACAGAATACCCAGAGCATACAACAGTTGCAAGGGACCGTCCAGGAAAGGGACCAAACCATTGAAGCTATGATAGCCCAGATTGCCGCTCTCCAAGCACAGCTGAATCCACCCTCTGATGATGATAATGGAGATGATGGCAACAATGGGGATGATGATGACAGTGGAGATGATGATGATGAGGACGAGGATGATGATGATGGAGACGATGATGGTGGAGGAGATGAAGTTGTTGCTGTAGCAGCTGAGGATGAAGAAGAAGAGGAGGATCCAGAAGAGGTGGAGTTTGAAGTCTCAAGTGATGGTTCAGGAGAGGTGTACACTTCGCCGCCATGGTTGTACCGCGAGCCGAAGCGCCAACGCATGACCGCAAGGACCTACATCAACCTCTTCAAGAAATAGATAGAAGTCCACCAATTAGTCCATGTTAGGCGAATTCGTTAGGATTAGGCTCGATCATTGTGAAACTTAGTTCGTGTTAGTTTAAAAGTGTTTAGTTGCTTATTTGTGTACTCCAATATCCCAGGATTTATTTGTGCGAATTTTATGAAAGAGTTATGGCAATTTGGTTATCATCCGTGTGTTTTTCGCTGCAGTTTTTCTGCTGATACAGCAGTACTGCGCGATTTTTCATATTTTTCTGGTAACTCGTAAAAATCTGAAAAAAATTGGGCTGATGCGAAACTCTCTGTGCCATACGCACAAAAATTGGCTTAATTTTCTGACGAGTTTAATTCAGGCGGAAAAATTCGTGAACGCTGCTGGACAGTTCTGGCAGAATTGCTGTTTTGTTGATTAGTTGATCTATTGTTTAGCTAACCATTGCCAACTCTTGCAAAACTATTTCAGTAGGTATATACTACTAGGATAACACCTAGGATGTTGCTGGACCGCTTGTTTGCTGATGTGTTGCTTGCTTGTGATTGTCTGCTATTGTTTGTTATTGATTGCTCATATGCATGGGTAGAATCCTATTACCGTAGTTGATTCTTTCTAAACTTACCTGTGCTGAACCGAAGATGCCTCCCCGTCGCCACCCCACTGAGATGGAGCAGCTCATGGCCGCTTAGGCACAGCTAACCCAAGTGATGACCCAGTTTATGGCGAATCAGAACAACAACAATGGAAACAATCAGCCTCAGGGAGATGCTCTCACCAGATTTCTGAGGTTAAGACCAGCTAAGTTCTCTACTGCAACGGAACCAATGGTTGCTCTCGATTGGTTGCGTTCAGTCAACAAGGATCTAGTAACTGTCGGATGCACTGATGCTGAGAAGGTGAGGTTTGCCGCTCACCTACTGGAGGGACCAACCGCTTCTTGGTGGGACACATTCCAGATCACCCACCCGCTGAATACCGTGACTTGGGCTATGTTTGAGGAAGGTTTCAGGACCAACCACGTGTCTTCAGGAGTTCTGAGCCTGAAGAGGAAGGAGTTCCGCAACTTGCGCCAAACCAATCGCACCGTGGCCGAGTACATTGAGGATTTCAACAACTTGTCCCGTTATGCACCTGAGGATGTTGACACTGATGCCAAAAGGAGGGAGAGATTCCTGGATGGCCTCAGTGATGAGCTTTCAGTACAGCTACTTGTGGTTTATTGCCCCACTTTCCAGGAGCTTATGGACAAGGCCAGAATCTTGGAGGGGAAGCACAAGCAAGTGGAGAACCGCAAGAGAAAGAACAACAATCACCACTCTGGTTCACACCACAAGACTCGCACTTCATATGATGGATACTCCAAGAATGGAGGAAGTGACCATGTGAGCCATGACCGCCGCGATGGACATCGCCATGACAACCATAGAAGCAGCCATCACAACCACAAGGGAGGACACTCTCACCACTCTGGAGGACACGGTGGACATGACCGCAACCGTGATCGCAACTTCGTGAAGAAGGATCTGAGTGAGGTGACGTGCTTCAAGTGCAAGCAGAAGGGACACTATGCTGACAACTGTCCGGAGAGGAAAGGACTGAAGCCAACCAACGGTGAGAAGGCCACAGTGAACCACATGAATGTGGAGGAGATTCCAGATGAGCATGACCTTGTGATTGGTAAGTTCCCAATCAACGCTTACCCTGCACTTATACTTTTTGATACTGGTGCATCGCATTCATTCATATCAAGGGCATTTGTGGATAAGTATAAGTTACCTACTGAGTCTATGAAAAGGTCTATTAGAGTGAGTTCACCTGGAGGAGATATGATAGCTAGTGCGGGATGCCGCGACTTGACTGTGAGGATTGGAACACACAACTTCATTGCACATCTAGTAGTGCTGGATTCACAGGGATTAGATGTCATTCTGGGTATGGATTGGATGTCTATGCATGGGGGACACATAGATTGTGCACAGCGAGCTGTTTCACTCAAAACCCCGGATGGTAAGAGGATTAGGTTCAAGTCAGCTGCACGACCAGGAAGGTGTAAGCTGAATTCTCTTAAGGGGGTTAGCATGGATACTGTGCCAGTGATTAGGGATTACCCCGACGTGTTTCCGGAGGAACTGCCAGGGATGCCACCTGACAGAGATGTAGAGTTTCTTATCGACCTGATGCCGGGGACAGGACCTATAGCAAAGAAACCATATAAGATGGATGTCGATGAGCTGAAGGAATTGAAGAAACAGTTGAAGGAACAACTGGAAAAGGGATTCATTCAGCCTAGTGCGTCGTCATGGGGAGCACCTGTTCTATTTGTGGAGAAGAAAGACAGCACCAAGAGATTAGTGGTGGACTATCGTTCGCTGAATGAGGTAACCATCAAGAACAAGTACCCTCTGCCGAACATAAATGATTTATTTGATCAACTGGAAGGAGCAAAGGTGTTCAGCAAGATTGATCTGCGATCAGGCTACTTTCAATTGAAGATCCGGAAGGAGGATGTACCAAAAACCGCCTTCACCACTAGGTATGGTTTATATGAGTATACAGTTATGTCTTTTGGACTAACGAATGCCCCGGCATACTTCATGACCATGATGAACAAGGTATTTATGGAGTATTTGGACAAGTTCGTGGTGGTGTTTATTGATGACATACTGATATATTCCAAGGATGATGCTGAGCATGAGAAGCATCTGCGACTGATTATGGAGAAGCTGAGGGAACACAAGCTGTATGCCAAATTCAGCAAGTGTGAATTCTGGCTTAACACTGTGGGATTTCTTGGACACGTAGTGTCAGGAGAAGGAGTCGCTGTTGATCCAAGCAAAGTGACTGCAGTGACAGAGTGGGAAGCACCCAAGAATGCGGGAGAGATTCGAAGCTTTTTGGGACTTGCTGGATATTACCGAAGGTTCATAGAAAACTTTTCCAAGATTGCTAAGCCGATGACTGAACTTCTGAAGAAGGAGAGGAAGTTTGAATGGTCAGACGTATGTGAAGCCAGCTTTCAGGAACTGAAGCGTCGACTAGTAACTGCGCCTGTTCTGTGTTTACCAGATCTTCAGAAGGATTTCCAAGTGTACTGTGATGCCTCACGACAAGGACTTGGGAGTGTGCTGATGCAAGATGGGAGAGTAGTGTCATATGCCTCGCGACAACTCAAGCACCATGAGCGGAATTACCCCACACACGACTTGGAGTTAGCGTCAGTGGTTCATGCGCTCAAGGTATGGAGGCATTACTTAATGGGAAAACACTGTGATGTGTACACCGACCACAAGAGCCTGAAGTACATATTTACACAGAAGGAACTGAACATGAGACAAAGGAGATGGTTGGAACTTATCAAGGATTATGATATGAATCTACAATACCACCCAGGAAAGGCCAATGTAGTAGCAGATGCTCTGAGCCGGAAGGTTTATGCCAATGGATTGACAATTGGTGAATTGCCTGAGGATTTGTGCAAGCAATTCAAGGACCTTAGACTGGAGGTAGTATCTGAAGGGTACTTAGCAACA
Organism: Avena sativa; assembly: GCA_916181665.1. Classification (NCBI taxonomy): domain Eukaryota; kingdom Viridiplantae; phylum Streptophyta; class Magnoliopsida; order Poales; family Poaceae; genus Avena; species Avena sativa. The sequence goes on along the minus strand of OV702284.1, from coordinate 179,099,721 downwards.
ATGGAAGTCCAACCGACGCTTCAAGACAGAATCAAGAAGGCTCAAGTGGGAGACAAGGAAATAGAAGAAATAAAGGAGAAGATGAAGGAGAACCGGGAAAAGGATATTCGCGAGGATGAGCATGGTACCTTGTGGTATGGAGATCGTTTGTGTGTTCCCAACGATCCCGAGATAAGGAAGTTGATTCTGCAGGAAGCTCATGACTCGCCATATTCCATACATCCGGGCAACACAAAGATGTATATGGATTTGAAGAGCAGATTTTGGTGGAACAACATGAAGGGAGATATCGCCAAGCATATTGCCCTATGTGATGTATGTAGCCGAGTGAAGGCAGAACACCAGAAGCCAGCAGGATTGCTACAGCCATTGCCTGTGCCGGATTGGAAATGGGATAGAGTGGGAATGGACTTTATCACAGGACTGCCCAGGACCAGGTCGGGATATGACTCTATTTGGGTAGTGGTCGACCATTTGACCAAGGTAGCCCACTTTATACCGGTGAAGACGACCTATACGAGTGCAAAGTTGGCCAAGATTTACATGGACAGGATTGTGTGCCTACATGGAGTTCCCAAGAGTATCGTATCTTATAGAGGCACCCAATTTACCTCACACTTCTGGCGCTAGCTGCACGAGTCACTTGGTACTAGATTGGAGTTTAGCACAGCGTTTCACCCACAGACTGATGGACAGACCGAGAGGGTGAATCAGATTTTGGAGGACATGCTGAGAGCTTGCGCCTTGGCTCATGGCTCTAGTTGGGATGAGAATTTGCCGTATGCCGAGTTTTCCTACAACAACAGCTATCAAACCAGCATCAAGACGTCACCGTTCGACGTACTGTATGGGAAACGGTGCCGAACACCATTGCTATGGGATGGAGTAGGAGAACGTCAGTTGTTTGGACCTGATTTGATCAAGGATGCTGAGGAGAAGGTCGCCTTGGTTAGAGATAGGCTGAAGGTAGCACAATCAAGACAGAAGAGCTACGCTGACGCCAAGCGCAAGGAAGTGGTGTATGAGATAGGTGATAGAGCATACCTCAGAGTATCGCCGCTTCGTGGAATTAAGAGATTTGGTATTAAGGGTAAGCTGGCACCTCGATTTATTGGACCGTATCGAGTCTTAGCACGCAAAGGAGAGGTTGCTTATCAGTTGGAGTTGCCAGAGGCTCTGTCTGCTGTTCACAATGTGTTCCACGTGTCCCAGCTGAAGAAGCGTCATCCGGAGATGGTGGATACACCATTGAGAGACACTGTACCGCTAGAGGAGGTTCAGCTTGAGAATGATTTGACCTATGAGGAGAAACCGGTCAAGATTCTGGAGACAGCAGAAAGGACTACCCGTACCAAGACAATCAAGTTTTGCAAGGTGCAGTGGAGTCACCACACCGAAGAGGAAGCCACTTGGGAGCGTGAAGATGACATCCGAGAGGACTACCCACACCTATTTGCTAGCCGCGCCGAATCTCGAGGACGAGATTCATCTTAAGGGGGTTAGTCTTGTCACATCCCAAATTTTAGATTTGGTCTTGCATATCATTCATTGCATCGCATCATATCTTACCATGCATTACCGTCGAGTAGAGAGGTTCGGCGAAACGCCTATTGCAAAACCCTATTTTGTTTCGATCCAAGTTTCCTGCGGGGAGCTCTAGTAAGACTTGCTACAACCACCCCTGTAGGTTCGAGCTTTCGCTCAAACTTCGACTGAAGGTTGTGCCCCTCGACGATACGAACCCGTAGGCGCGAAAATCGCTCCAATCAGAGTTCGTATGCAAAAGACTCGGACGTTTTAGTAAACCGCCGGAAATCCGTCCGAAAATCCGGACCGATTTCCGAATCGGAGTCAAATCTGGACCGATTCGGGTCAGGATTTTTTTTCTTTTTCTTCTTCTCACGCGTGGGACTATTTGAAGGGGGCCCACCCCTGCCTCGATTCCCGTGCCTCCCAGAACCCCCGTCGCCACAAGCCCCGCGCGACCTCCCTGGCGCCGCCTCCTGGCGCACGTACGCCGCCTGCCACCTTCGCCTCGCCGCCGCCGGCCACCCCTCCGTCGCCGTTCGTCGCCGCGTCTGTTGCCGGGTTCGTCTCGCCGCCCTCTTTCCGTTCCCATGCTCCGCGTCTCCATCCGCCGCCGCCAACTGCGCCCTGCAGATCGCCGCGTACGCGCACGCGTTTATTGTTCCGGGAGCCGTAGTTGACCGTGTGTGTACGTGCAGGTAGAACCACGACGCCGGAACCGACCGTCGCCGCCGTCCGGAGCTCGCCGGAGTTCGTTTCGCAGTCCGTTTCCGGTAAGACAGCAGCCACCGTCAGATCTTAGATCAGCGGCTTAGATCGTTCGTTGACTGGTCAGCATCCCAGGCGTTGACTAGTCAGACGCCCAGTCAGCGCCCAGTCATCAGACACAGTTGACTGCGTCAATTTCGTTAATCCTATTAGTTGACAGATTTCGGTAGAATCTTGTAAATTGCGTAGAAATTAAACCGCTTGGACAAAAATTGCAAATAAAATATGTACGTGTTCAGTGAGTCGTGTAGAATCTCTCTGTAGCTTTGGTTCAGACTTTTACTGTCAGGTTTAGTACAGTTTAATCAAACTAGTTAGTGGCCTTTTCGGAGTAATAAATTCGTAGTAAAAGTTTCGTAGCTCCAAAAATCGCGTATGATATGTCCCTGAACTCATGTAAACGAGGGGAATCTCATCGTGAAATAAAAAGATAGGCTTACAGTAAAAACTTCTGCAGTATTTGTCTAATGGCTTTCTGCAGAGTTTTAGTTACTCGGGATGTTTTATAACTCCTTTTTGAGTAATTCCAATTGGTACTGTTTCTTATCAGCGATGCCTATGCGGTAGAATTTTTCCAGGATTTTACGAACTGTTTACTACCGGTAGTGAATTATTTAAGTTCTAGCTCTAGTAGTGATCACCACTTTTGGTTAATAGTTTCCCTTGCGCCAAATCTATTTTCCATGCATGTATTCGGTAGTAGTATGAATTAGTACTATGTGGTGCAGCTGTAGCACCAATTCACTTGCCGTTCTTGCATTCATGCATCATCTTTGTTGCATATGTTTGTGAATTGTTTGTTTATGAATATAATTGTGTCGTGTAGATTGTGTGGAGTGCAACCCTTGCTCGTGTGTGGATTGTTCTTCCGACCGCTACAACCAAGGCAAGTAGATGCTACTTTGTTCATGATATCGTCCTACTATTTTCATTGCATTGTCGTGTATTTTGTAGATGCATGTGTAGGATGATACTATCGCTATGCTATGCCCTATTATGTGGTAGGACCCTCTTTGTAGATGAACCACCGTTGGTAGATGTGCTTAGCCATGCTTGATGAATGAGGGCCGGGTTACATCATTGACACTTGTTTTCTCAAAGTATTGGTTTGCGAAAACTAAAACAACTTAATCAATGAATCATCTGCAGCTATCAAAAACCTGTTTTTTACTTTTTAAAATGGCACATCGGAAAATAGCTTCGAGTGGTAGTGGAACAGTGGCTTCATCATCTGCAGCTACAAGTCACTGGCACCACCGAGTGTAGCAACACTAACTAAGGCTACTGCTACAGGACATGCTCGTTAGGTTACTTCTTTTGATGCAGTGAAGGACCCTCCTATGTCGCCCCCCTTGCGGGGCAATCAGGGGGTTCCCCAATATTTCCACGGCCGCCCTCCCGCTACCGCCTTATTTCCCACATAGCATCGATAACGGCAACCTCTCCTCTCCCCACGAACATGGAACCCCATCTCGAAAGGATGTTTCCGGCGATGGTGTACTCAGCTGAACAACGAGTCTGGTGGAGGCGCATCCTCCTCGAGTAATTTTGCGGCGCGATAGTGATGTTACTTTGGCAGCAGGGCCCTGCTATGGCAGGGGGTGGTGGATCTTGTGTAGCCCAAATCTAGGCTTGTTTGGTCTCGATTTAGGTTTGGTCAGGCCGATGGTTGCTCCAGCGGCTGACATGGGTATAGCCCTTTAGGTACCCGCTATTAGTATACGTTCTTTGGTCCAACTGGAGTGATATGGGCATGACCTATCGATTTCCATGATTGGTATACCTGGTACAGATTCAACGCCCATAAGAAGCCAAAGTTCCGGGAAGCATCCGAAGCTTAGGAACAAAACATGGTGAACAAGGCAAGATCTAAGATGCAGCCGACATAGTCATAGACTTACCTTTTATCATGTAAACCGACCTGGGTTGGACTCTGATACCCATCCTCTCATATAAAGGCTGGGAGGAGGCGACGGGTGAAATTGCATGTATGCCCCTATGTGTGTTTTTCGTAATTAATGACAACCCTATGGACTAATATTTATATTGAGTTATACTTAAGGATATATCCATAGGCAATGCTTGATCCATATGGTGGTCTCAAGGCTGAAAGAAGAAGAAGATGAAGAAGACCAAGTGATGACCAAGATGTTCAAGGAGTGATCCAAAGATTGGTCATGAGAGAGTTGAGCATATGGAAAGTGTGTCTTGAAGAACAAGATGGAGTGATCTCATGTGTACCTTCAAGACACCAACATAAGAAATAAAGAAGAAATGAAGTGCAAGTTCAAGATGAGCCATCTTGAAGAGATCATTTGATTGAAGCCTGCCATTCGTATGGTAATCAGGTATATGTGAAGATATGCCTAAAAGAGTGGCTCTCCAATAGTGGAGTATGGAGGATAAAATAACAAGTCTTCACCAAGCTAGCGCAATCAAGAAAGATGTTCCATCTTGAGGTGGACAAGATCATCATCATCATCAAGATCGAGTGAAATATGCGCAAGGAAAAAGTATGTTCCTGATAGGGTTTGTTTCTTAGTGGTCTCGTGGTGTTAGTTTGGAAGACCGGTTTATAGGATAGGTATTGTATTATCAAGAGAGGCTCTCAACATAGCTTTATCATATCCTTCGGAGAGAGATCAAACCTTTGCATACTTGGCATCATTTTTCTTTGTTATTATTTGGTTCTTATGAATGAGAGGATCTAGAGCTTGTGTGAGATCAAGTTCATAAAAAATGATGTCATATCCACTCTCTATTGAGTTTTTGATATTGGAGGTTTTATCGGTTTGCCTTTTATAGATAGGTTAAACTTTTCATAATTTTATTTCATCCTCACTTGATATACTATAATGGTTCCTTGCATCGTCTTTAAGATCTCATTACTATCTTCAAAATGAATCCAAGATCATCAAAATCGGAGTTTGAACACAAAATTTGTAAGCGCTTGAATTTTGCGGTTTCTGCAAGTTTTCAGATGGGCAGATTATCTGTTCCTGGTATCAAAATATCCGTCTCAATTATCCACCACCTATACCGAGGCCCGTGCCACGAAGTCCTTACCTATATTTTGGCCTGGGTGAACTCGAAATATCAGGGGGGGGGTGGTGTTATATGTCCTAGGATTAGTTTAAACGACCTATTTATTTTATAAGTCTATTTAAGTGGTGGAAAATTTGTAATGTTGCAAAGTGACAACATCTCACGCATAAATCGTGAACATTTTTTGAATTGCATAAATATTTTTCAAACACGCGAATGTAATTTTTTCGAAACCATGAACTTTTTTTGGTAAAACCATCAAAACCTTTTGAATTTATGAATGTACCTTTTTTCAAACCCGTGGACATTTACTGAACTCCATGAATATTTTTCTAAATCGGCAAACATTTTTCAAGCGAGACAAACATACTACTCCCTCCGACCCATATTAGTTGACTCAGATTTATCTAAATTTGGATGAATCTAGACACTATTTAGTACATATGTTCATCCAAATTTTGACAAATCCAAATCAACTAATATGGGTTGGAGAGAGTATGTTAAATCCCATGCACATGTGTTTAGACCTCAAAAACATTTTTTCGAACCCGTGATCAATTTTCCCAAAACTCGTGAATATGTTCTTGGGGCATAAATATTATTTTCTTAACGTTAACAATTTTAATGTGAAAAAATAAAGAACATATAAATAAAAAGGAAAACGAAAAATAGAAGAGAAGAAAGAAAACATAAAAAACAAACAACCAGATACATGTGATGGGCCTGACCCACGACCCAACCTCTTCTAGGGGAAGAAAATCGTAGCGGTTGGCAAAAAGGGATTGCCACGACGCATGGTCGCTTCGTGCATCGAATAGAGGAGTGACCGTGGTGCTCGGCGTGTTTGCTAGAGCTACAGATGGTTATGATAGCCGCACAACTCAACATGTGCGGCCGTTTAGACTTTAGTTTCTCTAGCCTAGGGCTAAGGAAACTCCCATGGCGATCGCGTAAAAAATAGGGTTAGGATCCTTGTTTGGGACATGCTCGCGGGCTCGTTCTCCTTCTCGTGTCTTCTCTTCTTGTTCGTGTGTGCCCTAGAACCCCCTACCCTATCCCTTGCACTGATTCGGGGTGATCCAGGGGCTCTCGTCTAATTGTCGCCCGCCCTTGAGCTGTTGCGAGACCGGTGGAGGGAACGATGATGGGCTCCATCGAGGTGAGTGTCATGGGCAAAGGGGTGGTTTCTGGTTCACTAGTGGTGCTAGGTGGATCTCGGAGGGGCGGTTCTATGGATTCTCCTTCGGTGACGGTGGAGGCTCCTAGATCAGAGGATCATGTCGAAGATATGATGGGGCGCCTCCGTCTTATGGTGGCGGAGGCTGCGGTGGTTGTAATCAAGGATGGGTCAACGACTTCCAAGTCCAATCCAAGTAGAAGATGATCGGCAAAGTTCTCTCTCCATCGACATTGCACATCAGTACAATCGCGACGGTTCTAAGGCCGGCATGGGGCAATCCGTGCGGGTTAGTTCTGAACTCGGGAGGTGATAATGTTTTTGTGGAAGAATTCACATCCAAGGCTAACAAAGATCGTGTTGTACACTAGTAGAAAATAGGCCATCCGTTCGCGCCCCCTCAGAGCATTAGTCCCGGTTGCGCCACGAACCGGGACTAATGCTGGCACGCGTCCCGGTTCGAGCGGGCACGGGGCCCAGAGGCATGCATCCCGGTTGGTAAGGGGGCATACGTCCCGGTTTGTAACACAAACCGGGACTAGAGGTTGGGCGTCAGCCACGTGGCATGGCACACACCTTTAGTCCCGGTTTGTGTTACAAACCGGGACGTATGCTCTCGCCCTCTATAAATGCAACGCCCCAGCCCTCTGCCTTCACTCTGTTTTTTCTTGGTGGAAGGTGTGAGGGGTGTGCTAGTTTTTTCCCCTATGCATGCATTCAAGGTGTTTGATGAAATGTTTGAGTGAATGATCCCGTTCAATTTCTCATAAAACAAAAATGTAGAAGGTGTCCGAGACGCACTTGAGCTTTCTCCTCTTTATTTTCCTCGATCGAGGTTAGTAATCTTATCTTTTCTATGTCATTGATACAATGCTTGTGTCGATGTGAACTGGTCATTTCACTATTTATGATGTCCTGTTTTTTGATAAACTTACTTATATGATGCAGATGAACGGTCGGGAATGGATGTACGGTGACCGACGCGTAGCCGGGTATATGAAAGGCGTGGATAAATTTATCGATGTGGCTATGGCAAACAAATAGAATGGTTTTATACGTTGTCCATGTGTTCAATGTGGGAACAACAAGAAGTACTCTTTCTCGAAAATCATTCGCGGCCACATGATTATGAAAGGTTTCATGCCCAACTATAATTGCTAGACCAAGCACGGGGAAAGAGGGGTTATGATGGAAGATGGTGAAGAAGAAGATGATGATAACAACTATCATCATATGTTTCCTGAATACAGTGATACTGCAATGGAAGACAATGGAGAGGAAGGAGGTGAAGAACGAGCATTAGATGAGCCGGCTGATGAACTTGGTAGGGTCATTTCTGATGCAAAGCGAGACTGTGAAACAGAAAATGAGAAGTTGAAGTTAGAGGGCATGTTAGAAGATCACAAGAAATTGTTGTACGCAAATTGTGAAGATGGCAGCACAAAGCTCGGTACCGCACTGGAATTGTTGCGATGGAAGGCAGAGTGTGGTCTAACTGACTCCTCATTTGAAAAGATGCTGAAAATAATGAAGCCGAAGTTTCCAAAACATAACGAACTTCCCGAGAGTACCTAAGAAGCAAAGAAGACTCTTTTTCCTCTAGGATTAGATGTGCAAAAGATACATGCATGCATTAATGACTGCATCCTCTACCGCGGTAAGGAGTATGAGAATTTAGATAAATGCCCAGTATGCAATGCATTGTGGTATAAAATCAGACGAGATGACCCTGGCGATGTTGAGGGAGAGCCCCTCCGGAAGAGGGTTCCTGCTAAGGTTATGTGGTATGCTCCTATAATACCAAGGTTGAAACGCATATTCAGAAACAAAGAGCATGCCAAGTTGTTGCGATGGCACAAAGAAGACCGTAAGAAAGACGGGAAGTTGAGACACCCTGCTGATGGGTCACAGTGGAGAAAAATCAAGAGAGACTTCCCAGACTTTGCAGGTGACGCAAGGAACTTATGGTTTGGTCTAAGTACGGATGGCATGAATCCTTTTGGGGAGCAGAGCTGCAGTCACAACACCTGGCCCATGACTCTATGTATCTACAACCTGCCTCCTTGGTTGTGCATGAAGCGTAAGTTCATTATGATGCCAGTGCTCATCCAAGGCCCGAAGCAACCGGGCAACGACATTGATGTGTACCTTAGGCCATTAGTTGAAGAACTCTTACAGTTGTGGGGCAAACCAGGTGTACGTGCGTGGGATGCGAACAAACATGAGCCATTTGATCTACGAGGGTTGTTATTCGTAACCATCAATGATTGGCCTGCTCTTAGTAACCTTTCAGGACAGACAAACAAGGGATATAAGGCATGCACACATTGTTTAGATAATAATGAAGGTACATATTTGCATAAATGCAAGAAGGTTGTGTACCTGGCGAATCAACGATTTCTTCCGACCAATCATCCCGTAAGAAAGAAAGGCAAGCATTTCAAAGGTGAGTCAGATCACCGGAAGAAGCCTGAACTCCCTGCTGGTGATGATGTATTTGGTATGGTCAAGGACATATAAGTAATCTTTGGAAAGGGTCCCGACGGTCAATCAGTTCCGAACGACGTTGCTACAGGACACACACCCATGTGGAAGAAGATATCTATATTTTGGGAGCTGCCATATTGGAAAGTCCTGCGTGTCCGCTCTTCAATCGACGTGATGCACGTGACGAAGAACATGCGTGAACCTGCTAGGATTCCTAGGCGTGTATGGGAAGACAAAAGATACACCAGTAGCACGGGAGGACCAAAAAATTATGAAAGACCCAAAGAACATGCATACACAGAACAAGACGGACAAAGGGCGTCACTTAAGTCGTGCCAGCTATGCTCTTACTAAAGCAAAGAAGGAAATCTTTTTTGAAGTCCTTTACAGTATCAAGGTGCCGTCGGGCTTCTCATCTAATATAAAGGGGATAATAAATATGGCAGAGAAAAAGTTCCAAAACCTGAAGTCTCATGACTGTCACATGATTATGACGCAGTTGCTTCCGATTGCATTGAGGGGGCTTCTACCGGAAAATGTTCGAGTACCCATTGTGAAGCTGTGTGCATTCCTCAATGCAATATCTCAGAAGGTAATCAATCCAGATATTCTGCCAAGGTTACAGAAGGATGTGGTACAATGTCTTGTTAGTTTTGAATTGATGTTCTGTAGGGGTTCGTAGCATTGAAAAAAAAAATTTCTACCGCATGCAAACAAACAAGCCAAGATCCATCTACTAGATTGTAGCAACGAGTCGATAAAGGAACTCACCCTCGAAGATTCCAAAGCGGTTAACGAGAGCAGATTCTCGTGGGTGATGTAGTCATACTCTTGCCGATCTCAAGATCGCGCAGACGATCCTTCCGGCGCTGCGTTCCGGCAGCGCTCCCGCAATCGGTCACACGTTCGGTACTCGATGAAGACCTTCCTCTCCCTTGTTCCAGCAGGCAGCGGAGGTTGTAGCACTCTCCTCGCGATTCCGGCAGCACGACGGCGTGGTACCGGAAGTAGAGGGGAGATCTCGCAGGGCTTCTCCTTAAGCCAGAGCGAGTATGGTGGACTATGAGAGAGCCTTGGTGATCTAGGGTTTAGACACACCAATTAGAAGGGTCTAAACCGGCGGCTAGGGCAATTAGAAGCTCTAACTCGGCGGCTTGGGAGAAATCCCTAGGCTGTGGCTAGGGTTTAGGTTTAGAGGGAGGCAACTTGTGTGTCTAGGAGGGGAGCCCTGCCCCTCCTTATATAGGTGGAGGGAGGCGCCGGCCAAGGGGAGGGAGTCCCTCCCCAACTCAGATCCCTAGTGGGCCGGCGGTGGAGGAGGAACTCCTCCCCAACTCGGTTTCCCACTTCTTCTCCACTTTCCAAAATAGCCGTTTGACTTTTCAAATTGGCGTTTGACTTTTCAAACTAGGATTTGATTAAACCCTTTATTTTGTACAGCGATGACAACTAGTACATGATGCAATCATTCCAACTTGCAATGACACATTCATGTACCCTTCCCCTCCGGAGCGCCGGACATTCCGGAACCTTCTAGAACATTCCTGATGAAAACACCGGAACCATTCCCCAACTCCGAAACAGGACTTTCCTTATATGAATCTTATTCTCCGGACCATTCCGGATCTCCTCGTGATATCCCGGATCCCATCCGAGACTCCGAACAAAATTAGGTCTCTTACTCATCATTCCATAACTACTCAACAACATCGAATCCTTAAGTGTGTCTCCCTACGGTTCGTGAATTATGCGGACATGATCGAGACACTTCTCTGAACAATAACCAATAGAGGAATCTGGAAATTCATATGGCTCCCAGATATTTCTACGATTACTTTGTGATCGAATGAACCACTTACAGACGATACCAATTTCCCTTTGTCTCACGATAGTTTACTTATCCGAGGTTATGATCGTCGGTATCTCTGCATACCTAGTTAAACCTCGTTACTGATAAGTACTCTTTTCTCGTTCCCGTGGTATGTGATCCCTTGTGAGCCAGTCACATGCTTGCAAGCTAATTGGATGACATTCCACCGAGAGGGCCCAGAGTATATCTATCCGTCATATGGATGGACAAATCCCACTCTTGATCCATGTGTCTCAACCGACACTTTCCGAACACTCAATGCCACCTTTATAGCCACCCAGTTACGGTGTGGTGTTTGATGTCATCAAAGCATCCTTCCGGTGAAGGTGATATGCATGATCTCATGGTCGAAGGAATTAGGTTACTATGTATCAGAAAGCATATAGCAATTGAACTATTAAAATGACTTGATCTTTATGCTACGCTTATCTATAGGAGTATGTCCATCACATCATTCTCCTAATGATATGACCCTGTTGTCAATAACATCTCTATGTTCATGATCAGGAAACCATGATCATATATTAACCAACAAGCTAGTTTAACAAGAGGCTTCACTAGGGACTCTTTTATGTTTACAAATCACACAAGTATTAATGTTTCCTGTTAATACAATTATAGCATGGTATGTAAACATTTATCATAAGTATGAAGATATGATAATAACCACTTTATTATTGCCTCTTGGGCATATCTCCAACAGTTCCCACCATCCTTCTTGAAGATTATGACGCATCTCCTGAAGGGTTTCGCGGCATAGTAAATCAAAATTTTCTATGGATGCGAATAGAAGGAAAGCCAAGATCTAATATAGGAGATGCAAACAACGAGAGAGATTGGATTAGATCTTCATACCCTTGAAGATTCGCACAGCGGAACGTTCGTCGGAACGTGGGTGATGTAGTCGTACTCGCTTCTCCTCCTCGCGATCCGATCCAATCTAGCACCACAAGTGGCGGTGCCTCCATGAGATGCACACGTGCAGCACCTCGACGTCTCCTCCTTCCTCGGTCCATCAAGTATGGTGGAGAGACGGATTGGATCTACAACACGACGGCGTGGTGTATATGGTGGAGAGTTTCTGCAGCAGGGCTTCGCCTACACGCAGTCGTGAGCGAGAGAGAGAGGAGGGCAGCAGGGCGGATAGCTTTGGAGGGGAAGGTGTAGAGGGGTGGTGCGCCCCCATCCCTCTTTATATAGAGGGGTGGGTGGCTGCCCTTGCCCCTCCCCAAGCCCAAACCGGCGGCCACAAGGAGGAGGAGTGGGGGGCAAGGAAACCCCCCCCCCCCCCCTTCTAGAAGGTCTAGTTAGGGTTTTACCCTAGCTGGCCGGTTGGGGCCTATGGGGCCTTGTGCCCCTGGCCCAATGCGGTCAGGGCACTCCCTCATAGGCCCATGCCCCCTCCCGGAAGGTGGGGCCACGTTGGTCCCCTTCCGGAAGGTTCTAGAAGCTTCCGGTACAATACCGATTAACCCGGAACAATTCCGAACTCCAAAAACTGCACTGCCTTATATGAATCTTATTCTCCGTACCACTCTGGAACCTCTCGTGATGTCCCGGATCCCATCCGAGACTCCGAACAAAAACTCATAAACCAATTATCCAATCTATCCTAGCGTCGAGACACGTTAAGTGTGTGACCCTGCGGGTTCGAGAAAATGCAGACATGATCTTCTATCAATAATCAACAGCGGGGTCTGGAAACCCATATTGACTCCCACACATTCATCGATGATCATATCAGATGAAACACGATGCCAGGATTCAATCAATCCCATATATATATTCCCTTCGTCTCGCGATATTTTACTTGCCCGAGATTCGATCGTCGGTACCGTCGTACCTAGTTCAATCTCGTTCACAGCAAGTACTTTACTCGTTCCGTAATCCAATATCACTTTGTGATTAACTCCTTAACCACATGCTTGCAAGTGGTGTTGATATCGATCAGCGAGTGGGCCCGAAGTATATCTCTCCGACTTGGGAGGGACAAATCCCATCTCGATACATACAACCCAACAGATACTTTCTGATCACCTGAGAGACACCTTTATGATCACCCTCTCATAGGATGACGTTTGATGACCTCAAAGCTTTCTTCCGATACCAGGGAGTTGTATTATCTCATGGTCTAAGGAATACAATATTTGACATAAGAAAAATCTTCGCAAAGATGAACACGATGACACGATCTAATTGCTTCGCTTAGTTTGGGTCTGTCCATCATATCATTCTCCCAATGATATGATCTCATTATTAATTGACAACTCATGTCCATGGTTAGGAAACCTTAACCATCATTAATCAATGAGCTAGTCCATAGAGGCGTACTAGGGACACGGTGTTGTTCACAAACCACACAAGTATTAAAGTTTCCGCTTAATACAATTCTAGCATGGAATATAAACATTATCATGAACAAGAATTATAATAATAACAGCTTTATTATTACCTCTAGGGCATAATTCCAACAGTCTCCCACTTGCACTAGAGTCAATAATCTAGTTTACATCTGGCAACAATCTCACACCCATGGCACTAAGGTGCTGATCATGTTTTATACGTTGAAGAGGTTTAGTCAATGGATCTGCGACATTCAGATCTGTATGTACTTTGCTAATCTTCAGATCTCCATCTGCTATATAATCTCGGATTATATGAAACTTGCGGTTGATATGCTTGGTCTTTGGATGATATCTTGGTTCCTTAGCGAGTGCTATGGCGCCAGTGTTGTCACACAATATCTCCAGTGGGTCCAATGCACTTGGAACCACGCCAAGCTCAGTGATGAAGTTCCTGATCCAAACTCCTTCACTTGATGCTTCTGCAGCAGCCATGTATTCCGCTTCTATTGTAGATCCCGCGATCACGCTTTGCTTGCAGCTTCTCCAGCTCACAGCTCCTCCATTCAAAATATACACGTATCCTGTCTGAGATTTAGAATCATCCTTGTCGGTGTCAAAACTAGCATCGACGTAACCTTTTACGACAAGCTGTTCATCACCCCCATAGACTAAGAACATTTCTTTTGTCCTATTTAGGTACTTTAGGATGTTCTTCATGGCTGTCTAGTGTTCCACTCCTGGATCACTTTGATATCTGCTCGTCAAACTAAGAGCATTGGACACATCCGGTCTAGTACACAGCATGGCATACATGATAGAACCTATGGCCGAGGCATAAGGAACTTTGCTCATAGCTTCCCTATCATTTACCGTAGCTGGACACTGAGCCTTGCTCAATATCTTACCTGAAAACATAGGCACTGAACCTTTCTTTGCCTTATCCATTCTGAACCTTTTCAGAACTTTGTCTAGGTATGTACTCTGGCTTAAAGCTAACAGGCGTCTTTGTCTATCTCTATAGATTTTGATGCCCAATATATAAGCAGCTTCACCTAGGTCTTTCATTGAAAAACACTTGTTTAAATAACTCTTCACATCGTTAAGCATGTTAATGTCATTTCCAATAATCAATATGTCATCCACATATAGTACCAGAAATGTTACCGAACTCCCACTCACTTTCTTGTAGATACAAGCTTCGTAGCAATTTGGAACAAATCCAAAGCTCTTGATCACTTGATCAAAACGAAGGTTCCAACTCCGAGATGCTTGCTCAGTCCATAAATGGAACGCTGAAGTTTGCATACTTTATCAGCATCCTTAGGATCGACAAAACCTTCGGGTTGCATCATATACAATTCTTCATCAATGTTGCCATTGAGGAACGCAGTCTTGACATCCATCTGCCATATTTCATAATCATGAAACGCAGCAATTTCTAATAAAATCCGAATGGACTTAAACATCGCTATGGGAGAGAAAGTCTCATCGTTGTCAACACCTTGAACTTCTCGAAAACCTTTCGCGACAAGCCGTGCTTTATAGACGGTAACATTACCATCCGCGTCCGTTTTCTTCTTGAAGATCCATTTGCACTCAACAGCCTTTCGGTCGCTAGGAGGGTCCACCAAAGTGTTGGAGATATGCCCTGGAGGCAATAATAAATGTAGTTATTATTATATCTTTGTGTTTATGATAAATGTTTACATTCATGCTATAATAGTATTAACAAGGAAACATTGATACTTGTGTGATTTGTAAACTTAATTTGAAGTCCCTAGTATAGCCTATATACATCACTAGCTTGTTGGTTGATAAATGATTGTGGTTTCCCTATCATGAACATTGAGATGTTATCAACAACAAGATCATATCGTTAGGAGAATGATATGGTGGACATACTCCTATACATAAGCGTAGCATAAAGATCAAGTCATTTCAATAGTTCAATTGCTATATGCTTTCTGATACATAGTAACCTAATTCCTTCAACCATGAGATCATGCATATCACCTTTACCGGATGGATGCTTTGATGACATCAAACACCACACCGTAACTGGGTGGCTATAAAGGTGGCATTGAGTGTTCGGAAAGTATTGGTTGAAACACATGGATCAAGAGTGGGATTTGTCCATCCATATGACGGATAGATATACTCTGGGCCCTCTCGGTGGAATGTCATCCAATTAGCTTGCAAGCATGTGACTGGCTCACAAGGGATCACATATCACGGGAACGAGAAAAGAGTACTTATCGGTAACGAGGTTGAACTAGGTATGCAGAGATACCGACGATCATAACCTCGGATAAGTAAACTATCGTGAGACAAAGGGAAATTGGTATCGTATGTAAGTGGTTCATTCGATCGCAAAGTAATCGTAGAAATATGTGGGAGCCATATGAATTTCCAGATTCCTCTATTGGTTATTGTTCGGAGAAGTGTCTCGATCATGTCTGCATAATTCACGAACCGTAGGGAGACACACTTAAGGATTCGACGTTGTTTGAGTAGTTATGGTATGATGAGAAAGAGACCGAATGTTGTTCGGAGTCTCGGATGGGATCCGGGATATCACGAGGAGATCCGGAATGGTTCGGAGAATAAGATTCATATAAGGAAAGTCTCGTTTCGGAGTTGGGGAATGATTCCGGTGTTTTCATCGGGAATGTTCTAGAAGGTTCCGGAATGTCCAGCACTCCGGAGGAGAAGGGGTACATGAATGTGTCATTACAAGTTGGAATGATTGCATCATGTACTAGGTGTCATCGTTGTCCAAAATAAAGAGTTTATTCAAATCCTAGTTTGAAAAGTCAAACGGCTAGTTTGAAAAGTCAAACGGCAGTTTTTGGAAAGAGGAGGAGAGGTGGAAACCGAGTTGGGGAGGAGTTCCCTCCTCCAACCGGCGGCCCACCTCCAAGCCGAGTTGGGGAGGGACTCCTCTCCCTCCCCTTGGCCGGCCGGCCCCTCCACCTATATAAGGAGGGGCAGGGCTCCCCTCCTTGACACACAACTCCTACTCCTCCAAACCCTAGCCCCAAGCCGCCGCCGCCGGCCCCTAGGGCACCAAATCGCCGCCGCCTAGCTAAACCCTAGCCGCCGGCTTGTCCCCTCCTTGGTGTGTCTAAACCCTAGAACACCGAGGACTCTCTCATACTCCACCATACTCGCTCCGGCTTGAGGCGAAGCCCTGCGAGATCTCCCCTCTACTTCCGGTACCACGCCGTTGTGCTGCCGGAATCGCGAGTAGAGTGCTACAAACTCCGCTGCCTGCTGGAACAAGGGAGAGGAAGGTCTTCGTCGAGTACCGAACGTGTGACCGACTGCGGGAGCGCTGCCGGAACGCAGCGCCGGAAGGATCGTCTATGCGATCTTGAGATCGGGAAGAGTACGACTACATCACCCACGAGAATCTGCTCTCGTTAAACACTTTGGAATCTTCGAGGGTGAGTTATTCCATCGACTCGTTGCTACAATCTAGTAGATAGATCTTGGCTTGTTTGTTTGTACGCGATAGAAAATTTTTGTTTTCCATGCTACGAAACCCTACAGTGGTATCAGAGCCGTGTCTATATGTAGATCTGTTGCACGAGTAGAACACAATGGTCATTGTGGGCGATGATGCTTTTATTGTCGATTGCTTCTTGTGTACTTTGCATCTTGCGGTATGTTGGGATGAAGCGGCCCGGGCTAACCTTATATGACATCGTTCATGAGACTTGCTCCATGCTTGACATGCAACTTGTATTGCATAAGTGGCTTTGCGGGTGCCTGTTTCTCCTAGCATAGTTAAGATCCAATTTACAACGGGTGATTAACAATACTAGTATCAATGTTGTGGTTCTTGTTCGTAAGTTAGAACGACACTTATTGA
This sequence comes from Avena sativa, assembly GCA_916181665.1. Taxonomy (NCBI): domain Eukaryota; kingdom Viridiplantae; phylum Streptophyta; class Magnoliopsida; order Poales; family Poaceae; genus Avena; species Avena sativa. The sequence continues at coordinate 179,082,628 of OV702284.1, read as the reverse complement.
AAGCCCCAAACCACGTAAAATATGCAAAGAAAGTAGAAGCGTCTAACTTTGTTTTGCAGGGGTGTGCTGTGATGTGATAGGGCCATGATTGTGATTATATTTGATGTATGCAATGTTCCTTATTGTAAGTTGGCAACCGGCAGGAGCCATATGGTTGTCTTTAATTTATGTTAAGACCCGCGTGTCTATTCAAAGTAGTTGTAATAGTTGAAGCCGGTGGACGACAACCATGGAGAAGCGTCATTGACCTTGATGCAATGCCGGTGATGATGGAGATCATGTTCGTGCTAGAAGATGGAGATCAGAAGCACAAAGAAGAAAGGCCATATCATATCACATATTATGAATTGCATGTGATGTTAATCCTTTATGCATCTTGTATTGCTTAGTAGATGACGGTACCATTATAAGATGATCCCTCATGCACATGAATTTCAAGTCATAAATTGTTCACCCTTAGTTAGCACCGTTGCTAAAGCTTGTTGTTTCGAAGCACCACGTGATGATCGGGTGTGTTAGATTCCGCAAGTGTATACAACGTGAGCAAGCCAGATTTGCTCATGCGGAAACTAAGGTTTGATCTTGACGAGCCTAGCATGTACAGACATGGTCTCGGAACACGGATCACCGAAAGGTAAAGCATGAATCATATAGTAGATATGATGAACATGTCGATTGTTCGCCATTGAAACTATATCAACTCTCGTGATGATCGGTGTTGATGTGGTGGATTTGGTTCGTGTGATCACTAAAACAATGTGAGGGATATTGTTTTGAGTGGGAGTTCACCTAGATTAATTTTATTATTAATTTGAACTCAATTTGTCATAAACTTAGTCTAAACTATTGCAAATATGTTGTAGATCAATGGCAGCCCCTACCATCAATTTTAATGCGTTTCTAGAGAAATAAAAGTTGAAAAAACAATGGAAGCAACTTCGCGGATTGGTTCCGCAATTTGAGGATTGTCCTCACAGCTGGTAATTTGACCTATGTGCTGGATGCACCGCTGGGTGACCCACCTGCAGCTGATGCTGCTGATGAAGTAAAGAACGTTTACCTCACTCGGAAGACTCAGTACTCCACAGTTCAGTGTGCTATCTTGTATGGTTTAGAATCGGAGCTTCAGAAAAGGTTTGAGAATTCAGACCCATATGATATTGTCGAGGATCTCAAATTGATTTTTGAGACTCATGCGGCAATTGAAAGCTATGAGGCTTCTGAAAAGTTCTTTAACTGCAAGATGGAAGAGGGCAGCTCCGTCAGTGAGCATGTGCTTAAGATGTCTGGGCACGCAAACAAACTTCAAAGCTTGGGTATAGTGATTCCTAATGCTTTGGGGATTTACCGTGTCCTCCAATCACTACCACCAAGTTACAAGAACTTTGTGATGAACTACAACATGCAAAACATGAACAAGACGTTGCCAGAACTCTTTGCCATGTTGAAATCTGCAGAAGTGGAGATCAAGAAAGAGCACCAAGTGTTGTTGGTCAATAAGACCACCAAATTCAAGAAAGGCAAGTCTAAGCAGAAGGGACACTTCAAGAAGGGTGGTAAGAAAGTTACCACGCCGACGAAGAAGACCAAGGCTGGACCTAAGCCTGATACTGAGTGCTTTTACTACAAGGGAGAAGGTCACTGGAAGCGGAATTGCCCAAAGTACTTGGCGGATTTGAAGAAAGGCAACATCAAGAAGAAAGGTATATCTGATATACATGTTATTGATGTGTATCTCACTAGTACTCGTAGTAGTGCCTGGGTATTTGATACTGGTTCGGTTGCTCAGATTTGTAACTCGAAACAGGTGCTGCAGAATAAACGGAAGCTAGTGAAGAACGAGGTGACGATGCGTGTGGGAAACGGATCAAAGGTTGATGTGATCGCGGTCGGCACGCTACCCCTTCATCTACCATCGGGATTAGTTTTATACTTAAATAATTGTTATTTGGTGCCTGCGTTGAGCATGAACATTATATCGGGATCTTGTTTATTGCGAGACGGTTACTTGTTTTAGTCCGAGAATAATGGTTGTTCGATTTATATGAGTAATATGTTTTATGCACATGCACCTTTGATAGATGGTCTATTCTTGTTGAATCTCGATAGTGGAAATACACATATTAATAACATTGAGGCTAAACGTTTGAAATCGAGCGATAACTCGACCTATATGTGGCACTATCGTCTTGGTCATATTGGAGTGAAGCGTATGAAGAAACTCCATTCCGATGGACTTCTTGAATCACTTGATTTCGAATCACTTGATAGATGCGAAGCATGTCTGATGGGTAAAATGACTAAGACTCCATTTTCTAGTATGATGGAGCGAGCTACGGACTTATTGGAAATCATACATACCGATGTGTGTGGTCCAATGAGTGTAGCATCGCGCGGTGGTTATCGTTATGTTCTTACCTTCACGGATGACTTGAGTAGATATGGGTATATCTATTTCATGAAACATAAGTCCGAAAATTTCGAGAAGTTTAAGGAATTTCAAAGTGAGGTAGAGAATCAACGTAACAAGAAGATTAAATTTCTACGTTCTGATCGTGGAGGTGAATATCTAAGTTACGAGTTTGGAGAGCATTTGAAGAAATGCGGAATACTTTCACAATTGACACCGCCGGGAACACCACAACGTAATGGTGTGTCCGAACATCGTAATCGAACTCTCCTAGATATGGTTCGTTCTATGATGTCACTTACAGATTTACCGCTATCATTTTGGGGTTATGCATTAGAAACAGCCGCATTCACTTTAAATAGGGCACCGTCTAAATCCGTTGAAACGACACCGTATGAATTATGGTTTGGGAAGAAACCTAGATTGTCGTTCCTTAAAGTTTGGGGGTGCGAAGCCTATGTAAAGAAGTTACAGCCGGACAAGGTTGAACCCAAAGCGGAAAAATGCGTCTTCATAGGATACCCGAAGGAAACTATTGGGTATACCTTCTATCATAGATCCGAAGGCAAAATCTTCGTTGCCAAGAATGGATCCTTTCTAGAGAAGGAATTTCTCTCGAAAGAAGTGACTGGAAGGAAAGTAGAACTTGACGAGGTTGTCGAACCTTCTCTCGAAATTGCGAGTAGCGTAGCACCGGAAGAAGTTCCTGTGGTGCCTGCACCAATAAGAGAAAAAGCTAATGATGATGATCATGAAACTTCGGTTGAAGTTGCTACAGAGCCTCGCAGGTCAACGAGAACTCGTACCACTCCAGATTGGTATGATCCCGTTATGAGTGTCATGTTGGTGGACAACACCGATGACCCTGAGACATATGAGGAAGCAATGATGAGCCCAGATTCCAATAAATGGCAAGAATCCATGAAATCCGAGATTGGATCCATGTACGAAAACCAAGTATGGACTTTGGTGGACTTACCGGATGGCCGGAAGGCTGTCGAGAACAAATGGATTTTCAAGAAGAAAACAGATGCTGATGGTAATGTTACTGTCTATAAAGCTCGACTTGTCGCAAAGGGGTTTCGACAAATTCAAGGAGTTGACTACGATGAGACTTTCTCACCAGTAGCGAAGCTAAAGTCTGTGAGGATTATGTTAGCAATCGCTGCATATTATGATTATGAGATATGGCAGATGGATGTCAAAACAGCATTCCTCAATGGAGACATTGATGAAGAGTTGTATATGATGCAACCCAAAGGTTTTGTCGATCCTAAAGATGCTAACAAGGTATGCAAACTTCAACGGTCCATCTATGGATTGAAGCAAGCATCCCGAAGTTGGAATCAACGTTTTGATAAGGTGATCAAAAGTTTTGGTTTTATACAAACTTATGGAGAAGCTTGTATTTACAAGAAAGTGAGTGGGAGCTCTGTAGCATTCTTAATACTATATGTGGATGACATATTGTTGATTGGGAATGATGTAGACCTTCTTAATAGTGTCAAGGAATATTTGAATAATAGTTTTTCAATGAAGGATCTTGGCGAAGCAGCTTACATATTAGGCATAAAGATTTATAGAGATAGATCAAAACGCCAAATATCATTGTCACAAAGTACATATTTGGACAAAAGTTCTAAAGAAGTTTGGAATGGAAGAAAGCAAGAAAGGATGAGTAAAACTTGAGTGAAACTCAAAGTCCGACATCGGCAGAAGATAGAGAAAGGATGAGTAAGACTCCCTATGCCTCAGCCATAGGATCTCTAATGTATGCCATGCTATGTACTAGACCCGACATTGCATATGTTGTTAGTTTAACTAGCAGATATCAAAGTGATCCAGGAGTGGATCATTGGACAGCAGTCAAAAACATCCTTAAGTACTTGAGAAGAACTAAGGATATGGTTCTTTCTTATGGAGGTGATGAACAGATCGTTGTTAATGGTTACACCGATGCTAGTTGGAACACCGATCCGGATGATTCTAAATCACAATCTGGATACGTATTTATTTTGAATGGTGCAGCAGTTAGCTGGAGGAGTGCAAAGCAAAGCGTTGTGGCGAGATCTTCAACTGAATAGGAATACATGGCTGCTTCGGAAGCTTCACAAGAAGCGATATGGATGAAAGAGTTCATTACAGAGCTGGGTGTGGTTCCTAGTGCGCTGGACCCAATGTCTATCTACTGTGATAACATGGGCGCCATAGCCAATGCGCAAGAACCAAGGTCACACAAGAAGCTGAAGCACATCAAGCTACGTTTTCACGCTATTCGAGAACATATCCAAGATGGGGATATAAAGATTTGCAAAGTACACACAGATCTGAATATGGCGGATCCGTTGACTAAACCTCTCCCGAGGGCAAAACATGACCAACACCAAACTGCCATGGGTGTTCGGTATATTACCATGTAATCTAGATTAGATGACTCTAGTGCAAGTGGGAGATTGTTGGAGATATGCCCTAGAGGCAATAATAAATGTAGTTATTATTATATCTTTGTGTTTATGATAAATGTTTACATTCATGCTATAATAGTATTAACAAGGAAACATTGATACTTGTGTGATTTGTAAACTTAATTTGAAGTCCCTAGTATAGCCTCTATACATCCCTAGCTTGTTGGTTGATAAATGATTGTGGTTTCCCTATCATGAACATTGAGATGTTATCAACAACAAGATCATATCGTTAGGAGAATGATATGGTGGACATACTCCTATAGATAAGCGTAGCATAAAGATCAAGTCATTTCAATAGTTCAATTGCTATATGCTTTCTGATACATAGTAACCTAATTCCTTCGACCATGAGATCATGCATATCACCTTTACCGGATGGATGCTTTGATGACATCAAACACCACACCGTAACTAGGTGGCTATAAAGGTGGCATTGAGTGTTCGGAAAGTATTGGTTGAAACACATGGATCAAGAGTGGGATTTGTCCATCCATATGACGGATAGATATACTCTGGGCCCTCTCGGTGGAATGTCATCCAATTAGCTTGCAAGCATGTGACTGGCTCACAAGGGATCACATATCACGGGAACGAGAAAAGAGTACTTATCGGTAACGAGGTTGAACTAGGTATGCAGAGATACCGATGATCATAACCTCGGATAAGTAAACTAACGTGAGACAAAGGGAAATTGGTATCGTATGTAAGTGGTTCATTCGATCGCAAAGTAATCGTAGAAATATGTGGGAGCCATATGAATTTCCAGATTCCTCTATTGGTTATTGTTCGGAGAAGTGTCTCGATCATGTCCGCATAATTCACGAACCGTAGGGAGACACACTTAAGGATTCAACGTTGTTTCAGTAGTTATGGTATGATGAGAAAGAGACCGAATGTTGTTCGGAGTCTCGGATGGGATCCGGGATATCACGAGGAGATCCGGAATGGTCTAGAGAATAAGATTCATATAAGGAAAGTCTCGTTTCGGAGTTGGGGAATGATTCCGGTGTTTTCATCGGGAATGTTCTAGAAGGTTCCGGAATGTCCGGCACTCCGGAGGAGAAGGGGTACATGAATGTGTCATTACAAGTTGGAATGATTGCATCATGTACTAGGTGTCATCGCTGTCGAAAATAAAGGGTTTATTCAAATCCTAGTTTGAAAAGTCAAACGGCTAGTTTGAAAAGTCAAACGGCAGTTTTTGGAAAGAGGAGGAGAGGTGGAAACCGAGTTGGGGAGGAGTTCCCTCCTCCAACCGGCGGCCCACCTCCAAGCCGAGTTGGGGAGGGACTCCTCTCCCTCCCCTTGGCCGGCCGGCCCCTCCACCTATATAAGGAGGGGCAGGGCTCCCCTCCTTGACACACAACTCCTACTCCTCCAAACCCTAGCCCCAAGCCGCCGCCGCCTCCAAGCCGCCGCCGGCCCCTAGGGCACCAACTCGCCGCCGCCTAGCTAAACCCTAGCCGCCGGCTTGTCCCCTCCTTGGTGTGTCTAAACCCTAGAACACCGAGGACTCTCTCATAATCCACCATACTCGCTCCGGCTTGAGGCGAAGCCCTGCGAGATCTCCCCTCTACTTCCGGTACCACGCCGTTGTGCTGCCGGAATCGGGAGGAGAGTGCTACAACCTCCGCTGCCTGCTGGAACAAGGGAGAGGAAGGTCTTCGTCGAGTACCGAACGTGTGACCGACTGCGGGAGCGCTGCCGGAACGCAGCGCCGGAAGGATCGTCTACGCGATCTTGAGATCGGGAAGAGTACGACTACATCACCCACGAGAATCTGCTCTCGTTAAACACTTTGGAATCTTCGAGGGTGAGTTATTCCCTCGAATCGTTGCTACAATCTAGTAGATAGATCTTGGCTTGTTTGTTTGTATGCGATAGAAATTTTTTGTTTTGCATGCTACGAAACCCTACACAAAGTCCATACTTGGTTTTCGCTCATGGATCCCAATTCGGATTTCATGTCTTCTAGCCATTTCTCAGAGTCTGGGCTCATCATCGCTTGCTCATAGTTCGTAGGTTCACTGTCTTCTACTAACAAGACAGTCAAGACAGGGTTGCCGTACCACCTAGGAGGGGCACGCGACCTTGTCGACCTGCGACGTTCAGTAGCAGCATCGTCCGAAGCTTCATGATCCTTGTCATTAGCTTCCTCTATTGTTCGTGCAGGCGGCACTGGAACAATTTCAGGTGCTGCGCTACTCTCCAATTCAAGAGAAGGTTCAATAACCTCGTCTAGCTCTACTTTCCTCCCACTCACTTCTTTCGAGAGAAACTCCTTCTCAAGAAAGGAACCGTTCTTTGCGACAAACACTTTGACTTCGGTTCTGTGATAGAAGGTATACCCAATAGTTTCCTTAGGGTATCCTATGAAGACGCATTTCTCCGCCTTGGGTTCGAGCTTTTCCGGCATCAACTTCTTGACGTAAGCTTCACATCCCCAAACTTTAAGAAACGACAACTTAGGTTTAGCACCAAACCACAGTTCATACGGTGTCGTCTCAACGGATTTAGATGGAGCCCTATTTAAAGTGAATGCAGCGGTTTCTAATGCATAACCCCAAAATGATAACGGCAAATCAGTAAGAGACATCATCGATCGGACCATATCTAATAGGGTTCGATTCCGGCGTCCAGACACACCATTGCGCTGTGGTGTTCCGGGTGGCGTGAGTTGCGAAACGATTCCGCTTGCTTTAATATGCGTGAGAAAATCATAACTCAAATATTCACCTCCACGATCGGATCGTAGAAACTTAATCTTTCTGTTACGATGGTTCTCCACTTCATTCTAAAATTCTTTGAACTTTTCAAACGTTTCAGATTTATGTTTCATTAAATAGATATACCCATATCTACTTAAGTCATCGGTAAAAGTGAGAAAATAGCGATATCCACCGCGCGTCGAAACACTCATCGGTCCGCATACATCGGTATGTATGATTTCCAACAAGTCCGTTGCTCGCTCCATCATACCGGAGAACAGGGTTTTGATCATCTTGCCCATGAGACATGGTTCGCATGTGTCAAATGATTCAAAATCAAGAGACTCCAAAAGTCCATCAGAATGGAGTTTCTTCATGCGCTTTACACGAATATGACCTAGACGACAGTGCCACAAATAAGTAGTATTATCACTATCTACTTTGCATCTCTTAGCCTCAATGTTATGGATGTGTGTTTCATCCCTTTCGAGATTTAGAAGAAATAAACCATTCACAATAGGTGCATGACCATAAAAGATGTTACTCATATAAATAGAACAACCATTATTCTCCGATTTAAATGAATAACCGTCTTACAATAAACAAGATCCAGAAATAATGTTCATGCTCAACGCAGGCACATAATAACACTTATTAAGGTTTAAAACTAATCCCGAAGGTAAAACTAAGGAGAGCGTGCCGACGGCCATCACATCAACTCTTGATCCGTTGCCAACGCGCATCGTCACCTCATCCCTCGCAAGCCACCGTCTATTCCGTAGCTCCTTTTTCGAGTTACAAATATTAGCAACTGAACCAGTATCAAATACCCAGGCACTACAACGAGGGCTAGTAAGGAAAACATCAATAACATGTATATGAAATATACCTTTGATGGTGCCAGCCTTCTTGTCCGCTAAGTACTTCGGACAGTTGCGCTTCCAGTGACCCTTGTCCTTGCAATAGAAGCACTCAGTGTCCGGCTTAGGACCAGACTTGAGCTTCTTCTCAGCAGGGGCAGTGCGCTTGCCGCCCCCCTTCTTGAAGGGCTTCTTTGCTCCCTTACCTTTCTTGAAGGTGGGGGGCTTGTTGACCATCAACACATGATTATCCTTTTTGATGTCCACTTCCACGGCCTTCAGCTTTGCGAAGAGCTCGGTGATCGTATGTAGGGTCAACTACCTGATAAGGTGGATCCCTCCTATGTTTACAATGCTAGTCCCTGGATCAATAGCTAGCATCCACAGTTAAGATGTAATATCAAGAAACAAAGGTCATAATATAACTTTATAACCAGGAATAACATAATTTTATTACATCACACATAGCTCATTTGGCTATTACATTACATTGCAGTAGAATAACTATATGTATGGGTCCTTCATCTTCAAAGTGCCACAGGCAGATGTTGGTTGTAGACTTTGTAAATCTAATCAAACAATCTTCATTAAAATCAATCAAACCTACAACATTACAAGTTACAGCCACAAGGGTCAATACATTTTGAATTGTATTGGCAAGCTTCACTTCTATGTATAATAAGAGTGGATCCTATCAATACATGCATATTTGGCTAAGTAGAGTTTAAGGCTTGTTTGCACAAAGCAATATTTTATCCTATCTTTTCAAAAATGGTTTTGGTCCTTTGTCAAATCTCTTTTCCAAGAATCCCTTGAACTCCTTGGTAGAAACTCAAGTGTCCAAGTCCTTGTCAAAATTCCTTGAGCACCTTGGTATCCCCAAGTGCAACAGGTTTTATCAAAATCTCATGAGTTCCTTGGTAACTGTAGCATCCCATTTGTCTAACAACTGTAATGCTACTTGGTTTAATAAAAATAATGGTTACTCCCTACATAAAAGTGTTGCATCATCATCCTATCATGCTCATGTCATCATGCCATCTTGCATTTGTGCATCATACAAAACCCTTGTTGTTTTGGTTCTTATCTCATATGCATTATTATTTGTATTTGCTTCTTGATATTGTATTTGGTTCTTGATATATTGTTGAATGCCCAAGTTGAGTTGGGGGCATATCTTTTATTGACTCCACCACCCTTTCTTTCACCACCTTATAATTCCACCATCCAATTTATATGAGCTATGCATTTTAATTGAGTTCACTTCTAGCTCATGTGGGTTGGGTGGATCCCACTTATAATCTATTGCTTAGGCCTTACTCCACATTTTTGGAGTGCATAAGAATGATGCCATGTAAATCATCTTGTTTTCACAAAATAAGCAGGGTATTAACTATTATGCATGGCCCATGCAAGTACCATCTTGTGCTTGTCATTGGATTTTATTTGGTTTTTGAGTTGATCATCTCCATCTCTTTTTCCCTCTTTTGGCTTGATATATGTTGATCTTGCTAAAACCCTACCTTCTACCGAACCCCTAGCTCTCTCCTCCTCTCTCGGCCACAAGGTCCTACCAGCCCGAGCCACCTCCTGCTCGACCTGGTCCCCTCCTTCCCCTCTGGCTCGACCATACCAGGTGGGGTGCACTGTTTCTCCTCCTCCCCACCCTCTCTCACGTGCTTGATCTCCCCACCTCCTGCCGCCCGTGTCCACCTCCCTCTCTGCTTTTTGCAAAGCAAACAACCACCCCGGTGCTTCCTCCTCCTCCTTATCTACAACCACAAGCTGAGCATCTTCTATACGCCACCATCCCCCACCATCTCGATCCAGATCTGAACCGATGCCTGCCTTCCCCTTTCCTCCTTCCATGCCCACCATGGACTTCTCCATGGCCCCATCTGCACCCTAGCACATCCAAGTCCTGAGGCGTCGTGGAGTTGTACCAGGGGGAAGATAGGCGACCAGGAGGTGTCTCTGCTGCATCCACGTTGCCAAGAGCTGCCGGGCGCCGTTAGACCTCGCCGGAGCAAGGACGCCGCCTCTGTGAACCGGGACACCAGGAGCGGTTGGGCGACGAGCGCCAGCGACGGTCTCCTTCTCCTTCGCCTCCAAGTGCCACGCACACGCGCCCCTGGTGAGCTAACCCCTTCCCCAGACATGGCCCTGCCGCCCCTTGCTCCTTGCCTCGCTGCCGGGCGTGACGCCGCGAGCACGTCTCAACCCGCAGCCGTGGCCGTTGTTTCGCTGCTGCTCTGTTCTCATCAAGTTTCCGAGGATTGCCTCCCCTGTCTTGCGTAGATTCCTTGACCAATTCTGTAGCCCTATGTCCCCTCCTTGCGCAGGAACAAACCACGTCCAATTTCATTCCCTGGGCCTCTCTCTATCAACTCTAGAAGATCGCTCTGTTTCACAGTGCATCTGACAGAAATTCAGTTTCTCACGAACGTGTTTTTGCCTCTGTTCATCCCTTCGCCCCGTCCGCTGCAGACCTCCGTTGGCGAAACTCCAAACATAAAACTTGTAGCCCGGTATCCCCTCTTCAACTTTGGTTTTTGTGTCTTGTACAAAATCTCCACAGATTCCTCGCCATCTTCATTCAAAGTTAAGGCCAGCTAGCTGTTTCCGCGAGTAAATCTTCAGCTTCGTCAGTCTAACCGACCTCCTGGACGCTTTTCTAATTAGGTCCCTGCACTTTTGCCTTCCTCAACCGCAGCCCCTCACAGCCGGCATTTTTATAAAAAGGCACCTCGCTTTTCTGGAAACAAACCCGCGGTCCCCAACCCCAACAGTCCTTTGCCAAGTCAGCGCGCGCGGCCCACCTGTCATCCACCTTGGGTAGGGTCCTACGAGTAGCAAAAGTCCAGCACCATTCTCTTTTCAAATTCAACTTTTTCAAATCTGTTTAAATACAAATCAACTCATAACTTTCAAATGATTAGGATTTTGAACTTAAACTTTTTATGAAATATGTTTTGTTTTTGAAAGTTAATTCAAATCTTTAATCAAATAATTTCAGAATTAATTTAATTAGTCAACCTTTGACTTTGACCCTAATTATTAATTTTGACTATAAAATAAATTTAAATTCATAATTCCAAATAATACAAATAATATATGTTTTTGAATCAGAAAAATGTGAGGATTTCAAATATGCTATTAAAATTACCTTTTGCACATTTAAAATTCCAAGTTGAGTAAATTACAACAAATGCCACTGGAACTTAATAATTTAATAACTTTTGATTTATAACTCCGAATTTAACAAATGATATGTCTAAAATGATCAGCGCGACGAGACCTTTCTGTTTGTGCTATCCTTGACTTCAATTGCATCATGCATAATAAAAATATATAATATACAGCAACTAATATGACAATAAAATGGGACCAAAACTCAATAAAAATGATTTATTCTTGTATTCCACACCTCACCCATGCCATGCTACATTATTGCCATGCAACTTGTGCATCATTCATCATGGCATGATTGTTTGCTTGACGCATTTTATTCCTATGCTTGTGCACTTTATTTATGTTGGCCCTTGTTTGTTTGGTTCTTCTTCGAATAGACACTGAGCAGGGGGTATATCAAGAGAACCAGGAGCACTACCCAGATCCGTCTCTCGCTTCAACTGAGTTGCCAGGCAAGCACTACCACATGCTTGCATACATACATCACCTATTGCCTCTATCTTATTCTTGCATCATTGAGTCGCGATTGCATTAAACTGAATCCCAAGTATTGCATAGCCTTTACTTTTAAACCCCACCAAGCTTGTTCCTCCATCCCATGAGCCATTACTACAGGAGTTGTTTGAGCCATGCGAGTCGTAGAACAGCATGTGTAGGGTATGTGAGTGTCTGATGGATAACGAGGTACCTAAACAACTTAACTTGAGTAGTAATGGGATAACTAATGAAAGTGGCACCGGTGAGCAATATCTGCTATTTGGTTTTTCCTGCTCACTTGTGTCCCGTAAGACCCCGAGTACTTGATTCCTGTTCCTAGATTATTCGCGCTATCCACATCCGGGAGGCTTATGGGACCCCCCTGAGCCAGAGCTTGATTCAGTCTTATTTCTTGGGGCCACAAACTAGTTTGAGGTTTTGTTTACTATCCTGTACTTATGCCATGCTTTATTACTGTATTTACGATTGTGCGAGGAGCACACTGTACTGTTTAGGATCGGGACACGATTCCGCGGTGTCGACAAGCTCAGTTTTGGGTTCCCAGTCGTTCACAGCCGTCCACCCAAACCTCGGGTCCGTCTCGGAGTCAGCTAGCTTCATTGCGGGTGTACTCCAAGGGGTGGCCCCCTGAAATATTTCTGAATCCTGTGATTGCTTTGTCGTGAAGGCCTCGTTGGGTTTTGATTTGGTTTTTCCGAGGTTGATCGAGTGTGTGTTGCTATTTGTGCACCCCTGCAGGGTAAAACTTTCTGAAAGCCGTGTCCGCGGTTATGGACGACTTGGAGCACAGTTTCTCGATCATAGACAAGCATAACTAAAGTACCGCTTTTAACTTGACTAAATAACTGACTAGTAAATAGTGCAACACTCATGGAATGGTTAATAAAACTGCCAACGGTTGTGGGGGTTGTTCGTCCGCTTCCTCGTCGGTAAGCGAGGAGGAGGATGGATCTGGTGATATTACTGTTATAACTGTTGTCATTAATTCACGGACATCCGTCTATCATTGGTTAGGCGGATGGTTAGCGAGTATCTATAGAACTGTTAGGGTTTATCTTTTGCTGCAATTGCGTCACCCCAGGTTGTGTCCCCTTTAGAGGCATAAAGACTTGCTGAGTACCCTTAGGGTCTCACACGATAAATTATTGGTTCAGATGAACAGGTACCCTCGCAGGACGGATACTGGGTGGAAGAGGCTGATGATGTGGGCAACGATCGTTCGGTGTAGAGATTCCGGGAACGGGGATCCATGAGATCTGTGGGCGGGATGTGCTTAATTCTGTGGCATCTTATGCCGATTTGCTTCTTATCCGTACTCGGACTTGTTTTGCCGCTTCCGCTTGATACTCTGATGTGTGATGTATGAGGAATTATCCTAAAATATTATATCTATCTAGGTCATTTGAATCTTGCCGTATGGCGTTGCTATATTTTCCTTTCTTTCTAGATGGAATGGCTCTGATGTACTTTTGTATGGTGGCTTGCATACATACTCATTTGTGTATGTAGTGGATCCCTTCGCCTGCCGATTACACCGCTCGTACAGGTCCCGATGAATTGGAAGTGGTTGGGACGGCCGAAAGGTCTACCCGTGAGTGGCTTTTGGGGCCCCACCGTACTATTTCAACCACTTCCGCTCATCCAGGCTTGTATCTAGGAGCGTAATTCACCGAGGTAGTTACAATTGGTATCAGAGCCATCCCGACCTTCAGGGTCTCAGCCAAACGGTCGTTGTCAGTCTAGCAAATATTTTTGGTAGTTATGTATATTAGGGAAAAACAAAACGTGAGAGTAGGACTGCTTCCACTTTTCTTCTTACCCACCCACCCACCCTATTCTAGTAAGGAAGTGTAACGTTTTAAATCCTCTTCTTAAAATTTCAAACTAGGATTCACGTGTTCGGGGTTTCTGTAGTACCATAGGTTGTGTGTGTGTGTGTGTGTGTGTGTGTAATCCCTTGTCTATCTGTTGCATCCAAGTTGTTATCTAATCAGCCTTTGGTTATCAACTGTTGGTACATTCCATACCGACAGGCTTTTGCAAACCGACGCAATCTGTCTTACTCTTTGTATCCGACGTTATCTTGTTTGGGGTGTTCGTTTTCGTAGTTACCAATCTTTAGGTTCAACGTGAGAAGAAGGGGTTAGGATATGTGTTCCACTTATTCATGTGCGGAGTAATGATTTGAGTGCGGGATGGAGTCGCGACCATACCACTACTCTTATCATTCGCTTTGGTATATTGAATCGGTAGAGTCACTAATCTTGATTCGTTAAGTAATTTTGCGCATCTATTGGTATTTTAATGCCGAAATTTGTGGAAAATTTTTCTTTGATATATTTGTGTACCACACTCCTTTTCAGTCGTGTGCGATATGCTTAATATCTTCTAGGTGCTTTGAACTTTGTTGATATTTTAATATCATCTTAGTAAATTGTATCCTTAATCTTGGTTAATTCCATCTTGGTACTATTTTGGATTATTATTATTCTCCATTATAGTACTGACTTGTGTTTTATATCAATCTCAGGATGGCTCCACCACGCCGTTCAGATGAGGACATACCACCGGAATTGGGGGCCGCGTTGTCAAACATAGCCAATGCCTTGGCAGCAATGCAGCAGAACCAGCAGCGTTTGGAAGAAAGCGTCAGGAGAAATGAGTTTGCTCCACTCCCTCCACCTCCCAAGCGGGGCGACATCAAAAGCTTCCTGAAGTTCAACCCTCGCCAATTTGATGTTTCTGATCGACCACTGGATGCGGATGATTGGTTACGTGAGACGTCGAGGCTACTGGAGACTGCTGATGTTCCTGAGCAAGAGTGGGTAAAGTGTGCTACTCACCTTCTGAAGGGAGATGCAGCTCTCTGGTGGGAGAATTATCTAAAGGCAAGCTGCACTGGTTTTTAGCCCACTTGGGAACAGTTCTCTGGAGCTTTCAAAGAGCAATTCCTGTCAGAAATTGTCATGGAAAGGATGAAGGAAGCTTTTCTCAACCTCAAGCAGGGAAATGATAATGTCAACACCTACATCAGGAACTTCATGAATCTTTCTCGTTATGGTGGCGATGAGGTATCTGATGACAAGAAGAAACAAAAGAGGTTCAGGCAAGGGCTCAATGCATCGATCAAATATGCAATCACACATGCAAGGCCGGCATCTTTTCTGGAACTACAGCACACAGCTCTGCAAGAGGAAGCAAGCA
Organism: Avena sativa; assembly: GCA_916181665.1. Taxonomy (NCBI): domain Eukaryota; kingdom Viridiplantae; phylum Streptophyta; class Magnoliopsida; order Poales; family Poaceae; genus Avena; species Avena sativa. The sequence goes on along the minus strand of OV702284.1, from coordinate 179,067,288 downwards.
GGCAAGTGTTTGAGGAGTCCAAGAAACACAACCGTGATGCATCAAGCTCTTCAGCTATGGCAGCTCCTTCTAAGCGGCGTGTCTGGGTTCCTAACACCCCACCGTCGCTCCCGGCTCCACCAAGACCTGCAAGTTACGCGTTAAGGCCACTAAACTCCATCACTGCTGCTCCCAGGGGCTACAACCACCACTACCCTGGAGCGCCTGGCGGAGTCCCTGGATACGTTGCTCCACGTCCACCTGGTGCCTGCTTCACGTGTGGAGATCCTGGACATCTAAACTGGAACTGTCCGTTGAAGAACAAAGCTCTTCTTCCACCCCCTCCAAGATCTGCGGCAAGTTCTCCTATGGTTCGTGCACCACCACCTCGGGCTCTCAACATCAACACTAAGCCCGGGTCTACTGTTGCTCGTGCCAACTGCATCAACGCCGCTCAAGCTGAGCATGCACCTGGAGTTGTGATGGGTATGCTTTCCGTTAACTCAGTCCATGCACGAGTTTTGTTTGATTCTGGTGCATCGCATTCATTTGTTTCTCACAAGTTTGCAAATGAGAATGAGTTAGTCTTGGTTCCTCTCCTCAAGCGGTTAATGGTCCTTTCTCCTGGAGCAAACATGAGGGCTGTTCATATCAGCCATGGCAATCAAATTGAGATTGGTGGCTCTTTGTTCTCGGCATCCTTAATTGTTCTGGGCAATTCTGACATTGATGTCATCTTGGGCATGGATTGGTTAATAGCAAATGCAGTTGTGATTGATTGTGCTGAACGCTCGGTTTCTCTGAAGATTCCTGAAGGCCATATAGTCTTTTCTCCAAGTCTGACTCCTGCTGTCCAGCTTTTCTCTTTGGCGGCTCTGAATGATGATGCTATGGAAGCTATTCAGAGAGTCCCAGTGGTCTGTGAGTTTCCGGATGTTTTTCCTGAAGAGTTGCCGGGTATGCCTCCGGATCGTGAGGTTGAGTTTGTAATTGAGCTTGAACCTGGAACGGCTCCTATCTCCAAGCGGCCTTATAAAATGGGTCCTTCTGAGTTGGCTGAACTCAAACGACAGCTTGATGAACAAGAGAAGTTGGGTTTCATTCAACACAGTACTTCTTCTTGGGGTAGCCCAACAATCTTTGTGAAGAAGCGTGACAGGACTGATAGACTTTGTGTTGACTATCGGGCTCTCAATGCTAAAACCATCAAGAACAAATATCCCCTTCCGCGGATTAATGATCTATTCGATCAGCTAGCTGGAGCTGTGGTATTCTCTAAGCTGGACTTGAGGAGTGGTTATCACCAAATCAAAATTCGCAAGGAAGATGTGCCCAAAACAGCTTTCACCACCCGCTATGGCCTGTATGAGTACACAGTCATGTCTTTCGGTCTCACCAACGCACCTGCTACCTTCTCGAGGATTATGAACTCGGTCTTCATGGAGTACCTTGATAAGTTCGTTGTGGTCTATCTGGATGACATCCTAGTCTATTCCAAGTCTAAGGAAGAGCATGAAGAACACCTGCGGTGTGTCCTAAACAAGCTTCGTGAGAACCGCTTGTATGCAAAGTTCTCAAAGTGTGAGTTTTGGCTGCCTGAAGTAACCTATCTTGGTCATGTCATCTCTGCCAAGGGCATTGCAGTCAACCCGGAAACTGTGAAGACAATTGTTGAATGGCTTCCTCCTGTTAATGTCAAAGAAGTGCGGAGTTTCCTCGGTTTGGCTAGTTATTGCCGTCACTTCGTTCAGAACTTCTCGAAGATAGCGAAGCCTCTTACCGATCTCCTCAAGAAAGGCAAGAAATACCTGTGGACTCCTGCCTGTCAAGCAAGCTTTGAGACACTCAAAGAGAAGCTCACTTCCACACCAGTGTTGGTTCCTCCGGATACATCTAAGCCTTTCCAGATATTCTGTGACGCCTCTTTGCAAGGATTGGGTGCGGTCCTTATGCAAGAAAGACAAGTTGTTGCTTATGCCTCTCGACAGTTTAATACGCATGAGATCAACTATCCCACACATGACCTCGAGCTCGCAGCAGTTGTCTTTGCTTTGAAGCTATGGAGGCACTACTTGCTGGGCAACCGATGTGAGATCTTTTCTGACCACAAGAGTTTGAAGTATATCTTCACTCAGCCTGATCTCAACCTTCGGCAGAGGAGATGGATTTAAGCAATCAATGATTTTGATTTGACCATCAACTACACACCGAGCAAAGCTAATGTCATGGCCGATGCTCTTAGCCGCAAAGCTTATGTCAACAACCCCATGATAGAAGAGCAGCAACCTCTCTTGTGCGAGGAATTCCGTCAGCTCAACCTTGAAGTTGTGGAACAAGGGCATCTTCTGAACCTTCTGGCTACTCCTCTCTTGGAAGAAAAGATTCGTTTTCGTCAGCGTGGTGATCCGCACACCAGAAAGATCATCTCCAAACTTCAGCTTCCGAAGTATGAGTCCTCCACGTGGATGATCAAGGCACGCTTTTCTTTGAACACCGGATGTTTGTTCCGAACTACCCGGGTTTGAGAGAGCAAGTTCTCAAGGAGGCGCACGATTCTGTTCTATCTATCCATCCTGGCAGCACAAAGATGTACATGGACTTGAAAACACAATATTGGTGGCCTGGTCTGAAACGGTATTGTGCCAAGTATGTCTCGGAGTGTGATGTCTGCCGTAGAGTGAAAGCTGTCCATCAGAAACCTTTCGGTCTTCTACAGCCATTGAAACCTACGGAATGGAAATGGGAGAAAGTAGAGATGGACTTCATCACTGGCTTTCCAAGGTCGCAGAAGGGCAACAATGCAATCTTTGTTGTCATCGACAGGCTTTCTAAAGTGGCTCATTTCTTCCCCGTCAAGGAAACAATTTCTGGAATTCAGTTGGCTGAGCTCTATATCAACAGAATTGTCTCTCTGTATGGGGTTCCGCTTGAGATCAGTTCAGACCGTGGAAGCATCTTCACTTCCAAGTTCTGGGAAAGTTTCCAAAATGCTTTGGGAACAAAGTTGAACTTCAGCACAGCTTACCACCCTCAGTCGCAAGGACAAGTTGAAAGGATCAATCAGATTCTGGAGGATATGCTACGTGCTTGCGTCATCTCTTTTGGCATGAAGTGGGAAGAATGTCTTCCTTATGCTGAATTCTCTTACAACAACAGCTTCCAGAAGAGTCTGAAGATGGCACCATTTGAGGCTCTCTATGGTCGCAAGTGCAGAACTCCGATTGGTTGGTCAGGTGCAGGAGAAAGAATCTGGTTTGGCCCTGACATTGTAACTCAAGCGGAGGAGAAGGTGCATATCATTCTTGAGAACCTGAAGATTGCTCAAAGTCACCAGAAGAGCAATTATGACAGGAAGCACACGGACATGGTGTATGCCCCTGGTGATCTCGTGTACCTTCGTGTCACTCCCATGAGAGGCACACATCGCTTCGGTATCAAAGGAAAGCTGGCTCCTAGATACATCGGTCCTTTCAAGATTCGTGGTAGAAGAGGAGAAGTTGCTTATGCCCTTGAGCTCCCGGAAAAACTCAAAGTCCATGATGTTTTCCACATCTCCCAGCTCAAGAAGTGCTTCAAAGATCCCGGCAGGACCGTGGATCATGAGCTAATCGATCTCAAAGAAGACCTGTCTTATCAAGAACACCCCACCAAAATCCTTGAGACCGCAGAAAGAAGGACTCGCAACAAGTCCATCAAGTTCTGCAAGGTGCAGTGGTCACACCATTCTGTTGATGAAGCCACTTGAGAACGTGAAGATGAACTCCGTGCCAACTATCCTACCCTCTTTGTGTCTTCTTCTTCTTCCTAGAATCTCGGGGCGAGATTCCTGTTTAGTGGGGGAGAGTTGTAGCATCCCATTTGTCTAACAACTGTAATGCTACTTGGTTTAATAAAAATAATGGTTACTCCCTACATAAAAGTGTTGCATCATCATCCTATCATGCTCATGTCATCATGCCATCTTGCATTTGTGCATCATACAAAACCCTTGTTGTTTTGGTTCTTATCTCATATGCATTATTATTTGTATTTGCTTCTTGATATTGTATTTGGTTCTTGATATATTGTTGAATGCCCAAGTTGAGTTGGGGGCATATCTTTTATTGACTCCACCACCCTTTCTTTCACCACCTTATAATTCCACCATCCAATTTATATGAGCTATGCATTTTAATTGAGTTCACTTCTCGCTCATGTGGGTTGGGTGGATCCCACTTATAATCTAATGCTTAGGCCTTGCTCCACATTTTTGGAGTGCATAAGAATGATGCCATGTAAATCATCTTGTTTTCACAAAATAAGCAGGGTATTAACTATTATGCATGGCCCATGCAAGTACCATCTTGTGCTTGTCATTGGATTTTATTTGGTTTTTGAGTTGATCATCTCCATCTCTTTTTCCCTCTTTTGGCTTGATATATGTTGATCTTGCTAAAACCCTACCTTCTACCGAACCCCTAGCTCTCTCCTCCTCTCTCGGCCACAAGGTCCTACCAGCCCGAGCCACCTCCTGCTCGACCTGGTCCCCTCCTTCCCCTCTGGCTCGACCATACCAGGTGGGGTGCACTGTTTCTCCTCCTCCCCACCCTCTCTCACGTGCTTGATCGCCCCACCTCCTGCCGCCCGTGTCCACCTCCCTCTCTGCTTTTTGCAAAGCAAACAACCACCCCGGTGCTTCCTCATCCTCCTTATCTACAACCACAAGCTGAGAATCTTCTATACGCCACCATACCCCACCATCTCGATCCAGATCAGAACCGATGCCTGCCTTCCCCTTTCCTCCTTCCATGCCCACCATGGCCTTCTCCATGGCCCCATCTGCACCCTAGCACATCCAAGTCCTGAGGCGTCGTGGAGTTGTACCAGGGGGAAGATAGGCGACCAGGAGGTGTCTCTGCTGCATCCACGTTGCCAAGAGCTGCCGGGCGCCGTTAGACCTCGCCGGAGCAAGGACGCCGCCTCTGTGAACTGGGACACCAGGAGCGGTTGGGCGACGAGCGCCAGCGATGGTCTCCTTCTCCTTCGCCTCCAAGTTCCACGCACACGCGCCCCTGGTGAGCTAACCCCTTCCCCAAACATGGCCCTGCCGCCCCTTGATCCTTGCCTCACTGCCGGGCGTGACGCCGCGAGCACGTCTCAACCCGCAGCCGTGGCCGTTGTTTCGCTGCTGCTCTGTTCTCATCAAGTTTCCGAGGATTGCCTCCCCTGTCTTGCGTAGATTCCTTGACCAATTCTGTAGCCCTATGTCCCCTCCTTGCGTAGGAACAAATCACTTCCAATTTCATTCCCTGGGCCTCTCTCTATCAACTCTAGAAGATCGCTCTGTTTCACAGTGCATCTGACAGAAATTCAGTTTCTCACGAACGTGTTTTTGCCTCTGTTCATCCCTTCGCCCCGTCCGCTGCAGACCTCCGTTGGCGAAACTCCAAACATAAAACTTGTATCCTGGTATCCCCTCTTCAACTTTGGTTTTTGTGTCTTGTACAAAATCTCCACAGATTCCTCGCCATCTTCATTCAAAGTTCGGGCCAGCTAGCTGTTTCCGCGAGTAAATCTTCAGCTTCGTCAGTCTAACCGACCTCCTGGACGCTTTTCTAATTAGGTCCCTGCACTTTTGCCTTCCTCAACCGCAGCCCCTCACAGCCGGCATTTTTATAAAAAGGCACCTCGCTTTTCTGGAAACAAACCCGCGGTCCCCAACCCCAACAGTCCTTTGCCAAGTCAGCTCGCGCGGCCCACCTGTCATCCACCTTCGGTAGGGTCCCGCGAGTAGCAAAAGTCCAGCACCATTCTGTTTTCAAATTCAACTTTTTCAAATCTGTTTAAATACAAATCAACTCATAACTTTCAAATGATTAGGATTTTGAACTTAAACTTTTTATGAAATATGTTTTGTTTTTGAAAGTTAATTCAAATCTTTAATCAAATAATTTCAAAATTAATTTAATTAGTCAACCTTTGACTTTGACCCTAATTATTAATTTTGACTATAAAATAAATTTAAATTCATAATTCCAAATAATACAAATAATATATGTTTTTGAATCAGAAAAATGTGAGGATTTCAAATATGCTATTCAAATTACCTTTTGCACATTTAAAATTCCAAGTTGAGTAAATTACAACAAATGCCACTGGAACTTAATAAATTAATAACTTTTGATTTATAACTCCGAATTTAACAAATGATATGTCTAAAATGATCAGCGCGACGAGACCTTTCTGTTTGTGCTATCCTTGACTTCAATTGCAGCATGCATCAGAAAAATATATAATATACAGCAACTAATATGACAATAAAATGGGACCAAAACTCAATAAAAATGATTTATTCTTGTATTCCACACCTCACCCATGCCATGCTACATTATTGCCATGCAACTTGTGCATCATTCATAATGGCATGATTGTTTGCTTGACGCATTTTATTCCTATGCTTGTGCACTTTATTTATGTTGGCCCTTGTTTGTTTGGTTCTTCTTCGAATAGACACTGAGCAGGGGGTATATCAAGAGAACCAGGAGCACTACCCAGATCCGTCTCTCGCTTCAACTGAGTTGCCAGGCAAGCACTACCACATGCTTGCATACATACATCACCTATTGCCTCTATCTTATTCTTGCATCATTGAGTCGCGATTGCATTAAACTGAATCCCAAGTATTGCGTAGCCTTTACTTTTAAACCCCACCAAGCTTGTTCCTCCATCCCATGAGCCATTACTACAGGAGTTGTTTGAGCCATGCGAGTCGTAGAACAGCATGTGTAGGGTATGTGAGTGTCTGATGGATAACGAGGTACCTAAACAACTTAACCTGAGTAGTAATGGGATAACTAATGAAAGTGGCACCGGTGAGCAATATCTGCTATTTGGTTTTTCCTGCTCACTTGTGTCCCGTAAGACCCCAAGTACTTGATTCCTGTTCCAAGATTATTCGCGCTATCCACATCCGGGAGGCTTATGGGACCCCCCTGAGCCAGAGCTTGATTCAGTCTTATTTCTTGGGGCCACAAACTAGTTTGAGGTTTTGTTTACTATCTTGTACTTATGCCATGCTTTATTACTGTATTTACGATTGTGCGAGGAGCACACTGTACTGTTTAGGATCGGGACACGATTCCGCGGTGTCGACAAGCTCAGTTTTGGGTTCCAGTCGTTCACAGCCGTCCACCCAAACCTCGGGTCCGTCTCGGAGTCAGCTAGCTTCGTTGCGGGTGTACTCCAAGGGGTGGCCCCCTGAAATATTTCTGAATCCTGTGATTGCTTTGTCGTGAAGGCCTCGTTGGGTTTTGATTTGGTTTTTCCGAGGTTGATCGACTGTGTGTTGCTATTTGTGCACCCCTGCAGGGTAAAACTTTCTGAAAGTCGTGTCCGCGGTTATGGACGACTTGGAGCACAGTTTCTCGATCATAGACAAGCATAACTAAAGTACCGATTTTAACTTGACTAAATAACTGACTAGTAAATAGTGCAACACTCATGGAATGGTTAATAAAACTGCCAACGGTTGTGGGGGTTGTTCGTCCGCTTCCTCGTCGGTAAGCGAGGAGGAGGATGGATCTGGTGATATTACTGTTATAACTGTTGTCATTAATTCACGGACATCCGTCTATCATTGGTTAGGCGGATGGTTAGCGAGTATCTATAGAACTGTTAGGGTTTATCTTTTGCTGCAATTGCGTCACCCCAGGTTGTGTCCCCTTTAGAGGCATAAAGACTTGCTGAGTACCCTTAGGGTCTCACACGATAAATAATTGGTTCAGATGAACAGGTACCCTCGCAGGACGGATACTGGGTGGAAGAGGCTGATGATGTGGGCAACGATCATTCGGTGTAGAGATTCCGGGAACGGGGATCCGTGAGATCTGTGGGCGGGATGTGCTTAATTCTGTGGCATCTTATGCCGATTTGCTTCTTATCCGTACTCGGACTTGTTTTGCCGCTTCCGCTTGATACTCTGATGTGTGATGTATGAGGAATTATCCTAAAATATTATATCTATCTAGGTCATTTGAATCTTGCCGTATGGCGTTGCTATATTTTCCTTTCTTTCTAGATGGAATGGCTCTGATGTACTTTTGTATGGTGGCTTGCATACATACTCATTTGTGTATGTAGTTGATCCCTTCGCCTGCCGATTACGCCGCCCGTACAGGTCCCGATGAATTGGAAGTGGTTGGGACGGTCGAAAGGTCTACCCGTGAGTGGCTTTTGGGGCCCCACCGTACTATTTCAACCACTTCCGCTCATCCAGGCTTGTATCTAGGAGCGTAATTCACCGAGGTAGTTACAGTAACCCCAAGTACAACATGCTCTTGAGCACCTTGGTAACCCCAAGTGCATCAAGCTTAACAAAATCTCTTTGAATTCCTTGGTAGACACACAAGGTCATCAAGTTTATATATTTTTTTTAGAAGTTGGAATGTCGAGATCTCCCATAGTTCAAACTTTAGTTGCTCAGTATTGTCCATAACCGGGGACACGGCTAAGTACTTAGATTTTTATTAACTTCTGCAGAAGGAGTACACTTTACCCACATGTCACAATCCCATCTTGTTGCCACCAGTGGCCTACTGGATTAGTGCTCACCAAGATGGAGTACTGGCAGACTGAGAGTGTGACGAAGTCTTTCCAAAAGGTCCTCCCATACATCATTGCTAGCTTGTCTTCAGCCCCCATGAAGCATTCCAGATCCCCATGTCCGGTAACTAAAGACAATGTATGGGTCTTCCTAATGTAGTTGACTAAGCCAGAGGCATAATAGCATGTGGTTGCACACGAAAGCCACAATTGGAGAAGCATGTTCAATCTCTAAGTTTCCTAGGTGGGTTTTCTTTGGAGCACAACACAAAGTGTTTACCATAGACATGGCTCCTTTTGTTGCCACCTTCTCCAAAACTTTAAGTATCCTCCACCTAGGTGGTTCATTGAGTCCTTGTTTTATTATATAAAACACAAGTCCTTTTCTCAACTTTATAAAATCTCAACATGTATCTCTTTTCACAATAAAGCATGGCTAAGCATGTACAACTACAAGATTTTCTCTAAGGAATGTAAGGGCATCCTATTAGGATTTAGCATAGCATAAGTATAAATCATTTTCATGCATGTTTTCAAAATCCACTAAGTATAATGAAAATAGTAGGACTTTTGTATGATAGTGTAACTTGCCTTTTGGTAGAGAATGGTGGTTCACTCCTTGATCTTGCTAGTCTCACACTTTGCTAAATTCACTACAAGTCAATCAAGCAAACACAAAATCAACTAACATTCCAAACCAAAGTCAAACAAACAATCTCACACTCACAAAGCAATGGAATCTAAGTCATGCATAAGTATGCAAAGGATGGTTTTATTGCAAGGATGGTCTCCACTAGGTTTGTAAACTTTGTAAGGTCCAAATTGGTCATTTACCAAAATGGAAAAGTCATTAGTTAGAGGGTTTTGTCCAAAAACCATTTTTAAATCCATTCATCATTTTATGTGGTGGAAATTAGTTTTATCAAATCTAAAACCTTTAAGTCTTCACCAAAAGTTTCTAACTCTCAAGATTTGTTGTTTTGGGTCAGTAGCTTTGAATCAAAATATTTTCCCAAAGTTTTATTCCAAAATCCTTTTTCATAATAAAACCATTATCTTTACTTAGCTAGAAATAGACTAATTCAATTAATCCATTCTAAATTTTTCCAATTTCATTTTCAAAACCATGGGTTGGTTCCTAAGGTCAGTAAGGTCACAACAAACCATTTTGCAAAAAGTTTTAACCCTAAAATCAATTTTAAACATTTTTTATACTCTAAACAAGCTCACAAAAGAATCTGCAAAAACAAGCAAACTAACAAATACTATTTGCTAAACTAAGGGCATGGTTGGCTAGGTCTTGTTCTCCTGAATCCAACGACATAAAATTTGTAATTTTTGGACGTGTGGATCCAAAGTTATAAGGGTTTGAAATTTGCAAATAAATCTGATTCAAAACTGATTTTTAGATCTAATACAGGCCACGCGTCGCAGTCTCATTGGGTGGTACCGGTTCGGTTGGATCGGCAACGTGGACCGCAGGATCTAGTTTGATCGCACGACATAGGGCGCGTACCTCTTCGCGGCTTAAGTGACCCATTGTAGGCGTTGGATTAAGATCCTACGGTTGCTATTGTTCGGTCACAGATGGGCGGCGCTGCGCGGCGGTGGACGGCGGCGACGGCCAGACAAAGTGCTCGCGGTGGTTCTAGGAAGCAAGGAAGATGGAGGTGGCGCTTACCGTGTTCGCGAGGATGAGGTGGTGCTCGACGTGTGGTCGATGTGGCAAGGGGCGCACGGGGTCAGGTGGAATCTCTCGCCGGAGTTCGTTCTGGCGGCGGGTGGCTCTGGTTGAGGTCGAGGACGTTGCTGCAGATCGCCTTAAGGCAAAACGAAGGCGCGGTCAGATGCGCAGGATCAAGACAATGCTGTGTGCGTGAACGAGAAGTGAAGGGGCGGTCTGGTTCACCTGGAAAACGTCGTCGGAGAAGAAACAGACGGCGGCGCTGTCGGAGCTTGTCAAAGCCGACGCTCCGGGGCGCCCGCGGTTGAATGAAGGGCACGGAGAGAAGCGTCTGGGAGTGGGGAAGCTGCCAGCATGCTTAGGGAGGCTCGAGGTGGTGTGGCTTGGCCGGAATCGGTCGGAGACGATGGTCGGAGCTGGGAGTGTGTCGAGTCAAATTGTGGCAGCCTCGGGGCAGACAGGGAATGGCGACAGAGGGAAAGGGAGGGGAAGATGCAGGCGCTTAATATCGTGCAGTCACGGCGAGATTAACGCGCGGCATTACTGTGAATTGAACGCGGCATTCAAAGGCAGCAACGGCAACGAGGTTTGGGGTGACAGGGTCGTGCGGGGGTGGACGATGAGCAGTAGAGGTGGGGTCCACCGGTCAGTGGGAAAAGAAATGAGAGTGGGGTCCACTGGTCAGTCTCGGCGCGGGTCAGATATGAGGTGCAAAACATTTTCTTGCGGGGTGAGGAAACTGGGCTGGTTCCTGGGCCTGTTGGGCTGCTGGGTTGGGTCGGTTTAAATCTTATTTTTTCTGTTTCTGATTCTTTTTCTTTTTTTATTTCTATATTCTGTCTTAAATTTCAAACAATTTCCAAGCAATCAAAACAGTTCAAATCTTCACCCAATTTTGTAACTCTGAATTTAGTTCTGTTTAGTAACCTGAACCAAATTCTAAAGTCAAGATAATAATTTTATTTGTAGGTCCATTATTAATTAATAACATGGATCATGATTTATTAATCAAATCGGGTTGGATTTTATTAATAAAATCTCCATTTGAATTTCAATTATTTTCAAAAACCAAATCAGTAGGTTGTATTTGAAAATAAGGGATATTTGAAAGCTTGTTTTAAATTAAAATAACATATTTGTTTTTGTGTCCATTTATAATTGAATACTATGGGCCTTAGTTATTAAATCAATTAGGATTGGTTTTATTTGAATCCTTTATTTTGAAATCTAAAACAGCACCAAACCATTTAGTAGGTTTTATTTGAGAATATAAAACACTTGGGAAACTTATTTTAAACAAGTCTTGATGGTTTAGCAATAATAAAACCTTTATTAATAAAACTTGGATATCAAATCCTTTTTGTTTTATTTTAAATAAACCTCTATTATTTTAATCAAAGCAAAAACCCTTTTGTTTCAAAGTCTTGGCCAAGGTTTAATTGGCTTTTATAAAATGATCTTTATTTATAAATCTACCTTTTCTTTTGGGAAATCACAACTCTTTATTTAAAGATTTAAAATTGTATTTTCAAAATATTTATTTTCCCTTATTAATTGTTTTAAATTTTTAAATCCTTTTTAGGATTTTATTTAATCGAAATAGGTTGAAGTTCCATTTAAATTCAAAAAGTTTCTTCTGGCTCTGAAAATCAAACAAAGTTTTATTTTATTTATTTATTTTCACATTACAAGATTTGGAAAATCTTGGGATGTGACATCGTATCAGTGGAACCAATCTGATTATGAGTCACTACAAAACTTTTGTAGCTGGGAGGGAGTGATTGCAGAACCCTGTCAATCTTGAGCTCCTCTGGAATCTTGCAGTCCAGTTGCTCAAGGCGTTGAGTGTAGCCCGACATCTTAATGGCGTGCTCACTAACGGAACTCCCTTCCTCCATCTTGCAGTTAAAGAATTTCTCAGAGATCTCATATCTCTCAGAACGGGCTTGAGTCTGAAACATGGTTTTCAGCTCCTCGAGAATCTCAAAGGGCCCGGGATAGTCTTCAAAACAATTTTGAAGGTCCGATTCCATAGCAAACAACATGGTACTCTTAATCACACCATAATCATCTCTGCGTGACTGAAAGACAGCTTTCTCATCAGCCGACGCAGTAGCAGCAGGGGCGTCACCTAACGCACTCTGAAGGACATAGTCCTTTTGAACGCCAGAGAGAATGATTCTCAGATTGCGGAACCAATTGGTGAAGTTAGACCCATTGTTTCTAAGTTTTTCCTTCTCAGCAAAAACGTTGAAGTTAAAGTTGGACTTAGCCATTTGATCTACAATATTTGCAAGTACAAATTAGACTATGTTCATGATAACTAGTTCAACTTTTAATCAAATTACTAGATGAACTCCCACTAAATTCAACATCCCTCAAGTTGTTTAGTGAACACGATCCAAATTCACCACACCTAATCCGATCTTCACGAGAAGAGATGTGGTTTCAATGGTGGACAACGAAGTGTCGATCATATCATTCATATGACTCATGCTTAACCTTTCGGTTCATGTGTTCCGAGGCCATGTCTGTACATGCTAGGCTCGTCAAGTTAGACCCAATATTTCCGCGTGTGCAAAACTGGCTTGCACCCGTTGTATGTGAGCGTAGAGTCTATAGCACCTGATCATCACGTGATGCTTGGACACGACGAACTTTCGCAACGGTGCATACTTGGGGAGAACACAGTTTTTATCTTGATCTTTAAGTGAGGAATCATCTTATAATGCTACCGTCGCGATCTAAGCATAATAAGATACATAAAAGGGATAAACATCACATGCATATAACTTTATGTGACATGGTATATCCAATCTTCGCGCAATGATCTCCATCTTGTGCGTGCCGGCATGATCTCCATCACTCCACCATGATTGCCTCCACCACGAATAGCAACTACAACTATTGCTAACTACTTAGCGATAAAGTGAAACTATTACATGGCGTATAAGAAGTTGACACACAGGTCATACACAATTATAAAGACAACCATATGGCTCCTGCCGGTTGTGTACTCATCGACATGCAAGTCGTGAAACATTACAAAACATGATCATCGCATACATTATACACATCACATCTTGGGCCATACCATATCACAGAAAACACTCCCTGCAAAAACAAGTTAGACGCCTCTACTTTGTTGTTGTATGTTTTACGTGGCTTATGGGAGTTGATGCTAAGAACGATTCTTACCTACGGAAAGCCACAACGGTGATATTATGGTTGCCAAACTCCGGTGTTAATCCCATGACAACTATAGTGAGAGAAACTGACATCCACCAGCCGCATGTGTGGAACAAGCCACACGTCAAGTGCGGAGCCGGTCTCGCGAACGATGTCGCGTAAGGTTGGCCTGGACCGCTTCAATCTCACTATCCCGCGTCATAAGAAGAACACAAACAAGAGGCTTGCAACAGAAAACATCAACGCCCGCAACAACCATGTTGCATTCTACTCGTGAAACACATCTACGCATAGATCTGGCTCTGATACCACTGAAGGGTTTCGCAGCATAGTAAATCAAAATTTTCTATGGATGCGAATAGAAGGAAAGCCAAGATCTAATCTAGGAGATGCAAACAACGAGAGAGATTGGATTAGATCTTCATACCCTTGAAGATTCGCACAGCGGAACGTTCGTCGGAACGTGGGTGATGTAGTCGTACTCGCTTCTCCTCCTCGCGATCCGATCCGATCTAGCACCACAAGTGGCGGTGCCTCCGTGAGATGCACACGTGCAGCACCTCGACGTCTCCTCCTTTCTCGGTCCAGCAAGTATGGTGTAGAGACGGATTGGATCTACAACACGACGGCGTGGTGTATATGGTGGAGAGTTTCTGCAGCAGGGCTTCGCCTACACGCAGTCGAGAGGGAGAGAGAGAGGAGGGCAGCAGGGCGGCTAGCTTTGGAGGGGAAGGTGTAGAGGGGTGGTGCACCCCCAGCCCTCTTTATATAGAGGGGTGGGCGGCTGCCCTTGCCCCTCCCCCAATCCCAAACCGGCGGCCACAAGGAGGAGGAGTGGGGGGCAAGGAAACCCCCCTTCTAGAAGGTCTAGTTAGGGTTTTACCCTAGCTGGCCGGTTGGGCCCTATGGGGCCTTGTGCCCCTGGTCCAATGCATCCAGGGCACTCCCTCATAGGCCCATGCCCCCTCCCGGAAGGTGGGGCAACGTTGGACCCCTTCCGGAAGGTTCTAGAAGCTTCCGGTACAATACCGATTAACCCGGAACAATCCCGAACTCCAAAAACTGCACTGCCTTGTATGAATCTTATTCTCCGGACCACTCCGGAACCTCTCGTGATGTCCCGGATCCCATCCGAGACTCCGAACAAAAACTCATAAACCAATTATCCAATCTATCCTAGCGTCGAGACACTTTAAGTGTGTGACCCTGCGGGTTCGAGAATATGCAGACATGATCTTCTATCAATAATCAACAGTGGGGTCTGGAAACCCATATTGACTCCCACACATTCATCGATGATCATATCGGATGAACCACGATGCCAGGATTCAACCAATCCCATATATATATTCCCTTCGTCTCGCGATATTTTACTTGCCCGAGATTCGATCGTCGGTATCGTCGTACCTAGTTCAATGTCGTTCACAGCAAGTACTTTACTCGTTCCGTAATCCGATATCACTTTGTGATTAACTCTTAACCACATGCTTGCAAGCGGTGTTGAGATCGATCACCGAGTGGGCCCGAAGTATATCTCTCCGACTTGGGAGGGACAAATCCCATCTCGATACATACAACCCAACAGATACTTTCCGATCACCTGAGAGACACCTTTATGATCACCCTCTCATAGGATGACGTTTGATGACCTCAAAGCTTTCTTCCGATACCAGGGAGTTGTATTATCTCATGGTCTAAGGAATACAATATTTGACATAAGAAAAAGCTTCGCAAAGATGAACACGATGACACGATCTAATTGCTTCGCTTAGTTTGGGTCTGTCCATCATATCATTCTCCCAATGATATGATCTCATTATTAACTGACAACTCATGTCCATGGTTAGGAAACCTTAACCATCATTAATCAATGAGCTAGTCCATAGAGGCGTACTAGGGACACGGTGTTGTTCACAAACTACACAAGTATTAAAGTTTCCGCTTAATTCAATTCCAGAATGGAATATAAACATTATCATGAACAAGAATTATAATAATAACAGCTTTATTATTGCCTCTAGGGCATAATTCCAACATCTCCTGGTTCACCTAGTGGAAGAGATTGCCATTCTTGGTCCGGTATTTCTGCACAATATGTTCCCCTTTGAGAGGTTCATGGGAGTCTTAAAGAAATATGTTCATAACCATGCTAGACCAGAAGGAAGCATCTCCAAGGGATATTGAACAGAGGAGGTCATTGAGTTTTGTGTTGACTTTATTCCTGACCTTAATCCGATTGGTGTTTATGACTCGCGGCATGAGGGAAGACTAAGTGGAAAAGGCACGCTGGGAAAGAAAGCAATGATATGTAGGGACGGGGATTCTTTCACTAAAGCACACTACATAGTTCTACATAATTCCACCTTGGCAGCTCCGTATATCGAGGAACACAAGAATATTCTACGCTCCAAAAACCCGGGGAAGCCTGAATCACTGATTACAGATGAACACATGAAGTCTTTCGGTGGTTGGATGCGGACACATCTCTTGAATGACACCACGGTTGGAGATCAGCTATACTTGTTGGCCACGTCACCATCTTCTACTGTATTGAATTTCCAAGGGTACAAAATAAATGGGAATACATTCTACACGATCGCCCAAGATAAAAAGAGCACCAACCAAAATAGTGGTGTCCGCTTTGATGCAATAGACGAGAATGGACAAAATGACACATATTATGGTTACATAGAGGAGATATGGGAACTAGACTATGGAGTCTCTTTTAAGGTCCCTTTGTTTCGCTGCAAATGGGTCAACCTGAATGGGGAAGGGGTAAAGATAGACCAGTTGTACGGAATGACAATAGTGGATCTCAACAATCTTGGTTATAGAGATGAACCATTCGTCCTAGCCAATGATGTGTCTCAGGTTTTCTATGTGAAGGACATGTCCTCCAGACCGAAAAAAAGAAAAAGTATGCAAACGAATACATCATATGATGAGCCAAAGCGTCACATAGTTCTTTTAGGGAAAAGAAACATCGTGGGAATCGAGGACAAGACAGACATGTCAGAAGATTATAATAAGTTTGATGAAATTACACCCTACACAGTGAAAACTGACCCAAGCATTCCGTTAAGTAAAGAAGATGCTCCATGGTTACTTCTGAAGCGATCATAAGGAAGGACATATGCCAAGAAGTTCATGCTCATATTATGTAACTCTAATTCATGTCTTTCGCGGTTTGTGGCTTCACCGAAGGATATCTTTCGCTGTTTGTGGCTTGACCGGGACTATATATAGGGGGGCCTTTAGTCCCAGTTTTGTATTCTTAGTTTTTAATATTAATAAATGTCTTGAGTGTTAGTCCTATTTTGTGGCTGGACCGGGACTATGAAGAAGTTATCCCGATTCGTACTTACCATTAAGATCTGATCTCCAAATGCGCGCGGTAACATATTAGGGAGTGCCTCTATGACCAGTTTCTTGGAGATGCCGGAGGACTGGGATCCGGCGGCATCTCCCTGAAACTGGTCGTAGTGGTGTCCCTGCTCTCGAAAACCATCTTGCAGCTTGTAACTTCTCTAACTAGATCAATACACCTGGGAGATAAATAATTTCACATATTAGGGAGTGCCTCTATGACCAGTTTCTCGGAGATGCCGGGGGACTGGGCTCCGTCGGCATCTCCCTAAAACTGGCCGTAGTGGTGTCCCTTCTCTCGAAAACCATCTTGCAGCTTGTAACTTCTCTAACTAGATCAATACGCCTGGGAGCTAACTAATTTCACATATTAGGGAGTGCCTCTATGACCAGTTTCTCGGAGATGCCGAAGGACTGGGCTCCGTCGGCATCTCCCTGAAACTGGCCGTAGTGGTGTCCCTGCTCTCGAAAACCATCTTGGAGATGCCTCAAACTGGCTGGAGGACTGGACTCACAAGGATTCCTATTCATAGTACAAGCAGCTCGGCATAGTGTCGACACTTACGAAATAATGTCGACACTCACCCCTATTATTAGTGCTGACTCGTGTTTTGTCCCGGTTGGTGTCTCCAACCGGGACTAAAGGTTCATCTTTAGTCCCGGTTGGTGACACCATCCGGGACAAGGTACACGCCGCACGACATAATGTCGACACTCACCCCTATCATTAGTGCTGCCTGGCCCAGCCTGCCGAAATCCCTCCAACCGGGACTAAAGACGAACCTTTAGTATATTGAAAATCCGAACAATGAAAATCCTTCACGTGGTGTCATATTATGTTACATAGTTGAAAGGAAAAATACCAGACTTGGTATATTGATCATGTTTCGAAAAAACCTTCACAAAATGACCTATCATGTTCGAGGTTCATGGCTTTCGGTCCAAATGACCGATGTTATGTGCTGAATCATGGCATAGTTTGTGATGTTGTGCCCATATTATGCATGCGTGTGGACATTGGTATGGAGAACAATGTTGCAGGAGGAAGTTTTCCTTTTTGTCGCACAGAAAAGCCATTTTCCATTTTCCGAGCGCAAAAAACGGGTCGTTTTGTGAAGTAACCACCAAAATGCCATTTCAGAATGCTACCGTCCCATTTTACTAAAATACTAGACCACCTTACATGGACTATCTCCCAACCGAGACATCTTAAACCTTTTCGTCCATCCCGGGTAAAAAGGACAAATGTCTTCTGAATCGGTAGGAAGTGGGTCCGGTTTGTACTACAGGTACATGATCTATCGCCCGTGATTTTTTGAAAAAATCATTTTTAGACTTGCAATATGTGGTTTCTTCAAATATCCAATGCAATTTCTAACGATCCTTGTCCCCTATCTTCATGCAACCGGTTCGACCATAGTTAGAAATTCAGATAATTCAAAACGGGCATAATAAATTCAATAAAAAATCCAAACAATGAAAATCCTTCGCGTGGTGTCATATTATGTGGCATAGTTGAAAGGAAAAATACTAGACTTGGTATATTGATCATGTTTCGAAAAAACCTTCACAAAATGACCTATCATGTTCGAGGTTTCATGGCTTTCGGTCCAAATGACCGATGTTATGTGCTGAATCATAGCATAGTTTGTGTTGTTGTGCCCATATTATGCATGCGTGTGTACATTGGTATGGAGAACAATGTTGCAGGAGAAAGTTTTCCTTTTTGTCGCACGGAAAAGCCCTTTTCCATTTTCCGAGCGCAAAAAACGGGTCGTTTTGTGAAGTAACCACCAAAATGCCGTTTCAGAATGCTACCGTTCGATATTCCTAAAATACTAGACCACCTTACATGGACTATCTCCCAACCGGGACATCTCAAACCTTTTCGTCCATCCCGGGTAAAAATGACAAATGTCTGCCGAATCGGTAGGAAGTGGGCCCGGTTTGTACTACAGGTACATGACCTAACGCCCGTGATTTTTTGAAAAAATAATTTTTAGACTCGCAATATGTGGTTTCTTCAGAGATCCAATGAAAGTTCTAACGATGCTCGTCCCCTATCTTCATGCACACCGGTTCGACCATAGTTAGAAATTCAAATAATTCAAAACAGGCATAATAAATTCAAAAAAAATCCGAACAATGAAAATCCTTCGTGTGGTGTCATATTATGTTACATAGTTGAAAGGAAAAATACCAGACTTGGTATATTGATCATGTTTCGAAAAAACCTTCACAAAATGACCTATCATGTTCGAGGTTTCATGGCTTTCGGTCCAAATGACCAATGTTATGTGCTGAATCACGGCATAGTTTGTGATGTCGTGCCCATATTATGCATGCATGTGGACATTGCTATGGAGAACAATGTTGCAGGAGGAAGTTTTCCTTTTTGTCACACGGAAAAGCCCTTTTCCATTTTCCGAGCACAAAAAACAGGTCGTTTTGTGAAGTAACCACCAAAATTCCATTTCAGAATGCTACCGTCCCATTTTACTAAAATACTAGATCACCTTACATGGACTATCTCCCAACCGGGACATCTCAAACCTTTTCGTCCATCCCGGGTAAAAAGTGTTGGGAATATGCCCTAGAGGCAATCATGTATGATGAGATTTCCCATTGTATTCATAAAGATATTTAAGTAGTCCTTGTATAAACATCTGATGTGTATCATTGAATATGTGATTCGGTTGTGGAACTATGCATTTATGTTGTTTGTACTAAATATCCTTGGTTATTGAGGTTGTGCTGGACACACAACTTAGACCAATGTGAAAGTTGGCTTGATGACTCGGTTCCACTTGTCATGGGCATGGGGATGCTATTCCAACTTACACAGATTCGACTAAAGAGTTTAGCGAGTCAAATTGACCAATATTGAGATACAAAGAACAAGTTGTCATTTGTATATCTCAATCAATGTAATCCTTAGACCTGAGGTTGTTGCATAGTCCGAGTTGAGGATCACCGACTTAGGTTCTGTCAAACGCTGATCCGTAACTGGGCAGTTATAAAGGCAGAGTTCGGGTCGACTGAGAATCAAGCTGTGTGATGTGAATAACCAAGATGGGATTTTTCCCCTCCACTCGGAGAGATATTCTCTGGGCCCTCTCGTGAGATATGATTCGGAAAGCATGGCCATGCACGACTTGGTTAAGTGTTAACCGAGGCGATCGACTAAGAGTTAGTCGGGTGAATCACTTATCTTGGATCGAGAAGAGAGTCGGACTATTTAAGGGATGACAAATTCTCGCCTATAGTCTGACAAGGTATATCGTGAGGCAAAAGGGACTCGTACGCAAGTCGCATTGGAAAGGCAAGTCGTCATGACTCTTCGGTACTTGGGAGTCGGCATGTTCTGCTAGGAGCCGCTACCGACTGATCGATTGAGAGTCGGACTCCAATCGTGTCCAAGTAGCCATGAGCCTGCGGGGTCACACACTTAAGAGAGGGAGCAAGTTCGGATTGGATCTGAACCTGTAATCTGGTTGGGTTGGACCTAAACCAGATTAGGACTGAGTTAGTGAGTTGAACTCACGGTGACTAGTGTTATATGGGCTTTAGTGAATGGGTCGTGCGAGCAAAGCCCACGTTCACTCCCTATATATAGTGGAGCACCGTAACCCAGTAAGGTTAATCGTTGTTCGGTTAAGTCATTCCATGTGTTGGAAATCCTAGCTCCACAGCAGTCCTGCCGCCGTAACGAACCTAGCAGTTCGTCGTCGGTGCTCCTCCTTGTACGTGTGGATACCAGCAGAGGTGTTGTGCGATCAGCACCAGGACGATCGGATCGTGAGGACTGCACTGCATCAACTGATGCGCTTCATCAGTAATCCGAAACCACGCGTCTAGTGGTAAACCTCGTAGCCTTCTACCTTAGCTAGTTCTTGGGATCACCACGTTAGAGGAAAATTTTTGTTCTATCTCCGCGTGGCCCAACAAAAAGGACAAATGTCTGCCGAATCGGTAGGAAGTGGGTCCGGTTTGTACTACAGGTACATGATCTATTGCCCGTGATTTTTTGAAAAAATCATTTTTAGACTCGCAATATGTGGTTTCTTCAGAGATCCAATGCAATTTCTAACGATGCTCGTCCCCTATCTTCATGCACACTGGTTCGACCATAGTTAGAAATTCAGATAATTCAAAACGGGCATAATAAAATAAAATAAAATCCGAACAATGAAAATCCTTCGCGTGGAGTCATATTATGTTACATAGTTGAAAGGAAAAATACCATACTTGGTATATTGGTCATGTTTCGAAAAAACCTTCACAAAATGACCTATCATGTTCGAGGTTTCATGGCTTTCGGTCTAAATGACCGATGTTATGTGCTGAATCACGGCATAGTTTATGATGTTGTGCCCATATTATTCATGCGTGTGGACATTGGTATGGAGAACAATTTGCAGGAGGAAGTTATCCTTTTTGTCGCACGGAAAAGCCCTTTTCCATTTTCCGAGCGTAAAAAACGGGTCGTTTTGTGAAGTAACCACCACAATGCCGTTTCAGAATGCTACCGTCCCATTTTCCTAAAATACTAGACCACCTTACATGGACTATCTCCCAACCGGGACATCTCAAACCTTTTCGTCCATCCCGGGTAAAAAGGACAAATGTCTGCCGAATCGGTAGGAAGTGGGTCCGGTTTGTACTACAGGTACATGATCTATCGCCCGTGATTTTTTGAAAAAATCATTTTTAGACTCGCAATATGTGGTTTCTTCAGAGATCCAATGCAAGTTCTAAATGAGCCATTTTTCTTCCCGCCATTTCTTCCCGCCATTTTTCTTCCCACCATTTTTTCCCGGCATTTCTCCCGCTAGTTTTTCCAGTTCTTCCCGCTAGTTCTTCCCTCCAGTTATCTTCCTGCCCTTTCTCACTATATATATATGTAGGGTTGGCCTCCATTGTCATTGCACATCCCTAGACTCATATCTGCAACCTCATCACTCTTTCCCATGACTTCCACCGTAGCACTAACTCCTAGGGAGGCGAAGGCGCTTTGCGCCTCGAACTACCCCTGCCCGCCGGGCTACTGTGTCCCCGTCGGCTGGATGCTGAGCGCCGGAGGCGTGCCGATTCTTCCTGTCCCTCTATGTATGGCGCGGTGGATGGCCATGACGAACTACTACTACTTCGATCTCACGCCGGAGCAGCGGAGGAATTCCAGATGGCATCCCGACTATTTCCCAACTTGGAAAGCCTTCTTCGTGGATTGGCGTGAGAGGGCGCTCGCCAGGCACGAGGAGGATGGCCTACCTCCTCCGAACTTCAACGAGGCCGGCCGTCGGTTGTGGTGGCGCGGTTGGACTCTCCAGAGCGTCATGGCCTATGACACGGCCGCCGACTCTAGCCCCCGCCCGCGCTACCCTCAAGTCCAGCCCACTCGTACTCAGCCTTCAAGGTTCAACTATGGTGACCCCGACGACGACAGCGACGACGACCGCGGCGAGTATGACGACTACAGTGGCGAGTATTACAGGTGTAGGCAGGAGCATGACTAAATCACTCCAACATTGCAAAACAAGTTCGGCCGATTGTGGCTTAATCTAGCCATGTATCTTAATTTTCAGTTCTTCAATGTAACTTTGTGTTAGTTGCATTATGTACTTTAATTCCAGTTCTATCCTAATAAAATTTTATTTCCGCCCATTATTTCCCGTCCTTTTTTTCCCGCCGATTAATATATAAAAAATATAAGTTAATTCAAATCCAAATTAAAACACAGAAAATGGTTTTGAATTATTTAAAATAGAAAATGATTTTGAATTATTTATTCAAATCGAGACACGTTTTATGTTTAAAGTTTTTCTAAATTCGAAATTAATATTCAAAAAAATAAGTTAATTCATTTTTAATTTTAAATGGTTCATAGTTTAAATGCTTACATTAATTATTTTTTAAAATAGAAAATGGTTTTGAATTATTTATTCAAATCCAAACACTTTTTATGTTTAAAGTTTTTCTAAATTCCAAATTAATATTCAAAAAATATAAGTTAATTCATTATTAATTTTAAATGTTTCATAGTTTAAATGGTTACATTAATTATTTTTTAAAAACAGAAAATGGTTTTGAATTAGTTATTCAAATCCAGACTCTTTTTATGTTTAAAGTTTTTCTAAATTCCAAATCAATATTCAAAAAATATAAGTTAATTCATTATTAATTTCAAATGGTTCATAGTTTAAATGGTTACATTAATTATTTTTTAAAAATAGAAAATGGTTTTGAATTAGTTATTCAAATTCAAACACTTTTTATGTTTAAAGTTTTTCTATATTCCAAATTAATATTCAAAAAATATAAGTTAATTCATTATTAATTTTAAATGGTTCATATTTTAAATGGTTACATTAATTATTTTTAAAAATAGAAAATGGTTTTGAATTAGCTATTCAAATTCAAACACTTTTTATGTTTAAAGTTTTTCTAAATTCCAAAGTAATTATCATTTAAAAAAATTACAAATTTAAACCCCAAAATAAAAAATAAGGCGGGAACAGAGAGAAAATTGCTGATTTTTTTTAAAGCAGGGTCATATGTCCCGGTTGGTGCCACCAACCGGGACTAAAGACCCCTGCGCGTGCTCCTTGGGCCGATGAAAAAATAGTGGACTATACGTTCCGGTTGGTGGCTCCAACCGGGACGTATAACCCTTTAGTCCCAGTTGGAGCCACCAACCGGGACAAAGGGCCCTTCGTTTATAACTGACGCACCTCCTCTCCTTCTTCCCCATCTCAGTTCTCTGCTTCTCACCGACGCGTGCACAGGAAACCCCAACGGCGCCGGCAGGCTGCCCGAGCTCGCCGCCGCCATACCATCGCCTCCGTTCGCACGCGCCCTGGCCGCCTCCGTCCGTGCAAGCAGAGGGCTCGAGCACGCCCCGACCCCCTCGACGGTTTCTTCCACAACCCCGACAAGGTTCGCCGCCGTCCATCATCCTGATTCCGACCTCGTCGTGCTTCTCCGACCCCACCACCGCGCTCAGGGTGAGCCACCGTTCCTCTAGGACCCTTCCCTTCCTTTCCTCCCTCTCTTGTTTGCTCTAGCCTCGAGCGCCGCCGTCGGCCACCGCCAGACCTTGTCGTAGACGTAGCTCCGGCTACCAAATAGGAGCGACGCCACCTCTATATTGTTCGCCGTGCTACGCTGGTGCGAACGTGCACAGCCTCACAGTCCCGCGCGCTCCCCAGGGTCGCCGTCGATCACCGTCCGCCGCGCCGCCCATAGTGGTGTCATGGTGCCCGCGTGGTGCCCGTGTGTCCCTGGTCCCACCTGCCAGCCTCAGAGGCTAGGTGCCACTGCGGTGCAGGTTAGCAGTGGCTTGGTCCAGGTCCACCCGTCAAGCCCTGGTCCAGGTCCCACCTACCTGCGTGGAGGCTGAGGTGGCCACGGGCCCCTCTGTCAGCCACTGTGGCTAGCAATGGCCTTGGTGTAAAACTGTTTTCTGTTTTGTTTAAATCCAGAAATGGTTTAATTAAATCCAGAAATTGATATAATATTGTAAATTCAATAATTAATTATTTATAACTCAGAAAAATACAAATAATATATCAAAATGTTCAGAAAAATGAGATCTAACTATTTAACCTATAATCATGCATTGTTCGACAACTTTCAAGACAAGTTTAATTAGAGAACAAAATCAACCCCTCTCATATACTCCGGAGTTTCGCCGAGTTAGGGTTTTCACCCCTTGAAACCCCGTTTAAATTGCCGAGCATGTCTTAGGGTTATTTTTCAATACAAATTAACTTGTCATATCATCATCCTTGTTTTATCATTGAATTGATGCCATGTGTTGATTGTTCCCCTCTCTTTTCGGTGTTCGGTTCTTCGCGGTAGAATACGAGATCAAGATCAAAGACCGAGGTCAACACCATCGAAGATCGAAGATTTCTTGATAGCCATCATATTATAGATGCTTAGCCATGATATTAGTTGTCATAGACCCCAGTTGAATCGATGTTGCACCTAGGGTTAGCCGGTGTGTCCTCGAAAGGGCATCCCGAACCCGAGGGTTGATTGATTGCCGCCTTTCTTTCCGGTATTGGTTCTTCGTGATAGGGTCCGAGCCCGATGGTTTCTCCGAATTAGGGTTTCTGATATTGTAAATTCATTTTTATTATTGTGTATGTATATATTAGGGTTTCTCTGAATTAGGGTTTATATCTCTCAACACCGTACCTAACATTCTCCCTTAGAGGCTTTGACTTATCCGTTTTTCCACCTATGCAGAAAATATGGACCCACACGTCAGAGACAAAGAAAAGGAAGAGTTGATCCAAGGTGTGATCCGTGGGGAAGAAAATTTAGATGTATCGACGTTTCTGAACAACTCCGGTGAGGGTGATCCTCTTTTTGCCGGAATAGACGACTTGTTTGAGGTTGAAGGTGTTGCCTTCCGCGAGGGAGAAGGCGCTGACTTGTGTAATCGAGAAGACGACCGCTCTGGCGAGGTGCATGTAATATAATTAATTCATTAATTAATCATCTGCTATCTATATAGAAATAGTAACGATGATATTTCTTCTTTTAGCCCTCCAGAGCAGACGAGGCCCAACCAAAAAGTTGGCAGACCATGAGAGGTTCAGGATCGAAGATGTCGCTGAAGACGGCAAACCGACGGCTCCCGAAGTTGTCGCAAACAAATTTGTGGCACAATGCGGAGTAATCGTTAGGGACTTAATCCCGATCACCATGCGAAATTGGAATAGGCCTGCTGATGCGGAAGAAGAGGGAACATGTTTATTTGTCCCTAACCACGCCAAAGATTTACTGTGGAAGAGGCTCATGGTTAATTTTAAACTACCGAAGATAGAGCTGGATCCAAATGCAGAGGATCCAGTTGAGGAGGCCTTAGAACATAGGAGAGCCATGGAGGCTAAGGTCAGGGAGTGGGCTTTGAAGAAGATGGCCCAGTGTTTCACCAACTGGAAGAAAAGATTGCACCTTGACTATGTCGTGAAAGAGAAGACTCCCGATTTCAAGAATATTCAGTTTGAGAAGATAAAACCATTCTGGGCTGATTTTGTGAAATACAAGACATCAGAAAAAGCTAAGAAAATGTCTGCAATGAATAAGCTAAATGCTGCTAACAAGAAGTATCACCATACTATGGGGCAAGGTGGCTACAGGGTTGGCATTCCTAAGTGGGAGAAACTTGAGAATGAACTGCGTGCTAAAAAGATCACCCTAGAGACAGACGATTGGGTAGAACGTGCAAGAAATTGGCTTTACGGTCATGGGGGAACGTTGGACTCGGAAGGGAAGTGTATATATAACATACGACATAAAGAAGACCCCTTGCCAATCGAGAAGATGAGAAAAGCAGTAAAGGCTATTAAAGATGGGGACTTCATTCCCGATAGAGAGAATGATGAGCTCACACTCGCCCTTGGAAATAAGGAACATGATGGACGAACACGAGGCACAAGCGGCTCCAAACCATGGAGGACTGGGTTTCCCTAAGAGAGGATGAAATATCTTGATAGAAGCCGTCAGAGGAGAAAGGACAGGGCGGAAGTTGAAGCTGATATTCAGAAAGAGCGAATGCGTATAATTGAAGAACGAATAAAGCAACAACAAGATGAAATTAACGCACTTAAAGAGCAAAGTACTACCGGCCCATCTCAGTAGCACACTGCATTCTATGCTACCGGCCTATTGAATAATCAAAAAAGCAGCGTGGCTTCCACCGAGGTCCCGGGTGATGACAATGGCGATGACGATGGTGCACCGACGATGGCTCCTGTTGGCTACCCAGTGGATGATATCACAGAGACGACACACTGCGAGCTACATGTCAAAGTTGTGAACATATCAATGAAGGTGGCGGTCGGCTATGCCTTACCAATTGGACCCACACCAACTTACCACTGTCGTCCGGTTCCAGAGGGCTACGCTGTTGTCGGGGTGGATGAAATCATGCCCACCTTTGAAGTTTTGGATCTTCACTACCCTGCAGGTGAAGGGGATGTGACTGTACTGGGAGACGCAAAAAACGTCACCATTCTATGGCCAAAGGAATGTATCGTGCATCGAAATCACACGCCAAGGCCATCTTCGCCGCCTCCTCACCCGTCTCCAGCGAGGTCGTCGCGCCGCGGCAGCCGTCTTCGTCGCCTCACCCGGATCCGTCGCCTCACCAATCTCCGGCGCAGCCATCGCCGCGGGAGCCATCGCCGGCGCCTCAGGATAAAAAGCGTAAGAGTACCCACTATTCTGCGTCATGGTAAGCGATCGCCAAAACGTAAACAAGAGCCTCTTCAAAAAGTACCAAAGGTTCCTCCCAAGAGAGCTTATGACTATACTGAAGAGGAGACTGCGGCGATCGTTGATGCGGAAATGACAGCGTTTTTTGCTAAGCTGAGGCGGTCGAAAGAGCCAGAGTTCCCCAGCACCAAAGAAGCCAAAGTGTTGAAAATGCTAAAGACTCTTCGTCAACCCGAGCCAAAGCTGTCATCAGACTATGAGCGTTCTATTCTCAAGTCACATGCGGAACAACAAGCCTCGAAGAGCAGTACTGATGCAAGCGAGAAATCTGTTGCCCATCTCGGAGAACAAGCAAAACAGTCTTGCACCCCTCTCAAGGTGATTTCCCAAACCAATGTGGGGTCGAGCAAATATGGGGCCGAAGAGCAGTACGATCCAGAGGTAGTTGCACAATACGGAGAAGCTGCCGCTGCTCAAGGTATGAGTATTGCCCAGTACTTATCCCAGTTAGAGTACTTCCCTGTGAGTGAAGTAGCATACAAATACCAGTACGGCAAACCTCTCATCAAACCTGAGGGGGTAAATAATCTTCCAACAAAAATGCGAAGATTGCATAACTGGTACATGCATGCCACAAAGGCCGGGGCTAACTGGATAGTGCTAAGGGTTACAAAAAAGCATCATGGGAAATAAAAGGATGACATGATATCCATTGAATTGACGAACTATTTCAATTATTCAATCAAGACGCCTTGGACAAATCGATCATCAGTGCCTATTGTCTGTAAGTACTAATTCTTTAATTAATTTAGTCTCTACCTATCTCACCTTGTTTATTGCATGCATATAATCATACTATAATATGCAGAATGAAGATTCTCGAATGCAGTAGAGGACAAATCTATGACATTGGGTTCATTGACCCATATGTGGTTCATCAAGCTAATATCAAAACAGACCCCCAGGATATGGAGGATAATATCGTACATGCGTTAAGGTTTCAAGAAACCATAAGGGAAATACTATTTCCTTACAACTTTGAGTGAGTGTTATTTTCTTCTATACACTTTCTATTTCGCTTACTCGATGTTAAGTATATAATTGATTAGTTATGCATGCGCAGCTTCCACTATATTCTGTTAATCATTCAACTTGAAAAAGGGCGTGTACTAGTCATGGACTCGAAACATAAACCCCTTGAGTCGTGGAAGGACATGCAGATGCTTCTCCAGCGGTAATTCTAATCATTACGACACTATATCGGCAAAGTTCGTGAATTTTATGATATCAAGTAATTAATAACTTCTTTTATTCGTTTTGTTCACCGGGCAGCGCTTGGAAACAGTTCACCAACAAGGCTAGGGGTGTTTGGAAAGAGGAGCTTACATTTCAACCACTAGATGTAAGAACCACTAGCCATATCCGCGCATCTCTTTGATTCTAGTTTTGATACTATTATTATCATGCTTGATGATTTTTTTGATTAAACTTTGTTTTTGTAAAGTGCCTGACGTAGGGACCAGGGAACAATTTATGTGGATACTATGTTTGCGAGTTCATCCATCAGACGTGCTGCGAGAAGGGCAGAAATTTAGAGAAACTCCACGTTCGTAAACAATTTCTATAGTTTTTAATTACCATCAAATTGTGTTTAGTTTCATTCATATAGGTTGACTCCTTTTTAAATCAGATCGAACGTCTACGGGACGGTCTTCTGCCAAAGGATCGCGTACGAGCAATTCAGGAGGAATTGGCGGGATTCTTGGATGCAGAAGTCCTAAACCCAAAAGGAGAATACTATTCGGGTGTGTATAAACAATAGGGATTGTACAAAGAGCTTATTTTATATGTAGTCAATGAACTCGATCCGTGTATCAAATGTAATATGTTTGACACTTGGACCTATATTGTGATGATGATCTTGTGTAATATAATGGTTCCTTCATTGATGAGTGCAAAACACTAAATAAACAATAAAACAACATAAATGAATTCTGTGCCGCGACACAAAAAGTGGGCAAAATGCTGCCACGGCAACAAAAGTTGCCAAAATAAATTCTCTGCCGCGGCAGAGAAATGTGTCAAATCTCTGCCGCGGTAGAGGATTATTTGTCCCGGTTCGTGTTACGAACCGGGACGGTTGCTCCTCCCCCCTCGCCCTCTGCCGCGGCCACGTGTACGCCCTTTTGTCCCGGTTGGTGGGTGCAACCGGGACTAAAGGTTGTGGCTTTAGTCCCGATTGCCATGTCCCGGTTGGGGAACCGGGACTAAAGCCCCTTACCAACCGGGACACATGGGGCTATTTCCACTAGTGGCTTCTCTACCGACTGGAACCACCACTCGAGAACTCCATGAGACACTGAACACACTACCCCTCTCTGCGTGCAACGCCGCCACCTCCCTACGGTGTACCTCCTCCGGGGATCCTCTCACCCGGTCCTCCTTTTCAACACAATGTATCCTTTCCTCACGGCGTCACACTGAAGCTTGATGTTCCTGGCGAGCAGATCATGAGGTCGACACCACCTGCTGCCTAGGGGCGGAGCTAAGTTTGGACAAAACTAGGATATGGCCTGCCGAACGTAGGATATTTTTTGACTATACACTTGGGAATTCATCCCACTATCACACCACTTTAGTCTATGACCTACTAGTCCACCTAGCCTTTTGTGGCAAGATTCGCCACTACTGCATACCCCGCATCCGTCTGCCATGATGCTCGGGCTCCAGTTGTCGGCACCACCATCACTAGCTTACAATGTGAATAAAGTACACTTCAACACTTTGCCTTCTCATTCTTGCATGTAGATGCTAGTAAATAAAATTGTTCCATATCAGCATGTGTACCGAACTGCCCATGTCAAATTTTGTTAGACAATGTCACTTGAAGCTTGATCAAATTTGTATTGTCGTTTGACTAATTGATGTCGTTTATATTCATATATTGGTCAGTTTGTTTGCTTTAACACAATTCATATATTTTAGCGAACATCATGTTATTTCCTGAGAGTTGATGTTGCTATCAAAAACCTGTTTTTACTTTTTAAAATGGCACATCGGGAAA
Source organism: Avena sativa (assembly GCA_916181665.1). Classification (NCBI taxonomy): domain Eukaryota; kingdom Viridiplantae; phylum Streptophyta; class Magnoliopsida; order Poales; family Poaceae; genus Avena; species Avena sativa. The sequence goes on along the minus strand of OV702284.1, from coordinate 179,037,196 downwards.
GAGCTTCGAGTGGTAGTGGAACAGTGGCTTCATCATCTGCATCTACAAGTCACTGGCACCACCGAGTGTAGCAACACTAACTAAGGCTACTGCTACAGGACATGCTCGTTAGATTACTTCTTTTGATGCAGTGAAGGACCCTCCTATGTCGCCCCCCTTGCGGGGCAATCAGGGGGTTGCCCAATATTTCCACGGCCCCCCTCCCGCTACCGCCTTATTTCCCACGTAGCATCGATAACGGCAACCTTTCCTCTCCCCACGAACATGGAACCCCATATCGAAAGGATGTTTCCGGCGATGGTGTACTCAGCTGAACAACGAGTCCGGTGGAGGCGCATCCTCCTCGAGTAATTTTGCAGCGCGATAGTGATGTTACTTTGGCAGCAGGGCCCTGCTATGGCAGGGGGTGGTGGATCTTGCGCAACCCAAATCTAGGCTTGTTTGGTCTCGATTTAGGTTTGGTCAGGCCGATGGTTGCTCCAGCGGCTGACATGGGTATAGCCCTTTAGGTACCCGCTATTAGTATACGTTCTTTGGTCCAACTGGAGTGATATGGGCATGACCTATCGATTTCCATGATTGGTATACCTGGTACAGATTCAACGCCCATAAGAAGCCAAAGTTTCGGGAAGCATCCGAAGCTTAGGAACAAAACATGGTGAACAAGGCAAGATCTAAGATGGAGCAGACATAGTCATAGACTTACCTTTTATCATGTAAACCGGCCTGGGTTGGACTCTGATACCCATCCTCTCATATAAAGGCTGGGAGGAGGCGACGGGTGAAAGTGCATGTATGCCCCTATGTGTGTTTTTGGTAATTAATGACAACCCTATGGACTAATATTTATATTGAGTTATACTTAAGGATATATCCATAGGCAATGCTTGGTCCATATGGTGGTCTCAAGGCTGAAAGAAGAAGATGATGAAGAAGACCAAGTGATGACCAAGATGTTCAAGGAGTGATCCAAAGATTGGTCATGAGAGAGTTGAGCATATGGAAAGTGTGTCTTGAAGAACAAGATGGAGTGATCTCATGTGTACCTTCAAGACACCAACATAAGAAATAAAGAAGAAATGAAGTGCAAGTTCAAGATGAGCCATCTTGAAGAGATAATTTGATTGAAGCCTGCCATCCTTATGGTAATCAGGTATATGTGAATATATGCCTAAAAGAGAGGCTCTCCCATAGTGGAGTATGGAGGATAAAATTCCAAGTCTTCACCAAGCTAGCGCAATCAAGAAAGATGTTCCATCTTGAGGTGGACAAGATCATCATCATCATCAAGATCGAGTGAAATATGCGCAAGGCAAAAGTATGTTCCTGATAGGGTTTGTTTCTTACTGGTCTCGTGGTGTTAGTTTGGAAGACCGGTTTATAGGATAGGTATTGTATTATCAAGAGAGGCTCTCAACATAGCTTGATCATATCCTTCGGAGAGAGCTCAAACCTTTTCATACTTGGCATCATTTTTCTTGGTTATTATTTGGTTCTTATGAATGAGAGGATCTAGAGCTTGTGTGAGATCAAGTTCATAAAAAAGGATGTCATATCCACTCTCTATTGAGTTTTTGATATTGGAGGTTTTATTGGTTTGTCTTTTATAGATAGGTTAAACTTTTCATAATTTTGTTTCATCCTCACTTTCTGTAATATAATGGTTCCTTGCATGGTCTTTAAGATCTCATTACTATCTTCAAAACGAATCTAAGATCATCAAAATCGGAGTCTGAACACAAAATTTATAAGCGCTTCAATTTTGCGGTTTCTACAAGTTTTCATATGGGCAGATTATCTGGTCATGGTATCAAAATATCCGGCTCAATTATCCACCACCTATACTGAGGGCCCGTGTCGCGAAGTCCTTACCTATATTTTGGCCTGGGTGAACTCAAAATATCGGGGGGGGGGAGGGGTGGTGTTATCTGTCCTAGGATTAGTTTAAACGACCTATTTATTTTATAAGTCTATTTAAGTGGTGGAAAATTTGTAATGTTGCAAAATGACAACATCTCATGCATAAATCGTGAACATTTTTTGAATTGCATAAATATTTTTCAAACGCGTGAATGTAATTTTTCGAAACCATGAACTTTTTTTGGTAAAACCATCAAAACCTTTTGAATTTATGAATGTACCTTTTTTCAAACCCGTGGACATTTACTGAACTCCATGAATATTTTTGTAAATCGGCAAACATTTTTCAAGCGAGACAAACATACTACTCCCTCTGACCCATATTAGTTGACTCAGATTTATCTAAATTTGGATGAATCTAGACTATTTAGTACATATGTTCATCCAAATTTTGACAAATCCAAATCAACTAATATGGGTTGGAGAGAGTATGTTGAATCCCATGCACATGTGTTTAGACCTCAAAAACATTTTTTCGAACCCGTGATCAATTTTCCCAAAACTCGTGAATATGTTCTTGGGGCATAAATATTATTTTCTTAACGTTAACAAATTTAATGTGAAAAAATAAAGAAAATATAAATAAAAAGGAAAACGAAAAATAGAAGAGAAGAAAGAAAACATAAAAAACAAACAACCAGATACATGTGATGGGCCTGACCCACGACCCAACCTCTTCTAGGGGAAGAAAATCGTAGCGGTTGGCAAAAAGGGATTGCCACGACGCATGGTCGCTTCGTGCAGCGAATAGAGGAGTGACCGTGGTGCTCGGCGTGTTTGGTAGAGCTACGGATGGTTATGATAGCCGCACAACTCAACATGTGCGGCCGTTTAGACTTTAGTTTCTCTAGCCTAGGGCTAAGGCAACTCCCATGGCGATCGCGTAAAACCTAGGGTTAGGATCCTCGTTTGGGACATGCTCGCGGGCTCGTTCTCCTTCTCGTGTCTTCTCTGCTTGTTCGTGTGTGCCCTATAACCCCCTACCCTATCTCTTGCACTGATTCGGGGTGATCCAGGGGCTCTCATCTGATTGTCGCCGCCCTTGATCTGTTGCGAGACCGGTGGAGGGAACGATGATGGGCTCTGTCGAGGTGAGTGTCATGGGCAAAGGGGTGGTTTCTGGTTCACTAGTGGTGCTAGGTGGATCTCGGAGGGGCAGTTCTATGGATTCTCCTTCGGTGAGGGTGGAGGCTGCTGGATCAGAGGATCATGTCGAAGATATGATGGGGCGCCTCCGTCTTATGGCGGCGGAGGCTGCGGTGGTTGTAATCAAGGATGGGTCGACGACTTCCAAGTCCAATCCAAGTAGAAGATCATCGGCAAAGTTCTCTCTCCATCGACATTGCACATCAGTACAATCCCGACGGTTCTAAGGCCGGCATGGGGCAATCCGTGCGGGTTAGTTCTGAACTCGGGAGGTGATAATGTTTTTGTGGAAGAATTCACATCCAAGACTAATAAAGATCGTGTTGTAGATGGCCCTTCTTGGGTCATTGGAAAGCATGCGGTGCTGGTGCGAGACTTTGATATTGATCAGCGCCCAAAGGACATGGTGTTCAATCGCTTGAAACTCTTGGTCATGGTCATCAATCTCCCATTTGGCTATATGAACAAAAAAATGGGTGCAACGATTGCAGCTCCGATTGGCTGCGAAGGAAGTGTCTCATACGTGGACTGTGATCACTGGTAGAAAAGGGCCCATGCATCCCGGTTGGTAAGGGCCATTAGTCCCGGTTGCCCAACCGGGACGGGGCAATCGGGACTAAAGCTCTAACCATTAGTCCCGGTTGCCCCACCAACCGGGACAAATGGGGCACACGTGGCGGCATCAGAGCGCGAGGGGGGGTGTAACCTGCTGCCGCGGCAGAGATTTGGCCCATTTCTCTGCCGCGGCAGAGAATTCATTTTGGCACATTTTGTTGCCGCGGCAGCATTTTCGCCACTTTTTGTGCCGCGGCAGAGAATTCATTTAGGTTGTTTTATTGTTTATTTAGTGTTTTGCACTTATCAACGAAGGAACCTTATATTACACAAGATCATCATGACAACATTACATTCAATACACGGATCGAGTTCATGCACTACATACAAAAGTTGCTATTCGATGCTACCGCCCAATTTCTTGAAAGTTGCTATTTTTACAATTCCTATTGTCTATACACAGCCGAGTAGTATTCCCCTTGTGTGTTTAGGACTTCTGCATCCAAGAATCCCGCCAATTCCTCCTGAATTGCTCGTATGCGATCCTTTGGCAGAAGACCGTCCCGTAGACGTTTGATCTGATTTAAAAAAGGAGTCAGCCTATATGAATATGAAACTAAACACAATTTGATTGCAATAAAAAACTATAGAAATTGTTTACGTACGTGGAGTTGCTCTAAATTTCTGCCCTTCTCATCGCACGTCTGCCGGATGAACTCGCATATATAGTATCCACATAGATTGTTACCTGGTCCCTGCGTCAGGCACTTTACGAGAACAGAGTTCAATCAAAATAATAATCAAGCATGATAATAACTGTATCAAAACTAGAATCAAAGAGATGCGCGGATATAGCTAGTGGTGCTTACATCTAGTGGTTGAAATGTAAGCTCCTCTTTCCAAACACCCCTAGCCTTCTTGGTGAACCGTTTCCAAGCGCTGCCCGGCGTAGAAAACGAATAAAATAAGTTATTAAGTACTTGATATCATAAAATTCACGAACGTTGCCGATATAGTGTCGTAATGATTAGAATTACCGCTGGAGAAGTATCTGCATGTCCTTCCACGTCTCAAGGGGTTTATGTTTCGAGTCCATGACTAGTACACGCCCTTTGTCAAGTTGAATAATTAACAGAATATAGTGGTACCTGCGAATGCAGAACTAATCAATTATATACTTAACATCGAGTAAGCGAAATAGAAAGTGTATACAAGACAATAACACTCACTGGAAGTTGTAAGGAAATAGTATTTCCCTTTTGGTTTCTTGAAACCTTAACGCGTGTACTATATTATCCTCTGTATCCTGGGGGCTTATTTTGAGATTAGCTTCATGAACCCAATATGGGTCAATGAAGCCAATGTCATAGATTTGTCCTCTGCTGCATTCGAGAATCTTCATTCTGCATATTACAGTATGATTATATACATGCAATAAACAAAATAATATAGCTGGAGACTAAATTAATTATAGAATTAGTACTTACAGACAATAGGCACTCATGATCGATTTGTCCAAGGCGTCTTGATTGAATAATTGAAATAGTTCATCAAATTCAATGGATATCATGTCATCCTTATCTTTCCCATGATGCTTTTTTGTAACCCTCAGCACTATCCAGTTAGCCCCGGCCCTTGTGGCATGCATGTACCAGTTATGCAATCTTCGCATTTTTGTTGGAAGATTGTTTACCTCCTCAGGTTTGACGAGAGGTTTTCCGTACTGGTATTGGTATGCTACTTCACTCACGGGGAAGAACTCTAACTGGGATAAGTACTGGGCAATACTCATACCTTGAGCAGCGGCAGCTTCTTCGTATTGTGCAACTACCTCTGGATCATACTGCTCTTCGGCCCCATATTTGCTCGACCCCACATTGGTTTGAGAAATCACCTTGAGAGGGGCGCAAGTCTGTTTTGCTTGTTCTCCGAGCTGGGCAACAGATTTCCCGCTTGCATCAGTACTGCTCTTCGAGGCTTTTTGTACCGCATGTGACTTGAGAATAGAACGCTCATAGTCTGATGACAGCTTTGGCTCGGGTTGATGAAGATTCTTTAGCATTTTCAACACTTTGGCTTTTTCTTCTTTGGTGCTGGGGAACTCTGGCTCTTTCGGCCGCCTCAGCTTAGCGAAAAACGCTGTCGTTTCCGCATCAACGATCGCCGCAGTCTCCTCTTCAGTACAGTCATAAGCTCTCTTGGGAGGAACCGTTGGTACTTTTGGAAGAGGCTCTTGTTTACGTTTCGGCGATCGCTTACGACGCACAGTAGCGATACGCTTACGCTTTTTATCCTGAGGCGCCGGCGATGGCTCCCGCGGCGATGGCTGCACCGGAGATTGGTGAGGCGACGGAGCCGGGTGAGGCGACGAAGACGGCTGCCGCGGCAGCGAAGACCTCGCTGGAGACGGGTGAGGCGGCGGCGAAGATGGCCTTGGCGTGTGATTTCGAAGCATGATACAATCCTTCGGCCATAGAATGGTGACGTTTTTTGCGTCACCCAGCACAGTCACATCCCCTTCACCAACAGGGTAGTGAAGATCCAAAATCTCAAAGGTGGGCATGATTTCATCCACGCCGACAACAGCGTAGCCCTCTGGAACCGGACGACAGTGGTAAGTTGGTGTGGGTCCAATTGGTAAGGCATAGCCGACCGCCACCTTCATTGATATGTTCACAACTTTGACATGTAGCTCGCAGTGTGTCATCTCTGTGATATCCTCCACTGGGTAGCCAACAGGATCCATCGTCGGTGCATCATCGGCATCGCCATTGTCATCACCCGGGACCTCGGTGGAAGCCACACTGCTTTTTCGATTATTCGATAGGCCGGTAGCATCGAATGCAGTGTGTTGCTGAGATGGGGCGCCTGTAGTACTTTGCTCTTTAAGTGTGTTAATTTCATCTTGTTGTTGCTTTAATCGTTCTTCAATTAAACGCATTCGCTCTTTCTGACTTTCTGCTTCAACTGCCGCCCTGTCCTTTCTCCTCTGACGGCTTCTATCAGGATATTTCTTCCTCTCTTCGGGAAACCCAGTCCTCCATGATTGGGAGCCTCTTGTGCCTCGTGTTCGTCCATCATGTTCCTTATTTCCAAGGGCGAGTGTGAGCTCATCATTCTCTCTATCGGGAATGAAGTCGCCATCTTTAACAGCCTTTACTGCTTTTCTGATCCTCTCGATTGGCAAGGGGTCTTCTTTATGTCGTATGTTATATATACACCTCCCTTCCGAGTCCAACGTGCCCCCATGCCCGTAAAACCAATTCCTTGCACGTTCTACCCAATCGTCTGTCTCTGGGGTGATATTTTTATCACGCAGTTCCTGCTCAAGTTTCTCCCACTTAGGAATGCCAACCCTGTAGCCACCTTGCCCCATAGTATGGTGATACTTCTTCTTAGCAGCATTCAGCTTATTCGTTTCAGACATTTTCTTAGCTTTTTCTGATTTCTTGTATTCCACAAACTCATCCCAGAATGGTTTTATCTTCTCAAACTAAATATTCTTGAAATCGGGAGTCTTCTTTTTCACGACATAGTCAAGGTGCAATCTTTTCTTCCAGTTGGTGAAACACTGGGCCATCTTCTTCAAAGCCCACTCCCTGACCTTAGCCTCCATGGCTCTCCCATGTTGTAAGGCGTCCTCAACTGGATCCTCCGCATTTGGATCCAGCTCTATCTTCGGTAGTTTGAAATTAACCATGAGCCTCTTCCACAGTAAATCTTTGGCGTGGTTAGGGACAAATAAACATGTTCCCTCTTCATCCGCATTAGCAGGCCTATTCCAATTTCTAATGGTGATCGGGATTAAGTCCCTAACGATTACTCCGCATTGTGCCACAAATTTGGTTGCGACAACTTCGGGAGCTGTCGGTCTGCCGTCTTCAGCGACATCTTCGATCCTGAACCTTTCATGGTCTTGCAACTTTTTGGTTGGGCCTCGTCTGCTCTTTTCAGTAGATTCCTTCGATCCGGAGGGCTAAAAGAAGAAAGATCGTCGTTACTATTTCTATATAGATAGCAGATGATTAATTAATGAATTGATTTATATTACATGCACCTCGCCGGAGCGGTCGTCTTCTCGATTACACAAGGCATCGCCTTCTCCCTCGCGGAAGGCAACACCTTCAACCTCAAACAAGTTGTCTACTCCGGTAAAAAGAGGATCACCCTCACCGGAGTTGTTCAGAAACGTTGATACGTCTAAATTATCTTCCCCACGGATCACACCTTGGATCAACTCTTCCTTTTCTTCGTCTCTGACGTGTGGGTCCATATTTTCTGCATAGGTGGAAAAACGAATAAGTCAAAGCGGCTAAAGGAGAAAGTTAAGTACGGTGTTGAGAGATATAAACCCTAATTCAGAGAAACCCTAATATATACATACACAATAATAAAAATGAAGAGAAAGGGAAACCGTGTAGTAGATAGGCACATCGTCGAACCCACATGCACCTAAGTTGCTTGAAAATGTGAATCGGGTCTGGGGCTACCCACAGTGACTGACCAGTGGGGCCGAAGACCAATAATACCAAACTAATTAATAAACCTAATAATACCTAACTAATAATAAACCTAATAATCCAAACACCAAAAATAAAGGGAAACAATCAACACATGGCATCGATGCAATGCTCAAGCAAGTATGATGATATGACAAGTTAATTTGCATTGAATGTAACCCTAAGAAATGCTCGACGATTTAATCGGGGTTCCGAGGGGTGAAAACCCTAACTCGGAGAAACTCCGGAACACATGAGAGGGGTGGATTTGTTCTTCTAATTAAACTTGTAATTTAAGTTGTTGAACAATGCATGATTATAGATTAGATAGCTAGGTTTCATTTTTCTGAACATTTTGATATATTATTCATATTTTTATGACTTATAGATTAAAAGTTATTGAATTTATAAGATTATAATTATTTCTGAAATTATTAAAAGATGGTTAAACTTTTTACACCGCAGGCATACCTACCCACAGTGACTGACAGAGGGGCCCCATGGCCACCTCAGCAGACTCGCAAGCAAGAGGGACCGGGGGTTATTTCTCACCGACGCGGCATCTAGCCAGAGAGGCTGACGAGTGGGCCTGGGCCACGCAGGCAACACGTGGACGCCACACGAACGCCACATCGGCTCGCCGGCCAACGGGCCAGACGGCGGCGCGGGTTGGCGCTAGGAGGCGAGCGGGGATGCATGGGCTAGCGCGCTGGACACATGCGGTTGCGTTGAGCCAAAAGGCAGCGGCGCCGCTTCGGATTGGTCACCGGAGCATGGCGCATGGCGAGCAGCGGCGGCGGCGCTTGCAGTTCGTCGGCGAGCGGTGACCACAGAGCGAGGGAGAGAGGGAAAAAAGGTCGGCGAGATCCGCGTGCTCACCGTGGTGCTCAAGGTAGTGACGGGGAAGTGCGGGGAGGTCCTGAACGGCGTGAATGGTGACGGCGGCCGGCATCGGTGACGGAGAGGACGTGCTCGATTCCGGCGGGAGAAGGCACCCCAGTAAGCGAGCTTCGGTGAGGAGGTTCCTGGCGAGGAGGCGGAGCTCTAGAGGCAGCCGTTAGGGCGTGCAGGACGGCGGGGCAGCCTGCCGGCGTCGGGGGCGGTTGTGCGCGCGTCGGTGAAGCAGAGAAGTGATGGGGAAGGGAAGAAGAAGAGGAAGGGCTAAAGGGTTATAACCAAAGGACCTTTAGTCCCGGTTGGTGGCTACAACCGGGACTAAAGGGTTATACGTCCCGGTTGGAGCCACCAACCGGGACCTATACTCCAATATTTTCAGCAGACCAAGGATTGGCGCACAGGGGGTCTTTAGTCCCGGTTGGTGGCTCCAACCGGGACATATTCCCCTGTTTTCAAAAAATTTCAGGTATTTTCTCTCTGTTCCCGCCTTATTTTTTATTTTGGGGTTTAAATTTGTATTGTTTTTTAAATGATAATTAATTTGGAATTAGGAAAAACTTTAAACATAAAAAGTGTTTGGATTTGAATAAATAATTCAAAACCATTTTCTGTTTAAAAAAATAATAATGTAACCATTTAAAATATGAACCATTTACAATTAAAAATGAATTAACTTATATTTTTTTAATATCAATTTGGAATTTAGAAAAACTTTAAACATAAGAAGTGTATGGATTTGAATAAATAATTCAATAACATATTCTATTTTTAAAAAATAATTAATGTAACCTTTTAAAATGAATTAACTTATATTTTTGAATATTAATTTGGAATTTAGAAAAATTTTAAACATAAAAAGTGTTTGGATTTAAATAAATAATTCAAAAACATTTTCTCTTTTAAAAAATAATTAATGTAACCATTTAAACTATGAACCATTTACAATTAAAAATGAATTAACTTATATATTTTTAATATTAATTTGGAATTTAGAAAAACTTTAAACATAAAAAGTGTTTGAATTTAAATAAATAATTCAAAAAAAGTGTTCTCCATACCAATGTCCACACACATGCATAATATGGGCACAACATCACAAACTATGCCGTGATTCAGCATATAACATCGGTCATTTGGACCGAAAGCCATGAAACCTCGAACATGATAGGTCATTTTGTGAAGGTTTTTTCGAAACATGATCAATATACCAAGTCTGGTATTTTTCCTTTCAACTATGTAACATAATATGACACCACGCGAAGGATTTTCATTGTTCGGATTTTTTTGAATTTATTATGCCCGTTTTGAATTATCTGAATTTCTAACTATGGTCGAACCAGTGTGCATGAAGATAGGGGACGAGCATCATTAGAACTTGCATTGGATCTCTGAAGAAACCACATATTGCGAGTCTAAAAATGATATTTACAAAAAATCACGGGCGATAGATCATGTACCTGTAGTACAAACCGGACCCACTTCCTGCCGATTCGGCAGGCATTTGTCCTTTTTACCCGGGATGGACGAAAAGGTTTGAGATGTACCGGTTGGGAGATAGTCCATGTAAGGTGGTCTAGTATTTTAGGAAAATAGGACGGTAGCATTCTGAAACGGCATTTTGGTGGTTACTTCACAAAACGACCCGTTTTTTGCGCTCGAAAAATGGAAAAGGGCTTTTCCGTGCGACAAAAAGGAAAACTTCCTCCTGCAACATTGTTCTCCATACCAATGTCCACACACATGCATAATATGGGCACAACATCACAAACTATGCCGTGATTCAGCACATAACATCGGTCATTTGGACCGAAAGCCATGAAACCTCGAACATGATAGGTCATTTTGTGAAGGTTTTTTCGAAACATTATCAATATACCAAGTCTGGTATTTTTCCTTTCAACTATGTAACATAATATGACACCACGCGAAGGATTTTCATTGTTCGGATTTTTTTTGAATTTATTATGCCCGTTTTGAATTATCTGAATTTCTAACTATGGTCGAACAGGTGTGCATGAATATAGGGGACGAGCATCGTTAGAACTTGCATTGGATCTCTGAAGAAACCACATATTGCGAGTCTAAAAATGATTTTTTCAACAAATCACGGGCGATAGATCATGTACCTGTAGTACAAACCGGACCCACTTCCTGCCGATTCGGCAGACATTTGTCCTTTTTACCCGGGATGGACGAAAAGGTTTGAGATGTACCGGTTGGGAGATAGTCCATGTAAGGTGGTCTAGTATTTTAGGAAAATAGGACGGTAGAATTCTGAAACGGCATTTTGGTGGTTACTTCACAAAACGACCCGTTTTTTTCGCTCGGAAAATGGAAAAGGGCTTTTACGTGCGACAAAAAGGAAAACTTCCTCCTGCAACATTGTTCTCCATACCAATGTCCACACACATGCATAATATGGGCACAACATCACAAACTATGCCGTGATTCAGCACATAACATCGGTCATTTGGACCGAAAGCCATGAAACCTCGAACATGATAGGTCATTTTGTGAAGGTTTTTTCGAAACATGATCAATATACCAAGTCTGGTATTTTTCCTTTCAACTATGTAACATAATATGACACCACACGAAGGATTTTCATTGTTCGGATTTTTTTTGAATTTATTATGCCCGTTTTGAATTATCTGAATTTCTAACTATGGTCGAACCGGTGTGCATGAAGATAGGGGACGAGCATCGTTAGAACTTGCATTGGATCTCTGAAGAAACCACATATTGCGAGTCTAAAAATGATTTTTTCAACAAATCACGGGCGATAGATCATGTACCTGTAGTACAAACCGGACCCACTTCCTGCCGATTCGGCAGACATTTGTCCTTTTTACCCGGGATGGACGAAAAGGTTTGAGATGTACCGGTTGGGAGATAGTCCATGTAAGGTGGTCTAGTATTTTAGGAAAATAGGACGGTAGCATTCTGAAACGGCATTTTGGTGGTTACTTCACAAAACGACCCGTTTTTTGCGCTCGGAAAATGGAAAAGGGCTTTTCCGTGCGACAAAAAGGAAAACTTCCTCCTGCAACATTGTTCTCCATACCAATGTCCACACACATGCATAATATGGGCACAACATCACAAACTATGCCGTGATTCAGCACATAACATCGGTCATTTGGACCGAAAGCCATGAAACCTCGAACAATATAGGTCATTTTGTGAAGGTTTTTTCGAAACATGATCAATATACCAAGTCTAGTATTTTTCCTTTCAACTATGTAACATAATATGACACCACGCGAAGGATTTTCATTGTTCGGATTTTTTTTGAATTTATTATGCCCGTTTTGAATTATCTGAATTTCTAACTATGGTCAAACCGGTGTGCATGAAGATAGGGGACGAGCATCGTTAGAACTTGCATTGGATCTCTGAAGAAACCACATATTGCGAGTCTAAAAATGATTTTTTCAAAAAATCACGGGCGATAGATCATGTACCTGTAGTACAAACCGGACCCACTTCCTGCCGATTCGGCAGACATTTGTCCTTTTTACCCGGGATGGACGAAAAGGTTTGAGATGTACCGGTTGGGAGATAGTCCATGTAAGGCGGTCTAGTATTTTAGGAAAATAGGACGGTAGCATTCTGAAACGGCATTTTGGTGGTTACTTCACAAAACGACCCGTTTTTTGCGCTCGGAAAATGGAAAAGGGCTTTTCCGTGCGACAAAAAAGGAAAACTTCCTCCTGCAACATAGAGGGAAATGCCTATATAAAGAGAGGGTTCATATTTAGTCCCGGTTGGAGAAACCAACCGCGACTGAAGGGATTGCGGTAGAGTGGGCCAGACAACACTAATAATAGGGGTGAGTGTCGATATTATGTCGTGCGGCTTGTACCTTGTCCCGGATGGTGTCACCAACCGGGACTAAAGATGAACCTTTAGTCCCGGTTGGAGACACCAAACGGGACTAAAGATGAGTCAGCACTAATAATAGGGGTGAGTGTCGACATTATGTCGTGAGTGTCGACATTATGCCGAGCTGCTTGTACTATAAATATGCATCCTTGTGAGTCCAGTCCTCCAGCCAGTTTGAGGCATCTCCAAGATGGTTTTATAGAGCAGGGACACCACTACGGCCAGTTTCAGGGAGATGCCGACGGAGCCCAGTCCTCCAGCATCTCCGAGAAACTGGTCATAGAGGCACTCCCTAATATGTGAAATTAGTTAGCTCCGAGGCGTATTGATCTAGTTAGTGAAGTTACAAGATGCAAGATGGTTTTCGAGAGCAGGGACACCACTGCGGCCAGTTTCAGGGAGATGCTGACGGAGCCCAGTCCTCCGGCATCTCCGAGAAACTGGTCATAGAGGCACTCCCTAATATGTGAAATTAGTTAGCTCCGAGGCGTATTGATCTAGTTAGTGAAGTTACAAGCTGCAAGATGGTTTTCGAGAGCAGGGACACCACTACGACCAGTTTCAGGGAGATGCCGACGGAGCCCAGTCCTCCGGCATCTCCAAGAAACTGGTCATAGAGGCACTCCCGGTCCAGCCACAAAACGGGACTAACACTCAAGACATTTATTAATATTAAAAACTGAGACTACAAAACCGGGACTAAAGGCCACAAACCGCGAAAGATATCCTTCGTTCAAGCCACAAACCGCGAAAGACATGAACTAGAATTACATAATATGAGCATGAACTTCTTGGCATATGTCATTCCTTATGACCGCTTCAGACGTAACCATGGAGCATCTTCTTTACTTAACGGAATGCTTGGGTCAGTTTTCACTGTGAAGGGCGGAATTTCATCAAACTTATTATAATCTTCTGACATGTCTGTCTTGTCCTCGATTCCCACGATGTTTCTTTTCCCTGAAAGAACTATGTGACGCTTTGGCTCATCATATGATGTATTCGTTTGCATATTTTTTCTTTTTTCGGTCTGGAGGACATGTCCTTCACATAGAAAACCTGAGACACATCATTGGCTAGGACGAATGGTTCATCTCTATAACCAAGATTGTTGAGATCCACTGTTGTCATTCCGTAAAACTGGTCTATCTTTACCCCTTCTCCATTCAGGTTGACCCATTTGCAGCGAAACAAAGGGACCTTAAAAGAGACTCCATAGTCTAGTTCCCATATCTCCTCTATGTAACCATAATATGTGTCCTTTTGTCCATTCTCGTCTATTGCATCAAAGCGGACACCACTATTTTGGTTGGTGCTCTTTTTATCTTGGGCGATCGTGTAGAATGTATTCCCATTTATTTCGTACCCTTGGAAATTCAATACAGTAGAAGATGGTGACGCGGCCAACAAGTATAGCTGATCTCCAACAGTGGTGTCATTCAAGAGATGTGTCCACATCCAACCACCGAAAGACTTCATGTGCTCATCTGTAATCCATGATTCAGGCTTCCCTAGGTTTTTGGAGCGTACAATATTCTTGTGTTCCTCGATATACGGAGCTGCCAAGGTGGAATTATGTAGAACTGTGTAGTGTGCTTTAGTGAAAGAATCCCCGTCCCTACATATCATTGCTTTCTTTCCCAGCGTGCCTTTTCCACTTAGTCTTCCCTCATGCCGCGAGTCAGAAACACCAATCGGCTTAAGGTCAGGAATAAAGTCAACACAAAACTCAATGACCTCCTCTGTTCCATATCCCTTGGAGATGCTTCCTTCTGGTCTAGCACGGTTATGAACATATTTCTTTAAGACTCCCATGAACCTCTCAACGGGGAACATATTGTGCAGAAATACCGGACCGAGAATGGCAATCTCTTCCACTAGATGAACCAGGAGATGCGTCATAATATTGAAGAAGGATGGTGGGAACACCAATTCAAAACTAACAAGACATTGTACCACATCCTTCTGTAACCTTGGCAGAATATCTGGATTGATTACCTTCTGAGATATTGCATTGAGGAATGCACACAGCTTCACAATGGGTACTCGAACATTTTCCGGTAGAAGCCCCCTCAATGCAATCGGAAGCAACTGCGTCATAATCACGTGACAGTCATGAGACTTTAGGTTTTGGAACTTTTTCTCTGCCATATTTATTATCCCCTTTATATTAGATGAGAAGCCCGACGGCACCTTGATACTGTAAAGGACTTCAAAAAAGATTTCCTTCTTTGCTTTGGTAAGAGCATAGCTGGCACGACTTAAGTGACGCCCTTTATCCGTCTTGTTATCTGTATGCATGTTCTTTGGGTCTTTCATAATTTGTTGGTCCTCCCGTGCTTCAGGTGTATCTTTTGTCTTCCCATACACGCCTAGGAATCCTAGCAGGTTCACGCAGAGATTATTTGTCACGTGCATCACGTCGATTGAAGAGCGGACACGCAGGACTTTCCAATATGGCAGCTCCCAAAATATAGATTTCTTCTTCCACATGGGTGCGTGTCCTGTAGCGACGTCATTCGGAACTGATTGACCACCGGGACCCTTTCCAAAGATTACTTCTATGTCCTTGACCATACCAAATACATCATCACCAGCAGGGAGTTCAGGCTTCTTCCGGTGATCTACCTCACCTTTGAAATGCTTGCCTTTCTTTCTTACGGGATGATTGGTCGGAAGAAATCGTCGATTCGCCAGGTACACAACCTTCTTGCATTTATGCAAATATGTACCTTCGGTCTTATCTATACAGTGGGTGCATGCCTTATATCCTTTGTTTGTCTGTCCTGAAAGGTTACTAAGAGCAGGCCAATCATTGATGGTTACGAATAACAACCCTCGTAGATTAAATGGCTCATGTTTGTTCTCATCCCACGCACGTACACCTGGTTTGCCCCACAACTGTAAGAGTTCTTCAACTAATGGCCTAAGGTACACATCTATGTCGTTGCCCGGTTGCTTCGGGCCTTGGATGAGCACTGGCATCATAATGAACTTACTCTTCATGCACAACCAAGGAGGCAGGTTGTAGATACATAGAGTCACGGGCCAGGTGCTGTGACTGCAGCTCTGCTCCCCAAAAGGATTCATGCCATCCGTACTTATACCAAACCATAAGTTCCTTGCGTCACCTGCAAAGTCTGGGAAGTCTCTCTCGATTTTTCTCCACTGTGACCCATCAGCAGGGTGTCTCAACTTCCCGTCTTTCTTACGGTCTTCTTTGTGCCATCGCAACAACCTGACATGCTCTTTGTTTCTGAACATGCGTTTCATCCTTGGTATTATAGGAGCATACCACATAACCTTAGCAGGAACCCTCTTCCGGAGGGGCTCTCCCTCAACATCACCAGGGTCATCTCGTCTGATCTTATACCGCAACGCGTTGCATACCGGGCATTTATCTAAATTCTCATACTCCTTACCGCGGTAGAGGATGCAGTCATTAATGCATGCATGTATCTTTTGCACATCTAATCCCAGAGGACAGAGAGTCTTCTTTTCTTCATAGGTACTCTCGGGAAGTTCGTTATGTTTTGGAAACTTCGGCTTCATTATTTTCAGCATCTTTTCAAATGAGGAGTCAGTTAGACCACACTCTGCCTTCCATCGCAACAATTCCAGTGTGGTACCGAGCTTTGTGCTGCCATCTTCACAATTTGGGTACAACAATTTCTTGTGATCTTCTAACATGCCCTCTAACTTCAACTTCTCATTTTCTGTTTCACAGTCTCGCTTTGCATCAGAAATGACCCTACCAAGTTCATCAGCCGGCTCATCTGATGCCCGTTCTTCACCTTTTTCCTCTCCATTGTCTTCCATTGCAGTATCACTGTATTCAGGAAACATATGATGATAGTTGTTATCATTATCTTCTTCTTCACCATCTTCCATCATAACCCCTCTTTCCCCGTGCTTGGTCCAGCAATTATAGTTGGGCATGAAACCTTTCATAATCAGGTGGCCGCGAATGATTTTCGAGGAAGAGTACTCCTTGTTGTTCCGACATTGAACACATGGACAACGTATAAATCCATTCTCTTTGTTTGCCGTAGCCACATCGATAAATTTATCCATGCCTTTGATATACCCGGCTACCCGCCGGTCACCGTACATCCATTCCCGACCGTTCATCTGCATCATATAAGTAAGTTTATCAAAAAACAGGACATCATAAATAGTGAAATAACCAATTCACACCGACACATGAATTGTATAAATGACCTAGAAAAGATAAGATTGCTAACCTCGATCGAGGGAAATAAAGAGGAGAAAGCTCAAGTGCGTCTCGGACACCTTCTATATTTTTGTTCTATGAGAAATTCAACGGGATTTTTCACTCAAACATTTCAACAAACACCTTCAATGCATGCATGAGAAAAAACTAGCACACCCCCTCACACCTTACACCATTCGAAAAAACAGAGTGGAGGCAGAGGGGGCTGGGGCGTTGCATTTATAGAGGGCAGGGGTCTTTAGTCCCGGTTGGAGCCAGCAACCGGGACTAAAGGTGCGTGCCACGCCACGTGGCTGTGGCCAAACCTTTAGTCCTGGTTGGTGGCTCCAACCGGGACGTATTCCCCCTTACCAACCGGGACGCATGCCCCTGGCCCCGTGCCCGCTCCAACCGGGACGCGTGCCAACATTAGTCCCGGTTGGTGGCGCAACCGGGACTAATGCTCCGAGGGGTCGCGAACGGATGGCCCTTTTTCCTCTAGTGGATGCATCAGGAAGGTGCTGGGGAAGCTATTTGCATGCCCATGTCGAGGTCTACGTGAATAAACCGCTAAGGCGGGGAGTTACCGTCTTCTCTCAATGTCGGAATATAACCCAGTGGTATGATGTTCAGTACTCCCTCTGATCCATATTACTTATCATTGAAATGGATGTATCTAGCATGGATCGGAGGGAGTACAAGAATCCGTCGTTGTATTGTTTCTCCTATGGGCTATGGTCTCATTCAGCACTCCTCAATTGAGTGTAAGAATCCTGGGGAGAGGGATGGTGATGGGAGGCTACCATACTCGGCTGATCGTCTGAGCACCATGGATGAAATAAAGAAGAAGAATCAAACTCAGCGGTCATCAAGTGGATCAGTCTCGACTGAGCAAGGTCGGTCCTCATTTCCTATGCAGGAGAAACCAAGTCAGTCGTCTAATAAGGATGGGACACGGGGCATATAATATCATGTACCCTACGCTCTAAATCAAGCCGGTATAACCCAAATATGCGTAAGGTGTCCTATCAAGGAGGCACAAGGGCCACTTATGTGCAGGTCCCATCTAAGCGGAACAGGGCACGCTACCGGTCAACCATCCTACCCATTTCTCGTGGTTATAACTTCATGTACAAGAGACGTAGCCAGCTGGACTGCGAGTCAAGCATACACAAATGAGTATGTATGCCAATGACATACAAGAGTACACAAGAGCCAGACCATCTAAAAGAAATAAAAATATTCAACATCATACCACAAGAACCAAATATCCTAGATAGAGATAATAGTTTAGAATATATCCTCATACACCACACATCAGAGTATAAAGCGTAAGAGGAAGACAAGATCGAAGTATAGATTAAGAAGCAAATTGACGTAAGATGCCCTGCAAATAAGCACATTCCGCCCACATGATCTCAAGATCTCCATGCCCCGGAATCTCTACACCTGATGATCGTTGCCACCATCGTCGGTCTCTTCGACCCAGTACCCTTCGTGTGAGTATACCTGTACATATAAACAATATTTATCGTGTGAGACTCTAGGGGGATCAGCAATTCTTTATGCAACTACAGATAATAACCTGAGCGTGATGCAATTACAGTAAACATAGAGCCTAACAGTTCTATAGGGACACACTACAACATCCTCCTAACCAATAATAGACGAACACTCGTTAATTAAACAACAGTTAATTACCCGACAGATATATATCAACATAATTTAACATCGCTCTCTGTGGCATCCCGCAAAACCACTACTAGAAAATCGCGTTGTTTTTGGGCATTGCATCATCATGACCGCATGCTCATGTCATCATGCCACATTGCATTTGAGCATCGTCATCATCTTACATTTTGCTTGCATAAAACTATTTTCGCAAAGCCTGTTTTTGTTTTCTAAACGCCCCGTCTTGTTTTCAAATTAAAACCCGGGTCTCCGGATTATTTTGTTTGTCTGCTAACGGTTTGCAAAAGCCCGGTTTTAATTGAATAAAATATTTAATTATTTTTAGGGGGCAGTCGAACGGGCCGACCCGACTCAGTCGGCCACCCCCAGTTCAAAACGGTCCACCCAAAATCCCTAACCCTTTTCTACCTAGTTCTAATTTACCCACCAACCCCAGCTTGCCACCTCACCGTCCCTCCACCTCACCCTCAGCCCCGCCACCTCACCAATCCACAGCCCCACCTACACCCCCTCTCTCTCTCTCACCTAGCCCCCACCTACCCCCTCTCCCTTACAGCCTGGACCCACCCTCTCAGGCCCACCACTCCCTAACCCGCCGCCGCACTCACTCCCTGGTGCACACCCAACCGCTCCCCCTCTCCCTTACACCCCGGTCCCACCGTCCCTGTCCCTACCTGCCACTCAAACACACGCCACACGCGGTCAACCCCACTCCCACTCTCCCCGGCCCCACCCCACGGCACCCAACGCACCCACGCGCGTCCTCTCCCCCTGCCCCGACCCGTCCTCCCTCTCTCTCCCTCACGCCTCGCTTCCTCTCTCTCTTCCACCCTCGCGATCCCCTCTTCCGACCTCCTCTGGAGCCGCCCGCTCAACCGTCTCCTCCTCCCGCGTCGCCCCGTCGCCCCTCGGCGCCCGAGCCCCTCCGCCCAGGAGCCCCGCCTCCGGCCGCGCCTCCACCGCCGGCCTCCTCCCCGCCTTCCGCCGCGGCCCCGTGCTCCGGCCGGCCCCCCTCGGAGCTCCGCCGTCCCCTCTCCCTCCCCGACAACCGCCACCTCCCCTGTCCTCTCCCGCTCCACCGCCTCCTCCCGCTCAGGTCGCTGCCCCGCGTCCCCGAGCTTGCCTCTGTCGGCCGTCTCTCCGACCTGCACCGGCGCCGCCGGACCCCATCACCGCACGGCCTCTTCCCTCCTCCAGCGCCTCCGCCCGCCGCCTCAAAGCCATCTCCTCCGCCCGCCGTCTCCGGCCTCTCCCTCGAGCGCGGCCCCCACGAGCCCCACCACAGCGAGCTCCCCCTGCCTCTCGCCGAAGTTGCTGTGCCGCCTCCTCCGTCTGTCGCCAGGGGCACATCTCCGTGTTTTGGTTTTCTGGCCATTAGGTGGTTTGGGTACTACCTCCATGTACCGTTGCCATAGGCGTCTGTGTACCAGCCCATCAAGACGAAGAACGAGGGGCCGAACCTTAGCCAAGAGCTACATCTCGGAACGCCATGGTCCCCTTCGCAAAAACTGATGACAAGAGCAACCGTACGTGGAGAACCCCGACAAAGCGGCAAGATCTTCATCGACGACAGGACCGTCCGCACAAACCTCAATCCGCCACCGAAGAGCGGACCTCAAGACATTACCCAAACCCTCGGAGCCACAAGATCGTCGAGAGGGAACCGACGGCCCCGGTCTCGAGGACTTGATGCCCGGACGTCAAGACCGCCACATGGAAACCCAAAGGACCCGAAGACCGATTCCGTCGAATGCCAAGATCTTCAATCGGATCCGAGGACACCAAGACCCCGGTGCGACAAGTACTCCTCGAGGACGCCAAGTGCTTCACCCCGGACACCGAGACCCTGAACGACAAGTTCTTCTTCCCGGAAGCATTGACGCCCGTGCGACAAGATCTACTTCCCAGATCCGAAGACCCCGGTACCCGATCTACTCAAGTTCGTCGTCAGCGGAGAGATCGACCGTTGGAAAACCAAGCTCTTCATCTTGTGTCCGACCTTCGAAGACCGATCCCGTCGAACCCTGAACCCTGAGACCAACCCCGAACCCTCGGAACACCAAGATCGTCGAACCATAATGTGTGAACCCGAACCCGAGACCTTATTTTATTAAATGATATATAATTGTTGCATATCAAATTGTTCATGCATGCATGCTTGTCTGTGGTTGGGGGGCACTATGCCGATTCACTGCATAATTAAATATGGGGCTCATATGCGGGCAAATCTAGTCTCATATTGGCCTCATTTAAATCTGTGCATCGAACCGGTACTATATTTTTCCATGTTAAGACAACATTTAAATTGCGGGGGTTCTAAATAACTTGAACCGATTAATTAATTGTCGGGACCCCGGTTCCGCTTAATCTTGCCTAATCGCATCGCACCTTTTCCATGTCATACACCATACAGGCATCATGCCCGATCTTTGCCATAGTATTAAATAGTGCATCCGGTGTTTATTCTAGTGTTTTGCTTCTTTGCGGATAAGGTCGTTGAGTTGACGTGAGCTTCGCCCCGATCTTCGGATAAACCTTCGGCAATGTTTTTCAGGCGAGCATCTCCCCCTTTCTACCTATCTTACTTTTATAGTATTTATTCCCTCCTGTTGATCTATTGCTATCTGTGATGCGATGCTCTAGTTTTCGTACCCGTGATATCCCGTGCAGCCTTATATTGCCTTGGACACATCCTATTACCTGTTGTTTGGTAGATAGTTGGACTTGCGCGTCGTAGTCGCTTGCTCAAGTGCTGTTGCGTGTCGTCCAGTACCACAGTTGTTGGATTATTGCCGCATGCTTAATGTTGGAGATGATCATGGCTTTATTTATCGTTCACTTTAATTATTGTTTAATAACTAAAATTGAAGTAGGTAAGCAGAGGCACAGGTGGGCAATAGATGTTATTTGGTTGTTAACCGTCCACTTGTGTCCCGTAGGACCCCGAGTACTTGATACCTGTTCCTTGAATATTCGCGCTATCCACATACGGGGGAATTATGGGACCCCCCTGAGCCAGAGCTTGATTCAGTCTTATTTCTTGGGGCCACAAACTAGTTTGAGGTTTTATTTACTATCCTGTACTTATGCCATGCTTTACTGCTTTATTTACGATTGTGCGAGGAGCACCTGTACTGTTTAGGTAAGCGGAGTGTTTTCGCGGTATCGACAAGCCCAGTTTTGGGTTCCCAGTCGTTTACAGCCATTGACGCAAACCTTGAGTCCGTCTCGAAGTCAGCTAGCTTCGTTGCGGGTGTACTCAATGGGGTGGCCCCCTGAAATATTTCTGAATCCTGTGATTGCTTTGTCGTGAAAGCCTCGTTGGGTTTTGATTTGGTTTTTCCGAGGTTGATCGAGTGTGTGTTGCTATTTGTGCACCCCTGCAGGGTAAAACTTTCTGAAAGCCGTGTCCGCGGTTATGGACGACTTGGAGCACAGTATCTCGATCATAGACAACTATAACTAAAGTAGTGCTATAAATTTGACTTTATAATGACTAGTAATCAGCTTCACTATAATGGAATGGCTAAATAAAACTGCCAACAATTGCTTGTTTGGGTTGTCGCTTGCGACCATTGTATCTGACTAGTAAGTATTGCAACTATAACGGAATGGCTAAATAAAAGTACCAACAACTGCTGGGTTTTGGGATATCTCATGCTAATTGTATCTGACTAGTAAGTGCTGCAACTACAACGGAATGGTTAACAAAAACTGCCCACTGCTTATCATACCAGGATGACTATCTTTACATGACTAGTAATTACTGCAACGATAACTGAATAAGTAAAACTGCCAACTGTGTGAGTTCCTCGGTTGACTTCCTCGTTTGGTCTCGAGGGGGAAATACCAGGATGGGTATGTTTGGTGGTAGTATCAGGTTGGTTCCGAATAGGTCTTTCGTACCCCTCTCTGTTAGCCGCCAGTGATATCGAGTCTCTATAGGTTGTTCTAGTGCATGCTGCGCTGCCGCTTCAGTCCACCATACCTATGTAGGCGAGGGCCGCCGAATTCTAGTCTCGCCGTGTACTGGCCTCAGTACTGACCGATCTCTCTTTTTCCTTTGCCCTTTGTCGGCACCCCTTTTGTTTAAGCAGGTATTGAGATCGACGTCGTTAGCAGGGTTACCCTTCCGGCTTGGCCTGGGCAGGGTTATGGATTGGTTATTCTTCAGGGCTCTTAGCCCCATTTGCATCTTGTCCGTAGCTGGACGCTCTATCGTTTTCAAGGTGATTTGGATCTTTGTTCTGTATATCTGTATTCTTGACTCTTTGAGTCGCTGTTGTATATATCTGTTCTGTGGGTCCCATCGAGGACTGTTGTGTAATGTTATTACTTCGTTTTCCACCCGCACGAAAGTGCCTGGTGGGCACCTTTGAATCGTTTCTATGCGGGTTTGGTGGGAATCGCTGAAACTTGCATAGGGCCGATTCTGAGGGTGTTACAGAGTGGTATCAGAGCCTAGCAGTTGCGATACCCCACAAGTCCAGCCTGTAGGATAACCTAGCTAACGGCCGAAGTAGAGTGTCAAAACTATTTTTGCAAAATCGGTTGGATAGATCTGATTAGGTCTGATTTTACTCCTTACCCCTTTGCTATTCTCCTCTCACCTCTGCGTGTTTTGAATCCGCTCTCTTCTCTCTCTTCGAGTCCAGGATTTCTCGTGGTTGGGTTCCATCGTACCTTCAGGGTTTTGCTTCCTCCTTTGGTGACGGTGTTGCTACATCTGGTCTTCATGCTATCCGAGGAACCCGTCGTCTGGTGGACTTCTCTTTGTTCCTTCTTGTGCCTTCCGGTGTTTTCCGACGCGACGACATTATCTACGCCAGATCCGATGCAGAGTCTGCATCACTCCTTTGTTTCCGAACCTCGATTGTCGAGATCTTCAGTCTGATTCCGAGAATGGTTGCACGTTTTTCCACCGATTGTGCGGAGTAATAGTTTGGGTGCGTGATGGATTGGCCCCCATGCCGACTACCCTTTCTATTCCCTCTCGTACATTGAAGTGGGATAGGCCGCATCTTTTCTCACCTTCTATCGAAGTTAGAGGTGGCTTTATTTGTTGATACCCCTACCTTCGACCTTTTGTTCTCGGAGTGTTCCCTCGACAATCACGGACAACGACCTCTTGTTAGTGGTGTCGCGAAGATCTACACGAAGCGAGAAGATGCAGACCACCGACCTTCTTTCCGGTACCATGAGGCGGATCTCGAGGGCGAGATCCATTGTTAGTGGTGTCGAATTGTGGCATCCCGCAAAACCACTACTAGAAAATCGCGTTGTTTTTGGGCATTGCATCATCATGACCGCATGCTCATGTCATCATGCCACATTGCATTTGAGCATCGTCATCATCTTGCATTTTGCTTGCATAAAACTATTTTCGCAAAGCCTGTTTTTGTTTTCTAAACGCCCCGTCTTGTTTTCAAATTAAAACCCGGGTCTCCGGATTATTTTGTTTGTCTGCTAACGGTTTGCAAAAGCCCGGTTTTAATTGAATAAAATATTTAATTATTTTTAGGGGGCAGTCGAACGGGCCGACCCGACCCAGTCGGCCACCCCCAGTTCAAAACGGTCCACCCAAAATCCCTAACCCTTTTCTACCTAGTTCTAATTTACCCACCAACCCCAGCTTGCCACCTCACCGTCCCTCCACCTCACCCTCAGCCCCGCCACCTCACCAATCCACAGCCCCACCTACACCCCCTCTCTCTCTCTCACCTAGCCCCCACCTACCCCCTCTCCCTTATAGCCTGGACCCACCCTCTCAGGCCCACCACTCCCTAACCCGCCGCCGCACTCACTCCCTGGTGCACACCCAACCGCTCCCCCTCTCCCTTACACCCCGGTCCCACCGTCCCTGTCCCTACCTGCCACTCACACACACGCCACACGCGGTCAACCCCACTCCCACTCTCCCCGGCCCCACCCCGCGGCACCCAATGCACCCACGCGCGTCCTCTCCCCCTGCCCCGACCCGTCCTCTCTCTCTCCCTCACGCCTCGCTTCCTCTCTCTCTTCCACCCTCGCGATCCCCTCCTCCGACCTCCTCCGGCGCCGCCCGCTCAACCGGATCCTCCTTCCGCGTCGCCCCGTCGCCCCTCGACGCCCGAGCCCCGCCGCCTAGGAGCCCCGCCTCCGGCCGCGCCTCCCCGCCTCCGGCCGCGCCTCCACCGCCGGCCTCCTCCCCGCCTTCCGCCGTGGCCCCGTGCTCCGGCCGGCCCCCCTCGGAGCTCCGCCGTCCCCTCTCCCTCCCAGACAACCGCCACCGCCCCCGACCTCTCCCGCTCCACCGCCTCCTCCCGCTCAGGTCGCCGCCCCGCGTCCTCGAGCTCGCCTCCGTCGGCCGTCTCTCCGGCCTGTGCCGGCGCCGCCGGACCCCATCACCGCGCGGCCTCTTCCCTCCTCCAGCGCCTCCGCCCGCCGCCTCGAAGCCATCTCCTCCGCCCGCCGTCTCCGGCCTCTCCCTCGAGCGCGGCCCCCACGAGCCCCACCACAGCGAGCTCCCCCTGCCTCTCGCCGAAGTTGCTGTGCCGCCTCCTCCGTCTGTCGCCAGGGGCACATCTCCGTGTTTTGGTTTTCTGGCCATTAGGTGGTTTGGGTACTGCCTCCATGTACCGTTGCCATAGTGTGGCATCCCGCAAAACCACTACTAGAAAATCGCGTTGAATTTGTGCATTGCATCGTCATCATCATGCATTGTTTGCCTAAAACTATTTTTCGCAAAGCCTGTTTTGTTTTCTAAAACGCCCGTCTTGTTTTCAAATTCAAACCCGGGTCGCCAGAATATTTTGTTGTCTACTATTGGTTTGCAAACGGTGCATTTAGCACTAAATAAAATTATTATATTATTTTTGTGGGGCAGTCAAACGGGCCGAACGACCCGAACGACCACCCCAGAAATTTAAATTGGTCCAACCAACCGGTACACCTAAATCCTACAGCTACCAACTAACCTACCCAACCAACCAAGCCACCTCACCCCAGCCAACCCCTGGCTGCCACCTCACCCTCTCCTCTCCCCCTAGCCTATCAGACCATGCCACCTCACCCAGCCTTTCTTACCCTCCCTCTCCACTCTCTCTGCCCCGGGTCCCACTCGCCCCACACGACCACCCCACAGCCACTCTCTCCTCTCTCCCTGTCCGGCTGGGCCCACCCGGCAGCAACCACGCACCCCACCTCCCCCAGCCGACCCACCTCTCCCCTGGGTCCCGCACAGGCCCACCCCTGCCCCCGCGTCCTCTCCCCTCTCCCGCAACCTCCCTCCTCCTCTCTCCCAGTGCTCCACCCCCGACGCCTCCTCCCGCCGGCAACCCCCTCTCTGCGCCCGCTCCTTCCTCCCTCCCTGGCTCTCCTCGACGCTCCTCGTCCCCGCCCTTCCTCCTCTCGGCTCGCAGCCACCGGCGGCCTCTGCCCCGGCACCCTCCTCTCCCCCCCGCGCGGCCCCTCCTCCGCGAGCATCTGC
Organism: Avena sativa; assembly: GCA_916181665.1. Taxonomy (NCBI): domain Eukaryota; kingdom Viridiplantae; phylum Streptophyta; class Magnoliopsida; order Poales; family Poaceae; genus Avena; species Avena sativa. The sequence continues at coordinate 179,010,921 of OV702284.1, read as the reverse complement.
CGCCGCCGACGGAGACCTTCCCCCCCAACCATCCTGCGCGCTCGCCGGCCGGGCCTTCCTCCGCTCGCCCTCCCCCCCCCCCCCCCCCCGCAGCTGCCTCCCCCTCCTCCGCGTCCGCCGCCAGCCGCCGTCCTCTGCCTGGCCGACGCCGGCCTCGCCTGCCGCCCAGCGGCCCCGCCAGCACCCCGCCGCCCTAGCCTCCTCCCCTCCGCTCCACTGACAGCCGCCCCGCCTCGCTGCTCGCCTCCCGCCGCGCGCAGCCGCCTTCCAGCACCGTCCTCGCCCCGCCGCCGCTCGGGTTCGCCCACCACCGCGCTCTCCGGCCACCCTCCCCGCGCCAGGCGTCCCCCTCGTCGCCCCCGCAGGCCGCGCCCTGCGCCACCCCGTCGACCGCCGCCGCCCGGGCCCCCTTCTCCGTGCGCCTGCCCCACCCCCGCAGCAGCCCCATCGCCAGGTCCTCATCGGAGCTTCCCCAAGCGCTGCAGCAGTCACCGGTGAGCCTCTGCAGGAGCTCCCTCCGGCCGTGCCTCCTCTGCCCCGCGTCGAAGCACCCCTTCAAGGCCGCTCCTTGCAGTTCGGGTCCTAAGCGTCAAGTTCTTCAGTGACCCAGACGGGCACTATGGTACCAGATGGATTTGTATGTGCTATTCAAGTGTTGGATCGGTCGGTTTTGGAGTGAGGTGTTGTCTTGATCACAACCAAAGGAATCGGTGTGGTGGTATGGTGGTGAAGTATGACGATGACGCCACCCGAGGAATAGCGAAGCCCCACAAGGTCTCTGTTCGCCAAGATCTTCCGGACTTGTACCGACGCAAAGCCAAGAACATCGCGCCCCGTTAATATCGCAACCAACAACGGAACTACAAGGTCTACCTCACGGAACACCGAGAACTTCCCCCCCCTGAACGCCAAGGTCGTCAACACGGTTACGACATGAAATTCCGCTCGGCAACGCCAAGTGCTCCTTCCCGGACCCGAAGACCATCGGTCAAGTTCACCACCGACAAAGACGGACTACGAGTTCTGCTTCACGGATACCAAGCGACAAGATCTACTACCCCGATCCGAAGACCCTAATCCCGGAGTCCGAGGCCGAACCCGTCGAACCCTGGACCCTGTCGAACCCTGAACCCCGAGACCGGACCCCGAACCCCGGAACCCTAAGATCTGCCGAACCCTAATGTGTGACCCTTATCCGAACCCCTACTTTTATAAATGCTAAACATAAAACTTGTTGCATATTAAATTGTCATACTTGCATGCGTACTTGTCATGTGGTTTGGGGCACTATGCCGATTCACTGCATAATTAAATATGGGGCCCGTATGCGGGCAAATCTAGTCTCATATCGGCCTCATTTAAATTTGTTTAGCGAACCGGTATCTTATCTTGCCATGTTAAGACAACATTTAATTTGCGGGGGTTTTAAACAACTTGAACCTATTAATTAATTGCCGGGACCCCGGTTCCGCTTAACATGACCTAATTGCATTGCACCTTTGCCATGCCATACATCATACCTGCATCATGCCGATCTTCTGCCGTTGTATTAAATATTGCATCCGGTGTTTCTTCTAGTGTTTTGCTTCTTCGCGGATAAGGCCGTTGAGTTGATGTGAGCTTCGCCCCGATCTTCGGTTGAACCCTTCGACAATGTTTTCAGGCGAGCATCTCCCCCTTTCTACCTATCTTACTTTTCTAGTATTTATTCCCTCCTGTTGATCTTTGCTATCTGTGTTGCGATGCTCTAGTTTCGTACCCGTGATATCCCTTGCAGCCATATATAGCCTTGGACACATCCTATTACCTGTTGTCTGGTAGATAGTTGGACCCGCGTGTCGTAGTCGCTTGCTCAAGTGTTTTTCTTGTCGTCAAGTACCACAATTGTTGGAGGTTTGCCGCATGTTTATTGTCGGAGATGATCATGGCTTTACTTATGGTCCACTTTAATTACTGCTTAACAACTAAAATTGAAGTAAGCAGAGGCATCGGTGGGTGATAGATAATATTTGGTTTCCGACCGCCCACTTGTGTCCCGTAGGACCCGAGTTCTTGACACCTGTTCCGAGATCGAGCGCGCTAACCACAGGTGGGGAGATATGGGCCCCCCATTGATTATTACCTGATTTCAAAGTATTGTACTGGGGGCCACAAACTAGTTTGAGGTTTTATTTACGATCCTGTACTTATGCCATGCTACTGCTTTATTTACGTTTGTGCGAGGAGCACACTGTACTGTTTAGGATCGGGACACGTTTTCGCGGTGTCGACAGTCCCCGTTTGGGGATTTGCTGTCGTTCACAGCCGTCTACCCAAACCCTAAGTCCGTCTCGGAGACCGGCCGACTTCGTTGCGGGTGTCGACTTGGTGGGGTGGCCCCCACGTACTTGCTTTGGGTCTGGGAACGTCGTGACTTAGGCCCCGCCGACATACCGATGGGTGTATGTTAACTGATCTGGCAAAAAGGGTTGAAGTGCTTGTGGATACTTTGGTGCACCCCTGCAGGGTTAAATCTTTTCGAGAAGCCGTGTCCGCGGTTATGGACGACTTGGAGCACAGTGCTTGATCATAGACAACTATAACTAAAGTTTACTGTTATAAATTGACTTGTATCCGATTTGACTAGTAATCAGCTTCACTACAACGGAATGGCTAAGTTCCAGTACCAACAACTGCTGGGTTTTGGGGTTATCTCATGCTGATTGTATCTGACTAGTAAGTGTTGCCACTATAACGGAATGGTTAACTAAAAGTGCTCACTGCTTACTTTATCAGGACGATTATCTAAAACCTGACTAGTAAAGTGCCGCAACTATAACTGAATAAGTAAAACTGCCAACCGTGTGAGTTCCTCGGTTGACTTCCTCGTTTGGTCTCGAGGGGGAAACGCCGGGATGGGTTTGTTTGATGATAGTATCAGGTTGGATCCGAATAGGTCTTTCTCACCCCTCTCTGATAGCCGCCAATAGAATCGAGTCTCTAGAGGTTGTTTAGTGCTTGCTGCCACTGCCGCTTCAGTCCACCATACCTATGTAGGCGAGGACCGCCGAATTCTAGTCTCGCCGTGTACTGGCCTCAGTACTGACGCTCCTCTTTTTCCTTTGCCCTTTGTCAGCACCCCTTTTGTTTAAGCAGGTTTTGAGTTCGACGCCGTTAGCAGGGTTACCCTTCCGGCTTGGCCTGGGCAGGGTTATGGGCGCCATTGGTTATTCTTCAGGGCTCTTAGCCCCATTTGCATCTTGTCCGTAGCTGGACGCTATATCATTTTCAAGGTGATTTGGATCTTTGTATATTATATCTGTATTATTGAATCTTTGAGCGCTGCTGTATATATATCTGTTCTGTGGGTCCCATCGAGGACTGTTGTGTAATGTTATTACTTCGTTTTCCACCCGCACGCAAGTGCCTGGTGGGCACCTTCGAATCGTTTCTATGCGGGTTTGGCGGGTTTTCGCTAAAACTTGCATAGGGCCGATTCTGAGGGTGTTACACATAGGCGTCTGTGTACCAGCCCATCAAGACGAAGAACGAGGGGCCGAACCTTAGCCAAGAGCTACATCTCGGAACGCCATGGTCCCCTTCGCAAAAACTGATGACAAGAGCAACCGGACGTGGAGAACCCCGACAAAGCGGCAAGATCTTCATCGACGACAGGACCGTCCGCACAAACCTCGATCCGCCACCGAAGAGCGGACCTCAAGACATTACCCAAACCCTCGGAGCCACAAGATCGTCGAGAGGGAACCGACGGCCCCGGTCTCGAGGACTCGATGCCCGGACGTCAAGACCGCCACATGGAAACCCAAAGGACCCGAAGACCGATTCCGCCGAACGCCAAGATCTTCAATCGGATCCGAGGACACCAAGACCCCGGTGCGACAAGTACTCCTCAAGGACGCCAAGCGCTTCACCCCGGACACCGAGACCCTGAATGACAAGTTCTTCTTCCCGGAAGCATTGACGCCCGTGCGACAAGATCTACTTCCCAGATCCGAAGACCCCGGTACCCGATCTACTCAAGTTCGTCGTCAGCGGAGAGATCGACCGTTGGAAAACCAAGCTCTTCATCTTGTGTCCGACCTTCGAAGACCGATCCCGTCGAACCCTGAACCCTGAGACCAACCCCGAACCCTCGGAACACCAAGATCGTCGAACCCTAATGAGTGAACCCGAACCCGAGACCTTATTTTATTAAATGATATATAATTGTTGCATATCAAATTGTTCATGCATGCATGCTTGTCTGTGGTTGGGGGGCACTATGCCGATTCACTTCATAATTAAATATGGGGATCATATGCGGGCAAATCTAGTCTCATATTTGCCTCATTTAAATCTGTGCATCGAACCGGTACTATATTTTGCCATGTTAAGACAACATTTAAATTGCGGGGGTTCTAAATAACTTGAACCGATTAATTAATTGTCGGGACCCCGGTTCCGCTTAATCTTGCCTAATCGCATCGCACCTTTGCCATGTCATACACCATACAGGCATCATGCCCGATCTTTGCCATAGTATTAAATAGTGCATCCGGTGTTTATTCTAGTGTTTTGCTTCTTCGCGGATAAGGTCGTTGAGTTGACGTGAGCTTCGCCCCGATCTTCGGATAAACCTTCGGCAATGTTTTTCAGGCGAGCATCTCCCCCTTTCTACCTATCTTACTTTTATAGTATTTATTCCCTCCTGTTGATCTATTGCTATCTGTGCTGCGATGCTCTAGTTTTCGTACCCGTGATATCTCGTGCAGCCTTATATTGCCTTGGACACATCCTATTACCTGTCGTAGTCGCTTGCTCAAGTGCTGTTGCGTGTCGTCCAGTACCACAGTTGTTGGAGTATTGCCGCATGCTTAATGTTGGAGATGATCATGGCTTTATTTATCGTTCACTTTAATTATTGTTTAATAACTAAAATTGAAGTAGGTAAGCAGAGGCACAGGTGGGCAATAGATGTTATTTGGTTGTTAACCGTCCAATTGTGTCCTGTAGGACCCCGAGTACTTGATACCTGTTCCTTGAATATTTGCGCTATCCACATACGGGGGAATTATGGGACCCCCCTGAGCCAGAGCTTGATTCAGTCTTATTTCTTGGGGCCACAAACTAGTTTGAGGTTTTATTTACTATCCTGTACTTATGCCATGCTTTACTACTTTATTTACGATTGTGCGAGGAGCACCTGTACTGTTTAGGTAAGCGGAGTGTTTTCGCGGTATCGACAAGCCCAGTTTTGGGTTCCCAGTTGTTTACAGCCATTGACGCAAACCTTGAGTCCGTCTCAAAGTCAGCTAGCTTCGTTGCGGGTGTACTCAATGGGGTGGCCCCCTGAAATATTTCTGAATCCTGTGATTGCTTTGTCGTGAAAGCCTCGTTGGGTTTTGATTTGGTTTTTCCGAGGTTGATCGAGTGTGTGTTGCTATTTGTGCACCCCTGCAGGGTAAAACTTTCTGAAAGCCGTGTCCGCGGTTATGGACGACTTGGAGCACAGTATCTCGATCATAGACAACTATAACTAAAGTAGTGCTATAAATTTGACTTTATAATGACTAGTAATCAGCTTCACTATAATGGAATGGCTAAATAAAACTGCCAACAATTGCTTGTTTGGGTTGTCTCTTGCGACCATTGTATCTGACTAGTAAGTATTGCAACTATAACGGAATGGCTAAATAAAAGTACCAACAACTGCTGGGTTTTGGGATATCTCATGCTAATTGTATCTGACTAGTAAGTGCTGCAACTACAACGGAATGGTTAACAAAAACTGCCCACTGCTTATCATACCAGGATGACTATCTTTACATGACTAGTAATTACTGCAACGATAACTGAATAAGTAAAATTGCCAACTGTGTGAGTTCCTCGTTTGGTCTCGAGGGGGAAATACCAGGATGGGTATGTTTGGTGGTAGTATCAGGTTGGTTCCGAATAGGTCTTTCGTACCCCTCTCTGTTAGCCGCCAGTGATATCGAGTCTCTATAGGTTGTTCTAGTGCATGCTGCGCTGCCGCTTCAGTCCACCATACCTATGTAGGCGAGGGCCGCTGAATTCTAGTCTCGCCGTGTACTGGCCTTAGTACTGACCGCTCTCTCTTTTTCCTTTGCCCTTTGTCTGCACCCCTTTTGTTTAAGCAGGTTTTGAGATCGACGTCGTTAGCAGGGTTACCCTTCCGGCTTGGCCTGGGCAGGGTTATGGACGCCATTGGTTATTCTTTAGGGCTCTTAGCCCCATTTGCATCTTGTCCGTAGCTGGACGCTCTATCGTTTTCAAGGTGATTTGGATCTTTGTTCTGTATATCTGTATTCTTGACTCTTTGAGTCGCTGTTGTATATATCTGTTCTGTGGGTCCCATCGAGGACTGTTGTGTAATGTTATTACTTCGTTTTCCAGCCGCACGAAAGTGCCTGGTGGGCACCTTTGAATCGTTTCTATGCGGGTTTGGCGGGAATCACTGAAACTTGCATAGGGCCGATTCTGAGGGTGTTACACTCTCCCACGTTCCTGTTCCAAACGAGAAGGCTGAAGAACATCCCATCCGTAGGCAATTTTATTAATTATTCTATGAATATTGCACTATTACTAGTCAAGTTTTAGTCATATTAAAAGTGGTACTTTAATTATGCTTGTCTATGATCGAGAAACTGTGCTCCAAGTCGTCCATAACCGCGGACATGGCTTTCAGAAAGATTTGCCCTGTAGGGGTGTACAAATAACAACACACGCACGATCAACCTCGGAAAAACCAAATAAAAACCCAACGAGATGTCACGACAAAGTATTCGCAAGATTCTTAGATGATTTTAGGAGGACACTCCACTAAGCTACCCACTACGAAGTCGGCCGGGCTCCGAAATGGACCAAGGAGTTTACGATGACGGCTGTAAACGACTGGAAACCTAAAAGTGTGATTGGGCTTGTCGATAGCGCATAAATGTGGAACGAGGTTCCCAAATAATACAGTAATAAACGCTCCTCGAGCAACAGTAGTAAATAAAGAAGTAAAGCATGGCATACGTACATAATAGTAATAACGTCCCAAACTACTTGTGGCTCCAAGAAATTAAATTTGACTCAAGCTAAGACTAAGTGGATTTATGGTCCCACATATGGATAGTGTGATAGTCAAGGAACATGTATCAAGGCCTCGGGGTCCTACAGGACACAAGTGAGCATAAATAACAAAATAACAGATATTGCTCACCGGTGCCTCTTTCTTTAGTTATCCCATTACTACTGCATTCAGTTGTTTAGGTACCTCATTGTTCAAATACTCTATAGAAACCCTAAACATGGAATTCTACAACTCACATGGCTCAAACAACTCCTGTAGTAATGTCTCATATGATTGAGGGAACAAGCTTTGGTGGGGTTTAAAAGTAAAGTCTATGAAATACTTGCGATTCAATTTTATTTGTGACGTGATTCATGATGCAATAATAATATAGATGCAATAGGTACTATATGCAGTGCAAGCATGGGTAATTGCTTACCTGGAAGATCAGTTGTAGAATAAAAAGGATCTGGGTAAAACTCCTAAGGCTCCTGATATTCTCCTTGCTCGGCGTCTATCCGGATAAAAACCAAACACGCATGGGTCCAAAGTAAATACATTACACAATCATATAAATCATATTCAACAAGCAAAAGGTATGCCATGATGGTATTATGAACAATTTACATGGTATAACATAGCATGGCATGGGTGAGGTGTGGGGTACAAGAATAAAGCATCTTTTTAGGTTCTTAGTCATGTTTTGCTTGCATAAATCTTTCTTCCCCTTTAATAATTATATGATACATGCTTCAATTCATATAATGGAATTCATAGTTAGAACGGGCTCGTTGAGCTAATTGATTTAGATATATCATCTGTCGAATTCGGAGTTACGGAATAAAAGTTATTCAATTATTAAGAAAATGGTATTTATTAGCATTTAATAATTCGAAATTTTAAATTGCTCAAATGATATTACAAATAGCATAATCAGATTCCTCATGTTTTTATGATTCAAAACATGTATCATAATTAATATTTGGAATTTCAAATTTTAAACAATATTTAAAGTCAATTATATTAACGAGGGGTCAAAGTCAATGGTTTGACTAGTTTGAATTAGTTTTTAAAAGATTTGAATTTACAATTGGGTTCATATTTAAAAATTAAACACATTTCATTTTGGATTTATATTCAAATTCGAATTATTTCAAAAGTTATTAACAGTTTAAATTCTAAACAGAATATAAATTAAACGTTTGAATTTGAATTGAAAACATGCCGGGCTTTTATTACTCAGGGCACCCTTACCTAGAGGCGATGACATGTGGGGACAGAGGGTGAATGGGGCCAATGCACGCGCAAGCGTTTGGGCGCTGACACTTGGCTGGGCTGGGGCTACGGGTTAAGGTCTTGAAAAGCTAGGTGCCTTCATGTAAAACTGTCTGGACGGTGGAAGTGCTAGAGGCTCACAGGTGGGCTCAGCGAGATGACTACAGGTTCAGGAAAAAGAATCGCGGTTCTTTTCTGCAAATCCAACGACGCGGCTAACTGAACTCGACGCGTCCTCTAAAACCTAATGGGAAGCCGGTGGCGTTTTCCGGCGATGTTGGCGGCGGCTGTGGTTGACCAAAACCGATGTGGTCAGTGGCTACGAAGATCTGGGATACTCGGATCTGTCTACAATTCATCGGGGTGGCTAACGCGAAATGTAGGTGAGCAGAGCTAGCAGGCAATATGCGAACAAAGAAGGTTCAACAGCAGTGGTCTTGTGCGAGGCGGTGACACGGCGGCAGCGCACAGCAGGTGCTCGATGAAAAGCAGTGGCGATGCAGGAAGTGAGGAAGAGGAAGCCCTTGTCTGGGAGATAGCCCTGCTCACTGGGGTGTTGTGGGTGAAGATGGTACTGCTTGGGGTATATAGGATAGGCGGCGGGGCTCGCGTACTGGAGCTTCAGTTCCTGCGGTTCATGGCGATGGCGGGGACCTCTCCGGCGAGTTCCAGCGGGGCAGGGGGAAGCAGAGGGGCACATCAAGGCCTCGATACCATCGGATCGGCCTCTAGGTAACAAGCATGAAGAAGAGCAAGGAGCCAGAGCTAGGGTTTGGTGTGCTTGGTTTGGCCATGGCTATGGTTGGGGTAGTAATAATGGTTGGGCACTGGATCTCAATCCAAGACCGGCTTGGAGGAGGGTAGATAAGGGAGGGGAGGATGAGGCTCACGTGTTTTGCTTGCTTTAGCAAAAAGTGAGGGATGAGAGGGAGAGGGGTAGCTCGGCTAGGGCTTTCTCTCTCGCTCTCCCTCTCTCTCGCTTTCTTTAGATAGGGAGGGGAGAGGGGAGAGGGGACCAGGGAAGGCAGGTGATGGCGTGGGGTGCTTGCTTGCTTTAGAAAAAAGTGAGGGAGGAGAGGGAGAGGGGTAGCTCGTCTAGGGCTTGCTCTCTCTCTCTTGGTTTAGCTAGGGAGGGGAGAGGGGACTAGGGACAACAGGTGATGGAGTGGGGTGCTGGGGGGTGTGGGTTGGCCTTCTTGGGTGGGATAGATAGGTGGGTTTAATACCTATATAAGGTAGGGTAGATAGGTAGTTTTTATTGTTTGAGTTATTTGTATTAATTGAATTTTTTAAACCAAAGGATATAAAGAAACCTCACAAAAGCTCCAACTTAATTAAAACCAAAGGAGGAACATGAAGGTGGAAGAGATAGATGGTTCATGAAATTAATTGAAATGTTTTCCTCTTGAGAGCATTCAATCAATTAGCCCCATAAACCAAAAGAAAAACAAGAAGGGAAGGATGGTGGAAATCTTGCATGGGCCATGCATGGGGTTTAAATGCCACCGCTATATATTTTTGATAACAAATATATTTCCTATGGCATATATATATACATTCATGCATGCATTCAAATTGAACAGCCCATGCCCAATAATGGAAGCTTACTAAGCGTATGAGAACATTTATCCTATGCACATATATGAATACAAATGGCCACTAGTGTATGTCTTCCACTAGATCAAGTTATAGCCAAAGTAGAATCATGCATGAGCATAGAATGAATAAACCATATGGAAACTTACAAGATAGAATTCTATCCACATGTTATGCATAGGTGGACATGAGGCTCCACACACTTAATATTGTGAAAACAATAGTAAACATATATGGGAGCATGTAGATTTAGAAGTGGATCAATCTTATTACATATGAGCTATACAAATTCCAAAAGAAATGCAAATGCCCATATATAGTTTGGATGGAGGATTATAAGGTGGTGACAAAGAAAGGTGGTGGAATGAAGAAAATATATGCCCACAACTCAACTTGGGCATGTAGCAATTTATCAAGAAGCAACTACAATATATCAAGAGGCAAATACAAGTGATACAATATACAATGCATATGGTATAAGAACCAAACAAGCGGAGTTTTATATGATGCTCAAATGCAAGGTGGCATGGTGACATGAGCATGATATAATGATGATGCAATAAATGACATGTAGAAAGTAGCAATATAGAATGGGAAAGTAGCATTACAATTGTTAGACAAGTGGGATGCTAGAACACCCCCCCACTAAAAAAAGAATCTCGCCCCGAGATTCCTAGGAAAAGAAAAGAACACGATGAGAGACGGGTGCTCGGAACGAGGGTGATCCTAATGTTCCAAGATGATGAACAACGGAATGGTGCGATCACTAGACCTTGCAAAACTTTCTAGACTTGTTGTGAGTCTTGCGTTTTGCTTCTTGAAAAAAAAGGCCTTGATGATTTGAAGAACTATGGCAAAACAAGGAAGGTAGGATGGACATAGATCGGGTGCTCTCGAGGAACACGATAAAGAATATAACCACTTATTTAAATAACTTGAGAATACTATGAATCGAGAAGAGAAAGGAAAGACACCTCGTCAGGATTAAAGATCAATAGATGCATGTGGAGATGGTTCTTTCTTTCGCTGGAAGAAAAGAACGATTTTGGAGAATTGATTAACCATTATGAAAATAGCATTGTTTCTTCCCTTAGATTTAAGAAATGAAGATTGGAGAAACATTATTTCCTTCAAACAATAAAGTTCCTTGATATCGATGGAAAGATTTGGGTTCCTGCATTCTCGGGTCAGATTCTTCTTGCGCCGGTAAAGACCAAAGGACCGCACAATTGAGGTGCTTACATTTTATCTCCAAGGGAAGGGAGTGATCCAGGTTTACGTTGTAATCTTGAGTAAGAAGCGTAATATTACTGATCTGGAGATCATTGTAGAGATGTTTATTGGTTTCCTAAACCATGAGGTTATTGCAATAGATTTTTTGATTGATGGCATCGACCATAAATGGATTTAGCAAGATCAAAATAATTTACAAATGGAAGTTAGAGATATCTTCCATCCATCTCGTTTGACGATGTAGAACACGCCGGTCGAATGAAGAATATGGATATGATTTGCCTTTATTCCACCCGATAATTGAAGATTTTCCTCCATCTTGAAATAGACAAGACCACCAACAAGAGATATTGATTACATTCTTGAGAGAACATTCCGAAAAAACAAGGACGGAAGTAAATGTATCAAGAGATAATGGCCACTTTTGACTTGCGTGGAATGAGTAAAATCGCATTAATCAACCAATTCAATGTACAAAAGCTAATGATAAGAGTAGTGTTATGGTAGATACTCCATCCCGCACCCAAAGCATTACTTTGCACATGAATAAGGAAACTATGCAATCCAACTCTTAGAAATTTAGACGGAAGGTCTTGACAAGGATAAAACTCACGAGGCTCCGTAAAAAAGGAAGGATTTGATATAATGATTCGTCAAATCCATGAAGATAAAGATGATGATGTTTTTGTTGTGTTAGAAGTACCAAGCCGTCCGAAAGATATGAATGAAGATCAAGGAAACAGATAAAAGGTTCAACATATAGATTAAAGATAGAAACCAAAACTTGGATAGAAGAATTGTAAAAGATCTGGAAAATCTTCATGGCATCCTTCCGATTGATGATAGAAGATCAAGCGAGAGGTTTTCAAAAGATTTATTGATGAGTCGGAGATCAAAAGAATTTCTTATCCTTCTTGAGAATATCTAAGATATATTTAGCCTTCTTGAGGAAGTGTTCAACAGACAATGATGAGAACTTTCCAAAGCAAGGAAAAGCTCCGGGGTTGGTTGAATTTGATGTTGGGTGATGATTAACAATTGATTTGATGATTCCATAATTGTAGCAATGTCTTTAGCAGAATGACATGGTCAAGATAGGTGACTTTACAAAGTTGGGATTTACACTTTGAGAACTTTGTACACATGCGGTGTTCATAAATATTGAGAGAAAAAGAAGAATATATTCTTCATATTCTGCCATTTATATGGAATAGGCGAGAATATCGTCAAGATATACCACCATGAAAGATTAACCTTATGAGCGTGGATTGTGTTGAAAAGATGCATTAAAAGAATAGATTATCTGGCTCTTTGGATAAGAAATGAGATATTAACTTGTTCACCTTGTTGATCAGATCACCGGTTGATAAGAGGAAAGATTTGGGTAAGATACAATGACTGATGGCCCACAAGTATAGGGGATCGCAACAGTCTTCGTGGGTAGTATTATCCAATTCATTGATTCGACACAAGGGGAGCCAAAGAAAACTTGCAAGCCTTAACAATTTAGTTGTCAATTCAGCTGCACCTGGAAATAGTTCTTGCTCATAGAAGTTTACAGTATCAACAATTTGTAGTAGCAACAACAAAGCAACAACAAAAGTGAAAAAAGAGAAATAGTAACAGTAACGGTAACAGTAGGATTCGAGTGCGGTAGGTATAGGGATGGATGGACGGGTGTTACATGGACAAGTCTAAACATGTAAATTCAAGATCTAGGGCATTGAAGATAAATAAGAACAAGTATCCAAGTACTAAAAAATCCTAGGCATGTGCTCCATATATAGTCATACGTGCTCGCAATGAGAACTTGCACAACATCTTCTATCCAGCGAGCCCGTGGCAGCGGGGCCTTTAGGGAACTACTGGCAATTAAGGTGCTCCTTTTAATAGAGCACCGGAGAAAAGCATTAAGACTCCATGGACACATGTGATCCTCACACCACAACCATCCCCTCCGGTTGTCCCAACTATTGTCACTTCGGGGCTTTTGCATCCGGACAATGATATGTGTACACAACTTGCAGATAAGATCACAAACAACACTATTATAATGATTCAATAATAAGTTCAGATCTGAGATCATGACACTCGGGCCCTAGTGACAAGCATTAAGCACAACAAGTTGCAACACAGTCAAATAGCACTAATAGAGATACTAGGCACTATGGCCTACAATCTTATTCGATTACAAGATAGAACTCATCCAATCCCTACCATCCCCATAGCCTACATCGGGGGATTACTCACTCATGGATGGGGGAAACATCGATGGTTGATGGAGAGGCATTGGTGATGACGATGGTGATGATCCTCCCCAAATTCCCCGTCCCGACAGGGTGCCAGAACAGAGTTTCTGGTTCTGAATCTTTGTTTCTGATGGTGGCGGCGGAGCGGAACTCTTCTCTGGAAAACGTTGAACCCCCCTCAGTTTTTAGGTCAAGCGACAACTTATAGGCGCAGAGGGAGCCCGAGGGGGTGCCTGGGGTGGCCGCACCTCCCTAGGCGCGGGGCAGGGCCCACCGGTGCCTGGCAGGGGTGTGGGCCCCTAGGACTCCACTCCGTTTCGTCTTCTGGCTCCGTGGATCTTCTGGTGAAATATAATTTTTGGCATATTTTCTGGGATTTTTCCTGATAGTTGATTTTATGCACAAAAACTAGACACCAAGGTAATTCTGCTGAAAACAGCATCAGTATGTGTTAGTTGTATCCAAATCACACAAGTTTACAGGAGAAACAATAGCAAAATTGTTCGGTAAAGTAGATACATTTTGGACGTATCAACCCCCCCAAGCTTAGCTTATTGCTTGTCTCAAGCAATTTAGTTGAAAACCGAGTGCGATAAAAGAACTTTCACGAACACATTTTCTTCAAATGATGTATATATTCTCAGCACAGGAGTAGATGCTTAAACCATTCATAATAAGAAGTATGCAACTAAGTATACTCAATAGTCATTGCAAGCTATGAAGAGAAACCAACTCAATAATAATAAATAGCATGGAACATAAACATAAGCAACATTGCAATGTTCATAGTAAGGTATGATAGAGTGGTATCTCGCTTGTCTTTGTTTATAGAGCACAATATAAATGCCAAGGCACCTCTGAAGTTCAAGTGAAGACTAGAGGTAAAAATATCAGAGATACAAGCATCAAATTCATGACATAATTAATCAAGTTTTCAGACAAACACAAGAATGACAACTATGCTCTCAAGAAGGTTCTCATAGAATAAGTGGTGACTCAACAAGGAAGTGAAAAAAGTTTTGAAAGGTTTGAAAGGCTTCCTAATGCTGAAAGGAAGGTACTCATTAGCTTTGAGCTCTCATTGCCCCTATCATAGGCATCTTCATATGGTTAAGGTGAAAGTAAGGTCCAATCTGAGTTATATGCTTGACAGACCATAAACTGGAAATCCCATGTCCCTTGAGTATGAGGGCCGCTCCGCATGCTACTCAACTTTGGTTACCTATAAGTTCTTGTCATTGTAAATACATGCATATCATAGAGAACCGCCAACAGGGTACCCCTTGCACATGATACAGGAGCTATCCCGTGATCAAAATGACAAGGCAAGCAGACAATGAGCATCTCAGCGATCTTTTTATTTACTATATGCATAGCTTTTTATTGAGGATGCTTCACAGAATGCTCATTATGGCGATGCTGCAAGTTTCCACCATGATTAGGCATGTCTTAGGCTAGTGGCCCAGGCGTTTCTCTAACACAATGTATAGACTCCATGAACTCACAAGCTCCCCTTCTATTTCACACTATTGACATCCGCAAACAAAATAGCACGGTATCAACTGGATAGAATATCCAAAAAGTGTTGAAAGCGTTCCCCGTGACATCACGGTTCTACTAACTTCCAGCATATAATTTGCAAGCATATAACTTTCATGGACAAGTCATAATGGTTCAGGATTATTAAGTGCAAGGAATAAAGTATGCCAACAAGTTCGTGAGAGCTTTACTAACTAACTTTCTCAAAACAGAAAAACATTTTATTTGGAAAAAAACAAGGCATATAGAATATGCACTGAAATAGCAAATGATTCTAATAGGTAGGTATGGTGGATACAGTTGGCAATATTGGTTTTGGGGAGTTGGAAGCACAGGTAGAGCTCATGCTCAGTTCAAGTGAAGTCTAGCAATAGAGAGGGAGCGACAAACAAGAGAGCAATAATTGTCATAATCATGCTTGCAACAAAACAGGACTAACTATGGCATGAAAGTGATGCAAGAACTCTGAGGCAAAATAAATCATCGAGGCTTACTGACTATTGTTTAGTCATATGCATGCGTGAGAATGTTCCAAGTCGATTCACAAGAAACTTTTAGAGGAGGATACCACAATATCATACCAAAATATGAATAAAACAATGCACACAAACATTCATATGACATGCTACAAACTATTAGCAAGCTGGAGCTAATCATAGACAAGCAAGAACTACTAAGCATCCATCAATAACGCACTCCTTACAATGAACATACTAAGCATGCTCACAATGATGAGTATATGTACAAAAATGAAACAAATAGAGCTTGTTACCAGCCTCTTACCACACCTAGAGTTGTCTTAATCTTCATTATTGCCCTTCACTTGTGTGAATTGAATAATAACATGAAACCAAAAACCACTAAGGACGGCTGAGCCCTGCAAAGAACTCACAAAACCAAAGAAGAACAACAAATATTTTTGGTGTTTTCGATTTTTCAAACAAGCCAACAAAGCAAAAACAAACCAAACTAAGCAAAATCTTTTTGGATTTTTCTTTTAAGGCAAACCAAAGCAAAGAAACAAACCAAGAGAAACAACGAAAATATTTTTGGTATTTTTTGTGTTTTGAGAAAGCAGAAACAAAAACCAAAAAGAAAGCGAAACAATGGATATATAAAGAACCGACCGAACATGATATATAGATGAGTGTGATGTCGGTATACCTCCCCCCGAGCTTAGGCTTTTGGCCTAAGTGGGGCTCAATCTCATGGTGCCCAAGTAGGTGCACCTCCATAGTATGACGAGGAGGCTCCCTCGTCCTGGTACGAGCTCGAGGACTCCCCTGTGTAGTGTACAACGGGGTCATATGAGGGCGCTTCCTCCTGATAGTGCCCATGGAAGCGAAGAGAGCGCAGCTTGTCATCCATCTCCTCCTTGGTGCGTGATAAAGGTCCCTGTGAAATACTGAACAAAGTGGTTTGGGGTAGAGGGATCTCTCTCTCGTCCCCGTCAATAAACAACATTTTATAGACCAAGTTCTCAAGGGTAGAGCCAGTGGTGACAAAGTGATGTGCCTTCAGGCAGCAAGATCAAGCCTCTGAGGATCCAAAACTGTATCATTTGGATCCACAGTAATGTCCAAGGCAGTAGCAACATGCATAGCAATAATTCCCCATAAATGGGTCCCTTAGCAGTTAAGCGACGAGCACTGAGAGAACCAAGATTGTACTTAGTTTCATTGTTGAGCGCAGCAGCTAAGAAAGCGAAATGATAGCTGGAAATATTACTAGTGTTCTCCCTACCAAGAAAACTAGTGGCAAGATAGTAAGTGAAGTACCTGATGGCTGGAAGCTGAATGTTTCTTATCTTTCCCCGTTGAGCTCTCCGATTATCATCATTGGTTATTCCGCGGTAGAGCTCCAAAAAATTAGCGGGTTGAGCTGGAATCTTGTTTGCTGGCCCAGCTGTACCAAGTCCTAGAGCCTCACAAAATTTCTTCAATGTCATATGGTAAGACCTGCCATAAATTTTGAAAGAAACATTTGGACTGAACATGCTGTTAGTAAAGGAGAAGCTCTCCACAAATGTTTTAGTGAGCATAGCATATTGCACGCTCTCATCCTGCATAAGGCTTGTTAGTCCAGCCCTCCGAACCAAGGTCATAAAATCATCCAGAATCCCAACAAACCGCAAGAAGGTTTGGCAAGGAAAGGCGAAGGGGTGCGCATCCCCCTCATCTCCCTCGTCACCGAATCGCGGAGTGATGAGATCCTCATTGTATGAGGGCCTAGCATGGGAGGATGATCTTGAAGGCCTTGCCCTTCTAGGTGCATCACTCTCAAATATCTCTCCAAATGTGTGGTTGTCCATGAACACTCTTTTCTGAAATTTTTAGACAAACATCAAACCAAGTGATTTCCAAGTTGATAAATGATGAGCAACTACTATAGGAACTTGCTAGAGGGATACACATGCATCAAAATGAAATTTATAAGAATAAAACAAGCATGCAAGATCACATGACCTGACACCTATAGCAGCAAAATACTCAAGATACAATCTACCAATCACAATTCTAATTAGACAAGTGGACGAGGCACATACCAAGGAGCAATCCCTCCAGTAGCAAAGATGGGCTGAGCAAGGAGATCGAAAATCACGAGCAAGAATAGCAGGAACTCTAGCTTGAGCAAGTTTTCCGGTGTTTTTTGGGCGAGAGAAAGAAGATGGCTGTGAGGGGGCACCTTGGAGGGGCCCAGGTGGGGCCAGACCCCCCTAGGCGCCACCCATAGGCAGGCCAGGCCTACCTGGGGTGTGGGCGCCTAGGGCGGCCCCTGGGTCACTCCAGGTGTCCCTCTGTCCCTTTTTCGAGGAAAAATTTATTTTGAATTTTTTGGGATTTTCAGGAAACTTTATTTTTGGCCAATTTTTAGGGTATGAAAATTGATTTTCTCGCAAAAACAGTTTTTTTCAGAAGAATCAAAAGCAAACCAAAAGCCAAACTACAGAAGTTCTAAGGCACTCTAACAAGCAAACAACTAACGAAACCAAAGCTAGCAAAAGAAAGGCAATGACTAGGAAGGAGAAAAGTAAAAGAAAGCAAGTATAACCAAAGTGAAAACATTATTTTGTTCATTAAAATCCTTTTGTTAACAAGGTTGATCAAGTCTTGTTACCAAAAAATCTTATATTAAACAAAACTTTTCATACCACAAAGTGATTATGTTACCTCATACTTGATAGCAATGGTCCCAATCATAATAGTTTCAAAATTTTCTTGTGGAATGGGACAATAAATTTCTCCAACCTTGATGCTCTCAATATTTTCAAAGGAATTCAGGCAATAGCTTTTAGCAACCTTCTTGGGGAAATAGACAGTATGCTCTTTGTCATTAATATTGAATGTTACTTTCCCTAGATTACAATTGATGATAGCACCTGAAGTATTAAGAAAAGGTCTCCCAACAATAATAGACATATTATCATCTTCAGGCATTTCAAGCACAACAAAATCAGTTAAAACCAAGCAATTATGAGCCACTTGAACAGGAACATCCTCACATATACCAATAGGAATAGTAGTTGACTTATCAGCCATTTGCAAAGATATATCAGTTGGTATCAACTTTTCTAGTTGGAGTCTCTTGTAGAGAGAAAAAGGCATAACACTAACTCCAGCTCCCAAATCACATAAATCAGTTCTAACATAATTATTCCTTAATAGAGCAAGGAATAGTTGGTATACCTGGATCACCAAGTTTCTTTGGAATCTTACCATTGAAGGAATAATTAGCAAGCAAAGTAGAAATCTCCTCATTCGGAATATTCCTTTTATTAGATACAATATATTTCATATACTTTGAATAAGGAGGCAATTTAATAGCATCAACTCACAAAATTTGAAAAAATAAAGGTTTCATCCACTCACAAAATTTGTTGTAGTGTTCTTCCTCCTTTGACTTACATTTCTTACCCGTAAAAGGCATAGGTTTCTGCACTCAAGGTTCTCTCTCTTTACCATGGTTATTAGCAATAAAATATTCCTTTGTGTACCTAGTGTTCTTAGTGTGCTTCTCAGGTTCTTCCTCAACTTCGTCCTTATCAGGAGCATCATTTTATAATTACCACTCTCAGTGTCAGCATTAGGGATGATATACTATTAGGATCTAAAGCAGGTTCAAGGGGTTTCTCAATTATCTTATGTTTCTTTTTCTTTCTCTTACGAGGACTACCACTACTTTCACCTTGCTAAGAGTCCTGCTCAATTCTTTTAGGGTGTCCTTCAGGATATAAAAGATCTTGAGTGGCTATACCACTCCTAGTTATAATTCCATAAGCATGTTTATCTCCTGAGGCATTGACTAGCATATCCTTTTGTACCTTAGCTAGTTGATCAATTTGGGTTTGAACCATTTGAAAGTGTTTGCAAAGCATTTTAATATCATTAGAAGTTCTTTCCACAATATCTTTCAACTCTTTAATAGCCCTAGAGTTTTCCAATAAATGATTCTCAAATTGTTTATTAAAATTACCTTGTTTAACAATAAAAATGTCAAGTTCCACTACTAGGAAAATGGCTATAGGTAATCAACACATCCGTGGCTCACATGGTTGAAGTGCCCCACGGCTAAAACAGGCGTGGCTCACCTATGGGCAGTGCCCTACTAGTAACTAGAACAACTGTGGCGCACATGACCATAGTGCGCCACAGATATGTGTGGGCCAGGACCCTGTTGGCCGCACGCTAAACATCCGTAGCGCACATAGGGTAGGTGCGACGGTTGTTAGTGTCAACCGTGGCGCACATGGAGGGGGTGCGCTACGCCTAAGCGCATGCCCCTCTCTGCTATGAAACGGCCAGACACATACGTGACGCACAATGGCATGTGCGCCACGGATGTATAAACTTAGTAGTAGGGCACCTTGCCCTAGAGCCCTACGCCTAACTATCCTCCACCAACTCCACCCCACCCCCCCCCCCACCCCCCCGTGGATCGCCTTTTTAGGCTTTGCAAAAAATAAAAGAAAATGATAAACACTTCAAAAAATTAAATCCTTTCATATTTAGGTAGGTAATGTGGTATAGCTTCTAGTAAAATTAACAAACATGAGTTTCGAATTTATTTGCAAAAAAAAGTCATGCCACGGTAAAAAGGCCGTAACTTTTGCATACGATATCGAAAAAAATCGTATAATATACCAAAATGACGAGAACGAGATTTCGCATCCGCTCGCAACAACCGCTAGTCGTTTAGCGATTTTTAGATTTTCAAAATTCGAAAAGAGTAAAAAGTTATGGTCAAAAGACCGTTTTTCCTGCAGAAAAAAAATAGAGGGCAACTTACCCGTAGCGCACCACCACCTAGTGCGCCACGGATAAGCTTGGGCGGGATTCAAATTTGAATCACCACCCCTCCCACCTCCCCCTTTTCCTTCTCCTTCTTCCTTCTTCTTTCTCCTTCTCCTTCTCCTCCTTCCCATTTTTCCCCTTCACCTATCTCTGGCCACCTTGCTCCGCCGTCCTTGCTTCGGCCTCTTTCTCTCCTTCAAGTGATGGTGGCACGAAGACGGCCTTCTCCTCCTCCTCGCAGCGACGACGGCCTCCTCCTCCTTCTCCTCCTCCTCCTCGCAACGACGACTGGCGACGGCGGCCTCCTCCTCGCAGCGACGACAGGCGATGGCGGCCTCGGCCTCCTCCTCCTCGCAGCGACGACAGGCGACGGCGGCCTCCTTCTCCTCACCTACCTCCCTTCCTCCCTCTCTTCTTCCCTTCATCCCTCTTGTCATACCTCCCCTTCTCCAACCATCTACTGCCTCGATGCCGGCAAGGAGTACCACGGGCACGGCCTCCCGCACCTCCCTGCGGTGGTAGGTCGTGGCCACGACCATGCTCCGGTGAGGCGAGGCGACACAACGGCGGCGCACGGACCCGATTGCTTTTGCAATTCAAAACGAGGGTGTTTTTTGCATTTTTTTTTGTTTTTTGAAAAACACATCCGTGGCGCACCCTGTACTTTGCCATTGATATAGGAATCATTTATCTTGAGATCAAGCCATTGAGTAGATAAAGAGAATCTACTTTGCATATTCCAATTTATATCTGTCCAAGATCAGGACTGTGCATGATCTAATCATCATCAGCTTATTCAAAACGATGGCTACCACCAATTCCAAATTGGAATATAAATCATCTTCCTAATACAAAAAAATAGGAATCATCTATCTTCAAAACAAAACTACTCAAGATGTGTTTTGTATCATGATTGATCAGAAAATTATCACATTAACATGACCAAAGAAGAAGAAATCATTAGAAGCACATATTCTTGCCCAAGACAAGGCCTTAGACTTTATATCACTATCGAGAGCTAATTTTTCCCAAACAGCTTTATACCTGGACATCCAAAATTGGATAATTTTTATCCAACCTACTCACATGGCAGATCATGCTAGGTAAAGTACCACTATTTACACTTTCATGTATACTATATCAAGTAGCAGGCAAAAATGAGTACATGATTCAGTGAAGCACAAACCAAAACCATCAACACCAGTTCAGAGACTAGCCTGACTGTGTTTAAATTCAAAACCAAAATTGGAATCTATGGGTATTCATAGTAATGGCCAGATAAAAACACATATAAATTTCAATGGTGTGATACGTAGATCAGTACAAAGCAACAATGTATAGGTCAAATAATAAATCACCACTCACAAGAATATTTAAATTAAACTCACTAAGTAAAATCAGTAGCAAAGCTACTGTGAGCTACACAAAAACGGTAGAGGAAAACGCTAAGTAGATCAATTGTGGTGAGTGGGAAAGACAGAGGAAAGGGGAGAGAGAAGGATCCCAGCGTGTACCTGACGCCCATGGCACAACCACAACGGCATGGAGAGGCAAAGCCCGTGTGACCGAGATGGCACACCACAGGGAAGGCATCACCGTACACCATCACCAAGATCAACTGCGGCATGGAGGCACAGAGAGCGCCACCGGACCGCATGACATCAAACCCCACCACCAGGGCAGCATAGAGAGCACCCATGAGGGGCACAACATCCTGCACCTGCTTAGGATGACAACCACACCAAGCGAGCAGGCACTGGAGTAAAAACCCAGCGAGCGGTGGCGGCACATCGCTGAACCCTAGCACCGGCTGATGAAAGGGGACGATTGGATGCAAGCTCAATTTCCAAATCGAGTTTTACATGAGTATAGGGAAGAGATGACCGCATCTTTTATCAATGGCAACGATGGTCGAGAAGGCTGTAGCACTGTAACACCCTCGCCTGATAAGGCTGAGTTCATGTGTATAGTGCCAATCCCTGGATCGGTTCACTGGCACACACAGTACAGATGAATACCAAAGAATTTAAAGTGCATCATAAATAATGAATTGATCCAGAATTTGCAATTATTACAATAGTGCTTAGCTCAAGGCTAGATCAATATCAAGTAGCATACGAAAGCATAAACAATTGATAGGCTCCATCTTCAATTGTGCCACAGGAGAACAACTGCTGAGTGGAGTATCACGACCTATTCGATCACTCAGAATTGGAATAATAACCTACAACATAAAACTTAGCAGCCCTGAAGGGTCAATACTTGGAATGTATGGCAAGTAGATCTATTAAAGGAGACAATAAAACTAGCGTCTACATGATTGTTTGGCATGTGGAGCTGTGGCTAGCTTGCATTTTCAAATACCTTTGTCCTACTTTCATAATCAGTTTTTGATTTTCTTTGAAAAGATCCCAATTAAGTTAACCCATCAACATTAAAGCAATTAGGAAATTAGAATGAGCGAGAAACATGTCATGAACTCAATATCAAGCAACTCATATGTCCATAACCGGGGACACAGCTAATCGATTAGTTTATACACCCTGCAGGGGTTAGTACACTTTACCCATGTGACTTGGCCAGCCCAGCTTGTACCACCACTCTCATAATGGGTGATGATAGGGAGAACGTCAAAGAAGGGACCATTCGGTAAGTAGCTCCCCAAACCCGACACGCACCGGACCAACCTACCAAAATTCTACATCTCTGGATACGTGGGTTCGAGTTACCACAACCTACTGAGTCCAACCAACTGCCCATTTCATTATTGGCACATGGTTGTACACGTAAGCTACAAAATAAATAAGCCAATCATTTTCTCTTGATACCTGGGTGCCATTCCGCAATGATACCACCAAAAATTATCAACCCCATCACACCCAGGAGATTTATTGATTAAGTTGTTTTTAGTTTTCGCAAACCAACATATTTAGAAACAACTTTCAGTGATGTAACCCAGCCCTCATTCATGATAGCATGGATAAGCACATCTACCAACGGTGGCTCATCTACAGAAAATCCCTACCACATAATAGGACATAGCATAGAGATAGTACTTTCCTACACATGCATCTACAAAATACACGATAATACATTAAAAATAGTAGGACAACATCATGAACAAAGTATCATCTAGTTTCCTTGATAGTTGGTGAAGTCGTTCAAACACTCGTTGCAATCACACACGTTGCACTCCTCGCAATCTATCGAGCAAACAAATGCATACAACATAAACAATAGCACATAGAGATCAAACAAATACAACAAATGCATGCATGACAATTTAATAAGTCACAATGGTTGTTACTTTAGTTCTCTAAATAATACTAAAGTATATGATGCATGCAAGAGACTAATTAATGCAATGGAGTACTTGTTATTAATAATTACTTGCCAATATATGGTTTTTAATAGTTCTATTGTAACGCATGTTCTAACTATCGAATTAAATTTGTTTCTTGGGTTTATTGGATTGAGGATTTTAATACGAACCATTAGGTGTTGGATTCACCCTAATCGGAGTTATAGATCTTTTTGTATGATTTAAATAGTGTTTAATGGGTTTTAAATCATTTATACAGTTTCTATTGCCTAAAAATCAAACTAAAATTATATCTGTAATCTCCACGGAATGGTGTTTCTAGGGACATATTATTTGTAATTTTATGAGCAGCACTCGAATTACTATGAATTTAATACTCTAAATAAGCCATTAAACTATTTATTTAATTACCGCAAAACCTTATAGTATTTACCCGAACCATTGGAGTATTGATGTTCTACATGGAATGAGATTTCTATCGGTATATTATTTATATTTTTGTGATATGAAAATAATTTACTATGAATTTAATGGTTTCCAAAGCCATTAAAACTAATTAAATCACTACGGGGTAAATAATCTTCAAAGGCTGGATCCAACCAGATATTATTAATCTACATTATAGTAGCTTCAATTTGATATATTGTTCATATTTTTCGGAGTTACAGATAATTTCCTATGAATTTATTGATCTAAAAGACCATTAAAACTAATTAAATTACTACAGTAAAGGCATATAGTAAAGGTTGGATCTAATGCCATATTAATATTCTACATGTTTTTCTGAATCTATTGATATATTATTTTCTATTTTTGAATCTACGAATCTTTTAATATGATTTTTTGCAAGTTTACACATTTTTTTGCAAATTAAATTCAATTTCAAATCTATAGGGAATATTCTATGCTGACTGGGACGCGGGGTTGACCTGGCTTGACACGTGGCGAGATCTGGTTAGCTCGTATCCCTTCGTTGATAAGCTCTAATGTTGACCGTTGGGATGAGATCCAGTGGCTAGGAGAGGAGATTTACCCGATTTTGGCTCAAAATAGAAAAGAAATAGATCTGTGTTAGAGAGACAAATCCATAGGTCAAATTGAAAAAATTACAACATGAAAGTTGTGGAGAATCATTAGTCCTACCTTCTCACCAAAGGAATTTAGATTTGAAGAAACGAGCGCGAGTACATCTTGGATTTACACCGTCATATCTGAAATATTGCGGTGCGAAATTCTCTGACTGTGGTGGATGAAAATAGGTGAGGTTTGTCGGGATTGAAAGATTTCGATGAGACCTACAACTTTTGTTTTTTGGCCGAAGGCAAACGACAAAGTCTAGATGGGTTAATAAGCGAAATAATATTCGGTCATGTGTAAATTCGGGATTTCGAGAAGGGAAACTCATACAGTTGTGGCTCCGTGGATTTATATGGTGGTTTAGGACGGTGGCGAGATAGGTCTTGGACTAGAAAACAAGTAGAAACAAACGGAAGTCAATTTGGAGTTGTAGATTAAAAGTTATAAGAGTTTGAATAGAGATAGGTTTGAGAAAAAATGTTTTGCACGGAAATTAAAGCAACTGGGATCGATCCTTCTCCTGTACGCGCGTGGGCGGTCCCGTCGGCTACAGTGGGCCGGCCCATTAGTTTTTTTTTCTATTTTCTATTTATATGTTTCCCTCATAACTTTTGCATACGAACTCCAAATGTCACGATTCTTGTTTCTAATTTTTTTTTAAAATCGAATAGATCATTGTAGGATCATATTTATAATCTTTTTACTAGTTTGCAAATAGTGGATTTATAAATCCTTGTATATTTTATTTTATTTATATCTCTATTTGTTTGTATTTATTCCATAAATTTTTCATAATAGCTCCAAATGAGATCAATTTTATTTCTAAAATTTTGTAATATTTATTGTATCTTTTTAGGCTATAATTTAGCAAATAATCGCTGCCTTAGCAATAGTGGATTTTTATAAAGCCAATTTAATTTTCTTTAGGAACAAGTGGCATATACTATTTAGGGTTTTAGTCCTTTATTTATATTTAGGGATTTTTCTTGATGCAAATATGAAATGCAATGCTCGTGAATTTCATGCAAATGCAAAAAAAAATTCTAGTCCCAATTTCTAAAATCTTCAGATGTGACAGACTAACCCCCTTAAGATGAATCTCGTCCCGAGATTCGGAATGGCTAGAAAGGTTATGGGTGTTGTTATCGAGGCTAACCCCCTTAAGAAAATTAAACTTGGCATCTCCAAGGCTAGTTCATAAACTATATCTTGTTCTTCCTCCCTCTAGTATTGTGAGTGTAGTATCAAGTTGTGCACCAACAATTCAAGCTTCTTATTTAACCATCCAGTCTATGTCTACTATTACTACTATGTCATATGAATCCAATATAATCTAGTTAGTGGGAAATTTTTATGTGCTCCAATTTCATGGGTTGGCGATAAAGGGTATCTATTGGTATAGCATAGACAAGATATAGATAGAAAGACTAGAGAAGTAATACTACCCATAACTATATGGAACAAGCAATTAGCACACAAACACATAATCAACACAAACAACACTCAAGACAAAATAGTTTTGTTTATATTCCAGAAGTTTTGTTTTAGTGGCATACCATCCACAAAATAGTTTTCCATTGACTAGTATTCGTTTGGGGTGGACCTACAATCATAAAAGCAATGGACAAAATCTGTCCTGAAACTACAGCAGTGTTCACAATTTTTTCTGGGAACCTTAAACTAATCAGGAATTTTAGCCAATTTTTGTACACACAGTACATGAAGTTTTGCGCCAAACCCTATTTTTTCAGATTTTTCCCTGTTACCAAGAAAACATGAAAAATCATACAGTACAGCTGGTTCAGCAGAAAACTGCAGCAAAACTATCACAAATTTCTAATCAAAACCTTCATTTAACAAATTATGAAATCTCACAAAAATATTTTGGAACTTTAAGGTATCAAATATCACAAACTAAACATAATAAATCAACTATCAAACAAGTTCTTACAACAAACGATTGCTATATCTAAACGGAGTTATATCAAAACTACATGGTGGTCATCATCTAACTATTCCTTAATCTTGCACAAGTGTTCATCTACAAGTTTGAACAAGATAAGATTAGAAAAGATAGATGAAGGATTACAAGAATCTAATAAGTACAAAATTATGAGTTTATTGCTAGGAAGAGCCTTCCTTCTATATTTTAAGAGAGAAGAGTATAAGAATTGAATTGATAAGAAGATACTAGAAAGAAGTGTAAGAAGAGAATAGGTAGAATCATATATTGTTTATAATTTTCATTTGGCTTTCCTATTCCATTGCTAGGTCACAATCCTACAGTCAACGCACTACTCTGATACCATCTTGTAACACCCTCGCCTAATAAGGCTGAGTTCATGTGTATAGTGTCAATCCCTGGATCGGTTCACTTGCACACACAGTACAAATGAATACCAAAGAATTTAATAGTGCATCATAAATAATGAATTGATCCAGAATTTGCCATTATTACAATAGTGCTTAGATCAAGGCTAGCTCAATATCAAGTAGCATACGGAAGCATAAACAATTGATAGGCTCCATCTTCAATTGTGCCACATGCGAACAACTGTTGAGTGGAGTATCGCGACCTATTCGATCACTCAGAATTGGAATAATAACCTGCAACATAAAACGTAGCAGCCCTGAAGGATCAATACTTGGAATGTATGGCAAATAGATCTATTAAAGGAGACAATAAACCTAGCGTCTACATACTTATTTGGCAAGTGGAGTTGTGGCTAGCTTGTATTTTCAAATACCTTTGTCCTACTTTCATAATCAGTTTTTTTGATTTTCTTTGAAAAGATCCCAATTAAGTTAACCCATCAACATTAAAGCAATTAGGAAATTAGAGTGAGCGAGAAACATGTCATGAACTCAATATCAATTAACTCATATGTCCATAACCGGGAACACGGCTAATCGATTAACCCTGCAGGGGTTAGTACACTTTACCCATGTGACTTGGCCAGCCCAACTTGTACCACCACTCTCATAATGGGTGATGATAGGGAGAAGGTCCAAGAAGGGACCATTCGGGAAGTAGCACCCCAAACCCGACACGCACCGGACCAACCTACCAAAATTCTACATCTCTGGATACGTGGGTTCGAGTTACCACAACCTACTGAGTCCAACCAACCGCCCGTTTCATTATTGGCACATGGTTGTACACGTAAGCTACAAAATAAAGAAGCCAATCATTTTCTCTTGATACCTGAGTGCCTTTCCTCAATGATACCACCAAAAATTATCAATCCCATCACACCCAGGAGATTTATTGATTAAGTTGTTTTTAGTTTTCGCAAACCAACATGTCGTGGGAATGACCATGGCAGATGCTGCAATCGGCAACGAGTAGTAGAACATGGGGCAAGGGCGGCAGCCATCTGCGGTGCGAGATGAGGGCGGAGACACAGGGTTTTACCCAGGTTCGCCCCCGGAGGGTAAAGACCTACTCCTGCTAGATTGTATTATGATGAGAGTACAATGGGGCGAGCTCGGCAGCTAGGCAGCGAGTCGCTTGGGTGGATGATGGAACGTATCCTCTACACGCCCTCTAGGGAGGTTTATATAGATTCACCCCGTAGGGTTATAGATCCCAACCGAATTAGTTAAGGTTTCGTTAATCGTTTAACCTAATCCGACTGGGACTATCAACTCTCCTGGGCCTTCAGCTTCCAGTCGCTTGAATCTACACCAGGTCTTGATCCAGTCGCCGTCCTACAGGCCCACTCGCCAACTTCTTATGAATTTATTGACCTAAAAGACTATTAAAACTAATTAAATTACTACAGTAAACGCATACTGTACAGGTTGGATCTAATGCCATATTAATATTCTACACGTTTTTATGAATCCATTGATATATTATTTTCTATTTTTGGATCTACGAATCTTTTTATATGATTTTTGCAAGTTTACACAATTTTCTGCAAATTAAATTCAATTTCAAATCTGCAGGGAATATTTCCTGGGAATATTCTATGCTGACTGGGATGCGCGGCTGACCTGGCTTGACACGTGGCGAGATCTTGTTAGCTCGTACCCCTTTGTTGACAAGCTCTAATCTTGACCGTCGGGATGAGATCTAGTGGCTAAGAGAGAAGATTGACCCGATTTTGGTTTAGAATAGACAAGAAATAGATCTGTGTTAGAGAGACAAATCCATAGGTCAAATTGAAAAACTCACAACATGAAAGTTGTGGGGAATCATTAGTCCTACCTTCTCACCAAAGGAATTTTGATTTGAAGAAACGAGCGTGAGTACATCTTGGATTTACACCGTCATATCTGAAATATTGCGGTGCGAAATTCTCCAGCGTTGGTGGATGAAAAGAGGTGAGGTTTGTCGAAAGTGAAAGATTTCAACGAGATCTACAACTTTCGTTTTTTGGCCGAAGGCAAACGACAAAGTCTAGATGGGTTAATAAGCGAAATAAGATTCGATCATGTATAGATTCGGTATTCCGAGAAGGGAAACTCATACAGCTATGGCTCCATGGGTTTTTATGGAGGTTTAGGATGATGGAGAGATAGGTGTTGGAGTAGGGAACAAGTAGAAACAAACAGAAGTCGATTTGGAGTTGTAGATTAAAAGTTATAAGAGTTTGAATAGAGATAGGTTTGAGAAAAACTGATTTGCACGGAAATTAAAGCAACTATGATCGATCCTTCTCCTGTACGCGCGTGGGCGGTCCCATCGGCTGTAGTGGGCTGGCCCGTTATTTTTTTTCTATTTTCTATTTATATGTTTCCTTCATAACTTTTGCATACGAACTCCAAATGTCACGATTCTTGTTTCTAAAGTTTTCTAAAATCGAATAAACCATTGTAGGACCATATTTATAATCTTTTTACTAGTTTGCAAATATTGGATTTATAAATCCTTGTATATTTTATTTTATTTATATCTTTATTTGTTTTTTATTTATTCCATAACTTTTTCATAATAGCTCCAAATGAGCTCAATTTTATTTCTAAAATTTTGTAATATTTATTGGATATTTTTAGGCTATAATTTAGCAAATAATCATTGCCTTAGCAATAGTGGGTTTTTATAATGCCAATTTAATTTTCTTTAGGAACAAAGTGGCATATACTATTTAGGGTTTTAGTCCTTTATTTATATTTAGGGATTTTTCTTGATGCAAATATGCAATGCAATGCAAAAAAAATTCTAGTCCCAATTTCTAAAATCTTAGGATGTGACAAGCACGCCGGAGACAGGTGGCGACGACGGCAACACCGCGGTGTCTCGGGAGGAAGAGAAGGGATCAGGACGAGAGGAGGGGCGTGTGGGTCTGGGTCGACTGACCCAGTAAATCACGGGTGGTCTAGCCCACCAGTTAGGCCGAGTTGGGCCTAAACTAGGCCAGTCCCGGGGCTAGGACCATTTTTCAAAAGATTTATAAAAAATCAATTATAACCAAATTTTAGAAATACAAAAATACTCCTGTGAATACTGGAGCTCTAGAAAAATATGGAAAATCGCAAAAATATATATAATTTATCAAAAAGACCACAAAAATAATATCTACCTAAGAAAAATTTAATTTTACTTATTTAAGTTAAATAAAATGCAAATAAAGATTAACAACCTTAAATCCTAAGTGAAATTTATTAAAATAATAAAAAATAAATAAAAAATCATTTTGCATGTAAAAATAAATCTACTATTTTATAAAATTATTAATTTAATTTTTTTACAAATAAAACATGAAGTAAATAGTCCAGGATATTTAATCCTTTGTGGATTTTATAAAGATAACAATAATACTTAAAAATAAATAAAAATCATTTTGAAGATTTTGAATAAATATATTCTACTAGAAACATTATATATATTATTAGTAAGGTTTTAAAGATTTTAAAGTAATAAATCCTTAGCTATTTTATCAAATACCAACTTGGTAAATTCTTTAAAAAAAATTCTTAAGTAAGAAATAATCACAATTTTATATTAAACCCTAAATCTTTTATATCTAAATACTAATTACAAATCATAACTTGGATTCATAATCGGTCTTAAATATAACCATTAACTTTGTAATACTATTTTAATATCTTAAAATCAAATTAAAACCAAACACTTTTAAATTAATAATGTGTAGCACTCACATATAATGTGGTGAATGATATTTATCTCCTGATCATTAGTAACATGACTTAAATTCCTCACAAATTACTAAGATTCTCTAATTATGCTCCCATTAATAAGTTGCATGTTATTAAACTCATCATTCATTGAAAGTGAATGATCCCACATTCATAATTATACTTGTCAAAACCCTAAAACTTGATGATATTCTAAACTCACTACACCTTAAGATTCACTTCTAGTTCATAGTTAACTTTGTTCTAAACAATCATAAACATTTTATTTCTATTTTATTCATGCTTTTATAGTTAACTTTGGTCACTTTTACAACCAATTAAAATATAATAGCTCAACATCATTTATAAATATAAGGAATCATATACTTAATACCAGAATTAGTCAAAGTTAATACACTTCTCACAAACAATATTGTCTTCAAAGGTTATTCTTTTTTCCACTTAAAACAATAACCCTATAATAAGTCCTTCAACTCTTAATAACCCAACACCTGGAATTTCATCCTAATTACCAGATAATAATTAATTCTAATCTTCAAATGATTTGTACTCTACTTTTAATTTTTGTATGCTAAGACTTATGCTTCTCATAAAGATAAATGCTTGTGAAGTAAACTAGAAAATAAACCAATTCAATTCACTGTAATGTTGGATATACATTTTGGGAGTTTTACAAAATGCATTACATTACTTATTTATCACAACATATTGCTTCTTTTAACATTACTCCTAACCGTACCAATGATGCTGATTTCAGATATTGGATCCTCTATTGTCTTGAAAACTGTGGGTGAATAATCTTGCAATCACAAAAGGAAAGTTCACACTTGATCATGTCCTTTGGTTATTTTCTAATCAAATTTTATGCAAATCTAGTGTTGTCATCACCTGCATTTGAAAAAGGTTAGAACACATAATTTCATATTAATATGACTATAGGTTATTTACCAAGAGGTAATAACCTACTATGAAAGTTCCGGTGGTAAGGGAACATATTATCTAGGACTTAACAACCAATGTCGCCAGTGATTCTTGTGCCGTATATCACACGTTAATGATGAGATTTGGAATGGGATGGAGAAGTCAGCTGGATCTTCTTCCTTTCGCACATAGGCAAGAAGAACTTAACGTGACGATGTGATTCCTTGTGTGCATCCAGCATATGGGTGGTCACCCTTAGGCCCCACGATTTTGGTGTCTATATTATCTATGAGCGGCTCCTGGAGGTATAGTCTGACCTTTATGGAGCTTCCTAGGGGCACAACCGACTCATAGAGTCTTCGGTAACTCATCAGGGTTGTAGCTTGCCCGAAAAGGGGGCTTAACAGAGATGTAGTCCGTCCCGAAGGATCGTGTAGACATATGGGGTCGCGGAGAAGGGAAGTTATTGGCTTGGATCTTAGTATGTGCCTCATACCAAGGAAGTGTGAACAGATTCACGGAACAGATGTGCAACAAAGATAAGATCTCTCATAAGTAAAGTAATGCACCTCTGCGTAGTGTAAGAACCGTAACTTGTTACTCCCTATTCTGGGAAGGAGCTATGAACACAGCGGGAAAGGAACTCCATGAAAGTTATGGTAAACCTGTGAAGACTGATATACATAGCTTTTAAGAATAAAAGCAACCTTTGAAGAAATGTTTGTGAAAACCTGCATTTCCTATGACCTATGGTCTGCGGCTGTAGCTAGTGCATCAAACACTCCTTTTTAGCTGAGTACGCTCGGACTCAACGTATCTTCTTAACCCTTGCTATTTTATGAAGCAAATAAAGACGACGTCTACATCAACTTATGCTCAATAGAATCGTCACCAAAAATTCAAGTTCTTTAATGAAGTCAAGGAAGTCAACATATACATTAACTAAAGTGAACAGTTGCTGAATATAATCTCTAGCCATAGAACCTAATTCTATAGAGTATTGCAATAGCAGCAATGCAAGATCAATAGTTTAAATACTAGTCCATTAGTATGATAGTTATGAGTTTATTATTTCTGGTTCTTCTTTGTAAGAAGTTTCTTTCTCTCTCTTTAAACTAGAGTGTTCTCTGGATCTTTTGTAAAGAGTCAAGTTATAACCTATAGTTATGTCTTGCACCTGCTATGTTTCTGTTGTACCACTCTGAGGGAAGTAATACTAATGAACAGTGTTTCATTGGTGTTATGTCAACGACTATAGTGTACTACATCATGCAGTGGTATGCTGGGTCACCACAGCTGGTATCAGAGCATATTCTTTGACCTTAGGTTGGAAACCTAGTAAATGGTTAGAACCTGTAAGAAGGATAATAGCTACAATAAAGAGTTCTCCAGAGATATGATGAATATTCAATTGGGAATAATTCTTTCATATTGCTAGTGCAATAATTCTTTATTAAGATGCAATCTTAAGGAATTACCATGAGACTTAACTCAATATAACTAATAATAATTTCTTATCTACAGTATGAAATGGCACCTCGGTATCCACACCAGAATGTTCAAGTGTTGAACAGGACTTTAGATGACTATGGAGGAGATTGGACCAATACTCTCAGACAACTTCTATGGAGTCTGGATTGTGAATCACGACTTCTCATCAAGATTTACAGTTAATATGATGGGAAGGTATTAGCCAAGTACCGTGTCATGATCATGTTACCCAAGAAGCCAGGAATTAATGGAGAAATGCCATCAGGAGAGCAAGGTGTATGGCATCGGGGTATCATATTGCAGTAGTAGCATCCATAACCATGATCCAAGAGCAGAAATCCCAATCTCTGGTAGGTAGCACTCACACTATTATACCTCATGAAACCTCAAGTTCAGAGCATGAATTAAATCATTCTACTCTGGTGTGAACTAAACCTACTCTAGCTATAGAGTATATGGATCGTTATAGTTCTCTACTGAATACTTCAATAACACTCACAAAGTGCTAGTCTAGGAGTTGGATACTATCATTGAGGATTTTATTGATCCTATCAAGGCAATGGCACATATAAAGAAGTTAGATAAAGAAGCTAGACATCCTAAAGCCATCTTTTCGGGAGAAGTGTATGAAGAAACAAAATTCGATGATCCATAGTCTGAAACCTATGCCTACTATCAGAATAAACCTCAATCACCTGAAGATCCATGGACCAATCATGCTTTAGAACAGAAAACGTGGTGGTAAACCAATCCAAATATTCCTATGGGGGACTATAATGATGGTAATAGAGCCTTATACTGGAACCACGAGAAAATCCAATTCCATGTGATGCTGGAAATGACATAGAAACCAACCACAACTTTAGAGAATCTTATGGACCCTATGGGGGTAATACCAATCCTATTGACCTAGAAGAGTGTCATGGTAGTTATTACACCAATATGTATGAATGGATCAAGGAAAATCAAAGCAACCATCTTACTTTGAGAAGGCGTTGGAAGACACACAGGAAAATCCTAAAGAAAATCACGCAAATTCTAGTCATTTTTCAATGACTAACCTCAATCTAGGTACTTATAATCACGGATATACACCTCCTGGATGCTCTTACACTCCAGAAGGTAGTCGACAGACTTCACGTCATCATGGATAGAACTCCAGGAAGCACTAGAGAGGGATGAAAATAAGAATGGGAAGTAATCTGTAATGCAGGGTGCTGGAATAATGTATATATTGGGTAATGCGTATTGTAGTATTTGAGAGGCTTGTTGAAATAAGTGAGGATATACTCACCTGGACAAGAAAGTTCTTGTAATGTAAATAGGTATTGTAAGATGTGAGGCAACTAGTAATAGTTGGGAAGTTCAGTTCATTTGTAACCTATATGAAACCTATGCATAATACATGGTATATGTTTGGTTGTTATTGATTTTTGGTTCTTCTTGAATTTTCTTGACTGACTAGATCTGTACATGAAGTTTGAATTGGTGTGCAAATTCATGTTGCGCTTGATGTTATAGAATTAGATAGATAAGGGAATTCGTGTAAGGGAGTGACGACTTCTAAGTACCAAGATGAACACTTGCATGAAGAGTGAAGTCAAATATAAGGTACTTTGAAGGATGGATAAGTATAGATCATTATCAGTTGGTCATAAGGAGGAAGACTAATATATAAAAGGTCATAAAAGTATCATGTAATGGTGCAAAGAATAAGTCTTGGAACCAAAGTGGTATTCAAGCTCTGACAACTCAGAGAGAATGTCAGTAGTAAGTCGGAAACCGTAGGGCAATACATACGCCATAGGATGGCCCGTAGCTGGTATTTTGCAGGTTTAGTTACCTAGATCATCTTTGTATATCATAAAGAGCATAAAACTTGTCCTAAGTTATGTAGGGTTCGTTGCATGGAAAACAAAAAATTTCTATGGCGTGAACACACAAAACCAAGATCTAATCAATGGCAAAGCCAAGATCTAATCTGCGAGATTGGTGCAACGAGATGGTAGAGAACTAACCAACATAGATCCAAAGCGTTTAATGACATTCGGATCTCGTTATTGATGTAGTCGATCACTTGCCGATCTCAAGATCATGTAGACGATCCTTCCGGCACCGCGTTTTGGCAGCGCTTCCGAATTCGGTCACACGTACAGAGTCAATGAAGAGCTTTGACGAGGTTTGGTCTCATCAATGCCCATTGTTATGGACTTGGGTTTTGGAGAAGATGGGGATGCTGGAGATCGCAGAACGGTTAGCAAACAAGCAATACGGGACACGAGGTTTACCCAGGTTCAGGCCCCCGGAGGGAAAACCCTACTCCTGCTTGTCTTCTCTTGATTACGGCGGAACCGAAGGTTACAGGGGTGCGCAGATGTAATCTGGCGTGGAAGTGTGTATTCGAAAGTATGAGTCAAGAGATCTAGGTCGTTCCCTCCTGGCCTTTATATAGACTTAGGCAGGTCTTGGGCATAGACCTAGTCGGTTACAAGTTCTAGGGTTTTACCCCTTTGAATTTCCTATCTACTCTAGTCTTGCTCTCCAAGGATCCGAAGGCGTCATGGGCCTGGCCCACCCGAAAGTCTTCATGGGCCGGCGTATATTTGCCGTGGGCCTTCCTTGGGCTAGACCAGGTATGCTGAGATCATGTACCAGCGGGGTATAACCATGTTAGTAGCCCCCGAGTGATCAGTAGAATCATAGATTCGGCTGAGGACTCTTCAATCCTTCGGGTGTGACTATGTATTTTAATAGTTCAGGGTCAGTTAACTGTCTTAGGACGAAACAACACAATCTTCTTCAGGCTAGAGTCCCTCAACTCGAACCTGGAACATATGCTGGTGTAATTCGTCTCAGGCCGCGGAGGACTTTCAGGAGTGGAATTCCAGTGATTTTAATTGATGTACCCAACGCGTCCGTCGGGATTTTTCATCGCGCCTGTTGGCATGGATTTTTACTAGCAGAGCGCTGTCATGTGCGTTGCCAGGCCATCAGATGATATCTGTAGATCTTATCTTTGTGTCATAGACACAACATCCGAATGTTTATCACCGTGGAGGTGTTTCGGGTGGCCAAGGAGGACATTGCTCACTTTGCGTTAATTAGGGCAGAGTTGCCGAAAAGTTTTTTTTGTATACTGATCCGAAGGATCGCAGTCGAAGAATTCATAGGGTGCGCGACCAGCGCTCCCTATGGGAGTAGCCCCCGAGTGTCTGTTCGAGTCATAGACTCGAGCGGAGACTTTTAATTCAGCCGTTGTTCAGTATCAGGTTTGTGGGACACAAAATTTTTCGGATGCTTAAATCCGCCCTCCCTATGGGAGTAGCCCTCGAGTCCGTAGTGGAGTCGTAGACTCGACGTAGGACTCGAAGAAATATTTTGATGCTGAAACATGTTGTTCCTCTTTCGGGTGCGCGGGCAGCGCTCCTGATAGGAGTAGCCCCCGAGTAATTAGTTGAATCGTAGATTCGAGTGAGTACTCTTAGCTTTAAAGCCGAAGAAATTGTAGCTAGTGCTAGTGTAGCTTTTGATGATGTCAGTGTTGATGATCGATGACCTCAAGCGCCTGCTGCGCCAGAGATGACTTGACTGGACGAACATGGGTCCCACTGTCTGACCTTGAATTGACCGGTCACGCGCGGCATGGAGATAATTACGGCGTCGCCTCGATTTTCGCGCGTAGTGGATGGCGTGTTAGCGACGGTTCGTTGTGATGCTGACACGTGTATGGCCAGATCCTGCCGTTGGCGTTAGGTCTTCTTGATGGACGGCTGTCGTGCATCGTCTTTGTCTTTATAATCATTGGGGAAAACTTCAGTTTGTTTTCACCGCATCTATTCTTGTTTTCACTGCTTGTTCTCTGAGAGTTCTTGCTGCGCGCTGGAATATCCCTTCACATTTCCATCTTCCATCCTACGCTCTCGCCGCCGTACCGTGATGGGGAAGTCGAAGAAGGATTCCTCTGCGGCTGGTACCAGCGCTGCTGGAGGGAAGAAGAATGCCGCCGCTACCCGTGTTACCGACGGTGGCTTGCGGCGATCGGAGATGCGGGAGAGTGATCTCCACAAGCTTCGCAAGCGGGGCCTGATTCTGCAGGATAGGGAGGCCGTCAAACTCCTAGGAAATGAGGTAATCCCCCGTCCCCCCGTTGGGTATCGGGTTATGTTCCTTGCCTTTGTCATTCACGGATTTTCCTTCCCAGTCCACGACTTCCTTCGTGGACTGCTTTTTCTGTACGGTGTCCAATTGCACCATCTTTCCCCCAATTCTCTTCTTCACATTGCTTGTTTTATCACTTTCTGCGAGTGCTGGCTCGGTATTGAGCCGCACTTTGGCCTCTTCCGGAAACTTTATTCCATGAAGAGGCAATCCGGTTCGGATGGTGTTTATCCCATTGGGGGTTGCATCATCTCCCTCAAGCCCAATCTGCTTTCCTTTTCTTTTTCCATGTCCGAATCTCTCCAGTACTGGCGGAGGCGATGGTTTTATATCCGTGACTCCGTAGTACCTGGGCAAGATTTTGGTCTTGTTCCTTTCGACCCCTCCCAAAAGATTGAGCCGAAAAGGTCTTGGAAAAACAAGATCTTGGATGGCGAGGTGGCGGAGAAGAGGCTCTCTATCGTCGGGTGGAGGATCTCCAAATGATTCCAGAGAAAGAAGTGAACGGTGTGGATATCATCCGCACATTTCTCAAGCGTCGGGTGCAGCCACTCCAGGCTAGGGCACACCCGATGTTCCTTTATGCTGGCTGGCGTGATCCGACGAGGGTTTCGACTGAGAAATTCTCCCAGGAAGATCTCGACAGGGCCCTTCGTTCACTGCTAAAGTTCAAGGCTGGAGAGGATATCCCGGGGAAGTCGCTGACTCCTCTGTTTTCTTCTTCGCTTCCTGTTCCACAGGTGTTGATCCGTGCGCGTAACGGTATTTTTCGACTGCGTTGTGTTTGTGTTTGTTTTCTAACAAATTGTTTGTCAGATCCCTCCTTTGTAAAGGAAAAGGATCCCTGTGATTGCAATGCTAGTCCCTGGATCAATAGCTAGCATCCACAGTTAAGATGTAATATCAAGAAACAAAGGTCATAATACACTTTATAACCAGGAATAACATAATTTTATTACATCTTACATAGCTCATTTGGCTATTACATTACTTTGCAGCAGAATAACTATAAGCATGGGGTCCTTCATCTTCAAAGTGCCACAGGCAGACATGTTGGTTGTAGACTTTGTAATCCTAAACAACACACCTTTCACTAAAACAATCGAACCTGCAACATAACAAGTTACAGCCACAAGGGTCAATACATTTGAATTGTATTGGCAAGTGATACTATGATAGTATAGTGGAGTCTATCATCTATATGCATTTGGCTAAGTGGAGTTGAGGCTTGCATTGCTCAAAATAGATTTTCCTTATCATTTTGAAAACACTAGGTTTTTGCTTGACAAAATCATTTTTCTCAATCAAAGATTGAAGATCCTTTAACCCTTGTTCAAACCACAAGTTTTTATCTTAGAAATTTGAATGATGAGATTCTTGATTGCTTCCATGTCTTGATGCTCAAATTGTCCTTTACCAGGGACATGGCTAAGTACTTAGATTTTACACTCTGCAGAGGTGGTGTACTTTCCCCAGAAGACTTGGTTTCCCAAGACAAGATCTTTCAGAAGCCTTCCCTTAGACCAAAATGGACGCGCTCCAACCTATCAAACTCTACCACCAACTGTCCATATGGCTAAGTTCTTGCAACCTATATGATCCAGGCAGAGCCCATAATGCCAAGTGGTTGCACTTGAAGCTTCTCAACATTTGACATCTCAAGTCTCTTTGTTCCTGGGTGGCCATCCACAAGTGAGATACACAAGGTAAACCATAGACATGGGCCTTGTGAACCACTCAACCAAAATCCACCAAGCAATTACCATTCCACCCAGGTGATTCATTAACTTAGTTGTTTTATTAAACAAAAACACAAGTCCTCAGACTTAGAAATTTTCCATAGTGTGAATATATTTCCACCCTTGTTTTCTATTAGCTAAGCTAAGCATGCTAGTAGTAGGTATCTTGACTTAGGAATTTCTACTCAGGTTTCATCTAATAGGATTTCTTATAGCAAGGTTTATACTTAGCAAAAATTCCATGCAAGTTTTACTTAGCAAAATCACTAATGCATAGTGAAAGTAATGGGACAAAAAGTATGAAGCATCACTTGACTTTTTGGTAGAGTATAGGTTCACTCCTTGTCCTTGCAACAATCACACTCTTCAAGTCACTACAAATCAATCAAGCAAGGCACAAACTCAATCTACCAATCAAGCAAAACATCACATAAAATAACAAAGTCAAGGTAATGCATGCAAACATGCCAAGCTTTGTTTTATTTGAAAGAGTGGTTCCTAATGGGTCATAAACATTTGAAAACACCTAATGCTCATTTTGTAAAGTGGCAAAGTCATTTGCAAAAGGTTTCACCTCAAAAACTATTTTCAAAATAAGGTATCATTTTATGTGGTGTAGAAATATTTTTACTAAGGCATTAATCTATAGGGTTCACCAAAATATGTTTTCAAACCATAAAACTTGGTTTTTGGGGTCAGAGAGTTTAAAACAAAACATTTCCCAAAGGTTTTCCTTCAAAACCATTTTTAACAAATAAACCATATTTCTATTTGACTAGAAATGGTTTTAAATCAAAGAATCATTATTTTGTTTCACCAAATACATTTTTGAATCCACAAAGTGTTTCCTATGGTCAGTAGGTTCAAGTCACACCATTTGCCAAAGATTTTATCCCCAAAATCATTTTTGAACAATTTTTACATCCTTAGCAAGCATACAAATGTTTCTGCAAAAACAACCATTTTTCCATAAGCTTTTTACTAAACAAATGGCATGGTTGGCTAGGGCTTGTTCCACTGATTCCAATGATATAAAGTT
Organism: Avena sativa; assembly: GCA_916181665.1. Lineage (NCBI taxonomy): Eukaryota > Viridiplantae > Streptophyta > Magnoliopsida > Poales > Poaceae > Avena > Avena sativa. The sequence goes on along the minus strand of OV702284.1, from coordinate 178,970,832 downwards.
TGCAAAATTTGGACGTGTAGAACTAAAGTTATGGAATTTACAAAATTGGAAATCTAATAGAAGTTTTCTGTCTTTTAAATCAAACAGAGGCCATGTGGCTGTTCCTGATTCGTCTATACCGCTTCGCTCGGATCGATAGAAACAGACCGCAGGATCCAACTTGATCGCACGGCACAGATCGCTCGATACCCCTTCGCTCACTTTCTTTCCTAGCCACTGGATGATGATCTAACGGCTCACAGGAGGTTGACCAAAAGCTGGCGGCGCCGGCGGCGACGACTGGCGGCGGCGAGGTCAGACGGTGGCGGCGCTGGTGAAATAGGAAGCGCGGGAGGGAACGGATATGATCACCGGGTCCGCCGTGGTATTCTGGTGCTCAACGTGGTCGTAGGAGAGCAGGGGGTGCACGGGGGCGATGGTGATTGCTCGTCGGAGGAGCTTCTGGCGTCGAGTTCGCTCGGGCATCATTGGGGGCAGGGGTACGGTGCACGCTAGGACAAATGGGAGGAAGGGTCAGATGCGCAAAACCATGGTGATGATGTGTGCGTGAAGGAGAAGGAGAGGCGCGGTCGGAAACTACCTGTGGGGCTCGTCGGAGTTGGAGCGGACGGCGGCGTTGTTCAGTCGAGGACGCAGTCGTCGCTGCAGAGCACGCGCGAGCGAGAGGAAAGCACTGGCAGGTGCAGGAGATGATGGCGAGCAAGCCAGTGTGCTCTGGAAGCAGTGGGGCTGGCGGTGGTGGCCGGATTTTAAACGGGAGTTCGCCGGAGTCTGTGGTGGTTCGGGGAGAATTCCGAGCAGCCTGGTGGCGGAGGGAGCCGGGCGAGAGAGGGGAAATGGAGAAGAGGGGAAGACGCGTTATCTTGCGTGGTCGCAGGGCGGTGTTATTGCGCCATTAAACAAGAATTAAGCCCGCGAATTCAACGCAGAAACGGGAGAGAGGGGGTGGAAGAACAGGTCGTGGGTTGAAGACGAGGTGAGCTGGCGGTGGGGCCTGCTCGTCAGCGAAAGAGAGGGAGTTGAGGTGGGGGCCAGTAGTCAGTCGCTGAGTGGGTGAGTTGCTGGGTGAAAGAAAACGCTTCGGGGGGGAAAAGAGGAGCTGGGCTGCTGGGCTAGGATAGTTGGGCTGGGCCGTTTCATATTTTTTTCTTTCTGAATCTTTTTCTTTTTCCAAATCTATTTTCTGTTTTGAAAAAAATCAATTCACAATTCAACAACAATACAAACATTCAAACAATTCAAATAATCACCACACTTGTAATTGAATTTGGTTCTGTTTAGCAACATAATCCAATTCCCAAAATAAAATAGAATAAAATAATTTTTATTATTTTTAGGATCTATTAAATAATTAAATAAAATAGACCTTAATTATAAATTCAAATAGGTTTTGATTTGTTTGATAAAATCTCCATTTGAAAACTAAATATTTTCAAAACCAAATCAGTAGGTTTTATTTGAAATAAAAGATACTTGGAAAACTTGTTTAAAACAAAATAACATTTTTATTTTAGGGTTCATTAATAATTAAATAAAATGGGCCTTAGTTATTAAATCAAATAGGATTGGTTTTATTTAAATCTTTATTTTGAAATCTAAAATAACACCAAAACACTTCAGTAGGTTTTATTTGAGAATATAAAATACTTGGAAAACTTATTTAAAATAAATAAATAAGTTTTAGTGTTTATTTAAAATGGGAAGAGCCTTTACTTAAATAAAATTGGATATTAAATCCTTATTATTTTATTTAAATAAACCTTTCTATTTTTAATCAAAACCAAACATTTTATTTCAAATACTTGGCCAAGGTTTAATTTGGCTCTATAAAATAACCTTTATTTATAAATCCACCTTTTGTTTTGAAAACCAAATCCTTTTATTAAAAGATCCAAAATAGTAAGTTTAAATATTTTGAAGTTTATTGTTTATTTAACTTTTTAAATCCCTTTAGGATTTATCTTGATTAAAATAGGTTTGAAAGTTTTCCAATTGGATTCAAAAAGTTCCTTCTCACCCTGAAAATCAACAAAGTTTTATTTTATTCATTTATTTTTCACATTACAAGATTTGGAAAATCTTGGGATGTGACAGGCTACCACCCTTAAAATAAATCTCGTCCCGAGATTTGGGGAGGCTAGGGGTTACAAGTTGGCTCAAAACAACTAGGGTACTACCACCCTTAAAAATTTTCTAACTAAATTACATATTGGCCTTCTTGGGGTCCTGGGAAACTTCTCTGGGCAAACATCTTCATAGTGTCCTTTGTTTTCACACTTGAAACATGTGACAAGGCTGAGATCTTTTATAGGTTGGTTTATCTTGGGCTTCCTCTTTCCTGAACAGAAGTTTACATAGTGTCCTAGTTCCTTGCATTTGAAACACATCACTTGGCTGATATCTTTCTTTTCCTTTGGTACCATTGCCTCTTGTTTGCTTCTTTGATTCTTCTTCTTTTCTGGGCATTCATTGGCATAGTGTCCCATCTCTTTGCAATTGTAACATTGCACTTGAGTAATATCCTCCTTGTTAGGGTTGGGGCATTTCTTCTTCTTCTTGGGTCTCTCCAAAGCTAGGAGTTCTTTTAGTTCATGTTCTTCAAAGGTGGAAAATCTTTCTCTCTTCTTGGGGCAGTTGCTAAAGATATGACCTTCTTCTTCGCAATTAGGGAATTGATCTTCATGTTCCTTGGATGTATGCTCCTTGTCTCCACAAGTATTGCTAGCTTGGGTTCCTTCTAGAATAACATCTTTGTCATCCTTGTTGTCATTGGCTCTTTGGGAAAAGTTTTCTCCCATGTTGATCAATTGAGTAACCAATCTTTGCAACAGTTGGGATTGAAGTTTCAAAATCCTTTGTATGGCTGGGTCTAGTCCATTGTTGTTGGCTAAAAGCTGAGTTGTCTCTTGGCTCAACTGGTTTTGGGTTGCTATGAGTTCTCTCATGTTGTCCTCTTGGTTGTTGTTGGTGTCACCATCCTTGATGTTGGAGTCTCTTGGAGAAGTCATCTGGTTGGGTTGAAGGGAGATTAGAATAGGCAAAAAGATTTCTAAGTAAGGATTCTAATCACACACATCACAATTCACACCAGCAATGAGCAAGCAATCACAAACAAACAATCCACTCAAACAACAAGTTCAAGCACATTTTTAGGCAACCAAAAATATTTTTGTTTCACCACATAAGTTGGTGTGTTTGACTTAACTCAATATGGTGGTCCATCTATATGGTTCACTTGAGATATTTCCATCCTTCTTGATTGATTCTTCTTTCTACATGAGATCATGGTTTCCTTGGGAAAACTCTTGGTCACAAATACTTCAAAGGTGTTGATGGCTCCTTTTAAGTTGTGTTTCCTTAGTCTCCAAAACTTCAGCAAGATTTCTTGTCTCACTTGTCCTTAGTGACAATCATGGTTGAAGTTCCTTGATGAATATGCTGAAGATGTTGAAGTCATTAGAGTTGAAGATGTTTAAGTAGTCCTTTGCACATGGTGTAGTCTTTGGCCATGGGGTAGGTTTTTCCATCAAGTTGAAGTAGAAGAGATGTAGAGTTGAAACCAAAATGGTTGAGGAAAGAGTTTACAAGATTGTTTATAAATAAGTTTTGGAACAAATACAACTCCTATTTTTCTAAGGGTTTTTGTCCAATCCTAGGTTTACAAATCCTACAGGAAACACAATGCTCTGATACCATCTGTAAGATCCCTCCTTTGTAAAGGAAAAGGATCCCTGTGATTGCAATGCTAGTCCCTGGATCAATAGATAGCATCCACAGTTAAGATGTAATATCAAGAAACAAAGGTCATAATACACTTTATAACCAGGAATAACATAATTTTATTACATCTTACATAGCTCATTTGGCTATTACATTACTTTGCAGCAGAATATCTATAAGCATGGGGTCCTTCATCTTCAAAGTGCCACAGGAAGACATGTTGGTTGTAGACTTTGTAATCCTAAACAACACACCTTTCACTAAAACAATCAAACCTGCAACATAACAAGTTATAGCCACAAGGGTCAATACATTTGAATTGTATTGGCAAGTGATACTATGATAGTATAGTGGAGTCTATCATCTATATGCATTTGGCTAAGTGGAGTTGAGGCTTGCATTGCTCAAAATAGATTTTCCTTATCATTTTGAAAACACTAGGTATTTGCTTGACAAAATCATTTTTCTCAATCAAAGATTGAAGATCCTTTAACCCTTGTTCAAACCACAAGTTTTTATCTTAGAAATTTGAATGATGAGATTCTTGATTGCTTCCATGCCTTGATGCTCAAATTGTCCTTTACCAGGGACATGGCTAAGTACTTAGATTTTACACTCTGCAGAGGTGGTGCACTTTCCCCAGAAGACTTGGTTTCCCAAGACAAGATCTTTCAGAAGCCTTCCCTTAGACCAAAATGGACGCGCTCCAACCTATTAAACTCTACCACCAACTGTCCATATGGCTAAGTTCTTGCAACCTATATGATCCAGGCAGAGCCCATAATGCCAAGTGGTTGCACTTGAAGCTTCTCAACATTTGACATCTCAAATCTCTTTGTTCCTGGGTGGCCATCCACAAGTGAGATACACAAGGTAAACCATAGACATGGGCCTTGTGAACCACTCAACCAAAATCCACCAAGCAATTACCATTCCACCCAGGTGATTCATTAACTTAGTTGTTTTATTAAACAAAAACACAAGTCCTCAGACTTAGAAATTTTCCATAGTGTGAATATATTTCCACCCTTGTTTTCTATTAGCTAATCTAAGCATGCTAGTAGTAGGTATCTTGACTTAGGAATTTCTACTCAGGTTTCATCTACTAGGATTTCTTATAGCAAGGTTTATACTTAGCAAAAATTCCATGCAAGTTTTACTTAGCAAAATCACTAATGCATAGTGAAAGTAATGGGACAAAAAGTATGAAGCATCACTTGACTTTTTGGTATAGTATAGGTTCACTCCTTGTCCTTGCAACAATCACACTCTTCAAGTCACTACAAATCAATCAAGCAAGGCACAAACTCAATCTACCAATCAAGCAAAAATCACATAAAATAACAAAGTCAAGGTAATGCATGCAAACATGCCAAGCTTTGTTTTATTTGAAAGAGTGGTTCCTAATGGGTCATAAACATTTGAAAACACCTAATGCTCATTTTGTAAAGTGGCAAAGTCATTTGCAAAAGGTTTCACCTCAAAAACCATTTTCAAAATAAGGTATCATTTTATGTGGTGTAGAAATATTTTTACTAAGGAATTAATCTATAGGGTTCACCAAAATATGTTTTAAAACCATAAAACTTGGTGTTTGGGGTCAGAGAGTTTAAAACAAAACATTTCCCAAAGGTTTTCCTTCAAAACCATTTTTAACAAATAAACCATATTTCTATTTGACTAGAAATGGTTTTAAATCAAAGAATCATTATTTTGTTTCACCAAATACATTTTTGAATCCACAAAGTGTTTCCTATGGTCAGTAGGTTCAAGTCACACCATTTGCCAAAGATTTTATCCCCAAAATCATTTTTGAACAATTTTTACATCCTTAGCAAGCATACAAATGTTTCTGCAAAAACAACCATTTTTCCAGAAGCTTTTTACTAAACAAATGGCATGGTTGGCTAGGGCTTGTTCCACTGATTCCAATGATATAAAGTTTGCAAAATTTGGACGTGTAGAACTAAAGTTATGGAATTTACAAAATTGGAAATCTAATAGAAGTTTTCTGTCTTTTAAATCAAACAGAGGCCACGTGGCTGTTCCTGATTCGTCTATACCGCTTCGCTTGGATCGACAGACATAGACCGTAGGATCCAACTTGATCGCATGGCACAGATCGCTCGATACCCCTTCGCTCACTTTCTTTCCTAGCCACTGTATGATGATCTAACGGCTCACAGGAGGTTGACCAAAAGCTGGCGGCGCCGGCGGCGACGACTGGCGGCGGCGAGGTCAGACGGTGGCGGCACTGGTGAAATAGGAAGCGAGGGAGGGAACGGATATGCTCACCGGGTCCGCCGTGGTATTCTGGTGCTCAACGTGGTCGTAGGAGAGCAGGGGGTGCACGGGGGCGATGGTGATTGCTCGTCGGAGGAGCTTCTGGCGTCGGGTTCAGACGCGCAAATGGGAGGAATGGGAGGAAGGGTCAGACGTGCAAAACCATGGTGATGATGTGTGCGTGAAGGAGAAGGAGAGGCGCGGTCGGAAACTACCTGTGGGGCTCGTTAGAGTTGGAGCGGACAGTGGCGTTGTTTAGTCGAGGACGCAGTCGTCGCTGCAGAGCATGCGCGAGCAAGAGGAAAGCACTGGCAGGTGCAGGAGATGATGGCGAGCAAGCCAGTGTGCTCTGGAAGCAGTGGGGCTGGCGGTGGTGGCCGGATTTTAAACGGGAGTTCGCCGGAGTCTGTGGTGGTTCGGGGAGAATTCCGAGCAGCCTGGTGGCCGAGGGAGCCGGGCGAGATAGGGGAAATGGAGAGGAGGGGAAGACGCTTTATCTTGCGTGGTCGCAGGGCGGGGTTATTGTGCCATAAAACGAGAATTAAGCCCGCGAATTCAACGCAGAAACAGGAGAGAGGGGGTGGAAGAACAGGTCGTGGGTTGAAGACGAGGTGAGCTAGCGGTGGGGCCTGCTCGTCAGCGAAAGAGAGGGAGTTGAGGTGGGGGCCAGTAGTCAGTCGCTGAGTGGGTGAGTTGCTGGGTGAAAGAAAACGCTTCGGGGGGGAAAAGAGGAGCTGGGCTGCTGGGCTAGGATAGTTGGGCTGGGCCGTTTCATATTTTTTTCTGTCTGAATCTTTTTCTTTTTCCAAATCTATTTTCTGTTTTGAAAAAAATCAATTCACAATTCAACAACAATACAAACATTCAAACAATTCAAACAATCACCACACTTGTAATTGAATTTGGTTCTGTTTAGCAACATAAACCAATTCCCAAAATAAAATAGAATAAAATAATTTTTATTCTTGTTAGGATCTATTTAATAATTAAATAAAATAGACCTTAATTATAAATTCAAATAGGTTTTGATTTGTTTGATAAAATCTCCATTTGAAAACTAAATATTTTCAAAACCAAATCAGTAGGTTTTATTTGAAATAAAAGATACTTGGAAAACTTGTTTAAAACAAAATAACATTTTTATTTTAAGGTCCATTAATAATTAAATAAAATGGGCCTTAGTTATTAAATCAAATAGGATTGGTTTTATTTAAATCTTTATTTTGAAATCTAAAATAACACCAATACACTTCAGTAGGTTTTATTTGAGAATATAAAATACTTGGAAAACTTATTTAAAATAAATAAACAAGTTTTAGTGTTTATTTAAAATGGGAAGAGCCTTTACTTAAATAAAATTGGATATTAAATCCTTATTATTTTATTTAAATAAACCTTTACTATTTTTAATCAAAACCAAACATTTTATTTAAAATACTTGGCCAAGGTTTAATTTGGCTCTATAAAATAACCTTTATTTATAAATCCAGCTTTTCTTTTGAAAACCAAATACTTTTATTAAAAGATCCAAAATAGTAAGTTTAAATATTTTGAAGTTTATTGTTTATTTAACTTTTTAAATCCCTTTAGGATTTATCTTGATCAAAATAGGTTTGAAAGTTTTCCAATTGGATTCAAAAAGTTTCTTCTCACCCTGAAAATCAACAAAGTTTTATTTTATTCATTTATTTTTCACATTACAAGATTTGGAAAATCTTGGGATGTGACATTGTTCTTCTCTTGTGTAGAGCTTCAAAGTGCCGGGTATGTCCCCTCCACTACCCGAAGTATATCCGGATGCTCCAGATAATAATGTGGTGGATTCCATGTCCGAGCAACCATCAGCGCGTTCTCCGGCTGAAGAGGCCAACGAGTCGAGCGAGGACCACACTCGCAAACGATCACGGAGCTCCAGCGAGTCTTCGGATGCTTCGACTCCTCCGACTCCTAGGAACCCACTATGTCTTGAACGTCATAGTGGTGGGCATGGAGGCTCGTCCTCTCCGATTCCTGCCCTTCCTGTGCGGGCTGTAGCACCGCACCCGCCAGCGAAGTGGAAGAAGGAAGAAAAGAAGGAAGAGAAGAAAGAGGAGAAGAAAGTCCGGAGGACCCCTCCTGTCTTCAAACTGAGCGAGCTTGACTCGTCAGTTTCCTCTGCACTGCATTTTCATTACTGTTTACTTTGTACTTGTACTAATTTGTCCGTGTGCAGACACTCTTCCAACGACTCCTCTAGCGATGGTGCTCGGGAGATGATGGGGGAGTCGAAAGTCGCGTCTCCTCCTCCTCAGACGGCGGCTACCTCTGAGGGCGCTGCTCCGAACCCTCCTCCATCATGTAAGTAGTTCTGTCTCCTGCCACGGGGGGAGCCCCCGAGCATCTGTAAAAGAGTTTTCATGTTTTGTTCTTTCTTCGAGTCTCAGGGGGAGCCCCCGAGCGTTTTCGTGTGTGTATTTTGTTTCTGTTCTTTTCTGTTGGGCGTAGCCCCCCGGGTCCTTTTCCTGACTAGTAGGTCTTCTTCCTGCAGCCTCTTGTGCAGGATGCCAAGCAACTGATGTAGGAGCACCTGGTACTGGAGGCCAGCCTCAAACAACTGCAAGGTACTGTTATGCTTTTGATGTTTGCTTCTTTGTGTACTCGTGTCCTGTTATCTGATGCTTGTATTTTCTGAATGTAGAGGAGCATAACACCTCCCTTCATGAGATTGATACTCTCAAAAAGAGCCTCGGTCAAACGGAGAAGAAGGCCGAGGTCGCCGTTGGTGCGAAGGAGCGCCTCGAGTTGGAGCTAGCTACTGCGGCCGAGGCTAAGGAGCGCCTGTAGCAGGAGGCCACGGACCGCGAGGAGCAGCTTGCCACTGTTGCGACTGCACGTGAAAGAGAGGTGGCTAGAAAGCTCATGGCAGCTGCCAAGGCTGTTTTGGGTGAGTATCTTCACTTGCATCTTTTTTGGTTTTCTTGTCTTTCTTCTGCGGTGCCTTCTTTATTCCTTCTCTTTATTGTCGCAGATGCCGCGGGCATCGAGTTTGACCGCGGTGCTCTGGAGCACGGAAGTGCTCTAGATGATGCTACTGCGGCGGTCGAAGATCGCTGCAGCACCGTCGTCATCTTGCTTGCCAAGGCCAAGGAGGTCCTTAGGCGCTTCTACAAGGAGCTTGTTCCCAAGGGTGCGGCCCTTGACGATGTTGACGCTCTGGCGGAGGCATTGTCGGCCAAAGCACCTGCGGCGTACAAGCGCAAGCAGAAGGGCATCGGCGCATCTGTCGGGCTGGCGATGGCTTTGGCGGCTGGAGCGGAGCTGGACCTTCCCCAGATCACCTCCCGGATGCCGACGACTACGGATGGATCCGAGGTAGCCTTCGCTACCTATTCTACTTGTTGTAAGCGATATGGGCCAAAGCTCATTGATCTGCTAGCCGAGTATGCGCTACGGCAGCAGGGGGAAGCCAAGGCAAGGCAATCCGGCTCCGAGGCTACTCAGGGTGTCGCATCTTAGGTGTTGTACCTGTAGGATAGCTGTAGTTTTCTTTTGTTGTAATTATGTTGATGAAAAAATCCATGTGCCACGTAGTGGCCTTTTATGCACTTAATGAATTTGTTGAGTTGTGTTCTCCTCCGTTTGAGTGTTCATGTCTTTTGCCTTTCTGCTGCTCTAGGGTCCTTCCGGTGCTGATCCCATTGACACCTCGCCTGTCGCGCAGTTGCGGCCATCCTTGGATGATTCGTTGAAGCTTGCTTTTCTTCGAGACCGTGTTCGTAGTCTCGAGAAGGAGTTGCTTGGAGTGCGTGGCCATGCCGACGTTTGGAAGTCCAAGGTGGATCGCGGTTCAGCCAGAGAGGAGTACTTGATGGCGGAATTGCTTCGATTGTCTGAGCAGCTTCAGTGTAAGTTTTTTCAAGCTGATGCTCATTTCTTCGGATGCGCCTGCTGGCTTTGCATCTTATTTTTGTGCGAGTATCGCAGGTGCTAACCTTGCTCCAAGGGAGGAGAAAGAGCGTGTTGCTGTTTGGGTCAATTGTTTGACTCAACAGGACATGGAAGCCGACGGGTTCTTCTGGATGGATTGCGACCGTGCCATGGCTCTGGCAACGGTGCAGGATCGCGTTCACCAAGTGTCGCGGGTGCTTCGTCAAGTGAAGACTTCACTCTCATCGGTTCTGCATGTGATGTTTCCCCTGGATGCTGCACCAACAACCCTGTCTGGTCTTCTGTCTAAATTTTGGAGCGTGACTCGTGTCCAGGAATTGGTGAGGCAGCAGCTCATCGCAGGGGTGAAGGCTGCACTGTCCCTTGTTAGGCTGCATCGTCCTGATGTAGATATGTCTGTCGTAGCGGCTGGGCCACCTCTTCGGCCGGATGGTGCCGAGTGGGATATGCGTCCGCATTATGCGGCTGTAAGGCAGTATGCCGAACAGGTCGTAGATTTGTTTGAGCAGCGTGCTCAAGTTATTCTTCAGAATAGGTAGTACCTGTAAAAGAGATAGATGTAAAATTTGTATATTTCTGCTGGGCATGTTGTGCCCTTTGTTATAAAGGTTTGGTTGTTGTTTGAGTACGCAGTGCTTTGTTTGAGTATGTGTCCTTTTCGTTAGCCTGACGTTGTCAGCTACTCAGGTGTACACGTATTATCCTCAGTCGATGAAATCGTGAGGTGGGGGGAGCCCCCGAGTGCGTTTGTAGCATGAAGTAAAGTTGCGAATAGCGAATGAAATTTTGGGGCGAGACACTTAGCTTTATTTATATCGTAATGGAGGAATTACATTGTTCGGCTGAGTATCCCTTGGCTGAAAAGCCTTATTGAAAGTAAAGGGGTAGGTAGCTAGGGGTAGAATCGTCGCAAGTATGCGATGTTCCATGGGTTGGAGTATGCGACTCCAGACTCCACGTGCTTGAGGTGATAGGCGCCACCTGGGATGACTTCGGTGATGATGTAGGGTCCTTCCCATGGTGACTCGAATTTCTTCGGTCGCTCTTGCTTGAGTCGCAAGATGAGGTCTCCTTCGACAAAGGACCTTGGGCGCAGCCGGCGGCTGTGGTAGTTGCGGAGACTCTGCTGGTACACCGCTGATCGAGCTGCTGCTATGTCTCTTGCCTCATCGAGTGTGTCGACGGCGTCTTGGAGTGCAGCCGTGGATTCGGCTTCGCTGTAAGCGACGACCCGGGGGGGCTGGTGGCGTTCTTCGGCTGGTAGCACGGCTTCGGATCCATGCACCATGAAGAACGGCGTGTAGCCGGTGGAGCTGTTTGGCATGGTGCGCAAACTCCATAGGACCGATGGTAGCTCTTCCGTCCAGGCTCCGGCCTTTCGCTCGAGTGGGCTCATGAGGCGCTTCTTGATGCCAGCGCCGATTAGGCCGTTGGCCTTTTCTACCTGCCCATTCGTTTGTGGGTGAGGCACTGAGGCGTATGTGATGTTGATCCCGAGGCCTTCGCAGAAGTCTTGGAATTATTTGGAGATGAAGTTCGATCCATTGTGGGTGATGATGCTGTGCGGTATGCCGAACCTGTAGAAAATGGATTCAAAGAACTTGATGGCGGTCTTGCCCTTTTGGTTGGTGACCGGCATGGCTTCGACCCACTTGGTGAATTTGTCGACTGTGACCAGGAGGTAGATGTGCCCCCCTTTCGAGGACTTTGGCAGTTTGCCGATCATGTCGAGGCCCCATTGAGCAAAGGGCCAGGCTATAGGTATGGGTCTGAGCTCTGACCCGGGTGCGTGTGGTTTGTTGGCGAACCTTTGGCACCCCTTGCATCTTCGGACGATGTCCTTTGCATTGCTCATGGCCGTTGGCCAGTAGAATCCATCTCGTAGAGCTTTGGCGACAAGGGAGTGGCTGCCTGCGTGATGGCCGCAGATGCCTTCATGGATGTCTTGGAGGATGGTTTTCCTGTCACCGATGGTGACGCACCTTTGTAGTACACCCGTAATACTGCGCTTGTACAGCTCGCCATTGCTGATGGTGAAAGCTTTTGACCGACGAGATATGCGCCGGGCATCCGTCGGGCTGTCAGGCAGTTCTCCGTTTATCAAGAACTGGAGGTACGGTCGCGTCCAAGTTTCTTCGACTGCCATGACCTGCATCAGGTTGACCATAGTGACCTCTGTGTCCAGTTTCTCTGGTCCTTCATGTCCTTCGGGTAGCGTAGCCCCCGAGTGTTCTACTTCTTCGGGTGATCCCTTGGGTAATTTCCACTTGATGGATGGCACGCAGATCTGTTCAAGGAACACACCCGGTGGCACCTTTGCGTAGGTGGAGCCGATGTTGGCGAGTCTATCGGCCTCCTCGTTGCTTTATCTTCCAACGTGCTGAAGCTCGCAGCCATCGAATTCTCCTTCGAGTGCGTTGTAGAGCGCGCGGTACGCGATCATGTTTTCGGCGTGTGCGTCGCACTCATTCATCGTTTGTTGGACGACGAGGTTGGAGTCACCGTAGATGACCCAGGCGCGTTGCGCCGCAGATCATTGCCATCCTCATGCCGTGGATGAGGGCTTCGTATTCGGCCTTGTTGTTGGAAGCTCGAAATTTCATCCGAAGGACGTACTTCATCTTGTCGCCTTGCGGGGAGGTCAGTATGACCCCGGCTCCTGCTCCGGCTTCACGCTTGGAGCCGTCAAAGTGCATCGTCCATGACTGCGACATGTCTGGGGTGTCTGGCAGCTGCAGCTCCTTCCAGTGTACGAGGAAGTCCGGGAGGACTTGACACTTGATTGCGAGTCTCTTCTCGTAGACGATGTCTAGGGGTGACAGCTCGATGCCCCATAGGGCCACGCGTCCTGTGGCCTCTGGGTTATTCAGGATGCTGTTCAGGGGTGCTTCATTGACGACCATCACCTGGTGCTCCTGGAAGTAATGGCTCAACCGACGAGCCATCATGAACACGTCGTAGGCGAGGTTGTTTTGTTGGCGTCAATACCTCGCTGAGGTAGTAGATTGGGCGTTGGACCCCATGGGTCTTGCCTTCTTCGGGTCGTTTGACCACTAGCACCGTGCTGACCACCTGGTGTGTGGCTGCTATGTACAGCAGCAGAGGCTCGCGCTCCTTTGGCGTGACCAAAACAGGCGAGGTGGAGAGTAGTCGTTTGAGACTTTTGAACGCATCGTCGGCTTCGGGCGTCCACTCGAATTTATCTGCCTTGCGTAGCAGCTAGTAGAATAGCAGGGCCTTCTCGCCCATGCGGCTGATGAATCTGCTCAATGCCGCTATTCGTCCTGCAAGCTGTTGGACACCCTTGAGGTTTTTCGGCTTATCCATCGCCATGATGGCCCGGATTTTCTTCGGGTTCGCCTCGATCCCTCGCTAGGAGATGAAGTAACTAAGGAGCTGTCCTGATGGGACGCCGAAGGCGCACTTTTTGGTGTTGAGCTTGATCCTATAGCGGTCGAGATTATCGAACGTCTTGCGGAGATCGTCAATGAGCGTTTTCGCCTCCCTTGTTTTGATGACTATGTCGTCGACATAGACTTGGACGTTGCAACCGATCTGGTCTGCTAGCCACTTTATCCAACATTCCTGTAGATGTTACCATGTGATCATTACCCTTGACGGGTTTACCCTTGTTAGTTGCCTGGTCATCAATGGTGACCAGGGCTTGCGAGATGTTGCTAGCATCAGGAGAGGCAGAAGCTTCCTGTGCTGATGGAGTACTGGATGGACTAAAAATAAAAGACAGGGTGCTTACTTTTTAACTACTGGCAGCACTTGGTTACCAGCAGTGATAACAACTTCCTTCGCCTTACGCTTCTTAGAGGCGGGGGCGGCAACTTCCTACACCTCATCATCCTCCGTCGCCTCTGGATCGTCTGAAGGATACCCCTCTAGTGGAGCTAGCTTAGACTTGGAGAGTTTATCGAGCTAACAAAGTCAAAAGGCATCGATGAAAAATAGAATCGGAGAAAGAACAGAAAAGAACGATCAAACGCAAAAAGTATAGTCGAAGTACTTACCAGAGTCAGAGGACTGTTCAACATATACATCTTCATGGAGACTTCTGGAACCTTTCGTTCTACTCTTCCTTGATCAAATATTACATAATGGTCATGTAGTCCTTCGCCGGAATCCGGCTCGAACTAACCCGCATCTTGTTCTTCTCATCGTCGGTGATTTGGTGCATGAGGTGATCTCCATGGTTCTAGAGAGGCTGAATCCGGCGCTCCAACCAGCAGTGGATCAAGTAGGATTCGCAGAGGTCCTCGTGCTTCATCAGAAACTCAATCCGCCTCTTGGCAAGGATCAAGATATCCGACATCTCCAGCACCTCCGTGTCCCATGAATTCTGGTGGGAAACGGCGCCGTCGGTGAACGCCGGAAGACCTTACGCCTTTCCAGGAGCCAGAATATCCTTGTGAGAAAAGAAGGTTTTGGCCCAGCGTTTGACGGATTCACTAGCATTAATCCTAGGATAGACTCGGTTTCTTCTAAGGACTAATCTAAGGGTGCCGGTGATGTAAGGCACACCGGCGCTAATCTGAGTTCTTCTGAGTACCATAGTAGTATCGAAAAAGGGTGAGACTTGGCCTAATGCCAAGAAACCCCTCGCACAAAGTTGCATGAGTACTAAGCTCGAGCAGAGAGTTGGGAGGAAGATTATGAAGTTGCACACCATAGTAGTTGAGGACCTCGATGAGGAAGTCCGATGGTGTCAAGCTGAGTCCGCTGTCGACGTGCGTCCCAAACAGCACCCTTTCACCGTCGTGCGGGGCGGGAATGGTGTCCCCTGAGGTGCTCCGCCACACACCAGCGATGATGAATCCTTCGTCCTCCATGACTTGGAGTTCCGCGTTGTCCATGGCACTAGGGATCCAGAGGCCCCGCATCTTCTTCTCATATGTCGCCGACGAACTCGCCGCCGCTCCTGAGGTCGAGGCAGACGCCATAGATCTTGGAGGAAAAGGACTGGTGGGAGAGAGAGATTTTCTCACGGTGTGCAGATGGGAATGGCTGTGGAGTGCTCGAGGCGTACGAGGAGGCAATGAATGAATCGATGGAGAGATAAATCTGAGAGAAAGAGTTTTCTCCTCTCTTTTATTTGTCTCTTTGTTAAGATTCGTGTGTTAACAAGCGCGATTAGCGCCACACGTATAGGAGAGAGAGGGGGTAGCTTCCTCACGACTCTTCCGCCCCCTATATTTTTGCGTAGGCATTAAAACGGCGTTCTATTCCGTAAGGAGCGAACCCACCAATGGTCATGCTGATAGGACTACTGTCAGTGACAGGACCTAGTCTAAAAAGTTTTCAGTCCGCACGCTGTTGAAAAATCCGGCTTATGTTTCAAACTGAGCAAGGAAAAGACTAAAGTCAGAACAA
Organism: Avena sativa; assembly: GCA_916181665.1. Classification (NCBI taxonomy): domain Eukaryota; kingdom Viridiplantae; phylum Streptophyta; class Magnoliopsida; order Poales; family Poaceae; genus Avena; species Avena sativa. Next base: position 178,955,523 of record OV702284.1, on the reverse strand, counting down.
AACATATCCGACTCAAATTACTCGAAATCCTACATTGTTGAAAGAAGTTTTCGGGAACCCTTCAAGATTCTCAAGACGAAGAAACCATAAAGCTAGATGATTTATCCAACTTTGGATCTTGAAGACTTCCGGGGGCTACTGTTGGGGATATACTTTCTGGGTATACCCACAGGACTCGCTGACCAGGGTGGCCCACCAACGGGTTAGAGCTTTGCTTCACGGCGGCCCAGTCAGAGAAAGAGGAGGAGCTAGTTCCGGTTATGACAAGGCCTTGAAGAGTTACCCACGTAGGCCTGTAGTATTACTTGTAGTCCAAGATGTATCTAGTTACTGACTCTGTAACGCAGCCGGATAGGTCTCTCCTGTAACCCTAGGTCTTGGTGACTATATAAACCGGCCCTATGGGAGCCTTTACGGCACACAACCAATCGTAACACCACAATCAAATCGCACAGGTGAACCTCTCTTGTAATCCGCTGTAAGATCCGGCTTACGCCGATATATTATTGGGTTACTAGCAGGAGTAGGATCTGATCACCGCAGTCGGATATGAACCTGGGTAAACTTGTGCTCACTGCTCCTGGAACATCCGACGTCTTACACCCCATCTTTCCAATGCCACTAGGACCCCCTATGACATACTTGTCGACAATGCGACGACAACCACCTTATGCTTAGTTATAATTGAGATAATAGAACTATAGAATTCTGCATAGTTACTTTACGAACTGGTATTTTATTGATTTCAGTGGCAATCTAAAATTAAAAGTCCTACTGCAAACTTTCAGCAAACTCCGTTTACTCCGTGAAGTTTAATAATTGGTATTAAGTCAAGAGTAACAATAACAGTGTTAGTTGATATGTCCAAAATGTACCTACTTTCCCGAACACTTATGCTATTGTTTCTCCTCTAATTTGTGTGATTTGGACATAACTAACACGGAATGACGCTGTTTTCACCAGAATTGCTTTGGTGTCTCGTTTTTGTGACGGAAATCAACTTTCAGGAAAAATCCCAGAAAATATGCCAAAAATCCTATTTTCCTAGAAGACTCACAGAGCCATAAGACGGAGGGGAGAAGAGGCCTAGGGGCCCACACCACCCCCTGGCGTGGGCCAGGCCTGTCCACGCCAGGGCATGGTGTGGCCACCTCGAACTCCTCCTCGACCTCTCCTTTCGCGTACGAATACCCTTTGACCTAAAACAACGGGGGGTTCGACATTTTTCCAGAAAGAGTTCCGCTGCGCCACCACCACCAGAAACCGCGATTCGGAACCAGAATCTCCGTTCTGGCACCCTGCCGGGACGGGGAATTGGAGGAGATCATCGCTAACGCCTCTCCATCAACCATCCATGATTCCCGCATCCATGAGTGAGTAATCCCCCGTAGTAGGCTATGGGGATGGTAGGGATTGGATGAGATCTCTCATGTAATTGCATCAGATTGTCAGGGAAAGGTGCCTAGTATCTATTGTTAGTGCTTTTTGACATTGTTGCAACTTTTTATGCTTAATTCTTGTCACTAGGGACAGAGTGCCATCATGTCAGATCTGAACATGTTATTGATTCATGATGATATTATTTTTTATGATCTTACCTGCAAGTTGTATACACATATCATTGTCCAGAACCCGAGGCCCCGAAGTGATAGAAATCGGGATAACCGAAGGGGATGGCTGTGATGTGAGGATCACGTGTGTTCATGGAGTGTTAATGCTTTACTCCGGTGGTCTATTAAAAGGAGCACCTTAATTTCTAGTAGATTCCCTAGAGGCTTCGCTGCAATGGGCTGGCAGGACAAAAGATGGTGTGCAAGTTCTCATTGTGAGAACGTATGACTATATATGGAACACATGCCTATGATTACTTAGTACTTGGATGCTTTATCTTATTTATCTGAAAATGCCCTTGGTCTTAATTATTACATGAATTGTCTTGTCCATGCAAAGTCTGTCCATCAATCCCTATGCTTACCGCACTTTAAATCCTATTGTTTACTACAATTGTTACTACTATCTTTATTTTGCTACTTCTGTTACTTTGCTATTGATACTTCAAAACTGTTGCTACTGATAAACTATTGCGAGCAAGACTGTTTCCAGGTGCAGCTGAATTGAAAACTTAGTTCTTAAGGCTTATAAATATTATTTGGCTCCCCTTGTGTGGAATCAATAAATTTGGGTTTTACTTCCCTTGAAGACTGTTGCGATCCCCTATACTTGTGGGTCATCAAGGCTATTTTCTGGCACCGTTGCCGGTGGGCATAGCTTTATTTATAAAGTTTACTTGGAATTATTATTGTTTGCTTCTATCCATTCATCATGGGTAAAACTCATGATGGAAAAGTTCCTATATTGCCATCCACTACAAGAAGAGGTACAATTCTGAACACCTCTATTGCTCTTGATTCACCATCTGTGATGAGTAATCTCCTTACACCACCACCACATACACATGTTACACATACTGCTACTTCTGTTAAATCTGAAATTGCTTCTGGTACTCATGATGTTACTTCTACTATGCTTGATGAGAGTGGTTCATTAGGTCACTTCCTAGATGCTACAATTGCTAGAACTATAATGGGTAACACTGAAACTCCTAATGAAGATATTACTACACCATTTAGTTCACCCGAGTCTTGAGAGAGTCCTAGCTATGATATTATTAACGGTTATATTGAACTGACTGATGAATTTATTGAGGAATGTCAAAACACTAATGGTGCAAGTGCTATTAAAAGTCTTCTTGCGAGACATGTTGTTAGACCTAAATTATCTCCTAATGCTAAGTTTGCCACATCTCCCATGAACATTAAAGATAAGGATTATGATTTCTCTCTTGATTTATCTTACATAACCATTGTTGAGAAAGAACCTTTTTGTGGGACTGAAAATGGAAGTGTTGTGGCACACATGACTAAGCTCTCTACTATGAGTGGCTTATTTTCTGATGATATTAAGAAACGCACCTACTTTGTTGCTAAATTTTTCCCTTTTTCATTGAAAGGAGAAGCTAAAGCTTGGTTTAATAATTTACCTCCTGGATCTATTGATAGTCCTGATTGCTTGATTGATACTTTCTTCCAGAAATATTTCCCTCCTAGTGCTCAACAGGCCATTTTGTAGGAACTTTCTGATTTTAAACAGGGAAAAGAGGAAAATTGCCTGAATCATGGGCAAGGTTGTGTGCTTTAATTCAAGCATAGCTTGGATGTCCAATACCTAAAAATGAGCTTCTTGATATATACTATAATGGACTAACTGATTAATCTAGGACATACCTGGATAGTTGTGCTGATTGTGTTTTCAGGAAAAGAACTCCCGAAGAAGCTGAGGAATTAATGGCTAAAATAAGCAAGAATTATGATGATTGGACTGCACCTGAGCCAACTACACCTGAACCAATTGTGCCTGAGCCAACCCCAACACCAACACCAAAGAAGAGGGGAGTGATTGAATTAAGTGATGAAGTGATGAAAGAAGCTAAGAAATGCCTTGAGGAGAAGGGTATTAAATCTGGATATGTGAAGAATTTACCTCCTATAGAAGAATTATGTAAGCCAATTTCCCACTCATCCACTATTGAGGTACACTCTCTCCAACATTTTGATTAAGGTGATATTCCTAATTCTAAACCTCCTGATCAATGCTTAGAAGAATTTGATATTTATGTTGTTAAGCAAGACAATTTTAATAAGAGGGTGCCGAATCATTTAATGGAAAACTCTAGAGCTATTAATGAGTTGAAAGATATTGTGGAAAGAACCTCCAATGATGTTAAAATGCTTGTTAAACATTTCCAAATGGTTCAAACTCAAATTGATCAGCTTACTAAAGTACAAAAATATTTGCTAGATAATGCTTCTAGAGAAAAACATGCTTATGAAATTAGAACTAGGAGTGGTGATTTAACTCAAGGTCCTTTATATCCAGAGGGACATCCTAAAAGAATTGAGAAAGATTCTCAACAAATCGAAAATAGTGGTACTTCTTCTAAGAGAAAGAAAAAGAAACATAAAACATAAAACAGTTGTGGAATCTCCTGAACCTCCTAAAGATCCTAATAGTATATCTGTCTCTAATGCTAAAACTAAAAGTGGTAATGATAAAAATGATGCTCCTGATAAAGAAGAAATTGAAGAGTAACCTGAAAGGCACACTAAGAATACTAAGTACACTAAGGAAGATTTTTTTGCTAATAAACATGGTAGTGAAAGAGAGCCTTTGGTTCAAAAACCAATGCCTTTCCCTGATAAGAAACACAAGTCAAAGGAATAAGAACACTATAAAAAGTTTTGTGAGTGGATGAAACCTTTGTTTCTGCAAATACCTTTGACTGATACTATTAAATTGCCTCCTTATTCAAAGTATATGAAGGATATTGTCTCTAATAAAAGGAAGATTCCTAATGAGGAAATTTCTACTTTACTTTCTAATTATTCCTTCAATGGTAAGGTTCCAAAGACACTTGGAGACCTAGGGATTCCAACTATTCCTTATTCTATTGAAAATAATTATGTTAGAACTGCTTTGTGTGATTTGGGAGCAGGAGTTAGTGTTATGCCTTTCTCTCTACAAGAGACTTCAACTGGAAAAATTAATGCCAACTAATATATCTTTGCAAATGGTTGATAAGTCTACTACTATTCCTGTTGGTATATGTGAGAATGTTCTTGTTCAAGTGGCTCATAATTTTTTGATATTAACTGACTTTGTTGTGCTTGAAATGCCTAAAGATGATAATATGTCTATTATTATTGGGAGACCTTTTCTTAATACTACAGGTGATGTCATTAATTGTAATCAAGGAAAAGTAACTTTTAATGTTAATGAAAAGGATCATATTGTTTATTTCCCCAAGAACATTGATAAGAATTATGTCCTAAATTCAATTGAAAATATTGAAGGCATCAAAGTTGGAGAAATATATTGTCCCATACCACAAGAAAATTATGAAACTGTTATGATTGGAACTATTGTTATCAAGGTTGAGGTAACATAATAATTTAGTAAAATGCAAAGTTATGCTTCATATAAAATTTTTTTGGTGACAAGACCTGATCAATATTGTTAACAAAGGGATTTTGGATGAACAAAACAATGTTTTCACCATGATTATCCTTGCTCACTTTTATTTTACCTATTTTAATTTTTGCTTTCACCTTGTTTATCTTTGTATTGCTAGTTGCTTGCATATTAGAGTGTCTTAGAACTTCTAAGTTTTAGTTTTTATTTGTTTTTGCATCATTCCAAAATCATCTTTCTGCAAGAAAATCATTTATCAATACCTGAAAATTGCTCAAAAATAAAGTTTCTCGAAAAATTCCAGAAAATTCATATTAAATTTTGACGTCAAAAATGGGGCAGAGAGGCACCTGGAGTGACTCAGGGGGGTCCACCTGGCAGGCACACCACCTGGTGGCGCAACCACACTAGGGGCGCGCCTAGCCTTTCATTATGTAGTCACTTTCAAATTTCTTCTTGTGATGTTTGTCTAAAATTTTAGAAAAGGAGATGAATGAACACCAACTCAACCAACATGAACTAAGGGTGCCTGAGGTCATGAAATTCTATCGCCAGGATGAACTTTTTCCTTCCATTTATCCATGCCCCAAATTCATGAGGGGTGTAGGAATTTTTCAAGATTTCTAGACTCTAATTTCTAATGAAGGATTGGAGCATTTTGTTGGAGATGAACCTTACCAATATGTGAAACTGACTATGTCTTTTGTGCAGGATTTTTAATTTAGTTGGTCCTTGCCCAACCCCATGGTTTTTACAAAATTTACAATTTAGCTGTTAATCTCCCTTTTGATGATTTTTGTGCAGCTATTAGAGAGCCATAGTGAGGTTCGCGCGAGAGGATTAGGGAGCGGCCCGCGCCACTTGTGGACTTATATGCGGAAATTTGCCAAGGGAGCAGCTTCTCAAAGGAGAGTGGTAAATTTTGATGTCGTGGGAATGGCCACGGCAGATGCTGCAATCGGCAGCAAATGGTAGAACAAAGGGCAAGGGCGGCTAGCCATCTACGGTGCGAGATGAGGGCAGATACACAAGGATTTACCCAGGTTTGGCCCCCGGAGGGTAAAGACCTACTCCTGCTAGATTGTATTATGGAGAGAGTACAAGGGCGAGCTCGATTAGTAGGCGGCGAGTTGCTAGGGCGTATGATGGAATGTGTCCTCTACGCGTACCCTAGGGAGGTTTATATAGGCTCACCTCGCTAGGGTTTACAGATATACAACCGAATTAGTTAAGGATTCGGAGGGTTCTTGACCTAATCCGACTGGGCCTAGCTACGCTTCTAGGCCTCCAGCTTCTAGTCGCCTAGATCCTTGCCAACTCTCGATCCAATCGTCGTCCTGCGGCCCACTCGCTGGCAGCTTGGGCCAGTTGGAAACGTCCTGCTGGGTATACCCCGGTCGGCATATCCCCATGAGTAGTCCCCGAGGCCGTCGTTGATTCGTCGCAGGTGTTCGTTGGTAGTCAAAGTATGCGGGTCCAATTTGGATGCCTAGTCGAATAGGCGGTGGACTCCCTGAATTAAAGAAGGAACTAGTCATTTCAGTCGCAATAAAAGCGACTAGTTAGATTGCATCTTAGCGAATAGGTCGGCAAATAGTTAAGTCACTGTTATAGTGATCAGGTCGGCAAATCGTCAAATCGCTGAAGATAGCGAGTGGAATGGATGAAGTTGGACTGTAAGCGCTGGTCAAGGTAGTCGTTGGGTAATTCAACGGTAATATCGGCGTAATTACCACGCGGTAACGGCTCCCCGAAGATGGTGGGTAACAACCGCTATATAAGGAGAGTGAGCAGCGAGGGGAAAACAGTTCCCTCACTTCCTCCGATGTCGTGCCTTGCCAATTCTCCATTCCGCGCAGTGACCAGAGCGAACCAGAGAGACTCATAGCCCCAGATCCCTCTATCGATGGCCCCTCTAGCGGAACCATGGGGCAGATCCAAGTGCACAAAAGCGCTGTTGAAGTTGTTTGAGGAGGCAGGGATCCTCCACGCCGGGAGATGGCGCATCCCCGCGGCCGGAGAGGTGACCCCAAATCCGCGCGAGGGATAATTCATCTGCTTCACCAGTCATCTGGAGCGGGGGCTCGGATTCCCCACTTCCCTCTTCTTCCTTCGCTTCTGCGCCTACTACGACATCCAACCGTCAGATCTAGGGCCGCATAGCATCGAGCAGCTTGCCATTTTTGTGGCGTTCTGCGAGTGGTATCTGGGCTGCCGACCATATTTCCCCCTATGGCAAGATCTGTTCCACGGGAGAATCAGCCGCGAAGAGGCAGGCAGCCTGTCCTTTCAGCTGAAGTCGAAGGCGTCCTTTTTTTATCTGATGCTGCCCGCTAACACAACAAATGAGTGGAAGAAGAACTGGTTTTACGTGACCGAGTCACCGCCGGGTGATGATGTGGTTCTTCGGACGTACTCCGCCAACGGGACCGAGCCATGTCGGCTCCAAGTCACCAAACTTCCGCTGGACCAGCGGATGGTCGTCGATGAGATGCTACAAACCATCTGCAACCTGAAGAAGAGCCTCCAAACCATCAACCTTTACAATTGTTGGCTTGGGCGACGGCTCGTGCCCCTGGCTAGCCGTGCCCACTATATGTACGAGTACACGGGCACGGACGACCCGACGAAGTCCTGCCACGACGAGTGGAGACTCAACGATTACACCCTGGCCCTAAAGAAGATCACCTTCGAGGTGTATCTTGATGCAAAGGCCGGGGTTTCTCCTTACACCGCAAAGCGCGAGGCCCCAACGGTAAATACTTCCTTTATTGTATATTCGCAGTCACAGATTTGCACTCGTGGTTATGCTTTTTTGTTTTGTCGTTGAAGTTCTTCCAGGTGGTGGTAGGTTGGCTCCCGCCCGCGGACGATGAGAACTCGACCTCGTCTGCCGAAGGCGATAGCGAGTCTTTACCCGACCAGGGTGGCGTCAGAAGTTACGGGGGCGACGACGACGATGGCGATGACGACAGTGGCAATGAGGCTGTGGAGGTCGCTGCACCCACGGTTCTAAAAACCCGCGGGCAGCACCAGCACGAGCTCGACGCCAACAAGAGCCTCAAGGCTCACGACGAAGACGATAGCGAACTCCCCGAACACACTTCGCGGTGCGAAGCTATGCCGTCGAAGACGAAACAACCACCACCAAAGAAGAAGAAGAAGAAGAAGCCGGCTAAACCGGTATCACCGCCTCGGTCCGCGAGTAGCTCCGATGCTACCAGCGCATCCGAGGAAGCTAAAGCCGGCGCACTGGCGTGTGCGACCGCGGTGATCGAAGCGGCCATTGCGGAAGGCGAGATGCCGTTGTCATCGCTGCCGTCGCCCTTCGTCCTCGTCACCGGGCTCGTGGCCGCTCCAGCCGCGGGGACCTCGCCACAGAGGGGAGTTCCCACGCCGATCGCCACTGAAGCTCCTGCAGCTGCCTCGTCCTCGAAGCAGCCGTTGGTGTCTTGGGCGCAGAGTGTGTTTGAGACGGGCCTCAGTCGGAAACTAGGGCCGGAGTTGGAGAAGCCGGCCAGCATTCGTACTGTCCTGCGTTTCATCCCAGTCGCCAAGTGAGTGTTTCTCACTCTTTTCATTTGTCTGCTTGATTTATGTCCGACTGGAGAGTTCACTAACGGAGTCGTTCCGCAGGACTGGAGTGAAGAAGATAGGCCACCCTTTGGTGGCCAAGGTTCCATCGGGTGTCGCGGAGGCACCAGTCGACCCTTCGAAGAAGAGGAAGGGTGATGAGGTCGAGGTGCCTGCTGAAGGCGCAAAGAAAGCAAAGGGCGACGAGGTCATCACAATTTCGGACGAACCGGCGGTCGCCCCGAGCGAGGCTCCAATTGCAGCGGACGCAGCCCCGAGGGTTATGGTGGACACAAAGTCGCAGCGGGCGGAGCCCATGGCCTCGGTTGGGGCGACAGGGCCCCCTTCGAGTGGTGCGGGAGCCGTGGTGGCGATGTTCCCTCACTTTGTAGTGAGGGCCTTCGCGGCGAGTGCATCGGTGCCGTCGAGCCAACTGCCCGAGGCCGCCGGCACGGAGGTCGAGTAGCGTCGCGGGCGTACTCCATTCGTGCTCCCAACGGCGGATGCAATGGAGCTTCACGGCATGCTAGGAGCTTCCATCCAGGTATGTCCAGTCCCCGAGGATCAGGCCAGTGAATTTTAGTGGTCGGATTCTTATTGTTTTCAAGTCCGGTCCCCGAGTGGCTGGTCGTTGAATTTCAGCGGCTCGGCACTTAGAACTTTCGCCGCCCAGTCCCCGAGTGCCTAGTCACTGAATTTCAGCGGCTAGGCACTTAGGAATTTTGATGTCCAGTCCCCGAGTGGCTAGTCGCTGAATTTCAGCGGCTAGGCACTTAGGATTTTCGTTGCTGACGCTTCCATGGGTCCGCAGGGCCTGCAGCGAGAGTTGGCGGAGCGGCTTGCCGCCAGGAAGCGTGTGGAGAGGGAGCTCCTCATTGTTCGGGACACGAACGAGCAGCTTCAAGTGACTGCGGGTGAGTGTTTGTCGTGCTTGATCCTGGTCATAAACGTGTTCTTCTCATAACCATGGTGTTGTTGATGCAGAGGATAGCACAGCTGCGGTGGATAAGGCTCGTCAGGGCCTCGTTCCGGCGAGTGAATTGACAACTGCACGGTCGTCCTTGAGCTCCACGGAGAAGAGAATCGCCGACCTGGAGCGTGAGCTCAAGGAGGCAAAGGCGAAGGCGACCTCGGCGGATGGATGGGCCAAGGCAGCCATTGCCTCTGCTGCTGAGGAACAGAAGATGTCAGACGCGCTCGTCGCCGGGCTGCAAGATGACCTCTCCGGTCTTCAGGATTTCATCACGGAGCGTTGTCGCCCATTGATTGGTGAGTTTTACTTTGGCGAGTCCCCGAGCGTGTGGGTTGCGTTATTTTGATAGAGCCTCCCTTACTAGTTGCTTTGTATGTTGCAGGTCTGATTACTGATAATGCCAAAGAAGCGCAGTCGTACGACGCGCGACAATGCATCACCACTCTGGTTGATTCTGCCGCGCTGTCACCGACCTGCATCCGGGCGTATCTGCAGGAGATTTCGCCCACGGAGCTGATTCCCAGTGACCTCGTCGAGGTTTGGCGCTATTTGTAGAAGGCGGCAGCGGTTGTGGAATTCATGACGCGGTCGGCCTTCCATCGTGGTGCGGCGACAGCGCTGAGCCTTGGGCTCGAGCACTTTCCGGACGACTTCGATCTTGACGATGTCACGAGCGGGTATCCTTTGTTGACGGGCGCAGTCGAAATCGTCGAGGTGCTGAAGCTGACTGAGCGGGCTGGCGTGTACGCCAACCGGGTGTGGGCGATGGGCGACCTCATTCCTTACTAGGAGACGGTCGTCGCCCCGAACGACCCCGAGCCGGCGCACCGCAACTTCAAGGTGGAGCAGCCGTTTCGTGCGGCCATGGCGGGTGAGCTCACGACGTACCCATCAAACCCGTGGATTCCTTTTATCCGCAGTCACAAGGGTGGTGGCGCCTCATCATCGAAACCTACGGAGTAGAATAGTTTGCCGATCGGCTTTAGTTACGATAATTATGTAACTACCCTTGTAAGTGAACAAATGTTGCCGTTTGAAGGAAAGTAAGCGTGCTTTTGCCAATGTTTGGTGTTTTGATTGTTGGTTGTGCAAGTCCCCAAGCGCGTCCGCCCTTTTATGGGGTTGACCTCGTTTTTATATGTTGTTTGAACTGTTAGTAAGTTAAGGTCGACTCGACATGGCTCGGAAAGTCAGTCGCATGGCGACTCCAAGGGGTGCTCCATACTTAGCCGTTTTCCTGGGCGCGAACAGGGGCGGGTGGCCGAGTCCCCGAGCGTGGTACTTGGCGGTTCCAGTCGCGTGCCCGAGGTAGGTGAGGACGGGGCGCATTGTGCTAGGCGCGTCACCCCACCTGATCCGTGAGATCAGTCGCGTGGCGAGTCCAGGACGCGCTCTCATACTTGGCGTTTTTCCATGGCCGCTCCTGTTTGGGCTAGCGTCAGTCCCCGAGCGTGGTACTTTGCCGTTCGAGTCACTGCGCCGAGGATGTGGAGGACTGGGTATCTGTGGGAAGCGAATGCAGTAGTCTTGGCTCGAAAAGCCAATCGAGCGAGGCGACTCCGATGGGGCTCCGAGTTGGCTTTTTTCGTGGACGATACGAGGCCTAAATTCTTCAATGCCCTCGTGTCACACTACTTGGCCATGTTGGTCGTGGTACCAAGGGTTGACTTCTGCGAGTAGCATAGCACTGTTATTATGAGTGCGAGTGGCACAAGATACGGAGAGTGGACACATGTTGTGCGAATCGGTATGCTTTATTTCATAGCGGGTGGGAGGTACATGTCTGCAGTTCTAGGAATAGAACTTCCGAAGGAGGTTTACATTCCATGGACGCTTGACGTCGAATTTTCTGTCGCCTCGGATGTTGACGAGGTAGTAGGCGTTGTTTCCCAGGACTCGCCCGATGGCGAATGGTCCCTCCCAAGGGGGGAGAGTTTGTGCATGCCCTTCTTGTCCTAGATCAGACGTAGTACCAGGTCGCCTTCCTAGAAGGTGTGGGTCCGTACTCACTGACTGTGGTAGCGGCGGAGCCCTTGCTAGTAGATGGCAGTGCGGGAGCGAGCTTGGTCGCGTGCTTCGTCGAGCTGGTCGACTCCGTCTTGGCATGCAAGCTCGTTGTTGGCCTCCACGTAGTTGACCACCAAAAGGTGAGTCATGCTCGAGGTCGGTTGGCATGACGGCCTCAGCACCGTACACCATGAAGAAGGGGGTGAATCCCGTCGACCTGTTGACGGAGGTGCGGATGCCCCAGATGACGGAGGGGAGCTCTTCGACCCAGCACCCAGGAGTTCGCTCGAGTGGGACTTGATGTCGCGGCTTCAAGCCGTGGAGGATGCTCTGGTTGGCGTGTTCCGCCTGGCCGTTGGACTCCGGGTGGGCGATTGAGGCGAGGTTGAGTCGTATGTTTTGCTCCTCGCAAAATTCGGCCATGGCTCCTTTGGCGAAGTTGGTGCCATTGTCCGTGATGATGCTGTTCGGGAACCCGTAGCGATATATGAGCTCGTGTAGGAACTTTGTTGCGGTCTTCCCATCACACTTGTGGACTGGCTTGGCCTCCACCCACTTTGTGAATTTGTCGACCATGACTAGGAGGTGGGTGAAGCTAGAGGGGGCCTTCTTGAAGGGGCCTACCATGTCCATGCCCCATACGGTGAATGGCCAAGTGATGGGGATGGTCTTGAGCGCCGAGCTTGGTACGTGAGTCTGACTGGCGTACTTCTGGCACTCGACATAGCGTTGGACGATGTCGACTGCATCGGCGTGTGCGGTGAGCCAGTAGAAGCCATGTCGAATGGCCTTGGCGACTAGGGAGCGAGAGCCAGCGTGGTGGCCGCAGTCGCCAGCGTGGATGTCCTGGAGGATCTTGTGTCCTTCTGCGGGTTGGACGCAGCGTTGGAACACGCCGGTCACGCTGCGCTTGTGGAGCTCGCCGTTGACGATGACAAAGGATTTGCAGCGGCGTGCTATCATCCGGGCCTCCATTTCGTTAGCGGGTAGGGTGCCTCCCTCTAGGTAGGCGACGTATGGCGCGGTCCAGACGGTTGGCTCGGCGATCATCGTGACCAGGGCTGCGTCTGGTTGCAGCGGAATTCCGATGTCGATATTCCTCGGGGGAGAAACAAAAGTCTCTGAAGACCGCATATACCAATTTTTGGTACTGCGGGTAACGTTGGCGTGACTCGGTGAGGACTTCGCTGATGTAGTATACAGGTCGCTGCACCGGGAGCTCGTTGCCTTCCTCTGGTCGTTTGACGACCATGACGGCATTGACGAATTGCTCGGAGGCCGCGACGTAGACGAGCATGGGCTCCTTGTCGACGAGTGAGGCGAGTAGCGGTGCCACGAGTAGCACCTCCATGAGTGCGTGGAGCACGTCGTCTTCCTCCTTATCCCACTGGAAAGTGGAGTTCTTGCGCATTAGGCGGTAGAGGGGCATCGCCTTCTCGCCTAGACGGGGGATGAAGCGACTGAGAGCCGCGACTCGCTCGGCCAACTTCTAGGCGTCGCGTAGGCACTCGGGTCTGCCGAGCAGGGCGATCGTGTTGATCTTGGCGGGGTTCGCCTCGATCCCGCGCTTGGAGACGACGTACCCCAGCAGCTGTCTAGTAGGCACACCAAAGGTGCACTTTCCCGGGATTAGCTTTATCTTGTACCTTCGCAGGTTGGAGAAGGTTTCCACCAGGTCGGCGAGTAGATCGCCCTAGAGAGTGGACTTTAGCACCACGTCGTCGATGTAGACGTGGATGTTGTGGCTGATTTGGCTTGCAAGGCACTCCTTCATGCACCTCTGGTTGGTCGCCCCGGCGTTCTTGAGGCCGAGGGTCATGGCAGTGTAGCAGAAGGCTCCGAATGGTGTGATGAACATCGTCTTATCCTCGTCCTCGACTGCCATTTTGATCTGGTTGTACCCAGAGTAGGCGTCGAGGAAGCATAGAGACTCCGAGCCCGCGGTTGAGTCGATGATTTGGTCGATCTGAGGAAGGACGAATTGCTCCTTTGGGCAGGCACTATTGAGGTTTGTGTAGTCAATACACATTCTCCAGGTCCCTTTTTCTTCTCGACCAAGACTGGGTTTGCCAGCCACTTGGAGTATTTGATTGGCCGGATGAAGCCTGTAGCGATTAGACGCTGCACCTCCTCGGAAATTGCTCGGCGGCGCTCTTCATTGAAGGGCCGCAGCGACTGCTTGACTGGTCGCGCTTTGGGGTTGGCGTTGAGTTTGTGCTCAGCGAGTTCCCTCGGGACACTAGGCATATCGGATGGCTTCCATGCAAAGATGTCGCGATTCTCACCTAGGAACTCGATGAGCGCGCCTTTCTATGCTGGGCTCATGCCCGTCCCGATCGTCACCGTCTGGCTGGAGTCGCCTGGGACCAGCTCGACGGTGTGAGTGTGCATCCTCGCCTCGAAGGCGGTGGAGCCGCCACCCTCCTATTTGGGCTTCTTGAGTATGGTGGGGTTGTCATTGTTGACCCCGCTCGCGTACTTGGCGAGCTCCTCTGCATGGTTGTCTTCTGCCGCATGGCCCGGGGAGCTTCATCGCATTGTAGGCGTATTGGGGAGCTGCCATGAATTTGGCGAACGTCTGACGCCCCAGGACATAGTGGTAGGGGCTGTTGAACGGCACCAGCTCGAAGACGATCCGATCGGTGCAGAAGTTCGCTGGTGTGCTGAAGGTGACTGGCAGCGTCACCTTGCCGATCGGGTACGCCTTCCGACCGGGGACAATGCCGTGGAAGGTGGTGTAGGTCGTCTCGATCATCGACAGCCGGAGACGCAGTCGCCTGAACGTGTCCAGGTACAGAATGTTGATGGAGCTGCCGACGTCCATCAGCGTCTTGGGGAGCCAGTAATCTCCCACCTTGGGCTTGATCACTAGGGCAACTCGGCCCGGATATTCGACCCATGGCAAGTGGTCCTCGTGGCTCCAGGTGATTTGTTTCTCGGACCAGTTGAGGAACTAGGGGATGTCGACCTGGGACACTACATTGACGACGACAACGCGGGAGATGACCTTCTTCTCGTGCTTCGTGTTGAAGCTGGTGAAGGTGTGAAGCGAGCCGGCGTCGTTGCCGAATTTTCCGCCGTTTGGCGGATGGTTGTCGGGTTCTTCCCTTGCGCGTTGTGCCTTCTTGATCTCCCTTAGGGAGTGGCAGTCGGCGGTCGTGTGCGTGGCGGGTTTCTCCTCCCTGCTGTGGAACACACAGGGCTGATTGAGGAGAGCCGCGGGGTCGAACCTCGGCTTCGCCTTGTAGTTGCCGTCGTCGCGGCGTTGGCCGCCGTCGCGGCGAAAGCTTTTGGGCTCGCTTGGGGCATAGCCTGCATTGGCGACGAAGTCAACTCGCCCATCATCACGATGCTTGCCAGTGAGGCGATTGTTGCTGTAGCGTAGCTTGGGTGGTTTCCCATTGTCATGACCGCTCGTGCGGCGATTCCCCCCGACTCGTCATTGGTTTCTTGGTTTGGGTCCTCCTCCGCGTACCGCTTGGTGATCTCAAGGAGGTCCGGTATGTTGTCGAGTGTTTTGTACACCCACTTGAGTTTGGCAACCAAGGGCTCGTAGCGGCACGAGGTCTTGAAGCAGTGGATCGTGGTGTCTAGGTCAATTCCGGCCGCGTTGTACCACAGGTCTTGCCACCGTTGGACCCAGCTACGGGTGTCACATCCCAAAATTTTTCAAATTTTGTAATGTGAAAAATAAATAAACAAAATAAATAATTGTTGAAATTTAGGGTGAAAGAAACTTTTTGTTTTAAAATGGAAACATCAAAACCCATCTTGAACAAACTTTGAATAAAATTTGAATCCAACTAAATTCAAATCAAGTGCAATGCTTTCTTCATAAATGCATCTTGAAATTTAAACACTTGGAAAATAAAACAAAACTCTAAAAACCTAATGGAATAAATCATTTCCAAGATATCTCTAAGACTATGGATTTGTTCCATATAAAAATTGGTCAACAAACATTTATAAATGATAAAATAGGATAAATAAAAATATTATAAAACCATAGAAATTGGTTTCACTCAATTTGGAACCTTAAATGGAAACTTATGAATTTAACAATTTTAAAAAAGAATTTATTCCCAAAGCTAATAAAGCACCTATCTAAAATCCATACCAATTTGTCAGCAAAATAATCCTAAAGAGATATAAAAGGATAAACAAATATTAAATAAGATTTTACAAATTGGAATCGCCAAGTTTGGATCTTTAAATAAAAATATATGGTTTTTATAAGATAAAGAAAGAAAGAAATAATAAATAAGGAATATTCAAAAGCCAAAAATAAAACTTGGCCAAGTCCGTAAGCAAATGGAATAAATATAATCCAAATCCAAATGAAATAAATGGATAAAGAATATTCAGATAAAATTATATGATATTAACCAAATTCCATCCTCTTAAATAAAGAAAAAATCCCTAATAGAAATGAATAATTAAATCATGGGAAAATAATAATTGGAATTTGCCCAAGTAGAATAAAAGTTATTTAATTAACTTAAATGGAATCAAAGAAATCATCTAAATAAAATTTATGGAATTAAAACCTTATTTGATTTCATTGTAAAAAAGACATTTGCCAAAATTAAATGATTAATAATCATATTAAAATACTTTAAATAATTCAAAGTGAATTATTTAACACTCTATTAAATAAATAAAACCTATTGAAAAGGCTTAGTGAAAATTAGAATTCAAATAAAGAGTTTGAGAATATAAATAAATTTTGTTTGAATAAAAACAATTGTCTATTTAAATAAATAACAAACCATGTGTAAATGAAATATTTATTCTGAAAATGGACATTAAATACATGCCTAAAACAGTGTAGAAAACT
Organism: Avena sativa; assembly: GCA_916181665.1. NCBI lineage: Eukaryota > Viridiplantae > Streptophyta > Magnoliopsida > Poales > Poaceae > Avena > Avena sativa. The sequence goes on along the minus strand of OV702284.1, from coordinate 178,939,105 downwards.
TACAGAAAGATTGGTAAAAATATGAATTCAAATGGTTGTTTGAAATGTTTAAACAAATTCAAAATAGAAAATGAAAATGGAAAAAGAAAAAGGTTTTAGAATAAAAAAAGGGAAACAACCCAACCCACTAACCAGACCCAACTCGCGGCCCAACTAACCCACCCCGAGCGAAGTGTTTTGTCACTCAGACTCTCACCCGCCCCCTCACTAACGACCATACCCCACCTGAACCTTCCCTTTCCCGCTGACTAGCCAGCCCCACCTGCCAGACCGTCTTCCTCACCCGCCACGACCAGTTCCTCTCTCCCTCACCGGCTTCTGGCTTGATTTTCGTGGCTTTAATTCGCATTAACACAGAGGCCGTTACCCACCGTGATCACGGCCTGCTAAGTGCCTCCCTCCCCTCTCCATTCCCCCCCAGACGCCACACCTCAAGTGATGGGGATATGCCTACCGTGGTATACCCAGCAGGACATTTCCGATTGGCCCAGGAACTGGCGAGTGGGCCTGCAGGATGGCGACTGGATCAAGGCCTGGCGTGGATCCAAGCGACTGGAAGCTGAAGGCTCAGGAGAGTAGATAGGCCCAGTCGGATTAGGTTAAACGAGTGCCGAAACCTTAACTGATTCGGTTGAGATATGTAAACCCTAGGGGGGTGAGTCTATATAAACCTCCCTACAGGGCGTGTAGAGGATATGTTCCATCATCCACCCAAGCGACTCGCCGCCTAGCCGTCGAGCTCGACCCATTGTACTTCCATCATAATACAATCTAGCAGGAGTAGGTCTTTACCCTTCGGGGGGCCGAACCTGGGTAAAACCCTGTGTCTCCGCTCTCATCTCGCACCGCAGATGGCTGGCCGCCCAAGCCCTATGTTCTACTACTCGCTGCCAATTGCAGCATCTGCCGTGGTCATTCCCACGAGAGTGGCGCCCACCGTGGGGCCTGGCCGGTGTTCTGCGGCGAGATCCAATATGCCCATCAACGAGTCGGTCGCCACCGGCCGCATGATAGCAATCGGCGAGATGCTTCAAATCTTGCCGAGAAGGTACATCCAGGCGGCACGACCCGTCACACACAGCATGATCTTGCCAGTCGGCACGATCAGCCTCTTCGTCAGCCTCACTGACGTCATCGTCTCGGAGGACTCGGCTCGCATCCGCGAGTCGCCGCCACGCGACCGGCTCTCCGAGAGCCAGGTCCGCAAAATCCACCGCCTTGCCTCCGAGTACAACTCGGCCCACATCGATGTGGCCGAAACCTCCGCGGTCGCGGAAGACACGACCCTCAACGACGACGCCGACTCGGCGACTCCGGCGTCACTCGCCGGATCCATCGTCGCGGATTCGCCCGCGGGCTCCATCACCAAGGTCTCCAACGTAGGAGACTTCGAGGATCCCTCCATCCTTGCGATCTTTGACTACGACTCCGAGTCGGAGAACTCCGCTGATCTCCTCGATGGGACCGGTCGCCACGCCGTGACCTACATGGCGACTGGCACCGACCCACCGGAGGATCCCTTCTCCACCACGATCCCTCCTAACGCCACGGCAACGGAGGTCGAGGAACTCCGCCTGAAGCTGGCGGAGGCAGTCCGCAAGGAGCAAGCCGAGCGCGAAAAATTTCGCCTCGAGCAGGTGACGGCGCAGAAGCTGTCACGTTACCACCAGCAGCGAATCATGGCGCGCCCTGAACTTCGACGACGAGAGCGACCCGGCCCGCGTGGCCGAGCGCGCGATCTCCGAGAACGCGCCACCCGGAGGAAGCGCCCGACCCGCACCAGGGTCGACGGCGAACGGCGCCCACCTCCACCCAACCGTGCACCCCCAGGGACCAGCCGCGGATCGTTGTCTCCTCACGGGAGCGAGACGCGAACGGCCTACCACTGTTCTCCACCCCGATGGACAACCTCGTGGCGGGCCGAGCAGCGTCCGACAACATCACGGCCACCGATGACGGCGCCCTACAGATCCAGTACGTCAAGGCCCTGCTCCCAAAGGCGGTCGAGCAACAAAACGCAGGCGTCGACTCACAGGGCCGGATGTACTCGCGTTCATCGGGAAGCAGAGTGGCCTCAAGTGCCTGTCCATTGGCGGCAAACACCCTCAACTTCCCGCAACCCGAACCACTGGAGCTCCAACACCGACCCGCGAATGCGGCACTCTCCACCAACGACCCCAGGCCAGCGACCAACTTCGTCGCTGCCAATGGTCAACCCGTCGATGCCCGCACCCACATCATCAACAACCAGAGTTGGCGCGCACGCCAGTCCGACGACCTGCGACACACCCTAACCAATCGCCGCGACGGCGAGCCGATGGGGTCGCTAAGCCGAGTCGGGCCCCGATGCTTCGGACCGATGATCCAAGGCGAAAAATACCCGGCGAACTTCAAAGCGCCGAAATAAATAGAGAAGTACGACCCTTCCGTGTGGCTGGACACCTACCTCATGGCGATGGGTATCGCCGGCCACACCGACCTGCTAGACGCCCGCTACCTCCCCCTGATGATGGAGGGAGCGTGCAGGCACTGGATCAACACTCTCCCCTCGGATAGCATCGACTCCTGGGAAGAGATGCGCGATGCTTTCCTCAGGCACTTCGAGGGTTCCTACACCCGCGCCACCACCATCGAGGACCTGGAATGATGCATCCAGGGACCCCGCGAGTCGACCCGTAGCTGGGTCCAACGGTGGCAAGAACTATGGTACAACGCGGTCGGCATTCACCCGGACACCGCGATCCACTGCTTCAAGACCTCCTGCCGCTACGAGCCCTTGGTCACCAAGCTCAAACGTGCATACCACACACTTGACAACATACCAGACCTCCTTGAGATCGCCAAAAGATACGCGGAGGAAGACCCAAACCAGAAATCGACGACGAGTCGGGAGGTCAACGCCGCACGAACGGCAACAACAACGGACGACGGTCCGACCTACGCTACAGCAACACTCGCCTCACTGGCAAGCGCCGCAGTGACGGGCGAGTCGACTTCGTCGCCAACGCTGGGCACGCGCAGCGCGAGCCCAAGAGCTTCCGCTGGGACGGAGGGCAACGCCGCGACGACGACAACTACAAGGCGAAACCAAGGTTCGACCCCGCGGCCCTCCTTAACCAACCTTGTGCGTTTCACAGCGGGGAAGGGAAGCCCGCCACACACACGACTGCCGACTGCCACTCACTCGAGGAGATCGAGAAGGCACGGCGAGCGCGGGAGGACCCCGACAACAACCCGCCAAACGGCGGAAAATTCGGCAACGTGGCCGGCTCGCTCCACACCTTCACAGGTTTCAACACGAAGCACGAGAAGAAGGTCATCCCCCGCGCCGTCGCCGTCAACATGGTGGCCCAGGTGGACGTTCCCCAGTTCCTTAACTAGTCGGAGCAACCCATCACCTAGAGCCGCTAGGACCACTCACCACGCATCGAGTACCCAGGCCGAGTCGCCCTGGTGGTCAAGCCCAAGGTAGGAGACTACTGGCTCCCTAAGACATTGATGGACGGCGGCAGCTCCATCAACATCCTGTACCTGGACACCTTCAGGCGACTGCGGCTCCCGCAGTCGATGGTCAAGACGACCTAGACCACGTTCCACGGCATCGTCCCCGGTCGGAAGGCGTACCCGATCGGCAAGGTCACGCTTCCAGTCACCTTCGGCACACCAGCAAACTTCCGCACCGAGCGGATTGTCTTCGAGATGGTTCCCTTCGACAGCCCCTACCACTGCGTCCTGGGGTGCCAGGCGTTCGCCAAGTTCATGGCGGCGCCCCACTAAGGTACAACGTGATGAAGCTCCCCGGACCGCGTGGCTTCATCACCATACACGGCGACCCCGACATGGCCGCCGAGTGCGAGGCCAAAGGAGCCGAACTCGCCGACGCCGTCATTGCGGCTGAGGCTAACCACGCCGACGAGCTCGCCAAGTACACGAGCGGGGTCAACAACGACGACCCCACTATACTCAAGAAACCCAACTCGGAAGGCGGCAACACCTCAGCCTTTGAGGCAACGACACACACCCGCACCGTCGAACTTGTCCCAGGCGACTCCAGCCAAACGGTGACGATCGGGACGGGCATGAGCCCAGCATAGGAAGGCGCGCTCATCGAGTTCCTCCGTGAGAACAGGGACATCTTTGCATGGAAGCCCTCTGACATGCCTGGTGTCCATAGGGAACTTGCTGAGCACAAACTCAACGCCGACCCCAAAGTGCGACCTGTCAAACAGTCGCTGCGGCCATTCAATGAAGAGCGCCGCCGAGCCATCGCCGAGGAGGTGCAGCGTCTACTCACTGCAGGCTTCATCCGGCCAATCAAATACTCCAAGTGGCTGGCAAACCCAGTCCTGGTCGAGAAGAAAAATGGGACCTGGAGGATGTGTATCGACTACGCAAACTTAAACAGCGCCTGCCCAAAGGAGCAATTCGTCCTCCCGCGGATCGACCAAATAATCGATTCCACCACGGGCTCGGAGTCGTTGTGTTTCCACGACGCCTACTCTGGGTACAACCAGATCAAAATGGCTGTCGAGGACGAGGAAAAGACGGCGTTCATCACGCCATTCGGAGCCTTCTGCTACACCGCCATGACCTTCGGCCTCAAGAACGCTGGGGCGACCTACCAGCGGTGCATGCAGGAATGCCTTGCGAGCCAAATTGGCCGCAATATCCACGTCTACATCGATGACATGGTAGTGAAGTGCGCTCGCCAGGGCGACCTACTCGCCAACCTGGCGGAAACATTCGCCAACCTGCGGAAATACAAGATAAATCTAAACCCAGGCAAATGCACCTTCGGTGTACCAGTAGGGAAACTACTGGGCTACGTCGTCTCCAAGCGCGGGATCAAGGCGAACCCCACCAAGATCGACACGATCGCTCGACTCGGCAAACCCGAGTGCCTGCGCGACGTCCAGAAGCTAGCCGGGCGAGTCGCGGCTCTCAGTCGCTTCATCCCCCGATTGGGCGAAAAGGCGATGCCCCTATACCGCCTGATGCGCAAAAACCCCACCTTCCAGTGGGACAAGGAGGCGGACGACGCGCTCCGCGACCTCAAGAAGGTGCTACTCGCAGCACCGCTACTCGCCGCCCCCGTCGACAAAGAACCCATGCTGGTCTACGTCGCGGCTTCCGAGCGCGTCGTCAGCGCCGTCATGGTCGTCGAGCGGCCAGAGGAAGGAAAGGAGCGCCCAGTATAGCGACCGGTGTACTATATCAGCAAGGTCCTCACCGAGTCGCGCCAGCGATACCCGCAATACCAGAAACTGGTATACGCGGTCTTCAGAGCACAGCGGCGACTGCCGCACTACTTCCAGGAGCACCCGATCACGGTCGTCTCCTCAGCACCGTTGCAGGACATCATCCGCAACCGTGAGGCGACCGGGAGAGTCGCCAAGTGGGCCGTCGAAATCGACGTCCACAACATCAAGTATGAGCCACGCAAAGCGATCAAGTCGCAGGCTCTCGAGGACTTCATCGCCGGCTGGGAAGAGGCCCAGCAGCCGGAAAAGTTGTCGTACCTCCACTATTGGATCCTGCACTTCGACAGCTCCAAGAATGCAGACGGCGCAGAAGCAGGGATCGTGCTGACTTCCCCGAAGGCCGACAAGCTCTTCTATGTCCTCTTCCTCGACTTCACCCCCTGCACCAACAACATGGCCGATGAGAGGCACTACTCCATGCATGCGAGACGCCAAGGAGATGAATGTCAACCGCCTACGCTGCTACGGAGACTCCGACCTTGTCGCCGGGCAGGTCGCTGGTACCTGCGACGCCGTCTCCCCCACCATGGCGGCATACCGCCAAGCAGTGGACAAGCTGGGCGGACACTTCGCAGGCTATTCCGTCGAGTGGATCGACATGCGGAAGAACGAGGAGGCCGATGCACTCTCTCGCATCGGCTCGGCCCGACTCGCACCACCCGCCGGCGTCTTCCTCGAAACCATCACCAAGCCTTCCGTCTCTCCCCCAAGGGAGATCGACATCGGAGTCCTGCTGCAACCAGAGGCAGCCCTGGTCGCACTCATCGCCGAGCCAGAAGACTGGACTATGCCATACATCGCCTATCTGGAGGGAGGCACCTTGCCGGCAGACGAAACAGACACCCGGATGATAGCACGCCGCTGCAAATCCTTCGTCATCATCGACGGCGAGCTCCACAAGCGCAGCGTGACCGGCGTGTTCCAACGCTGCGTCCAACCCGTCGAAGGACGCAAAATCCTCCACGACATCCACTCCGGCAACTGCGGCCACCACGCTGGCGCCCGCTCTCTGGTCGCAAAGGCTATGCGGCACGGCTTCTACTGGCCCACCGCACACGCAGACGCCGTCGACATTGTCCAGCGGTGCGCCGGGTGCCAGAAGTATGCCAACAAGACACACGCGCCGAGCTCAGCACTCAAGACAATCCCCATCACCTGGCCGTTCGCCGTGTGGGGTATGGACATGGTAGGCCCTTTCAAAAAGGCCCCCTCCGGCTTCACCCACCTCCTGGTCGCGGTCGAGAAATTCACAAAGTGGGTGGAGGCCAAGCCAGTCCGGAAATGCGACGGGAAGACCGCCACCAAGTTCCTACGCGAGCTCATATATCGCTACGGGTTCCCCAACATCATCATCACGGACAACGGCACCAACTTCGCCAAAGGAGCCATGGCCGATTTCTGCGAGGAACATCACATCCGACTCGACCTCGCCTCAGTCGCCCATCCGGAGTCCAACGGCCAGGCGGAACGGGCCAACCAGAGCATCCTCCATGGCCTGAAGCCACGGCTTCAATTACCACTCGAGCGCACCGCCCGGTGCTGGGTTGAGGAGCTACCCTCCCTCATCTGGGGCATCGGTACCTCGGTCAACAGGTCGACAGGGTTCACCCCCTTCTTCATGGTGTATGGCGCCGAGGCAGTCATGCCCACCGACCTAGAGCACGACTCGCCAAGGGTCGTCCACTACACGGAGGCTGCGAACGAACTCGCACGCCAGGATGGAGTCGATCAACTCGACGAGGCACGCGACCTAGCTCGCTCCCGCACTGCCATCTACCAGCAAGGACTCCGCCGCTACCATAGCCGGCGGGTGAGGAATCGCACCTTCCAGGAAGGCGACCTGGTTCTACGCCTCATCCAGGACAAGAAGGGCATGCACAAGCTCTCCCCCCCATGGGAAGGACCATTCGCCATCGGGTGAGTACTCGGCAACGACGCCTACTACCTCACCGACGTCGGCGGAGACGGGAAACTCGACGTCAAGCGACCGTGGAATGTAAACCTCCTACGGAAGTTCTACTCCTACAACTCCATACATGTACCCTCCACTAGCTATGAAATAAAATATACCGGTTACCGCAAATTGCGTCTACTCTCCGTGTCTTGTGCCACTCGCACTCGTAATAACAGCGTCAATCTAACTACAGAAGTCAACCTCTGGAACAGCGACCGGCACGGCCAAGTAGTGCGTTGCGAGGGCACTGGGTTACCCCAGGACTCGCCACGTCCACGAAAAACGCCTACCCGGAGCCCCATTGGAGTCGCCTAGCTCGACTGGCTTAACAAGCCAAGACAACTGCCTTCGCTCCTCACAGCGACCACGATCCTCCGCATACTCGACACAGCGACTCGAACGGCCAAGTACCACGCTCGGGGACTGATGACCAGTTAAGCACGAGCGGCTAGGGAAAAACGCCAAGTACGAGAGCGTGCCCAGGACTCGCCATGCGACTGACCCGACGGGCCAGGCAGGAGTGATGCGCTCACTCTGACGCGCCCAGTCCTCACCCACCCTAGAGATGCGACTAGAACCACCAAGTACCACGCTCGGGGACTCGGCTACCCGACCTCGTTCGCGCAAGGGAAAACGGTGAAGTAAAGAGCACTCATGGGAGTCGCCCTGCGACTAGCTTTCCAAGCTCGGGCGAGTCGACCTCAATAACAAAACAACCGACAAAACGCTTGAAACCACAAACACATAACAAACGAGGTAAACCCCATAAAAAGGGCGGACGCGCTCGGGGACTCATTCAATCATCAATCACAATCGCAAGCAAACTCACAAAATAACGCGAAATCCCATTATAGCAGACCAAAAGTTGTTACAAAATACAAGTTGCTCCCAATGGCCGAACTGCTACTAACGCCCCAGGGCACAATGTTCTATTCCGCAGGCTTCGATGTCGACTCGCCGCCACCCCTGCGGTTGCGAATGAAGGGAGTGTACGGGTTCGACAGGTACGTCGTCAGCTCACCCACCATCACCGCACGGAAGGGCTGCTCGATCTTGAAGTCCCGGTGCGGCGACTGGGGGTCGTTGGGTGCGACGGTCGTCTCCTGTTAAGGAAGGAGGTCGCCCATCGCCCAGACACGATCGGAGTACACCGCGGAACGGTCTGTCAGCTTCAGCACCTCGGCAATCTCCACCGAGCCAGTCGACGAGGGGTAGCCACTCGTCACGTCGTCCAGATCGAAATCCTCCGGGAAGTGGGCGAGCCCAAGGCTAAGCGCCGTCGCCGCCCCGCGCCGGAACGCTGACCGCGTCATGAACTCGACGAGGTCACTGGGAATCACTTCTGTGGGCGACATCTCATGAAGATACGCCCGAATGCAAGCCGCGGACAACATGGCCGAGTCGACCAGAGTGGCCACACACTGCCGCGCGTCGTACGACTGCGCCTCTTCTGAGCTGTCGATAATCCGACCTGTGGACAGAGGGTGGCAGTGAGTACAACAAAGATCACGCAATGTAGCTACTACAGGCAGAGGCAGACACACTTACCAATCAAAGGACGGCAGAGTCCCGTGATGAAGCTTTGAAGAGAGGAGTAGTCGTCTTGTAGCCCAGCAAACGAGGGCGTCAGAGACCTTACGCTCTTCAGGAGCAGCCGTAACAGCAGCCTTGGCTCGCCCATCCACTGAACTCGCCTCCTCCTTCACCTCCTTAAGCTCGCACTCAAGGTCGGCGATCCGCTTCTCAGCCGAACTCAACGCAGATTGAGCCGCCGTCAGTTCACTCGCCGGGACAAGGCCCTGGCGGACCTCCTCTGCCTTCGCAGCACTTGCCTGGAGTCCCTTGTTCGCCTCCTGGACGGCAACAAGTTCCTTCTCCGTGCGACACTTCGCAGCTAGCCGGTCGGCTGACTCGCGCTGCAAGCCCTGTGCACAATTCAAACAGTTAACAACAATGGAATCCTAAGTGCACACCCGCTGAAATTCAGCAACTGGACACTCGGGGACTGGAGATCAAAATTCCTAAGTGCCCACCCGCCGAAATTCAGCGATTGCGCACTCGGGGACTGGGTGCTAGAAATAAAAACAAAACACCAAAAGAATCTGACAACTAAAATTCAGTGGCCTGATCCTCGGGGACTGGACATACCTGGATGGCTGCGCCAAGCATGCCATGAAGCTGTAGCGCGTCCACGGATGCGAGAAGAGCTGGAGTGTGCCTGCGACGCTGCTCGATCTCCGTTTCGGCGACCCCAGGTACGCGGCTCGATGGCACTGTACCACTCGCCGTAGCTGCTCTGGCCATGAAGCGGGGGAAGGTCGCGGTGGACGCGCCAGCACCAAGAGAAGCCGGCTCGGCCACCCCAGGCGAGGAAGCACCCTCCTTGATCTTCAAGGCCGCCTCCGTCGTAGGACCACTCGGAGCAACCGTCGTGTCGTCAGACACCGTGATGACATCGTCGCCCTTGGCCTTCTTGGCACTGTCTGCGGGGGAAGCGAACTCGTCAGCCTTCCTCTTCCGAGAGGGGTCCTCCTCGGCGACGAGTGGTGGCACTTTGGCCACGGACGGGTGTCCTATCTTTTTAACTCCAGTCCTGCGAATTGTTTACATGAGCAAAATGGTCCGAGTACAACATAAGGCAAGGCAGGTGAACAAAACTCACTTGGCGACTGGTATGAACCGCAGCCCTGTGCGAATGCTGGCCGGCTTCTCCAGTTCGGGGCCCAGTTTCCGACTGAGGCCCATCTCCAAAACATCATGCGCCCAAGACACGGAAGGCCTCTTCGTCGATGAGGCCGTGAAAGGAGCCTCCGAAACGACTTCGGCAGGAGCTCTCCTGGGAGGCGAAGCTGCCGCTGCTAGAGAAGCCCCCAACCCAGAGACTGGGAGGATTGGGGGGGAAGCGAGGCTAGAGGTACCTCACTCAGGACGGCAGTGGCATCTGGTGCTGCTGTCGTCTGCGGCGCTTCATCCCTGGACAAGCTGGTGGCGTCGGAACTACTAGCTGAATGAGCTCGTCGTCGTTGTCATCGTGACGTTCGAGGCTTCTACTCGCCTCGAGCTCGCGCTGATGTTGACCGCGGGTTTTGCGAACCATCGGGGCGGCTTCTTCCCTGGGCTCGTCGTCATCACTCGTGTCGCTCCCGACGCCACCCTTGGCAGGAGGCGACTCGCCCCTGTCCTGGACGGATGAGCTCGAATTCTCGTCGTCTGTGGGTGGAAGCCACCCTTCCACCACTTGAAATAACTGCAGTAGGCATGAGGCAATATCAGTATAACCGCGACAGCATCAACTACGAATGCGAATGGTAGACAGTAACTTACCGTCGGGGCTGGATGCTTCACGGTGTAGGGGCGACCCCAGCCCTTGCGTCCAGGTACGCTTCCTGGGTGATCTTCTTCAACGCCAGGACATAGTCCTCGAGTTTCCACCCTGCCCGTGTACTCATACATGTAGTGCTGGCGGCGGGCCAGGGGAACGAGTCGCCGTCCGAGCCAATAGTTGTAAAGATTGATGGTTTGAAGGCCCTTCTTCTTCAGGCCGCGAATGGTTTGAAGCATCTCGTCCACGACCATCCTCTGGTCCACTGGGAGCTTGCCGAACTAGAGTCGGCGTGGTTCGGGCCGGTTGGCAGAGTACTTGGGGATCGCTACCTCGCCATCTGGAGTCGCCTCGGTGACGTAAAACCAGGACTTCTTCCACTCGCTCGCCCCCTTTGCTGGCAGCATTAGGTCGAAGAAGGAGGCCTTCGACTTCAGCTGAAATGTCAGGCCACCCGCAGCAAGCATTGGGCCGCCTGATTCTTCACGACTGACCCTCCCGTGGAACAGATCTTGCCATAGGGGGAAGTAGGGCCTGCAGCCCAGGTAGCACTCACAGAACGCCACAAAAATGGCGAGCTGCTCGATGCTGTGCGGGCCTAGGTCCGACGGCTGGATCCGGTAGAACGCGCAGAAGCGCCGGAAGAAGAGAGACATGGGGAACCCCATCCCCCGTTCCAGATGGCTGGTGAAGCAAACAAATTCTCCCTCGCGCGGATCCGGAGTCACCTTTCCGGCCGCGGGGATGCGCCACCTGCCGGCGCGCAGGATCCCGGCCTCCTCGAAGGATGCTAGTAGCGCTCTTGTGCACTTGGACCTGCCCCATGGTTCGGTGGAGGGGGCCATTGGAGGAAAGGTTCGTGGAGGTCGGGGGATTTTGGATCGATTGGATCGTGATGCGGAGGAAAACAAAGATGGGAAAAATCGGAGGAAATGACGAAGGAATGGTGCCCCGATCGCCTACCATTTCCTTTATATAGCGGTTGTTACCCGCCAAATCAGGGAGCCGTTACTACGCGGTGATTACGCCACAGTTACCGTTGGATTACCCCAACGGCTAGTTTTGACTGCGTCTGACGGTCCAACTTCATCCATTCGACTCGCCGACCCAGTCACTACAACAGTGACTAAATACTTCGCCGACCCGTTCGCCGAGCTGCGACCCGATTAACTACTGTCATTGCGACCAGAGTAATTAGTTTTTCCTTTATTCAGGAGCCCGCCACCGATTCGACTGGGCGTCCGCATTGGACCCGTATACTCCGACTGCCAACGAACACCTGCGACTAATTGACGACGGCCTCGGGGACTACTGATGGGGATATGCCTACCGGGGTATACCCAGCAGGACGTTTCCGACTGGCCCAGGAACTGGCGAGTGGGCCTGCAGGACGGCGACTGGATCAAGGCCTGACGTGGATCCAAGCGATTGGAAGCTGAAGGCCCAGGAGAGTAGATAGGCCCAGTCGGATTAGGTTAAACGAGTGCCGAAACCTTAACTGATTCGGTTGAGATATGTAAACCCTAGGGGGTGAGTCTATATAAACCTCCCTACAGGGCGTGTAGAGGATACGTTCCATCATCCACCCAAGCGACTCGCCGCCTAGCCGTCGAGCTCGCCCCATTGTACTTCCATCATAATACAATCTAGCAGGAGTAGGTCTTTACCCTCCGGGGGCCGAACCTAGGTAAAACCCTATGTCTCCGCCCTCATCTCGCACCGCAGATGGCTGGCCGCCCTTGCCCTATGTTCTACTACTCGCTGCCGATTGCAGCATCTGCCGTGGTCATTCCCACGACATCGAGAGCCCATAGGCTGCTCCAATTCCTCTCAGCACCGCACTGTCTCCGGCGACCATTCCCGGTTTATTCCGATGATGCCAGACCGCCCCACTGCCAATATCCTCCACAAGCGTGTTCCCCAACATCCCCTGCATCTGCCAGTACCCATAGCTATCCCGCGCGCTCACCAGAGGCTCAGCAACATCAACACCAGAGCGCCATCGCCTCCTGCTTCAACTCCGTCGAGCTCCCCTGGTGAAGTCTAATCTCCCCTTCCCCTCTCTGTGATGCACATGTGATCGTGACTCTCTTACGCATCTAACGACGCCATCCGTTTGTCTTAGGTTGCCGTAAAGCCTCGCCAATGTCGACTACCGTGCTTGCCCGTCGTCAGTAACATCTTCGGTGATCAATCGCTGATGTGACCGTGCGCCCCTTGCCCTGCGACGACTACCTTGAGCTTCCTCGCGCCTCAGCGAATCTGGTGAGCTATCTCCCTCCTCTCTTGCTTCCTACTCCTCCAGAACCACCGCAAGCAGAGCCGCGTCGCTGCTCGTCGCTGGATTGCGCCGCCAGTCTTTGGTCAGGGCACTGCAGCCGTTAGATCACGATCGCATGGTTAGGATAGATTCACTTAAGCGAAGGGGTACGCTAGATCAGAGCCACACGATCCCCTTTTAATCCAACGCACCACAACAGCCGATCCGCACGAACTATTTTCGGCCAATAAGAACAAGACGCGTGGCACTGACTCAGTTTTAAGAACAGAAAATGATCTATTAGATGTTAGATTTTATAAAATTCATAACTTTAAATCTACACGTCCAAATTTTAAAAATTTATATCAATGTAATCAACAAAAGGAGTAATTTCCAACCATGTACTTTGTTTAGTAAATTGCTTTTGATAAATTGGTTGTTTTAACAAAAACATGTGTAGGCATAATTTGAATAAAAAATTATTCTAGAAATACTTTTAAGGTAAAATCTTTGGTAAATGGATATTTTTGAACCTACTGACCATAGAAACCAACTTTTGGATTTAAAAACATATTTTGTGAAGCTAAAGAATAAATCTTGGATTAAAGCATTTCTAGTTAAATAAGAATATTGAATATGTTTTAAAAATGCTTTTTGAGTAAAACCTTTGGAAAATGATTTGATTTAAACTCTATGACCCTAAACACCAAGTTTTGAGATTTAAAAATATATTCGATGAACCCTATAAAATTATTACTTTGCTAAAAGGAATTTCCAACAACATAAAATATTGCTTTGGTATAAAAATGGTTTATAGGTGAAACCTTTTGCAAATGGTTTTAATATTAAACACTTGACCATAAAACACTAACATTTGTGTTTAAAACTGTATTTGTCAAACACTAGAAAATATTACTTTGATTTGAACCATTTCTTGCAAAACAAAAATGATTTAAAGTGGCCATTTTCACTAACTTGTTATCAAATGGTTTTAATACTTTTATAAATGACCAATAGATGCTTTAGAATGTTTATAACCTATTAGAAACCACTTTTCCAAATAAAACAATCTTTGGCATGCTTGCATGCATTGCTTTGTTTTTATTATTCTATGTGATGAATTGCTTGATTGGTAGATTGAATTTGTGCCTTGATTAAATTGTAGTGAACCTTGAAGAGTGTGACTATTTCAAGATCAAGGAGTGAACTTATATTCTCTACAAAAAAAGGCAAGTGGTTCTTCATACTTTTGTCCTATTATTTTCACTATGCATTAGTGATGTTTTGTGTAAGACTTGCATGGAATTTTTGCCAAGTATAAACTATGCCATGGGAAATACTAGTAGATGAAACCTTAGTAGAATTTTCCTAAGTTAAGATTCCTACTACTATCATGCTTAGCCTAGCTAATAGAAAACAAGGGTGGATTATATTCATGCTATGGAATATTTCTAAGTCAAGGACTTGTGTTTTGTTTAATAAAACAATTAGTGAATGAAACACCTGGGTGGAATGGTGGATTGGTTTATGTTGAGTGGTTACACAAGGCCAGGGGACTGGTGAACCTTGTGTATCTCACTTGTGGAATGCCACCCAGGAACAAAGGGATTTGAGATGCCATATGTTAAGAAGCTTCTAGTGCAGCCACATGGCATTATGGGCTCTGCCTAGATCATATAGGTTGCAATAACTTAGCCAAATGGATAGTTGGTGTTAGGGTATGATAGGTTGGAACGCGTCCATTCTGGTCTAAGGGAAGGCTTCTGAAAGATCTTGTCTCGATGCATGTCGAGTCTTGTGGGGAAAGTGCACCACCTCTGCAGAGAGTAAAATCTAAGTACTTAGCCGTGTCCCCGGCAATGGACAATTTGAGCATCAAGACATGGAAGCTATCAAGAATCTCAATTTCTAAGTTAAAACTTGTGGTTGAACAAGGGTTAAAGGATCACCAATTTCTATTGGGAGATGCCTTGGGTGACTTTGACAAACAAAAACTTAGTGTTTTCAAATGATAAGGAAAATCTATTTTGAGCAAAGCAAGCCTAAGCTCCACCTAGCCAAATGCATATAGATGATAGACTCCACTATACTACCATAGCATCACTTGCCAATACAATTCAAATGTATTGACCCTTGTGGCTGTAACTTATTATGTTGCAGGTTTGTTTGATGTTAGTGAAGTGTGTTGATTAGGATTACAAGTCTAAAACCAACATGATTGCCTATGGCACTTTGAAGATGAAGGACTCCATGCTATAGTTATTTCTACTGCATTGTATTGAGATAGCAAAATGAGCTATGAAAGATGTAATGAATTATTTTATTCCTGGTTATAAAGTTGTATTATTACCTTTGTTTCTTGATATTACATATGAACTGTGGATGCTATCTATTGATCCAGGGACTAGCATTGTAAACATAGGGATCTCTACCTTATTAAAGGTAGGTACCTCTATAGCGGGTCGACTCACGGGGTCCCTGGACGCATCGCTCCAGGTCCTCAATGGTGGTGGCACGGGTGTAGGAGCCGTCGAAGTGCCTGACGAAGGCATCATGCATTTCCTCCCAGGAGTCGATGCTGTCCGCAGGGAGGGTGTTGATCCATTGTCGGCATGCTCCCTCCATCATCAGGGGGAGGTAGCGAGCGCGAGCAGGTCGGTGTGGTCGGCGATTCCCATCGCCATGAGGTATGTGTCCAGCTACACGGACGGGTCGTACGAGGGGTCGTACTTCTCGATCTCCTTCGGCGCCTTGAATTTGGCCGGGTATCTTTTGCCTCAGATCATTGGTCCAAAGCACCGGGGTCCGACTCGGCTCAGCGATCCCCTTGGTTCGCCGTCGCGGCGGTTGGTGAGGGAATGCCTCAAGTCGTCGGGCTGGCGTGCGTGCCATCTCTGGTTGTTGATGATGTGGGTGCGCGCATTGACTGGCTGCCCGTTGGCGGCGACGAAGTTGTTCGCCGGTCGCGGGTCATTGGTGGAGAGTGTCGCGTGTGCGGTTCGGTGTTGGAGCTGCAGGGGCTCGGGTGGTGGGCAGTTGAGGGTGTTTGCCACCATTGGGCGGCCGCTCGAGGCCGCCCTGCTGCCTGACAAACGCGAGTACATGCGACCCTATGAGTCGGCTCCCGTGTTTTGTTGCTCGACGACCTTGGTGAGTAGAGCCTTGGCGTACTGGATCTGCAGGGGGCCTTTCCCGGTCATGGTGATGTTGTCGACCGTGGCTCGGCTCGCGATGACGTTGTCCATCGGGGGTGGTGGTCGGGAGCTCCCTCCTAGCGGTGCGTTCTCGCAGATCGCGCACTCAACTATGCGGGTCGGGTCGTTTTCATCCTCGAAGTTCATGCCGCGGCCCTGAACGGTCGGGTTCAGGAGCGACCTGATGCGGAGTTGGTGGTAGCACGAAATCTCCTGTGTCGTCACCTGCTCGAGGCGAAATTTTTCGCGCTCGGCTTGTTCCTTGCGGACCGCCTCCTCCAACCGTAGGCGGAGTTCCTCGACCTCTGTTGTTGTCGCGGTTGGAGGTATGGGCGTGGAGAAGGGGTCTGGCGGGGCGTCCGCGCCATTCGCCATGTAGGCCGCGACGTTGCGACCGGGTCCGACGTGGAGGTCGCCGGAGTTCTCCGACCCGGAATCGAAGTCGAAGATCCCAAGAATGGAGGGATCCTCGAAGTCTCCAATGTTGGAGACATGGGTGATGGAGCCCGCGGGCGACGCCGTGATGATGGATCCGGCGGCCGATACCGGGGTCGCCGAGTCGGCATCGTCGTTGAGGGTCGCGTCGTCCGTGACCATGGTGGTTTTGGCCACGTTGCTATTGGCCGAGTTATACTCGGAGGCGAGACGATGGATGGTGCGGACCTGACTCTCAGAGAGTCAGTCGCATGGCAGCGACTCGCGGATGCGATCCGAGTCCTCTGAGATGATGACGTCGGTGAAGCCGACGAAGAGGCTGATCGTGCCGACCGGCATGATCACGCTATGCGTGACGGGGCACGCCGCCGGTACGTAGCTGCTCGGCAAGATCTGGAGGATCTCGCCGATCGCAATCATGCGGCCGGTGGCGATCGTCTCGTTGATGGGCAGATTGGATCTCGCCGCAGAACACCGACCTGGCAATCGGCAGTGAATGGTAGAACAAAGGGCAAGGGCGGCCAGCCATCTGCGGTGCGAGATGAGGGCGGAGACACAAGGATTTACCCAGGTTCGGCCCCCCGGGTAAGACTTACTCCTGCTAGATTGTATTATGGAGAGAGTACAAGGGCGAGCTCGACGAGTAGGCGGCGAGTCGCTAGGGCGTATGATGGAACGTGTCCTCTATGCATACCCTAGGGAGGTTTATATAGGCTCACCTCACTAGGGTTTACAGATCTACAACCGAATTAGTTAAGGATTTGGAGGGTTCTTGACCTAATCCGATTGGGCCTAGGTACGCTTCTGGGCCTCCAGCTTCCAGTCGCCTGGATCCTTGACAACTCTCGATCCAGTCGCCGTCCTGCGGCCCACTCGCTGGCTGCTTGGGCCAGTAGGAAACGTCCTGCTGGGTATACCCCGGTCGGCATATCCCCATCATTCGAAATATTCATATCCCATCTATTCGATATTTTTCCTATTTTATTGCCAAGTGTGTTCTTGCTAGAAAGACTTCTAGTAAATTATCTTCATATGTTCTAGCTTTTATCTCAGCTCCTTTGAATCGGGATAGGACTTATATCTTGGCTGCTTTGATAGCTTTCCGTCTTGCTTCTAACCGCGAGAAAGGTGGAATTTGTGAAGGCCTCATTGCCTCTTGTTTATTAGCTTTGCATGGTGTATCGCCTCATCATTCAGATTTACAGTTTCCCATAGAGAAGCTTGATCTTAATTCCATGATACAACATTTATTTGTTTCTTCTTGGGCTAATTTTAGTGATCTATCTTATGAAATAACCTTTCTAAAGAGTGGTTGGAGAGTAGGTAAATCAGAGCGAGTAGCCCCTTTGTCTGCACCTTCTTTTTTTAACGTTGATACCAGGGAAGGATGGTCACTCACGGAGGAAGAACTCGACACATACATGGAGGATCTCTCCCAGCAAGAGGAGAATGTTGGAAGGGAGTCCGAGGATTCATTCCAGCCCTCCAACATGGGGGAGCCTTCATACCAGCTGCCCACTTATGATTGGGGCGCTTCTTCTTCTTCTTCACGAGGGCATGATTATGATCATTCTAACGATGACCCACCGGCTTGGAGTTCCTACCCGCGTTTTGGTTGATCTCCACATATGCCAAAAGCCTAAGCTTGGGTGGAGGTATACCGACATCACACTCATCTACATATCATGTTATGTCGGCACTTTGCATAATCCATGTTTCGCTTTCTTTCTTTTTAGTTTTTGTTCTTGCTTTGTTTCTGCTTTCCAAAACACAAAAAGATCAAAAATATTTTTGTTATTTCTCTTTGTTTGCTTCTTTATCTTTTAGCCATGTTTTGCTGCACCCCTTTTTTCTTTGGTTTGATTATTCAAAAAAACCCAAAAAGATTTTGCTTTGTTTGCTCTTTCCTTCAGTTCTTTTCTTTAAAAATCAAAAACCCAAAAATATTTGTTGTTCTTCTCCGGTTTTGTAAAGTTTGTTGTAGGGTTCAGCAGTCCTCAGTGACTCCCTTGGAGTTTGGCTTTATATTATTATTCAAGCCACACAATTGAAAGGCAATAATGACGATTTATGACAACTCAAGGTGTGGTAATATGGTGGTATGAACTCTATTTGTTTTCATTTTTGTACATATACTCATCAATGTGGGCATTCTTAGTCTGTTCATGTAAGGTGTATGTTTTTTAATGCATTCTTAGTCTGTTCTTGTGCCGTTGCAGGCGCTGTTTGTGCTAGAGTCGGGTGCCATGGCGGAGAGCGCAGCTCGTCGCGCGTTGGACTCGGAGGCTGCTTGCTTGCGTTTGTCGAGCGTCTCCTGCATCTTGACTTGTTTCTTGTGCTCCTCGATGAGGAGGTAGTGGTATGCCATCAGTAAGTCACGTGAGGCGTCTGCAGGTAAGACGATGTCGCCTGCAACGGCACGGCGAGCCTGGACCCATCCTTCTTTGCTAAGTTGGATGACGTGGCCATTGCTTTCCCTGTTGGGTGGGGGGGACTGGCTTCTTCTGTTTTAGCCGTTTTAGCCATTTCGATTCGGCGGAGGTTTAGGCGTTTCTTCGTCGGTTTGGATGACTGTGGCGCACAGATAGCGCTTGCAGATTGGTTGGCTGCTGCCGCAGCTTTCGGATCCGGAACCGTAGGTCCCTTCATCCGAAGGTGGATCGCACAGATCGGAGTTGCAGCTACTGCTGCTGTAAAACTCATCTGTCAATGGTGAAGTGCGTAGCACGGGGTGTGGAGCCCACGAAGCGGGCCTGATTGACGGCACGGGCACCCGCTCAGGGAGGCGGAGGGTGCCGGTTTGTCCCACCTAGAAGCAGAAGCTCCCGAACAAAATTTCGAGTCTGTCGCCTACGGGATCGAAATCCTTCATGGTAGCCGGCGAGTGGGCGGTGAAGTCGAAAGCGCTGAAGAGGAGGTGATTCTCCGTCGCCACGGAGTTGTAGATCGATCGGGTCAGAACCGTCACGACCGCACAATCAGCAGCCCCGATTCCCACAGACGGCGCCAATTGACGAGGTTTAATCTCGTCAATGCCCATTGTTATGGACTTGGGTTTTGGAGAAGATGGGGATGCTGGAGATCGTGGCACGGTTAACAGACAAGCAACCAGGGGACATGAGATTTACCCAGGTTCAGGCCCCCGGAGGGAAAACCCTACTCCTGCTTGTCTGCTCTTTGATTACGGCGGAACCGAAGGTTACAAGGTGCGCAGATTCGATCTGGCATGGATGCATGT
Source organism: Avena sativa (assembly GCA_916181665.1). Lineage (NCBI taxonomy): Eukaryota > Viridiplantae > Streptophyta > Magnoliopsida > Poales > Poaceae > Avena > Avena sativa. The sequence goes on along the minus strand of OV702284.1, from coordinate 178,919,441 downwards.
GTGAAAGTATGAGTCGAGAGATCTAGGACGTGCCCTCCTGGCCTTTATATAGACTTAGGCAGGTCCCGGGCATAGTCCTAGTCGGTTACAAGTTCTAGGGTTTTACCCCTTTGAATTTCCTATCTATGCTAGTCTTGCTCTCCAAGGATCTGAAGGTGTCATGGGCTTTGGCCACCCGAAAATTGTCATGGGCCAATGTATATCTACTGTGGGCCTTCCTTGGGCTGGACCAGGTATGCTGAAGTTACGTACCCGTAGGGTATAACCATGTCAACCACCCTTAAAATAAATTGAATAGGTCACTTCTCGAGGATTCACTTAGCTCAGATTGGTTCTCCTTTAGACTTTTATTGGCACAATGTCTCTAGCACATTCTAAACATCATGATTGATAGTTTCCAATAAAGCACTTCTTAAACTAGCAAAACTCTCATGGTGGGCAAATAGGGAATGTTTACTTCACGGTGCCCATAATTCACGGTTGGGATTCATCCTTACCGTACATCCTATCCTCAACAATGGATGCTTTTAGAAGGGTGTAACAATATACCATTCTAGGGTTTAGGCTCAACGTCGACTCTCTGCTAAGGTTGAAAAGGGCACTCAAGATTCGCAAAGCCAACAGTACAAGAGCGAATAATAAGAGTAGTAGGAATGGTGATCAATCCATCCTGCACCCAAATCATTACCCTGTATGAGGATAGGTGAATCACGTTTTTCTATCACTCGGCAATTCTTACTTGCCTTGAAGAATGTTTCCATGGGCATGAACTAATGCTCTATGTATACTCCCATGTATTCAATCAACAAAGCTACTACTAAAACTAAGCTATCGATACTTCAACTTTCATGTTGGGTAATCTACTACATAACATCATGTGCAACACTTCATACTTCCACATCCTTTTTTTCTATTAGGTGGAGCATTCCCTTCCTAAATGCATTGTGTTGTCAAACCTTCCACTTAACACATCATTATATCTCCAAGGGTTCAAGATAGGGAAGAATAGATTCTATAGGAAAGAAACGACTAAGAAAATAATCCTACCCATAAATATATGAAGCATTCAATGTCACAAACAAGCAAACAATCATAAGCGATCAACACACAATCAAACACTTGTATAATAACATTACAGGGGTCTAAATATAGCAGTATATAACCACAAAATAGTTTGAAAGCATTGGGAACAATACTAGAGTACAACATAGCAACATATAAGCAACAAACAAAATCTGTCAAAACGGTACAGCAGGTTTCACGAATTTTTCTGACAGAACTAAACTCATCAAGAATTTTAGCCAATTTTTGTGCATATACTACAGGTAATTAAGCTCCAGATGCTATTTTTTGAGATTTATCTGAGTTATCAATAAAATATGAAAAATCGCGCGGCACAACAGTTCAGGCAGAAAACTGCAGCAGTAATCCCACGAATTTAAATCAATTCACATCATTAAAATAGTTTTAAAAACCACACAAAAACTCCAGTAACTTTAGAGTTTCAAAACAAAAGATCCTAAACAAGGCATCACACGATGTGGTTCAGTACAAACAAGCAAGCAACCTATATTGTCATACCACATAAGTTGGTAAAAACAATATGCTAACACGATAGCGATGATCTCCTAAAGAGATAAAATATGGTGGTCCAGACCTAACCAAACTTGATGAGATGTTTATTTATGTCATACTATTTGTTCTTTTACTTAGCTAACTCTCATATAGGTATCATAAGAATGGACAACCACAAATTTGAACAAGAAGAGGTTATAGAAAAGATAGACAAGAAATATAAGAACATCTAATAAGTATAAAATATGATAGTTCTCCTAATAGAGGTCTTCTATTGCTATTACCATCGTCGTTTTTATCCTTTCCAGCTACATTCACATGTTTTGGACAATTATCAGCATAATGCCTAGGATTGTGACACTGGAAGCATAGGAATTTTGCTTAGATCCTTCCTCCTTTTTGGCAAGGACATCCCGTCTTGTGGTTCTTCATGCTCTACCTCAACATTTGGAAGCCTTGATTGTTTCCTTGAGCCAATTTGGGGAAAATGGGCATTCCTTTCATATGTCGAGTATTGCAAAGTGATGACTTTGGGTGCGGTGTCTAGAGTCTTGAATCCATCCCTTGTATTTGTCGTGTCCTCGCGGAGCTTCATGAGGTCTTGGCGCATTACGTCTCTGACTTGTTGATTCAGTTGATGTACCACCGGGTAGAGGTGCATTGAGAGGGGTTGTGATTGGTCCCTTCGTACATGAAGAATGTAACTTGAGAGGTGGGACATTCTTCTGATGGGTGCCTTCCTTCACAGTAGGGGCGCTGATCATGATGCTCCTTGGTGATATGCCCTATTTTTCCATAGATCGTGCAAGCTAAATGTTTTGGGACTTCAACTTCTTGGATTTTTGGTATACGAGACGAGATTGAAGTAGAACCACTTTAAATTCTTCCTAATATATCACCCCTTGATGATCATCAATGGTGTGTTGCATCTCCCACCAAGTTGGAGCGTCGTCCTTTAGGAATTGGGTGGCATAATGAAGCATTCTGTTGACTTCAATGTTGGCATCCTTCATTCTTTCTTCAACCTGGAGCATCCACCTCTTTCCATCGGCGTGGCTCTTACGCTTGGTGGAGTTGAGTTCCTTGTCCTCGTTATTGATATGGTCCATCCGTCGAGTTGACCAAGGTTTAGAGTAGGAACGAATGGAGTATGGAAGAAGAAGAATAACCCATATAAGAAATTTTATTTAGAAAACAGGTTTTCATTAGCTAAGGTAATAAACCATACAAGATAGCAAACAATTTGTCGCATCTATATTTAGCGAAATCTTATTCGGGTTTGGTTCCTAATAGGTCACTTGGAATCTTCGAGGCTTCGAGTCTCCAAAAGTCTTCGTGCTCTGGATAGTCTTCATGTTCTTCATAATCTTCAATCTTTCGAGTTCTTTAGTTAATAACATTGACTTAAGGCCTTTGAAGTCTTTAATCTTGTATCATCAGTCTTGGAACATCTTTCATGGAGGTCTTCAAGTACCAACTTAATCGAAATATTGAGATGATCTTCTTGGAAAAGGTAATCTTGAGAAAAGTTTCTTCTTGAAGTGTGTAGTGGTCATTTTCTAATGTTGAAAAGAAGAGAATTAAATTTTAAAACCCCAAAGGTAGATGATGAGAAGTATGAGAGTTTTCTGAAATAATTTAGAAAATATTTGTCCTAAGGTTTTTCCATGTCTAGGGTCACGATCTACAGTCAACTTATGCTCTGATACCATCTGTAGTGACCTCAGATCAAGTAAGATCCTAAGTCCCTGTGAATAACATGCTAGTCCCTGGATCAATACCTAGCACTCACAGTCGATGAAATATCATGTAAAACACAAGTCTTTATTACATGAATCGAATAATCCAGAGTTTACATTATTACAACAGAAGCGATATAAATACAACTTGGAGTCCCATCAATGCCACAGGCAGGTTGAGTGAAGACCCGCGATCCTAGCGCACCTTTCAAAGATCTCCGAAATTCTGCACATGAAACGTGCAGCCAACAAGTTGGGTCAATACTTTGAATGTATTGGAAAATTACACCAAGGAAGGAAAGACTAACTCTACATGCAAGGCTAGTTTAGGCTTTGGAGTTCATTTGCATAAAGCTAATTTTCTCTAAGTATGGAGAAAATAGAGGGAGAGTTTTACCCTACTTTGTAAACATTTGCTTAGATAAAATAGGGTCGAATGGCACACGAGGATATTACTCACCAAGTGTCCAAACAACCAAACACTTGGATATTACGCACCAAGCGTCACTTGGATATTACACACCAAGTTCCCAAATTCCCACCCATTAGCGATATTACGCACGCCATGGGGTTTCAAAACTTTGTTTTAGAAAAGAGAGAGGAAGATCCTTTAGAGGCTCCATCCTTCAGATGCTCAATGTTGTTCTGTTTCCGTGAACACGGCTGATCGATCAGATTGCAATACTCTCGAGAGTTTGTGCACTTTACCCACAATCCACGATCAAGTCCTTTTACAGACAAGACCATGGCGAGGCTTTCCCTTAGTAGCCCCTCTACCTTCTGGATCCAACCGTGCCAAGAACCTCCAAATGTTGGTACCCAGGTGAGGTTTCCCACTAAGTACTAGGCCAAGACAGAGCCCATAATGTATTGTGGTTGCACTGGAAGCTTCTGAATTCTGAAACATGGCAGACTTCTTTGATTCCTGGGCGGCCGTCCTCCACCAAAATCTCACTCGTTGACCCGACAACCATTCCTCCCAGAAGAAAACTTAGTTTTATTTTGAAGTGGATTTGAGAAGAAAAGTTTACTCTAGAGAGCCTTTATACTTAGAAAAATTCTTTGTCTTTCGAACCCCCCAACGGTACTTTGTATATATAGCATAGCAAGCAATACTTAGCAAAAATAGGGGTAACCTATTAGGATGGGAAATCCTAAGTATAGAGCTACTCATGGCATACTACAAAATCATCGCACTTGCAAAATAATACTAAGGGGAAAATCTACTAGAACATCCTACACATGCATACTACAGAATTTTGAAGATCACATGCATAGAATCAAAACTGGGATAAAATTATGAACAAGTGGTGTAACTTGCCTTATGTTGATAATATGGGTGTTGATTGTATTTCTCCGCAGCAATCGCACTCTCCGAACAATCTAATACGAGGACAAGGTAGTTCCAATTAAAACAATTGCAAACATAGCAAACACAACAAGGATGATCGAAAACATGCATGATGATTTAACATGACACAATGGTTATAATTAGTTTTATGAACATTAATATATCATATGATGCATGTATGAGTTCATTCAATGCAATAGGGTACTTGTTATTAATGATTACTTGCCAATATAAGGGTTTTGATAGTTCTATTGTAACACCTGTTCTAACTGTAGAATTAAATTTGTTTCTTGGGTTTACTGGATAGAGGACGTTAATACGAACCAGTAGGCGTTGGATTCACCCTAATCGGAGTTATAGATCTTTTTGTATGATTTAAATAGTGTTTAATGGGTTTTAAATGATTCATACAGTTTCTGTTGCCTAAAAATCAAACTAAAATTATATTTGTAATCTCCACGGAATTGTGATTTCAGGGACATATTATTTGTAATTTTCTGAATAGTATTTATTTTCTTATGAATTTATTACTCTATATAAGCCATTAAACCATTTATTTAATTGCTGCGAAACCTTATAGTATTTTACTGAACCATTTGCAGATTGATGATCTACATGGAACCAGCTTTCTATCGGTATATTATTTATATTTTTGTGACAAGCAATTAATTTACTATGAATTTAATGATTTATAAAGCCATTAAAACTAATTAAATTGCTACGGGTTAAATAATCTGCAAAGGCTAGATACAACCAGATATTCTTAAAGTACATTACAGTAGCTTCAATTTGATCTTCAATTTGATATATTATTCATATTTTTCGGAGTTACAGATTAAATTTCTTATGAATTTATTAAATTCATAAAAGACCATTAAAACTAATTAAATTTCTTATGAATTTATTAACCTAAAAGACCATTAAAACTAATTAAATTACTGCAGTAACCACATACAGTAAAAGTTGGATCTATTCTGATAAGATGATTCTACGTGAAATTATCTTCAATTTGGTATATTATACGAAATTTTTGGACATGGTATGAATTTCTAATGAATTTTACAAGTTAGATCTATAATATGCAATTTTAAATTCGAACGGAATATTCCGCTGACTGGACAGGTTGACTTTGCATGCTGACTGGGACTAGATGTTGACCTTATGTTGATGTGGCGTTGATGATGAAGATGACCAGGATGACGACATGGCACGCACCAGTTTGATTGGATCTCGACCGTCTGGATAGGATCCGGTGGCTAGAAGAAGAGATTGACCCGATTTTGGCTCACAATAGACAAGAAATTGATCTGTGTTAGAGAGACAAATCCGTAGGTCAAATTGAAAAACTCAGAACATGAAAGTTGTGGGGAATCATTATTCCTACCTTCTCACCAAAAGAATTTGGATTTGAAGAAACGAGCGCGAGTAGATCTTGGATTTACACCATAAGATCTGAAATATTGCGATACGAAATTCTCCGGCTGTGGTGGATGAAAAGAGGTGAGGTTTGTCGGGATTGAAAGATTTCGATGATTCCTACAACTTTCGTTTTTTGACCGAAGGCAAACGACGAAGTCTAGATGGGTTAAAAAGCGAAATAAGATTCGGAAATATGTAGATTCGGGATTTCGAGAATAGAAACTCGTACAGCCGTGGCGTCACGAGTTTATATGGGGGTTTAGGATGGTTTAGAGATAGGCCTTGGAGTAGAGAACAAGTAGAAACAAACGGAAGTCGATTCGGAGTTGTAGATAAAAAGTTATAGCAGTTTGAGTAGAGATAGGTTTAACAAAACAGATTTTACACGCTTTTTGGAGCAACCCGATCAATCACGTACGCGCGCGCGTGGCCTGGTCCGGTCGGTCCCTTGCTGGGCCGCGGCTCGTTTTTTTTTTACTTGTTTCCCTCATATCTTTTGCATACGAACTCCAAATGACATGATTCTTGTTTCTAAATTTTTCTAAAATCGAATAGATCATTATAGGATCAAATTTGTAATCTTTTTACTAGTTTGGAAGTAGTGGATTTATAAATCCTTGTATATTTCATTTTATTTATATCTTTATGTGTTTGTATTTGTCCCATAACTTTTTCATACTAGCTCCAAATGAGCTCAATTTTGTTTCTAAAATTTTGTAATATTAATTGGATCCTTTTATGCTATAATTTAGCAATAATCGCTGTCTTAGCAATAGTGGGTTTTAAAAAGTCAATTTAGTTACCCTTAGGAACATTTGAGCGAATCAACTATAGGATTTAGATACCAGGATTTGGATTCAGTTTGTGAGAACTTTGCATGGATGAAATGCTTATGAATGCTTCATGATTTTCATTTTGAAATCTTGCACACCAATTCTACAATCCATAATCAATCCATGCCCTTTTGCCTATATAGCTACTTAGGTCTTAACAAAAGAATATAAGATTTTGAATTCATGGTTAAGAGGATTTTCTATTTAAAAAGGTTCTTCTCTTTGAGAATTTTCAACATAGTCAAACAATCAATCAAACTTATTTATTTATTTCACATTCCAAAATTAGCGAATTTTGGGATGTGACAAATATTCATCCTTATCATGGAATTATTCATGATCAAGCTGCTTTAGCTTATAACGGTGAATCGCGATTATAATATTGTTCTCCAAAACTTTTTGGAGGATTAGGACGACTAGCGTCTCCAACCTTTTGAAGATTACCATCAAATATGAGAACATAAACTTTTTCATATTATACTCTATCATGTTATAATCAAAAACATCGTTTCATATATCGCAATATCTTCCACATATGATGTTCCTAGATAACCTTGATCTTAAAACAATCTTTTGAATATCAAGAATCATGCAGATAAACATGATACTTATATACTAACACTGGAATTGTTACTCTTGATTTAATACCAATTATTAAACTTCACGGAGTAACCAGAACTTACTGAAAGTTTGCAATACGACTTTTAGACTTTAGATTAACACTTCAAAACAATACGATACCATTTCATAAAGTAATAACCAGAATTCTATAGTTCTATTATCTCAACTATAACTAAACGCAAGGTGGTAAACGGATGCCAATGACTACAACAACTATGCAAATTCACTTTGATTTAATTTATGAGAAATAGTGTTCAACTTTTAATCATATTGCTGTTGAACTCCCACTCAAAACAATATCCCTCACATTGTTTTAGTGATCACACAAACCAAATTCACTACACCAAGTCCGATCATAACATGACATGATATAGTTTCAAAGGCGAACAATCATCATGTTCATCATATCATCTATATGAATCATGCTTTACCTTTCGGTATTCCGTGTTCCTAGACCATGTCTGTACATGTTAGGCTCATCAAGATCAAACCTTAGCTTCTGCATGAGCAAATATGGCTTGCTCCCATTGTATACACTCGCAGAATCTAACACACCCGATCATCACGTGGTGCTTCGAAACAACAAGCTTTGGCAACAGTGCATATAAGGACGAACACTCTATAACTTGATATTTTGTGAGAGGGATCAACTTATAATTCTACCGTCGCAAACTAAGCAATACAAGATGCATAAAAGGATTAACATCACATGCATTTCAAAATATGTGATATGATATGGCCTTTCTTCTTGTGCTTCCGATCTCTATCTTCAAGCACGAACATGATCTCCATCATTACCGGCGTGGCGCCAAGGTCAATGGAGCCGCTCCATGGTTGTCGTCCACCATCATCAACTATTATAACTACTTTGAATAATAGACACGCAGGTCTAGACCAAATTAAAACACAACCATATGGCTCCTGCCGGTTGCCGACTTACAATAAGGAACATTGCATACATCATATATAATCACAATCATGGCCATATCACATCACAACACACCCCTGCAAAACAAAGCTAGATGCCTCTAATTTTCTTTGCATGTTTTACGTGGTTTGGGGCTTTCATCAAGTGATATTCTAACTTACAAACAAGAACCACAACGTTGATACTAGTATTGTCAATCACCCATTGTAAATTGAATCTTCACTATGTTGGGAGAAACAGGCACCCGTAAAGCCACTTATGCAATACAAGTTGCATGCAAAGCGTGGAGCAAGTCTCATGAACGATGTCATGTAAGGTTAGCCCGGACCGCTTCATCCCACCATCCCGCAAGATGCAAAGTACACAAGAAGCAATCGGAAACAAAAGCATCAACGCCCACAATGACCATTGTGTTCTACTCGTGTAACAGATCAATATATAGAAAGAACTCTGATACCACTGTTGGGGTTCGTAGCATGGAAAGCAAAAAATTTCTACCGCATGCACACAAACTAGCCAAGATCTATCTACTAGATTGTAGAAATGAGTCGATTAGAGTCCTCACCCTCGAAGATTCCAAAGCGGTTAACGAGAGCAGATTCTCATGAGTGATGTAGTCGTACACTTGCCGATCTCAAGATCGCATAGATGATCCTTCTGGTGCTGCGTTCCGGCAGCGCTTCCGCAGTCGGTCACACGTTCGGTACTCGATGAAGACCTTCCTCTCCCTTGTTCCAGCAGGAAGCGGAGGTTGTAGTTCTCCCCTCGTGATTCCGACAGCATGTGGGCGTGGTGTCAGAAGTAGAGGGAAATCCTTCAGGGCTTCACCTAAGCTGGACCAGGTTATGGTTGATCTAGGGTTTCCGGTGATCTAGAGTTTAGAGGGCCATAGAGGAGGAGGCATGATCGGCGGCGGCTAGGCGGCGGCGTGGCTAGGTGGGGAGGGGCTGGTGTTGTGTGGTCTTGGGGCACCCCCTCCCCTCTGTTTATGAGAGAGAGGGAAGTTTGGGAGAGGGGAGTTTGAATCCTTCCCCAACTCCCTCTCCTAGTTGGCTTGTGGTGGAGGGAAAGAAGGATTCTTTCCTTCATCCACTAGGATACATTTTCCCAGTTTGACTTTTCAAACTTGCCTTTTGACTTTCAATTTGGAGCTTTATTTATTTCTTGCTAATGCCCAACCAAGTGACCTATGACATGATCTAATCATTCCATTTATCCATGAAACATTCATTTTCCCTTCCCTTTCCGGTCCGGTGAACCTTCAAGACCCTTCTAGAACCTCTCCGATGAAATCATCGGAATCATTCCCGAACTCCGGAATTGGACTTTCCTATATGAATCTTATTCTCCGGACCATTCCGGATCTCCTCGTGATATCCTGAATCCCATCCGAGACTCCAAACAACCTTCGGTCTCCCTAGTTACATTCCATATATACTAAATAACATTGAATTCTTAAGTGTGTCTCCCTATGGTTCGTGAATTATGCGGACATGACCGAGACACTTCTCCGATCAATAACCAATAGAGGAATCTGGAAATTCATATGGCTCCCACATATTTCTACGATTACTTTGCGATCAAATGAACCACTTACATACGATACCAATTTCCCTTTGTCTCGCGATAGTTTACTTATCCGAGGTTTGATCGTCGGTATCTCTGCATACCTAGTTCAACCTCGTTACCGATAAGTACTCTTTTCTCGTTCCTGTGATATGTGATCCCTTGTGAGCCAGTCACATGATTGCAAGCTAATTGGATGACATTCCACCGAGAGGGCCCAGAGTATATCTATCCATCATTGTGATGGACAAATCCCACTCTTGATCCATGTGCCTCAACACATACTTTCTGAACACTCAATGCCACCTTTATAGCCACCCAGTTATGGTGTGGTGTTTGATGTCATCAAAGCATCCATCCGGTGATGGTGATTAGCATGATCTCATGGTCGAAGGATTTAGGTTACTATGTATCTGAAAGCTTATAGCAACTGAAATATATTAAATGACTTGATCTTTATGCTATGCTTAACTATAGGAGTATGTCCATCACACCATTCTCCTAATGATATGATCTTGTTCTTAATAACATCTCAATGTTCATGATCAGGAAACCATGATCATATATTAACCAACAAGCTTGTTTAACAAGAGGCTTTACTAGGGACTCTTTTATGTTTACAAATCACACAAGTATTAATATTTCTGGTTAAGACAATTAGAGCATGGTATGTAAACATTTATCATAAGCGTGAAGACATGATAATAACCTCTTTACTATTGCCTCTTGGGCATATCTCCAACAGTCTCCCACTTGCACTAGAGACAATAAAATAGTTTCAAATATTTGTGTATTCAACACCTATGGCTTTCCGGTGTTGCATTTACACGATTTCTAGTGGTAAACTGATCTTCGGATCCAACTCTTTCAGGTGAGTGTGTAATTGCATGTCTTTGCGTCTCTACGCATCACTCATTCTCTAATGTGATGGCTTTGTATAAATTTGGTCCTTTGGTGAGACCTTTGGTTCCTTGGGGTTAAAACATGTTGATAATATTGTCGTACAATATATCTTCATGGTACTATCCCGCTATGAACCACACCTAGTTTGATAACAAACTACTTAACACAAATGCCATCTTTTGATTCTATAATAGTAGTCATATACTTAGCCTTTTGTTGTAGTATCTGTCACTATGTCTTAACTTTGGAACTCATCCAAATCCATTATGGAACTTACTTTACATTATATTGTGCCAACCTTAGTTTAGATTGAGATAAACTTAATTTGTACTTTGTGACAAAACTAGTATCAATGTAATACTTTTACAATGAACTAATCATCTATTTGTCACATCTACAAAAATAATATATTCTTAGTTCTTCAAAAAGATCATAAGAATATCCTTACTATCCTCCAATGATCATCTTATGAATCATTCTGGTATATGCTCATAACATTTAGAGCATAGGACATATATGGATTTGTACATATCATAGTATGATTGATATAAATACTCTTTGTGATTTCATACATCAAGTATCAATTATACTTGAATCTTTGTTTCACTTACCAAGTGTCGATACACTTGATTGATTTAATCCTTTCTGTGTGGCAAGAACCTTTCTTGTCATTTCCATATTGAACTCATTCAATATCTCATCTATGTACATTTGGTACAACCATATTAGCATTTCAATCTATCTATATAGATATTGATGCCAAATATTCAGGTTTTGCCTAAGTCTTTCATCGAGATGAAATTCTTAACATGTGTTAATAAAAGATACATCATTTCCAATCAACAATATGTCTTCCACATAATGTATTAGAAATATATCTTAGCGCTCACACTTAATTTCTTGCAAATGCAAGCATCTTCATCGTCTATGATGAATTTAAACTCTTTTAATAGTTTCATCATGGTGAAGATTCCAACACCACGATGCTCACTTAAACCATTGTAGTTTGCATACGCTTTTAACATCCTTTGAATTAACAAAACCCTATGGACCGTGTTATGTACAGTCCTAGGTAAGAATCTTGCCATAGCCAACCTTTGAACATTGTTGTGAACTCTTTTCCAACATGTCGACTATTTCATAGATGTGAAACATCCATGTCTATTTCTTTATAGATCCAAACACGACTATAAGGTTTTACACCTTTCCAGAGGGTCTTTCAAGTTCAAAGCTTGATTTCTCGTGTATGGAACTATCACGGATTTTATGGCTCCAATCCATTTGACGGAGTCAGGGCCCATCATCGCTTCTTTGCATGTAGTCGGTTCATTATTGTCAAATAATGATTCAACCCTCAAATCTTGGTATTTGAATTTTTATCCGACCTACTTGGTTCAATAGGAACTTAGACTTCCGTGACCACAACCTTTGAGGCACGTGAGCCATGAGCATTGTTGCTGCCTCTGGAACACTTTTCGGCGCTGCGCAACTTTGCACATATAGCTAAGGTTCTTTTAACCTTATCAAAGTTCTATTGTCCTCCCACTTAACTTTTCACGGAAAATTCCTTTCTCAAAGAAACTCGACGTTCTAAGCGACAAACATTTTTGTCTTTGGTGTTATGGAGGAATACTCAATGATTATTCGAAATAACATACAAAGATATGTTCATCTGATTTTTGTTTCAAACATCTTTCTTATGCATAGCATACCAATGTATAAGAAAGGACAACTCGGGTTTTATCCCAAACCATAACTTTATATGGTGTCATTTCAATGGATTATGATGGAGCTCTTTTTAGTGGAAGAACAGTAGTCTCTAAAGCTTTAATCTTTAAAATATAATGGCAATTTTATAAATTACACCTTTGATCTTACCATGTCAAACAAGGTTTCATTACATATCTAGAACGCTCCATACTCTTATGGTGTTTCGGGAAATGCAAATCCATGGAACGATTCCTCAAATCTAAGGTATTATGCTAAACTTGTAACTCAAATATCTTCATTTATGATCCTATCATAATTCTTTATTTTCTTGTTACATTGATTTTGCACTTCATCTTGAAAGTTTTGAACTTTTCAAATGTTTCACACTTCATCCTCATTAAGTAAATATTCATATATTCACTCAAATTTTTGGAGAAAGGATAAGAAGTTGAAATCCACCGCTCTTGCCTACACGTAATGGACTTCATACATCAAATATGTAAAAATTCCAATAATCTAGTTATTCGTTCCCTTTTGGCCTATGAATGGAGTTTTAATTATCTCTAGGAAAGTTTCACAAGCATCATTTGATAAAAAATCAAAAGACTCCAAAATTCCATCCACATGGAGTTTCTTCATGTTTTCTTTCCAATATAATTTAAACGGTGATGTCACTTCCTAAGTTATCTTTCAATCAATTTGTCTTTCAACATTTTCAGCACTGGTTTTATGGATGTGATTCCTCCAACGAGATTTGTAAATCATCCATCTTTTATGGATTACGAAAATTATTTGAATAACCCTTTTGTTCTCATAATACCTTATAAAACAAATCTTGAAGGAAAGCTTTGATTTCAATGAGCAACACAATAACCCTTTATTTGTTCTTGATGAACATCATCACATATTCTTTTGCTGGTTACTTAGGCCATTGTAGTTCATGAATTGTTTTGTTTCGTATGACGATTCACACCAACAAATTGAGTATCTAATACTTAAGAACCACATTATTTAACAAGCAAAGAATACAACCATAACACATATATCCTCTATATACCTAAGCTGAACAATTCTAATCTTTTCTTTTTTGCCATATATTTTTGAGATTCTCTTTCAATATTTCCTTTTCTGTTTGAAAGAATCTATCAACATCAATAGTGGAGCCATACACATGACACATAGTAAAAAGTATGTATAGTTAAATACCAATGTCTTTGGACTTGCACTTTGAAGTAGATCACCATCATCAAATGTTTGGTGTTCTTTCAAATTCCATTCTTTAGTAATCTATTGGTGTAGTAAACATTTTACCTACATCAAATATTCATCCTTATCATGGAATTGTTCATGATCAAGCTGCTTTAGCTTATAATGGTGAATCGCGAGTATAATGTTGTTCTCCAAAACTTTTTGGAGGATTAAGATGACTAGCGTCTCCAACCTTTTGAAGAGTCCCATCAAATATGAGAACATAAACTTTTCCATATTATACTCTATCATGTTATAATCAAAAACATCGTTTAATATATCGCAATATCTTCCGCATATGATGTTCCTAGATAACCTTGATCTTAAAACAATCTTTTGAATATCAAGAATCATGCAGATAAACATGATACTTATATACTAACACTGGAATTGTTACTCTTGATTTAATACCAATTATTAAACTTCACAGAGTAACCAGAACTTACTGAAAGTTTGCAATACGACTTTTAGACTTTAGATTAACACTTCAAAACAATACGATACCATTTCATAAAGTAATTAACCAGAATTCTATAGTTCTATTATCTCAATTATAACTAAACGCAAGGTGGTAAACGGATGCCAATGACTACATCAACTATGCAAATTCACTATGATTTAATTTATGAGAAATAGTGTTCAACTTTTAATCATATTGCTGTTGAACTCCCACTCAAAATAATATCCGTCACATTGTTTTAGTGATCACACAAACCAAATTCACTACACCAAGTCCGATCATAACGTGACATGATATAGTTTCAAAGGCGAACAATCATCATGTTCATCATATCATCTATATGACTCATGCTTTACCTTTCGGTATTCCGTGTTCCTAGACCATGTCTGTACATGTTAGGCTCATCAAGATCAAACCTTAGTGTCACATCCCAAGATTTTCCAAATCTTGTAATGTGAAAAATAAATGAATAAGATAAAACTTTGTTTGATTTTCAGAATGAGAAGAAACTTTTTGAATTCAAATGGGAACCTTCAAACCCATTTTGAACAAACAAATCCTAAAGGGATTTAAAAAGATAAACATTTGATAAAGGAAAATAAAATATTTTGGAATTACTATTTTGGATCTTTTAAATAAAAGGATTTGGTTTTCAAAAGAAATAGAAGTTTTATAAATAAGGATTATTTTATAGAGCCAAATTAAACCTTGGCCAAACTTTTGGAAATAAAACATTTTGTTTTGATTAAATATAGTAAAGGTTTATTTAAACAAATTAATAAGGATTTAATATCCAAGTTTTATTAATAAAGGTTTTACTATTTCCAAAACATCAAAACTTATTTATTTATTTAAAATAAGTTTTCCAAGTATTTATATTTCCAAATAAAACCTACTGACTTGGTTTTGAAAACAATTAGATTTCAAAAGGAGTTTTTAAATAAAACAAATCCTATTTGATTTAATAACAATGGTCTATTTTATTTAATTAATAATGGACCCTAAAATAAAATTATTATTTTGGTTTTGGAATTTTGGTTTATGTTACTGAACAGAACCAAATTCAAAGTTGCATTGTTTGGTGATTGTTTGAATCAATTTGAATTCTTGAGTGTTGTTTGAATTTTAAAACAGAAATTAGATTTGGGAAAAGAAAAACTTTCAGGAAGGAAAAAAATAGAAACAGGCAACAACCCAGTCGACAAAGCCCACTAAGCCCAACAAGACCCAGCCCAGCTCCCCCTCCCCGAAGAAAACGTTTTGCACTCCGATTCTAACCCGAACAGACGCTGACTGGTGGCCCTCTTCTCCCTCTCATTCCTCGCTGACAGCAGGGACCCACGCAGCCAGCTCACTCCTCCTTCTTCCTCGCGCAGACGACGCCTGCCGTTGCTGCCATTTACGCCGGCGTTGAATACGCGCTGATACCGCGACCGTTACTCGCCGTGACTGCATGCTATTAAATGCCTGCGCCTTCTCCTCCTTTTCCCTCAAACACCGCAGCACGAGAGCCCCCAGGCCGACGGAATTTCGAGCTGCAGCGCTACTGCTCCGACCACCGTTCCTCCCCGATTCCGGCCAAGCCTCTCCACCCCATGCCTCCCCAAGCACACGAGCACACTCCCCACTCACAGGCGCTTCTGTCTGTACCTTTTGTTCAACCGCGGGCGCCACAGAGCGTCGACTACGACAAGCCTCCGAGCGCCGCCGCGTCTGCCTTCTTCTCCGGCGAAGTCCCCAGGTAGAATCCGACCGCCCCTCTTCTTCTCCTTCACGCAGGCAGCTTCGCATTGATCGTGCGCGTCTAACCATGCTTCTTGTTTGCCCTCTCGTGACCCGTAGCACCGTCCTCGACCTCGACCGCGTGCAGCCGTCGCCAGACCTAACTCTGGCGAGGAATTACTGCTGTCCCTGAGCGCCCCTTGCCACGCCGACCACACGTCGAGCATCACCACGTCCCTGCAATCTCGGTAAGCATGTTGCCATCTTCCCTTGCTTCCTGTATCGCCGGCGCCGCCACCATCTGACCACACCGCCGCTCGCCGTTGACCTTGCGCCGCCAGTTCTTGGCTAGTGGATAGGAGCCGTTCGATTTAGATCGAAGAGACACGATAGATCCACTTATCAGCGAAAGGGTACGCGTCCTGTGCTGCACGATCTGTTTAGATCCAACGCGCCGCAGAGCCGATCCGACCGAACCGGTACCAGCGAATAGTGTTGCGACGCGTGGCCAGGTTTTCGATTTAAAAACAGATTGAAAACAGATTTGAATTGCAAATTGAAACTCTTGTAACTTCTGATCCACACGTCCAAAAATTTCAAACTTTATATCGTTGGAGTCAGTGGAACAAGCCCTAGACAACCATGGAATTTGTTTAGCAAATAGTATCTGTTAGATTGTTTGTTTTTACAGAAACTTGTGTATGCTTGTTTAGATTAGAAAAATTGTTCAAAAATGTTTTTGAGGTTGAAATCTTTGCAAATTGATTTGTGGTGAACTTACTGACCCTAGGAACGAACCCATGGTTTGGAAAATGGATTTGGTGAAGTTTAGTATGGATTAATTGTTTTAGCCCATTTCTAGCCAAATAAAAATATTGTTTTTGCTATGAAAATGTTTTTGAAGCAAAAACTTTGGGAAAATATTTTGGACCAAACCTACTGACCCAAAACACCAAGTTTTATGAATTAACAACTTATTTGGTGAACAACTTATGGTTGTTGCTTTGATAAAAATATTTTTCCACCACATAAAATAATGAATGGATTTAAAAATGGCTTATGGACAAAACTCTTTTGCAAATGACTTTGCCACTTTGGAAAATGACCACTTTGAACCTTATAAAGTTTAGAAGCCTAGTGGAGACCATCTTTGCAAATAGAACCATCTCTTGCATGCTTACATGCATGACTTAGATCCCATTGTTTTATGTGTGTGAATTGTTTGATTGATTATTGGTTTGGAATGCTAGTTGATATTGTGTTTGCTTGATTGATTGTAGTGAAGTTAGAAAAGTGTGAGACTAGCAAGATCAAGGAGTGAACCAACATTCCCTACCAAAAGAAAGGCAAGTTACACTATCATCTAAAGACCTACTATTTTCATTATACTTAGTGGATTTTGAAAACATGCATGAAAAGAATTTCTATACTTATGCTATGCTAAATCCTAATAGGATTCCCTATACATTCCTTAGTGAAAATAATGTAGTTGTTACATGCTTAGCCATGCTACATTTTGAAAAGACATACATGTTGAGATTTTATGAAGTTGAGAAAAGGACTTGTGATTTTATATAATAAAACAAGGACTCAATGAACCACCTGGGTGGCCAAGGATACTTTGAGTTCTGGAGAAGGTGGCAACAAAAGGAACCATGTCTATGGCAATCTCTTTGTGTTGTGCTCCAAAAGGAAAACCACCCAGGAAACTTAGAGATTGAACATGTTTCTCCAATTGTGGCTTTCGTGTGCAACCACATGCTATTTATGGCTCTGGCTTAGTCAACTACATTGGGAAGACCCATGCATTGTCTTCAGGATACTGGACATGAGGACCTGGAATCCTACATGGGTACTTGAAGACAAGCTAGCAATGATGTATGGGAGGACCCTCTGGAAAGACTTCGTCACATTCTCAATCTGCCGGTACTCCATCTTGGTGAGCACTAATCCAGTGGCCACTGGTGGCAAAAGGATGGGATTGTGACATGTGGGTAAAGTGTACTACTTCTGCAGAAGATAATAAAATCTAAGTACTTAGCCGTGTCCCCGGTTATAGACAATACTGAGCAACTAAAGTTTGAAGCTATGGGAAATCTCGACATTCTAATTTCTAAAAGAAAACTTTTGAAGACTTGATGCACTTGGGGGTACCAAGGAGTTCAAGAGATTTTGATAAAACTTGATGCACTTGGGGGTACCAAGGAGCTCAAGAGATTTTGATAAAACTTGATGCACTTGGGGTTACCAAGGAGTTCAAGGGATTTTTGACAAGGACTTGAACACTTGAGTTTTTACCAAGGAGTTCAAGGGATTTTTGAAAAGAAGATTTGACAAAGGACCAAAACCATTTTGAAAAGATAGGATAAAATTTTGCTTTTGCAAATAAGCCTAAAACTCTACTTAGCCAATTATGCATGTAATGATAGGATCCACTTATATTCAACTTAGTGGTGAAACTTGCCAATACAATTCAAATGTATTGACCCTTGTGGCTGTAACTTGTAATGTTGCAGGTTTGATTGATTTTAGTGAAGATTGATTGATTAGGATTACAAAGTCTACAACCAACATGTCTGCCTGTGGCACTTTGAAGATGAAGGACCCCATGACTATAGTTATTCCGCTGCAATGTAATGTAATAGCCAAATGAGCTATGTAAGATGTAATAAAATTATGTTATTCCTGGTTATAAAGTTATATTATGACCTTTGTTTCTTGATATTACATCTTAACTGTGGATGCTAGCTATTGATCCAGGGACTAGCATTGTAAACACAGGGGACTCCACCTTATATTGTTTAAAGGTTGGGACACTCCCTCTACAGATGGTATCAGAGCATTGTGTTGCCTGTAGGATTTGTAAACCCTAGGATTGGACAAAAACCCTTAGAAAAATAGGAGTTGTACTTGTTCCAAAAACTTATTTACAAAAAAACACTTGTAAACTCTTTCCTCAACCATTTTGGTTTCAACTCTACATCTCTTCTACTTCAACTTGATGGAAAAAACCTACCCATGGCCAAAGACTACACCATGTGCAAAGGACTTCTTCAACTCTAATGACTTCAACATCTTCAACTCTAATGACTTCAACATCTTCAAATCTAATGACTTCAACTCCTTCAACTCTAATGACTTCAACATCTTCAGCATATTCACCAAGGCCTTCCAACTTGGATACCACTAAGGACTACAAGTGAAACAAGGAAATCTTGCTCAAGATATGGAGACTGAGGGAATGCAAAAGTTAGAAGGAGCCTACATCATTTGAAGTATTGTAACCAAGAGTTTTTCTCAAGGAAACCATGACCTCATGTAAAGAAGAATCAACCAAGAAGGATGGAAAGATCACAAGTGAACCATATAGATGGACCACCATATTATAGACAAGTCAAACACACCAACTTATGTGGTGTAACAAAAATATTTTTTTGCCTAAGTATGTGCTTGAACTTTGTTGTTTGAGTGAAAAGTTGTTTGTGAATGCTTGCACATTGCTTGTGTGACTTGTGATGTGTGTGATTAGAATTGATTCCTTAGAAATATCTTGCCTATTCTAATCTCCATTCAACCCAAACAGATGACTACTCCAAGAGACTCCAACATTAAGGTTGATGACACCAACACCAACCAAGAGGACAACATGAAAGATCTTATAGCAACCCAGAACCAGTTGAACCAAGTGACAGCTCAATTCATAGCCAACACTAGTGGAGAAGATCCAACACTACAAGGATTTTTGGAAACTCAAGGCCAACTGATGCTCAAAGTGACTGATCAAATGATCAATATGGAAGAAAGCTTTTCCAAAAGAGTCTTTGACAACAAGGATGACAGAAATGTTATACTAGATGGAGCCCCAGCTTGCATTATTTGTGGAGACAAGGATCATACTTCCAAGGAGCATGGAGATCAATGCCCCAACTGTGAAGAGAAACATCCTGTTGGACAATGTCCCACCTCTCAAGCTACTTGCTACCTATGTGAAGGAAACAACCATGTTCCTATCCAATGCCCCATCTATTCCATTGTTGAACAAAGGAAACAAGGTGGAGTGCAACAAATGATTGCAAACCATCAAGAAGGATCCAAGTCTACCAATAAGGTTGATGACAAAGGAAAAGGACCACTTATACCTCCAAACAAGACAACCTAATTCAAAGGACCAAAGAAAGGACCTATGAACTATCCAAAGAGCAAGAGAAGGCCCAGGAAGCATGTAGACATTCCTGCCTACCAGATAACATATGAACAACATGAACTGGATGCACTCCTAGATTTGGAGAAACCCAAAAAGCAAAAGAAGGACAAAAGCCATGTGCAATGTCATAAATGTAAGGAAATGGGACACTATTCCAGTGAATGCCCAGAGAACCAGAAGAATAAGGAGATTGGCCAAGTGGTGTGCAACAACTGCAAAGAGCTAGGCCATTATGTGGCAACTTGTCCACAAGAACTACGTAAAGAACTCAAAGACATCAACTGTTTCAACTGCAAGAACCCAGGACATTATGCAAGCAACTGTCCAGAAAAGATGAAGAACAAGTTGAACAAGCCTATGGAGAAACTCAACCTTGGCCCATGAGTCAAGCATGGAAACTAAGGACAGAAATGCAAATGTTTGCCCAAAGAAGTTTTCCAGGATCCCAAGAAGGCCAATATGTAATTTTTGTTTGAAATTTTTTAAGGGTGGTAGTACCCTAGTTGTTTTGAGCCTACTTGTAACCCTAGCCTTCCCAAATCTCGGGACGAGATTTATTTTAAGGGTGGTAGCCTGTCACATCCCAAGATTTTCCAAATCTTGTAATGTGAAAAATAAATGAATAAGATAAAACTTTGTTTGATTTTCAGAATGAGAAGAAACTTTTTGAATTCAAATGGGAACCTTCAAACCCATTTTGAACAAACAAATCCTAAAGGGATTTAAAAAGATAAACATTTGATAAAGGAAAATAAAATATTTTGGAATTACTATTTTGGATCTTTTAAATAAAAGGATTTGGTTTTCAAAAGAAATAGAAGTTTTATAAATAAGGATTATTTTATAGAGCCAAATTAAACCTTGGCCAAACTGTTGGAAATAAAACATTTTGTTTTTATTAAAAGTAGTAAAGGTTTATTTAAACAAATTAATAAGGATTTAATATCCAAGTTTTATTAATAAAGGTTTTACTATTTCCAAAACATCAAAACTTATTTATTTATTTAAAATAAGTTTTCCAAGTATTTATATTTCCAAATAAAACCTACTGACTTGGTTTTGAAAATAATTAGATTTCAAAAGGAGTTTTTAAATAAAACAAATCCTATTTGATTTAATAACAATGGTCTATTTTATTTAATTAATAGTGGACCCTAAAATAAAATTATTATTTTGGTTTTGGAATTTTGGTTTATGTTACTGAACAGAACCAAATTCAAAGTTGCATTGTTTGGTGATTGTTTGAATCAATTTGAATGCTTGAGTGTTGTTTGAATTTTAAAACATAAATTAGATTTGGGCAAAGAAAAACTTTCAGGAAGGAAAAAAATAGAAACAGGCAACAGCCCAGTCGACAAAGCCCACTAAGCCCAACAACACCCAGCCCAGCTCCCCCTCCCAGAAGAAAACGTTTCGCACTCCGTTTCTAACCCGAACAGACGCTGACTGGTGGCCCTCTTCTCCCTCTCATTCCTCGCTGACAGCAGGGACCCACGCAGCCAGCTCACTCCTCCTTCTTCCTCGCGCAGACGACGCCTGCCGTTGCTGCCATTTACGCCGGCGTTGAATACGCGCTGATACCGCGACCGTTACTCGCCGTGACTGCACGCTATTAAACGCCTGCGCCTTCTCCTCCTTTTCCCTCAAACACTGCAGCATGAGAGCCCCCAGGACGACGGAATTTCGAGCTGCAGCGCTACTGCTCCGACCATCGCTCCTCCCCGATTCCGGCCAAGCCTCTCCACCCCGTGCCTCCCCAAGCACACTCCCCACTCACAGGCGCTTCTGTCTGTACCTTTTGTTCAACCGCGGGTGCCCCAGAGCGTCAACTACGACAAGCCTCCGAGCGCCTCCGCGTCTGCCTTCTTCTCCGGCGAAGTCCCCAGGTAGAATCCGACCGCCCCTCTTCTTCTCCTTCACGCAGGCAGCTTCACATTGATCGTGCGCGTCTAACCATGCTTCTTGTTTGCCCTCTCGTGACCCGTAGCACCGTCCTCGACCTCGACCGCGTGCAACCGTCGCCAGACCTAACTCTGGCGAGGAATTACTGCTGTCCCTGAGCGCCCCTTGCCACGCCGACCACACGTCGAGCATCACCACGTCCCTGCGATCTCGGTAAGCATGTTGCCATCTTCCCTTGCTTCCTGTATCGCCGGCGCCGCCACCATCTGACCGCACCGCCGCTCGCCTTTGACCTTGCGCCGCCAGTTCTTGGCTAGTGGATAGGAGCCGTTCGATTTAGATCGAAGAGACACGATAGATCCACTTATCAGCGAAATGGTACGCGTCCTGTGCCGAACGATCTGTTTAGATCCAACGCGCCGCAGAGCCGATCCGACCGAACCGGTACCAGCGAATAGTGTTGCGACGCGTGGCCAGGTTTTCGATTTAAAAACAGATTGAAAACAGATTTGAATTGCAAATTGAAACTCTTGTAACTTTTGATCCACACGTCCAAAAATTTCAAACTTTATATCGTTGGAGTCAGTGGAACAAGCCCTAGACAACCATGGAATTTGTTTAGCAAATAGTATCTGTTAGATTGTTTGTTTTTACAGAAACTTGTGTATGCTTGTTTAGATTAGAAAAATTGTTCAAAAATGTTTTTGAGGTTGAAATCTTTGCAAATTGATTTGTGGTGAACTTACTGACCCTAGGAACGAACCCATGGTTTGGAAAATGGATTTCGTGAAGTTTAGTATGGATTAATTGTTTTAGCCCATTTCTAGCCAAATAAAAATATTGTTTTTGCTATGAAAATGTTTTTGAAGCAAAAACTTTGGGAAAATATTTTGGACCAAACCTACTGACCCAAAACACCAAGTTTTATGAATTAACAACTTATTTGGTGAACAACTTAAGGTTGTTGCTTTGATAAAAATATTTTTCCACCACATAAAATAATGAATGGATTTAAAAATGGCTTATGGACAAAACTCTTTTGCAAATGACTTTGCCACTTTGGAAAATGACCACTTTGAACCTTATAAAGATTAGAAGCCTAGTGGAGACCATCTTTGCAAATAGAACCATCTCTTGCATGCTTACATGCATGACTTAGATCCCATTGTTTTATGTGTGTGAATTTTTTGATTGATTATTGGTTTGGAATGCTAGTTGATATTGTGTTTGCTTGATTGATTGTAGTGAAGTTATAAAAGTGTGAGAATAGCAAGATCAAGGAGTGAACCAACATTCCCTACCAAAAGAAAGGCAAGTTACACTATCATCTAAAGACCTACTATTTTCATTATACTTAGTGGATTTTGAAAACATGCATGAAAAGAATTTCTATACTTATGCTATGCTAAATCCTAATAGGATTCCCTATACATTCCTTAGTGAAAACAATGTAGTTGTTACATGCTTAGCCATGCTACATTTTGAAAAGAGATACATGTTGAGATTTTATGAAGTTGAGAAAAGGACTTGTGATTTGATATAATAAAACAAGGACTCAATGAACCACCTGGGTGGCCAAGGATACTTTGAGTTTTGGAGAAGGTGCCAACAAAAGGAACCATGTCTATGGCAATCTCTTTGTGTTGTGCTCCAAAAGGAAAACCACCCAGGAAACTTAGAGATTGAACATGTTTCTCCAATTGTGGCTTTCGTGTGCAACCACATGCTATTTATGGCTCTGGCTTAGTCAACTACATTGGGAAGACCCATGCATTGTCTTCAGGCTACTGGACATGAGGACCTGGAATCCTACATGGGTACTTGAAGACAAGCTAGCAATGATGTATGGGAGGACCCTCTGGAAAGACTTCGTCACATTCTCAATCTGCCGGTACTCCATCTTGGTGAGCACTAATCCAGTGGCCACTGGTGGCAAAAGGATGGGATTGTGACATGTGGGAAAGTGTACTACTTCTGCAGAAGATAATAAAATCTAAGTACTTAGCCGTGTCCCCGGTTATGGACAATACTGAGCAACTAAAGTTTGAAGCTATGGGAAATCTCGACTTTCTAATTTCTAAAAGAAAAATTTTGAAGACTTGATGCACTTGGGGGTACCAAGGAGCTCAAGAGATTTTGATAAAACTTGATGCACTTGGGGGTACCAAGGAGCTCAAGAGATTTTGATAAAACTTGATGCACTTGGGGTTACCAAGGAGTTCAAGGGATTTTTGACAAGGACTTGAACACTTGAGTTTTTACCAAGGAGTTCAAGGGATTTTTGAAAAGGAGATTTGACAAAGGACCAAAACCATTTTGAAAAGATAGGATAAAATTTTGCTTTTGCAAATAAGCCTAAAACTCTACTTAGCCAATTATGCATGTAATGATAGGATCCACTTATATTCAACTTAGTGGTGAAACTTGCCAATACAATTCAAATGTATTGACCCTTGTGGCTGTAACTTGTAATGTTGCAGGTTTGATTGATTTTAGTGAAGATTGATTGATTAGGATTACAAAGTCTACAACCAACATGTCTGCCTGTGGCACTTTGAAGATGAAGGACCCCATGACTATAGTTTTTCCGCTGCAATGTAATGTAATAGCCAAATGAGCTATGTAAGATGTAATAAAATTATGTTATTCCTGGTTATAAAGTTATATTATGACCTTTGTTTCTTGATATTACATCTTAACTATGGATGCTAGCTATTGATCCAGGGACTAGCATTGTAAACACAGGGGACTCCACCTTATATTGTTTAAAGGTTGGGACACTCCCTCTACACTTAGCTTCTGCATGAGCAAATCTGTCTTGCTCCCATTGTATACACTCGCAGAATCTAACACACCCGATCATCACATGGTGCTTCGAAACAACAAGCTTTGGCAACAGTGCATACTAAGGACGAACACTCTATAACATGATATTTTGTGAGAGGGATCATCTTATAATGCTACCGTCGCAAACAAAGCAATACAAGATGCATAAAAGGATTAACATCACATGCAATTCAAAATATGTGATATGATATGGCCTTTATTCTTGTGCTTCCGATCTCCATCTTCAAGCACGAACATGATCTCCATCATCACCGGCGTGGCGCCAAGGTCAATGGAGCTGCTCCATGGTTGTCGTCCACCAGCATCAACTATTATAACTACTTTGAATAATAGACATGCAGGTCTAGACCAAATTAAAAGACAACCATATGGCTCCTGCCGGTTGTCGACTTACAATAAGGAACATTGCATACATCATATATAATCACAATCATGGCCATATCACATCACAACACACCCCTGCAAAACAAAGTTAGATGTCTCTAATTTTCTTTGCATGTTTTACGTGGTTTGGGGCTTTCATCAAGTGATATTCTAACTTACAAACAAGAACCACAACGTTGATACTAGTATTGTTAATCACCCTTTGTAAATTGAATCTTCACTATGTTGGGGGAAACAGGCACCCGCAAAGCCACTTATGCAATACAAGTTGCATGTCAAGCGTGGAGCAAGTCTCATGAACTATGTCATGTAAGGTTAGCCCAGACCGCTTCATCCCACCATCACGCAAGATGCAAAGTACACAAGAAGAAATCGACAACAAAAGTATCAACGCCCATAATGACCATTGTGTTCTACTCATGCAACAGATCTACATATAGACACATCTCTGATACCACTGTTGGGGTTCGTAGCACGGAAAACAAAAAATTTCTACCGCATGCACACAAACAAGCCAAGATCTATCTACTAGATTGCAGCAACGAGTCGATTAGAGTACTCACCCTCGAAGATTCCAAGCGGTTAAAGAGAGTAGATTCTCATGGGTGATGTAGTCGTACACTTGCCGATCTGAAGATCGCGTAGATGATCCTTCCGGTTCTGCGTTCCGGCAGCGCTTCCGCAGTCGGTCACACGTTCGGTACTCGATGAAGACCTTCCTCTCCTTTGTTCCATCAGGAAGCGGAGGTTGTAGTTCTCCCCTCGTGATACCGACAGCACAACGGCGTGGTGTCGGAAGTAGAGGGAAAATCCTGCAGGGCTTCGCCTAAGCTGGACCAGGTTATGGTTGATCTAGGGTTTCCGGTGATCTAGATTTTAGAGGGCCAGAGAGGAGGAGGCATGATCTACGGCGGCTAGGTGGCGGCGCGGCTAGGTGGGGAGGGGTTGGTGTTGTGTGGTCTTGGGGCACCCCCTCCCCTCTATTTATGAGATAGAGGAAGTTTGGGAGAGGGGAGTTTGAATCCTTCCCCAACTCTCTCTCCTAGTTGGCTTGTGGTGGAGGGAAAGAAGGATGCTTTCCTTCCTCCACTAGGATACATTGTCCCAGTTTGACTTTTCAAACTTGCCTTTTGACTTTCAATTTGGAGCTTTATTTCTTTCTTGATAATGCCCAACCAAGTGACCTATGACATGATCTAATCATTCCATTTATCCACGAAACATTCATTTTCCCTTCCCTTTCCGGCCCGGTGAACCTTCAAGACCCTTCTAGAACCTCTCCGATGAAATCATCGGAATCGTTCCCGAACTCCGGAATTGGACTTTCCTATATGAATCTTATTCTCCGGACCATTCCGGATCTCCTCGTGATATCCCGAATCCCATCCGAGACTCCAAACAACATTCGGTCTCCCTAGTTACATTCCATATCTACTAAATAACATTGAATTATTAAGTGTGTCTACCTATGGTTCGTGAATTATGCGGACATGACCGAGACACTTCTCCGATCAATAACCAATAGAGGAATCTGGAAATTCATATGGCTCCCACATATTTCTACGATTACTTTGCGATCAAATGAACCACTTACATACGATACCAATTTCCCTTTGTCTCGCGATAGTTTACTTATCCGAGGTTTGATCGTCGGTATCTCTGCATACCTAGTTCAACCACGTTACCGATAAGTACTCTTTTCTCGTTCCTGTGATATGTGATTCCTTGTGAGCCAGTCACATGATTGCAAGCTAATTGGATGACATTCCACCGAGAGGGCCCTGAGTATATCTATCCATCATTGTGATGGACAAATCCCACTCTTGATCCATGTGCCTGAACACATACTTTCCGAACACTCCATGCCACCTTTATAGCCACCCAGTTACGGTGTGGTGTTTGATGTCATCAAAGAATCCATCCGGTGATGGTGATTAGCATGATCTCATGGTCGAAGTATTTAGGTTACTATGTATCTGAAAGCTTATAGCAATTGAAATATATTAAATGACTTGATCTTTATGCTATGCTTAACTATAGGAGTATGTCCATCACACCATTCTCCTAATGATATGATCTTGTTGTTAATAACATCTCAATGTTCATGATCAGGAAACCATGATCATATATTAACCAACAAGCTAGTTTAACAAGAGGCTTTACTAGGGACTCTTTTATGTTTAGAAATCACACAAGTATTAATATTTCTGGTTAATACAATTATAGCATGATATGTAAACATTTATCATAAGCGTGAAGACATGATAATAACCTCTTTACTATTGCCTCTCGGGCATATCTCCAACAGTCTCCCACTTGCACTAGAGACAATAATATAGTTTCAAATATTTGTGTATTCAACACCTATGGCTTTCCGATGTTGTATTTACATGATTGCTAGTGGTAAACTGATCTTCGGATCCGACTCTTTCAGGTCAGTGTGTAATTGCATGTCTTTGCGTCTCTACGCATCACTCATTCTCTAATGTGATGGCTTTGTATAAATTTGGTCCTTTGGTGAGACCTTTGGTTCCTTGGGGTTAAAACATGTTGATAATATTGTCCTACAATATATCTTCATGGTACTATCCCGCTATGAACCACACCTAGTTTGATAACAAACTACTTAACACAAATGCCATCTTTTGATGCTATAATAGCAGTCATATACTTAGCCTTTTGTTGTAGTATCTGCCACAATGTCTTAACTTTGGAACCATCCAAATCCATTATGGAACTTACTTTACATTATATTGTCCCACCCTTAGTTTAGATTGAGATAAACTTAATTTGTACTTTGTGACAAAACTAGTATCAATGTAGTACCTTTACAATGAACTAATCATCTATTTGTCACATCTACAAAAATAATATATTCTTAGTTCTTCCAAAAGATCATAAGAATATCCTTACTATCCTCCAATGATCATCTTATGAATCATTCTGGTATATGCTCATAACATTTAGAGCATAGGACATATATGGATTTGTACATATCACAGTATGATTGATATAAATACTCTTTGTGATTTCATACATCAAGTATCAATCTATACTTGAATCTTTGTTTCACTTACCAAGTGTCGATACACCAAGTCCGATCATAACGTGACATGATATAGTTTCAAAGGCGAACAATCATCATGTTCATCATATCATCTATATGACTCATGCTTTACCTTTCGGTATTCCGTGTTCCTAGACCATGTATGTACATGTTAGGCTCATCAAGATCAAACCTTAGATTCTGCATGAGAAAATCTGGCTTGCTCCCATTGTATAAACTCGCAGAATCTAACACACCCGATCATCACGTGGTGCTTCGAAACAACAAGCTTTGGCAACAGTGCATACTAAGGACGAACACTCTATAACTTGATATTTTGTGAGAGGGATCATCTTATAATGCTACCGTCGCAAACTAAGCAATACAAGATGCATAAAAGGATTAACATCACATGCAATTCAAAATATGTGATATGATATGACCTTTCTTCTTGTGCTTCCGATCTCCATCTTCAAGCACGAACATGATCTCCATCATCATCGGCGTGGCGCCAAGGTCAATGGAGCCGCTCCATGGTTGTCGTCTCACAACATTAACTATTATAACTACTTTGAATAATAGACACGCAGGTCTAGACCAAATTAAAAGACAACCATATGGCTCCTGCCAGTTGCCGACTTACAATAAGGAACATTGCATACATCATATATAATCACAATCATGGCCATATCACATCACAACACACCCCTGCAAAACAAAGTTAGATGCCTCTAATTTTCTTTGCATGTTTTACGTGGTTTGGGGCTTTCATCAAGTGATATTCTAACTTACGAACAAGTACCACAACGTTGATACTAGTATTATTAATCACCCGTTGTAAATTGAATCTTCACTATGTTGGGAGAAACAGGCACCCGCAAAGCCACTTATGCAATACAAGTTGCATGTCAAGCGTGGAGCAAGTCTCATGAACGATGTCATGTAAGGTTAGCTCGGACCGCTTCATCCCACCATCCCGCAAGATGCAAAGTACACAAGAAGCAATCGACAACAAAAGCATCAACGCCCACAATGACCATTGTGTTCTACTCGTGCAACAGATCTACATATAGACACAACTCTGATACCACTGTTGGGGTTCGTAGCATGGAAAACAAAAATTTCTACCGCATGCACACAAATAAGCCAAGATCTATCTACTAGATTGTAGCAACGAGTCGATTAGAGTACTCACCCTCGAAGATTCCAAGCGGTTAACGAGAGCAGATTCTCATGGGTGATGTAGTCGTACACTTGCCGATCTCAAGATCGCGTAGATGATCCTTCCGGTGCTGCGTTCCGGCAGCGCTTCCGCAGTCGGTCACACGTTCGGTACTCGATGAAGACCTTCCTCTCCCTTGTTCCATCAGGAAGCGGAGGTTGTAGTTCTCCCCTCGTGATTCCGACAGCACGACGACGTGGTGTCGGAAGTAGAGGGAAATCCTGTAGGGCTTCGCCTAAGATCGACCAGGTTATGGTTGATCTAGGGTTTCCGGTGATCTAGAGGTTAGAGGGCCAGAGAGGAGGAAGCATGATCTACGGCGGCTAGGCGGCGGCACGGCTAGGTGGGGAGGGGCTGGTGTTGTGTGGTCTTGGGGCACCCCCTCCCCTCTATTTATGAGAGGGAGGGCAGCTTGGGAGAAGGGAGTTTGAATCCTTCCCCAACTCCCTCTCCTAGTTGGCTTGTGATGGAGGGAAAGAAGGATTCTTTCCTTCCTCCACTAGGATACATTGTCCCGATTTGACTTTTCAAACTTGCCTTTTGACTTTCAATTTGGATCTTTATTTCTTTCTTGCTAATGCCCAACTAAGTGACCTAGGACATGATCCAATCATTCCATTTATCCATGACACATTCATGTTCCCTTCCCTTTCCGGTCCGATGAACCTTCTAGACCCTTCTAGAACCTCTCCGATGAAATCATTGGAATCATTTCCGAACTCCAGAATTGGACTTTCCTTATATGAATATTATTCTCCGGACCATTCCGGATATCCTCATGATATCCCGGATCCCATCCGAGACTCCTCGGTCTCCCTACTTACATTCCATATCTACTAAGAAACATCGAATCCTTAAGTGTGTCTCCCTACGGTTCGTGAATTACACGGACATGACCGAGACACTTCTCCAATCAATAAACAATAGAGGAATCTGGAAATTCACATGGCTCCCAGATATTTCTATGATTACTTTGCGATCGAATGAACCACTTACATACGATACCAATTTCCCTTTGTCTCGCGATAGTTTACTTATCCGAGGTTTGATCGTCGGTATCTCTGCATACCTAGTTCAACCTCGTTACCGATAAGTACTCTTTTCTCGTTCCTGTGATATGTGATCCCTTGTGAGCCAGTCACATGCTTTCCACCGAGAGGGCCCAAAGTATATCTATACGTCATACGGATGGACAAATCCCACTCTTGATCCATGTGCCACAAGACATACTTTCCGAACACTCAATGACACCTTTATGGCCACCCAGTTACGGTGTCGTGTTTAATGTCATCAAAGCATCCATACGGTGAAGGTGATTAGCATGATCTCATGGTCGAAGGATTTAGGTTACTATGTATCTGAAAGCTTTTAACAACTGAACTATATTAAATGACTTGATCTTTATGCTATGCTTAACTATAGGGGTATGTCCATCACACCATTCTCCTAATGATATGATCTTGTTGTTAATAACATCGCAATGTTCATGATCAGGAAACCATGATCATATATTAACCTACAAGCTAGTTTAACAAGAGGCTTTACTAGGGACTCTTTTATGTTTACAAATCACACAAGTATTAATGTTTCCGGTTAATACAATTATAGCATAGTATGTAAAAATTTATCATAAGCGTGAAGACATTATATTAACCTCTTTATTATTGCGTCTTGGGAATATCTCCAACACTTAGAGTAGAGTTCAATCGAGGTCGTACCCTCTTACGGTGCATCGGCATCATGTAGATGGACAAGTTCTCGCTTTCAAGCGAGTGTTGATGCACCAAGCTTGGTGAAAATGCCTCTGTGTATTGATGCAATGAGAGGATTGAAGATTTACCTATAATTCTTAAATCTTTACATTGGTTACCTTTGTAGGGGAACACTTCATAGTACTCTTCCTTCATAGCAGGGAGTTCAGGATCCTGCATGTTAGTATAGCAAGGTTCTATCTCTAGTTCATTTTTATTAATGCTCTCTATATCAGTGTCTAGGAACAAGGCCTCCACAGAACAATTATCAATAGTTTTAGCATCATAAAAATCACTACTAGAGTGAGAGGCATCACAAACAAAAGTTGTAGTGTGACTCTCTTTGTCAACCTCACCTTTTTGTTCCTCCTTTTCATAGACTAGTGTATTAATAGCAATGATAGAATCAAAAGTAGGAGTTGAAGGTGTGAGTGGGTGATCAATCCGTTCTTCCTCCTCTTCCTTGTGCTCCTTTTCCTCTATGCTCTTTAGTGATTCCTGCAAAAGGTTATCTTTCTCCATGGCGGTTTTAGATCGCTTCAAAAATATAATACTAATGCATTATTACTTAAATTATTTTCACAAAAGAGGAATATGAGGTATACTAAATTAAAAACTCCATCAAGTGCTTCACATTCAACATCAATACTTCCTAGTCTAAATACCATTTCAGATGCACCTTTGAAAAGAACGTATTCTAATACTTCTAAACTAGCATAGGATTTATCTCTATTATAATTTTCTAGAGTAGGATTGTTGGAACACTTACATTGAAAATTAAGGTGGTCATCTGTTTTACAATTTTTGCAATAAATCCATCATTAATACGCAACCATAATGAATGCCCTTCCAATAGGTTTATCATTTTCTCTATCAGATCATATCTAGCAACCAGGTTTGATAAATTTGAATCCTTTATCTCCTCCAATTCTTGTATTATCAGTTTAACATAATTTATCTTGGAAGACATGATTAGTAGCAGTTTTTATAAATTTTTGGTTTTGTAATTTTTTTTTGTTTTCAATATAAAAGAAAGAAGTAAGATAATAGCAACAAATAGAAATAAACTATGTGCGAGTAGATAGGTAATAACCTGAACTCTTTGCTCCCCGGCAACGTTGCCAATTTGATGACTAGGTTCCTGCACCAACAACAGGGTTATTGTAGTACTTGTAGTAGCAAATATTTAAAGAGTTTGTCCCAATGAGAGCTCGGCGAATGGAAACAACACGACCCTGTAGCCACGTTGTCAATGCGGCCACGTTCGCACCCAAACCGTGGTTTGGAAATAGCATATTCTATAAGTTACTAACATAAATGAATTTAAGATGATTTGTAACAACTACTACTAGGACTTGAAGAAAACTAGAACAAAAGTAAAACAAGAAATAGGTGAATGAAATGAGATGGAATATGAATGTAGATAAGGAATGAAGTAAAATATTAATGGTATAATTACTCAAGTAATATAGTGTATACCGGTGTGCATGATAAGTGCTTATGGAATAGCTATAAACTGTACTTGTGGCAGTCCCTCAAATACTGTTGTCTCCCACCGTTGGGAAGTGGCAACCAGACAACTCAACTATCCACACCCTCTCCGGACATGGGCCATCTCACAAGAGAATAGTGTATTAAGGTAATAAGACCAGGGCAAATGCATTAAGTTATATGGACAACCGTACTCCTAAGCAAGTGTGCTAGTCACAAGATATCTCGTTCGTCACTTTGGGGGTCAAGCAATTTGCAACACTATACCTATCTATATCATGAGTGATATTGGGGGAACTCTAGGCGGTGCATCCTAAGATTCTATTGACTCCACAAATCACTTATAGCAAATAGCCTATTAGTTCTACCCATGGAAGAGCAT
Organism: Avena sativa; assembly: GCA_916181665.1. Taxonomy (NCBI): domain Eukaryota; kingdom Viridiplantae; phylum Streptophyta; class Magnoliopsida; order Poales; family Poaceae; genus Avena; species Avena sativa. Next base: position 178,886,137 of record OV702284.1, on the reverse strand, counting down.
ATATTAATGATAAGTTTTGTGACACACCGTGAATCCCTAGTAAATTCCTCAATAATGGATTGGACGTCTCCAACCACTAGAATAATATCATGACTAGAGAAATGTAAAGAAAAAGCACAAAGATATTAATTAACAATAACACACCACACTTCAATTACTCAAATCATCATAAAATTAATAAAAGGGGATTCAAGACATGTTACAACCCATCACAGAGACCATGATGGGGAAGGATGAAGTAGTAGCGATGGACATGGCGATGTCGGCGTGGTGATGGCGGCGTCCTCCTACTCTTCCTCTTCTTGCTTGGATGGCTTGATGGTGTTGATGGAGATCTAGATCTTGGTGGAGTTGTAGAGTCTATGGAGGCGGCATGGCGCCAGGGCGCCGCCGTGGAGGCGGTAGATAGGATCTAGATCTTGTATGTGGTGTCTTTAGGCTTCCTCATCTCTCCCTTGATGTAGAGGTCCCAACCCGATAAGGTAGAGATCCCTGTGTTTACAATGCTAGTCCCTGGATCAATAACTAGCATCCACAGTTTAAGATGTAATATCAAGGAACAAAGGTCTTATTACAACTTATAACCAGGAATAAAATAATACATTACATCTTACATAGATAATTTGGCTATCTCATTACAATGCAGCAGAAATATCTATATAGCATGGAGTCCTTTATCTTCAAAGTGCCACAGGCAATCATGTTGGTCGTAGACTTGTAATCCTATTCAACACACTTCACTAACATCAAACAAACCTGCAACATAATAAGTTACAGCCACAAGGGCCAATACATTTGAATTGTATTGGCAAGTGATACTATGGTATAATAGTGGTATCTATCATCTATATGCATTTGGCTAAGTGGAGCTTAGGATTGCTTTGCTCAAAATAAGGTTTTCCTTATAAGTTGAAAACACTAAGTTTTTGTTTGTCAAAATCACCCAAGGCATCTACCAATATAAAATTGAAGATCCTTTAACCCTTGTTCAACCACAAGCTTTTAACTTAGAAATTGGGATGAGGAGATCCTTGTTAGCTTCCATGTTTTGATGCTCAAATTGTCTATTGTCGGGGAAACGGCTAAGTACTTAGATTCTTCCTTCTCGAGAGGTGGTGCACTTTCCCCACAAGACTCGACATGCATCGAGACAAGACCTTTCAGAAGCCTTCCGTTAGACCAAATGGACGCGTTCCAAACCTATCACCCCTACCACCTTCTGTCCATCTGGCTAAGTTATTGCAACCTATATGATCCAGGCAGAGCCCATATTGTCATGTGGCTGCACTAGAAGCATCTCAACATTTGACATCTCAAATCTCTTTGTTCCTGGGTGGCATTCCACAAGTGAGATACATAGGGTAGGACATGAAAATGGGCCCCTGGTAACCACTCAACAAAAATCCATCCAAGCAATTACGATTCCACCCAGGTGTTTCATTCACTTAGTTGTTTTATTAAACAAAACACAAGTCATAGACTTAGAAATATTTCATAGCATGTATATAATCCACCCTTGTTTTCTACTAGCTAGGCTAAGGATGATAGTAGTAAGGATCTTAACTTAGGGAAAATTCTACTAAGGCATCATCTACTAGGATTTACCATGGCATAGTATACTTAGTAAATATTCCATGCAAGTCCTACTCAAAATATCACTAATGCATAGTGAAAATAATAGGACAAAATGTATGAAGCACCACTTGCCTTTTTAGTATAGAATATAGATACACTTCTTGATCTTGCAATGGTCACACTCTTCAAAGTTCACTACAATTCAATCAAGGCACAAATTCAATCTAGCATTCAAACAATTTCACCACATAAAATAATGAAAACAAAAAATGCATGCAAGCATGCAAAAAGATTGTTTTATTTGGAAAGGTGGTTTATAATAGGCTATAAACATTTTAAAACACTTATTGGTCTTTTATAAAAGTGGCAAAACCATTCAAAATCAAGTTAGTGAAAATGGCCATTTTAAATCATTTTTGTTTTGCTAGAAATGATTTAAATCAAAGTAAAAATTTCTAATCTTTGCCAAATATATTTTTAAACAAAAATTTTAGTGTTTATGGTCAAAGTGTTTAAATCAAATCCATTTACAAAAAAAGTTCACTCAAAATCATTTTTAAATAATAGCAACATTTTGTTTTACTAGAAATGCCTTTATTCAAAGGAATAATTCCTTAGTGTCACAAAACATACTCTTAAATCCAAATGTTGGTTTTTATGGTCAGTAGGTTCAAAACAAATCATTTGCAAAAGATTTTGCCCTAAAAACATTTCTAGATTAAATTTTATACACAAAATAGACCTAATAATGTTTCTTCAAAAACAACAAATTTTCAGAAGCAAAATACTAAACTAAGGGCATGGTTGCAAAGTTTGTATTTTTCTGAATCCATTAATATAAAATTTGCAAATTTTGGACGTGTAGATCTAAAGTTATGAATTTTTCAAATCCAAACACTAAATAGAATGTTTCTGTTTTTAAAACGAAGTCTGTGGCACGCATCACGTTCTTACTGGACGATAACGGTTCGTGTGGACCACACAGCTACAGCCGTTGGATATAAAGAGATCTGTGTGGCTCAGATTGGATATAACGATTCGTTTTAAGTGATCTATTTGGTCCACACGATTAAGATCTAACGGTTTAAACGCATCAACCATTATCTGGCGGCGCTGGCGACTGATGCGCGGCGACGGCTCTCTGGTGACGATGTTGCCGACGAAATAGGAAGCGATAAAGGAAGAGGAATGGCTCATCGTGTTCGCCGTGGAGTGAGGATGCTCGAGGTGGTCGTCATCGACGAAGGGGCGCACGAGGTTGGGCTGAATCGCTCGTCAGAGATGTTGCTGATAACGGTGTGCTTAGGCTATCGTTGTTGGAGAAGTTACGGTCCATGCTAAGGAAAAGAAAGGAGTGCGTCAGACGTGCACGAGAGAGGCGAGCAAGATCGTGTCAACCAAAGAGGAGGGGGCGGTCAGGGATTACCGGGGAGGCTGCCGGAGTCGAAGTAGTCCGTGGTGGCGCTCGGGTGATGACGAAGCCGAGCTTCTAGGGCGCGCTCGGGCGAGATGGGGCTATGGGCAGGTGCATGAGACGATGGGGAACATGCTCATGGAGTCTAGGGGCAGTGGGGAGGTGAGGGCTGGCCGGAATCATGGCTGGAGTTTGTCGGGGCAGTGAGGCTTGCAAGAGGAAATTAGAGCAGCCTGGTGACGATGAGAGAATGGAGAGCGAGGGGAAAGAGAGAGGGGGAGGAGGCGCTTAAGAGGGAGAGGTTACGGGGCTGATTTACTGGCGTGATTAAGCGAATTGAATCAAGGTTTAATCGAGCAGAAACGGCCGGAGCGAGGGCGAGGTCAGCATGGGGTGGAGACGACGATGACTTGGCAGTGGGACCAGTTAATCAGCGGGGTGAGGGTTAAGCGTGGGGTCGAGTAGTCAGTGGCTGAGAGAGTATGCGCTGCGGTGAGAAAAGGGGGCTCGCGGGGAGAGAGGTGGGCTGCGCTGGGCCTGCTGGGCTGGGTTAGGTTAGTGGGTTTACTTCTTTTCTTATTTTTTCTCCCTGTTTTCTTTTTTCTTTTTCTCTTTCTATTTTCTGTTTTGAATTTAAATCAAATGATTTAAACTCTCATTTATTTTCAAATATTTTCCAAAGTGTCAGTAGGTTTTCATTCTGTTTATAAGGTGTGTTTAAATAATTCACTTTGAATTATTTCAAATATTTTAATATGATTTAATATTTTTTTAAATTGGGCATTTATCTTTATTCAAATAAAATCAAATATGATTTTATACCCATATAAATTTTATTCAAATTATTCTTTTATTCGTTTTAAGTTAATTAAATAACTTTTAATTCACTTTGGCAAATTCCACTTTATTATTTTCTCATGATTTAATTAATCATTTTTATTAGGGATTTTTGTCTTCATTCAAATAGAATTGAATTTGGTTAATGCCATATAATTTTATTTGAATATTCTTTATCCCTTTATTTTATTTGGATTATCTTTATTCCATTTGCTTATGGATTTAATTCAAGTTTTAAATTGTCTTCTAAATAATTTTCTTGGAATTTATTATTTAGGTAATTTGTCTTTATTTAAATAAAATTGGACATTGTTCAATCCTTATGATTTTATTTAAATTATCCTTTTCTCCTTTTTATTATTCAAAAAACTTTCATTCTATTTGTTTATGAATTTATCCAAGATTTAATTTGGCTTTTAAATATTCCCTAATTATTTCTTTCTTTCTTTCTTTGTTTTATAAAATCCATATCTTTTTATTTATAGATCCAAAGTTGGTGATTCCAATTTGTATAATTTTATTTAATATTTGTTTATCATTTTAAATCCTTTTAGGATTAATTTTCTCACAATTTGGTATAGATTTAGTTAGGAGCTTTATTAGCCTTGAAATTATTCCCTTTTTATCTTATTAAAATCATAAGTTTTTATCTATGGATCCAAATTAAATGAAACCAATTTCTATGGTTTTATAATATTTTTGTTTATCATTTTTTATCATTTTAAAATGATTGTTGCTGAATTTTATATGGATCAAATCCATAGTCTTTGAGAGATCTTGGAAATGATTTATTACATTAGGGTTTTGGTTTAACTTTTCCAAGTGTTTATATTTCAAGATACATTGATTGATGAATGCATTTCACTTGATTGAAATTTGTTGGATGCCCTTTTAATCAAATTTGTTCAAGAAGAGTTTTGATGTTTCCATTTAGAAGCAAAAATTATATTTTTACCCTAAATTTCAACAATTGTTTCTTTTGTTTATTTATTTTTCACATTTCAAAATTTGGAAAATTTTGGGATGTGACACTTGAATCCTCCCTCCTTTATATAGGCCTTGGGGGTGCCTAGGATTTCCCCAATACCGTCATATGACTTAGGAAATATTCTGGAGATTCTGGGGGTGAGATCCTGTCATTGCCGACCGTTTTCGCAACTATACGGCGGGAACTATACGACCAAATTTTTTGCTCCCGCCGTGTAGTTGGTCGTTAAACCTTCAGGCTCTTCAGTGTTTTGGTTGCTATTTCTTCATACAAACTTCGTTTTTGGTGTTCTTGGGCTAATTGGATTCATCTCGATGAGGGCTACAACCCGGTGGTCTTGGATCCTTATTTTGAGAAGTTGAAAAAATTTACTTTTTCCAACACCTCAAATGGCTAATTCTGGTCCCTACAGCTCCTCCATACTATGCTCTCTTTGTTCCGTTTGCCTTTGTTTTATCCATAATCATCATCAACACCTACACACATGTCAAAGACAAGGAATACGGATAAAATTATACCTAAACTACTAAATGTGCAAAGGTCATATGAAAATGAAAGAATAACAGAAACCATGCATATTTGGCATAACTTCATCTAGATGAAGCATGAAATGGGTGGTTGATATGCATATAATACTTCTATAAAAGTGTAAATAAATTCCACTCATCATTACACTAGCAGTGTAAGTGGGTAGGTGAATTCTGTACAGCAGCAGGCCAGCAGAAGAGGGAAGAAAAAAAGCTCAGTCTACTAGTGGAGAAGGGGTGAAACAAAATGCTGCCAGGGCGCCACCGTGGAGGCGGTAGATGGGATCTAGATCTTGCATATGGTGTCTTATGGCTTCCTCCTCTCTCCCTTGACTCCTCCCTCCTTTATATAGTCCTTGGGGTGCCTAGGGTTCCCCCACTACCGGCATATGACTTAGGAAAGATTCTGGTGCTTCTAGGGGTGAGATCCTTTCATTGCCGACCGTTTTCGCAACTATACGGCGGGAACTATACGACCAAATCTTTTTGCTCCCGCCGTGTAGTTGGTCGTTAAACCTTCGGGCTCTTCAGTGTTTTGGTCGCTATTTGTTCATACGAACTTTGTTTTGGGTGTTCTTGGGCTAATTGGATTCATCTCGACGAGGGCTACAACCCGGTGGTCTTGGATCTTTATTTTGAGAAGTTGGAAAAATTAACTTTTTTCAACACCTCAAATGGCTAAGTCTAGTCCCTGCAGCTCCTCCATACTATGCTCTCTTTGTTCCATTTGCCTTTGTTTTATCCATAATCATCATCAAAACCTACACACATGTCAAAGACAAGGAATAGGGATAAAATTATACCTAAACTACTAAAAGTGCTAAGGTCATATGAAAATGAATGAATAACAGAAACCATGCATATTTGGCATAACTGCATCTAGATGAAGCATGAAATGTGTGATTGATATGCATATAATACTTCTATAAAAGTGTAAATAAATTCCACTCGTCATTACACTAGTAGTGTAAGTGGGTAGGTGAATTCTATACAGCAGCAGGCCAACATAAGAGGGAAGAAAAAAACCTCAGTCTACTAGTGGAGAATGGGTGAAGCAAAATGCTGCCAGGGCACCGCCGTGGAGACGGTAGATGGGATCTATATCTTGTATATGGTGTCTTATGGCTTCCTCCTCTATCCCTTGACTCCTCCCTCCTTTATATAGGTCTTGGGGTGCCTAGGGTTCCCCCCACTACCGTCATATGACTTAGGAAAGATTCTGGAGCTTATGGGGGTGAGATCCTGTCATTGCCGACCGTTTTCGCAACTATACGGCGGGAACTATACGACCAATTTTTTTCTCCCGCCGTGTAGTTGGTCGTTAAACCTTCGGGATCTTCAGTGTTTTGGTGCTATTTCTTCATATGAACTTTGTTTTGGGTTTTCTTGGGCTAATTGGATTCATCTCGACGAGGGCTACAACCTGGTGGTCTTGGATCTTTATTTTGAGAAGTTGGAAAAATTAACTTTTTCCAACACCTCAAATGGCTAAGTATGGTCCCTGTAGCTCCTCCATACTATGCTCTCTTTGTTCCTTTTGCCTTTGTTTTATCCATAATCATCATCAACACCTACACACATGTCAAAGACAAGGAATAGGGATAAAATTATACCTAAACTACTAAATGTGCAAAGGTCATATGAAAATGAAAGAATAACAGAAACCATGCATATTTGGCATAACTGCATCTAGATGAAGCATGAAATGGGTGGTTGATATGCATATGATACTTCTATAAAAGTGTAAATAAATTCCACTCATCATTACACTAGTAGTGTAAGTGGGCAGGTGAATTCTGTATAGCAGCAGGCCAACAGAAGAGGGAAGAAAAAAAGCTCAGTCTACTAGTGGAGAAGGGGTGAAACAAAATGCTGATAGGTTTTCTATAGGAAATTCTAGGCAAGGGGTTACCACTTCTCAGCTGCAGCCTATGGATCCCAGGTATAGGAATGTGATATGTTTAAATTGTGGGTAACCTGGTCATTATGTGGGGCTATGTCATAGACAGAAGCTATGCTTTATGTGTGGTAAACCTAGTCATCACATGGATTCCTGTGTAGAGTGGTACAAACCTCTTCCAATGGCTGTGAGGACCGGAATTTAACTTCCAGACCCCCCTGTGTTTATTCGTCAATCCCAAGATCAACGTTGACAACACAGCGAAATGTATATCATTGCAGACGTACAAAATAGTAATTATTACAAAGTCTGAATAACAACATAGTGAAATGTCTAGTGACATTTATTACATCCAGAAACACAGCGGAAATATAGAATGTGTAGGGACTCCATCTCAGCCACAGGCAGTCGATGTAGTCCACGAGGCCTCACTCATCAGCGTCATCGTAGTAATCATAGTCATCTCCTTCTCCATAGTATTCTGAAGTATCAACAAAAATATTGCATGAGTACATGACGTACTCAACATACCCCTTATGCAAAACCTATAATATCTACATGTGGATTTATGTGGAGGTTATATGGTTCTTTTGCATAAAGCCAATTTTATTTGCAATATTGTAATAGTTTTGATGAAAGCGGTTTTTGACGAAAACATGTTTATCATCAATGTGGTAATTCTCAATAGTGTGATTGTCCGCGACAGCTCACACAGTTCACAGATTCCGGGATAAGGATAGGGGCAAAGAGGGAAGTAGCAAGACAGGTTCCCGTATGTCAAGAAAGATTCATGTGTCGTCCATGACCGTGGACACGGCTATTCGAATAGTTTAAACTCTGCAGAGGTTGTACACTTTTCCCACAGGACACAATCCCGTCTTGACGCCCACCAGCCGTCGCTGGTTTAATACACACCAATTGGTGTACCGGCAGATGGATTGTGACAAGGTCTTTTAGTTAGACCCCCAAAGATGTGACATGCCCACCGGGTATGGCGCACGGAACTGAGAGTATGTCCCCAAACCGGTCCCCCCATCTGTGCCGAAGGTTCCCCCGCAGGCAGACACCTCATCAGCGGTACGGCGACATCAACACCTAAGGCTGACTAACTTACTTGACCAAGCCAGTGCCCATTATAGCATGTGGTTGTACGGTTGGTCACAATCTTCAAATCCAAGAGTTATTAGGACCTCATGCGGCACGGACGACGGATTGCCACCTCCAACTAGTGAAGGGCAGCCAATCGCTCCTTCCTTTGATCCAGCTGTCGCCCGCGCCAGTGTTTAAACGGTAAGTTTCACCCATAGTAGAATAGAGTAGAGGAAGCAACAACGGCTAGCTCAACGAGCTCAACAAGTTTCAAAAGGGGTGTATGTGACCCGAGGGTCACCCAATTCCTCCGAAGAGGGGAATCAAGGATCCTACTTATTATTAAGCATAGCTAAGCAATTCTACTCTAATAAGACTACTATATAGTATCTACTCAGGGTATTGTATGGCGACAGGTGTATCAAGGTATGTGTGTAACCAAAATAGCATATATTTGTAAATCAATAAAATATAATGCACTTTATAAAGCTGGGATAAGACATGGTAAGGGGCATGCCTTCGTTGTCGTGAAAGTGTTCTTTCCCGAAATCTTGATCCTGCTCGAACCCGTCACTCCCTACGCGTCATAACGATGAACCACCGATCAATACACATTTCAAATCACCACAAATAAGATCCAATATAAAGATCCAAATAGGCTTGCGAGGTTAGGACGGTTCGGTATAATAAGCGTCGGTCTACCGTTATTAATTAATAAAATAATTTAGGAAAATAATATGTTTCTTTGAAATATTCGCGTCGCATAAATAAAATATGTCATGCACAAATAGACTATTGCTAGCTAGTCATACAGAGGAACATACACAGTGCATACGTGCATAACCTAGGATAATATCTCTGGTACATGCGATGATGAGCAACATATATATATTTTCATGGTCATACACTTAGCAAGCAGCAGTTATAATAATACGGCAACAAGTACAATGGTATACGAGCAAAATAATTACGTGCCAACCTACTACCACTAAGAGCAACACGCAATACCGTAGAACTTAATAAATTATCAGAATAAGAAAATTTATACTAACTAGAGTTTTCAAACCACCTGACACACTCTTCTAATAGAACCAATAGTTAAAAAGAAAACGTAGGACAACAATTATGTCTAGCATTTCTACAGTAGTTAAACATGTATAACCAGTGCAAAAAGATTTTAGAGAGGCCGTCATCTAATTTTACCAAACCATTTATAACTAAACACGTGCAATAAAAAGTTTAGAAGCTACGTATCAGTAGACCAACTAGACATTTATTAGCACACAAATAATTAACAGCCATACACTAGGAACATGCGACCCTATGCAAGTGATGTATCGGAACTAATGATTCTTAGAAAAAACAAACCTACTCATTAATCTAGCAGAAGTGGTGATACAAGCATACAACTACAAAGATGTATTCGGATGCTTATAGCAGTGCACCAAAATCAAATCTATCCTCAAAAGAGTTTGATAAAACATCGAAAATAATCATATCTACAAACACCGATGGGTTCCTAGAATTAACCGGCACGTTTCCTATGTAAAGCTTCATCAAATCGGAGGTGTGAAAAGTGGTCTGTACGTCTATGCCATCGATCGGCATTCGGTTCACCGGCACCGCCGTAAACTACAAAACTACGGCGAGAAAACATGTCTAGGAGGTACGCATATGTGTGGATAGGGTGTGCGTGGAAGGATTTGCGACGGAGCTCACCGAGTATGACGGAATCGTCCGAAGAAGATGATGAACCGAGCTGAAGGAGTGATGTGGTACGTTTGTGGACGATCAGCAACTCGAGCGCCTGCTTCCTGGAATCAGTACTTCTCCTCCTCGTTGTTCTGGTGGCGTGGTCATTGGATCACTCGCGGCCGGAACTGCCGGAAAGGCAAACTGCGTCCTGGCGCAGCTCTAGCCTGAGCTTGAGGTGAAATGAGAGCTAGGCTCGTATGGTGAGTAAGGAAATAGGAAACACCAGGAGACATATGGGGTTTAAAATTTGTACGTATGATGGCAACAGTTTCTAGTGAATTATGGCATTAATGGGAGGCGTTTTAGTCCAGCTATTAACCTGCCGACCGTTCGTGCGCGCATGTAGGACTGAAAACAAAAATCAGCGCATCGCCTGCTTGGTCCAACCTAGGTTTACGTATTGTGTGTGTGGTCAAGCGAGGCGTTGGCCACTAGCTAGGCTGGGTTGTAACGCTCCTGCTAATTTAGAGAGTTGATCGATATAGAGAGAAAGAAAAGAAGAGCAAAGAAGACACGAAGAGAACTACTAACGTGATGGTATAGCCCTTCAAGCATGCACGATTGACTTGAATATATATATGGTGTCTAAATAGAATAAAAGGAGAGGGATTCGAATAGGTCTTACATATATACGTATATGCTACAGTGATGCTAGAGATATGCACTTGCATGTGCATGCAAAAGATCAAGTCTAAAATAAAAAGTTTTGAAAGAATCAAATTAGAAAGAACTTAGACAAATCAAAATCAAATTTAAATAATAATGTTAGGAGTATTTTTGAGAAAAATCTCTTCACTCAATATGTTACAGTAATTTCCAAAAATAACTGGAATTACCTTAAGAAACATAAAACAAAAATATTATTTATTTTAATTTGCCGCAACATTCTTTAATAAAAAAAAATTCAACCATAAAAATCAGGCTGTTACAGTTTTGTTTTGTGGAAAAAGTGTATGACCTCTGCAGAGTTTAAACTATTCGAATAGCCGTGTCCACGGTCATGGACAACACATGAATCTTTTTGACATACGGGAACCTGTCTTGCTACTTCCCTCTTTGCCCCTATCCTTATCCCGGAATCTGTGAACTGTGTGAGTTGTCGCGGACAATCACACTATTGAGAATTACCACATTGATGATAAACATGTTTTCGTCAAAAACCGCTTTCATCAAAACTATTACAATATTGCAAATATAATTGGCTTTATGCAAAAGAACCATATAACCTCCACATAAAGCCACATGTAGATATTATAGGTTTTGCATAAGGGGTATGTTGAGTACGTCATGTACTCATGGCAATACTTTTGTTGATACTTCAGAATACTATGGAAAAGGAGATGACTATGATTAGTACGATGACGCTGATGAGTGAGGCCTCGTGGACTACATTGACTGCCTGTGGCTGAGATGGAGTCGCTACACATTCTATATTTCCGCTGTGTTTCTGGATGTAATAAATGTCACTAGACATTTCACTATGTTGTTATTCAGACTTTGTAATGATTACTATTTTATACGTCTGCAATGATATACATTTCGCTGTGTCGTCAACGTTGATCTTGGGATTGACGAATAAACACAGGGGGGTCTGGAAGTTAAATTTCGGTCCTCACAATGGCTCAGTATTTGGCGAGTGCTAACCCTGGTCTAGGATTTTTTTTCATGTTGATGTGGAGGGTCCTGAGGCAATCAAGTGGCTGAACATGGAGAATGTGGGGATTGTGGTTGTCAATGAAGGGGAGATAAGTGAGAAAGAGTTGGAACAAAACATCAATGTGTTGTGGATGACAAATTGGTTTTGGCAAATCAGACTGTTGTCTACTAAAAGGTTTCTGGTTAGGTTTCCTCCTTATAAGAAAATTAAAGAGCCAGTAGAATATCCTTCTATTAACTTGAAGAAGAAAAGGGTTAATATCTCTTTTGATAATTGGAGTGGGGAGGCTGAACCTGTAGAAGAGTTCCAGGAGGTGTGGGTAAAAGTTGAAGGAATGCCTTCTCAATGGTGCAACCGGAAAGTCATTGCTCAAGTCTCCTTTGCACTAGGTGTCCTTGTCAATGTGGATTGGCATGAAAACTTTAAAAGATTTTACAAGAATATCAGAGTGAAAGTTTCTTTCAGAGATGTAAACAAAATTCGTGCTAGCAAGCTCATTGAGATGGAGCAGGTTTTTTCATCATCTCCTTTACAGTGGATAATAGGGATGCAGTGGAGGGGTCCGGTGCTGATGATGGTGGCAATGATGGTAATGATGAGGCTAATCCACTAGGTGAGGAAGATCTAGGTGATGATTTCCAAGAACAACTACATAAGGAGAGAAGCTCCGGAGCTAGGAGAATGGACACTGACATATATAAAACTCATGTACCTGCAAGTAGAAATGGTAATAGGACTGTGTGTGTGTCTGTGACAAGCAACAAAGAAAAAGAGAAGCATATCATGTCCAAAATTATGAGGGAAGAGGGAGTGATTGTCTCAAATGGCACTCTGCTTGTGCATAGGAAACCTGAGGAGAATATTGGAGGCCATTTGCTGGAAAAATATGATGAAGAGGCTGATGAGGGAATCCAAGATGGCAACCAGGTGCAGTTGGGGAGCCAAGAGCAACAAGTATAGGGAGTAGAAAAAGAGGTTGTGGTGAAGAAGGGAAAGGGCAAGAAACAACGGGTACCAGTGTTGGCGCCAAGAATGAGCGCCAGAATAGTGAGAGATGGGAAGACTGTTATTGAGAAGGCACAGGATTTGAAGAAATCAAAGAACCTAGAGGTGAGTAAAGGTAATGGAAGATTACATGTTTTTTCAAATTCTTTTGCTACATTATATAATGATGTTTTGTTGGATAAGGCTAGAGATGCAGGTATTAACCTGGGCTCTAGTGCTGATGAATCAGTAGCAATATTGACATCATTAAAAATGTAGAAACTGAGAGGTTATCTGATGGCTCAAATGATGTAGATCTTGTTGGGGAACCCCAAGTGGAAGGTATGATGAGCACAACAACAAGTTTCCCTCAGTTATGAAACCAAGGTTATCGAACCAGTAGCAGAAAGAACCAACTCCCAAGGTGTTGCTAGCAACTTGGAACCTGCACAACACAAACACAATACTTTGCCCCAACTTATAGTGAGGTTGTCAATCTCACCGGTTTCCTGAAAACAAAGGATTAAACGTATAGTGTGGAAGAAAGTAGTTGCTTTGTAGGAATTGCAGAAAGTAAACAGTAGATAGTAGATTGAATATCAGTAGGAAGAATGGATCGGGGTCCACAGTTCACTATATGTGTTTGTCCATAGATAAATAGCATGTTGGGTGAACAAATTACAGTTGGTGAATTGACATGATAGAGAAAGCATAACAATGCATATACATGTCATGATGATCGCTATGACATTCGTTTGGGCATTACAACATAATACATAGACCGTCATCCAACTGCATCTATGACTAGAAGTCTACCTTCAAGTTATCATCCAAACCCCATCCAGTATTAAGTTACAAGCAACAGACAACTGCTTTAAGCAAAGTGTGTAAGTTAAACAGTCCACATATTCCATGAACAAGAGACCATTGTTTTCTCCTAGTGGAAACAACACATCTACAACCGAAGAGATTATTGTCACTTCACTTGGAAACTAGAGGCATGAACCCACTATCGAGCATAAATACCCCCTCTTGGAGTCACTAGCAACTACTTGGCCAAGATAACTACTAACAACGGAGAGCATGCAAGATCACAAACAACACAGACATGATAGAATCATAACGACAAAACCATTAATCAAACCAACATAATAATCTCAATATCCATCGGATCCCCGCAAACACAACATGCATGATTACAAATAGATTAGATTTTGATCATGAACGGAGCTCACAAGATCTATACATGAAAGCACAAAGGGGGAGATACAACCATCTAGATACTACATGGACCCATAGTCCAAGGTGGAATGTAATCCTTTATAAAGGAAAAGGATCCCTGTGATTGCAATGCTAGTCCCTGGATCAATGCTAGCATCCATAGTTTAAGATGAAGTACACAGAAACAAAGGTCATTATTACAGTTATTCCAGAGACAACATAGTCTTTACAACTCCATGACCACATGCCTAATACAAGAGTTTAAATAAGTAAATAGATAAAAGTCTTCATCTTCATGTGCCACAGGCAAACATGTTGAGTGTAGACTTATGACTCCTAATCCTCATCAGAGTAACCTGCAACATCACAAGTTACAGCCACAATGGGTCAATACATTGGAATAGTATTGGCAAGTGATACCTTAGTATAATATTGGTGGACTACATACTATATGCAATTTGGCTAAGTGTAGCTTAGGCTTGCTTTGCTCAAAAATAGGTTTTGCCTATTAGTTGAAATCACTAAGTTTTTCTTTGTCAAAACTTTTCCCAAGGAACCACCAATAGACATTGGGCTCCTTCACCCTTGTTCACCCACAAGTTTTACTTAGAAATTGGGATAAGGAGATTCTTGATAGCTTTCATGTCTTGATGCTCAAATTGTCCAATACCAGGGACATGGCTAAGTACTTAGATTCTTCCATCTGCAGAGGTTGTGCACTTTCCCCACAAGACTTGATTTTCATCAAGCATGACCTTTCAGAAGCCTTCCCTTAGACCAAATGGACGCGTTCCAACCTATCATCCCACTACCACCAACTGTCCAAATGGCTAAGTTCTTGCAACCTATGTGATCCAGGCAGAGCCCATATTGCCAAGTGGCTGCACTAGAAGCTTCTTAACATTTGGCCTCTCAAATCCCTTTGTTCCTGGGTGGCTTTCCACAAGTGAGATACACAAGGTAAACCATAGAAATGGGCCTTGTGTAACCACTCAACATAAACCATTCCTTCCATTCCACCCAGGTGTTTCATTCACTTAGTTGTTTTATTAAGTAAAAAAAACTCAAGTACAAAGACTTAGAAATATTTTATCATAGCATGATTATATAACCACCCTTGGTTGCTACTATATAGGCTAAGCATGACATGGATAACATCTTACTTAGAAATTTCTAGCAATTCTACAACTACTAGGATTTCCCAACATAGCATATAAGCAAAAATATAATCATGCAAGACTAGCAAAATATATCTAATGCATAGTAGAAAACATAGGGATAAAATCATGATGCACCACTTGCCTGGGTAGTTTGGAGAGTAGCTACACTCCTCACAATCACAATCACTATTGGCACCAAAATCTACACATAAAACCATAGCCACAAATCAGATACCAAATAAATACAAGCAAAAATATATGGATGCATGAAATATGATATGTGATGATTTTCTAAACTCAATAAGACAAGTGCACAGTACTGGTTCATAAACAAGTTCAAAACTTGCCAAACAACATTTATTTAAACACTAAAACATTTCTCATATAATTTCATATACACAAAATAGGACTACACATGTTTCTGTAAATAAAACCATTTTAACAGAAACAAAACATTGAACACATTGCATATTTGGAAAGGTCTTGCTCTCCTGATTCCGTTGATATAAAAATTTTCAAATTTGAATGTGGGAATCAAAGGTTATGGCTAAAACAAAATCAAACAACTAATAGATTCAAATTCTGATTTTAAATCTAATTCCTGGACACGCGTCATGTTCTGTTTGGTGCGTACTGGTTCGCTCAGGATCACGCACACAGGCCGTTAGATCTAACTTAATCTGCACGGCCCAGATCTACTCGTACCCCTTCGCTTAAGTGTTCTATCTAGCCCGTCAGATCTGGATCCAACGGTGCGCGATCAAACGACCACACTTTGGCGGCGCTAGCGGCGGCGGCTCTGTCTACGGCGGCACGGTGGCTACAGGGGGTTCTAGGGTCGTAGGAGATGCTTACCGGACTCGTGGAGATGTACTGAAGCTCAACGTGGCGATGGCTTGACGAGGGGCGCACGGACACAGTAGCATGAACTCGCCGGAGTTGCTGGCGGTGTCAGATGCTCTCTGTCGGAGTCGAAGACGACGCTCTGGAATGCGCGGATCCGAACAAAGAGTGTCAGCAGATGCACAAGATGCAGGCGAACAAGCTCGTGTGGATCAGAGACGGAGGGGAACACGAGTCTCACCGAATTTTGTCGCTAGAGTTGGAGACGTCGTCGGAAGCTTGCAGTGCTTGATGAAGTCGACGACCTGGGGCAGTATAGGACCAATGGTGAGAGAAGAAGCGCACAGACGTTGCGAAATGGTCTGCCGGAACTAGAGGGGAAGGGCGCACAGAGCTCACCGGGATTGGTCACCGGAGAGGGTTCTGCCTGCGGCGGTGCAAGAGCGATTGCGGGCAGCCTGGGGGCGCTCTATGCTTGGGGTCTGGGGGAAAATGGAGAGGGGGCAGAGGGGGTTTAAGTAGCATGGTCGCGAGCGTGATTTACTCCGGCATTCAACGTGAATTGACGCCGCGAATCAATACAGAGAACGACTGGCGTAATTTGGGGATTGAGCTGTTTGCGGGGTGGAGACGATGACGCCGTGTGGGCCGCGACTGTCAGCGAGAGAAACAGAGAGGGAGTGGGTCCAGACTGTCAGCGACCTAGCGGGTGCGGGTGTGAGTAAAGAAAACGCTTCGCGGGGTGGGGGTTGCTGGGCTAGTTGGGCTGGTTGGGCCAGATTCGACTGTTTGCTTATTTTTTCCACTTTTAAACTTTTTCTTTTTCTGTTTGCTTTTCTAAAAAGGATTTTCAAACTCCAATTCAAATCTGTTTGATTTCAAAACTTCTCTAGACTTTTGTACAATAAATCTTGTACTCAAATAAGTGTCAAACACATCTGTTCACTCAAAACTTCTTGGGTCATTTGAAAAATAAAAATAAAACCAAGCCTTTATGTGATATAAACCATAGGCATAATATTGGTTTTATTTACACCTTTTGTTTTGAAAACTTTGCTCAAGCTTTGGAAAGTACTTAAGTTTGAATTCAAACCGTACTGAACAATACAAGTACTCTTCTCATTGGAAAATAGCACTAAGGCTAGAGAATACCTACATAAAATAATGAGCTTATAAGCTCTTGTTTTGAAATGATTTTTGAAAATGGAATCTTATATGATCATGGATGCATGGATGATATGCATGAGTTTGAAACATGATTTTAGGGATGTTACAAATCTAACCCCCTTAAGGTGAATCTCGCCCTCGAGATTCGGATTGGCTAGCAAATAGGTGAGGGTGGTCTTTTCCGAAGATCATCTTCTCTTTCCCATGTTGCTTCCTCTTCGGAATGATGGTTCCATTGAACCTTGCAGAACTTGATAGTCTTAGTCCGAGTAACTCTTTCTGCAGTCTCAAGAATCTTGATAGGTTTCTCTTCATAAGTGAGGTCACTCTCCAACTGAACCTCTTCCAAAGGTA
Organism: Avena sativa; assembly: GCA_916181665.1. Taxonomy (NCBI): domain Eukaryota; kingdom Viridiplantae; phylum Streptophyta; class Magnoliopsida; order Poales; family Poaceae; genus Avena; species Avena sativa. The sequence goes on along the minus strand of OV702284.1, from coordinate 178,868,666 downwards.
TAGTATCTTTCAAAGAAGTTTCTTCCATTTCTGGATGACATTTCTTAAGATGACTCACATGAAACACATTATGAACAACTGAAAAAGACTCTGGAAATTCAATCTCATAGGCTACTTCTCCTTTACGACTCAGAATCTTGAATGGTCCAACATATCTTGGGGCCAATTTACCTTTGATGCCAAATCTCTTCACTCCACGAAGTGGTGACACTCTAAGATAAGCTCTATCACCAACTTCATAGATGACTTCTCTACGCTTAGGATCTGCGTAGCTTTTCTGTCGGGACTGTGCTATCTTTAATCTGTCCTTAACCAGCTTGACTTTCTCTTCAGCTTCTTTGATAAGTTCTGGTCCGAACAAACTTCTTTCTCCCACACCATTCCATAGCAATGGGGTGGTACATTTTCTCCCATAGAGAAACTCAAATGGTTCCATCTCAATGCTGGCTTGATAGGTGTTGTTATAAGAAAATTCTGCGTAAGGCAGACTTTCATCCCAACTGGCTCCATAGTCTAGGGCACATGCCCTCAACATATCTTCAAGAATCTGATTAGTCCTTTCTGTTTGTCCATCAGTTTGAGGATGAAAAGCAATGCTGAATTCCAACCTCGTTCCCAGTGACTCATGTAATTGCCTCCAAAAATGAGAAGTGAATTGGGTTCCCCTATCAGACACAATACTCTTGGGTACTCCATGTAGACATACAATTCTACTCATATAGATCTTGGCTAACTTAGCACTTGTATAAGTTGTCTTCACGGGTATGAAATGAGCCACTTTAGTTAGGCGATCCACTATTACCCAAATAGAATCATATCCTGTCCGGGTCCTTGGCAATCCGGTAATGAAGTCCATACCAATCTTGTCCCACTTCCAATCAGAAATAGGTAGTGGTTGAAGCAACCCTGCTGGTTTCTGATGTTCCGCTTTCACTCTACTACACACATCACACAAAGCAATATGTTCGGCGATGTCCTTCTTGAGATTATTCCACCAAAATCTTTCTTTCATATCCATGTACATTTTGGTGTTACCCGGATGAATGGAATACAGTGAGTTGTGTGCTTCTTGTAAAATCAGTTTCCGAAGTTCTGGATCTTGTGGAACACAGATACGTTTTCCATGCCATAAAGTACCCTGTTCGTCTTCATGGAATCCTTTGGCTTTTCCCTTACCAATCTTTTCCTTAATCTCTTCAATTTCCTTATCAGTCTTCTGGGCTTCTTTGATCTTGTCCAACAAGGTGGGTTGAACATCCAAAGACATAAGATGTCCCTCAGGCACAATCTCCAATCTAAGATCTCTAAATTGGGCACACAGATCATCTGGCAATTCTCCCTTAGTAAGGCCATTCACAAAAACCTTACGGCTTAGAGCATCTGCTACAACATTTGCTTTACCGGGGTGCTATTGCAAACTTAAGTCATAGTCCTTAATGAGTTCTAGCCATCTTCTTTGTCTCATGTTAATTTCCTTCTGGGTGAAGTTATACTTCAAACTCTTGTGATCTGTGAACACTTCACATCGCTTTCCCAAAAGATAGTGTCTCCATGTTTTGAGTGCTTGGACAACAGAGGCTAACTCTAAATCATGAGTAGGGTAGTTCACTTCATGAGTTTTGAGTTGTCTCGAGGCATAAGCCACAACTTTCCCTTCTTACATAAGTACTGCACCTAATCCGTGATGGGACGCATCACAATATACTTGGAAATCCTTCTCCAAATCTGGCAAACACAAGACTGGTGCTGTCACAAGTCTCTTCTTCAATTCTTGAAAGATGAGTTCGCAACCTTCAGACCAAGCAAATTTCTTGTCTTTCTTTAGCAATTCTGTCATAGGTTTTGCTACCTTGGAGAAATTCTCAATGAACCTTCGGTAGTAACCTGCTAAGTCAAGGAAACTACGAACTTCCATCACTGACTTGGGAGATTCCCATTCAGTTACCGCCGAGACTTTAGCAGGATCAACTGCCACACCATCTCCTGACACAACGTGTCCAAGAAATCCAACTTCATTCAACCAGAATTCACACTTGCTAAATTTGGCATACAGTTTATGCTCTCTAAGCTTCTCAAGTATCAAACGCAAATGTCCTTCATGCTCTTCTTTGCTCTTGGAGTAGATCAAAATGTCATCGATGAAAACGACAACAAATTTATCAAGAAATTCCATGAACACCTTGTTCATCATATTCATGAAGTACGCTGGAGCATTGGTCAAACCAAATGGCATCACGGTATACTCATACAATCCATATCTTGTGGTGAAAGCTGTCTTAGGTATATCTTGCTCTCTTATCTTGAGTTGGAAATAACCCGACCGAAGATCAATCTTTGAGAACTCACAAGATCCTTCTAGCTTATCAAACAAGTCATTGATTCTAGGTAAAGGGTATTTGTTCTTGATAGTCACCTCATTGAGTGAACGGTAATCTATAAATAACCTTTGACTTCTATCCTTCTTTTCCACAAACAACACTGGTGCTCCCCAAGATGAAGAACTTGGTTGAATAAATCCTTTCTGCAACTGTTCTCCAAGTTGTTTCTTGAGTTCTTTCAGTTCATCAACTGACATCTTGTACGGTCTCTTTGTTATTTGTCACATCCCAAGATTTTCCAAATCTTGTAATGTGAAAAATAAATAAAATAAAATAAATTATTGTTGAATTTTAGAGTGAAAAGAAACTTTTGTTTTTAATTGGAAACTTAAAATCCCATCTTTGATGGGGATATGCCTACTGGGGTATACCCAGCAGGGCGTTTCTGACTGGCCCGTGAGCTGGCGAGTGGGCCTGCAGAACGGCGAGTGGATTGAAGCCCAGCAAGGTACCGAGCGACTGGAAGCTGAAGGCCCAGGCGTGTAGATAGGCCCAGTCGGACTAGGTTAAACGACTACTGAAGCTGTAACTGAATCGGTTGAGATATGTAAATCCTAGGGGAGGTGAGCCTATATAAACCTCCCTATAGGGTGAGTAGAGATACGTTCCCAAATACACCCAAGCGACTCGCTGCCTAGCCGCCGAGCTCGCCCTTTGTAACACCTTGATAATACAATCTAGCAGGAGTAGGTCTTTACCCTCCGGGGGGCCGAACCTGGGTAAAACCCTGTGTCTTTGCCCTCATCTCGCACCGCAGATGGCTGGCCGCCCTTGCCCCTCGTTCTACTACTCGCTGCCGATTGCAGCATCTGCCGTGACTATTCCCACGACAGTGGCGCCCACCGTGGGGCCTGGCCGGTCTGGCCGGTGTTCTGCGGCGAGATCCAATCTGCCCATCAACGAGACGGTCGCCACCGGCCGCATGATAGCAATCGGCGAGATGCCCCAGATCTTGCCGAGCAGCTACGTCCCGGCGGCGCGACCCGTCACGCACAGCGTGATCCTGCCTATCGGCACGATCAGCCTCTTCATCGGCCTCACCGACGTCATCGTCTCGGAGGACTCGGCTCGCATCCGCGAGTCGCCGCCACGCGATCGGCTCTCCGAGAGCTAGATCCGCACGATCCATCGCCTCGCCTCCGAGTACAACTCGGCCCACAGCAACGTGGCCGGGAATTTAGCGGCCGCAGAGGATGCGGCCCTCACCGACGACGCCGACTCGGCGACCCCGACGTCACTCGCCGGATCCATCACCGCGGCCTCGTCCGCGGGCTCCATCGCCCAGGTCTCCAACGCGGGAGACTTCGAGGACCCCTCCATCCTCGGGATCTTCGAATTCGACTCCGGGTCGGAGAACTCCGCCGACCTCCGCGACGGAACCGGTCGCCACGCCGTGACCTACATGGCTACCGGCGCCGATCCGCCGGAGGACCCTTTCACCACCCCAATCCCTCCTATCGCCACGGCAACGGAGGTCGAGGAACTCCGCCTGAAACTGGCGGAGGTGGTGCGCAACGAGCAAGCCGAGCGCGAAAAATTTCGCCTCGAGCAGGTGACGGCGCAGGAGCTATCACGCTACCACCACCAGCGGATCAGGTCACGCCTGAACCCCACCGTTCAAGGGCGTGCCCTGAACTTCGACGACGAAAACGACCCGGCCCGCGTGGCCGAACGCGCGATCTGCGAGAACGCGCCACCAGGAGGAAGCGCCCGGCCCCCGCCAGGATCAACGGCGAGGGGCGCCCCACCACCACCCAACCGCACCCCTCCTAGGGACCAGCCGTGGATAGTAGTCTCCTCACGGGAGCGAGACGCAAACGGCCTCCCACTGTTCTCCACCCCAATGGACAACCTCGTGGCAGGACGAGCAGCAGCCGACAGCATCACAGCCACGGGCGACGGCGCCCTACAGATCCAATACGTCAGGGCCCTGCTCGCAAAGGCCGTCGAGCAGCAAAAAGCGGGCGCCGACTCGGCAGGTCGAGTATACTCGCGTTCCTCGGGAAGCAGAGCGGCCTCCAGCGGCCGCCCAGCGGCGGCAAACACCCTCAACTGCCCGCCACCAGAGCCGCTGCAGCTCCAACACCGACCCGCGAACGCGGCACTCTCCACCAACGACCCCAGGCCGGCAACCCACCTTGTCGCCGCCAACAGACAACCCATCGACGCCCGCACCCACATCATCAACAACCAAAGCTGACGCGCACGCCAGCCCGACGACTTGCGGCACACCCTAACTAATTGCCGCGACGGCGAGCCTATGGGGTCGCTCAGTCGACTCGGACCCAAGTGCTTTGGACCAATGATCCGAGGCGAGAAGTACCCGCCAAACTTCAAGGCGCCAAAAGAGATAGAAAAATACGACTCCTCGTACGACCCCGCCGTCTGGCTCGACACATACCTCATGGTGATGGGGATCGCGGGTCACACTGACCTGCTCGCCGCCCGTTACCTCCCCCTGATGATGGAGGGGACGTGCAGGCAGTGGATCAACACTCTCCTTCGTTAGGCACTTCGAGTGCTCCTACACCCGCGCCACCACTATTGAGGACCTGGAACGGTGCGTCCAGGGACCCCGCGAGTCGACCCGCAACTGGGTCCAACGGTGGCAAGAGCTTTGGTACAACGCGGTTGGCATCCACCCGGACACCGCGATCCATTGCTTCAAGACCTCGTGCCGCTACGAGCCCCTAGTCGCCAAGCTCAAGCGACACTCCCGCACACTCGACAACATCCCCGACCTCCTCGAGATCGCCAAACGGTACGCCGAGGAAGACCCAAACCAGGAAACTGACGACGAGTCAGGAGGTCAACGCCGCGCAGGCAGCAACGACGGCGGACGCCGAACCGACCTACGCTACAGCGGCACTCGCCTCACTGGCAAGCGCCGCAGTGACGGGCGAGTCGACTTCGTCGCCAACGCTGGGCACGCGCAACGCGAGCCCAAGAGCTTTCGCCGCAATGGAGGGCAACGCCGCGACGGCGGCAACTACAAGAACAAGCCAAGGTTCGACCACGCGGCCCTCCTTAATCAACCATGTGCGTTCCATAGCAGGGAAGGGAAGTCCACAACGCACACCACCGCCGACTGCCACACCCTCAGGGAAATCGAGAAGGCACGGCAAGCGCGGGAGGACCCCGACAACGACCCGCCAAATGACGGAAAATTCGGCAAAGTAGCCGGCTCGCTCCACAACTTCATAGGCTTCAACACGAAGCGCGAGAAGAAGGTCATCGCCCGCGCCGTCGCCGTCAACGCGGTGGCCCAAATAGACGTCCCCCAGTTCCGGAACTGGTCGGAGCAGCCCATCACCTAGAGCCGCCAAGACCACTCGCCGCGCATCGAGTACCCAGGACGAGTCGCCTTGGTGGTCAAGCCCAAGGTTGGCGAATACTGGCTCCCCAAGACACTGATGGACGGCGGTAGCTCCATCAACATCCTCTACCTCGACACCTTCAGGCGGCTGCGGCTCCCGCAGTCGATGATCGAGACGACCCACACCACGTTCCACGGCATCGTCCCCGGTCGGAAGGCGTACCCGATCGGCAAGGTCACGCTGCCAGTCACCTTCGGCACACCGGCAAACTTCCGCACCGAGCGGATCGTCTTCGAGCTGGTGCCCTTCGACAGCCCCTACCACTGCGTCCTGGGGCGCCAGGCGTTCGCTAAATTCATGGCAGCGCCCCACTACGCGTACAACGCGATGAAGCTCCCCGGGCCGTGCAGCGTCATCACCATCAACGGCGACCCCGACATGGCCGCCGAGTGCGAGGCCAAAGGAGCCGAGCTCGCCGACGCAGTCATCGCGGCGGAGACTAATCACACCGATGAGCTCGCCAAGTACGCGAGCGGGGTCAACAATGACGACCCCACAATACTCAAGAAGCCCAACTCAGAGGGCGCAAACACCTCAACCTTTGAGGCCACGACGCACACTCGCACCGTCGAGCTGGTCCCAGGCGACTCCAGCCAGACGGTGATGATCGGGACAGGCATGAGCCCAGCATAGGAAGGCGCGCTCATCGAGTTCCTCCGTGAGAACAGGGACATCTTCGCATGGAAACCCTCCGACATGCCCGGTGTCCCTAGGGAGCTCGCTGAGCACAAGCTGAACGCCGACCCCAAAATGCGACTGTCAAGCAGTCTCTACGGCCCTTCAATGAAGAACGCCGTCGAGCAATCGCCGAGGAAGTGCAGCGTCTACTCGCTGCCGGCTTCATCCGGCCAATCAAGTACTCCAAGTGGCTGGCAAACCCAGTCCTGGTCGAGAAGAAAAACGGGACCTGGAGAATGTGTATCGACTACACAAACCTGAACAGCGCCTGCCCAAAGGAGCAGTTCGTCCTCCCGCGGATCGACCAGATAATCGATTCAACCGCGGGCTCTGAGTCGCTATGTTTCCTCGACGCCTACTCTGGGTATAACCAGATCAAAATGGCTGTCGAAGACGAGGAGAAGACGGCGTTCATCACGCCATTCGGAGCCTTCTGCTACACCGCCATGACCTTCGGCCTCAAGAACGCCGGGGCGACCTACCAGCGGTGCATGCAAGAATGCCTCGCGAGCCAAATTGGCCGCAACATCCACGTCTACATCGACGAAAGGCGACCTACTCGCCGACCTGGCGGAAACCTTCGCCAACCTGCGAAGATACAAGATAAAGCTCAACCCAGGCAAGTGCACCTTCGGTGTACCCGCCGGACAACTACTGGGCTACGTCGTCTCCAAACGAGGGATCGAGGCGAACCCAACAAAGATCGACATGATCGCCCGGCTCGGCAAACCCGAGTGCCTGCGCGACGTCCAGAAGCTGGCCGGGCGAGTAGCGGCTCTCAGTCGCTTCATCCCCCGCCTGGGGGAAAAGGCGATGCCCCTATACCGCCTGATGCGCAAGAACCCCACCTTCCAGTGGGACAAGGAGGCGGACGACGCGCTCCGCGACCTCAAAAAAGTGCTACTCGCCGCACCACTACTCGCCGCCCCCGCCGACAAAGAACCCATGCTGGTCTACATCGCGGCGTCCGAGCGCGTCGTCAGCGCCGTGATGGTCGTCGAACGACCAAAGGAAAGGAGCGCCCGGTTCAGCGGCCGGTGTACTACATCAGCGAGGTCCTCACCGAGTCGCGCCAGCGGTACCCACAGTACCAAAAGCTAGTATACGCGGTCTTCAGGGCTCAGCGGCGCCTGCCGCACTACTTCCAGGAACACCCGATCACGGTCGTCTCCTCAGCACCACTGCAAGACATCATCCGCAATCGCGAGGCGACCGGGCGGGTCGCCAAGTGGGCCGTCGAGATCGGCGTCCACAACATCAAATACGAGCCACGAAAGGCGATCAAGTCGCAGGCACTGGCAGACTTCATCGCCGACTGGGAGGAAGCCCAGCAGCCAGAGAAGCTGCCGTACCTCCACTACTGGAGCCTGCACTTCGACGGCTCCAAGAACGCGGACGGTGCAGGCGCAGGGATAGTGTTGACTTCACCAAAGGGCGACAAGCTCCGCTACATCCTCTGCCTCGACTTCACGCCCTGCACCAACAACATGGCCGAATACGAGGCCCTACTCCACGGCATGCGAGCCGCCAAGGAGACGAATGTCAATCGCCTCTGCTACTACGGAGATTCCGACCTTGTCGCGGGGCAAGTCGCCGGCACCTGCGACGCCGTCTCCCTACCATGGCGGCGTACCGCCAAGCGGTGGACAAGCTGGGCGGCCACTTCACCGGCTACTCTGTCGAATGGATCGACAGGCGGAAAAACGAGGAGGCCGACGCCCTCTCTCGCATCGGGTCGGCTCGACTCGCACCACCCGCCGGTGTTTTCCTCGACACTATCTCCAAGCCATCAGTCTCTCCCCCGAGGGAGATCGACATCGGAGTCCCACTCCAACCAGAGGCAGCCTTGGTCGCACTCGTCAACGAGCCAGACGACTGGACCAAGCCCTACATCGCCTACCTGGAAGCCGGCACCCTACCAGCAGACGAGACAGACGCTCAAATGATCGCCCGTCGATGCAAGTCCTACACCATCATCGACGGCGAGCTCCACAAGCGCAGCGTCACCGGCGTGTTCCAACGCTGCGTCCAACCAGCTGAAGGACGCAAAATCCTCCACGACATTCACTCAGGTGACTGCGGCCACCACGCCGCCGCTCGCTCCCTGGTCGCCAAGGATATGCGACACGGCTTCTACTGGCCCACCGCACACGCCGACGCTGTCGACATCGTCCAGCGATGCGCCGGGTGCCAGAAGTATGCCAATCAGACGCACGTACCGAGCTCGGCGCTCAAAACAATCCCCATCACCTGGCCATTCGCTGTGTGGGGCATGGACATGGTAGGCCCCTTCAAGAAGGCCCCCTCTGGCTACACCCACCTGCTAGTCGCCGTCGACAAATTCACGAAGTGGGTGGAGGCCAAGCCAGTCCGGAAATGCGACGGGAAGACCGCCACTAAGTTCTTACGCGAGCTCATATATCGCTACGGGTTCCCCAACAGCATCATCACGGACAACGGCACCAACACTACAAGGAATCTGGCTATATATGACCCTCCATTTTCGTCACAAAATCGTCATAGTAGTTCGTTTATGACGATTCTATGACGATTTTGAGATCGTCGAAAGCTGGGCATCGCAAATGAACTATAACGACGTTTTTGGTAAAATCGTCATAACCGTCTATGACGATATTAAATCGTCATAATGTCTATGACGATCTAATATCGTCATGGACCATCTAGCCAAGCCAGCTCAGATCCTACGTGGCCGATCCTACGTGGCAAAATTGTGACGAAATGAAATCGTCTTAAATCAAAATCAGCCCAGTCCATTTTAGTGATCTAAATGGGCTGGCCCAATAATGTTGGACTTTTTCTGTTTTGGGCCTAGGCCATTTGTAGAGCATTTTATTTTATGTCGTGTCTATGGGCCATGGCCTTTTTTTTAGGGTGTATTCGACTTTTTAGATCTAGTACGGACCCAAATGTACAAACCATCCCAACAACATTTCCAAATATATAGTTCACACAAAACAACAGTATGTAATCCAGAATTTAAACATAACAGCCACGAGGCTAATAAGTAACACTATTATATGACATGATAGCTAGATCATCATAATAGATATAGATATCTGATACAACGGATATAAACATGATAGCAGATACAGCAGCCAAATTTGAGACACAATAACCAAAAAGACAGCAAATACAACAGATGTAAACATGACAGATTCGCTACTCGTTGTCAGCTTCATCATCAGGTATCTCGAAACCAAATTCCTCTTCCAAGGCCATCACAACCTCCATTGCATCCAGACTATCCAGGACAAGATCATCCTTGAAGTGGGCATCTGGTTTCACATATAGGACAGTAAGTTAGGCAAAGAACAAGTGTGCATGTTTCTGGATATTAAATAAAGCACTATCCAATACTTCCCTTTATTTTCTGTTGCAACAGGGTTTCAAATGTTTACAACATGAAAAATGGACCTTTTCTATCTATGTTACTATATACATCAGTCCCTAACTATACTAGCATCTGCTTATGAATCCCTGCTGCTTATCATAAATAGCATAGTTCGCTTCCTAATAACTCTAGTCTAAAAAATTAGGAACTACAGCAGTAGTTTTCATGTGTCCAAAAAAGAACAGCCAATGTCATCCCAAATAAGAAAAAGAACAGCAATAGTTTTCTTTATGCTGACTCCAAAGTCTCATAAACAGTAAACACTGGTTAAATACATAGGGATGAGAAACTAAAACAAGTATGTCATGAATTTCCTACAAGAGAGAATATAGAGGACCTCCAAGTCCATTAAGTCATAGAATATAAGCTATTCTTATCCATTACTTAGCCAATGTAGTTCTGTACACAGATTTTTTAAGAAACAAGAAACTATTACCAAAGGAAGAATGGTTAGTTGGTTAGTTTGCTCTCAGAAATGAATAGTGTGTTGCACTGTTAAAAGTTCATCATTGAGCTAAACTTTAGAAAGGGGCAAGTTTCACCAAAAAAAAGTAGCATCTGTTCATATCAGTATATTTTGCCTCAGTACAACATCATAGGCTGGAGAGGGTCAAGTTTCACCATGACAGCTAAGGTAATAAGATAAAGATTCCACAAATATCAAGTTTTCACTTGATCTCATCCACACCAGCAGGTCCCACTTGCAAGCAGCTTGCGCATCAACATGCAAGTAGCTGCTGTCAACACCACAGCAGACCAGGAAACCAGATAAGAAGGAACAGCCATAGCTAACAATTACCTGGCCACACTCCACAGCACATCCAAACAAAGTTACCATCAGAGTGTTATACCTCACCCTCAACCAACTCTGGTTGCTCCTTGGAGCCATCCAGGAGCTAGAAGTAGAGGGATTCACAGCAAAGGCAACATGGTTGCAAGGTAGGAGGAGGCAAGAAGCACTAGTAGTCCAAAGAAGAACTAGCCAGCATATCAAGTATCAGGATAGGATTCAAAATAGATCCATCAAGGAAGAAGGAGGAGAAGGATTTCCAGGACAGGATGCATGGAAGCTTATATTAGTAGCATAACAAGATCAACAATCATATCTTGTAGGAGGTAGAACTTTACAATATTTTCAGCATATGTATTCTCTTTTGCATCAGCATCTTGGGAAAATAAAGAGACTAATACCCATCAAATCCACCCCTATACCATTTCAACTAGATGATCATCTAGGAGGATTGGATGAGGGTGTTCTCTCAAATTTACATAGAGATGCTATGTATGTTCCTCATAGAGAAATAAAAAGATACACCATAATCTCTGTTCTTATTTAGAGTTGGCCTCAGCCTTTGCATCCTAGGCAGGGGCTATAGCACACTTCTACTAATCATACCAAGGCCATAAATGCATACAAATCATCTTTGCACAAACCAGCAAGCATGAGGTATTGCTGGGCACAAATCCAAAAGAATTGGAATTGCACCTCAGGCACAATCCCAAACTCACTCCCACCAAACTCTCAATCTAGTCTCTAAAACTAGAACATCAGCCCTTCAACAAGTTTGATAATAAATCCTTTTCTTAGATATTCAAAAATATCTAAGAATCATTTTATATTTTAAAACTAAGGTAAGCTCATCTTCACAGTTCGATTCAAGGAAACTAGAACTCATATAGCTCCAGCAATTGAACAAAAATACAGGCCATAGGGGATTTGCAACATCACAAAACATGCTCTTTAAATGAAATCATCTTCATAGCCATTTGTCTAGGAATCATTTAGATTATTGTTGTCATATGGACAGAGTAATCATATTGATCATCCATTTACACTTACCAATATTACCCAAATAATCTTTATCATTTTCCTAGCAGTAATTCTAGAATCAAAGCTATACCTTATTTCACTGTCAGATCTGATAGAGAATAAAGCATTTTCCTAGAAAGTGTTTCTGGGAATCATTTTAGTGAATATTCCATGGTCATATAAGTTCTGAATCCACTAGCTACTTGCATCCAACAATAATTTCAAGCCAATATGATTTCCCGATCATTTTCCTAACCAATTCAACTAGGAATCAGTGTCAATAGTTCTTATTTATCAACATGAACTAGCAAATGTTCAGACCAACAAGTATCCCAAACAGATAAAATCCAAACCAATGGTTTGAATTTTCATGTCTACTATAATCATCCAGAAGGGTTTCTCAGATCATCTACCCAGATTAAGCGTAGCATAAACCTACCCTTACCATAGTACCTCATCATTTAATCACAGGGTACAGAATTAAAACAGGGCCTTGAGACCATCACAAGTAAACCAAGCATGTCAATTGAGCATCAAACCAGAGCTAAGATATCTCCACCAGACACAGTTATTCACCAGATGTGAACCCTAGGTTCAGATATGAAATCTAGACAGTGGGGAATCACAGAAAACACACTTGACATGGCAAGGTAGATAAAGCCTGGAGGGAAGCATAGAAGGAGCACCTACCTGGGGCGAGTTCTATCTCGCCGGAGAGGAGGCAGAAGGAGTATCGACGGCAACGACAACACAGAACACCACGGGGAAGGCTTCACCATACACCACCACCTAGCCCAGCATCAATCTCACCACCAAGGCGGCACAAGGAGCAGCCCTGAGGGCCACAGCATCCTACACCGGCCTAGAATACCAACTTCAGTGATGACAGAGCCCCAATCGACAGATCTGCAGCGCGGACACAACAGTAATGACAAAGGTGGTGGGGTTGCTCACCGAAAACAGTGTTGACCAGGTTCATGGCGACCTGGTTCTTGGCGGCGAGGTTCCTCGAGGTCATCACGACGTGGGCGCTGCGCTCTGCCAAGAGTCGCGTCGTCTCGGCGCCGATCCCGCTGGACGCCCCTGGGTTCTAGAATCGGGTCCGTCAACAAGTGGGCGGCGACGACAAGGGGAAACTAAGGAGGCAGGAGGGGATGGGAGGGGTGTTACCGGTGATGATGGCGGTGAGATCTTGGGTGACCTGGTCAGCGGTGGAGGCCCAGGAGAAGCCCGAGGCGCCCTTGCGGTTGAAGATGGACATCAGCATCTTGGTCGCTGGCAGCCACGAGATCAACATCAGGGGATGGGGGTGACCTAGAGGGAGCAGCCGTCGACCCACATGCACGGAGAGGAAAATCGAACCACAGCCGTCGACCGTGAGGGTGGAGGAGATCCGGTGAGGATGGAGGGGTTGGAGGGGAAAATCGCAGCCGCCAAGGAAGGAGAAGGGGCGACCGGAGATGGGCGTGGTGTGGCGGCTGGGGAGATGGGAGTGGTGTGGTGGCTGGGGAGAGATTAGGGTTAGAGGATGGAGGGTTCCTGGGGGCGGGGGATTTGGTGGTGCACGCGCGATGCACACAAATATCTGCCGTGCTGGATGCCAGGTCACCGATCCACAACAAGTTTCCACACTTCACCATCCTAGCCGTTTATTATGTTTACATCCTACGGCTGATATTGACCCTCTCTAATATCTCAACCTGTCTAGAAATTATGACGATTTTGTCCATAGAAATTACGACGTTTTTCACGAAATCGTCATAGTTTCATAAGGATTTGGCCCTCCCAAATAGCTTACGACCATCTAGTGTAGAATCGCCATAAATTTATGACGATTTCATTCAGGGTCACTACCAAAACGTCATAGTTTGACACATTCCTTGTAGTGCAACTTCGCCAAGGGAGCCACGGGCGAATTCTGCGAAGAGCACCATATCCGGCTCAACCTCGCGTCAGTCGCCCACCCGGAATCCAACGGCCAAGCGGAATGGGCCAACCAAAGCATCCTCCACGGCCTGAAGCCGCGACTCCAAGTACCACTCGAGCGCACCGCCGGGTGCTGGGTCGAGGAGTTGCCCTCTGTCATCTGGGGGATCCGCACCTCAGTCAACAGATCGACGGGATTCACTCCCTTCTTCATGGTCTACGGTGCCGAAGCAGTCATGCCCACCGACCTCGAACACGACTCGCCGCGAGTCGTCCACTATACGGAGGCTGCAAACGAGCTGGCCCGCCAAGATGGGGTCGACCAGCTCGACAAAGCACGCGACCTCGCTCGGTCACGCACCGCCATCTACCAGCAAGGACTCCGCCGCTACCATAGCCGGCGGGTGAAAGCTCGCACCTTCCAGGAAGGCGACCTGGTGTTACGCCTCATCCAGGACAAGAAGGGCATGCACAAGCTTTCCCCTCCGTGGGAAGGCCCATTCGCTATCGGGCGCGTACTCGGCAACGACGCCTACTACCTCACCGACGTCCGCGGGGACGGCGAACTCGACGTCAAGCGACCATGGAATGTAAACCTCCTCCGGAAGTTCTACTCCTAGAACCTCACACATGTACTCTCCAGTCGCTATGAAATAAAAGAAACGGTTACCGCAAATTGCGCCTACTCTCCATGACTTGTGCCACTCGCACTCGTAAAAACAGCGTTATGCTAAATGTAGAAGTCAACCTTTGGTACAGCAATCGGCACGTCTAAGTAGTGCGGTGTAAGAGCACTGAATCACTTCAGGTCTTGCATCGTCCATGAATAACGCCAACCCGGAGCCCCACTGGAGTCGCCTAGCTCGACTGGTTCTACGAGCCAAGACAACTGCCCTCGCTTCTCACAGCGACCTTGGTCCTCCGCATCCTCGGCATAGCGACTCGAACGGCTAAGTACCACGCTCGGGGACTGAAGACCAGTTCGTCGCGAGCGGTCCGGGAAAACGCCAAGTAAGAGAGCATGCCCAGGACTCGCCACGCGACTGACCCCACGGGCCAGGCAGGAGTGACGCGCTTACACCAACGCGCTAAGTCCTCAACCACCCTCGAGTCGCGCCTAGAACTACCAAGTACCACGCTCGGGGACTCGGCCACCCGACCTCGTTCGCGCACGGGAAAACGGTAAAGTATAGAGAACTCAAGGGAGTCGCCTAGCGACTGGCTCTTCGAGCTCGGGCGAGTCGACTAAAACATCAAAACATATAACAACAACACATACAACATACACGAGATAAACCCCACAAAAGGGCGGACGCGCTCGGGGACTCGTTCAACACCAATCAAAAGCACACAAACAAATACAAAAATAGACACGACGTCTCATTCAATCGCATATTGCATTGTTTTATGTTACAAAATATGCCCGCTTGGCAGAACTGCTGCTAAAAATTCAAGGCAAACTACCCTACTCTGTAGGCTTCGATGACGACTCGCCAGCATCCCGGCGATTACGGATGAACGCCGTGTACGGGTTTGATGGATATGTCGTCAGTTCACCCGCCATTGCCGCGCGAAACGGCTGCTCGACCTTGAAGTCACGATGCGGCGGCTCGGGGTCGTTCGGCGCGACAACCGTCTCCTGGTACGGCAGGAGGTCGCCCATTGCCCAGACACATTCCGAGTATGTGGCGGCACGTTCTTGCAACTTGAGGACCTCGGACAGCTCCACCGCACCAGTCGACGATGGATACCCACTCGTCACATCGTCAACGTCGAAATCTTCGGGGAAGTGGGCGAGTACAAGGCTCAGTGTCGTCGACGCTCCACGACGAAACGCCGACCGCGTCATGAACTCAACGACCGCGGGCGCCTTCTCCAAATATTTCCACACCTCAACGAGGTCGCTGGGAATCACCTCCGTGGGCGATATTTCTTGGAGGTAGGCATGGATGCACGTCGCCGACAATGTCGCCGAGTCGACGAGCATGCTTACGCACTGCCTCGCGTCAAGCGAGCTCGCTTCTTCTTCGCCATCAATGATGCGACCTGCGAGAAGAAGACAATGATGAGTACGACGGACACCACAAAAATCACAACTATTAGAAAGGGAAGATGCACTCACCAAGCAACGGGCGGGCGAGTCCCGTGATGAAGCACTGAAGCGACGTGTGGTCGTCCTGAAGCCCAAGAATAAGGACTTCCGACACCTTGCGATCCTCCTCTGCGGCCGCAATGGCGGCCTTAGCTCGCCCGTCCGCTGAGCTCGCTTCTTCTCTCGCCTCCCGCAGTTCGCGCTCGAGGTCGGCGATCCGTTGTTCAGCGGCACCCAGAGCAGATCGCGCCGCCACCAACTCACCAGCGGGGACAAGCCCCTGGCAAGCTTCCTCTGCCTTCGCAGCAACAGCCTGCAGCCCTTTGTTCGCCTCCTGGACAATGGCCAACTCCTTCTCCGCGCGCTGATTTGCGGCCAATCGGTCCGCCGACTCAAGCTGCAGACCCTGCACATCACCGAAAAAGTTAGTTAAAACGAACTTCCTAAGTGCCCACCCGCTGAAATTCAGCGAGTGCGCACTCGGGGACTGGCGATCAAGAACTTCCTAAGTGCCCACCCACTGAAATTCAGCGAGTGCGCACTCGGGGACTGGCGATCAAGAAATTCCTAAGTGCCCACCCGCTGAAATTCAGCGAGTACGCACTCGGGGACTGGCGATCAAGAAATTCCTAAGTGCCCACCCGCTAAAATTTAGCGCGTGCGCACTCGGGGACTGGATACGAAAATAAAAGACGAGAAATTATAAGAATCAAGCCGCTGCAAAGCACCGACCTGATCCTCGGGGACTGGATGTACCTGGATGGCTGCGCCAAGCATGCCATGGAGTTGTATCGCGTCCACGGACGCGAGTAACGCTGGCGTGTGCCCACGACGCTGGTCGACTTCAGCATCGGCGGTCCCCGGAGCATGGCTCGAGGGCGCAGCCCCGCTCGCCATGGCCGCCTTGGTCACGAAGCGGGGGAAGGTAGCGATAGAGGCACCCGCTCCAAGGGAAGTCGCCTCCGCCGTTCCAGGCAAGGAAGCACCCTCCTTCGTAGACGCGGCTGCCTCCACCGCGGGCCCGGCCGGCGCGGCCGCCGTGTCGTCAGAGATATTGACGATGTCGTCGCCCTTGGCCTTCTTACTGCTATCCGCTGAGGCGACGACCTCGTCCGCCTTCCTCTTGCGGGAAGGATCCTCCTCGCTAGCGGCGGAGGGAACCTTGGCCACGGTCGGGTGGCCCATCCTTTTCACTCCGGTCCTGCGCATTAATCGAATCAACAAAGACAATTGAAGTAGTTATGGAACATAAGGAAGGGTGAGCGCACTCACTTGGCGACTAGGATGAAACGTAGCCCCGTACGAAGGCCGGCCGGTTTTTCCAGTTCAGGGCCCAGTCGGCGGCTGAGCCCCAGTTCCAGGACGTCGCGTGCCCAAGACACGGACGGCTTCTTCGTCGTTGAGGCCGCGGCTGGCGCCTCTAGGACATCCTCGGCGGGAGCTTCCTCGCGAGTTGGAGCCGCTACAGCCGGAGCCTCCTTGCGGGGCGAAGCCGCCGCAGCCGGAGCCTCCTTGCGAGGCGAAGTCGCCGCAGCCGGAGCCTACCCCAGCCCAGAGACTGGGGCGAATGGCGGAGGCATTGAGGCCAGTGGCACTTCCACGGTCGCCGTGTCCAGCGCGGTTGTCGCAGGTGGCACGCCACCACCAGCTCGGCTGGGAGCATCGGAGCTGCTCGCCGAGTGCGGCGGTGAGGCCATCCTCGACGGCTTCGTTTTCTTCTTCAGGGGGGCCCTCGCCTCCCTCTCCTTCTTCTTCTTCTTCTTCGACGGAGTGGCTTGACGACGCGAGGTGGTCTCTGGGAGCTCGTCGTCGTCATCATGACGCTCAAGGCTTCTGCTCGCCTCGATCTCGCGCTGACGTTGCCCGCGGGTCTTTCGGACCAGCGGGGCGACTTCCTCTTCGGACTCGTCCTCGTCGTCCTCGTTGCCCCTCGCGGGTGGCGATTCGCCTATGTCCTGGGCGGATGGCCCCGGGCTCTCATCATCCGAAGGTGGGAGCCACCCTTCCACCACTTGGAATAGCTGCGATGAATACAAAACAGAATCAGAATTACCGCGACTGCATACACTGCGACTGCGAACAAGGTAAAGAAATTACCGTTGGAGCTGGACGCTTCGCGGTGTAGGGGGCGACCCCAGCCTGCGCATCCAGGTACACCGCCTGGGTGATCTTCTTCAACGCTGGGAGATAATCCTCCAGCTTCCATTCGTCGAGGCAGGCCTTCGTCGAGTCTCCCCGGCCCGTGTACTGGTACATATAGTGGTCGCGTTGGGCGAGTGGAACGAGCCGTCGCCCCAGCCAGCAATTGTACAAGTTTATCGTCTGAAGGCCCTTCTTTTTCAGACCACGGATGGTCTGGAGCATCTCGTCAACGACCATCCGCTGGTCGTCGGGGAGCTTGCAGACTTGGAGATGGCGCGGCTCGGACTGATTGGCCGAGTACCGCGGGATCGCCACCTCGTCCTCCGGGGTCGCCTCGGCCACGTAGAACCACGACTTCTTCCAGTCGCTCGCTGCCTTGGCGGGTAGCATCAGATCAAAGAAAGAAGCTTTGGACTTGAGCTGGAACGTCAAGCCGCCCGCGGCTAGCATTGGGCCTCCTGCCTCCTCGCGGCTGATCCGTCCGTGGAACAGATCTTGCCACAAGGGAAAGTAGGGCCGGCAGCCCAAGTAGCACTCGCAGAACGCCACGAAGATGGCGAGCTGCTCGATGCTGTGGGGACCCAGATCTGAAGGCTGGATCCCGTAGTAGGCGCAAAAGCGCCGGAAGAACGAAGACGTGGGAAACCCTAGCCCCCGCTCGAGATGACTGGTGAAACAGACGAATTCCCTCTCTCGCGGGTTTGGGGTCGTTTCTCCGGCTGCGGGGATACGCCAACAGCCGGCTCGCAGGATCCCGGCCTCTTCGAAAGAGGCCAGCTGCGCCCTCGTGCACTTGGACCTACCCCACGGTTCGGTGGAAAGGGCCATGGCCGAGAGGTTGGTTGGAGATCGGAGGATTTCGGGTCGACTGGATCGCGGAGCGAAGGAAGGAAAGTGCGCGCACTCGGAAGAAGTGGTGGGCAATTGGCTCTACGATTGCCTGCCATTCCCCTTATATAGCGGGAGTTACCCGCCAAATCAGGAGACCGTTACCGCGCGATGATTACGCCGAAAGTTACCGTTGGATTACCTCAACGGCTAGTTTGACCGCGCCTGACGGTCCAACTCCAGCCACTCGGCTCGCCAAGTCAATCACTATGACCGCATCTCGCCGACTCGACTCGCCCAAACCACGACTTGGTTCACCAGATTTCCTCCTTTATACAGGAGCCCGCCGATGATTCGACTGGATGCCTACTCTGAAGCCGTATACTCCGACTATCAGCAGCCACCTACGCCCAATCGGCGACGGCCTCGGGGACTACTGATGGGGATATGCCTACTGGGGTATACCTAGCAGGGCGTTTCCGACTGGCCCGTGAGATGGCAAGTGGGCTTGCAGAACGGCGAGTGGATTGAAGCCCAGCAAGGTACCGAGCGACTGGAAGCTGAAGGCCCAGGCGAGTAGATAGGCCTAGTCGGACTAGGTTAAACGACTACTGAAGCTGTAACCGAATCGGTTGAGATATGTAAACCCTAGGGGAGGTGAGCCTATATAAACCTCCCTATAGGGTGAGTAAAGATACGTTCCCAAATACACCCAAGCGACTCGCTGCCTAGCCGCCGAGCTCGCCCTTTGTAACACCTTGATAATACAATCTAGCAGGAGTAGGTCTTTACCCTCCGGGGGGCCGAACCTGGGTAAAACCCTGTGTCTTTGCCCTCATCTCGCACCGCAGATGGCTGTCCGCCCTTGCCCCTCGTTCTACTACTCGCTGCCGATTGCAGCATCTGCCGTGACTATTCCCACGACAATCTTGAACAAACTTTGGTAAAAGTTTGAATCCAAAAAAATCCAAATCAAAGGAAAATGCATTCCTCATAAAATGCATCTGGAAATTTAACACTTGGAAAAAATAAAACCAAACCCTAAACCCTAATGGAATAAAATCATTTCCAAGTTATCTCCAAGCCTATGGATTTGATCCATATGAAATATTGTCAACAAACATTTAAAAATGATCAAGAAAGACAAATAGAAATATTATAAAGCCATATAAATTGGTTTCACTTATTTTGGAACCACAAAAAAATCTTATGAATTTAATAAGATAAGGATAAGTAATTTCCAAAGCTAATAAATCACTTATCTAAAATCCATACCAAATGGTGAGAAAATAATCCTAAAAGGAATTAAAAAGATAAACAAATATTAAACAAGATTTTACAAATTGGAATCACCAAGTTTGGATCTCTAAATAAAAAGATATGGATTTTATAAGATGAAGAAAGAAATATTAAATAAAGAATATTTGAAAGACCAAATAAAACTTGGCCTAATCCATTAAGCAAATGGAATGAATTTAATCCAAATCAAATAAAATAAAAGGATAAAGAAATTTCCAAAATAAAATGAAATGGCAATAACCATTCTATCCCTATTTTAATAAAGACAAATCTCTAATAAGAATTATTGTATAATTCATGAGTAAATGATTTTTGGAATTTACCCAAATGAAATAAAAGTGGTTTAATACAACTTGAATAAGATTAAAGAAATCTTCCAAATAAACTTTAGGGAATTAAAACCATATTTAAAATCCATTGGAATTAAAATAAACTCAATTCAAATGATTTATGAATCATATTAAATACTTTCCAAATAATTCAAGATGAATTTTGACACCCTGTTAAACAAATAAAAACCTACTGAAAAGATTTGGAAAGTGTAAAGAATTTGAATGGTGTTTGAAAATATTATCAAATCTCATTTGATTTAAAACATTAGCCTTTTTGAAATAAATAAAAGACCCCAAAAAGAATAAACTATTATTCTAAAACTGACTTCAGATTTTAGTGCTAACCAGTATTTAAACCCACACAAAATCTGGAAAATATTTGAATTCAAATGAGTGTTTGAATTGGTTGTTCAAAACCAAAACAGAATAAAGGAAATGGAAAAAGATAAAACAAACAGAACAAAAAAATGCAAACAGACTCGAACCAGCCTAGCTAAGCCCACTTGGACCAGTCCAGCCCAGTTCCTCTCCTCCCCGTAGAAAACGATTCGAACCAACAAACTCACACGCAGCGTCGCTGACAGAAGGACCCCACCGCACCCTTCTCTCTCTCGCTTCCAGACGACCCCACGCCCACGTCACCTTCTTCCTCCCCGCACTGACCACGCCCCTCACCTCGCCGGCCGTTGCAGGCGATTAAAGCCGGGCTTAATTCGCGTTAACCGCACCATTAAAAGACCCCCGACCATGCCCTATTACTCGCCTGTGTTTCCCCTCCATTTCCCCTCCGTCGCCTCACCCAAGCGCGCCCCCAGGCCGCCCAATTTCTCTCTGTACTGCCGCTGTCTCCGACGAGCTCGCAAGCAAATTCCGGCTAGTCTCCTCCGCCCCTTGCCTCCTCGAGCTCACAGACGTGATCCCCATCTCCTGGCGAACCACCTCGTAGCACCAGCTCGCCCCGAACGCCCCAGAATATCGGGAACGTCTCCACCAGTACGCCACCGACGACCCCCGCAACTCCGGTGAGCTCTAGAACTCAACCCCGTGCGCGCCTTGACCAGTGAATCATGCCGTTTAGTTCGCCTGTGTCTTTTGCATCTCGAGGTGCTCGCCAATCACTCGCGCGTGGCTTGCAACCTTGCCTCCGACGACTCCCGACCGTGCTGACGCCAGGAGCATCTCCGACAAGCAATCCTGACAACGCCCGTGCGCCCCTTGACTGAAGAAAGCCACGTTGAGCATCAGTGCATCAAGACGATTCTGGTGAGCCACTCTCCTTGACTCCTTGCTTCCTCTAGCGCCAGCTCCGCCGTAGCCAAACACGCCGCCGCCACCTGCCACCGCTAGCGCCGCCACTAGTTGGCAAGTGTGCTCAGCATCGTCCGATCTTGATCCGACGATTAGGATAGAATCATTTAACGCCGAAGAGGTACGCAATATGTGCCGTGCGATGTAACTTGATCCAACGCCTCACATTTCTGATCCGGCCGAAGCGGTACCGACGAATAGAAATGCGTCGCGTGTCACAGAGTCAGATTTAAAAACAGGATTTGATCTATTTGTGATTCAATTTTGTAAAATCTATAACTTTAAATCTACACGTCCAAATTTTACAAACTTTATATCAATGGATTCAAAAAAACAAGCCCTAGCCAACCATGCACTTTGTTTAGTAAAAAGCCTCTGTTAAAATGTTTGTTTTTGCAGAAACTTGTGTATGCATGTTTAGGATATAAAAATTGTTCTAAAATGTTTTTGGGGATAAAATCTTGGGAAATGGTTTATTTTGAACCTACTGACCCTAGGAATCAATTGGTGGTTTCAAAAATGTATTTGGTGAAACAAAAGAATGAATCTTGGATTTAAACCATTTCTAGTCAAATAAAAATATGGTTTAATTATTAAAAATGGTTTTGGAAGAAAACCTTTTGAGAAATGTTTTGGAAATAAACTATCTGACCCTAAACACAAGGTTATATGGTTTGAAAACATATTTTGTGAAACCTATAGAATTTTGCCTTATTAAAAGCATTTCTTCACCCAATAAAATAATGACTTGATCAAAAATGGTTTATGAAGTAAAATCTTATACAAATGATTTTTCCACTTTATAAAAATGATCATCAGGTGTTTTCAAATGTTTATGACCCATTAGAAACCACTTCTCCAAACAAAACAATCTTTAGCATGCTTGCATGCATTGTTTTGTTATTATTATTTTATGTGTTGAATTGCTTGAATGGTAGATTGAAATATTGTTTGCTTGATTGAATTGTAGTGACTTGAAGATTGTGATTGTTTCAAATACAAGGAGTGAACTTATACTCTCTACCCAAAAAGGCAAGTGATGCTACATACTTTTGTCCCATTATTTTCACTATGCATTAGTGATATTTCTAAGTAGAACTTGCATGGAATTTTTGCTAAGTATAAACCATGCTATGGGAAATCCTAGTAGATGAAACCTTAGTAGAAATTTCCTAAGTTAAGATTCATACTACTATCATGCTTAGCTTAGCTAATAGAAAACAAGGGTGGAATATATATTCATGCTATGGAAAATTTCTAAGTCTGGGGACTTGTGTTTTGATTAATAAAACAACTAAGTGAATGAATCACCTGGGTGGAATGGAAAGAATGGTTTGTGTTGAGTGGTCATGCAAGTCCAGTATGCTGGGGAAAACTTGGGCATCACCAAGTCCAGTATGCTGGGGAAAACTTGGTGTCTCACTTGTGGATGGCCACCCAGGAACAAAGAGATTTGAGATGTCAAATGTTGAGAAGCTTCAAGTTCAGCCACTTGGCATTATGGGCACTGCCTGGATCATATAGGTTGCAATAACTTAGCCAAATGGACAGTTGGTGGTAGGGGATGATAGGTTGGAACGCGTCCATTCTGGTCTAAGGGAAGCTTCTGAAAGATCTTGTCTTGGTGAAACCAAGTCTTGTGGGGAAAGTGCACCACCTCTGTAGAGTGTAAAATCTAAGTAATTAGCCATGTCCCTGGCAAAGGACAATTTGAGCATCAAGACATGGAAGCTATCAAGGATCTCATCATCCCAATTTCCAAGTTAAAAACTTGTGGTTAAACAAGGGATTAAGGTTCACCAATTTCTATTGGTGGTTCCTTGGGTGGTTTTTGACAAGCAAAAACTTAGTGTTTTCAAATGATAAGGAAAAACTATTTTGAGCAAAGCAAGCCTAAGCTCCACTTAGCCAAATGCATATAGATGATAGACTCCACTATACTACCATAGTATCACTTGCCAATACAATTCAAATGTATTGACCCTTGTGGCTGTAACTTGTTATGTTGCAGGTTTTGTTTGATATTAGTGAAGTTTAATGATTAGGATTACAAGTCTACAACCAACATGTCTTCCTGTGGCACTTTGAAGATGAAGGACCCCATGCTATTGTTATATTCTGTTGCATTGTAATGAGATAGCCAAATGAGCTATGTAAGATGTAATAAATTATTTTATTCCTGGTTATAAAGTTGTATTATGACCTTTGTTTCTTGATATTACATCTTAACTGTGGATGCTAGCTATTGATCCAAGGACTAGCATTGTAAACACAGGGATCTCTACCTTATTAAAGGTTGGGAACCTTACACTATTGGTCCAGATCCTGGTAGCAAATCGATAAGAAACTCCACATCTCTATCTGGTGGCATTCCCGGCAATTCTTCCGAGAACACATCCGGATATTCACTCACAATTGGCACACTATCTATGCTAACCCCCTTAAGAGAGTTTAGCATACTCCTTTTTGTTTCAAAGTTGGTCTTGAACCTCATCCTTTTTTTTTCTGGAGTTGTGAGTGAGACAGTATGGTTGGCACAATCTATCACTCCCTTGTGCTTAGTCATCCAGTCCATTCCCAAAATGACATCCAATCCTTGGGAATTTAGGATTATCAAGTTAACTGGAAATTTATACTTCCCAAACTCGATGACTAGATCATGACACCCTGAATTCACTATCATTTCTCCGCCAGGAGAACTTACTTTTATAGGACACCCAATAGTTTCTACCGGTAGTTCATTTCTTTCAAAAAATTCTCTTGATATGAGTGAATGAGATGCACCAGTATCAAAGAGAACAAATGCTGGAACAGAATTGAGTTTGAACTTACCAGCAACAGCATCAGGCTCCTCATAAATTTCCTCCACATTGATGTGGTTCACTTGTCCCTTTTGAAAAGGGTTGGGCTTGTTGGGTCCTTCAACTTTCTTTTCTGGGCATTTATTTGCATAATGCCCCATCTTCTTGCACTTGAAACACTCAACCTAACTAATGTCCTTCTTGACAGGCTGGCTTCCACTGCCACTTCCACTACCACTGTGGTGGCTCTTATATCCACCCTTGTGGTTCTTGTACTTGTCATTGTCATGACTACGGTGATGCTTCTTGTCATGATGACGGTTGTGGTTGTGGTGCTTGTTGAATTTCCCATGTTTGTGGGATCCTGAGCTTCCACTATCATCATAATGGGAACGCTTGTGAGACGATCCCGAGCTGTGCTTGTCCGAGTGCTTTCTCTTTCTACTCTCAACTTGCTTCATTTTGTTCTCCAAAATAGCAGCCTTATCACAAAGAGACTGATAAGTGGGAACATAGGCCACTGATAGCTACAGGTTCAGTTCATCATTCAACCCTTCAAGGAACTTTTCCTTCCTCTTGGCATCGGTGTCAACTTCGTCCGGTGCATAACGCGCCATATTGTTAAACTCCTCAATATATTCAGCCACGCTGCGGTGTCGCTGCTTCAGATTGTGGAACTCTTTCTTCTTCAAGCTCATCACTCCGGATGAGATGTGAGCAGTACGAAATCCATCTTCAAATATAGCGCATGTCGCATCTGCAATGGGAGTGGTGATCTGGAAGTTATCCCACCAAGTGGCTGCTGGTCCTTCCAACAAGTGAGCTGCAAATCTGACTTTCTCTTCATCAGTACAGCCAACTGTTACCAAGTCCTTGTTCACAGAGCGTAGCCAATCATTGGCCACCATAGGATCAGTTGTTCCTGAGAACTTTGCTGGCCTCAATCTCAAGAACTTGGTAAGCATGTCAAAACCCGGTGGGTTGTTGTTGTTATTGTTGTTGTTGTTGTTGTTGTTGTTGTTGTTGTTGTTGTTCTGGTTCTGGATGAACGTACTCATCATTTGCATCAACTGAGTCTGAGCTGTCATCATTTGCTGCATCTCAGGGGTGATGTTGTTGTTGTTGGTGTTGGGATTGGCACAATGGGGAGGCATCTGTGGTTTGGTCAATAGAGATAAGAATGAGATACCCATAGATGCTATTATGCACAATACATCACATAAACAATCACCAAACATGCATCACAGTAATAAAGGTTCAACAACAAGATAACAAGTTTGCAAAGTAAACACACCAATAGCAAGCCATCCACATGTTGGATGGTCATTGTGACTCAAATAAAGCATGATAAATAAATGATAAATGAGTAGTCATCACTACTCCTCGGCATCAACCTCCTCCTCAAAAAAAGTAAGACCTGCATTCTCCATAGCGGTCTTGTATTCCTCGACATTGGTGGTCAAGGTCTCTACTTTGGCTTTGAGAGCCCTCTTCTGAGAACGAAGCCTCTCAATCATAGTCTGCTGATGCTCGATCTCGAAGTCCTTGGCCTCCAGTTCTGCAGTCATGTCTCGAATCCTCTTGTTCCTATCTTGGACTCGCTTCTCTTGACTCTTGAACTTTCTGTCCTGACTCTCGAACTTGGCCTCCATCTCCTTGACTATCTCATCTTGCTCCGCGAAGAGCTTGTCCTTCTCACGAAGTTGCACCTGGAGTTCGTCATTGCTGAGCATGACGTTGGTCCTATCAGTGTCCACGTGCCTAAGAAGAACCTCTAAGTCCTGGAGGTATAGGCGAATCGGCTCTGCTGTCTCCCTCGAAGTGTCCTCGAAGTCGATGGCCTCTCCATCCTCATCACGTCTACCGAAGACGTGGAAGTGAGTACCTCTAACCTGTCGAGAGTGTCTCCCTAACAGAGGTCCAATCAAGTCCTGCATGACTACCTCTAGGCCTCTCGCCTTGTCATCGTGCATGAGCTTCAAGATGATTGCCTCCGTGGTAGGCTCAGTCTGGCGTCCGGGCTGATTGACCTTAAAACCCCAAAGGTCTTTCCTCTCAAACTTGGTGAGGGGAAGCACCATCATGGTAGGAAGAGGGAAATTTAGCAAATTAGTGAGCTCAATAATACGAGGGCCAAAACGAGTTCCCTGGAACTCTTCAACAGTGCTGATGGTAACATTAGGCATCTATTTATAAGATAGAAAAGTTAGAAACAATCACAATTTAATACAAGTCACAAGACAAGACATCACATGCATAACTTTGGAACTCAAAACACACAAGTCATGGCATACATGAAACCATTACAAAACATCCAAGGTTCAACTTATTTCAAGCAACATTTGGAAAATAAGGTGATAGGTGTGGTGGTCCAACTAACGAAGTATACTTACAATCCTATCTCACTTGCCAAGTTGGCTAACACAATATTTCTAGAAGCAATCAGTCTATCTTGAGCACATGACTCCATTACTAAGTCTATAATGTCTCCTCTTAAAGTTTGGTTGGTAGCCTCCAACTCTTGGATATGTTTCTTATCTTCCTTTAGGTCATTTTGGATGTTGAGCATTCTGCACTTGACTCTATCACCAAGTTCTTTGATGGCTTTCCAAGCTGCATCCCTTGCTGAATCAAAGAATGTAGTGTGCACCACTGAATTGGTGACCATGCAGAATCCTGATTCTTTGTGGTTGTCTTCCTTGTTTTTATACAAGTGAAGTTGCACCCACCAGTACTCAACTCCTTCATCCATCACAGGAAAACCTTTGTACACAGCTACACCATGTATTCCCATTGCAACCATGAGGTCCTTGAGAGCCTTGGGAAATTCTGTCTCACACTCCAAAGTCATTCTCATGAGTGGTCCCTTCCTTACGGCTTCGTTGATGGAGTTCATCTACAAATAGGGATGAGAAAGAAGATTAGAAAAGTTTACGAGAAGAATAGACAAGTGTGGAAGTTGTTGAAAATTTTTCCTTAGTGGTTTCCAATCCTAGGGTCATAATCCTACAGGCAACACAGTGCTCTGATACCATCTTTAAGATCCCTCCTTTATAAAGTTAAAGGATCCCTGTGATTGCAATGCTAGTCCCTGGATCAATGCTAGCATCCACAGTTTAAGATGAAGTACACAGAAACAAAGGTCATTATTACAGTCATTCCAGAGACAACATAGTCTTTACAACTCCATGGCCACAGGCCTAATACAAGAGTTTAAATAAGTAAATAGATAAAAGTCTTCATCTTCATGTGCCAAAGGCAAACATGTTGAGTGTAGACTTATGACTCCTAATCCTCATCAGAGTAACCTGCAACATCACAAGTTACAGCCACAGTGGTTCAATACATTGGAATAGTATTGGCAAGTGATACCTTAGTATAATATTGGTGGACTACATACTATATGCAATTTGGCTAAGTGTAGCTTAGGCTTGCTTTGCTCAAAAATAGGTTTTGCCTATTAGTTGAAATCACTAAGTTTTTCTTTGTCAAAACTTTTCCCAAGGAACCACCAATAGACATTGGGGTCCTTCACCCTTGTTCACCCACAAGTTTTAGTTAGAAATTTGGATGAGGAGATTCTTGATAGCTTCCATGTCTTGATGCTCAAATTCTCCAATACCAGGGACATGGCTAAGTACTTAGATTCTTCCATCTGCAGAGGTTGTGCACTTCCCCACAAGACTTGATTTTCATCAAGACAGGACCTTTCAGAAGCCTTCCCTTAGACCAAATGGACGCGTTCCAACCTATCATCCCACTACCACCAACTGTCCAAATGGCTAAGTTCTTGCAACCTATGTGATCCAGGCAGAGCCCATATTGCCAAGTGGCTGCACTAGAAGCTTCTTAACATTTGGCCTCTCAAATCCCTTTGTTCCTGGGTGGCTTTCCACAAGTGAGATACACAAGGTAAACCATAGAAATGGGCCTTGTGTAACCACTCAACATAAACCATTCCTTCCATTCCACCCATTCATTCACTTAGTTGTTTTATTAAGTAAAAGAAAAACTCAAGTCCAAAGACTTAGAAATATTTTATCATAGAATGATTATATCACCACCCTTGGTTGCTACTAGCTAGGCTAAGCATGACATGGATAACATCTTACTTAGAAATTTCTAGCAATTCTACAACTACTAGGATTTCCCAACATAGCATATAAGCAAAAATACAATCATGCAAGACTAGCAAAATATATCTAATGCATAGTAGAAAACATAGGGATAAAATCATGATGCACCACTTGCCTTGGTAGTTTGGAGAGTAGCTACACTCCTCACAATCACAATCACTATTGGCACCAAAATCTACACATAAAACCATAGCCACAAATCACATACCAAATAAATACAAGCAAAAATATATGGATGCATGCAATATGATATGTGATGATTTTATAAACTCAATAAGACAAGTGCACAGTACTGGTTCATAAACAAGTTCAAAACTTGCCAAACAACATTTATTTAAACACTAAAACATTTCTCAAATAATTTTATATACACAAAATAGGCCTACACATGTTTCTGGAAATAAAACCATTTTAACAGAAACAAAACATTAAAAACATTGCATATTTGGAAAGGGCTTGCTCTCCTGATTCCATTGATATAAAATTTGTCAAATTTGAACGTGGGAATCAAAAGTTATGGCTAAAACAAAATCAAACAACTAATAGATTCAAATTCTGATTTAAAATCTAATTCCTGGACACGCGTCATGTTCTGTTTGGTGCGTACCGGTTCGTTTAGGATCACGCACACAGGCCGTTAGATCTAACTTAATCTGCACGGCCCAGATCTACTCGTACCCCTTCGCTTAAGTGTTCTATCTAGCCCGTCAGATCTGGATCCAACGGTGCGCGATCAAACGACCACACTTGGCGGCGCTAGCGGCGACGACTGGCGGCGGCGGCTCTGTCTACGGCGGCGCGGTGGCTACAGGGGGTTCTAGGGTCGTAGGATATGCTTACCGAACTCGTGGAGATGTACTGAAGCTCAACGTGGCGATGGATTGACGAGGGGCACACGGACACAGCAGCACGAACTCGCCGGAGTTGCTGGCGGCGTCAGATGCTCTCTGTCAGAGTCGAAGACGACGCTCTGGGATGCGCGGATCCAAACAAAGAGTGTCAACAGATGCGCAATATGCAGGCGAACAAGCTCGTGTGGATCAGAGACAGAGGGGAACACGAGGCTCACCGAATTTTGTCGCCAGAGTTGGAGACATCGTCGGAAGCTTGCAGTGCTTGATGAAGTCGACGACCTGGGGCAGTATAGGATGAACCAATGGTGTCAGAAGAAGCGCACAGACGTTGCGAAATGGTCTGCCAGAACTAGAGGGGAAGGGGCGCACAGAGCTCACCGGGATTGGTACCGGAGAGGGTTCTGCCTGCGGCGGTGCAAGAGCGATTGCGGGCAGCCTGGGGGCGCTCTGTGCTCGGGGTCTGGGGGGAAATGGAGAGGGGGCAGAGGGGGTTTAAGTAGCATGGTCGCGAGCGTGATTTACTCTGGCATTCAACGTGAATTGACGCTGCGAATCAATACAGAGAACGACTGGCGTAATTTGGGGATTGAGCT
Organism: Avena sativa; assembly: GCA_916181665.1. Taxonomy (NCBI): domain Eukaryota; kingdom Viridiplantae; phylum Streptophyta; class Magnoliopsida; order Poales; family Poaceae; genus Avena; species Avena sativa. Next base: position 178,838,700 of record OV702284.1, on the reverse strand, counting down.
GTTTGCGGGGTGGAGACGATGACGCCGTGTGGGCCGCGGCTGTCAGCGAGAGAAACAGAGAGGGAGTGGGTCCAGACTGTCAGCGACCTAGCTGGTGCGGGTGTGAGTAAATAAAACGCTTCGCGGGGTGGGGGTTGCTGGGCTAGTTGGGCTGGTTGGGCCAGATTCGACTGTTTGCTTATTTTTCCCTCTTTTAAACTTTTTCTTTTTCTATTTGCTTTTCTAAAAAGGATTTTCAAACTCCAATTCAAATCTGTTTGATTTCAAAACTTTTCTGGACTTTTGTACAATAATCTTGTACTCAAATAAGTGTCAAACACATCTGTTCACTCAAACTTACTTGGGTCAGTTGAAAAATAAAAATAAAACCAAGCCTTTATGTGATATAAACCATAGGCATAATATTGGTTTTATTTACACCTTTTGTTTTGAAAACTTTGCTCAAGCTTTGGAAAGTACTTAAGTTTGAATTCAAACCTTACTGAACAATACAAGTACTCTTCTCATTGGAAAATAGCACTAAGGCTAGAGCATACCTACATAAAATAATGAGCTTATAAGCTCTTGTTTTGAAATGATTTTTGAAAATGGAATCTTATATGATCATGGATGCATGGATGATATGTATGAGTTCGAAACATGATTTTAGGGATGTTACATGGAACTACTCACGCATCATACCGGAGAGAAGGCCTCCGGGATGATCTCCCTCCCGCAGGGTGCTGGGAAGAACTTCAGATCCCCCCGTTCTAGGGACGATGGTGGTGGCGGCTACAGACGGTTTCATGGATATTTGATCGGGTACTCAGGGTTTCTGCATCGGGGGCTTCTTATAGGCGAAGGGGGAGACCGAGGAGGTGTCCAGGGCCACCAAACCCTAGCCAGGCGTGGGGCTGGGCCCACCCGTGCCTAGGGTGGGTCTGGCCCCCCTGGCTGGCCCCTACGGTTCTCCTCTGGACTTCTTGTTCCCCATGGAAAGTAATTGAATTTCTCCTTTGGCCCGTCCAATTCCGAGAACATTTCTTTACTAACTTTTCTGAAAGAAAAAACAGCAAAAAATAGGCATCTGGCACTGTTGCAACTTGTTAATAGGTTAGTACCAGAAAACATGTAAAAAGCACCTCAAAGTGTGGACAAGTAAAGCAAAGTAGATACTAAACAAGCATGGAGCATCAAAAATTATAGATACGTTTCCAACGTATCAACATCCCCAAGCTTAACTCCTGCTCGTCCTCGAGTAGGTAAGTGATAAATAGAATAATTTTTGAGGTGACATGCACCCTCACAATAAAGACCCAAACATTTGCAAGCATTGAAAGTTGGGATCAAAGAACTCTAAACATGTGCATGAAAGATGGAGTTATAACAATAGTACATAGTAACTATGCATGCAACATGACAAGCTACAAACAAAGATCATGAATAACATGCATTGAAAAACGTTCGTTTGTTTCACATGCAGAAAACATAGCATAGTGGCAATCAGCTTGTCCCTCATAAAGTAGCAATTAGGTGCATGGGACACCTGCAAAGCACTACTTGGAAACAGGCCGTTAGTGGCGCACCAGAAATGCCCATCCGTGGCGCACTAGCAGTGCGCCACGGGCCTTGCGCTACGGCTATCTCTCAGCCGTGGCGCACTGCCTAGTGCACCACGGTTGTGTAGATATAGGCGTAGCGCACCTCCTAGTGCGCCACAGAAGTTTGGCATGGTGCGCTACCCCTGGGATCTTCTGTGGCGCACTACCTAGTGCGCCACCAAACTTCCATAGTGCGCTTTAGGTGTAGTGCGCCACAGAAGGTAGACCATGTGCGCCACAGATGTATTTTTTGTTTTTTTTTAATTTCCGAGGCAGATTATATGCAATACAGATTATATACAATATTACAGCAGATATACACACACAGATACAAGATATACAATTATATATTTAAATACTCAATATGAAAAACAAGATTGAAACAAATACATATAGATAAGTCTCATACATGAATACATAGTCTAAGTTACATTGTTTCGATCATGTTACAAAGTAGTAGTTGGTACATGCTAATACATGTGTCGATCGAACAAGTTAGAGCTCGGAAGCTCGCCTAGACATCTAAACTAGCTAGCTAGACACAAACGCGGGATAAATAACCAAAGAAGATAAGCATGATCACCGCCGCGACGAAGGTGTAGGTCTTCATCCGGTTCCTTGTCCTAACTCCCGCTAGATAGCGCGTGTATCTAGCTTCCGCCTCCGCCATAGTGTTGTACCCTTTGTAGCTATTGCCGCTGAAACGGTGCACCTGTCTCCGGCAGTCTTCCCAATCATCGTAGACTCCGGGAACCCGTCCCTTGTACACGACGTACCACGTCATCTATAAGTTGACAATAATAATTAACCGACTATTGAAAAAAACATATATAATTAAAGTCGCATATGAAGATACACTTATAGAAAGTACTCCTAAATCAAAAAGACCAAACTCAGAAAGCATGCCTCATATATAACTAGGTTGTTCGACACAGGAATATGCTACGATGGAACTGTTCGCCAAGTAGGATGCACAACACCTGGACCTGTGCATAGCACAAGGCGAACAATCCCATCGCAGCACATTCACATATAGTGTGCCACGACATTTCAATCATCGGCATTATTCTCGAAAAAGACCAAAGTAACTCAAAAAGCATGCCTCATATATATACATAGGTCGTTGGACACAGGAATATGCTACGATGGAACCGTACGCCAAGTAGGATGCACAACACCTGGACTTGTGCATAGCACAAGGCGTACAATCCCATCGTAGCACATTCACATATATAGTGTGCTACGACATTTCAATCATCGGCATTATTCTCGAAAAAGACCAAAGTAGCTCGAAAAGAATGCCTCATATATAACTAGCTAGGTCGTTGGACACAGGAATATGCTATGACGGAACAGTTAGCCAAGTAGGATGCACAATTCCTGGACTTGTTCATATCACAAGGCTAACTATCCCGTCATAGCACATTCACATATATATTGTGCCACGACATTTCAATCATCGGCATATTCTCGAAAAAGACAAAAATAACTCGAAAAGAATGCCTCATATATATACATAGGTCGTTGGACACAGGAATATGCTACGATGGAACGGTGAGCCAAGTAGGATGCACAAGACCTGGACTTGTGCATATCACAAGGCTCACAGTCCCATCGTAGCACATTCACATATATAGTGTGCCACGACTTTCAATCATCGGCATTATTCTCGAAAAAAGAGTAAAGAAAAAAAGAAGGACCAAATTGAGCAAAGGACAAAAGAGTAAGCAAAAAAACCAAGCATTGATTGATATATAATAATAATAAGAAAAATAAGTTCACTTGTCGTCCACACACACACAAAGGTCATCTATAGTTTGTAACTACAACTAGGCCAACATCAAGCCTTCTGGCTCGGCTTAGGGAACGGGAGGACGCCTTGTCTCGTCTGAACTTCCTATAGTCACCCTGCATCTCTAGGCGATCTTCTATGTCACGGTTATTCGGGATATTTCCTCCGTAGAAGATCCCCCCCGAAGTCATGACATCACGAAAGATGATTGCCCCAAACTGCTGCTGGATGCGATACATCTCTTGTCTAATATCCGAATCATTGATCTTGGCCTTTGCTTCGGCCCACTGTTTGAGATGATCTGGCAGCGTAGAATTCTGCTGGTCAAGTAGGAACGCCCTCATGTGATGGAGTGCGTAGTAGGCTTCCTTCTTACTGTTTTCCGGCTGCTTCACACAGGGGAACTCCGTTACGTGGTTGAAGACGTGCCTGCCGAACTTGACCTTCTTACGCACGAAGCTGGTGCCTTCCGTCGAGGCAAAGCCAGTGAGAGCATCATCCAGAACTTCCTTGATCTTGTCGTAGTTTTTCTTCTTTTCTAGACTCCCCGAGTCGAAATACGTGGCGTCGGAATGCTTCGGCGATAAGGAGATGAGCGTGCAGTGTTCATCTCTGCGCAAAAAATTCAAATGGAATGTGTTGGAAAAAGAATGATGATGATCTAATAAAACCAATCGACGGTGGCGAGCGAATAACGACTTACTCGGGAAAGTAAGGCACGAGAATGTATTCCTTTGTCTTGTTCGCCACGAGGATTCTTTTTAGGTACGAGGCCACGATACGTCGTTCAGCGGGGGAACCCAAGCAGCCGTCACGCATGTAGTAGGGGTCCACTATAGCGATGCCTGGTGTGTTCTCTCTAATGATCTGCATGGCCAGGCTGAGAGAAAAGAGACGGACCATGGTATAGTGCAGCGGGTATAGGTGGAACATATTTAAGATGTCCTCGAACCGCAGGAAGAACAGATCCGCGGGGGCAGTGTCGACGAAGCCCAAGCCTAGTGGCACCTTAACCACGAATACCGGGTGCGAGGGATCTTTCTCCGATAGAAGGCGTCTCTCTATCGTCAGCACGCCTTCATGCACACTCTGCAGTTCCGAACTGGCGAGCTTCCGCAAATTCTTAGGTAGCATGGGCTCACCCGCCACATGAATCCTCCACATAATACCCTCGGGTCTTGGTGGCCCGTCAACCTGATCGGATTCGCAGTTGTTGACGCCACCGGCTGGCTTGAGCTGCTAGATTTTCTTTTCCTGCCCTTTTTTCCTTTTGGAGAGCGGGCAGGCACCGCAATCTGAGCACCGGCCGCCCTATGTAGTGTGTCAGGGCTTAGAATAAAGGGCCGGTTGGTTGTATCAGCTGGCTCTGTAAAGGCGCAAGCTGGAGGCGTCTCCTGAGAACCAAACAGACGCTTGGTGATAGTGGCTTTCTCTGTGGGGCCACCAGCTAGATCTTCTTCGTTGCCAAACTGAGTGCTAAAGAAGTGATCATTCCAGTCTTCGTCGTCCTCGGCCGGATCCTGCGCCATGTGCATATCATCAACATGATCATCCGACCCACCGCGTGGAGGTGACGGCGAGGGCGGTAAGGGGGACTTGCCACCGCTTGTCGCTGGCACGACAGGCGGTGCTGTTGTCTGTGGCGTGATGGCCCCCGCCGTCCCCAAACGGATCATGCTCTTTGGCCATAGCAAGAATAAGCCAAAGCAACTTCTGAGGACATACGGCTCTTCTTCATCCACTCCTGGGGGTTGAATGGGAGGTTCCAGGTCGTCGCAGCCCCTTAGCACCCGACTAATTTTAACCCTGTGCACGCTATCTGGCATCGGCTTTGAGTGGAACGTGCGCTGCAAGGGTTGAACGATGGTACCCTTGGCAACATCCCTCAGCTCGTTGTTCACGTAGCATAAGAGAGTGCAAGGAACATCCGTCTGCGGAAAACATGTACGGCGTCGTCAGAGCGAGATGCCATAAGAGTAATATATAGATGGCATGAAATAAGGCGGTAATTAAAGCAATTTGTTTACCGTGATGGCGTCGAGATCGGCTAATGTCGATGCACCGCATACGGCGACGGGCGTGCAAGAGACGGAAGGGCTGCTTGATGGCGCGGTGCTGGCCGCCGGTGTATTCTCCCTACCGACGGGTGCTTGGAGATCCGGTGCCGCCGCAATGATGGCAGGGGGGGCACCAACATGTACTCCGGCGCCGCGGTGATGGCAGGGGGAGTCACCAACACTTGCGGCACCGCGGTGCTAGCGGGCGGAGTCACGGACACGTAGTTCGCCTGATTCGTCGGCGCCGCGTTGTTTGAGTGGCTGCTGACCATGATTGGAATCGGGCACGGCCCTACTCGACCACCCGCACTCCAGTTCGCTATTGACTCCACCAAGGTAGGCAGGAAGGACGTGAGGGTGATTGCCAGGTTGTCTTGGACGATCTGCAGGATCCGCGCCACTTGTGCCTTAAGTTCTTGAACCTCTCGGTTTTCCTCCTCGCTCCTTCCCGACGGCGCCACATGCGTCCTCAGCGGTGGACCAAAATGATCCACCCAATTCTTACCCCTGAGGCCGGCCAGACGGCCAGCCGACGACGGCTTCTTCATAACCGGCTCTATTTTCTTGGCCCGGTTCATCGCCCTGTTAAAAGGGTTATCCCACCGGGTGGCCGCCGTCGACCCCTGGGATGAGGAACCCTGGGATCCATGACTAGCAACAATTTCCTCCTCCTGCAGAAGAAGTAACAGTGAATCATTTAGATCACCGATTAGATTGCAATCGTGTTGATCCACGGTAATTAGATTATACTTACCACAATTTCCTCGAATTCCTTCACCGCAGGATCCGCGGTGAGTTGTTTGGTTTTTGGGTCCACATGGTAACGGGCCCTGATGAAGTTTCGAACCTGCCCGGGTTCGAATTTGGCAAAGGGGTTTTCTATCCCCTTGGATCTATACTCTTCGTCCTCCTTATTCCATTTGGCCTCCGCGGTTCTGTATCCACCAGATCCGAGATGGTGATGACCTATATTCATCGCCTGCAGCACCTTTCCCCGATTACTATTGGCCAGGGCTCTTTCGGATTCACACCTCTCCTTGAACTCCCGGAACTGATCTTCGGTGATCTGCGGGTCAATCTTCTGGATCTCCTCGAGACTTTTGCCTTCTTTATAGATCTTCTTCTTTATCCGGGTTCTCCAGCTGGCCAGGGCGGTGCTCATCTTTGTGAGGGCGGATTTGTTTACTTCGTTCCCATGATAATTTGTGTTCTGATACTTAGCGGGGAACTTGTATCTTGCGTGCAGCTTCTCGAAGAGGAGTGTGCGCAAGTGGCCATTATCTTTATGCCGGAGATTCTCGGTGTTGATTGAGATGGTTGTCCGGGTGATCGCCGCCACTTGCCCACCGTACCCTTTGACGACAAGGGCGGGCTCCAAAGGAACCCCTGATGGGCTCACTTTGGTAATTTCCTCCCTGACCGTGCCGACCGTGTTCGGGCGCCGGTCCTTCGGCTTCTTCTTCTTCTTCTTAGGAGGGTTGCTACCACTCCCTGTGCCCTCGCCGCCATCAGTGGTTTCATCGTTCGCCGTTCCTTCGGCTTCTTCCTCCGCGTCTTCCATCTCATCATCCTCGCTCTCCGAAGGATGGTATTCTTCATCGTCTTCTAGACGCTGGGCCGCCTCCCAGAATGTCAATTGTTTATTCGGAGGTCTGATGTGGCATCCCGCAAAACCACTACTAGAAAATCGTGTTGTTTTTGTGCATTGCATCATCATGACCGCATGCTCATGTCATCATGCCACATTGCATTTGAGCACCGTCATCATCCTGCATTTGCTTGCATAAAACTATTTTCGGGAAAACCTAATTTGTTTTCTAAAGGCCCCGTCTTTATTCAAACGCAAAACCCGGGTCTCCGGATTATTTTGTTTTGTCTGCTATCGGTTTGCAAAAGCCCTGTTTGAAATAAATAAAATATTTAATTATTTTAGGGGGGCAGTCGAACGGACCGATTCGACCCGGACGACCACCCCCAGAATAAAACGGTGCACCCCAAAATCCCTAATCTACCTAGTCCTATTCTACCCACCCCTCCTCCACCTCACCCCCACCAATCTCTGGCTGCCACCTCACCCTCTCCCCTCCCTCTACCCTATCCCCCACAGCACCTCACCAAGCTGACCACTCCCTCCCTACCTGCCTCCCCTGGTCAAACCCTCCCCCAACCACCCTCCTGGCCCCACCCCTGGCCCCGTGCGGCCCACCTCTCTTCCTTCCCCACCTTCTCCCTCCTCTAGCCCGCAGCCGCCCGACGCGCTCCCTCCCTCCGCCTCCCCGCTCGGCCTCCCGCCGCCTCCACCTCGCCGGCCAACACCGCCTCGCCCCGCAGCTCCCTCCCATGGCGCCGCCGCCAGGCTCCCTCCAACCGCCCGCGTCTCCCCCTCCTCGCCGGCTACCCCGAGCCGCCCTCGCCCCGCGAGCCCGTCTCCTCCCCCTCAGGCGCCCGCCCCGCCGCCAAGCAGAGCCCCGCCGGCCCTGCCTCCGCGCGCCATCCTCCCCTCCGCGCCCGCACATCCTCGAGCCGCCCTGCTCCGGCCGCCGGCGCAAGCTCGCCTCGCCCCTTCCTCGCCGCCGCCGGGCCGCCTCTCGGGCCGCCTCCCTCGCCGTCGTCTGCGTGCCCCGAGCGGCGCCACCCTCCTCCTCGCCGCGTTCGGCCCGCCGCCGCTGCCAGTCGCGCGCTGCCCTCGACGCCCAGCCGGCCTCCTCCGCTGCAGCGGGCCACCGTCACCGCCCGACGACCCCGTCCTCGCATCATCGCTGTCGGCAGCGAGCCCGTCGCCCCGAGGCCTGCAGCTGCCGTTCGTGTTGGCGTCCCCAAGTTCCTGTCAAGTGCACGTGTTGGCCTGCTGCTGTGAGACGTTTTGGTGTGGTGAGGTAGAATCGGAGAAGTGCTGTTGGTGGAAGTGGTTTGGTGTTGGTGCTTTGACAGTGCGGTGGGAAGCTGCGAGATTCCAAGAAGCAAAGAACTCCGAAGACAGAACTTCATGGAATCCGAAGACTGATCCCGGCGAGACCGAACCGTCCCCCCTTCGAACCCCCAAGATCGCCGACGCAAGTTCGACACGGAAGACGAGACGGACGCCAAGATCTCCGCCGTGCAACAACAAAACCGACGACATGACCCGACGACCCCGGATGCAACAAGACCTCATTCCCGCATGCGACGTCGAGGACCCGAACGCCAAGATCGCCGACGCGAACGCCAAGTACTTCCTCGAGGACGCCAAGCTCGTCGAAATCCCAGACGCCAAGTTCTTCGTCCCGAACGCCTAGACCGACGAACCGACAATATTTTCGTGACGACAAGATCGGCACCGACCAGGGCGGATCCGAAGCGCCCCGACGCCGACCAAGTCCTCCTTCCCGGATGCGCCAAGATCTACCTCAGTTGTCCGAGAACGACCCCGTCGAACCCTGAACCCTGAGACCGACCCCGAATCCCCCGGACCAAGATCGTCAAACCCTAATGTGTGAACCCAAACCCGAGACCTTATTTTATGAAATAATATATACTTGTTGCATATTAAATTGTCATTCTCGCATGCATTTTGTGTGGTTGGGGGCATTATGCCAATTCACCATACAATTAAAGATGGGGCCCATATGCGGACAAATCTAGTCGTATATTGGCCTCATTTAAATTTGTGTAGCGAACCGGTAACTTATCTTTCCCTGTTTTCACAACATTTAAATTGCGGGGTAGTTAAACAACTTGTACCATCTAATTAATTGTCGGGACCCTGGTTCCGCTTAATATTGACCTATTTGCATCACATCTTTGCCATGCCATACATCATACATGCATCATGCCCGATCTTTTGCCGTAGTATTAAATATTGCATCCGGTGTTTATTCTAGTGTTTTGGTTCTTCGCGGATAAGGCCGTTGAGTTGATGTGAGCTTCGCCCCGTTCTTCGGGTAAATCTTCGGCAATGTTTTCAGGCGAGCACCCCCCCCTTTCTACCTATCTTACTTTTATAGTATTTATTCCCTCCTGTTGATCTATTGCTATCCGTGTTGCGATGCTCTAGTTTTCCGTACCCGTGATATCCCTCGCAGCCTTATATGGCCTTGGACACTTCCTATTACCTGTTGTTTGGTAGATAGCTGGACTTGCGCGTCGTAGTCGCTTGCTCAAGTGCTGTTGCGTGTCGTCGAGTACCACAGTTGTTGGAGCATTGCCGCATGTTTAATGTTGGAGACGGTTATGGCTTTATTTATTGCTCACTTTAATTATTGTTTAACAACTAAAATTGAAGTAGGTAAGCAGAGGCACAGGTGGGCAATAGATGTTATTTGGTTGTTAACCGTCCACTTGTGTCCCGTAGGACCCCGAGTGCTTGATACCTGTTCCTTGATTTATCGCGCTATCCACATACGGGGAATTATGGGCCCCCCTGAGCCAGAGCTTGATTCATTCTTATTTCTTGGGGCCACAAACTAGTTTGAGGTTTTATTTACGATCCTGTACTTATGCCGTGCTTTACTGCTTTATTTACGATTGTGCGAGGAGCACACTGTACTGTTTAGGTAAGCGTAGTGTTTTCGCGGTATCGACAATCCCAGTTTTGGGTTCCCAGTCGTTTACAGCCACTGGCGCAAACCTTGAGTCCGTCTCGGAGTCAGCTAGCTTCGTTGCGGGTCTACTCAATGGGGTGGCCCCCTGAAATATTTCTGAATCCTGTGATTGCTTTGTCGTGAAAGCCTCGTTGGGTTTTGATTTGGTTTTTCCGAGGTTGATCGTGTGTGTGTTGCTATTGGTGCACCCCGGCCGGGTAAAACTTTCTGAAAGCCGTGTCCGCGGTTATGGACGACTTGGAGCACAGTATCTCGAACATAGACAACTATAACTAAAGTAGTGCTATAAATTTGACTTTATAATGACTAGTAATCAGCTTCACTATAATGGAATGGCTGAATAAAACTGCCAACAATTGCTTGTTTGAGTTGTCGCTTGCGACCATTGTACCTGACTAGTAAGTATTGCAACTACAACGGAATGGCTAAATAAAAGTACCAACAACTGCTGGGTTTTGGGATATCTCATGCTATTTGTATCTGATTAGTAAGTGTTGCAACTACAACGGAATGGTTAACTAAAAGTGCCCACTGCTTATTTTATCAGAATGACTATCTACATTTGACTAGTAATTGCCGCAACTATAACGGAATAAATAAAACTGCCAACTGTGTGAGTTCCTCGGTTGACTTCCTCGTTTGGTCTCGAGGGGGAAACACCAGGATGGGTTTGTTTGGTGTTAGCTTCAGGTTGGATCCGGATAGGTCATTCTTATCCCTCTCTGATAACCGCCAGTTGTATCGAGTCTCTATAGGTTGTTTAGTGCATGCTGCCGCTGCCGCTCAGTCCACCATACCTATGTAGGCGAGGACCGCTGAATTCTAGTCTCGCCGTGTACTGGCCTCAGTACTGACGCTCCTCTTTTCCCTTGCCCCTTGCCGGCACCCCTTTTGTTTAAGCAGGTTTTGAGATCGACGTCGTTAGTAGGGTTACCCTTCCGGCTTGGCCTGGGCAGGGTTATGGACGCCATTGGTTATTCTTCAGGGCTCTTAGCCTCATTTGCCTTTTGACCGTAGTCGGAAGCTCTATCATTTTCAAGGTGATTTGGATCTTTGTATATTATATCTGTATTCTTGACTCTTTGAGTCGCTGTTGTATATATATCTGTTCTGTGGGTCCCATCGAGGACTGTTGTGTAATGTTATTACTTCGTTTTCCACCCGCACGAAAGTGCCTGGTGGGCACCTTTGAATCGTTTCTATGCGGGTTTGGCGGGTTTCGCTAAAACTTGCATAGGTCCGATTCTGAGGGTGTTACAGAGTGGTATCAGAGCTCAGCAGTTGCGATACCCCACAAGTCCAGCCTGTAGGATAACCTAGCTAACGGCCGAAGTAGAGTGTCAAAACTATTTTTGAAAAATCGGTTGGATAGTTCTGATTAGGTCTGATTTTACTCCTTACCCTCTGCTATTCTCCCCTTACCTCTACGCGTTTTAAATCCACCTCTTCTCTTGTCTTCGAGTCCAGGATTTCTCGTGGTTGGGTTCCGTCGTACCTTCAGGGTTTCGCTTCCTCCTTTGATAACGGTGTTCTACCATCCGGACTTCAGGCTATCTGAGTGATCCTTTATCTATGGTACCATTCTTTGACCCTTGTTTGTGCCTTCCGGTGTTTTCCGACGCGACGACATCATCTGCGCCAGACCCGATGCAGAGTCTGCATCACTCCTTTGTTTCGAACCTCGATTGTCGAGATCTTCAGTCTGATTCCGAGAATGGTTACACGCTTTCCTACTGATTGTGCAGAGTAATAGTTTGGGTGCGTGATGGATTGGCCCCCATGCCGACTACCCTTTCTATTCGCTCTCGTACGTTGAAGTGGGATAGACCGCATCTTTTCTCACCTTCTATCGAAGTTAGAGGTGGCTTTATTTGTGGATACCTCTACCTTCGCCCTTTTGTTTCCGGAGTGTTCCCTCGACAATCACGGACAACGATCCCTTGTTAGTGGTGTCGCGAAGATCTACACGATGCGAGAAGATTCAGATCACCGACCTTCTTTCCGGTACCATGAGGCGGATCTCGAGGGCGAGATCCATTGTTAGTGGTGTCGAATTGTGGCATCCCGCAAAACCACTACTAGAAAATCGCGTTGTTTTTGTGCATTGCATCATCATGACCGCATGCTCATGTCATCATGCCACATTGCATTTGAGCACCGTCATCATCCTGCATTTGCTTGCATAAAACTATTTTCGGGAAAACCTAATTTGTTTTCTAAACGCCCCGTCTTTATTCAAACGCAAAACCCGGGTCTCCGGATTATTTTGTTTTGTCTGCTATCGGTTTGCAAAAGCCCTGTTTGAAATAAACAAAATATTTAATTATTTTAGGGGGGCAGTCGAACGGGCCGATTCGACCCGGACGACCACCCCCAGAATAAAACGGTCCACCCCAAAATCCCTAATCTACCCAGTCCTATTCTACCCACCCCTCCTCCACCTCACCCCCACCAATCTCTGGCTGCCACCTCACCCTCTCCCCTCCCTCTACCCTATCCCCCATAGCCACCTCACCAAGCTGACCACTCCCTCCCTACCTGCCTCCCCTGGTCAAACCCTCCCCCAACCACCCTCCTGGCCCCACCCCTGGCCCCGCGCGGCCCACCTCTCTTCCCTCCCCACCTTCTCCCTCCTCTAGCCCGCAGCCGCCCGACGCGCTCCCTCCCTCCGCCTCCCCGCTCGGCCTCCCGCCGCCTCCACCTCGCCGGCCAACACCGCCTCGCCCCGCAGCTCCCTCCCATGGCGCCGCCGCCAGGCTCCCTCCAACCGCCCGCCTCTCCCCCTCCTCGCCGGCTACCCCGAGCCGCCCTCGCCCCACGAGCCCGTCTCCTCCCCCTCAGGCGCCCGCCCCGCCGCCAAGCAGAGCCCCGCCGGCCCTGCCTCGCCCCTCCGGCGCGCCATCCTCCCCTCCGCGCCCGCCGGCCGCGCCCGCACCTCCTCGAGCCGCCCTGCTCCGGCCGCCGGCGCAAGCTCGCCTCGCCCCTTCCTCGCCGCCGCCGGGCCGCCTCTCGGGCCGCCTCTCGGGCCGCCGCCCTCGCCGTCGTCTGCGTGCCCCGAGTGGCGCCACCCTCCTCCTCGCCGCGTTCGGCCCGCCACCGCTGCCAGTCGCGCGCTGCCCTCGATGCCCAGCCGGCCTCCTCCGCTGCAGCGGGCCACCGTCGCCGCCCGACGACCCCGTCCTCGCATCATCGCTGTCGGCAGCGAGCCCGTCGCCCCGAGGCCTGCAGCTGCCGTTCGTGTTGGCGTCCCCAAGTTCCTGTCAAGTGCACGTGTTGGCCTGCTGCTGTGAGACGTTTTGGTGCGGTGAGGTAGAATCGGAGAAGTGCTGTTGGTGGAAGTGGTTTGGTGTTGGTGCTTTGACAGTGCGGTGGGAAGCTGCGAGATTCCAAGAAGCAAAGAACTCCGAAGACAGAACTTCATGGAATCCTAAGACTGATCCCGGCGAGACCGAACCGTCCCCCCTTCGAACCCCCAAGATCGCCGACGCAAGTTCGACACGGAAGACGAGACGGACGCCAAGATCTCCGCCGTGCAACAACAAAACCGACGACATGACCCGACGACCCCGGATGCAACAAGACCTCCTTCCCGCATGCGACGTCGAGGACCCGAACGCCAAGATCGCCGACGCGAACGCCAAGTACTTCCTCGAGGACGCAAAGCTCGTCGAAATCCCGGACGCCAAGTTCTTCGTCCCGAACGCCTAGACCGACGAACCGACAATATTTTCGTGACGACAAGATCGGCACCGACCAGGGCGGATCCGAAGCGCCCCGACGCCGACCAAGTCCTCCTTCCCGGATGCGCTAAGATCTACCTCAGTTGTCCGAGAACGACCCCGTCGAACCCTGAACCCTGAGACCGACCCCGAATCCCCCGGACCAAGATCGTCAAACCCTAATGTGTGAACCCAAACCCGAGACCTTATTTTATGAAATAATATATACTTGTTGCATATTAAATTGTCATTCTCGCATGCATTTTGTGTGGTTGGGGGCATTATGCCAATTCACCATAGAATTAAAGATGGGGCCCATATGCGGACAAATCTAGTCGTATATTGGCCTCATTTAAATTTGTGTAGCGAACCGGTAACTTATCTTGCCCTGTTATCACAACATTTAAATTGCGGGGTAGTTAAACAACTTGTACCATCTAATTAATTGTCGGGACCCTGGTTCCGCTTAATATTGACCTAATTGCATCGCATCTTTGCCATGCCATACATCATACATGCATCATGCCCGATCTTTTGCCGTAGTATTAAATATTGCATCCGGTGTTTATTCTAGTGTTTTGGTTCTTCGCGGATAAGGCCGTTGAGTTAATGTGAGCTTCGCCCCGTTCTTCGGGTAAATCTTCGGCAATGTTTTCAGGCGAGCACCCCCCCCCCTTTCTACCTATCTTACTTTTATAGGATTTATTCCCTCCTGTTGATCTATTGCTATCCGTGTTACGATGCTCTAGTTTTCCGTACCCGTGATATCCCTCGCAGCCTTATATGGCCTTGGACACTTCCTATTACCTGTTGTTTGGTAGATAGCTGGACTTGCGCGTCGTATTCGCTTGCTCAAGTGCTGTTGCGTGTCGTCAAGTACCACAGTTGTTGGAGCATTGCCGCATGTTTAATGTTGGAGACGGTTATGGCTTTATTTATTGCTCACTTTAATTATTGTTTAACAACTAAAATTGAAGTAGGTAAGCAGAGGCACAGGTGGGCAATAGATGTTATTTGGTTGTTAACCGTCCACTTGTGTCCCGTAGGACCCCGAGTGCTTGATACCTGTTCCTTGATTTATCGCGCTATCCACATATGGGGAATTATGGCCCCCCCTGAGCCAGAGCTTGATTCATTCTTATTTCTTGGGGCCACAAACTAGTTTGAGGTTTTATTTACGATCCTGTACTTATGCCATGCTTTACTGCTTTATTTACGATTGTGCGAGGAGCACACTGTACTGTTTAGGTAAGCGGAGTGTTTTCGCGGTATCGACAATCCCAGTTTTGGGTTCCCAGTCGTTTACAGCCACTGGCGCAAACCTTGAGTCCGTCTCGGAGTCAGCTAGCTTCGTTGCGGGTCTACTCAATGGGGTGGCCCCCTGAAATATTTCTGAATCCTGTGATTGCTTTGTCGTGAAAGCCTCGTTGGGTTTTGATTTGGTTTTTCCGAGGTTGATCGTGTGTGTGTTGCTATTGGTGCACCCCGGCCGGGTAAAACTTTCTGAAAGCCGTGTCCGCGGTTATGGACGACTTGGAGCACAGTATCTCGAACATAGACAACTATAACTAAAGTAGTGCTATAAATTTGACTTTATAATGACTAGTAATCAGCTTCACTATAATGGAATGGCTGAATAAAACTGCCAACAATTGCTTGTTTGAGTTGTCGCTTGCGACCATTGTACCTGACTAGTAAGTATTGCAACTACAACGGAATGGCTAAATAAAAGTACCAACAACTGCTGGGTTTTGGGATATCTCATGCTATTTGTATCTGATTAGTAAGTGTTGCAACTACAACGGAATGGTTAACTAAAAGTGCCCACTGCTTATTTTATCAGAATGACTATCTACATTTGACTTGTAATTGCCGCAACTATAACGGAACAAATAAAACTGCCAACTGTGTGAGTTCCTCGGTTGACTTCCTCGTTTGGTCTCGAGGGGGAAACACCAGGATGGGTTTGTTTGGTGTTAGCTTCAGGTTGGATCCGGATAGGTCATTCTTATCCCTCTCTGATAACCGCCAGTTGTATCGAGTCTCTATAGGTTGTTTAGTGCATGCTGCCGCTGCCGCTCAGTCCACCATACCTATGTAGGCGAGGACCGCCGAATTCTAGTCTTGCCGTGTACTGGCCTCAGTACTGACGCTCCTCTTTTCCCTTGCCCCTTGTCGGCACCCCTTTTGTTTAAGCAGGTTTTGAGATCGACGTCGTTAGCAGGGTTACCCTTCCGGCTTGGCCTGGGCAGGGTTATGGACGCCATTGGTTATTCTTCAGGGCTCTTAGCCTCATTTGCCTTTTGACCGTAGTCGGACGCTCTATCATTTTCAAGGTGATTTGGATCTTTGTATATTATATCTGTATTCTTGACTCTTTGAGTCGCTGTTGTATATATATCTGTTCTGTGGGTCCCATCGAGGACTGTTGTGTAATGTTATTACTTCGTTTTCCACCCGCACGAAAGTGCCTGGTGGGCACCTTTGAATCGTTTCTATGCGGGTTTGGCGGGTTTCGCTAAAACTTGCATAGGTCCGATTCTGAGGGTGTTACATCTGAGTTCTCCTTCAGCGCTGATGCGCTTAGAACATCCAGCCTCGTCGTTGTCACACATCTTTGCACTAATAAAAAACAAATAATTGGTTAAATGCACGGAAAAATCTGGCATGACCTTTGCTAATTTTCTTAAACTAGGAGTGCCCGATTTCTGCCAAAACGGAAGTTAATCAACATTCCGGCAAAAATCGGGACTCGTTTCATACAAGAACCTGCATATATATGGCCAGCATAGCTAGCACACAATAAATGGCCATCATATCCAGCACAACCAGCATAAATGGCCCAGTATAGCCAGCACAACTGCACAACCAGCACACAATAAATCTGTTTCATGCAAAAATGGAGCACAACTAGAATAAATGGCCAACACACAAACAGTACATCAAGCATAAATGGTAACCACAAGAATGATCACTGAACAATCTATTAACAATCCAGATTTGTGAAGCCGAGAGCAGCACCTTAAAGAAGCAAGTAATACTTGCAAGTATAGATTAAATTAGTGATCACTGAACAATCCGCTGCTATCCATGATACCTCTATTATGATTCCAGATTCATGAAGGTGAGAGTAGGGGCCCAAAACGAACAATACTTCCAAGTACAGATAATATTAGCCGCAAAATATTCTACATCTGTCACTTACTCAACAACTATCTCAAGTTATGAGATAGGGGCAATACTAAACCTAGATATTCCAAGCTAGGCTAAGGAAAAATGGGACTGTTACAGTATCTCAGGGCTTCTAAACCATATGCTTTTAGTCTTGAGCACTAAGAGGCTTCTAAACCATATGCTTCTAAACCGATGATCATGAACTCTTGAGCACTAAGAGGCCCAAGACCATCACATGCTTTTAGTCCTTCCATATGCAAATAAGTAAAATAATGTGAATATTTTTTACTGATCAACTATCATAGTAACAAACCTAACAAAAGGATCAAATCATTCTATAGATTCTGAACCCTATAGATCAACATACTATATGTGGCATTAATCAATATGTGACATATATACTGAATCAACCCTATAGATTCTGAATGCTGAATTGATGCCACCCTATGAGTGATTTAATCTATAGTATGCTGAACAGTATGTGGATTTATAGGGTGGACATATAGTATATATGCAAACTGCAAGCACAACAGTACTAAATCCACATACTATATGTTCAGAAGAGCAAGCAGTGCAACAGAGATTAAAAGAGGTGGCATCAATTCAGCATTGCATTGTGTTTTGCTAAGCATTTGCATTGTGCATGGACTAAATGACCAAATTACTCGCAAAAAAATGACCAAATTGGCACATCAACGGTCCATTTGGTTTCTCTGTCTTACACATACAAAGATATACATGCCATCTTCACTTAACTAGCATCGCTCATCAGGTCACTAGCAGTATGTATATAGAAAGATATACATGCCATCTTTGTCAATAATTACAGATGCTTTCTCGAGGCAGCCTGCAAGCACCAAACTACATTTTTGTCTAACATTCTGCAAGCACTAGCACATTTTTGTCTAACATTCTACAAACACCAAAGTACAATAGCCTAACCCTAACCAGATGCAATGGATTCAGGAAGAAAATGAATTGCAGCAGAACATTTCTGAAAAGGTGACTATGATTCAGTCATTAAATATAGCAAGCACTGCTCCCAGCTCTTGTGAAAATCAGGTGCAACTTGCTAGTAGTCAACAAGTGGATAATCTACTGAGCTCACCTCTGAGGAGAGAGAGGGGGAGAAGGATAGAGGGGAGGGGCAGAGCTCACCTCTGAGATTGCTCGAGGAGAGAGGGGGAGATGACGACGACGAGGGCTGGCGGACGAGGTAACGAGGGGGAGGGAGCGGCAGAGCGCCTTGCCGTCGGAGGAGCGGAGCCGACTCTGCAGGAACCTCGCCGCCACCGACCTCCTCCTCCACGGAACGAGCGCGCGGGCAAGGCGGCCTCCTCCTCCTCCTAGCGTGGAGGCCTCCTCCTCCTGGCGTGGCGGCCTCCTCCTCTTGGGATGCGGCGGCGGCGGCGCCTCGATGCGGGTATGGGGATGGGCCGGGATGGGGACGATGTGTTTGAGGACGACGATGGGAGGGCTGGCTCACGCGCGCAGTTGACTAGTCCAACCCACACACGCGTAGCGCACCCTGACCAAGTGCGCTACGGTTATCCGTAGCGCACTTGGCCAGGGTGCGCTACGCGTGTGTGGGTTGGACTATCAGATAAGAGGGCGGCCGTCCCACTAGTTAACACTAGTACTCTCTTACCCCACTGGTTCTGCCCTTAGCTCTATTCTAAACCATGAGCACCCAGGTTCGAATCCTGGTGCTCCACTTTTTTATTTTTACTTTAAAAATACTTTCAAATGTTCCAAAAAATACTTTAAAATGTTCCAAAAGTGGTGATACATGCCATACAAATTTTGTTTTGTTTTTAAAATACTTTTAAATATTCCAAAAATGCCCAAAAGTGATAATATATGTCATAAAAGTGTTACAAATATGATTGAAAGTATAACTAAATTTCATAATAATTTGTCCATGAATATTACAATCTTTTTCGACCACGCGTTTTACAATATTTTTTGAGCTAGCGTTTTACAATCTTTTTTCCCTTCTTTGTCGCGGTTGAATAATTTAGCCCCGGCACTTTAATGTTTCTTCTTTCGAACGGGCTACCTTTTTTGGGTAGGGTTGTCCTTTTTCTTCTTGTGATGTATGTTGCTGCATCGTAGTCGTTGTCATCTTCAATCTTTGGGTCGCCGTACTGGTCGAAGTCTTTCTCGTTGGCGACTCCATCCATTCCGATGATGTTTCTTTTTCCTCTCCTCACGACAACACGGCTTGGCTTTGTCGGGTCAGTAATGAAAAAACATTGGTCCACTTTGGTAGCCAGTACCCATGGTTCATTTTTCGCGGCCACGTTTGCACCGGCGGCCCTGGATTTGGCTGCTTCGGGTATAACCATGGTTGTGAAATACCGGTCTTCTCTTTCGACGCTCTTTGCCCATCTGACACAGAACATCGGCACCTTTTCTCCACAGTAGTCGAGCTCCCAGATCTCCTCGATTCTTCCGTAGAATCTTTCCTTCACGTTGTCATCGGTGTAGAATTCCGACGTTACGCCTGAGTTCTGATAATCACACTTGTTGTCCTATTCCTCCGTGTAGAATGTGTAGCCGTTGATATCATATGCCAGATAGGTCACCAGGTTTTGCATCGGTCCCTGCGACAAGGTGAATATGATCTTTTCCGTGTCAGAAGAATGTGAGCACGGGGGATTATCAAGGAGCATCTGCCTAAACCAACGCGTGAAATCTGAGTTGTGCTCTTTGATTATTTCTCCCTGCGTCCTCTATATGCCCCGGTCACTGTACTTCTTCTCGATTAACCTTTTGTGCTTCTGTACCCAAGGATCGACCAGTTCTAAATGTTGTAGCGCGACGAGGTTTGCTCGATCAAAGTCTGCGCGTCGAAAATCGAAGTCTGCATGCAGTATGCGACGACCCTCTCGGTGACCAGATCCGTCGATCTTGCCAAGGTGTCTGTTGACGGGAAGACCGACAGGGTTCTCGATGTCTAGATAATTCGTGCAGAAAGAGATGCACTCTTCGGCCAGAAAGCCCTTGGCTATGCTTCCATCTGGACGGGACCTGTTGCGAACGTATCCTTTGATGTGTCCATTCATCCTTTCGAACGCCATCATGCTGCGGAGGAACATCGGCCCGAGTTGTACGATGTCCTCCACGACATGGACCAGTAGATGCACCATAATGTCGAAGAATGCGGGTGGGAAGTAGACCTCAAGCTCACATAGTATCACCACGATCTCCTCATGTAGCCTTCCGAGCTGATTCAAGCCAATCGACTTCCTAGAGATGACGTCGAAAAACTTGCATAGGCCAAATAACGTTTCACGGACGTGCTCGTCCATTATCCCTCTTAGTGCAACCGGAAGTACCTGCGTCATTAGCACGGCACAGTCGTGAGACTTCATGCCACTGAACCTCTGCTTCGCCTCGTCTAGGTATCTGCTTATCTTGCCCGCGTAGCCGTAAGGAAATTTGACTCCTAGAAGGCACTTGAAAAACTGTTTGATCTCATCCTGGCTTAGAGTGAAGCAAGAAGGAGGGCAGTAATATTCGTTCTTCTTGAACTTGTTACCCTTCCGACGACCTTGTGTCGTCTCCGACTCATGATCATCGTCATCTTCTGATCATCAGGAGTAGTGCGTCCTCCGTGAAGCTCCTTTCGGATACCCAAGCATATCAGGTCGTGCCTTGCTTTCGGACCATCTTTCGTCCTATCTGGCATGTTGATTATGGTGGCGACCAGACTCTCGCACACATTTTTCGTGATATGCATGATGTCGAGGCTATGAGGCGTGCGGAGAAACTTCCAGTATGGCAACTCCCAGAAAACAGACCTTGTTTTCCATACCTTCATCAGCGACTTGTCTTGTTGCTGCCTCTTTCGCTTCTTTCCGGGCTTAGGACAATCTTTCCAGTTTTTCAGCAACTCTTCCACTTCTTCGCTGCTCCTACGCTCTGGGATTCCTCGGGTCTCTGATTTGCCATCGAACAGGTCTCCACGTTTTCTCCATGGATCATTCTTGCCGAGCCACCTCCGATGCGCCATGAACACGGTTTTCGATGACCCTGGATCTTTCTCTAGTTGGAGATAGCTTGTGTTATCCATGCACCTAACGCATGCGCAGAATCCTTGGATAACCTGCCCCGAGATATACCCGCAACCTGGATAGTCTTGCACCGTAGTGATCAACGCGGCTCTCATAGTGAAATAATCTTGTGCGACGGCGTCATAAGTATTGGCTCCAGATTCCCATAATGTGGCTAGCTCCTCTTTCAACAGCCCGAGATACAGATTGATGTCGGTACCAGGTTGTTTTGGCCCTTGAATTAGCATACTCATTTGTATGTACTTCTTCTTCATGCACAACCATGGAGGGAGGTTGTACATCCATACAAACACGGGCCAAGTGCTGTGCGTGCTGCTCTGGCTACCGAACGGATTGAGTCCATCGGTGCTCGCACCAAGCCTGATGTTCCTCGAATCTCCACCGAATTCTGGGAATTTGAGGTCCAATGCTTTCCACTGTCTAGCATCTGAAGGGTGCGTCAGCAGCTCATCCTTTTCGGGGTCATCATCATCTCCTGGCTTCTTCCTTTCCGCATGCCATCGCATGAGCTTCGCTTCCTTAGGGTCCGCGAAATAGCGCTGCAGACGAGGAGTGATAGGAAAGTACCATACCACTTTTCGAGGTGCTTTCTTCCCTTTCTTGTATCGACTCACGCCGCACACCGGACATGTGGTTTTCTCCGCGTCCTCGCCCCAATAAATGATGCAATCGTTGATGCATACATGATATCTAACGTGCGGTAGATCGAGAGGACAGACGATTTTCTTGGCATCCTCGATACTAGTTGGACATGTGTTCCCCTCCGGGAGACGATCGTGCCAGAATGCCATCATATCGTCGAAGCTTGCGTCGCTCAATTTGTGCTTTGCCTTCATCTCCATAGCCTTGAGCGTTACATTCAACCGGGTATCATCGGGCCTGCATCCTTCATACAATGGAGTAACCGCGTCTTTCTCAAGTTGCGCAAGCTTGGCTTTCTCTCCAGCGGCAGCCCTGGCGTTACTCGTCTGCTTGAGAAGCAGCTCTTGCACATAAGGGTCCCGCACCCAGCCTGACGTTGTTCCATTGTCGTCTGCTCCTCCGGCATCTAGATCATCATCATCCCGGTCTGCTTCCGCACCTTCACCATCTCCAGGAGACTCTTCATCATCTCGCCCGTTCTCGCCGTGATGATGATCATCGTCATGTTGGCCACCTTCTTCACCGTCTCCATCATCTACGTCATCTCTTATCCAACGAGTGTATCCATCCATGAAACCATGGCGGAGCAGGTGCGCCTGCAGATTCCCGGAATCTGGGTCGATCACCCAGTTGAGTTTGCATCTTCTGCACGGACATCTTATATCTGTCTTGTTATTTCGTATCATGTCGGCCGTCGCACATTTCAAAAATCTAGCCACAATGCCTTCGCTCATTATGCGGACCATATTTGACTGCATGATGTACACGGTACAATTTTGAAGTCTATTAGAACCACATAATGAATGCATGCATGCAATGGTTGATAGAAAATTTCGGCATGACCTATCCTAAAATTAGGACCTTTGCGAAATGCCAAAGTATTGCCAAAATGGAAATGAATCAACATTTTGGCAAAACAAATGGCAACTTGTTCACATACAAACACAAGAGAGAGAGAGACACCGATCCATACACACATGAACATATCATTATCCTCTCCATACACACATGCATGAGCATCATCGATACTCTCCATATACACACACATATGACCATCGATCCTCTCCACATACACACATCATGAGCATCGATCATCTACATACATATGAGCACGTCATCCATATACACATGAACACATCCTTACATGGACAACTTACCGAGATGAGAGACCGATCGCGAGAAAGATGGAAAGGAGAGGTGCGCGCGTCGACCGGAGAAGGATAGATGAGAGACCGGAGACCTCCTCTATTACTTATGTAACATCCAAAGAAAGTTTTACATGCTAAAAATGGTGAATGTGTGGAGAAATTGAGGTGGGAAGGAGAAGATCCCGACTAGATCTAAGGAGGAAGAAGAAGGGGAAAGTGAAGTGTGGGGTGGTGGATGTGGTCACACATGTGCACATAAAGTGCTGCCCTAAAGAAATCGACACATCCGTGGCGCACACGGCCCTAGTGCGCCACAGGGAGTACAAACATCTGTGGCGCACTATGCCACGTGCGCCACAGATGCTCCTACTCCCTGTGGCGCACTAGGCCGAGTGCACCACAGAAGTTTGTGGCCGTTTCAGAGCAGAGGGGGGCATGCGCTTAGGCGTAGGGCACCAGCCCCATGTGCGCCACAGATGACCCTAACAACCGTGGCGCACCTGACTATAGTGCGCTATAGATGTTTGGCGTGCGGCCAACAGGGCCCTGGCCCACACACATCTGTGGCGCACTATAGTCATGTGCGCCACAGTTGTTCTAGTTATTAGTAGGGCACTGCCCACAGGTGAGCCACGCCTGTTTTAGCCGTGGGGCACTTCAACCATGTGAGCCACGGATGTGCTGATTACCTATAGCCGTTTTCCTAGTAGTGAAGTTCACAAGGGTGACTAGAAACAAGTAGCAAAAGAACAAGTAATAACACAATATGCATCAATCAATAAGCTTTGGAACACTGCACACAGAATGACAACTATGCTCTCTTAATGGTGCCTAAAGGTAGAAGGTGGAGACTCAAATAATGGTGGAAGAAAGGCCTTTTTGTAAAAGGAAGCAGGATTACAAGTTTCAAAAGGAGCTTCAAAAAATTATGGTACTTGTTAGCTTTCATCCCTCATTGCCCCTATCATAAGAATCTTGAAGTGGTTAAGGTTAAAGTGGAAAAGCTGGAGTATATGCTTGACGAAGTATAAGTTGGCAATATCAAGTCCCTTGAATACGAGGGCCACACCTCATGCATACTCAACTTAGGGTCCAAGTAAGTTCTTGTCACTGTAAGTATTTGCATATCATTGAGAACCGCCAACTGGGTACCCCTTGCACATGGTACAGAAGCTTTCCCATAACCAAAATAACAAGGCAAGCAGACAATGAGCATCTCATAAATCTTTTTATTTACCATATGCATAGCTTTTTTATTGAGGATGCTTCATAGATATCTCATTATGGTGATGCTGGAAGTTTCCACCATGATTAGGCATGGCTTAGGCTAGCGGCCCAGACATTTTTGTAACACATGATACAAACTCCATGGACTTACAAGTTCCCCCTTTATTTCACACCGGTGACATCCATAGACAAAAGAACATGATATCAACTGAGTACAACAAGGTACAAGTGCAATGTTGAAAACGTTCCCATGACAGCACGGTTCTGCTAATTCCAACTTATAAGTGCAAGAATATACAACAAAGTTGTCACAATGGTTCAAGTTTATTAGGGGCAATGACTAAAGTGTGCCATCAAGTTCATGAGGGCTTTAATCACTAAGTTTTCACATAACAAAATAGTTTTTAATTGGAAGATAGTTGAAAACAAGAATATACTTGGAATGGTGTAACACACCATGCATAGGAATTTATAGTGGACACTTTGGAATAGCTAGGTTTCTTGGGAGTTGGAGGCATGAGTAGAACTTACTCATACAAGTGGAGGCTTGCAAAAGACTGGGAGCAACCAACTAAGAGAGCAATAATGGCCAAAATCATGCAGTGCAACAAAGCATACTAATCAAAGCAAAGAGTGGTACTACAAGTCAAGGACTAAATGATCATAGAGGCTAATGGTGACTTGTCATAGTCATAACATGGTGTGAGCATGTGCCAAGTCAACCCAAGCAAAGAATCAAAGGAGAATACCACAATACTATGCTTTTGCATGCTAAAACAACGCATAATTTCTTCAAGGCACACTAAGCAATCCCAATTGTTTGGAGCAAGACATGCTACAGCAATAATCACTAAGAATAAGGTCAAAACAACTCCTAGCATGTCATGCTAAAGTCTAAGTCATAGTCAATGCAAGCTCCTCTTGCACTTCAAGCAAGAACTTACTACTCCTTTCCAAACACCAAGGAAACTTATTTGCAAAAAAACACAGCGAGAGCGGAGGTCCAAACTACTCTATAAAACTAAACAAACTAAGAAAAGCAAACGAAAACTAAGACGCTCTAAGAACAACACAACTGTGCATGAAACAATAAAAACAAAGTGTCTAGACAGACCTGAGCTTTTTATTGATGAAGAAGGGGATGCCTTGGGCATCCCCAAGTTTTGATGCTTGTACCTCTTGGATATTTCTTGGGGTGACACCATGGTGGCATCTCCAAGCTTGAGCTTTTGTCCATTCTTCATATCATTGCATCATTCTCCCTCTACACCTGAAATTTTTCCTGCATACAAAACTTCACACAATCTTCATTAGCAACATCAGTGTATTCAAAAGATATTAGACCACTGGCAAAGCTTTGGAACAACAAGGATTTTCATTAAAAACACAAGCTACTGTAGTAACTCCCTCAAAAATCTCAATTTACCTAAAGAGAACTCAAAAAGGAATCAATAAGAAGCAAATGCAAATAATGGCAGAAATCTGTCAAAACAGACTAGCAGGTAGAAACCGATTTTTCGAACATCTTCTGTTGCTCAAATCAAAAAGTGTTGAACTAACGAAAATTAGATAACATATTGGGGGATTTATTCATAAATTTTTAGCTCAATCCGAGTTGCAGAGCCTCCTCACGATTTTTTTGGTGGAGGACATAAATCTGTTTCGGGACAGCAACTCCCCAAATCTTACTTCCCTCTCATTAGAGGTCATTCTTGGCACAAAAAGCAAACAAAAAGGATAAGGAGAGGTAATTACTGAAGTAATAACTTCCATGACTCAAGGAAACTCTTGGGTTATCTCCCAACAAGTAATTTTCTTTAACGCCTTTAAGTTAGGCACAAGAAGCAAGAAGAATCAAGTATTTTCAAATGAAGAAGCATTAACATTCATACTTGCAAATTCTTCAACTATGAAAGGTATCTCATCCAAATGGGTTTTGTAGGATCCCTTCTCATCTCTCTTTGGTCTACTACTTTCATCAAAAAGATTTTCAGGATCAATCCAATCAAAATTCTTTTCAAAGGCTTCATGCATTCCAACAAGCTTAAAGGGGATGGGTATATTGAGTTCTTCTCTAGGCTTAGTTTTATCAGAAATACCCACAACATCTACACTGGAGCCTAGCATATTGAAATGCTCAAAAACCTTTTTTTTGGATTCCCTAGGAACATCATGGAATTCTTTTGATAAAGTTTTAAGGATGAATTCCCTCTTTTCAACATTCTTATCTTCTTTTAGTTTTAGGAACAAGAATTGTATGAAGGGGTTATGGCTAACAAACCTAGCCTACAACATATGAACTAGAGAAGCTGCAACAATCTCATAATTAGGAGCAATCTCTGCTATAGATTTATCCTCAATATCCTCATGCTTGCTAACATAATTAAAGAATTGTTCAATATTATCTTTCCTAATTATGGAGTCACTACCTATTGCAATATATTTTAGGGAGAACTTGGGGAGCAACATGGTGAGCTAGAGCAAGGTGGCAACTAGAGCAAGGACTAATTTTTTTGTGTTTTTGAATAAAGAAAGCAAACCAAACTAGAATATTTTTTTGGGTTTTTTGGAAAGAGGCAAAAAAGCAAGCAAAAGAAACAAAGAAAACTAAAAACAATGTAAAGATAAAGGAAGTGAAGGACTCC
The DNA here is from genome assembly GCA_916181665.1 of Avena sativa. Classification (NCBI taxonomy): domain Eukaryota; kingdom Viridiplantae; phylum Streptophyta; class Magnoliopsida; order Poales; family Poaceae; genus Avena; species Avena sativa. The sequence continues at coordinate 178,812,057 of OV702284.1, read as the reverse complement.
CCTTGTGAAAACGTCCTTAGCCTCCCCGGCAACGGTGCCAGAAAAGCTTGATGACTGTCTACGCACAGCCTATTGGGAACCCTAAGAGCAAGGTGTGAAGAAGCAAGCAGAAAGTTTTCCCTCAGTTGAGACCGAGGTTATCGAACCAGAAGGAGGAAGGAAACGTCACACAGGTGTTGCAAGCACCGCGAAGACCTGCACAACACAAACTCAAGACTTTTCCCCAACAAACAGTGAGGTTGTCAAGCTCACCGGTTTGCTGTAACAAAGAATTAAACGTATTGTGTGGAAGGTAATGGTTTGCAGCAAGTAAACAAGTAACAGTGAAAGATGTATTAGTGGTAAAGATTGGACCGGGGTCCATAGTTCACTAGAGGTGATGTCCTTAGATAAACAACATGGCATGAAGGGTTAACAAATTACAGCAGGGCAGTTGACAGGAACTAAGCAAGGGATAACAATGCAATTACTAGTCAGAAAGATCCTATGAGGTTGATTGGGCAATACAACAAGGTACATATACCGCCATCCAACTGCATCTATGACTAGAAGTCCACCTTCAGGTTATCATCCGAACCCCCTCTAGTATTAAGTTGCAAGCAACAGACAACTGCTTTAAGCAAAGTGTGTAAGGTAAACAGTCCACATGTTCCATGAACAAGAGACCGTTGTTTTCTCCCTAGTGGCAACAACACATATACAACCGAAGAGATTATTGTCACTTCCCTTGGATACTAGAGACATGAACCCACTATCGAGCATAAATACCCCCTCTTGGAGTCACTGGCAACTACTTGGCCAAGATAGCTACTAACCACGGAGAGCATGCAAGATCACAAACAACATAGACATGATAGAATCATAAATACAAAACCATTAATCAAACCAACATAATAATCTCAATATCCATCGGATCCCCGCAAACACAACATGCATGATTACAAATAGATTAGATCTTGATCATGAACGGAGCTCACAAGTTCTATACATGAAAGCACAAAGGAGGAGATACAACCATCTTGCTGCTACATGGACCCATAGTCCAAGGTGGAACTACTCACGCATCATACCGGATAAAAGGCCTCCAGGATGATCTCCCCTCTGGCAGGGTGCCGTGAAGAACTTTAGATCCCCCCGATCTAGGGACTTTGGTGGCGGCGGTGAAAGATAGAGATGTCGCCTAGAGGGGGGTGAATAGGCAATTTCAAAACTATTATGGTTTTGGCTTGATAGAATGCGGAATTAAACTAACATTTATTTTACAAGCACAAAACCTAAATACACTAGGCTCAACTAATTGCACCAACAACAAATTAAGCTAAGAAAGATAGCACAAGATAAATATACCACAAGTGGTAAGCAAGATATAAGTACTTCAAGCTAGATGGATATCACAAGGAAAGTAAGCTCGGATATAGAGATAACCGAGGCACACGGAGACGAAGATGTATTCCCGTGTTCACCACCTTTGGGATGGGGGCTACGTCACGTTGGAGAGGTGTGAGGTTCCACGAAGGATTCCTCACGCGCCACAAAGGCTCACCTTCTTCTCCGAGTCTATCCCACGAAGGAATAGGCCCTTTCCTTATGGCTATCTTTTCCTCCACTCCGGATATGGCAAGCTGCACAACCACTTCACAAGCTGCACGAAGGAGAAGCCCGGGTCTCTTCACAATATTCCACGAAGAGAACACCGCGGCACCAACCGCCAAGCCAACTAGGAGGTCACCCTCCAAGAGTAACAAGCTCACGGTCTCTCACTCAAACAAATCATAATGGAGATCTCAACACTTATGGAAGAATGCAAAGCAAGAACACCAAGGGTGCTCAAATCCTTCACTCTCAAACCCCACCAAAGCAACAAGTTCTAGGGAGGAATTAGAGAGGAAGAACAATGGTGGAAACCAACAAATGACTCCAAGATCTAGATCCAATGGGTTCCCGTCACTTAGATGAGGAATTGGTTGGTGGCGATTGTAGATCTAGATCTCCTCTTCCAAAGCCCTCAAAAAGATGCAAGAATCATAGGAGGGAAGGGGAAGGAAGCAAGCTCAAGAGGTTCAACAATGGAGGTCAATTTCGTGGTCAAGAACGCTCTCAAATGTTGGGGGAAGAACCCCCTTTTATAGTGGAAAGCAAGTATGGCCGTTAGGAGAAAACTGTGCGAATCCGGTTGAAAGTTTGGTTGGACCGGCTCCAGATGGTTCGGTTCCTGGACTGGAAAACCGGATCTCAACCGGGATAAGGGTCAGTACGCAGTCTTGGATAGACTCGGTATAGAAAAACCGGAAATCCCGGTTGAATCTCGGTTGAAACCCGGTTGAATCTCGATTTTCCGGTGCTGGCGCCGGACCACCCGGTCTGGGAGCCGGTTGAACCGGATCCACAACCGGGATGAAACTGACTTCACAGAAAAAGCAATAACTTTTGTAGCCGGACTCCAATTTCGATGATCTTGGGTCTGTTTTGATGAGGACAACAAGCTCTACAAGATTGTACAGAGAAACATCATGTCCCAACAAAGGAGGATAGAACCAAATGAATAAAGGTAAGAAGCCTCCCTAATTAAGAACCGATAAAACCTTCAAACTCGAAAACGCCATAGAAGATGCATACGAATTCTGTTTTTGATGAACTTGGGCTTGTTGAAGAGCTAGCAACAAGCTCAAGAACCTCACATGGAGAAACACCAAGAAGCAACAAAATAGGAAGATGCAAAGTATGCAAATGATTGAGCTCCCTATGACGATGTGATCAAGTTACACAACCGAGAGCCCCTCTTGATAGTGCAGCTATCTATCCTATAACCCGGTCTCCCAAAAACCACCTTGAGACTGGTAAAAGGAAGACCTAGCAAGGCCATACCTTTGCCTTGCGCATACCTATTGATCTTGATGACAATGCTTCAAGCTCCACCCAAGCCGGAATGCAACACTTGATCATTGTTGCTTCGTGAAGACTCCTAATTTGCTCCCCATACACCACTGTGGGATAGCTTCATTAATACATGTCTTCACATGTCCATTATCACAAATATGGACAGCAAGCTTCAAGAAAATGATCTTCTCGAGATGCTTATCTTGAACTTGCCCTTCTCAACTGTAAGATCCCTCCCTTTTAAAGGTAAGGATCCCTGTGATTGCAATGCTAGTCCCTGGATCAAATGCTAGCATCCACAGTTTAAGATGAAGTACACAAAAACAAAGGTAATTATTACATCGTCATTCCAGAGATAACATAGTCTTTTACAACTCCATGGCCATAGGCCTAACACAAGAGTTTAAACATAACAATATAAATAAAGTCTTCATCTTCATGTGCCATAGGCAAGCATGTTGAGTGTAGACTCATAACCCCTAATCATCATCAGAATAACCTGCAACATCACAAGTTACAGCCACAGTGGGTCAATACATTGGAATAGTATTGGCAAGTGATACCTTAGTAGAATATTAACATCTAGTTACTACATGAATTTGGCTAAGTGTATCTTAGGATTGCTTTGCTCAAAATAGGTTTTACCTATTAGTTGAAAACACTAAGTTTTTCTTTGACAAAACTTTCCCAAGGAACCACCAATAGAAATTGGTGAACCTTCACCCTTGTTCAACCACAAGTTTTAACTTAGAAAATTGGGATGAGGAGATTCTTGATAGCTTCCATGTCTTGATGCTCAAATTGTCCTTTGCCACGGACATGGCTAAGTACTTAGATTCTTCCATCTGCAGAGGTTGTGCTCTTTCCCCACAAGACTTGATTTTCACCAAGACATGACCTTTAAGAAGCCTTCCCTTAGACCAAAATGGACGCGCTCCAAACCTATCATTCCCCTACCACCAACTTTCCATTTGGCTAAGTTATTGCAACCTATATGATCCAGGCAGATCCCATAATGCCAAGTGGCTGCACTAGAAGCTTCTTAACATTTGACATCTCAAATCCCTTTGTTCCTAGGTGGCTTTCCACAAGTGTGATACACAAGGTAAACCATAGAAATGGGCCTTGTGTAACCACTCAACACAAACCAATATTTCCATTCCACCAAGGTGTTTCATTCACTTAGTTGTTTTTATTAAGCAAAAACACAAGTCTAAGACTTAAAAATATTTCTCATAGCATGATTATATTCCACCCTTGGTTGCTATTAGCTAGGCTAAGCATGGCAATAACAAGTGTCCTAACTTAAAGGAAATTCTAACATTTCTACAACTACTAGGATTTCCCAAGCATAGCATATAGATACTTAGCAAAATAATCATGCAAGTCCTATACAAAATATTTCTAATGCATAGGTAAAATATAGGGGTAAAAACATGAAGCACCACTTGCCTTGGTAGTTTGGGGAGTAGCAACAATCTTCACAACCACAATCACTATTAGCACCAAAATCTACACATAAAATAATGGCACCAAATTCACATATCAAAATATACAAGCAAAAATATATGAATGCATGCAAATGCAATGTGATGATTTTATACACCAAACAAGACAAGTATACGGTACTGAATCATAAACAAGACCAAGACACACTAAATAAAATTTATTTGATCTTTAAATCATTTTTCAAATCATTTCCATACTCAAATTAAGCCTATAAATGTCTCTGCAAAAATAACTAATTTTACAGAAGCAAAACATTAAACACATAGCATAATTGGATAGTATTCTTTCTCCTGATTCCAATGATATAAAATTTGCAAAATTTGAACATGTGGATCGAAAGTTATGAATTTTACAAGTTTGAATCACTATTAGATCTAATTCAGATTTTTAAAACAAAGGACAGGCCACGCGGCGTGTTTTGATTGGCCCGTACCGGTTCGGCCGGATCGATCAACGTGGGCCGCACGATCTAAGTGAAAACGCACGGCTAGATCTAAAACTTACCCCTTCGATAAGTGATCTATTGTATGCGTTGGATCTTGATCTGACGGCTATCGATCAAGCGACCACAGATGGGCGGCGCTAGCGACGGCGGCGCAGAGGCGCGGCTCTGCCAGTGATGTTCCGGCGGCTATAGAGGGGGCTGGGGTCAGTAGAGGGGCTTACCACAGTCGTAGAGGCATGCTGGAGCTCAACATAGCAGTGGCTTGTCAAGGGGCGCACGGACACGGTGGGGATTCCTCATCGGAGTGGAGCCTGTCGTCGGGCACGGCTGTTCGTCGACGTTGCCAAGGGGTGCAGAGAGCTCACCGGAATTCGCTGCCGGAGTTCGTCGGTACCGCGGCAGAGTTTGGTGAAATCTGGGCAGCCTGGTGGCGAGGAGAGGGTGCTGTGTGGGGGGAATTGTCCGTGGTGGAGAGGGGATTAAGTAGGCAGGAGCGGGGCGAGGATTACTCTCTGAATCAATGGGAATTAAGCGGGGTTTAACTGCGGCGAGATAACGGCGGAGCAGTGACTGCGCACGTGATTCTGGGGAAGAAGACGGTGACGTGGAGAGGGGCCACTAGTCAGCTACTGGTTGGGTTGGTTCGGTGCAGGTGAGAGAAGAAGCAGAGGGGGAGTGGCCCGGGTGGGATTTTGGGCTGGATCTGGTTCTGGGCTAGTTTAGTAGCGCCGGTTTTTTTCTAATTCTTTTCTATTTTTCAATTTCTGTTTGATTTTCCAGGAAACATTTTCAAATGAATTCAAATGTGTTTGAGTTCAATTTTTTTCTGGATTTTTATAAAGTGAAAAGTGTACACATTTGGTTGCAGAACAATGTTGTATACTTTAAAATAATTTGGTACTTTCGAATTTAAAATAAACAATGTTTTTACCCATTGTTTAATAAAGATAAAGTGATGATTTAAATTTGTTTCTTTGTTTTGAATCTTTGTCTAAGCTTTGGAATGCATCAAACAAACTTATGAACAATCATCTTTGGTTTAAACAAATAATCTCTCAATAGAGAGTAGCATTAGCTCAATGATTTGCTTACATAAAATAATAAGCATACAAATGCTTTTGTTTTTGTAATAACTTTGAAAATGATCCTAAAATGATCATGAATGCATGGATGATATGCAAAGTTTTGGAAACATGATTTTAGGGATGTTACAAATCTAACCCCCTTAAGGTGAATCTCGCCCTCGAGATTCGGATTGGCTAGCAAATAGGTGAGGGTGGTCTTTCCAAAGATCATCTTATCTTTCCCATGCTGCTTCTTCTTCGGAATGATGGTTCCATTGAACTTTGCAGAATTTGATAGTCTTAGTCTGAGTAACTCTTTCTGCAGTCTAAAGAATCTTGATAGGTTTTTCCTCATAAGTGATATCACTTTCCAATTGGACCTCCTCCAAGGGTATAGTATCCTTCAAAGAAGTCTCTTCCATCTCTGGATGGCATTTCTTTAGCTGACTCACATGAAACACATTGTGAACGGCAGACAATGCTTCTGGCAATTCAATCTCATAAGCTACTTCTCCTTTACGACTCAGAATCTTGAATGGTCCAACATATCTTGGGGCCAATTTTCCTTTGTGTCACATCCCAAAATTTTCCAAATTTTGAAATGTGAAAAATAAATAAACAAAATAAAATTTTGTTGAAATTTAGGGTGAGAAGAAACTTTTTGAATCCAATTGGAAACATCAAAACCTATTTTGATCAAATAAAATCCTAAAGGGATTTAAAAAAAAGATAAACAATTGATAAATAAAGTTATAATAGTTGGAATCACAATTTTTGAATCTTTAAATAAAAAAAAGATATGGTTTTTATAAGGCAAAGGTAGAAATATAAATAAGGATTAGTTTGTAGAGCCAAATTAAATCTTGGCCAAGCTTTTGAAATAAAATATTTCTATTTGATAAAAAGAGTAAAGGTTTATTTAAACAAAATAATGAGGATTTATTAATATCCAATTTTATTAAAGTAAAGGCATTTCCATTTTAAATAAACACTAAAACTTGTTAATTTCTTTTAAATAAGATTTCTAAGTGTTTTTTGTTTTTCAAATGAAACCTACTGAAAAGGTTTTGGTTTGGTTTAGATTTCAAATAGAGTTTTAAAAATAAATTAAACCCTATTTGAAATAAAGACTAAGGTCTGTTTATTTTAATTAATAATAGATCCTAAAAGAATAAAAATTAATTTAATTTGGACCTTGGATTATGATGTTAAACAGAATTAAAATAAACACAAAGTTTGGTGATGGTTTGATTTGAATTGGAGTTTGGATTATTTGTTTGAAAACCAAAACAGAAATTTCAAATAGAAAAAGAAAAAGCTTCCTGTATAAAAAAAATGAATCGAAGCAGCCCATCTGGCCAGCCTAGCAGCACAGCCCACCAGCTCTCCCCCGTAGTGAATCGTTTTCACTGAAAAACACACCCGCGCAGTCACAGACAAGTGGACCCCGCGCCCCCTCTCTCTCTCTCGCTGGCCGTTGGACCCCACGCCACCTCATCGTCATCTTCACCGCGACCGTTCCCCCTCGCCGTTGCTGCCCTTGATTGCGGCGATCAATACGAGTTATTGCCTGAGTTATTCCTTGCTGTGATCACGCACACATAAATGCCACGCTCTCCTCTCTCTTTCCCCCCAAACATCGCCTCCCCACTGCCCCTAGGCTGCTCCAATTTTTCCCCACACCACCTCTGTCTCCGACGACGTCTCCGAGCAATTCCGGCGCCGACCAGCCGCCCCTCGCCTCCCAGTGCACGCAGCCTTGCACGCCAGCACCAGGCGCACCTGTCAGTGCCTCGCACTCGCCCGCGCGTGCCCTGCAACCTCGGCTTCGTCATCACCCGAGCGCCACCACCATCTGTCTCGTCTCCGTCGAGCTCCCCCGGTAAGCTCCGACCACCCCGAGCCCTCTCGATGATGCTCACGTGAACGCCACACTCGCCCGCATCTAACGAACCCTCTGCCTCACCTTTTTGTGCTCTGTAGTGTTGACAAGATTGACACCTGAGCGAGCCCGACGCCGACGCCGTCTCCGACGAACAATCACCGCCGTTCCTGTGCGCCCCTTGGACAACTGCGACCACCTTGAGCTTCGCCACATCACTGTGAACACGGTGAGCTACTTCCCTCCTTCCATTGCTTCCTGTAGTCGCCGTTACACCGCCGCCAGAGCACAACGCCGCCTGTCGCCGCCGCCAGGGCCGCCAGCGGATGGTCAAACCCTGTGAGCCGTTAGATCGTCATCCAGTGGCTTAGATAGAATAACTTATCGAAAGGGTATGTTGGATCTGCGCCATGCGATTTAAGTGAAATCCAACTGTTCGCAGAGGCTGATCCGCACGAAGCGGTACCGTCCAATAGAATCAAGCCACGTGTCCAGAGTTTGGTTTAAAACAGAAAATAGAATCTATTAGAATTGCAAACTTGTAAAATTCATAACTTTAGTTCTACACGTCCAAATTTTGAAAATTTTATATAAATGGAATCAGCAAGACAAATCCTACCCAACCATGCATTTTTTTTAATGTTTTGCTTCTGTAAAATTGGTTGAATTTGCAGAAACATGTGTAGGCTTATTTTGAATATAAAAATTGTTCTGGATATAATCTTAAGATGAAATCTTTGCAAATTGGATTGTTATGAACCTACTGACCATAGGAACCAACCTATGGATTTAAAAATGTATTTTGTGAAGTTAAGGAGTAAATATTTGAATTAGCACATTTCTAGTCAAATAAAAATATTGTTTTTGGTTTAGAAATAATTTTTGAGTAAAACCTTTGGGAAATGATTTGATTCAAACCTTCTGACCCTAAACACCAATTTTTGAGAATTAAAATATATTTGGTGAACCCTTTAAAAAATATTGCTTTGCTAAAAGCATTTTCAACCACATAAAATATTGATTTGATTTAAAAATGGTTTATAGATAAAACCTTTTGCAAATGGTTTTACCACTTTTGTAAATGACCAATGTGAGCTTGAAAATGTTTAGAGCCTAATAGAAACCACTTTTCTAAATAAAACTATCTTTTGCATGCTTGCATGCATGACCTTGTTTTTGTTATTTTATGTGTGACAAATTGTTTGAATGCTAGTTGAAATATATGTTTGCTTGACTGAATTGTAGTGAAGTTAGAAGAGTGTGATATTTGCAAGATCAATAAGTGAACCAACATTCTCTACTAAAAAGGCAAGTGACACTATCATCCAAGTACTACTATTTTCATTACAGTTAGTGGATTTTTGAAACATGCATGATAAGCACTACTATATTTTATGCTATGCTAAATCCTAATAGGATACCCTTATATATTCCTTAGTGAAAACATTGTAGTTGTAGTATGCTTAGCCCTGCTATATATTTGGTATGGGATACATGTTATGATTATATGAAGAGTTGAAATATATAAGTTTTATATAATAAAACAAGTACTCATTGAACCACCTGGGTGGACAAGGATACTAAAGTTTTGGACAAGGTGGCAACAAAGTGAACCATGTTTATATGGCTATCTTTTTGTATGTGCACTAGAAGAAAACCACCCAGGGACTTAGAGATTGAACATGTTTCTCGTACAGTGGCTTCCGTGTACAGCCACATGCTAAATGGGCTCTGGCTTAGTCAACTACATAGTGGGAGACCCATGAATTGGCATCCTCAGGTTAACTAGAATTGTGTAAGGGAAATTTATCCCTACATTGGTGCCTGGTTGACAAGCTAGCATTGTGTATATGGAGGACTCCTATGGAAAGACTTTGTCACATTCTCGATCTGCCAGCACTCCATTTTGGTGAGTACTTATCCAGCGGCCACTGGTGGCAACAAGACGAGATTGTGTCATGTGGGTAAAGTGTACAACTTCTGCAGAAGAACAAATTCTAAGTACTTAGCCGTGTCCCGGTTATGGACAACTCTGAGCAACTAAGGCCTCAATATATGGAAGATCTCGACATTCCAATTTCTCAAAGTAAAACTTGATGGTGTCAACAAGGGATTTGAAGCACTTGGAGTTTTCCAAGAAGTTCAGAAAGATTTGACAAAAGATCAAAACTATTTTGAAAATATAGGACAAAACTATATTGCTTTCTGCAAATGAGCCCAAACCCTACTTAGCCAAATATGCATGTAATGATAGGATTCACTTACTTCTACTTAATAGTCAAACTTGCCAATACAGTTCAAATGTATTGACCCTTGTGGCTGCAACTTAATATATTGCAGGTTTGTTTGAGGTTAGTGAAGTGTGTTGAATAGGATTACAAGTCTACAACCAACATGATTGCCTGTGGCACTTTGAAGATGAAGGACCCCATGCTATTGTTATATTCTGCTGCATTGTAATGTGATAGCCAAATGAGCTATGTAAGATGTAATGAATTATTTTATTCCTGGTTATAAAGTTGTATTATGACCTTTGTTTCGTGATATTACATCTTAACTGTGGACGCTGGCTATTGGTCCAGGGACTAGCATTGTAAACACAGGGATCTCTACCTTATTAAAGGTTGGGAACCTTACACTTTGTCTCCACATCTCTTCACTCCACGAAGTGGTGACACTCTAAGATAAGCTCTGTCACCCACTTCATAGGTGACTTCTCTACGCTTAGGATCTGCGTAGCTCTTTTGTCGGGACTGTGCTATCTTCAACCTGTCCTTAACAAGCTTGACTTTCTCTCCAGCCTCTTTGATCAGTTCTGGTCCGAACAAATTTCTTTCTCCCACACCATTCCATAGCAATGGGGTGGTACACTTTCTCCCATAGAGAAACTCAAATGGTGCCATCTGAATACTGGCTTGATAGCTGTTATTGTAAGAGAACTCTGCGTAAGGCAGACTTTCATCCCAACTGTCTCCATAGTCGAGGGCACATGCCCTCAACATATCTTCTAGAATCTGGTTGGTCCTTTCTGTCTGTCCATTAGTCTGAGGATGAAAAGCAGTGCTGAATTCCAATCTCGTTCCCAATGACTCATGTAGTTGCCTCCAAAAATGAGAAGTGAATTGGGTTCCCCTATCAGACACAATACTCTTGGGTACTCCATGCAGACATACAATCCTACTCATGTAGATTTTGGCTAACTTAGCACTTGTATAGGTTGTCTTCACGGGTATGAAATGAGCCACTTTAGTGAGGCGATCCACTACTACCCAAATAGAATCATATCCTGACCTGGTCCTTGGCAATCTAGTGATGAAATCCATGCCAATCTTGTCCCACTTCCAATCAGGAATAGGTAGTGGTTGTAGCAATCCTGCTGGTTTCTGATGTTCCGCTTTCACCCTACTACATACATCACACAAAGCAATGTGTTTGGCGATGTCCTTCTTGAGATTATTCCACCAAAATCTTTCCTTCATATCCATGTACATTTTGGTGTTACCCGGATGAATGGAATATGGTGAGTTGTGTGCTTCTTATAAAATAAGTTTTCGAAGCTCCGGATCTTGTGGAACGCAGATACGTTTTTCATACCATAAAGTACCCTGTTCGTCTTCATGGAATCCTTTGGATTTTCCCTTGCCAATCTTTTCCTTTATCTCTTCTATTTCCTTGTCCGTCTTTTGGATTCTTTGATCTTATCCAACAATGTGGGTTGAACATCCAATGACATGAGATGTCCCTCAGGCACAATTTCCAATCTAAGGTCTCTAAATTGGGCACACAGATCATCTGGGAACTCTCCCTTAGTAAGGCCATTCACAAATACCTTACGCCTTAAAGCATCTTCTACAACATTTGCTTTACCGGGGTGGTATTGCGAACTCAAGTCATAGTCCTTGATGAGTTCTATCCATCTTCTTTGTCTCATGTTGATTTCTTTTTGGGTGAAGATATACTTCAAACTTTTGTGATCTGTGAACACGTCACATCGTTTTCCCAAAAGATAATGTATCCATGTTTTGAGTGCATGGACAACAGAGGCTAACTCCAAATCATGAGTAGGGTAGTTTACCTCATGAGTTTTGAGTTGTCTCGAGGCATAAGCCATAACTTTCCCTTCTTGCATTAGAACTGCACCTAATCCATGATGAGATGCATCACAATACACTTGGAAATCTTTCTCCAAATCTGGCAGACATAGGACTGGTGCTGTCACTAGTCTCTTCTTCAATTCTTGGAAACTGAGTTCACATCCTTTAGTCCAAGAAAATTTCTTGTCTTTCTTTAGTAACTCCGTAATTGGCTTAGCTACCTTGGAGAAATTCTCAACGAATCTTCTGTAGTATCCTGCCAAGCCAAGGAAACTACGAACTTCCTTTACTGACTTAGGAGATTCCCATTCAGTTACAACTCACACTTTTGCGGGATCAACTACTACACCATCTCCTGACACAACGTGTCCAACAAATCCAACTTCATTTAGCCAAAATTCACATTTGCTGAATTTGGCATACAACTTATACTCTCTAAGCTTCTCAAGTATCAAACGCAAATGTCCTTCATGCTCTTCTTTGCTCTTGGAGTAGATCAAAATGTCATCAATGAAAATGACAACAAACTTGTCAAGGAACTCCATGAACACCTTGTTCATCATATTCATGAAATAAGCTGGTGCATTGGTCAAACCAAATGGCATCACGGTGTAGTCATACAATCCATACCTAGTGGTGAAAGCTGTCTTAGGTATGTCTTGTTCCCTTATCTTAAGCTGAAAATAACCTGACCGGAGATCAATCTTTGAGAACACACAGGCTCCTTCTAGCTGATCAAATAAGTCATTAATTCTGGGCAAAGGATATTTGTTCTTGATAGTCACCTCATTGAGTGAACGATCTATGCATAACCTTTGACTTCTATCCTTCTTTTCCACAAACAAGATAGGTGCTCCCCAAGATGAAGAACTTGGTTGAATAAATCCTTTCTGCAACTGTTCTCCAAGTTGTTTCTTGAGTTCTTTCAACTCATCAACTGACATTGTAAGGTCTCTTTGCTATTGGTCCTGATCCTGGCAGCAAGTCAATCATAAATTCCACATCTCTATCTGGTGGCATTCCCAACAATTCTTCCAGAAACACATCCGGATATTCACTCACAATTGGCACACTATCTATGCTAACCCCCTTAAGAGAATTTAGCTTACTTCCTTTTGATTCAAAGTTAGACTTGAATCTTATCCGTTTCTTTTCCGGGGTTGTGAGTGTGACAGTTCGATTAGCATAATCTAGTACTCCTTCATACTTGGTCATCCAGTCCATCCCCAAAATTACATCCAGTACTTGGGAATCTTGGATTATCAGACTCACTGGAAACTTATGTTTTCCAAACTCCATCACTAGATCACGACATCCAAGACTTACTATCACATCTCCACCGGGAGAACTTACTTTTATTGGGCACCCAATGTTTTCAGTTGGAAACTCATTTCTATCAACAAATGCTTTTGATATGAATGAATGTGATGCACCGGTATAAAAAAGAACAAGTGCTGGAATAGAATTGAGTTTGAACTTACCAGCCACAGCATCAAGCTCCTCATAAATATCTTCCACATTGATGTGGTTCACTTGCCCCTTCTGGAAAGGGTTGGGCTTGTTGGGTCCTTCAACTTTCTTTTCTGGGCATTCATTTGCATAATGCCCCATCTTCTTACACTTGAAGCATTCAACCTGACTGATATCCTTCTTGACAGGCTGGCTTCCACTACCACTTCCACTTCCATTATGGTGGCTCTTGTATCCACCCTTGTGGTTCTTGTACTTGTCATTGTCATGACTACGGTGATGCTTGTTGTCATGATGGCGGTTGTGGTTGTGGTGGCTGTTGTATTTTCCATGCTTGTGGGATCCAGAACTCCCACTATCATCATAATGGGAACGCTTGTGAGACGATCCCGAGCTGTGCTTCATCTTTCTGCTTTTCACCTGTTTCATCTTGTTCTCCAAGATGGTAGCCTTGTCACAAAGGGATTGGTAGGTGGGGACATAGGCGACAGATAACTGCAGATTCAGTTCATCGTTCAGTCCTTCGACGAACTTCTCTTTCCTCTTGGCATCAGTATCAACTTCATCCGGTGCATAACACGCCAGATTGTAGAACTCCTCAATATATTCAGCCATGCTGCGTTGGCGCTGCTTCAGGTTATGGAACTCCTTCTTCTTCAAACTCACCACTCCGGATGAGATGTGAGCTGTACGGAAACCATCTTCAAAGATATCCCATGTCACATCCTCAATGGGAGTGGTGATCTGGAAGTTATCCCACCAAGTAGCTGCGGGTCCTTCCAACAAGTGTGCTGCAAACCTGACTTTCTCCTTGTCGGTACAGCCGACAGTCACCAAATCCTTGTTCACTGCACGTAGCCAATCATTGGCCACCATGGGATCAGTAGTTCCTGAGAACTTTGTAGGCCTTAGTCTTAAGAATCTGGTGAGCATGTCAAATCCTGGTGGATTGTTCTGGTTATTGTTGTTGTTATTCTGATTCTGCATGAAAGTGGTCATCATCTGCATCAGATGTGCTTGTGCTGTCATCAGCTGCTGCATCTCGGGGGTGACATTGTTGTTGTTCGGGTTGGGGTTGGCACGTCGAGGAGGCATCTGTGGTTTTCAATAAGGATAAGAATGACATACCCATAGATGCTTAACATGCACAATACATCACATAGACAATCACCACACAAGCATCAAAATAACATAAAGTTTAACGACATAAACAACAAGTTTGAAAATCAAAACACACCAAAAGCAAGCCATCCACATGTTGGATGGTCATTGCGACTCAATAATCATAAGCATGGTAAATTATAAATAAATTAGTAGTCATCACTACTCCTCTGCATCAACCTCCTCATCGACAAGTGTAAGACCTGCATTCTCCATAATGGTCTTGTATTCCTCGACATTGGTAGTCAAGGCCTCTACCTTGGTTTTGAGAGCCCTCTTCTGTGAACGAAGTCTCTCAATCACACCCTGCTGATGCTCAAGCTCGAAGTCCTTGGCCTCTAGTTCTGCATTCATCTCTCGAATCCTCTTGTTCCTATCTTGGACTCTTTTCTCTTGGCTTTTGAACTTCCTGTCCTGGCTCTCAAACTTGGCCTCCATCTCCTTGACTATCTCGTCTTGCTCCGCGAAGAGCTTGTCCTTCTCACGAAGCTGCACCTGGAGCTCGTCATTGCTAAGCATGACGTTGGTCCTATCAGTATCTAGGTGCCTAAGTAGAACCTCTAGGTCCTGAAGGTACAGACGAATCGGCTCTGCCGTCTCTCTAGCAGCATTCTCGAACTCAATAGCCTCACCATCCTCGTCGCGTCTTCCGAAGGCGTGAAAGTGAGTACCTCTGAGATCCCTGGAGTGCCTCCCTAACAGACGCCCAAGTAAATCCTGCATAACTACCTCTAAGCCTCTCTCTTTGTCGTCATGCATTAACTTGAAAGTGATGGCCTCCGTGGCTGGCTCAGTCTGGCGTCCTGGCTGGGTAACTTTGAAGCCCCAAAGGTCCTTCCTCTCAAACTTGGTGAGGGGAATCATCATGATACTAGAAGCGGAAGATTGAGCACACTAGTGAGCTCAATAAGACGAGTGCCAAAACGAGTTCCCTTGAACTCTTCAGCCGTGCTGATAGTAACATTAGGCATCTATTTTATAAGATAAGAAAATTTAGAATCAATCATCAATATAAAATTTCAAGACAAAGAATCACAAGCATATCATTGGCAAACACACAAGTCATGGCATACATAAATCATTACAGGCATTCCAAGGTTCAACATAACCTAGACAAAATTTTGGAAATAAAACGATAAGTGTGGTGGTCCAACTAACGAAGTACATTACAATCCCATCTCACTTAGTGGTTTCCCTACAGTCTATGATAGAGATGAGAAAGAAGATTAGAAAAGTTTACGAGAAGAATAAGACAAGTGTGGAAATTGTTGAAAATTTTCCTTAGTGGTTTCTAATCCAATCCTAGGGTTATAATCCTACAGGAAACACAGTGCTCTGGTACCATCTGTAAGATCCCTCCCTTTTAAAGGTAAGGATCCCTGTGATTGCAATGCTAGTCCCTGGATCAAATGCTAGCATCCACATTTTAAGATGAAGTATATAGAAACAAAGGTCATTATTACATCGTCATTCCAGAGATAACATAGTCTTTTACAACTCCATGGCCATAGGCCTAATACAAGAGTTTAAACATAACAATATAAATAAATTCTTCATCTTCATGTTCCACAGGCAAGCATGTTGAGTGTAGACTCATAACCCCTAATCATCATTAGAATAACCTGTAACATCACAAGTTACAGCCACAGTGGGTCAATACATTGGAATAGTATTGTCAAGTGATACCTTAGTAGAATATTAACATCTAGTTACTACATGAATTTGGCTAAGTGTAGCTTAGGCTTGCTTTGCTCAAAATAGGTTTTACCTATTAGTTGAAAACACTAAGTTTTTCTTTGACAAAACTTTCCCAAGGAACCACCAATAGAAATTGGTGAACCTTCACCCTTGTTCAACCACAAGTTTTAACTTAGAAAATTGGGATGAGGAGATTCTTGATAGATTCCATGTCTTGATGCTCAAATTTTCTTTTGCCAGGGACATGCTAAGTACTTAGATTCTTCCATCTGCAGAGGTTGTGCACTTTCCCCACAAGACTTGATTTTCACCAAGACAGGACCTTTCAGAAGCCTTCCCTTATACCAAAATGGACGCTCCTCCAAACCTATCATTCCCCTACCACCAACTGTCCATTTGGCTAAGTTATTGCAACCTATATGATCCAGGCAGAGCCCATAATGCCATGTGGCTGCACTAGAAGCTTCTTAACATTTGGCATCTCAAATCCCTTTGTTCCTGGGTGGCTTTCCACAAGTGTGATACACAAGGTAAACCATAGAAATGGGACTTGTGTAACCACTCAACACAAACCAATCTTTCCATTCCACCCAGGTGTTTCATTCACTTAGTTGTTTTTATTAAGCAAAAACACAAGTATAAGACTTAAAAATATTTCTCATAGCATGATTATATTCCACCCTTGGTTGCTATTAGCTAGGCTAAGCATGGCAATAACAAGTGCCCTAAATTAAAGGAAATTCTAACATTTGTACAACTACTAGGATTTCCCAAGCATAGCATATAGATACTTAGCAAAATAATCATGCAAGTCCTATACAAAATATTTCTAATGCATAGGTAAAATATAGGGATAAAAACATGAAGCACCACTTGCCTTGGTAGTTTTGGGTGTAGCAACAATCTTCACAACCACAATCACTACTAGCACCAAAATCTACACATAAAATAATGGCACCAAATTCACATATCAAAATATAAAAGCAAAAATAGATGAATGCATGCAAATGCCATGTGATGATTTTCTACACCAAACAAGACAAGTATACAGTACTGAATCATAAACAAGACCAAGACACACTAAATAAACTTTATTTGGTCTTTAAATCATTTTTCAAATCATTTCCATACTCAAATTAAGCCTATAAATGTCTCTGCAAAAATAACTAATTTTACAGAAGAAAAACATTAAACACATTGCATAATTCGATAGTATTCTTTCTCCTAATTCCAATGATATAAAATTTGCTAAATTTGAACGTGTGGACCAAAAGTTATGAATTTTACAAGTTTGAATCACTATTAGATCTAATTCAGATTTTAAAAACAAAGGACAGGCCACACGGCGTGTTTTGATTGGCACGTACTGGTTCGTCCGGATCGATCAACGTGGGCCGCACGATCTAAGTGAAAACGCATGGCCAGATCTAAAACGTACCCCTTCGATAAGTGATCTATCGTATGCGTTGGATCTTGATCTGACGGCTATTGATGAAGCGACCACAGATGGGCGGCGCTAGCGACGGCGGTGCGGCGGCGCGGCTTTGCTAGTGATGTTCCGGCGGCTACAGAGGGGGCTGGGGTCAGCAGAGGGGCTTACCAGACTCGCAGAGGCGTGCTGGAGCTCAACATAGCAGTGGCTTGTCAAGAGGCGCACGGACACTGTGGGGATTCCTCGTCGGAGTGGAGCCTGTCGTCGGGCACGGCTGTTCGTCGACGTTGCCAGGGGCGCAGAGAGGTCACCGGAATTCGCTGTCGGAGTTCGTCGGTACCGCGGCAGAGTTTGGTGAAATCTGGGCAGCCTGGTGGCGAGGAGAGGGTGCTGTGTGGGGGGAATTGGCCGTGGTGGAGAGGGGATTAAGTAGCCAAGAGCGGGGAGAGTATTACTGTCTGAATCAATGGGAATTAAGCGGGGTTTAACTGCGGCGAGGTAACGGCGGAGCAGTGACTGCGCGCGTGATTCTGGGGAAGAAGACGGTGACGTGGAGAGGGGCCACTAGTCAGCGAGAGGTTGGGTTGGTTCGGTGCGGGTGAGAGAAGAAGCAGAGGGGGAGTGGCCCGGGTGGGCTTTTGGGCTGGATCTGGTTCTGCGCTAGTTTAGTAGCGCCGGCCTTTTTCTAATTCTTTTCTCTTTTTCAATTTCTATTTGATTTTCCAGGAAACATTTTCAAATGAATTCAAATGTGTTTGAGTTCAATTTTTTTTCTGGATTTTTTTAAAGTGAAAAGTGTACACATTTGGTTGCAGAACAATGTTGTATACTTTAATATAATTTGGCACTTCGGAATTTAAAATAAACAATGTTTTTACCCATTGTTTAATAAAGACAAAGTAATGATTTAAATTTGTTTCTTTGTTTTGAATCTTTTTCTAAGCTTTGGAATGCATCAAACAAACTTATGAACAATCATCTTTGGTTTAAAACAAATAATCTCTCAATAGAGAGTAGCATTAGCTCAATTCTTTGCTTACATAAAATAATAAGCATATAAATGCTTTTGTTTTTGTAATAACTTTGAAAATGATCCTAAAATGATCATGAATGCATGGATGATATGCAAAGTTTTGAAAACATGATTTTAGGGATGTTACATGATCCTTGATGACGATCACCACTTGATGTCATCCTCTCATGGGCTATATAATATCTTCATTTTTTGAAGCATGCCCATGGAAAGATACCTATCCCATATAGAAAACGCAAAGGCAAATATATAATGGGTTAGTTCATGATGCATAATTGACAAGGATTACCATACCACAATGCCATGTGGTACATTATTTATGCTTCATGTGTTGACCAACTTGAAATCACTCTTTGTATTGGTCAACCAAGTATCTTCTCGTGCTCCATCTTAATATCTTGAGGTACATAACGAACTCTTCATTTGATTACATGCTCTAAATCTTAGTCAACCATAGCTCAACTAATGAGGCTATCATGACACCGACTTAGAGCCATATCTTGAATTCTTCTATTGAGATCACACTCTCAAGATCTTGATCATATCATATTCTTCTCTTCAAATCGATGATTTTGATGCCAATACTCATGGTCAAGGTATATCTTTATCTTCATGGCATCCATACTTGAATCGAACACATGGACTATAAGCATGACCTACGAAATATTCCTTCATATAAAACTCAATGAAAACATTAGTCCATAGGGATTGTCATTAATCACAAAAACCACACATAGGGGCAATTACCCTCTCAATATCCCCCATTTTGGTAATTAATGATAATCACAACAAGAGGGTTTATATAATGAATATTAGAAACAAGTACGCAGCTTATCCAAGAATAAGTTGTATACGAGAGGTTGTATTTGATATGGTTAAGTAACATAAAGATACTATCCCATATCAAAACAGATTCTACTCGCATAAACTACAACTAATGCAGGAGATGTTAGTAGAACCAACATATATAGAGCAAACTCCCCCACAATATATGCACGTGTGATGATCTTGAGTTTCATTGCATACATTGTCAAGCATGACCTTTGGGAGAGTTTACACTATATATATGTCACATCCCAAAATTTTCCAAATTTTGAAATGTGAAAAAGAAATAAACAAAATAAATAAAGAATGAAATTTATGGGGAAAAGAAACTTTTTGCTTCTAATTGGAAACATTAAAACCTTTTAAACTATTACAAAAGTTTCCCCCCCAAAAAAAGGTACTCCATAAAATAAAAATAACATTTAACAAAAACCCTAAGATCAAAGCATCAAGATTATCCATATAACTCCTCTACTTCAAAATTTTAATTGTAAGGTTCCCCTTCAAAATATTTTTCACAAACTTGCTGTATTTGAAAATCTATTTTTAATCTTGAGGAATGTTCTCAACCAAAAACCATCTATACATATCAACTACTTCATTTACATTTTTCAAACAACCTTTGTTTTGTTTTGAACCAAAAATAAAAGCAAAGAGTCTCGTTTTAAAATAAGCACCATAGCTTATGTGAGCTATTTTAAGATTTTATAAAATTATCCTCTCATATTTTCAAACTTTAATTCATGGTTATCCATGTAAAGTGGAACTAAATTGAATCAAGTTCAAATAAGAAAAGAATCCAAGTCATTCCAAATATATTGCCCTGCAACTAGGCCAATATCGCACACACGCAATCGTACAATAATTGACTAATTAATAATTGAGTAAAATAAATATTCCCAAATATATAAAATTTATGTCCTAAAATATTGCCCATGAATTTATAAACACGCAAAAATTTGAATCGGTAAATTCGGAGCTCTAAATCAAAAGTTATGAAAGAATTAAGAAATACAAAAAAAAATAAAACAAAAAAAGCCGGCCAGGCCAGCCAAAATGGGCCGGCCCAACCAGGCCGATCGGCCATGAAGGCACCACTACCAGGCACGTACAGGAATGAGGGAACACTTGGTCTTCATTTTCTTTGCCTAATGCTCCTAAATGACTCTCAATTGCCCTCCTAAATTGTACTAAATGTCCCCTAATTCCTCTCCCTCTTTAATCTCCTTTAATCCAGCCCCCACACCCCTCCTATATAAACTCCACTACAGGAAAGTTCAAAGTTTTCAACTCATCATACCTCCATTTTCGTCCAAAATTCTTCCCAATCTTCTCCACCAAAATATACCTTCAAGACGACCTCGGATCGCGGCGGCTTGAAGACGGAAGTTGTTTCCCTCGTCAAGACGGTTCCATTCCCGCTGGTTTCACCTTGTTTCGTTCATCGAGCAGAGAAAAAACATGGTCAAAGATTCAGATCTTAGAAGGTATAATCCATTTTACGCCCACCTCGTTGCTCCAAACACAATTTCCTTTAAACAGTAGATAAATCTAGTTGTTATCTACAACTTTCATGTAGAAAGTTTTTCCATCCGAGCAACTTTTTCTGTAGTCAAATCTGACATCATCATGACATCAGCATAGTCAACAGTCAACTTAGTCAGATTAGTCAAAGTCAATTTCAGTCAATTCCCGAGTTTAACTTTTCTAGATTTTAGTACGAACTCGTATAATTCATAAAAAAAGATTTAAAAGTCCAAAAATTATAAATTTGATATCCCTGAAACGCTGAGATTCTGTAGAATCCATTTCTGCAATAATATTACTTATTCTATATACAAAAAATTTATTTATAAATTAAATGGTTTAATTGGTCATTTTCACCATAAAAATTATATCTTTAGTTCGGTATATCCAAATTTAGCAAATAATATGTCTATGGATTCACAAAAAACTAGTAGAACACAGTAGAGCCATAATTCGGTATTTTTGAGTCTTTTAAAATCATGTTTTATACAGAACCATTTGTGGACTATTTTGAGTATAAAAATTGTTGTGTAAATTATTTTTAAGTGAATCCTTTTGCAAATGGTTGTATATTGAACCCTCTGTACAGTAACAGAAAAATATAATTTTATTATATTATAATAATACCATGGAAATTATTTAGTGAGAACGTACTTTCCAAGTGTTAGAAAATATTGCTAATTTCTACAATTGCACAAATGGTTGCATTTGTAATCTTGAAAATATAAAATGTTCAGAAATCACTTAGTAATGTTCAGAACCTTGTTATAAAAATTTGGACAATAAAAATTTCCATCTTGCATGTTTGCATAATTTGCATGATTTTTGTGTTGCCATTAGTGTTGATCTTGTGTATGTTTTGTCTTGGTTGTTTTGCTTCATAGATTGTGTTGATTGTCAAGTGTGTTATTGCGAAGAGTGTACCAACACCACCAAGTACTAAGGCAAGTGACACTATCATCCATGTCCTACTATTTTCATTACACTTAGTGGTTTTTTGTAGTATGCATGATAAGACTACTATATTTCTATGCTATGCTAGGTCCTATTAGGAAATCCATCTTCCTTAGTGAAAACATCATAGTTGTAGTATGCTTAGCCCTGCTATATACTTGGGGTGGAATACCATATCGGGATTTCATGAAGTGTTGGAAAATATATGTTTTATATAATAAAACAAGTACTCAATGAACCACCTGGGTGGAAAGAGGATACTCACTTTGGACAAGGTGGCAACAAAGGGAACCATGTTTATATCGCTATCTTTTGTATGTGCACTAGAAGAAAACCACCTAGGGACTTAGAGATTGAACATGTTTCTCGTACAGTGGCTTCCGTGTACAGCCACATGCTAAATGGGCTCTGGCTTAGTCAACTACATAGTGGAAGACCCTTGCATTGGCATCTTCATGTTAACTAGAATTATGTATTGGAAATATATCCTTACATTGGTGCCTGGTAGACAAGCTAGCATTGTGTATTGGGAGGACTTCTATGGAAAGACTTTGTCACATTCTCGATCTGCCGGTACTCCATTTGGTGTGTACTTATCCAGCGGCCACTGGTGGCATCAAGAAGAGATTGTGTCATGTGGGTAAACTGTACAACTTCTGCAGAAGATCAAATTCTAAGTACTTAGCCGTGTCCCCGGTTACGGACAACTCTGAGCAACTAAGGCCTAAAGCTATGGAAGATCTCGACATTCCAATTTCTCAAAGTAAAACTTGATGGTGTCACAAGGGATTAGAAGCACTTGGAGTATTCCAAGGAGTTCAGAAAGATTGTCAAAAGATCAAAACTATTTTGAAAAGATAGGATAAAACTATATTGCTTTCTGCAAATAAACCTAAACCCTACTTATCCAAATATGCATATATTGATAGGTTCCACTTATTTCTACATAGTAGTGAAACTTGCCAATACAATTCAAATGTATTGACCCTTGTGGATGCAACTTATTATGTTGCAGGTTTGTTTGATGTTAGTGAAGTGGGTTGAATAGGATTACAAGTCTACAACCAACATGATTGCCTGTGGCACTTTGAAGATGAAGGACTCCATGCTATATAGTTATTCTGCTGCATTGTAATGAGATAGACAAATGACCTATGTAAGATGTAATGAATTATTTTATTCCTGGTTATAAAGTTGTATTATGACCTTTGTTTCTTGATATTACATCTTAACTGTGGATGCTAGCTATTGATCCAGGAACTAGCATTGTAAACACAGGGATCTCTACCTTATTTAAGGTTGGGACCTCTACAATATACAACCATGCAAAACATAATAAAGATGAAATGCATGAAAGGAAAACACATAAGAACAAACCAATCTTAAGTAGAAAACCATTTCCCTTAAAACCCTCTAAACTTCTCCCCCATTGACAACAAGTGCCAAAATGTATAAAAAGGTTAGAAGGATAATATAGTATGAGTTCCTACACAAGGTGTGCATTACTCGTAATATGAGTGAAATCACATGCACATATCCAATGACGAACACTTGGAGGAAATCAAACTATATTGAGGATCAAGGATTTCTAAAAGGATAACAAGGTGAAGGAACTTCAATGGATGAAGCAAGCAATCAAAAGATCCAAATAATCAAATGGACAAATAGTGCTCTAAGTGAAATAAGGAAGATCCCCAAGGTTCGTGCATAAATTAGTTGTTTCATTTGAATACAATATGCACAAACATGGAATCCTCACTTCCTCTATATTATTTAGAACACAACCAAGATACAAGGATTAGATATAAACCAATACACTTGTAAAGACAAGCTTAAGTCCAAAAGAAACCAAATATGAGATATGAGTGTGTGAATATGCAATAAAAGTAAACCAAGCACTCTGTCACATCCCAAGATTTTTCAAATCTTGTAATGTGAAAAATAAATGAATAAAATAAAAAATTTGTTTGATTTTCAGGGCCAGAAGAAACTTTTTGAATTTAATTGGAAACTTCAAACCAATTTGAATCAAATAAATCCTAAAGGGATTTATAAAGATAAACATTTATTAAAGGAAATTAAAATGTTTTTGAATTACTATTTTGGATCTTTTAATAAAAGATTTGGTTTTCAAAAGAATAGGTGGATTCATAAATAAAGACTATTTTATAAAGCCAAATTAAACCTTGGCCAAGCTTTGGAATTAAAACATTTTGTTTTGAATAAAAATAGAAAAGGTTTATTTAAATAGATTAATAAGGATTTAATATCCAATTTTATCTAAATAAAAGGTTTTACCATTTTAATTAAAACATCAAAAACTTATTAAATTATTTTAAATAAGTTATCCAAATATTTTATATTCTCAAATAAAACCTACTGAAGTGTTTTGGCTTTATTTTAGATTTCAAAATAAATATTTTAAATAAAATAAATCCTAGTTGATTTAATAATGAAGGTCTATTTTATTTAATTATTAATGGACCTAAAATAAAAGGTTAATTTGTTTTAAACAAGTTTCTAAGTATTCTTTATTTCCAAATAAAACCTACTGATTTGGTTTTGAAAATATTTGGATTTCAAATGGAGATTTTGTTAATTAAATCAAACCCTATTTTATTAAATAACCAAAGATCCATTTTATTTAATTAAAGAATGGATCCTAAAAAGAATAAAAAATATTATTTTATTTTGGGATTTGGTTTATGTTGATAAACAGAACCAAATTCAAAGTTACAAAGTTCAGTGATTGTTTGAATCAAATTGAGTGTTGTTTGATTGTTTGAATTTCAAAAACAGAAAAAAAAATTAGAAAAGGAAAAAGGTTCCAGGAAAAAAAATAGAATTGGACCTAGCCCAGCCGGCCAAGCCCACAAGCCCAGCAAACCAGCCCAGCTTCCCCTCCCCGAAGAAAAACGATTCGTACTCAAGTTCTAACCCATGCAGAGGCTGACCAGTGGACCCTCCCCTCACTCTTTTTCTCACTGACGACTGGACCCCACTCCTCCTGTTCTTCCTTCTCACCCGCGCGACTCCTTCTCCCTCCCCTCGACACCGTTCCTGCCGATGATTTCGCGGCCTTAATTCGCCTTAACGCGACCACCGTTACCCGCTTTGATCATGCAGGCTTAAATGCTCATGTCTCCTCTCCACTTCCCCTCTGTCGCCCCATCTCAACGCGCTCCCAGACGCCCCAATTCTTCCCCAAGCTCCTCTTTCTCCGACGACCCTCCTCGTCAAATTCCAGCCGAGCTTCGCCGCCCCTTGCCTCCCTGAGCACGCTAGCAGATTCCCCACTCCCAGACACATCTCCCAGTGTTCTTCGTTCAACCGGGGGTGCCCCAGAACACCGTCTTCGATAAGCTCTGACAACGCCGCCGTCTGTCTTGTCCCCGTCGAACTCCCCCGGTAAGCCTCGACCACCCCTAGCCTTTCCATGGATGCTCACATCATCTCCAGCTCAGTCCGCGTCTAACTGTACCAGCCATCTGCCCTGGGGTGAACTGCAGCATCTCCCCGTCATCAACCAGAGCCGTCAGACGACCGTGCAAACTCCGGCGAGCAATTGCTGCAGTACCCGAGCGCCCCTTATCAAGCCAACAGCACGTCGAGCATCACCACAGCCCTGCGATTCTGGTAAGCACTTTCCCTCCCCTCTTTGCTTCCTGTAGCCGCTGTAACGCCACCGCCTGGCCGTGCG
Organism: Avena sativa; assembly: GCA_916181665.1. NCBI lineage: Eukaryota > Viridiplantae > Streptophyta > Magnoliopsida > Poales > Poaceae > Avena > Avena sativa. The sequence goes on along the minus strand of OV702284.1, from coordinate 178,786,386 downwards.
CTGCCGCTAGCCACCGTCGGCGCCGCTCACTTTTGGTCAAGCGAATCAGTACCGTAGGATCTAGATTGAGCGAGGAGGATTAGATCATTTAACCGCGAAGGGGTACGAGTACTGTGCCGCACGATTTATTAGATCCAACGCACCGCAACACCGATCCGGCCGAACCGGTACCGTCCAACCAGAACACGACGCGTGGCCAGGTCTGTTTAAAAACAGAATTTGGAAATCAGATTTAAGTTGCAATTTGAAAACCTTGTAACTTTCGATCCACACGTCCAAAAATTGCAAACTTTATACCGTTGGAATCAGTGGAACAAACCCTAGCCAACCATGGAATTTTTTTAGCAAATAGTATCTGTTAGTTTGCTTGTTTTTGCAGATACTTTTGTGTGCTTGTTTAGATTAGAAAAATGGTTTAAAAATGTTTTTAGGGTTAAAACCTTTGCAAAATGGTTTGTTGTAAACTCACTAACCCTAGGAACCAACCCATGGAGTTAAAAATGAATTTGGTGAAATTTAGGATAGATTAATTGATTTGGTCCATTTCTAGCCAAATAAAAATAATAAATTTTGTTATGAAAATGTTTTTGGAGTAAAAACTTTGCGAAAATATTTTGGATCAAACCTACTGGCCATAAACACCAAGTTTTGAGAAACCTCAACTTATTTGGTGAACCACTTAAAGTTGTTGCTTGATAAAAATGTTTTCCACCACATAAAATGTTGAATGGATTTAAAAATGGTTTATGTACAAAACCCTTTTTGCAAATGACTTTGCCATTTTGGTAAATGACCACTTTGGACTTTACAAAGTTTAGAAGCCTAGTGGACACAACCTTTGCAATTAGAACCATCTTTTACATGCTTACATGCATGACTTAAATCTTAGATCCCATAGTTTTATGTGTGGGAATTGTGGTTTGATTGATTAATGGAATGCTAGTTGATATAGAGTTTGCTTGATTGATTGTAGTGAAATTAGCAAAGTGTGAGACTAGCAAGATCAAGGAGTGAACCACCATTCCCTTCCAAAAAGGCAAGTGACACTATCATCAAAAGTCCTACTATTTTCATTATACTTTGAAAAGAGATACATGTTGAGATTTTACAAAGGTTGAGAAAAGGACTTGTGGTTTACATAATAAAACAAGGACTCAATGAACTACCTAGGTGGAGGATACTTTAAGTTTTGGAGAGGGTGGCAACAAAAGAAACCATGTCTATGGGAATCACTTTGTGTTGTGCTCCAAAAGAAAACCACCTAGGAAACTTAGAGATTGAACATGTTTCTCCAATTGTGGCTTTCGTGTGCAACCACATGCTATTATGGCTCTGGCTTAGTCAACTACATTGGGAAGACTCATGCACTGTCCTCAGTTAACTGGACATGGGGACCTGGAATCCTACATGGGTGCTGAAGGCAAGCTAGCAATGGTGTATGGGAGGACCCTTTGGAAAGACTTCGTCACATTCTCAATCTGCCAGTACTCCATCTTGGTGAGCACTAATCCAGTAGGCCACTGGTGGCAAAAGGATGGGATTGTGACATGTGGGTGAAGTGTACTCCTTCTGCAGAAGATAATAAAATCTAAGTACTTAGCCGTGTCCCCGGTTATGGACAATACTGAGCAACTAAAGTTTGAACTATGGGAGATCTCGACATTCTAATTTCTAAAAGAAAACTTTTAAGGACTTGATGCACTTGGGGTTACCAAGGAGCTCAAGAGACTTTGACAAAACTTGATGTACTTGGGGTTACCAAGGAACTCAAGAGATTTTGTTGAAAACATGAACCCTTGGGGTTACCAAGGAACTCATGAGGTTTTGATAAAACTTGTTGCACTTGGGGTTACCAAGTAGCTCAAGGGAATTTTGACAAGGACTTGAACACTTGAGTTTCTACCAAGGAGTTCAAGGAACTTGGAAAAAGAGATTTGACAAAGGACCAAAACCATTTTGAAAAGATAGGATAAATTATTGCTTTAAGCAAATGAGCCTAAAACTCTACTTAGCCAAATATGCATGTATTGATAGGATCCACTCATATTATACATAGTAGTGAAGCTTGCCAATACAATTCAAATGTATTGACCCTTGTGGCTGTAACTTGTAATGTTGCAGGTTTGATTGATTTTAGTGAAGATTGTTTGATTAGGATTACAAAGTCTACAACCAACATCTGCCTGTGGCACTTTGAAGATGAAGGACCCCATGACTATAGTTATTCCGCTGCAATGTAATGTAATAGCCAAATGAGCTATGCATGATGTAATAAAATTATGTTATTCCTGGTTATAAAGTTATGTTATGACCTTTGTATCTTGATATTACATCTTAACTGTGGATGCTAGCTATTGATCCAGGGACTAGCATTGTAAACACAGGGGATACCACCTTATATTGTGTAAAGGTTGGGTCACTCCCTCTACACACTCATAAATCAAGACCTTACCAAAACCATTAAAAATCAAGAGGATAAGAGTGATGGTCGAAAAAGAGCGAGCATATCAAGGCGAGAGATTAACACTCTCGTGTATATAAGTTTCTAAGGGAAAAAACATGAGAATAATCCACAAAGAAAGATCCACACATAAGAGGTTAATAAAAAGAATACATGATATCCAAACGGAAGTCATAAGATATACCAAAAAGGATATTTTGCTTAAGTGCATATATAGCCCATGGCTCTATTTTATCTCATGGTATATCAATGAACTTCACCAAAGAAAAACAAAAAATCTCAAAACCATCACAACTAACACTAAGGGAACTAATGCTAGTTGTGATACTTTGAGAAAGGCAACAAGTATAAAAAGGAATGATTCAATGCAATTTCAACAATATTGCACATGAGAGTACCTTAAGGAGTTGATATGCAATAAATTGCTAGAAGGCATATTTGGAATTGGTGAATCATGAAAATGATTTTATATACTCCCCATTATATGCATGATATCAAATTACTCACATAAGCAATAAGGATACAAAGTCTTTCAAAGATAACTGCAAGAATCAAACATTTACAAACAAATAAATTCATGCCAAGATGCAACCTACAAGAGATTGGATGGAAGAATAGTATGCATGAATAAGATACTTGTTATCGAGATAACAATGGTATGATGTAATAGATAAGAATTATTAGATCATCCTAGCTTGGATCCAATTATCATGTGGTGACAACACTTTCCTTATAGATGAGACAAGCATCCATTGCATCTTCAATGTACGTAAAACAACATTCAAGTACATCTTGGTACCCAAACTTATTGGGTCCAAAGTGGTTAGAATAACCAGAACACATAGGATACACTTCATAAAAATATGTGCATATTTAGAGATGAAATTTGAATTTCATGCATATCTTAGCCGTTTAAGGATTTGATGGAGTATACCATATATATTGGATCAAAGAAAGAAAAACATGATATACGATATACATTTAGTAAACATGCATGCGACATACTTTCAAGATCCAACGAAGATATACTTTGGACAAATCACCAAAAATATTAAAGAAGGCATAAAAGGTGTGAAAAAACACATTTGTTGTCCAAACTATATCAAAGAATCAAATCAACACAAGATTTGTTCAACAAAGTTCAACAAATGAACCGAGAAAAAACTATTAAGCATGAAAGATGAAATAAGAACACAAATTCTCAAAGATTATCTCATTCAAGAAAATAAAATAGACAATAAAGAATGATATAACAAACTCCCAAAAGAGCAAGGTTTCAACAAATAAACCAAACCCTTAACACTTTTCACAATGGCACAAGGTTCCGAGAAGATAAGGTTTTTCTTCCACTAAAACATATTTGATAATAATCAAAAACATCATCAAAGAGATGTTCAAAATCCAAGGAAGACAATGGGAGCCACACCAAAATTTTGGAAAGAAAGTAAGGCAATAAGAGGTTAACTCCAAAGTGAAGATGATCCACAAATGCTACCACACACAAGTATATCAATTGTCTAAGACAATGAGTGTATTGGAATAGATTTCCGGTGGTATATTGCACGGATATTAAATATAAATATTCACAATAAAAATCATATGATAGAAATAAAAAGATTAAGCACTATGCAAAGATAGAGATTCTTGATAGCTTCAACTAGTCACACAATCATGCAAAGCAATGATTAGAATAACTTGAAGCAAATGGTATGCCAAATAAGATATAGAGAGATTTATTTGAGAAAGACCACACCAAGAATTTGTTACTCAAACAAAGACCAAAAAGACGAGCAATAAAAGCTTCTAACAAAAATAGGACCTTGTTTGAGCCAACATGCCACCTAGAAACAAGATAATCAAAAATATCAACTATAAGTGGCTCTACCTCATATGTTCACATTTCCTAGGATTGTGATATGCAAAAGAAGCATATTACTCCCCCATAATGTGATATTCATTTTTTTATAAGAGGCAAAACAATCTCAACTAGAGATAATTAATGGGCATTTAGAATTTGAATTTCTCATGAGTATGATACACCACATAGTGACTAGATAAGCTTGCAATATCAATACTAAGTGGTAGTACTCATGTATACATATTTTAAGGTTTGAGAGATGCGCGAGGCATGTCACTCCCCCAAAATGGTATGTTCCATTAACCACTCTAAAAGGTACAAATAAGATATCATCAAGATGCATTAGAGGCTCAAAATAAAACACACGAGTAAATGATGTGCCAAACACCTAGACATACTTGAATACATAAAATAATCAAGCATGAGGCACACCAAATACAAACACATACTTGGTACAAAACCAAAACATGTAAAGGTGCAAGTAACTTACAATATAAAAGAGTTAAGTACAAGTTACCGCGAAGAGGCACATTGGATATAAGATAGAGAAATAATAATCCTTAGGACTTGTCTTGATCAAATATAACATATGAAGATCCCTTAATTCTTCATGAGTTAGCCAAGTCTCCAATGCCCTCCATAAACACCTATTGATCAAGTTTGAGCTAGTTGGTCCCCAACCAAGTTGGGTCCTAAGAGGTTAGTCACAATAGGCTTGGCAACCCAAATGGTTCTTTTCGTGACACCACTTTGAGTTCCAACAAACTTGGCAAACACATTACCATCCTTATCCTTCCTAAGAGAATAATCATCGTCAATCATGATAGGGTTAGATAAGATACCGTTTGAACATGAATAAGCAAAGTGCCCCTTCACACGACATATGTAGCAACAAGTGCTCCCGTTTCTCTTCTTCATTGATTTCTTGGCTTGGGGAGCATTATATTGATTCTTCTTTGGAAGTGGCCTAACTTCAACTTGGTCTTGACCTTGGACTTGTGGTCGCTTCCCTTGTTGCTTCTCATTCAAGTGCTTTTTCTCCAATGGACAAGATATTACATGATGTCCTTCAACCTTGCACTTGAAGCAAGTAATCTGGCCAAATTCTTGACTTGGTCTTGGACCTTATTCTTGTTGATCTTGGACTTGTTCTTTTTATTGGAGTTGAATCCAAGTCCACTTTTATCATTTGACGATTTTTATACACTCAAAATATTATCGAGTGTGGATTTCCCTTCATGACTCTTTTCCAAGTCTTTCTTCAAAGAAGTGACCTGGGCCTTGAGCTCTTTGATTTCCTCTACATGGTTAGTAGAAATATAGGTACTAGAGGAAGTAGAAGCTTCATTGTTAGAGCAACAAGGCAAAGCAAGTAATCCAACACAAGGTTTATCACTAGTATGACTAGAAGGATCACTAGGACTAGCACATGGCAAAATAGCATTTTGAATAGAAGTTGTGCTAATGTCCAAAAGAGGATCACAATATGTTACCTTGGTAATACTTGCCTCACGAGCTAACTTTAGCCCATCATGGGATATTAGAATATCATTGTGAGAGCCCGAGAGATTTTCATGACTTTCTTCCAATTTCCTATACTTGCTAGTTAGCAACTCAAGTTGAGCCCTTATCTCAACGTTCTCCTTTAGGGTAGATGCTTCACAAGAAGTAGAGTTAGTAGCACAAGCATCATTAATGGAATTTTCCTTTTAAAGCTCATAAGATTCAATTTTTTGTGTGAGGATACAACTAGTGTGCTTATCCTCGGCAAGCTCTTGCTTAAGGAGATTGAATCTCCGACTCCCATCATCAAGTTGGAAATCCAACTCCTCTATGGTTCCTGTTTGTTTAGTTATGGTGTCCATAACGTGTTTGAGACAAGTAACGGCCTTATTATTACCATGAAGAGAGGTACACAAAAAAGTCAAATCAAGCAAGAGAGCACTAGTATCCTCATCAATTTCATCATCACTATCATCATTATCATTGCTATTATCTTTACAAGATATATTGGGATCCAAAGTAGGAGTTAACTTTGATCCTCTTGCCATAAGGCACATGTGAGCACAGGAGGATGAAGATGAGGATATTCTTGAATCTTCATTCATGATCATGTCTTGCTCCATACAATGTTTTATTTCCTCTACATTGTTAGATAAACAACTAGAGGAAATAGAAGCATTTTGTTCATGGGAACAAGGCAAATCAAGCATATCATCTACACTAGTACTCAAATAATTTCTAGATGATATACAAGGACTAGCAACACAAGGGGATATATCATCATTGTTGCAAGAAGTGCTTAAGTCCAAGCTCACTACACCATTATCATTTATAGAACAAGAATCATTGGTGTAAAGAGAAACACTACCATCATCACATATGATTTTTCCACTCACCATGCCATTACCTTGTGACTTGTCACATGTAAGTGAAGTGGAAAGAATTGAAATCTCATTGCGTCCGGAGGTGGAAGCAACTTGGAGCTCTTCATGATGTGAGGGAGAAGAGAGCTCCTTGGAGATACCACTAACCCTATGAGAAATGGACCCACCAAGCTTGGTCCACATCTCATGAGATGACTTGTGCTTTACAATCGTCAAGAACAAATTAGCTGTGGGGCTCAAGGAGAAAATAATCTCATTAGATACTTGAGCTTCGAGATGTAAATTTTTCTCATCCTCTAAAGATAGATTTTGAGGATCCATAGGAGGAGAAAAACGTACATCTAGAAATCGCTCAATATTTGGACACAAGGTCTGAATATTATAAAGCAAGCAATTTCTCCACAAAGCATAATTTGTGCCGTCAAAGATAATTGTGTCATTGTGCACTATACTACTAGATGACATCTTTACACTCTAGGCGGTGAAGCCTAAACAAGGAGAGACCTTGCTCTGATAACAATTGAAAGGATAGATATGTCGCCTAGAGGGGGGTGAATAGGAAATTTCAAAACTATTATGATTTTGTCTTGATAGAATGCGGAATTAAACTAACGTTTATTTTACAAGCACAAAACCTAAATACACTAGGCTCAACTAAGTGCACCAACAACAAATTAAGCTAAGCAAGATAGCACAAAATAAATATACCACAAGTGATAAGAAAGATATAAGTACTTCAAGCTCGATGGCTATCACAAGGAAACTAAGCTCGGATATAGAGATAACCGAGGCACACAGATACGAAGATGTATTCTCATGTTCACCACCTTTGGGAAGGGGCTACGTCATGTTGGAGAGGTGTGAGGTTCCACGAAGGATTACTCACGCGCCACAAAGGATCACCTTCTTCTCCGAGTCTATCCCACGAAGGAATAGGCCCTTTCCTTATGGCTAGATTTTCCTCCACTCCGGAGATGGCAAGCTCCACAACCACTTCACAAGCTCCACGAAGGAGAAGCCCGGGTCTCTTCACAATATTCCACGAAGAGAACACCGCGGCACCAACCGCCAAGCCAACTAGGAGGTCACCCTCCAAAAGTAACAAGCTCACGGTCTCTCACTCGATCACATCGTAATGGAGATCTCAACACTTATGCAAGAATGCAAAGCAAGAACACCAAGGTTGCTCAAATCCTTCACTCTCAAATCCCACTAAAGCAACAAGTTCTAGGGAGGAATTAGAGAGGAAGAACAATGGTGGAAACCAACAAATGACTCCAAGATCTAGATCCAATGGGTTCCCCTCACTTAAAGGAGGAATTGGTTGGTGGGGATTGTAGATCTAGATATCCTCTTCCAAAGCCCTCAAAAAGATGCAAGAATCATAGGAGGGAAGGGGGAGGAAGCAAGCTCAAGAGGTTCAACAATGGAGGTCAATTTCGTGGTCAACAACGCTCTCAAATGTTGGGGGAAGAACCCCCTTTTATAGTGGAAAGCAAATATGGACGTTAGGAGAAACCTGTGCGAATCCGGTTGAAAGTTTGGTTGGACCGGCTCCAGAACTGGAAAACCGGATCTCAACCGGGATAAGGGTCAGTACACAGTCTCGGATAGACTCGGTATAGAAAAACCGGAAATCCCGTTTGAATCTCGGTTGAAACCCGGTGAATCTCGGTTTTCCGGTGCTGGCGCCGGACCACCCGGTCTGGGAGCCGGTTGAACCGGATCCACAACCAGGATGAAACTGACTTCACGGAAAACGCAATAACTTTTGCATCCGGACTCCAATTTCGATGATCTTGGGCTTTTTTTTTAGGACAACAAGCTCTATAAGATTGTACAGAGAAACATCATGGCCCAACAAAGGAGGATAGAACCAAATGAAGAAAGGTAAGAAGCCTCCCTAAATAAGAACCGATAAAACCTTCAAACTCGAAAACGCCATAGAAGATGCATACGAATTCTGTTTTCGATCAACTTGGGCTTGTTGAAGAGCTAGCAACAAGCTCAAGAACCTCACATGGAGAAACACCAAGAAGCAACAAAATAGGAAGATGCAAAGTATGCAAACGATTGAGCTCCCTATGACGATGTGATCAAGTTACATAGCCGAGAGCCCCTCTTGATAGTGCGGCTATCTATCCTGTAACCCGGTCTCCCAAAAACCACCTTGAGACCGGTAAAAGGAAAACCTATCAAGGCCATACCTTTGACTTGCGCATACCTCTTGATCTTGATGACAATGCTTCAAGCTCCACCCAAGCCGGAATGCAACACTTGATCATTGTTGCTTCATGAAGAGTCCTAATTTTCTCCCCATACACCACTATGGGATAGCTTCATTAATACATGTCTTCACATGTCCATTATCACCAATATGGACGGCAAGCTTCAAGAAAATGATCTTCTTGAGATGCTTATCTTGAACTTGCCCTTCTCAACCTTGATGACGATCACCACTTGATGTTATCCTCTCATGGGCTATATAATATCTTCATTTTTTTAAGCATGCCCATGTAAAGATACCTATCCCATATAGAAAACGCAAAGGAAAATATATAATGGGTTAGTTCATGATGCATAATTGATAAGGCTTACCATACCACAATACCATGTGGTACATTCTTTATGATTCATGTGTTGACCAACTTGAAATAACTATTCACTCTTTGTATTGGTCAACCAAGTATCTTCTCGTGCTCCATCTTAATATCTTGAGGTACATAAGGAACTCTTCATTTGATTACATGCTCTAAATCTTAGTCAACCATAGCTCAACTAATGAGGCTATCATGACACCGACTTAGAGCCATATCTTGAATTCTTCTATTGAGATCACACTCTCAAGATCATAATCATATCATATTCTTCTCTTCAACTCGATGATTTTGATGCCAATACTCAAGGTCAAGGTATATCTTTATCTTCATGGCATCGGGGGCTTCTTATAGGCGAAGGGGGAGACCGAGGAGGCGACCAGGGACACCAAACCCTAGCCAGGCACGGGGCTGGGCCCACCCACACCTGGGGTGGGTTTGCCCCCCTGGCTAGCCCCTCCGGCTCTCCTCTGGTCTTCTTGTTCCCCCACGAAAAGTAATTGACTTTGTCCTTTGTCCCGTACAATTCCGAGAATATTTCTTTACTAACTTTTTTGAAACCTAAAACAGCAGAAAACAGGCATCTGGCACTATTGCAACTTGTTAATAGGTTTGTACCAGAAGACATGTAAAAACACCTCAAAGTGTTGACAAGTAAAGGAAAGTACATACCAAACAAGCATGGAGCATCAAAAATTATAGATACGTTTCCAACGTATCAACATCCCCAAGCTTAACTCCTGCTCGTCCTCGAGTAGGTAAGTGATAAACAGAATAATTTTTGAGGTGACATGCACCCTCACAATAAAGATCCAACCATCTGCAAGCATTGAAAGCTGGGATCAAAGAACTCTAAACATGTGCATGAAAGATGGAGTTCTAACAATAGGACATAGTAACTATGCATGCAACATCGCAAGCTACAAACAAAGATCATGAATAACATGCATTGAAAAACGTTTGTTTGTTTCACATGCAGAAAACATAGCATAGTGGCAATCAGCTTGTCCCTCATAGAGTAGCAATTAGATGCATAGGACAGCTGCAAAGTTCACAAGGGTGACTAGAAACAAGTAGCACAAGAACAAGTAATAACACAATATGCATCAATCAATAAGCTTTGGAACACTGCACACATAATGACAACTATGCTCTCTTAATGGTGCCTAAAGGTAGAAGGTGGAGACTCAAATAATGGTGGAAGAAATGCCTTTTTGTAAAAGTAAGCAGGATTACAAGTTTCAAAAAGAGCTTCCAAAAAGCGCGGGGCTGGGCCCACCTACGCCTGGGGTGGGTCTGGCCCCCCTGGCTGGCCACTCCGTCTCTCCTCTGGACTTCTTGTTCCCCACAAAAAGTAATTGACTTTGTCCTTTGTCCCATCCAATTTCGAGAATATTTCTTTACTAACTTTTCTGAAACCAAAAACAGCAGAAAAAAGGCATCTGGCACTTTTGCAACTTGTTAATAGGTTAGTACCATAAAACATGTAAAAAGCACCTCAAAGTGTGGACAAGTAAAGCAAAGTAGATACTAAACAAGCATGGAGCATCAAAAATTATAGATACGTTTCCAATGTATCACTCCTCCACCACTACCACCACCATGCCGTCATGCTGCTGGGATTCCGATGGGATCTACTACCTCCATTGCCCGCTGGAACAGAGATAGGAAGGTCTTCATCGACTCCGTACATGTGACCGAGTGCGTAAGCGTTGTCAGAATGCAGCACCGGAAGGATCGTCTACGTGATCTTGAGATCGGCAAGTGATCGACTACATCAACCACGAGAGTCTGATCTCTTTAAATGCTTTGGATATGTGAGGGTTAGTTCTCTTCAATCTCGTTGCACCGATCTCATGGATTAGATCTTGGCTTTGCCATAGATTGGATCTTGGTTTTATGTGTTCTTGCGATAGAATTTTTTTGTTTTCCATGCAACGAACCCTACACATTGATATTTCTAGGGAAGAATTGGTAGGAGAGTGTGCACCCAATTATGGTGTGCTTGCTAGTTCTCCCACTGGTTGCCTTAGAACCAGTTATGAACATGGAGAGCCTAGAATTGAGGTCTATAGTAGGAAAAGTAGTAAAAAGAAGTTATTTTCTCCAATGGTAGTAGCTCTAATTTGGAATCCCAGAGGTCAGAATAGACTTGATAAGATGATTCATGTGCATGATCTTATTAGAGAGACATGCCCTGATCTAGTTAGTTTTTCTTAATCTAAGAAGATGGATTTTACACCTCTTCAATTACAACAACTAGATCCTTTTTTGGCAAATATGCCTGGAACTATTTGCCTGCTAAGGAAACTGTTGGTGGTATCCTAGTAGGAATTAGTATGGATCTATTTGATGTGGTCTCTTGGGATATACACAATACACTGTATCTGCCTTGCTTAAATCCAAGAAGGATGTAGTGACCTGGATATATATCTCATTGTATGGCTCTTCTTATGAGGAATTCAAACTTGAGTTTATAAATGAGTTACATAACATTACAGCTAGTTGGAATGGACCTACCTTAATTGGGGGTGATTTTAACCTCATCAGAGAGTCGTGAGAAGAATACAAGAAATATTAATCAACATTGGGCTGATCTGTTTAATGATTTTGTAAACAGGTTTAGCCTAATGGAGATTAAAAGTTGTGGTAGGAAGTTCACCTGGGCTAATAATCAAGATAATTTGATTATGGCCCTTTTGGATAGGGTGTTCATAACTACTTGTTGGGATGGCTTGTTCCCTGCAAGTAATGTTGTGACCAAAGCCGGAGTGGGGAGTGACCATTCCCCCATAATTGTGGATACTGGACCCCTTGAAGTCCCTAAAACTAAATAGTTTCATTTTGAAAAATGGTGGTTAGAAGTAGAAGGTTTTGATCAGGTTATGGCCAGGTTTTGGTCCATGACTTGTCAATGTCAGAGAACCATTTGGTATATGGCAGTCTAGGGTTAGGAATTTGAGGAAGGGTTTGAGGGGTTGGGTAGCCAATTTAGAAGCTAAGAAATGCAAACTAAAGCAGGCTTTGGTGGATAAGTATGATGTACTAGATATTATGTCTGAGACACAGATGCTTTCACCAAATTCTAAAGCTAGGATGAAAACTATTTCGTTTGATCTTACTAACATTTGGAAAAATGAGGAAATTAAGGCAAGACAACGCTCTAGAGAGATAGATATTCTCTAAGGATACCATAATACTGCTTATTTCCATTCTGTAGCTAATCAAAGGCGCATGAAGAAGAAAATTGAGGTTCAGGAGGGGCCGCAGGGTTTGGTGTATGACACTAAAGGTATTTTAAAATTTTCTATGCAGTATTATAATGAGCTTTTTGGTTTTGAAAACAAGCCTAGTGTGGACTTGATAGATGATTTTTGGCATATAAATGACATGGTCACCCCTGAGCAGAATGCTTTCCTTGATGCTGATTTCTCTTAATAAGATGTGAAGGATGCAATCTTTGGCTCTTATGCTGAAGGTGCACCTGACCCTGATGGCCTTTGTTTTCCTTTTTATAAGAATTTTTGGGAGTTAGTTAAGCGTGATCTCTTGAAATTAGTCAATGAGTGGAATAAGGGAGATTTGGACATGTATAGGCTGAATTTCTCTTTGCTGACCTTAACCCCTAAAGAAGACAATGTCGTAACTATTCAAAAATTTAGGCCTATAGCTTTGACTAATTGCAGTTTTAAAATATTTTCCAAGTGTGCTACTAATAGAATGGGGATGGTAAGTGAAGCACTTATTTCCACTAACCAAACTTTCTTTCTTAAAGATAGATATATTTTGGAGAGTGTTGTTTCTACACATGAAATTATTCATCATGTAGCACATAATAAGAAATCTGGTTTCATATTTAAATTGGACTATGAGAAAGCTTATGACCGAGTTAATAGGGAGTTTTTATTGAAAATGCTAGCTTCTAGGGGCTTTAATTAGCCCCAAGTGGCTGAGGATCCTCAAGTATTTGTTGGATTTTGGATCAATAGGATTTAGAATTAATGATGAGAATAGTGACTTTTTTGTTACTGGGCATGGTGTTAGGCAAGGGGATCCTATATCTCCTTTGCTTTTTTAACTACATGGCTGATGTTTTCACAAAAATGTTAGTGAAAGTAGCTAATTGTGGTCAGATTAAAGTCTTATTGAGGGGTATGAATCAAACTGGTGTTATCAGCATGCAATATGCTGATGACACCTTGCTGTTTTTAGAAGAAGATCTGAATTCTGCTATTAATTTGAAATGGGTTTTATCCTATTTTGAGTTAATGTCTAGTGTGCGTGTTAATTTTCATAAATGTGATCTCATTCCTATTAATGTAGACGAGTCCATTGCTCAAAGTTTTGCTCAAACTTTGAGATGTAAGTTGGGGCAATTCCTTGTGAAATATCTGGGGGTGCCTCTTCATTACACTAAACTTAGAAGGGAAGATTTATAGACCATCATTGATAACCTTGAAAAGGGCATCTGGCTGGAGAGAGAAACTCATGAACCATGCTCCCAAGCTAGAATTGGTTAGGAGTGTTCTTGCTAGTATTCCACTATACTTACTTAGTGCTATTAAGTTTCCTAAATGGGATATAACCCTAATTAACTTTTAGCTAGCTCATTGCTTATGGTATGATTGTGAGGGGCATCACCAGTATCATTTAGCTAATTGGGGGCTGGTGTCTCAGAAAAGGGAGTTTGGGGGTTTAGGGGCGCCAGATTTAGCTGCCATGAACCTGTGCCTTTTAGCCTCTTGGATTAAGAGATACCAATTAGATGATAATAAGTTGTGGAATCATACTGTTACTCATAAGAGTGGCCTCTCCCATAAAATTATTTTCTCTTGCTCTATTTTTGGGGCCTCACCTTTTTGGAAAGGGGTTTTGTGGGTTGCTAGGGCCGCAGAAATGGGTTACCAATGGAGAGTAGGAAATGGTAGTAAGGTTAAATTCTGGGAAGATCATTGGTTTGGGACTTGTATCCTGGCCAACCAATTATGAGATTTATATGTTATTAATAATGAGAAGAACTGTTGCATGGAGGAAATTTAGGATGGTGAAACTTTAAAGATGTCCTTTAGGATATGTTTTGATCATAAGTTAATGATCCAGTGGCTTAAGCTTGTGTAGATTGTGCAATCTTTGTAGTTTATTGTGAAGGAGGACACAATGCTTTGGAAGTTTGACCCCTGTGGGGTATATAGTGTAAAAAAATTATGTTATAATTAACTTTCGAGGGATCTTTCCTGTGTATGTGCATGATGTGTGTAATATTAATGTTCCCCCTAAGAATCATTTCTTTCTATGGTTAATTGCACATAATAGAATTCTCAGTAGAGATAATTTGGTTAAGAGACAACATGTAGATGGCCTGACATGTGTTTTCTGCAATGAGCTTGAAACCTCCAACCACTTATTCTTTGAGTGTGTGGTTTCTCGAGCCTTGTGGGTAGAAATAAAAAATGTGCTTGGTCTGGTTGATGTACCTGTGAACCTTGACTATGTTGCTAAAATGTGGCATGAGGAAAAGAAGAACATAGTGGCAAATGTAGTGAATGCTACTATTATATGGTCCATTTGGATGAGTAGAAATGATATTTGTTTCAATCGTTCTCCTTGGTCTGGTTTGCAGGAGCTGTGGAGAAGATCTGCCTACAATCTTGCTCAATCGGGTATCCTGCTGCCCGTGGGTGCAAAGGACAAGCTGAACACAATGATGGGAAGTCTAGAAACACTAGCGCGTGCCCCTCCTCTCTTGTTGTGGCCGGAGCCTGGGTGAAGGTGGAGAATAAGATGAAAACTCGGTGAAAGATTGAGTTATAGAACCTAATCAGGCAGGATGGTGGGCACTGGCTGATTGCATCAGAGGATCTGGTGCGTACGCTAGAGACCAAGTCACTCATGCTAGTTGCTAACAGGGTGAATTTTAGGGTGGTGCCTCAAATCTAAAGTTGCTAGAGACCCCCTGTGTTGGTTCCTGATGAATGTTGGTCTTCCTTTGTTTAGCTGATGTAGTCCTTTAAAATCTTGCTGAAGTGTGTGGTGTGTGTGTGGTGTAGGTGTTAAGATGGCTGGGGGTGCGCTTCTGTTCCTCCCGAAGTGCTTGTAATCATTAAAAATGTTGTAATGACTCGATGGTTTCAGTAATGGGAACCGGGGGTAGCCCTTTTCTTCTAAAAATAGCGTCACAAATGCCCACAAAGGGCATGTAGGTGTGTGGTGTAGGTGTTAAGATGGCTATGGGTGCACTTCTATTCCTCCCCGAGTGCTTGTAATCGTTAAAAATGTTGTAGTGACTCGGTGCTTTCAGTATTGGGAAACGGGGGTAGCCCTTTTCTTCTAAAAAATAGTGTCACAAATGCCCACAAAGGGCATGTAGCACTGGGGGAAACCCTAATAATAATAATTCCAGTTTTTTTATCATCATGGCATCATGTATTTTTGCCTCTCTCTTATTTCAAAACAAAATCTTATATTTGTCTGCTAAACTATTTGCCTACTAACTATTTGCTAAAAATATTTTTAAAAAGAGATAAATCTTATAAAAATAATTAAACCTAAACCTGTACCTAAACCATCAAGGCCCAAAAGACCCAGCCGACTGAAACCCTAACCCTACCTAACCAAACCCTAGCCACCCAGCCAACAATCCTCCCTGCCGCCACCTAACCCGCCATACGCACTACACTCACGCACGCGCAACAACCAACACAACGTGCCACACCCGCCTCACATGTACGCTTCCCCGTGTGGCCCACCATCCTGACACCACTCGTCCCGCGTTGCCCCGCAGTGTCCCACCATGTTCCTCCTTTCCGCTGAGATCCCCCACTCCCCTCGTCCTTTTCCCCACCAACCCGTCCCCACCCCGTGAAGGAGATATGCCCTAGAGGCAAATAATAAAGTATTTTTATTTGATGTATATATTGTATGTTCATAATACATTTCTTATCATGCTATAACTATATTAATACGAAATATTAATACACATGTGGTATGTAAACAACCAGGTCTCTAGTTACCTCTAGCAAACTAGCTCATTGGGCAAGTGGTGATCTTATGGTTTCGAGATCATGGTGATAGTGCCGATTGACAATGAGTTCACATTATTGGAGAATAATATGATAGACAAACACCCAAAGTTTAATTACAATGAGATATAGTTACTTAACGTCCATCATTGATGATAACATAGAAACATCGTGACATATATACTTCGACTGTGAGATAATGCATAATCACCATTTTAGAAGGATACTTTGATAATATCAAGTCAAGCCGTGAAAGGGTGATCATAAAGGTATCACTAAGTTTCCTGAAGGAATAGGCTGAGGATATTTTATCAAGACCAGGATTTTCCAATCCAAGTAACGAATAGCTACACGTGGCCAACTCGGTGATGTTGCATTAACAAAGCTTGCAAGCATATGACTAGGTCATGGAATGCAACAACACGGGAATGAGTAACAAGCTCATCGGAAACAAGATTGAATACAAGTATGGAGATACTTGATATCTAATCTTAGATGACCTAGGTATCGTATGGCAAAGGGAATAGGACTACGCAGTTAAGGTTCAAGCGATGAGATTCGTGAATGCATGGGTGGTCATTATGGGAATCCAGGTCCCGCTAATGATCATTAATGAAAGAGGGGTCTTAGTCATGTTCGGAGCATCTCCAAGCCAAAGGGTGGCACACTTAAGGGTGGGGAAGCATTGGGATCGAACCTCCACCATAGGATAAATGAGAGAGAGAGAGAGAGGAAAGGTTCATGTTAACATCCGATGTTGATCGGAGGGGTCCAAAAGGAGTTCCAGAGTATGAAATATAGTAGTATATGTGTTTTATATATTAATTGGTTGAGTTAATATTAAAACATATTTTAGTATTTATATTTATGGGAAGCCATTTATTATTGGGCCATTCACGGGTGGAAGGGACCATAGGGCTAGGCCCAAAGTAGAAAGGGGAGAAGGGGCCCAACTGGCCAAAACCCTATGGTTTCCCACCCACGGGGTGGGGCCTAGGGATGGAGGCGGCTTGGGGGGTTCCACCCCCTTGGCCCTAGGGTTTGCCCCTCCTCCAACCACCTAGATTGGATCTAGCTCTTTGGGATTAGATCTCTACCTCGACACTACTATCATGTGTAGGACGGTCCAGCTTCCATCTTGATGCAGCCCGAGCTATGGTCGTTGCCACATCTAGGTCTCCAACTTATGCCAAGTCGTCATGGACTCCAAAGGTGAATCCTATCCTCTTTGAGATCCCACTTCCTACCCTTTTGAATGGTATACTACTTCATACTCCGTCCTATGACCATGATAGGTTCACACCGACAAGTATGGGCACAAGGGAGGAACCCCGAGGACACACGCCCAACAAGACGAAGGCTTGGAAAAGCAGACAAATGAAGCTCTAGCTGGAATCGGCGACAGGACTAGCGAACTAGAACCACCGCCGGAATCTCCGGTGACAGCCCCAGCGAACCGAGCGCCCCGCCGAAATCCCCGTCGCTAGGACCGGTCGACCGGGAACGCCGCCGAAAACGCTTACAGAGAGCCTCTTCGGCGATTGACCGGAATATCCGGCGACGATCGGAAATCCTGGCACAAGATTCGGCGCCGCTGGACCCACCGCTGGAATCCCCTGCTTGTGCGCGGATCTGGGTTTGATGCCCTAGAATATTCCCTTTACTTACCCCTTTGCCTAGTTTATTCCCAAACTACCCCTTGTTTAGTGGTTGGCCTATAAATAGAGCCCCCATCCCTCATGTATCCCATAGGCATAGATGATAGACTAAAGACAACCCCCTTGTGTGGAATCTCTTGTTTTGCCTCATCCCCTTTACCAAGAGGACCGACTATCGTCACCAACCTCGATTGGACTTTGCATCACGCATCCATCGTTGAACAAGGGGAGTTCGGTGTCTCGTCTCCAAGTTGTCAAGACCCTCCCCAAGGTGTTCTTCCCTCTCCGATGTGGATTTGAGGGATCACGTTGACTAACCTTTCCTTACGAGGATTCTATCGGACCAGTGGCCGCCGTTGGGAAGCAATCGGCCTTGTATCATGTGAGTTTTGCGTGTGTTCATCGTGTTCTTCGCGAGGTCTGTGTTCGCTTCTGCTACCTTCTCCCTTTCCCCTCACTTTCCCATCGATTTGACCATGAGATCCGTGAAGATCGGGCCACCCAAGAGGTTAACCCCTATCATCTAGTATCAACAGCTGTTGGTTTCCATGGATTCCTCATCGATTTGGTCTTTTCCCCATAAACTCAAAAATTCCACCAAAAATAGACCCAATTCGTGTTTTTGGATCAATCTGTTGTTTGAGTGAGTTTCGGTAGGTTTTGATCCGTGGATTACTTGCTACACTTGTTGATCTACCTTCCTTTGCGTTCACATGGCCTAATTCCATCATTTGACCCTCTGATCTGAAGTTTTCCATCGAGTTTTTCCGCAGAAAATCGAGTTTTCACGTTCCTGAACTTGTTCCGGCGCCAGATCCGGCGAATTAAAGTTACCGACATAGTTTCCGATCAAAATTCTGGTCAAACCGGACCAATCGCCGGAAATTCCGGCGCAATTTCGGTCCGCCGACCTGACCGCCAATAGTTTCAGCCCCGCACTGTTTTGAGCATAACTTTTGCATTCGAACTCGGATTTTGGTGTTTTTAGCTCATTTCGAAGAGGACAAGGATCTCTACATAATCATCCACGTTGTTCGTGATATCTACTCCGTCCAAATTCCGTGAGCAAGGCGGAATCCAACAATAAAGGGTGAAGATCGTCGACGAAAGGTATAACATTCCGCGACTTCTCCCCACTTGCATTCCTTTGTGAACCTCACTATCTTTGCGAGAAATAAACACCTATTAAGACTAGTTCCTTTTATGATTACTTGGGATATGCACATTTGATACCTTGTAGATTCCGAGCAAACGTTGTGAGCGCTATCTCATATAGTTATCTTGTATAGTCGTTGGCACAAGGAAGAGGCAAGAGAAAAAGAAAGAAAATAAGAAAAAATATAGAAAAAGGAAAATAGAAAAAAGAAAGAAATATACATGTGCCTCATAGAATAGGAAGCGCAAGATTGACGAACATCATATAGGTGGTACTTATTGTGCATATCTTGTAGCTCACCAATTTTGTGCAATCGAACTAGCGTCTCTCCTTGTACTAGTGTGACATGAGCTTATAGTCTTCGCTAGGTAATCATTTGGTTCTTAGCTCACTTTCTCTGTCGCACAAGTCCCATTTATCCCACCGTGTGTGTTTCCTTGTACATATTTTCTATCTTGTGGATTGACTTGTTTGCTTTGTGATCATTGTGGTTCTTTACTTGCAAATACATATCTTGATTTCGGATTGGTTCTTGACATGCCACTTTCAATAGCTATCCACCATAAGATTTGTGTGTGTATGTTTTTAGTAGTTAGTTGGTTTTGGTGTTCCACGTGAACTTCACTTTGCTTGGTTTATTGCTCTCAAGTGTGGCCACTTGCATGATACGATCTTCCAAGGTAAAGTAAGGTTTGACGTTGCATCTCCAACACCCACTACCACTTCCATATACAACACTTGGTCTTGTGAATCATGTCTAGGGACTCTGGAATCGAGGATGATTTCTATGAAGAATCCATGATGAGCCACCATGCCTATGCCCCCACAAGCATGGATAACATGATGGAGCACTTCACCAACAATGGCTCCACATGCTTGGGTGATATGGAGTACTACAACAAAAATAACTCCCCAAGCATGGGCAACTTCAAGAATGACAACGACAAGCTCCTCAAGTCGCACCGACCAAGAAGGAGAATCCACCTCGAGTGCACCAAGGTCCACCATCAAATGGACAAGTTCAAGAGAGACCTCCACAACTTCAAGACGAACATGGACAATGACTTCGACAAAACCATGAGCATCGTCGCCAATAATAATGATGCTTTGCGCTTATTAGAACAACTTACAAAGAAGCATGCGAAGGACAAGGGCCATCATCGCGAGCGTCATGTGAATGACCAAGTGCGCCACCTACACCAACCATCGGCAAGGCACACCAATGACCTCCATCGACACCATCACAAGGCACCTTCAACTACTATTGCCACCACAATGGCAACAAGAGAAAGCCTTCGTCCACGCCATCAATCTTCAACGCCTATTGACTTCCATGACCTCGTGAACAGGGAAAATGAAGCCCTCTACTTCGCCAAGTTGGATGAGTACGACAAGAGGATGTCTACACTCCAATATGGAGGAAGCCAAGGCCACATATGTGATGAAGTCGATCTGAGCACCGCTCTCGACAACACCATGATACTACTTCCCCCACTACTACAAGATGGCCACAAGACGGTCGAGCATGGGATTTTCCCTTCGACCATGGAGGCGAGCGATGAAGCCCATCATATGGCATCCAACCTTGGAGGCGACAATGTCAAGAACGGTGAGCATGGGATTTTCCCTTCACCAAAGGAGGCGCATGGAGTTGAGGAAACCGAGCCTATCCCTATATGCTCGAGTAATGATGTGATACCAATCCCATGTGAGTATGAGAGCCACTTAGCCCACTTGAGTGAGAACAAGAGTGAGATGAGTTACTCCACCTTATGTGAGATTGAGTGCTTCCACTTTGAGGGCATGAGTAATACACCGAGTGAGTTGATAATGGTAGTTGATAGGTCAAGTGAGACCATTTCTATTTCTAACGACTTACCCTCTACCTCTAGTGTGTTCTCTTATGTTGTGCTAGGTTCCATGGATGACGACACGCCAAACCATGAAGCAATGATGCCTCGAATGGAGAAAATGTACATGGTGGATGAAGATGATGTTACGCCATGGCTACAACAAGAAGACGAAGTCGTCCACAAGGAGGCTACTACTACCACAACACCCACTTCATATGAGAGGTATGACCAAGGTAACAATAAGGGTGTTGATGATGCCATGATCCCACTAGTGGACATGATGAATTGTGAGCATATGCATGCTATGGATGATACTTGTGACATTACATATGCTTCATTCATATTTCCATGTGATTCTTTGCCTTTGCATAATATTGATCATGTGGAATTGTTTGATTGCGATACTATTTCCATACACATGCCATGCTATACATCTTTTGTGTATCCTCCCATTGCTTAGGACTTTCCTTGTCATGCTAGTCATTCAATTTATCTGTTGCTTGCGATAAGATGAATGCTTGCTATTTCACTTGTTTTGCTTGCAACAATATTGATCATGTGCATTATAATGAGATGGCCCCCATAACTTTCTCAATTTTTGGAGATTTTGATGATTGCCATGACAAGCATGTTCCCCACTTGCATACTCACCATGCATCTATTTCATACTTGATTGACATTAATGGTGATGTGCACAAGAAGAGATACGTCATGATGGATGATGTGTATCTCTACCATGCACACACGTTCTTCCTTTTGTGTAAGATGTGTGTAGATACCCGCATGAGAATGTCAACCTCGGTTGAGCACGAGTTGACAAAAAGATCTCTTGAGAGCATCCCACAAGTGATTTCAAGATCGAACCCAACTCTGATACCTTTTGCACGCTTTGCATATTTCATGTTGACAAATTGCTCTTTCCTATGGTTTGCTTGCAAGCATGTTAATGGTATTATCTCCCCTTATGACAATCATGTTTCTTTGCTATTGGATTTTGATGCTTTTTGTGTTGCACCAAAAAAATTGAACAATTTACCTTTCCGATGTTTTATGTGCAACCATAATACCATTAAGAGCATGTATTGTCATGAGAGCTTCCAATAATCTCGTCTTGTTGTTGCAAAAAACATAAGGACCACTTGCTCTTTCATTTGGTTTGTTTGCAAACATGTTGTTTTTGCTTCCGCTTGGGATACTCATATTCCCATTATATTTGCTTTCAATGATTTGTGTGTGACATCCAACATGTCGAACAATTTCTCTTTCCAATGGTTGGTTTGCACACATATTGATGTTGCTTTGGATATTTTTCCTCATGTGTTTCTGCCGAATTCTCCTATTATTGCATCAAAGATGTTGATCAAAATTTTAGTCCAATGCTTTCAGTGACACACTATGATATTATATTGAGTTTTTGAGTTCTTACATTTGGATGATGTTCAACTAATTTCCATGCACTTTAACCTTCCATATGCATCCCGTTTGCTATACTTGAGTTATGCTAATAGTGTTGTGAACAAGAATGGACATGCCACAAAAGACATGCTCCTCTATCCCACACAAACATATGTTGCTTGGTCTTTGTTGTATGAAGGTAAAAATTCATACATGTCAGCCTCTACCAACCATGTGTTGACAAGAAGAACCGAAGAGAGTTACCTATGGCTGCCCTTCATCGAGCTATGTCTACAAGCTAAGGTGACTTCCTTCTATTTGAGGACTCATGCGATAATCTTCATGAATTAACTATGCTTTGAGTGTTGCTTCGCTTTTGTTGTGAGCTTTGTAGGCTTCATGGAATGTGAAGGAACAATGAAGTGTTGTCAAGTCAATCTTTCCGAGGACGACTATATGGTGAACCCCAGGATCAAGAACGTCTTTCGACCTCTTCTACTTTGTGATGAGCATGTAGAGTCGAGGACGACTCTTTTTGAAGGGGGGGGGGGACTGATGCAGCCCGACCTACGGTCGTTGCCACATCTAGGTCTCCAACTTATGCCAAGTCGTCATGGACTCCAAAGGTGAATCCTATCCTCTTTGAGATCCCACTTCGTACCCTTTTGAATGTATACTACTTCATACCCCATCCTATGACCATGATAGGTTCACACCGACAAGTACGGAGACAAGGGAGGAACCCCGAGGACTCGCGCCCGACAAGACGGGGGCTTGGAAGAGGAGACGGAAGAAGCTCCAGCTGGAATAGGCGACAGGACTAGCGAACCGGAACCACCGCCGGAATCTCCGGCGACAGCCCCGTCGAACCGAGCGCCCCGCCGGAATCCCCGATGCTAGGAGGTCGACCGGAAATGCTTACAGAGAGCCTCTTCGGCGAGCGACCGGAGTATCCGATGACGACCGTAAATCCCGGCACCAGATCCGACGCCGCTGGACCCACCGCCAGAATCCCGTGCCTGCGCGTGGATCTAGGTTTGATGCCCTGGAATATTCCCTTTACTTACCCCTTTGCCTAGTTTATTCCCAAACTACCCCTTGTTTAGTGGTTGGCCTATAAATAGAGCCCCCACCCCTCATGTATCCCATAGGCATAGATGATAGACTAAAGACAACCCCCTTGTGTGGAATGTCTAGTTTTGCCTCATCCCCTTTACCAAGGGACCGACTATTGTCACCATCCTTGATTGGACTTTGCATCACGCATCCATCGTTGAACAAGTCCTTGGAGTTCGGTGTCTCGTCTCCAAGTTGTCAGGACCCTCCCCAAGGTGTTCTTCCCTCTCTGATGTGGATTTGAGGGCACACGTTGACCGATCTTTCCTTGCGAGGATTCTATCGGACCGGTGGCCGCCGTTCGGGAGCAATCGGCCTTGTATCGTGTGAGTTTTGCGTGTGTTCATCGTGTTCTTTGCGAGGTGTGTGTTCTCTTCCGCTACCTTCTCCCTTTACCCTCGCTTTTCCATCGATTTGACCACGAGATCCATGAATATCGGGCCACCCAAGAGGTTAACCCCTATCACATCTTCTTCCGCTGCTCGGCTGGATCGGAGCCCGGGAGACGTCCCTACACCGAATGTCTATAGACCTTCGAGGCGCAACACTTGGGGCGCTTGTATTCATCTCTATACTCTTTCCTGCGTAAGGCGTGCCACGGTCTTATGAACTCCATCCTCCATATCTCTATACACTTGGGGCGCTGGTATGAACTCCATCCTCCATATCCGTTACTTATGTCTATATAGAATAGATCTTGGTTGTCATGTTCGCGTATCTATAATTTTTTATTTCCTGCTGTGAACCCCAACACCCCGACCCCACATCGCTCACCTCACCGCCACCCACCCCAACGCGTGATTCCACAGGCCCCGCTTGTTCCCTGGTTCCGTCCGTACTCCACGCTGCCACAACCGGCCGCCCCTGACCATTGTGTCCTCCGCCAGGGGTCCCTCCTCGCCTCATCAAGCAAGCCCCACCACCCCTCTCCTCCGTGTCGTCTCCTCGATACCTCATCGCTACGCACATGCCCTCCTCCCTACAGCCGCTAGTGCTGGCCCTTCCTCCGCCGCCGCTCATATCCCCTACCACCGCCTACTCTGGGAGCACCCAGGCTAGCGCCCCGCTAGTGAGCCGCCGACATCTACCTATGAGCACGACGACCTCACCACCTCCCTCGTTTCCGTGGCCGTACCTTGCGACGTCACCGCCAACATCGTCCACCATCAGCTCGGACCCCGCGAGCTCCGCCACCAATGACTCTCCCCGCCATCCGCATGCCCTTCCATCCCCTCCCTGCGCCATGGTCGCCGCCCTCTCTGCAACCCTTGTGTAGGAACATCATGTGCCGCCTGCGCCCTCTGATTTCTCCCCTAGTGGCCTCCTATTGGTCCTTGTCCCCACGCCCTCCTACTAACCCTCTGTTATCGACCATGTCCTCGTTCAGCTCTGCAACCCCTGACCCCATTAGGAGCATATCTTCTTTGTGAAGGTCACCTACGAGAGTCGTGTTGTGTATTATGTTGTGTCACTCCGGTTAGCCACATTCCGTTTGAGTACCACTTGTGTTGTGCCTTCCTTCCAGCGCACATCTTCCTGCGACCAACATGTTGTTGTTCCGCTTTCTGCCCAACATGAGAGGTTTTGTGATGCTGCCCAAGACCGAGATGAAAAACCATCACTACAAGATCTCCATCGTCCATGCCGTAACTAAGACCAAGCCACCAACGAGATCTCCGGTACCATTCGGGAGGCTGATCTTGACACAAGGCGAGAACCTGAAGAACCGCGCAAGACCCTGACATCAATCCCAAGATCTCCATCCCGGAATCCAAGACCTCCTTTCGGATCTGAAGGCCGAACCTGAACCCCTCCGGACCATCAAGATCTTCTTATGGAACCAAAGACCCTGGATCCAAAGACTGATCCAGTCGAACCCCGAGACCCTCGGTTCCGAGCCTCAATGTGTGATCCCCTTTTTGAGCCCTATTTTATAGAATGTAATATAAACTTGTTGTATTTAAATTGTTCATGATTGCATACATACTTTGTCATTTGGGAGCATTTTGTTGACTCACCTAATAATTAAACATGGAGTCTATATGCGGTCTATTCTAGTCTTATAATTTCCTCCATTTAAATTTGTGTAGCGAACCAGTACCATGATTTTCCTTGTTAAGACAACATTTAAATTGCGGGGTATCTAAACAACATGAACCTCTTAAATAATTGTCAAGACCTCGGTGGCACTTGATATTGCCTAGTTGCATCGCACCTTTACCATGTCATACATCATACATGCATCATGCCCGATCTTCTGTCGTAGTTTTAAATAGTGCATCCGATGTTTCTTTTAGTGCTTTGCTTGTTCACGGATTAGTATGTTTAGTTGATGAGAGCTTTGACCCGATCTTTGGATGAACCTTCGGTAGTGTTTCCCAGGCGAGCATTCTCCCCATTTCTACCTATTTTGATTTTATAGTCTTTACTTCCTTATGTTGATCTATTGCTATCCATGTTGTGATGCTTTAGATTCCGTACACCAATTATATTCCTTGCAGCCTCTATATTTCCTTGGACATATCCTATTACCCGTTGTTTGGTAGACAGTTGGCCTTGCGAGTTATAGTTGCTTTCTCAGGCGTTGCTTCGCATCATCGATGTTCCACTTGAAGGGATATGGGTAGGCTACACTAGGGCAAATAAAAAATTCTACCGCGTAAACCAGGAATATTGTTGTCATATATCTCGGGATTACCACTAGATGTGTAGTTGCGGAACTTGATGAAGCGTGTTGAGGCAGTGTAGATGTTCTACGTCTCCTAATCGTCCTTGTCCCATGAGCATCCCCCTTGCACGGCTTGTCCAAGTGCTACAGTTGCAGCACCTTCGAGGTATCCACACGTCCGAGGTGGAAGCGTCAGACGGCAGACTGCTAGGTCTGTGCATGCAACACAAGCGTGAGGGGAGTGGAAGCTGGGTGGAATGATCAACCCTATTCAGCTCGCCCTATCCTCTCTTATATAGATGTCCCTGGTGGGCTTCTACATTAGCAGCCCATTAGTAGCCTAAGCCTGATTTAGTTCGGATCCAATCCTCATTAGGCTTCCAGCCCCTTAAGTGTGTGACCCTATAGGTTCATATACATATAGACATGACACGAGTACAATTACTATATTAATAGTTGGTAGCGGCCTCTAGCAAGACGTGCCAACTCCTAAACGCATACAGAGATCATTCGGACGAACCATCACAAGATTAAGTACATGTCTTTCCCTTTGCCTCACGATATTTTGTCTAGCTCCAAGCTGACATCTCTTTCTCGATACTGTGATTTGGAATCCATTTACTAGGTTAACTCTTAACCTTATGTAGCACGGCCATGCATTTCTGGATCCGATCACTCGAGGGGCCCAGAGATATCTCTCTCAAGTAGAGGGGAAATCCCATCTTGATTAACCAATGCCTTGCAGCATGCTTCAGGACAAACCCGAAAGCTACCTTTATAACTACCCAGTTATGGAGCAGTGGTTGATAGCCCCAAAGTAGGTCGATCCACATATCAAGTACATGCGACAATCTTAGGTCTAAGGACAAAACATACACGATGTGTAGAGAGAGCTGCAAGTGTAATTACCAGTCTGAAGTTGGGTCAGTTCAACCCCATGTTCATAACATGTGTCCACATCATTGGTTTGACATGTCCATGTCTATGACTTGCAAAACTTAGTAATCAGCCAATCGATGTGCTAGTATAATATTCATGTGTGTCCTCACATAAACTCCAACTAGGGACAACTATTAGATAACTATACAAGTAAAGAGTTTCACAAACAATTCACATAATTGTCAATCAATACAAGTTTTCTGATAAATGGATATTCAAGGAACATTACAATAACTCATGGATACATATGACATATAATCATCTCTATGACTGCCTCCAGGGCATATTTCCTTCACGACTAGTGTTGGGGTTGGCACATGATTAATGGTGGAAATGATCATGGTTTAATTACGGTTTAATAATTAATATTGAAATTAGGTATATTTAATATAGAGGCACAGGTGGGAAATAGTTGAGATCTGGTTATTATCCCGCCCCCTGTGTCCACCTAGGACCTGAGTTCTTGAGACCTGTTCTGAGACGAGTGCTCTAACCACATGTGGGGTGTATGGGCATCCCTGTCGGCTTATTACCTGATTTCAAAGTACTGTTCTGGAGGCCACAAACTAGTTTGGGCTTTACACGTTACCTATTGTACTTATTCCATGTATGGATGTTTATTACATGTTGCTCGATGAGCATTTATTACTGTTGCGTAGGTGCGGCACTCTGCCACGGGAATATATTTTCTATGGCCTCTGCTCACGTGACAAGTGCATGCAACCTCAGGGTCCGTATGAGGATTAGCTATACCTGGTATGGGTAGCTGATGACCCACAAGTATAGGGGGTGTATCGCAGTACTTTCTATAAATAGGAGTTTCGATCCCAACGAGGAGCAGAAGGTGTTGACTAGTGGTATGGAGCAGGAATTCTCTATAAATACTTAGCAAACGAATTTTTAGGGGTTTTCTGATAAAGCAACAAAACAAAGTGCAAGTAACAAAATAAAAAAGCAAACGCAGCAAGTGGCCCAATCCTTTCTTTGCAAAGGACAAGCCGGTGGAAATACTTATAAGGACCAAACGTTCTCGAGGACACATGGGAATTCTGTCAAGTGCTTTCGCTTCAAATAGCTGAGTATTCTTATTTGGTGTTGTAAGTGTTGTGTGGGTGAACCTATGCTAATATACTGACCTTACTTGGACTAACACATACTTGTGATTAAACCCCCAACAAGCATCTGTAACTACAGGAAAGTAATTAAGATATAAATCTAACCACAGCCTTAAACTCTGAGATCCTACACTCCCTTGTGCAAAGGTGTCCTAACGGGGTTTCACGTTTCTGTCACTCCAGCAACCCCACAATTAGTAGCCAAATATACAATGCATTCCCCTAGGTCCATAAATGGTGAAGTATCATGTAGTCGACGTTCACATGACACCACCAGAAGAATAGCACTACAACTTAAATACTAAACCATTGAATAATAACTCAACACAAATCCACTAATAACACCATGACTTCTCCCATGTCCTCAAGAACTAAACGAACTACTCACGAGACATCATATGGATCAAGATCAAAGATGATATGGTAATGGATAACAATCTGAACATAAACAATAATACAATGGTTCCACTCACAAGAATCAACTACAATAGTAATTAACATCGAGAAAGTTTCCCCTAATCAACTAAGAAAGTACCCAACACGATTGCTACATCGGGATGGAGTGGTGATGATGGTGCTGGTGGAGATGATGGTGTGGATGATGATGATGCTCCCGATGAAGCCTAGATTGACGATGGTGTTGATGGCGACGATCTCCCCTCTCCGGCAAGGAATTTCCTCGGCAGAATTCTGTCTGCTAGAGAGATCTTTCTCTCTCGGTGGTTTCCGCCTCGTAGAGGCGGCGGAAATATATCTGTGGTCCCTCTCCTGGTGTTAGGGTTTCGTAAGGAAGATATAGGCAAGAGGGCGGAGTCGGAGGCCGAGCAGGTAGGCCACACCTGCCCTAGGCGCGACCTAGGGGGGACCCGTGCCTAGGGGGTGTGGGCCCCCTGTGGCCCTTCTTCGTCTCCCCTTCTGGCTTCCTCTGTCTTCTGGAAAATATAATTTTCCCATATTTGTCACATCCCAAAATTTTCCAAATTTTGAAATGTGAAAAATAAATAAACAAAATAAATAATTGTTGAAATTTAGGGTAAAAAGAAACTTTTTGTTTAAACTTGGAAACATCAAAACCCTACTTGAACAAACTTTGAATAAAAAGAAATCCAACAAAATCTCAAAACAAGTGAAATGCATTCATCAATAATGTGCCTTGAAATTTAAACACTTGGAAAAGCTAAACCAAAACCCTAAACCCTAATGGAATAATCATTTCCAAGATCTCTCAAAGACTATGGATTTGATCCATATAAAAATTGGTCAACAAACATTTATAAATGATCAAGAATGATAAATAAAAATATTATAAAACCATATAAATTGGTTTCATTTAATTTGGATTCATAGATAAAATCTTATGGGATTTAATAAGATAAAGGAATTAAATTTCAAAGCTAATAAAGATCCTATCTAAAAATCCATACCAAATCTTGAGCAAATAAATCCTAAAGGGATTTAAAAATATAAACAAATATTAAATAAAATTATACAAATTGGAATCACCAATTTTGGATCTATAAATAAAAAGATATGGATTTTAAGACAAAGAAAGAAAGAAATAAATAAGGAATATTTAAAAGCCAAATTATTAACAAGTGAAAGTTATGGAATGATGAAGAGGAATAAAAGATTATTTAAATAAAATCATAAGGATTGAACAATATCCAATTTTATTTAAATAAGGATAATATGCCTTAACCAAATAATAAATTCCAAGGAATTATTTAGAAGACAATTTAAACCTTGAATTAAATCCGTAAGCAAATGGAATAAAGATAATCCAAATCCAAATAAAATAAAGGGATAAAGAATATTCAAATAAATATATATGAGATTAAACCCTATTCTATTATATTTAATAAAGACAAAATCCCTAATGATTAATTAAATCATGAGAAAATAATAATTGGAATTTGCCCAAGTAGAATAAAAGTTATTTAATTAACTTAAATGGAATAAAAGAATTATTTGAATAAAAATTTATATGGAATTAAAACCATATTTGATTTTATTTGAATAAAGACAAATGCTCAATTTAAATGATTAATAAATCATATTAAAAATATTTCAACTAATTCAAAGTGAATTATTTGACACCAACATAAATAAATAAACCCTACTTAAAAGGATTTGGAAAAAATGGAATTTAAATAGAAGTTGGAAAATATATTTAAATTCCTATTTAAATAAAGACAAAGGTCCATTTTAAATAAATATTTAAACCATGTGAGAATAAAAGAATTATTCTAAAGTGGTCTCTAAAATACATTAGTAAAGAGTATTAAAACTTGCTGAAAGTTTGGTAAAAATATGAATTCAACTGGTTGTTTGAAATGTTTGAACAAATTCAAAATAGGAAATGAAAATAAAAAAGAAAAAGGAAACAGAATAAAAAAAGAGAAAGAACCAACCTAGCGCAGGCCCAACTAGAGAGCCCACCCGGCAGCCTCCTGCGAACCGTTTTTCTCACCGCAAACCACACCCGCGCATTCACTGAATCTCGGACCCCACCCTTTCTCTCTCTATCGCTGGCGAAGTGACCCCACCTGACAGCCCTTCGTCCTCACCAACCCGCGACCATTTCTCCCCAAACCTCATCGCCGTTACAGACTTTGATTTCGCAGATTAATTCGTCTTAATGCGTGAGTAAACTTCTCCCTCGACTGTGCCCTCTTAATCGCCTCGCCCCCCTCTCTGTTTCCCCCATTCGTCGCACCCTCTCTGCCCCCAGGCTGCGAGAATTCCTTGCCAATACATCCTCTGCTCCGACGAGCCTCGACCCAAATTCCGGCAGCACCAGCCACCGCCTTGCCACCTCGAACACTCGAGCCTACTCCCCACCTCCCTACGCACATCCCAGCACCAATCACTCGCCTGCGCGTGCCCCTATCGTCGACAACGTTAACGCCAGAACTCCACCGCCTCCTACTGCAACTCCGGCGAGCTACTGACGCCAACCCCGAGCACCCCTCGTGTTCTAGAGAGTATCCCTACAACCCTTGAGACCATGCGCACCCTCCTGACACATTTCCTTGATCACTTGCGCCCCAGGAGCTCGTCCCCGACAATGAAAGCATGTGCCCGTGCCAGTGAGCAACTACGGCGAGCAATCCCAGTCGACCTCGAGCGCCCCTTAGCCAACCACGGACACCTCGAGCATCCCCACGCCACGGCGACCTTGAGCTTCTCCCCTCCTTATGTCGCTTCCTGTATCGCCAGCGACGCCACTGCCAGACCGCTCCGCCGCCAGCCACCGTCACAGCGTCGCTCATTTTTGGTCTGTTCGATTTGGGCTGTTAGATCTAGATCGAGTATGCGAGATTAGAATCAAACCGAAGAGGTATCGCGTGCTATGAGCCGTGTGATGCACTTTAAATCTGATGATCAAGAGAGCCTGATCTGCGCGAACCGGTACGCGCCAGTAAGAAACAGCCGCGTGGCACATGTTTTGTTTTAAAAACAGAAAAGGTTCTATTAGATGTTTGATTTTGTAAAATTCATAACTTTAAATCTACACGTCCAAATTTTGCAAACTTTATATCAATGGAATCAGCAAAAAGAATCCTATCGAACCGTGCCATTTGTTTAATGAATTTATTCTGTAAAATTGGTTATTTTTGCAGAAACTTGTTTAGGCATATTTTGAATATAAAAATTATTTTAGAAGTGTTTTTAGAATAAAATCTTTTGTAAAAGGTTTGTTTTGAACCTACTAACCATAGAAATCAACTTTTGGATTTAAACATATATTTTGTGACAGATAGGAATAAATCTTTAAATTAAAGAATTTCTATTTAAATAAAAATGTTGAATATATTTTAAAAATGATTCTTGAGTAAAACCTTTTGAAAATGGTTTGAATTAAACTCCC
The DNA here is from genome assembly GCA_916181665.1 of Avena sativa. Lineage (NCBI taxonomy): Eukaryota > Viridiplantae > Streptophyta > Magnoliopsida > Poales > Poaceae > Avena > Avena sativa. Next base: position 178,754,293 of record OV702284.1, on the reverse strand, counting down.
TGGCCCTAAACACCATGCTTTGGATTGAAAAGTGTATTTGATTAACTCTAGAAAATTATTACCTTGTTTAAAGGCATTTCCAACAAAATAAAATATTGCGTTGATTGAAAAATGGTTTACGGGTAAAACCTTTTGCAAATGGTTTTAATAATAAACACTTGACCATAAAACACTAACATTTGTATTTAAAAATATATTTGGCAAACACTAGAAAATATTCCTTTGATTTAAATCATTTCTAGCAAAACAAAAATGAATTAAAGTGGCCATTTTCACTAACTTGTTATCAAATGGTTTTGCCACTTTTATAAATGACCAATAGGTGTTTTATAATGTTTATAACTTATTAGAAACCACTTTTCAAAATAAAACAATCTTTTGCATGCTTGCATGCATTGTTTTGTTTTTATTATTTTATGTGATGAATTGTTTGAATGCTAGATTGAATTTGTGCCTTGATTGAATTGTAGTGAAAATTGGAGAGTGGGACTGTTGCAAGATCAAGGAGTGAACTTATATTATCTACCAAAAAGGCAAGTGGTTCTTCATACTTTTGTCCCATTATTTTCACTATGCATTAGTGATATTTCTAAGTAGGACTTGCATGGGATTTTTACTAAGTATACTATTCCATGGGAAATCCGAGTAGATGATGCCTTAGTAGAATTTTCCCTAAGTTAAGATTCCTACTAATATCATGCTTAGATTAGCTAGTAGAAGACAAGGGTGGATTATATTCATGCTATGGAATATTTCTAAGTCTATGACTTGTGTTTTGTTTAATAAAACAACTATGTGAATGAATCACCTGGGTGGAATGGAAAGGATGGATTTATGTTGAGTGGTTACACAAGGCCAGGGGACTGGTGAACCTTGTGTATCACACTTGTGGAATGCCACCTGGGAACAAAGAGATTTGAGATGTCAAATGTTGAGAAGCTTCAAGTGCAGCCACTTGGCATTATGGGCTCTGCCTGGATAATATAGGTTGCAATAACTTAGCCAAATGGACAGTTGGTGGTAGGGGCTGATAGGTTTGGGAACGTGTCCATTCTGGTCTAAGGGAAGGCTTCTGAAAGATCTTGTCTCGATGCATGTAGAGTCTTGTGGGGAAAGTGCACCACCTCTCGAGAGAGTAAAATCTAAGTACTTAGCTGTGTCCCCGGCAATGGACAATTTGAGCATCAAGACATGGAAGCTATCAAGAATCTCCTCATCCCAATTTCTAAGTTAAAAACTTGTGGTTGAACAAGGGTTAAAGGATCTTCAATCTTTGATTGGTAGATTCCTTGGGTGATTTTGACAAATAAAAACTTAGTGTTTTCAAATGATAAGGAAAAAAATCTATTTCGAGCAACGCAAGCCTAATCTCCACTTAGCCAAATGCATATAGATGATAGATACTACTATTCTACCATAGTATCACTTGCCAATACAATTCAAATGTATTGACCCTTGTGGCTGTAACTTATTATGTTGCAGGTTTGTTTGATGTTAGAGAAGCATATTGATTAGGATTACAAGTCTACAACCAACATGATTGCCTGTGGCACTTTGAAGATGAAGGACTCCATGCTATAATTATTTCTGCTGCATTGTAATGAGATAGCAAAATGAGCTATGTAAGATGTAATGAATTATTTTATTCCTAGTTATAAAGTTGTAATATGACCTTTGTTTCTTGGTATTACATCTTAACTATGGATGCTAGCTATTGATCCAGGGACTAGCATTGTAAACACAGGGATCTCTACCTTATTAAAGGTTGGGACCTCTATAGATTGTATCAGAGCACTGTGTTGCCTATAGGATTGTAACCCTAGGATTGGACAAAATCCCTTAGAAAAATAGGAGTTGTATTTGTTCAAAATTATTTACAAACAATCTTTTAAACTCTTTCATCAACATTTTGTTTTTGATTCTACATCTGTTCTATTTCAACTTGATGGACAAAGCCTCCACCATGAGCAAAGACTTCAACATGAGCAAAGAATTCAACAAGAACAAAGATATCAACTAGAGCAAAGGACTTCACCAACTCAAATGACATGAACTCCAACATTACCAATGACTTCAACTATTAGCTTCATCAAGGACTTCAACTTGGACATCACTAAGGACAACAAGTGAGACAAGAATAATACTCAAGACTTGAAAACTAAGGAAACACAACCTATAAGGAACCATCATCACCTTTGAAGTTTTGTGACCAAGATGCAAGAATTTTTCTAAGGAAACAATGATCTTATTCATGAAGAAACAACTAAGAAGAATGGAATGATCTCAAGGAAACCTGTAGTTGGACCACCATACTAATGTTTAGTTTAGATCAAACACACCAACTCATGTGGTGTAGACAAAATATTTTGTTGCCTAAAAATGTTCTTGAAACTTGTTGTTTGAGTGGAATGTTTGTTTGTGATTGCTTGCACATTGCTTGTGTGAATTGTTGTGTGTGATAGACTTCTTCCTTAGAAATCTTTTGCCTATTCTAATCCCAATCCAACCCAAATAGATGACCTCTCCAAGAAACTCCAACATCAAGAATGGTGACAACAACAACCAAGAGATGCACATGAGAGAACAATTTCTAGCAACCCAAGCCCAGTTGAATCAAGTGACAGCTCAGTTTTTAGCCAACAACAATGAGTTAGACCCAACCATGCAAAAGTTTTTGGAAATCCAATCCCAATTTTTGCAAGGGATGACCACTCAAATGATCAACATGAAAGACAACCTTTCCCAAGGAGTTTGTGACAACAATGATGTCAAGGATGATATTATAGAAGGAACTCAAGATTGCAATATTTGTGGAGACATGGATCACACTTCCAAAGAGCATGAAGATCGATGCCCTAATTGTGAAGAGAAACATCCAACTAAACAATGCCCCACATCTCAAGTGACTTGTTTCCTATGTGAAGGAAATAATCATGTCCCTATTCAATGCCCCATCTATCCTATAGTTCAACAAATGAAACAAGGAGGAATGCATCAAAAGTATGGAAACCCCCATGAGGAAACAACTTCTATCAAGAAGGATGAAGACAAAGGCAAATCTCAGATTGCACCTCCATACATTAGGAATCACCTTGATGGATAAAAGAGGAAACATAGGTATTATACAAGGAATCGTTCAAGGAACCGAGGAAGCTTTCCCACCTTTGAGGTGATATATGAAGAGCATGAACTAGAAGAACTCCTAGCTTTGGATAAACCCAAGAAGAAGAGGAATAAGGAAATTAGCCAAGTGTGGTGCAACAACTGCAATGAGCTAGTCCATTATATATCAACTTGTCAAGAGAAGATACGTGAAGAACTCAACCTTGTCACATGTTACAAGTGTGGTGACAAAGGACATTATGCAAGCAATTGTCCAAAAAAGGAGAAGTACAAGACAAGCAAGCCTATGAAGGATCTCAACCTTGTCACATGTTTCAAGTGTGGAACCAAAGGACACTATGCAGATGTCTGTCCAGAGAAGTTTAATCAAGACCTCAAATAAGCCAAGATGTAATTTAGTTGAAAACCTTTTAAGGGTGGTAGTATCCCAGTTGTTTTGAAGCCAACTTGTAACCTCTAGCTTTCCCAAATCTTGGGACGAGATTTCTTTTAAGGGTGGTAGCTTGTCACATCCCAAAATTTTCCAAATTTTGAAATGTGAAAAATAAATAAACAAAATAAATAATTGTTGACATTTAGGGTAAAAATAAACTTTTTGTTTAAACTTGGAAACATCAAAACCCTACTTGAACAAACTTTGAATAAAAAGAAATCCAACGAAATCTCAAAACAAGTGAAATGCATTCATCAATAATGTGCCTTGAAATTTAAACACATGGAAAAGCTAAACCAAAACCCTAAACCCTAATGGAATAATCATTTCCAAGATCTCTCAAAGACTATGGATTTGATCCATATAAAAATTGGTCAACAAACATTTATAAATGATCAAGAATGATAAATAAAAATATTATAAAACCATAGAAATTGGTTTCATTTAATTTGGAGCCATAGATAAAATCTTATAGGATTTAATAAGATAAAGGAATTAGATTTCAAAGATAATAAAGCTCCTATCTAAAATCCATCCCAAATCTTGAGCAAATAAATCCTAAAGGGATTTAAAAACATAAACAAATATTAAATAAAATTATACAAATTGGAATCACCAATTTTGGATCTATAAATAAAAAGTATGGATTTTATAAGACAAAGAAAGAAAGAAAGAAGGAATATTTAAAAGCCAAATTAAATCTTGGCCAAATTATTAACAAGTGAAAGTTATGGAATGATGAATAGGAATAAAAGATTATTTAAATAAAACCATAAGGATTGAACAATATCCAATTTTATTTAAATAAGGATAATATGCCTAAACCAAATAATAAATTCCAATGAATTATTTAGAAGACAATTTAAACCTTGAATTAAATCCATAAGCAAATGGAATAAAGATAATCCAAATCCAAATAAAATAAAGGGATAAATAATATTCAAATAAAAGTATATGAGATTAAACCCTATTCTATTATGTTTAATAAATACAAAATCCCTAATGATTAATTAAATCATGAGAAAATAATAATTGGAATTTGCCCAAGTAGAATAAAAGTTATTTAATTAACTTAAATGGAATAAAATAATTATTTGAATAGAAATTTATATGGAATTAAAACCATATTTGATTTTATTTGAATAAATACAAATGCTCAATTTAAATGATTAATAAATCATATTAAAAATATTTCAAATAATTCAAAGTGAATTATTTGAAACCCTAATAAATAAATAAAACCTACTGAAAAGGATTTGGAAAAATTGGAATTTAAATAGAAGTTGGAAAACATATTTAAAATCCTAATTAAATAAAGACAAAGGTCCATTTTAAATAAATATTTAAACCATGTGAGAATAAAAGAAATATTCTAAAGTGGTCTCTAAAATACATTAGTAAAGAGTATTAAAACTTGCTGAAAGTTTGGTAAAAATATGAATTCAAATGGTTGTTTGAAATGTTTGAACAAATTCAAAATAGGAAATGAAAATAGAAAAAGAAAAAGGAAACATAATAAAAAAAAGAGAAAGAACCAGCCCAGCGCAGGCCCAACTAGCCAGCCCACCCGGCAGCCTCCTGCGAACCGTTTTTCTCACCGCAAACCACACCCGCCCAGTCACTGAATCCCGGACCCCACCCTTTCTCTCTCTATCGCTGGCGAAGTGACCCCACCTGACAGCCCTTCGTCCTCACCCACCCGTGACCATTTCTCCCCAAACCTCGTCGCCGTTACAGACTTTGATTTCGCAGATTAATTCGTCTTAATGCGTGAGTAAACTTCTCCCTCGACCGTGCCCTCTTAATCGCCCCGTCCCCCTCTCCGTTTCGCCCATTCGCCGCACCCTCTCTGCCCCTAGGCTGCGAGAATTCCTTGCCAATACATCCTCTACTCCGACAAGCCTCCGCCCAAATTCCGGCAGCACCAGCCACCGCCTTGACCCCTCGACCACTCGAGCCTACTCCCCACATCCCTACGCACCTCCCAGCACCAATCACTCGCCCGCGCATGCCCCTATCGTCGACAACGTCAACGCCAGAACGCCACCGCCTGCTACTCCAACTCCGGCGAGCTACTGACGCCAACCCCGAGCACCCCTCGTGTTCTGGTGAGTATCCCTACAACCCTTGAGACCGTGTGCACCCTCCTGACACATTTCCTTGATCACTTACGCCCCAGGAGCTCGTCCCCGACAACGACAGCACGTGCCCATGCCAGTGAGCAACTACGGCGAGCAATCCCAGTCGACCTCGAGCGCCCCTTCGCCAACCAAGGACACCTCGAGCATCCCCACGCCACGGCGACCTCGGTGAGCTTCTCCCCTCCTTATTTCGCTTCATGTATCTCCGGCGACGCCACTGCCAGACCGCTCTGCCGCTAGCCACCGTCGCAGCGCCGCTCGTTTTTGGTTTGTTCGATTTGGGCTGTTAGATCTAGATCGAGTGTGCGAGATTAGAATCAAACCGAAGAGGTATCGCGTGCTGTGAGCCATGCGATGCACTTTAAATCTGACGATCTAGAGAGCCTGATCCGCGCGAACCGGTACGCGCCAGTAAGAAACAGCTGCGTGGCAAATGTTTTGTTTTAAAAACAGAAAAGGTTCTATTAGATATTTGATTTTTCAAACTTTATATCAATGGAATCAGAAAAAATAATCCTATCCAACCATGCCATTTGTTTAATGAATTGCTTCTGTAAAATTGGTTGTTTTTGTAGAAACTTGTTTAGGCATATTTTGAATATAAAAATTATTCTAGAAGTGTTTTTGGAATAAAATCTTTTGTAAAAGGTTTGTTTTGAACCTACTAACAATAGAAACCAAATTTTGGATCTAAAAATATATTTTGTGACACTTAGCAATAAATCTTTGAATTAAAGCATTTCTAGTTAAATAAAAATGTTGAATATATTTTAAAAATGATTCTTGAGTAAAACCTTTTAAAAATGGTTTGAATTAAACTCTCTGACCCTAAACACCATGCTTTGGATTTAAAAATGTATTGGATTAACTCTAGAAAATTATTACCTTGTTTAAAGGCATTTCCAACAAAATAAAATATTGCTTTGATTTAAAAATGGTTTATGGGTAAAACCTTTTTCAAATGGTTTATTTAATAAACAACTGACCATAAAACACTAACATTTGTGTTTAAAAATATATTTGGCAAACACTAGAAAATATTCCTTTGATTTAAATCATTTCTAGCAAAACAAAAATGAATTAAAGTGGCCATTTTCACTAACTTGTTATCAAATGGTTTTGCCACTTTGATAAATGACCAATAGGTCTTTTATAATGTTTATAACTTATTAGAAACCACTTTTCAGAATAAAAAAATATTTTGCATGCATTGTTTTGTTTTTATTATTTTGTGTTATGAATTGTTTGAATGCTAGATTGAATTTGTGCCTTGATTGAATTGTAGTGAATATTGGAGAGTGGGACTATTGCAAGATCAAGGAGTGAACTTATATTATCTACCAAAAAGTCAAGTGGTGCTTCATAATTTTGTCCCATTATTTTCATTATGCATTAGTGATATTTGTAAGTAGGACTTGCATGGGATTTTTACTAAGTATACTATTCATGGGAAATCCTAGTAGATGATGCCTTAGTAGAATTTTCCCTAAGTTAAGATTCCTACTGCAATCATGCTTAGCTTAGCTAGTAGAAAACAAGGGTGGATTATAGTCATGCTATGGAATATTTATAAGTCTATGACTTGTGTTTTGTTTAATAAAACAACTATGTGAATGAATCACCTGGGTGGAATGGAAAGGATGGATTTATGTTGAGTGGTTACACAAGGCCAGGGAACTGGTGAACCTTGTGTATCACACTTGTGGAATGCCACCCAGGAACAAAGAGATTTGAGATGTCAAATGTTGTTCATGTGCAGCCACTTGGCACTATGGGCTCTGGCTGGATCATATAGGTTGCAATAACTTAGCCAAATGGACAGTTGGTGGTAGGTGAGGATAGGTTTGGGAACGCGTCCATTCTGGTCTAAGGGAAGGCTTCTGATAGATCTTGTCTCGATGCATGTCGAGTCTTGTGGGGAAAGTGCACCACCTCTCGAGAGAGTAAAGTATAAGTACTTAGACGTGTCCCCGGCAATGGACAATTTGAGCATCAAGACATGGAAGTTATCAAGAATCTCCTCATCCCAGTTTCTAAGTTAAAAAGTTATGGTTGAACAAGGGTTAAAGGATCTTCAATCTTTGATTGGTAGATGCCTTGGGTGATTTTGACAAATAAAAACTTAGTGTTTTCAAATGATAAGGAAAAAATCTATTTTGAGCAAAGCAAGCCTAAGCTCCACTTAGCCAAATGCATATAGATGATAGATACCACTATTCTACCATAGTATCACTTGCCAATACAATTCAAATGTATTGACCCTTGTGGCTGTAACTTATTATGTTGCAGGTTTGTTTGATGTTAGAGAAGTATATTGATTAGGATTACAAGTCTACAACCAACATGATTGCCTATGGCACTTTGAAGATGAAGGACTCCATGCTATAGTTATTTCTGATGCATTGTAATGAGATAGACAATTGGGCTATGTAAGATGTAATGAATTATTTTATTCCTGGTTATAAAGTTGTAATATGACCTTTGTTTCTTGATATTACATCTTAATTATGGATGCTAGCTATTGATCTAGGTACTAGCATTGTAAACACAGGGATCTCTACCTTATTAAAGGTTGGGACCTCTACAATATTTTTCTGATCTTCGCGAAATTGCATCAAAAACCTCTTTTTCCATCAGAATCCAGACTTCGACAGTTCATCCTCCAAGAATCATCCAACATGCATAAACAGATGAAAATACATAAGTATTACCTCATAATAAGACATATATCAATGAATAGAGGCAAATTATGATATAGAATGGTGATGCAAATTCGACGTATCAACTCCCCCCAATCTTAGACCTTCGCTTGTCCCCAAGCGAAAACTGAGCTCAGTAAACATGTCCACAGGTTTATGGAGTGAAGTGTCGATAAAAGAATACGGACAAGAAGCATCACACTTACCATTACACAACTCATAGAAGAAAGCAACTCGCCATTATATAACTTAGCTTGCAACAAGTACATGAGTCACAATAGAGATGCATAAATATAAATCATAATTGGAATTGGCAAACTTTGTTCCTGGTCAGAGAACATCTGGCAAACAGTTTCACAAAAAACTTTTTGTAGAAGTTTTATAACAGGAGCACTCTTTGCTCAAAAAGTTTGTTCAATGAAGGCTTTCAAAGTAATACTCAATAGATAAGATTTTTGTGCAAACAAGGAAGATAGATAACATGATTGAATAAATCATCATATGAATGCTTGAAACACAACAACTCAAATCCTTGCTGGAGATAGAGAGGAAGAAGTTTTACTGACTCAACTTGGAAGTAGGAGAAAGGTCCCTTCATAGAGGGTAGCAGGGATTACAAGTCATAAAGAGCTTCCAAAATATTATGGTACTTACTAGCTTTGAGCCCTCATTTCCCCTATCATAGGCATCTTGAGATGGTTAAGATTAAAGTGCACAAAGATGGAGTATATGCTTGACGAAATATAAGTTGGCAATCTCATGTCCGTAGAATATGGGGGCCACTCCTCATGCTACTCAACTTCAGTTACGGTAAGTTCTTGTCATTGTAAGTACATGCGTATCCGCCAACGGGGTACCCCTTTCACATGGTACATGAGCTATCCCATAACCAAAATGACAAGGCAAGTATACAATGATCATCTCAGCGATCTTTTTATTTACTAAGTGCATAGCTTTTTATTGAGGATGCTTCATAAATAGCTCACTATGGTGATGCTGCAAGTTTCCACCATGATTAGGAATGGCTTAGGCTAGCGGCCCAGGCGTTCCTCTAACACAAAATAAAGACTCCATGGACTTACAAGTTCCCTCTTTATTTCACACAGTTGACATCCATAGACAAAAGAGCACGATATCAACTGAGTACAAGGTACATGTGCAATGTTGAAAGCGTTTCCCATGACAGCATGGTTCTGCTAATTCCAACGTATAGATGCAAGCATATACAACTTCGATGACAAAATGGTTCAAGTCTATTAGGGGCAAGAAAATAAGGCGTGCCATCAAGTTCGTGAGAGCTTTACTAACTAGTTTTCACATAACAAAATACTTTTTTTAATTTGAAAGATAGATAAAGCTTGAGAATTTGCTTGGAATAGCAACAATGCTAATAGGTAGATATGGTGGACACAAATGGCACAGGTTTTGGTTCAAAGGGTTTGGAAGAATGAGAAGTAAGCCTTCTCAAAACAGGTTTTTGGCTAGCAAGGCTGGGTAGCAAGCAAGGGAGTTGAAAGAAACAAGCAAACATACAAGTAATAAAGCCAAACATGCAATCTTCCTTGAAGGCACAAAAGATCTTTAAATAAAGAATACTAAGCTTCTGAGCCAATAAGAAAGAAAATAGATGATACAAAATACCTGTAAGCTTTTCTCTTTTTCTTTCAAACCTCAAAACGTATTGCTACTGACTAGAACTCGGTTTGCCAAAACCAATTTAGATTTACTTGATGCTCCCAAAGTGATGCCAATTCTGGTCAAGAATATCCATCAAATAATAGAGATCGCAAACTAAAATAAGAAGTGCAAAAAGTAAAAGATGAGACTTCTCATTAATATTCCATAAAGGCACTCATACCAAGGGATACATAGATAATCAACTAAAGGAGATATACTTCCACATGCAAACCAAACTATAAGATGAACTCTCTACCAAAGATATGAATCCACTAAAAAGGTAAAAGATAAAAGATAATGATGGTGATACTGCGGCACTCCCCCCAAGCTTGGAACAGGCCAAGGGGATGCCAAACGTGATGATGAATTAATCCTTCGGTGGTAGTGGTGTTCTCTTGATAATCTCTTTAATAAGTTTCTTCAAATCCTCAATCTCAAAGGTTAGAGTACCAATCAACTCTAAATTCTGCTCAATGCGGTTCATGATCATGTCAGGACTAGAATTCCAGTCCTTTTTGTTCTTTCACCACTCTTCCTCCTTAGAGTGTTCCTTCCCTGCATTGTTAGAACGAGGCATATCCCAAACTGAGGGAAAGTTCCCTTTGGGTACATGTTGATATTGATGCTCATGTATGAGAGTATGGAAGGTTCTGTTGGTACGTGGAGGAAGTGTCCGTGGAGCGAGGGTATGGCACGAAGGTTTCCCTCCTGTAGACATCCGTGTTGTCCTCCTAAGCTTGATAGGTTTTTTCACCACTCCAATGCTAGTGACGGTAGCGTGGGTGTCCGGATATTTGCCCCCCTCCATGTCTTCTTCATCCCCTACGAAAATCTCCTCCTCCTTGGGGTTTTGAGGATCATCTTCCTCGGGCTTCTTTCCTTTGTCGTTGGTGGAGACCATGGTGCTCTAAACTTGAGAAGATTTTCCTGATAGAAACAGATCGAAACGAAAACACGACGAGAACACGATGCACGAACCTCAGGGGATCCGGGGGGGTATATATTACAAAGTTTCAAAGCATAAGGAAGGTTTTCATACGGAAACGAGGCAGAGACGGAGCTGGAGGGAGGCACATCCAGGCGCGGCCAGCTGGGGCCCGCGCCTGGGGTGGGTTTGGCCACCCCGGCCTCCGGTTCCTCCTCTGTTACGTCTCGTAACTTCCCTTATGTATTATAAACATCAAAAATATAAAAAGATTGAGGTTTCACGAACCTTCTGTTTTCACCACTTTTACCTATTCAAAGACGAACTCTACAGACTCATTTTCTCCTTCTCTTGTGAATTCCTTTCCTCACAAGGAAATAGACAAGCTTCAATGGCAACATTAGTGTAAGCAAAAACAATAAACCTTTAGGTGCACAATTCAACTGAAATCCATAAAAACAAAGGCTTCTGTAAGAGGCAAATGCAAATGATGGCAGAAATCTGTCAAAACAGACCAGCATGTAAAGATTGATTTTTTCGAAAACCTTCTGTTGCTCAAATCAAAAAGTGCAGAGCTAATTAAAGTTGGGTAACAACCTGGAGAACAAGCTCATAAATGTACAAATCAATCCGATGTACTGAGATCCCTCATGAATTTTTACAATGCAACACAAAAGTCTGTCCCAGGACAGCCACTTTTCACAACTCCTCTACTTCACAAAAGTAGTTGAACTTGACACAAAAAACCAAAACAAAAAGGATAAGGAGCGGTTATTACTGAAGTAATAACTTCCAAGACTCAACTAAACTCTTGGGTTATATCCCAACAAGTACTTTTCTTTAATGCCTTTAAGTTAGGCTCAAAACTTTCAAAGATGCTCACATAGGATATATATATCTGAAGTGAAAGAGACCATCAAGAAGCAAATAACCAACACATTTGAGTCTAACCCACTTCCTATGCATAGGATTATCATGAGAAAATGAATTGTTGAAACAAAAAGCCACTAGCATAGGAAGACAAAACAGATGCAACTTCAAAGCTTTCAACATAAAACAGGGAAACTTAACATTATTGAGATGCATAAAACCTTGTTTCCCTCTCTCATAATAACTTTCAGTAGCACTTTGAATAAAGTTGACAATATAACTGTCACTGGCAAAAACTTTATCATCATAATGAGCATACTTACAGTCATCAAAAAGAGTTCCAAGGTTATAAACCTGATCAATAGAAGCAAGTTGTTCCATCCCAAAATCTTTATTAGGCAAGCTATTTTCACAAGGAGCTTTAGCAAATTTGGAAAAGTTAAAATCATAAGAATATCCATCAAACTTAGTTAAAACTTTTTCCTTCTTACAATCTATAATAGCTCCACAAGTGTTCAAGAAAGGTCTACCAAAAATGATAGGACAAGTTTTGCTAGCTGCTGAATTAAGCACTAGAAAATCAGCAGGATACTTAATCTTACCGTAGAGAACCTCCACATCTCTTACAATGCCAATGGGGCAAATGGTTTCCTTATTTGCAAGGTGAATAACCACATCAATGTCCTCAAGCTCACAAGGACAAATTTCATGCATAATTTCCCTGTAAAGCTCATAAGGAATATCACTAGAACTAGCACCAATATCACATAAACCATAGTAGCAATGATCACCAATTTTAACAGAAAGCACAGGAACACTAGCTTTTCTAGACTTACTAGGATGAGAGATAATATTAGAAGCGTCTTCACAGAAGACAATGTAATCATCCTCTATATTTCTAGTGACAGGGTCTTTCACAATAGCTATGACATGTTCAATATTCAATTGCTAATCAGGCTCCACAGTTTTCTTTGCACTTTTGCTATTCGCACTAATTATCATAGAGTACTCCTTTACCTTAGCTGGGAAAGGTGTTTTCTCAACATAAGGTTCAGACACAATATGATTAGTAGTACAAACTTCAGTACTTCTAACAGGAACATGACTAATAACATCTTTATAAGGAGCATGGTACTTATTCCACTTCTTTTTCGGAATTTCAATGTAAGAGGCAAAGGCCTTAAAACAATTGGCAGTACTTTGGGAATCAAGACCAAACTCATTACTAATATCACGAAAGTCATCAGTTCCCATAAAAGATTTAATGCATTCATAATCATAGTTTATACATGACTTTCTTCCTTTGTCATTCTCCCAAGCTTCAGTGTTCTCTTGTATACGGTCTAGGAGATCCCATTTAGCTTCTTCCTTCATACATGTGAATGATCCAGCACAAGAAGCATCTAGTAAATCTTTATCATGAAGAGAAAGCCAAGCATATTGATAATAATATTGTTAGGGAGTTCATGAATAGGACATTTAAGCATTAGTAAATTCAATCTCCCCCAAGATTGAGCTGTACTCTCTCCATCACGAGGCAAAAAGTTATATATCAAATTTCTATCGTTATGAATCTCACTAGGAGGATACAATTTAGAATAAAAGATAGATGCCATCTCCTCCCATTCCATGGATTGTCCATTCTTCAGCAGCTTATACCATTCTTTAGCTCTCCCTTTCAAGGATATGGATAGTAACTTCTTCTTCACCTGTTTAGTTGTGATACCTGCACACTTAAACAACCAGCATAATTCATGGATAAAAAGCAAATGATCAACAGGATGGAAATTTCCATCCCCTAAATAATAATTATCCATAACACGATCAACAATACTTGTAGGTATCTTAAAAGGATCTATCTCAACAGGTGGTGGTTCATCTACTACCCTTACAGTGGTAGTAGTTTTCCCAAACAGAAAACCAAGTGGGTTATCCATATTGGAAACAGAGTAACAAGTAGTAAGAAAACGAAATACTCACAGTAGAAGTTTCCCTTACCAGTTCCACTCTTCAATAGCGCTTCACTCCCCGGCAACGACGCCAGAAAATAGTCTTGATGACCCACAAGTATAGGGGGTGTATCGTAGTACTTTCTATAAATAGGAGCGTCGATCCCAACGAGGAGCAGAAGGTGTTGACTAGTGGTATGGATCAGGAACTCTCTGCAAATACTTAACAAACAGATTTTTAGGGGTTTTCTGACAAAGCAACAAAACAAACTGCAAGTAACAAAAGCTAAAAGCAAACGCAGCAAGTGGCCCAATCCTTTCTTAGCAAAGGACAAGCCGGTGGAAATACTTATAAGGACCAGAGGTTCTCGAGGACACATGGGAATTCTGTCAAGTGCTTTTGCTTCAAATAGCTGAGTACTCTTCTTTGGTGTTGTAAGTGTTGTGTGGGTGAACCTGTGCTAACATACTGACCTTACTTGGACTAATACATACTTGTGATTAAACCCCCTGCAAGCATCCGCAACTACAGGAAATTAATTAAGATATAATTCTAACCACAACCTTAAACTCTGAGATCCTACACTCCGTTGTGCAAAGGTGTCCTAATGGGGGTTCAGGTTTCTATCACTCCGGCAACCCCACAATTAGTAGCCAAATACACAATGCATTCCCCTAGGCCCATAAATGGTGAAATATCATGTAGTCGATGTTCACATGACACCACTAGAAGAATAGCACCACAAATTAAATACTAAACCATTGAATAATAACTCAAAACAAATCCACTAATAACAACATGAATTCTCCCATGTCCTCAAGAACTAAATGAACTACTCACGAGACATCATATGGATCAATATCAAATATGATATGGTAATGGATAACAATCTGAACATAAACAATAATCTAAGGATTCCACTCACAAGCATCAACTACAATAGTAATTAACACCGGGAAAGTTTCCCCTAATGAACTAAGCAAGTATCCAACACGATTGTTACAGTGGGATGGAGTGGTGATGATGGTGCTGGTGGAGATGATGGTGTGGATGATGATGATGATCCTGATAAAGCCTAGCTTGACGATGGTGTTGATGGTGACGATCTCCCCCCTTCGGGAAGGAATTTCCCTAGAAGAATTCTATCTACCGGAGAGATCTTTCTCTCTCAGTGTTCTCCGCCCTGCAGAGGCTATTGGGGATATGCTATATGCGTATCCTCATAGCATGTCACTTATCCGGATAACCCGGGTGGCCCATAGTCGGTAGCATGGCCTATGGCCTGCTGGGCGGACCAGTTAGATGGATCCAGAAGGGAGGCCCATGCCGGATAAAGGAAGGCTACGGTGGAGTCACCAACGTACCCGGAGCCTTGGAGTGCAAGATACACAAGACTAGTAATAGACAGTGTAGGACTCTGTAACCTGTCCAGCTAGGACTTTTCCCTGTAACCCTCGGACCCTGGCGACTATATAAGTCGGGCCTATGGGAGCCTTTATGGCACAATCTCAGACGATAACTTAGACTCTCTAGTCACCTCGCACAGCGAACCAATCCCTGTAACTCGGCGTATTGCCCTTATAGTGATTTATAGCAGGAGTAGGATTCCGCCACCATTGTGGGATCTGAACCTGGGTAAGCTGTGTTACCTCGTACCCGTCAACCGTCCGCCTTACCCCACGTCTCTAAGCACGCACTGTGAGGACCCCTCCATGGCGTACTCGTCAGCAATACCACGACAGTTGGCGCCCATCGTGGGGCAAGAGGCGCTTCAGTCTCTTCAGTGGGGGAGACAAAGATCTTCACGGGAATTGGCAAAACCGTAGCCATCAGTCGCATTCTCTTCTCCGGCAACGTTCCGATCGTCCCTCCTGACGAGTTCTGGATCCCGGCAAAGACGAACCCTACGCGGTGTTCGATCGTTCCTATCAGAGACATCCACCTCTTCATCGGCGAAACCGACTCGGGCACTAGTTCCCTAGGAGTCGGAGGAGCATCAAGACCCACACGGACCGCCTACGGGCTGGATACATTCGCGGAAGGATCGATGTCGGATCTCTCTTTGGAGTTTGCCGGCAAAGATCGGAAAAATTCAAGGCCCACCCAAACCGTCCCTGTGCAGGATATAAAGGTGGAAGATCACTGCAAATCCGCTGGCTTCATCTGTGCATCTGGACAGCAGAGATCCAAGTTCGTCGGCGTGGTTACCATCTTCGATCTGGCGCGTTGCGTTCAGAGAGAGGGCAAAAACCCCCGCGATTACCTGGCTAGGTGGCTCCGTATACGAGCCGATCTGGCCCACTACCCCGATGATAAGGCTTTGTATCACTTCGTGGAAGGACTGGACCGTGGCACGCTTCTCCGACATTCTCTAAGACGGCAGCAGGCAACAGGACGCCTTACCCTCGAAGAGATGGTGAGCACCGTCAACAGCTATGCGGAACTAACGTAGCAGCCCAGATGGAGCTTGCGCTTAGAGACGGAGAACCTCCGATTTATTAGCCGCTGCCATCGCCTCCCGCCGCCATCGTCGCAGCAGCACCTCCACCTCCAGTCATCGTCGAGGCCGTTGCACCTCCACCGCCCGTCATCGAGGAAGTCCTGGCACCCTCCGACTCTGTCATTGACGTGCTTTATGCTAATTTCGGTGCAGATTCAGAGGAGATAGACTTCAGTCCAGAAGAGCTAGACTCCGATATGCAGGAGATGGAGGACGACTACTCGCGTGACGAGCAAGCCAACAACGCCGTCACATCCCGAGGGGTGTTCGTCACCATTGGAATGGCGATGGATGAAGATCAACCCGGATGAGCTCCGGCAACAGCGCTGGAAAAGGGGAAGGGGCCGGTTATTGCTGCTGACGATGATCGCGCAAAAGTCATGCCTCCTCGGCCTAACCCAGTGCAGCAGCCGCAGGAACTCGGCACCGGCCCGAGCAACAACACCGCAAACTTGCCGCCTGCAGCATCTACGTCTGCAGCAGCCCAAGTTACTCCAGCTGATAGAATGATGTACGGCAATCTCCTCGTCGAGCCACTGACCGTTGCTCATATCCGGAACCTGACCCATCTTGACGAGAAGCGCCAGCAGCTGCTGGAGGAAGCGCAGGCCATCGCGGAGCAAGGCGCTAAGCTAGATTGAGATCTGTTCAACGCGCAGAAGTCCATAGAGAAAGCTAGAGCAATAGAGGCCGAGTACAAGACTTTACTGCAGCAGCAGAAGGCTAAGAAAGCTCTGGCTCGCGTCATCAACGACCCTGGTGTATGGTGCAACCTAGGATGGGCTTCCTCGAAGCCGGCACAGGCCAAGCCATACATTGACAGTGAAGGCAAGCAGGTGATGCCCACCCCACTCCTTAACCTCGCCGTCGCCAAGACCCTTCTAGAGCAGGATAGATCGCCTGAGGCAGTGGAACAGGTCTATGACTTAGTGGCCAAGGCGGTGAAGCAGCAGGAAAAGGCCACCTCTCAGAGGCTTGAGTTTGACCCAGCGCTCTGCCAATCTAGCCAGTACAAGACACCGAGGGACAGATCTCCTCTTGATGTCGGGTCCCAGATGGGTTCATCAGAACGAAGACGGAGGGATGCACGCAACAGGAAGGATGCCATCCCCATATCCTCCGACCACGGATAAAAGGCCCGACCTCGTCACCCATCGCCACAGTCCCGATCTCCCCGACATCGCGAAGATTACAAGGCTCACCATCGTATGGATATGCCCCCACCAAAGCAGTGCGGCATTGTCATCCGCGACAACACGGAGCAGACCCGTCATGACGGAGAGCGCAACCAAGGACACAAGAGCAGGTCACGCCATGACCCTCCGCGTCTGACAAGCAACCGTGACAGGCATGAGGCATCGCAGGAGGGTAACAACAAGAAGGCTAACCCACCGCCACCTCCGCCTCCTTCACCACCAAGCAGTCACCATGGCGGATGGGGCCCGCGTCGTTCACGCAGCCCGTCCCCTGTTGACAAAAAGAAGAAGAACCCGGAGCCATACGATGCATGTTCGCGGATCGATAAGATCCACGAGGCTCGGGAAGGACCATACTTGGGACCACGTTGCTTTGGACCCGCAATACGGTCCGCAACTTACCCTAAAGGTTTCCGGATTGACAAGACCATCAAGCCATATGATGGCACCGCCTAGCCAGCCACATGGTTGCAGGACTATCGGCAACACGGTGGAGATTGCCGGAGGCAACCCCAATGTTGCCGTCAAGTACCTCCCATTAATGTTAGCAGGTACGGCCCATCAATGGATTGACGACTTGCCGGAGAAATCTATCTACAACTGGCTGGACATGCAAGAAGCGTTCACCAAAAACTTTGAGGGTACATACAAGCGTCCCTGCACTGTGGGCGATCTACAACGGTGCATGCAAGAGAAAGAAGAGACATCTCGCGCCTACTTCTCCCGCTGGCTGGATATGAAAAATTCCTGCGCAGGAGTGCATGCTCAGACCGCCATGGCCGCCTTCATCGATGGGTTGGAAAGGGGCACGCTGCTCCGACATGAGCCGAAGCGCTTGCAGGATAATCACCAGCTTAACTTGAACCAGATGATTCAGTTGGCTAGTGAGTTCGCAGCTGCCGACGACGATGCTCGTGGCTCCTTGCCGGCAACGGCCGTTTCAACTCAAGCTAGGAGGAACAACAGTACAAAGCGGAAAACCGCTCCAGAAGAAAAGCAATCTACCGACATGGTCGCTATGACTTTCGCAGGACGAGGAGAAGGCGGACAACGTGGCCGAGGAAGGGGAGCTGGTCGTGGGGCGCAACGAGGAAGCGAAACCACCTCGGCCCCGCTCCGCGTTCCCCAAACCTACGAGGAGTACCGCGATATGCCGTGCCTCTTACACCTCGACGCCAACGGCAAGGCCACCCATACCAATCGACACTGCAAGTTCGTCAACGACCTCAAGGAAGACCCGGAGTCCGGCTACAAGCAAAGTCAGAAGAACAGACCACGAGGAAAGGGCAAGGGGAAGAAGAAGGATGAGGAGTCCAAGGATTCAAGTGACAGGGACGAAGACGTTGACCCCAAGCACGCCACCAAGAGCAACGACAAGCGAAAGAACCCCTTCGCAAAGAAGGCTCCAGTCTACCACACTTTCCTTGGCACCCCCACCGTCTGACAACAGAAGACCTCTCTGAGGATCCTGATGGCCACTCTCCCCCCAGTTCCCCAGTACCTGCGCTGGTCGGAGGTTCCATTTACTTGGGATAGTACGGACCACCCAGACATTATACCCACGGAGAACCAGTACGCCATGGTCATCAACCCCTTGATTGACGGCGTCGAGTTCACCAAGTGTATGGTGGATAGTGGAAGCAGCATCAACATCATGTACCTGGATACACTGCAAAAGATGAACTTGACGGAGGCAAACCTAAGGAGGACGAACACCATCTTCCACGGCGTAGTTCCTGGTCAGGAGGCTCGGTCCCTTGGGTGCATTACACTTCAGGTTGCCTTTGGCGATGTTAATAACTACCTCCCAGAGCACATGACCTTCGAGGTGGTCCCCTTCAAGAGCGTGTACCACGTCATATTCGGCCGCGACATATTCCACACGTTCATGGCCAAGCCATGCTTCGTCTACAACAAACTCAAGATACCCGGACCAAATGGCATCATCACCGTATCCGGAAGCTTTACCAAGGCAAGGGACTGCAAGATCAATGAAGCAGCCGTTGAAGAAGCTGCCCTCTGCAGCGAAGAATTCAAAGAGATCCAGAGCAAGGTCGATGACTCAGAGATGCCCGCATCGAAGAAGCAGATCTCCGACTCCGCTCCTGCGTTCAAGGCCGCCATCGAGACCAAGCCGGCGGAACTTGTGGTAGGCGATGCCTCCAAGGTCACCGCCATTGGGACGAACCTGGATCCCAAATAGGAAAGCGCGCTCGTCGAGTTCCTCCGTGAGAATAGGGACATCTTTTCCTGGCAACCTGCCGACATGAAAGGTGTACCTAGGGAACTTGCCGAGCACAGCTTAAACATTGATCTCAAATGTAAACCAGTGAAACAACCTCTACGACACTTTGGAGATGAGAAGAGACACGCCATTGGCAAAGAGATATCTAGGTTACTTAAGGGTAGGTTTATCTGAGAAGTCCTTCACACCCAATGGGTGGCCAATCCTGTACTTGTCCCCAAAAAGGGAACCAATGAATTAAGAATGTGCGTTGATTACACCGGCTTGAACAAAGCATGCGACAAAGATCCGTTTTCTTTGCCTCACATTGACCAAGTCATTGACTCAACGGCTAGCTCGGAACTTTTGTGTTTTCTCGATGCATACTCAGGATACCACCAGATCAAGATGAGGAAGTCGGACCAATTGGCCACTTCGTTCACTACCCCATACGACATGTTTTGCTATGTCATGATGCCCTTTGGGGTGAAAAACGCAGGTGCTACCTACCAGCGGACAATGCAACGTTGACTTCACGACCAAATTGGTCGGAACGTTCATGCCTATGTGGACGATATCGCGGTGATGTCTAAAAAGTAAAACGACTTAATCTCTGACCTAAAAGAAACCTTTGATAATCTCCGGAAATACAACATGATTCTTAACCCTAAGAAGTGCGTCTTCAGGGTTCCAGCCGGCAAATTGTTGGGTTTCATCGTTTCCCAACGCGGAATCGAGGTCAACCCGGAGAAAATCAAGGCCATCTTAAACATAAACCGTCCGACATGCCTAAAGGACATTCAGCGACTAACAGGTTGTGTTGCAGCAGTTAGTCGGTTCGTCAGCCAACTTGGAGAGAAGACTCTGCCGCTGTACAAGTTGCTGAAGAAGGCGGACAAATTCACGTGGACGGATGAAGCAGATGCAGCATTGAAGCAGCTCAAGGAGATTCTTTCCTCAGTGCCCATCCTTGCAGCACCCGAGCCTGGAGAGTCCCTGTTAATTTACATGGCGGCAACCAACCGGGTTATCAGCATCGTCGTCGTGGTAGAGCGGAAGGAACCAGGCTATGAGCACGGAGTTCAACGACCAGTTTACTATGTGAGCGAGGTCTTGACGGAATCCAAGCAGCGTTACCCGCACTACCAAAAGATAGCTTATGGAGTATTCCTTGCTTCTCGGAAGCTGTGGCATTACTTTCAGGAGCACCCAATCACAGTGGTGAGCAAGACTCAACTGTCCGACATTATCAATTACAGCGACGCTACAGGAAGGGTCGCGAAGTGGGGCATTGAACTTGCCGCCTTCGAGATCACCTACAAGAGACGCGACGCTATCAAGTCACAAGCCTTGGCGGATTTTGTTGCAGATTGGACGGAGATGCCAGACGCTACTCCGTTGCTAGAACCAGAGTACTGGGTAATGCACTTTGACGGATCAAAGCTGCTCAATGGCTCAGGGGCTGGTGTATTGCTACAGTCACCAACAGGAGACAAGCTACACTACGTTCTACAGATCCACTTCGAGGCTACAAACAACATGGCGGAGTATGAAGGACTCATTCACGGACTACGTGTAGCCAAGGATATTGGCATCAAGTGCATAGTTTGCTGTGGAGATTCCGACTTGGTTGCCAGTAGGTGGCTGGCACCTGGAATGCGCGGAACCCTATGATGGCGGCATATCGAGACAAAGTGGACGAGATAGCCAAGAGCTTCTTGGGCTACGAAGTCAAGTATGTGCCTAGGGAGAAAAACGAGGCGGCTGATCTATTGTCTAATCTTGGATTAGGGCGCAAGCGAATTCCGCCAGGAGTTTTCCTAGAGCACCTGCGCACACCATCCGTGAAGGGGGCCGACATCGATAACCCGGATAGAGCTGACTCTTTTGTCAATATGGTGACTAAGATCCCTCCGGCTTGGACAAAACCGTTCATGGAATACCTCGAACACAGAACTTTGCCCAACGACGAAGTCGAAAGATGGAAAATAGTACGACGAGCAAAGGGTTATACCATAATCAATGGGAAACTCTACAAAAGGAGCACTACTGGTGTATACCTAAAGTGTGTTTCCCAGCTAGAAGGTATGGAAATCCTGCGCGAAATCCATCTCGAAGATTGTGGGCATCACGCCGCTCCTCGATCATTGGTCGCGAAAGCCTTCCGACAAGAATTCTACTGGCTGACCGTGAAGGCGGACGCCGACAAGCTGGTTGAGACATGCATGGGATGCCAGTATTATGCCCGGCAACCACATGTTCCTGCTGAAGAACTACGAACAATACAAATAACTTGGCCGTTTGCAGTCTGGGGGCTGGACATGGTGGGACTGTTACAGACGGCACCTTGTGGGTTTACGCATCTGCTTCTAGCAGTTGACAAGTTCACTAAATGGATAGAAGCTAAACCCATTAGATAGCTTGATGGGGCAATTGCCCTCAGGTTCGTCCGAGATCTAGTGGTGAGATTTGGTCTCCCACATAGCATTATCACCGACAACGGCAACAATTTATCACTCGGAGAACTGGAGGCTTCTTGCTGGGAGAAAGGCATCCGACTTGACCTTGCATCTGTGGCACACCCACAATCCAATGGTCAGGTTGAGCGAGCCAATGGATTAATTCTGCAGGGAATCAAGCCACGTCTTGAGGCACCGCTACATAGAGCAGCTGGAGCCTGAGCGGAAGAATTGCCATCTATGTTGTGGAGTTTGCGAACTACACCCAACAGATCCATCGGCTACACCCCTTATTTCATGGTATATGGAGCAGAAGCAATCCTGCCTTCCAACAAACTCCATGATGCACCAAGAGTTGCCGTCTACGAAAAAGATGACGCTGAAGAATCCAGACGCCTAGATGTGGACCTTCTCGAGGAGGAGCACGTTTTGGCATGCCAAAGATCCGCCATCTACCAGCAGAAGCTACACAGCTACCATAGTCGCTGCGTTCCGCATCGCTCGTTTAAAGAGGGGGATTTGGTGCTCCGACTTAAGCAGAAGAAGTCAAACAAATTATCCCCGCCATGGGAAGGACCGTTCATCATAAGCAAGGCGCTGCTCAACGGGTCTTACTACCTTGTTGACAATCGTGAACTAAAGGATAGACCCAACGAGGATCATAAGCGTAAGCGACGTGCCCCGGATGATGACTACCCGGAGCTTGATCGGCCATTGAACATAGCACATCTACATCCTTTTTACACTTAGCATTTTTTATCTAATTGTGTATCTCTTATATGATCAATGAAATAAAGCTCTCTGGTTCACTCATATTTCTGAGTCTTTTACCTCCTTTAGTGTTCATTTTTGGATCATGTAAAACCTTTATGCACAAGTATTGCGTTTGCACTTGTGAAAATTCTGCCTACGGGCGCTAGCTTAAGTTTTCTGGTCTACACGTTCTTTGTCGTTTTTATGTGGATTCTGGAGTAGTGACTTTTGGCACTTATTGTCGGCGATTTTGTGCTCAGGTTGTTGATGGTGCCATTGGGCATCATCACCTGAGTGCATGGTTCCGACAACGAGTCTTCCAACTCACGAAAAGTCAAGCATAAGAACCAAAGTAATGGATAAGCCAGCACTTGCTTAAACAATATATACATGCTAGAAACTAGTTCTTAAGTAGCAGGAAATAACAACCATTGTTTTCCACCTTAAGTTACATCAACAAGTTTTTTCCGCGCATACACCAAAGGTGAAACAAATATTACAAAGTTGTTTTTCATTCCTTTGGCGCAGGAGACTTGGAAGCAGCATCGTCACTAGCCGGAGAATCACCCTTAGCGTCGGCACTATGGTGGGACTCGGAGGAATCTTGGTTGACGTTGTCGATGGTGTTCATAGGCACGAAGACGTCGATGTCCACCAACTCGTCAACTCTGGTGTCATAACCTGCGAGTGACGAAACGATGGCTTCGTGATCAATCTCTTTGCCGTCATCGTCGACGTCGGGGATACCAGAGGTCACCGTGTCGATGTCGGCACCTTCATAGTGTGCTTTCACCATTGACAGCACCATCCTTGCGCCAGCCCATGCACATGAAGCTTTCCAGCTTGTGATACGCTCGGGGGCTCGGCGCAGAATCTCCGAGTACTTCGCCACGCAGTCCGATGCCTTGATGTTTATCTGGAGGGGCTTGGCAATCTCTTTGGCTTGGGTGATGGCGGTGTTGATAAAGTTGCCGGCAAGAACCATCCATTCCTTGGCTGGAGGAAGCAATCTGGTTAAACCCATAGGAGCTGCAAATTCCGACAAGGAGCGCATGAGTTCAACAATTCAAAGTACCCGGACTACAGAAATACAAGGCGGAGAAAACTTACTGAAGATGCTGGCCTCAGCTTGCCAGAGGGTATCCGCCAAGGATTGTTTGTCTTGTTGGAGGATCTTGTACGCCTCACCATGGCGGTGATTTTGCTCATCAGCAGCTCGCTTTTGATCTTTCAAGATCACGATATCCTCCTTCAAGCGGTTGATTTCCGCGGTGGCAGAGTCCTGCAAGGCTTTCATTGATTCTTCATGCATTTTCAGCATGTCTTCTCTCTCCTTTTTAAGGATCTTGTTCTCGCTATCCAGCTGCTAAATGTGCTTGGATTTCTCGACAATTTCCTTAGCCTTGGCAACATGTTCTGCAAGTCGGAGAAAGAACAGTACACAGTAAGTACTTGGAGAATATAGGCACAAAACCAAGACGGGATGCGCAAAAAGAAAATAGACTCTTGTTTTTTATGATCTGTTCCTTCAAGATGGCAGTTTTACCCTTTTCGGCTTCAAGATCTGCGCGCGTCTTCTGGTACTTGTCATTGTCCATACCCCTCCGATCATTCTCGTTCTGTGGAAAAAAGAAAAAAGTTAAACCGTTGTTTAGTCTATTTGGAGATTCTAGTCGGAAATTTTCCACCTAGACGCTCAGGGGATACCGCGAGAGTTTTTAACTTAGCAATATGCTTAGCTTCTCTTTAAGCATCTAGTCGGAACTAATTCAGTTCTCGATTAGAAGCTTGGGGGCTATAGTGTAAAGTTTTTAACTCAAATATCTGCTTAGATTTTCTTTAAGCATCTAGTCGGAACTAATTCAGTTACAACTAGAGGCTTGGGGGCTACAGTATTGAAATTTATAAAGACTGCGCATGCTACTCTTAAAGCATCTAGTCGGAACATTTCATTCCATCTAAATGCTTGGGGATACAGTGAGAGTTTTTTCTAACTTAGTCACTCTTAGAGCATATAGATGCAAAACCTATGGTTTTCTGTCTACATCCTCGGGGGCTACAGTGGGATACTCATATGAAATGCAAAAGGCAAAGTAAAACTTACAAGTGCAATGATCTTGAGATTTGTAGCGCTCTCGGCTAGCAGCTTGCCAAAGGATATGCTATTTCCTCGCAATATTTCTGCTTGTCGGAGGAGCTCCTCAAGACCGCACGTCGGAGATGTCGGTGCTGCTCCAGGAACCAGAGTTGTGATGCTCGGCGTAAGCGCCGGGTAACCTATCTTTGGGAACTCAAATGGTTTCTGGGGAGCAAGGGCGCCGCCTTCGGCATAAGTACCAGCTTCCACCACCGCCTTGCCGCCACCGATGGCATCCTTAGCCGGAGCTTCAGCCATTTGTTGAGTGGTGCTCTCCTGCGTTTCCTGCTCGCCGACAACCGCGAGTTCGGTAGAGGCGCCAGAGTCCACTTCCATGGCAAAAGGGCCTGATGCCTCCTTAGCTTGTGAGCTTGTCGGGGCAAACGAGGGCTTGAGGGCAGGAGTAGCAGGGGCGATGGCGGGGGAGGCGTCGTGATGCAGCATGTCTTTGGTGTTTCGAGAAGCCCCCGATGTTTTGGAGGTCTTCTTGAGGCTGGTCGTGGCTTTCTTCCTGAAACGTGCAAAATGCATAAGTACAGGAACAAGACAGATAAATAGACAATGTCGGAGAATGAGAAGCTTACACTAATGGGGGTGCTTTGGCAAAAATCCCGATGGTTCTTCTCTTTTCCGCCTCCAGGGCGGCGCTAGTATTTTTGGAGGCTCCACCCTCCGTCTTCTTCTTCTTGCCTCCGTCGGCAGCGTCAGAGGTGGAGCTCTTCCGCTTTCGCGCCAAGGGGACTTCGTCGTCGGACACGACCGTGACTTCCTTCATCTTTGGATCGTAGATTTGGGCAGCTAGGTTGCCCTCCTCTAGATCGCTAAGCTGTTAAGTAAGAAATCACCGTGTTAGATAAAAAGACATTTGCAAGACGGAAGAACTGTAGTATATGTCATGCACGGAAAATAAAAACCTACCTTTGGGCACTTGCCGTCTTCGAAAATGTCATAGGTGATGGTGGAGTCACGCTTCTTATCCTTCACCTTGACGATGTCCTTAAGGCGGAGCTTGACGGAGTCGCTCGAGAAGTTGTCCATGGAGATGCAGAGACTATCCCTTCGGTCGCTGGTATACTCGTGCATGTACTTCGCGCGGTGCTACAGAGGTTGGATTCGCCTGATGAACCAGCACATGGCTAGGTCCAAGCCGGTCAAACTCGTCTCTACAATCCATTTGTTCCGCCTTATAGCGTGAGAAGCATCGAGGTCGGAGGGAAGGGAGGCTTGGGATCTCCATGTGGAAACTTCAGCGGCGGCTCCGTCCACGAAGTCCAGGTACGTTACTTCTCGGCTCGCTAGAGGAATGTCGGGGCAGTAAAAGTATGTCTGTTGCCAATTCTTGCAGGACTCGTGGCCGACGATGTCGGGGAACCGCCAGCCAGGTCGAATCTTGAAGCTTGTGGTGCCGCAGTTCCTAAGCTCCTCCTTACTATGTCCGGCTTCACGTTTGATAGTGAAGAAGTACACAAAAAGGTCTAACCTAGGCCTTATCCCTAGATATCCCTCGCAAAGTGTCGCGAAGTTGCTAAGCACTAAGATACTATTGGGGGAGAGGTTATGGGGCTGGACCCTATAGTGGTTTAAGACGGAGAGGAAGAAGTGGGAGATAGGAAGAGAAACGCCGCGTACCAGCTAAGCTTTTAGGTACACCTTTTCTCCGGCTTGGGGAGAAGGTGTTACCTCGCCGGCCGGCGCCGCCCGCCAAACAAGCCCCTCCGTCGCGGGGAGGTAGCCTTCGGCGACCATCTCTTGGATATCGCGGTCGGTGATGTCCGAGTCGCGCCAGTCACCCTTGTGCGAATCTGGATCCTCCTCCAGTGGCTCTAGCGCCGCCAAATTTTGGTCGCCGCCGGTGGACTCGATCACCGCCGATGCGGGGATGACCAAACCCTCTGGGGGCACGACGACGGAGCCCGCCAGCTTCGCCACGGCTTCCCTCGACGCCGCCATTGCTAGAGAAGTGCTGCTGCTAGCCATGGGGTGAAGATTGGGTGCGACTGGTGCAGATGGGAGCTAGGGTTTTTTTGAGGTTTCTCGCGGAGAGCTCGAGGAGACGCGCGGCTGGAGTAATAAGATGATGCGAGAAGAATGAGGTAAAAAGTGGAAATTTCCCCACGGTTACTATTTATCATCCTCGGTGTCAAGATTCATGCAGCTTGATCGGACGGTTGCCGCGTAGACGACGTGTTTGCGAACGTGCGCAAAAATTTCGCCACGTCTCCAACCGTCGCCACCAATGGTTCGTATCGCTCGCGCGGGAAAATCAGATATGATTGCGTTCTCTGCATGTGTGAGTTACGAGGCGTCGCTGACATAAGCCTACGTCGTCCTAGCTGACATGGGTAGATGAGCCGTCACATCGAAGATTCCGACATAGACGAATTCAATGCGACTATGGAGGAGTACAATGGAAGACTCAACATTTTTCCGGCTTACAAGTTAAAGACGGAGAAAAATTTGCAGGGTTCTTTGGGAGGACTACAAGATATTGCTTGACGATTTGCCGACATGCAACTAGACGGAGCATTCATCTGAAAAGGCAAGACGGCGCAAGATCTCGGAGTTCTCCGGGGGCTACTGTTGGGGATATGCTATATGGGTATACTCATAACATGTCACTTATCCGAATAACCCGGGTGGCCCATAGTCGGTAGCATGGCCTATGGCCTGCTGGGCGGCCCAGTTAGATGGATCTAGAAGGGAGGCCCATGTCGGATAAAGGAAGGCTACGGTGGAGTCACCAATGTACCCGGAGCCTTGGAGTGCAAGATACACAAGACTATTAATAGACAGTGTAGGACTCTGTAACCTATCCGTCTAGGACTTTTCCCTGTAACCCTAGGACCTAGCGACTATATAAATCGGGCCTATGGGAGCCTTTAGGGCACAATCTCAGACGATAACTTAGACTCTCTAGTCACCTCGCACAGCGAACCAATCCCTGTAACTCGGCGTATTGCCCTTTGTAACATCCCTAAAATCATGTTTCAAAACTCATGCATATCATCCACGCATCCATGATCATGTAGAGTTTCATATCAAAAATCAATTCAAAAACAGGAGCATATGAGCTCATTATTTTATGTGATCAACATTAAATCAAATGCTACTTTCCAATGGGAGATTGTTGTTCATGAATCAAACCTTATTACTCTCAGATTGTATTGCTTGATTCCTAGTGCCTAAACCAAAATTTACAAAACAAATATGGGTTTTGAAACCAAATTCAAAACTTGATCAAACCAAGTGCAATGTCACTGTTATTTTATTTGATCAAAAGAACCAAGCTTGTACAGAGAGACCACATGTTTTTATGCCCAGAATTGTGAATGTTGCACTCTACAAAAATCCTGAAAAGGTTTAAATTTAAATAGCTTTTGAAATCATTTGAAAGTGATTTCTGAAAATGCAAATAGAAAAAGAAAAGGAGAAAAGAAATGGAAAAGGGCCGGCGCCACCTTTCCAGCCCAACAACAGAAGCGGCCCAAAAGCCAGCCCACCCGGGTTTCCCCCTCTCCCTCTGTTTCTCACCCCGCACGCGTGTACCCACTCGCTGACGACTGGTCCCTCACTGCCGCGTCACCCTTCGTCCTCAATCAACGCCGACGACCACCTCGCCGCTGCTGTTTCCCCGCACTGATGCCGCGCTTAAATTGCATTGTTACGGAGAGTGATTTCCGCCCCCGCTCTGGCTATAAGACCCCCTCCCCTCGCCGCTCATTTCCCCTTGTTACAGACGCAATGCCACCAGGCTGCCCATATTTCACAGAACTCCGCCGCGGTACCGACGAACTCCGGCGGTGAATTCCGGTGAGCTCTCCGTGCCCCTTGACTTCTAACCTTGCCAGTACAATCACTGCAACCTTGCGCATCTCCTAACCCCTCTGGTGCATGCTAGGATCATCCAGAGCCTCGTCAACATCAACGACAGCACGAGTCCGACGAAACCATCAACTTCGGCAAGCTTTCCTGGTGAGTTCCGACCGCGCCTTGCCCTCTCCTTGATACTCGCATGACCAGCACCACTTTGCGCATCTGACGCACTGTTTATTTTGCCCTGGCATGATCTGTATCTTCGCCAACGTCAACGAGCAGCCGTACCCGACACCTTCGCGAACTCCGGCGAGGAATCCCTGAAGGTTCCGAGCGCCCCACCGTCAACGAAGACCACCTTGAGCGTCAGCATCGTCACGCGATCTCGGTAAGCCACCCCACAATCTCTCTCGCCTCCTGTATTGGCCGGAACACCATCGCCTGAAAGCGCCGCCGCCACTCGCCGCTGCCAGCGCCGCCAGTTAGTGGTCGATAGACCAACGGCCGTTAGATCTTGATCCATCGGCTAGGATAGAATCACTTAAGTGAAGGGGTATGCTAGATATGTGCCGCACGATCCTCTTTAGATCCAACGCTCCACATAGCGCGATCCACGCGAACCGGTACGCACCAATCAGAACATGACGCGTGGCCTGAGTTTTATTTAAAAAGACAGAAACTTTTCTATTATAAGTTCAAACTTGCAAAATTCATAACTTTTGATTCCCACGTACAAATTTGACAAATTTTATATCAATGGAATCAGGAGAGAAAGCCCTTTCCATATATGCAATGTGTTTAATGTTTTGTTTCTGTTAAAATGGTTATTTTTACAGAAACATGTGTAGGCCTATTTTGTGTATATTAATTAATTGAGAAATGGTTTAATGTTCAAATAAAGTTTGTTTGGCAAGTTTAGAACTTGTTTATGATTCAGTACTGTGCACTTGTCTTGTTGAGTATAGAAAATCATCTCATATCGTGTTGCATGCATCCATATATTTTTGCTTGTATTTATTTTGTATGTGATTTGGTGCTATCATTTGATGTGTAGATTTTGGTGCAAATAGTGATTGTGATTGTGAGGATTGTAGCTACTCTCCAAACTACCAAGGCAAGTGGTGCTTCATGATTTTATCCCTATGTTTTTCAACTATGCATTAGAAATATTTTGCTAGTCTTGCATGGTTATATTTTACTTATATGCTATGCTTGGGAAATTGTAGTTGTAGAATTGCTAGAAATTTCTAAGTTAAGATGCTTATCTATGCCATGCTTATACTAGCTAGTAGCAACCAAGGGTGGCTATATGTTCATGCTATGAATAAATATTTCTAAGTCTTTGGACTATGTTTTTACTTAATAAAACAACTAAGTGAATGAATCACCTAGGTGGAATGGTTGTGAATGGGTTATGTTGAGTGGTTACACAAGGCCCATTTCTATGGTTTACCTTGTGTATCTCACTTGTGGAAAGCCACCCAGGAACAAAGGGATTTGAGAGGCCAAATGTTAAGAAGCTTCTAGTGCAGCCACTTGGCAATATGGGCTCTGCCTGGATCATATAGGTTGCAATAACTTAGCCATTTGGACAGTTGGTGGTAGTGGGATTGATAGGTTGGAGCGCGTCCATTTGGTCTAAGGGAAGGCTTCTGAAAGGTCCTGTCTTGGTGAAAATCAAGTCTTGTGGGGAAAGTGCACAACCACTTTAGATGGAAGAATCTAAGTACTTAGCCATGTCCCTGGTATTGGACAATTTGAGCATCAAGACATGGAAGCTATCAAGAATCTCCTCATCCCAATTTCTAAGTAAAACTTGTGGATGAACAAATGTGAAGGACCCCAATGTCTATTGGTGGTTCCTTGGGGAAAAATATTGACAAAGAAAAACTTAGTGTTTTCAACTGATAGGCAAAACCTATTTTGAGCAAAGCAAGCCTAAGCTACACTTAGCCAAAATGCATATAGTATTTAGTCCACCAATATTATACTAAGGTATCACTTGACAATACTATTCCAATGTATTGACCCACTGTGGCTGTAACTTGTGATGTTGCAGGTTATTCTGATGATGATTAGGAGTCATGAGTCTACACTCAACATGCTTGCCTGTGGCACATGAAGATGAAGACTTATTTATCTATTTACTCATTTAAACTCTTGTACTAGGCCTGTGGCCATGGAGTTGTAAAAGACTATGTTTGTCTCTGGAATGACTGTAATAATGACCTTTGTTTTTGTGTACTTCATCTTAAACTGTGGATGCTAGCATTGATCCAGGGACTAGCATTGCAATCACAGGGATCCTTTTCCTTTATAAAGGAGGGATCTTACAGATGGTATCAGAGCACTGTGTTGCATGTAGGATTATGACCCTAGGGTTGGAAACCACTAAGGAAAAATTTTCAACAAACTCCCACACTTGTCTTTTCTTCTCGTAAACTTTTCTAATCTTCTTTCTCATCTCTATTTGTAGATGAACTCCATCAACGAAGCCGTGAAGAAGGGACCACTCATGACTATGACTTTGGAATGTGAGACATAGTTCCCCAAGGCTCTCAAGGACCTCATGGTTTCCATGGGAATACATGGTGCAGCTGCGTACAAAGGCTTTCCTGTGATGGATGAAGGAGGTGCTCACTATCGAAGTCGAAGACGACGTCCTGGGGCACAAGGATTCAAACGGAGAACGTTAAAGGATGCGCGAGGCACTGGCGAACATGATAGCGTGAACCAGATGCAGAGGGGAACACAGGGCTCACCGGAATGGCTCGTCGGAGTTGAGTCAAGCTTCGGCCGTTTCCAGATGTCGACGAGGGCGACGACCTAAGGCGATTCAGGATGAAATAGAAGCATGAGAAGATGTGCGAGATGATTGCAAAGCAGGTCGTGTGAACCAGAAGGCAAGGCGTGCTCGCGACTCACCGTGATGGCTCGCCGGAGTGGTTTGGGACAGCGGCGGCGCGAGCTTGATTGTGGACAGCCTAGCGGCGCTCTGTGGTTGGTGAGTGAGGGGAAATGAGCGGAGAGGGGAGGGGATCTTATAGCCGGAGCAGGGACGGAGATTGCACTCGCATTCATCGTCAATTAAGCGGAGTAAAATCGCGGCAGTGATGGGGGAAGAAACGGGCGGCGACGGCGTCTGCGCGCGGGATTTGGGGAAGAAGGAGCTGACGTGGAGAGGGTCCACTGATCAGTCTTTGCGGGGTAAGCTTGCGCGCGTGGAAGAGGGAGGGGGAAGGGCTGATCCGGGTGGGCTCGTGGGCTGCTTCTGCTGCTGGGCCTGTTTGGTGGCGCCGACCCTTTCCTTATCCTTTTATCTTTATATTTTTCATGTTACATGGGGACACAAGAAAAATTATTTTACTTTACATGTTGCTTGAAGAGGACAAGACAAATACACTTCCATAACCAATTCTCTGAGAGTTTGATATAAACTCTTGTGGGGAAAAGAAGCTTGCTACAACACTCTGCACTTAGAGTCCCAACGAAAAGTGGCCACGATTGTTTCCATCAAGGGTATATTTTGGCGTCGTTGCTGGGGAATTGGTGAAGGTACACCACAATTGCATCCTCACCAAGTTTGAAGAACAAGGTAGTTCCCACGACACTTACAGGTATTTTCTGGCACTGTCATCTTTATCAACTTGTGCAACAAACCAAGCTTGGGGAGGTTGCACCACCGTGAGCTTTTCATTCTCCTTTTAGATTTTTAAAGTATTTTACTTTGTCTTGTTTTTAGTCTTTTTAATTTTTCCTTAAAAAACAAAAAAACTCATAAAACTTAGTTTCAAATTTGTATTTGCAAACATGGGAGAAAGAGGAACAAAACTTTGTGACTACACAAACATTCCTAATGATCAATTCGTAGCTAGACCCATTACCACTCCCGAAATCACTAGTGAAAATTTTGAAGTAAGTCCTAGTATTTTAAACCTTATAACTAAAGAACAATTTGGGGAGTGCTGGTGGGGATTCCTCTATGCATTTGCATGATTTTTGTCAAATTGGTGATATGCAAAAGTTTAAAGATGTGGAAAATAACATTGTCAAACTTAAAATATTACCATTTTCACTAAGAGATAGAGCTAAAGAATGGTTATTATCACTTACCACTGCTAGTATAAACTCTTGGATGACTTAAAAGAAGCTTTCATTAATAAATACTACCCACCTGTTAAGATTCTACAAAACAGAAATAGTATCTTATCATTTAGACAAAATGATAATGAACATGTAGCAACAGTTTGGGAGAGAGTTAAAAACATGCTTAGATCTTTCCCATCATATGGAGTAAATGAATGGAATATATTGCATTCTTTTTATAATGGCTTAAATATCATGTCAAGAAGCATTCTAGATTTCGTTGCGGGGGGTGCATTTATGAGTAAAACTGTGCCTGAAGCTAAAAATATCCTAGAAAGCATGATCCGCAACCATAGTCAATGGCATACTGAAAGAGCACCAAACCCATCTAAGAAAGTTAACTCCATTGAAGAACCAGAGTCTGCAGGAAGTAAACTTGATGCCATATTTGCCTACATATCTAAGCAAAATACCGATAATGTTCCTCTACAAGAGTTAGTAACAAACACCAATGAAAGTGTAGATGTCAACTACATAAGAAACTTTGGTAGTATTGGATATGGGAACAACTATAATAACTTATATGGTAGACCACCTTATGCTCCAAACAACTATGGTAGCCTTCCTTTTTTTTCCACATCCTAATGCTAATGAAAATAAATGGAAACTTGCTACCATTCCACAAGCTAATGAGAACTTCGAGAAACAACAAGAGCCTAATAAAATATTAGTGAACAAGTATCTCACCATTCCACCATGATAGAAGAACTTCATAAGTCACGTTCATCCATAAATTCTCATATTAAGGGTTTACAAAACCAAGTGGCTCGCTTGGACAAAGCTCTATCAAAACTCACTGATAATCAAGCAACCTTGTTAAGCGTGTCTGCAAGAAAACCACAAGGACCACTAGCCATAGGTATGAACTCTATTACCATCACAACAAGTACACCATATTTGGGAGAAACTTAAAATTAATTAATGAATTATAATGATTTTCTTGAACCACTATTATCACAACTAAATATCCGAGTGGTGGAAGAACCATTAAAAGGTGACAAAGAAACTACTATGATTGAAAATGAAAAAGAACCAACAAATTATAAATGAGTAGAAGAATTCAAAATGCTAAGTGAAACAAAATAACCTCTACTTGATATTGATAAATGTAGCTTGCATGAACTCATTAACTTGTCGCAAAAGTTTTATAATGATCCATCTTTTAATGGTCTAAAAGAAAATATTGAAAGATATAATAATGAAGCTATTATACCACCTAATATTGGGGATGTATGGCTACCCAAGATATTAATTGCTATTGGAAAATAGACACATCATGTTATTCAATATTTAGGATCTAGTGTCTCAGTTTTATCTAAAGATCTATATGATTTACTTGATTTGAAACCTATGAAAAAATGCTCTATAGATATTTTACTTGTTGATGATTCATCTAAACATGCTTTAGGAAAAGTTAAAGATATCATGGATGAATTGCATATGACATTTGTACCTGATGATTTTATTATCATGGACATGGGGAGCAATACCTCAAGTCCTATAATACTTGGTAGACCCTTTTTGAGAACCATAGGTGCAGTCATTGATACAAAAGAATGAAATGTGAAGTTTTAGTTCCACATAAGAAATGTATGGAACACTTTACAAGAAAGGAGGTAGCAAAAAAGCAAAATCTATTGTCAACACCCGGATTTTTAATCCCAGATGCATGTTATGCCATACTTCGCAATCCCAGGATTACCATTTTTGCGAGACATAACAAAATTTGATACCACAGTACATCATCCATTACAAACCATACATAAGGTCTTACACAAATAAGGATCTCATGATCCAGTTCTTAATACAACTCAAGCAGCGGAAATACGTAATAATAACGGTAGCGTAGGCGAAGCTCCAGCTTCGGGGTCACAGGCAATGCTGACGATGGGAGATGATCCTAGTTGTCGCAACCTTCCTGGGGTCCATCCTCCTGGTACTCCTCTTCATAGTCTGGCCATGGGAATAGCCAGGGACAAATCCATGAGTACTCTTTAAGTACTCGCAAACTAGTACTAACAAGTGAAGGGTGTTTTTGTAGTAGGACACTAAGCTCTAGGGTTGTTTTGCAAAAAGCCAGATTTACCTCTACTAAGTTCAGAGGCAAAGAATGCTAGTTGAAGTTTTATAACACCTAAGTGGGAACTTGTATCTCATATCACAACTCTGTTGTGGTCAAGTCAAAGTCTCAGTTCATTTCATTAAGTCATTTTGAAAACATCTGACGGGGGAACAGTATGGCCACTCCAACTGTCCATAACAGCGGACGCGGCTATTCGAATAGTTTGACACTCTGCAGAGATTGTACACTTTCACCACAACATTCGATACATCCGTCAGGAACAAATCCTGAATTCACCATACTCAGTATGCGGATAATCAATCCTAACCTTTCAATTACACGCCCTAGTATAAGCACCTCTCCTGTGAGTTTGGCCTCCCAACCATGACCAACTATCATCTTGGGTACTGCACAGGTGGACAATCTTCACAAGGTAGCCTCAGCTCATACCTTGGTCGTGAGGGAACCAATACTAAGGTATATAAGTTTCAAGTCAAGCCCTACCCAATTCTCGGGTATTGTGGTTGTACGGTAAAATTGGAATGGTATCGCATCCAGACAACCATCAGTTTTATAAAGGGCTAAGGCTCATGCCTCAACATTTTCATCACCATAAATCATCTGGGGTTCGGAAACACATGTCCAAAACATCTCAATAGAATGATCCATCATTCCAAGGTTTTCATAACCATTTTTCCACCAAGTATTCCCATCTATGTTGATCAGGTTTTATGCTTAGCACTAGTGTAAGATCCCTCCTTTGTAAAGGAAAGGATCCCTGTGATTGCAATGCTAGTCCCTGGATCAATGCTAGCATCCACAGTTTGAGATGAAGTACACAGAAACAAAGGTCATTATTACAAATCATTCCAGAGACAAACATAGTCTTTTACAAACTCCATGGCCACAGGCCTAATACAAGAGTTCAAATATATAATAAGATAAGTAAGTCTTCATCTTCATGTGCCACAGGCAAGCATGTTGAGTGTAGACTCATGACTCCTAATCATCATCAGAATATCCTGCAACATCACAAGTTACAGCCATAGTTGTTGGGCCACGCAGAGATAAAACAAAACTTTTTCCCTCTAACGTGGTGATCCCAAGACCTAGCTGAGGTAGAAGGCCACGAGGTTTACCACTAGAGGCACGGTTGCGGATTACTGATGAAGCGCGTCGGCTGATGCAGTGCAGTCCTCATGATCCGATCGTCCTGGTGCTGATCGCACAGCACCACTGCTGGTATCCACACGTACAAGGAGGAGCACCGGCGGCGAACTGCTAGGTTCGTTACGGCGGCTGGACTGCTGTGGAGCTAGGGTTTCCAACACATGGAATGACCTAACCGAACAACGATTAACCTTTCTGGGTTACTGTGCTCCACTATATATAGGGAGTGAACGTGGGATCGGCTCTCGCGGCCCATTCACTAAAGCCCATATAACACTAGTCACCGTGAGTCCAACTCACTAACTCAGTCCTAATCTGGTTTAGGTCCAACCCAACCAGATTACAGATTTGGATCCAATCCGAACTTGCTCCCGCTCTTAAGTGTGTGACCCCGCAGGCTCATGGTTACTTGGACACGATTAGAGTCCGACTCACAATCGATCAATTGGCATCGGCTCCTAGCAGAACATGCCGATTCCCAAGTACCAAAGAGTCATGACGACTTGCCTTTTCAATGCGACTTACGTCTGAGTCCCTTTTGCCTCACGATATACCTTGTCAGACTATAGGCGAATATATGTCATCCCTTAAATAGTCCGACTCTCTTCTCGATCCGAGATAAGTGATTCACCCGACTAACTCTTAGCCGATTGCCTCGGTTAACACTTAACCGAGTCGTGCATGGCCATGCTTTCCGAATCATATCTCACGAGAGGGCCCAGAGAATATCTCTCCGAGTGGAGGGGCAAAATCCCATCTTGGTTATCCACATCACGCAGCTTGATTCTCAGTCGACCCGAACCCTGCCTTTATAACTGCCCAGTTACGGATCAGCGTTTGACAGAACCTAAGTCGGTGATCCTCAACTCGGACTATGCAACAACCTCAGGTCTAAGGATTACATTGATTGAGATATACAAATGACAACTAGTTCGTTGTACCTCAATATGGGTCAATCCGACTCGCTAAACTCTTTAGCCGAATCTGTGTAAGTTGGAATAGCATCTCCATGCCCATGACAAGTGGAACCGAGTCATCAAGCCAACTTTCACATTGGTCTAAGTTGTGTGTCCAACACAACCTCAATGACCAAGGATATTTAGTACAAACAACATGAATGCATAGTTCCACAACTGAATCACATATTCAATGATACACATCAGATGTTCATACAAGGACTACTTAATAACTTTATGAATACAATGGGAAATATCATCATACATGATTGCCTCTAGGGCATATTCCCAACAATAGTGGGTCAATACATTGGAATAGTATTGGCAAGTGATACCTTAGTAGAATATTGGTGGACTAAGTACTATATGCATTTTTGGCTAAGTGTAGTTTAGGCCTGCTTTGCTCAAAATAGGTTTTGCCTATTAGTTGAAAACACTAAGTTTTTCTTTGTCAAAATCTTTCCCAAGGAACCACCAATAGACATTGGGGTCCTTCA
The DNA here is from genome assembly GCA_916181665.1 of Avena sativa. NCBI lineage: Eukaryota > Viridiplantae > Streptophyta > Magnoliopsida > Poales > Poaceae > Avena > Avena sativa. The sequence continues at coordinate 178,716,562 of OV702284.1, read as the reverse complement.
CCCTTGTTCAACCACAAGTTTTTTACTTAGAAATTGGGATGAGGAGATTCTTGATAGCTTCCATGTCTTGATGCTCAAATTGTCCAATACCAGGGACATGGCTAAGTACTTAGATTCTTCCATCTACAGAGGTTGTGCACTTTCCCCACAAGACTTGATTTTCACCAAGACAGGACCTTTCAGAAGCCTTCCCTTAGACCAAATGGACACGTTCCAACCTATCATCACACTACCACCAACTGTCCAAATGGCTAAGTTATTGCAACCTATGTGATCCAGGCAGAGCCCATATTGCCAAGTGGCTGCACTAGAAGCTTCTTAACATTTGGCCTCTCAAATACCTTTGTTCCTGGGTGGCTTTCCACAAGTGAGATACACAAGGTAAACCATATAAATGGGCCTTGTGTAACCACTCAACATAAACCATTCCTTCCATTCTACCCAGGTGTTTCATTCACTTTGTTATTTTATTAAGCAAAACACAAGTCCAAGGACTTAGAAATATTTTATCATAGCATGAATATTTAACCACCCTTGGTTGCTACTAGCTAGGCTAAGCATGGCATGGATAAGCATCTTAACTTAGAAATTTCTAGCAATTATACAACTACTAGGATTTCCCAAGCATAGCATATAGACAAAATATCCATGCAAGTCTAGCAAAATATTTCTAATGCATAAGTGAAAACATAGGAATAAATCATGAAGCACCACTTGCCTTGGTAGTTTGGAGAGTAGCTACAATCCTCACAATCACAATCACTATTTGCACCAAAATCTACACATAAAATAATAGTACCAAATCACATACAAAATAAATGCAAGCAAAAATGTATGGATGCATGCATAATGCCATGTGATGATTTTCTACAGCAAACTACACAAGTGAACAGTACTGATTCATATACAAGTTCAAAACTTGCCAAACAGACTTTATTTGACATTAAAACATTTCCAATTATTTATTATACACAAAATAGGCCTACACATGTTTCTGTAAAAACCACCATTTTAACAGAGGCAAAATATTTAACACATTGCATAGATGGAAAGGATTTTCTCTCCTGATTCCACTGATATAAAAAATTTCAAATTTGGACGTGGCATTCAAAAGTTATGAATTAAACAAATTCAAACATCTAATAGATATAATTCAGAATTTTAAATCAAAGCACATGCCATGCGGCGCTTTCTAATTGGCTGGTATCGGTTCAGCCGGATCACGCTTCTGAGCCGTTAGATATAACTAAAACACGCGGTCAGATATGATCCATACCTCTTCGCCTAGCTTCTAATCTCACCCACTGGATTTAGATCCTACGGTCACATATCTATCGACCACAGACGGGCGGCGCTAGCGGCGGCGGCTCTGTCAGAGTCATTGCCGACGTTCTAGGTCGCGCGGGAGAGGGAGAAGGGGCTTACTGTTCTCGTCGTGTGCTGATGATGCTCAAGGTCGGCTTCGATGGTGAAGGGGCGCGCAGAGGTGGTCGCTGGAGCTCGTCGGAGTCGTGCACGGCTTCCGGTGGCTGCAGACGTCAACGTTGCCGAGGCTCTATGCCGTCCTTGCACAAAATAAACGCAAGATAGTTTCAAGGAGGAAGCAAGGGGCGCTTGATTCGTACCGTGATTTCTCACCGGAGAGGAGGAAAGCGTCGGGCACTTGCGGTCGTCGTCGTTGGCGAGACTCCAGATGGTCCTAGCATGCAACAATGGGATGAGAAGATGCGCAAGGATGCTGCGATCAGTCTGGCAAACTTAGACGGCAAGGGGCGACGAGAGCTTAACGGAATCGCACGCCGGAGTCTGTCGGTACTGCGGCGGTGTGAGGGCAAATACTGGCAGCCTGGTGGCGCTCCTGGCTAGCTTTGTTGCGGGAAATGGTCGCGAGAGGGAGGGGTTTAAGTAGGCAGCAGCGCGACAGGAAAAACCCGCGGAATCAAGGCTAATTACGCCGCACCATTATCAGCATCAACGGCAGCGGAGACGTGGTCTGCGGGCGGGATTTGGGGACAACGGAGTGACGTGGCTGCAGCGTCCACTTGTCAGCGAGAGGGTATGCGCGAACGCGGTGAGAAACAAAGGGAGAGGGGGAAACCCGGGTGGGCTGGTTGCTGGCCTGGTTTCGCTGTTGGGCCTAAAGTCTGGCGCCAGCCTTTTCTTATTTCTTTATTCCTTTTCTTTTTCTGTTTGAATTTCTAGGAAACATTTTCATGTGATTTCAAAACCATTTGAATTCAAATTTTTTTCCTGGATTTTTGTAGAGTGTAGCACTCATATTTCTGGGCATAAAATCATGTGGTCTCTCTGTATTGGCTTGGTCCTTTTGATCAAACAAAATAAACAGTGACAAAGCACTTGATTTGAACAAGTTTTGAAAATGATTTTAAATCCACATTTGTTTTGTAATTTTTGGTTTAAGCACTAGCAATCAAGCAAAACAATCTGAGAGCAACAAGGTTTGGTTTTGAAACAAATAATCTCCCATTGGAGAGTAGCATTTGATTAATGTTTGATCACATAAAATCATAGCTCCCAAGTTCTGTTTTCTTTCAAAATGAGTTTGAATTTGATCCCTAGATGTTATGCATGCATGATATGAAATCTTTGAAAACATGATTTTAGGGATGTTACAACTAGCATCTACAAGTGGGGGTAAGTACTAATGAGGGGTGGTAAACTAGTGGATTTTAACTAAGTTCAATCTCATGCCTTAGGATGACATAAAGATTATCTAGCTTAGGCCAAATTTTATGTTCTTTATGCAACCTTCAATTATCTCTCTAGAATCTACCATTCACTTAAGTAAACTCTAAGTAATAGCTTTGATAAAGAAATAAAGTATAAAGCTTACAAGTAAAACTAGGATTGGGTATCATCAAATGTATCTAACCAGGCATGCTTAGTGCATTGCATAGGTTATTTAACTCTCATAATTGCAAGTGTTAGCTTGCCTTGTGCAGAGCAGTGGTTGAAGTTCTCCTCGGCTTCTTCTTCGTAGTATCCTCCTTCTTCCTCGTATCCTTGGTCGGTACTAGCGTCTATAAATACGAGGTACACAATCACCAAACAATTCTTAACTAATTTCAATCATCACACAAAAGGGTCCTATAGATGATCTAGCATTATCACTAACATTACAATATTAAAGCTTGGTTTAATTCCTTTTATTTTTAGAAAAGTAATTTCTACTCATTGAAAAACTACTTAAGATTTAATATTCTCCAAACCAAACATGGGATCATGTTGACACATGTCATCACCACATATTTTAGTCCATTGGAATGTGATTTAAAGTGTTTTCACAATTTAATAAGGTTTAACCTTTTATTTTACTTAAATAAAGTGACTAGAAATGCCTATGTGGCATTCTTTTATTACTTGAACATTATTTCTGTAAGTAAACCCAAATGTTTTTATATATTCTGAAAGGTATGATCAAATATGATTTTTGAGAGTTGGAATCAACTCAAAAGCTTTTATGGTTTAAATTTGAAAAATGTTTGAATGCAGAAAAGGTTCTGCCTTGCTATTTTTACCAAGGTTGATCTATAGATTCAAATGATTTGAATCCAACGGGCTTCGATTAAGCATTTCAATATCTTTCTAACAAAATTGGTTTCATTCAATTTGGTTCACTGAATCGAGCTGGGTTGATTTTTGAAAATGGGTACACAACTAGGTTTGAACTTAAATGGAAAAAGTTAAATGCAAACGAGTGGGCTGCGCGGGAAACGATACTAGGCTGGCCTGCTAAGCACAGCGCTTACGCGGGCTGGTTAAGTTGCTGTCCCCATGCGTCAGTGAGACAAGGGGGTGCGAAGCGGTACGGGGCAACGTGGTGCGTTGGATTAGAAGTAAGATCAACGGCTGAGGGTCGTCGTCGACGATGAACTAGTCACCGGCGAGCTCGAACCGCAGCAGCGCAGTGGGGGTCATGGGAGGCTCACCGGGGCTCAGGCGAGGGTCGGCGAGGCGGGCGAATGACGAAGTCGACGACGGCGAACCTCCTGGTACCGGCAGCTTCTCCTGTGGTGAACGAAATCGACGGCACCCTTCTTCTCCAGAGGCGGCCTGCTCCGGCCAAATTCCGGCGATGCGCTGCTCGCCTTGCTCCGGAAACGGGGTGGAACGATTAGTGAGGAGAGGGGAGTGAGATGGTGTGAAGAGTTTGAGCGAGGGAGGCCTCTATTTATAGTATCGACGACGAGACCGAACGGAATGGGCAGGCGACGGTGGCGACATGGCTACGGGCTGCTAGAGGCATGGCCGGCGGTGGCGATCAATCGGTGGTCTCCTGGCGATGCTCTATGCTTTAATGCGCGTGTAGGGGAGGTGGTAAACGGTCTGGAACATGTGATGCTCTGCGCGGTAGAGGCGGCGAACTTGACGGCGAGCGGTGGCTACGGGGCATGGGGCGGCGAACGGGGATGTCTGGCGGTCTCCTGGGACGGTGGTGATCGTGTATGCACGCGGCGAGGGCGACGCGCGGTCTGTGGGCGTGTGTCAAGGGTGGCGCTCTGGCGCATGCTAGGCATGGTTGCTGGCGAGCTTGGCATGGTCTGTGCGGGTGGTCCAGGGGCTGGCAAGGTTCGAGCGCTGAACAGGGGGTGGCGATGGACGGTGGGCTGTGTCCTAGACATGCTATTTAGGCTTGGTGCTTGCTCTGGCTAGCTATCCATGGTCGGCTGGCAAGGGGGTGCTCGGGTTGGCATGGCATGGGACAAAGGGTAGGGGCTAGGGTTTGTCCAAGCACTGGTTGGCACTGAGGGAGACAAGGGTGATCAATGGTGAACATTGCTTAGCCAAATTACTGCTCAAAACAGTGAAGTTAGGCCAGTTTGATTTGTTGCCTCCAAGTGTTTGATGAAATGGCCGCAAGAACTCAAGTTTTGAATTTTGAAAAGATTTTTGGTGGGTGTGCTAGGTTGGTTCTGGTGAGTCTGCAGATGCTTGGGTTTTGAAAGTTGAGCTTGTTTGAGTGGTTTTTTAAAAAGTGGGATCTTCCCATATGATATAGATTCAATTTTAAACTGTCGTTTAAACTATGCATTCAAATGTTTTTGGATGATCACAAGGTGGGCCTTGATACTTTGTTATGAGTACTATCAAGGGGTGCAAAGATCCAAACAAGTTTCTGTTAAGTTCTGAAAGTTAGAGACAGCCAAAGTAGGCATGGGAGCTAATTTGGCAAAAGTGACCATTCCTTTATTTTGTTTGTTTTGATTTATTTGTCTTTGGGAAAAGTGTGGGGATTGTTTAGAAGATTAGAGTTTGATGATTATAGTTTAATATTTTTGTGGTGCTACAAACCTTCCCCCCTTAAACAAAATCTCGTCCCGAGATTTGAAAAAGGATGAAAAGATTACCTAGGGTTTGAAAAGATCGGGAAACTCCGTCCTGATGTGATCTTCGCGCTCCCAGGTAGCTTCCTCTTCTGTGTGGTTGCTCCACTGAATCTTGAGAAACTTGATGCTTCGGGTTCTGGTGGTTCGGAAAGCTTCTTCCAAAATACAGATGGGTACTTTGGGATAGGTCAGGTCATCGTTGATCTCTATGGTCTGGTGATCGATATTCTTGAATACTTCCGTCTTCTCCGGGACTTCGAGACACTTGCGAAGTAATGAGATATGGAACACATTGTGCACGGCTGACATCTCTTCGGGTAGATCCAATTGATATGACACTTCTCCTCGACGGTTGAGAATTTTGAAAGGTCCGATATATCTGGGGGCTAACTTTCCTTTGAGTTGGAAACGCTGCATTCCCTTCAATGGCGACACTTTCAGATATACAAAATCTCCTATGTTGAAGGCGAGGTCTCGACGTCTCTTGTAAGCGTAACTCTTCTGTCTGGATTGGGTTGTCTTGAGGTGCTCACGAATCTTGTGAACCTTCTCTTCTGCTTCTCGTAGGATATCTGGTCCGAAAATCTGACTCTCTCCTACTTCCAACCAGTTCAAAGGGGTGCGACACTTCCTTCTGTACATGAATTCAAATGGGGCCATTTGCAAACTAGCTTGATAACTATTGTTGTACGAAAATTCTGCAAACGGCAGACAGTCTTCCCACTTAGATCCATATTCTAACACACATGCTCTCAGCATATCTTCGAGTATTTGATTTACTCTCTCCGTTTGTCCATCGGTCTGAGGGTGATAAGCGGTACTAAAATCTAGGCGGGTTCCTAAACCTTCTTGAACTTTCTTCTAGAATCTCGAGGTAAACTGAGTTCCTCGATCCGATACAATGTTCTTGGGGACTCCATGCAAACTGACAATTCTAGCGATGTATAACTCCGCTAGCTTCGAACTCTGATATGTGGTCTTGACGGGTAAGAAATGGGCGACTTTGGACAATCTGTCCACTATGACCCAGATAGAGTCATTTCCCCTACTAGAAGTAGGCAATCTGGTGATAAAGTCCATTCCAACGGAATCCCATTTCCATTCCGGAATCTGCAATGGTTGCAACAATCCAGCGGGTCTTTGATGTCCTGCCTTGACTTTATAACTCCAATTGCACTAAAATTTATACAAACTTTACAACTTTTCATCCTATGTATTCCAAAAAATTAGCTAAAATTCCTGACATGTCTAGGTGGGCGAAAAAAATTCATTTTGCTGCTGCTAAAAATCTGGACAGATTATGCCATGTTTTGTTTTAACCATTCCCAAGTGTCCTAAAATGATTGTTATGAGTCATATTATATGCTAGGGATATGTAGAACCATTATATACTTTCTAGAAAATTTAGAAAGAACTTTTTCTTTGATATATATATATGTAGTAACTATTATGCTTTTGTGCCACTAATGTCACCACTCAGAAAAGAGATGGGAGAAAAAAAATTGTGTTAAATTTTTTTGATAGGGAAAAGAGAAACATAACACCAAGAGCAATCCAAGGATGGTGAAGCTTGGGGATGCCCAAGGCACCCCACTGGATCTATTAAACTGTTGGTTTGCAAACCTCTAAACTTTGTTTTTTGAGCAACATAAAACTATCGTAGAAACTTGGAGCGTCTATTTTGTTTATTTTATTTTTTGTTTTGCATTAAAAGGACCACCACTATTATTATGAATGTTTATGATCAAGCTACTAAAAATAAACTTTGACATGATGAGATTAAAAATGAATAAGAATGCCTTAAAATAAAAGAAAAGGGGAGATAAACGAAAAAAAGCTGAAATTCATGTTGTGTCTAGTTCTTAAGCTCAAGTACTTTATAACAAGTATGATTTGTTTTGTGCCTATTAATTTTTATCCTTTGCTTGTGTATATTTATGTTCAATATTAAGGAGTGAGGTGAGAAAATAAATGTTGGCATTATGAACTAGATGGCACACTCTTCAGATCTTTTTTTGCTAAGCCTTCACAATACAAGCTAAGACTTGTTCCAAACCCCATAAACTAGACTAGGCATATCCACTTATTTGTGTAAAAAAAGCTACTTTCAAGTATAGTATGTATGAGAATCCTCCAAACTTTCTTAAAAACACCTTTTTCATGTATTTTAAAGCTCATAAGAAAGTAAGGTTTGGGGTGATACCATTATGGAATTTTTTGTGCTTTACATCTTATTAGTTGTTGTTGGCCAAACCCTATTTTCATGGCACAAGCTTTCAATGTTGAATGTTGATAATTAATCATGTTAAAGTTCTGCCTATGGATTGCATCGATATGAAATAAAGTGTGCATACTGGAGTAGGCATGTTGAGAGAAAACGCTCCTGAACCGCTAGTCAAATCCATGCGTCGTGCGACACTCATGGTAGAAACTTATAGCATGATGATCCTTGTTTATATGATTCATATGTCTGTTTTTATTTTTCTTCTGGAGTATAGATACTGCCCCCTCACACCATGAACATGACCAAGGAATTATATTAACTCCTATGCCAAATAAATATAAAAAGGGGGCATATAGCTACACATGGAGCAAGAGGTACTTCAGTGATGCGGTTTCAACGACCAAAATGTACATACAATGACAAGCCTAAGTTGAGTAGCATGAGGGGTGCAAGGTCATAGGTATGGTGCATGAAACAATCAATGTGTAAGATGTTTAACACATAAACCATATGAAGCTTTGAAATAAAAGATACTTGGAACCCCATCCTTATTAGTATTGTTGACATGAACTACATAGCTCAAAACTTTATTTTACATTATTTATGGAGGATTAACATATGTATTCAATGCTTACTTTCAGTACGAGATGCAAACATCTCAAGGGAAGACATAAAACTAAGAAGTGAGTCTTCTAGTCGGGCATGAAACTAAGAAGTAGCCCAAAATAAAGGCACAAAACACCAATGCCAATCATGAAAAGAGTCTCTTATTCTATAAGATCATCAAAGTGTGCTTGAAGATTTGTTTTGTTCATCATTTGTTTTATCACACCATTAATTATTGTTTAACATGTTTATAGATGTGTAAAATATACAACTTGATAGCACACTTGCATATTATGTTTTATTGGAAGGAATTGAGCCTATGAACTTTACATGATAATGAAGGAAACAAAGGTAACAAAATCCAAAGTCCATGTTTAGTTTTTATCACCTTCATGCTCGAGGACGAGCATAGGTTAAGCTTGGGGATGTTGATGCATGTAAAATGCATACATGAACTTTGTAGTTTCTTAACATGTTTAACCACATATTTGCATCATATATAATGTTATATCCATGTTTTACATCGATTTTTGGGGATTTTACAAATGATCCCTTTATTTTGGCTATAACCGGCAGGGCAGAAAAACCCTGTTTTTAATGTTTTTGATGTTTCGGGGCCTATACGGAGTCAAATGGACCTGAACTTTTGGGAATGCCAATATTTATCCAAGAGAAGCATCTGGAGCACAAGAACCTCACCTGGAGGGACAGGAGGCGCAAAAGAGAATGGGTGGCACGCCCAACCCAGGTGGGCCCATCACCTACCCTTGTTTGCTCCTCGGTTGTCTGATCGCGTTGATTCTTTTGCCCACGGAGTTCTCTTGACATAAAAACCCCTATATAAGGATCCCCCAGGGGAGTCCTCGAGACGGAACATACTAGAAATGAAAACACCACCAAACAGAGTCAGATCTAGTGAAGATTGGAGGGGGAAACTTTGTTGATCCACCTTCGGGGGGATCTCCACCCTCTCCAACATCTCCAACATCATCACCATGATGAAGAGGGAGTATTCCACCTCCGGTCTATGGGTTTGTGGTAGTATATTAATCTATTTCTCTCTTGTTCTTCATAGATCTAGGACCATATGAGTTTCCCTACATGATTATGGTCATATATGTAATTCCTATGTGGTGGATGTTTGTTCTGTGATTTGATATTTGAGATTGGAATCTATTTTGTGTAAGATGTATTGATAGATGCATATCATGTACCCCATTTTTAATTGCTTGTTTTGATCCAACTTGTATGCAAGAACTTGTATGGGGATAAGTGCGTATTAGATGGAGTAGCATGGTGGTAGTGATTGAATTGTGACAAACAATATTCAAGATCTACTTTGGTTTTTACCTTTATTTTGCTTCCTCACTAGGTATAAAGTGAAATCATGTGCTATAGTTATCATATGACAGTGTGATAATCTTGTTAGATCAAGGTAGCATATTTGTATTTCAAACATAATGTTATATTACTTAAAGCTATACTTTGATTTGTTCTTAATTCAAGATTGCATGGAGTTTCCCTTTCTTGAGGAGTATAAGAGAGATGTATTTCATCTCTATGTTATAACATGATGCCCATATTGATTTCCTATCAAACATATATAGAAGTTTCATGAATATATATCATTGATGAATTGTTTTGTTATCACTACAACTTAAAAAGAGAGTAGACATGTGAACCCATCAACCCCGGTCCAATTTTAATCATAAGAAACACCTTCCCATTGCATCTACTACCTTTTATATTTTCCGCAATTTATTATTTCTAAAATACAAAAATACTTTCCCTACTTGAAATCACTCATAAAACGCCAAAAACAACTCTACTATCTTCCATATCATCTAGTTTGCATTACTTTACTTTATTTATTATTATTTGATATTACTAATATGAAACCTTCTGCCTGATGATGCGTGTTGAACACCCCGTTGGGAAACCCCAAGAGCAAGGTATGATGCACACATCAGCAAGTTTTCCCTCAGTAAGAAACCGAGGTTATCGAACCAGTAGGAGGAAGAAACAGTCTCAAAGGTGTTGCAAGCAACGTGGAAACCTGCACCACACAAACTCAAGAATTTGCCCCAACTAACAGTGAGGTTGTCAATCTCACCAGTTGCCGTAACAAAGGATTAACTGTATGGTGTGGAAGGTGATGATGGTTTGCAGCAAGTAAACAGTAATAGTGGAAAATGTATCAATGGTAAAGATTGGACCGGGGTCCATAGTTCACTAGAGGTGTTCTCCTTAGATAAACAAACATGGCATGTTGGGTAAACAAATTACAGCAGGACAATTGATAGGACTGAGCAAGGCATAACAATAAAATACTAGACAAAAAGATCCTATGAGATTCGATTGGGCAATACAACAATATACATAGACCGCCATCTAACTGCATCTATGACTAGAAGTCCACCTTCAGGTTATCATCCGAAACCCCTCCAGTATTAAGTTGCAAGCAACATACAACTGCTTTAAGCAAAGTGTGTAAGGTAAACAATCCACTTGTTCCATGAACAAGAGACTGTTGTTTTCTCTCTAGTGGCAACAGCACATCTACAACCGTAGAGATTTATGTCACTTCCCTTGATTAAGTGGAGGCATGAACCCACTATCGAGCATAAATACCCCCTCTTGGAGTCACTAGCAACTACTTGGCCAAGATAGCTACTAACAATGGGGAGCATGCAAGATCACAAACAACATAGGCATGATAGAATCAATAAGACAAAACCATTAATCAATCTGACATAGTAATCTCAATATCCATCGGATCCCCACAAACACAACATGGATGATTACAAATAGATGAGATCTTAATCATGAATGGAGATCACAAGATATAGACAAGAAAGCACAAGGAGGAGATACAACCTTCTAGCTACTACATGGACCTGTAGTCCAAGGTGGAACTACTCACGCTTCATACCGGAGGCCGGCATGATGAAGAAGAAGGCCTCCGAGATGATCTCCCCTCCGGCAGGGTGCCGAGAAGAGCTTTAGATCCCCCCGATCTAGGGACGATGGTGACGGTTTCGTGGAATTTTTATCAGGTGCTTAGGGTTTCGGCATCGGGGGCTTCTTATAGGCGAAGAGGCGAGGCTGGGAGGCGGCCAGGGGGCCCACACCCTGCCCAGGTGCAGGCCCACCCTACGCCGCGCCTGGGGGGTGTGGCCACCCTGTGGTGCCCCTCCGTCTCTCCTCTGGACTCCGTGTTCTCCTCGGTGAAATATTGACTTTGGCTTTTGTCCCGTCCAATTCCGAGAATATTTCCTTACTAGCTTTTCTTGAACCAAAAACAGCAGAAAACAGACAACTAGCACTGTGGCAACTTGTTAATAGGTTACTACCAGAAAACATATGAAAAGCACCTCAAAGTGTGGACAAAGCAAAGCAAAATATATCCTAAACAAGCATGGAACATCAAAAATTATAGATATGTTTCCGACATATCAAGCATCCCCAATCTTAACTCCTGCTCGTCCTCGAGTAGGTAAGTTATAAAAGAATAATTTTTTAGGTGACATGCACCATCAAAACCAAGATTAAACCATTTGCAAGCATTGAAAGCTGGGATCAAAGAACTCTAAACATGTGAATGAAATATGGAGTTCTAACAATAAGACAAAGTAAATATACATGAAACAATAAAGGCTACAAACAAAGATCATGAATAACATGCATTGAAAAATGTTTGTTTGTTTCACATACATAAAACGTGGCATAGTGGCATTGAGCTTGTCCCTCATAGATTAGCAAATAGATGCATAGGACACCTTTAAAGTTCATAAGAGTGACTAGATACAAATATGTCAACACATGGATTTTTAATCCCAGATGCCTGTTATGCCATACATCGCAATCCCAGGATTACCATTTTTTGCGAGACATAACAGATTGGTACCATAGTTCATCATCCATTACAAACCATAATAAAGGCCTTACAAATAAAGGATCTCATGATCCAGTCTTAGTACAATCAAAGCAGCGGAATAATATAATAACGGTAGCGTGGGCGAGGCTCCATCTTCATAGTCATAGGCAATGCTGACGATGGGAGATGATCCTAGTTATCGTAACCTTCCTATGGTCCATCCTCCTGATAGTCCTCTTCATAGTCTGGCCACAGGTATAGCCAGGTACAAAGCCATGAGTACTCTTTAAGTACTCACAAACTATTACTAACAAGTAAAGTGGTTCAAGTAGGAATACTAAGCTCTAGGTTGTTTTGCAAAAAGCCAAGTTTATCTCTAGCTGAGTTCAGAAGTAAAGAAAACTAGTTTAAGGTTTTATAACACCTAAGTGGGAACTTAGCTTTCAAATTAACATCCCTGTTGTGGTCAAGTCAAAGTCATGATTCACTTTACAAGTCATTTTGAAAACATCTGACGACGGAACAGTATGGCCACTCCAACTGTCCATAACCGCGGACGCGGCTGTTCAAATAGTTTGACACTCTGGAGAGGTGGTACACTTTCACCACAATATTCGATACATCCGTCAGGAACAATCCTGAATTCACCATACTCAGTATGCGGATAATCAATCCTAACCTTTCAATTACACACCCTAGTATAGGCACCTCTCCTATGAGTTTGGCCTCCCAACCATGACCATCTGTCATCTTGGGAACTACACAGGTGGTCAATCATCATGAGGTAGCCTCAGCTCAAACCTCGTCTGCAAGGGAACACATACTAAGATATATAAACTTCTAGTCAAGCCCTACCCAATTTCGGGTATTACGGTTGTACGGTAAAATTGGAATGGTATCGCATCCAGACACAACAATCAGTTTTATAAAGGGATAAGGCTCATGCCTCAACATTTTCATCATCAAATTCACCTTGTGTTCACTAACACATGTCAAAACATTTCATTAGAATAACTCATCATTCTAAGGTTTTCATAATCATTTTTACCAAGTATTCCCATCTAAAGTGATCAAGTTTTAGGCTTAGCACTAGCCACTAAAGTTGGGGGTAATCACTAATGAGGGGTGGTAATCAAGTAGGTTTTATCTAAGTATAATCTCATGCCTCAGGATGACATCAAGTTATATCGAACTTAGGCCAAGTTTTATGCTCTTTATGCTACCTTTAATATCATTCCAAAATTTACAAGTCACTAAGTAAACATAAACCAAAATCTTTGATAAAGAAATAAAATAATCAAACTTGCAAGTAAAACTGGGATTTGGTATCATCAAGTGGTATAACCAAGGCATGCCTAATGCATTGCATAGGTTATCTAGATTTCATAGTTTCAAGTGTTAGCTTGCCTTGTGCAGTGCAGTGGTTGAAGTTCTCCTCGGCTTCTTCCTCGTAGTAGTCTCCTTCCTCTTCGTATCCTTGGTCGGTACTAGCATCTATAAATAAATACAAAGTACACAATCACCAAACAATACTTAACTACTTCTATTTAGCAAACAAGGGTTTTCACTAGATGATTAGCATCATCACAATCATCACAAGGATAAAGGCAAGAGTTTCATTTATTTTATTTCAGAAAAGTAATTCCTACTCATTGAAAAACAATTTAAGATTCAATATTATCCAATTAAAACATGGGATCATGTTGACACATGTCATCACCACATATTTCAATACTTGGGAATGTGATTTAAAGTGGTGTCACAATTTAATAAAGTGTAACCTTTTATTTTAATTAATTAAAGTGGCTAGAAATGCCTATGAGGCATTTTTTATTACTTGTCCATTATTACTGCAAGTAAACCTAGATATTTTGATATATTCAGAAAGATCTTATCAAATGTGATTTTTGAGAGTTGAAATCAACACAAAAACATTTATGGTTGAATTTTGAAAAATGTTTGAATGCAGAAAAGTCTCCGCATTGTTATTTTTACTATAGGTGATCTATAATTTCAAATAGTTTGAATCCAACGGGCCTGGATTAAGAATTTTCATACCTTTCTAACAAAATTGGTTTCATGCTATTTGGTTCAGTAAACTCTCTGAATTGAATTTTGAATCTACTGCCAGAACTAGGTTTGAAACTAAATAGATAATTCTAAATATGAACTAACTGTGTCGCGCGGGAATTCTAACTAGGCCGGACCACTACGCACAGCACGCGCGGGGGATGGTTAAGTGGTTGTCCCCACGCATTAGTGAGACAGGTGGGTGCGAAGGGGTATGGGCTATCTACGACCGTAGGATTATATCGAGGATCAACGGCTCACGGCCATCGTCCTCGTCGAACAGAAATCGACGGGCTCGAACCATAGCGCGGCCAGTGGGGATTTGTGGCGGCTCACCAGGGCTCAGGCGTTGGTCGGAGATGGGGGCGAACGACAAAGTCGACGACGGCGGTTCTCCTGGTATTGGCGGCTCCTCCTGGGGTGGCTCCAATCGACGGCGCCCTTCTCCTCCAGCAGCGGCAGGCTTCTGTGAAATTCCGGCGATGCTGTGCTCACCTTGCTCCGAGAAGAGGTGGGAAGGATGTGGCATCCCGCAAAAACCACTACTAGAAAAATTTTTTGATAGGGAAAAGAGAAACATAACACCAAGAGCAATCCAAGGATGGTGAAGCTTGGGGATGCCCAAGGCACCCCACTGGATCTATTAAACTGTTGGTTTGCAAACCTCTAAACTTTGTTTTTTGAGCAACATAAAACTATCGTAGAAACTTGGAGCGTCTATTTTGTTTATTTTATTTTTTGTTTTGCATTAAAATGACCACCACTATTATTATGAATGTTTATGATCAAGCTACTAAAAATAAACTTTGACATGATGAGATTAAAAATGAATAAGAATGCCTTAAAATAAAAGAAAAGGGGAGATAAACGAAAAAAAGCTGAAATTCATGTTGTGTCTAGTTCTTAAGCTCAAGTACTTTATAACAAGTATGATTTGTTTTGTGCCTATTAATTTTTATCCTTTGATTGTGTATATTTATGTTCAATATTAAGGAGTGAGGTGAGAAAATAAATGTTGGCATTATGAACTAGATGGCACACTCTTCAGATCTTTTTTTGCTAAGCCTTCACAATACAAGCTAAGACTTGTTCCAAACCCCATAAACTAGACTAGGCATATCCACTTATTTGTGTAAAAAAAGCTACTTTCAAGTATAGTATGTATGAGAATCCTCCAAACTTTCTTAAAAACACCTTTTTCATGTATTTTAAAGCTCATAAGAAAGTAAGGTTTGGGGTGATACCATTATGGAATTTTTTGTGCTTTACATCTTATTAGTTGTTGTTGGCCAAACCCTATTTTCATGGCACAAGCTTTCAATGTTGAATGTTGATAATTAATCATGTTAAAGTTCTGCCTATGGATTGCATCGATATGAAATAAAGTGTGCATACTGGAGTAGGCATGTTGAGAGAAAACGCTCCTGAACCGCTAGTCAAATCCATGCGTCGTGCGACACTCATGGTAGAAACTTATAGCATGATGATCCTTGTTTATATGATTCATATGTCTGTTTTTATTTTTCTTCTGGAGTATAGATACTGCCCCCTCACACCATGAACATGACCAAGGAATTATATTAACTCCTATGCCAAATAAATATAAAAAGGGGGCATATAGCTACACATGGAGCAAGAGGTACTTCAGTGATGCGGTTTCAACGACCAAAATGTACATACAATGACAAGCCTAAGTTGAGTAGCATGAGGGGTGCAAGGTCATAGGTATGGTGCATGAAACAATCAATGTGTAAGATGTTTAACACATAAACCATATGAAGCTTTGAAATAAAAGATACTTGGAACCCCATCCTTATTAGTATTGTTGACATGAACTACATAGCTCAAAACTTTATTTTACATTATTTATGGAGGATTAACATATGTATTCAATGCTTACTTTCAGTACGAGATGCAAACATCTCAAGGGAAGACATAAAACTAAGAAGTGAGTCTTCTAGTCGGGCATGAAACTAAGAAGTAGCCCAAAATAAAGGCACAAAACACCAATGCCAATCATGAAAAGAGTCTCTTATTCTATAAGATCATCAAAGTGTGCTTGAAGATTTGTTTTGTTCATCATTTGTTTTATCACACCATTAATTATTGTTTAACATGTTTATAGATGTGTAAAATATACAACTTGATAGCACACTTGCATATTATGTTTTATTGGAAGGAATTGAGCCTATGAACTTTACATGATAATGAAGGAAACAAAGGTAACAAAATCCAAAGTCCATGTTTAGTTTTTATCACCTTCATGCTCGAGGACGAGCATAGGTTAAGCTTGGGGATGTTGATGCATGTAAAATGCATACATGAACTTTGTAGTTTCTTAACATGTTTAACCACATATTTGCATCATATATAATGTTATATCCATGTTTTACATCGATTTTTGGGGATTTTACAAATGATCCCTTTATTTTGGCTATAACCGGCAGGGCAGAAAAACCCTGTTTTTAATGTTTTTGATGTTTCGGGGCCTATACGGAGTCAAATGGACCTGAACTTTTGGGAATGCCAATATTTATCCAAGAGAAGCATCTGGAGCACAAGAACCTCACCTGGAGGGACAGGAGGCGCAAAAGAGAATGGGTGGCACGCCCAACCCAGGTGGGCCCATCACCTACCCTTGTTTGCTCCTCGGTTGTCTGATCGCGTTGATTCTTTTGCCCACGGAGTTCTCTTGACATAAAAACCCCTATATAAGGATCCCCCAGGGGAGTCCTCGAGACGGAACATACTAGAAATGAAAACACCACCAAACAGAGTCAGATCTAGTGAAGATTGGAGGGGGAAACTTTGTTGATCCACCTTCGGGGGGATCTCCACCCTCTCCAACATCTCCAACATCATCACCATGATGAAGAGGGAGTATTCCACCTCCGGTCTATGGGTTTGTGGTAGTATATTAATCTATTTCTCTCTTGTTCTTCATAGATCTAGGACCATATGAGTTTCCCTACATGATTATGGTCATATATGTAATTCCTATGTGGTGGATGTTTGTTCTGTGATTTGATATTTGAGATTGGAATCTATTTTGTGTAAGATGTATTGATAGATGCATATCATGTACCCCATTTTTAATTGCTTGTTTTGATCCAACTTGTATGCAAGAACTTGTATGGGGATAAGTGCGTATTAGATGGAGTAGCATGGTGGTAGTGATTGAATTGTGACAAACAATATTCAAGATCTACTTTGGTTTTTACCTTTATTTTGCTTCCTCACTAGGTATAAAGTGAAATCATGTGCTATAGTTATCATATGACAGTGTGATAATCTTGTTAGATCAAGGTAGCATATTTGTATTTCAAACATAATGTTATATTACTTAAAGCTATACTTTGATTTGTTCTTAATTCAAGATTGCATGGAGTTTCCCTTTCTTGAGGAGTATAAGAGAGATGTATTTCATCTCTATGTTATAACATGATTCCCATATTGATTTCCTATCAAACATATATAGAAGTTTCATGAATATATATCATTGATGAATTGTTTTGTTATCACTACAACTTAAAAAGAGAGTAGACATGTGAACCCATCAACCCCGGTCCAATTTTAATCATAAGAAACACCTTCCCATTGCATCTACTACCTTTTATATTTTCCGCAATTTATTATTTCTAAAATACAAAAATACTTTCCCTACTTGAAATCACTCATAAAACGCCAAAAACAACTCTACTATCTTCCATATCATCTAGTTTGCATTACTTTACTTTATTTATTATTATTTGATATTACTAATATGAAACCTTCTGCCTGATGATGCGTGTTGAACACCCCGTTGGGAAACCCCAAGAGCAAGGTATGATGCACACATCAGCAAGTTTTCCCTCAGTAAGAAACCGAGGTTATCGAACCAGTAGGAGGAAGAAACAGTCTCAAAGGTGTTGCAAGCAACGTGGAAACCTGCACCACACAAACTCAAGAATTTGCCCCAACTAACAGTGAGGTTGTCAATCTCACCAGTTGCCGTAACAAAGGATTAACTGTATGGTGTGGAAGGTGATGATGGTTTGCAGCAAGTAAACAGTAATAGTGGAAAATGTATCAATGGTAAAGATTGGACCGGGGTCCATAGTTCACTAGAGGTGTTCTCCTTAGATAAACAAACATGGCATGTTGGGTAAACAAATTACAGCAGGACAATTGATAGGACTGAGCAAGGCATAACAATAAAATACTAGACAAAAAGATCCTATGAGATTCGATTGGGCAATACAACAATATACATAGACCGCCATCCAACTGCATCTATGACTAGAAGTCCACCTTCAGGTTATCATCCGAAACCCCTCCAGTATTAAGTTGCAAGCAACATACAACTGCTTTAAGCAAAGTGTGTAAGGTAAACAATCCACTTGTTCCATGAACAAGAGACTGTTGTTTTCTCTCTAGTGGCAACAGCACATCTACAACCGTAGAGATTTATGTCACTTCCCTTGATTAAGTGGAGGCATGAACCCACTATCGAGCATAAATACCCCCTCTTGGAGTCACTAGCAACTACTTGGCCAAGATAGCTACTAACAATGGGGAGCATGCAAGATCACAAACAACATAGGCATGATAGAATCAATAAGACAAAACCATTAATCAATCTGACATAGTAATCTCAATATCCATCGGATCCCCACAAACACAACATGGATGATTACAAATATATGAGATCTTAATCATGAATGGAGATCACAAGATATAGACAAGAAAGCACAAGGAGGAGATACAACCTTCTAGCTACTACATGGACCTGTAGTCCAAGGTGGAACTACTCACGCTTCATACCGGAGGCCGGCATGATGAAGAAGAAGGCCTCCGAGATGATCTCCCCTCCGGCAGGGTGCCGAGAAGAGCTTTAGATCCCCCCCATCTAGGGACGATGGTGACGGTTTCGTGGAATTTTTATCAGGTGCTTAGGGTTTCGGCATCGGGGGCTTCTTATATGCGAAGAGGCGAGGCTGGGAGGCGGCCAGGGGGCCCACACCCTGCCCAGGTGCAGGCCCACCCTACGCCGCGCCTGGGGGGTGTGGCCACCCTGTGGTGCCCCTCCGTCTCTCCTCTGGACTCCGTGTTCTCCTCGGTGAAATATTGACTTTGGCTTTTGTCCCGTCCAATTCCGAGAATATTTCCTTACTAGCTTTTCTTGAACCAAAAACAGCAGAAAACAGACAACTAGCACTGTGGCAACTTGTTAATAGGTTACTACCAGAAAACATATGAAAAGCACCTCAAAGTGTGGACAAAGCAAAGCAAAATATATCCTAAACAAGCATGGAACATCAAAAATTATAGATATGTTTCCGACATATCAAGCATCCCCAATCTTAACTCCTGCTCGTCCTCGAGTAGGTAAGTTATAAAAGAATAATTTTTTAGGTGACATGCACCATCAAAACCAAGATTAAACCATTTGCAAGCATTGAAAGCTGGGATCAAAGAACTCTAAACATGTGAATGAAATATGGAGTTCCAACAATAAGACAAAGTAAATATACATGAAACAATAAAGGCTACAAACAAAGATCATGAATAACATGCATTGAAAAATGTTTGTTTGTTTCACATACATAAAACGTGGCATAGTGGCATTGAGATTGTCCCTCATAGATTAGCAAATAGATGCATAGGACACCTTTAAAGTTCATAAGAGTGACTAGATACAAATATGTCAACACATGGATTTTTAATCCCAGATGCCTGTTATGCCATACATCGCAATCCCAGGATTACCATTTTTGCGAGACATAACAGATTGGTACCATAGTTCATCATCCATTACAAACCATAATAAAGGCCTTACAAATAAAGGATCTCATGATCCAGTCTTAGTACAATCAAAGCAGCGGAATAATATAATAACGGTAGCGTGGGCGAGGCTCCATCTTCATAGTCATAGGCAATGCTGACGATGGGAGATGATCCTAGTTATCGTAACCTTCCTATGGTCCATCCTCCTGATAGTCCTCTTCATAGTCTGGCCACAGGTATAGCCAGGTACAAAGCCATGAGTACTCTTTAAGTACTCACAAACTATTACTAACAAGTAAAGTGGTTCAAGTAGGAATACTAAGCTCTAGGCTGTTTTGCAAAAAGCCAAGTTTATCTCTAGCTGAGTTCAGAAGTAAAGAAAACTAGTTTAAGGTTTTATAACACCTAAGTGGGAACTTAGCTTTCAAATTAACATCCCTGTTGTGGTCAAGTCAAAGTCATGATTCATTTTACAAGTCATTTTGAAAACATCTGACGACGGAACAGTATGGCCACTCCAACTGTCCATAACCGCGGACGCGGCTGTTCAAATAGTTTGACACTCTGGAGAGGTGGTACACTTTCACCACAATATTCGATACATCCGTCAGGAACAATCCTGAATTCACCATACTCAGTATGCGGATAATCAATCCTAACCTTTCAATTACACACCCTAGTATAGGCACCTCTCCTATGAGTTTGGCCTCCCAACCATGACCATCTGTCATCTTGGGAACTACACAGGTGGTCAATCATCATGAGGTAGCCTCAGCTCAAACCTCGTCTGCAAGGGAACACATACTAAGATATATAAACTTCTAGTCAAGCCCTACCCAATTTCGGGTATTACGGTTGTACGGTAAAATTGGAATGGTATCGCATCCAGACACAACAATCAGTTTTATAAAGGGATAAGGCTCATGCCTCAACATTTTCATCATCAAATTCACCTTGTGTTCACTAACACATGTCAAAACATTTCATTAGAATAACTCATCATTCTAAGGTTTTCATAATCATTTTTACCAAGTATTCCCATCTAAAGTGATCAAGTTTTAGGCTTAGCACTAGCCACTAAAGTTGGGGGTAATCACTAATGAGGGGTGGTAATCAAGTAGGTTTTATCTAAGTATAATCTCATGCCTCAGGATGACATCAAGTTATATCGAACTTAGGCCAAGTTTTATGCTCTTTATGCTACCTTTAATATCATTCCAAAATTTACAAGTCACTAAGTAAACATAAACCAAAATCTTTGATAAAGAAATAAAATAATCAAACTTGCAAGTAAAACTGGGATTTGGTATCATCAAGTGGTATAACCAAGGCATGCCTAATGCATTGCATAGGTTATCTAGATTTCATAGTTTCAAGTGTTAGCTTGCCTTGTGTAGTGCAGTGGTTGAAGTTCTCCTCGGCTTCTTCCTCGTAGTAGTCTCCTTCCTCTTCGTATCCTTGGTCGGTACTAGCATCTATAAATAAATACGAAGTACACAATCACCAAACAATACTTAACTACTTCTATTTAGCAAACAAGGGTTTTCACTAGATGATTAGCATCATCACAATCATCACAAGGATTAAGGCAAGAGTTTCATTTATTTTATTTCAGAAAAGTAATTCCTACTCATTGAAAAACAATTTAAGATTCAATATTATCCAATTAAAACATGGGATCATGTTGACACATGTCATCACCACATATTTCAATACTTGGGAATGTGATTTAAAGTGGTGTCACAATTTAATAAAGTGTAACCTTTTATTTTAATTAATTAAAGTGGCTAGAAATGCCTATGAGACATTTTTTATTACTTGTCCATTATTACTGCAAGTAAACCTAGATATTTTGATATATTCAGAAAGATCTTATCAAATGTGATTTTTGAGAGTTGAAATCAACACAAAAGCATTTATGGTTGAATTTTGAAAAATGTTTGAATGCAGAAAAGTCTCCGCATTGTTATTTTTACTATAGGTGATCTATAATTTCAAATAGTTTGAATCCAACGGGCCTGGATTAAGAATTTTCATACCTTTCTAACAAAATTGGTTTCATGCTATTTGGTTCAGTAAACTCTCTGAATTGAATTTTGAATCTACTGCCAGAACTAGGTTTGAAACTAAATAGATAATTCTAAATATGAACTAACTGTGTCGCGCGGGAATTCTAACTAGGCCGGACCACTACGCACAGCACGCGCGGGGGATGGTTAAGTGGTTGTCCCCACGCATTAGTGAGACAGGTGGGTGCGAAGGGGTATGGGCTATCTACGACCGTAGGATTATATCGAGGATCAACGGCTCACGGCCATCGTCCTCGTCGAACAGAAATCGACGGGCTCGAACCATAGCGCGGCCAGTGGGGATTTGTGGCGGCTCACCAGGGCTCAGGCGTTGGTCGGAGATGGGGGCGAACGACAAAGTCGACGACGGCGGTTCTCCTGGTATTGGCGGCTCCTCCTGGGGTGGCTCCAATCGACGGCGCCCTTCTCCTCCAGCAGCGGCAGGCTTCTGTGAAATTCCGGCGATGCTGTGCTCACCTTGCTCCGAGAAGAGGTGGGAAGGATGTGGCATCCCGCAAAAACCACTACTAGAAAATCGCGTTGTTTTTGTGCATTGCATCATCATGGCCGCATGCTCATGTCATCATACCACATTGCATCTGAGCATCGTCATCATCTTGCATTTGCTTGCATAAAACTACTTGCAGAAAAACCTATTTTTGTTTTCGAAAACGCCCCGTCTTTGTTCAAAAACAAAACCCGGGTCTCCGGATTATTTTGTTTTGTCTGCTATCGGTTTGCAAAAGCCCTGTTTTAAATAAATAAAACATTCAATTATTTTTAGTGGGGCAGTCGAACGGGCCGATTCGACCCAGTCGACCACCCCTGGAATAAAATCGGTCCACCTAAACCAGCCCCCTCTAATTCCTAAAACCACCCAAACCTATCCTACCCACCTATCCCAGCTCGCCACCTCACCCCCTGGACCCAATCCCTACCCACCTGCCACCTCATCAATCCACCCTCTCTCCCCCCTCTTTCTCTCACCACAGCCCCATCTAACCACCCCCACCGACAACCGGGCCCCACCCTCTCGGACCCACCTGTTCCTCACTCAAACCCCCCCCAAACCGACCCATCCCCGGCGGGTCCCACCCGACCCCGCCTGGCCACTCCCCACCTGCCTCCCCTGGTCAAACCCTCCCCCTGGCCCCACCTGGACCCGGTCCAACCCCTGCCCGCGGGACCCACCCGCACCAACCTCTCTCCCTCCCCCACTTCTCCTCTCTTCTCCCTCCCCGCTCGCACCCGACGCGCTCCTTCTCCACCCGCACCGCCGCACCTCACCGTCGCCCCACGCCTTCCCCTCGGCGCCGCTCCTCCCTCCTCCTGGCCCAACGCCCGCGGCCGCGCACCTCACCGCGGCTTCCCCTCGGCGCCGCTCGCCTCGCCCCTCCCTCGCCAGCTCCGCCCTGCTCCGGCCTCCCCCGACGCCGGGCCGCCCCTCGAGCTCCTCTCACCGCCGCCCCCTCGAGCTCCTCTCACCGTCGCCCCGCTCGGCCTCCCTCTGCCCCGACGACCCCCTCCTCCGCGCCTCCCTGGCTCCGTCCCTGCGTCACCCCCTCTCGCCCTCGTCCCCGCCGCCGGCGAGCCGCCTCCGACCCCTCCTCGCCGCCTCGCCTGGGCCCCGACGGCCTCGCCCCTCTCCGGCCGCCTGCCCGGAGCGCCGCCGCCCTGCCGCTTGGGCCCCGCCTCCACCGCGGCCCCTCGTCAACCGCGCCCCGACGCCCGGCTTCCTCCGTCCTCTGCCCCTCTCCGTCGAGCGCCGCCACCTCGCCATGTCCCTCTGCCCTCCGGCGAGCCCCTGCTCCAAGCCGGCCCCGCAGCACCGACCCGTTCTCCAGCAGCGGCCCCTGCCTTGACGTCACGGACGCGGCCCCCTCCCAGCACCGCGTCAACCTCGGCTCCGTCAGCGATGCCCTATTCGCATTTGTGCTTAGACTAGCCACTGCCATGGGGTGTTGGGTGTACCAGTGTTACCAGAGTAGAGTACGGGTGAGCTTGTGTGGCCGTGAGATGGCAAGGCATGAGCCAGGATTATTGTGTGCTGTCTGCATTGAACCAAAGGACATCGGGCGACAAGATCTCCGTCTCGGAAACCGCCACGCCGGCGATGTAGGAACGACAAGGTCTGCGTCACGGTTTCGATGCCCCGAGCTCTCCCTCGAAAACGCCGAGTTCCCCTTCGCGGACACCAAGTTCTTCGACCCTGGATCCATCGAACGTTCCGCCGAAGCCACGGACCCTCGGGATGACAAGTTCTTCACCCAAGGGCGACAAGGTTTTCTTCACGGATTTCAAGACCCCGCCATGGAAACGACAAGATCGTCGTCATGGAACCCGAAGACCACATGTGCGTGAAGTACTCCCTCGAGGACGCCGAGTACTTCACCCGGACACCGAGACCCTGGACGACAAGTTCTCCTTCCCGGAAGCATTGACACTCGTGCGACAAGACCTACTTCCCCGATACGAAGACCCTAAGTCCCGGAGTCCGAGAACGATCCCGTCGAACCCTGAACCCTGAGACCAACCCCGAACCCCGGAACCTCAAGTTCGTCGAGGCCCTCTAATGTGTGAACCCCTTCCCGAAACCCTATTTTATAATATAATACAACTTGTCACATATTAATTGTTCATGCATGCATATTGTCATGTGGTTTGGGGGCCTTATGCCGATTCACCTAATAATTAAATATGGGGCCCATATGCGGGCAAATCTAGCCGTACATTGTCCTCATTTAAATTTGTGTAGCGAACCGGTACTATCTTTTGCCATGTCCAAACAACATCTAATTTGCGGGGTAGATAAATGACTTGAACCATTTAATTAAATGTCGGGACCCCCGGTTCCGCTTAATATGGCCTAATTGCATCGCATCTTTGCCATGCCATACATCATGCATGCGTCATGCCCGATTTTGTACCGTAGTATTAAATATTGCATCCGGTGTTTCTTCTAGTGTTTTGCTTCTTCGCGGATAAGGCCGTTGAGTTGATGCGAGTGTCGACCCGATCTTCGGATGAACCTTCGGCAATGTTTTCAGGCGAGCATCTCCCCCTTTCTACCTATCTTACTTTAATAGTATTTATTCCCTCCTGTTGATCTATTGCTATATGTGTTGCGTTGCTCTAGTTTGCGTACCCGTGATATCCCTTGCAGCCTTATATTGCCTTGGACACATCCTATTACCTGTTGTTTGGTAGATAGTTGGACTTGCGCGTCGTAGTCGCTTGCTCAAGTGCTGTTGCGTGTCGTCAAGTGCCACAGTTGTTGGTGTATTGCCGTATGTTAAATGTTGGAGATGACCTTGGCTTTACTTATCGTTCACTTTAATTACTGTTTAACAACTAAAATTGAAGTAAGTAAGCAGAGACACATGTGGGCAATAGATGTTATTTGGTTGTTAACCGTCCACTTGTGTCCCGTAGGACCCCGAGTACTTGATACCTGTTCCTTGAATATTCGCGCTATCCACATCCGGGAGGCTTATGGGACCCCCCTGAGCCAGAGCTTGATTCATTCTTATTTCTTGGGGCCACAAACTAGTTTGAGGTTTTATTTACTATCCTGTACTTATGCCATGCTTTACTGCTTTATTTACGATTGTGCAGGGAGCACACTGTACTGTTTAGGTAAGCGGAGTGTTTTCGCGGTATCGACAAGCCCCGTTTTGGGGTTCCCAGTCGTTTACAGCCATTGACGCAAACCTTGAGTCCGTCTCGGAGTCAGCTAGCTTCGTTGCGGGTGTACTCCAAGGGGTGGCCCCCTGAAATATTTCTGAATCTTGTGATTGCTTTGTCGTGAAGGCCTCGTTGGGTTTTGATTTGGTTTTTCCGAGGTTGATCGAGTGTGTGTTGCTATTGGTGCACCCCGGCCAGGTAAAACTTTCTGAAAGCCGTGTCCGCGGTTATGGACGACTTGGAGCACAGTATCTCGATCATAGACAACTATAACTAAAGTAGTGCTATAAATTTGACTTTATAATGACTAGTAATCAGCTTCACTATAATGGAATGGCTAATTAAAACTGCCAACAATTGCTTGCTTGGGTTGTCGCTTGCGACCATTGTATCTGACTAGTAAGTATTGCAACTACAACGGAATGGCTAATAAAAGTACCAACAACTACTGGGTTTTGGGATATCTCATGCTTATTGTATCTGACTAGTAAGTGTTGCAACTACAGCCGAATGGTTAACTAAAAGTGCCCACTGCTTATTTTCTCAGGACGATTATCTAAATTTGACTAGTAACTGCTGCAACGATAACTGAATAAATAAAACTACCAACTGTGTGCGTTCCTCGGTTGACTTCCTTGTTTGGTCTCGAGGGGGAAACATCAGGACGGGTTTGTTTGATGGTAGTATCAGGATGGTTCCGAATAGGTCTTTCTTACCCCTCTCCGATAGCCGCCAGTTGTATCGAGTCTCTATAGGTTGTTTAGCGCAAGCTCTTGCTGCCGCTTCAGTCCACCATACCTATGTAGGCGAGGACCGCCGAATTCTAGTCTCGCCGTGTACTGGCCTCAGTACTGACGCTCCTCTTTTTCCTTTGCCCTTTGTCGGCACCCCTTTTGTTTAAGCAGGTTTGAGATTGACGTCGTTAGCAGGGTTACCCTTCCGGCTTGGCCTGGGCAGGGTTATGGACGCCATTGGTTATTCTTCAGGGCTCTTAGCCCCATTTGCATCTTGTCTGTAGTCGAACGCTCTATCATTTTCAAGGTGATTTTGATCTTTGTTCTGTATATCTGTATTCTTGACTCATTGAGTCGCTGTTGTATATATCTGTTCTGTGGGTCCCATCGAGGACTGTTGTGTAATGTTATTACTTCGTTTTCCACCCGCACGAAAGTGCCTGGTGGGCACCTTTGAATCGTTTCTATGCGGGTTTGGCGGGAATCGCTGAAACTTGCATAGGGTCGATTCTGAGGGTGTTACAGAGTGGTATCAGAGCTCAGCAGTTGCGATACCCCACAAGTCTAGGCTGTAGGATAACCTAGCTAACGGCCGAAGTAGAGTGTCAAAACTATTTTTGCAAAATCGGTTGGATAGTTCTGATTAGGTCTGATTTTACTCCTTACCCCTCTGCTATTCTCCTCTTACCTCTACGCGTTTTGAATCCGCCCTCTTCTTTTTCTTCGAGTCCAGGAATTCTCGTGGTTGGGTTTCCGTCGTGCCTTCAGGGTTTCGCTTCCTCCTTTGATAACGGTGTTCTACCATCCGGTGTTCAAGCTGCCTGAGGAATCCGTCTACGGTGGTACCATTCTTTGTTCCTCGTTTGTGCCTTCCGGTGTTTTCCGACGCGACGACATCATCTACGCCAGATCCGATGCAGAGTCTGCATCACTCCTTTGTTTCTGAACATCGAGTGTCGAGATCTTCAGTCTAATTCCGAGAGTTGGTTGCATAATTCGCTATTCGTGTGCAGAGTAATGGTTTGGGTGCGCGATGGACTGATCACCATCCGACTACTCTTATCATTTGCTCTTATACACCGAATCAGTGGATCCAGCGATTTTACTCCGTCCACGGAAGCTAGAGGTGGCTTTATTTGTTGATACCTCTACCTTCGACCTTTTGTTCCCGGAGTGTTCTCCCGACGATCACGGACAACGACCTCTTGTTAGTGGTGTCGCGAGGAACTACACGGAGTGAGAAGACGCAGATCGCCGCCCTTCTTCCCGGTACCATGAGGCGGATCTCGAGGGCGAGATCCATTGTTAGTGGTGTCGAATTGTGGCATCCCACAAAAACCACTACTAGAAAATCGCGTTGTTTTTGTGCATTGCATCATCATGGCCGCATGCTCATGTCATCATACCACATTGCATCTGAGCATCGTCATCATCTTGCATTTGCTTGCATAAAACTACTTGCAGAAAAACCTATTTTTGTTTTCTAAAACGCCCCGTCTTTGTTCAAACACAAAACCCGGGTCTCCGGATTATTTTGTTTTGTCTGCTATCGGTTTGCAAAAGCCCTGTTTGAAATAAATAAAACATTCAATTATTTTTAGTGGGGCAGTCGAACGGGCCGATTCGACCCAGTCGACCACCCCCGGAATAAAATCGGTCCACCTAAACCAGCCCCCTCTAATTCCTAAAA
The DNA here is from genome assembly GCA_916181665.1 of Avena sativa. NCBI lineage: Eukaryota > Viridiplantae > Streptophyta > Magnoliopsida > Poales > Poaceae > Avena > Avena sativa. Next base: position 178,688,494 of record OV702284.1, on the reverse strand, counting down.
CCACCCAAACCTATCCTACCCACCTATCCCAGCTCGCCACCTCACCCCCTGGACCCAATCCCTACCCACCTGCCACCTCATCAATCCACCCTCTCTCCCCCCTCTTTCTCTCACCACAGCCCCATCTAACCACCCCCACCGACAACCGGGCCCCACCCTCTCGGACACACTTGTTCCTCACTCAAACCCCCCCCCCCCCCAAACCGACCCATCCCCGGCGGGTCCCACCCGACCCCGCCTGGCCACTCCCCACCTGCCTCCCCTGGTCAAACCCTCCCCCTGGCCCCACCTGGACCCGGTCCACCCCCTGCCCGTGGGACCCACCCGCACCAACCTCTCTCCCTCCCCCACTTCTCCTCTCTTCTCCCTCCCCGCTCGCACCCGACGCGCTCCTTCTCCACCCGCACCGCCGCACCTCACCGTCGCCCCACGCCTTCCCCTCGGCGCCGCTCCTCCCTCCTCCTAGCCCAACGCCCGCGGCCGCGCACCTCACCGCGGCTTCCCCTCGGCGCCACTCGCCTCGCCCCTCCCTCGCCAGCTCCGCCCTGCTCCGGCCCCCCCCCGACGCCGGGCCGCCCCTGGAGCTCCTCTCACCGCCGCCCCCTCGAGCTCCTCTCACCGTCGCCCCGCTCGGCCTCCCTCTGCCCCGACGACCCCCTCCTCCGCGCCTCCCTGTCTCCGTCCCTGCGCCGCCTCCTCTCGCCCTCGTCCCCGCCGCCGGCGAGCCGCCTCCGACCCCTCCTCGCCGCCTCGCCTGGGCCCCGACGGCCTCGCCCCTCTCCGGCCGCCTGCCCGGAGCGCCGCCGCTCTGCCGCTTGGGCCCCGCCTCCACCGCGGCCCCTCGTCAACCGCGCCCTGACGCCCGGCTTCCTCCGTCCTCTTCCCCTCTCCGTCGAGCGCCGCCACCTCTCCATGTCCCTCTGCCCTCCGGCGAGCCCCTGCTCCAAGCCGGCCCCGCAGCACCGACCCGTTCTCCAGCAGCGGCCCCTGCCTCGAACTCACGGACGCGGCCCCCTCCCAGCACCGCGTCAACCTCGGCTCCGTCAGCGATGCCCTATTCGCAGTTGTGCTTAGAATAGCCACTGCCATGGGGTGTTGGGTGTACCAGTGTTACCAGAGTAGAGTACGGGTGAGCTTGTGTGGCCGTGAGATGGCAAGGCATGAGCCAGGATTATTGTGTGCTGTCTGCATTGAACCAAAGGACATCGGGCGACAAGATCTCCGTCTCGGCAACCGCCAGGCCGGCGATGTAGGAACGACAAGGTCAGCGTCACGGTTTCGATGCCCCGAGCTCTCCCTCGAAAACGCCAAGTTCCCCTTCGCGGACACCAAGTTCTTCGACCCTGGATCCATCGAACGTTCCGCCGAAGCCACGGACCCTCGGGATGACAAGTTCTTCACCCAAGGGCGACAAGGTTTTCTTCACGGATTTCAAGACCCCGCCATCAAAACGACAAGATCGTCGTCATGGAACCCGAAGACCACATGTGCGTCAAGTACTCCCTCGAGGACGCCGAGTACTTCACCCGGACACCGAGACCCTGGACGACAAGTTCTCCTTCCCGGAAGCATTGACGCTCGTGCGACAAGACCTACTTCCCCGATACGAAGACCCTAAGTCCCGGAGTCCGAGAACGATCCCGTCGAACCCTGAACCCTGAGACCAACCCCGAACCCCGGAACCTCAAGTTCGTCGAGGCCCTCTAATGTGTGAACCCCTTCCCGAAACCCTATTTTATAATATAATACAACTTGTCGCATATTAATTGTTCATGCATGCATATTGTCATGTGGTTTGGGGGCCTTATGCCGATTCACCTAATAATTAAATATGGGGCCCATATGCGGGAAAATCTAGCCGTACATTGGTCTCATTTAAATTTGTGTAGCGAACCGGTACTATCTTTTGCCATGTCCAAACAACATCTAATTTGCGGGGTAGATAAATGACTTGAACCATTTAATTAAATGTCGGGACCCCCGGTTCCGCTTAATATGGCCTAATTGCATCGCATCTTTGCCATGCCATACATCATGCATGCGTCATGCCCGATTTTCTACCATAGTATTAAATATTGCATCCGGTGTTTCTTCTAGTGTTTTGCTTCTTCGCGGATAAGGCCGTTGAGTTGATGCGAGTGTCGACCCGATCTTCGGATGAACCTTCAGCAATGTTTTCAGGCGAGCATCTCCCCCTTTCTACCTATCGTACTTTAATAGTATTTATTCCCTCCTGTTGATCTATTGCTATCTGTGTTGCGTTGCTCTAGTTTGCGTACCCGTGATATCCCTTACAGCCTTATATTGCCTTGGACACATCCTATTACCTGTTGTTTGGTAGATAGTTGGACTTGCGCGTCGTAGTCGCTTGCTCAAGTGATGTTGCGTGTCGTCAAGTGCCACAGTTGTTGGTGTATTGCCGTATGTTAAATGTTGGAGATGATCTTGGCTTTACTTATCGTTCACTTTAATTACTGTTTAACAACTAAAATTGAAGTAAGTAAGCAGAGGCACAAGTGGGCAATAGATGTTATTTGGTTGTTAACCGTCCACTTGTGTCCCGTAGGACCCCGAGTACTTGATACCTGTTCCTTGAATATTCGCGCTATCCACATCCGGGAGGCTTATGGGACCCCCCTGAGTCAGAGCTTGATTCATTCTTATTTCTTGGGGCCACAAACTAGTTTGAGGTTTTATTTACTATCCTGTACTTATGCCATGCTTTACTGCTTTATTTACGATTGTGCGAGGAGCACACTGTACTGTTTAGGTAAGCGGAGTGTTTTCGCGGTATCGACAAGCCCCGTTTTGGGGTTCCCAGTCGTTTACAGCCATTGACGCAAACCTTGAGTCCGTCTCGGAGTCATCTAGCTTCGTTGCGGGTGTACTCCAAGGGGTGGCCCCCTGAAATATTTCTGAATCTTGTGATTGCTTTGTCGTGAAGGCCTCGTTGGGTTTTGATTTGGTTTTTCCGAGGTTGATCGAGTGTGTGTTGCTATTGGTGCACCCCGGCCGGGTAAAACTTTCTGAAAGCCGTGTCCGCAGTTATGGACGACTTGGAGCACAGTATCTCGATCATAGACAACTATAACTAAAGTAGTGCTATAAATTTGACTTTATAATGACTAGTAATCAGCTTCACTATAATGGAATGGCTAATTAAAACTGCCAACAATTGCTTGCTTGGGTTGTCGCTTGCGACCATTGTATCTGACTAGTAAGTATTGCAACTACAACGGAATGGCTAATAAAAGTACCAACAACTGCTGGGTTTTGGGATATCTCATGCTTATTGTATCTGACTAGTAAGTGTTGCAACTACAACCGAATGGTTAACTAAAAGTGCCCACTGCTTATTTTCTCAGGACGATTATCTAAATTTGACTAGTAAATGCTGCAACGATAAATGAATAAATAAAACTGCCAACTGTGTGCGTTCCTCGGTTGACTTCCTCGTTTGGTCTCGAGGGGGAAACATCAGGACGGGTTTGTTTGATGGTAGTATCAGGATGGTTCCGAATAGGTCTTTCTTACCCCTCTCCGATAGCCGCCAGTTGTATCGAGTCTCTATAGGTTGTTTAGCGCAAGCTGCCGCTGCCGCTTCAGTCCACCATACCTATGTAGGAGAGGACCGCCGAATTCTAGTCTCGCCGTGTACTGGCCTCAGTACTGACGCTCCTCTTTTTCCTTTGCCCTTTGTCGGCACCCCTTTTGTTTAAGCAGGTTTGAGATCGACGTTGTTAGCAGGGTTACCCTTCCGGCTTGGCCTGGGCAGGGTTATGGACGCCATTGCTTATTCTTCAGGGCTCTTAGCCCCATTTGCATCTTGTCCGTAGTCGGACGCTCTATCATTTTCAAGGTGATTTGGATCTTTGTTCTGTATATCTGTATTCTTGACTCATTGAGTCGCTGTTGTATATATCTGTTTTGTGGGTCCCATCGAGGACTGTTGTGTAATGTTATTACTTCGTTTTCCACCCGCACGAAAGTGCCTGGTGGGCACCTTTGAATCGTTTCTATGCGGGTTTGGCGGGAATCGCTGAAACTTGCATAGGGTCGATTCTGAGGGTGTTACAAAGGATCAGTGAGAGGTGGGAAGTGTGATAGTTTGAAGAAAACGAACGGGGAAGGCCTCCTTTTATAGGCGAGCCAGAGAGGCCGAGCGGCATGGGTAGTGCTCGTCGGGGTCGGCGTTACAGCGAGCTACGAGCATGGCTGACGGTAGGGGACGTTGCACGGTTCTCGGGCAGTGCTTAAGGAGGTAATGGCGCGGCAAGGGGCGGTGCGGTTCGGTTGGAACGCATTGGTGCTCTGAGCGGCACCGATGGCGGTTTTGATGACGCACAGTGGCGACGGGTCGCGCGGCGGCAAACGGGGATGTCTGGGAGGTTCCTGGGATGGTGGTGATCGCAAGCACGGGCGGCGAAGGCGAGGCGCGGTCTGTGAAAGCTTGTCGAGCGCGGCGAGCTGGCGCGCTCTGGACATGGCAGAGACAAACTAGGTGCGTGCATTCTCAGTGGTCCATGGCTTCTCAAGGCTCGAGGGCTGGACATGGGGTGGCGGGGGTTGGCTCGGGCATTCATGGCATGGTGCATTGGGTAGGGTCTAGGTTGGTTCAATGCACTGGTTGGCACTAGGGAGACAAGTGTGACCAATGGGGAACAATGTTTGGGGTGATCACTGCTCAAAACAGTGAAGTTTGGCCAAATTTATTTTCTGTCTCCAAATGTTTGACGAAATGGCCGAAATAATTTCATATTTGAATTTTTGGTTGAAACTTGGTGGGTGCAATGGTCACATACTAGGTAGTCTCAGGTTGATTGGATTTGTCAAGGTGCACTGGTTTGGTTGGGTTTTGAGAAATGGTGATCTTACCATATGAACTAGATTCAATTTTGAGTTGTTATTTTAATATGGTTGCCAAATGTTACTATGGGTTTGCAAGGTGGGCTTGGGTTTACTTTTACTTAGTATAACAAGGGGTGAAAAGAAAGGGATTTGTTTCTGTTTGAAATCTTGGACTAGAAACACTCAAAGTGATCGAGTGAGCAAGATTGGCAAAAATGACCATTTGCTTATTTTGTTTGTTTTTGAATTTCTATTGATTTGATCCTACTTGGAAATAATTTAGATGATGTTGTTTTCATCTTTAAACCAATCCTTGACATTCACAACAATCAAACAAGTCCATTCAAGAATTCATACATTCATATGGATTTTAATTCACAAAAGTTTTTGTTAACCCTAATTTTGGGTGATTGGAATTGATAACCTTGATTAATATTTCTGGGATGTTACAGACCTTCCCTCCTTAAACAAAATCTCATCCCGAGATTTGAGAAAAAGAGAAAACTAGGATTTAAAGAGATCTGGAAACTCCGTCCTAATGTAGTCTTCTTGCTCCCAGGTAGCTTCTTCTTCAGTGTGGTTACTCCACTGGATGTTGAAAAACATGATACTCCGGGTCCTGGTGGTTCTGAAAGCTTCCTCCAAAATACGGATGGGTACTTCAGGATATGTCAGGTCATCGTTGATCTCTATGGTTTAGTGATCAATATTCTTGAAACGTTCGGTCTTCTCCGGGACTTCTAGGAATTTGCAAAGTAATGAGATATGGAACACATTATGCATGGCTGACATTATCCATGGCTGACATCTCCTATGGCAGTTCCAGTTGATACGATACTTCTCCTCGACGATTCAAAATCTTGAAGGGTCCGATATATCTAGGGGCTAACTTTCCTTTGAGTTGGAACGTTGCATTCCCTTCAAAGGTGACACTACTAGGAAAATGGTCGTTTGTGGTGCACCTATAAACATCATATGTGGCGCACTAGGGGTGCGCCACGGGCCTTGCGCTACGGCTATCTCCTAGCCGTGGCGCACTGCCTGGTGCGCCACGGTTATGTCAAGATAGGCGTGGCGCACATGCCAGTGCGCCACAGATATGTGGCCAGGTGCGCTACGCCTTTTATCTTCTGTGGCGCACGTTGTAGTGCGCCACTATCCTGCGCAGGTGCGCTTTAGTTGTAGTGCGCCACAGAAGCTGTACCATGTGCGCCACGGGTGTCTTTTTTTATTTCAGGGCTAGTTGATATACAATACAGATTATATACAATATTATAGGTAGATATACACACAGATATAAGATATACAGTTATATATATAAATACACAATTCACAAAACAAGATTGAAACAAATACATATTGATAAGTCTCATACATGAATACATAAGTTATACATTGTTTCGATCAAGTTACAAAGTAGTTGGTGACATGCGAATACATGTGTCTCGAACAAGTTAGAGCTCGGAAGCTCGCCTAGACATCTAAACTATCTAGACACAAATGCGGGATAAACAACCAAAGAAGATAAGCATGATCACCACGACGAAGGTGTAGGTCTTCATCCGGTTCCTCGTCCTAACTCCCGCTAGATAGCGCGTGTATCTAGCTTCCGCCTCCGCCATAGTGTTGTACCCTTTGTAGCTATTGCCGCTGAAACGGTGCACCTGTCTCCAGCAGTCTTCCCAATCATCGTACGTACCACGTCATCTACAAGTTGACAATAATAATTAACCGGTGATTGAAAAAAAACATGTATAATTAAAGTCGCATATGAAGATACACTTATAGAAAGTACTCCTAAATCAAAAAGACCAAACTCAAAAAGCATACCTCATATATAACTAGGTTGTTCGACACAGGAATATGCTACTATGGAACTGTCCGCCAAGTAGGATGCACAACACATGTAACCTGTGCATAGCACAAGGCGGACAATCCCATCGCAGCACATTCATATATATAGTGTGCCACGACATTTCAATCATCGGCATTATTCTCGAAAAATACCAGAGTAACTCGAAAAGAATGCCTCATATATAACTAGGTTGTTGGCAATAGGAATATGCTACGATGGAACTGTTCGCCAAGTAAGATGCACAACACCTGGACATGTGCATAGCACAAGGCGGACAATCCCATCGCAGCACATTCACATATATAGTGTGCCACGACATTTCAATCATCGGCATTATTCTCGAAAAATACCAGAGTAACTCGAAAAGAATGCCTCATATATAACTAGCTAGGTCGTTGGACACAGGAATATGCTATGATGGAACCGTAAGCCAAGTAGGATGCACAACATCTGGACTTGTGCATATCACAAGGCTCACAATCCCGTCGTAGCACATTCACATATATAGTGTGCCACGACATTTCAATCATCGGCATTATTCTCGAAAAAGACCAAATTAAATCGAAAAGAATGCCTCATATATAACTAGCTAGGTCGTTGGACACAGGAATATGCTACAACGGAACGGTTAGCCAAGTAGGATGCACAACACATGGACATGTTCATATCACAAGGCTAACTATCCCGTCGTAGCACATTCACATAAATAGTGTGCCACGACATTTCAATCATTGGCATTATTCTCGAAAAAGACCAAAGTAAATCAAAAATAATGCCTCATATATATATACATAGGTCGTTGGACACAGGAATATGCTATGATGGAACTGTGAGCCAAGTAGGATGCACAACACCTGGACTTGTGCATATCACAAGGCTCACAATCCCGTCGTAGCACATTCACATATATAGTGTGCCACGACATTTCAATCATCGGCATTATTCTCGAAAAAAGACTAATAAAGTAAGGAAAAAAAGAAGGACCAAAGAGTAAGCAAAAAAACCAAGCATTGATTGATATATAATAATAATAAGAAAAATAAGTAAGCGATGATTCATAAACCTAATAAGATATGTATAGTAGCATGTACACTTGTCCACACACACACAAAGGTCATCTATAGTTTGTAACTACAACTAGGCCAACATCAAGCCTTCTGGCTCGGCTTAGGGAACGGGAGGACGCCTTGTCTCGTCATGAACTTCCTATAGTCACCCTGCATATCTAGGCGATCTTCTATGTCACGGTTATTCAGGATATTTCCTCCATAGAAGATCCCCCCCGAAGTCATGACATCACGAAAGATGATTGCCCCAAACTACTGCTGGATGCGATACATCTCTTGTATAATATCTGAATCAGTGATCTTGGCCTTTGCTTCGGCAAACTATTTGAGATGATCTGGCAGCGTAGAATTCTGCTGGTCAAGTAGGAACGCCCTCATGTTATGGAGTGCGTAGTAGGCTTCCTTGTTACTGTTTTCTGGCTACTTCACGCAGGGGAACTCCGTTACGTGGTTGAAGACATGCCTTTCAAACTTGACCTTCGTACGCATGAAGGTGGTGCCTTCCGTCGAGGCATAGCCAGTGGGAGCATCATCCAGAACTTCCTTGATCTTGTCGTAGTTTTTCTTCTTTTCTAGACTCCCGAGTCGAAATACGTGGCGTCGGAATGCTTCGGCGATAAGGAGATGAGCGTGCAGTGTTCATCTCTACGCAAAAAATTCAAATGGAATGTGTTGGAAAAAGAATGATGATAATCTAATAAAGCCAATCGACGATGGCGAGTGAATAACGACTTACTCGGGAAAGTAAGGCACGAGAATGTATTCCTTTGTCTTGTTCGCCACGAGGATTTTTTTTAGGTACGAGGCCACGATACATAGTTCAGCGGGGGAACCCAAGCATCTGTCACGCATGTAGTAGGGGTCCACTATAGCAATGCCTGGTGTGTTCTCTCTAATGATCTGCATGGCCAGGCTGAGAGAAAACAGGCGGACCATGGTATAGTGCAGCGGGTATAGGTGGAACATATTGAAGATGTCGTCGAACCGCAGGAAGAACAGATCCGTAGGGGCATTGTCGACGAAGCCCAAGCCAGGTGGCACCTTAACCACGAATACCGGGTGCGAGGGATCTTTCTTCGATAGAAGGCGTCTCTCTATCGTCAGCATGCCGTCATGCACACTCTGCAGTTCCGAACTGGAGAGCCTCCGCAAATTCTTAGGTAGCATGGGCTCACCCGCCACATGAATCCTCCACATAATACCCTTGGGTCTTGGTGGCCCGTCCCGAAACCTGATCGGATTCGCAGTTGACGCCACCGGCTGTCTCGAGCTGCTAGATTTTCTTTTCCTGCCCTTTTTTCCTTTTGGAGAGCGGGCAGGCACCGCAATCTGAGCACCGGCCGCCCTATGTAGTGTGTCAGGGCTTAGAATAAAGGGCCGGTTGGTTGTATCAGCTGGCTCTGTAAAGGCGCAAGCTGGAGGCGTCTCCTGAGAATAAAACAGACGCTTGGTGATAGTGGCTTTCTCTATGGGTCCACCAGCTAGGTCTTTGTTGCTAAACTGAGTGTTGAAGAAGTGATCATTCCAGTCTTCGTCGTCCTCGGTCGGATAATGCGCCATGTGCATATCATCAACATGATCATCCGACCCACCGCGTGGAGGTGACGGCGAGGGCGGTAAGGGGGCCTTGCCACCGCTTGTCGCTGGCACGACAGGCGGTGCTGTTGTCTGTGGCGTGATGGACCCCGCCGTCCCCAAACGGATCATGATCTTTGGAAATTGCAAGAATAAGCCGAAACAACTTCTGAGGACAGCCGGCTCTTCTTCATTCGCTCCTGGGGGTTAAATGGGAGGTTCCAGGTCGTCGCAGCCCCTTAGCACCCGACTAATTTTAACCCTGTGCACGATATCTGGCATCGTCCTTGTGTGGAACGTGCACTGCAAGGGTTGAACGATGGTACCCTTGGCAACATCCCTCAGCTCGTTGTTCATGTAGCATAAGAGAGTGCAAGGAACATCTGTCTGTGGAAAACATGTACGGTGTCGTCAGAGATGCCATAAGAGTAATAGATGGCGTGAAAGGCGGTAAAGCAATTTGTTTATCGTGATGGCGTCAAGATCGGCTAATGTCGAGGCACCGCATACGGCGACGGGCATGCAAGAGACGGAAGGGATGCCTGATGACGCGGTGCTGGCCGCCGGTGTATTCTCCCTACCGGGTGCTTGGAGCTCCGGTGCCGCCACGATGATGGCAGGGGGCCACCAACATGTCCGGCGTCGCGGTGATGGCAGGGGGAGTCACCAACACTTGCGGCGCCGCGGTGCTAGCGGGCGGAGTCACGAACACGTACTTCGCCTGATTCGTCGGCGCCGCGTTGTTCAAGTGGCTGCTGACCATGCTTGGAATTGGGCACGGCCGTACTCGACCACCCGCACTCCAGTTCTCTATTGACTCCACCAAGGTAGGCAGGAAGGATGTGAGGGTGATTTCCAGGTTGTCTTGGACGATCTACGGGATCCGCACCACTTGTTCCTTAAGTTCTTGAACCTCGCGGTTTTCCTCCTCGCTCCTTCCCGACGGCGCCACATGCGTCTTCGGCGGTGAACCAAAATGATCCACCCAATTCTTACCCCCGAGGCCGGCCAGACGACCAGCCGACGACGGCTTCTTCGTAACCGTCTCTATTTTCTTGGCCCGGTTCATCGCCCTGTTAAAAGGGTTATCCCACCGAGTGGCCGCTGTGGCCCCCTGGGATGAGGACCCCTGGGATCCATGACTAGCAACAATTTCCTCCTCCTGCAGAAGAAGTAATAGTGAATCGTTTAGATCATCGATTAGAATGCAATCGAGTTGATCCGCGGTAATTAGATTGCTTACCACAATTTCCTCGAATTCCTTCACCGCAGGATCCACGGTGAGTTGTTTGGTTTTTGGGTCCACATGGTAACGGGCCCTGATGAAGTTTTGAACCTGCCCGGGTTCGAATTTTGCAAAGGGTTTTTCTATCCCCTTGGATCTATACTCTTCGTCCTCCTTATTCCATTTGGCCTCCACGGTTCTGTATCCACCAGACCCGAGATGGTGATGACCTATATTCATCGCCTGCAGCACCTTTCCCCGATTACTTGTAACATCCCTAAAATCATGTTTCAAAACTCTTGCATATCATCCATGCATCCATGATCATGTAGAGTTTCATTTCAAAAATCAATTCAAAAACAGGAGCATATGAGCTCATTATTTTATGTGATCAGCATTAAATCAAATGCTACTCTCCAATGAGGGATTCTTGTTCATGAATCAAACCTTGTTACTCTCTGATTGTTTTGCTTGATTGCTAGAGTATAAACCAAAATTTATAAAACAAATATGGATTTTGAAACCAAATTCAAAACTTGATCAAACCAAGTGCAATATCACTGTTTATTTTATTTGATCAAAAGAACCAAGCTTGTGCATAGAGACCACATGTTTTTATGCCCAGAAATATGAATGTTGCACTCTACAAAAATCCTGAAAAGGTTTGAATTCAAATAGCTTTTGAAACCATTTGAAAATGATTTCTGAAAAAGCAAACAGAAATAGAAAAGGAATAAAGATAAGGAAAAAGGCCGGCGCTGCTATTCTAGCCCAATAGTGAAACCAGCCCACTAAGCCAACTCGGGTTTCCCCTTCTCTCTCTCACTCGCAGCCATACCCACTGAGTCACTGACCGCTGGGGCCCATTCCCTCTTTCTTTCTGTCGCTGGCAAGTGGACCCTGCGACCACGTCAGCGTCGTCCCCAAATCAACGCGCGGCCGAGGCGCTCCGCCGTTCCCTCGCCGCAGTCACTGCCTGCATTATTGCCATTGATACAGCGCGTAATCGCCGCCCCCCTCCTGGCTATTTAACCCCCTCTGCACCGCGAGCATTTCCCCTCACCTAGCGCCACCACTCCGCCACCAGGCTGCGCGTATTCGAACTCACTCTGCCGCTGCACAGACGCACTCCGGCGGGCGATTCCGGTGAGCACCGCACGCCCCTCTGTCTATGATTCATACTGGCTTGCTCTACATCTCCGTGCGCATCTACTGACACTTTCCGTTTGCTCGCGCATGGCCTAGAACCTCGGCAACGTCAACGGCTGAGCTTCGCCGCTTCTGCTCGAACTCCGGTGACCTTTTCCCCGTAAGTCCCAGCCTCCCCTCGCCCTCTGTTTGATACGCGTAAGATCCCCAGCGTCTTGCGCATCTAACGGTACCCTCCTCTTGTCTTAGCGCGGCCCAGAACGTCGCCAACATCGACGAACAGAAGCCACAGCCGCCAAGGACTACTCCGACGAGCAATCTGCGACGACTCCGAGCGCCCCTTCGCCAACTGTAACATCCCAGATTTTATAGTAGGATGTTATTAGTTCCATGCATCATCCTTGCATCATTGCATTCTACAAATGAATTTCTTTACAACAAATCCTAAACACCTAAACCTAACAAACCCTAATAGTATTTGCCTTATGTAAGCACTTTTGCTATAGTAGGTTGACCCCTTCTAAAAACTATGCAAAAACAGTAAACCATGGTCCTACGTTGACCACCTTAATTTTATAAAAATTGATAAACAATTTTCATCAAGTTTGGGCTTAGTATCCAAAAGTTATTTAGGTTTTGCTAAATCAGAAATTGAAAATTGTTAAAAGACAAAAAAGGGGGGCAGCCTAACCAAACTGGGCCGCAGCGCCAGCCCACCCGCACACGCGCGGCACCCAGCTAGCGCCAGCCACCGCAGCCCGCCACCGGCCCACCCGCGCCGTCGACACCTGCCGCCCCGCTGACCGCCCGGACCCACGCGTCAGCGCCCTCAACAACTCCAGGACGAACACGACGGCCTGCCGCGCTACCGACCGGGGAAATCGGCCGATTACGGATCGAATCTGTGCCCCCTATGTCACGAAATCCCTCTCTCTTATACCACAGCATCGGCTCCCACCGTTTCCCCTCGTTTTTCTCAAACCCTAGCCCCCTTCTCGCAGTTCCGAACTCGCCGGAACAGCCGCCGTCGGAGCTCGAGGTTGGCGACTCTCCAGGGCACCTCGAGCCTTGCTACACCTTCCACCCTTCTCGCCCCGACCTACCCTAACCACCCGTCTGATTCGTTTCTTCCGAAACGCAGGAGATCACCGGCAATTGCTCGCCGAAGCCGTCGGGTCCAAGAAGAGGAACCGCCGACGCTAGGAGAAGGAGGAGGAGAGGGACTGCGCTGAGGCCATTGGGAGATTCGCCATCGACGTGCGCATCGAGGACCATCTTCGTCGCCTCCACTAGGGCCGCCAGGACCTCCGACCACCGTCGACTCCGCCGCCGCCGCCGTCTCCATCGCCGCCACCACCACGGGTCAGTGGAGCCGCCTCGACCGTCCGATTGTAATCTTGCGGGCTAGATTAGAAGGAGGGAACGAAGGGGTATCGACCAACCACGATAACTAAAATAATTAAAATTCTGTTTTAATTGATTCTTGTTGCAATAACTTTGTTTCCACAATACCTACTGATCCAAATCATTAAACTTTGCTTAGGATCATTAGATCTAGCTTGGGGCTAATTAGATGGTTTGAGCTCCTTTAAACCTAGGAATTGTTTTAGTGATTCAATTAGATCTACATCTTTGGGAAATCAATTCTAGTGACACCCTTACGCTATCACAACACAAACTTGCTACCTTGGTCAATTTAGAAGAACCAACCTTGCATAAAAATACCATGTGCATGCATGCATGATTACCTTTGTGATATGTTTTGAACAAGTTGTGATCAGATCTATGTTTGTGATTCGTTAGATTGTTCGGAGTGCGCTAAGGAGTGCTATTGTGTAGAGTGTTGCTCAGATCAAGGCAAGTTACACCACTTGTTCATAATTTTGTCCCAGTTTTGATTCTATGCATGTGATCTTCAAAATTCTGTAGTATGCATGTGTAGGATGTTCTAGTAGAATTTTCCTTAGTATTATTTTGCAAGTGCGATGATTTTGTAGTATGCCATAAGTAGCTCTATACTTAGGATTTTCCCTCCTAATAGGTTACCCCTGTTTTTTCTAAGTATTGCTTGCTATGCTATATATACAAAGTACCGTTGGGGGGTTCGAAAGACAAAGAATTTTTCTAAGTACAAAGGCTCTCTAGAGCAAACTTTTCTTCTCAAATCCACTTCAAAATAAAACTAAGTTTTCTTCTGGGCGGAATGGTTGTCGGGACAACGAGTGAGATTCTGGTGGAGGACGGCCGCCCAGGAATCAAAGAAGTCTGCCATGTTTCAGAATTCAGAAGCTTCAAGTGCAACCACAATACATTATGGGCTCTGTCTTGGCCTAGTACTTAGTGGGAAACCTCACCTGGGTACCAACATTTGGAGGTTCTTGGCACGGTTGGATCCGGAAGGTAGAGGGGCTACTAAGGGAAATCCTCGACATAGTCTTGTCTATAAAAGGACTTGATTGTGGATTGTGGGTAAAGTGCACAAACTCTCGAGAGTATTGCAATCTGATCGATCAGCCGTGTTCACGGTAACAGAACAACAATGAGCGTCTGAAGAATGGAGCCTCTAAAGGATCTTCCTCTCTCATTTCTAAAACAAAGTTTTGAAAACCCATGGCGTGCGTAATATCGCTAATGGGTGGGAATTTGGGAACTTGGTGTGTAATATCCAAGTGACGCTTGGTGCGTAATATCCAAGTGTTTGGTTGTTTGGACACTTGGTGCGTAATATCCTTGTGTGCCACTCGACCTTATTTTATCTAAGCAAATGTTTACAAAGTAGGACAATCCTCTCTTCTTCTATCTACTTAAGAAAACTAGCTTTGAGCAAATGAACTCTACAGCCTATACCAGCCTTGCATGTAGAGATAGTCTTTTCTCTCCTTGGTGTAATTTGCCAATACATTCAAAGTATTGACCCAACTTGTTGGCTGCACGTCTTATGTGCAGAATCCGAAGATTGAAAGGTGCGTAGGGATCGCGGGTCTACACTCGACAAGCCTGGGGCGTTGATGGACCCATGCTGCTTTTATGTTTCCGCTGTTATTTGAGCTAGCATAATGCTAAGCAATTTTTGTAATAAATTCATACTCTGGATTCTCCGTGTAATAAAGACTTTGTGTTTTACATGATATTTCATCGACTGTGAGTGCTATCTATTGATCCAGGGACTAGCATGTTAATCACAGGGACTTAGGATCCTTATCGATCCGAGGTCACTAGAGATGGTATCAGAGCACATCATTGTCTGTAGGACGTGACCCTAGGATTGGAACCACCTCTAACTTTTGTGCCTTACCTGTTTTTCTACTAAGTTATTTCCCGCACTTCTAGTATCTGCCTTCCTCTACTTGTTTAAGTATCTAAACTTCATTCTTCTAACTCAAAGATGACAAGCTTCCTCTACGACACCGTCGCGGACATCGAGCCCCTTCGCTTTGGTGGATGCCTCATGGATCTACTCACACGTTTGGACCTTCCTCTCCCAACAATCCAGGGGAGCACAATGAAGAAACTCCACAAGGACGGCTGTTGGGGAGTCAAGGTCATCCAGCCAGGAAAAGAGCGAGGCAAGAACCCGGAGGAAGACATAGCAATCCACATTGTTAGCGATTCCAAGGAGAATGCCCTTAGCATCAGCTTGCAGCAACTCATTGGTCGCCTATGTGGACGTCATCATGAAGCTCTCCAAGGACACTGCGGCGGACTCTTTGGAAGAAGAGATGAGGAAGGAATTCCCATGGAGTTAACCTTTGAGGAAAGAACTTCAACCAAGCACCGAAGAACACAATATCAAGACTTGGAGTGCCACATCCATGACCTTGAAAAGGGTACCTTCCTCGAGATGTTGAAGAACGACGAGCTATGCGCCCTCATCAAGGAGAAGGAAGAAATGATCAAGCAGCAGGAGGAGGCAATGAAGTTCCAAGAGATAAAATTCCAGGACCAAGAGAAGAAGTTTGCTAACCAAGAGAAGAGGGTGATAAATACAAACAAGAGAATTAGGGAACTCAAACAGCAGATCGATGGAGATGAAGTGCAAACTTAAGGCCTTTGCAAGATAATCAATGATGTGCGAGCTTCCAAGAGGGACTTGGCAAAGCAACTTGAAGCCGCAAAGAAGTCAAGTTTAGTGGAGGAACTACAAAGCGAGAAGGAGGGACTTCAGGAG
This sequence comes from Avena sativa, assembly GCA_916181665.1. NCBI lineage: Eukaryota > Viridiplantae > Streptophyta > Magnoliopsida > Poales > Poaceae > Avena > Avena sativa. The sequence continues at coordinate 178,672,607 of OV702284.1, read as the reverse complement.
CAGCTGGAAACCACTACCAAGAAGCTACAGGATGAGATAAAGAACCTCCAAGAGAAGCTTGAAGCCACCACAAAGGAGATGGAGTTGTACAAGACAACTCTAGAGCAGGAAGGCTACTCGTTCGAGGACAAGGAAGAGGAAGGCGTGGAAGATGTGTAATAGTTGGACCACCTTTAATTCTATAGTAGAACGTTATTCGCGAATGTAATAAATACCAAGACAAGTCTGGTTTAGTTAAACTTGGTTGTTTCTGTGTTAAGCTGTTTCTGTGTTAAGCTGTGTTGTTATGTCTTGTGTGCCTTGTGTGCTTGGTGTGTTTTCTTAAGGGTAGGAGTTTACTACTTAGTCTTTCTGTCTATTTCTTAACTATTCTCTTAAACCCCACAGATGCCTCCAAGACGTGCGAACTCCAAAATCCTGCCAGAAATAGCACAACTTTTGGACACTCAGAACCAGCTGATCCAACTGCTCACTCAGAACATGCAAAACAACAACAACAACCTGCCGCCACCACCACCTCCGCCACCTCCTCAACAGGATCGCTTGACTCGGTTTCTGAGGCTGAACCCACCTACCTTCACTAGCAGCACTGAACCAATCATCGCTGATGACTGGCTGCGTATGATCAACAAGAAGCTAGACACCGTGCAAGCTGTCGGAGCCGACAGGGTGCGTTATGCCGCACACCAGCTTGAAGGGCCTGCTGCAGAATGGTGGGATAACTACCAAGTCACCCACCCGGATATTGATGCTATCACTTGGGAGCAGTTTGAGTTAGCTTTTCGCACTCATCATGTGGCTGCTGGTGTCATGACTCTGAAGATGCGCGAGTTTCGTGACCTACACCAACTGCACCGTTCTGTCACCGAGTATGGTGAGCTTTTCAATAAGCTAGCCCGTTATGCACCCGATGATGTTTCCACTGATGCCAAGAGACAGGAGGAGTTCTTAAGAGGTCTCAATGATGAGATATCCATTCAGCTTGTGGCTCGGAAATTTGACAACTTTCAGGAACTCCTAGACAGAGCCATTGTGGTTGAGTCAAAGAGGAAGAGCATAGAAAACTGCAAGAGGAAATCTAACCCTCACAAACACTCTGTTCCATACCAGAAGCAGCGCAATTCCTCACCACCACCTTATAACAATAATGGCCACAATCATAACGGTCATAACCATGCTGGCCACAAACACAATGGGCATAAGAACCGCAATGGGAATGGCAGTAATGGAAAAGATCTCAGTGAGGTGACATGCTTTAAGTGCAACAGGACAGGGCACTATGCAACATCTTGCCCCGAGAGGAAGAATGGCAATGGCAATGGAAATGGGAATGGAAATGGACACAACCATGGCAATGGAAACGGGAAGAAGCCAAATCCATTTGTCAAAGCCACGGTGAATCATGTTTCTATGGAGGATGCTTGTGATGCGCCAGACTCTGTGATTGGTAAGTTCAAACTCAATTCTATTCCCGCAGTTGTTCCTTTTGATACCGGTGCATCGCATTCATTCATATCAAGGGTATTTGTGGATAGAGGCAGGATACCAACGGAGACTATAAACTTTCCTCTAAGGGTAAGTTCTCCTCGGGGAGAAATAGTGGCAAACTCCGGTTGCCGGGAATTAGAACTAAGAATCGGGACACACATTTTTCCCACCAGTCTAGTAGTTCTAGAATCACAAGGATTAGACATAATCTTGGGCATGAATTGGATGACCGAATATGAAGGGAGTCATAGATTGTGCCAAGAGAACTGTCATGCTCACAACACCGGAAGGGAAGAGGATTCGTATCAAGTCGAATTTCGCACTTAAAGAACTCATGGTGAACTCTCTTAAGGGGGTTAGCTTGGAGGAGGTACCTATTGTAAAAGAATACCCGAATGTTTTCCCAGAAGAGCTACCCGGAATGCCACCCGACCGTGATATCGAGTTCCTCATTGACTTAATGCCAGGCACGGGGCCGATAGCTAAGAGACCATACAAGATGGATGTGGACGAGTTAAAGGAACTCAAAAAACAGCTTTGGGAACAATTGGACAAGGGGTTCATTCAACCCAACACGTCATCTTGGGGAGCACCCGTCCTATTTGTGGAGAAGAAGGATAAAACCAAGAGGCTGGTTGTGGATTACCGCTCGTTAAACGAGGTGACGATCAAGAATAAGTATCCCCTACCCAACATCAACGACCTGTTTGACCAATTAAAAGGAGCCAGTGTGTTCTCAAAGATCGATCTGCGATCAGGCTATTTTCAGCTGAAGATTCGAGAACAGGATGTGCCCAAAACAGCATTCACCACAAGATAAGGATTGTATGAGTACACCGTGATGTCCTTCGGTCTAACCAATGCCCCAGCATACTTCATGACCATGATGAACAAGGTGTTCATGGAATATTTGGACAAGTTTATCGTGGTATTCATAGATGATATACTCATATACTCTAAGGATGAGAAGGAACATGAGAAACATCTGCGCCTTATCATGGAGAAGCTAAGAGAACACAAGTTGTATGCCAAATTCAGCAAGTGCGAGTTCTGGTTAAAGGAAGTGGGATTCCTTGGTCATGTTGTGACAGCTAAAGGAGTTGCCGTAGATCCTAGTAAGGTAGCTTCCGTGACAGAATGGGAGTCACCCAAGAATGTGGGAGATATTAGGAGTTTCTTGGGCCTCGCAGGATATTACCGGAGGTTCATTGAAAACTTTTCCAAGATAGCAAAACCCATGACGGAACTATTAAAGAAGGAAAAGAAATTCCTATGGACCGAGGCATGTGAAGCAAGTTTTCAAGAGTTGAAGAAACGCCTTGTAACGGCACCAGTTCTGTGTCTGCCTGATATCCAAAAGGATTTTCAAGTCTATTGTGACGCTTCTCGACAAGGACTTGGAAGTGTATTGATGCAGGATGGGAAAGTGGTATCCTATGCCTCCCGACAACTTAAGAACCACGAACACAATTATCCCACACATGATTTGGAACTTGCATCTGTGGTTCATGCACTCAAGGTATGGAGACACTACCTCATGGGCAAACATTGTGATGTGTTCACAGATCATAAAAGTTTGAAGTACATCTTCACCCAAAAGGAGTTGAATATGAGACAACGAAGATGGCTTGAGCTAATTAAGGATTATGACTTGGATTTACAGTACCACCCCGGAAAGGCAAACGTGGTGGCTGATGCCTTAAGTCGTAAGGTGTATGTGAATGGACTTACCGCAGGGGAACTTCCAGAGGGTTTATGCTCAGGCTAGAGATAGTCCTGAAAGGGCACGTAGCGACTATGGAAATAGTGTCCACCTTCCAAGAGAGAATCAAGGAAGCGCAGAAGGGAGATAAAGAGTTGGAAGAAATAAGAATCAGGATAAGTGAAGGAAAGACTGAGGAATTTCGTCTGGATGAACAAGGAACCCTCTGGTATGGGAAGCGTTTGTGCGTTCCCAATGACCCTGAAATCAGGAAGATGATTTTACAAGAAGCTCATGATTCGCCGTACTCAATTCATCCAGGTAACACGAAAATGTACATGGATGTGAAGGATAGATTCTGGTGGAATAACCTAAAGAGAGACATTGCAGAGTATATTTCTCTGTGTGATGTATGCAATAGAGTTAAAGCCGAGCATCAGAAACCGGTAGGACTACTCCAACCACTACCTATACCCGACTGGAAATGGGACAAGGTAGGCATGTATTTCATCACGGGATTGCCCCGGACTCGTTCTGGATTTGATTCTATCTGGGTAGTGGTGGACCACTTCACCAAGGTGGCTCACTTCATCCCCGTGAAGACCACATATACAAGTGCTAAGCTTGCTAAGATATACATGTCAATAATTGTAAGTCTACATGGTGTTCCCAAGGGAATTGTGTCAGACAGAGGCACCCAGTTTACTTCAAAGTTTTGGCGACAAGTACATGAGTCTCTTGGAACCCGACTAGAATTCAGTACTGCCTTCCACCCTCAGACAGATGGCCAAACAGAAAGGGTGAATCAAATTTTGGAGGATATGTTGAGAGCTTGCACGCTGGACTATGGGTCTAGTTGGGACGATAACCTGCCGTATGCTGAGTTCTCATACAACAACAGCTACCAGACAAGTATCAAGATGGCTCCGTTTGAAGTTCTGTATGGCAGGAAGTGTAGGACTCCATTGCTATGGAATGGAGTTGGTGAACGTAGCCTTTTTGGACCTGACTTGATAAAGGATGCCGAAGAAAAGGTACGACAGATTCAGGATAGGCTAAAGGTAGCCCAATCCCGACAGAAGAGTTACGCTGATTCCAAGCGCAGAGATGTGGCTTATGACATAGGGGACCGTGTGTATCTTCGAGTTTCACCCCTACGAGGAGTTAAGAGGTTCGGAATCAAGGGCAAGTTAGCCCCACGATTCATAGGACCATACAAGGTTCTGGCCCGTAGAGGAGAAGTTGCTTATCAGTTGGAGTTACCGGAAGGACTGACTGTTCATGATGTGTTTCATGTGTCACAACTAAAGAAGTGTCACCCGGAGATGGCTGAAACCCCGCTAAGAGACACCGTTCCCCTAGATGAGGTTCAATTGGAGAATGACCTTACCTATGAGGAAAAACCCATCAAGATACTAGAAACAGCCGAAAGGATTACCCGCACCAAGACTATAAGATTCTGCAAAGTACAATGGAACCACCATTCCGAGGAAGAAGCTACGTGGGAGCGTGAAGAAGACATGAGGGCGCAGCACCCACACCTATTTGCTAGCCAACCCGAATCTCGGGGACGAGATTCCTCTTAAGGGGGGTAGGTTTGTAACATCCCCGATTTTATAGTAGGATGTTATTAGTTCCATGCATCATCCTTGCATCATTGCATTCTACAAATGAATTTCTTTACAACAAATCCTAAACACCTAAACCTAACAAAACCCTAATAGTATTTGCCTTATGTAAGCACTTTTGCTATAGTAGGTTGACCCCTTCTTAAAACTATGCAAACACAGTAAACCATGGTCCTATGTTGACCACCTTAATTTTATCAAAATTTAGAAACAATTTTCATCAAGTTTGGGCTTAGTATCCAAAAGTTATTTAGGTTTTGCTAAATCAGAAATTGAAAATTGTTAAAAGAAAAAAATGGGGGGGCAGCCTAACCAAACTGGGCCGCAGCGCCAGCCCACCCGCGCACGCGCAGCACCCAGCTAGCGCCAGCCACCGCAGCCCGCCACCGGCCTACCCGCGCCGTCGCCACCTGTCGCACCCGCTGACCGCCCGGACCCACGCGTCAGCGCCCTCAACAACTCCAGGACGAACACGACGGCCTGCCGCCCTACCGACCGGGGAAATCGGCCGATTACGGATCGAATCCGTGCCCCCTACGTCACGAAATCCCTCTCTCTTATACCACAGCATCGGCTCCCACCGTTTCCCCTCGTTTTTCTCAAACCCTAGCCCCCTTCTCGCAGTTCCGAACTCGCCGGAACAGCCGCCGTCGGAGCTCGAGGTTGGCGACTCTCCATGGCACCTCGAGCCTTGCTACACCTTCCACCCTTCTCGCCCCGACCTACCCTAACCGCCCGTCTGATTCGTTTCTTCCGAAACGCAGGAGATCACCGGCGATTGCTCGCCGGAGCCGTCGGGTCCGAGAAGAGGAACCGCCGACGCTGGGAGAAGGAGGAGGAGAGGGACCGCGCTGAGGCCATTGGGAGATTCGCCATCGACATGCGCATCGGGGACCATCTTCGTCGCCTCCACTAGGGTCGCCAGGACCTCCGACCATCGTCGACTCCGCCGCCGCCGCCGTCGTCTCCATCGCCGCCACCACCACAGGTCAGTGGAGCCGCCTCGACCGTCCGATTGTAATCTTGCGGGCTAGATTAGAAGGGGGAACGAAGGGGTATCGGCCAACCACGCAGTGCCGCGTGGCAAGAACATCGTCACCGTGCCGCGTCACCCGCCTGGCCAGCTGGCCCAACCAGGCGCCGCCACTTGGCGCGATCTGAGCTAGGGTCAGGCTAGTTTGGTTTGATTTTTGCAGATTGAGTTTAATATTGCGAAAATCATAGAAAAATAACTACTTGGCCAATTTTAGCTTATAATATACCGTTGGATTCCTAATTTTGAGTAGAATCCAAATCTGAAATAATATCCCAGGTTCACAGTAAGGTTTTAGGTGTAGATTTTAATCATTAGATTAGAGTGTTTATTCTATAGAAAAATAATTAAAATTCTTTTTTAATTGATTCTTGTTGCAATAACTTTGTTTCCACAATACCTACTTATCCAAATCATTAAACTTTGCTTAGGATCATTAGATCTAGCTTGGAGCTAATTAGATGGTTTGAGCTCCTTTAAACCTAGGAATTGTTTTAGTGATTCAATTAGATCTACATCTTTGGGAAATCAATTCTAGTGACACCCTTACGCTATCACAACACAAACTTGCTACCTTGTTAAATTTAGAAGAACCAACCTTGCATAAAAATACCATGTGCATGCATGCATGATTACCTCTGTGATATGTTTTGAACAAGTTGTGATCAGATCTATGTTTGTGATTCGTTAGATTGTTCAGAGTGCGCTAAGGAGTGCTATTGTGTAGAGTGCTGCTCAGATCAAGGCAAGTTACAACACTTGTTCATAATTTTGTCCCAGTTTTGATTCTATGCATGTGATCTTCAAAATTCTGTAGTATGCATCTGTAGGATGTTCTAGTAGAATTTTCCTTAGTATTATTTTGCAAGTGAGATGATTTTGTAGTATGCCATGAGTAGCTCTATACTTAGGATTTTCCCTCCTAATAGGTTACCCCTGTTTTTGCTAAGTATTGCTTGCTATGCTATATATACAAAGTACCGTTGGGGGGGTTCGAAAGACAAAGAATTTTTCTAAGTATAAAGGCTCTCTAGAGCAAACTTTTCTTCTCAAATCCACTTCAAAATAAAACTAAGTTTTCTTTTGGGCAGAATGGTTGTCGGGACAACGAGTGAGATTTTGGTGGAGGACGGCCGCCCAGGAATCAAAGAAGTCTGCCATGTTTCAGAATTCAGAAGCTTCCAGTGCAACCACAATACATTATGGGCTCTGTCTTGGCCTAGTACTTAGTGGGAAACCTCACCTGGGTACCAACATCTGGAGGTTCTTGGCATGGTTGGATCCGGAAGGTAGAGGGGCTACTAAGGGAAAGCCTCGCCATGGTCTTGTCTGTAAAGGACTTGATCGTGGATTGTGGGTAAAGTGCACAAACTCTCGAGAGTATTGCAATCTGATCGATCAGCCGTGTTCACGGTAACATAACAACAATGAGCGTCTGAAGAATGGAGCCTCTGAAGGATCTTCCTCTCTCTTTTCTAAAACAAAGTTTTGAAACCCCATGGCGTGCGTAATATCACTAATGGGTGGGAATTTGGGAACTTGGTGTGTAATATCCAAGTGACGCTTGGTGCGTAATGTCCAAGTGTTTGGTTGTTTGGACACTTGGTGCGTAATATCCTCGTGTGCCACTCGACCTTATTTTATCTAAGCAAATGTTTACAAAGTAGGACAATCCTCTCTTCTTCTCTCTACTTAAGAAACCTAGCTTTGAGCAAATGAACTCTACAGCCTATACCAGCCTTGCATGTAGAGATAGTCTTTTCTCTCCTTGGTGTAATTTGCCAATACATTCAAAGTATTGACCCAACTTGTTGGCTGCACGTCTTATGTGCAGAATCCGAAGATTGAAAGGTGCGTAGGGATCGCGGGTCTACACTCGACAAGCCTGGGGCGTTGATGGACTCATGCTGCTTTTATGTTTCCGCTGTTATTTGAGCTAGCATAATGCTAAGCAATTTTTGTAATAAATTCATACTCTGGATTCTCCGTGTAATAAAGACTTTGTGTTTTACATGATATTTCATCGACTGTGAGTGCTAGCTATTGATCCAGGGACTAGCATGTTAATCACAGGGACTTAGGATCATTATCGATCCGAGGTCACTACACCAACCAAGGACACGTCGAGCTTCTCCTCGTCACTGCGGTTCTGGTGAGCATCCTCCCACCTCCCCACGTGACCTAGTTTGCCGGCTCCGCCACTGTCAAAGCGCGCCGCCGCCTGTCGCCGCCGCCAGCGCCGCCACTTGTTGGTCAAGTGCTAGGCGCCGTTAGATTTAGATCTAGTGGTCACGATAGATCTTAGGCGAAGCGGTATGTTTCAATCAGAGCCGCGCGATTAAGTTAGATCCAACGACTCAGAAGCGTGATCTGGCGCGAAGCGGTACCAGCCAGTAAGATAGCGCCGCGTGGCATGTTCCTCGTTTTAAATTTCTGATTTGAATCTATTAGATGTTTAAACTTGTTTTAATCATAACTTTTGATTCCCACGTTCGAATTTGACAAATTTTATATCAATGGAATCAGGAGAGAAAGCTCTTTCCATTTATGCAATGTGTTTAAAGTTTTGTTGCTGCTAAAATGATTTTATTCACAGAAACATGTGTAGGTCTATTTTGTGTATATAAATTATTTGAGAAATGTTTTAATGTTCAAATAAAGTTTGTTTGGCAAGTTTTGAACTTGTTTATAAATCAGTAATGTGCACTTGTCATGTTTGATATAGAAAATCATCACATATCATATTGCATGCATTCATATATTTTTGCTTGTATCTATTTTGTATGTGATTTGGTGCTATCATTTTATGTGTAGATTTTGGTGAAAATAGTGATTGTGATTGTGAGGATTGTAGCTACTCTCCAAACTACCAAGGCAAGTGGTGATTCATGATTTTATTCCTATGTTTTCCAAATATGCATTAGAAATATTTTGCTAGACTTGCATAGATAAATTTTGGTCTTTATATGCTATGCTTGTGAAATCCTAGTAGTTGTAGAATTGCTAGAAATTTCTAAGTTAAGATGTTTATCTATGCCATGCTTAGCCTAGCTAGTAGCAACCAAGGGTGGTAAAATATTCATGCTATGATAAAATATTTCTAAGTCTATGGACTTGTGTTTTGCTTAATAAAACAACTAAGTGAATGAAACACCTGGGTGGAATGGAAGGAATGGTTTATGTTGAGTGGTTACACAAGGCCCATTTCTATGGTTTACCTTGTGTATCTCACTTGTGGAAAGCCACCCAGGAACCAAGGGATTTGATATGCCATATGTTAAGAAGCTTCTAGTGCAGCCACTTGGCAATATGGGCTCTGCCTGGATCATATAGGTTGCAATATCTTAGCCATTTGGACAGTTGGTGGTAGTGGGATTGATAGGTTGGAGCGCGTCCATTTGGTATAAGGGAAGGCTTCTGAAAGTTCTTGTCTTGGTGAAAATCAAGTCTTGTGGGGAAAGTGCACAACCTCTGTAGATGGAAGAATCTAAGTACTTAGCCATGTCCCTGGTATTGGACAATTTGAGCATCAAGACATGGAAGCTATCAGGAATCTCCTCATCCCAATTTCTAAGTAAAACTTGTGGTTGAACAAGGGTGAAGGACCCCAATGTCTATTGGTGGTTCCTTGGGAAAAGATTTTGACAAAGAAAAACTTAGTGTTTTCAACTGATAGGCAAAACCTATTTTAAGAAAAGCAAGCCTAAGCTACACTTAGCCAAAATGCATATAGTATTTAGTCCACCAATATTCTACTAAGGTATCACTTGCCAATACTATTCCAATGTATTGACCCACTGTGGCTGTAACTTGTGATGTTGCAGGATATTCTGATGATGATTAGGAGTCATGAGTCTACACTCAACATGCTTGCCTGTGGCACATGAAGATGAAGACTTATTTATCTTATTATATATTTGAACTCTTGTATTAGGCCTGTGGCCATGGAGTTTTAAAATACTATGTTTGTCTCTGGAATGATATGTAATAATGACCTTTGTTTCTGTGTACTTCATCTTAAACTGTGGATGCTAGCATTGATCCAGGGACTAGCATTGCAATCACAGGGATCCTTTCCTTTACAAAGGAGGGATCTTACAGATGGTATCAGAGCACTGTGTTTCCTGTAGGATTATGACCCTAGGATTGGAAACCACTAAGGAAAAAAATTCAACAACTTCCACACTTGTCTTTTCTTCTTGTAAACTTTTCTAAACTTCTTTCTCATCTCTATTTGTAGATGAACTCCATCAACGAAGCCGTAAGGAAGGGACCACTCATGACAATGACTTTGGAATGTGAGTCTGAATTCCCCAAGGCTCTCAAGGACCTCATGGTTGCAATGGGAATACATGGTGCAGCTGTGTACAAAGGTTTTCCTATGATGGATGAAGGAGTTGAGTACTTGTGGGTGCAACTTCACTTGTATAAAAACAAGGAAGACAACCACAAGGACTCGGGATTCTGCATGGTCACCAACACAATGATGCACACCACATTCTTTGATTCAGCAAGGGATGCAGCTTGGAGGGCCATCAAAGAACTTGGTGATAGAATCAAGTGCAGAATGCTCAACACTCAAAATGACCTAAAGGAAGAAAAGAAACATACCCAAGAATTGGAGGCTACCAACCAAACCTTAAGGGAAGACATTATAAACTTAGTAATGGAGTCATGTGCTCTAGATAGACAGATTGCTTCTAGAAATATCCTATTCACCAACTTGGCAAGTGAGTTGGGATAACGTACTTCGTTAGTTGGACCACCACACTTTATCATTTTATTTTCCAAATGTTGTTTAAAATAAGTTGAACCTTGGTTGTTTGTAATGGATCCATATATGCCATGACTTGTGTGTTTTGATTTCCAAAGTTATGCATGTGATGCCTTGTCTTGTGATTTGTCTTAAATTGTGTTGATTCTAACTTTTCCTATCTTATTAAATAGATGCCTAATGTTACCATCAGCACTGTTGAAGAGTTCCAGGGAACTCGTTTTGGCCCTCGTATTATTGAGCTCACTAGTTTGCTCAATCTCCCTCTTCCTACCATCATGGTACTTCCCCTCACCATGTTTGAGAGGAAAGACCTTTGGGGCTTCAAGGTCAATCAGCCCGGACGCCAGACTGAGCCTACCATGGAGGCAATCATCTTCAAGCTCATGCATGATGACAAGGAGAGAGGCCTAGAGGTGGTCATGCAGGACTTGATTGGACGTCTGTTAGGGAGACACTCTCAACAAGTTAGAGGTACTCACTTCCATGCCTTCGGTAGACGTGATGAGGATGGTGAGGCCATTGACTTCGAGGATACTTCGAGGGAGACAGCAGAGCTGATTCGTCTATACCTCCAGGACTTAGAGGTTCTTCTTAGGCATGTGGACACTGATAGGACCAACGTCATGCTTAGCAATGACAAACTCTAGGTGCAGCTTCATGAGAAGGACAAGCTCTTCGCGGAGCAAGATGAGTTATTCAAGGAGATGGAGACCAAGTTTGAGAGTCAAGATAAAAAGTTCAAGAGTCAAGAGAAGCGATTCCAAGATAGGAACAAGAGGATTCGAGACATGACTGTAGAACTAGAGAACAAGGACTTAGAGCTCGAGCATCAGCAAGGTGTGATTGAGAGACTTCGTGCACAGAAGAGGGCTCTCAAAGCCAAGGTAGAGGCCTTGACCACCAATGTCGAGGAATACAAGACCGCTATGGAGAATGCAGGTCTTACCTTTGTTGAGGAGGAGGTTGATGCCGAGGAGTAGTGATGACTACTCATTTATCATTTATTTATCATGATTTTATTGAGTCGCAATGATCATCCAACATGTGGATGGCTTGCTATTGGTGTGTTTACTTTTCCAAAAACTTTTTGTTTGTGTTGTTGAACTTTTATTACTATGATGCATGTTTGGTGATTGTTATGAAATGTAATGTGCATGTTAGCATCTATGGGTATCTCATTCTTATCCTTATTGAAACCACAGATGCCTCCCCGACGTGCCAATCCCAACCCCAACAACAACAACAACATCACCCCTGAGATGCAGCAAATGATGATAGCTCAGACTCAGCTGATAACAACAACAACAACAACAACAACAACAACAACAACAACAACAACAACAACAACAACAACAACAACAACAACAACAACAACAACAACAACAACACCAACAACACCAACAACAGCAACAGCAACAACAGCAACAACAACAGCAACAACAACAACAGCAACAACAACAACAGCAACAACAACAACAACAACAACAACAACAACAACAACAACAACAACAACAACAACAACAACAACAACAACAACAACAACAACAACAACAACAACAACAACAACAACAACAACAACAACAACAACAACAACAACAACAACAACAACAATAACAACAATCAGAACAACCCACCGGGTTTTGACATGCTTACCAGGTTCTTGAGACTGAGGCCAGCAAAGTTCTCAGGAACTACTGATCCTATGGTGGACAATGATTGGCTACGCTCTGTGAACAAGGACTTGATAACAGTTGGCTGTACTGATGAAGAGAAAGTCAGATTTGCAGCACACTTGTTGGAAGGACCAGCAGTCACTTGGTGGGATAACTTCCAGATCACCACTCCCATTGAGGATGTGACATGGGCTATCTTCGAAGATGGTTTCCGTACTGCTCACGTCTCATCCGGAGTGATGAGTCTGAAGAAGAAAGAGTTTCATAACCTGAAGCAATGCCACCGCAGCGTGGCTGAATATATTGAAGAGTTCAACAATCTGGCGCGTTATGCACCGGATGAAGTTGACACTGATGCTAAGAGGAAGGAAAAGTTCCTTGAAGGGTTGAATGATGAACTGAACCTGCAGTTAGCTATGTCCTATGTTCCCACATACCAGTCTCTTTGTGACAAGGCTGCTATTTTGGAGAACAAAATGAAGCAAGTTGAAAGTAGGAAGAGAAAGCACTCTGACAAGCACAACTCGGGATCGTCTCACAAACGTTCCCATTATGATGATAGTGGGAGTTCAGGATCCCACAAGCATGGGAAATTCAACAAGCACCACAACCACAACCGTCATCATGACAACAAGAGTCACCGTAGTCATGACAATGACAAGTACAAAAATCACAAGGGTGGATATAAGAGCCACCACAGTGGAAGTGGCAGTGGAAGCCAGCCTGTCAAGAAGGATATTAGTCAGGTTGAGTGTTTCAAGTGCAAGAAGATGGGGCATTATGCAAATGGATGCCCAGAAAAGAAAGTTGAAGGACCCAACAATCCCAACCCTTTTCAGAAAGGGCAAGTGAACCACATCAATGTGGAGGAAATCTATGAAGAGCCAGATGTTGTTGCTGGTAAGTTCAAACTCAATTCTATTCCAGCACTTGTTCTTTTTGATACTGGAGCATCGCATTCATTCATATCAAAAGCATTTATTGATAGAAATGGGTTTCCAACTGAAAACATTGGGTGTCCAATAAAAGTTAGTTCTCCAGGTGGAGATATGATAGTAAGTCTTGGATGCCGGGATCTAGTGATAGAGTTTGGAAAGCATAAGTTTCTAGTGAGTCTGATAATCCTAGATTCCCAAGGACTGGATGTAATATTGGGAATGGATTGGATGGCTAAGTATGAAGGAGTACTAGATTGTGCTAATCGTACTGTTGCACTCACAACCCCGGAAAAGAAGCGGATTAGATTCAAGTCTAACTTTGAATCAAAAGGGAGTAAGCTAAATTCTCTAAGGGGGTTAGCATAGACAGTGTGCCAATTCTGCGTGAATATCCGGATGTGTTTCCGGAAGAATTGTCGGGACTGCCACCAGATAGAGATGTGGAGTTTCTTATTGACTTGCTACCAGGATCTGGACCAATAGCAAAGAGACCGTACAAGATGTCAGTTGATGAGTTGAAAGAACTCAAGAAGAAACTTGGAGAACAGTTGCAGAAAGGTTTTATTCAACCAAGTTCGTCATCTTGGGGAGCACCAGTTTTGTTTGTGGAAAAGAAAGATAGAAGTCAAAGGTTATGCATAGATTACCGTTCACTCAATGAGGTGACTATCAAGAACAAATACCCTTTGCCTAGAATCAATGACTTGTTTGATCAGTTAGAAGGAGCTTGTGTGTTCTCAAAGATTGATCTCCGGTCAGGTTATTTTCAGCTGAAAATAAGGGAACAAGACATACCCAAGACAGCTTTCACCACAAGGTATGGATTGTATGAGTATACCGTGATGCCATTTGGTTTGACCAATGCACCAGCATACTTCATGAACATGATGAACAAGGTGTTCATGGAATTCCTTGATAAGTTTGTTGTCGTTTTCATCGATGACATTTTAATCTACTCCAAGAGCAAAGATGAGCATGAGGGACATCTACGTTTGATACTTGAGAAGCTTAGATAGCATAAACTTTATGCCAAATTCAGCAAGTGTGAATTTTGGTTGAAAGAAGTTGGTTTTCTTGGACACGTTATGTCAGGAGATGGTGTAGCATTTGATCCTGCTAAAGTTTCAGCTGTAACTGAATGGGAATCTCCCAAGTCAGTGAAAGAGGTTCGTAGTTTCCTTGGCTTAGCAGGTTACTATAGAAGGTTCATTGAGAATTTCTCTAAGGTAGCTAAGCCTATGACAAAATTGCTAAAGAAAGACAAGAAATTTGCTTGGTCAGAAGGTTGTGAACTCAGCTTTCAAGAATTGAAGAAGAGACTAGTGACAACACCAGTCTTATGTCTGCCAGATTTGGAGAAGGATTTCCAAGTGTATTGCGATGCATCTCATCATGGATTAGGTGCAGTACTTATGCAAGAAGTGAAAGTTGTGGCTTATGCCTCGAGACAACTCAAAACTCATGAAGTGAACTACCCTACTCATGATTTAGAATTAGCCTCTGTTGTCCATGCACTCAAAACATGGAGACATTATCTTTTGGGAAAGCGATGTGAAGTGTTCACAGATCACAAGATTTTGAAGTATATCTTCACCCAGAAGGAAATTAACATGAGACAAAGAAGATGGCTAGGACTCATCAAGGACTATGACTTGAGTTTGCAATACCACCCCGGTAAAGCAAATGTTGTAGCGGATGCTCTAAGACGTAAGGTTTTTGTGAATGGCCTTACTAAGGGAGAATTGCCAGATGATCTGTGTGCCCAATTTAGAGACCTCGGATTGGAGATTGTGCCTGAAGGACATCTCATGAACTTGGATGTTCAACTTACTTTGTTGGACAAGATTAAAGAAGCCCAGAAGACTGATAAGGAAATTGAAGAGATTAAGGAAAAGATTGGCAAAGGAAAAGGCAAAGGATTCCATGAAGACGAACAGGGTACTTTATGGCATGGAAAACGTATCTGTGTTCCACAAGATTCGGAGCTTCGGAAACTGATTTTACAAGAAGCACACAACTCACCATATTTTATTCATCCGGGTAACACCAAAATGTACATGGATATGAAGGAAAGATTTTGGTGGAATAATCTCAAGAAGGACATCGTCGAACATATTGCTTTGTGTGATGTATGTAGCAGAGTGAAGGCGGAACACCAGAAACCAACAGGATTGCTCCAACCACTACCTATTCCTGATTGGAAGTGGGACAAGATTGGTATGGATTTCATTACCGGATTACCAAGGACCAGGTCAGGATATGATTCTATTTGGGTAGTAGTGGATCGCCTAATTAAAGTGGCTCATTTCATACCCGTGAAGACAACCTACACTAGTGCTAACTTGGCCAAGATATATATGAGTAGAATTGTGTGTCTACATGGAGTACCCAAGAGTATTGTGTCTGATAGGGGAACTCAATTCACTTCTCATTTTTGGAGGAAACTACATGAGTCATTGGGAACGAGGTTGGAATTCAGTACTGCATTTCATCCTCAGACTGATGGACAAACATAAAGGACTAATCAGATTCTTGAAGATATGTTGAGAGCATGTGCTCTAGACTATGGAGCCAGTTGGGATGAAAGTCTGCCTTACGCAGAATTTTCTTACAACAACATCTATCAAGCCAGTATTGAGATGGCACCATTTGAGTTTCTCTATGGGAGAAAGTGTACCACCCCATTGCTATGGAATGGTGTGGGAGAAAGAAGTTTGTTCGGACCAGAAATTATCAAAGAGGCTGAAGAGAAAGTCAAGCTGGTTAAGGATAGGTTAAAGATAGCACAGTCCCGACAAAAGAGCTACGCAGATCCTAAGCGTAGAGAAGTCACCTATGAAGTAGGTGATAGAGCTTATCTTAGAGTGTCACCACTTCGTGGAGTGAAGAGATTTGGTGTCAAAGGTAAAATGGCCCCAAGATATGTTGGACCATTCAAGATTCTGAGTCGTAAAGGAGAAGTTGCTTATGAGATTGAATTGCCAGAGTCTTTGTCAGCAGTTCATAATGTGTTTCATGTGAGTCAGCTTAAGAAATGTCATCCAGAAATGGAAGAGACTTCTTTGAAGGATACTATACCTTTGGAAGAGGTACAATTGGAGAGTGATCTCACCTATGAGGAGAAACCAATCAAGATTCTTGAAATTGCAGAAAGAGTTACTCGGACTAAAACTATCAAATTCTGCAAAGTTCAGTGGAACCACCATTCCGAAGAGGAAGCAACATGGGAAAGAGAAGATGATCTTCGGAAAGACCACCCTCACCTATTTGCTGGCCAATCCGAATCTCGAGGGCGAGATTCACCTTAAGGGGGTTAGATTTGTAACATCCCTAAAATCATGTTTCAAAACTCTTGCATATCATCCATGCATCCATGATCATGTAGAGTTTCATTTCAAAAATCAATTCAAAAACAGGAGCATATGAGCTCATTATTTTATGTGATCAGCATTAAATCAAATGCTACTCTCCAATGAGGGATTGTTGTTCATGAATCAAACCTTGTTACTCTCTGATTGTTTTGCTTGATTGCTAGAGTATAAACCAAAATTTATAAAACAAATATGGATTTTGAAACCAAATTCAAAACTTGATCAAACCAAGTGCAATACCACTGTTTATTTTATTTGATCAAAAGAACCAAGCTTGTGCAGAGAGACCACATGTTTTTATGCCCAGAAATATGAATGTTGCACTCTACAAAAATCCTGAAAAGGTTTGAATTCAAATAGATTTTGAAACCATTTGAAAATGATTTCTGAAAAAGCAAACAGAAATAGAAAAGGAATAAAGAAAAGGAAAAAGGTCGGCGCTGCTATTCTATCCCAACAGTGAAACCAGCCCACTAAGCCAACCCGGGTTTCCCCTTCTTTCTCTCACTCGCAGCCATACCCACTGAGTCACTGACCGCTGGGGCCAATTCCCTCTTTCTTTCTCTCGCTGGCAAGTGGACCCTGCGACCACGTCAGCGTCGTCCCCAAATCAACGCGCGGCTGAGGCGCTCCGCCGTTACCTCGCCGCAGTCACTGCCTGCGTTATTGCCATTGATACATCGCGTAATCTCCGCCCCTCTCCTGGCTATTTAACCCCCTCTGCACCGCGAGCATTTCCCCTCACCTAGAGCCACCACTCCGCCACCAGGCTGCGCGTATTCGAACTCACTCCGCCGCTGCACAGACGCACTCCGGCGGGCGATTCCGGTGAGCACCGCACGCCCCTCTGTCTATGATTCATACTGGCTTGCTCTACGTCTCCGTGCGCATCTACTGACACTTTCCGTTTTCTCGCGCATGGCATGTAGCCTCGGCAATGTCAACGAGTGAGCTTCGCCGCTTCTGCTCGAACTCCGACGACCTTTTCCCCATAAGTCCCAGCCTCCCCTCGCCCTCTGTTTGATACGCGTAAGATCCCCAGCATCCTGCGCATCTAATGGTACCCTCCCCTTGTCTTAGCGTGGCCCAGAACGTCTCCAACGTCGACGAACAGAAGCCACAGCCGCCAGGGACTACTCCGACAAGCAATCCGTGACGACTCCAAGCGCCCCTTCGCCAACCAAGGACACGTCGAGCTTCTCCTCGTCACTGCAGTTCTGGTGAGCATCCTCCCACCTCCCCGCGCGACCTAGTTCGCCGGCTCCGCCACTGTCAGAGCGCGCCGCCGCCTGTCGCCGCCGCCAGCGCCGCCACTTGTTGGTCAAGTGTTGAGCGCCGTTAGATTTAGATCTAGTGGTCACGATAGATCTTAGGCGAAGCGGTATGTTTCAATCAGAGCCACGCGATTAAGTTAGATCCAACGGCTCAGAAGCGTGATCCGGCGCGAAGCGGTACCAGCCAGTAAGATAGCGCCGCGTGGCATGTTCCTCGTTTTAAATTTCTGATTTGAATCTATTAGATGTTTAAACTTGTTTTAATCATAACTTTTGATTCCCACGTTCAAATTTGACAAATTTTATATCAATGGAATCAGGAGAGAAAGCTATTTCCATTTATGCAATGTGTTTAAAGTTTTGTTTCTGTTAAAATAATTTTATTCACAGAAACATGTGTAGGTCTATTTTGTGTATATAAATTATTTGAGAAATGTTTTAATGTTCAAATAAAGTTTGTTTGGCAAGTTTTGAACTTGTTTATAAATCAGTAATGTGCACTTGTCATGTTTGATATAGAAAATCATCACATATCATATTGCATGCATTCATATATTTTTGCTTGTATCTATTTTGTATGTGATTTGGTGCTATCATTTTATGTGTAGATTTTGGTGCAAATAGTGATTGTGATTGTGAGGATTGTAGCTACTCTCCAAACTACCAAGGCAAGTGGTGATTCATGATTTTATTCCTATGTTTTCCAAATATGCATTAGAAATATTTTGCTAGACTTGCATAGATAAATTTTGGTCTTTATATGCTATGCTTGTGAAATCCTAGTAGTTGTAGAATTGCTAGAAATTTCTAAGTTAAGATGTTTATCTATGCCATGCTTAGCCTAGCTAGTAGCAACCAAGGGTGGTAAAATATTCATGCTATGATAAAATATTTCTAAGTCTATGGACTTGTGTTTTGCTTAATAAAACAACTAAGTGAATGAAACACCTGGGTGGAATGGAAGGAATGGTTTATGTTGAGTGGTTACACAAGGCCCATTTCTATGGTTTACCTTGTGTATCTCACTTGTGGAAAGCCACCCAGGAACAAAGGGATTTGAGATGCCATATGTTAAGAAGCTTCTAGTGCAGCCACTTGGCAATATGGGATCTGCCTGGATCATATAGGTTGCAATAACTTAGCCATTTGGACAGTTGCTGGTAGTGGGATTGAAAGGTTGGACCGCGTCCATTTGGTCTAAGGGAAGGCTTCTGAAAGGTCATGTCTTGGTGAAAATCAAGTCTTGTGGGTAAAGTGCACAACCTCTGCAGATGGAAGAATCTAAGTACTTAGCCATGTCCCTGGTATTGGACAATTTGAGCATCAAGACATGGAAGCTATCAAGAATCTCCTCATCCCAATTTCTAAGTAAAACTTGTGGTTGAACAAGGGAGAAGGACCCCAATGTCTATTGGTGGTTCCTTGGGAAAAGATTTTGACAAATAAAAACTTAGTGTTTTCAACTGATAGGCAAAACCTATTTTAATCAAAGCAAGCCTAAGCTACACTTAGCCAAAATGCATATAGTATTTAGTCCACCAATATTCTACTAAGGTATCACTTGACAATACTATTCCAATGTATTGACCCACTGTGGCTGTAACTTGTGATGTTGCAGGATATTCTGATGATGATTAGGAGTCACGAGTCTACACTCAACATGCTTGCATGTGGCACATGAAGATGAAGACTTATTTATCTTATTATATATTTGAACTCTTGTATTAGGCATGTGTCCATGGAGTTGTAAAAGACT
Source organism: Avena sativa (assembly GCA_916181665.1). Lineage (NCBI taxonomy): Eukaryota > Viridiplantae > Streptophyta > Magnoliopsida > Poales > Poaceae > Avena > Avena sativa. The sequence goes on along the minus strand of OV702284.1, from coordinate 178,652,967 downwards.
ATGTTTGTCTCTGGAATGATATGTAATAATGACCTTTGTTTCTGTGTACTTCATCTTAAACTGTGGATGCTAGCATTGATCCAGGGACTAGCATTGCAATCACAGGGATCCTTTCCTTTACAGAGGAGGGATCTTACATTACTATTGGCCAGGGATCATTCGGATTCACACCTCTCCTTGAACTCCCGGAACTGATCTTCGATGATCTGCGGGTCAATCTTCTGGATCTCCTCGAGACTTTTGCCTTCTTTATAGATCTTCTTCTTTATCCGGGTTCTCCAACTGTCCAGGGCGGTGCTCATATTTGTGAGGGCGGATTTGTTTACTTTGTTCCCATGATAATTTGTGTTCTGATACTTAGCGGGGAACTTGTATCTTGTGTGTAGCTTCTCGAAGAGGAGTATGCGCAAGTGGCCATTATCTTTATGCCGGAGATTCTCGATGTTGAGCGTTACATTCAACCGGGTATCATCGGGCCTACATCCTTCATAAAATGGAGTAACCGCGTCTTTCTCAAGTTGCGCAAGCTTGGCTTTCTCTCTAGCCACAGCCCTGGCATTACTCGTCTGCTTGAGAAGCAGCTCTTTCACATAAGGGTCATGCACCCAGCCTGACGTTGTTCCATCTTCGTCTGCTCCTCTGGCATCTAGATCATCATCATCCCGGTCTGCTTCCGCACCTTCACCAGGAGACTCTTCATCATCTCGCCTGTCCTCGCCATGATGATCATCGTCATGTTGCCCACCTTCACCATCTCCATCGTCTTCGTCATCGCTTATCCAACGAGTGTATCCATCCATGAAACCATGGCGGAGCAGGTGCGCCTGCAGATTCCCGGAATCTGGGTCGATCACCCAGTTGAGTTTGCATCTTCTGCACGGACATCTTATATTCGTCTTCTTATTTCGTATCATCTCTGTCGTCACACATTTCAAAAATCTAGCCACAATGCCTTCGCTCATTATGCAGACCATTTTTGCCTGCACGGTGTACACGTTACAATTAGAAGTCTATTAGAACCACATAATGAATGCATGCATGCAATGGTCGATAGAAAATTTCGGCATGACCTATCCTAAAATTAGGACCTTTGCAAAATGCCAAAGTCTTGCCAAAATGGAAATGAATCAACATTTTGGCAAAACAAATGGCAACTTGTTCACACACAAACACAAGAGAGAGAGACCGATCCATACACACATGAACATATCAATATCCTCTCCATACACACATGCATATGAGCATCGATACTCTCCATATATATACACACACATGACCATCGATCCTCTCCATACACACATCATGAGCATCGATCATCTACATACATATGAGCATATCATCCATATACACATGAACACATCCTTACATGGACAACTTACCGAGATGAGAGACTGATCGCGAGAAGATGGAAAGGAGAGGTGTGCGCGAGACCGGAGAAGGAGATGAGAGACCGGGGAGCTTCCTCTATTACGTATGTAACATCCAAGGCAAGTTCTACATGCTAAAAGTGGTGAATGAGTGGAGAAATTGAGGTGGGAAGGAGAAGGATCCCGACTAGATCTAAGGAGGAAGAAGAAGGGGAAAGTGAAGTTTGGGGTGGTGGATGATCACACATGTGCACAAAGTGGAGCTGCCAAAAAAAAGGGTCGACACATCCGTGGCGCACGTGGCCCCAGTGCGCCACAGGGAATAATAACAACCGTGGCGCACATGCCACGGTGCGCCACAGATGTGTCTGACCGTTTACAGAGCAGAGGGGCATGCGCTTAGGTGTAGCGCACCCCACCCATGTGCGCCACGGTTAACACTAACAAGCGTAGCGCACCAACCCTAAGTGCGCTACGGTTATCTGGCATGCGGCCAGCGGGGCCCTGGCCCACACGTATCTGTGGCGCACTATGACCATGTATGCCACGATTGTTCTAGTTACTAGTAGGGCACTGCCCACAGGTGATCCACGCCTGTTTTAGCCGTGGGGCACTTCAACCATGTGAGCCTCGGATGTGCTGATTACCTATAGCCATTTTCCTAGTAGTGTGACACTGATGGCTCAGTTGATGTGGAGCCAGTTGGGAACCCCAAGAGCAAGGTGTGAAGAAGCACAGCAGCAAGTCTTCCCTCAGTAAGAAACCGAGGTTATAGAACCAGTAGGAGGAAGGAAACGTCACACAGGTGTTGCCAAAGGTGGGCAAGCCAAAATCAGCAGCAGCTAGAGCAGGAACTAATTTTATTGTGTTTTTGAATAAAGAAAGCAAACCAAACTAGACTAATTTTTTGGGTTTTTTTTGGAAACAGGCAAACTAAACCAAGCAAAAGAAACAAAGCAAACTAAAAACAAAGTAAAGAGAAAGGAAGTGAAGGACTCCCCTTGTGAAGACGTCCTTAGCCTCCCCGGCAACGGCGCCAGAAAACTTTGTTGATGGCTCGGTTGATGTGGAGCCTATTGGGAACCCCAAGAGCAAGGTGTGAAGTAGCACAGTAGCAAGTCTTCCCTCAGTAAGAAACCGAGGTTATCGAACCAGTAGGAGGAAGGAAACGTCACACAGGTGTTGCAAGCAACGCGGAGACCTACACAACACAAACTCAAGACTTTGCCCCAACTAACAGTGAGGTTGTCAATCTCACCGGTTGTTGTAACAAAGGATTGAACGTACGGTGTGGAAGGTAATGGTGGTTTGCAGCAAGTAAACAAGTAACAGTGGAAGATGTATCAATGGTAAATATTGGACCGGGGTCCATAGTTCACTAGAGGTGCTCTCCTTAGATAAACAACATGGCATGAAGGGTAAACAAATTACAGCAGGGCAATTGACAGGAACTGAGCAAGGCATAACAATGCAATACTAGTCAGAAAGATTCTATGAGATTCGATTGGGCAATACAACAAGATACATAGACCACCATCCAACTACATCTATGACTAGAAGTCCACCTTCAGGTTATCATCCGAACCCCCTCCAGTATTAAGTCGTAAGCAACAGACAACTTCTTTAAGCAAAGTGTGCAAGATAAACAGTCCACATGTTCCATGAACAAGAGAACATTGTTTTCTCCCTAGTAGCAACAGCACATCTACAACCGAAGAGATTTCTGTCACTTCCCTTGGAAACTAGAGGCATGATCCCACTATCGATCATAAATACTCCCTCTTGGAGTCACTAGCAACTACTTGGCCAAGATAGCTACTAACAACGGATCATAAAGACATGATAGAATCATAAAGACAAAACCATTAATCAAACCAACATAATAATCTCAATATCCATCGGATCCCTGCAAACACAACATGCATGATTACAAATAGATTAGATCTTGATCATGAATGGAGCTCACAAGATCTATACATGAAAGCACAAGGAGGAGATACAACCATCTAGCTACTACATGGAACCATAGTCCAAGGTGGAACTACTCACGCATCATAGCGGTATGAAGGCCTCCGGGATGATCTCCCCTCCGGCAGGGTAACGGGAAGAACTTCAGATCCCCCCGATCTAGGGACGACGGTGACGGCGGCTATAGAAGGTTTTGTGGAATATTGATCGGGTACTTAGGGTTTCTACATCGGGGGCTTCTTATAGGCGAAGGGCGAGGCCGAGGAGTCGACCAGGGGGGCCACACCCTACCTAGGCGCGGGCCCACCCCTGGCTTAACTCCTAAGAAGCAAGCATCCCCAAGCTTATAGATATGTTTCCGACGTAGCAAGCATCCCCAAGCTTAACTCCTGCTCGTCCCCGAGTAGGTAAGTGATAAAAAGAATAAATTTTGAGGTGACATGCACCTTCACAATGAAGATCTAACCATTTGCAAGCATTGAAAGCTGGATCAAAGAACTCTAAACATGAACATGAAAGATGGAGTTCTAATAGTAAGACAAAGCAACTATTGTTGCAACATGACAAGATACAAACAAAGATCATGAATAGCATGCATTGAAAAACGTTTGTTTGTCTCACATACAGAAAACATAGCATAGTGGCAATCAGCTTGTCCCTCATAGAGTAGCAAATAGATGCATAGGACACCTTCAAAGTTCACAAGGGTGACTAGAAACAAGTAGCACAAGAACAAGTAATATCACAATATGCATTAATCAATAAGCTTTGGGACACTGCACACAGAATGACAACTATGCTCTCTTAATGGTGCCTAAAGGTGGAAGGTGGAGACTCAATAATAGTAGAAGAAAGGCCTTTCATAAAGGAAGCAGGGATTTCAAGTTTCAAAAAGAGCTTCCAAAAATTATGGTACTTGTTAGCTTTCAGCCCTCATTGCCCCTATCATAAGCATCTTGAATTGATTAAGGTTAAAGTGAACAAACTATGTAGTATATGCTTGACAAAGTATAAGTTGGAAATCTCAAGTCCCTTGAATATGAGGGCCACACCTCAAGCTACTCAACTTTAGTCACCTGTAAGTTCTTGTCATTGTAAGTATTTGCATATCATAGAGAACCACCAACGGGGTACCCCTTGCACATGGTATAGGAGCTTTCCCATAACCAAAATGACAAGTCAAGCATAAAATGAGCATCTCAATGATCTTTTTATTTACTATATGCATAGCTTTTTATTGAGGATGCTTCATAGATAGCTCACTATGGTGATGCTGCAAGTTTCCACCATGATTAGGCATGGCTTAGGCTAGCGGCCCAGGCGTTTCTCTAACATAGAATACAAACTCCATCGACTTACAAGTTCCCTTTTTATTTCACACCGGTGACATCCATAGACAAAAGAGCATGATATCAACTGAGTACAAAGTACAAGTGCAATGTTGAAAACGTTCCCCGTGACAGCACGGTTCTGCTAATTCCAACGTATAAGTGCAAGCATACACAACATAGATGACACAATGGTTCAAGTTTATTAGGGGCAAAGAATATAAAGTGTGTCATCAAGTTTGTGAGGTCTTTAATCACTAAGTTTTCACATAACAAAATAGTGTTTAATTGGAAGATAGCTGAAAACAAGAATATACTTGGAATGTTGTAACACACCATGCATAGGAGTTTATAGTGTACACTTTGGAAAAACTTGGTTTCTTGGGAGTTGTAAGCATCAGTAGATCTTACTCATACAAGTGGAGGCTAGCAAAAGACTGGGAGCAACCAAATAAGAGAGCAATAGTGGCCATAATCATGCAGAGCGACAAAGCATTACTAATCAAAGCATAGAGTGGTTCTACAAGTCAAGGACGAAATGATCATAGAGGCTATGGTGACTTGTTCATAGTCATAACATGGTGTGAGCATGTGCCAAGTCAACCCAAACAAATCATCAAAGGAGAATACCACAATACTATGCTTTTGCATGCTAAAACAACGCATAATTTATTCAAGGCACACTAAGCAATCCCAATGACTTGAAGCAAGCCATTCTACAGAAATAATTACTAAGCATAACGTCAAAATAACACCTAGCATGGCATGATAAAGTCTAAGTCACAGTCAATGCAAGCTCCTCTTGCACTTCCAAGCAAGACTTACTACTCCTTTCCAACGACAAGCAACTTACTTGCAAACAACACAGTGAAAGCGGGGGTCCAAACTACTCAATCAAACTAAACATCCTAAGCAAAGCAAACAAAAACTAAGACGCTCCAAGAACAACACAACTATGCATGAAACAATAAAAATGAAGTGTCTAGACAGACCTGAGCTTTTTATTGATGAAGAAAGGGATGCCTTGGGCATCCCAAAGCTTTGACGCTTGTACCTCTTGGATATTTCTTGGGGTGGCATACCCAAGCTTGAGATTCTGTCCATTCTTCATCTCATTACATCATTCTCTTTAAACCTGAAATTTTTTCCTTCATACAAAACTTCACACAATCTTCATTAGCAACATTAGTGTATTAAAAAGATATTAGACCTCTGGCAAAGCTTTGGAATAGCAATGCTTTTTACTAAAAACACAAGCTACTGTAGTAACTTGTAGAGGGAGTGTCCCAACCTTTAAACAATATAAGGTGGGTCCCCTGTGTTTACAATGCTAGTCCCTGGATCAATAGCTAGCATCCATAGTTAAGATGTAATATCAAGAAACAAAGGTCATAATATAAGTTTATAACCAGGAATAACATAATTTTATTACATCTTACATAGCTCATTTGGCTATTACATTACATTGCAGCGGAATAACTATAGTCATGGGGTCCTTCATCTTCAAAGTGCCACAGGCATACATGTTGGTTGTAGACTTTGTAATCCTAATCAATCAATCTTCACTAAAATCAATCAAACCTGCAACATTACAAGTTACAGCCACAAGGGTCAATACATTTGAATTGTATTGGCAAGTTTCACTACTATGTGGAATATAAGTGGATCCTATCATTACATGCATATTTGGCTAAGTAGAGTTTTAGGCTCATTTGCATAAAGCAATAATTTATCCTATCTTTTCAAAATGGTTTGGTCCCTTGACAAATCTCCTTTTCAAAATCCCTTGAACTCCTTGGTAACCCCAAGTGTTCAAGTCCTTGTCAAAAATATCTTGAGCTCCTTGGTACCCCCAAGTGCATCAAGTTTTATCAAAATCTCTTGAGTCCTTGGTACCCCCAAGTACATCAAGTCTTTTGTTGTCACTTAGAAACTTTTCTTTTAGAAATTGGAATGTCGAGATCTCCCATAGCTTCAAACTTTAGTTGCTCAGTATTGTCCATAACCGGGGACACGGCTAAGTACTTAGATTTTATTATCTTCTGCAGAAGTAGTACACTTTACCCACATGTCACAATCCCATCCTTTTGCCACCAGTGGCCACTGGATTAGTGCTCACCAAGATGGAGTACCGGCAGATTGAGGATGTGACGAAGTCTTTCCAGAGGGTCCTCCCATACATCATTGCTAGCTTGTATTCAAGTACCCATGTAGGATTCCAGGTCCTCATGTCCAGTAGCCTGAAGACAATGCATGGGTCTTCCCAATGTAGTTGACTAAGCCAGAGCCATAAATAGCATGTGGTTGCACACGAAAGCCACAATTGGAGAAACATGTTCAATCTCTAAGTTTCCTGGGTGGTTTCCTTTGGAGCACAACACAAAGAGATTTCCATAGACATGGTTCCTTTTGTTGCCACCTTCTCCAAAACTCAAAGTATCCTTGGCCACCCAGGTGGTTCATTGAGTCCTTGTTTTATTATATAAAAACACAAGTCCTTTTCTCAACTTCATAAAATCTCAACATGTATCTCTTTTCAAAATATAGCATGGCTAAGCATGTAACAACTACATTGTTTTCACTAAGGAATGTATAGGGAATACTATTAGGATTTAGCATAGCATAAGTATAGAAATTCTTTTCATGCATGTTTTCAAAATCCACTAAGTATAATGAAAATAGTAGGTCTTTAGATGATAGTGTAACTTGCCTTTCTTTTGGTAGGGAATGTTGGTTCACTCCTTGATCTTGCTAGTCTCACACTTTTCTAACTTCACTACAATCAATCAAGCAAACACAATATCAACTAGCATTCCAAACCAATAATCAATCAAATAATTCACACACATAAAACAATGGGATCTAAGGCATGCATGTAAGCATGCAAGAGATAGTTCTATTTGCAAAGATGGTCTCCACTAGGCTTCTAAACTTTATAAGGTTCAAAGTGGTCATTTTCCAAAGTGGCAAAGTCATTTGCAAAAGAGTTTTGTCCATAAGCCATTTTTAAATCCATTCATTATTTTATGTGGTGGAAAAATATTTTTATCAAAGAAACAACCTTAAGTTGTTCACCAAATAAGTTTTTAATTCATAAAACTTGGTGTTTTGGGTCAGTAGGTTTGGTCCAAAATATTTGTCACATCCCAAGATTTTCCAAATCTTGTAATGTGAAAATAAATGAATAAAATAAAACTTTGTTTGATTTTCAAGGCCAGAAGAAACTTTTTGAATTCAATTGGGACTTCAAACCAGTTGGATCAAATAAAACCCTAAAGAAAATTAAAAGAGTAAACATTTGATAAAAGAAAATAAAATATTTTGAAATTACTATTTTGGAATTTTTTTTATAAAAGATTTAGTTTTCAAAAGAAAGGTGGATTCATAAATAAAGATTATTTTGTAAAGCCAAATTAAACCTTGGCCAAGCTTTGGATTTAAAACATTTTGTTTTGAATAAAAATAGCAAAAGTTGATTTAAATAAATTAATAAGGAATTAATATCCAAACTTTATTTAAATAAAAGGTTTTACCAATTTAATTGAAACATCAAAACTTATTAAATTATTTAAAATAAGTTTTCCAAATATTTGATATTCACAAATAAAACCTACTAAAGTGTTTTGGCTTTATTTTAGATTTCAAAATAAATATCTCAGTAAAACAAATCCTATTTGATTTAATAATGAAAGTCTATTATATTTAATTAATAATGGACTCTAAAATAAAAGGTTATTTTGTTTTAAACAGATTTCCAAATATCTATTATTTCCAAATAGAACCTACTGATTTGGATTTGAAAGTATTTGGAATTCAAATGGAAATTTTATTAATTAAACCAAACCCTATTTTATTAATAAACCATGGTCCATTTTATTTAATTAATAAATGGAACCTAAAAAGATTTAAAATATTATTTTATTTTGGAAGTTGGTTTATGCTACTAAACAGAACCAAAAACTCATTACAAGTTTGAATTGTTTGAGTGGTTTGCATTGTTGATTGAATCATTTGTTTGAATATCAAATCAGAAAATAGAAATAGAAAAGAATAAAACAAAAAGGCAGAAAACAAAATATGGAAAAGGACAGACCCAACTGAGCCAGCCCAACAGCCCACTTAGCCCAGTTCTCTCCTCCCCGCAGAAAACGATTCGAACCAACTATCTGACCCGCGCAGACGATGATGTGTGGACCCCTCTCCTTCTCCCTTTCTCACTGACCAGAGGACCCCACCGCCACGTCTCTTCTTCCCCACCCCATGACCTGTTCCTCCTCTCTCGTCGCCGTTGCAGACTTGATTTCGCGGCTTGATTACGCCTTAACGCGACCAGCTTTACTCGCAGTGATCATGCACCTTTAAACGCTAGTCACTCCTCTCCGTTTCCCCTCTGTTTCCTCCCCCAAGCACGCCTCCAGGAAGCCACAATTTCTCCTCGACTGCCCCTGTCTCCGACGAGGTCCATTGTCGATTCCGTCCAAACCTGACCACCCATGCCACACTGAGCACACGAGCAAGTTCCCCACTCCCAGACGCATCTCCCAGCACCCTCCTCTCAACCGCGAGCGCCCCAGAGCGTCGGCTACGATAAGATCTGGACGCCGCCGCCGTCTGCAACCTCTCCGTCGAGTTCCTCCGGTAAGACCAGACCACCCCTCCTCTTCTCTTTCATGCACGCGTCACCGCCTCGACCTTGTGCAGCTAACCTTGCCTTCTGCTTGCCTTGGCGTGATCTGTAGCGTCGTCCTCGACCTCGACCGCGCGCGTCTGTTGCCAGAACCAACTCCGGCGAGGAATTCTGCCCGTCCCCGTGCGCCCCTCCACCAACCAAGAGCACGTTGAGTATCAGCGCTGCATTGCGAACCTGGTGAGCATCCTCCCCCTCTTCCTCGCTTCCTGTACCGCCGGCGCCGTCATCGACTGGCCGTACGCTGCCACTAGCCGCCGTCGGCGCCGCTCACTTTTGGTCCAGAGAACTAGTACCGTAGGATTTAGTTTGAACGGGCAGGATTAGATCATTTAGTCGCGAAGAGGTATGCGCTCAGTACCGCACGATCTAACTAGATCCAAGGGCTACCGCGCGTGATCCGGCCGAACCGGTATCGCCCAGTTAGAAAGCGACGCGTGGCCAGTATTTAAACTAAAAACAGATTTGAATCAGATTTATTTGCAAACTTCAAACCCCTGTAACTTTCAAACCACACGTCCAAATTTTGCAAACTTTATATCGTTGAAATCAGGAGAACAAGGCCTAGCCAACCATGCCCTTAGTTTAACAAATAGTATCTGTTAGCTTCTTTGAATTTGCAGATTCTTTTGTGAGATTGTTTAGAGTATAAAAATTGTTTAAAAATGATTTTTGGATTAAAACCTTTGCAAAATGGTTTGATGTGACCTTACTGACCCTAGGAACCAACCCTTGGTATTAAAAATGATTATAGTAAGATTTAGGTTGGATTACTTGACTTAGCCATTTTCTAGCCAAATAAAAAGAATAGTTTTTGTTATAAAAATGTTTATGGAAAGGAAACTTTAAGAAAATGGCTTGATCAAACCCACTGACCCAAAACACCAAGTTTTGGAAATTAGCAACTCATTTGGTGAACAACTTAATAGTTTTGCTTTGATAAAAATATTTTCACCACATGAAATGATGATTGGATTTAAAAAAAATGGTTTATGGACTAAAGCCTCTTGCTAATGACTTTACCACTTTGGTAAATGGCCAATTTGATCTTACAAAGTTTAGAAGCCTAATGGAGACCATCCTTACAATAGAACCAACCTTTGCATACTTATGCATGACTTAGATTCCATTACTTTATGTGTGAAAAAAATGTTTGTTTGATTTTGGTTTGGAATGTGAATTGAATTTGTGTTTGCTTGATTGACTTGTAGTGAAGTGTGAGACTAGCAAGATCAAGGAGTGAACCACCATTCCCTTCCAAAAGGCAAGTGATGCTTCATACTTTTTGTCCCAATACTTTCACTATGCATTAGTGATTTTTCTCTAAGTAAAACTTGCATGAATTTTGCTAAGTATAGACCTTGCTATAAGAAAACCTAGTAGATGAATCCTTAGTAGGATTTTCCTAAGTTAAGATTCCTACTACTACCAAGCTTAGCCTAGCTAATAGAAAACATGGGTGGAATATATATTCACACTATGGAAAAATATTCTAAGTCTGAGGACTTGTGATTTTGTCTAATAAAACAACTAAGTTAATGAATCACCTGGGTGGAATGGGATAGCTTGGTGGAGAATGGTTGAGTGGTTCACAAGGCCATGGACTTGGATTGTGTATCTCACTTGTGGATGGCCACCCAGGAAACAAAGGGATTTGAGATGTCAAATGTTGAGAAGCTTCAAGTGCAACCACTTGGCAATATGGGCTCTGCCATGATCATATAGGTTGCAAGAACTTAGCCATATGGACAGTGGGTGGTAGTGTTTGATAGGTTGGAACGCGTCCATTTTGGTCTAAGGGAAGGCTTCTGAAAGATCTTGTCTTGGGAAACCAAGTCTTGTGGGGAAAGTGCACCACCTCTGCAGAGTGTAGAATCTAAGTACTTAGCTATGTCCCTGGTAAAGGACAATTTGAGCATCAAGACATGGAAGCAATCAAGAATCTCATCATTCAAATTTCTAAGTTAAAATCTTGTGGATTGAACAAGGGTTGTTTGAAATCTTCAATCTTTGATGGATAGATGCCTTGAAAGGATCTTCAAATCTTTGATTGGGAAAAATGCTTTTTGCCAAGCAAAACTTAGTATTTTCAAATGTTAAGGAAAAATATATTTTGAGCAATGCAAGCCTCAACTCCACTTAGCCAAATGCATATAGAAGATAGACTCCACTATACTACCATAGTATCACTTGCCAATACAATTCAAATGTATTGACCCTTGTGGGTGTAACTTGTATGTTGCAGGTTGATTGATTTTAGTGAAGATTGATTGATTAGGATTACAAAGTCTACAACCAACATCTGCCTGTGGCACTTTGAAGATGAAGGACCCCATGCTTATAGTTATTCCGCTGCAATGTAATGTAATAGCCATATGAGCTATGAAAGATGTAATAAAATTTTGTTATTCCTGGTTATAAAATTATATTATGACCTTTGTTTCTTGATATTACATCTTAACTGTGGATGCTAGCTATTGATCCAGGGACTAGCATTGTAAACACAGGAGGGATCAATCTTATTAAAGATTGGGACCTCTAGAGATGGTATCAGAGCATTGTGTTGCCTGTAGGATTTGTAAACCTAGGATTGGACAAAAACCCTTAGAAAAATAGGAGTGTATTTGTTTCAAAAACTTATTTACAAAAACACTTGTAAACTCTTTCCTCAACCATTTTGGTTTCAACTCTACTTCTCTTCTATTTCAACTTGATGGAAAAACCAACCCCATGGCCAAAGACTACACCATGTGCAAAGGACTTCTTCAACTTAATAAACTCTAATGACTTCAACTTCTTCAACTCTAATGACCTCAACATCTTCAGCATATTCACTAAGGACTTCCAACTTGGATGACACTAAGGACTACAAGTGAAACAAGGAAATCTTGCTCAAGATTTAGGGACTGAGGGAATGCAAAATAAGAAGGAGCCATCAACAACTTTGAAGTATTGTAACCAAGAGTTTATCTCAAGGAACCATGATCTCATACAAGAAGAATCAAGAAGGATGGAAAGATCACAAGTGAACCATATAGATGGACCACCATAATTTAGTTAAGTCAAACACACCAACTTATGTGGTGTAACAAAAATATTTTGTTGCCTAAGTATGTGCTTGAACTTTGTTGTTTGAGTGAATTGTTTGGTTTGTGATTGCATGCACATTGCTTGTGTGTATTATGATGTGTGTGATTAGAATTAAGTCCTTAGAAATATCTTGCCTATTCTAATCTCCCATCAAACCCAAACAGATGACTACTCCAAAAGACTCCAAGGTTGATGACATCAACACTAACCAAGCTGACAGCATGAAAGATCTCATAGCAACTCAAAACCAGTTGAGCCAAGAGACAACTCAACTTTTAGCCAACAACAATGGACTAGACCCAGCCATACAAAGGATTTTGAAACTTCAATCCCAATTGTTGCAAGGACTCATTACTCAAATGATCAACATGAGAGAAAACTTTCTCCCAAGAGCCAATGACAACAAGGATGACAAGGATGTTAATCTAGAAGGAACCCAAGCTAGCAATACTCATGGATACAAGGACCATGCATCCAAGGAGCATGAAGATCAATGCCCCAAGAAAAGAGAAAGATCTCCCACCTATGAAGAACATGAACTATAAGAACTCCTAGCTTTGGAGAGACCCAAGAAGAAGAAGAAATTCCCCAACACTAGCAAGAAGGATATTACACAAGTACAATGTTTCAAATGCAAAGAGATGGGACACTATGCCAAGGAATGCCCAGAAAAGGAGAAGAGCCAAGAAAACAAACAAAGACTAGTGAAACCCAAGGAAAAGAAAGATATTAGCCAAGTGATGTGCAAACACTGCAAAGAGTTAGGACATTATGCAAGCAACTGTCCAGAAAAGATGAAGCATAAGATAAACCAGCCTATGAGAGATCTCAGCCTTGTCACATGTTTCAAATGCAAGGAACTAGGCCACTATGCAAACAATTGTCCAGAAAGAATGGAGACCAAGTTAAACAAGTCTATGAAGGATCTCAACCTTGGCTCATAAGTCAAGTATGGAAACCAAGGACACATGCAAAAGTTTGCTTAAAGAAGTTTTCCCAGGATCCCAAGAAGGACAATGTGTAATTTTTGTTTGAAAATTTTTAAGGGTGGTAGTACCCTAGTTGTCTTGGAACATGCTTGTAACCCTAACCTTCCCAAATCTCGGGACGAGATTTATTTTAAGGGTGGTAGCCCGTCACATCCCAAGATTTTCCAAATCTTGTAATGTGAAAATAAATGAATAAAATAAAACTTTGTTTGATTTTCAAGGCCAGAAGAAACTTTTTGAATTCAATTGGGACTTCAAACCAGTTGGATCAAATAAAACCCTAAAGAAAATTAAAAGAGTAAACATTTGATAAAAGAAAATAAAATATTTTGAAATTACTATTTTGGAATTTTTTTTATAAAAGATTTAGTTTTCAAAAGAAAGGTGGATTCATAAATAAAGATTATTTTGTAAAGCCAAATTAAACCTTGGCCAAGCTTTGGATTTAAAACATTTTGTTTTGAATAAAAATATCAAAAGTTGATTTAAATAAATTAATAAGGAATTAATATCCAAACTTTATTTAAATAAAAGGTTTTACCAATTTAATTGAAACATCAAAACTTATTAAATTATTTAAAATAAGTTTTCCAAATATTTGATATTCACAAATAAAACCTACTAAAGTGTTTTGGCTTTATTTTAGATTTCAAAATAAATATCTCAATAAAACAAATCCTATTTGATTTAATAATGAAAGTCTATTATATTTAATTAATAATGGACTCTAAAATAAAAGGTTATTTTGTTTTAAACAGATTTCCAAATATCTATTATTTCCAAATAGAACCTATTGATTTGGATTTGAAAGTATTTGGAATTCAAATGGAAATTTTATTAATTAAACCAAACCCTATTTTATTAATAAACCATGGTCCATTTTATTTAATTAATAAATGGAACCTAAAAAGATTTAAAATATTTTTTTATTTTGGAAGTTGGTTTATGCTACTAAACAGAACCAAAAACTCATTACAAGTTTGAATTGTTTGAGTGGTTTGCATTGTTGATTGAATCATTTGTTTGAATATCAAATCAGAAAATAGAAATAGAAAAGAATAAAACAAACAGGCAGAAAAAAAAATATGGAAAAGGACAGACCCAACTGAGCCAGCCCAACAGCCCACTTAGCCCAGTTCTCTCCTCCCCGCAGAAAACGATTCGAACCAACTATCTGACCCGCGCAGACGATGACGTGTGGACCCCTCTCCTTCTCCCTTTCTCACTGACCAGAGGACCCCACCGCCACGTCTCTTCTTCCCCACCCCATGACCTGTTCCTCCTCTCTCGTCGCCGTTGCAGACTTGATTTCGCGGCTTGATTACGCCTTAACGCGACCAGCTTTACTCGCAGTGATCATGCACCTTTAAACGCCAGTCACTCCTCTCCGTTTCCCCTCTGTTTCCTCCCCCAAGCACGCCTCCAGGAAGCCACAATTTCTCCTCGACTGCCCCTGTCTCCGACGAGGTCCATTTTCGATTCCGTCCAAACCTGACCACCCATGCCACACTGAGCACACGAGCAAGTTCCCCACTCCCAGATGCATCTCCCAGCACCCTCCTCTCAACCGCGGGCGCCCCAGAGCGTCGGCTACGACAAGCTCTGGACGCCGCCGCCGTCTGCAACCTCTCCGTCGAGTTCCTCCGGTAAGACCAGACCACCCCTCCTCTTCTCTTTCATGCACGCGTCACCGCCTCGACCTTGCGCAGCTAACCTTGCCTTCTGCTTTCCTTGGCGTGATCTGTAGCGTCGTCCTCGACCTCGACCGCGCGCGTCCGTTGCCAGAACCAACTCCGGCGAGGAATTCTGCCCGTCCCCGTGCGCCCCTCCACCAACCAAGAGCACGTTGAGTATCAACGCTGCATTGCGAACCTGGTGAGCATCCTCCCCCTCTTCCTCGCTTCCTGTACCGCCGGCGCCGTCATCGACTGGCCGTACGCCGCCACTAGCCGCCGTCGGCGCCGCTCACTTTTGGTCCAGAGAACTAGTACCGTAGGATTTAGTTTGAACGGGCAGGATTAGATCATTTAGTCGCGAAGAGGTATGCGCTCAGTACCGCACGATCTAACTAAATCCAAGGGCTACCGCGCGTGATCCGGCCGAACCGGTATCGCCCAGTTAGAAAGCGACGCGTGGCCAGTATTTAAACTAAAAACAGATTTGAATCAGATTTATTTGCGAACTTCAAACCCCTGTAACTTTCAAACCACACGTCCAAATTTTGCAAACTTTATATCGTTGAAATCAGGAGAACAAGGCCTAGCCAACCATGCCCTTAGTTTAACAAATAGTATCTGTTAGCTTGTTTGAATATGCAGATTCTTTTGTGAGCTTGTTTAGAGTATAAAAATTGTTTAAAAATGATTTTTGGATTAAAACCTTTGCAAAATGGTTTGATGTGACCTTACTGACCCTAGGAACCAACCCTTGGTATTAAAAATGATTATAGTAAGATTTAGGTTGGATTACTTGACTTAGCCATTTTCTAGCCAAATAAAAAGAATAGTTTTTGTTATAAAAATGTTTATGGAAAGGAAACTTTAAGAAAATGGCTTGATCAAACCCACTGACCCAAAACACCAAGTTTTGCAAATTAGCAACTCATTTGGTGAACAACTTAATAGTTTTGCTTTGATAAAAATATTTTCACCACATGAAATGATGATTGGATTTAAAAAAAATGGTTTATGGACTAAAGCCTCTTGCTAATGACTTTACCACTTTGGTAAATGGCCAATTTGGATCTTACAAAGTTTAGAAGCCTAATGGAGACAATCCTTACAATAGAACCAACCTTTGCATACTTATGCATGACTTAGATTCCATTACTTTATGTGTGAAAAAAATGTTTGTTTGATTTTGGTTTGGAATGTGAATTGAATTTGTGTTTGCTTGATTGACTTGTAGTGAAGTGTGAGACTAGCAAGATCAAGGAGTGAACCACCATTCCCTTCCAAAAGGCAAGTGATGCTTCATACTTTTTGTCCCAATACTTTCACTATGCATTAGTGATTTTTCTCTAAGTAAAACTTGCATGAATTTTGCTAAGTATAGACCTTGCTATAAGAAAACCTAGTAGATGAATCCTTAGTAGGATTTTCCTAAGTTAAGATTCCTACTGCTACCAAGCTTAGCCTAGCTAATAGAAAACATGGGTGGAATATATATTCACACTATGGAAAAATATTCTAAGTCTGAGGACTTGTGATTTTGTCTAATAAAACAACTAAGTTAATGAATCACCTGGGTGGAATGGGATAGCTTGGTGGAGAATGGTTGAGTGGTTCACAAGGCCATGGACTTGGATTGTGTATCTCACTTGTGGATGGCCACCCAGGAAACAAAGGGATTTGAGATGTCAAATGTTGAGAAGCTTCAAGTGCAACCACTTGGCAATATGGGCTCTGCCATGATCATATAGGTTGCAAGAACTTAGCCATATGGACAGTGGGTGGTAGTGTTTGATAGGTTGGAACGCGTCCATTTTGGTCTAAGGGAAGGCTTCTGAAAGATCTTGTCTTGGGAAACCAAGTCTTGTGGGGAAAGTGCACCACCTCTGCAGAGTGTAGAATCTAAGTACTTAGCCATGTCCCTGGTAAAGGACAATTTGAGCATCAAGACATGGAAGCAATCAAGAATCTCATCATTCAAATTTCTAAGTTAAAATCTTGTGGATTGAACAAGGGTTGTTTGAAATCTTCAATATTTGATGGATAGATGCCTTGAAAGGATCTTCAAATCTTTGATTGGGAAAAATGCTTTTTGCCAAGCAAAACTTAGTATTTTCAAATGTTAAGGAAAAATATATTTTGAGCAATGTAAGCCTCAACTCCACTTAGCCAAATGCATATAGAAGATAGACTCCACTATACTACCATAGTATCACTTGCCAATACAATTCAAATGTATTGACCCTTGTGGCTGTAACTTGTATGTTGCAGGTTGATTGATTTTAGTGAAGATTGATTGATTAGGATTACAAACTCTACAACCAACATCTGCCTGTGGCACTTTGAAGATGAAGGACCCCATGCTTATAGTTATTCCGCTGCAATGTAATGTAATAGCCATATGAGCTATGAAAGATGTAATAAAATTTTGTTATTCCTGGTTATAAAATTATATTATGACCTTTGTTTCTTGATATTACATCTTAACTGTGGATGCTAACTATTGATCCAGGGACTAGCATTGTAAACACAGGAGGGATCAATCTTATTAAAGATTGGGACCTCTACAATATTTTCCCAAAGTTTTTGCTTCAAAAACATTTTGATAGCAAAAACAATATTTTTATTTGGCTAGAAATGGGCTAAAACAATTAATCCATACTAAACTTCACCAAATCCATTTTCAAACCATGGGTTGGTTCCTAGGGTCAGTAAGTTTACCACAAACTAATTTGCAAAGATTTTAACCCTAAAAACATTTTTGAACAAATTTTCTAATCTAAACAAGCATACAAAAGTTTCTGTAAAAACAAACAATCTAACAGATACTATTTGCTAAACAAATTCCAGGGTTGGCTAGGGCTTGTTCCACTGATTCCAACGATATAAAGTTTGCAAATTTTGGACGTGTGGATCAAAAGTTATAGGGTTTTCAAAATCATATTCTAAACAGATTCAAACTTCTGTTTTAAATAAGAACTGGCCACGCGTCGCATCGCTATTCGCTGGTACCGGTTCGGTCGGATCTGCTCTGCGGCGCGTTGGATCTAAACAGATCGTGTGGCACAGGACGCGTACCCTTTCGCTGATAAGTGGATCTATCGTGTCTCTTCGATCTAAATCGAACGGCTCCTATCCACTAGCCAAGAACTAGCGGCGCAAGGTCAACGGCGAGCGGCGGTGCGGTCAGATGGTGGCGGCGCCGTCGATACAGGAAGCAAGGGAAGATGGGAACATGCTTACCGAGATCGCAGGGACGTGGTGATGCTCGACGTGTGGTCGGCGTGGCAAGGGGCGCTCAGGGACAGCAGTAATTCCTCGCCGGAGTTAGGTCTGGCGACGGTTGCACGCGGTCGAGGTCGAGGACGGTGCTACGGGTCACGAGAGGGCAAACAAGAAGCATGGTTAGACGCGCATGATCAATGCGAAGCTGCCTGCGTGAAGGAGAAGAAGAGGGGCGGTCGGATTCTACCTGGGGACTTCGCCGGAGAAGAAGGCAGACGCGGCGGCGCTCGGAGGCTTGTCGTAGTCGACGCTCTGGGGCGCCCGCGGTTGAACAAAAGGTACAGACAGAAGCGCCTGTGAGTGGGGAGTGTGCTCGTGTGCTTGGGGAGGCACGGGGTGGAGAGGCTTGGCCGGAATCGGGGAGGAACGGTGGTCGGAGAAGTAGCGCTGCACCTCGAAATTCCGTCGGCCTGGGGGCTCTCGTGCTGCGGTGTTTGAGGGAAAAGGAGGAGAAGGCGTAGGCGTTTAATAGTGTGCAGTCACGGCGAGTAACGGTCGCGGAATCAGCGCGTATTCAACGCTGGCGTAAATGGCAGCAACGGCTGGCGTCGTCTGCGCGAGGAAGAAGGAGGAGTGAGCTGGCTGCGTGGGTCCCTGCTGTCAGCGAGGAATGAGAGGGAGAAGAGCCACCAGTCAGCATTTGTTCGGGTTAGAAACGGAGTGCGAAACATTTTCTTCGGGGAGGGGGAGCTGGGCTGGGTCTTGTTGGGCTTAGTGGGCTTTGTTGACTGGGCTGTTGCCTGTTTCTATTTTTTTCTTCCTGAAAGTTTTTCTTTTCCCAAATCTAATTTCTGTTTTAAAATTCAAACAACACTCAAGCATTCAAATTGATTCAAACAATAACCAAACAATGCAACTTTGAATTTGGTTTTGTTCAGTAACATAAACCAAAATTCCAAAACCAAAATAATAATTTTATTTTAGGGTCCATTATTAATTAAATAAAATAGACCATTGTTATTAAATCAAATAGGATTTGTTTTATTTAAATATTCCTTTTGAAATCTAATTATTTTCAAAACCAAATCAGTAGGTTTTATTTGGGAATATAAAATACTTGGAAAACTTATTTTAAATAAATAAATAAGTTTTGTTGTTTTGGAAATAGTAAAACCTTTATTAATAAAACTTGGATATTAAATCCTTATTATTTTGTTTAAATAAACCTTTATTCTTTTTAATAAAAACAAAAATGTTTTATTTCCAAAAGTTTGGCCAGGGTTTAATTGGCTTTATAAAATAACCTTTATTTATAAATCCACCTTTTCTTTTGAAAACCAAATCCTTTTATTAAAAGATCCAAAATAGTAATTCCAAAATATTTTATTTTCCTTTATCAAATGTTTATCTTTTTAAATCCCTTTAGGATTTGTTTGTTCAAAATGGGTTTGAAGGTTCCCATTTGAATTCAAAAAGTTTCTTCTCACCCTGAAAATCAAACAAAGTTTTATTTTATTCATTTATTTTTCACATTACAAGATTTGGAAAATCTTGGGATGTGACAGGCTACCACCCTTAAAATAAATCTTGTCCCGAGATTTGGGAAGGCTAGGGTTACAAGTAGGCTCAAAACAACTAGGGTACTACCACCCTTAAAATTTTCAAACAAAAAATTACATATTGGCCTTCTTGGGATCCTGGGGAAACTTCTCTAGGCAATCCTTTGCATTGTTCTTTGGTTTCCATGCTTGACTCATGGGCCAAGGTTGAGTTTCTCCATAGGCTTGTTCAATTTGTTCTTCATCTTTTCTGGACAGTTGCTTGCATAATGTCCTGGGTTCTTGCAATTGAAACAGTTGATGTCTTTAAGTTCTTTACGTAGTTCTTGTGGACAAGTTGCCACATAATGGCCTAGCTCTTTGCAGTTGTTGCACACCACTTGGCCAATCTCCTTATTCTTCTGGTTCTCTGGGCATTCACTGGAATAGTGTCCCATTTCCTTACATTTATGACATTGCACATGGCTTTTGTCCTTCTTTTGCTTTTTGGGTTTCTCCAAAGCTAGGAGTGCATCCAGTTCATGTTGTTCATATGTTATTTGGTAGGTAGGAATGTCTACATGCTTCCTGGGCCTTCTCTTGCTCTTTGGATAATTCATAGGTCCTTTCTTTGGTCCTTTGAATTGGGTTGTCTTGTTTGGAGGTATAAGTGGTCCTTTTCCTTTGTCATCAACCTTATTGGTAGACTTGGATCCTTCTTGATGGTTTGCAATCATTTGTTGCACTCCACCTTGTTTCCTTTGTTCAACAATGGAATAGATGGGGCATTGGATAGGAACATGGTTGTTTCCTTCACATAGGTAGCAAGTAGCTTGAGAGGTGGGACATTGTCCAACAGGATGTTTCTCTTCACAGTTGGGGCATTGATCTCCATGCTCCTTGGAAGTATGATCCTTGTCTCCACAAATAATGCAAGCTGGGGCTCCATCTAGTATAACATTTCTGTCATCCTTGTTGTCAAAGACTCTTTTGGAAAAGCTTTCTTCCATATTGATCATTTGATCAGTCACTTTGAGCATCAGTTGGCCTTGAGTTTCCAAAAATCCTTGTAGTGTTGGATCTTCTCCACTAGTGTTGGCTATGAATTGAGCTGTCACTTGGTTCAACTGGTTCTGGGTTGCTATAAGATCTTTCATGCTGTCCTCTTGGTTGGTGTTGGTGTCATCAACCTTAATGTTGGAGTCTCTTGGAGTAGTCATCTGTTTGGGTTGAATGGAGATTAGAATAGGCAAGATATTTCTAAGGAATCAATTCTAATCACACACATCACAAGTCACACAAGCAATGTGCAAGCATTCACAAACAACTTTTCACTCAAACAACAAAGTTCAAGCACATACTTAGGCAACAAAATATTTTTGTTACACCACATAAGTTGGTGTGTTTGACTTGTCTATAATATGGTGGTCCATCTATATGGTTCACTTGTGATCTTTCCATCCTTCTTGGTTGATTCTTATTTACATGAGGTCATGGTTTACTTGAGAAAAACTCTTGGTTACAATACTTCAAATGATGTAGGCTCCTTCTAACTTTTGCATTCCCTCAGTCTCCATATCTTGAGCAAGATTTCCTTGTTTCACTTGTAGTCTTTAGTGGTATCCAAGTTGGAAGGCCTTGGTGAATATGCTGAAGATGTTGAAGTCGTTAGACTTGAAGGAGTTGAAGTCATTAGATTTGAAGATGTTGATGTCATTAGAGTTGAAGATGTTGAAGTCATTAGAGTTGAAGAAGTCCTTTGCACATGGTGTAGTCTTTGGCCATGGGTAGGTTTTTCCATCAAGTTGAAGTAGAAGAGATGTAGAGTTGAAACCAAAATGGTTGAGGAAAGAGTTTACAAGTGTTTTTTTGTAAATAAGTTTTTGGAACAAGTACAACTCCTATTTTTCTAAGGGTTTTTGTCCAATCCTAGGATTTACAAATCCTACAGGCAACACAATGCTCTGATACCATCTGCAGAGGGAGTGTCCCAACCTTTAAACAATATAAGGTGGGTCCCCTGTGTTTACAATGCTAGTCCCTGGATCAATAGCTAGCATCCACAGTTAAGATGTAATATCAAGAAAAAAAGGTCATAATATAACTTTATAACCAGGAATAACATAATTTTATTACATCTTACATAGCTCATTTGGCTATTACATTACATTGCAGCGGAATAACTATAGTCATGGGGTCCTTCATCTTCAAAGTGCCACAGGCAGACATGTTGGTTGTAGACTTTGTAATCCTAATCAATCAATCTTCACTAAAATCAATCAAACCTGCAACATTACAAGTTACAGACACAAGGGTCAATACATTTGAATTGTATTGGCAAGTTTCACTACTATGTGGAATATAAGTGGATCCTATCATTACATGCATATTTGGCTAAGTAGAGTTTTAGGCTCATTTGCATAAAGCAATAATTTATCCTATCTTTTCAAAATGGTTTGGTCCCTTGACAAATCTCCTTTTCAAAATCCCTTGAACTCCTTGGTAACCCCAAGTGTTCAAGTCCTTGTCAAAAATCTCTTGAGCTCCTTGGTACCCCCAAGTGCATCAAGTTTTATCAAAATCTCTTGAGTCCTTGGTACCCCCAAGTACATCAAGTCTTTTGTTGTCACTTAGAAACTTTTCTTTTAGAAATTGGAATGTCGAGATCTCCCATAGCTTCAAACTTTAGTTTCTCAGTATTGTCCATAACCGGGGACACGGCTAAGTACTTAGATTTTATTATCTTCTGCAGAAGTAGTACACTTTACCCACATGTCACAATCCCATCCTTTTGCCACCAGTGGCCACTGGATTAGTGCTCACCAAGATGGAGTACCGGTAGATTGAGAATGTGACGAAGTCTTTCCAGAGGGTCCTCCCATACATCATTGCTAGCTTGTCTTCAAGTACCCATGTAGGATTCCAGGTCCTCATGTCCAGTAGCCTGAAGACAATGCATGGGTCTTCCCAATGTAGTTGACTAAGCCAGAGCCATAAATAGCATGTGGTTGCACACGAAAGCCACAATTGGAGAAACATGTTCAATCTCTAAGTTTCCTGGGTGGTTTCCTTTGGAGCACAACACAAAGAGATTGCCATAGACATGGTTCCTTTTGTTGCCACCTTCTCCAAAACTCAAAGTATCCTTGGCCACCCAGGTGGTTCATTGAGTCCTTGTTTTATTATATAAAAACACAAGTCCTTTTCTCAACTTCATAAAATCTCAACATGTATCTCTTTTCAAAATATAGCATGGCTAAGCATGTAACAACTACATTGTTTTCACTAAGGAATGTATAGGGAATCCTATTAGGATTTAGCATAGCATAAGTATAGAAATTCTTTTCATGCATGTTTTCAAAATCCACTAAGTATAATGAAAATAGTAGGTCTTTAGATGATAGTGTAACTTGCCTTTCTTTTGGTAGGTAATGTTGGTTCACTCCTTGATCTTGCTAGTCTCACACTTTTCTAACTTCACTACAATCAATCAAGCAAACACAATATCAACTAGCATTCCAAACCAATAATCAATCAAACAATTCACACACATAAAACAATGGGATCTAAGTCATGCATGTAAGCATGCAAGAGATGGTTCTATTTGCAAAGATGGTCTCCACTAGGCTTCTAAACTTTATAAGGTTCAAAGTGGTCATTTTCCAAAGTGGCAAAGTCATTTGCAAAAGAGTTTTGTCCATAAGCCATTTTTAAATCCATTCATTATTTTATGTGGTGGAAAAATATTTTTATCAAAGCAACAACCTTAAGTTGTTCACCAAACAAGTTTTTAATTCATAAAACTTGGTGTTTTGGGTCAGTAGGTTTGGTCCAAAATATTTTCCCAAAGTTTTTGCTTCAAAAACATTTTCATAGCAAAAACAATATTTTTATTTGGCTAGAAATGGGCTAAAACAATTAATCCATAATAAACTTCACCAAATCCATTTTCAAACCATGGGTTGGTTCCTAGGGTCAGTAAGTTTACCACAAACTAATTTGCAAAGATTTTAACCCTAAAAACATTTTTGAACAAATTTTCTAATCTAAACAAGCATACAAAAGTTTCTGTAAAAACAAACAATCTAACATATACTATTTGCTAAACAAATTCCAGGGTTGGCTAGGGCTTGTTCCACTGATTCCAACGATATAATGTTTGCAAATTTTGGACGTGTGGATCAAAAGTTATAGGGTTTTCAAAATCATATTCTAAACAGATTCAAACTTCTGTTTTAAATAAGAACTGGCCACGCGTCGCAACGCTATTCGCTGGTACCGGTTCGGTCGGATCGGCTCTGCGGCGCGTTGGATCTAAACAGATCGTGCGGCACAGGACGCGTACCCTTTCGCTGATAAGTGGATCTATCGTGTCTCTTCGATCTAAATCGAACGGCTCCTATCCACTAGCCAAGAACTGGAGGCGCAAGGTCAACGGCGAGCGGCGGTGCGGTCAGATGGTGGCGGCGCCGGCGATACAGGAAGCAAGGGAAGATGGGAACATGCTTACCGAGATCGCAAGGACGTGGTGATGCTCGACGTGTGGTCGGCGTGGCAAGGGGCGCTCAGGGACAGCAGTAATTCCTCGCCGGAGTTAGGTCTGGCGACGGTTGCACGCGGTCGAGGTCGAGGACGGTGCTACGGGTCACGAGAGGGCAAACAAGAAGCATGGTTAGACGCGCACGATCAATGCGAAGCTGCCTGCGTGAAGGAGAAGAAGAGGGGCGGTCGGATTCTACCTAGGGACTTCGCCGGAGAAGAAGGCAGACGCGGCGGCGCTCGGAGGCTTGTCGTAGTCGACGCTCTGGGGCGCCCGCGGTTGAACAAAAGGTACAGACAGAAGCGCCTGTGAGTGGGGAGTGTGCTCGTGTGCTTGGGGAGGCACGGGGTGGAGAGGCTTCGCCGGAATCAGGGAGGAACGGTGGTCGGAGCAGTAGCGCTGCAGCTCGAAATTCCGTCGGCCTGGGGGCTCTCGTGCTGCGGTGTTTGAGGGAAAAGGAGGAGAAGGCGCAGGCGTTTAATAGCGTGCAGTTATGGCGAGTAACGGTCGTGGTATCAGCGTGTATTCAACACTGACGTAAATGGCAGCAACGGCAGGCGTCGTCTGCGCGAGGAAGAAGGAGGAGTGAGCTGGCTGCGTGGGTCCCTGCTGTCAGCGAGGAATGAGAGGGAGAAGAGGGCCACCAGTCAGCGTCTGTTCGGGTTAGAAACGGAGTGCGAAACGTTTTCTTCGGGGAGGGGGAGCTGGGCTGGGTCTTGTTGGGCTTAGTGGGCTTTGTCGACTGGGCTGTTGCCTGTTTCTATTTTTTTCTTCCTGAAAGTTTTTCTTTTCCCAAATCTAATTTCTGTTTTAAAATTCAAACAACACTCAAGCATTCAAATTGATTCAAACAATCACCAAACAATGCAACTTTGAATTTGGTTCTGTTCAGTAACATAAACCAAAATTCCAAAACCAAAATAATAATTTTATTTTAGGGTCCATTATTAATTAAATAAAATAGACCATTGTTATTAAATCAAATAGGATTTGTTTTATTTAAATATTCCTTTTGAAATCTAATTATTTTCAAAACCAAATCAGTAGGTTTTATTTGGGAATATAACATACTTGGAAAACTTATTTTAAATAAATAAATAAGTTTTGTTGTTTTGGAAATAGTAAAACCTTTATTAATAAAACTTGGATATTAAATCCTTATTACTTTTTTTAAATAAAACTTTATTCTTTTTAATCAAAACGAAAATGTTTTATTTCCAAAAGTTTGGCCAGGGTTTAATTGGCTTTATAAAATAACCTTTATTTATAAATCCACCTTTTCTTTTGAAAACCAAATCCTTTTATTAAAAGATCCAAAATAGTAATTCCAAAATATTTTATTTTCCTTTATCAAATGTTTATCTTTTTAAATCCCTTTAGGATTTGTTTGTTCAAAATGGGTTTGAAGGTTCCCATTTGAATTCAAAAAGTTTCTTCTCACCCTGAAAATCAAACAAAGTTTTATTCTATTCATTTATTTTTCACATTACAAGATTTGGAAAATCTTGGGATGTGACATAACTCCTTCAAAAATCTCAATTCCCCAAAAGAGAACTCAAAAAGAAATCAATAAGAAGCAAATGCAAATAATGGCAGAAATCTGTCAAAACAGACCAGCAGGTAGAAACCGATTTTTTCGAACATCTTATGTTGCTCAAATCAAAACGTGTTGAACTAAAGAAAGTTAGCTAACATACCGGGGGATTTATTCATAAATTTTCAGCTCAATATTTATTACATAGACTCCTCACAAATTTTTTGGTGGAGGACAGAAATCTGTTTCGGGGCAGCCACTCCCCAAATCTTACTTCCCTCTCATTAGAGGTCATTCTTGGCACAAAAAGCAAACAAAAAGGATAAGTAGAGGTCATTACTAAAGTAATAACTTCCAGGACTCAAGGAAACTCTTGGGTTATCTCCCAACAATTACTTTTCTTTAACGCCTTTAAGTTAGGCACAAGAAGTAAGAAGAATCAAGTATTTTCAAATGAAGAAGCATTAACATCAAACCTTGCTTTCAAAGGAGCAAAAAGCAACTTCTCTATCCTCATAGGGAAGTGTTCAATACCTTTCTTGAATGGAAAGTGATATTTAATGGTGCCTTCTTTCATATCAATGATGGCACCAACAGTTCTAAGAAAAGGTCTTCCCAAAGTAATAGGACAAGAAGCATTGTATTCAACATCCAAAACATAGAAATCAACAGGGACATAAGCATTGTTAACCATAATGAGAATGTCATTAACACTCCCCATGAGTTTCTTTTTAGCATTATCATTAAGTGGGACATCCAAATAACAATCTTCCAAAGGTAGCAAATCAAGTATTTCATAAATCTTCCTAGGCATAATAGAGACACTAGAACCAAGATCACATGAATCTTCGAGATCAAAGTCATTCACTCATATTAATAATGGGTTCCCAACTATCTTCTACTTTCCTAGAAATAGAAGATTTGTGTTTTAACTTCTCTTCCTTAATCTTAATAAGAGCATCTGTAATGTGTTTGGTGAAAGCAACATGCATATCACTAGCATCAGGACTTCTAGCAAGCTTTTGTAGGAACATAATCACTTCAGAAATATTGCAACCATCAATATAAAAATCAAACTTAGCATCACTAGTAGTAGGCTCAGTGATCTTAGGCATAGTAGGAGGAGGAATAGGGACTACTTGTGGTTTAGTGGTGATGGTGCACATATTATTGTTTTTATCAATTTCAGCTTCCCTTTCCCACCTAGCATGAAGTTGGGCTAACAGCCTAACTTTTTCATCAATAGTAACTTGTATGGCATGAGTGGAAACAAAGGTACTTCCCATAGTTTCAGGTTTATCAGCCATTTTATTAATCAAGGAGGACTGAGCTTTGGACAGAGAGGATATATTTTTCTCAGCACTCAAATTTTTTACTGTAAACTAGGAATTTCTCTATTCAGATTCTCAAGCTGATGACTAAAGTTTTTCAAGATAATGGATTGTTCCTCCATAGTTTTAGTGAAAATATTATTTTGCTCATATTGCATCTTCATAAAATTCTTAGTGGATCTCTCTACTTCTAGAATCCTTTCTTCACTAGGCATTCCAGATCTACCATGATAAACATTTCCACTAGGAGGATAAGGCCTATAATTAACATAAGTATTGTTGCCAAAATTGTTGTTTCTAATGAAGTTCACATCAACTTGCTCTTCTTGAGCAACCAAAGAGTCTAAAGGAACACTATTAGGATCTAGAGGAGCTTTCCCATTAACAAGCATAGTCATAATAACATCAATCTTATCACTCAAAGAGGAAGTTTCCACAACAGAATTTACCTTCTTACCATGTGGAGCTCTCTCAACGTGCCATTTAGAGTAGTTAACCATCATATTATCAAGGAGCTTTGTTGTAGCACCCAAAGTGAGGCCCATGAAGGTGCCTCCAGCAGCTAAATCCAATAGGTTTCTTGAGGAGAAGTTCAAACCTGCATAAAAAGTCCGAATAATCATCCAACTAGTGAGTCCATGAGTGGGGCAATTCTTAACCAAAGATTTCATTCTTTCCCAAGCTTGAGAAACATGTTCATTATCAAGTTGTTTAAATTTCATAATGTCACTTCTCATAGATATAATCTTAGCAGGAGGATAGTACTTTCCAATAAAAGCATCTTTGCACTTAGTCCAAGAATCAATACTAGTTTTAGGCAAGGATAGCAACCATTCTTTAGCTTTTCCTCTCAAGGAGAAAGGAAAAAGCTTGATCTTAATAATATCTCCATCTACATCCTTATACTTTTGCATCTCACAAAGTTCAACAAATCTATTGAGATGGGCAGCAGGATCATCAGAACAAGCACCAGAAAATTGCTCTCTCATCACAAGATTCAACAAAGCAGGCTTAATTTCATAAAAGGTAGCATTAGGAGCAAGTGGAGCAATAGGAGTGCTTAGGAAATCATTGTTGTTGGTGCTAGTGAAGTCACACAACTTGGTGTTCTCAGTAGAGTTCATTTTGCCAAAGGTGGGCAAGCCAAAAACAGCAGCAGCTAGAGTAGGAACTAATTTTTTGTGTTTTTGAATAAAGAAAGAAAACCAAACTAGACTAATTTTTTGGGTTTTTTTGTAAACAGGAAAACAAAACCAAGCAAAAGAAACAAATAAAACTAAAAACAAAGTAAAGAGAAAGTAAGTGAAGGACTCCCCTTGTGAAGACGTCCTTAGCCTCCCTGGCAACGGCGCCAGAAAACTTGTTGATGGCTCAACTGATGTGGAGCCTATTGGGAACCCCAAGAGCAAGGTGTGAAGTAGCACAACAGCAAATCTTCCCTCAGTAAGAAACCGAGGTTATCGAACCAGTGGGAGGAAGGAAACGTCACACAAGTGTTGCAAGCAACGCGGAGACCTGCACAACACAAACTCAAGACTTTGCCCCAACTAACAGTGAGGTTGTTAATCTCACCGGTTGCTGTAACAAAGGATTAAATATATGGTGTGGAAGGTAATGGTGGTTTGCATCAAGTAAACAAGTAACAGTGGAAGATGTATCAATGGTAAAGAATGGACCGGGGTCCATAGTTCACTAGAAGTGCTCTCCTTAGATAAACAGCATGGCATGAAGGGTAAACAAATTACAGCAGGGCAATTGACAAGAACTAAGCAAGGCATAACAATGCAATACTAGTCAGAAAGATCCTATGAGATTCGATTGGGCAATACAACAAGATACATAGACCGCCATCCAACTGCATCTATGACTAGAAGTCCACCTTCAGGTTATCATCCGAACCCCCACCAGTATTAAGTTGCAAGCAACAGACAACTGCTTTAAGCAACGTGTGTAAGGTAAACAGTCCACATGTTCCATGAACAAGAGACCGTTGTTTTCTCCCTAGTAGCAACAACACATCTACAACCGAAGAGATTTCTATCACTTCCCTTGGAAACTAGAGGCATGAACCCACTATCGAGCATAAATACTCCCTCTTGGAGTCACTAGCAGCTACTTGGCCAAGATAGCTACTAACAACGGAGAGCATGCAAGATCACAAACAACACAGACATGATAGAAACATAAAGACAAAACCATTAATCAAACCAACATAATAATCTCAATATCCATCGGATCCCCGCAAACACAACATGCATGATTACAAATAGATTAGATCATGATCATGAACGGAGCTCACAAGATCTATACATGAAAGCACAAGGAGGAGATACAACCATCTAGATACTACATGGACCCATAGTCCAAGGTGGAACTACTCATGCATCATACCGGAGAGAAGGCCTCCGGGATGATCTCCCCTCCGGCAGGGTGTCGAGAAGAACTTTAGATCCCCCCGATCTAGGGACGACAGTGACGGTGGCTATAGAAGGTTTCGTGGAATATTGATCGGGTACTTGGGGTTTCTGCATCGGGGGCTTCTTATAGGCGAAGGGGGAGGCCGAGGAGGCGACCAAGGGGCCCATACCCTGCCTAGGCGCGGTCCCACCCCTGGCCGCGCCTAGGGGGTGTGGCTTCCCTGGCTTGCCTCTCCGTCTCCCCTCTGGACTTCATGTTCCCCACAGAAAGTTATTGACTTTGGCTTTTGTCCCGTCCAATTCCGAGAATATTGATTTTCTGCCTTTCTGGAACCAAAAACAGAAGAAAATAGGCAACTGCCACTATGGCAACTTGTTAATAGGTTAGTTCCAGAAAATATATAAAAACACCTCAAAGAAAGACAAAGCAAAGAAGTAGATACTAAACAAACATGGAACATCAAAAATTATAGATACGTTTCCAACGTATCAGACACATTGAGATACACAAAATCTCCGATATTGAAGGCTAGGTCTCGACGTCTCTTGTCGGCATAACTCTTTTGTCTGGATTGGGCGGTCTTGAGGTGCTCACAAATCTTGTGAACTTTCTCTTCTACTTCTCGTAGGATGTCGGGTCCAAAAATCTGACTTTCTCCTACTTCTGACCAATTCAAAGGGGTACGACACTTCCTTCGATACATGAATTCAAATGGGGCCATTTGCAAACTGGCCTGATAACTGTTGTTGTATGAAAATTCTGCGAAAGGAAGACAGTCTTCCCATTTAGATCCATATTCTAACACACAAGCTCTCAACATATATTTGAGTATTTGGTTTACTCGCTCCGTTTGTCCTTCAGTCTGAGGGTGATAAGCTATGCTGAAATCCAGTCGGGTTCCTAATCCTTCTTGGACTTTCTTCCAAAACCTCGAGGTAAACTGGGTTCCTCGATCCGATACAATGTTCTTGGGGACTCCATGCAAACTGACGATTCTAGCAATGTACAACTTTGCTAGTTTTGAACTCTGGTAGGTGGTCTTGACATGTAAGAAATGGGCGACTTTGGACAGTCGATCTACTATGACCAAATAGAGTCATTTCCCTTACTAGAGGTAGGCAAACCGGTGATAAAATCCATCCCAACTGAATCCCATTTCCATTCCGGAATCTGCAATGGTTGCAATAGTCTTGCGGGTCTCTGATGTCCAGCCTTGACTCTCTAACAAATATCACACTTGGCTATGCAGCTTCCGATTTCTCTCTTCATCTTGTGCCACCAAAAATTCTCCTTCAAATCCTGATACATCTTCGTTCCTCCCGGGTGGATAGAATAAAGAGTATCATGGGATTCTTTCAAAATAGCTTGTTTCAATTATGAATCTGCTGGCACACAGATACGTCCTTTGTACCACAAAACTCCTTCTTCATCTTCGGTGAATCCGGGTACCTTTCCTGTACTGATACGATGTTTGATTCTGTCGATACTAGCGTTTTCTTTCTGAGCCTCCTTGATCTGACTGATCAAAGTGGGTTGAAGTTCTATGCTAGAAAAAAATTCTTCACTTACGAGCTCTATTCTGAAATCTTCCAACTCCTTGTGCAAACTTGGTTGCTCCATCAGAATCATAGAGTTTAAGCGACACGGCAATCTGCTAAGGGCATCCGCTACCACATTGGCTTTACCGGGGTGATAGTGGATGTCCAGATCATAGTCCTTGATTAGCTCTATCAATCTCCTTTGCCTGATATTCAGCTCCTTCTGGGTGAAAATATACTTCAGGATCTTGTGATCCGAATAAATCTCACAACGGTTACCCATGAGGTAATGTCGCCATGTCTTCAAGGCTAAAACTACGGCTGCTAGTTCGAGATCATCGGTAGGATAATTCTTCTCATGTTGCTTCAGTTGTCGGGATAGAAGATATGACTTTGCCTTCTTGCATCAACACACATCCGAGACCGATCTTGGATGCGTCACAATACACATCAAAAGGCTTCATAATATCTGGCATGATCAAGATTGGGGCTGAGATCAATCTCTTCTTAAGTTATTGAAAACTTGCTTCACATTTGTCCGTCCATTCAAATTTCTTATTTTTCTTCAAAAATTGGGTCATGGGTCTTGGGATACTCGAGAATCCTTCTACGAACTTGCGGTAATATCCCTCTAATCCGAGAAATGCACGAACATGGGTTTGAGTGGTTGGGGCTTGCCATTCTTCAACATCCTTAACCTTGGCGGGGTCAACGGCAATTCCTCCGGCCAATACGATATGTCCGAGGAATCCTACTTCCTGATACCAGAATTCACATTTGCTAAACTTGGCATACAACTGATGCTCCCTAAGGGTTCCAAGGATGGTCCTCAGGTGTATCTCATGTTCTTCTTATGATTTGGAATAGATCATAATGTCATCAATGAAAACAACGACAAACTTATCCAGGAAGTCCATAAAAATCTTATTCATGAGGTTCATGAAATAAGCGGGGGAATTGGTTAATCCAAAAGACATGACAGTGTACTTAAAGTCCTTATCTGGTGGTAAAGACAGTCTTTGGAATATCCTCTGCGTGAACCTTGAGTTGATGATAACCAGTTCTAAGATCAATCTTAGAAAACACTTTGGCACCAGTAAACTGATCAAACAGGTTTTCTATCTTCGGCAATGGATACTTGTTCTTCATGGTGACATCATTCAGCTTCTGATAATCTGTACACAAACGGTTACCTCCATCTTTCTTGTCCACAAACAGGACAGGTGATCTCCATGGCGACGCACTTGGTTGAATCAGTCCTATCTCCAGCATATCATCCAGTTGTTTCTTCAGCTCCACTAATTCAGACGGGTTCATACTATATGGTCTCTGGGCTATCGGTCCGGTTCCAGGGATTAGTTCAATGATAAACTCGATATCCCAATCTGGGGGCATACCGGGCAAAACATCTGGAAATACATCGGGGTATTCACATACTACTCTGACTTGGTGAATGGTTGGTTGGGCTAGACTCTTGTTGCACTTGAATTGACCGGGCAAGGTTTTAGATACATGCTCTACTGATACTCCAGTGGTACTAGTCATGGTTATGGCTTTCTTGGCACAGACGATTAATCCTTTATGTTTTGACATCCAATCCATTCCTAGTACTACTTCCAAACCTTTGGTTCTGAGTACTATTATATTAGCATAAAAATATATGCCATGGATTCTGATAGGTACGGCCTTGCAAATTTGTCTAGCTTTGGTGGTTGAACCAGGTATTTGAACTATCATAACATGCTTCAATTTTGTTGGTTGAATCTTACTAGTGCATGCAAATTCTTCTGCAATAAACGAGTGTGATGCTCCAGAATCAAACAACACTCTTGCAAGTACTGAGTTAATAGAAAACATACCCAGCATGACATCTGGCACTTCTTGGGCTTCTTCAGCATTCATGAGAAACAGATGGCCATTGCGGTTGAGCGAATTCCCTGGGGCAAATCTTCTTCCAGGTTGAACACAACGCTGCTGCTGAGCTGGGGCATTCACATTGGGGGCTGCTGCAAGTTTCTTAGGGCACTCATTGGAATAGTGACCCTTGGTTCCGCATTAATAACAAGTCACCTGAGACTTGTCCTTTCCTGCAATAGGAACATCATTGCTTCCAGTTCTTGGGGCAGTATTGGTGTTGTTGGCGACATTGTTGTTGAACTTAGGCGGTGCATGGTTGAAATTGCTGGGGTTGTCGGGGTTGTTGTTGTGGTTTCCTCCGGGCCTTGGGTTTCCTCCTCCACGGTTGGGATAGGTTGGACGGTTCATCGGGGGTCTATTGTTTCTTGGGGCAAATCCTGTAGATGGGTTGGGGCGATACTTTGGGGTATGGTGGGTTCCTGGTTGATGCATCATTCGACGCTTGCGGTTCTCATTGGCTTGGTTGATCTTGCCTTCCATATGAATGGCAGAGTCCACTAAGGCTTCAATGTCAGCAAAAGGAATATTTACTAACACTGTATGCATCTCATCATGCAGACCATTCAGGAATCTCTCCTTCTTCTTGGCTTGAGTGTCAATCTCATCCGATGCATACCTAGCGAATGACAGAAATTTGTCACGGTACTCAACTACTGTCATCCTCCCTTGCTTCAATTCTCTGAATTCATCTCTCATCCTCTTGACCAAACCCGGTGGCACAGGGGTTCTACTGAACTTGAGTTTGAATTCATCCCAAGTCATCATTTGTCCTCCCGTCATGGCGCGAATGCTGTTCCACCAAGCTCTTGCATCTCCTGCCAGATAGTGGGTGGCAAATATTACTTTCTCGTTGGCCTCTACTCCGGCGACTTCTAAGTTGTTCTCCATGGTTTGCAGCCAATCATCTGCATCTAAGGGATCTTCAGACTTACTAAATATGGGCGGATTGGTGTTCTGAAAGTTCTTGAGCTTGGATCCATGGTTGTCCTGGTTTCTGTGGCCTTGATTGTTGTTGGCCATCTGAGCTATGTGTTGGAGGGTGGCTAAGTTGTCTTTACGTTCGGCTCTTTCAGCTTCGCGGTCCGAAACCAACATTTGAAAGATTTGCAACATTGAGTCTGGGGATGAACTACTTCCTCCGCGAGGCATCTGAAGATTGAGATAGATCATGAGAAAAGAGGGAAATTTCTAAGGTTCGAGGTTTTGTTTTTGAAAAGTTTTTAAAGTTTGACTCGGATTTTTCTAGCAACTTTCTTTTCATTCATGCATTCAGAGCACACAATACAAACACACACCACAACAAGGAAACAGGTGGTTTTAAGAACCATTCTATGAAACTACGATACAATGGGACCGGGTAAAACTTCACTAACGCTAGTGCTAAAGTGCTACTACTCCTCGAAATGGGTGTCTTCATCATCATCAATGAAGGCGAAGTCATCCTCATTAGTGAAGAAGTCATGGCTTGATCCTCCAGGAAGTCATCATCGTCACTGAGATAGGAATAGGGGTCTCCACGGATGTCTTCCCCTACATTCTCCCTCTCCTCAAGCTGCATGTCCCTCTCGTGGATGGTCTCCTCCAAGTCTATCACCTTGTGACGAAGGCGGGCAATAATGCGATCCTTCTTGTCAAGCTGACGGCGACGAGACTGGCGATCCTTCACAAGCATGGCGATGGTCTGGTCCTTCTTGACTGTGATGGCATAGTTGTGGTTGGCGTAGGAGCAGGCATTGTCCAACTCCTTCTGCCTTTCATACATCATGAAGCTGAGATGGTCCACTTGATGCTTCGGCTCCGGGTGATATGGTGCCTCCAGTGGCTGTCCCATAACATCACGCCTTGGGTAATACTCAAAGCACGTGTCCTTGATCTGATTGATGCTTTTCCCACATAGACGGGCAAGAGCTTCCTGCATGGCCCTGGCAAGTCCATCTAGCCATTTGTTCTCTCTTAAGGTGAACTGGACTCCCTCTGAGGTGGGGTCTTCAATCTTCCCTCTGAGACTTGCAACAATCAGCCATTGCAATTCCCCTCCTTCTTGATCGTTGAGTTGGGCTCCGAAGAACTCGGGGTGCGGGTGCTCCAGAAGTTCTGAGAGTTGGTCCAAATCACGGTCAAAGATGAGATCTCCTCCATTGCTCAACTCATAGAACTTATTAAACTTCACGTCCATCTATAAGAATGTAGGATGAGTGAGTTAGTACAGTGATCAAGTGTGTCAAATTTTATGTAGGTTTGCAAGAATTTTTGAGGAACATGAATTTTCCTAAGAGAATCTAAGTGATAAGGATGAGCATAGGTTTTCATAAATACTCACTTCTTTTTTTTTGAAACTAAGTTTTTAATTCAAGCGTCCATTCTAAACTAGGGTCTCCGATGTTTAGGATGGCTCTGATACCAACTTATCAACACACGGATTTTTAATCCCAGATGCATGTTATGCCATACATCGCAATCCCATGATTACCTTTTTTGTGAGACATAACAGATTGGATATCACAGTACATCATCCATTACAAACCATACATAAGGTCTTACAACAAATAAGGATCTCATGATCCAGTCTTAGTACAATCAAAGTAGCGGAATAACGTAATAATAATGGTAGCGTGGGTGAGGCTCCATCTTCATAGTCACAAGCAATGCTGATGATGGGAGATGATCCTAGTTATTGTAACCTTCCTGTGGTCCATCCTCCTGACAGTCCTCTTCATAGTCTAGCCACGGGAATAGCCAGGGACAAAGCCATGAGTACTCTTTAAGTACTCGCAAACTATTACTAACAAGTAAAGTGGTTCAAGTAGGAATACTAAGCTCTAGGTTGTTTTGCAAAAAGCCAGGTTTATCTCTAGCTGAGTTCAGAAGTAAAGAGAACTAGTTTAAGGTTTTATAACACCTAAGTGGCAACTTAGCTTTCATATTCACAGCCCTGTTGTGGTCAAGTCAAAGTCATGATTCATTTTACAAGTCATTTTGAAAACATCTGACGATGGAACAGTATGGCCACTCCAACTATCCATAACCGCGGACGCGGCTATTCGAATAGTTTGACACTCTGCAGAGGTGGTACACTTTCACCACAATATTCGATACATCTGTCAGGAACAATCCCAAATTCACCATACTCAGTATGCGGATAATCAATCCTAACCTTTCAATTACACACCCTAGTATAGGCACCTCTCCTATGAGTTTGTCCTCCCAACCATGACCATCTGTCATCTTGGGAACTGCACAAGTGGTCAATCATCACGAGGTATCCTCATCTCAAACCTCGGCCGCAAGGGAACCCATACTAAGATATATAAATTTCCAGTCAAGCCCTACCTAATTTCGGGTATTGTGGTTGTACGGTAAAATTGGAATGGTATCGCATCCAGACACAACCATCAGTTTTATAAAGGGCTAAGGCTCATGCCTCAACATTTTCATCATCAAATTCACCTTGTGTTCACTAACACATGTCAAAACATTTAATTAGAATGACTCATCATTCTAAGGTTTTCATAATCATTTTCACCAAGTATTCCCATCGGAAGTGATCAAGTTTTAGGCTTAGAACTAGCCACTAAAGTTGGGGGTAATCACTAATGAGGGGTGGTAATGAAATAGGTTTTATCTAAGTATAATCTCATGCCTCAGGATGACATCAAGTTATACCTAACTTAGGCCAAGTTTTATGCTCTTTATGCTACCTTTAATATCTTTCCAAAATTTACAAGTTACTAAGTAAACATAAACCAAAAGCTTTGATAAAGAAATAAAATAATCAAGCTTGCAAGTAAAACTGGGATTTGGTATTATCAAGTGGTATAACCAAGGCATGCCTAATGCATTGCATATGTTATCTAGATTTCATAGTTGCAAGTGTTAGCTTGCCTTGTGCAGTGTAGTGGTTGAAGTTCTCCTCGGCTTCTTCCTCGTAGTAGTCTCCTTCCTCTTCGTATCCTTGGTCGGTACTAGCGTCTATAAATAAATATGAAGTTCACAATCACCAAACAATACTTAACTGCTTCTATTTAGCACACAAGGGTTTTCACTAGATGATCTAGCATCATCACAATCATCACAAGGATTAAGGCAATATTTTCATTTATTTTATTTTAGAAAAGTAATTCCTAATCATTGAAAAACTACTTAAGATTTAATATTCTCCAATTAAAACATGGGATCATGTTGACACATGTCATCACCACATATTTCAATACTTGTGAAGGTGATTTAAAGTGGTGTCACAATTTAATAAAGTTTAACCTTTTATTTTAATTAATTAAAGTGGATAAAAATGCCTATGAGGCATTCTTTTATTACTTGTCCATTATTACTGCAAGTAAACCTAGATATTTATATATATTAAGAAAGGTCTTATCAAATGTGATTTTTAAGAGTGGGAATCAACTCAAAATCATTTATGGTTGAATTTTGAAAAATGTTTGAACGCAAAAAAGTCTCTGCCTTGTTATTTTTACTATAGGTGATCTATAATTTCAAATGATTTTAATCCAATGGGCTTGGATTAAGAATTTCCGTACCTTTCTAACAAAATTGGTTTCATTCTATTTGGTTCAGTAAAACACTCTTAATTGAATTTTGAATCTACTGCCAGAACTGGGTTTGAAACTAAATAGATAAATCTAAATTTGAACTAACTGGGTCGCGCGGGAATTCTAACTGGGTCGGCCCATTGCGCATAGCGCGCATGGGCTGGTTAAGTGGTTGTCCCCACGCGTCAGTGAGACAGGGGGTGCAAAGGGGTATGGGCTAACTACGACCGTAGGATTAGATCGAGGATCAACGATGCATGCCCATCGTCCTCATCGAACAGAACTCGACTGGCTCGAAACCTAGCGCGTCTAGTGGGGGTCTGTGGTGGATCACGGGGATTCGGCGATGGGGGCGAATGATGAAGTCGACAACGATGGTTCTCCTGGTACTCGCGGTTCCTCCTAGGGTAGCTCCAATCGACGGCGCCCTTCTCCTGCTGCAGCAGCAGGCTCTGGTGAAATTCCGGCGATGCTGCGCTCGCCTTGCTCCGGGAAGAGGTGGGAAGGATCAGTGAGAGGTGGGAAGTGTGATGGTGTGAAGAAAACAAACAGGGAAGGCCTCCTTTTATAGGCGAGCGAGGGAGGCCGAGCGGCATGGGCAGTGCTCGTCGGGGTTGGCATTACAACGAGCTACGGGCAGTGTTCGTCGGGGTTGGCGTTACATCCCAAAAGTATTAAACATGGATCATCAAATGCTAATCATCAAAATTAGGGTTAACAAAAAACTTTCCTATCTAAAAATATGAGAGCATTCATATGTATGTGTATTTAAATTAGGATTCTTTTGAATTGCCATGGTTTTGTGTTTCTTTGCTTGTAAAATGATTCTTAGGTGAAATAAACATCATCTAAATCATTCCCAAACTTTTCCCAAAGACAAACAACTCAAAATGAACAAATGAAGTGAATGGTCACTTTGGACAAATTAACTCCCATGCACACTTCGGCTATTCCAAGCACTCAAAACCTAACAGAAACATTTGTGGATCTTTGCACCCCTTGTTAGTACACATAATGAGGTACCAAGGCCCACTTTGTGATCTTCCAAAAACATTCAAATGCGAAGTTTAACTGACAGTTTAAAATTGAATCTATCTCATATGGGAAGATCCCACTATTTCAAAAACCACTCAAACAAGCTCAATTTTAAAAACCCCGGCACCCACAGAGTCTCCAGCACATGCCTAGCACACCCACCAAAAATCTTTTCAAAATTCAAAAAGAAGTTTCTTGCGGCCATTTCATCAAACACTTGGCAGGCAAATTTAAACCAAATCAAATTCACTGTTTTTAATAGTGTTTTGGGCCTAACTGGTTCCCTCTCTAGCTCACAGCAAGCATTTAGTAGATCATCTAGCCTAATTGGAAACCCCTAGCCTCACTGTAAGCTGGCCATTGTCATCAATGATGAGCAAGCCGAGCACACCTCGCCGGCCAATTTGGTCGCCGCCGCAGCAGACCACCTCCCCCTCTCTCGCCATGTCTGGGAGATCGCCAGCACTTCACCACCACCCACAGTCCCCTCCCCGATCCAAGCCAAGCCGTGGACCACCGAGCACACCCCGCGCCCAGTGCCACTGCGACATGCCGAGCACGCCCCAGAGCACCGCACCCGGCACGCGTGCACACGCCGCCCCTCGACCGCGGCCCGTGCCCACCGCTTCGCCATGACCCAAGGAACACGCCAGACATCCCCGTTTGCCGCCCCGTGCCTCACAGCCACCGCTCGCCGTCGAAGACGCCGCCTCTGCCGTGCAGAGCACCGCACGTTCCCGACCGATTTCCACCGCCCCTAAGCGCGCATTCAAGTCCTAGAGCATCACCAGGAGACCGCGCGTCGATCACCACCCTCAGCCATGCTGCTAGCAGCCCGTAGCCATGTCGCCACCGCCGCCTGCCCATCCCTCTCGATCTCGCCGTCAAGCATATAAAAGGAGGCCACCCCCAGCCGTTTGAAGCACACCATTCCACTCCTCTCACCTCATTGATCGTTCCACCCTCTAGACAGAGCGCAAGGAGCAGCATCTCGCCGGAATTTCACCAGAGCAGGCCGCCTCTGGAGGAGAAGGGGTACGCTGATTGCGACCACCCCCGGAGCTGCCTCGACCGTCCCTGAGCTTGATGTCGACCACTCTTTCGTTTTCCCGCCTCGCCGTCGTCGCTGGAGCCCTGGTATGCCCCCTATGCACCCCCCACTGAGCCGCTAGGGTTCGAGCTCGCCGGTGACAGGTTCGTCGTCGATGACGATCCCCAGCCGTCGATCTCCCTTCTAATCCAACGACCCACATAGCCCTGTACCGCTTCGCGCGTTATGAGCCACTGACTGGTAGACCAACTGTCAGCTGAGCCCCGCCCTGCGGAGTGACATTGGGCCGGCCAATTAACCTCTCCCGCGCAACCCAACCGTTTGAATTTAGATTTTTCTATTTTAATTCAAACATAGTTCTGTACATAGATTCAAAATTCAACCCAGCTCGATTCAATGAACCAAATTGCATGATAACAATTTTGTTAGAAAGGTACTGAAATGCTTAATCCAAGCCCGTTGGATTCAAATCATTTGGAGTTGTAGATCAATCTTGGTAATAATAACAATTCACAAGCTTTTCTGCATTCAAACATTTTTTAAAATTCAACCATAAGAGCTTTTGAGTTGATTCCAACTCTCAAAAATCACATTTGATCATACCTTTCAGAATGTATAAAAAAATTTGGGTTAACTTACAGAAATAATGTTCAAATAACAAAATAATGCCACATAGGCATTTCTAGTAACTTTATTTATTTAAAATAAAAAGGTTAAACCTTATTAAATTGTGACACCACTTTAAATCACATTCCCATGTACTGAAATATGTTGTGATGACATGTGTCAACATGATCCCATGTTTGAGTTGGAGAATATTAAATCTTAAGTAGTTTTTCAATGAGTAGAAATTACTTTTCTCAAATTAAAATAAATAAGACAAATGTTTTAATCTTGTAATGATAGGTGATGATGCTAGATCATCTATAGTACACCTTTTTGTGATGATTGAAAATATTTAAGTATTGTTTGGTGATTGTGTACTTCGTATTTATTTATAGACGCTAGTACCGACCAAGGATACGAGGAGGAAGGAGGATACTACGAGGAGGAAGCCAAGGAAAACATCAACCACTGCTCTGCTCAAGGCAAGCTTATACTGATACTTATGCAAGCCAATACTTAAAACCTTGCAAGCTAACCCTTGCAAGATACTCTACTTATGCAAGCTAATACTTGCTTGTTACCATGACCACTGGATTCCTTAAGCATATGTGATCATATCCACTTGACAAACCATCATAGTTTTACTTGCAAGCTTTATATTTTATGACCTGAGGCTACCTTGTGCGATTGTCCACCTGTGCAGTACCCAAGATGACAGTTGGTCATGGTTGGGAGGCCAAACTCACAGGAGAGGTGCCTATACTAGGGCGTGTAATGGAAAGGTTAGGATTGATTATCCGCATACTGAGTATGGTGAATTCAGGATTTGTTCCTGACGGATGTATCGAATGTTGTGGTGGAAGTGTACAATCTCTGCAGAGTGTCAAACTATTCGAATAGCCGCGTCCGCGATTATGGACAGTTGGAGTGGCCATACTGTTCCCCCGTCAGATGTTTTCAAAATGACTTGTGAAGTGAATTGATACTTTGACTTGACCACAACAGAGTTGTGATATGAAATTCAAGTTCCCACTTAGGTGTTATCAAACTTTCAACTAGTTTTCTTTGCTTCTGAACTTAGTAAAGGTAAATCTGGATTTTTGCAAAACAACCCTAGAGCCTAGTGTCCTAACTACAAAAAAACCCCTTAACTTGTCAGTATTAGTTTGCGAGTACTTAAAGAGTACTCATGGTTTTGTCCCGTGCTATTCCCATGTCCAGACTATGACGAGGAGTATTAGGATGATGGACCGCAGGAAGGTTACGACAACTAGGATCATCTCCCATCGTCAGCATTGCCTATGACCCCGAAGATGAAGCTTCGCCTACGCTATCTTTACTATTACGTTATTCCGCTGCTTGAGTTGTATTAAGAACTGGATCATGAGATCCTTATTTGTGTAATACCTTATGTATGGTTTGTAATGGATGATGTACTATGATATCCAAATCTGTTATGTCTCGCAAAAATGGTAATCCTGGGATTGCGATGTATGGCATAACAGGCATTTGGGATTAAAAATCCGGGTGTTGACAAGTTGGTATCAGAGCCATCCTGACCATAGGAGACCCTAGTTATGCTGGACGTTTGAATCAAAAACTTAGTTTCAAAACCAAAGGAAGTGAGTATTTACAAAAACTTATTCTCATTCTTATCACTTAGATTCTTTCGAAAAAAATCATGTTCCTCAAAAAATCTTGCAAAATACATAAAATATGACACACTTGAGCACTCTGCTAACTTACTCATCCTATATTCTTATAGATGGATGTGAAGTACAGCAAGTTGTATCAGTTGGGGAATGGAGGAGACCTCATCTTTGAGCATGACTTGGACTAGCTTTCGGAACTTCTGGAGCGTCCGCACCCCGAGTTCTTTAGAGCTCAGCTCAATGACCAAGGAGGAGAAGATCTGCAGTGGATAGTTGTGGCAAGTCTTAGAGGAAAGATTGAACCTCCCACTGCCGAGGGAATTCAGTTCACCTTAAGAGAGAACAAATGTCTTGATGGACTTGCCAGGGCCATGCAGGAAGCTCTTGCACGTCTGTGTGGGCAGAGTATCAATCAGATCAAGGGTACCCGCTTTAAGTTCTATCCAAGGCATGATGCTATGGGACAGCCACTGGAAGCCCCATATCACCACGAGCTAAAGACTAAGTTGGACCACCTTAGTTTCATGATGTATGATCGTCAGCAGGAACTGGACAATGCCCGTGACTACTCCAACCATAAGTCCACCATCATCCAGACAAAGGATCAGACCATTGCCATGCTAGCGAAGGATCGTAAGTCTCGTCGTCGTCAGCTCGACAAGAAGGAGCGCATCATTGCCCATCTTCGCCACCGTATCACGGATTTGGAGGAGACCATCCACGAGAGAGACATGCAGTTGGGGGAAAGGGAGAATGTCGGAGAAGATCTTCGTGGAGACCCCTACTCCTATCTCAGCGATAATGATGACTTTCTGGAAGATCAGGCCATGGACTTCTTCGCCGATGAGGAGGATTTTGCCTTCATCGATGACGACGATGATGATGAGGATGATGATTACACCGACTCCACGGAGCAGTAGCACCTGAGAACTAGCGTTAGTGAGCTTTATTCGGTCCCACTGTATCGTAGTTTCCGGAATGGTTCTTAAACAATCTGTTTTCCTTTGTTGTGGTGTGTGTTGTATCGTGTGCTATGAATGAATGAAAAGCAAGTTGCGAGTCAAAATTTAAAAACTTTTCAAAGTCCCTGAACCTTAGAAATTTCCCTCTTTTCTCATGATCTATCTCAATCTTTAGATACCTCGCGGAGGAAGTGGTTCATCCCAACACCCGATGTTGCAGATCCTGCAAATGTTGGTTTCTAAACGCGAAGCTGAAAGATCAGAACGTCAAGCCAACCTAGCCACCCTTCAGCACATAGCTCAGATGGCCAACAACAATCAAGGCCAAGGAAATCAGGACAACCATGGATCTAAGCTCAAGAATTTCTAGAACACCAACCCACCTGTGTTCACTAAGTCAGAAGAGCCCCTAGATGCAGATGATTGGCTGTAGACCATGGAGAACAATCTGGAAGTCCCCGGAGTGGAAGCTAACGAGAAAGTTCTGTTCGCCACCCACTATCTAGCCAGAGATGCAAGAGCATGGTGGAACAGCGTTCGTGCAATGACCGGAGGAC
This sequence comes from Avena sativa, assembly GCA_916181665.1. Classification (NCBI taxonomy): domain Eukaryota; kingdom Viridiplantae; phylum Streptophyta; class Magnoliopsida; order Poales; family Poaceae; genus Avena; species Avena sativa. The sequence goes on along the minus strand of OV702284.1, from coordinate 178,609,417 downwards.
AGATGATGACCTGGGAGGAATTCAAGGTCAAGTTCAGCAGAACCCATGTGCCACCGGGTTTGATCAAGAGGATGAGAGATGAATTCAGAGAACTGAAACAAGGAAGGATGACCGTAGTGGAATACCGTGACAAATTCTTGTCATTAGCTAGGTATGCCCCGGATGAGATCAACACTGAAGCCAAGAAGAAAGAAAGATTCTTGAATGGTCTGCACGATGAGATGCAGACGGTGTTGGTCAATATACCCTTTGCTTATATTGAATCCCTCGTCGAATCTGCCATTCAGATGGAAGGAAATATCAACCAAGCCAATGAAAACAGCAAGCGCCGCATGATGCATCAGCCAGGAACCCATCATACCCAAAAGTATCGCCCCAACCCATCTCCAGGATTTGCCCCGAGAACCAACAGACCCCCGATGAACCGTCCAACCTATACCAACCGTGGAAACCCAAGGCCCGGAGGAAATCACAACAACCCCGGCAACTCTGGTAATTTCAACCGTGCACCACCCAAGTTCAACACCAACAATGCCGCCACCAACACCAACACTGCCCCGAGGACTGGAAGCAATGTTGTGCCTGTTGCAGCAAAGGACAGGTCGCAAGTGACTTGTTATGACTGTGGAAATAAGGGTCACTACTCCAATGAGTGCCCCAAGAAGAATGCCACAGCCCCCAATGCAAATGCCCCAGCTCAACAACAGCGTCGTGTTCAGCCCGGAAGAAGGTTTGCCCCAGGGAACTCGCTCAACCGCAACGGCCGTCTTTTTCTCATGCATGCTGAAGAAGCCCAGGAAGCGCCAGATGTCGTGTTGCGTATGTTTTCTGTTAATTCAGTACTTGCTAGAGTGTTGTTTCATTCTGGTGCATCGCACTCATTTGTCACCGAAGAATTAGCATGCACTAGTAAGATTCAACCAACCAAACTGAAGCATGTTATGATTGTTCAAATCCCCGGTTCAACCACCAAAGCTAGGCAAATTTGCAAAGCCATCCCTATCCGAATCCATGGCATAGATTTTTATGCTAATCTGATAGTACTCGGAACTAAAGGTTTGGAAGTAGTACTAGGAATGGATTGGATGTCCAAGCATAAAGGATTAATTGATTGTGCCAAGAAAGCCATCACCATGACCAGTACATCCGGAATATCAGTCGAGCATGTATCTGAAACCTTACCTCGTCAATTCAAGTGCAACAAGAGTATACCCCAACCTACCATTGACCAAGTCTGTGAATACCCCAATGTGTTTCCAGATGTTTTGCCCGGTATGCCCCTAGATCGGGATATCGAGTTTATCATTGAACTAATCGCTGGAACAGGACCCATAGCCTAGATACCATATAGTATGAACCCGTCTGAACTAGCAGAACTGAAGAAGCAACTAGATGCCATGCAGGAAATTGGATTGATTCAACCAAGTGCGTCACCATGGAGATCACCTGTCTTGTTTGTGGACAAGAAAGATGGAGGTAACCGTTTGTGTACGGATTACCGGAAGTTGAATGATGTCACTGTCAAGAACAAATACTCGTTGCCCAAGATAGAAGATCTGTTTGATCAGTTGAGTGGTGCCAAAGTGTTTTCTAAGATTGATCTTAGAACTGGCTATCATCAACTCAAGATTCGCGCAGAGGATATTCCCAAGACTGCCTTTACCACCAGATATGGATTATACGAGTGTACTGTCATGTCTTTTGGATTAACCAATGACCCCGCTTATTTCATGAATCTCATGAATAAGATTTTTATGGACTTCCTGGATAAGTTTGTCATTGTTTTCATCAATGACATTCTGATTTATTCCAAATCAGAAGAAGAACATGAGCTACACCTAAGGACCATTCTTTGAACCCTTAGAGAGCATCAGTTGTATGCTAAGTTTAGCAAATGTGAATTCTGGTTACAGGAGGTAGGATTCCTCGGCCACATTGTATCAGCCGGCGGCATTGCCTTTGACCCTGCAAAGGTGAAAGATGTCGAAGATTGGCAAGCCCCAACCACTCAAACCCAAGTTCGTGCATGTCTCGGATTGGCGGGATACTACCGCAAGTTCGTAGAAGGATTCTCGAGTATCGCCAGACCCATGACCCAATTGTGAAGAAGGACAAGAAGTTTGAAAGGACGGACAAATGTGAAGCGAGTTTTCAAGAACTCAAGAGAAGATTGATTTCAGCCCCAATCTTAATCATGTCGGATATCACGAAGCCCTTTGACGTGTATTGTGACGCATCCAAGATCGGTCTTGGATGTGTGCTAATGCAAGAAGTCAAAGTTATATCCTATCTATCCCGACAACTGAAACAGGATGAACATAATTACCCAACCCATGACCTCGAGCTCGCAGCCGTAGTTCTAGCCCTGAAGACATGGAGGCATTACCTGATGGGAAAACGTTGTGAGATTTATTCGGATCACAAGAGCCTGAAGTATATATTCACTCAGAAGGAGCTGAATATGAGACAGAGAAGATGGATTGAGCTAATCAAGGATTACGACCTGGACATTCACTATCACCCCGGTAAAGCCAATGTGGTAGCAGATGCCCTTAGCAGATTGTCGTGCTGCTTGAACTCCATGATTTTGAAGGAGCAACCAAGCCTGCACAAAGAGATGGAGGATTTCCGAATGGAATTAGTGAGTGAAGGATTTTTTGCTAGCATAGAACTTCAACCAACTTTGATCAGCCAGATCAAAGAGGCGCAGAAAGGGAATGCTAGTATCGACGGAATCAAGCATCATATCGGTACAGGCAAAGTACCCAGATTTACCGAAGACGAAGAAGGAGTTATGCGGTACAAAGGACGTCTTTGTGTACCAGCAGATTCTGAGTTGAAAGAAGTTATTCTGAAGGAAGCTCATGCTACTCTTTATTCTATCCACCCCGGAGGAACAAAGATGTATCAGGATTTGAAGGAACAATTTTTGTGGCATAAGATGAAGAGAGAAATCGGAAGCTATATCGCCAAGTGTGATATATGCCAGCGAGTCAAGGCGGGACATCAAAGACCCGCAGGATTGTTGCAACAATTGCAGATTCTGGAATGCAAATGGGATTCCGTTGGAATGGACTTTATCACCGGATTGCCTACTTCTAGTAGGGGAAATGACTCTATATGGGTCATAGTTGACAGATTGTCCAAAGTCGCCCATTTCTTACCAGTCAAGACCACATATAAGAGTTCGAAGCTAGCAGAGTTATACATCGCTAGAATCGTTAGTTTGCATGGAGTCCCCAAGAACATCGTACCGGATCGAGGAACTCAGTTCACCTCGAGATTCTAGAAGAAAGTCCAAAAAGGTTTAGGAACACGACTAGATTTCAGCACAGCTTATCACCCTCAGACTGACGGACAAACGGAGCGAGTAAATCAAATACTCGAAGACATGTTGAGAGCATGTGTGTTAGAGTATGGATCTAAATGGGAAGACTGTCTGCCGTTTGCAGAATTTTCATACAACAACAGTTATCAAGCTAGTTTGCAAATGGCCCCATTGGAATTCATGTATGGACGGAAGTGCCGCACCCCTTTAAACTGGTCGGAAGTAGGAGAGAGTCAGATTTTCGGACCCGATATCCTACGAGAAGCAGAAGAGAAAGTTCACAAGATTCGTGAGCACCTCAAGACCGCCCAGTCAAGGCAGAAGAGTTACGCCGACAAGAGACGTCGATACCTCGCCTTCAACATCAGAGAGTTTGTGTATCTGAAAGTGTCACCATTGAAGGGGATGTAGCGTTTCCAACTGAAGGGAAAGTTAGCCCCCAGATATATCGGCCCCTTCAAGATTCTGAACCATCGAGGAGAAGTGTCGTATCAATTGGAACTTCCAAAAGAGATGTCAACCGTGAACAATGTGTTCCATATCTCATTACTTCGCAAGTGCCTCGAAGTTCCGGAGAAGACTGAAGTGTTCAAGAACATTGATCACCGGACAATAGAGATCAACGATGACCTGACCTATCCCGAAGTACCCATCCGTATTTTGGAAGAAGCTTTTAGAACTACCAGAACCTGAAGCATCAAGTTTCTCAAGATTCAGTGGAGCAACCACACAGAAGAAGAAGCTACCTGGGAGCGCGAAGATCACATCAGGACGGGGTTTCCTGATCTCTTCAAATCGTAGGTAATCTTTTTCGTCCTTTTTCAAATCTCGGGACGAGATTTTGTTTAAGGGGGGAAGTTTTATAACATCCCAAAAATATTAAACATGGATCATCAAATGCTAATCATCAAAATTAGGGTTAACAAAAAACTTTCCTATCTAAAAATATCAGAGCATTCATATGTATGTGTATTTAAATTAGGATTCTTTTGAATTGCCATGGTTCTGTGTTTCTTCGCTTGGAAAATGATTCTTAGGTGAAATAAACATCATCTAAATCATTCCCAAACTTTTCCCAAAGACAAACAACTCAAAATGAACAAATGAAGTGAATGGTCACTTTGGCCAAATTAACTCCCATGCATACTTTGGCTATTCCAAGCACTCAAAACCTAACAGAAACATTTGTGGATCTTTGCACCCCTTGTTAGTACACATAATGAGGTACCAGGGCCCACTTTGTGACCTTCCAAAAACATTCAAATGCTAAGTTTAAATGACAGTTTAAAATTGAATCTATCGCATATGGGAAGATCCCACTATTTCAAATACCACTCAAACAAGCTCAATTTTCAAAACCCCAGCACCCACAGAGTCTCCAGCACATGCCTAGCACACCCACCAAAAATCTTTTCAAAATTCAAAAAGAAGTTTCTTGCGGCCATTTCATCAAACACTTGGCACGCAAATTTAAACCAAATCAAATTCACTGTTTTTAAGTGTTTTGGGCCTAACTGGTTCCCTCTCTAGTTCACAGCAACCATTTAGTAGATCATATAGCCTAATTGGAAAGACCTAGCCTCACTGTAAGCTGGCCATTGTCATCAATGGTGAGCAAGCCGAGCACACCTCGCCGGCCAACTTGGTCGCCGCCGCAGCAGACCACCTCCCCCTCTCTCGCCATGTCTGGGAGATCGCCAGCACTTCACCGCCACCCACAGTCCCCTCCCTGAGCCAAGCCAAGCCGTGGACCACCGAGCACGCCTCGCGCCCAGTGCCACTGCGACATGCCGAGCACGCCCCAGAGCACCGCACCCGGCACGCGTGCACACGCCGCACCTCGACCGCAGCCCGTGCCCACCGCTTCGCCATGACCCAAGGAACACGCCAGACATCCCCGTTCGCCGCCCCATGCCTCACAGCCACCGCTCGCCGTCGAAGACGCCGCCTCTGCCGCGCAGAGCACCGCACGTTCCCGACCGATTTCCACTGCCCCTAAGCGCGCATTCAAGTCCTAGAGCATCACCAGGAGACCGCGCGTCGATCACCACTCTCAGCCATGCTGCTAGCATCCCATAGTAATGTCGCCACCGTCGCCTGCCCATCCCTCTCGGTCTCGCCGTCAAGCCTATAAAAGGAGGCCACCCCCAGCCGTTTGAAGCACACCATTCCACTCCCCTCGCCTCATTGATCATTCCACCCTCTAGCCGGAGCACGAGGAGAAGCAGCTCGCCGGAATTGCACCGGAGCAGGCCGCCTCTGGAGAAGGGGGCCGCTGATTGCGACCACCCCGGAGCTGCCTCGACCGTCCCTGAGCTTGCTGTCGACCACTCTTTCGTTTGCCCACCTCGCCGTCATCGCTGGAGCCCTGGTATACCCCTATGCACCCCCACTGAGCCGCTAGGGTTAGAGCTCGCCGGTGACAGGTTCGTCGTCGACGACGATCCCCAGCCGTCGATCTCCCTTCTAATCCAACGACCCACATAGCCCCATACCGCTTCGCGTGTTATGAGCCGCTAACTAGTAGACCCCCCTGTCAGGTGAGCCCCGCGCTGCGGAGTGACACTGGGCCGGCCCATTAACCTCTCCCGCGCAACCCAACCGTTTGAATTAGATTTTTCTATTTTAATTCAAACACAGTACTGTACATAGATTCAAAATTCAACCCAGCTCGATTCAATGAACCAAATTGCATGAAACCAATTTTGTTAGGAAGGTACTAAAATGCTTGATCCAAGCCCGTTGGATTCAAATCATTTGGAACTGTAGATCAACCTTGGTAAAAATAACAAGTCAGAAGCTTTTCTGCATTCAAACATTTTTCAAAATTCAACCATAAGAGATTTTGAGTTGAGTCCAACTCTCAAAAATCACATTTGATCATACCTTTCAGAATATATAAAAACATTTGTGTTAACTTACATAAATAATGTTCAAATAACAAAAGAATGCCACATAGGCATCTCTAGTCACTTTATTTATTTAAAATAAAAAGGTTAAACCTTATTAAATTGTGACACCACTTTAAATCACATTCCCATGTACTGAAATATGTGGTGATGACATGTGTCAACATGATCCCATGTTTGAGTTGGAGAATATTAGATCTTAAGTAGTTTTTCAATGAGTAGAAATTACTTTTCTCAAATTAAAATAAATAAGACAAATGTTTTAATCTTGTAATGATAGGTGATGATGCTAGATCATCTATAGTACACCTTTGTGTGATGATTGAAAATAGTTAAGTATTTTTTGGTGATTGTGTACCTCGTATTTATTTATAGACGCTAGTACCGACCAAGGATGCGAGGAGGAAGTCGAGGAAAACTTCAACCACTGCTCTGCTTAAGGAAAGCTTATACTGATAATTATGCAAGCCAATACTTAAAACCTTGCAAGCTAACCCTTGCAAGATACCCTACTTATGCAAGCTAATACTTGCTTGTTACCATGACCACTGGATGCCTTAATCATATGTGATCATATCCACTTGATAAACCATCCTAGTTTTACTTGCAAGCTTTGTACTTTATTTCTTTATCAAAGCTTTCTCTTAGAGTTTACGTAGTGAATTGTAGATACTAGAAAGATAATGGAAGGTTGCATAAAGAGCATTAAATTTGACCTAAGTAGATAATCTTTATGTCATCCCAAGGCATGAGATTGAACTTAGCAAATCCCCCCCTTGTTTACCACTCCTCATTAGTACTTACCACCACTTGTAGATGCTAGTGCTAAGCATAAAACTTGATCAACTTTAGATGGGAATACTTGATGAAAATGGTTATGAAAACCTTAGAATGATGATTCATTCTACTGAAATGTTTTGACATGTGTTCTCGAACACCAGATGATTTTGATGATGAAAATGCTGAGGCATGAGCCTTAGCCCTTTATAAAACTGATGGTTGTCTGGATGCGATACCATTCCAATTTTACCGTACAACCACAATACCCGAAAATTGGGTAGGGCTTGACTGGAAACTTATATACCTTAGTATGGGTTCCCTCACGGCCAAGGTCTGACCTGAGGCTACCTTGTGACGATTGTCCACCTGTGCAGTACCCAAGATGACAGTTGGTCATGGTTGGGAGGCCAAACTCACAGGAGAGGTGCCTATACTAGGGCGTGTGATGGGAATGTTAGGATTGATTATCCGCATACTGAGTATGGTGAATTCAGGATTTGTTCCTGATGGATGTATCGAATGTTGTGGTGAAAGTGTACAATCTCTGCAGAGTGTCAAACTATTCGAATAGCCGCGTCCACGGTTATGGACAGTTGGAGTGGCCATACTGTTCCCCCGTCAGATGTTTTCAAAATGACTTGTGAAATGAATTGAGACTTTGACTTGACCACAACAGAGTTGTGATATGAAATTCAAGTTCCCACTTAGGTGCTATCAAACTTTCAACTAGTTTTCTTTGCTTTTGAACTTAGTAAAGGTAAATCTGGCTTTTTGCAAAACAACTCTAAAGCCTAGTGTCCTAATACAACCCCCCCCCCCCCCCCCCCCTTAACTTGTCAGTATTAGTTTGCGAGTACTTAAAGAGTACTCATGGTTTTGTCCCTGGCTATTCCCGTGGCCAGACTATGAAGAGGAGTATCAGGATGAAGGAATGCAGGAAGGTTACGACAACTAGGATCATCTCCCATCGTCAGCATTGCCTGTGACCCCGAAGATGGAGCTTCGCCTACGCTATCTTTACTATTACGTTATTCCGCTACTTGAGTTGTATTAAGAACTGGATCATAAAATCCTTATTTGTGTAAGAACTTATGTATGGTTTGTAATGGATGATGTACTGTGATATACAAATCTGTTATGTCTCGCAAAAATGGTAATCCTGGGATTGCGATGTATGGCATAACAGGCATCTCGGATTAAAAATCCGGGTGTTGACATAATGGTTCGGCAAGGGGCGGTGTGGTTCGGTCGCAACGCGTTGGTGATCTGAGCGGCACCGACGGCAGTTTTGATGACGCACAGTAGCTAAGGGTCGCGCAACGGCGAACGGGGATGCCTAGGAGGTTCCTGGGACGATGGTGATCGCAGGCATGGGCGGCGAAGGCGAGGCGCGGTCTGTGCGAGTGTGTCAAGCGAGGCGAGCTAGCGCGCTTTGGACATGGCAGAGACAAACTGGGCGCGTGCGTTCTCAGTGGTCCATGGCTCCTCAAGGCTCAAGGGTTGGACATGGGGTGTCGGTGGACAGTGGTGTGCTTCCTGGACACGGTGGCTAGGTGCGGCGCTTTCTCCTGCTAGCTAGCCATGGTCGGCCGACCCGGGTTGGCTCGGGCATGCACGGCGTGGTGCATTAGGTAGGGTCTAGGTTGGTTCAATGCACGGGTTGGCACTGGGGAGACAAGTGTGATCAATAGGGAACAATGTTTGGGGTGATCACTTCTCAAAACAGTGAAGTTTGGCCAAATTTGTTTTCTGTCTCCAAGTGTTTGATGAAATGGCCGAAAGAATTTCATATTTGAATTTTTGGTAGAAACTTGGTGGGTGCAATGGTAACATAATAGGTAGTCTCTGGTTGATTGGATTTGTTAAGGTGCACTAGTTTGGTTGGGTTTTGAGAAATGGTGATCTTACCATATGAACTAGATTCAATTTTGAGTTGTTATTTGAATAGGGTTGCCAAATGTTTCTGTGGGTTTGCAAGGTGGGCATGGGTTCACTTTTACTTAGTATAACAAGGGGTGAAAAGAAAGGGGTTTTTTTCTGTTTCATATCTTGGACTAGAAACACTAAAACTGATCTAGTGAGGAAGATTGGCAAAAATGGCCATTTGCTTATTTTGTTTGTTTTTGAATTTCTATTGATTTGATTCTGCTTGGGAATGATTTAGATGATGTTGTTTTCATCTTTAAACAAATCCTTTCCATTCACAACAATCAAACAAGTCCATTCAAGCATTCATACATTCATCACATATACACATGCATTCATATGGATGTTAATTCACAAAAGTTTTTGTTAACCCTAATTTTGGGTGATTGGAATTGATAACCTTGATTAATATTTTTGGGATGTTACAAAATAGCACAAGAACAAGTAATATCACAAAATGCATCAATCAATAAGTTTTGGGACACTTCCCATAGAACTAAGAATGGCAACTATGCTCTCTTAAAGGTGCCTAAAGGTAGAAGGTGGAGACTCAATATTATAGTGGAAGAAAGGCCCTTCATAAAGGGAAGCAGGGATTTCAAGTTTCAAAAAGAGCTTCCAAAAATTATGGTACTTGTTAGATTTCAGCCCTCATTGCCCCTATCATAAGCATCTTGAAGTGATTAAGGTTATAGTGAACAAACTATGGAGTATATGCTTGAAAAGTATAAGTTGGCAATCTCATGTCCCTTGAATATGAAGGCCGCACCGCATGCTACTCAACTTTAGTCACCTGTAAGTTCTTGTCATAGTAAGTACATGTGTACCATAGAGAACTTCCAACGGGGTACCCCTTGCACATGGTACAGGAGCTATCCCATAACCAAAATGACAAGGCAAGCAGACAATGAGCATCTCAGCGATCTTCTTATTTACTATTTGCATAGCTTTTTATTCAGGATGCTTCACAGATTGCTCATTATGGTGATGTTGCAAGTTTCCACTATGATTAGGCATGGCTTAGCCTAGCGGCCTAGGCGTTTATCTAACACAAAATACATAACTCCATGTACTTACAAGCTCCCTTTTTTATTTCACATCGGCGACATCCATAGACAAAAGAGTATGATATCAACTGTGTACAAAGTACAAGTGCAATGTTGAAACGTTACCCATGACAGCATGGTTCTGCTAATTCCAACGTATAAGTACAAGCATATACAACATATAGGACACAATGTTTCAAGTTTATTAGGGGCAAGGAAAATAAAGTGTGCCATCAAGTTCGTGAGGGCTTTAATCACTAAGTTTTCACATAACAAAATACTTTTCAATTGGAAGATAGCTAAAAACAAGAATATACTTGGAATGGTGTAACACACCATGCATAGGATTTTATATTGGACACTTTGGAATAACTTGGTTTCTTGGGATTTGGAAGCATGAGTAGAGCTTACTCATACAAGTGGAGGCTAGCAAAAGACTGGGAGCAACCAACTAAGAGAGCAATAATGGTCATAATCATGTAGAGTGACAAAACATTACTAATCAAAGAATAGAGTGGTACTACAAGTCAAGGACTAAATGATCATAGAGGATATGGTGACTTGTTCATAGTCATAACATGGTGTGAGCATGTGCCAAGTCAACCCAAACAAAGCATCAAAGGAGAATATCACAATACTATGCTTTTCTATGCTAAAACAACGCATGATTCTTTCAAGGAACACTAAGCAATCCCAATTGTTTGGAACAAGTCATTCTACAACAATAATCACTAAGAATAAGTTCAAAACAACACCTAGCATGACATGCTAAAGTCTAAGTCATAGTCAACGCAAGCTCCTCTTGCACTTCCAAGCAAGAACTTTCTACTCCTTTCCAACACCAATCAACTTATTTGAAACAACACAGCGAGAACGGGGGTCCAAACTACTTTATTCAAGAAACTAAACAAACTAAGGAAATCAAACGAAAACTAAGATGCTCCAAGAACAACACAACAGTGCATGAAACAATATAACAAAGCGTCTAGAAAGACCTGAGCTTTTTATTGATGAAGAAGGGGATGCCTTGGGCATCCCCAAGCTTTGAAGCTTGTACCTCTTGGATATTTCTTGGGGTGACACCGGGGTGGCTTCCCCAAGCTTGAGCTTTTGTCCATTCTTCATCTCATTACATCATTCTCTCTCTACGCCTGAAATTTTCCTTCATACAAAACTTCACATAATCTTCATTAGCAACATTAGTGTATTCAAAAGATAATAGACCCTTGGGTTTAGCTTTAGAACAGAAAAACTTTTCACTAAAAACACAGGCGACTGTAGCAACTCCTTTAAAAAGCTCAATTTCCCAAAAAAGAACACAAAAAAGGAATCAATAAGAAGCAAATGCAAATAATGGCAGAAATCTGTCAAAACAGACCAGCAGGTAGAAACCTATTTTTTCGAAGACCTTCTGTTGCTAAAATCAAAAATTGTTGAACTAAATAAAGTTATCTAACATACTGGGGGATTTATTCGTAAATTTTCAGATCAATCCGACTTACATAGACTCCTCAGGAATTTTTATGGTGGAGGACAGAAATCTGTTTCGGGACAGCAACTCCCCAAATCTTACTTCCCTCTCATTAGAGGTCATTCTTGGCACAAAAGGCAAACAAAAAAGATAAGGAGAGGTCATTAATGAATTAATAACTTCCAAGACTTAAGGAAACTCTTGGTTTATCTTCCAACAAGTACTTTTCTTTAACGCCTTTAAGTTAGGCACAAGAAGCAAGAAATCAAGTATTTTCAAATGAAGAAGCATTAACTCTCTTGCTCCTACCTTTATTACCTTTCTTCTTCTCTTTAGGGAAAATATGATTTCTTATTGGAGAAGAAAAATGTATAATGCCTTTTCCCACATCTATTATTGCTCCAAGGTGTTTCAGTAGGGATCTTCCAAGTGTAATTTGTCCTTTTCCTACACATTCAATAACAAGATAATCAGTAGACACGATTTTCCCTGAGATTTTTGTAAACACACCTTCAGCTATTCCATGGGCAATAAAGTTGCATTATTAGTAAGATATATTTCTTTTCCTCCTTTAGAAAGTCCCCAAAGACTCAAAGACTCATAAATATCTTTAGGCATAAGGCAAAATTCAGACATGATATCACAGCGATCATCAAAAGTTGCACTATTTATAGTGTCTTTGATTGTGGGAAACCACTTTGAAGGCTCAGAATTCAATGGAACATAATTATGGTACTCCCTAAGTGTATGATAGCAACTGTTCAAAGCAGCACTACTGGACTCAAGAGTGTTCAACCTAGCAAAAATATCTATGAAAGAGGAATCAGACTTGCCAGGCATATTGTAAATTATAATCAATTTCTTGATGGCATCAAAAGCTTCATCCTCAGTACATTGAAAAATATCTTTCTCAGCCACATCCAAAGCATATCTATAACAAAGAGCAATACCGTGGTAGAAACTATTAATAACCAAGCTAAGACTCATCTTAGGCTCAGTTTCCCTTTGTAAAGTAGATATTCTAGACCAAGCTTCTTTGAAACTCTCTTCACTTTTTTGCTTAAAAGTGAAGATATCTTCCATAGGTGTCACAGAGATTGGACCAAAACCAGACATGGTAGCAACTAGGGCAGGAACTAATTTTTTTGTGTTTTGGATAAGAGAAAGCAAACCAAACTAAACTAATTTTTTGGAGTTTTTGATAAAAAGAGGCAAACAAAACCAAGCAAAAGAAACTAAGCAAACTAAAAACAAAGTAAAGAGAAAGGTTGAGGAGGACTCCCCTTGTGAAGACATCCTTAGCCTCCCCGGCAACGGCGCCAGAAAGTCTTGATGCGTGTTGAACGCCCCATTGGGAAATCCCAAGAGCAAGGTATGATGCAGCACATCAGCAAGTTTTCCCTCAGAAATAAACCGAGGTTATCGAACCAGTAGGAGTAAGGAAACGTCTCAAAGGTGTTGCAAGCAACATGGAAACCTGCACAACAAAAACTCAAGACTTTGCCCCAACTAACAGTGAGGTTGTCAATCTCACCGGTTGTTGTAACAAAGGATTAAACATATGGTGTGGAAGGTAATGGTGGTTTGCAGCAAGTAAAAAAAGTAACAGTGGAAGATATATCAATGGTAAAGATTGGACCGGGGTCCATAGTTCACTAGAAGTGCTCTCCTCAGCATGGCATGAAGGGTAAACAAATTACAGCAGGGCAATTGACAGGAACTGAGCAAGGCATAATAATGCAATACTAGTTAGAAAGATCCTATGAGATTCGATTGGGCAATACAACAAGACACATATACCACCATCCAACTGCATCTATGACTAGAAGTCCACCTTCAGGTTATCATCCGAACCCCCTCCAGTATTAAGTTGCAAGCAACAGACAACTGCTTTAAGCAAAGTGTGTAAGGTAAACAGTCCACATGTTCCATGAACAAGAGACCGTTGTTTTCTCCCTAGTAGCGACAACACATCTACAACAGAAGAGATTTCTGTCACTTCCCTTGGAAACTAGAGGCATGAACCCACTATCGAGCGTAAATACTCCCTCTTGGAGTCACTAGCAACTACTTGGCCAAGATATCTACTAACAATGGAGAGCATGCAAGATCACAAACGACACAGACATGATAGAATCATAAAGACAAAACCATTAATCAAACCAACATAATAATCTCAATATCCATCGGATCCCCACAAACACAACATGCATGATTACAAATAGATTAGATCTTGATCATAAACGGAGCTCACAAGATCTATACATGAAAGAACAAGGAGGAGATACAACCATCTAGCTACTACATGGACCCATAGTCCAAGGTGGAACTACTCATGCATCATACCGGAGAGAAGGCCTCCGGGATGATCTCCCCTCCGGCAGGGTGCCGGGAAGAGCTTCAGATATCCCCAATCTAGGGGCAATGGTGGCGGCGGCTACAGACGGTTTCATGGAATTTTTATTGGGTTCTTAGGGTTTCGGCATCAGGGGCTTCTTATAGGCGAAGAGGCGGGCCTGGGAGGCGGCCAGGGGGGCCACACCCTGCCCAGGCATGGGCCCACCCTAGGCCATGCCTAGGGGGTGTGGCCACCCTGTGGTACCCCTCCGTCTCTCCTCTGGACTCCGTGTTCTCCTCGGTGAAATATTTTCTTTGGCTTTTGTCCCCTCCAATTTCGAGAATATTTCCTTACTAGCATTTCTGGAACCAAAAACAGTAGAAAACAGGCAACTGGCACTGTGGCAACTTGTTAATAGGTTAGTACCAGAAAACATATGAAAAGCACCTCAAAGTGTGGACTAAGCAAAGAAAAGTAGATACTAAACAAGAATGGAACATCAAAAATTATAGAAACATTTCCGACGTATCACTTGACAACTACTTGGTGGAGTTAGGAACACAAGACAAATTATTTTAGTTTACAGGTTGCTTGAAGAGGAGAAGACAAATACTCTTCCACAACCAATTCCCTGAGAGTTCGATATAAACCCTCGAGTCACTCTTGTGGGGAAAACAAGCTTGCTACAACACTCTGCACTTGGAGTCCCAACGAAAAGTGGCCACGATTTTTGCCATCACTCTACACGCCCCGCTCGCTCCCTGGTTCCGTCCACACTCCACGCCACCACGAGTGGACGCCCCTGAACTCCTCTATCCGCCGCTAGGGGACCCTCCTCTCCTCGTCAAGCAAGCCCCACCGCCCCTCTCCTCCATGTCGTCTCCTCGACCTCATTGCTACGCGCAGGCCCTCCTCCCTGCAGTCGCTAGCATCGGCACCTTCCTCCATCGCTGCTCGTATCCCTGCCACCACCTGCTCCGGGAGCACCCAGGCCAGCGCCCCGCTAACGAGCCGCCGCCATTTCCCTACGAGCACGACGACCTCACCGCCTCCCTCGTCGACGTGGCCATACCAAGCATTTTCAGCCCCCAACCTTAGCCACCATCAGCCTAGACCCCACGAGCTCCGCCACCAGCGACTATCCCTACCGTTCACGAGCCCCGACGTCCCCTCCTTGCGCCATGTTCACCGCCCTCTCTACATCCCTTGTGCGGGAACATCATGCGCCACCTGCGCCCTATGATTCTTCCACTCGTGGCCTCTTGTTGGTCCTCGTCCCCGTGCCCTCTTGCGGTCCCTCCGTTGTCGAGCGTGTCCTTGTTCAGCTCTGGAGCCCCCGACCCCATCAGGAGCATTTATTCTTTGTACAGGTCACCTACGGGAGTGGGTGTCGTGTCATATGTTGTAGCACTCCCGTTAGCCACATTCCGTTCGAGTACCACTTGTGTTGTGCCTTTCCTTCCAGTGCGCATCTTCCTGCGACTGCCTTGTTGTTGTTCCGCTTGCCGCCCAACATGAGAGGTCTTGTGATGGTTCCCAAGACCGATATGAAAAACCATCACGACAAGATCTCCGTCGTCCATGCCGTAACCGATACCAAGACACCGACGAGATCTCCGGTACCATTTGGGAGGCCGAGCTCGACACGAGGCGAGAACCCGAAGAACTGCGCAATACCCCTACATCGATCCCAAGATCTCCATCCCAGAATCCAAGACCTCCTTCCGGATCCAAAAACCAAACTTGAACCCCTCCAGACCATCAAGATCTTCTTCATGGAACCAAAGACCCCAGATCCAAAGACCGATCCAGTCGAACCCTGAGACCCTCGGTTCCGAGCCCCATTGTGTGATCCCCTTTTTCGAGTTCTATTTTATAAAATGTAATATAAACTTGTTGCATTTAAATTGTTCATGATTTCATACATACTTTGTCATTTGGGGGAATTTTTTCGACTCACCTAATAATTAAACATGAAGTCTATATGCGGGCTATTTTAGTCTTATAATTGCCTCCATTTAAATTTGTGTAGCAAACCGGTACCATGATTTGCCTTGTTAAGACAATATTTAAATTGCAGGGTATATAAACAACATGAACCTCTTAAATAATTGTGGGGACCCTGGTTCCACTTAATATTTCCTAGTTGCATCGCACCTTTGCCATATCATACATCATACATGCATCATGCCCGATCTTCTGTCAATGTATTAAATAGTGCATACGGTGTTTCTTTTAGTGCTTTGCCTCTTCACGAATTAGTACGTTGATTTGATGCGAGCTTCGACCCGATCTTCGAATGAACCTTCGGTAGTGTTTCTCAGGCGAGTATTCTCCCCCTTTCTACCTATGTTTCTTTTATAGTCTTTACTTCCTCCTATTGATCTATTTCTCTCCGTGTTGCGATGCTTTCGATTTCGTAAACCAGTTATATTCCATGTGGCCTCTATATTGCCTTGTACATCTCCTATTACCTATTGTTTGGTAGACAGTCGGCCTTGCGAGTTGTAGTTTCTTGCTCAGATGTTGCTTTGCGTTGTCGATGTTCCACTAGTGTTGGAGTTGGCACAGGCTTAATGGTGGAGATGATCATGGATTTAATTACAGTTTAATAATTAATATTGGAAGTAGGTACAATTTATGCAGAGGCACAAGTAGGTAATAGTAGAGATCTGGTTATTATCCCACCCTCCTTTGTCCACCTAGGACCCGAGTTCCTGACACTTATTCCGAGACGAGCGCACTAACCACATGGGCACCCCTATCGGCTTATTACCTAATTTCAAAGTACTGTTCTGGGGCCACAAACTAGTTCAGGCTTTACACGTTACCTATTGTACTTATGCCATGTATGAGATGTTTATTACATGTTGCTCGATGAGTGTTTATTACTGTTGCGTAGGTATCGCACTCTGTCATGATAATATATTATTTATGGATTGTGCTCGCATGACAAGTGCATTGTGGCATCCCGCAAAACCACTACTAGAAAATCGCGTTGAATTTGTGCATTGCATCGTCATCATCATGCACTGTTCGCATAAAACTATTTTTGCAAAGCCCGTTTTGTTTTCTAAACGCCCCGACTTTGTTCAAACGCAAAACCCCGGGTCTCCGGATATTTTGTTTTGCCTGCTATTAGTCTGCATAAGTCTTGTTTAAAACAAATAAAATTATTATATTATTTTAGTGGGGGCAGTCGAACGGGCCAACTCGACCCGAACGACCACCCCCAGGAATAATAATCGGTCCACCCCATCCCCTTTTTCTACCAACCTATCTACCCCAACCCAGCCTCCACATCACCCCACCCAATGGCCTGCTGCCACCTCACCCCTCTCCCTTTCCCCAACCACTCATAGCCCTCCACCTCACCACCTGCCTCTCACCCTCCCTCTCTCCCCCACCAACACACACCCACCACGCACGGCACCCAACCGGCCACACACGCACGCACGCACTCACACAGCACACACGCCCGCACGGATCCCCACCTCCCTGCTGGCCCACACCGGTTCCACCCTGACCCGCCTGCTCCCTCCCCAGGTCCTCCTTCCCCGAGCAGCCCACCCCCGACGCATCCTTTCTCCCCCCGACCCCAACCTCCCTCTGCAGGACCCCCACCTTCCACCGCCCGCGTTCCCCTCCGGCCATCCTCTGCTCGCCCGCGAGCCCCTCTCCCCCTCACCTCTCCTCTCCTCCGCCGCCTCTGCCGGCCACCGCCGCGCTCGCTCGCAGCTCCCGCCTCCGCCGCCCCCAGGCTCCATCCTCGCCTCCCGCGCTCGCCCGCCCTCCGGCTCCACCCCGGGCTCGCCGATGCGCTCTGCTCTCCTCGGCCTCGCGTCCGCAGCGCCGCCCGCCCTTCTTCCGCGCCGCCTGCGACCTCCCGCCTCCCTGCGCCCCCGCTCGCCACACCAACCGCCGTTGCCCCTCCCCTCCGCGGCCGCGCACCCCGAGCCTCTCCGTCGGCCGCGCCCTCGGCCTCCCTGCAGCGCCTGCGCCACCCCCTCAACCTCGCCGGAGCCCGCATCCGGGTCGCCGCCCCCGAGCCACGCCTTCCTCTGTCTGATGCGGGATGCATACGCTCGAAGTACCCATGCTGGGTTCCTACTCCTAGGCGACTGCTGTTGCTGCTCAGCTTGCGCCTGCCCCTGCCACCGGTTACCGGAAGAGGCTATATTGGAACGACACCATGGTGTTTGACTCTGCTGTTCTCGTGGAGGTGATGCGCTCGTCTTCGCCAATGGCCCAAACCACCGGCAGGTGGTCATCAGAACACCCGCTGTCAACGTTCAGTGCATCTGCCGCGGGGATACCGATGGCTCCAAGGCTTCTGTTCCGGCAATCACTTCAGGGCAGCAAGGCATAAGCACAAGGCCACCAACTCCTTGATGGTTGGCGATTGTGGTATTGCGGTGTGGTGTTGAGCTGTTTTGGAGGCCGACGCGAGAAGCTGAACCCCGAAGACCGTACCGATCCTGACGTCCAAAGACCGCACCCCCTGGACCCGAGGATGCGAGAAGTTCGAACCACCAAGATCGACATCATTGGCCAGATCCGATGAAATCCCCGACGCCCACACGAGTTTGCCATCGACAACAAAGTCGGAGTCCAAGTTTTCCTCCATGGAAGCCAAGCACACCGAACCCGGAGTTCGCCACACAGATGCCAAGATCTCCTGACGCCGAGACTCAAGTCCGACACCGACAATCGAAGCCGGAACCGACAATTTTGCCTACCCGGACACCGTGCGACAAGTACTCCCTCCCCCGGACGCCGAGCCCGGACCCGACGACCGCCAAGATCGCCAGGAGAACGACAAGTACTTCATCCTGTATGCCAAGACCGACCCGATACGCGAACCCGACAAGTTCTCCTTCCCGGACGCCGAGAACCCGGATGCGACAAGACCCTAACCCCGTTTATCCGAGAACGCTTCCGTCGAGCCTCGAACCCCAGATCCGTCGAGCCCTGAGACCGAACCCCGGAACCCCCGGAACCCCAAGACCGTCGAACCCTAATGTGTGACCCCTTTTCTCGAGCCCTATTTTATAAATATAACATTACCTGTTGCATATTAATTTGTTCATGCATGCATACTTGTCCTGTGGTTTGGGGGCCTTATGCCGATTCACCTTATAATTAAATATGGGGCCCATATGCGGGCAAATCTAGTCTCATATCGGCCTCATTTAAACTTGTGTAGCAAACCGGTGATATATTTTGCCTTGTTAAACAACATTTAAATCGCGGGGTAGATAAACAACATGAACCACCTAATTAATTGTCGGGACCCCGGTTCCACTTAGTATGACCTAATTGCATCGCACCCTTGCCATGCCATACATCATGCATGCATCATGCCGATCTTCTGCCGTGTATTGAATATTGCATCCGGTGTTTCTTCTAGTGTTTTGGTTCTTCGCGGATAAGGCCGTTGAGTTGATGCGAGTGTCGACCCGATCTTCGGTTGAACCTTCGACAATGTTTTCAGGCGAGCATCTCCCCCTTTCTACCTATCTTACTTTTATAGTATTTACTTCCCTCCTGTTGATCTATTGCTATCTGTGATACGATGCTTTAGTTTCCGTACCCGTGATCTACCGTGCAGCCCTATATTGCCTTGGACACATCCTATTACCTGTTGTTTGGTGGATAGTTGGACTTGCGCGTCGTAGTCGCTTACTCAAGTGTTGTTGCGTGTCGTCCAATGCCACAGTTGTTGATGTATTGCCGCATGTTGCTGTTGGAGATGATCATAGTTTTACTTATCGTTCACTTTAATTCCTGTTTAACAACTAAAATTGAAGTAAGCAGAGGCATCGGTGGGTGATAGAAAATATTTGGTTTCCGAACGCCCACTTGTGTCCCGTAGGACCCCGAGTACTTGATACATGTTCCTTGATTTATCGCGCTATCCACATCCGGGAGGTATATGGGACCCCCCTGAGCCAGAGCTTGATTCAGTCTTATTTCTTGGGGCCACAAACTAGTTTGAGGTTTTATTTACTATCCTGTACTTATGCCATGCTACTTCTGTATTTACAATTGTGCGAGGAGCACACTGTACTGTTTAGGATCGTGGCACGATTCCGCGGTGTCGACAAGCCCAGCCACACTTTCGGGTTCCCAGTCGTTCACAGTCGTCCCCACAACCTTAAGTCCGTCTCGGAGCCGGCCGGCTTCGTTGCGGGTTCTACTTTAAGGGGTGGCCCCCTGAAATATTTCTGAATCCTGTGATTGTTCAGTCGTGAAAGCCTCGTTGGGTTTTGTTTTGGTTTTTCCGAGGTTGATCGAGCGTGTGTTGCTATTGGTGCACCCCGGCCGGGTAAAACTTTCTGAAAGCCGTGTCCGCTGATATGGACGACTTGGAGCACAGTATCTCGATCATAGACAAGCATAACTAAAGTTTATTGCTATAAATTTGACTTATAATGACTAGTAATCAGCTTCACTATAATGGAATGGCTAAATAATACTGCCCACAATTGCTTGTTTGGAGTGTCGCTTGCGACCATTGTACCTGACTAGTAAGTATTGCAACTACAACGGAATGGCTGAATAAAAGTACCAACAACTGCTGGGTTTTGGGTTATCTCATGCTAATTGTATCTGATTAGTAAGTGTTGTAACTATAACGGAATGGTTAACTAAAATGACCCACTGCTTATTTTATCAGGATGATAATCTATACCTGACTAGTAATTGCTGCAACGATAACCGAATAAATAAAATTGCCAACTGTGTGGGTTCCTCGGTTGACTTCCTCGTTTGGTCTCGAGGGGGAAACACCAGGATGGGTTTGTTTGGTGTTAGCTTCAGGTTGGATCCGGATAGGTCATTCTTACCCCTCTCTGATAACCGCCAGTTGTATCGAGTCTCTATAGGTTGTTTAGTGCGTGCTGCCGCTGCCGCTTCAGTCCCCCATACCTTTGTAGGCGAGGGCCGCCGAATTCTAGTCTCGCCGTGTACTGGCCTCAGTACTGACGCTCCTCTTTTTCCTTTGCCCTTTGTCGGCACCCCTTTTGTTTAAGCAGGTTTTGAGATCGACGTCGTTAGCAGGGTTACCCTTCCGGCTTGGCCTGGGCAGGGTTATGGACGCCATTGGTTATTCTTCAGGGCTCTTAGCCCCATTTGCATCTTGTCCGTAGTCGGACGCTCTACCATTTCAAGGTGATTTGGATCTTTGTATATTATATCTGTACTCTTGACTCCTTGAGTCGCTGTTATATATATCTGTTCTGTGGCTCCCATCGAGGACTGTTGTGTAATGTTATTACTTCGTTTTCCACCCGCACGAAAGTGCCTGGTGGGCACCTTTGAATCGTTCCTATGCGGATTTGGCGAATTTTGCTCAAACTTGCATAGGTCCGATTCTGAGGGTGTTACATGCATACTGTTAGATGTATATATTTGTATATTGTAGTTTCCCCATATGTTAGGGGGCTTCCTGCATATTTGCACCTGTACCTGTACTATATATTGTGGCCTTTGGCCCCTAGAGGAATACAACTTGTCTATTCCTAACATGGTATTAGAGCCGGTTTTAGGGTTCCCGTGCCCACCGGTCCTCTGCTTGTGACCACCGCCGCCGTCAGCTCGCCCCGGCCACCGCCGGTTCCCGTTCTGGCCGCTTGTGTGGAGTCGTCTAGTTCTGCTCGTCAAATTTTTCCTTCCCAGATCGATCTCCCAGACCGGATCTGACCCGCGCCGCCACCTGTTGTGCTTCACCTGACGGGCCGCCCGCCACGATCTGCTCCGGCATGCACGCTGCCTGCAGCGTGTGTCGCTGCACATGCATGGTTGCACCTGCCGGGCCCCGATCTGGTCGATCTCTACCAGGCGTCGGTCCTGCCGCGTGGTGTGTTGCCTTCCCGCACCGATCTCCTCAAGCCTGCTGCTGGTGCGACTGCCCGCCCGCAAGCAGCCATGCACACGCGCCTGCCCGCACGCGGCACTTCCAGGCTCCGATATCCTCACGCGAGCCCGCCTGGTCGCTCGCGTACGCTCCACCGCGCCCGCCCGTGTACGCCCGCCTGCGTCAGACGCGCGCCCGGCTGCGTCAGCTTGCCGGATTTCTGCCGCCTCCGGCCATCCTCACCGCTGGGAATCGATCCCAGGTGGTCTTAATTGGCCTCCCGACGCCCGACCGCGTCCGCCACTTGCCCTGACTGGCCGGATTTCGGCCGCCCTCTGCCGGATTTCGGGTTGACCAGATCTGAGAGAAGAAAAAAAACCAAAAAAAAGGGAGAGAGAGATGTCTTCTACATCGGGTTACGTTGCGATTCCTCGCTGCCCGGTGATCTTCGATGGCGCGAATTACCCTAATTTCGTTGCCTTTATGCGCGTTCACATGCGCGGTCTCCGTCTTTGGGGTGTTCTCTCCAGCGAGGTCTCCTGTCCGCCATGCCCCCTACTCCTGTGGCTCCTCTTCCGCCGACACCGATTGTTCTCAGCGCTGATGCCTCTCAGGAGGCCAAGGATGCTGCTCAGAGTGCCGATGATAGTGTTGTTGCTGCTTATGACCTAAAGTTCAAGAAATACTCATCTGATCTCAAGGCCTATCGCCACGATCTGACTACCTACACTCAGTGGGTCGATGTGGATGCGCGTGCTGCTGCTGTTCTCACATCCAGTGTTCTGCCCCAGTATGCTGCTGAGTTCATGAATCTTCCTACTGTTGCCACTCAGTGGGCACATCTTCGTCAGCGCTATCAGCCGTCTGGGATGCTCTTTATCTGTCTGTGGTTTGCCAGGAGCATGATCTTCAGCAGGATGACTCCACTATTGATGAGTTCTATACTCAGAGTGCTGTTATCTAGCGTCAGCTGGATTCTCTTCATACTGCTGTTTGTGGCACATGCTCGTGCTGCCAGATTGTGCGTTCGGATTTGGAGTTTCACCGCATCTATGAGTTTCTGTCTCGGCTCCGCCAGGAGTTTGAGCCCCGGCGTGCTCAGCTGAATGCTCGTGGTCGTGTTCCGCTCTCTGAGGTGTTGTCTAAGCTTCGGGCTGAGGAGACCCGTCTCCGTGGTGCGGGTATTCTTGCAGTTCCATCTGTGCTTGCTACTCGTGGTCCTCCTATGCCGTCTGCTCCCCCGACTCAGCCACAGTCCTATGTGCCGCCGCCGATACTTCCCACTCCTCCAGGTCAGGGTCAGAGTCAGCACCAGCAGTCTCAGGGTCAGAGTCAGCACCAGCAGGCTCGTGGTCAGGGTCGTTGTGGTTCTCTTCATCACTGCTCTTACTGTAACAAGGATGGCCACACTTGGGCCACCTGTTATACACGGGATCCCAGTTTACGTCAGCAGCACCATATGGCTCGTGCGCAGTCGGTTCCTTCCGGATCTTCAGCAGTTGCTCTCTTCGATCAGGACATTATCAGGAGTCTTCGCGGTCTGCTTGCTGCTACAGGCTCTTCTTCGACAGGCATTGCTGGTTCTGTGACTGATTCTTCAGGCACTGCATGACCACCACCTTCTACACAGTCAGGTACGTCCCCGTGGTATCTGGATTCTAGAGATTCCTTTCGTATGACCTCTGAGTCTTCTTTTCTGTCCGCTCTTCGTTCTCTCCCTTCTCATGTCCGTGTTTTCACGGCTGATGGTACCTCTCTCCCTGTTTCTAG
The DNA here is from genome assembly GCA_916181665.1 of Avena sativa. Taxonomy (NCBI): domain Eukaryota; kingdom Viridiplantae; phylum Streptophyta; class Magnoliopsida; order Poales; family Poaceae; genus Avena; species Avena sativa. The sequence continues at coordinate 178,585,991 of OV702284.1, read as the reverse complement.
TCGGGGCACCCTTTCTACTTCTTGTTTTTATGTTCCTGATATTTCTCATGTACCTCTTCTTAAGATGAATCTGTTCTCTGGTAGCCAGCTTACTGACTCTGGTTGTCACGTCATTCTTGATGTTGATTCTTGTATTGTCCAGGATCGTCGCACATAGGCCCTGGTTGGAGCTGTCCCTCGCAGCCGTGACTCTTCAGGACTTTGGGACTAAGACTGGCTTCGTGTTCCTTCCGCTGCCACTTCATCTGCCAGTTCTTCTCCGGTCGTCGCCTCTGCTACCAGCTCCTTTCAGCAGTGGCATCATCGTCTTGGTCACCTTTGTGACTCTCGCCTGTCATCATTAGTTCATCGTGGTCTTCTGGGGTCTGTCTCAGGAGATGGGTCTTTGCATTGTCAGGGCTGTAGGTTGGGTAAACAGATTCATCTTCCCTATCCTACTAGCAGGTCTGTATCTCAGCGACCTTTTGATTTAGTTCATTCCGATGTTTGGGGTCCGGCTCCTTTCGCTTCGAAAGGGGGCCATCGCTACTATATTTTATTTATCGATGATTTTTCTCGGTACACTTGGTTGTATTTTATGCGCTCTCGCAGTGAAGTGCTCTCCATATATCAGCGTTTTGCGGCCATGGTCCGTACTCAATATTCTACCCCCATTCGTGTGTTTCGTGATGATTCTGATGGTGAGTATATCTCCTAGATGTTGCGAGGTGTCCTTGCTGAGCAGGGCACTCTTGCTCAGTTCTCCTGTCTTGGCGCACATGCCCAGAATGGCGTTGTTGAGCGTAAGCATCGCCATCTTCTTGAGACCACTCGTGCCATGATGATTGCTTCTTCTCTTCCGCCGCATTTTCTAGGCTGAGGCTATCGCTACATCGGCTTACCTCATCAATATTCAGCCTTATGTCGCTCTGCAGGGTGGTATCCCTCTTGAGCGCCTATGTGGACAGTCTCCAGACTACTCCATGCTTCGCTTGTTTGGTTGTCTTTGCTATGTTCTCCTTGCTCCTCGCGAACACACCAAACTGATCGCTCAGTATGTTGAGTGTGTCTTCCTTGTATACAGTGATGAGGATAAGGGTTATCGCTGTTGGGACCCCGTTGGTCGTCGGATGCGTATCTCTCGTGATGTTACTTTTGATGAGACGCGTCCTTTCTATCCTCGTCCCCCCACTGGTACCTAACCGGTGGAAGATATCTCTTTTCTTCTCTTTCCTGACACACCTCCTTCTACTCCTATTGTGTCTTCTTCAGGATCTCTTCCCCCTGATGTCTCTTCTTCGACTCCGTCTAGTTCTCCTCATTCTTCGGAGTCTTCCTCTGCTATTCCTTCTTCTTCATCGTTGTCTCCTGAGTCGTCTTCCTCTGATGAGCTTCCCTCTACTTGTCCTGTTCGTCAGCGTCATGCCCCCAACCGTTACTCTCCTAGTCAGTATGGTCTTTATGTTGCCTCCGAGCCGACTTCTTATCGGGATGTTGAGCATCATCCTGAATGGCAGTTGGCCATGGCTGAGGATATTGCTACGCTTGAGCGCACTGGCACCTGGGATCTTGTTTCTCCCCCTCCTGGTGTTCGTCCTATCACGTGTAAGTGGGTCTATAAGATTAAGACCCGCTCTAATGGATCTCTTGAGCGCTATAAAGCGCGTCTTGTGGCTCGTGGTTTTCAGCAAGAGCATGGTCGTGACTATGATGAGACCTTTGCTCCTATGGATCATATGACCACTGTGCGTACTCTACTTGCTGTTGCTTCTATTCGTCACTGGTCTGTGTCCCACCTTGATGTTCAGAACGCCTTTCTCAATGGTGAGTTGAGTGAGGCGGTTTATATGCAGCCTCCTCCTGGGTATTCTGTTCCCGAGGGGATGGTTTGTCGTCTTCGACGTTCTCTTTATGGCCTCAAACAGGCCCCTCGTGCCTGGTATGAGCGCTTTGCTTCTATAGTGACTGCTGCTGGTTCCTCCTCTAGTGCTCATGATCCAGCGCTATTTGTTCACACTTCTCCTCGTGGACGAACTCTTCTTCTTCTCTATGTTGATGATATGATCATTACTGGTGATGATTCTGAGTATATTGCCTTTGTTAAGGCTCGTCTTCGTGATCAGTTTCTTATGACTAATCTTGGTCCTCTTTGATACTTTCTTGGGATTGAGGTTTCCTCCACTTCTGATGGCTTTTACATCTCCCAGGAAAAGTATATTCAGGATCTTGTTGCTCGTGCTGCTCTTGGGGATGAGCGCACTGTTGAGACCCCTATGGAGCTTAATGTTAAGCTTCAACCTACTGATGGTGATCCTCTTCCTGATCCGACGCGTTATCGTCATCTTGTTGGGAGTCTTGTTTATCTTGTTGTCACTCGTCCTGACATCTCTTATCCTGTTCATATTCTGAGTCAGTTTGTTTCTGCTCCTACCACTGTTCACTATAGTCATCTTCTCTGTGTTCTTCGTTATCTTCGTGGTACGATCACTCGTCGCCTTTTCTTTCCTCGTTCTAGCTCCCTCTAGCTCCAATGCTATTTGGACGCTATGTGGGCGAGTGATCCTTCGGATCGTCGTTCACTTTCTGCTTACTGTGTGTTTCTTGGTGGTTCGCTCATTGCTTGGAAGACGAAGAAACAGACAGCGGTTTCCCGTTCGAGTGTTGAGGCTGAGTTGCGTGCTATGGCCTTGTTGACTGCTGAGGTGACCTGGTTACGGTGGTTACTTGCGGATTTTGGGGTCTCTATTACCACACCCACTCTGGTTTTGTCTGACAGTACAGGTGTTATTAGTGTTGCGCGTGATCCGGTCAAGCATGAGCTTACCAAGCATATTGGTGTTGATGCTTTCTATACACGTGCTCATGTGTAGGCACAGGTTGTTGCGCTTCAGTATGTGCCTTCAGATTTACAGTTGGCAGATTTCTTTATGAAGGCACAGACCAGAGCGCAGCATGATTTCTTACTCTCCAAACTTAGTGTTGTGGATCCACCATGAGTTTGAGGGGGGGTGTTAGATGTATATATTTGTATATTGTAGTTTCCCCATATGTTAGGGGGCTTCCTGCATATTTGCACCTGTACCTGTACTATATATTGTGGCCTTTGGCCCCTAGAGGAATACAACTTGTCTATTCCTAACACATACAACATCAGGGTCCATACGAGGATTATCTATACCTTGTACATGTAGCTCTTTTGGGTGGCTCCCATGTACTGCTTTGGGATAGGAAAGCATCGTGTCCGAAGCCCCGCTGACATACCGATGAGTGTTTGTCAATTGATCTGGCAAAAAGGGTGAAAGTGTGTGGAAATTTTGGTGCACCCATGTAGGATTAAATCTTTTTGAAAAGCCGTGTCCGTGGTTATGGACGACTTGGAGCATAGTTTCTTGATCATAGACAACTTACACTAAAGTTTACTAATATAAATTTGACTTGATTCTGATATGACTAGTAAGTTGGGTAACCACCATGGAGGAAAGAATGAATAAAACTACCAACTGTGTGAGTTTCCTCGGGATGACTTCCTCGTTTGGTCTCGAGGGGGAAATACCATGATGGCTATGTTTGGTGTTAGCATCGGGTTTGAAAGGATCGTATGGGCACCTAGAGGGGGGGAATAGGTGCTACTTCAAATTTTACTCTTTTTCAAATTAGGGTTTGACAAGAAAGGTAAATTCTCTAGAATATGCAACTATGGTGAATTTACCTATGTGACAAACAAGCACAAACAAACACAAAACTAAGCAAGAACAAGTAAGTAAAGTGCGGTAAAGGATAGAAGTAACCAAAGGAGTGGACGCGGAGACACAAGGATTTGTTTCCCGTAGTTCCTTCCTTTTGAGGGAAAGTACGTCTACGTTTGGAGAGGGGGTGGTTTCAAACCACCAACGCCACGAGAGGCCTCCCTTGTTCTCCGATGAACCTCACCCCAAAGGGCTCGATTCACCTTCCACTATAGCGGAAACCTTCGAGGTGGAAGCCGGCACCTTTACAACAAGTTCGGGGCACACATCCACAACTGAATTGGAGGCTCCCAAATACAAGCAAGCTGTCAAGACAAATCAAAGACAAGCTTGTAAGAACCAAATCAAGGTTAGGGTTTCCAAAGAAACACTAGAGCTTGGGGGCCCTCAAGTGAATGAGGGGGAAATGAGGATCTCTCTTGGTGAAGATGTGAATCAAGGCCTCCTCCTTCGATTCTCCAAAGATCAATGACTTTGGATGGTTGAATGAAGAGATCTTGTGGATTTGGTGGCTCTAATGGTGTTGGTGTTCTTGAGCAGCTCGAGCAACTGGAGGAAGAAGATAAGGGTCCCTATTTATAGACAGCCCCCTCCACGAACCGTTTTCTGACCGTTGAAGAAAAGTCAGACCGGAGACTCCGGTCCATACACCGGAGACTCCGGTCTACACCGGAGACTTCGGTCAATCTCCGGACCAGTCTCCGGACTGGCCATCTGACTGACCCAGCCCATTTCTTCACCAGCAACACCGAAGACTCCGGACTTCCAACATCGGAGACTCCGGTCTGACCAAAGTCTCCGGATAAGCTCCGGACTAGTCTCCGGACTGGACATCTGACTGACCCTGCGCATTTCTTCGCCAGCAACACCGGAGACTCCGGACTGTCAACACCGGAGACTCCAGTCTGACCAAGGTCCGAAGACTCCGGCCAATCTCCGGACCAGTCTCCGGACAGGCCAACAGAATGACCCAGCCAAGTCCTGGGAGGCACCACCGGAGCCAGTACCGGAAACTCCGGACCACACCGGAGACTCCGGTCTTGTCAGACCGGAGACTCCGGTCTGGAGTTTCCAGAACAGTGGCAAATGTATGTGGTCTTTTCCCAAGAGGTGTGTCATGTTTATCTATGATAATACCAACCTGTGGACAAAAACAAACGATAAAATGATCTACTTGTTGTTAACGAACACCAAAAGTGATTATGACAATAAATGTCCTTTCAATCTCCCCCTTTTTGGTGTTCGATGACAACAAGTGATTTGCGTGGAATAACATAACATGTGGCTCCCCCTGACTATGTGCAACAAGATAATGAAGTAAATCATGTAAAGAGAGACAAAAATACCAATGATAGAACGCATAGATCTCACATGAGTTACAATAGATGTTGCACACGAGCACATAGTCAGACACACATAAGAACAGTAGATAACACACAAAGTTCAAGTTCGAATAACCAAATAACAGAAAGAAAGACAAATAACGGCAGATAGTCGCAAATCCCGAGTCCCATGCAAAGCGGATGAGAATGTCTTCTCCCCCTTTGGCATCGAAACGTCGAAAAGGGAAAAGACCTATACTAACGCCCCAATGACTCAGTAGTCATCGTCATCCTCGTCGTCCTCGGCATTCTCAATCTCATCCTGGTCATCCTCATCCTGGTCATAGTCATCATCATCCTCAGGGATAGCAGGCCCTTTACCGTGAGGGCGAGAGGAGGAAGTACCCTGGTATCCAAACCCAGAGGTGACATCAGCAAACGTCTGCCAGTCCACCAAACTATCATGTTGGGCATTCCATGCCCCAAATGAGAGAGTGTGATCAGACTCTATGGACTGCTGGGCGCCATGCTCATCATTGTATTCATCTTCACCTTCCTCAGTATCAGCAGCACCCTGATCCTTGATCTCTTTGAGGAGCTTCTCCATGCGGCGGTTGCTTTGGTAAGATGCATGCTGCTGCTTGCGAATGTCAACGTTCATGCAGCAAAGAGTCCTCTCCCAGAAGCTGGCCTTCTTGACCTTCTCATGCACATAGGCTCTAGTCATCGAAGGCATAGGGACATTTGAGGCATTCTTCCGCCGAACTCTGGGTGGAGAGGGAGCCCTCTCCGACTCAGTCTCCTCATCATCATTTCCATATCGGCGCCTTGGAGCTGGCCCCATGTGCCCCTTCTGCTGCAGAGAGACCAGAGTGTGCGCCGTGAGGTGAGGTGGAACGGCATTGGGAGAATCATGCATCTGCGAGTTGATTAGTCTCATAACCAAAGGTGCATATGGAGGAGATTTCTTGAATAGAATTGCATGGAACATCTCCTCGAAAATGAAGTCCACCACATCAATGGGTGCAGCCTCAGCATCTGGTCCAGCATTGAAGGTCCGGTGAGTATGGTACAGGAGGTTGACAAGTCCTCCCCTGAGAGCATCATCATTTCCAGCACTTGGAGCAATAGTATGACGGAAAATCCTCAGCATAAGATTGTAGAGGGGCTTGAGTCCCTTGGAGGCCCCCACAACACCATCGTCATACAGAGGTGCCAGTTTTTGCTTGTTCTCACCCAATGATGCGGAGTGCATGCGCAGTCCCACAGGAGAAGATATGCCGTGGAAAGTCTCAAAGATGACATTGGAAAAGTCATGGAAAGTAGCTATGCAGCGAGTAGTGCCAGTCATCCACACCATAGTCCTAGCAAGATCAGTTCCAAATACCACAGTGGCATAGAACTATTGAATGAGGTGCACACTGTAGTCTTCATGCAGCTCCATCAAGTTGTAGAGACCCAGCTTCTCACAGATCCACAGGGAATCACTGAAATACGGGCTCTAGCGCATTTGCTCAATGTTCATGAACTTCTGAGGGCAAACAGGTGATTTGGTGAGTACACCATACACATCCTTCACGAACACACTCTACTCTTTCCTCCAGAAACGATGGTCATCACTGGTACGAGGTAATGCATAGAAATCTGTCTTCCTCAGCTCACAGAACTCCACTTTAGACATCTTGTTTAGGGACTGGAGGTTGTCATACTTGGCTCTCTTTGCACGTTCCTCCCGTTCAGCCCTTTCTTGATCCCTCTTCATGTAAGCTGCATCACGTGCCTGCTGTTTCCAGTTGGATGGAGGCACGATAAACTGACCCCGAGCTTCATCATAGCGAGGATTGCCCCTTTGGGACTTGGCCTTGGTACGACGAGGGCGACTAGAACCATCACCTGTGAACAGCAGTGAGGGAGATAGCATGAAGATGAGTATATATGTCCCAAAGATACAGTACAGGAGCTTTGATGCATTTCTGGACTACTTTGATCCACCCAGCACCGGAGTCTCCGCACCAGACACCGGAGTCTCCGGCTCAGACCGGAGTCTCCGGTCCAGGGGACCGGAGTCTCCGGCCTGGACTGGAGTCTCCGGACCTAAGGCCGGAGTCTCCGGTCAGGAGGCTCGGGTATGCGATGGGGAGATGCTGGTGAGGGTAAATATAGTAGATCGGGCAATGCATCAAGGCTAAAGTACTAGAGTGCAAGCAAACAAGTGATTCCTATGGACAAATCCGCAACAATCCTCAAAAACACATCTAGGGATGAACCCTAGGAGGAAAAAGGAGAGGAGAGGTACCAGATCTGTCCATGGGATCGATTCCTTCGGTGGGAATGACCCAATGGAGGAGAGGAAGAGGTTGGCCGGTTGCACGGCGGATCCCGGGGGCTACTTGACCTCCGGGGAGGATTTTTGGAGTAGGGGTGACGGGTTTGGAGGTAGGGATGGGGTGAAGAAAGAGGAACTGCTGTTCCAGTTCACCCCGTGCCCCTTCTTTAAGTGACAGAAACCGTCCAGACCGGAGACTCCGGTCTACACCGGAGACTCCGGTGTTTGTACACCGGAGACTCCGGTCCTCCTCGACCAAAAAAATCCAGGAAAGGTGTTTGGGGACATATATGGGAGATAGATGGTTTTTAGGATAGGAGAAAGGGTTTGGGTTGAGACATCAAGCTGTGAAGAACCAATAAGAGCCAAGGAAGTTCAGAAATGATCAGAAACGCTCCAGGAGACAAAAAAAATCAAATGACGAACATGAGTAAGTGCCAACCTCTCAAGTAAGAGAGGGCGGTGGCCTTGGCCACCATATTTGAGTATACTTGGCTTGGCACCTCGAAGATATATCTTGGGTCCATTACCAACACTCATCATTAAGCTCACATATCACTAAATGATATTAAGAGGAATGATTTTGATTGCTTTGGGCATCATGGGGGGAGGGATGGTCCAATCAATTAGGACCGCACTCCCCCTATATCCATGCCTACACCTAGACCAAATATGAGATGAAACATAGGTGAGAGTGCAATAGCATCAAGTCAAGCTCCTTGAATCCACGATATTTAGTTCATTCCTCAAGTAGCAAAATCTTGCTTCATCAAGTGGCTTTGTGAAGATATCGGCAAGTTGATCTTTGGTTGATACATAGGATAGATCAATATCACCTCTCGCAACATGATCTCTAATGAAGTGATGTCGAATATCTATATGCTTTGTCCTTGTGTGATCCACCGGGTTGTATGCAATCTTGATGGCACTTTCATTGTCACATAGAAGAGGCACTTTGTCACAAAGGACACCGTATTCCTTTAAAGTTTGCCTCATCCATAGCAATTGTGTGCAAGCACTAGCAGCAGCAACATACTCGGCTTCGGCGGTGGAGAGAGATATACAGTTTTGCTTCTTCGAAGACCAACATACCAAGGACCTACCAAGGAATTGGCAAGCCCCGGAAGTTTATTTTCTATCATCCTTGTCACCCGCCCAATCAGAATCCGTGTATCCACAAAGAGCAAATGTTGAGCCTCGAGGATACCAAAGACCATAAAATGGGGTATGAACCAAATATCGAAAGATTCTCTTGACCGCCATTAAATGGCTTTCCTTAGGAGCAGCTTGATATCTTGCACACACACCTACACTCAACACAATATCGGGTCTAGATGCACAAAGGTAAAGCAAAGAACCAATCATAGACCGGTATACCTTTTGATCCACATCTTTACCATTAGGATTTTGTTCTAGATGAGTCTTTGTAGCCATGGGAGTAGGAGCTCCATTCAAATCTTGCATTTTGAATCTCTTGAGCATATCTTGAGTATACTTGGCTTGATTGAAGAATGTTCCTCCTCTAACTTGCTTGATCTCAAAGCCAAGAAATACCTTCAACTCCCCCATCAAAGACATCCGGAACCTACTAGTCATAAGCTTTGAGAATTCATCATTAAAAGCTTTGTTAGATGAGCCAAAGATAATATCATCAACATATATTTGGCATACAAAAAGCTCCCCATTGACCCTCTTAGTAAAAAGAGTGGGATCGATTTTCCCAACCTCAAAACCACGGTCAAACAATAACTCTCTAAGGTGCTCATACCACGTGCGTGGGGCTTGCTTGAGCCCATAGAGCGCCTTATCAAGTTTGTAGACATGGTTTGGGAAGTTTGGGTCCTCAAATCCCGGGGGTTGCTTAACATATACCAATTCATTTAAAGGACCATAAAGGAATGCACTTTCTACATCCATTTGTTGCAACTTAAAGTTATGATGTGCCGCATAAGCAAGAAGGATACGGATGGACTCAAGGCGAGCCACGGGTGCATAAGTCTCTCCATAATCAATGCCTTCAATTTGAGAATACCCTTGTGCAACCAGTCTTGCCTTGTTCCTTACTATAATTCCATGCTCATCTTGCTTGTTCTTGAATATCCACTTTGTTCCAATAACATTGCGGCAATCCTTTGGCTTCTCAACTAACTTCCAAACTTTGTTTCTCTCAAAATTGTTGAGCTCTTTGTGCATAGCTTCTACCCAATCCGAATCTTCAAGAGCTTCCCACACTTTCTTTGGTTCAATCATGGAGATGTGTGCTTGGTGTTCACTGAACCTCTTCAATTGTGCTCTTGTGGAAATTCCTTTCCTTAGGTCTCCAACAACATTTTGGAGAGAGTGATCTCTTATTTCCAACATTCTTTCTTTTCTAGCTTCGCGACGAGCGTGGATCTCCTCATTGTTTCTTGGAGGACCCTCTTCATCAATATGATCCTCGTCTTGACCATCAACTTGACCTTGATCATCATTGGATACATCCTCTACATTGGGAGGCAAGGATTGACCTTGGTCTTGATCAAGTGCACTTCTAGCCTCAATTTGAGCACGTCTCAAAACAGTTTGGATGGAGCTTCCTTGGCAAATTGACTTTGCACCACTTGACACCCCATCGAATGGACCAAGCTCCCTTTGACTAGAGTTCACACATTGACCACTTTGTTGAGGATCCACATCTTGTCTTAGGCTTGAGTCAATGTCCTCTTCGGTAGATGGAGCATGTCGAGGTTGTGAAGATGAGGGCTCCACTTGAGTGGAGCATAGTTCTTCTCGATCCGCCATAAGGGGTTCCTCAACGGGGCGGATATAACCCACACCCATTCTTCCTATGGCATCCTGAGGCATTTCATCACCTGCATCACAAGCATCAACACGCCCCCCTTGGGGACCATCATATTCTTCGAAGGTCACACTACAAGATTCTATGACGGCTCCGGAGAGCTTGTCATAGACTCTATAAGTGTGAGATTCGAGACCATATCCAACAAAAATACCCTCTAATGCTTTAGACTCGAATTTAGACAAATGAACACCTTTGATGAGGTAGAAACACTTACAACCGAACACCCGGAAATAAGATATGTTGGGCTTGTTACCGGTAAGTATCTCATATGGAGTCTTGTTGATTTTCTTGCGGAGGTAGAGCCGGTTTGAAGCATGGCAAGCGGTGGAGATGGCTTCGGCCCAGACGTTGTATGGAGATTTAAACTCCGCCAACATGGTCCTAGCCATCTCAATAAGAGTCCGGTTCTTCCTTTTGGCCACACCATTTTGTTGAGGGGTGTATGCAGCGGAATATTGATGTTTAATCCCCTCGTCACTAAGGAAATCATTCAAGGTGTAGTTCTTGAACTCGGTGCCGTTTTCACTTCTTATAACCAATACGGGAACATTGTGTTGCCGTTGAACCAAGTTGATGAAGTCAATAAAGGTCTTTTGAGTTTCACTCTTCAACTTGAAGAAATAAACCCAAGAGTATCTTGAAAAGTCGTCAACAATCACCAAACAATATTTTTTCCCTCCAAGACTTGCATGAGATGGAGGACCGAATAGGTCCACATGAAGGAGTTCCAAGATCTTGTTAGACTTGATTTGGTTCGTGGGCTTGTGTGGAGCGTCATGCATCTTCCCTAGAACACATGCCCTGCAAACACGATCTTTGGCAAAGGAAACATTTTCTTTTAGTCCAATAATATGGCCCTTATTATGGAGACTTTGCAAAGTTCTCATATTGACGTGGGCTAGTCGGCGGTGCCATAGCCAACCCACATCGGCCTTTCCGTATAAGCACATCGTACCTGCAGTGGCTTGCCCCGAAAAGTCCACCACATACAAGTCATTTTCGACGTACCCAACGAAAGCGACCTTGAGAGACTTGCTCCACATGAGGACCACAATATCATTATCAATAAAGACGGCAAAGCCCATCTTTCCAAGAGCACGGACAGAAAGTAAATTGTATCCAAGGGTTTCAACAAGCATGACGTTCACGAGTGTAATGTCGTGAGCCACCACTACCTTGCCGAAACCCATTACCGTAGATTTTGACTTGTTGGCATATGTGACGGTGATTTGATCTTCATTTGACACCAAGTCCTTGACAATAGACGAGCTTCCGGTCATATGACAAGTGCAACCACTATCAAGCACCCATTTTGAACCTCCGGAAGCATAGGTCTACAAAAGATCAAGCTAGTTTTTAGGTACCCATTTTTCAATGGGTCCTCTTTTGTTAGCAACAAGGGTCTTGGGAACCCAAATAGACCAAGCAATATAACCATCATAAGGACCAACATATTGTGCATACACATCACCATAGTAATCATGCATTAGAACATAGTGAGGGTTAGCACTTCCCGCAAAATCGTCATGTGACATAGTTTTGCCAATTGTGGTCTTACTTCCCACAATGGTCTTGTTGGTCTCTAGTGCGGGCTTGTCCTTCTTCTTCTTGTTGTTCTTCTTCTTTGTTTTGGAGACAAAGCCAATTCCCCCTTGATCACCACTACGCCTTTGCTTGCTCAAAAGATCATCAATAGACTTGTTACCTTGTGGAAATGTGGTCTTCGCAAGCACCCCCTTCAACCTAGCATTCTCTTCAAGGATAGTCGTGCTACTCGATGGAATGAAGTTACTAGGTGAAGGAATATTGGCCAATTGAGTTTGAAGCGTTTCATGGGACTTTGTGAGAGACAAGAGTTCACTCTCCAAGGCTTTGTGGGCCTTGTTAAGCAAGCTAAAGTCCTCGGCAAGTTTTTCATGAACCACACCAAACTCAACCTTGTCCTTTTTAGCTCTTTTGTATTTAGCAATAGCATGATCACGCTCTTTAATGAGTTTGTTAACAATGATGTCATTGGTCTCGTCAAGCCCTTCAAGTTTTGACTCAAGGGACAACCTAGTCTCTTGTTCTTCTTCTAGAGCATTGCTTAAAGCCTCTAGTTCAATCATATGTTCATGCCCAAGTTTACATCTAACATCTAGAAGTTCTTGAGTGTGGGAGAGTTGATCTAAGATGTTTCCAAAATGTAGCTTAGCATCACCTTCTAGGTTGGTCATAAACTCATCAAAGGCAATTAATTCCTTTTTAACATCAAGTGACATCTCATCATCAATTTCATCATTATCTAAGTGAGTAGAGCGGGATGATGAATATACCTCCGTTCCTCTTGCCATAAGGCAAGTGGCGTTCTTGGTGGAGGAGTTCTCATTTGGAGAATCGAAGAGTGAGAATGTCGGAGTAGATGTGGTGGCAATAGCAGCCACACCATGAGAAGTTTGCTCTTCGTCATCTTCATCATCTTCATTGTCGGAGGAGTACTCTTCATGAGTGATCAAGACAATTTCTCCCGGCTTCTTGTTGATGGGATTCCTTTTGATGAAGGGTTTCTTGTAAGGTGCCTTGAGAGTATTCTTCAACACAAGCTTACCACCATTATCTTCTCTCTTCTCATAGGGGCAGCTTGCCACAAAGTGATATCGGTCACCACAATTGAAGCAAGTTCTCAACCTAGTGGTGTTCTCTCTTTTCCCATTTGGATTGCTTCTTCGTTGCATTTCCATCTTGGCCTTGGCGGGATTCTTCCAAAAGTTCTTTGCATAGAAAGCCATATATTGACTATGAGCAATCTTGGCATCATCGGGATGGTCCAAGGAGAGGCCTTCATCACTATCATCTTCATCTTCAAAGTCCACAGCTTTGGCCTTTAAAGCAACATTGACCACATTGCTCATACCGAGGGCACGAGCACGGGCATCTTTGGCGTTCTTGGCGGCGACCTTGAAAGCGGCCATCTCTTGCATAACTTCGTTTGAGGTCATGAGATGGTAATTGTGTCTTCCTTGTAAGCTCTTCAAGTCGGTGGGCTCAAAAAGCATGAGTGCACTCACATATTTCCTTTTTATCCATGCATCATCCACATGTGAGGCACCCACATTTCTAAACGCGGTGGCGGTGGTCTTGAGCCTTCGATACATGTCTTCATGATCTTCACCTTCTTTCATGTAGAAACCTTCGGCTTCATTGCTTAGAGCATCATATCTGTTCCTCCTCATACTCTCATTTCCAACAAACAACACAGTGAGAGCATCCCAAGCTTCCTTGGCAATGCTAAAGTGCTCAATGTGTGGGTAATCCTTTGTTCCCAATCCTTGTTGAATCATATGCAAAGCAGTGGCATTGAGTTGGCTATTGACAACCTATCTTCTTGTCAAGTTGTGTGGATCCCCAATAAAGATTCCATGCTCGATGATGTTCCATAGTTCAATGCAAGAGCTGCGCATATGAGTTCTCATTAGTGATTGCCATTGAGAAAAAGTAGCAAACTCTTCTAGCTTAGGTGGGTCACCTCTATTGTACACATGAGGGTGAGGGATGGGAGGATCGGGAGAGTACCAAGAATCACGGTGCTCGCCCTTCCCCCCATCAGGTCGTGTGGAGGAATTAGTATTGTCTAGTTTATCCCCTACCACCATACCTTCGGGGGATACCGGAGTATTCCCTTTAGGTACGGATGGTAGTTCCTCTTGAGGAGATAGGGGTGATGAGCCATCTTTGTCTTTAAGAAGTTGCTCAAGCATCTTCTTGACTTCGTTGACCAAGGAAGAGCTCAATCTTGTTTCCAAGTTTCTGAGATCTTCCATGGTCACCGGGGTTGACTCACTACCACCATCCCCTTCTTGGCTACCCATATTCTCTTAGGCGGTAAAGCCCGAATAAAGAGCCGAGGCTCTGATACCAATTGAAAGGATCGTATGGGCACCTAGAGGGGGAGGGAATAGGTGCTACTTCAAATTTTACTCTTTTTCAAATTAGGGTTTGACAAGAAAGGTAAATTCTCTAGAATATGCAACTATGGTGAATTTACCTATGTAACAAACAAGCACAAACAAACACAAAACTAAGCAAGAACAAGTAAGTAAAGTGCGGTAAAGGATAGAAGTAACCAAAGGAGTGGACGCGGAGACACAAGGATTTGTTTCCCGTAGTTCCTTCCTTTTGAGGGGAAGTACGTCTACGTTTGGAGAGGGGGTGGTTTCGAACCACCAACGCCACGAGAGGCCTCCCTTGTTCTCCGATGAACCTCACCCCAAAGGGCTCGATTCACCTTCCACTATAGCGGCAACCTTCGAGGTGGAAGCCGGCACCTTTACAACAAGTTCGGGGCACACATCCACAACTGAATTGGAGGCTCCCAAATACAAGCAACCTGTCAAGACAAATCAAAGACAAGCTTGTAAGAACCAAATCAAGGTTAGGGTTTCCAAAGAAACACTAGAGCTTGGGGGCCCTCAAGTGAATGAGGGGGAAATGAGGATCTCTCTTGGTGAAGATGTGAATCAAGGCCTCCTCCTTCGATTCTCCAAAGATCAATGACTTTGGATGGTTGAATGAAGAAATCTTGTGGATTTGGTGGCTCTAATGGTGTTGGTGTTCTTGAGCAGCTCGAGCAACTGGAGGAAGAAGATAAGGGTCCCTATTTATAGACAGCCCCCTCCACGAACCGTTTTCTGACCGTTGAAGAAAAGTCAGACCGGAGACTCCGGTCCATACACCGGAGACTCCGGTCTACACCGGAGACTCCGGTCAATCTCCGGACCAGTCTCCGGACTGGCCATCTGACTGACCCAGCCCATTTCTTCACCAGCAACACCGGAGACTCTGGACTTCCAACACCGGAGACTCCGGTCTGACCAAAGTCTCCGGATAAGCTCCGGACTAGTCTCCGGACTGGCCATCTGACTCACCCTGCGCATTTCTTCGCCAGCAACACCGAAGACTCCAGACTGTCAACACCGGAGACTCCGGTCTGACCAAGGTCCGGAGACTCCGGCCAATCTCCGGACCAGTCTCCGGACAGGCCAACAGAATGACCCAGCCAAGTCCTGGGAGGCACCACCGGAGCCAGTACCGGAAACTCCGGACCACACCGGAGACTCCGGTCTTGTCAGACCGGAGACTCCGGTCTGGAGTTTACAGAACAGTGGCAAATGTATGTGGTCTTTTCCCAAGAGGTGTGTCATGTTTATCTATGATAATACCAACCTGTGGACAAAAACAAACGGTAAAATGATCTACTTGTTGTTAACGAACACCAAAAGTGATTATGACAATAAATGTCCTTTCAGGGTTGTTCCGAATAGGTCTTTCTTATCTCTCTCTGATAGCTGACAGTTGTCTCGGGTCTCTATAGGTTGTTTAGTGCATGCTTTGCTGTCGTTTCAGTCCACCATACATATGTAGGCGAGAGACGCCGAATTTAAGACTCGTTGTGTAATGGCTTCAGTACTGACTGCTCTCTCTTTTTCCTTTGCCCTTTATCGGCACCCCTTTTGTTTAGTAGGTTTGAGATCGACGTCGTTAGCAAGGTTACTCTTCCGTCTTAGCCTGGGCAGGGTTATGAACGCCATTGATTATTCTATAGGGATCTTAGACCCATTTGCATCTTATCTGTACTCGGATGTGTATCGTTTTCTAGGTGATTTGGATCTTTGTACTATATATCTGTATTCTTGACTCATGGAGTCGTTGTTGTGTATATATGTTCTATGGGTTCCATCATGGACTAATGTGTAATGGTATTACTTCGTTTTCCACCCACACGAAAGTTCCTGGTGGGCATCTTTGAATCATTTCTATGCGGGTTTGGCGAGAATCGCTAAAACTTGCATATGGTCGATTTGAGGGTGTTACAGGGCACCCTGGCCGACCTAGCTATTCACACGAAGTGCACACACACACGCCGTCGAAACCCATGCATGCACATGACAAATGGTCGACCACCAGATTCAACGGCGTAACAACTCCCACTATGACGAACAATATTGCAAGAGGGAATGGTGAGCTTGTCCCTTTTATCTTCACCGCCAAGGGAGCTCTGACTCCACGAACACAAACACTGCGCGAGAAGCTGTCGAACACAACGGAAGGAACCGACTACCTAAACTCATCTATGACCCACCTCTGCTCGCCACCACCATTGTTGCCACACAAGACGGCAACCAATCTATCATCCACTGGTTCCTTTAGTCATATCAAGCTCAACAAATTATGCTACAAGAGGGCAACATCACAAAAACACCGCCATCATGGACCCCTCGGCTTCAGGGTATCCCGTGGAGCTGTCCTAGGAGGAGAAAGACGAGAGCAATGTCCATAAACGCCTTCAAGAAGGTCACGACATCCACAGGCATCAACGTCGATTGCTCTGCCCATGGCTAGAAGCAAGACATTACCCGACTAATCCTAAAAAATCTTGGTCCTCGAGACCCAATCCAGCCAGACCACCTCATGTTGTATCTTCACCAGATCCAAGGCACCAACGACTTCATCCATGCCGATAACATGCATCGACACAGCGGAGCGCAACCCCATCACTTGAACATGCGATCAAAGGAGTACAAGCACACAATTAAGCCATTGAACATCATATCCTCCGCCACGAGGATATCACCTTGCGTCATCGCCCCTATAATGGTTGTTGCCGTCGGACACCACCGCGTATCTCCTACAGTCTCATGCTACATCACGACTACATCAGCCCACTTCCGGTCAGCCCGAGGCATGGCCAGATCCATGTTGCTTCACGTGCAACGATGCAACTGCGGCACCACCATGCGCCACCTTCCTTCTTGACATGTGGGACTCACATAATGGCCATGTGGTGAAGGGCTCATACCCCTAATATGGCACACAAGCACATCAAGTTGGACCTACCATGATCAAGGAGACAAACAACGGTGACAACTTGAGTTGAAGGAAATAACGGTAAAGAGATAGAGGGGCAATTGCTCCACCACTTTCGGCACCTTCCTAGTGTAAAATTGTAATCAACTATCATACCAACAAATCATGATTAATTTGAAGTTGAAGCCAAGTACTACAATGTAAATGTATAAATAGATAAAGAATTCTATGTGAACCAAAAAAAAAAGTACTAACATTTGCATTTTTTTTGTCAGTAACAAATATGGCGCAACCCAAATTAATCTACTCTACATATTGTGGTCGAACTCACATTGTCACCGCCCACGAGTCGCTTGTGCTGGACTCATATTACACGTGTCACTTTCTTGAGGGTGCGCTTGCGTGGCAAAGCTAGATTATAAATTTTTCTGTGCATACTTTGGAGGTAAATCCATAACAATAAATCCATGCACAAACATAAAGCAATTGTTTATTTTTGGATACTAATAGCTACGCACATATCCACAGCAAGAGATAATATAGATATTAAAGCAGAAGTTCCTCAAGAAAAATTAAAGGCAGCAGGGGTATATAACGGGGTGCAAAGCCAAGATGACTCAACACAAACCAACCACTCGAGCGAGATCGACGCACACCTCACGCACGGACGGTGCGACAGGAACCAAGCAAAGGCAGTAACCGCCGCCATCGCCATGGACAGCACCGTGGACGCAATGGCGGCGGCCTACGACGCGCTGCTCGACGCCGCGGCCGTAGCCATCCGCGATCCCGGCGGCGCGGCGGCGCTTGAGGACCTCAAGTGCTGCCTCGACGCCTTCAACGAGTGCTGCGACCGCGCCGAGGACCTCGTCCAGGTGGCCGCCGCCGGCCTCGGCCCCTCGCCATCTGCTCCCTCCGCCCTCGATTCGCTCTACAGCACCGTGCACGCCATCGAGAAGGATCTCGTCCAGGCCGCCGACGACGACGTCGAAGAACGGGAGGAGAAGGAGGTGGAGGAAGAGAAGGACCCCGCGCCCACGCCGCCGGTAGCGGTGGCGGTGGCGGCAGAAGAGGAGTAGCTCGTTCGTTCGTTCGATCAATCGATGTCGTCCCTTGTTTTTTGTGATTTTGATCTTCTTGATTATTGTGCTAATCGGGTGAGTAATCTAGATCTTGATTAAAAGGGTGAAAAGATAGGAGAACTGAATTAATGTTAGAATGCAGATTAATTCATCGCATTTTCTTTTGGGGGAAATATGCCTTGTGATTGTCGAAATAACAGTGGAGAAAATGAAAGAGAGGGTAGAACTAACCTTGGCTTAGCACATTGCTCGTTCTCATGTTCCTCCTAATGAAAACCATTATCATGATGTATGCATGTTGCAAATCTTTGTTCCGGATATATGGATTAGATCTTGTACTTGTCGCAAATCATATATTTGTGTTGAATAAAAACTAGTTATAGGAGAATTGGGTCATTATTAATTGAGCTTTCCTTTTTGAAATTATTCTAAATTATATTAATAAAAGAAACAAAATACACCAGAAACGTGATAGTTATCCCTAAATAGAAAATGCCCTGCAAAACTGAGAAAATACAAGCAAGCCCTTGGGAGCAAAACATCGAAACAAAATCCGCTGACGTCAAGTCTGAAGGAGAGACAAAGAAGATTAGAGCAACCGCTTGGGTCGTCAAGGTATACCACAAGAGGAAATCTTGTCAGAGTCGCCACGGTATCCACCCGTTGCCTGTGATGGGATCTGATCGAATAAGTCATGCCATAATCTAGGCCAACAACTGGGTGCATGTTGTTAGCTAGAATCAGGAACCTCGGCAGTAGGAGAACGTTATGGGGATAACTAAGAGGCATTGTCGCCATTGGAGGAGCATCCCGTTGGTTACGAATATGACGAACCACCATGTTGAAGCATCGACCTGACACTAAACAGCTCCCACTGGCCCCTTGATGCCGCCAAGAACGCCATTGAGAAGGGGAGGAGGCGGGGATACCTTATATGATGTGTTGCCTTCACCCCCAATCAAGACGCCACCACAAAAACTGAAAACTTCATTACTGACTACAATGTGGACAACCAGAACCCCCATCCTCTAGCCGAGCAGTAGACAGAGGGGAGGAGAACCGTTTCTACCAGGTAGGAGGCAAAGAAAACTTGCGACGGTGGCTAGCGGTAACAAGTGTTTTATTATTTTCCTCTAATCTACTTCCTTCGTTTTAAAATATAAGATGTTTTAGATTTGTAAAAAAAATATATCTAGACTTGTTTTAGTGTGTAGATTCACTCTAAACTTGAGTGAACCTACCAACTAAAAGAAGTCTACATACATTTGCTTCACAAAGCTAAAACATCTTATATTTTAAAAACAGAGGGAGTAGATGACACGTCTATTATTAATTGAGCTTATATAGCATTCCTAAGATAGTTTATCTTCAATAATCACATTTCACACACATGAAAATAAAAAACCTGGTTGCACCGGTGTTGCATAATGCGTAATTCATAAGGAGGAAACTATCTGCAAATCTATTTGCTACAAACAAACTATACCTCATATTATAACACATTTCTAAAATCAGCAATCCATGTAATTGGAAGCTTATGTTAGGGTAATAGACTTATTGTATTACCAGAGGGCCAAAGGCCATAATATATAGTACATGTACAGACGCAAATATACAGGAAACCCCCTAACACACGGGGAAACTACAATATACAAATATATACTCTAACATCCCCCCCCCCCCCCTCAAACTCATGGTGGATCCACAACACTGAGTTTGGAGAGTAAGAGGTCATGCTGCGCTCGAGTTTGTGCCTTTGTAAAAAAATCCGCCAACTGCAAATCTGAAGGCACATAATGAAGCGCAACAACCTGATTCTGCACCTGAGCACGTGTATAAAAAGCATCAACACCAATATGCTTGGTCAGCTCATGCTTGACCGGATCACGTGCAATACTGATAGCACCTGTACTGTCAGACAAAAGTGGAGTGGGAGTCATAACAGAGACCCCAAAATCTGCAAGCAACCACCGTAACCAGGTCACCTCAGCAATCAACAAAGCCATAGTCCGCAGCTCAGCCTCAACACTCGAATGGGAAACCGCTACCTGTTTCTTCGTCTTCCAAGCAACAAGCGAACCACCAAGAAACACACAGTAAGCAGAAAGTGAATGACGATCCGTAGGATCACTCGCCCACGTAACATCCGAGTAGCACTGGAGCTGGAGAGAGCTGGAACTAGGAAAGAAAAGGCGACGAGTGATCGTGCCACGAAGATAACGAAGGACACGGAAGAGATGACTGTAGTGAACGGTGGTAGGAGCTGAGACAAACTGACTCAGAATATGAACAGGATAAGAGATATCAGGACGAGTGACAGCAAGATAAACAAGACTCCCAACAAGATGGCGATAACGCGTGGGATCAGGAAGAGGATCACCATCAGTAGGACGAAGCTTAACATTAAGCTCCATAGGAGTCTCAACAGTGCGCTCATCCCCAAGAGCAGCACGAGCAAGAAGATCCTGAATATACTTTTTTCTGAGAGTTAGAAAAGCCATCAGAAGTGGAGGAGACCTCAATCCTAAGAAAATAGCGAAGAGGACCAAGATCAGTCATAAGAAACTGATCACGAAGACGAGCCTTGACAAAGGCAATATACTCAGGATCATCACCAGTAATGATCATATCATCAACATAGAGAAGAAGAAGAGTGCGTCCATGAGGAGAAGTGTGAACAAATAGCGATGGAGCATGAAAACTAGGAGAGAAACCAGCAGCAGTCACCATAGAGGCAAAACGCTCAAACCAGGCACGAGGGGCCTGTTTCAGGCCATAAAGGGAACGTCGAAGACGGCAAACCATCCCATCGGGAACAGAATACCCAGGAGGAGGCTGCATGTAAACCTCCTCACTCAACTCGCCATTAAGAAAAGCATTCTGAACATCAAGCTGGGACACAGACCAGCGTCGAACAGAAGCAATAGCAAGAAGAGTACACACAGTGGTCATATGAGCCACAGGGGCAAAAGTCTCATCATAGTCACGGTTGTGCTCCTGCTGAAAGCCACGAGCCACAAGACGTGCTTTATAGCGCTCAAGAGATCCATCAGAGCGGGTCTTAATTTTATAGACCCACTTACACGTGATAGGACGAACACCAGGAGGGAGAGAAACAAGATCCCAGGTGCCAGTGCGCTCAAGCGCAGCGATCTCCTCAGCCATGGCAAGCTGCCATTCAGGATGACGCTCGGCATCACGATAAGAAGTCAACTCGGAGACGACAGAGAGACCATACTGACTAGGAGAGTAACGGTCTGGAGCACGACGCCGACGAACAGGACGTGAAGAGGGAAGCTCATCGGCAGAGGACGAATCATCAGAAGAAGAGGAAGAAGGAACAGCAGAGGAAGGGTTCGAAGCCGGAGAACGAGATGGAGAAGAAACTAGGGGAGAACGAGGAGAACTAGGGGAACTAGACGGAGGAGAGGATGGCACCAAAATCGAAGGGGGTGCATCAGAAGTAAGAAGTGGAGAAGAAGGGACAGCAGGAGGTGTATCAGGAAAAAGAAGAAAAGAGATATCATCCACCGGGTAAGTACCAGAGGTGGGGCGAGGATAGAAGGGACGCATCTCATCAAATGTGACATCACGAGAGATGCGCATCCGACGACCAACGGGGTCCCAACAGCGATAGCCCTTATGCTCATCACTGTATCCGAGAAAAACACACTCAACAGACTGAGCGGTCAGTTTGGTGCGTTCGCGAGGAGGTAGAAGGACATAGCAAATGCAACCAAATAAACGAAGAGGCGAATAGTCTAGAGAGCTACCAGAGAGATGCTCGAGAGGAATACCACCTTGAAGGGCAGCAGAAGGCTGAATATTAATGAGGTAAGTCGACGTAGCGACAGCCTCAGCCCAGAAATGCGGCGGAAGAGAGGAAGCAATCATCATAGCACGGGTAGTTTCAAGAATATGATGATGCTTACGCTCGGCGACACCATTTTGAGCATGGGCGCCGGGACACGAGAACTGAGCGAGGGTGCCCTGCTCAGCAAGGACACCACGCAGGTGCTGGGAGATATACTCTCCTGCGGAATCAGCACGAAACACACGAGTAGGCGTAGAATACTGAGTACGAACCATGGCTGCAAAACGCTGATAAATAGAGAGTACCTCACTGCGAGAGCGCATAAAAAACAACCAGGTGTACCGTGAAAAATCATCAATGAATAAAATATAGTATTGATGGCCCCCTTTGGAAGCAAAGAGAACCGGACCCCAAACATCTGAATGAACTAAATCAAAAGGTCGCTGAGATATAGACACACTAGTGGGATAGGGAAGCTGAATTTGTTTGCCTAACCTACAACCCTGACATGAATATAAAGACACATCTCCTGAGACAGACCCTAGAAGAACACGACGAACTAAGGACGATAAACGGGAGCCACAAAGGTGACCCAGACGATGATGCCACTGCTGAAAAGAGCCAGTGACAGAAGCAGCAACCGCAGAAGAACTAGTAGATGAAGTGTCAGTGGATCGAACGCGAAGCCAGTCTAACTCTCATAGCCCCGGAGACTCAAGGATGCGAGGACCAGCTCCAACCAGGGCCTGGGTACGACGGTCCTGAACCGCACAAGAATCAGCGTCAAGAATGACACGACAACCAGAATCAGTAAGCTGACTAGCAGAGAAAAGGTTCATCTTAAGACTAGGAACATGAGAAACGTCAGGAACAGAGAAAGATGAAGTAGAAAGGGTGCCTCGACTAGAAAAAGGAAGAGAGGTACCATCAGCCATGATAACACGGACAGGAGAAATAGGAGAGAGAAGAGCAGAAAGAATAGAGGACGCAGAAGTCATATGAAAAGAGGCTCCAGAATCCAGATACCACGGGGATGACGTACCTGACTGTGTAGAAGGTGGTGGTCGCGCGGTGCCAGAAGAGCTAGGCATAGAACCAGTAGTACCCAACGAGGAAGAGCCTGTAGCAGCGAGTAGACCACGAAGAATGTCCTGATCAGACAGTGCAATAGCAGAAGATCCTGAAGAAGCAGCCTGCCTACGAGCATGGTACTGCTGACGTAAGCTAGGATCCCTCCTCCAGCAGCTAGAGACATCGTGGCTAGGCTTGCCACAGTAGGCACAGGGAGGACGAGGAGGTGTTGTCATACCACGAGGCTGCTAAGGCTGACTCTGGCCCTAGACCGGAGGAGTAGAGAGTATCGGCGGTACTGGAGACCGCAACGAAGACGGTGGCATAGGAGGACCATGAGCAGCAAGTATGGAGGGAACCTTAAGAAGACCAGCACCACGAAGACGAGTCTCCTCAGCACGAAGCTCAGACAGTACCTCAGAGAGCGGAACACGACCACGGGCAAGCAGCTGGGCACGGCGCGGCTCAAACTCCTTACGGAGCCGCGACAAGAACTCAAAAACGCGCTGAAACTCTAGATCCGCGTGCACAGTCAGACAGCAGGGACAGGTGGCACACACAGCTATACGAAGAGAATCAAGCTGACGCCAAATAGCAGCACTCTGAGTATAGAACTCATCAATAGTAGAGTCACCCTGCTGAAGAGCATGCTCCTGGCGAACCATAGACCGGTAAAGAGCATCCCCAGACGGCTGATAGCGCTGACGAAGAAAAGCCCACTGAGCAGCAGCAGTGGGAAGACCCATGAACTCAGCAGCATACTGAGGCAGAACATTGGAAGTGAGAACAACAGCAGCATGAGCATCCTCATCTATCCACTGAGTGTAGTCAGTCAGATCCTGAGGAGCATCGGGGGAAAGAGCAATAGGCGACGTAGGAACAGCGGGGCGCGGCGGACAGGAGACCTCGCCAGTAAGCACACCCAAAAGACGAAGACCGCGCATGTGGACGCGCATAAAGGCAGCGAAATCAGGATAATTCGCGCCATCAAAAATCACCGGACAGCTAGGAATCGCAAGATAGCCTGATGAGGAAGACTTTTTTTTGCTATTTTTTTTGCTTTTTTTGACGAAAATCAGATCAGATCAGATCTGATCAGATCCGCAACACACAGCAACAGCCGCCGCGGACGGGGCCGACTGTCAACACCCGGATTTTTCAATCCTAGATGCCTGTTATGCCATACATCGCAATCCCAGGATTACCATTTTTGCGAGACATAACAGAATTGGATACCATAGTACTTCATCCATTACAACGATACATAAGTTCTTACACAAATAGGGATCTCATGATCTAGTCCTTAATACAACATCAAGCAGCAGAATACGTAATAATAACGGTAGCGTAGGCGAGGCTCCATCTTCGGGGTCACAGGCAATGCTGACGATGGGAGATGATCCTAGTTGTCGTAACCTTCCTGGGGTCCATCCTCCAGGTACTCCTCTTCATAGTCTGGCCATGGGAATAGCTAGGGACAAAGCCATGAGTACTCTTTAAGTACTCGCAAACTAATACTAACAAATAAAGGGGTTTTTGGATAATAGGACACTAGGCTCTAGGGTTGTTTTGCAAAAGCCAGGTTTATAACTACTAAGTTCCAAAGCTAGTCACAATTTTATAACTCCTAAGTGGGATCTTGTATTTCCAGTCACAACTCTGTTGTGGTCAAGTCAAAGTCTCAAGTCGTTTCACAAATCATTTTGAAAAGTCTGACGGGGGAACAGTATGGCCACTCCAACTGTCCATAACCGCGGACGCGGCTATTCGAATAGTTTGACACTCTGCAGAGATTGTACACTTTCACCACAACATTCGATACATCCGTCAGGAACAAATCCTGAATTCACCATACTCAGTATGCGGATAATCAATCCTAACCTTTCAATTACACTCCCTAGTATAAGCACCTCTCCTGTGAGTTTGGCCTCCCAACCATGACCACTGTCATCTTGGGTACTGCACAGGTGGACAATCTTCACAAGGTAGCCTCAGCTCAGACCTTGGCCGTGAGGGAACTAATACTAAGGTATATAAGTTTCCAGTCAAGCCCTACCCAATATTCGGGTATTGTGGTTGTACGATAAAATTGGAATGGTATCGCATCCAGACAACCATCATTTTTATAAAGGGCTAAGGCTCATGCCTCAACATTTTCATCACCAAAATCATCAAGTGTTTGGAAACACATGTCCAAAACATTTCAATAGAATGATCCATCATTCCAAGGTTTTCATAACCATTTTTCCACCAAGTATTCCCATCTAAAGTTGGTCAAGTTTTATGCTTAGCACTAGCATCTACAGGTGGGGGGTAGTACTAATGGGGGGTGGTAACTAGTGGGGTTTCAACTAAGTCCAACCTCATATCATAAGCTGATATCAAGGTTTCTAGCTTAGGCCAAATTTTATGCTCTTTATGCAACCTTCAGCACAACTGTCTAGTATCTACCAAACTCTTAGGTAGGCTCCAAGTAAGCTTTGATAAAGAAATAAAGTAAGAAGCTTGCCATAAAACTAGGATTGGGTTAGCAAGCTTAAGGCATATAGTAATCATATTACAAGCATGGGTTTGTGGCAACAATAGGGTATCTGGCAAGTGTTAGCTTGCATTGTTCAACTTGGTTAGTATAGCTTGCATAGTAAAGCTTGCATAGGTATAGTATCTTGCAAGTGTTAGCTTGCCTTGTGCAGAGCAGTGGTTGAAGTTTTCCTCGGCTTCCTCTTCGTAGTATCCTCCTTCCTCCTCGTATCCTTGGTCGGTACTACCGTCTATGAATAAGTACGAGGTACACAATCACCAAACAATACTTAACTACTTACAATCATCACACACAAGGGTCCTATAGATGATCTATCATCATCTCTAACATTACAAGGTTAAGGATTGGTTTAAGTCTTTTTATTTTAGAAAAGTAATTTCTATTCATTGAAAAACTACTTAAGATTTAATATTCTCCAAACTAAACATGGGATCATGTTGACACATGTCATCACCACATATTGTAGTCCATGGGAATGTGATTTAAAGTGGTGTCACAATTTAATAAGGTTTTACCCTTTTATTTTAATTAATTAAAGTGGCTAGAAATGCTTATGAAGCATTCTTTTATTCCTTGAACCATATTTCTGCAAGTAACCTATATATATTTTTATATATTCTGAAAGGTATGGTTGAATGTGATTTTTGAGAGTTGGAATCAACTCAAAAGTATTATGGTTTAAATTTGAAAAATGTTTGAATGCAGAAAAGCTTCTGCCTTGTTATTTTTGCTATGGGTGATCTACAGATCCAAATGACTTGAATCCAACGGGCTTGGATTAAGCATTCACAGACCTTTCCAACAAAACTGGTTTCATCTAATTTGGTGCACTAAATCGATCTGGTTGATTTTTTAAGTTGGGTACAGAAGTGTGTTTGAAATTAAAAAGAAAAGATTTAATTTGAATTGCTAGGCTGCGCAGGAAATTCTAACGGGCCGGCCTGCTAAGCGCAGTGCTCCCGCGGGCTGCTTAAGTGGGTGTCCCCACTCGTCAGTGACACGGGGTTGGGCGAAGCGGTATGGGGCAATGTGGTTCGTTCGATCTGGTTCTAATCCAACGGCTGAGGGTCATCGTCGACGCGAGACAGCTCCGGCGAGAACGAAACCTAGCGCGGCCAGTGAGGGGTGCTGGGGGCTCACCGGGGTACGGGCGAGGGTCGGCGAGGCGGGCGAACGACGAAGTCGACGACGGCGAACCTCCTGGTACCGGTGGCTTCTCCTGGGGCGGCTCTAATCGCTAGCTCCTTTCTTCTCCAGCAGCGGCAGGCTCCAGTGAAATTCCGGCGAGGTGGTGCTCGCCTTGCTCTGAGAATGGTGTGGCACGATCAGTGAGGAGAGGGGAGTGAGATGGTGTGAAGAAATCATGCGGGGGTGGCCTCTATTTATAGTCGAGCGAGGGGACCGTCGGGGCGCAAGGTGAGCTCGTCGGAGGCGACGTTACAGGCAGCTAATGGCATGGGAAAGGGTAGGGGACGGTGCTGTGTCTCCTGGCGATGCTCAACGACATGGTCGCGAGGCATGGGGCGGTGTGGTTTGGTCTGGAACGGGCGGTTCTCTGCGCGGCAGAGGCGGCGTTCTCGACGGCGGGCGGTGGCTGTATGGCGCGGGGCGTTAAACGGGGATGTCTGGCGGTCTCCTGGGTCGGTGGTGATCGTGTGTGCGCGCGGTGAGGGCGGCGCGCGGTCTGTGGGTGATGGTCGAGGGTGGCGCTCTGGCGCACGCTCGGCATGGTCTGGGCGTGTCTTGTGCGCGTGGTCCAGGGCTTGGCAACGCTCGCGGCTGGGACAGGCAGTGGCGGTGGACGGTGGGATGCCTCCCAGACATGCTGGCTAGGCTTGCTGCTGCTCCTAGCTTGCTGTCCACATTGGGGTGACATGGGGTTGCTCGGCTGTTCACCATTAATGGCAATGGCAAGCTCACAGGGGTGCTAGTGCTGGTCTAACCTTGCTAGATGATCTACTGGATTGTGTGAGAGCTAACTAGGGAACAAGTTAGGCTCAAAACACTGCACACTATAGTGTTTGTTGTTTTGTTTGATTTGTGTCTGCAACCTGTTTGATGAAATGGCCGCATGAAATCAAGTTTTGAATTTTGAAATGAATTTTGGTGGGTTTTCTAGATTGGTTCTGGTGAGTCTGCAGATGCTTGGGTTTTGAAAGTTGAGCTTGTTTGAGTGGGTTTTGAAAAGGTGGGATCTTCCCATATGAAGAAGATTCAATTTTGAATTGCCACTTAAACTATGCATTTGAAAGTTTCTGGATGATCACAAAGTGGGCCTTGATACTTTTTTATGAGTACATTCAAGGGGTGCAAAGATCCAGAAAAGTTTCTGTTAGGTTTTGAAAGTTTGAGACAGCCAAAGTAGGCATGGGAGTTAAATTGGTCAAAATTACCATTCACTTAATATATTTGTTTTGACTTATTTTTCTTTAGGAAAAGTGTGGGGAATGTTTTAGATGATGTTCTTTTCACCTAAGAAACATTTTACAAGCAATGGATCACACAAACAAGGTGGTTTTAAAGAAATTCAAAATCCATGCATACACATATACATGCATTCATGAATTGATTTTGAAAAGTTTTTGTTAACCCTAAACTTTAGGATTAGTGTTTTGTTGATCTAAGTTTGATATTTTTGGGATGTTACAAACCTTCCCCCCTTAAACAAAATCTCGTCCCGAGATTTGAAAAAGGACGAAAAGATTACCTAGGATTTGAAGAGATCTAGAAACTCCGTCCTGATGTGATCTTCGCGTTCCCAGGTAGCTTCCTCTTCTGTGTGGTTGCTCCACTGAATCTTGAGAAACTTGATGCTTCGGGTTCTGGTCGTTCGAAAGGCTTCCTCCAATATACGGATGGGTACTTCGGGATAGGTCAGGTCATCATTGATCTCTATGGTCTTATGATCGATATTCTTGAACACTTCGGTCTTCTCGGGGACTTCGAGACATTTGCGAAGTAACGAGATATGGAACACATTGTGCACCGCTGACATCTCTTCTGGTAGCTCGAGTTGATACGACACTTCTCCTCGACGGTTCAAAATTTTGAAAGGTCCGATATATCTGGGGGCTAACTTTCCTTTGAGTTGGAAACGCTGCATTCCCTTCAATGGCGACACTTTCAGATAAACAAAATCTCCAATGTTGAAGGCGAGGTCTCGACGTCTCTTGTCGGCGTAACTCTTTTGTCGGGATTGGGCTGTCTTGAGGTGCTCTCGAATCTTGTGAACCTTCTCTTCTGCTTCTCGTAGGATGTCTGGTCCGAAAATTTGACTCTCTCCTACTTCCGACCAGTTCAAAGGGGTGCGGCACTTTCTTCCGTACATGAATTCAAATGGGGCCATTTGCAAACTGGCTTGGTAACTATTGTAGTAGGAAAATTCTGCAAACGGCAGACAGTCTTCCCACTTGGATCCATATTCTAACACACATGCTCTAAGCATATCTTCGAGTATTTGGTTTACTCGCTCCGTTTGTCCATCGGTCTGAGGGTGATACGCGGTACTGAAATCTAGGCGGGTTCCTAAACCTTCCTGGACCTTCTTCCAGAATCTGGAGGTAAACTGAGTTCCTCGATCCGATACGATATTCTTTGGGACTCCGTGCAAACTAACGATCCTAGCGATGTACAACTCTGCTAGCTTCGAACTCTGATAGGTAGTTTTAACGGGCAAGAAATGGGCGACTTTGGACAATCTGTCCGCTATGACCCAAATAGAGTCATTTCCCCTACTAGAAGTAGGTAGTCCAGTGATAAAGTCCATTCCTACAGAATCCCATTTCCATTCCGGAATTTGCAAAGGTTGCAACAATCCAGCGGGTCTTTGATGTCCTGCCTTGACTCGCTGACATATATCACACTTGGCGATATAGCTTCCGATTTCTCTCTTCATCTTATGCCACCAAAATTGCTCTTTCAAATCTTGATACATCTTAGTTCCTCCGGGGTGGATAGAATAAAGAGTATCATGAGCCTCCTTCAAGATAACTTCTTTTAACTCAGAATCTGCTGGTACACAAAGGCGTCCTTTGTACCACAAAACTCCTTCTTCGTCCTCGGTGAATCCGGGTACTTTGCCTGTACCGATACGACGTTTAATTCCGTCGATACTAGCATTTCCTTTCTGCGCCTCCTTAACCTGACTGATCAAAGTGGGCTGAAGTTCTATGCTAGCCAAAAATCCTTCACTTACTAATTCTATTCGAAAATCTTCCATCTCTTTGTGCAAACTTGGTTGCTCCTTCAAAATCATGGAGTTCAAGCAGCACGGCAATCTGCTAAGGGCATCGGCTACTACGTTGGCTTTTCCAGGGTGATAGTGAATGTCCAGGTCGTAATCCTTGATTAGCTCAATCCATCTTCTCTGCCTCATATTCAGATCCTTCTGAGTGAATATATACTTTAGGCTCTTGTGATCCGAATAAATCTCACAACGGTTTCCCATAAGGTAATGTCTCCATGTCTTCAGGGCTAGAACTACGGCTGCGAGCTCAAGGTCATGGGTTGGATAATTTTGTTCATGTTGCTTCAATTGTCGCGATAGATAGGATATAACTTTGCCTTCTTGCATTAGCACACATCCGAGACCAATCTTGGATGCGTCACAATACACATCGAAGGGCTTCGCGATATCCGGCATGATCAAGATTGGGGCTGAAATCAATCTCCTTTTGAGTTCTTGAAAACTCGCTTCACACTTGTCTGTCCATTCAAACTGCTTGTCCTTCTTCAGCAATTGGGTCATGGGTCGGGCGATACTAGAGAATCCTTCTACGAATTTGCGGTAATATTCCGCCAATCCGAGAAAAGCACGAACTTGGGTTTGAGTGGTTGGGGCTTGCCAATCTTCTACATCTTTCACTTTGGCAGGGTCAACGGCAATTCCTCCGGCTGATACAATGTGACCGAGAAATCCTACTTCCTGTAACCAGAATTAACATTTGCTAAATTTTGCATACAGCTGATGCTCTCTAAGGGTTCCAAGAATGGTCCTTAGGTGTAGCTCATGTTCTTCTTCCTATTTGGAATAAATCAGAATGTCATCGATGAAAACAACGACAAACTTATCCAGGAAGTCCATAAAAATCTTATTCATGAGGTTCATGAAATAAGCGGGGGCATTGGTTAATCCAAAAGACATGACTGTATACTCATACAATCCATATCTGGTGGTAAAGGCAGTCTTTGGAATATCCTCTGCACGAATTTTGAGTTGATGATAGCCAGTTCTAAGATCAATCTTAGAAAACACCTGGGCACCGGTCAACTGATCAAACAAAACATCTTGGGCAAGGGGTACTTGTTCTTGATGGTGACATCATTCAACTTTCGATAATCCGTACACAAACGGTTACCTCCATCCTTCTTGTCCACAAACAAGACAGGTGACCTCCATGGGGACGCACTTGGTTGAATCAATCCGATTTCTAACATGGAATCCAACTGCTTCTTCAGTTCTTCTAGTTCTGACGGGTTCATACTATAGGGTCTCTAGGCTATGGGTCCTGTTCCGGGGATTAGTTCGATGATAAACTCGATATCCCTATATGGGGGCATACCAGGCAAAACATCTGGAAATACATCGGGGTATTCACAGACTATCCGAACTTGGTCAATGGTAGGTTGGGCTAGACTCTTGTTACACTTGAATTGGCGAGGTAAGGTTTCAGATATATGCTCGACTGATACTCCAGTGGTACTGGTCATGGTAATGGCTTTCTTGGCACAGTCAATCATTCCTTTATATTTGGACATCCAATCCATTCCTAGTACTACTTCCAAACCTTTAGTTCCGAGTACTATTAGGTTAGCATAAAAATCTATGCCATGGATTCGGATAGGGACGGCTTTGCAAATTTGCCTAGCCTTGGTGGTCGATCCGGGAATTTGTACAATCATCACATGCTTCAGTTTGGTTGGTTGAATTTTACTAGTGCATGCAAATTCTTCGGTGACAAATGAATGCGATGCACCAGAATCAAACAACACTCTTGCGAGTACTGAATTAACAGAAAACATACCCAGCACGACGTCTGGCGCTTCCTGAGCTTCTTCAGCATGCATGAGAAAAAGGCGGCCATTGCGGTTGAGTGAATTTCCTGGGGCAAATCTTCTCCCTGGTTGGACACGACGCTGCTGCTGAGCTGGGACATTGGTATTAGGGGCTGTAGCGTTCTTCTTGTTGGGGCACTCGTTGGAACAGTGGCCTTTATTTCCACAGTCATAACAGGTCACTTGTGACTTGTCCTTGGCTGCGACAGGCACAGCATTGCTTCCAGTCCTCGGGGCAGTATTGGGGTTGGCGGTAGCATGGTTGGTGTTGAACTTGGGTGGGGCACGGGTGAAATTGCTAGCATTGCCGGGGTTGTTGTGATTTCCTCCGGTTCTAGGGTTTCCACGGTTGGGATAGGTCGGACGGGTCATAGGGGGTCTGTTGGTTCTTGGGGCAAATCCTGGAGATGGGTTGGGGCGATACTTTGGGGTCTGATGGGTTCCTGGTTGATGCATCATGCGACGCTTGCGGTTCTCATTGGCCTGGTTGATCTTTCCTTCCATCTGGATAGAGGAGTCGACAAGGGATTCAATATCAGCAAAGGGAATATTGACTAACACTGTCTGCATCTCGTCATGCGGACCATTCAGGAATCTTTCTTTCTTCTTGGCTTCGGTGTCTATCTCATCCGGGGCATACCTAGCTAATGACAAAAATTTGTCACGGTATTCCACTACAGTCATCCTTCCTTGCTTCAATTCTCTGAACTCGTCTCTCATTCTCTTGATCAAACCTGGCGGCGCATGGGTTCTGCTAAACTTGACCTTGAATTCCTCCCAGGTCATCATTTGGCCTCTGGTCATTGCACGAACACTGTTCCACCATGCCCTGGCATCTCCGGCTAGATAATGAGTGGCGAACAAGACTTTCTCATTGGCTTCTACTCCGGCTACTTCCAAGTTATTCTCCATAGTTTGCAGCCAATCATCGGCGTCTAGGGGTTCTTCTGACTTGGTGAAAACGGGTGGGTTGGTATTCTGGAAATTCTTGAGCTTAGATCCGTGGTTGTCCTGATTTCCATGGCCTTGGTTGTTGTGGGCTAGCTGGGCTATCTGTTGCAGAGTGGCTAGGTTGGCTTGACGTTCCGCTCTTTCAGCTTCGCGGTCAGAAGTCAACATTTGCAGGATCTGCAACATCGGGTCCGGGGCTGAACCACTTCCTCCACGTGGCATCTGAAGATTGATATAGATCATGAGAAAAGAGGGAAATTTCTAAGGTTTTGGGTCTTTGAAAAGTTTTTAGAGTTTGACTCAGGTTTTCTAGCAACTTGCTTTTTCATTCATTCACTCATAGCACACAGTACAATACACACCACAACAAAGAAAAACAGATGGTTTTAAGAACCATTCTGGGAACTATGATACAGTGGGACCGACTCTACTCACTATGCTAGTGCTCAGTGCTACTACTGCTCGGAGTCTGTGGCTTCATCATCTTCTGAATCATCGATGAAGGCGAAATCGTCCTCATCGGTGAAGAAGTCCATGGCCTGATCCTCCAGAAAATCATCGTCATCGCTGAGATAGGAGTAAGGGTCTCCACGAAGATCTTCTCCGGCATTCTCCCTTTCCTCTAACTGCATGTCTCTCTCATGGATGGTCTCTTCCAGAGATGAGATACGATGGCGAAGACGGGCAATAATGCGCTCCTTCTTGTCGAGCTGACGGCGGCGAGACTTGCGATCCTTTGCTAGCATGGCGATGGTCTGATCCTTCGTCTTGATGATGGCAGACTTGTGGTTGCAATAGTCACGGCAGTTGTCCAGTTCCTGCTGACGATCATACATCATGAAGCTAAGGTGGTCCAATTGAGTCTTCAGCTAGGGGTGGTATGGGGCTTCCAGTGGTTGACCATTTGCATCACGTCTTGGGCAAAACTCAAAGCGAGTACCCTTGATCTGATTGATGCTCTGTCCACACAGACGAGAAAGAGCTTCCTGCATTGCTCTGGCAAGTCCATCAAGCCAGTTGTTTTCCCTCAAGGTAAACTGAATTCCCTCCACAGTGGGAGGTTCAATCTTTCCTCGGAGACTTGCAACATTTAGCCACTGCAGATCTTCTCCTCCTTGATCATTGAGCTGAGCTCCGAAGAACTCGGGATGCGGGCGCTCCAGAAGTTCCGAAAGCTGATCCAGATCCCTCTCAAAGATAAGGTCTCCTCCATTCCCGAGTTGGTAAAACTTGCTGTACTTCACGTCCATCTATAAAAATAGAGGATGAGTAGATTAGCAAAGTGATCAAGTGGGTCAAAATTTTATATATTTTGCAAGAGTTTTTGAGGAACATGAAGTTTATTAAAGAATTAAAGAGGTAAGAATGAGAATAAGTTTTCGTAAATAGTTTTGTTCTTGAGTTTTGAAACTAAGTTTTTTTGGTTCAGCGTCCAATCTAACTAGGGTCTCCTATGGTCAGGATGGCTCTGATACCAACTTGTCAACACCCGGATTTTTCAATCCTAGATGCCTGTTATGCCATACATCGCAATCCCAGGATTACCATTTTTGCGAGACATAACATAATTGGATACCATAGTACTTCATCCATTACAACAATACATAAGTTCTTACACAAATAGGGATCTCATGATCCAGTCCTTAATACAACATCAAGCATCGGAATACATAATAATAACGGTAGCGTAGGCGAGGCTCCATCTTCGGGGTCACAGGCAATGCTGACGATGGGAGATGATCCTAGTTGTCGTAACCTTCCTGGGGTCCATCCTCCAGGTACTCCTCTTCATAGTCTGGCCATGGGAATAGCCAGGGACAAAGCCATGAGTACTCTTTAAGTACTCACAAACTAATACTAACAAATAATGGGGTTTTTGGATAATAGGACACTAGGCTCTAGGGTTGTTTTGCAAAAGCCAGGTTTATAACTACTAAGTTCCAAAGCTAGTCACAATTTTATAACTCCTAAGTGGGATCTTGTATTTCCAGTCACAACTCTGTTGTGGTCAAGTCAAAGTCTCAAGTCGTTTCACAAATCATTTTGAAAAGTCTGACGGGGGAACAGTATGGCCACTCCAACTGTCCATAACCGCGGACGCGGCTATTAGAATAGTTTGACACTCTGCAGAGACTGTACACTTTCACCACAACATTCGATACATCCATCAGGAACAAATCCTGAATTCACCATACTCAGTATGCGGATAATCAATCCTAACCTTTCAATTACACTCCCTAGTATAAGCACCTCTCCTGTGAGTTTGGCCTCCCAACCATGACCACTGTCATCTTGGGTACTGCACAGGTGGACAATCTTCACAAGGTAGCCTCAGCTCAGACCTTGGCCGTGAGGGAACTAATACTAAGGTATATAAGTTTCCAGTCAAGCCCTACCCAATATTCGGGTATTGTGGTTGTACGATAAAATTGGAATGGTATCGCATCCAGACAACCATCATTTTTATAAAGGGCTAAGGCTCATGCCTCAACATTTTCATCACCAAATCATCAAGTGTTTGGAAACACATGTCCAAAACATTTCAATAGAATGATCCATCATTCCAAGGTTTTCATAACCATTTTTCCACCAAGTATTCCCATCTAAACTTGGTCAATTTTTATGCTTAGCACTAGCATCTACAGGTGGGGGTAGTACTAATGGGGGGTGGTAACTAGTGGGGTTTCAACTAAGTCCAACCTCATATCATAAGCTGATATCAAGGTTTCTAGCTTAGGCCAAATTTTATGCTCTTTATGCAACCTTCAGCACAACTGTCTAGTATCTACCAAACTCTTAGGTAGGCTCCAAGTAAGCTTTGATAAAGAAATAAAGTAAGAAGCTTGCCATAAAACTAGGATTGGGTTAGCAAGTGGGTATGGTCACATACGCTTAAGGCATATAGTAATCATATCACAAGCATGGGTTTGTGGCAACAATAGGGTATCTGGCAAGGGTTAGCTTGCATTGTTCAACTTGGTTAGTATAGCTTGCATAGTAAAGCTTGCATAGGTATAGTATCTTGCAAGTGTTAGCTTGCCTTGTGCAGAGCAGTGGTTGAAGTTTTCCTCGACTTCCTCTTCGTAGTATCCTCCTTCCTCCTCGTATCCTTGGTCGGTACTAGCGTCTATGAATAAATACGAGGTACACAATCACCAAACAATACTTAACTACTTGCAATCATCACACACAAGGGTCCTATAGATGATCTATCGTCATCTCTAACATTACAAGGTTAAGGATTGGTTTAAGTCTTTTTATTTTAGAAAAGTAATTTCTACTCATTGAAAAACTACTTAAGATTTAATATTCTCCAAACTAAACATGGGATCATGTTGACACATGTCATCACCACATATTGTAGTCCATGGGAATGTGATTTAAAGTGGTGTCACAATTTAATAAGGTTTTACCCTTTTATTTTAATTAATTAAAGTGGCTAGAAATGCTTATGAAGCATTCTTTTATTCCTTGAACCATATTTCTGCAAGTAACCTATATATATTTTTATATATTCTGAAAGGTATGGTTGAATATGATTTTTGAGAGTTGGAATCAACTCAAAAGCTATTATGGTTTAAATTTGAAAAATGTTTGAATGCAGAAAAGCTTCTGCCTTGTTATTTTTGCTATGGGTGATCTACAGATCCAAATGACTTGAATCCAACGGGCTTGGATTAAGCATTCACAGACCTTTCCAGCAAAATTGGTTTCATCTAATTTGGTGCACTAAATCGATCTGGATTGATTTTTGAAGTTGGGTACAGAAGTGTGTTTGAAATTAAAAAGAAAAGATTTAATTTGAATTGCTGGGCTGCGCAGGAAATTCTAACGGGCCGGCCTGCTAAGCGCAGTGCTCCCGCGGGCTGCTTAAGTGGGTGTCCCCACTCGTCAGTGACACGGGGCTGGGCGAAGCGGTATGGGGCAATGTGGTTCGTTCGATCTGGTTCTAATCCAACGGCTGAGGGTCATCGTCGACGCGAGACAGCTCCGGCGAGAACGAAACCTAGCGCGGCCAGTGAGGGGTGCTGGGGGCTCACGGGGGTACGGGCGAGGGTCGGCGAGGCGGGCGAACGACGAAGTCGACGACGGCGAACCTCCTGGTACCGGTGGCTTCTCCTGGGGCGGCTCCAATTGGTGGCTCCTTTCTTCTCCGGCAGCGGCAGGCTCCAGTGAAATTCCGGCGAGGTGGTGCTCGCCTTGCTCTGAGAATGGTGTGGCACGATCAGTGAGGAGAGGGGAGTGAGATGGTGTGAAGAAATCGTGCGGGGGTGGCCTCTATTTATAATCGAGCGAGGGGACCGTCGGGGCGCAAGGTGAGCTCGTCGAAGGCGACGTTACAGGCAGCTAATGGCATGGGCAAGGGTAGGGGACGGTGCTGTGTCTCCTGGCGATGCTCAACGACATGGTCGCGAGGCATGGGGCGGTGTGGTTTGGTCTGGAACGGGCGGTGCTCTGTGCGGCAGAGGCGGCGTTCTCGACGGCGGGCGGTGGCTGTATGGCGCGGGGCGTTAAACGGGGATGTCTGGCGGTCTCCTGGGTCGGTGGTGATCGTGTGTGCGCGCGGTGAGGGCGGCGCGCGGTCTGTGGGTGATGGTCGAGGGTGGCGCTCTGGCGCACGCTCGGCATGGTCTGGGCGTGTCTTGTGCGCGTGGTCCAGGGCTTGGCAACGCTCGCGGCTGGGACAGGCAGTGGCGGTGGACGGTGGGCTGCCTCCCAGACATGCTGGCTAGGCTTGCTGCTGCTCCTAGCTTGTTGTCCACATTGGGGTGACATGGGGTTGCTCGGCTGTTCACCATTAATGGCAATGGCAAGCTCACAGGGGTGCTAGTGCTGGTCTAACCTTGCTAGATGATCTACTGGATTGTGTGAGAGCTAACTAGGGAACAAGTTAGGCTCAAAACACTGCACACTATAGTGTTTGTTGTTTTGTTTGATTTGTGTCTGCAACCTGTTTGATGAAATGGCCGCATGATATCAAGTTTTGAATTTTGAAATGAATTTTGGTGGGTTTGCTAGATTGGTTCTGGTGAGTCTGCAGATGCTTGGGTTTTGAAAGTTGAGCTTGTTTGAGTGGGTTTTGAAAAAGTGGGATCTTCCCATATGAAGAAGATTCAATTTTGAATTGCCACTTAAACTATGCATTTGAAAGTTTCTGGATGATCACAAAGTGGGCCTTGATACTTTGTTATGAGTACATTCAAGGGGTGCAAAGATCCAGAAAAGTTTCTGTTAGGTTTTGAAAGTTTGAGACAGCCAAAGTAGGCATGGGAGTTAAATTGGTCAAAATGACCATTCACTTAATATATTTGTTTTGACTTATTTTTCTTTAGGAAAAGTGTGGGGAATGTTTTAGATGATGTTCTTTTCACCTAAGAAACATTTTACAAGCAATGGATCACACAAACAAGGTGGTTTAAAAGAAATTCAAAATCCATGCATACACATATACATGCATTCATGAATTGATTTAGAAAAGTTTTTGTTAACCCTAAACTTTAGGATTAGTGTTTTGTTGATCTAAGTTTGATATTTTTGGGATGTTACACCGACAGGCCGGGCGGCGGCCAGGAGGCGGCGGCGGTGGCTAGGCGATGGCCGGGAAGCGGTCGGGAGACGGCGGCCGGGCGGCAGACGGCGACAGGCCGGCGGGCGGGCAGGGCGGCGGCCGGGGCGGATCGAACGGGCGACAGCGTCCGGGGAGGACGGGGCAAGCTCGCAGGAGGCGAGGGAGAGGCAGCGGCGGCGGCCGGGCGCGGCGGCAGGAAGCCGGGACGGGCAGCGACGACGGCTGCGAGGAGAGGAGCTACCTTACAGCTCTGATACCATGTTAGGGTAATAGACTTATTGTATTACGAGAGGACCAAAGGCCACAATATATAGTACATGTACATGCGCAAATATACAGGAACCCCCCTAACACACGGGGAAACTACAATATACAAATATATACTCTAACAGCTTAATCCGTTGTAGTACTTTGTTTATGTTATCTGGAAGCAATCCATGTACTCCCTCCGTTTCGGTTTACAAGTCCTACACGTATATCTAGGTTATCAATTTGACCTATATAATTTAAATTATATAATATAAAAATTATATCATTGGAAAATACAAAGTCTAAAGTTTCCGGTGATATATTTTTTAAAATATATACATCATATTAAGTTGCTGAATTTGGCGACATAGAACTACGTGCAGGACTTGTAAACCGAAACGGAGGGAGTAATTGGCTTTGTTGTTGCTATTGCTGCTAGTTATAGCATGTTCCTAACAATCAAGGCCAGATCAATACCGAACAGAGCCACAAATGTATCTAGGGCATCGCTTGGGTCCACTAAACACACAGTAACATGCCAATCTAGAATTCTAATAAGGTGAACTTTGCCATTTAAAATTCCACCATGAAGGTACTATTGACTTGAAAGTTTGAGGTCTTGTACACAAGGGTGTGTTCGGTTTCAGAACCAGAAGGACTAGAACGGAGTGAGTCTATTCCGAGGACATGGGACGGTTCCGACCCGTGTTTGGTTCGGAAAAGAACGAGGAACGGAATGGTTCCATATTGTGTTCGGTTGGAAGAAATAGGACCGGAACGGAATAGCTATAATGATGCTTAAAATTCTAAAATTTTGAGCTTAAAATTAACGGTTGTAATTAATGGTAGCAAATTGGGACCAAATCAGAGGGCCGAGTTTGCCCGCGTCACCGCCGCCCGTCTGCTCGCACCGCCACCCGCCTGCTTGCCCGTGTCGCCGCCTGCCTGGTCGAGCTTTCCCGCGCCGCCGCTGCTAGGATGCGCGGAGGGCCGAGCTTGCCCGCGCCGCCGCTCGCTATGCTTGCCGACCACGGCCATGTTTCTACTCCCACCGCCACGTCTTTTTTCAAAGATTTTGTCGCTAATCATCCCCACAACTAAAAATCCCGCTTGTTTGGTCGCTAATCATCTCAGTCAGGTTAGTTCACGAATCAGCGAGCCGTTCCACGTGACCCGGCCTATTCAGTCGCACGACCTCATTCCGCATATTAGAAGAATATTCCGTTCCAAGTGACTACATGGTTCCATCTCTTTCTTTCAACGGAACACATAAACAGACACTAGGCGCGGAACAGACCGGTTCCGTTCCACCAAATTCCACCCCAAGTGTATCAATGGAATTAGATATTCGAACATTTATGACTTCGAATATCAATGATGTGTTGCTGTTGCCAGTTTTTATACTGCTATATTTTTTTAACCCTTTCAGCAACTCAAGGATGGTATCACAGTAATTTCCCCAAGACCGACGACCGAATCAACTCAAGCTTTCCACTTAAACATGATTTGAGCTATAGATTATTTGCTTCAAGCACATCGTACTAGTACTCTCTACTGCATTTGGCAATCATCTCTTTTTGCGCATGTATTCCTGTGAATCAGTCCCAATTTTATGAAGAATGTCCCAAGACACATCGTACTAATACTCTCTACTGCATTTGGCAATCATCTCTTTTTGTGTATTCGTGTGAATCAGTCCCAATTTTATGAAGAATGTCCCAAGGCACTTGCCTACTGTAACTCTGTAATAGTGCCCCCACATCGTACTATACTGTTTACTGTATTTGGAGATCATCTCTTTTACACATGTATTCCTGTAAATCAGTCCCAATTTTATGAAGAATGTCCCAGGGCACTTGCCTACTGTAACTCTGTAACAGTGCCCCCCTTCAAATGATGATACCAACACAGCAATCAGTAGTAGTCCAGTAAAACTGGCATAACAAGAACATTGCAGAATCTACAGATCTCGGGAAACTCGCTCTAAGACAAGATCCCACTTTCCAGTACTTCTACCAGGATCTTGCACACTAAAATATTGCAACGCCTACTAAAAACTGTACAGACATAACGCACACATTGATCCAGTAGCTTAAAATCGGCAGATCCCAGGCTTCTCAGTACGGCAGAGCGTGAGCATCTCTTCATACTTGGAAGGATAGACAAAGCCCCACAGCTGCATTATAACGGGAAAACAAAGTTATACATCCAACATCCGTAAATGGAGAGTACTTATGCACTTCAGAACGTTCATGGATTTATGTTCGGTTTAGATGCAACCCTAAGCCCTAGCTAAACTTGCAACAAGCTGCTTCTTGATCGTATGATGATGTCTGAACTAGGAACAAATATTTTTGTGTCATGTAGTATGCATATTCTGAAATGCGTAGAACAGGCTTTTACATTGTGTTGAGTAACACAGTGCAGTAAACCTCATGCACATGGCCCTGGCAAAATCTCCCTTGATTTTCAGCGGGCAATATAGCTGTCGCGTATGGTAGTTGCCTTAGGTGGTGTGCAGTTGTGTGAACGAGATTGTTGAACCAAATAATGTGGGTATTTTGCATGACTGTTGGACCAAATAATGTGAGCATGAAAAGGATCTTCAAAAAGGAATTATGAACTGTATGGCTGGGGTATTTTGCAACATTCATATCTTAGAGCAGTTAAGCAGTATGGATGCAATTGCACTCGTCCGCCCGAGGAAAAAAGGTGAAAACACTATCCCTTAGTATTACTGAACATCGACATGGATTTGCTACCATCCCATGATAACGCCGTTTGCCATCTGTTAGGCTATCTTTCCACCGCCCCCGCCACCAGCTCACTTACCCCTCGTCTCCACCAACTCCCCAGCCAGCCTCCCCGTCCCCAGCGCTCCGCAGCGCCGATTCCCCGCCTCCTCCACCGGCTCTCCTAGCTCCAACTCCACCGGATCCCGCAACCCCACCGACGCGGCTCACCTATCCCCACCTGCACCGGTTCCTCCAGCTCCTTAGGAGTGCGCGGTGAACTTCTTCCTTGTGTGGATCCCGTGCCCCCATCGCCGCCAGGCATTCCAACCCCCCTGGTGGTTTCCCCCGACTCGGTCTGGACCTCCTCGCAGCCCCAGCGCCTCCCACCGCCTCTTTGGTCCACAGCAGCAGGGCATGCCGGATCGATGTGTCGTGGTTGTGCCGGATTATCACCGATGACTGGCTCCCCGTGGCTGGCCCCAATGCGTCCGGCACCGCCCATGCATCTGCCTTCATTGCACACCTCCAGCGATTCTGCTTTTAATTTCCTCTCAGGGGCCACTCAGCGATTTCTCCTTCAACGCCGCTGGTTGGTCCTCTAGTTCACTATGTTAGCTTAATCTTGGTAAGAGAGTCCGAGTGGTACTAGTCTATGTCCAAGTAGCACTAGGACTATGTGTGTCTGTGGTATGTGTGGTGTGTACGTGTCTTAGTCTAGGAAGGTTTCCTAGTTAGGCAAGTGTATGTGTGAGTCCTAGTACTAGTAGTATCCGTACGTGTGTACGTGATGGTTTAGGTTTAGTATTAGTCAGGTCTAGCTTGCATATATAAGCAAGGGTAGACCGTGAGTCTTGTAACACATTGAGTGAGTTGAGCAGAAAATAAAGAAAAAGAACGGGCACGACACGTGCCCTTGGCCATAAGATTTTTAAGCGTGTTTGTTTGTCTAGTTTGATGTAGTCGATCTGTGGGCAAATTCCAACACACTACGCTTGGCCCCACGGGTGGGGGCACTCGCGGCAGAAGGGATGGCTAGGCGGCAGGGGTATGGAGGTGCCGCAAGGGCGCACGGTGGCTGGCGGCCAGGCTGGCTTGCCGGAGCTGGAGAACATGGAGGCGGGGGTGTGCAAGAGCTCCACTAGGCAGACAGCGGTGTACACGGCGTGGTCTGCCTAGGACAGTCGAGTACAAGAAAACAGCCTGGGGGAAAATGCATCGGGCCTCTAGGAAAACAATGTGGTGACGGGGGTTGTGACGGCGTTAGTTAGCAATTTTCTATGGGGCTGATCCAGCGGTGTGAAATGTCCTATAGGGCAGATCCAATGGCTGGATGGATATGCGTACCTATCCCACATAGTAGCCGACTATTTCCGTACTGAACATCTTGTTAGAGTTCCTTTTATGTGCATGCGTGTGTCATGTGTCGATCAGGAGTACCAGAAAATTGCACTTCTGGAACTTGCAATAAAGCCATTGGCGAACTGATGAGTTCTTGATGTGGGACAACAAGCTCATAGCCTCATAGTCATAGACCTACCACTTTCAATTGAACTTTTTGGTACTTGTTTTAAGCCAAATATGGTTTAATATTTTTTTAGTGAAGTAGAGCTACAGATTTCATTATATATGTGTACTTTGAGTCAAAGAACTACTAATTCTATTCAATATGCTATGCTTCAGTTTTGTAAGTACCTCAACTTCTTTAACTGCAAAATCCGGGGAATGCGATAAACACTGGTTGTC
Source organism: Avena sativa (assembly GCA_916181665.1). NCBI lineage: Eukaryota > Viridiplantae > Streptophyta > Magnoliopsida > Poales > Poaceae > Avena > Avena sativa. The sequence goes on along the minus strand of OV702284.1, from coordinate 178,543,123 downwards.
AAATGTCTCTGAATTTGAACTTGAACCACTCAAACTGCAGAGTACACAGAGAAAAGGTGAGACATTAAGATTGACTTAAACTAACAAACAATGTTAAAAGCACTAAAGAAAACTTAGAAAGGTGTATGTGTAGAGGGAGGGATTACAGGTCTGAGTCTAGATAAAGTGCAAAGTGGCTGCCACCTCCTAGTGCCAAATAGTCAGCAGAGCACACGGTGAAATACTTATTAGCACCTGCAACACACAATTTGTTCAACAGTTTAAGAGAATGAGCCAATACATACAAATAACAAGATGGACACTTAAGAGATCTCTCAGGAGTAATTATCTGCTGCCTGTTAGCACAGGGTGTAAATTGATCTTACTGATAACATGTGTATACATAAGAACTGTAGTAAAATATTCGAACATTAGAATGTATCGTGATGAAAAGGATCTCAAGGAACAAAGTAAATTATACACTACGTTGACTAGCCCTAAATTCTGAAGTACAGAAACTGACAGGCAAAAACATACTATATCCTTTGCCAGCTTTTGGTGCTCTTATTGAAAAAGCAACGGAAGTAGATAGAAATATATATTACCGGTTGGTCGATAGATAGAAGGATTGCTGTGTAAACTAGTGAAAACAAAGCAGTTATTGGTCCCCTGCAGTACTTATTAATTTCCATTAATATCAGTAGATGGTGAGTAGGTGATAATAAGAATATTATCAGAATGTGTGGGTGGAACCTGATACTTCTTTGTACTGGTTGGCTCTAATGGAGCCTCAACTAAACCACCAAAAACTGCCCCTTTTTTGTCTCCAACTACCTGTTAGAGAACACATCGAAAAATAAATCACAGGAAATTAGCAATTAGCAACTAACAGAAAAAATACATGAGATATTGCAGAGATTTGTAAGGAAGTCATACTGTGGACAGCTTAAAAAATAAGCACCAGTACCTAAGTAATACTCTTTGAATTACATAATATTAGTACAATTGGCCACTCTCTTTGAAGTACTGGTGAAACACATCAAGCTACTTAAGAAACGTACCAAGAGTGAGTAACCAGGGCACAGTTTACTCCTTCTATATAAAGTAGATAAAGATATTCCATGCCTCCATGTGCTGCAAAATTGTGAATATAAACATTAGACAGCAATTGATACGTGCAGTCATAACGTATAGGGATAGCAGACTAAACCTGTATAGCAAAACCCAGCTCCTTCCTTGGGCGAGAATAGGAAGAGAGGAATAAATAATGGATTGCATCATTTCTGACAAAAGGACAGATGGTTCTGACATGACTGGCAAATTGTTCAAGGAATTAACTTCCTTTGGTTCTTCAAGCTCCAATACAGGTGTGACCGGTTCAGCATGATTTACCACCTCTTTGCCGATTTTAGGCTCTGGATTTTGTTTGAAGCCGCTCATCCTAGCTGCTTTGTTAATGATTTTTCCAATGGAATGCTTCCCTCTGCTTAGCAGGCCTGTCTTTCCCTTGCTTGCCTTCCCGACTGGTGTTAAAGTTGGGTATCCCGTTTCTTCATTTTGCTCAGGAATTATCTCCATTGAAGCGTTGAAAGAGCTAGATGGCGACAAAAATGAGATCATGAAAGCTCTGAAGGAAGAAGTATCAGGGCCGTCAGGAATATCAGAATTTTGCTCAGAATCATTATCATCCTCTGAATTTTCTTGCTCTTCGTCCGCCTCCTGCAGCAAGCAAAGAGAATGAAATGGGAATTTTGTGGAACATGGGCTACTAACTGGAAGAATCAACATAAATTGGTACTATGAATTGCATCAAGAACATTACATGCAAGTGCAGAATGCTTCTTACAGCTAACAACTGGAACCGTCCTTTAAGTTTCACCGAATGCAAAAGATCAGAGCAGGAAAGACATCAAGCACTGGAATGCATAGCACTATAGCTTGCAAAAGAGAACACTGGAGTGGAGCTATTCATTTCCTGAGATTTGATGAGGACCGTGGCATTAGCATAGCAACCTCATTACTTCAGTTGCTATACTGGTTGAAAACTTGAAACATAAGTGTGAGCTAACTTTATCACTGGAGCTGCAAGTATCACATTTGAAAGAAACAAACTTATGCTGTAGTTAATACTATACACCTGCACAGAACACACATATTCCTTGCACCAAAGTCAGCGGAAGTTTCTAGAATGAAGGCAAGATGATCATCAGAATTTAACAGTCGACACTGCACAGATCAGTCCAGAGCGTTCTCCAAACAAAGCAGGCGATTCACCCAATAAAGACGACACCCAAGTTTTCTCCAGAACAAAAAGTTTCACAAGCTTAATGGAGCGCGCTAGTGTAGTATCTCTCAGGAAGCTACCAATTCCCACCCACAAAGCTAAGCAAGGGAACTGTTGACGGGCATCAAATTCAGCCATCACCTATAAGGCTATAATCCACAAGCTGAAGCAACAGCTGGCATCCCTAAACCCCGAACAATCGAACAGCAAACCCTACCAAAAGCACGTCCCAGCGACCAGCCAGACCACGCGAACACGCCTCTACCGAGAGCTACCAGGTCGCCCCTTCGCGCGAATTGAGGAACCGCAGGGACAGCCCATCACAAAACTGAACGGAACTGATTGTAATAGGACCAGGAGAGGAGGAGGAGGAGGGGGATCTGGGGTCTCACGGGGAGGTGCGAGGAGGGCTCGCGCTCGGAGACGGGGTTGAGGATGACGGTGGTGAGGTCGGACACGAAGTGCGCCGCCTTGCTGCCCAGGGACGGCAGGTACCCCATCCTCGCCTATTCCTGGAGCGGGCGCGCACGCCGTTGAACTCAGGAGGGGCGCGCACCGCGGGGGGCTCGTTAGCCTCCGGTGCTCCCGCGGCTGATTCGGCTGGGAACGTGTGCTCCCGATCGGGCGGCGAATGGAGGAGGTGGTCGCGCCGTTGCGCTGAGCCTTGATTTGGGCCTGCACCTCTTTCTCTTTGCCGTTAGGTGGCGAGGATGGGTTGGAATTTTCTGTTGCGGGAGACGGGCAGAAAACGATACATACAGGAACAGGATAGCTTCTTGGTGTTGTCCGCGGCGGTTAGCGGGCAGCAGCACAGAAATACCAAGATGCTATCCGGCGATGCGGGCGGAGGAGGGATGTGTCAGGTAGCTGACGACGGTCAGTGTTTGGACGGCTTTGCCCCTGCGTCGTGTCAAAGCTTTTGTTCCCTCCTCTCGGTTGGAGACCGATTGTTTCAAGTCCAACCATTCGACAATCTTCCACGTTAATTGCGGAGTTTGCACAAGTGTCACGTCCACTGAAGCTTTTATAGAAATTACACACTAAAGTCGCAGTATTAAATCTGTGAGAGTCAAGGACGAGGTTTTTAATTACCGTCCGACAAATTATTAAGAGCGTGTTTGAAGAGGTGGGAAAAAGCGGCGAGTCGACGGATACGAGGTACCTAGATTTAGATCTCATGATTGTGGTGAAATTCTACTCCTGCTATAAATCACTACGATGATGAACCGAGGCATGCCTGAATGGCTTGGTAGTGATGATACTACCCAGCCCAACCGCGTTCGAGTCTCCACGCTCGCAAACACGTGTTGTACACACAATTACCTCTATCAGTACCAGCGATGCGGGTTTCTTCTCCGTACGACCAATCATAAATTATTATGATGGCAATACTCCGAGTTAGAGAGATAGGTTCGCTATGCGGGGTGTTATAAGTTGTCTTTCCCTAACGGCTTCCAGAGGTCCGGCTTATAAAGACGTCATAAGCTAAGGTTATAGGAAAAAGTTCTAGCCGGACAACTTACAGAGTTCTACACTAACATTAACTGGTCTTATTGTCTTGCACTCCAAGGCTTAGTATTGGTCTTTGACTATACCCACCCGGGTTAGCCGGATTAAAGACGTGTTGTGATAATATCATTAGCATATCCCAAATAGTAGCCCCCGGAGAACTACGAGATCTTGCGCCGTCTTGCCCTTTAGTTCTAAATGCTCCGTCTATGTGATGTCGGCAATTCGTCAAGCAATATCTCGAAGTCCTCCTAAAGAACCCAACAATCTTCTCCATCTTTAACATGTAAGTCGGAGAATCATTGAGTCTTCTATCTTACTTTTCTTGTAGCCGGATAGGATCCGTCCATGCCGAACTCTTCATATGGGACTGTTCCACTGCTGTTGTCAGTACGACGACGTAGGCTACAGTCTACGCTACCTCAAAACTCACATATGGCGGCAGTTTAATCATAGCGATTTTATGGCGCTTAAAATCCGAAACGGCAAGCGACAACGGGGGGACGTGGCAAAATTTCCGCGCACGCACGCACACACATTTTCGACGCGTCGACCGTTAGATCCTTTGTGCACGAATCTTGGTGCCATGGGTTACAAATAATTACTGCAGGGATAATAATACATTACTCGCATTTCCCCCTGCGTCTTGTTCTTTCTCTTGACGAGCGACTCCTCGAGATCCATGCATGAAAAACCCTAGCGGCCGTTCCATCTCCTACCTTCCTCCCACACTCAATGGCCAGCAGCAGTTCCCCATCTATGGCGGCGGCATTCGAGGACTCCAAGAAGCCAATGTCGGAGTGCACGTCCCCCGGAGGGACTGGTTGTGCCGGTCTCTGCCGTGGTGCCATCCACCGCCTACGACTAGAAAATGGCGGCGTTCGAGCCATTGGAGGATGAATCTGACTCCCACAAGGGGGTCTGGAGAGGATCAGATCTCACCGTCATGGACCTGAAGGAGTTGGTAGATGAAGGGTACCTTCTGATAGGGCAAAGGTGTCCGATCTTTCGATGAGATGGTGATAGTCGATTTGGTGGAGTTCGGGCTTGATGATCCGACTACACGTGCGAGCACGAGCGCCAATGCAATCGCTAGGCCAATCTTCTGGAGGTTACCGATCCTGCGGGAACATGATCAGCCTGACCAGCGAGGGTCTTAATTCCTACCTGAAATCGAGAACAAGTAAGAACTAATATTGCAATCAAGATATTGCGGATTAAGATGAAAGCTTTATTGAAAAAGGTGGGATCCTGTATAGGTGCGAAGTACAAGAGGCCTCTGCGACGCTCGAGCCTTGGCGAAGTTGCTATGATGGCTAACTTTATGTCTAAACAAAATCCGAGTCTATGGTGACGGCTAAGGCGAGTATTTAAGGAGGAAAAGGTAGGGTTTCGGCCAGCCATAGAAGTGGTGGACGAATCCAACCCTAGAAGTCCTTTTCTCCTCAAATACGGGCTCTAAAAAGTGGCTATTTAAAATCCTGCAAAAATTACATGGTCCTGGCCCAAAATAAAGGTGTCGCAGCACCATATTAAGCTATGGACGAATTTGTGAAGTATTAATCTTGAATATTTCGTCCAAGCCTTCTTTCTTCATTATGGTGGCCTCAAAGTTCTGAAATCTTCATCTGTGTCCTTCTCTTGAATTATCACATGCTTGCTGCCATCTCCATGCATGACCATGCTCCAATGCTTGTCCCTCTCATCCATGCTTGGTCCATCATTCCTAAGAGTAAGAAATACATCTGATTTAGGCAGCATCATATTCTCATGTATGTGAGGAATAGTTCCAAGAAATGAAAGTACCTAATAGTTAAGTTGTTTGGCACAAGATCGAGTGATAGGTCCTCGTATGTGTGTAGCTGTAGGTACAATGGTTGTATCAATAGATGGGATGTCCACATCATCCCATCTATAACGGCCGATGGAGAAAAGTGATCCCCGGAGCCAAAAATCAGTATAGCCAAAAAAAAATTTGGAGGCGGTTCCAGACTCTCTTTTTTTTTTGCTCTCCTTCTGGACTTACGACGGAACTCTTAGCTCGACACGGACTTTAGCTCAACACGGAAACAACAAGGAAGGAAAGTAAAAGAAAAACTAGGAAACAATAACTCAACTCGGACTCGTGCCGCGGCAGGAAAGATGATCGGATCCGTGTCGCGGTAGGAAGGCGGTGGCGGAGTTTTAGGGTTTATGGTGGCTTGGGTGTATGGCGGCGGAATTTGGTGGCGGAATATGGTGTCGGTGATCTGCGAGTGTGGCGGTGACTACTGTGATCAGAACTCGAAACTCTAAGGGACGAGACACTAAGACCAGCAACTCGGCGCGACGATGCAGACACAAATTCAACAATGCAAAACTGAAAAGATAATGCAAGGCGTAGATTGGTGATGGGATGGATCTAAACTCTAACTGTGTTTTTGGATTTTTCGTGGGTTATAGGTAAAATAGATCTAATCTACGAAAACAGTAAAATCTCACCGAGCAATATGAAATCTGATACCACTTGATAGGGCAAAGGTGTCCGATCTTTCGATGAGATAGTGATAGTCGATTTGGTGGATTTTGGGCTTGACGATCCGACTACACGTGCGAGCACGAGCGCCAATGCAATCGCTAGGCCAATCTCCTGGAGGTTACCGATCCTGCGGAAACACGATCAGCCTGACCAGCGAGGGTCTTAATTCCTACCTGAAATCGAGAACAAGTAAGAACTAATATTGCAATCAAGATATTGCGGATTAAGATGAAAGCTTTATTGAAAAAGGTGGGATCCTGTATAGGTGTGAAGTACAAGAGGCCTCTGCGACGCTCGAGCCTTGGCGAAGTTGCTATGATGGCTAACTTTATGTCTAAACAAAATCCGAGTCTATGGTGACGGCTAAGGCGAGTATTTAAGGAGGAAAAGGTAGGGTTTCGGCCAGCCATAGAAGTGGTGGCCGAATCCAACCCTAGAAGTCCTTTTCTCCTCAAATACGGACTCTAAAAAGTGGCTATTTAAAATCCTACGAAAATTACATGGGCCTGGCCCAAAATAAAGGTGTCGCAGCACCATATTAAGCTATGGACGAATTTGTGAAGTATTAATCTTGAATATTTCGTCCAAGCCTTCTTTCTTCATTATGGTGGCCTCAAAGTTGTGAAATCTTCATCCGTGGCCTTCTCTTGAATCATCACATGCTTGCTGTCATCTCCATGCATGACCATGCTCCAATGCTTGTCCCTCTCATCCATGCTTGGTCCATCATTCCTAAGAGTAAGAAATACATCTGATTTAGGCAACATCATATTATCATGTATGTGAGGAATAGTTCCAAGAAACGAAAGTACCTGATAGTTAAGTCGTTTGGCACGAGATCGAGTGATAGGTCCTTGTATGTGTGTAGTTGTAGGTACAACGGTTGTATCAATAGATGGGATGTCCACATCACCTTCCCTCGCCGGAGGGCCTGGTGTGGTGGCTGGTGCGGATGGCGAGGTGGTCCCTTCTCCCCAAGCTGGACAGAAGGTCTACTGTTAGGGGTGACCCCTTAGGGTTGCCTGATCTTTCATGAATCCCCATGGAAATCGAGATGGAGGAGAGGGAGGAGGGCGAGGGATGAAATTCAAAGACTCACACGCGAAGAACTCGATGAACACACACAACATGCAAAGACATGATACATACCAATAGCTCACGCTGGCGGCAACCGGGTCTGGCATAATCCCTAGGATCGGTGACGGGCAAGACACTCTCCCACTACCAACATCAGGGGTGAAAGGCTTGATGAGATCTTGACTACTTGGAGACGAGACACCAACTCCAAGGACTTGTACAACTTGAACGCACTACGAAAAATCCAAGAGGTTGGGGATAATTGGTGCTCCTCATGAAGGAACATGACACTAGCAATAGATAGATCCTCTAGGGTTTCTTCTATTACAATTATCCAAGTCTAGGGTTTACAATAGAGGGATGGGGCTATTTATAGGCCAGCCACTTAAACAGGGGATAACACTGGAAGTTGGGGAAAATATGGGGGTTACATGGGCCAGGCCCAAAAGGCCTTTACATGGCTGTTGACGTGTAGGCTTGAGACTCTGGGGTGGCGGTCCAGAGACTCCGGTCCAGACCGGAGATTTCCGGTCCATCTTCGGAGGGGTATACAGAATGTCCCTGGGTCGGTTTTTGGGGTCGGTCCGGAGGTCAGCCGGAGACTCTGGTGTGTCGGGCCAGAGACTCTGGTCTGCTGGTCCGGAGACTCCGGTGTGTTAAGCTTCAGCATCTGCTTCTCCTTGTCCTACTCCTTGTTCTTCCTTCATGGGGGCTTGGTGATGTACTGGGGCTTCATAGCTAAGGATGCATAGCATAGTTGCATGAAGTAGCAAGCCATCTAAAGGCGTATCAAAGTCACACGAGGAAAGGAGCGAGTTAACCTTATCTTGTAGGAGTTTGGCTCGGGCTCGAGTCATTGGTCCACTTAGGAGACTTGGTGGTATAGATGGAGGGACGTCCGTAGGACGGGCTGCATCATCTTCCTCAAAGCATAGCTGGTACGTGGTGTCGCCCTCCTAGTCTCCGAATTCTACCTCGAAGTCCTCAAGCACTTTCGGGTTCTTCCTCACAATCTCTCTCCCAATAGCATTCTTGCACTTAGAAATTTCGTAGCTTTGTGTGAAGGATACCTAGGGATTAGACCTAGGTTAGATTTATTCATCTATTTCTTTACCGTTAAGAGGGAATCCGGGAGATTCTAAGGATGAGCTTAGGAACTATGGAACCATTAGCTTTAAGATCCGGCCTGGTCGGCAGTTCCTCGACATCATGGGCCACGATTCCTGGAAGAACTGGCAAAGGAGCTACTTCTATGGCCCAAATATCCCTCTGGTCAGCCGAGAAGGCTCTTACCCCGACTTTGTCGATGGGGCCGCTACCGAAGCCTCCACATGGAGGTCCCAGGCCCTTCTTCCTTCCGATGATGAAGCCTCTCACGCCGTAAGGTGGATAGAATGGTTCATTGATGGAGGTTTGACCGGCTTGGACCTAGCCATGTGCTGGTTCGTCAGGCGAATCCAGCCTCTGTAGCATCGTGCTAGGATGATGCACGAGTACACCAAGGAGAGAAAGTATCCCATTCGAATCTCCCGGGACAACTTCTCTAGTGACTCCATCAAGCTCTGGCTTAAAGACATCATTAAGGTGAAGGACAAGAAGCGCGGCTTCGCCGTCACCTTTTACATATTTGAGAAAAGCGAATGCCTAGAGGGACTTTGATACCTGCATTATTTTGTGTATACTTCGGTTTATCTATCTTCGATGTATCACGTTATCTAACATGTTTCCATATCTATCAGCTAGGCAGCTTGGCACATACCGACATGGCCGCCCAAGTATATGAACCCAAGATGAAGGATTACATGTTTTGTCCAACGATGATACCTCGAAGGATAATTAGGCCCCGACATTGCGAAAGCGGAAGAGTTCCACTGTTAGGGGGTGACCCCTTGGGATGGCCCGATCTTTATGAATTCCGTGGGAATCGAGGGGCAAGCGGTGGAAGGGGAAAGGGGATGAAATCCACGAACACACACGCGAAGAACTCGATCAACACACACACACGAAAACACTATACAAGCCGATAGCTCACGCTGGTGGCAACCGGTACAACATAATCCCTAGGATCGGTGTTGGGCAAGGCACTCTCCCACGGCCAACAACGGGGGTGAGAGGCTTGATGAGATCTTGACTACTTGGGAACGAGACACCGAGATCCCAAGGACTTGTACAACTTGAACGCACTAGGCAAAATCCAAGAGGTTGTGGATAATTTGGTGCTCCTTGGTAAGGAGCATGAGACAAATAGTTGATAGATCCTCAAAGGGGTGTCTTCAACTACAATTATCCAAGTCTAGGGTTTACAATAGAGGGTGGGGGCTATATATAGGCCAGCCACATAAACAGGGGTAGTTTAGGTACGAAAAGGTAAAGACTAGGCGAAATAAGGGATTACACAGGCCCAACCCGAAAGTTGACTTGCTCCAGGGGATTTCCGGCGAGGGGTCCGGCGGCGCCGGGGTGGTCGCAGGAAATTTCGGCGGTCGCCGACATTTCCGGTCGCGAACCGGAAGGGCTTACAGAAGGTGCTTTTGGTCGTTGCCAGAAGATTCCGGTCGTCGCCGGAGTTGTCGGCGTGGAGGCCGGTCGACCAGGCCGGTCGCCGGAAGTTCCGGCGAGGGAACCGGTCCACCGGGCCTGGCGCCGGTTTGATCTGGCGAATCTCCTCGGACCGCCTTTGGTCCCTCCCTTGGCGATGCTTCATTGGGTTCATAGCTAAGAATGCACAGGGTTTGGGAATGAAGTAGCAATCCATCCAAAGGTGTATTGAAATCACACGAGGAGAGGAGCGAGTTAACCTTAGCTTGTAGGAGCTTGGTTCGAGCGCGGGTCATCGGTCCACTTGGGGGACTAGTTGGTGGGGATGTAGATGCCTCCGAAGGACGGGCTGCATCAGCTTCCCCCCCTTGGGAAAGAGTCGTCCTCGACCCTTCAACCTTCTCAATTTCATCTTCTCCATGGTAGTGTGAGAGGTCCTTTACATTGAACGTCGGGCTCACGAGGTACTTTGATGTTGGGATATCGATGATGTAGGCGTTGTTGTTGATCCTCTTTAGTACTTTGAACGGTCCATCACCTCTTGGCTTGAGTTTGGAGTCGCGATCCTTGGGGAATCAATCTTTACTCAAGTGTATCCACACAAGGTCGCCTTCTTCGAAGATCATCTCTTTCTTGTTCTTGTTTAGCCTTGATGCTTGGCGAAGGACTTGTTGCTCGATCGTAGCTCTTGTGTCTTCATGGAGTTTCTTCATTGTTTGGGCACGCTTGTCAACGTCCATATTGGTACAGTCATGAAGAGGAAGGGGGAGGATATCGAGCGCGGTGAGGGGCTCGAAGCCATAGACAATCATGAACGGGCTCCTCATGGTGGTGGAGTGCTTGGCGCGGTTGTAGGCGAACTCGACGTGTGGAATACATTTCTCCCAGTCTTTAAGGTTCTTCCTTATCAACACACTAAGAAGTGTGCCAAGGCTTCGATTGACGACCTCGGTTTGTCCATCAGTTTGAGGATGCGAGGCGGACGAGAATAGGAGCTTGATGTCGAGCTTGGCCATGAGTGTCTTCCAGAAGTAGCTCATGAATTTGACATCGCGGTCGGATACGATTGTTCTTGGTACACCGTGTAGCCGAATTATTTCCCTGGAAAATAAATTTGCTACATGTGAAGCATCATCGGTCTTATGGCACGGAATGAAGTGTGCCATTTTGGAAAAGCGATCCACTACCACTAATATAGAATCATGTACATGTTTATACCTAGGCAATCCTAACACAAAGTCCATGCTAATGTCCGACCAAGGTGCATGAGGAATAGGTAATGGCATATAAAGACCAAAGGGGTTAGACTTAGACTTAGCTTGAATACATGTAGTGCATCGTTGGACGTGGCGTTCCACGTCGCGCTTCATCTTTGGCCAAAAGTAGTGAGTGGATAGCATGTCATATGTCTTGTCACGGCCAAAGTGACCCATAATACCTCCACCATGGGACTCTTGAAGAAGCAAAATTTGGAGAGACGACTTCGGAATGCAAAGCTTGTTTTGTTTGAAAAGAAAACCCTTATGCAAATAGAAATCGTCCATCTCTTTGTCTATTGAACACTTTGCAAAAATTTATCCAAAGAATGGGTCGGACTCGTACAAAGATTTGATGTCATCAAGACCCAAGACATTTACTTCAAGTCACGTAAGAAGGTTTGTGTTTTTGCGAGACAAGGCGTCCGCTACTACATTTTCTTTGCCCTTCTTGTACTTGACAATGTAAGGAAAAGATTCCATGAACTCAACCCATTTGGCGTGCCTTTTACTCAAATTTGCTTGGCCCTTAAGATATTTCAACGACTCATGATCGAAATGGATGATAAATTCTTTGGGCCAAAGGTAGTGTTGCCACACTTGAAGGACACGAACCAAGGCAAAAAGATCTTTGTCATAAATTGGATAGTTAACGCATGCGCCATCAAGTTTCTCACTATGGTATGCAATAGGACGCCCATTTTGCATAAGTACGCCTCCAATGCCAATACCACTAGCGTCACACTCAATCTCAAAAGTTTTTGTGAAATCCGGTAAAGCGAGGAGTGGTGCTTCGGTGAGCCTATTTTTGAGGTCATCAAACGCTTTTTGTTGTGCTTTGCCCCAAATGAATGTGACATTTTTCTTGGTCAATTCGTTGAGAGGGCAAACAATGGTAGAAAAGTTTTTCACAAAGCGACGGTAAAAACCGGCCAACCCATGAAAACTGCGAAGTTCACTAACGTTGGTAGGGATGGGACAATCTCGTATGTCCTTAACTTTTGAGACATCGACTTCAATGCCATTAGAAGACACAACAAAACCAAGGAAAATCAGTTTGTCTTTTGCAAAAGTGCACTTTGGGAGATTGGCATAGAGCTTTCCATGACGAAGGATTTGAAGGACCTCCTTAACATGAGTAACATGCTCCTCTAGTGACTTGCTATAGACAAGGATGTCATCAAAGTAAACCACTACACTCTTCCCAATGAGAGATCTTAAAATATGGTTCATGAGGCGCATGAAGGTAGATGGGGCATTTGATAAGCCAAAAGGCATAACCAACCATTCATAGAGACCAAGCTTGGTCTTGAAGGCGGTTTTCCACTCATCACCTTCGGCCATGCGAATTTGATGGTAACCACTACGAAGATCAATTTTCGAAAATATAGTGGCTCCACATAACTCATCAAGCATGTCATCAAGGCGCGGTATAGGATGTCAATAACGCACGGTAATAGCATTGATTGGATGGCAGTCCATGCATAACCGCAACGTATCATCCGTTTTTGGCACGAGAATCACGGGTACCGCGCTTGGGCTAGTGCTTACTTGGATCAAACCTTTAGAGATGAGTTGGTTTAATTGTCGTTCTATCTCCTTCGTCTCTTCCGGGTTCGTGCGATACGCGGCGCGGTTTAGGAGTGGAGCGCCGGGTATAAGGTCGATGCGGTGCTCGATTCCGCAAAGAGGGGGTAGTCCATGAGGAAGCTCTTCGGGAAATACATCTTGTAATTCCTGCAAAATAGCCATCAAAGAAGGAGGAACATTTGTCAAGTCATTAGTTCCTTGCGCTAGTCCCTTGCATACAAGGACATAGTGCAAGATGGATGGGTTGTTCCGCACTTCTCTCATCTCACTTTTGGTGGCAAGAAGAACACTCTTTATTTTTCCACTCGAGTTTGGTTTGTGGCACTCACTCACTATGGTGTGGTTCTCTCGCTCACCGCTCTTCTCACAAGGTGGTTTTGTGCTTTGCGCCCTCGCTAAAGCCTTTGCATTGTCGGCAATTATTTGGCTAGGAGTCATTGGTTGCAACACACAAGTTTTTTCAAGCCATTTGAAGGTATAAGTGTTTGAGTGATCATCATGCAAAGCACGCTTGTCATATTGCCACGGCCTTCCTAGCAACATATGGCAAACCGTCATGGGGACCACATCACATTCCATCGTGTCTTTGTATGGTCCAATTGAGAACGTTATCGAGATGGTGTGCTTGATCTTGACGGACCCTTGGTCACTTAGCCATTGTATATGGTAGGGATGCTTGTGCGGATGGAGGGTGAGGTTGAGTTTTTCACACAATTCCGTGCTTGCAAGATTGTGGCAACTCCCTCCATCGATGACAACTTTGATGGATTTCCCATTGATACCGGCACGAGTTTGGAAGATGTTTGATCGTTGGTCTTCAATCTCATTGACTTGAGTAGTTAAGACCCTTGTGACGACAAGCGATGGACTTGCGTCATGCTCACACACAAGTAGTTCTTGGTCATCCTTCAAATGTTGCCTTGCCATTGCTTCCTTGACCCTTGCATCAAACTCATCTTCACTCAAGTATTCTTCATCGCCATTGTCGTGGATGAACAAAACTTTCTTGTTTCCACATGCGGCCAACTTGTGTCCTTTGCCTCCACACTTGTAGTACTCGCCATTGAATGGTTGTTCATCCTTTGTGTATTTGCCACTAGGGGGAGGTTTTCCTTGAGGAAGTGTTGGCCTGAAGGGAAGCTTGGTGGTACTTGATGAGCTTCCACTTGGTGTTGTTGGAGTAGTGGTTGGCGCTTGCTTGTATGTGAAGTACGTCTTTGGCTTGTTGTACTTGATGTCCTCTTGTACTTGACGCTCGACTTTTGATGCTATGTGTACAAGCTCAACCATGTTGTTGTACTTTTGGAACTCCGTGATGCGCTTGATTGGATGGTTCAAGCCATTGAGGAAACGTGCCATTGTTTGTTCATCACGCTCTTCAATGTTGGCACGGATCATGTTGAGCTCCATTTGCTTGAAGTAATCTTCCACGGTCTTTGTCCCTTGACTAAGCGTTTGAAGCTTGTTGAAAAGGTCACGCATGTAGTGCGAAGGAACAAAGCGGGATCTCATATGAGCCTTCATATCTTGCCAAGTTGAGATTGGAGGCTCTTCTTTTGATTCACGAGCGAGTTGAACATGTTACCACCAAAGGTTGGCATACTCGTCAAACTCGAGGGATGCCATGGCCATCATTTTCTCATTGCTATAGTTGTGCATGCGGAAGATCTTGTCAACCTTGAGTTCCCACGAGAGATATTCTTCGGGGTCATTGGAACCGGTGAACTTGGGCACGATGAACTTGAGCTTCCCGAAAGTTTCTTCTTCATTGCGGTTCCGGTGGCGGCGGTTGCCATGATTTTGGCGACCATCTTCATCATCCGAGCTCTCATGTCTTGCTTGGTGATGGTTGCGTTGCTCTTGTGGTTGTTGAGGTGCCGCGTTTGGTGGTGGAACTTGATTTTGACGACGAGCTTGGGGAGCTTGCTCGTGTTGTTGGCGCGGTTGAGGACGAGGAGGAGGTTGTTGGTCCTCACGACGAGCTTGGGGAGCTTGCTCTTGTTCTTGTCGTGGTTGATGCCGATGAGCATTATCTTGCGCCATGTGGCGAGGAGGACGACGAGCCGCATGCGTAATGGGCTGCTCCCTTTCTTCTTGATGTGGAGGAGGCTCGTCATGATGATCATGTTGTCGACGTTGACGTTCATGTCGATGATGACGCCTTGGTGGATCTTCAAGTGCTTCACGCCGACGGCGATCTTGTTCGTCCACTTCAGATGCTTCACTTGTTGTTGAAAGAACATGTCGTTGGCGATGGGCTTGGTGGTCCACGTGAGGTTGCTCTTGTTGAATCACAAGTGCCCTTGGTTGTGGCCGGTTAGCTTCACGTCTTGGAGGTCTTGCGGAGAGGTCACCATCATAGCTTGATGTTGCAGCGTGCCGCGGAGACGGTACCGCTTGAGAAGAGCTCATGGAGTGAAGGACGGGTCCATCTTGGTGCCTTGAAGCGTGACGGCGAGGAGCGCTTGATTCACTTGAGGAGTGCCATGACGAGCTTGAGTCGCGAGGTCGTGGCCTTGCTATCCCATCAATGAGGCATTGAAGCTTCTCATCTGTTGCGGCGAGGGCGCGACCAAGAGCTTCATTTTGATGGCCGAGGTTGTGTTGCATGGCATGCATTTGTCCTCGGACTTTTTCGAAGCGGCTGTCGATGTTCTTGAATTCCACTCAGGCTTCGCTAAATTGTTCATCTTGGCGCCGCTCAAGGGCTTCACAACGGTAGTTAAATTCTCCTCGGACCTTCCAATGATCCCATCTTGTCATGTATTGTGTGTCGTCCTCCGGAGGTGGTGGTGGTTGGGACGGCTCGCCATTCCTGTCCATGATGCAAAGCCGACAAGGGTTGTGTATGGAGAAGAAGGATGCGGGGAGTTAACCTTTTAACTCACCTTGGAGATTATATCAAACCAATTGCCACACAAAGGAGCTAATAGCTTGCAAAGTGAAATCGCAAAGAAACTCACACAAAAATAAGCTACAACTCTCAAAAGCTTTTGGTGGAAGGTTAGGATTGTGGAAAACCAAAAAAAACGATCCAAGCAAAAGGTTATTGTTCTAAGTGGTAAAGAACCAAAGATCAAAAGCAAAAGGATATGATCTACAAAAACACGGGAGAACGCACACGTGGAGATTAAAGGGGTTAGCACGACTATGAAAATGAGCACAAAAGGTTCTAACGAAGACTACGCTCGGTTGTCGTGCCAACTCAAGGAGAGACCACAACTCGTTTGCCAAAAGAGGATAAGCAACGGATTTGTGCACTTGCCTTGGCGCGCCCTTTCCTCTCTCTTTTTGCTTACAAGCTTGATACTCTCTTTGTTTTGGGAGACTATGTATCTTTATATTTTTCTTTTTTTTTCTTTTTCTCCCTTTCTATACTACTATGTTAAGTTTTGTATTTGACCTCACACTCTCACTTTCCAAAGTCAAGTGCACAATGCTTAGACAAACACAAAATGAGTTGCTCTCATAGGATAGATACACACAAAGGAAGATATGAGGCTGTCAAAGTGGCGTAAGTTATACCTTTGGTATTGTTGATGACTTGCAACCGGTGATGTGGAAGATGTTCGGGAGTCGCGGTGTCGAGGAGCGCGTGAAGTAGGGATTTGCAGAAGCTTGTTGTTAGTTTTTTGCGACACGCACTCGAAACACGAACAAAACAAGGAGGAGATCGTCAAAATTGGTGAACTGCCAAAAAAAATCGGCGCAGGAACCGGCGGCGCCGGGTCTGCCACCGGAAATTCCGGTCGCCGGTCCGGTCTGACCGGAGCTGTCGCCGGAACTTCCGGTTGCAGAACTGGTTCGCCGAATCTGTCGCCGAAATCTGTTCGAGATGAACTCCAAAAAGTCAAACTGAGAATTCTGTCAAAATTTCGATGAAATTGGGCTGGGGAAAGGTCAATGGATGTAGATCAAGACCCAAAGCAACAGATCTATGAACCAAAACCACGAAAAACTCACCAAATCCAAAGATCGATCCGAAGGCAATTTGGGCTCTTTTTGGGGAATTTTCGATTTTATGGTGGATAGAAGAAAAATTGAGGGGAAATTCGTCATCAACCTTGCTCTTGATACCAATATGTTAGGGGGTGACCCCTTGGGGTGGCCCGATCTTTCACGAATTCTGTTGGAATCGAGGGGCAAGCGGTGGAAGGGGAAAGGGGATGAAATCCACGAACACACACGCGAAGAACTCGATGAACACACACACACGAAAACACGATACAAGCCGATAGCTCACGCCGGTGGCAACCGGTCCAACATAATCCCTAGGATCGGTGTTGGGCAAGACACTCTCCCACGGCCAACAACGGGGGTGATAGGCTTGATGAGATATTGACTACTTGGGAACGAGACACCGAGATCCCAAGGACTTGTAAACTTGAACGCACTAGGCAAAATCCAAGAGGTTGTGGATAATTTGGTGCTCCTTGGTAAGGAGCATGAGACAAATAGTTGATAGATCCTCAAAGGGGTGTCTTCAACTACAATTATCCAAGTCTACGGTTTAAAATAGAGGGTGGGGGCTATATATAGGCCAGCCACATAAACATGGGTTGTTTAGGTACGAAAAGGTAAAGACTAGGAGAAATAAGGGATTACACAGGCCCAGCCCGAAAGTTGACTTGCTCCAGGGGATTTCCGGCGAGGGGTCCGGCGGCACCGGGGTGGTCGCCGAAAATTCCGGCGGTCGCCAACATTTCCGGTCGTGAACCGGAAGGGCTTACAGAAGGTGCTTTCGGTCGTTGCCGGAAGATTCTGGTCGTCTCCGGAGTCGACAGCGTGGAGGCCGGTCGACCGGGCCGGTCGCCGGAAGTTCCGGCGAGGGAACCGGTCCGCCGGGCCTGGCGCCGGTTTGATCTGGCGAATCTCCTCGGACCGCCTTTGGTCCCTCCCTTGGCGATGCTTCATTGGGTTCATAGCTGAGAATGCACAGGGTTTGGGAATGAAGTAGCAGGCCATCCAAAGGTGTATTGAAATCACACGAGGAGAGGAGCGAGTTAACCTTAGCTTGTAGGAGCTTGGTTCGAGCGCGGGTCATCGGTCCACTTGGGGGACTAGTTGGTGGGGATGTAGATGCCTCCGAAGTACGGGCTGCATCATCCACCTTTGACGCTGCTACTATGGGCAAGAAGAAGATGTAGAGTGGAGTCTCCAAGAAATGCACTGCCTCCCTGGAGGCAGAGAAAAGAAAGGCTACCGGCACACCCTTTACCAAGGCGCCTGCCATTATGTAAGCATTCCTTTCTATGACTTCGTCATTTTGTTACTCCTTTCTGTACTTATACTTGTCAATCTATGTATGTTTCAGAAAGAGAACCAATTTGAGTTTGAAGCGGACCTCCAAAGTTTTTTTTTGGAGGTTCCAAGAATATCCGAGAAATGTTGACCCAGTTTTCCCCCACCATCGCTCCTCCTACTCCTATCATTAAGCCTTCCATAGGCTCTGCTGCAACACCATTCACTGCAACACCTGAGACCTCCCTCATGGAGCTCGACAACAATACTTCTCAGGTTGTCTCAGAGGCTGCCGGCTTGGAAATCATTCCCAGCGGCCAGGCAACACAGGAGAGCGCCTCCTCACAAGTGGCTGAAGCTACGGCTAAGGGTGCCACCGAAAAAGGGAAAGAGCTCATGGTGTGAGCTGCTATAGTAGTGACCATGAGCAAAGCGGATGACTCTAAGCCAACAGATGCAACGACAATCTCAAGGCAGGCTAGAGCTACTTCTGCATCTACAAGTGGTGCTCCTGGCGCATCCCAGACTCCTCCAACATTGGGTCTTGAAGAGCTGCTCCGGCAGGCGGAAATCATCCAAAACAATACAAAGGTCTTCAACAATTTGTATTCGGAGGGTGCCAATAATCTCAGGATCATTGCCTTTGTAAGTCTTTGGTACTTTGCATCTCACTTTACATATCCCACTGTAGCCCCCGAGTACTTAGACGAAAAACCATAGGTCTTTCGGTCTGAGTGCTCTAAGAGTGACCAAGTGAGAAAGTTAATAATGTAGTCCCTAGTATCTAGGTTGAATGAATTATTCGGACTAGTTACTCTCAGAGTAGCATACGTAGTGTTTTAAATTTTGATACTGTAGCCCCTAAGCCTCTAGGTGAAACTGAATAAGTTTTGACTAGATGCTTAAAAGAAACTAAGCATGTCTTAGAGTAAAAACTCGTACTATAGCCCCCAAGCCTCTAGATGAAACTAAAAAAAGTTCAGGCTAGATGCTCCAAGGAAACTAAGCATTCATTTATGCAGAAAAAGAATGCTCGGAAGATTGCCGCTAACGAGAAGTTCACCAAGATCTGCAAGGAGTTGGAGGCTGAAATGGGTAAAACCACATTTCTGAAGGAACAGATTACCAACAACAAGAGTATGTTTTCTTTTCAGATCCTTACTGGTCTATCCTTTGGGTTGTTTCTTCCGAGGACTCATAGTACTGTGATTTCTCCGACTTGCAAAATTTGTTGCCAAGGCCAAGAGAATCATCGAGCAATCCAAGAACATCCAAGAATTGGATGGTGAGAATAAGATCTGTGGGAGATATGCCGTAGAGGCAATAATAAAAGTGGTTATTATTATATCTTTGTGTTTATGATAAATGTTTACATTCATGCTATAACAGTATTAACCGGAAACATTAATACTTGTGTGATTTGTGAACTAAATTAGAGTCCCTAGTAAATCCTCTTTGTAATACTAGCTTGTTGGTTAATAGATGATCGTGGTTTCCTGATCATGAGCATTGAGATGTTGTTAACAATAAGATCATATCATTAGGAGAATGGTATGATGTACATACTCCTATAGATAAGCGTAGCATTAAGATCAAGTCATTTCAATAGTTCATTTGCTATAAGCTTTCTGATACATAGTAACCTAATTCCTTCAACCATGAGATCATGCTAATCACCATCACCGTAAGGATGCTTTGATGACATTAAACACCACACCGTAACTGGGTGGCTATAAAGGTGGCATTGAGTGTTCGGAAAGTATGTGTTGAGGCACATGGGTCAAGAGTGAGATTTGTCCATCCATTTGATGGATAGATATACTCTGGGCCCTCTCGGTGGAATGTCATCCAATTGGCTTGCAATCATGTGACTGGCTCACAAGGGATCACATATCACGGGAACGAGAAAAGAGTAGTTATCGGTAACGAGGTTTAACTAGGTATGCAGAGATACCGACGATCAAACCTCGGATAAGTAAACTATCACGAGACAAAGGGAAATTGGTATCGTATGTAAGTGGTTCATTCGATCGCAAAGTAATCATAGAAATATGTAAGATCCATATGAATTTACAGATTCCTGTATTGGTTATTGATCGTGAGAAGTGTCTCGGTCATGTCCGCATAATTCACGAACCGTAGGGAGACCCACTTAAGGATTAGATGTTGTTTAGTAGATATGGAATGTTAGTAGGGATACCGAATGTTGTTCGGAGTCTCGGATGGGATCCGGTATATCACGAGGAGATCCGGAATGGTCCGGAGAATAAGATTCATATAAGGAAAGTCCGATTCCGGAGTTCGGGAATGATTTCAATTTTTTCATCGGAGAGGTTCTAGAAGGTTCACCGTACCGGAAGGGGAATGGTCCATGAATGTGTCATGGGTAAGTGGAATGATTGGATCATGTCCTAAGTCACTTTGGTTGGATATTTGCGAGAGAGAAATAAAGCTCTAAATTGAAAGTCAAAAGGGAGGTTTGAAAATTCAAACTGGAACAATGGTTTCCTAGTGGAAGAAAGAAAGAGTCCTTCCTTCTATCCAACTTGGGTTTGGGTATGGATTCAAACTCCCCTCTCCCAAGCCTCCCTCCCTCTCATAAATAGAGGGGGAGGGCTGCCCCAAAGAACACACAACCAGCCCTCCCCACCCGTGTCGTGCCGCCGCCGGCCCGTCCCCGTCGCTCTAGTCACCGCCGACACCTCCTCCTCCACTCCGACCTTCTAAACCTAGATCGCCAAAAACCCTAGATCCACCATATCTCGCACCGGCTTAGGCGAAGCCCTGCGGGATCTTCCCTCTACTTCCTACACCATGTCGTCGTGCTGCCAGAATCACGACGGGAGAACTACAACCTCCGCTGCCTGCTGGAACAAGGGAGAGGAAGGTCTTCATCGAGTACCGAATGTGTGACCGACTGCGGAAGCGCTGCCGGAACGCAGCACCGGAAGGATCGTCTACGCGATCTTGAGATCGGAAGTGTACGACTACATCACCCACGAGAATCTGCTCTCGTTAACCACTTTGGAATCTTCGAGGGTGAGTACTTTAATCAACTCGTTGCTACAATCTAGTAGATAGATCTTGGCTTGTTTGTGTGCATGTGGTAGAATTTTTTTGTTTTCCATGCTACGAACCCCTACAAGATCTTGAAGAAGGAACGGGTTGAGTCTCTCAAAATGCATGAAGAGGCACTAAAGTCTCTACAAGAATCGGCTAACACCGATATGGAGCGCCTGAAGAAGGAAACTGAACTCCTAAAGGAACAGAACAAAGCTGTTGTATACCAGAATTCGTGAAGCCTTTAGGCGTACAAGAAACTTCAGAAGGAGCATGTCATCTTGGCGGGAACATGCCAACAAGATGAAACCAACATCTTTGGTAACCTTCTTCTGTCTTTCTCAATTTCTATAAGTCGGATACTTAATAAGTTGGTGGACTCATGAACTTTGTCTCTTACAAAAACACAACCCCATTGGTTTGACCAACTTGGGTGAAAATGCTCCGGATTCAAAGGAGTGCATGATTCTTGCGGGGAACTTCATCAACACTGCCATCACCCAGGCCAAGGAGATAGCCAAGCCTCTGGACATCAACATCAAGGAGGTAGATTTTGCCACCAAATACTCAGAAATCCTTCGCCGAGCCCCTAAGAGAATTGTAAGCTGGAAAGCTTCCTCTATCCGGGTCGGTACCAGGATGGATTTTTCCTTGGTCAAGGCACATTATGACGATGCTGACATCGATATGGTGACCTCTGGTATGCCTATGATCGACGAAGAAGGGAATAAGGTTAATAACAACGCTATCTAGAATTCTCTCGCCGGCTACGACACCAGGGTCGCCAAGCTGGTCAAGGCGGATGTCTTTGTGTCTGCCGAGGTCATGGAAAACGAGCCAGCTGACTCCGAGTCTTTAAAGACCACCGACTTTGAAGATGGCTCGCAGGTTGGCTCTCCCGTTGCCGACGATGCAGCGTCTAAGTCTCCTGTAGCAGAGCCATGAAACAACACTTGTTATATTAATTGTGCCTCTGCCAATGTAATATTTATGCGGAAAACACTGTTAGAAGTAAGGTGGAAAACTTTGTTGCAAGCCTCCTGCAACTTATCTAAGTCCAGCATGTATGTTTGTATATTTGTTTAAGCAAGTGTTGACTTATCCATTATTCTGGTTTTTATGATTGATGGTTCATGAGACGAAAAACTCGCAGCACAGAACCATGCTCTTAGGTGATGATGCCTAGTGGCACCATCCAGAACCCAAGGTAAAATCGCTGGCTTTGAGTGACGAAAAGTCACTACTCCAGAATCCACATAAAAACAACAAAAAATGTGTAGACCAGAAAAGTTAAGCTAACACCGTAGGCGGAAATTTCACAAGTGCAAATGCAAAACTTGTGTATAAAGGGTTTTACATGATCCAAAAATTAACACTAAAGGATATAAAAGTGATGAGGACATCCCTACTGACTTGCTATCTCCAACTCCTAATGAAGTTGTCGATGTTGCTGCCAAGACCAAGTCCAATGAGATCAGAATTGGATCCATTACTCGATCTCGTGCCAAGTTACTTGAACAACGGGTGAATTTACTCCTAAAAGAATCTCGTGTTTTTATTGATGAGAATTTTATACTACCTAAGTCTATGCACTTATGTATGATCAGGTCCATTGAGAAAGCAAGCATGGCATGAGGAGGAGAAGGATGCTGCAAGAGGAGCCTGGCGTGATGATCATCCAAGGATGCACGAGGGAGGAGCGGGAGAAAGGCGCAAGGGACGAGAAGAAGATCATCAAGAAGGGCGCGAAGAATTCTGTGAAGACCAGAGTGTCCTGCACGTACCACCCGGACATTCCGGCATACCCCAAGACGCGCCAAGGTGGAATCCAATCAGTATGCAGAAGCCACCCAAAAACTTTGAAGTTTCCACCAGACCAGACTGTCCGATGTGCATCACCCAGAGTGTCCGGACAGACCGGAATGTCCGGCCCATACGGACCGAAATGTCCGGCCGCCGACGGATTCTGGTCCGAATCAACTTGTATCAGTTTGAGTCAGACACATTTTTGTTTTGGTTTTTGGCCATCCCAACCGCCCATATAAGCCTTGAGACGCCCCTTTAGGTCAGTTTAGACCATGTTTAAAGTAAACCCTAGATCTATTGAGTCGCTACTTGCTTCCAATTGAACCCGTACACCAATTCGTATCGATCTAATGTAGTTTCTACTATCAATCAAGTGTGATTAGTTGTTCTGTTGGGAATTAGCCAATTGCAAGTTTTGTGTGATCTATTGTTCCACTGGAAATTTGAAGATTGCAAGTACTACTTCGTAGTCAGCGTCTACGTGCGCAAGTGTGTGAACTTTGGAATATCTACAAGGATTGAGAGCTGTTGCATTGGAAACAAGGATTGATCGAGAGGTTCGTGAGCGTCATACAATTTACCTCTATCGATTATCATCATCTACCACCCTCGCTTACTGAGAAGATCGGGCCACCCCATATCATCTTGGTATCATATTCTAGCGTTTCCTCAGTAAGAATCCACAAATCCATCCATAGTTTAGTTGTTTTTCATCCTATATAGAAAACTCCATACAAAAAGATTAGGTTTAGTATTTCCCATAGCCTAGATTGCATCAGAGTTGAGTCTTAGTTGTTGGTCGTTTTCGTGTCTTTGATCCGATCTCTTCCAATACAAGTCATATTGTCTAGATTTTCCTCGTTGTCATTTGTTCTTCATTTTCGAGTCATTCATCACCGTTTTATGCATGTTTACATCTACTTTTTCTCGAGTCCATGATGCTGTAGGGGTTCGTAGCATGGAAAACAAAAAAAATCTACCGCGTGAACACACACAAGCCAAGATCTATCTACTAGATTGTAGCAACAAGTCGATTAGAGTACTCACCCTTGAAGATTCCAAACCGGTTAACGAGAGCAGATTCTTGTGGGTGATGTAGTCATTCACTTGCCGATCTCAAGATCGCGTAGGCGATCCTTCTGGCACTGTGTTCCAACAGTATCCCCACAGTCGGTCACACGTTCGGTACTCAATTAAGACCTTCCTCTCCCTTGTTCCAGCAAGTAGCGGAGGTTGTAGTTCTCTCCTCGCGATTCTGGCAGCACGACGACGTGGTGTCGAAACTAGAGGGGAGATCTCACAGGGCTTCGCCTTAATCCGGTGCGGGTTAGGATGGATTAGAAGGGTTCCTTGGTGTTCTAGGGTTTAGAGGCCGGAGAGGAGGAGGTGTGGCCGGCGGCAGCTTGGGCAGCGGCGGCGTGGTGGCGACGGCTTTGTGGGGAAGGGTTGTTGTGGTGTTGTGGTTTGGGGCAGCCCCTCCCCTCTATTTATGATAGGGAGGGGCAGCTAGGGAGGGGAGGTTGAATCCTCCTCCAACTCCCTCTCCTCCTTGGCGCGTGGTGGAGAGATAGGAGGTTTCCTCTCCTCCCTCCACTAGGACACATTGTCCCAGTTTGACTTTTCAAACTTGCCTTTTGACTTTCAATTTTGGAGTTTGATTTCTCACTTTTATTTGCATAGCCTTTTGGCCTAGGTAGTGATGCAACCATTCCACTTTGTCATGACACATTCATGTACCCTTCCCCTTCCGGTTCGGTGAACCTTCTAGACCCTTCTAGATCATTCCGGTGAAAACACCGGAATCATTCCCGACCTACGGAATTGAACTTTCCTTATATGAATCTTATTCTCCGGACCATTCCGGATCACCTCGTGATATCCCGGATCTCATCCGAGACTCTGAACAACATTCAATCTTCTTACTCACATTCCATATCTACTAAACACCATCTAATCCTTAAGTGTGTCTCCCTACGGTTCGTGAATTATGCAAATATGACCGAGACTCTTCTCCGATCAATAACCAATAGAGGATTATGGAAATTCATATGGCTCCCACATATTTCTACAATTACTTTGCAATTGAATGAAACATTTATATACGATACCAATTTCCCTTTGTCTCGCGATATTTTACTTATCCGAGGTCTGATCGTCGGTATCTCTGCATACCTAGTTCAACCTCTTTACCGATAAGTACTCTCTACTTGTTCCTGTGATATGTGATCCCTTGTGAGCCAGTCACATGCTTGCAAGCTAATTGGATGACATTCCACCGAGAGGGCCCGGAGTATATCTATTTGTCATATGGATGGACAAATCCCACTCTTGATCCATGTGCCTCAACACATACTTTCCGAACACTCAATGCCACCTTTATAACCACCCAATTACGAAGTGGTGTTTGATGTCATCAAAGCATCCATTCGGTGATGGTGATTAGCATGATCTCATGGTCGAAGGAATTAGGTTACTATGTATATGAAAGCTTATAGCAAATGAACTATGGAATGACTTGATCTTTATGCAACGCTTATCTATAGGGATATGTCCATCACACCATTCTCCTAATGATATGATCTTGTTGTTAATAACATCTCAATGTTCATGATCAGGAAACCATGATCATCTATCAACGAACAAGCTAGTATTATAAAGACGCTTTACTAGGGAATCTAACAAGTTTACAAATCACACAAGTATTAATGTTTCCGGTTAATACAATTATAGCATGAATGTAAACATTTATCATAAACACAAAGATATAATAATAACTACTTTTATTATTGCCTCTTGGGAATATCTCCAACAGTCCCCACCTTGCACTAGAGTAAACTAATATAGATTACATGGTAATATACCGAACACCCATGGCGGTTCGGTGCTGGTCATGTTTTGCACTCGGGAGAGGTTTAGTCAACGGATCCACCACATTCAGATATGTGTGCACTTTGCAAATCTTTATGTCACCATCTTGGACATGCTCTCGAATAGCGTGAAAGCGCAGCTTGATATGCTTCGGCTTCTTGTGTGACATTGGTTCTTGCGCATTGGCTATGGCGCCCATGTTATCACAATAGATAGCCATTGGGTCTAGCGCACTAGGAACCACACCGAGCTCCGTAATGGACTCCTTCATCCATATCGCCTCTTGTGAAGCCCCCAAAGCAGCTAAGTATTCGGATTAAGTTTAAGATCTCGCCACAAAGCTTTGCTTTGCACTCCTCCAGCTTACTACTGCACCATTCAAAGTAAATACGCATCGAGACTGAGATTTGGAATCATCCGGATCGGTGTTCCAACTAGCATCGGTGTAACCATTAACAACGAGTTGTTCATCACTTCCATAAGAAAGAACCATATCCTTAGTTATTCTCAAGTACTTAACGATGTTTTTGACCGCTGTCTAATGATCCACCCCTAGATCACTTTGATATCTGCTAGTCAAACTAACAACATATGCAATGTCGGGTCTAGTACATAGCATGGCATACATGATAGATCCTATGGCTGAGGCATAGGGAGTCCTACTCATCCTTTCTCTATCTTCTGCCGTAGCAGGACTTTGAGTTTTACTCAAGGTCATATTGGGAAACATGGGCAAGAACCCTTTCTTGTTATCTTCCATTCCAAATATCTTTAGAACTTTGTCCAAATATGTACTCTGTGACAACGATATTAGGCGTCTCGATCTATCTCTATAAATATTTATGCCGAATATGTAAGTAGCTTTGCTAAGATCCTTCATTGAAAAACTATTATTCAAATAATCTTTGACACTATTAAGAAGGTCTACATCATTCCTAATCAACAATATGTCGTCCACATATAGTACTAGGAATGCTACAGTGCTCCACTCACTTTCTTGTAAATACAAGCTTCTCCATAAGTTTGTATAAAACCAAAACTTTTGATCACCTTGTCAAAATGTTGATTCCAACTTCGGGATGCTTGCTTCAATCCATAAATGGACCGTTGAAGTTTGCATACCTTGTTAGCATCTTTAGGATTGACAAAACCTTTGGTTGTACCATATACAACTCTTCATCAATGTCTCCATTGAGGAATGCCATTTTGACATCCATCTGCCATATCTCATAATCATAATATGCAGTTATTGATAACAAAATCCTCACAGACTTTAGCTTCGCTACCGGTGAGAAATTCTCATCGTAGTCAACACCTTGAGTTTGTCGAAACCCTTTTGCGACAAGTCAAGATTTATAGACAGTCACATTATTGTGAGCATTTGTTTTCTTCTTGAAAATTCATTTGTTCTCGACAGCCTTCCGGCCAACTGGTAAGTCCACCAAAGTCCATACTTGGTTTTCGTACATGGACCCAATCTCGGATTTCATGGCTTCTTGCCATTTATTGGAATCTGGGCTCATCATCACTTCTTCATATGTCCCAGGGTCGTTAGTGTTATCTACCAACATGACACTCATAACGGGATCATACCAATCGGGAGTGGTACGAGTCCTTGTCGACCTGCAAGGTTCCGTGGTAACTTCGACCGAAGTTTCATGATCTACATCAATAGATTCCTCTCCTATTGGTGTAGGAGCCACAAGAACTTCTTTTGGTACTGAGCTACTCTCAAATCCGAGAGAAGGTTCAACAACCTCATCGAGTTTTACTTTACTTCCGGTCACTTCTTTCGGTTTCTCTCGAAAGGGTCCATTCTTGGCAACAAAGATTTTGCCTTTGGATCTATTATAGAAGGTATACCAAATAGTTTCCTTCGGGTATCCTATGAAGATGCATTTTTCTGTTTTGGGTTCAAGCTTGTCGGGCTGTAACTTCTTTACATAAGCTTCGCAACCCCAGACTTTAAGGAACGACAATTTAGGTTTATTCCCAAACCATAATTCATACGGTGTTGTTTCAACGGATTTAGATGGTGCCCTATTTAAAGTGAATGCGGATGTTTCTAATGTATAACCCCAAAATGACAAAGGTAAATCTGTATGTGACATCATAGAACGAACCATATCTAAAAGAGTTCGATTACGATGTTCGGACACACCATTACGTTGTGGTGTTCCTGGCGGTGTCAATTGTGAAAGTATTCCGCATTTCTTTAAATGCTCGCCAAACTCGTAACTTAGATATTCACCTCCACGATCAGATCGTAGAACCTTAATCTTCTTGTTACGTTGATTCTCCACTTCATTTTGAAATTCCTTAAACTTGTCGAAACTTTCGAACTTATGTTTCATGAAATAGATATACCCATATCTACTCAAGTCATCCGTGAAAGTAAGAACATAGCGATAACCACCACATGATGCTACACTCATTGGGACACACACACACACCGGTATGTATGATTTCCAATAAGTCCGTAGCTCGCTCCATCATACCAGAAAATGGAATCTTAGTCATTTTAACCATCAAACATGCTTCGCATCTTTCAAGTGATTCGAAATCAAGTGATTCAAGAAGTCCATCGGAATGGAGTTTATTCATACACTTCACTCCAATGTGACCAAGATGACAGTGCCACGTGTATGTAGAATTATCGCTCAATTTCAAACATTTAGCTTCTATATTATGAACATGTGTATCACTACTATTGAGATTCAATAAGAATAGACCATCTATCAAAGGTGCATGACCATAAAAGATATTACTCATATAAATCAAACAACCATTATTCTTGGACTTAAACAAGTAACCGTCTCGCAATAAACAAGATCCCGATATAATGTTCATGCTCAACACAGGCACCAAATAACAATTATTTAAGTATAAAACTAATCCTGATGGTAGATGAAGAGGGGGCATGCCGACCGCGACCACGTCAACCTTTGATCCGTTTCCAACGCGCATCGTCACCTCATCTTTCGCTAGTCTCCATTTATTCTACAGCTCCTATTTCGAGTGACAAATATGAGCAACCAAACCAGTATCAAATACCCAGGCACTACTACGATTACTAGAAAGATACACATCAATAACATGTATATCGGATATACCTTTCTTCTTGATGTTGTCGTTCTTCAGATCCACCAAGTACTTGGGGAAATTCCGCTTCCAGTGACCTTCTCCCTTGCAGTAAAAGCACTCAATATTAGGCTTAGGCCCAGCCTTGGTCTTCTTTGTCGGCGCGGTAGATTTCTTACCTCCCTTCTTGAAGTTTCCCTTTTTCTTAGGCTTGCCTTGCTTCTTGAAATTGGAGGTCTTATTGACCATCAATACTTGGTGCTCTTTTTTATCTCCACTTCCGCGGACTTCAACATAGAGAAGAGTTCTCACAACGTCTTATCCATGCGCTGCATGTTGTAGTTCATCACAAAGTTCTTGTAAATTGGTGGTAGTGATTGGAGGACATGATGAATCCCCAACACATTAGGAATTATTATGCCCAAGCTCTAGAGCTTATTAGCATGCCCAGACATATTAAGCACATGCTCACTGATGAAGCTGCCCTCTTCCATCTTGCAGTTAAAGAACTTTTCAGAAGCTTCATAACTCTCAACTTCCGCGTGAGCCTCAAATATCATTTTGAGTTCACGGACAATATCATGTGGGTCAAAGTTCTCAAACCTTTTCTGAATCTCTGATTCCAAACCATACAAGATAGCACACTGAACCGTGGAGTACTGATTCTTCCGAGTACAGAAAACATTTTTATCATCATCGGTAGCATCTTCTGCAGGTGGGTCACCCAGCGGTGCATCTAGCACATAGGTCACCTGACCAACATTAAGGACAATCCTCAAATTTCGGAACCAATCTGCGAAGTTGCTTCCATTGTTTTTCAACTTTTCTTTCTCTAGGAACACAATAAAATTGATGGTAGGGGCCTCCATTGATCTACAACATATCTGCAATAGTTTAGACTAAGTTTATGAAAAAAATGAGTTCTAATTAATAGTTAAATTAATATAGGTGAACTCCCACTCAAAAAATATCCCTCACATTGTTTTAGTAACCAAATCCACTACATCAAAACCGATCATCACGAGATGATGTAGTTTCAAAGGCGAACAATCAATATGTTCATCATATCTACTATATGAATCATGCTTTACCTTTTCGTGATCCATGTTCCGAGACCATGTTTGTACATGCTAGTCTCGTCAAGATTAACCTTAGTTTCTGCATGAGCAAATCTGGCTTGCTCTCGTTGTATGCACACGTTGATTCTATCACACCCGATCATCACGTGGTGCTTCGAAATGACGAGTCTTGGTAACGGTGCTAACTAAGGGTGAACACTTTACTTGATAATTTTGTGAGAGGGATCACCTTATAATG
This sequence comes from Avena sativa, assembly GCA_916181665.1. Classification (NCBI taxonomy): domain Eukaryota; kingdom Viridiplantae; phylum Streptophyta; class Magnoliopsida; order Poales; family Poaceae; genus Avena; species Avena sativa. Next base: position 178,512,999 of record OV702284.1, on the reverse strand, counting down.
CTACCATTGCAATCTAAGCAATACAAGATGCATAAAAGTATTAACAACACATGCAATTCAAAATATGTGATATGATATGGCCTTTCTTCATGTGCTTCCGATCTCCATCTTTAAGCACGAACATGATCTCCATCATCACCGGCGTGGCGTCAAGGTTAATGGAACCGCTCGCTCCATGGTTGTCGTCCACCAGCATCAACTATTACAACTACTTTGAATAATAGACATGCATGTCTTAACGAAATTAAAAGACAACCATAAGGCTCCTGCCGGTTGCCGACTTACAATAAGGAACATTGCATACATCATATATAATCACAATCATGGCCATATCACATCACAGCACACCCCTGGAAAACAAAGTTAGACGCCTCTAATTTTCTTTGCATGTTTTACGTGGTTTGGGGCTTTCAATAAGTACTGTTCTAACTTACGAACAAGAACCACAACGTTGATGCTTGAATTATCAAGTGCCTGTTGTAAATTGAATCTTTACTATGATGGGAGAGACAGACACCCGCAAATCCACTTATGCAATACAAGTTGCATGTTGGGCGTGGCGAAACTCTCATGAACAATGTCATGTAAGGTTAGCCTGTGCGGCTTCATCCCACCATACCGTAAGATTTAAAAGTACACATAAAGTAACTGATAATAAAAGCACCACCGCCCACAATTACCATTGTGCTCTACTCGTGCAACAGATCTACATATAGACACGACTCTGATACCACTGTAGGGGTTCGTAGCATGGAAAAGAAAAAAATTATACCACATGAACACACACAAGCCAAGATCTATCTACTAGATTGTAGCAACGAGTCGATTAGAGTACTCACCCTTAAAGATTCTGAAGCGGTTAACGAGAGCAGATTCTCGTGGGTGATGTAGTCGTTCACTTGATGATCTCAAGATCGCGTAGACGAACACACACAGGCAGCGCTCTCGCAGTCGGTCACACATTCGGTACTCGATGAAGACCTTCCTCTCCCTTGTTCCAGCAGGCAGTGGAGGTTGTAGTACTCTCCTCACGATTCCGGCAGCACGACGACGTGGTGTCTGACGTAGAGGGGAGATCCCGCAGGGCTTCGGCTTAAGCTGGTGTGGGTTAGGATGGATTAGAAGGGCTCCCCGGTGTTCTAGGGTTTAGAGGCTGGAGAGGAGGTGGCGTGGCCGCCGTTGGCTTGGCGGGCGGCGGCGACACGGCGGCGGCTGGCGGCGGCGCGGCGGCAGTGGCTTCGTGGGGAGGGGTTGTGGTGGTATTGTGGTTTCGGGCAGCTCCCTCCCCTCTATTTATGAGAGGGAGGGGCATCTAGGGAGGGGAGGTTGAATCCTCCTCCAACTCGCTCTCCTCCTTGGCGCGTGGTGGAGAGAGAGGAGGTTTCCTCTCCTCCCTCCACCAGAACCCATTGTCCCAGTTTGACTTTTCAAACTTTCCTTTTGACTTTAAATTTTGGAGTTTGATTTATCACTTTTATTTGCATAGCCTTTTGACCTAGGACATGATGCAACCATTCCACTTTGTCATCACACATTCATGCACCCTTCCCCTTCCGGTTCGGTGAACCTTCTAGACCCTTCTAGATCATTCCGATGAAAACACCGTAATCATTCCCGAACTCCGGAATTGAACTTTCCTTATATGAATCTTATTCTCCGGACCATTTCGGATCTCGTGATATCCCGGATCCCATCCGAGACTCTGAACAACATTTGGTCTTCTTACTCACATTCCATATCTACTAAATAACATTGAATCCTTAAGTGTGTCTCCCTACGGTTCGTGAGTTATGCAGACATGACCGAGACTCTTCTCCGATCAATAACCAATAGAGGAATACAGAAATTCATTTGGCTCCCACATATATGTACGATTACTTTGTGATTGAATGAACCATTTACATACGATACCAATTTCCCTTTGTCTCATGATATTTTACTTATCCGAGGTCTGATCGTCGGTATCTCTGCATACCTAGTTCAAACTCGTTACCGATAAGTACTCTTTACTTGTTCTTGTGATATGTGATCCCTTCTGAGCCAGTCACATGATTTCAAGCTAATTGGATGACATTCCACCGAGAGGGCCCGGAGTATATCTATTTGTCATATGGATGGACAAATCCCACTCTTGATCCATGTGCCTCAACACATACTTTCCGAACACTCAATGCCACCTTTATAACCACCCAGTTACGAAGTGGTGTTTGATGTCATCAAAGCATCCATCCGGTGATGGTGATTAGCATGATCTCATGGTCAAAGGAATTAGGTTACTATGTATCTGAAAGCTTATAGCAAACGAACTATTGAAATGAGTTGATCTTTATGCTACGCTTATCTATAGGAGTATGTGAAAGGATACGGATATCGCCTAGAGGGGGGTGAATAGGCGATTAAAACTTTTCCGAGAGTGGCTTGACAAAGGCGGAATTAAAGTAGCATTTACTTTGTCAAGCACAACCTAGGACATCTAGGGGTCACCTATGTGCACCAACAACTTATGCTAAGCAATACAAGCAACAATGTGATAGAAAGATATAGATTGCTTCAAGCACGAAGGCTATCACAATGTAAAGTGCATAAGTAAAGAGCTCAGGTATAGAGATAACCGAGGCACGCGGGGACGACGATATTTTACCGAGTTACTCCCAACATGGAGTACGTCTTGTTTGGAGAGGGGGTGGTATCAAACCACGAACGCCACAAAAGGCCTCCCTTATTCTCCGGTGAATCTCACCCCAACGGGATCGATCCACGCTTCCACTATCGGTGCACTTGTTGGTGGCAACCGGAACTTCTCACAAGGTTGGGGCACTTCTCCACAACTTAATTGGAGGCTCCCAACAAACGCCACCAAGGCCACAAAACCGTCTAGGGTTCCAAGAACCCAAGAGAGACTAGCTTCAACGATTACCACGAACCAAATCCTCCGAGGAGAACTCAAACCGTTGCACCTAATGCAAATGGCAAGAACACCACAAAGGTGCTTCAATCCCTCACTCTCAAGTTCCAACAAAGCTACTAAAGCTATTGGAGGAACAAGAGAGGAGGAATCAAAGAGGGACACAAAATCCCCCAAAATTTAGATCCCCAAAGATGCACTCACAAAGAGATGAATCGATTAGGTCAAAACGTGGATCTAGATCTCCTCTCTCTTTCACTCAAATATGGGCAAGAATCATCGGAGGGGAAGAGATTAATCAAGCTTAAAAATCTAGAGCAAGTGTGGACAAAACTTCGACTAATAGAAAAAGGGGAAGAAGCAACCCAAACTAAAAACGGGCAAAACATATTTAAAGGGTCGGGATAAATCTACCCGTTAGGGCGAATTAACAGAACGGGCCGGTAGTACTGGATTGGACCAGTACTACCGGACAGAAAAACCACACAGCGAGCGAGCGTGGAAATTGGAGCGAGCGGGCGCGTGCCAGTGCAGGAAATTAGCAAAGGGGGAAGTGGGTGCGCGCGCGGCAGCGGGCCCAGCGGCCAGTGTGGGGCCAGCGAGGCAGCAGCGGTCTACATGGGGCCGCACGGCAGGCGAGCCCAGTAGGCGACGCACGGCACAACGCGCGAGTGGGGCCGCATGGAACGCACGCGATGCGAGCAGCGGCAGTAGCAGGCCAAGCTCGCGGCAGTGGGATGGACGTGCGAGCGAGGCAGGCTGCAGGGCGAGTGGGGCCGCACGCGGGCGAGGGAGAGCGCGCATGCAGCAGGCAGCGATGCGGCGGTACACGCGGGACGCGCGGGTCAACGCGCGCGGCAGCAGTGCGTGCGGGAGCAAGATGCGTGCGAGAGCAGCGGGGCCACAGCGGGCCAGCGGCAATGGGCCCAGCGCGCATAGCGAGCGGTGGGCAGGGCACGCGCGATGCCTGGCATGCGGTCAACGCGTGTGGGAGCGCGGCTGTGCGGCTCGGGTCTGGAAAGCTAGGCACTGGGTGATTCTGGGATGGCCGGTAGTACCGGCCCACCCTAGCGGTACTACCGGGCCGAGCGGTACAACCGGAAAAAACTACTGGGCGAGGCAGAGAGAAAATAGGGCGCGCTCAGGGGCGGGCAGTAGTACCGGCCCTCCCGGACGGTACTATCGCACAGCCCAGAAAACAGAACCCTTTTCTTTTTCAATTAAATAGATAGAAATTCAAATGGCTATAACTTTTGATTGGTAGCTCCGATCGACCCGATTCCAATTGCGTTGGAAAGAGGAGGACATGAGCTACCCTATATAAAGTGAAAATATTGGATACCACCAAGTGAGAATACTTCATGTATTTTATAGTGTGATAATTCACTTGGTGAGAAACCGAAAAGCCGCCAAGATCAAAATCGCAATAAGATACAAACGAGAGATCCGATTTTGATGAACAAGAGCTTATTTTGGAGATTACCACAAGCTCTATATCCCCGCATGGATGAGACCAAATGACAACCAAATACGATGATGCAAGTATGCAAAGGTTTGAGCTCTCTCCGAACTATGTGACTGAGTTACTCATTCGAGAGCCCCTCTTGATAGTACGGTTATCTATCCTAAACCCGGTCTCCCACACACAACATGAGACCGACAAAAGGGAAAACCTATCAAGATTATGCCTTTGCCTTGAGCATTCCACTTGAGCTCGATGTAGACGATCTTTCCCTAATCAAGATGGAATGACTTTCTTGATTCCTCATCATCGATCCATGATCACTAAGGATGGCAAGCATCAAACATGAGTTATTCTATAGATGGTGAATTTTGAGCTTTGCCTTGAGCATTCCACTTGAGCTCGATGTAGACAATCTTGCCCTTCTCAAGATGGAACGCCGTTCTTAATTCCTCATCATCGATCCATGATCACCGAGGATGGCAAGCATCAAACATGAGATCTTCTATAGATGGTGCATTTTGAGCTTGCACAACACATCTTCTTCTTATTTCATCGACCTTGAAGCCAACACATGCTCCAAGCGATGGCAATGGACAAATCCTATAAGTGCAACTTAATACACACATTAGTCCATAAAGATTGTCATTAATTAACAAAACCACACATGGGGCCCACATGTTATTTCAGTATGTCCATCACACCATTCTCCTAATTATATGATCTTGTCGTTAATAACATCTCAATGTTCATGACCAGGAAACCATGATCATCTATAAACCAACAAGCTAGTATTATAAAGATGCTTTACTAGGGACTCTAACAAGTTTACAAATCACACAAGTATTAATGTTTCCGATTAATACAATTATAGCATGAATGTAAACATTTATCATAAACACAAAGATATAATAAAAACTACTTTTATTATTGCCTTTAGGGCATATCTCCAACAGATGCATGTAAAATGCGTACATGAACTTTGTAGTTTATTAACATGTTTATCTACATATTTGCATCATATATAATGATATATCCATGTTTTACATTGATTTTGGGGGATTTACCAATGATCCCCTTTATTTTGGCTATAACTTGGCAGGGAAGAAAAACCATGTTTTCAATGTTTTAGGACCTATACGAAGTCAAATGGACATGAGCTTTTGGGGATGTCAATATTTATCCACGAGAAGCATATGGAGCGCAAGAACCTCACCTGGAGGGCCATGAGGCCCAAAAGAGACTGGGTGGCACGCCCAGCCTAGGTGGGCACGCCACCTACCCTCTTTTCCTCATCAGTCATCCGATCACCTTGATTCTTTCGCCCACGGAGTTCTCTTGACCTAAAACCCCTATATAAGGATCCCCAGGGAGTCCTCGACACAGGGGAGGCGGAGATAGAAAACACCAAGAACATAGAGTCTGATGGCCGCCGCCGGAGGAAGATTGGAGGGGGAGCTGCTACCGGAATCGCCTCTGGTCGGCTCTCCTCCTTCACCGACGCCTCCTCATCACTCTGTATGATGATAGGGGAGTATTCCACCCCCTGGGATTTTGGTTTATGGTGGTAAGGTGATCTAATCTCTCCATGTATTATCATTGTTGAAGTCCATATGGTGTGCCTTGCATGAGTATGGATCTATCTATCTAATTCCTATGGTGGATATTGTGTTATGTGATAGTACTTGTTATTCATTTACCTTGTGTTGGATCTTGTATGGTTTTCATGCTTTGGGAATATTCTATGATGCATGTAATGGTTTAGATCTATACATAATGCATTTTTATCCATATCATGAGGTGATTGACACCACCAAGTGGGGGTAGATGAGAGAGAAGTGAAAATACTCACTACATATCACAACATATGAATCATTGCACTAGTGTTTAGAATGTTTTCCATTAAGAAGTATGATGTATGTAGGTAATGGGTGGCCGAGTGACAACGACATATGTATTGAGTGACATCGCAACCCAACATCCTTTATATAGGGGTAAAAAGGCAGAAGTATGATATGTGGCGTGACACAACCAAATGCTAGCCTTATTGCAAGGGTGACCTAGAAACACAAAGGAGTACAAGAAGAATGGCGACTCCCACCCTCCACCCCACCTCTGGTGAATCCCATGGCGACTCCACCATATCGCTCCTCTAAACCCTCTCTGGACCAAGATCTAGCCCCCTCTCAATGGCCATGGATCCCATAGATCCCTGTAATGATCCATCTTCCATTGCTCACCGACTAGATTTCTCCCCTGGCCACTCTTTCAGATCAAAGGTTCATAACACATATGCCACTCCTGTCAACCCAGTTTCTGCATCTTCTGGCATTTCTCTTGTGGTATCTTTTGGGCGTGCATCTTTTGTTCTATCAAACATCAATGTTGGGCTGGCACTCTCATCATGCCTAGGTGCGGCATACAACGAAAGAAGGATTTCTCAAATATCCGGGAGAGTCTTCTTATTTGACGTTTGTTCCAAGACTATTGGTTTTCTTATTCAAAAAATGAAGTGCTATGAATCAAAGGAATTGGTGGCCTGAATTGGATCAGAGAGGAAAAGCTTTGGTATAGTGAACAAGAAAAGGAATGGACTACGATCCAACCAAAGAATCAAAGGATACCTCACCACCAGCAAAAACAAAGGGACTCTCAACGTGTCATTCCAATTCGTACTGTGTACAATCGCATCTCCACGGCTCTCCAAGGTAACAGTGGCTCCAAAAATTCACCTACGTACCATGGCAATCCTCTTACTAGTGCAAACTCTATACCTATTCGTGGTCACTCTAGCTATGTGGATGTTGTAGCAAACCATGTGCCAAATTAAAAATCAATTTCTATGCATGATCACTTTTTTCGGATCGAAGCTAGTGAAAATCGGGCAGCTAACCAAGTTGTTGAAAATTTAAACCTCCAACGGTCCAACCCCCGACACCACCCAACTAGGACCAATCACCTGGGAATTAATAGGCCCATTTAATGCTCTAAATGCCTCGAAGAAGGCCATCAAGTGCAATCTTGTCTAAGCAGTGTTCATTGTCCATGTTGCTACAATTACGATTTCCTCCCTAGCATCACTCTGCTATCCTGTAGTATCCATTTAAACTGATCATAATAGTTCGATTATAATTTTTTTGATGCTATCTGGATCTTTAAAAGATGCAACATTGATTATTTGTTTTTTCTTTGCATAGAGCTCAAAATGGAACACTGAACATGTTGGTTTGCACAACCTCTTCTACAGGTTCACAAGAACGGTGTCATTGTTTCCTTATCTGGTGCTGGTTCATCCTAAGCAACGACATAACTATCCTCTAATGTGTAGTTCATTCGTGGTTTGCGTTCCTGCTCTACACATTTTTACATGATACCATTATAATTTCTGTCTCATTCATTCTTAGCTATGAAAGTAACTGCATGCCCATTGTGTAGCTCACCAAAAATTCTGAGTCACCCAACGTCTCTTGCATTCCAGGATATACTACTGCTTCCATATGTATTTGTTGAAATGACCTGACTAGTTTATATTTGCTGAAATTCGAGGAAACACTCTATTCGATTTATCAATTCATTTGTAGGCACACTTGTGTAATGCTTGCTTGTCCTGTTCTACAGGTTCACAAGCAATGCTATTATATTTTATATCTAATGGTTCGTCCTAAACAACGACATAGTTATCCTCTACTGTATATATAGTTTATTCATAGTTTTCATTCTTGCTCTACAAGTTCTCTTATGATGACTTTATAATTTATATTCAGTTCCTAGCTATGACAGTAACTACATGCCCATTGTGTAGCTCACCGCAAATACTTTGTCACCCAACGTCTCTTGCATTCCAGGATAAATGACTGCTTCCATATATATTTGTTGAAATGACCTGGCCAGTTTATATTTGCTAAAATTCTAAGAAACACTTTGATTGATTACTCATTTCATTGTAGGCATACGTGTCTAATGCTTGCTTGTCCTCTTCTATATGTTCGCAAGAGACGCCATTATATTTCTAATTTGGTGTTGGTTCATCCTAAGAAACGACATAACTATCCTCTATTGTGTAGTTCATTCGTGGTTTGTGTTCCTGCTCTGCAAGTTTTGGTATGATGCCATTATAATTTATGTCTGGTTCATTCTTAGATACGATAGTAACTGCATGCCCATTGTGTAGACCACCGCAAATTCCAAGTCATCCAACGTCTCCTGCATTCCAGGATATACTACTGCTTCCATATATATTTGTTGAAATGACCTGACTAGTTTATATTTTCTTGAATTGTAGGAAACACTCTGTTCGATTGCTTAATTCATTTGTAGGCCACTTGTGCAATGCTTGCTTATCCTATTCTCCAGGTTCACAATCAATGCTAATATATTTCATATCTAATGGTTTGTCCTAAGCAGCGACATAGATATCCTCTATATATATTTCATTCGTGGTTTGCATCCTTGCTCTACAAGTTCTCTTATGATGCCACTATAATTTCTATTCGGTTCCTAGCTACGACAGTAACTACGTGCCCATTGTGTAGATCACCGCAAATTCTGGGTCACCCAACGTCTCTTGAATTCCAGGATAAACGACTACTTCCATATATATTTGTTGAAATGACCTGGCTAGTTAATATTTGCTAAAATTCTAAGAAACACTTTGATTGATTGATCATTTCATTATAGACACACTTGTCTAATGCTTGATTTTTATTCCTCTTCTACAGGTTCACAAGATACGCCATTGAAAGGATCGTATGGGCACCTAGAGGGGGGGGGGGGGTGAATAGGTGCTACTTGAAATTTTACTCCTTTTCAAATTAGGGTTTGACACTTGTCTAATGCAACTATGGTGAATTTACCTATATGTCAACCTAGCACAACACCAAGCAAGAACAAGATAAGTAAAGTACGGTAAAGGATAGGAGTAACAAAAGTGGAGCACGCAGATACACAAGGATTTATTTCCCGCGGTTCCTTCCTTTTGAGGGGAAGTACGTCTGCGTTTGGAGAGGGGGTGGTTTCCAACCACCGACGCCACAAGAGTCCTCCCTTGTTCTCTGATGAACCTCACCCCAACAGGTTCGATTCACCTCTTCCACTATATCAGCAACCTTCGAGGTGGAAGACGACACCTTTACAACAAGTTCGAGGCACACATCCACAACTGAATTGGAGGCTCCCGAATACAGTCAAGATGTCAAACAATCAAAGACAAGCTTGTAAGAACCAAATCAAGATCTAGGGTTTCCAAAGAAACCCTAGATCAAGGGGCACTCAAGTGAATGAGGGGGAAATGAAAATCTCTCTTGGTGAAGCTATAGATCAAGGAATCCTCCTCCGGTTCTCCAAATATCAATAATTTTGGATGGTTGGATGAAGATATCTTGGTAATTTGGTGGCTCAAATTGAGGCGGTGTTCTTCACTGAAACAAGCATCCTCCCAAGGTAGAAGAAGGACGGGTATTTTATAGCCCCCTTGGAAAAATAGCCATTGCAGAGCCACTAACCCCGGAGTCTCCGGTCTCCAGGGCCGGAGTCTCTAGGGGGCGGAGTCTTCGGTGCTGGCGATGGACTCCAGTCAACACTCCGGAGGGGTATCCAGTATGCTTTTTTACTGACCCTAGAGACAGGGCCGGAGACTCCGGGCCACAACCCCAAAGACTCTGGTGCTGCGCAAGACTCCGGGCCCAACTCCGAAGGAGGATACAAAAGGTTTTACTAGAAGGGATAGAGACAACCCCGGAGATAAGGCTAGAGTCTCCGGGCCTAGACCCCGAAGTATCCGGGCCTAAACCCCGGAGTCTCTGGACTCAGGGGAGGCTGCCGACAGAAAATCCCCAGCAGGCCCTTTTTTCTTGATAAGCTTCAGGCTCTTCACGATTGGAAAATAGAGCACCGTCTCTAGAATTTTCACAGATGAACCTGCAACACTTAGCACATGGTAAAAACTCACTTGTGTTGACATCAAACATCAAAACATCATTAAGGCAGGGAATGCCCTTTCAATCTCCCCCTTTTTGGTGTTTGATGAAAACACAAGGATTTGCACAATAATATACCAGCACATGGTACAAAAAGTATAGAGGCTCCCCCTCAAGTGAGCACACTAAAATTTGCATATAAAAATAGGTGCACAAAAAAAATGAGAAACACTCCCCCTAGATATTACAAACCTACCTGGATGCAAGACGACAAGATGGTTGAAGAGATAATCATACCTTTGACCCAACACGGGTGGTGAAATGATATATAGGGGGTATCCAATAATAGAGGTCTTCATCACACAATGAGATGATGAACCATACGATATGTTACCACATAGTCTTTACATTACATATACATTCACCACAAATAAAACACAAATTGGTCCACAAATAAAGCAAGGAAAATAAAACAAGTCACAAGTAGTGACGAAAGAGTCAAATGAAGAGTGAGATTGTGACTTCCCATGCAAATCCCATGCTCACTTAATATCACCTTCTCCCCATTTGGCATTGAGACACCAAAAGGGGACAAGACCTAAACTACACGCCTCAACCGGATCACTCATCATCCTTGTCCTCCTCGTCATCATCATATCTCTCCTCGGAACCTTGATATTCATCATCAGCAGGGCCTTAGAGATGGATAGAGGAGGAGGCATCGTCCTCAAACACACGCCAATCAATAGTGCCTTGCGCCCACGAGCCATATGAGAGAGTGCGGGAGGGCTGAGGCTAAGCTGGACCTTCATCATCACTATCTGCGTCCCATTGATGAAACTTCTTCATGATCTGCCTGTCCCCCTTGTAAGCATCATATTGACCCTTGCGAATCGATGTTCATACACAGCAAAATCCTTTCCCAAAAGGTGGCATTCTTCATTTGCCCCTTAACATAGTCACGAGAAAGAGGGGGCATACAGGCATTGCTGGCGTTCTTCCTCCTGGCACAGACAAGGCTGGCAGCCGGAGGGCTTTCCTCCTCATCATCTCGAATCTCATCAGCTGGCACAGGGGCAGAATACCCACGAGGATCCACAGAGGTGGTAGGAGCCTTACGCTGCATCTGGAGAGGGGCATGGGCAACAATCGGCAGACCCACAAGAGGGGAAGGCAGGTGCATCTTGGGAAAGGTGGAGAGCACAAGCCTCATGACATAGGGAGCATATGCGGGAGTCTTCTTATTAGAGATGTTGATGCCTAGCTCCATGAAGATAAAATACATGACATCAAGAGGAACAGTAGGAGCATCAGGACCATTGATGTAGATGGATTGAGCCAGAACCATGAGAGGAACCAAGGCGGATTGTATAGTGTCAAGATTGCCAGCTTGAGGATAGATGTTCTCACGGAACATGCGGATCACAATGTGGAAAGGTGGCCTGAGGTTCTTTGCTTCTCCAAGGACACCATACTTGCTGTAAAGAGGAGCAAGGGGCTTCTTCTTGTACTCAAGCCCAGAAGTCTCATGAATGCGTTGACCAACCGGGGTATGCCTACCCTCAAAAGGATATTCCAAGAGCGCATCAAGCTCACTGATACTGGACTGACAACGAACATCACCAGTCATAAAAGTCATAGGAATCTCGTCCCCATCTCCAAACACAGGATTGGCAAAGAACTAGTGCACAATCTGGACATTGTAATCCTGCCGAAATGCCATGAGCTGGTGCAATCCAAGCTTCTCGGTGATCCAGAGATCCTCAGATAAATATGTCTTGCTATTCATGTAGTCAAAGTCCAAAGGACGCTGCAAGAAGAAAGGATTCGTCTCAGACAGGTGGGCATAGATCCCAGTCATGATCAAATACTGCTCACGCCTCCAGAAATTATCATCTCGGTTATTGTTTGCCATATCATAGGACATCTGCCTCCTCATGACCCGGAACTCATCATTGTTCAGCCTAAGAGAGTGCTGAGGTTGTCGTATTTCCTTTTCTTGTCCAGTTACTCACGATGAAGACAGTCTTCCTCTTGCCGCTGCAAAGACACGCCAATCAATTATGCTCCTCGCGACTGTCAAACGGGTGCTGGCCAGAAATCTTGCAAGGATTTCCCCCATAGTTTGGGGCCTTGGACTTGGACAAGGACAAGAGCTACCGAAACCACCTGCAGAAACCCGCAAGAAAGCACGAAAACACAGCAGGGAATGAGTTTTACATGTCCTGGAAGATATGGTGGAGGAAGGGTGAGAACTAGACCAAACGCATGAGAGAAACCCCAGAGTCTCTGTCCTGGAAACTTGGCGAGAGACGGGAACGATAGGGAAACTACTCCTAGCGGTAGATCAAGTTCTCAAACTTCTAAGGAGTAAGGCATTGCCGCAAATGGAGTGAAAAACATGTAAATCTAGGGACCCAATCCACAAAATATATCTAGGGAAAAACCCTAGAACCTTGAAAGAGAGAGGGAGAGGGCACCTTGATCCATGGGGGGCAGGTCCTACCAGAGGGGAAGGAGCCTAACACCTGGAGGAGGAGATTTGCCGATGATAGCGGAAAATTCAGGGCGGAGAAGGCCCCGGCAACATAGGACGGTGGAGGGGCAAGAGGGTGAGGACAGAAGGGGGTTGGGGTGGAGAGGAGTAACTGGGAGTTACCCCACCCCGATCCTCTAATCAAACCCCTTAGGAAACTGCCAGGACGGAGTCTTCAGGCCCGAGGGCCGGAGTCTCCGGACCACTGGAGTCTCTAGGGTCTTCAGGGTCAGACCTCGGAGTCTCTAGCCTCCAGTACCAGAAAACGCCAGTGACAATCAGGCATGCAAAAGACATGGAAAGGACTAAAATTATCCAAGTGAAGAATCAGAGAACCAGTTGAAAAGACAATGAAGATACAATCCATCAAAAGGAATCATAGATGACAAACATGAGGAAAACCAACCTCTCAAGGAGAGGGTGGTGGCATAGGCCACCATATTTGAGTATACTTGGTTTGGCACCACGAAGATATATCTTGGGTCCATTACCAAAACTCATCATTTGAGCTCACATATCACAAAATGATATTAAGAGGAATGATATTTGCTACTTTGGGAATTATTGGGGAAGGGATATCCCAATGGATTAGAACTGCACTCCCCTATTTCGATGCCTACACTTAATCCAAATAAGAGTCAAGACATAGGTGAGTATGCAAGGTAATCAAGTCAAGCTCCTTGAATCTATGATATTTAATTCATTCCTCAAATAGCAAAACCTTGCTTCATCAAGTGGCTTCATGAATATTTTGGCAAGTTGATCTTTGGTTTACACATAGGATAGCTCAGTATCACCCCGGGCAACATGATCTCTAATGAAGTGATGACGAATCTCAATATTCTTTGTCCTTGTGTGATCCACCGGGTTGTAGACAATCTTGATGGCACTTTCATTGTCACATATAAGAGGCACTTTGTCATAGTGGACACCGTATTCCTTTAAAGTTTGCCTCATCCATAGCAATTGAGTGCAAGCACTAGCAGTAGCCACATATTCAGCTTCGGTGGTGGAGAGATATATGCAATTTTGCTTCTTAGAAGACCAACACACCAAGGACCTACCAAGGAATTGGCAAGCCCCGAAGGTTGATTTTCTATCATCCTTATCACCAGTCCAATCCGAATCCGTGTACCCACAAAGAGAGAATGTTGAGTCCCTAGGATACCAAATACCATAGTTTGGGGTATGAACGAAATACCAAAAGATACTCTTGACCGCAATCAAGTGGATTTCTTTAGGAGCCGCTTGATATCTTGCACACACTCCTACACTTAACACAATATCGAGTCTAGATGCACAAAGGTAAAGCAAAGAGCCAATCATAGATTGATATACCTTTTGATCCACATCTTTACCGTTTGGGTTTAGTTCAAGATGAGTCTTTATTGCCATGGGAGTAGGAGATCCATTTAGATCTTTCATGTTGAACCTCTTGAGAGTGTCTTGAGTATACTTGGATTGATTGAAGAAGGTTCCTTCTCTCACTTGCTTGATCTCAAAACCAAGAAATACCCTCAATTCTCCCATCATAGACATCCTGAACCTATCAGTCATAAGCTTTGAGAATTCATCATTAAAGGCCTTGTTAGAAGAGCCAAAGATAATATCATCAACATATATTTCGCATACAAAAAGCTCCCCATTAACCTTCTTAGCAGAAAGAGTGGGGTCAATTTTCCCAACCTCAAACCCACGGTCTAGCAACAACTCTCTAAGGTGCTCATACCATGTGCGTGGGGCTTATTTGATCCCATAGAGCGCCTTATCAAGTTTGTAGACATGATTTGAGAAGTTGGGATCCTCGAACCCTGGGGGTTGCTTCACATATACCAACGCATGCAATGGACCATTTAGGAATGCACTTTCTACATCCATTTGTTGCAATTTAAAATTATGATGTGCCGCATAAAGCAAGAAGGATACAGATGGACTCAAGGCGATCCACAGGTGCATATGTCTCTCCATAATCAATGCCTTCAATTTGAGAGAACCCTTGTGCAACCAATCTTGCCTTGATCCTCACAAAATTCCATGCTCATCTTGCTTGTTCTTAAATATACACTTGGTGCCTATAACATTGCGGCAATCAATTGGCTTTTCAACTAACTTTGACACTTCATTTCTCTCAAAGTTGTTGAGCTCTTTATGCATTACTTCTAGCCAATCTAAATCCTCAAGAGCTTCCCATACTTTCTTTGGTTCCACCATGGATATATGTGCTTGATTCTCACCAAAATGCTTCAATTGAGCTCGAGTGGACATTCCTCTTCTTAGATCACCAAGTACATTCTCAAGAGTATGATCTCTAATTTCCAACATCCTATCCACTCTAGCTTTACGACGAGTTTCGATCTCCTTGTTATCTCTTGTGGGGATCTCTTCATCATTTTGGTCCTCGTCTTGACCATCATTTTGACCTAGATCTTCGCTGGGTTCATTCTCATCATCATAAGGCATAGATTAACCTTGGTCGAGATTAGGCACACTTTTGTACAGGTGTTGAGATGATCTTCTGGCAGATTATATGAATCTGCCTTGAACAATAGACTGAGTAGCGATGGACAATCTGGAGAGTGGGGAGTCTTCTTCATCCTGAATAGAAGTTTCTGCCTGATCAACTTGTTGAGGGTCCTCAGCTTGTCTTTGGCTTAGGTCATCATTTCCTCAATAAAAGGTTCTTGTTGATGTTGTGAAGATGAGGGCTCCACTTGAGTAGAGCATTGTTCTTCTTGATCCGCGACAAGGGGTTTCTCAACGGGGCAAATGAATCCCGCACCCATTCTTCTTATGGCATCTTGAGGAATTTCATCATCTACATCACAAACATCAACACGCCCCCTGGGGGACCATCATATTCTTCAAAACCACACTACAAGATTCTATGACAACTCCCGAGAGTTTATCATAGATTCTATAAGTGTGGGATTCAAGACCATAGCCAACAAAAATACCCTCTAATGCTTTGGAATCGAACTTGGACAAACGAACACCCTTAATGCGATAGAAACACTTACAACCGAACACCCAAAAGTACGAAACGTTGGTCTTGTTACCGGTAAGAATTTCATAAGGAGTATTGATCAATTATTTGCGGAGGTAGAGCTAGTTTGAAGCATGACATGCCGTGGAGATTGCCTTAGCCTAGAAGTTATAGGGAGATTTAAACTCCGCCAACATGGACCTAGCCATATCAATTAGAGTTCGGTTCTTCCTCTCAGCTACACCATTTTGTTGAGGGGTATATGCAGCGGAATATTGGTGTTTTATCCCCTCATCACTAAGAAATCCATTTATGGTGTATTTCTTGAATTCGGTGCCGTTGTCACTCCTTATCACCAACACTAGGAGATTGTGTTGACGTTGAACCATGTTGATGAAGTCGATGAAATTTTCTTGGGTCTCACTCTTCAAATTGAAGAAGTATACCCACGTGTATCTTCAATAGTCATCAATGATCACCAAGCAATATTTATTCCAACCACGACTTGCATGAGATGGAGGACCAAAGAGGTCCACATGAAGGAGCTCCAAGATCCTCTTGGAATTTATGAAGTTCGTTGGCTTGTGGGGAGGAACATGCATCTTTCCTTTAACACAAGACCTGAACACATGATCTTTGGGAAAACAAACATTTTATTTTAGTCCAACAATATGGACACCCTTATGGAGACTTTGCAAAGTTCTCATGTTGACAAGGGCTAGACGGTGATGCCATAGCCAACCCACATCGGCCTTTCCGAATAAGCACATCGCACTTGTAGTGGTTTTCCCGGAAGAGTCCACCACATACAAGTCATTTTCGACGTACCCAACGAAAGCGACCTTTAGAGACTTGCTCCACAAGAGTACCACAATATCATTATCAATAAAGACGGCAAATCCCATCTTTCCAAGAGAACGGACTGAAAGTAAATTATATCCAAGGGTTTCAACAAGCATGACGTCCACGAGTGTGATATCGTGAGTAACGACAACCTTGCCAAAAACCCAATACCTTAGACTTTGACTTGTCGGCATATGTCATGGTTATTTGATCATCATTTGGTCTCATATCCTTGACAATATCTTTGCTTCTATCATATGACTTGTGCATCCACTATCAAGCACCCACTTTGACCCTCCGGAAGCATAGTTCTACAAGAGATCAAACTAGTTTTTAGGTACCCATTTTTCGATGGGTCCTATTTTGTTAGCAACAAGGGTCTTGGGAACCCAAATGGACCCAGCAATATAACCATCAAGTGGGCCAATATATTGTGCATAAACATCACCATAATAATCATGCATTAAGACATAGTAAGGGTTAGCACTTCCCGCAAAATCATCATGTGACATAGTTTTGCCACTTTTGGTCTTACTACCCATAATGGCCTTGTCTTTTGCTTGTGTGGGCATGGCCTTATTCTTGTTGTTGTTCTTCTTCTTAGCTTTGGATGCAAAGCCAATGCCCCCTTTCTCATTATTTGACCTTTGATTTCTCAAAAGATCATCAATAAACTTGTTTCCTTTGGGAAAGGTGGCATTAGCAAGATCCCCCTTCAACCTAGCATTTTCTTCAATTGTGTTTGTACTACTAGAGGGAATGAAAACACTAGATGAGGCAATGTTAGTCAATTGAGTTTGAAGTTTTTAATGAGACTTTGTGAGCAACAAGAGTTCACTTTCTAAGGCCTTGTGAGCCTTGTCAAGCTTCCTAAAGTCCCCGACAAGTTTTTCATGAACAATACGAAACTCAACCTTATCCTTTTTAGCCTTCTTATACTTAGAAATGGCATGATCACGTTCCTTGATGAGTTTATAAATTTGATCATTTGCCTCATCGAGGCCTTCAATTTTTATTTCAAGAGACATTCTAGTCTATTGTTCTTCTAGAGCATTATTTAGTGCCTCCACCTCAATCATATGCTCTATTCCTAGTTTACATCTTTCATCAAGAAGCTCTTGTGTGTGAGAAAGTTGGCTCAAGAGGTTCACAAAATCCTTCTTGTGTTCCACTTGCAAGTTAGTCATAAACACATCAAAAGCCACTAATTCTGTTGGAGATATGCCCTAGAGGCAATAATAAATATAGTTATTATTATATCTTTGTGTTTATGATAAATGCTTGCATTCATGCTATAATAGTATTAACAAGGAAAAATTAATACTTGTGTGATTTGTAAAATAAAATAGAGTCCCTAGTAAAGCCTCTTTATAAATACTAGCTTGTTGGTTAATAAATGATAGTGGTTTCCCTATCATGAACATTGAGATGTTATTAACAACAAGATCATATCGTTAGGAGAATGATATGGTGGACATACTCCTATAGATAAGCGTAGAATAAAGATCAAGTCATTTTAATAGTTCAATTGCTATATGCTTTCTGATACATAGTAACCTGATTCCTTCGACCATGAGATCATGCATATCACCTTCACCGGAAGGATGCTTTGATGACATCAAACACCACACGGTAACTGGGAGGCTATAAAGGTGGCATTGAGTGTTTAGAAAGTATTGGTTGAGACACATGG
Organism: Avena sativa; assembly: GCA_916181665.1. NCBI lineage: Eukaryota > Viridiplantae > Streptophyta > Magnoliopsida > Poales > Poaceae > Avena > Avena sativa. The sequence continues at coordinate 178,494,662 of OV702284.1, read as the reverse complement.
ATCACGAGTGGGATTTGTCCATCCATATGACGGATAGATATACTCTGGGCCCTCTCGGTGGAATGTCATCCAATTAGCTTGCAAGCATGTGACTGGCTCACAAGGGATCACATATCACGGGAACGAGAAAAGAGTACTTATCAGTAACGAGGTTGAACTAGGTATGAAGAGATACCGACGATCATAACCTCGGATAAGTAAACTATCGTGAGACAAAGGGAAATTGGTATCGTATGTAAGTGGTTCATTCAATCGCAAAGTAATCGTAGAAATATGTGGGAGCCTTTCCAGATTCCTCTATTGGTTATTGTTCGGAGAAGTGTCTCGATCATGTCCGCATAATTCACGAACCGTAGGGAGACACACTTAAGGATTCGACGTTGTTTGAGTAGTTATGGAATGATGAGTGAGAGACCGAATGTTGTTCGGAGTCTCGGATGGGATCCGGGATATCACGAGGAGATCCGGAATGGTCCGGAGAATAAGATTCATATAAGGAAAGTCCTGTTTCGGGGTTGGAGAATGGTTTCGGTGTTTTCATCGGGAATGTTCTAGAAGGTTCCGGAATGTCCAGCACTCCGGAGGGGAAGGGTACATGAACGTGTCATAACAAGTTGGAATGATTGCATCATGTACTAGGTGTCATCGCTGAACAAAATAAAGGGTTTAATCAAATCCTAGTTTGAAAAGTCAAACGCCAATTTGAAAAGTCAAACGACTATTTTGTGAGGTGGAGGGAGAGTAGGAAACCTACTTGGGGAGGAGTTCCCTCCCTCCACCGCCGACCCACTTGGAGACCGAGTTGGGGAGGGACTCCCCTCCCCTTGGCGCGCCCCCTCCACCTATATAAGGAGGGGCAGGGCTGCCCCTCCAAGCACACAACACCACGCCCCGCAAACCCTAATCCTAGCCGCCGGCGCCGCCACCTCCTGCTGCCGCCGCCGCCTAGGGAAAGCCGCCGCCGCTGCCTAGGTAAACCCTAGCCGCCGACCTTGCTCCTCCTTGGTGCGTCTAAACCCTAGACCGCCGAGGCTCTCTCTCATAGTCCACCATACTTGCTCCGGCTTAAGGCGAAGCCCTGCGAGATCTCCCCTCTACTTCCGGTACCACGCCGTTGTGCTGACGGAATCGCGAGGAGAGTGCTACAACCTCCGCTGCCTGCTGGAACAAGGGAGAGGAAGGTATTCGTCGAGTACCGAATGTGTGACCGACTGTGGAAGCGCTGCCGGAACGCAGCGCCGGAAGGATCGTCTACGCGATCTTGAGATTGGCAAGAGTACGACTACATCACCCACGAGAATCCGCTCTCGTTAAACACTTTGGAATCTTCGAGGGTGAGTTACTCCATCGACTCATTGCTACAATCTAGTAGATAGATCTTGGCTTGTTTGTTTGTATGCGGTAATTTTTTTTGTTTTCCATGCTACGAACCCCTACAGTGGTATCAGAGCTATGTCTATATGTAGATCTGTTGCACAAGTAGAACATGATGGTCATTGTGGGCGTTGATGCTTTTATTGTCGATTGCTTCTTGTGTACTTTGCATCTTGCGGGATGGTGGGATGAAGCGGTCCGGGCTAACCTTACATGACATCGTTCATGAGACTTGCTCCACGCTTGACATGCAACTTGTATTGCATAAGTGGCTTTGCGGGTGCCTGTTTCTCCCAACATAGTTAAGATTCAATTTACAACGGGTGATTGACAATACTAGTATCAATGTTGTGGTTCTTGTTCGTAAGTTAGAACGACACTTATTGAAAGCCCCAAACCACGTAAAACATGCAAAGAAAGTAGAGGCGTCTAACTTTGTTTTGCAGGGGTGTGCTGTGATGTGATATGGCCATGATTGTGATTATATTTGATGTATGCAATGTTCCTTATTGTAAGTTGCAACCGGCAGGAGCCATATGGTTGTCTTTAATTTCTGTTAAGACCCGCGTGTCTATTCAAAGTAGTTGTAATAGTTGAAGCTGGTGGACGACAACCATGGAGCGGCATCATTGACCTTGATGCAATGCCGGTGATGATGGAGATCATGTTCGTGCTTGAAGATGGAGATCGGAAGCACAAAGAAGAAAGGCCATATCATATCACATATTATGAATTGCATGTGATGTTAATCCTTTATGCATCTTGTATTGCTTAGTTAACGACGGTAGCATTATAAGATGATCCCTCATGCACATGAATATCAAGTTCTAAAGTGTTCACCCTTAGTAAGCACCGTTGCTAAAGCTTGTTGTTTCGAAGCACCACGTGATGATCGGGTGTGTTAGATTCCGCAAGTGTATACAACGTGAGCAAGCCAGATTTGCTCATGCAGAAGCTAAGGTTTGATCTTGACGAGCCTAGCATGTACAGACATGGTCTCGGAACACGGATCATCGAAAGGTAAAGCATGAATCATATAGTAAGATATGATGAACATGTCGATTGTTCGCCATTGAAGCTACATCGACTCTCATAATGATCGGTGTTGATGTGGTGGATTTGGTTCGTGTGATCACTAAAACAATGTGAGGGATATTGTTTTGAGTGGGAGTTCACCTAGATTAATTTAACTATTAATTAGAACTCAATTTGTCATAAACTTAGTCTAAACTATTGCAAATATGTTGTAGATCAATGGCGGCCCCTACCATCAATTTTAATGCGTTCCTAGAGAAAGAAAAGTTGAAAAACAATGGAAGCAACTTCGCGGATTGGTTCCGCAATTTGAGGATTGTTCTCACTGCTGGTAATTTGACCTATGTGCTGGATGCACCGCTGGGTGACCCACCTGCAGCTACTGCTACCGATGAAGTAAAGAATGTTTACCTCGCTCGGAAGACTCAGTACTCCACAGTTCAGTGTGCTATCTTGTATGGTTTAGAATCGGAGCTTCAGAAAAGGTTTGAGAATTCAGACCCACATGATATTGTCCGTGATCTCAAATTGATCTTTGAGACTCACACGACAATTGAGAGCTATGAGGCTTCTGAAAAGTTCTTTAACTGCAAGATGGAAGAGGGCAGCTCCGTCAGTGAGCATGTGCTTAAGATGTCTGGGCACGCAAACAAACTTCAAAACTTGAGTATAGTGATTCCTAATGCTTTGGGGATTTATCGTGTCCTCCAATCACTACCACCAAGTTACAAGAACTTTGTGATGAACTACAATATGCAAAACATGAACAAGCAGTTGCCAGAACTCTTCGCCATGTTAAAATCTTCAGAAGTGGAGATCAAGAAAGAGCACCAAGTGTTGATGGTCAATAAGACCACCAAATTCAAGAAATGCAAGTCTAAGCAAAAGGTACACTTCAAGAAGGGTGGTAAGAAAGTTACCGCGCCGACGAAGAAGGCCAAGGCTGGACCTAAGCCTAATACTGAGTGCTTTTACTGCAAGGGAGAAGGTCACTGGAAACGGAATTGCCCAAAGTACTTGGCGGATTTGAAGAACGGCAACATCAAGAAGAAAGGTATATCCGATATACATGTTATTGATGTGTATCTCACTAGTACTCGTAGTAGTGCCTGGGTATTTGATACTGGTTCGGTTTCTCATATCTGTAACTCGAAATAGGTGCTGCAGAATAAACGGAAGCTAGCGAAGAACGAGGTGACGATGCGCGTGGGAAATGGATCAAAGGTTGATGTGATCGTGGTCGGCATGCTACCTCTTCATCTACCATCGGGATTAGTTTTATACTTAAATAATTGTTATTTGGTGCCTGCGTTAAGCATGAACATTATATCGGGATCTTGTTTATTGCGAGACGGTTACTTGTTTAAGTCCGAGAATAATGGTTGTTCGATTTATATGAGTAATATGTTTTATGCACATGCACCTTTGATAGATGGTTTATTCTTATTGAATCTCGATAGTGGAAATACACATATTAATAACATTGAAGCTAAACGTTTGAAATCGAGCGATAACTCGACCTATATGTGGCACTGTCGTCTTGGTCACATTGGAGTGAAGCGTATGAAGAAACTCCATTCCGATGGACTTCTTGAATCACTTGCTTTCGAATCACTTGAAAGATGCGAAGCATGTCTGATGGGTAAAATGACTAAGACTCCATTTTCTGGTATGATGGAGCGAGATACGGACTTATTGGAAATCATACATACCGATGTGTGTGGTCCAATGAGTGTAGCATCGCGCGGTGGTTATTGTTATGTTCTTACCTTCACGGATGACTTGAGTAGATATGGGTATATCTATTTCATGAAACATAAGTCCGAGACTTTCAAGAAGTTTAAGGAATTTCAAAGTGAGGTGGAGAATCAACGTAACAAGAAGATTAAATTTCTACGTTCTGATCGTGGAGGTGAATATCTAAGTTATGAGTTTGGCGAGCATTTGAAGAAATGCGGAATAATTTCACAATTGACACCGCCGGGAACACCACAGCGTAATGGTGTGTCCGAACGTCATAATCGAACTCTCTTGGATATGGTTCGTTTTATGATGTCACTTACAGATTTACCGCTATCATTTTGGGGTTATGCATTAGAAACAGCCGCATTCACTTTAAATAGGGCACCATCTAAATCCGTTGAAACGACACCGTATGAATTATGGTTTGGGAAGAAACCTAAATTGTCATTCCTTAAAGTTTGGGGTTGCGAAGCCTATGTAAAGAAGTTACAGCCGGACAAGCTTGAACCCAAAGCGGAAAAATGCGTCTTCATAGGATACCCAAAGGAAACTATTGGGTATACCTTCTATCATAGATCCGAAGGCAAAATCTTCGTTGCCAAGAATGGATCCTTTCTAGAGAAGGAATTTCTCTCGAAAGAAGTGACTGGAAGGAAAGTAGAAATCGACGAGGTTGTTGAACCTTCTCTCGAACTTGCGAGTAGCGCAACACCGGAAGTAGTTCCTGTGGCGCCTACACCAATAAGAGAGGAAGCTAATGATGATGATCATGAAACTTCGGTTGTAGTTGCTACAGAGCCTCGCAGGTCAACGAGAACTCGTACCACTCCTGATTGGTATGATCCCGTTATGAATGTCATGTTGGTGGACAACACCGATGACCCTGTGACATACGAGGAAGCAATGATGAGCCTAGATTCCAATAAATGGCAAGATGCCATGAAATCCGAGATTGGATCCATGTACGAAAACCAAGTATGGACTTTGGTGGACTTACCAGATGGCCGGAAGGCTGTCGAGAACAAATGGATTTTCAAGAAGAAAACAGATGCTGATGGTAATGTTACTGTCTATAAAGCTCGACTTGTCGCAAAAGGGTTTCGACAAATTCAAGGAGTTGACTACGATGAGACTTTCTCACCTGTAGCGAAGCTAAAGTCTGTGAGGATTATGTTAGCAATCGCTGCATATTATGATTATGAGATATGGCAGATGGATGTCAAAACAGCATTCCTCAATGGATACATTGATGAAGAGTTGTATATGATGCAACCCAAAGGTTTTGTCTATCCTAAAGATGCTAACAAGGTATGCAAACTTCAACGGTCCATCTATGGATTGAAGCAAGCATCCCGAAGTTGGAATCAACGTTTTGATAAGGTAATCAAAAGTTTTGGTTTTATACAAACTTATGGAGAAGCTTGTATTTACAAGAAAGTGAGTGGGAGCTCTGTAGCATTCTTAATACTATATGTAGATGAAATATTGTATATTGGGAATGATGTAGACCTTCTTAATAGTGTCAAGGAATATTTGAATAATAGTTTTTCAATGAAGGATCTTGGCGAAGCGGCTTATATATTAGGCATAAAGATTTATAGAGATAGATCGAGACGCCTAATATCATTGTCACAAAGTACATATTTGGACAAAGTTCTAAAGAGGTTTGGAATGGAAGATAGCAAGAAATGGTTCTTGCCCATGTTGCCCAATACGACCTTGAGTAAAACTCAAAGTCCGACAACGGCAGAAGATAGAGAAAGGATGAGTAAAACTCCCTATGCCTCAGCCATAGGATCTCTAATGTATGCCATGCTATGTACTAGACCTGACATTGCATATGCTATTAGTTTAACTAGCAGATATCAAAGTGATCCAGGAGTGGATCATTGGACAGCGGTCAAAAACATCCTTAAGTACTTGAGAAGAACTAAGGATATGGTTCTTTCTTATGGAGGTGATGAACAACTCGTTGTTAATGGTTACACCGATGCTAGTTGGAACACCGATCCGGATGATTCTAAATCACAATCTGGATACGTATTTACTTTGAATGGTGCAGCAGTTAGCTGGAGGAGTGCGAAGCAAAGCGTTGTGGCGAGATCTTCAACTGAATCGGAATACATGGCTGCTTCAGAGGCTTCACAAGAAGCAATATGGATGAAAGAGTTCATTACAGAGCTCGATGTGGTTCCTAGTGCGCTGGACCCAATGTCAATCTACTGTGATAACATGGGCGCCATATCCAATGCGCAAGAACCAAGGTCACACAAGAAGCTGAAGCACATCAAGCTACTTTTCACGCTATTCGAGAAAATGTCCAAGATGGGGACATAAAGATTTGCAAAGTACACAGAGATCTGAATGTGGCGGATCCGTTGACTAAACCTCTCCCGAGGGCAAAACATGACCAACACAAAACTGCCATGGGTGTTCGGTATATTACCATGTAATCTGGATTAGATGACTCTAGTGCAAGTGGGAGACTGTTGGAGATATGCCCTAGAGGCAATAATAAATATAGTTATTATTATATCTTTGTGTTTATGATAAATGCTTACATTCATGCTATAATAGTATTAACAAGGAAACATTAATACTTGTGTGATTTGTAAACTAAAATAGAGTCCCTAGTAAAGCCTCTTTATAAATACTAGCTTGTTGGTTAATAAATGATTGTGGTTTCCCTATCATGAACATTGAGATGTTATTAACAACAAGATCATATCATTAGGAGAATGATATGGTGGACATACTCCTATAGATAAGCGTAGCATAAAGATCAAGTCATTTTAATAGTTCAATTGCTATATGCTTTCTAATACATAGTAACCTGATTCCTTCGACCATGAGATAATGCATATCACCTTCACCGGAAGGATGCTTTGATGACATCAAACACCACACCGTAACTGGGTGGCTATAAAGGTGGCATTGAGTGTTCAGAAAGTATTGGTTGAGACACATGGATCAAGAGTGGGATTTGTCCATCCATATGACGGATAAATATACTCTGGGCCCTCTCGGTGGAATGTCATCCAATTAGCTTGCAAGCATGTGACTGGCTCACAAGGGATCACATATCACGGGAACGAGAAAAGAGTACTTATCAGTAACGAGGTTGAACTAGGTATGCAGAGATACCGACGATCATAACCTCGGATAAGTAAACTATCGTGAGACAAAGGGAAATTGGTATCGTATGTAAGTGGTTCATTCGATCGCAAAGTAATCGTAGAAATATGTGGGAGCCATGTGAATTTCCAGATTCCTCGATTGGTTATTGTTCGGAGAAGTTTCTCGATCATGTCCGCATAATTCACGAACCGTAGGGAGACACACTTAAGGATTCGATGTTGTTTGAGTAGTTATGGAATGATAAGTGAGAGACCAAATGTTGTTCGGAGTCTCGGATGGGATCCGGGATAGCACGAGGAGATCCGGAATGGTCCGGAGAATAAGATTCATATAAGGAAAGTCCTGTTTCGGGGTTGGAGAATGGTTCCGGTGTTTTCATCGGGAATGTTCTAGAAGGTTCCGGAATGTCCGGCACTTCGGAGGGGAAGGGTACATGAATGTGTCATAACAATTTGGAATGATTGCATCATGTACTAGGTGTCATCGCTGAACAAAATAAAGGGTTTAATCAAATCCTAGTTTGAAAAGTCAAACGCCAATTTGAAAAGTCAAACGCCAATTTGAAAAGTCAAACGCCAGTTTTGCTTGGTGGAGGGAGAGTAGGAAACCTACTTGGGGAGGAGTTCCCTCCCTCCACCGCCGGCCCACTTAGAGACCGAGTTGGGGAGGGACTCCCCTCCCCTTGGCGCGCCCCCTCCATCTATATAAGGAGGGACAGGGCTGCCCCTCCAAGCACACAACACCACGCCCCGCAAACCCTAATCCTAGCCGCCGGCGACGCCACCTCCTGCTGCAGCCGCCGTCGTCTAGGCAAACCCTTGCCGCTGGCCTTGCTCCTCCTTGGTGCGTCTAAACCCTAGATCGCCGAGGCTGACATGGTTATACCCTACGGGTACGTGACTTCAGCATACCTGGTTCAGCCCAAGGAAGGCCCACAGCAGATATATGCTGGCCCATGAAGATTTTCGGGGTGGCCAAGGCCCATGACGCCTTCGGATCCTTGGAGAACAAGACTAGCGTAGATAGGAAATTCAAAGGGGTAAAACCCTAGAACCTGTAACCGACTTGGACTATGCCCGGGACCTGCCTAAGTCTATATAAAGGCCAGGAGGGCACGTCCTAGATCTCTCGACTCATACTTTCGCACACACCTCCACGCCAGATTGAATCTGCGCACCTGTAACCTTCGGTTCCGCCGTAATCAAGAGCAGACAAGCAGGAGTAGGGTTTTCCCTCCGGGGGACTGAACCTGGGTAAATCTCGTGTCCCCTGGTTGCTTGTCTGTTAACCGTGCCACGATCTCCAGCATCCCCATCTTCTCCAAAACCCAAGTCCATAACAATGGGCATTGACGAGATTAAACCTCGACAATTGGCGCCGTCTGTGGGAACTTGGGGCTGCTGATTGTGCGATCATGACGGTCCCGACCCGATCGATCTACAACTCCGCGGCGACGGAGAATCACCTCCTCTTCGGCACTTTCGACTTCACCGCCCACTCGCCGGCCGCCATGAAGGATTTCGAGCCCGTAGGCGACGGACTCGAAATTTTGTTCGGGAGCTTCTGCTTCCAGGTGGGACAAACTGGCACACTCCGCCTTCCTGAGCGGGTGCCCGTGCCATCGATCAGGCCCGCCTCGTGGGCTCCACACCCCGTGCTACGCACATCACCATCGACAGATGAGTTCTACAACAGCAGCAGCTGCAACTCCGATCTGTGCGATCCGCCTTCGGATGAAGGGACCTACGGTTTCGGATCTGAAAGCTGCAGCAGCAGCGAACCGATCTACGAGCGCTACCAATGCGCCGCAGTCATCCAGGAGCAACAAACGCCTAACCCGCCGCCCAACACGAACCCGAACCCGCAGGATAGAAACGGCGGAAACGGCGGGAACAGAAGAAGCCAGTCCCCCCCACCCGAAGGGGAAAACAACGGCCACGTCATCCAACTTAGCAAAGAAGGATGGGTCCAGGCACGCCGTGCCGTTGCAGGCGACATAGTCCTACCCGTGGACTCCCCACGTGACCTACTGATGGCGTACCACTACCTCCTCATCGAGGAGCACAAGAAGCAAGTCGAGATGCAAGAGACGCTCGACAAACGCAAGCAAGCAGCCTCCGAGTCCAGCGCGCGACGAGCTGCGCTCTCCGCCATGGCACCCGGCTCTAGCACGAACGGAAACTAGGGAAACAAGCACCGCTCGCGGGTGGAGAACATGGATCCCAAGGAACGTCGTGATGTGACCCGAACTCTCCACACGTCGTTCATGGATATGGATGCCGACGGCAACATCATCCCGAAGACACCGCAAGCTGCGATCATGGCAGCCACTGCGTATCTCGCGGCCCACCAACCTCCGGAAGGGGACCCGAAAAGAGCCATGCATAAGTCCGCACTCATCGGACTCGGACTCGTCGGAGCTGCGCTCCACGAAGACGCTCCTGCGGAGCCGAAGAAGAAAGCTCCGGTCAGGCGCGACAGGAGCCCCACCCCTTCATCCGAAGAGGAGGAGGAGCACGACCTTCCTCGAAGGAAGAAGAGCTCACATCGCCATAAACGCGACTACGACGCCAGAGACGCGCTTACACAGCGCAAAATCGACAAAGCACGAGCCAAACGCGCATGCTCGTCCGAGTCCGAGATGGATGAAGATGAAGGAGAACTCTGTGGAGCTCGATGCTTCAACAGATCTGTCCGGCGAACACATATGCCACGCAATTTCAAGCTTCCTTCGGATACTCCGAAGTTCAATGACACGCAAGATCCAAAATCTTGGCTCAGCGATCATTTGTCATGCATCAAGCTGCATGGCGGTAACAAAGAAACCGCCATGCAATGCCTCCAGCTGCAGCTGACAGGCACGGCGCGGGTCTGGCTCAGCAGCCTATCATCAAGATCCATCCGAAGTTGGGAGGAGCTAGCTTACAGCTTCATCCAAAATTTCAAGGGCACCAGCAAGAGGCCCGCCTCAATCGAAGAGTTGCGAGCCTGCACTCAGAGAATGGGGGAATCTATTCGCTCGTACATATTACGCTGGTCTACCACCAAGAAATCCGCAACACATATCTCCGAGGAGAGGGCCATCGACGCCTTCAGAGACGGTGTCAAACGCCAAGATTTCAAGGAGGAACTTGGGCGTGTCAAGCCCAAGACACTCGACCACCTCATGGAAATTGCCAACAGTTGGGCAGACGGCGAAGATTGCATCCAGCAAGCACAATCAGATGAAGAGGAAGACTACGGCCGAAGGCGAGAACGCCGCAGCAAGAGGAGATCGCGTGTCTACAAAGACCGCGACGGACCCGACATGGTCGCGGCTGGCTATGCCGACCGCCGCAACGACAACAGCCGCAACAGCGGAGGATACCGCGGAGGAAATTTTCGCGACAGCGGACGACCAGCACAGTCGTGGCAACGCCGCGACCGCGACAACGGACCCTCAGCATTCGACAAACTTTCGGGTCCATGCACCATCCACTTCTACATAGACAAACAAGATGGCAAAAAGAAAGCCAGTCACATGCTCAAGGACTGTCGCGAGTTCCAGAAACTCAGCGAAAGCATGGTGCAGATGAGGCAACAAGCCCCAACCCCTGCATTCGGAAACGCACCCGCGCCAGGAGAAATAGCACACGGAGCTCCTCCACCGCCACCTATTGGAGGCCCAAACCAACCAGTCGCACCAGCACAAAACAACGCCGGGGTCGGATACCCCCCACCAAAGGGAGCACTAAATATGATCTAGAAGGGACGCCCCACAAACAGGGTGCAGAAGAAAATCACCCGACAAATCAACTTGGTCGTGGAAACTCCGCCTGCAATCCCTGAGTACCTCAGCGGATCAGAGTCCTGCATCACATTCACTCGCGCGGATCACCCTTGCCAGATCCCTCGCCTAGGCCATGCTGCCCTGGTGCTGGAGGCGCAGATCGGAGGCTTCGAGATGAGCCGCGTCTTCATGGACGGCGGCAGCGGCATAAATCTGATGTTCGCAAGCACTCTAGCAGCTATGCGGATCCCGCAATGCAGCCTGGAACAATCAGACACAACGTTCCACGACATTGTCCCAGGAAAGGGCATATTCCCCTGGGCAAAATAGGGCTCGACGTTATCTTCGAGAAGCCGGACAACTTCCGACAGGAGCGCCTAGAATTCGAAGTGGTGGACTGGCCGTCGCAATACCACACCATCCTGGGGCGTGTAGCATTCGCAAGGTTCCTGGCCGTCCCACATTACGCATACCTACTACTCAAGATGCCAGGACCAAGGGGCGTCATCACAGTCCACGGGATCTTCACCCGATCGGACCAATGTGACAGGGATTTCAACAAAATCTCCCAATCTTTCGGCATGCAAGACGAGCTTGTAAGGCTCCGTGAAGTAACGGACAATGGGGTACCCCCAGTCACAGGGCAGAACGCACCTGACATGTCCTTCGACTCCACCGTCAACACCAAGAAAGTACAGGTCTCTCGACTCATACTTTCGCACACACCTCCACGCCAGATCGAATCTGCGCACCTGTAACCTTCGGTTCCGCCGTAATCAAGAGCAGACAAGCAGGAGTAGGGTTTTCCCTCCGGGGGCCTGAACCTGGGTAAATCTCGTGTCCCCTGGTTTCTTGTCTGTTAACCGTGCCACGATCTCCAGCATCCCCATCTTCTCCAAAACCCAAGTCCATAACAATGGGCATTGATGAGATTAAACCTCGACAGAGGCTCTCTCTCATAGTCCACCATACTCGCTCCGGCTTAAGGAGAAGCCCTGCGAGATCTCCCCTCTACTTCCGCTACCACGCCGTTGTGCTGCCGGAATCGCGAGGAGAGTGCTACAACCTCCGCTGCCTGCTGGAACAAGGGAGAGGAAGATCTTCGTCGAGTACCGAACGTGTGACCGACTACGGAAGCGCTGCCGGAACGCAGCGCCGGAAGGATTGTCTACGCGATCTTGAGATCGGCAAGAGTACGACTACATCACCCACGAGAATCCGCTCTCGTTAAACACTTTGGAATCTTCGAGGGTGAGTTATTCCATCGACTCGTTGCTACAATCTAGTAGATAGATCTTGGCTTGTTTGTTTGTATGCGGTAATTTTTTTTGTTTTCCATGCTACGAACCCCTACAAATTCATCTTTTAACTCAAGAGATATCTCCTCATCAAGTTCATCATCAATCAAAGAAGAGGGGTGAGCAGATGATAATACCTCCGTTCCTCTTGCCATAAGGCAAGTGACGTTCTTGTTGGAGATATTCTCATTTGGAGAGTCGAAGAGGGAGAAGGTGGGAGTAGAAGTAGTGACAGGAGCATCCACACCACTTGATGTTTCCTCTTCATCATCTTCATTGCCGGAGGAGAATTCTTCATGTGTAATCAAGACATTTTCACCCGACTTTTTGTTGGTGGGATTCTTCTTGATGAAGGGTTTTTTGAAAGGAGCCTTGGAGTTTTTATTTAACACAAGTTTACCCCATGATATTCTCTTTTTTCATAGGCACAACCGACTACAAAATGGTAGAGGTCACCAAAATTGAAACAAGTTCTCAATTTTGAGCCATTGTCTCTTCTCCCATTTGGATTGCTTCTTCGTTGCATCTCCATCTTGGCCTTGGCGAGGTCTTTACAAAAGTTTCTTGCATAGAAGGCCATATACTCACCATGAGCAACCTTGCCATCATCGGGGTGGATCATAGACAAGCCTTCATCACTCCCTTCTTCATCCACATACTCCACAACTTTGGCCTTTAAGGCAAGGTTGGCGCCAGTTCTCATTCCAATAGCTCGAGCACGGGAATCTTTGGCATTTTTGGCAGCAACCTTGAAAGCGGCCATCTCTTGCATAAATTTGTTGGAGGTCATGAGATGGGAGTTGTTCCTTCCTTGTAGACTCTTCAAGTCAGTGGGCTCAAAGGGCATGAGTGCACTCATATATTTCCTTTTTATCCAAGCATCATCCACATGTGAGGCACCCACATTCCTAAAGGCGGTGGCAGAGGACTTGAGCCTTCGATACACATCTTCATGATCTTCACCATCCTTCATATAGATGTCTTCAACTTCATTGCTTAGTGCATCATACCAGTTTCTTTTCATGCTCTCATTTCCAACATATACCTCAGTGAGAGCATCCCAAGCTTCCTTGGTGATGTTGAGGTGTTCAATGTGAGGGTAATCTTTTGTACCCAAACCTTGTTGAATCATGTGCAACACGGTGGCATTGAGTTGACTATTGAAAACTTCTCTTCTTGTCAAGTTGGTTGGATCTACAATTCAGAGTCCTTCTTCAATGATATTCCACAATTCAATGTAAGAGCTGTGCACATGAGATTTCATTAATGATTGCCATTGAGCAAATGAAGTTTCAGCTAGCTTAGGTGGGTAACCTCTATTGTTGATATGTGGGTGAGGGATAGGTGGGTCAGGAGAGTACCAATTGGGAACCTCATGGTGCTCTACCTTCCCATCATCCTTTTCAGTCAAGGGATTAGTGTTGTCATGGCTATCACCCACCACCACAACCATGGGTGATGCCGATGCATGCACCTTTGGTTGTGGTAGAGGTTCCTCTCGAGGACGAGGAGGTGGTGAGGCTAATTTATCTTTAACAAGTTGCTCAAATAGGTCGGGCAATTGTTTGATTTCGTTGCCCAGGGTGGAGCTCAAGCTTGTTTCCAAATTCTTGAGATCCTACATGGACACCGTATTACTAGTCTCACAACCATCTTATCCTACTTGGTTACCCATTTAATCTTAGGCAGTAAAGCCCGAATAAAGAGCCGAGGCTCTGATACCAATTGAAAGGATCATATGGGCACCTAGAGGGGGGGGTGAATAAGTGCTACTTCAAATTTTACTCCTTTTCAAATTAGGGTTTGACACAAAAGGTAAATTCTCTAGATTATGCAACTATGGTGAATTTACCTATATGTCAACCTAGCACAACACTAAGCAAGAACAAGATTAGTAAAGTGCGGTAAAGGATAGAAGTAACCAAAGTGGAGCACGCGGAGACACAAGGATTTGTTTCCTGCAGTTCCTTCCTTTTGAGGGTAAGTACGTCTGCGTTTGGAGAGGGGGTGGTTTCCAACCACCAACGCCATGAGAGGCCTCCCTTGTTCTCTAATGAACCTCACCCCAACGGGTTCGATTCACCTCTTCCACTATATTGGCAACCTTCAAGGTGGAAGCCGACACCTTTACAACAAGTTCGAGGCACACAACTACAACTGAATTGGAGGCTCCCGAATACAAGCAAGCTATCAAACAATCAAAGAAAAGATTGTAAGAACCAAATCAAGAGCTAGGGTTTCCAAAGAAACCCTAGATCAAGGGCCCTCAAGTGAATGAGGGGGAAATGAAAATATCTCTTGGTGAAGCTATAGATCAAGGCCTCCTCCTTCGATTCTCCAAAGATCAATGACTTTGGATGGTTGGATGAAGAGGTCTTGGCAATTTGTTGGCTCAAATTGAGGTGGTGTTCTTCACTGAAACGAGCATCCTCCCAAGGTAGAAGAAGGGGGTATTTATAGCCCCCCCTAGAGAAATATCCATTCCAGAGCGACTAACCCCGGAGTCTCCGGTCTCCAGGGCCAGAGTCTTCGGGGGTGGGGGGGAGGGGGGAGGGGGTGCAGAGTCTCCGGTGCTGACGATGGACTCCGATCAACACTCCAGAGGGGTATCCAATACGCTTTTCAACTGACCCCAAAGACAGGGCCGAGGACTCCGGGCCATAGCCCCGGAGACTCTGGTGCTGCGGAAGACTAGGCCCAACTCCGGGGGAGGATACAAAAGGTTTTCCTGGAAGGGCTGGAGACAACCCCGGAGACAAGGCCGAAGTCTCTGGGCCTAGACCCCGGAGTCTCCGGGCCAAACCCTCGGAGTCCCCAGACTCAGAGGAGGCAGCCGACATAAAATCCCCATCAGGCCCTTTTTTCTTGATAAGATTTGGGCTCTTCATGATTGGAAAATAGAGCACCGTCTCTAGATTTTCACAGTTGAACCTGCAACACTTAGCACATGGTAAAAACTCACTTGTGTTGACAGCAAATATCAAAACATCATTAAGGCAAGGAATGCCCTTTCAGCCATTATATCTAAGCAACAACATAACTATCCTCAACTATGTAGTTCATTCGTGGTTTGCCTTCCTGCTCTGCAAGTTCTGGTATGATGCCATTATAATTCCTATCTGGTTCATTCTTAGGTATGATAGTAATTGCATGCCATTGTCTGGTTTGATTGCTCATTTTATTATAGGCAGACTTGTCTAATGCTTGCTTGTCTTGTTCTATAGGTTCACAAGCGATGCCATTATATTTCTTATATTGTTCTGGTTCGTCCTAGGCAGTGACATAACTATCCTCTACCGTATAGTTCATTTGTGATTTGCATTCATGCTCTACAAGTTAACGCATGATGCTGTTATAGTTTTTGTCTCGTTCATTCTTAGCTACGATAGTAACTGCATGCCATTGTCTGGTTTATTATTCTATATATATTTGTTAAAATGACCTGGCTAGTTTATATTTACTGAAATTCTAAGCCACACACATTGTTTTATTTCTTGCTTCACGGTAGGCACACTTGTTTAATGCTTGTTTGTCTTGTTTGTTTGACGTGATGGTCAATATATTTAAACCATTGACAAGTAGTAAACTCCAGTTCGTAGCTCCTATAATATCAGTTAAATGGGTAGTTTGCCTTGTTTGATGTATTAAATTGTTATTACTTAGTTTCATACTACACTTATGGCTATCGCCACCAAAGAGGGGGCTGCAAGATCATGTCTCAAGATTGTTTTCCAATGTAGATGTCACACTCAAAAGGGAGATGCATGTGATAGATGGAGAAAGCAAATTGAGAACTTCTATCAACTTGATTGTCAACTGATATGCCAATTTTTCTTTCTCTTGAGTTGATAATATGTAATAATTTTAAGTAGTTTGCATTTGATGTTATATCTAGATTAATCACATAGCCCGTGTAGGCATTTAGTTGACGTCGTCCACACATAGAGGTAGGCGGTACCATACCTGCACTAGCCACGTCGATTAGGATACAATATCGTGCTTTGCATTTGCCCGTCTTGTATTAGGCTGACGATAAACAGTAAAATTGCTCATAAGTTGTACACCTTTTATGATATCAGAATGGGATCCAGAAATGCAGAAACTGTAAAAGACTGTTTGGCGTGCTAAGTAACAGTAAAAGCCCATAACAGTGATAGGCCAAAACAGTAACCAACCAAAACAGTAACATGCCGAAACAGTAATTGACTACAACAGTATCAAGTCGAAACAGTAAAAGTCCAAGAATAGTAACGGACTAGAATAGTAAAAGGGCCAGAACCTTAAATGGCCAAAACAGTAACGGGCCAGAACAGTAGCAGGCCAGGACAGAAAAATGTCAGGATCGTAGCAAGCTAGAACAGTAACAAGCTGAATTGCACAAGAGGCAGAACAGTAACATGCCAAGAAACCTACCTGGCCAAAATAGTAACAGGCCAGAATATGCGTGGGAAGTTTATGGGCCTGAACAGTAACATGACCAAATGTGTATGGGATGAAGCGGCTTACATAAATTGGCCCATTTCAAATAATGCAGAACTATATAGTAACAAGCCAGAAAGGTTACGGGCCAAAGACGGGTGGCCAAACAGGCCCATTTCAAATAGTACAGAGCGGAACAGTAATGGGCCCAACAGTTTACAAGCCTTATAGATGGGCCAATTTCAAATAGTGTAGGTTGAAAAAGTAACGGGCCCGAAAGTTTATGGGCCGCCATGGACAACACTAGTGGGCCCATTTATAACAGTGCAGGATGAAACAGTAATGGGTCATGATACTATTGGGCTCTCTTAAAGGGCCGGCCCACTTAATTATTATCAGGCCTTGGCTGGGCCTGGCTTCTTCCATGGTTTCATTGACAATTAACGGTGCTAACTGGCTATTAACAGTGTTTTCCACATGGCAGTTTGCATGATGTGAGCAGTCAACGCGGCTGGCGAATAGATCTACGACGAAACGACTTTTCGTGGATGAAGGGTGCGATCCGCCACAGTAAAAAAAGCAATGGTAGATTCATTTGTGGCAGGGCTTCTACCACGAAGGGAATCCGTCGTAGAAGGCTTTTCAACCACGAAAAACAGACCTTCGACCACAAAAATCGTCCATTGTAAAAGGACATTTTTCTTGTAGTGAATATGTAATAATTTTAAGTAGTTTGCATTTGATGTAATATCTAGATAAATCGCATAGGCCATGTAGGCTTTTAGTTGACACCGTCTACACATTGCAGTAGGTGGTATCATACCTGCACTAGCCAGATCAATTAGGGTACAGGGGCTTTGTTATTTTCCCGTCTTGTATTGGGCCAATGATGAATCGTAAAAGATGCTCGCAAGTTGTACACCTTTTATGATATCGGAATGGGCTACCAAAATGCTGAAACTGTAAAATACCATAAAAGTAACGGCCGACCCACAGGCATGCTCAGTAACAGTAACATGCCATAATAGTGACAGGCCGAAACAGTAACATGCCAAAACAGTAACATGCCGAAATTGTAAAAGACCGAAAGCAATAACAAACCAGAACACTAACATGACAGAATAGTGAAAGAGCCAGAAACCTAAAGGGCCAAAGCAGTAGCAGATCAGGCCAGAAAAATGCCAGGATCGTAGCATACCAGAACAGTAATAGGCCGAATTTGCACTAGGCCAGAACAGTAACAAACCAAGAAACATACCAGGCCAGAACAGTAACAGACTAGAATATGAGTAGGACTTTTATGGGCCTTAACAATAGCGGGCCCAAAATTTTATGGGCCACAATGGGTTACATAAATGGGCCCATTTAAAGTAGTGTAGGACTATATAGTAACGAGCCTGCAAGTTTTTGGGCCAAAGCAAGCTGCACAAATGGGCTGATTTCAAATATTATAGGACGAAGTAGTAATGGGCCCAATATTTTACGGGACACACAAACGGGCCCATTTCGAACAGTGCAGGTCGAAATAGTAACATGTCCGAAAGTTGACGGGACGCAGCGGGCAGCACTAATGGGCCCATTTCGAACAATGCGGGACGAAACAGTAATGCGCCATGATACTATTGGGCTCTCTTAGTGGGTCTACCTACTTAATAATTATCAGGCCTTGGCTGGGCCTAGCTTCTACCATGGTTTCATTGATAGTTAACGGTGCTAACTAGAAGGAAACGACATTCTCCATGTAGCAGTTTGCATGATGTCAGTGTTGGATATATGCCCTAGAGGCAATAATAAAAGTAGTTATTATTATATCTTTGTGTTTATGATAAATGTTTACATTCATGCTATAATTGTATTAACCGGAAACATTAGTACGTGTGTGATTTGTAAACTTGTTAGAGTCCCTAGTAAAGCCTCTTTATAATACTAGCTTGTTGGTTGATAGATGATCATGGTTTCCTAATCATGAACATTGAGATGTTGTTAACAACAAGATCATATCATTAGGAGAATGGTGTGATGGACATACTCCTATAGATAAACGTAGCATAAAGATCAAGTCATTTCAATAGTTCGCTTGCTATAAGATTTCAGATGCATAGTAACCTAATTCCTTTGACCATGAGATCATGCTAATCACCATCACCGGATGGATGATTTGATGACATCAAACACCACTTCGTAACTGGGTGGTTATAAAGGTGGCAGTGAGTGCGGAAAGTATGTGTATAGGCACATGGATCAAGAGTGGGATTTGTCCATCAATATGACGGATAGATATACTCTGGGACCTCTCGATGGAATGTCATCCAATTAGCTTGCCAGCATGTGACTGGCTCACAAGGGATCACATATCACAGGAACGACTAAAGATTAATTATCGGTAACGAGGTTGAACTAGGTATGCAGAGATACCGACGATCAGACCTCAAATAAGTAAAGTATCGCGAGACAAAGGGAAATTGGTTTCGTTTTTAAATGGTTCATTCGATCATGAATTAATCGTAGAAATATGTGGGAGCCATACGAATTTCTAGATTCCTCTATTGGTTATTGATCGGACAAGAGTCTCGGTCATGTCTGCATAATTCACGAACCGTAGGGAGACACACTTAAGGATTCGATGTTGTTTAGTAGATATGGAATGTGAGTACGAAGACTGAATGTTGTTTGGAGTCTCGGATGGGGTTCGGGATATCACGAGGAGATATGGAATGGTTCGGAGAATAAGATTCATATAAGGAAAGTCCAATTCCGGAGCTCGGGAATGATTCCGGTGTTTTCACCGGAATGATCTAGAAGGGTCTAGAAGGTTCACCGATCTGGAAGGGTAAGGGTACATGAATGTGTCATGACAAAGTGGAATGATTGCATCATGTCCTAGGTCACTTGGCTGGTCATTTAAAAGAGAGAAATCAAACTCCAAAATTGAAAGTCAAAAGGCAAGTTTGAATAGTCAAACTGGGACAATGGTTCCTAGTGGAGGGAGGAGAGGAAACCTCCTCTCCCTCCACCGCCGGCCAAGGAGGATAGGTTGTTGGGGGAGGATTCAACCTCCCCCTCCCCTAGCCGCCCCTTCCTCTCATAAATAGAGGGGAGGGGGCTGCCCCTCAAGCCTACACCACAAATCCTAGCCCCACCCAAGCCGCCGCCGGCTCAACCTCCTCCTCCTCTTCGTCCTCTAAACCCTAGTAATCGAGGAACCCTTCTACGCCACCTACCCGCTCTGGCTTAAGGCAAAGACCTGCGGGATCTCCCCTATAATCTTCGACACCACGCCGTCGTGCTGCCGAAATCGTGAGGAGAGAGCTACAACCTCCACTGCCTGCTGGAACAAGGGAGAGGAAGGTCTTTATCGAGTACCGAACGTGTGACTGACTGTGGGAGCACTGTCAGAACGCGGCGCCAGAAGGATCGTCTATGCGATCTTGAGATCGGCAAGTGAACGACTACATCACCCACGAGAATCTGCTCTCGTTAACCGCATTGGAATCTTTGAGGGTGAGTACTCTATCAACTCGTTGCTACAATCTGGTAGATAGATCTTGGCTTGTGTGTGTTCATGTGGTGGAATTTTTTTGTTTTCCATGCTAAGAACCCATACAGTCAGCAGTCAACATGGCTGGCAAACAGATCTATGAGAGACCGACTTTTTGTGGCTAAAGGGTGCGATTTCCATGGTCGAAAAAAACCTTGATAGTTTCATTTGTGACGGAGATTCTACCACGAAGGGCACCCATCATAGAAGGATTTTCAACCACGAAAAATGGGCCTTCAACCATGAAAATCGTCTGTTATAAAAGGTAATTTTTCTTGTAGTGATTCTCCCTGATATTGCAGAGTTTGAGTACCATTTACTGTGACCTCATTTCTTTTCTTTTACCACTTCATGATGCCTCCAAGAATTAATTATTACTACTTCCTCAGTTCTGTAGTAGTATCACCTATCTTGAGGAACTTATGTTCATTCCTTCTTGTTGCTCACTCATAATGAGTTGGGATTGATCCAGCCTTCAAACTTATGCTGATACTTCTTATACTTTACTTCGGTTCTCATTTAAGTCTTCATATTCATCTTATAACTCATCACTCCCTTACACGAACTCCCTTTTCTATCTAGGTCTATAACATTAAGTAATAACTTGATGATGAAACATGCACTTGCACACCAAGTTAAACTTCATGTATAGATCTAGTCAATCAAGTACATCCAAGAAAAACCAAGAAATTTAAATAACAATCAAACGTATATCATGTATTATATCATAGGTTTCATATATGTTACAAGCAAATCAAGCTTCCCAACGATGACTAGTCACCTCACATATTATAATACATATCTACATTACAAGAACTTTCTTGTCCGTGTGAGTATATTCTCACTTATTTTAACAAGCCTCTCAAACACTACAATACGCATTACCCAATATATACATTATTCAAGCACTCTACCTTACGGTTCACTTCTTATTCTTACTTTCATCCCTCTTCTTAGTGCCTCTTGGAATTCCTTCCATGATGATGTGAGGTCCTACGACCGTCTTCTGGAGCGTAAAAGCATCTAGGAGGTGCGTATTCTTGATTAGAAGTACCTAGATTGAGGTTAGCCATTGAAAAATGACTAGAATTTGCGTGGTATCCTTCAAGATTCTCCTATACATCTTCAAACACATTTTCAAAGTATGACGGATCCTTCGCCTTGTCCTTGATCCAATCATACATATTGGTTTAATAACCACCAGGACATTCTTCCAGATCAATAGGATTGGTACTACCCCCATATGGTCCATAAGATAATCTAAGGTTGTAACTGGTTTCTACTCCATTATTAGCATCACAAGGTATATGATTCCCTAGGGTTCCATCATAAGGCTCTACTCTCCCTCCATTATAGTCCTTAACTGGAATATTTGGATTGGTCCCCCCCCCCCAAGTTTTCTATTCTAATTCATGTTTTGTCCATGGATCTTTAGGTGACTAAGGTCCATTCTGATAGTAGGCATAGGTTTTGGACTGTGGATCATTAAACTATGTTTATTCATACAATTCCCCTAAAAATACGGTTTTAGGATGCCTAGCTTCATTTTATAACTTCTTCCTATGTGCCTTTGCCTTAATAGGATCAGTAAAATCCTCGTTGATAGTATCCAATTCCTGGACTAGCATTTGGTGAGTGTTATGGAAAGTATTCAGTAAAGACCTATAACGATCCATATAATCTATTGCCAGAGTAGGTTTAGTTCGCACCAGAGAAGAATGATCCAACCCAGGCTCTGAACTTATAGTTTCATGAGGTATATTAGTGTGAGTACTACCTACCAATGCCTTGGATTTATGCACACTGATCATGGTTATGGCCACTAAAACTACAATCTGATATGCTGCCACCATACACCTTGATTCTCCTAATGGCATTTCCCCATTCAGTCCCAACTTCTTGGGTAACAAGATCATGACACGGTACTTGGCTAATACCTGTCTGTCACAGTAACTGTAAATATTGATGAGAAGTCAAGATTCACAAACCAGACTCCATAGAAGTTGTCTGAGAATATTGGTCCAATCACCTCCATAGTCATCTAAAGTCTTGTTCATCACTTGAACATTCTCGTGTGGATATCGAGGTGCCATTTCATACTATAGATAAGAAATTATCATCAATTATGTTGAGTTAAAACTCATTGTTATTACTTAAAATTGCATCATAATAAAGAATTATCACACTAGCAATATGAAGAGATTATTCTCAATTGAATACTCATCATATCTCTAGAGAACTCTTTATCATTGCTACTATCCTTCCTATAGGTTCTATCCATTTACTAGGTTTCCAACGTAAGGTCAAAGCATACTCTGATACCAGCTGTGGTGACTCAGCATACCACTGCGTGATGTAGTACACTATAGTCGTTGACTTAACACCAATGAAATACCGTTCCACTAGTATTACATCGCTCAGAGTGGTACAACAGAAACATAGCAGGTCCAAGACATGACTATAGATTACAACTCGACTCTTTACAAAATATCTAGAGAACATTCTAGGTCATATAGAGAGAAATAAAATTCTTACAAAGAATAACCAGAAATAACAACTAATAACTATCATATTAGTAAGCCTAGTATATAAATTATATGGTTTGCAAATGCTTTTATGGCCTTTCTCTACAGAAGTAGGTTCTATGGATAGTTATTATACTTCTATGTAATCAACCACATTGTCTTCACTTTAGTTGATGTATATGCTGTCTCCATTGACTTCATTGAATAACTTGAGCTTTTGATGATGACTCCTTTAAGCATTTGTTGGTGTTGACGACGTCTTCATCGAATTTAAAATCTAGAAAGGGTTAAGAAGGTACGGTTGAGTATGAGCGTACTCAGCAAGCTCACTAAAAAGGTGTGTATGATGCACTATCTATAGCCACAAACCATAGGTCATAGACTATGCTGGTTTTTGTAAACATTTCTTCAAAGGTTGCTTTTATTCTGAAAATCTAAGTCCGTCAGCCTATATAGGTTTACCAGAACTTCACGGAGTTCCTTTCCTGCCATGTCCGTAGATCCTTCCCAGAACCGAGAGTAACATGTCACATTTCTTACACTTTGTAGATGTGCATTACTTTACCCATAAGAGATCAAATCCTTGTTGCACAACCGGGCGATCTTTCCCATCCACACTTCCTTGGTGTGGGGCCCAGTAGATGATCCAAGCCAATCACTGCCCTTCTTTGCGACCCCACATGGAACACGACCCCCAAGAAGAACTACCTCCGTTAAGCCCCATATAGGCAGATATAAACCTGGTAGACTCCTTGAGGACTTTAGTGAGCAGACAATGTCCCTGGTTGCCCCATCGATATGAGGACCTACGTACGACCGTCCCTCATAGATAGTCTAGATAGCAAGATCGCGGGGAACTAAGGGGTCCCACCCACATGTTGATCCTTGTAAGGTACACACGGCACCACGAGATGGTCATCTGTTCATGCGAAAGGAAGAAGACTAGCTGACTTCTCTGTCCCATTCCAAATCTCATGGTTAACGTGTATTATACGGTGTAAGAATCACTGGAGACATTGGTTGTTTAAGTCCTAGATAATATGTTACTTTACCATTGTAACTGTAATAGTAGGTTATTACCATTTGGTAAATAACCTATAATCATATAATTATGAAAATAAAGTTTTTTTGACCTTTTTGAAATGCAGGCGATGCTAATATTGGATTTTTAAATACTTAATAGAAAATAACCAAAGGACATGATCAAGTGTGAACTTGCCTTTGTGATCACAAGATTATGTAATCACGGTCTTCGTGACGATATAAGATCCAACATCTAAAAGTAGCATAATTGGTCCGGTAAGGACTAATGTTTAAAGAAGCAATATGCTATTATGCTTAAGTAATGCTATGCATTTTATAAAACTCTCGAAATGAATCCTCAATACTTTCAGTGAATTGAATTTAAGTGATTTTTTAAGATTTGGTTTATCTTCAAGTTTACTTCACAAACAATTATATTTGCAAGAAACTCATGTCTTAGCATATAGGATATACAAGTTGACTACAAATCATTTTAAGATTAGAATTAATTATCATCTAGTAATTAGGATGAAAGTTCATATGTTGGATTGTTAAGAGTTGAAGAACTTATTATAAAGTTGTTGTTTGAAGTAGCAAAACGAATAACCTTCCAGAAAAGGTGTCTTTGATAAGGTTTAAACAATCTCTATGGTTAGTAGAGTGTGATTGATGTTGTTTGCGTTTGTTCATAGAGCTTGAATTTGAGATGCCTTATGTATTAGTTTGGATAGACCAAAGTTAACTATAAAAACATAATTATACTTAAGGTATAATGTCTAAATTATTGCCAAGATTTAGGGTTATGATAAGTATGATTAAGATTATTAGATCATTTACTTTGATTTGAAGTGAATGATGAGTTTTAAAGTTTGATTTGATAGTAGGAAGATAATTTGCAACTTATTGATAGATGTATAATTATATTATCTTAATAACTTAGTAAGGTTTAAATTGATGAGAAGTATGTTTAAAAGATAAAGATCATTCACCCATAATATAAGTGAATGATACATAAGGTTAGCTTAAAGGTTGTTGGTTTAAATTTGGATTTGAGGTCCCAAAAGAGTATTATAAGTTTAATAATTTACACTTAAGGAATTATAGTTATGGTTTTGGATTTAGTACCTAAATTTAAAGGATTCTTTTTAAGATTATAACATGTTATAAAGACATATAATTATTTCTTACTTAAGAAATAATTTTAAAGAATTCACAAAACATGTGTTTTATTTTAAGATTTATTACTTTGAAGTATTTAACATCATTTGTAATGATACATTTAATATTTTTTAGTAAGATATACTTATTTAAGATCTTAAAAATGATTTTTATTTATTTTTAAGTATTATCTTTATTTCTATAAAATTCCATAAAGGATTAAATGTCCTTAAATATTTATTTCATGTTTTATTTGTAAAAAAATAAGTTAATATTTTTGTAAAATATTAGGTTCATTTTTATACGTATAAGGGAACTTTTTTTATTTTTAGGACTTTTCCATATTTTACTAAATTTCATTTAGGATCTTAGTAGCTTTAATATTTAGTTTTATTTTATTTATTTCCAACAAGTGAAGTTATATTTTTATTGGAAAGCTTATATTTTTATGAACATTTAAAGATATTGTTGGTATTTTTGGGATTTGTATTTATTTTTATAGAGCTTAAATACTTTAAGGGTTATTTCTATATATTAGTATTTAGAAATCTCTTTTTATTTAAAACTTCGGCCTGGCCCAGCCCGACTCGATGCAGTTGGTTTGGGTCAAACCCAGCACACACCACACTAGACTGGTCCACCGAACCAGTTACTCTCTCTCTCTCTCTCATGCACGACTCTCTTCTCTCTAGCGACCCTTGAAGGGAATATGCCCGAGAGGCAATAATAAAGTGGTTATTATCTTATTCCTTGTTTATGATAAATATTTATTTTGCATGATATAATTGTATTAATACAGAAATGTTAATACATGTGTGCTTAATAAACAAAAAGAAAGTTCCTAGTTATGCCTCTCTTATAAACTGCTCGTTGATTAACAAGATGATCAAAGGTTTCCTGATCATAGACATTGGATGTTGTTAATAACGAGGCCACAACATTGTTGGAATGTGTGATGAATATTCATCCGAAGTATAGCATTACGATCAAAGTCATTGTGTTTATATTGCTATAACATCATACGAAGTAATCCTAGTCCTTAGACCATGAATGTGGGGGATTCAGTACGGATCTCCAGGTCCCGCTGCTGATTATTGATCAGAGAGGGGTCTCGATCATGTCTACATTATTCGAAAACCGTAGGGTGACACACTTAAGGGATACCGACACCATTTGGAGCAAATAAGATACCAGAGAAAGAAAAGGGAAGTGTTGGAATTATTTCAATAGAAACCAGAATTATTTCCGGTGAAATTGCTGAAACTGGTTCTGCATGAGAAATTGAAATGTTGCAAGGGGTTTTATGTGAATATTTTTTAATTAATGTAATTAATTTTTTTTAATAACATAAATAAAATAGTTTTATTAAACGAGAGATACACATTAATTTTGGTGGAAAATAAATGCATGTGAGTGGAGGTGTGATTATGTGGGTGGAAGGTCCACTCACCATAATGGAGGGAGAGGTGGGGGCACCCCCATGGACGGCTTCCATGCCCCTTGGGCAGCCCCCTCCCCTATATAAGGAGCACCTCCTCCTCATTTCACACACCTCCTTGCAAAGGATCTCCCTCCCTCCTTTAGAATTTCCCCATGGTCTCGGATCAGCAAGATACATGTTCCCGGTGGCGAGGGCGCGGAGGTTGTCGGGATAACCGAATGTGTGTGCAATCACGGATGCACCACTACTTTGCGGTGCTGGACCTGCTAGACCAGATGGACTTCATCACGATCTTGAGATCGGCGAGAGATCGACTACATCACCAACGAGTTCATACTCGAAAAAGCTTTTCGGTCCCTCAGGGTATGTATTCTATGGATGTATATCCACCCATTGCTTGTATCTAGATAGATGGATCTTGGTACTTATAGTTCCCGTCGTAGGATTTTTTTTGTTTTCTATGCTGCGAACCCAACAGTGGTATCAGAGCCGAATCTATGCGTAGATGCTTTGCACGGGTAGTACACATATGAGTATGTGGGCGCTGATGGTCATGTTATTGCTTCTTATGTGTATTTTTGATATTGGTGGAATAGTGGGATGAAGCGGCCCCGGCAAACTTTACATGTCCTCGCACATGAGACTTGTTCCACGCTTGACATGCAACTAGTTTTGCATAAGTGGCTTGTGGGTGTATGTCTCTCCTACTATAGTCAATATCTGATTTACAATGAGTTGCCAATAATTTAATTATCATCGTTGTGGTTCCATGTTCGTAGGTAAGGACGGTTCTATCTCCAAAAGCCCTTAGCCACGTAAAACATGCAAAATTAAATTAGAGGTATCTAGTTTTTTGGTTTTGCCGGGCAATTACTATGATATGATAGTGTTATAATTTGTAGTATGGATTGATACTATTGAAAATTGTAATATGACAAAGTGTAAGTTCCATAGACCTTGGCCTTACACATATAGGAATGATAAATATCATTCCACGATGCATAAGATAGTGGTCAAGTGCAAGAACCATATCATATAAAGCATATGATGTTTGTTTGCATCTTATATTGCTTGTTTGGCGCTTTAGTAGCATTATAAGATGATCCCTCATTTAAATATCAACATAAAAATATTCTCTTCCTTAAGTATGCACCAATTATGTTTTCGCCGCTTCAAGACATCACGTGATGATCGGTTGTACTTGAATCCACGATCATATTTCGGGTGTAAGACAGTTTTACACATGCAAATACTAAGGTTCTTACCTGGCGAGCCTAGCATGTACAGACATGGCCTCGGAACACGGAGCAAAAGGTTAAGTATGAGTCATATAGTTGATATGATGCCCATTTAGATGCTCGCCTTTGAAGCTACACTGACTCACGTGATGATCGGACTTGGTGTAGTGGATTTGGTTCATGTAATCACCAAAAAGACATGAGGGATGTTGTTTTTGAGTGGGAGTTCATTTCTAATTTGGATTAGTCGAACTCAATTAATCATAAATTAAATCAAAGTGTATCTGCATAATTTGTTGTAGTCATTGGCATTCGTGCACCACCTTATGCTTAGTTGTAATTGAGATAATAAAACTATAAAATTCTGGATATTTACTTTACGAACTGGTATCGTATTGTTTTAAGTGTCAATTTAAAGTTTGAAAGTCCTATTGCAAACTTTCAGCATATTTCATCTACTCCATGAAGTTTAATAAGTAGTATTAAATCAAGAGTAACAATTCTAGTGTTAGTATCTAATGTATCATGTTTGCCTCCATGATTCTTGATATTCAAAAGTTGTTTTAAATATCAAGGTTATCTAGGATCTAAAAGAATTGTTTCAGAAACCATCATGTGTGAAAGATATTACGATATCTAAAAAAATGTTTTGGTTGCAATATGATAGAGTATAATACATATTCTTTTATTGGATGAGAATTTGCAAAGGTTGGACATGCTAGACATCCTAACCCTCCAAAAAGGTTTTGGAAAGTAAAATTATACTCGCGATTCGTCTTTGTAAGCTATATTAGCTTGATCATGAAAGTTATCATGAAAAGGGTGAACAGAAGATGTAAGTAAATTTTTTACTACACTAAAAGATTACTAAAGAATGAATTTTGAAAGAATGCAAAACATTTGATGATGGTGATCTACTTCAAAGTGAAAGTCCAAAGGTATTAGTATTTGGCTATACACGCTTTGGACTATGTGTCATATTTATGGCGCCACTTTTGATGTTGATTGATTCTTTTAAAAGGAAAAGGAAATGCTGAAAGAGAATCTATAAAATATTTGGCAGACTAGAAATGTCCAGCTAAGGTATATAGATGATATACATGTTATGGCTATATTCTTTGCATGTTAAACAATGTGGTTCTTAGGTATTGGATACCGAATTGGTTGGTATAAAATGTCACACAGAACGACACAATTCATGAACTACAATGGCCTAAGTAACTAGTAAGAGAATATGTGATGATGTTCATAAAAAACAAATAAAGTGTTATTGTGTTTATCGCTGAATCAAAGCTTTCCTTCAAGAGTTGCTTAAATATTTGTTATTTTGTTCCGGTATTATGAGAACAATAGTTTTTCAAATAATTACCGTATTCCATAGAAGACGGATGAACTTCTACAAGTCTAATTGAATAAATCACATCCATAAAACTAATGCTAAAATGTCGCAAGACAAATGATTGAAGGATCACTTACGAAGTGACATCGCCGTTTAAATTATATTGGAAAAAAAACATGAAGAAACTCCATGTTCATGGAATTTTGGAGTCTTTAATTTTGATCAAATGACGCTTGTGAGATTTCCTTATAAATAATTAAAACTCCGTTCAAAGGCCAAAGAAGAACGAACGACTAACTTATTGGAATTTGTACATATTGATGTATGTAATCCATTATGTGTAATCATGAGCGATGGATTTCAACTTCATATGCTTTCTCCAGAAATTTTAGTGTATATCTGTATATTTACTTAATAAGGAAGAAGTATGAAATTTGAAAATTGTTTAAAGACTTTCAAGATGAAGTGAAAAATCATTGTAACAAGAAAATAAAGAGCTTATGATTCGATCATAAAGGAAGATATTTGAGTTACATGTTGAGCAAAACACCTAAGATTTGATGAATTGTTCCATGGATTTGCATTTCTCGATAAACCATAGGAATATGGTATGTTCGAGAGATCAAATTGAACCTTGTTTGTCATGGTAAGATCAAAGGTGTCATTTATAAAACTGCCATTATGTTTTAAAGATTAAAGCTTTAGAGACTACCGCTTTTACACCGAAAAGAGCACCATCGTGATCCATTGAAATGACACCATAAAGGTTATGGTTTGGGATAAAACCCGAGTTGTCCTTTCTTAAATTTTGGTATGCTAAGCATAAGTAAGATGTTTATAACCAAAGATGGTTGAGCATGTGTTTGTAGGTTATTTCGAATAAATGTTGGGTATTCCTCCATAACACCAAAGACAAAAGTGTTTGCGCTTAGAACGTCAAGTTTCTTGAGAAATAATTTTTTGTAAAATTTAAGTGGGAGGACAATAGAAATTTGATAAGGTTAATGAACCTTAGTTATATGTGTGCTGAGTTGCGCGGCGCCGGAAAAATGTTCCGAAGGCATCCACAATGCTCATGGCTCATGTGCCTCAAAGGTGGTCACAGAGGTCTAAGTTCCTATTGAACCGAGTAGGTCGGGTAAACAATCAAATACTAAGATTTGAGAGTAAATAATTGTTGTTTGACAATGATGAACCGACTACATGCAGAGAAGTGATGATGGGCCCTGACTCCATCAAATGGCTTGACACCATGAAATCCGTGATAGTTCCATACACGATAAATCAAGTTTTTGAACTTGGACTACCCTCTAGAAAGCTATAACAACCTATCGGTCGTGTTTGTATCTATAAAGAAATAAACATGGATGTTTCACATCTATGAAATAGTCAACATGTCGGTAAAGATTTTACTACAATGTTCAAGGAGTTGACTATGACAAGATTTGATCTTTCATAGCAATATTTAGTCTATACGGATTATTGTACAAACCACTATATATAATTTGGTATATTGTAGTTGAACAAACAAAACAAAGTTCTTATAATAGAATGGTTACTTAGGACGTGTACATGACACGGTCCAAAGGGTTTTGTTAATTAAAAGGATGCTTAAAAGGGCATGCAAACTTCAATGGTTGAAGTAAGCATCACGAAGTTGGAATCTTCACCGTGATGAAACTGTTAAAGGAGTTTAATTTTATCGGAGACGATGAAGATGCTTGCGTTTGCAAGAAATTAAGTAGGAGCGCTGAGACACATTTCTAATACAATATTGTGGAGGACATATTGTTGAATGGAAATGATCTATCTTTTATTGACAAAGGTTAAGAATTTCATTTCGATGAAAGACTTAGGCAAAACCCGAATATTAGGCATGAATGTCTATATGGATAGAGTGTGACGCTACTATGGTTGTGCCAGACGTACATATATTACATATTGAATGAGTTCAATATGTGAACAACAAGAAAAGGTTCTTGTCGCATGTAAAAGAATTGAATCAAAATTCAAATGTATTGACACTTGTTAAGTGAAACATGATTCAAGTGCTTTGACACTTGGTGAGTGAAATCACATGAATATTTTGATCAACCATACCGTGATATGTACACATCCAGATATGTCCTATGATCTAAATGTTATGAGCATATACCAGAATGACCCATAAGATGATCATTGGACGATAGTAAGGATATTCTTATGATCTTTTGGAAGAACTAAGAATATATTTATGTAGAGGTGACAAACAGTTACAAATAGTTCATTGTAAAGTGTTACATTGATACTAAGTTTGTCACAAGATACAAGATCAAGTTTATCTCAATTTAAAACTATGGGTGACACAATGTAATGGAAAGGAGATTCCATGATGGATTTGGATGAATTACAAAGTTAAGACATTATGACGGATACTACAATAAAAGGCTAAGTATATGACTGCTATAGTAGCAGCAAAAGAGGGCATTTGTGTCAAGTAGTTTGTTATCAAACTAAGGTGTGCTTCACAACGGGATAACACTATAAAGATATATTGTACGAAAATATTATCGACATGATTTAACCCCAAGGAACTAAAAGGTCTTACCAAAAGACCAAATTTATCAATGCCATCTCATTAGAGAATGAGTGATGCGTGGAGATGCAAAGACATGAAAATACACACAGACCTGAAAGTGTCAGATCCGGAGATTATGTTAACCACTATCAATCGCGTATATGCAACACTAGAAAGCCATAGGTGTTCAATACACAAAGTTTTCAAAATAGATTATTGACTCTAGTGCAAGTGGGAGACTGAAGGGAATATGCCCGAGAGGCAATAATAAAGTGGTTATTATATCATTCATTGTTTATGATAAATGTTTATTTTGCATGCTATAATTGTATTAATACGAAACATTAATACATGTGTGTTTAATAAACAAAAAGAAAGTTCCTAGTTATGCCTCTTTTATAAACTAGCTCGTTGATTAACAAGATGATCAAAGGTTTCCTGATCATGGACATTGGATGTTGTTAATAACAAGGTCACAACATTGTTGGAATGATATGATGAACATTCATCCGAAGTATATCATTACAATCAAAGTCATTGTGTTTATATTGCTATAACATCATACGAAGTAATCCTAGTCCTTAGACCATGAGATCATGTCAATCATTAATACTGGAAGAGTATCTTGATAATATCAAACGTCACACCGTAACAGGGCGACTATAAAGGTGGGTTCAGTGCTACGAAGGTGTTATGTAGAGGCTCATGGATCAAGAGTGGAATTTGTCCATCCTGATGACGGATAGATATACTCTGGGCCCTCTCGGTGATATCACATTAGTTAGCTTGCAAGCAAGTGATGAGATCACTAGAATGTTATATCACGGGAATGAGAAAAGAGTACATGTCGGTAACGAGATCAAACTAGGTATGGAGATACTGATGATCAAATCTCAGACATGTAATATATCGCGATACAAATGGATTGAGTTACATGCATATAAGGTTCTCACGATCAGAGAAGTCATCGCTGAATGTGTGGGAGTCGGTACGGATCTCTAGGTCCCGCTGCTGATTATTAATCAGAGAGGGGTCTCGATAATGTATACATTATTCGCGAACCGTAGGGTGACACACTTAAAGGATACCGACACCATTTGGAGCAAATAAGATACCAGAGAAATAAAAAGAAAGCGCTGGAATTATTTCGATGGAAACCGGAATTATTTCCGGTGAAATTGCTAAAACTGTGTGGCGCCCCGCAAAACCACTACTAGAAAATCGCGTTGTTTTTGTGCATTGCATTTGAGCATCGTCATCATCATGCATTTGTTTGTCTGAAACTATTTTCAATAAGCCTATTTTAGTTTTCTAAAATTACCCTTCTTTTATTTGAAATCAAAGTCTCATAATTATCTGCTAAACTATTTAACTAAAAATTACTTGCTAAAAAGATTTCAAACAAAACAAAACAAATAAATATCCTACAAAATAATAAACCTAAAACCTAAACCCTTTTCTACCTAAACCTAGTCTACCCAGCCCCCTCCACCTCACCCCGACCAATCCCCTCCCTCCACCTCACCGTTCCCTCCACCTCATCCTCCACACAGCCACCTCACCAATCCCTGCTCCACCCCTCTTCCTTACACCCCGGCCCCACCTCCTGCACCCGGTCCCACCCCGCAGCCCTCACTCCCTCACCTGCCGACGCCGACCCCACCCGCCTGACCCCACGCTCCTGGCCCTATCCTCCCACCCACACACGCAGACGCACGCAACACCACACACGCGACGCCACGCACGCCGCCTCCCCACACCGAATCCCCACCCCGGCCCTGCTCCCTCGGGCCCACCACTCACCTCCCTTCCCTGTTCTCGCGTCCCCGAGCCGAGCCACCGCGCCTCGTCCGCCGTGTGGCCGCCCCAGGGTCTCCACCGTCATCTGCAGCCGCCAGGCCTCCCATCGACGCGCCCCGCGGCAGCCTCCCTCACCCCCCCATCTTCCCCGGTGCGCCGGCCGCGCCTCACCAAGCCGTCGCTGCAGCGTTGCTCCGGCCCGCGCCGACCCCACCTCTTTGGCTCCACGAGCCATTCTCTCTGCACTGTTTTCCCCTACAGGAGTCCCTGTCGTCTCGGTTGCAGCGCCCGCAGAACCACACGCCCAGAGAGACCCAACTCGAGTCCAAGCACTGCTCATGCCTGTCTGTTGGCACGCGTGCCTCCAGCCCTGTCCGTTGTTCCGCCGAAGCGCCGTAAGACGAGAACTGCCACAACGTCAAGATCATCCGAAAACCGATCCCGGCGTCCGAGACCCCGAAGGCCGATCTCGCCGAACCCGAACCCTGGAACCCCCGCCAAGATCTTCAGCGAAACCCCGAGAACTCCGCCGCGGTACTTGGGAATCTCCTACATGGAACCATCGGGCCACGTAAGACCATCGACGCCACACCCGAGTCCGGCACCGACACCCGACAACCTCAACATATGACGCCAAGTTCTCCACCTTGAACGCCATGACCGTCTACGCGGACCCGAAGGCCACGAATGCGACAAGATCGACACCGACCAGGGCGAGTCCGATGCGCCGCCGACGCCGAACCAAGTCCTTCTTCGCGAAACGCCAAGATCTACTCTTGTATCCGAACCTCGCCGATCCCGTCGAACCCTGAACCCTGTCGAACCCCGAACCCCCCGGAACCCCAAGATCTGCCGAACCCTAATGTGTGATTCCTTCCCGAGCCCTATTTTATAAAATGAAATATAAACTTGTTGCATATAAAATTGTCATACTCGCATGCATATTGTCATGTGGTTTGGGGGCCTTATGCCGATTCACCATATAATTAAATATGGGGGTCATATGGGGGCAAATCTAGTCTAATATCGGCCCCATTTAAATTGTGTAGCGAATCGGTACTATCTTTTGCCATGTCCAGACAACATTTAAAGTGCAGGGTAGCTAAACAACATGAACCATCTGAATAATTGTCGGGACCTGGTTCCGCTTAATATGACCTAATTGCATCGCATCCTTGCCATGCCATACATCATACATGCATCATGCCCGATCTTTTGCCGTAGTATTAAATAGTGCATCCGGTGTTTATTCTAGTGTTTTGGTTCTTCGCGGATAAGGCCGTTGAGTTGATGCGAGTGTCGACCCGATCTTCGGTTGAACCTTCGGCAATGTTTTCAGGCGAGCATCTCCCCCTTTCTACCCATCTTACTTTTATAGTATTTATTCCCTCTTGTTGATCTATTGCTATCTGTGTTGCGATGCGCTAGTTTTCGTACCCGTGATATCCCGTGCAGCCTTATATTGCCTTGGACACATCCTATTACCTGTTGTTTGGTAGATAGTTGGACTTGCGCGTCGTAGTCGCTTGCTCAAGTGCTGTTGCGTGTCGTCCAGTACCACAGTTGTTGGAGTGCTGCCGCAAGTTTAAGGTTGGAGATGATCATGGCTTTCATTATCGTTTACTTTAATTACTGTTTAACAACTAAAATTGAAGTAGGTAAGCAGAGGCATAGGTGGGCAATAGATGTTATTTGGTTGTTAACCGTCCACTTGTGTCCCGTAGGACCCCGAGTACTTGATACCTGTTCCTTGAATATTCGCGCTATCCACATCCGGGAGGATTATGGGACCCCCCTGAGCCAGAGCTTGATTCATTCTTATTTCTTGGGGCCACAAACTAGTTTGAGGTTTTATTTACTATCCTGTACTTATGCCATGCTTTACTGCTTTATTTACGATTGTGCGAGGAGCACCTGTACTGTTTAGGATCGGGACACGATTTCGCGGTATCGACAAGCCCAGTTTTGGGTTCCCAGTCGTTTACAGCCGTCCACCCAAACCTTGGGTCCGTCTCGAAGTCAGCTAACTTCGTTGCGGGTGTACTCAATGGGGTGGCCCCCTGAAATATTTCTGAATCCTGTGATTGCTTTGTCGTGAAGGCCTCGTTGGGTTTTGATTTGGTTTTTCCGAGGTTGATCGAGTGTGTGTTGCTATTTGTGCACCCCTGCAGGGTAAAACTTTCTGAAAGCCGTGTCCGCGGTTATGGACGACTTGGAGCACAGTATCTCGATCATAGACAACTATAACTAAAGTAGTGCTATAAATTTGACTTTATAATGACTAGTAATCAGATTCACTATAATGGAATGGCTAAATAAAACTGCCAACAATTGCTTGTTTGGGGTGTCGCTTGCGACCATTGTATTTGACTAGTAAGTATTGCAACTACAACGGAATGGCTAAATAAAAGTACCAACAACTGCTGGGTTTTGGGATATCTCATGCTATATGTATCTGACTAGTAAGGATTACAACCTCAACGGAATGGTTAATCAAAATTGCCCACTGCTTATTATATCAGGATGACTCATGCTATCTATATTTGACTAGTAATTGCCGCAACTATAACTGAATAAGTAAAACTGCCAACTGCGTGAGTTCCTCGGTTGACTTCCTCGTTTGGAATCGAGGGGGAAATGCCAGGATGGGTATGTTTGGTGGTAGTATCAGGTTGGTTCCGAATAGGTCTTTCTTACCCCTCTCTGATAGCCGCCAGTTACATCGAGTCTCTATAGGTTGTTTAGTGCATGCTGCGCTGCCGCTCAGTCCACCATACCTATGTAGGCGAGGACCGCCGAATTCTAGCCTCGCCGTGTACTGGCCTCAGTACTGACGCTCCTCTTTTTCCTTTGCCCTTTGTCGGCACCCCTTTTGTTTTAGCAGGTTTCGACGTCGTTAGCAGGGTTACCCTTCCGGATTGGCCTGGGCAGGGTTATGGACGCCATTGGTTATTCTTCAGGGCTCTTAGCCCCATTTGCATCTTGTCCGTAGCTGGACGCTCTATCGTTTTCAAGGTGATTTGGATCTTTGTTCTGTATATCTGTATTCTTGACTCATGGAGTCGTGTTGTATATATATCTGTTCTGTGGGTCCCATCGAGGACTGTTGTGTAATGTTATTACTTCGTTTTCCACCCGCACGCAAGTGCCTGGTGGGCACCTTTGAATCGTTTCTATGCGGGTTTGGCGGGAAGCGCTGAAACTTGCATAGGGCTGATTCTGAGGGTGTTACAGAGTGGTATCAGAGCTCAGCAGTTGCGATACCCCACAAGTCCAGCCTGTAGGATAACCTAGCTAACGGCCGAAGTAAAGTGTCAAAACTATTTTGAAAAAAAATCGGTTGGATAGTTCTGATTAGGTCTGATTTTACTCCTTACCCCTTTGCTGCTCTCCTCTCACCTCTGCGTGTTTTGAATCCGCTCTCTTCTCTCTCTTCGAGTCCAGGATTTCTCGTGGTTGGGTTCCATCGTACCTTCAGGGTTACGCTTCCTCCTTTGATAACGGTGTTCTACCATCCGGTGTTCATGCTGCCTGAGCAATCCGTCTACTGTGGTACCATTCTTTGTTCCTTGTTTGTGCCTTCCGGTGTTTCCCGACACAACGACATCATCTACGCCAGATCCGATGCAGAGTATGCATCACTCCTTTGTTTCTGAACCTCGTTTGTCGAGATCTTCAGTCTAATTCCGAGAGTTGGTTGCATAGTTCGCCTATTCGTGTGTAGAGTAATGGTTTGGGTGCGCGATGGACTGATCACCATCCGACTACTCTT
Source organism: Avena sativa (assembly GCA_916181665.1). Lineage (NCBI taxonomy): Eukaryota > Viridiplantae > Streptophyta > Magnoliopsida > Poales > Poaceae > Avena > Avena sativa. The sequence goes on along the minus strand of OV702284.1, from coordinate 178,457,495 downwards.
ATCATTCGCTCTTGTACATCGAATCAGTGGATCCAGCAATTTTACTCCGTCCACGGAAGCTAGAGGTGGCTTTATTTGTTGATACCTCTACCTTCGACCTTTTGTTTCCGGAGTGTTTCCCTAACGATCACGGACAACGACCTCTTGTTAGTGGTGTCGCGAGGATCTACACGAAGCGAGAAGATGCGGATCACCGACCTTCCTTCCGGTACCATGAGGCGGATCTCGAGGGCGAGATCCATTGTTAGTGGTGTCGAATTGTGGCGCCCCGCAAAACCACTACTAGAAAATCGCGTTGTTTTTGTGCATTGCATTTGAGCATCGTCATCATCATGCATTTGTTTGTCTGAAACTATTTTCAATGAGTCTATTTTTGTTTTCTAAAATTACCCTTCTTTTATTTGAAATCAAAGTCTCATAATTATCTGCTAAACTATTTAACTAAAAATTACTTGCTAAAAAGATTTCAAACAAAACAAAACAAATAAATATCCTACAAAATAATAAACCTAAAACCTAAACCCTTTTCTACCTAAACCTAGTCTACCCAGCCCCCTCCACCTCACCCCGACCAATCCCCTCCCTCCACCTCACCGTTCCCTCCACCTCATCCTCCACACAGCCACCTCACCAATCCCTGCTCCACCCCTCTTCCTTACACCCCGGCCCCACCTCCTGCACCCGGTCCCACCCCGCAGCCCTCACTCCCTCACCTGCCGACGCCGATCCCACCCGCCTGACCCCACGCTCCTGGCCCTATCCTCCCACCCACACACGCAGACGCACGCAACACCACACACGCGACGCCACGCACGCCGCCTCCCCACACCGAATCCCCATCCCGGCCCCGCTCCCTCTGGCCCACCACTCACCTCCCTTCCCTGTTCTCGCGTCCCCGAGCCGAGCCACCGCGCCTCGTCCGCCGTGTGGCCGCCCCAGGGTCTCCACCGTCATCTGCAGCCGCCAGGCCTCCCATCGACGCGCCCCGCGGCAGCCTCCCTCACCCCCCCATCTTCCCCGGTGCGCTGGCCGCACCTCACCAAGCCGTCGCTGCAGCGTTGCTCCGGCCCGCGCCGACCCCACCTCTTTGGCTCCACGAGCCGTTCTCTCTGCACTGTTTTTCCCCTACAGGAGTCCCTATCGTCTCGGTTGCAACGCCCGTAGAACCACACGCCCAGAGAGACCCAACTCGAGTCCAAGCACTGCTCATGCCTGTCTGTTGGCACGCGTGCCTCCAGCCCTGTCCGTTGTTCCGCCGAAGCGCCGTAAAACAAGAACTGTCACAACGTCAAGATCATCCGAAGACCGATCCCGGCGTCCGAGACCCCGAAGGCCGATCTCGCCGAACCCGAACCCTGGAACCCCCGCCAAGATCTTCAGCGAAACCCCGAGAACTCCGCCGCGGTACCCGGGAATCTCCTACATGGAACCATCGGGCCACGTAAGACCATCGACTCCACACCCGAGTCCGGCACCGACACCCGACAACCTCAACATATGACGCCAAGTTCTCCACCTTGAACGCCATGACCGTCTACGCGGACCCGAAGGCCACGAATGCGACAAGATCGACACCGACCAGGGCGAGTCCGATGCGCCCCCGACGCCGAACGAAGTCCTTCTTCGTGAAACGCCAAGATCTACTCTTGTATCCGAACCTCGCCGATCCCGTCGAACCCTGAACCCTGTCGAACCCCGAACCCCCCGGAACCCCAAGATCTGCCGAACCCTAATGTGTGATTCCTTCCCGAGCCCTATTTTATAAAATGAAATATAAACTTGTTGCATATAAAATTGTCATACTCGCATGCATATTGTCATGTGGTTTGGGGGCCTTATGCCGATTCACCATATAATTAAATATGGGGGTCATATGGGGGCAAATCTAGTCTAATATCGGCCCCATTTGAATTGTGTAGCGAATCGGTACTATCTTTTGCCATGTCCAGACAACATTTAAAGTGCAGGGTAGCTAAACAACATGAACCATCTGAATAATTTTCGGGACCTGGTTCCGCTTAATATGACCTAATTGCATCGCATCCTTGCCATGCCATACATCATACATGCATCATGCCCGATCTTTTGCCGTAGTATTAAATAGTGCATCCGGTGTTTATTCTAGTGTTTTGGTTCTTCGCGGATAAGGCCGTTGAGTTGATGCGAGTGTCGACCCGATCTTCGGTTGAACCTTCGGCAATGTTTTCAGGCGAGCATCTCCCCCTTTCTACCCATCTTACTTTTATAGTATTTATTCCCTCTTGTTGATCTATTGCTATCTGTGTTGCGATGCGCTAGTTTTCGTACCCGTGATATCCCGTGCAGCCTTATATTGCCTTGGACACATCCTATTACCTGTTGTTTGGTAGATAGTTGGACTTGCGCGTCGTAGTCGCTTGCTCAAGTGCTGTTGCGTGTCGTCCAGTACCACAGTTGTTGGAGTGCTGCCGCAAGTTTAAGGTTGGAGATGATCATGGCTTTCATTATCGTTTACTTTAATTACTGTTTAACAACTAAAATTGAAGTAGGTAAGCAGAGGCACAGGTGGGAAATAGATGTTATTTGGTTGTTAACCGTCCACTTGTGTCCCGTAGGACCCCGAGTACTTGATACCTGTTCCTTGAATATTCGCGCTATCCACATCCGGGAGGATTATGGGACCCCCCTGAGCCAGAGCTTGATTCATTCTTATTTCTTGGGGCCACAAACTAGTTTGAGGTTTTATTTACTATCCTGTACTTATGCCATGCTTTACTGCTTTATTTACGATTGTGCGAGGAGCACCTGTACTGTTTAGGATCGGGACACGATTTCGCGGTATCGACAAGCCCAGTTTTGGGTTCCCAGTCGTTTACAGCCGTCCACCCAAACCTTGGGTCCGTCTCGAAGTCAGCTAACTTCGTTGCGGGTGTACTCAATGGGGTGGCCCCCTGAAATATTTCTGAATCCTGTGATTGCTTTGTCGTGAAGGCCTCGTTGGGTTTTGATTTGGTTTTTCCGAGGTTGATCGAGTGTGTGTTGCTATTTGTGCACCCCTGCAGGGTAAAACTTTCTGAAAGCCGTGTCCGCGGTTATGGACGACTTGGAGCACAGTATCTCGATCATAGACAACTATAACTAAAGTAGTGCTATAAATTTGACTTTATAATGACTAGTAATCAGCTTCACTATAATGGAATGGCTAAATAAAACTGCCAACAATTGCTTGTTTGGGGTGTCGCTTGCGACCATTGTATCTGACTAGTAAGTATTGCAACTACAACGGAATGGCTAAATAAAAGTACCAACAACTGCTGGGTTTTGGGATATCTCATGCTATATGTATCTGACTAGTAAGGATTACAACCTCAACGGAATGGTTAATCAAAATTGCCCACTGCTTATTATATCAGGATGACTCATGCTATCTATATTTGACTAGTAATTGCCGCAACTATAACTGAATAAGTAAAACTGCCAACTGCGTGAGTTCCTCGGTTGACTTCCTCGTTTGGAATCGAGGGGGAAATGCCAGGATGGGTATGTTTGGTGGTAGTATCAGGTTGGTTCCGAATAGGTCTTTCTTACCCCTCTCTGATAGCCGCCAGTTACATCGAGTCTCTATAGGTTGTTTAGTGCATGCTGCGCTGCCGCTCAGTCCACCATACCTATGTAGGCGAGGACCGCCGAATTCTAGCCTCACCGTGTACTGGCCTCAGTACTGACGCTCCTCTTTTTCCTTTGCCCTTTGTCGGCACCCCTTTTGTTTTAGCAGGTTTCGACGTCGTTAGCAGGGTTACCCTTCCGGCTTGGCCTGGGCAGGGTTATGGACGCCATTGGTTATTCTTCAGGGCTCTTAGCCCCATTTGCATCTTGTCCGTAGCTGGACGCTCTATCGTTTTCAAGGTGATTTGGATCTTTGTTCTGTATATCTGTATTCTTGACTCATGGAGTCGTGTTGTATATATATCTGTTCTGTGGGTCCCATCGAGGACTGTTGTGTAATGTTATTACTTCGTTTTCCGCCCGCACGCAAGTGCCTGATGGGCACCTTTGAATCGTTTCTATGCGGGTTTGGAGGGAAGCGCTGAAACTTGCATAGGGCCGATTCTGAGGGTGTTACAAACTGATGCGATCACGGATGCACCATTGCTTTGCGGTGCTGGACTTGATGGTGCTGGACCTGCTGGACCAGATGGACTTCATCACGACCTTGAGATCGACAAGAGATCGAATACATCACTAACGAGTTCATACTCGAAAAAGCTTTTCGGTCTTCGAGGGTATGTATTCTATGGATGTATATTCACCCATTGCTTGTATATAGATAGATGGATCTTGGTGCTTATAGTTCCCATCGTAGGAATTTTTTTGTTTTCTATGATGCGAACCCAACAACCCCGTGGTGTCACCGCCGTCGCCCACCGATTCCGGCCGGTTCCGGTCACCTTGGTTGCTGCCAGCATGCTTGTTGACTCAGTCGACGACATTGGGTCTACTGGTCCTATTCGCTTAGCTGCTCGATCTCTCCTATGGTCATGTCGTACCCTCTCTGGTGGCAAGGGTTTGCGGCTCCCTCTGTGGTGTTGTGCTCAGGCGACCTCTTGATGCTGCCCTAGTGGTTTGGCAGTGAGGTGCACACCCACGCTGCCGTCCCATGCTGCTGCGGTTGCTGGCGCGGATTGGCGTGAGTTATCGCGCCTCTAGGTGCTCCCCGTTGCGTCGTGCCTTGCCCTGCATCACTGGTTTACTCCCTCTTCTCGAGCTTAAGCAAGGACTACGGGTAAGTGTTCCTCTTTAACCCCCTTCTCCATCTTTCCCTCTGTTCCTCACTTCCCTCTCTGTATCAACCCTAATTAGGGTTTTACCCTTTTCTGTGCTAGCAGTAATCCTTGGATTCTTGCTTGATAATGTTCATGTGGTACTTATAGTACCACTCCCCCATTCATTAGATCCTAAGCTTATTGTTGCTATAATGCAATGTAGTTTTGGTTCCTACGTTGATGTTGATGGACTGGTAATGGTTTGATTACAGTTACTTTGTGAAAGGATACAGATGTCGCCTGGAGGGGGGGATGAATAGGCGATTAAAACTTTTCCGAGCGTGGCTCGACAAAGGCGGAATTAAACTAGCGTTTACTTTGTCAAGCACAACCTAGAACAACTAGGGTTCACCTATGTGCACCAACAACTTATGATAAGCAATACAAGCAATAATGTGATAGCAATGTATATATTACTTCAAGCATGAAGGCTATCACAATGTAAAGTGCATAAGTAAAGAGCTCGGGTACAGAGATAACCGAGGCACGCGGGGACGATGATATTTTACCGAGTTCCTCCTAACATTGAGTACGTCTCGTTTGGAGAGGGGGTGGTATCAAACCACCAACGCCACAAAAGGCCTCCCTTATTCTCTGGTGAATCTCACCCCAACGGGATCGCTCCACGCTTCCACTATCGGTGCACTTGTCAGTGGCAACCGGAACCTCTCACAAGGTTGGGGCACTTCTCCACAACTTAATTGGAGGCTCCCGACAAATGCCACCAAGGCCACAACGCCACCAAGGCCACAAAACCGTCTAGGGTTCCAAGAACCCAAGAGGCACAAGCTCCAATGCGAGTGAAAACGGTCAACACCGATAGTTATCACCTTTCAAGACCGTCGGTTGTATACACAATTGCTACAGACTGGGTCACTTGTGGGGGCCTGAATGGATGTTTGGACTGGCCGGGGTTGGAGTAAACTAGAGACGAGGAAGGTTTTGAAAGGACCCGACAGGCAAGGAAATCTCCCTGCTTTTAGTGTTGGTGGTAAATCCACTTTCGAGCTAAAGGGAGCAAGGGTTGGCTACCTTTCGCGGGTGAGACACGCATAACCAGTCAAGTAACTCAAACCAAATCCTCCGAGGAGAACACAAACCGATGCACCAAATGCAATGGCAAGGACACAAGAAGTGCTCAAATCATTCTCTCCCAAATTCCACCAAAGCTACAAAAGCTTATGGGGGAATGAGAGAGGAAGAACAATGAAGGAAATCCACAAAAGACTCCAAGATCTAGATCCCAATATGTTCCCCTCACTTAGAGGAGAGATTGATTGGTGGGATTGTAGATCTAGATCTCCTATTTCAAATACCTCAAGAATATGCAAGAATTATAGGAGGGATCGAGAGTAAGCAAGCTCAAGAAGTTCAACAATGGAGGGGAAAACTTGCAAGATTAGTTGAGGAACCATTGGGGAAGAAGGCCTCTTAAATAGGTCCCTCCAAAATCCAACCGTTGCAGCCCAAAAATGCGATTCCCGGTACTACCGGACTTTCCCGGCACTACCAGACATTCACTTGGGGTTCCTGGGGCGCCAAACGCATTTTTCTCTGTGCTTCCCGGTACCAAAATGCGGTACTACCGGATCCTGGTCCGGTACTACTGGTCATCACATAATGAAAACAACCATAACTTTTGCATCCGGACTCCGATTTCGATGATCTTGGGCTCGTTTCGAAGAGGACAAAAACCTCTACAAGATCATGCAAAGAAACATCATAGTCTATAAAGGTAGGATAGATCCAAATGACGAAGTCAAAAACCTTCTGCCGTGCTAGGTACTAAAATGCGGTACTACCGCTTTTTGGTACCTAGCCCGACAGTGGATTTTGGCAACTTGTCAAAAACATTTTGTCGCGCTAGGTACTAAAATGAGGTACTACCGCATTTTGGTACCTAGGATATAAGACCAGCAGATATTCAAACGACTATAACTTTTGATTGGTAACTCCGATCGACCCGATTCCAATTGCGTTGGAAAGAGGACGACATGAGCTTCCCTATAAATGGTGAAAATATTGGTTATCACCAAGTGAGAATGTATCAATTATAATAATGTGAGATACCTCACTTGGTGAGAAACCAAAAAACCGCATAGATCAAAATCGCAATAAGATATAAAAGAGGGATCCGATTTTGATGAACAAGAGCTTGTTATGGAGATTACCACAAGCTCTATATCCTCACATGGATAAGAAAAAATAACAACCAAATATGATGATGCAAGTATGCAAAGGTTTGAGATCTCTCTGAACGATGTGATCGAGTCACTCATTCGAGAGCACCTCTTGATAGTACGGTTATCTATCCTAAACCCGGTCTTCCACAGACAATATGAGACCGGCAAAAGGGAAAACCTATCAAGATTATACCTTTTCCTTGAGCATTCCACTTGAGCTCGATGTAGACGATCTTTCCCTACTCAAGATGGAACACCTTTCTTGATTCCTCATCATTGATCCATGATCACCGAGGATGGCAAGCATCAAACACGAGATCTTCTACAGATGGCACATTTTGAGCTTGCACAACATATCTTCTTCTCATTTCATCGACCTTGAAGCCGAAACAAGCTCCAAGCGATGCTAATGGACAATTTCTACAAGTATAACTTAATACACACATTAGTCCATAAAGATTATCATTAATTACCAAAACCACACATGGGGACCCACATGTTCTTTCACTTTGGCATAGTGTTGTTCACAAGGTAGATGGTGTTTCCTTTGCTAGATCCTAGATTCTGTGATGTAATTATAATGTTACTATAGGTACCTTAATTGTACTTGTGTTTTGGTTTGGCTAGTACTGGTGAAATCTCTTTGGTGATTTCGTTATAGCCAAAACTTAAGATTATCGCATATGATGGTGCGTAGTGATGACTGGGAAAGGATTTGATTATTGTAGCTGCCTTTAGTAACCTAACTTGCTTGTGTTTGGATTTCGTCCATATAACATTAAATTGGTATATGATTCCTGAATTTAATATTGGGAAAATGATTTGCAAATTTTGAGTAGAGTTTATATTTCTTGGTTGGCTTCTGCTGGTAGACAAGTTACTGTGGTGCCTACTTGAGGGAGTGTGCATAGTGATGTGCTGCTTAGCATGATCCGCTAGCCTAGTAAGTTTAGTAAAATCATTCCTATTTGACGAATGAAAGATGTATTACTTATGACTTTCTATTGTCCTTGTGTTATATAGTGCAATATAATGGAACTGATACTAGCTCATGTGATATGATTTGCAAATGAGATTTTAAGTTATGTACTTGCTGTTCATTTAGCAGTAAATAAACATCTTAAAGATGATTCCTAGATTAGGAAAATGATTCAAGCCTGCTAACCTGGGCCTTAAATAAACATCTTAAAGTTTGTTTGCAGGATAATGTTCAAACTTATGAATGCTTGGCCTTGTGTTTAATTTCTACAAGTGGCTCTGCTAACCTGGGCTGCTGCTGTGATGCCTCCAAATCTAGAGTGTGCACAACAGTGGCCCAAGTAGCATGATTTGCTCCTGTGTAATTAATTATTAAAATGCCTTCAAGCCTATGATGCAAAAGGTTAAGGCTCTGTTATTTAGAATAAAAACAGATTATATTGTTGCCTTTAACAAACCCCATGATGAGATGCATATACCACCTATATATACATCTGAGGGTTTTTCCTTTATCCATGCACTGTGTGTAATAAAAATGGATAAGATCAAGTGAATATGATGGATTTGATTTTGACCTGTGAGAAGAGTAAACACATCTGCTTGCTGCAGATAGTGGTGGGTTGATGTAGTACTTTCTTGATCAAGTTGAGCTCCTGGTTGCTCTTCTCCTATCTCAAAATCCTGGTGATGGCCTCCTCCTCCTAGATATGCTTCTGGTAGGAGCTTGTCTTCCTTCCCCAAGTGCTGATGGTGTTGTGGTGAGTTCTTGGTTATGTTGTTGATAAGAACTGATGGCTCGGGTGATGTGAGGAAATGGGGTTCTACGTCTGTGACTGCTTAAGTTGTTCCTATGTTTCATGTGGTGTAGACAACACATCATTCTTGCATGCATGAGTAAGCTATGTGCTTGCTTGCTTGGTCTTGTGGATCAGCTCAAGTGGAAATATATGTGATTCACCTTTTACTTTTATTTTCCTGGTGAAACTTGACCCACTCATTACTTTGGTGAAACTTGACCCTCTCATTACTTTGGTGAAACTTGCCCCACATTATAAGCTCAAGGATGAATTAGACATAGTACTTCTATGTAAAATCTAAGAGCAATAATCTAACACTAACCCCTTTATTTTTTATTCTTTTGTTTTATCTATGTTTACTTTCAGGTACAAGAGTGAAGGGAATATGCCCTGAGAGGCAATAATAAAGTGTTTATTATGTGTATTCCAAGTATATGATAAATGTTTATTTTGCATGCTATAATTGTATTAATACGGAAACGTTAATACATGTGTTTTTAATAAACAAACAGAAAGTTCCTAGTTATGCCTCTCTCATAAACTAGCTCGTTGATTAACAAGATGATCAAGGTTTCCTGATCATAGACATTGGATGTTGTTAATAACAGGATCACAACATTAGTGTAATGGTGTGATGAACATTCATCCGAAGTATAGCATTACGATCAAAGTCATTGAGTTTATATTGCTATAACAACTTACGAAGTGATCCTAATACTTAGACCATGAGATCGTGTCAATCACTAACACCGGAAGAGTTTCTTGATAACATCAAATGTCACACCATAACAGGGTGATTATAAAGATGGGTTCAGGACTAATAAAGTGTTATGTTTAGGCCCATGGATCAAGAGTGGAATTTGTTCATCCCGATGACGGATAGATATACTCAGGGCCCTCTCGGTGATATCACATTGGTTAGCTTGCAAGCAAGTGATTTGATCACTAGAATGTTATATCACGGGAACGAGAAAAGAGTGCATGTCAGTAACGAGATCAAACTAGGTATGGAGATACCGATGATCGAATCTCGGACATGTAATATATTGAGAAACAAAGGGATTAAGATACTAGCGTAAAAGGTTCTGACGATCACAAGAAAGTCATCGTTGAATGTGTGGGAGTCAGTATGGGTCTCCAGATCCCGCTTCTGATTATTGATCCGAGAGGGGTCTCGATCATGTCCGCATTATTCATGAACCGTAGGGTGACACACTTAAGAGACACTGACATCCAATTGGAGCAAAAGTTTCATGCTAAAAGAATAAACAAGTGCAAGAATTTATTTCACTAGATACTAAAACAGGTTTTCGGGTGAAATTGCATAAAGAGGGTATGCATGTGAAATAGAATTCTAGCAAGGGGTTATATGTGAATGTTTGTCATTAAAGTAATTGACAAAATTCTGAATAAATAAAAGATTTTTATTTAATGAGAGTTTGCATTAAATTTGGTGGAAATTTAATAGCAAGTTTGAGTGGGATTTTGAGTGGAGGGATTTGAATGGATTTTTGTGAGTGGAGTGTCCACCCACATGAAGAGGGGAGGGAAAGGGGGCAGCCCCCATGCGCCGGCCACCCCCTTGGGGTTCCCCCCTCTCCTATAAAAGGCACCCCTCTCCTCACTTATCACTCACACCTCCTCGTGAAGGATCTCTCTCCCCCTCTATAATTTATCCCCCATGGTCTCGGACTAGCGAGATACATGTTCCTGGTGGCTATTCGGCAAGAAAGAGTTGTGCTTCCGCTGCATCGCTGGATCGAGGAGGCGGAGGTTGCTCGGTGCCTCAGACGTGTGTACGATCACGAATGCGCTACTAATTTATGGCGCTAGGACTTCCTCTCGATCTTGAGATCGGCAAGAAATCGTCTACATCACCCACGAGTCGAACTCATTAAGCTTTGTCGATCTTCAAGGGTATGTTCTCTACGGATATACATCCGCCCGTTGTTTGTATCTAGTAGATAGATCATCGTAGGAAATTTTTTTGTTTTCTATGCTGCGAACCCTACAAAGAGAATATGAGAAGATATAAAAGCTTTAGTTTAGTAATTATAGTTTACGTTTTGTTTTAATTCTTTGTAATTCATTTTTGTAAAATTTTATTTAAACTTTTGTAAGAACAATGTAATTTATATATTATTTAATAAAGTATTCCTTTTTATAAATTTACAATTATTCTTTGTTGTAATTACTTCTTATCCACTTGTATTCTTTACATTGAAGATTTGTATTCATGTATATAAATTTGAATTACTTCCATGTGTTAATTTACCCTGTATTATTAAGGACTAATGTAATATGAGTGATATATGCTTTTAAAGAATTCTTTTAATTTATTGAAGTTTCTTGTATTGCAAAAGAATAATGTCATATGTTATGTATACCTTTCATAAAGAATTTTATTATTTTATTCTTGACTCACTCCCCTTTTACTTAATCATGCACTTTAACTATATATTTTATTCATAAGATTGTAAAATAAAAGTTATTCAAATATTTTGTTGTTATGTTATTCTATATTCACTTATATTTATTATATTCCTTAATTGACTATTGTTTTATAACTAGATCCTTGGAACCTCTAATCCCAATATTCTTATAATTCATATACTAAGTACTTAAATTAACCCCTTAGGTAATAACCTAATATGAACATATACTCAATTCACCTAGCAAATTCATAATTCCACATTTATTGGAATTCATCTTAATAAATAACTAAGGTCATGTTGAAACCTATCGCACTTGTACTGTCGTTTCTCAACAGAACAAGAGAGATCTCGATCCCTTAGTAGTATTTTAGTTTTGCGCGAAAATTTCCTGAATTATCTTATGCATGAATGCAATGCACACACATGTGTTCTCTCATGTTGTAGGTGCTAATCCTGGGATGTTACACCCTTCCTCTAGGGACGGATTATCCACCTCTACATATCTCCAACGGCTATATTTCGGGAGGGGCTATAAATACCTCTCCCCTTCTTCAACCTCAGGTTGCTCGTCCCCCACCTCAAGAACCCTAAATGCGGAGCCACCAAAAGTGCTAGATCTCCTCCTCCAACCACTCAAAGATATTGATATTTAGAGAATCGAAGGAGAATACCTAGATCTACATCCTCGCTGAAGCGATTTGATTTCCCCCCTCATTCACTTGAAGGACTTGCTTCTAGTGTTTCCTTTGAAAACCCTAGGTGTTGTTTTCACCTTGATAAGTTTATCTTTGTGTTGTGACAGCTTATGGTGATCTTAGGAGCCTCCAATTCAGGTGTGGATCGTGCCCCAAGCTTGCTTTAAAGGATCCGGTTTCTTCCTTGAAGTTTACCGATAGGTTTTGTGCTTAAAAAAGTAAATTCTAATTTTATTCCGTATTTGTTAATCCCATCTTGTTAAAGTTTTAAACCACCTATTCACCCTTATGGGCATCATCTGTGTCCTTTCACTGTATAGGGAAGGTGGATGAGGAACATATGACCTGGGTTTTAGCGATGCTCTACAACCTCTAGCAAGCGAGAAATGATGCAAGAGATTCTAAGCTGATGGAGGATCCGAACTCTATAGCAGCGAAGATGATGGCTGGTGCTGAGGAGTGGTGTTCTTTACATGGAGCGCCATCCTCAATTGCCAGGAGATTGAAGGAGCACTGGCTTCCTCTTGATGAAAACTGGTGCAAGATTAATGTTGATGGGGTTGTTCGAGCGAGCGATGGCTGTGGTGTGGTCATTCGTGATTACAATGGAGCTTTCCTATCGACGCATATCCTTGCTAAATTTGGCTGCAAGAATAAAGTTTATAGTTCTTGGGTTGGTGACGCACCACCTTGTATTGGGAACCTACCAACAAGGTGTGGACTGGTTTGTTAATTAATATATTTCGCATCTTTAATCTATAAAAAAAACTATCGGAGTCTCTCTAGCCAAACAATGCATTTTTGGACCTTTAGTTTTTTTAAACAAGGCAATTTTTTATATTTATATTTTGATAAGTTGTCCTAGGATGACACTTGGCAAAAACCCCATGGACAATTTTCGTGTTCCAGCCTCAAAACCACCTCGTGGGGGTAATGTTGCTCCCGAATAGGTAACGCTAGCACCCGTCCACAAAGGAAGCGCGTTGTCAGCCAATTTTCAAGCAAATCGAATAAACTTGTCCCAAACCATCCATACAATTGGCAAGCAAGACGTGCGACAATTTTCTCTGAGCATAACTTTGATCATCTCTCAACATTACACACTGCTGGCACCGTGTTACCCGGTAGATAACCTGGGACTAGTGCTTTATGAAGAGTATAAGTAGTACTACATAAGTAGTCCAGTTGAACCAGACTAGAGGAGATTATGACGCGACACGGTTCGCCTGGAGATCGGTGGTCTTCCCGTGCAGCGGTTTCCGCAGAAGAAGCTGCGCCACGGAGCGATCCATGGGGCTGCCCTGAGTCTCGGTCCATACGCTTGATCCCAGCCTGCCAAAAGTACCAGTATAAACGTCAGCATTTGGATCGAGCCATGTTTCGGAGTCGGACCACAACAGAGGATATGATATGGAAGACCAAAGACGGGTTTCAGAAGTTGACATGCATGTCAGATGATGCACTTGCCTGTTGGCGGCACCTGATGAACCCGCCACCACGGTCTGGTCGACGCAATGCTTCCGTTCGAGGCTGTTGGCCAGGCGATACAGGGCATCTCTTATGCACGTCTTGGCTCCTACATCCAGCTGCAAAATTAAAACACATCAGAAGGATGCAAAACAATTAGTACGTACAGATATATATGCACTGGATATTATTTACTACTTAATTAACGCATGAACAAGGTTAAGGAAGTTAGTGTGACCTGGTTCATGCCTTCCTGAAGCTTCTGGAACCCAGCATTCTTCGCGGGCGCAGCTTTGATAGCCGACGACGAGCGAGGGCTCTCACGTAACCCTCCTCCTCCTGGGGCCTTTCTCCCCTTCCGACAAAACTCTAAGCCTGAGCTGTTGAGAGCAGCAGCACCGTTGCCTGCAAAGTAGCCTTCAGGAAGAAGCTGGTGCTGCATCTGCGTGGAGGCGGCGCCACCCATCGGCGCTTCGGGCTGCTCGTCCGTCGTCAACGGCGGAAAGTACATCTCCAGCGGGTTTCCGGCCATTTCGTCCAGCATCATATCCGGGGTCGTCGCGTGCGGCTTCTTCTTCTTCTTCGTCTTCGCAGAGCAGCGAGGAATAATATCTGGACCGGAGAGAGTAGCCGTGGAAGAAGACATGATCTCGTCGTTGCAGTACATGGTGCTGGACGAGGTTGGGACGAGCATGTCGTCGAAGGGACAGAAGAAGAGGTCAGCATCCGAAATCCGTGGGAAATGCTCGATTTCCACTGAAGAAGAAGAGTTCATCAGTGGCGTCTTACTCCTCGATAGGTGCTCCTGCTGCTGCTGCTGCATGTTCATAGGATTTGACGTGTTGATCTGCAGAAAGTGAGCGGAAAAGTAGTTATTAGCATGAATGATCCCTACATGGAGTGGAGCGAAGAAGATTCCCCATGGGGAAGAACGCAAAGATCTCGACCGACTCGAGAAGGTACTACTGTCAGCTCAGCTGTAGTAAATCCTTGGCATCATCGAACCTTCAAAAATCGCGGGAAAAGTAAATTAGGAAGGTAAGAGATTGAAAATACCTCCTGATCAGTAGCAGTGTCTGGAGCAGGAGCAGGAGCTGGAGCTGCTGATTGTAATATAGGATTGTTTGCCACAGTTGACGAATTTGGGTGATTATCAATGAGGCTGCTGGGTACAAGCTGAGCATCCGGTGAGCAGATCGAAGGCCACATTGGGTCATCGAAGTAATTGCTCCCTATCTCAAACCTCGAATCGAGTTTTCTTGATAAGACGAAACAAGCAAAAAGAAGGTTTCATCAGAGGAAAAAAAAGAGAGGCGATATTGGTCGGTAAAGACTGCGTAGCGTGCTCAAGGCAGACGGAGATTACCTCAGGTCTGTCCCGAAATCCTCCAGGGGAGCTAGCTCAGGCCAATCGAAGAGAAACAGATCGTTTCCTCTGTTCTTGTGTTCATCCTGTGGTCGCACGGTATTGTTTTCTGGTGAACAGATAACGTTGTACGTTTCAGTGTACTCATCCGTAGAGAACAGGCTCGCCTCTGCCCCTGCACGCATTCGATGTAGATTATTAACTTGACCCAAACTAGAGATCATAAACATGTTTTGTAAACAAGATGGCATACTCATCGGGGCGGCGACGTCGTTCTTCTGAGTTTGCGCGCAGACGTCGGGGCCTCCACCGCCGCCGCTGTAGACTGCAGCATCGTTTGTGGTGCCAACCCCCTGCTGCTGCTGCTGCAGCGCGGGTCCTGAATCTGCCGAAAACCCGAGAGCAGGGTACATCTTGGATTTGCCGCGGACCTGAAACAGCATGCTGAGGTCGTCGTTGCCTAGAGCAAAGTCGCTCATAACAAAGTGGGTTGCCTGAAGAAGTTGGGCATGGGTTAGATCGACAAAAAATCGATCCACGGGAAGCTGCTTGAGTTGAAGACGGCAAAGCGCAGCAGCCATAGAAGGAGCGAGAGGTCTTTCTTTAGCAGGTTGAGAGATGGAAATGACGAAGACAAAAATAGCAGCAAACTGGATGGTGGCGAAGCAGATACACGTACCTCATCATCGCGAGGCCTTCTCCTTCCCACGGGCGCATGCATCATCGGTGGATCTGGACAGAACCGAACGGAAGGGAGAAGCAGGGAGGATCACAGCAGGCCGGATGAAGGCAGCAGGTGGAGGGCGCAGCGCACGCGCAAGCAATGGAAGGGTATTAGGCAGGCGGGCGGGGGAAGAGTAGTAGGTGATGCTTCCTACTGGAGGAGTACGTAGTAGCTTATATCGGAACGCGGCGATTCTACATAGTCGTGGGCGTCACCGGCTTATCCAACAGCCCAGGAGGTTTCAAGATTCGTGTCTGTCTATTTTGCCTCGACCCCCCTGTGTTTTTGTCCGTCTTCCTCTCCCTATAGGAACTAAACTGTACATGTCCATCTTTATCTCATGCCGAACCAGTTATCCCCTACCCGCACGGGACCTCGATGACCAAACACCATGGCCGGCGGCGCCGCCTTTTCTCTCCCTCTCGCCTGATCTGTTCTCCCCGTGCTCCCCTCGCTCTCCCTCTCATCGGATACGTGCTCCACCATGCCGTGCCATCGCCACGACTGAGCTCGCGAAGCTCTCGTTTCCCGGCGCATGGCTCCAGCCTTCGGGAAGGGGAAGAGATCGTGGCCAAATGATAGGGCCCCTCGAACCAGGCAAGTTCTTCTAGGCCGTCTGGAGCAGTACCTCCAGGCGCTGCTGCGCCCCCTGGAGCAGTACCTCTAAACATGATCTAATCCATTGTTCTTGGTTCCTGAGATTTGTTTATGTATTAATCAGGATTGCAGATCCATGGTTCATTCGATTGTAATTTCCTTCTGAATTGATTTCCCAATCTCTAGTAAGATGATTTGGTTCCATTTATTGGGAAATCCGTTTCTTTCCAGATTTATCAGATTCAATTTGGTTATGTGCTTATTATTGTACAACCAAACAAAAGGGAACTATTCTCTGTAAAACATAAAGACTGAGGGAGTATGTCAGTAAAAAGGCAGGGGCTTACCGACACAGAACCAACATAGCACAGGGGGTTCCTGCAGCCTGAAGAAAGTGTTACACGAATCTCACAGCACATATTGACGTCCCAAGATAAGACAGGGACCCTAACGTATGTGTAGAGTTTGTTTTTCGCTTATATCGCGTGCCTCTGGCTTCGCCGCGCCGAACACCCTGTGGATGGAGCTACCCTTTCCCTTCCCCCCTTGCATAATTTGGTCGGTTTTTGCCAGGAGGCGGCCAAGCGGGAGGGAGGTAGCCGTACTCTTGCGACCTCCGATGCTTAACCGTTGTGCTGTGCGGGAAGAGTTAGGCGTCCGTGGTGTCAGAGAACCACTAGTGAGGCGGTCGTGGGAGTGTGTGTACACGTGAACGTGGTCTATTATGCCTTTCCGCGATCGATCGAAAGAAGATGACAGAGCAGACGTGTCTTCAAGTGACGGAACGCCTGTCTGGCTCCGGCCAGGGAGGAGGACAGCACAGGACAGGACAGTACAGGACGACTCTTCTCCCATTGACAGTAGAGAGCTTCTCGATCGATCGGCTCGGCCTAACCCTTTGCCTGAAACGGAAAGGGCCAGCGCCTCTTTTCCGGCATAGCAAAGGCGACAGCGACGAGCGCGCTAGCTAGCTAGCTCGGGAGGTTGTCCAATATAATGTCCATGGTAGTACTCCTTCGTAGCTAGCCAAGCCAGCTGAGCTAACGTGCGCGGCACCATCGTCTCGATCGATGCTTCTTCTTTCTTCGCCTTGCACTATATATGTAGCAGCGTAGCGGTACAGCTGCCTGCCTCCCGAAGCAGTAAGCATCCACCGGAGACCCGGCGAGCTGGCCCGCGTCTTTCACGGGAACGGCAACCGGCCGGTGTGGTGCGGTGATCATCTAGCTACCAGCTACCCGGCTCCCGGCTTCACACCCACGATCGGGCCGGGCGCCCTCGTCCTCGTCAGGAAGCGATAGGGTGACAACGTGCGGCCGATGCGTCGGCTCAACGGTCGACGCAAGCTACGCGTACGTGTCGAGCGATCGAGGAATGTGCAGCTATATGCAGCCGCTCTCGGTCCCTTGCCTTGACATGTTAAGTTCGGCCGTGCCTTTTCTTTTTTGCGTCGCTGTGACATTTCGCAAGGACGACTCAGTCCACGATCGGGAGAGCGCCAGCGCAACGTCGACGTTTCCTTTGTTACCTGTGCCTGCCCTATGACTGTGTGTGTGTAATCCGCATGACAACAGCGTGGATGTGACATGTCACGTGTAAATGTGAGCCCGTTTTAACGGTGTCTCGTCAAAAGGATTAGACGCCTCACCGGGTTTATCGGACTGTTTTTGAACGCCAACTATGGCTGTTATTTTTCTCTCATATGAAAAAAAAACTATGGCTAGACTAGATGCACCCGTCAAGTTGGTGCAACCGGTGCACCTAACCTAAAATATACTGAAAAAACCGAAAATAGTTTATCATGTAGATACAATGTATGTAGTACGTGACTTCAAAAAAGTTTAATTTCAATTTCTACCAAAACTCACAAGAATGGCAAATAACATTATGAATAGTACTACTCCCTCCGATCCATATTAGTCGACTTTAATTTGGATATATCTAGACAAGTTTTTGCGATAGAAATTGGAATCAACTAATATGGATCTGAGGGAGTACTTATTTCATGTTGTGTTGTCAATTCAGCCCGCCAATACTAGGAGAGCTAAATTTGTCATTTTTTTCTCAAGATGTGTTCGGAATTTTTATTTGAGACTTTGCGACATAATGGACGACGAGAGGTGCTTCGGTGCCCCCTCCCCCTCAAACTTAAGTTTGCATGGGCCTTTTTTTACCCCCCTCGAAACCCATATCCAGGCATGTATACTCCGTATAGGTGTACTCGATCGAGCTAGGTATACTCCATATTTTCACCGGCTGATCCCACCTCTTGTTATCGCGATCTACGTCTTTCCATGTCAAATTTTGAATTTTTGTTGCTGCTGCTATATACCTCCAGATTTTCACATCCCACAGGCACGTGAGTATACGTGTACGGTGAGTATACTTCTAAGAGGACCATACAAGCTCTGGTGGATTTGTACGGTCTTTAAATGAATCGTATTGAGTTTTTGTTTGTCAAAGTTTTAAGGGAAGGGAGAACACCGAAGAAAAAGTGATGGACGACTATAACTACGTGCCAGATTTTTTTCCAAAAAAAAAAACTATGTGTCAGATGATTTTTCTCAAAAAATTGCATGTATATTTTGGTTGGGTTCACCAATTGCACTAGTGTGATAGAAGCACTCACTCAATCGCATACTGGTGTCTAGTAAGTTCAACCATAATAAAATTTCTATATTCCTATTAATAATATTCTTCTAAATAGAGAAAATTATAGAAAACTACGATAATTAGGACCAATGCTTCAGAAAACTAACTTTGGAATTACCAACTACTCCGTACAAAGAGCTACCAACTGTCACGCGTTGGAAATGCTCGGCCCAATCTAACCCTAGCCCCGATTGGAAAATTGAAACGTGTTGAAAAGACTTAATTGGATAAAACTATCACAATTCGAGCTCTAACCATCAGTCATTACTAATATCGATAATTTTGGTGAGTCGGTACCAACTTTTGGATCACAACGTTGCGAATCGGACTAATTCATGACTAAGAGCATTTTAACCTTGTTTTGACAGTAGCATGACTAGTGGATGCCATCTGTAAGGATGACTTTGGAAGCATGCGTGGCAGCCATATAGCCATTTATGGTTTTCTATCAAGTTTTTCCGATCCGGCGGGCACAACATGATAGCTCTCCCGACATGATCGCTCTTCCCGGTTCCCCCGCGTTCCCTCTTTTTCACGTGTCTGTACAGTCGCGGGTCGCGTGACCACGACCAACTAGCGCCTCCCAGCATCAAATTCCCCATCAAGAAAAAGGACAGAAGCAGAAGGACTCACCCCTCCCTGTCGTCCTCGACCTCTAGCCAGATCGATCCCCCTTCTTCCTTCCTCCTCGACCTCTCCAAAAACGCCATGAAAATCTCCAGCTAAACCTTGATCTGAAGTTACCCACCTTAAAAGGAAAGGAAACAGAAGAAAGAATCAAGGATACATAGGTAATTCTGCTAAACCTAGAGAAACATCTGAATATCTTCTATTTTCAGCAAGAACAATGCACATAGATACATCAGAAACTGAAACCCTGAACTTTCTCCTACTCCTAATCTGTGAAAACACAAGGATTTTTTTTCGATTTATACTATGTTTGCTAAAGATTTGAGGGATCAATATTCTATTTCAACAATAACATGACAGGAGATCCATAGGGGTAACTATGAAAACACATGAAAAAAATGAAGAACTAGACAAAGAAAAACTTGTTCCTACTACTGATATGTGAAAACATAAGGTTTCTTATTTGATTTCTATTATGTTTGCTGTCACTTCTTCTATATATGACACCAATTTGACTGTGAAAGAATTTGTATTGCTGCAATGTATCCAATTTCCTGTACTGAATCATCTTGTGGTACACCACCTTCATGGAAAATGAAATAATTAGTTCCTATATATAACTTTAATGAAATTCATGTTCGATCTTGTAGAAAAGACATCGTTTTGGACCTTAATATCGACCTTGGTCAACAAGAAGAGAAGGAAGAAGAATACAATGTATCAAACATGAATGCAAATGTTCAAGTTCCTCCTCATGAAGTTATGTTGCAAACCAAAAACTTATCACTAAAAATTACCCACATGCTTTCAATAGAGTGACCCATATGTTCACAGTAAAGTTATCCCTTGCTATCACTGAAGTAACCAATATATTAGCAACACTGAAAAACTTGCACATGCAAAAAATGTTTGAACCAATAGCAAACACACCTGATATCACATAGTTACCCACCTATGAACACTATAGTAAACCACCACATATCACTATAGAAACCCACACTCAAGACAACACACACTAACCTGAAAGCTCGAGAACACAAGATAGGTGCCTTCAACACAGAAGTAACCCACTAGTCAGGACTAAAGTGACACATAGATACAAGCAAGAGTTACACAACACACCCTGATAACAAGCACAAATGATCTTACAAAAACACATATTAATAGTCAAAGTTAATTACCCACATGCTTTTAGTAGAGTGACCCATATGTTAATAGTAAAGTTATCCCCTGCTATCACTGAAGTAACCCATACTCAACTTTGTTTAAATATGGATACATCTAGACTAGATATTTTAACTAGATACATATGAATCTACACAAACTTGAGTCAACTAATATGCACTGTAAAAGGCATAAATTATTTTCTACTAGTTCCGCAGCAAACAATGATGGGTTTCATCGATCAATTAGACATTTAACTTTTTTTCCTGAAACAACAGTGAGGTTGCGATCAGTTTCCTAAAACAACACTAAAAAAACTTGCACATGCAAAAAATGTTCGAACCAGTAGTGAACACACCTGATAGCACACATTCTTCTAGATAGGTGTCTTCAACACAAAAGTTACCCACCAATCAGGACTAAAGTGACACATAGGTACAAGCAAGAGTTACCCACACACACCCTATTAACAAAGCACCAATGATCTTACAAAAAC
Source organism: Avena sativa (assembly GCA_916181665.1). Taxonomy (NCBI): domain Eukaryota; kingdom Viridiplantae; phylum Streptophyta; class Magnoliopsida; order Poales; family Poaceae; genus Avena; species Avena sativa. The sequence continues at coordinate 178,436,509 of OV702284.1, read as the reverse complement.
ACATATTAACATTCAAAGTTAATTATGCTAAAAAAATTAAGTTATTGACTATATTACATGTTAGTTTTTGAAAAGAATGGGCACCATCCACTACTTAAAAAGTTACCCACACATATGAGCCGAAGTAATATAGTGCCCACAATACAAGTTACCCATTCTTTAGTTATAAAGCTACCCACATGAGCTAGAAACAAAATGATATTGACTGCTGGTTTTTGCTATATTCCAGGGATGGATCTCACCGTGTTCATACTGTGAGTGACAACATTGATACTGCGCATACATATGGACCAGCAACAGCAACAGGAGAAACGATTGAGGAACTCACATATATCACACCGGGGTCAGACGAGGGAGGGGGAAACGATCATGACGAAGATGCTGCTGTTGGAGATATGCCCTAGAGGCAATAATAAATGTAGTTATTATTATATCTTTGTGTTTATGATAAATGTTTACATTCATGCTATAATAGTATTGACAAGGAAACATTAATACTTGTGTGATTTGTAAACTTAATTTGAAGTCCCTAGTAAAGCCTCTATACATCACTAGCTTGTTGGTTAATGAATGATTGTGGTTTCCCTGTCATGAACATTGAGATGTTATTAACAACAAGATCATATCGTTAGGAGAATGATATGGTGGACATAATCCTATAGATAAGCGTAGCATAAAGATCAAGTCATTTTAATAGTTCAATTGCTATATGCTTTCTGATACATAGTAACCTAATTCCTTCGACCATGAGATCATGCATATCACCTTTACCGGATGGATGCTTTGATGACATCAAACACCACACCGTGACTGGGTGGCTATAAAGGTGGCATTGAGTGTTCGGAAAGTATTGGTTGAAACACATGGATCAAGAGTGGGATTTGTCCATCCATATGACGGATAGATATACTCTGGGCCCTCTCGGTGAAATGTCATCCAATTAGCTTGCAAGCATGTGACTGGCTCACAAGGGATCACATATCACGGGAACGAGAAAAGAGTACTTATCGGTAACGAGGTTGAACTAGGTATGCAGAGATACCGACGATCATAACCTCGGATAAGTAAACTATCGTGAGACAAAGGGAAATTGGTATCGTATGTAAGTGGTTCATTCGATCGCAAAGTAATCGTAGAAATATGTGGGAGCCATATGAATTTCCAGATTCCTCTATTGGTTATTGTTCGGAGAAGTGTCTCGATCATGTCCGCATAATTCACGAACCGTAGGGAGACACACTTAAGGATTCGACGTTGTTTGAGTAGTTATGGAATGATGAGAAAGAGTCTGAATGTTGTTCGGAGTCTCGTATGGGATTCGGGATATCACGAGGAGATCCGGAATGGTCCGGAGAATAAGATTCATATAAGGAAAGTCCCGTTTCGGAGTCGGAGAATGGTTCCGATGTTTTCATCGGGAATGTTCTAGAAGGTTCCGGAATGTCTGGCACTCCGGAGGGGAAGGGTACATGAATGTGTTATATCAAGTTGGTATGATTGCATTATGTACTCGGTGTCATCGCTGAACAAAATAGAGGGATTAATCAAATCCTAGTTTGAAAAGTCAAACGCCAAGTTTCAAAGTCAAACGGCTATTTTTGGGAAGTGGAGAAAGAGGAGGAAACCGAGTTGGGGAGGAGTCCCTCCTCCACCGCCGGCCCACCTCCAAGCCGAGTTGGGGAGGGACTCCCCTCCCCTTGGCCGGCCGGCCCCTCCACCTATATAAGGAGGGGCAGGGCTTGTAACACCGCGGTTCTGAAAAGACCGTGGCTTCTATGTGACATGCCAATCCCTGGATCGGTTCATTGGCCCACAATAGAATGAGATGATTAACATAGAAAAATATCCATGTATCATAAATAACGAAGATCCAGAGTACCATTATTACAATAAAAGCTTAGCTCAAGGCTAGCTCAAATTATTCAGGTAGCAACATAAATAAGGTAAATCCTCCATTCTTCAAATTGCCCACAAGTGAACAAGTGCCGAGTGGAGTACCGTGGCCTATATCGATAACTCAGAATCGGAATAACCTGCACCATGAAACGTAGCAGCCCCGAAGGGTCAATACATGGAATGTATGGCAAGTAGAGCTAGTAATGGAGACAATAGTACTAACTTCTACATGCATATTTGGCAAGTGGAGCTGTGTCTGGCTTGCATTTGCAAATACATTTGTCCTACTTTCATAAACAGTTTTTGATTTTCTTTGAAAAGATCCCAATTAAGTTAACCCAACAATATTAAAACAATTATGAAATTAGAATGAGCAAGAAACATGTCATGGAATCAATATCAAGCAACTCAGATGTCCATAACCGGGGACATGGCTAATCGATTAGATTATACACCCTGCAGAGGTTAGTACACTTTACCCATGTGACTTGGCCAGCCCAGCTCGTACCATCACTCTCATTTGGGTGATGATAGGGAGAAGTCCAAGAAGAGACTGTTCGGGAAGTAGCCCCCCAACGCGCACCGGTCCAACCTACCAAAATTCTACATCTCTGGATACGCGGGTTCGGGTCACCACAACCTACTAAGTCCAACCAACCGCCCATTTCATTATTGGCACATGGTTGTACACGTAAGCTACCAAATAAAGAAGCCAACCAATTTCTCTAGATACCTGGGTGCCTTTCCGCAATGAAACCACCAAAAATTATCAATACCATCACACCGAGGAGATTCATTGATTAAGTTGTTTTAGTTTTCACAAACCAATACTTTTAGAAACAAGTCTCAATAATGTAACCCAGCCCTCGTACAACATAGCATGGCTAAGCACATCTACCAACGGTGTTTCATCTACAAGGAGGGTCCTACCATATAATAGGACATAGCATAGCGATAGTATCATCCTACACATGTCTCTACAAAATACACGACAATGCATAGAAAATAGTAGGACGATATCATGAATAAAGTAGCATCTACTTGCCTTGGTTGTAGCAGTCGGAAGAACAATCGACACACGAGCAAGCGTTGCACTCGTCACAATCTACACGATACAATTGCAATCATAAACAAACAATCCACAAGCATATGCAACAAAGATGATGCATGAAGGTATGCAAGGCAAGTGAATTGGTGCTACAGCTGCACCACATAATCCTATTCAATAATACTACTGATTGCATGCATGGAAAATAGTTTTAGCGCAAGGAAAACTATTATGCAAAATATAATGCTCAAAACTAGAGCTAGAACTCAAATAATTCACTACCGGTAGTATACTGTTTGTAAAATCTTGGGAAAATTCTACAGTATAGGCATTGCTATTTAGAAACAGTACCAACTGGAATTACTCAAAAAGGAATTATAAAACTCCCCGAGTAATTAAAACACTGTAGAAAGCCACTAGACAGTTTCTGCAGAATTTTTCACTATAAGCCTATCCTTTTAATTAACGATGAGATTCCCCTCGTTCCACTGAATCCAGGGACATATCATACGCGATTTTTGGAGCTACGAATCTTTTTCTACGAATTAATTACTCCAAAAAGGCCATTAACTAATTTGATTAAACTGTACTAAACCTTGCTGTAAAAGTGTGAAAAAATGGTACATCAAGATTCTACACGACTCACTGAATCTGCACATATTTTATTTGTAATTTTTGGTCTAGCGGTTTAATTTCTACGCAATTTACAAGTTTCTACCGAAATCTGCCAACTAAATCGATTAAAGTAATTACCCAGTCAATTGTGTCTGTTGACTGGTCAACGCGACTGCTGACTGGGCGCTGACTGGGCGTCTGACTAGTCAACGCCTGGGGACTGACCGGTCAACGACCGATCTGGACCGTTGATCTGAGATCCAAGGGCGGCTGCGGACTCACCGGAAACGAACGGCGGCGAGCTCGGACGGTGGCGGCGATCGGTTCCGGCGACGATGTTTTTCCTGCGCGGAAGGGAAAGGTTGGTCAGCGCGCGGATCAAGGCGGTCACGCAACGGCGCGGACGGCGAGCGGCGGCGCAAGGCGCGCGGGGTGGCGCGCGTGCGTGCGCGCAGCAGCGGCAGCGAGCGGCGCGGCTGGCGGCGAGCGGCGGGCGGCTGCGGGCGGCGCGCGGCGGCAAGCGGAGGCGCGGGCGAGCAGCGAGGCGGCGCGGCGCGCTGGCGGGCGGCGGGAGCAGCGGCGCAGCGCGGCGGGAGGCGGGCGGTGGAGCGGCGGCGGGGTGCTGCAGCGGCTGCTGCAGGCGGGGGCGATCGCGCGGGGCAGGCGAGTGGCGGCGGCGACGTACCTGGGCGGCGGCGGTGATCCCGAGGCGGCGCGGGCGGCTAGGGTGGCGGCGCGTCGGGGTGCGGGGCCCAGGGCGCGGGGCTTGAGGCGGGCAGGGAGGCGGCGGCGCGTGGGGGAAGAGAGGAGAGGCGGCGCGCGGTGCGGGGCCTCTTAAGTGGGGCCCCCCTCGTGGGGTCCTACGCGGACACGGCGCGCGGTTGGAATCGGACACGGAAATCGGCCCGATTTTCTATCTTTTGATAAAACGGCCGTAACTTTTCCGTACGAGCTCCGAATCGAGCGATTCTTGCTCCTACGCTTTTGTAAAATCGAGGGGAATAATCTAGGGTCAAGGGTTGGGTGAAACCACTAGGCTACAGGGGCGGACAACATAAGTCCTACTAAAGCCTCCCGCAGGAGCCTCGTAGTAAAATAGAGTAGGGTTTAGAAAATAGTGTTTTGCCGAATCCTTTCAATCGATGGTTTTGCATGGAAGAGTATGATGCAATGGCATGAATGATATGCAGAACCAAATCTAAAATTTGGGATGTGACAAGACTAACCCCCTTAAGATGAATCTCGTCCCTGAGATTCGGCGCGGCTAGCAAATAGGTGTGGGTAGTCCTCTCGGATGTCATCCTCACGCTCCCAAGTGGCTTCCTCTTCGGTGTGGTGGCTCCACTGCACCTTGCAAAACCTGATCGTTTTGGTACGGGTAGTCCTCTCCGCTGTCTCCAGAATCTTGACCGGTTTCTCCTCATAGGTCAAGTCGTTCTCAAGCTGAACCTCCTCTAGCGGTACAGTGTCTCTCAGGGGTGTATCCACCATCTCCAGATGGCTCTTCTTCAGCTGGGATACGTGGAACACATTGTGAACTGCGGATAGAGCCTCTGGCAACTCCAACTGATAAGCAACTTCCCCTTTGCGTGCTAAGACCCGATACGGTCCAATAAATCGAGGTGCCAGCTTACCCTTAATTCCAAATCTCTTGATTCCACGAAGTGGCGACACTCTGAGGTATGCTCTATCATCTATCTCATAAACCACTTCCTTGCGCTTGGCGTCAGCGTAGCTCTTCTGCCTTGATTGTGCTACCTTCAGTCTGTCCCTAATCAAGGCGACCTTCTCCTCAGCGTCCTTGATCAAATCAGGCCCAAACAACTGACGTTCTCCTACTCCATCCCATAGCAATGGTGTTCGGCACCGTTTCCCATACAGCACATCGAACGGTGACGTCTTGATGCTGGTTTGATAGCTATTGTTGTAGGAAAACTCAGCATACGACAAATTCTCATCCCAACTAGAACCATGAGCCAAGGCGCAAGCTCTCAGCATGTCTTCCAAAATCTGATTCACTCTCTCGGTCTGTCCATCAGTCTGTGGGTGAAACGCTATGCTAAACTCCAATCTAGTACCAAGTGACTCGTGCAGCTGGCGCCAGAAGTGTGAGGTAAATTGGGTGCCTCTATCAGATACGATACTCTTGGGAACTCCGTGTAGGCACACAATTCTGTCCATATAAATCTTGGCCAACTTTGCACTCGTATAGGTTGTCTTTACCGGAATAAAGTGGGCTACCTTGGTCAAATGGTCGACCACTACCCAAATGGAATCATATCCTGACCTGGTCCTGGGCAATCCTTTGATAAAGTCCATCCCCACTCTATCCCACTTCCAATCCGGCACGGGCAATGGCTGTAGCAATCCTGCTGTCTTCTGGTGTTCCGCCTTCACTCGGCTACATACATCACATAGGGCAATATGCTCCGCGATGTCTCCCTTCATGTTGTTCCACCATAATCTGTCCTTTAGGTCCATATACATCTTCGTATTGCCCGGATGTATGGAATACGGCGAGTCATGAGCTTCCTGTAGAATCAACTTCCTTATCTCCGGATCGTTGGGGACGCACAAGCGATCTCCATACCACAAGGTTCCTTTCTCATCCTCGCAGAATTCCCTTGCTCGACCCTCCTTCATCTTTTCCTTTACTTCATCTATCTCTTTGTCTCCCACTTGAGCCTTCCTGATTCTGTCCTGTAGCATTGGTTGGACTTCCATCGTTGCCAAATATCCTTCAGATACTACCTCCAGTCTAAGGTCCTTGAATTGCTTGCACAAATCCTCGGGCAATTCCCCAATTGTCAATCCGTTGGCATAGACCTTCCGGCTCAGAGCATCTGCTACTACATTGGCCTTTCCTGGGTGGTATTGCAGATTCATATCATAGTCCTTGATAAGTTCCAACCATCTCCTTTGCCTCATGTTGAGTTCCTTCTGTGTAAATATGTACTTCAGGCTCTTGTGGTCGGTGTACACATCACAGTGTTTTCACATTAAGTAATGCCTCCATACCTTGAGCGCATGAACCACTGACGCTAACTCCAAGTCATGTGTGGGGTAATTCTGCTCATGGTGATTGAGTTGCCGCAAGGCATATGACACCACTCTCCCATCTTGCATCAGCACACTTCCAAGTCCCTGTCGAGAAGCATCACAGTACACTTGGAAATCCTTCTGAAGGTCTGGTAAGCACAGAACGGGTGCGGTCACTAGTCGACGCTTCAGTTCCTGAAAGCTGGCTTCACATACGTCTGACCATTCAAACTTCCTCTCCTTCTTCAGAAGTTCGGTCATCGGCTTAGCAATCTTGGAGAAGTTTTCAATGAACCTCCTGTAATATCCAGCAAGTCCCAAAAAGTTTCGTATCTCTCCTGCATTCTTGGGTGCTTCCCACTCAGTTACTGCAGTCACTTTGCTTGGATCAATAGCGACTCCTTCTCCTGACACTACGTGTCCAAGAAACCCAACGGTGTCAATCCAGAATTCACACTTGCTGAATTTGGCATACAGCTTGTGGTCCCTCAGCTTCTCCATAATCAGTCGCAGATGTTTCTCATGCTCGGCATCATCCTTGGAATATATCAGTATGTCGTCAATAAACACCACCACAAACTTGTCCAAGTACTCCATAAATACCTTGTTCATCATGGTCATGAAGTATGCCAGGGAATTCGTTAGTCCAAAAGACATAACCGTATACTCATATAAACCATACCTAGTGGTGAAGGCGGTTTTTGGTACGTCCTCCTCCCGGATCTTCAATTGGAAGTAGCCTGATCGCAGATCAATCTTGCTGAACACCTTCGCTCCTTCCCGTTGATCAAACAAATCATTTATGTTCGGCAGAGGGTACTTGTTCTTGATGGTCACTTCAAACAGAACAGGTGCACCCCATGACGACGAACTAGGCTGAATGAATCCCTTTTCCAGCTGCTCTTTCAACTTCTTCTTCAATTCCTTCAGATCATCCACATCCATCTTATATGGTTTCTTTGCTATTGGTCCTGTTCCCGGCATCAGGTCGATAAGAAACTCTACTTCCCTGTCAGGTGGCATCCCTGACAGCTCTTCCGAAAACACGTCGGGATAATCCTTAATCACTGGCACAGTATCCATGCTAACCCCCTTAAGAGAATTCAACTTACACCTTCGCGGTCGCACGGCTGACTTGAATCTAATCCTCTTACCATCCGGGGTTTTGAGTGAAACAGCTCGCTGTGCACAATCTATGTGTCCCTCATGCATAGACATCCAATCCATACCCAGAATAACGTCTAATCCCTGTGATTCCAACACTACTAGATGTGCAATGAAGTTGTGTGTACCAATCCTCACAGTTAAGTCGCGGCATCCCGCGCTAGCTATCATATCTCCTCCAGGTGAACTCACTGTAATAGACCTTTTCATAGACTCAGTAGGTAGCTTATACTTATCCACAAATGCCCTTGATATGAATGAATGCGATGCACCAGTATCGAAAAGTATAAGCGCAGGGTGAGTGTTGATTGGAAACTTACCAATCACAAGGTCAGGCTCATCTGGAATCTCCTCCACATTCATGTGGTTCACTGTGGCCTTCTCGTTGTTGGTTGGCTTCAGTCCTTTCCTCTCCGGATAGTTGTCAGCATAGTGTCCCTTCTGTTTACACTTGAAGCATGTCACCTCACTCAGATCCTTCTTCACAAAGTTGCGATCGCGGTTGCGGTCATGTCTACCGTGTCCTCCAGAGTGGTGAGAGTGTCCTCCCTTGTGGCTGTGGTGGTTGCTCTTGTGGTTGTCATGGCGATGTCCATCGCCTCCATGGTGGTGGCGGTCATGGCTTTCATGGTCACTTCCTCCATGCTTGGAGTATCCATCATATGAAGTGCGAGACTTGTGATGTGAACCAGTGTGATGATTGTTGCTCTTTCTCTTGCGGTTCTCCACCTGTTTGTGCTTCCCTTCCATGATCCTGGCCTTGTCCATAAGCTCCTAGAAAGTGGGGCAATAAACCACCAGTAGCTGCACTGAAAGCTCATCACTGAGGCCATCCAGGAATCTCTCCCTCCTTTTTGCATCAGTGTCAACATCCTCAGGTGCATAACGGGACAGGTTGTTGAACTCCTCAATGTACTCAGCCACGGTGCGATTGGTTTGGCGCAAGTTGCGGAACTCCTTCCTCTTCAGGCTCAGAACTCCTGAAGACACGTGGTTGGTCCTGAAACCTTCCTCAAACATTGCCCAAGTAACGGTGTCCAGCGGGTGGGTGATCTGAAAAGTGTCCCACCAAGAAGCGGCTGGTCCCTCCAGTAGGTGAGCAGCAAACCTCACCTTCTCGGCATCCGTGCATCCAACAGTTACTAGATCCTTGTTGACTGAACGCAACCAGTCGAGAGCTACCATTGGTTCCGCTGCAGTAGAGAACTTAGCTGGCCTTAGCCTCAGAAATCTGGTGAGAGCATCTCCCTGAGGCTGATTGTTTCCATTGTTGTTGTTCTGGGCTGCCATGAACTGAGTCATCACTTGGGTCAGCTGTGCCTGAGCTGCCATGAGCTGCTCCAACTCAGTGGGTTGACGGCGGGGAGGCATCTGCGGTTCAGCACAGGTAAGTTTAGAAAGAATCAACTACGACAATAGGATTCTACCCATGCATATGATCAATCAACAACAAACAATAGCAGACAATCACAAGCAAGCAACACATCAACAATCAAGTGATCCAGCAACATCCCAGGGGTTATCCTAGCAGTATATACCTACTGAAATAGTTTTACAAGAGTTGACAATGGTTAACTAAACAGTTGATCAACTAAACAACAAAAACAGCAATCTGCCAGAACAGTCCAGCAGCATTCACGAATTTTTCCGCCTGACTTAAACTCGTCAGAAAATTTAGATTATTTTTGCACATATAGTACAGAGAGTTCCGCATCAGCCCAATTTTTTTCAGATTTTTCCCAGTTACCAGAAAAATATGAAAAATCGTACAGTTCTGCTGTATCAGCAGAAAACTGCAGCGAAAATAACACAGATGTTAATCAAAATTGCCATAACTCTTTCATAAAATTCGCACAAATAATTCCTGGGATATTGGAGTACACAAATAAGCAACTAAACACTCTTAAACTAACACGAACTAAGTTTCACATCGATCGAGACTAATCCTAACGAATTTGCCTAACGTGGACTTCTATCTACTTCCTGAAGAGGTTGCGGTAGGTCCTTGCTGTCATGCGTTGGCGCTTCGGTTCGCGGTACAACCATGGCGGCGGAGTGTACACTTCTCCTGAATCATCACTTGTGATCTCAAAGTCCACCTCTTCTGGATCCTCCTCTTCTTCTTCACTCTCAGCTGCAACTGCAACAGCTTCATCTCCTCCACCATCATCGTCTCCATCATCATCATCCTCGTCCTCATCATCATCATCGTTTCCAATGTCATCATCATCCCTATTGTTGCCATCATCTCCATTTTCATCATCAGAGGGTGGATTCAGCAGTGCTTGGAGAGCGGCAATCTGGGTTGTCATAGCTTCAATAGTTTGGTCCCTTTCCTGGACGGTCCCTTGCAACTGTTGTATGTTCTGGGTGTTCTCCTGCACCGTACCATGAAGATGAGCTATGGTTGTATCTCTGGCTATCAGGGCATTCTCTAGAACTCCCACAGCTTCATGCAGGGTGTCAATCTCCTGTCCTTGGACCATCATACCATTGCTAGCAAAATCTGCAATCTCCTTTATCATCATCACTTTCTCAGCTAGAGCTCCATTCTCCCTTTCCATGTCCTCTATGTGCCTCCGACGGGGCGGCATATTGTTCCTGTCACCCGGGGTAACCACAATGTGCCCGTCTTCATCACGCCTCCCATAGTCACGGTAGGGTGAATCTGCTGGCAGTAGGTGTCGGACATTATGGCACTGGCGAGACAGGGCTTCATGTATGGCCAAGTTGATTCCAAGCCCCCAGTTGCAGTATGTCTTGGTGTAGATCAAATGCACAGGGTTGGGCAAGGCGGCATCCCTGAATATGAAGGTAGTGATCTCCCATGCATCCTCTCCATATCCATAGGTGTACAACCTTCTTCCCTTGAACATGGGCAGTGGCAATCCCAATGACTGCGAGAGCTGCGCTAACTGTCTTGCAAAGGGCCTTGGTGACTCCATGGTGGCATACTCAGTCCTGACTTCTCCCATCTATCAATTAAAGAGGAAAGTGTGAGAATAGCATATGGTAAGAATTTACGAGGGTGAAAGGCATAAGATGAAAGACAGAGTTAATATAGGCTTTAGTAAATCTAGGGCTTCCTAATCCAATCCTAGGTCACGATCCTATAGTCGACATACGGGCTCTGATACCATCTTGTAACACCGCGGTTCTGAAAAGACCGTGGCTTCTATGTGACATGCCAATCCCTGGATCGGTTCATTGGCCCACAATAGAATGAGATGATTAACATAGCAAAATATCCGTGTATCATAAATAACGAAGATCCAGAGTACCATTATTACAATAAAAGCTTAGCTCAAGGCTAGCTCAAATTATTCAGGTAGCAACATAAATAAGGTAAATCCTCCATTCTTCAAATTGCCCACAAGTGAACAAGTGCCGAGTGGAGTACCATGGCCTATATCGATTACTCAGAATCGGAATAACCTGCAACATGAAACGTAGCAGCCCCGAAGGGTCAATACATGGAATGTATGGCAAGTAGAGCTAGTAATGGAGACAATAATACTAACTTCTACATGCATATTTGGCAAGTGGAGCTGTGTCTGGCTTGCATTTGCAAATACATTTGTTCTACTTTCATAAACAGTTTTTGATTTTCTTTGAAAAGATCCCAATTAAGTTAACCCAACAATATTAAAACAATTATGAAATTAGAATGAGCGAGAAACATGTCATGGAATCAATATCAAGCAACTCAGATGTCCATAACCGGGGACACGGCTAATCGATTAGATTATACACCCTGCAGAGGTTAGTACACTTTACCCATGTGACTTGGCCAGCCCAGCTCGTACCATCACTCTCATTTTGGGTGATGATAGGTAGAAGTCCAAGAAGAGACTGTTCGGGAAGTAGCTCCCCAACGCGCACCGGTCCAACCTACCAAAATTCTACATCTCTGGATATGCGGGTTCGGGTCACCACAACCTACTAAGTCCAACCAACCGCCCATTTCATTATTGGCACATGGTTGTACACGTAAGCTACCAAATAAAGAAGCCAATCAATTTCTCTAGATACCTGGGTGCCTTTCCGCAATGAAACCACCAAAAATTATCAATACCATCACACCGAGGAGATTCATTGATTAAGTTGTTTTAGTTTTCACAAACCAATACTTTTAGAAACAAGTCTCAATAATGTAACCCAGCCCTCGTACAACATAGCATGGCTAAGCACATCTACCAACGGTGTTTCATCTACAAGGAGGGTCCTACCACATAATAGGACATAGCATAGCGATAGTATCATCCTACACATGTGTCTACAAAATACACGACAATGCATAGAAAATAGTAGGACGATATCATGAACAAAGTAGCATCTACTTGCCTTGGTTGTAGCGGTCGGAAGAACAATCCACACACGAGCAAGCGTTGCACTCGTCACAATCTACACGATACAATTGCAATCATAAACAAACAATCCACAAGCATATGCAACAAAGATGATGCATGAAGGTATGCAAGGCAAGTGAATTGGTGCTATAGCTGCACCACATAATCCTATTCAATAATACTACTGATTGCATGCATGGAAAATAGTTTTAGCGCAAGGAAAACTATTATGCAAAATATAATGCTCAAAACTAGAGCTAGAACTCAAATAATTCACTACCGGTAGTATACTGTTTGTAAAATCTTGGGAAAATTCTACAGTATAGGCATTGATATTTAGAAACAGTACCAACTGGAATTACTCAAAAAGGAATTATAAAACTCCCCGAGTAATTAAAACACTGCAGAAAGCCACTAGACAGTTTCTGCAGAAGTTTTCACTGTAAGCCTATCCTTTTAATTCACGATGAGACTCCCCTCGTTCCACTGAATCCAGGGACATATCATACGCGATTTTTGGAGCTACGGATCTTTTTCTACGAATTAATTACTCCAAAAAGGCCGTTAACTAATTTGATTAAACTGTACTAAACCTTGCTGTAAAAGTGTGAAAAAATGGTACAGCAAGATTCTACACGACTCACTTAATCTACACATATTTTATTTGCAATTTTTGGCTCAGCGGTTTAATTTCTACGCAATTTACAAGTTTCTACCGAAATCTGCCAACTAAATCTATTAAAGTAATTACCTAGTCAACTGTGTCTGTTGACTGGTCAACGCGGCTGCTGACTGGGCGTCTGACTAGTCAACGCCTGGGGACTGACTGGTCAACGACCGATCTGGACCGTTGATCTGAGATCCAAGGGCGGCTGCGGACTCACCGGAAACGAACGGCGGCGAGCTCGGACGGTGGCGGCGATCGGTTCCGGCGACGACGTTTTTCCTGCGCGGAAGGGGAAGGTTGGTCAGCGCGCGGATCAAGGCGGTCACGCAACGGCGGCGCGACAGCGCGGACGGCGAGCGGCGGCACAAGGCGCGCGTGCGTGCGCGCAGCAGCAGCGCGGCTGGCGGCGCGGCGAGCGGCGGGCGGCTGCGGGCGGACGCGGGTGAGCAGCGAGGCGGCGCGGCGCGCTGGCGGGCGGCGGGAGCAGCGGCACAGCGCGGCGGAGGGGTGCTGCAGCGGCTGCTGCAGGCGGGGGCGGTCGCGCGGGGCAGGTGGGCGGCGGCGGCGACGTACCTGGGCGGCGGCGGTGATCCCGAGGCGGCGCGGGCGGCTAGGGCGGCGGAGCGTCGGGGTGCGGGGCCCAGGGCGCGGGGCTCGAGGCGGGCAGGGAGGCGGCAGCGCATGGGGGAAGAGAGGAGAGGCGGCGCGCGGTGCGGGGCCTCTTAAGTGGGGCCCCCCTCGCGGGGTCCTACGCGGACACGGCGCGCGGTTGGAATCGGACACGGAAATCGGCCCGATTTTCTATCTTTTGATAAAACGGCCGTAACTTTTCCGTACGAGCTCCGAATTGAGCGATTCTTGCTCCTACGCTTTTGTAAAATCGAGGGGAACAATCTAGGGTCAAGGGTTGGGTGAAACCACTAGGCTACAGGGGTGGACAACACAAGTCCTACTAAAGCCTCCCGCAGGAGCCTCGTAGTAAAATAGAGTAGGGTTTAGAAAATAGTGTTTTGCCGAATCCTTTCAATCGATGGTTTTGCATGGAAGAGTATGATGCAATGGAATGAATGATATGCAGAACCAAATCTAAAATTTGGGATGTGATAGGGCTCTCCTCCTAGACACACAATATCCCCGCCTCCAAACCCTAAGCCGCCGGCGCCGCCACCTGCTGTCGCCGCCCTAGGTCAAGCCGCCGCCTAGCAACCCTAGCCGCCGGCCAAGCTTCCTCCTCGGCGTGTCTAAACCCTAGATCGTCGAGGAACTCTCTCATACTCCACCATACTCACTCCGGCTTAAGGCGAAGCCCTGCGAGATCTCCCCTCTACTTCCGGTACCACGCCGTTGTGCTGCCGGAATCACGAGGAGAGTGCTACAACCTCCGCTGCCTGCTGGAACAAGGGAGAGGAAGGTCTTCGTCGAGTACCGAACGTGTGACCGACTGCGGGAGCGCTGCCGGAACGCAGCGCCAAAAGGATCGTCTACGCGATCTTGAGATCGGGAAGAGTACGACTACATCACCCACGAGAATCCGCTCTCGTTAAACACTTTGGAATCTTCGAGGGTGAGTTATTCCATCGACTCGTTGCTACAATCTAGTAGATAGATCTTGGCTTGTTTGTTTGTATGCGATAGAAAATTTTTGTTTTCCATGCTACGAATCCCTACAGTGGTATCAGAGCCAGGTCTATATGTAGATCTGTTGCACGAGTAGAACACAATGGTCATTGTGGGCGTTGATGCTTTTATTGTCGATTGCTTCTTGTGTACTTTGCATCTTGCGGGATGTTGGGATGAAGCGGCCCGGGCTAACCTTACATGACATCGTTCATGAGACTTTCTCCACGCTTGACATGCAACTTGTATTGCATAAGTGGCTTTGCGGGTGCCTGTTTCTCCTAGCATAGTTAAGATTCAATTTACAACGGGTGATTAACAATGCTAGTATCAATGTTGTGGTTCTTGTTCGTAAGTTAGAAAGACACTTATTGAAAGCCCCAAACCACGTAAAATATGCAAAGAAAGTAGAGGCGTCTAACTTTGTTTTGCAGGGGTGTGCTGTGATGTGATATGGCCATGATTGTGATTATATTTGATGTATGCAATGTTCCTTATTGTAAGTTGGCAACCGGCAGGAGCCATATGGTTGTATTTAATTTATGTTAAGACCCGCGTGTCTATTCAAAGTAGTTGTAATAGTTGAAGTCGGTGGACGACAACCATGAAGAAGCGTCATTGACCTTGATGCAATGCCGGTGATGATGGAGATCATGTTCGTGCTTGAAGATGAAGATCGGAAGCACAAAGAAGAAAGGCCATATCATATCACATATTATGAATTGCATGTGATGTTAATCCTTTATGCATCTTGTATTGCTTAGTTAACGATGGTAGCATTATAAGATGATCCCTCATGCACATGAATATCAAGTTCTAAAGTGTTCACCCTTAGTAAGCACCGTTGCTAAAGCTTGTTGTTTCGAAGCACCACGTGATGATCGGGTGTGTTAGATTCCGCAAGTGTATACAACGTGAGCAAGCCAGATTTGCTCATGCGGAAGCTAAGGTTTGATCTTGACGAGCCTAGCATGTACAGACATGGTCTCGGAACACGGATCACCAAAAGGTAAAGCATGAATCATATAGTAAGATATGATGAACATGTCGATTGTTCGCCATTGAAGCTACATCGACTCTCATAATGATCGGTGTTGATGTGGTGGATTTGGTTCGTGTGATCACTAAAACAATGTGAGGGATATTTTTTTGAGTGGGAGTTCACCTAGATTAATTTTATTATTAATTTGAACTCAATTTGTCATAAACTTAGTCTAAACTATTGCAAATATGTTGTAGATCAATGGCAGCCCCTACCATCAATTTTAATGCGTTCCTAGAGAAAGAAAAGTTGAAAAACAATGGAAGCAACTTCACGGATTGGTTCCGCAATTTGAGTATTGTCCTCACAGCTGGTAATTTGACCTATGTGCTGGATGCACCGCTGGGTGACCCACCTGCAGCTGATGCTGCCGATGAAGTAAAGAATGTTTACCTCACTCGGAAGACTCAGTACTCCATAGTTCAGTGTGCTATGTTGTATGGTTTAGAATCGGAGCTTCAGAAAAGGTTTGAGAATTCATACCCATATGATATTGTCGAGGATCTCAAATTGATCTTTGAGACTCACACGGCAATTGAGAGCTATGAGGCTTCTGAAAAGTTCTTTAACTGCAAGATGGAAGAGGGCAGCTCCGTCAGTGAGCATGTGCTTAAGATGTCTGGGCACGCAAACAAACTTCAAAGCTTGGGTATAGTGATTCCTAATGCTTTGGGGATTTATCGTGTCCTCCAATCACTACCACCAAGTTACAAGAACTTTGTGATGAACTACAATATGCAAAACATGAACAAGCAGTTGCCAGAACTCTTCGCCATGTTAAAATCTGCAGAAGTGGAGATCAAGAAAGAGCACCAAGTGTTGATGGTCAATAAGACCACCAAATTCAAGAAATGCAAGTCTAAGCAGAAGGTACACTTCAAGAAGGGTGGTAAGAAAGTTACCGCACCGACGAAGAAGGCCAAGGCTGGACCTAAGCCTGATACTGAGTGCTTTTACTGCAAGGGAGAAGGTCACTGGAAGCGGAATTGCCCAAAGTAGTTGGCGGATTTGAAGAACGGCAACATCAAGAAGAAAGGTATATCCGATATACATGTTATTGATGTGTATCTCACTAGTACTCGTAGTAGTGCCTGGGTATTTGATACTGGTTCGGTTTCTCATATCTGTAACTCGAAACAGGTGCTGCAGAATAAACGGAAGCTAGCGAAGAACGAGGTGACGATGCGCGTGGGAAACGGATCAAAGGTTGATGTGATCGCGGTCGGCATGCTACCTCTTCATCTACCATCGGGATTAGTTTTATACTTAAATAATTGTTATTTGGTGCCTGCGTTAAGCATGAACATTATATCGGGATCTTGTTTATTGCGAGACGGTTACTTGTTTAACTCCGAGAATAATGGTTGTTCGATTTATATGAGTAATATGTTTTATGCACATGCACCTTTGATAGATGGTCTATTCTTATTGAATCTCGATAGTGGAAATACACATATTAATAACATTGAGGCTAAACGTTTGAAATCGAGCGATAACTCGACCTATATGTGGCACTGTCGTCTTGGTCACATTGGAGTGAAGCGTATGAAGAAACTCCATTCCAATGGACTTCTTGAATCACTTGATTTCGAATCACTTGAAAGATGCGAAGCATGTCTGATGGGTAAAATGACTAAGACTCCATTCTCTGGTATGATGGAGCGAGCTACGGACTTATTGGAAATCATACATACCGATGTGTGTGGTCCAATGAGTGTAGCATCGCGCGGTGGTTATCGTTATGTTCTTACCTTCACGAATGATTTGAGTAGATATGGGTATATCTATTTCATGAAACATAAGTCCGAAACTTTCGAGAAGTTTAAGGAATTTCAAAGTGAGGTAGAGAATCAACGTAACAAGAAGATTAAATTTCTACGTTCTGATCGTGTAGGTGAATATCTAAGTTACGAGTTTGGCGAGCATTTGAAGAAATGCGGAATACTTTCACAATTGACACCGCCAGGAACACCACAGCGTAATGGTGTGTCCGAACGTCGTAATCGAACTCTCTTAGATATGGTTCGTTCTATGATGTCACTTACAGATTTACTGCTATCATTTTGGGGTTATGCATTAGAAACAACCGCATTCACTTTAAATAGGGCACCATCTAAATCCGTTGAAACGACACCGTATGAATTATGGTTTGGGAAGAAACCTAGATTGTCGTTCCTTAAAGTTTGGGGTTGCGAAGCCTATGTAAAGAAGTTACAGCCGGACAAGCTTGAACCCAAAGCGGAAAAATGCGTCTTCATTGGATACCCGAAGGAAACTATTGGGTATACCTTCTATCATAGATCCGAAGGCAAAATCTTCGTTGCCAAGAATGGATCCTTTCTAGAGAAAGAATTTCTCTCAAAAGAAGTGACTGGAAGGAAAGTAGAACTCGACGAGGTTGTCGAGCCTTCTCTCGAAATTGCGAGTAGCGCAGCACCGGAAGAAGTTCCTGTGGTGCCTGCACCAGTTAGAGAGGAAGCTAATGATGATGATCATGAAACTTCGGTTGAAGTTGCTACAGAGCCTCGCAGGTCAACGAGAACTCGTACCACTCCAGATTGGTATGATCCCGTTATGAGTGTCGTGTTGGTGGACAACACCGATGACCCTAAGACATATGAGGAAGCAATGATGAGCCCAAATTCCAATAAATGGCAAGAAGCCATGAAATCCGAGATTGGATCCATGTACGAAAACCGAGTATGGACTTTGGTGGACTTACCGGATGGCCGGAAGGCTGTCGAGAACAAATGGATTTTCAAGAAGAAAACAGATGCTGATGGTAATGTTACTGTCTATAAAGCTCGACTTGTCGCGAAGGGGTTTCGACAAATTCAAGGAGTTGACTACGATGAGACTTTCTCACCAGTAGCGAAGCTAAAGTCTGTGAGGATTATGTTAGCAATCGCTGCATATTATGATTATGAGATATGGCAGATGGATGTCAAAACAGCATTCCTCAATGGAGACATTGATGAAGAGTTGTATATGATGCAACCCAAAGGTTTTGTCGATCCTAAAGATGATAACAAGGTATGCAAACTTCAACGGTCCATTTATGGATTGAAGCAAGCATCCCGAAGTTGGAATCAACGTTTTGATAAGGTGATCAAAAGTTTTGGTTTTATACAAACTTATGGAGAAGCTTGTATTTACAAGAAAGTGAGTGGGAGCTCTGTAGCATTCTTAATACTATATGTAGATGACATATTGTTGATTGGGAATGATGTAGACCTTCTTAATAGTGTCAAGGAATATTTGAATAATAGTTTTTCAATGAAAGATCTTGGCGAAGCAGCTTACATATTAGGCATAAAGATTTATAGAGATAGATCGAGACGCCAAATATCATTGTCACAAAGTACATATTTGGACAAAGTTCTAAAGAGGTTTGGAATGGAAGATAGCAAGAAAGGGTTCTTGCCCATGTTGCCCAATACGACCTTGAGTAAAACTCAAAGTCCGACATCGGCAGAAGATAGAGAAAGGATGAGTAAGACTCCCTATGACTCAGCCATAGGATCTCTAATGTATGCCATGCTATGTACTAGACCCGACATTGCATATGCTGTTAGTTTAACTAGCAGATATCAAAGTGATCCAGGAGTGGATCATTGGACAGCGGTCAAAAACATCCTTAAGTACTTAAGAAGAACTAAGGATATGGTTCTTTCTTATGGAGGTGATGAACAGCTCGTTGTAAATGGTTACACCGATGCTAGTTGGAACACCGATCCGGATGATTCTAAATCACAATCTGGATACGTATTTATTTTGAATGGTGCAGCAGTTAGCTGGAGGAGTGCAAAGCAAAGCGTTGTGGCGAGATCTTCAACTGAATCGGAATACATGGCTGCTTCGGAGGCTTCACAAGAAGCGATATGGATGAAAGAGTTCATTACAGAGCTGGGTGTGGTTCCTAGTGCGCTGGACCCAATGTCTATCTACTGTGATAACATGGGCGCCATAGCCAATGCACAAGAACCAAGGTCACACAAGAAGCTGAAGCACATCAAGCTACGTCTTCATTATATTCGAGAACATATCCAAGATGTGGATATAAAGATTTGCAAAGTACACACAGATCTGAATGTGGCGGATCCGTTGACTAAACCTCTCCCGAGGGCAAAACATGACCAGCACCAAACTGCCATGGGTGTTCGGTATATTACCATGTAATCTAGATTAGATGACTCTAGTGCAAGTGGGAGACTGTTGGAGATATGCCCTAGAGGCAATAGTAAATGTAGTTATTATTATATCTTTGTGTTTATGATAAATGTTTACATTCATGCTATAATAGTATTGACAAGGAAACATTAATACTTGTGTGATTTTTAAACTTAATTTGAAGTCCCTAGTAAAGCCTCTATACATCACTAGCTTGTTGGTTAATGAATGATTGTGGTTTCCCTGTCATGAACATTGAGATGTTATTAACAACAAGATCATATCGTTAGGAGAATGATATGGTGGACATACTCCTATAGATAAGCGTAGCATAAAGATCAAGTCATTTTAATAGTTCAATTGCTATATGCTTTCTGATACATAGTAACCTAATTCCTTCGACCATGAGATCATGCATATCACCTTTACCGGATGGATGCTTTGATGACATCAAACACCACACCGTAACTGGGTGGCTATAAAGGTGGCATTGAGTGTTCGGAAAGTATTGGTTGAAACACATGGATCAAGAGTGGGATTTGTCCATCCATATGACGGATAGATATACTCTGGGCCCTCTCGGTGAAATGTCATCCAATTAGCTTGAAAGAATGTGACTGGATCACAAGGGATCACATATCACAGGAACAAGAAAAGAGTACTTATCGGTAACGAGGTTGAACTAGGTATGCAGAGATACCGACGATCATAACCTCGGATAAGTAAACTATCGTGAGACAAAGGGAAATTGGTATCGTATGTAAGTGGTTCATTCGATCGCAAAGTAATCGTAGAAATATGTGGGAGCCATATGAATTTCCAGATTCCTCTATTGGTTATTGTTCGGAGAAGTGTCTCGATCATGTCCGCATAATTCACGAACCGTAGGGAGACACACTTAAGGATTCGACGTTGTTTGAGTAGTTATGGAATGATGAGAAAGAGTCCGAATGTTGTTCGGAGTCTCGAATGGGATTCGGGATATCACGAGGAGATCCGGAATGGTCCGGAGAATAAGATTCATATAAGGAAAGTCCCGTTTCGGAGTTGGAGAATGGTTCCGATGTTTTCATCAGGAATGTTCTAGAAGGTTCCGGAATGTCCGGCACTCCGGTGGGGAAGGGTACATGAATGTGTTATATCAAGTTGGTATGATTGCATTATGTACTCGATGTCATCGCTGAACAAAATAGAGGGATTAATCAAATCCTAGTTTGAAAAGTCAAACGCCAAGTTTCAAAGTCAAACGGGTATTTTTGGGAAGTGGAGAAAGAGGAGGAAACCGAGTTGGGGAGGAGTCCCTCCTCCACCGCCGGCCCACCTCCAAGCCGAGTTGGGGAGGGACTCCCCTCCCCTTGGCCGGCCGGCCCCTCCACCTATATAAGGAGGGGCAGGGCTCCCCTCCTAGACATACAAGATCCCCGCCTCCAAACCCTAAGCCGCCGGCGCCGCCACCTGCTGCCGCCGCCGCCCTAGGTCAAGCCGCCGCCTAGCAACCCTAGCCGCCGGCCAAGCTTCCTCCTCGGCGTGTCTTAACCCTAGATCGTCGAGGAACTCTCTCATATTCCACCATACTCGCTCCGGCTTAAGGCGAAGCCCTGCGAGATCTCCCCTCTACTTCCGGTACCACGCCGTTGTGCTGCCGGAATCACGAGGAGAGTGCTATAACCTCCGCTGCCTGCTGGAACAAGGGAGAGGAAGGTCTTCGTCGAGTACCGAACGTATGACCGACTGCGGGAGCGCTGCCGGAACGTAGCGCCAGAAGGATCGTCTACGCGATCTTGAGATCGGGAAGAGTACGACTACATCACCCACGAGAATCCGCTCTCGTTAAACACTTTGGAATCTTCGAGGGTGAGTTATTCTATCGACTCGTTGCTACAATCTAGTAGATAGATCTTGGCTTGTTTGTTTGTATGCGATAGAAATTTTTTGTTTTCCATGCTACGAATCCCTACAGCTGCGCACTCGACCCCATAGACAACAACACATGGGATGCTATTTGAAAGCTTCAAGGCGGCTAAAGAACACTATAGGACATATGCAAAGAGAAAGGGATTTGGAATCAGAGTTGTCGTTGTCGTTGTCGTTGTCGTTGTCGTTGTCGTTGTCGTTGTCGTTGTCGTTGTCGTTGTCGTTGTGGTTGTCGTTGTGGTTGTCGTTGTCGTTGTCGTTGTCGTTGTGGTTGTTGTTGTTGTTGTTGTTGTTGTTGTTGTTGTTGTTGTTGTTGTTGTTGTTGTTGTTGTTGTTGTTGTTGTTGTTGTTGTTGTTGTTGTTGTTGTTGTTATTGTTGTTGTTGTTGTTGTTGTTGTTGTTGTTGTTGTTGTTGTTGTTGTTGTTGTTGTTGTTGTTGTTGTTGTTGTTGTTGTTGTTGCTGTTGTTGTTGCTGTTGCTGTTGTTGTTGCTGTTGTTGTTGCTGTTGTTGTTGCTGTTGTTGTTGCTGTTGTTGTTGCTGTTGTTGTTGCTGTTGTTGTTGCTGTTGTTGTTGCTGTTGTTGTTGCTGTTGTTGTTGCTGTTGTTGTTCCTGTTGTTGTTGTTGCTGTTGTTGTTGTTGCTGTTGTTGTTGTTGCTGTTGTTGTTGTTGTTGTTGTTGTTGTTGTTGTTGTTGTTGTTGTTGTTGTTGTTGTTGTTGTTGTTGTTGTTGTTGTTGTTGTTGTTGTTGTTGTTGTTGTTGTTGTTGTTGTTGTTGTTGTTGTTGTTGTTGTTGTTGTTGTTGTTGTTGTTGTTGTTGTTGTTGTTGTTGTTGTTGTTGTTGTTGTTGTTGTTGTTGTTGTTGTTGTTGTTGTTGTTGTTGTTGTTGTTGTTGTTGTTGTTGTTGTTGTTGTTGTTGTTGTTGTTGTTGTTGTTGTTGTTGTTGTTGTTGTTGTTGTTGTTGTTGTTGTTGTTGTTGTTGTTGTTGTTGTTGTTGTTGTTGTTGTTGTTGTTGTTGTTGTTGTTGTTGTTGTTGTTGTTGTTGTTGTTGTTGTTGTTGTTGTTGTTGTTGTTGTTGTTGTTGTTGTTGTTGTTGTTGTTGTTGTTGTTGTTGTTGTTGTTGTTGTTGTTGTTGTTGTTGTTGTTGTTGTTGTTGTTGTTGTTGTTGTTGTTGTTGTTGTTGTTGTTGTTGTTGTTGTTGTTGTTGTTGTTGTTGTTGTTGTTGTTGTTGTTGTTGTTGTTGTTGTTGTTGTTGTTGTTGTTGTTGACGATGGAGAGAGAGAGAGGGACTAGGGTCTTCGGTTTTCACCAGTAGCTATGCAAAACATCTGATGGGAATAATAGATAATAATAAAGTACTCATGTAATTGTTAGAGCAAGATAATTATATGTGGGAAGTGCATCCATAATTGTTATCCCCTCCGCAACCGGTTATAGAAATAACCTACTAGTCTTATCCATAGAAGAAAGAGAACTAATGATAAGCATCGTGATGTCACCATTAATCCCAAGTAAATTCCTCACATATAGCTGTACTACACTTTTTGTCACTAGGGTTCCTATCCTGTAGATCATTCATTACTCAAACTTCCTTTACCTGGATCAATCCTCGGGGTCTTGGGTACTTGACAAGTGCTTAGATTGAGGCAAGAGAGGATACTACAATCATCATGTCATACAAACTAATACATGATGCCATCTATGATAAATAACATGCACAAAAGCTACATGGCTAGGCCGAAGCCCTTAGCCCAAGGAGAATTACTCACACATAGAGATGAAATCGACAATCATAAACATTGTAATAGAGATCATAAGGTTGATAGAAAATAGTCTTACAATGTCACCAATTGGAGATGAGATCTACTATTACAAGTGGTGGAAGATGGCTATGGTGGTGGAGAAGGGTTTAGAGGTTTAGATCTAGATCTATTCCTCCGGCGTGGCGACATGGAGAGTTGAGGAAAAAAAGAAGCGAGATTGTGGAGTCGGGGGTTGTTTCTTGTTGCCTGAAGCCTCTTTATATAGGGGTCCCTTCATGAAAGTTGTTCTGTTTGACCTAATGAAGGTGGTGCAAACTATACAGCGGCAACTATATGGCGGCGAGCCGTATAGTTGGTCATTAATCTTGCAGTAATGTCTTCATGGCTCCTGGGTCCTTTGGCGTGTTGGCAATCTCGTATCTTTGGCATTTATGTAGTGATTTCCATCATAATACGTCATTATCTGCACAGGGAAAAATAGCAAGAAAGGATTCCATACCCCTTTGATCATTAGGCATTAGTGGCAGGTTTTTGAGAGATATTTCATCAAATATATGCATAATATCTAGTTTAAATGCGGACGTGGATGGCTAGATTTCATAGCTATCAACCTCCCCAAGCTTAAACTTGATCGTCTCGAGCAAGAAAACTAAAATCAAAAGGGAACTCAGCATTTAAGCTGAAATAACGAGATTATGATATTACTCATGATTTGTAGTCTCATGTTTCCTTCATTTTATTAATCTAAAAAACTTAAGTATAGATAGAGTAATGGCAAGCATATCATACAGGTTTCATGAATAGTTATAGCGCCGAAAAATTATTGTAAGCATGGATGATTCAAAAAGGTAAACTTCATTCCATGTCATGTAATCAACTCATAGGCTTGCCTTTGAACAATAAAGTTTAATCATGTAGAATTAAGAGTGTGATAGTTTGTCATGAAAAGCATATATACTAAAGTATCTCAATTCTCCCACATCAATAAATCAAGACTTTTCAAGCACTTCTTTTCTATTCATTGTCCTTCAAGAATTTAGTTCTTAAGTAATTGAGAGCATGCGAAAAAATTTCATTAGTTTATCGGTCTGTGATGGACACTCGTGGCATCACTAAGGTTTTTGTTCCTTTTGCATAATGATTACTCATATCAGCCAAAGGAGTGATTCCATCATGTTTACAGCTACCCGGGAGTGCCAAGAATCTTACCCATTATAGCATTGCTGCAACATATGTTTAATCAACTCATAGCTGAAATCTAGGAGTTTCCTCCATGCAGATCGTTCATAGGGTAGCGGAGTTGTTGGCATCCCATGGAGTTTGACACACATAAAGCTATATCATTCTTATGATTTACAAGTCAAACTTTGGCATGCTCACAAAAACCGCTAAACATTAATTCTATTGAACAAATATTTAAAAAAAGATCTATCAAGTCAATCATTATTTTCTGTGGTGTTGAGTGTCTCTAAGAATAAGCTCTCAAGACTAAACACTACAACACCCAAGTCTTCAATTTGTGAGACTTTTATTGTTTCAATTGTTTAGCAAATTTTTAGGCAAGACTTTGGTTAACTACAAGAGCTGGAACAAAATGTACCCAATTAAATACTCATGCAAACAAATTTTTACTACAATATAGAGACTCACTCCACTGATATAACATCTCAACATTACTACTAACTAGCATGGGTTTCTCAAACTTCAAAAGTGGGGAGTCATAAGGCATACCTCTCATGTTTGGTTCCACTTCTCTCCTCCCTTTTTATTTGTTTCTTGGAAACTCGAAGTGAATCACTCTCCTACAAATCAACGAGAACTTCGCGGCGAAAAGAAAAAGAGAGAGGGAAAATAAAGATAAACGGAGAAATCTTTTTTGTTTTTTTTTGAGAAGGGGGATGAAATTATAGAAAATTTGCGGCAAATCTCGGCTTGAAAATCTCAAATAAAACAACTAAGATAAAGTGTTGGGGAAACCAACACGAGTGCTTATAAACTCAAATAAAAGCATAACCTCGAAAATTAGATAAAGCAAATGAAAACCAAAATATAAAATAGATAGAAAACCTCCCCAAGCTTGGGCCTTTGCAAGCCCTTCAAATCACTGTGGTGGGGGAAAATAGTTGTAACTCCAGTTTGCAAATTTAGTTGAGAGGTTACTTGTTGTTTCTTGGAGGTTCAGGGCAAGATTATGCATTCCCTCCATAGTTTCTCCAAGTTCTTGGAAATCTTGATATGTCGCAAACCATTTTGGTGGCTGCTTCTCCTGATGGTGGGCTTCTTTCTCCTCCTCTTGGTCCTCATCCTCCTCCAGAATCTCCTCCTAGGGTTGGTGTTGCTCAACCTGCAAGTAATAAAGCACACGTCTTCCTCGATAGAGAGAAGACCATTAGGCAAAGGAGCGGGGTAGAAATACCCAGCTCTAGCAATATGCAGATAATAAACACCACCTATCCTAGTGAGCATTCCACAAGCCCTCGAAATAGAGAAACCAACACGTTGCTCACCTAGCACCGGCTATAACTCACGTAGGTCGATGCCCAATGCATTGGCAAGCACAGTGACGACTCCTCCACAAGTGATTGGTCCTTGGCTTTGGTGGGATTGGTACTCCAAGTAGCGCACAAGTATTGCTCCCAAGTGAAGTGATAAGTTGTCAAAGTTGAGAGCAACTTTTGCGAGGACTAAGATGTCCTCCTCATTGAGTCTTGTAAACCCATTGCACGCCTGCAAGGTGTTAGCAATAACATAGAACAAATAGCGAATAGCAGGATGTTTAATATTCTTCCCTTTACTGACTCTAGAAGTAAAGCTTATGCTATTATAATAGTATTCAGGGGAAGGTTCCATGTCAGTAGAAGCTGCATGCAGAGCATTAGGATCATTGTTGGGTAAACCAAAATAATTGCACCATTCATCAAGTGATAGAGAATAATTATTGTTCATGAGTCAGAAAGAAATTCTATCCTCCCCATGCCATGTCTTAACGGTGCTATTCAAAGAGCTAAGGAATTCAACGGTTAACCAGCAATAGGTTGGTGCATCATGAAATACAAAGGTTTACACGCCAACTCTATTGCAAAGTAAATTAAAGTCATTAGAGATACTTAGTTGGTTCAAAGTGACGAGGCAAGCCCACTTGGTTCCCTTGACTTCTCGATTTTTGATCTTGTCGAAACGATCACGGTGGGATTCGTTCTTGAATCAAATCCCTATGCGTTCCTGAGCTGTAGCCCGAGAAGAACTAGTGGCGGCAAGAGCACATGTCTGGCTCCTCCTGTTCATCTTCTAAAAACAAATAAGAAAGACAAATATAAAACTTTTTGATCCAACAGCAATAGTCATAGCATAATCCTCATCAAAGAACACTAAAGAGTCTCCTGAACATAATAATCTAGGCAAGATAATCATGGCAAATAGTTCAAAATAAGTCTCACCCTAGATTGATAATGACAATAGATCAGAGATGAATTTGCGAAAAGTAATTGGAGGATCGGAGGAGAGACATATCGTAGATCACTTGTGTGTGAGGAATTCGAACGACATTGAGTAGGGGTGAAGATCCCTTTAGGTTTTGAGAGAGTTTGGAGGTAGAAGAGAGAAAAAATATTGATGTTTTGATGTCTTCGGTACATCCCCGTGTGTCGGGCGCAACTATACGGCGGCAACTATATGGCCAGAACTCTTTGTTCCCGTCGTATAGTTGGTCTGACGACAAAATTTTAGGGTTTATTTTTGGCGTCTGTAACTATACGGCGACAACTATACAGCCGGAACTTTTGTTTTCGCCGTATAGTTGGTCGTCAAACCTTCTGTATCTTGGGATGAAAAATTGTCGATGGGTAACATAACTATATGGCGGGAATTTTTATTCCTGCCGTGTAGTTGGTCGTTAACCTTTCTATACACATCAAAAGTTTTCTATTTATTCAAGAATTACTTTTTAGACTAAAACTTAGCGAAACACCTTGTTTTGACAGAAAAAAGACAAACTAAAATTTCGACCAACTATGGCATATATAAAACATGAATTTTTACTACCGTTGAATCTCTTCTTCTCACTAGAGTTCTCTAGCACTCTTTATTCTATTTAAAACTTAAACTAAAACTTAAAAACTTAACTCAAACCTTTATTTCACATGGGTTGCCTCCCATGCAGCGCTCTTTTATGGTCAATAGCTTGACCTTGATATTGCTCACTTAGGCCATATGAGTGGAACACCCACTCCAAAGTAATTGGCCTTTAATGTGATGGCCTCCTTATCATATTGCTTGTCTTTCTTTTTCCTAGGGAAATGAATAACAAAAGGATCCCGCGAAGGCAACTGGAGCTTCATGTACCCTTCATGCAAATTTATTAAAGCCTTAATATTTCTTAAGAAAGGATGGCCTAATATAATAGGGGCAGTAGCATGTTCAGGCATGTCAACAATAACAAAATCAATAAGTGCAGGACAGCCTTTAATGTATACTAAAGTATTTTCCTTAATGCCTACTGCTTGTTTATAAGTAGAATCTGCTAGATGTAATTTTAGTTCGGTAATTTCAAAAGATCCAAGATTTAACTTGTTAAAAAGACTCTTTGGAATTGTTGAAACACTTGCACTTAGATCACACAGTGCAGCTATTTCATTAGTCTCAAATTTAATCTTAATAGTGGGATCAAATATATCAGCTAACTCAACAGGCAATTTTTCAGCAATTTTTTTATATTCTTCCTCAAGCTCACGTACCTTTGTTGCTACCTGATTAACAAAGTGTTGATACATGGCTTCCTCATTTCCTTCATTTACCGGAATCTTGACATTGATCCTTTTTACAAGATCTTCAAATGTGTAGTTTGGTGAAGGAGCATTGCTATAATCAAGTTCTCCAGGCTCCCCCCTTTGGATCCTTATCATCTTGAGGTCTTCAACTGGATTGGGCTCAGCTTTACCTGCAAATTTAGCTAGAATGAGAGTTTGACTCTCAGTTATCTTACCTAGCTGTGCCTCAATAACCCTTGTTATTTCTTGGAGGGCCTACAAATCATTTCTCAAACTAACAGCTTGGTTAGATAACAAGCATATCATCATGATTCTCCATAATTTTGACTAGAATATTGTTTTGCTCATTTTGTGAGTCCATAAAAGCTTTAAAAGTTTCTTGGATACTAGTATTACTTGATGCCATATTATTATTAGAGTTACCTGCCAGACTAGAATAATGTTTCTGAAAGTTTGGATTATAATTCTTCTTCCAAGCAAGGTTATAATCATTACGACCTATAAAGTCTACTTGTTCAATAGTTGGTTTGAGAGTAGCTCTTACCGGGGTTTCCTTACCTTTAACAGCTAATATGAGATCATCCAACTTAGTATTGAGTTCTTCATTTTCTTAAGGTGTGATAGAGTGCACCTTCTTCGTGTTTGACCTTTCCACATGCCATTGGGCATGGTTGTCTTGCATATTGTCTAGCAGCTGCTTTGCTTGGGTAATTTGCTTACCCATAAATGTTCCTCCAGCTGCAGTATCTAGCATAGACTTAGAAAAAGGGTTAAGAGCATTGTAAAATAAATGGAGAATTAACCAATCTTCCATCCCATAGCTGGGACAGTTTCTCATGCATTCTTTCATTCTCTCCCATGCAAGCACTAGTGGTTCACGCTCTTCCTGTCTAAAACCAATAATATTGGATTTGAGTTGCATAGTCTTTGTAGGTGGAAAGAATTTAGTCATAAATAAAGAAGTACATTCCACCCATGATGCAATAGTATTTCTAGGCAAAGATAGCAACCATTATTTTGCTCTTCCTCTAAGAGAGAAAGGAAATAAGCGCAACTTGACCACATCGGGGTCAACATCTTTAATGCGCATCATATCACATATTTCAGTGCAAGTATTTAAATGCATACCTGAATCTTCTACAATAGAGCCTCCAAATTGATTCTATTGAACCAAACTTAAATAGCGGGGCTTAATTTCATAATCTTCAGCAACAATTGTTGGCTGAGTAATAGGAGTACCCGAATAATCATTATTAGGAGTTGAAATTCCCCAAGTTTTTTTCAGCTGTACATCCTATGTTTTTGTATTTTCTTAAGCAAGTACTAATGATGATAAAACAATAACTAAAAGACTAACTATTTTTTTGGTTTTTAAATAAAAAACAAAAGCAAACAAAATTAAAAACAAGAATTAAAACTAGCAAGGTTCCTACTAACCTCACCAAGGTAGCTATTGCTTCCTTGGCAATGACGTCAGAAAAAGGGTTGATACCTTTGATCCGGATTACGGATGTCGTATAGATCTTCTTCCCTAGTAGACCTAGGTTTATCGAATCCTCGAGAAGCATAAAGCAAAGTGAGATTACTTAAACAGACCTTCAAGAGTTTTAGAATTCCTATTGTGTTTTCACCAGACCAAGAGTTTCAGATCTTGTTGTTGTTGACGATGGAGAGAGAGAGGGCCTAGGGTCTTCGGTTTTCACCAGTAGCTGTGCAAAACATCTAATGGGAATAATAGATAATAATAAAGTACTCATGTAATTGTTAGAGCAAGATAATTATATGTGGGCAGTGCATCCATAATTGTTATCGCCTCCGCAACCGCTTATAGCAATAACCTAGTAGTCTCATCCATAGAAGAAAGAGAACTAATGACAAGCATCACGATGTCACTGTTAATCCCAAGTAAATTCCTCACATACAACCGTACTACCCTTTCTATAAGTGGGGTTCCTTTCCTGTAGATCAGTCATTAATCACACTTCCTTTACCTGGGTCAATCCTCGGGGTCTTGAGTACCTGACAAGTTTTTAGAATGAGGCAAGAGAGGGTACTACAATCATCATGCCATACAAACTAATACATGATGCCATCTATGATAAATAACATGCACAAAATCTACATGGCTAGGCCTAAGCCCTTAGCCCAAGGAGAATTACTCACACATAGAGATGAAATCAACAATCATAAACATTGTAATAGAGATCATAAGGTTGATAGCAAATAGTCTTACAATGTCGCCAATTGGAGATGATATCTACTATTACAAGTGGTGGAAGATGGCTATGGTGGTGGAGAAGGGTTTAGAGGTTTAGATCTAGATCTATTCCTCCGGCGTGGCGGCAGGGAGATTTGAGGACAAAAAGAAGCGAGATTGTGGAGACGGGGGCTATTTCTCGTCGCCTGAAGCCTCTTTATATAGGGGTCCCTTCACGAAAGTTGTTCTGTTTGACCTAATGAAGGTGGTGCAAACTATACGACAGCAAATATACGGCGGCGGGCCGTATAGTTGGTCGCTAAGCTTGCAGTAATGTCTTCATGGCTCCTGGTTTCTTTGGCGTGTTGGAAATCTCGTATCTTTGGCATTTATGTAGTGATTCCCATCATAATACGCCATTATCTCCGCAAGAAAAAATAGCAATAAAGGATTGCATACCTATCACACCCCAAAATTTTCCAAATTTTGTAATGTGAAAATAAATAAACAAAATAAATAATTGTTGAAATTTAGGGTGAAAAGAATTTTTTTTTCTAAATGGAAACATTAAAACCCAACTTGAACAAACTTTGAATAAAAGGGAATCCAACAAGATTCAAATCAAGTGAAATGCATTCTTCATGAATGCATCTTGAAATTTAAACACTTGGAAAATAAACCAAAACTCTAAAACCCTAATGGAAGAAATCATTTCCAAGATCTCTCTAAGACCATGGATTTAATCCATATAAACTTCAGAAACAATCATTTTAAAATGATCAATAATGATAAATAAAAATATTATAAAACCATGGAAATTGGTTTCACTTAATTTGGAACCATAGATAAAAACTTATGAATTTAATAAGTTGAAAGGAAATAATTTCCAAAGCTAATAAAGATCCTATCAAAAATCTATACCAAATGGTGAGCAAAATAATCCTAAAGGGATTAAAAAAATAAAAAAAATTAAAAAAATTATGCAAATTGGAATCACCAATTTGGGATCTATAAATAAAAATATATGGATTTTCTAAGACAAATAAAGAAAGAAATAAATAAATAAGGAATATTTAAAAGCCAAATTAAACGTTGGCCAAATCCATAAGCAAATGGAATAAAGATAATCCAAATCCAAATAAAAAAAAGGGATAAAGAATATTCAAATAAAATAAAATGGCCTTAACCAAATTCTATTCCATTTGATTAAAGACAAAATCCCTAATAGTATTGATTAATTAAATCATGGGAAAATAATAATTGGAATTTACCCAAGTGTAATAAAAGTTATTTAATTAACTTAATTGGAATCAAAGAAATCATCTAAATAAAATTTATGGAATTAAAACCATATTTGATTTCATTGGAATAAAGACATTTTCCCAAATTAAATGATTAATAATCATATTAAAATACTTTAAATAATTCAAAGTGAATTATTTAACACCTAATAAATAAATAAAACCTACTGAAAAGGGTTTGATGAAAATATGAATTCAAACAAGAGTTGAAATTATATTTAAAATTTTATTTGAATAAAGGCAAGTGCTTATTTTAAATAAAATAAAAAAACGTAAAAGGATAAGAGAATTATTCCTAAAATGGTATTTAAAATACATATTTAAACAGCATTAAAACTTACTGAAAGTTGGAAAAGTTTTGAATTAAAAACAGGTTTGAAATCATTTTAACAAATTCAAAATAGAAAAATAAAAAAGAAAAAGAAAAAGGAAACAAAATAAAGAAAATAAGAAAAGGTCAGCCTAGCTAAACCTAACCCAGCCCAACAGAGTTTCTGGCCCAACTCGCAGCCCACCTCTCTCCTTCCCCGAACCGTTTTCTTTCACTCATGCGCATACCCGCTCAGTCGCTGGCCGTGTGACCCCACGCCTAACCCCGCACCTCGCTGACTCCGCGACCCCACTTGCCAGTTCATCGTCTTCACCCACCGCGACTGGTTCTTCCTCATCTCTCCCGTTTCAGCTTTGATTCTGCGACATAAATTTGTCTTAATTCTAGGAGTAATTCGTCGCTGCAATCACGCACGATAAATCGCCCGTGTCTCCTCTACCTTTCCCCCCAGACGCCACACACCCTCTCCCACCAGGCCGCCCTGATTTTGTCCGAGACCATCCTCTGCTCCGACGCACTCTGGCGATAAATACGGTGAGCACACGCCACCCCATCACGCTCACTTGATCTCCATCACTTTGCGCATCCACTGACCCCAGCCACACATCTTCTGGTGACCCATAGCATCGGCAACAACCTCGACTGAGCGTCGCCACGGTCTGCCTCAACTCCGGCGAGTAGTAGCTGACAAACCAGTATGCCCCTTTCCCTCTGGTGAGTTCTTTCACAGCCTAGGAAAACTTGCGCACCCTCCTGACGCGTTTACTTGATCAATTGTGACCCAGACGCTCGCCTTCGACCACGGCCGTGCTTTCCCGTGCCAGAGAGCTACTCCGGCGAGGAATCCCAGTCGACCTCGTGCGCCCCTCGGCCAAAGGAGACTACCTTGAGCATCTACTCGCCACGGCAAACTCGGTGAGCCACTCCACGTCCTCTCTTTATTCCTGTATCGCCAGCACCGTCCTCGTCTGACCGTGCCTCCGCCAGCCACCGTCGCGCGCCGCCCATTTTTGGCCAAGCTTATGTGCGCCGTTCGATCTAGATCGTAGAACTACGATAGAATCACTTAAGCGAAGGGGTATGCTAGATCAGAGCCGCACGATCCCCTTTTAATACAACAAATCACAACACCGGATCTAGCCGAACCGGTATGGTCCAATCAGAACACACCACGTGGCCAGAGTTTTGTTTTAAAAATAGAAAAACATTACTATTAGATGTTAGAATTTGTAAAATTCATAACTTTTGATCCACACGTCCAAATCTTGCAAATTTTATATCAATGGAATCAGAAAGAAGAGTACTTTCGAACCATGCACTTTGTTTAGTGAATTGATTCTGGAAAATGGGTTGTTTTTGCAGAAACTTGTATAGGCATATTTTCTGTATAAAATTTATTCTAGAAATGTTTTTAGGATAAAATCTTTGGCAAATGGATTGTTTTGAACCTACTGACCATATAAACCAACTTATGGATTTAAAAGTGTGTTTTGTGAAGCTAAAGAATAAATCTTTGAATAAAAGCATTTCTAGTTAAATAAAAAATATGGTTTATGTTTTAAAAATGCTTTTTGAGTAAAACCTTTGGAAAATGATTTGATTTAAACTCTCTGACCCTAAACACCAAGTTTTAGGATTTAAAAATATATTTGATGAACCCTATAAAATTATTACTTTGCTAAAAGGCATTTCCAACAACATAAAATATTGCTTTGGTATAAAATGGTTTATAGGTAAAACCTTTTGCAAATGGTTTTAATATTAAACACTTGACCATAAAACACTAACATTTGTGTTTAAAAATATATTTGTCAAACACTAGAAATTATTACTTTGATTAAATCATTTCTAGCAAAACAAGAATGATTCAAATGGCCATTTTCACTAACTTGATATCAAATGGTTTTGCCACATTTATAAATGAGCAATAGGTGTTTTAAAATGTTTATAACCTATTAGAAACCACTTTTCCAAATAAAACTATCTTTGGCATGCTTGCATGCATTGCTTTGTTTTTATTATCCTATGTGATGAAATTGCTTGAATGGTAGAATGAATTTGTGCCTTGATTGAATTGTAGTGAAATTTGAAGAGTGTGACTATTGCAAGATCAAGGAGTGAACTTATATTATCTACCAAAAACGCAAGTAGTGCTTCATACTTTTGTCCTATTATTTTCACTATGCATTAGTGATATTTCTAAGTAAGACTTGCATGGAATTTTTGCTAAGTATAAACTATACCATGGTAAATCCTAGTAGATGAAACCGTAGTAGAATTTTCCTAAGTTAAGATTCCTACTACTTTCATGCTTATCCTAGCTAGTAGAAAACAAGTGTGGATTATATTCATGCTATGGAATATTTCTAAGTCAAGGACTTGTGTTTTGTTTAATAAAACAACTATGTGAATGAATCACCTGGGTGGAATGGTATTGCTTGGATGGATTTTTGTTGAGTGGTTACACAAGGCCGGGGGACTGGTGAACCTTGTGTATCTCACTTGTGGAATGCCACCTAGGGACAAAGATATTTGAGATGTCAAATGTTGAGAAGCTTCAAGTGCAGCCACTTGGCATTATGGGCTCTGCCTGGATCATATAGGTTGCAATAACTTAGCCAAATGGACAGTTGGTGGTAGGGGATGATAGGTTGGAACGCGTCCATTCTGGTCTAAGGGAAGGCTTCTGAAAGATCTTGTCTCGATGCATGTCGAGTCTTGTGGGGAAAGTGCACCACCTCTCGAGAGTGTAAAATCTAAGTACTTAGCCGTGTCCCCGGCAATGGACAATTTGAGCATCAAGACATGGAAGCTATCAAGAATCTCCTCATCCCAATTTCTAAGTTTAAAACTTGTGGTTGAACAAGGGTTAAAGGATCACCAATTTCTATTGGGAGATGCCTTGGGTGATTTTGACAAACAAAAACTTAGTGTTTTCAAATGATAAGGAAAATCTATTTGAGCAAAGCAAGCCTAAGCTCCACTTAGACAAATGCATATAGATGATAGATAACACTATTCTACCATAGTATCACTTGCCAATACAATTCAAATGTATTGACCCTTGTGGCTGTAACTTATTATGTAGCAGGTTTGTTTGATGTTAGTGAAGTGTGTTGATTAGGATTACAAGTCTACAACCAACATGATTGCCTATGGCACTTTGAAGATGAAGGACTCCATGCTATATAGTTATTTCTGCTGCATTGTAATGAGATAGCCAAATGAGCTATGTAAGATGTAATGAATTATTTTATTCCTGGTTATAAATTTGTACTATGACCTTTGTTTATGGATATTACATCTTAACTGTGGATGCTAGCTATTGATCTAGGGACTAGCATTGTAAACACAGGGATCTCTACCTTTTTAAAGGTTGGGACCTCTACAGATGGTATCAGAGCACTGTGTTTCCTGTAGGATTTTAACCCTAGGATTGGACAAAACCCCTTAGAAAAATAGGAGTTGTATTTGTTAAATTTTTTTTATTTACAAACAATCTTGTATACTCTTTCCTCAACCTTTTTTCTTTGATTCTACATCTCTTCATTTTCAAACTTGATGGACAAAACCTCAACATGAGCAAAGGACTTCACCAACTCAAATGACTTCAACTTCAACATCATCAAAGACTTTAACTTTATTGTCACCAAGGACTTCAACTTAGATATCACTAAAGACTACAAGTGAGACAAGGAATATTACTCAAGACTTTAATACTAAGGAAACACAACTTAGAAGGAACCATCATCACCTTTGAAGTTTTGGGACCAAGATACAAGAATTTTTCCAAGGAAACCATGATATCATTCAAGAAGAAACACCTAAGAAGAATGGAATGATCTTAAGTGAACCATATAGTTGGACCACCATACTAATGATTAGTTTAAACCCACCAACTTATGTGGTGTAGCAAAAATATTTTTTTGCCTAAAAATATGTTTGAACCTTGTTGTTTGAGTGGAATGTTTGTTTGTGATTGCTTGCACATTGCTTCTGTGAATTGTGATGTGTGTGATTAGAATTCTTCATTAGAAATCTTTTGCCTATTCGAATCCCAATCCAACCCAAACAGATGACTTCCCAAAGAGACTCCAACATCAAGAATGGTGACAACAACAACCAAGAGATGCACATGAGAGAACAACCCATAGAAACCTAAACCCAATTGACTCAAGTGACAACTCAGTTTTTAGCCAACAACAATGAGTTGGACCCAACCATGAAAAAGTTTTTGGAAACCCAAACCCAATTGTTGCAAAGGATGAACAATCAAATGATCAACATGATAAGAAACTCTCCCCAAGGAGATTGTGACAACAATGATGTCAATGATGATATTATAGAAGGAACTCAAGCTTGCGATATTTGTGGAAACATGGATCACACTTCCAAAGAGCATGAAAATCAATGCCCTAATTGTGAAGAGAAACATCCAACTAAGCAATGCCCCACATCTCTAGTGACTTGTTTCCTATGTGAAGGAAATAATCATGTGCCTAACCAATTCCCCATCTATCCTATTGTTCAACAAGTGAAACAAGGTGGAATGCATCAAGAGTATGGAAAACCCCATGAGGAAACAACTTCTATCAAGAAGGATGAAAGCAAAGGCAAATCTCAGATTGTACCTCCATACACTGGGAATCACCTTGATGGACAAAAGAGGAAACATATGTATTATCCAAAGAATCGATTAAGGAACCGAGGAGACTTCCCCACCTTTGAGGTGAGATATGAAGAGCATGAACTAGAAGAACTCCTAGCTTTGGAGAAACCCAATAAAAAGAAGAATAAGGAAATTAGCCAAGTGTGGTGCAACAACTACAAAGAGCTAGGCCATTATATATCAACCTGTCCACGGAAGATACGTGAAGAACTCAACCTTATCACATGTTACAATTGTGGTGACCAAGGACATTATGCAATCAATTTTTAGAAAAGATGAGGTAAAAGACAAGCAAGCCTATGAGAGATCTCAGCCTTGTCACATGTTTCAAGTGTGGAAACAAAGGACACTATGAAAATGTCTGTCCAGAGAAGTTTCATCAAGATCCCAAGCAAGCCAAGATGTAATATAGTGGAAAACTTTTAAGGGTGGTAGTACCCTAGTTGTCTTGAAGCCAATTTGTAACCTCTAGCCTTCCCAAATCTCGGGACGAGATTTATTTTAAGGGTGGTAGCCTGTCAATGTGAAAAGTAAATAAACAAAATAAATAATTATTGAAATTTAGGGTGAAAAGAAACTTTTTTGTTTCTAAATGGAAACATTAAAACCTAACTTGAACAAACTTTGAATAAAAGGGAATCCAACAAGATTCAAATCAAGTGAAATGCATTCTTCATGAATGCATCTTGAAATTTAAACACTTGGAAAATAAACCAAAACTCTAAAACCCTAATGGAAGAAATCATTTCCAAGATCTCTCTAAGACCATGGATTTAATCCATATAAAAATTGAGCAACAATCATTTTAAAATGATCAAGAATGATAAATAAAAATATTATAAAACCATGGAAATTGGTTTCACTTAATTTGGAACCATAGATAAAAACTTATGAATTTAATAAGTTGAAAGGAAATAATGTCCAAAGCTAATAAAGCTCCTATCAAAAATCTATACCAAATGGTGAGCAAAATAATCCTAAATGGATTTTAAAAAATAAACAAATATTAAATAAAATTATACAAATTGTAATCACCAATTTTGGATCTATAAATAAAAACATATGGATTTTATAAGACAAAGAAAGAAATAAATAAATAAGGAATATTTAAAAGCCAAATTAAACCTTGGCCAAATCCATAAGCAAATGGAATAAAGATAATCCAAATCCAAATAAAATAAAGGGATAAAGAATATTCAAATAAAATAAAATGGCCTTAACCAAATTCTATTCCATTTGATTAAAGACAAAATCCCTAATAAGAATGATTAATTAAATCATGGGAAAATAATAATTGGAATTTACCCAAGTGTAATAAAAGTTATTTAATTTAACTTAAATGGAATCAAAGAAATCATCTAAATAAAATTTATGGAATTAAAACCATATTTGATTTCATTGGAATAAAGAAATTTGCCCAAATTAAATGATTAATAATCATATTAAAATACTTTAAATAATTCAAAGTGAATTATTTAACACCCTAATAAATAAATAAAACCTACTGAAGAGGGTTTGATGAAAATATGAATTCAAACAAGAGTTGAAATTATATTTAAAATTTTATTTGAATAAAGGCAAGTGCTTATTTTAAATAAAATAAAAAAACCATCAAAGGATAAGAGAATTATTCCTAAAATGGTATTTAAAATACATATTTAAACAACATTAAAACTTACTGAAAGTTTGGAAAAGTTTTGAATTAAAAAGAGGTTTGAAATCATTTGAACAAATTCAAAACAGAAAAAGAAAACAGAAAAAGAAAACAGAAAAAGAAAAAGGAAACAGAATAAAAAAATAAGAAAAGGTCAGCCCAGCTAAACATAACCCAGCCCAGCAGAGTTTCTGGCCCAACTCGCAGCCCACCTCTCTCCTCCCCCGAACCGTTTTCTTTCACTCATGCGCACACCCGCTCAGTCACTGACCGTGTGACCCCACGCCTAACCATGCACCTCGCTGACTCCAGGACCCCACTTGCCAGTTCATCGTCTTCACCCACCATGACTGGTTCTTCCTCCTCTCTCCCGTTTCAGCTTTGATTCTACGACATAAATTCATCTTAATTCCGTGAGTAATTCGCCTCTGCAATCACGCACGATAAATCGCCCACGTCTCCCTACCTTTCCCCCAGACGCCACACACCCTCTGCCACCAGGCTACGCTGATTTTGCCCGAGACCATCCTTTGCTCCAACGCACTCCGGCGACAAATACGGTGAGAACACGCCGCCCCATCCCCTCTGGTTCACGCTCACTTGATCTCCATCACTTTGCGCATCCACTGACCCCATCCACAAGTCTTCTGGTGACCCATAGCCTCGGCAACAACCTCGACTGAGCGCCTCCATGGTCTGCCTCAACTCCGGCGAGCAGTAGCCGAAAAACCAGCGCGCCCCTTTCCCTCTGGTGAGTTCTTTCACAACCTAGGCAAACTTGCGCACCCTCCTGACACGTTTACTTGATCAATTGCGACCCAGACGCTCGCCTTCGACCACGGCCGTGCGTGCCCATGCCAGAGAGCTACTCCGGCGAGGAATCCCAGTCGACCTCGTGCGCCCCTCGGCCAAAGGAGACTACCTTGAGCATCGACTCGCCACGGCGAACTCGGTGAGCCACTCCACGTCCTCTCTTGCTTTCTGTATCATCGACACCGTCCTCCTCTGACCGCGCCGCCGCCAGCCACCGTCACGCGCCGCCCATTTTTGTCCAAGCTTCTGTGCGCCGTTCGATCTAGATCGTAGAGCTACGATACAATCACTTAAGCGAAGGGGTACGCTAGATCAGAGCCGCACGATCCCCTTTTAATCCAACGCACCACAACACCCGATCCAGCCGAACCGGTATGGTCCAATCAAAACACACCATGTGGCCAGAGTTTTGTTTAAAAACAAAAACATTACTATTAGATGTTAGAATTTGTAAAATTCATAACTTTTGATCCACACGTCCAAATCTTGCAAAGTTTATATCAATGGAATCAGAAATAAGAGTACTTTCCAACCATGCACTTTGTTTAGTGAATTGCTTCTGGAAATTGGTTGTTTTGCAAAAACTTGTATAGGCATATTTTATGTATAAAATTTATTCTAGAAATGTTTTTAGGATAAAATCTTTGGCAAATGGATTGTTTGAACCTACTGACCATAGAAACCAACTTATGGATTTCAAAGTGTGTTTTGTGAAGCTAAATAATAAATCTTTGAATAAAAGCATTTCTTGTTAAATAAAAAAATATGGTTTATGTTTGAAAAATGCTTTTTGAGTAAAACCTTTGGAAATGATTTGATTTAAACTCTCTGACCCTAAACACCAAGTTTTAGGATTTAAAAATATATTTGAGGAACCATATAAAATTATTACTTTGCTAAAAGGCATTTCCAACAACATAAAATATTGGTTTGGTATAAAATGGTTTATAGGTAAAACCTTTTGCAAATGGTTTTAATATGAAACACTTGACCATAAAACACTAACATTTGTGTTTAAAAATATATTTGTCAAACACTAGAAATTATTACTTTGATTAAATCATTTCTAGCAAAACAAGAATGATTCAAATGGCCATTTTCACTAACTTGATATCAAATGGTTTTTGCCACATTTATAAATGACCAATAGGTGTTTTAAAATGTTTATAACCTATTAGAAACCACTTTTCCAAATAAAACTATCTTTGGCATGATTGCATGAATTGCTTTGTTTTTATTATCCTATGTGACGAAATTGCTTGAATGGTAGAATGAATTTGTGCCTTTATTGAATTGTAGTGAAATTTGAAGAGTGTGACTATTGCAAGATCAAGGAGTGAACTTAGATTCTCTACCAAAAAGGCAAGTAGTGCTTCATACTTTTGTCCTATTATTTTCACTATGCATTAGTGATATTTCTAAGTAAGACTTGCATGGAATTTATGCTAAGTATAAACTATACCATGGTAAATCCTAGTAGATGAAACCTTAGTAGAATTTTCCTAAGTTAAGATTCCTACTACTATCATGCTTAGCCTAGCTAGTAGAAAACAAGGGTGGATCATATTCATGCTATGGAATATTTCTAAGTCAAGGACTTGTGTTTTTTTAATAAAACAACTATGTGAATGAATCACCTGGGTGGAACGGTATTGCTTGGATGGATTTTTGTTGAGTGGTTACACAAGTCTAGGGGACTGGTGAAACTTGTGTATCTCACTTGTGGAATGCCACCCAGGAACAAAGAGATTTGAGATGTCAAATGTTGAGAAGCTTCAAGTGCAGCCACTTGGCATTATGGGCTCTGCCTGGATCATATAGGTTGCAATAACTTAGCCAAATGGATAGTTGGTGGTAGGGGATGATAGGTTGGAACGCGTCCATTCTGGTCTAAGGGAAGGCCTCTGAAAGATCTTGTCTCGATGCATGTCGAGTCTTGTGGGGAAAGTGCACCACCTCTCGAGAGTGTAAAATCTAAGTACTTAGCCGTGTCCCCGGCAATGGACAATTTGAGCATCAAGAAATGGAAGCTATCAAGAATCTCCTCATCCCAATTTCTAAGTTATAAACTTGTGGTTGAACAAGGGATAAAGGATCACCAATTTCTATTGGGAGATGCCTCGGGTGATTTTGGCAAACAAATCTTAGTGTTTTCAAATGATAAGGAAAATCTATTTTGAGCAAAGCAAGCCTAAGCTCCACTTATCCAAATGCATATAGATGATAGATACCACTATTCTACCATAGTATCACTTGCCAATACAATTCAAATGTATTGACCCTTGTGGCTGTAACTTATTATGTTGCAGGTTTGTTTGATGTTAGTGAAGTGTGTTGATTAGGATTACAAGTATACAACCAACATGATTGCCTGTGGCACTTTGAAGATGAAGGACTCCATGCTATATAGTTAT
The DNA here is from genome assembly GCA_916181665.1 of Avena sativa. Classification (NCBI taxonomy): domain Eukaryota; kingdom Viridiplantae; phylum Streptophyta; class Magnoliopsida; order Poales; family Poaceae; genus Avena; species Avena sativa. The sequence continues at coordinate 178,395,083 of OV702284.1, read as the reverse complement.
TTATGCTGCATTGTAATGAGATAGCCAAATGAGCTATGTAAGATGTAATGAATTATTTTATTCCTGGTTATAAAGTTGTACTATGACCTTTGTTTCTGTATATTACATCTTAACTATGTATGCTAGCTATTGATCCAGGGACTAGCATTGTAAACACATGGATCTCTACCTTATTAAATGTTGGTACCTCTACAATACCCCTTTGATCATTAGGCATTAGTGGCAGGTTTTTGAGAGATATTTCATCAAATATATGAATAATATCTAGTTTAAACGCGGACGTGGATGGCTATATTTCACATCCATCAATTAGCAGCAGGATCATAAATTTTTGTTCCTAAACGGGGAGATGACCTCATAGGTTCCAATTTTTTCTTCAACAGAAAGTTACCCATACAAACACACATAAGTAATCCGGTAAAATATGTTAAAGTTACTCACAAAAATGAACATCAAAAATTAAATAAAGTTACCCAAAAAGTACATATAGAGTTACCCATGCAGATCATATAAAGTTACCCAACCTAAACACAAGAAGTTATCCATAAATTTTTTGACAAACAATAAAAATTGGCTCGTACATTTTGGAAGACAACTTCTTTGAACTGGGGACACCAACCATCGCAGATGCTGCCGCACCAAGGGTGATGCCAAGATCATCCAAAACAATAGCTTTTATCGCTTTGTCGATGGACCCAACAAACTATAACTTTTTCTTTTTCCCATCCATTGGATTCTCAGCAGGAACATCAGCCAGGACCGGCGGTTCATCATTTTTAGCAGTAGACTGAACCATATGGGACTTCTTTTTTTACGCCTGAAGAATTTCTGAACAGGCACATCGAGAGCTTTACGGCCATCAATACCTGGGCGGTCCGTTGCTACAGCCGCTGTAGGGGTGTCGACCACAGGGTTGGTCACCTCAGGAGCAGATTCATCATGCACAACAACATCTACAAGGGGATCACCAACTGGCGCATCAGCAACATCTACACCGCTGACTGCTCCTTCAACGCGAGTAATATTGCGGTCAGCTGTCGGCTTCAGCGGTGGCATCAAATTAGAAGCAACAGGCGCAGGACGGGGAGAAATAGCTGTGGCAGAGCGCAAAGAATGGCCATGTCCATTCCTCTGAACAATGAGACAATGGTCGATCTCTTCGTCATTGCTTTCATCATCATTATCAGGAAAGTCTGCGTCCATTGGGGGGACATCAGATATTTTCAGAGACCCCGGAGGTCTATCCTAGGCGCCCATTCCACGACAACTTGCAGAGTGAGTAGCAGGGGCAGCATATTTCTGCGGTGCCCCCATACATCTGGCCTGCGCGCCCCTACCACGACCGCCTGCAGCGCATGTAATATCTGCACCAGCAGAGATTGAGGATGTCATACTGCTAACAATATCTGCAGCAACACCAGCAAACTGCTCTGGCATCTCAAACACCGCCTCCCCTTGAAGGGCTATCCATCCTTGTACAAGCGAGCTCAATGCTCCAATAATATCAGATGCGAACCTACCTATCAGATTGGAAACCTGTGCTCTATGCTAAAAACGGAAAATAAAAAACATACACGAGTTACAACATAAAATATATAGAGTGACAAACATGACAGAAAAATATAGTTACCCATACAAAATAATATAAAGTGACCCACAAGAGAAAATTTAGCTGTCCACACTGCATCATATAAAGTTACCCACGTTGTAGCATAAAAGTTACCCACATAGTGCAACTAAAGTTACCCAGAACATACAACTAAAGTTACCCACAAAAAGCAGAATAAGGAAAAAGTAACTTAGCTTGTACATTTAAAAGACATGATTTCTTCATGTTAGGTAATGAAAACTATTGGCAGAAAACACACCTGATTAGGGCAAGCTGGGTGTGAATTAGTGTTGAACCACTTATCAAAACCTTTGGCACCTCCAAACAATGAATGATTAATACCAAACTCAGGTTTGAGCTGCACAAGTTACAATAAAAATGAGTATTAAGTAGCAAACAGAAGTGATAAATAGCTGGAGAGGAAAACATGAAACAAATATAAGAAGGATGACAAAAATATACCCCGATCTTGCCATACGATCCATCTTGGTTCAAATCAGCAGCCAAAACTTTGTCAATGTTCTCAGCAGACCAGATGTTGACTGCGAAACGACCCTTTGGCAGATCAATGTCCATGCCGATAATATCAAGAGAGTCGATATACAACAGCTTCACGAACATAAAAAACAGAAACAAAAACAAAAACAAAAATTTATCGCTTCCAAGCATAAAGAACACAAGTATCTCAAACAATAAACAAATTTTACATTCCATGAATATACCTGCAGATGGAACAAACGACCCTTGTTAAATTTCTCCTCAGAAAGTGCATTATGGAGTTCGTCGACCACAAACTTGCACCAGTTCAGGTCAGTCACATTGGCGATATTCGCCTACAAAAAATAAAAATAAATAAAAATATTGAGGTGACCCAAAACTAACTGCAAAAAAGGTTACCCACCAAAAACTACATAATATGTACCCAAAAGAATACTGCAGAAAGTATCCACATAAAAAAGCATAAAAATGATACCTAAAAAGGAAAGTAAGCACACCTCTATAAACTTACCCATAAAGCTTTACTAAAATGACCTAAGTAGTGCACTAAGAGTTATCCACAAACAACGCATGGAATATATATGAAAAGGGATAAAATCATGCAGAGTTAAGTTAACCCATAGAGGATACCACAAGTGACCCATCAAGCTTTACTGAAATGACCCAAGTAGTGCACTAAGAGTTATCCACAAACAACACATGGAATACATAGGAAAAGGAATAAAATCATGCTGGGTTAAGTTACCCCATAGAGGATACCACAAGTGACCCATCAAGCTTGACTGAAATGACCCAAGTAGTGCACTTAGAGTTATTCACAAACAACACATGGAATATAAAGGAAAAGGGATAAAATCATGCAGACATAAGTTACCCTATAGAGGATACCACAAGTGACCCATCAAGCTTTACTGAAATGACCCAAGTAGTGCACTAAGAGTTATCCATAAACAACACATGGAATATATAGGAAAAGGTATAAAATCATGCATAGATAAGTTACCCATAGAGGATACCACAAGTGACCCATAATGAAAACTAAAAGTTATCCACATAAATGTAAAGAAGTTATCCACTATTGCAGACAAGTGAAATCACCCTTAAAAAGAAGAAACTCACCATCACACGGTAGACCCTGTTGCTGACATGGTTCCTCGTCATAGGCCTAAGGATTGTGGAAACAAGGAACAACAAATACATCTTCTTGAATGTATCATCCGAAGCGATCATATCCACCGGAAGCTGGCACACCCGAGAAACAAAAGGGGTGGACACATCATCAGGGAACAATATAGGACCCAGACTAGCTTCAAAATCAGAATGGACACCATAGAAAACCTCCTCCCTGCCAATGGGTAAACCGAGGGTGCAGAAGGATGAACGATCATCCAACGGGATCCTTTCGTGACTAGGGATGGCAAACTCATGAGTTCTCAGATCATACAAACTCGCCAGCCACTTGATCCGACCAGAATGCAGGTAGAAAAGCATGCTATCGACCTCCATCACAGCCACCGCTGCCTTCTGGCCTTCATCAATTTGTCTTATATCTTAACAAACGCAGAGGGCAAAGCCCTGTTCCGAACATTCTTATTCCATGCAGGAGGTCCATCACAATCATTCGTAGGGGTTCCGACTGCTTTCCTCTTTTTCGGCTCCATTGTACTTCCTGCACAGATAACAAAAAGAAAAAAATAATCAGAACCATTGAAACAACAACAAAAAAGTGCTAACATATAATGATCTACAAAAATGAGGTAACATGCTCATGAAAAAAAATTGATTTGAATGACAACACAAAGGAAACCTATATATTATAGTATAGGAACTAGAAAACTTACAGTACACAAAATTATAGGAGCAAACAACAAAAGAGGTAACATGGTAGAAGTGTAAACATGCGGACTGCACATTAACACCCGGAACACGGCATCGCACATTTTCATCATCCTTCCTACGAATGCAAAACTGAGGCCAACACGGCAATTCAGAACAAATTCATTTGCACAAACCGTAGGTAAAAACTGACCTAACAACCTGACACATATGTACAAGCAAGAGTTACCCACACATACCCTGTATGGAAGGAGTTGTGCCTATCCATTATAGTAATGGAAAAACATACAGATTCATGCTATTTTCCTTGGTGTCGAGCATGACTGTACTTTAAAATGCTGATTAATGAAGGGTTCACTACAGATTATAGAAGTGTGTCTGAATTAAGATTGCTATGTTGTCCTATAGCCTATAGGTGGACGGCTGGGGAGCAAAGCACAACAATGCATTACAAAGAACACCACCTCCACAAAATCATGCCGTGGACACTACACACCTACAACCAGGCAGAGCACTGGCCCTCCTCGGCAACCCCTATCACGGTACACAACCCTCCATCGAAAATCAGGCCGTGCAACTACCCCAGAAACGTGACCACCTCATCCGCATAAAAACCCTACTAACAAGGTCATGCAGCGCCACCTAAACTCGGGCCCCGCCTCTGATGCTGCCCAAATCGAACAAGGACGTACACACAAACAGAACCTCCATCCGAAACAGGCCATTCTCCACCGCAAAGTATGGAGCCCCCTCTACCGCAAGCCAAAACATGGTGAGTAGTGATGGCTTTACGCCATTCCTACCGCCGAGCGAGATAGAGCGAGGAGTAAATGGAGCGAGGGAGAGGAAGGAGGAGGGCCAGACTTGCGCTCGCGAGATCGATCCCGAAAAACTTGTCGGAGGCTCGCCAATCGGATGTGATTTGGCGCGAAATGGTGCTGAAAAAAGCGGAGATGACAAGCGTGAACTGCTGCTCCGTTTGGCCCTCGAGCAAGGATGAAATGGAGCGAGGGAGAGGGAGGATGATACATCCATTTTGCATCACCATTCTATATCATAATTTACTGTTATTCATTGATATATTTCATATTAAGAGGTGATACTAATGTTATTTCATCTATTTTTGCATGATGGATGATTCTTGGAGGATGAATTGTCGGAGTCAGGATTCTGATGAAAAAGAGGTGTTTAGATGCAATTTTCACGAAGATCAGAAAATACCAGAAAATACATGGAAAATCATATTTTTCCAGAAGACGAAGGATGCCAGAAGGGGAGGCTGAGATGGGCCACATGGGGCCCACACCACCATGCGCGGGCCACCCTAGGCCGCACCACCAGGGGGTGTGGCCACCCTGGCCCACCTCCTGCTCTGCCCTTTCATCTATATATTCTCCTTTAAACCCTAATACACGGGGAGCGACCACAGAAAGATTCCGCCGCCTCTGCGAGGCAGAAACTACAGAAATAAAGAGCTCTCCGGCAGACAGATTTCTGCCAGGGAAATTCCTTCCTGAAGAGGGTATATCGTCGCCATCAACACCGTCATCAAGCTAGAATTCATCGAGATCATCATCATCCACACCACCATCTCCACCAGCACCATCATCACCACCCATCCCACTGTAACAATTGTGTTGAATCTTGCATAGTTCTTAGGGGAAACTTTCCCGGTGTTAATTACTTTTGTAGTTGATGCTTGTGAGTGGAACCATTGAATTATTGTTTATGTTCATATTGTTATTCATCATCATATCATCTTTGATATTGATCCATATGATGTCTCGTGAGTAGTTCGTTTAGTTCTTGAGGACATGGGAGAAGTCATGTTGTTAGTAGTGGAATTGTGTTGAGGTATTATTCAATGGCTTGATATTTAAGTTGTGGTGCTATTCTTCTAGTGGTGTCATGTGAACGTCGACTACATGATACTTCACCATTTATGGGCCTAGGGGAATGCATTGTGTATTTGGATACTAATTGTGGGGTTGCTGGAGTGACAGAAACCTGAACCCTCGTTAGGAAACCTTTGCACAAGGGAGTGTAGGATCTCAGATTTTAATGCCATGGTTAGGTTTTTATCTTAATTACTTTCCTATAGTTGCAGATGCTTGCAAGGGGTTTAATCACAAGTATGTATTAGTACTACTAAGGTCAGTACATTAGCAGAGGTTAACCCACACATCACTTATTCAACCAAATAAGATTAATCAACTATATGAAATGAAAGCACTTGACAGTATTCCCATGTCTCCTCGAGAACGTTTGGTCCTCATAAGTAATACAACTGGCTTGTCCTTTGCTAAGAAAGGATTGGGACACTTGCTGCAATTATTTGTTGTCTTTATTTACTTGCACTTTATTTCTTTACTTTATCAAAAACCCTAAAAATCCGTTTGCTAAGTATTTACAGGGATTTCCTGCTCCAAACCACTACTCAACACTTTCTGCTCCTCGTTGGGATCGACACTCCTATTTATCGAAAGTACTACAATACACCCCCTATACTTGTGGGTCATCAAGACTATTTTCTGGTGCCGTTGCCAGGGAGTGAAGCGCTATTGAAGAGTGGAACTGGTAAAGGAAACTTCTACTGTGAGTATTGCTTTTTATTTCTGTTTGTTACTTTGTTTCCAATATGGATAACCCACTTGGTTTCCTATTTGGGAAAGCTACTCCCATTTCTAGGGTAGTAGATGAACCACCACTTGTTGACATATATCCTTTTAAGATACCTACAAGAATTATTGATCGTGTTATGGATAACTATTATTTTGGGGATGGAACTGTCCATTCTGGTGATCACTTGCTTTTTATCAATGAATTACGCGGGTTGTTTAAGTGTGCAGGTATCACAACGAAACAAGTTAAGAAGAAGTTACTCTCTATATCATTGAAAGGAAGAGCTGAATAATGGTATAAGCTGCTGAAGAATGGACAATCTATGGAATGGGAGGAAATAGTACCTCTCTTTTATTCTAAATTCTATCCTCCCAGTGAGATTCATAAGGATAGGAATCAAATATATAACTTTTGGCCTCGTTATGGAGAGAGTACAGCCCAAGCTTGGGGAGACTGAAGTTACTAATGTTTAAATGTCTTATTCATGAACTCCCTAATAATATTATTATCAATAAATTTTATGCAAGGCTTTCTCTTCATGATAAAGATTTATTAGATGCTTCTTATGCTGGATCATTCACACGTATGAAGGAATAATCTAAATGGGATATTCTAGACCATATTCAAGAGAATACTGAAGCATGGGAGAATGACAAAGGAAGAAAGTCAGGTATAAATTATGATTATGAATGCATTAAATCTTTTATGGGAACTAATGACTTTCATGATATTAGTACTGAGTATGGTCTTGATTCTCAAAGCATTGCCAATTGTTTTAAAGCCTTTGCCTCTTATATTGAAATTCCTAAAAAGAAGTAGGACAAGTACCATGCACCCTATAAAGATGTTGTTAATCATGTTCCTGCTAGAAACACTAAAGTTTGTACTGTTGATCCTATTTTATCTGAACCTTATATTGAGAAAATACCTTTCCCTGCCAAGGTAAAGGAACATTCTATTATAGCTAATGTGGTTAGCAAAAGTACAAAGAAAGCTGTTGAACTTGATGAACAATTAAATATTGAACATGTAGTAGCCATTGTGAAAGATCTTGTAACTAAAAATGTAGAAGATGGGCACATTATCTTTTGTGAAGATGCTTCTAATATTGTCTCTCATCCTAGTAAATCTAGGAAAGCTAGTGTCACTGTGCTTTCTTTTAGAATTGGTGATCATTGCTATTATGGTTTATGTGATATTGGTGCAAGCTTTGGTGCTATTCCTTATGAGCTTTATAGAGAAATTATGCATGAAATTGGTCCTTGTGAACTTGAGGACATTGATGTGGTTATTCACCTTGATAATAAGGAAACCATTTGCCCTATTGGTATTGTAAGAGATGTGGAAGTTCTTTGTGGTAATCTTAAATATCCTGCAGATTTTCTAGTGCTTGGTTCAGCAGCTAGTAAAACTTGTCCTATCATTTTTGGTAGACCTTTTTTGAACACTTGTGGATCTATTATAGATTGTAAGATGGAGAAAGTTTTAACTAAGTTTGATGGATAATCTTATGAGTTTAAGTTTTTCAAATTTTCTAAAGCTCCTTATGAAAATAATTTGCCCAATGAGGATTTTAGAGTTGAACAACTTGCTTCCATTGATCTAGTTTGGGACCTTAGACCTCTTTTTGATGATTCTAAGTATGCTCATTTTGATGATAAAGTTGTTTCTTGTGATAGTTATATAGGTAACTTTATTCAAAGTGCTACTAAAAGTTATTATGAGAGAGGGAAACATGGTTTTATGCATCTCAATAATATTAAGTTTCCCCGCTTTATGTTGAAAGCTTTGAAGTTGCACTTGTTTTGTCTTCCTATGCTAGTATCCTTTTTTTCAATAATTTTTTTTCTTATGAAAATCCCTTGTATAGGAAGTGGGTTAGACTCAAATGTGTTGGATATTTGCTTCTTGGTGCTCTTTTTCACTTGAAATTCATATCTCCTATGAGAGCATCATTGAAATTATCATGCCCATCTTAATGGCTATAAAGAAAGAGCTTTTGGGAGACAACCCATTTTAGTTTTCTTTGGGTTTTTGTTTCTTTGAGTCTTGGAAGTTATTACCTATATAATAACCGCTTCTTATCCTTTTTGTTTGGTTTTTGTGTCAAGATGAACCTCTTTTGAGAAGTAGGTGAGTTGTGAGAAGTAGTTGTCCTGAGACAAATTTATGTGATGCATTGTAAAAATTCATGAAAGATCTCAGTACGTTAGATGGAGTTGTAGTTTTCTGTGCTTGTGCCCCAAGTTGTTATCCAACTTTCGTTAGTTTTGCACTTTTTGATTTGAGCAACAAAAGATTTTTGAAAAAATCAATCTTTGCCTACTTGCCTCTTAAATCAACTTCCTTTTAATTTCTTTTTGGCCTTTTGAAAGGAGTTTCTACAATAGATTTTGTTTTGATGGATTTCAGTTGAAATTTGAACCCAAAGGTTCTTTGTTTTTGCATACACTAATGTTACTAATAAAGAGTGTGTGAGGCTTTGTATGAAAGGAACTTCCAAGTGTTGGAGAGAAGGAATCTGCAGAGTTCGTTCCCGAATAGGTAAAAGTGCTGAAAACGGAAGGTTCGCGAAAAACTTTTCTTTTTATATTTTTGCAGTTTTTATTCCATACGGAAGGTAATGAGTAATCAGCAACTTTGTCTTCACTTTAGTTGATGTATATGTTGACTTCCTTGACTTCATTAAAGAACTTGAACTTTTGGTGATGATTCTCTTGAGCATAAGTTGATGTAGACGTCGTCTTTATTGGCTTCAGAATCTAGCAGGAAGGGTTAAGAGAAGATACGTTGAGTATGAGCACACTCAGTAAGTTCACTAAAAAGGAGGGTTTGATGCACCAGCTACAGCCACATACCATAGGTCATAGGCAATGCAGGTTTTCATAAACATTTCTTCAAAGGTTGCTTTTATTCTGAAAAGCTATGTCCGTCAACCTTCATAGGTTTAACATAACTTTCATGGAGTTCCTTTCCTCCGCGTTTGTAGCTCCTTCCCGGAACAGGGAGTAACAAGTTACAGTTCTTACACTCTGCATAGGTGCGTTACTTTACCCATGAGAGATCTTAGCTTTGTTTCACATCTGGTCCGCGAACCCGTTCACACTTCCTTGGTATGAGGCCCAGACTAAGATCCAAGCCAATCACTGCCCTTCTCCGTGACCCCATATGTCTGAACGATCCTTCGGGTCAGACTACATCTCCATTAAGCCCCCTTTTGGGCAAGCTACAACCATGATGAGTTCCCGAAGACTCCATGAGGCGGTTGTGCCCCTAGCAAGCTCTAGAAAGATCCAACTATAACTCCAACAACCTATCACAGATAATCTAGACACCAAAATCGTGGGGTCTAAGGATGTCCACCCATATGTTGGATCCACACAAGGAATCACAACGTAAGGTCGTCTTGCCTACATATGAAAGGAAGATCCAGCTGACTTCTTTGTCCCATTCCAAATCTCATGGTTAAAGCCGTAATATACGGCACAAGAATCACTATCGATATTGGTGGTTAAGTTCTAGATAATATGTTCATTTACCACCAGAACTTTCATAGTAGGTTATTACCTCTTAGTAAATAACCTATAATCATATTATTACGAAAATAGAGTTTTCTGACCTTTTTGAAATCCAGATGATGATAACACTATATTTCCAAAATATTTTATTAGAAAATAACCAAAGGACAAAAGCAAGTGTTAACTTGACTTTTGTGATTGCAACATTATGCACTCACAGTGTTTAAGACAACAGAGGATCCAATATCTGAAATCAGCATCATTGGTCCGGTAAGGACTAATGTTTAAAGAAGCAATATGTTGTGATGCATAAGTAATGTAATGCATTTTGTAAAACTCCCAAAATGTATCCCCAACATTATAGTAAATTGAATTTAATATTTGGTTTATTTTCTAGTTTACTTCACAAGCATTTATCTTTATGAGAAACACAAGTCTTAGCATACAAATGTAAAAGTAGAGCACAAATCATTTTAAGATTAGAATTAATTATTATTTGGTAATTAGGATGAAAGTATAGGTGTTGGGTTGTTAAGAGTTGAAGGACTTATTATAGGGTTCCTGTTTGAAGTGGCAAAAAGAATAACCTTTGAAGACAATATTGTTCGTGAGAAGAGTATTAACTTTGAATTCTAGTATTAAGTTTATGGTTCCTTATATTTATAAATGATGTTGAGCTATTATATTTTAATTGGTTGTATAAGTGACCAAAGTTAACTATAAAAAACATGAATAAACTTCAAATAAAATGTTTATGATTGTTTAGACCAAAGTTAACTATGAACTAGAAGTGAATCTTAAGGTGTAGTGAGTTTATAATATCATCAAGTTTTAGGGTTTTGATAAGTATAATTATGAATGTGGGATCATTCACTTTCAATGAATGATGAGTTTAATAACATGCAACTTATTAATGGGAGCATAATTAGAGGATCTTAGTAATTTGTTAGGAATTGAAGTCATGTTACTAATGATCGGGAGATAAATATCATTCACCATATTATATGTGAGTGCTACACATTATTAATTTAATACTGTTTGGTTTTAATTCGATATTAATATCACTATTCAAAAAATAGGCCAAATCAGCGATTAATAAACCGATTAATCGCTACTAGGGGCCTGACCGTGTCGATTACCACTAATCCTTTGTGTTAATCGTTTAGCCCGATTAATAGGTCTGACACTCCGATTACTAGGTATGTTCCCGATTAACCACTACACTTCGTTAAAAAAGTTGCAAAATTATCAACACATATCGCCCATCCATCCATTATCCCGCCCTAATGAAGTAGGTTTTGCGAAGCTCCCATTCGATCCCTGCCTCCAGGAGCTTGATTTCAGCCATCACCAACTAGTTCCTTGTCGTTGTTGACCAGCTCCTCGTAGTTGCCGACCAGACCTCAGATACAAGAGCTCGAGCGTCTTAAGGATCTCACCCGGGAGCTTAAGGATGATGATTCATACGTGTTTTAGATACTTATTTTTGTAGGCTGCACCGATTAGTAGCCAACCGATTAAATCAGTTAATCGTCCGAATTCCGATTAATCGCTACTCCCAAGCCAACCGAGCAGCTAACGATTATCGATTTCCTTAACATTGATTAATATATTAAAAGAGTATTATAAAGTTAATGGTTACATTTAAGCCTGATTATGAATCCAAGTTATGGTTTTGGAATTAGTATTTACATATAAAATATTTAAGGTTTAATATAAAATTGTGATTATTTCTTACTTAAGAAATGTTGTTAAAGAATTTACCAAGTTGGTATTTGATAAAATAGCTAAGGATTTATTACTTTGAAATCTTTAAAACCTTACTAATAATATATTTAATATTTTCTAGTAGAATATATTTATTCAAAATCTTAAAAATGATATTTATTTATTTTTAATTATTATTTTTATGTTTATAAAATCCACAAAGGATTAAATATCCTTGACTATTTGCTTCAAGTTTTATTTGTAAAATAAATAAATTAATATATTTATAAAATATTAGATTTATTATATGCAAAATGACTTTTTATTCATTTTTAGAATTTTTTCTTATTTTATGAAATTCCACTTAGGATTTAAGGTTGTTAATATTTATTTGCATTTTATTTAACGTAAATAAGTAAAATTATATTTTTCTTAGGTAGATATTATTTTTGTGGTCTTTTTGATATATTATATATATTTTTGTGATTTTTCCATATTTTTCTAGAGCTCAAATTTTCACAGGAGTATTTTGTCATTTTTTAATTTCGTCATAATTGATTTTTTATAAATATTTTGAAAAATGGTCCTAGCCTTGGGGCTGGCCTAGTTTAGGCCCAACTCGGCCTAACTAGTGGTCTAGACCACCCGCGATTTACTGGGTTAGTCGACCCAGACTCACATGCCCTCCTCTCGTCCTGATCCCTTATGTTCCTCCCATGACACCGCGGTGTTGCCGCCGTCACCGCCTGTCTCCGGTGTGCTCCAGCCTTCTTGACTGCCACTGCCATTGATAAAAGATGCGGTCCTCTCTAACCTACACTCTTGTCCAACTCGATTTGGAAATTGAGCTTTCATCCAATCGCCCCCTTTCATCAACCGGTGCTAGGGTTCGGCGATGTGCCATCGCCGCTTGCTGGGTTTTACTCCCACTACTAGGGAAAATCCTACTCGAGGATCATATGGAAAGCCATTAGAGTTTCATTAGGGATGCGCCTCGAGTGCCGCGACTCAAGTATTTGTTATGTGAGGCTCATATCAATATGCGGCTCCTATAAACATATAGGAGGTATGCGCCTCGCATATGTAGCTTATACAAGGCGCATCCCTAATGCGACTCTAGTATGTATTCCAGACGCGCCTTGGTTATTTCTGTCATATGCGCCTCCAATAAGTATAGAAATGCGCCTCAAATAGCAATTTCAAATTTTAAATTTTATAGAACCACAATACAGTCCAGAATACATAATACACAGTTATTATACAGTCCAGAATACAGTATAAACATCATAGAATTTCCAGAAAGTTGCAATTGGCCAAAACATAGTATAACCAACACTAATATATAAGAAAGGCTTAGTGGAGAAAGGCTTATGGAGAATAATTCCTTATTCTCCAACTATCCATAAGAACCTAGACATCAAAAGCAACCTGGAACTAAGTTAACAACTAGGACCACTTCTCCACTTGAACTAAGCTAAGAACCTAGACATCAAAAGCAACCAGACACAACTTGAAGTTCACTACATGTCCGAATAGCATATTAAAGGAAGTTCACTACATGTCCGACAAACATGGAACATAGCTACTCGACCCTTTTAAGGATCATCTTGAGACCTTTCTCCGAGAACCCATGGAACCATAATAGGTAGACTTCACCCTCTTTCATCTTGGTCTTCCTCACCACCTTATTCCAGTTGGAGGTGATCTGGACTCCTACATTGCTTCCTATGACAGATATGACTATCACTATAGCAATGCTTCTCCCCTTCCAAAAACCTTGATGTTTGTTGGCAAGTTCATGTATTTCTTGATCAAGGAATAGTTGTACTTCCTTGCAAAGTACTGCATAAAAGAAACAAAAGGAACATTAATTCACAGAAATGGAGGTGATCGAGGCATGAAAGCAACAAACATAGATGTGTCTTGTGTGCATAGAAATGGAGGTGATTGACAGAAATGCATACCATTTTTACGCATCGCCTATCTATGTGTGTATCCTGAATAGTGCCAATATAGATGTGTCTTGTTGGTCTCTCACGAGATACCTCATTCAGAAAGTCAACTTTCTAACAGTCCAAAGCCACACGGTTCACAAACACACAACATTTATCAAAGGTGAATCTCATTGCCTTTACTCTTAGGCCTACATGTAAGAGACACATACTTAGCATGTAAGAGACATATACATAGAAGAGACATACTTAGCATGTAATAGACATATACATAGAAGAGATATACTTAGCATGAAAGAGACATATTTAGCATGCAACAGCATATACATAGAAGATTACCTCGAATGGTAGTAGCTCTAGCTTCATGAGTAGCAACACGCCGCTTAGCAGCAGCACGCTTGCTAGCAGTAGCAGCTTCATGAGCAGCATGCTTCCTAGTAGCTGCACCTTCACGGAGAGTGCACCGCGGCTTCACGGGCAACCGCTTCATCATTAGAACTAATGTCGATGATTTCGACATTTTGCGCATTCTCGACATATATGTCTATAGAGGGTTTCATCACAACAGAGTAAAGCAATGCAAATAAGGCAAATCACAATCCGGCGCCAGCATGATGTACTTACTGCTCCAGAGATGTGATCCCGAGTTACCCCACATAAGAAAACATCAAGAAACACAAACAGATATCAACAAAAAATAACAAAACATCAAGAAACACAAACAGACTTAAGCAGTCATCCAACAATAGTCCTCTTCACCAAAAAATAATTAATAGGGGTATCTATAGATATAACCAAATAGTGTACTATCTTAAACCAGCAGTAAAAAGTTCAGTTATAAAAAAATAGCAAGATAAGTGAGACCATACCAAATACATCAAAGCTATTATGCTATATAATGACAAAACAACAGGGGTAGGAAGGTAGAAGCAGATCCCAAGTTCAAAGCAAGCTTTAACAAGGTCTATCAATTAACCAAATCATCTCAATCATTGACCAAATATCTTATGATGGATAGGATCATTTTATCTATAGTAAGACATGTCCTACTTCTCCTCTATCTAGACAGGGACACAAATTTAGCAAACCACTCTATGAGATAAGCCAGATATAATTCACAAAACCTAACATAAGCAATTAGACAGAGTTCATATATGTGATGAACATAACCACATACTTAATATAGACAGGGTCAATTCCTCACTAGGATCACAAAACACATGCCCAGCAATTCCTCACTAGCAATTCAACCTAAACTAAACCAAATCCTAAACCTAAACTAGCAGGGAGGGAGAGGGGCGGATCACCTGTAGACTCGACGACATGCATGGTTCAGCGATGGAGGCCCCTCCTTCTTCAATTCAGAGAAGCGGTGGGCGGGCAAACACTCCTTCTTCGATATAGTGAAGCGATGGGCGGGCGAACCTTCTTCTGGCTCCTCCTTTGCAAATTGGACGACGACAAGCAGTGACGAGCAGGCGCTTGCGAGAAGAGATAAAGAAAGGGGAACGAGAAGTCGATGCGCGCTGCTGACCTTGGGTCGATGGGAAAACTTACACGATTCACATTCATCAAGATGCGACTTGTATAACTTTCCATGCCCTAGTGAAATAGACTACACATGAAGTGTTTATCACAAAAGGATTGCTAGATCAGTGGCTATACACCCAGTCCCTTGGCCACCCAGGTTCAAATCCTGGTGGCCAATTTTTTTGGAACTAAAAAAACAAATATGAACTATAAAAAATAGTCTAAAATTAATATGAACTATAAAAATAGTCTAAACCACTTCATAAAACCAGAGTTGTGGCACCTACCAAAACTGGGCCCACACAACTTACTCGAAGTGCATCTTCTCCATATGCGCCTCAAGTATTTGAACTACGAGAGGCACATATGGAGAAGATGCGCCTTGAGTAAGTGGGGGAAGCCAAATCTAGTCTATACATGCGATATAGGAGACGCATCCCTCAAGGATGCGCCTCAAGTAATAATATACAGGAGGCGCACCGTTTAGACATGCGCCTCATGTATTTAGTGGAGGTGCATGTTTGAGGGATGCACCTCTATAAGCATGTCTCCTATAGGCTTTTCCCTGGTAGTGTCTGGTGCCTACTCGCTCGGTGTGGTCATCAACCTAGGGCAGGTGCAGGATGTTGTGCCTGTTATGGGTGATCCCTGTGCCGCCCTGGTGGTGGAGTTTGATGTCGTGCGATGAAGTGACGCTCTTTGTGCCACCGTGCCACAGTTGGTCTTGGTGATGGTAGACGGTGAACCTTTCCCTATGGTGTGCCATATCGGTCGCGCGGGCTCTGCCCCGCCATGCCGTTGTGGTTCTGCCATGGGCGTCAGGTACACGCCGGGATCCTTCTCTCTCCCCTTTCCTCTGTCTTTCCCACTCACCACAATTGATCTACTTAGGGTTTTCCTGTACGGGTTTGTGTGTAGCTCACAGTAGCTTTGCTACTTATTTTACTTAGTGAGTTTAATTTAACGATTCCTATGAGTGGTGATTTATTATTTGACCTGTACATTGTTGCTTTGTACTGATCTATGTATCACACCATTGAAATTTATATGTGTTTTTAGATGGATATTACTATGAATAGCCATAGATTCCAATGTTGATTTTGAATTTAAACACAGTCAGAGTAGTCTCTGAACTGGTGTTGATGGTTTTGGTTTGTGCTTCACTAAATCATGTACTCAATGTTGCCTGCTACTTGATACAGTATACACGATAGTGTACATAGTGGTACTTTACTTAGCATTATCTGCCATGTGAGTAGCTTGGATAAAAATTATCCAATTTTGGATGTCCAGGTATAAAGCTGTTTGAGAAAACTTAGCTCTGGCTAGTGATATAAAGTCTAAGGCCTTGTCTTGGGCAAGAATATGTGCTTCTAATGATTTCTTCTTCTTTGGTAGTGTTAATGTGATGATTTTCTAATCAATCATGATACAAAACACCTATTGAGTAGTTTTGTTCTGAAGATAGATGATTCCTATTTTACTGTATTAGGAAGATGCACTACAAGAAAATTATCCTTTTACAATGGACGATTTTCGTTGTTGGATGTCCATTTTTCGTGGTTGAAAATCCTTCTACGACGGATGACCATCGTGGTATAAGAACCATCACAAATGAATCTACCATGGTTTTCTAGACCGTGGCGAATCGCACCCTTTAGCCACGAAAAGTCGTTCCATCGTAGATCTGTTCGCCAGCCGCATTGACTGCTGATGTCATGCAAACTGCCATGTGACGAGTGCCATTAATAGCCAGTTAGCATGTTAACTGTCAATGAAACCGTGGTAGAAGCCAGGACCAACCAAGACCTGATAATTATTAAGCGGGCCAACCCATTCAGAAAGCCCAATTGGATCATGGCCCATTACTGTTTCGTCTTGCACTGTTACAAATGGGCCCATATGTGCTTCCGTAGGCGGCCCGTAAACTTTCTGGACTGTTACTTTTTGCACATACACTATTTGAAAATGGCATGTTTACACGACCCATAAATATCTGGGCCCGTTAGTGTTCCGCCCTGCACTGTTCAAGATGGGCCCGTATGGCCAGCCCTCTTTGGCCCGTAACCTTTCTGGCCCATTACTGTATAGCTACGCACTCTTCAAAACAGGCGCATATACTTTGGGCCTGTTACTGTTTAGGCCCGGTAAATATCTGGCCCATGTTCTGGCCTGTTATTGTTCTAACCTGGTAAGTTCCTCGGCCTGTTACTGTTCTAGCCTGGTGAAAATTCGGCCTGTTACTGTTCTGGCATGCTACGATCCTAGACTTTTTCTGGCCTGGAATGCTACTATTCTGGCCCGTTACTGTTTCGGCCATTTAAGGTTTTGTCCCATTATTTTTCCGGTCCCTTACTGTTTCGAGTGTTACTGTTTCGGCCTTTTACTTTTCAACATGTTACTGTTCCGGCCTGTTATTGTTTAGAGCGGTTACTTTTTTGGCCTGTTACTGTTTCGGCCTGTTACTGTTTTGTCCTGCCACTGTTATGGCCAGCCACTATTACATACCTTTACTGTTACTAATCTCGCATGTGGGTCGGCCCCATAACTTTTACGGCCTTTTACAATTTCTGCATTTCTAGAGCCCATTTCAATATCATAAAAGGTGTACAACTTGTGAGGATTTTACTGTTTATCGTCGGCCTAATATAATACAATACGGGCAAATATAGAGCATGATACTGTACCCTAATCGACCTGGATAGCGCAGGTACGGTACCTCCTAACGCTATGTGTGGACGATATCAACTAAATTCCTACATGGCCTATGCAATTAGTCTATATATTACATCAAATGCAAACTAAAAATTATTATATATTATCAACTCAAGGGAAAGAAAAATCGGCATTTCAGTTGGCAATCGAGTTGATAGCAGTCCTCAATTTGCTTTCTCCATCACATGCATCCCCTTTTGAGTGTGACATCTACGTTGGAAAACAAACTTGAGACATGATCTTGTATCCCCCTCTTTGGTGCCGATAGCAATAATTGCATTCTGAAACTAAGTAATAACAAGTTAATACATCAAACAAGAAAAACTACTCATTTAACTGATACGACAGGAGCTATGAACATGAGTTTACTATTGGTCAATGGTTTAAATATATTTACCATCACGTCAAACAAACAAGACAAACAAGCATTAAACAAGTGTGCCTACCGTGAAACGAGAAATATAACAATGTGTGTGGCTTAGAATTTCAGCAAATATAAACTAGCCAGGTCATTTCAAGAAATATATATAGAAGAATAAACCAGAAGAATAAACCAGACAATGGCATTTAGTTACTGTCGTAGCAAATAATGAACAAGACAAATTATAACGGCATCATGCGGGAACTTGTAGAGCAGGAATGCAAACCACAAATGAACTATACAATAGATGATAGTTAGGTCGTTACTTAGGACGAACCAGAACCAAATATGAAATATAATGGCATCGCTTGTGAAACTATAGAACAGGACAGACAAGCATTAGACAAGTGTGCATACAATGAAATGAGCAGTCAAACAAAGTGTTTCTTAGAATTTTAGCAAATATAAACTAGACAGGTAATTTCAACAAATATATATGGAAGCAGTTTTATATCCTAGAAAGCAAGAGACATTGGTTGAATCAGAATTTGCGGTGAGCTACACAATGGCATGCGGTTACTGTCATACCTAAGAATGAACCAGATAGAAATTATAATGGTATCATACTAGAACTTGCAGAGAAGGAATGCAAACAATGAATGAACTACACAGTAGAGGATAGTTATGTCATTGCTTAAGGATGAAACAACACTAGATTAGAAATATAATGGCGTCTCTGGTGAACCTATAGAAGAGGACAAGCAAGCATTATACAATTGTGCCTACAATGAAATGAGCAATCAATCAAAATGTTTCTTAGAATTTCAGCAAATATAAACTAGCCAGGTCATTTAAACAAATATATATGGAAGCAGTCATTTATCCTGGAATGCAAGAGAAGTTGGCTGACCCGGAATTTGAGGTGAGCTACACAATGGGCATGTAGTTACTGTCGTATCTAGGAACCGAATAGAAATTATAATGGCATCATAAGAGAACTTGTAGAGTAAGAATGCAAATAACGAATGAACTATATATAGAGGATAGCTATGTCGCTGCTTTGGACGAACCATTAGATATTAAATATAATGGCATTGCTTGTGAACCTGTACAACATGACAAGCAAGCATTACATAAGTGTTCCTAAAAATGAATTGAGCAATCAAACAGAGTGTTTCCTAGAATTTCAGCAAATATAAACTAGTCAGGTCATCTCAACAAATATATATGGAAGCAGTAGGATATCGTGGAATGCAAGAGACATTGGGTGACTCGGAATTTGCGGTGAGCTACACAATGGGCATGCAGTTAATTTGTAGATAATAATGAACGAGAAAAAAATTAAAATGACATCATGCGAGAATTTGTAGAGGAGGAACGCAAACCACGAATGAACTACACAATAGAGTATAGTTATGTCGTTTCTTAAGATGAACCAGCACCGGATTAGAAATATAATGGCGTCTCTTGCAAACTTGTAGAAGAGGACAAGCAAGCATTAAACAAGTGTGCCTACAATGAAATGCAATCAATCAATGTGTTTCTTAGAATCTCAGCAAATATAAACTGGCCAGGTCATTAGAACAAATATATATGGAAATAGTCGTTTATCCTGGAATGCAAGAGATCTTGGGTAACCCAGAATTTGCGGTGAGCTACACAATGGGAATGTAGTTACTTTTGTAGCTTAGAACCGCATAGAAATTATAAATTCATCATTAGATAACTTGTAGAGCGAGAATGCAAACTACGAATAAACTATATATACAGTAGAGGATAGCTATATCGCTGCTTAGGAGGAACCATTAGATATGAAATATAATGGAATTGCTTGTGAACCTATAGACAAGACAAGCAAGCATTAGACAAGTGTGCCTACAAATGAATTGAGCAATCGAACAGAGTGTTTCCTAGCATTTCAGCAAATATAAACTACTCAGGTCATTTCAACAAATATATATGGAAGCCGCAGTATATACTGGAATGCAAGAGACGTTGGGTGACTCAAAATTTGCGGTGAGCTACACAATGGGCATGCAGTTACTTTCGTAGCTAAGAATGAACAAGACAAAAATTATAATGGCATCATGCAAGAACTTGCAGATCAAGGATGCAAACTACGAATTAACTACATAGTAGAGGATAGTTATGTCAGTGCTTAGGATGAACCAGCACCATATTAGAAATATAATGGCGTCTCTTGCAAACCCTTAGAAGAGGACAGGCAAGCATTAGACAAGTGTGCATACAATCAAATGAGCAATCAATTAAAGTATTTCTTAGAATTTTAGCAAATATAAACTGACTAGGTCATTTCAACAAATACATATGGAAGAAGTCGTTTATCCTGTAATGCAAGAGACGTTGGGTGACCCAGAATTCGCGGTGGGTTACACAACGGGCATACAATTACTGTCGTATCTAGGAACTAAATAGAAAATATAAAGGCATCATGAGAGACCTTGTAGATCAAGAATGCAAACTACGAATGAACTATATATACAGTAGAGGATAGCTATGTCGCTGCTTAGTACGAACCATTAGATATGAAATATAATGATATTGCTTGTGAACCTGCAGAACAGGACAAGCAAGCATTACATAAGTGTGCCTATAGATAAATTGATCAATCAGATAGAGTGTTTGCTAGAATTTCAGCAAATATAAACTAGCCAGGTCATTTCAACAAATATATATGGATGCAGTAGTATATCCTGGAGTGCAAGAGACGTTGGGTGACTCAGAATTTTCGGTGAGGTACACAATGGGCATGCAATTACTTTTGTAGGATTATCTAAGAATGAATGAGACAGAAATTATAATGGCATCATGCCAGAACTTTTAGAGTAGGAACACAAACCATGAATGAACTACACAGTAGAGTATAGTTATGTCATTGCTTAGGATGAACCAGCACCAGATAAGGAAACAATGACACCATTCTTGTGAACCTGTAGAAGAGGCTATGCAAACCAACATGTTCAGTGTTCCCTTTTGTGCTCTATACAAAAAAACAAGGGATCCCAAAAAAAAGTCAGCGTTGCATCTTTTAAATAACCAGATAACAACAAAAAAATTTATTATCAAACTAGTATGATAAGTTGTAACAGGCACTATATGATAGCAGAATGATGCCAGTGAGGAAATAATAGCAGGAACTTAGCTCAGGACGAACCAAATAGATTTAGTAACTGTGGAGCAGGGAATCCACACTAATATTTTTCACTGACTTTATATTTTGCAAAAACTACACAATAGCAGGCAATTACTATTGTAGGGATTAGCTAAGAACATGTGCATGACAAAATAACAAACATGTGCATTACTAGAAATTTGTAGAGCAGCGAATGCAAACAAACATGTGCAATGACCTTGTATGTAGCACAAATAACAGGCAATGCCCAATGACTTGTATGTACTAGCACGATTAAAAAAACGAAGTTCACTGCGACATGCTTTAACCTACTATATTGCTGAGAAAACTGGATTTGTCCCAAGATGGTTATTGAGATCGGACTACCATTCTTTTCTTTTTTATTTCTTTTTTTAAGATGGACTACCTTTCATGGTCATGTGTTAATTTTCTACAAAAAGTGGGTCTACGGATCTAAACAAAAGTGCATAATAACATTTCAACATTTTGGTGGGAAAATGTTGCTTTTTCCATTTTTTGAATGGCTACTGAGATACATTGTCTAGATGCAGCAAGTAATATACGTTCATAACATCGTGCCAAATACGTAGTTACCGTAAAGTACTGCCGGCACATAATAAAAAAAATATCAGGCTGACAAGACAAGGAAAGTCATCCTCACCATTGGAAATAACAATCTATTCGCATGGCGGCTCTTGCATCACCCTTCGAAAATCATCTGCCTGCAAAGATGCTCAGAGAATCTCTACTCGTTCTTTCACCTGTTCCAAGACCGTCCAGTTGATCTCATTGACATGTGCATCCGCCAGATTTGGAACACGATTTTTAGCCACACTATTTTGTGCCCTAGTTCAATTCTCTGATTCGCCGAGTGGCCGTGTCCAAATCCTGCTGGAGCAACCTAATCTTAGCTTTGGCCGTGCACCATACTTCTGTTTCTGGTCCCTAGAAATGGTTGCATCACTGACACGCTGATAAATATCTATGCTGTGAACCACCTTGGCAGGGATATGATTATGCACTTTCTTCTACAAATTGAAGTGCAACAAATCAATCAGCAAATAACACAAGAAAGATGCAACAAATAGCCATGTTTATGTACCAGTTGTGTTGTGCCGAGAGGGGCTACATCTGAATATCCAAAACTTCTCAGGTTTCATTGGCATCGATTCTTATTTGGCAGTACATCATCTTCCATGCCTTGAAAAAAAATATACTAGTACATGAGAAGCCAGGGCAAGCAAATGATGAACTACTCTTGAAAATACATATATGCAAAGTGGAAGCAAACCTTTGTCTAGGGAGGATTGTTGGGGGTTATCATTGGGTTGATGAGGTCTTGTACTACCGCGAGATAACAATTTGGCTTCACGACTCGTAGTTATCTTATTTTATCTTCGAACCGATCCCACAGTACAGCAACTAACATGCATTATTAGAAATATAATAAGGCAATGCAAGGAAGAAGAGATGCACTACATTCGAAGTAAAATGCAAGGAAAGCGGGCATACACTACAAGAAATGTTCCTTCAGCAACGTCTAGGCCCGTTGGTCGTCGTAGAAGGCGCCTCTTCCGTGACGAAAATCTCGGCTCGACCGTGGCCGATGCAAAACTTTTTTTTCCGATTTCTCGCCGCTCTACTACGGCGAAACCGCTAAAAACATGGAGGAAGCTCGTAGGGCGCGTGGCAGAAGTAAGATTTTGGCTTCCTCGCGATATGTTGACTCGTTGAAGCGTGTGGGTCCTGGACGTTAGTGACTCTAGCGAACCAAACTTTTCTGTTGCGCCTCCCTAATTTGAAGTCGATAACGTTGTTCGATGCCTCTTCTGTTTAGTCAGACTACTAGGTCCCGCATGTCTGCCTCACATTAGAGGAATCGTGTGTATGATGGAATTTTTTCCTTCCCTGCCGTACTTGATAGTGTCGCTCGATGCATCTGCCGTTTTATCAGGCTGTTGGGTCCCACGTGTCATCCTCACACTAGAAGAAATGTGTGAATGATGGATTTTTTCCTTGGCTCTTGCATTTATGATATGAACTCGATAACGTTGCTCGATCTATCTGCCGTTAATCACAATGCTGGGTCCCACATGTCAGCCTATCATTACAAAAATTGTGTGTATGATGTAATTTTTTTCCTTCGCTTCCGCTACCCTGTTTCGAACTTGATTGCGCTGCCGTTTAGTCACACATCTAGGCCCACCTGTCATCCTCTCATTAGAAGAAACGTGTGTATTATAGATTTTTTTCCCTCGGTCGCGCTACCCTGTTCCGAACTTGATAGTGCTGCCAGATGCATAATCACGCAGCTGGGCCCTACGTGTCATACTCTCATTAGAAGAAACGTGTGTATGATGGAATTTTTGCCCTCGGTCGCGCCTCCGTGTTAACTTGATAGCGTTGCTCGCTGCATCAGCCGTTTATTCAGGCTGGTGGATCCCATATGTCAGCATCTCATTAGAAGAATCATGTCTATATGATTGGATTTTTTTCTTCTCTAGCACTACCCTATTCCTAACTAGATAGCATTGCTCGATGAATCTGCCGTTTGGTCACACTGCTGGGTCCCACATGTCAGCATCTCATTATAAAAAACGTATGCATGTACAACTTTTTTCTCGCTCGCGCTTCCCTGTTTCGAATTTGGCAACTTTACTCGATTCATCAGCCGTTTATACAGGCTGCTGGGTCCCACATGTCAGCAACTCATTAGAAGGAAACATGTGCATGCTGGAGTTTTTTCACGCTCGCGCCTCCGTGTTTCTAACTTGGCAATGTTGCTCGATACATCGGTCGTTTATACAAGCTCGTGGGTCCCTGATGCAGCCTCTCAGTACAAGAAAAGTGTGCATGCTGGACTTTTTACTCGCTTGCGCCTCCCTGTTTGGAACTTGGCAACGTTGCTCGATGCCTCCTCTGTTTTTAGGTCTCTCTGGTGGTTCCCACATGTCAGCCTCCTCTATAGAGGTCACATGTGTATGTTGGACATTTTTTTCGGTCGTGCCCCCATTTTGAGCTTGATAACGTTGCTAGGTCCCAGATGTCAGACTTCTCTGTGCAAACAACTTGTATGCTGGAAATTATATATATATTGATAAACCTAGGATTTGAATCAAACTCAAGACTTCAAAAAATGGCAACTGCATGCGCTTCCACTATGCAAGAACCAACAATGCTACTCCTAAAATATTAGGTTTAGAAATGTTGAAGTCACTTAAAATCAAAAGGCAGCGATCTTGACGATTGCCATAATAAATGCTACATGGTCTGTATAAATAAAACTTGGGTAGGCAAAGCTTGCACTATACTTTATCACAATGGAACGAAAAAATACTCCACCTCACTCCATCCAACCACCAGCCGCCACCTCACCCGCCAGCGCCCCACCTCCACCTGCCCGCGTGGGCCCCGCCTCGCACTCCCACCTGCCCATCCCCGCACGCTCCTCTCGCCTCCACGCACGCGTGACCCCGTCCCTGTCACCAACCCCCATCGACCGCCTCTCGCCTCCTTCCTCCCGATCCCGCCGCCAAGGCTCCCGCCTCGCTGGCCGCTTGACACCCCCTTCCTCGCCATCTCCCTGGCCCCTGCCGCCTCCTTCCTAGGCCCTGCAGCACGCCGTGTCGCCAAGCCATCCCCAGCCGTCGGCCTCGCGGTTCACTTCCCTCTACAGGCCATGCTCCTCTGGGCTATCTTGCTAGCTCCTCGCCTCCCCGTGTCTGCCGCCGGGCTCCTCCTCGCCATCGCCACCTCACGCAGCGTCCCCGTGTGCCTCTGCTCGCCTCTGGCCGGCCATCGTCTGCGCCTCAACCTTGTATCCTTGTGGATGCCGTCTGACGCCTCTTCTCTGCCCCTGTTGTACCGGTCGCCCGAGCCCTCCTCCTTTGCTTCAGGCCCTACCGTCACCAAACTCGACGTCATCCTCCGCTAAGTGCTGGGATCCGCCGCCCAGGGCCCTGCTTCCGTGCGACTTGCCTCGACCACAAGGGCCCGCGTCGCCGTCTCTTCGCCCGTCCATGCGGCCTCCCTCTTCGATGCGTCTCCAGCGATCGGTGTCCCCTTGTCCAGAAGCCGCCATGCTACTCCGGCCCTTGTCCTCTTGTCTATAGCGCTGCGTCAGTTGCTGCGTCCCAGTTGACTGCTTGCTCTGCTTTGTAATCCAAGGCATGCCACGCGGGTATATGTTTCTCCATGTTGGTTTCTTGGTTCCTGCAAGTACAAGTGCAGCCCACATGCCTTCCAACACGCTTGTCCAAGGATGAACATGTGTCTTCTCCCTGCCGTAGTGGATTCCTAGTCCCGCGTTGACAAGATCTTCAAGACCACCATTTCGGTAACGATCCCGTCGATAAGAATAACAACATGAAAGTATGTCGCCAAGATCTTCCGAGGACCTCGCCAAGGTCTACTGAAGAGTTGTGCACCAAGCCTCGCCGAAGACACATGCGCCTATTCAAGATCGTCACTGACCACCGGAAGCCGGAACCTCAAGTTCTTCCTCCTGAACCCGAAGTCCCTCGATCCATGGATCCGATGGCGCGAGGCTCTTCTTCCAAGCACATCGAGTTCGCCACCTCAGATCCGAAGACCCCGAACCCCGACCCCTCTAAACACCAAGATCACCGATAACCGATGTGTGACCCTTTCTCTCGAGCCCTATTTTATAAATTGATACCTATATGAATTGTTGCATATCAACTTGTTCATGTTTGCATACATATTTGTGGGTGTTTGGGGGCCTTACGCCGATTCACCTAAATTAAACATGGAGGCCATATGTGGGCGAATCTAGTCTAATATTGGCTCCATTTAAATTGGCATAGCGAACCGAAACCATGTTTGGTCTTGCTAATCCAACATTTAATTTGCGGGGTTTAAAATAACTCGAACCTAATAATAATTGTCGGGACCCCGGTTCCGCTTAAGATTGCCTAATTGCATCGCATCTGTGCCATGTCACACATCATACATGCATCATGCCCGATTTTCTACCGTAGTATTAAATAGTCCATCCGGTGTTTCTTCTAGTGCTTTGCTTCTTCACGGATTAGGCCGATGAGTTGATGCGAGTGTCGACCCGATCTTCGGATGAACCTTCGGCAATGTTTTCAGGCGAGCACCTCCCCCTTTCTACCTATCTTACTTTTATAGTAATTATTCCCTCCTGTTGATCTATTGCTATCTGTGTTGCGTTGCTCTAGTTTTCGTACCCGTGATATCCCTCGCAGCCTTATATTGCCTTGGACACATCCTATTACCTGTTGTTTGGTAGATAGCTGGACTTGCGCGTCGTAGTCGCTTGCTCAAGTGTTGTTGCGTGTCGTCCAGTACCTCAGTTGTTGGAGTATTGCCGCATGTTTAAGGTTGGAGATGATCATGGCTTTAATTATCGTTTAATTCAATTACTGTTTAATAACTAAAATTGAAGTAGGTAAATGCAGAGGCACAGGTGGGCAATAGATGTTATTTGGTTGTTAACCGTCCACTTGTGTCCTGTAGGACCCCGAGTTCTTGACACCTGTTCCGAGATCGAGCGCGCTAACCACAGGTGGGGTGTATGGGCACCCCCATCGATTTAGTACCTGATTCCAAGTACTGTACTGGGGGCCACAAGTAGTTTGGGGCTTTATTACTATTCTGTACTTATGCCATGTTTTACTGCTTTATTTAAGATTGTGCGAGGAGCACCTGTACTTTTTAGGTAAGCGGAGTGTTTTCGCGGTATCGACAAGCCCGAGAGTTTCGGGTTCCCAGTCGTTTACAGCCATTGACGCAAACCCTGAGTCCGTCTCGGAGACCGGCCGACTTCGTTGCGGGTAGCTTAGTGGGGTGGCCCCCCGTGCTTGCTTTGGGTCTGGGAAACGTCGTGTCCGAAACCCCGTCGACATACTGTTGGGTGTATGTTTTGTGATCTTGTACCTACCTGATCCGACAACAAGGGTGTAGGTGCGTGTGGGTACTTTGGTGCACCCCTGCAGGGTTAAATCTTTTCGAGAAGCCGTGTCCGCGGTTATGGACGACTTGGAGCACAGTTCTTGATCATAGACAACCATAACTAAAGTTTACTGCTATAATTTGACTTGTATCCAATATGACTAGTAATCAGCTTCACTACAACGGAATGGCTAAATAAAAGTACCAACAACTGCTGGGTTTGGGATATTTCATGCTTATTGTATCTGACTAGTAAGTGTTGCAACTACAACGGAATGGTTAACTAAAAGTGCCCACTGCTTATTATATCAGGATGACTACCTATACCTGACTAGTAATTGCTGCAACGATAACTGAATAAATAAAACTGCCAACTGTGTGAGTTCCTCGGTTGACTTCCTCGTTTGGTCTCGAGGGGGAAATACCAGGATGGGTATGTTTGGTGGTAGTATCAGGTTGGTTCCGAATAGGTCTTTCTTACCCCTCTCTGATAGCCGCTAGTTGTATCGAGTCTCTATAGGTTGTTTAGTGCATGCTGCGTTGCCGCTTCAGTCCACCATACCTATGTAGGCGAGGACCGCCGAATTCTAGTCTCGCCGTGTACTGGCCTCAGTACTGACGCTCCTCTTTTTCCTCTGCCCTTTGTCGGCACCCCTTTTGTTTTAGCAGGTTTCGACGTCGTTAGCAGGGTTACCCTTCTGGCTTGGCCTGGGCAGGGTTATGGACGCCATTGGTTATTCTTCAGGGCTCTTAGCTCAATTTGCATCTTGTCCGTACTCGGACGCTGTATCGTTTTCAAGGTGATTTGGATCTTTGTACTGTATATTTGTATTCTTGACTCATTGAGTCGCCGTTGTATATATCTGTTCTGTGGGTTCCCTCGTGGACTATTGTGTAATGATATTACTTCGTTTTCCACCCGCACGAAAGTGCCTGGTGGGCACCTTTGAATCGTTTCTATGCGGGTTTGGCGGGTTTCGCTAAAACTTGCATAGGGCCGATTCTGAGGGTGTTACAGAGTGGTATCAGAGCTCAGCAGTTGCGGTACCCCACAATTCCAGCCTGTAGGATAACCTAGCTAACGGCCGAAGTAGAGTGTCAAAACTATTTTGAAAAATCGGTTGGATAGTTCTGATTAGGTCTGATTTTACTCCTTACCCCTCTGCTGCTCTCCTCTCACCTCTGCATGTTTTGAATCCGCTCTCTTCTCTCTCTTCGAGTCCAGGATTTCTCGTGGTTGGGTTCCATCGTACCTTCAGGGTTTCGCTTCCTCCTTTGGTAACGGTGTGGCTACATCTGGTCTTCATGCTATCCGAGGAATCCTTCGTCTGGTGGACTTCTCGTTGTTCCTCCTTTGTGCCTTCCGGTGTTTTCCGACGAAACGACATCATCTACGCCAGATCCGATGCAGAGTCTGCATCACTCCTTTGTTTCTGAACCTCGATTGTCAAGATCTTCAGTCTGATTCCGAGAATGGTTGCACGCTTTTCTACTGATTGTGCAGAGTAATAGTTTGGGTGCGTGATGGATTGGCCCCCATGCCGACTACTCACTCTATTCGCTTGTGTACATTGAAGTGGATGAGAATGCATCGGTTCTCTCTTTCTATCGAAGTTAGAGGTGGATTGATTAGTTGATACCTCTACCTTTGCCTTTGTTTCCCGGAGTGTTCTCTCGACGATCACGGACAACGACCTCTTGTTAGTGGTGTCGCGAGGATCTACACGATGCGAGAAGATTCAGATCGCCGCCCTTCTTCCCGGTACCATGAGGCGGATCTCGAGGGCGAGATCCATTGTTAGTGGTGTCGAATTGTGGCGCCCCGCAAAAACCACTACTAGAAAATCGCGTTATTTTTGTGCATTGCATCATCATGACCCCATGCTCATGTCATTATGCCACATTGCATTTGTGCATCGTCATCATCATGCATGGTTTTTGTCTAAACTATTTTCGAAACGCCTAGTTTTGTTTTCTAAATACTTCCGTCTTTACTCAAATTAAAACCCGGGTCTCCGGAATATTTTGTTTCGTCTACCAACGGATTTCAAACGCCCCATTTTAAATAATAAAATATTTATTTTATTTTTAGCGGGCAGCCAAACCGGGTCGATCCGACCTAGCCGGCCACCCCCAAAATTACCTAAACCGAACTATCTAAACCTTTTTTCTACCCAATCCTATCCTACCCAGCCTCCCTCCACCTCACCCTGACCAATCCCCTCCCTCCACCTCACCCCTCCACCTCACTCCAGCCAACCACCAGCCGCCACCTCACCCGCCAGCGCCCCACCTCCACCTGCCCGCATGGGCCCCGCCTCGCACTCCCACCTGCCCATCCCCGCACGCTCCTCTCGCCTCCACGCACGCGTGACCCCGTCCCTGTCACCAACCCCCATCGACCGCCTCTCTCCTCCTTCCTCCCGATCCCGCCGCCAAGGCTCCCGCCTCGCTGGCCGCTTGACACCCCCTTCCTCGCCATCTCCCTGGCCCCTGCTGCCTCCTTCCTAGGCCCTACAGCACGCCATGTCGCCAAGCCATCCCCAGCCGTCGGCCTCGCGGTTCACTTCCCTCTATAGGCCATGCTCCTCTGGGCTATCTTGCTAGCTCCTCGCCTCCCCGTGTCTGCCGCCGGGCTCCTCCTCGCCATCGCCACCTCACGCAGCGTCCCCGTGTGCCTCTGCTCGCCTCTGGCCGGCCATCGTCTGCGCCTCAACCTTGTATCCTTGTGGACGCCGTCTGACGCCTCTTCTCTGCCCCTGTTGTACCGGTCGCCCGAGCCCTCCTCCTTTGCTTCAGGCCCTACCGTCACCAAACTCGACGTCATCCTCCGCTAAGTGCTGGGATCCGCCGCCCAGGGCCCTACTTCTGTGCGACTTGCCTCGACCACAAGGGCCCGCGTCGCCGTCTCTTCGCCCGTCCATGCGGCCTCCCTCTTCGATGCGTCTCCAGCGATCGGTGTCCCCTTGTCCAGAAGCCGCCATGCTACTCCGGCCCTTGTCCTCTTGTCTGTAGCGCTGCGTCAGTTGCTGCGTCCCAGTTGACTGCTTGCTCTGCTTTGTAATCCAAGGCATGCCACGCGGGTATATGTTTCTCCATGTTGGTTTCTTGGTTCCTGCAAGTACAAGTGCAGCCCACATGCCTTCCAACACGCTTGTCCAAGGATGAACATGTGTCTTCTCCCTGCCGTAGTGGATTCCTAGTCCCGCGTTGACAAGATCTTCAAGACTACCATTTCGGTAACGATCCCGTCGATAAGAATAACAACATGAAAGTATGTCGCCAAGATCTTCCAAGGACCTCGCCAAGGTCTACTGAAGAGTTGTGCACCAAGCCTCGCCGAAGACACATGCGCCTATTCAAGATCGTCTATGACCACCGGAAGCCGGAACCTCAAGTTCTTCCTCCCGAACCCGAAGTCCCTCGATCCATGGATCCGATGGCGCGAGGCTCTTCTTCCAAGCACATCGAGTTCGCCACCTCAGATCCGAAGACCCCGAACCCCGACCCCTCTAAACACCAAGATCGCCGATAACCGATGTGTGACCCTTTCTCTCGAGCCCTATTTTATAAATTGATACCTATATGAATTGTTGCATATCAACTTGTTCATGTTTGCATACATATTTGTGGGTGTTTGGGGGCCTTATGCCGATTCACCTAAATTAAACATGGAGGCCATATGTGGGCGAATCTAGTCTAATATTGGCTCCATTTAAATTGGCATAGCGAACCGAAGCCATGTTTGGTCTTGCTAATCCAACATTTAATTTGCGGGGTTTAAAATAACTCGAACCTAATAATAATTGTCGGGACCCCGGTTCCGCTTAAGATTGCCTAATTGCATCGCATCTGTGCCATGTCATACATCATACATGCATCATGCCCGATTTTCTACCGTAGTATTAAATAGTCCATCCGGTGTTTCTTCTAGTGCTTTGCTTCTTCACGGATTAGTCCGATGAGTTGATGCGAGTGTCAACCCGATCTTCGGATGAACCTTCGGCAATGTTTTCAGGCGAGCACCTCCCCCTTTCTACCTATCTTACTTTTATAGTATTTATTCCCTCATGTTGATCTATTGCTACCTGTGTTGCGTTGCTCTAGTTTTCGTACCCGTGATATCCCTCACAGCCTTATATTGCCTTGGACACATCCTATTACCTGTTGTTTGGTAGATAGCTGGACTTGCGCGTCGTAGTCGCTTGCTCAAGTGCTGTTGCGTGTCGTCCAGTACCTCAGTTGTTGGAGTATTGCCGCATGTTTAAGGTTGGAGATGATCATGGCTTTAATTATCGTTTAATTCAATTACTGTTTAATAACTAAAATTGAAGTAGGTAAATGCAGAGGCACAGGTGGGCAATAGATGTTATTTGGTTGTTAACCGTCCACTTGTGTCCCGTAGGACCCCGAGTTCTTGACACCTATTCCGAGATCGAGCGCGCTAACCACAGGTGGGGTGTATGGGCACCCCCATCGATTTAGTACCTGATTCCAAGTACTGTACTGGGGGCCACAAGTAGTTTGGGGCTTTATTACTATTCTGTACTTATGCCATGTTTTACTGCTTTATTTAAGATTGTGCGAGGAGCACCTGTACTGTTTAGGTAAGCGGAGTGTTTTCACGGTATCGACAAGCCCGAGAGTTTCGGGTTCCCAGTCGTTTACAGCCATTGACGCAAACCCTGAGTCCGTCTCGGAGACCGGCCGACTTCGTTGCGGGTAGCTTAGTGGGGTGGCCCCCCGTGCTTGCTTTGGGTCTGGGAAACGTCGTGTCCGAAACCCCGTCGACATACCGTTGGGTGTATGTTTTGTGATCTTGTACCTACCTGATCCGACAACAAGGGTGTAGGTGCGTGTGGGTACTTTGGTGCACCCCTGCAGGGTTAAATCTTTTCGAGAAGCCGTGTCCGCGGTTATGGACGACTTGGAGCACAGTTCTTGATCATAGACAACCATAACTAAAGTTTACTGCTATAATTTGACCTGTATCCAATATGACTAGTAATCAGCTTCACTACAACGGAATGGCTAAATAAAAGTACCAACAACTGCTGGGTTTGGGATATTTCATGCTTATTGTATCTGACTAGTAAGTGTTGCAACTACAACGGAATGGTTAACTAAAAGTGCCCACTGCTTATTATATCAGGATGACTACCTATACCTGACTAGTAATTGCTGCAACGATAACTGAATAAATAAAACTGCCAACTGTGTGAGTTCCTCGGTTGACTTCCTCGTTTGGTCTCGAGGGGTAAATACCAGGATGGGTATGTTTGGTGGTAGTATCAGGTTGGTTCCGAATAGGTCTTTCTTACCCCTCTCTGATAGCCGCTAGTTGTATCGAGTCTCTATAGGTTGTTTAGTGCATGCTGCGTTGCCGCTTCAGTCCACCATACCTATGTAGGCGAGGACCGCCGAATTCTAGTCTCGCCGTGTACTGGCCTCAGTACTGACGCTCCTCTTTTTCCTCTGCCCTTTGTCGGCACCCCTTTTGTTTTAGCAGGTTTCGACGTCGTTAGCAGGGTTACCCTTCCGGCTTGGCCTGGGCAGGGTTATGGACGCCATTGGTTATTCTTCAGGGCTCTTAGCTCAATTTGCATCTTGTCCGTACTCGGACGCTGTATCGTTTTCAAGGTGATTTGGATCTTTGTACTGTATATTTGTATTCTTGACTCATTGAGTCGCCGTTGTATATATCTGTTCTGTGGGTTCCCTCGTGGACTATTGTGTAATGATATTACTTCGTTTTCCACCCGCACGAAAGTGCCTGGTGGGCACCTTTGAATCGTTTCTATGCGGGTTTGGCGGGTTTCGCTAAAACTTGCCTAGGGCCGATTCTGAGGGTGTTACAAAGGGGCACGACCATGGTGGTCCAAGGTGATCTCTAGGGATTAGGCCTGATGGGCATGGGTTTGAAATTTTGAATTGTGCAAGACAGACAATTTTGAGGAATGTCCTTTGGCGCCTTGTTTCTAGACAGAAGGGCAAGATGGAAATTTCGTATCGCTTTTGAATATTGGACGCAGGAGCCATTTCAGTGGTTGTTTCTGGCATAGAGTTAAAATTATTACTGACTGCTTGGTGAAAGCAGTGGTTTCCGTGTGTGTTCCTTCCCTCAGCTAATTTTTTGTGTACTCTACTAGCATATATAGTCTAAAAGTTTTACTTGAGGCAACACAAGTAATTACACATATTTATGCACGACAATGGACACAAGGACATGGTTATTGAGCTCAGACTACCATTCTTTTATTTTTTATTTCTTTTTTTAAGATGGACTACCTTTCATGGTAATGTGTTAATTTGCTACAAAAAGTGGGTCTACGGATCTAAACAAAAGTGCATAATAAGATTTCAACATTTTGGTGGAAAAATGTTTTTTTCCATTTTCCGAATGGCTACTGAGATACATTGTCTAGATGCAGCAAGTAATATACGTTTCATAACAGCGTGCCAAATACGTAGTTACCGTAAAATACTGCCGGCACATCATAAAAAAAATATCAGGCTGACAAGACAAGGAAAGTCATCCTCACTATTGGAAATAACAATCTATTGCATGGTGGCTCTTGCATCACCCTTCGAAAATCATCTGCCTGCAAAGATGCTCAGAGAATCTCTACTCGTTCTTTCACCTGTTCCAAGACCGTCCAGTTGATCTCATTGACATGTGCATCAGCCAGATTGGGAACACGATTTTTAGCCACACGATTTTGTGCCCTACTTCAATTCTCTGATTCGCCGAGTGGCCGTGTCCAAATCTTGTTGAAGCAACCTAACCTTAGCTTCGGCCGTGCACCATACTTCTGTTTGGTCCCTAGAAATGGCTGCATCACTGGCACGCTGCTGAATATCTATGCTGTGAACTACCTTGACAGGGATATGATTATGCACTTGCTTCTACAAATTGAAGTGCAGCAAATCAATCAGCAAATAACACAAGAAAGATGCAACAAATAGCCATGTTTCTATACCAATTTTGTTGTGCTGAGAGGGGCTACATCTGAATATCCAAAACTTCTCAGGTTTCGTTGGCATCGATTCTTATTTGGCAGTACATCATCTTCCATGCCTTGCAAATAAAATATACTAGTACATGAGAAGGCAGGGCAAGCAAACGATAAACTACTCTTGAAAATACATATATGCAAAGTGGAAGCAAACCTTTGTCTAGGGAGGATTGTTGGGGGTTATCATTGGGTTGACGAGGTCTTGTACTGCTGCGAGATAACCAATTTGGCTTCACGACTCGTAGTTGCCTTATTTTATCTTGGAACCGATCCCGCAGTACAGCAACTAGCATGCATTATTAAAAATATAATAAGGCACTGCAAGGAAGAAGAGATGAACTACATTCGAAGTAAAATGCAAGCAAAGCGGGCATACACTACAAGAATTGTTCCTTCAGCAACGACTACGCCCGTTGGTCGTCGTAGAAGGCGCCTCTTCCATGACGAAAATCTCGGCTCGACCGTGGCTGATGAAAAACTTTTTTTTTCCGATTTCTCGCCCCTCTACTACGACGAAACCGCTAAAAACATGGAGGAAGCTTGTAGGGTGCGTGGCAGAAGTAAGATTTTGGCTTCCTCGCGAGATGTTGACTCGCTGAAGTAGTTTTTTGCGTGTGGGTCCTGGACGTTAGTGTAACACCGCGGTTCTGAAAAGACCGAGGCTTCTATGTGACATGCCAATCCCTGGATCGGTTCATTGGCCCACAATATAATGAGATGAATAACATAGCAAAATATCCGTGTATCATGAATAACGAAGATCCAGAGTACCATTATTACAATAAAAGCTTAGCCCAAGGCTAGCTCAAATTATTCAGGTAGCGACATAAATAAAGTAAATCCTCCATTCTTCAAATTGCCCACAAGTGAACAAGTGCCGAGTGGAGTACCGTGGCCTAAATCGATTACTCAGAATCGGAATAACCTGTAACATGAAACGTAGCAGCCCCGAAGGGTCAATACATGGAATGTATGGCAAGTAGAGCTAGTAATGGAGACAATAGTACTAACAACTACATGTATATTTGGCAAGTGGAGCTGTGTCTGGCTTGCATTTGCAAATATATTTGTCCTACTTTCATAAAAGTGTTTGATTTTCTTTGAAAAGATCCCAATTAAGTTAACCCAACAATATTAAAAACAATTACGAAATTAGAATGAGCGAGAAACATGTCATGGAATCGATATCAAGCAACTCAGTTGTCCATAACCGGGGACACAGCTAATCGATTAGATTACACACCCTGCAGGGGTTAGTACACTTTACCCATGTGACTTGGCCAGCCTAGCTCGTACCATCACTCTCATTTTGGGTGATGATAGGGAGAAGACCAAGAAGAGACCATTCGGGAAGTAGCTCCCCAATCCCGACGCGCACTGGTCCATCCTACCAAAATTCTACATCTCTAGATACGCGGGTTCGGGTCACCACAACCTACTAAGTCCAATCAACCACCCATTTCATTATTGGCACATGGTTGTACACGTAAGCTACCAAATAAAGAAGCCAATGAATTTCTCTAGATACCTGGGTGCCTTTTCGCAATGAAACCACCAAAAATTATCAATACCATCACACCTAGGAGATTCATTAATTAAGTTGTTTTAGTTTTCACAAACCAATACTTTTAGAAACAAGTCTCAATGATGTAACCCATCCCTCGTTCAACATAGCATGGCTAAGCACATCTACCATCGGTGTTTCATCTACAAGGAGGGTCCTACCACATAATAGGATATAGCATAGCGATAGTATCATCCTACACATGCATCTACAAAATACACGACAATGCATTGAAAATAGTAGGACGATATCATGAACAAAGTAGCATCTACTTGCCTTGGTTGTAGCGATCGGAAGAACAATCCACACACGAGCAAGCGTTGCACTCGTCACAATCTACACGATACAATTGCAATCATAAACAAACAATCCACAAGCATATGCAACAAAAATGATGCATGAAGGTATGCAAGGCAAGTGAATTGGTGCTACAGCTGCACCACATAAACCTATTCAATAATACTACTGATTGCATGCATGGAAAATAGTTTTAGCGCAAGGAAAACTATTATGCAAAATATAATGCTCAAAACTAGAGCTAGAACTCAAATAATTCACTACCGGTAGTATACTATTTGTAAAATCTTGGGAAAATTCTACCGTATAGGCATAGCTATTTAGGAACAGTACCAACTGGAATTACTCAAAAAGGAATTATAAAACTGCCGGAGTAATTAAAACACTGCAAAAAGCCACTAGACGATTTCTGCAGAAGTTTTCACTGTAAGCCTATCCTTTTAATTCACTATGAGATTCTCCACGTTCCACTGAATCCAGGGACATATCATACGCGATTTTTGGAGCTACGGATCTTTTTCTACGAATTAAATACTCCAAAAAGGCCATTAACTCATTTGATTAAACTGTACTAAATCTTGCTGCAAAAGTCTGAACGAAAGGTACAAGAAGATTCTACACGACTCACTGAACCTACACATATTTTATTTGCAATTTTTGGCCCAGCGGTTTAATTTCTACGCAATTTACAAGTTTCTACCGAAATCTGTCAACTAAAGCGATTAAATTAATTACCCAGTCAACTGTGTCTGTTGACTGGTCAACGCGGCTGCTGACTGGGCGCTGACTGGGCGTCTGACTAGTCAACGCCTAGATACTGACCGGTCAACGACAGATCTGGACCGTTGATCTGAGATCTAATGGCGGCTGCGGACTCACCGGAAACGAACGGCGAAACGAACGGCGGCGAGTTCCGGACGGTGGCGGCGATCGGTTCCGGCGACGGCGTTTCTCCTGCGCGGGAAAGAGACAGTCAGCGCGCGGATCACGACGATCACGCAACGGCAGAGCAGGGCGGTGGCATGGCGCGCGAGGCGTGCGTGCAAGCGGGCGAGCGCGAGCGGCTGCGCGCGGGCGAGTGCGGCAGCAGCGAGCGGCGTGGTATGCAGTGGTAGCAGCAGCGGCGGCAGCAGCAGCGCGCGAGGCGGCGGGCGAGCGCGCGCGCGGGCGGCTCGGAGGCGGGCGAGCGCGCGCGGCCGGTGGCGGGGTGCGGAGGCGGGAGCGGCACGGGGCGCTGGCGGGGCAGGCGGCAGGCGGCGGTGGCGCGCTGCGAGCGGCGGGCGGCGAGGCGACGGGCGGCGGTGGCGGCGGGGAGGCGGCAGGCGGCGGCGCGTACCTGGTGGCGCGGAGGCCGAGGGGAGAGGCGACGGCGGCGGGTCCAGGAGGCGGCGCGTGGGGGGATCGAGGTGGGGGTGCGGAAACCGAGGCAGCGGCGGCTGCCTCTTATGTGGGGCCCCGTCGTGGGGTCCTACGCGGAAACGGCGCGCGGTTGGAAACGGACACGGAAATCGGCCCGTCGGCCCGATTTTCTATCTTTTAATAAAGCAGCCGTAACTTTTCCGTACGAGCTCCAAATCGGGCGATTCTTGCTCCTACGGTTTTGTAAAATCGAGGGGAATAACCTAGGGTCAAGGGTTGGGTGAAAACACTAGGTTACAGGGGTGGACAACACAAGTCCTACTAAAGCCTCCCGCAGGAGCCTTGTAGTAAAATAGAGTAGGGTTTAGAAAATAGTGTTTTGCCGAATCTTTTCAATCGATGGTTTTGCATGGAAGAGTATGATGCAATGGCATGAATGATATGCAGAACCAAATCTAAAATTTGGGATGTGACAAGACTAACCCCCTTAAGATGAATCTCGTCCCCGAGATTCGGCGCGTCTAGCAAATAGGTGTGGGTAGTCCTCTCGGATGTCATCCTCACGCTCCCAAGTGGCTTCCTCTTCGGTGTGGTGGCTCCACTGTACCTTGCATAACTTGATTGTTTTGGTACGGGTATTCCTCTCCGCTGTCTCCAGAATCTTGACCGGTTTCTCCTCATAGGTCAAGTCGTTCTCAAGCTGAACCTCCTCTAGTGGCACAGTGTCTCTCAATGGTGTATCCACCATTTCCGGATGGCACTTCTTCAGCTAGGATACGTGGAACACATTGTGAACAGCGGATAGAGCCTCTGGCAACTCCAACTGATAAGCAACTTCTCCTTTGCGTGCTATAACCCGATACGGTCCAATAAATCGAGGTGCCAGCTTACCCTTAATTCCAAATCTCTTGATTCCACGAAGTGGCGACACTCTGAGGTATGCTCTATCACCTATCTCATACACCACTTCCTTGCGCTTGGCGTCAGCGTAGCTCTTCTGCCTTGATTGTGCTATCTTCAGCCTGTCCCTAATAAAGGCGACCTTCTCCTCAGCGTCCTTGATCAAATCAGGCCCAAACAACTGACGTTCTCCTACTCCATCCCATAGCAGTGGTGTCCGGCACCGTTTCCCATATAGCACATCGAACGGTGACGTCTTGATGCTGGTTTGATAGCTGTTGTTGTAGGAAAACTCAGCATATGGCAAATTCTCATCCCAACTAGAACCATGAGCCAAGGCGCAAGCTCTCAGCATGTCTTCCAAAATCTGATTCACCCTCTCGGTCTGTCCATCAGTCTGCGGGTGAAACGCTGTGCTAAACTCCAATCTAGTGCCAAGCGACTCGTGCAGCTGGCGCCAGAAGTTTGAGGTAAATTGGGTGCCTCTATCAGATACGATACTCTTGGGAACTCCGTGTAGGCACACAATTCTGTCCATATAAATCTTGGCGAACTTTGCACTCGTATAGGTTGTCTTTACCGGAATAAAGTGGGCTACCTTGGTCAAATGGTCGACCACTACCCAAATAGAGTCGTATCCTGACCTGGTCCTGGGAAATCCTGTGATAAAATCCATCCCCACTCTATCCCACTTCCATTCCGGCACGGGCAATGGCTGTAGCAATCCTGCTGGCTTCTGGTGTTCCGCCTTCACTCGGCTACATACATCACATAGGGCAATATGCTCCGCGATATCTCCCTTCATGTTGTTCCACCAGAATCTGTCCTTTAGTTCCATATACATCTTCGTATTGCCCGGATGTATGGAATACGGAGAGTCATGAGCTTCCTGCAGAATCAACTTCCTTATCTCCAGATCGTTGGGAACGCACAAACGATCTCCATACCACAAGGTTCCTTGCTCATCCTCGCGGAATTCCCTTGCTCGACCTTCCTTCATCTTTTCCTTAACTTCATCTATCTCTTAGTCTCCCACTTGGGCTTTCCTGATTCTGTCCTGTATCGTTGGTTGGACTTCCATTGTTGCCAAGTATCCTTCAGATACTACCTCCAGTCTAAGGTCCTTGAATTGCTTGCACAAATCCTCGGGCAATTCCCCAATTGTCAATCCATTGGCATAAACCTTCCGACTCAGAGCATCTATTACTACATTGGCCTTTCCTGGGTGGTATTGTAGATTCATATCATAGTCCTTGATAAGCTCCAACCATCTCCTTTGCCTCATGTTTAGTTCCTTCTGTGTAAATATGTATTTCAGGCTCTTGTGGTCGGTGTACACATCGCAGTGTTTTCCCTGAGCGCATGAACCACTGACGCTAACTCCAAGTCGTGTGTGGGGTAATTCCGCTCATGGTGTTTGAGTTGTCGCGAGGCATATGACACCACTCTCCCATCTTGCATCAGCACACTCCCAAGTCCCTGTCGAGAAGCATCGCAGTACACTTGGAAATCCTTCTGAAGGTCTGGTAAAACACAGAACAGGTGCAGTCACTAATCGACGCTTCAGTTCCTGAAAGCTGGCTTCACATACGTCTGACCACTCAAACTTCCTCTCCTTCTTCAGAAGTTCGGTCATCAGCTTAGCAATCTTGGAGAAGTTTTCAATGAATCTCCTGTAATATCCAGCAAGTCCCAAAAAGCTTCGTATCTCTCCTGCATTCTTGGGCGCTTCCCATTCTGTCACTGTAGTCACTTTGCTTGGATCAACAGCGACTCCTTCTCCTGACACTACGTGTCCAAGAAATCCAACAGTGTTAAGCCAGAATTCACACATGCTGAATTTGGCGTACAGTTTGTGTTCCCTCAGCTTCTCCATAATCAGTCGCAGATGCTTTTCATGCTCAGCATCATCCTTGGAATATATCAGTATGTCGTCAATAAACACCACCACGAACTTGTCCAAGTACTCCATAAATACCTTGTTCATCATGGTCATGAAGTATGCCGGGGCATTCGTTAGTCCAAAAGACATAACCGTATATTCATATAAACCATACCTAGTGGTGAAGGCGGTTTTTGGTACGTCCTCCTCCCGGATCTTCAATTGGAAGTAGCCTGATCGCAGATCAATCTTGCTGAACACCTTTGCTCCTTCCAGTTGATCAAACAAATCATTTATGTTCGGCAGAGGGTACTTGTTCTTGATGGTCACTTCATTCAGCGAGCGATAGTCCACCACTAATCTCTTGCTGCTGTCATTCTTCTCCACAAACAGAACAGGTGCACCCCATGATGACGAACTAGGCTGAATGAATCCCTTTTCCAGCTGCTCTTTCAACTGCTTCTTCAATTCCTTCAGCTCATCCACATCCATCTTATATGGTTTCTTTGCTATAGGTCCTGTTCCCGGCATCAGGTCGATAAGAAACTCTACTTCCCTGTCAGGTGGCATCCCTGGCAGTTCTTCCGGAAACACGTCAGGATAATCCTTAATCACTGGCACAGTATCCATGCTAACCCCCTTAAGAGAATTCAACTTACAACTTCGCAGTCGCACAACCTACTTGAATCTAATCCTCTTACCATCCGGGGTTTTGAGTGAAACAGCTCGCTGTGCACAATCTATGTGTCCCCTATGCATAGACATCCAATCCATACCCAGAATGACGTCTAACCCCTGTGATTCCAACACTACCAAATTTGCACTGAAGTTGTGTGTTCCAATCCTCACAGTTAAGTTGCGGCATCCCGCGCTAGCTATCATATCTCCTCCAGGTGAACTCACTCTAATAGACCTTTTCATAGACTCAGTAGGTAACTTATACTTATCCACAAATGCCCTTGATATGAATGAATGTGATGCACCAGTATCGAAAAGTATAAAAGCTGGGTGAGTGTTGATTGGGAACTTACTAATCACAAGGTTAGGCTCATCTGGAATCTCCTCCACATTCATGTGGTTCACTGTGGCCTTCTCGTTGCTGGTTGGCTTCAGTCCTTTCCTCTCCGGAAAGTTGTCAGCATAGTGTCCCTTCTGTTTACACTTGAAGCACGTCACCTCACTCAGGTCCTTCTTCACAAAGTTGCGATCACGGTTGCGGTCATGTGCACCGTGTCCTCCAGAGTGGTGAGAGTGTCCTCCCTTGTGGCTGTGGTGGCTGCTCCTATGGTTGTCATGACGATGCCCATAGCCTCCATGGTGGTGGCGGTCATGGATCCCGTGGTCACTCCCTCCATGCTTGGAGTATCATCATATGAGGTGCGAGACTTGTGATGTGAACCAGAGTGGTGATTGTTGCTCTTTCTCTTGCGGCTTTCCACCTGCTTGTGTTTCCCTTCCAAGATCCTGGCCTTGTCCATAAGCTCCTGGAAAGTGGGGCAATAAACCACCAGTAGCTGCACGAAAAGCTCATCACTAAGGCCATCCAGGAATCTCTCCCTCCTTTTTGCATCAGTGTCAACATCCTCAGGTGCATAACGGGACAGGTTGTTGAAGTCTTCAATGTACTCGGCCACGGTGCGATTGGTTTGGCGCAAGTTGCGGAACTCCTTCCTCTTCAGGCTCAGAACTCCTGAAGACACGTGGTTGGTCCTGAAACCTTCCTCAAACATTGCCCAAGTCACAGTATCCAGCAGGTGGGTGATCTGAAAAGTGTCCCACCAAGAAGCGGCTGGTCCCTCCAGTAGGTGAGCGGCAAACCTCACCTTCTCAGCATCAGTGCATCCGACAGTTACCAGATCCTTGTTGACTGAACGCAACCAGTCGAGAGCAACCATTGGTTCCGTTGCAGTAGAGAACTTAGCTGGCCTTAGCCTCAGAAATCTGGTGAGAGCATCTCCCTGAGGCTGATTGTTTCCATTATTGTTGTTGTTCTGAGTTGCCATGAACTGAGTCATCACTTAGGTCAGCTGTGCCTGAGCTGCCATGAGATGCTCCAACTCAGTGGGTTGACGGCGGGGAGGCATCTGCGGTTCAGCACAGGTAAGTTTAGAAAGAAACAACTATGACAATTGGATTCTACCCATGCATATGATCAATCAACAACAAACAATAGCAGACAATCACAAGCAAGCAACACATCAACAATCAAATGATCCAGCAACATTCCAGGGGTTATCCTAGCAGTATATACCTACTAAAATAGTTTTACAAGAGTTGGCAATGGTTAACTAAACAGCAAAAACAGCAATCTGCCAGAACAGTACAGCAGCGTTCACGAATTTTTCCGCCTGACTTAAACTCGTCAGAAAATTTAGCTGATTTTTTCACATATAGTACAGAGAGTTTCGCATCAGCCCAATTTTTTTAATATTTTTCCCAGTTACCAGAAAAATATGAAAAATCATGCAGTACTGCTGCATCAGCAGAAAAACTGCAGCGAAAATAACACAGATGTTAACCAAAATTGCCATAACTCTTTCATAAAATTCGCACAAATAAATCCTGGGATATTGGAGTACACAAATAAGCAACTAATCACTCTTAAACTAACACGAACTAAGCTTCACATCGATCGAGACTAATCCTAACGAATTTGCCTAACGTGGACTAATTGGTGGACTTCTATCTACTCCTTCAAGAGGTTGCGGTAGGTCATTGCTGTCATGCGTTGGCGCTTCGGTTCGTGGTACAACCATGGCGGCGGAGTGTACATTTATCCTGAATCATCACTTGATATCTCAAACTCCACCTCTTCTGGATCTTCCTCTTCTTCACTCTCAGCTGCAACTGCAACAGCTTCATCTCCTCCACCATCATCGTCTCCATCATCATCATCCTCGTCCTCATCATCATCATCGTTTCCACTGTCATCATCATCCCCACTGTTGCCATCATCTCCATTGTCATCATCAGAGGGTGGATTCAGCTGTGCTTGGAGAGCGGCAATCTGGGTTGTCATAGCTTCAATAGTTTGGTCCCTTTCCTGGACGGTCCCTTGCAACTGTTGTATGTTCTGGGTGTTCTCCTGCACCGTACCATGAAGATGAGCTATGGTTGTATCTCTGGCTATCAGGGCATTCTCCAGAACTCCCACAGCTTCATGCAGGGTGTCAATCTCCTGTCCTTGGACCACCATACCATTGCTAGCAAAATCTGCAATCTCCTTTATCATCATCACTTTCTCATCTAGAGCTCCATTCTCCCTTTCCATGTCCTCTATGTGCCTCCGACGGGGCGGCATGTTGTTCCTGTCGCCCGGGGTAACCACAATGTGCCCATCTTCATCACGCCTCCCATAGTCACGGTATGGTGAATCGGCTGGCAGTAGGTGTCAGACATTATGGCACTAGCGAGACATGGCTTCATGTATGGCCAAGTTGATTCCAAGTCCCCAGTTGCAGTATGTCTTGGTGTAGATCAAATGCACTGGATTTGGCAAGGCGGCATCCCTGAATATGAAGGTAGTGATCTCCCATGCATCCTCTCCATATCTATAGGTGTACAGCCTTCTTCCCTTGAACATTGGCAGTGGCAATCCCAATGACTGCGAGAGCTGTGCTAACTGCCTTGCAAAGGGCCTTGGTGACTCCATGGTTTCATACTCAGTCCTGACTTCTCCCATCTATCAAGTAAAATAGGAAAGTGTGAGAATAGCATATGGTAAGAATTTACGAGGGTGAAAGGCATAAGATGAAAGACAGAGTTAATATAGGCTTTAATAATTCTATGGCTTCCTAATCCAATCCTAGGTCACGATCCTACAGTCGACACACGGGCTCTGATACCATCTTGTAACACCACGGTTCTGAAAAGACCGAGGCTTCTATGTGACATGCCAATCCCTGGATCGGTTCATTGGCCCACATTAGAATGAGATGAATAACATAGCAAAATATCCGTGTATCATGAATAACGAAGATCCAGAGTACCATTATTACAATAAAATCTTAGCCCAAGGCTAGCTCAAATTATTCAGGTAGCGACATAAATAAAGTAAATCCTCCATTCTTCAAATTGCCCACAAGTGAACAAGTGCCGAGTGGAGTACCGTGGCCTAAATCGATTACTCAGAATCGGAATAACCTGCAACATGAAACGTAGCAGCCCCGAAGGGTCAATACATGGAATGTATGGCAAGTAGAGCTAGTAATGGAGACAATAGTACTAACAACTACATGTATATTTGGCAAGTGGA
The DNA here is from genome assembly GCA_916181665.1 of Avena sativa. Lineage (NCBI taxonomy): Eukaryota > Viridiplantae > Streptophyta > Magnoliopsida > Poales > Poaceae > Avena > Avena sativa. The sequence continues at coordinate 178,350,371 of OV702284.1, read as the reverse complement.
GCTGTGTCTGGCTTGCATTTGCAAATACATTTGTCCTACTTTCATAAACAGTGTTTGATTTTCTTTGAAAATATCCCAATTAAGTTAACCCAACAATATTAAAAACAATTATGAAATTATAATAAGCGAGAAACATGTCATGGAATCGATATCAAGCAACTCAGTTGTACATAACCGGGGACACGGCTAATCGATTAGATTACACACCCTGCAGGGGTTAGTACACTTTACCCATGTGACTTGGCCAGCCCAGCTCGTACCATCACTCTCATTTTGGGTGATGATAGGGAGAAGACCAGGAAGAGACCGTTCGGGAAGTAGCTCCCCAATCCCGACACGCACCGGTCCATCCTACCAAAATTCTACATCTCTGGATACGCAGGTTCGGGTCACCACAACCTACTAAGTCCAACCAACCGCCCATTTCATTATTGGCACATGGTTGTACACGTAAGCTACCAAATAAAGAAGCCAATCAATTTCTCTAGATACCTGGGTGCCTTTCCGCAATGAAACCACCAAAAATTATCAATACCATCACACCCAGGAGATTCATTGATTAAGTTGTTTTAGTTTTCACAAACCAATACTTTTAGAAACAAGTCTCAATGATGTAACCCAGCCCTCGTTCAACATAGCATGGCTAAGCACATCTACCATCGGTGTTTCATCTACAAGGAGGGTCCTACCACATAATAGGACATAGCATAGCGATAGTATCATCCTACACATGCATCTACAAAATACACGACAATGCATTGAAAATAGTAGGACGATATCATGAACAAAGTAGCATCTACTTGCCTTGGTTGTAGCGGTCGGAAGAACAATCCACACACGAGCAAGCGTTGCACTCGTCACAATCTACACGATACAATTGCAATCATAAACAAACAATCCACAAGCATATGCAACAAATATGATGCATGAAGGTATGCAAGGCAAGTGAATTGGTGCTACAGCTGCACCACATAAACCTATTCAATAATACTACTGATTGCATGCATGGAAAATAGTTTTAGCGCAAGGAAAACTATTATGCAAAATATAATGCTCAAAACTAGAGGTAGAACTCAAATAATTCACTACCGGTAGTATACTGTTTGTAAAATCTTGGGAAAATTCTACCGTATAGGCATAGCTATTTAGGAACAGTACCAACTAGAATTACTCAAAATGGAATTATAAAACTCCCGCAGTAATTAAAACACTGCAGAAAGCCACTAGACAATTTCTGCAGAAGTTTTCACTGTAAGCCTATCCTTTTAATTCACGATGTGATTCCCCTCGTTCCACTGAATCCAGGGACATATCATACACGATTTTTGGAGCTACGGATCTTTTTCTACGAATTAAATACTCCAAAAAGGCCATTAACTCATTTGATTAAACTGTACTAAATCTTGCTGCAAAAGTCTGAACCAAAGGTACAGCAAGATTCTACACGACTCACTGAACCTACACATATTTTATTTGCAGTTTTTGGCCCAGCGGTTTAATTTCTACGCAATTTACAAGTTTCTACCAAAATCTGTCAACTAAAGCGATTAAATTAATTACCCAGTCAACTGTGTCTGTTGACTGGTCAACGTGGCTGCTGACTGGGCGTCTGACTAGTCAACGCCTGGGTACTGACTGGTCAACGACCGATCTGGACCGTTGATCTTAGATCTACTGGCGGCTGCGGACTCACCGGAAACGAATGGCGAAACGAACGGCGGCGAGTTCCAGACGGTGGCGGCGATCGGTTCTGGCGACGGCGTTTCTCCTGCGCGGGAAACAGACAGTCAACGCGCGGATCACGACGGTCACGCAACGGCGGCACGGGGCGGTGGCACGGCTCGCGAGGCGTGCGTGCATGCGGGCGAGCGCGAGCGGCTGCGCGCGGGCGAGTTCGGCAGCAGCGAGCGGCGCGGCATGCAGCGGCAGCAGCAGCGCGCGAGGCGGCGGGCGAGCGCGCGCGCGGGCGGCTCGGAGGAGGGCGAGCGCGCGCGGCCGGCGGCGTGGCGCTGCAGGCGGCGGGGTGCGGCGCAGGCGGCGGCTCGAAGGCGGCGGGCGCGCGGAGGCGGGAGCGGCGCGGGGCGCTGGCGGGGCAGGCGGGAGGCGGTGGCGGTGCGCTGCGAGCGGTGGCGGCGGGGAGGCGGCAGGCGGCGGCGCGTACCTGGTGGCGCGGAGGCCAAGGGGAGAGGCGGCGACGGCGGGTCCAGGAGGCGGCGCGCGCGGGGATCGAGGTGGGGGTGCGGAAACCGAGGCAGCGGCGACTGCCTCTTATGTGGGGCCCCCTCGTGGGGTCCTACGCGGATACGGATCGTGGTTGGAAACGGACACGGAAATCGGCCCGTCGGCCCGATTTTCTATCTTTTAATAAAGCGGCCGTAACTTTTCCGTACGAGCTCCGAATCGGGCGATTCTTGCTCCTACGGTTTTGTAAAATCGAGGGGAACAACCTAGGGTCAAGGGTTGGGTGAAAACACTAGGTTACAGGGGTAGACAACACAAGTCCTACTAAAGCCTCCCGCAGGAGCCTTGTAGTAAAATAGAGTAGGGTTTAGAAAATAGTGTTTTGCCGAATCTTTTCAATCGATGGTTTTGCATGGAAGAGTATGATGCAATGGCATGAATGATATGCAGAACCAAATATAAAATTTGGGATGTGACAGTTAGTGACTAACGAACCAAACTTTTCGGTTGCGCCTTCCTGATTTGAACTCGATAACGTTGTTCGATGCTTCTTCTGTTTAGTCAGACTGCTGGGTCCCGCATGTCTACCTCACATTAGAGGAATCGTGTGTATGATGGAATTTTTTCCTTCCCTGTTTCGTACTTGATAGCGTCGCTCGATGCATCTGCCGTTTAATCAGGCTGTTGGGTCCCACGTGTCATCCTCACACTAGAAGAAATGCGTGAATGATGGATTTTTTTTCCTTAGCTCTTTCCTTTCTTATATGAACTCGATAACTTTGCTCGATCTATCTGCAGTTAATCATGATGTTGGGTCCCACATGTCAGCCTCTCATTACAAAAATTGTGTGTATGATGGAATTTTTTTCTTCGCTCCCGCTACCCTGTTTCGAACTTGATTGCGCTACCGTTTAATCACACATCTGGGCCCACCTGTCATCCTCTCATTAGAAGAAACGTGTGTATTATAGATTTTTTGCCCTCGGTCGCGCTACCCTGTTCCAAACTTGATAGTGCTGCCAGATGCATAATCACGCAGCTGGGACCTACAAGTCATACTGTAATTAAAAGAAATGTGTGTATGGTGGAATTTTTGCCCTCGGTCGCGCCTCCGTGTTAACTTGATAGTGTTCCTCGCTGCATCAGCCATTTATTCAGACTAGTGGGTCCCATATGTCAGCATCTCATTGGAAGAATCATGTCTATATGATTGGATTTCTTTTCTTCTCTAGCGCTACCCTATTCCTAACTAGATAGTGTTGCTCGATGAATCTGCCGTTTGGTCACACTACTGGGTCCCACATGTCAGCATCTCATTATAAGAAACGTATGCATGTAGGACTTTTTTCTCGCTCGCGCTTCCCTGTTTCGAATTTGGCAACGTTACTCGATTCATCAGCCGTTTATACAGGCTGCTAGGTCCCACATGTCATCAACACTTTAGAAAGAAACATGTGCATGCTGGAGTTTTTTCACGCTCGCGCCTCCGTGTTTCAAACTTGGCAATGTTGCTCGATACATCGGTCGTTTATACAAGCTCGTGGGTCCCTGATGTCAGCCTCTCAGTACAAGAAAAGTGTGCATGCTGGACTTTTTACTCGCTCACGCCTCCCTGTTTGGAACTTGGCAACGTTGCTCGATGCCTCCTTTGTATTTAGGTCTCTCTGGTGGGTCCCACATGTCAGCCTCCTCTATAGAGGTCACGTGTGTATGTTTGAAATTTTTTTCGGTTGCGCCCCCGTTTTGAGCTTGGTAACGTTGCTAGGTCCCAGATGTCAGCCTTCTCTATGCAAACAACTTGTATGCTGGAAATTATATATATGTTGATAAACCTAGGATTTGAATCAAACTCAAGACTTCAAAAAATAGCAACCGCATGCGCTTCCACTATGCAAGAACCAACTATGCTACTCCTAAAAGATTAGGTTTAGAAATGTTGAAGTCACTTAAAATGAAAAGGCAGCAATCTTGACGATTGCCATAATAAATACTACATGGTCTGTATAAATAAAACTTGGGTAGGAAAAGCTTGCACTATATTTTATCACAATGGAACGAAAAATGCTAAATTAAGAAGTAATTGGGCGATACAAAAAAAGTGGTTCCAATCTTGTGAATAGATGGTCTTATTATCATGGGCTTCTTAAGTGTGCTTCATGCTTAAAAAAAGTAATAATGTGTTGAGGGTTGCCAGCCACGACCGATCTTGTAGAGGTCCCAACCTTCAATAAGGTAGAGTCCCCTATGTTTACAATGCTAGTCCCTGGATCAATAGCTAACATCCACAGTTAAGATGTAATATCAAGAAACAAAGGTCATAATACAACTTTATAACCAGGAATAACATAATTTATTACATCTTACATAGCTCATGTGGCTATTACATTACATTGCAGCAGAATATCTATAAGCATGGGGTCCTTCATCTTCAAAGTGCCACAGGCAGACATGTTGGTTGTAGACTTGTAATCCTAATCATTAAACTTCACTAATATCAAACAAACCTGCAACATAACAAGTTACAGCCACAAGGGTCAATACATTTGAATTGTATTGGCAAGTGATACTATGGTAGTATAGTGGAGTCTATCATCTATATGCATTTGGCTAAGTGGAGCTTAGGCTTGCATTGCTCAAAATATATTTTTCCTTATCATTTGAAAACACTAAGTTTTTGCTTGACAAAATAATCTTTCCCAAGGCATCTCCCAATCAAAGATTGAAGATCCTTTAACCCTTGTTCAACCACAAGTTTTTAACTTAGAAATCTGGATGATGAGATTCCTGATAGCTTCCCTGTCTTGATGCTCAAATTGTCCTTTACCAGGGACATGCCAAGTGGTTGCACTTCAAGCTTCTCAACATTTGACCTCTCAAATCTCTTTGTTCCTGGGTGGCCATCCACAAGTGAGATACACAAGGTAAACCATATCCATGGGCCTTGTGTAACCACTCAACCAAAAACCACCAAGCAATTACCATTCCACCCAGGTGATTCATTAACTTAGTTGTTTTATTAAACAAAAACACAAGTCCTCAAACTTAGAAATTTTTCCATAGTGTGAATATATATTCCACCCTTGTTTTCTGTTAGCTAAGCTAAGCTTGACAGTAGTAGGAATCTTAACTTAGGAAATTTTCTACTAAGGTTTCATCTACTAGGATTTACCATAGCATAGTTTATACTTAGCAAAATTCCATGCAAGTCCTATACTTAGAAATATCACTAATGCATAGTGAAAATAATGGGACAAAAGTATGAAGCATCACTTGCCTTTTTGGTAGAGGGTATAAGTTCACTCCTTGTCCTTGCAACAATCACACTCTTTAAGTCACTACAATTCAATCAAGCAAGGCACAATCTCAGTCTACCAATCAAGCAAAACATCACATAAAATGATAAAGTCTAAGAAATGCATGCAAGCATGCCAAGATTTGTTTTATTTGAAAAAGTGGTTCCTAATGGGTCTTAAACATTTGAAAACACCTAATGGTCATTTTATAAAGTGGCAAAATCATTTGCAAAAAGGTTTCACTTCATAAACCATTTTCAAAACAAGGTATCATTTTATGTGGTGTAGAAATGTTTTTACTAAGGCATTAATCTATGGGGTTCACAAAATATGTTTTCAAACCATAAAACTTGGTGTTTAGGGTCAGAGAGTTTGAAACAAAATATTTCCCAAAAGTTTTCTTCCAAAACCATTTTTAATAAATAAACTATATTTTTATTTGACTAGAATTGGTTTTAAACCCAAGATTCATTCTTTTGTTTCTCCAAATACATTTTTGAATCCACAAAGTGTTTCCTAAGGTCAGTAGGTTCAAAACACACCATTTCCCAAAGATTTTATCCCCAAAATCATTTTTGAACAATTTTTACAATCTAAACAAGCATACAAATGTTTCTGCAAAAACAAACAATTAAACAGAAACTTTTTACTAAACAAATGGCATGGTTGGCTAGGTCTTGTTCCACTGATTTCAATGATATAAAGTTTGCAAAATTTGTACGTGTGGTTTAAAGTTGTGCAATTTACAAAATCACAAGTCTAATTGATCAAATTCTGTTTTTAAAACACACTCTGGGACACGCGTCTGATTCCTATTCGTCGAAAACGTTTCGCGTGGATCGACTAACACAGACCGTAGAATTTAAGTCATATCGCACGGCTCAGATCACACGTACCGTTTCGGTTTAAGTCAATCTATCGCGTCCACTGGATCACGATCTAACAGCTTAGATGAGTTTGACCATCAGCTGGAGGCGCCAGCGGCGACGACTGGCGGCGCACGCTCTGTCCGAGGTGGTCCGGCCGTTCTAGGAAGCGAGAGAAGATGAGGAGAGGCTCACCATGATCGCAAGGACGTGGGGAAGCTCGACGTGCTGGTTACAGACGAAGGGGCGCTCGCATGTGCTGGCGATTGCTCGCCGGAGTTGATGTGGGCGGCGGGTGTCTCTGGAGGTCGTCGAGGGCGAGGCTGCGATTCGTGCCGAAGCAAAATAAGTACATGGTTAGACGCGGGAGGGTGTGGTGTACACGCGAGCATGATCGAGAGGGCTCGGGGTGGTCTAGCTTACCAGGGGGAGGTCGTCGGAGAAGAACCAGACGGTGGCGGCGGCGGTTGTTGTCGTTGCCGATGTTCTGGTGTTCGCGCGGATGAATGGTAAGGACAGGGAGATGCGCCAGAGGCTGGGGAGTGTGTGAGCTTGGTCGGGGAGGCGAGGGGCGATGCGGTGCTGCCGGAATCATCGTCGGAGCGTCGTCGGACAGTGGGTGGTGTGGCGAGGAATTGGGCGGCCTGGGGGCGTGTTGAGGTGGGGCGATAGAGGGGAACGAGAGAGGAGACGCTGGCATTTATCACTGCGTGGTCACGGCGAGGTTTAAGCACGACATTATGGCGAATTGATCGCAAGCTTTCAACGGCAGAAACGGCCGCGGCGTGGTCAGCGGCGGGTGGAAACGACGAACAGTAGCGTGGGGCCATCTGGCAGCGAGAGAGAGAAGAGGAAACGATGGTCCACATGTCTGCGTCTGTGTGTGTTGTTTCGCGAGTGAGAAAATGTTGGGGGAAATAGGTGGGCTTGCTGGGCCTAATTGGGCTGTCCGGCTGGGCTGGCTCCTTTTCATATTTTTTTCTGTTCTGAATCTTTTTCTTTTTCCAATTCGATTTCTGTTTTGAAATTCAAACAATCAATTCAAACAACCAAAACAAACACTCAATCAAATAAACTTCCACTAAACTTTATATTGAGTTTAGCTCTGTTTATCAACACAAATCAAAGTCCAAAAATAAAATATTAATTTCATTCTTTTTAGGATCTATTTAATAATTAAATAAAATAGACCTTAATTATTAATTCAAATAGGTTTTGATTTATTTAATAAAATCTCCATTTGAAAACTAAATATTATCAAAACCAAATCAGTAGGTTTTATTTGAGAATATAAGATACTTGGAAAACTTGTTTAAAATAAGATAACATTTTTATTTTAAGGTCCATTAATAATTAAATAATATGGATCTTAGTTCATAATTCAAATAGGATTTGTTTTATTAAAATATTTATTTTGAAATCTAAAATAAAACCAAAAACACTTCAGTAGGTTTTAATTGAGAATATAAAATACTTGGAAATCTTATTTAAAATAATTTAATAAGTTTTAGTGTTTATTTAAAATGGGAAAAGCCTTTATTTTTAATAAAATTGGATATTAATAAATCTTCATTATTTTGTTTAAATAAACTTTTACTCTTTTAATCAAAACAAAACATTTTATTTCAAAAACATTGGCCAAGGTTTAATTTGGCTCTATAAAATAATCTTTATTTATAAATCCACATTTTCTTTTGAAAACCAAATCCTTTTATTAAAAGATCCAAAATAGTAATTTTAAATATTTTTAAGTTTATTGTATATTTAACTTTTTAAATCCCTTTAGGACTTTATTTGATCCAAATAGGTTTTGAAAGTTTCCAATTGGATTCAAAAAGTTTCTTCTCACTCTGAAAATCAACAAAGTTTTACTTTATTAATTTATTTTTCACATTACAAGATTTGGAAAATCTTGGGATGTGACAGATCTGACCCCATAATGGATAAATTAGGTAGATTTTTGGCCAGAGTTGCATCGAAAGTACTATTTTCTAACGATCTCCCCACTGAAGTTGCAATGTTTTGGGCCGGACTTGGGTTGCATGTCTAATCTTTTCATTAGTTCCTTAGTGAAAATTCAGTGTAGTTGGCAAAATGTACTGAGGTTTGGCGGCTCAGCTCATCACCAAAGGCTAATTAAGGGAAGATTTTTTCAAACAAGATTTTGGGAAGTTTTTTGTTCGAAGTGGGTTTGAAAATTTCATTTCCATAGGATGAGTAGTAAAAATACATTGTACTAAAGGTCGATGGTCCACCTGACCTGGCTGTACCAACACGGCATCCAAAAGAATGAAGTTGGAATGGGAGAAAATTAAACGATATTGTAAGACTTGATATGACCTAGCTAGAAAAGGACTTTGAGAGCGCATGATTCGAACATGGAAAGTACTAGAGGGAGTTTGACTGATTGACATAAAATCGTGTCATATTCAAGTATTATAATGCATGATCATCTTTTCAGGAAAGGTCATATTTCAAGATGTTTTGGGTGGCTTTGAATCTTCCCAATCTATTTGATGTACTCAAAGCCATGTAATCATGCCATTTAAACTGTAGGTGATAGAGACACAGTAGCCTTGACTTACCCAGCTTTAGACAGCTCGAGCAAGCACCAGCTTACTGATCACTCGAAGTTGTATGTTTCAGTACGATCAAATTAATACATGCCGCAATTAGCACCAACATGTGACACTGTCATCATATAAAAAGGCAAAGAATTCGCATATTTAATTCAAATTTTTGAACACAATAAATACAACCTGTTTGTACACTAGCACATCACATTACAATGTCAGCACATCAGAGCTTGACTTGTTCATTTCACATACACTGGAAGAGTTTGCATAAATAATTTTTTTAGAAGATTGCATAAATATTTTATTTGCCTGCTTTGGTGTACCGAATCGACATAAATTATGGCCCAGTTAAAGCCTGTTTCTTGGCCACGGTGACCTACTTTTTCTGTCCAGAAGGAATATTCCTCTGAAAACACAAAGCTGCACAGTAAGAGTATTGATAAATACAGTATAGAAATGATGCTGCGAGATAAGCACCGCTACATGGATTATAACGTGGAAGGCAATACTAATTACAAAAGCATGTCATGGCTCATATAAACTGATTCAAACTAGGCAATAAAACTAGTGTACTAACAGTCAAATGTTGAACCACGACGCAAAAAAGATAACATAGCGATACACGAGAAAGATGCACAACTCAGTGTAGAAACAGAACAATGAGCCTACCACACCTAAACTAGGCCTAAACCAAATTCCCGCCTATCGCATACTGTTCCAACCATCTTTGGGAAGGCTGATAACTGACACAGGCTCACCTTTAGTTGGCCTGAGGTTGAAGCGTTTAATATGAGGGAATTTTATTCCGCGAAACCTCTTGTATGTTGTGTAGACACAGTTTTTCCTCATGAATGGGAACAATGTGCCATCAGGAGCGTGGCATGCACGTTTCTTTATCATATTGTCAATTACTGGATAATTGACACCGAGAAACTGAGAGTTGTCGCCCAGACTGTTAACCTGCCTCCAAATGATAACCCCTACAAGCCCAATATAGCTAGGACCATGTTCAAAAACATAGACACGAGCGGATGTATATAGGAGTAAGTTAGTCCCATTTTGAGCATGGGGAATTGATACGTTGGAAAAGTATCTATAATTTTTTATGCTCTATGCTTGTTTAGTATCTACTTTGCTTTACTTGTCTACACTTTGAGGTGCTTTTTACATGTTTTCTGGTACTAACCTATTAACAAGTCGCAACAGTGCCAGATGCCTGTTTTCTGCTGTTTTTGGTTTCAGAAAAGTTAGTAAAGAAATATTGTCGGAATTGGACGGGACAAACGTCAAAGTCAATTAATTTTCATGGGGAACAAGAAGTCCAGAGGGGAGACGAGGAAGAGGGCTAGGGCAGCCAGACCTCCCCCAGGCACGGCCAAGGGTGGGCCCGCGCCTGGCTAGGGTTTGGCCCCCCTGGTCGCCTCCTCGGCCTCCCCCTTCTCCTATAAGAATCCCCCGATGCAGAAACCCTAAGCACCCGTTCAAATCTCCACGAAACCGTCTGTACCCACCGCCACCATCGTCCCTAGATTGGGAGGATCTGAAGTTCTTCCCAGCACCCTGCAGGAGGGGAGATCATCCCGGAGGCCTTCTCTCCAGTATGATGCGTGAGTAGTTCCACCTTGGACTATGGGTCCATTTAGTAGCTAGATGGTTGTATCTCCTCCTTTGTGCTTTCATGTATAGATCTTGTGAGCTCTGTTCATCATCAAGATCTAATATATTTGTAATCATGCATGTTGTGTTTTCGGGGATCCGATGGATATTTAGATTATTATGTTGGTTTGATTAATGGTTTTGTCTTTATGATTCTATCATGTCTGTGTTGTTTGTGATCTTGCATGCTCTCCGTTGTTAGTAGCTATCTTGGCCAAGTAGTTGCTAGTGACTCCAAGAGGGGGTATTTATGCTCGATTGTGGGTTCATGCCTCTAGTTTCCAAGAGAAGTGACAATAATATCTTCGGTTGTAGATGTGCTGTTTCTACTAGGGAGAAAACAGCGGTCTCTTGTTCATGGAACATGTGGACTGTTTACCTTACACATTTTTCTTAAAGTAGTTGTCTATTGCTTGCAACTTAATACTGGAGGGGGTTCGGATGATAACCTGAAGGTGGACTTATAGTCATAGATGCAGTTGGGTGGCGGTCTATGTATCTTGTTGTATTTCCCAATCGAATCTCATAGGATCTTTCTGACTAGTAATTGCATTGTTATGCCTTGCTTTGTTCCTATCAATTGCCCTGCTGTAATTTGTTTACCCTTCATGCCATGTTGTTTATATAAGGAGAGCACCTCTAGTGAACTATGTACCCCGGTCCAATATTTACCATCAATACATCTTCCACTGTTACTTTTTTACTTGCTGCAAACCATTACCTTCCACACCATACGTTTAATCCTTTGTTACAGCAAACCGGTGAGCTTAACAACCTCACTGATTCGTTGGGGAAAAGTCTTGAGTTTGTGTTGTCAAGGTCTCCGTGTTGCTTGCAACACCTGTGTGACGTTTCCTTCCTCCTTCTGGTTCGATAAGCTCGGTCTCTACTGAGGAAAAACTTGCTGCTTTGCTGCTTCACACCTAGCTTTTGGGGTTCCCAACAAGACTCCACATCAAGCACCAAGTTCTCTGGTGCCACCAAGGAGTCATCAACAAGTTTTCTGGCGCCGTTGTCGGGGAACTACAGAACAACTTCAACCTCTTCCTCCCCATAAAGCTCTAGCAACAAGTTTTCTGGCGCTGTTGCCGGGGAGGCTAAGGACGTCTTCACAAGTGGAGTCCTCCACTTCCTTTATCTTTACTTTGTTTTTAGTTTTCTTTGTTTCTTTTGCTTGGTTTGGTTTGACTCTTTTAAAAAAAACCCCAAAAAATTAGTCTAGTTTGGTTTGCTTGCTTTATTCAAAAACACACAAAAATTAGTTCCTACTCTGGTTGCTGGTCTGTTGTTGCCTTGCTTGGTCATGCTTTCTATCAATGGATGGTTTCTTTGAAACTAGTTCTTATTGGCAAGGTGGGTTCATAGAAAAACAAATGTATTATTATAAGGAACACCGTTTGTCACAAAAAGGGAAACACTTATGGAAACAAGTTGATAAGTTGAATATTATTGCTAGAGATGTGTGCTCTACTTATAATATTACTTATTGCTTTGATAAGTCTTGTTGCTGTATGAGGTATAAACACCTGCCTTTTCAGTGTGAGTATAATGATAATGTTACCTTATCTTCTTATGTTAAAGGAAATTATGACTTTTATGATGTGGAACAAATTGAAGAATTTATTGCTTTCAAGGGTGCATTTGAACTTGCCAGTTTGCTTTAAAATACTGATGATGCACCTTAGGAATGTGAGGTTTTGGAGATACTTAAATTTTGCTCTGATAATTACAAGGAATAAAATAGCTATATTCTTGAATATCTTAATAGATGCTTTCCATAGATGGAAGAAACTAATGCCTATGGAAGAAGAAATTGCTGAAACTGAAAGCTCATTAGATGAAAAAGAGGAGGAGAGTGATGAACAAAAGGAGGAACAATGGATCCACCCATGCCTACTTTCTAATGAGAGTAACTCTTTATCCCTTACATTATTTAATTATCCCCCATGCTTACCAAAGGAGGATGAATGTTATGTTCTTGTGGATCCTTTTAAAATATCTACTTTGGATAAAACCTGTGAAGGTTTTAATCCCACTATTTTTGAGCTTGATAGAAATTATGTGTTTGTAGCTAATGAAAAGCATGCTTTATGTGATAGCTATATTGTTGAGTTTATTCATGAGGCTACTGAAAATTATTATGAGAGAGTAAAATATGGTTGTAGAATTTTTTATGGTACTGAAACACCTCTCTATGTGCTGAAAGTTTTGAAGTTACTCTTGTTTTATCTTCCTATTCTTGTCACTTTGTTCTTTGTGAATTTATTTGTGTACAATATTCCTATGCATAGGAAGTGGGTTAGACTTAAATGTGTTCTGAATTTGCTTCTCGATGCTCCTCTTTTAATTCAATTCATATTCTTATGTGAGCATCTTCTCAAACTATCAAGCCTAACTAAAAGGCGTTAAAGAAAAGTACTTGTTGGGAGATAACCCAAGAGTTTCCTTGAGTCTTGGAAATTATTACTTCAGTAATGACCTCTCCTTATCCTTTTTGTTTGATTTTTGTGCCAAGAATGACCTCTAATGAGAGGGAAGTAAGATTTGAGGAGTTGCTGTCCCGAAACAGATTTTGTCCTCCACCATAAAAATTCGTGAGGAGTCTATGTAACTCGGATTGAGATCAAATTTACGAATAAATCACACATTATGTTAGATAACTTTTGTTAGTTCAACATTTTTTTATTTGAGCAATAGAAGATGTTCGAAAAAATCAGTGTCTACCTGCTGGTCTGTTTTGACAGATTTGTGCCATTATTTGCATTTGCTTCTTATTGATTCCTTTTTAAGTTCTCTTTAGGTGAATTGAGATTTTTGAAGGAGTTACTACAGTATATTGTGTTTTTAGTGAAAATTATTTCTGTTCCAAAGCTTTTCCAAGAGGTCTAATATCTTTCGAATAAACTAATGTTGCTAATGAATATTGTGTGAAGGAAAAATTTCAGGTGTAGAGAGAGAATGATGCAATGAGATGAAAAATGGAAAAAAGATCAAGCTTGGGGATGCCACCATGGTGTCACCCCAAGAAATATCCAAGAGGTACAAGCGTCAAAGCTTGGGGATGCCCAAGGCATCCCCTTCTTCATCAATAAAAAGCTCAGGCCTGTCTAGACACTTTGTTTTTATTGTTTCATGCACAGTTGTGTTGTTCTTGGAGCGTCTTAGTTTTCGTTTGCTTTGCTTAGGTTGTTTAGTTTGCTTGAATAAATAAGTTTGGATCCCAGTTCTCGGTGTGTTGTTTTGCAAATAAGTTGCTTGGTGTTGGAAAGGAGTAGTAAGTTCTTGCTTGAAGTGCAAGAGGAGCTTGCATTGACTATGACATAGACTTTCGCATGACATGCTAGGTGTTGTTTTGACCTTATGCTTAGTGATTATTGCTGTGGCATGTCTTGTTCCAAACAATTGGGATTGCTTAGAGTGCCTCGAAGAAATTATGCATTGTTTTAGCATGCAAAAGCATAGTATTGTGGTATTCTCCTTTGATGCTTTGCTTGGGTTGACTTGGCACATGCTCACACCATGTTGTGACTATGACAAGTCACCATTAGCCTCTATGATCATTTAGTATTTGACTTGTAGTACCACTCTTTGCTTTGATTAGTATGCTTTGTTGCACTGCATGTTTATGGCCATTATGCTCTCTTAGTTGGTTGCTCCCAGTCTTTTGCTAGCCTCCACTTGTATGAGCTAGTTCTACTCATGCTTCCAACTCCCAAGAAACCAAGTTATTCCAAAGTGTCCACTATAAACTCCTATGCATGGTGTGTTACACCATTCCAAGTATATTCTTGTTTTGAATTATCTTCCAATTAAAAAATATTTTGTTATGTGAAAACTTAGTGATTAAAAGCCCTCACGAACTTGATGGCACACTTTATATTCTTTGACCCTAATAAAATTGAACCATTGTGACAACTTTGTTGTATATGCTTGCACTTATAAGTTGGAATTAGCAGAACCGTGATGTCACGGGGAACGTTTTCAACATTGCACTTGTACTTTGTACTCAGTTGATATCATGTTATTTTGTCTATGGATGAAACCGGTGTGAAATAAAGAGGGAACTTGTAAGTCCATGGAGTTTGTATCCCGTGTTAGAGAAATGCCTGGGCCACTAGCCTAAGCCATGCCTAATCATGGTGGAAACTTGCAGCATCACCATAATGAGATATCTATGAAGCATCCTCAATAAAAAGCTATGCATATGGTAAATAAAAAGATGGCTGAGATGCTCATTGTCGGCTTGCCTTGTCATTTTGGTTATGGGATCTTAATATCCATTAATCAAACCAACATCGGATCCCCACAAACAGAACATGCATGATTACAAATAGATTAGATCTTGATCATGAACGGAGATCACAAGATCTATACATGAAAGCACAAAGGAGGAGATACAACCATCTAGCTACTACATGGACCCATAGTCCAAGGTGGAACTACTCACGCATCATACTGGAGAGAAGGCCTCCGGGATGATCTCCCCTCCGGCAGGGTCCACGGCGGCGAGCTAGTCGCCATTCATGCCCACCCAGAATTTTTCATGCATGAAGGGAAGGATGGCGGTGTACCGAGGATGGTCGAGGGGCACCACGTCATACACCGTGTTGTGCAGACGATTTACCATCATCTCTTCATAGTGCTCGTCAAACCAATGAGCAGGCTGAGGCCTCAGTAGGCAGGGTTCATTCCAATGGTGCAAAGTCAATTTCGTATCTTCGGTGTTGCCGATACAATCGTACATCATCTTGCAGCATGTGGCTAGCCTAACGGTACTGGAAATGTCCAGACGCTGAACGATGAGATCGTCAACATCCATGCTGAATTGATCCCACTCACATCGTCCGCTGAGCTTCGAATCGGCCATCACAGCCAGATGCATTTAGGAGGAGTAGGAGGATGCAATTGCGATTGGGGTTTTCTAGAGGAGGAGGGGGATCGTTAATGCAAGAAATGGGTGAGAAGAGAGAGCATGGGGGATCGTGGGAAGATTGGGGACTAAGGAATAAGATGGAGAGACAAAGAAAAAACGAGAGGAGTGATATTTTACTTGCTTGGTCTGTCAACATCAGCATTGAGGATGTCACCGCCGCTTAGAATTCACTATATGTTAGACTAGCATGCACGGAACTACTCCTACGTATCAGAGGTGCAGTATGGTCTAGTCACATCAGTTTGACCAGAGGGTTTTCTTTTTACAACATTCATTTCAACATAATATTTTCAACGGAAAATAGGAGGACGAAATAGTAGTAGCCGCCTAGTACTAGTATTCGCGACATGGACACATGTACTTTCACCTTTTTCCCCTACATGCAGAAGTTGTAGTACAAGGACCAAAAATATATACACCGGATTCAATGCACATACGGGTATGTCCGTGGTAATTTTTGCATGTTGCATGTGTTCATATATACATGGAATTACACGTGTCCAGAATGCAACCACGCAGCAAAATAAGGAGACGTGTGCTACATGCACGGACATAAGATTTAACGTGCATGACTTTGAATCATAGATAGGCGTGTCCTGTTTAGATCGGCCCCACTTTCCAGTGAGAACCTACATGCATCATGCACTCGGAGCCACTAGAGACATCCACGACGGAAATTGCAATTTTCCACCAGTTACACCCGCAACTAGTTGTTGCATGTCGCACTTCCAAGTTCTTCATAAAATATGAAATAAATCATGAACATATCATATATATAGTTCATCTGTGAATTTTTAGACCAAAATATTACATGGTTTGGCCACAACAAAATTAGAAAATGAACACAAGATATTGTTCGATTAGGTTTTTTCTTTTTTACATAGGTCACATAAGATCATATTACAGGAATGGGTATTGTATATGCAATAGAAACAACATAGCCAATGTTCCTAATTTGTTTCACATTTTTGGAGAACTCGAAAGTGCAACAAATAATAAAGAGGTGCAGGCGCAACGAGTTGCAGAATAATTGACACACACTGACGAGAGCTATGGCTTGCATACAAAAGGAGTTTGATCAAATTGCACAACTTGCACTTATATTGGGGCGAAATAAGCGGTTTGAGTACAGAAAGTTAACGCCTCAGGGCCATGCGATACAAATGAGGCAAAGAAAATAATTCAAGATATGCAAATCTCTATTCCATATTATCGCTATGTTCAGCCCATATTCCTTGAACTGTTAATTATGCCGGTTCCAATCCTTCACGTTGGCCAATCTTGGGACGAACCACAACGGAGTCTGCCGTCAATTCCAGCCAATGTTTGTTGAGAAACCAACAATAGTGTCTTGAGCATTCATACTAAAGCGGCATATTTCAGGATGAGAATTAAATCCATCGAGGCTAACTACATGCGGAAAGGTGTATACACAGTTGCTCCTCGTTAGATCTCTAGGGCCAAGTCCTGCGACGCCAACTGGAATAGTAATCAGATAGTTCAATCCAAGGAAGATAGAAAATTCCCCAAGGTTAAAAACCCTTCGCCATTGCCTCGGTGGAAGTAACCTACTAGTGTCAATCGAGAAAACATGGCAGTAAAACACAGTAGAATAGGTGTGAATAGTGCGGCTGTGATTATAAGCAACATTATCAATGACTGGATAACCACCATGAGTAATGTCATACCGCCCATCACTAACACCCTCAGTATTGATCAGAATAAGGCTACCACCATTAGGAGATCTTGCTAACCACCACAGATCAGGACCGTACTCACTATTACCGTAAAAATCGGGTGGCCCCGGAAGATGTACAGGACCTTGCAACGAAAGAACATTCAGCGGTCAGTTTGGCAAAATTAGAATGATGAACCTAAACAATTTAAGGATGGAAATTTTATCCCATGCCTGAGGATCCCATGCATAAACATTACCAATCTGAGTTACGACATAGACAACTCCCTTGTGGATAATTGCATCGTGGTAGCTGAACATGATGAACTGGTTCTCAAGAACAATCCAGATACCATGAGGACCATCAAGGAAGGCAATTACAGTGTCGAAGATGGCCAGCACATAGAAATCCTTATAGTTCCCAGCAGCTGCAGGAACTCGGCAAATGGCTATCTTCAGTAGATTAGTCGGCTGACCAGCGGCCATAAAATTAAGTACCTTGGAGGTGGCCTCAAATTCGAAGATTCCTGGTAGATGAATCCAGCGACGAGTGAACACATTCATAAGCTCCCAGTTCCAGGCGAGGCCAACAGTGGAGATCCAATTTCCATTCGTGTCTGCCCACTTCTTACCCTCACAGTCTGGCATCATAGCATCGGAGGAGGACCTGTTCAGCGGCGTCAGCTCGCACAAGGTCCAGTTGAACTTCCGCCGTGGCTTCTGCTTGCCCCTGCCGCAATAGTAGCTGCCCCTATAGAACGGCTTCTTGCGATTATCGCGGTATAAGACATTGTACTCACGCAGTAGCAAAGTTAGGTGAGAGTGAAGAACACAGGGGAGACCAAACAGATCATATTTCACCAGGATTGCACCATGTGTTGCTGAATAGAGATACCGTTTGCAGCAGGCGATGAGGCTCACAGCGGTGATGACGTCGCATCTGGCTGAGATGTCTTCAAGGGGGCCATCAGAAAACACCCTAGAGGTGTCACAGTCATCGATCGATTGGGCCATCGCGAGGAATAGCTCGAGCAGTTGGGGGACGATGGTCTTTGGTTTTGATTGGGGTTTTGGAGGAGAGAGCGAGCGGCAACTGGAAGGGCGACACAGAAAACAGTCTATCAAACTGGTCGCCGGAGCTGATCCTAAAGCGGCATGGCGGCGTTGGCGGGTGACTGTATTGGTGTGCGAGTGGAAATGTCCATCACCGGGATGTTGGAGGTGAAGTGAGGATGGAGATTGAGGTCAAGTAGAAATGCGAGTTGAAATAAAACCAAGCATCCCTTCTTTCTCTCTTCTAAAACTATTGTGCATATCGAACTAGGCTCTAGAGATGATCCAAAATCGGCATGGCGCCGTTGGCGTGTGCTAAGGTGGGCGTGGGCGAGTGGGTATCAGCAAGAAGATGGAGAGTAAGAGGACGGAGAGCAAGGGAAAATACTACTAGGAGTAGAATAAATTGATTAAATCGTACCAACTAGAGTAGGTCTGGCCTTCACTACAACATAGCTAGCCTAACACGCCATGGAGCTGTACTATCCCGTCAAATGAATGGTCATGGCAGAGAGACGGTCTAGAGTATACTCGGAGCTCCTCTTGCCGAACGTATGAATAATCCTTGGATCTTCTATATTAATAACCGTGTGTAGGCACATTCGCAACAAGTACTTACATTGGTAAACATAACCAAAGCTGGAATACTCTCGAACTCTTGTTGTACGGTACAAAAACAAAAATGCTCACAAAATGGGCTACCTCCAAAAGCTTTTTCTTGAAACTTTCAAAGCAACCTAAATTTTACTTGTAGTTCAAATTTAACCGTATTTCGATAAATCTACATAAAATCATTCAAGTGAGAAGAGTTAGATAGGAAGTTTGAAAACTCATAAAACATAGAAATCATTAATATGTCTGGAACATTATTACATTGACACTGATCTGAACAGTATTACACTTTTTGAGAACCCTCGCAAGCTTTTTATTAGAACATGATCCGAACATTATTACATTGACACTGATGATTAGCCAAACTGCAAATAGAGCAAACCCAACCTCATACGGAGTACAGTACCACTTAATGACTTCTAGGGGGACTCCGCGGTCTTCTCAGGCGACTTAGCAGCATCCTCCGCGGGCAACTTGGCTACGTCCTCAGTGGTACCATCGCCAAAAAGCGACTCGTGGATGTTGGGAAGCACGCCGCCATGCACGATGGTCACGCTGACCAGCAGGTTGTTGAGCTCCTGGTTGTGCATGATGTCGAGCATCACGTGCCTCGGGATGATGTGGACCTTCTTGCTGTCCTTGACGGCTTGGCCGGGGAGTGATGGTGCTGGGAAGCACTTCGTCGGGAAACCCCAAGAGCAAGGTGTGAAGCAGCATAGCAGCAAGTTTTCCCTCAGTAAGAAACCAATATTATCGAACCAGTAGGAGGAAGGAAACGTCTCAAAGGTGTTGCAAGCAACACGGAAACATGCACAACACAAACTCAAGACTTTGCCCCAACGAATCCGTGAGGTTGTTAAGCTCACCGGTTTGCTGTAACAAAGGATTAACTGTATGGTGTGGAAGGTAATGGTTTGCAGCAAGTAAATAGGTAATAGTGGAGGATGTATCAATGGTAAAGATTGGACCGGGTTCCATAGTTCACTAGAGGTGCTCTCCTTAGATAAACAACATGGCATGAAGGGTAAACAAATTACAGCAGGGCAATTGACAGGAACTGAGCTAGGCATAACAATGCAATACGAGACAAAAAGATCCTATGAGATTCGATTGGGCAATACAACAATATACATAGACCGCCATCCAACTACATCTATGACTAGAAGTCCACCTTCAGGTTATCATCTGAACCCCCTCCAGTATTAAGTTGCAAGCAACAGACAACTGCTTTAAGCAAAGTGTGTAAGGTAAACAATCCACTTTTTCTATGAACAAGAGACCGTTGTTTTCTCCCTAGTGGCAACAACACATCTACAACCAAAGATATTTCTGTCACTTCCCTTGGAAACTAGAGGCATGAACCCACTATCGAGTATAAATACCCCCTCTTGGAGTCACTAGCAACTACTTGGCCCAGACAGCTACTAAAAACAAAGAGCATGCAAGATCACAAACAACACAGACATGATAGTATTAAATAGAAAAAACCATTAATCAATCTGACATAGTAATCTCAATATCCATCAGATCCCCGCAAACACAACATGCATGATTACAAATAGATTAGATCTTGATCATGAACGGAGCTCACAAGATCTATACAGGAAAGCACAAAGTAGGAGATACAACCATCTAGCTACTACATGGACCCGTAGTCCAAGGTGAAACTACTCACGCTTCATACCGTAGAAGAAGGCCTCCGGGATGATTTCCCCTCCGGCAGGGTGTCGAGAAGAACTTCAGATCCCCCTGATCTAGGGACGACGGTGGCGGCGGCTACAGAAGGTTTTGTGGAGTTTTGATCAGGTGCATAGGGTTTTTGTATTGGGGGCTTCTTATAGGCTAAGGGGCGAGGCAGGAGGGCCCCCAAGGGGGGCACACCCTACCCAGGCGCGGGGTGGGCCCACCCGTGCCTAGAGGGGGTTTGGTCGCCCTGTGGCGCCTCTCTGCCTCGTCTTCTGGCTTCGTGTCGCCCACGGTAAAATATTTACTTTGGCTTTTGTCCCGTCTAATTCCTAGAATATTTATATTCGGCCTTTCTGGAACCAAAAACAGAAGAAAACAGGAAACTGGCACTGTGGCAACTTGTTATTAGGTTAGTTCTAGAAAAGATATAAAAACACCTCAATGTGTAGACAAAGCAAATCAAAGTAGATAGTAAACAAGCATGGAGCATAAAAAATTATAGATACGTTTCTGACGTATCAAGCATCCCCAAGCTTAACTCCTGCTTGTCCTCGAATAAGTAAGTGATAAAAGAATAACTTTTGAGGTGACATGCACCATCAAAACCAAGATTAAACTATTTTCAAGAATTGAAAGCTGGGATCAAAGAACTCTAAACATGTGCATGAAAGATGGAGTTCTAACAATAGGACATAGTAACTATGCATGCAACATGAAAGGCTACAAACAAACATCATGAATAACATGCATTGAAAAACGTTTGTTTGTTTCACATATAGAAAACATGGCATAGTGGCAGTCAACTTGTCCCTCATGGAGTAGCAAATAGATGCATAGGAAACCTTCAAAGTTCATAAGAATGACTAGATACAAATAGCACAAGAACAAGAAATATCACAATATGCATCAATCAATAAGTTTTGGGACACTACACACAGAATGACAACTATGCTCTCTTAATGGTTCCTAAAGGTAGAAGGTGGAGACTCAATATAATGGTGGAGGAAAGGCCCTTCACAAAGGGAAGCAGGGATTTCAAGTTTCAAAAAGAGCTCCCAAAAATTATGGTACTTGTTAGCTTTTAGCCCTCATTGCCCCTATCATAAGCATCTTGAAGTGATTAAGGTTAAAGTGAACAAAGATGGAGTATATGATTGACAAAGTATAAGTTGGCAATCTCAAGTCCCTTGAATACAAGGGCCACACCTCATGCTACTCAACTTCAGTCACCTGTAAGTTCTGGTCATGGTAAGTACATGCGTATCATAGAGAACCTCCAATGGGTTACCCCTTGCACATGGTACATGAGCTATCCCATAACCAAAATGACAAGTCAAGCAGACAATGAGCATCTTAATGGTCTTTTAATTTACTATGTGCATAGATTTTTATTGAGGATGCTTCATAGATAGATCATTATTGTGATGCTGCAAGTTTCCACCATGATTAGACATGTATTTATTTCACACCGGTGACATCCATAGACAAAAGAGCATGATATCAACTGTGTACAAAGTACAAGTGCAATGTTGAAAACGTTCCTCATGACAGCATGTTTCTGCTAATTCCAACGTATAAGTGCAAGCATATACAACATAGGCGACACAATGGTTCAAGTTTATTAGGGGCAAAGAATATAAAGTGTGCCATCAAGTTTGTGAGGGATTTAATCACTAAGTTTTCACATAACAAAATACTTTTTAATTCGAAGATAGCTAAAAACAAGAATATACTTGGAATGGTGTAACACACCATGCATAGGAGTTTATAGTGGACACTTTGGAATAACTTGGTTTCTTGGGAGTTGGAAGAATGAGTAGAGCTTACTCATACAAGTGGAAGGTTAGCAAAAGACTGTGAGCAACCAACTAAGAGAGCAATACTGGCCATAATAATGCAGAGCAACAAAACATTACTAATCAAAGCATAGATTGGTA
Source organism: Avena sativa (assembly GCA_916181665.1). Lineage (NCBI taxonomy): Eukaryota > Viridiplantae > Streptophyta > Magnoliopsida > Poales > Poaceae > Avena > Avena sativa. Next base: position 178,327,903 of record OV702284.1, on the reverse strand, counting down.
CTACAAGTCAAAGACTAAATGATCATAGAGGCTATGGTGACTTGTTCATAGTCATAACTGGTGTGAGCATGTGCCAAGTCAACCCAAACAAAGCATCAAAGGAGAGAATACCACAATACTCTGCTTTTGTATGCTAAAACAACGCATGATTCTTTCAAGGCACACTAAGCAATCCCAATAGTTTGGAACAAGACATGCTACATCAATAATCACTAAGCATAAGGTCAAAACAACACCTAGCATGTCATGCTAAATTCCAAATCACAGTCAATGCAAGCTCCTCTTGCACTTAACAAGCAAGAACTTCCTACTCCTTTCCAACACCAAGCAACTTATTTGAAACAACACATGGAGAACGGAGGTCCAAACTGAAGGGAATATGCCTGAGAGGCAATAATAAAGTGGTTATTATCGTATTCCTTGTTTACGATAAATTTTTATTTTACATGCTATAATTGTATTAATACGGAAACGTTAAGACATGTGTGTTTAATAAACAAAAGGAAGTTCCTAGTTATGCCTCTCTTATGAACTAGCTCGTTGATTAACAAGATGATCAAAGGTTTCCTGATCATGGACATTGGATGTTGTTAATAACAAGGTCACAACATTAATGTAATGGTGTTATGAACATTCATCCAAATTATAGCATTACGATCAAAGTCATTGAGTTTATATTGCTATAACAACTTACGAAGTGATCCTAATCCTTAGACCATGAGATCATGTCAATCACTAACACCGGAAGAATTTCTTGATAACATCAAACGTCACACCATAACTAGGTGATTATAAAGATGGGTTCAGAACTACTAAAGTGTTATGTTGAGGCCCATGGATCGAGAGTGGAATTTGTTCACCCCGATGACGGATAGATATGCTCTGGGCCCTCTCGGTGATATAACATTGATTAGCTTGCAAGCAAGTGATTTGATCACTAGAACGTTATATCATGGGAACGAGAAAAGAGTGCATGTCAATAACAAGATCAAACTAGGTATGGAGATACCGATGATCGAATATCGGACATGTAATATATCACGACACAAAGGTATTAAGATACTACCGTAAAAGGTTCCGATGATCACAAGAAAGTCATCGTTGAATGTGTGGGAGTCAATATGGGTCTCCAGATCCCGCTTCTGATTATTGATCCGAGAGGGGTCTCGATCATGTCCGCATTATTCGCGAACCGTAGCTTGACACACTTAAGAGACACCGACATCAATTTGGAGCAAAAGTTTCTTGCCGGAAAGAATAACAAGGGCACGAATTTATTTCACTAGATACCGAAACGGGTTTTCAGGTAAAATTTCAGAAAGTGTTTTTGCATATGAAATAAAATATTAGCAAGGGGTTATATGAGAATGTTTATCATTAAAGTAATTGACAAAATTCTGAATAAATAAAAGGAGTTTTAATTAATGAGAGTGTGCATTAAATTTTGTGGAAATTTAATGGGAATTTGAGTGGGTTTTTGAGTGGAGGAAATTGAAAGGCATTTGAGTGAGTGGAGTGTCCACCAACATGAATGAGGAAGAGGTGGGGGCATCCCCATGGCTGGGCGCCATGCCCTTGGGTGCCCCCCTCTCCCCTATAAAAGGCCCCCCTCTCATCCTCTCAAAGCACACCTCCTTGTGAAGGATATCTCTCCCACTCTAGAATTTATCCCCCATGGTCTCGGACTAGAGAGATACATGTTCCCGGTGGCTTTTCGGAAAGAAAGAGTTGTGCTTCCGCTGCATCGCTGGAGCGAGGAGGCGGAGGTTGCTTGGTGCCTCAGACGTGTGTGCGAGCACGAATGCGCCGCTGGTTTGCGGCGCTAGGACTTACTCTCGATCTTGAGATCGGCAAGAGATCGTCTACATCAACCACGAGTTTGGACTCGTTAAGCTTTGTCGGTCTTCAAGGGTATGTTCTCTATGGATATACATCCGCCCGTTGTTTATAACTAGTAGATAGATCTTGGTACATAGTTGTTCCCATCGTAGGAAATTTTTTGTTTTCTATGCTGAGAACCCTACACGAACTACTTTATTCAATCAAACTAAACAACTAAGCAATGCAAATAGAAACTAAGACTCGCCAAGAACAACACAACAGTGCATGAAACAATAAAAATGAAGTGTCTAGACAGACTTGAGCTTTTTATTGATGAAGAAGGGGATGCCTTGGGCATCCCTAAGCTTTGACTCTTGTACCTCTTGGATATTTCTTGGGGTGACACCGGGGTGGCATCCCCAATCGTGAGCTTTTGTCCATTCTTTATCTCATTACGTCATTCTCTCTTTACACCTGAAAATTTTCCTTCATACAAAACTTCACACAATCTTCATTAGCAACATTAGTGTATTCAAAAGATAATAGACCTTGGGGTTTATCTTTGGAACAGAAAAACTTTTCACTAAAAACACAAGCTACTGTAGAAACTCCTTCAAAAAGCTCAATTCCCCAAAAAAGAACTCAAAAGGAATCAATAAGAAGCAAATGCAAATAATGGCAGAAATCGGTCAAAACAGACCAGCAGGTACAAACTGATTTTTTCGAAAATCTTCTTTTGCTCAAATCAAAAAGTGTTGAACTAAAGAAAGTTAGCTAACATACCAGGGGATTTATTCTTAACGTTTCACCTAAATCCGACTTACAGAAACTCCTCACGAATTTTTATGGTGGAGGACAGAAATCTGTTTCGGGACAGCAACTCCCCAAATCTTACTTCCCTCTCATTAGAGGTTATTCTTGGCACAAAAAGCAGACAAAAGGGATAAGGATAGGTCATTACATAATTAATAACTTCCAAGACTCAAGAAAACTCTTGGGTTATCTCCCAACAAGTACTTTTCGTTAACGCCTTTAAGTTAGGCACAAGAAGCAAGATCAATACTTGCAAAGTCTTCAACTATGAGAGGTATCTCATCCAAATGAGTATTGGAGGATCCCTTCTCATCTCTCTTTGGTTTACTACTTTCATAAAAAGGATTTTTAGGAACAATCCAATCAAAATTATTTTCAAAGGCCTCATGCATTCCAACAAGCTAAAAGGGTATGGGTATCGTAAATTCCTCTATAGGCTTGGTTTTATCTCAAGTACCCACAACATCTACGCATGAGCCTAGAATGTTAAAGCCCTCAAAGACCTTTTTGGCTTCCTTAGCAACATCATGGAACTTTTATAGAAAAGTTTCAAGAATAAATTCTCTCTTTTCAGCATTTTTTTATTTCTTTAGTTTTAGGAACAATATTTACATCATGGGGTTAAGGCTAACAAACCTGGCCTCGAACATATGGACTAAAGAAGCTGCAGAAATTTCATAATTAGGAGCAAGGTTTGCTATAGATTTATCCTCATTCTTTCTAACATGATTAAAGAATTCTTCAATATTGTCTTTCCCAATTATGGAGCTACTACCTAAAAAAAGGTTTTTCAGGGTGAACTTGGGGAGCAACATGGTGAGCTAGAACAAGGTGGCAGCTAGAGTAGGAAAAGAAAAACAAACTAAACTAATTTTTTTGGAGTTTTTGAAAAGAGGCAAACAAAACCAAGCAAAACAAACTAAGCAAACTAAAAACAAAGTAAATAAAACGGTTGAGGAGGACTCCCCTTGTGAAGACGTCCTTAGCCTCCCCAGCAATGGCGCCAGAAAAGCTTGATGGTGCTGGGAAGAACTTCGCCGGGAAACCCCAAGAGCAAGGTGTGAAGCAGCACAACAGCAAGTTTTCCCTCAGTAAGAAACCGAGGTTATCGAACCAGTAGGAGGAAGGAAATGTCTCAAAGGTGTTGCAAGCAACGTGGAAACCTGCACAACACAAACTCAAGACTTTTCCACAACGAATCAGTGAGGTTGTCAAGCTCACCGGTTTGCTGTAACAAAGGATTAACTGTATGGTGTGGAAGAAAATGGTTTGCAGCAAGTAAACATGTAACAGTGGAGGATGTATCAATGGTAAAGATTGGACCGGGGTCCATAATTCACCAGAGGTGCTCTCCTTAGATAAACAACATGGCATGAAGGGTAAACAAATTACAATAGGGCAATTGACAGGAACTGAGCTAGGAATAACAATGCAATACCAGACAAAAAGATCCTATGATATTCGATTGGGCAATACAACAATATACATATACCGCCATCCAACTACATCTATGACTAGAAGTCCACCTTCAGGTTATCATCCGAACCCCCTACAGTATTAAGTTGCAAGCAACAGACAACTGCTTTAAGCAAAGTGTGTAAGGTAAACAATCCACTTTTTCTATGAACAAGAGACCGTTGTTTTCTTCCTAGTGGCAACAACACATCTACAACCAAAGAGATTTCTGTCACTTCCCTTGGAAACTAGAGGCATGAACCCACTCTCGAGCATAAATACCCCCTCTTGGAGTCACTAGCAACTACTTGGCCAAGATAGCTACTAACAACGGAGAGCATGCAAGATCACAAACAACACATACATGATAGTATCAAATAGACAAAACCATTAATCAATCTGACATAGTAATATCAATATCCATCGGATCCCCACAAACACAACTTGCATGATTACAAATAGATTAGATCTTGATCATGAACGGAGATCACAAGATCTATACATGAAAGCACAAAGGAGGAGATACAACCATCTAGCTACTACATGGACCCGTATTCCAAGGTGGAACTACTCACGCTTAATACCGGAGAAGAAGGCCTCCGGGATGATCTCTCCTCTAGCAGGGTGCCGGGAAGAACTTCAGATCCCCCCGATCTTGGGACGAAGGTGGCAGCGGCTACAGAAGGGTTCGTGGAGTTTTGATCGGGTGCGTAGGGTTTCCGTATCTGGGGCTTCTTATAGGCGAAGGTGCGAGGCAGGAGGGCCCCCAGGGGGGCACACCCTACCCAGGCACGGGGTGGGCCCACCCATGCCTAGGGGGGTTTGGCCGATCTGTGGCGCCTCTCCGTCTCATCTTTTGGCTTCGTGTCGCCCACGCTAAAATATTGACTTTGGCTTTTGTCCCGTACAATTCCGAGAATATTGATTTTCTGCCTTTCTGAAACCAAAAACAGAAGAAATCAGGCAACTGGCACTCTGGCAACTTGTTAATAGGTTAGTTTCAGAAAAGATATAAAAACACCTCAAAGTATAGACAAAGCAAAGAGAAGTAGATTGTAAACAAGCATGGAGCATCAAAAATTATAGATACGTTTCCGACATATCAGCGAGCTCCAGCACCTCGGCGGTGAGGTTCTCGAGAACGGACGCGAGGTAGACCGGTGCCTCGAAGCCTATGTGTGGGTAGTACCGGCCTTCCTTGAGGTAGCGCCCGCTCAGGCCGATGGGGGAAATGCAGCCCGGCCTTGACGGACCTCGTCACTACTTCTTCCAGTGCCTGCCTGGTGCGAGACTGCGACCTGGAGTGGCCAGAGCAGGATTCAGAAGTGGGCGACATGTCTTCTTTTTCTCCACGGCTTTTGTCACTGCCATCTGGATATTCTTCTTCTTCCCCCGGGGAGCTCCGGTCTTTGGAGCCATAGCTGCAAAGTCATAAATCGGGGGATAGGGGAGAAGAGGACGAAAAAGGTTAATTGTGGAGGTCAGGTGAAAGGTACCCAGGTCCCTTATATTGACAGCATCCTTTTTACTGTTTTACTATGAATTTTTAATAAAATGCTATGTGTATCAACCGATGCATAGGCTTGGGTTCTACTCCCCTTTTCGAAAGAAAAGAAAAACCGACCTTGCTCATTTTTGCAATGTTTCCATATTTTCTTTGACTTTTGTGAAATATGGCCAGATGTGTCGGCATCAAAATTCAAACAAAGAGGTTGTATCTTTCAAAATAGTTGTTGGTTTTTAGTATGACTGTGTGGGTACAATAATTATATATTAATTTCTGATAAATTTCCCACTTGGACTTCAAATTTTACCTACTTTGGTAAATTGACAAAAAGTCATTTAAGTGTTGAAAAATAGATACAAAACTTAAAAATTCACGAGACTTATTAACCATAAAACATACTCTATTTTGTATGAATTTATTGTGTTCTGGCATTCAGAGCCATACTCTTTAACTATCTTTAAAAAATATTTACATGTGGCACTTCTAGAATTATTTGAAATTTTTTGAAAACATAAAAGTTGAAAAGTCACATTAACAACATTAGCATGTCATGCCAAGATGCACTCATCTACCGGAAATAGACATGTTATTATAAACTATATAGATAATGGCCATGACCTTTGATCATTATTTAGCTTTAAACAGAAGTATGTTAACACATCGTTGGTTATATTGTGAAGCAAATGTTTTTAAACCTTGTCAAAATTCATGTTTATTATTTACGCAAGATGATGCCATATGCAAGTTTTTAACTTTTTTATTACATTCTTTAATTTATAGATAATAAACGGGACGGGTTATGTAGATATGACCTTGACATTGATAACTTGGCTTGAAATGTGAATATTCCTCATCCTCATCATTGTCCTAGGCCTCCTCCTCAACTTCGTCCTCAGACTCCTCTTCCTCGGTCACATCGACCATCTTATCGGAGTCACTCGGCGTTGGTGGCGACGTCCCTTTGAAAAAGCGCTTCCAGTGGCTATCTTCTTCATCTGAGGAGTCGGACAATGGTGGGAGCCATGTCCCGTCGAGGTCGATCCCGTTTGTCAGGTCGATCGACGTGTTCTGGAGAGAGTTATCATATGATATTTTGAAAGGAAACAAATAGAGATTGAGTTCTAAGCAACGACATGTTGGATGTTTTGGATGAAAGGAGGGGTGTGTACTATTGCAATTTATAATGTCTATTTACATTATACTTGTATTAATTCCCTGAATAGTATCCCAAAATATCATAAATAGATTGTACCAGACTTGTCCCGCCAACAAAAAAGTATTATACCACACTTATCGGTTCTTGATTTTTCTCGGCCCAGGGAATTCAGGAAGCACATGTTTTATCCACAAAATGAAGAGAATCATGCATATCATGCTGAATTACTTGGTGTATCATACCTCCTCCGATCAAAATTAAGTGTCTATACATGCTTATCTACAGTGCTCTAGTATACAGTACACAAAGTTGTGTCACCAAACTTGATTGATGGTGACATGGTGTGGACCTCGTCTTTTTGTGCACCGCTGCATCTCAGACTAGAAGTTTAACATTGCGCAAAAACTTACATTGGGAAGGAATTGAAGGAGAAATGGAGGATGGATGGTGAGAGGGGGCAAAGTAGAGAGAAAATTGAGAGGTAGAATAGGTGTACTAGTATCACATGATCATAGTCACTTCCCGCTCTTCAATATTCCCCTCCATTTCGAGCCATATTCTTTGTTATACTGGGTACTACTTGATTTATAGAAAAACATTCCTCTCACTAGGAAAATTGAGACTGTCTTTTTCCTAATACTTGTTGGAAACTCCCCTTTTTCAATATTTTTTACCATGCCAATATGCACCAACCTACTAAATATTGTAAAATTATCATAAAAATCATGTTGTATATGGCCATGACCTTGGTATTTCCTCTTTCGGCTTGAAACTTGTGCACGTACATGCTAGGAAAATTTTGTGAGGTATGTTTTTCCAAAGTTATCAAAAATCATGTTTACAATTTTTCATGGCAGGTAATACACACAAAAGGATGCAGTGTGTAAGTCTTTGTTTTTAGGATTTTTATTTATTTTCTTCAATTGATCTCAAAATAGGGTCAACATTGATGGCACGCAAATTATTAGCAAGAAGATGAATCTTTTGACTTGGAAGTTCTCGTATATTGATTTCTTGGTGTGTGCAATACCTTCAAAGTTCCTATGTAAAATCTTAAGAGCAATCTACCATTTACTTAAACTTCAAATTAATTTGACCTAGTTTCTATAAATCCACATAAATTCATTTAAGTGCCAAAGTTAGATAGGAAGCATGATCCACTATGTCTAAAACCGGCTTGTGGCATTATGAACCATATTATTTGGACTTTTTGCAAATAAAAAACATCATCATCGATAGGAAAATTTGAATGTATTTTTTTCTAATTTGTTGGAAACTCCTACAAGAAACAGTGCTTACTGTGCCAAAATGCACCCATCGACCAAACTAATGTGAGAACTCTATCAAATCGTAAACTATAATGTCGATATGTTCTTGACGACCTTGGTCATTCGGGTCGAAACCCAATAATGTCCATACGCATGGTAGGACAAAATTATGAAACAATTTTTCCAAAACTGATGTAATCCTGTGGTTACCGTTTTCATGGCACGTAGTGCTCGCGATAGGATAGGACACATGCATAAATCTTTCGTTTTTCCTTTATTTCATGCCATCCTTTTCAAAAATGTTTCAAATTTGTAAAAATGAAATCATAGTAATAAGTCGGATGAGTCGTCAAAACTCTCAGTGGTTTCTGATATACAAATTGAGCGCCACATGGGTAGCTACAAAAGCTTTTTTTGTTAAACTTTCAACTCAACCTACAATTTACTTGTAGTTCAAATTTCACCTAATTTCGATAGATCGACATAAGTCATTCAAGTGGGAAGAGTTATCCAGGATGCTGTTTGAAAACTCATAAAACATGGGGACAATAAGTACAACATGTCAGTCACTATATAGGTCTAAAAGCTTGTATTGTGGCATTTAGATCCAATATTGTTTGGACTTTATTTACGAAATAAAAACAATCTCGTCATCACTAGAAAATTTTACATAGTTATTTCCTGATAGTTGAAAACTCACACCGATGACATTTGTTACTAAAATAATATGTACCACACATCTACCTCTGAAATGATATTTAATTCGAGAACAATCTATCGCGCTTACTAGTAGCTCAAGTTTGACCTAATTTCATTAAATTGTCAAGATGCAAAATCTTAGCAAGAAGCTGAACCTGTTTTCAAAACTCTCGGTGGTGGTTCGTGATATATTAAATGCCCCTCCCCCAATGGTTACCTCAAATAAATTGCAAAACTTTCAAGCCAAACCTACAATTTTCTTGTAGTTCAAATTTCATCTAATTTCGATAAGTTGGCTTAAAGTCATTGAATGGGGAAGAGTTAGCTAGGACGAAGTTTCAAAACTCATAAAATTAAATATAGGAATTATAAGTGAAACATGTTGGTCAACTTAATATGTCCAGAAGCTTGGCTTGTGGCATTCTGATCCATATTCTTCGGACTTTCTTTACTAAAAAGAATAATCTCATTATTACTCGGGAAATTTAGAATGTTCTTTCCTGATAGTTGGAAATTCACACCGACGACATTGTTTACTACAAGAAGATGCACCCATCTACCTCTGAAATTAGATTTAATTCAAGAGAAATTAATCTACCGCACTTACTTGTAGCTCAAGTTTGACCTAATTTTGCTGAATCGACAAAGATGTGAAGTGTGCGAATTTAGCTAGGAAGCTTGAAAATGGAATTATATAAGGAACCGTCGTCCACTTTGTGTGATGATTGGCAGGGTTGCCTTTTCTTATAACAGTGGTAGGCCCCCCGAAGCGAGGTGCTTTAGTTTAACATGGTCGATGTAAGTACACGTTACATCAAGGACCTCGTAAAAAATGTAAATTACATCCAAGTCCATGCATTTAGCACAAGGTCCCTGAAACTAAGCAATGAAGTGTGTTTTGAGGTTTGCGCACACTAGCGTTCATTGTGCTAAAGACTATCAATAGAATCTTCTAGATCCTAAGAATGGAAAATAAGATCCAACTATTAGGAATGTTTGAATTTGCCAATCTTGATCCAGCGGTCCATGTTTAAAGTTATCCATACACTATATAGTTTTTTTCAAAGAAAAATATAATATAATAAGTACTACCGCGAACGGTCGGTCTTTTGAATAACCATTCCCTCCTGATGTTTGGGAAGCAAGTGAAAATTTCAAAACCGAAAAAGTTCGAATATTTTTGCCACCGAGGACCAAAGTGGTTTCCTTACTATGTACTACTCCTCCTACTCCACAGTAACACGGCTTCCGAACATGCCAGATAAACAGAGCCGCCGTCTCAACATTAAAAAGAAAAAGAAATAGAGCGGTTGTACCAAGGCACACGTGCGTAGCGCCACACTGTGGACAAGGGAGAGATCAGCCGGGCCGGTGCGCGAGGGAAGAGGGGTGGAGAGATGAGAGGCACCCAAGGAGAGAGAAAACACACTTTTTTGCGTGCATAGGTCTTTGTCAACACCCGGAGTTTTAATCCCAGATGCCTGTTATGCCATACATCGCAATCCTAGGATTACCATTTTTGCGAGACATAACAGATTGGATATCACAGTACATCATCCATTACAAACCATACATAAGGTCTTACAACAAATAAAGGATCTCATGATCTAGTCTTAATACAATTCAAGCAGCGGAATAACGTAATAATAACGATAGTGTAGGCGAGGCTCTATCTTCATGGTCACAGGCAATGCTGATGATGGGAGATGATCCTAGTTGTCGTAATCTTCTTGTTGTCCATCCTCCTGATAGTCCTCTTCATAGTATGCCCACGGGAATAGCCAGGGACAAAGCCATGAGTACTCTCTAAGTACTCGCAGACTAATACTAGCAAGTGAAGTGGTTTTGAGTAGGAGATACTAAGCTCTAGGTTGTTTTGCAAAAAGCCAGATTTACCTTAATTAAGTTTAGAAGCAAAGAAAGCTAGTTGAAAGTTTTATATCACCTAACTGGGAACTTGAATTTCATATCACAACCCTGTTGTGGTCAAGTCAAGTCATTAATCATTTCATAAGTCATGTTGAAAACATCTGACGACAGAACAGTATGGCCACTCCAACTGTCCATAACCGTGGACGCGGCTATTCGAATAGTTTGAGACTCTGTAGAGGTGGTACACTTTCACCACAACATTTGATACATCCGTTAGGAACAATCCTGAATTCACCATACTCAGTATGCGGATAATCAATCCTAACCTTTCAATTACATTCCCTAGTATAGGCACCTCTCCTGTGAGTTTGGCCTCCCAACCATGACCAACTGTCATCTTGGGAATTGCACAGGTGGACAATCTTCACAAGGTAGCCTCATCTCAAACCTTGGCCGCAAGGGAACCCATACTAAGGTATATAAATTTCCAGTCAAGCCCTACCCAATTTTCGGGTATTGTGGTTGTACGGTAAAATTGGAATGGTATCGCATCCAGACAACCATCAGTTTTGTAAAGGAGTAAGGCTCATGCCTCAACATTTTCATCATCAAAATCATCTAGTGTTCAAGAACACATGTCAAAACATTTCAGTAGAATGACTCATCATTCTAAGGTTTTCATAACCATTTTCACCAAGTATTCCCCTCTAAAGTTGATCAAGTTTTATGCTTAGCACTAGCATCTATAAGTGGTGGTAAACACTAATGAGGGGTGGTAAACAAGTGGGAATGATCTAAGTTCAATCTCATGCCTCAGGATGACATCAAGATTATCTAACTTAGGCCAGGTTTTATGCTCTTTATGCTTCGTTTAAATATCTTTCTAAAATCTACAAGTCACTAAGTAAACTCTAATAGAAAGCTTTGATAAAGAAATAAAATAACTAAGCTTTCAAGTAAAACTAGGATTATGTGTTATCAAGAGGTATAACCATAGCATGCCTAATGCATTGCATAGATCACATAGTTTTCACAGTTGCAAGTGATAGCTTTCCTTGTGCAGAGCAGTGGTTGAAGTTCTCCTCGGCTTCTTCTTCGTAGTATTCCCCTTCCTCTTCGTATCCTTGGTCGGTACTAGAGTCTATAAATAAATACGAGGTACATAATCACCAAACAATACTTAACTACTTCTATTTATCACACCAAGGTTTTCACTAGATGATCACAAACATTACAATCATCTAAGTACTTTCTTATTTAGTTTATTTTAGAAAAGTAAATTCTACTCATTGAAAAACTACTTAAGATTTAATATTCTCCAACTAAAATATGGGATCATGTTGATACATGTCATCACCACATATTTTAGTACTTGGGAATGTGATTTAAAGTGGTGTCACAAAATAACAAGGTTTAACCTTTTTATTTTAATTAAATAAACTGACTAGAAATGCCTATGAGGCATTCTTTTATTACTTGTACATTATTTCTCCAAGTAAACCTAGATATTTTTATATATTCAGAAAGGTCTAGTTAAATGTGAATTTTGTGAGTTGGAAACAACTCAAAAGCTTTTGTGGTTGAATTTTGAAAAATGTTTGAATGCAGAAAAGCTTATGCCTTGTTATTTTTACTATAGGTGATATACAATTCCAAATGAATTGAATCAAATGGGCTTGGATTAAGAATTCCAGTACCTTTATAAAAAAATTGGTTTCATGCAATTTGGTTCAGTGAATCGACCTGGGTTGATTTTTGAATCTACATAACTAGTTTGAAACTAAATTGGAAAATATAAATTCAAACTAAATGGGTTGCGCGGGATGTTAACTAGGCCGACCCACAGTGCATAGCGTGTGCGCGGGTGAGTTTAAGTGAATGACCCCACCAGTCAGCGAGACAAGGGGTGCGAAGCGATACGGGGTGATCTAGACTACACGATCAAACTCTAATCGAACGACTAGGACCTATAGTCTCCGTCGGGGAACGCCGGCGAGACAGAACCCTAGCGCGGCCAGTGGGGGTCTACGGGGGCTCACCGGGGCTCAGGCGAGGGTCGGCGACGGGGCGAATGACGAAGTCGACGACGGCGAACCTCCTCGTACCGGCGACTTCTCCTGGGGCGGCTCCAATTGCTGGCTCCTTGGCGAAGCTCGTCGTGGTCATCGGCACAACGAGCTACTGGCATTGGTGGCGGTAGGGGCGGTGCTGTGCTCCCTGGCAAAGCTCAATGGCATGATCGCGAGGCGGTGCGAGGCGGTCGGAATGCTATGGTGCTCTGGGCGGGTCCGACGGGCATTTTAATGGCACACCGCGGCTACGGTCGCGCGGCAGAAAACGGGGTTGTCTGGCGGTCTCCTGGGATGGTCGTGATCACGCTTGCACGCGACGAGGGAGGCGCATGGTCTGTGGGCACGTGTCGAGTGCGGCGCTCTGGCGCGCTCTCGGCTGGCTTGCAGAGAGGCTGGGCACGCTCGGGCTGAGTGTTCTATGGGCTGGCAGTGCGTTGGTGTTGGACAGGGGGTGGCGGTGGACGGTGGTCAGTGTCGCAGACATGGTGGCTAGGCTTGGTGCTCCTCCTAGCTTGCTGTTGACCATGGGGTGGCAAGGTTACACTCGGCATGCTCACCATTGATGGCAATGGCAATCTCACAGTGCTGCTAGAGCTTGTTAATTGAGCTAGATGATCTACTAAATGTGTGCTGTGAGCTAGAGAGGGGACAAGTTAGGCCAAATCACTGCTCACAATAGTGGTTGATGTTTGTTTGTTTGGTGTTTGCAAGGTGTTTGATGAAATGGCTGTAAGAGATTTAAATTTGAATTTTTGGTTCAAACTTGGTGGGTGCACTAGTCACATACTAGGTAGTCTCTGGTTAGTTGGAAAGGTCAAGGGGTACTAGTTTGGTTGGTTTTTGAAAATGGGTGATCTTCCCATATGTTAAAGATTCAATTTTGAATTGTCATTTGAATCAAGTTGCCAAATGTTTCTGTGAGTTTGAAAGGTGGGATTTGATTCACTTTTACTTGTTCTAGCAAGGGGTGAAAAGAAATGGAATTGTTTCTGTTTGAAATCTTGGACTAGGAACACTCAAAGTGGCCTAGTGAGCAAGATTGGCAAAAATGACCATTTGCTTTATTTGTTTTTTTTTTATTTTCTCTAGATTTGTTTCCGCTTGGAAATGATTTAGATGATGTTGTTTTCATCTTTAAACCATTCCTTGCTATTTAGATCAATCACACAAGTCCATTCATGCATTCATACCATCATCACATATACACATGCATTCATATGATGTTAATTAACAAAAGTTTTTCTTATCCCTAATTTTGGTGATTGGAATTGGATAATCATTGTTCAATATTTTTGGGATGTTACAGTCTTGAAATTTACTACTAGTAGAGTGTACACTATAACTGTAAGGTGGTAGGAGTAACTCATGTCAGGAACCCATCATAACTTTGCTCTTCGTTGCTTCCCTCTACCCTGCCCACAAGCTAACACATAGCAATCAAAAACAAATTTTAATCACAAGACCGCGAGAGGGTAGCTCTTACATGTGGGTCCTATGTTATGGACAAGTCTGACTAGATATATTATGGTGCAATCAACTACTATCTTGGTACCGAAAAAGTTTGAATATTTTTGCCGCCGAGGACCAAAGTGGTTTCCTTCCTATGTACTACTCCTACTCCACACCAACACGACTTCCGAACACGCCAGATAAACAGAGCCGCCCTCTCAAAATTAAAAAAATAAAAAGAAACAGAGCCGTCATACCAAGGCACACGTGCGCAGCGCCACACTGTGGACGAGGGAGAGATCAGCCGGGCCGGTGCACGAGGGGAGAGGGGTGGAGAGATGAGAGGCAGCCAAGGAGAGAGAAAACATACTCTTTTTTTGCGTGCATAGGGCTTGAAATTTACTACTAGTAGAGTGTACTCTATAACTGTAAGGTGGCAGGAGTAAATCGTGTCAGGAACCCATCATAACTTTGCTCTTCGCTGCTTCCCTCTACCCTGCCCACAAGCTAACACATAGCAATCAAAAACAAATTTTAATCACAAGACTGCGAGAGGGTAGCTCTTACATGTGGGTCCTATCTTATGGACAAGTCTGACTAGATATATTGTGGTGCAATCAACTACTAGCTTGGTATTAGGAAGTGGGTCCCATCTTAAACATAGCTTTGGCAAAATACAAAGGTGATACCCTAAGATATACCATTTAGACAGTGTCTATACAAGACGATTCGTGGGACCTACTAAACTGAAGATGCTAACTTTTGCATAGTATTTTTACATCTTGGTCATACACTGCCAAGTGGGCCTAGTATTTTCTTTGCCCTTTAGACACATGTGCCTTGTACTCCCCTCGCCACCGTGCTAGACTTGATTTTTTGTGTGAAATTCCATCGATCTATTAAGACAATTAATTCAAGAGAAATATATCGCGCTTACTCGTACCTCTAGTTTGACCTAATTTCATTAAGCTCTTGAGATGAAAAATCTTAGCAAGAAGTTGAAACTTTTTTCAAAACTTTCGGTGGTGGTTCATGACATATTAAATGACCCCCCCATGGTTACCTTAAGAAAATCACAGAACTTTCAAAGCAACCTACAATTTTCCTGTAGTTCAAGATTGACCTAATTTCGATAAATCAACATAAAGTCATTCAAGTGGGCAGAGTTAGCTAGGCTGAAGTTTGAAAAAAACATAAAACATGGGAACCATAAGTACAACATGTCAGTCCACTATAAATATTTGAAATGTCTTCTTGTGGTAATCAGATCCATATTCTTCTGACTTTCTTTACGTAAAGGAACAATCTCTTCATCGTCACTACTCATAAAATTAAGAATGTTCTTTCCTGATAGTTGGATACTCACACCGATGGCATTTTTTACTAGAAAGTAGATGCACCCATCTACCTTCGAAAAGACAACTAGTAACTCAAGAGCAATCTATCGCTCTTACTGGTAGCTCGAGTTTGACCTAATTTCGTTAAATTGTCAGCATGCAGAATTTTAGCAAGAAGAGGAATGTGTTATCAAAACTCTCGGTGGTGGTTTGTGATATATTAAATGCCCCTTCCCACATCTTTACCT
Source organism: Avena sativa (assembly GCA_916181665.1). Classification (NCBI taxonomy): domain Eukaryota; kingdom Viridiplantae; phylum Streptophyta; class Magnoliopsida; order Poales; family Poaceae; genus Avena; species Avena sativa. The sequence goes on along the minus strand of OV702284.1, from coordinate 178,312,206 downwards.
CAAAAAAATCGGAAACTTTCAAACCAAACCTACAATTTTCTTGTAGTTCAAATTTGACCTAATTTCGATAAGTCGGCATAAAGTCATTCAAGTGTGCAGAGTTATCTAGGACGAAGTTTGAAAACTCATAAAATTAAACATAGGAATCATAAGTGAAACATGTTGGTCCACTTAATATGTTTGGAAGCTTGTCTTGTGGTACGTGGATCCATATTCTTTGGACTTTCTTTACGAAAAAGGACAATCTCGTCATTACTCAGGAAGTTGAGAATGTTCTTTCTTGATAGTTGGAAACTCACATCGATGATATGTTGGCTCTATGTGGATGAGTGAGTTGTTGGGTAAAAAAACTAATAAAGTGGGCCCTTCTCTATTTAAATATATCTCTTTATTATATAGGGGAGATAATTTAGGGTAACTGCTCGAGGTAGGCAAAATTTAAGCGAAGAATCTTTTTAGGGGAGGCCCCTACATACATATATAGGGGATAAAATATAGGGGCGCTGCTAGACTTGCTCTAAGCATGTATCTGGTAGTAAACCAAAACTTTTATTTGTAGATTGTGATATTCTAGGTCGATGTTTGAACTCTACAACTTGATGTCATTTATAACGGAAAGCTTCTACCACCTAGAACATTTTATACCAAGCAATTCATTGTATCATACGAATACAGTACAAAACTTGCGGGTAAGTGAGCACCGAAAGGAAGGAAGCTGCCGGAAGCTTGGGGTACCCCGGCTTGCTGTCCCTAGAAATGTTTTAAAATCGAGTTATTTTTGGCTTAAGTTGGGCATCCGCAATATGCAAAAAAGCATAGCTTGAGGGATATGTGGTATTCCCTAAGGTTGACCTTGTACATTGTGGAGAAAATAAGCATGTCTTTAAGCCTAAAGGTGCACCTCAAGCTTGTGGGTTGCCCATAAGGAATATAAAAATAATTTTCCCTCTCTACTCTCTTTTGCATGGAGCAATGTGACAAGTTATGTGGGTCCCACCTTGTGGCAATTTTTGACCTTATAAATTGTGACATTTTCCATAAGCCATGTGGGTCCTACCTTATGGCAAAACTTCACCTTATACATTACGGATGCTTAAGCTGTCAAAAAGCTCCAAAAGAACTAGGCCTCGTGTGGTTGCTTTTATTAATACAGCGGGGTTTTTCCACAAAACTAAAACGGGGTCACAATATATATATATATATATATAAAGGCGGAAGTTAATTTAGAGGAATCCCTACCTTAACTGCATCGAGACTTCTCCTCTGCCTGGACGCTCTCCCTCGACCGGATCATCCCCGCCGCTCCACCATTAAGCACCACCGCACCACCGTTCGCTGGTACGTATGTCACCAACCTCCAGCAATTATGTGCTTTCTGATGGATAGAATACATTAATTTTGGGCATTGTGAAGTAAATAAGCTAGTGGATTTTGCAGGAAATGCAATCGGCGTCGGCGGATGCTTTTGCTGCCCCGGCTAATGCTTGTAAAGCAGAGGTGGATGCTGAAGAAGCACCAGTGGATACATGTGAAGCGAATGCGGAGGATGATTATTGTACTGCATCGGAATCTTGGGAAGTGTTGAGTGATGCTTGGAAAGCGATGGAGGCGCAGTCGAGATCCTCGTCGGCTGCTGCTGGATCAAATTCGTCTATGTTGGCTGCCGCTGCTAAAGCGACAGCTGCATGGGATACTAGGAATGCGTCAGCTCGTGGTCATCCTTCTTCAGCGTCAGCTCATTTTTCATGCTTCTTCAGCGTCAGTGGTTGTGGCTCGTCATTCATCGGTGGTGCCTACTCCATTGATACGTCGGAAACGTATCTATAATTTTTGATGCTCCATGCTTGTTTAGTATCTACTTTGCTTTGGTTTGTCTACACTTTGAGGTGTTTTTATATATTTTTTGGAACTAACCTATTAACACGTTGCCGCAGTGCCAGTTGCCTATTTTCTTCTGTTTTTGGTTCCAGAAAGGCAAAAAATCTATATTCTCGGAATTGGACGGGACAAAAGCCAAAGTCAATATTTTACCGTGGACGACACGAAGCCAGAAGACGAGACGGAGGGGCGTCACAGGGCAGCCAAACACCCCTAGGCGCGGGTGGGCCCACCCCAAGCCTGGGTAGGGTGGGGTCCACCTAGTGGCCCTCCTGGCTTGCCCCTTCGCATATAAGAACCCCACGATGCAGAAACCCTAGGCACCCAATCAAAACTTCACGAAACGTTCTATATCCGCCGCCACCATCGTTCCTAGATCGGGGGATCTGAAGTTCTTCTCGGAACCCTTCCGGAGGGGAGATCATCCCGGAGGCCTTCTTCTCCAGTATGAAGCGTGAGTAGTTCCACCTTGGACTACGGGTCCATGTAGTAGCTAGATGGTTGTATCTCATCCTTGTGCTTTCATGTATAGATCTTGTGAGCTCCATTCATGATCAAGATCTAATATATTTGTAATCATGCATGTTGTGTTTGCGGGGATCCGATGGATATTGATATTACTATGTCAGATTGATTAATTGTTTTGTCTATTTGATTCTATCATGTCTGTGTTGTTTGTGATCTTGCATGCTCTCCGTTATTAGTATCTATTTTGGCCAAGTAGTTGCTAGTGACTCCAAGAGGGGCTATTTATGCTCGATAGTGGGTTCATGCCTCTAGTGTCCAAGGAAGTGACAAAAATCTCTTCGGTTGTAGATGTGTTGTTGCCACTAGGGAGAAAACAACAGTCTCTTGTTCATGGAACAAGTGGATTATTTACCTTACACACTTTGCTTAAAGCAGTTATTTGCTACTTGCAACTTAATACTGGAGGGGGTTCGGATGATAACCTGAAGGTGGACTTCTAGTCATAGATGTAGTTGGATGGAGCTCTATGTATATTGTTGTATTGCCCAATCGGATCTCATAGGATCTTTTTGTCTAGTATTGCATTGTTATGCCTTGCTTAGTTCCTGTCGAATGCCCTGCTGTGATTTGTTTACCCTTCATGCCATGTTGTTTATCTAAGGAGAGCACCTCTAGTGAACTATGGACCTCAGTCCACTATTTACCAATGATACATCTTCCTTTGTTACTTGTTTACTTGCTGCAAACCATCATCACCTTCCACACCATACAGTTAATACTTTGTTACAATAACCGGTGAGATTGACTACCTCACTATTAGTTGGGGCAAAGTCTTGAGTTTGTGTTGTGCGGGTCTCCACGTTTCTTGCAGCACCTTTGGGACGTTTCCTTCCTCATACTGGTTCAATAACCTTGGTTTCTTACTGAGGGAAACTTGCCTGCTATACTGCATCATACCTTCCACTTAGGGTCTACCAACGAAGTGTTGCTGCACTCATCAAGGCTTTTTCTGGCGCCGTTGCCAGGGAGGCTAAGGACGTCTTCACAAGGGGAGTCCTTCTCAACCTTTCTCTTTACTTTGTTTTTGGTTTGCTTAGTTTCTTTTGCTTGGTTTTGTTTGCCTCTTTTTATCAAAAAATCCAAAAAAAAAGTTTAGTTTGGTTTGCTTTTATCTTATCAAAAACATAAAAAAATTAGTTCATGCTCTAGTTGCTAGTCTGTTATTGCCTTTCTTGGTCATGCTTTCTATCAACGTTTGGTTTCATTGAAACTCGTTCTTATTGGCAACGTGGGTTCACGGAAGAAGAAAAGTATTATTATAAGGAGCATCGTTTGTCACGAAAACGGAAACACTTGGGAACAAATTGATAAATTGAATACTATTGCTAGAGAGGTGTGCTCTACTTATAATGTTACTTATTGCTTTGATAATTCTTGTTGCTGTAGGAGGTATAAACACATGCCTTTTCAATGTGAGTATAATGATAATGTTACCATATCTTCTTATGTTAAAGGAAATTATGATTTTTATGATGTGGAACAAATTGTATAATTTATTGCTTTCAAGGGTGCATTTGAACTTGCCAGTTTGCTTGAAAATACTGATGATCCACCTTATGAATATGAGGTTTATGAGATACTTAAATTTTGCTTTGATAATTACAAGGAAGAAAATGGCTATATTCTTGAATATTTTAGTAGGTGCTTTCCACAAATGGAAGAGACTAATGTCTTGCAGGAACCTATGGAAGAAGAAATTGAAACTGGAAGCTCATTAGATGAAAAAGAGGAGGAGAGTGATGAACAAAAGGAGGAAGGATGGATTATATACCCATGCTTACCTTCTAATGAGAGTAACTCTTTATCCCTTACATTATTTGATTGTCCCCCATGCTTACCAAAGGAGGATGAGTGTTATGTTCCTGTGGATCCTTTTGAAATATCTACTTTGGGTAAAACCTGTGAAGGTTTTAATCCCACTATTTTTGAGCTTGGTAGAAATTATTTGTTTGTAGATCATGAAAAGCATGATTTATGTGATACCTATATTGTTGAGTTTATTAATGAGGCAACTGAAAATTATTATGAGAGAGGAAAATATGGTTGTAGAAGTTTTCATGGTATTGAAACACCTCTCTATGTGCTGAAAGTTTTGAAGTTACCCTTGTTTCATCTTCCTATGCCTGTCACTTTGTTCTTTGTGAATTTATTTGCATACAAGATTCCTATGCATAGGAAGTGGGTTAGACTTAAATGTGTTTTGAATTTTCTTCTTGACGCTCTCTTTTGCTTCAATTTATATTTGTTATGTGAGCATCTTCTCAAACTATCAAGCCTAACTTAAAGGCGTTAAATAAAAGTACTTGTTGGGAGATAACCCATGAGTTTTATTGAGTCTTGGAAGTTATTACTTCAGTAATGACCTCTCCTTATCCTTTTTGTTTGCTTTTTGTGCCAAGAATGACCTCTAATGAGAGGGAAGTAAGATTTGGAGAGTTGCTGTCCCGAAACAGATTTCTGTCCTCCACCATAAAAATTCTTGAGGAGTCTTTGGAAGTCTTATTGAGCTGAATATTTACGAATAAATCCCCCAGTATGTTAGATAACTTCCGTTAGTTCAACACTTTTTGATTTGAGCAACATAAGATTTTCGAAAAAATCGGTTTCTACCTGCTGGTCTGTTTTGATAGATTTCTGCCATTATTTGCATTTGCTTCTTATTGATTCCTTTCTGAGTTCTCTTTTAGGGAATTGAGCTTTTTTATGGAGTTGCTACAATATCTTGTGTTTTAGTGAAATTTTTTGCTGTTCCAAAGCTAAACCTAAAGGTCTATTATCTTTTGAATACACTAATGTTGCTAATGAAGATTGTGTGAAGTTTTGTATAAAAGAAAAAATTTCAGGTGTAGAGAGAGAATGATGTAATGAGATAAAGAATGGAAAAAAGATCAAGCTTGGGGATGCCACCCCGATGTCACCCCAAGAAATATCCAAGAGGTACAAGCGTCAAAGCTTGGGGATGCCCAAGGCATCCCCTTCTTTATCAATAAAAAGGTCAGGTGTGTCTAGGCACTTCATTTTTATTGTTTCATGCACTGTTGTGTTGTTCTTGGAGCGTCTTAGTTTTCGTTTGGTTTGCTTAGTTGTTTAGTTTTCTTGAATAAAGTAGTTTGGACCCCGGTTCTCACCGTGTTGTTTCAAATAAGTCAATTGGTGTTGGAAATGAGTAGGAAGTTCCTGCTTGAAAGTGCAAGAGGAGCTTGCATTGACTGTGACTTAGACTTTAGCATGACATGATAGGTGTTGTTTTGACCTGATGCTTAGTGATTATTTCTGTAGCATGTCTTATTCCAAACAATTGGATTGCTTAGTGTGCCTTAAAATAATTATGAGTTGTTTTAGCATACAAAAGAATAGTATTGTGGTATTCTCTTTTGATGCTTTGTTTGGGTTGACTTGGCACATGCTCACACCATGTTATGACTATGAACAAGTCACCATAGCCTCTATGATCATTTATTCCTTGACTTGTAGTACCACTCTATGCTTTGATTAGTAATGTATTATCGCTCTGCATGATTATGGCCATTATTGCTCTCTTAGTTGGTTGCTCCTAGTCTTTTGCTAGCCTCCACGTGTATGAGTAAGCTCTACTCATGCTTACAACTCCCAAGAAACCAAGTTATTCCAAAGTGTCCACTATAAACTCCTATGCATGGTGTGTTACACCATTCCAAGTATATTCTTGTTTTCAGCTATCTTCCAATTAAAAAGTATTTTGTTATGTGAAAACTTAGTGATTAAAGTCCTCACAAACTTGATGGCACAGTTTATTATTCTTTGCCCTAATAAACTTGAACCATTGTGTCATCTATGTTGTATATGCTTGCACTTATACGTTGGAATTAGCAGAACCATGTTGTCATGGGGAACGTTTTCAACATTGCACTTGTACTTTGTACACAGTTGATATCGTGCTCTTTTGTCTATGGATGTCACTGGTGTGAAATAAAGAGGGAGCTTGTAAGTCCATGGAGTTATGTATTTTGTGTTAGAGAAATGCCTGGGCTGCTAGCCTGAGCCATGCCTAATCATGGTGGAAACTTGCACCATCACCATAATGAGCTATCTGTGAAGCATCCTCAATAAAAAGTTATGCACATAGTAAATAAAAAGATCGCTGAGATGCTCATTGTCTACTTGCCTTGTCATTTTTGTTATGGGATAGCTCCTGTACCATGTGTGAGGGGTACCCTGTTGGCGGTTCTCTATGATACACATATACTTACTATGACAAGAACTTACAGGTGCCTGAATTTGAGTAGCATGAGGTGTGTCCCTCGTATTCAAGAGACTTGAGATTGCCAACTTATACTTTGTCAAGCATATACTCCATAGTTTGTTCACTTTAACCTTAATCACTTCAAGATGCTTATGATAGGGGCAATGAGGGCTGAAAGCTAACAAGTACCATAATTTTTGGAAGCTCTTTTTGAGACTTGAAATCCCTGCTTCCCTTTGTGAACGGCCTTTATTCCACTATTATATTGAGTCTCCACCTTCTACCTTTAGGCACCATTAAGAGAGCATAGTTTCCATTCTTAGTTCTATGTGCAGTGTCCCAAAACTTATTGATTGATGCATATTGTGATATTACTTGTTCTTGTGATATTTATATCTAGTCACTCTTATGAACTTTGAAGGTCTCCTATGCATCTATTTGCTACTCTATGAGGGACAAGCTGAATGCCTCTATGCCATGTTTTCTGTATGTGAAACAACAAACGTTTTTCAATGCATGTTATTCATGATCTTTGTTTGTAGCATTTCATGTTGCATGCATAGTTACTTTGTCTTATTGTTAGAACTCCATCTTTCATGCACATGTTTAGAGTTATTTGATCCCAGCTTTCAATGCTTGCAAATGGTTTGATCTTGGTTTTTATGGTGCATGTCACCTAAAAAATTATTCATTTATCACTTACCTACTCGAGGAAGAGCAGGAGTTAAGCTTGGGGATGCTTGATATGTCGGAAACGTATCTATAATTTTTTATGCTCCATGCTTTTTTAGTATCTAATTTGCTTTGCTTTGTCTACACTTTGAGGTGTTTTTATATCTTTTCTATAACTAACCTATTAACAAGTTGCCACAGTACCAGTTGCCTGTTTTCTTCTGTTTTTGGTTCCAGAAAGGTAGAAAATCAATATTCTTGGAATTGGACGGAACAAAAGCCAAAGTCAATATTTTACCGTGGGCGACACGAAGCCAGAAGACAAGACGGAGGGGCGCCACAGGCCGGCCAGACCCCCTTGGCACGGGTGGGCCCACCCCATGCCTGGGTACGGTGTGGTCCCCTTGGTGGTCCTCATGGCTCGCCCCTTCGCCTATAAGAAGCCCCCGATGCAGAAACCCTAGGCACCCAATCAAAACTCCATGAAACCTTCTGTATCCGCCACCACCATCATCCCTAGATTGGGGGGATCTGAAGTTCTTCCCGGCACCCTGCTGGAGGGGAGATCATCCTGGAGGCCTTCTTCTCCGGTATGAAGCGTGAGTAGTTCCACCTTAGACTACGGGTCCATGTAGTGGCTAGATGGTTGTATCTCCTCCTTGTGCTTTCATGTATAGATCTTGTGAGCTCCATTCATGATCAAGGTCTAATCTATTTGTAATCATGCATGTTGTGTTTGCGGGGATCCGATGGATATTGAGATTACTATATCATATTGATTAATGGTTTTATCTATTTGATTCTATCATGTCTGTGTTTTTTGTGATCTTGCATGCTCTCCGTTGTTAGTAGCTATCTTGGCCAAGTAGTTGATAGTGACTCCAAGAGGGGGTATTTATGCTCGAGAGTGGGTTCATGCCTCTAGTTTCCAAGGGAAGTGACAGAAATCTCTTCGGTTGTAGATGTGTTGTTGCCACTAGGGAGAAAACAACGGCCTCTTGTTCATGGAACAAGTGGATTGTTTACCTTACACACTTTGCTTAAAGAAGTTGTCCGTTGCTTGCAACTTAATACTGGAGGGGGTTCAGATGATAACCTGAATGTGGACTTCTAGTCATAGATGCAGTTGGATGGCGGTCAATGTATATTGTTGTATTGCCCAATCGAATCCCATAGGATCTTTTTGTCTAGTATTGCATTGTTATGCCTGGCTCAGTTCCTGTCAATTGCCCTGCTGAAATTTGTTTACCCTTCATGCCATGTTGTTTATCTAAGGAGAGCACCTCTAGTGAACTATGGACCCCGGTCAAATCTTTACCATTGATACATCTTCCACTGTTACTTGTTTACTTGCTGCAAACCATCATCACCTTCCACACCATACGTTTAATCCTTTGTTACAGCAACCGGTGAGATTGAGAACCTCACTTTTAGTTGGGGCAAAGTCTTGAGTTTGTGTTGTGCAGGTCTCCATGTTGCTTGCAACACCTTTGGGACATTTCCTTCCTCCTACTGGTTCGATAACCTCGGTTTCGTACTAAGGGAAACTTGCTCGCTGTATTGCATCATACCTTCCGCTTGGGGTCTCCCAACGAAGTGCTGCTGCACTCATCATCCATCTGCTCAAAACTCAGCAAAACCTTTGTATTTTTGTGTTGGATGTTGTCTCCCTAACTCCCTTCCTCTTTTATGTATTCCGCTCCTGGGTTTTTTCTGTAAGCAGTGGATATTGGTTTCAACTAGTAGTACTGGGAACATAAAAGCCATTTAATCACAAACTAGCAATCCGAATGGGATGAAACTTTCACATGATACAAACCTAGGCACCTATGATTTAATGATTTTTTATAAATTTTTTTTGAATAGTTTTACTTTGTAGTTTAAAATCTGAGCTACTGTCATACCTTGAATCTAAGATGAAAGGTGGATCTTGGGGAAAGTCACCATGAGAGCTGGGTTCACCAAGGGTGTGTTTGTGGCCAAAGTTTACCCTACCAATATTTTGGTCATGATCAAAAGGTTGGCTCTTGTTTGAATTGTTTCCAACTTTTTGGCATGCCAATGCGCCACTACCAACTCTAATTCAATTTTTTAGCCAATGTTGGCCAACTTGTGGGCAAGCAAAGGCTCAACCAAAATTTTGGTGCTTTTGTACTATTCTAGTTGATTCCTTGTGTTGTTTGGTATTTTGTTGACACACTCTGCTATTTAGGTATTTTTTTTCAGACAAGTGCAGTTTATGAAATTTTGATGATAAATTTTGATGCATTCTGGTGTTCACATAATTATTTTTTTAGTGTTGTGCATTGTGCCTTTTGCAGTTTACTTGATTCTGATGATGCACTTGTGCTATATGCATCATCGTACCAGCTTCAGTGGAACAACATATGCAACAATCAACGACTTGCCAAGCGATGTAGTTGGTTAGATTCTCGTCAGGCTTCCTCCGCACCCATCCTGCATAGTAAGGGCTTAAATCGCCCAAAAACATTGGATGGACTTCATGGGAAGCAACAATTTCAAAAGGCTAATCCTGTCACACAACAGAGGAATTCCATTACTTGGATTTTCACCAACAGCTTTGAGGACACTCGATTCATAACAGATCATAATCAAGACCAAGACATATTCTAGAAGCTGAACAGCCTAGTGGAAGTACATAAAGCCTTCAAACCATATGTACTCGGATGTCGCAATGGTAGGGTGCTACTTCATTGTCTGCAAGGGTATAAAATGATAATGGCTTGGTAACCAATAAGTAGAAGTGAAACAGTGATACCAGAACCACCAATTTGGCGGAGACGTGAGTATGAAAGTGGGACAATTCTCTTTTCGAGAAACCATGGGAAATTGTCTTCACACTATTGTAGAAATTTCTGGGTTTTTTGGATAGTAACCAATGGTAAACAAGCACTGGTCCAGAGGTACTCATCGGAGTTTGGAAAATGGGAGGACTGGATTAAACGTGCTAAGATGCTGGATAAGACTGATCATAGGCCGACAACTCTCATAGGGGGCATTTTGTACTGGCCAACAATGAAGTCCGGATATATAATTGCCTTCGACAATGTGACAACAAAATTGTGTTATATTGAGTGCCCACATGAGACACATGATATTTCCAGACACAATTTTGTCATCGCTAAGGGGCATAATGGGGATGTTTCCCTTGCGGTTATAAGAGATTTCACTCTATGCACGTGGTTCAGTGCAAGATCATCAACATGGAAATGGGAAGGTTGGGCTCCTTATATAAAGGTTGAGTTGGATACTCTCCTTGGCCTTGAGAAATCATGGGAATCTTATGGGAAAGATTCAGTAAGGTTACTCTGCGCATTGGAGGATAGAGAAATGGTGGTTATATGGGTGAAGGAGGGAGTATTCTAATTAGATCTCAGCAGCATGAAGTGTAAGAAGTTCAGATCTCCTAAACGTTAGTGTAATTTACATTCCTACTTAATGACACCTGGTTAGTGCAGTCATTCATGTGCAACCCTTGCATCTTTGTACACCTATGATTTTGCTGATCATTTCGTTCATTTCCTTCAGCAACCGACGTGATTCGGAGTGCTAAATCAAAGAAACGAAAAGGAAGTCCTATTAGCAACCCAGCTGATTAAGACTGCAACATCTAGGAGATGAAAATAACAATCAGATGAACAAGAAATGCTTGTTTGGGCAAGCATGTGTTAGCCTAGGTTGTGTTATTTGGATCTGCAGTCTGATGTTTGTTTGTTTTGGTAGCTGATGGAACAGTGGCGGCAGTTTTGTTTGTGCTGCAGTCACGGAGCTGCAGGCGCTAGAATGTTAGAGGTGTTTGTTCGTTTTGGGGCCCTATGTGTGTCTGATGAAACATTGTTTCTCTCTATATATAGTACTGTATGCGTGATGAAACCTTGTTTTATGTGATCTACATATACTCGTATAGCTGGTGTTTGTGTTTTGATAGTATGCAGTATTTTTTTGCGGCAGGCTTTTTATTTGATCTGAATTAGTACTACCATTTGGTTAGTGCTTCCTGTAGAAGAGTCTGTGCTGACACCTAAATTATTAGTAAACTTTGTCTTTTTATTCATGAATCGAAGCTACTTCAGACATTTATTTGTTGCCCCGACTTGGATTCCTTAAATAGAGAGAGAACGACCTATTTTTTAAAATTATTATTTGGACAAAGTGCGAATTCAAAATCACAGTCGGTCACCAAAACCTAGAGCCTATCCCGTTTGAATGGGAGGCATCAGTGGATGTGACTCGCGCCTTAAATTCCTGACCAGATGGCATACGGTCTACGCAACCTTCTTCTATTAAACCTTGGACGGCAACCAAATTAAAAATCGTAATCAAGCGCCAAAATAACCCACCGAACCCAAAAAAATCACGCCTCTCGGTACTATTTTTCTATTATTACTTGGACGCTAGCCAAATTCGAAATTTTAGTCAGGCGGCAAAATTTACCGCCTACGCCGTGGTATCCAAGTTTCTGTGCAAAAATATGGATATGGATGATTAGTTGATGTGACTCCCTGCCTTGAATTCCTGGACAGATAGCTTATGGTCTACTACATTATTATTATTAGTTGATGGACGCTAGGAAAATTCAAAATCTCAATCGCGCGGCAAAATCACACACCGACCTTGAAGCATTTCGCTCCCCTCCGTTTCAAAAAAATTTTGTTTCAAAATTACCATTATACCCGTTGTGCAGACGCCCTATGGGCAAAGCTATATTTGTATCTTGGGGGGCACGATCATAATTATTTTTCTTTTCACCTCTATTGTCCCTATTTCGTGCATTTTTTCCTGCCGGCCCTCCCAAAAATCACAAGCTCCTCCCCCACACCGGTTGGCGGCAATTCCACGGCGGCCTGAGCCACTTGAGCTACGGTTTCATGGACCGCCGTGGATCCGCTTCACCGACGTTCACCCCACCGGATCTAGTTCACTGAGCCTCTCTGCCACTGCACCGGATCTGCGGTCTCCCTAACCGCGCCAATGGCATCATTGACTGCTCAAGCTCTGCTTCCCCACCGCCGAAAGCTAACCAACCATACCGGATCCACTTCACCGGTGTCCACTGGACGGGATGCAGTTCAACGAGTTCTCTGTCCACCGCTCTAGACCAGCTGCACGGGCTTGGCTGTTTGCTACACAGCATCTACCTCAGTGATGCTCTCGTCCACCGCGCTCAAGCCGGCATCGACCGCCCAAGATCTTCTTCCCCGCAACTGCAACACCCTCGATTACTTGGACGTCACCCGCATGGTACCGACGATGCTTATACGCCTCTACGACCAAGGTAACCAAATCTTTAGCCCGTTTTTGTTTTCTCAGTAGTATAACAGGTTAAAGCCTATTGCAGTGAACTGCATTTTTGTAATCGTGCTAGTACACACAAGTCACTGGGCATGCATGTTCTTTGTGCTACATACAAGGTCATAGGACAAGTTGGTTTCTATTCGCTGCTCTAGAAATTTCAAGTCATGAATATGTTTGTTATTTTGTCATGCATATGTTCTTAGCTACTCCCTACAATAGTAATTGCCTGCTATTGTGTAGTTATTGCAAAATGTAAAGTCAGTGGAAAATATTAGTGTCGAGGCCCTGCTCCCCAGTTAATGAATCTATCTGGTTCGTCTCGAGCTAACTTCCTGCTATTATTTTCTCGCTGGCATCGTTCTGCTATCCTGTAGTACCTGTTTAAACTTATTTTACTAGTTTGATTATAAATTTGTTGTTCCTATCTGGATCTTTAAAAGATGCAACACTGACTATTTGTTTTTTCTTTACATAGAGCTCAAAACGGAACACTGAACATGTTGGTTTGCACAGCCTCTTCTACAGGTTCACAAGCACGATGTCATTGTTTTCTTATCTAGTCTTGGTTCATCCTCAGCAATAACATAACTATCCTCTACTGTGTAGTTCATTTGTGGTTTGCGTTCCTGCTCTACAAGTCCTTGCATGATGGCATATAATTTTTGTCTCGTTCATTATTAGCTATGAAAGTAACTGCATGCCCATTTTGTAGCTCACCGCAAATTCCGAGTCACCCAATGTCTCTTGCTTTCCAGGATATACTATTGCTTCCATATATATTTGTTGAAATGACCTGGCTTGTTTATATTAGCTGAAATTCTAGGAAACACTCTATTCGATTGCTCAATTCATTTATAGGCACACTTGTGTAATGCTTGCTTGTCCTGTTCTACAGGTCCATAAGCAATGCCATTATATTTAATATCTAATGGTTCGTCCTAAGCAGCGACATAGCTATCCTCTACTGTATATATATAGGTCATTCGTAGTTTGCATTCTTGCTATACAAGTTCTCTTATGATGTATTTATAATTTCTTTGTGGTTCCTAGCTACGACAGTGTAGCATCCCATTTGTCTAACAACTGTAATGCTACTTGATCTAGTAATAAAAGGGCCAATTCCTATATATAATTGTTGCATCATCATCATATCATGCTCATGCCATCATGCCACCTTGCATTTGAGCATCATACAAAAACCCTTGAGTTTTGGTTCTTATCTCATATGCATTATTATTTATATTTGCCTCTTGATATTGTATCTGGTTCTTGATATATTGTTAAATGCCCAAGTTGAGTTGGGGGCATATCTTTTATTGTCTCCACCACCCTTTCTTTCACCACTTTACAATTCCACCATCCCATTATCCATGAGCTTGTAATTATTTTTCTTTTGGTGTTTAATCAAGCTCATGAGAGATAGGGTGGGTCCAATCCTACAAGTTCTTTTGCTTGACCCTTACTCCAACTTTGGAGGATGCAAATAAATAAATGCCATGAGATATTGTTTTGTTTTCACAAGATAAGACCTAGCATTTAATGCATTTCCATGGGCCATGCAACTACCACCAATTTTGGTCATCCTTTGGTTTTATTTGAATTCTCGAGTGTGTCATCTCTATTTCTACCCTTCTTTTGGGCTTGGTCTATTTTGGTCTTGCCCAAACCTCCTTCCCCTCTCTATCTACCACATCACCACCTTTGCTTCTTTTCTCTCTTTTGGCTATCTTGCTTGAGCTTGTGGATCTTGCTTGAACTTGCTTGTCTTGTCCAAACACTCAATCTCACCCCTCCTCTCTTCCTCTCTCTCTAAACTCTCCTCTCCACTCCTAAAACCCTACCCCCTCTTTAAGCCATCCCCCATCCATGCATGACCATGTGGGCATGCCCAAACCCTAAACCTCCCCTCTCTCTTTACATCTCAAAACCCTAGCCACCCTTCCCCTAGGCCGAGCCCACTTGTCCTTCTCCCTCTCCTCTCTCTACCATGCTGCCCCACCTAGCTACCCAACCCTAAACCCTAACCCGACCCTAGCTAGCCGAGCCTAGCTCCACCCTCTCTCCTCCCTCTCTCTTTCTCTATGCCATAAGGGCCCCCGTAGCCGAGCCTGCCCTTGCCTCCTTGCTCTCACGACGACCCCACCTGGCAGCCCCTCCCCCCAGGTCTACCTGCCCTCAGCCGTGCCTGCCCTGGCCCCCGCGCGAGCACGTGAGAGGGATGGGAAAAAGGTGGCCGACGCCACCTTCCCCTCCCCCATGCCATCCTCCCCTCTCCCCATCCTTATCTACTCCCTCCCAACCCTCTGGCCTCTCCCAGATCTCTCCAGGGCCCTGCCCTCTTCCCTCTCCCTCCCTCGTCACCGTCTACCCCCCCTACGAAGGCCACCGTCGGCCTCTTCCTCCCCATACTCTACCAGCCGGTGGCGTGGCGAGCAAGGTTGTCGAGGAAGCCCGTAGCGTCCCTCTGCTTCGCCCTGCACGCTCCAGCGAGGAGGAGGAGCCCTGGAACCGCAGATCACCGCCGCCACCCGACGCAAACCCTAGCTACGTCGGCCTCTGCCTCGTCGTCGATCGCCGGTGCCTCCACCCGTTCCAACCACACCAACGGCCCCGCGGTGAGCCCACAAACCCCCTAGACATGCCCCTGCCCTGCTTCGTTTCCTGTCGGCGACGAGCGTTTCGTCGAGCAGCCTGCGCGCGCCGCCGCTCGCTGGCGCCTGCACGCTCGCGCTCCGCACAAACCCTATCTAGCCGCGCCCCCCTTACCGGACAACAACCCACACCCACCGCACTGGTTGCCGCCTCAGCGCGCGCGCCAGCGACCTGGGTTCGAGCCTCGCCCACGCCGCGCGTCCGCTGTCGCGTGCGTCGTCAGTTTCGTCAGTACCAGGAAGAAAAACAGTAGTGTGACCATCTTGCGGATACCCCCCCACCTTTTTTGCTCCTCCACCCGCGACCCACAGGACCCACCTGTCTGTGCCTCCGCCATCTTGTAAAAAGGCTCCCGACAAACGTTTCAATCAACCCGCAGTCCCTCCCTGTCCTGTGTGCGCGTGTGGCCCTGAGCCAGCTCTGGCCCCACCCGTCATTGAGCGTGGCTGGGTCTATCTGGGTGTCAATAGTATTTCTGCATGTCTGTTCAAAATTCAAACTATTCAAATTAGTTTTAAAATTCAATTTTCTTTTCTGTTTTCAGTAACTTCGAAAATACAAATCCAAATAATACATATAATATATGTTTTTGAATCAGAAAAATGTGAGGATTTCAAATATGCTATTCAAATTACTTTTTGCACATTTAAATTCCAAGTTGAGTAAAATTACATAAAATGCCCCTTGACTTAATTAATTAATAACTTTAGTTCTATAACTCCAAATTTGACAAATGATATGTCTAAAATGATCAGCTCGACGAGACCTTTCTGTTTATGCTATCCATGACTTCAATTGCAGCATGCATCATATAAATATAAAGTATACAACAACTAATATGAGAATAAAATGGGGCCAAAACTCAATAAAATGACTTATTCTTGTATTCAACACCTCACCAATGCCATGCTATTTTAATGCCATGCAAATTGTGCATCATTCATCATGGCATGATTGTTTGCTTGTCGCATTTTATTCGTATGCTTGCGCACTTTATTTATGTTGGCCCTTGTTTGTTTGGTTCTTCTTCGAATAGACGCTGAGCAGGGGATATATCAAGAGAACCAGGAGCACTACCCAGATCCTTCTCTCGCTTCAACTGAGTTGCCAGGCAAGCACTACCACATGCTTGCATACATACATTACCTATTGCCTCTATCTTATTCTTGCATCATTGAGTCGCGATTGCATTAAACTGAATCCCAAGTATTGCATAGCCTTTACTTTTAAACCCCACCAAGCTTGTTCCTCCATCCCATGAGCCATTACTACAGGAGTTGTTTGAGCCATGCGAGTCGTAGAACAGCATGTGTAGGGTATGTGAGAGTCTGATGGATAACGAGGTACCTAAACAACTTAACCTGAGTAGTAATGGGATAACTAATGAAAGTGGCACCGGTGGGCAATATCTGCTATTTGGTTTTTCCTGCTCACTTGTGTCCCGTAGGACCCCGAGTACTTGAAACCTGTTCCTTGAATATTCGCGCTATCCACATCCGGGAGGCTTATGGGACCCCCCTGAGCCAGAGCTTGATTCATTCTTATTTCTTGGGGCCACAAACTAGTTTGAGGTTTTATTACTATCATGTACTTATGCCATGCTTTACTTCTTAATTATGATTGTGCGAGGAGCACCTGTACTGTTTAGGCAAGCGGAGTGTTTTCGCGGTATCGACAATCCCAGTTTTGGGTTCCCAGTCGTTTACAGCCACTGGCGCAAACCTTGGGTCCGTCTCGGAGTCAGCTGGCTTCGTTGCGGGTGTACTCAATGGGGTGGCCCCCTGAAATATTTCCGAATCATGTGATTGCTTTGTCGTGAAGGCCTCGTTGGGTTTTGATTTGGTTTTTCCGAGGTTGATCGAGTGTGTGTTGCTATTTGTGCACCCCTGCAGGGTAAAACTTTCTGAAAGCCGTGTCCGCGGTTATGGACGACTTGGAGCACAGTTTCTCGATCATAGACAAGCATAACTAAAGTACCGCTTTTAATTTGACTATGTAACTGACTAGTAAATAGTGCAACACTCATGGAATGGATAATAAAACTGCCAACGGATGGGGGGGTTGTTCGTCCGCTTCCTCGTTGGTAAGCGAGGAGGAGGATGGATCTGTGGATATTACTGTTATAACTGTTGTCATTAATTCACGGACATCCGTCTATCTTTGGTTAGGTGGATGGTTAGCGAATATCTATAGAACTGCTAGGGTTTGTCTTTTGCTGCAATTGCGTCACCCCAGGTTGTGTCCCCTTTAGAGGCATAAAGACTTGCTGAGTACCCCTAGGGTCTCACACGATAAATTATTGGTTCAGATGAACAGGTACACTCGCAAGATGGATACTGAGTGGAGGAGGCTGATGATGTGGGCAACGATCGTTCGGTGTAGAGATTCCGGGAACGGGGAACCGTGAGATCTGTGGGCGGGATGTGCTTATTTATGGGGCATCTTATACCGATTTGCTTCTTATCCGTACTCGGATCTTGTTTGCCGCTTCCGCCTGATACTCTGATGTGTGATGTATGAGGAGATATCCTAAATTATTATATCTATCTAGGTCAATTTGAATCTTGCCGTATGGCGTTGCTATATTTCCTTTCTTTTTAGATGGAATGGCTCTGATGTACACTTGTATGGTGGCTTGCATACATACTCATTTGTGTATGTAGTTGATCCCTTCGCCTGCCGATTACGCCGCCCGTACTTGTCCCGATGATTGGAAATGGTTGGGACGGCCGAAAGGTCTACCTGTGAGTGGCATTTGGGCCCCACCATACTATTTCAACCATTTCCGCTCATCCAGGCTTGTATCTAGGAGCGTAATTCACCGAGGTAGTTACAATTGGTACCAGAGCCATCCCGACCTTCAGGGTCTCAGCCAAACGGTCGTTGTCAGTCTAGCAAATATTTTTGGTAGTTATGTATACTAGGGAAAAACAAAACGTGAGAGTAGGACTGCTTCCACTTTTCTTCTTACCCACCCACCCACCCTTTTCTGGTAAGGAAGTGTAACGTTTTCAATCCTCTTCTTAAAAGTTCAAACTAGGATTCACGTGTTCTGGGTTTCCGTAGTACCATAGGTTGTGTGTTTTTGTGTGTGTGCGTGTGTGTAATTATTTGTCTATCTGTTGCATCCAAGTTGTTATCTAATCGGCCTTTTGGTTATCAACTGTTGGTAC
This sequence comes from Avena sativa, assembly GCA_916181665.1. Lineage (NCBI taxonomy): Eukaryota > Viridiplantae > Streptophyta > Magnoliopsida > Poales > Poaceae > Avena > Avena sativa. Next base: position 178,293,765 of record OV702284.1, on the reverse strand, counting down.
ATTCCATACCGACAGGCTTTTGCAAACCGATGCGATCTATCTGATTCGTTGCAACCGACGCGATCTGTCTTACTCTTTGTTATCCGACGTTATCTTGTTTGGGGTGTTTGTTTCCGTAGTTACTAATCTTTAGGTTCAACGTGAGAAGAAGGGGTTAGGATATGTGTTCCACTTATTCATGTGCGGAGTAATGATTTGAGTGCGGGATGGAGTCGCGACCATACCACTACTCTTATCATTCGCTTCTGTATATTGAATTGGTAGAGTCACTAATCTTGATTCGTTAAGTAATTTTGCGCATCTATTGGTATTTTAATGCCGAAATTTGTGGAAAAATTTTCTTTGATATATTTGTGTACCACACTCCTTTTCAGTCGTGTGCGATATGCTTAATATCTTCTAGGTGCTTTGAACTTTGTTGATATTTTAATATCATCTTAGTAATTTGTATCCTTTAATCTTGGTTAATTCCATCTTGGTACTATTTTGGATTATTATCATTATTCTCCATTATAGTACTGACTTGTGTTTTATATCAATCACAGGATGGCTCCACGCCGCACTGATGAGGACATACCACCTGAACTGGGATCCGCGCTGTCAAACATCGCCAACGCCTTGGCAGCAATGCAGCAGAACCAGCAGCGCTTTGAGGAAAGTGTTCGGAGGAATGAGTTTGCTCCACTACCTCCACCTCCCAAGCGAGGAGACATCAAAAGCTTCCTGAAGTTCAACCCTCGCCAATTTGATGTTTCTGATCGACCACTTGATGCTGATGATTGGTTGCGCGAGATGTCAAGGCTACTGGAGACTGCTGATGTTCCTGAGCAAGAATGGGTAAAATGTGCTACTCACCTTCTGAAGGGAGATGCGGCTCTATGGTGGGAGAATTACCTGAAGGCAAACTGCACTGGTTTTCAGCCTACTTGGGAACGGTTCACTGGGGCATTCAAAGAGCAGTATCTGTCAGAAATTGTCATGGAGAGGATGAAGGAAGCGTTTCTCAACCTTAAGCAGGTAAATGATAATGTCAACACCTACATCAGGAACTTCATGAACCTTTCTCGTTATGGTGGCGATGAGATCTCTGATGACAAGAAGAAGCAAAAGAGGTTCAGGCAAGGGCTCAATGCATCGATTAAATATGCAACCACACATGCAAGGCCGGCATCTTTTCTGGAACTTCAGCATACAGCTCTGCAGGAGGAAGCAAGTAGGCAAGTGTTTGAGGAGTCAAAGAAACACAACCGTGATGCAGCAAGCTCTTTAGCTATGGCAACTCCTTCTAAGCGTCGTGTCTGGGTTCCTAACACCCCACCGTCGCTCCCGGCTTCACCAAGACCTGCAAGCTACGCGTCAAGGCCAACAAACTTCCTCACTGCTGCTCCCAGGGGCTACAACCACAACTACCCTGGAGCGCCTGGAGGAGTCCCTGGCTACGTTGCTCCACGTCCACCTGGTGCTTGTTACACGTGTGGAGACTCTGGGCATCAAAGCTGGAACTGTCCGTTGAAAAACAAAGCTCTTCCTCCACCACCGCCAAGATCTGCGGCAAGCTCTCCTTTGGTTCGTGCACCACCACCTCGGGCTCTCAACATCAACACCAAGCCCGGGTCTACTGTTGCTCGTGCCAACTGTGTCAACGCCGCTCAAGCTGAGCATGCACCTGGAGTTGTGATGGGTATGCTTCCCGTTAACTCAGTCCCTGCACGAGTTTTGTTTGATTCTGGTGCATCGCATTCTTTTGTTTCCATCAAGTTTGCTTATGAGAATGGGTTAGCGTTGGTTCCTCTCCTCAAGCGGTTAATGGTCCTTTCTCCTGGAGCAAATATGGCAGCTTCTAAAGTCAGCCATGGCAATCAAATTGAGATTGGTGGCTCTTCGTTCTCGGCTTCCTTAATTGTTCTGGGCAATTCTGACATTGATGTCATCTTGGGCATGGATTGGTTGACGGCAAATGCAGCTGTGATTGATTGTGCTGAACGCTCGGTTTCTCTGAAGATTCCTGAAGGCCATATAGTCTTTTCTCCAAGTCTGACTCCTGCTGTCCAGCTTTTCTCTTTGGCGGCTCTGAATGATGATGCTATGGAAGCTATTCAGAGTGTTCCAGTGGTCTGTGAGTTCCCAGATGTCTTTCCTGAAGAGTTGCCGGGTATGCCTCCGGATCGTGAGGTTGAGTTTGTAATTGAGCTTGAACCTGGAACGGCTCCTATCTCCAAGAGGCCTTATAAAATGGGTCCTGCTGAGTTGGCTGAACTCAAACGTCAGCTTGATGAACAAGAGAAGTTGGGTTTCATTCAACACAGTACTTCTTCTTGGGGTAGCCCAACAATCTTTGTGAAGAAGCGTGACAGGACTGATAGACTTTGTGTTGACTATCGGGCTCTCAATGCTAAAACCATCAAGAACAAATATCCCCTTCCGCGGATTAATGATCTCTTCGATCAGCTAGCTGGAGCTGTGGTGTTCTCTAAGCTTGACTTGAGAAGTGGTTATCACCAAATGAAGATTCGCAAGGAAGATGTTCCTAAAACAGCTTTCACCACCCGCTATGGCCTGTATGAGTACACGGTCATGTCTTTCGGTCTCACCAACGCACCTGCTACCTTCTCGAGGCTTATGAACTCGGTTTTCATGGAGTACCTTGATAAGTTTGTTGTGGTCTATCTGGATGACATCCTGGTCTATTCTAAGTCCAAGGAATAGCATGAAGAACACCTTCGTTGTGTCCTAAACAAGCTGCGCGAGAACCGCTTGTATGCAAAGTTCTCAAAGTGTGAGTTTTGGCTGCCTCAAGTAACCTATCTTGGTCACGTCATCTCTGCCAAGGGCATTGCAGTCAACCCGGAAACGGTAAAGACAATTGTTGAATGGCTTCCTCCTGTAAATGTCAAAGAAGTGCGGAGTTTCCTTGGTTTGGCTAGTTATTGCCGTCGCTTCGTTCAGAACTTTTCGAAGATAGTGAAACCTCTTACCGATCTCCTCAAGAAAGGCAAGAAATACCTTTGGACTCCTGCATGTCAAACAAGCTTTGAGACACTCAAAGAGAAGCTCACTTCCACACCAGTCTTGGTTCCTCCGGATACATCTAAGCCTTTCCAGATATTCTGTGATGCCTCTTTGCAAGGATTGGGTGCGGTCATTATGCAAGAAAAACAAGTGGTTGCTTATGCCTCTCGACAGTTGAAGACGCATGAGATCAACTATCCTACACATGACCTCGAGCTCGCAGCAGTTGGCTTTGCTTTGAAGCTATGGAGGCACTACTTGCTTGGCAACCGTTGTGAGATCTTTTCTGACCACAAGAGTTTGAAGTATATCTTCACTCAGCCTGATCTCAACCTTCGGCAGAGGAGATGGATTGAAGCAATCAATGATTTTGATTTGACCATCAACTACACGCCGGGCAAAGCTAATGTCATGGCCGATGCTCTCAGCCGCAAAGCTTATGTCAACAACCTCATGATGGAAGAACAGCAGCCTCTCTTGTGCGAGGAATTCCGTCAGCTCAACCTAGAAATTGTGGAACAAGGGCATCTCTCGAACCTTCTGGCTACTCCTCTCTTGGAAGAGAAGATTCGCTCTCGTCAGCTTGGTGATCCGCACACCAGAAAGATCATCTCCAAACTCCAGCTTCCGAAGTATGAGTCCTTCCACGTCGATGATCAAGGCATGCTTTTCTTTGAACACCGGATGTTTGTTCCAAACTACCCGGGTTTGAGAGAGCAAGTTCTCAAGGAGGCGCATGATTCTGTTCTTTCTATCCATCCTGGCAGCACAAAGATGTACATGGACTTGAAAACACAATATTGGTGGCCGGGATTGAAACGTTATTGTGCCAAGTATGTCTCGGAGTGTGATGTCTGCCGCAGAGTGAAAGCTGTCCATCAGAAACCTTTCGGTCTTCTACAGCCATTGAAACCCCCGGAATGGAAATGGGAGAAAGTAGAGATGGACTTCATCACTGGCTTTCCAAGGTCGCAGAAGGGCAACAATGCAATCTTTGTTGTCATTGACAGGCTCTCTAAGGTGAATCATTTCTTCCCCGTCAAGGAAACAATTTCTGGAATTCAGTTGGCTGAGCTCTATATCAACAGAATTGTCTCTCTATATGGGGTTCTGCTTGAGATCAGTTCAGACCGTGGGAGCATCTTCACTTCCAAGTTCTGGGAAAGTTTCCAAAATGCTTTGGGAACAAAATTGAACTTCAGCACAGCTTACCACCCTCAGTCGCAAGGACAAGTTGAAAGGATCAATCAGATTCTGGAGGATATGCTTCGTGCTTGCGTCATCTCTTTTGGCATGAAGTGGGAGGAATGTCTTCCTTATGCAGAATTCTCTTACAACAACAGCTTCTAGAAAAGTCTGAAGATGGCACCATTTGAGGCTCTCTATGGCCGCAAATGCAGAACTCCAATTGGTTGGTCAGGTGCAGGAGAAAGAATTTGGTTTGGCCCTGATATTGTAACTCAAGCGGAGGAGAAGGTGCATATCATTCTTGAGAACCTGAAGATTGCGCAAAGTCGCCAGAAGAGCAATTATGACAGGAAGCACACGGACATGGTGTATGCCCCTGGTGATCTCGTGTACCTTCGTGTCACTCCCATGAAAGGCACACACCGCTTTGGTATCAAAGGAAAGCTGGCTCCTAGATACATCGGTCCATTCAAAATTCGTGGAAGAAGAGGAGAAGTTTCTTATGCTCTTGAGCTCCCGGAAAAACTCAAGGTCCATGATGTTTTCCACATCTCTCAGCTCAAGAAGTGCTTCAAGGATCCCGGCAGGACCGTGGATCATGAGCTAATCAATCTCCAAGAAGACCTGTCTTATCAAGAACACCCCACCAAAATCCTGGAAGTCGCAGAAAGAAGGACTCGCAACAAGTCCATCAAGTTCTGCAAGGTGCAGTGGTCGCACCATTCTGTTGATGAAGCCACTTGGGAGCGTGAAGATGAACTCCGTGCCAACTATCCTACCCTTTTTGAGTCTTCTTCTTCTTCTTCCTAGAATCTCGGGGCGAGATTCCTGTTTAGTGGGGGAGAGTTGTAGCATCCCATTTGTCTAACAACTGTAATGCTACTTGATCTAGTAATAAAAGGGCCAATTCCTATATATAATTGTTGCATCATCATCATATCATGCTCATGCCATCATGCCACCTTGCATTTTAGCACCATACAAAAACCCTTGAGTTTTGGTTCTTATCTCATATGCATTATTATTTATATTTGCCTCTTGATATTGTATCTGGTTCTTGATATATTGTTAAATGCCCAAGTTGAGTTGGGGGCATATCTTTTATTGTCTCCACCACCCTTTCTTTCACCACTTTACAATTCCACCATCCCATTATCCATGAGCTTGTAATTATTTTTCTTTTGGTGTTTAATCAAGCTCATGAGAGATAGGGTGGGTCCAATCCTACAAGTTCTTTTGCTTGACCCTTACTCCAACTTTGGAGGATGCAAATAAATAAATGCCATGAGATATTGTTTTGTTTTCACAAGATAAGACCTAGCATTTAATGCATTTGCATGGGCCATGCAACTACCACCAATTTTGGTCATCCTTTGGTTTTATTTGAATTATCGAGTGTGTCATCTCTATTTCTACCCTTCTTTTGGGCTTGGTCTATTTTGGTCTTGCCCAAACCTCCTTCCCATCTCTATCTACCCCATCACCACCTTTGCTTCTTTTCTCTCTTTTGGCTATCTTGCTTGAGCTTGTGGATCTTGCTTGAACTTGCTTGTCTTGTCCAAACACTCAATCTCACCCATCCTCTCTTCCTCTCTCTCTAAACCCTCCTCTCCACTCCTAAAACCCTACCCCCTCTTTAAACCATCCCCCATCCATGCATGACCATGTGGGCATGCCCAAACCCTAAACCTCCCCTCTCTCTTTACATCTCAAAACCCTAGCCACCCTTCCCCTAGGCCGAGCCCACTTGTCCTTCTCCCTCTCCTCTCTCTACCATGCTGCCCCACCTAGCTACCCAACCCTAAACCCTAACCCGACCCTAGCTAGCCGAGCCTAGCTCCACCCTCTCTCCTCCCTCTCTCTTTCTCTATGCCATAAGGGCCCCCGTAGCCGAGCCTGCCCTTGCCTCCTTGCTCTCACGACGACCCCACCTGGCAGCCCCTCCCCCCAGGTCTACCTGCCCTCAGCCGTGCCTGCCCTGGCCCCCGCGCGAGCACGTGAGAGGGATGGGAAAAAGGTGGCCGACGCCACCTTCCACTCCCCCATGCCATCCTCCCCTCTCCCCATCCTTATCTACTCCCTCCCAACCCTCTGGCATCTCCCAGATCTCTCCAGGGCCCTGCCCTCTTCCCTCTCCCTCCCTCGTCACCGTCTACCCCCCCTACGAAGGCCACCGTCGGCCTCTTCCTCCCCATACTCTACCAGCCGGTGGCGTGGCGAGCAAGGTTGTCGAGGAAGCCCGTAGCGTCCCTCTGCTTCGCCATGCACGCTCCAGCGAGGAGGAGGAGCCCTGGAACCGCAGATCACCGCCGCCACCCGACGCAAACCCTAGCTATGTCGGCCTCTGCCTTGTCGTCGATCGCCGGTGCCTCCACCCGTTCCAACCACACCAACGGCCCCGCGGTGAGCCCACAAACCCCCTAGACATGCCCCTGCCCTGCTTCGTTTCCTGTCGGCGATGAGCGTTTCGTCGAGCAGCCTGCGCGCGCCGCCGCTCGCTGGCGCCTGCACGCTCGCGCTCCGCACAAACCCTATCTAGCCGCGCCCCCCTTACCGGACAACAACCCACACCCACCGCACTGGTTGCCGCCTCAGCGCGCGCGCCAGCGACCTGGGTTCGAGCCTCGCCCACGCCGCGCGTCCGCTGTCGCGTGCGTCGTCAGTTTCGTCAGTACCAGGAAGAAAAACAGTAGTGTGGCCATCTTGCGGATACCCCCCCCACCTTTTTTGCTCCTCCACCCGCGACCCACAGGACCCACCTGTCTGTGCCTCTGCCATCTTGTAAAAAGGCTCCCGACAAACGTTTCAATCAACCCGCAGTCCCTCCCTGTCCTGTGTGCGCGTGTGGCCCTGAGCCAGCTCTGGCCCCACCCGTCATTGAGCGTGGCTGGGTCTGTCTGGGTGTCAATAGTATTTCTGCATGCCTGTTCAAAATTCAAACTATTCAAATTAGTTTTAAAATTCAAATTTCTTTTCTGTTTTCAGTAACTTTGAAAATACAAATCCAAATAATACATATAATATATGTTTTTGAATCAGAAAAATGTGAGGATTTCAAATATGCTATTCAAATTACTTTTTGCACATTTAAATTCCAAGTTGAGTAAAATTACATAAAATGCCCCTTGACTTAATTAATTAATAACTTTAGTTCTATAACTCCAAATTTGACAAATGATATGTCTAAAATGATCAGCTCGACGAGACCTTTCTGTTTATGCTATCCATGACTTCAATTGCAGCATGCATCATATAAATATAAAGTATACAGCAACTAATATGAGAATAAAATGGGGCCAAAACTCAATAAAATGACTTATTCTTGTATTCAACACCTCACCCATGCCATGCTATTTTAATGCCATGCAAATTGTGCATCATTCATCATGGCATGATTGTTTGCTTGTCGCATTTTATTCGTATGCTTGCGCACTTTATTTATGTTGGCCCTTGTTTGTTTGGTTCTTCTTCGAATAGACGCTGAGCAGGGGATATATCAAGAGAACCAGGAGCACTACCCAGATCCTTCTCTCGCTTCAACTGAGTTGCCAGGCAAGCACTACCACATGCTTGCATACATACAGTACCTATTGCCTCTATCTTATTCTTGCATCATTGAGTCGCGATTGCATTAAACTGAATCCCAAGTATTGCATAGCCTTTACTTTTAAACCCCACCAAGCTTGTTCCTCCATCCCATGAGCCATTACTACAGGAGTTGTTTGAGCCATGCGAGTCGTAGAACAGCATGTGTAGGGTATGTGAGAGTCTGATGGATAACGAGGTACCTAAACAACTTAACCTGAGTAGTAATGGGATAACTAATGAAAGTGGCACCGGTGGGCAATATCTGCTATTTGGTTTTTCCTGCTCACTTGTGTCCCGTAGGACCCCGAGTACTTGAAACCTGTTCCTTGAATATTCGCGCTATCCACATCCGGGAGGCTTATGGGACCCCCCTGAGCCAGAGCTTGATTCATTCTTATTTCTTGGGGCCACAAACTAGTTTGAGGTTTTATTACTATCATGTACTTATGCCATGCTTTTCTGCTTAATTACGATTGTGCGAGGAGCACCTGTACTGTTTAGGTAAGCGGAGTGTTTTCGCGGTATCGACAATCCCAGTTTTGGGTTCCCAGTCGTTTACAGCCACTGGCGCAAACCTTGGGTCCGTCTCGGAGTCAGCTGGCTTCGTTGCGGGTGTACTCAATGGGGTGGCCCCCTGAAATATTTCTGAATCCTGTGATTGCTTTGTCGTGAAGGCCTCGTTGGGTTTTGATTTGGTTTTTCCGAGGTTGATCGAGTGTGTGTTGCTATTTGTGCACCCCTGCAGGGTAAAACTTTCTGAAAGCCGTGTCCGCGGTTATGGACGACTTGGAGCACAGTTTCTCGATCATAGACAAGCATAACTAAAGTACCGCTTTTAATTTGACTATGTAACTGACTAGTAAAGTGCAACACTCATGGAATGGATAATAAAACTGCCAACGGATGGGGGGGTTGTTCGTCCGCTTCCTCGTTGGTAAGCGAGGAGGAGGATGGATCTGTGGATATTACTGTTATAACTGTTGTCATTAATTCACGGACATCCGTCTATCTTTGGTTAGGTGGATGGTTAGCGAGTATCTATAGAACTGCTAGGGTTTGTCTTTTGCTGCAATTGCGTCACCCCAGGTTGTGTCCCCTTTAGAGGCATAAAGACTTGCTGAGTACCCCTAGGGTCTCACACGATAAATTATTGGTTCAGATGAACAGGTACACTCGCAAGATGGATACTGAGTGGAGGAGGCTGATGATGTGGGCAACGATCGTTCGGTGTAGAGATTCCGGGAACGGGGAACCGTGAGATCTGTGGGCGGGATGTGCTTATTTATGGGGCATCTTATGCCGATTTGCTTCTTATCCGTACTCGGATCTTGTTTGCCGCTTCCGCCTGATACTCTGATGTGTGATGTATGAGGAGATATCCTAAATTATTATATCTATCTAGGTCAATTTGAATCTTGCCGTATGGCGTTGCTATATTTCCTTTCTTTTTAGATGGAATGGCTCTGATGTACTCTTGTATGGTGGCTTGCATACATACTCATTTGTGTATGTAGTTGATCCCTTCACCTGCCGATTACGCCGCCCGTACTTGTCCCGATGATTGAAAATGGTTGGGACGGCCGAAAGGTCTACCTGTGAGTGGCATTTGGGCCCCACCGTACTATTTCAACCATTTCCGCTCATCCAGGCTTGTATCTAGGAGCGTAATTCACCGAGGTAGTTACAATGTGCATGCACATTGTGTAGCTCACCGTAAATTCTGAGTCACCCAACGTCTCTTGCATTTCAGGATATACTACTGCTTCCATATATATTTGTTGAAATGACCTGACTAGTTTATATTAGCTGAAATTCTAGGAAACACTCTGTTTGATTGCTCAATTCATTTGTAGGCACACTTGTGTAATGCTTTCTTGTCACGTTCTATAGGTCCACAAGCAATGCCATTATATTTAATATCTAATGGTTCGTCCTAAGCAGCGATATAGCTATCCTCTACTGTATATATATAAAGTTCATTCGTAGTTTGCATTCTTCCTGTACAAGTTCTCTTATGATGCATTTATCATTTCTATGCGTTTCCTAGATACGATAGTAACTACATGCCCATTGTGTAGCTCACCGCAAATTCTGGGTCACCCAACGTCTCTTGTATTCCAGGAAAAACAACTTCTTCCATATATATTTGTTGAAATGACCTGGCCAGTTTATATTTGCTAAAATTATAAGAAACAGTTTGATTGATTGCTCATTTCATTGTATGCACACTTGTCTAATGCTTGCTTGTCCTCTTCTACAGGTTTGTAAGAGATGCCATTATATTTCTAATCTGGTGCTAGTGCATCCTAAGCAATCACATAACTATCCTCTACTTTATAGTTCATTCGTGGTTTGCATTCCTGCTCTGCAAGTTCTCGCCTGATGGCATTATAATTTCTATCTCGTTCGTTCTTAGCGAAAGTAACTGCATGCCCATTGTGTAGCTCACCGCAAATGTTGAGTCACCCAACGTCTCTTGCATTCCTAGATTTACTACTGCTTCCATATATATTTGTTGACATAACCTGGCTAGTTTATATTTGCTGAAATTTTAGGAAACACTCTATTCGATTGATCAATTCATTTGTATGCACACTTGTGTAATGCTTGCATGTCCTGTTCTACAGGTTTACAAGCAATGCCATTATATTTCATATCTAATGGTTCCTCTTAAGTAGCGACAAAGCTATCATCTATTGTATATATAGTTCATTCGTAGTTTGCATTCTTACTGTACAACTTCTCTTATGATGCCTTTATAATTTATATGTGGTTCCTAGCTATGACAGTAACTATATTCCCATTGTGTATCTCACCGCAAATTCTGGGCCACCCAACATCTTTTGCATTCCAGGATAAATGACTTCTTCCATATATATTTGTTGAAATGATCTGGCTAGTTTATATTTGCTGAAATTCTAAGAAACACTTTGATTGATTGCTCATTTCATTGTATGGAAACTTGTCTAATGCTTGCATGTCTTCTTCTACAGGTTCACAAGATACACCATTATATTTCTAATCTGGTGCTCATTCATCCTAAACAACGACATAACTATCATCTACTATGTAGTTCATTCGTAGTTTGTGTTCCTGCTCTACAAGTTCTCGCATGATGACATTATAATTTATGTTTCATTCAGTCTTAGATACAAAAATAAATGCATGCCCATTGTGTAGCTCACCACAAATTCTGAGTCAACCAACGTCTCTTGCATTCCAGAATATACTACTGCTTCCATATATTTGTTAAAATGACCTGGCTAGTATATATTTGCTAAAATTATAGGAAACACTCTGTTTGATTGCTCAATTCATTTGTAGGCACACTTGTATAATGCTTGTTTGTCCTATTCTACAGGTTCACAAGCAATGCCATTATATTTCATATCTAATGGTTCGTCCTAAGCAGCGACATAGCTATCCTCTATATATAGTTTATTTGTGGTTTGCATTCTTGATCTACAAGTTATCTTACGATGCCTGTATTATTTCTATTCGGTTCCTAGCAACAAAAGTAACTGCATGCCCATTTTGTAGCTCACCGGAAATTTTGGGTCACCCAACATCTCTTGCATTTCAGGATAAACGACTTCTTCCATATATATTTGTTGAAATGACCTGGCTAGTTTATATTTGCTAAAATTCTAAGAAACACTTCGATTGATTGCTCATTTCATTTTAGGAACACTTGTCCAATTCTTGCTTGTCCTCTTCTACAGGTTTTCCAGAGACGCCATTATATTTTTAATCTGGTGCTAGTTCATCCTAAGCAATGACATAACTATCCTCTACTGTGTAGTTCATTCATGGTTTACGTTCCTGCTCTACAAGTTCTGGTATGATGCCATTATAATTTCTATCTGGTTCATTCTTTGGTACGATAGTAACTACATGCCATTGTGTAGCTCACCGCAAATTCTGAGTAAACCAACGTCTCTTGCTTTCTAGGATTTACAACTACTTTCATATATATTTGTTAAAATAACCTGGCTAGTTTATATTTGCTGGAATTCTAAGAAACACTTTGTTTGACTGCTCATTTCATTGTAGCACACTTGTCTAATGCTTGCATGTCGTATTCTATAGGTTCACAAGAGAAGCCATTATATTTCATATCTGGTTCGTCCTAATCAACGACCTAACTATCCTCTACTGTATAGTTCATTTGTGGTTTGCATTCCTGCTCTACAAGTTCTCTCATGATACCGTTATAATTTTTGTCTTGTTCATTCTTAGATACGATAGTAACTGCATGCCATTGTCTGGTTTATTATTCTATATATATTTGTTGAAATGACCTTTCTAGTTTATATTTGCTGAAATTCTAAGCCATACACATTATTATATTCCTCATTTCATAGTAGACACACTTGTTTAATGCTTGCTTGTCCTATTTGTTTGACGTGATGGTCAATATATTTGAAACATTGACCAGTAGTAAACTTCAGTTCATATCTCCTGTCGTATCAGTTAAATGAGTAGTTTTCCTTGTTTGATGTATTAAGTTGTTATTACTTAGTTTCATACTGCAATTATTGCTATCGCCACCAAAGAGGTGGCTACAAGATCATGTCTCATATTTGTTTTCCAATGTAGATGTCACACTCAAAAGGAATATACAGGTGATGGATAAAGCAAATTGAGGAGTGATATTAAATTGATTGTCAACTAAAATGCCAATTTTTCTTTCCCTTGACTTGATAATATGTAATAATTTATATAGTTTGCATTTGATGTACTAACTAGACTAACTGCAATAGGCCATGTAGGTATTTAGTTGATTCCATCCACACATAGCGGTAGGCGGTACCGTACGTGCGCTAGCCATGTCGATTAGGGTGTAGTAGCGTGCTGTATTAAGACGGGCAAATAGAGCATGCTACCGTACATGTATTAATACAAGACAAAACAGTAACATGTCGAGTTTGCACCAGGCCAGAACAGTAATAGGTCGAGAAAGTCACCAGGTTAAAATAGTAACGGGCTAGAACATGGGCCGAATATTTACGGGCATGAACAGTAGGGCCCAAATTACATGGGCCCAGCCCGAACAGTACGTGGATATACAATAATGGGCCGGAAAGGTTACAGGCCAAAGCAGGCTGGCTAGATGGGACCATTTCGAACAGTGCAGGGCGGAACACTAACGGGTCCGAATATTTATGGGCCATGTAAACAGGCTAATTTCAAATAGTGTGTCAAAATAGTAACGAGCCAGAAAATTTACAGGCCACCTACGGCTGTACCGGTGGGCCCATTTGTAACAGTGCATGGAAAAACAGTAATGAGCCATGATCCTGTTGGGCTTCCTTAATGGGCTGGCCCACTTAATAATTACTAGGCCTTGGGTGGACCTATCTTCTACCATGATTTTATTGACAGTTAACGGCGTTAACTGGCCGTTAATGGCGCTTGCCACGTGGCAGTTTGCATGACATCAACAGTTAACGCGGCTGGCGAACACATCTATGACAGAACGACTTTTCGTGGCCGAAGGGTGCGATCTGCCACGGTTGAAAAAAAGCGTGGTAGAATCATTTGGGACGGGGCTTCTACCACGAAGGGCATCCGTCGTAAAAGACTTTTCAGCCACAAAAAACGGACCTTCCACCACGAAAATCGTACGTTGTAAAAGGACATTTTTCTTGTAATGATAGGAAGTGTGCAACAACCTTCGTCTTGGTAGTAGGCAGTTTTGACAGTCGCCCTGGTGAGGGGTCCAAGTGGCTTACGCATCTCTCGGTTGCGGTGGTGAGAAATCAGACACTCAACCATGTAGCGGGAGAAGCAGATACGACGAAGCAGACTCCGGCGAGGTGCATGACAGTGTCGCTGAGAAGACTCTGGTGATGTGGAAGTTGGCTAAGGAGGGACGTGATAGAGGAGGATGAGGGGATAGTGGGAGGGATCGGCGAGAGAACAAATCAGAGGCCCCGTTAGTATGCAGGTAGCTAGGAGGATCCCGCCAATTTTCCACTAAAATTTTGAACTAGAAGATCCCGCCAATATTCCACCAAAATTTAGTGTTGAGTCGCGCTTGACTCACCTCCCGAGTAATAAAAATATTAAAAGGAAGGCTGAAAATGCAACAGGCATCGAATGCAATTGGACGGTGGCGTGTGCAGCTTGTGAAGAAAGGTGATTGAGTCTTGTATAGTTGTGAGGGTGGTGCTTTTCTTTTCTTTTGTTTTTGCGAATAATAAGGAGAGGATAACTCTCGGTGGTTGCTGATATACTACTAATTGACCCCCGATGGGTACCTCCAAAAGCTTTTTCGTAAACCTTTCAAAGAAACCTACGATTTACTTATAGTACAAATTTGACATAATTTCGATAAATCGACATAAAGTCATTCAAGTGGGCAGAGTTAGCTAGGATGTTTGGAAACTCATAAGACATGGGATTCGAGAGTACAACATGGCGGTCCACTATATATAATTGAAAGCTTGTCTTGTGGCATTGTGATACATATTCTTCGTACTTCCTTTACGGAAAAGAACAATCTCGTCATCACTTGGAAAATTGAAAATGTTCTTTCCTCATAGTTGGAAACTCACACCGAGACATTGTTTACTAAAATAAGATGCACCCATATACCTACAAAAAGACAATTAATTCTAGAGCAATCTAACATGCTTACTGGTAGCTCAAGTTTGACCTAATTTCATTAATTGTCGATATGAATAGTCAAAACTCTATATGGTGTTTGTGATATATTAAATGACCCCCTGATGGTTACCTAAAAAAAATCAGAATACTTTCAAAGCAACATACAATTTACTCGTAGTACAAATTTGACCTAATTTCGATAATAGACATAAAGCCAAGTTTGGAAACTCGTGAAACATTGGAATCATATAAGTAGTACACAATATATCGGTCCACTATATTCAGATCTGAAAAGCTCTGCTTGCGGCAGTCAGATCCATATTCTTGAGACCTTATTTATGGAAAGGAACAATCTGATCATGACTCGTAAAATTTAGAATGTTCTTTACTAATAGTTGGAAACTCGCACCGACGGAATTATTTTTTACTAAAATAAGATGAACCTATCTACCCCTGAAAAGACAAATAATTCAAGAGCAATCTATCACCCTTACTAGTAGCTCATGTTTAACCTAATAATTTCGTTAGGTTGTCAATAATCATAGCAAGACATTGAACCTATTGTCAAAATTCTCGATGGTGGTTTGTGAAATATTAAATAACCCCCAATGGTTACCTCCAAAAAAATCATAAAACTTTCAAAGCAACCTACAATTTACTCGTATTTCAAATTTGACCTAATTTCATCGATAAATCGACATAAAGCCATTCAAGTGGGCAGAGTTAGCCAGGTCGAAGTTTGAAAACTCGTGAAACATGGGAATCATATAAGTAGTACACAACATGTCGGTGTAACACCCTCAAAATCGGCCCTATGCAAGTTTCAGCGGTTCCCGCCAAACCCGCATAGAAACGATTCAAAGGTTCCCACCAGGCACTTTCGTGCGGGTAGAAAACGAAGTAATACCATTACACAATAGTCCACGATGGAACCCACAGAATAGATATATACAACAATGACGCAAAGAGTCAAGAATACAAATATATAATACAAATATCCAAATCACCTTTAAAACGATACAGGTCCGAGTATGGACAAGATGCAAATTGAGCTAAGAGCCCTGAAGAATAACTAATGGCGTCCATAACCCTGCCCAGGCCAAGCCGGAAGGGTAACCCTGCTAACAACGTCGATCTCAAAACCTCCTTAAACAAAAGGGGTGCCGACAAAAGGGCGAAGGAAAAAGAGAGCGGTCAGTACTGAGGCTAGTACACGGCGATACTAGAATTTGGCGGTCCTCGCCTACATAGGTATGGTGGGATGAAGTGGCAGTGCAGCATGCACTAAACAACCTATAGAGACACAATACAATTGGCAGCTATCAGATAGGGGTAAGAAAGACCTATTCGGAACCAACTTGAAACTATCGCCAAGCATACCCATCCTGGTATTTCCCCCTCGAGACCAAACGAGGAAGTCAACCGAGGAACTCACACAGTTGGCAGTTTTATTCATTACATTATAGTTGCGGAAATTACTAGTCAGATATAGATAGCATGAGTCATCCTGATATAATAAGCAGTGGAAAGTTTTAATTAACCATTCCGTTATAGTTGCAATACTTACTAGTCCGATACATATAGCATGAGGCATCCCAAAACCAGCAGTTGTTGGTACTTTTATTTAGCCATTCCGTTGTAGTGAAGCTGATTACTAGTCATTATAAAGTCAAATTTATAGCACTACTTTATTTATAGTTGTCTATGATCGAGATACTATGCTCCAAGTCGTCCATAACCGCGGACACGGCTTTTAGAAAGTTTTACCCTGCAGGAGGCACAAATAGCAACACAAGCACGATCAACCTCGGAAAAAACCAAATGAAAATCCAACGAGGCATCACGACAGAACATTCGCAAGATTCATATTTGATTTCAGCGGGCCACCCAGCTAAGCAACCCGCGACGAAGTTGGCTGGCTCCAAGACGGACCCAGAGGTTTTTGTCAATGGCTGTAAACGACTGGGAACCCGAAAGTGTGGCTGGGCTTGTCGATACCGCGGAAACATTCCACTTACCTAAACAGTATAGGCGCTCCACGTGCAATTGTAAATAAAGCAGTAAAGCATGGCATAAGTATAGGATAGTAATAAAGCCCCAAACTACTTTGTGGCCCCAAGGAATTAAATATGACTCAAGCTAGGGTTAGGGGGATTCATGGTCCCACATGCGGATAGTGCGAATATTCAAAGAACATGTGTCAAGCACTCGGGGTCCTACAGGACACAAGTGGGCGGTTAAAAACCAAATAACATCTATTTCCCACCTCTACCTCTGCATTATTTACCTACTTCAATTTTAGTTATTAAACGGTAATTAAAGCCATGATCATCTCCAATATTAAACATGCGGCATTACTCCAACAACTGTGGAAGATCGACGAAGCGACACATCACCTGCGCAAGCAACTACGACTCGCAAGACCGACTATCTACCAAACAACAAGTAATAGGATGTGTCCATGGCAATATAAGGGCTGTAGGGAAGTATAGCGGGGTACGGAATCTATAGCATCGCAACACAGATAGCAATAGATCAACATGAGGAAATAAAGACTATAAAGGTAAAATGGGTAGAAAGAGGGAGAATGCTCGCCTGAAAACATTTCTGAAGGTTCATCCGAAGATCGGGTCGACTCTCGCATCAACTCATCGGCCTAATCCATGAAGAAGCAAAACACTAGAAAAAAACACCGGATGCACTATTTAATACTATGGCAAAAGATCGGACATGATGCATGTATGATGTATGGCATGGCAAGGATGCGATGCAATTAGGCAATATTAAGCGGAGTCGGAGTCCCGATAATTTATTAGATGATTCATGTTGTTTAGATACCCTGCAATTTAATGTTGTATTAATAATGCAAAATTATATCATCGATTCACTACACAAATTTAAAAGGAGCCAATATTATAATAGAACCGCCTGCATATGGCCTCCATATTTAATTATGAGATGAATCAGCAAAAGGCCCCCAAACCACACAATATTGATGCGACATGAGCAATTTAAGATGGAATAGAGATATGTTTCATTTATAAAAGTAGGATCTCGGAAAGAGGGTCACACATTGGTATCGATGATCTTGGGGTTCGCCACGGGTTCGGGATCGGTCTTCGGGGTCTCGGCGTCCGAGAACGGGTCTTAGGGGTTCCGGTCACCGGATCAGTGAGGGAGAACATGGCCTTCCGGGAAGGATACCTTGGTGTGTCGAGTGTTCGGTCTTGTCAGTGGACTTCAGAGAGGATTCACAAGAAGCGGTGACAGTTCTCGGGCACTCGTATTGTTATAGGGGACACATATCTAGTAAAACCAGATGCATCCAAAGCAACAATGAGTGTCGTTGGCTAGCACAAGACATATCAAGGTGGTAAGACAGAGTGTAACTGCAAGTCACAAAAACCTGCAGGAAAAAGGCCACATTCAATCAGGTACATGTGGTTGATTAGGTGCACGCGCAAAATGCATCCGATCAAGGAGACAGAGAAACCGCAACCGAAGTCTGCTCGCGAGCTCGGGGCTGGGGAGCCGGCGAAGGAGAGCAGATGGCGAGCAAAGTGGACAGAGCCTCGCGGGGCCAAGGGCTCGATCGGTGGTGGCTTGCCGTACAGAGCAAAGGAGGGCCTACAATGAGGTCGGATCTTTAGGGGAGGTGGTGCTCGCAGGAGGCGACGAGGGCGCAGGGCAAGCACGGGCCACTGTCGGAGGCTGACGAGGAGGGATCCCTGGGCGCGTGGTCGGGAGGCGACGCTGGCGGCCAGCACGCAGGTGGACAGAGCAGAACGGAAGGGGCCTGAATGGAAGCAGGCGGTCGGTGCGAACGACGGCCTCCTGGTGGTGGTCCTGCCGGAGAGGAGCGAGGCTAGGGCGGTAGGAAGGTGCAGGGGCGAGCGGGGCCCCTGGGCGATGACGACGGAGGCGCGGAGGGCGCCACTTGCGGAGAGGGTTGGGGCCTCGGGAGGAGGAGGGTCGATGGGGAGAGGTGGTGGCGGTGGTCGCTACAGAAGATTAAGGGAGGCAGCCTCGAGCGGCGGCGGGGATCATAGAAGGGGAAGGTGGGGTTCGGGGCGACGTGAGGGAACGGGACGAGGCCGGGGATGCGTCAGGGTGGGGCTAGGAGTGGGACAGGTAGCGCGGTGGGAATGAATTCGTGGCGTGCGTGGCGAGCGATGCGTGAGGCAGGGTGGGGCCAGGGTTAAGTAGGGTTAACCGCGAGGTGTGGGTCGGGCTGGGGAGCGGCGGCGGGGGCGTTGGGTGGTTTGGGAATAGGGGATCTAGGGTTTCTAGGAATTTAGGGTTAGGGTTTTATATATGGGGTAGTAGGTGGTCAGTCTAGTTGGGCCTTTGGGCCTGACCGGATGGACTGCCTCCCCCTAACAAAATATTTATGTTATTTATTTTATTTTCTTTTATTTAAAACAAAACATTTACAAATATGTTTTAGGCCAAAATAAGGATCCGAGAGAAACATGGTTTTATATTTGAATTAGAGATGGGAATTTGTAGAAAACAAAAATAGGGCTTTTAGCAAAATAGTTTTAGCAAAAAGATGCATTCTGATGTCATGATGATGCACAAAGTATAAACAACAGCGATTTTCTAGTAGTGGTTTTCTCGGGGTGCTACAATTCTACACCACTAACAATGGATCTCGTGCTCGAGATCCAACACATGGTACGAGGAAGAAGGCCGGTGATCTGAATCTTCTCGCTTCGTGTAGATCCTCGTGACACCACTAACAAGGGTTTTTGCTCACGTTCGTTGAGAGAACACTCTGGAAAACAAAGGACAAAGATAAAGGTCTCAAAAGATAAGGCCACCTCTAACTTTCATAGAACGAGTCGAGTTGCATTGATTCACCGATTCAATGTACAAGAGCGAATGATAAGAGTAGTCGGATGGTGATCAGTCCATTGCGCACCCAAAGCATTACTCTGCACATGAATAGGAGAATTATGCAACCAACTCTCGGAATCAGAATGAAGATCTCGACAATTGAGGTTTGGAAACAAAGAAATGATGCAGCCTCTTCATCGGATCTGATGTAGATGAGGTCGTCGCATTGAAAAACTCTGGAAGATACAAAGAGAAAAAAATAATTAGTGGATTTTTGGGTCCACTGAAACATACAATAGATGAAAGATTCATCACATAGCGTGAAGATCAGATGTTGAAGAACCGTTGCCAGAGCATGGAAGCGAAACCCTGAAGGTACAACGGAAACCCAAACACAAGAATTCCTGGACTCGAAGAAAATATGAGAGCAGATTCAAAACACGTCGAGGTAAGAGGATAATAGCAGAGGTGTAAGGAGTAAAAGCAGACCTAATCAGATCTATCCAATCGATTTTCCAAAATAGTTTTGACACTCTACAACGTCTGTTAGCTAGGTTATCCTACAGGATGGACCAGTGGGGTATCTCAACTGCTGAGCTCTCATACCACTTTGTAACACCCTCAGAATCGTCCCTATGCAAGTTCCAACGGTTCCCGCCAAACCCGCATAGAAACGATTCAAAGGTGCCCACCAGGCACTTTTGTGCGGGTGGAAAACGAAGTAATACCATTACACAATAGTCCACGATGGAACTCACAGAACATATATATACAACAGTGACTCAAAGAGTCAAGAATACTGATATACAATACAAAGATCCAAATCACCTATAAAATGATACAACGTCCGAGTAAGGACAAGATGCAAATTGAGCTAAGAGCCCTGAAGAATAACCAATGGCGTCCATAACCCTGACCAGGCCAAGCCGGAAGGGTAACCCTGCTAACAACGTCGATCTCAAAACCTGCTTAAACAAAAGGGGTGCCGACAAAAGGGCAAAGGAAAAAGAGAGCGGTCAGTACTGAGGCCAGTACACGGCGAGACTAGAATTCGGTGGTCCTCGCCTACATAGGTATGGTGGGATGAAGCGGCAGCGCAGCATGCACTAAACAACCTGTAGAGACTCAATACAACTGGAAGCTATCAGATAGGGGTAAGAAAGAACTATTCGGAACCAACTTGAAACTATCACCAAGCATACCCATCCTGGTATTTCCCCCTCGATACCAGACGAGGAAGTCAACCGAGGAACTCACACAGTTAGCAGTTTTATTCATCCCGTTATAGTTGCGGGAATTACTAGTCAGATATAGATAGCATGAGTCATACTGATATAATAAGCAGTGGGCAGTTTTAGTTAACCATTCCGTTATAGTTGCAATACTTACTAGTCCGATACATATAGCATGAGGCATCCCAAAACCAGCAGTTGTTGGTACTTTTATTTAGCCATTCCGTTGTAGTGAAGCTGATTACTAGTCATTATAAAGTCAAATTTATAGCACTACTTTATTTATAGTTTTCTATGATCGAGATACTATGCTCCAAGTCGTCCATAACCGCGGACACGGCTTTCAGAAAGTTTTACCCTGTAGGGGAGCACAAATAGCAACACCAGCACGATCAACCTCGGAAAAAACCAAATGAAAACCCAACGAGGCATCACGACAGAACATTTGCAAGATTCATATTTGATTTCAGGGGGCCACCCCACTAAGCAGCCCGCGACGAAGTTGGCTGGCTCCGAGACGGACCCAGAGGTTTGTGTCAATGGTATAAACGACTGGGAACCCGAAAGTGTGACTAGGCTTCTCGATACCGCAAAAACATTCCACTTACCTAAACAGTACAGGCGCTCCATGCGCAATCGTAAATAAAGCAGTAAAGCATGGCATAAGTACATGATAGTAATAAATCCCCAAACTACTTTGTGGCCCCAAGGAATTAAATATGACTCAAGCTAGGGTTAGGGGGATTCATGGTCCCACATGCGGATAGTGCGAATATTCAAAGAACAGGTGTCGAGTACTCGGGGTCCTACGGGACACAGGTGGACGGTTAAAAACCAAATAACATCTATTTCCCACCTGTGCCTCTTCATTATTTACCTACTTCAATTTTAATTAAACGGTAATTAAAGCCATGATCATCTCCAACGTTAAACATGCGGCATTACTCCAACAACTGTGGAAGATCGACGAAGCGACACATCACCTGCGCAAGCAACTATGACTCGCAAGTCCGACTATCTACCAAACAACAGGTAATAGGATGTGTCCATGGCAATATAAGGGCTGTAGGGACGTATAGCGGGGTAAGGAATCTATAGCATCGCAACACAGATAGCAATAGATCAACATGAGGAAATAAAGACTATAAAGGTAAAATGGGTAGAAATAGGGAGAATGATCGCCTGAAAACATTGCCGAAGGTTCATCCGAAGATCGGGTCGACTCTCGCATCAACTCATCGGCCTAATCCGTGAAGAAGCAAAGCACTAGAAAAAACACCGGATGCACTATTTAATACTACGACAAAAAATCGGGCATGATTCATGTATGATTTATGGCATGGCAAGGATGCAATGCAATTAGGCAATATTGAGCGGAGCCGGAGTCCCGACAATTTATTAGATGGTTCATGTTTTTTAGATACCCCACAATTTAATATTGTATTAACAATGCAAAATTATATCATCGATTCACTACACAAATTTAAATGGAGCCAATATTATAATAGAATCGCCCGTATATGGCCTCCATATTTAATTATGAGATGAATCAGCAAAAGGCCCCCAAACCACACAATATGTATGCGACATGAGCAATTTAAGATGGAATAGATATATGTTTAATTTATAAAAGTAGGGTCTCAGAAAGAGGGTCACACATTGGTATCGGTGATCTTGGGGTTTGCCACGGGTTCGAGATCGGTCTTCGGGGTCTCGGCGTCCGAGAACGGGTCTTCGAGGTTCCGGTCACCGGATCAGTGAGGGAGAACATGGCGTTCCGGGAGGGAGACCTTGGCGTCTCGAGTGTTCGGTCTTGTCAGTGGACTTTGGAGAGGATTCACAAGAAGCGGTGACAGTTCATGGCTAAAGGGCACTCATATTGTTATAGGGGACACATATCTAGTAAAACCAGATGCATCCAAAGCAAAAATGAGTGTCGTTGGCTGGGACAAGACAGATCAAGGTGGTAAGACAGAGTGTAACCGCACGTCACAAAAACCTGCAGGAAAAAGGCCACATTCAAGCAGGTACATGTGGGTGATTAGGTGCACGCGCAAAATGCAACCGATCAAGGAGACAGAGAAACCGCAACCGGAGTCCGCTCGCAAGCTCGGGGCCGGGAAGCCGGCGAAGGAGAGCGGCCCAAGGCGGCGAACAGATGGCGACAAAAGCGGGCAGAGCCTCGCAGGGCCGAGGGCTCGATCGATGGTGGCTTTTCGAACAGAGCAAAGGAGGGCCTACAACGAGGTCGGCTCTGTAGGGGAGGTGGCGCTCGTAGGAGGCGAAGAGGGCGCAAAGCGAGCATGGGCCACGGCCGGAGGCTGACGAGGAGGGACCCCCGGGCGCGTGGTCGGGATGCGACGTTGGCGGCCAGCACGTAGGTGGACATAGCAGCACCACAGCGGGGGCCTGGCTGGAGAGGAGGCGGTCGATGCGAATAGCGGCCTCCTGGTGGCGGTCCTGCCGGATAGGAGGGAGGCCGGGGCGGTAGGAAGGTGCAGGGGCGAGCGGGGCCCCTGGGCGAAGACGATGGAGGCGCGGGGGCTCCACTAGTGGAGAGGGTCGGGGCCTGGGGAGGAGGAGGGTCGACGGGGAGAGGTGGTGGCGGTGGTCGCTACGGAAGATTGAGGGTGGATCACAGAAGGTGAAGGTGGGGTTCGGGGCGACGCGAGGGGAACGGGACGAGGCCGGGGATGCTTCAGGTTGGGGCCAGGAGTGGGACAGGTAACGGGTAGGAACGAATTCGTGGCGTGCGTGGCGAGCGATGCGTGAGGAAGGGTGGGGCCAGGGTTAAGCGGGATTGACCGCGAGGTGTGGATCGGGCTGGGAGGAGGCGGCGGGGGTGTTGGGTGTTTTGGGAATAGGGGATCTAGGGTTTCTAGGAATTTAGGGTTAGGGTTTTATATATGTGGTAGTAGGTGGTCTGTCTAATTGGGCCTTTGGGCCTGACCGGATGGACTGCCTCCCCCTAACAAAATATTTATGTTATTTATTTTCTTTTCTTTTATTTAAAACAAAACATTTACAAATATGTTTTAGGAAAAAATAAGGATCCGAGAGAAACATGGTTTTATATTTGAATTAGAGATGGGTATTTGTAGAAAACAGAAATAGGGCTTTTAGCAAAATAGTTTTAGCAAAAAGATGCATTTTGATGTCATGATGATGCACAAAGTATAAACAATAACGATTTTCTAGTAGTAGTTTTCTCAGATAGCAATCAGGTACAAAGTACTTTTAGAAAAACAACCCCAAAACCACGATCCTAAAAGTTTTGAGATATGAGATAAGAAATGAAAACCTTTGCAAACCAAATAGGGTAAGAAAAACTCCAGCATCAGAAACACACCAGAGAAGGAGTAAAAAGAATCCTAGTCAGAATTTCTACAAATAAGTTTTTAACTTTCAAATAGTTTTATCAACTTCTAGACTCAAAATCGACCAATAAAAGGGTTTCCTATAGGCAGTGCGGCTCTAATACCAAAACCTGTAGCACCCCCCCAGGATTAGGGTTAAACTAACCTCAGATCACCGTCTAAGATAAGCTCAACTCCAAGCCCGGAAGACCATAGTATGATTCGGTAACATTACAGAACTCGGGGATTTAACAACATAAGTTTAAACTCTTAACACACTACAATATTAGTGTTATTACAAACCAGACGTCATAGACCCAACATTACATCACACATCGAAAGCAAATTATGTTGTTCTACACAACAACTTAGCAAAGGGCCTAAGAGGCCATAAACAGAAGTGACGTCCATCCCATAGTCCTCAGGCTGCTACCTGGGACCCCCAATTACTCGTCGATGTCAACGTAGAAGCCACCTTCAGTCGCAACTAGATCATCTATAGAAAAACAACGATGGCGCAAGGCTGAGTACGAGGATGTACTCCACAAGACTTAGATAACCTAGATTCTACATGCTCTAGCTAGAAAGGCTTTCTCTAGATTATCTTTTGCAAAAAGCCATCTTTATTTCTAAACAAGAGAGAGAAGATGCTCGTCTACTTAGAATCTTTTAAAAGGGATAAGATAATGAGTTTTCATCTTGTTCATCATATCTTGATAACTACCAGCTTCATCAGAACCTCCTATCTTGGATCACCCCCTCGACCTAGAGGAAGCATCCTTAAGCACATGTGGATCAACAAGTTTTATAGTGGTTAACGTTATCTATGATCTTAAGTCCGGTCGCCAAGCGTTCATAACCGTGAACACGGATTTTCGAAAAGATTTAATACCCTGCAGGGGTGTACAACTTTAACCACACATACCAACCGACTCTTAATGCCAAATATTATTAGCCCTCTTCCTTGGAAGGCCGGCAGAGGATGGTTGACCATGACCTTTACCTTGCTTTCGCCGATACCATGAGTCACACCCTAGGGATGGTTCCGCCATAACGGGTCAAGTCCTGAAGCCGGTCCCTAAAGATGTGAGGCGAGGTTGGTTTACTAGGGGCTCCATCCACACCACAGAACCTGGTCCACGCTTACCTACCTGTTATGATGCACCTCCATCACCTCCTCTTTCAAAAACGATTTCAATGTGTATGCCAAATATAAAGCCCAAACTATGCGACTCATGGAATCTACTAGGAAAGTTAGTTAGTCGAGGGGTTGTCCAGGCCCCGTGCGGCTGTACGCTCATCTTGGTTCCAAAGGAAAGAACTCAGTTCCTAGTGGTGGCGAGCTTGGGACTAAAAAAACCACACCCAACGTGGCCTCCCATACAAGCCTTAGCATATTTATATATCTCCATCGATGATACCTCCACCTCCTACCTTCTAGATTCTTTGGCACCTTCGAATCATCATCCGAATGTATTAGAAGGTACTATTAAGCATGACTGAGCTATCGGTCGAAAAAGCTCTAGCAACGCTCAAATGCCAGACCTAGGTATGCTAGGAATAGTGGATCAGGAGTATAAGGCTACAAAAAGGGGAAACTGTGCAGCGGATAGGTAACACTAGCTACTGACAAAAGACCACATTGGAATCATGTGCATCATAGCGAGAAAGTAATATACTTTGTAAAATTAGGTTTAGAATGAGAGGCTACGCTTGCCTTGTCCGTCAGTAGACATATATGGATCTTCGGTGTCGTTGACTTCAGCCTCGGGCTCGGATCCTATCGTGAAGAACCAACACCGGAAAGGAAAGCAAAAATCAAACATGGCATTGCAATGCGTAATCAATATGGATGACATGTCATATTAAAGACTACACAATAACCATAGGTGCAACATCGATTTAAGAGGGTTTGGAATGCCCTAGCGAAGGTGAATCATCAAACCCACATGTATATGAGGGGGTGTCGATGTTCTTCCAACTAAACTAGGGTTTAAAGTTGCTTAACAATGTATGATCAGATAGCTCTTAATTTTCTGAACATTTTGATATATTATACATAATTTTTTGAATAAATATGAATTAGTTATGAATTTCACAAGTTTATATTAATTTCTGCCATTTTTAAACATTATTAAAGGATTAATGATGTCACACTGGCATCAGCATACCCTAACCCTAGACTTTCTTCACCGAAGGGGGTTCTACCTATTGCCGCTGACAAGGGGGCCCCAGCCAAGCTGGGTCCACTCTATGGCCATGCGGGCGCCACGTCAGCGCGGCGGCGGGAGGCGTCAGGCGGTGGTCGCCACCGACGATTCAGGCCACCCAGCATGTGCGGAAAGGTGCGCTAGAAAAAGCACTAAGAGGCGAGATCCAGCGGCGGCACGCGCAGGTGCCCATGGCGGATACGATAGGGAGTAAGAGGGAGGGGTTGGAGAGAACAAGGATGCTCAGAAGCTCACCAGCCCATGTGACCGTGCAGTCAGAAGGATGGGGCATGGCCAGAATCGACGGTGAAGACGACGACCGGCTTCGGGCGGGAGGTATCGATTACGACGAAGGAAAAAGCTTCGGCAAGCGCTGGCCAGGCCAATAAAAATAGTCGAGCACGGCGGTCACCCCAGCGAGCTCAGAACAGCGAGAGGAAGTGGGAAACAGCGGCAACCCGAAGCTCCGACGAGCTAGGGTTCGGCGGTGGGGAATAAATAGGGAAGGGATAAGGTTTAGGGTTTGTCCTGGTTGCGGGGAGGGGTCTTATAGACGACAGCAGCGTTGGTAGAACGAATCTCCTCGTGGCGATCATCACAGCAACGCAGGGATGACCGTGTCGGCGACAGCGAGCTGCTTCTGTGGTGGCATCCTTTTGGAGAGGAAGAAGAAAGAAAAAAGAGGCGAAGGGGTACCGGGCCGGCACCTGGGCCCCAAGTGGGTCGTGCTAGGTTGCTGCGGCTGTGCTGCGCGACCGAGAGAGAAGGGAGATGGGCCACGGCCCATCGACGGCTGCTGCTGTTTTATTTCCTAAAAACGTTTTTCTAATTCTGTTTTAAATTTCCATTTGTATTTGAATATCAAATCTGATTTGAAATGTTTCAAAAATACCAGAAGGTTTATAAAACTATTAAAATACTGTGGGGCCCTTTTAGTACATTTGGGATCCAATAATTTTGGTACTTTTCGAAATATCAAAACTATTTGAATGTGTTTCAAAGAGAGGGGGAAGAACTAGGGTTTATGGTTTTGTATTTGTATTTTGGTTCACACACTTGATCACATGCAAATATTTTATTGATTTAAACAGATGCATGCAATGCTTAAGTACTATTTACATATATCACAAACTTGGGTTGTTACAACCTGCCCCCCCTACTAAGTCGATTGCCCCAGCCGCACGTCCGCCAGCCATAGGTTCCTCGCGCTCAAGCTCGAACTCGAGCATGTCCTGTTCGTAAGCAAGGCCAGCATAGGATCGATAGGTTCGAGGGGACCAGGAGCGGGTCATCTGCCACGGCCAGGGCGACCTGGCTCCCACCTGAGTTGTCTTCCCCAGTCGCATGCTCGCTAGCCGCAAGTTCCCAGCGGAAGGATTGCCCGCTGTCTCGCACGGGATTAACTTGGCCACGGTTGATGTACATCCAGAGAGCCCTCCCGGACGCAGCTCCGTCACAGTGGAAGTGGAATCATAACAGCGCTTTTTTGTAGAGGTCCAATTTTCATCGTCTACCGTGTTTACGCCTCCATGACGCGGCCAGCACAGGATCAGTACCCTCGAGGGGGCCCAAAATCGCGTTGTCGATCGGCACGGCCATCGCACGTTTACCGCAGGCGTCTAGGCGCCCTACAGAGGCGGCTCCAATGGCAGCATGTTCCCAGCGGATGAACTATTCTCGGGACTGGCCTCGAGCCGAAGCAGACCTCTAAGGACGACGCAACCAATCCACCAGGATTCCTTCAAGTATTTGTGAGGGGAACATGCCTTTCTAGGAATAAAGAAATTTTGCCAGAGAGTAGCACGAAGGAGAAGTTGAACTTCTTTTTGCGAAGGAGAAGTATGGAGTACTACTCCAGTACTAGTATCAGTATTCCTACTCCCTCCGTTACAATGGAGAAATAAGGGGACCTCGTTTTCTATGTTCTTTCTTTGACCAAGGCACCAAGCTTCCCCTAAAAAACGATCTGTGCATGAGCTACAAGCGTGGGAAAAAAGAAATAAAGGGAGATAATTACGGTGCAGTTAAGAGGCTAGCTCAAACGTCCCCAAGATTTTCTCACATGTTTTCTGGGCTAGTTCTTGGTACCAACAGAATGGTTGAAAACAGACGGAGTAGTAATTACGAGTACTACTAGTACTATCAACGAGTAGATGTGTGAATTTGGATACGCTGCGAGAGTAGATAAGACAAGATAAATATAAGATAATAAGTACTACTGTGAATGGCGGATCTTTTGAATATCTTCCCTCCCGATGTTTGGGAAGCAAGTGAAAGTTCTGAAACCAGAAAAGTTTGATTTTTTTGCCGCCAAGGACGAACACCATGGTTAAAAAATATTTTTCAACTTCTTTAGTTTTGCCACCCAGATTGGATCTTGTTTTACGATCAGGAATGTATCTTGAGCAAAATTCAAATGCTTCAGCAGCAATATATGTCTCTGCAGTGCAAGCCTCTGCTCTAGCCTTGTTCCTAACAATACCCTTGAAAGTGCAAAGTCGACGTTCTATAGGATACATCCATCTGTACTGTACGGGACCTCTATAAAGTGCATCTTCAGGAAGATGAATAGCCAAATGAACCATCACATCAAAGAAGGATGGTGGATATATCAGATCAAGCTTGCACAGGATGTCTGCTATGTCCGTCTGAAGACGCGCTACAACTCTTCTATCCAGAGTTTTGCTACAAAGAACTTTCCCAATTCTGCAAGCACGTTCTAGAAATCCTTGTTCACTAAACCTTTAACGCCAAGGGCTAAAAGACTTTGTAGTAGGATGTGGCAATCATGAGTTCTCAACCCTTGGAGCTTGTTCCCCTCTGCATTTATACAATTTGCAATGTTGGAAGAAAATCCAGATGGGAACTTCACACCACATAGGAAGTCACAAAATAGTACCCTTTTATTCATCGGCAAGTTAAATTCTGCACCTCGAAATTTGTAATATTTTTCACCGCCCTTATCAACAGTATCTTCGGGGATGCAGCTTCAAGTTGTTGTTAACATTGAGTTTTTTGCAGTCAATCCTAGCATTATAGCTATCTTTTGTCTTGGTTGGAATGTTGAGTAATGTGTCTATAATGCTATCACATATTTTTTTCTCCATGTGCATGACATCAATATTATGTCAAAGCATCTTACCAGCCCAATTGGCAAGTCCCATAAAATGGATCTGTGCTTATAAAATATTCTCGGTTCCTTTTTCTTCCCCTGGGCAGCTGCTGTTATTTCTCCCGCTCTCTTCCTTTTGGATGTTGCTCCTACTATCGGAGCATCTTCTGTATTCTTTCCTTAACCTCGTTTGGCAGCTGGTTGTTTTCCTAGTTTGACATTTCTGACATTTTCTAGATGCGCCTACAACTCCGCTGCAGTGAACTTTCATGGTGTAGTGCCATACTCAGTCCTCTTTCCATAGAACTGCAATTTTTTTATGTTTTTTCGGAATTTGTGGCCTGCAAGAAGAAAAACCCGGTGGCCAAGGTAACCGGTCTTATTTTGTAGCCTGACTGTAACCTGTTTTGACTCACATCGAACACATTTTTTGTAACCTCTTGTCACTCTGCCTGACATAGTGCCAAGAGCTGGAAAATCATGAGTGTAGAATAGCAGAGGGAACTTGGCATCTTTAGGTTTGCTTACAAGGATATGAGGAGTCATGACAGCCTTCCATAGTTTCTGCAAGTCTAGTATAAGAGGCTGCTGTTTCATCTAGCAATGTTGCCAAGGTTAGAACAGCGGACTCGATCCAAAAAAAAAGTCCAACACATACACGTTTCTTTTAAATAGAGGCTGACATCTGGGACCCATCATAGACACATTCCCTGCACAGAGGAGGCTGACATCTGGGACCCAGCAATGGACCAAGGTCAAAATAGTGGTCGTGGCAATTTCAGTTATTATATACTAACGTTGACGTGTGGGACCCAGGAACAGAGTATAGATTAACTTATAAAAAAGACTGATACTTGGGTCCCAACAAACTGTTGCTGCATCTAGCAGAGTTGCCAAGCTCAGAATGGCGGACTCGACCTAAAAAATAGTCCAACATGCACACATTTCTTTCAAATGGAGGCTAACATTTGGGAACAACCTACACACGTGTCCTCACAGAGGAGGCTGACATCTGGGACCCAGCAACAGACCATAGTCCGAACAACGGAGGCGAATGAAAAAAGTCCATCATAGCACATTTCATTTATGGAGAGGTTGACATGTGGGACCCACCAGAGAGACCTTATATAGGTGCTGTATCAAGCAACATTGCCAAGTTCAAATAAGGTAGGCGCGAGCGAGAAAAAATCCAACATGCACACGTTGTTCTAATGAGATGCTGACATGTGGGGACCAGCAGCGTGACCAAACTGCAGATGCTGACATGTCGCACGTTCTTAGTTCGGAACATGGTAGGTAGAGAAGAAAAAATTCCATCATATACACACGATTCTTCTAATGAGAGTCCAACATGTGGGTCCCACGAGATTATTTTAATGGCTGATGTATAGAGCAACTTTGCCAAGTTCAAAATACGGTGGCGCGAGCATGAAAAAACTCCAGCATGCACATATTTCTTTCTAATGAGATGCTGACACGTGGGATCCAGCAACCTGTATAGATGGCTGATGCATCGAGCAACGTTGCCAAGTTCAAAACACGGAGGCGTGATCAAGAAAAAAGTCCAACATGCACACACTCTTCTAATAAGATGCTGACATGTGGGACCCAGCAGCGTGACCAAACGGCAGATTTATCGAGCAATGCTATCTAGTTAAGAATAGGGTAGTGCTATATAAGAAAAAATTCAATCATATACACACGATTATTCTAATGAGATGCTGACATATGGGACCCACTAGCCTGAATAAACGACAGATTGTCTGAGCAACGCTATCAAGTTAACACGGAGGCACGACCGAGGGGAAAAATCCATCATACACACGTTTCTTCTAATGAGAGGACGACATGTGGGCCTGGCTGTGTGATTAAACTGTAGATGCATCTAGCAGCGCAATCAAGTTCTGAATAGGGTAGCGGGAGTGAAGGAAAAAATTCCATCATACACACAATTCTTCTAATGAGAGGCTAGCATGTGGGACCGAGCAACGCGACTAACGGCAGATAGATCCAGCAATGTTATCGAGTTCAAATCAGGGAGGCACGTGCCAAGGAAAAAAATCATCATGTACTTGTTTCTTCTAATGCGAGGATGACATGTGGGGCACAGCTGCATGAGTAAACTATAGATTCATCTAGCAATGCTATCAAGTTCAAAGCAAGGTAGCGGGAGTGAAGGAAAAAATTCCATCATACACACGATTCTTGTAATGAGAGGATGGCATGTGGGACCCAGCATCATGATTAACGGCAGATATATCGAGCAACGTTATCAAATTCATATAAGGGAGGCACGAGCCAAGGAAAATAAATCCATCATGCACACATTTATTCTAGTGTGAGGACGACACGTGGGACCTGGCAGCCTGATTGAATGGCAGATGCATTGAGCAACGCTATCAAGTTCGAAACAGGGAAGGAAAAAATTCCATCATACACATGATTCCTCTAATGTGAGGCAGACATGCGGGACCCAACATCCTGAATAAACGGAAGAGGCATCGAACAACGTTATCGAGTTCAAATCAGGGGGGCGCGACCAATTTTTTTGGTCTGCTAGTCACTGACGTCTGGGACCCACACGCACAAAAAATACTTCTGCGAGTTAACATCTCGCGAGGAAGCGGAAATCTTACTTCTTCCATGCACCCGTCGATCTTCCTCCATGTTTTTAGCGGTTTTGTCGTAGTAGAGGGGCGCG
The DNA here is from genome assembly GCA_916181665.1 of Avena sativa. Lineage (NCBI taxonomy): Eukaryota > Viridiplantae > Streptophyta > Magnoliopsida > Poales > Poaceae > Avena > Avena sativa. Next base: position 178,261,918 of record OV702284.1, on the reverse strand, counting down.
AAACTGGAACAAAAAAGTTTTACATCGGCCACGATCAAGCCTAGATTTTTCGTCGTGGAAGATGCGCCTTCTACGATGACCGATGGGTCCAGTCGTTGCGGAAGGAAACATTTCTTGTAGTGATGATTTATATTCCAATTTGGAATTGTGGTAGCCATAGTTTTGAATAAGCTGATGATGATTAGATCATGCACATGCATGATCTTGGACAGAGATAAATTGGAATATGAAAAGTAGATTCTCTTTATCTACTTAATGGCTTGATGTCAAGATAAATGATTCCTATATCAATGAATTAGAAATATGATTTAAATAGGCCATGTGCTTATTTTCATAGAACCTCATGGGCTTTTTATTGGTTTAATTATGTTAATGACAACAATGGATTTTGCCTACTATTGCATTGATTTGCTGATATGTTGTGAGCTTGTCCTTATGGCAGTAATGGTATCCAGATGATTTCTAATAAGACGTTCCTAGGAAGATGATTTAATTTACCCACTAGTGATTTTCAGATACTAAATGATGGTCTTGACTTCCTATGGGTAATATATATGGTGATATGCTCATAGTCCCATATTTAATATACTTGATTTTCTGGTGTGAAATTCATAGTGGCTTCTAATTCCCTGTTGGTCAAGAGCTTGATATTTCTCCTATGATTTAAGTTAAGTTAGTGGCTTCTATAGCTTGGAACTTTATATTGTGGTGCCTCACTTGAGTGTGCACAATAGTGAATTTCTGGTTGCATGACTTGCTGCTTTCTTGGCTGGTTGATATGAATTGTATAAGTGTGCTATAGCCCCTGCCTATGATGCAAAGGCCGAGGCATGAATTCTATTCGAATATATACTACAATCTCTATCTAGCTCAATGATGAGACTAGCATAGCACTTCTATGCTAATCTGAGAGCTCTCCAAAACTTCCAAAAACATCTTTATTTAAAACTGACAAAATCATGTGCTGGTTGGGTTGAAGTTTAACAACCTGAGGCTTGTAGATTTGCTGATATGTGGTTGTTCACCTGGTCTTGTTGATGTCCTGCCAGGGAACCTTCTTGTATTGTTGTTGCTCGATTTCTTCTTGAAAAACTTGGTTTGCTCCTGCCCCTCCTTCTTGTGCTTCTGTCTTGGCATATTTCCTAAGCTCTTCTAGGTAACCATGATGGTTATAGTGGTGTTGGCTGATGGTTGGGAAGGATCTGGTGATTAACCAGCGTATGTGTTCTTGATATACTGGAAGTAGTGTTCTTGACACTCTTGTATTACCGAGATAGAGAAGTGTGGTCTTGGCTAGAATGTTGGGGTAAGTGATAAATATTCCTAGAATTCCCTCACTGCTCCCTTTATACTATTGTACTGATCGTTGTGGTGGTGACAACACACTGGTGCATGCATATGAGTGAGCTTCCTCTATGCATGCCTCACTCGAATGGATCAGATCAACGGATTCCTGTGAATTTACTGTTACTACTACCCTTCTCTCTGGTGAAATTTTCCCCTGGCCAATGATGTTGTGCTGAGCCAATATTTGATGTTGAGAACAGATTCTCCGAATTGGTCTCCTATTTGAAATACTCAATGATGAGTCTATGCATATCATTTGTATGCCTACTCTGAGAGCAAAAATAATACACTAACCCTTATTTTATTCTTATTGTTTGTGTGTCTATCTACTTTTGTTTTGCAAGAATCGGGAATATAAAGAAAATATTTAGAAGATGAAGAAAGTGAAGATGAATTTAGTTTTAGGTTTTTAGTTTATTCTTTTGCAATTCACCTTTTATTTTGTGAAGTGTAAAGCATTGTATAATTGTAATAAAGGAATTCTTTTTATTCATTCATTCTTCTTTTGTAAAGAAATATTGTATGGTTTATTTTGTAGGGCATGTAATGTGATGTGATATGGCCATGATGTGATTGTGATTATATTTGATGTATGCAATGATCCTTATTGTAAGTTGGAAACCAACAGGAGCCTCATGGTTGTCTTTAAATTCATTAAGATCTACGTGTCTATTCATCATGTAATCTCTTTATTCCAAGTAGTTGTAATAGTTGTCGTTTCTGATGGACAACCATGAAGCGACGCCATTGACCTTGACGCCATGCTGGTGATGATGGATATCATGTTCGTGCTTTGGAGATGGAGATCAAAGGCATAAGAAGAAAGGCCATATCATATCACATATTATGAATTGCATGTGATGTTAATTCTTTTTATGCATCTTGTATTGCTTAGATGATGACGGTAGCATTATAAGATGATCCCTCTCACTAAATATCAAGTAATAAAGTGTTCGTCCTTAGTAGGCACTGTTGCTAAGATTTGTCGTTTCGAAGCATCACGTGATGATAGGGTGTGATAGATTCTACATGTGCACACAACAGGTGCAAGACAGATTTGCACATGCGGATAATAACTTTAACCTTGACGAGCCTAGCATGTACATACATGGTCTCATAACACGGAATATCGAAAGGTAAAGCATGAGTCATATGGATGATATGATGAACATGTTGATTGTTCTCCTTTGAAGCTACATCATCTCTCGTGATGATCGGACTTGGTGTAGTGGATTTGGTTCGTGTAATCACCAAAATGACTCGAGGGATGTTGTTTTGAGTGGGATTTCAAAAGTAATATGATTAAAGTTCAACACAGTTTATCATAAATTAAATCAAAGTGAATTTGCATAATTGTTGTAGTCATTGGCATCCGTTCACCACTGTTGGGGATATACTTTCCAGGTGTACACACAAGACTCGCCGACCAGGGTGGCCCACCAACGGGTTAGAGCTTTGCTTCATGGGCGGCCCAGTCAAAGAAAGAGGAGGAGCCAATTACGACAAGGCCCAGAAGAGTTACCGACTTAGGCATGTAGTATTACTTGTAGTCCAAGTTGTATCTAGTTACTGACTCTGTAACGTAGTTGGATAGGTCTCTCATGTAACCCTAGGTCCCGGTGACTATAAACCGGCCCTATGGGAGCCTTTAGGGCACACAACCAATCATAACACCACAATCAACTCGCACAGGCGAACCTCTCTTGTAATCCGCTGTAAGATATGGCTTATGCCGATATATTACTGGGTTGCTAACAGCAGTAGGATCCGATCACCGCAGTCGGATCTGAATCTGGGTAAACTTGTGCTCACCGCTCCTGGAACATCCGACGTCTCACACCCCATATTTCCAAAGCCACTAGGACCCCCTATGGCGTACTTGTCCGATCACAGTTGGCGCCCACCGTGGGGCAGGTGACCTTTGGAGCATCGTTCCAGGCGGAAATCTGTGCATGCAGGAATCGGCGAAACCATCGCCATGGGTCGCGTGGTCTACGCCAGTGATGTCCCTCCCGTCCTTCTCGACGAGACCTGGATTCCGGCTACGAAACCCGTGACAACCTACACAATCATGTCCATCAGCGAGATCGATATTTATCTTGATTTCGCTGAATCCGCCCAACCCACCCTTGAGGTGAGGACCATGGCAGAAGAAAAATCCGGATCTACTTTGTCCGCAGTAGCGGAAGAGATCAAGGTCCCGGAGAAAATCAAACCCACCCATCCCACTCCTGCAGTGGAAGAAGAGGTGGAAGAAGAATGCGGATCTGATCTCCCTGATGAGATCGGATACACGGACGAGGAATATATCCACTACGGATCCGTCCTCCAGGATGTCGTAGCAGAAAAAATACCCTTGAAGCACAGGTTAAAGGAGATGATGAAACACCCCTACATCGATTACGGAGCAATCGCCAACATCAAGGAGAACTTTGAGATGGAGGAGGCAGAAACCCAGTTGTGTCACTACTCAAGAACATGAACAAGAAGAAGCACTATTTCGTGTACCACATAAGCTCTGGATCCGATTCGGTCGATGCTGGAGCCGGTAGCGATTCGGTCCTAGACGCAATCAAATAAAACACCGACCTACCTGGCTCCCTTCAAGAGTCAATAACATCGCAGGAACTTCGAGACTTCGACAAAGATATGGAGGAGTATGAAAAAGAACACGTCTCCAAGCCAACGCAAGGTGAGCCAAAAAATTGTCCTAGTCCATATGATAGCATGGATGAAAGCTACACCTCGCAGGATGACATGGATACCGGAGATTCCTCCGAGGTCCACAAACCAACCATGACGGAAAGTACCGACGGATGTTTATCTCCTGGTACCAGACTGAAAGCTGTCTTTGCCACTGGTACGCACGTTAAGGCTACTGGGCAGTCAAAAAAGAAGAAGAAGAACAAAAATCTGACACCGGAAGAGCCGGACGTCGAGGAAACCAACGAAGAAAAAGATTATGAAGAGATCGAGATGGAGAATCAGGACGGAAATCCGATTAATACCACCCCGATCTACCCTCCTGTGGATGGACACGTCGTCACCAATGGTGCACGTGAAATTTACGGAGATGCTCTCACGATTCCAATCCTAACAGCTTCGGATCTTACACCGGAGGCGCTGGAGAAAAGGGTTGAGGACCTAGAAAAGCACCATCTGTTTCAACTCGAAGAGGCCGCACGCATCATCGAGATGAGACAATAGTTAAACAATGATCCTGCCAAATACCAGTCAGATTTCGAGAGACATCCAAAGAAGACAAGGGGAGGTCCCTTTCTTGCTAACAAGAACCCGGATATCCACAAAGATCTACTCGACGGAAAGGATCGAGAGAAGATCCGAGTCTACAACACGCCGTTGGAAAACACTGCTACAGCTCGAGCTATCCTCTCCAACAATCCGTCTCCACAGCAGGTCCAACAATGCATCGCGTTGCTGGACAAAGGATTAAAGCAGCAGAAAAAGGTCGCGTCATTTAGTGGCAAACTGGCAACAAAGTCTGAGTTTTCCACACTGGCGCTGACCAAAGCACTGGCGTAAGGCTTTGCAGGGATACGAATGAACGTTGTCGTCCCTGTGGAAAAGAAGAGAATTCAAGAACTGTCTTGTAACATCCCAAAAATGTTGAACAATGGTTATCAAATTCCAATCACCAAAATTAGGGTTAACAAAAAAACTTTTGTTAATTAAAATCATATGAATGCATGTGTGAATGTGATGATTGTATGAATGCATGAATGTACTTGTGTGATTGATGTAAATAGCAAGGAATGGTTTAAAGATGAAAACAACATCATCTAAAACATTTCCAAGCAGAAACAAATCAAGAGAAAATCAAAAACAAATCAAATAAGCAAATGGTCATTTTTGCCAATCTTGCTCACTAGGCCACTTTGAGTGTTTCTAGTCAAAGTTTTCAAACAGAAACATTTCCATTTCTTTTCACCCCTTGCTAGACCAAGTAAAAGTGAATCAAAGCCCACCTTTCAAACTTACAGAAACATTTGGCAACTTGATTCAAATGACAATTCAAAATTGAATCTTTATCATATGTGAAGATCACACATTTTCAAAACCCAACCAAACCAATTCCACTTTACCTTTCCAACTAACCAGAGACTCCCTAGTATGTAACTAGCACACCCACAAAGTTTGATTCAAAAATTCAAAATTGAATCTCTTTTCGCCATTTCATCAAACACCTTGCAAACAACAAACCAACAAACATCAAACACTATTAGGAGCAGTGATTTTGGCCTAACTTGTTCCCCCTATGGTTCACAGCAAGCCATTAGTAGATCATATAGCCCATTTAACAAGCTTTAGCACCACTGTGAGCTTGCCATAGCCATCAATGGTGAGCATGTCGAGCTCAACTTGCCACCCCTCAATCAACAGCAAGCTAGGAGAAGCACCAAGCCTAGCAACCATGTCTAGGACACTCACCACCATCCACCGCCACCCCCTGTCCAAGCCACGAGCCTTGCCAGCCACTGGACCACACGGAAAGCTCGCGCCCAGTTTCTATGCGAGCATACCGAGAGCGCGCCAGAGCATCACCCGCGACACACGCCCATAGACCGCGCGCCGCCCTCGCCGTGTGCAAGCACGATCGCCACCACCCCAGGAACACCCCAGACATGCCCGTTCGTCACCACGCGGACCATGGATGTTGTGCGCCATTAAAACCACCTTCGGACCCGCTCACAGCACCGCGATGTTCCAACCATTTCGCACCACCCCACGCCGCATAGCCATGCCGTTGAGCTTCGCCAGGGAACACAACACCATCCCCTACCTTTTCCCAATCCAGTAGCTCGTTGTGCCGATGACACCGACGAGCTCCGCCCGCGCCATTCGGTCCCCTCGCTGCACTATAAATAGAGGCCTTACCACCACAAATTCTTCACACCATCTCACTCCCCTCTCTCTCAGAAGCACCCCACCTCACTCCGGAGCAAGGCGAGCATCGCATTGCCGGAATTTTGCCGGAGCTTGCCGCTGCTGGAGGAGAAGGGCGTCGTTGATTGGAGCCACCCCAGGAGGAAACACCGGTACCAGGAGGATCGCCGTCGTCGACTTCGTCGTTCTCCCCCATCGTCGACCATCGCCGGAGCCCCGGTGAGCCTCCCACGACCCCCACTAGTTGTGTTAGGGTTCGACCTCACCGTGTCCTGGTCAGGCGTGGACGATGAACCTCAATCGTAGATCTAGCTTCTAATCCTCCGTACCGCTTGGCCACTCTCTGTCTTACTGACGAGTGGGGACAGCCACTTGACCAGCCCGCGTGCGCGCTGTGCACAGTGGGCCGGCCCAGTTAACATCCCTTGTGACCCAGTAATTCAAATTAAGGTTTATTCTTTTAGTTTCAAACTTAGTTCTCTACCTAGATTAAAAATCAACCCAGGAAGATTCACTAAACCAAATTGCATGAAACCAATTTTGTTAGAAAGGTACTGGAATGCTTAATCCAAGCCCGTTGGATTCAAACCAATTGGATTGGTAGATCAGCTATAGTAAAAATAGCAAGGCGGAAGCTTTTCTGCATTCAAACATTTTTCAAAATTCAACCATAAAAGCTTTTGAGTTGATTCCAACTCTCAAAAATAACATTTAACAAAAAAATTCAGAATTTATAAAAATATATAGGTTTACTTGTAGAAATAATGGACAAGTAATAAAAGAATGCCTCATAGGCATTTCTAGTCACTTTAATTAATTAAAATAAAAAGGTTAAACCTTATTAAATTGTGACACCACTTTAAATCACATTCCCATGTACTGAAATATGTGGTGATGACATGTGTCAACATGATCCCATGTTTAATTTGGAGAATATTAAATCTTAAGTAGTTTTTCAATGAGTAGAAATTACTTTTCTAAAATAAAGGAAATAAAACTATTTTCCTTATTGATTGTAATGCTTGTGTTGATGCTAGATCATCTAGTGAAAACCTTGGTGTGATAAGTAAAAGTAGTTAAGTATTGTTTGGTGATTGTGTACCTTGTATTTATTTATAGACGCTAGTACCGACCAAGGATACGAAGAGGAAGGAGGATACTACGAGGAAGAAGCCGAGGAGAACTTCAACCACTGCTCTGCACAAGGCAAGCCTAATACTACCAGATGACTTGGCAAGCTAAAACTTGCATAATACTATGCAAACTAGATGCTTTAAGCATATGTGGTTATACCCACTTGATGATACTAAATCCTAGTTTTACTTGCAAGCTTAATTCTTTTATTTCTTTAGCAAAGCATTCTTTTAGAGTTACTTAGTGTAACATCCCAGCATTTAGGAACTAACGAAGGGTAGATTTAGGAATATGGAATGTTGCATGCATTCGTTTGTGAAAATGTGGGTAAAATTTTCGCCAAATAAAAATCTTAAGGGATCAATGTTTCTTTCATACTTTGAGAATTGGTTTAGTCTTAAAGGATGATTGTTATAAACTTTGAGATGATCTTTAAGGAGATATGTGTGTTTTAAAATGAATTTGAATTTTAAACTTGAGTGTTTGAATTATAAATTCAAATGAATTAGGGATAAGTTTTGAATCTTAATTTAATGAAGAAATAAGTATTATAACTTAAATTCTAGCCAAAGAAAAACAATAATGAATATAAAATTTATTTCATATTATCAATATATAAACAAGTTACAAAGAATGTAACTTACTGAAACTATTTTCAAACTTCACAATTTACAAAAGAATAAAGAATAAGAATATTCTGTATTAATAATAATATAATCTTTATTACAATTGAATAAAATAAAGGTTACAAGAATAATAATAAAAAATTACAAAAGAATAAGAAAATTACATTGGAACATTTACTAACTATCCTATATCTAAACCTAAACTAAATCTTCATCTTTATCTTTGTACCTACAAAACAAAGACTAAATAAAAACAAAAGAATATTAGTGTTAGTATTATTTCTCTCAGATATGTTAGTGAAATGCACTTGACAAATTCATCATTGAGAAATTTATAAAAAGGGGCAAGTTTCACCAATATGAAAGAATCCATCTTTCATCAATTCAAAGCCAGAAGTCAAATAACAGACAAGAGGGACAAATTCACCAGCCAGGTGAAAGTAACCTGGTAAGAGTAAGTTCAAAATTCTGAACATATCCACAAGTGCATAGCAAGCACACAGGCAGGACACACACCAGCATGCATGTGGTGTGTTTTCAACCTCACAGAACATCCCAATCTCACAAAACCACAAGCACAGCCATGGAAGGCACTAGTGCATCACTCCACTGCACAGCACACAAGAACTGCCAGTGTAGACAACATCTAAACCAAGCACCACAGCCACCAACCAAACCAACTAAGTATCAACCAAACATCGCCAGGATGGTGACATAAAGAGGGGGATGGATCAGGTGGATAGCAAGATCAAGCCCAGGAGCTAGGAGGAGCAGGATTAGCTCAAGATCAAGCACAGGAGTCCAGCAAAACTAGATCAAGATCATCATCACCAACTTACTACACCATCATCAAATTTTGTGATGAGTTTCATAAAACCTTCACATGATCTAATCATCTTATTCAGAGAGAATCATGTGTTGTTTTATAAAACAAACCCTCAAAAGACACCCAAGTGGGGTGAATCCATCAAAGGGATTTATGAAACTCTAAAGGCAAACAACAAAGTACCATAATCCAACCAGAGCTCAGAGCAACATCCTTTCTCTGGTTGTCAAACTATATTTTACATTTCAATCATACATATACCTATGATATAGTTCTAGGCACATCCCTAAAGGGAGGGTAGCACCTTAGAAACAAATCTTTGGGATCTATAGATTGATCAAGCTCACTATCATTTTTTTCAAGCTTTGATTCAATAAAGAATAGCTGGTACCATTACCAGGACTATCTAGATGAACCAATTAGATAAGATTTGAATTCCTAAGCCTCAGACCAACATCATTGGTCTTAGGGAATTCAGAGAAGAGCATCTCTATTTATCTTATAAAGCCAAGTTTGTCTCAAGCCTGAAACAACCTAATCAATGGATTAGAGTATTCTTGTGTGCCATATCATGATGGTGTCACAAGAACAATCCATTACGAATCAGGAAAGACAGTAAATCATCATAGATTCAGACAATCAACTAACTAATCATTTTCCTCTTAACACAGGAATCATAACTAGGATATTCCTATGATACACTTCACTGTTTGAGATCATGATGATCTCAAACCACATGTTAATTCACAAGCTAACATCACTAAGACAGTAGCTGTATCTTATCATAATCATGACCATGAATCAAATAAACAGTGGAAAGCTATCAAATCATTGGCTTTACCAAGCATGTTTCCCAAACAATTACATCATCTGAATCAGATGCAACCCAAGCATCAAATCATCTAGTAAGTGACCAGAAACATCATCTATCATTTTAAGCAACAAGCCTCAGGCCAATAATCATTTAGCATGTATACAGACCATCCAAACATGATTCAATTCATCCAGCACATGATCAATCACATCATAGTAACCCTAAATGGATAATCATCCTAATCTGAATCAGACAGTAGCCAGAGAGGACACTACCAACATCTAGCATCGAATCAACAAGCACAGAGAGCACCAGGGGAAGGGAATCAAACTCACCATAGGTCCTCGCTGAAGGATAGAAGAGGAAGCAGAGGGGCCGACGACCATGGCGGCACGGGGAGCACCCCAGAGGGGGCGCTGCAACCCGCACGGCGCCACGACAGCAACCCTGATCACGCCTGGAGGTGCAGAGCATCACCTCGACGCACGACGACCACGTCAGTACTTGAATCCATGCCAACCCCAAACCCTAGTGTTCGGGACGACATCGATCTATCGCAGGAGAGCCCTAGGCTCGAATCCAATTGGATAGAACGAACGGGCGTCGTTGACAACCCCCTAATGCACCACAACAGCGACCAGAACGGCCGACGGCGGCGGGAATCGCCGGTGGCGGCATCGCTGGCCACAGGGTCGGGGTCAGAGGAGGAGAAGATGAACGAGAGAGAGAGAGGCAGTGTGGAGTGGGCCGAGCTGGGCCAGAACCTTCAGGGTGGCTCTTTTGTCTAGGACTAATGGGCCACCAGGTCCCAATAAGAATAACCAGCCCAGAAACAATTCCAGGCCTGTTTTAATAAAAAGAAAAAGACCAAAATACCCCTGACCTCAATAAAATTCTAGAAAATAAAATAAAAATCCAAAAATTATAAATAAAATATTTTTGGATTCAAAATAATCCATACTATTAAAATAAAAGAAAATATAAATTTTTGGGCAATTAAAATTTTATAAGAATTTTGTAATTTATATATTCCTTATGGAATTTTACAAAATTATTGAAAGATGATAAAAATAAATAAAAATCACTTTCATTATTAGTATTTTTGAAAAATACTAAATCAATATTTAATAACAATTTTTAATGTATAATTGATAATTCCTAAAAGAATTATTAAATCAATAAAAGTCAAATAAAAGGGAAATAAAATAATTCAATATAAGTTATAAATATTAAAAAGTAATATTTATAAATCCTTTATTATTATTAAAAAGAACCTTGTATAATAATAGGGTAAATGCATATCAAATTAAATAATGCATTACATTACTTGCATAATCATTTTGCTTCTTTAAATATTGTCCTTACCGGGCAATAATGATGTTTTTGTAGACATAGAAGCTCAAGGTCCAGTGCAAGCATCAGACTTCACTACCTTGCCATCACAAGGCAAGTTCATCACTTGCTCATGTCCTTTGAAGAGTCTTTATCCAAGTATTTGCAAATTGTGTGTTATCATATATGCTATAAAAGAAAGAAAATATTATTTTTACAAATAAAGAAATCATAGATGTCATCCTACGTGGTGATATAATGGAGCAATAGAACTTAGAGTTCTAATTTCAAAAATGATGATCAAGTAGGGACTTATAACCCCTGACATCAGTGATTCTAGCGATGTATATTACGCGTTAGCCATGAGATTTGGAATGGGACAGAGAAGTCAGTTGTATCTTCTTCCTCTCGCATGAAGCCGGATGTGCAGGTCGTGGCTGTTATCCTCGTAGCATGCATATTAATGTGTAATTCGTAGAGGATATGCAGCATATGGGTGGGAACCCTCATCATCCCATGATAGTTCTGGCATCTAACGGTTTGTACAAACCATTGCCGTAATTCATTCTATGGGCATGGTGTACACCAAGGAGGCATGCGAGGTCGCGAAGGGGGCAGTGATTGGCTTGGACCAACTACTAGCCCCCACATCATGGAATTGCGGATGAGAAAGTACGCCCGGTTGTGCAACAAGGAGTTGATCTCTCATGGGTAAAGTAACGCACCTCTGCAGTGTGTAAGAATTATAACTTGTTACTCCCTGTTCCGGGAAGGAGCTACGAACGCGGCAGGAAAGGAACTCCATGAAAGTTCTTATCAACCTGTGAAGGCTGATTATCATAGTTTTTCAGAATAAAATCAATCTTTGAAGAAAGATTTACAAAAATTGCATAGTGCCAAGGATTTATAATCCGAGGTGGTAGTTAGAGCATCAAACTTCCCACCGTGCATATAATGAACTTGTTGGGTAATGCTGTTACTCATTCTTTCCTTTGATCCCTTGCTTAGACTCTGAGGATCCCGAAGATGTGCCAATGTATTGTCACATCCCAAAATTCTCCTAATTTTGGAATGTGAAATAAATAAATAAATTTGATTGATTATTTGACTATGTTGAAAATTCTCAAAGAGAAGAAAATTTTGAATAGAAAATCCTCTCAACCTTGAATTCAAAATCTTATATTCTTTTGTTATGACCTAAGTAGCCATATAGGCAAAAGGGCATGGATTGATTATGGATTGTAGAATTGGTGCGCAATATTTCAAAATGAAAATCATGAAGCATTCATAAGCATTTCATTACATCCATGCAAAGTTCTCACAAACTAAATCCAAATCCTGGTATCTAAATCCTATAGTTGATTCTCCCAAATGTCCCTAAAGGTAATTAAATTGACTTTATAAAACCCACTGTTGCTAAGGCATAAATTATTGATAATTATAGTTGTCCATTCAAACGTTTATAGTTGTCCATTCTTTTGATACCTATATGAGAGTTACATAAGTAAAAAAACAAATAAGATGATGCATATGAATATCTCACCAAGTTGGGTAGGTCTGGACCATCATATTTTATCTCTTTAGGAGATCATCGCTATCGTGTTAGCATATTGTTCTTACCAACTTATGTGGTATGACAATATAGGTTGCTTGATTTTTTGTACTGAACCATATTGTGTGATGCCTTGTTTAGGATCTGTTATTTTGAAACTCTAAAGTTGCTGGATTTTTCGTGTGTTTTAAAATTATTTTAATGGTGTAATTTGATTGAAATGCGTGGGATTACTGCTGTAGTTTTCTTCCTGACCTGTTGTACCGCGCAATTTTTCATATTTTATTGGTAACTCAGAAAAATCTAAAACAATAGGGTCTTGAGCGTAATTACCTGTAGTATACGCACCAAAATTGGCTAAAATCCCTGACGCGTTTAAGTCAGTCAGAAAAATTCGTGAAGTCCGCTGTACCGTTTTGACAGATTTTTTTATTGCTTATATGTTGCTCTATTTTACTCTAGTATCGTTCCCAATGCTTCCAAACTATTTTGTGGTTATATACTGCTATATTTAGACCCTTGTAATGTTATTATACAAGTGTTTGCTTGTGTGTTGATTTCTTATGATTGTTTCCTTCTTTGTGACATTGATTGCTTCATATAGTTATGGGTAGGATTATTTTTCTTAGTCGTTTCTTTCCTATAGAATCTATTCTTCCCTATCTTGAACCCTGGGAGATATAATGATGTGTTAAGCGGAAGGTTTGACAAAACAATACATTTAGGAAAGAGAATGCTTCACCAAATGGAAAACGTATGTGGAAGTATGAAGTGTTGCACATGATGTTATGTAGTAGATTACCCAACCTGAAAATTGAAGTATCGATAGCTTAGTTTTAGTAGTAGCTTTGTTGATTGGATACAAGGGAGTATACATAGAGCATTAGCTCGTGCCCATGGAAACATTCTTCAAGGCAAGTGAGAATGCCCGAGTGATAGAAAAACGTGATTCACCTATCCTCATACAGGGTAATGATTTGGGTGCAGGATGGATTGATCACCATTCCTACTACTCTTATTATTCGCTCTTGTACTGTTGGCTTTGCGAATCTTGAGTGCCCTTTTCAACCTTAGAAAAGAGTCGACGTTGATCCTAAACCCTAGGATGGTATATTGTTACACCCTTCTAAAAGCATACATTGCTAAGCATAGGAATGTACGGTAAAGATGAATCCCAACCGTGAATTATGGGCACCGTGAAGTAAACGTTCCCTATTTGCCCACCATGAGAGTTTTGCTAGTTTAAGAAGTGCTTTCTCGGAAACTATCAATCATGATGTTTAGAATGTGCTAGAGACATTGTGCCAATAAAGTCTAAAGGAGAACCAATCTGAGCTAAGTGAATCCTCGAGAAATGACCTAGTCAATTTTATTTTAAGGGTGGTAGCATCCTAATGGATCCCGAACCCTTCTTTCTTTCTAGCCTTCCCAAATCTCGGGACGAGATTTCTTTTAAGGGTGGTAGTCTGTCACATCCCAAAATTCTCCTAATTTTGGAATGTGAAATAAATAAATAAATTTGATTGATTGTTTGACTATGTTGAAAATTCTCAAAGAGAAGAAATTTTTTGAATAGAAAATCCTCTCAACCTTGAATTCAAAATCTTATATTCTTTTTTTATGACCTAAGTAGCCATATAGGCAAAAGAGCATGGATTGATTATGGATTGTAGAATTGGTGTGCAATATTTCAAAATGAAAATCATGAAGCATTCATAAGCATTTCATTACATCCATGCAAAGTTCTCACAAACTAAATCCAAATCCTGGTATCTAAATCCTATAGTTGATTCACCCAAATGTCCCTAAAGGTAATTAAATTGACTTTAGAAAACCAACTGTTGCTAAGGCATAAATTATTGATAATTATAGCCCAAAGAGATCCAATTAATATTACAAAATTTTAGGAACAAAATTGAGCTCATTTGGAGCTATTATGAAAAAGTTATGGAATAACTAAAAACAAATAAAGCTATAAATAAAATGGAATATACAAGGATTATAAACCCACTACTTGAAAACTAGTAAAAAGATTACAAATATGATCCTACAATGATCTATTCGATTTTAGAAAAATTTAGAAACAAGAATCATATCATTTGGAGTTCGTATGCAAAAGATATGAGGGAAACAAGTAAATAGAAAAAGAAAAAGAAAAAAACCTAAGCGGGCCGGCCCACCCGGACCGACCGAACCAGGCAGCCACGCACGTACACAGGTCGATCGATCGGTTGCTTTAAAAATGGTGCGAATTAGTTTTTGACAAACCTATCTCTAATCAAACTCTCATAACTTTTTATCTACAATCCGAATCAACTTCCGTTTGTTTCTACTTGTTTCCTACTCCAATTCCTATCTCCCCACCATCATAAACCTCCATATAAACTCGTGGAGTCACAGATGTATGAGTTTCTCTTCTGGAAATCCCGAATCTACACATGCCCGAATCTTATTTCGCTTTTTAACCCATCTAGACTTCGTTGTTTTCCTTCGGCCAAAAAAGAAAGTTGTAGAACTCGTCGAAATCTTTCAATCCCGACAAACCTCACCTCTTTCCATCCACCACAGCCGGAGAATTTCGCATCGCAATATTTCAGATCTGACGGTGTAAATCCAAGATGTACTCGTGCTCGTTTCTTCAAATCCAAATTTCTTTGGTGAGAAGGTAGGAATAATGATTCCCCACAACTTTCATGTTATAAGTTTTTGAATTTGACCTACGTATTTGTCTCTCTAACACAGATCTGTTTCTTGTCTTTTCTGAGCCAAAATCGGATCAATCTCTTCTTCTAGCCACCGGATCCTGTCCAGACGGTCGAGATTCAATCAAACCGGTGCGTGCCATGTCGTCATCCCGGTCAGCTTCCTCATAAAAGCCACGTCATCGTCAGGTCAGCATCTAGTCCCAGTCAGCATGCAAAGTCAACCTGTCCAGTCAGCGGAATATTCCGTTCGAATTTAAAATTGCATATTATAGGTCTAACTTGTAAAATTCATTAGAAATTCATACCACGTCCAAAAATTGCGTATAATATATCAAATTGAAGATAATTTTACGTAGAATCATCTTATCAGAATAGATCCAACTTTTACTGTACGTGGTTATTGCAGTAGTTTAATTGGTTTTTATGGTCTTTTAGGTTAATAAATTCATAAGAAATTATCTGTAACTCCGAAAAATATGAACAATATATCAAATTGAAGCTACTGTAATGTACATTAATAATATCTGGTTGGATCTAGCCTTTGCCGACTATTTAACCCGTAGAAATTTAATTAGTTTTAATGGCTTTATAAATCATTAAATTCATAGTAAATTAATTGCTTGTCACAAAAATATAAATGATATACCGATGGAAAGCTGGTTCCATGTAGATCATCAAATTGAAATTAGTTCAGCCTTTGACTGTAAGGGTTTTCCGTGAAGATTTAATTGGTTTAATGGATTATTTAGAGTAATAAATTCATAATAAAATAAATACTATTCAGAAAATTACAAATAATATGTCCCTGAAATCAAAATTCCGTGGAGATTACAGATATAATTTTAGTTTGATTTTTAGACAAAAGAAACTATATGAATCATTTAAAACCCATTAAACACTATTTAAATCATACAAAAATATCTATAACTCCGATTAGGGTGAATCCAAGTGCAAAGGTTTTGTATTGACAATATCTATACAGAGAAATTGCATGAAAAATTATTTGGTACTGTTAAAATAGAAATTCATACAGAAATATTTAAACCCATTGAAATAGTGTTTTAATCATAAGAAAATATCTATAACTCCTTTTTAGGTGAATCAAATTGCTACTGTCTCTAAATTGCATTACCTATCCAATAGCATCTAGTTCACAATTTAATACGACATAAACATCTTTAGTTCGATTAAAGTGGTATACACCATATTAAATCGATACAACTTTAGTAATAAAAGCTTTAGTGCATTAAATGACTTTCCACATGCATCATGTAATCTAATTATGTTCAGAACACTAAATGAAACCATTGTGACTCATTAAATCGTCATGCATGCATCTGTTCATCATTGTTCTCTTGTAATGTTGCACTGTTGCATGTTTGCAATGTTTTGAATGGTGTGTTTGTTGTGTTTTCTTCAAACGTTAGATTGCGAGGAGTGCAACTACTGTGATTGCAACTACTATGATTGCAAGTATTGTGGTTATGACGAGATAAACCATTATATCTATGAGAATTGTGAGGATTATCTAATCGACTACATCTACAACAAAGGCAAGTGGTGCTATCTTGGTCATAAATGTCCTATTGTTTTCCTATGCATTATAGATGTTTTGTAGAATTGCATATGTAGGAATTGATGTGTATATGCTATGCTATGTCCCATATTATTCCCTAGTATTCCTTGTTTATGAGCCATCTTATTGGTAGATTGCTTAGCTATGCTATTTAGACGGGGAAGGGAATCACATCATGAAAAGTTATATGCTTTGAAAGGCTTATGTTTTGCTAAATGACAAACCAACATGTTTTAATGAACCACCTGGGCGGAATGGCATTGATTGGGTCATCGAGTGTGGATTATGGTGGGGAATGCCGCCCAGGACACTGAGAAAGGATTGGTTTCTTTGTTTGGTAGCTTTCGTGTGCAACCATGTGCCAATAATGAAATGGGCGGTTGGTTGAACTCAGTAGGTTGTGGTAACTCGAACCCACGTATCCAGAGATGTAGATAGTGTAGGTTGGACCAGTGCGTGTCGGGTTTGGGGAGCTACTTCCCGAACGGTTCCTTCTTGGACTTCTCCCTATCATCACCCAATATGAGAGTGGTGGTACGAGCTAGGCTGTCCAAGTCACATGGGTAAAGTGTACTAACCCCTGCAGGGTGTCTAAACTAAGTACTTAGCCGTGTCCCCGGTTATGGACAATTTGAGCGACCTGATACTGATGCTATGATATTTCTCACTCATCCTTATTTGTCAATTACTTAAAACTTGTTGGGTGAACTTAATTGGGTAGGAGCACCTGGGAGTGAACCAGAGTGTCCTATTTATCGCATTGAAAAACTACTTTGTTACAAATGTTAGGATAAAACTGTTGCTTTATGCAAATGAGCCTGAACTCCGATTGGCCAAATAAGCATGTAGTTGATAGATATGTTGTTAACCACTTTAGCCTACTTTCCATACATTTAATGTATTGACCATTCGTGGCTGCAATGTTTCATGTTGCAAGTTATATCGTATCTGAGTGATCGTTCATAGGTCGCGAGACTCCACTCAACAATTGTTCGCTTGTAGCACATTTGGAGGATGGAGATCTACCTTGTATTCGTTTTCCGCTGTGTACTTGAATAAATAATGTAAATTCTGGATCATATTCGTTGTATTTATGATGCACAGTTATATTTGGTATCATTTTGTACTATGTGTGCCAGTGAACCGATCCAGGGATTGGCACTATACACATGAACTCAGCCTTATCAGGCGAGGGTGTTACAAGATGGTATCAGAGCTGTGTGTTGACTGTAGGATCGTGACCTTAGAAATGGATTAGCAATAGGAGACCTCTACTAGGAGAACAATCATATTTTTTACTTATTAGAGTTCTTATATTCCTTATCTATCTTTTCTAGATCCTCTTCCTATTCAAACGTTTATAGTTGTCCATTCTTTTGATACCTATATGAGAGTTAGATAAGTAAAAAAACAAATAAGATGATTTATATGAATATCTCACCAAGTTGGGTAGGTCTGCACCATCATATTTTATCTCTTTAGGAGATCATCGCTATCGTGTTAGCATATTGTTCTTACCAACTTATGTGGTATGACAATATAGGTTGCTTGATTTTTTGTACTGAACCATATTGTGTGATGCCTTGTTTAGGATCTGTTATTTTGAAACTCTAAAGTTGCTGGAGTTTTCGTGTGGTTTTAAAATTATTTTAATGGTGTAATTTGATTGAAATGCGTGGGATTACTGCTGTAGTTTTCCGCCTGACCTGTTGTACCGCGCAATTTTTCTTATTTTATTGGTAAATCAGAAAAATCTAAAACAATAGGGTCTTGAGCGTAATTACCTGTAGTATACGCACAAAAATTGGCTAAAATCCCTGATGCGTTTAAGTCGGTCATAAAAATTCGTGAAGACTGCTGTACCGTTTTGACAGATTTTGTTTATTGCTTATATGTTGCTCTATTTTACTCTAGTATTGTTCCCAATGCTTTCAAACTATTTTGTGGTTATATACTGCTATATTTAGACCCCTGTAATGTTATTATACAAGTGTTTGCTTGTGTGTTGATTTCTTATGATTGTTTCCTTGTTTGTGACATTGATTGCTTCATATAGTTATGGGTAGGATTATTTTTCTTAGTCGTTTCTTTCCTATAGAATCTATTCTTCCCTAGCTTGAACCCTGGGAGATATAATGATGTGTTAAGCGGAAGGTTTGACAAAACAATACATTTAGGAAAGAGAATGCTTCACCTAATGGAAAAAGGATGTGGAAGTATAAAGTGTTGCACATGATGTTATGTAGTAGATTACCCAACCTGAAAGTTGAAGTATCGATAGCTTAGTTTTAGTATTAGCTTTGTTGATTGGATACAAGGGAGTATACATAGAGCATTAGCTCGTGCCCATGGAAACATTCTTCAAGGCAAGTGAGAATGTCCGAGTGATAGAAAAACGTGACTCACCTATCCTCATACAGGGTAATGATTTGGGTGCAGGATGGATTGATCACCGTTCCTACTACTCTTATTATTCACTCTTGTACTGTTGGCTTTGCGAATCTTGAGTGCCCTTTTCAACCTTAGAAAAGAGTCGACGTTGAGCCTAAACCCTAGGATGGTATATTGTTACACTCTTCTAAAATCATCCATTGCTAAGCATAGGAATGTACGGTAAAGATGAATCCCAGCCGTGAATTATGGGCACCGTGAAGTAAACGTTCCCTATTTGCCCACCATGAGAGTTTTGCTAGTTTAAGAAGTGCTTTCTCGGAAACTATCAATCATGATGTTTAGAATGTTCTAGAGACATTGTGCCAATAAAAGTCTAAAGGAGAACCAATCTGAGCTAAGTGAATCCTCGAGAAATGACCTAGTCAATTTTATTTTAAGGGTGGTAGCATCCTAATGGATCCCGAACCCTTCTTTCTTTCTAGCCTTCCTAAATCTCGGGACGAGATTTATTTTAAGGGTGGTAGTCTGTCACATCCCAAAATTCTCCTAATTTTGGAATGTGAAATAAATAAATAAATTTGATTGATTGTTTGACTATGTTGAAAATTCTCAAAGAGAAGAAATTTTTTGAATAGAAAATCCTCTCAACCTTGAATTCAAAATCTTATATTCTTTTGTTATGACCTAAGTAGCCATATAGGCAAAAGGGCATGGATTGATTATGGATTGTAGAATTGGTGTGCAATATTTCAAAATGAAAATCATGAAGCATTCATAAGCATTTCATTACATCCATGCAAAGTTCTCACAAACTAAATCCAAATCCTGGTATCTAAATCCTATAGTTGATTCGCCCAAATGTCCCTAAAGGTAATTAAATTGACTTTAGAAAACCCACTGTTGCTAAGGCATAAATTATTGATAATTATAGCCTAAAGAGATCCAATTAATATTACAAAATTTTAGGAACAAAATTGAGCTCATTTGGAGCTATTATGAAAAAGTTATGGAATAACTACAAACAAATAAAGATATAAATAAAATGGAATATACAAGGATTTATAAACCCACTACTTGCAAACTAGTAAAAAGATTACAAATATGATCCTACAATGATCTATTTGATTTTAGAAAAATTTAGAAACAAGAATCATATCATTTGGAGTTCGTATGCAAAAGATATGAGGGAAACAAGTAAATAGAAAAAGAAAAAGAAAAAGAAAAAAAACCTAAGCGGGCCGGCCCACCCGGACCGACCGGACCAGGAAGCCACGCACGTACACAGGTCGATCTATCGGTTGCTTTAAAAATGGTGCGAATCAGTTTTTGACAAACCTATCTCTAATCAAACTCTCATAACTTTTTATCTACAACTCCGAATCAACTTCGTTTGTTTCTACTTGTTTCCTACTCCAAGGCCTATCTCCCCACCATCATAAACCTCCATATAAATTCGTGGAGCCACAGCTGTATGAGTTTCTCTTCTCGAAATCCCGAATCTACACATGCCCGAATCTTATTTCGCTTTTTAACCCATCTAGACTTCGTTGTTTGCCTTCGGCCAAAAAAGAATGTTTTAGTACTCATCAAAATCTTTCAATCCCGACAAACCTCACCTCTTTTCATCCACCACAGCCGGAGAATTTCGCATCGCAATATTTCAGATCTGACGGTGTAAATCCAAGATGTACTCGCGCTCGTTTCTTCAAATCCAAATTCCTTTGATGAGAAGGTAGGAATAATGATTCCCCACAACTTTCATGTTATAAGTTTTTCAATTTGACCTACGTATTTGTCTCTCTAACACAGATCTGTTTCTTGTCTATTCTGAGCCAAAATCGGATCAATCTCTTCTTCTAGCCACCGGATCCTGTCCAGACGGTCGAGATCCAATCAAACCGGTGCGTGCCATGTCGTCATCCCGGTCAGCTTCCTCATCAACGCCACGTCATCGCCAGGTCAGCATCTAGTCCCAGTCAGCATGCAAAGTCAACCTGTCCAGTCGGCGGAATATTCTCTGGAATATTCCGTTCGAATTTAAAATTACATATTATAGGTCTAACTTGTAAAATTCATTAGAAATTCATACCACGTCCAAAAATTGCGTATAATATATCAAATTGAAGATAATTTTACGTAGAATCATCTTATCAGAATAGATCCAACTTTTACTATACGTGGTTACTGCAGTAATTTAATTGGTTTTAATGGTCTTTTAGGTTAATAAATTCATAAGAAATTATCTGTAACTCCGAAAAATATGAACAATATATCAAATTGAAGCTACTGTAATGTACATTAATAATATCTGGTTGGATCTATCCTTTGCCGACTATTTAACCCGTAGAAATTTAATTAGTTGTAATGGCTTTATAAATCATTAAATTCATACTAAATTAATTGCTTGTCACAAAAATATAAATGATATACCGATGGGAAGCTGGTTCCATGTAGATCATCAATATGAAATTAGTTCAGCCTTTGACTGTAAGGTTTTGTATTGACAATATCTATACAGAGAAATTGCATGACAAATTATTTGGTACTGTTAAAATAGAAATTCATATAGAAATATTTAAACCCATTGAAATAGTGTTTTAATCATAAGAAAATATCTATAACTCCTTTTTAGGTGAATCAAATTGCTACTGTCTCTAAATTGCATTACCTATCCAGTAGCATCTAGTTCACAATTTAATACTACATAAACATCTTTAGTTCGATTAAAGTGGTATACAACATATTAAATCGATACAACTTTAGTAATAAAAGCTTTTGTGCATTAAATGACTTTCCACATGCATCATGTAATCTAATTATGTTCAGAACACTAAATGCAACCATTGTGACTCATTAAATCGTCATGCATGCATCTGTTCATCATTTTTTTCTTGTAATGTTGCACTGTTGCATGTTTGCAATGTTTTGAATGGTGTGTTTGTTGTGTTTGCTTCAAACGTTAGATTGCGAGGAGTGCAACTACTGTGATTGCAACTACTTTTGTGGTTATGACGAGAGAAACCATTATATCTATGAGAATTGTGAGGATTATCTAATCGACTACATCTACAACAAAGGCAAGTGGTGCTATCTTGGTCATAAATGTCCTATTGTTTTCCTATGCATTGTAGATGTTTTGTAGAATTGCATATGTAGGAATTGATGTGTATATGCTATGCTATGTCCCATATTATTCCCTAGTATTCCTTGTTTATGAGCCATCGTATTGGTAGATTGCTTAGCTATGCTATTTAGACGAGGAAGGGAATCACATCATGAAAAGTTATATGTTTTGAAAGGCTTATGTTTTGCTAAATGACAAACCAACATGTTTTAATGAACCACCTGGGCGGAATGGCATTGATTGGGTCATCGAGTGTGGATTATGGTGGGGAATGCCGCCCAGGACACTGAGAAAGGATTTGTTTCTTTGTTTGGTAGCTTTCGTGTGCAACCATGTGCCAATAATGAAATGGGCGGTTGGTTGAACTCAGTAGGTTGTGGTAACTCGAACCCACGTATCCAGAGATGTAGATAGTGTAGGTTGGACCGGTGTGTGTCGGGTTTGGGGAGCTACTTCCCGAACGGTTCCTTCTTGGACTTCTCCCTATCATCACCCAATATGAGAGTGGTGGTACGAGCTAGGCTGTCCAAGTCACATGGGTAAAGTGTACTAACCCCTACAGGGTGTCTAAACTAAGTACTTAGCCGTGTCCCCGGTTATGGACAATTTGAGCGACCTGATACTGATGCTATGATATTTCTCACTCATCCTTATTTCTCAATTACTTAAAACTTGTTGGGTGAACTTAATAAGGTAGGAGCACCTGGGAGTGAACCAGAGTGTCCTATTTATCGTATTGGAAAACTACTTTGTTACAAATGTTAGGATAAAACTGTTGCTTTATGCAAATGAGCTTGAACTCCACTTGGCCAAATAAGCATGTAGTTGATAGATATGTTGTTAACCACTTTAGCCTACTTGCCATACATTCAATGTATTGACCATTCGTGGCTGCAACGTTTCATGTTGCAGGTTATATCGTATCTGAGTGATCATTCATAGGTCGCGAGACTCCACTCAACAATTGTTCGCCTGTGGCACATTTGGAGGATGGAGATCTACCTTGTATTCGTTTTCCGCTGTGTACTTGAATAAATATTGTAAATTCTGGATCATATTCGTTGTATTTATGATGCACAGTTATATTTGGTATCATTTTGTACTGTGTGTGCCAGTGAACCGATCCAAGGATTGGCACTATACACATGAACTCAGCCTTATCAGGCGAGGGTGTTATATGTATGCAGCCGAATGCCAAGAATATGTGTTCTACAAGGAACCTGATCTGTCCGGAGGAATTGAAGGAGTGGAATACGAGATCCGCTATGGTGTCGATGATAACAAGTCCAACTAAGTATTCCTAGTTAGTAGTAACCAACGGAGCCGAGCAGCATGAACTCTATAGAATAGGCTGCTGAGCTCAACTCCTATTCGGAGTTGTTACTTTTAAATTCCACTGCAACACTTTATATTTTGGTTTGTAAGTTGGATGTTTTGGAAGTCTTGAACTTCCGGTATTGTAATAATAATAATGTGTGTACTTCTGTAATATGGACCCGCAATGTTTCTGTTGTACCACTCTGAGGGATGTGATATTTACGGAACGGTATTCTGTGGATGTCATGTCAACGACTATAGTGTACTACTATACTACACATGCAGTGGTATGCTGGGTCACCGCAGTTGGTATCAGAGCAAATTGCTTTGACCTTAGGTTGGAAACCTAGTAAAGGGTATTACCTGTAGGAAAAATTTAGCAACGATAAAGAATCCTCTAAAAGTAATATAATGGGTATTCAAATGAGAATATTCCATTATATATTTTAGTGCGATAGTTCTTTTTTATGATGCAATATATTATTGGATACTAATCAAAATTATTTTTCCGATATACAGAGATATGGCACCAAAGTTTCCAAAACATACTTTGGTAAGGAAAGAGGAGACTCTTGATGATTATCAAGGATCATTCACAGACCAACTTCATCAACTTTTAAAGCTTTTTAGTTGTCCAACTAGAATTCCAGTGAACACTATCACTTACCCTGATGGTCGGATGTTATCCAAGTATCGTTTGAGTATCCAACTTCCAGAGAAGCTTGGATTTTATCATGATCTGCCTATAGGCGAAGGTAGGAGTCATTTAGCAGCATATCATGTTGCTGTTGTGGAGGCAATAGCTAATATCCGGGAGCAGAAAACCAAGGAGCTAGAAGGTAGTACATTCTCTGTGATACCTCATGATTCTATAGACTCGGAGCCTATACCGGATCATCTTACTTTGGTTAAGAAGCATCCTAAGTTAGCTTCCAAGTTTAGGGATAGATACCGAACACTCATTGCGTCTTTTTACAAGACCCATCAAGTGATTGTTGAAGATAAAAATGACATGTTAGAGGATCTAACTGATACGGAATGGAGGAAGCAGTTAGCATTCCAGTTAGAGAAAGAAGCAAGTAGTAGTGCAACACCTATTTTTAAGGATATACCTTTAGATCCTGAATCTTTTATACCATATCCTTATTCACCAAGACCTTAACCTATACATGATCCTACTATGGATATGCGGTATGCAGTACCACAGGGCTCAGAGGATGGTTCTGACTTAGAACTTCCTATTGAGAATTCGGATGGTTGGAGAATGGGATCATATGATGTATCTCATGAATACCAGATGTCCACAGATGGTTCTGACAGAAATGTTGGACAATACAGTTGGATGGGTGCAAGAATGAACCCTAATAATAGTAGTAGAAATACCATGTCAATAGATAATCAGGATGAAGAAGAAGATCCTGAGGAGAGAGTGTTTGAATCATCAACATCTTCTCAAAATCCAGGGAATATACATTATCCAGTGTTTAACTATCTTGCCCACGAGAGCACCTGGGAAGCAGCAGGATCTGTGTATCCTGTTGACAACTCAAGAAATGAATCTCAGGAAAGGCAGGCTGGAGATAATGTTGAATATGTTTCTGAAGACTTATCAGCTGAGCTGGAAGGAGTCAATGCGCTCAGGTTGAGTAATGACTCAAGTCCTGACACTTCAGATACAGAGTATATTCCTTCTGGAAGGCCATATGTTCCACAAACTATGCGACGAACCACACGTCATCACGGTTGGACATCAGGCATGTACGATGAGCGTAGTTACTAGTAGAAGAAGACAATTAGTTAGTAGTATCAAGTACCATGTATTTTACCCCAAGTAATAAGGTAGTTTTGATTATACCTATATGGTATATGTTGTAATGACTTTGTATCATTATGATATTATGTATAATATGTGAAATGCATATTTGGATTTTCTTTGGATCTTCATTGTGTGACTAGTTCTGTGAGTAAAGTTGAGCTCAGAACACATGTGCATGATGTAACTATGACTATTCGCTTTATGTTTCAGGACTAGAGGGTCATGGATACGGGTGTAGGAATGGAAACTGAGCAGCAGCGGATGGAGAGAGAGGCCAAGGAAAAGGCCGATGCAGATGCAGCAAACCAAGAAGCATTACCACCACCACCACCAATGAGGCTACTATTGGAGCCGAATTTTATGCAATGCATGCAAATGACGCAAGATACCCAGAACAAGTTCATGGAAGAGTTGCTGGGGAGAGAAAATCAGAGGGCACCTGAAGGTGGAGGAGTGAGTCTATCTGATTTCCAGAATGCAAGACCGTTACCTTTTGCATCAGCTCCTAAACTAATGGATGCAGAAGACTGAGTAGAAGATACTGAAAGGAAGCTGAAAACTGTAGGTTGCAATGATGAGGAAAAATTGAGGTATGCAACTCATCTTCTGACTGGACTTGCAGCATCATGGTGGGAAAATCAGTTAGCCATGCAACAACCAGGAAGAGAGTTTAGCTAGGAAGAGTTCAAGCAGAGATTCCGTGAATATCATGTTTCGGAAAGTGTTATGGAGTTGAAGCGGAGAGAATTTGAGGAGCTTCAGCAAGGATATACTAGTGTCATGAAGTACATCCGGGAGTTTAGTCAACTGCCTCGCTATGCTGAGGAGGATGTCAACACTGAAGAAAAGAGGAAGAAGCATTTCCTGCGTGGATTATATCCATTCGTGAGGATGCAGCTAAGGTTAGCCAATAAGGAAACTTATCAGCAGTTATTGGATGCAGCCATTACTTTTGAAGATGACTACAAGAATGTCCAAGAGGACCGGAGGAAGAGAGCCAAGAAGAAAACCAAGAGAATTCAGGCAAGCAAACCTAAACCTAACCTGGAGTTCAAACCTCGGAATAGGAATTATGGCAACAATAACAAGGGCAGTGGTGGAAATCAATCCAATCCGAGGAGGAATGTTATTTTTAACAATTGTGGGATTCCAGGGCATTTCCAGAGGGAATGCAAAAATCCTGTAGTGATCTGTTATGGTTGTGGTCAGAAGGGGCATATCAAGCCAGATTGTCCGAACAAACCACCTGGAGGATGGCCTACCAAGGGAGGAGGACAAGCTAGTGGAGGAAATGGACAGCCCAAGAAAGGAGGAAATAATGGCAAGAACAACAATGGCAAGAGGAACCGACCTACCGGGAAACTGAACTGTGCAACCCTCGAGGAGGTGGATAATTCGGAGCATGCAGAGATAGGTACGCTCAATATCCTTACCAATCCCAGCAAAGTTCTATTTGATACTGGTGCAACTACTTCATTCATTTCTGAAGAATTTTGTGATAAGTTCGGGATTAGAAGGGCAACGTTAGAAAGTCCTATGACCGTAGTTATGGCAGGAGGGAATGTGATTGTACGCCACATAAAACAAGATCAAGTTATCTCGATCTATGGTTGTACATATTTCGCAGACCTTTATGTGATTCCTTTGAAGGGAATTGCAGTAGTGCTGGGGATGGATTGGATGATGGAACATGGATCTTAGATAAATTGTGAGGAGAAAACTGTCTCAATCAAAACTCCAAGTGGAGCAAGGATAGTTTATCAAGCAGATAAGCACAGTCATATCATGGTGGATCTGTAGTTGAATGCAATGAAAGAAGTTGGATTGGAAGATATTCCTATAGTTAATGAATTCCAAGATGTTTTTCCAACAGATCTACCGGGAATGCCACCAGACTGGGAGATAGAGTTCACCATTGACCTAATTCCTGGTACAACACCAACAGCTCAAGCACCATATAATATGGGACCCAAAGAGTTGAAAGAACTCAAAGAGGAAATTGATGAGTTAGCTAGAAAAGGATTTATTCAGGAAAGTGTATCTCCATGGGGAACACCAGTAATCTTTGTGGATAAGAGAGATGGTGGAAGACGGATGTGTGGTGATTATAGAAATTTGAACAATGTGACAGTCAAGAACAAGTATCCTTTACCAAGAATTCAAGATTTGTTTGATCAGGTGAAAGGGGCTGGAGTATTTTCAAAGATCGATTTAAGATCTAGATACCATCAAATAAAAATAAAGCCGGAAGATGTTCCAAAAACAACATTTGTATCAAGATATGGACACCATGAGTATCTGGTAGTACCACTTGGTTTGACCAATGCACCGGCAATATTCATGAATCTGATGAACAAGATCTTCATGCCATATTTGGACAAGTTTGTCATAGTTTTATTGATGATATTCTGATATATTCCAGGGATAAGGAAGAGCATGCTGATCATTTCAGAATAGCATTGCAGAATTTAAGAGAACACAAACTTTATGCTAAGTTTAGTAAGTGTGAGTTTTGGCTTGATGAGGTAGAATTCCTCGGTCATGTGATCAGTAAGGATGGAATTGCGGTGAATCCATCTAAAGTTCAGTCAGTACTAGAGTGGACTACACCGGCCAATGTGAAGCAAATTCAAGGTTTCTTAGGAATGGCTGGTTATTATCGGAGATTCATTGAAGGTTTCTCCAAAATAGCCAGACCAATGACCAAATTATTAAGGAAGAATACACCATTCAAGTGGGATGAGAAATGTGACGCAAGTTTCCAAGAGTTGAAGACTAGATTAACCACAGCTCCAATCTTAGCAGTTCCGGAAATAGGGAAGGACTTCACAGTATACTGTGATGCGTCTAAAGAAGGTTTGGGCTGTGTATTAATGCAAGATCGGAAAGTGATTGCTTATGGTTCAAGACAATTGAAACCACATGAAGTCAAATATCCAACTCATGATTTAGAGTTAGCAGCAGTAGTTTTTGCGCTGAAAGGATGGAGGCATTTTCTTTATGGAGCCAGATGTGAGTTATACACTGACCACAAAAGTCTCAAATATTTCTTCACTCAAAAGGAATTGAACATGAGACAGAAGCATTGATTGGAACTAATCAAGGATTATGATTTAACAATCAATTACACCCTAGGGAAAGCAAATGTTGTAGCAGATGCTTTAAGCAGAAAGAGTGCAGATATTCAGCCAAGCAATAGAGAGTTATCAAAAGAGTTACAAATGGACTTGGAAAGATTATAACTTCAATTCATCAGAACAGAGGTTCTTGGAGGATTAGCTACTATGCAGGTAGTTGTAGAGCAGGACAATGATCTTAAGCAAGAAATTTTTAGACATCAAGAAGAAGATCCTTTTATTGCTGAGGAAAATCGGAGGATATCTCAAGGGCAAAAATCAGTTTTTCGCCTTGGAGATTATGGGTCTTTATGGTTTCAAGACCGTCTTTGTGTTCCAGATGTGACGGAGATTAGAAATGTCATACTCAAAGAAGCACATGAAACACCATATTCTATACATCCAGGGAGTACTAAGATGTACATGGATTTGAAAGAACTATTCTGGTGGAATAACATGAAAAGAGATATTGCCAAATATGTATCTGAATGCCATACTTGTCAAAGGGTGAAAGCTGAATATCAAAGTCCAGCAGGACCATTACAACCCTTAGAAATTCCGGAATGGAAATGGGAGGAAATAGGTATGGACTTCATTACAGGATTTCCTATGACACCAAAAAGGAAAGATATGATATGGGTAATTGTGGACAGACTCACTAAGAGTGCACATTTTATTCCGGTGAATCAAAAGGATAATGCTGAGAAGTTAGTTGAAGTATATGTCAAAGAGATAGTAAGTAAGCATGGAGTACCCAAAAAGATCGTAACTGATAGGGGATCAGTGTTTACTCATGCATTTTGGAAGCAATTGCATGAAGCACTTGGTTCAAAATTAGATTTCAGCACGACATATCATCCGGAGACAGGAGGTCAAACTGAAAGAACAAATCAAATACTAGAAGACATGTTAAGGGCTTGTGCATTAGATTTTGGAGGAACATGGGAAGATCATCTACCATTGGCAGAGTTTTCTTATGATAATAGCTATCAGAGTAGTCTGAAGGCAGCTCCATATCAGGTTCTATGTGGAAGAAAGTGTAGAGCACCAATATGTTGGTATGAACCTGGAAGCAGCAAAGAATTTGTACCGGATTATATCAAGGAAAAACAAGATATCATTGATAAGATTAGAGATAGACTGAAAATAGCCCAGAGCAGGCAGAAAAGTTATGCGGATCAAAGTCGGAGATCATGGCATCCAGAAGTGGGAGATATGGTCTATTTGAAAGTAAGTCCAATGAAAGGGGTGAAAAGATTCGGAGTTAAAGGGAAATTGAGTCCAAGATATATCGGACCATTCAAGATACCGAGTCAAAATAGAACTATAGCTTATGCTTTAGAGTTACCATCAAGATTGGCTCAGGTGCATAATATTTTCCATGTGTAACAACTTCGCAAATGTTTGAAAGTTCTAGACGATGAAATCACACATCAAGAGATAGAACTACAAGAAGACCTGACCTATATTGAAAAGCCTTGTAAGATTCTGGAAGAAATCTGGAAAAGATTAAGGAACAGAGCAATCAAATATTGCAAGGTACAGTGGGAACATCACCCTGAAAGGGAAGCCACATGGGAGAAAGAAGAGGATTTAAGAAAAGCGTATCCAAAACTATTTAGGTACATCTCTACAAACTTCGGGACGAAGTTTAATTTAAGGGGGGAAGTCTGTAACATCCCATCATTTAGGAACTAACGAAGGGTAGATTTAGGAATATGGAATGTTGCATGCATTCATTTGTGAAAATGTGGGTAAATTTTTCGCCAAATAAAAATCTTAAGTGATCAATGTTTCTTTCATACTTTGAGAATAGGTTTAGTGTTAAAGGATGATTGTTATAAACTTTGAGATGATCTTTAAGGAGATATGTGTGTTTTTAAATGAATTTGAATTTTAAACTTGAGTGTTTGAATTATAAATTCAAATGAATTAGGGATAAGTTTTGAATCTTATTTTAATTAAGAAATAAGTATTATAACTTAAATTCTATCCAAAGAAAAATAATAATGAATATAAAATTTATTTCATATTATCAATATATAAACAAGTTACAAAGAATTTAACTTACTGAAACTATTTTTAAACTTCACAATTTACAAAAGAATAAAGAATAAGAATATTCTTTATTAATAATAATATAATCTTTATTACAATTGAATAAAATAAAGATTACAAGAATAATAAAAGAAAATTACAAAAGAATAAGTAAATTAGATTGGAACATTTACTAACTATCCTATATCTAAACCTAAACTATATCTTCATCTTTATCTTTGTACCAGCAAAACAAATACTAAATAAAAACAAAAGAAGATTAGTGTTAGTATTATTTCTCTCAGATTTGTCAGTGAAATGCACTTGACAAATTCATCATTGAGAAATTTATAAAAGGGGCAAGTTTCACCAATATGAAAGAATCCATCTTTCATCAATTCAAAGCCAGAAGTCAAATAACAGACAAGAGGGACAAATTCACCAGCCAGGTGAAAGTAACCTGGTAAGAGTAAGTTCAAAATTCTGAACATATCCACAAGTGCATAGCAAGCACACAGGCAGGACACACACCAGCATGCATGTGGTGTGTTGTCAACCTCATAGAACAGCCCAATCTCACAAAACCACAAGCACAGCCCTGGGAGGCACTAGTGCATCACTCCACTGCACAGCACACAAGAACAGCAAGTGGAGACAACAGCTAAACCAAGTACCACAGCCAGCAACCAAACCAACTAAGGATCAACCAAACATCACCAGGATGGTTACATAAGGAGGGGGATGGATCAGGTGGATATCAAGATCAAGCCCAGGAGCTAGGAGGAGCAGGATTAGCTCAAGATCAAGCACAGGATTCCATCAAAACCAGATCAAGATCATCATCACCAACTTACTACACCATCATCATATTTTTTGGTGAGTTTCATAAAACCTTCACATGATCTAATCATCTTATTCAGAGAGAAGCATGTGTTGTTTTATAAAACAAACCCTCGGAAGACACCCAAGTGGGGTGAATCCATCATAGGGATTTCTGAAACTCTAAAGGCAAACAGCAAAGTACCATAATCCAACCAGAGCTTAGAGCAACATCCTTGCTCTGGTTGTCAAACTATATTTTACAATTCAATCATACATATACCTATGATCTAGTTCTAGGCACATCCCTAAAGGAAGGGTAGCACCTTAGAAACAAATCTTTGGGATCCATAGACTGATCAAGCTCACTATCATTTTTTTTCAAGCTTTGATTCAATAAAGAATAGCTGGTACCATTAGCAGGACTATCTAGATGAACCAGTTAGATAAGATTTGAATTCCTATGCCTCAGACCAACATCATTGGTCCTAGGGAATTCAGAGAAGAGCATCTCTATTTATATTATAAAACCAAGTTTTTCTCAAGCCTCAAACAACATAATCAATGGATTATAGTATTCTTGTGTGCCATATCATGATGGTGTCACAAGAACAATCCATTATGAATCAGGAAAGACAGTAAATCATCATAGATTCAGACAATCAACTAACTAATCATTTTCCTGTTAACACAGGAATCATAACTAGGATATTCCTATGATACACTTCACTGTTTGAGATCATGATCCACATGTTAATTCCCAACCTAACAGCACTAAGATAGTAGATGTATCTTATCATAATCATGACCATGAATCAAATAAACAGTAGAAAGCTATCAAATCATTGTCTTTACCAAGCATGTTTCCCAAACAATTACATCATCTGAATTAGATGCAATCCAAGCATCAAATCATCTAGTAAGCCACCAGAAACATCATCTATCATTTTAAGCAACAAGCCTCAGGCCAATAATTATTTAGCATGTGTACAGACCATCCAAACATGATTCAAATCATCCAGCACATGATCAATCACATCATAGTAACCCTAAATGGATAATCATCCTAATCTGAATCAGACAGTAGCCAAAGAGGACACTACCAACATCTAGCATCGAATCAGCAAGCACAGAGAGCACCAGGGGAAGGGAATCAAACTCACCGTAGGTCCTCGCTAAAGGATAGAAGAGGAAACAGAGGGGCCGACGACCATGGCGGCACGGGGAGCACCCCAGAGGGGGCGCTGCAACCCGCACGACGCCACGGCAACAACCGTGATCATGCCTGGAGGTGCAGAGCATCACCTCGACACACGACGATCACGACAGTACTTGAATCCATGCCAACCCCAAACCCTATGGTTCGGGACGGCATCGATCTATCACAGGAGAGCCCTAGGCTCGAATCCAATTGGATAAAACGAACGGGCGTCGTTGACAACCCCCTAATGCACCACGGCGGCGACCAGAACGGCAGACGGCGGCGGGAATCTCCGGTGGCGGCATCGCCAGCCACAGGGTCGGGGTCAGGGGAGGAGAAGAAGAACGAGAGAGAGAGAGAGAGAGAGAGAGGAAGTGAGGAGTGGCCCGAGCTGGGCCAGACCCTTCAGGGTGGCTCTTTTTGTCTAGGACTAATGGGCCACCAGGGCCCAATAATAATAACTAGCCCAGAAACGATTCCAGGCCTGTTTTAATAAAAATAAAAAGACCAAAATACCCCTGACCTCAATAAAATTCTAGAAAATAAAATAAAAATCCAAAAATTATAAATAAAATATTTTTGGATTCATAATAATCCATACTATTCAAATAAAATAAAATATAAAATTTTAGACAATTAAAATTTTATAAGAATTTTGTAATTTATATATTCCTTATGGAATTTTACAAAATTATTGAAAGATGATAAAAATAAATAAAAATCACTTTCATTATATATTAATATTGTAGTATTTTTGAAAAATACTAAATCAATATTTAATAATAATTTTTAATGTATAATTGATAATTCCTAAAAGAATTATTAAATCAATAAAAGTCAAATAAAAGGGAAATAAAATATAATAATTCAATATATGTTATAAATATTAAAAAGTAATATTTATAAATCCTTTATTATTATTAAAAAGAACCTTGTATAATAATAGGGTAAATGCATATCAAATTAAATAATGCATTACATTACTTGCATAATCATTTTGCTTCTTTAAATATTGTCCTTACCAGGCAATAATGATGTTTTTGTAGACATAGAAGCTCAAGGTCCAGTGCAAGCATCAGACTTCACTACCTTGCCATCACAAGGCAAGTTCATCACTTGCTCATGTCCTTTGAAGAGTCTTTATCAAAGTATTTGCAAATTGTGTGTTATCATAGATGCTATAAAAGAAAGAAAATATTATTTTCACAAATAAAGAAATCATAGATGTCATCCTAAGTGGTGATATAATGGAGCAATAGAACTTAGAGTTCTAATTGCAACAATGATGATCAAGTCGGGACTTAATAACCCATGACAACAGTGATTCTAGCGCCGTATATTACGCGTTAGCCATGAGATTTGGAATGGGACAGAGAAGTCAGCTGTATCTTCTTCCTCTTGCATGAAGCCAGATGTGCAGGTCGTGGCTGTTATCCTCAGAGCGTGCATATTAATTGGTAATTCGTAGAGGATATGCAGCATATGGGTGGGAACCCTCATCGTCCCATGATAGTTCTGGCATCTAACGGTTTGTACAAACCATTGCCGTAATTCATTATGTGGGCATGGTGTACACCAAGGAGGCATGCGAGGTCGCGAAGGGGGCAGTGATTGGCTTGGACCAACTACTGGACCCCACATCATGGAATTGTGGACGGGAAAGTATGCCCGGTTGTGCAACAAGGAGTTGATCTCTCATGGGTAAAGTAATGCACCTATGAAGTGTGTAAGAATTGTAACTTGTTACTCCCCGTTCCAGGAAGGAGCTACGAACGCGGCAGGAAAGGAACTCCATGAAAGTTCCGGTCAACCTGTGAAGGCTGATTGCCATAGTTTTTCAGAAGAAAATCAATCTTTGAAGAAAGATTTACAAAAATTGCATAGTGCCAAGGATTTATAATCCGAGGTGGTAGTTAGAGCATCAAACTTCCCACCATGCATATAATGAACTTGTTGAGTAACGCTGTTACTCAATCTTTCCTTTGACACCTTGCTTAGACTCTGAGGATCCCGAAGACGTGCCAATGTATGCATCCGAATGCCAAGAAGATGTGTTCTACGAGGAACATGATCTGTCCGGAGGAATTGAAGGATTGGATTATGAGATCCGCTATGGTGTCGATGATAACGAGTCCAACTAAGTATTCCTAGTTAGTAGTGACCAACGGAGCCGAGCAGCATGAACTCTATAGAATAGGCTGCTGAGCTCAACTCCTATTCGGAGTTGTTACTTTTAAATTCCGCTCAAACACTTTATATTTTGGTTTGTAAGTTGGATCTTTTGGAAGTCTTGAACTTCCGGTATTGTAATAATACTAATGTGTGTACTTCTGTAATATGGACCCGCAATGTTTCTGTTGTACCACTCTAAGGGATGTGATATTTACGGAACGGAATTCTGTGGATGTCATGTCAACGACTATAGTGTACTACACATGCAGTGGTATGCTGGGTCACCGCACTTAGTGACTTGTAGATTTTAGAAAGATATATGAAGGTAGCATAAAGAGCATAAAACTTGGCCTAAGTTAGATAATCTTGATGTCATCCTGAGGCATGAGATTGTACTTAGATAAGTCACACTTGATTGCCACCTCTCATTAGTATTTACCCCCACTTATAGATGCTGGTGCTAAGCATAACACTTGATCACTTTAGATGGGAATACTTAGTGAAAATGGTTATGAAAAACTTAGAATGATGAGTCATTCTACTGAAATATTATGACATGTGTTCTTGAACACCAGATGATTTTGATGATGAAAATGTTAAGGTATGAGCCTTAGCCCTTTATAAAACTGATGGTTTTCTGGATGCGATACCATTCCCATTTTACCGTACAACCACAATACCCGAAATTTGGGTAGGGCTTGACTGGAAATTTATATACCTTAGTATGGGTTCCCTTGCGGCCAAGGTTTGAGCTGAGGCTACCTTGTGAAGATTGTACACCTATGTAGTTCCCGAGATAACAGTTAGTCATGGTTGGGAGGCCAAACTCACAGGAGAGGTGCCTATACTAGGGCGTGTAATTGAAAGGTTAGGATTGATTATCCGCATACTGAGTATGGTGAATTCAGGATTGTTCCTGACGGATGTATCGAATGTTTTGGTGAAAGTGTACCACCTCTGCAGAGTGTCAAACTATTCGAATAACTGCGTCCACGGTGATGGACAGTTGTAGTGGCCATACTGTTCTATTGTCAGATGTTTTCAAAATGACTTGTTAATTGATTCATGACTTGACTTGACCATAATAGGGTTGTGATATGAAATTCAAGTTCCCACTTAGGTGTTATAAAACTGTCAACTAGCTTTCTTTGCTTCTAAACTCAATAGAGATAAATCTGGATTTTTGCAAAACAACCCTAGAGCTTAGTAGATCCTACTCCAAAAACCCCTTCACTTTCTAGTATTAGTTTGTGAGTACTTAAAGAGTACTCATGGCTTTGTCCCTGGCTATTCCTGTGGCCAGACTATGAAGAGGACTATTAGGAGAACGGACAGCAGGAAGGTTACGACAATTAGGATCACCTCCCATCGTCAGCATTGCTTGTGACCATGAAGATGGAGCTTCGCCTACGCTATCGTTACTATTACATTATTCCGCTGCTTGAATTGTATTAAGACTGGATCATGAGATCCTTATTTGTTGTAATACCTTACGTATGGTTTGTAATGGATGATGTACTATGATATCCAATCTGTTATGTCTCGCAAAAATGGTAATCCTGGGATTGCGATGTATGGCATAACAGGCATCTGGGATTAAAAATACGGGTGTTGATAAGTTGGTATCAGAGCCATCCAGACCATAGGATACCCTAGTTTAGAATGGACGTTTGAATCCAAAAAATTAGTTTCAAAACCAAGGAAGTGAGTATTTATGAAAACTTATTCTCATTATTATCACTTAGACTCTTTCATGAAAATTCATGTTCCTCAAAAAATTCTTGCAAACCTACATAAAATTTGAC
Organism: Avena sativa; assembly: GCA_916181665.1. Taxonomy (NCBI): domain Eukaryota; kingdom Viridiplantae; phylum Streptophyta; class Magnoliopsida; order Poales; family Poaceae; genus Avena; species Avena sativa. The sequence goes on along the minus strand of OV702284.1, from coordinate 178,225,300 downwards.
ACACTTGATCACTCTACTAACTTACTCATCTTATATTCTTATAGATGGACGTGAAGTACAGCAAATTTTATCAGTTGGGGAATGAAGGAGACCTCATCTTTGAGCGTGACTTGGATGAGATTTCAGAGATGCTGGAGCTTCCGCAACCCGAGTTCTTCGGAGCTCAGCTCAACGATCAGGAAGGAGAGGAATTGTAATGGCTAGTTGTTGCAAGTCTTCGAGGAAAGAATGAAGCCCCCACCTCAGAGGGAATTCAGTTCACCTTGAGAGAGAACAACTGGGTCGATGGACTTGCCAGGGCCATGCAAGATGCTCTTGCCCGTCTTTGTGGGCAGAGTATCAACCAGATCCAGGGTACCCGCTTTGAGTTCTAACCAAGGCGTGATGTTATGGGATAGCCACTGGAGGCCCCATATCACCATGAGCTGAAGACTCAGTTGGACCACCTCAGTTTCTTGATGTATGATCGTCAGAAAGAGCTAGACAATACCCGCTCCTATGCCAACCACAAGTACGCCATAGCCGCCAAGAAGGATCAGACCATTTCCATGCTAGTGAAGGATCGCCAGTCTCGTTGATGTCAACTCGATAAGGAGGGCATCATTGCCCGTCTCCGCCACAGGATCACAAAGTTGGAGGAGATTGTCCACGAGAGGGATATGAAGTTGGAGGAGAGGGAGAATGCAGGGGAGGACCTTCGTGGAGACCCATACTCCTATCTCAGTGATGATGATGACTTTTTGGAGGATCAGGCCATGGACTTCTTCACCGATGAGAATGACTTCGCCTTAATTGATGATGATGAGGAGGATAATGAGGACACCGACTCCTAGGAGTAGTAACACTTGAGCACTAGCGTTAGTGAGTTGTATCCGGTCCCACTGTATCGTAGTTTCACAGAATGATTCTTAAAACCATCTGTTTTAAACTTCAAAAAAAACATCTATTTTTCATTTGTTGTGGTGTGTGTCTGTATCGTGTGCTATTAATGAATGAATGAAAAGCGGGTTGCTAGAAAAATATGAGTCAAACTTTGAAAACATTTCAAAAACAAAAACCCTGAACCTTAGAATTTCCCTCTTTTCTCATGATCTTTCTCAATCTTCAGATGCCTCGCGGAGGAAGCACTTCATCCCCAGACCCGATGTTGCAAATCTTGCAAATGTTGGTTTCGGACCGCGAAGCCGAGAGAACAAAATGTCAAGCCAACTTAGCCACCCTTAAATAGATAGCTCAGATGGCCAACAACAATCAAGGCCATGGAAATCAGGACAACCATGGATCCAAGCTCGAGAACTTCCAGAATACCAATCCACCCGTTTTCACCAAGTCTAAAGAGCCCCTAGATGCAGATGATTGGCTGCAAACCATGGAGAACAACCTAGAAGTTGCAGGAGTGAAAGCTAACAAGAATGTCCTGTTCACCACCCACTATCTGGCCAGAGATGCAAGAGCATGGTGGAACAGCGTTCGTGCCATGACTGTAGGACAGATGATGACTTGGGAAGAGTTCAAAGTCAAATTCAGCAGAACACATGTGCCACCGGGTTTGATCAAGCGGGTGAGAGATGAATTCAGGGAACTGAAGCAAGGCAGGATGACAGTAGTGGAGTACCGTGACAAATTTTTGTCATTGGCTAGGTATGCACCGGATGAGATAGACACTGAAGCCAAGAAGAAGGAGAGATTCCTGAATGGTCTGCATGATGAGATGTAGACGGTGTTAGTCAACATCCCATTTGCTGATATTGAAGCCTTAGTGGACTGTGCCATTCAGATGGAAGGCAAGATCAACCAAGATAATGAGAACCGCAAGCGTTGCATGATGCATCAACTAGGAACCCACCAAAGTATCGCCCCAACCCATCTCCATGATTTGCCCCAAGAAATAATACACCCCCGATGAACCGTCCAACCTACCCCAACCGTGGAAACCCAAGGACCGGAGGAAATCACAACAACCCTGGCAACCCAGCAATTTCAACCATGCACCACCCAAGTTCAACAACAACAATGCCTCCACCAACACTGCCCCAAGGACTGGAAGCAATGTTGTGCCTGTTGTAGCAAAGGAAAAGTCTCAGGTGACTTGTTATGAATGTGGAACCAAGGGTCACTATTCCAATGAGTGCCCCAAGAAGATTGCCGTAGCCCCCAATGCAAATGCCCCAGCTCAGCAGCAGCGTCGTGTTCAGCCTGGAAGGAGGTTTGCCCCAGCGAACTCGCTCAACCGCAATGGTCGTCTCTTTCTCATACATGCTGAAGAAGCCCAAGAAGCGCCAGATGTCGTGCTGGTATGTTTTCTGTTAACTCAGTACTTTCAAGAGTGTTGTTTGACTCTGGAGCATCGCACTCGTTTGTTATTGAAGAATTTGCATGCACTAGTAGGATTCAACCCACCAAATTGAAGCATGTTATGATAGTTCAAATACTTGGTTCAACCACCAAAGCTAGCAAATTTGCAAGGCTGTGCCTATTCGAATCAATGTCATAGATTTTTATGCTAATCTAATAGTACTCGGAACTAAAGGTTTGGAAGTAGTACTAGGAATGGATTGGATGTCGAAACATAAAGGATTAATCAAATGTGCCAAGAAATCCATAACCATGACCAGTACAGCCGGACTATCAGTAGAGCATGTATCTGAAACCTTGCCCCGCCAATTCAAGTGCAACAAGAGTATAGCCCAGCCAACCATTGACCATGTCAGAATAGTCTGTGAATACCCCGATGTATTTCCAGATGTTTAGCCCGGTATGCCCCCAGATCAGGATATCGAGTTTATCATTGCACTAATCCCTAGAACCGGACCCATAGCCCAAAGAACATATACTATGAACCGTCTGAATTAGTGGAGCTGAAGAATCAACTAGATGCTATGCTGGAGATAGGATTGATCCAACCAAGTGCATCACCATGGAGATCACCTGTCTTGTTTGTGGACAAGAAAGATGGAGGTAACCGTTTGTGTACGGATTATCGGAAGTTGAATGATGTCACCATTAAGAACAAGTACCACTGCCAAAGATAGAAGACCTGTCTGACCAGTTGACCGGTGCCAAAGTGTTTTCTAAGATTGATCTTAGAACTGGTTATCACCAACTCAAGATTCGAGCAGAGGATATTCCAAAGACTGCCTTTACCACCATATATGGATTATACGAGTATATCTTCATGTATTTTGGATTAACCAATGCCCTCGCTTATTTGATGAACCTCATGAATAAGATTTTTATGGACTTCCTGGATAAGTTTGTCATTGTTTTCATCAATGACATTCTGATCTATACCAAATCAGAAGAAGAACATGAGCTACACCTAAGGACCATCCTTGGAAACCTTAGGGAGCATCAGTTATATGCCAAGTTTAGCAAATGCGAATTCTGGTTACAGGAGGTAGATTCCTCGGACATATTGTATCAGCAAGAGGAATTGCCATTGTCCTTGCAAAGGTGGAGGATGTGGAAGATTGGCAAGCCCCAACCACTCAAACCCAAGTTCGTGCATTTCTCGGATTAGCGGGATACTACCGCAAGTTCGTAGAAGGATTCTCGAGTATTGCCAGACCCATGACCCAATTGTTGAAGAAGGATAAGAACTTCGAATGGACGGACAAATGTGAAGCAAGTTTTCAAGAACTCAAAATGAGATTGATTTTAGCCCCAATCTTGATCATGCCAGATATCACAAAGCCCTTTGATGTGTATTGTGACGCATCCAAGATCGGTCTGGCATGTGTGTTGATGCAAGAAGGCAAAGTTATATCTTATCTGCCCCGACAATTAAAGCAGCATGAATAGAACTATCCTACCCATGATCTTGAACTAGCAGTCGTAGTTCTAGCCCTGAAGACATGGAGGCATTACCTGATGGGAAACCGTTGTGAGATTTATTCAAATCACAAGAGCCTAAATTATATATTCACTCAGAAGGAGCTGAATATGAGGCAGAAAATATGAATAGAGCTAATCAAGGACTATGATTTGGACATTCACTATCACCCCGGTAAAGCCAATGTGGTAGCAGATGCCCTTAGCAGATTGCCGTGCCACTTGAACTCCATGATTCTGAAGGAGCAACCAAGTTTGCACAAGGAGATGGAAGATTTCAGAATGGAATTAGTAAGTGAAGGATTTTGGCTAGTATATAACTTCAACCCACTTTGATCAGTAAGATCAAGGAGGCGCAGAAAGGAAATGCCAGTATCGATGGAATCAAACATCGTATCGGTACAGGAAAAGTACCCGGATTCACCGAAGATGAAGATGGTACAAAGGATGTCTCTGTGTACCAGCAACTTCAGAGTTGAAAGAAGATATTTTGAAGGAATCCCATGACACTCTTTATTCTATCCACCCCGGAGGAACGAAGATGTATCAGGATTTGAAGGAACAATTTTGGTGGCATAGGATGAAGAGAGAAATCGGAAGCTATATCGCGAAGTGTGATATTTGTCAGAGAGTCAAGGCGGGACATCAAAGACCCGCAGGACTGTTGCAAACACTACAGATTCCGGAATGGAAATGGGATTTAGGTGGAATGGACTTTATCACCGGATTGCCTACTTCTAGTAAGGGAAATGACTCTATTTGGGTCATAGTTGATAGACTTTCCAAAGTCGCTCATTTCTTACCAGTCAAGACCACTTACCAGAGTTCGAAGCTAGCAGAGTTGTACATCGCTAGAATCGTCAGTTTGCACGGAGTACCCAAGAACATTGTGTCCGATAGAGGAACTCACTTTACCTCGAGATTTTGGAAGAAAGTCCAAGAAGGATTGGGAACCCGACTAGATTTCAGCACAGCGTATCACCCTCAAACCGATGGACAAATGGACCGAGTAAATCAAACACTCGAAGATATGTTGAGAGCTTGTGTGTTGGAATATGGATCAAAATGGGAAGATTGTCTTCCTTTCGCATAATTTCCTTACAACAACAGTTACCAAGACAGTTTGCAAATGGCCCCATTTGAGTTCATGTATGGAAGAAAGTGTCGCACCCGTTTGAATTGGTCAGAAGTAGGAGAGAGTCAGATTTTCAGACCCGACATCCTACAAGAAGTAGAAGAGAAAGTTCACAAGATCTGTGAGCACATCAAGACCGCCCAGTCAAGACAAAAGAGTTACACCAACAAGAGACGTCGAGACCTCGCTTTCAATATCGGAGATTTCGTATATCTGAAAGTGTCACCTTTGAAGGGAATGCAACGTTTCTAGCTCAAAGGAAAGTTAGCCCCCAGATATATCGGACCTTACTAGATTCTAAATCGTTGAGGGGAAGTATCGTATCAACTGGAACTGCCGAAGGAGATGTCAGCTGTGCACAATGTGTTCCATATATCGTTACTTCGCAAATGCCTTGAAGTCCCAGAGAAGACTGAAGTCTTCAAGAACATTGATCACCGTACCATAGAGATCAACGATGACCTGTCGTATCTCAAAGTACCCATCCGTATTTTGGAGGAATATTTCAGAACCACCAGGACTCTAAGCATCAAGTTTCTCAATATTTAGTGGAGTAACCGCACTGAAGAAGCTACCTGGGAGTGATAAGATCACATCAAGACGGAGTTTCTCGGTCTTTTTAAATCCTAGTTTTCTTCCTTCTTCTTTCTCAAATATCGGGATGGTATTTTGTTTAAGGAGGGAGGGTTTGTTACATCCCAAAAATGTTGAACAATGATTATCAAATTCCAATCACAAAAATTAGGGTTAACAAAAATCTTTTGTTAATTAAAATCATATGAATGCATGTGTGAATGTGATGATTGTATGAATGCATGAATGGACTTGTGTGATTGATCTAAATAGCAAGGAATGGTTTAAAGATGAAAACAACATCATCTAAAACATTTCCAAGCAGAAACAAATCAAGAGAAAATCAAAAACAGATCAAATAAGCAAATGGTCATTTTTGCCAATCTTGCTCACTAGGCCACTTTGAGTGTTTCTAGTCCAAGTTTTTAAACAAAAACATTTCCATTTATTTTCACCCCTTGCTAGACCAAGTAAAAGTGAATCAAAGCCCACCTTTCAAACTTACAGAAACATTTGGCAACTTGATTCAAATGACAATTGAAAATTGAATTTTTATCATATGTGAAGACCACACATTTTCAAAACCCAACCAAACCAATTCCACTTGACCTTTCCAACTAACCAGAGACTCCCTAGTATGTAACTAGCACACCCACCAAGTTTGATTAAAAAATTCAAATTTGAATCTCTTTCGGCCATTTCATCAAACACCTTGCAAACAACAAACCAACAAACATCAAACACTATTAGGAGCAGTGATTTTGTCCTAACTTGTTCCCCGTATGGTTCACAACAAGCTATTAGTAGATCATCTAGCCCATTTAACAAGCTTTAGCACCACTATGTGCTTGCCATAGCCATCAATGGTGAGCATGCTGAGCTCAACTTGCCACCCCTCAGTCGACAGCAAGCTAGGAGAAGCACCAAGCCTAGCAACCATGTCTGGGACAATCACCACCGTCCACCGCCACCCCCTGTCCAAGCCCCGAGGCTTGCCAGCCAGTAGACCACACGGAAAGCTCGCGCCTAGTTTCTCTGCGAGCATGCCGAGAGTGCGCCAGAGTGTCACCCGCAACACATGCCCACAGACCGCACGCTTCCCTCGCCGCGTGGAAGCAGGATCGCCACCACCCCAGGAACACCCCAGACACGCCCGTTCGTCGCCGCGTGGACCATGGACGATGTGCTCCATTAAAACCATCGTCGGACCCGCTCAGAGCACCACGATGTTCCAACCATTTCGCACCATCGCACATCGCGTAGCCATGCCATTAAGCTTCGCCAGGGAACACAGCACCGTCCCCTACCTTTGACCATGCCAGTAGCTCGATGTGCCGACGACACCGACGAGCTCCGCCCGCGCCATTCAGTCCCCTCGCTACACTATAAATAGAGGCCTTCCCAGCATGAATTCTTCACACCATCTCACTCCCCTCTCTCTCAGAAGCACCCCACCTTACTCCCGGAGCAAGGCGAGCAGCGCATCACCGGAATTTCATCAGAGCTTGTCGTTGCTGGAGGAGAAGGGACCCATTGATTGCAGCCGCCCCAGGAGGAGCCATCGGTACCAGGAGGATCGTCGTCCTCGACTTCGTCGTTCGCCCCCATCGCCGCCCATCGCCGGAGCCCCGATGAGCCTCCCACGACGGCCGCATTAGTGCGCTACGCCTATCCTCATATAACCGTGGCGCACCTGGTAGTGCGCTACATGCACTTTTTGGCCGCAGCGTATGCCTAGTGGCGCACCACTAGTGCGCCACAGATGGGCTTTTCAGGTGCGCCACGAACAGCCTTTTTCCTAGTAGTGTCAACCGTAGATCTAGCTTCTAATCCTACGGCCCTAATCGCCCCGTACCACTTTTCCACTCTCTGTCTCACTGATGAGTGGGGACAACCACTTGACCAACCTGTGCGCGCACTGTGCGTAGTGGGCCGACCCAGTTACATCCCGCGCGACCCAGTAATTCAAATTAAGGTTTATTCTTTTAGTTTCAAAATCAGTTCTGTACCTAGATTCAAATATCAACCTAGGTCGATTCACTAAACCAAATTGCATGAAGCCAATTTTGTTAGAAAGGTACTGGAATGATTAATCCAAGCCCGTTGGATTCAAACCAATTGGATTGGTAGATCAACGATAGTAAAAATAACAAGGCAGAAGCTTTTCTGCATTCAAACATTTTTAAAAATTCAACCATAAAAGCTTTTCAAAATTCCAACACTCAAAAATCACATTTAACAAGACCTTTCAGAATATATAAAAATATCTAGGTTTACTTGCAGAAATAATGGACAAGTAATAAAAGAATGCCTCATAGGCATTTCTAGTCACTTTAATTAATTAAAATAAAAAGGTTAAACCTTATTAAATTGTGACACCACTTTAAATCACATTCCCATGTACTGGAATATTTGGTGATGACATGTGTCAACATGATCCCATGTTTGAGTTGGAGAATATTAATTCTTATGTAGTTTTTTCAGTGAGTAGAAATTACTTCTATAAAATAAAGGAAATAAATCTATTTGCCTTATTGATTGTAATGCTTGTGATGATGCTAGATCATCTAGTGAAAACCTTGGTGTGATAAGTAAAAGTAGTTAAGTATTGTTTGGTGATTGTGTACCTCGTATTTATTTATAGACGCTAGTACCGACCAAGGATACGAGGAGGAAGAAATATACTACGAGGAAGAAGCCGAGGAGAACTTCAACCACTGCTCTGTACAAGGCAAGCCTAATACTACCAGATGACTTGGCAAGCTAAAACTTGCATAATGCTATGCAAACTAGATTCTTTAAGCATATGTGATTATACCCACTTGATGATACTAAATCCCAATTTTACTTGCAAGCTTAATTATTTTATTTGTTTATCAAAGCTTTCTTTTAGAGTTACTTAGTGACTTGTAGATTTTAGAAAGATATATGAAGGTAGCATAAAGAGCATAAAACTTGGCCTAAGTTAGATAATCTTGATGTCAACCTAAGGCATGAGATTGAACTTAGATAAGTCGCACTTTATTACCACCCCTCATTAGTATTTACCCCCACTTATAGATGCTGGCACTAAGCATAAAAATTGATCACTTTAGATGGGAATACTTGGTGAAAATAGTTATGAAAACCTTAGAATGATGAGTCATTCTACTGAAATATTTTGACATGTGTTCTTGAACACCAGATGATTTTGATGATGAAAATGTTAAGACATGAGCCTTAGCCCTTTATAAAACCGATGGTTGTCTCGATGCGATACCATTCCAATTTTACCGTACAACCACAATACCCGAAATTTGGGTAGGGCTTGACTGGAAATTTATATACCTTAGTATGGGTTCCCTTGCGACCAAGGATTGAGCTGAGGCTACCTTGTGAAGATTGTCCACCTGTGTAGTTCCCAAGATGACAGTTGGTCATGGTTGGGATGCCAAACTCACAAGAGAGGTGCCTATACTAGGGCGTGTAATTGAAAGGTTAGGACTGATTATCCGCATACTGAGTATGGTGAATTCAGGATTGTTCCTAACGGATGTATCGAATGTTGTGGTGAAAGTGTACCACCTCTGCAGAGTGTAAAACTATTCAAATAGCCGCGTCTGCGGTTATGGACAGTTGGAGTGGCCATACTGTTCTATCGTCAGATGTTTTCAAAATGACTTGTGCATTGATTCATGACTTGACTTGACCACAACAGGGTTGTGATATGAAATTCAAGTTCCCACTTAGGTGTTATAAAACTGTCAACTAGCTTTCTTTGCTTCTGAACTCAGTAGAGATAAATCTGGCTTTTTGCAAAACAACCCTAGAGCTTAGTAGATCCTACTCCAAAAACCCCTTCACTTGCTAGTATTAGTTTGCGAGTACTTATAGAGTACTCATGGATTTGTCTCTGCCTATTCCCGTGGCTAGACTATGAAGAGGACTATCAGGAGGATGGACAACAGGAAGGTTATGACAACTAGCATCATCTCCCATCGTCAGCATTGCCTGTGACCATGAAGATAGAGATTCGCCTACGCTATCGTTACTATTACGTTATTCCGCTTCTTGAATTGTATTAAGACTGGATCATGATATCCTTATTTGTTGTAAGACCTTATGTATGGTTTGTAATGGATGATGTACTATGATATCCAATCTATTATGTCTCGCAAAAATGGTAATCCTAGGATTGCGATGTATGGCATAACAGGCATCTGGGATTAAAAATCCGGATGTTGACACGGCTCAAACGGACAATCCCATCGGCCGATGCGTGACTAGGCAAGAGATATTCTGATTGCGTACGAAGACGCCATCAGGGCAATGGTTCCTCATCAGGACCATCGTCGGCAAAACAACTGCTATAGAGAAGACCCAAAAACACGCTGCCAGCGAGAGGAGCAAGATCGGCTAAGTATGCCACCACCAAGCCGTCCGGCTGGTAATACCGGACGAAGAGATGATCTAGATCGCCCTGAATGAAGTAGGGACGGTGCCCGAAGAAATAGGCATCGGAGTCTGCATAACGAGGCTCCACCGCCACCACCACGTAACCCAGCCAGAAATAATCCACCAGGGCCACCATCGCCTCCTAGCAGGGACCATGAAGGATCCCGACGTAGCCATGGAAGCCACAGGGGTGGAGGTGGCAGTGGTGAAAGGAGAAGCAGAAATCCGACTCTGGCGCAGGAGCCGTGAGCCTCCAAGGCGTAGATCTCTATCGCCAAATGATGCTCGCCATCATATTGAATCAAACATAGCAGCGCGGCGGTATGAGGAAGAAGACGTGTATGTGGGACCCAAGTGTTTTGGACCATGCATACGTCAGAACAAATTTCCGGTTGACTTTGGTGTTGCCAAACACATTCAGCCCTATGACGCGACATCTCGGCCATATACCTGGCACCAGGATTTCTTCCAGGCCTGCTGCATTGCCAAAGGAGGAAACAACCTGGTTGCAGTCTGATATCTCCCGCTCATGCTGAGGAAGATGGCTCGATCATGGCTCAATGAACTGCCAGAGAATTCAATTCACAACTAGTATGATATGCAAAGTGCGTTCTCTTCAAACTTCGAGGGAACATATAGGAGGCCCTGCATAGTCAGAGACTTGCAGCGTTGCACACAAAGACCCAGAGAAACCTGCCGGGATTACCTCAGACGATGGATTGACACGAAGAACTCCTGCGAAGGAGTAAATGAGCAAAATGCAATAGAAGCTTTTATTGCAGGACTTCCAGTCGGACTTTTGCGTCACAGACTGAAGCGTTACCATGTCACAGATTTGGGAGAAATGATAGAAATGGAAATAAAATATGCTGATGTCGATGATGATTCAGAACGGCTGCTAAATATTCTAGCCAATCCCAATGAGGCCAAACAGCCAAAACAAGCTCAGAAGCGCAAGAACACCTCGGACGAAAAGCCGGCCCCGGACAACGCAGCTGTCAACACAACGTTCGGATCTGTAGGACGAGGAGCGCATGGAGGCGGCCGGGGTAGAGGCCATGGAACTTTTCGAATCCAGGGAAGAGGAGATAAGCAACCCGGAAGAACCTATACCTGGGCCGACATTGCCAATAATCCCTGTGTCCAATACTTGGATAGTAACAGAGGATCTACCCACACAAATGCCGAGTGTCGTTTCAATGATGACATCAAGAAAGACGAATCCGCTGGCTACAGAGCCAAGCGACGAAAAGGAAAGAAAAATTCCGAGAAAGGAAAGGAGCCCAAGGAAGATTCCGACATGGAAGAAGCGGAAACCGCTGGAGAGCCCAAGTCGGATCGAAATAAGACTTTTCCGACTAAGAAATACGCATACGTCTGCTTCCTTGGATCCCAACCTGCTAAAGACAAGAATGCGGATCTCTGTGAGCTCAATGCCACGGTTCCGACTGTTCCACAGTTTCTGGACTGGTCGGAGGTAACCATCACCTTTGATCGCTTAGATCACCCGAGGAAAACACATCGTCGGGGAAAGTACCCTCTGGTCGTCAATCCTCTTATTGATGTCTATGAGTTCTCTAAAACACTCATGTACGGTGGAAGCAACATTAACATCCTCTACATCGAGATGCTCCATCGCATGAAGCTACACAAGATCCATTTGAGTTACAGCAGTGTAACTTTCCATGGCATTGCAACAGGGAGACAGACGGATTCTCTGGGTGAGATTAATCCGGACATGACATTCGGAACCCGAGACAATTATCGGACCGAGCCACTCTCTTTTGAGGGGGTACTGTTCAAAATTGCTTACCACGCCATCTTCGGACGTCCGACTTACTGGGTGTTCATGGCCAGCTCGTCCCTGTTACATCTACAACATGATTAAACTTCCAGGTCCAAAGGGCGTAATCACCGTACGGGGAAATCCGAGGAAGGCGCGAGAGTGCGACGAAGGATGTGCTGCCTTCGCCGAAGCCACGTTGCACGCCCAGGAGTACCAGGAGATCAAGAAGACCATCAATCCGTCAGAGATGCCCGCTACGAAGAACGAGGTGCTAAAACCAAGTTTGCAGTTCAAGTCGTCGGAAGAGACGAAGAAAAACTCGCTGAAGGAAGATGATCCCTCCAAGATGATGAACATAGGGGTAGGCTTAGGCCACGCATAGGAAAGCGGGATTGTTGAGTTCCTCAAAGATAATAGTGATATCTTCGCATGGCAGCCTTCTGACATCACCAGAGTACCTAGGGAACTTGCCGAACACTCTCTTAATGTGTACCCTGACGCTAAACCCGTCAAACAGTCCTTACGACAGTTTGTTGATGAAAAGCGCAAAGCAATAGCCAAGGAATTAGCCTGACTAGAATTAGCGGATTTTATAATAGAGGTCATCATATAGATTGGGTGGCAAATCCAGTACTCGTCCCTAAAAGGACACCATTTATTTAAGGATGTGTGTTGATTATACCGCTTTGAACAAGGCATGCCCAAAAGATCCATTTCCCTTGCCACGAATCGATCAAGTTACCAACTCAACGGCAGGATCGGAGCTACTCTGTTTTCTCGACGCATATTTCGGATATCACCAAATACAGATGAAAAAGTCGGATCAAATAAAGACGTGTTTCGTCACTCCTTTTGGAACCTTCTGCTATAGAACTATGCCTTTTGGCTTAAAGAACGCAGGAGCAACATATCAACATAGTATACAATGTTGTCTAAACGACCAAATTGGACGCAACATCCACGTATACATAGAAGACATAGCAGTTATGTCCAAAAAGAAGGAAACTTTAATTTCTGACTTGGATGAAACATTTGCTAGTCTACAAAAATTCAGTATGATTCTAAATTCGAAGAAGTGTTTCTTTGGAAATGCAGCCAGAAAATTTTTAGGTTTCATCGTATCTATAACATCCCTAAAATCATGATTTCAAAGTTTGCATATCATTCATGCATGCATATATAATTGAGATCAATTTCAAAACTCATTTCAGAAAAACAGAAGCACATAGTGCTATCATTTCATGTGAGCAAACTTAAATCAAATGGCCATCCCCATTCGAGAGTTTGAATGTTTTAAACCTAGATTGTTTGTCTCCCTTGTTGAATGGATTGAGTGTGGAATTTGAACCAAGCTTTACAAAATGGAAATGGTTCAAAAACCATTTTTCAAACATTTGCAAATCAAGTGCAAAGCTCCTGATATTTTGTTTCTCCAAGAGTGACCAAGCCTTTGCAAAGTAACCACATGGTTTTAGGCCTATATTTGAGACTATTGCACACTGCAAAAATCTAAAATTGATTTGAATTCAAATGGGACTTGAATTCATTTGAAAATCATTCCTGAAAAATCAAAACAGAAAAAGAAAACGGTAAAAGAAAAGAAAAAGGCCAGGCGCCCTAATCTAGCCCAGCAGCAGAACCGGCCCAGCTAGCCCACTCGGCCACTCTCTCGCTCGCTCGCACGCGCAGACGCACCCACACCAACGCTGACACTCGGACCCCACCCCCTCTCCGTAGCACTCGCTGACTGGTGGCCCTCTCCACGTCACACCTTCTTCCCCAAAACCCGCCCGCAGACCACGTCGCCACTGCTGTCGATGCCGGTAATGGCGCGGCGTAATTAGCCTTGATGCCGCAAGCTTTTCTTGTCGCGCTTGAGCCTATTTAAACCACACCCCGCCGCGGTCATTTCCCCCCACTCTCCTCGCTCACTCCGCCACCAGGCTGCGCGTATTTGCCCTCGAAACCCCGCAGTACCGACGACTCCGGCGACTAATTCCGGTGAGACTCGACCGCCCCCCTCTCTCTGGTTCAAACAATCGTGCCCAGCTTGGTCTTGCGCACCCCCTGATACCCTTCGTTTGCTTTCTCGTGACCCAGGCCGTCGTCCCCGTTCGTGCCTGCAACCGACTGCGCCGCCGCTCGACTTCGGCGATCAATTGAGGTAAAACCCGAGCGCCCCTTGCTCCCTCTTCCATACAATAATGTTCGCCTTCGTCTTGTGCATCACCTGACCCCTCTGGTTCGCTCTAGGGCGACGCCAAACCTCGGCAACAACCTCGACTGCAAGCAACAGACGCCGCCGCAACTCCGATGAGCCCCAGAGACTGTGCTCGTGCGCCCCATGTCAAGCCACTGCTAGGTTGAGCTTCTCCTCGACGCTGCGAACCTGGTAAGCATCCTCCTGCCCCTCCGGACGACCTGTAGCGCCGCGCCGCCGCAGACAGAACTCGCCCCCGCCAGTAGCCGCCGCCAGCGCCGCCCCGTTTTGGTCGCTTGATCCAGAGCCGTCAGATCTGGATCCAACGCATAGAATTAGATCATTTAGCGAAACGTTATGGGTAGATCTGAGCCGTGAGTTTTAAATAGATCCAACGGCGCGGGAGGGTGATCCTGAACGAAACGGTATCAGCCAATAGGATTAAGACGCGTGGCTAGGGTTTGAATTAAAACAGAATTTGAAAACAAATTTAGATCCAATTTTGAAATGGCTATAACTTTTGATTCCCACGTTAGATTTTTGCAAATTTTATGTCGTTGGAATCAGGGAGACAAGCTCTTTCTGTTTATACAATGTGTTTAGTGAAAAGTTTCTGTTAAAATGACTTTTTATGCAGAAACTTGTTTAGGACTATTTTGAGTATAGAATTTGTTTAGTAAATTGTTTTAGTGCTAAATAAGTTTTGTTAGCAAGTTTTTGACTTGGTTATGTTTCTGTATCATGCACTTGCTTGGTGGAGTTTTAAAAAAATCATCACTTTGCATTCTTGCATGCATGCATATATATTTTTGTTTGTATATGAATTGTGTGTAATTTTGTGCTACAAATTTTTGTGTCGATTTTGCTAGTGACTGTGATTGTGAAGAGTGCTACTCTCCCTATTACCAAGGCAAGTGGTACTTCATGAATATTTCCATCCCTATACTTTGTACAAGCATTAGAAATATTTTGCTAAGTCTTGCATGTTACTATTTTTTTGCCAAGTGTTATGTTGGGAAATCCTAAGTAGTTGTAGAATTGCTAGGAAATTTCCTAAGATAAGTTACTATGCCATGCTTAGCCTAGCTAGTAGCAAACAAGGGTTGGTAAAGTATATACATGCTAGGATGAATATATTTCTAAGTCTTTGGACTTAAGTTTTTCTTAATAAAACAACTAAGTCAATGAACCTCCTGGGTGGAATGGGACTTGAATGGTGGATTTTGGTTGAGTGGTTACACAAGGCCCATGGACATGGTTTGACTTGTGTATCTCACTTGTGGTATGCCACCCAGGAACAAAGGGATTTTGGAGGCCAAGTGTTGAGAAGCTTATAGTGCAGCCACTTGGCAATATGGGCTTTGCCTTGATCATATAGGTTGCTAGAACTTAGTCATTTGGACAGTTGGTGGTAGTGGGATGATAGGTTGGAACGCGCCCATTTGGCTAAGGGAAGGCTTCTGAAAGGTCCTGTCTTGGGAAACCAAGTCTGGTGGGGAAAGTGCACAACCTCTGCAGATGGAAAATCTAAGTACTTAGCCAAGTCCATGGCAATGGACAACTTGAGCATCAAGACATGGAAGCTATCAAGAATCTCATCACTCCAACTTCTAAGTAAAAATTTGTGGGTGAACAAGGGTAAAGGACCCCAATGTCTATTGGTGGTTTCTTGGGAAATGTTTTGACAAAGAAAAACTTAGTGATTTGAACTAATAGGGAAAAACTTATTTTGAGCAAAGCAAGCCAAGCTACACTTAGCCAAAATGCATATAGTAAATAGTCCACTTAAAAATTTACTAAGGTATCACTTGCCAATACTACTCCAAAGTATTGACCCACTGTGGTTGTAACTTGTGATGTTGCAGGTTACTCCGATGATGATTAGGTGTCATGAGTCTACACTCAACATGCTTGCCTGTGGCACATGAAGATGAAGACTTATGTTTATTTACTTATTCCAAAACTCTTGTATTAGGCCTGTGGCCTTGAGTTGTAAAAGACTATGTTTTATCTCTGGAATGGATGTAATAAATGACCTTTGTATCTGTGTACTTCATCTTAAACTGTGGATGCTAGCATTGATCCAGGGACTAGCATTGCAATCACAGGGATCCTTTTCCTTTACAAAGGAGGGATCTTACAATCTCTGAGCGAGGCATAGAGGTGAATCGGGACAAAATCAAGGCTATACTAAATATTACTAGGCCAACTCGCCTAAAGTACGTGTAGCGTCTCACTGATTTCATTGCGACAATGAGTCGGTTCGTCAGCCCGCTCGGCGAAAGAGCCGCACCTTTGTACAAACTCTTGAAGAAAACCGATAAATTTGTCTGGACCCAGGAAGCCGAAACTGTCCTACTAAGATTGAAATATCTAATTTCAAACTCACCAGTTCTCGCAGCGCCAGAAACTCAGGAACCTATATTACTCTACATTGTAGCAACCAACAAGGTCATAAGGGTGGTGACAGTAGTCGAGCGCGAGGAAGAAGGCCATGAGCATAAGGTGCAACAGACAACTTAATACCTGAGTGAAGTCCTGACAGAATCAAAACAACGGTACCCACATCTTCAAAAGCTAGCATATGGAGTGTTCTTCGCATCCAGAAAGTTACGCCATTATTTTTAAGAGCAGAAGATCACATGGTGAGCACCGCTCCCCTGCGAGATATAATCAATAACCGCGACGCCACATGACATGTTGCAAAGTGGGGAATAGAGCTTGAAGCTTTCGACATTGAGTACAAACTAGGTACAGCAATCAAGTCCCAAATACTTTCCGACTTTGTTGTTGATTGGACAGAGATGGCAGCAAACACAAGTCCTCTAGACTTGAAATTTTGTACCCTTCACTTTGACGGATCAAAAGCACGAGGAGGCTCGAGGGCTGGCGTGGTGCTGAAATCACCCCAAGGAGATAAGTTGTTCTACGTGTTGCAAATACACTTCACTTCAACCAATAATATTGCCCAGTATGAAGCACTGCTGCATGGAATACGCATGGCCAAAAACATTGGCATATTAAGACTCATGTGTTACGGAGACTCAGATTTAGTTGCTCAGCAAGTATCCGATATCTGCAACACAAACAAGCACATGGCAGCGTATAAAGCTGTTGTGGATGAACTATCTAAATCATTTGAGGATTTTGAGGTTCAACACATCCCTCGAGTAGAAAATGAGAAAGCAGACGCTCTATCAAGGATAGGCTCTGTGCGGAAACAAGTATCGGATGGTGCTTTCTTAGAGCATTGAAGGATCCCCTCCATAGTTGCAGTTGATGAAGACCATCCGACGAAATCCGACTCACCTTTAATAGAAGTTTTGGATGTAATTCCCAGCTGGACGAAACCCTATATGGATTTCCTGATAGATGGAAAACTACCCAAAGATGAAGTCTTGAGCCGGCAGATTATCTGACGAGCAAAAGCCTACACTATAATAAATGGTGAGCTCTATAAATGGAGTGTTTCTGGCATGTTTCAGCGATGTATTTCTTTGGAAGGAGTAGAAATCTTAAGAGAAATCGACGAAGGTGAGTGTGGTCATCATGCTACAACCAGATCCTTAGTGGCAAAAGCTTTTCGACACGTATTCTTTTGGCTTACAGCTAAGGCAGATGCCGATAAACTGGTCAAAACATGCAGAGGCCGCCAAAATTAGGCTTATCAGGCACATGTTCCAGCTGAACAGCTGCGAACAATCCCTATTACATGGCCATTCGCGGTCTGGGGGCTTGATATGGTAGGGCCGTTTCGCACGGCAAAATGTGGATTTACTCACCTACTAGTGATGGTGGATAAATTTACAAAGTGGATTGAGGTTAAACCCATAACAAGTTGCGATGGATCCACAACCAGAAAGTTTGTCGAAGACGTAATCATCATATTCGGATATCTGCACAGTATAATTACTGACAATGGGAGCAATTTTTCCATGGGTGAACTTGCCGAATTCTGCGAAGAACAAGGGATCCGGCTCGATATTGCATCAGTCGCACATCCACAAGCTAATGGACAAGTCGAAAGAACTAATGGCCTTATTTTACAAGGAATCCGACCTCGCCTCGAGGCACCACTTCGTCGGGCCACGGGGAATTGGTGGAAGAATTACCGACTCTGATATGTATTTTACGTACAACTCCTAACAGAACAATCGGCTATACTCCTTTCTTCTTGGTCTATGGTGCAGAAGCAGTTCTTCCAAGTGATCTAATTCATCAGTCTCCACGAGTCAAAGCGTATATCGAAGAAGATGCAGAAGATTCTCGACAAGATGATCTCGATATAATCAAAGAAGTACGCGTCGTTGCTGAGCAGAGATCTACAACCTATCAGCAAAAGTTCCGCAAGTATCATAGTTAGAGTGTGCAAAACAGTTCTTTCAGAAAAGGCGATTTGGTTCTTCGACTTGTGCAAAAGAGAGAGAACAAACTTTCCCCGATTTGGGAAGTACCTTTTATGATTATCAGAGTTCTGCATAATGGGTCATATTATTTAACCGATATGAGACCAGTCAAGGAAAGACCTAATACTCGGAAGAGAAAGAGAGCTGGTGGCAGCACAGACCCGGATGAAATAAACCGTCCATGGAATATTGCACATCTACGTCCCTTCTATTCTTATTTATATTTCCTTGTAATCATATATGTACATGTTCAAAGTGAAATTAAGTATTGGTTTCCTCATATGTTATATTTGAGAAGTTTTTGCCACCTTATTTCCAAAAGAGCATGTCATTTTTTCAAAAATCCTAGAATGCTTGAAAGTACTTTATGCTCATGTTCATTCTGGTTATGATTTTTGAATATCTAAAAAGTGTTACCTTAGGGTACAAAATTTAATTTATTGTCTATACTTTGGTTTTTTATCTGATTGCTTAAACGCGGGTATTTTCCAAGTAATGAGTTGTTCGTACTAGAAGTCGGCTTTGTTTCCTAGTTTAAACTGGTTTAGCAATTGCGCTCCGTTGCTCGGAAAAGTTTCTGTGCTAAAGGTTGGCCGACCCATGAAAGGGACGAGGCAGAGTGCCAGATAAAATGACAAGTACAGGCATAAAACACAAAGTGCTTTAGAAATTTTCAAGCACATGCATAAAAAATATGTAAACATAAAGTGCTACGATAGTAAAAGCATTAGTTTTTACAAGACGAGCACAAATAAAAAATTGTTTCCATCATTACATTGCCAGAAGTTTAGAATAATGCATAAAAACTGTTTATGCTGCAGAGTTAGGCAGTGGTGATGAAGAAGGTGGAGCGCTGGAGTCAACAGTATTGTCGCCCTCGATCTCAGACTTGGAAGCTGCAATGCTGCCTTCTGGCTCTTGGGGCGAGGGAGGCACGGTGATGGATCCGAAGAACGGCGTCGTATAATTGGTCATCTCTGCCACACGACAAGCATAACCTGCACAGGACTCTTGGATGGCCTTGATGTCCCGTGGGTTACCCTCATCATCCTCCTCGGCAATACTTTGGTGACATGCCAGATTTCCATCTTGCTCTGGTGGCTCATCACCATGGTAAGATCATTCTGGGCAGCAGTTCGAGCATAGGAGATCTTCCAGTCCTCGATAAGCTTCGGAATCTCCTTAACCTTGTGATACGTCCAAAACGTATCTACTTTCCCGAACACTTTTGCTATTGTTTCTCCTCTAAACTTGTGTGATTTGTATACAACTAACACAGACTGATGCTGTTTTCAGCATAATTACCTTGGTGTCTAGTTTTTGTGTAGAAAATAAACTATCAGGAAAAATCCTAGAAAATATGCCAAAAATCCTATTTCACCAGAAGATCCACGGAGCCAGAATACGAGACGGAGTGGATCCCTGGGGGGCCCACACCCCCTGCCGCGCGGGTGGGCCCAGCCCGTGCCGGGAGGGGGTGTGGCTGCCCCGGGCACCCCCTCGGCCTCCCTCTTTGCCTATAAGATGCCTCTTGACCTAAAAACTGAGGGGGGTTCGATGTTTTTCCAGAAAGAGTTCCGCTACGCCGGCACACCAAAAACCGCAATTCAGAACTAGAAACTTCGTTATGGCACCCTGACGGGATGGTGAATTTGGGGAGGATCATCGCCATCGTCATCACCAACGCCTCTCTATCAACCATCCATGTTTCCCTCATCCATGAGTGAGTAATCCCCCGTTTTAGGCTATGGGGATGGTAGGGATTGGATAAGTTCTATCATGTAATCAAATAAGATTTTTAGGGCATGGTGACTAGTATCTCTATTAGTGCTATTTGGCTTTGTTGCAACTTGTTGTGCTTAATGCTTGTCACTAGGGCCCGATTGCCATGATCTCAGATCTGAACTTATTATTGAATCATTATGATAGTATTGTTGGTGATCTTATCTGCAAGTTGTCTACACATCTCATTCTTCGGATCCAAAGGCCCCGAAGTGACAGAAATTGGGACAACCTGAGGGGATGGCTGTGATGTGAGGATCACATGTGTTCACGGAGTGTTAATGCTTTTCTCCGGTGCTCTATTAAAAGGAGCACCTTAATTGCCAGTAGTTCCCTTGAGGCCCCGTTGCAACGGGCTAGCAGGATAAAAGATGTTGTGCAAGTTCTCATTGTGAGCACGCATGACTATATATGGAGCACATGCCTATAATTGTTTAGTACTTGGATGCTTTATCTCATTTATCTGCAATTGCCCTAGATCTTGAAGTTACATGTTTAGACTCGTCCATGCAACGCCCGTCCATCCATCCATATGCCTACCGCACTCATATCCTACTGTTTGCTACTACTATTACTATTGCTCCTGTTTTACTACTGCTGTTGCTTTCCTGTTGCTACTGATAAACTTCTGTGAGCAAGAACTATTTCCAGGTGCAGCTGAATTGACAACTCAGTTGTTAAGGCTTGCAAGTATTCTTTGGCTCCTCTTGTGTCGAGTCAATAAATTGGGTAATACTACCCTCAAAGACAATTGCGATCCCCTATACTTGTGGGTCATCAAGACTATTTTCTGGCGCTGTTGTCGGGGAGCATAGATTTATTTGTAAGTTCACTTGGATCTACTATTGTTCACTGCTTCTCCTTTCATCATGGGGAAATCTCGTGATGGAAAGTTTCCTATTTTACCATCCACTACAAGAAGAGGTACAGTCCTAAACACCTCTGCTTCTCTTGATTCACCGTCTGTTACAAGTAAGCTTGTTACACCACCACCACATACTCATGCTACACACACTGCTACTACTGCTGAATCTGAAACTGCTTCTGATACTCATGATGTTACTTCTACTGTGCTTGATGCGAGTGGTTCATTAGGTCCTCTCCTAGATGCTACTATGGCTGGTCTAGGAAATACTGAAACTCCTAGTGAAGACACTGTTACACCTATTAGCTCACCTAAGTCTAGAGAGAGATACGATATTAATGATGGTTACATTGAGTTTACTGATGAATTTATTGAATAGTGCCGAAACACACATGGTGCTAGTGCTATTAAGAGTCTCCTTGAGAGACGTACCATTATTCCTAAATTGTCCTATGATCCTAAGTTTGCAACCTCTCCCATAGATATTAAAGATAAAGATTATGATTTCTCTCTTGATTTATCCTATTTAGACATTGTTGACAAAGAACCTTTTTATGGGACTGAAAATGAGAGTGCTGTAGCTCATATGAATGAGCTTTCCACTATGAGTTCTTTATTCTCTGATGATTTTAAGATGCGCTAGTACTTTGTTACTAAGATCTTCCCTTTTTCACTAAAAGGAGAAGCTAAGGATTGGTTTAATAGATTACCTCCTGGATCCATTGGTAGTCCTGATTGTTTGATTGCTTCTGTCTTCCAGAAATATTGTCCTCCCAGTGCTATACATGCTAATTTGCAGAATTTTTTTGATTTTAAACAGGGAGAAGAAGAAAAATTGCCCGAGTCATGGACTAGGTTCTGTGCCTTGATACATGCACATCCTAGATGTCCATTACCTAAAAAAAATCTTCTTGATATTAATTATATTGGACTAACTGATGATTCTAGGACATACCTACATAGTTTTGCTGATTGTGTTTTAAGGAAAAGAACTCCTACAGATGCTGAAGAATTAATGGCTAAAATAAGCAAGAATTATGATGATTGGACTTCAACTGAGCTAAATACACCTGAGCCTATTACTCCTGAACCAGTTGTGCCTGAAATAGTACCAACACCAACACCAAAGATGAGGGGAGTAATTGCATTAAATGATGAAGTGATGAAGGAAGCTAAGAAATTTCTAAAGGAGAAAGGTATTAGAGCTGAAGATGTGAAGAATCTACATCCTATAGAATAATTATGCAAGCCAATTCCCCACTCATCTACTATTGAGGTACACTCTCTCCACTTTGATGAAGATGATATTCCCTATGGTAAGCCTCCTAATCAATGCTTAGAGGAACTTGACACATTTATTGTTAAGCAAGGTAATTTTAATAAACAAGTTCAGAATAATTTATTGGAAAACTCTAGAGATATTAATGAGTTGAAAGATATTGTGGAAAGAACTGCTAATGATATTAAAATTCTTTGCAAACACTTTCAAATTGTTCAAACTCAAATTTATCAACTTGCTAAGGTACAAAAAGATATGCTAGTTAATGCCTCAGGAGATAAACATGATTATGGAATTAGAAGTAGGAGTGGTATAGATACTCAAGATCCTTTATATCCTGAAGGTCACCTTAAAATAATTGAGCATGATTCTCAACAAGGTGAAAGTAGTGGTAGTCCTCGTAAGAGAAAGAAAAAGAAACATAAAATAGTTGAGGAACGACTTGAACCTGCTGTAGATCCTAATAATATATTTGTCTCTGATGCTGAAACTAAGAGTGGTCATGATAAAAATGATCCTAATATCACACTAAGAACACTAGATACACTAAGGAAGATTTTATTGCTAAAAACATGGTAGTGAGAGAGAACCTTGGGTGCAGAATCCTATGCCTTTTCCAAATAAGAAACACAAGTCAAAGTAGGAAGAACACTACAACAAGTTTTGTGAGTGGATGAAACCTTTATTTTTGCAAATTCGTTGACTGATGCTATTAAGTTGCCTCCTTATTCAAAGTATATGAAGGATATTGTCTCTAATAAAAGGAAGATTCCTAATGAGGAAATTTCTAATTTGCTTGCTAATTATTCCTTCAATGGTAAGGTTCCAAAGAAACTTGGTGATCCAGGTATACCAACTATTCCTTGCCCTATTAATAATAATTATGTTAGAACTGCTTTATGTGATTTGGGAGCTGGAGTTAGTGTTATGCCTTTTTCTCTCTACAAGAGACTCCAGCTAGAAAAGTTGATACCAACTAATATATCTTTGCAAATGGCTGATAAGTGTACCAATATTCCTGTTGGTATATGTGAGGATGTTCTTGTTCAAGTAGCTCATAATTTCTTAGTTTTGACTGATTTTATTGTGCTTGAGATTCCTGAAGATGATAATATGTCCATTATTCTTGGGAGACCTTTTCTTAATACTGCAGGTGCTATCATCAATTGTAATCAAGGAAAAGTAACTTTTAATATTAATTACAAAGAGCATACTGTCTATTTCCCCAAGAAGGTTGTTAAGAGCTATTGCCTGAATTCCATTGAAAATATTGAGAGCATCAAGGTTGGAGAAATATATTGACTTATTCCACAAGAAAGTTTTGAAACTATTATGATTGGGACCATTGATATCAAGTTTGAGGTAACGTAATCATTTTGTAGAATGCAAAGTTTTTTTTATATAAGATTGTTTTGGTAACAAGACCTGATCAACCTTATTAACAAAAGGATTTTAATGAGCAAAACAATGCTTTCACTATGGTTATACTTGCTCACTTTTATTTTTCTCCTTCCTAGTCTTTGCTCTTTCTCTTGTTAGATTTAGTTTTGCTAGTTGTTTGCTTGTTAGAGTGTCTTAGAACTTCTGTAGTTTGGTTTTCATTTGCTTTTTGCTTCTTCTAAAAAAATATTTTCTGCGAGTAAATCAATTTTCATACCCTGAAAATTGGCCAAAAATAAAGTTTCCCAAAAAATCCCAGAAAATTCATTTTAAATTTTTCCTCAAAAAAGGGGCAGAGGGACACCTGAAGTGGCCCAGGGGGACCCACTAGGCCAGCACACCCCCTGGTGGTGCGGCCAGCCCCAAGTGGCGCCTGGCCTGGGTGTGGCCCACCTGTGGCCCTCCAAGATGCCTCATGTAAGGCCACGCGGAGATAAAACAAATTTTTTCCTCTAACATGGTGATCCCAATATCCAGCTGAGGTAGAAAGCCACGAGGTTTACCACTAGACGCGCAATTGCGGATTACTGATGAAGCGCGTCAGTGGATGCAGTGCAGTCCTTTGCGATCCGATCTTCCTGGTGTTGATCGTACAACACCTCTGCTGGTATCCACACGTGGAAGGAGGAGCACCGGCGGCGAACTTCTAGGTTCGGTACGACGGGAGGACTGCTGTGGAGCTAGGGTTTCCAAAACATGGAATGACCTAACCGAACAACGATTAACCTTTCTGGGTTACGGTGCTCCACTATATATAGGGAGTGAACGTGGGCTCCACTCTCGTGGCCCATTCACTAAAGCCCATATAACACTATTCACCGTGATTCCAACTCACTAACTCAGTCCTAATCCAGCTTGGGTCCAACCCAACCAGATTCCGGTTCAGATCCAATCCAAACTTGCTCCCGCTCTTAAGTGTGTGACCCCGCAGGCTCATGGCTACTTGGACACGATTGGAGCCTGACTCTAAATCGATCAGTCGGTAGCGGCTCCTAGCAGAACGTGCCGACTCCCAAGTACCAAAGAGTCATGACGACTTGCCTTTCCAATGTGACTTGTGTCCGAGTCCCTTTTGCCTCACGATATACCTTGTCAGACTATAGGCAAATATATGTCATCCCTTAAATAGTCCAACTCTCTTCTCGATCCGAGATAAGTGATTCACCCGACTAACTCTTAGTCGATCGCCTCGGTTAACACTTAACCGAGTCGTGCATGTCCATGCTTTCCGAATCATATCTTCCGAGAGGGCCCAGAGAATATCTCTCCAAGAGGAGGGGAAAATTCCCATCTTGGTTATTCACATCACACAGCTTGATTCTCAGTCGACCTGAACTCTTCCTTTATAACTACCCAGTTACGGATCAGCATTTGACGGAACCTAAGTCGGTGATCCTCAAATCGGATTATGCAATAACCTCAGGTCTAAGGATTACATTGATTGAGATATACAAATGACAACTTGTTCGTTGTACCTCAATATGGGTCAATCCGACTCGCTAAACTCTTTAGCCGAATCTGTGTAAGTTGGAATAGCATCTCCATGCCCATGACAAGTGGAACCGAGTCATCAAGCCAACTTTCACATTGGTCTAAGTTGTGTGTCCATCACAACCTCAATGACCAAGGATATTTAGTACAAACAACATGAATGCATAGTTCCACAACCGAATCACATATTCAATGATACACATCAGATGTTTATACAAGGACTACTTAATATCTTTATGAATGCAATGGGAAATATCATCATACATGATTGCCTCTAGGGCATATTCCCAACAGTCTCCCACTTGCACTAGAGTCAATCTTCTGACATCACATGTCTAAGAATCTAATGCCCATGGCTCTCAGGTGCGCCTCATGCTTCGGCTGTGGTAACGGCTTTGTCAATGGAGCCGCAATATTTGCATCCTTGTGTACCTTGCATAACTTGATATCACCTTGATCCACGAACTGGCGAATCAGGTGGTACCGCATGAGTATGTGCTTGTTCTTCTGGTGTTGTCTAGGTTCCTTGGCTTGTGCAATAGCACCATTGTTGTCACAATACACGTCCAACGGATCGGACGAGCCCTGAACCACACCAAGATCCATGAGGAAATTCCTCATCCAAACATCTTCCTTTGCTGCCTTTGAGGCGGCAATATACTCAGCCTCTGTTGTAGATGCAGACACAGTCTCTTGCTTGGAACTCTTCCAGCTCATAGCACCTCCATTTATAATAAACACGTATCCGTATTGCGAACAAGAATCATCAGAGTCGGTAAGATAACTCGCATCCGTGTAACCCTTTACACTGAGTTCATCTTCACCACCATAAACCAAAAACATATCCTTAGTCCTTCTCAAGTACTTTAGGATATTTTTAGCTGCTGTCCAGTGGATTTCTCTAGGATCAACCTGGTATCTTCTCACAACACTTAGAGCATAGGAAACATCTGGCCTAGTACAAATCATGTCATACATGATGGAAACGACTACAGAAGCATACGGAATCGCACTCATCCAACTTTGCTCATCAGTTGTCGAAGGACACCGAGTCTTGCTAAGTTTTACACCATGGGACATCGGTAAGAACCCCTTCTTAGACGATTCCATGTTGAACTTCTTCAACACTTTGTCCAAATAAGTACTCTAACTCAATCCAATGAGCCTTCTTGATCTATCTCTATAGATCCGGATTCCGAGGATGTATGTTGCCTCACCCAAGTCTTTCATTGAGAAACTCCTTTCCAATGATTCCTTGGTTTCTTGCAACATCTGGACATCATTTCCAATCAGTAATATGTCATCCACATATAAGATTAGAAAGTTTACTTTGCTCCCACTAAACTTCTTGTATAAACAAGAATCATGATCACTCTTGATGAAGCCAAACGATTTGACTACCTCATCAAAGAGAATATTCCAACTCCGAGATGCTTGCTTCAACCCATAAATGGATTTATGAAGTTTGCACACCTTGTCAGCATTAGCCGGATCGACAAAACCCGGGCTGTATCATATACACGTCCTCAGTTAAATTTCCGTTAAGGAAAGCCATTTTGACATCCATCTTCCATATCTCATAGTCGAAATAGGCTGCTATAGCTAACATGATCCGAACTGATTTAAGCATCGTTACGGGCGAGAAAGTCTCGTCGTAATCAACTCCTTGAACTTGTCAGAACCCCTTCGCGACAAGACATGCTTTATAGATTGAAACATTTCCATCCATATCAGTTTTCTTCTTAAAGACCCATTTGCACTCGACGGGTCTTGCACCGTCTAGCAGATCAACCAAGTTCCAAACTTGATTTTCATCCATGGACTTTAACTTGGATCTCATGGCTCCAAGCCATGACTCGGAATCAGATCCCACCATTGCTTCCGAATAATTTTCTGGCTCATCAGTGTCTAACAGCAATACATCATGAACACTTCGTAATCTTGCCGATCTTTGTAGTACAGGTGATGCTGCCGGCTCAGCTGCCACGACCGGCTCAACCTCCAAGGTTTTTACTGACTCGCTACTAGCCGGTTCCTCTCGAATTTCTTCGATCTCCACCGTGCTCCCACTTACTCCCCGACTGAGAAACTCTTTCTCAAGGAAGAAACCGTTCCGAGCGACAAACACTTTGCCCTCTTCTCGGTTGTAGAAGTAATAACCCAAGGTTTCCCTTGGATACCCCATGAAAATACACTTATCCGACTTGGCTGTAAGCTTGTCCGACTAAAGTCACTTGAAAAAAGCTTCACAACCCCAAATCTTAAGAAAAGACAAACTCGGCTTTTTGCCTGTCCACATCTCATGCGGTGTCTTCTCTACCGATTTTGATGGTACTCTGTTTAGTGTGAACGCCGCTGTTTCTAGACAATAACCCCAAAATGATAAAGGCAGATCTGTCTGACTCATCATTGACCGTACCATATCCAATAAGGTCTGATTCCGCCTTTCGAAACACCGTTCCTTTGCGGCGTTCCTGTCGGAGTAAGTTGAGGAACTATTCCACAACTTTTCAGATGGTCATCAAACTCATGGCTCATGTACTCGCCTCCTCGGTCCGATCGAAGAAACTTTATTTTCTTGCCGAGTTGATTATGTGCTTCATTCTGGAATTCTTTGAACTTTTCAAAGGCTTTCGACTTATGTTTCATCAAGTAGATATATCCATACCTACTAAAATCATCAGTGAAGGTAATGAAGTACTCATAACCACCCCTGGCTATCGTGCTCATTGGTCCACATACATCACTATGTACTAGTCCCAACAAGTCGGACGCCCTTTCGCAACTCTTTGCAAATGGTGTCTTGGTCATTTTGCCGAGTAGGCAGGATTCACATGTCTCGAATAACTCCAAGTCGAACGAAGTTAGGAGTACATCATCATGGAGCTTCTTCATGCGTTTCCAACTTATATGACCAAGCCGACAGTGCCAAAAGTAAGTCATATTCAGATCATTTGGTTTCAACCTTTTAACATTTATGTTATAAACTGACTCACCATCAAGATTCAAAATAAATAACCCGTCCTGGACGGGTGTAAAGCCGTGAAACATATTATTCAAATACAAAGAACAACCATTATTCTTGATATTCGACTCATAACCTTGCCTCATCAAACATGAAGCAGAAATAATGTTTCAACTTAGCAATGGAACATAATAACAATTATTCAGTTCCATAATGAATCCGGAAGGTAAATGAAGTTGCATCGTGCCGACTTCTAGTGTAGCAACTCTTGCTTTGTTGCCGTCTCGAATATCAACCTCGCCTCTTGCTACGCTCCTAGTTCTTACCAGTCCCTGCAACGAGTTGCAGATGTGAATAACTGATCCGGTATCATATACCCAAGAACTATTAGGTGCATCAGCAAGATATATATCTATAAAATTGCAAACAAGTGTACCTGAGTCAAAAGTCATACCTCCACTCTTGGCTTTGTTGGCCAAGTACTTGCTGCAGTTCCTCTTCTAGTGGCCATCCTCCTTGTAGTAGAAGCAAGTGGATCCGGCTGAAGGAGATGGCTTAGTCCCTGAGGAAGCGGTTGGGACCGGGTCCTGAGCCTGCTTTCCTCCTGACTTAGCCTTCTTCTTAGTCCAAGAACTCTTCTTGAACTTAGCCTTATTCTGCACCATCAACACTTGACTGGCGCCCTTTTTGAGATCCGCCTCTGCCTCTTGAGCATCCCATGCAATTCAGTGAGCTTCTTATCCATACCATGCATGTGGTAGTTCGAAATGAACTGCCCATATGCACTAGGAAGAGAGTTCAGAATTATATCCGTAGCGAACTCTTCGCTAATGGGGTAGCCAAGCCTCTCCAGAGACTGCACATAACCAACCATTTTGATCACATGCGGACTCAGTGGATCACCATCCATAAGCTTGCAACTCAGCAAAGCCTGAGAGACTTGATACCTCTCAATCTTCGCCTGAGCCTGGAACATACTTTTGAGGCTTTCGATCATATCGTAGGCCTCAACATGCTTGAACTTCTTTTGCAAGTCCGGTTCCATGTGAGCAAGCATAAGACAACTAATATCCGTGGACTCATCCTTAGCCCGACGGTAGGCATTGGTGGCAGCGACAGTCGCATTCTCATTCGGCTCATCTGGAAGTGGGTTGTCTAGGACATGGTCCTTCTTTTCTTGTTTGAGAACAATTCTTAGATTTCGATACCAGTTGGTAAAATTAGTGTCCTTCAGTTTATCTTTCTCAAGGATAGTTCTCAACGCAAAACCGGATATCTGAGAGTGACTACTACTTGGTGCCATGATCTACAACAGAAAATATGCAAAACACTTAAGATATGTATTCATAAAAGAGAAAACATATTAAACACTTTAATATTTTAATACTCCCACTAGAACCAACACCCCTCCGATGGTTACTTAGTGATTCAGGATCCTAAATAAGCAACTCGGCTAGTGAGATTTAGCATCACCGCTAGCCGCCAAGTGATCTAGGTAGACAACTCCTTGTCAATCGTATCTCATACGACTCATGTTGGAAGGGTGGCATCACATGCCCCGGCTCCCATCCGACCTTTCCCCGAGCCCCACAACAGTTGTGATAGACCCGTCTAGCTTACCGAGTGTTTCCGCAGTAAGATCCGACTCGAACCCACCTAGTCGAAAAGAATTGGAAGCACCTCAATTTTATGAGCCCACTACCAAAAATGTCCGACTTGTGATGGTGCAAACACTGGCGGGAAAACCGACTAGACCTTCTTTGAGGGATTGGATTTTACCAACTATCTAATAGAGGTAAAACAGAGACATAACAATGACACAAAATAAAGCAATTATAATGTGAAATGGTATGGCTCCCTTCATGGCGATCTCCATATCCACAAAGCCTGCAATCCGACTCGTGCCAACTCTTGTCACTTGTCGTCTTACTCCATGTCGCCGACATGTACAACGCGTTGCATGCCTTCTGGGCTCTCCAAACAGCTACACTAGCTTAGTAAAGTAAATTACAAGGAGAATCCGACATGCAGGTCGTTATACAATAATATGACAGCACCTAGGCTCTAGCTGGCTGACAAAAACCGTGATTCGCAGATCACATATGGATTACACACATACATCACATGCACATGAACCATACCTTTCACAACTTCCTGCCAAAACAAGTTATGCATAGATACAATATCTACCCGCATTGTGAAACTCGCAACGACATCTAAGGCGCTACCACAGGGCGAAGCCAGCGGTCCCGGACATGGATTCCGACCATTGTTCCGATTCGATCAAACTTTTTGATCTTTGATCACCGCCTCTGGATTTACGTGTCACAGTCTACCCCGATGGCGGAAGCCGACCGGTAGGGGTATGTTGTTCCACAACCTCGGCAGTATGATCACGGAAATTAGATCTACCATTCCCCGAGTATAGTTGATCCAATCAACCTCGTACAAAACCGATCTATCTCATAGATCGACCACCAAAATAGCACATAGATCTCATCTACAGCCAACCACATATCACATATGCGAGATCTCGAGCCTAAAACTAGAAGCTAAAATTTCCTCTAACGTGGTGATCCCAAGATCCAGCTGAGGTAGAAAGCCACGAGGTTTATCACTAGATGCGTAGTTGCGGATTACTGATGAAGCGCGCCAGTTGATGCACTACAGTCCTTTATGATCCGATCATCCTCGTGCTGATCGTACAGCACCTCTGCTGGTATCCACACATGCAAGGAGGAGCACCGGCGGCGAACTGCTAGGTTCGGTACGACGAGAGGACTGCTGTGGAACTAGGGTTTCCAACACATGGAATGACCTAACCGAACAACGATTAACCTTTCTGGGTTACGGTGCTCCACTATATATAGGGAGTGAACGTGGGCTCCACTCTCTTGGCCCATTCACTAAGCCCATATAACACTAGTCACTGTGAGTCCAACTCACTAACTCAGTCTTAATCCAGCTTGGGTCCAACCCAACCAGATTCCGGTTCAGATCCAATCCAAACTTGCTCCCGCTCTTAAGTGTGTGACCCCGCAAGCTCATGGCTACTTGGACACGATTGGAGTCCGACTCTAAATCGATCAGTCGGTAGAGGCTCCTAGCAGAACGTGTCGACTCCCAAGTACCAAAGAGTCATGACGACTTGCCTTTCCAATGTGACTTGCGTCCGAGTCCCTTTTGCCTCACGATATACCTTGTCAGACTATAGGCGAATATATGTCATCCCTTAAATAGTCCGACTCTCTTCTCGATCTGAGATAAGTGATTCACCCGACTAACTCTTAGTCGATCGCCTCGGTTAACACTTAATCGAGTCGTGCATGGCCATGCTTTCCGAGTCATATCTTTCGAGAGGGCCCAGAGAATATCTCTCCAAGATGAGGGGCAAAATCCCATCTTGGTTATTCACATTATGCAACTTGATTCTCAGTCGACCTGAACTCTGCCTTTATAACTGCCCAGTTACGGATCAGCGTTTGACAGAACCTAAGTCGGTGATCCTCAACTCGCATTATGCAATAACCTCAGGTCTAAGGATTACATTGATTGAGATATACAAATGACAACTTGTTCGTTGTACCTCAATATGGGTCAATCCGACTCGCTAAACTCTTTAGCCGAATCTGTGTAAGTTGGAATAGCATCTCCATGCCCATGACAAGTGGAACCGAGTCATCAAGCCAACTTTCACATTGGTCTAAGTTGTGTGTCCAGCACAACCTCAATGACCAAGGATATTTAGTACAAACAACATGAATGCATAGTTCCATAACCGAATAACATATTCAATGATACACATCAGATGTTTATACAAGGACTACTTAATATCTTTATGAATACAATGGGAAATATCATCATACATGATTGCCTCTAGGGCATATTCCCAACACCTCCTCCCAGCCACCTTCTTTCTCTCTCCCGAGAAACACCAGAAAACTTTCTCAAGCTCGAGTTCCTGCTATTCTTGTTCTCGATTTTCGATCTCCTTGCTTAGCCAATCTTTGCTGCTAATTTTTGTAGGGATTGCTCCTTGGTATGTGCCTCCTCCGCTTGTCCAATTAGATTTGTGATTGATAGATTGTCTCTTGAGTATGTTGCTGCTATAGGTGTCAGGTTGTGTGAGATTGAATGCTTGTTCTATGATTAGAGATTTCATTTTGATGCATGTGTAGCCCTCTAGCAAGTTCCTATAGTAGTTCTTCATCATTTATCATCTTATAAATCACTTGGTTTCATGTTTGTCTAAAAATTTCAGAAAAGAAGGGTCATGGACAACCACACCTTTGGTGAAATATTTCAGAGTGATGCACCTAGGAGGGCAAGGCCTTCAAGATCATCCTCACGAGATAGGACCTCATACATTGAGGATCTCATTACACCGTGATTTAGCGACGAGGGAGATGAGGGGGATGCGCACCCTTCCACCTTTCCTTGTCCAACCTTTTTGCGGGCTGCTGGGATTCTCAGTGATTTCCTAACCTTGGTTCGGAGGGTTGGATTAACGAGTTATATGCAGGATGAGAGTGAGCAGTATGCTACGTTCACTAAAACCATTGTGGAGAGCTTCTCTTTTTCTAACAGCCTATTCAAACCAAATGTGTCTTTCAAAATCTATAACAGGACTTACTCCATGACATTGAAGAAATTTTGTGAGATCCTAGGTATTGGTACAACTGGGACGGTGAAGAAGATTCCAGCTCAACCCACTGAGTTTTTGGAGCTCTACCACGGGATAACAAATGATGATGACCGTAGAGCCCAGCGGGGAAAGATAAGAAATATTCAACTCCCAGCTATCAGGTACTTTGCTTATTATCTTGCCACTAGTGTTCTTGGTAGGGAGAACACTAGCAATATTTCCAACTACCATTTGGCCTTCCTAGCTGCTGCTCTCAACAATGAAACCAGGTACAATATTTGTTCTCTTATTGCTCATCGCTTAGCTGCTAAGGGACCCATTTATGGGGGAATTATTGATGCACATGTTGTTGCTGCCTTAGACCTTGCTGTTGATCCAAATGATACAATTTTTGATCCTCAGAGGCTTGATATTTCTGCCATGAAAGCGCATCACTTTGTCACTGCTGGCTCTACCCTTGAGAGCCTAGTTTATAGAATTTTGTTTACTGACGGGGAAGAGAGAGAGATCCCTCTGCCCCAAACCACTTTGTTCAGTATTTCCCAGGGACCTTTGTCATGCTCCAATGAGGAGATAGATGAGAAGATGCGCATTCTTGGTATCCACGGACACTATCAGGTGGACACGCCCTCATACGACCCCTCTATGCACTACACAAGGGAGTCGTAGAGCTCGTACCCGGACGAAGGGGCCACCTCGTCATATTACAGAGGTGCACCTTCTTGGTCACCATGGAGGAGAGCCCCTGTTAGGCCAAAAGCCTAAGCTTGGGGGGAGGTATACCGACATCACACTCATATATATATATATATATCATGTTTCGTTGGTTCTTTGTGTATCCATTGTTTCGCTTTCTTTTTTGTTTTTGTTTATGCTTTCTCAAAACACAAAAATACCAAAAATATTTTCATTGTTTATTTTGGTTTGTTTCTTTGCTTTTTATCTTTGGTTTGCCTTAAAGAAAAATCAAAAAGATTTTGCTTTGTCTTTTTTGCTCTGTTTGCTTGCTTTAGAAAAATCGAAAACACCAAAAATATTTGTTGTTCTTCTTAGGTTGTGTGAGTTCTTTGCAGGGTTCAGCTGTCCTCAGTGGAGTTTGGGATTCATGTTATTATTCAAGACACACAAGTGAAGGGCAATAATGAAGATTAAGACAACTTGAGGAGTGGTAAGAGGCTGGTAACAAACTCTATTTGTTCTCATTTTTGTACATATGCTCATCATTGTGAGCATGCTTAGTCTGTTCATGTAAGGTGTACGTTATTTATGGATGCTTAGTAGTTCTTGCTTTCTTGTGATTAAATCCAGCTTGCTAATAGTTTGTAGCATGTCTTATGAATGTTTGCTTGCATTGTTCTATTCATAATTTGGTATGATATTGTGGTATCCTCCTCTGAATGTTTCATGAGAATCGACTTGGCACATGCTCACGCATGCATATGACTAAACAATAGTCAGTAAGCCTCAATGATTTATTTTTCCTCAGAGTTATGGTATCACTTTCTTGCCATAATTAGTCTGTTTTGTTGCAAGCATGATTATGACGGCTATTGCTCTCTCATTTGTCGCTCCCTCTCTACTACTAGCCTTCACTTGCACTAAGTATGAGCTCTACTTGTGCATCCAGCTCCCCAAAACCAATATTGCCAACAGTGTCCACCACACCTACCTATTAGTATCATTTGCTATTAAGTGCATATTCATTATGCCTTGTTTTCTTCCAAATAAAATGTTTGACTGTTTTGAGAAAGTTAGTTAGTAAAGCTCTACCGAACTTGATGGCACACTTTATTCCTTGCACTTAATAAACCTGAACCGTTGTGACCATCCATGAAAGTTATATGCTTGCAAATTATAGGCTGGGAGTTAGCCCGTGCTGTCATGGGGAAGGCTTTCAACACCTATGGATACATATCCAGTTGATATCATGCTCTTTTGTTTGCGTGTGTCGTTGGTGTGAAATAAAAGGGGAGCTTGTGAGTTCATGGAGTATATATATGTGTTAGATAAATGACTGGGCCGCTAGCCTAAGCCATGCCTAATCATGGTGGAAACTTGCATCATAACCATAATGAGCAATCTGTGAAGCATCCTCAATAAAAACCTATGCAAATAGAAATAAAAAGATCGCTGAGATGCTCATTGTTTGTTTGCCTTGTCATTTTGATTATGGGATAGCACTTGTATCATGTGAAAGCGGTACCCTATTGGCGGTTCTCTATGATATGCATGTATTTACAATGACAAGAACTTACAGGTAACACAAGTTGAGTAGCATGAGGAGCGGTCCTCGTACTCAAGGGACATGAGATTTCCAGTTTATGGTCTGTCAAGCATATAACTCATATTGGACCTCACTTTCACCTTAACCATATAAAGATGTCTATGATAGGGGCAATGAGAGCTCAAAGCTAATGAGTACCTTACTTTCAGCATTTGGAAGCCTTTCAAACTTTTCAAAACCTTTTCACTCTCTTGTTGAATCACCACTTATTCTATGAGCACCTTCTTGAGAGCATAGTTGTCATTCTTGTGTTTATCTCAAAACTTGGTTATTTATGTCACGACTTTGATGCTTTTACCTCTGATATCTTTGCTTCTAGTCTTCACTTGAACTTTAGTGGTACCTTGGCATTTATATTGTCGTGGGAATAGTCACGGCAGATGCTGCAATCGGCAGCGAGTAGTAGAACGAGGGGCAAGGGCGGCCAGCCATCTGCGGTGCGAGATGAGGGAAAAGACACAGGGTTTTACCCAGGTTCGGCCCCACGGAGGGTAAAGACCTACTCCTGCTAGATTGTATTATCAAGGTGTTACAAAGGGCGAGCTCGGCGGCTAGGCAGCGAGTCGCTTGGGTGTATTTGGGAACGTATCTCTACTCACCCTATAGGGAGGTTTATATAGGCTCACCTCCCCTAGGGTTTACATATCTCAACCGATTCGGTTACAGCTTCAGTAGTCGTTTAACCTAGTCCGACTGGGCCTATCTACTCGCCTGGGCCTTCAGCTTCCAGTCGCTCGGTACCTTGCTGGGCTTCAATCCACTCGCCGTTCTGCAGGCCCACTCGCCAGCTCACGGGCCAGTCGGAAATGCCCTGCTGGGTATACCCCAGTAGGCATATCCCCATCAGTAGTCCCCGAGGCCGTCGCCGATTGGGCGTAGGTGGCTGCTGACAGTCGGAGTATACGGCTTCAGAGTAGGCATCCAGTCGAATCGTCGGCGGGCTCCTGTATAAAGGAGGAAATGCGGTGAACCAAGTCGCGGTTTGGGCGAGTCGAGTCGGCGAGATGCGGTCATAGTGATTGACTTGGCGAGCCGAGTGGCTGGAGTTGGACCGTCAGGCGCGGTCAAACTATCCGTTGAGGTAATCCAACGGTAACTTTCGGCGTAATCATCGCGCGGTAACGGTCTCCTGATTTGGCGGGTAACTCCCGCTATATAAGGGGAATGCATGGCAGGCAATCATAAAGCCAACTGCCCACCACTTCTTCCGAGTGCGCGCACTTTCCTTCCTTCGCTCCGCGATCCAGTCGACCTGAAATCCTCCGATCTCCAACCAACCTCTCGTCCATGGCCCTTTCCACCGAACCGTGGGGTAGGTCCAAGTGCACGAGGGCGCAGCTGGCCTCTTTCGAAGAGGCCGGGATCCTGCGAGCCGGCTATTGGCGTATCCCCGCAGCCGGAGAAACGACCCCAAACCCGCGAGAGAGGGAATTCGTCTGTTTCACCAGTCATCTCGAGCGGGGGCTAGGGTTTCCCACGTCTTTGTTCTTCCGGCGCTTTTGCGCCTACTACGGGATCCAGCCTTCAGATCTGGGTCCCCACAGCATCGAGCAGCTCGCCATCTTCGTGGCGTTCTGTGAGTGCTACTTGGGCTGCCGGCCCTACTTTCCCTTGTGGCAAGATCTGTTCCACGGACGGATCAGCCGCGAGGAGGCAGGCGGCCCAATGCTAGCCGTGGGCGGCTTGACGTTCCAGCTCAAGTCCAAAGCTTCTTTCTTTGATCTGATGCTACCCGCCAAGGCAGCGAGCGACTGGAAGAAGTCGTGGTTCTACGTGGCCGAGGCGACCCCGGAGGACGAGGTGGCGATCCCGCGGTACTCGGCCAATCGGTCCGAGCCGCGCCATCTCCAAGTCGGCAAGTTCCCCGACGACCAGCGGATGGTCGTTGACGAGATGCTCCAGACCATCCGTGGTCTGAAAAAGAAGGGCCTTCAGACGATAAACTTGTACAATTGCTGGCTTGGGCGACGGCTCGTTCCACTCGCCCAACGCGACCACTATATGTACCAGTACACGGGCCAGGGAGACTCGACGAAGGCCTGCCTCGACGAATGGAAGCTGGAGGATTATCTCCCAGCGTTGAAGAAGATCACCCAGGCGGTGTACCTGGATGCGCAGGCCGGGGTCGCCCCCTACACCGCGAAGCGTCCGGCTCCAACGGTAATTTCTTTACCTTGTTCGCAGTCGCAGTGTATGCAGTCGCGTTAATTCTGATTCTGTTTTGTATTCATCGCAGCTATTCCAAGTGGTGGAAGGGTGGCTCCCACCTTCGGATGATGAGAGCCCGGGGCCATCCGCCCAGGACATAGGCGAATCGCCACCCGCGAGGGGCAACGAGGATGACGAGGACGAGTCCGAAGAGGAAGTCGCCCCGCCGGTCCGAAAGACCCGCGGGCAACGTCAGCGCGAGATCGAGGCGAGCAGAAGCCTTGAGCGTCATGATAACGAAGACGAGCTCCCAGAGACCACCTCGCGTCGTCAAGACACTCCGTCGAAGAAGAAGAAGAAGAAGAAGAAGAAGGAGAGGGAGGCGAGGGCCCCCTGAAGAAGAAAACGAAGCCGTCGAGGACGGCCTCACCGCCGCACTCGGCGAGCAGCTCCGCGCGCGATTTTTCATATTTTATTGATAACTCAGATAAATCTCAAAAAATAGGATCTGGAGCTTAATTGCCTGTAGTATATGCACAAAAATTGGCTAAAATTCTTGATGAGTTTAGTTCTGTCATAAAAATTCGTGAAACCTGCTGTACCGTTTTGACAGATTTTGTTTGTTGCTTATATGTTGCTATGTTGTACTCTAGTATTGTTCCCAATGCTTTCAAACTATTTTGTGGTTATATAATGCTATATTTAGACCCCTGTAATGTTATTATACAAGTGTTTGATTGTGTGTTGATCGCTTATGATTGTTTGCTTGTTTGTGACATTGAATGCTTCATATATTTATGGGTAGGATTATTTTCTTAGTTGTTTCTTTCCTATAGAATCTATTCTTCCCTATCTTGAACCCTTGGAGATATAATGATGTGTTAAGTGGAAGGTTTGACAACACAATGCATTTAGGAAGGGAATGCTCCACCTAATAGAAAAAAAGGATGTGGAAGTATGAAGTGTTGCACATGATGTTATGTAGTAGATTACCCAACCTGAAAGTTGAAGTATCGATAGCTTAGTTTTAGTAGTAGCTTTGTTGATTGAATACATGGGAGTATACATAGAGCATTAGTTCGTGCCCATGGAAACATTCTTTAAGGCAAGTAAGAATTGCCGAGTGATAGAAAAACGTGATTCACCTATCCTCATACAGGGTAATGATTTGGGTGCAGGATGGATTGATCACCATTCCTACTACTCTTATTATTCGCTCTTGTACTGTTGGCTTTGCGAATCTTGAGTGCCCTTTTCAACCTTAGCAGAGAGTCGACGTTGAGCCTAAACCCTAGAATGGTATATTGTTACACCCTTCTAAAAGCATCCATTGCTAAGCATAGGATGTACGGTAAGGATGAATCCCAACCGTGAATTATGGGCACCGTGAAGTAAACATTCCCTATTTGCCCACCATGAGAGTTTTGCTAGTTTAAGAAGTGCTTTATCGGAAACTATCAATCATGATGTTTAGAATGTGCTAGAGACATTGTGCCAATAAAAGTCTAAAGGAGAACCAATCTGAGCTAAGTGAATCCTCGAGAAGTGACCTATTCAATTTCTTTTAAGGGTGGTAGCATCCTAAAGGATCCCGAACCTTTCTTTCTTTCTAGCCTTCCCAAATCTCGGGACGAGATTTCTTTTAAGGGTGGTAGTCTGTCACATCCCAAAATTCTCCTAATTTTGGAATGTGAAATAAATAAATAAGTTTGATTGATTGTTTGACTATGTTGAAAATTCTCAAAGAGAAGAACCTTTTTTAATAGAAAATCCTCTCAACCATGAATTCAAAATCTTATATTCTTTTGTTAAGACCTAAGTAGCCATATAGGCAAAAGGGCATGGATTGATTATGGATTGTAGAATTGGTGTGCAAGATTTCAAAATGAAAATCATGAAGCATTCATAAGCATTTCATCCATGCAAAGTTCTCACAAACTGAATCCAAATCCTGGTATCTAAATCCTATAGTTGATTCGCCCAAATGTTCCTAAGGGTAACTAAATTGACATTTTAAAACCCACTATTGCTAAGACAGCGATTATTGCTAAATTATAGCCTAAAAGGATCCAATTAATATTACAAAATTTTAGAAACAAAATTGAGCTCATTTAGAGCTAGTATGAAAAAGTTATGGAACAAATACAAACACATAAAGATATAAATAAAATGAAATATACAAGGATTTATAAATCCACTACTTCCAAACTAGTAAAAAGATTACAAATTTGATCCTATAATGATCTATTCGATTTTAGAAAAATTTAGAAACAAGAATCATGTCATTTGGAGTTCGTATGCAAAAGATATGAGGGAAACAAGTAAAAAAAAAACGAGCCAGCGGCCCGGCAAGGGACCGACTGGACCAGGCCACGCGCGCGCGTACGGGATCGATCGGATTGCTCCAAAAAGAATCTGTTTTGTTAAACCTATCTCTACTCAAACTGCTATAACTTTTTATCTACAACTCCGAATCGACTTCCGTTTGTTTCTACTTGTTCTCTACTCCAAGGACTATCTCTAAACCATCCGAAACCTCCATATAAACTCGTGAGGCCATGGCTGTATGAGTTTCTATTCTCGAAATCCCGAATCTACATATTTCCGAATCTTATTTCGCTTTTTAACCCATCTAGACTTCGTCGTTTGCCTTCGGTAAAAAAACGAAAGTTGTAGGAATCGTCGAAATCTTTCAATCCCGACAAACCTCACCTCTTTTCATCCACCACAGCCGGAGAATTTCGTATCGCAATATTTCAGATCTTACGGTGTAAATCCAAGATCTACTCGCGCTCGTTTCTTCAAATCCAAATTCCTTTGGTGAGAAGGTAGGAATAATGATTCCCCACAACTTTCATGTTCTGAGTTTTTCAATTTGACCTACGGATTTGTCTCTCTAACACAGATCAATTTCTTGTCTATTGTGAGCCAAAATCGGGTCAATCTCTTCTTCTAGCCACCGGATCCTATCCAGACGGTCGAGATCCAATCAAACCGGTGTGTGCCATGTCGTCATCCCGGTCATCTTCATCATCAACGCCACATCAACATAAGGTCAACATCTAGTCCCAGTCAGCATGCAAAGTCAACCTGTTCAGTCAGCGGAATATTCCCTAGAATATTCCGTTCGAATTTAAAATTGCATATTATAGATCTAACTTGTAAAATTCATTAGAAATTCATACCACGTCCAAAAATTTCGTATAATATATCAAATTGAAGATAATTTCACGTAGAATCATCTTATCAGAATAGATCTAACTTTTATTATACATGGTTACTGCAGTAATTTAATTAGTTTTAATGGTCTTTTAGGTTAATAAATTCATAAGAAATTATCTGTAACTCCGAAAAATATGAATAATATATCAAATTGAAGCTACTGTAATGTAATTTAAGAATATCTGGTTGGATCTAGCCTTTGCAGATTATTTAACCCGTAGCAATTTAATTAGTTTTAATGGCTTTATAAATCATTAAATTCATAGTAAATTAATTGCTTGTCACAAAAATATAAATAATATACCGATAGAAAGCTGGTTCCATGTAGATCATCAATCTGCAAATGGTTCAGTAAAATACTATAAGGTTTCGCAGCAATTAAATAAATGGTTTAATGGGTTATTTAGAGTAATAAATTCATAAGAAAATAAATGCTATTCAGAAAATTACAAATAATATGTCCCTGAAATCACAATTCCGTGGAGATTACAGATATAATTTTAGTTTGATTTTTAGGCAACAGAAACTGTATGAATCATTTAAAACCCATTAAACACTATTTAATCATACAAAAAGATCTATAACTCCGATTAGGGTGAATCCAACGCCTACTGGTTCGTATTAATGTCCTCTATCCAGTAAACCCAAGAAACAAATTTAATTCTACAGTTAGAACAGGCGTTACAACAGAACTATCAAAACCCTTATATTGGCAAGTAATCATTAATAACAAGTACCCTATTGCATTGAATGAACTCATACATGCATCATATGATATATTAATGTTCATAAAACTAATTATAACCATTGTGTCATGTTAAATCATCATGCATGTTTTCGATCATCCTTGTTGTGTTTGCTATGTTTGCAATTGTTTTGATTGGAACTACCTTGTCCTCGTATTAGATTGTTCGGAGAGTGCGATTGCTGCGGAGAAATACAATCAACACCCATATTATCAACATAAGGCAAGTTACACCACTTGTTCATAATTTTGTCCCAGTTTTGATTCTATGCATGTGATCTTCAAAATTCTGTAGTATGCATGTGTAGGATGTTCTAGTAGATTTTCCCCTTAGTATTATTTTGCAAGTGCGATGATTTTGTAGTATGCCATGAGTAGCTCTATACTTAGGATTTCCCGTCCTAATAGGTTACCCCTGTTTTTGCTAAGTATTGCTTGCTATGCTATATATACAAAATACCGTTGGGGGGTTCGAAAGACAAAGAATTTTTCTAAGTATAAAGGCTCTCTAGAGTAAACTTTTCTTCTCAAATCCACTTCAAAATAAAACTAAGTTTTCTTATGGGCGGAATGGTTGTCGGGTCAACGAGTGAGATTTTCGTGGAGGACGGCCGCCCAGGAATCAAAGAAGTCTGCCATGTTTCAGAATTCAGAAGCTTCCAGTGCAACCACAATAAATTATGGGCTCTGTCTTGGCCTAGTACTTAGTGGGAAACCTCACCTGGGTACCAACATTTGGAGGTTCTTGGCACGGTTGGATCCAGAAGGTAGAGGGGCTACTAAGGGAAAGCCTCGCCATGGTCTTGTCTGTAAAAGGACGATCGTGGATTGTGGGTAAAGTGCACAAACTCTCGAGAGTATTGCAATCTGATCGATCAGCCGTGTTCACGGAAACAGAACAACATTGAGCATCTGAAGGATGGAGCCTCTGAAGGATCTTCCTCTCTATTTTCTAAAACAAAGTTTTGAAACCCCATGGCGTGAGTAATATCGCTAATGGGTGGGAATTTGGGAACTTGGCGTGTAATATCCAAGTGACGCTTGGTGCGTAATATCCAAGTGTTTGGTTGTTTGGACACTTGGTGAGTAATATCCTCGTGTGCCATTCGACCCTATTTTATCTAAGCAAATGTTTACAAAGTAGGGTAAAACTCTCCCTCTTTTTTCTCCATACTTAGAGAAAATTAGCTTTATGCAAATGAACTCCAAAGCCTAAACTAGCCTTGCATGTAGAGTTAGTCTTTCCTTCCTTGGTGTAATTTGCCAATACATTCAAAGTATTGTCCCAACTTGTTGGCTGCACGTTTCATGTGCAGAATTTCGGAGATCTTTGAAAGGTGCGCTAGGATCGCGGGTCTTCACTCAACCTGCCTGTGGCATTGATGGGACTCCAAGTTGTATTTATATCGCTTCTGTTGTAATAATGTAAACTCTGGATTATTTGATTCATGTAATAAAGACTTGTGTTTTACATGATATTTCATCGATTATGAGTGCTAGCTATTGATCCAGGGACTAGCATGTTATTCACAGGGACTTAGGATCTTACTTGATGCGAGGTCACTACAATATTTGATGTAGGTAAAATGTTTACTACACCAAGAGATTACTAAAGAATGGAATTTGAAAGAACACCAAACATTTGATGATGGTGATCTACTTCAAAGTGCAAGTCCAAAGACATTAGTATTTAACTATACATGCTTTGGACTATGTGTCATGTGTATGGCTCCACTATTGATGTTGATAGATTCTTTCAAACAGAAAAGGAAATACTGAAAGAGAATCTCATAAATATATGGCAGAAAAGAAAAGATTAGAATTGTTCAGCTTAGGTATATAGAGGATATATGTGTTATGGTTGTATTCTTTGCTTGTTAAATAATTTGGTTCTTAAGTATTAGATACTCAATTTGTTGGTGTGAATCATCATACGAAACAACACAATTCATGAACTACAATGGCCTAAGTAACCAGCAAAAGAATATGTGATGATGTTCATCAAGAACAAATAAAGGGTTATTGTGTTGCTCACTGAAATCAAAGCTTTCCTTCAAGATTTGTTTTATAAGGTATTATGAGAACAAAAGGGTTATTCAAATAATTTTCGTAATCCATAAAAGATGGATGATTTACAAATCTCGTTGGAGAAATCACATCCATAAAACTAGTGCTAAAAATGTTGAAAGGCAAATTGATTGAAAGATGACTTAGGAAGTGACATCGCCGTTTAAATTATATTGGAAAGAAAACATGAAGAAACTCCATGTGGATGGAATTTTGGAGTCTTTTGATTTTTTATCAAATGACGCTTGTGAAACTTTCCTAGAGATAATTAAAACTCCGTTCATAGGCCAAAAGGGAACGAATAACTAGATTATTGGAATTTTTACATATTTGATGTATGAAGTCCATTACGTGTCGGCAAGAGCGGTGTATTTCAACTTCATATGCTTTCTCCAAAAATTCGAGTGAATATATGAATATTTACTTAATGAGGATGAAGTGTGAAACATTTGAAAAGTTCAAAAACTTTCAAGATGAAGTGCAAAATCAATGTAACAAGAAAATAAAGAATTATGATAGGACCATAAATGAAGATATTTGAGTTACAAGTTTAGCATAATACCTTAGATTTGAGGAATCGTTCCATGGATTTGCATTTCCCGAAACACCATAAGAGTATGGAGCGTTCTAGATATGTAATGAAACCTTGTTTGACATGGTAAGATCAAAGGTGTAATTTATAAAATTGCCATTATATTTTAAAGATTAAAGCTTTAGAGACTACTGTTCTTCCACTAAAAAGAGCTCCATCATAATCCATTGAAATGACACCATATAAAGTTATGGTTTGGGATAAAACCCGAGTTGTCCTTTTTTATACATTGGTATGCTATGCATAAGAAAGATGTTTGAAACCAAAATCAGATGAACATATCTTTGTATGTTATTTCGAATAATCATTGAGTATTCCTCCATAACACCAAAGATAAAAATGTTTGTCGCTTAGAACGTCAAGTTTCTTTGAGAAAGGAATTTTCCGTGAAAAGTTAAGTGGGAGGACAATAGAACTTTGATAAGGTTAAAAGAACCTTAGCTATATGTGCAAAGTTGCGCAGCGCCGAAAAGTGTTCCAGAGGCAGCAACAATGCTCATGGCTCACGTGCCTCAAAGGTTGTGGTCACGGAAGTCTAAGTTCCTATTGAACCAAGTAGGTCGGATAAACAATCAAATCCAAGATTTGAGGGTTGAATCATTATTTGACAATAATGGACCAACTACATGCAAAGAAGCGATGATGGGCCCTGACTCCGTCAAATGGATTGGAGCCATAAAATCTGTGATAGTTCCATACACGAGAAATCAAGCTTTGAACTTGAAAGACCATCTGGAAAGGTGTAAAACCTTACAGTCGTGTTTGGATCTATAAAGAAATAGACATGGATGTTTCACATCTATGAAATAGTCGACATGTTGGAAAAGAGTTCACAACAATGTTCAAAGGTTGGCTATGACAAGATTTGATCTTTCATAGCAATGTTTAGTCTAGACGGATTAATGTAGAAACCACTACATATAATTTTGTTATGTGGTAGTTGAATAAACAAAACAAG
Organism: Avena sativa; assembly: GCA_916181665.1. Classification (NCBI taxonomy): domain Eukaryota; kingdom Viridiplantae; phylum Streptophyta; class Magnoliopsida; order Poales; family Poaceae; genus Avena; species Avena sativa. The sequence continues at coordinate 178,180,452 of OV702284.1, read as the reverse complement.
TTCTTCTGATAGAATTCTTGCCTAGGACTGTACATAACACGGTCCATAGGGTTTTGTTAATTCAAAGGATGTTAAAAGCGTATGCAAACTACAATGGTTTAAGTGAGGATCGTGGAGTTGGAATCTTCACCATGATGAAACTATTAAAAGAGTTTAAATTCATCAGAGGCGATGAAGATGCTTGCATTTGCAAGAAATTAAGTGTGAGTGCTAAGATATATTTCTAATACATTATGTGGAAGACATATTGTTGATTGGAAATGATGTATCTTTTATTAACACATGTTAAGAATTTCATCTCGATGAAATACTTAGGCAAAACCTGAATATTTGGCATCAATATCTATATAGATAGATTGAGATGCTAATATGGTTGTACCAAATGTACATAGATGAGATATTGAATGAGTTCAATATGGAAATGACAAGAAAGGTTCTTGCCACACAGAAAGGATTAAATCAAAATTCAAGTGTATCGACACTTGGTAAGTGAAACAAAGATTCAAGTATAGATTGATTCTTGATGTATGAAATCACAAAGAGTATTTATATCAATCATACTGTGATATGTACAAATGCATATATGTCCTATGCTCTAAATGTTATGAGCATATACCTGAATGATTCATAAGATGATCATTGGAGGATAGTAAGGATATTCTTATGATCTTTTGGAAGAACTAAGAATATATTATTTTTGTAGATGTGACAAATAGATGATTAGTTCATTGTAAAAGTATTACATTGATACTAGTTTTGTCACAAAGTAAAAATTAAGTTTATCTCAATCTAAACTAAGGGTGGCACAATATAATGTAAAGTAAGTTCCATAATGGATTAGGATGAGTTCCAAAGTTAAGACATTGTGACAGATACTACAACAAAAGGCTAAGTATATGACTGCTATTATAGCATCAAAAGATGGCATTTGTGTTAAGTAGTTTGTTATCAAACTAGGTGTGGTTCATAGCGGGATAGTACCATGAAGATATATTATACGACAATATTATCAACATGTTTTAACCCCAAGGAACCAAAGGTCTCACCAAAGGACCAAATTTATACAAAGCCATCACATTAGATAATGAGTGACGCGTAGAGACACAAAGACATGCAATTACACACTGACCTGAAAGAGTCGGATCCGAAGATCATTTTACCACTAGAAATCATGTAAATGCAACACCGGAAAGCCATAGGTGTTGAATACACAAATATTTGAAACTATATTGTCTCTAGTGCAAGTGGGATACTGTTGGAGATATGCCCAAGAGGCAATAGTAAAGAGGTTATTATCATGTCTTCACGCTTATGATAAATGTTTACATACCATGCTATAATTGTATTAACCAGAAATATTAATACTTATGTGATTTGTAAACATAAAAGAGTCCCTAGTAAAGCCTCTTGTTAAACTAGCTTGTTGGTTAATATATGATCATGCTTTCCTGATCATGAACATTGAGATGTTATTAACAACAAGATCATATCATTAGTAGAATGGTGTGATGGACATACTCCTATAGTTAAGCATAGCATAAAGATCAAGTCATTTAATATATTTCAGTTGCTATAAGATTTCAGATACATAGTAACCTAAATCCTTCGACCATGAGATCATTCTAATCACCATCACCGGATGGATGCTTTGATGACATCAAACACCACACCGTAACTGGGTGGCTATAAAGGTGGCATTGAGTGTTCGGAAAGTATGTGTTGAGGCACATGGATCAAGAGTGGGATTTGTCCATCACAATGATGGATAGATATACTCTGGGCCCTCTCGGTGGAATGTCATCCAATTAGCTTGCAATCATGTGACTGGCTCACAAGGGATCACATATCACAGGAATGAGAAAAGATTACTTATCGGTAACGAGGTTGAACTAGGTATGCACAGATACCGACGATCAAACCTCGGATAAGTAAACTATTGCGAGACAAAGGGAAATTGGTATCGTATGTAAGTGGTTCATTTAATCGCAAAGTAATCGTAGAAATATGTGGGAGCCATATGAATTTCCAGATTCCTCTATTGGTTATTGATCGGAGAAGTGTCTCGGTTATGTCCGCATAATTCACGAACCATAGGGAGACACACTTAAGAATTCAATGTTATTTAGTAGATATGGAATGTAACTAGGGAGACCGAATGTTGTTTGGAGTCTTGGATGGGATTCGGGATATCACGAGGAGATCCGGAATGGTCCGTAGAATAAGATTAATATAGGAAAGTCCAATTCCGGAGTTCGGGAATGATTCCGATGATTTCATCGGAGAGGTTCTAGAAGGGTCTTGAAGGTTCACCGGACCGAAAAGGGAAGGAAAAATGAATGTTTCATGGATAAATGGAATAATTAGATCATGTCATAGGTCACTTGGTTGGGCATTAGCAAGAAAGAAATAAAGCTCCAAATTGAAAGTCAAAAGGCAAGTTTGAAAAGTCAAACTGAGACAATGTATCCTAGTGGAGGAAGGAAAGAATCCTTCTTTCCCTCCACGACAAGCCAACTAGGAGAGGGATTTGGGGAAGGATTCAAACTCCCCTCTCCCAAACTTCCCTCTCTCTCATAAATAGAGGGCAGGGGGTGCCCCAAGACCACACAACACCAGCCCCTCCCCACCTAGCCCTGCCGCCGCCCCCCAGCGCCGCCGCCGGCGGCTCACCGTCGCTGCCCTAGCCGCCGCCGGTCATGCCTCCTCCTCTCCGGCCCTCTAAACTCTAGATCACCGGAAAACCTAGATCCATCATAACCTAATATGTCTTGGGCGAAGCCCTGCAGGATTTTCCCTCTACTTCCGACACCACGCCGTCGTGCTGTTCGAATCGCGAGGGGAGAACTACAACCTCCGCTGTCTGCTGGAACAAGGGATGGGAAGGTCTTCATCGAGTACCGAACATGTGACCGACTGCGGAAGCGCTGCCGGAATGCAGCACCGGAAGGATCGTCTACGCGATCTTGAGATCGGCAAGTGTACGACTACATCACCCACGAGAATCTGCTCTCGTTAACCGCTTTGGAATCTTCGAGGGTGAGTACTCTAATCGACTCGTTGCTACAATCTAGTAGATAGATCTTGGCTTGTTTATGTGCATGCGGTAGAAATTTTTTGTTTTCCATGCTACGAACCGCATCCCTAAGATGCTCCAAGGTGGTATGTACAACCTCACCTCGAGTTGATATCCCTTGGGATCCAGGTGGGTAATGTATGGAGCATCCTAGCCTGGCTTTATGGCTTTAAAGAGAGCGCTTTCCGGGAGGCAACCCGGAATTTACTAGGTGTCTTTCTTAGCTTTGTGTCTTGAGTCTATTTGCATTCATGTTGCATTGGCACTTTTATTCTTTGCATAACTTGTTATTAGAGTAATCTTGTGGTAGTTTTCAAAAGGTAGAATTTATTGTCATATGTGTTGCATAAACTTGGTAAAAAAGGAAGAGAAAATCAGTTTCAGATGAATCCTTCAATTATATGTATTTGTTGATCGAAAATTTAATCTGTCAAAACATGGTGTTTCGCTAAGTTTCAGGTTAAGAAAGAATTTTCGCAGAAATAGTTAAATTTGGCGACTCTAGAAGGTTTAGTCCAACTATACGGCGGGAATAAAATTTCGGTCGTATTGTTCTGGTCGTATAGTTGTTTCAACATCACCCATTTAATTTTCAAAGGTACAGTACGTTTAACGACCAACTATACTGCGGGACCTTTTTGGTCCGGTCATATAGTTGCGCCCGTATAGTTGGGAAAATCCCTAAAACGCCAACTGGAAGGTAACCATTGCTCAAAACTTTATTTTTTCTTCTTCCTTCTTCTTCTAAAAACCTCGAAACACCACCTTGGAGCTTCTCCCATGTTCTAAAGAAGCCGAGCATATGTAAAAAATAAAAGTTCTACCTCAAAAACTTCCTAGATTGTAATTCTCTATAGAAGTTCAAGTTTTCTTTTTTACTTTCCTTTTATCGGTGGGGTAAACAAACTATGATCGTATACCAAACCGATGCATTTTATTTTGTGTGTTATTTTCACAGGGACTTGAACCTTGTGTGACAACGTGTATGGTAGTGCCAACCGTGAAAACACTCGCATAAGCCACTTGGTTGCTTCAATTTAATATGCCTACCTATTAATGTCTGGTAAAACTTTCCAACTCGAACCTCTTTTAATAAGCACGTAGGTTCTGCACACTCGTGTCTCGTATCCTGTTTCACTTGCACCTCATCACAATCTAGGAGAGGTCTTTCCTAGAACTAGTTTGTTGACGTAAGCGTGGTGCTTAGGTTTATTAACAGACTCCGTGGGACTTGTATTTTTATCACTTGTGAGCTAAACCCGTGTCTTCAAAAACGCAAAAATATTTTGTGTTCTTTTTAGTTTCTAAGCAGGTTTCTTGGGCGCCTAGGGCAAGGGGGATACCTTGGGGTGCGCCCCCACCCATCTTTATATAGGTGGGGGCATCCACGGGTGTTCCCAGCCCATGTGGAAACCCTCTCTAACTCAGAAACCCTCCCTAACTCGGAAACCATGTTGGGATTTGATTTTTTCAAACTGCATTTTTTTACTTGCAAATTAGAGTTTGATTTCTCTCTTCCAAGTGTCCAACCAAGTGACCTAGGAAATGATTCAACCATTCCACTTTGTCATGACACATCCATGTACCCTTCCCCTTCCGGTTCGGTGGACCTTCTAGACCCTTCTAGAACATTTTGGTGAAAACACCGAAACCATTCCCGAACTCCGGAATTGGATTTTCCTTATATGAATCTTATTCTCTGGACCATTCCGGATCTCCTCGTGATATCTCGGATCCCATCCAAGACTCCGAACTACATTCAATCTCTTTACTCGCTTTCCATATATACTAAACAACATCGAATCCTTAAGTGTGTCTTCCTACGGTTCGTGAATTATGCAGACATGATCGGGACTCTTCTCCGATCAATAACCAATAAAGGAATCTGGAAATTCATATTGCTCCCACATATTTATATGATTACTTCATGATCGAATGAACCATTCACATATGATACCAATTTCCCTTTGTCTCGCGATACTTTACTTATCCGAGGTTTGATCGTCGGTATCTCTGCATACCTAGTTCAACCTCGTTACCGATAAGTACTCTTTTCTTGTTCCCGTGATATGTGATCCCTTGTGAGCCATTCACATGCTTGCAAGCTAATTGGATGACATTCCACCGAGAGGGCCCAGAGTATATCTATCTGTCATATGGATGGACAAATCCCACTCTTGCCTCAACACATACTTTCCAAACACTCAATGCCACCTTTATAGCCACCTAGTTACGAAGTGGTGTTTGATGTCATCAAAGCATCCATCCCGTGATGGTTGCTGATGGTGATGACGTGGAGCACTTCGTTGGAAACCCCAAGAGCAAGGTGTGATGAGCATAGGAGAAAGTCTTCACTCAGTCGAGACCAAGGTTATCGAACCAGAAGGAGGAAGGAAACGTCACACAGGTTTTGCAAGCAACGCGGAGACCTACACAATACAAACTCAAGACTTTGCCCCAACTAACAGTGAGGTTGTCAATCTCACCGGTTGCTGTAACAAAGGATTAAACATATGGTGTGAAAGGTAATGGTTTGCAGCAAGTAAACAAGTAACAGTGGAATATGTATCAATGGTAAAGATTGGACTGGGGTCCATAGTTCACTATAGGTGCTCTCCTTAGATAAACAACATGGCATGAAGGGTAAACAAATTACAGCAGGGCAATTGACAGGAACTGAGCAAGGCATAACAATGCAATTACTAGTCAGAAAGATCCTATGAGATTCGATTGGGAAATACAACAAGATACATAGACTGTCATCCAACTACATCTATGACTAGAAGTCCACCTTCAGGTTATCATCTGAACCCCCTCCAGTATTAAGTTGCAAGCAACAGACAACTGCTTTAAGCAAAGTGTGTAAGGTAAACATTCCACATGTTCCATGAACAAGAGACCGTTGTTTTCTCCCTAGTAGCAACAGCACATCTACAACCGAAGATATTATTGTCACTTCCCTTGGAAACTAGAGGCATGAACTCACTATCGATCATAAATACCCCCTCTTGGAGTCACTAGCAACTACTTGGCCAAGATAGCTACTAACAATGGAGAGCATGCAAGATCACAAACAACACAGACATGATAGAATCATAAAGACAAAACCATTAATCAAACCAACATAATAATCTCAATATCCATCGGATCCCCGCAAACACAACATGCATGATTACAAATAGATTAGATCTTGATCCTGAATGGATCTCACAAGATCTGTACATGAAAGCACAAAGGAGAAGATACAACCATCTAGCTACTACATGGACCCATAATCCAAGGTGGAACTACTCACGCATCATACCGGAGAGAAGGCCTCCGGGATGATCTCCCCTCCGGCAGGGTGCCGAGAAGAACTTCAGATCCCCCTGATCTAGGGACGATGGTGGCTGCGGCTACAGACGGTTTCGTGGAGATTTGATCGAGTACTTAGGGTTTCTGCATCGGGGGCTTCTTATAGGCGAAGGGGGAGGCCGAGGCAGCGGCCAGGGGCCCCACACCCCTCCGAGGCGCGGGGCAGGGCCCACCCGCGCCTAGGGTGGGTCTGGCCACCCTGGCTTGCCTCTCTAGCTCCCCTCTGGACTTCTTGTTCCCCACGGAAAGTAATTGACTTTGATGTTTGTCCCGTCCAATTCCGAGAATATTTCTTTACTAACTTTTCTGAAACCAAAAACAGCAGAAAACAGGCATCTGGCACTGTTGCAACTTGTTAATAGGTTAGTACCAGAAAACATGTAAAAAGCACCTCAAAGTGTAGGCACGTAAATCAAAGTAGATACTAAACAAGCATGGGGCATCAAAAATTATAGATACGTTTCCGACGTATCAATGGTGATTAACATGATCTCATGGTCGAAGGATTTAGGTTACTATGTATTTGAAAGCTTATAGAAAGTGAACTATTTGAATGACTTGATCTTATACTACGCTTAACTACAGGAGTATGTCCATCACATCATTCTCCTAATGATATGACCTTATTATTAATAACATCTCAATGTTCATGATCAGGAAACCATAATCATATATATTAACCAACAAGCTAGTTTAACAAGAGGCTTTAATAGGGACTCTTTTATGTTTATAAACCAAACAAGTATTAATATTTCCGGTTAATACAATTATAGCATGTTATGTAAACATTTATCATAAGTGTGAAGATAATAACCACTATATTATTGCCTCTTGGGCATATCTCCAACAGTCCCCTACTTGCACTAGAGACAATAATATAGTTTCAAATCTTTGTGTATTCAACACCTATGGCTTTCTGGTGTTGTATGTACACGATTGCTAGCGGTCAACCGATCTTCGGATCCGACACTTTCAGGTCCGTGTGTAATTGCATGTCTTTGCATCTCTACGCATCACTCATTCTCTAATGAGATGGCTTTGTATAAATTTGGTACTTTGGTGAGACATTTAGTTCCTTGGAGTTAAAACATGTTGATAATATTGTCGTAGAATATATCTTCATCGTACTATCCCTCTGTGAACCACACCTAGTTTGATAACAAACTACTTGACACAAATGCCCTCTTTTGCTGCTATAATAGCAGTCATATACTTAGCCTTTTGTTGTAGTATCCGTTACAATGTATTAACTTTGAAACACATCCAAATCCATTATGGAACTTTACTTTCCATTATATTGTGCCACCCTTAGTTTATATTCAGATAATTGATTTGTACTTTGTGAAAAAACTAGTATCAATGTAGTACTTTTATAATGAACTAACCATCTATTTGTCACCTCTACAAAAATAATATATTCTTAGTTCTTCCAAAAGATCATAAGAATATCCTTACTATCGTCTAATGATCATCTTATGAATCATTCTGGCATATGCTCATAACATTTAGAGTATAGGACATATCTGGATGCATACATATCATAGTATGATTGATAAAATCTCTTTGTGATTTCAATCATCAAGTATCAAAATACTTGAATCTTTTGTTTCACTCATACCAAGTGCCGATACACTTGAATTTTGATTTAATCATTTCTGTGTGGCAAGAACCTTTCTTGTTATTTCCATATTGAACTTTATTCAATATCTCATATATGTACATTTGGCACAACCATATTGGTGTCTCAATATATCCATATAGAAATTGATGCCAAACATTCGGGTTTTGCCTAAGTCTTTCTTCAAAATGAAATTCTTAACTTGTGTTAATAAAAAATACATCATTTCCAATCAACAATATGTCTTCCACATAATGTATTAGAAATATGTCTTAGAGCACCCACTTAATTTCTTGCAAATGCAAGCATCTTCATCATTTCCGATGAGATTAAACTCTTTTAACAGTTTCATCATGGTGAAGATTCCAACTTCGTGATGCTTATTTCAACCATTGAAGTTTGCATACACTTTTAGCATCCTTTGAATTAACAAAACCCTTTGGATCGTGTTATGTACACGTCCTAGGTAACAATTCTATTAAAGAACTTTGTTTTGTTTGTTTAACTACCATATAACAGAATTAGATGTAGTGGTTGCTACATTAATCCATCTAGACTAAATATCGCTATGAAATATCAAATCTTGTCATAGTCAACCTTTGAACATTGTTGTGAACTTTTTCCCACCATGTTGACTATATCATAGATGTGAAGCATCCATGTCTATTTCTTTATAGATCCAAACACGACTGTAAGGTTTTACACCTTTCCAGAGGGTCTTTCAAGTTCAGAGTTTGATTTCTCGTGTATGGAACTATCACGGATTCTATGGCTTAAAGCCATCTGTTGGAGTCAGGGCCCATCATCTCTTCTTTGCATATAGTCGGTTCATCATTGTCAAAAAACAATGATCTACTTTCAAATCCTAGTATTTTATTGTTTACCCGACCTACTTGGTTCAATAGGAACTTAGACCTTTGTAACCACAACCTTTGAGGCACGTGAGCCATGAGTATTGTTGCTTCCTACGGAACACTTTCTAGCGTTGCACAACTTTGCACATATAGCTAAGGTTCTTTTAACCTTATCAAAGTTCTATTGTCCTCCCACTTAACTTTTCAGGAAAATTATTTCTTAAGAAACTCAACGTTCTAAGTGACAAACACTTTTGTCTTCGGTGTTATGGAGGAATACTCAACAGTTATTCGAAATAACATGCAAAGACATGTTTATCCAACTTTGGTTGCAAACATCTTACTTATGCATAGCATACCAATGTTTAAGAAAGGACAACTTGGGTTATACACCAAACCATAACTTTATATGGTGTCATTTCAATGGATCATGATGGAGCTCTTTTTAGTGAAAAAGCGGTAGTCTCGCTTTTAATCTTTAAAATAAAATGGCAGTTTTATAACTCACACACCTTTGATATTACCATGTCAAACAAGGTTTTATCACATATCTCGAACACGCCATACTCATATGGTGTTTCAGGAAACGTAAATCCATGGAACGATTCCTCAAATCTTAGGTGTTATGCTAAACTTGTAACTCAAATATCTTCCTTTATGATCCTATCATAAATTCTTTATTTTCTTGTTACACTGATTTTGCACTTCATCTTGAAAGACTTTGAACTTTTCAAATGTTTCACACTTCATCCTCATTAATTAAATATTCAGATATTCACTCAAATTTTCGGAGAAATCATATGAATTTGAAAGCCATCGCTCTTGACTACACATAATGGACTTCATACAATAATATGTACAAGTTCCAATAAGCTAGTCATTTATTCCCTTCGACCTATGAACAGAGTTTTAATTATCTCTAGGAAAGTTTCACAAGCGTCATTTGATCAAAAATCAAAAGACTCCAAAATTCCATCAAGCATGGGGTTTCTTCATGTTTTCTTTCCACTATAATTTAAACGGCGATATCACTTCTTAAGTGATCTTTCAATCAATTGTCTTTCGACATTTTTAGCACTGGTTTTATGGATATGATTTATCCAACAAGATTTGTAAATCATCCATCTTTTATAGATTATGGCAATTATTTGAACAACCCTTTTGTTCTCATAATACCTGATAAAACAAATCTTGAAGGCAAGCTTTAATATTAACGAGAAACACAACAACCCTTTATTTGTTCTCGATGAACTTCATCACATATTCTTTTGCTAGTTACTTAGGCCATTGTAGTTCATGAATTGTGTTGTTTCGTATGACGATTCACACCAACAAATTCAGTATCAATACTCAAGAACTACATTGTTTAACAAGCAAAGAATACAACCATAACACATATATCCTTTATATACCTAAGCTAAACAATTCTAGTCATTTCTTTTCTGTCATATATTTTTGAGATTCTCTTTCAGTATTTCCTTTTTGAAAGAATCTATCAACATCAATAGTAGAGCCATACACATGACACATAGTCCAAAGCGTGTATAGTTAAATACCGATATCTTTGGACTTGCACTTTGAAGTAGATCACCATCATCAAATGCTTGGTGTTCTTTCAAATTCCATTCTTTAGTAATATTCGTGTAGTAAACATTTTATCTACATAAAAAATTCATCCTTATCATGGAACTATTCATGATTAAGCTACTTTAGCTTATAATGGTGAATTGTGAGTATAATGTTGCTCTCCAAAACCTTTTGGAGGATTAGGACGACCAGCGTCTCCAACCTTTTGCAAATTCCCATCAAACATGAGAACATAAATTTTTCCATATTATACTCTATCATGTTGTAACCAAAACATCGTTTCAGATATCGCAATATCTTCCACACATGATGTCTTCTGAAACAATTCTTTCAGCTCCCCGATAACCTTGATATTAAAATGATCTTTTGAATATCAGGAATCATGGAGATAAACATGATACTTATATACTAATATTGGAATTGTTATGCTTGATTTAATACCAATTATTAAACTTCACGGAGTAACCGGAACTTACTGAAAGTTTGCAATAGGACTTTTAAACTTTAGATTAACACTTCAAAACAATACGATACTAGTTCTTAAAGTAACTAACCAGAATTCTAGAGTTCTATTATCTCAATTATAACTAAGTGTAAGGTGGTAAACGAATGCCAATGACTACAACAACTATGCAAATTCACTTTGATTTAATTTATGATAAATACTGTTCAAGTTTTAATCATATTGTTTTTGAACTCCCACTCAAAACAATATCCCTCACATTGTTTTAGTGATCACATGAACCAAATCCACTACACCAAGTCCGGTCATCACGTGGCATGATGTAGTTTCAAAGGCGAACAATCATCATGTTCATCATATCATATATATGACTCATGCTTTACCTTTCGGTATTCCGTATTCCGAGACCATGTACATACATGCTAGGCTCGTCAAGATTTAACCTTAGTTTCCGCATGAGCAAATCTGGCTTGCTCCCGTTGTATACACTCGCAGAATCTAACACACTCGATCATCACGTGGTGCTTCAAAACAACGAGTCTTGGTAACGGTGCCTACTAAGGATGAATACTTTATAACTTGATATTTTGTAAGAGGGATCATCTTATAGTGCTACCGTCGCAATCTAAGCAATACAAGATGCATAAAAGGATTAACATCACATGCAATTCATAATATGTGATATGATATGGCCTTTCTTCTTGTGCTTCCGATATCTATCTTCAAGCACAAACATGATCTCCATTATCATCAGCGTGGCGTCAAGGTCAATGGCACCGCTCCATGGTTGTCGTCCACCAGCATCAACTATTACAACTACTTTAAATAATAGACACGCAGGTCTTAACGAAATTAAAAGACAACCATAAGGCTCCTGTCGGTTGCCGACTTACAATAAGGATCATTGCATACATCATATATAATCACAATCATGGCCATATCACATCACAGCACACCCCTGCAAAACAAAGTTAGACGCCTCTAATTTTCTTTGCATATTTTACGTGGTTTGGGGCTTTCAATAAGTACCATTCTAACTTACGAACAAGAACCATAACGTTGATGCATGAACTATCAAGTGCCCATTGTAAATTGAATCTTCACTATGATGGGAGAGACAGACACCCGCAAAGACACTTATGCAATACAAGTTGCATGTCGAGCGTGGAGCAAGTCTCATGAACGATGTCATGTAAGGTTCGCCCGGGTCACTTTATCCCACCATCCCGCAAGATGCAAAGTTCACAAGAAGCAATTGATAATAAAAGCACCACCGCCCATAATGACCATTGTGTTCTACTCGTGCAACAGATCTACATATAGACATGGCTCTAATACCACTGTAGGGGTTCGTAGCATGGAAAACAAAAAAATTCTACCGCATGAACACACACAAGCCAAGATCTATCTACTAGATTGTAGCAACGAGTCGATAGAGTACTCACCCTTGAAGATTCCAAAGAGGTTAACGAGAGCAGATTCTCGTGGGTGATGTAGCGTTCACTTTCCGATCTTAAGATCGTGTAGACGATCCTTCCGGTGCCGCGTTCCGGCAGCGCTCCCACAGTAGGTCACACGTACGGTACTCGATGAAGACCTTCCTTTCCCTTGTTCCAGCAGGCAGCGGAGGTTGTAGCTCTCTCCTCGCGATTCCGGTAGCACGATGGTGTGGTGTCGGAAGTAGAGGGGATATCCCGCAGGGCTTCGCCTAAGCCAGACCGAATATGGTGGAGTAGAGGGAGCCCTGGCGATGTAAGGTTCCCAACCTTTAATAAGGTAGAGATCCCTGTGTTTACAATGCTAGTCCCTGGATCAATAGCTAGAATCCACAGTTAAGATGTAATATCAAGAAACAAAGGTCATAATACAACTTTATAACCAGGAATAAAATAATTTATTACATCTTACATAGCTCATTTGGCTATCTCATTACAATGCAGCAGAATATAACAATAGCATGGGGTCCTTCATCTTCAAAGTGCCACAGGAATACATGTTGGATGTAGACTTGTAATCCTAATCAATAAACTTCTCTAACATCAAACAAACCTGTAACATAATAAGTTACAGCCACAAGGGTCAATACATTTGAATTGTATTGGCAAGTGATACTATGGTAGTATATTGGAGTCTATCATCTATATGCATTTGGCTAAGTGGAGCTTAGGCTTGCTTTTCTCAAAATAGATTTTCCTTATCATTTGAAAACACTAATATTTTGTTTGACAAAATCACCCAAGGCATCTCCCAATAGAAATTGGTGATCCTTCAACCCTTGTTCATCCACAAGTTTTTAACTTATAAATTGGGATGATGAGATTCTTGATAGCTTCCATGTCTTGATGCTTAAATTGTCCTTTGCCAGGGACATGGCTAAGTACTTAGATTTTACACTCTGCAGAGGTGGTGCACTTTCCCCACAAGACTTGGTTTCACCAAGACAAGATCTTTCAGAAGCCTTCCCTTAGACCAGAATGGACGCGTTCCAACCTATCATCCCCTACCACCAACTGTCCATTTGGCTAAGTTGTTGCAACCTATATGATCCAGGCAGAGCCCATAATGCCAAGTGGTTGCACTTGAAGCTTCTCAACATTTGACATCTCAAATCTCTTTGTTCATGGGTGGCCATCCACAAGTGTGATACACAAGGTTCACCAGTCCCCTGGCCTTGTGTAACCACTCAAAACAAACCATTCCTTCCATTCCACCCAGGTGATTCATTCACTTAGATGTTTTATTAAACAAAACACAAGTCCACAGACTTAGATATTTTTCATAGCATGAATATATATATTCCACCCTTGTTTTCTACTAGCTAAGCTAAGAAATGATAGTAGTAGGAATCTTAACTTAGGAAATTTTACTAAGGTTTCATCTACTAGGATTTCCCATGGCATAGTTTACACTTAGCAAAATTCCATGCAAGTCCTACTTAGAAATACTACTAATGCATAGTGAAAATAATGGGACAAAAGTATGAAGCATCACTTGCCTTTTTGGTAGAGAGTGTAAGTTCACTCCTTGATCTTTGCAATGTTCACACACTTCAAATCACTACAATTCAATCAAGTAAACAATATTTCAATCTACCATTCAAGCAATTCATCACATAAAATGATAGAAACAAAACAATGCATGCAAACATGCAAAAGATTGTTTTATTTGTAAAAGTGGTTTCTAATGGGTCATAAACATTTGAAAACACCTAATGGTCATTTTATAAAGTGGCAAAATCATTTGCAAAAGATTTCACTTTATAAACCATTTTTAAATCAAGTCATTATTTTATGTGGTTGAAAATGCCTTTAGCAAAGGTAACAAATTTTATATGGTTCACCAAATATATTTTTAAGTCATAAAACTTGGTTCTTGGGGTCAGAGAGTTTATTCCAAAACATTTCCCAAAGATTTTCTCCCAAAAACATTTTTAGTAAATAAACATTACTTTTATTTGACTAGAATTGGTTTAAATCAAAAGTTTATTCTTTTGCTTCACAAAATACATTTTTGAAACCACAAATTGATTCCTATGGTCAGTAGGTTCCAAAAAAACCATTTTCCAAAGATTTTATCCCCAAAATCATTTTAGAACAAATTTTATATCCTAAACATGCTTACATAAGTTTCTGCAAAAACAATCAATTTAACAGAAACATTTTACTAAACAAAGTACATGGTCAGAAAGTACTTGTCTTGCTGATTCCATTGATATAAAATTTGCAAAATTTGGACGTGTGGTTTGAAAGTTATGAATTTTATAAAATTGAGCAACTAATAGATCAAATTCTGATTTTAAACCTTCTGTGACACGCGACGCTATCCTATTGGCGCATACCGTTTCGCGCGGATCGGCTGCTGACAGCCGTTGGATCTAAGTAGAATCACACAGCTCAGAAGCAAGCGTACCCTTTCGCTTAAGTTTCTATCGTAACCTTCTGATCAAGATCATACGGTTCATATTGCTCTGACCATGTTCTGGCGGCGCTCGACGGCAGCGCGCGGAGGCGACGCTCGGCTAGCGGCGGACCTGGCGAAATAGGAAGCAAGGGAGGAAGAGGAGTGGCTCACCAGGTTCGGGAGATCACGGCAATGCTCAACGTGCTTGCGGTTTGCCAAGGGGTGCACGGTGGTGGCGTGGATTCCTCGCAGGAGTTGCGCTGCGCCTTGGGCTTGTCTGTTCGTCGATGGGGGCGACGATATATGGCGTGCTAAGGCAAATAAAAGGCACCGTTAGGTTCGTATGGAAGTCGCGATCATGTGAGCATCCAAGAGGGGGAAAGGGGCGTCTAGTCTCACCAGTAGTGCTCGCCGGAGTTGCGGGGTTCTTCGGTGGCGCTCAGACGAAGACGGAGGCGAGGTTGTGGGGCAAGCGAGAGAGAGCTGGAGGCACTGGAGTGTGCGCCAGAGACTGGGAAATGTTTTCGTGTGGTCGAGGAGTCGAGGGGCGGAGGAGGCTGGCCGGAATCGGCCGGGGAAGCCGTCGGAGACAGTGGGGTTCGGGAGAGAAATTTGTGCAGCCTGGTGGCTCCTGTGGGGTGTGGTCTGGGTGAAAAGGGAGAGGATACCAGGGCGGTTAATAGGGCACAGTCGCGGCGAGAAATGGTGTAACACCCTCGCCTGATAAGGCTGAGTTCATGTGTATAGTGCCAATCCCTGGATCGGTTCACTGGCACACACAGTACAAAATGATACCAAATATAACTGTGCATCATAAATACAACGAATATGATCCATAATTTACATTATTTATTCAAGTACACGGCAGAAAACGAATACAAGGTAGATCTCCATCCTCCAAATGTGCCATAGGCGAACAATTGTTGAGTGGAGTCTCGCGACCTATGAACGATCACTCAGATACGATATCACCTGCAACATGAAACATTGCAGCCATGAATGGTCAATACATTGAATGTATGGCAAGTAGGCTAAAGTGGTTAACAACAGATCTATCAACTACATGCTTATTTGGCCAAGTGGAGTTCAGGCTCATTTGCATAAAGCAACAGTTTTATCCTAACATTTATAACAAAGTAGTTTTCCAATACGATAAATAGGACACTCTGGTTCACTCCCAGGTGCTCCTGCCCAATTATGTTCACCCAACAAGTTTTAAGTAATTAAGAAATAAGGATGAGTGATAAATATCATAGCATCAGTATCAGGTCGCTCAAATTGTCCATAACCGGGGACACGGCTAAGCACTTAGTTTATACACCCTGCAGGGATTAGTACACTTTACCCATGTGACTTGGCCAGCCCAGCTCGTACCACCACTCTCATATTGGGTGATGATAGGGAGAAGTCCAAGAAGGAACCGTTCGGGAAGTAGCTCCCCAATCCCGACGCGCACCGGTCCAACCTACACTATCTACATCTCTGGATACGCGGGTTCGAGTTACCACAACCTACTGAGTTCAACCAACCGCCCATTTCATTATTGGCACATGGTTGCACACGAAAGCTTCCAAACAAAGAAACCAATCATTTCTCAGTGTCCTGGGTGCCTTTCCGCAATGATACCACCAAAAATTATCAATCCCATCACACCCAGGAGATTCATTGATTAAGTTGTTTTAGTTTTCGTAAACCAACACATTTAGAAACAACTTCAGTGATGTAACCCAGTCCTCGTTCATCATAGCATGGCTAAGCACATCTACCAACGGTGGCTCATAAACAAGGAATGCTAGGGAATAATATGGGATATAGCATAGCATGTACACATCAATTCCTACATATGCAATTCTACAAAAACATCTATAATGCATAGGAAAACAATAGGACATTTATGACCAAGATAGCACCACTTGCCTTTGTTGTAGATGTAGTCGATTAGATAATCCTCACAATTCTCATAGATATAATGGTTGCTCTTGTCATAACCATAATGCTTGCAATCATAGTAGTTGCAATCACACACGTTGCACTCCTCGCAATCTATCGATCAAACAATTGCATACAACATAAACAATAGCACATAGAGATCAAACAAATGCAACAAATGCATGCATGACAATTTAATAAGTCACAATGGTTGTTAATTTAGTTCTCTAAACAATATTGAAGTATATGATGCATGCAAGAGACCAATTAATGCAATGGAGTACTTGTCATTAATAATTACTTGCCAATATAGGGTTTTTAATAGTTCTGTTGTAACGCCTGTTCTAACTATCGGATTAAATTTGTTTCTTGGGTTTAATGGATAGAGGACATTAATATGAACCAGTGGGCGTTGGATTCACCCTAATCGGAGTTATAGATCTTTTTGTATGATTTAAATAGTGTTTAATGGGTTTTAAATTATTCATATAGTTTCTGTTGTCTAAAAATCAAACTAAAATTGTATCTGTAATCTCCACGGAATTTTGATTTCAGGGACATATTATTTGTAATTTTCTGAATAGTATTTATTTTCTTATGAATTTATTACTCTAAATAAGCCAATAAACCATTTATTTAATAACTTCAAAACCTTACATGATTTGCCTGAACCATTCGCATATTAATGATCTACATGGAACCAGCTTTCCATCGGTATATTATTTATATTTTTGTGATATGCAAATAATTTACTATGAATTTAATGATTTATAAAGCCATTAAAACTAATTAAATTGCTACGGGTTAAATAGTCGCCAAAGGCTAGATCCAACCATATATTATTAATGTACATTACAGTAGCTTCAATTTGGTATATTGTTCATATTTTTCGGAGTTACAGATAATTTCTTATGAATTTATTAACCTAAAAGACCATTAAAACTAATTAAATTACTGCAGTAACCACGTATAGTAAAATTTGGATCTATTCTGATACGATTATTCTACGTAAAATTATCTTCAATTTGATATATTATACGCAATTTTTGGACGTGGTATGAATTTCTAATGAATTTTATAAGTTAGATCTATAATATGCAATTTTAAATTCGAACGGAATATTCCAGGGAATATTCCGCTGACTGGACAGGTTGACTTTGCATGCTGACTCGGACTAGACGCTGACCTGACGATGACATAGCGTTGATGAGGAAGCTGACCGGGTTGACGACATGGCATGCACCGGTTTGATTGGATCTCGACCGTCTGGATAGGATCCGGTGGCTAGAAGAAGAGATTGACCCGATTTTGGCTCAGAATAGACAAGAAACAGATCTGTGTTAGACAAAAAAATCCGTAGGTCAAATTGAAAAACTTAGAACACGAAAGTTGTGGGAAATCATTATTCCTACCTTCTCACCAAAGGAATTTGGATTTGAAGAAACGAGCGCGAGTACATCTTGGATTTACACCGTAAGATCTGAAATATTGCGAGACGAAATTCTCCGGCTATGGTGGATGAAAAGAGGTGAGGTTTATCGGGATTGAAAGATTTCAACGCGTTCTACAACTTTTGTTTTTTGACCGAAGGCAAACAACGAAGTCTACATGGGTTAAAAAGCGAAATAAGATTCGGGCATATGTAGATTCGGGATTTCGAGGAGAGAAACTCGTACAGCTGTGGCTCCACGAGATTATATGGAGGTTTGGGACGGTTTAGAGATAGGCCTTGTAGTAGGGAACATGTAGAAACAAACGAAAGTCGATTCGGAGTTGTAGATAAAAAGTTATAGCAGTTTGAATAGAGATAGGTTTAACAAAACAGATTTTGCACGCTTTTTAAAGCAACCAAGCGATCCATCCTTCCCATGCGTGCTGGTTCGATCCGGGTGGGCCGGCCCATTAGGTTTTTTTTTCCTTTTCTTTTTCTTTTTCTATTTACTTGTTTTCCTTATATCTTTTGCATACGAACTCCAAATGACATGATTCTTGTTTCTAAATTTTTCTAAAACCGAATAGATCATTAAAGGATCAAATTTGTAATATTTTTACTAGTTTGGAAGTAGTGGATTTATAAATTCTTGTATATTCCATTTTATTTATATCTTTATTTGTTTGTATTTATTCCATAACTTTTTCATACTAGCTCCAAATGAGCTCAATTTTGTTTCTAAAATTTTGTAGTATTAATTGGATCTCTTTAGGCTATAATTATCAATAATTTATGCCTTAGCAACAGTGGGTTTTAATAAGTCAATTTAATTACCCTTAGGAACATTTGGGCGAATAAACTATAGGATTTAGATACCAGGATTTGGATTTAGTTTGTGAGAACTTTGCATGGATGTAATGAAATGCTTATGAATGCTTCATGATTTTCATTTTGAAATCTTGCTCACCAATTCTACAATCCATAATCAATCCATGCCATTTTTCCTATATGGCTACTTAGGTCATAACAAAAGAATATAAGATTTTGAATTCAAGGTTGAGAGGATTTTCTATTCAAAAAGTTTCTTCTTTTTGAGAATTTTCAACATAGTCAAACAATCAATCAAACTTATTTATTTGTTTCACATTCCAAAATTAGGAGAATTTTGGGATGTCACAGACTACCACCCTTAAAATAAATCTCGTCCCGAGATTTGGGAAGGGTAGAAAGAAAGAAAGGTTCGGGATCCATTAGGATGCTACCACCCTTAAAATAAAATTGACTACGTCATTTCTCGAGAATTCACTTAGCTCAATTGGTTTTCATTGCACACTCTAATTCCATGATTGATAGTTTCTGAGGAAGCACTTCTTAAACTAGTGAAACTCTCATGGTGGGCAATTAGGAAACATTTGCTTCACGGTACCCATTAAACACGGTTGAAATTCATCCTTACTGTTCATTCCTACGCTTAGCAATGGATGCTTTTAGAAGGGTGTGACAATATACCATTCTAGGGTTTAGGCTCAACGTCGACTCTCTGCTAAGGCTGAAAAGGGCACTCAAGATTCGCAAAGCCAACAGTATAAGAGCGAATAATAAGAGTAGTAGGAATGGTGATCAATCCATCCTGCACCCAAATTATTACCCTGTATGAGGATAGGTGAATCACGTTTTTCTATCACTCGGGCATTCTCACTTTCCTTGAAGAATGTTTCCATGGGAACGTACTAATGCTCTATGTATACTCCCATGTATCCAATCAACAAAGCTACTACTAAAACTAAGCTATGATACTTCAACTTTCTGGTTGGGTAATCTACTACAAAACATCATGTGCAACACTTCATACTTCCACATCCTTTTTCCATTAGGTGAAGCATTCTCTTTCCTAAATGTATTGTGTTGTCAAACCTTCCGCTTAACACATCATTATATCTCCAAGGGTTCAAGATAAGGAAGAATAGATTCTATAGGATAGAACGACTAAGAAAATAATCCTACCCATAACTATATGAAGCAATCAATGTCACAAACAAGCAAACAATCATAAGGAATCAACACACAAGCAAACACTTGTATAATAACATTACAGGTGTATAAACTTAGTAGTATATAACCAAAGAATAGTTTGAAAGCATTGGGAACAATGCTAGAGTAAAATAGAGCAACATATAAGCAATAAACAAAATCTGTCAAAACAGTACAGCAGGTTTCACGAATTTTTCTAACCGAGCTAAACTCGTCAGGAATTTTAGCCAATTTTTGTGCATGTACTACAGGTAATTACGCTCCAGATACTATTTCTTTAGATTTTTCTGAGTTACCAATAAAATTTGAAAAATCACGCGGTACAACAGGTCAGGCAGAAAACTGCAGCAGTAATCTCACGAATTTCAATCAATTCGCACCAATGAAATAATTTTAAAACCACACGAAAACTCCAGCAACTTTAGAGTTTCAAAACAACGGATCCTAAACAAGGTATCACACTATATGGTTCAGTACAAACAAGCAAGCAACCTATATTGTCATACCACATAAGTTGGTAAGAACAATATGCTAACACGATAGCGATGATCTCCTAAAAAGATAGAACATGGTGGTCTAGACCTAACCAAACTTGATGAGATGTTTATTTATGTCATACTATTTGTTCCTTTACTTAGCTAACTCTCATATAGGTATCATAAGAATGGACAACTACAATTTTTGAACAAGAAGAGGTTATAGAAAAGATAGACAAGGAATATAAGAACTCTAATAAGTAGAAAATATTATTGTTCTCCTAATAGAGGTCTGCTATTGCTAATACATTTCTAAGGTCACGATCCTACAGTCAACACACAGCTCTGATACCATCTTGTAACACCCTCGCCTGATAAGGCTGAGTTCATGTGTATAGTGCCAATCCCTGGATCGGTTCACTGGCACACACAGTACAAAATGATACCAAATATAACTGTGCATCATAAATACAACGAATATGATCCAGAATTTACATTATTTATTCAAGTACACGGCGGAAAACGAATACAAGGTAGATCTCCATCCTCCAAATGTGCCACAGGCGAACAATTGTTGAGTGGAGTCTCGCGACCTATGAACGATCACTCAGATACGATATCACCTGCAACATGAAACGTTGCAGCCATGAATGGTCAATACATTGAATGTATGGCAAGTAGGTAAAGTGGTTAACAACAGATCTATCAACTACATGCTTATTTGGCCAAGTGGAGTTCAGGCTCATTTGCATAAAGCAACAGTTTTATCCTAACATTTATAACAAAGTAGTTTTCCAATACGATAAATAGGACACTCTGGTTCACTCCCAGGTGCTCCTACCCAATTATGTTCACCCAACAAGTTTTAAGTAATTAAGAAATAAGGATGAGTGAGAAATATCATAGCATCAGTATCAGGTCGCTCAAATTGTCCATAACCGGGGACACGGCTAAGCACTTAGTTTATACACCCTGCAGGGATTAGTACACTTTACCCATGTGACTTGGTCATCCCAGCTCGTACCACCACTCTCATATTGGGTGATGATAGGGAGAAGTCTAAGAAGGAACCGTTCGGGAAGTAGCTCCCCAATCCCGACGCGCACCGGTCCAACCTACACTATCTACATCTCTGGATACGCGGGTTCGAGTTACCACAACCTACTGAGTTCAACCAACCGCCCATTTCATTATTGGCACATGGTTGCACACGAAAGCTTCCAAACAAAGAAACCAATCATTTCTCAGTGTCCTGGGTGCCTTTCCGCAATGATACCACCAAAAATTATCAATCCCATCACACCCAGGAGATTCATTGATTAAGTTGTTTTAGTTTTCACAAACCAACACATTTAGAAACAACTTTAGTGATGTAACCCAGCCCTCGTTCATCATAGCATGGATAAGCACATCTACCAACGCTGGCTCATAAACAAGGAATGCTAGGGAATAATATGGGACATAGCATAGCATGTACACATCAATTCCTACATATGCAATTCTACAAAAACATCTATAATGCATAGGAAAACAATAGGACATTTATGACCAAGATAGCACCACTTGCCTTTGTTGTAGATGTAGTCGATTAGATAATCCTCACAATTCTCATAGATATAATGGTTGCTCTCGTCATAACCATAATGCTTGCAATCATAGTAGTTGCAATCACACACGTTGCACTCCTCGCAATCTTTCGATCAAACAATTGCATACAACATAAACAATAGCACATAGAGATCAAACAAATGCAACAAATGCATGCATGACAATTTAATAAGTCACAATGGTTTTTAATTTAGTTCTCTAAACAATATTGAAGTATATGATGCATGCAAGAGACCAATTAATGCAATGGAGTACTTGTCATTAATAATTACTTGCCAATATAGGGTTTTTAATAGTTCTGTTGTAACGCCTGTTCTAACTGTCGGATTAAATTTGTTTCTTGGGTTTAATGGATAGAGGACATTAATATGAACCAGTAGGCGTTGGATTCACCCTAAACGGAGTTATAGATCTTTTTGTATGATTTAAATAGTGTTAAATGGGTTTTAAATGATTCATATAGTTTCTGTTGTTTAAAAATCAAAATAAAATTATATCTATAATCTCCACGGAATTTTGATTTCAGGGACATATTATTTGTAACTTTCTGAATAGTATTTATTTTCTTATGAATTTATTACTCTAAATAAGCCATTAAACCATTTATTTAATAACTGCAAAACCTTACAGGATTTGCCTGAACCATTTGCATATTAATGATCTACCTGGAACCAGCTTTCCATCGGTATATTATTTATATTTTTGTGATATGCAAATAATTTACTATGAATTTAATGATTTATAAAGCCATTAAAACTAATTAAATTGCTACGGGTTAAATAGTGGGTAAAGGCTAGATCCAACCAGATATTATTAATGTACATTACAGTAGCTTCAATTTGGTATATTGTTCATATTTTTCGGAGTTACAGATAATTTCTTATGAATTTATTAACCTAAAAGACCATTAAAACTAATTAAATTACTGCAGTAACCACGTACAGTAAAATTTGGATCTATTCTGATAAGATGATTATACGTAAAATTATCTTCAATTTGATATATTATACGCAATTTTTGGTCGTGGTATGAATTTCTAATGAATTTTACAAGTTAGATCTATAATATGCAATTTTAAATTCGAACGGAATATTCCAGGGAATATTCCGCTGACTGGACAGGTTGACTTTGCATGCTGACTGGGACTAGATGCTAACCTGACGATGACGTGGCGTTGATGAGGAAGCTGACCGGGTTGACGACATGGCACGCACCGGTTTGATTGGATCTCGACCGTCTGGATAAGATCCGGTGGCTAGAAGAAGAGATTGACCCGATTTTGGCTCAGAATAGACAAGAAACCGATCTGTGTTAGAGAGACAAATCTGTAGGTCAAATTGAAAAACTTTGAACACGAAAGTTGTGGGGAATCATTATTCCTACCTTCTCACCAAAGGAATTTGGATTTGAAGAAACGAGCGCGAGTACATCTTGGATTTACACCGTAAGATCTGAAATATTGCGAGACGAAATTCTCCGGCTGTGGTGGATGAAAAGAGGTGAGGTTTGTCGGGATTGAAAGATTTCGACGCGTTCTACAACTTTCGATTTTTTACCGAAGGCAAACAACGAAGTCTAGATGGGTTAAAAAGCGAAATAAGATTCGGGCATATGTAGATTCAGAATTTCGAGAAGAGAAACTCGTACAGCTGTGGCTCCACGAGATTATATGGAGGTTTGGGACGGTGTAGAGATAGGCCTTGGAGTAGGGAACATGTAGAAACAAACGGAAGTCGATTCGGAGTTGTAGATAAAAAGTTATAGCAGTTTGAATAGAGATAGGTTTAACAAAACAGATTTTGCACGCTTTTTAAAGCAACCAAGCGATCCATCCTTCCCGTGTGTGCTGGTTCGATCCGGGTGGGCCGGCCCATTAGGTTTTTTTTTCCTTTTCTTTTTCTTTTTCTATTTACTTGTTTCCCTTATATCTTTTGCATACGAACTCCAAATGACATGATTCTTGTTTCTAAATTTTTCTAAAATCGAATAGATCATTAAAGGATCAAATTTGTAATCTTTTTACTAGTTTGGAAGTAGTGGATTTATAAATTCTTGTATATTCCATTTTATTTATATCTTTATTTGTTTATATTTATTCCATAACTTTTTCATACTAGCTCCACATGACCTCAATTTTGTTTCTAAAATTTTGTAGTATTAATTGGATCTCTTTAGGCTATAATTATCAATAATTTACGCCTTAGCAACAGTGGGTTTTAATAAGTCAATTTAATTACCCTTAGGAACATTTGGGCGAATCAACTATAGGATTTAGATACCAGGATTTGGATTTAGTTTGTGGGAACTTTGCATGGATGTAATGAAATGCTTATGAATGTTTCATGATTTTCATTTTGAAATCTTGCACACCAATTCTACAATCCATAATCAATCCATGCCCTTTTGCCTATATGGCTACTTAGGTCATAACAAAAGAATATAAAATTTTGAATTCAAGGTTGAGAGGATTTTCTATTCAAAAAGTTTCTTCTCTTTGAGAATTTTCAACATAGTCAAACAATCAATCAAACTTATTTATTTGTTTCACATTCCAAAATTAGGAGAATTTTGGGATGTGACAAATGGTCGCGGCATCAACGTGTATTGAAGCAAATTAAAACCTGCAGAAGCGGCCGGATAGAGGAGGCGTGGTCAGCGGGGTGGGTGAAGACGATGACTGGGAAGGGTGGGGTCGCTTGGAAGCGAGAGAGAGTGTGTGGGGGTGGGGTCCACGCGTCAGCGTCCTTGCGGGTTTTATCCTAAGTGTGTAACGTTTCGCTGCGGGGGCGAGCAGGTGGGCTGCTGATGGGCTTAATGGGCTAGTTAGGCTGGGCTGAGTCCTTTTCATATTTTTTTATTCAGTTTGTTTTTCTTTTTCTTTTTCTAATTTCTGATTTGGATTTGTTTAATTAATTCAAACACTCATTTGAATTCAAACCTTTACCATATTTTGTGAATAATCAAACCCTGTTTATTACCATATTCTGATGTCAAATTTAGAATAAAACTTTTATTCCTTTAGTGCCTTTTAATTATTTAAAGTAGGTCCTTGTATTAATTCATTCAAGATTTAATAATGTTTTTAATTTCCATTTGAATTATAAATCCTTCCAAAATCTTTCAGTAAGTTTTATTTACTTAATAGGGTGTCAAAATATTCACCTTGAATTAATTGGAATATATTTAATATGATTCATAAATCATTTGAATTGGGTTTTTGTTTTAATTCTAATGGAATAGTTCTAATTCCCTAAATTTTATTTGGAATATTTATTTTATTTAAATTAATTAAACAACTTTTATTCCACTTGGGTAAATTCGAAAATACTATTTTCTCATGAATTATATAATTATTCTTATTAGAGGTTTGTCTTTATTAGAATAGGATTTGATTTATGCCATTTTATTTTATTTTGGAAATTCTTTATCCCTTTTATTTTATTTGTATTTGGATTAAATTCATTCCATTTGTTTATGGTCTTGGCCAAGATTTAATTTGGTCTTTAAATAATCCTTATTTAATATTTATTTCTTCATCTTATAAAATCCATATCTTTTATTTATAGATCCAAACTTGGTGATTCCAATTTGTAAAATCTTAATTGATATTTATTTATTCCTTTTTAAATATCTTTAGGATTATTTGCTCACCATTTGGTATGGATTTTAGATAAGTGTTTTTATTAGCTTTGGAAATTACTTTTCCTTATCTTATTAAATTCATAAGATTTTATTCATGGTTCCAAATTAAATGAAACCAATTTATATGGTCTTATATTATTTCTATTTGTCTTTCTTGATCATTTATAAATGTTTGATGATAAATTTTTATATGGATCAAATCCATAGGCTTGGAGATAATTTGGAAATGATTTTCTTCCATTAGGGTTTAGAGTTTGGATTTATTTTCCAAGTGTTTAAATTTCAAGATACATTCATTGAGGAATGCATTTCTCTTGATTTGGATTTTTGTTGGATTCAAACTTTAATTAAAGTTTGTTCCAGATGGGATTTTAAGTTTCCATTTAGAAACAAAAGTTTCTTTTCACCCTGAATTTCAACATTTATTTATTTTGTTTATTTATTTTTCACATTACAAGATTTGGAAAATCTTGGGATGTGACAGGCGATCTAGGGTTTAGAGGGCCGATGTTTAGAGGTAGCTAGCAACTAGAGTTTAGCTAGTCGGTAGCGGTTTAGAGGAGATCTAGATTGGCCGCAACTAGAGAGGGGGCGAGGACAACCGTGGGGGGCGTCCGAGGGTGTTCCTAGCCCAGGTGGAAACCCTCCCTAACTCAGAAACCCTCCCTAACTCGGAAACCATGTTGGGATTTGACTTTTTCAAACTGCCTTTTTTGTACTTCCAAATTAGAGTGATTTATCTCTTCCAAGTGTCCAACCAAGTGAACTAGGACATGATGCAACCATTCCACTTTGTCATGACACATTCATGTACCCTTCCCCTTCCTGTTCGGTGGACCTTCTAGACCCTTCTAGAACATTCCGGTGAAAACACTGAAACCATTCCCAAACTCCGGAATTGGACTTTCCTTATATGAATCTTATTCTCCGGACCATTTCGAATCTCCTCGTGATATTCCGAATCTCGTTTGAGACTTTGAACTATATTCGGTCTCTTTACTCACTTTCCATATCTACTAAACAACATCGAATCCTTAAGTGTGCCTTCCTATGGTTCGTGAATTATGCAGACATGATCGAGACTCTTCTCCGATCAATAACCAATATAGGAATATGGAAATTCATATGGCTCCCACATATTTCTATGATTACTTCTTGATCGAATGAACCATTCACATATGATACCAATTTCCCTTTGTCTCGCGATACTTTACTTATCCGAGGTTTGATCGTCGGTATCTCGGCATACCTAGTTCAACCTCGTTACCGATAAGTACTCTTTTCTCGTTCCCGTGATATATATGTGATCCCTTCTGAGCCAGTCTCATGCTTGCAAGATAATTGGATGACATTCCACCGAGAGGGCCTAGAGTATATCTATCCATCATATGGATGGATAAATCCCACTCTTGATCCATGTGCCTCAACACATACTTTTCGAACACTCAATGCCACCTTTATAGCCACTCAGTTATGAAGTGGTGTTTGATGTCATCAAAGTATCCATCCCGTGATGGTGATTAACATGATCTCATGGTCGAAGGATTTAGGTTACTATGTATTTGAAAGCTTATATCAAGTGAACTATTTGAATGACGTCATCTTATGCTACGCTTAACTATAGGAGTACGTCCATCACATCATTCTCCTAATGATATGACCTTGTTGTTAATAACATCTCAATATTCATGATCAAGAAACCATAATCATATATATATTAACCAACAAGCTAGTTTAACAAGAGGCTTTACTAGGGACTCTTTTATGTTTACAAACCACACAAGTATTAATGTTTCCACTTAATACAATTATAGCATGTTATATAATCATTTATCATAAGCATCAAGATATGATAATAACCACTTTATTATTGCCTCTTGGGCATATCTCCAACAAAATGTATCACCCTTGATTTTGACTAATCTTGGGGAAGTAACCACTTATCACACTCTCTTTTGATAACTGCATTTTCTCTTTTGTTTTCGTGATCTTCTCAAGTTTGGTTCTTGCAAAGTTCTAAGCTTGGGGAGGTTACCTCTGCATGTGTAGAGTCTTGTGCAATGTTCATATTCGATGAAGGTTTAATGCAATAATGTATCCCATTGTTTTTGAATGCTTGCTTAAATGAGTCTAGTTTTGTATTTATATGGGGATACATTTGCTCATGATAGGCACCATAGGAGTTGACTTAGAGCTTGTATGCATCTTGCCAAATTGTTTATCAAGCTTTCACAATATTTGTGATCCTCTAGTAAACATTGCCACAATCTCTACACTTGGAAAGAATGAATATTTGATCAAGATCTTTTGAAATTTGCTAGTTGTTGTAACGCCCCCGAATCAGGTCTATGCAGATCTCAGCATTTCCCGCCAAAACCTGCATAGAAGCGATTCAAAGACGCCCACCAGACACTTTCGTGTGGGTGGGGTTTGAATACAAGTAGTTACATCCCAGTAGTTTACAACAGAGTCCACAAGAACTTATATATACAGCAACGACTCCACGAGTCAAGAATACAAAAGATACAATACGAAGATACAACTTAAGAAGAAAGCAAAATAGTATCCGAGTACGGACAAGATCCAAATGGGACTAAGAGTCCTGAAGAATAACCAAGCGGTGTCCAACCCTGCCCAGGCCAAGCCTAAAGGGTAACCTTGCTAACGTCGTCAATCACATACCTGTCAAGCCAAAAGCGTGCCGGCAAAGGGCAACGGAAAACATAAAGAGAGCGGTCAGTACTGAGGCCAGTACACGGCGAGACTAGAATGCGGCGGTCCTCGCCTACATAGGTATGGTGGGCTCAGCGGCAGCAAAGCTTGCACTATCTAACTTATAGAGACACGCTACAACTTCGGCTATTGAGCGAGATAAGAGAGCATTATACGATAGCATGATAAAACACCAAACATAAACCATCCGAAGATTTCCCCCTCGAAAACCAGTCGAGGAAGTCCTCTTACAGAACACACACGATGACAATTTTAGTTAAGCAGGTGTTTAGTTGATAAGGCTAATTACTATTCATATTATAAGAGGTAAAACATTAGTGGATTTGTCTATGATCATGACATTGTACTCCTGAGGCGTCCATAACCGTGGACACACGGCTTCTCGAAAAGATTTACCCTGCAGGGGTGCACTACTGTACCCAAACGCATGCTCAACCCATCAGGCAACATATCACGCGTGCCATCTGAATCTCACAACAAGAACTGTCCCTTAACTACGCGCATATCCAGATGCATCACCTACTGTGGGGAACCAACCAAGAGGTACGACGATTCTCAAAGAAGGCACAGCGTTTGCGCCTACTGGTGGATCGGGCCCTGCGGGGTAACTTGTACACACCGTGGGTGCCGCCACCGTGTACCGCGATTTATGCATGCAAGCCATGGCAATTTTCCAAAATATCAAGTCCGAAGACATATCAACTCACCCATGTCCGAGGACATATTATGCGTATGCACCAAATGGAAAACCAATTTTGTAACCCTCTGGATATACGAATAGCGCTGGTAGTTGAGGGGGGATCCCAGAGGCCCCACGTTTGGTTAGCGCGATCAACTCAAAACTGGTATCGTAGAACGAACGGGTCCTAGGTCGTCTCAAGCAGTTCCAAAGGTGGTCCCTACCGGGGCCTTATCATTAGGTGAGACCATAACCAACAACATCAAATTAATTATCTTATCACCAACCATATCCGAGTATTATATTCCACTTGTATGAGAGCGGTACTAAGCATGCCTACGACTCGCAAGGACAAAACTAGCTAATCAAAGAAGGCAATAGGATAACCAAGGCAATATAGTGGAGCAGATAAATAAAGGAACGGTACTATAACATCGACAATAAGGATAGCAATAGATCAATTGGAAGAAGTAAGGACTATAAATGCAAAATAAGTAGAAGGGGAGAATGCTCGCCTGATAAACAATGTCGAAGGTTCACCCGAAGATCGGGTCGACACTCGCATCAACTCATCGGCCTAGTCCGCGAAGAAGCAAAACACTAGAAGAGGCAACAGATGCAATATTTAATACTAGGGCAGAAGATCCGACATGATTATGATATGATGCATGACATGGCAATATGCGGTCCCGCTTAGCAATATTTAACGGGATTGGGATCCCGACAAATGAATATTATGGTTCGAGTTGTTTATCTACCCTGCAATTTAAATGTTGGCTTAACAAGATAAAACATGGCATCGATTCGCTACACAATATTAAATGGAACCAGGACAAGACAAATAGCACTCCCATATATTCCATATTTATTTAGTGGATGACTCGCCATATATCCCCGAACATTAATATATGTATGCAAGCATGGACAATTTAATATGCACAAGTTATATTATATTTATTAAAATAGGGTATAGGGAAGGGGTCACACAGTTTAAAGCGGGGAGGAAGTACATCTTCGGGTCATCACATCTGTGTCGGAGTATAGGAGCCAAGACGAAGTTGACTGTAATTGTTGACGGGAGCTTGGCATGGTTCAGGAATTTGACCGAACACTTTGCATACATGGATCAGCGTGCAGAGCAAATAAGATCAGGGCAGAGGCGATGTTGAGCCCAAAGGCGGAGGAGCACAAGGTGTTAGTCGCGGCCCTCCTGGAGCGCTGGATCGAGACGGAACTGACCTGATGTTCCTGTGGGCGTGGATCATATCGCACTGTACTGCATGCCTGAAACCTATGACTGCTGGACAGTGGCGCGCACGGGAGAAAGGACCAAGGCGGGGCAAGCAGAAGGATATGGTGTTGCTGGCCCTTGGTGCCGTGAAGGGGCAAGGCGGCGGTGTGTGAAGACATGTGGTGCTTGTTCTGATTTTCTGCACCGCGAGGAGTGAAAGCAAGCCAACTCGATGTAAGATGCAGCGCACAGAAACAAGCATGCCATGAATAAAGGAATCATCGCATTGTGGAGGAAGGAGAAGCCACGAGTTGGGAAGGAGAATTTCAGACCGGCGTAGATAAAAATGGAGAAGAAGATAGGAGAAATATTAGATCTGGATCGGGTACAGATTTGGGGCTAGGGTTTGAGGGGAGGAATGAGGGAAGATTGGGGCTTTATATAGTCTAAAGTAGACTAAATGGGACTAGTTTTGGGCCAAAACTTTAGACATGCCTTTAGCCTAATTTTATTTATAAAACAAGAAAAACTTTGCTGCGAGTAATATTATTTGCTTTAATTTTAAAATAAGAACGAGAGACGAGTTTAATAAAACCACATGGAATATTAAAGAAAAACAAAATAGGTTTTTAATAAAATAATTTGCGATCAAATTTGTGAACAAAATATGCATGATGATGTCATGATGATGCACAAAATCAAATAACAATCAATTTTAGTTCAAAATATTTTCTGGGCATTACAACTCGACACCACTAACAAGGGATCTCGTCCCGAGATCGAAACAAAGGCACCGAGAGGGAGGGAGGTTTGATGATTGGATCTTCTTGCGTCGGGTTAATGATCGCGACACCACTAATAAGAATTCTGGATCCGTCTTGAAATCGTCGACACCACCAACAAGGGTTGTTGCTCACCTTCTTCGGAAGAACACTCCGAAGAGGCAAAGGCGGAAGTAGAGGTATCAAAGATAAGGCCACCGTTAACTTCCGTGGAAGGATTAAAATTGCATGGTTCCACCTATCAATGTACAAGAGCGAATGATAAGAGTAGTAGTATGGTAGCTACTTCATCCCACACCCAAAGCATTACTTTGTACGTGAGTAGAAGGATCATGCAACCAGACTCTCGGAATTCAGACTGGAGATCCTGTCAATCGGTATTCACAAAGCTTCAGAAAGATGACGATTCCGTCGTCTTAGAAGTCGCAAAACAGCAGAAACATATGAAGAAGGCTTAGATAGAGCAAAAACCAGATGTAGCTCCACCGTTGCAAAAAGGAAGGAAGCGAAATCCGAAAGGTACGACGGGAACCTAACCGCGAGAAATCCTGGACTTGAAGAAGGTAAGAGATCAGATAAAAAAAGCAAAGATAAGAGGAGAAAGAATATAGGTAAGGAGTAAAAACAGAGCTAATTAGATCTATCCAACGCATTTGTAGTAAAATAGTTTTGACACTAGACATCGGCCGTTGGCAAGGTTATCCTACAGGCTGGACCAGTGGGGTATTGTAAACCTTTGCTCTGATACCACTTGTAACGCCCCCGAATCGGGTCTATGCAGATCTCAGCATTTCCCGCCAAAACCCGCATAGAAGCGATTCAAAGACGCCCACCAGACACTTTCGTGTGGGTGGGATTTGAATACAAGTAGTTACATCACAGTAGTTTACAACAGAGTCCACAAGAACTTATATATACAGCAACGACTCCACGAGTCAAGAATACAAAAGATACAACTCAAGAAGAAAGCAAAATAGTATCCGAGTACGGACAATATCCAAATGGGACTAAGAGTCCTGAAGAATAACCAAGCGGTGTCCAACCCTGCCCAGGCCAAGCCTGAAGGGTAACCTTGCTAACGTCGTCAATCACATACCTATCAAGCCAAAAGGGTGCCGGCAAAGGGCAAAGGAAAACATAAAGAGAGCGGTCAGTACTGAGGCCAGTACACGGCAAGACTAGAATTCGGCGGTCCTCGCCTACATAGGTATGGTGGGCTCAGCGCCAGCAAAGCTTGCACTATCTAACTTATAGAGACACGCTACAACTTCGTGTAGGGGTTCGTAGCATGGAAAACAAAAAATTTCTATCGCATACAAACAAACAAGCCAAGATCTATCTACTAGATTTTAGCAACGAGTCGTTGGAATAACTTACCCTCGAAGATTCCAAAGCGGTTAACGAGAGCAGATTCTCGTGGGTGATGTAGTCGTACTCTTTCCGATCTCAAGATCGCGTAGACGATCCTTCCGGCGCTGCGTTCCGGCAGCGCTTCCGCAGTCGGTCACACGTTCGGTACTCGACGAAGACCTTCCTCTCCCTTGTTCCAGCAGGCAGCGGAGGTTGTAGCACTCAACTCGCGATTCCGGCAGCACAACGGCGTGGTACCGGAAGTAGAGGGGAGATCCCGCAGGGCTTCGCCTTAAGCCGGAGCGAGTATGGTGGAGTATGAGAGAGAGCTATTAGTGGTCTAGGGTTTAGACACACCAATTAGAAGGCTCTAAACCGAAGGCTAGTGCAATTAGAAGCTCTAAACCAAAACGGCTCTAAACCGGAGATTAGAGGATAGGAACTTGTGTGTCTAGAGGAGGAGGCCCTGCCCCTCCTTTTATAGGTGGGAGGGGCGGCCAAGGGGAGGGGAGTCCCTCCCCAAGTCGGCCTTGGTTGGCGCACCGGCTTGGAGGGACTCCTCCCCCAAGTCGGTTCTAACCACCTCTTGCTTGTTTCCCACAGTTTCCTGTTTTAGCCGTTTGACTTTTAAACTGGCCATTTGACTTTTCTGTTTTAGGATTCAATTTAATCCTTTATTTGGAACAGCAAGAACACTTAGTACATGATGCAATCATTCAATATGTAATGACACATTCATGTACCCTCCCCCCCCCCCCCCCCCCCCGGAGTGCCGGACAATCCAGAACCTTCTAGAACATTCCCGATGAAAACACCGGAATCATTCCCGAACTCCGAAACGGGACTTTCCTTATATGAATCTTATTCTCCGGACCATTCCGGATCACCTCGTGATATCCCGGATCCCATCCGAGACTCCGAACAACATTCGGTCTCTTTCTCATAATACCATAACTACTCAAAACAACGTCGAATCCTTAAGTGTGTCTCCCTACGGTTCGTGAATTATG
This sequence comes from Avena sativa, assembly GCA_916181665.1. NCBI lineage: Eukaryota > Viridiplantae > Streptophyta > Magnoliopsida > Poales > Poaceae > Avena > Avena sativa. The sequence continues at coordinate 178,146,700 of OV702284.1, read as the reverse complement.
CGGACATGATCGAGACACTTCTCCGAACAATAACCAATAGAGGAATCTGGAAATTCATATGGCTCCCACATATTTCTACGATTACTTTGCGATCGAATGAACCACTTACATACGATACCAATTTCCTTTTGTCTCACGATAGTTTACTTATCCGAGGTTATGATCGTCGGTATCTCTGCATACCTAGTTCAACCTCGTTACCGATAAGTACTCTTTTCTCGTTCCCGTGATATGTGATCCCTTGTGAGCCAGTCACATGCTTGCAAGCTCATTGGATGACATTCCACCGAGAGGGCCCAGAGTATATCTATCCGTCATATGGATGGACAAATCCCACTCTTGATCCATGTGTTTCAACCAATACTTTCCGAACACTCAATGCCACCTTTATAGCCACCCAGTTACGGTGTGGTGTTTGATGTCATCAAAGCATCCATCCGGTAAAGGTGATATGCATGATCTCATGGTCGAAGGAATTAGGTTACTATGTATCAGAAAGCATATAGCAATTGAACTATTTAAATGACTTGATCTTTATGCTACGCTTATCTATAGGAGTATGTCCATCACATCATTCTCCTAATGATATGATCCTGTTGTTAATAACATCTCTATGTTCATGATCAGGAAACCATGATCATATATTAACCAACAAGCTAGTTTAACAAGAGGCTTTACTAGGGACTCTTATTTTTAGTTTACAAATCACACAAGTATTAATGTTTCCGGTTAATACAATTATAGCATGGTATGTAAACATTTATCATAAGTGTGAAGATATGATAATAACCACTTTATTATTGCCTCTTGGGCATATCTCCAACAGTCTCCCACTTGCATTAGAGTCAATAATCTAGTTTCAAACCTTTGTGTATTCAACACCTATGGCTTTCCGGTGTTGTATGTACACTATTGCTAGTGGTCAACTGATCTCCGGATCTGACACTTCCAGGTCCGTGTGTAATTGCATGTCTTTGCGTCTCTACGCATCACTCATTCTCTAATGAGATGGCTTTGTATAAATTTGGTCTTTCGGTGTGACCTTTAGCTCTTTTGGGGTTAAAACATGTTGATAATATTGTCGCACAATATATCTTCATAGTATTATCCTACTGTGAACTACACCTAGTTTGATAACAAACTACTTGACACAAATGCCCTCTTTAGCTACTATAATAGCAGTTATATACTTAGCCTTTTGTTGTAGTATCTGTCACAATGTCTTAACTTTGGAACTCATCCAAATCCATTATGGAACTCACTTTCCATTATATTGTGCCACCCTTAGTTTAGATTGAGATAAACTTAATTTGTACTTTGTGACAAAGCTAGTATCAATGTAGTACTTTTACAATGAACTAACCATCTATTTGTCACTTCTACAAATATTATACTCTTAGTTCTTCCAAAAGATCATAAGAATATCCTTACTATTGTCCAATGATCATCTTACGAATCATTCTGGTATATGCTCACAACATTTAGAGCATAGGACATATCTGGATTTGTACATATCACAGTATGATTGATATAAATACTCTTTGTGATTTCATACATCAAGTATCAATCTATACTTGATTATTTGTTTCACTTTACCAAATGTCAATACACTTGAATATATCATCAACATTGAACTCATTCAATCCTTTCTGTGCGACAAGAACCTCTCTTGTAGTTTCTATATTGAACTCATTCAATATCTCGTCTATGTACTTCTGGCACAACCATATTAGCGTCTATTGATGCCAAATATTTGGGTTTTGCCTAAGTCTTTCATCGGGATGAAATTCTTAATATGTGTTAATAAAAGATACATTATTTCCAATCAACAATATGTCTTCCACATAATGTATTAGAAACATGTCTTAGCGCTCCCACTTAATTTCTTGCAAATGCAAGCATCTTCATCGTCTCTAATGAACTTTTAAACTCCTTTAACAGTTTCATCACAGTGAAGATTCCAACTCCGCGATGCTCACTTTAACCATTGAAGTTTGCATATGCTTTTAGCATCCTTTGAATTAACAAAACCCTATGGACCGTGTTATGCACATGTCCTAGGTAACGATTCTATTAGAAGAACTTGTTTTGTTTATTCAACTACCATATAACAAATTATATGTAGTGGTTGCTACATTAATCCGTCTAGACTAAAAATCGCTATGAAAGATCAAATCTTGTCATATACAACCTTTGAACATTGTTGTGAACTCTTTCCCAACATGTCGACTATTTCATAGATGTGAAACATCCATGTCTATTTCTTTATAGATCCAAATACGACTGTAAGGTCTTGTACCTTCCCAGAGGGTCTTTCAAGTTCAAATCTTGATCTCTCGTATATGGAACTATCACGGATTTTATGGCTTCAAGCCATTTTACGGAGTGAGGGCCCATCATCGCTTCTTTGCATGTAGTACGTTCATTATTCTCAAATAATGATTCAACCCTCAAATCTTGGTATTTGATTGTTTACTCGACCTACTTGGTTCAACAGAAACTTTGACCTTCATAACCACAACCTTTGAGGCACGTGAGCCATGAGCATTGTTGCTGCCTCCGGAACACTTTTCGGTGCTGCGCAACTCTGCACATATAGCTAAGGTTCTTTTAACCTTATCAAAGTTCTATTGTCCTCCCACTTAACTTTTCACGAAAAATTCCTTCTAAAAGAAACTTGACGTTCTAAGTGACAAACACTTTTGTCTCCGGTGTTATGGAGGAATACTTAACAAAGACAGGTTCATCCGACTTTGGTTGCAAACATCTTTCTTATGCATAGCATACCAATGTTTAAGAAAGGACAACTTGGGTTTTATCCCAAACCATAACATATGGTGTCATTTCAACGGATTATGATGGAGCTCTTTTCAGTGAAAAAACGGTAATCTCTAAAGCTTTTAATCTTTAAAATATAATGGCAGTTTTATGAATTATACCTTTGATCTTACCATGTCAAACAAGGTTTAATTACATATCTCGAATGCTCCATACTCTTATGGTGTTTCGGGAAATGCAAATCCACGGAACGATTCCATAAATCTTAGGTATTATGCTAAACTTTGTAACTCAAATATCTTCCTTTATGATCTTTATCATAAACTATTTATATTCTTGTTACAATGATTTTGCACTTCATCTTGAAAGTCTTTGAACTTTTCAAATATTTCACACTTCATCCTTATTAAGTAAATATTCATATATTCACTCAAATTTTCGGAGAAAGCATATGAAGTTGAAATCCATCGCTCTTGACTACACATAATGGATTTCGTACAACAATATGTACAAGTTCCAATAAGCTAGTCATTCGTTCCCTTTTGGCCTATGAACGAAGTTTTAATTATCTCTAGGAAAGTTTCTCAAGCGTCATTTGATCAAAAATCAAAAGACTCCAAAATTCCATCCACATGGAGTTTCTTTATGTTATCTTTCCAATATAATTTAAACGGCGATGTCACTTCCTAAGTGATCTTTCAATCAATTTGTCTTTCGACATTTTTAGCACTAGTTTTATGGATGTGATTTCTCCAACGAGATTTGTGAATCATCCATCTTTTATGGATTACGGCAATTATTTGAACAACCCTTTTGTTCTCCCAATACCTGATAAAACAAATCTTGAAGGCAAGCTTTGATTTTTAACGAGCAACACAATAACCCTTTATTTGTTCTCGATGAACATCATCACATATTCTTTCGCTAGTTACTTAGGCCATTGTAGTTCATGAATTGTGTTGTTTCGTATGACGATTCACACCAACAAATTCAGTATCAAATACTTAAGAACCACATTGTTTAATAAGCAAAGAATATAGCCATAACATGTATATCATCTATATATTTAAACTGAACAATTCTAGTCTTTTCTTTTCTGCCATATATTTATGAGATTCTCTTTCAGTATTTCCTTTTCTGTTTGAAAGAATCTATCAACATCAATAGTGGAGTCATACATATGACATATAGTCCAAAGCGTGTATAGTTAAATACCAATGTCTTTGGACTTGCACTTTGAAGTAGATCACCATTATCAAATGTTTGGTGTTCTTTCAAATTCCTTTCTTTAGTAATCTCTTGGTGTAGTAAACATTTTACCTACATCAAATATTCACCCTCATCATGGATTTATCCATGATCAAGCTACTTTTAGCTTGTAACGGTGAATCGCAAGTATAATGTTGCTCTCCAAAACCTTTTGGAGGATTAGGACAACTAGTGTCTCCAACCTTTTGCAAATTCTCATCAAATATGAGAACATGACTTTTGCCATATTATACTCTATCATGTTGCAACCAAAACTTCGTTTCAGATATCACAATATCTTCCACACATCATGGTTTCTGAAACAACTCTTTCAGATCCTAGATAACCTTGATATTAAGACAATCCTTTGAATATCAAGAATCATGGAGACAAACATGATACTTATATACTAACACTTGGAATTGTTACTCTTGATTTAATACTAATTATTAAACTTCATGGAGTAACCGGAACTTACTGAAAGTTTGCAATAAGACTTTTAAACTTTAGATTAACACTTCAAAACAATACGATACCAGTTCGTAAAGTAACTAACCAGAATTCTATAGTTCTATTATCTCAATTATAACTAAGCGCAAGGTGGTAAACGGATGCCAATGACTACAACAACTATGCAATTTCACTTTGATTTAGTTTATGATAAATTGAGTTCTAATTAATAATTAAATTAATCTAGGTGAACTCCCACTCAAAACAATATCCCTCACATTGTTTTAGTGATCACACGAACCAAATCCACCACATCAAAACCGATCATCACGAGAGTTAATATAGCTTCAATGGCGAACAATCAACATGTTCATCATATCTACTATATGGCTCATGCTCTACCTTTCGGTAATCCGTGTTCCTGAGGCCATGTCTGTACATGCTAGGCTCGTCAAGATCAAACCTTAGTTTCCGCATGAGCAAATCTGGCTTGCTCACGTTGTATACACTTGTAGAATCTAACACACCCGATCATCACGTGGTGCTTCGAAACAACAAGCTTTAGCAACGGTGCTAACTAAGGGTGAACACTTTATGACTTGAAATTCATGTGCATGAGGGATCATCTTATAATGCTACCGTCGTCTACTAAGCAATACAAGATGCATAAAGGATTAACATCACATGCAATTCATAATATGTGATATGATATGGCCTTTCTTCTTTGTGCTTCCGATCTCCATCTTCAAGCACGAACATGATCTCCATCATCATCGGCATAGCATCAAGGTCAATGACGCTTCTCCATGGTTGTCGTCCACCGGCTTCAACTATTACAACTACTTTGAATAGACACGCGGGTCTTAACATAAATTAAAGACAACCATATGGCTCCTGCCGGTTGACAACTTACAATAAGGAACATTGCATACATCATATATAATCACAATCATGGCCATATCACATCACAGCACACCCCTACAAAACAAAGTTAGACGCCTCTAATTTTCTTTGCATGTTTTACGTGGTTTGGGGCTTTCAATAAGTGTCGTTCTAACTTACGAACAAGAACCACAACATTGATACTAGTATTGTCAATCACCCGTTGTAAATTGAATCTTAACTATGCTAGGAGAAACAGGCACCCGCAAAGCCACTTATGCAATACAAAGTTGCATGTCAAGCGTGGAGCAAGTCTCATGAACGATGTCATGTAAGGTTAGCCCGGGCCGCTTCATCCCAACATACCGCAAGATGCAAAGTACACAAGAAGCAATCGACAATAAAAGCATCAACGCCCACAATGACCATTGTGTTCTACTCGTGCAACAGATCTACATATAGACACGGCTCTGATACCACTGTAGGGGTTCGTAGCATGGAAAACAAAAAATTTCTATCGCATACAAACAAACAAGCCAAGATCTATCTACTAGATTGTAGCAACGAGTCGTTGGAATAACTTACCCTCGAAGATTCCAAAGCGGTTAACGAGAGCAGATTCTCGTGGGTGATGTAGTCGTACTCTTTCCGATCTCAAGATCGCGTAGACGATCCTTCCGGCACTGCGTTCCGGCAGCGCTTCCGCAGTCGGTCACACGTTCGGTACTCGATGAAGACCTTCCTCTCCCTTGTTCCAGCAGGCAGCGGAGGTTGTAGCACTCTCCTCGCGATTCCGGCAGCACAACGGCGTGGTACCGGAAGTAGAGGGGAGATCCCGCAGGGCTTCGCCTTAAGCCGGAGCGAGTATGGTGGAGTATGAGAGAGAGCTATTAGTGGTCTAGGGTTTAGACACACCAATTAGAAGGCTCTAAACCGAAGGCTAGTGCAATTAGAAGCTCTAAACCAAAACGGCTCTAAACCGGAGATTAGAGGATAGGAACTTGTGTGTCTAGAGGAGGAGGCCCTGCCCCTCCTTTTATAGGTGGGAGGGGCGGCCAAGGGGAGGGGAGTCCCTCCCCAAGTCGGCCTTGGTTGGCGCGCCGGCTTCGAGGGACTCCTCCCCCAAGTCGGTTCCAACCACCTCTTGCTTGTTTCCCACAGTTTCCTGTTTTAGCCGTTTGACTTTTAAACTGGCTATTTGACTTTTCTGTTTTAGGATTCAATTTAATCCTTTATTTGGAACAGCAAGAACACTTAGTACATGATGCAATCATTCAATATGTAATGACACATTCATGTACCCTCCCCCCCCCCCCCCCCGGAGTGCCGGACAATCCGGAACCTTCTAGAACATTCCCGATGAAAACACCGGAATCATTCCCGAACTCCGAAACGGGACTTTCCTTATATGGATCTTATTCTCCGGACCATTCCGGATCACCTCGTGATATCCCGGATCCCATCCGAGACTCCAAACAACATTCGGTCTCTTTCTCATAATACCATAACTACTCAAAACAACGTCGAATCCTTAAGTGTGTCTCCCTACGGTTCGTGAATTATGCGGACATGATCGAGACACTTCTCCGAACAATAACCAATAGAGGAATCTGGAAATTCATATGGCTCCCACATATTTCTACGATTACTTTGCGATCGAATGAACCACTTACATACGATACCAATTTCCCTTTGTCTCACGATAGTTTACTTATCCGAGGTTATGATCGTCGGTATCTCTGCATACCTAGTTCAACCTCGTTACCGATAAGTACTCTTTTCTCGTTCCCGTGATATGTGATCCCTTGTGAGCCAGTCACATGCTTGCAAGCTAATTGGATGACATTCCACCGAGAGGGCCCAGAGTATATCTATCCGTCATATGGATGGACAAATCCCACTCTTGATCCATGTGTTTCAACCAATACTTTCCGAACACTCAATGCCACCTTTATAGTCACCCAGTTACGGTGTGGTGTTTGATGTCATCAAAGCATCCATCCGGTAAAGGTGATATGCATGATCTCATGGTCGAAGGAATTAGGTTACTATGTATCAGAAAGCATATAGCAATTGAACTATTTAAATGACTTGATCTTTATGCTACGCTTATCTATAGGAGTATGTCCATCACATCATTCTCCTAATGATATGATCCTGTTGTTAATAACATCTCTATGTTCATGATCAGGAAACCATGATCATATATTAACCAACAAGCTAGTTTAACAAGAGGCTTTACTAGGGACTCTTATTTTTAGTTTACAAATCACACAAGTATTAATGTTTCCGGTTAATACAATTATAGCATGGTATATAAACATTTATCATAAGTGTGAAGATATGATAATAACCACTTTATTATTGCCTCTTGGGCATATCTCCAACACTTCGGATATTAGAACGAGATAAGAGAGCACTATACGATAGCATGATAAAACATCAAACATAACCCATCCAAAGATTTCGCCCTCGAAAACCAGTCGAGGAAGTCCTCTTACAGAACACACACGATGACAATTTTAGTTAAGCAGGTGTTTAGTTGATAAGGCTAATTACTATTCATATTATTAGAGGTAAAACATTAGTGTCGTTGTCTATGATCATGACACTGTACTCCTGAGGCGTCCATAACCGTGGACACACGGCTTCTCGAAAAGATTTACCCTACAGGGGTACACTACTGTACCCAAACGCATGCTCAACCCATCAGGAAACATATCATGCGTGCCATCTGAATCTCACAACAAGAACTGTCCCTTAACTACGCGCATATCCAGAGGCATCACCTACTGTGGGGAACCAACCAAGAGGTACGACGATTCTCAAGGAAGGCACAGCGTTTGCGCCTACCGGTGGATCGGTCCCTGCGGGGTAACTTGTACACACCGTGGCTGCCGCCACCGTGTACCGTGATTTATGCATGCAAGCCATGGCAATCCACCAAAATATCAAGTCCGAAGACATATCAACTCACCCATGTCCGAGGACATATTATACGTATGCACCAAATGGAAAACCAATTTTGTAACCCTCTGGATATACGAATAGCGCTGGTAGTTGAGGGGGGATCCCAGAGGCCCCACGTTTGGTTAGCGCGATTAACTCAAAACGGGTATCGTAGAACGAACGGGTCCTAGGTCGTCTCAAGCAGTTCCAAAGGTGGTCCCTGCCGGGGCCTTATCATTAGGTGAGACCATAACCAACAACATCAGATTAATTATCTTATCACCAACCATATCCGAGTATTATATTCCACCTGTATGAGAGCGGTACTAAGCATGCCTACGACTCGCAAGGACAAAACTAGCTAATCAAAGAAGGCAATAGGATAACCAAGGCAATATAGTGGAGCAGATAAATAAAGGAACGGTACTATAACATCGATAATAAGGATAGCAATAGATCAATTGGAAGATGTAAGGACTATAAATGCAAATTAAGTAGAAGGGGAGAATGCTCGCCTGATAAACAATGTCGAAGGTTCACCCGAAGATCGGGTCGACACTCGCATCAACTCATCGGCCTAGTCCGCGAAGAAGCAAAACACTAGAAGAGGCAACAGATGCAATATTTAATACTAGGGCAGAAGATCCGACATGATTATGATATGATGCATGACATGGCAATATGCGGTCCCGCTTAGCAATATTTAACGGGATTGGGATCCCGACAAATGAATATTATGGTTCCAGTTGTTTATCTACCCTGCAATTTAAATGTTGGCTTAACAAGATAAAACATGGCATCGGTTCGCTACACAATATTAAATGGAACCAGGACAAGACAAATAGCACTCCCATATATTCCATATTTATTTAGTGGATGACTCGCCATATATCCCCGAACATTAATATATATATGCAAGCATGGACAATTTAATATGCACAAGTTATATTATATTTATTAAAATAGGGTATAGGGAAGGGGTCACACAGTTTAAAGCGGGGAGGAAGTACACGTCCTCAGGTTGGAGTGGGGATCTTTGGTTCCATGTACCTTGCAATCCATGGTGAAGATCTTCGGGTCATCACATCTGTGTCGGAGTATAGGAGCCGAGACGAAGTTGACTGTAATTGTTGACGGGAGCTTGGCATGGTTCAGGAATTTGACCGAACACTTTGCATACATGGATCAGCGTGCAGAGCAAATAAGATCAGGGCAGAGGCGATGTTGAGCCCAAAGGCGGAGGAGCACAAGGTGTTAGTCGCGGCCCTCCTGGAGCGCTGGATCGAGACGGAACTGACCTGATGTTCCTGTGGGCGTGGATCATATCGCACTGTACTGCATGCCTGAAACCTATGACTGCTGGACAGTGGCGCGCACGGGAGAAAGGACCAAGGCGGGGCAAGCAGAAGGATATGGTGTTGCTGGCCCTTGGTGCCGTGAAGGGGCAAGGCGGCGGTGTGTGAAGACATGTGGTGCTTGTTCTGATTTTCTGCACCGCGAGGAGTGAAAGCAAGCCAACTCGATGTAAGATGCAGCGCACAGAAACAAGCATGCCATGAATAAAGGAATCATCGCATTGTGGAGGAAGGAGAAGCCACGAGTTGGGAAGGAGAATTTCAGACTGGCGTAGATAAAAATTGAGAAGAAGATAGGAGAAATATTAGATCTGGATCGGGTACAGATTTGGGGCTAGGGTTTGAGGGGGGAAGGAGGGAAGATTGGGGCTTTATATAGTCTAAAGTAGACTAAATGGGACTAATTTTTGGTCAAAACTTTAGACGGGCCTTTAGCCTAATTTTATTTATAAAACAAGAAAAACTTTGCTGCGAGTAATATTATTTGCTTTAATTTTAAAATAAGAACGAGAGACGAGTTTAATAAAACCACATGGACTATTAAAGAAAAACAAAAATAAGTTTTTAATAAAATAATTTGCGATCAAAATTGTGAACAAAATATGCATGATGATGTCATGATGATGCACAAAATCAAATAACAATCAATTTTAGTTCAAAATATTTTCCGGGCATTACAGTTGTCACCTAATAGTTTTTTCTTAAATAAATAGTTATGCTCGACCCCATAGTGTCAAAACAATGGACTTAATAGTTTGCTTACGAAAGGAGTTGTAAATTGGAAATGATATTTCAAAGTTTTGAGTTATATGCCAAATAAGGTGTTGTTTAATTGTCTTAAGAGTTTAGCCTTAAAGATACTCAACAACATAGATGTGATGATTGACTTGATAGTACTCTTTGAAAGGATTTGTTTGAAAAAACTAATGTTTAGCCATAATTGAGATGCATGCCAAATCTTAACCTGTTGATTAAAGTATGATGTTGCTTTATGCGTTTCTGCACCACTATCACACTCCATGGAGGGACAACAACACCGCTATCCTATAAATGATCTACCAACAAAGAAATCTCAGATTTTGGCTATGAGTTGATTAAACATCTATAACATCAATGTTATGATGGGTAAGAGTTTTGGCCTCCTCATGGGCATGCGTTCAAAGTAAGAGAGGGAATACTCCTCTGACCTTTATGAGAAATCATTATACCAAAAATTTAAACCTTGGTAATGGTCATGAGTATCCATTCTTAGTCTGCACAGTCTGATTAAACACACTAAGTTTTGGCATGATCTCCTTACTGCTGAACTGAAGTTTTAGAAAGACAAAGAATAGAAAAGGAGTGTTTGATAGCCATTATTCATTGATGTAGATGAACAAATGAGACACTCTAATGCTATGCTTCTTTTTACATGTTCTCGCATTTCCTTTTGGCATAAATCTCGTTACTAAGAGATAAATTTTCTGAAAGCTCAATAACTGATGTCTGTACTTGAGAGCCTTAACTAGATGACATGATTGGGTAGAATAGATAAACTTTATTCCTATTAAAGCTTGACATCTATTTATGACTAAGTTTTGCCTCATAAAAATAATTATATGAAAAGTTATACAAAAGGTGCAATAAGAGGATCACAAGTTTACTTGCAAGTTAGATTCACTATTGACATGGAGTATATAAGTTTTGATGAATCTTTGGTGGTATTTATAACTGAGCTTGTATTGTCTTGTATGAGTACATGTTTACTCTCTTTGAGCTTGCAAGAAAAATAAGGATGCAAGGCATACTAAAGTTTCAATGACAAGCAAAATCCCCTCACATTATTTATCGATAGTTACTACTCGGGACGAGCAGAGTCTAAGCTTGGGGAGGTTGATGAGTGGAATTTATGTACACTTTTGTAGAATTATTTTATGCATATCAACCACCCATTTCATGCTTTATCTAGCTGCAGTTATGCCAATTATGCATGATTTCTGTTATCCATTCATTTACATATGAGCTTTGCACATTTAGTAGTTTAGGTATAATTTTATCCCTTTTCCTTGTCTTTGACATCTGTGTAGGTGTTGATGATGATTATGGATAAAACAAAGGCAAAAGGAACAAAGAGAGCATAGTATGGAGGAGCTTCAAGGACCAGACTTAGCCATTTGAGGTGTTGGAAAAGTGAATATTTTCAACTTCTCAAAATAAAGATACAAGACCACTGGGTTGTAGCCCTCGTCGAGACGAATCCAACGAGCCCAAGAACACCCAAAACAGAGTACATATGAAGAAATGGAGACCAAAACACTGAAGAGCCCGAAGGTTTAACGACCAAATATACGGCGGGAGCAAAAATTCCGGCTGTATAGTTCCCCGCATATAGTTGGGAAAAAGGTCGAAAATAACGGGATTTCGCCTCCCAGAAGCTCCAGAACCTTCCCTAAGTCATATGACGGTATTGGGGGAACCCTAGGGCACCACCAAAGCCTATATAAAGGAGGGAGGAGTCAAGGGAGAGAGGAGGAAGCCATAAGACACCATATACAAGATCTAGATCCCATATACCACCTCCACGGCGGCGCCCTGCCGCCTCCATAGCCTCTACAGCTCCACCAAGATCCAGATCTCCATCAACACCATCAAGCCATCCAAGCAAGAAGAGGAGGAGAAGGAGGACGCCGCCATCACCACGCCGACATCACTATCTCCATCGCCGCTACTCATTCATATTTCCCCATCATGGTCTCTATGATGGGTTGTAACATGGCTTGAACCCTCTTTTATTAATGTTATGATGATTTGAGTAATTGAAGTGTGGTGTGTTCTTGTTAATTAATATGTTTGTGTTTTTTCTTTACATTGTTCTATTCATGATATTATTCTAGTGATTGGAGATGTCCAATCCATTGTTGAGGAATTTACTAGGGATTCACGGTGTGTCACAAAACTTATCATTAGTATCTGCTCTTCCATGGGTAGAACTAATAGACTATTTGCTATAAGTGATTTACGGAGGCAATAGCAGCTTAAGATGCACCGTCCAGAGTTCCTCCAAGATCACTAATGATATAGATAGGTATAGTGTTGCGAATTGCTTGACCCCAAAATGACAGACAGGATATCTTGTGACTAGCACACTTGCTTAGGAGTACGTTTGTCCATAAAACTTAATGTCTTTTCTCTAGTCTTATTACCTTAATTGGTCTTGTTACCTTAATACACTAATCTCTTGTGAGATGACCCATGTCCGAAGAGGTGTGAAAAGTTGTGGTCTTGTTGCCACTTACCAACGGTTGGAGACAACAATATTTGAGGGACCGCCACAAGTACAGTTTATAGCTATTTCATAAGCATTTATCATGCACACCGTATACACAACATTACTTGAGGAATCGTAATATTAATATTTTACTTCGTGCTTATCTACATTAATATTTCATCTCATTGCTTTCACCTCTTTCTAGTTTTATTTTTGTTCTAGTTTTCTTTCAGTCCTAGTAGTAGTTGTTACAAATCATCTTAAATTCAGTTATCCTAGTAACTTATAGAATAGGATATTATCAAACCACGGTTTGGGTGCAAAAGTGGCTGCATTGACAACGTGGCTATAGGGTCGTGTTATTTCCGCTTCTGAGTTCTCATCAGGACAAACTCTTTAAATATTTGCTTCTACAAGAACTGCAATAACCCTGTTGTTGGTGCAGGAACCCAGTCATCATCTAACTGGTTGACCCTTGAGGAAGCATTGGATTGATCTGGCTCAGTCTCGTCAACTGTCCAAACTTACCTCCGGGCATCATCTGATTCTGCATCATTGGGGGAAGAAAGGTGGCCACTGTCCCATCGGGAAATTGTTCCACATCTCCGGCAGCATACCAGGCGTCATCTGGTACATACCTGGACGAAGGTCATCCCCAAACTGCTTCCCCTGTGTCGGCAGCGGCCCGAGACTGGCAGCCTTCTGGCTTGTAGTTGGAGATGGCGCAGGAGGTCTCTGTCCGCTCCCTCCCAGACATTGTCGGCGGCGGCGCAGGCTGAGCATACACTCCCCTTGGCGCCCTCGGTTAGCTCCATAGCACCCAACACCCTCCATCTTCACCACCTCCGCAAACGTCTGCCATCCCCGCCTTGCGCCCCCACCGATCCTTGGAGAAGCTAAACTTCCACGGAATGGGTAGGCGGACTCCATGAGCAGGGAAGCAGTCCTCCGGCGAGAAAGTCCCTGCCTCGAACAACTCGCGTCGAATCCACACCAACACCCCCACCGCCGGAACCCTAGATCGAGACTGATGTCTCCGCTGATCCGGGAAAAGGTAATCTACCTGCGGAGGCGTAATCCTCCCAGGCGCCTCCCCCTACCACCCGATCAGCTCTATGGACGCGGACAGGTGTCGCATATGTACGGTTGATCCGAGCAGGCGATGGCGTGTCGCTGGCACGTGGGGTAGCTCGATTTGAAATTCTTCTTCGTGCTTGATCTCCGATCCCCCTGTGCCGCGGCGATCTCATCCTCGTTGGCGATCGCGAACATCTCGTCGATGAGACGCACCTTTCCGCCATGCACTATCCCAGACGCAACCGATCCCCTCCCTCCCCTGCCTCAGATCTCGCCACCACCCCCTCCACAAAACTCGGCCGGGTATTCCCACCGCGAGCTCTCGAGGGTGTAGTGCATCGGGAAGGTGCAGGCCGGAGAGACGGTGAGGTTGAGAGAGCGGCAATCCGGAGAGGAGTTGGCCGGAGAGGCGATGTGGTTCGCCGCGCGACACCGCGGTCTCCTACAGAGTCGCGAGAGCGTGGAAACATCCCGAACTGCAAACTTTGTGTGTGACGCATTGCGATGCTATTTGCATGCTTTCCCGTTAACTAACTGGGTAAATTCTATTCTTGTTAATTAGATTTGTTTTTGAGGATATATTTTGTTAATTAGTGAAATGGAACAAACCATCAGATATACAGGCGCTCTTTTCTTGGCCCAGTCTGAAGCACACCAGAGGCCCCTGTTCCAATCGTCAGCACGTACGGTTAACCTTGGTCGAAGGTTCTGCTCAAAAAACAAAAGTGCGATTGAGGTTAGATTTGGCCCACGCGTCGTCCACCGCACACCCCTTAAATTTTCCGGACTCTTCCAGACTACGATCGGGGGACCGGCGTTTAAACCGCATCCGCCCCGTGATCAAGCAATCCGGACCTCTAGAAACATCCGACGCCTTCTCGGACCTTCCATCGTTCCCCCATATAAACCATCCGACCATCACAACCCAGCCAAAATCGTAATCAGATTCCAGACGACCGATCGATCTCCAATCTCAACCTAAAGCAAAACAACAGCGACAATGGCGTCTCGTCGCTTCCTCGACTACCACCCCTTCGGCATTAGTCTGAAACAGCCGTTTTAGTCGGAGCCCATTAAACTACAGCCCGACATCAGTATTGGCGTTTGGTTGGCTGTTTTTTTTCCGCTTCGAATCGTGTCCCGGTCCATTTACAGCCGAAAATATCACGGACGCGCGGAGGCTGGTTTCGTTTCCAACCCGACACTTCCCAACCCGTCTCGACGCTTCCAAACCTAGCGACTGGCGGCGACTGGCCGGGCGGCGGGTCGGCGACTGGCGGGGCGGCGGGTCTGCGACCGGCGGGGTTGTGACGAACACCGGCGGCGCAAGGTCTGTGACGAACACCGTGCTATTGAATCTTGCCCCTTTTCGTAGTGACATGGACGCCATGGACGCCGTGCTCAGAACACTCAGCCTCAGCTTGCCCAGGGGCGGCGTCCCCAGCACGGCGACGCCAGCCTGGTAGCCAAGGCACGTTGAGAAGCCGGTGCAGCACTTCGGCGCCAGGGCCGGCGTCCGCCACCCCATCCACCAGCCTCGCTGGAGCTAAACGGCCCGCTGCTCCTCCTGCCGCTGCTGCTGTGTAACCTTCGTTCAGTTAAGTCTAGCCTGTCTCTGCTAAAGTTTTTGCTTTTTCAGATGTGTCTAGATTGGAAATAGGTTGGCTAGTGATGATTCAGGTCCGAAAGGATCTTAGCGGATTTAGGTGAGGCGTAATCGTTCGCTGTTGATCGATTCATGTTGTTACACACACTGAAGGCTCTGTTTCTCTATCCGTTCCAAGTTATTTTTTGTCTTTCCTCAGTAGATTTGTGATGCGATGATGATTCATATAGATTTTCGGCAGAGGTGGCATCAGTCTCCGTGAGCCTACAAACCAAAAACGACTTCTCTTTCCACTTAACATTGCTTTAGTATTTTTGCAGTTTGTTTGATTGATTTAGTTTCGGTGAAGAGCTCTTGACCAGGAAGTGCCGTATGACATTGTAAACAGCAGCTGCTTCTATGGCACTGCAAGTGTCCATCCTTTATCATAACCTGTGGTTTGGTCCAGGATGGGATACCATTTGCACCGGCTTGATTTAGCTCTGTGCGTGATTTTAAACGGGTCTCTGAGGGATTTCTCAAATTTGCAGGTTTCTGAAGAAAAGCATAAAATCTGTCATGTTCAGAAAACGTGTCTGAAGAAAAGCATAAAATCTGTCCTGTGTAATCTAATCTAATCTTCCTTTGTTGGTGTTGGATGTGAGATGACGATCAGGTCTAGTGCTAGACCTTTCTCTCAATTACTTCTTTCCTTGCCTTCTTATGATTCTTTTTATTATTTGATGCATGATTCTTCACTACTGTAGCCGCCAGACATGATCTAGGCCATGTTCATGTTGGTAGTAGGAATGTAGGTTCGCTTGCGCTGTACCGTCCCATTTGTCTTTTGACTGCTACGAGTAGATCCCTAAAGTTGTCTTAGGACCGATACAACAACAGCCAGGCCCCTGTGTGTCCTTGCCTTTGTGATAACCTGTTTACATGCTGCCATGTCAATCAATGATTGACCACAAGCTTGGTTGGATGGGTTGTTGGCAGCCAAATCTTTTGTAGTATATGTGTGTATAATCCCCAATCTAGTACATCATTGGTTATATTTGATGCGTTCATATGTTCTGCTTGACTGACTGATTTGGGAAAACATCCAGGACATGGATGTGTTGGCACTTAGCTGTGATATTGCAAGATATGCATGCACTGTTTACCTTTGGCTTAATTAGCAGTACTAGTGATGAAGAGATAGACCTGTACTATAATGTCTTGACATGAAAAGTTTGTGCGTTGGAACTGTGCAGTACCTGGATAAGAACAAGCAGCTGATCCTAGCCATCCTTGACAACCAGAACAACGGAAGGTGGACGAGGGTGTACGGTGAGC
This sequence comes from Avena sativa, assembly GCA_916181665.1. Classification (NCBI taxonomy): domain Eukaryota; kingdom Viridiplantae; phylum Streptophyta; class Magnoliopsida; order Poales; family Poaceae; genus Avena; species Avena sativa. Next base: position 178,129,791 of record OV702284.1, on the reverse strand, counting down.
TTCATCTCTCATCTAATCTGATCTGATCTCCTTCTGAATTAATAATAGCAACTGTGTTGTTGGAGCACTATTGTTAGTATGGAGTATTGTAGTGTTCTGTGTAGTTTTTGCTACCTTAGCTCTTATGTTAACATCAGTTAGGACTTGGATTAACAAGAACTAGAATATGCTATGTTGGTCTAACATCTAGGGCCTTCTCATTTTGGACAACTAAATGTAATGAAATGATCCATGCTTTGTGTAGACTTGGGTTAGCAGGAACTAGAATATGCTATGTTGGTCTAACATCTAGGGCCTTCTCACTTCGGACAACCCAATTTGCTTGCAAATGAAACGACCTATGCATGTAGTTCTTAATGGTGATGCTACTAATTTTACTAGTATAGTATGTACTGTTACTATGCAATTTTCACTAGTTCAATAAATGTGTTGTTACTATTAATGTGTTGTTCTTAATGCATTCTTAGGATTATATGAGTAATTTGGAAATGGTGATGACTGATTCCGAGGAGGAAGAGGATGAGGAAATGATTTTCCTTATTTTTCCAGTTGTTTTGCTTCGAAAAAACTAAAGTTTGAGAGTGTGAGAGGTGCATGTTCAAAGATTATTCGTGTATGATGTACTGAAGTTTGAGAGTTTGAGGCTATTATTCGTGTATGCTATTTAAAGATTTAATTTTTATGCAGTTTGAGAGGACTAACTTTACTCTCTCCGGCCCATATTAATTGACTTAATTTTGTCTAGATTTGGATGTATATAGACATAATTTAGTACTAGATACATTCAAATTTAGACAAATCCAAGTCAATTAATATGGATCGGAGGAAGTATGTTTACGTGAGTACCAGCCAAAATACTTCGAACGGACTGTATATGTCCCTATGTTTCCGGCAGACTATGCATATCGAAATAGACTAGCTGATTGTACGTATGTTTTACATCCGGTGGACTGTACACACATAAATCCGCGTCCGGAAGAAAACCGGAGCTGCAAAATATACCGAACTTCCAAGCGGGGCCTTCGACTACTACTACCCCTCGCCGTCCTACTACCACTACCCATCCGCCTTCCAGGACTTCGAGACCACGAAGCCGGCGGTCAGGCATCGCAGCCCTCGCTCCTATTACCGCCAACGCCCAGACTCTGCTCGTTCCCCTGCACGGAACGGAGGCGGCTTCTTCTGGGACGTTGAGAGCCCCGAGGCGGTGATGAGGGAGGTTCTGCGTCCCAGGCCTAGGTCCTCGAGGTCGGTCTCCGTCCCGGTCCAATCTGTCGGGTCCGATCCGGAAACTTCGGGATTCCGTGCGCCGGCATCGGCCGCGGCGGCGGCTCCGAAGAAACGGACACCATCGCCAGAGGAGGCCACCGTGACGGTACAGGCGGCGGCGCGCGGCTTCGTGGCACGGAGGATGGTGCAGGAGGTGCGCGCGGTGGAGCAGGAGGCGGAGGTGGTCGCGACAAGGCTGGCGGCCGAAGCGGAGGCGCTGCGCGTGGATTCGAGGGGCAGGATCGCCGTCGGGGAGGAGCTCATGCGGCTGCAGTTTCGGCTCGACGCGATGCGCGGCGTGGGGGAGTACCGGAAGAAGGTGACCAAGAAGGTGCTCGCGCTCCAGGATGCCGTCGATGCCCTGGCGGCCCCTGCGGCCGCCGAGCCCTTGGTGGCTGAGACCGTCCAGATGTCCGAGGCTCACGCTGCAGCGGAGAGCGGGATGGTGCCGGATTCTTTGGCTGAAACCGTCGAGATTGGAGCTAACATCGCGCCGAATTCTTGGGCTGTTGAAACAACCGCCGAGATGGAGGTTGACGATGGCAGAGCAGTGGAGGCGGTACCGAGACAAATGTTGCAGGATCGATGATTGTCGGCGAGGAGGCAACTGAGGCGGAAGCTGAATGGGAGATGGTAACAGGAGATGACGCCTTGGGCGGCGAGAATCCACCACCCAAAGCGCAGCAGCAAGAAGCGGCGGGAGAGGAGACAGAGAAGAAGACGGAGGCTGCATCCGCCGACGGTTTGGACACAAAGAAGGTGATGGAGATGGTGGCAGCACTGTGCGAGCGGAGCGCGCAGCAGTGCGAGCTGATCGGGGCTCTCGTGGAGCGGGTGGACACGCTGGAGCGCGCCGTCCGGCGGGTGGAGGAAGCCGACCGTCGCCGGTGGAGGATCAAGAAGAACTTGAAGCTTGCCGCAAAGAATTTCTACAACGACGATCGTTAATCTGTCTTTTATTCTTGTTTTTTCTGTTTTGATATGGTTTGTTTGGTTTTTGGTCTTGGACTTAAAGATAAGATGGTGTGAATAAACAAGATTTCGTTAGCCAGCCCAAATATTTTACGCCAAAATTTCATCACCGAAATGGGTCATTCAATTCATAATTTATAATAAGAAACTAACTATAATTATGTGGATCCCTGCAAAAAAAACTTGCATTTGAAATTTTAATTCAATTATACATTGAAGCAGTTGTAGTCTTTTTGAACGACCAAAATGACCTCTTAGATATTTTAAAATAGATTATACACTCCAAAGTGAGCGGACCTACATAATAATACACATCTGAAAAAAGCTTGGATGTCTGAAATTATTGAATGGAGCGATTTTTTGCTGTCTGATAGTTTTTGGTGGTGTTGTGGAGCTTATCATGTACAGATATCATAACACTTATAGTAGATGCTAACCAGCTACTCACTCCATTCACTAACGTAATATTTTATTAAAATAAATGAACTAATACGTTAAAACATGTCTACATATACGTATATACTCCCTCCGTTTCATAATATAAGATGTTTTAACTTTGTGAAGTAAATATATCTAGACTATTTTTAGTATCTAGGTTTACTCAAATTTGGAATGAATCTAGACACTAAAAAAAGTCTAAATACATTTTATTCACAAACTAAAACATCTTATATTTTAAAACGGGAGAAATATATAGTGAATAAGAGAGTATAAACTTTTCTCTACGTGAACAAGAGCAGAAGAGAAAAAAAGCAAAAGCGTCCGTCTAGCTATCATGACCAGGGTCTGTCTAGCTCTCTTCTGATAGGTCTTGGTCAGGTGATGTCAGCACGCCATTTTAATTACATGAGCAAAAGGAACTGTACTAGTACATGAACAATTTTTCTATTGCGTGTATACTTTTTGCCAATTGCATTCAGTTTTTTTGATAAAGGGCACTTTTATTATTTAAAATATATTACATTCGTCCTCTGCATAACTAGAATATACATAGCCGACACCAGTCTAGAAGGTCGAACTAAAAATAAAAGGTACATGCGAAAATAAGAAATTGCAATAACGCCTAGTGTGCATAAGAAAAGTCTATCCAAAGATTATGCTATCATCCATGTTTGTTAAATAAGTCCCGTGTCGTGTCTTCCAGCCTAGTGCACCGCATGATGCAATATCGACCAAGCCCGAAGGTATGTATACACCTATAGATAACCTGCAGGAGAGAATAATTTATATCATTAAAAACCTTATCATTTTTACATAGCCATATCGACCATATAATGGTGATCGCTTCGATCCGAAGAAAATTTTTATACTTGTTATCAATACCATGTAACTAATTCCCAAAAACGTTGGCAACACTACATGGTGGATACAAGCTCGAAGATTCTTGGGTGATTGGCCATATAGACCGAGCAAAACTATATTGGAAAAATAGGTGTTTGATTGCCTCATCTTGGTGACAAAACACCCACCCAGAATTTCCATGTCAATTTCGTTTAATAAGGTTATCTTTTATAAGGATAATCCTCGGCGAAAATACCTAACCAAGATTTTGTTTTTAAGAGGTATCTACATCTTCCAGATCATCCTATTATCTACTACTAGGATAGCCGGCTGATCCAAAGTATTGTACAACGAGCTAACAGTAAAAAGGTCATTTTTAGTTAGATTCCATCGAAATTTATCTAGGTCGTCCGACAATCGTACATGTGCCAGGCGATGTAGAAACATTATCCAAGAGTCAAGTCAAGCCCCAATCAGGTCCCTTCTAAATGTTATATTTGGTGGAAATGATTCCAACACCGTGGCAACTGTTTCCTCCTTATAACATACAATGGAATATAACACGGGATATTATTCTCGGAGGGTAGTATTACCTATCCATTTATCCTCCTAGAATCTTATCTGGGCCCCATTATTAATAGAAAATATACCGAAGCGTAGAAAATGATTCTTAGACGCCATTAGACCAGCCCAAAAGTGAGAGTCACCAGGTTTCCAAACCATTTGGGACAATACTTTTGAACCAACATATTTTATTTTAATAATAATTTGCCAAATCCCTTTCTCGTTTAATAACTTGAAGAGCCATTTACTAAGTAGGGATGTATTCTTAATCTCCAGATCATGAATATCAAGCCCACCCTGTTTTTTGGGTCGACACAACACGCTCCATTTAGCCAGCCTATATTTTTTTTCTCATTGTCCCCCTGACAAAAAATAATCTTGATCGGAAATAATCCAGCCTTTTCAAGACACCTTTTGGTATTTGAAAAAAGGATAACATATACAACACCATATTACTAAGTACTGAGTTGATTAGCACCAATCTTCCCCCTATAGAGAGAAGTTTGCCCTTCCAACTACTCGTGTATTTGTAATATTTCCTCGACAATTTTCCACTCAGCATTTATAAGCCTTTGATAATGTACTGGAATACCCAAATATCTGATCGGGAAAACTCCGTGACAACAGCCAAAAAGCTCATTATAAAGGCCAGCCATCTCCTGGGCCTCACCAAAACAAAATAGTTCACTTTTATGAAAGTTAATTGTTTATCCAGAAAGTTGCTCAAAAGTTGAAAGGATGAGTTTCATGTTCTTGGCCTTTTCAAGATCATGTTCCATAAAAACAATTGTATCGTCCGCATATTGAAGTATAGATAATTCCCCATCCACAAGGTAGGGAATCACACCCTTAATTTGACCCCCGGACTTAGCATGCTCAATCAAGATATATAGCATATCGGCCACTATATTGAATAGCATTGGCGAAAGTGGGTCACCTTGTCTTAGCCCCTTTTTAGTCTGAAAGTAGTTTCCAACATCATCATTGAATTTGATGGCAACGCTACCTCCCAAATCTATTGATTAAAGCACGTCATTCAGCTGAAAAACCTTTTATTCTAAGAGATTGTTGTAGGAAAGACCATTTAACTTTATCATAAGCTTTCTCAAAATCGATTTTGAGCATTACCCCATTCAATTTCTTTCTATGAAGCTCATGAACCGTTTCATGTAGAGTTGCCACACCATCAAGGATGTGCCTACCTTGCATGAAAGCGGTTTGCGAAGGCCTAACGACATGATCATCCACTGAGTTCAGCCTGATAGTGGCGACTTCGGTAAAAATCTTAAAACTAATATTAAGAAGACAGATTGGTCTATATTGTTGGATCATTTCTATTTCATTAACTTTATTTAATAAGACAGCCTGCTTCATTGCAATCCAGTTGCAACCTACTTGTAACTCATAGAGGCCACACGATTCACGACGTTAATACGAGGGGTACCGAAACTCATAGAAGTTGCACGAGTTATGATGTTGATCTGAGGTATAAGGAGGTGGCCGAGCACTCGTGCAACTGGATCATCTGGTTGATGAGAGCTAGCAAAATTGTACTGAATACCCCGCTCATCTACCCTGGAAACTCTCTCTTAGAGCATCACTAGCAGCCCCCTAAAAAGAACAAACCGTAAAAATAACTGCCCATTTATGGGTTGCGAGCAAAAAATGGCGTATATCAGGACCCCTAAACAGCACGGCCCATAAAAAAAATTTAAGGATTCGTCCGAAAAACGCCTCTCGGCCTCTACTAGTGAGGGTTCGCGGCCCGTAGGACAACCCTCACTCGCGCGCGGGAGGAAATTTCAGTTCCCACCTGCCTCCTTCCCTTTCCCATTCCACGCAGTTGCCGCCGCCACCGCCCGGGGCCAAAATTGGCAAGCTCCCCCACGCGCCCTGGCAGCCCTGACTCCCCTGCCCCACCGCCCGCCATTCCTCCACTGGAATCCGCTGTCGAGACATCGAAATTGGAGATAAACTCCGACGCGGAGGTCGATCTCTCCGACTGGTCGTCTTCAGATGATTCCGACCTCGACGAGCTGCTCCAGGACGACGACTTGGAGATCACGACCCTCCTCCTCGCCACCAAGGACCTCGACGACCGCTGGAGGCTTCTGGATCATCGACGTAGGTCGGTGCCGGGCCGCGTCTGCATCATTCGGAACCGCGCCCTTGGCCACGCCAAGCTCATCGAATATTACTTCGCTAGGTACCGACATACCCGGCTCATGTCTTCCGTACAAGGTATCGGATGCGGTGTAGTTTGTTTGTCAAAATCATACGAGCATGCGAGGCCAACTCCACCTATTTCAAGCAGCGTAGGAACAACGCCGACACCTAAGGTTTTAGCGTGTTCCAGAAAATCTCCGCTGCAATGAGGGTGATTGCATATCACGTCCCCGCGGATTATATTGCTGAGTACCTACGCATTGGTCAAGATACCACCACGGAGTCCGTGCGTAGGTTTGCTAGAATGAACATCAAGTTGTATGGTCCACGCTACCTCCAAGCTCCCAATGAAGAAGATACAAAAAGATTGATGCAAATAAATGAAAAGAGGGGTTGGCCTGGCATGCTAGATAGTGTCAATTTTATGCACTGGACGTGAAAGAATTGTCCAAAAGCATGGCATGGGATGTATTGTGGCAAAATCCATAATCCTACTATTGTGCTTGAGGCGGTGGCATCGGAGGATTTGTGAATTTGGCATTGCTTTTTTGGTTGCCGGGACACTAAATGACATCAACGTGATGCAAAGGTCCCATATGTTTGCAAAACTAGCAGACAGAGAAGCACCCACATGCAATTACAAAGTCATGGACAACTTTTGTGAAGTCCAACAAAAATTCCCAAACCAAAAAAGAATCTGTATTTGTCAAAGCATAAGAGGCAGCCTACAAGGACCTTGAGAGGGCTTTTGGTGTGTTGCAAGCAAGATTTGCTATTGTTCGGAGTCGTGCTCGGTTTTGGGACAAGAAAACCCTTGTCAACATCATGACATGTGTAATTCTTCATAACATGATCCTCGAGGATGAAAGAGGGTTAAATTTGCCATGCTTCTACGACAACGTTGGCACAAGAGTGCGACCCGAGAGGAACCCCAACCGTATTCAAGCTTTTCTTGAGACACGCCGAGGGATTGAAACTGAGGCAACCCATACGCAGATCAACAGTGATCTTATCGAGCACCACTGGTAGAGAGAAGGCCGTAGGGCATGATCTACTCTTGTTCTTCCTTGTGAAATAAACTATTTATTTGTGTGATGAAACATTTGTTATTTGTTAATCTTGGGATTCAAACTATTTATTGTAATTTGATTGAAACATTGTTGTAATAATTTGGATGATTTTTGTATGCTTAAACTATTTATTTGATTGATTATTACTATTGCTTGAATGACTTGTGTATAAAAAACTATCCAAAGCCCTGTTTTACGGATAGACACACGGTGAACGCGCGAGGCAGCACTCATAAACTGCAACCCGTAAAACAAAATATTTTACTTACGGATGCACCCTATCCGACGCGCTTCTGACCCATAAAACAGGTTTTCCGCGTCATGTAAACTGCAAATACAGGTTACCCTTTTATGGCCCTGGCCCTGCTAGTGATGCTCTTAACAGGCATATGCGAAACTATCAAAACTAGTAGCACTGTTTATGTTGAATTTATCCAATGAAGCGCTGCCAACCTTCTCCTTTTTGCTAGCTCATTACCAGATCTTAAATTTAACCAAAATTGTTGGCACTAACTGTTTATGTTAAATCATTGTTGGCGTGCCAGTATGCTTCAATGATCAACTAAGCTTCAGTGACCAAAATTAGTAAACCATAAAAAAAGGATAGCTGATATCTTCATTGAATACGCTTAACACAAACAGTACAAAAGAAGAGGTACCAATACATTTATTTTTGACCCAACAACTCCAGTCCAGATTTCAGAGCGTTACTAGGACTTGAAGAGCTCAGCAGTCGGCACTCAGCAGTGCTATTCCTTTTCTGAGAAGAAACAAAACATGTATGAACCCACCAGTAAAAAAACTGCAGGTGGAATCACACACTAAAACAAAAGAAGTATTGGAGAACTAGAGAACACATAATAATACTACCGCCAATATGAATCGCCTGGTCAAGTGGCCTGGGAACAAAAAATAGAAGCCACTTCACTGCATGACCATTTGGCTGCCATGGGGAGGTAAATAAGAACGGAGAACAGTGTATCTACAGCACTAATTTGGTATTCGCCTGCTGAACCCTGAAGAACACTTTTAACACTACCCTGTCATCTTTTATTTCGATTGTTCAACTACGAGAAGTTAAATTCACAGGTCGTTTCCTGTTATGATGGGCTGTTTCTTGTCACTTGAAGTACGATGAAATGTATAGTCTTACTCCAATGTCCACTGGACTATTCTCACCACCAATTGCATGAAGAACCACAGGGATGTCGCTCAGGTAGCGTATCACCAGGGGCAGAAAGGCTGGGGCAACTTCAACTTTCACTGCGTCATCGCTCGGCAAAACGGAATCAGCAGCGGTGCAACCGCCAGCCTCTATTGCTCCTGATTCATCTTTGTCTTCAGATAATATTAACTCGGATGGGTTCACCACCACTGCGACTTCCTCAATTGCTCTACTACATTTGAACTGGCCTCCCCTCCTTTGGGCGGGCTTGTTACTGCATGCATCAAGCACTAGTGTTCCAGTGGCTTCCAGCCATTCAACAGATAATCCCTCAACTTCATCATAGTATATCCTTCGTTCCATCTGCATCAGAAAATCATAATCAGGTGACCAAAGAACAAAAATTAAAAAATGGCGTGTTTCCATCAGAGCTTAGGCAAAGTCATACCGAGAGCTTGGGCACATAGACTGACATGAACCTTGGTCCAACCCCCAAAACTCTGGCATTGGAGAACCCAGTCTGCAAAAGTAAAAACAAGAAGTCCTCTAAACTAAAGCTCGCCAACAAACTTAACTGGAAAGGTCAAAGATGATGATGCAACATTATTTTACCTCATTCCTCTTCAGTAGAGCCCACATGTAGAGCTTCTGTCCAGCTTCTTCTGCACGACGACTGGCCCACTTCCTTTCATTACAATGTTCAGCAGCCTCCCCAAGATAATCAGAGTTCGGGACCTTGAACTTCTTAGCTGCAGCAGACAGTGCTTCTCTCCCTTCTTTGGTTTCAGCAGCATCCTTGCTAAACTGGAGACCTGTAAAGCATCTATCCACCGATTCACAAGATTTAGTTTTGACTCCATCCTGCCCAGCAGAAATTTTCCTTTGCTTCAGATACATCTGTTCAGCCTCAACTACTGCACTCAGTGTCCTGTGAACAATTATATCAGGATATCTTCGAAGTGGTGAAGTGAAGTGTGTATATAAAGGGACAGATAGCGCATAATGGGCCCAATCATCCTTCTTGTTTATCAGGTCCCCTGTGCAGAAGTATTCTGCTAACCTCATTTGCTTTGATGCATAAAACATGAGAATATCAAACAGAACAGGATCATCTTGCAACTCTTCCTTTATTCTACAAATTGAAAGATGAAGCTGGCCAGATGATGAAGAATCCAATTCAAAACCATTTTTAGCACAAAATGCCTCAAACTCTCTGAGCTTCCGCGGATTAGGTTCAGGGTGCCTACGAAGTAAAGCACAATCAGGGAATGCATTGGATATAACTTCTGCAGCTGCCATATTCGCCAACAACATTAACTCCTCAACAATGAAACATGCATTGTCCCGTTCACAGCGATAGCTATCGCATGGAACTCCATCTTCATCAAATAGGATCATAGGCTTTGAAGTGTTAAGAGAGAGAGCTCCAGCCTTGAATCTAATATCCTTCAGGTTTTTAGAGATATCATTCAGGCATCTGAGGGACTTTATAATATCCTCCTGTTTATGCATGCCATGCACTTGAAGAGACACAGCTGCAGATCTAAACTGGTTGGCATCACTAGAAATCAGATCTTGAACAAGATCATACGATAGCTTGCAGCATGAGAAGATAATGGTACGACCAATCCAGCGATTGACTATGCCCCCACAAGGATCAATGTCCCAAATAACTGAAAAGGCAAGCCTGTCTACCCCAGGATTAAGCGAAACCAGCTCTTCTGATAGTCTTGAAGGCAACATGGATACTTTACGTCGCAAAGTGTAAACACTAGTAGATCGAATCTGAGCCTCGGCATCTAATGCAGTCTCTGGATGAACGAAGTAAGAAACATCTGCAATATGGACCCCAATACGGACAATTCCTCCAGAAAGTGTCTCAACAGATATTGCGTCATCAAGATCTGATGCAGTAGGAGGGTCTATCGTAAAGGTCAGGACATTTCTCAGATCCTTCCTTGCTGCAAGTTCTTCCTGCGGGATTTTCCAGGACATGCCAGGGAGACATGCCATAGACTCGGGTAAAAATTGAGTATCATGTATCTCATTCTCATACAATATAGCATCCATGTGTGTTTCAACTTGTCCACCCTTTCCAAACAACTGTACGAGACGAGCCCAAGGATAGGGACTTTCCTCATTCCAATCATCAATCCGTGCACCCACTAATTCCTGCAGAATAGCTATATCACCTTCTTTCAGCCTTTGTTTAATCCTGTCTGGCAAAGTGGCAACACTAATAATCATCTGAGGGAATTTGGGATCAGTAGGCAAAAGATGAACCAAGCCTGTTAGAGATGAGGATGCTATATGGTTCATCCTCTTCAAACCCTGCACACTCATCTGATTTCTCTGCTCTCCGTCGGGGAATTCTGAGAAAGGAGCAAGGAAACCTACAACAGCACCACGGCGAGGAGACTTCTTTATGACAGATACTACTTTCCCGGTAGGTCGTCTGCTTGAGTGACTGCATATCACAGAACATATCCTCTGTAATGCTCTTGCAGACTCTGTTTTTCCTTCATCTAAGTCCCCATAATTCTCTGGGACAACAGCATGCCCATTTTCACACATAACAGCTTGACTAAAACCACTGTTCTTGTGATGGCTATGCATCCTGTCCGGAACAGGTTGGCCATTACTGCACTTCTCAAAACTGCAGCTGGCATCTGTCTGTCCTTTCTTCAAACTATGATTCCCATTTGCTTCACTAACTTCACGAGAAACAGTAACTCCTCCAGGGGCAGGGTTGCAGGCAATGTTTTGTCCTTTCATTCTGGTCCAGTAAACAACAGGATCCACCGTGATGGCAACAATATCACCTTCAATCTGCACGGTAGGTCATGAGAGAGCATAACAATGTAAGTAAAAAAAGTTGTAATGTGGGCATAATACAATATATCATGTTATATACATAGCACGTCAAGATATGAGAGTGCTTCCGTAGAAACATATTGGTGAAGTAGTTCCCATGCATGAACTGTTTGTACTAAATAAGGCAATCTGGACAATGTTTTCTCAGGTTCTAGCCACAGGAACAGATAATGTATTTGCATAAAGGATGCAGGTTAAAACTCGCCAAAGGGTAAGACAGGATTTTCAACAGAACATTCCATACCCAGCAAAATGATCACAACACAAACATAACTTATCATGCAGCTTTGCTTGAATCATTTACAGGGTAATCTGCTGCCATATAATAAAAATTCAGGCTTCGAGCATGCTATTTGGTCTACGGGCATACCGCTTTGGTTGCAGCCATAAGTTTGACTTGAAACACTTCCAAGGGCATACCCTTTGGCCACAGTACACATACGGGATCCTATATGAAGAGCTATTGATGTGTTTTTTTTCCTGGACTGTAACGTCTCATCCAGGATGGTGGGATAAATATTGGAGTGGATTGTTGAACCATTCCATTCACCACAATTTATCAAATCATATGGCACGCGCTAATGTCAATTCAAAATCATGCAAATAGCAGGTAATTTCTAATGTGCATGACCAATTTGTGGCAGACCAGGCCAGACAAAAGTTTCAAGCATGCTTTCTCAAAGTCAGAAACAACTGAAAGTCAAACACAAGTCAAAAGGCCAAGCCCTGTGGCATGACAAACTTAATAGCACATGATGCAAAATGACACAAAATTATGCAGTACACGCATGGATGATCCTATATGAAGCGCCATCCATGTGTTTGTATGTATGGCCTGTACCATCCCATTAAGGGTGGAGGGTTAAGTACTGGAGGAGTATCCCCATCCATATGCCAATTTCTTTCCATTAACCAAATTTATCGGTTCAAATGGCACTTCATGTCAACAAAAATCATGCCAACGGTAGGTAATTTCTAACGTTCTTGCTTGACCAATTTGTGGGAGAGCACGCCATACAAAGTTCATGTGCATGCATGCTTTCTAGAAGTCACAGGCAATCAGAACTTAAAAAAGGTAAAAAAGTTCAATCCTGTGGCATTACAACAACTTAAAAGTACATGATGCAAAATGAAAAGCATTGTACTCCCTCCGTCTCAAAATAGATGTCTTAAATTTGTCAAAATTTGGATGAATCTAGACACTATTTAGTATATAGATTCATCTAAATTTTGATAAACCTAAGACATCTATTTTAGGACGGAGGGAGTACATAATTCTGTTCTTAGGCCCGCCTCTGGCCAAATATGGCAAGCACTTTGTTTCCCGAGTTCATAGTAGCACATTATAATTCCCTAAGTAGCTAATCAAGTAATTCAAGGCTGACATGAGAGGCTGAAATAATAAGTATCATTAAACCTTTGCACTATCTGGCCAAATACAAGATGCTAGTAATTACACAGTTATAGCACCTCTGGCCAAAAATGGCAAGCTTTTTGTTTACTGAGTTCATAGCACATTATAATAATTCCCAAAGTGGCTAATCAAGTAACTCAAGGCTGAAATAAGTATCATTAAACCTTTGCACTATCCATATACACTAATACAAGATGCTAGTAATTACATAGTTATAGCACCTCACGCTTATTAAAATCCAGTTATGTTGCATTGTGTGCAAGTAGACATGAACTTACCGCTCGGTTTTGCGCCGTCCCTGTAATGAGAACATCCACAGGAATGCCATCGATCGTGCAGTACGCCTACAGCATCACAGATTACAAAACATCACAGACCAGTAGCAGAGACAGTACAATAATACCAAGCAGATTATTAAGAAGCCGATGCTTGCCTCGTTCCTGTTGTGAGCATTCACACGGAACTTCCCAGTGAAGACATTCCCCGTCTGCAGAGAGGAGGCAACAACAAATCAACCCATTAGTTCAGGCGAAGCGAAGTTACTAGCGCAGAAAGTATGCTGGCAGGCACGGTCCAGTACCTTGTGAGCGTCCTCCACGACATGCTCAGGCCAGTGTGGCTGGAAGAAGAGCCTCCTCGGAGCGCCCCCGACCCCCGTCCCCACCACCGGACCCCGGGCCTCGACGCGGGACGGCGTGGGGAGCAGAGGGCAGGAACGGCTCGTCCCCGCGGCCTCCGCCTGCACCACGGCGGCGAGTCGGGAGTCCGCGCGCACGGGTGGCGGCATCGATCTGCTGGGCATCGGCCCCGCCGCCACGTCGACGAGCTGCGGGCCGTCGGCGGCCTGCTTGGGGCGGCGCGCGGGCCGGCGGCGGCGCCTGCGCTCGGCTTCCTCGTCCGTCTGGGGCGGCGTCGCGGCGCGAGTGGGGGAGGCGGCGGTGTGCTGTCCGTTGGCCCTCATGCGCGAGCAGCAGTCCCGTTCCGTTTCTGAGCTGAGAGAGTCGGGACGCGCGCGCGGGAGAGGGGAGGGTGGGGAAGGAGAGGGAACCCTAGATCTGAAGGAGGCGCCTGCGTCGTTGCCCTCTGCGCCGATACCGACGAGAGAGAGAGAGAGGGAAACGATGTATCGGAGCGGAGGGCGAGGCGAGGGGGAGGGATAGAGAGAGGGGGGGCCGAGGCGGTGGCGGTGGCTTCGAGAAGGGGACAGGATATAATAGAGGGAAAGGGCACGGAGGAGAAGGGACGGACGGCGCGGCGGTTTTGGTATATTGCGGCCTTGTTTGTGGGGGAGTACGTCGCGTACGTGGTGTGGTGGTGGCGTCCGTGGTCTTCTCTCGTTTGCAGGGAGGGGAGGGGAGGGGAGGGGAGGGGACGGCAGGCTGGGTTTGGTCGGCGGCGCCGACTGTTGCTTTTCCCGATGCGTCGTCGCTTTCCCTCTCCTGGCGCCGACTACGCAATATACCCTACTGGGCTAGTGGTCATGCCTCGCGGTACGTCCCTCGCTTTACCCATGGGCATATGGGTGCGTGGCGGCCTCCGCCTGCACGAGGCAACGCGTTCCTATCTTGGCTTCGGCTGCTGTGTGGAGTTGTAATCCATGGTTGTCCTCTTTTTTACTCCACTAGGAAACATACCCCTTCGTTGCAACAAGAGAGAAATATTTGTGTCATGGTAAAACCCCAAAATCTATGACTTACTGGTACCTTCAGATGCACAGTATGCAGGTATGAATTAAGAACATGGTGAATTTCCGACTTTACACACATTATAAATGGGCACATAATCATGTAAAGTCAAAAAAAGGTTGAATTTTATTTTGAAGGGTTGTAAAATAACAGGATACAAGTGTCAAGATACATTCACTTAAATTTGCATGTAATAGCTAGTAAGAACCAAAAAAAACGTACTATTTTCAGAAGATTCATCATTATCATATATTGTAGTGAGGTTCCTAAATGTGGTTAGAAACTGCAAGTAGTGCACACAAGGTCCATGATATACTTGTATCATCAGGAACATGGATGGCATGCCAAATGTAGATAGAAACTACAAGTAGTGTAGAGGAAGATCACTGACCGTGTTGGAAGCCATGGCCAGTCTTTATTGGAGATGACCCCGATGCACGTCTCCTCGTTGTCGAGCACGACACACCAAACTGGATGGCGAAGAAGGCATCAATCTCGGCCAGCTTCTAGTCCACCATGGCCACCTCCCCCTGTCATGACATCACCTCCTCGAGATTTTTTTTGCAGGGATATCTCTCAGCTTGGCGACATAACTGTAGCATCGGCCTCCTTGGTGAGCACCCAGGTAAGAATCTCCCACTTAGCCACGTGGGGATCAGGGAAGTGAGCAAACCTGAGGCTCCTCTTGTCCACCCCAACCAGTCTGCACCGTCAGGCTGGGACCATCTTAGTGTGCTATAAGTTATACATAAACTAATTAACTCAAGCGAGACCATCTCTTCTGCACCCTTTCAGACTAATAAAGAGCAATTGGAGAACCACCGAATCCAACATCACACAAATTATCTTGATTTAGGAGCATCGGATTGCAACAGTGATAACTATGACACTATATTATTCACTATTGAACATATGCAGCAGCGAGGGTAACCGACAAAATTAAAAGGACCTTACAAATACTCCCTCCATCTCAAAATAGATGTCGCAGGTTTGTTAAAATTTAGATAAATCTATATACTAAATAGTGTCTAGATTCATCTAAATTTTGATAAATCCGTGACATCTATTTTGAGACCAAGGGTGTAATAAAAATCATATATACCTATCATAACTCCAAACAAGCTAGCTGCCATCATTGGCCATAGATGTTTGCTACGCATGATGGATCAAGTAATAAAAAGGACTAATAATATGCATTGATCAATGGAATAACCGTCTCCCAGATGTTAAAAAATGTATTGGTCAGTACACTATACCAAGAATTAGTTCTTAAGCCCAAAACGTGATGAAGCTGATCTGGATACTAACTTGTTGAGCGTGCACCAACCGGTGAGATGGGTTGTTGTCGAAAGACAGACATGCTGTCTACTGCATCTATCAATTCCACAAAGAAAACACAATGGTTTTAGGATTCCGTAACTGAACCAACAAAATCACAACTGTATCAGCACTACACCACATCCCAGATGTTGAAGGCCAGCATCTTGTCCGTCAGGTTGAGGCCTGTCATCAGCAAGTCGTTCAGCTCTTCTCATCCCTAACATACTTAACCTGCATAAATCAATGGTGATGGCAAGATATAGTTACCTGAAATCTTTTAGGATTGGCTCGGTGAGGTGATGCGCACTGGCTTGTCCCAGTCGCTAGCTGCTCGGTCTGTGGTCGATTCGCATCCAACAACTTCCTAAAATTCACACGCACCATGTAAAATCAATTGGAGATGAGAGTAACTTAGCATCGCCGCTCTTATCTCCGGCGACGCAAGAGAAGACACTGGCAATTAGCCCGCAATCCTTGGAGGCGCCCATCATTGAGTAACCGGAATCGCTGGAGGAGCAGGACGTCGTCGGCGGGGTGCAGCAGTGGCGGTTTCGCAGTGAGAAAGTAGTGCTGAGGCATAGAAAATGCCATTTGAAAGGTAGTTTTTTTTGGTAGACGAGAATCCAGACATAAAAAATGCCATTTGAAAGGTTTCCCCTTCCACTACAATTACAATGTTTCAACAAAGAAACCTAAAGTAGTTTTTTGTCCTATGTTAAAGAAAGAGATGTGCTTCACTAAGCATAAATCTCTATGGTTCAAACGAAATACTCACATGGCATATGGACCATTTGCATATATATTATTAGTTATCTTTTTTTTGTTACAATACTATGAGTACTCAATACTATCACTTGTACAATGAAAGTATTTCTTTCATCGCATATAAAGCTGAATGCACAAACTTAATTAAAAAACATTTTTAGTTTTAGCACAATAAAGACACGAATCTTTACTTATATATATAGACACGGATATAACATGACAATGATTCTAAGGATATTGCACTCGCTAAGTTAATTGGCACTGTTCTACTAAAATACTCCAAGTAGAATTTGCATTCCTCCAACTGTAATATGACTCCCATGAACCATCTCCATCTAGTGCATCCAGGGGCGAAGCTCCTCAGTGGGCAAGGTAGGGCAGCTGCCCTACCTCAATTTTTTTGCAAAAATTCGCATATATATATATATTCTTTTTTCTATATGTATTCAGTTTTTTACGATTTATGTTTGTATATAAAGAAAAACTGAAGGAAAATGCTATAATGGGCCGTGTTGGTAAATGTTTGGCTTTCGCGGGCCTTAGATAGGCCGCGCGCTAGGAAATACCTGCCCCCGCCGCATGTCGATCGACCTGCCTCGGCGCCTCCTCTGGAACGGAACGACGGAGGGACTGGCAAGGACCAATCACCGTCGCCCACTCGCCCCCCTTTCCTCCTGTCTCCGGTCTCCCTTAGATTTGTGCGCCCAACCCAGGTCCAGCCGCCCCTTGTCCTCTAATCTCCATTCATCATCCCTCCATTAACCCTAATTTCAAATTCTCAGTGTTCATGTCTTCATGATCTGATCTCCAATTACTTGCTAGGGCTCAGAGTTGCGCAACAAGATGCCAGATGGCTGGCTTAATGATTTAAGTGTGCTACATCGAGCGAGGGATATTCAAAAGTCTTGATCTTGGTGATATTAAAAAAGATTTTCAGAAGGCAGGTAGAGCTTTGCCATTGTCGGGACTTCAAGAAGACATTAAATTTTATCATTGGTACGTTTGTTTGTTTTACTTTGATTTATATATGTCGCTATTACCGTTGTACTAAGTGACTGTGCTTAAGATCATATAACTTATTTATGTGTCAACACAATCTTTTTTTTTGCATCAATTTTTTTTAATGCTTTGAAGTTTGCCCGACCTCAATTGTTTTTCGTCCTTCGCCACTGAGTGCATCCTAAACCTTTAAACTGATGCTGCTAGGATTAAGGCTGCTCGGGAGGAGTTCAGGGACCTTCAGGGTTGCCCGCAGAGGAACATCAATGCACCCCGTACACCGCCACGAGCGCCTCCAACCTTACTCTTTGGCCGCCCTCCCAATGCGCCTCAAGAAGGACAACTTAATTGCTCCATCCGAATTGATCACACTGTCTACCGTGCCCTGCCATTTACAAGCCGGTATAGGGCCCTTTTCTTTAATCTGGCCTTGAGGCAACTCCAGAGAGAGTAGAATATAATCATCCCGTCAGATATGCAGATATTATGGAAACAAAAATGAAATTCCCCACCGATATATATCCCTGTCCATTAGCTAATATACTTGAGAAGTTGAACACACTAAGCTTATGTTAGGGGGGTCCAAACCTTCAAATTTCTTTCAGTCGATTGGAAGAGATAGACACACTCCACATTCATGCAGTCCAATTGGTAAACACAGTTGAATGTATCCCAACTAATGAACTAAAGGCACAAATCAGATTAATGTATTTGTTTAAATTTAGACACTTATGGTGAAAAAACAAAAAGACAATGCGAGGAAACAACAAACTTAGAAAACCAAATCCTTGACCAGAAGAATCTCGTTAGTCTTACATCCATATAGAAAACATGGAACACCAACAATTGATTAAAAAGGATATGCTTTAAATTTTATGAGCTCTAGCAATGAAGTTGGCAGACCACATAGCAGGAGTAACATGATAACACCTCTGCAAGAGAAGTAAATTAGACGCAAACATCAAGAGCTTTACTCATGTCTCCAAAGTCTTTTTAAGCAAAAGAACAAACAAAGCGAGCAATATGGCAAATATTTTTTTCTGTTCATCAGCTTACCTAAGTGGTTGGACGCTGGTGCCTTCGACTGTTCACACTTCGTTCCTCCCTGCCGAGTTACCACCTCCAGCTTTCTTTAGCCTCTCTCGTGTGGATGGCCTTGTATTAAGCCCCTCAGTTTCTCAATTTACACTTGGTTGATTGATTCCTAGTAAGGATATATAATGAATTAAGATTAAACTTAAACTGAGAGGAGATATACAGAATCTCTACATTTTAGAAATACATATCTCCTTAGTTGCTCAAACTGAATATACATACATCAGTACAATAGCCAAAGATTATCAGTACAAGTTGGTTTGACAATATTATCAGTATTAGGAACCTATGCGGGAACATCGGCTGATTCGCACCACTGACTTATATGATGAGCGAATTCTCGGAAAAAACTTACATGATGCGCAACCAATATATGTACTGTACCTTTTCTTGTCAGGATCCCTACTTATTAAAACTGGAGCTTTGCTGGGACAAAATAACGTTCGGCCACTTACTTTGGACCATTTACATGAAAAAATTAAGAATCCAGAGAGCATAGAAAAGATCCTTTGCACGACTCCTCCTGTAAATGGCACATAACGAGAATGAGATGAGATGGTATCTCCACTACTATTAAACAGTCAAACAATATCTTTCTTACGTACACCCAGCTTATCTCCACTAACCAATCAGAACCGCACGATTTGTCTCATTAATCCTAATCTAACCGCCACCGTTACTCTAATCTGGACCGGGTGCATTTAGCAATTTCCATTGCCTGACCATACTTCGCCGGCAGAGGAAAATACTAAGGGCCAGTTCTTTTGCCAGCTTAAAAAAATAAGCGGCCCCCTCCCCAGCTTCTCTCATAAGCCACATGGCTTATTAGTCGAAGCTTCTCAATTAGTTATAAGATAATTACTTTTTTGGAAGCCCCAACCGATAAGCTGAGCGGCTTATGAGAGAAGCTGGGGAAGGGATAGCTTATTTTTTAAGCTGTCAAAAGAACTGGGCCTAAATTCCACCACACACGCTACAATCACGCAATCATTCTACTTTATACTCATAAGCCACATGGCTTATTAGTCGAAGTTTCTCAATTAGTTATAAGATAATTACTCCCCAACCGATAAGCTGAGCGGCTTATGAGAGAAGCTGGGGAAGGGGTAGCTTATTTTTTAAGCTGTCAAAAGAACTGGGCCTAAATTCCACCACACACGCTACAATCACGCTACACGACCGTTTCTACTTTATACAATCTAAAAAAGGAAACTGAACAATCGTATCAATTCACACTGAACCCGGACCCCAATGTTATCACGCAATCATTCTTCCTGTCGCTGGGCTTCGAGCTCCCATCTCTCTCCCTTGACTACTTTTCCCTCCCCTCCCAATCCAGACCCGGCCTCCATCATCCCCGTCGCCGGTGGCCGGTGGTGAGAGGGAGTGAAGGCCAGAGATGTAGAGGTTGTTTAAGTAGGTTTATTTTCCGAAACAATCCTGATTTTTGTCGCTGGGTTCTTCTTCTTCCACATCTGTTCTTGTCCATGGAGGTCCTGGTCGTTGGATTTTTGGTGTGGTTCGCGACCCTGAAATTGTGGTGCTTGTCTGGAGTTCTTTACCCGCTCCCCTCCTCTTCTTCCTTTGCTCCCACGGGGTGGTCGGAACCTTGGGAGTGGTTGGCGGGGAGGGCCGGATCGAGGCCATGTCTGTCATGTTGGTGGTCTCGGTGGTTGGAGTTGGCCTACGACAAGTGCCATCCTGGGAGTTCCTACTCTGCAGTCCTCATTGCGGCGCTGCCGTTCCAGGTGGCAACAAGGACGGGAATACCTGTGGCTGTGGTCGAGTGTCAGGTCATGGAGAGGAGGCTGGGCCTCCTGTTTCACTTTCTTCCGGTGGCCGTCCTGGTGTGGTGTGGGAGATGGAGGAAGGGAAGGAAGATGATCTCAATATTATCTATTGTACAATGGCTCATTCACCTAGCTCGATCCCCTGGTCGAGCGACGGTTTCCGCCTGCCAGACCTTGTGGACGAATTTGGATTATATCTGAACTCCCTCCCAGCTCTGCGTAGGTAAGATGGGAGAAGATCAACTGTTCTGTTTAGAGGAAGATCAACTACTACATGTCGGCGTCTGTGTGCTCTCCGTCAAAAAAGTTGTCTCCATTGCTTAGCCTCCCTCAACAAGCACACCATCCATCAAGAAAACTACAACGCCAAATCTTAGGCAAGATGGACATCCTCCCTTAACCTCTTTCATTCCATCGATGCACAATTTTTCTTAACTACTTATTAAAAGAGCAAACTTGAATTATCCTATATCCACCAATTTCTGTGTACATAGAACACCCAGGAACGTCAAATCATTTTTTTCTTTTCAAAAAAAAGAAACGTCAAATCATTTCCACTTAATGGAATCTAACCACTATAATTGTACTGATCCTTGGCCACGACTCAGATTGATTTGTTTCACCGGGCACAGGACATTCAGCCAATCTTAAATCACTCCACGCCCTGTGTTGACAGATCCTATAGTCCCTCCAATCCAGATTATAGGGCTAATACGTATCTCAAGAAAATAACTTAACCATAAATTTAGGCAACAATATATGAATCATATGTCACAAAAATTGTACCATCAAAATCGTATTTTAAATATGAATCTAATGGTATAATTTTTGTTAAATATAGTTTGTATTTTGTTGATCAAATTTATGGTCGAACTATTTTTTCGAAATGCCTTATAAACCGGAATGGAGATAGTACTCCATATGATTATTTTTCATCTTAATGGCACATTAATAGGTCTCCTAATTCTTTTCCCGACAATTGTGCCACCCTTGTTGTCCTCGGTCAACTCTGTTGCGCCCTTTACATCCATGTCCGTTGAGGCCCGCGCCGTGTCGTCCGAGGAAGACGATCATGTTGATTGCCGCCACGCTCCACCCCGCAAGCACCATCTCCCAATTCCCCAATTCCGGCAACGCTCCTCCATCTCACTCGTGCACCACTATCTCCTCGGCTCGCACCACCGTCTTAGTCGCGCACCACTATCTCCTCGGCATCGCCCATTGATGATCCTGTCAGCAGGAGGTGCGTGCAGACTCGTCGAGGACGTCCACACTCAGATACATGACGCCGCACTAGACAGTCCATCCTGCGGGCATCAGGGGCTCCATCCTCAGTTCTGGCAATGATCCTCCGAGACGAACGGCGGTGATATAGAGATTATGACCCGGCCACAACGCCCCTTTTTACTCACTTCCATCTTTGATCTCGTTTTATGTTGTGCAGATTTTGATCTTTAATGCCTCTTCACACTGGTGCATATTTTCAGTCTTTGTGATGCAGCTGCAGGCATGCAGCTTCACGGTTCCTACATCGACATCAAGCCTATGAAGTGTGAAAAAGAGTAGGCTGGTTTAGTTTGCAAGTCTTTTTTTTTAGAGTAGCGTACCTTAAATTTATAGTTGACAAAGTTTTAGACTTTGCAAGTCTCATTGGTTGAAAGTCTAGCTTACAGTCCAGAAGCTGATTGTTATTCAATTCATATAAGTAAGAAGTTCAGTCTTCCTTTGCAATTATATTTTCTTGTATGTGTTCGATATATGGACACAAGAGAATAATACTGTCAATAACAATATGATGTACTACCGCATTTAGGATGATTACTTAATTCTTTTGATTTTCAGCTACTTAAACTACCAGAAAAATTACTCTATCTATTGATGTGCAAGTGGGGGTAGCAGTATTGCATGATTTCATATTACAGATTATGAAACTGTACGTGATTTTACTATGAATATTTCAAATAAATTCTACGGATCTTACCATCAATCAGGATTTACACTTATCAATACTTGGTTTTGTGTGTATGCTGCAACCAGCAACCTGTTGTAAGAATAATGTCATTGGCCTACTTCTTAGTTACTGTAAATGTGATTACAGGACCTATAACGGGAGGTTCTCAAAGCATGCACCAACAATCATACACCGAATTTCAGTTACACGTTCTTTTTTTTTGAGGGAAAGTTACACGTTCATTCAAGATGCCTAAATAGTGCCAGTGTGGTTAAAATCTTGTGATTGTGTAAAACTTCTCTGTTCCAATAGGATTTGGCTTCGGTTACATGGTCGTGAAGTAACTTTCAGTTACAAGCTTACTGTCAGTTACATGTTAGGGAAGTTACTTTCGGGTTTGAATTTAGTAAGAATGCAAAATTTTGATTGCACATATCATAGTCTCTGCAGCATAAAGTCCATGACAAAAATGATGATGCATTCATATGCATAACATAATTCTTCACTGCACACAAGATATATTTCATTGTAACATATGGTCTCTATTTCGCATTGCAACAAGATTTTTTAGTTGCTTCATTTGGAGTTTGAATTGTATTTTTCATAGCTATAAAAATACTTCTTTGAATTTCAATTATCCAGGTCTTGTTGGGTCGTGCGTTGCACGTGCAAGCATACTAGTATAAGATAATAGCATGACTACAGAGGGAGGTGCGCCGAATTTTTGGGGACCTAAAATCGTCACATGCAGAAACTTTGGAAAGGAAAATGATACGTATCCTCCGAGGGATCGTACGAGTCAGCATCCCTCGCGTGTCTCTTGCCAACAACCAACAGCTTGTCAAAAAAAACCAATAGGCAACAGAGCCCACGACGCACGCGTCCGGGGAAAAACTGCTCCAGATTGCTGCTCTGGAGTCGAGCGCCCGCCGGCCGCCGCAACTGGTCAAGGCAGCCGCCAGCACGGCCGGACCAAGCCGTTGGCACCCCTCCCTCCCCCGGATGCTACGTGCCTTGGAACTACCCTCGCGACCTTCTCGTCCCCGTCAAGCTCCTCCGCCGACGCGATCTGGCCCGTCCCCGTCAAGCTCCTCCACCGACGCCTGCCGCCACGACCTCACCCGCCACCATCAAGCTCGTTCGCTGGCGTCCGCCGTAACGACCTCGCTCGGCCCCCTCAAGCTCCTCCACGACCTTGTTTGTCCAGTCAATCTCCTTCGCCAGCGTCCTCAACAGGCTTTGCCTGCAGCAAGGACCGACGTCGCAAGGACAAAGGCCGGCGCACCACGTCCTCATCCGTCCCTACAACGAAGCTCCGATCTAGACGCGAAGTGCTACCAAATCATGGCAACGCGGTGACCAATGAGCTGCTGCTGACTCCGACGATGCTGCATATGAAGAGCGGCGGTGCTACTGTAAGTCGACGGTGATGCTAACATAGGTCTATGGTGGTGTACCATCTGTCGGTTGCATTGCTTAGAGGGTGAAGGATGAGGGTGAGCTATCATGAGTGCTACTTGTATTTTTTTGCTACTTATGTGTATATGCTTTGCTACATACACATATTTTGTTTGCTACAGAGAAGCAACGCTCTGCTACATCGGCGCTCTGCTATTTTTGGTGTCTTAAAGTGCTACTAACGTTTTGCTACTTTGTGTAAAAAAAAATTTTGCTACTTTAGCATATTAATTTTGCTAATTATTCATATATATTTTGCTACTTTCACACAGTTAGTTTGCTACATCCGATTTCTATGGTTTTGCTACGAGGTCTCCGGTGAGAGTCTCCGGTGATATTTTCGGCAAAGTCTGTTTTGCTATATTAGAAAAAATATTTTGCTACAATAGCGTTGAGTTTTTGCTACAATAGCGTTGAGTTTTTGCTACACGGTCTCCGGCGAGGTTTACCGGTGAAAGCCTCCGGCGAGTCTCCGGCGAGGTCGAATATGCTACGTTAGCCCAACTTTTTTGCTACACGGTCTCCGACGAGGATTCCGGCGAAATCTCCGACGAGGTCCAATCTGTTTTTCTATTTCTGGGCCGAACCGTTTTCTGCTACAGTGTAGCAAAAGCAGGGCGTATGTAGCAAAAGCGGGTCTGAGTGTAGCAAAAGCGGGATTTAGGTGGACACGTGTCAGCACGAGGACCCGGGGGATCAGAAGTTTTTATCCCCCGGGGACGCGTAGCACTGTCCCTTTGGAAAACTCACAGAGCATCACGGCGTTCCTTGGGAGGGTACGATGTTTTCCTCCTTAGCCAGGCATGTGCATTTTGCGCTTGAGGTCGACATAGGCGCATCCCCTCGATCTCCCACACCGGTTATTGACATCGGCCCTTCACTTGACGACCAAAAGCTCCACCACGAGGCACCGGCCTGTCTGACCCATGGTCACGACCTAAGACAAAGGCGAATCACCCTCAGGCGCCTGGAGAAGGAGCAACGAATGGATACCATGGTGGATTGGGCAGGATCGATCCGTACTGGCGGGTGTGAGGGGATGGCAAGATGGAGGCAGCGGGATGGAGCAGGAACGCCAGGTCGGGTTGCACGCATAGGTGGACCCTGGACTGATGGCCAGGAGATCGTGCGCGTGGGTGTACAAGATAAGCGGCGTTTTTGGAGCAAGGGGAAGGAAACTGATATGCGTTTTTTGGGGTTATGGAAGGAAGGAAGGATGCGGGGTTCTCTCGAAAAAAATATACGGAAGAGGAGGAGGCCACGCGTGACGAAGCCAACGACGTAGTGGGTTCTCGGCAGAAAACGGAACACTCTTATATTTTTTAGATAGTAGAGATTAGCCCGGCCTGTGCATGCTGCACTTGAGGTCGACATAGGCGCATCCCCTCGATCTCCCACACCGGTTATTGACATCGGCCCTTCACTTGACGACCAAAAGCTCCACCACGAGGCACCGGCCTGTCTGACCCATGGCCACGACCTAAGACAAAGGCGAATCACCCTCAGGCGCCTGGAGAAGGAGCAACGAATGGATACCATGGCGGATTGGGCAGGATCGATCTGTACTGGCGGGTGTGAGGGGATGGCAAGATGGGGGCGGCGGGATGGAGCAGGAACGCCAAGTCGGGTTGCACGCATAGGTAGACCGTGGACCGATGGCCAGGAGATCGTGCGCGTGGGTGTACAAGATAAGCGGCGTTTTTGGAGCAAGGGGAAGGAAACTGATATGCGTTTTTTGGGGTTATGGAAGGAAGGATGCGGGGTTCTCTCAAAAAAAATATACGGAAGAGGAGGAGGCCACGCATGACGAAGCCAACAACATAGTGGGTTCTCGGCAGAAAACGGAACACTCTTATATTTTTTAGATAGTAGAGATAGAGATACTATTCATACTAGCACAATCCTAGTAGCTGAATGACCGTGCGTTGTCACAGAATAATAGAATTTTTTATAATATCTTTTCCGTTGCATATATTTCACGATCGCACTCATTTGACTCTCGTTCTCCCAACTCAGTACCCCTCCCCCCTCTTCTGTCTTGTCCTCGCGACATCGATCATAGCCACACACTCATCCTCAGGACCAAGGACCGGCCTCTCCCTCGCGTTAGTGATTATCTTTTTCATGCTATTTTCTCCACACGGATTTGGCATCGCTCACCCTGGCTCGTCCGTTTCATATCGTCACCAATATAAAGACCATACACTCATATATATATGATAACTTTACTTCACTTGCGACATAAATTTTAATGATCTTTCTCTCTTATTTTTGTCTCGTATCTCTCTGCGTATATTCTCCCTCACTTGGTTCCACTGTTTGTCATCTCATTTACGCTTATAAACAGATGTATATCAATTTTCTATTTGCATAATGTAGAAAAAATGCAAAAACAAGTATGTAAACAACCAACATGCAGAACAATGGAACGATATAAAATAGAGCAAGAGAAATTGAGCGATAATGGATTTTTTTTCAGGAATAGGAATATTTTCTTCTGTAATACCAATCAATAGGAATGAAGTGAACCATACACGTTTTACATGAAACGGTAATGGAATATTTTTCCAAGGTTCAAACACAATAATCTCCTTTTTTTCGGAAAACCACTCGCCAATAATTATTTTAGTACTAAAATTGTTTAATTTTATCTGCACCACTTTACTTAGTACGCTTGGCTGTAAACTAATTGCAGAATTATATGTAGACACCTACCTCTACTTATACATAACGCACGCACACTGATTCGATCCAAACCAACATACATGTAACGAACGCAACGCACATAGCCACGCCTACACGCACGCACACCCCCCTGCTGAAGACTCTACCAACCCCACGTTCCCTGACTCTTTACAGAAAACCTCCTGCGCTGCCGGATGGAAACGCCATCGGGCCCTCCTCCACCTATCCCGTGTCGGACTCTTCCAGACGCATGCGAGCGCTCGCTCTCCATACCCGCCGTCCTGATTGCCCAGCCGCCGTCGGCTCCGCTCCTCACCCCTGCGCCGCCTTCCCGACGCTAGCATCTCCCCGCATGCAAGGACTCGAGTCGCCGCCTGTCTACGACCCTCGCCTGAAGCACGCCATCGCGGCCTTCCGACGCACGAGCCTTTACTCCATCCTCCGCTGCGGCTGTGCATGGCCCCATCGTCCTTCGTCACGGGCCCCTACTCCGGGCCTCTCCGTCCCCGATGGCGCGAGCCGCTCCTCTTGGCCACGTCTCCTCGACTCGTCCTCGGCCCGGTCTCCAGCGACGTCGCCCCACCTCCTTGTCCTTGCTCCGGGCCTCTCCGTCCCCGATGGCGTGAGCCGTTCCTCTTGGCCGCGTCTCCTTGACTCGTCCCCGTCTCGGTCTCCAGCGACATCGCCCCACCTCCTCGTCCCAGCTTGAGCACTTCCGCTGCCCTCCGCCAGCCCAAGCTCGACTCGTTGGCCTGTTACAGTGTTACTCCTCTGCAGCGAGCCGCTCCTCCAGAACGTTTTGGATCGGTAGCCTCGCTTCCCCGCTCATCTCTCCCGTCAGAGCTCGTCCACAAGCACCGCGGAGCATCGTGGGACAGCTCCCGCCGCCTGCGAGGTGGTGTGGCGATGCAAAAGTTCTTGGATGGGGATGACCGGTTCGGTCAGCGTGTTGGATATTTTTGGGGGCCGTTTGACTTGGCGGTGGCAGTGCCATAATATGGCTGAATCGTAAAGGGCAAAATTGTCAAGTAAAAGTCGGACTGAAATTTTATAGATAAACCTACCTCAAGAAAAATTAGTAGATAGATAGATAGATACTCCATACTATTCATACTAGCACAATAGACAGTATGTTGATCCGCTAAAAAATAATAGACAATATGTTGCAACGGGTTACCAAATGATAGATTGTTCTCGCGAAAAAGAAATTTTTGGTGCTAATCATTTTATAATCATCGAGAGGCACCATCAAAGCTGGTCTTTGGTTTTTTTAATAGTCACTGGCATGTCATAGACTCATAGGGTCACACTTGGTCTTATTTATCTCGACCAAGTCTCATAGTAGTAGTAGTAATATCTTTTCCTCCTCTCATCTTAAACCAAAACACTACTTTTCTAAACAAAAACCAAACAAAATGCCCATGGACTAGGCACAAGGCCACCGATGCCCATGCAACCCCTAGACCGCACACTCCTCGGTACCCGCATTGCTAAGGGCGAGTTTGCTTGCTTGGGACTGAAATTTTTCTTTTTTTTAGTTGGCCCGGTGGATGTTGTATGTGGGGAGACTGGTCCTGGCCTGGTTGGACATTTCATTTGGTAGACCATATTTTCGTTTCCCCACTAGGAGAGCCCATATGTCCATTTTGTTTGGTTTCCGAAATGGGATCGGCTGATGCAAAGGTGCATGTTTGAGATCCCGCGTTCGATCCGATATGGCTACCTCTCACGACAAATGATGAGCTTACCAGCAACTACTCATCAGGGTTTAAGTGTTCAAGGACTACATGATCGATCACATGAATCAGAACAACGGGTAGTACACAATCCACATGACCAGGGCGACGATGATGATGATGTCGTTGATCATACTTTCACCTTGATGCAGCGCTGAGTTGAAGTGGGAGCGCTTCATTGGGAACCCCAAGGGCAAGGTGTGAAGCAGCACAACAGCAAGTTTTCTCTCAGTAAGAAACCGAGGTTATCGAACCAGTAGGAGGAAGGAAACGTCACACAGGTGTTGCAAGCAACGCGGAGACCTGCATAACACAAACTCAAGACTTTGCCCCAACGAATCAGTGAGGTTGTCAAGCTCACCGGTTTGCTATAACAAAGTATTAAACGTATTGTGTGGAAGGTAATGGTTTGCAGCAAGTAAACAAGTAACAGTGAAAGATGTATCAATGGTAAAGATTGGACCGGGGTCCATAGTTCACTAGAGGTGCTCTCCTTAGATAAACAACATGGCATAAAGGGTAAACAAATTACAGCAGGGCAATTGACAGGAACTGAGCAAGGCATAACAATGCAATTACTAGTCACAAAGATTCTATGAGATTCGATTGGGCAATACAACAATATACATAGATCGCCATCCAATTGCATCTAAATCCAAACCCCCTCTAGTATTAAGTTGTAAGCAAGAGACAACTACTTTAAGCAAAGTGTGTAAGGTAAACAGTCCACATGTTCCATGAACAAGAGACCGTTGTTTTCTCCCTAGTAGCAACAACACATCTACAACCGAAGTGAATTTCACTTCCCTTGGAACTAGAGGCATGAACCCACTATCGAGCATAAATACCCCCTCTTGGAGTCACTAGCAACTACTTGGCCAAGATAGCTACTAACAACGGAGAGCATGCAAGATCACAAACAACACAGACATGATAGAATCATAAAGACAAAACCATTAATCAAACCAACATAATAATCTCAATATCCATCGGATCCCCTCAAACACAACATGCATGATTACAAATAGATTAGATCTTGATCATGAACGGAGCTCACAAGATCTATACATGAAAGCACAAAGGAGGAGATACAACCATCTAGATACTACATGGACTCATAGTCTAAGGTGGAACTACTCACGCATCATACCGGAGAGAAGGCCTCCCGGATGATCTCCCCTCCGGCAGGGTGCCGGGAAGAACTTCAGATCCCCTCGATCTAGGGACGACAGTGGCAGCGGCTACAAAAGGCTTCGTGGAGATTTGATCGGGTACTTAGGGTTTCTGCATCGTGGGCTTCTTATAGGCGAAGAGGGAGGCCGAGGCGGTGGCCAGGGGCCCCACACCCTGCCTAGGCGCGGGGCAGGGTCCACCCGCGCCTAGGGGGTCTAGGCGCCCTAGCCCGTCTCTCCGGCTCCCCTCTGGACTTCTTGTTCCCCACGAAAAGTTATTGACTTTGACGTTTGTCATGTCCAATTCCGAGAATATTTCTTTACTAACTTTTATGAAACCAAAAACATCAGAAAACAGGCAACTGACACTGTGGCAACTTGTTAATAGGTTAGTACCAGAAAACATGTAAAAAGCACCTCAAAGTGTAGACAAAGCAAAGCAAAGTAGATACTAAACAAGCATGGAGCATCAAAAAGTATAGATACGTTTCCGACGTATCAAGCATCCCCAAGCTTAACTCCTGCTCGTCCTCGAGTAGGTAAGTGATAAAAAAGAATAATTTTTGAGGCTACATGCACCCTCGCAATAAATATCCAACCATTTGCAAGCATTGAAAGCTAGGATCAAAGAACTCTGAACATGTGCATGAAAGATGGAGTTCTAACAATATGACATAGTAACTATGCATGCAACATGACAAGCTACAAACAAAGATCATGAATAACATGCATTGAAAAACGTTTGTTTGTTTCACATATAGAAAACATAGCATAGTGGCAATCGGCTTGTCCCTCATAGAGTAGCAAATAGATGCATAGGACACCTTCAAAGTTCACAAGGGTGACTAGAAACAAATAGCACAAGAACATATAATATCACAATATGCATCAATCAATAAGCTTTGGAACACTGCACACAGAATGACAACTATGCTCTCTTAATGGTGCCTAAAGGTAGAAGGTGGAGACTCAATAATGGTGGAAGAAAGGTTTTTTATAAAGAAAGCAGGGATTTCAAGTTTCAAAAAGAGCTTCCAAAAATTATGGTACTTGTTAGCTTTCAGCCCTCATTGCCCCTATCATAAGCATCTTGAAGTGATTAAGGTTAAAGTGAACAAAGATGGAGTATATGCTTGACGAAGTATAAGTTGGTAATATCAAGTCCCTTGAATACAAGGGACACACCTCATGCTACTCACCTTTAGTCACCTGTAAGTTCTTGTCATTGTAAGTATTTGCATATCATTGAGAACCGCCAACGGGGTACCCCTTGCACATGATACAGAAGCTATCCCATAACCAAAATGACAAGGCAAGCAGACAATGAGCATCTCAGCAATCTTCTTATTTACCATGGGGATATGGTGCTTTTTTCTCTCTTTCCTCTTTTCTCAATGTGTCTCTCTTTTTATAAGAAGAATGCTTCATAGATGTCACTATGGTGATGCTGCAAGTTTCCACCATGATTAGGCATGGCTTAGGCTAGCGGCCCAGGCGTTTCTCTAACACAGGATACAAACTCCATGGACTTACAAGTTCCCTCT
The DNA here is from genome assembly GCA_916181665.1 of Avena sativa. Taxonomy (NCBI): domain Eukaryota; kingdom Viridiplantae; phylum Streptophyta; class Magnoliopsida; order Poales; family Poaceae; genus Avena; species Avena sativa. The sequence continues at coordinate 178,098,816 of OV702284.1, read as the reverse complement.
TTATTTCACATCGGTGACATCCATAGACAAAAGAGCATGATATCAACTGAGTACAAATTACAAGTGCAATGTTGAAAACGTTCCCCGTGACAGCACAGTTCTGCTAATTCCAACGTATAAGTGCAAGCATATACAACATAGATGACACAATGGTTCACGTTTATTAGGGGCAAGGAATATAAAGTGTGCCATCAAGTTTGTGAGGGCTTTAATCACTAAGTTTTCACATAACAAAGAGACTTTTTAACTGGAAGATAGCTGAAAACAAGAATATACTTGGAATGGTGTAACACACCATGCATAGGAGTTTATAGTGGACACTTTGGAAAAACTTGGTTTCTTGAGAGTTGGAAGCATGAGTAGAACTTACTCATACAAGTGGAGGCTAGCAAAAGACTGGGAGCAACCAACTAAGAGAGCAATAATGGCCATAATCATGCAGTGCAACAAAACATTACTAATCAAAGCATAGAGTGGTACTACAAGTCAAGGACTAAATGATCATAGAGGCTATGGTGACTTGTGAAAGTCATAACATGGTGTGAGCATGTGCCAAGTCAACCCAAACAAAGCATCAAAGGAGAATACCATAATATTATGCTTTTGCATGCTAAAACAACGCATAATTTCTTCAAGGCACACTAAGCAATACCAATTGTTTGGAACAAGACATGCTACAACAATAATCACTAAGAATAAGGTCAAAACAACAGCTAGCAGGTCATGTTAAAGTCTAAATCACAGTCAATGCAAGCTTCTCTTGCACTTTCAAGCAAGAACTTATTACTCCTTTCCAACACCAAGCAACTTACTTGCAAAACAACACAGCGAGAACGGGGGTCCAAACTACTTTATTCAAGCAAACTAAACAACCTAAGTAAAGCAAACGAAAACTAAGACGCTCCAAGAACAACACAACTGTGCATGAAACAATAAAAACGAAGTGTCTAGACAAACCTGAGCTTTTTATTGATAAAGAAGGGGATGCCTTGGCATCCCCAAGCTTTGACGCTTGTACCCCTTGGATATTTATTGGGGTGACACCTGGGTGGCATCCCCAAGCTTGAGCTTTTTTCCATTCTTCATCTCATTGCATCATTCTCTCTCTACACCTGAAAAAAATTCTTCATACAAAACTTCACACAATCTTCATTAGCAACATTAGTTTATTCAAAAGATATTAGACCTCTAGCAAAGCTTTGGAACAGCAAGTCTTTTCACTAAAAACACAAGATACTGAAGTAACTCCTTCAAAAAGCTCAATTTCCCAAAACGAACCCAAAAAAGGAATCAATAAGAAGCTAATGCAAATAATGGCAGAAATTTGTCAAAACAGACCAGCAGGTAGAAACCGATTTTTTTGAACATCTTTTGTTCCTAAAATAAAAAAGTATTGAACTAATGAAAGTTAGCTAACATACTGGGGGATTTATTCGTAAATTTTGAGCTCAATCTGAGTTACAGATACTCCTCACGAACTTTTTTGGTGGAGGACAGAAATCTGTTTCGGGACAGCAACTCCCCAAATCTTACTTCCCTCTCATTAGAGGTCATTCTTGGCACAAAAAGGAAACAAAAAGGATAAGTAGAGGTCATTACTGTAATAAATTTCAAGACTCAAGGAAAATCTTGGGTTATTTCCCAACAAGTACTTTTCTTTAACGCCTTTAAGTTAGGCACAAGAAGCAAGAAGAATCAAGTATTTTCAAATGAAGTATTACCTCGCTTGTTCTTTCCTTTCTTACCTTTCTTCTTATCTTTAGGGAAGATATGATTGCTTACAGGAGGAGCAAAATTCAACTTCTATCTCCTCATAGGGAAGTGTTCAATACCTTTATTGAATGGAAAATGATATTTAATGGTGCCTTCTTTCATATCAATAATGGCACCAACTGTTCTAAGAAAAGGTCTTCCCAAAGTAATAGGACAAGAAGCATTGTATTCAACATCCAAAACATAGAAATCAACAGGGACATAAGCATTGTTAACCATAATGAGAACATCATTAATACTCCCCATGAGTTTCTTCTTAGCATTATCATTGAGTGGGACATCCAAATAACAATCTTCCAATGGTGGCAAATCAAGCATTTCATAAATCTTCCTAGGCATAATAGAGACGCTAGAACCAAGATCACATGAAGCTTTGAGATCAAAGTCATTCACTTGTATATTAATAATGGGTTCCCAACTATCTTCTACTTTCCTAGGAATAGAAGCTTTGTGTTTTAGCTTCTCTTCCTTAATCTTAACAAGAGCATCTGTAATGTGTTTGGTGAAAGCAACATGCATATCGCTAGCATCAGGACTTTTAGCAAGCTTTTGTAGGAACATAATCACTTCAGAAATATTTCAACCATCAATATCAAAATAAAACTTAACATCACTAGTAGTAGGCTCAATAGGCTTAGGTATAGTAGGAGAAGGAACATGGACTACTTGTGGTTTAGTGGTGATAGTGCACACACTATTGTTTCTATCAATTTCAGCTTCCCTTTCCCACTTAGCATGAAGTTGAGCTAACAGCCTAACATTTTCATCAATAGTAACTTGTATGACATGAGAAGTATCAAAGGTATTTTACATAGTTTTAGGTTTAGCAGCCATTTTATTAACCAAGAAAGTTTGAGCTTCAAACAAAGAAGATATATTTTTCTCAGGACTCAAATTTTTTGACTGTAAACTAGGAATTTCTCTATTCAGATTCTCAAGCTGATGACTAATATTTTTCAAAATGATAGATTGTTCCTCCATAGTTTTAGTGAAAATCTTGTTTTGCTCATATTGCATTTGCATAAAGTTTTTAGTGGATCTCTCAACTTCTAGAATCCTCTCTTCACTAGGCATTCTAGATCTACCCTGATAAGCATTTACACTAGGAGGATAAGGCCTATAATTACCATAAGTATTGTTGCCAAAATTGTTGTTTCTAATGAAGTTCACATCAACTTGCTCTTCTTGAGCAACCAAGGAGGCTAAGGGAACACTATTAGGATCTAGAGAAGCTTTCCCATTAACAAGCATAGCCATAATAACATCAATCTTTTCACTCAAAGAGGAAGTTTCCTCAACATAATTTACCTTCTTACCATGTGGAGCTCTCTCAACATGCCATTTAGAGTAGTTAACCATCATATTATCAAGGAGCCTTGTTGCAGCACCCAAAGTGAGGCCCATGAAGGTACCTCCAGCAGCGGAATCCAACATATTTCTTGAGGAGAAGTCCAAACCTGCATAAAAAGTCTGGATAATCATCCAAACAGTGAGTCCATGAGTGGGGCAATTCTAAACCAAAGATTTCATTCTTTCCCAATCTGGAGCAACATGTTCACTATCAAGTTGTTTAAATTTCACAATGTCACTTCTCATAGATATAACTTAGCAGGAGGATAGTACTTTCCAATAAAAGCATCTTTACACATAGTCCAAGAATCAATACTATTTTTAGGCAAAGATAGCAACCATTCTTTAGCTTTTCCTCTCAAGGAGAAAGGAAAAAGCTTGAGCTTAATAATATCTCCATCTACATCCTTATACTTTTGCATCTCACAAAGTTCAACAAAGCTATTGATATGGGCAGCAGGATCATCATAACTAGCACCAGAAAATTGCTCTCTCATCACAAGATTCAACAAAGCAGGCTTAATTTCATAAAAGGTAGCATCAGGAGAAGGTGGATCAATAGGTGTGCTAAGGAAATCATTGTTGTTGGTGCTAGTGAAGTCAGACAACTTGGTGTTCTCAGCAGAGTTCATTTTGGCAAAGGTGGGCAAGCCAAAAATAGCAGCAGCAGCTAGAGCAGGAACTAATTTTTTTTTGTGTTTGTGAATAAAGAAAGCAAACCAAGCTAGACTAATTTTTTTGGTTTTTTTGAAAAGAGGCAAACAAAAACAAGCAAATGAAACAAAGCAAACTAAAAACAAAGTAAAGAGAAAGGAAGTGGAGGACTCCCCTGGTGAAGACGTCCTTAGCCTCCCCGGCAACGGCGCTAGAAAAGCTTGATGCAGCGCTGAGTTGAAGTAGGAGCACTTCATTGGGAACCCCAAGAGCAAGGTGTGAAGTAGCACAACATCAAGTTTTCCCTCGGTAAGAAACCGAGGTTATCGAACCAGTAGTAGGAAGGAAAAATCATATAGGTGTTGCAAGCAACGCGGAGACCTGCACAACACAAACTCAAGACTTTGCCCCAACGAATCAGTGAGGTTGTCAAGCTCACCGGTTTACTGTAACAAAGTATTAAACGTATTGTGTGGAAGGTAATGGTTTGCAGCAAGTAAATAAGTAACAGTGGAAGGTGTATCAATGGTAAAGATTGGACCGGGGTCCATAGTTCACTAGAGGTGCTCTCCTTAGATAAACAACATGGCATGAAGGGTAAACAAATTACAGCAGGGCAATTGACAGGAACTGAGCAAGGCATAACAATGCAATTACTAGTCAGAAAGATCCTATGAGATTTGATTGGGAAATACAACAATATACATAGACCGCCATCCAACTGCATCTATGACTAGAAGTCCACATTCAGGTTATCATTCGAACCCCCTCCAGTATTAAGTTGCAAGCAACAGACAACTACTTTAAGCAAAGTGTGTAAGGTAAACAGTCCACATGTTCCATGAACAAGAGACTGTTGTTTTCTCCCTAGTAGCAACAACACATCAACAACCGAAGAGAGTTTTGTCACTTCCCTTGGAAACTAGAGGCATGAACCCATTATCGAGCATAAATACCCCCTCTTGGAGTCACTAGCAACTACTTGGCCAAGATAGCTACTAACAACGGAGAGCATGCAAGATCACAAACAACACAGATATGATAGAATCATAAGGACAAAACCATTAATCAAACCAACATAATAATCTCAATATCCATCGGATCCCCGCAAACACAACATGCATGATTACAAATAGATTAGATCTTGATCATGAACGGGGATCACAAGATCTATACATGAAAGCACAAGGAGGAGATACAACCATCTAGATACTACATGGACCCATAGTACAAGGTGGAACTACTCACGCATAATACCGGAGAGAAGGCCTCCGGGACGATCTCCCCTCCGGCAGGGTGCTGGGAATAACTTCAGACCCCCCCGATCTAGGGACGACGGTGGTGGCGGCTACAGAAGATTTCGTGGAGATTTGGTCGGGTACTTAGGGTTTCTGCATCGGGGGCTTCTTATAGGCGAAGGGGGAGGCCGAGGCGGTGGCTAGGGCCCCTACACACTGCCTAGGCGCGGGTCAGGGCCCACCCGCGCCTAGGGGGTCTAGGCGCCCTAGCCCGCCTCTCCGGCTCCTTTCTGGACTTCCTGTTCCCCATGGAAAGTTATTGACTTTGACATTTGTACCGTCCAATTCCGAGAATATTTCTTTACTAACTTTTTTGAAACCAAGAACAGCAGAAAACATGCAACTGGCACTGTGGCAACTTGTTAATAGGTTAGTACCAGAAAACATTTAAAAAGCACCTCAAAGTGTAGACAAAGGAAAGCAAAGTAGATACTAAACAAGCATGGATGTAACACTACGGTTCTGAAAAGACCGTTGCTTCTATCTGACATGCTAATCCCTGGATCGGTTCATTGGCCCACAATAGAATAAAGATGAATAACATAGAAAAATATCCGTGTATCATAAGTAACGATGATCCAGAGTATCATTATTACAATAAAGGCTTAGCGCAAGGCTAGCTTAGCTTATTCAAGTAGTGAAAGGACTATATCTTCCCATGATGTTTTTTTTGGTGTTAAATGACAATCCCAACCTTGTTTTTAACTGTGCTCTTGAGTTTCAGGGGAAACGTCGTTGTTGTCTCATTGTATTGTGATGGATGCTCTCTTGTGATCTTTTGAAGACGGTGGCCTTTTTTAGTCTTCTCCTAGTTTCTTTCTGGTTGATGTTTTTAGGTCACCGTACTATTAAGAGGGGGTCCATGTTGGAGGGCTGTGGGAAATCACTTGTTTTTGCACAAACCTATATGCACCGCCACAGCCATCCCATTATTCCGTGAGAGAGAGCTTTTTCCTGTTCTGTTGGGGCCTTTTGTGTCTCACCGGAACTTCCGGTCATAGACCGGAAGTTCCGCTCAAACCTTTTTCTGCGGACTGTTCTGCAGTTTGTTCCGACGCTAGTTCCGCCCAAGTTCCGGTGGCAGTTCAGTAACCTTCTGTGTTGAAGTGTGCTATTTGCCGGAACTTGGCCGGAACTTGACCGGAACTTGCTCGGAACTTTTCCTGGCAAAAGTTCTTGAGCGGAACTTCCGCCTGAAGGCCGGAACTTCCGGTCAGACTCGCTTCGCGACCCAAAAGTTCCGCCCCAAGTTCCGGTGAAGGCTCAGAAAGTTTCTGTTTTGAAACATGCTATTTGCCGGAACTTGATCGGAACTTGCTCGGAAGTTCACCGGAACTTCCGGTCTGCTTTGACCGGAACTTCCGGTTGCACTTCTGGAGCGGGCGTCAACGGTCTGATGACCGTTGGAGCCAGGCTCAGGCGGAACTTCCGGCCTCTCACCGGAACTTCCGGTGAGGTCGCGGGGGCTGTAATGGTTCAGTGCGAGGGGGGCCTATTTAAGGCACCCCTCTTCTTCCTCCCACTCTCTCTCTCTCGAATTTTTCTCTCTCCTCCATTAATACCTGAGCTTCACCTCACTAGATCTCTCTCTCTAGCCACTCAAACGACCTGATCTTTTGAGAGGTGAGGGAGGAGACCTAGATCTACACTTCCACCAAAGAAGATTTGATTTCCCCCACCCATCCTTTGTGGATCTTGTTACTCTTGGGTTTCTTGGAACCCTAGACGGTGTAGGGCATCCCCGGAGCTGAGGCATGTGTTGTAAAGCTTCGAGGTGTCTTTGAGGGCCTCCAATTGAGTTGTGGAGCCTCCCCCTCAACCTTGGTGTAAAGGTTTCGGTTGGCGCCTTCAAGGTCACCGGTTAGTGGATTGTGAGGCCTCCTTTGTGGGGGAGCTCACCGGAGAAGAAGGTGAGGCCTTTGTGGCACTCGGGTGACCTTGTGTGGCCCCGACACCTCTCCAACATAGACGTAGCTCCTTGGGAGTGAACTACGGGAATTACATCTCCGTGTCCCCTCGCCGGTTTCTTCGTTCCCTTCCTTTATTCCTTGCTATTTACTGTTTTTGTGGTTTGTGTTCGCTTTCTTGCATTTAGGTTGCTCACTTAGTTGCATCTCTAGATAACTTTCTTTCTCGTTGAGCCTAAAAGTGTGAAACAAATTAAAATTGGTAGACGCCTATTCACCCCCCCTCTAGTCGATTCAAGTCGGTACTTTCAATTGGTATCAGAGCCCAGGCTCTTATTTCGGGCTTTACCGCCTAAGAGACTATGGCCGACGAAGGGGGTAGTGAAACTGAAAAATCCAATAACTTGGCCACTATGGATGACCTCAAGCAATTGGAGTCATCCATGATGTCCAAGTTCGAGGAAATGATGACTCTCTTGCAGTCCCTCAAGCCAAGCCCCATGGTTGCTATTGACACACCCCAATCCAACGAGGTTCCTCCCACCGTCACGGTGTCCGCCCCCGGGGTAACTCCCGCGGCTGCCACCACTCATTTGGGACTTGGTTTTGTTGCTCAAACCTCTACCAAGGTTCCAAGTGAGAACATCGAGGAGCCCGAGAACCCAACTTCAAAAGGGGAGAATGGAGGAAAGGACTACTCGGCGGTACCCCCACCGCTGAAGTACACTCCGGATCCACCCATTCCCATGCCACACATTATCCCTCAAGGAGCACCACCTATGCTAGATACGTCTAATTTCGCCAACTGGCAATATCTAATGCGCTCACATATTTCCAGCTCATCCATTGAGTTAATGAGGATTGTGGAGGATGGATTCTCTCCATTTGACCCAAAGAAGTTGACACGAGGTGAAGTGGTGGACAAGCAACTCAATGCTACAGCTTTGGGAATGATTCAAAAGGCCTTGACTCCAAAGGATTTTGCTCACATTCGCCAATTTGACACTGCCAAGGAAGCTTGGGATCAACTCACCGAGCTCTTCGTTGGGAATGCTAGCATCCAAATCTCCAAGTTTGACGAGATCAACAACGAGTGCGATGGTTTCGCAATGCAAGATGATGAGACCCCTGAAGACATGTATAGGCGCCTTAAGGTCCTTTGTTCCACTATGAGGGACCTTGGGGCTCACTATGTTGATGACAAGTTTATGAAGAGAAAGTTCATTCAAGCTCTTCTCCCATTTGAAGAACAAAAGCTCAACTCTATCAAGGGAAGAACCAACTTTCACTTAATGACCTCCCAAGAAGTCTTGAGTGAAGTAATTGCCATGACTATTGCTAAGAAGAATGCAGAGTCCGCTCGAGCTAGAGCCATTGGATCAACAAAAGTGAACCTTGCTTTGAAGGCCAAGGCTATTGAAGTTGATGATGATGATACATCAAGTGAGTGGTCTCAAGAAGATCTCAAATGTGCCTTCAACGAACATCTTGCTCTCGCTTCAAGGGCCTTTTGGAACAAGTCCGGATTCAAGTCAAGATCAAGGGACAACTCAAGATTCAACTCACCCAACAAGTCTCCCAAAGCAAGATCATGCTACAATTGCAATGACAAGAGTCACTTTGTGGCCAAGTGTCCCTTTGAGAACCGTGAAGACAATGGTGGTCGTCTCATTCGCAAGGTCAAGACAAGATCTCCTCATCCCATAAACAAGAACTACACCGTCAAGAACGCCACCAACAAGGAACAAGCAATTGTAGTCCATGAAGAATATCTTTCGGGCACGGATGAAGATGATGATGATGATGAAGGTCATGGTGGAGAGATTGTGGGGGTTGCTGCTATTGCCACTACCTCAACTCCACGTCTATCCCTCTTCGACTCGCCAAATGAAAATGCCATCTCCTCCAACCAAAAGTGCTTCATGGCCAAGGCCACCGAGGTATCATCGAAACCCACTCCTCAACCCATCTCTAGTGAGCCTTCCTCTCTTGATCTTGTTGGTCTAGAGGTGAAGAAAGAGATGATTGACATGTGTGAATTTGTTGCTACCTTAGATGAAGAAACTAAAAACTGCTTTGAGTCCTTACTTGCACAACTTGAAAATGCTAGAGATGCCTTAGATGAAAAGGAAGAACTTCTTGACTTGCTAAGTAAAAATGAAAGAGATGCCGCCGATGAAATTGCCTCTCTCACTCAAAGTCTTGAGGATGAACAAAATATGAGAATTAATCTTGAAGAAAATGTGTCTAAGCTTGTAGATGATCATAACAACACTTTGACCTCTACAATTAAAGAACGTGACCATGCTCTTGCTTTGATTAAGGTTCTCAAGAAAGAAAATGCTGAGTTTGTGGGTGGTCATGATAAGACTCAAGAGGATCTTGAGAAACTCAAAGAGGAACACAAAGCCTTGGAGAGTAAATTCTCAAGTCTTTTTGAGGATCATGAACAGCTTGAAACTCAATTAACTTGTGATCTTTGTAAGTCTTCCGCTGTGCAAATTATAGACTTGTCTAGTTCTCCTAACCCTTGTTGCAAGCATGAGCATCTCATAGAGGAGGTCAAGGTTTTGAAGGATCAACTTGCCAAGATTAAGAAGAAGAAGAAGAACAACAACAAGAAGAAAAAGAACAAGGGCATGGCCCAAGGAGTTCCAAATGGCCTAACCCTCTTGCAAAGTGATAACTTTGCCGGAAAGAACAATCCCTCTTATATTCTTTGCAAATCTTATGATGGTCATGTATATACTAGATATGTGGGGACATCTTACATGCATGATTATCATTGGGACATTTGGGTGCCAAAGGTTCTTGTCACTAACAAAAAGGGACCCATTGCAAAATGGGTACCTAAAACCAAGGCTTGATTTTCTTGTAGGACTATGCTTCCGGCGGATCAAAATGGGTGCTTGATAGTGGTGCCACGAGTCATATGACCGGAAGCAAGTCTATCATGACCGAGTTGAGACCCAATATTGCCAACACCATGGTCTCCTACGGTGACAAAACAAGCTCTCAGGTTTTGGGTTTTGGCAAAGTGGTGGTAACCCCGGATGTATCCTTGGTTGACGTCATGCTTGTCAAAACTCTTGGTTACAACTTACTCTCAGTTCGTGCTCTTGCTCTTTTGGGTCTTTCTTCTTTCTTTAATTCTCATTCCGTGGTCCTCATGTGGAGCAAGTCTCTCAAGGTGGCTTTTGTAGGGTATGTAGAACATGACTTGTATGTGGTGGACTTTTCAGGGACCACTACTCCTCATGCTCTATGTCTCTATGCTAAAGCCGACAAGGGCTGGTTGTGGCATCGCCGCCTAGCCCATGTTAACATGAGAACTTTGCAAAGACTTCACTCCGAGGGCCACATCCTTGGAATTAACGATGTTTCTTTTGCCAAAGATCGTGTTTGCAGGGCTTGTATTGAAGGGAAGATGCATGAAACTCCTCACAAAGCGCTCAATCAAATCACTACCGAGAGATGTTTGGAGCTCTTGCATATGGATCTCTTTGGTCCTCCCTCTCATGATAGCCTTGGAGGCAAGAAGTATTGCTTGGTTATTGTGGATGATTTCTCAAGATACACTTGGGTGTTCTTTTTCAAGTACAAGAGTGAGACTCAACAAACCGTCATTGACTTTGCTAATGAGGTTCAACGGAAGCACAATGCAACTATTCTCTCAATTCGAAGTGACAATGGCACCGAGTTCAAAAACTATACTTTGGATGAGTTTCTCAGTGATGAAGGAATCAAGCATCAATACTCCACTCCCTACACCCCTCAACAAAACGGAGTTGCCGAAAGGAAGAATCGCACTTTGATGGATGCGGCTCGGTCTATGCTAGCTGAGTTCAAGTCTCCATACAACTTTTGGGCCGAGGTCATCTCCACCGCTTGCCATGCAACCAACCGGCTTTATCTCCGCAAGAATAAGAACAAGACCCCCTATGAACTTCTCACCGGGAAAAAGCCTAATGTTAGCTACTTTCGGGTGTTTGGGTGCAAGTGCTACATACTCAAGAAAGGAGTTCGGTTGTCAAAGTTTGAATCCAAGGCTCAAGAAGGAATTTTCGTTGGTTACTCAAATCAGTCCCATGCCTATAGAGTCTACAACAAAGCCAATGGAAGAGTTGAAGAGACGAGCAACGTGAAGTTTGATGAAAATCATGAGTCTCTTGTTAGGCAAGATGGTGTTTGTGATCCAAGTGATGAAATTCCTCCCAAGGCCATAGGAAGAATGGGTGTGGGTTTCCACCTCCCCATTGAGGATCCCCTTATGGACGAAGGAGAAGGACCAAGCTCTACTCAAGTGGATCCCTCACTCTCACAAGATCATCTTGCACCTCAAGGACCTACCTTCTTGGCACAAGCTCCTTCAAGCTCTTCCGAAGCTTCCCACGCTCATGACTCTCCAAGCTCTAAAGAACAAGATCTTCATCAACAACATCAACCTCCCCTCGATGGGGCTCATCCTCAAGGCACCTCTCACGGACAAGCTCTTCATCAACCTCATCATCCTCCCCAAGATGGGGCTCCTCCTCAAGGTCACGTTTCTCCCCAAGGTCAAGCTCATCGAGATCAAGATCAAGTCAATGATACACAAGGATCCTCTCCAAGTGATGACTCTCCCGAAGTGGAAATTGATGAAGATGACCCTCGTGTTCGTGCTTATAGTCAAGGGGACGGCTCAATTGGTGGAAATGACCAAGTGGTCGCTCAAGAATCTCGAATTGAAGCACAAGCCCGTCGTCAAGCCTATCGTCTCGCCAAGCTTGTTCGAGATGGCCATATCCTTGATAATGTCTATGGAGATTTCAATAAAGGTTCCACTACTAGGAGGCAACTAGCTTCCTTTTGCTCTCACCATGCGTTTATCTCTCTTGTGGAACCACAGAAAGTCTTCGAAGCTCTTGAAGATGACGATTGGCTTGATGCTATGAACGAGGAACTTCACAACTTCAAGAGGAACAATGTTTGGACATTGGTTGAGCGGCCCAAATATTGTCAAAACGTCATTGGAACCAAGTGGGTCTTCAAGAACAAGTGCGATGCGAATGGAATTGTCGTGCGCAACAAGGCAAGGTTAGTTGCCCAAGGATACTCACAAGTTGAGGGCATCGACTACGGTGAGACTTATGCCCCCGTTGCTCGCCTTGAATCCATTCGCATGCTCCTTGCCTTTGCTACCCATCATAACTTTAAATTGTATCAAATGGATGTTAAGAGTGCTTTTCTTAATGGTCCTTTGAAAGAGTTGGTATACGTCAAGCAACCTCCGGGCTTTGAGGATCCACTTCTTCCGAACCATGTCTACAAGCTCAATAAGGCACTCTATGGCCTCAAGCAAGCTCCACGTGCGTGGTATGATTGCCTTAGGGAGCTCTTGTTAGACCGTGGCTTCGAAGTGGGCCTCATTGATCCCACTCTTTTTACTAAGAAAGTTGGAGGCCATTTGTTCGTATGCCAAATCTATGTAGATGACATTATCTTTGGGTCTATCAACAAAACTTTTAATGAGGATTTTGCCAAGCTCATGACCGACCGCTTAGAGATGTCCATGATGGGGGAGTTGAAGTTTTTCCTTGGATTTGAAGTCAAACAATTGAGGAAAGGGACTTTCATTAACCAAGCCAAGTACATCCAAGACATGCTCAAGAAGTTCAAGTTTGATCAAGTCAAAGGTGCCAAGACTCCCATGCCAACTAAGGTTAATCTTGATCTCGATCCCAAGGGTAAGGAGGTGGATCAAAAACTCTATCGTTCGATGATTGGTTCTTTGCTCTATCTTTGTGCATCCCGGCCGGATATTATGTTGAGTGTGGGTATGTGTGCAAGATTTCAAGCCGCACCAAAGGAAAGCCACATGGTGGCTGTCAAGAGGATCTTTTGATATTTAGTTCATACCCCAAAGTTTGGGTTGTGGTACCCCAAGGGAGCCAGCTTTGATCTGATTGGTTACACGGACTCGGACTGGGCTGGTGACAAAGTGCAGTTTCTCGGAAGATCTTTGGTTTGTTGGTCCTCGAAGAAGCAAAACTGTGTGTCTATGTCTACTGCCGAAGCTGAGTATATCTCTGCCGCAAGCTGCTGTGCTCAATTGCTATGGATGAAGCAAACCCTGAAGGATCTTGGACTATATTTTGACAAGGTGCCTCTTCTTTGTGACAATGAGAGTGCAATTGCTATTGCTCACAATCCCGTGCAACACAACCGGACCAAGCACATTGAGATTCGTCATCATTTCATTCGGGACCATGTTGCTAGAGGAGACATTTCTTTGGAGTATGTTCCCACCAAGGCAAATCTTGCGGATCTTTTCACGAAGCCTCTTGATGAAGCACGGTTCCGAGAGTTAAGGCATGAGCTAAATATCATTGATTCGAGCAATGTTGCTTGAGCTCTTGCACACCTACCTGTGTCTCAATGTGTACCTTGTTTGGATGTAGGCATGGATTTAGGGGGAGTGTAGTTCCTCTTATGAACAAACACTATCCCTATTATGCGCACATTAAAGTTCTCATACTCTATTGTCTCTAAAGGAGACCATTTGAGCTTCATGATGAGTGTTGGTAATGTACCCAAGATATATCTTCGCGGTGTCAAGCCATTTACTCTTATATAAGGTGGCTTCGGCCACCGACTTCTTTTTTATTTGGTTCGTTTTTATTTCGTGTTTTTTTTGTTTTCTTGTTTTGGTGTTTTTGGTTCTTCACAGTTTGAGCTATCTATCCTAAGCCTTTCCTTACCTCAAGCCCTCTCTATTCCCTGCACAAGTTCCTCCTTGTTATCCTATCCTGAGATGTTCCTACCGGTGTCAGCGGAACTTCCGGTCAGTCTGACCCGGAAGTTCCGGCCCCTGACCGGAACTTCCGGTGGTGCTCCCTGTCCTATATAAGGTGGGCCCTGGGGAAAACGGGATCTTCTTCCTTTTTTCCCCCAAGACCCATCTTCTATCAGGAGCGCCGCCGGCCAGGACGTCTCCAAGAGGGCGCTCCGGCCCCCTCTTCTCCAACCGCTCCTCTCCAGATCTGCTCCGTGGGATCCTTCCCCACCTCGATCTCCCGCCATGGACTCCGGTATTTGCCCTTAACTCCCTCCATTAATGGAGATCTTTCTCTCACCATGGCTTGAGTTAGGGCACACCTTGTCTAGGCTAGTTCTTTGGCTAGAACTTATTGGGAGATCTTGGTAGGCCTAGGGTATCATGCTAGAGTAGATTGGTCCAATACATCCTTGGAAAAATTTGTGCATTGGTGGTCTTTAGATCTACATCTAGGGAACTCCCGTTGAAACTGTCAGTTCGTGGCCTCACCGGAACTTCCGGTGAGCCACGACCGGAACTTCCGGTCTATACCGGAAGTTCCGACGTTTCAGCGGAAGTTCCGGCTACACTGCATTTTCTTTTCCTGTTTGTATTTTTCCAATCTAACTCTTTTGTTTCCTCTTCCGAACTTGTGCACTTATCCCAACTTCCCTCTCTATTCTTGTTCTTTCTTCTCAGGGGAAGGAGAGACTCGCCAAGGCAAGCGTGCCCGCAGACCATCCGCTGACATTCCTCCTGAGATTGACGAGGAAGATGCTGAAGTTGTGCGTCCTACCTCACAGACTTCTCGTCAGAAGGCTGCTGCTGCTCGCCGTGCTGCTGCTGCTGCTGCAGGGAAGAGGCCTGCTCTTTCTCAGAAGGCCACTGCTGCAGGGCCAGATATGACCAAAGCCAAGATTTCCAAGTGGTCTCAGAAGGCTTATGCTGCATTCAGGGCTACAGATCCCTACCTCGTGCCTCGTGATCATCTCTGCTTGGACCCTCATTTTCACACCTGCCGTCAGGAACAGATTTATGAAGAAATCTATGCATCAAAGAAGAAGTTCGTGGTTGCTCCTCAGAAGTACATCAATGTGCCTCACATGGAAGAGAAGCAAGTTTACTTTGGGGAGGCTCTTGATATCTGCAAGAAGTTTGGACTGATTCCCCTCATGGAGCACCGTCAGAACTTTGATGTAACTGCTATTGCTCAGTTCTACTCCACTCTGTATCTTCACATGCAGTCCTCTACTGAAGGTGAGATGAAGTGGATGACCAGGGATGTGTACCTTACCGCTACTTGGGCTGAATTTGCTGAGCTTCTAGGCTACCCCATTCATCCTGGACGCGGGGCGAATGGTTGGCGTGTTCATGGTCCTACTGCTGCTGATCCTGAGGTTTTGGAGCCTCTCTACATCGAAGGGTGGGGAAGTGTTGGGTTTGTGAATCATCTGCTGCCAGCTTATGACATTATGCGCAGGGTGTACTTGAACACCATCTGTCCAAAAGCTGGCAACTTTGATCAGTTTCATGGATATCAGGTTGACCTCATGCATCAGACCCATCTTCGCCGAGACACTGACATGTCAATGGATGTTATGCACTTCATTCACTCAGAGTTGTGGGGGGCTCTCATCAAAAAGCTCTCCTGCATCTATGCTCCCTACATTCAAACTCTCATCAATCACAAGTGGCTCGAGAAGACTGGCACTCACTTCCCTCAAGACAACATCACCATTCATGAAGAGAAAAGGCTCCGTGTGAGTAAGCACCAGAAGCCTCGTACTCAGGAAGAAAAGGAAGCTGCTCTCAAGAAGACTCAAGATGTTGCTAGTGGTCCCTCCTCTGCTCCGGGTGGCTCTAGTGCTGGTGGTCCTTCTCTTCAAAGGCAGCCATCTTGGGCAAAGAAGCTGCTTGGGAAAGTGAAGAAGACTTTCTGCTTTCTGCAGGACCGCGAGTATTAGGCTTATGTTGATCAGCGTCACAATGTTCAGCGCCAGAAGGCCATCATGTCAGCCCTCAATATTCCTTGCTCACCGGTCTCTATCTCCGTCACTGCTCCCAAGGAGGTTTGGGTTCGCACCAACTGCAACTGGTCTGGAGATGAGTCTGAGGAGGAAGTCACTGGTCCGCATGAGTCTTCTCCTCCTTCCCCTTCTCATGGCTAGGGCGAGTAGTTTGATCTCTTCTTCCTTTTTGGTGTCTCGATGCCAAAGGGGGAGAAAGATGTCTATTAGGTTGTCTACGGGATTTGCATGGGTTGAGTCGCGAGCCTGTTCTTGCCTTTGATCTTTTCTTACTCGCGAACTCTCTAGTTTATTGGTGTGCTTGTGGTTTTATGTCCGTGAACTTATGTGTGCTTGTGGACCATGTGGTATGTTATGTTTGAGACTATGTGGTATATCTATGTGATATCTTTGTGGTATCTTATTGTCATCTCTTGGGCTGTTGTTATGGTGGTGGAGCCTCATTGATCTTGTTACTATTATTACTTCGTTTGTCTCCACTACTGTTTAGTTGGCTCTGGTATGATCTCTATCTCTCTTTGTTCTTGTGCTATCTTTACAATTGTTGGGGGGAGCCTCCGTGTATGTGTGCTAGCTCTCTACCTTGCACACATACAGGGGGAGCCTGTCCCGTCCATTGCAAAGATTGCTTTGTTTCTATGCAAATCTGTGGGATTGTCATCTAACACCAAAAAGGGGGAGATTTAAAGAACTATATCTTCCCATGATGTTTTTTTTGGTGTTAAATGACAATCCCAACCTTGTTTTTAACTGTGCTCTTGAGTTTCAGGGGAAACGTCGTTGTTGTCTCATTGTATTGTGATGGATGCTCTCTTGTGATCTTTTGAAGACGGTGGCCTTTTTTAGTCTTCTCCTAGTTTCTTTCTGGTTGATGTTTTTAGGTCACCGTACTATTAAGAGGGGGTCCATGTTGGAGGGCTGTGGGAAATCACTTGTTTTTGCACAAACCTATATGCACCGCCACAGCCATCCCATTATTCCGTGAGAGAGAGCTTTTTCCTGTTCTGTTGGGGCCTTTTGTGTCTCACCGGAACTTCCGGTCATAGACCGGAAGTTCCGCTCAAACCTTTTTCTGCGGACTGTTCTGCAGTTTGTTTCGACGCTAGTTCCGCCCAAGTTCCGGTGGCAGTTCAGTAACCTTCTGTGTTGAAGTGTGCTATTTGCCGGAACTTGGCCGGAACTTGACCGGAACTTGCTCGGAACTTTTCCTGGCAAAAGTTCTTGAGCGGAACTTCCGCCTGAAGGCCGGAACTTCCGCCTGAAGGCCGGAACTTCCGGTCAGACTCGCTTCGCGACCCAAAAGTTCCGCCCCTGTTCCGCCCCAAGTTCCGGTGAAGGCTCAGAAAGTTTCTGTTTTGAAACATGCTATTTGCCGGAACTTGATCGGAACTTGCTCGGAAGTTCACCGGAACTTCCGGTCTGCTTTGACCGGAACTTCCGGTTGCACTTCTGGAGCGGGCGTCAACGGTCTGATGACCGTTGGAGCCAGGCTCAGGCGGAACTTCCGGCCTCTCACCGGAACTTCCGGTGAGGTCGCGGGGGCTGTAACGGTTCAGTGCGAGGGGGGCCTATTTAAGGCACCCCTCTTCTTCCTCCCACTCTCTCTCTCTCTCGAATTTTTCTCTCTCCTCCATTAATACCTGAGCTTCACCTCACTAGATCTCTCTCTCTAGCCACTCAAACGACCTGATCTTTTGAGAGGTGAGGGAGGAGACCTAGATCTACACTTCCACCAAAGAAGATTTGATTTCCCCCACCCATCCTTTGTGGATCTTGTTACTCTTGGGTTTCTTGGAACCCTAGACGGTGTAGGGCATCCCCGGAGCTGAGGCATGTGTTGTAAAGCTTCGAGGTGTCGTTGAGGGCCTCCAATTGAGTTGTGGAGCCTCCCCCTCAACCTTGGTGTAAAGGTTTCGGTTGGCGCCTTCAAGGTCACCGGTTAGTGGATTGTGAGGCCTCCTTTGTGGGGGAGCTCACCGAAGAAGAATGTGAGGCCTTTGTGGCGCTCGGGTGACCTTGTGTGGCCCCGACACCTCTCCAACGTAGACGTAGCTCCTTGGGAGTGAACTACGGGAATTACATCTCCGTGTCCCCTCGCCGGTTTCTTCGTTCCCTTCCTTTATTCCTTGTTATTTACTGTTTTTGTGGTTTGTGTTCGCTTTCTTGCATTTAGGTTGCTCACTTAGTTGCATCTCTAGATAACTTTCTTTCTCGTTGAGCCTAAAAGTGTGAAACAAATTAAAATTGGTAGACGCCTATTCACCCCCCCTCTAGTCGATTCAAGTCGGTACTTTCAAGTAGCAACATAAATAAAATAACTCCTCCATTCTTCAAATTGCCCACAAGTGAACAAGTGCCGAGTGGAGTACCATGGCCTAAATCGATCACTCAGAATCTGAATATCCTACAACATGAAACATAGCAGCCCCGAAGGGTCAATACATGGAATGTATGGCAAGTAGAGCTATTAAAGGAGACAATAGAACTAACATCTACATGCATATTTGGCAAGTGGAGCTGTGGCTAGCTTGCATTTGCAAATACCTTTGTCCTACTTTCATAAACAGTTTTTGATTTTTTTGAAAAGATCCCAATTAAGTTAACCCATCAACATGAAAGCAATTAGGAAATTAGAATGAGCGACAAACATGTCATGAAATCAATATCAAGCAACTCAGATGTCCATAACCAGGGACACGGCTAATCGATTAGTTTATACACCCTGCAGGGGTTAGTACACTTTACCCATGTGACTTGGCCAGCCCAGCTCCTACCACCACTCTCATATTGGGTGATGATAGGGAGAAGTCCAAGAAGGGACCGTTCAGGAAGTAGCTCCCCAAACCCGACACGCACCGGTCCAACCTACCAAAATTCTACATCTCTGGATACGTGGGTTCGAGTTACCACAACCTACTGAGTCCAACCAACCGCCCATTTCATTATTGGCACATGGTTGTACACGTAAGATACAAAATAAAGAAGCCAATCATTTTCTCTTGATACCTGGGTGCCTTTCCGCAATGATACCACCAAAATTTTCAATCCCATCACACCTAGGAGATTCATTGATTTAGTTGCTTTTAGTTTTCGCAAACCAACACATTTAGAAACAACATTCAGTGATGTAACCCAGCCCTCGTTCATCATAGCATGGCTAAGCACATCTACCAATGGTGGATCATCTACAGGAAAGCCCTACCACATAATGGGACATAGCATAGCTATAGTAATATCCTACACATGCATCTACAAAATACATGACAATGCATTGAAAATAGTAGGACAACAACATGAACAAAGTAGCAAATACTTGCCTTGGATGTTGCGGTCGAACGAACAATCCTCACACGAGCAAGCGTTGAACTCGTCACAATCTACACGATACAATTGCGATCACATAAACAAACCAAAAACAGTCATATACAAACATGACAATACAAGATGCATGCATGTCAAGTTGAACAATGCTACAGTAGCTTCATATAATCTTATTCAGTATACCTACTGTATGCATGCATGGAAAACATTTTAAGTGCATAGAAAACAAAGCATGCAAATTTAAATGACCAACAATTGAGCTATAACCCAATTATTTAGCCACAACTATTGAACTGTTTGTAAAATCTTGGAAAAATATCCACTGTGTAGGCAACCTAAAATAGAATCAGTACCAACTAGAATCACTCAAAAAGGATTTATAAAATTTCATAGGTAATTAAAATACTCCAGTGAGCCTTTTTATAGATTCTGCAAGTTCCAGTACTGTAAGTCTACCTTTTTAATTCACTAACAGATTCCTCTTGTTCTACTAATTCCAGGGACATCTTATTTGCAATTTTTGGAGTTGTAGAACTTTTACTATGAATTTAATACCCTAAAAAGGACATTAAACTATTTAATTAATCAAGACAAATCCTTGCTGCAAAAAATGAAACAACTTTACATTAATATTCTACATGAAACACTGAATCCATACATATTTTATTTCCAATTTTTGTCCTAGTAGATTATTTTCTATCGATTTTACAAGATCTATCTAATTTCTGTCAAAATAAGTCGAATTAAAACATCAGTCAAACTTCCACTGACTTGACCACGCTGACTAGTCAGCGGCCAGACCAGCCAGTCAGCGGTCCATCTGGACCGTTTGATCCAGATCGAACGGCAGAGGGGGGCGGCGGTGCTTACCAGCGGTCAACGGCGGCGGCGCGGGTCAGGAACGACGGCGGCGACGCGGGTCAGGAACGACGACGGCGGCTCGGGTGGTCTCCGGCTGCGGCGGTCGGTGCGACGGCGTGCGAGGTGAGGTGGGGAAGCTCGTGGGGGTGGTGGCGTCGGGCGGCGTGTCCGCGGGCGGCTGGAGCGGTCGGCGGCGGTGGCGCGCTCCGGCGTGCTCGCTGGCGGCGTTGGGGCCTGCAGCGAGGAGGGGAACAGGATCAGGGGACAAAGGCTGTTGTCGGTGAGCAGGCGAGGAGGCGGGTCGGCGTCGGTCGAGCTCTTACCGAGCTCAATGGCGGCGGCGCCTACCTCCGGCAGGTCTTCGGTAGAGATTGAGTCGGAATCGTTGCGATTTCATCGCTGATTCCGCTGTTAGTTAGAGTCTGTGGAGAACCCGATTTTGGGGATGATGACAGGCGGCCCCCACTTGGCAGTGACATGCGGCGACTGACGAACGGGTCCCGCTCGTCAACGGGGCTGGCAAGGCGGCGACGACGCAGGCTATCTGCCGCGCGGGCGTGCGCGTGTGGCTGCAACCGCTGGCTGCCAGGCCGGCACGGAAGCAGGCCCTGGGTGGGCTGCTGGGCCTGCGGCCCGGCTGGCTGCGCCGGCTGCCCTCTTCTCTTTTTTTCCTTTTCCTTATTATTTTTCCTTGAAGGTTTTCTATCTGAAATCTTGTCTGAAAACTGTCTACAAATAAGCTGAAAATTCAGATTGCTATAGAATTTCCTGTGAAGTTTCGATTTAGGCGATTCAAAGTGCTACGGGTTCGTGACGGAACCCTCTACGCACCTGTGCCTTCCAAGAAACTAAAATATACTATTTTAGCAGATGCCATGTAGAAACCAAGCACTCAAGCATAGGTGATAAAATGCAAATGCAAGTGAGGTGTTTTGCCAAAACCTTTCTAAACTGATTTTTTGCAATGATGTTCATGATGCAATGAAATGTATGCTATGCAGTACCAAATCTAAAATTTGGGATGTGACAATGGAGCATAAAAAATTATAGATACGTTTCCAACGTATCACACCTCATATAGGAAAACATGTTGTTATGGATGAACTTGATGAGATGCAGGATGTGAAGCATAACTTGTGGTGGATGTGACTTTTGTAAATGCTCTGCTAAGAATTCATAGTAGGCTATTTATGTCTGCTCTAGAGTCTTAAACCCCTTATGGAGGTTGTGCTGGTAATCCTTCACTTGTTGGTTGCACTCCTCCCATGTCTTGTAGATTTCCCGCTTCTTGTTGTAGTACACCACATGCCAGTTGTATTTCTACAAGACATATCATATGCAACATAAGGATCGGAACTAAAGCACACAAATCAAATTCACAAACACAAAGGTAAGCAAGATAAGCAAATTAATTATGCATGATCATATGGGTAAAAGCATCAAAAGTTCATCTACATGTTAGTATGATCCTACCGATTGCCACCAACTTCTATAGTGCGATCCTACCACCACATTAAAAGGGGTGCAATCCTACCACCGCAAGTTCTCCATAATGTAAGGGATTAGTATATACCACCTCATAATAAACAGACCTTGGAATAAGTTATTATCAACTCCCTAGATACTTCCAAATATACAACCAACAACTTCTTTTGTTGGGTTCGCAACATAGAAAACAAAAATTTTCCTACGATGGGAACTTTGTACCAAGATCTATCTACTAGATACAAACAACGGGCGGATGTATATCCATAGAGAACATACCCTTGAAGACCGACAAAGCTTAACAGTTCAACTCGTGGTTGATGTAGACAATCTCTTGCCGATCTCAAGATCGAGAGGAAGTCCTAGCGCCGCAAACCAGCAGCTCATCCGTGCTCGCACACACGTACAAGACACCGAGCAACCTCCGCCTCCTCGCTCAAGCGATGTAGCGGAAGCACAACCCTTTCTTGCCGAATAGCCACCGGGAACATGTATCTCGCTAGTCCGGGACCATGGGGGACAAATTCTAGAGGGGGAGAGAGATCCTTCACGAGGAGGTGTGAGTGAGAAGTGAGGAGAGGGGTGCCTTTTATAGGAGGAGGGGGGAGGTAACCCAAGGGGGTGTCCGACGCATGGGGGATGCCCTCTTGCCCTCCCCTCTTCATGTGGGTGGACACTCCACTCACAAAAATCCATTCAAATCCCTCCACTCAAAATCCCACTCAAACTTGCCATTAAATTTCCACCAAATTTAATGAAAACTCTCATTAAATAAAACTCTTTTATTTATTCAGAATTTTGTCAATTACTTTAATGACAAACATTCACATATAACCCGTTGCTAGAATTCTATTTCACATGCATAACCTCTTTATGCAAATTCACCCAAAAACCTGTTTCAGTATCTTGTGAAATAAATTCGTACGCTTGTTTATTCTTTCGGCATGAAACATTTGATCCAACTGGATGTCAGTGTCCCTTAAGTGTGTCACCCTATGGTTCGCGAATAATGCGAACATGATCGAGACCCTTCTCTGATCAATAATCAGTAGCGGGACCTGGATATCCATACTGACTCCCACACATTCAACGATGACTTTCCTGTGATCGTCGGAACCTTTTATGCTTGTATCTTAATCCCTTTGTTTCACGATATATTACATGTCCGAGATTTGATCATCGGTATCTCCATACCTAGATTGATCTCGTTACTGACATGCACTCTTTTCTCATTCCCATGATATAACATTCTAGTGATCAAATCACTTGCTTGCAAGCTAACCAATCTGATATCACCGAGAGGGCCCAGAGTATATCTATCCGTCATCGGGATGAACAAATTCCACTCTTGATCCATGATTCTCAACATAACACTTTAGTAGCTTTGAAGCCATCTTTATAATCACCCAGTTACGGTGTGACGTTTGATGTCAACAAGAAACTCTTCCGGTGTTAGTGATTGGCATGATCTCATGGTCTAAGGATTAGGATCACTTCGTAAGTTCTTTATAGCAATATAAACTCAATGACTTTGTCGTAATGCTATACTTCGGATGAATGTTCATCACATCATTACACTAATTTTGTGATCTCGTTATTAATAACATCCAATGTATATGATCAGGAAACTGTGATCATCTTGTTAATCAACGAACTAGTTTATGAGAGAGGTATAACTAGGAATTTTCTCTTTGTTTATTAAACACACATGTATTAACGTTTCTGTATTAATACAATTATAGCATGCAAAATAAACATCTATCATATACTTGGAATACACATAATAAACACTTTATTATTGCCTCTCAGGGCATATTCCCTTCAGCCTCCCACTTGCACTAGTGACAATAATCTAGTTACATAGTGATGTATCTAACACCCATGGAGTTCTGGTGTAGATCATGTTTTGCTCTAGGGAGAGTTTTAGTCAACGGATATTCTACATTGAGATCCGTATGTACTTTACAAATCTTTATATCTCCATCCTTGACATGCTCACGGATGGAGTGAAACCGGCGCTTAATATGCTTGGAATGCTTGTGAGACCTTGTCTCTTTGGCATTGGCAATGGCACCATTGTTTTCACAATAGATCACCATTGGGTCCAACGCGTTTTCAACCAAACCTAGTTCGGATATGAACTCCTTCATCCAAACTGCTTCCTGAGCCGCTTCTGAAGCAACAACATATTCGGCCTCCATCGTTGATCCCGCCACCACAGGTTGTTTGGAGCTCCTCCAACTAACCGCTCCGCCATTCATGAGAAATACGTATCCGTATTGAGACTTAGAGTCATCCGGATCAGTGTCAAAGCTAGCGTCGACATAACACTTAGCAACAAGCTCTTCTTCACCTCTGTATACAAGAAACATATCCTTAGTTCTTCGCAAGTACTTAAGGATATTCTTGACCGCTTTCTAGTGTTCCGAACCTGGATCCGATTGGTACCTACTAGTCAAACTAATAGCATGTGCCACATCCGGTCTTGTACATAGCATGGCATACATTATAGAGCGTATGGCTGAATCATAGGGGGCTTTGTCCATTTTCTCTATTTCTTCCGTCGTAGCCGGACTTTGAGTCTTACTCAATGTCGTGCCTTGTGTCATAGGTAAGAACCCCTTCTCACTATCTTCCATTTTAAACTTCTTTAAAATCTTATCAAGGTATGTACTTTGCGATAGTCCTATTAGGCGCCTAGATCTATCTCTATAGATCTTTATGCCTAATATGTATGACGCTTCACCTAGGCCCTTCATTGAAAATTTGCTGTTTAGATAACTTTTAACACTGTTTAAAAGATCTATATCATTTCTGATCAATAATATGTCATCCACATATAGTATCAGAAATGCCACATTGCTCCCACTCACTTTCTTGTAAATACAAGCTTCTCCATAAGTTTGGACAAATCCAAACTCTTTGATCACCTCATCAAAGCGAAGATTCCAACTTCGTGATGCTTGCTTCAATCCATAGATGGATCGCTGAAGCTTGCACACCTTGTTAGCATCCTTAGGATCGACAAAACCCTTTGGTTGTATCATATACAACTCTTCTTCAATATTACCATTGAGAAACGCGGTTTTGACATCCATCTGCCATATCTCATAATCGAAATATGCAGCAATTGCTAACATAATCCTAACTGACTTGCATCGCTACGGGAGAGAATGTCTCATCGTAGTCAACTCCTTGAATTTGTCGAAACCCCTTTGCGACAAGTCGAGCTTTATAGATGGTTACATTACCATTAGCATCAGTTTTCTTTTTGAAAATCCATTTGTTCTCCACGACCTTTCGGTCGTGAGGTAAGTCCACCAAGTTCCAAACTTGATTTTCATACATGGATTCCATCTTGGATTTCATGGCTTCTAACCATTTGTTGGAATCCGGGCTCATCATCGCTTCTTCATACGTCACAGGGTCATCATTTTCATCAACCATGAAATTCATGACAGGATTTCCGTACAGCTCGGGAGCTGCACGCGTCCTGCTAGACCTGCGAGGTTCGGTAGTACTCTCTTTCGGAGTTTCATGATCATTATCAGTAGTTCCTTCTTCAACTGGTGAAGCCAACTCCGGAACGACTTCCGGCGCTGCGCTACTCGCCATACTTTGAAGAGAAGGTTCAATAACCTCTTCGAGTTCTACCTTCCGACTACTCACACCTTTCGCAAGAAACTCTTTCTCTAGAAAGGATCCATTCTTGGTAACAAGAACCTTGCCCTCGGATCTGTGATAGAAGGAATACCCAATTGTTTCCTTAGGGTATCCTATGAAGATGCATTTTTCCGCTTTGGGTTCGAGTTTTTCCGGTTGAAGTTTCTTCACATAAACATCGCATCCCCAAACTTTAAGAAATGATAGCTTAGGTTTGTTTCCAAACCATAATTCATACGGTGTCTTTTCAACGGATTTAGACGGTGCCCGATTTAAAGTGAATGTAGCAGTTTCTAGTGCATAACCCCAAAATGACAACGACAAGTCCGCCAGAGACATCATAGATCGAACCATATCTAATAAAGTATGATTATGACGTCCCGACACACCATTTCGCTGTGGTGTTCCAGCAGGTGTGAGTTGTGAAATGATTCCACACTCTTTCATGTGAGTGCTAAACTCGTAACTTAGATACTCACCTCCATGGTCGGACCGTAGAAATTTGATCTTTCTATTACGATGATTTTCCACTTCATTCTGAAATTCCTTGTACTTTTCAAAGGTTTCAGACTTGTGTTTCATCAAGTAGATATAACCGTATGTACTCAAATCATCCGTGAAAGTAACAAAATAACAATATCCACCTCGCCCGACACACTCATTGGACCACATACATTAGAATGTATGATTTCCAATAAATCCGTCGCCCGTTCCATTGAACCGGAAAACGACGTTCTAGTCATCTTGCCTATAAGACATGGCTCATATATATCAAATGATTCAAAATCAAGTGATTCCAAAAGTCCATCCGAATGGAGCTTCTTCATGCGTTTAATGCCAATATTACCTAGACGGTAGTGCCACATATATGCAGATATATCATCATTAAGTTTAATCCTTTTAGCATCAACATTGTGAATATGTGTAACATTATTATCGAGATCCAAAAGAAATAAACCATTCATCATCGGTGCATGATCATAAAATATTTCATTCATATAAATGGAACAACCATTGTTCTCGGATTTAAATGCATAACCACTTCGCATTAAACACGTTCCAGATACAATGTTCATGCTAAGTGCTGTCACCAGATAACAATTCTTCAAGTTTATTACTAATCCCGATGGAAAATGGAGAGGTAGCTTCGACGACGATCACATCAACGCTTGATCCATTGCCGACACGCATCTTGACCTCACCCCTTGCTAGCGGTCGCTTGTTCCGCAGCCCCTGATTCGAGTTACAAATATTAGCAACTGAACCAGTATCAAATACCCAGGTGCTACTGCGAGCACTAGTCAAGTACACATCAATAACATGTATATCATATATACCTTTGTTTGCCTTGCCGGCCTTCTTGTCTGCCAAATACTTGGGGCAGTTGCGCTTCCAGTGGCCAGTCCCCTTACAATAGTAGCACTCGGTATCAGACTTAGGTCCAACTTGGGGTTTCTTTTCAGGCACGGCAACCGACTTGCCGCCCTTACTTACCTTCTGTTTCCCTTCTTGTATTTCTTTAAACCAGTGTTCTTATTGATCATCAACACTTGATTTTCCTTTTTGATCTCCACTTCTGCAGTTTTAAGAATTGACAGAAGCTCGAGGAGAGACTTCTTTATGCCTTGCATATTATAGTTCATCACAAAGCTCTTATAGCTAGGTGGCAGAGACTGCAGAACACGATGGATGCCTAAGTCAATGGGAATCGTTATTCCCAAGGACACAAGCTTATCGGCGTAACCCGACATCTTGAGTACATGCTCACTAACGGAGCTGTGCTCTTCCATCATGCAGCTAAAGAACTTTTCTGAAGCGTTGTAGCTCTCTACAGCAGCATGTGTGTCGAAAATCATTTTCAACTCACCCATTGTATCAAATGCATTGTCATTTTCGAAACATTTTCGAAGTTCCGGCTCTAGCCCATACAATATGCCGCAATGAACTAAGTTGTGGTCCTCCTGACGAGTCTGATAGACATTCTATTCCTCGTGAGGGGCATCCTCAAAAGGTGGGAGGCCTAGCGGTGCTTCTAGCACATATTGATTTTGTGCAGCAGAGAGGAGAATCCTCAAATTCATGGCCCATTCGGTAAAGTTGCTACCGTTCGTTGCAAGTTTCTCTTTCTCCATGAACACATTGAAATTAAAAGCAGGTGGTGCCATCTACAACAGAATTTGTAAAGTTTAGACTAAGTTTATGATAGATTGAGTTCAACTAATCCATATTACGAATGAACTCCCACTCAAAAACGACATCCCTCGTGCCTTTTTGGTGATTACATGAACCAAATCCACTACACCAAGTCCGATCATCACGTGAGTCGGTGTAGCTTCAAAGGTGAGCATCAAATGGGCATCATATCTACTATATGACTCATGCTTAACCTTTCGGTCCGTGTTCCGAGGCCATGTCTATACATGCTAGGCTCGCCAAGTTAGAACCTTAGTATTCACGTGTGTAACTGTTTTACACCCGATATATGGTCGTGGATCCAAGAACACCCGATCATCACGTGATGTCTTAGAGTGACGAAAACATAATCGGTGCATACTATAGGAAGAACACATTCTTATCTTGATATTTAAATGAGGGATCATCTTATTATGCTAACAAATCGCTAAACAAGCAATATAAGATGCTATCAAACATCACATGTTTATTAGTGAAATGATATGGTTCCCGCATATGATCTCTATCATGTGCATCGTGGTATAATCACTATCATACCTTTATGTGTAAGTCCAAGGTCTATGGAGTTTACACTCTATGTGTGTTGTAAGAGTATCATCTCATACTTCTACTTACAACATCACCATATCATGACACTAGCCCAGCAACAATCTAAACTAGACGCCTCTAATTTTATCCATTGCAAGTTTTACGTGGCTTAGGGCTTTCGAAGGTATAACCGTTCTTACCTATGAACATGAACAACAATGAGGGTAACCAAATTGTTGACAACTCGTTGGAAAATAGATATTGACTATAGTAGGAGAGACAGACACCCGCTAGCCACTTATGCAAACTAGTTACATGTCAAGCGTGGAACAGGTCTCATGTGCGAGGACATGTAAAGTTTGTTCGGGCCGCTTCATCCCACTATGCCACCAATATCCAAAATTACAACAAAGGAGCAACAACATGATCATCATCGCCCACATACTCATATGTGTACTACCCGTGTAAAGAATCTACGCATAGATCCGGCTCTGATACCACTGTTGGGTTCGCAACATAGAAAACAAAAAATTTCCTATGATGGGAACTTTGTACCAAGATCTATCTACTAGATACAAAAAACGGGCGGATGTATATCCGTAGAGAACATACCCTTGAAGACCGACAAAGCTTAACGAGTTCAACTCGTGGTTGATGTAGACGATCTCTTGCCGATCTCAAGATCGAGAGGAAGTCCTAGCGCCGCAAAGCAGCAGCGCATCCGTGCTCGCACACACGTACAGGACACCGAGCAACCTCCGTCTCCTAGCTCCAGCGATGCAGCAGAAGCACAACCCTTTCTTGCCGAATAGCCACCGGGAACATGTATCTCGCTAGTCCGAGACCATGGGGGATAATTTCTAGAGGGGGAGAGAGATCCTTCACGAGGAGGTGTGAGTGAGAAGTGAGGAGAGGGGTGCCTTTTATAGGAGGAGGAGGGGACCCCAAGGGGGTGTCCGACGCATGGGGGCTGCCCCCTTGCCCTCCCCTCTTCACGTGGGTGGACACTCCAATCACAAAAATCCATTCAAATCCCTCCACTCAAAATCCCACTCAAACTTGCCATTAAATTTCCACCAAATTTAATGCAAACTCTCATTAAATAAAACTCTTTTATTTATTTAGAATTTTGTCAATTACTTTAATGACAAACATTCACATATAACCCATTGCTAGAATTCTATTTCGCATGCATAACCTCTTTATGCAATTTCACCCGAAAACCTGTTTCAGTATCTTGTGAAATAAATTCCTACGCTTGTTTATTCTTTCGGCATGAAACATTTGATCCAACTGGATGTCAGTGTCCCTTAAGTGTGTCACCCTATGGTTCGCGAATAATGCGAACATGATCGAGACCCTTCTCTGATCAATAATCAGTAGCGGGACCTGGAGATCCATACTGACTCCCACACATTCAACGATGACTTTCCTGTGATCGTCGTAACCTTTTACGCTTGTATCTTAATCCCTTTGTTTCACGATATATTACATGTCTGAGATTCGATCATCAGTATCTCCATACCTAGTTTGATCTCATTACTGACATGCACTCTTTTCTCGTTCCCGTGATATAACTTTCTAGTGATCAAATCACTTGCTTGCAAGCTAACCAATGTGATATCACCGAGAGGGTCCAGAGTATATCTATCCGTCATCGGGATGAACAAACTCCACTCTTGATCCATGATTCTCAACATAATACTTTAGTAGCTTTGAAGCCATCTTTATAATCACCCAGTTACGGTGTGATGTTTGATGTCAACAAGAAACTCTTCCGGTGTTAGTGATTGGCATGATCTCATGGTCTAAGGATTAGGATCACTCCGTAAGTTGTTTATAGCAATATAAACTCAATGACTTTGATCGTAATGCTATACTTCGGATGAATGTTCATCACATCATTACACTAATGTTGTGATCTCGTTATTAATAACATCCAATGTCTATGATCAGGAAACTGTGATCATCTTGTTAATCAACGAACTAGTTTATGAGAGAGGCATAACTAGGAACTTTCTGTTTGTTTATTAAACACACATGTATTAACATTTCTGTATTAATACAATTATAGCATGCAAAATAAACATCGATCATATACTTGGAATACACATAATAAACACTTTATTATTGCCTCTCAGGGCATATTCCCTTCATCTTCTTCATCATGCATGCACCATCACCACCATCTTCATGGTCAGGGAGCAAGAACTACACGTAGTAGTGCTTGACCAGGTAGGTCCTGAGCCAGAGCTCCCTGTGGTCCTCCGCCATCTGAACAAATTCGTTGCCCTGGGCCCTGTTGTCGAAGAGGTGGTTGAGCACCACCTTCATAGACTCAAGGATGAAGCTAGTAGCGCTCATGATGGCGTCATAGAGAGATGGGTGCACATCGGGAGGGGGAGCCATGTTGATGGTGGTCACCGCCGCTTTCACGTCCTCGGTCATGCACGCGATGGCTATGACGTCCTCCTCTCCTAGAAGCGACCTCTTTATCTTATTGGAAGGATCGAATCCACCACAAATGAAGGCGTTTGTGCTGCCGCCAGGACCATCACCTGGAAAAACCGAACTAGTGGTGCCTTAGTTGTCGCCCTCATCATTGAACACCACTGTCTCAGACTCCTAGGTTGGCACGTACTCAGGGATCGGTGTGCCGAGAGGCTCACTATAGCCCATGGCAAATCTATCAGTGGCAAGACCGAATGAGAAGATGGTATTCATCTTCCTATAGTTGGTGATAGGCTTGTTCAGATATTCGGATCCTTGGAGTGATCCCAAGACAGGGAATTGGAAGGAGGTTAGTTCAAGTTGAAACAAATGGGAGGTTAGTGTAAGAAATAAAATTAGTTACTACCGAGATGTTGCCTCTATAGTGGGCGTCCTCTAAGATGATGGTGCAGGTCTCCTCATTTAAACTAGCTCTGCTAAGGTCTCTCAGTTTGGACACATGGATCCACCTGGACCTCCACTTACGTAGGTGGTTGTACACCTGCTATGAGGACACCTTGATGTCGCAAAACTCAAACACCTTATGGGCACAAGTATTCAAGTGCACCTCCTTGAACCCATTCTCCGTACTGATGCCACTGATGATCTCACACATCGTGTTTAGAATGAACGTGGAGAGGAATGATTCCCAGTTCATGCTGGACTTCACCCCCTTATCGTGTCCTGTGCTATGGGCTTTGCCAGCCTTTAATGCCTTCTTCTTGGCTAGGATGACAGTAGCTTTCTATGCAATATACTCCACTGTGTACGCACTCATGGGAGGCTCAGACAATATCTCAGTGCATTGCAGATAGGTGAGATTCAAAGGTGAGAGCTGGGGCTGGGTATCAACAACAAAGGTCCCCTAAGATTCCATGAGGGCCTGGCTGAACTCATCAGAGGTCATGTCCTACATGTATCACCGGTGCGCATATGAGGAGATAGATATAAATACAAGAATATAGGACATAGATAAAATAACCTATACCTAAACATGTAATAAGGCCACAAAATCATCGATCTATGACTACATCATACAATAGATTGGGCATAGTACCATGGAACTACACTCAGATCTACCATGTGCTAAAAAATTGGACCTACCAGAGTTGGGTTAGAGAAAACTCACCGGCATCAGAGGAACAGAGCATGCTGGCGGCGAAGAGCCCGGAGAAGAACGCCTGCCAGAGCTATCCTACAGCCACCCACGTCGCTGACGCTGCTTACCTGCTCATCGGTGAAGATCTTGACAGGCTTCAGAGCTCGAAGAGGGGGAAATGATGGCGCGGCAGCTAGCGGTGAGACAAGCAGTGATATATAGCGCGGGGTTTCGGAGGGCGGTGGCGAAATTTCCCCTGCCTGAAGGAGATATGCCCTAGAGGCTAATAAATAGTGTTTATTATTATATCTCTAAATGTTCATAATTAGTTTTGTATCATTCTATAACTGTATTAAGAAGAAAATTTAATACATGTGTGGTATATAAACAACAAGGTACCTAGTATCCTCTAGTACTAGTTCATTTGGCATATGATGATCGAGGTTTCTCGATCATGGACTTGACACAAAACAGTAAACAGACAACGAATTCACTTATGAAGTGATGCATGTACCCGGCCATAGAATTGTAATGTGATCCAGTCACAATGTTCAACATTGCGATATCTAGCAAAGCGTAGTAACTTAATCCTTCGACCGTGAGATCATGTTTAATCACTCTCTCCCGTGTCTACTTTGATTACATCAACCGCCATGACCATAATTGGGTGGCTATAAAGGTGTGCATCAGGTATTCTAGAGGAACAGTTGAGGCATATGATCTAGATCGGGATTTTCCTATTCGAGTGACGGATAGATACTCTGGGCCTACTCGGTGAGACCACATCAATGAGCTTGCAGGCATGTGACTAGGTCACGGGGATGTGATATCACGGGAACGAGTAAATGTGGTTGTCGGTAACAAGATCAAACTTAATATGGATATGTGAGATCAGGTCTAGTACAAACCAGGTATCGTTGTGCAAAGGGAATAAGACTCGATGTTTAGAAGGTTCAATTGAACAACCATATTCGTGGAATGTGAAGGGATCTACATGTATTTCCAGATACCGTTGGTGATCAATTGATCAAGGAGATGTCCCCTTCATACCTGAACACTCCCGAACCGTAAGGGTGTCACACTTAAGGGTAACCACGTTGCGGATTGATCTACTACTGATAGAGAAATACGAAGAGAGAACAGGAAACGTTTCAGAGAGAAACCAAAGTATCCGTAGATCATTCAAAAGGAGTTTTGAATGAGAGGAATTAAATAATATGTATTTAATATTTAATTATGAATTAATGTTAAATATAAATTATTAAAATATAAAAAAGGAAAAATTCCCACATGGGACTTCCCTAGGAGGGAAGAGGGCCCAAGAGGGAAGGGATGATGGAAATATGCCCTAGAGGCAATAATAAACTGTATTAATCTATATTTCCTGTTCATGATTAAGTTTATTATTCTGTGCTATAATTGTATTAGTTTCGGATAATGAGTATTTGGATGAAACCCCTAATACATGTGTGGAATCATAAACACTGTTAAGATATCCCTAGTCTCGCCTCTAAGACTAGTTCATGTATCATTGATAGTCCCGGTTTTCTGACTATGGGCAAAACGACAATGTAGTGTGGAGTTGCCGGTGATATATGAGATCGAAGTTGTTGGGAGAACAACAACGATGGATCGAACCAACACTATATACCATAAACACATCGTCAGTATTGTTATTAGTAGTTTCTCATAAACATTGTATTGCCTTTACTAAAGATAGTTTGACCGCGAGATACATGTGAACTTGGGTGCAATATGAATGTGGCAAGATTCTTCAAACATTGCTCTTAATGGAGTAATCATAAAGTTGATACTTGCTCTTACTGTATGGCACGAAAATTATTCACATGGGGTGCTTGCGGGAATTGCTACTCCTAACAATGGAGAGATACACTCTAGGCCCACTCATGTAGTATGATGTTCGTCATCGTCTGGGTGGACATGTGATCAAGTTGTTGAACACATGAACATCGATAATGCAGTATGAGTAAAGAGTACATGCCGGGTAACGAGAATAACATAGTGTTTTATCTCGGGCAATGTAAAGTATCGATAGAGCAATATGATATGCATCGGACATAATACAATGGTCACACGATAAAGATCTTCGTGCTATTTGCGAGGATTACTATGTGTATCAAGACACCGATAGTAGTCGTGGAATAAATTCCGAACATCTCCACAAATATCCGAACCCATAGGGTCACACACTTAAGAGATTAATGGAATTTATAATATGAGTGCGTATGAAGATTTAGTAGAGAAGTAATTTTGAAGATGTTCGGAGTGTCTTGGAATATATCGGAGGTGTCTGGAATATTGTCAAGAGTGTACGAAATAAGTTTTGAGCATTAATGAGATGAGAGAATGATTTTGAGAGTGTCTCGGATGGTCTTGGAATGGTTCTGAGAGGTCTAGAATGATCCTGGAAGTGTCTGGAATGGTCTTAGGAGTGTCCGGAATGGTTCCGGACATATATGAAGGTTTGGGAAGGAGCAGAAGATTCCGAAAGGTTCTGGAAGTTTATGGAAGGTATTGGGGTGACCCCGGTCATCTTAGGATGTCCAAAAGGTTCCATAATAGGTGCAACCACATTGTCATAATGGGCAAGGAAAGATACTCTAGTCAAATTCGGACTTGCAAAAGGAAACCGTGTTTGACTAGGTTTAGATTGACCTACACCTACCGGAACTCATCCAAACTTTGGGGCTGGTTCATAGATGTAACATCCCAGCATTAGAGCTAAGAAATAAGCTAAACCTAGATGTGTGCATTGCATTTATGCATAGAAAATCTGAATAATTTTCGCGCTTTTGAACAAAACTTGTCAAAGTGATTGAAGCTTCTATCAACTTGATGGAACTGAAGTAGATCATCAAGTTAACTGCGATAAGTTTCAATATGACCTTTGATAAAACCTTATTTTGGGTAAACATGATATTATCTAGGGGTAGATCAAATGTAATAAAATTAAACCACAATACATTGTTTAATGATTAATATCTAATCTTTAAGAGATCATATCATAGTATTCATGACCATCACTCATGAATACCAAGTTAAGAATATAACCCAAGTAACAAGAATTCAATAACTAAGTCTTGACCTATACAATTCTTATCCATTCCTACCATGAACATCATGGTATTTCTTAAACACTAATTCTTTATCACTTGTTGAGTAGGAAGGAAATCAAGTCAAGATCATTCACCACATATCTTTCTTTCCATATCAATCCTTATCATCTCTATTGAACCTTATTCTAATATCCATTGTTCATCAATTTTGAGTAATCAACTATTGATCTATCAAGTCTTAGCCTATCAATTCTTGATCTATTAACTCTTGTCTTTATCATAGCATTCACTTAAGTCCTTGAGAGAAAGAAGTAAGAAGAGGTAAGTGGTAATGCTAGTTTTATATATCATCTATATGATGGGAGTGATTGAAGGGAGTCAAATCAATAGGATAATTGGTGGAGTTAACTCACTCCTGAATGGATAGAAGAGTGATCTGAGATAAAGATATATGTGGTAACAAAGAAGATTACAAGGATGAATTCTGAAATAGTTACCAGGAGTAATCCTATTAGATCAAGCAGGTATAGTCAATGAGTAATATCTTCTATTTAGTTAGAGGTACTAAGCAGATAATTACAATACAACTGTAATGTTGCATTGATGAAGCCTTGATTAGCCAACTGGAAACCTAAGTCATAAATGATCAAAGGATTATAATGATCATGCTCAAGTCACTAAGAGTGAATGATTCTATGATGTATAAGTGACATTGGTAGACAGAACATGATTAAACCCTAGTATAGTTATGTTATCCTAGGTTAGTCATGGCAAGTCACATTAATATAATGTGAAGTTGGAGTATGAGTTACTGAGGCAAGTAAAGGATAAGATAGTATGATTAAGCTGAAGTTAGAATAGCATGGAGTTATTGAAGTAGTGTTATTCCTCTTAAAGGATAGTAAGCTTTTGAGGAAAGTAGAATTTGATATATACATCTATTGGAGTAATATTAGTGATGGATTGTAAAGTATGTGTATGAATGGAGTTAAAAGTAACCATTTAATGGATTAGAGGTTATAATTAGTGGAGTAGTGGATATAACTAAGTATATATATGAAAATATTATGAAAAGCTTCAGTGACAAGCTTAGATTTATAAGTGAGATTACAATGTAATTTGGGAAGTAAGAGAGTAACCATTCAAATTGATTGGAGTCATAAGAAGCATTCTAGAAGTGGGAGATATTCCTATGAGAAAGTATTTAGACCTTTAGTGTCAAGCTCATTGGATTTACAAATGGATTTAGAGGGAGTAGTTATTAGTAAAAGTATAAGTAGTAAAACTCATCATGTTAATACATGATGATGGATAGCAAGAATTAGAATATCTAGGAAAGGAATTCCTTAGTTAAGAGAACATAATTATGAAGTATGGGAGATAGGAATTCTTGGTAAACACTCAACCTTAATTCTATGACCAAACATAATATCTATCTAATATGTTGGACCAATCATCTTATTTCCCAATGCCTTGTAGGAATGATATCTATCGAAAATCACTTCAGCACATCTTTGTCATTTCCAACTAACATAATCATATGTGCTTAGGAGCTATCTGTCTCAATTCTTTATCATAAGTTAGCCTAGAAAACAACCCCACTATTTTACCTTAAATTGTGATATCATTCATGCTCACAAACATAAAGACAATATGTCTTAACCATTCACCTTTATTCACAATCATAAAAGGATATATGAATATTAAAACTCCTAAAACTCATGGTTAATAGTTACAATTCAAAACCCTAGTTTCTATTTCAATCATAAATATCAATGTATAATTAATGTCATAACCAATATTAGTATTAAAACATTACTCACCACCAAATTAAGGCATTAACTATACATAATAATAATATATGACCATCATTGATGATTTAATACACCCAAATTCCATTAGTACAAATACACTTGAAAACCATTTTATAGAGAATTGTTAAGATAATAAGCAAATTCTAAAACCCTAGTTCTTATTTATTCTACCTAATAACTTACCTCTCATATAATCACGAATATTGAAAATTACCAATCATCTTAGTGGCAATCAACTAATTATAATGGCCTATGTAATATTTGAAGAAAATTGTACAAAAGATTTGGTATTGAAAATTCTACTGAAATACAAATTGAAAAGGATTTGTGAAAACAGAAAATAGAAATCAAAAAAGCTAAAACAACCAGAAAGAAAAAAAATTAGAGGAACCAGCTCTTGGCCCATAGCCCATTTCCTCTCCCGCCTATTTAATGCCACAAGCAACGGCAACAGATTCCCCGCTCATTTTGCATCAGCCCAACACGGCCCGACCATAGCCCAGTATCGGCCCACGTACCCCTTCGATTAATTTATTTTCTGCTTCCTCTTGCCAGAAGGACTCGCCGGTGATAGCGCTTGACGAGGTGGAAGAGGTTGAAGTAGATTCCCCAGTAACGGCACCCGAAAGCTTGATGGCGCCTGGTGTTTGACGTGGAAGCGCTTCGTTGGAAACCCCAAGAGCAAGGTGTGAAGTAGCAAGCAACAAGTCTTCCCTGAGTAGAGACCGAGGTTATCGAACCAGAAGGAGGAAGGAAACATCACACATGTGTTGCAAAAAACGTGGAGACCTGCACAACACAAACTCAAGACTTTGCCCCAACGAATCAGTGAGGTTGTCAAGCTCACCAGTTTTCTGTAACAAAGGATTAAACGTATGGTGTGGAAGGTAATGGTTTGCAGCAAGTAAACAAGTAACAGTGGAAGATATATCAATGGTAAAGATTAGACCGGGTTCCATAGTTCACTAGAGGTGCTCTCCTTAGATAAACAACATGGCATGAAGGGTAAATAAATTACAGCGGGGCAATTGACAGGAACTGAGCCAGGCATAACAATGCAATTACTAGCTAGAAAGATCCTATGAAGTTGATTGGGCAATACAACAAGATACATAGACCGTCATACAACTACATCTATGACTAGAAGTCTACCTTCAGGTTATCATCCAAACCCCCTCCAGTATTAAGTTGCAAGCAATAGACAACTGCTTTAAGAAAAGTGTGTAAGGTAAACAGTCCACATGTTCCATGAACAAGAGACCGTTGTTTTCTCCCTAGTAGCAACAACACATCTACAACCGAAGAGATTATTGTCACTTCCCTTGGAAACTAGAGGCATGAACCCACTATCGAGCATAAATACTCCCTCTTGGAGTCACTAGCAACTACTTGGCCAAGATAACCACTAGCAACGGAGAGCATGCAAGATCACAAACAACACAGACATGATAGAATCATAAAGATAAAACCATTAATCAAACCAACATAATAATCTCAATATTCATCGGATCCCCTCAAACACAACATGCATGATTACAAATAGATTAGATCTTGATCATGAATGGAGCTCACAAGATCTATACATGAAAGCACAAAGGAGGAGATACAACCATCTAGCTACTACATCGACCCATAGTCCAAGATGGAACTACTCACAAATCATACCGGAGAGAAGGCCTCCGGGATGATCTCCCCTCCGGCAGGGTGCCGGGAAGAGGTTCAGATCCCCCCGATCTAGGGACGATGGTGGTGGTGGCTACAGACGGTTTTGTGGATTTCTGATCGGGTACTAGGAGTTTCTGCATCGGGGGCTTCTTATAGGCGAAGGGGGAGACCGAGGCGGCCGCTAGGACAGGAAAACCCTACCCAGGCGTGGGGTAGGGCCAACCCGCGCCTAGTGTGGGTCTGGTCCCCCTGGCCGGCCTCCTCGTCTCTCCTCTAGACTTCTTGTTCCCCATGGAAAGTTATTGACTTTGTCCTTCGTCCCGTCCAATTCCAAGAATATTTCTTTACTAACTTTTCTAAAACCAAAAACAACAGAAAACAGGCATCTGGCACTGTTGCAACTTGTTAATAGGTTAGTACCAGAAAACATGTAAAAAGCACCTCAAAGTGTAGACAAGTAAAGCGAAGTAGATACAAAACAAGCATGGAGCATCAAAAATTATAGATACGTTTCCAACGTATCAGCATCCCCAAGCTTAACTCCTGCTCGTCCTCGAGTAGGTAAGTGATAAACAGATTAATTTTTGAGGTGAACATGCACCCTCATAATAAAGATCCAACCATTTGCAAACATTGAAAGCTGGGATCAAAGAACTCTAAACATATGCATGAAAGATGGAGTTCTAACAATATGACAAAGTAACTATGCATGCAACATGACAAGCTACAAACAAAGATCATGAATAATATGCATTGAAAAATGTTTGTTTGTTTCACATGCAGAAAACATAGCATAGTGGCAATCAACTTGGCCCTCATAGAGTAGCAATATAATGCATAGGACACCTGCAAAGTTCACAAGGGTGACTAGAAACAAATATCACAAGAGCAAGTAATAACACAATATGCATTAATTAATAAGCTTTGGAACACTGCGCACAGAATGACAACTATGCTCTCTTAATGGTGCCTAAAGGTAGAAGGTGGAGAATCAATAATGATGGAAGAAAGGCCTTTTTGTAAAGGAAGCAGGGATTACAAGTTTCAAAAAGAGCTTCCAAAAATTATGGTACTAGTTAGCTTTCAGCCCTCATTTCCCCTATCATAAGCATCTTGAAGTGGTTAAGGTTAAAGTGGCAAAGCTGGATTATATGCTTGACAAAGTATAAGTTGGCAATCTCAAGTCCCTTGACTATGAGGGCTACACCTCATGGATACTCAACTTAGGGCCCAGGCAAGTTCTTGTCACTGTAAGTATTTGCATATCATTGAGAACCGCCAACAGGGTACCCCCTGCACATGGTATAGGAGCTTTCCCATAACCAAAATGACAAGGCAAGCAGACAATGAGCATCTCAGCAATTCTTCTTACGTACCATGGGAATATGGTGCTTTTTTCTCTCTTTCCTCTTTTCTCAATGTGTCTCTCTTTTTTATAAGAAGAATGCTTCATAAATGTCACTATGGTGATGCTGCAAGTTTCCACCATGATTAGGCATGGCTTAGGCTAGCGGCCCAGGTGTTTCTCTAACACAGAATACAAACTCCATGGACTTATAAGTTCCTACTTCATTTCACACCGGTAACATCCATAGACAAAAGAGCATGATATTAACGGAGTACAAAAAGTACAAGTGTAATGTTGAAAATGTTCCCGTGACAGCACGGTTCTGCTAATCCCAACTTATAAGTGCAAGCATATACAACAAATTTGCCTCAATGGTTCAAGTTTATTAGGGGAAAAGAATAAAATGTGTCATCAAGTTCGTGAGGGCTTTAATCACTAAGTTTTCACATAACAAAATAGTTTTTAATTGGAAGATAGTTGAAAACAAGAATATACTTGGAATGGTGTAACACACCATGCATAGGAGTTTATAGTGTAACACACCAGGAATAACTTGGTTTCTTGGGAGTTGGAAGGATGAGTAGAACTTACTCATACAAGTGGAGGCTAGCAAAAGACTGGGAGCAACCAACTAAGAGAACAATAATGGTCATAATTATGTAATGCAACAAAGCAAACTAATCAAAGCAAAGAGTGGTACTACAAGTCAAGGACTAAATTATCATAGAGGCTAATGGTGACTTGTCATAGTCATAACATGGTGTAAGCATATGCCAAGTCAACCCAAGCAAAACATCAAAGGAGAATACCACAATACTATGCTTTTGCATGCTAAAACAACGCATAATTTCTTCAAGGCACACTAAGCAATCCCAATTGTTTGGAACAAGACATGCTACAGCAATAGTCACTAAGCATAATGCAAAAACAACAACTAGCATGTCATGCTAAAGTCTAAGTCACAGTCAATGCAAGCTCCTCTTGCACTTCAAGCAAGAACTTACTACTCCTTTCCAAACACCAAGCAAACTTATTTTAAAAACAACATAGCGAGAACGGGGGTCCAAACTACTAAAGCAAACTAAACAAACTAAGCAAAGCAAACGAAAACTAAGACGCTCCAATAACAACACAATTGTGCATGTAACAATAAAAACGAAGTGTCTAGACAGACCTGAGCTTTTTATTGATGAAGAAGGGGATGCCTTGGGCATCCCCAAGCTTTGACGCTTGTAACTCTTGGATATTTCTTGGGGTGATACCATG
The DNA here is from genome assembly GCA_916181665.1 of Avena sativa. NCBI lineage: Eukaryota > Viridiplantae > Streptophyta > Magnoliopsida > Poales > Poaceae > Avena > Avena sativa. Next base: position 178,058,201 of record OV702284.1, on the reverse strand, counting down.
GTGGCATCCCCAAGCTTGAGATTTTGTCCATTCTTCATCTCATTGCATCATTCTTTCTGTACACCTGAAATTTTTTCCTTCATACAAAACTTCACACAATCTTCATTAGCAACATTAGCTTATTCAAAAGATATTAGACCACTGGCAAAGCTTTGGAATAGCAAGGCTTTTCACTAAAAACACAAGCTACTGAAGTAACTCCTTCAAAGAAACTCAATTTACCTGAAGAGAGCTCAAAAAGGAATCAATAAGAAGCAAATGCAAATAATGGCAGAAATATGTCAAAACAGACCAACAGGTAGAAACGATTTTTTTCGAACATCTTGTGTTATTCTGTAAGGTCCCCAACCTTTAATAAGGTAGATATCCCTGTGTTTACAATGCTAGTCCCTGGATCAATAGCTAGCATCCACAGTTAAGATGTAATATCAAGAAACAAAAGGTCATAATACAACTTTATAACCAGGAATAACATAATTTATTACATCTTATATAGCTCATTTGGCTATTACATTACATTAGAGTAGAATATCTATAAGCATGGGGTCCTTTATCTTCAAAGTGCCACAGGCAGACATGTTGGTTGTAGACTTGTAATCCTAATCATTAAACTACACTAATATCAAACAAACCTGCAACATAACAAGTTACAGCCACAAGGGTCAATACATTTGAATTGTATTGGCAAGTGATACTATGGTAGTATAGTGGAGTCTATCATCTATATGCATTTGTCTAAGTGGATCTTAGGCTTGCTTTTCTCAAAAATAGATTTTCCTCATCATTTGAAAACACTAAGTTTTTGCTTTGACAAAATATTTGTCACATCCCAAGATTTTCCAAATCTTGTAATGTGAAAATAAAAGAATAAAATAAAACCTTGTTTGATTTTCAGAGCCAGAAGAAACTTTTTGAACTCAATTGGAACTTCAAACCAATTTGAATCAAATAAAATCCCAAAGGGATTCATAAAGATAAACATTTAATAAAGGAAATTAAAAATGTTTTGGAATTACTATTTTTGATCTTTAAAAAAAAAAAGATTTGGTATTCAAAAGAAAAGATGGATTTATAAATAAGGATTATTTTATAAAGCCAAATTAAACCTTGGCCAAACTTTGGAATTAAAACATTTTATTTTTAATAAAAGTTGCAAAGGTTTATTTAAATAAATTAATAAGGATTTGATATCCAACTTTGTTTAAATAAAAGGTTTTATCATTTTAAATTAAAATATCAAACTTATTAAACTATTTTAAATAAGTTTTCCAAGTATTTTATTTTCTTAAATACAACCTACTAAAGTGTTTTAGCTTTATTTTATATTTCAAAATAAACATCTCAATTAGAACAAACCCTATTTGATTTAATAATGGAAGTCTATTATAAAAATTAATAATGGACACTAAAATAAAAGGTTAGTTTGTTTTAAAACAAATTTCCAAATATTATATATTTCCCAAATTAAACCTACTAATTTGATTTTGAAAATATTTAGGTTTCAAATAAAGATTTTATTAATAAAATCAAACCCTATTTTGATTTAATAACTAAGTTCCATTTTATTTAATTATTAATGGACCCTAAAGTAAAAGGATTATTTTATTTTAAACAAGATTTCCAAATGAAATTTATTTCCAAATAAACCTACTGATTTGGTTTTGAAAACATTTGGATTTCTAATGAAGATTTTATTAATTAAAACAAACCCTAATTTATTAAATAACTAAAGATCCATTTTATTTAATCAATAAATGAGTCTTAAAATAAATAAAAATATTATTTTGGACTTTGGACTATGTTGATGAACAGAACCAAAAACACAATGCAAAGTTTAATGATTGTTTGGATTGTTTGAATTATTTGAATGCTTGAATAATTGTTTGAAATAACAAATCAGGAAATAGAAATAGAAAAAGAAAAAGAATTAGACAGAAAAAAATAGAACAGCCCACCAATCTGGCCCAACTAACCCAGCAGCAGCCCACCTAGCCCAATCCCCACCCCACCGCAGCGAAGCGTTTTCCACCGCAGAAAGAACCCTCGGAGAAACCGACAAGTGGACCTCTCCCTTTCTCCCTTTCTTTCACTGCCAGCGGACCCCACTCCCCTGTTCTTCTTCTCCACCCGCAGCGACCCGTTCCTCGCCGTTTACTGCCGATTGATTGCCTCGTCAATTCGCTTCAATGCCGTGCGATTAATGCCCCCTGACCACACACACTTAAACGCCAGTGACTCCTCTCTCGTTCCCCTCTGTTTCCTTCCCCGAGCACGCCTCTAGTCCATCCCAATTTCTCTCTGTACCACTGCTACTCCGACGACCCTCCTCGCCAATTCCGGCCAAAACTCGCCGCCCCTCTCCTCCCCGACCAAGCTCACAGCATCCCCACTCTCAGGCGCATCTGCTAGTGCATCCAACTTGACCGCGGGTACCCTGTAACCTCGCCTTCGACAACGGCCACCGTCGCCACCGTCTGCCTCTACTCCAGCGAAGCCCCCAGGTTAAATACAACCGCCCCGCGCCTTCTAGTTCACGCACACGACTCTTCCTTGTTCCTGCGCATCTAACCGTATCGTCATTTTGCTTTGAGGTGATCCACAGCGCCGTCCACAACGACCACCTGACGCGCCCGACGCCGTCCTCTACTCCGGCGAGAGATTCAAGCCAGCATAGTGCGCCCCTTCATCAACCAGTGGCAGGTTGAGCATCCCCGTGCCACGACGATCACAGTGAGCCCCCTCACCTCCTTCCTCGTTTCCTGTTTCGCCAGCGCCGCCACTATCTGACCGTCGCCGCCGTTAGCCACCGCCGGTGCCGCTCGCAAATGGTCGAGCACGTTAGCACCGTAGGATCACGATCCGACGCTCCCGATAGATCACTTAACCGCGAAGGGGTACGTGATCTGGACCATGCGATCTAACTTAATCCAACAGCCAGCATCGCCCGATCCGGCCGAACCGATACCACCCAATCAGAGTGTGCCGCGTGTCACTTATTTAGTTTAAAAACAGATTTTAAAACAGAATTATTTGCAAACTTCAAACCTTTGTAACTTTCAAACCACATGTCCAAATTTGGCAAATTTTATATCAATGGATTCAGGAGAACAAGCCCTAGCTAACCATGGCCTTAGTTTGACAAATAGTATCTGATAGCTTGTTTGAATTTGCAGAAACATTTGTGTACTTGTTTAGGGTATAAAAATTGTTTAAAAATGATTTTTGGATTAAAACCTTTGCAAAATGGTTTGTTGTGACCTTACTGACCCTAGGAACCAATCCTTGGTATTAAAAATGATTTTTGTAAGATTTAGGTTGGATTAATTGACTTAGCCAATTTCTAGCCAAATAAAAAGAATAGTTTTTATTATGAAAATGTTTATGGAAAGAAAACTTTGAGTAGATGGTTTGGACCAAACCTACTGACCAAAAAACACCAAGTTTTGCAATAGCAACTCATTTGGTGAACCCTATAGGCTAATGCCTAAATAAAAAATATTTCTACACCACATAAAATAACACTTTGTTTTGAAAATGGTTTTAAAGTGAAACCTTTTGCAAATGACTTGGCCACTTTAGGAAATGACCATTAGATGTACCCAAATGACTATGACCCACTAGGAACCACTTTTTCAAACAAAACAAAGCTGGGCATGCTTGCATGCATTTCTTTGACTTTGTTATTTATGTGTGATGTTTTGCTTGATTGGTAGATTGAGTTTGTACCTTGCTTGATTGATTTGTAGTGACTTGAAGAGTGTGATTGTTGCAAAGATCAAGAAGTTAACCTATACTCTACCAAAAAGGCAAGTGATGCTTCATACTTTCTATCCTATTACTTTCACTATGCATTAGTGATTTTGCTAAGTAAAACTTGCATGGATTTTGCTAAGTATAGATCTTGCTATAGGAAAACCTAGTAGATGAATCCTTAGTAGGATTTTTCCTAAGTTAGAGATTCCTACTACTACCAAGCTTAGCCTAGCTAATAGAAAACATGGGTGGAATATATATTCACACTATGGAAAAATATTCTAAGTCTAAGGACTTGTGATTTTGTCTAATAAAACAACTAAGTTAATGAATCACCTGGGTGGAATGGAATAGCTTGGTGGAGAATGGTTGAGTGGTTCACAAGGCCATGGACTTGGATTGTGTATCTCACTTGTGGATGGCCACCCAGGAAACAAAGAGATTTGAGATGTCAAATGTTGAGAAGCTTCAAGTGCAACCACTTGGCAATATGGGCTCTGCCATGATCATATAGGTTGCAAGAACTTAGCCATATGGACAGTGGGTGGTAGTGTTTGATAGGTTGGAACGCGTCCATATTGGTCTAAGGGAAAGCTTCTGAAAGATCTTGTCTTGGGAAACCAAGTCTTGTGGGTAAAGTGCACCACCTCTGCAGAGTGTAAAATCTAAGTACTTAGCCATGTCCCTGGTAAAGGACAATTTGAGCATCAAGACATGGAAGCAATCAAGAATCTCATCATTCAAATTTCTTAATTAAAACTTGTGGTTTGAACAAGGGTTGTTTGAATTCTTCAATCATTGATGGAGAGATGGCTTGGTACAAGGATCTTGAAATCTTTGATTGAGGAAAAATGATTTTGTCAAGCAAAAACTTAGTACTTTCAAAATGATAAGAAAAATCTATTTTGAGCAATGCAAGCCTCAACTCCACTTAGCCAAATGCATATAGATGATAGACTCCACTATACTACCATAGTATCACTTGCCAATACAATTCAAATGTATTAACCCTTGTGGCTGTAACATGAAATGTTGCAGGTTGATTGATTTTAAATGAAGATTGTTTGATTGACTAGGACTACAAAGTCTACAACCAACATCTGCCTGTGGCACTTTGAAGATGAAGGACCCATGACTACAATTATTCCGCTGCATTGTATTGTAATAGCCAAATGAGCTATGTTAGATGTAATAAACTTATATTATTCCTGGTTATAAATTTATATTATGACCTTTGTATCTTGATATTACATCTTAACTGTGGATGCTAGCTATTGATCCAGGGACTAGCATTGTAAACACAGGAGGACTCTACCTTATTAGGTTGGGACCCCTACAATATTCCCAAGGCATCTCCCAATAGAAATTGGTGATCCTTTCAACCCTCGTTCACCCACAAGTTTTTAACTTAGAAATTTGGATGATGAGATTCTTGATAGCTTCCATGTCTTGATGCTCAAAATTGTCCTTTACCAGGGACATGGCTAAGTACTTAGATTTTACACTCTGCAGAGGTGGTGCACTTTCCCCACAAGACTTGGTTTCACCAAGACAAGATATTTCAGTAGCCTTCCCTTAGACCAAAATGGACGCGCTCCAACCTATCAATCCCCTACCACCAACTGTCCATTTGGCTAAGTTATTGCAACCTATATGATCCAGGCAGAGCCCATAATGCCATGTGGTTGCACTTGAAGCTTCTCAACATTTGACATCTCAAATCTCTTTATTCCTGGGTGGCCATCCACAAGTGAGATACACAAGCTTCACCAGTCCCCTGGCCTTGTGTAACCACTCAACCTAAACCATTCCTTCCATTCCACCCAGGTGATTCATTCACTTAGTTGTTTTATTAAACAAAACACAAGTCCTCGGACTTAGAAATTTTTCCATAGTGTGAATATACATTCCACCCTTGTTTTCTACTAGCTAAGCTAAGCATGATAGTAGTAGGAATCTTGATCTTAAGAAAATTCTACTAAGGTTTCATCTACTAGGATTCCCATAGCATGGTTTATACTTAGCAAAATTCCATGCAAGTCCTACTTAGAAACTATTACTAATGCATAGTAAAAATAATGGGATAAAAAGTATGAAGCATCACTTGCCTTTTTGGTAGAGAGTATAGGTTCACTCCTTGATCTTTGCAATGTTCACTCACTTCAAAACACTACAATTCAATCAAGCAAACAATATTTTAATCTACCATTCAAGCAATTCAACACATAAAATCATAGTAACAAAACAATGCATGCAAGCATACAAAAGATTGTTCTATTTGGAAAAGTGGTTTCCAATGGTTCATAAACATTTGAAAACACCTAATGGCCATCTTATAGAGTGGCAAAATCATTTGTATAAGATTTTACTTCATAAACCATTTTTAGATCAAGTTATTATTTTATGTGGTGTAGAAATGCTTTTAATAAGACAAAATTCTATAGGTTTCACAAAATATGTTTTCAAACCATATAACATTGTGTTTAGGGTCAGTGAGTTTATTTCCAAAACATTTCTCAAAGGTTTTCTTCCAAAACCATTTTTAATAAATAAATCATATTTTTATTTGACTAGAAATGGTTTAAATCCAAGATTCATTCTTTTGTTTCACCAAATACATTTTTGATACCACAAAGTGTTTCCTATGGTCAGTAGGTTCAAAACTCACCATTTGCAAAAGATTTTATCCCCAAAATCATTTTAGAACAATTTTATAATCTAAACAAGCATACATAAGTTTCTGCAAAAACAAACATTTTAACATAAGCTTTTTACTAAACAAAGTGCATGGTTGGCTAGGGCTTGTTTTTCTGAATCCATTGATATAAAGTTTGCAAAATTTGGACGTGTGGTTTGAAAGTTATGGATTTTTCAAATTAGCACATCTAATAGATCTATTCTGTTTTAATTCAAACGAGCTGAGCAGGCCGTTGGATTTAAGTTACATCGCACGGCGCGCAGGTGCTACTTACCCCTTCGCTCTTGTTCTATCGCGTTCCTCAGATCAAGATCCTACGGTCGCTACGCGTTTGACCACTAAGCAGCGGCGCTGGCGGCGACGACTGGCGGCGGAGCGACTGGCGGTGGCGTTGCCGGCTTTACAGGGGGCTAGAGGAAGAGAGGGGTAGCTCACCAGATTCCCTGTGCTTCGCCGATGCTCAATGTGCTCGTGGTTGACGAAGGGGCACTCGCATGTGCTGGCGATTGCTCGCCGGAGATGCTCTTGGCGTCGGGCTCCTCTGTTCGTCATCGGAGGCGAAGGTATGGGTCACGCCAGACCAAACAAACCGTGCTGTTAGATGCGTACGGAATAGGCGAATACGTGAGCATCGGTCAGAGGGGTTGGGGCGATCGGAGGTTACCAGGGGGTGTTGCCGAAGTGGAGGCAGACGGCAGCGGTTCTCTGTTGTCGTCGCTGCCGATGTTTCGAGGCGCGCACGAGTGAGTGGGTGGTATGGGGAGATGCAGGGGATGATGGGAATCACACTCGTGTGCTCTGGGGGTAGTTGGGAGGTTCGTGCTCGCCGGAATTGCTCGGAGAGTCTGTCGGAGCAGAGAATGCTCAAGCGCGAAATCAAGGCAGCCTTGTGGCCGAGAGGGGAGGGTAAGCGAGGGGAAAGAGAGAGGAGAGGCTGGTGAGTTAATGGGCATGATCGCGGGGAGGTTTAACTGTGCCATTAACGCGTATTAAGTCGATTTTTATTCGACAGCAATGGCCGGCGAGGTGAGGGCGGGGTCAGCGCGCGCGGGTGAAGAAGAAGAGAGCTGGCGGTGGGGTCGTCTGGCAGCGAGAGAGAAAGAGAGGGGGCGGGGTCCACCGGTCGGCGTCTCTGCGGGTCTGTCTGCGGGTGAAAAACGATTCGTTCGTGTGAGAGGGAGAGGTGGGCTGGACTGGGCCTAGTTGGGCTAGTTGACTGGGTCGAGTCCTTTAACATTTTTTTTGTTCTGTTTGTTTTTCTTTTTTCCTTTTCTTTTATTCTGTTTTGATTTTGTTTGGCCAATTCAAACCTCAATTTGATTTCAAACCTTTGTCAAAGTTTGTGTAGGTTTAAGTATTGATTAATAAAACATTCTGATGATAATTTTTGGAATTTATTTTATTCCTTTTTGGGGTCTTTTTAATTAATAAAAAAGGGCCCTTGTTTTAAATCAAATAGGTTTTAATAATGTTTCAAACACCATTTAAATTCTTTTAAACCTTCCAAATCTTTTCAGTAGGTTTTTTTTATTTAAAAGGGTGTCAAATAATTCATCTTGAATTATTTGAAAAAGCTTTTAATAAGATTTATTAACCATTTAAAATTTGGGTTTTGTCTTTATTCTAATAGGATTTGGTCTAAGCCTTTTTATTTTATTTTGGTAATTCTTTAACCAATATCTTTATTTGGATTTGGATTATAACCTATTCCACTTGTTTATGGGTTTGGTCCAAGATTTGATTTGGTCTTAAAATATTCTTTATTTAAAATTTCTTTCTTTATCTTATAAAATCCATATCTTTTTATTTAGAGATCCAAACTTGGTGATTCCAATTTGTGAAATCTTATTTGATAATTGTTTATCCTTTTAAATATCTCTAGGACTAATTGCTCACCAATTGGTATGGATTTTTAGATAGATGCTTTATTAGCTTTGGGAATTCAATTTCTTATCTTATTAAATTCCTAAGATTTTATTCATGGTTCCAATTTAATGAAACCAAATTCTATGGTTTTATAATATTTCTGTTTGTCTTTATTGATCATTTGTGAATGTTTGTTGACAAGATTTTATATGGATCAAATCCATAGACTTGGAGATAACTTTGGAAATGATTTTTATTCCATTAGGGTTTATGGTTTGGATTTATTTTCCAAGTGTTTTTAAATTTCCAGATACATTCATTGAGGAATGCATTTCTTTTGATTTGGATTTTGTTAAATTCAAACTTTAATTAAAGTTTGTTCAAGATGGGATTTTTATGTTTCCATTTAGGAACAAAAGTTTCTTTTCACCCTGATTTTCAACAAAAAATTATTTTGTTTAATTTATTTTTCACATAACAAGATTTGGAAAATCTTGGGATGTGACAGGCTACCACCCTTAAAATAAATCTCGTCCCGAGATTTGGGGAGGCTAGGGTTACAAGTTGGCTCAAAGCATCTAGGGTACTACCACCCTTAAAAATTTTCCAACTAAATTACATTTTGGCTTGCTTGGGATCTTGTTGAAACTTCTCTGGGCACTTGTCTGCATAATGGCCTAGCTCTTTGCATTTGAAACACATCACTTGGCTGATATCTTTCTTTTCCTTTGGTATCATTGCCTTTTTTTGTTTCCTTGGTTCTTCTTCTTTTCTGGGCATTCATTGGCATAGTGTCCCATCTCTTTGCAAGTGTAACATTGCTCTTGGGTAATATCCTTCTTGCTAGGGTTGGGGCATTTCTTCTTCTTCTTCTTCTTGGGTCTCTCCAAAGCTAGGAGTTCTTCTAGTTCATGCTCTTCATATTTCACCACAAAGGTGGGAAATCTTTCTCTCTTCTTGGGGCAGTTACTAGAGATATGACCTTCTTCTTCACAAGAGTAGCAACACTTTGTGATCACTTTGGTTTTGGCCTTATGATGCATAGTTTTGATTTTGCCTTCATCCTTCTTGGTAGAAGTTGTTCCTTCATGAGGGTTTACATGCTGTTGATGCACTCTACCTTGTTTCCTTTGTTGAACTATGGAATAGATGGGGCATTGGATAGGGACATGATTGTTTCCTTCATATAGGTAACAAGTAGCTTGGGATGTGGGGCATTGGTCAATTGGATGTTTCTCTTCACAATTGTGGCATTGATCTTCATGCTCCTTGGATGTATGATCCTTGTCTCCACAAATATTGCAAGCTTGGGTTCCTTCTAGAATAACATCTTTGTCATCCTTGTTGTCATTAGCTCCTTGGGAAGAGCTTTCTCCCATGTTGGTCATTTGAGTAGCCATCCCTTGCAACAATTGGGATTGAACTTTCAAAATCCTTTGTATGGCTGGGTCTAATCCATTGTTGTTGGCTAAAAGCTGAGTTGTCACTTGGCTCAACTGGGTTTGGTTTGCTAGTAGTTGTTTTCTCATGTTGTTCTCTTGGTTGTTATTGTTGTCACCATCCTTGATGTTGGAGTCTCTTGGAGAAGTCATCTGTTTGGGTTGGATTGGGATTAGAATAGGCAAAATATTTCTAAGGGAATAATTCTAACCACACACATCACAATTCACACAAGCAATGTGCAAGCAATCACAAACAAACATTCCACTCAAACAACAAAGTTCAAGCACATATTTAGGCAACCAAAAATATTTTTGTTACACCATATAAGTTGGTGGGTTTGACTTAAACCAAATATGGTGGTCCATCTATATGGTTCACTTGAGATCTTTCCATCTTTCTTGGTTGATTCTTCTTGAATAAGTTCTTTGTATCCTTGGAGAAAATTTCTTGGTCACAAAACTTCAAGGTGATCATGGTTCCTTCTAAGTTGTGTTTCCTTAGTCTTCAAGTCTTGAGCAACATTTCTTGTCACACTTGTAGTCCTTAGTAATATCTAAGGTTGAAGTCCTTGGTGAAAATGTTGAAGATGTTGAAGTCATTAGAGTTGAAGATGTTGAAGTCATTAGAGCTGATGAAGTCCTTTGCACATGATGGAGTCTTTGGTCATGGTTGAGGCTTTGTCCATCAAGTTTGAAATAGAAGTGATGTAGAATCAAAACCAAAATGGTTTGAGGAAAGAGTTTACAAGATTTTTTGTAAATAAGTTTTGGAACAAATACAACTCCTATTTTTCTAATGTGTTTTGTCCAATCCTAGGGTTACAAATCCTACAGGCAACACAGTGCTCTGATACCATCTTTAAGGTCCCCAACCTTTAATAAGGTAGAGATCCCTGTGTTTACAATGCTAGTCCCTGGATCAATAGCTAGCATCCACAGTTAAGATGTAATATCAAGAAACAAAGGTCATAATACAACTTTATAACCAGGAATAACATAATTTATTACATCTTACATAGCTCATTTGGCTATTACATTACATTGCAGCAGAATATCTATAAGCATGGGGTCCTTCATCTTCAAAGTGCCATAGGCAGACATGTTGGTTGTAGACTTGTAATCCTAATCATTAAACTTCACTAATATCAAACAAACGTGCAACATAACAAGTTACAGCCACAAGGGTCAATACATTTGAATTGTATTGGCAAGTGATACTGTGGTAGTATAGTGGAGTCTATCATCTATATGCATTTGGCTAAGTGGAGCTTAGGCTTGCTTTGCTCAAAAATAGATTTTCCTTATCATTTGAAAACACTAAGTTTTTTGCTTTGACAAAATATTCCCAAGGCATCTCCCAATAGAAATTGGTGATCCTTTCAACCCTCGTTCACCCACAAGTTTTTAACTTAGAAATTTGGATGATGAGATTCTTGATAGCTTCCATGTCTTGATGCTCAAAATTGTCCTTTACCAGGGACATGGCTAAGTACTTAGATTTTACACTCTGCCGAGGTGGTGCACTTTCTCCACAAGACTTGGTTTCACCTAGACAAGATCTTTCAGAAGCCTTCCCTTAGACCAAAATGGACGCGCTCCAACCTATCAATCCCCTACCACCAACTGTCCATTTGGCTAAGTTATTGCAACCTATATGATCCAGGCAGAGCCCATAATGCCATGTGGTTGCACTTGAAGCTTCTCAACATTTGACATCTCAAATCTCTTTGTTCCTGGGTGGCCATCCACAAGTGAGATACACAAGGTTAACCAGTCCCCTGGCCTTGTGTAACCACTCAACATAAACCATTCCTTCCATTCCACCCAGGTGATTCATTCACTTAATTGTTTTATTAAACAAAACACAAGTCCTCGGACTTAGAAATTTTTCCATAGTGTGAATATACATTCCACCCTTATTTTCTACTAGCTAAGATAAGCATGATAGTAGTAGGAATATTAAATTAGGAAAATTCTACTAAGGTTTCATCTACTAGGATTCCCATAGCATGGTTTATACTTAGCAAAATTCCATGCAAGTCCTACTTAGAAAATATTACTAATGCATAGTAAAAATAATGGGACAAAAAGTATGAAGCATCACTTGCCTTTTTGGTAGAGAGTATAGGTTCACTCCTTGATCTTTGCAATGTTCACTCACTTCAAAACACTACAATTCAATCAAGCAAACAATATTTTAATATACCATTCAAGCAATTCAACACATAAAATCATAGTAATAAAACAATGCATGCAAGCATACAAAAGATTGTTTTATTTGGAAAAGTGGTTTCCAATGGTTCATAAAAATTTGAAAACACCTAATGGTCATCTTATAGAGTGGCAAAATCATTTGTATAAGATTTTACTTCATAAACCATTTTTAGATCAAGTTATTATTTTATATGGTGTAGAAATGCTTTTAATAAGACAAAATTCTATAGGTTTCACAAAATATGTTTTCAAACCATATAACATTGTGTTTAGGGTCAGTGAGTTTATTTCCAAAACATTTCTCAAAGGTTTTCTTCCAAAACCATTTTAATAAATAAATCATATTTTTATTTGACTAGAAATGGTTTAAATCCAAGATTCATTCTTTTGTTTCACCAAATACATTTTTTATACCACAAAGTGTTTCCTATGGTCAGTAGGTTCAAAACTCACCATTTGCAAAAGATTTTATCCCCAAAATCATTTTAGAACAATTTTATAATCTAAACAAGCATACATAAGTTTCTGCAAAAACAAACATTTTACCAGAAGCTTTTTACTAAACAAAGTGCATGGTTGGATAGGGATTGTTTTTCTGAATACATTGATATAAAGTTTGCAAAATTTGGACGTGTGGTTTGAAAGTTATGGATTTTTCAAATTGGCACATCTAATAGATCTATTTTGTTTTAATTCAAACGAGCCGAGCCACGTGTCATATTCTTACTCGCTGATACCGTTTCACGTGGATCAAGCGATGCAGGCCGTTGGACTTAAGTTACATCGCACGGCGTGCAGGTGCTACTTACCCCTTCGCTCTCGTTCTATCGCGTTCGTCAGATCAAGATCCTACGGTCGTTATGCGTTTGACCACTAACCAGCGGCGCTGGCGGCGACGACTGGCGGCGGAGCGACTGGCGGTGGTGTTGCCGGAGTTATAGGGGGCTAGAGGAAGAGAGGGGTAGCTCACCAGATTCGCTGTGCTTCGCCGATCCTCAACGTGCTCGTGGTTGACGAAGGGGCGCTCGCATGTGCTGGCGATTGCTCGCCGGAGATGCTCTTGGCGTCGGGCTCCTCTGTTCGTCATCGGAGGCGAAGGTATGGGTCACGCCAGACCAAACAAACCATGCTGTTAGATGCGTACGGAATAGGCGAATACGTGAGCATCGGTCAGAGGGGTTGGGGCGGTCGGAGGTTACCAGGGGGTGTCGCCGGAGTGGAGGCAGACGGCGGCGGTTCTCTGTTGTCGTCGCTGCCGATGTTTCGAGGCGCGCACGAGTGAGTGGGTGGTATGGGGAGATGCAGGGGATGATGGGAATCACACTCGTGTGCTCTGGGGGTAGTGGGGAGGTTCGTTCTCGCCGAAATTGCTCGGAGAGTCTGTCGGAGCAGAGAATGCTCAAGCGCGAAATCAAGGCAGCCTTGTGGCCGAAAGGGGAGGGTAAGCGAGGGGAAAGAGAGAGGAGAGGCTGGCGAGTTAATGGGCGTGATCATGGGGAGGTTTAGCTGTGCCATTAACGCGTATTAAGTCGAGTTTTATTCGACAGCAACGGCCGGCGAGGTGAGGGCGGGGTCAGCGCGCGCTGGTGAAGAAGAAGAGACCTGGCGGTGGGGTCGTCTGCCAGCGAGAGAGAAAGAGAGGGGGCGGGGTCCACCGGTCCGCGTCTCTGCGGGTCTGTCTGCGGGTGAAAAATGATTCGTTCGTGTGAGAGGGAGAGGTGGGCTGGACTGGGCCTAGTTGGGCTAGTTGACTGGGTCGAGTCCTTTAACATTTTTTTTGTTCTGTTTGTTTTTCTTTTTCCTTTTCTTTTATTCTGTTTTGATTTTGTTTGGCCAATTCAAACCTCAATTTGATTTCAAACCTTTGTCAAAGTTTGTGTAGGTTTAAGTACTTATTAATAAAACATTCTGATGATAATTTTTGGAATTTATTTTATTCCTTTTTGGGGTCTTTTTAATTAATAAAAAAGGGCCCTTGTTTTAAATCAAATAGGTTTTAATAATGTTTCAAACACCATTTAAATTCTTTTAAGCCTTCCAAATATTTTCAGTAGGTTTTTTTATTTAAAAGGGTGTCAAATAATTCATCTTGAATTATTTGAAAAAGCTTTTAATAAGATTTATTAACCATTTAAAATTTGGGTTTTGTCTTTATTCTAATAGGATTTGGTCTAAGCCTTTTTATTTTGGCAATTCTTTAACCAATATCTTTATTTGGATTTGGATTATAACCTATTCCACTTGTTTATGGGTTTGGTCCAAGATTTGATTTGGTCTTAAAATATTCTTTATTTAAAATTTCTTTCATTATCTTATAAAATCCATATCTTTTTATTTAGAGATCCAAACTTGGTGATTCCAATTTGTGAACTCTTATTTGATAATTGTTTATCCTTTTAAATATCTCTAGGACTAATTGCTCACAAATTGGTATGGATTTTTAGATAGATGCTTTATTAGCTTTGGGAATTCAATTTCTTATCTTATTAAATTCCTAAGATTTTATTCATGGTTCCAATTTAATGAAACCAAATTCTATGGTTTTATAATATTTCTGTTTGTCTTTCTTGATCATTTGTGAATGTTTGTTGACAAGATTTTATATGTATCAAATCCATAGACTTGGAGATAACTTTGGAAATGATTTTTATTCCATTAGGGTTTATGGTTTGGATTTATTTTCCAAGTGTTTTTAAATTTCCAGATACATTCTTTGAGGAATGCATTTCTTTTGATTTGGATTTTGTTAAATTCAAACTTTAGTTAAAGTTTGTTCAAGATGGGATTTTTATGTTTCCATTTAGGAACAAAAGTTTCTTTTCACCCTGATTTTCAACAAAAAATTATTTTGTTTAATTTATTTTTCACATAACAAGATTTGGAAAATCTTGGGATGTGACATGTTCAAATCAAAAAGTGTTGAACTAACAAAAGTTAGCCAACATACTGTGGGATTTATTCGTAAATTTGGGCTCAATCTGAGTTACATAGCCTCCTCACGAATTGTTTTGGTGGAGGACAAAAATCTGTTTCGGGACAACAACTCCCCAAATCTTAGTTCCCTCTCATTAGAGGTCATTCTTGGCACAAAAAGCAAACAAAAAGGATAAGGAGAGCTCATTAAAGTAGTAATAACTTCCAAGACTCAAGGAAACTCTTGGTTTATCTCCCAACAATTACTTTTATTTAACGCCTTTAAGTTAGGCACAAGAAGCAAGAAGAATCAAGTATTTTCAAATGAAGAAGCATTAACATCAAATCTTGCTTTGAAAGGAGGAGAAAAAAGCAACTCCTCTCTCCTCATAGGGAAGTGTTCAATACCTTTCTTGAATGGAAAATATTATTTAATGGTGCCTTCTTTCATATCAATGTCTGCACCAACTATTCTAAGAAAAGGTATTCCCAAAGTAATAGGACAAGAAGCATTGTATTCAACATCCAAAACATAGAAATCAACAGGGACATAAGCATTGTTACCCATAATGAGAACATCATTAATACTCCTCATGAGTTTCTTCTTAGCATTATCATTGAGTGGGACATCCAAATAACAATCTTCTAATGGTGGCAAATCAAGAATTTCATAAATCTTCCTAGGCATAATAGAGACACTAGAACCAAGATCACATGAAGCTTTGAGATCAAAGTCATTCACTTGCATATTAATAATGGGTTCCCAACTATCTTCTACTTTCCTAGGAATAGAAGCTTTGTGTTTTAGCTTCTCTTCCTTAATCTTAACAAGAGCATCTGTAATGTGTTTGGTAAAGGCAACATGCATATCACTAGCATCAGGACCTCTAGAAAGCTTTTGTAGGAACATAATCACTTCAGAAATATTGCAACCATCAATATCAAAATCAAACTTAGCATCACTAGTAGTATGCATAGTAGGATGAGGAATAGGGGCTACTTGTGGTTTAGTGGTGATAGTGCACACACTATTGTTTCTATCCATTTCAGCTTCCCTTTCCCACCTAGCATGACGTTGAGCTAACAACCTAACATCTTCATAAATAGTAAATTGTATGGCATGAGCAGTAGCAAAGGTGTTTTCCATAGTTTCAGGTTTAGCAGCCATTTTATTTACCAAGGAAGTTTGAGCTTCAGACAAAATGGATATATTTTTCTCAACAGTTAAAAGCTTTTCCTTTATAGTCTTATTGAAAGTGGTTTGTTTACTAATAAAGTCCTTGAGCATGACTTCAAGTTCAGAGGGGGCACTTCTAGCATTATTGTAAGCGCTTCCATAGGAATTGCCATTATTAGGAGGATAAGGCCTATAATTGTTGTTGCTACCAAAATTATTCCTATAGGCATTGTTGTTGAAATTGTTGTTTTAACGAAGTTCACATCAACTTGCTCTTCTTGAGCAACCAAAGAGGCTAAGGGAACACTATTAGGATATAGAGGATCTTTCCCATTAACAAGCATAGCCATAATAACATCAATCTTTTCACTCAAAGAGGAAGTTTCCTCAACAGAATTTACCTTCTTACCATGTGGAGTTCTCTCAACATGCCATTCAGAGTAGTTAACCATCATATTATCAAGGAGCCTTGTTGCAGCACCCAAGGTGAGTCTCATAAAAGTATCTCCAGCAGCAGAATCTAGCAGGTTTCTTGAGGAGAAGCTCAAACCTGCATAAAAAGTTTGGATAATCATCCAAGCAGTGAGTCCATCAGTAGAGAAAATTTTAACCAAAGATTTCATTCTTTCCCAAGCAGGAGCAACATGTTCACTATCAAGCTGTTTAAATTTCATAATGTCACTTCTCATAGCAATAATCTTAGCAGGAGGATATTACTTTCCAATAAAAGCATCTTTGCACTTAGTCCAAGAATCAATACTATTTTTAGGCAAAGATAGCAACCATTCTTTAGATTTTCCCCTCAAGGAGAAAGGAAAAAGCCTGAGCTTAATAATATCTCCATCTACATCCTTATACTTTTGCATCTCACAAAGTTCAAGCTATTAAGATGGGCAGCAGGATCATCAGAACCAGCACCAGAAAATTGCTCTCTCATCACAAGATTCAACAAAGCATGCTTAATTTCATAAAAAGTAGCATCAGGAGCAGGTGGAGCAATAGGTGTGCTTAGGAAATCATTGTTGTTGGTTCTAGTGAAGTCACACAACTTGGTGTTCTCAGCAGAGTTCATTTTGGCAAAGGTGGGCAAGCCAAAAACAGCAGCAACAGCTAGAGCAGGAACTATTTTTTTGTGTTTTTGAATAAGGAAAGCAAACCAAACTAGACTAATTTTTTTGTGTTTTTTGGAGAGAGGCAAACAAAACCAAGCAAAAGAAACAAAGCAAACTAAAAACAAAGTAAAGAGAAAGGAAGTGAAGGACTCCCCTAGTGAAGACATCCTTAGCCTCCCCGGCAACGGTGCCAGAAAACTTGTTGATAGCGCTTGACGAGGTGGAAGAGGTTGAAGTAGATTCCCCAGTAACGGCACCAGAAAGCTTGATGTCGCCTGGTGTTTGACGTGGAAGCGCTTCCTTGGAAACGCCAAGAGCAAGGTGTGAAGCAGCAAGCAGTAAGTCTTCCCTCAGTAGAGACCGAGGTTATCGAACCAAAAGGAGGAAGGAAACATCACACAGGTGTTGCAAACAACGTGGAGACCTGCACCACACAAACTCAAGACTTTGCCCCAACAAATCAGTGAGGTTGTCAAGCTCACCGGTTTGCTGTAACAAAGGATTAAATGTATGGTGTGGAAGGTAATGGTTTGCAGCAAGTAAACAAGTAACAGTGGAAGATGTATCAATGGTAAAGATTGGACCGAGGTCCATAGTTCACTAGAGGTGCTCTCCTTAGATAAATAACATGGCATGAAGGGTAAACAAATTACAGTGGGGAAATTGACAGGAACTGAGCAAGGCATAATAATGCAATTACTAGCCAGAAAGATCCTATGAAGTTGATTGTGCAATACAACAAGATACATTGACCGTCATCCAACTGCATCTATGACTAGAAGTCCACATTCAGCTTATCATCCGAACCCCCTCCAATCTTAAGATGCAAGCAATAGACAACTGTTTTAAGGAAAGTGTGAAAGGTAAACAGTCCACATGTTCCATGAACAAGAGACCGTTGTTTTCTACCTAGTAGCAACAACACATCTACAACCAAAGAGATTATTGCCACTTCCCTTGGAAACTAGAGGCATGAACCCACTATCGAGCATAAATACTCCCTCTTGGAGTCACTAGCAACTACTTGGCCAAGATAACCACTATCAACGGAGAGCATGCAAGATCACAAACAACATAGACATGATAGAATCATAAAGATAAAACCATTAATCAAACCAACATAATAATCTCAATATCCATCGGATCCCAGCAAACACAACATGCTTGATTACAAATAGATTAGATCTTGATCATGAACGGAGCTCACAAGATTTATACATGAAAGCACAAAGGAGGAGATACAACCATCTAGCTACTACATGGACCCATAGTACAAGGTGGAAATACTCACAAATCATACCGGAGAGAAGGCTTCCAGGATGATCTCCCCTCCGGCAGGGTGCCGGGAAGAGCTTCAGATCCCCCTCAATCTAGGGACGATGGTGGTGGTGGCTACATATGGTTTCGTGGATTTCTGATCGGGTATTGAGAGTTTCTGCTTCGGGGGCTTCTTATAGGTGAAGGGGGAGACCGAGGTGGCCGCCAGGGCAGGCAAACCTTACCCAGGCATGGGGTAGGGCCCACCCGCGCGTAGGATGGGTCTGGCCCCTGGCCGACCTCCTCGTCTCTCCTCTGGACTTCTTGTTCCCCTTGGAAAGTTATTGACTTTGTCCTTCGTCCTGTCCAATTCTGAGAATATTTCTTTACTAACTTTTCTAAAACCAAAAACAGCAGAAAAAGGCATATGGCACTGTTGCAACTTGTTAATAGGTTAGTACCAGAAAACATGTAAAAAGCACCTCAAAGTGTAGACAAGTAAAGAAAAGTAGATACAAAACAAGCATGGAGCATCAAAAATTATAGATACGTTTCCAACGTAGCAGCCGGTGCAAGCAGCTGCCTGGCTCGAGCTCCGCATTTCGCCGTGGTCGCCACGATTTGTGCCAAAGCTGCCGTCATCAGAAGGGGATAAGAAGGACATGACGACACCTCGCACATCCTTATCCCCATTTCCTTCCTCTTCCTCCCGAGTTTCTCCTTTGTCCCGAAACCCTAGCTCACCGAACCACTCGTCGTCGCCGGTGGAGGTCGTTCCTGAGTCATTGGCTTGGTCGAGTTGAATTGCCGCGTCACCCTCTTCATCTTAGGATACTCAATCGAGACCGGGGAGCTCCAAATTGATGCAGCCGAGCCATCACCTTCCGCCGGTGATCGATGGAATTCACGACGAATAGCTCATATCGGGGCGCCACTGTCCTCTTCGACTACCACAACAACATCTGGGTGAGTGTACGCATCTCCCCATGCTCTCTAATCTCTCCCTCTCACCGTGTATCGTCGTAGCACCGTAGTCCACCGCCGGCCGCAGTAGGTGGTTGTCGGAGTAGCTCCGGTTACCAAAGGTGGGTGGCGCCACCACTATTAGGTTCGCCTCGGCCTCCTTGTTCCAACGCAACCCTCCACAGCCGCGCATGCAACCAATCGACCAATCGATTCTTGATCTGTGAGGATCAGCTCGTGATGACGTCACAATAACGTAGTGCTCACGTCACCCCTTGCCTAGTCAACAAAATTTGACTTGGTTCATAGCTTGCGTGGCATCCAGCGTGGTCTATGCCCCACCTGTCACTGACTGGGGCTAGGTTAGTGTGCGGTATAAAAAGTTAGTGTCTATTTAGAAAATAAATAAAACAATATAAATTCAAACACAAATAATTTCCAAAAATTAAATAAAATGATTAAACCTTAGAAATTCAATAACTTTTGTATTATAAATCAGAAAAATATGTTTCATATATGAAAATGTTTAGAAAAATAAAATCTATAATTAAAATTTATTATCAAACATTATTATGTTAATTATTTAAATAATTATTATTTAATAAAGGTTTTATAAGTAATAATACTTTAATAATTCATATTTTAATATTGGTAATTGTTAAAAATATAAATAATATATCAAAACACTTAGAAAAATAAGAACTAAAATGTAAAACAATAAACATAATTATTGTATGATACGCCCAATTAGCATCACCTTTCTATATTATAATTTACCTAAATTCATTTATATTTGTCTTATTATGAGGTATTACTTATGTCTTTTATACCGTTTTTGCATGTTGGATGATTCTTGGAGGATGGACTGCCGGAGTCTGGATTCTGATGGAAAAGAAGGCGTTTTGATGCAATTTCTTGAAGATCAGAAAAATACCAGAAAAATATGGGAAATATTATTTTTCCAGAAGATTGAGGAAGCCAGAAGGAGCGAAGAAGAGCCGCAGGGGGCCCACACCCCCTAGGTACGGGCCCACCCTGGGCCGTGCCTAGGGTAGGTGTGGCCCACCTACCCGTCTCCGACTCCGCCCCTTCACCTATATATTCCCTACGGAACCCTAAGGCTAGGGAGCGACCACAGATATATTTTTGGCGCCTCAGGGGGGGGGGGGGGAGAAAACACCAAGAGAGATAGATCTCTCCGACAGAAAGATTTCTACCGGGGGAATTCCTTCCCGGAGAGGGGAGATTGTTGTCGTCAACACCATCGTCAAGCTAGGCTTCATCAGGATCATCATCATCATCTCATCTCCATCAGCACCATCATCACCACTCCGTTCCGCTGTAACAATTGTGTTGGATATTGCTTTAATTCTTAGGGGAAACTTTCCCAGTGTTAATTACTATTGTAGTTGATGCTTGTGAGTGGAACCATTGGATTATTGTTTATGTTTAGATTGTTATCCATTATCATATCATCTTTGATCTTGATCCATATGATGTCTTGTGAGTAGTTCGTTTAGTTCTTGAGGACATCGGTGAAGTCATGTTGTTATTAGCGGATTTGTGTTGAGTTATTATACAATGGTTAGTATTTAAGTTGTGGTGCTATTCTTCTAGTGGTGTCATGTGAATGTCAACTACATGATACTTAACCATTTATGGGCCTAGGGGAATGCATTGTATATTTGGCTACTAATTGTGGGGTTGCTGGAGTGACAGAAACCTGAACCCCCGTTAGGACACCTTTGCACAAGGGAGCGTAGGATCTCAGAGTTTAAGGCTGTGGTTAGATTTATATCTTAATTACTTTTTTGTAGTTACGGATGTTTGCAGGGGGTTTAATCACAAGTATATATTAGTCCGAGTAAGGTCGGTACATTAGCACACCCACACAACACTTACAACACCAAAGAAGATTACTTAGCTATATGAAGCGAAAGCACTTGACAGAATTCCCATGTGTCATCGAGAACGCTTGTTCCTTATAAGTATTTCCACCAGCTTGTCCTTTGCTAAGAAAGGATTGGGCCACTTGCTCTGTTTGTTTGTTGTCTTTATTACTTGCTCTTTGTTTTGTTGCCTTATCAGAAAACCACTAAAAATCCGTTTACTAAGTATTCACAGGGATTTCCTGCTCCATACCACTGTTCAGCACCTTCTGATCCTCGTTGGGATTGACACTCCTATTTATAGAAAGTACTATGATACACCCCCTATACTTGTGGGTCATCAAGACTATTTTCTGGCGCCGTTGCCAGGGAGTGAAGTGCTATTGAAGAGTGGAACTGGTAAAGGAAACTTCTACTATGAGTATTGCTTTTGTTACTGCTTGTTACTTTGTTTCCAATATGGATAACCCACTTGGTTTTCTGTTTAAGAAAACTACTACCACTGCTAGGGTAGTAGATGAACCACCACCTGTTGAGATAGATCCTTTTAAGATACCTACAAGTATTTTTGATCGTGTTATGGATAATTATTATTTTGGGGATGGAACTGTCCATCCTGGTGATCATTTGCTTTTTATCCATGAATTATGCGGGTTGTTTAAGTGTGCAAGTATCACAACTGAACATGTGAAGAAGAAGTTACTCTCTATATCCTTGAAGGGGAGAGATGAAGAATGGTATAAGCTGCTGAAGAATGGACAATCCATGGAATGGGAGGAAATGACATATCTCTTTTATTCTAAATTTTATCCTCCCAGTGAGATTCATAAGGATAGAAATCTCATATATAACTTCGGGCCTCGTGATGGAGAGAGTACAGCTCAAGCTTGGGGGATATTGAATTTACTAATGCTTAAATGTCCTATTCATGAACTCCCTAACAATATTATTCTCAATAACTTTTATGCTAGGCTTTCTCTTCATGATAAAGATTTACTAGATGCTTCTTGTGCTGGATCATTTACACGCATGAAGGAAGAAGCTAAATGGGATCTACTAGACCGTATTCAAGAAAACACTGAAGCTTGGGAGAATGACAAAGGAAGAAAGTCAGGTATAAACTATGATTATGAATGCATTAAATATTTTATGGTACTGATGACTTCCGTGATATTAGCAATGAGTTTGGTCTTGATTCCCAAAGTATTTCCAACTGTTTTAAGGCCTTTGCCTCTTACATAGAAATTCCCCAAAAGAAGTGGAATAAGTACCATGCTCCTTATAAAGATGTTGTTAATCATGTTCCTGTTAGAAGTGATGAAGTTTGTACTACTAATCATATTGTGCCTGAACCTTATGTTGAGAAAATACCTTTACCAGCTAAGGTAAAGGAGTATTCTATGATGATTAGTGCAAATAATAAAGGTACAAAGAAAACTATGGAGCCTGATGAGCAATTGAATATTGAACCTATGGTAGCTATTGTGAAAGATCTTGATGCTAGAAATATAGAGGGTGAGCACATTGTCTTCTGTGAATACGCTTCTAATATTATCTCTCATCCTAGTAAGGCTAGAAAAGCTAGTGTTCCTGTGCTTTCTGTTAAAATTGGTAAACATTGCTACTATTGTTTATGTGATATTGGTGCTAGTTCTAGTGTTATTCCTTATGAGCTTTATAGGGAAATTATACATGAAATTGGTCCTTGTGAGCTGGAGGACATTTATGTGGTTATTCACCTTGATAATAAGGAAACCATTTGCCCTATTGGTATTGTAAGAGATGTGGAGGTTCTTTGTGGTAAGACTAAGTATCCTGCTGATTTTCTAGTGCTTAATTCTGCAGCTAGCAAAACTTGTCCTATCATTTTTGGTAGACCTTTCTTGAACACTTGTGGAGCTATTATAGATTTTAAGAAGGAGAAAGTTTTAACTAAGTTTGATGGATATTCTTATGAGTTTAACTTCTCCAAATTTGCTCAAGCTCCTTGTGAAAACAGCTTGCCTAATAAAGATTTCAGGATGGAACAACTTGCTTCTATTGATCCAGTCTATGACCTTGGACCTCTTTTTGATGACTGTAAGTATGATCATTCTGATGGTAAAGTTATTGCCAGTGACAGTTATATTGTCAACTTTATTCAAAGTGCTACTGAAAGTTATTTTGAGAGAGGGAAACATGGTTTTATGCATCTCAATGATGTTAAGTTTCCCCATTTTATGTTGAAAGCTTTGAATTTGCATTTGTTTTGTCTTCCTATGATTGCGGCTTTTTGTTTCAACAATTCGTTTTCTCATGATACTCCCATGCATAGGAAGTGGGTTAGACTCAAGTGTGTTGGTTATTTGCTTCTTTATGCTCTTTTTCATGTCAAATATATATATCCCATGTGAGCATCTTTGAAAGTTTCAAGCCTAACTTAAAGGCATTAAAGAAAAGTACTTGTTGGGAGATAACCCAAGAGTTTTGTCGAGTCTTGGAAGTTATTACTTCAGTAATAACCACTCCTTATAATTTTTGTTTTGGTTTTTGTGTCAAGCCCAACTACTTTTGTGAAGTAGAGGAGTTGTGAAAAGTGGCTGTTCTGGGACATATTTTTGTGCTGCACCGTAAAAATTCGTGAGCAAACTCAGTACGTCGGATGGAGCTGTATTTTTTGAGATTGTTCTCCAAGTTGTTACCCAACGTTCATTAGTTCTGCACTTTTTGATTTGAGCAACAGAATGTTGTCAAAAAAATCAATCTTTACCTGCTGGTCTGTTTTGATAGATTTCTGCTATCATTTGCATTTGCCTCTTATAGAAGCTTTTGTTTTGATAAATTTCAGTTGAAGTGTGAACCTAAAGGTTTATTGTTTTTGCTTATAATAATGTTGACATTGAGTTTGTGCAAGGGTTTTGTAAGAAGGAAACTTCAGGAGAAGGAGAAAAGGAGTCTGCAGAGTTCGTCGTTGAATAGGTAAAAGTGGTGGAAACAGAAGGTTCGTGAAACCCCAATCTTTTTATATTTTGATGTTTTTAATACATAAGGAAGACTACGAGACGGAATAGAGGAGGACCGGAGTCCGGGGTGGACAAACCCACCCCAGGCGCGGGCCTAGCCTGGCCGCGCCTGAGGGGGGTGTGCCACCCTCGAACTCCGTCTCCGCCTTGTTTCCGTATCGGAACCTTCCTTATGCATTGAAACTTCGTAATATATAACTCCCCGGACCCCCCGAGGTTCGTGCATCGTGTTCTCATCGTGTTTTCGTTTTGATCTGTTTTTGTCAGGAAAACTTCTCAAGTTTAGAGCACCATGGTCTCCGCCAACGTCAAAGGCAAGAAGCCCGAGGAAGACGATCCTCACAAACCCAAGGAGGAGGAGATTTTGGTAGGCGATGAAGAAGACATGGAGGAGGACAAGCAACCGAACACTCGCACTACCGCCGCAAGCATTGGATTGGTGGAAAAAACCCACCAAGATTAAGAGGACAACACGGATGTCTACAGGAGGGAAACCTCCGCGTCATATTCTCGCTCCACGGACACTTCCTCCTTGTACCACTCATTCTAACCATGCTGGGAAGGAACACTATAAGAAGGAAGATTGGAGGAAAAATAACAAGGACCGGGATCCTCGGACCGAATTGATCATGAGCTGCATTGAACATAATTCGGAATTGATTCATACTCTAACTTTTGATATGGAGGATTTGAAGAAACTTATTGAAGAGCTTATAAAGAGAACACCACCACCACTGAAGGAGTAATTCGTCATCAGGTTTGGCATCCCCTTGGCTTGTTCCAAGCTTGGGGGAGTGCCACGGTATCACCACCATTATCTTTTATCTTTTACCTTTTTAGTGGATTCATATCTTTGGTAGAGAGGTTATCTTATAGTTTGGTTTGCATGTGGAAGTATCTCTTCTTTAGTTGATTATCTATATATCCCTCGGTGTGAGTGCCTTTATTGGAATATTAATGAGAAGTCTCATATTTTACTTTTTGCACTTCTTATTTTAGTTTGCAATCTCTATTATATGATGGATCTTGTTGACCAGTATTGGCATCACTTTGGGATCATCAAGTGGATCTAAATTGGTTTTGGCAAACCGAGTTCTGGTCAGTAGCAATACATTTTGATGTTTGAAAGAAAAGAGAAAAGGCTTGCAGGTATTATGTATCATTTGTTTTCTTTCTTGTTGGCTCATAAGCTTAGTATTATTTAGTTAAGATCTTTTGTGTCTTTAGGGAAGATTGCATGTTTGGCTTTATTACTTGTATGTTTGCTTGTTTCTTTCAACTCTCTTGCTTGCTACCCAGCCTTGCTAGCCAAAATCCTGTTTTGAGACGGCATACTTCTCATGTTTCGAATACCTTTGAACCAAAACCTTTGCCATTTGTCTCCACCATATCTACCTAGTAGCTTTTCGCTATTCCAAGCAAATTCTCAAGATTCATCTACCTTTCAAATTAAAAAGTATTTTGTTATGTGAAAGCTAGTTAGTAAAGCTCTCACGAACTTGATGGCACACCTTATTTTCTTTGCCCCTAATAGACTTGAACCATTGTGTCATCGAAGTTGTATATGCTTGCATCTATACGTTGGAATTAGCAGAACCGTGCTATCACGGGGAACGTTTTCAACATTGCACCTATACTTTGTACACAGTTGATATCGTGCTCTTTGTCTATGGATGTCAACAATGTGAAATAAAGAGGGAACTTGTAAGTCCATGGAGTCGGTATTTTGTGTTAGAGAAACACCTGGGCCGCTAGCCTAAGCCATGCCTAATCATGGTGGAAACTTGCAGGATCACTATAGTGAGCTATCTATGAAGCATCCTCAATAAAAAGCTATGCACATAGTAAATAAAAATATCACTGAGATGCTCATTGTCTACTTGCCTTGTCATTTTGGTTATGGGAAAGCTCCTGTACCATGTGCAAGGGGTACCCCGTTGGCGGTTCTCTATGATACACATGTACTTACAATGACAAGAACTTACAGTGCCAAAGTTGAGTAGCATGAGGAGTGGCCCTCATATTCAAGGGACATGAGATTGCCAACTTATATTTCGTCAAGCATATACTCCATCTTTGTGCACTTTAACTTTAATCATCTCAAGATGCCTATGATAGGGGCAATGAGGGCTCAAAGCTAGCAAGTACCATAATATTTTGGAAGCTCTTTATGACTTGTAATCCCTGCTACCCTATATGAAGGGACTTTTCTCCTATATTCTAAGTAGAGTCAGTAAGCCTACTTCCTCTCTATCTCCAGCAAGCATTTGAGTTGTTGTGTTTCAAGCATTCATATGGTGATTTATTCAACCATGTTCTCTATCTTCCTTGTTTGCACAAAACTCTTATCTATTGAGTATTACTTTGAAAGCCTTCATTGAAAAACCTTTTTGAGCAAAGTGTGCTCTTGTTGAAAAACTTCTACAAAAATCTTTTTGTGAAACTGTTTTCTAGGTATTCTCTGACCAAGAACAAGTTTACCAATTCCAATTATGATTTATCTTTATGCATCTCTATTGTGACTAATGTACTTGTTGCAAGCTAAGTTATATAATGGTGAGTTGCTTCATTCTGTGAGTTGTGTTATGGTAAGTGTGATGCTTCTTGTTCGTATTATTTTATCGACACTTCACTCCATAAACCTGTGGACATGTTTACTGAGCTCAGTTTTCGCTTGGGGACAAGCGAAGGTCTAAGATTGGGGAAGTTGATACGCCCAATTTGCATCACCTTTCTATATCATAATTTACCTCTATTCATTTTGTCTTATTATGAGGTATTACTTATGTCTTTTCCACTGTTTTTGCATGTTGGATGATTCTTGGAGGATGGACTGCCGGAGTATGGATTCTGATGGAAAAGAAGGCGTTTTGATGCAATTTCGCGAAGATAAGAAAAATACCATTCAAATATGGGAAAATATTATTTTTCCAGAAGATTGAGGAAGCCAGAAGGAGGAGCGAAGAAGGGCCGTAGGGGGCCCACACCCCCTAAGCGCGGGCCCACCCTGGGCCGCGCCTAGGGCAGGTGTGGTCCACCTGCCCGGCTCCCGACTCCACCCCTTCGCCTATATCTTCCCTACGGAACCCTAAGGCTAGGGGAGCAACCACAGATAGATTTCCGCCGCCTCTGGGGGGCGGAAAACACTGAGAGACAAAGATCTCTCCGGCACACAGATATCTACCGAGGGAATTCCTTCCCAGAGAGGGGAGATCGTCGCCATCAACACCATCGTCAAGCTAGGCTTCATCGGGATCATCATCATCATTATCCACACCATAATATCCATCAACACCATCATCACTACTCCGTTCCGCTATAACAATTGTGTTGGATATTGCTTTAGTTCTTAGGGGAAACTTTCCCGGTGTTAATTACTATTGTAGTTGATGCTTGTGAGTGGAACCATTGGATTATTGTTTATGTTCAGATTGTTATCCTTTATCATATCATCTTTGATCTTGATCCATATGATGTCTTGTGAGTAGTTCATTTAGTTCTCGAGGACATGGGAGAACTCATGTTGTTATTAGTGGATTTGTGTTGAGTTATTATTCAATGGTTAGTATTTAAGTTATGGTGCTATTCTTCTAGTGGTGTCATGTGAATGTCGACTACATGATACTTCACCATTTATGGGCCTAGGGGAATGCATTGTGTATTTGGCTACTAATTGTGGGGTTGCCGGAGTGACAGAAACTTGAACCCCCGTTAGGACACCTTTGCGCAAGGGAGCTTAGGATCTCAGAGTTTAAGGCTGTGGTTAGATTTATATCTTAATTACTTTCTTGTAGTTACGGATGTTTGCAGGGGGTTTAATCACAAGTATATATTAGTGCAAGTAAGGTCGGTACATTAGCACAGGTTCACCCACACAACACTTACAACAACAAATAAGAGTACTCATCTATATGTAGCGAAAGCACTTGAAAGAATTCCCATGTGTCCTCGAGAACGCTTGTTCCTTACAAGTATTTCCACCAGCTTGTCCTTTTCTAAGAAAGGATTGGGCCACTTGCTCTGTTTGTTCGTTGTATTTATTACTTGCTCTTTGTTTTATTGCCTTATTAGAAAACCACTAAAAATCCGTTTGCTAAGTATTCATAGGAATTTCCTGCTCCATACCACTGTTCAGCACCTTCTGCTCCTTGTTGGGATCGACACTCCTATTTATCGAAAGTACTACGATACACCCCCTATACTTGTGGGTCATCATTGTATCACTTAATTAAATGTTTATTATTTATTAAGTATTTATATAGTAATAAATTTTATAAAAAACATATCTTAATATTTATAAATCACAAAAATAAGTGTAATATACCAAAATGATCACAAAAATAAATATCTACATGTTAAAAATATAACATTCTATTTTTGAAGTAAATAAAAACTTAATACTCTAATAACTTTAATTTAAATCTAATTTCCTTAATTGATAATTCATATAAGGGTAAATAAAATTTGCTAATATTTCTAAAATTAGCCAATTGAGGTCTAATAAATAGTATTAGTCTTAAATATTGATAAGATGAAGTCAAAATGGTTCAACACATTTTAAATAAAAATTTATTGAATTATCATTCAACCATAAGTATAGATTATTTCCTCAAAAGATCCTTATCAATTATAAAATCTTCAAGAATAATTTGTCACTAAAGAAAATATTTTCCATTACTTCAACCACTATAGTGAATCCATAAGTATTTAAGTAATATTATTTCCTTGTTTACAAACCATAACCATTCATTTATAAAAAGATAAATGATTCTATTCCATTATAGTATTGAGAAACACTACTCAAATAAAAGTAATACCATTCTGATACGTCAGAAACGTATCTATAATTTTTGATGTTCCATGCTTGTTTAGTATCTACTTTGCTTTGCTTTGTCTACACTTTGAGGTGCTTTTTACATGTTTTCTGGTACTAACCTATTAACAAGTTGCCATAGTGCCAGTTGCCTGTTTTCTGCTGTTTTTGGTTCCAGAAAAGCTAGTAAGGAAATATTCTCGGAATTGGACGGGACAAACGTTAAAGTCAATAAATTTCCGTGGGGAACAAGATGTCCATAGGGGAGATGGAGAAGCGGGCCAGGGCGGCCACACCCCCTAGGCGCGGGTGGGCCCTGCCCTGCCGCCTAGGCAGGGTGTGGGGCCCCTGGCCACCTCCTCGGCCTCCCCCTTCACCTATAATAAGCCCCCGATGCCTAAACCCTAAGTATCCGATCAATATTTCACGAAACCTTCTGTAGCCGCCGCCACCGTTGTCCCTAGATCGAGGGGGATCTGAAGTTTTCCCGGCACCCTGCCGGAGGGTAGATCATCCTGGAGGCCTTCTCTCCGGTATGATGCATGAGTAGTTCCACCTTGGACTATGGGTACATGTAGTAGCTAGATGGTTGTATCTCCTCCTTTGTGCTTTCATGTATAGATCTTGTGAGCTCTGTTCATGATCAAGATCTAATCTATTTGTAATCATGCATGTTGTGTTTGCGGGGATCCGATGGATATTGAGATTATTATGTTGGTTGGATTAATAATTTTGTCTTTATGATTCTATCATGTCTGTGTTGTTTTTGATCTTGCATGCTCTCCGTTGTTAGTAGCTATCTTGGCCAAGTAGTTGCTAGTGACTCCAAGTGGGGGTATTTATGCTCGATAGTGGGTTCATGCCTCTAGTTTCCAAGGGAAGTGACAGAAATCTCTTCGGTTGTAGATGTGCTGTTGCTACTAGGGATAAAACAACGATCTCTTGTTCATGGAACATGTGGACTGTTTCCCTTACACACTTTGCTTAAAGCAGTTGTCTGTTGCTTGCAACTAAATACTGAAGGGGGTTCGGATGATAACCTGAAGGTGGACTTCTAGTCATAGATGTAGTTGGATGGCGGTCTATGTATCTTGTTGTATTGCCCAATCAACCTCATAGGATCTTTCTGGCTAGTAATTGCATTGTTATGCCTTGCTTAGTTCCTGTCAATTGCCCCACTGTAATTTGTTTACCCTTCATGCCATGTTGTTTATCTACGGAGAGCACCTCTAGTGAACTATGGACCCCGGTCCAATCTTTACCATTGATACATCTTCCACTGTTACTTGTTTACTTGCTGCAAACCTTACGTTCCACACCATACGTTTAATCCTTTGTTACAGCAAACCGGTGAGCTTGATAACCTCACTGATTCGTTGGGACAAAGTCTTGAGTTTGTGTTGTGTAGGTCTCCACGTTGTTTGCAACACCTGTGTGACGTTTCCTTCCTCCTTATGGTTCGATAACCTCGGTCTCAACTGAGGGAAAACTGTCTGCTGTGCTCTTCACACCCTGCGCTTGGTTTTACCAACAAAGTTCTACGTCGAGCACCGTCAAGTCTTTCTGGCGCCATTGCCGGGGAAGCTAAGGACGTCTTCACAAGGGGAGTCCTTCACTTCCTTTATCTTTACTTTGTTTTTAGTTTACTTTGTTTCTTTTGC
The DNA here is from genome assembly GCA_916181665.1 of Avena sativa. Classification (NCBI taxonomy): domain Eukaryota; kingdom Viridiplantae; phylum Streptophyta; class Magnoliopsida; order Poales; family Poaceae; genus Avena; species Avena sativa. The sequence continues at coordinate 178,027,441 of OV702284.1, read as the reverse complement.
TTGGTTTTGTTTGACTTTTCAAAAAACCCCAAAAAATTAGTCTAGTTTGGTTTGCTTTCTTTATGCAAAAACACAAAAAAATTAGTTCCTGCTCTAGCTCTTGCTGCTGTTTTTGGCTTGCCCACCTTTGCCAAAATGAACTCTGCTGAGAACACCAAGTTGTGTGACTTCACTAGCACCAACAACAATGATTTCCTAAGCACTCCTATTGCTCCACATGCTCCCGATGCTACCTTTTATGAAATTAAGCCTCCTTTGTTGAATCTTGTGACGAGAGAGCAATTTTCTGGTGCTAGTTCTGATGATCCTGCTGCCCATCTCAATTGCTTTGTTGAACTTTCTAAGATGAAAAAGTATAAGGATGTAGATGGAGATATTAGTAAGCTCAAGCTTTTGAGAGGAAAAGGTAAAGAATGGTTGCTATCTTTGCCTAAAAATATGATGATTCTTGGACTAAGTGCAAAGATGCTTTTATTGGAAAATACTATCCTCCTGCTAAGATTATATCTATGAGAAGTGACATTATGAAATTTAAACAACTTGATAATGAACATGTTGCTCCAGCTTGGTAAAGAATGAAGTCTTTGGTTAAGAATTGTCCCACTCATGGACTCACTGCTTCGATGATTATCCAGACTTTCTATGCAAGTTTGAACTTCTCCTCAAGAAATCTGTTGGATTCAGCTGCTGGAGTGTGGCATCCCGCAAAACCACTACTAGAAAATCGCGTTGAATTTGTGCATTGCATCGTCATCATCATGCATTGTTTGTCTAAAACTATTTTGGCAAAGCCCGTTTTGTTTTCTAAAACGCCCCATCTTTATTCAAACGCCAAACCCGGGTCTCCGGATTATTTTGTTTTGGCTGCTATCGGTTTGCAAACGGTCCATTTAAAGTAAATAAAATATTAAATTATTTTTTAAGTGGGGCAGTCGGACGGGCCGAATGACCCGAACGACCACCCCAGAAATTATAATCGGTCCAACCAACCAGTCCTACCCATAATCCTAAACCACCTAAAACTCTACCCACACACCCCCTCCACCTCACCCCACCCAATGGCATGCCGCCACCTCACCCTCTTCCTCACCCCCTCCAACCAGGTGCTGCCACCTCACCCCCCATCTCTCTCTCCCCTCCACCTCACTCTCAACCCACTCACACACACAGCCCCACAAGCACACACACCACTCACCCTGGCCACACAACAACCACACACGCACGCCAGTACCACCACCCACCCGATCCCCGGGCCCCGCCCCTGGGCCCCACGCACGCTTCCCACGCGCACGCACGCGACCGCCCCACCCCGCTCGTCCTCTCTTCCCCCGGCCCCTGTCTTCTTCCCCGCCAGGCACCACCCCGACCCCGGCCTTCTCTCCCCTCCGGCCGGCGTCCCCTCTCCCTCCTCTCACCTCGCCCCGTCGCCCCGCTCCACCACCCCCCACCTCCTCTCGCGCTCGCCGCCCCACCGCGTCCTCCCCGCCTCGCCGGTCCTCCCCTGCCCGCATCCACCGCCGCTTGCCCTCACCCTCCTCTCCGGCGCCGCTCCTCTGCCCCGCCTCCGACCGGCCTCGCTCGCCCCGTTCCTCCCCGAGCAGCGCCCCGGCGCCTCCCTTCCGCGCCCGCCGCCGCCAGGCATCCTCCGCCCGAGCCTGCGGTGCTCCTCCTCTCGCCGCGGCTCCGCGCGCCCCGCCGGCCCCGCTACCTCTCGTCGGCGTGCCGCCAGCGCTGCTCCTCTCCGCCGTCGCCAGGCCGCCGCCCCGCTCCTCCGGCCGCTGCAGCGAGCCCCGCCACCGTCTGCGCGCGACCGCGCCTGAGCCTCCCGCCTCCGCCGCGTCTGTGCGCCGGCCGACCTCGCCCTCCTCCGCCGCCATCGACCTGGAGCCCAGCGTCCGCCTCTGTACGCTGCGCTCGTCTTCGCCAATGGCCCAAACCGCCGGCAGGGCAGCAAGGCATAAGCACAAGGCCAGCAGCTCCTTGATGGTTGGCGAGGGTGGTATTGCGGTGTGGTGTTGAGCTGTTTTGGAGGCCGACGCGAGAAGCTGAACCCCAAAGACCGTACCGATCCCGACGTCCAAAGACCGCACCCCCTGGACCCGAGGACGCGAGAAGTTCGAACCACCGAGATCGACATCATCGACCAGATCCGATGAAATCCCCGACGCCCACACGAGTTTGCCATCGACAACAAAGTCGGAGTCCAAGCTTTCCTCCATGGAAGCCAAGCACACCGAACCCGGAGTTTGCCGCACAGATGCCAAGATCTCCTGACGCCGAGACTCAAGTCCGACACCGACAATCGAAGCCGGAACCGACAATTTTGCCTACCCGGACACCGTGCGACAAGTACTCCTTCCCCGGACGCCGAGCCCGGACCCGACGACCGCCAAGATCGCCACGAGAACTACAAGTACTTCATCCTGTATGCCAAGACCGACTCGATGGCGCGGACCTGACAAGATCAGCGCGACAACAAGAACGACAGCGACTAGGAGAATCCGATGCGCCCCTGACGCCGGACCAAGACCTGCTTCCCGGATGCCGAGATCGCCGACACAGAACCACAAGATCTACTTCGCGGGCACCGGGCGACAAGACCTACCTCCGTTATCCGAGAACGTTTCCGCCGAGACCGATCCGTCGAACCCTGGACCCTGCCGAACCCCAAACCCCCGGATACCCAAGATCTGCCGAACCCTAATGTGTGCCCCTTTTCCCGAGCCCCTATTTTATAAATGCTAAGTAAAAAAACCTGTTGCATAATAATCATTCATCTCGCATACATATTCGTGTGGTTTGGGGGCCTTAGGCCGATTCACCTCTTAATTAAATATGGGGCCCATATGCGGGCAAATCTAGTCTCATATCGGCCTCATTTAAATTGGTGTAGCGAACCGGTTACTTATTTTTCCATGTTAAAACAACATTTAAATTGCGGGGTAAACAAACAACATGAACCATCTGATTAATTGTCGGGACCCCGGTTCCGCTTAATCTGACCTAATTGCATTGCACTTTTGCCATGTCATGCATCATACATGCATCATGCCGATCTTCTGCCTTTGAATTAAATATTGCATCCAGTGTTTCTTCTAGTGCTTTGCTTCTTCGCGGTTAAGGCCGTTGAGTTGATGCGAGTGTCGACCCGATCTTCGGTTGAACCTTCGGCATGTTTTCAGGCGAGCATCTCCCCCTTTCTACCTATCTTACTTTTATAGTATTTATTCCCTCCTGTTGATCTATTGCTATCTGTGTTGCGATGCTCTAGTGTTTCGTACCCGTGATATCCCTTGCAGCCCTATATTACCTTGGACACATCCTATTTACCTGTTGTTTGTTAGATAGTTGGACTTGCGCGTCGTAGTCGCCTGCTCAAGTGCTGTTGCGTGTCGTCAATCGCCACAGTTGTTGGAGCCTTGTCGCATGCTTGTTGTTGGAGATGATTATGGTTTTACTTATCGCACACTTTAATTCCTGTTTAACAACTAAAATTGAAATAAGCAGAGGCATCGGTGGGTGATAGAAAATATTTGGTTTCCGAACGCCCACTTGTGTCCCGTAGGACCCCGAGTACTTGATACCTGTTCCTTGATTTATCGCGCTATCCACATCCGGGAGGTATATGGGACCCCCCTGAGCCAGAGCTTGATTCAGTCTTATTTCTTGGGGCCACAAACTAGTTTGAGGTTTTATTTACGATCCTGTACTTATGCCATGCTACTGCTTTATTTACGATTGTGCGAGGAGCACACTGTACTGTTTAGGATCGGGACACGTTTACGCGGTGTCGACAAGCCCAGCCACACTTTCGGGTTCCCAGTCGCTCACAGCCGTCCACCCAAACCTTGAGTCCGTCTCGGAGCTAGCTTACTTCGTTGCGGGTTCTACTTAAGGGGTGGCCCCCTGAAATAATTCTGAATCCTGTGATTGCTTTGTCGTGAAGGCCTCGTTGGGTTTTGTTTTGGTTTTTCCGAGGTTGATCGAGTGTGTGTTGCTATTTGTGCACCCCGGCCGGGTTAAAACTTTCTGAAAGCCGTGTCCGCGGTTATGGACGACTTGGAGCACAGTATCTCGACCATAGACAAGCATACTAAAGTTTATATCTCTAAACTTGACTTTATAATGACTAGTAATCAGCTTCACTATAATGGAATGGCTAATAATACTGCCCACCATTGCTTGTTGAAGTGTCGCTTGCGACCATTGTATCTGACTAGTAAGTATTGCAACTACAACGGAATGGCTAAGTAAAAGTACCAACAACTGCTGGGTTTTGGGTTATCTCATGCTACCTGTATCTGACTAGTAAGTGTTGCCACTATAACGGAATGGTTAACTAAAAGTGCCCACTGCTTACTTTATCAGAACGATTATCTAAACCTGACTAGTAAAGTGCCGCAACTATAACTGAATAAGTAAAACTGCCAACTGTGTGAGTTCCTCGGTTGACTTCCTCATTGGTCTCGAGGGGGAAACGCCAGGATGGGTTTGTTTGTTGATAGTATCAGGTTGGTTCCGGATAGGTCCTTCTTACCCCCCTCTGATTTGCCGCCAGTTGTATCGAGTCTCTATAGGTTGTTTAGTGCATGCTGCCGCTGCCGCTCAGTCCACCATACCTATGTAGGCGAGGACCGCCGAATTCTAGTCTCGCCGTGTACTGGCCTCAGTACTGACGCTCTTCTTTTTCCTTTGCCCTTTGTCGGCACCCCTTTTGTTAAACAGGTTTTGAGATCGACGTCGTTAGCAGGGTTACCCTTCCGGCTTGGCCTGGGCAGGGTTATGGACGCCATTGGTTATTCTTCAGGGCTCTTAGCCCCATTTGCATCTTGTCCGTAGTCGGACGCCCTATCATTTTCAAGGTGATTTGGATCTTTGTATATTATATCTGTATTCTTGACTCATGGAGTCGCTGCTGTATATATATCTGTTCTGTGGGTCCCATCGAGGACTGTTGTGTAATGTTATTACTTCGTTTTCCACCCGCACGAAAGTGCCTGGTGGGCACCTTTGAATCGTTTCTATGCGGGTTTGGCGGTTTTCGCTAAAACTTGCATAGGGCCGATTCTGAGGGTGTTACATGGAGGTACCTTCATGGGCCTCACTTTGGGTGCTACAACAAGGCTCCTTGATAATGATAATATGATGGTTAACTACTCTAAATGGCGCGTTGAGAGAGCTCCACATGGTAAGAAGGTAAATTCTGTTGAGGAAACTTCCTCTTTGAGTGATAAGATTGTTGTTATTATGGCTATGCTTGTTAATGGGAAAGCTCCTTTAGATCCTAATAGTGTTCCCTTAGCCTCTTTGGTTGCTCAAGAAGAGCAAGTTGATGTGAACTTCATTAGAAACAACAATTTCAACAACAATGCCTATAGGAATAATTTTGGTGGTAACGACAATTATATGCCTTATCCTCCTAATAATGGTAATTCCTATGGAAGTTCTTACAACAGTGCTAGAAGTCCCCCCTATGAACTTGAAACCATGATCAAAGACTTTATTACTAAACAAACCATTTTCAATGAGGCTATATAGGGAAAGCATTTAAACGTTGAGAAAAATATATCCTCTTTGTCTAAAGCTTAGTCTTCCTTGATTAATAAAATGGCCGCTAAACCTGAAACTATGGAAAGTACCTTTGCTGCCACTCATGCCATACAAGTTACTATTGATGAAAATGTTAGGCTGTTAGCTCAACTTCATACTAAGTGGGAAAGGGAAGCTGAAATTGATAGAAACAATAGGGTGTGCACTATCACCACTAAACCACAAGTAGTCCCTGTTCCTCCTCCTACTATGCCTAAGCCTATTGAGCCTACTACTTGTGATGCTAAGTTTGATTTTGATATTGATGGTTGCAATATTTCTGAAGTGATTATGTTCCTACAAAAGCTTGCTAGAAGTCCTGATGCTAGTGGTATGCATGTTGCTTTCACCAAATACATTACAAATGCTCTTGTTAAGATTAATGAAGAGAAGCTAAAACACAAAGCCTCTATTCCTAGGAAAGCAGAAGATAGTTTGGAACCCATTATTAATATGCAAGTGAATTACTTTGATCTCAAAGCTTCATGTGATCTTGGTTCTAGTGTCTCTATTATGCCTAGGAAGATTTATGAAATGCTTGATTTGCCACAATTGGAAGATTGTTATTTGGATGTCCCACTCAATGATAATGATAAGAAGAAACTCATGGGGAGTATTAATGATGTTCTCATTATGGTTAACAATGCTTATGTCCCTGTTGATTTCTATGTTTTGGATGTTGAATACAATGCTTCTTGTCCTACTACTTTGGGAAGACCTTTTCTTAGAATAGTTGGTGCACACATTGATATGAAAGAAGGCACCATCAAATATCATTTTCCATTCAAGAAAGGTATTGAACACTTACCTATGAGGAGAGAGAAGTGGATTTTTTCTCCTCCTTTGAAAGCAAGGTTTGATGTTAATGCTTCATTTGAACTTGATCCTTCTTGCTTCTTGTGCCTAACTTAAAGACGTTAAAGAAAAGTACTTGTTGGGAGATAACCCAAGAGTTTCCTTGAGTCTTGGAAGTTATTACTTCAGTAATGACCTCTCCTTATCCTTTTTGTCTGCGTTTTGTTCCAAGAATGACCTCTAATGAGAGGGAAGTAAGATTTGGGGAGTTGCTGTCCTGAAACAGATTTCTGTCCTCCACCAAAAAAATTCATGAGGAGTCTCTGTAACTTGGATTGAGCTCAAAATTTACGAATAAACCCCCAATATGTTAGCTAACTTTAGTTAGTTCAAAACTTTTTGATTTGAGCAACATAAGATGTTTGAAAAAATTGGTTTCTACCTGCTGGTCTGTTTTGACAGATTTCTGCCATTATTTGCATTTGCTTCTTATTGATTCCTTTTTGAGTTCTCTTTAAGGTAAATTGAGCTTTTTGAAGGAGTTACTAAAGTAGCTTGTGATTTTAGTGAAAAGCCTTGCTGTTCCAAAGCTTTTCCAGAGGTCTAATATCTTTTGAATATGCTAATGTTGCTAATGAAGATTGTGTGAAGTTTTGTATGAAGGAAAAATTTCAGGTGTAGAGAGAGAATGATGTAATGAGATGAAGAATGGACAAAAGCTCAAGCTTGGGGATTCCACCCTGGTGTCACCCCAAGAAATATCCAAGAGGTACAGGCATCAAATCTTTGGGATGCCCAAGGCATCCCCTTCTTCATCAATAAAAAGCTCAGGTATGTCTAGACACTTTGTTTTTATTGTTTCATGCACTGTTGTGTTGTTCTAGGAGCGTCTTAGTTTTTTTTTGCTTTGCTTAGTTTGTTTAGTTTGCTTGAGTAGTTTGGACCGGTCAACACCCGGATTTTTAATCCCAGATGCCTGTTATGCCATACATCGCAATCCTAGGATTACCATTTTTGCGAGACATAACAGATTTGATATCACAGTACATCATCCATTACAAGCCATACATAAGGTCTTACACAAATAAGGATCTCATGATCCAGTTCTTAATACAATTCAAGCAGCGGAATAACATAATAGTTACGATAGCATAAGCGAAGCTCCATCTTCAGGGTCATAGGCAATGCTGACGATGGGAGATGATCCTAGTTGTTGTAACCTTCCTGCGGTCCGTCATCCTGATACTCCTCTTCATAGTCTGGCCACGGGAATAGCTAGGGACAAAGCCATGAGTACTCGTTAAGTACTCGCAAACTAATACTAACAAGTGAAGTGGTTTTGAATAGGATATACTAAGCTCTAGGGTTGTTTTGCAAAAAGCCAGATTTACATCTACTAAGTTCAAACGCAAAGAAAGCTAGTTGAAAGTTTTATAACCTCTAAGTGGGAAACTTGAATTTCATATCATAACTCTGTTGTGGTCAAGTCAAAGTCACAAATCATTTAACAATTCATTTTGAAAACATCTGACAGGGGAACAGTATGGCCACTCCAACTGTCCATAACCACTGACACAGCTATTCGAATAGTTTGACACTCTGCAGAGATTGTACACTTTCACCACAACATTCGATACATCCGTCAGGAACAATCCTGAATTCACCATACTCAGTATGCAGATAATCAATCCTAACCTTTCAATTGCACGCCCTAGTATAGGCACCTCTCCTGTGAGTTTGGCCTCCCAACCATGACCAACTGTCATCTTGGGAACTGCACAGGTGGACAATCTTCACAAGGTAGCCTCAGCTTAGACCTTGGCCGCAAGGGAACCCATACTAAGGTATATAAATTTCCAGTCAAGCCCTACCCAAATTTCGGGTTTATGGTTGTACGGTAAAATTGGAATGGTATCGCATCCCGACAACCATCAGTTTTATAAAGGGCTAAGGCTCATGCCTTAACATTTTCATCACCAAAATCATCTGGTGTTCGAGAACACATGTCAAAACATTTCAGTAGAATGACTCATCATTCTAAGGTTTTCATAACCATTTTCACCAAGTGTTCCCATCTAAAGTTGATCAAGTTTTATGCTTAGCACTAGCATCTACAAGTGGGCATAAATACTAATGATGGGTAATAAACTAGTGGGGATTTACTAAGTCCAATCTTGTAACTACCTCGGTGAATTACGCTCCTAGTTGCAAGCCTGGATGAGCGGAAATGGTTGAAATAGTACGGTGGGGCCCAAATGCCACTCACAGGTAGACCTTTCGGCCGTCCCAACCATTTCCGAACATCCAGACAAGAACGGGCGGTGTAATCGGCAGGCGAAGGGATCAACTACATACACAAATGAGTATGTATGCAAGCCACCATACAACAGTACATCAGAGCCATTCCAACTAAAAAGAAAGGAAATATAGCAACGCCATACGGCAAGATTCAAATGTCCTAGATAGATATAATAGTTCAGGATATCTCCTCATACATCAAACATCAGAGTATCAGGCGGAAGCGGCAAACAAGATCCGAGTACAGATAAGAAGCAAATCGGCATAAGATGCCCCATAAATAAACACATCCCGCCCACAGATCTCACGGATCCCCGTTCCCGTAATCTCTACACCGAACGATCGTTGCCCACATCGTCCGCCTCCTCCACCCAGTATCCATCTTGTGAGTGTACCTGTTCATCTGAATCAAATAATTTATCGTGTGAGACCCTAGGGGTACTCAGCAAGTCTTTATGCCTCTAAAGGGGACACAACCTGGGGTGACGCAATTGCAGCAAAAGATAAACCCTAACAATTCTATAGGTACCCGCTAACCATCCGCCTAACCAAAGATAGACGGATGTCCGTGAATTAATGACAACAGTTATAACAGTAATATCAACAGATCCATCCTCCTCCTCGCTTACCAACGAGGAAGCGGACGAACAACCCCCATCCGTTGGCAGTTTTATTATCCATTCCATGAGTGTTGCACTATTTACTAGTCAGTTGCTTAGTCAAATTAAAAGCGGTACTTTAGTTATGCTTGTCTATGATCGAGAAACTGTGCTCCAAGTCGTCCATAACCGCGGACACGGCTTTCAGAAAGTTTTACCCTGCAGGGGTGCACAAATAGCAACACACACTCGATCAACCTCGGAAAAACCAAATCAAAACCCAACGAGGCCTTCACGACAAAGCAATCATAGGATTCAGAAATATTTCAGGGGGCCACCCCATTAAGCTACCCGCAACGAAGTTAGCTGACTTCGAGACGGACTCAAGGTTTGCGTCAGTGGGTGTAAACGACTGGGAACCCGAAAATGTGACTGGGCTTGTCGATACCGCGAAAACACTCCGCTTACCTAAACAGTACAGGTGCTCCTCGCACAAACGTAAATAAAGCAGTAAAGCATGGCATAAGTACAGGATAGTAAATAAAACCTCAAACTAGTTTGTGGCCCCAAGAAATAAGAATGAATCAAGCTCTGGCTCAGGGGGGTCCCATAAGCCTCCCGGATGTGGATAGCGCGAATATTCAAGGAACATGAATCAAGTACTCGGGGTCCTACGGGACACAAGTGAGCAGGAAAAACCAAATAGCAGATATTGCTCACCGGTGCCACTTTCATTAGTTATCCCATTACTACTCAGGTTAAGTTGTTTAGGTACCTCGTTATCCATCAGACACTCACATACCCTACACATGCTGTTCTACGACTCGCATGGCTCAAACAACTCCTGTAGTAATGGCTCATGGGATGGAGGAACAAGCTTCGGTGGGGTTTAAAAGTAAAGGCTATGCAATACTTGGGATTCAATTTAATGCAATCGCGACTCAATGATGCAAGAATAAGATAGAGGCAATAGGTACTATATGTATCCAAGCATGTGGTAGTGCTTGCCTGGCAGCTCAGTTGAAGCGAGAGAAGGATCTGGGTAGTGCTCCTGGGTTTCTTGGTATATCCCCTGCTCAGCGTCTATTCGAAGAAGAACCAAACAAATAAGGGCCACCATAAATAAAGTGCACAAGCTTATGAATTAAATGCGGCAAGCAAACAATCATGCCATGATGAATGATGCACAATTTGCAGGGCAATAGAGTAGCATGGCATGGGTGAGGTGTAGAATACAAGAAATAAACATTTTATTGAGTTTTGGTCACATTTTATACCCAAATAAGTTTCTGTACTCTTTATATTTATATGATGCATGCTGCAAAACAGAAGATGGAATGCATAAACAGAAAGGTCTCGTCGAGCTAATCAATTTAGACATATTATTTGTTAAATTTGGAGTTATAAGTCAAAAGTTATTAATTAATTAAGAAAAGGGCATTTTATTGTAATTTAATTCAACTTGAAATTTTAAGTGCCCAAAATACATTTTGGATGGCATAGTTGAAATCCTCACATTTTTCTGATTTGAAAACATATATTAATTGTATTATTTGGATTTATATTTTGAAAGTTATATTAAAACAGATTTAAATTTGAATTTAAAAATAATTTGAAAAGATTTGAATTGTAACAGGAAAACAGAAATACTTTTGTTACTTGACCCAAACTTAGCCACAGTCAGTGACAAGTGGGGCCAAGCTGACTGGGCAACGCAGCGCTCAGAAAAGCTTCTGTACCGCAGCCTTAGCTAGCTCTGGTCGCTGACCGGTGGGTCCGTCGGTGGGGCCGGGCCCACATGACAGCGAGAGGGGAGGGTCAGCCACGTGTCGCGGCGGAGGGAGCGCGGGTTGAGGCGGTGGAAACTGGGGTACCTTTTTGCAAAACGGCTGGGAGGCTGACAGGTGGGAATAGCTGGACCACGGGTTGCGAGACAAAAAGGTGGGGGGGGGGGGTGGGGTATCTGCAAGAAGGCCATTGCTACTGTTTTTCTTCTCGCCGTTTCTGACGAAACTGTCGGCGGAAAGTCGCGGAGCGGTGGGGCTCGAACGCGCGACCTGGCGCTTGCGCGCGGCGGCGGCGACCGCTGCGGCTAGGTGGGATTGGTGTCAGGAGGGAGGATCGCGGCTAGATGAGGCACTACACGGCGCGGCGCGTGCAGACACAGCGAGCGGCGGCGCACTGTGAGCGTTCGACGAAACGCTCGACGAGGCAGAGGGTCTACGGCGAGGCCGAGGATGTCTAGGCTGGAGAGGGAATCACCGCGGGGTGGTTGACGGCAGCAGATCGGGGCGGGACGCAGCAGATCGTCGACGGAGCTGGCGGCCGGTGAGAGCTAGGGTTTCGTCGGAGCGGCGTCGGTCTGGCGAGCCTGGGGCTTCTCCTCCTTGCCGGCGTGTACGAGGTGAAGCAGGGGAGCCGCATGATCTTCCTCGACACCCTTGATCGCCACGCCACCGGCTGGTAAGGTAGGGGGAGGTGGAGGCCGACGGTGGCCGGCGTTGGGGGTAGACGGTGGTGGGGAGGAAGGAGAGGAGAGGGCGAGGCCCTGGGCGGATCTGGGAGAGGAAGAGGAGGGCCGGGAGATGGGGTATAAAGCAGAGGGAGATGGAGGTGTCGTGGGGAGGTGGTGAAGGGTAAAAGGTGGCTCGGCCACCTTTTTCTCCTCTACCCCCATGTGCTCGAGCTGGGAGGCAGGCAGGGGCAGGTAGGCCTGGGGGAGGGGCTGCAGGTGGGACCAGAGAGAGGAGAAGGGAAGGCTCGGGTGGGGCTGCTGTAGCAGAGAGAGAAGCGAGAGGGAGGGGTGTGGCATGGAGCTAGGTTAGGAGGGGGCTCGGGCTAGGGTTTGTTTAGGGTTGGGGTAGAGGTAGCTAGGTGGGGCTTGCATGGCATGGAGGAAGGGTGAGAGGGGGAAGGCATGGTGTAGCTCGGTTAGGAGCTAGGGTTTTGGAGAGAGGGGTAAGTGAGAGGGGGTGGTGTAGTAGATAGGATTTTAACAAAACCAAAACAAGAGTGACAAAAGAGAGGAGTGAGGAAAGAGGTCTAGATACTTGCATGCATCTAGCTAGATCAAGCAAAAGAAGGAGAGAGAGAGAGGTGAGAGAATGATCCACTCAAAGAATTTCAAATAAAATCCAAATGACTTAGATGTGGTGGTTCTTGCATGGCCCATGCAGGTAATAAATGCCATGTATCATCCTTGTGAAAACAGTAATGATGCTATGGCATTATTCTTATGCATTCCCAAGAAGTGGAATCAAGGCCAAGCAAAATAATTTAGAATTGGATCCACCCAACCCACATGAGCTAGAGTAAAAAAATCCAAAGAAAAGAATTACAAGCTCATGGGTTATTGGAATGGTGGAAGTATAAGGTGGTGTCCAAGAAAGGTGGTGGAGTGGAGTAAAAGATATGCCCCCAACTCAACTTGGGCATTCAAACAATATATCAAGAACCAAATACAATATCAAGAGGCAAATACAATTTACAATGCATATGAGAGAAGAACCAACACAAAAAGGGTTTTATATGATGCTCAAATGCAAGGTGGCATGATGACATGAGCATGATAGAATGATGATGCAACAATTATATATATGAAGTAGCCATTATATTACTAGACCAAGTAGCATTACAATTGTTAGACAAATGGGATGCTACAAATCTCATGCCTTAGGATGACATCAAGATTATCTACTTAGGCCAAATTTTATGCTCTTTATGCTACCTTCAGTTATCTTTCTAGAATCTACAAGTCACTAAGTAAACTCTAATAGAAAGCTTTGATAAAGAAAAAATAAAGTATTAAGCTTGCAAGTAAAACTAGGATTGGGTATTAAGTGGTGTAAGCTTGCTAAGTTGCAAGTATTAGCTTGCTCAGTTAATAGATTGCTAATTCAACTAGTAATATTAGGCTTGCCTTGTGAAGAGCAGTGATTGAAGTTCTCATCGGCTTCTTCCTCGTAGTATCCTCCTTCCTCCTCGTATCCTTGGTCGGTACTAGCGTCTAAAATACGAGGTACACAATCACCAAACAATACTTAACTATTTCTAATCATCACACAAAGGTTCACACTAGGTGATCTAGCATCATCACTAACATTAAAAGATTAAAGCACTTGTCCCATTTATTTTATTTTGAGAAAAGTAATTTCTACTCATTGAAAAACTACTTAAGATTTAATATTCTCCAACTCAAACATGGGATCATGTTGACACATGTCATCACCACATATTTCAGTACATGGGAATGTGATTTAGAGTGGTGTCACAATTTTAATAAGGTTTAACCTTTTTATTTTATTTAATTAAAGTGACTAGAAATGCCTATGTGGCATTCTGTTATTACTTGATCATTATTTCTGTAAGTAAACCTATTTTTTTTTTGTATATTCAGAAAGGTATGGTTAAATGTGATTTTTGAGAGTTGGAATCAACTCAAAAGCTCTTATGGTTGAATTTTGAAAAATGTTTGAATGTAGAAAAGCTTCTGCCTTGTTATTTTTTACCATGGGTGATCTACAAATCTAAATGGTTTGAATCCAACGAGCTTGGATTAAGAATTCCAGTACCTTTCTAACAAATTTGGTTTCATGCATTTTGGTTCAGTGAATCGAGCTGGGTTGATTTTTGAATCTAGGTGCAGAACTGTGTTTGAAATTAAATGAATAAACTTAAGTTTGAATTAGTGGGTTGCGCGGGATGTCTAACTGGGCCGACCCACTACGCACAGCGCACGCGCGGACGGGTTAAGTGGCTGTCCCCACTCATCAGTGAGACAGTGAGTGGCGAAGCGGTACGGGGTGATCTAGGCCGCATGATCTAACTCTAATCGAACGGCTCTGGTTCATCGTCCACGTTGGGCAGTGCCGGCGAGACAGAACCCTAGCGCGGCAGGTGGGGGTCGTAGGAGGCTCACCGGGGCTCAGGCGATGGTCGGCGATGGGGGCGAATGACGAAGTCGACGATGGCGGTTCTCCTGGTACCGACAGCTTATTCCGGGGAGGCTCTAATCGACGGCGCCTCTCCTCCTCTGCAGTGGCGAACTCCGATGAAATTCCATCCACCTGGTGCTCGCCTTGCTCCGGGAGTGCGTGGGTGTGATCAGTGAGAGGTGGCGAGTGAACTGGTGTGAAGAAAACGAGCGGGGAAGGCCTCTATTTATAGTGGTTGAAGGGGACCGAAGGGCGCGGGGTGAGATCGTCCTGGTCGACGATATAGAGTGCTACTGGCATGGGCGATGGTAGGGGGCGGTGCTGTGCTCCCTAGAGAAGCTCAACGACGTGGTCCTGCAGCGTGGTGCGGTGCTGAACGGTCGGAACACGTGGATGCTCTGGGCGGGTCCGACGACAATTTTAATGGCGCACAGGTGCTCCTGGTCGCGCGGCGGAGAACGAGCATGTCCGTGGGGTTGCTGGGGTGCTGGCGATCACGCACGCAAGCAGTGAGGGCAGCGTGCGGTCTGTGGGCGTGTGTCGCGGTGGGCGCACTGGCGCGCTCTCGGCTCGCTCACAGAGAGGCTTGGCATGCTCGGGCAATGTGGTCCAGGGGCTGGCAGTGCTCGAGTCTTGGACAGGGGGTGGCGGTGGACGGTGGTCAGTGTTCCAGACATTCTTGCTAGGCTTGTTGCTTCTCCTAGGTTGCTGTCGACATTGGGGTTGGCAATTGGGCTCGACATGGTCACCATTAATGGCTATGCCAAGCTCACAGTATTGCTAAGGCTTGTTAATTGGGCTAGATCATCTACTGAGAGTGTAGTGATAGTTAGGGAGGGAACAAGGTTGTCCAAAATCACTGCTCACTATAGTGTTTGTTGTTTATTTGTTTGATGTCAGCAAGGTGTTTGATAAAATGGACGAAAGAATTTCAAATTTGAATTTTGGATTCAAGCTTGGTGGGTTTTCTAGGCACATACTAGGGAGTCTCTGGTTAGTTTGATTAGTCAAGGGGCACTGGTTTGGTTGGGTTTTGAAAATGTGTGATCTTCACATACGATGGAGATTCAATTTTTACTTGTGATTTGAATGAGGTTGCCAAATGTTTCTGCAAGTTTGAAATGTGGGCTTTGCTTCACTTTTACTTGGTATTGCAAGGGGTGAAAATAATTGAAAAAGTTTCTGTTTGAAATCTTGGACTAGAAACACTCAAAGTGACCTAGTGAGCAAGATTGGCAAAAATGACCATTTGCTTTAATTGATTTGTTTTTGATTTTCTCTTTATTTGTTTCTGCTTGGAAATGTTTTTGTAACATCCCAAAAATATCAAACTTAGATCAACAAAACACTAATCCTAAAGTTTAGGGTTAACAAAAACTTTTCTAAATCAATTCATGATTGCATGTATATGTGTATGCATGGATTTTGAATTTCTTTAAAACCACCTTGTTTGTGTGATCCATTGCTTGTAAAATGTTTCTTAGGTGAAAAGAACATCATCTAAAACATTCCCCACACTTTTCCTAAAGAAAAATAAGTCAAAACAAATATATTAAGTGAATGGTCATTTTGACCAATTTAACTCCCATGCCTACTTTGGCTGTCTCAAACTTTCAAAACCTAACAGAAACTTTTCTGGATCTTTGCACCCCTTGAATGTACTCATAAAAAAGTATCAAGGCCCACTTTGTGATCATCCAGAAACTTTCAAATGCATAGTTTAAATGGCAATTCAAAATTGAATCTTCTTCATATGGGAAGATCCCACTTTTTCAAAACCCACTCAAACAAGCTCAACTTTCAAAACCCAAGCATCTGCAGACTCACCAGAACCAATCTAGCAAACCCACCAAAATTCATTTCAAAATTCAAAACTTTATTTCATGCGGCCATTTCATCAAACAGGTTGCAGACACAAATCAAACAAAACAACAAACACTATAGTGTGCAGTGTTTTGAGCCTAACTTGTTCCCTAGTTAGCTCTCACACAATCCAGTAGATCATCTAGCAAGGTTAGACCAGCAATAGCACCCCTGTGAGCTTGCCATTGCCATTAATGGTGAACAGCCGAGCAACCCCATGTCACCCCAATGTGGACAGCAAGCTAGGAGCAGCAGCAAGCCTAGCCAGCATGTCTGGGAGGCAACCCACCGTCCACCGCCACTGCCTGTCCCAGCCGCGAGCGTTGCCAAGCCCTGGACCACGCGCACAAGACACACCCAGACCATGCCGAGCGTGCGCCAGAGCGCCACCCTCGACCATCACCCACAGACCGCGCGCCGCCCTCACCGCGCGCACACACGATCACCACCGAGCCAGGAGACCGCCAGACATCCCCGTTTAACGCCCTGCGCCATACAGCCACCGCCCGCCGTCGAGAACGCCGCCTCTTCCGCGCAGAGCACCGCCCGTTCCAGACCAAACCACACCGCCCCATGCCTCGCGACCATGTCGTTGAGCATCGCCAGGAGACACAGCACCGTCCCCTACCCTTGCCCATGCCATTAGCTGCCTGTAACGTCGCCTCCGACGAGCTCACCTTGCGCCCCGACGGTTCCCTCGCTCGACTATAAATTGAGGACACCCCCGCACGAATTCTTCACACCATCTCACTCCCCTCTCCTCACTGATCGTGCCACACCATTCTCAGAGCAAGGCGAGCACCACCTCGCCGGAATTTCACTGGAGCCTGCCGCTGCCGGAGAAGAAAGGAGCCAGCGATTGGAGCCGCCCCAGGAGAAGCCACTGGTACCAGGAGGTTCGCCGTCGTCGACTTCGTCGTTCGCCCGCCTCGCCGACCCTCACCCGTACCCCGGTGAGCCCCCAACAACCCTCACTGGCCGCGCTAGGTTTCGTTCTCGCCGGAGCTGTCTCGCGTCGACGATGACCCTCAGTCGTTGGATTAGAACCAGATCGAACGAACCACATTGCCCCATACCGCTTCGCCCAGCCCCGTGTCACTGACGAGTGGGGACACCCACTTAAGCAGCCCGCGGGAGCATTGCGCTTAGCAGGCAGGCCCGTTAGAATTTCCCGCGCAGCCCAACAATTCAAATTAAATCTTTTCTTTTTAATTTCAAACACACTTCTATACCCAACTTCAAAAATCAACCCAAATCGATTTAGTGCACCAAATTAGATGAAACCAATTTTGTTGCAAAGGTCTGTGAATGCTTAATCCAAGCCCGTTGGATTCAAGTCATTTGGATCTGTAGATCACCCATAGCAAAAATAACAAGGCAGAAGCTTTTCTGCATTCAAACATTTTTCAAATTTAAACCATAATAGCTTTTGAGTTGATTCCAACTCTCAAAAAATCACATTCAACCATACCTTTCAGAATATATAAAAATATATATAGGTTACTTGCAGAAATATGGTTCAAGGAATAAAAGAATGCTTCATAAGCATTTCTAGCCACTTTAATTAATTAAAATAAAAGGGTAAAACCTTATTAAATTGTGACACCACTTTAAATCACATTCCCATGGACTACAATATGTGGTGATGACATGTGTCAACATGATCCCATGTTTAGTTTGGAGAATATTAAATCTTAAGTAGTTTTTCAATGAGTAGAAATTACTTTTCTAAAATAAAAAGACTTAAACCAATCCTTAACCTTGTAATGTTAGAGATGATGATAGATCATCTATAGGACCCTTGTGTGTGATGATTGCAAGTAGTTAAGTATTGTTTGGTGATTGTGTACCTCGTATTTATTCATAGACGCTAGTACCGACCAAGGATACGAGGAGGAAGGAGGATACTACGAAGAGGAAGCCGAGGAAAACTTCAACCACTGCTCTGCACAAGGCAAGCTAACACTTGCAAGATACTATACCTATGCAAGCTTTACTATGCAAGCTATACTAACCAAGTTGAACAATGCAAGCTAACCCTTGCCAGATACCCTATTGTTGCCACAAACCCGTGCTTGTGATATGATTACTATATGCCTTAAGCGTATGTGACCATACCCACTTGCTAACCCAATCCTAGTTTTATGGCAAGCTTCTTACTTTATTTCTTTATCAAAGCTTACTTGGAGCCTACCTAAGAGTTTGGTAGATACTAGACAGTTGTGCTGAAGGTTGCATAAAGAGCATAAAATTTGGCCTAAGCTAGAAACCTTGATATCAGCTTATGATATGAGGTTGGACTTAGTTGAAACCCCACTAGTTACCACCCCCATTAGTACTACCCCCCACCAGTAGATGCTAGTGCTAAGCATAAAACTTGATCAACTTTAGATGGGAATACTTGGTGGAAAAATGGTTATGAAAACCTTGGAATGATGGATCATTCTATTGAAATGTTTTGGACATGTGTTTCCAAACACTTGATGATTTTGGTGATGAAAATGTTGAGGCATGAGCCTTAGCCCTTTATAAAACTGATGGTTGTCTGGATGCGATACCATTCCAATTTTATCGTACAACCACAATACCCGAATATTGGGTAGGGCTTGACTGGAAACTTATATACCTTAGTATTAGTTCCCTCACGGCCAAGGTCTGAGCTGAGGCTACCTTCTGAAGATTGTCCACCTGTGCAGTACCCAAGATGACAGTGGTCATGGTTGGGAGGCCAAACTCATAGGAGAGGTGCTTATACTAGGGAGTGTAATTGAAAGGTTAGGATTGATTATCCGCATACTGAGTATGGTGAATTCAGGATTTGTTCCTGACGGATGTATCGAATGTTGTGGTGAAAGTGTACAATCTCTGCAGAGTGTCAAACTATTCGAATAGCCGCGTCCGCGGTTATGGATAGTTGGAGTGGTCATACTGTTCCCCCGTCAGACTTTTCAAAATGATTTGTGAAACGACTTGTGACTTTGACTTGACCACAACAGAGTTGTGACTGGAAATACAAGATCCCACTTAGGAGTTATAAAATTGTGACTAGCTTTGGAACTTAGTAGTTATAAACCTGGCTTTTGCAAAACAACCCTAGAGCCTAGTGTCCTATTATCCAAAAACCCCTTTATTTGTTAGTATTAGTTTGCGAGTACTTAAAGAGTACTCATGGCTTTGTCCCTGGCTATTCCCATGGCCAGACTATGAAGAGGAGTACCTGGAGGATGGACCCCAGGAAGGTTACGACAACTAGGATCATCTCCCATCGTCAGCATTGCCTGTGACCCCGAAGATGGAGCCTCGCCTACGCTACCGTTATTATTACGTATTCCGCTGCTTGATGTTGTATTAAGGACTAGATCATGAGATCCCTATTTGTGTAAGAACTTATGTATCGTTGTAATGGATGAAGTACTATGGTATCCAATTCTGCTATGTCTCGCAAAAAATGGTAATCCTGGGATTGCGATGTATGGCATAACAGGCATCTAGGATTGAAAAATCCGGGTGTTGACAAGTTGGTATCAGAGCCATCCTGACCATAGGAGACCCTAGTTAGATTGGACGCTGAACCAGAAAGACTTAGTTTCAAAACTCAAGAACAAAACTATTTACGAAAACTTATTCTCATTCTTACCTCTTTAATTCTTTAATAAACTTCATGTTCCTCAAAAACTCTTGCAAAATATATAAAATTTTGACCCACTTGATCACTTTGCTAATCTACTCATCCTCTATTTTTATAGATGGACGTGAAGTACAGCAAGTTTTACCAACTCGGGAATGGAGGAGACCTTATCTTTGAGAGGGATCTGGATCAGCTTTCGGAACTTCTGGAGCGCCCGCATCCCGAGTTCTTCGGAGCTCAGCTCAATGATCAAGGAGGAGAAGATCTGCAGTGGCTAATTGTTGCAAGTCTCCGAGGAAAGATTGAACCTCCCACTGCGGAGGGAATTCAGTTTACCTTGAGGGAAAACAACTAGCTTGATGGACTTGCCAGAGCAATGCAGGAAGCTCTTTCTCGTCTGTGTGGACAGAGCATCAATCAGATCAAGGGTACTCGCTTTGAGTTTTTCCCAAGACGTGATGCAAATGGTCAACCACTGGAAGCCCCATACCACCCTGAGCTGAAGACTCAATTGGACCACCTTAGCTTCATGATGTATGATCGTCAGCAGGAACTGGACAACTGCCGTGACTATTGCAACCACAAGTCTGCCATCATCAAGACGAAGGATCAGACCATCGCCATGCTAGCAAAGGATCGCAAGTCTCGCCGCCGTCAGCTCGACAAGAAGGAGCGCATTATTGCCCGTCTTCGCCATCGTATCTCATCTCTGGAAGAGACCATCCATGAGAGAGACATGCAGTTAGAGGAAAGGGAGAATGCCGGAGAAGATCTTCGTGGAGACCCTTACTCCTATCTCAGCGATGACGATGATTTTCTGGAGGATCAGGCCATGGACTTCTTCACCGATGAGGACGATTTCGCCTTCATCGATGATGCGGAAGATGATGAAGCCACAGACTCCGAGCAGTAGTAGCACTGAGCACTAGCGTAGTGAGTAGTAGTCGGTCCCACTGTATCGTAGTTCCCAGAATGGTTCTTAAAACCATCTGTTTTTCTTTGTTGTGGTGTGTATTGTACTGTGTGCTATGAGTGAATGAATGAAAAAGCAAGTTGCTAGAAAACCTGAGTCAAACTCTAAAAACTTTTCAAAGACCCAAAACCTTAGAAATTTCCCTCTTTTCTCATGATCTATATCAATCTTCAGATGCCACGTGGAGGAAGTGGTTCAGCCCCGGACCCGATGTTGCAGATCCTGCAAATGTTGACTTCTGACCGCGAAGCTGAAAGAGCGGAACGTCAAGCCAACCTAGCCACTCTGCAACAGATAGCCCAGCTAGCCCACAACAACCAAGGCCATGGAAATCAGGACAACCACGGATCTAAGCTCAAGAATTTCCAGAATACCAACCCACCCGTTTTCACCAAGTCAGAAGAACCCCTAGACGCCGATGATTGGCTGCAAACTATGGAGAATAACTTGGAAGTAGCCGGAGTAGAAGACAATGAGAAAGTCTTGTTCGCCACTCATTATCTAGCCGGAGATGCCAGGGCATGGTGGAACAGTGTTCGTGCAATGACCAGAGGCCAAATGATGACCTGGGAGGAATTCAAGGTCAAGTTTAGCAGAACCCATGTGCCGCCAGGTTTGATCAAGAGAATGAGAGACGAGTTCAGAGAATTGAAGCAAGGAAGGATGACTGTAGTGGAATACCGTGACAAATTTTTGTCATTAGCTAGGTATGCCCCGGATGAGATAGACACCGAAGCCAAGAAGAAAGAAAGATTCCTGAATGGTCTGCATGACGAGATGCAGACAGTTCTAGTCAATATTCCCTTTGCTAATATTGAAGCCCTTGTCGACTCCGCTATCCAGATGGAAGGAAAGATCAACCAGGCCAATGAGAACCGCAAGCGTCGCATGATGCATCAACCAGGAACCCATCAGACCCCAAAGTATCGCCCCAACCCATCTCCAGGATTTGCCCCAAGAACCAACAGACCCCCTATGACCCGTCCGACCTATCCCAACCGTGGAAACCCTAGAACCGGAGGAAATCACAACAACCCCGGAAATGCTAGCAATTTCACCCGTGCCCCACCCAAGTTCAACACCAACCATGCTACCGCCAACCCCAATACTGCCCCGAGGACTGGAAGCAATGCTGTGCCTGTCGCAGCCAAGGACAAGTCACAAGTGACCTGTTATGACTGTGGAAATAAAGGCCACTATTCCAACGAGTGCCCCAACAAGAAGAACGCTACAGCCCCTAATACCAATGTCCCAGCTCAACAGCAGCGTCGTGTCCAACCAGGGAGAAGATTTGCCCCAGGAAATTCACTCAACCGCAATGGACGCCTTTTTCTCATGCATGCTGAAGAAGCTCAGGAAGCGCCAGACGTCGTGCTGGGTATGTTTTCTGTTAATTCAGTACTCGCAAGAGTGTTGTTTGATTCTGGTGCATCGCATTCATTTGTCACCGAAGAATTTGCCTGCACTAGTAAAATTCAACCAACCAAACTGAAGCATGTGATGATTGTACAAATTCCCGGATCGACCACCAAGGCTAGGAAAATTTGCAAAGCCGTCCCTATCCGAATCCATGGCATAGATTTTTATGCTAACCTAATAGTACTCGGAACTAAAGGTTTGGAAGTAGTACTAGGAATGGATTGGATGTCCAAACATAAAGGAATGATTGACTGTGCCAAGAAAGCCATTACCATGACCAGTACCACTGGAGTATCAGTCGAGCATATATCTGAAACCTTACCTCGCCAATTCAAGTGTAACAAGAGTCTAGCCCAACCTACCATTGACCAAGTTCGGATAGTCTGTGAATACCCCGAGGTATTTCCAGATGTTTTGCCCGGTATGCCCCCAGATCGGGATATCGAGTTTATCATCGAACTAATCCCCGGAACAGGACCCATAGCCCAGAGACCCTATAGTATGAACCCGTCAGAACTAGAAGAACTGAAGAAGCAGTTGGATTCCATGTTAGATATCGGATTGATTCAACCAAGTGCGTCCCCATGGAGGTCACCTGTCTTGTTTGTGGACAAGAAGGATGGAGGTAACCGTTTGTGTACGGATTATCGAAAGTTGAATGATGTCACCATCAAGAACAAGTACCCCTTGCCCAAGATAGAAGATTTGTTTGATTAGTTGACCGGTGCCCAGGTGTTTTATAAGATTGATCTTAGAACTGGCTATCATCAACTCAAAATTCGTGCAGAGGATATTCCAAAGACTGCCTTTACCACCAGATATGGATTGTATGAGTATACAGTCATGTCTTTTGGATTAACCAATGCCCCCGCTTATTTCATGAACCTCATGAATAAGATTTTTATGGACTTCCTGGATAAGTTTGTCGTTGTTTTCTTCGATGACATTCTGATTTATTCCAAATCGGAAGAAGAACATGAGCTACACCTAAGGACCATTCTTGGAACCCTTAGAGAGCATCAGCTGTATGCAAAATTTAGCAAATGTGAATTCTGGTTACAGGAAGTAGGATTTCTCGGTCACATTGTATCAGCCGGAGGAATTGCCGTTGACCCTGCCAAAGTGAAAGATGTAGAAGATTGGCAAGCCCCAACCACTCAAACCCAAGTTCGTGCTTTTCTCGGATTGGCGGGATATTACCACAAATTCGTAGAAGGATTCTCTAGTATCGCCCGACCCATGACCCAATTGCTGAAGAAGGACAAGAAGTTTGAATGGACAGACAAGTGTGAAGCGAGTTTTCAAGAACTCAAAAGGAGATTGATTTCAGCCCCAATCTTGATCATGCCGGATATCGCGAAGCCCTTCGATGTGTATTGTGACGCATCCAAGATTGGTCTCGGATGTGTGCTAATGCAAGAAGGCAAAGTTATATCCTATCTATCGCGACAATTGAAGCAACATGAACAAAATTATCCAACCCATGACCTCGACTCGCATCCGTAGTTCTAGCCCTGAAGACATGGAGACATTACCTTATGGGAAACCGTTGTGAGATTTATTCGGATCACAAGAGCCTAAAGTATATATTCACTCAGAAGGAGCTGAATATGAGGCAGAGAAGATGGATTGAGCTAATCAAGGATTACGACCTGGACATTCACTATCACCCTGGAAAAGCCAACGTAGTAGCCGATGCCCTTAGCAGATTGCCGTGCCGCTTGAACTCCATGAATTTGAAGGAGCAACCAAGTTTGCACAAAGAGATGGAAGATTTTCGAATAGAATTAGTAAGTGAAGGATTTTTGGCTAGCATAGAACTTCAGCCCACTTTGATCAGTCAGGTTAAGGAGGCGCAGAAAGGAAATGCTAGTATCGACGGAATTAAACGTCGTATCGGTACAGGCAAAGTACCCGGATTCACCGAGGACGAAGAAGGAGTTTTGTGGTACAAAGGACGCCTTTGTGTACCAGCAGATTCTGAGTTAAAAGAAGTTATCTTGAAGGAGGCTCATGATACTCTTTATTCTATCCACCCCGGAGGAACTAAGATGTATCAAGATTTGAAAGAGCAATTTTGGTGGCATAAGATGAAGAGAGAAATCGGAAGCTATATCGCCAAGTGTGATATATGTCAGCGAGTCAAGGAAGGACATCAAAGACCCGCTGGATTGTTGCAACCTTTGCAAATTCCGGAATGGAAATGGGATTCTGTAGGAATGGACTTTATCACTGGACTACCTACTTCTAGTAGGGGAAATGACTCTATTTGGGTCATAGTGGACAGATTGTCCAAAGTCGCCCATTTCTTGCCCGTTAAAACTACCTATCAGAGTTCGAAGCTAGCAGAGTTGTACATCGCTAGGATCGTTAGTTTGCACGGAGTCCCCAAGAATATCGTATCGGATCGAGGAACTCAGTTTACCTCCAGATTCTGGAAGAAGGTCCAGGAAGGTTTAGGAACCCGCCTAGATTTCAGTACCGCGTATCACCCTCAGACCGATGGACAAACGGAGCGAGTAAACCAAATACTCGAAGATATGCTTAGAGCATGTGTGTTAGAATATGGATCCAAGTGGGAAGACTGTCTGCCATTTGCAGAATTTTCCTACAACAATAGTTACCAAGCCAGTTTGCAAATGGCCCCATTTGAATTCATGTACGGAAGAAAGTGCCGCACCCCTTTGAACTGGTCGGAAGTAGGAGAGAGTCAAATTTTCGGACCAGACATCCTACGAGAAGCAGAAGAGAAGGTTCACAAGATTCAAGAGCACCTCAAGACAGCCCAATCCCGACAAAAGAGTTACGCCGACAAGAGACGTCGAGACCTCGCCTTCAACATTGGAGATTTTGTTTATCTAAAAGTGTCGCCATTGAAGGGAATGCAGCGTTTCCAACTCAAAGGAAAGTTAGCCCCAGATATATCGGACCTTTCAAAATTTTGAATAGTCGAGGAGAACTGTCGTATCAACTCGAGCTACCAGAAGAGATGTCAGCGGTGCACAATGTGTTCCATATCTCGTTACTTCGCAAATGTCTCGAAGTCCCCGAGAAGACCGAAGTGTTCAAGAATATCGATCATAAGACCATAGAGATCAATGATGACCTGACCTATCCCAAAGTACCCATCCGTATATTGGAGGAAGCCTTTCGAACGACCAGAACCCGAAGCATCAAGTTTCTCAAGATTCAGTGGAGCAACCACACAGAAGAAGAAGCTACCTGGGAACGCGAAGATCACATCAGGACGGAGTTTCCAGATCTCTTCAAATCCTAGGTAATCTTTTCGTCCTTTTTCAAATCTCGGGACGAGATTTTGTTTAAGGGGGGAAGGTTTGTAACATCCCAAAAATATCAAACTTATATCAACAAAACACTAATCCTAAAGTTTAGGGTTAACAAAAACTTTTCTAAATCAATTCATGAATGCATGTATATGTGTATGCATGGATTTTGAATTTCTTTAAAACCACCTTGTTTGTGTGATCCATTGCTTGTAAAATGTTTCTTAGGTGAAAAGAACATCATCTAAAACATTCCCCACACTTTTCCTAAAGAAAAATAAGTCAAAACAAATATATTAAGTGAATGGTCATTTTGACCAATTTAACTCCCATGCCTACTTTGGCTGTCTCAAACTTTCAAAACCTAACAGAAACTTTTCTGGATCTTTGCACCCCTTGAATGTACTCATAACAAAGTATCAAGGCCCACTTTGTGATCATCCAGAAACTTTCAAATGCATAGTTTAAATGGCAATTCAAAATTGAATCTTCTTCATATGGGAAGATCCCACTTTTTCAAAACCCACTCAAACAAGCTCAACTTTCAAAACCCAAGCATCTGCAGACTCACCAGAACCAATCTAGCAAACCCACCAAAATTCATTTCAAAATTCAAAACTTGATTTCATGCGGCCATTTCATCAAACAGGTTGCAGACACAAATCAAACAAAACAACAAACACTATAGTGTGCAGTGTTTTGAGCCTAACTTGTTCCCTAGTTAGCTCTCACACAATCCAGTAGATCATCTAGCAAGGTTAGACCAGCACTAGCACCCCTGTGAGCTTGCCATTACCATTAATGGTGAACAGCCGAGCAACCCCATGTCACCCCAATGTGGACAGCAAGCTAGGAGCAGCAGCAAGCCTAGCCAGCATGTCTGGGAGGCAGCCCACCGTCCACCGCCACTGCCTGTCCCAGCCGCGAGCGTTGCCAAGCCCTGGACCACGCGCACAAGACACGCCCAGACCATGCCGAGCGTGCGCCAGAGCGCCACCCTCGACCATCACCCACAGACCGCGCGCCGCCCTCACCGCGCGCACACACGATCACCACCGAGCCAGGAGACCGCCAGACATCCCCGTTTAACGCCCCGCGCCATACAGCCACCGCCCGCCGTCGAGAACGCCGCCTCTTCCGCGCAGAGCACCGCCTATTCCAGACCAAACCACACCGCCCCATGCCTCGCGACCATGTCGTTGAGCATCGCCAGGAGACACAGCACCGTCCCCTACCCTTGCCCATGCCATTAGCTGCCTGTAACGTCGCCTCCGACGAGCTCACCTTGCGCCCCGACGGTTCCCTCGCTCGACTATAAATAGAGGCCACCCCCGCATGAATTCTTCACACCATCTCACTCCCCTCTCCTCACTGATCGTGCCACACCATTCTCAGAGCAAGGCGAGCACCACCTCGCCGGAATTTCACTGGAGCCTGCCGCTGCCGGAGAAGAAAGGAGCCAGCGATTGGAGCCGCCCCAGGAGAAGCCACCGGTACCAGGAGGTTCGCCGTCGTCGACTTCGTCGTTCGCCCGCCTCGCCGACCCTCGCCCGTACACCGGTGAGCCCCCAGCAACCCTCACTGGCCGCGCTAGGTTTCGTTCTCGCTGGAGCTGTCTCGCGTCGACGATGACCCTCAGCCGTTGGATTAGAACCAGATCGAACGAACCACATTGCCCCATACCGCTTCGCCCAGCCCCGTGTCACTGACGAGTGGGGACACCCACTTAAGCAGCCCGCGGGAGCACTGCGCTTAGCAGGCCGGCCCGTTAGAATTTCCCGCGCAGCCCAGCAATTCAAATTAAATCTTTTCTTTTTAATTTCAAACACACTTCTATACCCAACTTCAAAAATCAACCCAGATCGATTTAGTGCACCAAATTAGATGAAACCAATTTTGTTGGAAAGGTCTGTGAATGCTTAATCCAAGACCGTTGGATTCAAGTCATTTGGATCTGTAGATCACCCATAGCAAAAATAACAAGGCAGAAGCTTTTCTGCATTCAAACATTTTTCAAATTTAAACCATAATAGCTTTTGAGTTGATTCCAACTCTCAAAAATCACATTCAACCATACCTTTCAGAATATATAAAAATATATATAGGTTACGTGCAGAAATATGGTTCAAGAAATAAAAGAATGCTTCATAAGCATTTCTAGCCACTTTAATTAATTAAAATAAAAGAGTAAAACCTTATTAAATTGTGACACCACTCTAAATCACATTCCCATGGACTACAATATGTGGTGATGACATGTGTCAACATGATCCCATGTTTAGTTTGGAGAATATTAAATCTTAAGTAGTTTTTCAATGAGTATAAATTACTTTTCTAAAATAAAAACACTTAAACCAATCCTTAACCTTGTAATGTTAGAGATGATGATAGATCATATATAGGACCCTTGTGTGTGATGATTGCAAGTAGTTAAGTATTGTTTGGTGATTGTGTACCTCGTATTTATTCATAGACGCTAGTACCGACCAAGGATACGAGGAGGAAGGAGGATACTACGAAGAGGAAGCCGAGGAAAACTTCAACCACTGCTCTGCACAAGGCAAGCTAACACTTGCAAGATACTATTCCTATGCAAGCTTTACTATGCAAGCTATACTAACCAAGTTGAACAATGCAAGCTAACCCTTGCCAGATACCCTATTGTTGCCACAAACCCATGCTTGTGATATGATTACTATATGCCTTAAGCGTATGTGACCATACCCACTTGCTAACCCAATCCTAGTTTTATGGCAAGCTTCTTACTTTATTTCTTTATCAAAGCTTACTTGGAGCCTACCTAAGATTTTGGTAGATACTAGACAGTTGTGCTGAAGGTTGCATAAAGAGCATAAATTTGGCCTAAGCTAGAAACCTTGATATCAGCTTATGATATGAGGTTGGACTTAGTTGAAACCCCGCTAGTTACCACCCCCCATTAGTACTACCCCCCACCTGTAGATGCTAGTGCTAAGCATAAAACTTGATCAACTTTAGATGGGAATACTTGGTGGAAAAATGGTTATGAAAACCTTGGAATGATGGATCATTCTATTGAAATGTTTTGGACATGTGTTTCCAAACACTTGATGATTTTGGTGATGAAAATGTTGAGGCATGAGCCTTAGCCCTTTATAAAACTGATGGTTGTCTGGATGCGATACCATTCCAATTTTATCGTACAACCACAATACCCGAATATTGGGTAGGGCTTGACTGGAAACTTATATACCTTAGTATCCAAAAACCCCTTTATTTGTTAGTATTAGTTTGCGAGTACTTAAAGAGTACTCATGGCTTTGTCCCTGGCTATTCCCATGGCCAGACTATGAAGAGGAGTACTTGGAGGATGGAACCCAGGAAGGTTACGACAACTAGGATCATCTCCCATCGTCAGCATTGCCTGTGACCCCGAAGATGGAGCCTCGCCTACGCTACCGTTATTATTACGTATTTCGCTGCTTGATGTTGTATTAAGGACTGGATCATGAGATCCCTATTTGTGTAAGAACTTATGTATCGTTGTAATGGATGAAGTACTATGGTATCCAATTCTGTTATGTCTCGCAAAAATGGTAATCCTGGGATTGCGATGTATGGCATAACATGCATCTAGGATTGAAAAATCCGGGTGTTGACAAGTTGGTATCAGAGCCATCCTGACCATAGGAGACCCTAGTTAGATTGGACGCTGAACCAAAAAAAACTTAGTTTCAAAACTCAAGAACAAAACTATTTACGAAAACTTATTCTCATTCTTACCTCTTTAATTCTTTAATAAACTTCATGTTCCTCAAAAACTCTTGCAAAATATATAAAATTTTGACCCACTTGATCACTTTGCTAATCTACTCATCCTCTATTTTTATAGATGGACGTGAAGTACAGCAAGTTTTACCAACTCGGGAATGGAGGAGACCTTATCTTTGAGAGGGATCTGGATCAGCTTTCGGAACTTCTGGAGCGCCCGCATCCCGAGTTCTTCGGAGCTCAGCTCAATGATCAAGGAGGAGAAGATCTGCAGTGGCTAATTGTTGCAAGTCTCCGAGGAAAGATTGAACCTCCCACTGCGGAGGGAATTCAGTTTACCTTGAGGGAAAACAACTGGCTTGATGGACTTGCCAGAGCAATGCAGGAAGCTCTTTCTTGTCTGTGTGGACAGAGCATCAATCAGATCAAGGGTACTCGCTTTGAGTTTTGCCCAAGACGTGATGCAAATGGTCAACCACTGGAAGCCCCATACCACCCCTAGCTGAAGACTCAATTGGACCACCTTAGCTTCATGATGTATGATCGTCAGCAGGAACTGGACAACTGTGGCATCCCGCAAAAACCACTACTAGAAAATCGCGTTGTTTTTGTGCATTGCATCATCATGACCTCAGCATGCATCTGTTTGTCTAAAAGAATTTGCTAAAAGCCTAGTTTTGCTTTGTACAATTCCCCTCTTTATTTGAAATGCAAAACCCCGATCGTATCAGATATTTTATTTACCTATAAACTAATTGCAAAGTAGTCTTGTTTTAAAATAAACAAAAACAAAACAAACAAATATTTACAAAATGATAAACCTAAACCTATTCCCACCCAATCCTAGTCTACCCACCAACCAGTGCCCTCCACCTCACCTTCCCTCCACCTCATCACATCCTCTGCCACCTCATCAATCCACCCCTTTTCCCCCTCTCTCTCTCTCTCTCTCTTCCTCGCAGCCACTCCCTCACCCTCTCTCTCTTCCTCCTGGGCCCCACCCGCACCTGGCCTACCCAGCAGCCCCACACCACCACACCAGCCACCCCCACTCCCTCCCTCTACACCTGTCCCACCCCACGCCCTGGGTCCCACCCCGCGGGCCCCACCACCTGCCTGTCCCCCGGCCCACCTCCCCCACGCGCTCCTCCACCCCCACCGCGTCTTCCTCCTCCCCGTCTCCTTCCTCCTCTCCCTCTGCTCCACCCCGCGGCCTCTCCCCGCCGTCTCCTCTCGGGACGCCGCCGCCCCGCCTTTCTCCTCCGCTCCTCCAGGCGCCGCCGCCCGCCTCCGGCTGGTCCCGCGCCTCCGCCTCTCTCGCCGGCCTCGCCGCCTCTCTCGCGGGCCACCCTCTCCTGAGCCACGGCGCTCCTCCGTCCCCGAGCGCGCCTCCCCGCCTCCTCCTGGCGCCCGCCGCCCCGGCCGGTCCCGCATCGTCGCCGCTGCCCCGGCGCTCCCCCGTCCTCTCCTGCGCTCCCGCCCTCCTCTCCGGCTCACCAGCGACCACCCGCCGCTCGCCCTCCTTCCCCGCCTCCGGCCGCGCCACCCCGCCTCCGGCCGCGCCTCCTCCGGCCGCGACGCCCTCGCCCTCCTCCCGGCCAACCTCGCAGAGACGCCTCCGTCCCCTCCCCGTCTCCGGCGCCGACGCCCTCCTCTCCGGAAGCTCCTCCGGCCGCCTCCCGTCGAGCCCCTCCGCCCCTCCTCGGGCCGACCCCGCAACCCCGTGGCCCCGCGCGCCTCCAGCGTCCTCATGCCGCGGCGCCGAGCCCGTCCTCGCCGGCCGTCCTCCTCCCAAGCTCTCCCCGACCCCGCCTGTGTCCAGTCGCCGCCGTCGCCCTCTTTCCGGGTCGAGTTCCTCTCGCTCGCTGCTATGACCTGCAGCATGGACCCCCTGGGCACCTGTTCCCTCCGTGCGTGGCCTCTGGATATACATGAACGCCGATGGAGTACTGCTGTTTAAGGAGTAGTATGTGAAGGGATGTTGCTGATGTTTCAGTATAGCCAGTACGAGGATTCGATGTTCGAGAAACCACGGCGCCGGGCCCGAAAACCGACCTCGACACGCCAAGTTCGCCGAAACCCGCGAAGACCGATCCCGGCGTACGAGACCCCGAAGGCCGATCTCGCCGAACCCGAACCCTGGAACCCCGCCAAGATCTTCATCGAAACCCCGAGAACTCCGCCGCGGTACCCGGGAATCTCCTACATGGAACCATCGGGCCACGTAAGACCATCGACGCCACACCCGAGTCCGGCACCGACACCCGACAACCTCAACATATGACGCCAAGGTCTTCTCCTCGGAACGACGAGTGCTCCTTCCTAGCTTCGAAGCCCGACCCCGTGGACCGACATGGTCTCCTTCACGGATACGACAAGTACTCCCTCGAGGACGCCGAGTACTTCACCCCGGACACCGAGACCCTGGACGACAAGCTCTCCTTCCCGGAAGCATTGACGCTCGTGCGACAAGACCTACTTCCCCGATCCGAAGACCCTAAACCCCGGAGTTCGAACCTCGTTCCCCGTCGAACCCTGAGACTGAACCCCGAACCCCGGAACCCAAGATCGTCGAACCCTAATGTGTGAACCTTTTCCCGAGCCCTATTTTATAAATGCCATCTATACAAATTGTTGCATATTTAATTGTTCATGCATGCATATTGTCATGTGGTTTGGGGGCCTTATGCCAATTCACCTCATAATTAAATATGGGGCCCATATGCGGGCAAATCTAGTCTTATATTGGCCCCATTTAAAATTGTGTAGCGCACCGGTGATATAAATTGCCTTGTTAATACAACATTTAAAATGGCGGGTATCTAAACAACATTAACCATCTAAATAATTGTCGGGACCCCGGTTCCGCTTAATATGGCCTTATTGCATCGCACCTTTCCCATGCCATACATCATACATGCATCATGCTCGATCTTATGACGTAGTATTAAATATTGCATCCGGTGTTTCTTCTAGTGTTTTGCTTCTTCGCGGATAAGGCCGTTGAGTTGATGTGAGCTTCGCCCCGATCTTCGGATGAATCTTCGGCAATGTTTTCAGGCGAGCATCTCCCCCTTTCTACCTATCTTACTTTTATAGTATTTATTCCCTCCAGTTGATCTATTGCTACCTGTGTTGCGATGCTCTAGTTTTCGTACCCGTGATATCCCCTGCAGCCTTATATTGCCTTGGACTCATCCTATTACCTGTTGTTTGGTAGATAGTTGGACTTGCGCGTCGTAGTCGCTTGCTCAAGTGCTGTTGTGTGTCGTCAAGTACCACAGTTGTTGGAGCCTTGCCGCATGTTTAATGTTGGAGATGATCATGGCTTTATTTATCATAACTTTAATTACTGTATAACAACTAAAATTGAAGTAAGTAAGCAGAGGCACAGGTGGGCAATAGATGTTATTTGGTTGTTAACCGTCCACTTGTGTCCCGTAGGACCCCGAGTACTTGATTCCTGTTCCTTGAATATTCGCGCTATCCACATACGGGGAATTATGGGACCCCCCTGAGCCAGAGCTTGATTCATTCTTATTTCTTGGGGCCACAAACTAGTTTGAGGTTTTATTTACTATCCTGTACTTATGCCATGCTTTACTGCTTTATTACGATTGTGCGAGGAGCACACTGTACTGTTTAGGATCGTGACCCGTTTTCGCGGTATCGACACCCCGAGTTTTCGGGTTCCCAGTCGTTTACAGCCGGCCCCACAAACCTTGAGTCCGTCTCGGAGCCGGCCAGTTTCGTTGCGGGTGTACTCCAAGGGGTGGCCCCCTGAAATATTTCTGAATCCTGTGATTGCTTTGTCGTGAAGGCCTCGTTGGGTTTTGATTTGGTTTTTCTGAGGTTGATCGAGTGTGTGTTGCTATTTGTGCACCCCGGCCGGGTAAAACTTTCTGAAAGCCGTGTCCGCGGTTATGGACGACTTGGAGCACAGTATCTCGATCATAGACAACTATAACTAAAGTAGTGCTATAAATTTGACTTTATAATGACTAGTAATCAGCCTCACTATAATGAAATGGCTAAATAAAACTGCCAAAATTGCTTGTTTGGGTTGTCGCTTGCGACCAGTGTACCTGACTAGTAAGTATTGCAACTACAACGGAATGGCTAAATAAAAGTGCCAACAACTGCTGGGTTTTGGGATATCTCATGCTAATTGTATCTGACTAGTAAGTGTTGCCACTACAACGGAATGATTAACTAAAACGACCCACTGCTTATTTTATCCGGATGACTATCTATACTTGACTAGTAATTGCTGCAACGATAACTGAATAAATAAAACTGCCAACGGTGTGAGTTCCTCGGTTGACTTCCTCGTTTGGTCTCGAGGGGGAAACACCAGGATGGGTTTGTTTGATGGTAGCATCAGGTGGGTTCCGAATAGGTCTTTCTTATCCCTCTCTGATAGCCGCCAGGTGTATCGAGTCTCTATAGGTTGTTTAGCGCATGCTGCCGCTGCCGCTTCAGTCCACCATACCTATGTAGGCGAGGACCGCCGAATTCTAGTCTCGCCGTGTACTGGCCTCAGTACTGACGCTCCTCTTTTTTTTCCTTTTCCCTTTGTCGGCACCCCTCTTGTTTAAGCAGGTTTTGAGATCGACGTCGTTAGCAGGGTTACCCTTCCGGCTTGGCCTGGGCAGGGTTATGGACGCCATTGGTTATTCTTCAGGGCTCTTAGCCCCATTTGCATCTTGTCCGTAGTCGGACGCTCTATCATTTTCCAGGTGATTTGGATCTTTGTATATTATATCTGTATTCTTGACTCATGGAGTCGTGTTGTATATATATCTGTTCTGTGGGTCCCATCGAGGACTGTTGTGTAATGTTATTACTCCGTTTTCCACCCGCACGAAAGTGCCTGGTGGGCACCTTTGAACCGTTTCTATGCGGGTTTGGCGGGTTGCGCTAAAACTTGCATAGGGATGATTCTGAGGGTGTTACAGAGTGGTATCAGAGCTCAGCAGTTGCGATACCCCACAAGTCCAGCCCGTAGGATAACCTAGCTAACGGCCGCTGTAGAGTGTCAAAACTATTTTTGAAAAATCGGTTGGATAGTTCTGATTAGGTCTGATTTTACTCCTTACCCTTCTGCTGCTCTCCTCTCACCTCTGCGTGTTTTAAATCCGCTCTCTTCTCCCACTTCAAGTCCAGGAATTTCTCGTGGTTGGGTTCCGTCGTACCTTCAGGGTTTCGCTTCCTCTTTTGGTAACGGTGTTGCTACGTCTGGTCTTCATGCTATCCGAGGAATCCTTCGTCTGGTGGACTTCTCTTTGTTCCTTCTCGTGCCTTCCGGTGTTTCCGACACGACGACATCCTCTACGCCAGATCTGATGCAGAGTCTGCATCACTCCTTTGTTTCTAAACCTCCAGTGTCGAGATCTTCAGTCTGAATTCCGAGAGTTGGTTGCATAATCCGCCTATTCGTGTGCAGAGTAATGGTTTGAGTGCGGGATGGAGTAGCTACCATACCACTACTCTTATCATCCGCTCTTGTACATTGAATTGGTGAATTAATGTGATTTCACTCATTCCACGGAAGTTAGAGGTGGCCTTACCTTTAACTTCGTCTGTTGCTTATCCGAAGTGTTCTCTTGACGAACAGGATCAACGACCTCTTTTTGGTGGAGTCGCCGATTTCAAGATGAAGAAGGAACCCTCGTTAGTGGTGTCGCGAGGATCTACACGAAGCGAGGAGATTCAGATCGCCGACCTTCTTTCCGGTACCATGAGGCGGATCTCGAGGGAGAGATCCATTGTTAGTGGTGTCGAATTGTGGCATCCCGCAAAAACCACTACTAGAAAATCACGTTGTTTTTATGCATTGCATCATCATGACCTCAGCATGCATCTGTTTGTCTAAAAGAATTTGCTAAAAGCCTAGTTTTGCTTTGTACAATTCCCCTCTTTATTTCAAATGCAAAACCCCGATCGTATCGGATATTTTATTTACCTATAAACTAATTGCAAAGTAGTCTTGTTTTAAAATAAACAAAAACAAAACAAACAAATATTTACAAAATGATAAACCTAAACCTATTCCCACCCAATCCTAGTATACCCACCAACCAGTGCCCTCCACCTCACCTTCCCTCCACCTCATCACATCCTCTGCCACCTCATCAATCCACCCCTTTTCCCCCCTCTCTCTCTCTCTTCCTCACAGCCACTCCCTCACCCTCTCTCTCTTCCTCCTGGGCCCCACCCGCACCTGGCCTACCCAGCAGCCCCACACCACCACACCAGCCACCCCCACTCCCTCCCTCTACACCTGTCCCGACCCACGCCCTGGGTCCCACCCCGCGGGCCCCACCACCTGCCTGTCCCCCGGCCCACCTCCCCCACGCGCTCCTCCACCCCCACCGCGTCTTCCTCCTCCCCGTCTCCTTCCTCCTCTCCCTCTGCTCCACCCCGCGGCCTCTCCCCGCCGTCTCCTCTCGGGACGCCGCCGCCCCGCCTTTCTCCTCCGCTCCTCCAGGCGCCGCCGCCCGCCTCCGGCTGGTCCCGCGCCGCCGCCTCTCCCGCCGGCCTCGCCGCCTCTCTCGCGGGCCACCCTCTCCCGAGCCCCGGCGCTCCTCCGTCCCCGAGCGCGCCTCCCCGCCTCCTCCTGGCGCCCGCCGCCCCGGCCGGTCCCACATCGTCGCCGCTGCCCCGGCGCTCCCCCGTCCTCTCCTGCGCTCCCGCCCTCCTCTCCGGCTCGCCAGCGACCACCCGCCGCTCGCCCTCCTTCCCCGCCTCCGGCCGCGCCCCCCGCCTCCGGCCGCGCCTCCTCCGGCCGCGACGCCCTCGCCCTCCTCCCGGCCAACCTCGCAGAGACGCCTCCGTCCCCTCCCCGTCTCCGGCGCCGATGCCCTCCTCTCCGGAAGCTCCTCCGGCCGCCTCCCGTCGAGCCCCTCCGCCCCTCCTCGGGCCGACCCCGCAGCCCCGCGGCCCCGCGCGCCTCCAGCGTCCTCATGCCGCGGCCCCGAGCCCGTCCTCGCCGGCCGTCCTCCTCCCAAGCTCTCCCCGACCCCGCCCGTGTCCAGTCGCCGCCGTCGCCCTCTGTCCGGGTCGAGTTCCTCTCGCTCGCTGCTATGACCTGCAGCATG
Source organism: Avena sativa (assembly GCA_916181665.1). NCBI lineage: Eukaryota > Viridiplantae > Streptophyta > Magnoliopsida > Poales > Poaceae > Avena > Avena sativa. The sequence goes on along the minus strand of OV702284.1, from coordinate 177,991,209 downwards.
GACCCCCTGGGCACCTGTTCCCTCCGTGCGTGGCCTCTGGAGATACATGAACGCCGATGGAGTACTGCTGTTTAAGGAGTAGTATGTGAAGGGATGTTGCTGATGTTTCAGTATAGCCAGTACGAGGATTCGATGTTCGAGAAACCACGGCGCCGGGCCCGAAAACCGACCTCGACACGCCAAGTTCGCCGAAACCCGCGAAGACCGATACCGGCGTCCGAGACCCCGAAGGCCGATCTCGCCGAACCCGAACCCTGGAACCCCGCCAAGATCTTCATCGAAACCCCGAGAACTCCGTCGCGGTACCGGGAATCTCCTACATGGAACCATCGGGCCACGTAAGACCATCGACGCCACACCCGAGTCCGGCATCGACACCCGACAACCTCAACATATGACGCCAAGGTCTTCTCCTCGGAACGACGAGTGCTCCTTCCTGGCTTCGAAGCCCGACCCCGTGGACCGACATGGTCTCCTTCATGGATACGACAAGTACTCCCTCGAGGACGCCGAGTACTTCACCCCGGACACCGAGACCCTGGACGACATGCTCTCCTTCCCGGAAGCATTGACGCTCGTGCGACAAGACCTACTTCCCCGATCCGAAGACCCTAAACCCCGGAGTCCGAACCTCGTTCCCCGTCGAACCCTGAGACCGAACCCCGAACCCCGGAACCCAAGATCGTCGAACCCTAATGTGTGAACCTTTTCCCGAGCCCTATTTTATAAATGCCATCTATACAAATTGTTGCATATTTAATTGTTCATGCATGCATATTGTCATGTGGTTTGGGGGCCTTATGCCAATTCACCTCATAATTAAATATGGGGCCCATATGCGGGCAAATCTAGTCTTATATTGGCCCCATTTAAAATTGTGTAGCGCACCGGTGATATAAATTGCCTTGTTAATACAACATTTAAAATGGCGGGTATCTAAACAACATTAACCATCTAAATAATTATCGGGACCCCGGTTCCGCTTAATATGGCCTTATTGCATCGCACCTTTGCCATGCCATACATCATACATGCATCATGCTCGATCTTATGACGTAGTATTAAATATTGCATCCGGTGTTTCTTCTAGTGTTTTGCTTCTTCGCGGATAAGGCCGTTGAGTTGATGTGAGCTTCGCCCCGATCTTCGGATGAATCTTTGGCAATGTTTTCAGGCGAGCATCTCCCCCTTTCTACCTATCTTACTTTTATAGTATTTATTCCCTCCTGTTGATCTATTGCTACCTGTGTTGCGATGCTCTAGTTTTCGTACCCGTGATATCCCCTGCAGCCTTATATTGCCTTGGACTCATCCTATTACCTGTTGTTTGGTAGATAGTTGGACTTGCGCGTCGTAGTCGCTTGCTCAAGTGCTGTTGTGTGTCGTCAAGTACCACAGTTGTTGGAGCCTTGCCGCATGTTTAATGTTGGATATGATCATGGCTTTATTTATCATAACTTTAATTACTGTATAACAACTAAAATTGAAGTAAGTAAGCAGAGGCACAGGTGGGCAATAGATGTTATTTGGTTGTTAACCGTCCACTTGTGTCCCGTAGGACCCCGAGTACTTGATTCCTGTTCCTTGAATATTCGCGCTATCCACATACGGGGAATTATGGGACCCCCCTGAGCCAGAGCTTGATTCATTCTTATTTCTTGGGGCCACAAACTAGTTTGAGGTTTTATTTACTATCCTGTACTTATGCCATGCTTTACTGCATTATTACGATTGTGCGAGGAGCACACTGTACTGTTTAGGATCGTGACCCGTTTTCGCGGTATCGACACCCCGAGTTTTCGGGTTCCCAGTCGTTTACAGCCGGCCCCACAAACCTTGAGTCCGTCTCGGAGCCGTCCAGTTTCGTTGCGGGTGTACTCCAAGGGGTGGCCCCCTGAAATATTTCTGAATCCTGTGATTGCTTTGTCGCGAAGGCCTCGTTGGGTTTTGATTTGGTTTTTCCGAGGTTGATCGAGTGTGTGTTGCTATTTGTGCACCCCGGCCGGGTAAAACTTTCTGAAAGCCGTGTCCGCGGTTATGGACGACTTGGAGCACAGTATCTCGATCATAGACAACTATAACTAAAGTAGTGCTATAAATTTGACTTTATAATGACTAGTAATCAGCCTCACTATAATGGAATGGCTAAATAAAACTGCCAACAATTGCTTGTTTGGGTTGTCGCTTGCGACCAGTGTACCTGACTAGTAAGTATTGCAACTACAACGGAATGGCTAAATAAAAGTGCCAACAACTGCTGGGTTTTGGGATATCTCATGCTAATTGTATCTGACTAGTAAGTGTTGCCACTACAACGGAATGATTAACTAAAACGACCCACTGCTTATTTTATCAGGATGACTATCTATACTTGACTAGTAATTGCTGCAACGATAACTGAATAAATAAAACTGCCAACGGTGTGATTTACTCGGTTGACTTCCTCGTTTGGTCTCGAGGGGGAAACACCAGGATGGGTTTGTTTGATGGTAGCATCAGGTGGGTTCCGAATAGGTCTTTCTTATCCCTCTCTGATAGCCGCCAGGTGTATCGAGTCTCTATAGGTTGTTTAGCGCATGCTGCCGCTGCCGCTTCAGTCCACCATACCTATGTAGGCGAGGACCGCCGAATTCTAGTCTCGCCGTGTACTGGCCTCAGTACTGACGCTCCTCTTTTTTTCCTTTGCCCTTTGTCGGCACCCCTTTTGTTTAAGCAGGTTTTGAGATCGACGTCGTTAGCAGGGTTACCCTTCCGTCTTGGCCTGGGCAGGGTTATGGACGCCATTGGTTATTCTTCAGGGCTCTTAGACCCATTTGCATCTTGTCCGTAGTCGGACGCTCTATCATTTTCCAGGTGATTTGGATCTTTGTATATTATATCTGTATTCTTGACTCATGGAGTCGTGTTGTATATATATCTGTTCTATGGGTCCCATCGAGGACTGTTGTGTAATGTTATTACTCCGTTTTCCACCCGCACGAAAGTGCCTGGTGGGCACCTTTGAACCGTTTCTATGCGGGTTTGGCGGGTTGCGCTAAAACTTGCATAGGGTCGATTCTGAGGGTGTTACAACAACTGCCGTGACTATTGCAACCACAAGTCTGCCATCATTAAGACGAAGGATCAGACCATCGCCATGCTAGCAAAGGATCGCAAGTCTCGCCGCCGTCAGCTCGACAAGAAGGAGCGCATTATTGCCCGTCTTCGCCATCGTATCTCATCTCTGGAAGAGACCATCCATGAGAGAGACATGCAGTTAGAGGAAAGGGAGAATGCCGGAGAAGATCTTCGTGGAGACCCTTACTCCTATCTCAGCGATGACGATGATTTTCTGGAGGATCAGGCCATGGACTTCTTCACCGATGAGGACGATTTCGCCTTCATCGATGATGCGGAAGATGATGAAGCCACAGACTCCGAGCAGTAGTAGCACTGAGCACTAGCGTAGTGAGTAGTAGTCGGTCCCACTGTATCGTAGTTCCCAGAATGGTTCTTAAAACCATCTGTTTTTCTTTGTTGTGGTGTGTATTGTACTGTGTGCTATGAGTGAATGAATGAAAAAGCAAGTTGCTAGAAAACCTGAGTCAAACTCTAAAAACTTTTCAAAGACCCAAAACCTTAGAAATTTCCCTCTTTTCTCATGATCTATATCAATCTTCAGATGCCACGTGGAGGAAGTGGTTCAGCCCCGGACCCGATGTTGCAGATCCTGCAAATGTTGACTTCTGACCGCGAAGCTGAAAGAGCGGAACGTCAAGCCAACCTAGCCACTCTGCAACAGATAGCCCAGCTAGCCCACAACAACCAAGGCCATGGAAATCAGGACAACCACGGATCTAAGCTCAAGAATTTCCAGAATACCAACCCACCCATTTTCACCAAGTCAGAAGAACCCCTAGACGCCGATGATTGGCTGCAAACTATGGAGAATAACTTGGAAGTAGCCGGAGTAGAAGCCAATGAGAAAGTCTTGTTCGCCACTCATTATCTAGCCGGAGATGCCAGGGCATGGTGGAACAGTGTTCGTGCAATGACCAGAGGCCAAATGATGACCTGGGAGGAATTCAAGGTCAAGTTTAGCAGAACCCATGTGCCGCCAGGTTTGATCAAGAGAATGAGAGACGAGTTCAGAGAATTGAAGCAAGGAAGGATGACTGTAGTGGAATACCGTGACAAATTTTTGTCATTAGCTAGGTATGCCCCGGATGAGATAGACACCGAATCCAAGAAGAAAGAAAGATTCCTGAATGGTCTGCATGACGAGATGCAGACAGTGTTAGTCAATATTCCCTTTGCTGATATTGAAGCCCTTGTCGACTCCGCTATCCAGATGGAAGGAAAGATCAACCAGGCCAATGAGAACCGCAAGAGTCGCATGATGCATCAACCAGGAACCCATTAGACCCCAAAGTATCGCCCCAACCCATCTCCAGGATTTGCCCCAAGAACCAACAGACCCCCTATGACCCGTCCGACCTATCCCAACTGTGGAAACCCTAGAACTGGAGGAAATCACAACAACCCCGGCAATGCTAGCAATTTCACCCGTGCCCCACCCAAGTTCAACACCAACCATGCTATCGCCAACCCCAATACTGCCCCGAGGACTGGAAGCAATGCTGTGCCTGTCGCAGCCAAGGACAAGTCACAAGTGACCTGTTATGACTGTGGAAATAAAGGCCACTATTCCAACGAGTGCCCCAACAAGAAGAACGCTACAGCCCCTAATACCAATGTCCCAGCTCAGCAGCAGCGTCGTGTCCAACCAGGGAGAAGATTTGCCCCAGGAAATTCACTCAACCGCAATGGCCGCCTTTTTCTCATGCATGCTGAAGAAGCTCAGGAAGCGCCAGACGTCGTGCTGGGTATGTTTTCTGTTAATTCAGTACTCGCAAGAGTGTTGTTTGATTCTGGTGCATCGCATTCATTTGTCACCGAAGAATTTGCATGCACTAGTAAAATTCAACCAACCAAACTGAAGCATGTGATGATTGTACAAATTCCCGGATCGACCACCAAGGCTAGGCAAATTTGCAAAGCCGTCCCTATCCGAATCCATGGCATAGATTTTTATGCTAACCTAATAGTACTCGGAACTAAAGGTTTGGAAGTAGTACTAGGAATGGATTGGATGTCCAAACATAAAGGAATGATTGACTGTGCCAAGAAAGCCATTACCATGACCAGTACCACTGGAGTATCAGTCGAGCATATATCTGAAACCTTACCTCGCCAATTCAAGTGTAACAAGAGTCTAGCCCAACCTACCATTGACCAAGTTCGGATAGTCTGTGAATACCCCGAGGTATTTCCAGATGTTTTGCCCGGTATGCCCCCAGATCGGGATATCGAGTTTATCATCGAACTAATCCCCGGAACAGGACCCATAGCCCAGAGACCCTATAGTATGAACCCGTCAGAAATAGAAGAACTGAAGAAGCAGTTGGATTCCATGTTAGATATCGGATTGATTCAACCAAGTGCGTCCCCATGGAGGTCACCTGTCTTGTTTGTGGACAAGAAGGATGGAGGTAACCGTTTGTGTACGGATTATCGAAAGTTGAATGATGTCACCATCAAGAACAAGTACCCCTTGCCCAAGATAGAAGATTTGTTTGATCAGTTGACCGGTGCCCAGGTGTTTTATAAGATTGATCTTAGAACTGGCTATCATCAACTCAAAATTCGTGCAGAGGATATTCCAAAGACTGCCTTTACCACCAGATATGGATTGTATGAGTATACAGTCATGTCTTTTGGATTAACCAATGCCCCCGCTTATTTCATGAACCTCATGAATAAGATTTTTATGGACTTCCTGGATAAGTTTGTCGTTGTTTTCTTCGATGACATTCTGATTTATTCCAAATCGGAAGAAGAACATGAGCTACACCTAAGGACCATTCTTGGAACCCTTAGAGAGCATCAGCTGTATGCAAAATTTAGCAAATGTGAATTCTGGTTACAGGAAGTAGGATTTCTCGGTCACATTGTATCAGCCGGAGGAATTGCCGTTGACCCTGCCAAAGTGAAAGATGTAGAAGATTGGCAAGCCCCAACCACTCAAACCCAAGTTCGTGCTTTTCTCGGATTGGCGGGATATTACCGCAAATTCGTAGAAGGATTCTCTAGTATCGCCCGACCCATGACCCAATTGCTGAAGAAGGACAAGCAGTTTGAATGGACAGACAAGTGTGAAGCGAGTTTTCAAGAACTCAAAAGGAGATTGATTTCAGCCCCAATCTTGATCATGCCGGATATCGCGAAGCCCTTCGATGTGTATTGTGACGCATCCAAGATTGGTCTCGGATGTGTGCTAATGCAAGAAGGCAAAGTTATATCCTATCTATCGCGACAATTGAAGCAACATGAACAAAATTATCCAACCCATGACCTCGAGCTCGCAGCCGTAGTTCTAGCCCTGAAGACATGGAGACATTACCTTATGGGAAACCGTTGTGAGATTTATTCGGATCACAAGAGCCTAAAGTATATATTCACTCAGAAGGAGCTGAATATGAGGCAGAGAAGATGGATTGAGCTAATCAAGGATTACGACCTGGACATTCACTATCACCCTGGAAAAGCCAACGTAGTAGCCGATGCCCTTAGCAGATTGCCGTGCCGCTTGAACTCCATGAATTTGAAGGAGCAACCAAGTTTGCACAAAGAGATGGAAGATTTTCGAATAGAATTAGTAAGTGAAGGATTTTTGGCTAGCATAGAACTTCAGCCCACTTTGATCAGTCAGGTTAAGGAGGCGCAGAAAGGAAATGCTAGTATCGACGGAATTAAACGTCGTATCGGTACAGGCAAAGTACCCGGATTCACCGAGGACGAAGAAGGAGTTTTGTGGTACAAAGGACGCCTTTGTGTACCAGCAGATTCTGAGTTAAAAGAAGTTATCTTGAAGGAGGCTCATGATACTCTTTATTCTATCCACCCCGGAGGAACTAAGATGTATCAAGATTTGAAAGAGCAATTTTGGTGGCATAAGATGAAGAGAGAAATCGGAAGCTATATCGCCAAGTGTGATATATGTCAGCGAGTCAAGGCAGGACATCAAAGACCCGCTGGATTGTTGCAACCTTTGCAAATTCCGGAATGGAAATGGGATTCTGTAGGAATGGACTTTATCACTGGACTACCTACTTCTAGTAGGGGAAATGACTCTATTTGGGTCATAGTGGACAGATTGTCCAAAGTCGCCCATTTCTTGCCCGTTAAAACTACCTATCAGAGTTTGAAGCTAGCAGAGTTTTACATCGCTAGGATCGTTAATTTGCACGGAGTCCCCAAGAATATCGTATCGGATCGAGGAACTCAGTTTACCTCCAGATTCTGGAAGAAGGTCCAGGAAGGTTTAGGAACCCGCCTAGATTTCAGTACCGCGTATCACCCTCATACCGATGGACAAATGGAGCGAGTAAACCAAATACTCGAAGATATGCTTAGAGCATGTGTGTTAGAATATGGATCCAAGTGGGAAGACTGTCTGCCGTTTGCAGAATTTTCCTACAAACAATAGTACCAAGCCAGTTTGCAAATGGCCCCATTTGAATTCATGTACGGAAGAAAGTGCCGCACCCCTTTGAACTGGTCGGAAGTAGGAGAGAGTCAAATTTTCGGACCAGACATCCTACGAGAAGCAGAAGAGAAGGTTCACAAGATTCGAGAGCACCTCAAGACAGCCCAATCCCGACAAAAGAGTTACGCCGACAAGAGACGTCGAGACCTCGCCTTCAACATTGGAGATTTTGTTTATCTGAAAGTGTCGCCATTGAAGGGAATGCAGCGTTTCCAACTCAAAGGAAAGTTAGCCCCCAGATATATCGGACCTTTCAAAATTTTGAACAGTCGAGGAGAAGTGTCGTATCAACTCGAGCTACCAGAAGAGATGTCAGCGGTGCACAATGTGTTCCATATCTCGTTACTTCGCAAATGTCTCGAAGTCCCCGAGAAGACCGAAGTGTTCAAGAATATCGATCATAAGACCATAGAGATCAATGATGACCTGACCTATCCCGAAGTACCCATCCGTATATTGGAGGAAGCCTTTCGAACGACCAGAACCCGAAGCATCAAGTTTCTCAAGATTCAGTGGAGCAACCACACAGAAGAGGAAGCTACCTGGGAACGCGAAGATCACATCAGGACGGAGTTTCCAGATCTCTTCAAATCCTAGGTAATCTTTTCGTCCTTTTTCAAATCTCGGGACGAGATTTTGTTTAAGGGGGGAAGGTTTGTAACATCCCAAAAATATCAAACTTAGATCAACAAAACACTAATCCTAAAGTTTAGGGTTAACAAAAACTTTTCTAAATCAATTCATGAATGCATGTATATGTGTATGCATGGATTTTGAATTTCTTTAAAACCACCTTGTTTGTGTGATCCATTGCTTGTAAAATGTTTCTTAGGTGAAAAGAACATCATCTAAAACATTCCCCACACTTTTCCTAAAGAAAAATAAGTCAAAACAAATATATTAAGTGAATGGTCATTTTGACCAATTTAACTCCCATGCCTACTTTGGCTGTCTCAAACTTTCAAAACCTAACAGAAACTTTTCTGGATCTTTGCACCCCTTGAATGTTCTCATAACAAAGTATCAAGGCCCACTTTGTGATCATCCAGAAACTTTCAAATGCATAGTTTAAGTGGCAATTCAAAATTGAATCTTTTTCATATGGGAAGATCCCACTTTTTCAAAACCCACTCAAACAATCTCAACTTTCAAAACCCAAGCATCTGCAGACTCACCAGAACCAATCTAGCAAACCCACCAAAATTCATTTCAAAATTCAAAACTTGATTTCATGCGGCCATTTCATCAAACAGGTTGCAGACACAAATCAAACAAAACAACAAACACTATAGTGTGCAGTGTTTTGAGCCTAACTTGTTCCCTAGTTAGCTCTCACACAATCCAGTAGATCATCTAGCAAGGCTAGACCAGCACTAGCACCCCTGTGAGCTTGCCATTGCCATTAATGGTGAACATCCGAGCAACCCCATGTCACCCCAATGTGGACAGCAAGCTAGGAGCAGCAGCAAGCCTAGCCAGCATGTCTGGGAGGCAGCCCACCGTCCATCGCCACTGCCTGTCCCAGCCGCGAGCGTTGCCAAGCCCTGGACCACGCGCACAAGACATGACCAGACCATGCCGAGCATGCGCCAGAGCGCCACCCTCGACCATCACCCACAGACCGCGCGCCGCCCTCACCGCGCGCACACAGCCACCGCCCGCCGTCGAGAACGCCGCCTCTGCCGCGCAGAGCACCGCCCGTTCCAGACCAAACCACACCGCCCCATGCCTCGCGACCATGTCGTTGAGCATCGCCAGGAGACACAGAACCGTCCCCTACCCTTGCCCATGCCATTAGCTGCCTGTAACGTCGCCTCCGACGAGCTCACCTTGCGCCCCGACGGTCCCCTCGCTCGACTATAAATAGAGGCCACCCCCGCACGAATTCTTCACACCATCTCACTCCCCTCTCCTCACTGATCGTGCCACACCATTCTCAGAGCAAGGCGAGCACCACCTCGCCGGAATTTCACTGGAGCCTGCCGCTGCCGGAGAAGAAAGGAGCCAGCGATTGGAGCCGCCCCAGGAGAAGCCACCGGTACCAGGAGGTTCGCCGTCGTCGACTTCGTCGTTCGCCCTCCTCGCCGACCCTCGCCCGTACACCGGTGAGCCCCCAGCAACCCTCACTGGCCGCGCTAGGTTTCGTTCTCGCCGGAGCTGTCTCGCGTTGACGATGACCCTCAGCCGTTGGATTAGAACCAGATCGAACGAACCACATTGCCCCATACCGCTTCGCCCAGCCCCGTGTCACTGACGAGTGGGGACACCCACTTAAGCAGCCCGCGGGAGCACTGCGCTTAGCAGGCCGGCCCGTTAGAATTTCCCGCGCAGCCCAGCAATTCAAATTAAATCTTTTCTTTTTAATTTCAAACACACTTCTGTACCCAACTTCAAAAATCAACCCAGATCGATTTAGTGCACCAAATTATATGAAACCAATTTTGTTGGAAAGGTCTGTGAATGCTTAATCCAAGACCGTTGGATTCAAGTCATTTGGATCTGTAGATCACCCATAGCAAAAATAACAAGGCAGAAGCTTTTCTGCATTCAAACATTTTTCAAATTTAAACCATAATAGCTTTTGAGTTGATTCCAACTCTCAAAAATCACATTCAACCATACCTTTAAGAATATATAAAAATTTATATAGGTTACTTGCAGAAATATGGTTCAAGGAATAAAAGAATGCTTCATAAGCATTTCTAGCCACTTTAATTAATTAAAATAAAAGGGTAAAACCTTATTAAATTGTGACACCACTTTAAATCACATTCCCATGGACTACAATATGTGGTGATGACATGTGTCAACATGATCCCATGTTTAGTTTGGAGAATATTAAATCTTAAGTCGTTTTTCAATGAGTAGAAATTACTTTTCTAAAATAAAAAGACTTAAACCAATCCTTAACCTTGTAATGTTAGAGATGATGATAGATCATATATAGGACCCTTGTGTGTGATGATTGCAAGTAGTTAAGTATTGTTTGGTGATTGTGTACCTCGTATTTATTCATAGAAGCTAGTACCAACCAAGGATACGAGGAGGAAGGAGGATACTACGAAGAGGAAGCCGAGGAAAACTTCAACCACTGCTCTGCACAAGGAAAGCTAACACTTGCAAGATACTATACCTATGCAAGCTTTACTATGCAAGCTATACTAACCAAGTTGAACAATGCAAGCTAACCCTTGCCAGATACCCTATTGTTGCCACAAACCCATGCTTGTGATATGATTACTATATGCCTTAAGCGTATGTGACCATACCCACTTGCTAACCCAATCCTAGTTTTATGGCAAGCTTCTTACTTTATTTCTTTATCAAAGCTTACTTGGAGCCTACCTAAGAGTTTGGTAGATACTAGACAGTTGTGCTGAAGGTTGCATAAAGAGCATAAATTTGGCCTAAGCTAGAAACCTTGAAATCAGCTTATGATATGAGGTTGGACTTAGTTGAAACCCCACTAGTTACCACCCCCCATTAGTACTACCCCCCACCTGTAGATGCTAGTGCTAAGCATAAAACTTGATCAACTTTAGATACGAATACTTGGTGGAAAAATGGTTATGAAAACCTTGGAATGATGGATCATTCTATTGAAATGTTTTGGACATGTGTTTCCAAACACTTGATGATTTTGGTGATGAAAATGTTGAGGCATGAGCCTTAGCCCTTTATAAAACTGATGGTTGTCTGGATGCGATACCATTCCAATTTTATCGTACAACCACAATACCCGAATATTGGGTAGGGCTTGACTGGAAACTTATATACCTTAGTATTAGTTCCCTCACGGCCAAGGTCTGAGCTGAGGCTACCTTGTGAAGATTGTCCACCTGTGCAGTACCCAAGATGACAGTGGTCATGGTTGGGAGGCCAAACTCATAGGAGAGGTGCTTATACTAGGGAGTGTAATTGAAAGGTTAGGATTGATTATCCGCATACTGAGTATGGTGAATTCAGGATTTGTTCCTGACGGATGTATCGAATGTTGTGGTGAAAGTGTACAATCTCTGTAGAGTGTCAAACTATTCGAATAGCCGCGTCCGCGGTTATGGACAGTTGGTGTGGCCATACTGTTCCCCCGTCAGACTTTTCTAAATGATTTGTGAAACGACTTGTGACTTTGACTTGACCACAACAGAGTTGTGACTGGAAATACAAGATCCCACTTAGGATTTATAAAATTGTGACTAGCTTTGGAACTTAGTAGTTATAAACCTGGCTTTTGCAAAACAACCCTAGAGCCTAGTGTCCTATTATCCAAAAACCCCTTTATTTGTTAGTATTAGTTTGCGAGTACTTAAAGAGTACTCATGGCTTTGTCCCTGGCTATTCCCATGGCCAGACTATGAAGAGGAGTACCTGGAGGATGGACCCCAGGAAGGTTACGACAACTAGGATCATCTCCCATCGTCAGCATTGCCTGTGACCCCGAAGATGGAGCCTCGCCTACGCTACCGTTATTATTACGTATTCCGCTGCTTGATGTTGTATTAAGGAATGGATCATGAGATCCCTATTTGTGTAAGAACTTATGTATCGTTGTAATGGATGAAGTACTATGGTATCCAATTATGTTATGTCTCGCAAAAATGGTAATCCTGGGATTGCGATGTATGGCATAACAGGCATCTAGGATTGAAAAATCCGGGTGTTGACAGTTTTAGATGATGTTATATTCATCTTATAACCATTCCTTACTATTTAGTTGAATCACACAAGTCCATTCATGCATTTATCAAATCATCACATACACACATGCATTCATATGATTTTAAATTAATCAAAGTTTTTGTTAACCCTAATTTTAGTGATTAGAGTTTGATGATCATTGTTTCCTATTTTTGGGATGTTACAAACCTTCCCTCCTTAAACAAAATCTCGTCCCGATATTTGAAAAAGAAGAAAAAGATTACCTAGGATTTAAAGAGATTGGGAAACTCTGTCCTGATGTGCTCTTCTCGCTCCCAGGTAGCTTCTTCTTCAGTGTGGTTGCTCCACTGAATCTTGAGAAACTTGTTGCTTCTGGTTCTGGTGGTTCTGAAAGCTTCCTACAAAATATGGATGGGTACTTTGGGATACGTCAGGTCATCGTTGATCTCTATGGTCCGGTGATCAATGTTCTTGAAAACTTTGGTCTTCTCCGGAACTTCAAGGCATTTGCGAAGTAACGATATATGGAACACATTGTGTACTGCTGACATCTGCTCTGGCAGTTCCAATTGATATGATACTTCTCCCCGACGATTCAGAATCTTTAAAGGTCCGATATATCTGGGGGCTAACTTTCCTTTGAGCTGGAAACGCTGCATTCCCTTCAAAGGCGACACTTTGAGATACACAAAATCTCCGATATTGAAAGCGAGGTCTCGACGTCTCTTGTCGGCGTAACTCTTCTGTCTTGACTAGGCGGTCTTGAGATGCTCATGAATCTTGTGAACTTTCTCTTCTGCTTCTCATAGAATGTCTGGTCTGAAAATATGAATCTCTCCTATTTCCGACCAATTCAAAGGGGTGCGACACTTCCTTCCATACATGAACTCAAATGGGGCCATTTGTAGACTAGATTGATAACTGTTGTTGTATGAATATTCTGCAAAAGGCAGACAATCTTCCCATTTAGATCCATACTCTAGCACACATGCTCTCAACATACCTTCGAGTATTTGATTTACTCGCTCCATTTTTCCATCGGTCTGAGGGTGATACGCGGTGCTGAAATCCAGTCGGGTTCCTAAACCTTCTTGGACTTTCTTCCAGAATCTCGAGGTAAACTAGGTTCCTCGATCCGATACAATGTTCTTGGGGACTCCGTGCAAACTGACGATTCTAGTGATGTACAACTCTGCTAGCTTCGAACTTTGGTATGTGGTCTTGACTGGTAAGAAATGGGATACTTTGGACAATCTGTCCACTATGACCCAGATAGAGTAATTTCCCCTACTAGAAGTAGGTAATCCGGTGATAAAGTCCATTCCAACTGAATCCCATTTCCATTCCAGAATCTGTAATGGTTGCAATAGTCCTGCGGGTCTTTGATTTCCCGCCTTGACTCTCTGACAGATATCACACTTGGCGATATAGCTTCCGATTTCTCTCTTCATCCTATGCCACCAAAATTGCTCCTTCAGATCCTGATACATGTTTGTTCCTCCAGGGTGGATAGAATAAAGAGTATCATGGGCCTCTTTCAAAATAACTTCTTTCAACTCCGAATCTGCTGGTACACAGAGATGTCCTTTGTACCATAGATCTCCTTCTTCGTCTTCGGTGAATCTGGGTACTTTGCCTGTAACGATACGATATTTGATCTCGTCGATACTAGCATTTCCTTTCTGCGCCTCCTTAATCTGACCGATCAAAGTGGGTTGAAGTTCTATGCTAGCCAAAAATCCTTCACTCACTAATTCCATTCAGAAATCTTCCATCTCTTTGTGCAAAATGGGTTGCTCCTTCAAAATCATGGAGTTCAAACGACACGGCAATATGCTAAGGGAATCTGCTACCACATTGGCTTTACCGGGGTGATAGTGAATGTCCAGATCATAGTCCTTGATTAGCTCAATCCATCTTCTCTGCCTCATATTCATCTCCTTCTGAGTTAATATATACTTAAGGCTCTTGTGATCCGAATAAATCTCACAACGGTTTCCCATGAGATAATGCCTCCCTGTCTTCAAGGCTAGAACTACAACTGCTAGTTCAAGGTCATGGGTTGGATAATTCTGTTCATGCTGTTTCAGTTTTCGGGATAGATAAGATATAACTTTGCCTTCTTGCATTAGAACACATCCGAGACCGATCTTGGATGCGTCACAATACACATCAAAGGGCTTCGTGATATCCGGCATGATCAAGATTGGGGCTGAAATCAATCTTCTCTTGAGTTCTTGAAAACTTGCTTCACATTTGTCAGTCCATTCAAACTTCTTATCCTTCTTCAGCAATTGGGTCATGGGTCTAGCGATACTTGAGAATCCTTCTACAAACTTGTGGTAGTATCCCGCTAATCCGAGAAATGCACGAACTTGGTTTTGAGTGGTTGGGGCTTGGCAATCTTCGACATCCTTCACCTTCGCAGGGTCAACGGCAATTTCTCCGGCTGATACAATATGTCCGAGGAATCCTACCTCCTGTAACCAGAATTCACATTTGCTAAACTTGACATATAGATGATGCTCTCTAAGGGTTCCAAGGATGGTCCTTAGGTGTAGCTCATGTTCGTCTTGTGATTTGGAATAAATCAGAATGTCATCAATAAAAACAATGACAAACTTATCCAGGAAGTCCATAAAAATCTTATTCATTAGGTTCATGAAATAAGCAAGGGCATTGGTCAATCCAAAAGACATGACAATATACTCATACAATCCATATCGGGTGGTAAAGGCAGTCTTTGGAATATCCTCTGCGCGAATCTTGAGTTGATGATAGCCAGTTCTAAGATCAATCTTAGAAAACACTTTGGCACCAGTCAACTGGTCAAACAGGTCTTCTATTTTTGGCAACATGTACTTCTTCTTGATGGTGACATCATTCAACTTCCGATAATCCGTACATAAACGGTTACCTCCATCTTTCTTGTCTACAAACAAAACAGGTGATCTCCATGGTGACGCACTTGGTTGAATTAATCCAATTTCCAGTATAGCATACAGTTGCTTCTTCAGTTCCACTAGTTCAGAAGAGTTCATATTATATGGTCTCTGGGCTATGGGTCCGGTTCCAGGTATTAGTTCAATGATAAACTCGATATCTTGATCTAGGGGCATACCGGGAAAAACATCTGGAAATACATCAGGGTATTCACAGATTATCCGGACTTGGTCAATGGTTGGCTGGGCTATACTCTTGTTGCACTTGAATTGACGGAGCAAGGTTTCAGATACATGCTTGACTGACATTCCGGCCGTACTGGTCATGGTTATGGCTTTCTTGGCACAGTCAATTAATCCTTTGTGTTTGGACATCCAATCCATTCCTAGTACCACTTTCAAACCTTTAGTTCCAAGTACTATTAGATTAGCATAAAAATCTATGCCATGGATTTGGATAGGGACGGCTTTGCAAATTTTCCTAGCTTCGGTGGTTGAACCAGGTATTTGAACAATCATAACATGCTTCAATTTGGTTGGTTGAATCTTACTAGTGTATGCAGATTCTTCAGTAACAAATGAGTGCGATGCTCGAGAATCAAACAACACTCTTGCAAGTACTAAGTTAATAGAAAACATACCCAGCACGACATCTGGCGCTTCCTGGGCTTCTTCAGCATGCATGAGAAAGAGACGGCCGTTGCGGTTGAGCGAGTTCCCTGGGGCAAACCTTCTTCAAGGCTGAACATGACGCTGCTGCTGAGCTGGGGCATTTGCATTGGGGGATGCGGCCATCTTCTTGGGGCACTCATTGGAATAGTGACCCTTGGTTCCACATTTATAACAAGTCACTTGCGACTTGTCCTTTGCTGCAACAGGCACAACATTGCTTCCAGTCCTTGGGGCAGTGTTGGTGTTGGTGGCGGCATTGTTGTTGTTGAACTTAGGTGGTGCACGGTTGAAATTGCTGGAGTTGCCAGGGTTGTTGTGGTTTCCTTCGGTCCTTGGGTTTCCACGGTTGGGATAGGTAGGACGGTTCATCGGGGGTTGTCGTGGTGGTGGCACGGCAGATGCCATGGGTAGGCTAAAGTATGGGGCCAATGGATGCTGGAGGGACACGAGGAGGGAAGATGTAGTGATTTCTACACTCAAATGACTAACATAAAGATCTTTCTTTCTCCTTACAAGAACTACAAGTGCTCCTTGAGATGTTAGCAGGAAGAACAAGACTACTACACGAGCCTTACGGCGTAGAATGAATCCATCCCTTCTCAGGAGCCCGCTTCCCCCCTTATAAAGGGGTGCCTTGGTTCCTCCTAGGGCTGACGTGGCAAGCATTTTCTTGGAATATGCTTGTCCCAACATAGTAACGCGACGACTCTCTTTCCGTGTCCCCCTTCTAACGACGACAATGTTCCAGAGAGCCCCACCTGCGCGCCTCGGGCTCCATGACTGTCACCTCCGTGACCTTCTTATGCCCTTCTGCTGCTCTGCTCCTTGTCCTTTGTGCTTGGCTCTGTTCAGATTCTCCCTAGCTAGCGACTAGGGTTTGACTATAGGCACCTCCTTCTCCTGCAAGCTTCTTGTTACTCGGCCTTGTCTCGCATAACTCGGCTCGGCCTTCACCTGTATTCAAGTTAGTCAGAGTTACTCGGCCGACTTAACTCATACGTCGGCGGGATAAGGTGTTTATCCTTCTGTAGCCGTCATGGCCTTGCTTAGCTCGGCCGACTCTTACATGACTCGGCCGATATTAAAAGTAACTCGGCTCATGACAAGGGAGACTCCTTTCATCTTTCCCCTGTCCCGACCCTATCCGGGGTCACCTCCCCAATATTAGTCCCCGAAGCTGGTGTGGTCCTGCCTATAACCTCGGACGGGCCACATCAGTTTACCAACATACGTCTCTCCTTATTTCCGAGTTACTTTTTCCCGTTCGAGATATCCGCGCAGCTTCCTGAGCATGCCTCATCCTACGTGTATCACTCATCATTATTTCTCTAGTTTTTTGTTCCTCTACAGTGCCCACTGACAAGCTACAGTGATTACTGCGCCCGTCGCGTTGGCGCAGTGACGCCTCGTGCGCCGCATCGGTCAGGAGGCCCGATCCTCTCCTGCGCCGTGCAGCCTTTGGTGTGGCTCCACTTAGATGCGTGTGGTTCCGACGCACACATGATATAGACGGTTAGCGTGCGCACCCACGATCCCACTATCGCTAGGACTGCACGGTTATAAGGAGGGGTGCGGGGCTAGAGGATTTACTTTCCCCCTTCGCTCACCGCTCCTCTTCTTCCTCCTTGCGCCCGTGCGTCTGTTCATGGACCCGCGGTTGCGCCATTGTCGATTTCCTCGACGGCGATGCCGCAGTCCCTCCGCTCGGTCGACCTCATCACCGTGCGCTTGCTCCGGCACCACCGCCGATGAGTTTTTCTACGGTCTTTCCGCTAGGCTCTTTCCCTAGGCGCATTCTCTGTTTTTCTAGATTCCCTGCGACGGTTCTTTTCCGTTCCGCCACCGTGCTCGCTTAGAACCATGACGGTGCCCTGTGCCTCTAAGCCTTTCTCCGCCGCCAGTCCTTCTTTCGTTGATTCCTCCGGCGACCCTATGTCTAGTTCTATTAGTGGAGCGCTCGTCGAAGACGATGACGTAGCGTCCGGTCCAGAGCGGGGCTCTTGGCAGGGCTCCTCTGTCACTCGTCGTGAGATTGAGTGGCTAATTAGGACTCGTCGGATTCCTGCCGAGGTAAGCTGTCGCTTGCCTGGCAGCGAATCCTCTCCTGTACTCAACGAAAGCGAGTACGTTGTTTTCATGTCCCACTTTGCTCGTGGGTTCGGCCTTCCCCTTAGCGATTTTGCTAGGGAATTCCTTGATTACTTCGGCCTTCAGCCGCATCACCTTCTGGCTAATGCCATCGCCTCCCTATCCGCTTATATCTCGGCCTTGGAGGGATACTTCGGCCTCTGGCCCTCTGTGTCCGTTTGGTCTAAATTCTTCCAGATCCGATCTAACGTTGTTCCAGACAAATCCCTTCACCCCTCTGAGAAATCCCTTACCCAGTGTAGAACCGCGTCCATCACACCTCGGAGAAAATCCGAGTTCCCTCGTGTTGCTGGCCTCGAGTCTTGCAAGAAATGGCATAGATCGTTTTTCTATGTCAAAAACACTGGAAGAGAAGACAAGATTCAGCTCCCTGCCTTTACTATCGGCCCCCTTCCAAGAAGAACTGGAACTATAACCCTAGAAAGATCCATGCTTTGGCCGAGGCATTCGAGATTCGGCTGAAGTTGTTGATCCGCGCCGGGCTACGTGGTGAGGATTTGATGACCACATTCATCAGCAGCCAAATCTGCCCTTTCCAGCTTCGCTCGCACAAGCACTGTTATATGAGCGGTCCTCTCGATCCCAACCGAGTTTCGACGGTTGAGCTCGACGACTATCTTATTTACAAGCGTGTCCAAGATATCTTCAAGATTGATATGCCAGAGGACTGGACATGGGGGCTGAAGCCGTTCACTCGCGGGAATCCCCCTCCCGAGGTAAATTTACACATTTGTGTTTGCTTCCTAACCGCGTTTGTGACTTCTTTTGCCAACTCCACTTTGTTTCTTTTCTTGCAGAGGTTTGCGGAGCAAAAGATCGAGGATGCCGAGGTTCT
The DNA here is from genome assembly GCA_916181665.1 of Avena sativa. Lineage (NCBI taxonomy): Eukaryota > Viridiplantae > Streptophyta > Magnoliopsida > Poales > Poaceae > Avena > Avena sativa. The sequence goes on along the minus strand of OV702284.1, from coordinate 177,972,365 downwards.
GGCCCTTCCGTGGACCGCAGATCGGAACACCCCGGACAGCGGGGAACCTGACTCGGAGGAGTTTGTTCCTAAGTCGGACGTTGCTCCGGCTCGCGCCCGTGGCAAGACCTCGGCCCACGGGGAGGAAGGTGACTCGGACGACGTCCAAATTCTTGAGGTAGTCACCGCGATGCCTATCTCTTATGCATTTCCGGCTTCTACTTTCCCAGCTAATCAGTCCGGTCAGGTGCACGACACCGAGCCTCTCGCCTGTCAAGATCCTGCTACCTCGAGGAAGCGCACTGCTCCGGCAGGTCCCTCCGAAGCTGCTCCCAAGAAACGAACAAAGAAATCAGCCCAGCACCTTCCGAAGCGTAAAACCATGACCGGAGTTACTGGGTGAGTTTATTTTCATTTGTACTTCTTGTTTCTCTCTTTCTGTCTTTTGATTCGACTTTTTGTGATTTTGTAGAGCTCCTCTCTCTGCCAAGCCAAGTGGTCCGAGTATGACGAGTCATACAACTCGGCTGCCCTCTCCTCCGCCTCCTAAAGATATTCGGGTTCCTAGTCCCTCTCGCATTGACTCTCCTCCTGTGCCGATGCAGACATCACCTCGGCGAGATGTACCCACAGCTCCCATCGCTGACGCTGACATAACTCCACCAGTAGATCCTCCTATTGAACCTGTCGCCCCTGTTATGACCACCGAAGTTTCCCCCGAAATTCCTTTGACCCCCACAATTCCAACTGCAACTCCAATTCCAACCGAGGATATCACCATCTCGGCCCCCTTGGAAACCATAGTTCCTCCTGCCTCCAAGGATGACACTCCTAGTGCCGGGGTTGCCGCCCCTGCCGACACCTCTTCTAAGGCTAAGAAGGTTGTTGTCACCAAACCTTCATCATCTCAGAAGGGGCCGGGTAGCTCTTCTCAACCCAACATAGCTGATGAATTCCGTAAGGGGGCTTCCTCTGCTAAGACTGTTGTCACTCCGGCTGCTGATACTCAGCTTACTCTCCACAAGAGTCCCGCAGCGGCAGTAGTTACCCAACGGGTCCAAGGTAAAGTGCTGACCCGTACTTAGAGTGGGAACATCCTCGGCTCTCTGGTGGAATATGCAAACAACTGGAATGCCGCCGATCAGCTTGAGGGAAATCCGAGTAACCAACCGTTTCAGCTTTCCGACATCAGCAGTTGTTTGCATATGGCTGCTAAGATTGTTCTTGAAAGTGATAAGATGAACGAGATAAGCGCTTCTGTTGATATTTTGTCTGTTATTCAAATGATAGTATATATACACTAGTCTCCGAAGCTTGCAACCGAATAACTTGTTGTTCGTTTGGAAGCTTTGTTAGGCTTCAAATGCATTATTTGCTAAGTTTATTTCTTGTATACCTTAGATTGATCGTTGTTCATCCATATTTCGACTTAAGCGTTGCTTAATCCGGATCTATTTCGGCTTCGGTTATCCAGCCACCTAGATCCGAGTTAAGTTTTGCTTGATTCGGATCTTTCTTAGCTTTGAATATCCAGCCACCTAGATTCGAGTTAAGTTTTACTTGATTCGGATCTGTCTTAGCTTTGAATATCCAGCCACCTAGATCCGAGTTAAGTTTTACTTGATTCGGATCTGTCTTAGCATTGAATATCCAACCACCTAGATCCGAGTTAAGTTTTACTTGATTCGGATCTGTCTTAGCTTTGAATATCCAGCCACCTAGATCCGAATTAAGTTTTACTTGATTCAGATCTGTCTTAGCTTTGAATATCCAGCCACCTAGATCCGAGTTAAGTTTTACTTGATTTGGATCTGTCTTAGCTTTGAATATCCAGCCACCTAGATCCGAGTTAAGTTTTACTTGATTCGGATCTGTCTTAGCTTTGAATATCCAGCTGTGTAATGCATTTTGATATTTAGGTTGCCCATGATCGACGGACAGCCGAATTTCAAAGGTTGCTCTTTGCACACAAGAAGTTGGAGGAGAAATATGAGAAAGTTCTCCCCGTGGTGAAGAAAACTAGTAACTTAATAACCTTTGTATTGTTCCTTAAGTTCTTAATATTTTCGACTTGGTGTGCTAATTCATTCCTTGCTGGTGTGCAGCTAATATCAATAATCTTAATATCCGCCTTACCAAGAAGGTCAAAGCTCTGGAAGGTTAGTTATTCTTCTCGTCTATTGTTTTTCGTTCGAGACTGATCCTAGGTTTCTTATAACCTTCTAGCTTTGGTATAGCCGAGTTACAAACACTTGCAGCGTCGCATCAAGAATGCATATCCCTGCCTGATATGATGCTGCAATTTTTAGAACAAGCCGCCACTCATTCGACGCAGCTTAAAGAAAAGGATGATGAGATAGCCTGTTACGTGCCGAGGTTGAGTCTCTCAAGCTCTCGCAGAAATCCGAATTGGAGAAAGTTGATCAGGAGTTCTCTGAAGAAAAGAATCGACTAAGTCTGCAATTGCAGAAAGACAAAGAACTCCTCGATGCTGCCGAGCTGAAGAACCGCATGATGGGCGAGGAAATCGCTCGCTTTGAAACGAATAAGGTCGACTGGACCCAGGATCTCCAAAAAATGTTGAGTTATATTCATCGTAAGTTTTCGACCGTGGCTGAGTTATCTTTTTCTCTTTATTATATATAACTGATATGTTTTCCTGTCGTGTAGATCATTTTCCGGAAGCTAGACCAGTGAGCTCTAAGGCAGTGATTTCTGCTCGCCAGCGCCGAGGTGTCCCCGCAGACTCGAGTCTAGAATACTCAATGGAAGACTTCCTGAGTGTCGTTGGCGCTGCAGTTGGACCAATGAAGATTATGGGCCGAGATCTGGTACAAGCGGCCATTCGGGCCTACCATGTTCTTTGGCCGAACACATCAGGGACACCTGATATTGATGAAGTCAAAATACTTGTGGAAAGATTAATGGCATCTCAGAACCAGCTAAATCTCTAGAGGGAATCTGCTGGGAGGGCTGGTGCTGACATGGCACTTACAGCCGTTCTATCTTGGTACGAGGAAATTTCGCTCGACACTTTGATAAACTTGCGCACTGGCTCTCGTTGGGTCGAGGATCCAGAATTTTTCGCTCGCTGTCAAGCTCGTGCCTTCCAGCTTGTTGAGTACGCTGATGTGCATAATTGGATTGAAGGGCCGAGTTTTCTTTCCAATCCAGCGGATGACGTCAAGATTGAGGACGCCTCAGATGATGATTCGGCCGACCAGGATGAGGCAGAGGGTGACTCGGACAACTCCCGTGATTCCAATGCAAGGTCGGATGAGGACGACGATGCGCGATCATCTTCCAAAGGGACTGGGCATTCTCAAGCTCATATTAATGTTTCTCAGCATCCCAGGATTTCCCCCGAGGCTACTATCGCTTCTGTTGAAGGCAAAGTAACTTCGGCCGAGGCGCCGTCTACCTCGGAGCGCCCAGTTCCTGGAAATTCCCCTGCACAGGAGACCGAGGTCGCGCCGCCATCATCCGAGATAGCCATGCCTGATGCCCCTGATCATGCTGCTGCCCCTTAAGGGTGCTCTGGCCCTTTTCGCCGTTTATGTTCAAAAAACCTCTTAAGTTATTTTCAGTCCCCGGTATGACGGGCGTATGATGTCTATGGAACAATTGTTTGGGTTTTGGTGTGGTGCGAACCTTTTTGCCTTTCGCCACTGAGGCATGGGTGATGGTAATTATTATTACTTTGTTTAAATGAGTTTCATTACTTTACATCTTTGCTTTGGCGAACCTTTATTTCGTAGGTTCGTATTGTATTTTCCCATGTGGTTGACCTTAGTTCGGCATTTATCTTGCCTGCCCTTTATAGGCTTGATAGCGTAGCTGTTGTGTTGTCAACTTCTATCTGAAGTACAGAGCCCGAAGCCCATATCTGGTAAAGTGATACAATAAGTTGCATCCCTTATCATACTTTGGTTTGCTGGGTTTGTCATTCTTTCTTGCATTATCCTTAGAAATCTTTGTTTGTTTTTGCTTTGCTATTCTTATGATTACTGAGACATGTTTATATCATATCTTGTAAATTATGATCATCAATTCTGGGGAGTCCCCGAGTCTGTAGCTGAGCTAAGGAGCTTTTATGTGTCTAGCGACAAACAGTGTGTAATACAAGTTAGTCCCCGAGTTATCACTTGGGTCATCGAGTTCTTGCGTGTGCGCAACGACTTACTTCGGATCATGCGGCAGTCCCGGAGTTACAAACTATGTTGCCGAGATATAATTCATGGCTCAATGCAGAGAATACTACGGTGTAGTGTCCGAGTCATTGCTTAAAGTGCCGAAGTTTAATGCATATTTTTAGAACGAACAACAATCATGGGGCAGTCCCCGAGTTAATGCGCGAGGCATCGAAGTTTAATGCATAGTCCGAAATAAGGGATAATACGATGTAGTCCCCGACTCACTGCTCGAGGTACACATAATTCAAAATAGTAAATAACACAGTGCAGTCCCCGAGTTACTGTTCGGGGTGCCGAGGTTTACTACATAGTCTTAAGAAATAGAAACAACATTGTGCAGTCCCCGAGTCTCTGCTCGAGGTGCCGAGGTCAAATACATGCTTGATACTCCAACTTGATGCGTCACATCATGACGTACAACATATAGCTCCTAAGTATAGAATGGGCGAAGTAAAGCTATGTTCCATGGTCTTTTTGATTCGTCACCGGCTTTGTTTGCCTTGTTCTTTTCTGGTGACTAAGCATCGATTAGGTAATATGCATCATTGTGCAATGCTTTACTCACGATGAATGGTCCTTCCCATGGGGGTGAAAGTTTGTGCATGCCGGCTGTGCGCTGCACTAGCCGAAGGACCAAATCTCCTTCTTTAAAGACTGTTGGATTGACTTTCTTGCTGTGATATTGTCGGAGATCTTGCTGATAAATAGCTGATCTTGATAATGCCAATTCCCTGGCCTCTTCTAGCAAATCGACATTGTCTTGCCGAGCTACCTCATTTACCTCAGCGGTTGTATAATGGGTTACTCTTGGCGAATCATGTATTATGTCGGCTGGAAGCACAGCTTCTGCCCCATATACCAGAAAAAATGGGGTATACCCTGTTAACCTATTTGGGGTAGTTCTGAGGCTCCATAGTACTGCTGGTAGTTCCTCGATCCAGCATCCTGCCGACCTTTGCAGAGGTTCGTCAAGCCGGGGTTTTATTTCGGACAATACTAGTCCATTTGATCTTTCTACCTGCCCATTTGATGCTGGGTGAGCTACCGAGGCGACATATAGTCTTATGTGTTTTTCTTGGCAGAATCTAGCAAAAGCCCCTTCAGCAAAGTTTGTGCCATTGTCTGTAATAACACTATGTGGATAACCATATCTTAAGATAATATCTTTGAGGAATTTTACTGCTATTGGTCCATCACATTTTTTTATTGGTTTTACTTCGATCCACTTTGTGAACTTATCCACCATGACTAAAATGTGAGTCATTCCGCCTCGGGCTGGTTTGAATGGACCCACCATATCTAAGCACCATACAGAAAATGGCCAAGTAATTGGTATTGTCTTTAACTCGGACAATGGCATATGTATCTTGCTAGCGTATCTCTGGCAACCATTACATTTTTCTACCAATTCTTTCGCCTCTTTCAACGCCGTCGGCCAATAAAATACATGCCTGAATGCTTTGGCCACTAAAGCTCTGGACGAGGCGTGATGCCCGCATTCTCCCTGATGTATATCTAGGAGTATCTCCTGGCCTTCTGCCGAGTCAACACATCTTTGCAGCACGCTTGTGACGCTTCTTTTATACAGCTCATTGTTTATGATTGTATAAGATTTTGCTCTTCTTACTGTCTGTATAGCCAGTACCTCATTACTCGGCAAGATTGTGTCCTTAAGGAAGGAAAATATGGGTTGCGCCCATGTCGGCGTGATTTTCTCTGGGATAATTTCATTACCTATTTCCATATTTTCCGCCAACATAACAGCTTCGGATTTCTCTATATTCATTCGTGTGATGGCCGGGTTCACTTTCGGAAATTCTGGGTTGCATTCTTTGTCAATTTCCATTGGCATACTACCTTCTCTTGATTCTACCGAGATATGAATGGACTCGGACTCTGGTGATGGTGTTATTGATGGTTTTCTCAAGTGTTCTAGGGCGATACCCGGGGGAATTGATTGCCTAGTTGATCCGAGTTTTGACAGCATGTCTGCCGCATCATTTTACCCGAGGTATATGATGAAACTCACATCCATCGAAGTATCCACTGATTTTTTGCACATGGAATCTATATAGGGCCATATTCGCATCTAATGCGTCCCAATTGCCTGATACTTGCTGCAATACTAGATCTGAATCCCCGTAGCATAGGATCCGACGTATACCAATCTCTTTTGCCACCTTTAACCCATGGACGAGTGCTTCGTACTCGGCTACATTATTTGATGTGGCGAAATGTACTTGCAACACATATTTCAACTGATCTTTCTTCGGTGAAGTCAACACTATCCCTGCCCCCAAGCCATTTCTTAGTTTGGATCCGTCGAAATGCATTAGCCAATAAATCGGATCTGGTAAGGATGGTTCATATTGTACCTCGGCCCAATCCACAAAGAAGTCGGCCACCGCCTGAGATTTGATTGCCTCTCGCCTATCGAATTGTGGAGCATAAGGTGATAAATCGATTGCCCATTTTGCTATTCGGCCACTTGCATCTTTGTTGATCAATATCTCGGCTATGGGCGCTTCACAAATTACTTTTATCGTATGTTCTTCGAAGTAATGTTTAAGTTTTTTCGCCGACATGTATACTCCATAGGCCATCTTTTGATAGTGCGGGTAGTTCTGTTTTGAGGCCGATAATACCTCTCTTAGGTAATATACTGGCCTCTGTATTGACTTGTCACCTTCATTTCGCTCCACGACAACCACCGTACTTACCACCCTGTTACTGGCAGCTATATAAAGTAACATAGGTTCTTTTGATAGTGGAGAGGCCAGGATTGGAGCTGTGACCAACATCTTTTTTAACTCATGAAATGCATTATCTGCTTGCGGTGTCCAGATGAATTTATCGGACTTTTTCATCAGTTGATATAGAGGTAATGCCTTTTCCCCCAGCTGACATACAAATCGACTCAGCGAAGCCAGACAGCCCGTGAATTTTTGTACATCATTTAAACACCTCGGCAATTCCATTCTTTCAACTGCTCGTATTTTAGTTGGATTTGCCTATATACCTCGGCTGGATACGAGAAAACCGAGTAATTTCCCAGCCGGTACACCAAAGGTACATTTTTCCGGGTTAAGCTTCATTCGGAACTTTCTCAGGTTTGCGAACGTCTGTCGAATATCGTCTAGTAGTGTTTTGCTCTCTTTGGTTTTTATAACTACGTCGTCTACATATACTTGTGCATTTTTTTCTATCAGGTCATGTACACACTTTTGCATGCATCTCTGATAAGTTGCTCCTGCATTACGCAAGCCGAATGGCATGGTGCGATAGCAATAAGCCCCGTACGGGGTAATAAACGTAGTCTTTATTTGATCGACCGGATTTAACGGTATCTGGTGGAAACCAGAATATACGTCTACAAATGACAACAACTCACAACCAGCGGTCGAATCAATGACTTGGTCCATCCTAGGTAAAGGAAAAGGATCTTTGGGACACGCCTTGTTTAGGTTCGTGTAATCAATACACATTCGCCATACGACGACTACATTTGGGTCATCCTTTTTCTTTTCTACTAACACCGGATTTGATAGCCAATCCGGATGAAGCACTTCCATGATGAACCCGGCTGCAAGGAGCCGAGCTATCTCATCCCCTATTATTTTTCTCCTGTCTTCGGCGAAGCGGCGGAGAGGTTGCTTCACCGGCCTTGCTCCTGGCCTTACATGCAAAGAATGCTCAGCCAACTCCCTCGGCACACCTTGCAGGTCTTGAGTTGACCAGGCAAAGATATCCCGATTCTCACGGAGGAAGTTGGTGAGCTCGCCTTCCTATTTGGCATCTAGGCCGACACCAATCGTGATGGTGCGCTCTGGGAACTGCTCATCTATCTGGACCTTTTTTGTCTCCTTAGTCCGCTGGAAAGAAACACTTCCATGTGGGTTGGATAATGCTGGCATATTCAGCTATGTTGACTGAGCGAGAGCCGCTACTTCCTGAATCCTTCTTTTTTCTCTTGCAATCACCAATGACTCGGCCAGGTTTGATCCGGCCGAGGCACATTCCATCGACTTCCTGTAATCTCCTGCTACTGTTATCACCCCTTGTGGTCCGGGTAACTTCATTTTCAAGTAAGTGATGTGGCAGCTGCTCATGAATTTTGCCAATGCCGGCCGTCCGAGTAAAGCATGATAGCAACTTTCTAGGTCCACCACTTCAAACTCCAAATTTTCCGCTCTGCAGTTCTCCCTTGTGCCGAATAATACATCTACTCGGACTTTCCCAATGGGTTCGCACGAAAGTCCCGGCACTATTCCATGGAATGTGGTTCTTGTGGATTGCAACATATTCTGCGCTATTCCGAGTTTATGCATCATATCTTTGTACATGATATTGATACTGCTCCCATTGTCAATGAGTAATTTTGAAAATTTCACATTAATGCTGGGCCCTACAAATGTCGGATCTAGTACGAGTGCGCACGACCCTGGATTCGACATTATTTTCGGGTGATCCTTTATGCTCCAGGTTATTTCCTGATCTGACGAAGGCACATATCTTGGTACTGCCGGCATAACCGCATTTACCTCCATATGCCGGCGTTGTACACTTTGCCTGTCTTGCTGTTCTGTTGTGAACACGCAATATGATTGATGATGCTCTCTGTAATCATTACGTCCATTATTTCCGGGGTTTGCCCTTCCATCCTGACCTTGATTTATCACTTGATGCACTACATCTCTCCGGTCCGAGTTATCATACCTCGGAGGAGGTGGGGGTAACATTAACTGTTGCGCATTTGCTCCGGTTAACTGTGGCTGCTGCTGTTGATGCACTTGATGAGGAGGTACTTGCATGCTCGTCGGGTCCCCATTGCGTTTTCCATCCAAGCACACTGCCGAGTCGTATGATTAGCCAGCTTGGCCGGATTTGGAGTATGGAACTTACACGGTTGATCCAACATGGACTCAAACGTGTATTTCGTCCTTTCCTGCCACTGCTTCTTCTGTTCTGGTGTCCTGTAAGGTTCCCAACCTTTAATAAGGTGGAGAACCCTGTGTTTAGAATGCTAGTCCCTGGATCAATAGCTAGCATCCACAGTTAAGATGTAATATCAAGAAACAAAGGTCATAATACAACTTTATAACCAGGAATAAAATAATTTATTACATCTTACATAGCTCATTTGGCTATCTCATTACAATGCAGCAGAATATAACAATAGCATGGGGTCCTTCATCTTCAAAGTGCCACAGGCAGACATGTTGGTTGTAGACTTGTAATCCTAATCAAAAAACTTCACTAACAACAAACAAACCTACAACATAATAGGTTATAGCCACAAGGGTCAATACATTTAAATTGTATTGGCAAGTGATACTATTGTAGTATAGTGGAGTCTATCATCTATATGCATTTGGCTAAGTGGAGCTTAGGCTTGCTTTGCTCAAAATAGATTTTCCTTATCATTTGAGAACACTAAGTTTTTGCTTGTCAAAATCACCCAAGGCATCTCCCAATAGAAATTGGTGATCCTTCAACCCTTGTTCAACCACAATTTTTTACTTAGAAATTTGGATGAGGAGATTCTTGATAGCTTCCATGTCTTGATGCTCAAATTGTCCTTTGCCAGGGACATGGCTAAGTACTTAGATTTTACACTCTGCAGAGTTGGTGCACTTTCTCCACTAGAATTGGTTTCACCAAGACAAGATCTTTCAGAAGCCTTCCCTTAGACCAGAATGGACGCGCTCCAACCTATCAATCCCCTACCACCAACTGTCCATTTGGCTAAGTTATTGCAACCTATATGATCCAGGCAGAGCCCATAATGCCAAGTGGCTGCACTTGAAGCTTCTCAACATTTGACATCTCAAATCTCTTTGTTCCTGGGTGGCCATCCACAAGTGAGATACACAAGGTAAACCATAGAAATGGGCCTTGTGAACCACTCAACACAAACCATTCCTTCCATTCCACCCAGGTGATTCATTCACTTAGTTGTTTTATTAAACAAAACATAAGTCCTTGACTTAGAAATATTCCATAGCATGAATATAATCCACCCTTGTTTTCTACTAGCTAAGCTAAGCATGAGGGTAGTAGGAATCTTAACTCAGGAAATTTCTACTAAGGTTTCATCTACTAGGATTTCCCATGGCATAGTTTATACTTAGCAAAATTCCATGCAAGTCCTACTTAGAAATATCACTAATGCATAGTGAAAAATAATGGGACAAAAGTATGGAGCATCACTTGCCTTTTTGGTAGAGAATATAAGTTCACTCCTTTTCTTTGCAATGATCACACTCTTCAAATTACTACAATTCAATCAAGCAAGGCACAATTTCAATCTACCATTCAAGCAACATCACATAAAATAATAGTAACAAAACAATGCATGCAAGCATGCCAAACTTTGTTTTATTTACAAAAGTGTTTTATAATAGGTTATAAACATTCTAAAACACTCATTGGTCATTTTACAAAGTGGCAAAACCATTTGCAAAAGATTTTACTTATAAATCAATTTTAAACCAAATCATTATTTTATGTGGTTGAAAATGCTTTTAGCAAATTAATTATCTTTATGGAGTTCACCAAATACATTTTAAATTCATAAAACTTGGTGTTTAGGGTCAGAGAGTTTAAATCAAAACATTTCCCAAAGGTTTTCTCCAAAAAGCATTTTTAACAAATAAACAATATTTTTATTTGACTGGAAATGGTTTAAATCAAAGTTTTATTCTTTTGCTTCACCAAATATGTTTTTGAAACTACAAATTGATTTCTATGGTCAGTAGGTTCAAAACAAACCATTTTCCAAAGATTTTATCCCCAAAATAATTGTAGAATGAATTTAATATGCTAAACATGCCTACACAAGTTTCTGCAGAAACAATCATTTTATCAGAAGCAATTCACTAAACAAAGGGCATGGTCAGAAAGCACTTGTCTTGCTGATTCCATTGATATAAAATTTGCAAAATTTGGACGTGTGGTTTGAAAGTTATGAATTTTTCAAATTGGCACATCAAATAGACAAGTTTCTGGTTTTTAAAACAATCGCAGGCCACACGTCGTGCTGCTATTGGCCTGTACCGCTTCGTGCGGATCGACAGATGCGAGCCGTTGGATCTAAGTGACATCGCACGGCTCAGAGGCTCTCGTACCCCTTCGGTTAAATGAATCTATCGCGTCACTCCGATCTAGATCAGACGGTGCACAACACGCTTGCCAAAGATGGGCGGCGCTGGTGGCGGCTGTGCGGCAGCGCTCTGGCTACAGCGTCGCGGCGACTACAGGAAGCAAGGGAAGAAGGGGAATTGCTCACCAGGTTCGCGTGGTCGTGGTGATGCACAAGGTGGTCCTTGCTGGCGAAGGGGCGCTCGGCCATTGTCGAGGATGTCGTTACAGAGCGTGCTGGGTCTGACGAATGGTGCAGTTAGACTCGTAGGAAAGTGGTGAGTATGTGAGCATCAAAGAGAGGGGAAGGGGAGGTCTGGTCTCACCGGTAGTGCTCGTCGGAGCGGAGGCAGACGGTGGCGATGTGCAGTGGTCGTCCTTGCCGACGTTCTGGGACAAGAGTGGGCAAGCTGAGGATGCAGAGAGAAGCGCCAGGGGGTGGGGAGCATGTTCGTGTGGTTGAGGAGGCGAGGGGCGACGTCGACTGGCCGGAATTGGAGGTGGAGCTCGCCGGAGTCAGTGGCGGTCGAAGCAGAAATCAGGGCAGCCTGGGGGCTCCGGTGGTGCGGCGTGTGAGGGGAAATGGAGAGGGGAGGGAGGCGATTAAGAAGGCAAGGTCACGGGGCTGTTTCCTGGCGTGGTTAACGCGAATTCATGCCGGCTTTCAATCGGCAGTAATGGCCAGAGAGGGGGCGCGGTCAGCGGCAGGTGAGGACGAAGTTGACGGGGCAGTGGGGTCGCTTGGCAGCGAGAGAGAGGAGGAGGAGGTGGGGTCCAACCGTCATAGAATCAGCGGGTTCATTCGCGAGTGAAAAACGATTCGCTGCGGGTGGGGTGGGAAGATGGGCTTGCTGGGCCAGGTGGGCTTAGCTGGGCTGGGTTGTTCCGTTTCACTTTTTTTTTGTTCTGAATGTTTTTCTCTTTTTCCATTTCTATTTTCTGTTTTGATTTTTGTTTAATTATTTCAACATCAATTTGATTTCAAACCTCAACCAAAATTTGTGTAGATTCATATACTGATTAATAACACATTCCAAAGTCAATTTTAGAATAATTCATTTATTCTTTTTGGGGTCTTTTGATTATTTAAAATAGGCTCTAGTATTAATTAAATAACATTTATTAATATTTTTCAATCTCCATTTGAATTCAAATCACCACCAAACATTGGGTGAATCTTAACTCTGTTTAACAGCATATTTCAAAGTCCAAAATAAAATAATTCTTTTATTCTTTTAGGATCTATTAATAATTAAATAAATAGACCATAGTCTTTAATTCAAATAGATTTTAATTTATTTTAAAACTCTTTTTGAAATCTAAATAATATCAAAATATTTTCAGTAGGTTTCATTTGAAAACTAAAACACTTGGAAATCTGATTTAAAAATAAATTAGCAAGTTTTAGTGTTTATTTAAAATGGAAAAAACTTTACTTTAATAAAAATGGATATTAATAAATCCTCATTATTTTATTTAAATAAACCTTTACTCTTTTTATCAAATAGAAATATTTTATTTCAAAAGCTTGGCCAAGATTTAATTTGGCTCTATCAAATAAACCTTATTTATATTTCTACCTTTGCTTTTGAAAACCATATCTTTTTATTTAAAGACCCAAAAATAGTGATTCCAACTATTATAACTTTATTTATTATTTGTTTTTAAATCCTTTTAGGATTATTTGATCACCATTTGGTATGGATTTCTAGATGGTTGCTTTATTAGCTTTGGGATATCAATTTCCTTATCTTATCAAGTTCATAAGATTTTGTCTATGGCTCCAAATTAAGTGAATCCAATTCATATGGTTTTATAATATTTCTAATAGTCATTCTTGATCAATTTGAAATGTTTGTTTGACAAATATTTATATGGACCAAATCCATAGGCTTGGAGATAACTTGGAAATGATTTTCTTCCATTAGGGTTTTAGGGTTTTGGCTTATTTCTCAAGTGTTTTTTAAATTTCCAGATGCATTTAAAGAGAATGCATTCCACTTGATTTGAATTTAGTTAGATTCAAACATTTACCAAAGTTTGTTCAAGATGGGATTTTAAGTTTCCATTTAGAAACAAAAGTTTCTTTTCACGCAAAATTTCAACAATTATTTATTTTGTTTATTTATTTTTCACATTACAAGATTTGGAAAATCTTGGGATGTGACAGGCTACCACCCTTAAAATAAATCTCGTCTCGAGATTTGGGGAGGCTAGGGGTTACAAGTTGGCTCAAAGCAACTAGGGTACTACCACCCTTAAAATTTTCCAACTAGATTACTTCTTGGCTTGCTTGGGATCTTGATGATACTTCTCTGGGCAGACATCTGCATAGTGTCCTTTATTTCCACACTTGAAACATGTGACAAGGCTGAGATCCTTCATAGGCTTTATCTTGTGCTTCATCTTTTCTAGAAAATTGCTTGCATAAGGTCCTTGGTTACCACAATTGTAACATGTGATAAGATTGAGTTCTTCACGTATCTTATGTGGACAAGTCGACACATAATGGCCTAACTCTTTGCAGTTGTTGCACCACACTTGGCTAATCTCCTTATACTTTTTCTTCTTCTCTGTACATTCATTGGCATAGTGTCATATTTCTTTGCAATGACAACATTGCACTTGGCTTTTGTCTTTCTTCTTCTTGGGTTTCTCCAAAGCTAGGAGTGCTTCTAGTTCATGCTCTTCATATCTTATCTCAAAGGTAGGAAAGTTTCCTGGTCTCCTTGACCTTTTCCTTAGATAATACATATGTCTCCTATTTGGTCCTTTAAATTGAGTCATATTGTATGGAGGTGCAAGCTGAGATTTTCCTTTGTCTTCATCCTTCTTGGTAGAAGTTGTTCCCTTATGGTAGTCTGCAATCAGTTGTTGCACTCCACCTTGTTTCCTTTGTTGAACTATGGAATAGATGGGGCATTGGATAGGGACATGATTATTTCCTTCACATAGGAAACAAGTAGCTTGAGATGTGAGGCATTGATTATTTGGATGTTTATCTTCACAATTGGGGCATTGATCTTCATGATCCTTGGAAGTGTGATCCTTGTCTCCACAAACATTGCAAGCTTGGGTTCCTTCTAGAATATCATCCTTGACATCATTGTTGTCACAAACTCCTTGGAAAGAGTTGTCTCCCATGTTGATCATTTGATTTGTCACCTTATGCAACAATTGGGTTTGGGTTTCCAAAAACTTTTGCATGGTTGGATCTACCTCACTGGTGTTGGCTAAAAAATTGAGCTGTCACTTGGTTCAACTGGGTTTGGGTTACTATGAGTTCCCTCATGTTGTCCTCTTGGTTGTTGTTGTTGCCATCCTTGATGTTGGAGTTTCTTGGAGTAGTCATCTGTTTGGGTTGGATTGGGATTAGAATAGGCAAAAGATTTCTAAGGAAACAATTCTAATCACACACATCACAATTCACTCAAGCAATGTGCAAGCAATCACAAACAAACACTCCCATCAAACAACAAAGTTCAAGCACATTATTAGGCAACAAAATATTTTTGCTACACCACATAAGTTGGTGAGTTTAATTTAAACTAAACATGGTGGTCCATCTATATGGTTCACTTGAGATTTTTCCATCCTTCTTAGTTGATTCTTCTTGCATGAGATCATGGTTTCTTTGGAAAAATTCTTGTGTCTTGGTCACAAAATTCCAAAGGTGATGATGATTCCTTCTAAGTTGTGTTTCCTTAGTCTTCAAGTCTTGAGCAATATTTCTTGAGTCACTTGTAGTCCTTAGTGATATCCAAGTTGAGGTCCTTGGTGAGAATAAGGTTGAAACTACTTGAAGATGTTGAAGTCATTAGAGTTGATGAAGTCCTTTGCACATGGTGAAGTCTTTGGCCATGGAAAGGCTTTATCCATCAAGTTGAAATAGAAGAGATGTAGAGTCAAAACCAAAAATGGTTGAGGAAAGAGTTTACAAGATTGTTTGTAAATAAGTTTTGGAACAAATACAACTCCTATTTTTCTAAGGGGTTTTGTCCAATCCTAGGGTTACAATCCTACAGGCAGCACAATGCTCTGATACCATCTGTAAGGTTCCCAACCTTTAATAAGGTGGAGATCCCTGTGTTTACAATGCTAGTCCCTGGATCAATAGCTAGCATCCACAGTTAAGATGTAATATCAAGAAACAAAGGTCATAATACAACTTTATAACCAGGAATAAAATAATTTATTACATCTTACATAGCTCATTTGGCTATCTCATTACAATGCAGAAGAATATAACAATAGCATGGGGTCCTTCATCTTTAAAGTGCCACAGGCAGACATGTTGGTTGTAGACTTGTAATCCTAATCAACAAACTTCACTAACAACAAACAAACCTGCAACATAATAGGTTACAGCCACAAGGGTCAATACATTTGAATTGTATTGGCAAGTGATACTATGGTAGTATAGTGGAGTCTATCATCTATATGCATTTGGATAAGTGGAGATTAGGCTTGCTTTGCTCAAAATAGATTTTCCTTATCATTTGAGAACACTAAGTTTTTGCTTGTCAAAATCACCCAAGGCATCTCCCAATAGAAATTGGTGATCCTTCAACCCTTGTTCAACCACAATTTTTTACTTAGAAATTTGGATGAGGAGATTCTTGATAGCTTCCATGTCTTGATGCTCAAATTATCCTTTGCCAGAGACATGGCTAAGTACTTAGATTTTACACTCTGTAGAGTTGGTGCACTTTCTCCACAAGACTTGGTTTCACCAAGACAAGATCTTTCAGAAGCCTTCCCTTAGACCAGAATGGACGCGCTCCAACCTATCAATCCCCTACCACCAACTGTACATTTGGCTAAGTTATTGCAACCTATATGATCCAGGCAGAGCCCATAATGCCAAGTGGCTGCACTTGAAGCTTCTCAACATTTGACATATCAAATCTCTTTGTTCCTTGGTGGCCATCCACAAGTGAGATACACAAGGTAAACCATAGAAATGGGCCTTGTGAACCACTCAACACAAACCATTCCTTCCATTCCACCCAGGTGATTCATTCACTTAGTTGTTTTATTAAACAAAACATAAGTCCTTGACTTAGAAATATTCCATAGCATGAATATAATCCACCCTTGTTTTCTAATAGCTAAGCTAAGAATGAGGGTAGTAGGAATCTTAACTCAGGAAATTTCTACTAAGGTTTCATCTACTAGGATTTCCCATGGCATAGTTTATACTTAGCAAAATTCCATGCAAGTCCTACTTAGAAATATCACTAATGCATAGTGAAAAATAATGGGACAAAAGTATGGAGCATCACTTGCCTTTTTGGTAGAGAATATAAGTTCACTCCTTATCTTTGCAATGATCACACTCTTCAAATTACTACAATTCAATCAAGCAAGGCACAATTTCAATCTACCATTCAAGCAACATCACATAAAATAATAGTAACAAAACAATGCATGCAAGCATGCCAAACTTTGTTTTATTTACAAAAGTGTTTTATAATAGGTTATAAACATTCTAAAACACTTATTGGTCATTTTATAAAGTGGCAAAACCATTTGCAAAAGATTTTACTTATAAATCAATTTTAAACCAAGTCATTATTTTATGTGGTTGAAAATGCTTTTAGCAAAGTAATAATCTTTATGGAGTTCACCAAATACATTTTCAATTCATAAAACTTGGTGTTTAGGGTCAGAGAATTTAAATCAAAACATTTCCCAAAGGTTTTTTTTCACAAAAAGCATTTTTTACAAATAAACAATATTTTTATTTGACTGGAAATGGTTTAAATCAAAGTTTTATTCTTTTGCTTCACCAAATATGTTTTTGAAACCACAAATTTATTTCTATGGTCAGTAGGTTCAAAACAAACCATTTCCAAAGATTTTATCCCCAAAATAATTTTAGAATGAATTTAATTTGCTAAACATGCCTACACAAGTTTCTGCAAAAACAATCATTTTATTAGAAGCAATTCACTAAACAAAGGGCATGGTAAGAAAGCACTTGTCTTGCTGATTCCATTGATATAAAATTTGCAAAATTTGGACGTGTGGTTTGAAAGTTATGAATTTTTCAAATTGGCACATCAAATAGACAAGTTTATGGTTTTTAAAACAATCACAGACCACGCGTCGTGCTGCGATTGGCCTGTACCGCATCGTGCGGATTGACAGATGCGAGCCTTTGGATCTAAGTGACATTGCACGGCTCAAAGGCTCTCGTACCCCTTCGGTTAAATGAATCTATCGTGTCACTCCGATCTAGATCGGACGGTGCACAGCACGCTTGCCAAAGATGGGCGGAGCTGGTGGCGGCTGTGCGGCGGCGCTCTGGCTACGGCGTCGCGGCGACTACAAGAAGCAAGGGAAGAAGGGGAATGGCTCACCAGGTTCGCGCGGTCGTGGTGATGCTCAAGGTGGTCCTTGCTGGCGAAGGGGCGCTCGGGGTCGATGGGAATCGCTCGCCGGAGTTGCTCCTGGCGACGGGTTCGCTCGGCCATTGTCGAGGACGTCGTTACATAATGTTCTGGGTCAGACGAATGGTGCAGTTAGACTCGTAGTAAAGTGGTGAGTATGTGAGCATCAAAGAGAGGGGAAGGGGAGGTCTGGTCTCACCGATAGTGCTCGTCGGAGCGGAGGCAGACGATGGCGATGTGCAGTGGTCGTCCTTGCCGACGTTCTGGGACAAGCGCGGGCAAGCTGAGGATGCAGAGAGAAGCGACAGGGGGTGGGGAGCATGTTCGTGTGGTTGAGGAGGCGAGGGGCGACGTCGACTGGCCGGAATTGGAGGTGGAGCTCGCCAGAGTCAGTGGCGGTCGAAGCAGAAATCAGGGCAGCCTGGGGGCTCCGGTGGTGCAGCGTCTGAGGGGAAATGGAGAGTGGAGGGAGGCGATTAAGAAGGCAAGGTCGCGGGGCTGTTTCCTGGCGTGGTTAATGCGAATTCATGCCGGCTTTCAATCGGCAGTAATGGCCAGAGAGGGGGCGTGGTCAGCGGCGGGTGAGGACGAAGCTGACGGGGCAGTGTGGTCGCTTGGAAGCGAGAGAGAGGAGGAGGAGGTGGGGTCCAACCGTCATAGACTCAGCGGGTTTGTTCGCGAGTGAAAAACGATTCGCTGCGGGTGGGGTGGGAAGATGGGCTTGCTGGGCCAGGTGGGCTTAGTTGGGCTGGGCTGTTCCGTTTCACTTTTTTTTTGTTCTGAATGTTTTTCTCTTTTTCCATTTCTAATTTCTGTTTTGATTTTTGTGTAATTATTTCAACATCAATTTGATTTCAAACCTCAACCAAAATTTGTGTAGATTCATATACTGATTACTAACACATTCCAAAGTCAATTTTAGAATAATTCATTTATTCTTTTTTGGGTCTTTTGATTATTTAAAATAGGCTCTAGTATTAATTAAATAAAATTTATTAATATTTTTCAATCTCCATTTGAATTCAAATCACCACCAAACTTTGGGTGAATCTTAATTCTATTTAACAACATATTTCAAAGTCCAAAATAAAATAATTCTTTTATTCTTTTAGGATCTATTAATAATTAAATAAATAGACCATAGTCTTTAATTCAAATAGGTTTTAATTTATTTTAAAAATCTTTTTGAAATCTAAATAATATCAAAATCTTTTCAGTAGGTTTCATTTGAAAACTAAAACACTTGGAAATCTGATTTAAAAATAAATTAACAAATTTTAGTGTTTATTTAAAATGGAAAAACCTTTACTTTAATAAAAATGGATATTAATAAATCCTCATTATTTTATTTAAATAAACCTTTACTCTTTTTATCAAATAGAAATATTTTATTTCAAAAGCTTGGCCAAGATTTAATTTGGCTCTATAAAATAATCCTTATTTATATTTCTACCTTTGCTTTTGAAAACCATATCTTTTTATTTAAAGACCCAAAAATAGTGATTCCAACTATTATAACTTTATTTATTATTTGTTTATCTTTTTAAATCCTTTTAGGATTATTTGCTCACCATTTGGTATGGATTTCTAGATGGTTGCTTTATTAGCTTTGGGATATCAATTTCCTTATCTTATCAAGTTCATAAGATTTTGTCTATGGCTCCAAATTAAGTGAATCCAATTCATATGGTTTTATAATATTTGTAATAGTCATTCTTGATCAATTTGAAATGTTTGTTTGACAAATATTTATATGGACCAAATCCATAGGCTTGGAGATAACTTGGAAATGATTTTCTTCCATTAGGGTTTTAGGGTTTTGGTTTATTTCTCAAGTGTTTTTTAAATTTCTAGATAAGAGAATGCATTCCACTTGATTTGAATTTAGTTAGATTCAAACATTTACCAAAGTTTGTTCAAGATGGGATTTTAAGTTTCCATTTAGAAACAAAAGTTTCTTTTCACCCAAAATTTCAACAATTATTTATTTTGTTTATTTATTTTCACATTACAAGATTTGGAAAATCTTGGGATGTGACATGTCCACTGTCTCTTCCCTTCGTTTCTTGGCGTCCACTGCTGAGGACCATTTTTCTGCCGCTGACTATTTCCGTGACTCGGCTGATCTTGCACTACCGCTACCACCTGATTGGATGCATATCTGTACTCCGGTCATTCCTCTCTTCTTCTACCTCTGAATTCGTTGCGCCTCGATGATCCGGCTTCATCTCTTGCATATTGATCCTGATGCTCTCGGTGTTCTCCCGACATCTGTTCTGGTTGTGTCGGATCCCCCAAAGCATATGAATCTGCTATTCTGATGGTTTCTGCCAAGGTGGTCGGCATATCTCTTTGCAACCTCTGCCACAAAACACTGGCGTATCAGCATCCTTGAGCGAACCAAGCTATCGCTTGAGATTCTATAACTCCTTCACATGAGTTTCTAAGGTTACACCACCGAGTCAAGAATTCTCTATTTGTCTCATTCGGCCTCTGCTTGCACATAGCAAGCTGCTGTGGCCTGTTTGGTCTTTTGTAAGTACTGGTGAAGTTGCTGACAAACATCTCTTCAAAATCTAGCCAACAGTTGATACTGCCTCCTGGCAGATTGTTTAGCCATACTCTGGCTGGTCCTTCCAGCATCTGCGGGACATATCTTACCGCCCATCACAAGTTTCCACTAGCTATCTTTACTGCAGTAGCATAGTCAATCAACCAATCCTGTGGTTTGGTGCTCCCATTGTATGTTTTTGTGCCCCTTGCCAGCTGAAAGTTTGGCACTGGTGGCTCGCCCATGATCCGAGACCCAAAACACGCCGGACCGGGCGGACCCTGCTCTTCTAACAACTCGGACCGATACAACCTGTCCAGTTTTAATCTTGCATCATTTGATGGCAAGTTTCTGTACATGATTCTCTCCTGCATTCCATAATGGTTATTTCCACCATGCCCTGCATATTCCATATCCGAGTAACCATCATTGTATCTCTCATTTGCCTGATTATGGTGAGCTGGTCTCACTTCTCGCTCTTGCCGAGGTTCATACCTCGGTTGAGGATCGGGCGGTGGGTCTCTCCTTCCTTCCGCTGGGTTATTGTTCTCATGATTTCCTCTTCCGAGGTCTCCATTACCTCGGCTTCTGTTGCCTTTGTTGGCACGGCCGGGGTTTCTTTCACCACTGTTACCTCAGCTCCCATTGCCTCTATTCTCATTGACTTTTCCAGCTACTCCCGGATCATACGAAACAATTTGCTTATTTCTTTTTCCAGAAGTTACTGCTCTATTTTT
Source organism: Avena sativa (assembly GCA_916181665.1). Classification (NCBI taxonomy): domain Eukaryota; kingdom Viridiplantae; phylum Streptophyta; class Magnoliopsida; order Poales; family Poaceae; genus Avena; species Avena sativa. The sequence continues at coordinate 177,951,370 of OV702284.1, read as the reverse complement.
TCGCGCGTTGTTTCTGGGTGACGATGCGGCTGCCACTGATAGGGCGGGCGCTGCTCTAGCCGAATGAACCATACGCGAGGCTCCCGGTCTTGCCGGGTCAGCCCTAAGCATTTCTTCATTCTGCTGGTTCACAATGCGTACCAGCTCATTCACTCTTTCTTGCTGTTTCTGCCGGGCTTCGCCGGTTAATCCTTCTAACTCCAATGCAGCGGCATTTGCCGCCCTTAGTTTCTTTGTCGGGGTGCTATACCTCCGCAAGCCTAGATCAACTGAATCTGCCTTATGAGTCTCATGCTCTTTGTTGATATCATTCATGAGGTTTTTTCCTCTCAATCGTAATTCATCTACCCACTCGGGGGCAACATCTGGTTTATTTGCCTTGGCGTACTCTCGCAGGGTGCTGTTTAAGGACTCCCGCAAGGCCGACACCTTTTTTTCCTCTACCAGTACTTTCTGCCTAGTCTATTCTAACTGAGCGTGAGCATTAGCCAGATCAAGTATCGGCGCTACAGGCGTGGTCAGAATATCTATAGTTGCCTGGAGAATATTTTCTGGTCTTTCCAGAGGTGGCCATCTTACCCTTGCTGCCTTTGGGGTTGTCTCCTGCACCTCGGCTGACTTGGCTGCTGACGGATCTACCTCGGTGGGCTGTGGAGCTGCTTGCCTTGTGGTCACCTGTCCTCCCGCCGCCGGTTCCTTGCTTGATCCGGCTCCTGCTGCTGCCGTCTGTGCCCCGGCTACGACCATCACCTCGACACTGCCGACGGGACGTGCTCCACGCGGACCGTTTACAACACTGAGGGGAGGATCTCCTGCATCAATAACTAGGTGAGGATAAACGCAGGAGGTGTCGACGCCGACGTAGATCTGGTGCGTGCCCAAGTTGATGAAGACGCCGTTGCGCGGTGGAGCTTTTCTCTTGAAGCTGCCTGCGTTATCGCTGACGTGGTCGCAGAGATCAAATCTCTGGAATAATCCAGAGACAACGCGCTCGCCGGTCAGAATGAAGTTTCCCGTCCGGATCTTGACTCCAGATAGCATCGCTGCTGGCCCCACGGTGGGCGCCAACTGTCGTGGTGGTGGCACGGCAGATGCCATGGGTAGGCTAAAGTATGGGGCCAATGGATGCTAGAGGGACCCGGGGAGGGAAGATGCAGTGATTTCTACACTCAAATGACTAACATAAAGATCTTTCTTTCTCCTTACAAGAACTACAAGTGCTCCTTGAGATGTTAGCAGGAAGAACAAGACTACTACACGAGCCTTACGGCGTAAAATGAATCCATCCCTTCTCAGGAGCCCGCTTCCCCCTTATAAAGGGGTGCCTTGGTTCCTCCTAGGGCTGACATGGCAAGCATATTCGAGGAATATGCTTGTCCCAATATGGTAACTCGGCGACTCTCTTTCCGTGTCCCCCTTCTAACGACGGCAATGTTCCAGAGAGCCCCACCTACGCGCCTCGGGCTCCAGGACTGTCACCTCCATGACCTTCTTCTGCCCTTCAGCTGCTCTGCTCCTTGTCCTTTGTGATTGGCTCTGTTCAGATTCTCCCTAGCTAGCGACTAGGGTTTGACTATAGGCACCTCCTTCTCCTGCAAGCTTCGTGTTACTCGGCCTTGTCTCGCATAACTCGGCTCGACCTTCACCTGTATTCAAGTTAGTCAGACTTATTTGGCCGACTTAACTCATACGTCGGCCGGATAAGGTGTTTATCCTTCTGTAGCCGTCATGGCCTTGCTTAGCTCGGCCGACTCTTACATGACTCGGCCGATATTAACAGTAACTTGGCTCATGACAAGGGAGACTCCTTTCATCTTTCCCCTGTCCTGACCCTATCCGGGTCACCTCCCCAACAGGGGTCTGTTGGTTCTTGGGGTAAATCCTGGAGATGGGTTGGGGCAATACTTTGGTGTATGGTGGGTTCCTGGTTGATGCATCATGCGACACTTGCGGTTCTCATTAGCTTGGTTGATCTTTCCTTCCATCTGAATGGCAGAGTCAACTAAGGCTTCAATATCTACGAAGGGGATATTGACTAACACTGTATGCATTTCATCGTGCAGACCATTCAGGAATCTCTCTTTCTTCTTGGCTTCAGTGTCGATCTCATCTGGTGCATACCTAGCCAATGACAAGAATTTGTCACAGTATTCCACTACAGTCATCCTTCCTTGCTTCAGTTCCCTGAATTCATCTCTCATCCTCTTGATCAAACCCGGTGGCACATGGGTTCTGCTGAACTTGACTTTGAACTCTTCCCAAGCCATCATTTGACCTCCTGTCATTGCGCGGACGCTGTTCCACCATGCTCTTTCATCTCCGGCCAGATAGTGGGTAGCAAACAACACTTTCTCGTTAGCTTCCACTCCTGCAAATTCCAGATTGTTCTCCATGGTTTGCAACCAATCATCTGTATCTAGGGTCTCTTCTAACTTAGTGAAAACAGGTGGATTGGTGTTTTGGAAATTCTTGAGCTTAGATCCATGGTTTTCCTGATTTCCATGGCCTTGATTGTTGTTGGCCATCTGAGATATCTGTTGAAGGGTGGCTAAGTTGGCTTGGCGTTCGGCTCTTTCGGCTTCGCAGTCAGAAACCAACATTGGCAAGAGTTGCAAAATTGGGTCCGGGGCTGAGTTGCTTCCTCCGCGAGGCATCTGAAGATGGAGATAGATCATGAGAAAAGAGGGAAATATTTCTAAGGTTCAGGGTTTTTGAAAAGTTTTTAAAGTTTGATTCAGATTTTTCTAGCAACTTGCTTTTCATTCATTCATTCATAGCACACGATACAAACACACACCACAACAAAGAAAAACAGATGGTTTTAAGAACCATTCTGTGAAGCGACGATACAGTGGGACCGAATACAACTCAATAACGCTAGTGCTCAAGTGCTACTACTCCTTGGAGTCAGTGTCCTCCTCATCCTCATCCTCATCCTCATCCTCATCATCATCATCATCGATGAAGGCAGAGTCATCCTCATCGGTGAAGAAGTCCATAGCCTGATCCTCCAGAAAGTCATCATCATCGCTGAGATAGGAGTAGGGGTCTCCATGAAGGTCTTCCCCTGCATTCTCCCTCTCCTCCAACTGCATGTCTCTCTCGTGGATGGTCTCCTCCAAATCCGTGATCCGGTGGTGAACACGGGCAATGATGCGCTCTTTTTTGTCGAGCTGACGGCGATGAGACTTGCGATATTTTACTAGCATGGTGATGGTCTAATCCTTCTTGGCGGCGATGGCGTACTTGTGGTTGGCGTAGGAACGGGCATTGTCCAACTCCTTCTGACGGTCATACATCATGAAGCTGAGGTGGTCCAACTAAGTCTTCAGCTCATGGTGATATGGGGCCTCCAGTGGCTGTCCCATAGCATCACGCCTTGGGTAGAACTTGAAGCGGGTACCCTTGATTTGATTGATACTCTCCCCACACAGACGGGCAAGAGCTTCCTGCATTGCCCTGGCCAGTCCATCGAGCCAGTTGTTCTCTCTTAAGGTGAACTGAATTCCCTCTGCAGTGGGAGGTTTAATCTTTCCTCGGAGACTTGCAACAACTAACCACTACAGATCTTCTCCTTCCTGATCATTGAGCTGAGCTCCGAAGAACTCGGGGTGTGGACGCTCCAGCATTTCTGCCAGCTGGTCCAAGTCACGCTCAAAGATGAGGTCTCCTCCATTCCCCAACTGATAAAACTTGCTGTACGTCCCGTCCATCTATAAGAATATAGGATGAGTAAGTTAGTAGAGTGATCAAGTGTGTCGAATTTTATGTAAGTTTGCAAGAATTTTTGAGGAACATGCATTTTTATGAAAGAATCCAAGTGGTAAGACTGAGAATAAGTTTTTTTGTAAATACTCACTTTCTTTGGTTCTGAAACTAAGTTTTTGATTCAAACGTCCATTCTAACTAGGGTCTCCTATGGTCAGGATGGCTCTGATACCAACTTGTCAACACCCGGATTTTTAATCCCGGATGCCTGTTATGCCATACATCGCAATCCCAGGATTACCATTTTTGTGAGACATAACAGATTTGATATCACAATACATCATCCATTACAAGCCATACATAAGGTCTTACACAAATAAGGATCTCATGATCCAGTTCTTAATACAATTCAAGCAGCGGAATAACGTAATAGTAACGATAGCGTAGGCGAAGATCCATCTTCAGGGTCACAGGCAATGCTGATGATGGGAGATGATCCTAGTTGTCGTAACCTTCCTGCGGTCCGTCATCCTGATACTCCTCTTCATAGTCTGGCCACGGGAATAGCCAGGGACAAAGCCATGAGTACTCTTTAAGTACTCGCAAACTAATACTAACAAGTGAAGTGGTTTTGAATAGGATATACTAAGCTCTAGGGTTGTTTTGCAAAAAGCCAGATTTACCTCTACTAAGTTCAAACGCAAAGAAAGCTAGTTGAAAGTTTTATAACCTCTAAGTGGGAAACTTGAATTTCATATCATAACTCTGTTGTGGTCAAGTCAAAGTCACAAATCATTTCACAATTCATTTTGAAAACATCTGACGGGGGAACAGTATGGCCACTCCAACTGTCCATAACCACGGATGCGGCTATTCGAATAGTTTGACACTCTGCAGAGATTGTACACTTTCACCACAACATTCTATACATCCGTCAGGAACAATCCTGAATTCACCATACTCAGTATGCAGATAATCAATCCTAACCTTTCAATTGCATGCCCTAGTATAGGCACCTCTCCTGTGAGTTTGGCCTCCCAACCATGACCAACTGTCATCTTGGGAACTTCACAGGTGGAAAATCTTCACAAGGTAGCCTCAGCTTAGACCTTGGCCGCAAGGGAACCCATACTTAGGTATATAAATTTCCAGTCAAGCCCTACCCAAATTTCGGGTATTGTGGTTGTACGGTAAAATTGGAATGGTATCGCATCCCGACAACCATCAGTTTTATAAAGGGCTAAGGCTCATGCCTTAACATTTTCATCATCAATATCATCTGTTGTTCGAGAACACATGTCAAAACATTTCAGTAGAATGACTCATCATTCTAAGGTTTTCATAACCATTTTCACCAAGTGTTCCCATCTAAAGTTGATCAAGCTTTATGCTTAGAACTAGCATCTACAAGTGGGCGTAAATACTAATGATGGGTAATAAACTAGTGGGGATTTACTAAGTCCAATCTCATTCCTTAGGATGACATCAAGATTATCTACTTAGGCCAAATTTTATGCTCTTTATGCTACCTTCAGTTATCTTTCTAGAATCTACAAGTCACTAAATAAACTCTAAGAGAAAGCTTTGATAAAGAAAAAATAAAGTATTAAGCTTGCAAGTAAAACTAGGATTGGGTATTAAGTGGTGTAAGCTTGCTAAGTTGCAAGTATTAGCTTGATCAGTTAATAGATTGCTAATTCAACTAGTAGTATTAGGCTTGCCTTGTGAAGAACAGTGGTTGAAGTTCTCATCGGCTTCTTCCTCGTAGTATCCTCCTTCCTCCTCGTATCCTTGGTCGGTACTAGCGTCTATAAATAAATATGAGGTACACAATCACCAAACAATACTTAACTATTTCTAATCATCACACAAAAGTTCACACTAGGTGATCTAGCATCATCACTAACATTACAAGATTAAAGCACTTGTCCCATTTATTTTATTTTGAGAAAAGAAATTTCTACTCATTGAAAAACTACTTAAGATTTAATATTCTCCAACTCAAACATGGGATCATGTTGACACATGTCATCACCACATATTTCAATACATGGGAATGTGATTTAGAGTGGTGTCACAATTTTAATAAGGTTTAACCTTTTTATTTTATTTAATTAAAGTGACTAGAAATGCCTATGTGGCATTCTGTTATTACTTGATCATTATTTCTGTAAGTAAACCTATATTTTTTTGTATATTCTGAAAGGTATGGTTAAATGTGATTTTTGAGAGTTGGAATCAACTCAAAAGCTCTTATGGTTGAATTTTGAAAAATGTTTGAATGTAGAAAAGCTTCTGCCTTGTTATTTTTACCATGGGTGATCTACAAATCTAAATGGTTTGAACCCAACGGGCTTGGATTAAGCATTCTAGTACCTTTCTAACAAATTTGGTTTCATGCATTTTGGTTCAGTGAATCGAGCTGGGTTGATTTTTGAATCTAGGTGCAGAACTGTGTTTGAAATTAAATGAATAAACTTAAGTTTGAATCAGTGGGTTGCGCGGGATGTTTAACTGGGCCGAACGGACGGGTTAAGTGGCTGTCCCCACTCGTCAGTGAGACAGTGAGTGGCGAAGCGGTACGGGGTGATCTAGGCCGCACGATCTAACTCTAATCGAACGGCTCTGGTTCATCTTCCACGTCGGGCAGCGCCGACGAGACAAAACCCTAGCGCGGCAGGTGGGGGTCGTGGGAGGCTCACCGGGGCTCAGGCGATGGTCGGCGATGGGGGCGAATGACGAAGTCGTCGACGGCAGTTCTCCCGGTACCGACAGCTTCTTTCGGGGTGGCTCCAATCGACGGCGCCTCTCCTCCTCTAAGCGGCGAACTCCGGTGAAATTCCGGCCACCTGGTGCTCGCCTTGCTCCGGGAGTGAGTGGGTGTGATCAGTGAGAGGTGGTGTAGCACCCCGGGTATATCCAGTATAGAAAATCGTATTGTTTTTATTATGTGCATCATCATGGCATCAACATGCATATGTCTCTCTAAAACTATTTCCAAAAGGCCCTATTTTTGTTTTCTATAAATAGCCCCCTCTCTATTTCCTATGTAACACCCCCTGATCGGCCCTATGCAAGTTTTAGCGATTCCCGCAAAACCCGCATAGAAACGATTCAAAGGCGCCCACCAGGCACTTTCGTGCGGGTGGAAAACGAAGTAATACCATTACGCATTAGTCCACGATGGAACCCACAAAACAGATATATACAACAACGACTCCATGAGTCAAGAATACAGATATACAGTACAAAGATCCAAATCACCTTGAAAACGATACAAAATTCGACTACGGACAAGATGCAAATGGGGCTAAGAGTCGTGAAGAATAACCAATGTCGACCATAACCCTGCCCAGGCCAAGACGGAAGGGTAACCCTGCTAACGACGACGATCTCAAAACCTACTTAAACAAAAGGGGTGCCGACAAAGGGAAAAGGAAAAAGAGAGCGGTCAGTACCGAGGCCAGTACACGGCGAGACTAGAATTCGGCGGTCCTTGCCTACATAGGTATGGTGGACTGAAGCGACAGCGCAACATGGACTAAACAACCTATATAGACTCAATACAACTGGCGGCTATCATATAGGGATAAGAAAGACCTATTCGGATCCAACCTGAAACTATCACCAAGCATACCCATCCTAGTATTTCCCCCTCGAGAACAAATAAGGAAGTCAACCGAGGAACTCACGCAATTGCCAGTTTTATTCATTCCGTTATAGTTGCGGCAATTACTAGTCAGATATAGATAGCATGAGTCATCCTGATATAATAAGTAGTGGGAAGATTTAGTTAACCATTCCGTGGTAGTTGTAGTACTTACTAGTCAGATACATATAGCATGAGGCATCCCAAAACCCAGCAGTTGTTGGTACTTTTATTTAGCCATTCCGTTGTAGTGAAGCTGATTACTAGTCATTATAAAGTCAAATTTATAGCACTACTTTAGTTATAGTTGTCTATGATCAAGATACTGTGCTCCAAGTCGTCCATAACCGCGGACACGGCTTTCAGAAAGTTTTTACCCTGCAGGGGGGCACAAATAGAAACATACACACGATCAACCTCGGAAAAAAAAAATGGAAACCCAACGAGGCTTCACGACAGAGCAATTGCAAGATTAATATAATATTTCAGGGGGCCACCCCACTAAGCTACCCGCGACGAAGTTGGCCGGATCCCAGACGGACCCAGAGGTTTGTGTCCACGGCTGTAAACGACTGGGAAACCGAAAGTGTGACTGGGCTTGTCGATACCGCATAAACGTATCACAATTCCTAAACAGTACATGCGCTCCACGCGCAATCATAAATAAAGCAGTAAAGCATGGCATAACTAAAGGATTGCAATAAAGCCCCAAACTAGTTTGTGGCCCCAAGAAATAATATATGACTCAAGCTCTGGCTAGGGGGATTCATGGTCCCACTTGCGGATAGTGCGAATATTCAAAGAACAGGTATCAAGTACTCGGGGTCCTACGGGGTACAAGTGGACAGTTAAAAACCAAATAACATCTATTGCCCACCTGTGCCTCTGCATTATTTACCTACTTCAATTTTAGTTATTAAACGATAATTAAAGCCATGATCATCTCCAACATAAAGCATAAGGCATTTCTCCAATAACTGTGGTACTTGACGACATCGAACAACACCTGCGAAAGCAACTATGAATCGCAAGGCCGACTGTCTACCAAACAACAGGTAATAGGTGGTGTCCAAGGCAATATAGGGGCTGCAAGTAATATAACAGGGGTACGAAAACTAAAGCATCGCAACACGGATAGCAATAGATCAACAGGAGGAAGTAAAAACTAGAAATGTAAAATAGATAGAAAGGGGGAGAATGCTCACCTGAAAACATTATCGAAGGTTCATCCAAAGATTGGGTCAAAGCTCACATCAACTCATCGGCCTTATCCGCGAAGAAGCAAAACACTAGAAGAAACATCAGATGCACTATTTAATACTAGAAGATCGGGCCTGATGCATGTATGATGTATGACATGGCAAAGGTGTGATGCAAATAGGCCATATTAAGCGGAACCGGGGTCCCAACAATTATTTAAGTGGTTCAAGTTATTTAGATACCCGCAATTTAAATTTTGTATTAACAAGGCAAAATTATATCATCGGTTCGGTACAGAAATTTAAATGGGGCCCATATAAGACTGGATTCGCCTGATATGGTCTTCATATTTAATTATGAGGCGAATTGACAATATAACGCCCAAACAAATGATTATGTATGCGAGAATGAACAATTTATATGCAACAATTATATATCATTTATAAAATAGCGCTCGGATAGGTTTCACACATCGGATCGACGATCTTGGTGCTTGCAGGGGTTCGGGTTCGGTCTTCGGATCCGAGAGGTAGGAGGACACCGTGATCGCTCTTCAAGGGTCCGTGATCGATCTTCAGGGTTGGGGGTCTCGACGTCTTCGGGTCCGGGGAGAGGATCTTGCCAATCCGAAAAGGAGAACTCGTGCTAGGAAGGAGATCTTGTCGTATCCAAAGGGAACTTGAAGCCTGCGATGGAGATCTTGGTGGTAACGACTTCATTTGTCGGTGCCAGACTCGGGTTGCAGCACCGGTGGTTCATCGAGTTTGTCTTGGTCGGTGTCGATCATAACCGAGTAATCGAAGCTAGGCGAAAATACACCATCCTCACTGCCCACATACAAGCACTGCTTCAGGAGCACGTCTCCCCTTCACTCTGTGTAACATCAGGAGACTCATTCACTAAACATCAACATATAGGGAAAGGCTATCTGTAACAGACGCAGCAGGCACTTCACGTGGCCTCAGGGGAAGCAGGCTTAACGATGCAGCCGCGGCCACGGACGGCTCGCTGACGGACGGCAGGGTTGGAGACGTGGGTCCCGACGGAGTAGTTGCCAGAGGCTGGACGAGGTAGAGATGTGCTGGTCGCAGGCGAACAACACGGAGACGCTGCTCGCGGGTAGAGGCGGCCGACGGCGGCTCAACGGCAGGGAGGCATAGGTGACGAGGAGGCCGACGCGGACGCTCTGGCGGCTCGACGGTCACAGCCGGTCCACGGTGGAGGAAGCTCGGGAACGGGCTCGAGCAGCGGCTTGCTGTCAGACAAGGGAGGCGGGGTTTAGGGAAGGGGATCGTGGCCGAGGCGGAGTCCTGCGCGAGGTGGGAAGGAGGCGGCCTCGGGTGGAGGAGCTCTGCGGGGCGGCCGCTGCTTTGGGTTGGTCGGGGATGGGGGTCGTGGCTAGGGCGTGTCTCCCGCGGGCGGCGGCGGCTGCACGGGAGGAGCGGAAAGTGCGAGAGGAGCTCTAGACTTCATGGAGGAAGAGCCGGGGTGGGGAGGTGACCGGTGGCGGCGGTTGGCAAGGAGGAAGGAGGGCAGGCGGTGGTTGGTGAGGAGGTCCTGGCGACATCGGACGCTGGCGGGCATGGAAGGAAATGCCCGGCGGCGGGGGTGGTTGCAGAGGGGAGGTGCAGAGAGAGAAGGGACGGTCGCGGGTTCGATGGGGAACGGGAATTGTGGGGTGTGGCTGGTGCGGTGGGTTCGCATGCGTGTGGGTCTGGGTGTGTCGCGCGGGTTGTCGTGGCAGAGAGGCAGGGGAGCGTGTGTGCCGTGCGTGAGTGGCGCTGTGCGCGCGTTTAGCGTCCGAGTGGGTGGTGGCGGCGAGGAGAGGGAGTGGTTGAGGGGTGGGTGTTGGCTGGGAGGAAGGGTTAGGGTTTGGTGCTACTAAGATTGTAGACTGCTGCTAGCTGGGCCGTTGGGCCTGGCCGGCGGCGGTATCCTTCGGGGGTTTATAAAATGTTTATTATTATTTATCTTTAAAAACAAAACATTTTTGCAAGTAGTTTTTAGACAAACCAAATGTCTGGAAAAGATCAAGGTTTGACATTTGAAATAGAGAGGGGGCTATTTATAGAAAACAAAAATAGGGCTTTTCGGAAATAGTTTTAGACAAACATATGCATGCTGATTACATGATGATGCACATAATAAAAACAATAGCGATTTTCTATACTGGATTTACTCGGGGTGCTACAGGTGGGGAGTGAACTGGTGTGAAGAAAACAAGCGGGGAGGCCTCTATTTATAATGGTTGAAGGGGACTGACGGACGCATGCTGAGCTCGTCGTGGTCGACGTTACAGAGTGCTACTTGCATGGGCGACGGTAGGGGGCGGTGCTGTGCTCCCTGGTGAAGCTCAACAGCGTGGTCTTGCGGTGTGGGGTGGTGCTGAACGGTCAAAACACGTCGACGCTCTAGGCGGGTCCGACGACAATTTTAGTGGCTCACAGGTGCTCCTGGTCGCGCGGCGGCGAACGAGCATATCCGTGGGGTTGCTGGGGTGCTGGCGATCACGCACGCAAGAGGCGAGGGCGGCGCGTGGTCTATGGGCGTGTGTCGCGGTTGGCACACTGGCGCGCTCTCGGCTCGCTCGCAGAGAGGCTTGGCATGCTCGGGCAGTGTGGTCCAGGGGCTGGCAGTGCTCGAGGCTTGGACAGGGGGTGGCGGTGGACGATGGTCAGTGCTCTATACATGCTTGCTAGGCTTGGTGCTTCTCCTAGCTTGCTGTCGACATTGGGGTTGGCAATTGGGCTTAGCATGGTCACCATTAATTGCTATGCCAAGCTCACAGTAGTGCTAAGGCTTGTTAATTGGGCTAGATCATCTACTGAGAGTGTAGTGAGAGATAGGGAGGGAACAAGGTTGGCCAAAATCACTTTTCACTATAGTGTTTGTTGTTTGTTTGTTTGATGCCAGCAAGGTGTTTGATAAAATGGCCGAAAGATTTTCAAATTTGAATTTTGGATTCAAACTTGGTGGGTTTGCTAGGCACATACTAGGGAGTCTTTGGTTAGTTCGATTAGTCAAGGGGCACTGGTTTGTTTGGGTTTTGAAAATGTGTGATCTTCACATATGATGGAGATTCAATTTTTACTTGTGATTTGAATGAGGTTGCCAAATATTTCTGCAAGTTTGAAATGTGGGCTTTGCTTCACTTTTACTTGGTCTTGCAAGGGGTGAAAAGAATTGAAAAGGTTTCTGTTTGAAATCTTGGACTAGGAACACTCAAAGTGACCTAGTGAGCAAGATTGGCAAAAATGACCATTTGCTTTAATTGATTTGTTTTTGATTTTCTCTTTATTTGTTTCTTCTTGGAAATGTTTTAGTTGATGTTATATTCATCTTAGAACCATTCCTTACTATTTAGTTGAATCACACAAGTCCATTCATGCATTTATCAAATCATCACATACACACATGCATTCATATGATTTTAAATTAATCAAAGTTTTTGTTAACCCTAATTTTACTGATTAGAGTTTGATGATCATTGTTTCCTATTTTTGGGATATTACAGGACCCCAGTTCTCGCTGTGTTGTTTTGCAAACAAGTTGCTTGGTGTTGGAAAGGAGTAGTAAGTTCTTGCTTGGAAGTGCAAGAGGAGCTTGCATTGACTGTGAAGAAATTATGTGTTGTCTTAGCATGCAAAAGCATAATATTTTGGTATTCTCCTTTGAGGTTTGTTTGGGTTGACTTGGCACATGATCACACCATTTTATGACTCTCACAAGTCACCATTAGCCTCTATGATCATTTAGTCCTTGACTGGTAGTACCACTCTATGCCTTGATTAGTAATGCTTTGTTGCTCTGCATGATTATGGCCATTAATGCTCTCTTATTTGGTTGCTCCTAGTATTTTGCTAAACTCCACTTATATGAGTAAGATCTACTCATGCTTCCAACTCCCAAGAAACCAAGTTATTCCAAAGTGTCCACTATAAACTCCTATGCATGGTGTGTTACACCATTCCAACTATATTCTTGTTTTCAACTATCTTCCAATTAAAAACTATTTTGTTATGTGAAAACTTAGTGATTAAAGCCCTCACAAACTTGATGGCACACTTTATATTCTTTGCCCCTAATAAAATTGAACCCTTGTGTCATCTATGTTGTATATTCTTGCACTTATACGTTGGAATTAGCAGAACCGTGCTGTCACGGGGAATGTTTTCAACATTGCACTTGTACTTTGTACTTAGTTGATATCATGCTCTTTTGTCTATGGATGTCACCGGTGTGAAATAAAAAGGGAACTTGTAAGTCCATGGAGTTTGTATTCTGTGTTAGAGAAACGCCTGGGCCGTTAGCCTAAGCCATGCCTAATCCTGGTGGAAACTTGCAACATCACCATAGTGAGCTATCTATGACGCATCCTCAATAAAGCTATGCATATGGTAAATAAAAAGATCGCTGAGATGCTCATTGTCTGCTTGCCATGTCATTTTGGTTATGGGATAGCTCATGTACCATGTGTTAGGGGTACCCCGTTGGCGGTTCTCTATGATATGCAAATACTTACAATGACAAGAACTTACAGGTGACTGAAGTTGAGTAGCATGAGGTGTGGCCCTCGTATTCAAGGGACTTGAGATTTCCAACTTATACTTCGTCAAGCATATACTCCATCTTTGCTCACTTTAATAATCACTTGAAGATGCTTATGATAGGGGCAATGAGGGCTGAAAGCTAACAAGTACCATAATTTTTGGAAGCTCTTTTTGAAACTTGAAATCCCTACTTCATTTATAAAAGACCTTTCTTCCACCATTATTTGAGTCTCCACCTTCTACCTTTAGACACCATTAAGAGAGCATAGTTTTCATTCTGTGTGCAGTGTTCCAAAGCTTATTGATTGATGCATATTGTGATATTATTTGTTCTTGTGCTACTTGTATCTAGTCACCCTTGTGAACTTTGAAGGTGTCCTATGTATCTATTTGCTACTTTATGCGGGACAAGCTGATTGCCACTATGCTACGTTTTCTGTATGTGAAACAAACAAATGTTTTTCAATGCATGTTGTTCATGATCTTTGTTTGTAGCCTGTCATGTTGCATGCATAGTTGCTTTGTCTTACTGTTAGAACTCCATCTTTCATGATCATGTTTAGAGTTCTTTGATCCCAGATTTCAATTCTTGCAAATGGTTTGATATTTATTGTGAGGGTGCATGTCACCTCAATAATTATTCTTTTTATCACATACCTACTCGAGGACGAGTAGGAGTTAAGCTTGGGGATGCTTGATACGTCGGAAACGTATCTATAATTTTTGATGTTCCATGCTTGTTTAGTATCTACTTTGCTTTGCTTTGTCTACACTTTGAGGTGATTTTACATGTTTTCTGGTACTAACCTATTAACAAGTTGCCACAGTGCCAGTTGCCTGTTTTCTGCTATTTTTGGTTCCAGAAAAGCTAGTAAGGAAATATTCTCGCAATTGGACGGGACAAACGTCAAAGTCAATAACTTTCCGTGGGGAACAAGAAGTCCAGAGGGGAGACGGAGAAGCGGGCCAGGGCGCCCACACCCCCTAGACGCGGGTGGGCCCTGCCCCGCGCCTAGGCAGGGTGTCGGGCCCCTGGCCACCTCCTCGGCCTCCCCCTTCGCCTATAAGAAGCACCCGATGCCTAAACCCTAAGTACCCGATCAATATTCCACAAAACCTTCTATAGCCGCTGCCATTGTTGTCCCTAGATCGGGGGGGGGGGGGAGGGGGATCTAAAGTTCTTCCCGGCACCCTGCCAGAGGGGAGATCATCCCGGAGGCCTTCTCTCCGGTATGATGCGTGAGTAGTTCCACCTTGGACTATGGGTCCATGTAGTAGCTAGATGGTTGTACCTCCTCCTTTGTGCTTTCATGTATAGATCTTGTGAGCTCCGTTCATGATCAAGATCTAATCTATTTGTAATCATGCATGTTGTGTTTGCGGGGATCCGATGGATATTGAGATTATTATGTTGGTTTGATTAATGGTTTTGTCTTTATGATTCTATCATGTATGTGTTGTTTGTGATCTTGCATGCTCTCTGTTGTTAGTAGCTATCTTGGCCAAGTAGTTGCTAGTGACTGCAAGAGGGGGTATTTATGCTCGATAGTGGGTTCATGCCTCTAGTTTCCAAGGGAAATGATATAAATCTCTTTGGTTGTAGATGTGTTGTTGCTACTAGGGAGAAAACAACGGTCTCTTGTTAATGGAACATGTGGACTGTTTACCTTACACACTTTTCTTAAAGCAGTTGTTTGTTGCTTGCAACTTAATACTGGAGGGGGTTTGGATGATAACCTGAAGGTGGAATTCTAGTCATAGATGTAGTTGGATGGCGGTCTATGTATCTTGTTGTATTTCCCAATCGAATCTCATAGGATCTTTATGACTAGTAATTGTATTGTTATGCCTTGCTCAGTTCCTGTCAATTGCCCCGCTATAATTTGTTTACCCTTCATGCCATGTTGTTTATCTAAGGAGAGCACCTCTGGTGAACTATGGACCCCTGTCCAATCTTTACCATTGATACATCTTCCACTGTTACTTGGTTACTTGCTACAAACCACCATTACCTTCCACACCATACATTTAATCCTTTGTTACAACAAACCGGTGAGCTTGACAACCTCACTGATTCGTTGGGACAAAGTCTTGAGTTTCTGTTGTGTAGGTCTCCATGTTGTTTCCAACACCCGTGTGACGTTTCCTTCCTCCTTCTGGTTCGATAACCTCGGTCTCAACTGAGGGAAAACGTGCTGCTGTGCTCTTCACACCCTACACTTGGGGTTACCAACAAAGTGCTACGTCGAGCACCGTCACATTCTTAGTTAATTTGAAAGAAACATTATGAAGTGAACAAACTGACTTATATAGTTGGGGATATGCTATATGGGTATCCTCATAGCATGTCTCTTATCCGACTAACCCCGGTGGCCCATAGTCGGTAGCATGGCCTGTGGCCTGCTGAGCGGCCCAGTTAGGTGGATCCAGAAGGGAGGCCTATGCCGGATAAAGGAAGGCTACGGTGGAGTCACCAGCGTACCCGGAGCCTTCGAGTGCAAGTTACACAAGACTAGTGATAGACGGTGTAGGACTCTGTAACCTGTCCGGATAGGACTTTTCCCTATAACCCTAGGACCTGGCGACTATATAAGTCGGGCCTATGGGAGCCTTTAGGGCATCGTTTTACACACACCTCGCACATCGAACCTATCTCTGTAACTCGGCGTATTGGCATTATAGTGATTTATAGCAGGAGTTGGATTCCGCCACCGTCATGGGATCTGAACCTGGGTAAGCTGTGTTACCTCGTACCCGTCAACCGTCCGCCTTACCCCACGTCTCTAAACACGCACTATGAGGACCCCTCCATGGCGTACTCGTCGGCAATACCACGACAGTTGGCGCCCACCGTGGGGCAAGAGGCGCTTCAGGCTCTTCAGCGGCGAGGACCAAGACCTTCACGGGAATCGGTGAAACCGTAGCCATCGGCCGTGTTCTCTTCTCCGGCAACGTTCCGATCGTCCCCCCTGACGAGTTCTGGATCCCGGCAAAGACGAACCCTACGCGGTGTTCGATCGTTCCTATCGGAGACATCCACCTCTTCATCGGCGAAACCGACTCGGGCACTAGTTCCCTGGGAGTCGGAGGAGCATCAAGACCCGCACGGACCTCCTATGGGCAGGATACGTTCGCGGAAGGATCGATGTCGGATCTCTCTTCGGAGTTTGCCGACAAAGATCGGAAAGCATCAAGACCCGCACGGACCGCCTACGTGCACGATACGTTCCCGGAAGGATCGATGTCGGATCTCTCCTTGGAGTTTACCGGCAAAGATCGGAAAAGCTCCTGTGTAGGATATAAAGGTGGAAGATCACTGCAAATCCGCCGTCTTCGTCCGCGCGTCTAGACAGCAGAGATCCAAGTTCGTCGGCGTGGTTACCATCTTCGATCTGGCACGTTGCATTCAGAGAGAGGGCGAAAACCCCCACGACTACCTCGCCAGGTGGCTCCGTATACGGGTAGACCTGGCCAATTACCCCGATGATAACGCTTTGTATCACTTCGTGGAAGGACTGGACCGTGGCACACTTCTCCGACATTCTTTAAGACGGCAGCAGGCAACAGGACGCCTTACCCTCGAAGAGATGGTGAGCACCGTCAACAGCTAAGCGGCAGCCCAGATGGAGCTTGCGCTCAGAGACGGAGAACCTCCGGTTCAGCAGCCGCCGCCACCGCCTCCCGCCATCATCGTAGCAGCACCACCACCTCCAGTCATCATCGAGGCCGTTGCACCTCCACCGCCCGTCATCGAGGAAGTCCTGGCACCCTCCGACTCTGTCATTGACGCGCTTTACGCTGATTTCAGTGCAGATTCAGAGGAGATAGATTTCAGTCCAGAAGAGCTAGACTCCGCTATGTAGGAGATGGAGGAGGAGTACTCGCATGACGAGCAAGCTAACAACACCGTCATGCCTCGAGGGGTGTTCATCACCATTGGGACAACGATGGATGAAGATCAACCCGGGCAAGCTCCGCCTACGGCGCTGGAAAAGGGGAAGGGGCCACTTATTGCTGCCGACGATGATCGCGCAAAGGTCATGCCTCCTCCGCCTAACCCAGTGCAGCAGCCGCAAGAACTCGGCACCGGTCTGAGCAACAACAACACCGCAAACTTGCCGCCTCCAGCATCCACGTCGGCAGCAACCCATGTTACTCCAGCTGATAGAGTGATGTACGGCAATCTCCTCGCCGAGCCACTAACCGTTGATCATATCCGGAACGTGACTCAGCTTGACGAGAAGCGCCAGCAGCAGCTGGAGGAGGCGCAAGCCATCGCGGAGCAAGGCGCTAAACTAGATCGAGATCTGGTCAACGCACAGAAGTCCATAGACAAAGCTAGAGCAATGGAGGCTGAGTACAAGACTCTGCTGTAGCAGCAAAAGGCTAAGAAGGATCCCGCTCGCGTCATCAACGATCCTGGTGTACGGCGCAACCTAGGATGGGCTCCCTCGAAGGCGGCACAGGACAAGCCATACATTTATAGTGAAGGCAAGTAGGTGATGCCCACCCCACTCCTTAACCTCGCCGTTGCCAAGACTCTTCTGGAGCAGGATAGATTGCCTGAGGCAGTAGAACAGGTCTATGACCTAGTGGTCAAGGCGGTAAAGCAGCAGGAAAAGGCCACCTCTCAGAGGCTTGAGTCTGACCCAGCGCTCTGCCAATCTAGCCAGGACAAACCGCCAAGGGACAGATCTCCTCAGGATGTCGGATCATAGACAGGTTCATCAATACGAAGACGGGGGGATGCAGGCAACAGGAAGGATGCTATCCCCATATCCTCCGACCACGGAGACAAAGACCGACCTCGCCGCCCCTCGCCACTTCCCCGATCCCCCCGACGTCAGGAAGATTACAAGGCTCACAACCGTACGGATATGCCCCCGCCAAAGCAGTGTGGCATCGTCATCCATGATAACGCGGCACAGACCCGTTATGATGAAGAGCGCCACCAAGGACACAAGAGCAGGTCACACCACGACCCTCCGCATCCGATAAACAACTGTGACAGGCGTGAGGCGTCGCAGGAGGGTAACAGCAAGAAGGCTAACCCACCGCCACCTCCGCCTCCGTCGCCGCCATGCAGTCACCATGGCGGAAGAGGCCCGTGTCGTTCATGCAGCCCATCCCCTGTTGACAACAAGAAGAAGAAACCGGAGCCATATGATGCACGTTCGCGGATCGATAAGATCCACGAGGCCCAGGAAGGACCATACCTGGGACCACGTTTCTTTGGACCTGCAAAACGGTCCGCAACTTACCCCAAAGGTTTCCGGATCGGCAAGACCATCAAGCCCTATGACAGCACCGCCAAGCCCGCCACATGGTTACAGGACTACGGCAACGTAGTGGAGATTGCCGGAGGCAACCCCAACGTCGCCGTCAAATACCTCCCGTTAATGTTTGCGGGAACGACCCGTCAATGGATCGACGACTTGCCGGAAAGATCTATCTACAACTGGCTGGATATGCAAGAAGCATTCACCAAGAACTTTGAGGGTACATACAAGCGTCCCTGCACTATGGGCGATCTACAGCGGTGCGTGCAAGATACAGACGAGACATCTCGCGCCTACCTCTCCCGCTGGCTGGACATGAAGAATTCCTGCGCAGGAGTGCATGCTCAGACCGCCATGGCCGCCTTCATCGATGGGCTGGAAAGGGGTACGTTGCTCCGACATAAGCTAAAGCGCTTGCAGGACAATCATCAGCTTGACTCGAATCAGATGATTCAGTTAGCTAGTGAGTTCACAGCTGCCGACGACGATGCTCGTGGCTCTTTGCCAGCAACGGCGATTCCAACCCAAGCTCGGAGGAACAGCAGTACAAAGCGGAAAACCGCTCCAGAAGAAAAGCAATCTACCGACATGGTCGCTATGACTTTTGCAGGACGAGGAGAAGGCGGACAACATGGCCGAGGAAGGGGAGTAGCCCGCGGGAAGCAACGAGGAAGTGAAACCAACTCGGCGCTGCTCCGTGTTCCCCAAACCTACGAGGAGTATCGCGATATGCCGTGTCTTGTACACCTCGACGCCAACGGCAAGGCCACCCATACCAACCGACATGGCAAGTTCGTCAACGACCTCAAGGAAGACCCGGAGTCCGGCTACAAGCGAAGTCGGAAGAACAGACCGCGAGGCAAGGGCAAGGGGAAGAAGAAGGAGGAGGAGTCCAAGGATTCAAGTGAAATGGACGAGGACGTTGACCCCAAGCACGCCGCCAAGAGCGACGACAAGGGCAAGAACCCCTTCACAAAGAAGGCCCTAGTCTACCACACTTTCCTTGGCACCCCACCGTCCGACAACAGAAGACCTCTCTAAGGATCCTGATGGCCACTCTCCCCCCAGTTCCCCAATACCTGCGCTGGTCGGAGGGTCCAATCACTTGGGACAGGACGGACCACCCAGACCTTGTGCCCACGGAGAACCAGTACGCCATGGTCATCAACCCATTGATTGACGGCATGGAGTTCACCAAGTGCATGGTGGATAGTGGAAGCAACATCAACATCATGTACCTGGATACACTGCAGAAGATGAACTTGACAGAGGCAAACCTAAGGCGGACCAACACCGTGTTCCATGGCGTAGTTCCTGGTCAGGAGGCTCGATCCCTTGGGTGCATTACACTTCAGGTAGCCTTTGGCGACGTTAAAAATTACCGCCAAGAGCGCATGACCTTTGAGGTGGTCCCCTTCAAGAGCGTGTACCACGTCATATTCGGTCGCAACATATTCCACACGTTCATGTCCAAGCCATGCTTCGTCTACAACAAACTCAAGATACCCGGACCAAACGGTGTCATCACTGTATCCGGAAGCTTTACCAAGGCAAGGGACTGCAAGATCAATGAAGCAGCCGTTGCAGATGATGTCCTCTACAGCGAAGAATTCAAGGAGATCCAGAGCAAGGTCAATGACTCAGAGATGCCCGCGTCGAATAAGCAAATCTCCGACTCTGCTCCTGCGTTCAAGGCCGCCATCGAGACCAAGCCGGTGGAACTTGTGGTAGGCGATGCCTCCAAGACTGTCGCCATTGGGACGAACCTGGATCCGAAATAGGAAAGCGCGCTCATCGAGTTCCTCCGTGAGAATAGGGACATCTTTGCCTGGCAACCTTCCGACATGAAAGGTGTACCTAGGGAACTTGCCGAACACAGCTTAAACATAGATCCAAAATGTAAACCAGTGAAACAACCTCTACGACGCTTCGGAGATGAGAAGAGATGCTCCATTGGCAACGAGATAGCTAGGTTACTTAAGGCTGGGTTTATCCGAGAAGTCCTTCACACCCGATGGGTGGCCAATCCTGTACTTGTCCCCAAAAAGGGAACCAATGAGTTAAGAATGTGCGTTGATTACACCGGCTTGAACAAATAATGTCCCAAAGATCCACCAGATCAAGATGAGGAAGTTGGACCAATTGGCCACTTCGTTCACTACTCCATACGACAAGTTTTGCTATGTCACGATGCCCTTTGGGCTAAAAAACGCAGGTGCTACCTACCAGCGGACAATGCAGCGTTTCCTTCACGACCAAATTGGTCGGAATGTTCACGCCTATGTGGACGATATCGCGGTGATGTCTAAAAAGTCAAACGACTTAATCTACGAATTAAAAGAAACCTTTGATAATCTCCGAAAATACAACATGATGCTCAACCCTAAGAAGTGCGTCTTCGGGGTTCCAACCGGCAAATTGTTAGGCTTCATCGTTTCCCAGCGTGGAATCGAGGTCAACCCAGAGAAAATCAAGTCCATCTTAAACATAAACCGTCCGACATGCCTAAAGGACATTCAACGACTAACAGGTTGTGTTGCAGCAGTTAGTCGGTTCGTCAGCCGACTTGGAGAGAAGGCTTTGGCGCTGTACAAGTTGCTAAAGAAGGCGGACAAATTCACGTGGACAGACGAAGAAGATGCAACATTGAAGTAACTCAAGGAGATTCTTTCCTCAGCACCCATCCTTGCAGCACCCGAGCCTGGAGAGCCCCTGTTAATTTACATGGCGATAACCAACCGGGTTATCAGCATCGTCGTCGTGGTAGAGGGGAAGGAACCAGGCTACGAGCACAGAGTTCAACGACCAGTTTACTATGCGAGCGAGGTCTTGACGGAGTCCAAGCAGCGTTACCCACACTACCAAAATATAGCTTATGGAGTATTCCTTGCTTCGCCGAAGCTGAGGCATTACTTTCAGGAGCACCCAATCACAGTGGTGAGCAAAACTCCACTGTCCGACATTATCAACAACAGCGACGCTACAGGAAGGGTCGCGAAGTGGGGCATTGAACTTGCCGCCTTCGAGATCACCTACAAGAGGCGCGACGCTATCAAGTCACAAGCTTTGGCGGATTTTATTGCAGATTGGACGGAGATGCCAGATGCTACTCCGTTGCCAGAACCAGAGTACTGGGTGATGCACTTTGACGGATCAAAGTTTCTCAACGTCTCGGAGGCTGGTGTACTGCTACAGTCACCAAAGGGAGACAAGCCGCACTATGTTCTACAGATCCACTTCGAGGCTCCAAACAACATGGCGGAGTATGAAGCACTCATTCACGGACTACGTGTAGCCAAGGATATTGGCGTCAAGCGCATAGTTTGCTGTGGAGATTCCGACTTGGTTGCCCAGCAGGTGGCTGGCACCTGGAATGCACAGAACCCTATGATGGCGGCATATCGCGACGAAGTGGACGAGATAGCCAAGATCTTCTTAGGCTACGAAGTCAAGTTTGTGCCTAGGGAGCAAAACGAGGCGGGTGATCTACTGTCTAAGCTTGGATTAGGGCGCAAGAAAATTCCGCCAGGAGTTTTCCTAGAGCATCTACGCACACCATCCGTGAAGGGAGCCAACATCGACAACCCGTATAGATCTAACTCTTTCGTCAACATGGTGACAAAGATCCCTCCGGCTTGGACAAAACCGTTCATGGAGTATCTCGAACACGGAACTTTGCCCGACAACAAAGTCGAAAGATGGCAAATAGTACGACGAGAAAAGGGTTATACCATAATCAATGGGAAACTCTCTAAAAGGAGCACTATTGGTGTATACTTATAGTGCGTTTCCCAGCTAGAAGGTATGGAAATCCTGCGCGAGATCCATCTCGGAGATTGCGGGCATCACGCCGCTCCTCGATCATTGGTCGTGAAAGCCTTCCGGCAAGGATTCTATTGGCTGACCGCGAAGGCGGACACCGACAAGCTGGTTGAGACATGCACGGGATGCCAGTATTATGCCCGACAACCACATGTTCCTGCTAAAGAATTGCAAACAATACCAATAACTTGGCCGTTTGCAGTCTGGGGGCTAGACATGGTGGGACCGTTACAGACGGCACTGTGTGGATTTACGCATCTGCTTGTAGCAGTTGACAAATTCACAAAATGGATAGAAGCTAAACCCATTAGAAAGCTTGATGGGGCAACTGCCATTCGGTTTTTCCGGGATCTAGTGGTGAGATTTGGTCTCCCACATAGCATCATCACCGACAACGGAAGCAACTTGTCACTCGGAGAAGTGGAGGCATATTGCTGGGACAAAGGCATCCGACTTGACCTTGCATCTGTGGCACACCCACAGTCCAATGGTCAGGTTGAGCGAGCCAATGGATTAATTCTGCAGGGAATCAAGCCACGTCTTGAGGCACTGCTACATAGAGAAGCTGGAGCCTGGGTGGAAGAATTGCCATCTGTGCTGTGGAGTTTACAAACCACACCCAATAGATCCACCGGCTACACCCCTTACTTCATGGTATATGGTCCAGAAGCCATCCTACCTTCCGACATCCTCCACGATGCACCAAGAGTTGCCGCCTACGACGAATATGACGCTGAAGAATCCATACGCCTAGATGTGGACCTTCTCGAGGAGGAGCGCGTTTTGGCATGCCAAAGATCGCCATCTACCAGCAGAAGCTACGCAACTACCATAGTCGCCGCGTTCGGCATCGCTCGTTTAAAGAAGGGGATTTAGTACTCTGACTTAAGCAGAAGAAGTCACACAAATTATCCCCGCCATGGGAGGACCGTTCATCATAAGCAAGGCGCTGCTCAATGGGTCTTACTACCTTGTCGACAATCGTGAACTCAAGGATAGACCCAATGAGGATCATAAGCGTAAGCGACATGACCCGGATGATGACTACCCGGAGCTTGATCGGCCATGGAACATAGCACAGCTACGTCCTTTCTACACTTAGCATTTTTTATCTAATTGTGTACTTTTTATATGATCAATGAAATAAATCTCTTTGGTTCACTCATATTGTTGAGTCTTTTACCTCCTTTAGTGTTCATTTTTGGATCATATAAAACCTTTATGCACAAGTCTTGCGATTGCACTTGTGAAAATTCTGCCTACGGGCGTTAGCTTAAGTTTTCTGGTCTACACGTTCTTTGTTGTTTTTATGTGGATTCTGGAGTAGTGACTTTTGGCACTTATTGTCGGCGATTTTGTGCTCAGGTTATTGACGGTGCCATTGGTCATCATCACCTAAGCGCATGGTTCCGACAACGAGTCTTCCGACTCACGAAAAGTCAAGCATAAGAACCAAAGTAATGGATAAGCCAACACTTGCTTAAAAAATATATACATACTGGGAATTAGTTCTTAAGTAGCAGGATACGACAACCAATGTTTTCCGCCTTAAGATTACATCACCAAGTTTCTTCCGTGCACACGCCAAAGGTGAAACAGAAATTACAAAGTGTTTTTCATTCTTTGGGCGCAGGAGACTTGGAGGCCGCATCATCACTAGCCGGAGAATCACCCTCGACGTCGGCGCTGTGATGAGACTCGGAGGAATCCTGGTTGACGCTATCGATGAGGTTCCTAGGCACGAAGACGTCAACGTCCACCAACTCGGCAACCCTGGTGTCATAGCCCGCGAGTGATGATAGGATGGCTTCGTGATCAATCTCCTTGCCGTCATCATCCATGTCGGGGATACCAGAGGTCACCGTGTCGATGTCGGCATCTTCATAGTGTGACTTCACCATAGACAGTGCCATCCTTGCGCCAGCCCGTGCGCACGAAGCTTTCCAGCTCGCGACACGCTCGGGGGATCGGCGCAGAATCTCCGAGTACTTCGCCATGGAGTCCGAGGCCTTGATATAAATTTGGAGGGGCTTGGCAATCTCCTTGGCTTGGGCGATGGCGGTATTGATGAAGTTGCCGGCAAGAACCATACATTCCTTGTCCGAAGGAGCAGAGCGGGTTAAACCCATAGGAGCTGCAAATTCCGACAAGGAGTGCATGAGTTCTATAAAGTCTAAGTATCCAGACTATAGAAATACAAGGCGGAGGACACTTACTGAAGATGCTGGCCTTAGCCTGCCAGACGGTGTCCGCCATAGATTCCTTCTCTTCTTGGAGGAGCTTAAATGCCTCGCTGTGGCGAAGGTTTGGCTCATCAGCAGCTTGCTTTTGATCCTTTAGGATCGCAAGCTCCTCCTTCAAGCGATTGATCTCTGCGGAGGCGGAATCCTGCAGGGCTTTCATGGAATCCTCGTGCATCTTCAGCATCTCCTTCCTCTCCTCCTTCAGGATCTTGTTCTCGCTGTCTAGCTGCTGGATATGCTTGGACTGCTCGACAATGTCCTTGGCCTTGGCGACATGTTCTGCAAGTCGGAGAAAAACAAAGTACACAGTGAGTACTCGGAGATTATGGGCACAAAAGTAAGACGGAAATGCGCAAAAATGAAAACAGACTCTTGTTTTTGATGATCTGTTCCTTCAAGATGGAAGTTTTACCCTTTTCGGCTTCAAGATCTGCGCGCATCTTCTGGTACTTTTCGTTGGCAATGCCCCTCCGAGCATTCTCGTTCTGTGGAAACAAATACAAAGTTAAAATCATTGTTTGGTCTTCTTGGAGCTTCTAGTCAGAGATTTTCCACCTAGATGCTCGGCCGCTATAGCAAGAGTTTTTTAACTTAGCAATATGCTTAGCTTTTCTTTAAGCATATAGTCGGAACTAATTCAATTACAACTAGAGGCTTGGGGGCTACATCATTGAAAAATTATGAACACTGTGTATGCTACTCTTAAAGCATCTAGTCGGAGTAATTCATTCCATCTAAATACTTGGGGGCTACAGTGAGAGTTTTTTCTAACTTAGTCACTCTTAGAGCATATAGATGAAAAACCTATGGTTTTCCGTCTACATCCTCGGGGGCTACAGTGGGATACTCATATGAAATGCAAAAGGAAAAGTAAAAACTTACAAGTGCAATGATCTTGAGGTTTGTAGCGCTTTCGGCTAGCAGCTTGCCAAAGGAAATGCTATTTCCTTGCAAGATATCCGCTTATCGGAGTAGCTCCTCAAGACCGCACGTCGGAGATGACGGCACTCCTCCAGGAACCATAGTTATGTTACTCGGTAGGAGCGCCGGGTAAAGTATCTTCGGGAACTCGAAGGGTTTCTGGGGAGTAGGGGCGCCGCCTTCGGCAGAGGTACCAGCTCCCAGAACCGCCTTGCCGCTACCGATGGCATCCTTAGCCGGAGCTTCATCCATTTCAAGAGCAGCGCTCTCCCGCGTCGCCTGCTCGCCGGCAACAGCGAGTTCGGTAGAGGCGCCAGAATCCACTTCCATGACGGAAGGGCCTGGTGCCTCATGGACTTGAGAGCTTGTCGGAGCAGAGGAGGGCTTGACAGCAGGAGTAGCAGGGGCGATGGCGGGGGAGGAGTCGCGATGCAGCATCTCTTTGATATTTCTAGAAGCCCCAAGAGTCTTGGACGACTTCTTGAGGCTGGTTGTGGCTTTCTTCCTGAAACGTGCAAAATTCATAAGTACAGGAATAAGACAGATAAGTAAGACAATGTCGGAGAATGAGAGGCTTACACTAGGGGGGGGGCGCTTTGGCAAACATCTCGGTGGCTTTTTTCTTTTCCGCCTCCAGGGCGGAAGTACTCTTTTTGGAGGCTCCACCCTCCGTCTTCTTCTTCTTGATCCGTCGGCAGCGTCAGAGGTGGAGCTCTTCCGCTTTCGCGCCAACGGGACATCGTCGTCGGACATGACCGTGACTTCCTTCATCTTTGGATCGTAGATTTGGGCAGCCAA
This sequence comes from Avena sativa, assembly GCA_916181665.1. Classification (NCBI taxonomy): domain Eukaryota; kingdom Viridiplantae; phylum Streptophyta; class Magnoliopsida; order Poales; family Poaceae; genus Avena; species Avena sativa. The sequence goes on along the minus strand of OV702284.1, from coordinate 177,925,200 downwards.
GTTGTCCTCATCTAGATCGCTAAGATGTTAAGTGAGAAATCACCGTGTTAGATAAGATGGCACTGGCAAGACGGACAAACTGGAGCAATGTCATACACGGAAAATAAATACCTACCTTTGGGCACTTGCCGTCTACGTACATGTCGTACGTGATGGTGAAGCCGCGCTTCTTATCCTTCACCTTGACGATGTCCTTCAGACGAAGCTTGAGGGAGTCGCTCGAGAAGTTATCCACGGAGATCCGGAGGGTATCCGTTCGATCACTGGTGTACTCATGCATGAACTTCACGCGGTGCTGCAGAGGTTGGATTCGCCTGATGAACCAGCACATGGCTAGGTCCAAGCCGGTCAAACCCGTCTCTACGAACCACTCGATCCGCCTTATTGCGCGAGAAGCGTCGAGGTCGGAGGGAAGGGAGGCATGGGATCTCCATGTGGAAACTTCAGCGGCGAATCCATCCACGAAGTCCGGGTACGTCACTTCTCGGCCCGCCAAAGCAATGTCGGGGCCGTAGAAGTACGTCCGCAGCCAGTTTTTGCATGACTTGTGGCCGACAATGTCGGGGAACCGCCGGCCAGGTCAGATCTTGAAGCTTATGGTGCCGCAGTTCCTAAGCTCCTCCCTACTGTGTCCGGCTTCACGTTTGACGGTGAAGAAATACACGAACAAGTATAACCTAGGCCTAATCCCTAGGTAACCCTCACACAGTGCCGCGAAGTTGCTAAGCACTAAGATACTATTGGGGGAGAGGTTATGGGGTTGGACCTTGAAGTGGTTCAAGACGGACAGAAAGAAGTGGGAGATGGGCAGAGAAACGCCGCGTACCAGCTGAGCCTTGAGGTACACCTTTTCTCCGGCTTGGGGAGAAGGTGTCACCTCGCCGGCCGGCACCGCCTGCCAGGCGAGCCCCTCCGTCGCGGGGAGGTAGCCTTCGGCAACCATCTCTTGGATGTCGTGGCTGGTGATGTCCGAGCCGCGCCAGTCGCCCTTGTGCAAGTCTGGCTCCTCTTCCAGAGGCTTAGGGTTTCTTCGAGGTTTTCCGCGGAGAGCTCGAGGAGGCGTGTGGCTGGAGGAAGAAGATGATGACGCGAGAGAATGAGGTAAAAAAGTGTCAAGTGTCCCACGGTTACTATTTATCTTGCTCTGCGTCAAGATTCGTGCAGCTAATCGGACGGTTGCCGCGTAGACGACGTGTTCGAGAACGTGCGCGGTAATTTCGCCACGTCTCCAACCGCCGCCGCCAACGGTTCGTATCGCTCGCGTAGGAAAATCGGATATGATTGAGTTCTCTGCATGTGTGAGTTACGAGGCGTCGCTGACCTAAGCCTACGTCGTCATAACTGACATGGTAGATGAGCCGTCGCATCGAAGATTCCGGCATGGACGGATTTAATCCGACTACGGAAGAGTACGATGGAAGATTCAGCATTCCTCCGACTTACTAATAGAAGACGGAGAAAACCTTGCAGGGTTCTTTGGGAGGACTACAAGATATTGCTTGACGATTTGCCGACATCCATCTAGAAGGAGCATTCCAGGTGAAGAGGCAAGACGGCGCAAGATCTCGGAGTTCTCCGGGGGCTACTGTTGGGGATATGCTATATGGTATCCTCATAGCATGTCTCTTATCCGACTAACCCGGGTGGCCCATAGTCAGTAGCATGGCCTGTGGCCTGCTGGGCGGCCCAGTTAGGTGGATCGAGAAGGGAGGCCTATGCCGGATAAAGGAAGGCTATGGTGGAGTCACCAGCGTACCCGGAGCCTTTGAGTGCAAGTTACACAATTCTAGTGATAGACGGTGTAGGACTTTGTAACCTGTCTGGATAGGACTTTTCCCTGTAACCCTAGGACCTGGTGACTATATAAGTCGGGCCTATGGGAGCCTTTAGGGCATCGTTTTACACACACCTCGCACAGCGAACCTATCTCTGTAACTTGGCGTATTGACATTATAGTGATTTATAGCAGGAGTAGGATTCCGCCACCGTCGTGGGATCTGCACCTGGGTAAGCTATGTTACCTCGTACCCGTCAACCGTCCGCCTTACCCCACGTCTCTAAACACGCACTGTGAGGACCCCTCCATGGCGTACTTGTCGGCAATACCATGACAGTTGGCGCCCACTGTGGGGCAAGAGGCGCTTCAGGCTCTTCAGCGGGCGAGGACCAAGACCTTCGTGGGAATCGGTGAAACCGTAGCCATCGGCCGTGTTCTCTTCTCTGGCAACGTTCCGATCGTCCCCCCTGACAAGTTCTGGATCCCGGTGAAGAAGAACCCTACGCGGTGTTCGATCGTTCCTATCGGAGACATCCACCTCTTCATCGGCGAAACCGACTCGGGCACTAGTTCCCTGGGAGTCGGAGGAGCATCAAGACCCGCACGGACCGCCTACGGGCAGGATACGTTCGCGGGAGGATCGATGTCGGATCTCTCTTCGGAGTTTGCCGGCAAAGATCGGAAAGCATCAAGACCCGCACGGACCGCCTACGGGCAGGATACGTTCTCGGAAGGATCGCTGTTGGATCTCTCCTCGGAGTTTGCCGGCAAAGATCGGAAAAGCTCAAGGCCCACCGAAACCGCCCCTGTGCAGGATATAAAGGTGGAAGATCACTGCAAATCCGCCAGCTTCGTCCCCGTGTCTGGACAGCAGAGATCCAAGTTCGTCGGCGTGGTTACCATCTTCGATCTGGCGCGTTGCGTTCAGAGAGAGGGCGAAATCCCCCGCGACTACCCCGCCAGGTGGCTCCGTATATGGGCAGACCTTGCTAATTACCCCGATGATAACGCTTTGTATCACTTCGTGGAAGGACTGGACCGTGGCACACTTCTCCGACATTCTTTAAGACGGCAGCAGGCAACAGGATGCCTTACCCTCGAAGAGATGGTGAGCATCGTCAATAGCTACGCGGCAGCCCAGATGGAGCTTGCGCTCAGAGACGGAGAACCTCCGGTTCAGCAGCCGCCGCCACCGCCTCCCGCCGTCATCGTAGCAGCACCATCACCTCCAGTCATCATCGAGCCCGTTGCACCTCCACCGCCCGTCATCGAGGAAGACCTGGCACCCTCCGACTCTGTCATTGATGCGCTTTACGCTGATTTCTGTGCAGATTCAGAGGAGATAGATTTCAGTCCAGAAGAGCTAGACTCTGCTATGCAGGAGATGGAGGAGGAGTACTCACGCGACGAGCAAGCTAACAACACCGTCATGTCTCGAGGGGTGTTCATCACCATTGGGACAGCGATGGATGAAGGTCAACCCGGGCAAGCTCCGCCTACGGCGCTGGAAAAGGGGAAGGGGCCACTTATTGCTGCCGACGATGATCGCGCAAAGGTCATGCCTCCTCCGCCTAACCCAGTGCAGCAGCCGCAGGAACTCGGCACTGGTCCGAGCAACAACAACACCGCAAACTTGCTGCCTCCAGCATCCACGTTGGTAGCAGCCCATGTTACTCCAGCTGATAGAGTGATGTACGGCAATCTCCTCATCGAGCCACTAACCGTTGATCATATCCGGAATGTGACTCAGCTTGACGAGAAGCGCCAGCAGCTGCTGGAGGAGGCGCAAGCCATCGCGGAGCAAGGCGCTAAACTAGATCGAGATCTGGTGAACGCGCAGAAGTCCATAGAGAAAGCTAGAGCAATGGAGGCCGAGTACAAGACTCTGCTGCAGAAGCAGAAGTCTAAGAAGGCTCCGGCTCGCGTCATCAACGATCCTGGTGTTCGGCGCAACCTAGGATGGGCTCCCTCGAAGCCGGCACAGGCCAAGCCATACATTGACAGTGAAGGCAAGCAGGTGATGCCCACCCCACTCCTTAACCTCGTCGTCGCCAAGACTCTTCTGGAGTAGGATAGATCGCCTGAGGCAGTAGAACAGGTCTATGACCTAGTGGACAAGGAGGTAAAGTAGCAGGAAAAGGCCACCTCTAAGAGGCTTGAGTCTGACCCAGCACTCTGCCGATCTAGCCAGTACAAACCGCCAAGGGACAGATCTCCTCAGGATGTCAGATCATAGACGGGTTCATCAGAACGAAGACAGAGGGATGCACGCAACAGGAAGGATGCTATCCCCATATCCTCCGACCACGGAGACAAAGCCCGACCTCGCCGCCCATCGTCACCGCCCCGATCCCCCTGACGTCAGGAAGATTACAAGGCTCACCACCATACGGATATGCCCCCGCCAAAGCAGTGTGGCATCGTCATCCGCGACAACGTGGCACAGACCCGTCATGATGAAGAGCGCCACCAAGGACACAAGAGAAGGTCACACCACGACCCTCCGCGTCCGACAAACAACCGTGACAGGCGTGAGGCGTCGCAGGAGGGTAACAATAAGAAGGCTAACCCACCGCCACCTCCGCCTCCGTCGCCGCCAAGCAGTCACCATGGTGGAAGAGGCCCGCGTCGTTCACGCAGCCCATCCCCTGTTGACAACAAGAAGAAGAACCCGGAGCCATACGATGCAAGTTAGCGGATCGATAAGATCCACGATGCCCGGGAAGGACCATACCTGGGACCACGTTGCTTTGGACTTGCAATATGGTGCGCAACTTACCCCAAAGGTTTCCGGATCGACAAGACCATCAAGCCCTATGACGGCACCGCCAAGCCCGCCACATGGTTGGAGGACTACGGTAACGCGGTGGAGATTGCCGGAGGCAACCCCAACATCGCCGTCAAATACCTCCCGTTAATGTTGGCGGGAACGGCCCGTCAATGGATCGACGACTTGCCGGAAAGATCCATCTACAACTGGCTGGATATGCAAGAAGCATTCACCAAGAACTTTGAGGGTACATACAAGCGTCCCTACACTGTGGGCGATCTACAGCGGTGCGTGCAAGAGAAAGACGAGACATCTCGCGCCTACCTCTCCCGCTGGCTGGACATGAAGAACTCCTTCGCAGGAGTGCACGCTCAGACCGCCATGGCCGCCTTCATCGATGGGATGGAAAGGGGACGAGGAGAAGGCGGACAACGTGGCCGAGGAAGGGGAGCAGCCCGCGGGCAGCAACGAGGAAGTGAAACCAACTCAGCGCCGCTCCGTGTTCCCCAAACCTGCGAGGAGTACCGCGATATGCCGTGCCTCGTACACCTCGACGCCAATGGCAAGGCCACCCATACCAATCGACACTGCAAGTTCGTCAAAGACCTCCAGGAAGACCCGAAGTTCGGCTACAAGCGAAGTCGGAAGAACAGACTGCGTGACAAGGGCAAGGGGAATAAGAAGGAGGAGGAGTCCAAGGATTCAAGTGACATGGACGAGGACGTTGACCCCAAGCACGCCGCCAAGAGCGACGACAAGGGCAAGAACCCCTTCGCAAAGAAGGCCCCAGTCTACCACACTTTCCTTGGCACCCCCACCGTCCGACAACATAAGACCTCTCTAAGGATCCTGATGGCCACTCTCCCCCTAGTTCCCCAATACCTGCGCTAGTCGGAGGTTCCAATCACTTGGGACAAGACGGACCACCCAGACCTTGTGCCCACGGAGAACTAGTACACCATGGTCATCAACCCATTGATTGACGGCGTGGAGTTCACCAAGTGCATGGTGGATAGTGGAAGCAGCATCAACATCATGTACGTGGATACACTACAAAAGATGAACTTGACGGAGGAAAACCTAAGGCGGACCAACACCGTGTTCCATGGCGTAGTTCTTGGTCGGGAGGCTCGGTCCCTTGGGTGCATTACACTTCAGGTAGCCTTTGGCGACGTTAATAATTACCGCCAAGAGTGCATGACCTTTGAGGTGGTCCCCTTCAAGAGCCTGTACCACGTCATATTTGGACGCAACATATTCCACACGTTCATGGCCAAGCCATGCTTCGTCTACAACAAACTCAAGATACCCGGACCAAACGGTGTCATCATCGTATCCGGAAGCTTTACCAAGGCAAGGGACTGCGAGATCAATGAAGCAGCCATTGCAGAAGCTATCCTCTACAACGAAGAATTCAAGGAGATCCAGAGCAAGGTCAATGACTCATAGATGACCGCATCGAAGAAGCAAATCTCCAACTCCGCTCCTGCGTTCAAGGCCGCCTTCGAAACCAAGCCGGTGGAACTTGTGGTAGGCGATGCCTCCAAGACCGTCACCATTGGGACGAACCTGGATCCCAAATAGGAAAGCGCGCTCGTCGAGTTCCTCCGTGAGAATAGGGACATCTTTGCCTGGCAACCTGCCGACATGAAAGGTGTACCTAGGGAACTTGTCGAGCACATCTTAAACATAGATCCAAAATGTAAACCAGCAAAACAACCTCTACGACGCTTCGGAGATGAGAAGAGACGCGCCATTGGCAAAGAGATAGCTAGGTTACTTAAGGCTGGGTTTATCCGAGAAGTCCTTCACACCCGATGGGTGGCCAATCCTGTACTTGTCCCCAAAAATGGAACCAATGAATTAAGAATATGCGTTGATTACACCGGCTTGAACAAAGCATGTCCCAAAGATCCGTTTGCTTTGCCTCGCATTGAACAAGTCATTGACTCGACGGCTGGCTCGGAACTTTTGTGTTTTCTTGATGCATACTCAGGATACCACCAGATCAAGATGAGGAAGTCGGACCAATTGGCCACTTCGTTCACTACTCCATACGGCACATTTTGCTATGTCACGATGCCCTTTGGGCTGAAAAACGCAGGTGCTACCTACCAGCGGACAATGCAGCGTTGCCTGCACGACCAAATTGGTCGGAACGTTCACGCCTATGTGGACGATATCGCGGTGATGTCTAAAAAGTCAAACGACTTAATCTCTTATTTAAAAGAAACCTTTAATAATCTCCGAAAATACAACATGATGCTCAACCCTAAGAAGTGCGTCTTCGTGGTTCTAGCCGGCAAATTGTTAGGCTTCATCGTTTCCCAGCGCGGAATCGAGGTCAACCCGGAGAAAATCAAGGCCATCTTAAACATAAACCGTCCGACATGCCTAAAGGACATTCAACGACTAATAGGTTGTGTTGTAGTAGTTAGTCGGTTCGTCAGCCGACTTGGAGAGAAGGCTTTGCCGCTGTACAAGTTGCTGAAGAAGGCGGACAAATTCACGTGGACAGACGAAGCAGATGCAGCATTGAAGCAGCTCAAGGAGATTCTTTCCTCAGTGCCCATCCTTGCAGCACCTGAGCCTTGAGAGCCCCTGTTAATTTACATGGCGGCAACCAACCGGGTTATCAGCATCGTCATCGTGGTAGAGCGGAAGGAACCAGGCTACGAGCACGGAGTTCAACGACCAGTTTACTATGTGAGCGAGGTATTGACGGAGTCCAAGCAGCGTTACCCGCACAACCAAAAGATAGCTTATGGAGTATCCCTTGCTTCGCGGAAGCTGAGGCATTACTTTCAGGAGCACCCAATCTTTGGCGGATTTTATTGCAGATTGGACGGAGATGCCAGATGCTACTCCGTTGCCAGAACCAGATTACTGGGTGATGCACTTTGACGGATCAAAGTTGCTCAAAGCTCGGAGGCTGGTGTACTGCTACAGTCACCAAAAGGAGACAAGATGCACTACGTTCTGCAAATCCACTTCGAGGCTACAAACAACATGGTGGAGTATGAAGCACTCATTCACGGACTACGTGTAGCCAAGGATATTGGCATCAACCGCATAGTTTGCTGTGGAGATTCCGACTTGGTTGCCCAGCAGGTGGCTGGCACTTGGAATGCACGGAACCCTATGATGGCGGCATATCGCGACGAAGTGGACGAGATAGCCAAGAGCTTCTTGGGATACGAAGTCAAGTATGTGCCTAGGGAGAAAAACAAGGCGGCTGATCTACTGTCTAAGCTTGGATCAGGGCACAAGAAAATTCCGCTAGGAGTTTTCCTAGAGCATCTACGCACACCATCCATGAAGGGCGCCGACATCGACAACCCGTATAGAGCTAACTCTTTCGTCAACATGGTGACAAAGATCCCTCCGGCTTGGACAAAACAGTTCATGGAGTATCTAGAACACGGAACTTTGCCCGACGACAAAGTCGAAAGACGGCAAATAGTACGACGAGAAAAGGGTTATACCATAATCAATGTGCAACTCTATAAAAGGAGCACTACTGGTGTATACTTAAAGTGCGTTTCCCAGCTAGAAGGTATGGAAATCCCGCGCGAGATCTATCTCGGAGATTGCGGGCATCACGCCGCTCCTCGATCATTGGTCGCGAAAGCATTCCGGCAAGGATTCTACTGGCTGACCGCGAAGGCGAACGCCGACAAGCTGGTTGAGACATGCACGGGATGCCAGTATTATGCCCGACAACCACATGTTCTTGCTGAAGAATTGCGAACAATACCAATAACTTGGCCGTTTGCAGTCTGGGGGCTAGACATGGTGGGACCGTTACAGACGGCACCATGTGGATTTACGCATCTGCTTGTAGCAGTTGACAAATTCACCAAATGGATAGAAGCTAAACCCATTAGAAATCTTGATGGGGCAACTGCCCTTCGGTTTGAGTAACATCCCAAAAATATTGAACTTGGATCATCAAACTCTAAGCATCCAAATTAGGATTAACAAAAACTTTTCTTAATAAAATTATGAATGCTTGCATATTAGTATGCATTGAATTTGAAATTCTTTTGAACCAACTTGTTTGTGAGTTCCTTTGCTTGTAAAATGTTTCTTAGGTGAATTAAACATCATCTAAAACATTTTCCACCCTTTTCCCAAAGACAAGTAAATCAAAACAAATAAAATAAAGGAATGGTCATTTTGACCAATTTAACTCCCATGCCTACTTTGGCTGTCTCAAACTTTCAGAACCTAACAGAAACTTTTCTGGATCTTTGCACCCCTTGATTGTACTCATAAAAACGTATTAAGGCCCACTTTGTGATCATCCAGAAACTTTCAAATGCATAGTTTAAATGACAATTCAAAATTGAATATTTATCATATGGGAAGATCCCACTTTTTCAAAAACCACTCAAACAAGCTCAACTTTCAAAACCCAAGCATCTGCAGACTCACCAGCACCAATCTAGCACACCCACCAAAAATATTTTCAAAATTCAAAACTTGAATTCATGCGGCCATTTCATAAAACACCTGGCAGACACAAATCAAACAAAATCAAAACACTATAGTGTGCAGTGTTTTGAGCCTAACTGGTTCCCTATCTAGCTCACAACCATCTCAGTAGATCATCTAGCAAGATTAACCAAGCACTAGAACCACTGTGAGCTTGCCAAAACCATCAATGGTGAACATCTGAAGCCACCCTTGCCACCCCAGTGTAGACAGCAAGCTAGGAAGGAAACTAGCCATGCCAACCTTGTCTGGGAGATCACCCATGCCTCACCGCCCCCTCTCGACCAGCCCTGCCTCGAAGACACCGACCAGAGCACCCAGGAATGCCGCGCCCGTGCCTCTGCCAACCGTGCCGAACATGCGCCAGAGCGCCACCCTCGACCGAAGCCCACAAACCGCGCACCGCCCTCACCGCGTGCATACCCGATCACCACCGACCCAGGAGACCGCCAGACATCCCCGTTCGCCGTCCCGTGACGCACAGCCACCGCTCGCCATTAAAGATGGCCCCCTCTGCCGCGCAGAGTGTCGCGTGTTCCAGACCAAACCGCATCGCCCCTACAAGTGCATTAAAGCCGTAGAGCATCGCCAGGAGACCACCAAGCAATCGCCACCGCCGGCCATGCCTCTAGCAGCCCGTAGCCATGTCGCCACCATCGCCTGCCCATACCGTTCGGTCTCACCGTCGAGACTATAAATAGAGGACTCCCCCGCTTGAATTCTTCACACCATTCCACTCCTCTCTCACATAGAACCACCCCACCTCAGTCCCGGAGCAAGGCGAGCAACACCTCGTCAGAATTTCACCGGAGCCCGCCGCATCTGGAGAAGAAAGGAGCCAACGATTGGAGCCGCCACAGGAGGAGCCACCGGTACCAGGAGATTCCCCGTCGTCGACTTCGTCGTTCGTCCGCCTCGCCGACCCTCGCCTGCACCCCGCTGATCCCCCAGCAACCACCACTGGCCGCGCTAGGTTTCTGTCTCGCCGGCGTTGCCCAACGTCGACGATGACTCCCAGCCGTTGGATTAGAACTATATCGAACGACCCACATCACCCCATACCGCTTCGCACCCCTGTCTCACTGACGAGTGGGGACAGCCACTTAAGCAGCCCGCGGAAGCGCTACGCTTAGCAGGCCGGCCCGTTAACTTTTCCCGCGCAACCCAGTTATTTGAATTAAACCTTTTCCATTTTATTTCAAACACACTTCCGTACCCAGTTTCAAAAATCAACCCAGATTGATTCCATGCACCAAATTGAATGAAACCAATTTTGTTGGAAAGGTCTGGGAATGCTGAATCCAAGCCCGTTGGATTCAAGTCATTTGGATCTATAGATCACCCATGGTAAAAATAACAAGGAAGAAGCTTTTCTGCATTCAAACATTTTTCAAATTTAAACCATAATAGCTTTTGAGTTGTTTCCAACTCTCAAAAATCACATTTAACCATACCTTTGAATATATAAAAATATATAGGTTTACTTACAGAAATAATGGTCAAGTAATAAAAGAATGCTACATAAGCATTTCTAGTCATTTTATTTAATTAAAATAAAAGGGTAAAACCTTATTAAATTGTGACTCCACTTTAAATCATATTCCCAAGGACTAAAACATGTGGTGATGACATGTGTCAACATGACCCCATGTTTGGTTTGGAGAATATTAAATCTTAAGTAGTTTTTCAATGAGTAGAAATTACTTTTCTAAAAAAATAAAGGGATTTAAACCAAGCCTTAATCTTGTAATGTTAGAGATGATGTTAGATCATCTATAGGACCCTTGTGTGTGATGATTGCAAGTAGTTAAGTATTGTTTGGTGATTGTGTACATCGTATTTATTTATAGACGCTAGTAACGACCAAGGATACGAGGAGGAAGGAGGATTCTATGAAGAAGAAGCGGAGGAGAACTTCAACCACTGCTCTGTACAAGGCAAGCTATTAACCTTGCAAGCTAACACTTGCAATTTAGCAAGCGTTACTAACTAAGTGGACCAATGCAAGCTAACACTTGCAAGATACCCTACTTATGCAAGATAACACTTGCTTGTTACCATGACCACTATATTCCTTAAGCATATGTGATCATATCCACTTGATAAACCAATCCTAGTTTTACTTGCAAGCTTGTTACTTTATTTCTTTATCAAAGCTCTTACCTAGATTTTTTCCTAAGTAAATGGTAGATACCAGGAAGATACTTGAAGGTTGCATAAAGAGCATAAAATTTGGCCTAAGCTAGATAATTTTGATGTCATCCCAAGGCATGAGATTGAACTTAGCTAAAACTCCACTAGTTTACCACCCCCCCCCAATCAGTGCTTACCCCCACTTATAGATGCTAGTGCTAAGCATAAAACCTGATCAACTGTAGATGGGAATACTTGGTGGAAAAATGGTTATGAAAACCTTGGAATGATGGATCATTCTATTGAAATGTTTTGGACATGTGTTTCCAAAAACTTGATGATTTTGATGATGAAAATGATGAGGCATGAGCCTTAGCCCTTTATAAAACTGATGGTTGTCTGGATGCGATACCATTCCAATTTTATCGTACAACCACAATACCCGGAGATTGGGTAGGGCTTGACTGGAAACTTATATACCTTAGTATTAGTTCCCTCACGGCCAAGGTCTGAGCTGAGGCTACCTTGTGAAGATTTTCCACCTGTGCAGTACCCAAGATGACAGTTGGTCATGGTTGGGAGGCCAAACTCACAGGAGAGGTGCTTATACTAGGGCGTGTAATTGAAAGGTTAGGATTGATTATCCGCATACTAAGTATGGTGAATTCAGGATTTGTTCCTGACGGATGTATCGAATGTTGTGGTGAAAGTGTACAATCTCTGCAGAGTGTCAAACTATTCGAATAGCCGCGTCCGCGGTTATGGACAGTTGGAGTGGCCATACTGTTCCCCCGTCAGACTTTTCAAAATGACTTGTGAAATGAAGTGAGACTTTGAATTGACCACAACAGGGTTGTGATATGAAATACAAGTTCCCAATTAGGTGTTATAAAACTTCAACTAGCATTCGTTGCTTCTAAACTTAGTAGAGATAAATCTGACTTTTGCAAAACAACCCTAGAGCCTAGTGTCCTATTATCAAAAACCCCTCTCACTTGTTAGTATTAGTTTGCGAGTACTTAAAGAGTACTCATGGCTTTGTCCCTGGCTATTCCCATGGACAGACTATGAAGAGGAGTACCTGGAGGATGGACCCCAGGAACGTTACGACAACTAGGATCATCTCCCATCGTCAGCATTGCCTGTGACCCCGAAGATGGAGCTTCGCCCACGCTGCCGTTATTATTACGTATTCCGCTGCTTGATGTTGTATTAAGAACTGGATCATGAGATCCCTATTTGTGTAAGAACTTATGTATGGTTTGTAATGGATGATGTACTATGGTATCCAATTCTGTTATGTCTCGCAAAAATGGTAATCATGGCATTGCGATGTATGGCATAACAGGCATCTGGGATTAAAAATCCGGGTGTTGACAAGTTGGTATTAGAGCCATCCTGACCATAGGAGACCCTAGTTATACTAGACGTTTGAATCAAAACTTAGTTTCAAAACCAAAGAAAACAAATATTTACAAAAACTTATTCTCATTCTTATCCCTTGGATTCTTTCATGAAAATTCATGTTCTTCAAAAACCCTTACAGAATATATAAAATTTTGACACACTTGATCACTCTATTAACTTACTCATCCTATATTATTATAGATGGACGTGAAGTACAGCAAGTTTTATCAGTTGGGGAATGGAGGAGACCTTATCTTTGAGAGGGATTTGGACCAGCTTTCGGAACTTCTGGAGCGTCCGCACCTCGAGTTCTTCAGAGCTCAGCTCAATGATCAAGGAGGAGAAGATCTGCAGTGGCTAATTGTTGCAAGTCTCAGAGGGAAGATTGAACCTCCCACTGCGGAAGGAATTCAGTTTACCTTAAGAGAGAACAACTGGCTCGATGGACTTGCCAGGGCCATGCAGGAAGCTCTTTCCCGTCTGTGTGGGCAGAGCATCAATCAGATCAAGGGTACTCGCTTTGAGTTTTGTCCAAGGCGTGATGCAAATGGACAACCACTAGAATCCCCATACCACCCCAAACTAAAGACTCAAATTGGACCACCTTAGCTTCATGATGTACGATCGTCAGCAGGAGTTGGACAACTGCCGTGACTACTCCAACCACAAGTCTGCCATCATCAAGACAAAGGACCAAACCATCGCCCTGTTAGCAAAGGACCGCAAGTCTCGCTGCCGTCAGCTCGACAAGAAGAAGCGCATCATTGCCCGTCTTCGCCACCGCATCTCATCTTTGGAGGAGACCATCCACGAGAGAGACATGCAGTTGCAGGAAAGGGAGAATGCCGGAGAGGATCTTCGTGGAGACCCCTACTCCTATCTCAGCGATGACGATGATTTTCTGGAGGATCAGGCTATGGACTTCTTCACCGATGAAGAAGATTTCGCCTTCATCGATGATGATGAGGCCACAGATTCCGAGGAGTAGTAGCACTTGAGCACTAGCGTAGTGAGTAGTATTCGGTCCCCCTGTATCGTAGTTCTCAGAATGGTTCTTAAAACCATCTGCCTTCCTTTGTTGTGGTGTGTGTTGTATCGTGTGCTATGAATGAATGAATGAAAAAAGCAAGTTGCTAGAAAATCTGAGTCAAACTTTAAATTTTTTTCAAAGACCCAAAGCCTTAGAAATTTCCCTCTTTTCTCATGATCTATCTCAATCTTCAGATGCCACGTGGAGGAAGTGGTTCATCCCCGGACCGGATGTTGCAGATTCTGCAAATATTGACTTCTGACCGCGGAGCTGAAAGAGCGGAACGTCAAGCCAACCTAGCCACCCTTCAGCAGATAGCCCAGCTTGCCCATAACAACCAAGGCCATGGAAACCAAGACAACCATGGATCTAAGCTCAAGAATTTCCAGAATACCAACCCACCTATTTTCACTAAGTGAGAGAACCCCTAGACGCCGATGATTGGCTGCAAACCATGGAAAATAACTTAGAAGTTGCCGGAGTGGAAGCCAACGAGAAAGTTCTGTTCGCCACCCACTATCTAGCCGGAGATGCCAGGGCATGGTGGAACAGTGTTCGCGCAATGACCGGAGGCCAGATGATGACCTGGGAGGAATTCAAGGTCAAGTTTAGCAGAACCCATGTACCACCAGGTTTAATCAAGAGAATGAGAGACGAGTTCAGAGAGCTAAAGCAAGGAAGGATGACTGTAGTGGAATACTGTGACAAATTTTTGTCATTAGCTAGGTATGCCCCGGATGAGATCGACACTGAAGCCAAGAAGAAAGAAAGATTCCTGAATGGTCTGCATGACGAGATGCAGACAGTGTTAGTCAATATCCCCTTTGCGGATATTGAAGCCCTTGTGGACTCTGCTATCCAGATGGAAGGAAAGATCAACCAAGCCAATGAGAACCGCAAGCGTCACATGATGCATCAACCAGGAACCCATCAGACCCCAAAGTATCGCCCCAACCCATATCCAGGATTTTCCCCAATAACCAACAGACCCCCGATGAACCGTCCGACCTACCCCAACCGTGGAAACCCTAGGCCCGGAGGAAATCACAACAACCCCGGCAACGCTAGCAATTTCAATCGTGCCCCACCCAAATTCAACAACAACAATGCTACCGCCAACACAACACTGCCCCTAGGACTGGAAGCAATGTTGTGCCTGTAGCAGCCAAGGACAAGTCGCAAGTGACTTGTTATGACTGTGGAAATAAAGGCCACTATTCCAACGAGTGCCCCAACAAGAAGAATGCTACAGCCCCCAATGCCAATGTCCTAGCTCAGCAGCAGCGTCGTGTTCAGCCAGGAAGAAGATTTGCCCCAGGGAATTCACTCAACCGCAATGGCCGTCTTTTTCTCATGCATGCTGAAGAAGCTCAGGAAGCGCCAGACGTCGTGCTGGGTATGTTTTCTGTTAATTTAGTACTTGCAAGAGTGTTGTTTGATTCTGGTGCATTGCATTCATCTGTCACCGAAGAATTTGCATGCACTAGTAAAATTCAACCAACCAAACTGAAGCATGTTATGATTGTTCAAATTCCCGGATCAACCACTAAGGCTAGGCAAATTTGCAAAGCCGTCCCTATCCGAATCCATGACATAGATTTTTATTAAAATCTGATAGTACTCGAAACTAATGGTTTGGAAGTAGTACTAGGAATGGATTGGATGTCCAAACATAAAGGATTGATTTACTGTGCCAAGAAAGCCATAACCATGACCAGTACTGCCGGAATATCAGTCGAGCATATATCTGAAACCTTACCTCGCCAATTCAAAAGCAACAAGAGTATATCCCAACCTACCATTGACCAAGTCCGGATAGTCTGTGAATACCCCGATGTATTTCCAGATGTTTTGCCCGGTATGCCCCCAGATGGGGATATCGAATTTATCATCGAACTAATCCCCGGAACTGGACCCATAGCCTAGAGACCCTATAGTATGAACCCGTCAGAGCTCGCAGAACTGAAGAAGCAACTAGATTCCATGCTGGAAATTGGATTGATTCAACCAAGTGCGTCACCATGGAGATCACCAGTCTTGTTTGTGGACAAGAAGGATGGAGGTAACCGTTTGTGTATGGATTATCGGAAATTGAATGCTGTCACCATCAAGAACAAGTACCCCTTTCCCAAGATAGAAGATTTGTTTGATCAGTTGACCGGTGCCAAAGTGTTTTCTAAGATTGATCTTAGAACTGGCTATCATCAACTCAAAATTCGTTTAGAGGATATTCCAAACACTGCCTTTACCACCAGATATGGATTGTATGAGTATACAGTCATGTCTTTCGAACTAACCAATGCCCCCGCTTATTTCATGAATCTCATGAATAAGATTTTTATGGACTTCCTGGATAAGTTTGTCGTTGTTTTCATCGATGACATTCTGATTTATTCCAAATCAGAAGAAGAACATGAGCTACACCTAAGGACCATTCTTGGAACCCTTAGAGAGCATTAGTTGTATGCAAAGTTTAGCAAATGTGAATTCTGGTTACAGGAGGTAGGATTCCTCGGTCACATTGTATCAGCCGGAGGAATTGCCGTTGACCCGGCCAAAGTGAAAGATGTAGAAGATTGGCAAGCCCCAACCACTCAAACCCAAGTTCGTGCATTTCTCGAATTGGCGGGATATTACCGCAAATTCGTAGAAGGATTTTCTAGTATTGCCAAACCCATGACCCAATTGGTGAAGAAGGACAAGAAGTTTGAATGGACCGACAAATGTGAAGCGAGTTTTCAAGAACTCAAGAGGAGATTGATTTCAGCCCCAATCTTGATCATGCCGGATATCACGAAGCCCTTCGATGTGTATTGTGATGCATCCAAGATCGGTCTCGGATGTGTACTAATGCAAGAAGGCAAAGTTATATCTTATCTATCTCGACAACTGAAGCAACATGAGCAAAACTACTCAACCCATGACCTCGAACTCGCAGCCGTAGTTCTAGCCCTGAAAACATGGAGACATTACCTGATGGGAAACCGTTGTGAGATTTATTCGGATCACAAGAGCCTAAAGTATATATTCACTCAGAAGGAGCTGAATATGAGGCAGAGAAGATGGATTGAGCTAATCAAGGATTACGACCTGGATATTCACTATCACCCTGGTAAAGCCATCGTGGTTGCCGATGCCCTTAGCAGATTACCGTGCCGCTTGAACTCCATGATTTTGAAGGAGCAACCAAGTTTGCACAAAGAGATGTAAGATTTTCGAATGGAATTAGTAAGTCAAGGATTTTTGGCTAGCATAGAACTCCACCCCACTTTGATCAGTCATATTAAGGAGGCGCATAAGGGAAATGCTAGTATTGACGGAATCAAGCGTCGTTATCGGTATAGGCAAAGTACCTGGATTCGCCGAGGACGAAGGAGTTTTGTGGTACAAAGGACGCCTTTGTGTACCAGCATATTCCGAGTTGAAGTAAGTTATTTTGAAGGAGGCTCATGATACTCTTTATTCTATCCATCCCGGAGGAACTAAGATGTATCAAGATTTGAAAGAGCAATTTTGGTGGCATAAGATGAAGAGAGAAATCGGAAGCTATATCGCCAAGTGTGATATTTGTCAGCGAGTCAAGGCAGGACATCAAAGACCCGCTGGATTGTTGCAACCATTGCAGATTCCGGAATGGAAATGGGATTCTGTAGGAATGGACTTTATCACTGGACTGCCTACTTCTAGTAGGGGAAATGACTCTATCTGGGTCATAGTGGACAGATTGTCCAAAGTCGCCCATTTCTTACCAGTCAAGACCACATATCAGAGTTCAAAACTAGCAGAGTTGTACATCGCTAGAATCATTAGTTTGCATGGAGTCCCCAAGAACATCGTATCGGATCGAGAACTCAGCTTACCTCGAGATTCTGGAAGAAAGTCCAAGAAGGTTTAGGAACCCTCTTAGATTTCATTACCGCTTATCACCCTCAGACCGATGGACAAACGGAGTGAGTAAATCAAATAACCGAAGATATGCTGAGAGCATGTGTGTTAGAATATGGATCCAAGTGGGAAGACTGTCTGCCGTTTGCAGAATTTTCATACAACAACAGTTATCAAGCCAGTTTGCAAATGTCCCCATTTGAATTCATGTACGGAAGGAAGTGTCGTACCCCTTTGAACTGGTCGGAAGTAGGAGACAGTCAGATTTTCGGACCCGACATCCTACGAGAAGCAGAAGAGAAGGTTCACAAGATTCGTGAGCACCTCAAGACAGCCCAATCCAGACAAAAGAGTTAAGCCGACAAGAGACGTAGAGACCTCGCCTTCAACATAGGAGATTTTGTTTATCTGAAAGTGTCGCCATTGAAAGGAATGCAGCGTTTCCAACTCAAAGGAAAGTTAGCCCCTAGATATATTGGACCTTTCAAGATCCTGAACCATCGAGGAGAAGTATCGTATCAATTGGAACTACCCGAAGAGATGTAAGCCGTGCACAATGTGTTCCATATCTCATTACATCGCAAGTGTCTCGAAGTCCCCGAGAAGACCGAAGTGTTCAAAAACATCGATCACCGGACCATAGAGATCAATGATGACCTGACCTATCCCGAAGTACCCATCCGTATTTTGGAAGAAGATTTTCGAACTATCCGTACCCGAAGCATCAAGTTTCTCAAGATTCAGTGGAGCAACCACACAGAAGAGGAAGCTACCTGGGAGCGCGAAGATCACATCAGGACAGAGTTTCCCAATCTCTTCAAATCCTAGGTAATCTTTTCGTCCTTTTTCAAATCTCGGGACGAGATTTTGTTTAAGGGGGGAAGGTTTGTAACATCCCAAAAATATTGAACTTGGATCATCAAACTCTAAGCATCAAAATTAGGATTAACAAAAACTTTTCTAAATAAAATTATGAATGCATGCATATGAGTATGCATTGAATTTGAAATTCTTTTGAACCAACTTGTTTGTGTGTTCCTTTGCTTGTAAAATGTTTCTTAGGTGAATTAAACATCATCTAAAACATTTCCCACCCTTTTCCCAAAGACAAATAAATTAAAACAAATAAAATAAAGGAATGGTCATTTTGACCAATTTAACTCCCATGCCTACTTTGGCTGTCTCAAACTTTTAGAACCTAACAGAAACTTTTCTGGATCTTTGCACCCCTTGATTGTACTCATAACAAAGTATCAATGCCCACTTTGTGATCATCCAGAAACTTTCAAATGCATAGTTTAAATGACAATTCAAAATTGAATCTTTATCATATGGGAAGATCGCACTTTTTCAAAAACCACTCAAACAAGCTCAACTTTCAAAACCCAAGCATATGCAGACTCACCAGCACCAATCTAGCACACCCACCAAAAATCTTTTCAAAATTCAAAACTTGAATTCATGCGGCCATTTCATAAAACACTTGGCAGACACAAATCAAACCAAATCAAAACACTATAGTGTGCAGTGTTTTGAGCCTAACTGGTTCCCTATCTTGCTCACAACCATCTCAGTAGATCATCTAGCTAGATTAACCAAGCACTAGCACCACTGTGAGCTTGCCAAAACCATCAATGGTGCACAGCCGAAGCCACCCTTGCCACCCAGTGTAGACAGCAAGCTAGGAAGGAAACTAGCCATGCCAACCTTGTCTGGGAGATCACCCATGCCTCACTGCCCCCTCTTGACCAGCCCTGCCTCGAAGACACCGACCAGAGCACCCAGGAACGTCGCGCCCGTGCCTCTGCCAACCGTGCCGAGCATGCGCTAGAGCGCCACCCTCGACCGAAGCCCACAGACCGCGCGCCGCCCTTACCGCGTGCATACCCGATCACCATCGACTCAGGAGACCACCAGACATCCCCGTTCGCCGCCCTGTGACGCACAGCCACCGCTCGCTGTCGAAGACGCCGCCTCTGCCGCGCAGAGCGTCACGTGTTCCAGACCAAACCGGACCGCCCCTACAAGCGCATTACAGCCATAGAGCATCGCCAGGAGACCACCAAGCGATCACCACCGCCGGCCATGCCTCTAGCAGCCCGTAGCCATGTCGCCACCGTCGCCTGCCCATACCGTTCGGTCTCACCGTCGAGACTATAAATAGAGGACTCCCCCGCTCTAATTCTTCACACCATTCCACTCCTCTCTCACCCAGAACCACCCCACCTCAGTCTTGGAGCAAGGCAAGCAACACCTCATCGGAATTTCACCGGAGCCCGCCGCCTCTGGAGAAGAAAGGAGCCAGCGATTGGAGCCGCCCCAGGAGGAGCCACCGGTACCAGGAGATTCGCCGTCGTCGACTTCATCGTTCACCCGCCTCGCTGACCCTCGCCTGCACCCCGCTGAGCCGCCAGCAACCCCCACTGATCGCGCTAGATTTCTGTCTTGCCGGCGTTGCCCAACATCGACGATGACTCCCAGCCGTTGGATTAGAACCAGATCGAACGACCCACATCACCCCATACCGCTTCGCACCCCCCGTCTCACTGACGAGTGAGGACAGCCACTTAAGAAGCTCGCGGAAGCGCTACGCTTAGCAGGCCGGCCCGTTAACTTTTCCCGCGCAGCCCAATTATTTGAATTAAACCTTTTTCATTTTATTTCAAACACACTTCTGTACCCAGTTTCAAAAATCAACCCAGATCGATTCAGTGCACCAAATTGAATGAAAGCAATTTTGATGGAAAGGTTTGTGAATGCTGAATCCAAGCCCGTTGGATTCAAGTCATTTGGATCTATAGATCACCCATGGTAAAAATAACAAGGCAGAAGCTTTTCTGCATTCAAACATTTTTCAAATTTAAACCATAATAGCTTTTGAGTTGTTTCCAACTCTCAAAAATCACATTTAACCATACCTTTCAGAATATATAAAAATATATAGGTGTACTTACAGAAATAATGGTCAACTAATAAAAGAATGCTACATAAGAATTTCTAGTCATTTTATTTAATTAAAATAAAAGGGTAAAACCTAATTAAATTGTGACACCACTTTAAATCATATTCCCATGGACTAAAATAGGTGGTGATGACATGTGTCAACATGACCCCATGTTTGGTTTGGAGAATATTAAATCTTAAGTAGTTTTTCAATGAGTAGAAATTACTTTTCTAAAAAAATAAAGGTATTTAAACCAAGCCTTAATCTTGTAATGTTAGAGATGATGTTAGATCATCTATAGGACCCTTGTGTGTGATTATTGCAAGTAGTTAATTATTGTTTGGTGATTGTGTATATCGTATTTATTTATAGACGCTACTAGCGACCAAGGATACGAGGAGGAAGGAGGATTCTACGAAGAAGAAGCCGAGGAGAACTTCAACCACTGCTCTGCACAAGGCAAGCTATTAACCTTGCAAGCTAACACTTGCAATTTAGCAAGCTTTACTAACTAAGTCGACCAATGCAAGCTAACACTTGCAAGATATCCTACTTATGTAAGCTAACACTTGCTTGTTACCATGACCACTATATGCCTTAATCATATGTGATCATATCCACTTAATAAACCAATCCTAGTTTTACTTGCAAGCTTCTTACTTTATTTCTTTATCAAAGCTCTTACCTAGATTTTTTCCTAAGTAAATGGTAGATACCAGGAAGATACTTGAAGGTTGCATCAAGAGCATAAAATTTGGCCTAAGCTAGATAATCTTGATGTCATCCTAAGGCATGAGATTGAACTTAGCTAAAACTCCACTAGTTTACCACCCCCCATCAGTGCTTACCCCCACCTGTAGATGCTAGTTCTAAGCATAAAACCTGATCAACTGTAGATGGGAATACTTGGTGGAAAAATGGTTATGAAAACCTTGGAATGATGGATCATTCTATTGAAATGTTTTGGACATGTGTTTCCAAACACTTGATGATTTTGGTGATGAAAATGATGAGGCATGAGCCTTACCCTTTATAAAACTGATGGTTGTCTGGATGCGATACCATTCCAATTTTATCGTACAACCACAATACCCGAAGATTGGGCAGGGCTTGACTGGAAACTTATATACCTTAGTATTAGTTCCCTCACGGCCAAGGTCTGAGCTGAGGCTACCTTGTGAAGATTATCCACCTGTACAGTTCCCAAGATGATAGTTGGTCATGGTTGGGAGGCCAAACTCACAGGAGAGGTGCTTATACTAGGGCGTGTAATTGAAATGTTAGGATTGATTATCCGCATACTAAGTATGGTGAATTCAGGATTTGTTCCCGACGGATGTATCGAATGTTGTGGTGAAAGTGTACAATCTCTGCAGACTGTCAAACTATTCGAATAGACGCGTCCGCGGTTATGGACAGTTGGAGTGGACATACTGTTCCCCCGTCAGACTTTTCAAAATGACTTGTGAAATGAAGTGAGACTTTGACTTGACCACAACAGGGTTGTGATATGAAATACAAGTTCCCAATTAGGTGTTATAAAACTTCAACTAGCATTCGTTGCTTCTAAACTTGGTAGAGATAAATCCGGGTTTTGCAAAACAACCCTAGAGCCTAGTGTCCTATTATCAAAAACCCCTCTCACTTGTTAGTATTAGTTTGCGAGTACTTAAAGAGTACTCATGGCATTGTCCCTGGCTATTTCCATGGCCAGACTATGAAAAGGAGTACCTGGAGGATGGACCCCAGGAAGGTTACGACAACTAGGATCATCTCCCATCGTCAGCATTGCCTGTGACCCCGAAGATGGAGCTTCGCCCATGCTGCCATTATTATTACGTATTCCGCTGCTTGATGTTGTATTAAGAACTGGATCATGAGATCCCTATTTGTGTAAGAACTTATGTACGGTTTGTAATGGATGATGTACTATGGTATCCAATTCTGTTATGTCTCGCAAAAATGGTAATCCTGGGATTGCGATGTATGGCATAACAGGCATCTGGGATTAAAAATCCGGGTGTTGACAGTTTGTCCGGGATCTAGTGGTGAGATTTGGTATCCCACACAGCATCATCACCGACAACGGAAGCAACTTGTCACTCGGAGAACTGGAGGCATATTGCTGGGACAAAGGCATCCGACTTGACCTTGCATCCGTGGCACACCCACAGTCCAATGGTCAGGTTGAGCGAGCCAATGGGTTAATTCTGCAGGGAATCAAGCCACGTCTTGAGGCACCGCTATGTAGAGCAGCTAGAGCCTGGGCGGAAAAATTGCCATCTGTGCTGTGGAGTTTACGAACCACACCCAACAGATCCACCGGCTACACCCCTTACTTCATGGTATATGGAGTAGAAGCCATCCTACCTTCTGACATCCTCCACGATGCACCAAGAGTTGCCGCCTACGACGAAGATGACGCTGAAGAATCCAGACGCCTAGATGTGGACCTTCTCGAGGAGGAGCGCGTTTTGGCATGCCAACGATCCTCCATCTACCAGCAGAAGCTAAGCAGCTACCATAGTCGCCGCGTTCGGCATCGCTCGTTTAAAGAAGGGGATTTAGTACTCCGACTTAAGCAGAAGAAGTCACACAAATTATCCGCGCCATGGGAAGGACTGTTCATCATAAGCAAGGCGCTGCTCAATGGGTCTTACTACCTTGTCGACAATCGTGAACTCAAGGATAGACCTAACAAGGATCATATGCGTAAGTGACGTGACCCGGATGATGACTACCCGGATCTTGATCGGCCATGGAACATAGCACAACTACGTCCTTTCTACACTAGCATTTTTTATCTAATTGTGTACTTTTTATATGATCAATGAAATAAAGCTCTTTGGTTCATTGATATTGCTGAGTCTTTTACCTCCTTTAGTGTTCATTTTTGGATCATATAAAACCTTTAAGCACAAGTCTTGCGATTGCACTTGTGAAAATTCCGCCTACGGGCGTTAGCTTAAGTTTTCTGGTCTACACGTTCTTTGTTGCTTTTATGTGGATTCTGGAGTAGTGACTTTTGGCACTTATTGTCGGCGATTTTGTGCTCAAGTTATTGACGGTGCCATTGGGCATCATCACCTAAGCGTATGGTTCCGACAACGAGTCTTCCGACTCACGAAAAGTCAAGCATAAGAACCAAAGTAATGGATAAGCCAGCACTTGCTTAAAAAATATATACATACTGGGAATTAGTTCTTAAGTAGCAGAATACGACAACCATTGTTTTCCGCCTTAAGATTACATCACCAAGTTTCTTCCGTGCACACGCCAAAGGTGAAACAGAAATTACAAAGTGTTTTTCATTCTTTGGGCGCAGGAGACTTGGAGGCTGCATCATCACCAGCCGAAGAATCACCCTCGACGTCGGCGCTGTGATGAGACTCGGAGGAATCCTGGTTGACGCTGTCGATGAGGTTCCTGGGCACGAAGACGTCAACGTCCACCAACTCGGCAACCCTGGTGTCGTAGCCCGCGAGTGATGACAGGATGGCTTCGTGATCGATCTCCTTGTCGTCATCATCCACGTCGGGGATACCAGAGGTCACCATGTCGATGTCGGCATCCTCATAGTGTGCCTTCACCATAGACAGTGCCATCCTTGCGCCAGCCCGTGCGCACCAAGCTTTCCAGCTCGCGACACGCTCGGGGGCTCGGCGCAGAATCTCCGAGAACTTCTCCACAGAGTCCGAGGCCTTGATATAAATTTGGAGGGGCTTGGAAATCTCCTTGGCTTGGGCGATGGCGGTATTGATGAAGTTGCCGGCAAGAACCATACATTCCTTGTCCGAAGGGGCCGAGCGGGTTAAACCCATAGGAGCTGCAAATTTCGATAAGGAGCGCATGAGTTCGATAAACTCTAAGTATCCATACTACAGAAATACAAGGCGGAGGACACTTACTGAAGATGCTAGCCTTAGCCTGCCAGAAGATGTCCGCCAAGGATTCCTTCTCTTCTTGGAGGAGCTTAAACGCCTCACTATGGTGAAGGTTTTGCTCATCAGCAGCTTGCTTCTGATCCTTTAGGATCGCAAGCTCCTCCTTCAAGCGATTGATCTCCGCGGAGGCGTAATCCTGCAGGGCTTTCATGGAATCCTCGTGCATCTTCAGCATCTCCTTCCTCTCCTCCTTCAGGATCTTGTTCTCGCTGTCCAGCTGCTGGATATGCTTGGACTGCTCGACAATGTCCTTGGCCTTTGCGACATGTTCTGCAAGTCGGAGAAAAAAAGTACATAGTGAGTACTCGGAGATTATGGGCACAAAAGTAAGACGGAAATGCGCAAAAAAGAAAACAGAATCTTGTTTTTGATGATCTCTTCCTTCAAGATGGTAGTTTTACCCTTTTCGGCTTCAAGATCTGCGCGCATCTTCTGGTACTTGTCGTTGTCCATGCCCCTCCGAGCATTCTCGTTCTGTTAAAATCGTTGTTTGGTCTTCTTGGAGCTTCTAGTTGGAGATTTTCCACCTAGATGCTCGGGGGCTACAGCGAGAGTTTTTTAACTTAGCAATATGCTTAGCTTTTCTTTAAGCATCTAGTCGGAACTAATTCAGTTACAACTAGAGGCTTGGGGGCTACAGCATTGAAAAATTATGAACACTGTGTATGCTACTCTTAAAGCATCTAGTCGGAGTAATTCATTCCATCTAAATACTTGGGGCTACAGTGAGAGTTTTTTCTAACTTAGTCACTCTTAGAGCATATAGATGCAAAACCTATGGTTTTCCGTCTACATCCTCGGGGGCTACAGTGGGATACTCATATGAAATGCAAAAGGAAAAGTAAAAACTTACAAGTGCAATGATCTTGAGGTTTGTAGCGCTTTCGGCTAGCAGCTTGCCAAAGGAAATGCTATTTCCTCGCAAGATATCCGCTTGTCGGAGTAGCTCCTCAAGGCCACACGTCGGAGATGACGGCACTCCTCTAGGAACCATAGTTGTGTTACTCGGCAGGAGCGCCGGGTAAACTATCTTCGGGAACTCAAAGGGTTTCTGGGGAGTAGGGGCACCGCCTTCGGCAGAGGTACCAACTCCCACCACCGCCTTGCCGCTACCGATGGCATCCTTAGCCGGAGCTTCAGCCATTTTAAGAGCAGTGCTCTCCTGCGTCGCCCGCTCGCCGACAACAGCGAGTTCGGTAGAGGCGCCAGAATCCACTTCCATGACGGAAGGGCCTGGTGCTTTCTGGACTTGAGAGCTTGTCGGAGCAGAGGAGGGCTTGACGACAGGAGTAGCAGGGGCGATGGCGGGGGAGGAGTCGCGATGCAGCATATCTTTGATATTTCTAGAAGCCCCAAGAGTCTTGGAGGACTTCTTGAGGCTGGTTGTGGCTTTCTTCCTGAAACGTGCAAAATGCATAAGTACAGGAATAAGACAGATAAGTAAGACAATGTCGGAGAATGAGAGGCTTACACTAGGGGGGGCGCTTTGGAAAACATCCCGGTGGCATTTTTCTTTTCCGCCTCCAGGGCGGTAGTACTCTTTTTGGAGGCTCCACCCTCCGTCTTCTTCTTCTTGCCTCCGTCGGCAGCGTCAGAGGTGGAGCTCTTCCGCTTTCGCGCCAACGGGACATCGTCGTCGGACACGACCGTGACTTCCTTCATCTTTGCATCGTAGATTTGGGCAGCCAAGTTGTCCTCATCTAGATCGCTAAGCTGTTAAGTGAGAAATCACCGTGTTAGATAAGATGGCACTGGCAAGACGGAGAAAGTGGAGCAATGTCATACACGGAAAATAAATACCTATCGTTGGGCACTTGCCGTCTACGTACATGTTGTAGGTGATTGTGAAGCCGCGCTTCTTATCCTTCACCTTGACGATGTCCTTCAGATGGAGCTTGA
This sequence comes from Avena sativa, assembly GCA_916181665.1. Classification (NCBI taxonomy): domain Eukaryota; kingdom Viridiplantae; phylum Streptophyta; class Magnoliopsida; order Poales; family Poaceae; genus Avena; species Avena sativa. Next base: position 177,898,914 of record OV702284.1, on the reverse strand, counting down.
CGGAGTCGCTCGAGAAGTTATCCACGGAGATCCGGAGGGTATCCGTTCGATCACTGGTCTACTCGTGCATGAACTTCACGCGGTGCTGCAGAGGTTGGATTCGCCTGATGAACCAGCAAATGGCTAGGTCCAAGCCGGTCAAACCCATCTCTACGAACCACTCGATTCGCCTTATTGCGCGAGATGCGTCGAGGTCGGAGGGAAGGGAGGCATGGGATCTCCATGTGGAAACTTCAGCGGCGGCTCCATCCACGAAGTCCGGGTACGTCACTTCTGGGCCCGCCAAAGGAATGTCGGGGCCGTAGAAGTACGTCCACTACCAGTTTTTGCACGACTCATGGCCAACGATGTCGGGGAACCGCCGGCCAGGTCGGATCTTGAAGCTTATGGTGCCGAGGTTCCTAAGCACCTCCCTACTGTGTCCGGCTTCACGTTTGACGGTGGAGAAATACAAGAACAAGTCTAACCTAGGCCTAATCCCTAGGTAACCCTCACACAGTGCCGCGAAGTTGCTAAGCACTAAGATACTATTGGGGGATAGGTTATCGGGTTGGACCTTGAAGTGGTTCAAGACGGACAGAAAGAAGTGGGAGATGGGCAGAGAAACGCCGCGTACCAGCTGAGCCTTAAGGTACACCTTTTCTCCGGCTTGGGGAGAAGGTGTCACGTCGCCTGCCGGCGCTGCCCGCCAGGCGAGCCCCTCCGTCGCGGGGAGGTAGCCTTCGGCGAACATCTCTTGGATGTCGCGGCCGGTGATGTCTGAGCCACGCCAGTCGCCCTTGTGCGAGTCTGGCTCCTCTTCCAGAGACTCTAGCGCCGCCAGATTGTGGTCCCCGCCGGTGGTTTCAATCACCGGCGACGCGGGGATGACCAGGCCCTCTGGGGGCACGGCGATGGAGCTCGCCAGCTTCGCCGTGGCTTCGCTCGATGCCGCCATCGACAGGGAGGAGCTGCTGCTGGCCATGGAGGACAGGGAGGGTGCGACTGATGCAAGGAGAGGTTAGGGTTTCTTCGAGGTTTTCCGCAGAGAGCTCGAGGAGGCGTGCGGCTGGAGGAAGAAGGTGATGATGCGAGAGAATGAGGTAAAAAAGTGGCAAGTGTCCCATGGTTACTATTTATCTTGCACTGCATCAAGATTCGTGCAACTAATCAGACGGTTGCCGCGTAGACGACGTGTTCGAGAACGTGCGCGGTAATTTCGCCACGTCTCCAATCGCCGCCGCCAACGGTTCGTATCGCTCGCGCGGGAAAATCGGATATGATTGCATTCTCTGCATGTGTGAGTTACGAGGCGTCGCTGACCTAAGCCTACGTCGTCATAACTGACATGGTAGATGAGACGTCACATCGAAGATTCCGGCATGGACGGATTTAATCCGACTACGGAAGAGTACGATGGAAGATTTAGCATTCCTCCGACTTACTAATAGAAGACGGAGAAAACCTTGTAGGGTTCTTTGGGAGGACTACAAGATATTGCTTGACGATCTGCCGACATCCATCTAGACGGAGCATTCCACGTGAAGAGGCAAGATGGCGCAAGATCTCGGAGTTCTCCGGTTGCTACTGTTGGGGATATGCTATATGGGTATCCTCATAGCATGTCTCTTATCCGACAAACCCGGGTGGCCCATAGTCGGTAGCATGGCCTGTGCCCTGCTGGGCGGCCCAGTTAGGTGGATCCAGAAGGGAGGCCTATGCCGGATAAAGGAAGGCTACGGTGGAGTCACCAGCGTACCCGGAGCCTTGGAGTGCAAGTTACACAAGACTAGTGATAGACGGTGTAGGACTCTATAACCTGTCCGGCTAGGACTTTTCCCTGTAACCCTAGGACCTAGCGACTATATAAGTCGGGCCTATGGGAGCCTTTAGGGCATCGTTTTACACACACCTCGCACAGCGAACCTATCTCTGTAACTCGGCGTATTGCCGTTATAGTGATTTATAGCAGGAGTAGGATTCCGCCACCGTCGTGGGATCTGAACCTGGGTAAGCTGTGTTACCTCGTACCCGTCAACCGTCTGCCTTACCCCATGTCTCTAGACATGCACTGTGAGGACCCCTCCATGGCGTACTCGTCGGCAATACCACGCCAAAGGTTAACTTTAGTCTACAAGACTATAAACACTATGTTAAAGGCTTCATTATAAGTTTTATATTTTACTTTGGTCTGTTTCAATTAAGACCTAATACGTCTCAAGACCAAACTAACCAAGTAAAAAACCAAGATAGATAAGTCTCAAATACTAATGATGTCATTAATAAAATGGAGTAATTCTTTCTTACTTAAGGACTGTAACTGGTAAGAATACCTAATAATGTTAACTTAAAGTTTAAATACTTCTGCTTAGTTAAGTAAGATTTTCCTCAAAAGTTATTATTTTAAAATACATTATAAATCAAGACCTAAGCATTCCTATGAAAACTCTAATTGGTAAAAAATCTTAAATACCCAATCTTTAGAAATCATTCTACCTTTGAGTGTTCTATTATTGTGTGTACTTTATTATACTTACATGTTGTTTCACACACACTCAACAGCCTTAATAAGAAGCACAAGTGTGAAACTTATCTAAAAGAGCAACACATTACAAAGAAACCATTTCCAGTATCCAAACCTAGGACAACGTTTATTTTGGGTATTCGAGTTTACCAAATTGCATTACATTACTTATGCATAAAAGCATCTTGCTTCTTTAAACATTAGTCCTTACCTGACCAATGATGCTGTTTTGAGATATTGGATCTTATATTGTCTTGAAGACCGTGAGTGCATAATCTTGCAATCACAAAAGTCAAGTTCACAGTTGCTCATGTCCTTTGATTATTTTCTCTAAAGTATTTTGCAAATCCAGTATTTTCATCACCTGCATTTCAAAAATGTCAGAAAACACTATTTTTGATAATAATGTAAACTATTGGTTACTAATTCAGGGTGATCAGCTAATCTATTAAGTCTGGCAGTTGGAATGCCACTGCATAGGACTATATCATCCAGGATTTAACAACCAATGTCGCTAGTGATTCTTGCACCGTATATCACGCGTTAACCATGAGATTTGGAATGGGACGAAGAAGTCAGCTATATCCTTTTCCTTTCGTATGGAGGCAAGACGACCTTAACATGACGTTGTGATTCCTTGTGCGGATCCAACATATGGGTTGGCACCCTTAGGCCCCACGATTTTGGTGTCTAGATTATCTATGAGTGGCTGCCGGAGGTATGGCCGGACCTATATGGTACTTGCCAGGGGCATCACCAGCTCATAGAGTCTTTGGGAACTCATTAGGGTTTTACCCTGCCAGAAAGGGGCTTAATGGAGGTGAGCCAGCACCGAAGGATCGTGTAGACATATGGGGTCGCGGAAAGGGCAGTGATTGGCTTGGACTTAGTCTGGGCCTCATACCAAGGAAGTGTGAACGAGCTTATAACTCGTATGTGCAACAAAGCTAAGATCTGTCATGGGTAAAGTAACGCACCTCTGCAGAGTGTAAGAACTGTAACTTGTTACTCCCTTGTTGTGGGAATGGTCACGGCAGATGCTGCAATCGGCAGCGAGTAGTAGAACGAGGGGCAAGGGCGGACAGCCATCTGCGGTGCGAGATGAGGGCGGAGACACAAGGTTTTACCCAGGTTCGGCCCCCCGGAGGGTAAGGACCTACTCCTGCTAGATTGTATTATGATGGTGGTACAATGGGGCGAGCTCGGCGGCTAGGCGGCGAGTCGCTTGGGTGTATGATGGAACGTGCCTCTACACGCCCTGTAGGGAGGTTTATATAGACTCACCTCCCCTAGGGTTTACATATCTCAACCGAATTAGTTAAGGCTTCGGTACTCGTTTAACCTAATCTGACTGGGCCTATCTACTCGCCTGGGCCTTCAGCTTCCAGTCGCTTGGATCCACACCGGGCCTTGATCCAGTCGCCGTCTTGCAGGCCCACTCGCCAGTTCCTGGGCCAGTCGGAAACGTCCAGCTGGGTATACCCTGGTAGGCATATCCCCATCAGTAGTCCCCGAGGCCATCGTCGATTGGGTGCAGGTGGTCGCTGGCAGTCGGAGTATACGGCTTTCAACGCGGACATCCAAGTCGAATCGGTGGCGGGCTCCTGAATAAAGGAGGAAACTATTCATTCTGGTCGCAGCTTTGGCGATTGGATCGGCGAAATATTTAGTCACTGTTTGTAGTGATCGGGTCGGCGAGTCGAGTGGCTGAAGTTGGACCGTCAAAACGCAGTGAAACTAGCCGTTGGGGTAATCCAACGGTAACTTTTGGCGTAATCACCACGTAGTAACGGCTCCCTGATTTGGCGGGCAACAACCACTATATAAAGGGAATGGTAGGCGATCGGAGAACCACCTCCTTGTCATTTCCTCCGATTGCGCGCACCTTCGTTTTCCCCCACATCGCGATCCAGCCGAGCCGAAATCTTCCGACCCCCACGAACCCTTCCGCCAATGGCTCCCTCCACCGAACCATGGGGCAGGTCCAAGTGCACGAGGGCGCAACTGGCGTCCTTCGAGGAGGCCGGGATCCTGCGCGCCGGCAGGTGGCGCATCCCTGCGGCCGGAGAGGTGACCCCGGACCCGCGTGAGGGAGAGTTCATCTGCTTCACCAGCCACCTAGAGTGGGGGCTGGGATTCCCAACATCTCTTTTCTTTCGGCGCTTCTGTGCCTTCTACGGAATCCAACCGTCAGACCTGGGCCCGCACAGCATCGAGCAGCTCGCCATTTTCGTGGCGTTCTGCGAGTGCTACCTGGGCTGCAGGCCCTACTTTCCCCTGTGGCAAGATCTATTCCACGGGCGGATCAGTCGCGAGGAAGCGGGCAGCCCAATGCTCGCCGCGGGTGGCCTGACGTTTCAGCTGAAATCGAAGGCTTCCTTCTTTGACCCGATGCTACCCCCCAAGGCGGCGAGTGAATGGAAGAAGTCTTGGTTCTATGTAACCGAGGCGACTCCGGACGGCGAGGTGGCGATCCCAAGATACTCCGCCGACCGGCCTGAACCATGCCGACTCCAAGTCGGCAAACTTCCAACAGACCAGCGGATGGTTGTGGATGAAATGCTTCAGACCATCCGCGGCCTGAAGAAGAGGGGTCTCGAGCCCATCAATTTGTACATTTGCTGGCTTGGGCGGCGACTCGTCCCCCTGGCCCGCCGTGACCACTATATGTATGAGTATGCGGGCCGGGAGGACTCGACGAAGTCCTGCCTCGTCGAGTGCCAACTCGAGGATTACCTCCTGGCGCTGAAGAAGATCACCCAGGTGGCGTACCTCGACGCGAAGGCTGGGGTCGCCCCCTACACCGCGAAGCATCCAGCCCCGACGGTAAGTCATCTTTCCGTCATTCGCAGTCACAGTTAAATGCAGTCGCGGTCATACTGATGTTGTTTATGCTTATTGCAGCTATTTCAAGTGGTGGAAGGGTGGCTTCCGCCCGCGGACGACGAGAATTCGAGCTCGTCCATCCAGGAGGTGGGCGAATCGCCTCCGGAAAGGGGAGGCGTCGAGAGTGACGGGAGCGGCAACGACGACGAATCCGAGGAAGAGGTCGCCCCGCTGATCCGGAAAACACGCGGACAGCAGCAGCGCGAGCTCGAAGCGAGCAAAATCCTCGAGCGTCATGACGATGACGACGACGAGCTCCCCGAGCACACCTCGCGTCGCGAGGCCACTCCATCGAAGAAGAAGAAGGAGGTGAGGGCCCCTCCAAAGAAGAGGACGAAGCCAGCGAAACAGGCGTCTCCGCCTAATTCGCTAAGCAGCTCCGACGCCACCAGCCTGGCCAGGGGTGAAGCTCCACAGATGATGACGGCGCTGGATATGACCGCCATTCTGAATGAGGTGCCTCTGGCCTAGATACCTCCGCCGTTCGCCCCAGTCTCTGGGTCGGGGGCCTCTCCGGTCGCGGTAACTTCGCCGCCCAAGGATGCTCCTGCCGAAAATGTTTCGGAAGCTCCAGCCACAGCCTCGAAAACGAAGAAACCGTCCATGTCTTGGGCACGCGATGTCCTGGAGATGGGCCTCAGTCGTTGACTAGGCCCCGAACTGGAGAAGCCGGCCGGCATCCGCACGGGGCTACGCTTCATTCCAGTCGCCAAGTGAGTTTTGCTCACCTACCTTTGTCTTTCATTGTACTCGGATTATTTTGCTCACGCGATCAATTCGTAGGAACGGAGCTAAAAAGATAGGCCACCCGTATGTCGCCAAGGTGCCTCCAGTCGTCGCGAAGGTGGACCCCTCTGGAAGAGGAAGGCTGACGAGGTCGCTGCCCCCACAGATGGTGCCAAGAGGGCCAAGAACGACGAGGTCATCACGGTGTCTGACGACACGACGGTGGCCCCGAGTGATCATGCGGCGGTGACGGCCTCGGCAATCAAGGAGGGTGCTCCTTCGCGAGGGGAGGCCGAGCCAGCCTCTTTTGGTGTCGGCGCGTCCATCGCGACCTTCCCGCGCTTCATGGCTAGAGCGGCCATGGCGAGTGGTACCACACCATCGAGCCGCACGCCCGGAGTCGCCCAGACGGAGGTCGAGCAGCGGCGCGGGCACACTCCAGCCCTTCTTACCTCCGTGGATGCACTGCAGCTTCATGGCATGCTGGGCGCGGCCATCCAGGTATGTCCAGTCCCCGAGGATCAGGCCGCTATGTTGGAGTGGTCTGATTCTTTTAATGTCTTGTTTTTAATTCGCGCATCCAGTCCCTGAGTGCGCGCTCGCTGAATTTCAGCGGGTGGGCACTTAGGATTTTCGATTGCCAGTCCCCGAGTGCGCACTCTCTGAATTTCAGCGGGTGGGCACTTAGGATTTTCGATTGCCAGTCCCCGAGTGCGCACTCGCTGAATTTCAGCGGGTGGGCACTTAGGATTGTCGATGTTGCTGACTGTTTGGCTTGTGTTCAGGGTTTGCAGCGCGAGTCAGCTGACCGGCTTGCTGTGAAGCGTCGCGCGGAGGAAGAACTTGTCGTCGTCCAAGAGGCGAACAAGGGACTCCAGGCGACTGCTGCGAAGGCGGAGGAGGTCCGCCAGGGCCTTGTCCCAGCGAGTGAGTTGGCGGCAGCTCAGACTGCGCTGAGCTCGGCCGAGAAGTGGATCGCCGACCTTGAGCGTGAGCTGAAGGAGGCGAAGGAGGAGGCAACTTCGGCGGATGGGCGAGCCAAGGCTGCTGTTACAGCCGCCGCTGAGGAGCGTAAGGTCTCCGACGCCCTTGTTGCTGGGCTTCAAGATGACTACACTTCTCTTCAGAGCTTCATCACGGATCTCTCCCGTCCCCTGATTGGTGAGTGTGCCTGCTTCTGCCTTTAGTATATGTATTGTGTAATTTTTGGTGTATTTACTATCACCTTCTGTCCGCAGGTCAGATCATTGACAGTGCGGAGGAGGTGGATTCGTTCGACGCACGGCAATGTGTAGCCACGCTGGTCGACTCGGCCATGTTGTCGGCGACATGCATACGGGCGTATCTTCAGGAGATGTCGTCCACGGAAGTAATTCCCAGCGACCTCGTCGAAGTGTGGCGATACTTGGAGAAGGCGCCGTCGGTCGTCGAATTCATGACGCGATCGGCGTTCCGACGCGGAGCGACGACGTCGCTTAGCCTTGGGCTCGCTCACTTCCCGGAGGACTTCGATCTGGACGATGTGACAAGTGGCTACCCGTCGTCGACCGGCTCAGTGGAGATCTCTGAGGTGCTGAAGCTGACGGACCGCGCTGCGGTATATTCCGAGCTCGTCTGGGCGATGGGCTACCTCCTTCCTTACCAGGAGACGGTCGTCGCGCCCAACGACCCCGAGCCACAGCACCGGGACTTCAAGATCGAGCAACCCTTCCGTGCAGCGATGGCGGGTGAGCTGACAACGTACCCGTCAAACCCGTACACTCCCTTCATTCGCAATCGCAAGGGTGGTGGCGAGTCGTCGTCGAAGCCTGCAGAGTAGAATATTGTGCCCTGGGGCGTTAGTGGCAGTGCTGCCATTGGGCATATTTTGTATTTTGTAACGCTTGTGACATGCTATTAATGGAATATCGTGTTGTTTTGTGAATTGCCGTGTGTTTATGATTGAAGTTTGAACGAGTCCCCGAGCGCGTCCGCCCTTTTTTATGGGGTTTACCTTGTTTGTTATGTGTTTGCTGTTTTGAATGTTTTGTTTATTAGGGTCGACTCGCCCGAACTCGTAGAGCCAGTCGCAAGGCAACTCCCATGAGTTCTCTGTACTTCACCGTTTTCCCTTGCGCGAACGAGGTCGGGTGGCCGAGTCCCCGAGCGTGGTACTTGGATGTTCTAGGCGCGACTCGAGGGTGGGTGAGGACTTGGCGCGTTTGGTTGTGTGCATCACTCCTGCCTGACCCGTCGGGTCAGTCGCATGGCGAGTCCTGGGCATGCTCTCCTACTTGGCGTTTTCCCTAGCCGCACTACTAGGAAACAGGCTGTTAGTGGCGCACTCGAAATGCCCATCCGTGGCGCACTAGCAGTGCGCCACGGGCCTTGCGCCACGGCTATCTCTCAGCCGTGGCGCACTGCCTAGTGCGCCACGGTTGTGTAGAGATAGGCGTAGCGCACCTCCTAGTGCGCCACAGAAGTTTGGGATGGTGCGCTACCCCTGGGATCTTCTGTGGCGCACTACCTAGTGCGCCAGTAAACTTCCATAGTGCGCTTTAGGTGTAGTGCGCCACAGAAGGTATACCATGTGCGTCACAGATGTATTTTTTGTTTTTTTTTAATTTCTGAGCCAGATTATATGCAATACAGATTATATACAATATTACAGCAGATATACACACACAGATACAAGATATACAATTATATATATAAATACTCAATATGAAAAACAAGATTGAAACAAATACATATAGATAAGTCTCATACATGAATACATAGTCTAAGTTACATTGTTTCGATCATGTTACAAAGTAGTAGTTGGTGACATGCGAATACATGTGTCGATCGAACAAGTTAGAGCTCGGAAGCTCGCCTAGACATCTAAACTAGCTAGCTAGACACAAACACGGGATAAATAACCAAAGAAGATAAGCATGATCACCGCCGCGACGAAGGTGAAGGTCTTCATCCGGTTCCTTGTCCTAACTCCCGCTAGATAGCGCGTGTATCTAGCTTCCGCCTCCGCCATAGTGTTGTACCCTTTGTAGCTATTGCCGCTGAAACGGTGCACCTGTCTCCGGCAGTCTTCCCAATCATCGTAGACTCTGGGAACCCGTCCCTTGTACACGACATACCACGTCATCTATAAGTTGACAATAATAATTAACCGATTATTGAAAAAAAAACATATATAATTAAAGTCGCATATGAAGATACACTTATAGAAAGTACTCCTAAATCAAAAAGACCAAACTCAGAAAGCATGCCTCATATATAACTAGGTTGTTCGACACAGGAATATGCTACGATGGAACTGTCCGCCAAGTAGGATGCACAACACCTGGACCTATGCATAGCACAAGGCGGACAATCCCATCGCAGCACATTCACATATAGTGTGCCACGACATTTCAATCATCGGCATTATTCTCGAAAAAGACCAAAGTAACTCAAAAAGCATGCCTCATATATATACATAGGTCGTTGGACACAGGAATATGCTACGATGGAACCGTACGCCAAGTAGGATGCACAACACCTGGACTTGTGCATATCACAAGGCGTACAATCCCATCGTAGCACATTCACATATATAGTGTGCCACGACATTTCAATCATCGGCATTATTCTCGAAAAAGACCAAAGTAGCTCGAAAAGAATGCCTCATATATAACTAGCTAGGTCGTTGGACACAGGAGTATGCTATGACGGAACGGTTAGCCAAGTAGGATGCACAATTCCTGGACTTGTGCATATCACAAGGCTAACTATCCCGTCATACCACATTCACATATATATTGTGCCACGACATTTCAATCATCGGCATATTCTCGAAAAAGACAAAAATAACTCGAAAAGAATGCCTCATATATATACATAGGTCGTTGGACACAGGAATATGCTACGATGGAACGGTGAGCCAAGTAGGATGCACAAGACCTAGACTTGTGCATATCACAAGGCTTACAGTCCCAGCGTAGCACATTCACATATATAGTGTGCCACGACTTTCAATCATCGGCATTATTCTCGAAAAAAGAGTAAGGAAAAACAAGAAGGACCAAATTGAGCAAAGGACCAAAGAGTAAGCAAAAAAACCAAGCATTGATTGATATATAATAATAATAAGCAAAATAAGTTCACTTGTCGTCCACACACACACAAAGGTCATCTATAGTTTGTAACTACAACTAGGCCAACATCAAGCCTTCTGGCTCGGCTTAGGGAACGGGAGGACGCCCTGTCTCGTCATGAACTTCCTATAGTCACCCTGCATCTCTAGGCGATCTTCTATGTCACGGTTATTCGGGATATTTCCTCCGTAGAAGATCCCCCCCCCCCGAAGTCATGACATCACGAAAGATGATTGCCCCAAACTTCTGCTGGATGCGATACATCTCTTGTCTAATATCCGAATCATTGATCTTGGCCTTTGCTTCGGCCCACTGTTTGAGATGATCTGGCAGCATAGAATTTTGCTGGTCAAGTAGGAACGCCCTCATGTGATGGAGTGCGTAGTAGGCTTCCTTCTTACTGTTTTCCGGCTGCTTCACGCAGGGGAACTCGATTACGTGGTTGAAGACGTGCCTGCCGAACTTGACCTTCATACGCACGAAGGTGGTGCCTTCCGTCGAGGCAAAGCCAGTGAGAGCATCATCCAGAACTTCCTTGATCTTGTCGTAGTTTTTCTTCTTTTCTAGACTCCCCGAGTCGAAATACGTGGCGTGGGAATGCTTCGGCGATAAGGAGATGAGCATGCAGTGTTCATCTCTGCGCAAAAAAGTCAAATGGAATGTGTTGGAAAAAGAATGATGATGATCTAATAAAGCCAATCGACGGTGGCGAGTGAATAACGACTTACTCGGGAAAGTAAGGCACGAGAATGTATTCCTTTGTCTTGTTCGCCACGAGGATTCTTTTTAGGTACGAGGCCACGATACGTCGTTCGGCGGGGGAACCCAAGCAGCCGTCACGCATGTAGTAGGGGTCCACTATAGCGATGCCCGGTGTGTTCTCTCTAATGATATGCATGGCCAGGCTGAGAGAAAACAGACGGACCATGGTATAGTGCAGCGGGTATAGGTGGAACATATTGAAGATGTCGTCGAACCGCAGGAAGAACAGATCCGCAGGGGCATTGTCGACGAAGCCCAAGCCTGGTGGCACCTTAACCACGAATACCGGGTGCGAGGGATCTTTCTCCGATAGAAGGCGTCTCTCTATCGTCAGCACGCCGTCATGCACACTCTGCAGTTCCGAACTGGCGAGCTTCCGCATATTCTTAGGTAGCATGGGCTCACCCGCCACATGAATCCTCCACATAATTCCCTCGGGTCTTGGTGGCCCGTCCCGAAACCTGATCGGATTCGCAGATGTTGACGCCACCGGCTTTTGTGTTGCTGCTGCCATCCATCTTTCAGTTGTGCCTAAACCTAGGGTTCACAGCAGAGAGGGGGGACAGAGGGAGTTCACAGCATCATCTGCATCTTTCAGTTGCTGCTGCCATCCATCTTTCAGTTGTGCCTAAACCTAGACTACAAGCTACATTTATCGTCGCAGTTCACAGCATCATCTGCATCAAAGGAACAAATGGTTCTTGTGCCTTGGTAATTTAACTAAACATGACTCTGAAAAAATGGTTCCAGTGATGTGCTCTTGGTAATTTAACTGAACATGACTCTGCAGCCACTGGGTAAATGGATTTACAGATCCATCAGAGAATGCACTAATTAAAAGTAACCTGAATTTTGTCACTAACAAAGGAAAACAACCACTGAATATCAAATTCCCTCTGAACAAGAACTAAGCAAAACCCACTGCACTGCTTGCCATAGACCATCTGATCAAGAACTCCTCTGAACCCTAACCTCTAATCCTCTGAACCCTAACCTAATCCTCTGAACCCTAACCTCGAGCAGCAGCGGCGAGGCTCTAAGATGGAATGAATGCAGAGAGAGGCGAGAGAGGGGGAGAGGGGAGGGGCGAGGCTCACCTCTAAGATGAGGACGACGGCGGGCTCCTCCACGGCCTCATCCTCCTCGAGCAGCAGCGTCCTCCTCCTCCTCGAGCGACGGGCGCGCAGGATCCTCCTCCTCGAGCGCACGGCCTCCTCCTCGAGCGCACGGCCTCCTCCTCGAGTGCACGAGCAAGGTGGCCTCCTCCTCCTCCTCCTGGCGTGGCTGGGATGCGGCGGCGGTGGCGTCGTCAGAGTTGCGGTGTCGGAGGACGATGGGGATGGGATATGCGGCTAAGGACGATGGAGTTGTTGACTGCTAGTCATACTCACTTAGGCGTAGCGCACCCTGGGCAAGTGCGCTACGGATAACCGTAGCGCACTTGCCCAGGTTGTGCTACGCCTAAGTGAGTACGACTACTTAGATAAGAGGGCTGCCACCCCCTTTGCTAACACTAGCACTGCCTTACCCCACTGGTTCCGCCCACTGGTCTATTCTAAACCTGTTAGCACCCAGGTTCGAATCCTGGTGCCCACATTTTTCATTTTTATTTTAAAAATACTTTTAAATGTTCCAAAAAATGCCCAAAAGTGGTGATATATGCTACAAAAGTTTTGTTTTGTTTTTAAAATACTTTTATATATTCCAAAAATGCCCAAAAGTGATAATATATGTCATAAAAGTGGTACAAATTAAATATGCTTCAAATATGTCATAATAATTTGTCCATAAATATTACAATCTTTTTCGACCACGCGTTTTACAATATTTTTTGAGCTAGCGTTTTACAATCTTTTTTCCCTTCTTTGTCGCGGTTGAATAATTTAGCCCCGGCACTTTAATGTTTCTTCTTTCGAACGGGCTACCTTTTTTGGGTAGGGTTGTCCTTTTTCTTCTTGTGATGTATGTTGCTGCATCGTAGTCGTCGTCATCTTCAATCTTTGGATCGCCGTACTGGTCGAAGTCTTGCTCGTTGGCGACTCCATCCATTCCGATGATGTTTCTTTTTCCTCTCCTCACGACAACACGGCTAGGCTTTGTCGGGTCGGTAATGAAAAAACATTGGTCCACTTTGGTAGCCAGTACCCACGGTTCATTTTTCGCGGCCACGTTTGCACCGGCGGCCTTGGATTTGGCTGCTTCGGGTATAACCATGGTTGTGAAATACCGATCTTCTCTTTCGACGCTCTTTGCCCATCTGACACGGAACATCGGCACCTTTTCTCCACAGTAGTCGAGCTCCCAGATCTCCTCGATTCTTCCGTAGAATCTTTCCTTCACGTTGTCATCGGTGTAGAATTCCGACGTTACGCCTGAGTTCTGATAATCACACTTGTTGTCCTTTTCCTCCGTGTAGAATGTGTAGCCGTTGATATCATACGCCTGATAGGTCACCAGGTTTTGCATCGGTCCCTGCGACAAGGTGAATATGATCTTTTCCGTGTCAGAAGAATGCGAGCGCGGGGGATTATCAAGGAGCGTCTGCCTAAACCAACGCGTGAAATCTGAGTTGTGCTCTTTGATTATTTCTCCTTGCGTCCTCTGTATGCCCCGGTCACTGTACTTATTATCGATTAACCTTTTGTGCTTCTGTACCCAAGGATCGACCAGTTCTAAATGCTGTAGCGCGACGAGGTTTGCTCGATCAAAGTCTGCGCGTCGAAAATCGAAGTCTGCATGCAGTATGCGACGACCCTCTCGGTGACCAGATCCGTCGAGATTGCCAAGGTGTTTGTTGACGGGAAGACCGACAGGGTTCTCGATGTCTAGATAATTCGTGCAGAAAGAGATGCACTCTTCGGCCAGAAAGCCCTTGGCTATGCTTCCATCTGGACGGGACCTGTTGTGAACGTATCCTTTGATGTGTCCGTTCATCCTTTCGAACGCCATCATGCTGCGGAGGAACATCGGCCCGAGTTGTACGATGTCCTCCACGACATGGACCAGCAGATGCACCATAATGTCGAAGAATGCGGGTGGGAAGTAGACCTCAAGCTCACATAGTATCACCACGATCTCCTCCTGTAGCCTTCCGAGCTGATTCAAGCCAATCGACTTCCTAGAGATGACGTCGAAAAACTTGCATAGGCCAAATAACGTTTCACGGACGTGCTCGTCCATTATCCCTCTTAGTGCGACCGGAAGTACCTGCGTCATTAGCACGGCACAGTCGTGAGACTTCATGCCACTGAACCTCTGCTTCGCCTCGTCTAGGTATCTGCTTATCTTGCCCGTGTAGCCGTAAGGAAATTTGACTCCTAGAAGGCACATGAAAAACTGTTTGATCTCATCCTGGCTTAGAGTGAAGCAAGAAGGAGGGCAGTAATATTCGTTCTTCTTGAACTTTTTACCCTTCCGACGACCTTGTGTCGTCTCCGACTCATGATCATCGTCATCTTCCTAATCATCAGGAGTAGTGCGTCCTCCGTGAAGCTCCTTCCGGATACCCAAGCATATCAGGTCGTGCCTTGCTTTCGGACCATCTTTCGTCCTATCTGGCATGTTGATTATGGTGGCGACCAGACTCTCGCACACGTTTTTCGTGATATGCATGATGTCGAGGCTATGAGGTGTGCAGAGAAACTTCCAGTATGGCAACTCCCAGAAAACAGACCTTGTTTTCCATACCTTCATCAGCGGCTTGTCTTGTTGCTGCCTCTTTCGCTTCTTTCCAGGCTTAGGACAATCTTTCCAGTTTTTCAGCAACTCTTCCACTTCTTCGCTGCTCCTACGCTCTGGGATTCCTCGGGTCTCTGATTTTCCATCGAACAGGTCTCCACGTTTTCTCCATGGATCATTCTTGCCGAGCCACCTCCGGTGCGCCATGAACACGGTTTTCGATGACCCTGGATCTTTCTCTAGTTGGAGATAGCTTGTGTTATCCATGCACCTAACGCATGCGCAGAATCCTTGGATAACCTGCCCCGAGATATACCCGCAACCTGGATAGTCTTGCACCGTAGTGACCAACGCGGCTCTCATAGTGAAATAATCTTGTGCGACGGCGTCGTAAGTATTGGCTCCAGATTCCCATAACGTGGCTAGCTCCTCTTTCAACAGCCCGAGATACAGATTGATGTCGGTACCAGGTTGTTTCGGCCCTTGAATTAGCATACTCATTTGTATGTACTTTTTCTTCATGCACAACCATGGAGGGAGGTTGTACATCCATACAAACACGGGCCAAGTGCTGTGCATGCTGCTCTGGCTACCGAACGGATTGAGTCCATCGGTGCTCACACCAAGCCTGATGTTCCTCGAATCTCCACCGAATTCTGGGAATTCGAGGTCCAATGCTTTCCACTTGCTAGCATCTGAAGGGTGCGTCAGCAGCTCATCCTTTTCGGGGTCATCATCATCTCCTGGCTTCTTCCTTTCCGCATGCCATCGCATGAGCTTCGCTTCCTTAGGGTCCGCGAAATAGCGCTGTAGACGAGGAGTGATAGGAAAGTACCATACCACTTTTCGAGGTGCTTTCTTCCCTTTCTTGTATCGACTCACGCCGCACACCGGACATGTGGTTTTCTCCGCGTCCTCGCCCCGATAAATGATGCAATCGTTGATGCATACGTGATATCTAATGTGCGGTAGATCGAGAGGACAGACGATTTTCTTGGCATCCTCGATACTAGTTGGACATGTGTTCCCCTCCGGGAGACGATCGTGCCAGAATGCCATCATATCGTCGAAGCTTGCATCGCTCAATTTGTGCTTTGCCTTCATCTCCATAGCCTTGAGCGTTACATTCAACCGGGTATCATCGGGCCTGCATCCTTCATACAATGGGTTAACCGCGTCTTTCTCAAGTTGCGCAAGCTTGGCTTTCTCTCTAGCGGCAGCCCTGGTGTTACTCGTCTGCTTGAGAAGCAGCTCTTGCACATAAGGGTCCCGCACCCAGCCTGACGTTGTTCCATCGTCGTCTGCTCCTCCGGCATCTAGATCATCATCATCCCGGTCTGCTTCCACACCTTCACCATCTCTAGGAGACTCTTCATCATCTCGCCCGTTCTCGCCGTGATGATGATCATCGTCATGTTGGCCACCTTCACCGTCTCCATCATCTACGTCATCGCTTATCCAATGAGTGTATCCATCCATGAAACCATGGCGGAGTAGGTACGCCTGCAGATTCCCGGAATCTGGGTCGATCACCCAGTTGAGTTTGCATCTTCTGCACGGACATCTTATATCTGTCTTGTTATTTCGTATCATGTAGGCCGTCGCACATTTCAAAAATCTAGCCACAATGCCTTCGCTCATTATGCGGACCATTTTTGCCTGCACGGTGTACACGGTACAATTTTGAAGTCTATTAGAACCACATATGTTCCTACTCCCAGTGGCGCACTAGGCCGAGTGCGCCACAGAAGTTTGTGGCCGTTTCACAGCAGAGGGGGGCGTGCGCTTAGGCGTAGCGCACCCCCCCATGTGCACCACAGATGAGACTAACAACCGTGGCGCACATGACCCTAGTGCGCTACAGATGTTTGGCGTGCGGCCAACAGGCCCCTGGCCCACACACATCTGTGGCGCACTATAGTCATGTGCGCCACGGTTGTTCTAGTTACTAGTAGGGCACTGCCCACAGGTGAGCCACGCCTGTTTTAGCCGTGGGGCACTTCAACCATGTGAGCCACGGATGTGCTGATTACCTATAGCCGTTTTCCTAGTAGTGCCGCTCGCGCCAAACTGGTCGTCAGTCCCCGAGCGTGGTACTTGGCTGTTCGAGTCGCTATGACGAGGATGCGGAGGATCATGGTCGCTGTGAGAAGCGAAGGCAGTTGTCTTGGCTCGTAGAGCTAGTCGGGCTAGGCGACTCCAATGGGGCTCCGGGTAGGCGTTTTTCGTGGACGTTGCAAGACCTGAGGTGACCCAGTGCCCTTGTAACGCACTACTTGGCTGTGCCGATCGCTATACCAAAGGTTGACTTCTGCAGTTAGCTTGACGCTGTTATTACGAGTGCGAGTGGCACAAGACACGGAGAGTAGGCGCAATTTGCGGTAACCAATTCTTTTTATTTCATAGCGACTGGAGGGTACATATGTGGGGTTCTAGGAGTAGAACTTCCGTAGGAGGTTTATATTCCACGGTCGCTTGACGTTGAGTTTGCCGTCCCCACGGATGTCTATGAGGTAGTAGGCGCCGTTGCCGAGTACTCGTCCGATGGCGAATGGTCCCTCCCACGGAGGGGAAAGCTTGTGCATGCCCTTCTTGTCCTGGATGAGGCGCAGCACCAGGTCGCCTTCTTGGAAGGTGCGAGTTTTCACCCGCCGGCTGTGGTAGCGGCGGAGTCCTTGCTGGTAGATGGCGGTGCGTGATCGAGCGAGGTCACGTGCCTCGTCGAGTTGATAGACTCCATCCTGACGAGCGAGTTCGTTCGCAGCCTCCGTGTAGTGGACGACCCTTGGCGAGTCGTGCTCGAGGTCGGTGGGCATGACTGCCCTCGGCACCGTACACCATGAAGAAGGGGGTGAACCCTGTCGACCTGTTGACCGAGGTGCGGATGCCCCAGATGACGGAGGGTAGCTCCTCGACCCAGCACCCCGCGGTGCGCTCGAGTGGTACTTGGAGCCGCGGCTTCAGGCCATGGAGGATGCTCTGGTTGGCCCGTTCCGCCTGGCCGTTGGATTCCGGGTGGGCGACTGACGCGAGGTCGAGCCGGATGTGGTGTTCCTCGCAGAACTCGGCCATGGATCCTTTGGCGAAGTTGGTGCCGTTGTCCGTGATGATGCTGTTTGGGAACCCGTAGCGATATATGAGCTCGCGTAGGAATTTAGTGGCGGTCTTCCCGTCGCATTTCTGGACTGGTTTGGCCTCCACCCACTTTTTGAATTTGTCGACCGCCACCAGGAGGTGTGTGTAGCCAGAGGGGGCCTTTTTGAAGGGGCCTACCATGTCCATACCCCACACGGCAAATGTCCAGGTGATGGGGATTGTCTTGAGTGCTGAGCTCGGCACGTGCATCTGGTTGGCGTACTTCTGGCACCCGGCGCACCGCTGGACAATGTCGACGGCATCGGCGTGTGCGGTGGGCCAGTAGAAGCCATGACGCATAGACTTGGCGACTTGAGAGCGGGCGCCGGCATGGTGGCCGCAGTCGCCGGAGTGGATGTCGTGGAGGATCTTGCGTCCTTCGGCGGGTTGGACGCAGCGTTGGAACACGCCGGTCACGCTGCGCTTGTGGAGCTCGCCGTCGATGATGGTGAAGGATTTGCATTGACGTGCAATCATCCGGGCGTCTGTCTCGTCTGCCGGCAAGGTGCCAGCCTCCAGGTAGGCGACGTACGGCTTGGTCCAGTCGTCTGGCTCGGCGACGAGTGCGACCAGGGCTGCCTCCGGTTGCAGCGGGACTCCGATGTCGATCTCCCTTGGGGGAGAGACTGAAGGCTTGGTGATCGTGTCGAGGAAGACGCCGGCGGGTGGTGCAAGTCGAGCCGACCCGATGCGAGAGAGTGAGTCAGCCTCCTCGTTCTTCCGCCTGTCAATCCACTCGACGGAGTACCCTGCGAAATGCCCCCCCAGCTTGTCTACTGCTTGGCGGTATGCCGCCATGGTGGGCGAGACGGCGTCGCAAGTGCCAGTGACTTGCCCAGCGATGAGGTCGGAGTCTCCGTAGCAGCGTAGGCGGTTGACGTTCATCTCCTTGGCAGCTCACATGCCGTGGAGGAGTGCCTCGTACTCGGCCATGTTGTTGGTGCAGGGGGTGAAGTCGAGGCAGAGGACGTAGCGGAGCTTGTCGCCCTTCGATGAAGTCAGCACGATCCCTGCTCCTGCGCCATCCGCGTTCTTGGAGCCGTCGAAGTGCAGGCTCTAGTAGTGGAGGTATGGCAGCTTTTCTGGCTGCTGGGCCTCTTCCCAGTCGGCGATGAAGTCCGCTAGAGCCTGCGACTTGATCGCTTTTCTTGGATCGTATTTGATGTTGTGGACGTCGATCTCGATGGCCCACTTGGCGACTCGCCCGGTCGCCTCGCGGTTGCGGATGATCTCCTGCAACGGTGCTGAGGAGACCACCGTGATTGGGTGCTCCTGGAAGTAGTGCGGCAGGCGCCGCTGTGCTCTAAAGACCGCGTATACCAGTTTCTGGTACTGTGGGTATCGCTGGCGCGACTCGGTGAGGACCTCGCTGATGTAGTACACCGGTCGCTGTACTGGGCGCTCCTTTCCTTCCTCTGGTCGTTCGACGACCATGACGGCACTGACGACGCGCTCGAAAGCCGTGACGTAGACCAGCATGGGTTCTTTGCCGGCAGGGGAGGCGAGTAGCGGTGCGGCGAGTAGTAGCACCTTCTTGAGGTCGCGAAGCGCGTCGTCCGCCTCCTTGTCCCACCTTTTCGCGGGCGCGGCATGGGTTCTTGCGCATCAGGCGGTATAGGGGAATCGCCTTTTCGCCCAGGCTGGGGATGAAGCGAGTGAGAGCCGCTACTCGCCCGGCCAGCTTCTGGACGTCGCGCAGGCACTCGGGTTTGCCGAGTCGGGCAATCGTGTCGATCTTGGTGGGGTTCGCCTCGATCCCGCGCTTGGAGATGACGTACCCCGTTAGTTGTCCTGCTGGTACACCGAAGGTGCATTTGCCTGGGTTAAGCTTTATCTTGTACTTCCGCAGGTTGGCGAATGTTTCCGCCAGGTCGGCGAGTAGATCACCCTCGTGAGCGGACTTTACGACCATGTCGTCGATGTAGACGTGGATGTTGCGTCCAATTTGGCTCGCGAGGCACTCCTGCATGCACCGTTGGTAGGTCTCGCCCCGGCGTTCTTGAGGCCGAAGGTCATGGCGGTGTAGCAGAAGGCTCCGAATGGCGTAATGAACGCCGTTTTCTCGTCGGCCTCAACAGCCATTTTGATCTGGTTGTACCCAGAGTAGGCGTCGAGGAAACACAGCGACTCCGAGCCCGCGGTGGAGTCGATTATTTGGTCGATTCGCGGGAGGACAAACTGGTCCTTTGGGCAGGCGCTGTTCAAGTTTGTGTAGTCGATACACATTCTCCAGGTCCCATTCTTCTTCTCGACCAAGAATGGGTTTGCTAGCCACTTGGAGTATTTAATTGGCCGGACGAAGCCTACAGCGAGTAGACGCTGCACCTCCTCGGGGATAGCTCGGCGGCGCTCTTCATTGAAGGGCCGCAGCGACTGCTTGACGGGTCGCACTTTGGGGTCGGCGTTTAGTTTGTGCTCAGCGAGCTCCCTAGGGACACCAGGCATGTCAGAGGGCTTCCATGCGAAGATGTCCCTGTTCTCACGGAGAAACTCGATGAGCGCGCCTTCCTAGGGTGGGCTCATGCCCGTCTCGATCGTCACCGTCTGGCTGGAGTCGCCTGGGACCAGCTCGACGGTGCGGGTGTGCGTTGTTGCCTCGAAGGCTGAGGTGTTTGCGCCCTCCGAGTTGGGCTTCTTGAGTATGGTGGGGTCGTCGTTGTTGACCCCGCTCGCGTACTTGGCGAGCTCGTCGGCGTGGTTGGTTTCTGCCGCGATGACGGCGTCAGCGAGTTCGGCTCCTTTGGCCTCGCACTCGGCGGCCATGTCGGGGTCGCCGTTGATGGTGATGACGCCACACGGCCCGGGGAGCATCATCGCGTTGTACGCGTAGTGGGGCGCTGCCATGAACTTGGCGAACTCCTGGCGCCCCAGGACGCAGTGGTAGGGGCTGTCGAAGGGTACCAGCTCGAAGACGATCCGCTCGGTGCAGAAGTTTGCTGGTGTGCCGAAGGTGACGGGCAACATGACCTTGCCGATCGGGTACGCCTTCCGACCGGGGACGATGCCGTGGAACATGGTGTAGGTCGTCTCGACCATCGACTGCGGGAGCCGCAGTCGCCTGAAGGTGTCCAGGTACATGATGTTGATGGAGCTGCCGCCGTCCATCAATGTCTTGGGGAGCAAGTAGTCGCCCACCTTAGGCTTGACCACCAGGGAGACTCGGCCTGGGTACTCGATGCGTGGCGGGTGATCCTGGCGGCTCCAGGTGATGGGCTGCTCCGACCAGTTGAGGAACTGGGGAACGTCCACCTGGGCCACCGCGTTGACGGCGACGACGCGGGTTATGACCTTCTTCTCGCTCTTCGTGTTGAAGCCTGTGAAGGTATGGAGCGAGCCGGCCACATTACTGAATTTTCCGCCGTTTGGCGGGTTGTTGTCGGGGTCCTCCCGCGCTCGTCGTGCCTTCTCGATCTCCCTGAGAGTGTGGCAGTCGGCGGTCATGTGTGTAGCGGGCTTCCCTTCTCTTCTTTGAAACGCACAAGGTTGGTTAAGGAGGGCTGCGGGGTCGAACCTTGGTTTCGACTTGTAATTGCCGCCGTCACGGCGTTGCCCTCCGTCGCGGCGGAAGCTCTTGGGCTCGCGCTGCGCGTGCCCGGCGTTGGCGACAAAGTCGACTCGCCCGTCACTGCGGCGCTTGCCGGTGAGGCGAGTGTTGCTGTAGCGTAGGTCGGACCGTCATCCGTTGTCGTTGCCGCTCGTGCGGCGTTGGCCTCCCGACTCGTCGTCGGTTTCCTGGTTTGGATCTTCCTCCGCGTACCGCTTGGCGATCTCGAGGAGGTCCGGTATGTTGTCAAGCGTGCGAGAATGTCGCTTGAGCTTGGCGACCAGGGGCTCATAGCGGCACGAGGTCTTGAAGCAATGGATCGCGGTGTCCGGGTGGATGCCGACCGCGTTGTACCATAGTTCTTGCCACCACTGGACCAGTTGCGGGTCGACTCGCGGGGTCCCTGGACGCATCGCTCCAGGTCCTCGATGGTGGTGGCGCGGGTGTAGGAGCACTCGAAGTGCCTGACGAAGGCGTCGCGCATCTCCTCCTAGGAGTCGATGCTATCCTGGGGGAGGGTGTTGATCCACTGCCTGCACGTCCCCTCCATCATCAAGGGGAGGTAACGGGCGGCTAACAGGTCGGTGTGGCCAGCGATCCCCATCGCCATGAGGTATGTATCCAGCCACATGGAGGAGTCATACGAGGGGTCGTACTTCTATATTTCATTCGGCGCCTTGAAGTTCGCCGGGTATTTTTTGCCTCGGATCATCGGTCCGAAGCACCTGGGTCCGAGTCGACTTATCGACCCCATCGGCTCTCCATCGCGGCGATTGGTTAGGGCGTGCCGCAAGTCGTCGGGCTGGCGGGCGCGCCAGCTTTGGTTATTGATGATGTGGGTGCGGGCGTCGATGGGATGACCGTTGGCGGCGACGAAGTTGTTCGCTGGCCTGGGTTCGTTGGTGGAGAGTGTCGCGTTCGCGGGTCGATGTCGGAGCTGCAATGGCTCTGGTGGCGGGCATTAGAGGGTGTTTGCCGCCAGTGGGCGGCCGCTTGAGGCCGCTCTGCTGCCTGAGGAACGCGAGTACACCCGACCCTGTGAGTCGGCGCCTACGTTTTGCTGCTCGACCGCCTTTGCGAGCAGGGCCCTGACGTAATGGATCTGTAGGGCGCCGTCACCAGTGGCCGAGATGTTGTCGGCCGCTGCTCGACCTGCCACAAGGTTGTCCATCGGGGTGGAGAACAATGGTAGGCGATTCGCGTCTCGCTCCCGTGAGGAGACCACTATCCGCGGTTGGTCCCTGGGAGGTCTGCGGTTGGGTGGAGGTGGGGCGTCGTTCGCCGTCGACCCTGGTGGGGGCCGGGCGCTTCCTCCTGGCGGCGCGTTCTCGCAGATCGCACGCTCGGCCACGCGGGCTGGGTCGTTTTCGTTGTCGAAGTTCAGGGCGCGCCCCTGGACGGTGGGGTTCAGGCGCGACCTGATTCGCTGCTGGTGGTAGCGTGACAGCTCCTGCGCCGTCACCTGCTCGAGGCGAAATTTTTGCGCTCGGCTTGCTCCTTGCGAACTGCCTCCGCCAGCTTCAGGCGGAGTTCCTCGACCTCCGTTGGCGTGGCGTTAGGAGGGATCGGGGTGGAGAACGGATCCTCCGGCGGATCGGTGCCGGTCGCCATGTAGGTCGCGGCGTGGCGAGTGGTACCGTCACGGAGATCGGCGGAGTTTTCTGACCCGGAGTCGAAGTCGAAGATCCCAAGGATGGAAGGATCCTCGAAGTCTCCCATGTTGGAGACCTGGGTGATGGAGCCCGCGGGTGAAGCCGCGGTGATGGATCCGGCGAGTGACGCCGGGGTCTCCGAGTCGACGTCGTCGTTGAGGGCTGCGTCTTCCGCGGCCGCGGAGTTTTCGGCCACGTTGCTGTGCGCCGAGTTTACTCGGAGGCGAGGCGATGGATCGTGCGGACCTGGCTCTCGGAGAGCCGGTCGCGTGGCGGCGACTCGCAGATGCGAGCCGAGTCCTCCGAGGCGATGACATCGGTGAGGCCGACGAAGAGGCTGATCGTGCCGACCGGCAAGATCACGCTGTGCGTGACGGGTCGCGCCGCTGGGACGTAGCTGCTCGGCAAGATCTGGAGCATCTCGCCAATCGCTATCATGCGGCCGGTGGAGACCTTCTCGTTGATGGGCAGATTGGATCTCGCCGCAGAACACCGGCCAGGCCCCACGGTGGGCGACACTGTCGTGGGAATGGTCACGGCAGATGCTGCAATCGGCAGCGAGTAGTAGAACGAGGGGCAAGGGCGGCCAGCCATCTGCGGTGCGAGATGAGGGCGGAGACACAAGGTTTTACCTAGGTTCGGCCCCCCGGAGGGTAAAGACCTACTCCTGCTAGATTGTATTATGATGGTGGTACAATGGGGCGAGCTCGGCGGCTAGTCGCTTGGGTGTATGATGGAACGTGCCTCTACACGCCCTGTAGGGAGGTTTATATAGACTCACCTCCCCTAGGGTTTACATATCTCAACCGAATCAGTTAAGGCTTCGGTACTCGTTTAACCTAATCCGACTGGGCCTATCTACTCGCCTGGGCCTTCAGCTTCCAGTCGCTTGGATCCACACCGGGCCTTGATCCAGTCGTCGTCTTGCAGGCCCACTCGCCAGTTCCTGGGCCAGTCGGAAACGTCCAGCTGGGTATACCCCGGTAGGCATATCCCCATCATCCCTGTTCTGGGAAGGAGCTACGAGTAGCGGTGGGAAAGGAACCCCATGAAAGTTCTGGTAAACCCGTGAAGGCTGACGGACATAGCTTTTCAGAATAAAAGCAACCTTTGAGAAATGTTTACGAAAACCTGCATTGCCTATGACCTATGGTCTGTGGCTGTAGATATAGTGCATCAAACACTCCTTTTCTAGTGAACTTGCTAAGTACGCTCATACTCAACATATCTTCTTAACCCTTGCTAGATTCTGAAGCCATTAAGATGAGGTCTACAGCAAGTTATGCTCCAGGAATCATCATCAAAAGCTCAAGCTTTTCAATGAAGTAAAGGAAGTCAACATATACATCAACTAAAGTGAAGACGAAGTTGCGGATTAGATAGAAATATAATATCTAACCATAGAACCTACTTCTGTAGAGTATTGCAATAGCAGCAATACAAGCCAAATAGTAAGATGCTAATCTTATTAGCATAATAGTTATGAGTTGATTATTCCTGATTCTTCTTTGTAAGATGTTTCTTTCTCTCTCTTTAACCTAGAGTGTTCTCTGGATCTTTTGTAAAGAGTCGAGTTGTAACCTATAGTCATGTCTTGGACCTGCGGTGTTTCTGTTGTACCACTCTGAGGGATGTAATACTAGTGAACGGTGTTTTATTGGTGTTATGTCAACGACTATAGTGTAGTACATCATGTAGTGGTATGCTGGGTCACCGCAATAGACCCAAGGGGCCTTGACACCCACAAAAGGGAACTGAGGGGCACCCCAAGAGGCACTCAAGTCCTGGCCTTAGCCTCCCCAAGCCGTTACACCTCCGCTGCCCCAAAACCCTAGCCACCACCTACGCCCGCGGCCGCCGCGTGCCCAACATGGTCTACTTCTATTTTTTTCTTTGAATTCCTCTTGTTTTTCTGAAATTTTTGAGGGGTTTCTGTAAATATAAGGGCACAACTATACGATCAGAGAAAAATCTCCCACCGTATAGTTGGTCGTTAAATGTTCTATACCCCCCCTGCGAAATAATTTTCGGTGTGCAGTGATACATCGGAAACGTATCTATAATTTTTGATGTTCCATGCTTGTTTAGTATCCACTTTGCTATATTTTGTCTACACTTTGAGGTATTTTATACACTTTCTAGAACTAACATATTGACAAGATACCATAGTGCCAGTTGCCTGTTTTCTGCTGTTTTTGGTTTCAGAAAGCTAAAAAATGAATATTCTTGGAATTGGATGGGACAAAAGCCAAAGTTCATATTTTCCCTAAACGATACGGAAAATTGAAGACGAGACGGAGGAGCACACCAGGGTGGCCACACCCTAGGTGGGCGCGGGGCCCACCCTGGCCGCGCCCACAGGGGTGTGGGCCCCTGGACCTCCACCAACCTCGCCTCCTTCGCCTATAAGACGCATCCTACCAAGAAACCCTAAAGGATTCACCAGAAAGCCACGAAAAGTTCCGCAGCGCCGCCGCCCCCGAAGGGGAGATTTAGGGGATAGATAGTCTCTGTTCCAGCACCCTGTCGGGATGGGGAAGTGCCCCCGGAGCCATCTCCATCGATCTCCATCGCCATGTTCATCACCATTGCCGATTCCCATGATAAGGAGGGAGTAGTTCTTCCTCGAGGCTAAGGGCTCTACCGGTAGCTATGTGTTAATCTCTCTCTCTATGCATGATCTTGTTGTGGTCACGAGCTTTGTAATCAATTATATCTACCTTGCTACTGAAGTGCTTCAATAGATCTCTGATCTCCTCATGTTTGTGAAAGTGACAGCGTGCACGCCATGGTGGCACTTAGGCTAGATTCTACATAAATACTCATCGTGCTGTAATAGATCTATGCTTTTCCCCACGTGTGTGAAAGTGACAGCATGCACTCCGTGTGTGGAACTTAAGCTAGGTTACATATATATATATTTATCATGAGTTATATTTGGAGTTGGATGTCTTTATGAAATTGTGGTGTTTGTTGGAACCATCTAGCGCTCAAGGTGCCAGTGTGGGGTTATCTAGAGTAGGGAAGGCGGACTTTGAGGAGTGCTGTTATAGCCCTGCCAATGATTAGAGTGTCCAACCGGAGAGTATTCATGGTAGTATCATTAAGAGAAGATATTTATATGAGAGAGTGTTCACTAGTGAAAGTATGATCCCTAGGCCTTGTTTCTATACATTGAAACACCGTTTACATCTAGATCTGTTATATGTTTGCTTGCTTCCATCTTTTTGCCTTAGTCCTTACCTCACTGTCAAACTCTTTTCTGGCACCGTTACCACTTGTATTTTACTATATCTTCACCGAACTAGTGCACATATACACCTGACAAGTGTATTGGGTGTGTTGGGGACACAAGAGACTTGTGTATCTTGATTGCGGGGTTGCTTGAGAGGGATACCTTTGACCACTTCCTCCCTGAGTTGATAAACCTTGGTTAATCCATTTAAGGGAAACTTGCTGCTGTTCTACAAACCTCTGCACTTGGAGGCCCAACAACTGTCTACAAGAATAGAAGTGCGTAGACCTCAAGCTATTTTCTGGTGCTGTTGCCGGGGAGGTTTTGGGCCTTTTACGTTTCCTCCACGTCAAGCTCCATCAAAGCTACCGGGGAGGTAAGGTAAAAGGTACTCACATCCTCCGGTGTGAGTGCTCGAAGTTATTTCCTTTAGATTCTGCAATTTTTTCTTTTTGTTTCTTGTTTTCACTAGTTAGGCTTAATGGAAAACAACAACAAAAATATAGAGCTTTATAGTATTTACCTTGAGTTAGGACATGAAGTGTTTGAAGAGAAAATTAAAAAACCTATGGAGCTTTATTTGCATGCTAATAGCAATGTTATCAGTATGAATTCTTTGAACACCATTATTGCTAATGCTATGGAAACGTCTAAGCTTGGGGAAGCTTGTTTTGATGAAAATGATCTTTTTAGTTACCCAGCTTTGGAAGATAGCTATTCTATTGCTTATGATGATTCCAAACCTCCAATATATGATGATTACAATGATGAATATGATATTTTAAATCCACCTACTATTGAGGAGAAAATTAATTATGATTACAATATGCCTCCTATATTTGATGATTATGGCGATGAGAATAATAATGATAGCTATTTTGTCAAATTTGCTCCCACTACAATTATTAAGAATGACTATGCTTATGTGGAGAGTAATAATTATTTTATGCATGTGGCTCATGATAAGAATGTTTTATGTGATAGTTCTATTTTTAATTTTATTCATGTTGCTACTGAAAGTTATTATGAGAGAGGGAAACATGGTCTTATGTATCTTAAATATATTAAGTTTCCCCTCTTTATGTTGAAAATCTTGAAGTTGAACTTGTTTTGCTTTCCTATGCTTTCCTATTCTTGTTGCTTTGTGCTTTCATGACTTGTTTATTTACAAGATTCCTATGCATAGGAATTGGGTTTGACTTAAATGTGTTTTTGAATTTGCTTCTTGATGCTCTCTTTTATTTCAACTCATATTTCTTATGTGAGCATCTTCTCAAACTATCAAGCCTAACTTAAAGGCGTTAAAGAAAAGTACTTATTGGGTGATAACCCTAAAGTTTTCTTTAGTCTTGGAAGTTATTACTTCAGTAATGACCTCTCCTTATCCTTTTCTTTTGCTTTCATGCCAAGAATGACCTCTAATGAGAGGGAAGTAAGATTTGGCGAGTTACTGTCCCGAAACAGATTTTTGTGCTCCACCGTAAAAGTTTTTGAGGAATCTATGTAAGTCGGATTGAGCTGATATTTTGCGAATAAATCCCACAGTATGTTAGCTAACTTTAATTAGTTCAACACTTTTTTATTTGAGCAACATAATGTCTTCGAAAAAATCAGTTTCTACCCGCTGGTCTGTTTTGACAGATTTCTGCCATTATTTGCATTTGCTTCTTATTGATACCTTTTTGGGTTCTTTTTGGGAAATTGAGATTTTTGAGGGAATTGATACAGTAGCTTGTGTTTTTAGTGAAAGTTTTTCTGTTCTAAAGCTAAACCCAAAGGTCTATTATCTTTTGAATACACTATTGTTGTTAATGAAGATTGTGTGAAGTTTTGTATGAAGGAAAAATTCCAGGTGTAGAGAGAGAATGATGTAATGAGATTAAGAATGGAAAAAAGCTCAAGCTTGGGGATTCCACCCCATGTCATCCCAAGAAATATTCAAGAGGTACAAGCGTCAAAGCTTGGGGATGCCCAAGGCATCCCCTTCTTCATCAATAAAAATCTCAGGTCTTTCTAGACACTTCACTTTTACTGTTTCATGCACTGTTGTGTTGTTCTTGGAGCATATTAGTTTTAGTTTTTAGTTTTATTTTGCTTGAATAAGTTGGCCGGATTACACCACACTTCTTTTGGAGAGAGACACACTCTGTTTTCATTGCTTAGAACACTCTAGTTTTCATTCTTATTGTCTTGTGAGTGTTCTTTTTTGCTAGCACTGTGTTTAGCCTTAGTTTTCTTGTGCTTTCAGCTTAGAACTCTTTAGTTCTTATTTTTGGATTTGTGAGATAAGCTCACTGATCTTTATTGATTATTATCTTTGTGAGTTGTTTCAAATAAGTTGATTGGTGTTGGAAAGGAGTAGAAAGCTTCATGCTTAAGTGGTACAAAAGGGAGCTTGTTTTGACTGTGGCCTAGAACTTATCGTGTAATGCTAGATGTTGATTTGACCTTATGCTTAATGAGTATTGTGGTAGCATGACTTGTCAAAACAATTAGGATTGCTTAATGTGCCTTGAAGGAATCATGCGTTGTTTTAGCATACAAAAGCATAGTATTGTGGTATTCTCCTTTGATGCTTTGTTTGGGTTGACTTGGCACATGCTCACACTATGTTATGACTATGAACCAGTCATCCTAGACTCTATTATCATTTAGTTTTTGACTTGTGATACCACTTTATGCTTTGATTGATAATGTTTTATCGCTCTGCATGATTATCGCCATTATTGCTCTCTTAGTTGGTCACTCCTAGTCTTTTGCTAGCCTCCACTTGTATGATTAAGATCTAATCATGCATCCAACTCCCAAGAAACCAAGTTATTCAAAAGTGTCCACTATAAATTCCTATGCATGGTGTGTTACACCATTCTAGTATATTCTTGTTTTCATCTACCTTCCAATTAAAAAGTTATTTTATTTTGTGAAAACTTAGTGATTAAAGCTCTCACAAACTTGATGGCACACTTTATTTTTCTTGCCCCTAATAAAATTGAACCATTGTGTCATCTATGTTGTATATGCTTGCACTTATACGTTGGAATTAGCAGAACCATGCTGTCATGGGGAACGCTTTCAACATTGCACTTGTACATTGTACATAGTTGATATCATGCTCTTTTGTTTGCGGATGTCGTCGGTGTGAAATAAAACGGGATCTTGTAAGTCCATGGAGTTATGTATGTGTGTTAGAGAAACGCCTGGGCCGCTAGCCTAAGTCATGCCTAATCATGCTGGAAACTTGCAACATCACCATAATGACATCTATGAAGCTTTATTCTTTAAAAAAAGAGAGACATATTGAAAAGAGGAAAGAGAGAAAAAAGCACCATATTCCCATGGTAAATAAGAAGATTGTTGAGATGCTCATTGTGTGCTTGCCTTTTCATTTTGATTATGGGATAGCTCCTGTATCATGTGCAAGGGGTACCACGTTGGATGTTCTCTATGATACACATGTACTTACTATGACAAGAATTTACAAGTGACTAAAGTTGAGTAGCATGAGGAGCGGCCCTCATATTCAAGGGACATGATATTGCCAACTTATACTTTGTCAAGCATATACTCCATAGTTTGTTCACTTTAACCTTAATCACTTCAAGATGCTTATGATAGGGGCAATGAGAGCTGAGAGCTAATAAGTACCATAATTTTTGGAAGATCTTTATGAAACTTGAAATCCCTGCTTCCCTTTATGAAGGGCCTTTCTTCCACCATTATATTGAGTCTCCACCTTCTACCTTTAGGCACCAGTTAAGAGAAATGTTGATATTGCTTGTTCTTGAACTAATTGTATCTAGTCACCCTTATGAACTTTGAAGGTGTCCTATCCATTTATGTTTTGCTACTCCATGAGGGACAAGCTGAATGCCACTATGCTATGTTTTCTGTATGTGAAATAAACAAACATTTTTCAATGCATGTTATTCATGATCTTTGTTTGTAACCTTTCATGTTGCATGCATAGTTACTTTGTCTTATTGTGAGAACTTCATCTTTCATGCTCATGTTGAGAGTACTTTGATCCCAGCTTTCAGTGCTTGCAAATGGTTTGATCTTGATTTTGATGGTGCATGTCACCTCAAAAATTATTCTTTTTATCACTTACCTACTCGAGGAAGAGCAGGAGTTAAGCTTGGGGATGCTTGATACGTCGGAAACGTATCTATAATTTTTGTTGTTCCATGCTTGTTTAGTATCCACTTTGCTATGTTTTGTCTACACTTTGTGGTATTTTATACACTTTTTGGAACTAAACTATTGAATAGATGCCACAGTGCCAGTTGCCTGTTTTCTGATTTTTTTTGTTTCAGAAATCTAAAAAATGAATATTCTCGGAATTGGACGGGACAAAAGCCAAAGTTCATATTTTTTCCTGAACGATTCGGAAAATCGAAGACGAGACAAAGGAGGACACCAGGGTGGCCACACCCTAGGTGGGCACGGGGCCCACCCTGGTCGCGCCCACAGGGAGTGTGGCCCCCCTGGACATCCACCAACCTTTCCTCCTTTGCCTATAAGAAGCCTCCGACCCAGAAACCCTAAAGGATCGACCAGAAAGCCATGAAAAGTTCCACAACGCCGCCGCCACCAAAGGGGAGATATGGGGGATAAGAAGTCTCTGTTCCGGCACCCTGGCGGGACAGGGAAGTGCCCCCGGAGCCATCTCCATCGATCTCCGTCGCCATCTTCATCACCATTTCTGATTCGCATGATGAGGAGGGAGTAGTTCTTCCTCGAGGCTAAGGGATCTACCGGTAGCTATGTGTTCATCTCTCTCTCTATGCATGATCTTGTTGTGGTCATGAGCTTTGTAATCAAGTAGATCTACCTTACTACTCAAGTGATTCAATAAATATCTGCTCTTCCCATGTTTGTGAAAGTGACAGCGTGCACGCCATGGTGGCACTTAGGCTAGAGTCTACATAAATACTCATCGTGCTTTAATAGATCTATGCTTTTCCCCACGTGTGTGAAAGTGACAGCGTGCACGCCGTGCATGGCACTTAAGCTAGGTTACATATATATTTATCATGAGTTATACTTGCAGTTGGATGTCTTTATGAAATTGTGGTGTTTGTTGGAACCATCTAGCGCTCAAGGTGATAGTGTGGGGTTATCTAGATTGGGGAAGGCGGACTTTGAGGAGTGCTGTTATAGCCCTACCAATGATTAGAGTGTCCAACCGGAGAGTAGTCAGGGTAGTATCATTAAGAGAAGGTATTTATATGAGAGAGTGTTCACTAGTGAAAGTATGATCCCTAGGCCTTGTTTCTAAACATTGAAACACCGTTTACATCTAGATCTGCTGCATGTCTGCTTGCTTCCATCTTTTTGCCTTTAGTCCTTACCTCACCGTCTGGCACCGTTACCACTTGTATTTCACTATATCTTCGCCGAACTAGTGCACCTATACACCTGACAAGTGTATTGGGTGTGTTGGGGACACAAGACTTATTGTATCTTGATTGCAGGGTTGCTTGAGAGGGATACCTTTGACAACTTCCTCCTTGAGTTTGATAAACCTTGGGTAATCCACTTAAGGAAAACTTGCTGATGTTCTACAAACCTCTTCACTTGGAGGCCCAACAACTGTCTACAAGAATAGAAGTGCGTAGACATCATGCAGTATCTATACGGCCGCGACTATACGACCGGTGAAAATTCTCCCGCCATATAGTTGGTAGTCCAAGATTCTTATATCAAATAGAGTGAGAACAAGTTGAGGTAGAATACTTAAGTTATAAATATGCTTCATATATATTTGGAATTTGGAAATTGAGATCAATAAACGTTGAATTCCTACATGATGTGGAATGTATGGCTAGCTCCTTTGCACAACACTTAAACAAAAGTGTGAGCATAAATATATATAGAAAGAAGAAAAAAGAAAGATGAATACATAGCACGAATGTGCAAAGAGAAAATACGCATATACCACTATATTGTAGTAAGACAAAGAGACGTTTGAGATTTTGAATCCCAAGTGAATATGTTAATCCTAAAAACACTTGGGACTACCTCATGGTGGCTCAGATATGTAGAGCTTGATGGGAACCCCAAGAGGAAGGTATGATGAGCACATCAGCAAGTATTCCCTCAATTATGAAACCAAGGTTATCGAACCAGTAGATGTAAGTAAACAAATCCAAGGTGTTGCTAACAACTTGGAACCTACACAACACAAACTAAATACTTTTCCCCAACTTACAGTGAGGTTGTCAATCTCACCGGTTTGCTAAAAACAAAGGATTAAACGTATAGTGTGGAAGATAGTGATTTGCTTGTAGAAATTAAACAGTAAATGGTAAAAAGTAGATGGAATATCAACGATAAAGGAATGGACTGGGGTCCACAGTTGGGTGAACAAATTACAGCGGGGCAATTGACAGATTGAAAAAGCATAACAATGCATATACTAGACATGTTGACTCGTATGAGATTTTATTGGGCATTACAACATAATAAATAGACCGTAATCCCACCGCATCTATGACTAATAATCCACCTTCAGGTTATCATCCGAACCCTTTCCAGTATTAAGTTGCAAGCAACAGATAATTGCATTAAGAAATGTGTGTAAAGTAAATAATATGATTGCCCCATGGACAATGGATTGTTGTTTTCTCCCTAGTGAAACAACACATCAACAACCTTAGAAATTTCTATCACTTTCCCAGATCACTAGAGGCATGAACCTACTATCGATCATAAATACTCCCTCTTGGAGTTGCGAACATCTACTTGGCCAAAGCATCTACGAATAACAGAGATTATGCAAGATCACAAATAACATAGACATGATAGAATCAATAATCATTCTGACATAGTATCTCAATACCCATCGGATCCCCGCAAACACAACACATATGATTACAAATAGATGATCTTGATCATGAACGGAGCTCACAAGATCTAAGCATGATAGCACAAAGGAGAAACAACCATCTAGCTACTATATGGACCCATAGTCCAAGGGTGAACTACTCACGCATCACTCCGGAAGCTGGCATGGTGACGAAGAAGGCCTTCGAGATGATCTCTCCCCTCCAGAAGGGTCCCGGGAAGAGCTTCGGATCCCCCCAATCTAGGGATGATGGTGGTGGCGGCTACAGACTGTTTCGTGGAGATCTGATCGGGTGCTTAGGGTTTCTGCATCGGGGTGCTTTTATAGGCGAAGGGGCAAGGTTGGTGGGCACCCGAGGGGCCCACACCTAGGGCTGGCGCGCCCCCTAGCCACGCCGCCATAGGGTGTGGCCTCCTCGTGGCCCCAATTCGGCTACTCTCTGGACTCCATGTTCCTTCTGGTAAAATATTGACTTTGGCTTTTGTCCCGTCCAATTCCGAGAATATTTCCTTACTAGTTTTTCTGAAACCAAAAATATCAGAAAACAGGCAACTGACACTGCGACATCTTGTTAATAGGTTAGTTACAGAAAATGTATAAAAATATCTCAAAGTGTAGACAAAACATAAGAAAGTTGATACTAAACAAGCATGGAGCATCAAAAATTATAGATAGGTTTATGATGTATCACCTCACTAACTCATTTGGTTGAACCGAATACTTTTACATCATGTTGAGAATAATATTTTATGAACTATTAATTGCTAAGGTGCATATTTGCATCATGTTTTAGATTATTATTTTGCATTGTAGTGGTAGGATCTTGGTATTTTACGGCGTTCGCACGCACTTTTTATGTTTATTTTCACCAGGATCAGATCAATTAACTGATTTGATGGACACAATTCTTGGACCGGTTATATTGGAGTAAAAAGGAGCCAAAACTACGTAAATTGCTTATTCGGGAAATATTAATAATACCAGAAGAAAACCCGAAGCAATTGGATGGTATGGAAGGGTTAACGACCAACTATATGACAAGAGGAAATATTTCGGCTGCATAGTTCCCGCCGTATAGTTGGCGCCAACACCGCCTCCTCAAATAGTTTCACCCCGTGCAACTGGATCGGGGTGACGACATGCAGAACACCCAGAAATCGCCGAAACCTAACTTCTAGAAGGCATCTAGAGGGGGAACTCATCCACCGGGGATCCATCTTTGCCCTGCGCAGATCCGGGAGGCTAAAGCATTGATCTTCATCATCAACCACTACATCACCACCATCTCCATCCATACCATCTACATCTTGTCTATATCTTGTTGTAATTCCCGTACTCGTTGTGAATTTATACAAGTACTATTCATCTATGATAGATTCCATTACTTTTGCCATGATGTTGATTGCCTCCATGTCTGAGTAAATCATTAGTTCTTGGGGAGATGGAGAAACCCTATGATGAGATTGAAATAAGATAAAGTTTATAATGATATTCATTGGTGTGACCATGTGTTAGATTGTCTACATCTTGATGTTGGGAGAAGTCGACCTCTCAATATTTTACTCTTGTGGGGACTTGATGTAGGGAACTACTTGTTGGTAGAAGGAGGGATGTTATCACTTCCAGTGACTATAAAGCTGTTGGCACCCCTTACGTATCAACTTGGGAATCGAGAAAACTCACAAAACACTATCCATGCCATGGGATACGTCATGCGAGATTATGTCCCTTAATAGCGCAGTAATTCAATTGATGTTGATTGCTGTCTGCTGTGGTTATGAGGATGATTTGAGCAGCGGTTGCTGCCTCATTTTCCAAATACGGAGTTCCTCCCACACATAGATAGTTGAGAATGTTCATGATAATAATCTTCACCTTAGCCCTTTATAATGCTAGTGGTGTATATCCTCTAATCCCTGAGAACGCTTTTCCCCACTAAAATTTCAAATCTCTTTTACATACACGATACTTATTTTCTGTATTCAGTTTTGTTTACTTTACTCATTGTTCTCTTAAACCAAAACCCCAAAAACACCTTTTTACACAATACTCGCATTTTATCTTGTCACTTAGAACTTTATTTAGCATTTCTATTTTCAGTATTTATTTCAAGAATTCTTAGACTTCAGACTCCTGCTCCCTGTGGGACCGATATCTTTATTTTGAAACTAGCTACACACAATCTATGCACTTGCAGTCATCAGCCACCAACGGTGGTGAAGCAACTCGGTAGTAGATCCGCCTCAACAACGCCGAGTGGGAGAGAGTAACGGATGTCGTACGAGGCAACCCTCTGCCACTAGATGCTTCACGCGATATGTTGATGGGATATCTCTGGCTCCTCGTGAAGGAACAGAACCGACAAGTTTCACAACACAAGGATCTCAAACAGCATTGGAGGTCAACCGACGAATCAAGCGCTTGACGAGCCACGCTTTACTCTATTAGCGGATCCTCCTCAAAGGGCAACTACACCACGCCGCCTACAAAAGTCATTCTTGACTGGAATGCATGGACCTAGGCTCCAGACGTGAGGCCACTAAGGCACTCCACTTGTCCTTCATGTCAATGGACTCGAAGGGAAACATGATGCCCAAGACACTGCAGGTCGTGGTCATAGCAGCTACTACATACCTGCTCGCCAATCAATCACCAGTCGAGGATCCGCGATATGCCGTTTAGAAGTCCGTAATCACAGGCCTCGGGCTCGTTGAAGCCGCATTAACCGTAGAAGAGACTCTGAAGCCGAAGAAAAAGGCTGTGGTGAAATTCATGAGGAAGGAACCGCACACCCTCATATGACGAGGAGGACCATGACCTATCACGGTGATGTCGCAGCCCACGGCGGAGGAGGCACAACTATGTCGCTCATGATGAACTCATGGAGTGTAAGATCGACAAATCATGCGCCAAATACGCATGCTCCACGGAGTTGGAAGATGAAGATACGGAGCTCTATGGTGCTAGATGCTTCACCCAAGCCATACGACAGTCGCGGATGCCTAAAGGCTTCAAGGTCCCATCAGACAATCTAAAGTTTGATGGCCTGCAGGAACCGAAGATCTGGTCAGACAACCACATATCGTCAGTAAAACTGCATAGGGGGAGCAAGAACACAACCATGCAATGCCTTCAGCTATAGCTTAAGGGCGTGGACAGAGCTAGGATCAACAAACTTCCTTATGGAACCATCCGCAACTAGGAGGAGCTGATCTACAGCTTCATCCGGAACTTCAAGGGCATCTGCAAGCGGTCGACGTCAATCGAAGAGTTGTGCGCCTGCTGCCAAAGGTCCAATGAGTCCATCCTCTCCTACGTCCAACGTTGGTCGGTGATCAAGAACTCCGCAGAAGACATCTCGGAGGAAAGGGAAATCGACGCTATCAATGGCGGCGTAAGGCGCCGCGAGCTCATGGAGGAGCTGGGACGCATAAAGCCCAAAACCATCGATCACCTGATGGACATCGCCAACCGCTGGGTTGATGGTTAATATGCCATCAACCGAACACGTTTGGATGACGAGGACGACCCCGGCCACAAACGCGATTGTTGGGGAAAGATAAAAGCATGCGTCTATGACGATTGCGAAGAAATCGATAGGTCGTTTCTGGCTACGCTGATCATCGTGATGACGGGAACCGTAATAGCAGCTACCGTAGTGGCAGCTATTGCAACAGCGAAAAGACCACGCAGTCGTGGCAACATCGCACTCACGACAATGAGCTGCAGTCGACAAACTATAGAGTCCTTGCAGCATTCACTTCTACATCGACAAACAGGATGGCAAAATGAAATCTAGCCACCTGCTCAAGGACTGCTAGGAGTTCCAGAAGCTCCACGAGGGATACGCCCAGTTGCGGCTTGACGCGATGAATTAGGGGTTCGGCTCCGCCCTTGGGCCCATCACATATGGTGCCCCTCCACCACCGCTCGGAGGGCCCGCAAAACCTGCGGCTACGCCGACCAAGAACAACGGAGAAGAACAGTACCCATGACTGCTGGGTACCATGATGATACAAAAGAGGCATCCATCCAACAGGATCCAAAAGACGATCACCTTCCAGACAAACCTGGTCGTCACCTCCCCACCAGCCATACATGAGTACCTCAGCGGCTCAGAGTCGTGTATCACCTTCGACCGATCCGACCATCCCTGTCAAATTCCTCGCCCAAGCCATTCTGCCCTGGTGCTTGAGGCTCAGATCAGTGGGTTCGAGATGCGTGTTCATGGACGGTGACAGCGTCATCAACCTCATGTTCGCTAGCACCCTAGAAGCCATGCGGATCCCGCTCTACATCCTGGAGGCATCCGACACAACCTTCCACGACATCGTCCTAGGGAAAGGGGTCTACCCCCTAGGCAAGATATGGCTCGACATCATGTTTGGCACCCTGTAGAGGTCCCAACCTTTAATAAGGTAGAGATCCATGTGTTTACAATGCTAGTCCCTGGATCAATAGCTAGCATCCACAGTTAAGATGTAATATCAAGAAACAAAGGTCATAATACAACTTTATAACCAGGAATAAAATAATTTATTACATCTTACATAGCTCATTTGGCTATCACATTACAATGCATCAGAATATGACAATAGCATGGGGTCCTTCATCTTCAAAGTGCCACAGGCAGTCATGTTGGTTGTAGACTTGTAATCCTAATCAATAAAGTTCACTAACAGCAAACAAACCTGCAACATAATAAGTTACAGCCACAAGGGTCAATACATTTGAATTGTATTGGCAAGTGATACTATGGTAGTATAGTGGAGTCTATCATCTATATGCATTTGGCTAAGTGGAGCTTAGGCTTGCATTGATCAAAATAGATTTTCCTTATCATTTGAAAACACTAAGTTTTTGCTTGACAAAATCACCCAAGACATCTCCCAATAGAAATTGGTGATCCTTCAACCCTTGTTCAACCACAAGTTTTTAACTTAGAAATTGGGATGAGGAGATTCTTGATAGCTTCCATCTCTTGATGCTCAAATTGTCCTTTACTAGGGACATGGCTAAGTACTTATATTTTACACTCTACAGAGGTAGTGCACTTTCCCCACAAGACTTGGTTTCACCAAGACAAGATATTTCAGAATCCTTCCCTTAGACCAGAATGGACGCGCTCCAACCTATCAATCCCCTACCACCAACTGTCCATTTGGCTAAGTTATTGCAACCTATATGATCTAGGCAGTGCCCATAATGCCAACTGGCTGCACTTGAAGCTTCTCAACATTTGACATCTAAAATCTCTTTGTTCCTAGGTGGCCATCCACAAGTGAGATACACAAGGTAAACCATAGAAATGGGCCTTGTATAACCACTCAACACAAACCATTCCTTCCATTCCACCCAGGTGATTCATTCACTTAGTTGTTTTATTAAACAAAAACATAAGTCCTTGACTTAGAAATATTCCATAGCATGAATATAATCCACCCTTGTTTTCTACTAGCTAAGCTAAGCATGATGGTAGTAGGAATCTTAACTTAGGAAATTTCTACTAAGGTTTCATCTACTAGGATTTCCCATGGCATAGTTTACACTTAGCAAAAATTCCATACAAGTCCTACTTAGAAATATCACTAATGCATAGTGAAAATAATGGGACAAAAAGTATGAAGCATCACTTGCCTTTTTGGTAGAGAATATAAGTTCACTCCTTGATCTTGCAATATTCACACTCTTCAAATCACTAAATCAATCAAGCAAGCAAGAATTCAATCTACCATTCAAGCAATTTATCACATGAAATGATAGAAAACAAAACAATGCATGCAAGCATGCTAAAGATTGTTTATTTGGAAAAGTGGTTTCTAATAGGTTATAAACATTCTAAAACACCTATTGGTCATTTTATAAAGGTGTCAAAACCATTTGCAAAGGATTTTACCATAAACCATTTTTAAACCAAATCAATATTTTATGTGGTTGAAAATGTCTTTAGTAAAGCAATAATTTTTATATGGTCCACATAATATGTTTTCAAATCATAAAACTTTGTGTTTAGGGTCAGAGAGTTTAAATCAAAACATTTCCCAAATGGTTTTCCTCCAAAAGCATTTTTAATATATAAACATTATTTTTATTCGACTAGAAATGCTTTAAATCAAAGATTTATCCTTTTTCTTCACCAAATATGTTTTTGAAACCACAAATTGATTTCTATGGTCAGTAGGTTCAAAAAAATCCATTTTCCAAAGGTTCTATCACAAAAATAATTTTAGAACAAATTTTATATCCAAAATATACCTACACAAGTTTCTGCAAAAACAACCATTTTATCAGAAACAATTTAATAAACAAAGGGAATGGTTGGGTAGGATTTGTCTTGCTGATTCCATTGATATAAAATTTGCAAAATTTGGACGTGTGGTTTGAAAGTTATGCAATTTACAAGTTTGGTCATCTAATAGATCAATTCCTGGTTTTTTATAAACAGACTAGGCCACGTGGCTGTTTTTCATTGGACAAAAACGGTTCGCGTGGATCGCATGCTATGAGGTGTTGGATCTAACTAAATCGTGTGGCACAGATCAAAAGATACCTCTTCGCTTAGTTTCTTTCGTGTGCATTGGATCTACATCCTATGGCTGACGATCAAACAACCATCAAGTGGCGACGCTGGCGGCGGCAGGTGGCGGCGGCGTGCTCTGGCAATGCATTCTGGCTATTCCAGGAAGGAAGGGGGAGGATGGATGTGCTCACCGTGTTCGTCGTGGAACGAAGATGCTCGACGTGCTTGGGGTTGGCGAAGGGGCGCACGGGTTCGTCTTTAATCTCTCGCCGGAGTTCGCAACGGCGTCGGACACGCTCTGATGTTGACGGGGTCAAGGCTACGAAGCGCGCTAGGACACGAAACAGGCGGCGTTAGATGTAGACGAATTCACTGGTCACAGGCGTATCATCAGAAGGACGAGGGCCAGTCAAAAGGTTACCAGGGAAGTCGCCGGAGTTCGAGCAGACGGTGGCGGAGCTCAGTCGAAGATGTTGCCGAGGATACAGGGCACGCGCGGGCGAGCTGGCGCTACAGGGAGGTTCGCCAGGAGGTGGGGAGCAAGTGAGCATGGTCGAGGGGGCAAGGCGCGGTGGAGGATGGCCAGAATCATCGTCGGAAGACGTCGGAGACAGCGGCAGTGCAAGGCAAATTAGAGGCAGCCTGGTGGCTCTCTGGCAGCGGGGTTTGAGGGGAAGGGAGAGAAGAGGGGGGGATTTATCGGGTGTGATCGTGAGGATTAATCGTCGAGCCATTACCGTGAATTTACTCCGAGGAGCTAACGGCAGAAAACGGCCGGGAGGGCGTGGTCTCCGCAGTGAGTGAGGAAGAAGACTGGGAAGTGGGGTCTTGGTGTCAGTGAGTGAGAGAGAGGAGGAGTGGGGCCTGGTTGTCATTCACCGTGCAGGTCGTTTTGTGAGTGAGAGAAAATGCTTCGGGGAAGAGAAGAGAGGTGGGCTGTTGGGCCTGGACTGGGTTTTGCCGAGTTGGGCTGGTTAGTTTCATTTTTTTTGTACTGATTGTTTTTCTTTTTCCATTTGATTTTCTGTTTTGATTTTGTTTACTCAATTCAAACATTCATTTGAATTCAAACTTCTCTCAAACTTTGTGTGTAATCAAATAATGTTTAATAACACATTCTAAAGTCAAATTTAGAATAATATATTTATTCTTTTTAGGGGATATTAATTAATTAAAGTAAGCCCTTATATTAATTCAAATAAGATTTAATAATTTTTTCAAACTCCATTTGAAATCTAAATCCTTCCAAATCTTTTCAGTAGGTTTTAATTATTTATTAAGGTGTCAAATAGTTCATCTTGAATTATTTGGGATATTTTTAATATGATTTATTAATCATTTTAATTTGGGTACTTGTCTTTATTCTAATAAAATCAAATATGGTTTTAATTCGATATAACTTTATTTAAATGGTTCTTTTATTTCATTTAATTCAATTTAAACAACTTTTACTCCCTTTGGGTAAATTCAATTTATTTTCCCTGATTTAATTTATCTCTTCCAATAGGGATTTTACCTTTATTCAAATAGAATAGGATTTGGTTAATCCCCTTTCAATTAACTTGAAAACTCTTTATCCATTAATTTATTTGGACTTGGATTACATTCATTCCATTTGCTTATGGATTAGGTCAAGAGTTAATTTGGCCTTTAAATATCTCTCATTAAATAATTCTTTCTTTATCTTATAAAATCCATATCTTTTTATTTATTGATCCAAACTTGGTGATTCCAATTGGTATAATCCTATTTAATAATTGTTTATCCTTTTAAATGTCTTTAGAATTATTTGCTCACAATTTGGTATGGTTTTATCGATAGATACTTTATTACCTTTGGAAATTCAATTTCCTTATCTTATTAAATTCATAGGATTTTATCTATGGCTCCAAATTATGTGAAACCAATTTCTATGGTTTTTGTAATATTTCTATTTGTCATTCTTGATCATTTTTAAATGTTTGTTTGACAAATTTTTATATGGATCAAATCCATAGGCTTGGAGATAGCTTGAAAATGTTTTCCTTCTATTAGGTTTTTAGATTTTTGGTTTATTTTCCAAGTG
This sequence comes from Avena sativa, assembly GCA_916181665.1. Classification (NCBI taxonomy): domain Eukaryota; kingdom Viridiplantae; phylum Streptophyta; class Magnoliopsida; order Poales; family Poaceae; genus Avena; species Avena sativa. Next base: position 177,857,246 of record OV702284.1, on the reverse strand, counting down.
TTTAAATTTCCAGATGCATTTATGAAGAATGCATTTCACTTGATTTGAATTTATTTGGATTCAAACATAAACCAAAGTTTGTTCAAGATGGGATTTTAAGTTTCCATTTAGAAACAAAAGTTTCTTTTCACTGTAAATTTCAACTATTATTTATTTTGTTTATTTATTTTCACATTACAAAATTTGAAAATTTTTGGGATGTGACACACCCCCAAGAACTTCAGGCGTGAGCGGCTTGAACTTGAAGTGGTCGACTGGCCCTCGCAGTACCATGCCATCCTCAGTCGTGTGGCATTCGCACGGTTCCTGGAAGTACCGCATTACGCGTATCTTCTGCTGAAAATACTAGGACCTAACAGTGTCATCACCGTCCCGGGGACTTCACCAAATCCAATATCTGTGACAGAGATTTCAATAGTATCTCATAGTCTTTCGGCATGCAGGAGGAACTCGCAAGGCTGAAGGACTCAACAGACACCAGCCTACCTCCTATGACCAAGAAAAACGCTCCTAACCTATCTTTCGAATCCACGGTTAACACCAAGAAGGTGCAGGTCCACCTGACGGACCCCACCAAGATGACTCTCATCGCCAACGACCTAAGTTCCGCATAGGAACTCATGCTCGTAGAATTTCCCCATGAGCACTGCGAAATCTTCGCATGGTGTCCTGCGAACATGCTAGGAATTCCTAGGGAATTCGCCGAGCATGCACTCAATATGTACCTAGATGCGCGACCAAACAAGCAGTCGATGCATCAAATGTTCGAAGGAAGGGCTAAAGCAATCGACATCAAAGTCAACAGACTCCTTGATGCTGATTTCATAAGGGAGATCAAGGAAAGCACATGGGTGGCTAACCCCGTGCTGGTCCCCAAGAAGGACACGGATATCCTACGGATGTGTGTGGACTTCACCGCCCTTAACAAGCACTTCCCAAATGACCACTTCATATTACCGCGGATCAACCAAATCATCGACTCCACCGCGGGATGCTGATGAGTGCATATGTGCATCATGTTTTAAATTATTATTTTGCATTGTAGTGGTAGGATCTTGGTATTTTATGCTGTTCGCGTTCACCTTTTATGTTTATTTTCACCAGTATCAAGTCAGATGATGGACACGATGGAAACAATTCTTGGACCAGTTATATTGGAGTGAAAAGGAGCCAAAAACAACGTAAATTGCTTATTTGGGAAATATTAATAACACTAGAAGAAAACTCGAAGCAATTGGAGGATACAATAGGTTTAACGAGAAACTATACGGCGGGAATACTTTTTCTGGCCGTATAGTTGGCGCCAACACCACCTCCTCAAATAGTTTCGCCGTATAGACATGGAGGCAATCACCAAAATCTCACCGCCAGAAGGTATCTGGAGGGGAAACTCATCCACCAGGGATCCATATTTGCCCTACCCAGATCCGGGAGTCTAAGGCATCGATCTTCATCATCAACCATTGCATCACCACCATATCCATCCATCCCATCCACATATTGTCTAGATCTTGTTGTAATTTCCATATTCATCATGGATTTATACAAGTACTATTCATCTATGATAGATTCCATTGTCTTTGCCATGATGTTGATTGCCTCCATGTCTGAGTAGATCATTAGTTCTTGGGGAGATATAGAAACCCTAGCATGAGATTTAAATAAGATAAAGTTTATTATGATATTCATCGATGTGACCATGTGTTAGATTGTCTTCATCTTGATGTTGGGAGAAGTCGACCTCTGAATATTTTTCTCTTGTGGGGACTTGATGGAGGGAACTACTTGTTGGTAGACAAAGGTGTGTTAGCACTAGAGTGACTATAAAGTTGTTTGCACTCCATACGTATCAACTTGGGAATCGAGAAAACTCACAAAACACTATCAATGCCATGGGATACTGTCAAATCCCAAAATTTTCCAAATTTTGAAACGTGAAAAATAAATAAACAAAAGAATTAATTGTTGAAATTTAGGGTGAAAAGAAACTTTTTGCTTCTAAATGGAAACATCAAAACCCTTCTTGAACAAAATTTGAATGAAAAGGGTATCCAACAAAATTTCAATCAAGTGAAATGCATTCATCAATGAATGTATCTTGAAATTTAAACATTTAGAAAGGTTAAATTAAATAAATCACTTCCAAAGATCAAATGCATTTGATGCATGGAAAGAATATTGAATTTAAACACTTGGGAAAATAAACCAAAACCCTAATGGAAGAAAATCATTTCCAAGATCTCTCTAAGACTATGGATTTGATCCATATAAAAATTCAGTAATAAACATTTTTAAAAGATCAAAAATCATAAACAAAAATATTATAAAACCAGAGAAAATGGTTTCATTTAATTTGGAGCCATGGTTAAAAACTTATGAATTTAATAACCTCAAGAGAAATAATTTCCAAGGCTAATAAAGCTCCTAACTAAATCCATACCAAATTGTGAGCAGAATAATCCTAAAAGGATTTAAAATATAAACAAATATTAAATAAAATTATACAAATTGGAATCACCAATTTTGGATCTATAAACAAAAAGATATGGATTTTATAAGACAAAGAAAGAAAGAAATAAATAAGGAATATTTAAAAGTCAAATAAAATCTTGGCCAAATCCATAAACAAATGGAAGTTTATTGAATAATAAAAAGGAATAAAAGATTATTTAAATAAGACTATATGGGCTTTTAACCATATTCAATTTTACTTAAATAAAGACAAATTGCCTAAACTAAATAAGAAATCCCAAGAAAATTATTTAGAAGACAATTTAAATCTTGAATTAAATCCATAAGAAAATGGAATAATGATAATCCAAATAAAATAAAGGAATAAAGATTATTTGAATAAAATCTTATATGGACTTGAACCATATTTGTTTTGAATAAAGACAAAATCCCTAATATAAATGATCAATTAAATCATGAGAAAAATAATTGAAATTGCCAAAGTGGATTAAAGGTTACCTAATTAACTTTAAAAGAATAAAGGATTAATTAAATAGAATTATATGGTTTGGAACCATATTTAAATCTTCTTTAAATAAAGATAAATGTCTAATTTAAATAAATAATAAACCATAAGAGAATATAAGAAAATTTTCTAAAATGGACTTTAAAATACATTGTTAAACAATATAAAAACCTACTAAAAGTTTGGAAAAGGTTTGATAAATATTTGAAGTCAAATAATTGTTCAAAACATTGGAATCAAATCAAAACAAAAAATAAAATAGAAAAAGGAAAAGAATCAGGGAAGAAAAAATAGAAAAACAGACAAACCCACTAACCTAACCAAGCCCAACTATGGCCCTGACCCAACTAGCATCCCACCGGCACCCACTCTCTCCCCCTCCTCGCGAATCGTTCTCACCAACAAAAAAATCCGCGCCCCCACTGACGCCCATGTCCCACCTCTGCCAGGTCATCTTCGTCTCCACCCGCGCGACTTGTTCCCCTCGTCCCCCGAACGTTTCTGCGTTGATTTTGCGTCATTAATTCACATTACTTCCGCGATCAATCGTCGCGAGCGACCATGCTCTCTTAAATGACCCTGTCCCCTCTCTCTTTCCCCTCACTCGCCACCTCCTCTCCGCCCCAGGGCTTCTCCAATTTCACCTTGCACCGCTACTGCTCCGTCGAGCTCCCCCGTCGAATTCCCGTGCCTTGCAGCCTAGTTGTTTTGCCTTCCCGTGCCACGCATACTCTCCTCTCTCGCTTCCATCTAACGCACTAATTGTTTTGCCTTCCCGTGCCTTGCAGCCTCGCCAACGATGACGCTCGAGCTCGCCCGTCGCCAAGACCATCTCCAGTGAGCAATCGCCAGCAGGCTCGTGCGCCCCCTGCCCTGCGACGACCACATTGAGCACCGCAACGACCCCACGAACCCGGTGAGCATCTTCGTTATCTCCCTTGCTTCCTAGAACTGTCGTACCATTAACGCCTGAGCGCCAGCGCCGCTCGCCGTCGAGCCAACACCGCTAGTTCCTGGCAACGTGCTGTGAGCCGTTAGATCTAGATCGTAGGGATACGATAGAATAACTAAACGAAGAGGTACGAATCAATCTGAACCGTGTGATTTCAGTTAGATCCAACACTCTGCATAGCTCGATCTAGACGAACCGGTATCAACCAATAGAAACAAGACACGTGGCCCAGACTTACTTTTAAAAACAGATTTGATCTATTAGATGTTGGAATTTGTAAAATTCATAACTTTTGATCTAAACGTCCAAAGTTACAAATTTTATATCATTGGAATCAGTAAAATGAAAAATTTGCAACCATGCCCTTAGTTTAGTATTTAGCTTCTGGAAAATTAGGTGTTTTTGCAGAAACATTTCTAGGCCTATTTTGAGTATAAAAATTATTCTAAAAATGATTTTTGGGTAAAATCTTTTGCAATTGATTTGTTTTGAACCTACTGACGAGAAACACAAACTTTTGGGTTTAGAAATATATTTGATTAACACTAGAAAATTATTCCTTTGAATGAAAGCATTTCTAGTAAAACAAAAATGTTGCTATTATTTAAAAATGATTTTTGGGTGAAACCTTTTGTAAATGGATTTGTTTTAAACACTTTGACCATAAACACTAACATTTGTGTTTAAAAACATATTTGGATAACACTATAAAATATTCCTTTGATTAAAATCATTTCTAGCAAAACAAAAATGATTTAGATGGCCCATTTTCACTAACTTGATTTTAAATGATTTTACCACTTTTATAAATGACCAGTAGGTGTTTTAAAATGGTTATAGCCTTATTAGAAAACACTTTTCAAACAAAACCACCTTTTGCATGCTTGCATGCATTATTTTGTTTTCATTATTTTATGTGGTGAATTGTTTGAATGCTAGTTTGAATTTGTGCCTTGATTGAATTATCGTGAACCTTGAGGAGTGTGAACATTGCAAGATCAAGGAGTGTATCTATATTATCTACTAACAAGGCAAGTGGTGCTTCATACATTTTGTCCTATTATTTTCACTATGCATTAGTGATATTTTGAGTAGGACTTACATTGAATTTTTACTAAGTATATATATATGCTATGCCATGGGAAATCCTAGTAGATGATGCCTTAGTAGAATTTTCCCTAAGTTAAGATTCTTGCTACTATCATGCTTAGCTTAGCTAATAGTAAACAAGGGTGGATTATTCATGCTATGATATTACTAAGTCTTTTGACTTATGTTTTTGCTTACTAAAACAACTATGTGAATGAATCACCTAGGTGGAATGGAAAGAATGGTTTTTGTTGAGTGGTTACCCAGGGGTAATACCTGGTGTATCTCACATGTGGAAAGCCACCCAGGAACAAAGAGATTTGAGATGTCAAGTGTTGAGAAGCTTCTAGTGCAGCCACATGGCATATGGGCTCTGCCTGGATCATATAGGTTGCAATAACTTATCCATATGGATGGAAGGTGGTAGGGGTGGATGGCTTCTGAAAGATCTTGTCTCGATGCATGTCGAGTCTTGTGGGGAAAGTGCACGACTTCTCGAGAAGGAAAAAATCTAAGTACTTAGCCGTGTCCCTGGCAATGGACAATTTGAGCATCAAGACATTGAAGCTATCAAGGATCTCCTCATCCCAATTTCTAAGTTAAAAACTTGTGGTTGAACAAGGGTTAAACGATTCCAATTTTCAATTGGTAGATTCCATGGGTAATTTTGACAAACAAAAACTTAGTGTTTTCAACTTATAAGGAAAACCTTATTTTGAGCAAAGCAAGCCTAAACTCCACTTAGCCAAATGCATATAGATGATAGATACCATTATTATACCATAGTATCACTTTCCAATACAATTCAAATGTATTGACCCTTGTGGCTATAACTTATTATGTTACAGGTTTGTTTGTTGTTAGTGAAGTGTGTTGAATAGGATTACAAGTCTACAACCAACATGATTGCCTATGGAACTTTGCAGATGAAGGACTCCATGCTATATAGTTGTTTCTGCTGCATTGTAATGAGATAGCCAAATGAGCTATGTAAGATGTAATGAACTATTTTATTCCTGGTTATAAAGTTGTATTTTGACCTTTGTTTCATGACATTACATCTTAAACTGTGCATGCTAGATATTCGACCCAGGGACTAGCATTGTAAACACAAGGATCTCTATGTTATCAGGTTGGGACCTCTACAGATGGTATCAGAGCATTGTGTTGCATGTAGGATTGTAACCCTAGGATTGGACAAAACCCCTTAGAAAAATAGGAGTTGTATTTGTTCAAACTTATTTACAAACAATCTTGTAAACTCTTTCCTTAAACTTTTTGATTTAATTCTACATCTCTCCCATTTAAACTTGATGGACAAAGACTTCAACTTGAGCAAAGACTTCAACTTTAGCAAAGACTTCACCAACACCAATGACTTCAACTTTGGATTCACCAAGGACTTCAGTTTGGACATCACTAAGGACTACAAGTGAGACAAGGAATATTACTCAAGACTTGGAGACTAAGGAAACACAACTTATTAGGAACCATCATCACCTTTGAGCTTGTGACCAATATGCAATAATATTCCAAGGAAACCATGATCTTATTCATGATGAAACAACTAAGAAGGATGGGATGATCTCAAGTGAACACCATAGTTGGACCACCATACTAGTGTTTAGTTTAGATCGATTTAGTGTTTAGCTTATGTGGTGTAGCAAAAATATTTTGTTGCCTAAAAATATGCTTGAATCTTGTTGTTTGAGTGGAATGCATGATTGTGATTGCTTGCACATTGCTTGTGTGAATTGTTGTGTGTGAGTAGAATTCTTCCTCTAGAAATCTTTTGCCTAATCTAATCCCAATCCAACCCAAACCGATGACTTCTCCAAGAGACTCCAACATTAAGGATGGTGACAACAACAACCAAGAAATACACATGAGAACAACTTTTAGCGACCCAAGCCCAGTTGAATCAAGTGACAAGTCATTTTTTAGCCAACAACAATGGGTTAGACCCAACCATGCAAAAATTCTTGGAAACCCAATCTCAATTGTTGCAAAGGATGACCAATCAGATGATCAACCTTTCCCAAAGATATTGTGATAACAATGATATCAAGGATGATATTATAGAAGGAACTCAAGCTTGCAATATCTGTGGAGACATAGAACACACTTACAAAGAGCATGTGGACCAATGCCCTAATTGTGAAGAGAAACATCCAACTAAACAATGCCCCACATCTCAAGTTACTTGTTTCCTCTGTGAAGGAAATGATCATGTCCCTATCCAATGCCCCATCTATCCTATAGTTTAACAAATGAAACAAGATGGAATGCATCAAATTTTTGGAAACCTCCATAAGGGAACAACTTCTACCAAGAAGGATAAAGACAAAATCAGAATCGTGCCTCATAAGGCCACATCCAAAGTGACCACAAAGTGTTGCTACTCATGTGGAGAAGAAGGTCACATCTTTAGAGACCGCCCCAAGAAGCGAGAAAGGTTTCCCACCTTTGAGGTGAAGTATGAAGAACATGAACTAAGAGCCCTCCTAGCTTTGGAGAGACCCCAAAAGAAGAAATGTCCCAACCCCAGCAAGCAAGACATTAGCCAGGTGCAATGTTACAATTGCAAAGAGATGAGACACTATGCTAATGAATGCCCAGAAAAGAAGAAGAGCCAAGGAAACAAACAAGCAATAGTGAGACCCAAGAAGAAGGATATTAGCCAAGTGATGTGCCAAAAATGCAAGGAACTAGGCCATCATGCATTAGATTGTCCAGAAAAGTAGAAAGACACGGCAAGCAAACCTATGAGAGACATCAACACTGTCACATGTTTAAAATGCAAAGAGCTGGGCCATTATGCAAACAACTGTCCAGAGAAGTTACATCAAGACCCCAAGTAAGCCAAGATGTAATCTAGTTGAAAACCTTTTTAAGGGTGGTAACACTCTAGTTGTCTTGAAGCCAACTTGTAACCTCTAGCCTTCCCAAATCTCAGGACGAGATTTTTTTAAGGGTGGAGCCTGTCACATCCCAAAATTTTCCAAATTTTGAAATGTGAAAAATAAATAAACAAAATAATTAACTGTTGAAATTTAGGGTGAAAAGAAACTTTTTGCTTCTAAATGGAAACATCAAAACCCTTCTTGAACAAAATTTGAATGAAAAGGGTATCCAGCAAAATTTCAATCAAGTGAAATGCATTCATCAATGAATGTATCTTGAAATTTAAACATTTCGAAAGGTTAAATGAAAGAAATCACTTCCAAAGATCAAATGCATTTTATGCATGGAAAGAATCTTGAATTTAAACACTTGGGAAAATAAACCAAAACCCTAAAACCCTAATGGAAGAAAATCATTTCCATGATCTCTCTAAGACTATGGATTTGATCCATATAAAAATTCAGCAACAAACATTTTTAAATGATCAAAAATGATAAACAAAAATATTATAAAAAACCATAGAAATTGGTTTCATTTAATTTGGATCCATGGTTAATAACTTATGACTTTAATAAGCTAAAGAGAAATAATTTCCAAGGCTAATAAAGCTCCTAACTAAATACATACCAAATTGTGAGCAAAATAATCCTAAAAGTATTTAAAAGATAAACAAATATTAAATAAAATTATACAAATTGGAATCACCAATTTTGGATCTATGAATAAAAAGATATGGATTTTATAAGACAAAGAAAGAAATAAATAAATAAGGAATATTTAAAAGTCAAATAAAATCTTGGCCAAATCCATAAACAAATGGAATTTTATTGAATAATAAAAAGGAATAAAATATTATTTAAATAAAACTATATGGGCTTTTAACCATATTCAATTTTATTTAAATAAAGACAAATTGCCTAAACTAAATAATAAATCCCAAGAAAATTATTTAGAAGACAATTTAAATTTTGAATTAAATACATAAGAAAATGAAATAAAGATATTCAAATAAAATAAAGGAATAAAGATTATTTGTATAAAAACTTATATGGACTTGAACCATATTTGTTTTGAATAAAGATAAAATCCCTAATATAAATGATTAATTAAATCATGAGAAAAATAATTGAAATTGCCAAAGTGGATTAAAGGTTACCTAATTAACTTAAAAAGAATAAAGGATTAATGAAATAGAATTATATGGTTTGGAACCATATTTAAATCTTATTTAAATAAAGACAAATGTCTAATTTAAATAAATAATAAACCATAAGAGAATATAAGAAAATATTCTAAAATGGACTTTAAAATACATTGTTAAACAATATAAAAACCTACTGAAAGTTTTGAAAAGGTTTGATAAATATTTGAATTCAAATAATTGTTTAAAACATTGGAATCAAATCAAAACAGAAAATAGAAATAGAAAAAAGAAAAAGAATCAGGGAAGAAAAAAATAGAAAAACAGACAAAACCACTAACCTAACCCAGCCCAGCAAGGTCCCTGGCCCAACTAGAAGCCCACCGGCACCCACTCTCCCCCCTCCCCGCGAATCGTTCTCACCAACAAAACAACGCGCTCCCCCACTGACGCCCAAGTCCCACCTCTGCCATGTCGTCTTCGTCTTCACCCGTGCGACCCGTTCCCATCATCCCTCAAACGTTTCTGCATTGATTTTGCATCATCAATTCATGTTACTTCCACAATCAATCCTCGCCAGCGACCACGCCATCTTAAACGACCCTCTCCCCTCTCTCTTTCCCCTTACTCGCCACCTCCTCTCCATCCTAGGGCTACTCCAATTTCACCTTGTACCGCTACTGCTCCGGCGAGCTCCCCCATCGAATTCCGACCAACACCGGCCATCCCCTTGCCCCTGGGTTCCACGAGCCTGCTCCCCATCATCTCACGCACCTGTAAGTGTTCTCTGTTCGCCCGCGCATGCCCCATAGCCTTGCCTCCGTCTTTGTTTGAGCACCATCGACGGCTAGCTCAACTCCGACGACCTCCCCTGGTAGTTTTTGACCGCGCCTCCCCCTCTCATTGATGCACATATACTCTCCTATCTCGCGCGCGTCTAACACACTCGTTGTTTTGCCTTCCCGTGCCTTGCAACCTTGCCAACGACGACGCCCGAGCTCGCCCATCGCCAGGACCATCTCCAGCGAGCAATCGCCAGCAGCCCCGTGCGCCCCTGCCCTGCGACGACCACGTTGAGCACCGCAACGACCCCACGAACCGGGTGAGCATATTCGTTATCTCCCTTGCTTCCTCGAACTGCCGTACCGTTAACGCCTGAGCACCACCGGCACTCACCGCCAGTTCCTGACAACGTGCTATGAGCCGTCAGATCAAGATCGTAGGGATACGATAGAATAACTTAACGAAGACGTATGAATCAATCTGCACCGTGTGATTTCATTTAGATCCAACGCTCCACATAGCTCGATCCAGAAGAACTGTTATCGTCCAATAGAAACAAGACACGTGGCCCAGACTTCGTTTTAAAAACAGATTTGATCTATTAGAAGTTGGATTTTGTAAAATTCATAAATTTTGATCTACACGTCCAAACATTACAAATTTTATATCATTGGAATCAGGAAAATGAAACCTTTGCAACCATACCCTTATTTTAGTATTTAGCTTCTAGAAAATTAGGTGTTTTGTAGAAACATTTCTAGGCCTATTTTGAGTATAAAAAATATTCTAAAAATGATTTTTGGGTAAAATCTTTTGGAAATGATTTGTTTTGAACCTACTGACCAGAAACACAGACTTTTGGGTTTATAAATATATTTGATTAACACTATAAAATTATTCCTTCGAATAAAAGCATTTCTAGTAAAACAAAAATGTTGCTATTATATAAAAATGATTTTTGGGTGAAACCTTTTGTAAATGGATTTGTTTTAAACACTTTGACCATAAACACTAACATTTGTGTTTAAAAACATATTTGTCTAACACTAGAAAATGTTCCTTTGATTAAAATCATTTCTAGCAAAACAAAAATGATTTAAATGGCCCATTTTCACTAACTTGATTTTAAATGATTTTACCACTTTTATAAATGACCAGTAGGTGTTTTAAAATGGTTATAGCCTTATTATAAAACACTTTTCAAACAAAACCACCTTTTGCATGCTTGCATGCATTATTTTGTTTTCATTATTTTATGTGGTGAATTGTTTGAATGATAGTTTGAATTTGTTCCTTGATTGAATTGTAGTGAACCTTGAGGAGTGTGACCATTGCAAGATCAAGGAGTGTATCTATATTCTCTACTAAAAAAGCAAGTGGTGCTTCATATACTTTGACCTATTATTTTAACTATGCATTAGTTGAAAGGATCGTATGGGCACCTAGAGGGGGGGTGAATAGGTGCTACTTCAAATTTTCTTCTTTTTCAAATTAGGTTTTGACAAGAAAGGTAAATTATCTAGATTATGCAACTATGGTGAATTTACCTATATGTCAACCAAGAAATAACTATCACAACACTAAGTAAGAACAAGTAAGTAAAGTGTGGTAAAGGATAGAAGTAACCAAAGGAGTGGACGCGGAGACACAAGGATTTGTTTCCTGTAGTTCCTTACTTTTGAGGGGAAGTACGTCTACGTTTGGAGAGGTGGTGGTTTGAAACCACCAACGCCACGAGAGGCCTCCCTTGTTCTCCGATGAATCTCACCCCAACGGGATTGATCCACCTTCCACTATATCGGCAACCTTCGAGGTGGAAGCCGACACCTTTACAACAAGTTCAGGGCACACATCCACAACTTAATTGGAGGCTCCCAAATACAAGCAAGCTGTAAAGACAAATCAAAGACAAGCTTGTAAGAACCAAATCAAAGTTAGGGTTTCCAAAGAAACACTAGAGCTTGGGGGCCCTCAAGTGAATGAGGGGGAAATGAAGATCTCTCTTGGTGAAGCTATAGATCAAGGCCTCCTCCTTCGATTCTCCAAAGATCAATGACTTTGGATGGTTGGATGGAGAGATCTTGTAGATTTGGTGGCTCTAATGGAGTTGGTATTCTTGAGCAGCTTGAGCAACTCGAGGAAGAAGATAAGGGTCCCTTTTAATAGACAGCTCCCTCCACGAACCATTTTCTGACTGTTGTAGAAAAGTCAGACCGAAGACTCCGGTCTACACCGGAGATTCCGGCCAATCTCCGGACCAGCCTTCGGACCACCCATCTGAATGACCCAGGCCATCCATGACCCAACAAGACCAGAGACTCCGGTCTTCCAAAACCGGAGACTCCGGACCAAGCCAACACCGGAGACTCCGAGGTATCCTCCGGACAGGGCTCCGGACCCCCATACAGTATGTCCCAACCCAGATTCTGAAGTCACCCCCGGAGACATATCTGGAACCTCCAGACTCCGAGGTATCCTCCGGACAGGGCTCCGGACTCCCATACAGTATGTCCCAACCCAGATTCTGAAGTCACCCCCGGAGACATATCCGGAACCTCCAGAACACACCGAAGACTCCGGTCTGGGCAGAACGGTGACTCCGGTCTAGAATTTCCAGAACTGTGCCACATGAGTAGGGACTTTTCCCAAGCCTGAGGGTGCTTTTCACTTTTTCATAATACCAACCTTTGGACAGTGACAAACTGTAAAATGATCTACTTGTTGTTAACGAACACCAAAAGTGATTATGGCAATAAATGCCCTTTCAATCTCCCCCTTTTTGGTGTTCGATGACAACAAGTGATTTGCATGGAATAAAAATATATATGGGGCTCCCCCTGACTATGTGCAATAAGATAATTAAGTAAATCATGCATGGTAGATAGTATCAGCGACAACACACATAAATCTCACATGAGTTACAATAGATAGTGCACACAAGCACATAGTCACACACATGAACATCAAATAACACACATGAAGTTCAAAGTTCGAATATGGCAAATGAAGGCAGATAGTAGAAAATCCAAATCCCAAACCCATGCAAAATGATGAGAATGTCTTCTCCCCCTTTGGCATCGAAACGCCGAAAAAGGGAAAAAACCTAAGCTAGCGCCCCAGCAACTCAGTAGTCATCGTCATCCTCATCTCATCCTGGTCATCACCACCCTCATCATAGTCATCATCATCGTCTTCAGGGACAGCAGGCCCTTTGCCGTGAGGGCGAGAAGAGGAGCTACCCTAGTACCCGAAACCGGAGGTGACATCAGCAAAGGTCTTCCAATCCACCAGGCTATCCTGTTGGGCATTCCATGCCCCAAACGAGAGTGTGTGGTCAGACTCTGTGGACTGCTGAGCACCATGCTCATCGGTGTATTCATCCTCACCTTCCTCATTATCCCCATCACCTTGTTCCTTGATCTCCTTGAGGAGCTTTTCAATGTGACGGTTGCTTTGGTAGGATGCATGCTGCTGCTTATGGATGTCAATGTTATGCAACAAAGGGTCCTCTCCCAAAAGCTGGCCTTCTTGACCCGCTCATGTACATAGTCTCGAGTCATAGTAGGCATAGGGGCATTGGAGGCATTTTTCCTCCAAACTCTAGGTGGGGAGGGAGCCCTCTCAGTCTCAATCTCCTCATCATCATCCCCATAGCGACGTCTCGGAGTAGGCCCCATACGCCCCTTTTGCTGCAGTGAGACCATAGTGTGCTTAGTGAGGTGTGGTGGTATGCCAAGTGGAGAATCATGCTCCTGGGAGTTGATGAGCCTCATAACCAAGGGTGCATATGGAGGAGATTTCTTGTAAAGAATAGCATGGAACATCTCCTCGAAAATAAAATCCATCACATCAATAGGTGCAGCATCTGCCTCTGGTCCAGCATTGTAGATCCGGTGAGTGTGGTACAGAAGGTTGACAAGCCCACCCCTAATCGCATCATCATTCTCAGCACTTGGTGCAATGGTATGACGGAAAATCGTCAGCATAAGGTTGTAGAGAGTCTTGAGTCCCTTGGACCCCCCCCCACAACACCCTCGTCATACAGAGGTGCCAGCTTCAACTTGTTCTCACCCAGAGCTGTAGAGTGCATACGCAGCCCAGCGGGAGTGGATACTCCATGAAAGATCTCAAAGATGACATTGGGAAAGTCATGGAATGTAGCTGTGCAGAAAGTGGTACCAGACATCCAAACCATGGTCCTGTCTTGATCAGACCCAAACAAAACTATGGCATAGAACTGCTGTACAAGGTGGACATTGTAGTCTTCACGCAGCTCCATCAAGTTATATAGTCCCAGCTTCTCACAGATCCACAAAGCATCATTGAAGTAGGAGCTGAGGCGCATCTGATCAACACTCATGAACTTCTGAGGGCAGACATGTGATTTGGTGAGCACACCATACACATCCTTCATGAACACAGCCTGTTCCTTCCTCTAGAAACGAGGGTCCTCACTGGTACGAGGCAGCGCATATAAATCTATCTTTCTCAGCTCACGGTTCTCCTCTTTTGACATTTTGGCCAAGGACTGAAGGTTGTCATATTTGGCCTTCTTGGCACGGTCCTTTCGTTCAGCCCTCTCTTGGTCCCTCTTCAAATAGGCTGCATCACGTGCCTGTTGTTTATGGTTGGAAGGAGGCATAATAAACTGACCCTGAGCTTCATCATAGCGAGGATTGCCCCTTTGGGACTTGGCCTTGGTACGACGAGGATGACTAGAACCATCACCTATGAACAACGGTGAGGGAGATAGTATGGAGATGAGTATATATGTCCCAACAATGTAGTACAAGAGGTTTGATGCATTTCTGGTCTATTTTGATTCATCCACCACCGGAGTCTCCGCACCTCATACCGAAGTCTCCGGATCAGACCGGAGTCTCCGGTCCTGGAGACCGGAGTCTCCGGCCTGGACCGGAGTCGATCGGAGTCTCCGGCCTAGACCGGAGTCTCCGGTCCTTAGTTCGAAATCTCCGGTCGAGAGGCTCAGGCATGTGATGTGGAGATGCTGGTGAGGACGAATCTAGTAGATCGAGCAACGCAACAAGGCTAAAATACTAAAGTGCACGCAAACAAGTGATTCCAATGGACAAATCAGCACCAATCCTCAAAAACACATCTAGAGATGAACCCTATGAGAAAGATGAGAGGAGAGGTACCAGATCTGTCCATGGGATCAATTCCTCCGGTGGGAATGACCCAATGGAGGAGAGGAGAGGGTTGGCCGGCGGCACGGCGGATCCCGGGGGCTTCTTGACCTCTGGGGAGGAGTTTTGGAAGAGGAGGTGACGGGTTTGGAGGAAGGGGACGGGATGAAGAATGAGGAACTGCTATAACAGTTCACCCCGCCCCCCTACTTTAAGTGGCAGAAACCGTATGGATCGGAGACTCCGGTCTACACTGGAGACTCCGGTGCATGTACACTGGAGACTCCAGTCCTCCTTGACCAAAAGCTCCAGGATAGGTGTTTGGGGACATATATGAGAGATAGACAGGTTTAATATAGGGAGAAGGCTTGGATTAAGACATCAAACTGCGAAGAGCCAACAAGAGCCATAGGAATTCACCAAGCATATTCAGAAAAACTCCAAGAGACTAAAATCAAGCGAATGACAAACACGAGTAAGCGCCAACCTCTCAAGTTTGAGAGGGCGGTGGCCTTGGCCACCATATTTGAGTATACTCGGCTTGGCACCACGAAGATATATCTTGGGTCCATTACCGAAACTCATCATTAAGCTTACATATCACAAAATGATATTAAGAGGAATGATTTTGATTGCTTTGGGCATAATGGGGGGAGGGATGGTCCAATCAATTAGGACCGCACTCCCCCTATATCCATGCCTACACCTAAACCAAATATGGGTCGAAACATAGGTGAGAATGCAAGAAAATAAAGTCAAGCCCCTTGAATCTACGACATTTAGTTCATTCCTCAAATAGCAAAACCTTGCTTCATCAAGTGGCTTCGTGAAGATATCGGCAAGTTGATCTTTGGTTGACACATATGATAGATCAATATCACCTCGAGCAACACGATCTCTAATGAAGTGATGGCGAATCTCAATATGCTTTGTCCTTGTGTGATCCACCGGGTTGTAGGCAATCTTGATGGCACTTTCATTGTCACATAGAAGAGGAACTTTGTCACAATGGACACCGTATTCCTTTAAAGTTTGCCTCATCCATAGCAATTGGGTGCAAGCACTAGCAGTTGCCACATACTCGGCTTCGGCGGTGGAGAGAGATATACAATTTTGCTACTTAGAAGACCAACATACCAAGGACCTACCAAGGAATTGGCAAGCCCCGGATGTTGATTTTATATCATCCTTATCACCCGCCCAATCCGAATCCGTGTATCCACAAAGAGCAAATGTTGAGCCTGGAGGATACCAAAGACCATAAAATGGGGTATGAACTAAATATCGAAAGATTCTCTTGACCGCCATTAAATGGCTTTCTTTAGGAGCCGCTTGATATCTTGCACACACACCTACACACAACACAATATCGGGTCTAGATGCACAAAGGTAAATCAAAGAACCAATCATAGACCGGTATACCTTTTGATCCACATCTTTACCATTTGGATTTTGTTCTAGATGAGTCTTTGTAGCCATGGGAGTAGGAGCTCCATTTAAATCTTGCATTTTGAATCTCTTGAGCATATCTTGAGTATACTTGGCTTGATTGAAGAATGTCCCTCCTCTAAATTGCTTGATCTCAAAACTAAGAAATACTCTCAACTCCCCCATCAAGGACATCCGGAACCTACTAGACATAAGCTTTGAGAATTCATCATCAAAATCTTTGTTAGATGAGCCAAAGAGAATATCATCAACATATATTTGGCATACAAAAAGCTCCCCATTGACTTTCTTAGTGAAAAGAGTGGGATCGATTTTCCCAACCTGAAATCCACGGTCAAACAATAACTCTCTAAGGTGATCATACCACGTGTGTGGGGCTTGCTTGAGCCCATAGAGAGCCTTATCAGGTTTGTAGACATGGTTTGGTAAGTTGGGGTCCTCAAATCCCATGGGTTGCTTAACATATACCAACTCATTTAGTGGACCATAAAGAAATGTACTCTCTACATCCATTTGTTGCAACTTGAAGTTATGATGTGCCGCATAAGCAAGAAGGATACAGATGAACTCAAGGCGAGCCACAGGTGCATAAGTCTCTCCATAGTCAATGCCTTCAATCTGAGAGTACCCTTGTGCAACCAATCTAGCCTTGTTCCTTACTATAATTCCATGCTCATCTTGCTTGTTCTTGAATATCCACTTTGTTCCAATAACATTGCGGCAATCCTTTGGCTCCTCAACTAACTTCCATACTTTGTTTCTCTCAAAGTTGTTGAGCTCTTTGTGCATAGCTTCTAACCAATCCGAATCTTCAAGAGCTTCCCACACTTTCTTTGGTTCAATCATGGAGATGTGTGCTTGGTGTTCACTGAACCTCTTCAATTGTGCTCTTGTGGAAATGCCTTTACTTAGGTCACCAACTACATTTTGTAGAGAGTGGTCTCTTAATTCCAACATTCTTTCCTTTTTAGCTTCGCGACGAGCGTGGATCTTCGTGTTGTTTCTTGGGGGACCCTCTTCATCATTTTGGTCCTCGTCTTGACCATCAACTTGACCTTGATCATCATCGAAATCATTCTATTCATTGAGAGGCAAAGATTGACCTTGGTCTTGATCAAGTGCTCTTCTAGCATCAATTTGAGCTTGTCTCAAAGCAGTTTGTACATATCTTCCTTGAGTAATTGCCTTGGCACCACTTGACATCCTGGAGAATGAATCAAGCTCCCCTTGACTAGAGTTGTCACTATGATCATCATGTTGAGGGTCCATATCTTGTCTTTGGCTTGAGTCATTGCCCTCCTTGTGGATGGAGCTTGTTTTATGTTGTGAACATGAGGGCTCCACTTGAGTGGATCATAGTTCTTCTCGATCCGCCATAAGGGGTTCCTCAACGGGGCGGATATATCCCACACCCATTCTTCCTATGGCATCCTAAGGCATTTCATCATCTGCATCACAAGCATCAACACGCCCCCCTTAGGGACGATCATATTATTCGAAGGTCACACTACAAGATTCTATGACGGCTCCGGAGAGCTTATCATAGATTATATAAGTGTGAGATTCGAGACCATAGCCAACAAAAATACCCTCTAATGCTTTAGACTCGAATTTGGACAAACGAACACCTTTTATGAGATATAAACACTTACAACCGAACACCCAGAAGTAAGATATGTTGGGCTTGTTACCGGTAAGTATTTCATTTGGAGTCTTGTTGATTTCTTTGCGGAGATAGAGCCGGTTTGAAGCATGGAAAGCGGTGGAGATGACTTCGGCCCAAAAGTTGTATGGAGATTTAAACTCTGCCAACATGGTCCTAGCCATCTCAATAAGAGTCCGGTTCTTCCTTTCGGCCACACCATTTTGTTGAGGGGTGTATGCAGCGGAATATTGATGTTTATCCCCTCATCACTAAGGAAATCATTCAAGGTGTAGTTCTTGAATTCGGTGCCATTGTCGCTTCTTATAATCAACACGGGAACATTATATTGCCGTTGAACCAAGTTGATGAAGTCGATGAAGGTCTTTTGGGTCTCACTCTTCAACTTGAAGAAATAAACCCAAGAGTATCTTGAAAAGTCATCAAAAATAACCAAGCAATATTTCTTCCCACCAAGACTTGCATGAGATGGAGGACCAAAGAGGTCCACATGGAGGAGCTCCAAGATCTTGGTTGACTTGATGCGATTCTTAGGCTTGTGAGGAGCATCATGCATCTTACCTAGAACACATGCCCTGTAAACACGATCTTTGGCACATGAAACATTTTCTTTTAGTCCAACAATATGGCCCTCCTTGTGGAGACTTTGCAAAGTTCTCATATTCACATGGGCTAGTCGGCGATGCCATAACCAACCCACATCAGCCTTTCCGAATAAGCACAGCGCACTTGTAGTGGCTTGCCCCGAAAAGTCCACCACATACAAGTCATGTTCGACGTACCCAACAAAAGCGACCTTGAGGGACTTTCTCCACATGAGGACCACAATATCATCATCTATAAAGACGACAAAGCCCATCTTTCCAAGAGCATAGACTGAAAGTAAATTGTAACCAAGGGTCTCAACACGCATGACGTTCACGAGTGTAATGTCGTGAGCAACCACTACCTTGCTGAAACCCATTACCTTAGACTTTGACTTGTCGGCATATGTAACAGATATTTGATCATCATTTGGCCTTAGATCTTGGACAATAGAAGAGCTTTCGGTCATATGACTTGCGTAACCACTATCAAGCACCCACTTTGACCCTCCGGAAGCATATGTCTCCGTTCCTCTTGCCATAAGGCAAGTGATGTTCTTGACGGGAGAATTATCATTTGGAGAATCGAAGAGTGAGAATGTCGGAGTAAAAGTAGTGGCTAGAGCCGCCACACCATTAGAATTTTCCTCTTCCTCATCTTCATTGTCGGAGGAGTATTCTTCATGAGTGATCAAGAAAATTTCTCCCGACTTCTTGTTGATGGGATTCTTCTTGATGAAGGGTTTCTTGTAAGGTTCTTTGAGAGTCTTCTTCAACACAAGCTTACCCCCATGATCTTATCTCTTCTCATAGGGGCAACTTGCCACAAAGTGATAGCGGTCACCACAATTGAAGCAAGTTCTCAATCTAGTAGTATTTTCTCTTTTCCCATTTGGGTTGCTTCTTTGTTGCATTTCCATCTTGGCCTTGGCGGGATTCTTCCAAAACTTATTTGCATAGAAGGCCATATATTGACTATGAGCAATCTTGACTTCATCGGGGTGGTCCATGGAGAGGCCTTCATCACTATCATTTTCATCCCCATGGTCCGCAACTTTGGCCTTCAAAGCAACATTGACAACGTTTCTCATACCAAGGGCACGAGCACGGGCATCTTTGGCATTCTTGGCAGCAACTTTGAAAGAGGCCATCTCTTGCATAACTTCATTGGAGGTCATGAGATGGTAGTTGTGTCTTCCTTGAAGGCTCTTCAAGTCGGTAGGCTCAAAGGTCATGAGTGCAATCACATATTTCCTTTTTATCCATGCATCATCCACATGTGAGGCACCCACGTTTCTAAAAGCGGTGGCAGTGGTCTTGAGCCTTCGGTACATGTCCTCATGATCTTCACCTTCCATCATGTAGAAGCCTTCGGATTCATTGCTTAGAGCATCATATCGGTTCCTCCTCATACTCTCATTTCCAACAAACAATACAGTGAGGGCATCCCAAGCTTCCTTGGCAATGCTAAAGTGCTCAATGTGTGGATAATCCTTTGTACCCAATCCTTGTTGAATCATATGCAAGGCAGTGGCATTGAGTTGAGACAAACCTGGATCCCAAATAGAATAGCGCGCTCGTCGAGTTCCTCCGTGAGAATAGGGACATATTTGCCTGGCAACCTGCCGACATGAAAGGTGTACCTAGGGAACTTGCCGAGCACAACTTAAACATTGATCCAAAATGCAAACTAGTGAAGCAACCTCTACGAAGCTTTGGAGATGAGAAGAGATGCACCATTGGCAAAGAGATAGCTAGATTACTTAAGGCTAGATTTATCCGAGAAGTCCTTCACACCCAATGGGTGGCAAATCCTGTACTTGTCCCCAAAAAGGGAACCAATGAATTAAGAATGTGCGTTGATTACACCGGATTGAACAAAGCATGTCCCAAAGATCCGTTTGCTTTGACTCGCATTGACCAAGTCATTGACTCGACGGCTGGCTCAGAACTTTTGTGTTTTCTCGATGCATACTCAGGATACCACCAGATCAAGATGAGGAAGTCGGACCAATTGGACACTTTGTTCACTACCCCATACGACACGTTTTGCTATGTCACGATGCCCTTTGGGCTGAAAAACGCAGGTGCTACGTACCAGCAGACAATGCAACGTTGCCTACACGACCAAATTGGTCGGAATGTTCACGCCTATGTGGACGATATCGCGGTGATGTATAAAAAGTCAAATGACTTAATCTCCGACTTAAAAGAAACCTTTGATAATCTCCAGAAATACAACATGATGCTTAATCCTAAGAAGTGCGTCTTTGGGGTTCCAGCTGGCAAATTGTTGGGTCTCATCGTTTCCCAGCGCGGAATCGAGGTCAACCCTGAGAAAATCAAGGCCATCTTAAACATAAACCGTCCGACATGCCTAAAGAACATTCAACAACTAACAGGTTGTGTTTCACCAGTTAGTCGGTTCATTAGACGACTTGGAGAGAAGGCTCTGCCACTGTACAAGTTGCTAAAGAAGGCGGAAAAATTCACGTGGATGGACGAAGCAAATGCAGCATTGAAGCAGCTCAAGGAGATTCCTTCCTCAGCGCCTATCCTTGCACCGGCCGAGCCTGGCGAGCCCCTGTTAATATACATGGCGGCAACCAACTGGGTAATCAGCATCGTCGTCGTGGTAGAGCGGAAGGAACCAGGCTACGAGCACGGAGTTCAACGACCAGTTTACTATGTAAGCGAGGTCTTGACGGAGTCCAAGCAGCGTTACCCGCACTACCAGAAGATAGCTTATGGAGTATTCCTTGCTTCACGGAAGTTAAGGCACTACTTTCAGGAGCACCCAATCACAGTGGTGAGCAAGACTCCACTATCGGACATTATCAACAACAGCGACACTACGGGAAGGGTCGCGAAGTGGGGCATTGAACTTGCCGCCTTCGAGATCACCTACAAGAGACGCGACGCTATCAAGTCACAAGCCTTGGAGGATTTTGTTGCAGATTGGACGGAGATGCCAGATGCTACTCCGTTGCCAGAACTAGAGTACTGGGTGATGCACTTTGACGGATCAAAGCTGCTCAACGGCTCGGGGGCTGGTGTATTGCTACAGTCACCAACAGGAGACAAGCTACACTACATTCTGCAGAACCACTTCGAGGCTACAAACAACATGGCGGAGTATGAAGCACTCATTCACGACTACGTGTAGCCAAGGATATTGGCATCAAGCGCATAGTTTGCTGTGGAGATTCGGACTTGGTTGCCCAGCAGGTTGCTGGCACCTGTAATGCGTGGAACCCTATGATGGCGGCATATCGAGACGAAGTGGACGAGATAGCCAAGAGCTTCTTGGGCTACGAAGTCAAGTATGTACCTAGGGAGCAAAACGAGGCTTGGATCAGGGCGCAAACGAATTCCACCAGGAGTTTTCCTAGAGAATTTGCGCACACTATCCGTGAAGGTATCCTGCATCGACAACCCGGATAGATCCGACTCTTTCGTCAACATGGTGACAAAGGTCCCTCCGACTTGGACAAAACCATTCATGGAATATCTCGAACACGGAACTTTGCCCGACGACGAGGTCGAAAACGGCAAATAGTACGACGAGCAAAGGGTTATACCATAATCAACGGGCAACTCTACAAAAGGAGCACTACTGGTGTATACCTAAAGTGTGTTTCCCAGCTAGAGGGAATGGAAATCCTACGCGAAATCCACCTCGGAGATTGTGGGCATCACGCCGCTCCTCGATCGTTGGTCGCGAAAGCCTTCCGGCAGGATTCTACTGGCTGACCGCGAAGGCGGATGCCGACAAGCTGGTTGATACATGCATGGGATGCCTGTATTATGCCTGACAACCACATGTTCCTGCTGAAGAATTGCGAACAAAACCAATAACTTGGCCGTTTGCAGTCTAGGGGCTAGACATGGTGGGACCATTACAGATGGCACCATGTGGGTTTACGCATCTGCTTATAGCAGTCGATAAATTCACTAAATGGATAGAATCTAAACCCATTAGAAATCTTGATGGGGCAACTTCCCTTAGGTTTGTCCGGGATCTAGTGGTGAGATTTGGTCTCCCACATAGCATTATCACCGACAACAGCAGCAACTTGTCACATGGAGAAGTGTAAGCTTATTGTTGGGAGAAGGGCATCCGACTTGACCTTGCATCTGTGGCACTACCACAATCCAATGGTCAGGTTGAGCGAGCCAATGGATTAATTCTGCAGGTAATCAAGCCACGTCTTGAGGCACCGCTACATAGAGCAGCTGGAGCCTGGGCGGAAGAATTGCCATCTGTATTGTGGAGTTTACGAACAACACCCAACAGATCCACCGGCTACACCCCTTACTTCATGGTATATGGAGAAGAAGCCATCCTGCCTTCCGACAAACTTCACGATGCACCAAGAGTTTCCGCCTACGACGAAGATGACGCTGAAGAATCCAAACGCCTAGATGTGGACCTTCTCGAGGAGGAGCGCATTTTGGCATGCCAAAGATCCGCCATCTACCAGCAGAAGCTACGCAGCTACCATAGTTTCCGCGTTCGGCATCGCTCGTTTAAAGAGGGGGATTTGGTGCTCCGACCGTTCATCATAAGAAAGGCACTACTCAATGGGTCTTACTACCGCGTTGACAATCGTGAACTGAAGGATAGACCCAATGGGGATCATAAGCGTAAGCGACGTGACCCGGATGATGACTACCCGGAGCTTGATCGGCCATGGATCATAGCACAGCTACGTCACTTAGCATTTTTATCTAATTGTGTACCTCTTATATGATCAATGAAATAAAGCTCTCTGGTTCACTCATATTTCTGAGTCTTTTACCTCCTTTAGTGTTCATTTTTGGATCATGTAAAACCTTTATGCACAAGTTTTGCGATTGCACTTGTCAAAATTCTTCCTACAGGTGTTAGCTTAAGTTTTCTGGTCTACACGTTCTTTGTCGTTTTTATGTGGATTATGGAGTAGTGACTTTTGGCACTTATTGTCGGCGATTTTGTGCTTAGGTTATTGACGGTGCCATTGGGTATCATCACCTGAGCGCATGGTTCCGACAACGAGTATTCCCACTCACGAAAGGTCAAGCATAAGAACCAAAGTAATGGATAAGCCAGCACTTGCTTAAAAAATATATACATGCTGGAAACTGGTTCTTAAGTAGCAGGACATACAACATTGTTTTCTGCCTTAAGATTAAATACATAGTTTTTTCTGCATACGCATCAAAGGTAAAACAAATATTACAAGTTGTTTTTCATTCCTTTGGAGCAGGCGACTTAGAAGCAGCGTCATCAGCAGCAGGAGAGCCACCATCGAAGTCGGCGGTGTGAAGGGACTCAGAGGAGCTTTGGTTGCCGCTATCGATGGTGTTCATCGGCACGAAGATGTTGATATCGACTAACTCGGCGACTCTGGTGTCATAGCCCGCGAGTGACGATAAGATGGATTCATGATTAATCTCTTTGTCATCATCATATACCTCGGGAATGCCAGAGCTCACCGTGTCGATGTCGGCATCTTCATAGTGTGCCTTGACCATGTACAGCGCCATCCTTGCACCAGCCCGCGCACATGAATCTTTCCAGCTAGTGATACGCTCAGGGGGTCGGCGCAGAATCTCCGAGTACTTCGGCACAGAATCCGACGCCTTGATATTAATTTGGAGGGGCTTGGCGATCTCTTTGGCTTGCGTGATGGTGGTGTTGATGAAGTTGCCGGCAAGAACCATGCATTCCTTGGCTGGAGGAGGCGAACTGTTTAAACCCATAGGAGCTGCAAATTCCAACAAGGAGCAGATGAGTTCAAAAATTCAAAGTATCCAGACTACAAAAAATCCAAGGCGGAGAAAAACTTACTGAAGATGCTGGCCTCAGCCTGCTAGAGGGTGTCCGCCAAGGATTCCTTTTCTTGTTGGAGGAGCTTATGTGCCTCATGATGGCGTTGATTCTGCTCGTCGGCAGCTTTCTTCTGATCCTTTAAGATCGCGATCTCCTCCTTCAAGCGGTTGGTTTCCTCGATGGCGGAGTCCTGCAGGACTTTCATGGATTATTTGTGTATCTTCAGCATGTCCTTCCTCTCTAGCTTAAGGATCTTGTTCTCGCTATCCAGCTCTTGAATGTGCTTGGATTGCTCGACAATATCCTTGGCCTTGGCAATGGTTTCTGCAAGTCGGAGAAAGCAAAATACATAGTGAGTACTCGGATATTATGGGCACAAAACCAAGTCGGAATGCGAAAAAGAAAACAGACGCTTGCTCTTGGTGATCTGTTCCCTCAAGAAGGCAGTTTTACCCTTTTCAGCTTCCAAGTCTGCGCGCATATTCCGATACTTGTCGTTGGCCAAGCCCCTCCGAGCATTCTCGTTCTGTGGAGAAAAGGAAAAAGTTAAACGTTGTTTGGTATGCTTGGAGCATCTAGCTTGAAAAAATTCACCTAGACGCTTGGGGGCTACAGCGAAGAGTTTTTAACTTAGCAATATGCTTAGCTTTTCTGTAAGCATCTAGTCGGAATCAATTCAGTTCTCGATTAGAAGCTTGGGGGCTACAGTATAAAGTTTTTTAACTCGGATATATGCTTAGCTTTTCTTTAAGCATCTAGTCGGAACTAATTCAGTTACAACTAGAGGCTTGGGGGCTACAGTATTGAAATTAATAAACACTGTGTATGCTACTCTTAAAGCATTTAGTCGGAATATTTCATTCCACCTATATGCTTGGGGGCTAAGTATTCTAGCTTAGTCACTCTTAGAGCATCTAGACGCAAAGACCTATGGTTTTCCGTCTACATCCTCGGGGGCTACAGTGGGATATTCATATGAAATGCAAAAGGCAAATAAATCTTACAAGTGCAATAATCTTGAGGTTAGTAGCACTCTCGGCCATCATCTTGCCAAAGGATACGCTGTTTCCTTGCAAGATCTCTGCTTGATGGAGGATCTCCTCTAGACCGCACGTCGGAGATGTCGGCGTCGCACCAGGAGCCAAAGTAGTGCTATCCGGCATAAGTACCGGGTAGACAATCTTTGGACAAACTATGGCTTTCTTGGGTGCAGGGGCGCCGCCTACGACAGAAGCACCTGCTTCCACCACCGCCTTACTGCTACCGATGGCATCCTTAGCCGGAGCTTTAGCCATTTGGTGGGAGGCAATCTCCTGCGTCGCCTGCTCGGCGACAACAGCGACCTCGGTAGAGGCACCTGAATCCACTTCCATGGCAGAAGGGCCAGATGCTTCCTTAGCTTGTGAGCTTGTCGGGGCAGACGAGGGCTTGACGGAGGGAGTGGAAGGGGCGATGGCGGGAGATGCGTCGCGATGCAGCATGTCCTTAATGGTTCTAGAAGCCCACAATGTTTTGGAGGTCTTCTTCAGGCTAGTCGTGGCTTTCTTCCTGAAACGTGCAAAGTGCATAAGTACTGGAGCAAGACAGATGAATAGGCAATGTCGGAGAGAAATAAGCTTACACAAGTGGGGTTGCTTTGGCAAAGGGGATCCCAGTAACTTTTCTCTTCTCCTCTTCCAGGGCGGCGGTAGTCTTCTTGGAGGCTCCACCCTCCGTCTTCTTCTTCTTGC
Source organism: Avena sativa (assembly GCA_916181665.1). Lineage (NCBI taxonomy): Eukaryota > Viridiplantae > Streptophyta > Magnoliopsida > Poales > Poaceae > Avena > Avena sativa. Next base: position 177,831,012 of record OV702284.1, on the reverse strand, counting down.
CTCTGTCGGGAGCGTCAGAGGTGGAGCTCTTCTGCTTTCGCGCCAATGGAGCATCATCGTCGGACACGACCGTGACTTCCTTCATCTTTGGATCGTAGATTTGAGCAACCATGCTATCCTCCTCTAGACCGCTAAGCTATTAAGTAAGAAGTCACCGTGTTAGATGGGATGAAAATAGCTAGACGGAAGAACTGGAGTATATGTCATACACGAAAAATAAACACCTACCTTTGGGCACTTGCCGTCTACGAGCATGTCGTAGGTGATGGTGAAGAGACGCTTCTTGTCCTTCACCTTGACGATGTCCTTGAGGCGGAGCTTGATGGAGTCACTTGAGCAATTGTGCACGGAGATGCGGAGACTATCCCTTCTGTCGCTGGTATACTCATGCACGAGCTTCGCGCGGTGCTGCAGAGGTTGGATTCACCTGATGAACCTGCACATGGCTAGGTCCAAGCCGGTCAAACCCGTCTCTACGAACCATTCTATCCGCCTTATGGCGCGGGAAGCATCAAGGTCGGAGGGAAGGGAGGCCTGGGATCTCCATGACGAGGCTTCAGCGGCGGCTCCGTCAACGAAGTCCGGGTATGTTACTTCTCAGGCGGCCAAAGGGATATCTGGGCCGTAGAAGTAAGTACGCTGCCAGTTTTTACAGGACTCGTGACCGACGATGTCGGGGAACCGCCGGCCAGGACGGATCTTGAAGCTTATAGTGCCACAATTTCTAAGTTCCTCCTTACTGGCTCCGGCTTCATGCTTGACGGTGAAGAAATAGACGAAGAAGTCTAGCCTAGTCTTAATCCCTAGATAACCCTCGTAGAGCGCCGCGTAATTGCTAAGCGCTAGAATGCTATTGGGAGAGAGGTTTTGGGGCTGGACTCTATAGTGTTTTAGAACCGAAAGGAAGAAGTTAAAGATGGGCAGGGAGACGCCGCGTACCAATTGGGATTTGAGGTACACCTTTTCTTTGGCTTGGGGAGAAGGTGTCACCTCGCCGGCCGGTGCCGCCCGCCAGGCGAGCCCCTCCGTCGCAGGGAGGTAGCCCTCGGCGATCAGCTCCTTGATATCGCGGTCCGTGATATCTGAACCGCGCTAATCGCCCTTGTAGGAGTCGAGCTCCTCCTCCAACGGCTCCAGCGCCGCTGGGTTATGGTCGCCGCCTGTGGACTCCACCACCGCCGAGACGGGGATGACCAAACCCTCTGGGGGCACGACGACGGAGCTCGCCGGCTTCGCCGTGGCTTCGATCGATGCCGCCATGGAAGGAGTAGTGCTGCTGCTAGCCATTGGGTGAGTTTGGAGGTGACTGGCGAGGATTGGAGCTAGGGTTTTTCGCGAAGATTGCGCGGAGAGCTCGAGGGGACGCTGGAAGAAGGAAGAAGACAATGCGAGGAGATAATGAGGTGAAAAGTAAAAAATTCCACCGCAGTTACTATTTATGATCTCCAGCATCAAGATTCGTGCAGCTTGATCGGACGGTTGCCGCGTAGACGACGTGTGCGCGAACGTGCGCGGAAATTTCGCCATGTCCTAACCATCGCCGCCAACGGTTCGAATCGCTCGCCGGGAAAATCGGACATGATTGCGTTCTCTACATGTGTGAGTTATGAGGCGTCGCTGACCTACACCTACGTCGCCCTAGCTGACATAGGCAGATGAGCCGTCACATCGGAAGATTCCGGCATGGATGGATGTAACATCCCAGCATTTAGGACCTAATGAAGGGTATATTTAGGAATATGATTTGTTGCATGCATTCATCTATGAAAATGTGGGTAAAATTTTCGCCAAATAAAAAAACCTAAGTGATCAATGTTTCTTTCATACTTTGAGATTAGGTTTAGTCTTAAAGGATGATTGTTATAAACTTTGAGATGATCTTAAGGAGTTATGTGTTTTCAAATGGATTTGAAATATTAGATTTGAGTCTTTGAATTATAATTCAAATGAATTAGATATAAAGTTTAGATCTTAATTCAATTAAGAGATAAATTACAGCTTGAATTCTATCCAAAGATAAACAATAATGAATATAAAGTCTATTTCTTATCATCAATACATATAATGAAGTTATAAAATTATAACTTATTTAAATCATCCACATAACTTACAAAAGTAAATTTACAAAGAATAGGAATATTCTTTATTAATAATAATATAATCTTTATTACAATGTAATAAAATAAAGATTACATGAATAATAAAAGAAAATTACAAAAGAATAAGAAAATTACAATGGAATATTTACTAACTATCCTATATCTAAATCTAAACTAAATCTTCATCTTTATCTTTGTACCTACAAAACAAAGACTAAATAAAAAATAAAAGAAGATTAGTGTTAGTATTATTTCTCTCAGACATGTCAGTGAAATGCAATTGACAAATTCATCATTGAGAAATGTTATAAAAGTGGAAAGTTTGACCAATAGGAAAGATACCATCTTTCATAAAATCAAAACCAGAAGTCAGATGACAGCCAAGAGGGACAAATTCACCAGCCACATGAAAGTAACCAGGTAAAAGTAAATATTCAGATTCTGAACATATCCACAAGTGCATAGCAGGCACACAAGCTGGACACACACCAGCATGCATATGGTGTGATGTCCACCTCACAAGCATAGCCCAATCTCACAAAACAACAACACAACCGTGGGGGGCACTAGTGCATCACCCTACTACACAGCACACAAGAACATCCAATGTAGAAAGCAGCTAAACCAAGCACCACGGCCAGCAACTACACCAACCAAGGATCAACCAAACATCACCAGGATGGTGACATAAGGAGGGGAATGGATCAGGTGGACAGCAAGATCAAGCCTAGGAGCTAGGAGGAGCAGGCTAGCTCAAGAGCAAGCACAGGAGTCCAGCAAAACCAGATCAAGATCATCATCATCAAGTTACTACACCATCATCAGATTCTGTGGTGAGTTTCATAAAACCTTCACATAATCTAATCATCTTATTCAGAGAAAGCATGTGTTGTTTTATAAAACAAACCCTCATAAAGCACCCAAGTGGGTTGAATCCATCATAGGGATTTCTTTTAAACTAAAGGCAAACAACAAAGTACCAAGATCCAACCAGAGCTCAGGGCAACATCCTTGCTCTGGTTATCAAACTATATTTTACCATTCAATCATGCATATACCTATGATCTATTTCTAGGCACATCCCTAAAGGAAGGGTAGAACCTTAGGAACAAATCCATAGGATCCATAACATGATCAAGCTCACTATCAATTTTCCAAAGCTTTGATTCAATAAAGAATAGCTGGTACCACTACCAGGACTATCTAGATGAACCAATTAGATAAGATTTGAATCCCTAAGACTCAGACCAACATCATTGGTCTTAGGGAATTCAAATAAGAGCATCTATATTTATCTTTCAGAGCCAAGATTGTCTTAAGCCTAAACTAACCAAATCCATGGTTTAGAATCAAACTTGTGTGCCATACATGATGGTGTCACAAGAACAATACAATATGAATCAGGAAAGACAGTAAATCATCATAGATTCAGACGATCAACTAACTAATCATTTTCCTGTAAACAGGAATCATAACTAGGATATTCCTATGATACACTTTACTGTTTGAGATCATAATGATCTCAAACCACATGTTAAATCCCAAGCTAACAACACTAAGACAGTAACTATATCTTATCATAATCATGACCATGAATCAAATAAACAGTGGAAAGCTATCAGATCATTAGCTTAACCAAGCATGTATCCCAAACAACAATATCATCTTAATCAGATGCAATCTAAGCATCAAATCATCTAGTAAGCCACCAGGAACATCATCTATCATTTTTAAGCTACAAGCTTTAGGCCAATAAACATTTAGCATGTGTATAGTCCATCCAAACATGAATCAATTCATCCAGTACATGAACAAGCACATAGCAGGAACCCTAAATTGATGATCATATTAATCTGAATCAGACAATAGCAAGAGAGGACACATCCAACATCTAGCATCGAATCAGCAAGCACAGAAAGCACCAGGGGGAAGGAACCAAACTCACCGTAGGTCCTCACTGAAGTAATTGAAGAGGAAGCAGATTGGCCGACAAACCCGCAGCGGCACAGGGAGCACCCAGGGGGAGCTGCAACCTGCACCAGCCACGGTGGCGGCCACAGCAGCACACGAATCCACCACACCACCACAGGCGAGACCACGACGGCGGCAGTAGCACTTGAACACATGCCAAACCCCAAACTCTAGGGTTCAGAGAGGCATCGACCCATTGCAGGAGAGCCCCAAGATCAAATCCAATTGGATAGAACAAACGAGCCTCTTCGACAACCCCCAATTGCACCATGGCGGCGACCAGAACGGCTGACGGAGGAGGAAATCGACGGTGGCTTGCCGGCCACGAGGTCGGGGTCAGAGGAGGAGAGGATAGGATCGAGGGAGAGAGAGAGAGGCAGTGAGGAGTGGGCTGAGCTAGGCCAGACCCTTCGGGGTGGCTCTTTTGTCTAGAATTAATGGGCCACTAGGGCCCAATAAGAATAATTAGCCCAAAAACAATTCCAGGCCTGTTTCAATAAAAATAAAAGACCCAAATACCCTTGGACTTAATAAAATTCTAGAAAATAAAATAAAACTCCAAAAATTATAAATAAAATATTTTTGGATTCACAAAAATCCAAACTATTCAAATAAATTAAAATACAAAATTTTAGACATTTAAATTTTATTAGGAATTTTGTAAATTATATATTCCTTATTGAATTTTACAAAATTATTGATGGGTGATAAAATTAATTAAAATTAACTTTCATGATGTATTAATATTGTAGTATTTTAGAAAAATACTAAATAAATATTTAATCACCATTTTTAATGTATAATTAATAATTCCTAAAATAATTATTAAATCAATAAAAGTCAAATAAAAGGAAAATAAAATAAAATAACCCAATATATGTTATAAATATTAAAAAGTAATATTTATAAATCATTTATTACTAAAAAGGAACTTTTTGGGGTAAATGCATTACATTACTTGCATAATCATCTTTGCTTCTTTAAATATTGTCCTTACCAGGCAATAATGATGTTTTTGTAGAATAAGAAGCTCAAGGTCCAGTGCAAGCATCAGACTTCACTACCTTTTCATCACAAGGCAAGTTCATCACTTTCTCATGTCCTTTGAAGAGTCTTTATCAAAGTATTTGCAAATTGTGTGTTATCATATATGCTATAAAAGAAAAAAATATTATTTTCATAAATAAAGAAATCATAGATATCATCCTAAGTGGTGATATAATGGAGCAATAGAACTTAGGGTTCTATTTGCAACAATGCTGATCAAGTAGGGACTTAATAACCCCTAACATCAGTGATTCTAGCGTCGTATATTACGCGTTAGCCATGAGATTTGGAATGGGACAGAGAAGTCAGCTGTATCTTCTTCCTCTCGCATGAAGCCGGATGTGCAGGTCGTGGCTGTTATCCTCGTAGCATGCATATTAATTGGTAATTCGTAGAGGATATGCAGCATATGGGTGGGTACCCTCATCGTCCCACGATAGTTCTGGCATCTAACGGTTTGTACAAACCATTGCCGTAATTCATTATGTGGGCATGGTGTACACCAAGGAGGCATGCGGGGTCGCGAAGGGGGCAGTGATTGGCTTGGACCAACTACTAGGCCCCACATCATGGAATTGTGGACGGGAAAGTATGCCCGGTTGTGCAACAAGGAGTTGATCTCTCATGGGTAAAGTAACGCACCTCTGCAGAGTGTAAGAACTGTAACTTGTTACTCCCTGTTTCGGGAAGGAGCTACGAACACGGCAGGAAAGGAACTCCATGAAAGTTCTGGTCAACCTGTGAAGGCTGATTGTCATAGTTTTTCAGAATAAAATCAATCTTTGAAGAAAGATTTACAAAAACTGCATAGTTCCAAGGATTTATAATCCGAGGTGGTAGTTAGAGCATCAAACTTCCCACCTTGCATATAATGAACTTGTTGGGTAACGCTGTTACTCATTCTTTCCTTTGATCCCTTGCTTAGACTCTGAGGATCCCGAAGACGTGCCAATGTATGCAGCCGAATGTCAAGAACATGTGTTCTACGAGGAACCTGATCTGTCCAAAGGATTTGAAGGAGTGGATTACGAGATCCACTACGGTGTCGATGAGAACGAGTCAAATTAAGTACCTAGTTAGTAGTAACTAACGGAGCCGAGCAGCATGAACTCTATAGAATAAGCTGCTGAGCTCAACTCCTAATCGGACTTGCTACTTTTAAATTCCGCAGAAACACTTTATATTTTGGTTTGTAGTTGAATCTTTTGGAAGTCTTGAACTTCCGGTATTGTAATAATAATAATGTGTGTACATTTGTAATAAGGACCCGCAATGTTTCTGTTGTACCACTCTAAGGGATGTGATATTTACGGAATGGTGTTCTATGGATGTCATGTCAACGTCTATAGTGTACTACACATGCAGTGGTATGCTGGGTTACCGCAATGGATCCAGTCCGGCTACGGAAGAGTACGATGGAAGATTCAGCATTTCTCCGACTTATAAGTGGAAGACGGAGAAAACATTGCATGGTTCTTTGGGAGGACTACAAGATATTGCTTGACGATTTGCCGACATCCATCTAGACGGAGCATTCCACGTGAAGAGGCAAGACGACGCAAGATCTCAGAGTTCTCTGGGGCTATTGTTGGGATATGCTATATGGGTATCCTCATAGCATGTCTCCTATCCGAATAACCCGGGTGGCCCACAGTTGGTAGCATGGCCCATGGCCTGCTGGGCGGCCCAGTTAGATGGATCCAGTAGGGAGGCCCATGCCGGATAAAGGAATGCTATGGTTAGAGTCACCGACGTACCCGGAGCCTTGGAGTGCAAGATACATAAGACTAGTGATAGACGGTGTAGGACTCTGTAACCTGTCCGGCTAGGACTTTTCCCTGTAACCCTAGGACCTGGCGACTATATAAGTCGGGCCTATGGGAGCCTTTAGGGCATCGATTCATACAACCTCGCACAGTGAACCCGTCCCTGTAACTCGGCGTATCGCCCTTATAGTGATTTATAGCAGGAGTAGGATTCCGCCACCGTTGTGGGATCTGAACCTGGGTAAGCTGTGTTACCTCGTACCCGTCAACCGTCCGCCTTCCCCAACGTCTCTAAACACGCACTATGAGGACCCCTCCATGGTGTACTCGTCGGCAGTACCACGACACTATTGACAACCTCTCTTCTTGTCAAGTTGTTTGGATCCCCAATAAAGATTCCATGCTCGATGATGTTCCATAGTTCAATGCAAGAGCTGCGCATATGAGTTCTCATTAGTGATTGCCATTGAGAAAAAGTAGCAGATTCTTCAAGCTTAGGTGGGTCACCTCTATTGTATACATGAGGGTGAGGGATTGGAGGGTCAGGAGAGTACCATGAATCACAGTGCTTACCCTTCCCCCCCCATCATTTTGTGTGGAGGAATTAATGTTGTCTTGTTTACCCCTTACCATCATATCGTCGGGGGATACCGGAGTATTCCCTTTATGTAAAACGGATGGAGGATCCTCTTGACGAGAGGGGGATGATGAGCCATCTTTGTCTTTAAGAAGTTGCTCAAGCATCTTCTTGACTTTGTTGACCAAGGAAGAGCTCAATCTTGTTTCCAAGTTTTTGAGATCTTTCCATGGTCACCGTGGTAGGCTCACCATCACCATCCCCTTCGCGGCTACCCATATTCTCTTAGGCGGTAAAGCCCAATTAAAGAGCCGAGGCTCTGATACCAATTGAAAGTATCGTATGGGCACCTAGAGGGGGGGGGGGTGAATAGGTGCTACTTAAAATTTTCTTCTTTTTCAAATTAGTGTTTGACAAGAAAGGTAAATTCTATAGATTATGCAACTATGGTGAATTTACCTATATGTCAACAAAGCAATAACTATCACAACACTAAGAAAGAACAAGTAAGTAAAGTGCGATAAAGGATAGAAGTAACCAAAGGAGTGGACGCGGAGACACAAGGATTTGTTTCCCGTAGTTCCTTCCTTTTGAGGGGAAGTATGTCTACGTTTGGAGAGGGGGTGGTTTCAAACCACCAGCGCCACGAGAGGCCTCCCTTGTTCTCCGATGAATCTCACCCCAACGGGATCGATCCACCTTCCACTATATCGGCAACCTTCGAGGTGGAAGCCGACACCTTTACAACAAGTTCGGGGCACACATCCACAACTTAATTGGAGGATCCCAAATACAAGCAAGCTGTCAAGACAAATCAAAGACAAATTTGTAAGAACCAATCAAAGTTAGGGTTTCCAAAGAAACACTAGAGCTTGGGGGCCCTCAAGTGAATGAGGGGAAAATGAAGATATCTCTTGGTGAAGCTGTAGATCAAGGTCTCCTCCTTCGATTCTCCAAAGATCAATGACTTTGGATGGTTGGATGGAGAGATTTTGTAGATTTGGTGGCTCTAATGGAGTTGGTGTTCTTGAGCTCTAATGGAGTTGGTGTTCTCGAACAACTGGAGGAAGAAGATAAGGGTCCCTTTTTATAGGCATATCCCTCCACGAACCGTTTTCTGACCATTGTAGAAAAGTCAGACCGGAGACTCCGATCTGTAGACCGGAGACTCCGGTCTACACCGGAGATTCCGGCCAATCTCCGAACCAGCCTCCGGACCGCCCATCTGAATGACCCAGGCCATCCATGACCCAACAAGACCGGAGACTCCGGTCTTCAAACAGCGGAGACTCTGGACTGAGCCAACACCGGAGACTCCGGGGTATCCTCCGGACAGGGATCTGGACCCTCATACAGTATGTCCCAGCCCAGATTCTGAAGTCACCCCTGAAGACAGATCTGGAACCTCCGGACCACAACGGAGACTCCGGTCTGGAATTTCTAGAACTGTGTCACATGAGTATGGACTTTTCCCAAGCGTGAGGGTGCTTTTCACTTATCATAATACCAACCTGTGGACAGTGACAAACTGTAAAATGATCTACTTGTTGTTAACAAACACCAAAAGTGATTATGGCAATAAATGCCCTTTCATTAGTGATATTTTGAGTAGGACTTTCATGGAATTTTTACTAAGTATATATATATATGCTATGCCATGGGAAATCCTAGTAGATGATGCCTTAGTAGAATTTTCCCTAAGTTAAGATTCTTGCTACTATCATGATTAGCTTAGCTAATAGTAAACAAGGGTGGATTATTCATGCTATGATATTACTAAGTCTTTTGACTTATGTTTTTTGCTTAATAAAACAACTATGTGAATGAATCAATGGAAAGAATGGTTTTTGTTGAGTGGTTACCCAGGGGTAATACCTGGTGTATCTCACATGTGGAAAGCCACCCAGGAACAAAGAGATTTGAGATGTGAAGTGTTGAGAAGCTTCTAGTGCAGCCACATGGCATATGGGCTCTGCCTGGATCATATAGGTTTCAATAACTTAGCTAGATGGATAGAAGGTGGTAGGGGTGATAGGTTGGAACGCGTCCATTTGGTCTAAGGGAAGGCTTCTAAAAGATCTTGTCTCGATGCATGTCGAGTCTTGTGGGGAAAGTGCACCACCTCTCGAGAAGGAAAAATCTAAGTACTTAGCCGTGTCCCCGACAATGCACAATTTGAGCATCAAGGCATTGAAGCTATCAAGGATCTCCTCATCCCAATTTCTAAGTAAAAAACTTGTGGTTGAACAAGGGTTAAAGGATTCCAATTTTCAATTGTTAGATTCCTTGGGTGATTTTGACAAAAAAAACTTAGTGTTTCAACTTATAAGGAAAACCTTATTTTGAGCAAAGCATGCCTAAACTCCACTTAGCCAAATGCATATAGATGATAGATACCACTATTATACCATAGTATCACTTGCCAATACAATTCAAATATATTGACCCTTGTGGCTGTAACTTATTATGTTGCAGGTTTGTTTGTTGTTAGTGAAGTGTGTTGAATAGGATTACAAGTCTACAACCAACATGATTGCCTGTGGCACTTTGAAGATGAAGGACTCCATGCTATATAGTTATTTCTGCTGCATTGTAATGAGATAGCCAAATGAGCTATGTAAGATGTAATGAACTATTTTATTCCTGGTTATAAAGTTGTATTATGACCTTTGTTTCTTGATATTACATCTTAAACTATGGATGCTAGCTATTCAATCCAGGGACTAGCATTGTAAACACGGGGATATCTACCTTATCAGGTTGGGACCTCTACAGATACGTCCTACGGGATCAAGTCCCTTAATAGCGCGGTAATTCAATTGATGTTGATTGTTGTATGTTGTGGTTATGAGGATGATGTGAGCAATGGTTGCTACCTATTTGTCCAAATACAGAGTTCCTACCACACATACATTGTTGAGAATGTTCATGATAATAATCTTTACCTTAGCCCTTTATAAATGTTAGAGTTGTATCCGCTACTACCGAAGAAGCTTTTCCCCACTGCATTTTCAAATCTCTTTTACATACGAGATACTTACTTTCTGTATTCAGTTTTGTTTCACTTTACTTATTGTTCTCTTATACCAAAAATCCCGAAACACCTTTTTACACAACACTCACATTTTATCTTGTTACTTAAAATTTTATTTAGCATTTCTATTTTAGTATTTATTTCAAGAGTTATTTGACTTCGGACTCCTGCTCCTTGTCGGATCGATATCTTTATTTCGAAACTACCTACAAACAATCTGTGCACTTGCAATCATCAAGCTATTTTCGTGTGCCGTTGTCGGGGAGCTAAGCAATGTAGGTCTTTTTGTTTTTGCTTATTTACTTTATTTTTGTTTTGAGTTACAGGTTTCCACCAACATGATGGAGTCTGAGCATATGACTAGTGGTAACTCAATCAACCACTTTGGGAAGCCCTATGATATTAATAAAAGAGACAAATCCAACAAGAAGACACGGGGGTTTGTAATAAATCCTCTACTACTTGGTATTCTACACAAGGAGTAATTTACTAGGGATGAAGAAGATCCTGACACATATGAGCATATTGCATGTTTTAAAGACATATGTGGAACTTTCCAATTACCGGGGTATAGTGCTAATGAGGTAAGGCTAAAAATCTTTAGTCAAACTTTGACAAGTACAACTCTCTCATGGTATAGATCTTTACCCCAGAAGCCACTACTAACTTGGATAATTTAGCTTGTGAATTTCTATCCAAATATTATCCATTATCAAAATCTTTTGGAATTAGTCGTCTTATAATGACTTGGAGGAACCGTCCTAATGAAGGACTAGTAAGAGCTTATATAATATTTAAAGATTTACTAAATCAATGTCTTCATCATGACTTGCCTAAATGGTATTTATTGCATATATTTTATGACGGTTTAATTGAACCTAATAAAATTGAACTAGACTCTTGCGCGAGAGGATCTTTTATGGATTTACCCATAACTAAAGCTTGGGCTTTACTTAATAGAATTGGCAATCATAGAGTTTCATGGAATTTTGGTCTAGGAAGTTAAGGAGGCACATAAATCGATTATGATTGTATTCATGACTATAATAAGAAGGTACACGTTAATGAATTATCTAAAGAACTTTATTTAGATTAAGATCTTGTGTTGCAAGTTGTTAAAGCTTTTACAGAACATATTAAAGCTCCAAAAGAAGGTCCAGTCAAGTATGATCCACCACTCGAACCTGAGAAGAAAAAAGAAGTTAAATAAACATTGTCCTCCCTATAACCAATATATGAGATACCTTTCCCTAACACTGCACAGAAGCATATTTTGGAATATGAATAGGTTAAAGAAGTACAGGAGAAGAAAGAAGAGGAAAGTGTGCCAAAATGTCACATCCCAAGATTTTCCAAATCTTGTAATGTGAAAAATAAATGAATAAAATAAAACTTTGTTTGATTTTCAGAGTGAGAAGAAACTTTTTGAATCCAATTGGAAATCTTCAAATCAATTTGGATCAAATAAAATCCTAAAGAGATTTAAAAAGATAAACATTTAATAAAGGAAAATAAAAATATTTAAAATTTCTATTTTGATCTTTTAAATAAAAAGATTTGGTTTTCAAATAAAATAGAAGTTTTAAAAATAAGGATTATTTATAGAGACAAATTAAACTTTGGCCAAGCTTTTGAAATAAAACATTTTGTTTTGATAAAAATAGTAAAGGTTTATTTAAAATAAATTAATAAGGATTTAATATCCAACTTTTATAAATAAAGGTTTTACTATTTTAATTAACCATCAAAACTTATTTATTTATTTAAAATAAGTTTTTCAAGTATTTTATATTCCCAAACAAAACCTACTGTTTTGGTTTTGAAAATAATTAGATTTCAAAAAGGATTATTTAATTAAAACAAATCCTATTTGATTTATTAAACAAGGTATAATTATTTAATTAATAATGGACCCTAAAATAAAAATTATTATTTTGGTTTTGGAATTTTGGTTTATGTTACTAAACAGAACCAAATTCAAAGTTACAAAGTCTGGTGATTGTTTGAATCAATTTGAATGTTTGAATGTTGTTTGGAATTTCAAAACAGAAAATAGTATTGGAAAAAGAAAAAGGTTTAAAACAGAAAAAAATAGGATTTGGTCGACCCAACCCAGCAGCCCAACAAGGCCCAGCAACCAGCCCAGCTTTCCTTCCCCGAAGAAAAACGTTTCACAATCATTATCGAACCCGTGCAGAGAATGACTGGTGGACCCTCCCCTCACTCCCTTTCTCACTGACCAGCAGACCCCACTTTTCCAGCTCACCTTCTTCCTCGCGACGACCACGCCGGCCGTTTCTGCCGTTGATGTCGCGGCTTCAATTTGCAGTAATGCCGCGCCTTAATCTCGCCGTGACTACACGCTATTAAACGCCTGCGTCTTCTCCTCATTTCCCCTCACACGCCACTCCCTCTCTGCCCCGAGGCTGCCTCAATTTGAGCTCGCACCACCGCAGCTCCGACCACCATCCTCCCTCGATTCCGGCCAAGCCACACCACCTCCTGCCTCCACAAGAACACGAGCACACTCACCACTCCCTGTCACGTCTCCCAGTACCCTCCGTTCGACCGCGGGCGCCCCAGGGAGCCGTCCTCGACAAACTCCGAGCGCCGCCGCGTCTGTCTTCAACTCCGGCAAGTACCCAGGTAGTTTCAGACCACCCCGTGCCTTCTAGTTCACGCACACGTCATCTCCGTGATCTTCTGCATCTGACCACAACCTCGGTTTGCCTCCACGTGATCTACAACGTCGCCTTCGACCGCGGATAGAACCACCCGACGCCGACGACGTCTCCGACGAGCAATCGCCACCGTTCCCGTGCGCCCCCTGCCACGTCGACCACACGTTGAGCATCACCACGTCCTCGCGATTCTGGTGAGTATCCTCCCCTCTCTTCTAGCCTCCTGTTTCACCAGCGTCGCCGCCGTCTGACCTCGCCGCCGCCAGCAACCGTTGCTGCGCCGCCATAGTTTGGTCAATGCGATAATAGCCATAGGATCTGGATCGAACGAACTAGATAGATCACTTAAACGCCGAAGGGGTACGCTTTCAGAACCACACGATCTATTCAGATCCAACGCGCCGCAGAGCCGATCCGGCCGAACCGGTACCAGCCAGTAGCGTTGTGACGCGTGGCCTCTTCTTATTTAAAACAGAAGTTTGAAATCTGTTTTAGGTATGATTTTGAAAACCCTATAACTTTTGATCCACACGTCCAAAATTCACAAATGTGATATCATTGGAATCAGTGGAACAAGCCCTAGCCAACTGTGGAATTTTTTTAGCAAATAGTATCTGTTAGATTGGTTGATTTTGCAGAAACATTTATATGCTTGTTTAGATTAGAAAAATGATTCAAAAAGGTTTTTGAGTTTGAAACCTTGGCAAATTAGTTTGTTGTGAACTTACTGACCCTAGGAACCAACCCATGGTTTTGAAAATGGATTTGGAAAAGTTTAGGATGGATTAATTAGTTCAGCCCATTTTCTAGCCAAATAAAAATAATGGCTTTGTTATGAAAATGTTTTTGTAAAGAAAACTTTGGGAAAATGTTTTGGACCAAACCTACTGACCCTAAACACCAAGTTTTGAGAAAAAACAACTTATTTGGTGAACAACTTAAAGTTGTTGCTTTGATAAAAATGTTTTCCACCACATAAAATGATGAATGGATTTAAAAATCGTTTTTGGACAAAGTCCTTTTGCAAATGACTTTTCCACTTAGGAAAAATGACTAACTTGAACCCTACAAAGTTTAGAAACCTAGTGGAGACCATCTTTACAAACAAACCTATCCCTTGCTTACATGCATGACTTAGATCCCATTTTTTTTATGTGTGTGAATTGTTGATTGATTATTTTGGTTGGGAAGCTAGTTGATATTGTGTTTGCTTGATTGATTGTAGTGAAGTTAGAAAAGTGTGAGACTAGCAAGATCAAGGAGTGAACCATCATTCCCTACCAAAAAGGCAAGTTACACTATCATCTAAAGTCCTACCATTTTCATTGTACTTAGTGGATTTTGAAAACATGCATGAAAAAGGATTTTATACTTATGCTATGCTAAATCCTAATAGGATTCCCTATATATACCTTAGTGAAAACAATGTAGTTGTTACATGCTTAGCCATGCTATATTTTTAAAAGAGATACATGTTGAGATTTTATGAAGTTGAGAAAAGGACTTGTGTTTTTATATAATAAAACAAGGACTCAATGCACCACCTGGGTGGCCAAGGATACTTTAAGTTTTGGAGAAGGTGGCAACAAAAGGAACCATGTCTATGGCAATATCTTTGTGTTGTGCTCCAAAGGAAACCACCCAGGAAACTTAGAGATTGAACATGTTTCTCCAATTGTGGCTTTCGTGTGCAACCACATGCTATTATGGCTCTGGCTTAGTCAACTACATTGGGAAGACCCATGCACTGTCTTTAGTTAACTGTAAATGGGGACCTGGAATCCTACATGGGTGCTGAAGGCAAGCTAGAAATGGTGTAAGGGAGGACCCTTTGGAAAGACTTCGTCACATTCTCAATCTGCCAGTACTCCATCTTGGTGAGCACTAATCCAGTGGCCACTGGTGGCAAAAAGATGGGATTGTGACATGTGGGTAAAGTGTACTCCTTCTATAGAAGATAATAAAATCTAAGTACTTAGCCGTGTCCCCGGTTATGAACAATACTGAGCAACTAAAGTTTGAAGCTATGGGAGATCTCGACATTCTAATTTCTAAAAGAAAACTTTTAAGGACTTGATGCACTTGGGGTTACCAAGGAGCTCAAGAGACTTTGACAAAACTTGATGTACTTGGGGGTACTAAGGAACTCAAGAGATTTTGTTGAAAACATGAACACTTGGGGTTACCAAGGAACTCATGAGATTTTTATAAGACCTAATGCACTTGGGGTTACCAAGTAGCTCAAGGGATTTTGACAAAGACTTGAACACTTGGGGTTACCGAGGAGTTCAAGGGATTTTTGGAAAGGAGATTTGACAAAGGACCAAAATCATTTGGAAAAGATAGGATAAAATTTTGCTTTATGCAAATGAGCCTAAAACCCTACTTAGCCAAATATGCATGTAAAGATAGGATCCACTCATATTATGCATAGTAGTGAAACTTGCCAATACAATTCAAATGTATTGACCCTTGTGGCTGTAACTTGTAATGTTGCAGGTTTGATTGATTTTAGTGAAGATTGATTGATTAGGATTACAAAGTCTACAACCAACATCTGCCTGTGGCACTTTGAAGATGAAGGACCCATGACTATAGTTATTCCGCTGCAATGTAATGTAATAGCCAAATGAGCTATGTAAGATGTAATAAAATTATGTTATTCCTGGTTATAAAGTTATATATGACCTTCGTTTCTTGATATTACATCTTGACTGTGGATGCTAGCTATTGATCCAGGGACTAGCATTGTAAACACATGGGACTCCACCTTATATTGTTTAAAGGTTGGGACACTCCCTCTACAGATGGTATCAGAGCATTGTGTTGCCTGTAGGATTTGTAAACCCTAGGATTGGACAAAAACCCTTAGAAAAATAGGAGTTTGTTCCAAAACTTATTTACAAACAAATCTTGTAAACTCTTTCCTCAACCATTTTGGTTTCAACTCTACATCTCTTCTATTTCAACTTGATGGAAAAACCTACCCATGGCCAAGGACTACACCATGTGCAAAGGACTTCATCAACTCTAATGACTTCAACTTCTTCAACTCTAATGACTTCAACTTCTTCAACTCTAATGACTTCAACATCTTCAGCATATTCACCAAGGATTTCCAACTTGGATATCACTAAGGACTACAAGTGAAACAAGGAAATCTTGCTCAAGAATTAAAGACTGAGGGAATGCAAAAGTTGGAAGGAACCTACATCATTTGAAGTATTGCAACCAAGAGATTTTCTCAAGGAAACAATGATCTCAAGTAGGAAGAAGCAACCAAGAAGGATGGAAAGATCACAAGTGAACCATATAGATGGACCACCATATTTTAGTTAAGACAAAACCACCAACTTATGTGGTGTAACAAAATATTTTGTTGTCTAAGTATGTGCTTGAACTTTGTTGTTTGAGTGAAAAGTTGTTTGTGAATGCTTGCACATTGCTTGTGTGAATTGTGATGTGTGTGATTAGAATTGGTTTCTTAGAAAATCTTTTGCCTATTCTAATCTCCATTCAACCCAAACAGATGACTACTCCAAGAGACTCCAACATCAAGGTTGATGACACCAACACCAACCAAGAGGACAGCATGAAAGAGCTCATAGCAACCCAAAACCAGTTGAACCAAGTGACAGCTCAATTCATAGCTAACTCCAGTGGAGAAGATCCAACACTACAAGGATTTTTGGAAACTCAAGGCCAATTGATGCTTAAGGTGACTGATCAAATGATCAAAATGGAAGAAAGCTATCCCAAAAGAGTTTTTGACAACAAGGATGACAGAAATGTGATTCTAGATGGAGCCCCAGCTTGCATTATTTGTGGAGACAAGGATCATACTTCCAAGGAGCATGGAGATCAATGCCCCAACTGTGAAGAGAAACATCCTGTTGGACAATATCCCACCTCTCAAGATACTTGCTACCTATGTGAAGGAAACAACCATGTTCCTATCCAATGCCCCATCTATTCCATGGTTGAACAAAGGAAACAAGGTGGAGTGCAAGTTGTAGGGTTCGCAGCATAGAAAACAAAAAAAATTCCTACGATGGGAACAACTATGTACCAAGATCTATCTACTAGATACAAACAACGGGCGGATGTATATCCGTAGAGAACATACCCTTGAAGACCGACAAAGCTTAACGAGTCCAAACTCGTGGTTGATGTAGACGATCTCTTGCCGATCTCAAGATCGAGAGGAAGTCCTAGCGCCGCAAAACAGCAGCGCATCCGTGCTCGCACACACGTTCGAGGCACCGAGCAACCTCCGCCTCCTCGCTCCAGCGATGCAGCGGAAGCACAACTCTTTCTTGCCGAAAAGCCACCGGGAACATGTATCTCGCTAGTCCGAGACCATGGGGGATAAATACTAGAGGGGGAGAGAGATCCTTCACGAGGAGGTGTGAGTGAGAAGTGAGAGGAGGGGCTCCTTATATAGGGGAGGGGGGGCAGCCAAAGGGGGCATGGCCGCCGGCCATGGAGGGTTCCCCCACCTCTCCCTCATTCATGTGGGTGGACACTCCACTCACAAAATGGCCCTTCAATTTTCTCCACTCAAAAACCCACTCAAATTCCCATTAAATTTCCACCAAATTTAATGCAAACTCTCATTAAATAAAACTCCTTTTATTTATTCAGAATTTTGTCAATTACTTTAATGACAAACATTCACATATAACCCCTTGCTAGTATTTCATTTCACATGCAGAAACACTTTCTGCAATTTCACCCGAAAACCCGTTTCGGTATCTAGTGAAATAAATTCCTGCGCTTGTTATTCTTTTCGGCATGAAACTTTTGCTCCAAATGGATGTCGGTGTCTCTTAAGTGTGTCACCCTACGGTTCGCGAATAATGCGGACATGATCGAGACCCCTCTCGGATCAATAATCAGAAGCGGGATCTGGAGACCCATACTGACTCCCACATATTCAGCGATGACTTTCTTGTGATCGTCGGAACCTTTTACGCTCGTATCTTAATCCTTTTGTTTCGCGATATATTACATGTCCGAGATTCGATCATCGGTATCTCCATACCTAGTTTGATCTCGTTACTGACATGCACTCTTTTCTCGTTCCCGTGATATAACATTCTAGTGATCAAATCACTTGCTTGCAAGCTAATCAATGTGATATCACCGAGAGGGCCCAGAGCATATCTATCCGTCATCGGGATGAACAAATTCCACTCTCGATCCATGGGCCTCAACATAACACTTTAGTAGTTCTGAACCCATCTTTATAATCACCCTGTTACGGTGTGACGTTTGATGTTATCAAGAAACTCTTCCGGTGTTAGTGATTGACATGATCTCATGGTCTAAGGATTAGGATCACTTCGTAAGTTGTTATAGCAATATAAACTCAATGACTTTGATCGTAATGCTATACTTCGGATGAATGTTCATCACACCATTACACTAATGTTGTGATCCCGTTATTAACAACATCCAATGTCCATGATCAGGAAACCTTGGTCATCTTGTTAATCAACGAGCTAGTTTATGAGAGAGGCATAACTAGGAACTTTCTTTTTGTTTATTAAACACACATGTATTAACATTTCCGTATTAATACAATTATAGCATGTAAAATAAACATTTATCATAAATAAGGAATACGATAATAACCACTTTATTATTGCCTCTCGGGCATATTCCCTTCACAAGTATCCAAGTCTACCAAGAAGGTTGATGGCAAAGGAAAAGGACCACTTATACCTCCAAACAAAACAACCCAATTCAAAGGATCAAAGAAACCCAAGAAGCAAAAGATAGACAAAAGCCATGTGCAATGTTATAAATGTAAGGAAATGGGACACTATTCCGGTGAATGCCCAGAGAACCCGAAGAATAAAGAGATTGGCCAAGTGGTGTGCAACAACTGCAAAGAGCTAGGCCATTATGTAGCAACTTGGCCACAAGAGCCACATAAAGAACTCAAGGACATCCACTGTTTCAACTGCAAGAACCCAGGATATTATGCAAGCAACTGTCCAGAAAAGATGAAGAACAAGTTGAACAAGCCTATGGAGAAACTAAACCTTGGCCCATGAGTCAAGTATGGAAACAAAGGACACAAGGCAAATGTTTGCTTAGAGAAGTTTTCCCCAGGATCCCAAGAAGGACAATATGTAATTTTTGTTTGAAATTTTTTAAGGGTGGTAGTACCCTAGTTATTTTAAGCCTACTTATAACCCTAGCCTTCCCAAATCTCGGGACGAGATTTATTTTAAGGGTGGTAGCCTGTCACATCCCAAGATTTTCCAAATCTTGTAATGTGAAAAATAAATGAATAAAATAAAACTTTGTTTGATTTTCAGAGTGAGAAGAAACTTTTTGAATCCAATTGGAAATCTTCAAATCAATTTGGATCAAATAAAATCCTGAAGAGATTTAAAAAGATAAACATTTAATAAAGGAAAATACAAATATTTAAAATTTCTATTTTGATCTTTTAAATAAAAAGATTTGGTTTTCAAATAAAATAGAAGTTTTAAAAATAAGGATTATTTATAGAGCAAAATTAAACCTTGGCCAAGCTTTTGAAATAAAACATTTTGTTTTGATAAAAATAGTAAAGGTTTATTTAAAATAAATTAATAAGGATTTAATATCCAACTTTTATAAATAAAGGTTTTACTATTTTAATTAACCATCAAAACTTATTTATTTATTTTAAATAAGTTTTTCAAGTATTTTATATTCCCAAACAAAACCTACTGTTTTGGTTTTGAAAATAATTAGATTTCAAAAAGGATTATTTAATTAAAACAAATCCTATTTGATTTATTAAACAAGGTATAATTATTTAATTAATAATGGACCCTAAAATAAAAATTATTATTTTGGTTTTGGAATTTTGGTTTATGTTACTGAACAGAACCAAATTCAAAGTTACAAAGTCTGGTGATTGTTTGAATCAATTTGAATGTTTGAATGTTGTTTGGAATTTCAAAACAGAAAATAGTATTGGAAAAAGAAAAAAGGTTTAAAACAGAAAAAAATAGGATTTGGTCGACCCAACCCAGCAGCCCAACAAGGCCCACCAACCAGCCCAGCTTTCCTTCCCCGAAGAAAAACGTTTCACACTCATTATCGAACCCGTGCAGAGAATGACTGGTGCACCCTCCCCTCACTCCCTTTCTCACTGACCAGCAGACCCCACTTTTCCAGCTCACCTTCTTCCTCGCGACGACCACGCCGGCTGTTTCTACCGTTGATGTCGCGGCTTCAATTCACAGTAATCCCGTGCCTTAACCTCACCGTGACTGCACGCTATTAAACGCCTGCGTCTTCTCCTCCTTTCCCCTCACACGCCACTCCCTCTCTGCCCCGAGGCTGCCTCAATTTGAGCTCGCACCGCCGCAGCTCCGACCACCGTCCTCCCTCGATTCCGGCCAAGCCACACCACCTCCTGCCTCCACAAGCACACGAGCACACTCACCACTCCCTGGCACGTCTCCCAGTACCCTCCGTTCGACCGCGGGCGCCCCAGGGAGCCGTCCTCGACAAACTCCGAGCGCCGCCGCGTCTGTCTTCAACTCCGGCAAGTACCCAGGTAGTTTCAGACCACCCCGTGCCTTCTAGTTCACGCACACGTCATCTCCGTGATCTTCTGCATCTGACCACAACCTCGGTTTGCCTCCGCGTGATCTACAGCGTCGCCTTCGACCGCGGATAGAACCACCCGACGCCGACGACGTCTCCGACGAGCAATCGCCACCGTTCCCGTGCGCCCCTGCCACGTCGACCACACGTTGATCATCACCATGTCCTCGCGATTCTGGTGAGTATCCTCCCCTCTCTTCTAGCCTCCTGTTTCACCAGCGCCGCCGCCGTCTGACCTCGCCGCCGCCAGCAACCGTCGCTGCGCCGCCAGAGTTTGGTCAATGCGATAATAGCCATAGGATCTGGATCGAACGAACTAGATAGATCACTTAAACGCCGAAGGGGTACGCTTTCAGAACCGCACGATCTATTCAGATCCAACGCGCCACAGAGCCGATCCGGCCGAACCGGTACCATCCAGTAGCGTTGTGACGCGTGGCCTGTTCTTATTTAAAACAGAAGTTTGAAATCTGTTTTAGGTATGATTTTGAAAACCCTGTAACTTTTGATCCACACGTCCAAAATTCAAAAATTTGATATCATTGGAATCAGTGGAACAAGCCCTAGCCAACTGTTTAATTAGTTTAGCAAATAGTATCTGTTAGATTGGATGATTTTGCAGAAACATTTGTATGCTTGTTTAGATTAGAAAAATGATTCAAAAATGTTTTTGAGTTTGAAACCTTGGCAAATTAGTTTGTTGTGAACTTACTGACCCTAGGAACCAACCCATGGTTTTGAAAATGGATTTGGAAAAGTTTAGGATGGATTAATTAGTTTAGCCCATTTTCTAGCCAAATAAAAATAATGGCTTTGTTATGAAAATGTTTTTGTAAAGAAAACTTTGGGAAAATGTTTTGGACCAAACCTACTGACCCTAAACACCAAGTTTTGAGAAACAAGAACTTATTTGGTGAACAACTTAAAGTTGTTGCTTTGATAAAAATGTTTTCCACCACATAAAATGATGAATGGATTTAAAAATGGTTTTTGGACAAAGTCCTTTTGCAAATGACTTTGCCACTTAGGAAAAATGACTAACTTGAACCCTACAAAGTTTAGAAACCTAGTGGAGACCATCTTTACAAACAAACCTATCCCTTGCATGCTTACATGCATGACTTAGATCCCATTTTTTTTATGTGTGTGAATTGTTGATTGATTATTTTGGTTGGGAAGCTAGTTGATATTGTGTTTGCTTGATTGATTGTAGTGAAGTTAGAAAAGTGTGAGACTAGCAAGATCAAGGAGTGAACCATCATTCCCTACCAAAAAGGCAAGTTACACTATCATCTAAAGTCCTACCATTTTCATTGTACTTAGTGGATTTTGAAAACATGCATGAAAAAGGATTTTATACTTATGCTATGCTAAATCCTAATAGGATTCCCTATATATACCTTAGTGAAAACAATGTAGTTGTTACATGCTTAGCCATGCTATATTTTTAAAAGAGATACATGTTGAGATTTTATGAAGTTGAGAAAAGGACTTGTGTTTTTATATAATAAAACAAGGACTCAATGAACCACCTGGGTGGCCAAGGATACTTTAAGTTTTGGAGAAGGTGGCAACAAAAGGAACCATGTCTATGGCAATCTCTTTGTGTTGTGCTCCAAAGGAAACCACCCAGGAAACTTAGAGATTGAACATGTTTCTCCAATTGTGGCTTTCGTGTGCAACCGCATGCTATTATGGCTCTGGCTTAGTCAACTACATTGGGAAGACCCATGCACTGTCTTCAGTTAACTGGACATGGGGACCTGGAATCCTACATGGGTGCTGAAGGCAAGCTAGCAATGGTGTAAGGGAGGACCCTTTGGAAAGACTTCGTCACATTCTCAATCTGCCAGTACTCCATCTTGGTGAGCACTAATCCAATGGCCACTGGTGGCAAAAAGATGGGATTGTGACATGTGGGTAAAGTGTACTCCTTCTGCAGAAGATAATAAAATCTAAGTACTTAGTCGTGTCCCCGGTTATGGACAATACTGAGCGACTAAAGTTTGAAGCTATGGGAGATCTCGACATTCTAATTTCTAAAAGAAAACTTTTAAGGACTTGATGCACTTGGGGTTACCAAGGAGCTCAAGAGACTTTGAAAAAACTTGATGTACTTGGGGGTACTAAGGAACTCAAGAGATTTTGTTGAAAACATGAACACTTGGGGTTACCAAGGAACTCATGAGATTTTTATAAGACCTGATGCACTTGGGGTTACCAAGTAGCTCAAGGGATTTTGACAAAGACTTGAACACTTGGGGTTACCAAGGAGTTCAAGGGATTTTTGAAAAGGAGATTTGACAAAGGACCAAAATCATTTGGAAAAGATAGGATAAAATTTTGCTTTATGCAAATGAGCCTAAAACTCTACTTAGCCAGATATGCATGTAAAGATAGGATCCACTCATATTATGCATAGTAGTGAAACTTGCCAATACAATTCAAATGTATTGACCCTTGTGGCTGTAACTTGTAATGTTGCAGGTTTGATTGATTTTAGTGAAGATTGATTGATTAGGATTACAAAGTCTACAACCAACATCTGCCTGTGGCACTTTGAAGATGAAGGACCCATGACTATAGTTATTCCGCTGCAATGTAATGTAATAGCCAAATGAGCTATGTAAGATGTAATAAAATTATGTTATTCCTGGTTATAAAGTTATATTATGACCTTCGTTTCTTGATATTACATCTTGACTGTGGATGCTAGCTATTGATCCAGGGACTAGCATTGTAAACACAGGGGACTCCACCTTATATTGTTTAAAGGTTGGGACACTCCCTCTACACAAAAGTTGAAGAACATCTGGATGAAACCAAAGATGAAGAGGTAACTTAGGAAGAAATTATGGCTATGTATGCACATTGTAACATATTTGAGCTTGATGAAGAGACTTCCACATTGGTTGAAGGTAAAACTAAGAAAAAATATGTAGGTAAGCCTATTCTTCCCTGCATATTTATAGAAACCTCGCATTACGGTTTATGTGATCTTGGCACCAAAGTTAATGTTATATCTTATGATTTTTATGTAGAAATAAAAGAAGAGATGGTACCGGCTACAATAGAAAATACTGTTATGACAATCATGTTAGCCAATAAAAATCTTAGAATTCCAATGGGAGTAGTTGAAGATGCAACCGTCACAATTGGAATAGAAATTTTCCTGTCAATTTTGTAGTTGTTGATATGCCAGCTGACACTCTTTGCCTAATTATATTTGGAAGAAACTTTTTAAGCGATGTAGGTACCACGGTTGATTTTAAAAAGGAGATTGTGTCTCTTAAGCTTGGGGAAGCGGAAAAGGGATTCCGCTTTTCCAAATTTGAAGACAAACCTCTACATATACAAGAAGAAGAGAAAGAGAAAACTATTGAGGAGATGGCAGTTCTTTTCTTTAGTAATCAAGAATAAGATGCAAATGAAGACTCAAATTATGAAGAAATAATCATGGAAGACAAGTCCCTAGAAGAATTAGAAAGTGAATTCGATTCGCTTCCCATCTTGGGACCTCCAACTGATGTGGGTTTGAAGAGCTAGAAAAGAGACGGGATGAAGAATTACCACTCCTAGAATTAAAAACTTTACCAAATAATCTTAAATATAGATTTTTGGATAATACTAATAAATTCCCTATTATTATTAGTGCTAAACTTTCAGGGGATGAAGAAGAAGAACTCATGAAAGTACTTAAGGAGCATCGCAAAGTCTTTGGGTACTCAATGGATGATTTGAAGGGCATTAGTCCCATGATAACTATCCATCGAAATTCATGGAGGAAGGTGCTAAACCATTTGTAGAATTCAATAGAAGGTGATACATCATAAACGTATCTATAATTTTTGATGCTCCATGCTTGTTTTATATCATTTGTCTTATGTTTTGTCTAAACTTTGAGGTATTTTTATACACTTTCTGTAACTAACCTATTGACAAGATGCCATAGTTCCAGTTGCTTGTTCTCTTCTAATTTTGGTGCCAGAAAAGGCGGAAAATCAATATTCTCGGAATTGGACGGGACAAAAGCCAATCTTCCTATTTTTCCTGGAGCAACACGGAACCACGAAGCAGAGGTGGAGGAGGACACTAGGGTGGACGCACCCCCTAGGTGCGGGCCAGCCCTGGTGGCACCCATAGGGGGTGTGGCCCCCTGGCACTTCACCGACCTTGCCTCCTTCGCCTATAAGAAGCCCCCAACTCAGAAACCCTAAATCATCCACCAAAAAGCCACGAAAAGTTCCGCAGCACCGCCGCCACCGAAGGGGAGATTAGGGGGACAGAAAGTCTTTGTTCCGGCACCCAGTCACGACGGGGAAGTGCCCCTAGAGCCATCTCCATCGATCTCCACCACCATCTCCATCGCCGTTGCTGATTCCCATGATGAGGAGGGAGTAGTTCTTCCTCGAGGCTAAGGGCTCTACCGGTATCTATGTGTTCACCTCTCTCTCTATGCATGATCTTGTTGTGGTCATGAGCTTTGTAATCAAGTAGATCAACTCTATTACTCAAGTGCTGCAATAGATCTCTGCTCTCCCCATGTGTGTGAAAGTGACAACGTGCACACCATGGTGGAACTTAGGTTTGTGTCTACATAAATACTCTTTGTGCTTTAATAGATCTATGCTTTTCCCCACGTGTGTGAAAGTGACAGCGTGCATACCGTGTGTGGCACTTTGGCTAGATTGAATATTTGTTATGATTTATATTTGGAGTTGGATGTCTCTATGAAATTGTGGTGTTTGTTGGAACCATCTAGCGCTCAAGGTGACAGTGTGGGGTTATCTAGATTGGGGAATGCGGACTTTGAGGAGTGCTGTTATAGCCCTACCGATGATTAGAGTGTCCAACCGGAGAGTAGTTAAGAGTAGTATCATGAAGAGAGGATATTTTTAAGAGAGAGTGTTCACTAGTGAAAGTATGATCCCTAGGCCTTGTTTCTAAACATTGAAACACCGTTTGCATTTGTTTGCTTGTTTGCTTGCATCTAGTCTTTACCTCACCGTCAAGCTCCATCAAAGCTATTTTCTGGCACCGTTACCACTTGTATTTCATTATCTCTTTGCCGAACTAATGCACCTATACACCTGACAAGTGTATTGGGTGTGTTGGGGACACAAGAAACTTCTTGTATCTTGATTGCATGATTGCTTGAGAGGGAATACCTTTGACCACTTCCTCCATGAGTTCAATAAACCTTGGGTAACCCACTCAAGGGAAACTTGCTGCTGTTCTACAAACCTTTGCACTTGGAGGCCCAACAACTGTCTACAAGAATATAATTGCGTAGATATCAGAAGGCTGAAGCCTGAAATGAAGGAATTGGTAAGAAAATAAATAGTACGCCTACTGGATGCAAGTATAATCTATCCTGTAAAAGAAATTGAATGGGTAAGTCATGTTCATTGTGTTCCTAACAAAGACGGATTTACTGTTGTTCATAATGAAAACAATGAATTGATACCTACTAGAACTATTGTTGGACATAGGATGTGCATATATTTCAGGAAATTGAATAAAGAAACTAGGAAAGATCACTATCCTTTACAATTCATAGATCAAACTTTAGAGAGGTTAGCAAATCATACTCATTTTTGTTACCTAGACGGATACTCTAGTTTTTCGCAAATAGTTGTTCATCCTGATGACCAACTTAAAACAAATTTCATTAGTCCTTATGGTTTACTGTAACATCCAAAAAATATAACCCAAGGTTCATCAAAACTCTAATCACTAAAATAAGAGTTAACAAAAACTTTGATTAATTTAAAATCATATGAATGCAAGTGTGAATGAGATGATTTGACAAATGCATGAATGAACTTGTGTGATTAACCTAAATAGCAAGAAATGGTTTAAAGATGAAAATAACATCATATAAAACATTACCATGAAGAAACAAAACAAGAGAAATAAAAAACAAATAAAATAAAGAAAATGGTCATTTTTGCCAATCTTGCTCACTAGGTCACTTTGAGTGTTTCTAGTTCAAGATTTCAAACAAAAACTTTTCCAACTCTTTTCACCCCTTGCTAGAACAAGCAAAAGTAAATCAAAGCCCACCTTTCAAACTTGCAGAAACATTGGGCAACCCCATTCAAATCACAATTCCAAATTGAACTTTATCATATGTGAAGATCACCCATTTTCAAAACCCAACCAAACCAGTGCCCCTTGACTAATTCAACTAACCAGACACTCCCTAGTATGTGCCTAGAAAACCCACCAAGTTTGAATCCAAAATTCAAATTTAAAGTTCTTGCGGCCATTTCATCAAAAACCTTGCAAATACAAATCAAACAAACATCAAACACTATAGTGTGTAGTAAAATTGGCCTAACTTCTTACCTCTATAGCTCCCTCTACACTCTCAGTAGATGATCTAAGTAATATAACTAGCTTTAGCATCACTATGAGCAAGCCTAGCCATTAATGTCAAGCATGCCGAGAGCACCATTGCCACCCCATTGTCGCCAGCGAGCTAGAGGCCGCACTAGCTTCGCCAACCTTGTCTTGGACATGCAGCATCGTCCACCGTCACCCACTGTCCTAGCCCCTGGACCACACGACACGCCCATGCCAAACTCTCTGCAACCATGCCGAGAGCGCGCCAGTGCGCCACGCTCGACCAACACCAACAGACCGCGTGCTTCCCTCGCCGCTTGCAGGGATGATCACCAGCACCCCGCCAGGGATGATCGCCGCGCGGACCACGCTCGCTGTGCGACATTAAAACCGCCATCGGACCCGCCTAGAGCATCATCGTGTTCCGACCGATCAGCACCGCCCCACGCGTTGCAATCGCGCTGTTGAGCTTCACGAGGGAGCACAACACCGCCCCCTACCATTGCCCATGCCAATAGCCCTCTGTGCCGTCGACCACGACGAGCTCAGCCCGCGCCCGTTGGTCCCCTTCCGAAACTATAAATAGAGGCCTCCATCGCTCGTTTTAGCCACACCAGTTCACTCCCCTCTCACCCAGAACCACCCCAGCTCACTCCCGGAGCAAGGCGAGCAGCGCATCACCGGAATTTGGTCGGAGCCCGCCGCTGCTGGAGAAGAAGGGAGCCGTCGATTGGAGCCGCCCAGGAGAAGCTGCCGGTACCAGGAGAACCGCCGTCGTCGACTTCGTCGTTTGCCTCCGTCGCCGACCCTCGCCTGAGCCCCGGTGAGCCTCCCACGACCCACATCTGCCACGTTAGGGTTCTGTCTCACCGGCGCTGCCCGACGTGGACGATGAATCGTAGCTGTTCGATTAGAGTTAGATCGTGCGGTTCACATTGCCCGTACCGCTTCACCCCTCCCCGTCTCACTTACGCGTGGGGACAGCCACTTAACCAGCCCGCGTACGCGCTGTGTGTACTGGGCCAGCCCAGTAAAACATCCCGCGCGACCCAACAATTCAAATTATGCTTTATTCATTTAATTTCAAACATAGTTCTGTACCTAGATTCAAAAATCCACCCAGCTCGATTCACTAATCCAAAATGCATGAAACTATTTGTTTAGAAAGTTACTGAAATGCTTAATCCAAGCCCGTTGGATTCAAATCATTTGGAGTTATAGATCAACCATGGTAAAAATAACAAGACAGAAGCTTTTATGCATTCAAACATTTTTCAAAATTCAACCATAAGAGATTTTGAGTTGATTCCAACTCTCAAAAATCACATTTGATCATACCTTTCAGAATATATAAAAACATATGGGTTTACTTGCAGAAATAATGTTCAAGTAATAAAAGAATGCTACGTAGACATTTCTAGTCACTTTATTTAATTAAAATAAAAAGGTTAAACCTTATTAAATTGTGACACCACTTTAAATCACATTCCCATGTACTGAAATATGTGGTGATGACATGTGTCAACATGATCCCATGTTTGAGTTGGTGAATATTAAATCTTAAGTAGTTTTTCAACGAGTAGAAATTACTTTTCTCAAATAAAATAAATAAGACAAGTGCTTTAATCCTTGTGATAATAGTGATGATGCTAGATCATCTAGTGTGACTTTTTATGTGATGATTAAAAGTAGTTAAGAATTTTGTGGTGATTGTGTACCTCGTATTTATTTATACCGACCAAGGATACGAGGAGGAAGGAGGATACTACGAGAACTTCAACCACTGCTATGCTCAAGGCAAGCTTATACCAATATCTTAGCAAGCTATTAACTTAGCAAGCTAACCCTTGCAAATTATGCAAGCTAATACTTGCTTGTTACTATGCCAACTATATGCCTTAAGCATATGTGATCATACCAGTTGATAACCCAATCCTAGTTTTACTTGCAAGCTTAATACTTTATTTTCTTTATCAAAGTTTTCTCTTAGAGTTTTCATGGTGACTTGTAGATTCTAGAAAGATAACTAAAGGTAGCATAAAGAGCATAAAATTTGGCCTAAGTTAGATAATCTTGATGTCATCTAAGGCATGAGATTGAACTTAGCAAATCCCCACTTGTTTATCACCCTTCATTAGTATTTACCACCACTTGTAGATGCTAGTGCTAAGTATAAAACTTGATCAACTTTAGATGGAAATACTTGGTGAAAATGGTTATGAAAACCTTAGAATGATGAGTCATTCTACTGAAATGTTTTGACATGTGTTTCTGTTCGGGATATGCTATATGGGTATCCTCATAGCATGTCACCTATCCGGATAACCCGGGTGGCCCACAGTTGGTAGCATGGCCTGTGACCTGCTAGGCGGCCCAGTTAGATGGATCCAGAAGGGAGGCCCATGCCGGATAAAGGAAGGCTACGGTTGGAGTCACCGATGTACCCAGAGCCTTGGAGTGCAAGACACACAAGACTAGTAATAGACGGTGTAGGACTCTGTGACCTGTCCGACAAGGACTTTTCCCTGTAACCCTAGGACTTGGCGACTATATAAGTCGGTCCTATGGGAGCCTTTAGGGCACGATAACTTACAACTTCAGACAACCTCGCACAGCGAACCAAAACCCTGTAACTCGGCGTATTGCCCTTATAGTGATTTATAGCAGGAGTAGGGTTCTGCCACCGTCGTGGGATCTGAACCTGGGTAAGCTGTGTTACCTCGTACCCGTAAAACGTCCGCCTCCCCCCACGTCTCTAAACACGCACTGTGAGGACCCCTCCATGGTGTACTCGTCAGCAATACCATGACAGTTTCCGAACACTAGATGATTTTGATGATGAAAATGTTGAGGCATGAGCCTTAGCCCTTTTTAAAACTGATGGTTGTCTGGATGCGATACCATTCCAATTTTATCGTACAACCACAATACCCGAAAATTTGGTAGGGCTTGACTGGAAATTTATATACCTTAGTATGGGTTCCCTCGCGGCCAAGGTCTGAGATGAGGCTACCTTGTGAAGATTGTCCACCTGTGCAGTACCCAAGATGACAGTTGGTCATGGTTGGGGGCCAAACTCACAGGAGAGGTGCCTATACTAGGGCGTGTAATTGAAATGTTAGGATTGATTATCCGCATACTGAGTATGGTGAATTCAGGATTGTTCCTGACGGATGTATCGAATGTTTTGGTGAAAGTGTACAATCTCTGCAGAGTGTCAAACTATTCGAATAGCCGCGTCCGCGGTTATGGACAGTTGGAGTGGCCATACTGTTCCCTCGTCAGATGTTTTCAAAAGGACTTGTGAAATGAATTATGACTTTGACTTGACCACAACAGAGTTGTGATATGAAATTCAAATTCCCACTTACGTGTTATAAAACTTTCAACTAGTTTTCTTTGCTTCTGAACTTAGTAGAGGTAAATCTGGCTTTTTGCAAAACAACCTTAGAGCTTAGTATCCTACTACAAAAACCACCTTAACTTGTTAGTATTAGTTTGCGAGTACTTAAAGAGTACTCATGGCTTTGTCCATGGCTATTCCCGTAGCTAGACTATGAAGAGGAGTACTAGGATGATGGACCGCATGAAGGTTACGACAACTAGAATCATCTCCCATCGTTAGCATTGCCTGTGACCCTGAAGATGGAGTTTCTCCTACTCTATCGTTACTATTACGTTATTCCGCTTCTTGAGTTGTGTTAAGAACTGGATCATGAGATCCTTATTTGTGTAAGATCTTATGTATGGTTTGTAATGGATGATGTACTGTGATATCCAAATCTGTTATGTCTCGCAAAAATGGTAATCATGGGAATGCGATGTATGGCATAACAGGCATCTGGGATTAAAAATCCGAGTGTTGACAAGTTGGTATCAGATCCATCCTGACCATAGGAGACCCTAGTTAGAATGGACGTTTGCATCAAAAACTTAGTTTCAAAACCAAAGGAAGTGAGTATTTACAAAAACTTATTTCCATTCTTATCACTTGGATTATTTCATCAAAATTTCATGTTCCTAAAAAATTCTTGCAAAATACATAAAATTTGACACACTTGATCACTCTACTAACTTACTCATCCTATATTCTTATAGATGGGCGTGAAGTACAACAAGTTTTATCAGTTGGGGAATGGAGGAGACCTCATCTTTGAGCGTGACTTGGACCAGCTTTCGGAACTTCTGGAGCGTCCGCACCCCGAGTTCTTCGGAGCTCAACTCAATGATCAGGAAGGAGAAGATCTGTAGTGGCTAGTTGTTGCAAGTCTTCGAGGAAAGATTGAACCTCCCACTGCAGAGGGAATTTAGTTCACCTTAAGAGAAAACAACTAGCTCGATGGACTGGCCGGGGCCATGTAGGAAGCTATTGCCCGTCTTTGTGGGCAGAGTATCAATCAGATCAAGGGTACCAGTTTTGAGTTCTACCCAAGGCGTGATATTATGGGACAGCCACTGGAGGCCCCATACCACCTCGAGCTGAAGAGTCAATTGGACCACCTCAGCTTCATGATGCACGACCGTCAGAAAGAGTTGGACAATGCTCGTGCCTACGCCAACCACAAGTACGCTGATGGGGATATGCCTACCAGGGTATACCCAGCAGGACGATTCCGACTGGCCTAGGCACCTGCGAGTGGGCCTGGAGTAACGGCGACTGGATCACGACCTGGCGTGGACTCAAGCGACTGGAAGCTGAAGGACCAGAAGCGTAGATAGGCCCAGTCGGATTAGGTTAAACGATTGCTGAAACCTTAACTGATTCGGTTGAGATCTGTAAACCCTAGGGGGTGAGTCTATATAAACCTCCCTAGAGGGCATGTAGAGGATACGTTCCATCATCCACCCAAGCGACTCGCTGCCTAGCCACCGAGCTCGCCCCATTGTACTTACACCATAATACAATCTAGCAGGAGTAGGTCTTTACCCTCCGGGGGGCCGAACCTGGGTAAATCCTTGTGTCTCCGCCCTCATCTCGCACCGCAGATGGCTGGCCGCCCTTGCCCCATGTTCTACTACTCGCTGCCGATTGCAGCATCTGCCGTGGTCATTCCCACGACAGTGGCACCCACCGTGGGGCCTGGCCGGTCTGGCCGGTGTTCTGCAGCGAGATCCAATCTGCCCATCAATGAGTCGGTCGCCACCGGCCGCATGATAGCGATCGGCGAGATGCTCCAAATCTTGCCGAGCAACTACGTCCCGGCGGCGCGACCCGTCACGCACAGCATGATCCTGCCGGTTGGCACGATCAGTCTCTTCGTCGGCCTCACCGACATCATCGTCTCGGAGGACTCGGCTCGCATTTGCGAGTCCCCGCCACGCGACCGGCTCTCTGAGAGTCAGGTCCGCACGATCCACCGCCTCGCCTCCGAGTACGACTCAGCCCACAACGACGTGGCTGAAACCACCGCGACCGCGGAAGACGCGGCCCTCAATGACGACGCCGACTCGGCGACCCCGGCGTCACTCGCCGGATCCATCTTCGCCGCGTCGCCCGCGGGCTCCATCACCCAAGTCTCCAACATCGGAGACTTCGAGGATCCCTCCATCCTCGGGATCTTCGAGTTCGACTCCGGGTCGGAGAACTCTGCCAATCTCCGCGACGGGACCCGTCGCCACGCCGCGACCTACATGGCGACTGGCGCCGACCTACCGGAGGATCCATTCTCCACCCTGATCCCTCCCAACGCAACGGCAACGGAGTTCGAGGAACTCCGCCTGAAGCTGGCGGAATTAGTCCGCAAGGAGCAAGCCAAGCGCGAATTTTTTTGCCTCGAGCAGGTGATGGCGCAGGAGCTGTCGCTCTACCACGAGCAACGAATTAGGTCGCGCCTGAACCCCACCGTACAGGGGCGCATCCTGAACTTCGACGACGAGAGCGACCCGGCCCGCGCGGCCGAGCGCGCGATCTGCGAGAACGCGCCACCAGGAGGAAGCGCCCGCCCCCCACCAGGGTCGAAGGTGAATGGCGCCCCACCTCCACCCAAGCGCGCACCTCCTAGGGACCAGCCGCGGATCGTGGTCTCGTTACGGGAGCGAGGCGCGAACGGCCTACCTCTGTTCTCCACCCCAATGGACAACCTCGTGGCGGGCCGAGCAGCGGCCGACAACATCACGGCCACCGGTGACGGCACCCTACAGATCCAGTACGTCAAGGCCTTTCTCGCAAAGGCGGTCGAGCAACAAAACGCAGGCGTCGACTCACAAGGTCGGATGTACTCGCGTTCATCAGGCAGCAGAGCGGCCTCCACTAGGCGGCAAACACCCTCAACTGCCCGCCACCCGAACCACTTCAGCTCCAACACGACCCGCGAACGTGGCACTCTCCACCAATGACCCCCGGCCGGCGACCAACTTCGTCGCCGCCAACGGTCAGCCCGTCGACGCCCGCACCCACATCATCAACAACCAGAGCTGGCGCGCACGCCAGCCCGACGACCTACGGCATACCTTAACCAACCGCCGCGACGGCGAGCCGAGGGGGTCGCTAAGCCGACTCGGGCCCCGGTGCTCCGGACCGATGATCCGAGGCGAAAGATACCCGACAAACTTCAAAGCACCGAAGGAAATAGAGAAGTACGACCCCACGTACGATCCCTCCGTGTGGCTGGATACTTACCTCATGGCAATGGGGATCGCCGGCCACACCGATCTACTCGCAGCCCGCTACCTCCCCCTAATGATGGAGGGGGCGTGCAGGCAGTGGATCAACACTCTCCCCGCGGATAGCATCGACTCCTGGGAAGAGATGCGCGACGCCTTTGTCAGGAACTTCGAGGGTTCATACACCCGCGCCAACACCATCGAGGACCTGGAACGATGCGTCCAGGGACCTCACGAGTCGACCCGCAGCTAGGTCCAACGATGGCAAGAACCGTGGTACAACGCGGTCGGTATCCACCCAGACACCGCAATCCACTGCTTCAAGACCTCGTGCCGTTACCAGCCCCTGGTCACCAAGCTCAAACGAGCATACCGCACACTCGACAACATACCAGACCTCCTTGACATCGCCAAAAGATACGCGGAGGAAGACCCAAATCAAGCAACCGACGACGAGTCGGGAGGACAACGCCGCACGAGCGGCAATGACAACGGACGACGATCCGATCTACGCTACAGCAACACTCGCCTCACTGGCAAGCGCCGCAGTGACGGGCGAGTCGACTTCGTTGCCAACGCTGGGCACGTGCAGCGTGATCCCAAGAGCTTCCGCCGCGACGGGGGAAACACCGCGATGGCGGTAACTACAAGGAGAAACCAAGGTTCGACCCCGCGGCCCTCCTTAACCAACCTTGTGTATTTCACAGCAGGGAAGGAAAGCCCGCCACGCACACGACCGCCGACTGCCACTCTCTCAAGGAGATCGAGAAGGCACGGCGAGCGCGGGAAGACCCCGACAACAACCCGTCAAATGGCGGAATATTCGGCAGCGTGGCTGGCTCGCTTCACACCTTCACAGGCTTCAACACGAAGCGCGAGAAGAAGGTCATCGCCCGCGCCGTCGCCGTCAATGCGGTGGCCCAGGTCGACGTTCCCCAGTTCCTCAACTGGTCGGAGCAACCAATCACTTGGAGCCGCCAGGACCACTCGCCACGCATCGAGTACCTAGGACGAGTCACCCTGGTAGTCAAGCCCAAGGTGGGAGACTACTGGCTCCCCAAGACATCGAGTACCCACTCAACATCCTGTACCTGGACACCTTCAGGCGACTGCGGCTCCCGCAGTCGATGGTCGAGACGACCTACACCACGTTCCACGGCATCATCCCTGGTCGGAAGGCGTACCCGATCGGCAAGGTCACGCCGCCAGTCACCTTCGGCACACCGACAAACTTCCGCACCGAGCGGATCGTCTTCGAGCTAGTGCCCTTTGACAGCCCCTACCACTGCGTCCTGGGGTGCCAGGCCAGACCGCGTGGCGTCATCACCATCCACGGCGACACGACATGGCTGCCGAGTGCGAGGCCAAAGGAGCCGAACTCGCTGACGCCGTCATCGTGGCAGAGGCCAACCACGCCGATGAGCTCGCCAAGTACGCGAGCGGGGTCAACAACGACGACCCCACTATACTCAAGAAGCCCAACTCGGAGGGCGGCAACACCTCAGCCTTCAAAATAACGATGCATACCGCACCGTCGAGCTGGTCCCAGGCGACTCCAGCCAGACGGTGACGATCAGGACGGGCATGAGCCCAGCATAGGAAGGCGCGCTCATCGAGTTCCTCCGTGAAAACAGGGACATATTTGCATGGAAGCCCTTTGACATGCCTGGTGTCCCTAGGGAACTCGCTGAGCACAAACTCAACGCCGACCCCAAAGTGCGAACTTCAAGCAGTCGATGCGGCCCTTCAATGAAGAGTGCCGCCGAGAAATCGCAAAGGAGGTGTAGTGTCTACTCGCTGCAGGCTTCATCCGGCCAATCAAATACTCCAAGTGGCTGGCAAACCCAGTCCTGGTCGAGAAGAAGAATGGGACCTGGAGGATGTGTATCGATTACACAAACTTAAACAGCGCCTGCCCGAAGGAGCAATTCGTCCTCCCTTGGTTCGACCAAATAATAGATTCCACTACGGGCTCGGAGTCGCTATGCTTCCTCGACGCCTACTCTGGGTACAACCAGATCAAAATGGCCGTTGAGGACGAAGATAAGACGGCGTTCATCACGCCATTCGGAGCCTTCTGCTACACCGCCATGACCTTCGGCCTCAAGAACGTCGGGGTGACCTACCAGCGGTGTATGCAGGAGTGCCTTGCGAGCCAAATTATCCGCAATATCCATGTCTACATCGACGACGTGGTAGTGAAGTCCGCCCGCCAGGGCGACCTACTCGCCGACTTGGCGGAAACATTCGCCAACCTGCAGAAATACAAGATAAAACTCAACCTAGGCAAATGCACCTTCGGTGTACCAGCAGGGCAGCTACTAGGATACGTCGTCTCTAAGCGCGGGATCGAGGCGAATCCCACCAAGATCGACACGATCGCTCAACTCGGAAAACCCGAGTGCCTGCGCGACATCCAAAATCTGGTCAGGCGAGTCGCGGCTCTCAGTCGCTTCATCCCCCGATTGGGTGAAAAGGCGATGCCCCTATACCGCCTGATGCGCAAGAACCCCACCTTCCAGTGGGACAAGGAGGCGGACGACGCGCTCCGCGACCTCAAGAAGGTGCTACTCGCAGCACCGCTACTCGCCGCCCCCGTCGACAAGGAACCCATGCTGGTCTACGTCATGGCTTCCGAGCGCGTCTTCAGCGCCGCGATGGTCGTCGAGCGACCAGAGGAAGGAAAGGAACGCCCAGTACAGAGACCAGTGTACTATATCAGCGAGGTCCTCACTGAGTCGCGCCAGCGATACCCGCAATACCATAAACTGGTATACGCGGTCTTCAGAGCGCAGCGGCGACTGCCGCACTACTTCCAGGAGCACCCGATAACGGTCGTCTCCTCAGCACCGTTGCAGGACATCATCCGCAACCGTGAGACGACCGGGCGAGTCGCCAAGTGGGCCGTCGAAATCGGCGTCCACAACATCAAGTACCAGCGGCGCAAAGCGATGAAGTCACAGGCTCTCGCGGACTTCATCGCCGACCGGGAGGAGGCCTAGCAGCCAGAAAAGCTGCCATACCTCCACTACTGGAGTTTACACTTCTACGGCTCCAAGAATGCGGACGGTGCAGGAGCAGGGATCGTGCTAACCTCTCCGAAGGGCGACAAGCTACGCTACGTCCTCTGCCTCGATTTCACCCCCTTCACCAACAACATGGACGAGTACGCGGCACTACTCCACGGCATGCGATCCGCCAAGCAGATGAATGTCAACTGCCTACGCTGCTACGGAGACTCCGACCTCATCGCTGGGCAAGTCCCTGGCACCTGCGACGCCGTTTCCCCCACCATGGCAGCATACCGCCAAGCAGTGGACAAGCTGGGCGGACACTTCGCAGGCTATTCCGACGAGTGGATCGACAGGTGAAAGAACGAGGAGGCCGACGCACTCTCTCGTATCGGCTTGGCTCAACTCGCACCACCCGTCGGCGTCTTCCTCGACACCATCACCAAACCTTCCGTCTCTCCCCCAAGGGAGATTGACATTGGAGTCCCGCTGCAACCAGAGGCAGCCCTGGTCGCACTCATCGCCGAGCCAGAGGACTGGACTACGCCGTACATCGCCTATCTAGAGGGAGGCACCTTGCCAGCAGACGAAACATACGCCCGGATGATAGCACGCCGCTGCAAATCCTTTGTCATCATCGACGGCGAGCTCCACAAGCGCAGCGTGACCGGCGTGTTCCAACGCTGCGTCCAACCCGCTGAAGGACGCAAAATCCTCCACGACATCCACTCCGGCGACTGCGGCCACCACGCCAGCGCCCGCTCTCTGGTCGCAAAGGCCATGCGACACAGTTTCTACTGGCCAACCGCACACGCAGACGCTGTCGACATTGTCCAGCGGTGCGCCGGGTGCCAGAAGTATGCCAACCAGACCCACGTACCGAGCTCGGCGCTCAAGACAATCCCCATCA
Source organism: Avena sativa (assembly GCA_916181665.1). NCBI lineage: Eukaryota > Viridiplantae > Streptophyta > Magnoliopsida > Poales > Poaceae > Avena > Avena sativa. Next base: position 177,793,348 of record OV702284.1, on the reverse strand, counting down.
CCTGGCCTTCGCCGTGTGGGGTACGGACATGGTAGGCCCTTTCAAAAAGGCCCCCTCCGGCTTCACCCACCTCCTGTTCGCAGTCGACAAATTCACAAAATGGGTGGAGGCCAAGCCAGTCCGGAAATGCGACGGGAAGACCGCCACCAAGTTCCTACGCGAGCTCATCTATCGCTACGGGTTCCCAAACAGCATCATCACGGACAACGGCACCAACTTCGCCAAAGGAGCCATGGCCGAGTTCTACGAAGAACATCACATCCGACTCGACCTCGCCTCAGTCGCTCACCCGGAGTCCAACGGCCAGGCGGAACGGGCCAACCAGAACATCCTCCATGGCCTGAAGCCATGGCTTCAAGTACCACTCGAGCGCACCGCCGGGTGCTGGGTCGAGGAGCTACCCTCCTTCATCTGGGGCATCCGCACCTCCGTCAACAGGTCGACAGGATTCACCCCCTTCTTCATGGTGTACGGTGCCGAGGCAGTCATGCCCACCGACCTAGAGCACGACTCGCCCAGGGTTGTCCACTACACGGAGGCCGCAAACGAACTCGCACGCCAGGATGGAGTCGACCAACTCGACGAGGCACGCGACCTAGCCTGCTCCCGCACCGCCATCTACCAACAAGGGCTCCGTCGCTACCATAGCCGGCGAGTAAGGACTCGCACGTTCCAGGAAGGCGATCTGGTGCTACGCCTCATCCAGGACAAGAAGGGCATGCACAAGCTATCCCCCCCTTGGGAGGGACCATTCGCCATCGGGCGAGTCCTCGGCAACGACGCCTACTACCTCGTCGACGTCCGAGGAGACGGGAAACTCGACGTCAAGCGACCGTGGAATGTAAACCTACTACGGAAATTCTACTCCTAGAATTCCATACATGTACTCCCCACCTACTATGAAATAAAATGGATCGGTTACCGCAAATTGCGTCTACTCTCCGTGCCTTGTGCCACTCGCACTCGTAATAACAACGTCAAGCTAACCGCAGAAGTCAACCTCTGGTACAGCGACCGGCACGGCCAAGTAGTGCGTTTCGAGGGCACTGGGTTACCCCAGGACTCGTAACGTCCACGAAAAATGCCAACCCGGAGCACCATTGGAGTCGCCTAGCTCGACTGGCTCAACGAGCCAAGACAACTGCCCTCGTTCCTCACAACGACCAAGGTCCTCCGCATCCTCGGCACCGCGACTCGAACGGCCAAGTACCACGCTCGGGGACTGATGACCAGTCGAGTACGAGTGAGTAGGGAAAAACGCTAAGTATGAGAGAGCGCCCAGGAGTCGCCATGCGACTAATCCTTCGGATCAGGCAGGAGTGACGCGCTTACTCTCACGCGCTCAGCCCTCACCCACCCTGGAGCTGTGACTAGAACGACCAAGTACCACGCTCGGGGACTCGGCCACCCGACCCCGTACGTGCAAGGGAAAACGGCCAAGTAAAGAGCACCCACGGGAGTCGCCCTGCGACTGGCTCTCCGAGCTCGGGCGAGTCGACCTCAATAGAAAAACAACTGACAAAACATTCGAAACCACAAACACGTAACAAACGAGGTAAACCCCATAAAAAAGGCGGACGCGCTCGGGGACTCGTCCAATAAGCAATCAAAATTATGAAACAATTCACAAAATAATACAAATTTTCATTATAGCAGAACAACATCGTTCCAAAATACAAGTTGAGTCCAATGGCCAATCGCTACTAACGCCCCAGGGCACAGTGTTTCTACTCCGCAGGTTTCGACGGCGACTCGCCGCCACCCCTGCGGTTGCGAATGAAGGGCGTGTACGGGTTTGACGGGTACGTCGTCAACTCACCCGCCATCGCCACACGGAAGGGCTGCTCGACCTTGAAGTCCCGATGCTACGGCTCAGGATCGTTGGGGGCGACAGTCGTCTCCTGATAGGGGAGGAGGTCGCCCATCGCCCAGACACAATCGGAGTACATCGTGGCCCGGTCCGTCAGCTTCAGCACCTCGGCGATCTCCACCGAGCCCGTCGACGAGGGGTATCCACTCGTCACGTCGTCGAGATCGAAGTCCTCGGGGAAGTGGGCAAGCCCAAGGCTGAGAGCCGTCGCCGCCCCGCGCCAAAACGCCGATCGTGTCATGAACTCGACGACTGACGGCGCCTTCTCCAGATACCGCCATACTTCGACAAGGTCACTGGGAATCACTTCCGTGGGAGATATCTCCTGAAGATATGCCCGAATGCAAGCCGCGGACAACGTGGCTGAGTCGACCAGAGTGGTCACACACTGCCGTGCGTCGTACGACTGTGCTTCCTCCGAGCTGTCGATAATCCGACCTGTCGACAGAGGGCAGCAGTGAGTATAACAACGATTACATAATGCAGCTACTACAGGCAGAGGCAGAAAGTTTACCAAATAAAGGATGACAGAGGCCCGTGACGAAGCTTTCAAGCGAGGAGAAGTCGTTCTGCAGCCCAATAACGAGGGCGTCAGAGACCTTTCGCTCTTCAGCGGCAGCCGTAACAGCAGCTTTTGCTCGCCCATCCGCGGAGCTCACCTCCTCCTTCGCTTCCTTGAGCTCGCGCTCCAGATCAGCGATCCGCTTCTCAGCCGTACTCAACGCAGACTGAGCCGCCGTCAGATCACCCGCCGGGACAAGGCCCTGGCGGACCTCCTCTGCCTTGGCAGCGATTGCTTGGAGTCCCTTGTTCGTTTCTTGGACGGCAACAAGTTCCTTCTCAACGCGACACTTCGCAGCAAGCCGATCGGCTGATTCACGCTGCAAGCCCTGTGCACAAATCAGACAGTCAACAATAATAGAATCCTAAGTTCCCACCCGCTGAAATTCAGCGACTAGGCACTCGGGGACTGGAGATCAAAAAATCCTAAGTGCCCACCCGCTGAAATTCAGCGACTAGGCACTCGGGGACTGGAGATAAAAAAAAACTAAGTGCCCACCCGCTGAAATTCAGCGACTAGGCACTCGGGGACTGGGTGCTACAAATAAAAACAAACACTAAAAGAATCTGACCACTGAAATTCAGTGGCCCGATCCTCGGGGACTGGACATACCTGGATGGCTCCGCCCAGCATGCCGTGGAGCTGTAGCGCGTCCACAGATGCGAGAAGAGCCGGAGTGTGTCCGCGACGCTGCTCGACTTCCGTTTCGGCGACCCCAGGCGTGCGGCTCGATGGCGTTGTACCACTCGCTGCAGCCGCTTTGGCCATAAAGCGGGGGAAGGTCGCGGCGGATGCTCCAGCGCCACTAGGAGCCGGCTCGGCCATTCCAGGCGAGGAAACAGCCTCCTTGGTCTTCAAGGCCACCTCCGTTGCAGTCGGAGGATCACTCGGAGCAACCGTCGTGTCGTCAGAGACCGTGTCGACATCATCGCCCTTCGCCCTCTTCGCACTGTCTGCGGGGGCAGCGACTTCATCAGCTTTCCTCTTCCGTGAGGGGTCCTCCTCGGCGACGACTGGCGGCACCTTGGCCACAGAAGGGTGGCCGATCTTCTTAACTCCAGTCCTGTGAAACAACGGTATGAGCAAAATTGTCCGAGTACAACAGAAGGCAAGCAGACGAACAAAACTTACTTGGCGACTGGTATGAACCGCAGTCCCGTGGGGATACTGGCTGGCTTATCCAGCTCGGGACCCAGCTTCCGACTGAGGCCCATCTCGAGCACGTCGTGTGCCCAAGACACGGAGGGCCTCTTCGAAGATGAGGCCGTGGCAGGAGCCTCCGTGACGACGTATGCGGGAGCTCTCCTGGGAGGCGAAGCCGCTGCGGCTGGAATAGACCCCAACCCAGAGACCGGGGCGAACGGGGGCGGAAGCGAGGCCAGAGGTACCTCATCAAGGAGGGCAGCGGCTTCCGGTGATGCCGTCGGGTGCGCTGCTTCACCCTTAGCCGAGCTGCTGGCGTTAGAACTAGTCGCAGAGCGAGGCGGAGACGCCGGCTTCGTCTTCCTCCTTGGCGGAGCCTTCACTTCCTTCTTCTTCTTCTTCTTCTTCGACAGCGTAGCCTCACGACGCGAGGTGTGCTCGGGGAGCTCATCGTCATCGTCGTCATGATGTTCGAGGCTCTTACTCGCCTCGAGCTCGCGCTGATGCTGTCCGCGAGTTTTGTGAACCATCGGGGCGGCATCCTCCACGGGCTCATCTTCGTCATCATCTTCGTCATCACCCGTGTTGCTCCCAGCGTCGCCTCTGGCGGGTGGCGACTCTCTCCCGTCCCGAATGGACGAGCTCGAGTTTTCGTCATCTGCGGGTGGGAGCCATCCTTCCACCACTTGGAACAGCTACAATAAAGATGAAACAATGTCAGCATAACCGCGACTGCATCATCTGCGACTGCGAATGGCGACAAAAATGGCGACTTACCGTCGGAGCTGGGCGCCTTGCGGTATAGGGGGCGACCCCAGCCTTCGTGTCCAGGTACGCCGCCTATGTGATCTTCTTCAGAGCCAGGATATAGTCCTCGAGCTTCCACTCGACGAGGCAGGATTTTGTCAGGTCGTCCCTACCCGCGTACTCATACATATAATGGTCGCGGCGGGCCAAAGGCACGAGCCGCCGCCCGAGCCAGCAGTTGTAAAGATTGATGGTTTGGAGGCCCTTCTTCTTCAGGCTGCGGATGGTTTGCAACATTTCATCGACAACCATCCGCTCAGCGGGAGCTTGCCGGCCTGGAGCCGACGCGGTTCAGGCCGGTTGGCGGAGTACCTTGGAAGCGCCACCTCGCCATCTAGAGTCGCCTCGGTGACGTAGAACCAGGATTTCTTCCACTCGCTTGTCGCCTTGGCCGGCAGCATCAGGTCGAAGAAGGACGCCTTCGACTTCAGTTGAAACGTCAGGCCACCCGCTGCCAGCATCGGGCCGCCTGATTCTTTGCGGCTAATCCTCCCATGGAATAGATCTTGCCACAGGGGGAAGTAGGGCCTGCAGCCCAGATAGCACTCGCAGAACGCCACGAAAATGGCGAGCTGCTCGATGCTATGCGGGCCCAGGTCCGACGGCTGGATCCCGTAGAAGGTGCAAAACCACCGGAACAATAGAGAAGTGGGAAACCCCAGCCCCCGCTCCAGGTGGCTGGGGAAGCAAACGTATTCTCCCTCGCGCGGGTCCGGAGTCACCTCTCCGGCCGCGGGGATGCGCCACCTGCCGGCGCGCAGGATCTCGGCCTCTTCGAACGACGCCAATAGCGCCCTGGTGCACTTGGATCGACCCCATGGTTCGGTGGAGGGGGCCATTGGTTGGAAGATTTGCGGAGGTCGGGGCTCTATGGATTGGTTGGATCGCGATGCGGAGTGGAAATGGAGATGGGCGAGGTCGGAGGAAAGATGAAGGAGAGTTTCCCCGCTCGCCCGTCATTCCCCTTATATAGCGGTTTTTACCCGCCAATTTCGGGAGCCGTTACTCCGCGGTGATTACGCCAAAAAGTTACCGTTGGATTACCCCGACGGCTAGTTTTGACCCCATTTGACGGTCCAACTTCATCCACTCGACTCGTCGTTCCGCGTGACTTGCTAATTCGCCGACCCGATCGCTACAACAGTGACCGAATATTCGCCGACCCGTTCGCCAAGTTGCGACTAAATTGGTCGCCGTAATGCGACTAGAATAACTGGTTTTTCCTTTATTTAGGAGTCCGCCGCCGATTCGACTGGGCGTCCGTAGTGGAGCCGTACAAACCGACTGCCAGCAACCGCCTGCGACCAATCAACGACGGCCTCGGGGACTACTGATGGGGATATGCCTACCGGGGTATACCCAGCAGGACGATTCCGACTGGCCCAGGCACCTGCGAGTGGGCCTGCAGTAATAGCGACTGGATCACGACCTGGCGTGGACTCAAGCGACTGGAAGCTGAAGTCCCAGAAGCGTAGATAGGCCCAGTCAGATTAGGTTAAACGATTGTTGAAACCTTAACTGATTCGGTTGAGATCTGTAAACCCTAGGGGGGTGAGTCTATATAAACCTCCCTAGAGGGCGTGTACATGATACGTTCCATCATCCACCCAAGCGACTCGCTGCCTAGCCGCCGAGCTCGCCCCATTGTACTTCCACCATAATACAATCTAGCAGGAGTAGGTCTTTACCCTCCGGGGGGCCGAACCTGGGTAAATCCTTGTGTCTCCGCCCTCATCTCGCACCGCAGATGGCTGGCCGCCCTTGCCCCATGTTATACTACTCGCTGCCGATTGCAGCATCTGCCGTGGTCATTCCCATGACATACGCCATCACCAAGAAGAAGGATTAGACCCTCGCCATGCTGGTGAAGGATCGCAAGTCTCATCACCGTCAGCTTGACAAGAAGGAGCGCATCATTGCCCGTCTTCGCCACCGGATCACGGATTTGGAGGAGACCATCCACGAGAGAGATATGGAGTTGGAGGAGAGGGAGAATGCCAGAGAAGACCTTCGTGGAGAACCCTAATCCTATCTCAGCGATGATGATGAATTTCTGGAGGATCAGGCCATGGACTTCTTCACCGATGAGGATGATTTCGCCTTCATCGATGATGATGATGATGAGGATGATGAGTACACTGACTCCGAGGAGTAGTAGCACATGAGCACTAGCATTAGTGAATTGTATTCGGTCGCACTGTATCGTAGCTTCACAGAATGGTTCTTAAAACCATCTGTTTTTCTTTGTTGTGGTGTGTGTTGTATTGTGTGCTATGAATGAATGAAAAGCAAGTTGCTAGAAAAATTTGAGTCACACTTTAACAACTTTAAAATTTTCAACAACCCCTGAACCTTAGAAAATTCCCTCTTTTCTCATGATCTATCTCAATCTTCAGATGCCTCGCGGAGGAAGCAACTCAGCCCCGGACCCGATATTGCAACTCTTGCAAATGATGGTTTCAGACCGCGAAGCCGAAAGAGTCAAACGTCAAGCCAACCTAGCCACCCTTCAACAGATAGCCCAGATGGCCAACAATAATCAAGGCCATGGAAATCAGGACAACCATGGATCTAAGCTCAAGAATTTCCAGAACACCAATCCACCCGTTTTCACTAAGTCAGAAGAACCCCTAGATGCAGATGATTGGCTGCAAACAATGGAGAACAATCTGGAAGTCGCAGGAGTGGAAGCTAATGAGAAAGTTCTGTTTTCCACCCACTATCAAGCCAGAGATGCAAGAGCATGGTGGAACAACGTCATGCAATGACCGGAGGTCAGATGATGACTTGGGAGGAATTCAAGGTCAAGTTCAGCAGAACCCATGTGCCACCTGGTTTGATCAAGAGGATGAGAGATGAATTTAGAGAACTGAAGCAAGGAAGGATGACAGTAGTGGAATACCGTGAAAAATTCTTGTCATTATCTAGGTATGCCCCGGATGAGATCAACACTGAAGCCAAGAAGAAAGAGAGATTCCTGAATGGTCTACACGATGAGATGCAGACGGTGTTAGTCAATATCCCCTTTGCTGATATTGAAGCCCTAGTCGACTCTGCCATTCAGATGGAAGGAAAGATCAACCAAGCCAATGAGAACCACAAGCGCCGCATGATGCATCAACCAGGAACCCACCAGACACCAAAGTATCACCCCAACCCATCTCCAGGATTTGCCCCAAGAAACAACAGACCCCCTATGAACCGTCCGACCTAATCCAACCGTAGAAACCTAAGGCCCGGAGGAAACCACAACAACCCCGGCAAATCTAGCAATTTCAACCGTGCCCCACCCAAGTTCAACAACAATAATGCCACCACCAACACCAACACTGCCCCAAGGATCGAAGAAATGTTGTGCCTATTGCAGCAAAGGACAAGTCGCAAGTGATTTGTTATGAATGTGGAACCAAGGATCATTATTCCAATGAGTGCCCTAAGAAGATTGCCGCAGCCCCCAATGCAAATGCCCCAGCTCAGTAGCACCATCGTGTTCAGCCCGGAAGAAGGTTTGCCCCAGGGAATTCGCTCAACCGCAACGGCCGTCTTTTTCTCATGCATGTTGAAGAAGCCCAGGAAGCACCAGATGTCGTGCTGGGTATGTTTTCTGTTAACTCAGTACTTGCAAGAGTGTTGTTTGATTCTGGAGCATCGCACTCATTTGTCACTGAATAATTTGCATGCACTAGTAAGATTCAACCAACCAAATTGAAGCATGTTATGATTGTTCAAATACCTGGTTCAACCACCAAAGCTAGGAAAATTTGCAAAGCCGTCCCTATCCGAATACATGGCATAGATTTTTATGCTAATCTAATAGTACTCGAAACTAAAGATTTGGAAGTAGTACTAGGAATGGATTGGATGTCCAAACATAAAGGATTAATTGACTGTGCCAAGAAAGCCATAACCATGACCAGTACAGCCGGAATATCAGTCGAGCATGTATCTGAAACCTTGCCTCGTCAATTCAAGTGCAACAAGAGTATAGCCCAGCCCACAATTGACCAAGTCCGGATAGTCTGTGAATACCCCGATGTATTTCCAGGTGTTTTGCCCAGTATGTCCCTAGATCGAGATATAGAGTTTATCATTGAACTAATCCCTGGAACCGGACCCATCACCCAGAGACCATATAACTAGCAGAACTGAAGAAGCAACTGGATGCCATGCTGGAAATTGGATTGATTCAACCAAGTCCGTCACCATGGAGATCACCTGTCTTGTTTCTGGACAAGAAAGATGGAAGTAACTGTCTGTGTACGGATTATCGGAAGTTGAATGATGTCACCATCAAAAACAAGTACCCGTTGCCGAAGATAGAAGACTTGTTTGAACAGTTGACTGGTGCCAAAGTGTTTTCTAAGATTGATCTTAGAACTGGCTATCATCAACTCAAGATTCGCACAGAGGATATTCCAAAGACTGCCTTTACCACCAGATATGGATTATATGAGTATATCGTCATGTCTTTTGGATTGACCAATGCCCCCGCTTATCTCATGAATCTCATGAATAAGATTTTTATGGACTTCCTGGATAAGTTTTCGTTGTTTTCATTGATAACATTCTGATTTTTTCCAAATCAGAAGAAGAACATGAGCTACACCTAAGGACCATTCTTGGAACCCTTAGAGAGCATCAGTTTTATGCCAAGTTTAGCAAATGTGAATTTTGGTTACAGGAGGTAGGATTCCTCGGACATATTGTATCAGCCAGAGGAATTGGCGTTGACCCTGCAAAGGTGAAGGATGTTGAAGATTGGCAAGCCCCAACCACTCAAACCCAAGTTCGTGCATTTCTTGGATTAGCGGGATACTACCGCAAGTTTGTAGAACGATTCTCGAGTATTGCCAGACCCATGACTCAATTGCTGAAGAAGGACAAGAAGTTTGAATGGACGGACAAATGTGAAGCTAGTTTTGATCATGCTGGATATCACGAAGCCCTTTGACGTGTATTGTGACGCATCCAAGATCGGCCTCGGATGTGTTCTAATGCAAGAAGGCAAAGTTATATCTTATCTATCCCGACAACTGAAGCAGCATGAGCAGAACAACCCAACCCATGACCTCGAACTCGCAGCCGTAGTTCTAGCCCTGAAGACATGGAGGCATTATCTCATGGAAAACCGTTGTGAGATTTATTGGGATCACAAGAGCTTGAATTATATATTCACTCAGAAGGTGTTGAATATGAGATAGAGAAGATGGATTGAGCTAATCAAGGACTATGATCTGGACATTCACTATCACCCCGGTAAATCCAATGTGGTAGTAGATGCCCTTAGCAGATTGCCATGCCGCTTGAACTCCATGATTCTAAAGGAGCAACCAAGTTTGCACAAAGAGATGGAAGATTTACGAATGGAATTGGTGAGTGAAGGATTTTTGGCTAGCATAGAACTTCAACCCACTCTGATCAGTCAGATCAAAGAGGCGCAGAAAGTAAATGCTAGTATCGACAGAATCAAGCATCGTATCGGTACAGGCAAAGTACCCGGATTCACCGAAGACGAAGAAGGAGTTCTCTGGTACAAAGGACGCCTTTGTGTACCAGAAGATTCGGAATTGAAAGAAGTGATTTTGAAAGAGGCCCATGATACTCTTTATTATATCCACCCCGGAGGAAAAAAGATGTATCAGGATTTGAAGGAACAATTTTGGTGGCATAGAATGAAGAGAGAAATCGGAAGCTATATCACCAAGTGTGATATATATCAGAGAGTCAAGGCGGAGCCTCAAAGACCCGCTGGAATATTGCAACCTCTACAGATTCTGGAATGGAAATGGGATTCAGTTGGAATGGACATAATCACCAGATTTCCTACTTCTAGTAGGGGAAATGACTCTATCTAGGTCATAGCAGACCGATTGTCCAAAGTAGCCCATTTCTTACCAGTTAATACCACATACCAGAGTTTGAAGCTAGCAGAGTTATACATCGCTAGGATCGTCAGTTTGCATGGAGTCCCCAAGAACATCGTATCGGATCGAGGAACCCAGTTTACCTCGAGGTTTTGGATGAAAGTCCAAGAAGGTTTAGGAACCCGACTAGGTTTCAGCACAGTTTATCACCCTCAGACCGATGGACAAACGGAGCGAGTAAATCAAATACTCGAAGATATGTTGAGAGCATGTGTGCTAGAGTATGGATCTAAATGGGAAGACTGTCTGCCTTTCGCAGAATTTTTTTACAACAACAGTTACCAAGCTAGTTTACAAATGGCCCTATTTGAATTCATGTATGGAAGGAAGTGTCGCACCCCTTTGAATTGGTCAGAAGTAGGAGAGAGTCAGATTTTCGGACCCGACATCCTACGAGAAGCAGAAGAGAAGGTTCACCAGATTCGTGAGCACCTCAAGACCGCCCAGTCAAGACAGAAGAGTTACGCCAAAAATATACGTCGAGACCTTGCTTTTAATATTGGAGATTTTGTGTACCTTAAAGTGTCGTCGTTGAAAGGAATGCAGCGTTTCTAGCGGAAAGTTAGCCCCCAGATATATCAGACCCTTCAAGATTCTGAATCGTCGAGGAGAAGTATCATATCAATTGGAACTACCATAATAAATGTCAGCAGTGCACAATGTGTTCCATATATCATTACTTCGCAAATGCCTTGAAGTTCCGGAGAAGACTGAATTTTTCAAGACCATTGATCACCGGACCATAGAGATCAACGATGACCTAACCTATCCGGAAGTACCCATCCGTATTTTGGAAGAAGCTTTCAGAACCACCAGGACCCGAAGCATCAAGTTTCTCAAGATTCAGTGGAGCAACCACACTGAAGAAGAAGCTACCTGGGAGCGCGAAGATCACATCAAGACGGAGGTTCCCGATCTCTTTAAATCCTAGGTAATCTTTTTTTTCTTCCTTTTTCAAATCTCGGGATGAGATTAAGGGGGGAAGGTTTGTAACATCCCAAATATATAACCCAAGGATCATCAAAACTCTAATCACTAAAATTAGAGTTAACAAAAAATTGATTAATTTAAGATCATATGAATGCAGTGTGAATGAGATGATTTTATAAATGCATGAATGAACTTGTGTGATTAACCTAAATAGCAATAAATGGTTTAAAGATGAAAATAACATCATATAAAACATTTCCATGTAGAAACAAAACAAGAGAAAATCAAAAACAAATAAAATAAAGCAAATGGTCATTTTTGCCAATCTTGCTCACTAGGTCACTTTGAGTGGTTATAGTTCAAGATTTCAAATAGAAACTTTTCCAACTCTTTTCAACCCTTGCTAGAACAAGTAAAAGTAAATCAAATCCCACCTTTCAAACTTGCAGCAACATTTCGCAACCCCATTCAAATCACAATTCAAAATTGAATCTTTATCATATGTGAAGATCACCCATTTTCAAAACCCAACCAAACCAGTGCCCCTTTACTAATCCAACTAACCAGACACTCCCTAGTATGTGCCTAGCAAACCCACCAAGTTTGAATCCAAAATTCAAATTTAAAGTTCTTGCGGCCATTTCATCAAACACCTTGCAGATACAAATCAAACAAACATCAAACACTATAGTGTGCAGTAAAATTGGCCTAACTTGTTCCCTCTATAGCTCGCTCTACACTCTCAGTAGATGATCCAAGTAATCTAACTAGATTTAGCACCAATGTGAGCAATCCTAGCCATTAATGTCAAGCATGCCGAGAGCACCATTGCCATCCCATTGTCGCCAGCGAGCTAGAGGCCGCACTAGCTTCGCCAACCTTGTCTGGGACATGCAGCACTGTCCACCGCCACCCACTGTCCCAGCCCCGAGCAATGCCAGCCCCTGGACCACATGACACGCGCATGCCAAACTCTCTGTGACCATGCCGAGAGAGCGCCAGTGCGCCACGCTCGACCAGCACCCACAGACCATGCGCCGCCCTCGCCGCTTGTAGGGATGATCACCAGCACCCCAGAACCCCGCCAGACATGCCCGTTTGCCACCGCGCGGACCACACACGCTGTGCGACATTAAAACCGCCGTTGGACCCGCATAGAGCATCAGCGTGTTCCGACCGATCAGCACCGCCCACGCCTCGCCACCATGCCGTTGAGGTTCGCCAGGGAGCACAGCACCGCCCCTACCGTCGCCCATGCCAGTAGCCCTCTGTGCCGTTGACCACGACGAGCTCAGCTCGCGCTTGTCGGTCTCCTTCTGCCACTATAAATAGAGGCCTCCACCGCTCGTTTTCGCTACACGAGTTCACTCCCCTCTCACCCAGAACCACCCCACCTCACTCCCGGAGCAAGGCGAGCAGCGCATCACCGGAATTTTGCCAGAGCCCGCCGCTGCTGGAGAAGAAGGGAGCCGTCGATTGGAGCCGCCCCAGGAGAAGCTGCCGGTACCAGGAGAACCGCCGTCGTCGACTTCGTCGTTCGCCCCCGTCGCCGACCCTCTCCTAAGCCCCGGTGTGTTGGGCCACGCTGAGATAAAACAAAACTTTTTCCTATAACGTGGAGATCCCAAGATCTAGCTGAGGTAGAAGGCCACGAGGTTTACCACTAGACGCGCAGTTGCGGATTACTGATGAAGCGCGTTAGTTGATGCAGTGCAGTCCTCATGATCCGATCGTCCTGGTGCTGATCGTACAGCACCTCTGCTGGTATCCACACGTGCAAGGAGGAGCACCAGCGGCGAACTGCTAGGTTCGTAACGACGGTAGGACTGATGTGGAGCTAGGGTTTCCAACACATGGAATGACCTAATCGAACAACGAAAAACCTTTCTGGGTTACAGTGCTCCACTATATATAGGGAGTGAACGTGGGCTCCACTCTCGTGGACCATTCACTAAAGCCCATATAACACTAGTCACCGTGAGTCCGACTCACTGACTCAGTCCTAATCCGGCTCGGGTCCAACCCGGCCAGATTTCCGGTTCAGATCTAATCCGAACTTGCTCCCGCTCTTAAGTGTGTGACCCGGCAGGCTCTTGGTTACTCGGACGATTGGAGTCCGACTCACAATCGATCAGTCGGCAGCGGCTCCTAGTAGAATGTGCCGACTCCCAAGTACCAATGAGTCATGACGACTTGCCTTTCCAACGCGACTTGCGACCGAGTCCCTTTTGCCTCACGATATACCTTGTCAGACTATAGGCGAATAATTGTCATCCCTTAAATAGTCCGACTCTCTTCTCGATCCGAGATAAGTGATTCACTCGACTAACTCTTAGTCGACCGCCTCGGTTAACACTTAACCGAGTCATGCATGGCCATGCTTTCCAAATAATATCTTCCAAGAGGGCCCAGAGAATATCTCTCCGAGTGGAGGGGCAAAATCCCATCTTGTTTATTCACATCACGTAGCTTGATTCTCAGTCGACCCGAACTCTGCCTTTACGACTGCCCAGTTACGGATCAGCGTTTGACAGAACCTAAGTCGGTGATTCTCAACTCGGAATATGCAACAACCTCAGGTCTCAGGATTACATTGATTGAGAAATACAAATGACAACTTGTTCGTTGTACCTCAATATGGATCAATCCGATTCGCTAAACTCTTTAGCTGAATCTGTGTAAGTCGGAATGGCATCTCCATGCCCATGACAAGTCGAACCGAGTGATCAAGCCGACTTTCACAATGGTATAAGTTGAGTGTCCAGCACAACCTCAATGACCAAGGATATTTAGTACAAACAACATGAATACATAGTTCCACAACCGATTCACATATTCAATGATACACATCAGATGTTTATACAAGGACAACTTTATATCTTTATGAATACAATGGGAAATCTCATCATACATGATTGCCTCTAGGGCATATTCCCAACAGTCTCCCACTTGCACTAGAGTCAATCTTCCGACATCACATGTCTAGGCATCTAATGCCCATGGCTCTTAGGTGCGCCTCATGCTTTGGCTGGGGTACCAGCTCTGTCAACGGATCCGCAATATTTGCATCCGTGTGTACCTTGCATAACTTGATATCACCCTGATCCACGAACTGGCGAATCAGGTGGTACCGCATGCGTATGTGCTTGTTCTTCTGGTGTTGTCTAGGTTCCTTGGCTTGTGCAATAGCACCATTGTTGTCACAATACACGTCTAAAGGATTGGACGAGCCCTAAACCACACCAAGATCCATGAGGAAATTCCTCATCCAAACAGCTTCCTTTGCTGCCTCTGAGGCGGCAATATACTCAGCCTCTGTCGTAGATGTAGACACAGTCTCTTGCTTGGAACTCTTCCAGCTCACAGCACCTCCATTTATAATAAACACGTATCTGGATTGCGAACGAGAATCATCAGAGTCGGTAAGATAACTCGCATCCGTGTAACCCTATACACTAAGTTCATCTTCACCACCATAAACCAAAAACATATCCTTAGTCCTTCTCAAGTACTTTAGGATATTTTTAGCCGCTGTCCAGTGGATTTCTCCAGGATTAGCCTGGTATCTGCTCACAACACTTAGAGCATATGAAACATCCGGCCTAGTACAAAACATGGCATACATGATGGATCCGACTACAGAAGCATACGGAATTGCACTCATCCGACTTCACTCATCAGTTGTCGAAGTACACTGAGTCTTGCTAAGTTTTACACCATGGGACATCGGTAAGAACCCCTTCTTAGACGATTCCATGTTGAACTTCTTCAACACTTTGTCCAAATAAGTACTCTGACTCAATCCAATGAGCCGTCTTGATATATCTCTATAGATCCGGACTCCGAGAATATATGTTGCCTCACCCAAGTCTTTCATTGAGAAACTCTTTTCCAATGATTCCTTGGTTGCTTGCAACATCTGGACTTCATTTCCAATCAATAATATGTCATCCACATATAAGATTAGAAATTTTACTTTGCTCCCACTAAACTTCTTGTATAAACAAGAATCATGATCACTCTTGATGAAGCCAAACGATTTGACTACCTCATCAAAGAGAATATTCCAACTCTGAGATGCTTGCTTCAACCCATAAATTGATTTCTGAAGTTTGCACACCTTGTCAGCATTAGCCGGATCGACAAAACCCTCGGGCTGTATCATATACACGTCCTCGGTTAAATTTCCATTAAGGAAAGCCATTTTGACATCCATTTGCCATATCTCATAGTCGAAATAGGCTGCTATAGCTAACATGATCCGAACTGATTTAAGCATCGCTACGGGCGAGAAAGTGTGGTCGTAATCAACTCCTTGAACTTGTCGGAACCCCTTCGCGACAAGTCGTGCTTTATAGACGAAAACATTTCCATCCATATCAGTTTTATTCTTAAAGACCCATTTGCACTCGACGGGTCTTGCACCATCTGGCAGACCAACCAAGTTCCAAACTTGATTTTCATCCATGGACTTTAACTCGGATCTGATGGCTCCAAGCCATGACCCGGAATCAGATCCCACCATCGCTTCCGAATAATTTGTCGGCTCATCACTGTCTAACACTAACACATCACGAACACTTCGTAATCTCGCCGATGTTCATAGTACAAGTGCTGCTGCCGGCTCAGCTACCACGACTGGCTCAACCTCCAAGGTTTTTTCCGACTCGTTACTAGACGGTTGCTCTCGAATTTCTTCGAGATGCACCGTGCTCCCACTTACTCCCCGATTGAGAAACTCTTTCTCAAGGAAGACACCGTTTCGAGCGACAAACACTTTCCCCTCTTCTCGGTTGTAGAAGTAGTAACCCAAGGTTTCCCTTGGATACGCCACGAAGATACACTTATCCGACTTGGCCGTAAGCTTGTCCGACTAAAGTCGCTTGACAAATGCTTCACAACCCCAAATCTTAAGAAAAGACAAACTCGGCTTTTTGCCTGTCCACATCTCATGCGGTGTCTTCTCTACCGATTTTGATGGTACTCTATTTAGTGTGAACGCCGCTGTTTCTAGACAATAACCCCAAAATGATAAAGGAAGATCTGTCCGACTCATCATTGACCGTACCATGTCCAAAAAGGTTCGATTCCGCCTTTCCGAAACAGCGTTTCTTTGCGGCGTTCCTGGCGGAGTAAGTTGAGGAACTATTCCACAACTTTTCAGATGGTCATCAAACTCATGGCTCATGTACTCGCCTCCTCGGTCCGACTGAAGAAACTTTATTTTCTTGCCGAGTTGATTTTGTGCTTCATTCTGGAATTCTTTGAACTTTTCAAAGGCTTCCGACTTATGTTTCATCAAGTAGATATATACATACCTACTCAAATCATCAGTGAAGGTAATGAAGTACTCATAACCACCCCTGGCTGTCGTGCTCATTGGTCCACATACATCACTATGTACTAGTCCCAACAAGTCGTACGCCCTTTCGCAACTCTTTGCAAAAGGTGTCTTGGTCATTTTGCCGAGCAGGCAAGATTCGCATGTCTCGAACGACTCCAAGTCGAACGAAGTTAGGAGTCCATCATCATGGAGCTTCTTCATGCGTTTCCAACTTATATGACCAAGCCGACAGTGCCAAAAGTAAGTCATATTCAGATCATTTGGTTTCAACCTTTTAACATTTATGTTATAAAGTGACTCACCATCAAGATTCGAAATAAATAACCCGTCCTGGACGGGTGCAAAGCCGTGAAACATATCATTCAAATATAAAGAACAACCATTATTCTTGATATTCGACTCATAGCCTTGCCTCATCAAACATGAAGAAGAAATAATGTTTCGACTGAGCACTAGAACATAATAACAATTATTCAGTTCCATAATGAATCCGGAAGTTAAATGAAGCTGCATCGTGCCGACTTCCAACGCAGCAACTCTTGCTTTGTTGCCGACTCGAATATCAACCTCGCCTCTTGCTATGCTCCTAGTTATTACCAGTCCCTGCAACGAGTTGCAGATGTGAATAACTGATCCGGTATCATATACCCAAGAACTATTAGGTGCATCAGCAAGATATATGTCTATAAAATTGCAAACAAGTGTACCTGAGTCGGAAGTCATACCTCCACTCTTGGCTTTGTCGGCCAAGTACTTGCTGCAGTTCCTCTTCCAGTGGCCATCCACCTTGCAATAGAAGCAAGTGGATCTGGCTGAAGGAGATGGCTTAGTCCCTGAGGAAGCGCTTGGGACCGGGTCCTGAGCCTGCTTTCCTCCTGACTTAGCCTTATTCTTAGTCCAAGAACTCTTCTTGAACTTAGCCTTATTCTGCACCATCAACACTTGACTGGCGCCCTTCTTGAGATCCGCATGTGCCTGCTTGAGCATCCCATGCAATTCAGTGAGCTTCTTATCCATACCATGCATGTGGTAGTTCGAAATGAACTGCCCATATGCACTAGGAAGAGAGTTCAGAATTATATCCCTAGCGAACTCTTCTCTTATGGCGTAGCCAAGCCACTCTAGAGACTGCATGTAACCAACCATTTTGATCACATGGGGACTCAGTGGATCACCATCCTTAAGCTTGCAACTCAGCAAAGCCTGAGAGACTTGATACCTCTCAGTCTTCGCCTAAGCCTGGAACATACTTTTGAGGCTTTCGATCATATCGTAGGCCTCAACATTCTCGAACTTCTTTTGCAAGTCTGGTTCCATGTGAGCAAGCATAAGACAGCTAATATCCGTGGACTTATCCTTAGCCCGACGGTAGGCATTGGTGGCAGCGACAGTCGCATTATCATTCGGCTCATCTGGAAGTGGGTTGTCTAGGACATGGTCCTTCTTTTCTTGTTTGAGAACAATTCTCAAATTTTGATACCAGTTGGTAAAATTAGTGTCGTTTAGTTTATCTTTCGCAAGGATAGTTCTCAACGCAAAACCAGATATCTAAGAGTGACTGCTACTTGGTGCCATGATCTACAACAGAAAATGTGCAAAACACTTAAGGCATGTATTCATAAAAGAGCAAGCATATTAAATACATTAATATTTTCTGCTCCCACTAGAACCAACACCCCTCCGATGGTTACTTAGTGATTCAGGATCCTAAATAAGCAAGTCAGCTAGTGAGATTTAGCATCACCGCTAGCCGCCAAGTGATCTAGGTAGACAACTCCTTGTCAATCGTATCTCATACGACTCCGGTTGGACGGGTGGCATCACATGCCCCGGCTCCCATCCGACCTTTCCCCGAGCCCCACAATCGTTGTGATAGACCCGTCTAGCTTACCGAGTGTTTCTGCAGTAAGAGTCTGACTCGAACCCACCTAGTCGGAAAGAATTGGCAGCACCTCAATTTTATGAGGCCACTACCAAAAATGTCCGACTTGTGATGGTGCAAACACTGGCGGGAAAACCAACTAGACCTTCTTTGAGGGATTAAATTTTACCGACTATCTAATAGAGGTAAACAGAGACATAACAACAACACAGAATAAAGCAATTATAATGTGAAATGGTATGGCCCTCTTCATGGTGATCTCCATCTCCACAAAGCTTGTAATCCGACTTGTGCCAACTCTTGTCACTTGCCGTCTTACTCCATGTCGCCGACATGTACATCGCCTTGCATGTCATCCGGATTCTCCAAACAACTACACTAGCTTAGTAAAGTAAATTACATAGAGAATCCGATATGCAGGTCATTATACAATAAAATGACAGCACCTAGGCTCCAGCAGGCTAACAAAAACCATGATTCACAGATCACGTATGGATTACACACATACATCACATGCACATGAACCATACCATTCACAACTTCCTGCAAAAACAAGTTATGCATAGATACAATATCTACCGGTGTTGTGAAACTCGCAACGACATCTAAGGAGCTTCGATCATCGCCTCTGGATTTACGTGTCACAGTCTACCCCGATGGCGGAAGCCGACCGGTAGGGGTATGTCGTTCCACGACCTCATCATATGATCACGGAAATCAGATCTACCATTCCCCGAGTATAGTTTATCCAATCAACCTCGTACAAAACCGATCTATCTCACAGATCGACCACCAAAACAGCATATAGATCTCATCTACAGCCTACCACATATCACATATGCGAGATCTCGAGCCTAAAACCAGAAGCTATCGCTCTGATACCACTGTTGGGCCATGCAGAGATAAAACAAAACTTTTTCCTCTAACGTGGAGATCCCAAGATCTAGCTGAGGTAGAAGGCCACGAGGTTTACCACTAGACGCGCAGTTGCGGATTACTGATGAAGCGCGTCTGTTGATGCAGTGCAGTCCTCACGATCCAATCGTCCTGGTGCTGATCGTATAGCACCTCTGCTGATATCCACACGTGCAAGGAGGAGCACCGGCGGTGAACTGCTAGGTTCGTAACGACGGTAGGACTGCTGTGGAGCTAGGGTTTCCAACACATGGAATGACCTAATCGAACAACGATTAACCTTTCTGGGTTACAGTGCTCCACTATATATAGGGAGTGAACGTGGGCTCCACTCTCGTGGCCCATTCACTAAAGCCCATATAACACTAGTCACCGCGAGTCTGACTCACTGACTCAGTCCTAATCTGGCTCGGGTCCAACCTGGCCAGATTTCCGGTTCAGATCCAATCTGAACTTGCTCCCGCTCTTAAGTGTGTGACCCAGCAGGGTCTTGGTTACTCGGACACGACTGGAGTCCGACTCACAATCGATCATTCGGCAGTGGCTCCTAGCAGAATGTGCTGACTCCCAAGTACCAATGAGTCATGACGACTTGCCTTTCCAATGCGACTTGCGTCCGAGTCCCTTTTGCCTCCCGATATACCTTGTCAGACTATAGGCGAATAATTGTCATCCCTTAAATAGTCCGACTCTCTTCTTGATCCGAGATAAGTGATTCACCCGACTAACTCTTAGTCGACCGACTCGGTTAACACTTAACTGAGTCGTGCATGTCCATGCTTTCAGAATCATATCTTCCGAGAGGGCCCAGAGAATATCTCTCCGAGTGAAGGGGCAAAATCCCATCTTGGTTATTCACATCACGCAGCTTGATTCTCAGTCGACCTAAACTCTGCCTTTATGACTGCCTAGTTACGAATTAACGTTTGACAGAACCTAAGTCAGTGATCCTCAACTCGGACTATGCAACAACCTCAGGTCTAAGGATTACATTGATTGAATTATACAAATGACAACTTGTTCGTTGTACCTCAATATGGATCAATACGACTAGCTAAACTCTTTAGATGAATCTGTGTAAGTCGGAATGGCATCTCCATGCCCATGACAAGTGGAACCAAGTCATCAAGCCGACTTTCACATTGGTATAAGTTGAGTGTCCAGCACAATCTCAATGACCAAGGACATTTAGTACAAACAACATGAATGCATAGTTCCACAACCGAATCACATATTAAATGATACACATCAGATGTTTATACACGGACAACTTTATATCTTTATGAATACAATAGGAAATCTCATCATACATGATTGCCTCTAGGGCATATTGCCAACACGGTGAGCCTCCCACGACCCACATCTGCCACGTTAGGGTTCTGTCTCGCCGGCGCTGCCCGACGTAGACGATGAACCGTAGCCGTTTGATTAGATTTAGATCTTGCGGTTCACATTGCCCCGTACCGCTTCCCCCCTCCCCGTCTCACTGACGCCTGGGGACATCCACTTAACCGGACTGCGTACGCGCTGTGTGTAGTGGGTCGGCCCAGTAAAACATCCCGCGCGACCCAACAATTCAAATTAAGCTTTATTCATTTAATTTCAAACATAGTTCTGTACCTAGATTCAAAAATACACCCAGCTCGAATCACTGAACCAAATGGCATGAAACTAATTTTGTTAGAAAGTTACTGAAATGCTTAATCCAAGCCCGTTGGATTCAAATCATTTGGAGTTATAGATCAACCATGGTAAAAATAACAAGACAGAAGATTTTCTGCATTCAAACATTTTTCAAAATTCAACCATAAGAGATTTTGAGTTGATTCTAACTCTCAAAAATCACATTTGATCATAGCTTTCAGAATATATAAAAACATATGGGTTTACTTGCAGAAATAATGTTCAAGTAATAAAAGAATGCTACATAGGCATTTCTAGTCACCTTATTTAATTAAAATAAAAAGGTTAAACCTTATTAAATTGTGATGCCACTTTAAATCACATTCCCATGTACTGAAATATGTGGTGATGACATGTGTCAACATGATCCCATGTTTGAGTTGGAGAATATTAAATCTTAAGTAGTTTTTCAATGAGTAGAAATTACTTTTCTCAAATAAAATAAATAAGACAAGTGCTTTAATCCTTGTGATAATAGTGATGATGCTAGATCATCTAGTGTGACTTTTTGTGTGATGATTAAAAATAGTTAAGTATTGTTTGGTGATTGTGTACCTTGTATTTATTTATAGATGCTAGTACCGACCAAGGATACGAGGACGAAGGAGGATACTACGAGGAAGAAGCTGAGGAGAACTTCAACCATTGCTCTGCTCAAGGCAATCTTATACCAATATCTTAGCAAGCTAACCCTTGCAAATTATGCAAGCCAATACTTGCTTGTTACTATGCCAACTATATGCCTTAAGCATATGTGATCATACCCACTTGATAACCCAATCCTAGTTTTACTTGCAAGCTTAATACTTTATTTTCTTTATCAAAGTTTTCTCTTAGAGTTTACATGGTGACTTGTAGATTCTAGAAAGATAACTAAAGGTAGCATAAAGATCATAATATTTGGCGTAAGTTAGATAATCTTGATGTCATCCTAAGGCATGAGATTGAACTTAGCAAATCTCCACTTGTTTATCACCCTTCATTAGTATTTACCACCACTTGTAGATGCTAGTGCTAAGTATAAAACTTGATCAACTTTAGATGGGAATACTTGGTGAAAATGGTTATGAAAACCTTAGAATGATGAGTCATTCTACTAAAATGTTTTGACATGTGTTTCCGAACACCATATGATTTTGATGATGAAAATGTTGAGGCATGAGCCTTAGCCCTTTTTAAAACTGATGGTTGTCTGGATGCGATGCCATTCCAATTTTATCGTATAACCACAATACCCGAAAATTGGGTAGGGCTTGACTGGAAATTTATATACCTTAGTATGGGTTCCCTCGCGGCCAATGTCTGAGCTGAGGCTACCTTGTGAAGATTGTCCACCTGTGCAGTACCCAAGATGACAGTTGGTCATGGTTGGGAGGCCCAACTCATAGGAGAGGTGCCTATACTAGGGTGTGTAATTGAAAGGTTAGGATTGATTATCCGCATACTGAGTATGGTGAATTTAGGATTGTTCCTGACGGATGTATCGAATGTTGTGGTGAAAGTGTACAATCTCTACAGAGTGTCAAACTATTCGAATAGCCACGTCCGCGGTTATGGACAGTTGGAGTGGCCATACTGTTCCCTCGTCAGATGTTTTCAAAAGGACTTGTGAAATGAATTATGACTTTGACTTGACCACAACAGAGTTGTGATATGAAATTCAAATTCCCACTTAGGTGTTATAAAACTTTCAACTAGTTTTCTTTGCTTCTGAACTTAGTAGAGGTAAATCTGGCTTTTTGCAAAACAACCTTAGAGCTTAGTATCCTACTACAAAAACCCTCCTTAACTTGTTAGTATTAGTTTGCGAGTACTTAAAGAGTACTCATGGCTTTGTTCCTCTCTATTCCCGTGGCTAGACTATGAAGAGGAGTACCAAGATGATGGACCGCAGGAAGGTTACGACAACTAGGATCATCTCCCATCGTCAGCATTGCCTGTGACCCTGAAGATGGAGTTTCACCTACGCTATCGTTACTATTACGTTATTCGGCTGCTTGAGTTGCATTAAGAACTGGATCATGAGATCCTTATTTGTGTAAGACCTTATGTATGGTTTGTAATGGATGATGTACTATGATATCCAAATCTGTTATGTCTCGCAAAAGTGGTAATCCTGGGATTGCGATGTATGGCATAACAGGCATCTGGGATTAAAAATCCGGGTGTTGACATTTACATGCTTACCGACGCATGCCTTTTGGTTTATGTAATGCTCCAGCTACTTTTCAAAGATGCATGACTGCTATTTTAGCAGATTTTATAGAACTGATAATAGAAGTATTTATGGATGACTTTTCTGTCTATGGAACTTTTTTTACTAGTTGCTTGGATAATCTCAAAAAGGTTTTGCAGCGTTGCGAAGAAACAAATCTCGTTCTAAACTGGGATAAATGCTATTTCATGGTCAAAGAAGGCATATTCATTGGACATAAGGTATCAGGTAAGGGTATTGAAGTAGATAGAGCTAAGGTTGAAGCAATAGAGAGAATGCCACAACCTAGGGATATAAAAGGTATAAGAAGTTTCCTTGGTCATGTAGGTTTTTTTAGAAGGTTCATTAGAAATTTCTCTGGGATTTCCAAACTTTTAACTAGCCTATTGCAAAAGGGAGTAAGATTTAATTTTGATGATAAATGCCTTATTGCCTTTGATAAACTTAAATATGCTTTGTCTCATGCCCCTATAATTAAACACCTATTTTGGATACGACTTTTGATTTAATATGTGAAGCTAGTGATGATCCCGTAGGAGTAAATCTGGGACAACACATAGGTCGCAGATTTAGTATTATACATCATGCTAGTAGAACTCTCAATAGTTCTCAAACGAATTATCCTAAGGAATAAAGAGAACTCTTTGATATATTTTTCTCCTGTGATAAATTTTGTTCTTGATGCAAAAGTAAGAGTCCATACGGATTGTGATGGCTTAAAATAATTACTTGATAGGAAAAATCATCAGCCAAGACTGATCCGTTGGATCCTTTTACTTCAAGAATTTGAGTTACAAATTATGCAGAGGCAAGAAATAAATATTTTGGATGCAGTGTCCATATCTGCCCAGCAAGAAACCAATCTTATTGAGAGGAACTTTAGTCCTGGTGAATTTTTTTTCGAGAATTATTAGATGAACTAAGGTTAATTCCTCCCAAAAAGAAGAAGTCCTTGTTGTTGGAGGAGCTTGTCACTCTTGACTAAATAAAAGGTAAGTGTAAGGTAAGTTTTCTTCCTCTAATAAGTGATTTGTCTTCACAATTTTTACTACTTAAATTTTTGCCTTTGAATTCCTCTTATTTTTCTAAAAAAATTGAGGGGTTTTAGTAACTATACGGGCAAAACTATACGGCCGGAGAAAAATCTCCCACTGTATAGTTGGTCATTAAAGGTATTGTACCCCCCTTGCGAAATATTTTTTAGTGTCCAGTAACTATACAGGTGCAACTATATGGCCAGAGAAAAATCTCCCACCGTATAGTTGGTCGTTAAAGCTTCTGTATCATCGACCCTTTTTTGTTCTTGTTTATTCATCTATTATTTGTCAAAAAACGTTTTGTCGGTTCCTAGTCGGTAACCTAACCGACCTGGACTCAAGATATTTGGAAATATCTGCCCGGAGCCAACTATACGGCCGGAGCTATACGGGTCGCGACCATATAGTTGGTCGTTACGCGGCAGGACTCCTCCAAAATCATAATTTCTTTTCCTATTCTGTTAGGATTCTTTTCTTGGGCGTGAATTTGATGTTTCTCGCGAGTTGTACCGACCTATGACCCCTCTTATATACTTCCATTGTGCCCTCTCTAATCACAATCACGAGAAACAAATCTAGACATGCTCTATCCCGTCCCAGGCCGTGGAAAACCCCTGAGGATCATTTATCCTAGGGACCGTTATAGCAACCCGACTATGGAGGACGACGATGAGGAGGTGGAGAGGTTTAGACTGGGGTACAAGGAGTACATCAAACCAAGCTTCTACAACAGCGATCCCGATGAAGGCCGGAGCGACATTTACATCAGTCGTGATGTCTATGATCCCCCAGAGATCGACTGGGCGGCGATGAAGGGAACTCAACAAGAGATAAGGCCACAAGCCGCATGGAAAAGGGCGTGTGGAGATGGTCAAGTTCATCACCACGGACCATAAGGAAATACCTAACATTCGTGCAGGTTCTAGCAAGGAATCGACGTTGCCCCGCTCGAGGCCTACCACTGGCGCTCGTATGAGGGTCAAGCTCCAAGAAGAGTGGAGGAACAGTTTCTACTTCCCCGATCCATCAATAATGGATGAGGAAGAAGAAGTTGTCCCTAGGACAAAGGACCGCGTGCGGGAACTGGAGATATATCAAAAGCAGGAGCTACTCCATCGCGTTGAAGTCCGTCACCACCTCAAGGAGATAGAGAAGAAGGATGATCTTATCCCGTTGGTGACTAAACTCACAGATAGGGTGGACACTTTGCAATCTGATTAACGCAGGTGCTACAGCCGCATCACTGCTCTAGAGGATACCAACACGAAGCTAGGCACCATGATTCTACATGCCATGGCGCCACAGTGATATACAATAATCATGGTATCAAATAATCGCGAGCGATTATTTTATCCCACCAAGCTTGATTTCAAGCTTGGGGAGATCTTTAAGACCTTGTAATCAATCTTATAAGTTGTTATTACTATTCTAGTTTTTGCATTAGTTTGAGTTTAGCAATAAAATTTGCATCATTAGAATTCCCTTTAGGAATAGTCGATCCCTTTTATGAAATTCTGAGTTTTTTATAATCTATGGAGCATTATTTAGTTTGAGTTTGTCTTTTTAGATATATGAATAGCTTGAGTATAATTTTACTTGTACCTGATGATAGAAATGGGAGTCTTCCACACCATTGGTATTAACGGAACATACAAATATAATTTGAGAAATATGTTGTAGGTCAATGGTTTGATTTACAAAAAGGAGAAATTATCTAATTAGTTAAGTTGAAAAAGAAAAACCTTGAACAAAGGAGAAATTAAAAGTGCTATCAAATAGAGTGAGAACAAGTTGAGGTAGAATATTCAAGTTATAAGGATGCTTCATATATATTTGGAATTTGGTAATTGAGATTGTTAAACATTGAACTCCTACATGAAGTGGAATGTATGGCTAGATCCTTTGCATAGCACTTAAACAAAAGTGTGAGCGTAGATATATAAAAAAAGAGCAAATGTGCAAAGAGCAAATAGCCATATACCAGTATATTGTAGTAAGACAAAGAGATGTTTGTGATTTTGAATCCCAAGTGAATATGTTAATCCTAAAACACTTGGAACTACCTCACTAACTCATTCGGTCAAATCGAATACTTTTAGGTCATGTTGAGAGTAATCTTTTGTGAACTATTACTTGCTAAGGTGTGGAAGCCTGCTAATATTATTCGGATGGTTCGAGTAAGGTACTATTCATGAACTTATTCCTATGTATCCTATATGATAAACACATGCTGAACTGCCTCATTTATTTTATCGACTCAGCTTCATGAATATGAGGATCACATCCATGAAGCTAAACTTTCTCGGGACGAGCAAGAGTCTAAGTTTGGGGAAGTTGATGAGTGCATATTTGCATCATATTTTATATTATTATTTTGCATTATAGTGGTAGGATCTTAGTATTTTACGGCGTTCGCACACACCGTTTATGTTTATTTTCACCAGGATCAGGTCAGATGATGTACACGATGGACACAATTCTTAGACCAGTTATATCGGAGTGAAAAGGAGCCAAAAACAACGTAAATTTCTTATTTGGGAAATATTAATAACACCAGAAGAAAACCAGAAGTAATTGGAGTATACAGTAGGTTTAACGACCAACTATACTGTGGGAATACTTTTTCCGGCCGTATAGTTCCTGCCGTATAGTTAGCGCCGACACCGCCTCCTCAAATAGTTTCACCCCATGCAACTATATCAGAGAGACGACATATAGAACATCCAGAAATCACCGAAACCTTACCTTCGGAAGGCATCTGGAGAGGGAACTCATCCACCGGGGATCCATCTTCACCCTACGCAGATCTAGGAGTCTAAGGCATCGATCTTCATCATCAACCGCTGCATCACCACCATCTCCATCCATCCCATCTACATCTTGTCTAAATCTTGTTGTAATTTCTGTATTCATTATGGATTTATACAAGTACTATTCATCTATGATAGATTCCATTGTCTTTGCCATGATGTTGATTGCCTCCATTTCTGAGTAGATCATTAGTTCTTGGGGAGATGGAGAAACCCTAGCATGAGATTGAAATAAGATAAAGTTTATTATGATATTCATCACTCTGACCATGTGTTAGATTGTCTTCATCTTGATGTTGGGAGAAGTCGACCTCTCAATATTTGCCTCTTGTGGGGACTTTATGGAGGGAACTACTTGTTGGTAGACGGAGGTGTGTTAGCACTTACATTGACGATAAAGCTATTAGCACTCCTTACGTATCAACTTGGGAATCGAGGAAACTCACAAAACACTATCCATGCCATGGGATACGTCCTACAGGATCAAGTCCCCTAATAGCACGGCAAGTCAATTGATGTTGATTGCTGTCTGTTGTGGTTATGAGGATGATGTGAGCAGTGGGTGCTGCCTATTTGTCCAAATATGGAGTTCCTCTGTCACATCCCAAGATTTTCCAAATCTTGTAATGTGAAAAATAAATAAACAAAATAAATAATTGTTGAAATTTAGGGAGAAAAGAAACTTTTTTTTCTAAATGGAAACTTAAAATCCCATCTTGAACAAACTTTGATTAACATTTGAATCCAACTAAATTCAAATCAAGTGGAATGCATTCTTCATAAATGCATCTGGAAATTAAACACTTGAGAAATGAACAAAAACTCTAAAACCCTAATGGAAGAAAATCATTTCCAAATTAACTCCAAGCCTATGGATTTGATCCATATAAAAATTGGTCAAACCAACATTTCAAATTGATCAAGAATGATCACTAGAAATATTATAAAACCATATGAATTGGATTCACTTACTTTGGAGCCATGAATAAAATCTTATGAATTTAATAAGATAAGGAAAAGTAATTTCCAAAGCTAATAAAGCACTTATCTAAAATCCATACCAAATGGTGAGAAAATAATCCTAAAAGGATTTAAAAAGATAAACAAATAATAAATAAAGTTATAATAATTGGAATCACTATTTTTGGATCTTTTAATAAAAAGATTTGGTTTTCAAAAGCAAAGTAGAATTTATAAATAAGGATTATTTTATAGAGCCAAATTAAATCTTGTCCAAGCTTTTGAAATAAAATGTTTTTATTTGATAAAAGAGTAAAGGTTTATTTAAATAAAATAATGAGGATTTATTAATATCCATTTTTGTTAAAGTAAGGGCTTTTCCATTTTAAATAAACACTAAGACTTGTTAATTTATTTTAAATAAGATTTCCAAGTGTTTTAGTTTTTCAAATGAAACCTACTGAAAAGATTTTGATATTATCTAGGTTTCAAAAAGAGTTTTAAAATAAATTAAAAACTATTTTGAATTAAAGACTATGGTCTATTTATTTAATTATTAATAGATCCTAAAGGAATAAAAGTATTATTTTATTTTGGACTTTGAAATATGTTGATAAACAGAATTAAAACTCACCCAAAGTTTGGTGGTGATTTGAATTCAAATGGAGATTGAAAAATATTATCAAATCTTATTTAATTAATACTAGAACCTATTTTAAATAATTAAAAGACCCTAAAAAGAATAAAATATTTATTCTAAATTTGACTTCAGAATGTTTTATTAATCAGTGTTTGAATCCACACAAAGATTGACAAAGGTTTGAATTCAAATGGATGCTTGAATTGATTAAATAAAATCAAAACAGAATATTAGGAATGGAAAAAGAAAAACAATCTGAACAAAAAAAAATGAAAAGGACTCAGCCCACTAAGCCCACTCGCAGCCCACCTATCCCTCTCTCCCCGAAACGTTTTTCCTCACTGTAGACCGAACCCGCTGAGTCTATGACGCATGGACCCCATTCCCCCTCTTCCTCTCTCACTGACGCCAGGCCCCACAGCCACCTCACCATCGTCTTCACCCGCCGCTGACTGCGCCCCCCTCCTCTGGCCATTACTGTCGATTGAACGCCGGCATAAATTGGAGTTAACCACGCCATGTAACGACCCCGTGATCACGCGTACTTAACCGCCTCTCCCTCCTCTCCATTTTCCCCCAAACGCCACACCTTGAGAGCCCCCAGGCTGCACGAATCCTTTTTTTAGGGTAATAACAGTAGGAAAGGCTCCTACTGCCTCATTTTCATTAATAAAAGGTCAGAGTCTATAAAGTTACATATTTACATAGAGACAGAGGGGGGAAAAGTCTCTAAAAGTCAGAACAGATAAGTCTAGGATCGCAAGAAGGTTTACAAACTATGAATAATGCTCTTGATAAGTGGATGTAGATCCTCTTTTGTCCTATGAATCAGCAATGACAGATCAGCAGCTAATCTTGACTTCCAAGCCTGAACTGAGGGTTGTATGTTATTAAACCAGAGGTTGTTTCTCTCTTTCCAGATGTTCCAAGAGCCCAGCAAGGTAATTTCCATAAATAGCTTTTTATTCCAGCTCTTTTTTCCTTGCTCAATGATCTGAAGTCTAGAGTTAGTCATAGACCAAAAGATGTTAATTGAACTCCAACAAGCTTGGATAAAGGGGCAATGAAAAACCAAGTGTTCAATTGTTTCCTCGGTATTGTGATTACACATAAAACAGTCATATCCAGTCCCTAGTGCATAATGTCTTCTTCTTAGCATGTTTCTTGTATTCAATCTGTCAGACAGAATCAGCCACCCAAAGAACTTCACTTTTGTAGTGCACTTCGATTTCCACAGCCATTTAAAGGATATGTGTGGATTTATATTTCTAAAATTATATTGGTAATATTTGCTGGAAGTGTAATCTTTGCCCCCCAAACATAGTCTCTTAGTTGAATTTCTCTATAGCTATTCTGAATGTCTCTCAATTCAGCTAGTGCTTCAGGTGATAAAGGGAGATAGAAAAGCTGTGTCAAATTATCAGCTGTAAGAAACTCCTGTGTAGAGATGTCTTCCTTCCTAGCGTAGGAATAAATGGTCGGGTGACTCTCTTCTAAGATAGTTGCAGACCATTGATCCTTCCAAAACAGTGTGGTAGCCCCATTACCAATAGAGCTTTTAGCTATTCCTCTGAATAAATGTGAAAGTCTAGAAACATCTCTCCACCAGAAAGAGCCACAAGGTTCAGAAGCATGAGGAACATTGTTGCTGTAATATGCATTCCATACTAGGGAGACCCATGGTGTGTCATCCTTATTATAGAACTTATGCAGGAATTTAATCAGCAGGCCTTCATTCTGAATTCTAAGGTTGAGAATGCCAACACCTCCTCTAAATTTTGGCCTGCAAATCATATCCCAAGCAGCTAGAGAATTGCATTTTTCACCCTCTTCAGTTTTCTTGTTCCACAAATAGTGTCTCTGAATTTTTTCTATATGCCCCACTATCTTATCTGGCAATTTGATTGCACACATTGTGAAAGTTGCAATTGAAGCCAATAAAGAATTAATCACAGTTACTCTCCCACTATAAGACATCATCATGAATGAAGCAGAAACCTTTCTTTCAACTCTGTCAATCAGTGGCATAAGATCATAAACTGTGGGTTTAGTGGTGCCAAGAGGAAGCCCCAAATAAGTGAAAGGCATTTTGGCAATTGCACATCCCAATATATCTGCAATTTCCTTAGAGATGTTATCAGCCAGATTTATTGGTATTAGGTGTGACTTGTGAAAATTAATTTGTAAACCAGTAGGAGCAGCATAATTCTGAAGAATCCCTTTCATTATCTGTATTTGATCTTTGTATGCTTGCATTATAATCAAAGTGTCATCTGCATATTGAACAACTGGAAAATCCTGTCCAAAATCAGGGGAGAAAGGGGCCCTGAGTATGTTTTCTCTGAATGCCTTATTGATTGCAGATTGTAGTAAATCAGCAGCAAGCACAAAAATAAGGGGGGACAGAGGGTCTCCTTGTCTAACTCCTCTTTTGCAATGAAATTGCCTCCCAGGTACTCCATTGAGCAAAACAGCAGACTTTCCAGTACCAAAAATAATTTCAATCAATTTCAGCCACTTATCATCAAAACCCATCTGTTTCATAATTTTCATCATAGCCATATGATCAATGGTATCAAATGCTTTGGCAAAGTCCAACTTGAGTAAAATGATCTCTTTCTTAGAAGCTTCACATTGATACAGAAATTCAAATGCCCAAGCAAGGCAATCCTGAATGTTTCTGCCTTTTAAAAAACCATATTGATTTCTATGAATAATCTTCAGTATAACCTTCTGTAGCCTATTATCCAAGATTTTGGTTATAAGCTTCAGAACACAATTTAGTAGAGTTATTGGCCTGAAATCATTGATAGATTCAGGTGAACCTGTCTTTGGAATGAGTGTAATATGACCCATATTTATACTTTCTAGATTCAGATCTCCTTCATAGAATTGGAAACATAAAGAATAGATGTCCTCCTTGATGATGTGCCAACAACTTTTTAGGAAGAGACCATTAAAACCATCTGGGCCTGGGGCTTTATCACTTGGCATATCTTTCACCACCTTGTCAATTTCCTCTCTGGTAAATGGTATGGATAGAACCTCAAGGCCCTCAGTTGGAGTAATCAGATGTTGAAGATTAAAAAGCATCTCAGGCTGAGTAGATGTGCCCAATCTTTCTTTATAGGCTTGATAAATAGCATTTTCTTTATCAGCATGCTCAATGACAAAAGAACCATCTAAGAGTTTGAGGGAGGCAATATTGTTCTTTCTATATCTTTCAGTAGCAAAATTATGAAAGAATTTTGTGTTTTCATCTCCAAACTTTGTCCATCTAACTGTGCATCTTTTCTTCCAATAAGCATTTTGGTATTGTAATAGTCTTACTAGGTGAGCTTTTAGAATTCTCCTGAAATTTGCTTCTTGACAGAATAAAGGCCTTTTGTCCTCCAGATTATCAAGTTCAGAGAGAACTCTATTGGTATTTTCAATACAAGTGGACAACTTTGAGATTGATTTGCTCCAAAATTTCAAATCATATCTCAGCTTTTTTAGCTTTGCATTAAGATTTGCAGCACTGTTAGATTTGTGAGTTGGCTTACTCCAGCATTCTGCAACCACTTCCAGAAATCCAGGATGGGAAACCCAAAATTTTTCAAATCGAAAAATCCTACTACCAGGGATCTTAGTATGAATAGAGACAACACAGGGAGTGTGATCAGAGGTTGCACGAATCCTTGCCTGGACCCTCACTGTCTCCGGCAAGCTCCAGTAGAAATTTCGGCGAGCCCAGCTACTCCTCTGCCCCCTGGAGCACACGATCACCTTCCCCAGCCTCTGGCGCACCTCAATGTACCTCCCGTTCATCCGCGCGAGCACCACAGCGTCGGCAACGACGACACCAAGCACCACCGCCGCCTGCCATTTCCTCCAACAAGTTTTGCTGGTAAGCTCGGACCGCCCCGATGCTTATAGTTGATACTCGCGTGTTCCCTGGTACCGTGCATGTCTAACCGTATCTTCCACTTGCCGTAGGGTGACCTCTAGCTTCGCCCCGACGACAGACAGAGCCGCCAGACGTCGTCTTGAACTCCGGCGAGGAATCACCAGTGACCCCGTGCACCCCTGACCCTGTCGAGACCACGTTGAGCTTCAGCGTCACGCCGCGAACCTGGTGAGCTTCTCCCCACCCTCTCTCACTTCCTGCATCGCCAGCAACGCCACCGTCTGACCGCTCCGCCGCCACCAGTCGCCGCCAGCGCCGCCCATCTCTGGCACACATGCTGAGCGCCGTCCGATCTTGATCGCGTGGCCACGATAGAAACTAACCCAAAAGGGTATGGATAGATCTGAGCCGCACGATTAAACTTAGATCCAATGCTCCACGGCGATCGATCCGAGCGAAGCGGTAGCGACGAATAAAAACAACCCACGTGGCCCTGTCCGTTTGAAATAAAAACAGAAATGTCTATTAGATGTTCCAATTTGAAAAATTCATAACTTTCAAACCACACGTCGAAAGTTTGCAAATTTTATATCAATGGATTCAGCAAAACAAGTACTTTCTGACCATGCACTTTGTTTAGTAAAATTCTTCTGTTAAATTGATTGTTTTTGCAGAAACTTGTGTCTGCATGTTTAGGATATAAAATTTGTTCTAAAATGATTTTTGAGATAAAACCTTTGGAAAATGGTTTGTTTTGAACCTACTGACCATAGGAAACAATTGTGGTTTCAAAAATATATTTGGTGAAGCAAAAGAATAAATATTTGATTTAAACCATTTCTAGACAAATAAAAATAATGATTATTTATTAAAAATGCTTTTGGAGGGAAACCTTTGGGAAATGTTTTGATTTAAACTCTCTGACCCCAAACACCAAATTTTATGATTTGAAAATGTATTTGGTGAACCCTAAAAAAATTACTACTTTGCTAAAGACATTTTCAACCACATAAAATAATGACTTGGTTTAAAAATGGTTTATGAAGTAAAATCTTTTGCAAATGATTTTTCCACTTTATAAAATGATCATTAGGTGTTTTCAAATGTTTATAACCTATTATAAACCACTTCTCCAAATTAAACAATCTTTGGCATGCTTGCATGCATTGCTTTGTTTCTATTATTTTATGTGTTGATTGCTTGAATGGTAGATTGAAATGTTGCTTGCTTGATTGTATTGTAGTGATTTGAAGAGTGTGAGTATTGCAAGATCAAGGAGTGAACTTATATTCTCTACCAAAAAGGCAAGTGATGCTTCATACTTTTGTCCCATTATTTTCACTATGCATTAGTGATATTTCTAAGTAGGACTTGCATGGAATTTTGCTAAGTGTAAACTATGCCATGGGAAATCCTAGTAGATGAAACCTTAGTAGAATTCTCCTAAGTTAAGATTCCTACTACTATCATGCTTAGCTTAACTAGTAGAAAACAAGGGTGGATTATATTCATGCTATGGAATATTTCTAAGTCAAGGACTTATGTTTTGTTTAATAAAACAACTAAGTGAATGAATCACCTGGGTGGAATGGAAGGAATGGTTTGTGTTGAGTGGTTCACAAGGCCCATTTCTATGGTTTACCTTGTGTATCTCACTTGTGGATGGCCACCCAGGAACAAAGAGATTTGAGATGTCAAATGTTGAGAAGCTTCAAGTGCAGCCACTTGGCATTATGGGCTCTGCCTGGATCATATAGGTTGCAATAACTTAGCCAAATGGACAGTTGGTGGTAGGGGAATGATAGGTTGGAACGCGTCCATTCTGGTCTAAGGGAAGGCTTTTGAAAGATCTTGTCTTGGTGAAACCAAGTCTTGTGGGGAAAGTGCACCACCTCTGCAGAGTGAAAAATCTAAGTACTTAGCCATGTCCCTGGCAAAGGACCATTTGAGCATCAAGACATGGAAGCTATCAAGAATCTCCTCATCCCAATTTCTAAGTTAAAATCTTGTGGTTGAACAAGGGTTTAAGGATCACCAATTTCTATTGGGAGATGCCTTGGGTGATTTTTGTCAAGCAAAAACTTAGTGTTTTCAAATGATATGAAAAATCTATTTTGAGTAATGCAAGCCTAAGCTCCACCTAGCCAAAAGCATATAGATGATAGACTCCACTATACTACCATAGTATCACTTGCCAATACAATTCAAATGTATTGACCCTTGTGGCTGTAACTTGTTATGTTGCAGGTTTGTTTGATATTAGTGAAGTTTGTTGAATTAGGATTACAAGTCTACAACCAACATGTTTGCCTATGGCACTTTGAAGATGAAGGACTCCATGCTATTGTTATATTCTGATGCATTGTAATGTGATAGCCAAATGAGCTATGTAAGATGTAATAAATTATTTTATTCCTGGTTATAAAGTTGTATTATGACCTTTGTTTCTTGATATTACATCTTAACTGTGGATGCTAGCTATTGATCCAGGGACTAGCATTGTATACACAGGGATCTCTACCTTATTAAAGGTTGGGAACCTTACAGATAGTATCAGAGCATTGTGTTGCCTGTAGGATTTCTAACCCTAGGATTGGACAAAACCCCTTAGAAAAATAGGAGTTGTATTTGTTCCAAAACTTATTTACAAACAATCTTGTAAACTCTTTCCTCAACCATTTTGGTTTTTATTCTACATCTCTTCTATTTCAACTTGATGGACAAAGCCTTCTCCATGGCCAAAGACTTCACCATGTGCAAAGGACTTCATCAACTCTAATGACTTCAACATCTTCAAGTGATTTCAACCTTATTCTCAGCAAGGACTTCAACCTTGGATATCACTAAGGACTACAAGTGAGACAAGAAATATTGCTCAAGACTTGAAGACTAAGGAAACACAACTTGGAAATCATCATCACCTTTGAAGTTTTTGTGACCAAGAATTTTCCCAAGGAAACCATGATCTTTTTCAAGAAGAATCAACCAATAAGGATGGAAAGATCTCAAGTGAACCATATAGATGGACCACCATGTTTAATTTAAGTCAAACACACCAACTTATGTGGTGTAACAAAAATATTTTGTTGCCTAAAAATGTGCTTGAACTTTGTTGTTTGAGTGGAATGTTTGTTTGTGATTGCTTGCACATTGCTTGTGTAAATTGTGATGTGTGTGATTAGAATTCTTACTTAGAAATCTTTTGCCCATTCTAATCCCAATCCAACCCAAACAGATGACTACTCCAGGAAACTCCAACATCAATGATGGTGACAACAACAACAACCAAGAGATCAACATGAGAGAACAACTGCTAGCAAATCAAACCTAGTTGAACCAATTGACAACTCAGTTTTTAGCCAACAACAATGAGTTAGACCCAACCATGCAAAAGTTTTTGAAAACTCAATCCCAATTATTGCAAGGGATGGCCACTCAAATGATCAACATGGGAGACAACTCTTCCCAAGGAATTTGTGACAACAAGGATGCCAAGGAGTTGCGC
Organism: Avena sativa; assembly: GCA_916181665.1. Classification (NCBI taxonomy): domain Eukaryota; kingdom Viridiplantae; phylum Streptophyta; class Magnoliopsida; order Poales; family Poaceae; genus Avena; species Avena sativa. The sequence goes on along the minus strand of OV702284.1, from coordinate 177,757,232 downwards.
ACGACGTCGGGTGGTTGCTGTCGAAGTTGTTGCCGAGGTTTCGCGTCGCCCTAGCACAAACCAGGTGGATTAGGAGACGTGCAAGACAGTGGCGAACATCCTCGTATGCAAGAGGGGGCAAGGGGCGCGCTCTGCTTACCGTAATCGGTCGCCGGAGTTGAGTGGCGGCTTGGTCGGTTGCAGGCACAAACAGGGACTGCGACCTGGGTCACGAGCAGGCAAGCGAAGATTATCAGAAGATGCAGGAGATCACGTTGGGCACATTCGTTTGAATTAGAGGCATAGGGGCGGTCGGGACTCACCGGAATTTGCTGCCGGAGGTCGTCGGAGCTGCGGTGGTGTTTGGCGAGTTGCGAGCAGCCTGGGGGCGTGGAGATGAAATTGAGTGAGGGGAATGGAGTGGAGTGGGGAGGTGCTTAAGTAGGCGGAGGCTCGACACGAAACGCTCAGCGAATCAATGGCAATTACGTCGAGAAATCAACGCAGCAATGGCCAGCGGCGACGGCGTCTGCGCGCGAGATTTGGGGAAGAAGGAGTGACGTGGAGACGGCCCGCTTGTCAGCGAAATAAGCAGAGAGGGAGTGGGGTCCGAGCGTCAGTGACTGCGTGGGTGCGTCTGCGCGTGCGAGAGAGAGAGAGAGAGAGAGAGAGAGAGAGAGAGAGAGAGAGAGAGAGAGAGAGAGAGAGAGAGAGGGGAGCCGGGTGGGCTAAATGGGCTGCGTCTGTTGCTGGGCTCAATTCCTGGCGCCGACCCTTTTCCATTTCTTTATTCTTTTTCTTTTTCTGTTTTGATTTTTCTGGATTGGTTTTCAAATGAATTCAAACTCCATTTGAATTCAAATCTTTTCTGGACTTTTGCAGTGTGCAATAGTCACAAATCTTGGCATAAAACCATGTGGTCACTTTGAGTTGGCTTGGTCATTTTTGGAAAGACAAAATAACAGTGACATTGCACTTGGTTTGCAAATGTTTGAAAATGGTTTTTGGAGCCATTTGTATTTTGTAAAACTTTGTTCAAATTCCACACTCAATCCAATCAACAAGGGAAGCAAACAAACTTGGTTTAAAAACATTCAAGCTCTCAAATGGGGATGGCCATTTGATTTAAGTTTGCTCACATAAAATGATAGCACTATGTGCTTCTGTTTTTCTTGAAATGAGTTTGAAATTGATCTCAAAACTATATGCATGCATGAATGATATGCAATATTTGTAATCATGATTTTAGGGATGTTACAAATCTAACCCCCTTAAGGTGAATCTCGCCCTCGAGATTCGGATTGGCTAGGAAATAGGTGAGGGTGGTTTTTCCGAAGATCATCTTCTCTTTCCCATGTTGCTTCCTCTTCGGAATGATGATTCCACTGCACTTTGCAAAACTTGATAGTCTTAGTCCTTGTGACTCTTTCTGTAGTCTCAAGAATCTTGATAGGTTTCTCTTCATAAGTGAGATCACTTTCTAGTTGAACCTCCTCCAAAGGTATAGTATCCTTCAAAGAAGTTTCTTCCATTTTTGGGTGACATTTCTTAAGCTGACTCACATGAAACACATTATGGACAGCTGATAGAGATTCTAGCAGTTCAATTTCATAGGCAACTTCTCCTTTGCGACTTAGAATCTTGAATGGCCCAACATATCTTGGTGCCAATTTTCCTTTGACTCCGAATCTTTTTACTCCACGAAGTGGTGATACTCTAAGATAGGCTCTATCACCAACTTCGTAGGTGACTTCTCTACGCTTAGGATCTGCGTAGCTTTTCTGTCGGGACTGTGCTATCTTCAACATGTCCTTAACCAACTTGACCTTCTCTTCGGCTTCTTTGATAAGATCTGGCCCGAATAAACTTCTTTCTCCCACACCATTCCATAACAATGGGGTGGTACACTTTCTTCCGTAGAGAAACTCAAACGGTGCCATCTCAATGCTAGCTTGATAGCTGTTGTTATAAGAAAATTCTGCGTAAGGCAGACTTTCATCCCAACTGGCTCCATAGTCTAAGGCACACGCCCTCAACATGTCTTCAAGAATCTGATTAGTCCTTTCTGTTTCTCCATCGGTTTGAGGATGAAAATGCAGTACTGAATTCCAACCTCGTTCCCAATGACTCATGTAACTGTCTCCAAAAATGGGAAGTGAATTGAGTTCCCCTATCAGACACAATACTCTTGGGCACTCCATGTAGACACACAATTCTACTCATGTAGATTTTGGCTAACTTAGCACTTGTGTAGGTTGTCTTCACGGGTATGAAATGAGCCACTTTAGTTAGGCGATCTACTACTACCCAAATAGAATCGTATCCTGACCGGGTCCTTGGTAATCCGGTGATGAAATCCATACCAATCTTGTCCCACTTACAATCAGGAATAGGTAGTGGTTGAAGCAAACCTGCTGGTTTCTGATGCTCCGCTTTCACTCTACTGCACACATCACACAAAGCAATATGTTCGGCGATGTCCTTCTTGAGATTATTCCACCAAAATCTTTCTTTCATGTCCATGTACATTTTGGTGTTACCCGGGTGAATAGAATACGGAGAGTTGTGTGCTTCCTGCAAAATCAGTTTCCGCAACTCCGGGTCTTGTGGAACACAAATACGTTTCCCATGCCATAAAGTACCATGTTCGTCTTCATGGAACCCTTTGGCTTTTCCTTTGCCAATCTTTTCTTTAATCTCTTCAATTTCCTTATCAATCTTCTAGGCTTCTTTGATCTTGTCCAACAAAGTGGGTTGAACATCCAAAGACATGAGATGTCCTTCAGGCACAATCTCCAATCTGAGTTTTCTAAATTGGGTACACAGATCATCTGGCAATTCTCCTTTGGTAAGGCCATTCACAAAAACCTTACGGCTTAGAGCATCTGCTACAACATTTGCTTTCCGGGGTGGTATTGCAAACTTAAGTCATAGTCTTTGATAAGTTCTAGCCATCTTCTTTGTCTCATATTAATTTCCTTCTGGGTGAAGATATACTTCAAACTTTTGTGATCCGTGAACACTTCACAACGCTTTCCCAAAAGATAGTGTCTCCATGTTTTGAGTGCATGGACGACAGAGGCTAACTCTAAATCATGAGTAGGATAGTTTACTTCATGAGTTTTGAGTTGTCTCGAGGCATAAGCCACAACTTTACCGTCTTGCATAAGTACTGCACCCAAACCTTGATGAGATGCATCACAATATACTTGGAAATCTTTTTCCAAATCTGGCAGACACAAGACTGGTGCTGTCACAAGTCTCTTCTTCAATTCCTGAAAGCTGAGTTCACAACCTTCAGACCAAGCAAACTTCTTGTCTTTCTTTAACAATTCAGTCATGGGCTTAGCTACCTTAGAGAAATTCTCAATGAACCTTCTGTAGTAACCTGCTAAGCCAAGGAAACTACGAACTTCTTTCACGGACTTGGGAGATTCCCATTCAGTCACAGCTGAAACCTTAGCAGGATCAACTGCTACACCATCCTTCGTCATAACATGACCAAGAAAACCAACTTCCTCCAACCAGAACTCACACTTGCTGAATTTGGCATAAAGTTTATGCTCTCTTAATTTCTCAAGTATCAAACGCAAATGTCCTTAGTGTTCGTCTTTTCTCTTGGAGTAGACTAAGATGTCATCGATGAAAATGACAACAAACTTGCCAAGAAATTCCATGAACACCTTATTCATCATATTCATGAAGTATGCTGGAGCATTCGTCAAGCCAAAAGGCATTACGGTGTACTCATACAATCCATACCTTGTAGTGAATGCTGTTTTAGGTATGTCTTGTTCTCTTATCTTGAGTTGAAAATAGCCTGACCGAAGATCAATCTTTGAGAACACACATGCGCCTTCTAGTTGATCAAACAAGTCATTGATTCTAGGCAAAGGATATTTGTTCTTGATAGTTACCTCGTTGAGTGAACAGTAATCTATGCATAACCTTTGACTTCTATCTTTCTTCTCCACGAATAAAACTGGGGCTCCCCAAGATGAAGAACTTGGTTGAATAAATCCTTTCTACAACTATTCTCCTAGTTGTTTCTTGAGTTCTTTCAGTTCATCAACTGACATTTTATACGGTCTCTTTACTATTGGTCCAGACCCTGGTACCAAATCTATCAGAAACTCCACATCTCTATCTGGTGGCATTCCCGGCAATTCTTCCGGAAACACATCCGGATACTCACTCACAATTGGCACACTATCCATGCTAACCCCCTTAAGAGAATTAAGCATACTCCCTTTTGCTTCAAAGTTGGTCTTGAATCTGATCCTTTTATTTTCTGGAGTTGTGAGTGAGACAGTATGGTTGGCACAATCTATCACTCCTTTGTACTTAGTCATCTAGTCCATTCCCAGAATGACATCCAATCCTGGGAGTTTAGAATTATCAAGTTAACGGGAAACTTATACTTCCCAAATTCTATGACTAGATCATGACATCCTGAATTCACTATCATTTCTCCACCAGGAGAACTTACTTTCATAGGACACCCAATAGTTTCTACCGGTAGTTCATTTCTTTGAACAAATGCTCTTGATATAAATGAATGAGATGCACCAGTATCAAAGAGTACAAATGCTGGAATAGAATTGAGTCTGAACTTACCAGCAATAGCATCAGGCTCCTCATAGACCTCCTCCACATTGATGTGGTTCACTTGTCCTTTCTGGAAAGGATTGGGCTTGATAGGTCCTTCAACTTTCTTTTCAGGGCACTCATTTGCATAATGCCCCATCTTTTTGCATTTGAAGCATTCAACCTGACTGATGTCTCTCTTAACAGGTTGACTTCCACTTCCACTTCCATTACCACTATGGTGGTTCTTATGTCCACTCTTGTGGTTCTTGTACTTGTCATTGTCATGACTACGGTGATGCTTGTTGTCATGACGGTTGTGGTTGTGGTGCTTGTTGAATTTGCCATGCTTGTGGGATCCTGAGATTCCGCTGTCATCATAGTGAGATCGTTTGTGAGACGATCCCGAGCTGTGCTTGTCGGAGTGCTTTCTCTTTCTACTCTCGACTTGCTTCATTTTGTTCTCCAATATTGCAGCTTTGTCAGAGAGCGACTGATAAGTGGGAACATATGCCACAGCCAATTGCAGATTCAGCTCATCATTCAAGCCTTCAAGAAATTTTTCCTTTCTCTTGGCATCTGTGTCAACTTCATTCGGTGCATAACGCGCCAGATTGTTGAACTCCTCAATGTATTCAGCCACGCTGCGGTGGCGCTGCTTCAGATTGTGGAACTCTTTCTTTTTCAGACTCATCACTCCTGATGAGATATGAGCAGTGCGAAAGCCATCCTCAAAGATAGCCCATGTCACTTCATCTATGGGAGTGGTGATCTGGAAGTTGTCCCACCAAGTGGCGGCTGGCCCTTCCAGCAGATGTGTTGCAAATCTGACTTTTTCAGCATCCGTACAGCCCACGGTTACCAAGTCCTTGTTTACTGAGCGTAGCCAATCATTGGCCACCATGGGATCAGTCGTCCCTCAGAACTTAGCTGGCCTCAATCTCAAGAACCTGGTGAGCATATCAAATCCCGGAGGGTTGTTGTTGTTGTTATTGTTGTTATTGTTATTGTTGTTGTTGTTATTGTTTTGGTTCTGGATGAACGTTGTCATCATCTGCATCAGCTGTGTTTGAGCAGTCATCATTTGTTGCATTTCTGGAGTGATGTTGTTGTTGTTGTTGTTGGGGTTTGCATGACGGGGAGGCATCTGTGGTTTGTTAAAATAGAGATAATAATGAGATACACATAGATGCTTTCATGCACATTACATCACATAAGCAAACACATAGCATACAACACAAAGATAAAAGTTCAACAACAAGATAACAAGTTCACAAAGTAAAACACACAAGTAGCAAGCCATCCACATGTCGGATGGTCCAATAACAAGTTCTCAAATAACAAGTATGATAATAAAGATAAACGAGTAATCAAATCTACTCATCAGCATCAATCTCCTCCTCGATAAAGGTAAGACCTGCGTTCTCCATCGCAGTCTTGTTCTCCTCAATGCTAGTGGTCAAGGACTCTATCTTGGCCTTGAGAGCCCTCTTCTGGGAACGAAGCCTCTCTATCACCGTCTGCTGCTGCTCTAGCTCGAAGTCCTTGGACTACAGTTCTTCAGTCATATCCCGGATCTTCTTTTTCCTATCCTGGACACGCTTCTCCTGACTCTTGAACTTCTTGTCCTGGGTCTTGAACTTCGCCTCCATTTCCTTGACTATCTCGTCTTGCTGCGCGAAGAGCTTGTCCTTCTCGCGAAGCTGCACCTGGAGCTCATCATTGCTGAGCATGACATTGGTCCTGTCCGTGTCCACGTGCCTAATGAGAGACTCTAAGTCCTGGAGGTACAGGTGCCTAATGATGGTGGGAAGAGGGAGATTGAGCAAAGTGGTAAGCTCAACGATACGAGGACCAAAGCGGGTAACCCAGAACTCCTCAACAGTGTTGATGGTAATAGGCATCTATTTATAAGATAGAAAAGTTAGAACAACACAATTAAAGATAAAACAAAAGTCAAAACATCACATACATAACCTTGGGAAGCAAAACACACAAGTCATGCATACATGAAACCATTACAACAACCAAGGTTCAATCTTATTTTAAGCAACATTTTGAAAAATAACGTGATAGGTGGTGGTCCAACTAACGAAGTACGTTTACAATCCTATCTCACTGGATCTGTTGGCTAACACAATGTTTCTAGAAGCAATCAACCTATCTTGCTCGCATGATTCCATCACTAAGTCTATAATGTCTCCTCTTAAAGTTTGGTTGGTAGCTTCCAACTCTTGGGTATGTTCTTTCTCTTTCCTTAGATCATTTTGGAGGTTGAGCATTCTGCACTTGACTCTATCACCAAGTTCTTTGATGGTCTTCCAAGCTGCATCCCTTGCTGATTCAAAGAATGTAGGGTGCACCACTGAATTGGTGAACATGCAGAAACCTTTTTCCTGATGGTTGTCTTCCTTGTTTTTATACAAGTGAAGTTTCACCCACCAGTATTCCACTCCTTCATCCATCACAGGAAAACCCTTGTACACAGCTGCACCTTGTATCTCTAATGCAACCATGAGGTCCTTGAGAGCCTTGGGGAATTCTGTCTCACACTCCAAAGTCATTGTCATGAGTGGTCCTTTCCTCACGGCTTTGTTGATGGAGTTCATCTAAAAATAGAGATGAGAGAGAAGATTAGAAAAGTTTACGAGAAGAATAGACAAGTGTAGAAGTAGTTGAAATTTTTTCCTTAGTGGTTTCCAATCCTAGGGTCATAATCCTACAGGCAACACAGTGCTCTGATACCATCTGTAAGATCTCTCCTTTGTAAAGGAAAAGGATCCCTGTGATTGCAATGCTAGAACCTGGATCATTGCTAGCATCCACAGTTTAAGATGAAGTACACAGATACAAAGGTCATTTATTACATCCATTCCAGAGATAAACATAGTCTTTACAACTCAAGGCCACAGGCCTATTACAAGAGTTTGAATAAGTAAATAAATATAAGTCTTCATCTTCATGTGCCATAGGCAAACATGTTGAGTGTAGACTCATGACACCTAATCGTCATCAGAGTAACCTGCAACATCACAAGTTACAGCCACAGTGGGTCAGTACTTTGGAATAGTATTGGCAAGTGATACCTTAGTAAATTTTAGGTGGACTATATTACTATATGAAATTTGGCTAAGTGTAGCTTGGATTGCTTTGCTCAAAATAGGTTTTTCCTATTAGTTGAAATCACTAAGTTTTTCTTTGTCAAAACTTTTCCCAAGGAACCATGAATATACATTGAGGTCCTTCACCCTTGTTTACCCATAAGTTTTTACTTAGAAGTTGGAGTGATGAGATTCTTGATAGCTTCCATGCCTTGATGCTCAAGTTGTCCATTGCCATGGACTTGGCTAAGTACTTAGATTTTTCCATCTGCAGAGGTTGTGCACTTTCCCCACCAGACTTGGTTTCACCAAGACAGGACCTTTCAGAAGCCTTCCCTTAGACCAAATGGACGCGTTCCAACCTATCATTCCCACTACCACCAACTGTCCAAATGGCTAAGTTCTAGCAACCTATGTGATCCAGGCAGAGCCCATATTTCCAAGTGGCTGCACTAGAAGCTTCTCAACACTTGGCCTCTAAAATCCCTTTGTTCCTGGGTGGATTTCCACAAGTGAGATACACAAGGTAAACCATAGCCATGGGTCTTGTGTAACCACTCAACCAAAAACCACCAATCAAGTCCCTTTCCACCCAGGTGATTCATTGACTTAGTTGTTTTATTAAGAAAAACTTAAGTCCAAAGACTTAGAAATATTTTCATCATAGCATGTATAATTCACCAACCCTTGTTTGCTACTAGCTAGACTAAGCATGGCATAGATAGTACTTAACTTAGAAAATTCCCTAGCAATTCTACATCTACTTAGGATTTCCCATCATGGCATTTGGCAAAATAGTAACATGCAAGACTTAGCAAAAATATTTCTAATGCTTGTATAAAAAAAATATATAGGGATGGAAATATTCATGAAGTACCACTTGCCTTGGTAGTTGGGAGAGTAGTCTACACAAAGAATGGTAGCAACAAATTACACACAACATATACAAACAAACAAAAATACATATGCATGCATGCAAAAATGCTAAGTGATGATTTTTAAAACTCAACCAAGCAAGTGCATGGTACTGAATCATAACCAAGTCAAAAACTTGCTAAACCAAGTTTATTTGACACTAAAACAATTTCCTAAACAATTCATATACTCAAAATAGTCCTAAACAAGTTTCTGCAAATAAAGTCATTTTAACCGAAACTAAACACTAAACACATTGCATAAACAGAAAGGGCTTGTCTTCCTGATTCCAACGGTATAAAATTTGCTAAAATCTAACGTGGGAATCAAAAGTTACAAGCAAATCAAATTTGGATATAAATCTGATTCAAATTCTGTTTTTAAACTAAACCCTAGCCACGCCTCGCGCTCTGATTGGCGCGTACCGTTTCGCGTCGGATCACGCTTCTGAGCCGCTAGATCTAACTTAATCGCGCGGCTCAGATCTAACGTACCGCTTCGCTTAAGTGATTCTATTACGCGCGTTGGATCTAGATCCAACGGCTCTTGATCAAACGACCAAGTTCTAGCGGCGCGCGACGACGGCGAGCGGCGGAGCGCTCTGCCAGTGGTGGTGCCGGCGTTCTAGGTCGCCCGGGGAGGAGAGGGGGGTGCTTACCAGAACCGCAAGGACGAGGCGAAGCTCAACGTGGAGGTGGCTTGGTGTAACACCCTCAGAATCGGCCCTATGCAAGTTTCAGCGCTCCCCGCCAAACCCGCATAGAAACGATTCAAAGGTGCCCACCAGGCACTTGCGTGCGGGTGGAAAACGAAGTAATAACATTGCACAACAGTCCTCGATGGGACCCACAGAACATATATATATACAACACGACTCCATGAGTCAAGAATACAGATATACAGAACAAAGATCCAAATCACCTTGAAAACGATAGAGCGTCCAGCTACGGACAAGATGCAAATGGGGCTAAGAGCCCTGAAGAATAACCAATGGCGTCCAAAACCCTGCCCAGGCCAAGCCGGAAGGGTAACCCTGGTAACGACGTCGATCTCAAAACCTGCTTAAACAAAAGGGGTGCCGACAAAGGGCAAAGGAAAAAGAGAGAGCGGTCAGTACTGAGGCCAGTACACGGCGAGGCTAGAATTCGGCGGTCCTCGCCTACATAGGTATGGTGGACTGAAGCGGCAGCGCAGCATGCACTAGAACAACCTATAGAGACTCGATATAACTGTCGGCTATCAGAGAGGGATAAGAAAGACCTATTCGGAACCAATCTGATTCTATCACCCAACATACCCATCCTGGTATTTCCCCCTCGAGACCAAACGAGGAAGTCAACCGAGGAACTCACACAGTTGGCAGTTTTATTCATTCCGTTATCGTTGCAGCAATTACTAGTCAGGTATAGATAGTCGTCCTGATAGAATAAGCAGTGGGCACTTTTAGTTAACCATTCCGTTGTAGTTGCAACACTTACTAGTCAGATACAATTAGCATGAGATAACCCAAAACCCAGCAGTTGTTGGTACTTTTATTTAGCCATTCTGTTATAGTTGCAATACTTACTAGTCAGATACAATGGTAGCAAGCGTCAACCCAAACAAGCAATTGTTGGCAATTTTATTTAGCCATTCCATTATAGTGAAGCTGATTACTAGTCATTATAAAGTCAAATTTATAGCACTACTTTAGTTATAGTTGTCTATGATCGAGATACTGTGCTCCAATTCGTCCATAACCGCGGACACGGCTTTCAGAAAGTTTTACCCTGCAGGGGTGCACAAATAGCAACACACACTCGATCAACCTCGGAAAAACCAAATCAAAACCCAACGAGGCCTTCACGACAAAGAAATCACCAGATTCAGAAATATTTCAGGGGGCCACCCCATTAAGTATACCCGCAACGAAGTTAGCTGACTTCGAGACGGACTCAAGGTTTGTGGGGCCGGCTGTAAACGACTGGGAACCCGAAAGTGTGACTGGGCTTGTCGATACCGCGAAAACGGGTCACGATCCTAAACAGTACAGGTGCTCCTCGCACAATTTTAAATAAAGCAGTAAAGCATGGCATAAGTACAGGATAGTAAATAAAACCTCAAACTAGTTTGTGGCCCCAAGAAATAAGAATGAATCAAGCTCTAGCTCAGAGGGGTCCCATAATCCTCCCGGATGTGGATAGCGCGAATATTCAAGGAACAGGTATCAAGTACTCGGGGTCCTACGGGACACAAGTGGGCGGTTAACAACCAAATAACATCTATTGCCCACCTGTGCCTCTGCATTTACCTACTTCAATTTTAGTTGTTAAACAGTAATTAAAGTCTTGATCATCTCCAATAATAAACACACGGCAATACTCCAACAACTGTGGTACTTGACGACACGCAACAGCACTTGAGCAAGCGACTACGACGCGCAGGTCCAACTATCTACCAAACAACAGGTAATAGGAGGTGTCCAAGGCAATATAAGGCTGCAAGGGATATCACGGGTACGAAAGCTAGAGCATCGCAACACAGATAGCAATAGATCAACAGGAGGGAATAAATACTATAAAAGTAAGATAGGTAGAAAGGGGGAGATGCTCGCCTGAAAAACATTGCCGAAGGTTCAACCGAAGATCGGGTCGACACTCGCATCAACTCAACGGCCTTATCCGCGAAGAACCAAAACACTAGAATAAACACCGGATGCAATATTTAATACTACGGCAAAAGATCGGGCATGATGCATGTATGATGTATGGCATGGCAAGGGTGCGATGCGATTAGGTCATATTAAGCGGAACCGAGGCCCCGGCAATTATTCAGATGGTTCAAGTTATTTAACTACCCCGCAATTTAAATGTTGTCTTAACATGGCAAAATATATCACCGGTTCGCTACACAAATTTAAATGGAGTCCGGAATAAGACAAAGATATCCCGCATATAGACTCCATATTTAATTATGAAGTGAATCGGCATAATGCCCCCAAACCACACAATATGCATGCGAGTATGACAATTTAATATGCAACAAGTATATATTATTATAAAAATAGGGGCTTAGGGTCACACATTAGGGTTCGGCGAACTTGGGGTTCGATGTGGTTTGGGGTTCGGTCTCAGGGTTCAGGGTTCGACGGGATCGGTCTTCGAAGGTCGGATACAAGATGAAGAGCTTGGCGTTCCGGGAAGAAGGGCTTGGTGTGGCGTCGGGGGCGCATCGGACTCGCCCTGGTCGGTGTCGAACTTGTCGGGCCCGCGTATCAGGTTGGTCTTGGCATCCGGGATGAAGAACTTGGCGTTCTCGAGGAAGTACTTGGCGTATCCGTGTCGACGACCTGGGCGTCCGGGTTCTCGGCATCAGATCCGGGAAGAAGTACTTGTCGCATCTGCGGTCTTCGGGTTCTGGGAAGAAGGCCATGATGTCCGTGAGGAAAACTTGGCGTGCCTAGGGTTCGGTCTCAGCAGGATCGGCCTTGCATCCGGGAAGGAGAACTCGACGTTCCGTGTTGAAGGCCTTGGAATCCGACTTTCGGTGGTCGGTGATGTTCTTGTCGACTATGAGAGGATTGCAATAGCCTTCTGCCGGGGACATAACACAAACGCACCGAGGGAGGACATACATGAGACAGAACGAGCATGTTGGGTTGGTGCGAGGAGGCCGCATCCTGTTCGGATATTATTCCAAACACCTCGCAGAGAGCTGCAGCAACAACACACGCAGCAAAACATGTGTCTCTCGGTAGGGAACGGGCGAGGACAGTTGCGTGCCGTGTGGTTCCTGGCGACGAGCTCGAAGGCCGGCGGCGCGGAGGCGGCAGAGGCCGATAGCAGGAGGATAGCGCTTGGCGAGGACCTGCTCGGGGGCGAGCACGAGGAGGTGGTGGCAGCTCCGATGGCGTCATGGCGACTCCTATTCGCGGGGATCCGGCGACTGACAGCAGGAAACCGAGGCGGGCTTGGCCGTCGTGATCCTGGCGGTGGCGCCCGCGGTCGAGGCCACTGCCGCTGGCGGCCGTTAGGCGAAGGGGAGGTGAGGTCGGGCCTGGCAGGACTCACCGGCTCAGAGGCGGGGACGAGGCGCTGCAGGGGATGCTCAGGTTCGGGGAGGAGAGCCCCGGGACGGCACGGCGCGCCTGCAAAGGAACCGGAAGGCGACGGCGGTGCAGAGAACGAGCGCGAGGTGGCGGGGTCGAGCGGAGGTGGAGGAAGGGGCTCCAGGCAGCGGAGGCGCTTGCTCGCGTCTGGGAGGGAGGCGCACTGGTGGTGGCGGAGGCGAGCAGGGCCTACGGCTAGCGGGGATCCCGTAGAGGCGGCGACGCGACCGAGGCCGGCGCCGGTGGTTGTCGATGGGGAGCTTCCAGAGGCAGGCGACGGGGAGGGCTCGGGCATGGCGGTGGCGGTTTCCAGAGGGGAGGCAGGACGCGTGGGAGAGGGGGTCGTGGCCAGGAAAGAGTCGCGGGGGAGGGGGGGAGAGGAGGCAGGTGGGAGGTGGGCCCAGGGATCGGGGGGGACGTGACGGGGTGGGGGTGTACCGCGTGTGTGGTGTGTGCGTGTCCAGTGGGGTGGACTAGGTGTGTGCGTGGTGTTGTGTGGTGGGTGAGGGAGTAGGTGGTGGCTGGGGGTGAGGTGGCAGCGTGGGATTGGATAGAGGGAAGGGAGAGGTGAGGTGGCGCGAGGTGAATGGTCGGGGTGATGTGGCTGGGGACTGGGTAGGTTAGGGTTAGGTAGGAAAAGGTCTGGGTAGTCTGGTTTTGGTACTGGGGTGGCCGACTGGGTCGGAGCGGCCCGGTACGGCTGCCCCCTAAAAAATAATTAAACAATTTATTTATTCCAAACGGGGCTTTTGCAAATCGTTGGCAGACAAAACAAAATAATCCGGAGACCCGGGTTTTTAATTTGAAATAAAGATGGGGTGTTTAGAAAACAAAACCAGGCTTTTCGAAAATAGTTTTGAAAAAACACATGCAAGATGACATGACGATGCTCAAATGCAAGGTGGCATGATGACATGAGCATGCGGTTATGATGATGCAATGCACAAAAACAACGCGATTTTCTAGTAGTGGTTTTGCGGGATGCCACAATTCGACACCACTAACAATGGATCTCTCCCTCGAGATCCGCCTCATGGTACTGGAAAGAAAGGCGGCGATCTGAATCTTCTCGCATCGTGTAGATTCTCGCGACACCACTAACAAGAGGTCGTTGTCCGTGATCGTAGAGAGAATACTCCAGGAACAAAAGGTCGAAGGTAGAGGTATCAACAAATAAAGCCACCTCTAGCTTCGATAGAAAGAGGGAACCGATGCATTCTCATCCACTTCAATGTACAAAAGCGAATAGAAGGGGTAGTCGGCATGGGGGCTAATCCATCACGCACCCAAACTATTACTCTGCACAATCAGTAGAAAAGTGTGCAACCATTCTCGGAATCAGACTGCAGATCTCGACAATCGAGGTTCAGGAACAAAGGAGTGATGCAGACTCTGCATCGGATCTGGCGTAGATGATGTCGTCGCGTCAGAAAACACCGGAAGGCACAAGAAGGAACAAAGAGAAGTCCACCAGATGAAGGATTCCTCGGATAGCATGAAGACCAGATGTAGCAACACCGTCACCAAAGGAGGAAGCGAAACCCTGAAGGTACGATGGAACCCAACCACGAGAAATCCTGGACTCGAAGAGAGAGAAGAGACCGGATTCAAAACACGCAGAGGTGAGAGGAGAGCAGCAGAGGGGTAAGGAGTAAAATCAGACCTAATTAGAACTATCCAACCGATTTTTCAAAAATAGTTTTGACACTCTACTTCGGCCGTTAGCTAGGTTATCCTACAGGCTGGACTTGTGGGGTATCGCAACTGCTGAGCTTTGATACCACTCTGTAACACCCTCAGAATCGGCCCTATGCAAGTTTCAGCGCTCCCTGCCAAACCCGCATAGAAACAATTCAAAGGTGCCCACCAGGCACTTGCGTGCGGGTGGAAAACGAAGTAATAACATTACACAACAGTCCTCGATGGGACCCACAGAACAGATATATATATAACACGACTCCATGAGTCAAGAATACAGATATACAGAACAAAGATCCAAATCACCTTGAAAACGATAGAGCGTCCAGCTACGGACCAGATGCAAATGGGGCTAAGAGCCCTGAAGAATAACCAATGGCGTCCAAAACCCTGCCCAGGCCAAGCCGGAAGGGTAACCCTGCTAACGACGTCGATCTCAAAACCTGCTTAAACAAAAGGGGTGCCGACAAAGGGCAAAGGAAAAAGAGAGAGTGGTCAGTACTGAGGCCAGTACACGAAGAGGCTAGAATTCGGCGGTCCTCGCCTACATAGGTATGGTGGACTGAAGCGGCAGCGCAGCATGCACTAGAACAACCTATAGAGACTCGATATAACTGTCGGCTATCAGAGAGGGATAAGAAAGACCTATTTGGAACCAATCTGATTCTATCACCCAACATACCCATCCTGGTATTTCCCCCTCGAGACCAAACGAGGAAGTCAACCGAGGAACTCACGCAGTTGGCAGTTTTATTCATTCCGTTATCGTTGCAGCAATTACTAGTCAGGTATAGATAGTCGTCCTGATAGAATAAGCAGTGGGCACTTTTAGTTAACCATTCCGTTGTAGTTGCAACACTTACTAGTCAGATACAATTAGCATGAGATAACCCCAAACCCAGCAGTTGTTGGTACTTTTATTTAGCCATTCTGTTATAGTTGCAATACTTACTAGTCAGATACAATGGTAGCAAGCGTCAACCCAAACAAGCAATTGTTGGCAATTTTATTTAGCCATTCCATTATAGTGAAGCTGATTACTAGTCATTATAAAGTCAAATTTATAGCACTACTTTAGTTATAGTTGTCTATGATCGATATACTGTGCTCCAAGTCGTCCATAACCGCGGACACGGCTTTCAGAAAGTTTTACCCTGCAGGGGTGCACAAATAGCAACACACACTCGATCAACCTCGGAAAAACCAAATCAAAACCCAACGAGGCCTTCACGACAAAGCAATCACCAGATTCAGAAATATTTCAGGGGGCCACCCCATTAAGTATACCCGCAACAAAGTTAGCTGACTTCGAGACGGACTCAAGGTTTGTGGGGCCGGCTGTAAACGACTGGGAACCCGAAAGTGTGACTGGGCTTGTCGATACCGCGAAAACGGGTCACGATCCTAAACAGTACAGGTGCTCCTCGCACAATTTTAAATAAAGCAGTAAAGCATGGCATAAGTACAGGATAGTAAATAAAACCTCAAACTAGTTTGTGGCCCCAAGAAATAAGAATGAATCAAGCTCTGGCTCAGGGGGGGTCCCATAATCCTCCCGGATGTGGATAGCGCGAATATTCAAGAAACAGGTATCAAGTACTCGGGGTCCTACGGGACACAAGTGGGCAGTTAACAACCAAATAACATCTATTGCCCACCTGTGCCTCTGCATTTACCTACTTCAATTTTAGTTGTTAAACAGTAATTAAAGTCTTGATCATCTCCAACAATAAACACACGGCAATACTCCAACAACTGTGGTACTTGACGACACGCAACAGCACTTGAGCAAGCGACTACGACGCACAGGTCCAACTATCTACCAAACAACAGGTAATAGGAGGTGTCCAAGGCAATATAAGGCTGCAAGGGATATCACGGGTACGAAAGCTAGAGCATCGCAACACAGATAGCAATAGATCAACAGGAGGGAATAAATACTATAAAAGTAAGATAGGTAGAAAGGGGGAGATGCTCGCCTGAAAAACATTGCCGAAGGTTCAACCGAAGATTGGGTCGACACTCGCATCAACTCAACGGCCTTATCCGCGAAGAACCAAAACACTAGAATAAACACCAGATGCAATATTTAATACTACGGCAAAAGATCGGGCAGGATGCATGTATGATGTATGGCATGGCAAGGGTGCGATGCGATTAGGTCATATTAAGCGGAACCGAGGCCCCGGCAATTATTCAGATGGTTCAAGTTATTTAACTACCCCGCAATTTAAATGTTGTCTTAACATGGCAAAATATATCACCGGTTCGCTACACAAATTTAAATGGAGTCCGGAATAAGACAAAGATATCCCGCATATAGACTCCATATTTAATTATGAAGTGAATCGGCATAATGCCCCCAAACCACACAATATGCATGCGAGTATGACAATTTAATATGCAACAAGTATATATTATTATAAAAATAGGGGCTTAGGGTCACACATTAGGGTTTGGCGAACTTGGGGTTCGATGTGGTTTGGGGTTCGGTCTCAGGGTTCAGGGTTCGACGGGATCGGTCTTCGAAGGTTGGATACAAGATGAAGAGCTTGGCGTTCCGGGAAGAAGGGCTTGGTGTGGCGTTGGGGGCGCATCGGACTCGCCCTGGTCGGTGTCGAACTTGTCGGGCCCGCGTATCAGGTCGGTCTTGGCGTCCAGGATGAAGAACTTGGCGTTCTCGAGGAAGTACTTGGCGTATCCGTGTCGACGACCTGGGCGTCCGGGTTCTCGGCATCAGATCCGGGAAGAAGTACTTGTCGCATCTGCGGTCTTCGGGTTCTGGGAAGAAGGCCATGATGTCCGTGAGGCAAACTTGGCGTGCCTAGGGTTCGGTCTCAGCAGGATCGGCCTTGCATCCGGGAAGGAGAACTCGACGTTCCGTGTTGAAGGCCTTGGAATCCGACTTTCGGTGGTCGGTGACGTTCTTGTCGACTATGAGAGGATTGCAATAGCCTTCTGCCGGGGACATAACACAAACGCACCGAGGGAGGACATACATGAGACAGAACGAGCATGTTGGGTTGGTGCGAGGAGGCCGCATCCTGTTCGGATATTATTCCAAACACCTCGCAGAGAGCTGCAGCAACAACACACGTAGCAAAACATGTGTCTCTCGGTAGGGAACGAGCGAGGACAGTTGCGTGCCATGTGGTTCCTGGCGACGAGCTCGAAGGCCGGTGGCGCGGAGGCGGCAGAGGCCGATAGCAGGAGGATAGCGCTTGGCGAGGACCTGCTCGGGGGCGAGCACGAGGAGGTGGTGGCAGCTCCGATGGCGTCATGGCGACTCCTATTCGCGGGGATCCGGCGACTGACAGCAGGAAACCGAGGCGGGCTTGGCCGTCGTGATCCTGGCGGTGGCGCCCGCGGTCGAGGCCACTGCCGCTGGCGGCCGTTAGGCGAAGGGGAGGTGAGGCCGGGCCTGGCAGGACTCACCGGCTCAGAGGCGGGGACGAGGCGCTGCCGGGGGTGCTCAGGTTCAGGGAGGAGAGCCCCGGGACGGCACGGCGCGCCTGCAGAGGAACCGGAAGGCGACGGCGGTGCAGAGAACGAGCGCGATGTAGCGGGGTCGAGCGGAGGTGGGGGAAGGGGCTCCAGGCAGCGGAGGCGCTTGCTCGCGTCTGGGAGGGAGGCGCACTGGTGGTGGCGGAGGCGAGCAGGGCCTGCGGCTAGCGGGGATCCCGTAGAGGCGACGAGGCGACCGAGGCCGGCGCCGGTGGTTGGCGATGGGGAGCTTCCAGAGGGAGGCGACGGGGAGGGCTCGGGCATGGCGGTGGCGGTTGCCAGAGGGGAGGCAGGACGCGTGGGAGAGGGGGTCGTGGCCAGGAAGGAGTCACGGGGGAGGGGTGAGAGGAGGCAGGTGGGAGGTGGGCCCAGGGATCGGGAGGGGGCGTGACGGGGTGGGGGTGTACCGCGTGTGTGGTGTGTGCGTGTCCAGTGGGGTGGACTGGGTGTGTGTGTGGTGTTGTGTGGTGGGTGAGGGAGTAGGTGGTGGCTAGGGGTGAGGTGGCAGCGTGGGATTGGATAGAGGGAAGGGAGAGGTGAGGTGGCGCGAGGTGAATGGTCGGGGTGATGTGGCTGGGGACTGGGTAGGTTAGGGTTAGGTAGGAAAAGGTCTGGGTAGTCTGGTTTTGGTACTGGGGGTGGCCGACTGGGTCGGAGCGGCCCAGTACGGCTGCCCCCTAAAAAATAATTAAACAATTTATTTATTCCAAACGGGGCTTTTGCAAATCGTTGGCAGACAAAACAAAATAATCCGGAGACCCGGGTTTTTAATTTGAAATAAAGATGGGGTGTTTAGAAAACAAAACCAGGCTTTTCGAAAATAGTTTTGAACAAACACATGCAAGATGACATGACGATGCTCAAATGCAAGGTGGCATGATGACATGAGCATGCGGTTATGATGATGCAATGCACAAAAACAACGCGATTTTCTAGTAGTGGTTTTGCGGGATGCCACACTTGGCAAGGGGCGCACGGCAGGGGCTGCTGGAGCTCGTCGGAGTTGCGCACGGCGTCGGGTGGTTGCTGTCGAAGTTGTTGCCGAGGTTTCGCGTCGCCCTAGCACGAACCAGATGGATTAGGAGACACGCAAGAAAGTGGCGAACATCCTCGTATGCAAGAGGGGGCAAGGGGCGCGCTCTGCTTACCGTAATCGGTCGCCGGAGTTGAGTGGCGGCTTGGTCGGTGGCGGGCACGAATGGGGACGGCGACCTAGGTCACGAGCAGGAAAGCGAAGAGTATCTGAAGATGCATGAGATCACGCTGGGCACATTCGTTTGAATCAGAGGCATAGGGGCGGTCGGGACTCACCGGAATTTGCTACCGGAGGTCGTCGGAGCTGCGGCGGTGTTTGGCGAGTTGCGAGCAGCCTGGGGGCGTGGAGATGAAATTGAGTGAGGGGAATGGAGCAGAGTGGGGAGGTTCTTAAGTAGGCGGAGGCTCGACAAGAAACGCTCAGCGAATCAATGGCAATTACGCCGAGAAATCAACGCGGCAACGGCCAGCGGCGACGGCGTCTGCGCGCGAGATTTGGGGAAGGAGTGACGTGGAGAGGGCCCGCTTGTCAGCGAAATAAGCAGAGAGGGAGTGGGGTCCGAGCGTCAGTGACTGCGTGGGTGCGTCTGCGCGTGCGAGAGAGAGAGAGAGAGAGAGGGGAGCCGGTGGGCTAAATGGGCTGCGTCTGTTGCTGGGCTCAATTCCTGGCGCCGGCCCTTTTCCATTTCTTTATTCTTTTTCTTTTTCTGTTTTGATTTTTCTGGATTGGTTTTCAAATGAATTCAAACTCCATTTGAATTCAAATCTTTTCTAGACTTTTGTAGTGTGCAATAGTCACAAATCTTGGCATAAAACCATGTGGTCACTTTGAGTTGGCTTGGTCATTTTTGGAAAGACAAAATAACAGTGACATTGCACTTGGTTTTCAAATGTTTGAAAATGGTTTTTGGAGCCATTTCTATTTTGTAAAACTTTGTTCAAATTCCACACTCAATCCAATCAACAAGGGAAGAAAACAAACTTGGTTTAAAAACATTCAAGCTCTCAAATGGGGATGGCCATTTGATTTAAGTTTGCTCACATAAAATGATAGCACTATGTGCTTCTGTTTTTCTTGAAATGAGTTTGAAATTGATCTCAAAACTATATGCATGCATGAATGATATGCAATCTTTGTAATCATGATTTTAGGGATGTTACATCAGCCTAGCCAGCTCAGCCCACTAAGCCCACTCGCAGCCCACCTATCCCTCTCTCCCCGAAACGTTTTTCCTCACCGCAGACCGAACCCGCTGAGTCTATGACGTGTGGACCCCATTCCCCCTCTTCCTCTCTCTTTGACGCCAGGCCCCACATCCACCTCACCATCGTCTTCACCCGCCGCTGACCGCGCCCCCCTCCTCTGGCCATTATTGCCGATTGAACACCGGCATAAATTGGAGTTAAACGCGCCATGTAACGGCCCCGTGATCACGCGTACTTAACCGCCTCTCCCTCCTCTCCATTTTCCCTGAGACGCCACACCTTGAGAGCCCCCAGGCTGCACGAATCCTTGCCTGGACCCTCACTGTCTCCGGCAAGCTCCAGTAGAAATTCCGGCGAGCCCAGCTACTCCTCTGCCCCTGGAGCACACGAGCACCTTCCCCAGCCTCTGGCGCACCTCACTGTACCTCTCATTAATCCGCGCGAGCACCACAGCGTCGGCAACGACGACACCAAGCACCACCGCCGCCTGCCATTTCCTCCGGCGAGTTTTCCTGGTAAGCTTATAGTTGATACTCGCATGTTCCTTGGTACCGTGCGCGTCTAACCGTATCTTCCACTTGTCGTAGGGTGACCTCTAGCTTCGCCCCGATGATAGACAGAGCCGCCAGACGTCGTCTTGAACTCCGGCGAGGAATCACCAGTGACCCTGTGCACCCCTAACCCTGCCGAGACCAGGTTGAGCTTCAGCGTCACGCCGCGTACCTGGTGAGCTTATCCCCACCCTCTCTCGCTTCCTGCATCGCCAGCAACGCCACCGTCTGACCGCTCTGCCGCCACCAGCCGCCGCCAGCGCGCCCATCTCTGGCACGCATGCTGAGCGTCGTCCGATCTTGATCGCGTGGCCATGATAGAAACTAACCCGAAAGGGTATGGATAGATCTGAGCCGCACGGTTAAACTTAGATCCAATGCTCTACAGCGATCGATCCGAGCGAAGCGGTACCGACGAATAAAAACACGCCACGTGGCCCTGTCCATTTGAAATAAAAACAGAAATGTCTAGTAGATGTTCCAATTTGAAAAATTCATAAATTTCAAACCACACGTCCAAATTTTGCAAATTTTATATCAATGGATTCAGCAAAACAAGTACTTTCTGACCATGCACTTTGTTTAGTAAAATGGTTCTATTAAATTGATTGTTTTTGCAGAAACTTGTGTATGCATGTTTAGGATATAAAATTTGTTCTAAAATGATTTTTGAGATAAAACCTTTGGCAAATGGTTTGTTTTGAACCTACTGACCATAGGAAACAAATTGTGGTTTCAAAAATATATTTGGTGAAGCAAAAGAATAAATATTTGATTTAAACCATTTCTAGACAAATAAAAATAATGATTATTTATTAAAATGCTTTTGGAGGGAAACCTTTGGGAAATGTTTTGATTTAAACTCTCTGACCCCAAACACCAAATTTTTTGATTTGAAAATGTATTTGGTGAACCCTATAAAAATTACTACTTTGCTAAAGACATTTTCAACCACATAAAATAATGACTTGGTTTAAAAATGGTTTATGAAGTAAAATCTTTTGCAAATGATTTTTCCACTTTATAAAATGATCATTAGGTGTTTTCAAATGTTTATAACCTATTAGAAACCACTTCTCCAAATTAAACAATCTTTGGCATGCTTGCATGCATTGCTTTGTTTCTATTATTTTATGTGTTGATTGCTTGAATGGTAGATTGAAATGTTGCTTGCTTGATTGTATTGTAGTGATTTGAAGAGTGTGAGTATTGCAAGATCAAGGAGTGAACTTATATTCTCTACCAAAAAGGCAAGTGATGCTTCATACTTTTGTCCAATTATTTTCACTATGCATTAGTGATATTTCTAAGTAGGACTTGCATGGAATTTTGCTAAGTGTAAACTATGCCATGGGAAATCCTAGTAGATGAAACCTTAGTAGAATTCTCCTAAGTTAAGATTCCTACTACTATCATGCTTAGCTTAACTAGTAGAAAACAAGGGTGGATTATATTCATGCTATGGAATATTTCTAAGTCAAGGACTTATGTTTTGTTTAATAAAACAACTAAGTGAATGAATCACCTGGGTGGAATGGAAGGAATGGTTTGTGTTGAGTGGTTCACAAGGCCCATTTCTATGGTTTACCTTGTGTATCTCACTTGTGGATGGCCACCCAGGAACAAAGAGATTTGAGATGTCAAATGTTGAGAAGCTTCAAGTGCAGCCACTTGGCATTATGGGCTCTGCCTGGATCATATAGGTTGCAATAACTTAGCCAAATGGACAGTTGGTGGTAGGGGAATGATAGGTTGGAATGCGTCCATTCTGGTCTAAGGGAAGGCTTCTGAAAGATCTTGTCTTGGTGAAACCAAGTCTTGTGGAGAAAGTGCACCACCTCTGCAGAGTAAAAAATCTAAGTACTTAGCCATCTCCCCGGCAAAGGACAATTTGAGCATCAAGACATGGAAGCTATCAAGAATCTCCTCATCCCAATTTCTAAGTTAAAATCTTGTGGTTGGACAAGGGTTTAAGTATCACCAATTTCTATTGGGAGATGCCTTGGGTGATTTTTGTCAAGCAAGAACTTAGTGTTTTCAAATGATAAGAAAAATCTATTTTGAGCAATGCAAGCCTAAGCTCCACCTAGCCAAAAGCATATAGATGATAGACTCCACTATACTACCATAGTATCACTTGCCAATACAATTCAAATGTATTGACCCTTTTGGCTGTAACTTGTTATGTTGCAGGTTTGTTTGATATTAGTGAAGTTTGTTGAATTAGGATTACAAGTCTACAACCAACATGTTTGCCTGTGGCACTTTGAATATGAAGGACTCCATGCTATTGTTATATTCTGCTGCATTGTAATGAGATAGCCAAATGAGCTATGTAAGATGTAATAAATTATTTTATTCCTGGTTATAAAGTTGTATTATGACCTTTGTTTCTTGATATTACATCTTAACTGTGGATGCTAGCTATTGATCCAGGAACTAGCATTGTAAACACAGGGATCTCTACCTTATTAAAGGTTGGGAACCTTACATCCTCCCACACATACATAGTTGAGAATGTTCATGATAATAATTTTTACATTAGCCCTTAATAAATGCTAGAGGTGTATCCGCTACTCCCTGAGAACGCTTTTCCCCACTATAGTTTCAAATTTCTTTTACATACACGATACTTACTTTCTGTATTCAGCTTTGTTTTACTTTACTTATTGTTCTCTTATACCAAAAATACAAAAACAACTTTTTACACAACACTCGCATTTATCTTGTTACTTAGAACTTTATTTAGCATTTCTATTTTAGTATTTATTTCAAGAGTTATTAGACTTCAGACTCATGCTCCCTGTGGGACCGATATCTTTATTTTGAAACTAGCTACAAACAATCTGTGCACTTGCAGTCATCGGATGCGAACGCCTCTCGTTCCTCGACGTCTACTCAGGCTACAATCAGATTTGACTAAAGGTCAAAGATCAGGAGAAAACATTGTTCATTACTCCGTTCAGGGTCTTCTGCTACAACACAATGCCTTTCAGGCTCAAGAATGCAGGCGCAACCTATCAAAGATTTGTGAAGGACAGACTGAAGAACCAAATTTATAGAAACATCCAAGTATATGTCAATGACATAGTCATAAAGACCAAAGAGATCCAAACATTGATTGACGATCTCCGTGAGACGTTCGGCAACCTCGATCGCTACAGGATCAAACTAAACCCGGAAAAGTGCGCCTTCGGTGTCCAATCCAGGCAACTATTCAGGTATTTCATCTCTGCGAGAGGAATCGAGGCCAAATCGAAGAAGATAAAAGACATACTGGCCATGGAGAAGCTGAAGAACATCAAAGAAATCCAATAACTAGCTGGGACGATTGCAGCGCTCATCAGGTTCATCAGCCGCATGGGAGAAAAGGCTCTCCCCTTTTATCAGCTCATCCGCAAGTCATAGAAGTTCAATTGGATGGCTAAGGCCGATGAAGCATTTAAAGACTTGAAGAGTCTACTCTCCACTTCTCTTGTCCTGGTGACACCAAAGGAAAGAGAGCCTATGCTACTATACATCGCTGCAACGCACCAGGTGATCAGCACGACGCTCATCGTCGAGCGACCCGAAGAGGGAGAAACTCATGGGGTGCAGTGCCCAGTGTACTACCTCAGTGAGGTACTGACACCTACAAAGTAGAGGTACCCTCACTATGGCGTATTCATGACTGCACGTCGACTGCGCTATTACTCCCAGGAGCACCAGATAGTGGCCGTCAACGATGCGCCACTATCACACATCCTCAACAACCCCGAAGCAATGGGTCGAGTGGCCCTCTAGGGCATAGAGCTGTCCCCATGGGACATCATCTACGAGCGGTGCACCACCATCAAATCGCAAGTGATCCCCGACTTTCTAGTACACTAGATGGAATTGCAGCTGACGGACACCCCAAACATGTCCAAGCTTTGGACAATGCACTTTGACGGATCCAAGCGTGGGGAAGGAGATGGAGCCGGATTAATCTTTACATCCCCACAAGGGGACAAGATGAGATATGTGTTGCAGATGATATTCCACACATCAAACAACGAGGCTGAATACGAGGCACTGATCCATGGCATGTGGATGTCCAAAGTCTATGGCGCGACTCGACTGGTCATCTACGACGACTCCAATCTTGTCATCCAGAAGACGATGAACCAATGTGACGCTATCAGCAACAACATGATCGCCTACAACGACCTCCACAACACACTCGAAGGAGACTTTGATGGCTGCAAAATTCCGACACGTCGGCCGTGAAAGCAACAGGAAATAAGGACCATACAAATCAATCAAGCAAAAGTAAACATATATTTACTACCAAAAGTTATTAGATAGAAGTTCAAACATAATCATGTACAAAGGAATTACATGCCACTACAACAAAAACATAACAAATCTATGTGGGCAACTAAGCAGCAGAAGGGCCCTAGGGATTCGCCGCATTCGAAGAAGTCACATGCTCTGTGGCTTATGCGGCGGTGATACATGGTTTTTCTTGTGAATAATAACAGGTTTATTGCAGTACTTGTAGCAGCAAATATTATTTATAAAGTCTGTCCCTTGGAAGCTTTTCAAATAGAAACCCACCCAAAACGGTGTTCGGAAATAGTATACACTATAAGTTGCAAGAGTAGTAAACAAGAGAGATTTGAAGTAGAAAGTAACAAAGTAAATAAAAAAAGTAAACTAAATCAAGAGAGTATCTACGGAGTGTTGTGTAATATGTTTGAGGGGTTCTCGATGAGTGTAGGATTCACCTCTAGCATGATACCATTAATCATAATTAAAATAATATAATTATTGTGTCATGAGATGTGTGGAGAGAGCTCCATAATAAGATGTTCACTACAAGGATCATAGGAAGCCACTTTGTTGATCTAAGAGTGAGGTCACCTCTAAATAAACACCGCGGCATGTGAGAGCAATCACCCATACATACCAACGCAATTAAGGGTTTCCCCATGGATATTGTAACTAGCTTAGGGAGTCCCTCTTTAATCCTCCTTTGACAGTGTAGGTTAAGCTGTCACGGGGCGGTTCAGGGTACGCTCCCAAAACACTTTTGGGGTTCGGTGCAGAAAATCCAAAAATTTACTACGTGGAAAACCTCGGAAGCCCAAGATCTATCTACTAGTAATGTAGTAATGGGAAGGGATACTGTATTCATATCTTTAAAGTTCAAACATCATCTTTTTTTGGAACCTCATGACAGTAGGGGAAAAACCGTACTTCCTCATTTTCTTCATTTACTTATAAAGAATGGGGACTTACATCAAGATCAAATAAGAAATGGGGTGCCAAGGAGGCATCCAAAAACAAAGAAAGAGAAATAAGAACAGAGAGATGACAAAGAGGCTACAAAACTACATATAAATGGATGTAAATCATGTACAAAGGCATTACATGCCACTACAATGAAAACATAGAAAATATATGTGGGCAACTAAGCAACAGAAGGGCACTAGGGATTCTCCGCATTTGAAGCAGTCCCAGGCTCTGTGGCTTGTGCCGCGGTGATGCGTGGGTTTTCCTGTGATAATAACAGGGTTATTGCAGTACTTGTAGCAGCAAATATTGTTTATAAAGTTCGTCCCTTGGAAGCTTTGCAAATGGCAACAACGTAACCCCGCAACCATGTTGTTAGTATGGCCATGTTCGCACCCAAAACGGTGTTTGGAAATAGTCTACACTATAAGTTGCAAGAGTAGTAAACAAGAGAGATTTGAAGTAGAAATTAACAAAGTAAATAACAAAAGTAAACTAAAGCAAGAGAGTATCCACCGAGTGTTGTGTAATATGGTTGGGGGGTTCTCAAGGAGTGTAGGATTCACCTCTAGCATGATACCATTAATCATAATTAAAATAATATACTTCTTGTGTCATGAGATGCATGGAGAGAGCTCCATAATAAGATGTTCACTATAAGGCTCGTAGGAAGCCTCTTTGTTGAGCCAAGAGTGAGGTCACCTCTAAATAACCACCACGATGTGTGAGAGCAATCACCCATACGGACTACCATAATTAAGGGTTTCCCCATGGATATCATAATTAGCTTAGGGATTCCCTCTTTAATCCTCCTTTGATAGCGTAGGTTACGAGCCTGTGCCAATCTGTCACGGGGCGATTCCGGGTATGCTCCCAAAACACTGTTGGGGTTCGGTGCAGAAAATCAAAAAAAGTATTACGTGGAAAATCCCGGAAGCCCAAGATCTATCTACTAGTAATGCGGTAACGGGAAGGGATACAGTATTCATACCTTTGAAGTTCAAACATAATCACATACAAAGGCATTACATGCCACTACAATGAAAACATAACAAATCTATGTGGGCAACTAAGCAGCAGAAGGGCACAAGGGATTCGTCGCATTTGAATCAGTCCTAGGCTCCGTGTCTTGTGTCACGGTGATTCGTGGTTTTTCCTGTGATCAATAACAGGGTTATTCCAGTACTTGTAGCAGCAAATATTATTTATAAAGTTCATCCCTTGGAAGCTTTTCAAATGGCAACAACATAACCCCGTAGCCACGTTGTCAGTGCAGCCACGTTCGCACCCAAAACAGTGTTTAGAAATAGTCTACACTATAAGTTGCAAGAGTAGTAAACAAGAGAGATTTCAAGTAGAAAGTAACAAAGTAAATAACAAAAGTAAAATAAATCAAGAGAGTATCTACGGAGTGTTGTGTAATATGGTTGAGGGGTTCTCGAGGAGTGTAGGATTCACCTCTAGCATGATACCATTAATCATAATTTAGATAATATACTTATTGTGTCATGAGATGTGTGGAGAGAGCTCCATAATAAGATGTTCACTACAAGACTCGTAGGACGCTACTTTGTTGAGCCAAGAGTGAGGTCACCTCTAAATAACCACCGCGATGTTTGAGAGCAATCACCCATATAGACCACTACAATTAAGGGTTTCTCCATTGATATCGTAATTAGCTTAGGGAGTACCTCTTTAATACTCCTTTGACAATGTAGGTTACGAGCCGACCCTAATCTGTCATGGGGAAATTCGGGGTACGCTCCCAAAACACTATTGGGGATCAGTGCAAAAAATCAAAAAATTACTACGTGGCAAACCCCGGAAGCCCAAGATCTATCTACTAGTAATGCAGTAACGGGAAGTGATAAGATATTCATACCTTTGAAGACCAAGCGTGGTTAACTAACCGCGAGGAACTTGGATGAAGAATACGCCCTGACGCTAAACTCAAGGTCACGATGTCCTTGCGGCTCCACGACAACACCTAGTACGGAAATCATGGTACCGCTAGAGGGAGTCACACACGTACGATGCTTGATGATGACCCTCGCTTCTCTCTGATCCAGCCAAGATTGCGGAAGTAGATCTCTTGGCTCTGAATCCCGTGGCGTGACGGCGCTCCACGGTGAAGAACTCCTTGATCGCACAGCCCAGCAAGGGGGCCACGAGAGAGAGAGAGAGAGAGAGAGAGAGAGAGAGAGAGAGAGAGAGGAGATAGGCAACACAGGCCTTTTATTGATTTCCAGATGGAAATTGGTGTGTTTTAATCCTCCCATGGGCACCTCTTTATATAGGCGGAGGGAGGGGGTCCCTACACCTTTAGGTTCCCATGTGGGACTAATAAAACAAAGGAAAAAGGGGCAAAGTGGCTGCCGACCGGGTGGGCCGCCTTCCCACCACGCCCAGCCCAGCTGGCCAAAGGCGGTGGTAGGAGGAGGAGGCCCCGGGTAGGCCGCTCCAGGCAACATCCCATGAGGTCGCAACCCGCATGCACGCGAGGCTCGCCCCGTGCGGCATCTAGCCACGGTGGCGCCCGGGTGGGTCGGCTTGACCACGGCCCGCTAGCAGTTACCGTTGCTATAGCGCGGTGCGTAATACCTGCCGCCCCCGTGTGGTGCAGACTATCTGTCGCCCACGTGGCTGTTTCAAAAACAACCTTCTTTGAATTTTTTCTGTCCGTTTCTTTTTAGGTAAAATCCCTCCAAGATTTTGCCTAACTTTTAGGACTCCTTTTATAAATCTTTATTTCAATATTATTTTTGTAATATATTAATTTCTAATTAATGTATAATAAACATATTTAAATAATCATTTATCCGAAAACCCTTTTCTGGTCCTTTTCCTTATTCTTTCTCCCCAACACCTTCGGATCTCCCAAAACTTTTCTTGTTTCTCTCTTCTCATTTCTTCAGTGATTCAAACTAGCCATTAACGATCTCCAAGCTTCGTCAAGCCCTTAAGCGTGCTACCCAATAGTTCGAGAATACTACAGACATGTCCAAGACTCTCTATGACCAATGATCAACAGCGGGACCTAGATGCCCATAATGACCACCTGCGTACTCAACGATATTTGTCGTTGAACCGTAAACACTGTGTCTTATTCCTTTTGTCTCTGAGATACTTTATTGACCGAGGTTTTGATCAAGTGACATCCCCATGTTAGTGTTCAACCTTGTTACCGACAATACCTTCTTTACTCGATTCGATAAGTGATATCCCTGTGACCTAGTCACACGCTGCGCAGCTTATGGATATAACTTATCCGAGTGGGCCCAGAGTATCTTCCGCCACGCGGATGGAAAAATCCTGCTCTTGACACAGTCTCCTCAACCTGTTCCTCCAGATACCCAACGTCACCCTTATGGTCACCATTTCACTGAGTGACATTATGTGCCATCAAAGCATCCTCAGGTGACAGTGATTTGATATGGTCTCATGGTCTAAGGAAAGAGTCACTATGTTTCCTAATCATAATAACCTGAACTTCGTGACATGATCGCGATACAATGCTATAGATAGGATATGTTCACCATCTCATTCCCCAATGAAATGACCTCATTGTCAATTAGGGCTCGAGGCACTATCATGATCAGGAAACCTTTGATCATCCGTTGACCAATGAACCAATGACTAGAGTTACACCAGTAACTACTTTTTGTTTTTATATCACATGTGTATTAATGTTTCCCTATCAATACAGTTATAACATGACATAAAACTTAATCATAAACTTTATGAAATATGTCATCTAATATTTGACTCTAGGGCATATTCCCTTCAAACACGTCTAATGGATTTCTCCCTCCCTTTAGTCCCAAGGGAAAATGATATGCGACCGACTGCACATACCATCCAAAGAGATAAATCAAACACAAATCATAAATCTATCATAGACCGACAAGTCATACGGACACAAGAATAGATCATTTTTATTTCAAGTTCATAATAGTGCTAGGTTTTCACCATCTCTCCTCAAGAACAAGGAAACTACTCATTCATGAAGGGGAACAACATCATGGCAATAGTATGAATGAAATATGAAGGTACAAATATGTAACTACCTCGGTGAATTACGCTCCTAGTTACAAGCCTGGATGAGCGGAAATGGTTGAAATAGTACGGTGGGGCCCAAATGCCACTCACAGGTAGACCTTTCGGTCGTCCCAACCATTTCCAATTCATCGGGACAAGAACGGGCGGCGTAATCGGCAGGCGAAGGGATCAACTACATACACAAATGAGTATGTATGCAAGCCACCATACAACAGTACATCAGAGCCATACCATCTAAAAGAAAGGAAATATAGCAACGCCGTACGGCAAGATTCAAATGTCCTAGATAGATATAATAGTTTAGGATATCTCCTCATACATCAAACATCAGAGTATCAGGCGGAAGCGTCAAACAAGATCCGAGTACGGATAAGAAGCAAATCGGCATAAGATGCCCCATAAATAAGCACATCCGGCCCACAGATCTTACGGATCCCCGTTCCCGGAATCTCTACACCGAACGATCGTTGCCCACATCATCCGCCTCCTCCACCCAGTATCCATCTTGTGAGTGTACCTGTTCATCTGAATCAAATAATTTATCGTGTGAGACCCTAGGGGTACTCAGCAAGTCTTTATGCCTCTAAAGGGGACACAACCTGGGGTGACGCAATTGCAGCAAAAGATAAACCCTAACAGTTCTATAGAAACTCGCTAACCATCCGCCTAACCAAAGATAGACGGATGTCCGTGAATTAATGACAACAGTTATAACAGTAATATCACCAGATCCATCCTCCTCCTCGCTTACCGACGAGGAAGCGGACGAACAACCCCCCCATCCGTTGGCAGTTTTATTAACCATTCCATGAGTGTTGCACTATTTACTAGTCAGTTATTTAGTCAAGTTAAAAGCGGTACTTTAGTTATGCTTGTCTATGGTCGAGAAACTATGCTCCAAGTCGTCCATAACCGCGGACACGGCTTTCAGAAAGTTTTACCCTGCAGGGGTGCACAAATAGCAACACACACTCGATCAACCTCGGAAAAACCAAATCAAAACCCAACGAGGCCTTCACGACAAAGCAATCACAGGATTCAGAAATATTTCAGGGGGCCACCCCATTAAGCTACCCGCAACGAAGTTAGCTGACTCCGAGACGGACTCAAGGTTTGCGCCAGTGGCTGTAAACGACTAGGAACCCAAAACTGGGCTTGTCGATACCGCGAAAACACTCCGCTTACCTAAACAGTACAGGTGCTCATCGCACAATCGTAATAAAGCAGTAAAGCATGGCATAAGTACAGGATAGTAAATAAAACCTCAAACTAGTTTGTGGCCCCAAGAAATAAGACCGAATCAAGCTCTGGCTCAGGGGGGTCCCATAAGCCTCCCGGATGTGGATAGCGCGAATAATCAAGGAACAGGAATCAAGTACTCGGGGTCCTACGGGACACAAGTGAGCAGGAAAAACCAAATAGCAGATGTTGCTCACCGGTGCCACTTTCATTAGTTATCCCATTACTACTCAGGTTAAGTTTGTTTAGGTACCTCGTTATCCATCAGACACTCACATACCCTACACATGCTGTTCTACGACTCGCATGGCTCAAACAACTCCTGTAGTAATGGCTCATGGGATGGAGGAACAAGCTTCGGTGGGGTTTAAAAGTAAAGGCTATGCAATACTTGGGATCCAATTTAATGCAATCGCGACTCAATGATGCAAGAATAAGATAGAGGCAATAGGTACTGTATGTATGCAAGCATGTGGTAGTGCTTGCCTGGCAACTCAGTTGAAGCGAGAGAAGGGTCTGGGTAGTGCTCCTGGTTCTCTTGATATATCCCCTGCTCAGAGTCTATTCGAAGAAGAACCAAACAAACAAGGGCCCCATAAATAAAGTGCACAAGCATATGAATTAAATGAGACAAGCAAACAATCATGCCATGATGAATGATGCACAATTTGCATGGCATTAAAGTAGCATGGCATGGGTGAGGTGGGGAATACAAGAATAAGTCATTTTATTTAGTTTTGGTCACATTTAAGCCCTAGTTAAGTTGCTGTATACTTTATATTTATATGATGCATGCTGCAATTTAAGTCATGGATAGCATAAACAGAAAGGTCTCGTCGAGCTAATCATTTTAGACATATCATTTGTTAAATTCGGAGTTATAAAACAAAAGTTATTAAATAAATAAGGAAAAGGGCATTTTATGTAATTATATTCAACTTGGAAAATAAAGTGCTCAATTGAAATTTTGGATGGCATATTTGAAATCCTCATATTTTTCTGATTCAAAATCATATGTCATTTGTTTAATTTGGGTTTGTAATTCAAAAGTTATTTAAATGCAGAATTCAATTTGAATTTAAATTCATTTGAAAAGATTTAAGTCAAAACAGATAAACAGAAAAACCCCTTTATTACCCAGTTGAACCCAGCCCCAATCGCTGACGGGTGGGACCGCAGCAACCACAGGGCCACACGCGGGCGCGCCAGCGGGGGCGTGCCACGTGGAGGAGCCGGGGACCGCGGGTTGAGGCTGTGAAAACTTGGGGATCCTTTTTATAAAAAGAACATAGCCGCTGACAGGTGGGGCTCAAGGGGACTACGGGTTGAGGAACCTAAAGGCCGGGAGCCTTTTTGCAAAAAAGCCAGAGACACAGACAGTGGGGTCAGAGGGATCGCGGGTTGAGCGGCAAAAAGGGGCAGGGGGTTAAGTGCAACGTGCCATCGCGTGCACTGTTTCTCTTCCGCGTCTGTGGACGGGCCGGCGCGCGACAGAGCGGGGGTGGGGTATCGAACGCGGGTCCTAGGCGTGCGCGCAGAGGCGGCTGCCGCTGCGGTGGTAGGGAGGTTGCTGCAGGGTTGCGCTCGCGCGGCCAGTTAGGGTTTGCGCGACGCGGGAGAGAGCAAGAGCCAGCGCACACCGACGCGCAGAGACTGCTCGACGAAACGAACGGCGGCGCTAAGGCGGTACAGCGTGGCAGACCATGTCCAGGAGGTAGAGGGGCTCACCGTGGGGGCGTCGGTGGAGGTGGTTTGGGCTGGGAGGCAGCCGACCGACGGCGAGGCAGACGGCCAGAGGATCTAGGGTTTTCGTCGGGCGGCGATGGTGTGCAGCGGCCTGGGGCTTCTCCTCCTCGTCTGCGGGTACAGGGGCGTTGCTGGCACTCGGCTCGTTCTTCCTCGACGCCCAACAACCACGCCCGCCTCCTGGATGATGCGAGCGAGAGAGAGCCGACGGGTGGTGGTCGGAGTCGGTGTAGTCGGTGGTGGGGAGGAAGGAGAGGAGGGGGCAGGCGCCCTGGGGGAGATCTGAGCGTTGCAAAGAGGTGGGAGGGAGTAGATAAGAACGGAGGGAGGGAGGAGATAGCGTGGGGGAGGGGTTGATCAAAAAGGTGGCTCGGCCACCTTTGTCCTCTCCCTCACGTGCTTGGTCGGGGCAGGAGCAGGGGGAGGGGATGGAGGCTGCCAGGTGGGCCAGGGCGTGAGGGAGCTCGTGGTGGGGCCTGCAAGGCAGAGAGAAGGAAGAGGGTAGGGAGAGAGGAGGCTCGGGTTTGGCTTGGTTAGGCGCTAGGGTTAGAGGGAGGCTCGGGTTGGAGCTCTAGGGTAGGAGGGATGGGGTGGCTCGGCTAGGGCTTTGCTTGGGTGGTAGCTAGGTGGAATGGTGGGGCCAGCTAGGTGAGAGGGAGGGAGAGGCCGAGAGAGAGAGAGGTAGGTTTAGGGTTTAGATAGGAGAGGGGGGGTATGGTGATTAGGGGGGGTAGGGTTTAGGGTTAGATGGGGAAGGGAGATGGTTTCCTCTTGGCAAGCTCAAGCAAGCACAAGATCAAACCAAGCTAGACCCAAAAAGAGGGAGAGGTGGTGATATGGTTCTAAGCAAGATCAACTAAGACCAAGCCAAAAAGGAGTGAGAGAGGGAAAGATGATGGTCCTCTCAAAAATTCCAATAAAATCCAAATGACAAGCAAAAGGTGGTACTTGCATGGGCCATGCATAAATAATTAATACCATGCTTATTTTGTGAAAACAAGATTATTTACAGGGCATAGTTCTTATGCATTCCAAAATGTGGAGTAAGGCCCAAGCAAAAGAATTTGTAGAATTGGACCCACCCTATCTCTCATGAGCTAGATTAAACAACAAAAGAAAAATGATTACAAGCTCATGGATAATGGGATGGTGGAATTGTAAGGTGGTGAAAGAAAAGTGATGGAGTTGAATAAAAGATATGCCCCCAACTCAACTTGGGAATTTAACAATATATCAAGACCCAAATACAATATCAAGAGGCAAATACAATTTACCATGCCTATGAGAGAAGAACCAAATCACAAAGGTTTTATATGATGCTCAAATGCAAGGTGGCATGATGACATGAGCATGATATGATGATGATGCAACGATTATATGTAGGAAGTAGCCATTATATTACTAGACCAAGTAGCATTACAGTTGTTAGACAAATGGGATGCTACAACTCTCCCCCACTAAACAGGAATCTCGCCCCGAGATTCTAGGAAGAAGAAGAAGACACAAAGAGGGTAGGATAGTTGGCACGGAGTTCATCTTCACGCTCCCAAGTGGCTTCATCAACGGAATGGTGCGACCACTGCACCTTGCAGAACTTGATGGACTTGTTGCGAGTCCTTCTTTCTGCGGTCTCAAGGATTTTTGTGGGGTGTTCTTGATAAGACAGGTCTTCTTGGAGATCGATTAGCTCATGATCCACGGTCCTGCCGGGATCCTTGAAGCACTTCTTGAGTTGTGAGATGTGGAAAACATCATGAACCTTGAGTTTTTCCGGGAGCTCAAGAGCATAAGCAACTTCTGCTCTTCTTCCACGAATTTTGAAAGGACCGATGTATCTAGGAGCCAGCTTTCCTTTGATACCAAAGCGGTGTGTGCCTCTCATGGGAGTGACACGAAGGTAAACGAGATCACCAGGGGCATACACCATGTCCGTGTGCTTCCTGTCATAATTGCTCTTCTGGCGACTTTGAGAAATCTTCAGATTCTCAAGAATGATATGCACCTTCTCCTCCGCTTGAGTTACAATGTCAGGGCCAAACCAAATTCTTTCTCCTGCACCTGACCAACCAATCGGAGTTCTGCACTTGCGACCATAGAGAGCCTCAAATGGTGCCATCTTCAGACTTTTCTGGAAGCTGTTGTTGTAAGAGAATTCAGCATAAGGAAGACATTCCTCCCACTTCATGCCAAAAGAGATGACGCAAGCACGAAGCATATCCTCCAGAATCTGATTGATCCTTTCAACTTGTCCTTGCGACTGAGGGTGGTAAGCTGTGCTGAAGTTCAACTTTGTTCCCAAAGCATTTTGGAAACTTTCCCAGAACTTGGAAGTGAAGATGCTCCAACGGTCTGAACTGATCTCAAGCGGAACCCCGTACAGAGAGACAATTCTGTTGATGTAGAGCTCAGCCAACTTAATTCCAGAAATTGTTTCCTTGACGGGGAAGAAATGAGCCACTTTAGAAAGCCTGTCAATGACAACAAAGATTGCATTGTTGCCCTTCTGCGACCTTGGAAAACCAGTGATAAAGTCCATCTCTACTTTCTCCCATTTCCATTCTGGGGGTTTCAATGGCTGTAGAAGACCGAAAGGTTTCTGATGGACAGCTTTCACTCTGCGGCAGACATCACACTCCGAGACATACTTGGCACAATATCGTTTCAAACCCGGCCACCAATATTGTGTTTTCAAGTCCATGTACATCTTTGTGCTGCCAGGGTGGATAGATAGAACAGAATCGTGCGCCTCCTTGAGAACTTGCTCTCTCAAACCCGGGTAGTTCGGAACAAACATCCGGTGTTCAAAGAAAAGCGTGCCTTGATCATCGACGTGGAAGGACTCATACTTCGGAAGCTGAAGTTTGGAGATTATCTTTTTGGTGTGCGGATCACCAAGCTGACGAGAGCGAATCTTTTCTTCCAAGAGAGGAGTAGCCAGAAGGTTCAGGAGATGCCCTTGTTCCACAATTTCCAGGTTGAGCTGACGGAATTCCTCGCACAAGAGAGGCTGTTGTTCTTCCATCATGAGGTTATTGACATAAGCTTTGCGGCTGAGAGCATCGGCCATGACATTAGCTTTGCCCGGAGTGTAGTTGATGGTCAAATCAAAATAATTGATTGCTTCAATCCATCTCCTCTGCCGAAGGTTGAGATCAGGCTGAGTGAAGATATACTTCAGACTCTTGTGATCAGAAAAGATTTCACAACGGTTGCCAAGCAAGTAGTGCCTCCATAACTTCAAAGCAAAGACAACTGCTGCGAGCTCGAGGTCATGTGTAGGATAGTTGATCTCATGCGTCTTCAACTGTCGAGAGGCATAAGAAACAACTTGTTTTTCTTGCATAAGGACCGCACCCAATCCTTTCAAAGAGGCGTCACAGAATATCTGGAAAGGCTTAGATGTGTCCGGAGGAACCAAGACTGGTGTGGAAGTGAGCTTCTCTTTGAGTGTCTCAAAGCTTGCTTGACATGCAGGAGTCCAAAGGTATTTCTTGCCTTTCTTGAGGAGATCGGTAAGAGGCTTCGCTATCTTCGAGAAGTTCTGAACGAAGCGACGGCAATAACTAGCCAAACCAAGGAAACTCCGCACTTCTTTGACATTTACAGGAGGAAGCCATTCAACAATTGTCTTCACAGTTTCCGGGTTGACTGCAATGCCCTTGGCAGAGATGACATGACCCAGATAGGTTACTTGAGGCAGCCAAAACTCACACTTTGATAACTTTGCATACAAGCGGTTCTCACGAAGCTTGTTTAGGACACACCGAAGGTGTTCTTCATGTTCTTCCTTTGACTTAGAATAGACTAGGATGTCATCCAGATAGACCACAACGAACTTATCAAGGTACTCCATGAAAACCGAGTTCATAAGCCTCGAGAAGGTAGCAGGTGCGTTGGTGAGACCGAAAGACATGACCATGTACTCATACAGGCCATAGCGGGTGGTGAAAGCTGTTTTAGGAACATCTTCCTTGCGAATCTTGATTTGGTGATAACCACTTCTCAAGTCCAGCTTAGAGAATACCACAGCTCCAGCTAGCTGATCGAAGAGATCATTAATCCGCGGAAGGGGATATTTGTTCTTGATGGTTTTAGCATTGAGAGCCCGATAATCCACACAAAGCCTATCATTCCTGTCTCGCTTCTTCACAAAGATTGTTGGGCTACCCCACGAAGAAGTACTGTGTTGAATGAAACCCAACTTCTCTTGTTCATCAAGTTGACGTTTGAGTTCAGCCAACTCAGCAGGACCCATTTTATAAGGCCGCTTGGAGATAGGAGCCGTTCCAGGTTCAAGCTCAATTACAAACTCAACCTCACGATCCGGAGGCATACCCGGCAACTCTTCAGGAAAGACATCTGGAAACTCACAGACCACCGGAACACTCTGAATAGCTTCCATAGCATCATCATTCAGAGCCGCCAAAGAGAAAAGCTGGATAGCAGGAGTCAGACTTGGAGAATAGACTATATGGCCTTCAGGAATCTTCAGAGAAACCGAGCGTTCAGCACAATCAATCACAGCTGCATTTGCTGTCAACCAATCCATGCCCAAGATGACATCAATGTCAGAATTGCCCAGAACAATTAAGGATGCCGAGAACAAAGAGCCACCAACCTCAATTTGATTGCCATGGCTGATTTTAGAAGCTGCCATATTTGCTCCACGAGAAAGGACCATTAACCGCTTGAGGAGAGGAACCAACGCTAACCCATTCTCATATGCAAACTTGATAGAAACAAAAGAATGCGATGCACCAGAATCAAACAAAACTCGTGCAGGGACTGAGTTAACGGGAAGCATACCCATCACAACTCCAGGTGCATGCTCAGCTTGAGCGGCGTTGACACAGTTGGCACGAGCAACAGTAGACCCGGGCTTGGTGTTGATGTTGAGAGCCCGAGGTGGTGGTGCACGAACCATAGGAGAGCTTGCCGCAGTTCTTGGAGGTGGTGGCGGAAGAGCTTTGTTTTTCAACGGACAGTTCCAGTTTAGATGCCCAGGGTCTCCACACGTGAAACAAGCACCAGGTGGACGTGGAGCAACGTAGCCAGGGACTCCGCCAGGCGCTCCAGGGTAGTGGTGGCTGTAGCCCCTGGGAGCAGCAGTGAGGAAGTTTGGTGGCCTTGCCGCGTAGCTTGAAGGTCTTGGTGAAGCCGGGAGCGACGGTGGGGTGTTAGGAACCCAGACACGACGCTTAGAAGGAGCTGACATAGCTGAAGAGCTTGGTGCATCACGGTTGTGTTTCTTTGACTCCTCAAACACTTGCCTACTTGCTTCCTCCTGCAGAGCTGTATGCTGAAGTTCCAGAAAAGACGCCGGCCTTGCATGTGTGATTGCATATTTAATCGATGCATTGAGCCCTTGACGGAACCTCTTTTGCTTCTTCTTGTCATCAGAGATCTCATCGCCACCATAACGAGAAAGGTTCATGAAGTTCCTGATGTAGGTATTGACATTGTCATTTCCCTGCTTGAGGTTGAGAAACGCTTCCTTCATCCTTTCCATGACAATTTCTGACAGATACTGCTCTTTGAACGCTCCAGTGAACTGTTCCCAAGTAGGCTGAAAACCAATGCAGTTTGCCTTCAGGTAATTCTCCCACCAGAGAGCTGCATCTCCCTTCAGAAGGTGAGTAGCACATTTTACCCATTCTTGCTCAGGAACATCAGCAGTCTCCAGTAGCCTTGACATCTCACGCAACCAATCATCAGCATCAAGTGGTCGATCAGAAACATCATATTGGCGTGGGTTGAACTTCAGAAAGCTTTTGATGTCTCCTCGCTTTGGAGGTGGAGGTAGTGGAGCAAACTCATTCCTCCTGACACTTTCCTCAAAACGCTGCTGGTTCTGCTGCATTGCTGCCAAGGCATTGGCAATGTTTGACAACGCGGACCCCAGTTCAGGTGGTATGTCCTCCTCAGAACGGCGTGTTGGTGCCATCCTGTGATTGATATAAAACACAAGTCAGTACTATAATGGAGAATAATAATAATCCAAAATAGTACCAAGATGGAATTAACCAAGATTAAAAGGATACAATTTACTAAGATGATATTACAATATCAACAAAGTTCAAAGCACCTAGAAGATATTAAGCATATCGCACACGACTGAAAAGGAGTGTGGTACACAAATATATCAAAGAAAAAAAAATCCGCAATTTCGGTATTAAAAATACCACTAGATGCGCAAAATCACTTAACGAATCAAGATTAGTGACTCTACCAATTCAATATACAAAAGAGAATGATAAGAGTTGTGGTATGGTCGCGACTCCATCCCGCACTCAAATCATTACTCCGCACATGAATAAGTAGAACACATATCCTAACCCCTTCTTCTCACGATGAACCTAAAGATCAGTAACTACGGAAACGAACACCCCAAACAAGATAACGTCGGATAACAAAGAGTAAGACAGATCGCGGCGGTATACAACGAATCAGATAGATCGCGTCGGTTTGCAAAAGCCTGTCGGTATGGAATGTACCAACAGTTGATAACCAAAAGGCTGATTGTGATAACAACTTGGATGCAACAGATAGACAAGGAATTACACACACACACACACAACCTATGGTACTACGGAAACCCCGAACACGTGAATCCTAGTTTGAATTTTAAGAATAGGATTGAAAACGTTACACTTCCTTACCAGAAAAGGGTGGGTGGGTGGGTAAGAAGAAAAGTGGAAGCAGTCCTACTCTCACGTTTTGTTTTTCCCTAGTATACATAACTACCAAAATATTTGCTAGACTGACAACGACCATTTGGCTGAGACCCTGAAGGGCGGGATGGCTCTGATACCAATTGTAACAACCTCGGTGAATTACGCTCCTAGTTACAAGCCTGGATGAGCGGAAATGGTTGAAATAGTACGGTGGGGCCCAAATGCCACTCACAGGTAGACCTTTCGGTCGTCCCAACCATTTCCAATTCATCAGGACAAGAACGGGCGGCGTAATCGGCAGGCGAAGGGATCAACTACATACACAAATGAGTATGTATGCAAGCCACCATACAACAGTACATCAGAGCCATACCATCTAAAAGAAAGGAAATATAGCAACGCCGTACGGCAAGATTCAAATGTCCTAGATAGATATAATAGTTTAGGATATCTCCTCATACATCAAACATCAGAGTATCAGGCGGAAGCGTCAAACAAGATCCGAGTACGGATAAGAAGCAAATCGGCATAAGATGCCCCATAAATAAGCACATCCCGCCCACAGATCTTACGGATCCCCGTTCCCGGAATCTCTACACCGAACGATCGTTGCCCACATCATCCGCCTCCTCCACCCAGTATCCATCTTGTGAGTGTACCTGTTCATCTGAATCAAATAATTTATTGTGTGAGACCCTAGGGGTACTCAGCAAGTCTTTATGCATCTAAAGGGGACACAACCTGGGGTGACGCAATTGCAGCAAAAGATAAACCCTAACAGTTCTATAGAAACTCGCTAACCATCCTCCTAACCAAAGATAGACGGATGTCCGTGAATTAATGACAACAGTTATAACAGTAATATCACCAGATCCATCCTCCTCCTCGCTTACCGACGAGGAAGCGGACGAACAACCCCCCCATCCGTTGGCAGTTTTATTAACCATTCCATGAGTGTTGCACTATTTACTAGTCAGTTATTTAGTCAAGTTAAAAGCGGTACTTTAGTTATGCTTGTCTATGGTCGAGAAATTGTGCTCCGAGTCGTCCATAACCGCGGACACGGCTTTCAGAAAGTTTTACCCTGCAGGGGTGCACAAATAGCAACACACACTCGATCAACCTCGGAAAAACCAAATCAAAACCCAACGAGGCCTTCACGACAAAGCAATCACAGGATTCAGAAATATTTCAGGGGGCCACCCCATTAAGCTACCCGCAACGAAGTTAGCTGACTCCGAGACGGACTCAAGGTTTGCGCCAGTGGCTGTAAACGACTGGGAACCCAAAACTGGGCTTGTCGATACCGCGAAAACACTCCGCTTACCTAAACAGTATAGGTGCTCCTCGCACAATCGTAATAAAGCAGTAAAGCATGGCATAAGTACAGGATAGTAAATAAAACCTCAAACTAGTTTGTGGCCCCAAGAAATAAGACTGAATCAAGCTCTGGCTCAGGGGGGTCCCATAAGCCTCCCGGATGTGGATAGCGCGAATAATCAAGGAACAGGAATCAAGTACTCGGGGTCCTACGGGACACAAGTGAGCAGGAAAAACCAAATAGCAGATGTTGCTCACCGGTGCCACTTTCATTAGTTATCCCATTACTACTCAGGTTAAGTTTGTTTAGGTACCTCGTTATCCATCAGACACTCACATACCCTACACATGCTGTTCTACGACTCGCATGGCTCAAACAACTCCTGTAGTAATGGCTCATGGGATGGAGGAACAAGCTTCGGTGGGGTTTAAAAGTAAAGGCTATGCAATACTTGGGATCCAATTTAATGCAATCGTGACTCAATGATGCAAGAATAAGATAGAGGCAATAGGTACTGTATGTATGCAAGCATGTGGTAGTGCTTGCCTGGCAACTCAGTTGAAGCGAGAGAAGGGTCTGGGTAGTGCTCCTGGTTCTCTTGATATATCCCCTGCTCAGAGTCTATTCGAAGAAGAACCAAACAAACAAGGGCCACATAAATAAAGTGCACAAGCATATGAATTAAATGCGACAAGCAAACAATCATGCCATGATGAATGATGCACAATTTGCATGGCATTAAAGTAGCATGGCATGGGTGAGGTGGGGAATACAAGAATAAGTCATTTTATTTAGTTTTGGTCACATTTAAGCCCTAGTTAAGTTGCTGTATACTTTATATTTATATGATGCATGCTGCAATTTAAGTCATGGATAGCATAAACAGAAAGGTCTCGTCGAGCTAATCATTTTAGACATATCATTTGTTAAATTCGGAGTTATAAAACAAAAGTTATTAAATAAATAAGGAAAAGGGCATTTTATGTAATTATATTCAACTTGGAAAATAAAGTGCTCAATTGAAATTTTGGATGGCATATTTGAAATCCTCATATTTTTCTGATTCAAAATCATATATCATTTGTTTAATTTGGGTTTGTAATTCAAAAGTTATTTAAATGCAGAATTCAATTTGAATTTAAATTCATTTGAAAAGATTTAAGTCAAAACAGATAAACAGAAAAACCCCTTTATTACCCAGTCGAACCCAGCCCCAATTGCTGACGGGTGGGACCGCAGCAACCACAGGGCCACACGCGGGCGCGCCAGCAGGGGCGTGCCACGTGGAGGAGCCGGGGACCGCGGGTTGAGGCTGTGAAAACTTGGGGATCCTTTTTATAAAAAGAACACAGCCGCTGACAGGTGGGGCTCAAGGGGACTGCGGGTTGAGGAACCTAAAGGCCGGGAGCCTTTTTGCAAAAAAGCCAGAGACACAGACAGTGGGGTCAGAGGGATCGCGGGTTGAGCGGCAAAAAGGGGCAGGGGGTTAAGTGCAACGTGCCATCGCGTGCACTGTTTCTCTTCCGCGTCTGTGGACGGGCCGGCGCGCGACAGAGCGGGGGTGGGGTATCGAACGCGGGTCCTGGGCGTGCGCGCAGAGGCGGCTGCCGCTGCGGTGGTAGGGAGGTTGCTGCAGGGTTGCGCTCGCGCGGCTAGTTAGGGTTTGCGCGACGC
This sequence comes from Avena sativa, assembly GCA_916181665.1. Classification (NCBI taxonomy): domain Eukaryota; kingdom Viridiplantae; phylum Streptophyta; class Magnoliopsida; order Poales; family Poaceae; genus Avena; species Avena sativa. The sequence goes on along the minus strand of OV702284.1, from coordinate 177,714,600 downwards.
GGGAGCGAGCAGGAGCCAGCGCACACCGACGCGCAGAGACTGCTCGACGAAACGAACGGCGGCGCTAAGGCGGTACAGCGTGGCAGACCATGTCCAGGAGGTAGAGGGGCTCATCGTGGGGGCGTCGGTGGAGGTGGTTTGGGCTGGGAGGCAGCCGATCGACGGCGAGGCAGACGGCCAGAGGATCTAGGGTTTTCGTCGGGCGGCGATAGTGTGCAGCGGCCTGGGGCTTCTCATCCTCGTCTGCGGGTACAGGGGCGTCGCTGGCGCTCGGCTCGTTCTTCCTCGACGCCCAACAACCACGCCCGCCTCCTGGATGATGCGAGCGAGAGAGAGCCGACGGGTGGTGGCCGGAGTTGGTGTAGTCGGTGGTGGGGAGGAAGGAGAGGAGGGGGCAGGCGCCCTGGGGGAGATCTGAGCGTTGCAGAGAGGTGGGAGGGAGTAGATAAGAACGGAGGGAGGGAGGAGATAGCGTGGGGGAGGGGGTGATCAAAAAGGTGGCTCGGCCACCTTTGTCCTCTCCCTCACGTGCTTGGTCGGGGCAGGAGCAGAGGGAGGGGATGGAGGCTGCCAGGTGGGCCAGGGCGTGAGGGAGCTCGTGGTGGTGCCTGCAAGGCAGAGAGAAGGAAGAGGGTAGGGAGAGAGGAGGCTCGGGTTTGGCTTGGTTAGGAGCTAGGGTTAGAGGGAGGCTCGGGTTGGAGCTCTAGGGTAGGAGGGATGGGGTGGCTCGGCTAGGGCTTTGCTTGGGTGGTAGCTAGGTGGCATGGTGGGGCCAGCTAGGTGAGAGGGAGGGAGAGGCCGAGAGAGAGATAGGTAGGTTTAGGGTTTAGATAGGAGAGGGGGGGTATGGTGATTAGGGGGGCTAGGGTTTAGGGTTAGATGGGGAAGGGAGATGGTTTCCTCTTGGCAAGCTCAAGCAAGCACAAGATCAAACCAAGCTAGACCCAAAAAGAGGGAGAGGTGGTGATATGGTTCTAAGCAAGATCAACTAAGACCAAGACAAAAAGGAGTGAGAGAGGGAAAGATGATGATCCTCTCAAAAATTCCAATAAAATCCAAATGACAAGCAAAAGGTGGTACTTGCATGGGCCATGCATAAATAATTAATACCATGCTTATTTTGTGAAAACAAGATTATTTACAGGGCATAGTTCTTATGCATTCCAAAATGTGGAGTAAGGCCCAAGCAAAAGAAGTTGTAGAATTGGACCCACCCTATCTCTCATGAGCTAGATTAAACAACAAAAGAAAAATGATTACAAGCTCATGGATAATGGGATGGTGGAATTGTAAGGTGGTGAAAGAAAAGTGGTGGAGTTGAATAAAAGATATGCCCCCAACTCAACTTGGGCATTTAACAATATATCAAGACCCAAATACAATATCAAGAGGCAAATACAATTTACCATGCCTATGAGAGAAGAACCAAATCACAAAGGTTTTATATGATGCTAAAATGCAAGGTGGCATGATGACATGAGCATGATATGATGATGATGCAACAATTATATGTAGGAAGTAGCCATTATATTACTAGACCAAGTAGCATTACAGTTGTTAGACAAATGGGATGCTACAAAATACAAGTGCAAATCCACAATATATATGGATCACAACAAAGTAAACAAAGGGGATCAAAGTTGGAGATGTTGTTGACAAAGATCGATGTGTAACCTTCAAGATGCAAGTATCTTCTATCCCATGAGTGGTGTGGTGATGTAGATCTTGTGGGCGGCAACTATGGAGGCAGCAGAGCGGCAGGGCTCCGCCCCAATGGCGTGTGTGGACTCCCCCCCTTGTTCTAGGGTTTCCCCTCTTTAAATAGGCATCTGGAGGTCGTTTTGCCAAACCGACGGATCTAGGGGCCAAATATGACCATTGGGCCTTCCAAAATGTTGTTCCGTTTGACGAAATAAAGCCGTCGGAGGGCGGTACAGCCGTACGGTACGGGCGGACTCCGCCAGTACCACTGGTCGTTACGCCTACTGGACTCTGTAGTGTTTTGGTCGCCATTTCTTCATACGGACTCCGATTGAGGTGTTCTTTGTCTCGTTGGATTCATATGGATGAGGGTTACAACACCATGACCTTGGATATTCATTTGGAGTTGATGGAAAAATTCACTTCTTCCTCTCCTCAAATGGCTAAGTCTGGTGCCTGCAGCTCCTCCATATTGCATCCTCTTGGCCCATTTTATCCATGATTCTTCATAGCACATACACACAAGTCAAAGACAAGAAAAAATTAATAAAATACTAATAAAACTACTAATGTGCAAATCCCATGTGAAAATGGAAGAGAACTAGTAATCATACACAATAGGCATAGTTATAGCTAGATGTAGTATGTAATAGGTGACACTATGAATAATTTATATACTTAAATATGATACAATTTTGGAATCATCATGTGGCCACCTGCTTCTGATCAATCGCGTAATTGGCCAGCATCTAGATGAGGCGCGGGCCGTAGCATTTGTAGCGTGCGGCGAAGGAAGCGAAGGCTACCTCGGTGTCGTCTGCCGCCACTCACATCTCGGATGTCACCCTGCTTTGGTCCAGTTGTGCACCAAAAACCATCACCATCGCCAAGCCAAGGGTGGCACCTGCGCCTTTCTATGTCTTCTTGTATTCTGCAGGCGCATCCCCTACCAGGGCCTTCGCCAGGGAGTCGATGTTGTCAAAGTCCACGCCCTTCGGGAGATTTCCCTATAGAAGCGGATGTGGACCTCCTTGGCCTTGGCCTTGTCCAAGGTGTCGAGGGTGGAGCTACAGCGGTCTTCGACCGCAGTAACCGCATCCACATCCGCAAGAAGGTCCCCATGGTCCAAGACATGGCGGTCGAAGGCAACGCCAGTGGCATCTGTAGACGCGCAAGAACAAGCCCAATTCACACATCGGAAAAACACAAAAGTTCAGAGAGCAGCAACTCGGAATATTTGAACAACTTACCAGACAAAGCTTGGGCGGTAGTCATCACCAGCTACTCTGACATATCCTTCTCCCTCACAGTAGCATCATCTGCAAGGTTCTCATCACGCTCCGTTTCTTCCCGCTTAATGTGCTCAAGGGCCTCTACATCATCCTTAGCCTTGGTATCCGCCTGACTGTGACTCTTCCTGAGCAAGTCCAGTTTGCGGAGAGATTCGTTGTTCTCCTCTTCCAAATCCAAAGAAAGAAGGTCAAAAGAAAATCCCTAAACAAGAACCCAAAGAAAATGGACATTAAGATACTTACCCTGAAGCTGTTGAAAGGTAGCCTCCAAGTTAAGGTGATGTTGTCCAAGGCGCTACAGGTTGTGAATGAAGGGCTACAACAGAAACACTTCAGTCAGATGGATAAGAGTACTTTGATCCCAGCTATCAATGCTTTGAAATACCTTAATCAAGATTGTGATGGTGCATGTCACCTAAAAAATTATTCTTTTTATCACTTACCTACTCGAGGATGAGCAGGAGTTAAGCTTGGGGATGATGATAGTTGCGAACTTATCTATAATTTTTGATGCTCCATGCTTGTTTTGCACCATTTTCTTTATGTTTTGTCTACATTTTGTGGCATTTTTATGCATTTTCTGGAACTAACCTATTAACAAGATGCCATAGTGCCAGTTCCTATTTTCTGCTGTTTTTCTATTCCAGGTTTTTACCAAAGGAAATATTCTCGGAATTGGACGAAACAAAATCCAAAGTTCCTATTTTTACCGACACAACACGGAGTCCGAAGGGGAGACGAAGAAGCGCCATGAGGCAGCCGCGCGGGCCCACCCTAGGTCGCGCCTCCCTATGTTGTGGGCCCCTCTGGCATCCACCTACCTTAACCCTTCGCCTATATTAAACCCCCGAGGCAGAAACCCTAAGTACCCGATCAAAACTCCATGAAAAAGTCTGTAGCCGCCGCCACCGTCGTCCCAAGATCGGGAGGGATCTGAAGCTCTTCCCAGCACCCTGCCAGAGAGGGGAGATCATCCTGAAGGCCTTCTTCATCACCATGTAAGCCTCCGGAGTGATGTGTGAGTAGTTCATCCTTGGACTATGGGTCCATAGCAGTAGCTAGATGGTTGTTTCTCCTATTTGTACTACCATGTTTAGATCTTGTGAGCTGCCTATCATGATCAGGATCATCTTATTGTAATTCTACATGTTGTGTTTGGGGGGATCCGATGTATATTGAGTGTTATGTCAAATTGATTATTGTTCTATCATGTCTATGTTATTTGTGATCTTGCAGGCTCTCCGTTGCTAGTAGTTACTTTGTCCAAGTATTTGCTTGTGACTCCAAGAGGGAGTATTTACGCTCGATAGTAGGTTCATGCATCTAGTAATCTGGGAGAATGACAGAAACTTCTAAGATTGTAGATGTGTTGTTTCTACTAGGGAGAAAACAACAATCCTTTGCCCAAGGGAAATTGCATTGTTTACTTTACACACTTTGCTTAATGCAATTGTCTATTGCTTGCAACTTAATACCCGAGGGTTGTTCGGATGATATCCCAAAGGTGGATTATTAGTCATAGATGCAGTTGGATTGCGGTCCATGTATCATGTTGTAATAACCAAATGAATCTCATAGTGATCATTATGTCATGTACATGCATTGTTATGCATTCTCTATTTGTCAATTGCCTTGCTGTAATTTGTTCACCCAGCATGTTATTTATCTTATGGAGAAAACACCTCTAGTTGAATGTGGACCCCTATCCATTCCTTCCCATTGATATTCTATCCATTATTTAATGTTTACTTTCTGCAATTACCACAAGCAATTACTTTCTTCCACACTATACGTTTAATCCTTTGTTTTCAGCAAAACCAGTGAGCTTGACAACCTCATTGATAAGTTGGGGAAAAGTATTTTGGTTGTGTTGTGCGTAGGTTCCACATTGCTAGCAACACCTTCGGAAGTGGTTCCTTTCTCCTACTAGTTCGATAACCTTGGTTCTATAATTGAGGGAAACTTGCTATTGTGCTCATCATACCTTCCTCTTGGGGTTCCCAACGGGCTCTACATCAACCGAGCACATCAGTCATCGGTGGAGTTGTCCGCCATCTTCGGAGAAGGCGCCGCAGCATCAACGCTCATCGCATTCGACTCCACGACCATCTCCTTGGTCTCGTCCTTCATGGACTCGCCTGCAGAAGACCCTATGATACAACACAAAGAGGAAAAAACACAAAATCTCATTCGCAAAACAAAACTAGCACAATCAAGAGGTACAGGTGTTGAAGCACTTATGAAGGGATGTCAGAAAATGTTGCAATTATTCCCTAGAGGCAATAATAAAGATGTAATTGTTATAATTCTTGTTCATGATAAAGTTTATGTTCCATGCTAGGATTGTATTAAGCGGAAACTTTGATACTTGTGTGGTTTATGAACAACACCGTGTCCCTAGTACGCCTCTATGGACTAGCTCATTGATTAATTATGGTTAAGGTTTCCTAACCATAGACATGAGTTATCGATTAATAATGATATCATGTCATTGGGAGAATGATATGATGGACAGACCCAAATCCAGCAGAGCAATTAGATCATGTCATCGTGTTCATCTTTGCGAAGCTTTTTTCTGTGTCAAATATTGTATTCCTTAGACCATGAGATAATGCAACCCCCTGGTATCGGAAGAAAGCTTTGAGGTCATCAAACGTCATCCTATGAGAGGGTGATCATAAAGGTGTCTCTCAGGTGATCGGAAAGTACTTGTTGGGTTATATGTATCGAGATGGGATGTGTCCCTCCCGAGTCGGAGAGATATACTTCGGGCCCACTCGATAATCGATATCAACACCGCTTGCAAGCACGTGGTTAAGGAGTTAATCACAAAGTGATATCGTATTACGGAACGAGTAAAGTACTTGCTGTGAACGAGATTGAACTAGGTATGCAGATACCAACGATCGAATCTCGGGCAAGTAAAATATCGCGTGACGAAGGGAATATAAATATGGGATTAATTGAATCCTGGCATCGTGGTTCATCCTATATGATCATCGATGAATATGTGCGAGTCAATATGGGTTTCCAGATACCGTTGTTGATTATTGATAGAAGATCATGTCTGCATATTCTCGAACTCGTAGGGTCACACACTTAACGTGCCTCGACGCTAGGATAGAATGGATAATTGGTTTATGAGATTTTGTTCGGAGTCTCGGATGAGATCCAGGACATCACAAGAGGTTCCGGAATGGTCCGGAGAATAAGATTCATATAAAGGAAAGCATTTTTTGGATTTCGAAATCGTTTCGGAGTATTCGGTATTGTACCGAAAGGTTCTAGAAGCTTCCGGAGTGGGACCAACGTGGCCCCACTTGTCGGAGGGGTGCGTGGGCCTACGAGGGAGTGCCCTGGCCACTTTGGGCCAGGGGCACAAGGCCCCATAGGCCCAACTGGCCAAAACCCTAGGGGAAACCCTAGGAACCCTTCTAGAAGGAAGGGGGAGACTTGCCCCCCACTCCAACCCTTGGGGCCGCCGCCCTAGGGCTTGGAGGAGGGGCCAAGGGGGCCGGCCAGCCCCCTATATAAAGAGGGCAGGGGCGCACCCTCCACCCCCCCACTCCTTCAACCCTAGCCGCTGACCTGCTGCCCTCCACCTCTCTCTCTCTCTCTCTCTCTCTCTCTCTCTCTCTCTCTTGCACGTAGGCGAAGCCCTGCCGTAGAAACTCTCCACCATTGCACCACGCCGTCGTGCTGTAGATCCAATCTATCTCTCCACCCCACTTGCGGGACCAAGGAAGGAGGAGACATCGTGGCACCGTACGTGTGCATCTCTCGGAGGCGCCGCCACTTGCGGCGTTGGATCGGATCACGAGGAGGAGAAGGCTAGTTCGACTACATCACCCATGTTCTGTTGAACGTTTCCGTTGTGCGATTTCTTCAAGGGTATGAAGATCTCATCTATCCCTCTCAGTGATTGCATCTCCTAGATTAGATCTTGGCTTTCCCGTTCGCATCCGTAGAATTTTTTTGATTTACTATGCTGCGAAACCCTTCAGTGGTATCAGAGCTAGATCTCTACGTAGATGTGTTTCACAAGTAGAACGCAACATGCTTGTTGCGGGCGTTGATGTTTTCTGTTGCAAGCCTCTTGTTGTGTACTTCTTATGACGCGGGATAGTGAGATCGAAGCGGTCCAGGCCAACTTTACGCGACCTCGTTCGCGAGACCAGCTCCGCACTTGACGTGTGGCTTGTTCCACACATGTGGCTGGTGGATGCCAGTTTCTCTCACTATAGTAGTCATGGGATTTACACCGAATGTTGGCAACCATAATATCACCATTGTGGCTTTCCGTAGGTAAGAATCGTTCTTAACTTGTTACTCCCATAAGCCACGTAAAACATGCAACAACAAAGTAGAGGCGTCTAACTTGTTTTTGCAGGGAGTATTTTGTGATATGGTATGGCCCAAGACATGATGTGTATGATGTATGTGATGATCATGTTTTGTAATATTTCACGACTTGCATGTCGATGAGTACACAACCGGCAGGAGCCATATGGTTGTCTTTATAATTGTGTATGACCTGTGTGTCAACTTATTATACGCCATGTAATAGCTTTACTTTATCGCTAAGTAGTTAGCAATAGTTGTAGTTGCTATTCGTGGTGGAGGCAATCATGGTGGAGTGATGGAGATCATGCTGGTGCGCACAAGATGGAGATCATTGCGCGGAGATTGGCAATACCATGTCACATAAAATAATATGCATGTGATGTTTATCCTTTTATGTATCTTATTATGCTTAGATCACGACGGTAGCATTATAAGATGATTCCTCACTTAAAGATCCAGATAAAATTGTGTTCTCCCCATGTATGCACCGTTGCGAAAGTTTGTCGTGTTCAAGCACCTCGTGATGATCGGGTGCTATAAACTCTATGTTCACATACAACGGGTGCAAGCCAGTTTTGCACAGGCGGAAATACTTGGGTTTGACTTGACGAGCCTAGCATGTACATACATGGCCTCGGAACACACGAACCGAAAGGTTAAGCATGAGTCATATGAATGATATGATCAACACTTTGTTGTCCACCATTGAAACCACATCTCTTCTCGTGAAGATCGGATTAGGTGTGGTGAATTTGGATCGTGTTCACTAAACAACTTGAGGGATGTTGAATTTAGTGGGAGTTCATCTAGTAATTTGATTAAGTTAAACTAGTTATCACGAACATAGTCTAAATTGTACTTGCACATTTTGTAGATCAAATGGCTAAGTCCAACTTCAACTTCAACGTTTTTTTTGAGAAAGAAAAGCTTAAGAACAATGGGTCTAACTTCACCAACTGGTTCCGCAATCTGAGAATCATTCTCGCTGGTGGACAAAAGGACTATGTCCTTGAGAAAGCGCTAGGTGACGCCCCTGCTATTGATGCGCCAGCTGATCAAAAAGCTGTTTATCAGTCGCGCAAAGATGATTATGGAGTGATTAAGAGTACCATGTTGTTTGCTATGGAATCAGACCTTCAATATTGTTTTGAGGAGTTCGTCGGGCCCTTTGAGATACTTGAGGAATTGAAAACCATGTTTCAGACTCAGGCCCATTCTGAGAGATATGAGATCTCTGAGAAATTCTTTAACTGCAAGATGGAGGAAGGGAGTTCCGTTAGTGAGCACGCCATTAAGATGTCGGGCTACACTCAACGTGTTGAGAAACTGGACTACAAGATTCCAGAAGAGCTCAAGAATTGACAGAGTTATGCAATCACTCCCTCCTAGCTACAAAGGTTTTGTAGTTACTCACAATCAGATTGGCTCCACTGATACGATCACTGAGCTCTTCGCTAAGATGAAAGCAGCGGATGTGGACATCAAGAAAGATAATCATGTGTTGATGGTCAACAATACCCCTAGCTTTAAGAAAGGTAAGGGTGCAAAGAAATCCTTCAAGAAAGGCAGTGGCAAGCGCATTGCCCCTGCTGAGAAGAAGCTCAAGTCTGGACCTAAGCTGGACACTAAGTGCTTCTATTGCAAGGACAAGTGAAAGGATCGTATGGGCAACTAGAGGGGGGTGAATAGGTGCTACTTCAAATTTTCTTCTTTTTCAAATCAAGGTTTGACAATAAGGTAAATTCTCTATATAATGCAACTATGGTGAATTTACCTATATGACAATTATGCAAGAGCTACCACAACACAAAGTAGTAACAAGTAAGTAAGGTGCGGTAAAGGATAGAAGTAACCGAAAAGTGGACGCGGAGACACAAGGATTTGTTTCCCGTAGTTCCTTCCTTTTGAGGGGAAGTACGTCTACGTTTGGAGAGGGGGTGGTTTCAAACCACCAACGCCACGAGAGGCCTCCCTTGTTCTCCGATGAATCTCACCCCAACGGGATCAATTCACCTTCCACTATATCGGCAACCTTCAAGGTGGAAGCCGGCACCGTTACAAGTTTGGGGCACACATCCACAACTTAATCGGAGGCTCCCAAATACAAGCAAGCTGTCAAAGCAATCAAAGACAAGCTTGTAAGAACAAAAACAAGAACTAGGGTATCCGACAAAACACTAGAGCAAAGGGGCCCTCAATGAAATGAGGGGGAAATGAAGATCTCTTTTGGTGAAGTAGTAGATCGGGGAATCCTCCTTCGATTCCCCAAAGATCAAGAACTTTGGGTGGTGGGATGAGGATATCTTGAAGATTTGGGTGGCTCCAATGGACTCCAATGGTGGGCAATGACTTTAATGTGCTGAGCAATTTTTCTCAAGGTAGGTATACCCCTCCACGAAATATGGCCGTTGGAGCATTTAATGTACCGGTAGTACCGGTACTCAAGCGGTAGTACCGCTTGCAAGCGGTACTATCGGTCAAGTACCGGACCAGGTACCAGAGGTGCTCAAGATCTTCAGCATTCTTCAGTCGTGGGCGGTATCGTCCTTGCAGTACTACCCCCAAGCGGTAGTACCGGTCGTAGGAAGAGGTACTACCGGTTGGGGCGGTAGTACCGGTCCCAAGTACCGCTTGGTACTGACCAAAATGGAGAGGGGTGAGTGCTAGTCAGTATGCCACGGTACTGCCGAGCGGTACGACCGCCTCAAGCGGTAGTACCGCTTGTACCAAGCGGTACTACCGGTTGGACCGGTAGTGCCGATCCGTGGTACCGGGGGGTACTGACTAGCACGCACCTTTATCACTTTTGATCAGTGCCAACCGGTACTGGAACCGGTAGTACCGGTGTCAAGCGGTAGTACCGGTTGTATTTCCGGTACTACCAGTTGACACAGAGGTTTTTTGCAAGGGGAATTGATATGCCATTAATTGTGCCTCCTCTTATCAATCCTGTGATAAACTTAGCACACAGTTAAACTGATAAGTGTATTGTTATCAAACATCAAAATCAGAGGGATAGGAAAATGCTCTTTCAACAAGGGTCACTGGAAGCGCAACTGTCCGAAGTACTTAGCGGACAAGAATGCTGGCACCATTAAAGGTATATTTGATATACATGTTATTGATGTATACCATACAAGCGCTCGTTGTAGTGCCTGGGTATTTGATACTGGTTCGGTTGCTAATATTTATAACTTGAAACAGGAGCTACGGAATAGACGGCGGCTAGCAACGGATGAGGTGACGATGCGCGTCGGCAATGGATCAAGAGTTGATGTGATGGCCGTCGGCACGCTCTCCTTAGTTTTACCTTTAGGATTAGTTTTAAACCTTAATAAGTGTTATTATGTGCCTGCGTTGAGCATGAACATTATATCTGGATCGTGTTTATTGCAAGACGGTTATTCATTTAAATCGGAGAATAATGGTTGTTCTATTTATATGAGTAACATCTTTTATGGTCATGCACCTGCTATGAATAGTTTATTTCTTCTGAATCTCGAAAGCAATGAAACACACATCCATAACATTGAGGCTAAGAGATGCAAAGTAGATAGTGATAAATCGACTTATTTGTGGCACTGCCGTCTAGGTCATATTGGTGTAAAACGCATGAAGAAACTCCATTCTGATGGACTTTTGGAGTCTCTTGATTTTGAATCATTTGACACGTGCGAGCCGTGCCTCATGGGCAAGATGATCAAAACCCCGTTCTCCGGAATAATGGAGCGAGCAACGGACTTGTTGGAAATCATACATACCGATGTATGCGAACCAATGAGTGTTTCGACGCGCGGTGGATATCGCTATTTTCTCAATTTTACTGATGACTTAAGTAGATATGGGTATATCTATTTAATGAAACATAAATCTGAAACATTTGAAAAGTTCAAAGAATTTCAGAACGAAGTGGAAAACCATCGTAACAGGAAAATTAAATTTCTACTATCCGATCGTGGAGGTGAATATTTGAGTTATGATTTTCTCATGCATCTTAAAGCAAGCGGAATCGTTTCGCAACTAACGCCACCTAGGACACCACAGCGCAATGGTGTGTCTGAACGCCGGAATCGAACTCTATTAGATATGGTGCGATCAATGATGTCTCTTACAGATTTGCCGTTATCATTTTGGGGTTATGCATTAGAAACCGTTGCATTCACTTTAAATAGGGCACCATCTAAATCCATTGAGACGACACCGTATGAACTATGGTTTGGTGCTAAACCTAAGTTGTCGTTTCTTAAAGTTTGGGGATGTGAAGCTTACGTCAAGAAGTTGATGCCGGACAAGCTCGAACCCAAAGCGGAGAAATGTGTCTTCATAGGATACCCTAAGGAAACGATTGGGTATACCCTCTACCACAGATCTGAAGGCAAAGTGTTTGTTGCAAAGAACGGATCCTTTCTTGAGAAGGAGTTTCTCTCGAAAGAAGTGAGTGGGAGGAAGGTAGAGCTAGACGAGGTTATTGAACCTTCTCTCGAGTTGGAGAGTAGCGCAGCACCTGAAATTGTTCCAGTGCCGTCTGCACCAACAAGAGAGGAAGCTAATGATGAGGATCATGAAACTTCGAACGATGCTGCTGCTGAACGTCGTAGGTCGACAAGGTCACGTGCCCCTCCTGAGTGGTACGGAAACCCTGTCTTAACTGTCTTGTTGGTAGACAACAGTGAACCTGCGAACTATGAGGAAGCAATGCTGGGCCCAGACTCTGAGAAATGGCTAGAGGCCATGAAATACGAATTGGGATCCATGAGCAAAAACCAAGTATGGACTTTGGTGGATCCTCCTAGCGACCGAAAGGCCGTTGAGTGCAAATGGATTTTCAAGAAGAAAACGGACGCGGATGGCAATGTTACTCTCTATAAAGCTCGTCTTGTCGCGAAAGGTTTTCGACAAGTTCAAGGTGTTGACTACGATGAGACTTTCTCTCCCATAGCGATGTTTAATTCCATTCAGATTTTATTAGCAATTGCTGCATTTCATGATTATGAAATATGGCAGATGGATGTCAAGACTGCGTTCCTCAATGGCAACATTGATGAAGATTTGTATATGATGCAGCCCGAAGGTTTTGTCGATCCTAAGGATGCTAATAAGGTGTGCAAACTTCAGCGTTCCATTTATGGACTGAAGCAAGCATCTCAGAGTTGGAACCTTCGTTTTGATCAAGTGATCAAGAGCTTTGGATTTGTTCCAAATTGCTACGAAGCTTGTATCTACAAGAAAGTGAGTGGGAGCTTAGTGACATTTTTAGTACTATATGTGGATGACATATTGATTATTGGAAATGACATTGATATGCTTAACGATGTGAAGAGTTATTTGAACAAATGTTTTTCAATGAAATACCTAGGAGAAGCTGCTTATATATTAGGCATCAAAATCTATAGAGATAGACAAAGACGCCTAATAGCTTTAAGCCAAAGTACATACCTAGACAAAGTTCTGAAAAGGTTCAGAATGGATAAAGCAAAGAAAGGTTCATTGCCCATGTTGTCAGGTAAGATATTGAGCAAGGCTCAGTGTTTGGCTACGGTAAACGATAGAGAAACTATGAGCAAAGTGCCATATTCCTCGGCCATAGGTTCTATCATGTATGCCATGCTATGTACTAGACCGGATGTGTCCAATGCTCTTAGTTTGACGAGCAGATACCAAAGTGATCCAGAAGTGGAACACTGGACAGCCGTAAAGAACATCCTAAAGTATTTAAATAGGACTAAAGAAATGTTCTTGGTCTATGGAGGTGATGAGCAGCTCGTCGTAAAAGGTTACGTCGATGCTAGTTTCGACACCGACCCGGATGATTCTAAATCTCAGACAGGATACGTTTATATTTTGAATGGAGGAGCTGTGAGCTGGAGAAGCTGCAAGAAAAGCATGATCGTGGTATCTATAGTAGAATCAGAATACATGGCTGCTGCAGAAGTGTCAAGTGAAGGAGTTTGGATCAGGAACTTCATCACTGAGCTTGGTTTGGTTCCAAGTGCCTTGGACCCACTGGAGATATTGTGTGACAACACTGGCGCCATAGCACTGGCTAAGGAACCAAGATATCATCCAAAGACCAAGCACATCAACCGCCGGTTTCATATAATTCGAGATTATATAACAGATGGAGATCTGAAGATTAGCAAAGTACATACAGATTTGAATGTCGCAGATCCGTTGACTAAACCTCTTCCATGAGCAAAACATGATCAACACCTTAATGCCATGGGTGTTAGATTGTTGCCATATGTAAACTAGATTATTGACTCTAGTGCAAGTGGGAGACTGTTGGAATTATGCCCTAGAGGCAATAATAAAGATGTTATTGTTATAATTCTTGTTCATGGTAAAGTTTATATTCCATGCTAGAATTGTATTAAGCGGAAACTTTGATACTTGTGTGGTTTATGAACAACATTGTGTCCCTAGTAAGCCTCTATGGACTAGCTCATTGATTAATGATGGTTAAGGTTTCCTAACCATAGACATGAGTTGTCGATTAATAATGAGATCATGTCATTGGGAGAATGATATGATGGACAGACCCAAATCAAGCAGAGCAATTAGATCGTGTCATCGTTTCATCTTTGTGAAGCTTTTTTCTGTGTCAAATAATGTATTCCTTAGACCATGAGATAATGCAACTCCCTGGTATCAGAAGAAAGCTTTGAGGTCATCAAACGTCATCCTATGAGAGGGTGATCATAAAGGTGTCTCTCAGGTGATCGGAAAGTACTTGTTGGGTTGTATGTATCGAGATGGGATTTTTCCCTCCCGAGTCGGAGAGATATACTTTGGGCCCACTCGATAATCGATATCAACACCGCTTGCAAGCACGTGGTTAAGGAGTTAATCACAAAGTGATATCGGATTACGGAACAAGTAAAGTACTTGCTGTGAACGAGATTGAACTAGGTATGCAGATACCAACGATCGAATCTCGGGCAAGTAAAATATCGCGTGACGAAGGGAATATAAATATGGGATTAATTGAATCCTGGCATCGTGGTTCATCCTATATGATCATCGATGAATATGTGGGAGTCAATATGGGTTTCCAGATCCCGCTGTTGATTATTGATAGAAGATCATGTCTGCATATTCTCGAACCCGTAGGGTCACACACTTAACATGCCTCGACGCTAGGATAGAATGGATAATTGGTTTATGGGTTTTTGTTCGGAGTCTCGGATGATATCCAGGACATCACGACAGGTTCCGGAATGGTCTGGAGAATAAGATTCATATAAAGGAAAGCAGTTTTTGGATTTCGGAATCGTTTCAGAGTATTCGGTATTGTACCGAAAGGTTCTAGAAGCTTCCGAAGTGGGACCAACGTGGCCCCACTTGTCGGAGGGGTGTGTGGGCCTACGGAACCCTTCTAGAAGGAAGGGGTAGACTTGCCCCCCACTCCAACCGTTGGGGCCGCCGCCCTAGGGCTTGGAGGAGGGGCCAAGGGGGCCGGCCAGCCCCCTATATAAAGAGGGCAGGGGCGCACCCTCCTCCCCCCACTCCTTCAACCCTAGCCGCCGACCTGCTGCCCTCCACCTCTCTCTCTCTCTCGACTGCGCGTAGGCGAAGCCCTGCCGTAGAAACTTGCCACTAGTGCACCACGTTGTCGTGCTGTAGATCCAATCTATCTCTCCACCCCACTTGCTGGACCAAGGAAGGAGGAGACGTCACGGCACCGTACATGTGCATCTCTCGGAGGCGCCGCCACTTGCGGAGTTGGATCGGTCGGATTGCGAGGAGGAGAAGGCTAGTTCGACTACATCACCCACGTTCTGTTGAACGTTTCCGCTGTGCGATTTCTTCAAGGGTATGAAGATCTCATATATCCCTCTCATTGATTGCATCTCCTAGATTAGATCTTGGCTTTCCCGTTCGCATCCGTAGAATTTTTTTGATTTACTATGCTGCGAAACCCTTCAAGAAAGATCAAGGAACAACGCTTGCTTCTGCTTCTTGGCCGATGACTGAGGATCTACGACACGAATAGGCACCACCAGAATCGGGAAAGAGGTGCCCCCATCAGGAGCGTGTTGCTGCAAGAATGCAGGCCCCTTTGGGGTTGGCAGCGTTGAAGCATCTCAAGCTTCGCTTCGGGTGCTCTTACGAGAATTCCCGTTGCTAGAGTCGGGGGCTTCATCATCGACATGCAACTGGGCAGCACGGATGGTGGACTTAGACTCCATGTCCCCACCATCTGGTTCCTTTGAATATTTCTCAGAAAGGGGAGGCAGCATGTCCTCCACCTTTAGATACTTCATAGAGAAAGGACTTCGCATCAAGAAAAAACACAAAGAAAGACTAGCAATGATCAAAGTGCATTACATGCAAATGAAAGACTCACATGAGGAAATTCGTGAAGAGCGTTGAAGGGCTCATTCGACGAGTCTGCCGGCAGAGCCTCGTCATACTTGAAGCACAACAGCGACCTGATGTTCCTGTCAAGGTGTAACGAGGAGAGTTCCTCATTCAACACCCTCATGGGATTGGTGAAGCCGGATTACAACACTACTAGGAAACCAGCTATAGATAGACAAATCTTCTGTGACTCATATGTGTGACCATGCGCCACAGATAAACTCAAGTGGCGCATTTCAGGCAATGCGCCACAGAAGTCTTCACACTTTTGTGGCGCATATTGGGAAACAATGCGCCACAGAAGTTTGGTGGACCCGCCACCGGGGTTGGGCTCCCTCACTTTCTATGGCACATATGTTCATATGCTCCACAAAAGTTCTCACTTTCTGTGGCGCATATGAACATATGCACCATAGAAAGTGAGGGTAGGCCCCACCACAAAATTCAGTTGACCAATGTTCTGTGGATATGCACCACAGAAGTTGTAACTTCTGTGGCGCATATATAGGTATGCGCCACAGAAAATGGAAAACAAGATTCCACCCCCCCCCCCCCCCCCCCCCCCCGTGGAACGCCTTTTAACTTTTGTAAAAAATAAACGAAAATGACAAAAAATTCAAAAAAAAATGATTCCTTTGAGATTTAGTTGTATCTTTGGGTATAGTTGTAGGGAAAATTGAAAAACATGAATTTGATGTATTTTGCAAAAAAAAAGGTAATGGGACAGTAAAACGGCCATAACTTTTGCATACGATATCGGAAAAAAAGGTAATGATCGTCTCGAAATTTCCTACTCGATTTCAATCGCCGAAGGCCGTTGAAGTTTTACACCTTACCCAAATTCGAAAAGAGTAAAAAGTTATGCCAGAAAGAAGATATTTTCCTGCAAAAAAAATAAAAAGGGGTAGAAACTTCTATTGAGTATTTCTCCCATATGCGTCGCAGAAGTCTTGGGCGGGATTCGAAATTTGAATCCCACCGCCCCTTCTCCCTATCTTTTTTCCTATTCCTCTCATCCACCCTTCTCCTCTCCTTCTCTTTCCCTTCTTTCTCGCCTTCTCCTCCTCCCTCCTCCTCCTCCACCCCGGTGAGATCCTACTCCTACTCCACCCCGGTGAAATCCTCCTCATCCTCCACCACACCGGTGAGCTCCTCCTCCACCACACCGGTGAGCTCCTCGTCCTCCCTCCTCCACCCCGGTGAGCTCCTCCCTCCTCCTCCTCCTCCTCCTCCTCCATGCCAATGAGCTCCTCCTCTGGCGGCCTCCTCCTCTCCTCCACCGGTGACCTCCACCTCCTTCAGCGAGCCCCTCCTCCACCGGTGGCCTCCTCCTCTCCTCCACCAACGGCCTCCTCCTCTCCTCCACCGACAACCTCCTCCTCATCCTACGGCATCATTGGCCTCCTTTTCCTCCTCTGGTGACCCCCACCTCCGGCGATCCCCACCTCCGGCCAGATTTGGCCGGGATTTTTTTTTGAATTTTGAAAAAAATCAGTGGCGTATATTGGCAATATGCGCCATAGAAGTTTGAGATCTGTTTGGGGACTTCTGTGGCGCATATTGGCAATATGCGCCACAAAAGTTTTTGAGACTTCTGTGGCGTATTTCCAAATGCGCCACAGAAGTTCACATCGGTGGCAAGGTAATAGTGGCGCATTCCAAATGCGCCACAGAAGGCCAATATGGATGCACCACTGATGAAGGTTTTCCTAGTAGTGCAAGAACATCGGGTACGCCCTCGCCTGGAGGGGCTGTACCTGACGCTTGAGGAAGGTGCGGATGATGTCGACGCCGGCGACCTCCTTGCCTTGCACCAACTACAGAGCCTCCACCTGCTTGTACAGCTTCACCACTTCGGTTTCACTCAAAGGAATATCGTTCGACCATGAATGTTCCTAGAGATCACCGCACTAGCATCAAAGGGGGCCAGACTGTAGTGATGATCGTTTACCTTGGAGTTGCGGATGTAGAACCACTTGTTCCTCCATCCTTGGGAGGACTCACAGAGATGGAAGGAGAAGTACTGCTAATATGGGCGGATATATACTTCGCACCTGCCCAGTTTTTATACTTCACCTCCATGGCCAGATTGCCTCTTCAAGTCATAGAGCTTCTATAAGAGGCCAAAGTGCGGCTAGATTTCGAGCCAACACTCGCACAACATGATAAAATACGTGATATGCAGAAGGGAATTGGGCGAAAACTGCTGTAGTTGAAGACCATAGAGGAAATGAAGCCCACGAAGAAAGTCGTGGATAGGAAGAGAAAGTCCCTGAATAACAAAGGCATAGAACGTCACTCGAAAACCTTCGGGTGGGTCAGGAATTACCTCTGAACCAGGAATTTTGTATCACCCTTATCCTATGGTATCAGACGAGCTTCATGTAGGCGGCACAGATCCATCTCCCTCATTGTTTACCACCGCAAACCGCCATTGGTGGCGCAGCTGGCGGTGGGCTTCTTGGCATCATCGGCGGTGCTGGTTCCCTCTCCAGCGACCTTCTTTGGTTTACCCATCTTCTTGGTGCGACGCGATGCACGATGCGCACGGAGGAAGGAGGAAGGAAAAGCGCAGAGAATGTCCAGCGCAAGAAGGAGCAAGGACTCTGGAAATGGCAGAGGCAAAGATAGAGAGAGGAAATAAAAATAGCAAGCAGCAAAGGGTAAAATCCTGCTGCAGCTATCGGTAGTATAAAATGAGGAAGACGATGATGCACAGCCAACGATCTACTAAACCTAGCACGTGTCAAACATCCCGTTGCACACATGGCGATTGCCGCCCGAACCATTGCGAGCACGCCGTCCACTACATGTGGAAATCGATGTGATGTGGTAACTTTCGTGTAAACTACACGCGACTAGTCAAATCCCAGTCAGAAAGTGGGACCCATGATCGTCTCGTCCCATCAAATTGGTCGCCACATATGGTTGAGCTCATGAGGCTCCAGCAATGACGTCACCAATCGCAAAAGCAAAGGATTATAACGGCTCCAATTTTTTGACTCAAAGCAAAAGTACTTACTTGAGTCTGTGACTTGGCCAAATACTCAGGGGCTACTCCTATCAGGAGTGCTGGTCGCGCACCTGAAGAATTGTTAAAGTCCCTGAGGCACTCAAAGAAACTTTGAAAGAATTTTTCAGTGTCATTTTTATTCTTCGAGTCCACGACTCGACTACCGACTCGGGGGCTACTCCCATAGTGAGCGCTGGTCACGCATTCAAAAAGCACCAGCATTGACAACATTCGCAAGGTCATCCAAAGAACTTCTGGATCGTTGTGTCTACGCAATTGAGGAATACAAGTCTCTGCTCGAGTCTACGACTCGAACAGACACTCGGGGGTTACTCCCATAGGAAGAGCTAGTCGCACCCTATGATTAAGTTGATCGTGATCCTTCGGATCATTTTATATCTACAACAGAACATAACCTAAAAAATCAATTATTGACTCCGCCCAAAATAATGCTAAGAGGGATAACGTCTCCTTAGTCACCCGAAACGCCTCCGGGGAGATAAAATTTCAGATGATGTTTCTGCGATGCAAATATAAGACCTACAGATACAATCTGATGGCCTGGTAACGCACCCAAATGTGCTCTGCCAGTAATATACCGTGTCAACAGGCATGATGAAAAATCTTGACGGACGTGTTAGGTACATTACTCAAAACACTAGAATTTGACTCTTGTAATACCTCTGTGGCTTGAGTTGAATTACACGAGGAATTTTACGGATTTGAGTCCGGGGACTCGAGTTTGAGTAGATAGCGTTGTTTTGCCCAAAGGCAGTTAACTGACCCTGATCCGCCAGGGGAGTCAGGAACGCATATCAACTATCCCTATGAACCAATGTCCTAACCGAAAACATATTCGAATGAGCTCAATCAAATACTTAAGAGTCTCCAATCGACTCTACGATTCGACTAAACACTCAGGGGATACTGACATGGTATGCCCCACGGGTGCCTAATATTGGCCTATTAGGTCTGGTCCAACAAAAGCCCATATGATGGTGTACCGCTGATGACGAAGCCCAGGAGTAACTCGGATGGCCACGGAGGAACATCGTGTCCCGTGTTGCTTGTCTGTTAGCCGTTCCACGATCTCCAGCATCCCCTCCTTCTCCAAAACCCAAGCCCATAACAATGGGCATTGACGAGTCGAACCCTCGTCACCCTCACTAAGAGATGCATGAGTGCTAAGCTCGAGAAAATAATTGGGACAAAGATTATGTAATTGAACACCATAATGTTGGAGTACCTCTATGAGGAACTCCGATGGAGGAAGACTGAGACCGCAATCGACATGTGTCGCGAATATAACTCGCTCATCGTTGCAAGGTACTAGGATAGGCTCGCCGAGGCCTCTCTACCATGTGTCGTCGGTGAGGTAGCCCTCGTCCTCCATGGATTTGATATTTTCATCGTCCAGCACGCTGGCAACCCAAAGGCCCCGATGTTTCTTGTCGTCTGCAGCCGTCAAAGCCATCGCCATGTCTGA
This sequence comes from Avena sativa, assembly GCA_916181665.1. Lineage (NCBI taxonomy): Eukaryota > Viridiplantae > Streptophyta > Magnoliopsida > Poales > Poaceae > Avena > Avena sativa. Next base: position 177,694,403 of record OV702284.1, on the reverse strand, counting down.
GCTTGACGCTGCCTCTGCCATATCATCGGGGTAGGTCAGAAAAATGGCTGCGCTAGAGGTGTTTGGTTAGTGCGGTTGAAGATGAGAACGCAAGGAGTATGAGGAGACAAATAAAACAACAAGGAATGAATCTAGGAAGAAGGAAATTCCAAAATATATTAACCTCTGCGCCAATATTTGTGCGAAGTGCGCTCGATTAACGCCACACGTATAGGACAGAGAGAGAGGTGGCTTCCTCACGAAGCCTCCGCCCCCTCGATCTACGCACAAGCATTGAAACGGTGCCTTGGTTCCACGGAATGCGGATCCACCAATGGTCGTGCTGACGGGATATTTGTAAGCGCCAAGACAAAACCTGAAAATTTGTCAGGCAAATGTCACCATTAAAAATCCAGCTCAAGTTTGAAATCGAGCATGGAAACAACTCAGTTCTAGAAGACATATCTGACTCATATGAGACACAGAATCCTACACAATTGAATGAAGTTTGTAGAAACCCTTCAAGATTCTACAAGTCGAAAAAACCATCAAGCTAGACGATTATTCCAACTTTGGATCTTGGAGAGTTCCGGGAGCTACTGTTGGGGATATACTTTCCGGGTATACCCACGGGACTTGCTGACCAGGGTGGCCCACCAACGGGTTAGAGCTTTGCTTCACGGGCGGCCCAGTCAGGGAAAGTGGACGGAGTCAGTTCCGGCTACGAGAAGTCCTAGAAGACTTACCGACTTAGTCCTATAGATTACTTGTAGTCCAAGATGTACTTAGTTACCGACTCTTTAACGTAGCATAGGTCTCTCCTATAACCCCAGGTCTTGACACGTATATAAGAAGGACCTAAGGATCCTTTAGGGAACAACCACAACTAACTCGCATACGCAAACCTCTCTTGTAATTTGCTGTAACATCCGGCTCTCGCCGATATATTACTGGGTTGCTAGAAGGAGTAGGATCCGATCACCGCAGTCGGATCTAAACTTGGGTAAACTTGTGCTGACCGCTCCCGGAACACCGTACGGCTCACACCCCATCTTCTCAACGCCTTCAGGACCCCCTAATGGCATACTTGTCATCAATCCGATGACATTGGGATCAATCACTAGTGGTGTATTTTCTCATATCTATGGCTACACCTAGTTATGTCTCCTCCTAGAAGAAACAATAAAAGACTATGTATGTGCTTCACTAATTATGACAAACAAATGATGAAATAGAAATTTGCCTAAACATTTGCTCCCATAGATTATCCACATCCACTCCACTAGCTCCACTTCATTTGTATTATTTTACTTATAGTATTTATTTCAACTACTTTATTGTTTTCTAGTTAATACCAAAAACAACCACACACACACACACTTTAGATCCTAGCTTTGCATAGAAGGCCATATAAGTGGGTTATAGGGATTTAGAGAATAGATAGTTCACCTTCAGCTCCTCGTGGGTTCGACACTCAAATACTTACCAAATTGTAATACGGTGATCCCCTGCACTTGGGGGTTATCAAGATGCTTTTCTGGCACCGTTGCCGGGGAGCGTAGTGCTAGACTTCTATTCTTGTTTGCATTGCTAGTTTATTTTTAGTACCTTGCATATAAAATTAAAACCCTAAAAAAATATAATGGAAAATTCTCAAAATGATGTGTATGATATGCTAGTCAAATATGTTGAAAGCTTGAATATTCCCTTGGGCACTGTAACACCCTCAGATTGGCCCTATGCAAGTTTTAGCGATTCCCGCCAAACCCGCATAGAAACGATTCAGAGGTGCCCACCAGGCACTTGCATGAGGGCGGAATACGAAGTAATATCATTACACAATAGTCCACGATGGAAACCACAGAATATATGCATACAATAATGACTCCATGAGTCAAGAATACAGATATACAATACAAAGATCCAAATAACCTTTAAAACGATACATCATACGACTACGGACAAGATGCAAATTGAGCTAAGAGCCTTGAAGAATAACCAATGGCGTCCATAACCCTGCCCAGGCCAAGCCGAAAGGGTAATCCTGCTAACGACGTCGATCTCAAACCTGCTTCAATAAAATGGGTGCTAACAAAGGGCAAAAGAAAAAGAGAGTGGTCACTACTGAGGCTAGTACACGGCGAGACTATAATTTGGCGGTCCTCGCCTACATAGCTATGGTGGACTGAAGTGGTAGCAGAGCATGCGCTAAACAACCTATAGAGACTCAATACATTTGTCGGCTAACAGAGAGAGATGAGAAAGACCTATTCGGATCCAACCTGATACTACCACCAAACATACCCATCCTGGTATTTCCCCCTCGAGACCAAACGAGGAAGCCAAGCCAAGGAAACTCACGCGGTTGGCAATTTTATTCATTCCATTATAGTTGCAGCAATTACTAGTCAGATATAGATAGCTGGGATCATCCTGATATAATAAGTAGTGGGCAGTTTTAATTAACCATTCCGTTGTAATTGCAATACTTACTAGTCAGATACATATAGCATGAGGCATCCCAAAACCAGCAGTTGTTGGCACTTTTATTTACTCATTCCATTGTAGTGAAGCTGATTACTAGTCATTACAAAGTCAAATTTATAGCACTACTTTAGTTATAGTTGTTTAATCGAGATATTGTGCTCCAAGTCGTCCATAACCGTGGACACGGCTTTCAGAAAGTTTTACCCTATAGGGGGCACAAATAGCAACACACGCACGATCAACCTCGGAAAAACCAAATGAAAACCCAACGAGGCATCACGACAAAGAAATCACAAGATTCATATAATATTTCAGGGGGCCACCCCACTAAGCTACCCGCGACCAAGTTGTCCGGCTCCGAGATGGACCCAGAGGTTTGTGACAATGGCTGCTGGAAACCCGAAAGTGTGACTGGGCTTGTCGATACCGCAAAAACATTCCATGTTTCTTCCAAAACAGTACAGGCGCTCCATGCTCAATCGTAAATAAAGCAGTAACGCATGGCATAAGTACAGGATAGTAATAAAGCCCCAAACTACTTTGTGGCCCCAAGAAATAAGATATGACTCAAGCTCATGCTAAGGGGATTCATGGGCCCACATGCGGATAGTGCGAATATTCAAAGAACAGGTATCAAGTACTCGGGGTCCTACGGGACACAAGTGGACGGTTAAAAACCAAATAACATCTATTGCCCACCTGTTCCTCTGCATTATTTACCTACTTCAATTTTAGTTATTAAACGGTAATTAAAGCCATAATCAACTCCAACATTAAACATGCGGCATTACTCCAACAACTGTGGAAGATCGACGGCGTGACGCATCACCTGCGCAAGCAACTACGACTTGCAAGGCCGACTATCTACCAAACAACAGGTAATAGGATGTGTCCATGGCAATATAAGGGCTGCAGGGAAGTATAACTTGGTATGGAATCTATAGCATCGCAACCCAGATAGCAATAGATCAACAGGAGGAAGTAAAGACTAAAACTGTAAAATAGCTAGAAAGGGGGAGAATGCTCGCCTGTAAAACATTGTCGAAGGTTCATCCAAAGATCGGGTCGGCACTCGCATCAACTCATCGTCCTAATCCATGAAGAAGCAAAGTACTAGAAGAAACACCGGATGCACTATTTAATACTACGGTAGAAGATCGGGCATGATGCATGTATGATGTATGACATGGAAAAGGTGCGATACAATTAGGCAATATTAAGCGGAACCGGGGTCCCGACAATTAATTAATATGTTTATGTTGTTTAGATACCCCGCAATTTAAATGTTGTCTTATCGCGACAAAATATATCACCGGTTCACTATAAAATTTTAAATGGGACCAATATTAGACTAGAGAAGTCTGCATATGGTCTCCATATCTAATTATAAGGTGAATCGACAGAAGGCCTCCAAACCACATGACATGAGTGCAACATGAACAATTTATATGCAATAATTATATATCATTTATAGAAATAGGGACTCGGAAAGGGTCACACATCAGGGTCTGAAGATCTTGGGGTTCAGGAGGTTTGGGTTCGGTCTTCAGGATCCGTGAAGGAGGGATCGACGTCTTCAGTTCCATGTGGACGATCTTGCTGTTCGTGATGAAGATCTTATTGGTGGTAATCACGGGGGTGCGACGTCTCCGGTCACATAGCCTACGGGTGTAGGGTGATCTTAGAGGAAGGTCTTGAACTTGCCGAAATGAATCCGAGGAAGGCCTTGCGGAGACCATCTTGGCAACACTTGCATCAGACATGACGGAAATTGGTGATAACCACTTTGGTCCACATCAACACCAAACCAAATCGGCACTGTATCATCACCACCACATCCCTATCTCCAAACCTTTTTGTCAACGCGTCAAAATAGCACAACCAACTTAGCATATCCACCGGTGTATAGACATGGAAGAGGACAGAACAAGGACCTGGCTAGGCCGCACAAAACTTGTCCGAGACGAGGAAAACGGGGATGGTTCCTGGCAGCAAGCTCAGAAGCGAGAGGCGTGACGCCGATGTAAAGGAGGCCGGTGCGGGGTGGTTGTCGGTGTCGTGCTGGGGAGGAAAGAAGCCGTAGCAAAGAGCGGTTCGCGGGTGACGGCCGATGAAGCTCGAGGAACACGGCGGGGTCGACGCTGGCTGGGGAAGAGGGGGCGTTGAGGAGGCGTGGGACCAATAGCGACGTCGACTAGCAAGGAACGACACGATAGGGAGGCCGCAGGGTTCGCTGGCAGAGGTGTCGTGCGGGAAGGCCGGCCGGCGGAGCTCGTGGTCTCGCGGGTGGCGAGGGCACGTAGAGGAGGAGGTGAGGCAGAGGTCGGTGATGCGGGAGCCGAGCGATGAGGTGAGGCCAGAGGTTGGTGGCGGTGTACTGCGCGGTCGTGCACAGGAGACAGGGCAAAAGTGGCGGCGGGGAGGCGTCGGGCGAGTTGGTGAAGGAACGAAGGACGGGGCGGGCGATGGTTGTCGAGCAAAGGAGAGGGAGGGAAGGCCGGAGGTGGGTGATGCGGCTCTGGCGGCGGGAATCCAGACGAGAGGGAGGTGAGGAGCGGGGTGCGGGGTGATAGGATTGAGGGCGTGGGGTGGGGCCAGGTCAGGGAGTTAGTTCCAGGAGGAGTGCGTGCGTTTGGGGTGGGTCATGTCTACCGTGTGCGTGTACCGCGCGAGTGCCTGGCGACGGCAGCAAGGGTGAGTGGCGGCGGCGGTTGGGTAGGGGATAGGTGGGGTGGATCCAGGTGAGGATTAGGGTTAGGTTTTCAGGGGTAGTCTAGGTTCTGGTTTGGGTAGTAGGTGGTTTGGTCGGTTGGGCCTTTGGGCCGGCTGGCTGGACCTCCTCCTCAAAAAAATAGTTTTGTTATTTCTTTTGTTTTAAAATAAACTTTTGTAAATAGTTTTAGATAAATAAAAGATCCGGCTGGACCGACGGTTTTGGTTTGAGCAAAGAGGGGAGGATATTAATATAGAAAACAAAGTAGGTCTTTTAGCAAAATAGTTTTAGTCAATTAGATGCATGCTGATGTCATGATGATGCACACGTATTATTTAACACGCAATTTTCTAGTAGTGGACTTTACCGAGGTACTACAATTCGACACCACTAACAATGGATCTCGCCCTCGAGATCCGCCTCATGGTATGGGGAAGAAGGTCGACGGTCTGAATCTTCTCACTTCATGTAGATCCTCGCGACACCACTAACAAGGATTCTTTCTTCATGTTGAAACCGGCAACACCACCAACAATAGGTCGTTGTCCATGATCATCGAGAGAACACTCCGGAGAAACAAAGTCGAATGTAAAGGTATCAAAAGATAAGGCCACCTCTAACTTCTATGGAAGAAGTCAAATTGCTTGATCCACCGATTCGATGTTCAAGAGCGAATGATAAGGGTAGTCGGATGGTGATCAGTCCATCGCGCACTCAAAGCATTACTCTGCACATGAATAGGAGAATTATGCAACCAACTCTCAGAATCAGACTGAAGATCTCGACAAGCGAAGTGCGGAAATAAGGAGTGATGCAGACTCTTCAACGGATCTGATGCAGATGATATCGTCGCGAAGGAAAACACCGGAAGATACATAGAAATTTTTTAGTGAATTTTCGGTCCACTGAAAGGTACAACACAGGATGATTCCTCAGATAGCATGACCATATGTAGAAGCACCATTACAAGAGGATGGAAGCCAAACCCTGAAGGTATGACAGAAACCCAACCACAAGAATTCCTAGACTCGAAGAAAAGATAAGAGAGCAGATTCAAAACACGTCGAGGTAAGAGAAGAATATCAGAGGGGTAAGGAGTAAAAGCAGACCTAATCATATCTATCCAACCGATTTTTTTAAATAGTTTTGACACTCTACAACGTCCGTTAGCTAGGTTATCCTACAGGCTGGACTAGTGGGGTATCGTAACTGCTGAGCTCTGATACCACTCTGTAACACCCTTAGATCGGCCCTATGAAAGTTTTAGCGATTCCCGCCAAACCCGCATAGAAACGATTCAGAGGTGCCCACCAGGCACTTGCGTGCGGGCGAAAAACAAAGTAATATCATTACATAATATTCCACGATGGTACCCACATAACAGATATATACAATAACAACTCCATGAGTCAAGAATACAGATATACAATACAAAGATCCAAATCACCTTCAAAACGATACAGCATCCGACTACGGACAAGATGCAAATTGATCTAAGAGCCCTGAAGAATAACCAATGGCGTCCATAACCCTGCCTAGGCCAAGACGAAAGGGTAACCCTACTAACGACGTCGATCTCAAACCTGCTTCAATAAAAGGGGTGCCGACAAAGGAAAAAAAAGAGAGCGATCAGTACTGAGGCCAGTACACGGCGAGACTAGAATTCGGCGATCCTCCCCTACATAGGTATGGTGGACTGAAGCGGCAGCGGAGCATGCGCTAAACAACCTATAGAGACTCAATACATTTGTCGGCTAACAGAGAGAGATGAGATATACATATTCGGATCCAACCTGATACTACCACCAAACATACCCATCCTGGTATTTCCCCCTCGAGACCAAACGAGGAAGTCAAGCCGAGGAAACTCACACGGTTGACAGTTTTATTCATTCTGTTATAGTTGCGGCAATTACTATTCAGATATAGATAGCTGGGATCATCCTGATATAATAAGCAGTGGGCGGTTTTAATTAACCATTCCGTTGTAATTGCAATACTTACTAGTCAGATACATATAACATGAGGCATCCCAAAACCAAAAGTTGTTGGCACTTTTATTTACTCATTCCATTGTAGTGAAGCTGATTACTAGTCATTACAAAGTCAAATTTATAGCATTACTTTAGTTATAGTTGTCTATGATCGAGATACTATGCTCCAAGTCGTCCATAACTGTGGACACGGCTTTCAGAAAGTTTTACCCTGTAGGGGGCACAAATAGCAACACATGCACGATCAACCTCGAAAAAACCAGATGAAAACCCAACGAGGCATCACGACAAAGAAATCACAAGATTCATATAATATTTTAGGGGGCCACCCCAGTAAGCTACCCGGACGAAGTTGGCCGGCTCTGAGACAGACCCAGAGGTTTGTGACAATGGCTGTAAATGACTGGAAACCCGAAAGTGTGACTGGGCTTGTCGATACCGCGAAAACATTCCACGTTTGTTCCAAAACAGTACAGGCGCTCCACGTGCAATCGTAAATAAAGCAATAAAGCATAGCATAAGTACAGGATAGTAATAAAGCCCTGAACTACTTTGTGGCCCCAATAAATAATATATGACTCAAGCTCATGCTAAGGGGATTCATGGGCCCACATGCGGATAGTGGGAATATTCAAAGAACAGGTATCAAGTACCCGGGGTCCTACGGGACACAGGTGGACGGTTAAAAACCAAATAACATCTATTGCCCACCTGTGCCTCTGCATTATTTACCTACTTCAATTTTAGTTATTAAATGGTAATTAAAGCCATAATCATCTCCAACATTAAACATGCGGCATTACTCCAACAACTGTGGAAGATCGACAGCGCGACGCGTCACCTACGCAAGCAACAACGACTCACAAGGCCGACTATCTACCAAACAACAGGTAATAGGATGTGTCCATGGAAATATAAGGGCTGGAGGGAAGTATAACGGGCTACGAAATCTATAGCATCGCAACGCAGATAGCAATAGATCAACAGGAGGAAGTAAAGACTAGAACTGTAAAATAGGTAGAAAGGGGAGAGAATGCTCGCCTGTAAAACATTTTCGAAGGTTCATCCGAAGATCGGGTCGGCACTCGCATCAAATCATCGGCCTAATCCGTGAAGAAGCAAAGTACTAGAAGAAACACCGGATGCACTATTTAATACTACGGTAGAAGATCGGGCATGATGCATGTATGATGTATGACATGGCAAAGGTGCAATACAATTAGGCAATATTAAGCGGAACCGGGGTCCCGACAATTAATTAATATGTTTATGTTGTTTAGATACCCCATAATTTAAATGTTGTCTTATCGCGGCAAAATATATCACCGGTTCGCTATACAATTTTAAATGGGACCAATATTACACTAGAGAAGTCTGCATATGGTCTCCATATCTAATTATAAGGTGAATCGACATAAGGCCCCCAAACCACATGACATGAGTGCAACATGAACAATTTATATACAACAATTATATATCATTTATAAAAATAGGGACTCGGAAAGGGTCACATATCAGGGTCTGAAGATCTTGGGGTTCAGCAGGTTTGGGTTCGGTCTTCAGGATCCGTGAAGGAGGGCTCGACTTCTTCGGTTCCATGTGGGCGATCTTGCCGTTCGTGATGAAGATCTTATTGGTGGTTATCACGGGGGCGCGACGTCTCCGGTCACATATCCTACGAGTGTAGGCGATCTTAGAGTAAGGTCTTGAACTTGCAGAAATGAATCCGAGGAAGGCCTTGAGGAGACCATCTTGGCAACACTTGCATCAGACATGACGGAAATTGATGATAACCACTTTGGTCCACGTCAACTCCGAACCAAATCGGCACTGTATCAGCACCACCACATCCCTATCTCCAAAATTTTTTGTCAATGCTTCAAAATAGCACAACCAACTTAGCATATCCACCGGTGTATAGACATGGCAGACGACAGAACAAGGACATGGTCGGGCCGCAGAGAACTTGTCCGAGATGAGGAAAACGGGGATGGTTCCTGGCAGCGAGCTCGGAAGAGAGAGGCGCGACGCAGATGTAGAGGAGGCCGGCGCGGGGTGGTTGGCGGGGTCGTGCTGGGGATGATAGAAGCTGCAGCAGAGAGCGGTTCGCGGGCGACGGCCGATGAAGCTCGAGGAACACGACGGGATCAACGCTGGCTGGGGAAGAGGGGGCGTCGAGGAGGCGTGGGACCAACGGCGATGTCGACCAGCGAGTAACGACACGACAGGGAGGCCGCGGGGTTCGCTGGCAGAGGTGTCGCGGGTGGGCCGGCCGGCAGAGCTCGTGGTCTCGCGGGTGGCGAGGGCGCGCAGAGGAGGAGGTGAGGCAGAGGTTGGTGATGCGGGAGCCGAGCGACGAGGCGAGGCCGGCGGTTGGCGGCGGGGTAGCGCGCGGTCGCGCACAGGAGGCGGGGAAAAATTGGCGGCGGGGAGGCATCAGGCGAGTTGGTGAAGGAACGAAGGAAGGGGCGGGCGGTGGTTGTCGAGCAGAGGAGAGGGATGGAAGGCCGGAGGCGGGCGCTGCAGCTCTGGCGGCGGGGATCCATACGAGAGGGAGTTGAGGAACAAGGTGCGGGGCGATAGGATCGAGGGTGTGGGGTGTGGCCAAGTCGGGGAGTTGGTTCCAGGAGGAGTGCGTGCGTTTGGGGTGGGTCATGTGTAGCGTGTGCGTGTACCGCGCGAGTGCCTGGCGACGGCAGCAAGGGTCACTGGCGGCGGCGGTTGGGTAGGGGATAGGTGAGGTGGATCCAGGTGAGGATTAGGGTTAGGTTTTCAGGGGTAGTCTAGGTTTTGGTTTGGGTAGTAGGTGGTATGGTCGGTTGGGCCTTTGGGCCAGCCGCTGGACTGCCTCCTCAAAAAAATAGTTTTGTTATTTCTTTTGTTTTAAAATAAACTTTTGTAAATAGTTTTAGATAAATAAAAGATCCGGCTGGACCGACGGTTTTGGTTTGAGCAAAGAGGGGAGGATATTAATATAGAAAACAAAGTAGATCTTTGAGCAAAATAGTTTTAGTCAATTAGATGCATGCTAATGTCATGATGATGCACAAGTATTATTTAACACTCAATTTTCTAGTAGTGGAATTTACCGGGTGCTATAGGCACTAACTATTTGAATGCAAGAAATCATGATAAAAGTGGAAGGGAAGAATATGACAAAAGGCTAACCATGGGGATGCCAGAAGAGAAAGAAGAAAAGGTGGAGGAAGAATGGAGTAGCTACCCATCTCCTACTCCCAACAAGGGTAACACACATTTTCCCATGAACAACTCTTCTTATAATGATGATGATCTTTCATTGCCTAGTAGTCCTCCATGTGGAACAATTATGTCTAATATGTGGGAGGATGAAAGTGATATAATTGAGTTAAATGATCCATTATTCTCATTATATGACTTCTCTTTATATGGTGAATCTATTCAAAACTATGAGATTAAGTTTGCTTTTGATGCTCACAATAATTATGAAATAGGAAGAGATAAAAACCCTCTTTATGTTTCCATTCTGTTTATGCAAGCTACTGATCATTATGTGCATTGGATACCACAACCTTGCTGCTATTTATTCATATATAAAATGCCAATGCATAGGAAGAAAGTTAGAATCAAATGTTAATGTTAATGTGCTTTGTGGTGTGATCCATATGCCTTAAAATACTATTCTATTTGAGCACACCTTGATATCCATGTAATATGTAAAATAACTTTAGCTACTGTTATTTAACAATTAGTTTAATATTTTAACTCAATATAAAATTTGGGAGAGCACATGAGAAGGATTAGCAATGGAGAAGTTGTGGTCGACCTTGAGCATGTGTTGTTCATGCCAAATGGAACCATTGCAAAGCCTATATCATTAAAACTTCCCCACATAAAAAGAATGTCTCTTTTTTAATATATTATCTACTTGAATAAAATGGTTTCCCAATAATTACTAAATTTTGCATCATGGTAGAAACTATTATATCATTTCCTTGGAGAACTAACCATTTTGTAGGCATTAAAGTAACATGAATATGAAAATATTTATTTGTTTAAGATGAGTGACATGATACGATGAGAAAAAGTAGAGGATAAGAACTAGAAAGACCACAAGCTTGGGGAAGCCCACACCCCCCCCCTCTTCTTTCAAGTATTTCAATAATATCATTCCAAACTCATGTTTTAGTTTGTATGTTTGTGTAAACCATGTTTGAATTACCTTTTTTTGTTTTGTTTGGATATTATTTTGCATATTCTTTATAATAAAAAATACCAAAAAGATTTTATGTTTTTTTGGTTCTTTTTGCTTCTTCTTGCCTTTTGTTTTTAAAACTTTAAAACATTTTATGGTTCTTCATTTGGTTCTTATTTGCTTCTTGTTTTTCCTTAAAACAAAAACAACAAAAATATTTTATGTTTTTTCACTTGGTTATTGTTTTTATAAAACCCAAACAACAAAAATATTGTATGCCTTATCATTGTTGTTTGGTTCTTGCTTTTCATCTTCCATAAAAAAAATAACAAAAATATTTTGTTTCTTCTTTGTTTGCTTCTTTCTTGGTTCTTCTTATTTTAGGTTTTTGGTTTTTGGACATTTGTTATCTATTAAAATTAAGTTTTTATCCTTTTTTATTTTTTAAATAAAGTAGCAAGTTCACCCATTTTGGATGTTAAAAGTTGAAACATATATTTGGAGTTGAAAAATTCTGCACGTTGCTGTTTACCAAACGTTTTTATGATTTTTTTCTGTAAATACAATTCAGCTAAATTCTACTGAAATGACAAATTTTCATACTATATACGCACAAAAATTGGCTAAAATTCCTGACATGTTTAAGTGGGCAAAATAAATACGTTCTGCAGCTGTTGTTTTTCTGGACAAAATCTGTCTTTTGTTGCAAGAGTGGCCTTTTGGAGTTTGATTTGATTCTTTTTGAGTCTTTTGATATTTTATGGATATTGGACACTTAATTAACTCTCTTTATATTTAAAACCAAATTTTATTTGGGGCTTTTATCATAGCTAGCACTATATCTTTGTACTATCACCCCATAGAAAAGAAATGGGAGAAAGTTTTGTGTTGAAGTTTTTTGATAGGGAATGGAGGAACACCATACTAAGAGTTATCCAAGAATGGTGAATATCATAAGCTTGTTTATGCCCAAGGCTCCCCATTGTACCTATCAAATTCTCGGTTTGCAAACCTCTAAACTTTGTTTTTTGAGAAACATAGAATGATCATAGAAACTTGGAGCGTCTTTGTCTAGTTTTATGTCTAGTTTTGCATGTTGCCTTGAGAATAAATGAAACCACCATGATAGATGTTTTGCATGCTTAGGAAATATCTACTAAAAAAATATATCCCATGATTAAATTCCTTGATGATAATGAGTTGTCTGCTATCAAAAGAAAAGGGAATGAAAGCAAAACACAGAAATTCAAAGTCATGCTTAGTGTTGCTAGCTCAAATACTTTAATGAATGATAATTTGATAGTGCCTTATTTAGTGATACCTTTTTCTCATATACATTGATGTTTAATACTAAGGATAATTGTGTGATGATAAATGTTGGGCACAATTGTAGGGGTTCGCAGCATGGAAAACAAAAAAATTCTATCGCAGGAACACACAAAAGCCAAGATCTAATCTATGAGATCGCTGCAACAAGTTTGTAGTGTACTAACCCTCGTAGATCCAAAGCATTTAACGAGATCGGATTATTGTGGTTGATGTAGTCATTCACTTGATGATCTGAAGATCGCGAAGACGATCCTTTCGGAGCCACGTTCCGGCAGTGCTTCCGTAGTCGGTCACACGTACGGTACTCGATGAAGACCTTCCTCTCCCTTGTTCTAGAAGGCAGCAGAGGTTGTAGATCTCCTCGCGATTCTAGGAGCACGACGATTTGGTGGTGGAGGTGGAGGAGTAGATCCTACAGGGCTTTGCCTAAGCCGGTGTAGGTATGGTGGATTAGAGAGAGCCTCGGTGTCTAGGTTTAGACACCGAGGGGAGGAGGTAGCGCCGGCGGCTAGAGCTAGGACTTGGAGGCGGCGACTTTGCGCTAGGGTTTAGGGCGGCGGTGATTTGGGACGGGCGGCGGCCTAGGGTCTATGGGGTGAGGCCAAGGGGCACCCTATCCTGTCCTTTTATAGGTGAGAGAGGCGGCTAGGGGGAGGCCGAGTCCTCCCCCAACTCCCTCTTGGTGGCCGGCAGTTTGGGAAGGGAGAGGGAAACCTCTATAGGTTTCCTCTCGTCCCTCCACTAGGCTTTTGACTTTCAATGTTGGGATTTGACTTTTCAACTTAGAGTTTAACTATTCAAACTAGAGTTTGATTATTTCTCTTCCCATTTCCCAACCAAGTGACCTAGGGTATGATGTAACCATTCCACATTGGCATTGAACATTCATGTACCCTCCCTTCTGGGGTGGTGGACCTTCCAGAACCTTCTAGAAGCTTCCGATGAAAACACCGAAAACATTTCCGAACCCTGGAAATTTACTTTCCTTATATGAATCTTATTCTCCGGACCATTCCGGATCTTCTTGTGATGTCCCGGATCCAATCCGAGATTCCAAACAATATTCGATCTCCAAATCATATTCCATGTCTACTAAACAACATCGAATCCTTAAGTGTGCCTCCCTACGGTTCATTAATTATGTAGACATGACCGAGACACTTCTCCGATCAATAACCAATAGAGGAATATGAAAATTCATATGGCTCCCACATATTTCTACGATTACTTTGTGATCGAATGAACCATTTACATACGATAACGATTCCCTTTGTCGCGGGATACTTTACTTATCCGAGGTTTAATAGTAGGTATCTCTATACCTAGTTCAACCTCGTTACCAATAAGTACTCTTTACTCATTCCGTGATATGACATCCCTTGAGACCTAGTCACATGCTTGGAAGCCAATTGGATGACATTCCACCGAGAGGGCATAGAGTGTATCTATTTGTCATATGGATGGACAAATCCCACACTTGATCCATGTACCTCGACACATACTTTCTAAATACCTAATGCCACCTTTATAACCACCCAGTTATGGAAGTGGTGTTTGATATCATCAAAGTATTCATCCGGTGATGGTGATTAACATGATCTCATGGTCGAAGGATTAGGTTACTATGTATTTTAAATCTTGTAGCAAACAAACTCTAAATGACTTGATCTTACGCTACACTTATTATAGGAGCGTGTCCATAATATCACTCTCCTAATGACATGATCTTGTTATTAATAACATCTAATGTCCATGATCAGGAAACCATGATCATCTATTAATCAACAAGCTAGTTTAACAAGAGGCATTACTAGGGACTTCTTTTATGTTTACAAAACACACAAGTATTAATGTTTCCGGTTAATAGAATTATAGCATGGGATGTAAACATTTATCATAAACACAAAGATATAATAATAACCATTTTATTATTGCCTCTTGGGCATATCTCCAACAGTCTCCCACTTGCACTAGAGTCAATAATCTAGTTTAAAACTTTTTGCATTTAACACCTATGGCTTTCTGGTGTTGTATATACACGATTGCTAGTAGTAAACATAATCTTCGGATCTGACACTTCCAGGTCTGTGTGTATTTCCATGTCTTTGCATCTCTACGCATCACTCATTCTTCAATGAGATGGCATTGTATAAATTTGGTCCTTTGGTGAGACCTTTACTTGCTTTGGGATTAAACCATGTCGATACAATTGTTGTACAATATATCTTCATAGTACCATCCCGCTGTGAACCACACCTTGTTTGATAACAAACTACTTGACACAAATGCCCTCTTTTGCTACTACAATGGCAGTCATATACTTAGCCTTTTTTTGTAGTATCTGTCACAATGTCTTAACTTTGTAACTCATCCAAATCCGCTATGGAACTTCCTTTCCATTACATTGTGCCACCCATAGTTTAAATTGAGATAAACTTAATTTGTATCTTGTGACAGAACTAGTATCAATGTAATACTTTACAATGAACTATCTATTTGTCACCTCTGAAAATTAATATATTCTTAGTTCTTCCAAAATATCATAAGAATATCCTTACTATCATCCAATAATCATTTTATGAATCATTCGGGTATCTGCTCATAACATTTAGAGCATAGGACATATATGGATGTGTACATATCACAGTATGATTCATCAAAAATATTCTTGTGATTTCACTCGTCAAGTGTCAAAAACGGTTGAATCTCATTTCACTTACCAAGTGTCAATACATTTGAGTCTTAATTCAATCCTTATTGTGCGACAAGAAGCTTTCTTGTAGTTTCTATATTGAGCTATTTCAATATCTCATCTATGTACTCTTGGTACAACCATATTAGCGTCTCAATCTATCCATATAGACATTGATGATATTCGGGGTTTGCCTAAGTCTTTCATCGAGATGAAATTCTTAACCTTGTGTTAATAAAAGATACATCGTTTCTAATCAAAAATATGTATTTCACATAATACATTAGAAATATGTCTTAGCGCTCCCACTTAATTTCTTGCAAATGCAAGCATCTTCATCGTTTTCGATGAAATTAAACCATTTAGCAGTTTCATCACGGTGAAGATTCCAACTCCGCGATGCTTACTTCAACTATCGAAGTTTGCATGTGTTTTTTGCATCCTTTAAATAAACAAAACCCTTTGGGTCGTGTTATGTACACGTCCTAGGTAACCATTCTATTAGAAGAACTTGTTTTATTTGTTCAACTACCATATAAAAAAATTATATGTAGTGGTTGCTATATATTAATCCGTCCAGACTAAATATCGCTATGAAAGATCAAATCTTGTCATAATCAACAACTTGAACATTGTTGTGAACTCTTTCATGACATGTCGACTATTTCATACATGTGAAACATCCATGTCTATTTCTTTATAGATCCAAATACGACGGTAAGGTCTTACACCTTTCCAAAGGGTCTTCCATGTTCAAAAAACTTGATTTCTTATGTATGGAACTATGACGTATTTTATGGCTTCAATCCATTTGACGGAGTTAGGACCCATCATCGCTTCTTTGCATGTACTCGGGTCATCATTGTCAAACTATAATGATTTACTGACAAATCTTAGTATTTGATTATTTACCTGACCTACTTGGTTCAATAGGAACTTAGAACTTTGTGACCACAACCTTTGAGACACATGAGCCATGAGAATTTTTGCTGCCTCCGGGACAATTTTCGGCGCTGCGCAACTCGGCACATATTAGCTAAAGTTTAATAACTTTATCAAAGTTCTATTGTCTTCCCACTTAACTTTTCATGAAAAAATCCTTCTGAAGAAACTTTATGTTCTAAGCGACAAACACTTTTGTATTTGGTGTTATGGAGGAATACCCAACGGTTATTCAAAATAACATACAAACACATGCTCATCCGACTTTGGTTGTAAACATTTTACTTATGCCCAGCATACCAATGTTTAAGAAAGGACAACATAGGTTTTGTCCCAAACCTTAACTTATATGGTGTCATTTCAACGGATCACGATGGAGCTCTTTTTAGTGTAAAAGCGGTAGTCAGTAAAGCTTTATTCTTTAAAATATAATTGCAGTTTTATAAATTACACCTTTGATCTTACCATGTCAAACAAGGTTCCATTACATATCTCGAACACTCCATACTACTATGGTGTTTTCTGGAAACATAAATCTATGGAATGATTCCTCAAATCTTAGGTGTTTTGCTAAACTTGTAACTCAAATATCTTCCTTTATGATCCTATCATAAACTTTTTATTTTCTTGTTACAATGATTTTCCACTTCATCTTGAAATTCTTTGAACATTTTCAAATTTTTCACACTTCTTCCTCATTAAGTAAATATACATATATATATTCACCCAAATTTTCGGAGAAAGCATATGAAGTTGAAATCCATCGCTCACGACTTCACATAATGGGATACATACATCAATATGTATAAATTCCAATAAGTTAGTAGTTTGTTCTTCGGCCTCTGAACGAATTTTAATTTATCTCCAGGAAAGTCTCACAATCGTAATTTGATCAAAATCAAAATACTCCAAAATTCCATCAGCATGGAGTTTCTTCATGTTTTCTTTCCAATATAATTTAAACGGCGATGTCATTTCTTAAGTGATCTTTCAATCATTTGTCTTTCGACATTTTTAGAAGTATAGTTTTATGGATGTGATTTCTCCAACTAGATTTGTAAATCATCCATCTTTTATGGATTATGGAAATTATTCGAACAACCCTTTTGTTCTCATAATACCCGATCAAAATAAAAATTATTGAAACAAATCTTGCAGGTAAGCTTTGATGTTAACGAGCGACACAACAACACTTTGTTTGTTTTTGATAAATATCATCACATATTCTCTTACTAGTTAATTAGGCTATTGTAGTTCATGAATTGTGTTGTCTTGTATGAAATTTTACACTAACCAATTCGGTATCCAATACCCAAGAAACACATTGTTTAACAAGCAAAGAATACAACCATAACATGTATATCATCTATATACTTGAGCTGAACAATTCTAGTCTTTTCTTTTTTGCCCAATATTTTTTTCAGATTCTCTTTCAGCATTTCCTTTTCTTCTAAAAGAATCTATCAACATCAATAGTGGCACCATACACATGAAACATAGTCCAAAGCGTGTATAGCCAAATACTAATGTCTTTGGACTTGCACTTTGAAGTAGATCACCATTATCAAATGTTTGGCGTTCTTTCTAATTCCATTCTTTAGTAATCGCTTAGTGTAGTAAAAAATCTCCCTACATATTTTATTCATCCTTATCATGACAATTTTCATGATCAAGCTACCATAGCTTATAAAGGTGAATTGCGAGTATAATGTTATTCTCCAAAACCTTTTGGAGGATTAGTACGACTAGCGTCTCCAACCTTCGCAAATTCTCATCAAATATGAGAACATAAATTTTGACATATTATACTATACTCTATCATGTTGCAACCAAAACATTGTTTCGGATATCGCAATGTCTTCCACACATGATGGTTTCTGAAAAAATTCTTTTAGCTCCTAGATAACCTTGATATTAAAACAATCTTTGAATATCAAGAATCATGGAGGAAAACATGATACTTTAGATGTAACACTAGAATTATTAGTCTTGATTTAATACCAATTATTAAACTTCATGGAGTAAACGGAGTTTGCTGAAAGTTTGCAGTAGGACTTTTAAACTTTAGATTGACACCCAAAACAATACGATACCAGCTCATAAACTAACTATCTAGAATTATATAGTTCTATTATCTCAATTATAACTAAGCATAAGGTGGTGAACGGATTCCAATGACTACAACAATTATGCAAATTCACTTTGATTTAATTTATGATAAATTGTGTTCAACTTTTAATCATATTACTATTAAACTCCCACTCAAAACAACATCACTCGAGTCGTTTTGGTGATTACACGAACCAAATCCACTACACCAAATCCGATCATCACGAGAGATGATGCAGCTTCAAAGGCGAACAATCAACACATTCATCATATCATCCATATGACTCATGCTTTACCTTTCGGTATTCCGTGTTCCAAGGCCATGTCTGCATACTAGGCTCGTCAAGGTTAACCTTAGTATCCGCGTGTGCAAATTTGGCTTGCACCCGTTGTATGCACACGTAGAAGCTATCACACCCGATCATCACGTGATGCTTCGAAATGACGAGTCTTAGCAATGGTGCCTACTAAGGACAAAAACTTTATTACTTGATATAGTGAGAGGGATCATCTTATAATGCTACCATTGCGATCTAAGCAATATAAGATGCATAAAAAGGATTAACATCACATGCAATTCATAAATGTGATATGATATGGCTTTTCTTCTTGTGCCTTTGATCTCCATCTCCAAAGCACAAATATGATCTCCATAATCACCGGTGTGGCGTCAAGGTCAATGGCGCCGCTTCATGGTTGTCCTCCACCAGCAGCAACTATTACAACTACTTTGATGAATATAACATAGGTCTTAAACAAAATTTAAAGACAACCATAAAGATCCTGCAGGTTGCCAACTTACAATAAGGATCATTGCATACATCATATATAATCACAATCACATCATGGCCATATCACATCACAACACAAGCCCTGCAAAAACAAGTTAGATGCATCTAATTTTCTTTGCATGTTTTACGTGGCTAGGGCTTTCAAATAAGAACCGTTCTAACTTACGAACATGAACCACAACGTTCATACAAGTATTGTTGTCGTGGTGGTGGCACGGCAGATGCCATGGGTAGGCTAAAGTATGGGGTCAATGGATGCTAGAGGGATCCGGGGAGGGAAGTTTTAGTGATTTCTACACTCAAATGACTAACAAGTAGATCTTTATTCCTCCTCTCAAGGACTACAAATGCTCCTCGAGCTGTATCAAAGGGAAGAAGAGAACTACCACACGAGCCCTTCGGCCTGTAAATGAATCGATCCCCCTCTTTGGAGCCCATACCCCTCCTTATAAAGGGGTTCCTTGACTCCTTCTAGGGCTGACGTGGCAAGCATATTCTTGGAATATGCTTGTCCCAAAGTGGTAACTCGGCGGGCTCCTTTCCGTGTCCCCTTCTATCGGTGGCAAGGTTCCAGAGGCCCTCACGTGTGCGCCTCGGGCTTCCTCACTATCACCTCCGTGACGCTTGTCTGCCCCTCTGCATCTCTGCTCTTTGTCCTTAGAGCTTGGCTCTGTCTAGATTCCTCCTAGCCAGCAACTAGGGTTTGACCATAGGCTCCTCCTTCTCCTGCAAGTCTCACGTTACTCGGCCTCATCTCACATAACTCGGCTCGGCCTTCACCTGCATACAAGTCGCCCAGCCTTATTCGGCCGACATAGCTCATACGTCGGCCGAGTAAGGCGTTACTCATTTTATATTTTCTAAGGCTCAACCTGTCTCGGCCAGATCTTGCATGATTCGGCCGACACAGTCAGTAATTCGGCTTAAGGTAAGGGAGACTCCTTTCTTCTTTCCCCTATCTTGACCCTATCCGGGGTCACCCCCCAACATTAGTCCCCGAAGCTGGTGCGGTCCTGCCAGAAACTTCGGCCGGGCCACATCAGTTTCTAGACATTTATCTTCTTTCTTCCTTTCTGAGGTATTTCTTCGCCGACGTTAGTTTTCTGTTATCCTCCTATTCTTCATTTCATCCTTTTCCCGTTGTGGACTACATTCCGAGTTATCTCCTTTCATTCGAGGTATTTGCTTGGCTTCCTGGGTAAGCCTCGTCCTACGTGTACCAGTCATCATTGTTCTCTAGTATTTTGTTCCTCTACAGTGTTTACTGACACGCTACAGTGATTATTGCGCCCGTCGCGTCGGCACAGTGACGCCTCGAGTGCTGCAGCAGTCAGGAGGCCTGATCCCCTCCTGCGCCATGTGGCCTTCATTGTGGCTCCACTACCTGCGAGCGGTTAAGCGATACACACGATTACGCGGTTGGCGTGGCACAGCCACGATCCCACTACGGTTTACCCTATGCGGTTATAAAGAGCGGAGCGGGGTAGGATGATTCACTTTCCCCCTTTCTATTCCCTTCGTCTTCTTCCCCATGCCGCCGCCTCCGTTTGCGTTCCAGTGGCCGCGCCACCGCCGTTCCCCCTCGACGGATACGCTGCGATTCTCCGGCTCCCGCGACCTTGCCGCAGCGCCTCCGCTTTGGCGTTCTCGCCGGTGAGTTTTCTTACATCTCCGCCGCTAGGTCCCAGCGTTAGGAATTCTTCTAGTATTCCAAGATTCCCCGCGGCGGTGCTTTCTCTGCTCCGCCGATGCGCTTGTCACCGTCGTGACGGGGCCCTGCACCTCTAGGCCTCTCCCCGTTGCCAGTTCTTCTTCAGTCGATTCCTCTGACGAGCCCATGTCTAGCTCCGCTAGCGGCACTCTCGTTGGGGAAGATGACCTTGCGGCCGGTCTAGAGCGTGGTTCCTGGCAGGGTTCCGCGGTTACTCGCCGGGAGATAGAATGGCTAATCAAAACATGCCGAATTCCTGCCGAGGTAAGTTGTCGCTTACCCGGCAAAGAATCCTCCCCTGTACTCAATGAGGGCGAGTACGTAGTGTTTATGTCCCACTTCGCTCATGGATTCGGCCTCCCTCTTAGTGACTTTGCTAGGAGCTTCCTAGATTACTTCGGCCTTCAGCCGCATCACCTTCCGGCTAACGCCGTAGCCTCTCTGTCGGCCTTTATCTCGGCTTAGGTGGGGTATTTCGGCCTCTGGCCTTCCGTAGACGTTTGGTCCAAATTCTTTCAGATCCGAGCTAACATAGTGCCGGATAAATCTCTTCATCCTTCTGAAAAATCTCTCACCCATTGCGGGGCTACATCCATTACACCTCGGAAAAACTCTGTGTTCCCCCGGGTCGCCGGCCTCGAATCTTGTAAGAAGTGGCATAGATCATTTTACTATGTCAAGAATACTGGGAAAGAAGACAAGATTCGGCTCCCTGCTTTCTCTATCGGTGCTCCCTCAAAGAAGAACAGGATCTACAATCCGAGGAAAAGCCATGCTCTTGCCGAGGCATTTCAGCTCCAGCTTAAGGAACTGACTCGTGCTAGGCTCTGAGGTGAAGATTTGATGACTGCGTTCGTCAGCAGCCGAATCTTCCCCTTCCAGCTTCGCTCTCATAAGCTCTGTTATATGAGTGGTCCTATGGATCCCAATCGAGTTTCTACGGTTGAGCTTGATGATTATCAGATCTATAAACGTGTCCGGGCTATTTTTAAGACTGATATGCCCGAGGAATGGAAATGGGGACTGAGGCCATTTTCTCGCGGGAATCCTCCTCCTCATGTATGGTAAACACTGGTGTTTTCTTCCGAGTTGTTTTTATATTGTTGTTTTGCTAACTCTTATTCACTTCTCTCACAGAGGTTTACGGAGCAGAAGACAGAAGATGCCAAGGTTTTGGCTCTTCCTTGGCCTGCTGACCGCAATACCCCGGACAATGGAGAACCTGACCCGGAGGAGTTTGTCCCTAAGTCGGATGCTGCTCCTGTTCGTCCCCGGAGCAAGACCTCGGCCCGTGCGGATGAAGGTGACTCGGACGACGTCCAAATTCTTGAGGTAGTTGCTGCGGTGCCTATCTCTTATGCATTTCTGGCTCCTTCTTTCCCAGCTAACCAAGCTGGCCAGGTGCACGACGCCGAACCTCTTGCTTCCGAGGCTCCTGTTGCTTCGAAGAAGCGCACCACTTAGACGGATCCTTCTGGTGCTGCCCCCCCCCCAAGAAGCGAGTCAAGAAATCTGCTCAGCATATCCCGAGGCGTAAGACCATGCCTAGGGTTACTGGGTGAGTTTATTTATATTTATATTTCTTGTTTCTCTCTTTCTGTTTCTGACTTAGCTTTTACTCCCTTGCAGAGCTCCTCTTTCCGCAAAGCCAAGTGGTCCGAGTATGACAACCCATACTACTCGGCCGTCTTCTCCCCCACCTACGGAGGATACTCGAGTTCCAAGTCCCTCTCGTGTTGATTCTCCTCCTGCGCCGACTAATGTATCGCCTCAACAAGATGAGCCCATTGCTCCCACTATTGTTGCCGACGTAACCCCTACGCCGGATAACCCGGCCGAGCCTGCTGTCCTTCTTAAGACCCCCGAGGTTTCCCCCAATGATCCTTTGATCACCACAGCTCCAGTTCCTACTCCAATTCCTACTGAGGATATCACTACCTAGGCCCCTTCGGAAACTATAGTTCCTCTTGCTGCCAAGGACGTGATCCCAGTGCTGAAGTTGTTGCCCCTGCCGAAGTCTATACTAAGAGCAAGAAAGTTGTTGTTACTAAATCCTCGGCATCTCAGAAGGGGCCAACAAGCTCTTCTCAGCCTAGCATTGCTGATGCACTTCGTAAAGGAGCTTCTACCGCTAAACCCGGTGTCGCCGTTGCTGCCGACACTCAGCTTATTCTTCATAAGAGTTCGGTGGCGGCTGCAGTTACTCAGCAGGACAGAGGTAAGGTGATGACCCGTACTGAGAGCGGGCATAGCCTCGGCTCACTGGTGGAATATGCGAACAACTGGAATGCCGCCGATCAACTTGAGGGAAATCCAAGTAGCCAACCATTTCAGCTTTCCGACATCAGCAGTCGTTTGCATATGGCTGCTAAGATTGTTCTTGAAAGTGATAAGATGAACGAGGTAAGCGCCTTCGTTGATACTTTGACTATTATTCAGATGATACTATATATACACTTGTCCCCGAAGCTTGCAACCGGATAATTTATTGTTTGTTTGGAAGCTTCATCCTGTTTTAAAAGCATTACATGCTAAGTCAATTTGTTTCGTGATTCGGATTAACCATGTTCTAGAATGTCAAACCCTCCAGCTCCGAGTAAAGTTTTACTTGATTCGGGTCTGCCTTTCTTTTTTATATCCAGCCATCTAGATCTGAGTCAGGATTTATTTGATTTGGATCTGTCTTACTTTTGAATATCCAGCCCTCTAGATCCGAGTCAAGTTTTACTTGATTCGGATCTCTCTTACTTTTGAATATCCAGCCATCTAGATCCGAGTCAAGTTTTACTTGATTCGGATCGATCTTACTTTTGAATATCTAGCCATCTAGATCTGAGTCAAGTTTTACTTAATTCGGATCTGTCTTACTTTTCAATATCCAGCCATATAGATCTGAGTCAAGTTTTACTTGATTCCGATCTGTCTTACTTTTGAATATCCAGCCATCTAGATCTGAGTCAAGTTTTACTTGATTCGGATTTGTCTTACTTTTGAATATCCAGCCATCTAGATCCGAGTCAAGTTTTAC
Organism: Avena sativa; assembly: GCA_916181665.1. Classification (NCBI taxonomy): domain Eukaryota; kingdom Viridiplantae; phylum Streptophyta; class Magnoliopsida; order Poales; family Poaceae; genus Avena; species Avena sativa. Next base: position 177,670,454 of record OV702284.1, on the reverse strand, counting down.
TTGATTCGGAACTGTCTTTTCTTTGTGTAACTTGTTGCCATTTTTAGGTTGCCCATGATCGGTGGACAGCCGAATTTCAAAGGTTGCTCTTTGCGCACAAGAAACTTCAAGATAAATATGAGCAAATTGTCCCTGTTGTGAAGAAAACTGGTAAACTATCTAGTCCGTTTAGTTTCTCTTACCTTTGTAAGAGATTTAGTTTTTTGTGCTAACTTGTATTTTGCTGGTGCGCAGCTAGTATCAACAACCCGAATGCTCGCCTTACCAAGAAAGTTGGCGTTCTTGAAGGTTAGTTACTCCTTTTGCCTTTTAATTTGTCGACTTCTTGTTCGAGGTAAATCTTGGGTTTCTTATGACCTTCCGGCTTTGGTATAGCCGAGTTACGAACACTTGCAGCGTCGCATCAAGAATGCATATCTATGCCTGATATGATGTTGCATTTTTTAGAACAAGCTGCCGCTCACTCGGCGCAACTCAAGGAAAAAGATGACGAGATAACCCGGTTGCGCTCCGAGGTTGAATCTCTTAAGCTTTCCTAGAAGTCTGAGTTAGAGAAAGTTGATCAAGAGTTCTCTGAAGAAAAGAACCGACTAAGTCTGCAGCTACAGAAAGACAAGGAACTTCTTGATGCTGCCGAATTAAAGAATCGGGCGATGAGCGAGGAAATCATTCACTTTGAGAAGAGTAGGACCGACTGGTCTCGGGATATCCATAAAATGTTGACTTACATTCATCGTAAGTTTCTGTCTCTCGGCGAGTTATTCTTTTTCTTTTCTTATTATAACTCATATGATGTTCTTTCGTCTAGATCATTTTCCAGAAGCTAAACATGTGAGCTCCAAAGCTGTGATTTCTGCTCGCGAGCGCCGAGGTGTTCCCGTTGCTTCGAGTCAAGAGTATTCCATGGAAGATTTCCTGATTGCCATCGGCGCTGCTATTGGACCAATGAATATTATGGGAAGAGATCTGGTGCAAGCAGCTATTCGAGCCTACCATGTTATCTGGCCGAATTCGCCGGATATTGATGAAGTTGAAGTGCTTGTGGCGAGGCTAATGGCATCTCAGACTCAACTTAACCTCTAGAGGGAATTTGCTAGAAGGGCTGGTGCTGATATGGCACTTACAGCTGTTTTGTCCTGGTACAAGGATATCTCCCTCGATATTCTGATGAATATGCGCACTGGCTCTCCTTGGGTTGAGAATCCGGAGTTTGTTACTCGCCGTCAAGCCCGTGCCTTCCAGCTTATCGAGTATGCTGATCTGCATCATTGGATCGAGGGGCCGAGTTTTCTTCCCAACCCGGCTGATGATGCTGAAGCTGAAGGTGCGTCTGGTGGTGACTTGGCTGATCAAGATGAATCGGAGGATGGTTCGGATAATGCCGATGATTCCAATAATAGCTCAGATGGGGATGACGATGCTCGATCGTCTTCCAAAGGAACTGAAACCTCTCGAGCCCAAGTTGGCGTCTCCCAGCAGCGAGAGCTTGCCCCAGAGGTTACTACGGCCTCCGTCGATGCCGAGGTAACCTCTGCTGAGGCCCAAACAACCTCGGAGCGCCCAGTTCCTAAAGATACCCCTCTGAAGGAGACCGAGGTCATTCCGCCTGTGTCTGAGACACCCACGTCTGAAGCTCCTGATGCTGCTACTGCCCCTCCTACAGGTGATTCGGCCTCTGCCGGTGTCTAGGTTCAAAAACTCTTAGTCATTTAAGTCCCCGGTATGCCGGGTGTATGTTGTCTTTGAAACAATTATCCGCCTTTTGGTATAAGGTGAATCGTTTTGCATTTGGCCTCTGAGGCACTGGTAATTGGTGTTAGTCTATCTAATTGAGTAGATCTGGATCATATTTTCTCATATGACTGATTTTCGTTCGGCATCCATCTTGTGTTTCTTATGTAAACTTGGTTGTAGAGTTCTTGTTTTCGCAATTTCTCCTTGAAGTACTATGTTCTAAGCCCATAGATTGGCTTACTACCCTCCCCGAGGTATTCATTGGTAAAATGATGTAGATAGGGTACTTCCCTCATTATACCTTGACTTTCTGACGTTGTCATTCTTGTTACTATGATTTTAGAAATCATTAGTTGTTTCCTCTATGTTATTCCTCTGATGGCCGAGGCAAGCTTATATCGCATCTTGCGATTTATGATTGATTAGTCGAGGAAGTCCCTGAGTTATTGCTTGAGTTACCAAACTCTTATGTGTATGCCAAAAATCAGCGGGCAATATGAGGCAGTCCCCGAGTTATTGCTCGGGTTACTAAAGTTTCACACATGCTCAAAAAATATCAAACAACATGAGGCAGTCCCCGACTTATTACTTGGGTTGTCAAAATGTAATACATAATTCACCACAAAGAACATCATGGGGCAGTCCCCGAGTCACTGCTCGGGGTGCCAAAGTTTAATACATAGTTCAAAATAAGAAATAACATGAGGCATTCCCCGAGTCACTGCTCGGGGTGCCGAAGTTTGATACATAGTTCAAAATAAGAAACAATATGGGGCAGTCCCCGAGTCACTGCTCGGGGTGCCGAAGTTTGATACATGCTTGATATTCTGATTTGGTGCATCACGTCACAATATGCAATATAGGGCTTCTAAGTGTAGAACGGGCGAAGTAAGGCTATGTTTTATTCATCTTCGGCCTTGTTTGCCTTGTTCTTTTCTTGTGGCTGAGCACCGATCAAGTAGTATGCATCATTGTGTAATGCTTTACTCATGATAAATGGTCCTTCCCATGGGGGTGAGAGCTTGTGCATGTCGGTTGTGCATTGCACTAGCCGAAGAACTAAATCTCCTTCTTTGAAAACTCTTGGACTGACCTTTTTGCTATGATATCATCTGAGCTCTTGCTGATAAATAGCTGATCTTGATAATGCCAATTCCCTTGCTTCCTCCAGCAAATCCACATCGTCTTGCCGCGATATTTCGTTTATCTCGGCACTTGTGTACTGGACCACTCGTGGCGAGTCATGCATTATGTCTGCTGGAAGTATAGCTTCTGCCCTGTATACTAGAAAGAATGGGGTATACCCCGTCGATCTATTTGGAGTGGTCCTGAGGCTCCACAGCACTGCTGGAAGCTCCTCAATCCAGCATCCTGCCGACTTTTGCAGTGGTTCGATTAGCCAAGGTTTTATTCCTGACAATACCAGTCCATTTGATCTTTCTACTTGCCCATTAGATGCCGGGTGAGACACTGAGGAAACATCTAGTCTTATGTGTTTCTCTTGGCAGAATCTAGCAAAAGCTCCATCAGCGAAGTTTGTTCCATTATCCGTGATAATACTGTGTGGGTATCCATATCTCAAGATAATATCTTTGAGGAATTTCAGTGCTGTGAGTCCGTCACATTTTCTTATCGGTTTCACTTCTATCCACTTTGTGAATTTGTCCACCATGACCAGAATATGAGTCATTCCGCCTCGGGCAGGCTTGAATGGACCTACCATATCCAAACACCATACAGAAAAGGGCCAAGTGATTGGTATTGTTTTTAACTCGGACGAAGGCAGATGTATCTTGCTGGCGTCTCTCTGGCAACCATTACACCTCTCTACCAATTCTTTTGCTTCCTTCAACGCAGTTGGCCAATAAAACCCACGCCTAAATGCTTTGTCCACTAGGGCTCTGGACGAGGCGTGATGCCCACATTCTCCCTGAAGTATATCCAAAAGTATTTCCTGTCCTTCTGCCGAGTCAACGCATCATTGCAGTATGTTCGTGACACTTCTCTTATACAACTCATTGTTTATGATCATGTAGGCTTTTGCTCTTCTCACTATCTGTCTAGCCAGGACCTCATCGGCAAGATTTCCTCTTTAAGGAATGAGAATATGGGTTGTGCCCATGTCGGCGTAATTTTCTCCAGGAAAACTATGTTGTCAATTTCCATAATTTCCGCCAACATAACATCTTTGGGATTTTAGCTGTTCACCCGTGGGTTGGCCGAATTAACCCTTAAGTAATTTGGGTCATATTCTTTGTCAATTTCCATTGGGATATTTCCTTCTATCTGTTCTGCCGAGATACGAATTGACTCGGATTCTGGCGAAGGTGTAATCGATGGTTTTCTCAGGTGCTCCAGAGCTATGCCTGGGGGAAGTGACTGCCTAGTCGATCCGAGTTTTGATAGTGTATCCGCGGCGTCATTTTCCGCCCGAGGTATGTGATGAAACTCACACCCGTCAAAATAACCACTGATCTTTTGCACATGAAACCTATATAGGGCCATATTCGCATCTAGTGTGTCCCAATTTCCTGATACTTGCTATACTACGAGGTCTGAATCCCCGTAACATAGAATCTGACGTATGCCAATCTCTTTTTCCATCTTCAGGCCATGGACCAGTTCTTCATACTCGGCAACATTATTTGATGCAGCGAAATGTATCTGCAGCACGTATCTCAGCTGATCTTTTTTTGGTGAAGTCAGTACTATTCCTTCTCATAGCCCATTTCTTAGCTTGGACCCGTCAAAATGCATTGTCCAATAGTTTGGATCTGGTAATTGGGGCTCATAATGTACCTCGGACCAACCACAAAGAAGTCGGCCACTGCCTGAGACTTAATTGCATCTCGCCTATCAAATTGCGGAGCATAAGGCGATAAATCAATTGCCCATTTTGCTATTCCGCCACTTGCATCTTTGTTGCTTAATATCTCGGCTATGGGTTCTTCACAAATCACTTTTATCGGATGTTCTTCGAAGTAGTGTTTGAGTTTTTTCGCCGACATGTATACTCCATAAGCCATCTTCTGGTAGTGCGGGTAATTCTGCTTTGAGGCCGATAATACCTCACTTTGGTAATATACAGGCCTTTGAACTGATTTATCCTCTTCATTCCGTTCCACGACAACTACCGCACTTACCACTCTGTTAGTAGCTGCCACATAGAGTAGCATAGGCTCTTTTGACAATAGGGAAGCCAAAATCAGTGTTGTGACCAACATATTTTTTAACTCATGAAATGCATTATCGGCTTGCGGTGTCCAGATGAACTTGTCAGATTTTTTCATGAGTTGGTATAGAGGTAATGCTTTTTCCCCTAGACGACATACGAATCGACTCAGAGAAGCAAGACATCCTGTAAATGTTTGTACATCGTTCAGACACCTCGGCAATTCCATTCTTTCAACTGCTCGGATCTTAGTTGGATTTGCCTCTATACCTCGGCTGGACACGAGAAAACCGAGTAATTTTCCAGCCGGCACACCAAAGGTACATTTTTCCGGGTTAAGTTCCATTTGTAACCTTCTCAGGTTTGCGAATGTCTGCTGAATATCTTCAAGGAGCGTTTTGCTCTCTTTGGTTTTTAACCACATCGTCTACATATACTTGCACATTTTTCCTATCTGGTCATGTATACACTTTTGCATGCATCTTTGGTATGTTGCTCCTGCATTACGCAGGTCGAATGGCATGGTGCGATAGCAATAAGACCCGTACGGGGTGATAAACACAGTCTTTATTTGATCAGCCGGGTTTAACGGTATCTGGTGGAAACCAGAATACGCGTCTACAAATGATAACAGCTCACAGCCTGCGGTCGAATCAATGACTTGGTCTATCCTAGGTAAAGGAAAATGATCTTTGGGACACGCCTTATTGAGGTTCATGTAATCTATGCACATTGGCCATATGACGGCTACATTTGGGTCATCCTTTTTCTTTTCTACCAACACCGGATTTGATAGCCAATCCGGGTGAAGCACTTCCATGATAAACCCGGCTGCAAGGAGCCGCGCTTTCTCCTGTCTTCGGCGAAGTGGCGGAGAGGTTGCTTCACCGGCCTTGCTACTGGCCTTACATGCAAAGAGTTCTCAGCCAACTCCCTCGGAACACCTTGCAGGTCCTGAGTTGACCATGCAAATATATCCCGATTCTCTAGGAACTTTCCTATTTGGTGAGCTCGCTTTCCTATTTGGCATCTAGGCCAGCACCAATCGTGATGGTGCGCTCTGGGAACTGATCATCAGTCTGGATCTTCTTCGTCTCCTTAGTTGGCTGGAAAGATACACTCCCATGCGGATTGGCTAATGCAGGCCTATTAAGCTGTGCCGACTGAGCCAGAGCTGCCACTTTCTGAATCCTTCTTTTCTCTCTTGCAATTACCAATGACTCGGCCAGGTTTGACCCGGCCGAAGCACATTCCATCGATTTTCTGCAATCACCTACCACTGTTATTACCCCCTGAGGCCCTGGCATCTTCATTATCAAGTAGGTAATGTGACAGCTGCTCATAAACTTAGCCAATGCTGGCCGTTCAAGTAAAGCATGATAGCAACTTTCTAGGTCTACCACCTCAAACTCCAGATTCTCAGCTCTGCAATTCTCTCTTGTGCCGAATAACACATCTACTCGGACCTTCCCAATGGGTTCGCAGGAGAGCCCCGGCACTATCCCATGGAATGTGGTCCTTGTGGGCTGCAACATATTCTGTGTTATTCCGAGCTTATGCATTGTATCCTTGTACATGATGTTGATACTACTTTCATTATCAATGAGTACCTTTGATAACTTCACATTAATGCTAGGCCCTACAAACGTCGGATCCAGTACCAATGCATACGATCCTGGGTTCGGCATTATCTTCGGGTGATCTTTTTTGCTCCAGGTTATCTCTTGATCGGACCATGGAATGTACCTTGGTACTGCCGGCATAACTGCATTCACTTCCATATGCCGGCGCTGTATGCTCTGTCTATCTTGTTGTTCTGTTGTGAACACACAATAGGATTGGTGATGTTCCCTGTAGTCATTACGTCCATTGTTCCCGGGGTTTCCTCTTCCATCTTGATTTTGATTTACCACTTGGTGTACTACATCCCTCCGGTCCGAGTTATCGTACCTCGGAGGGGGTGGTGGTAACATTAGCTGTTGCGCATTTGCCCCGGTTAGCTGTGGCTGCTACTGTTGATGTACTTGATGAGGAGGTGCTTGTATGCCCACCGGATTTCCCATTGCATTTTTCATCAAAGCGCATTGGCGAGTGGTGTGATTGGCTGGTTTGGCCGGGTTAGGCATGTGGAACTTACACGGTTGATCCAAAATGGATTCAAATGTGTACTTTGGCCTTTCCTGCCATTGCTTCTTCTGTTCTGGCCTCCACTGCCTCTTCCCTTGGTTCCTCGGTGTCCACTGCTAAGGACCATTCTTCTGTCGCTGATTGTTCCCATGACTCGGCTGACCCTGCACAACTGCTGCCAGATGATTGGAAGCATATCTGTAATCCGGCCTCTCGTCCCTTCTTCTGCCTCGGTACTCATTGCGCTGTGATGATCCGGCTCCATCTCTAGCATAATGATCCTGCTGCTCCCGATGTTCTGCCAACATTAACTCTGGTTGAGTCGGATCCCCTAAGGCGTACGAATCTGCTATCCTGATGGTTTCCGCCAATGTGGTTGGCATATCTCTCTGCAACCTCTGCCATAGCACGCTTGCATATCTGCAGCCCTGAGCAAACCAGGCTATCGCTTGAGATTCTATGACTCCTTCGCATGAGTTTCTGAGGTTGCACCATCGAGTCAAGAATTCTCGATCTATTTCATTTGGCTTCTGCTTGCACATTGTGAGCTGTTATGGCATGTTCGGCCTCATATATGTACTGGTGAATTGCTGAAAAAAAATTCTTCAAAATCCAACCAACAGTTGATACTTCCTGTTGGTAAATTGTTTAGCCATACTCTGGCTGGTCCTTCCAGCATTTGTGGGACGTATCTTACCACCCATCGTAAATTTCCGCCAACTATTTTCACTGCCGTGGCATAGTCAATTAACCAATCTTGTGTCTTCATACTCCCATTGTACGTTTTCGTGCCCCTTGAAAACTGGAAGTTCAGCAAGGGTGGTTCGCCCATGATCCGAGGTCCAAAACACGCTAGACCAGGTGGCCCCTGTTCTTCTAACAGCTCGGACCGATACAATCTGTCCAGCTTCAATCTTGCGTCAGTCGACGGCAAGTTTCTATAGATAACTCTCTCTTGTACTCCATAGTGATTTTGTCCACCATGCTCTGCATAATCCATGTCCGAGTAGCCATCATTGTATCTATCATTCGCCTGATTTTGCGGAGCTGGTCTCGCTTCTCGCTCTACCCGAGGCTCATACCTCCGCTAGGGCTCCTGCGGGGGGTATCTCCTCCCTTTCCCTAGGTTATTATTATCATGGTTTCCCCTTTCGGGGTTTCCGTGTTCTCTGTTGGCACGGTCGGGGTTTCTATCACCACTGTTACCTCGGCTCGTATTGCCTCTATTCTCATTGACCTTTCCGGCCACTGCCGGATCATACGGGACAATTTGCTTATTTCTTTTTCCCGAAGTCACTGGTCTGTCTTTTCGCGCATTGTTTCCTGGTGAGGATGCTGCTGCCGCAGATAGTGCGGGGCAGCTCCTGCCGAATGAACCACTAAGCATTTCCTCATTCTGCTAGTTCGCAATGCGTACCGGCTCATTTACTCTTTCTTGTTGTTTTTGCCAGGCTTCCCCGCTTAACCCTTCCAACTCCAGGGCTGTGGCATTCGCTGCCCTGAGGTTCTTTGCCGGGTACTATACCTCGGCAAGCCTGGATCGACTGAATAATCTAGATGAGCCTCGTGTTATTTGTTGATATCATTCATGAGGTTTTTTCCTCTTAATCTTAACTTATCTACTCGGTCAGGGGTCACTTCTAGTTTGTTTGCCCTAGCGTACTCTCGCAGGGTCCTGTTTAAGGATTCTCGCAAAGCTGACACCTTTTTTCCTCTACTAGCACTTTCTGTCTAGTTTATTCTAAATCCGCCCGTGCATTTGCTGGGTCAAGTATCGGCGCTATGGGCGTAGTTAGGTTATCTATAGTTGCCTGAAGGATATTCTCTGGTCTCTCTAGAGGTGGCCATCTTACCCTTGACGCCTTAGGAGTCACATCCTGCGCCTCGGCCGCCCTGGTTGCTGGTGGATCTACCTCGGTGGGTTTTGGAGATGCCTGCTTCTTGGCTACCTGTCCTCGTGTTGCCGGGTCTTTTCTTGGTCCGGCGCCTGCTCCTGCTGCTGGTGTCGGGGCCGTCATCATCACCTCGACGCTGCCTACGAGGCGAACTCCACGCGGACCTCTAGCAGCACAGAGGGGAGGTTCTCCCGCCTCGATGACTCGACACGGGTAGATGCAGGAAGTGTCGACGCCGACATAGACCTTGTGAGCGCCTTTGTTGATGAAGACTCCGTTGTGCGGATGTTTTTCCTCCTAAAGTTGTCGACGTTATCGCTGAAATAGTCCTAGATATCAAATCTCTGGACTAAGCCAGAAACAACCCGCTCGCCGGTGTGGATGAAGTTTCCCGTCCGGATCTTGACTCCATCTAGCACCGCTGCTGGCCCCACGGTGGGTGCCAACTGTCGTGGTGGTGGCATGGCAGATGCCATGGGTAGGCTAAAGTATGGGGCCAATGGATGCTAGAGGGATCCGGGGAGGGAAGATGTAGTGATTTCTACACTCAAATGACTAACAAGTAGATCTTTATTCCTCCTCTCAAGGACTACAGATGCTCCTCGAGCTGTATCAAAGGGAAGAATAGAACTACTACACGATCCCTTCGGCCTATAAATGAATCGATCCCCCTCTCTAGATCCCGTACCCCTCCTTATAAAGGGGTTCCTTGACTCCTTCTAGGGATGACGTGGCAAGCATATTATTGGAATATGCTTGTCCCAAAGTGGTAACTCGTCGGGCTCCATTCTGTGCCCCCCTTCTATCGGTGGCAAGGTTCCAGAGGCCCTAACATGTGTTCCTTGGTCTTCCTCACTGTCACCTCCGTGACGCTTGTCTGCCCCTCTGCAGCTCTGCTCTTTGTCCTTAGCGCTTGGCTCTGTCTAGATTCCTCCTAGCCAGCAACTAGGGTTTAACCATAGGCTCCTCCTTCTCTTGCAAGTCTCATGTTACTCGGCCTCATCTCGCATAACTCGGCTTGGCCTTCACCTGCATACAAGTCGATCAGCCTTATTAGGCCGACATAGCTCATACGTCGGCCGAGTAAGGCATTACTCATTTTATATTTGCTAAGGCTCAACCTATCTCGGCCGGATCTTGCATGATTCGGCCGACACAGTCAGTAATTCGGCTTAAGGAAAGGGAGACTCCTTTCTTCTTTACCCTATCTTGACCCTATCCGGGGTCACCCCCGCCCCAACAATTGTCGAGTTGTAAATTGAATCTTCTCTGTGGTGGTAGAGACAGACACCCGCAAAGCCACTTGTGCAATGCAAGTTGCACACTGAGCATGGAGCAAGTCTCATGTATGATGACATGTAGGGTTAGCCCGGGCTGCTTCATCCCACCATCCCGCAAAATACAAAGTACACAAAAAGCAAGAGACAACAAAAGCATCAACACCCATAAAACCATTGTGTTCTACTCGTGCAACAGATCTACGCATAGACACGGGTCTGATACCACTTAGGGGTTCGCATCATGGAAAACAAAAAATTTCTATCGTGAGAACACACAAAAGCCAAGATCTAATCTATGAGATCGGTGCAACGAGTTTGTAGAGTACTAACCCTCGTAGATCCAAATTGTTTAACAAGATCGGATTCTCGTGGTTGATGTAGACGTTCACTTGTCGCTCAATATCGCGAAGACGATCCTTATGGCGCCATGTTCTGGTAGCGCTTCCGCAGTTGGTGACACGTACGGTACTCGATGAAGACCTTCCTATCCCTTGTTCCAACAGGCAGCAGAGGCTGTACATCTCCTCGTGATTCCAGCAGCACGACGGTGTGGTGGTGGAGGTGGAGGAGTTGATCCTGCAGGGCTTTGCCTAAGCCAGAGCATGTATGGTGGATTAGAGAGAGCTTCGGCGGCTAAGGTTTAGACACCAAGGGGACGAGCTAGAGCCGACGGCTAGAGCTAGGTCTAGGCGGAGGTGGCTTTAAGCTAGGGTTTAGGGTGCCAGCGACTTGGGAGGGGCGGCGGCCTAGGGTTTGTGGGGTGAGGCCAAGGGGCGCCCCACCCCCTCCTTTTATAGGCGGGAGAGGCGAATAGGAGTAAGCCGAGTCCTCCCCAACTCCCTCTTGGTGGCCGACGGTTTGGGGAGGGAGAGGGGAACCTCTCTAGGTTTCCTCTCTTCCCTCCACTAGGCTTTTGACTTTCAATGTTGGGATTAGACTTTCCAAATTGGAGTTTGACTAGTCAAACTAGAGTTTGATTATTTCTCTTCACATTGCCCATCCAAGTGACCTAGGGTATGATGCAACCATTCCACATTGTCATGGCACATTCATGTACCCCCCTTCGGGGTGGTGGAGCTTCCAGAACCTTCTAGAAGCTTCTGGTGAAAACACCGAAAACTTTTCTGAACCCCGGAAATTGACTTTCCTACTATGAATCTTATTCTCCGGACCATTCCGGATCCCCTCTTGATGTCCCGGATCCAATCCGAGATTCCGAAAAACATTCGGTCTCCAACTCATATTCCATATCTACTAAACAACATTGAATCCTTAAGTGTGTCTCCCTATGGTTCGTGAATTATGCAGACATGACCGAGACACTTCTCTGATCAATAACCAATAGAGGAAACTGGAAATTCATATGGCTCCCACATATTTCTAAGATTACTTTGTGATCGAATGAACCATTTACATATGATACTGGTTCCCTTTGTCGCGTGATACTTTACTTATCCGAGGTTTGATCGTCGGTATCTCTATGCCTAGTTCAACCTCGTTACCAATAAGTACTCTTTACTCGTTCCATGATATGACATCTCTTGTGACCTAGTCACATGCTTGCAAGCCAATTGGATGACATTCCACCGAGAGGGACCAGAGTATATCTATCAGTCATATGGATGGACAAATCCCACTCTTGATCCATGTGCCTCAACACATAATTTCAAAATACCTAATGCCACCTTTATAACGACCCAGTTATGAAGTGGTGTTTGATGTTATCAAAGTATTCATCCGGTGATGGTGATTAACATGATCTCATGGTCAGGTTACTATGTATTTGAAATCTTGTAGCAAACAAACTCTAAATTACTTGATCTTACGCTACGCTTATTATAGGAGTTTGTCCATCATACCATTCTCCTAATAACATGATCTTGTTATTAATAACATCTAATGTCCATGATTAGGAAACCATGATTATCTATTAATCAACAAGCTAGTTTAACAAGAAGCTTTACTAGGGACTTCTTTTATGTTTATAAAACACACAAGTATTAATGTTTCCGTTTAATACAATTATAGCATGGGATGTAAACATTTATCATAAACAAAAATATATAATAATAACCATTTTATTATTGCCTCTTGTGCATATCTCCAACAACTATGGATCCAATGGCATACTTGTAGATCTTTTTGCTAGCCCAAAAAAATCCTATACAAGCAAAGATTATTTATCCAAATACCCATAAAACCAATTCCCACGGCGTACACCATACATACATATATAGCATCAGTGATATCCCAAGTATATTTATCATGTGCCTTGTTTTCTTTAGCTTCCAAATAATATTGCTCTTATGGTTATGGTTGTCATAGAGAAGTTGGTTGTGGGGTGACCACAAACTTTAAGGCACAACCACCAAAGGTGGTGATGATTTATGAAACATAATATGGTTTTGTAAGATAAAAATTGGAAGGAATGATAACAAGGGGACATGGGATACTCTTGTTCTACTTAGTAATCAACGAGTAAACTGTGGGTCATGTGTATTTTAATACATAGGCTCTAGGGAAAAGTGTTGGAAAGGTAGGAACCCGAGGATTCATCTAGCCATGGAAAGTGAAAAGCAAAGGTTGTTTTAGAGCATATGACATGATTTGGAGACCCATGAATAAGGTTTATACTGGGTACTAGGAGGGAAAGACCGTTAACTGGTGCCATATAAAAAATGGTGAAAGTGTTCGACAAAAGTTGAACTTAGTCGTGTCTATCTTGTTATAATTATTCTCTTCTTTCAACTAGAAAGATGCTAATGATAGGTGTAAATGGAACCAAACACTAATTATGAACTATTGATCAATCATAAACTTAATGAAATAGAGTTTGGAAGCTAAATAGGCCTTTGCACATGTTTAATCCATTCTTACTTTCGGTATGAGATATAGAAATATCTTAAGGGAAGACATAAAACTAAGGACTGAGTCTTCCGGATCAAGGGCATGAAACTAAGAAGTAACCCAAAGTAGAAAGGCATAAAAAACACATGACAATGATAGGAATGATTCTTCCAATAATTATATAGGTTCATCTAAGTATGCTTGAAGGTTTCTTTATCTCTCATTTGTTTGAACACAAGTCTACTTATTATTGAGAATGTTTGTAGAGTGCGAAATATATCACTTTATAGCCCACTTGCTTGTTGTTATTTATTAAAAATTAAACTTAGTGAACTTTGTGTGGCAATGAAAAATAAGAAAAGCAAGATACCCAAATTCCATGTTAGTTTTATCACCTTTGTGCTTGAGGACGATCATATGCTAAGCTTGGGGATGTTTGATGCATGTAAAATGCATCCATGAACTTTGTTGTTTATTGCTTCAAAATTATTATTATTTTGAAATATTATTATATTTATTGGTACTAACCTACTAATAGTTGCAAAAGTGCACAAGTTCTTGTTTTACACCTTTTTTGTGGAGGAAACACACAAATATGGAAGGAAACCGTGCATTATGGAGAAATCTGAAAATTCCTGAAATCTGACCCTACAGAACTCTTTTCGCAGATTGCCAGAAACGACCCCGAAGATGGCGTCTAATGGAAAACATCTAGATAGGAAAGTTGTGGGAAATTTTATATGCAACAATTTAGATATAAAATTCGCCCCAATCGGAGTCTGGATGCATTTTTATGGCCATATTACTGTGAAGGACAGAAGCAATTTTGGGACTCCGAAAATATGTGACGTGGTTGACTCAAACTCCTTCCATATTTGATAATTTTGGCCTAACCACGACTAGATGGACTCACTAAGGACAGAGGGGAATCCTATGGAGGTTCTATAGATGCCCAAGATCCCTTGATCCAAGGGGAATCCATCATATGGCCAAGATTGCATCTCCACCACTATATATTGAGAGGAAACCATATTTTTGGAGGAATACATCCATAGACACGAAAATCCCCCTCATTGGCAGCCCCCAAGGAGGGGGAGAAGCTCCTCCACACCATCACCATCTCAAAGGAATAAGAAGGTGCAACGGGCATCCATGCCCTAGGGCCGGCGCCACCCTAGGGAGCCGCTGGGGCGTCGCCTCTCCTCCACTGTGAGGACCTCTCCATGGCATACTCGTCAGCAATACCACGACAGTTGGCGCCCACCATGGGGCAAGAGGCGCTTCAGGCTCTTCAGCGGGTGAGGACAAAGATCTTCGCGGGAATCGGCGAAACCGTAGCCATCGATCGCGTTCTCTTCTCCGGCAATGTTCTGATCGTCCCTCCTGACGAGTTCTAGATCCCGGCGAAGACGAACCCTACGCGGTGTTCGATCGTTCCTATCAAAGACATCCACCTCTTCATCGGCGAAACCGACTTGGGCACTAGTTCCCTGGGAGTCGGAGGAGCACCAAGGCCCGCACAGACCTCCTACAGGCAGGATACGTTCGCGGAAGGATCGATGTCGGAACTCTCTTTGGAGTTTGCCGGCAAAAATCAGAAAAATTCAAGGCCCACCCAAACCGCCCCTGTCCAGGATATAAAGGTGGAAGATCGCTGCAAGTCCGCCGGCTTCGCCCGTGCGTCTGGACAGCAGAGATCCAAGTTCGTCGGCATGGTTACCATCTTTGATCTGGCGCGTTCAGAGAGAGGGCGAAAACCCCCATGATTACCTTGCCAGGTGGCTCCTTATACGAGCCGATCTGGCCCACTACCCTGATGATAATGCCATATATCACTTCGTGGAAGGACTGGACCGTGGCATGCTTCTCTGACATTCTCTAAGACGGCAGTAGGCGTCGGGATGCCTTACCCTTGAAGAGATGGTAAGCACCGTCAACAACTACACGGAGGCTGACGCAGCAGCCCAGAAAGCGCTTGCGCTCATTGACGGAGATCCTCCGATTCAGCCACCGCCACCACCTCCTCCGGCCGCCACCTCCAGTCATCGTCGTTGCTGTTGCACCTCCACCGCCCATCATCGAGGAAGTCCTGGCACCCTCCGACTCTGTTATTGACGCGCTTTATGCTGACTTCAGTGAAGATTCAGAGGAGATAGATTTCAGTCCAGAAGAGCTAGACTCCGCCATGGAGGAGATGGAGGAGGAGTACACGCGCGACGAGCAAGCCAACAATGTCGTCACGTCTCGAGGGGTGTTCGTCACCATTGGGACGGCGATGGGTGAAGATCAACCCAGACGAGCTCCACCTACAGCGCTGGAGAAGGGGAAGGGGCCACTTATTGCTGCTGACGATGATCCCGCAAAGGTCATGCCTCCTCCGCCTAACCCAGTGCAGCAGCAGGAACTCGGCACCGGCCCGAGCAACAATAATACCGCAAACTTGCCGCCTCCAACATCTACGTCTGCAGCAGCCCAAGTTACTCCACATGATAGAGTGATGTACGGCAATCTCCTTGTCGATCCACTGACCATTGCTCATATCCGGAACGTGACCCAGCTTGACGAGAAGCGCCAGCAGCTGCTGGAGGAAGCGCAGGCCATCACGGAGCAAGTCTCTAAGCTAGATCGAGATCTGGTCAACGCGCATAAGTCCACAGAGAAAGCTAGAGCAATGAAGGCCGAGTACAAGACTTTGCTGCAGCAGCAGAAGGCCAAGAAAGCTCCGTCTCACATCATCAACGATCCTGGTGTACGGCGAAACCTAGGATGGGCTCCCTCGAAGCCGGCACAAGCCAAGACATACATTGACAGTGAAGGCAAGCAGGTGATGCCCACCCCACTCCTTAACCTCGCCGCTGCCAAGACCCTTCTGGAGCAGGATAGATCGCCCGAGGCAGTGGAACAGGTCTATGACCTAGTAGCCAAGGCGGTGAAGCAGCAGGAAAAGGCCACCTCTCAGAGGATTGAGTCCGACCTTTGCCAATCTAGCCAGTATAAGCCGCCAAGGGACAGATCTCCTCTTGATGTCGGGTGCCAGACGGGTTCATCAGAACGAAGACGGAGGGATGCGCGCAACAGGAAGGATGCTATCCCCATATCCTCCGCCCACGGAGACAAGGCCCGACCTCGTCGCCCATCTCCACCGCCCCGGTCCCCTCGACATCGCGAAGATCACAAGGCTCACCATCGTACGAATATGCCCCCACCAAAGCAGTGCGGCATCGTCATCCGCGACAACACGGAGCAGACCCGTCATGATGGAGAGCGCAACCAAGGACACAGGAGCAGGTCACGCCATGACCCTCCGCGTCCGACAAGCAACCGCGACAGGCGTGAGGCATCGCAGGAGGGTAACAGCAAGAAGGCTAACCCACCATGACCTCCGCCTCCGTCACCACCAAGCAGTCACCATGGCGGAGGAGGCCCGTGTCATTCACGCCCATCCCCTGTTGACAAGAAGAAGAACCCGGAGCCATACGATGCACTTTCGCGGATCGATAAGATCCACGAGGCCCGGGAAGGCCATAACTGGGGCCACGTTGCTTTGGACCTGCAATACGGTCTGCAACTTACCCCAAAGTTTTCCGGATTGACAAGACCATCAAGCCCTATGACGTCACCGCCAAGCCAGCCACATGGTTGCAGGACTACGGCAACATGGTGGAGATTGCCGGAGGCAACCCCAACATCATCAAGTAACTCCCTTTAATGTTGGCGGGCATGGCCCATCAATGGATCGAAGACTTGCCGGAGAAATCTATCTACAACTGGTTGGACATGCAAGAAGCGTTCACCAAGAACTTTCAGGGTACATACAAGCGCCCCTGCACTGTGGGCGATCAACAGCGGTGCGTGCAAGAGAAAGACCATACATCTCGCGCCTACCTCTCCCGCTGGCTGGACATGAAGAATTCCTACGCAGGAGTGCACGCTCAGACCGCCATGGCCGCCTTCATCGATGGGTTGGAAAGGGGCACGTTGCTCCGACATAAGCTGAAGCGCTTGCAGGACAATCACCAGCTTGACTTGAACCAGTTGATTCAGTTGGCTAGTGAGTTCGCAGCTGCCGACGACGATGATCGTGGCTCCTTGCCGGCAACGGCTGTTCCAACCTAAGCGCGGAGGAACAGCAGTACAAAGCGGAAAACCGCTCTAGAAGAAAATCAATCTACCGACATGGTCGCTATGATTTTTGCAGGACGAGGTGATGGCGGACAACGTGGCCGAGGAAGGGGCGCTAGTTGTGGGCAGCAACGAGGAAGTGAAACTACCTCGGCGCCGCTCTGCGTTCCCCAAACCTACGAGGAGTACCGCGATATGTCGTGCCTCATACACCTCGACGTCAACGGCAAGGCCACCCATACCAATCGACACTGCAAGTTCGTCAATGAACTCAAGGAAGACCCGGAGTCCGGCTACAAGCGAAGTCGGAAGAACAGACCGCGAGGCAAGGGCAAGGGGAAGAAAAAGGAGGAGGAGTCCAAGGATTCAAGTGACATGGATGAGGACGTAGACCCCAAGCACGCCGCCAAGAGCGACGACAAGGGCAAGAACCCCTTCGCGAAGAAGGCGTCAGTCTACCACACTTTCCTTGGCACCCCCACCGTCCGACAACAGAAGACCTCTCTGAGGATCCTGATGGCTACTCTCCCCCCAGTTCCCTAGTACATGCGCTGGTCGGAGGTTCCAATTACTTGGGACAGGACGAACCACCTAGACCTTATCCCTACGGAGAACCAGTACGCCATGGTCATCAACCCCTTGATTGACGGCGTAGAGTTTACCAAGTGTATGGTGGATAGTGGAAGCAGCATCAACATCATGTACCTGGATACACTGCAGAAGATGAACTTGACGGAGGCAAACCTAAGGCGGACCAACACCATCTTCCACGACGTAGTTCCTGGTTAGGAGGCTCGGTCCCTTGGGTGCATCACACTTCAGGTTGCCTTTGGCGATGTTAATAATTACCGCTAAGAGCGCATGACCTTCGAGGTGGTCCCCTTCAAGAGCGTGTACCATGTCATATTTGGCCGCGACATATTCCACACGTTCATGGCCAAGCCATGCTTCGTCTACAACAAACTCAAGATACCCGAACCAAATGGTGTTATCACCGTATTCGGAAGCTTTACCAAGGCAAGGGACTGCGAGATCAATGAAGCAGCTGTTGCAGAAGCTGTCCTCTATAGCGAAGAGTTCAAAGAGATCCAGAGCAAGGTCGATGACTCAGAGATGCCCGCGTCGAAGAAGCAGATCTCCGACTCTGCTCTAGCGTTCAAGGCCGCCATCGAGACCAAGCCGGTGGAACTTGTGGTAGGCGATGCCTCCAAGGTCACCGCTAGTGGGACGAACCTGGATCCCAAATAGGAAAGCGCGCTCGTCGAGTTCCTCCGTGATAATAGGGACATCTTTGCCTGGCAACCTGCCAACATGAAAGGTGTACCTAGGGAACTTGCCAAGCACAGCCTAAACATTGATCCAAAATCCAAACCAGTGAAACAACCTCTATGATGCTTTGGAGATGAGAAGAGACGCGCCATTGGCAAAGAGATAGCTAGGTTACTTAAGGCTAGATTTATCCGAGAAGTCCTTCACACCCAATGGGTGGCCAATCCTGTACTTGTCCCAAAAAAGGGAACCAATGAATTAAGAATGTGTGTTGATTACACCGGCTTGAACAAAGCATGTCCCAAAGATCCGTTTGCTTTGCCTCGCATTGACCAAGTCATTGACTCGACGGCTGGCTTGGAACTTTTGTGTTTTCTCGATGCATACTCAGGATACCACCAGATCAAGATGAGCACGTCGGACCAATTGGCCACTTCGTTCACTACTCCATATGGCACGTTTTGCTATGTTACTATGCCCTTTGGGCTGAAAAACGCAGGTGCTACGTACCAGCGGACAATGCAACGTTGCCTTCATGACCAAATTGGTCGGAATGTTCACGCCTATGTGGACGATATCGCAGTGATGTCTAAAAAGTCAAACGACTTAATCTTCGACTTAAAAGAAACCTTTGATAATCTCCAGAAATACAACATGATGCTTAACCCTAAGAAGTGCGTCTTCGGGGTTCCAGCCGGTAAATTGTTGGGTTTCATCATTTACCAGCGCAGAATCGAGGTCAACCCGGAGAAAATCAAGGCCATCTTGAACATAAACCGTCCAACATGCCTAAAGGACATTCAACGACTAACAGGTTGTGTTGCAGCAGTTAGTCGGTTCGTCAGTCGACTTGGAGAGAAGGCTCTGCCGCTATACAAGTTGCTGAAGAAAGTGGACAAATTCACATGGACGGACGAGGAAGATGCAGCATTGAAGCAGCTCAAGGAGATTCTTTCCTCAGCGCCTATCCTTGCAGCGCCCGAGCCTGGAGAACCCATGTTAATCTACATGGAGGCAACCAACCGAGTAATCAGCATCGTCGTCGTGGTAGAGCGGAAGGAACCAGGCTATGAGCACGGAGTTCAACGACCAGTTTACTATGTGAGCGAGGTCTTGACGGAGTCCAAGCAGCGTTACCCGCACTACCAGAAGATAGCTTATGGAGTATTCCTTGCTTCTTGGAAGTTGGGGCATTACTTTCAGGAGCACCCAATCACAGTGGTGAGCAAGAATCCACTGTCCGACATTATCAACAACAGCGACGCTACAGGAAGGGTCGCGAAGTGGGGCATTGAACTTTCCGCGTTCGAGATCACTTACAAGAGACGCGACGCTATCAAGTCACAAGCCTTGGCGGATTTTGTTGCAGATTGGATGGAGATGCTAGCTGCTACTCCGTTGCCGGAACCAGAGTACTGGGTGATGCACTTTGACGGATCAAAGCTGCTCAACGGCTCGGGGGCAGATGTATTGCTACATTCACCAACAGGAGACAAGCTACACTACGTTCTGCAGATCCACTTCGAGGCTACAAACAACATGGCGGAGTATGAAGAACTCATTCACAGACTACGTGTAGCCAAGGATATTGGCATCAAGCGCATAGTTTGCTGTGGAGATTCTGACTTGGTTGCCCAGCAGGTGGCTGGCACCTAGAATGCGTGGAACCCTATGATGGCGGCATATCGAGACTAAGTGGACGAGATAGCAAAGAGCTTCTTGGTCTACGAAGTCAAGTATGTACCTAGGGAGCAAAACGAGGCGGCTGATCTGCTGTCTAAGCTAGGATCAGGGCGTAAGAAAATTCCGCCAGGAGTTTTCCTAGAGCACCTGCGCACACCATCCGTGAAGGGAGCCGACATCGGCAACCCGGATAGAGATGACTCTTTCGTCAACATGGTGACCAAGGTCCCTCCGGCTTGGACAAAACCGTTCATGGAATATCTCGAACACGGAACTTTGCCTGACGACGAGGTCGAAAGACGGCAAATAGTACGACGAGCAAAGGGTTATACCATAATCAATGGGAAACTCTACAAAAGGAGCACTACTGGTGTATACCTATAGTGTGTTTCCCAGCTAGAAGGTATGGAAATCCTACGTGAAATCCATCTCAGAGATTGCGGGCATCACGCCGCTCCTCGATCGTTGGTCGCGAAAGCCTTTCGGCAAGGATTCTACTGGCTGACCGCGAAGGCGGACACCGACAAGCTGGTTGAGACATGCATGGGATGCCAGTATTATGCCCGACAACCACATGTTCCTGCTGAAGAATTGCGAACAATACCAATAACTTGGCCGTTTGCAGTCTGGGGGCTAGACATGGTGGGACCGTTACAGATGGCACCTTGTGGGTTTACGCATCTGCTTGTAGCAGTTGATAAATTCACTAAATGGATAGAAGCTAAACCCATTAGAAAGCTTGATGGGGCAACTGCCCTCAGGTTTGTCTGGGATCTAGTGGTGAGATTTTGTCTCCCACATAGCATTATCACCATAATGGCAGCAATTTGTCACTCGGAGAAGTGGAGGCTTATTGTTGGTATAAAGGCATCCGACTTGACCTTGCATCTGTGGCACACCCACAATCCAATGGACAAGTTGAGCGGGCCAATGGATTAATTCTGCAGGGAATCAAGCCACGTCTTGAGGCACTGCTACATAGAGCAGCTGGAGCCTGGGCGGAAGAATTTCCATCTATGTTGTGGAGTTTACGAACTACACCCAATAGATCCACCGGCTACACCCCTTACTTCATGGTATATGGAGCAGAATCCATCCTGCATTCCGACATCCTTCACGATGCACCAAGAGTTGCCGCCTACGACGAAGATGACGTTGAAGAATCCAGACGCCTAGATGTGGACCTTCTCGAGGAGGAGTGTGTTTTGGCATGCCAAAGATCCGCCAACTACCAGCAGAAGCTACGCAGCTACCATAGTCGCCGCGTTCGTCATCGCTCGTTTAAAGAGGGGGATTTGGTGCTCCGACTTAAGTAGAAGAAGTCACACAAATTATACCCGCCATGGGAAGGATTGTTCATCATAAGCAAGGCGCTACTCAATGGGTCTTACTACCTCGTTGACAATCGTGAACTGAAGGATAGACCCAACGAGGATCATAAGCGTAAGCGACGTGACCCGGATGATGACTACCCGGAGCTTGATCGTCCATGGAACATAGCACAGCTATGTCCTTTTTACACTTAGTATTTTCTATCTAATTGTGTACCTCTTATATGATCAATGAAATAAAGCTCTCTGGTTCACTCATATTTCTGAGTCTTTTACCTCCTTTAGTGTTCATTTTTGGATCATGTAAAACCTTTATGCACAAGTTTTGCGATTGCACTTGTGAAAATTCCGCCTACGGGCGCTAGCTTAAGTTTTGTGGTCTACACGTTCTTTGTCATTTTTATGTGGATTCTGGAGTAGTGACTTTCGGCACTCATTGTCGGCGATTTTGTGCTTAGGTTATTGATGGTGCCATTGGGCATCATCACCTGAGTGCATGGTTCCGACAACAAGTCTTCCGACTCACGAAAAGTCAAGCATAAGAACCAAAGTAATGGATAAGCCAGCACTTGCTTAAACATATATACATGATTGAAACTAGTTCTTGAGTAGCAGGAAATAACAACCATTGTTTTCCGCCTTAAGTTACATCAATAAGTTTTTTCCGCACATACACCAAAGGTGAAACAAATATTACAAAGTTGTTCTTCATTCCTTTGGCGCAGGAGACTTAGAAGCAGCATCATCACTAGCAGGAGAGTCACCCTCGCAGTCGGCGGTGTGAAGAGACTCGGAGGAGTTTTGGATGCCGCCATCGATGGTGTTCATCGGCACGAAGACGTTGATATCGACCAAGTCGGCAACTCTGGTATCATAGCTCGCAAGCGATGACAAGATGGATTCATGGTTAATCTCTTTGCCATCATTGTCTACATCGGGAATGCCAGAGGTCACCGTGTCGATGTCGGCATATTTATAGTGTGCCTTCACCATAGACAGCGTCATCCTTGCGCCAGCCCGTGCACATGAAGATTTCCAGCTTGTGATATGCTCGGGGGCTCGGCGCAGAATCTCCGAGTACTTTTCCACGGAGTCCAATGCCTTGATATTTATCTGGAGGGGCTTGGCGATCTCCTTGGATTGTGTGATGGAGGTGTTGATGAAGTTGCCGGCTAGAACCATGCATTCCTTGGCTGGAGGAGGTGATCGGGTTAAACCCATAGGAGCTGCAAATTCCGACAAGGAATACATGAGTTCAACAATTCAGAGTACCCAGACTACAGAAATCCAAGACGAAGAAAACTTACTGAAAATGCTGGTCCCAGCTTGCCAGAGGGTGTCCGCCAAGGATTCTTTCTCTTGTTGGAGGAGCTTATACGCCTCGCTATGGCGTTGATTCTGCTCACCGGCAGCTTGCTTCTGATCTTTTAAGATCGTAATCTCCTCCTTCAAGCGATTGATTTCCTCGGTGGCGGATTCCTCTAGGGCCTTCATCAACTCCTCATGCATTTTCAGCATGTCCTTCCTCTCCTTCTTAAGAATTTTGTTCTTGCTATCCAACTCTTGAATGTGCTTGGATTGCTCGACAATATTCTTGGCCTTGGCGATGGTTTCTGCAAGTCGGAGAAAGCAAAGTACACAATGAGTACTCGAAGAATATGGGCACGAAACCAAGTCGGAATGCGAAAAAGAAAATAGACGCTTGCTCTTGGTGATCTGTTCCTTCAAGAAGGCAGTTTTACCATTTTCAGCTTCGAGGTCTGCGCGCATCTTCTGGTACTTGTCATTGGCCATGCCCCTCCGAGCACTCTCGTTCTGTGGAAAAAAGGTCAAAGTTAAAACGTTGTTCGGTCTGCTTGGAGCATCTAGCCGGAAATTTTCCACCTAGATGCTCGGGGGCTACAGCGAGAGTTTTTGACTTAGCATTATGCTTAGCTTTTCTTTAAGCATCTAGTCGGAACTAATTCAGTTTTCGATTAGAGGCTTGGGGGCTACGGTATAAAGTTTTTAACTCGGATATATGCTTAGCTTTTCTTTAAGCATCTAGTCGGAACTAATTCAGTTACAACTAGAGGCTTAGGGGCTACAATATTGAAATTTATAAACACTGCGTATGCTACTCTTAAAGCATCTAGTCGGAATATTTCATTCCACCTATATGCTTGGGGGCTACAGTGAGAGGTTTTCTAACTTAGTCACTCTTAGAGCATATAGATGCAAAAACCTATGGTTTTTCCGTCTACATCCTCAGGGGCTACAGTAGGATACTCATATGAAATGCAGAAGGCAAATAAAACTTACAAGTGCAATGATCTTGAGGTTTGTAGCACTCTCGGTCAGCAGCTTGCCAAAGGATTCGATGTTTCCTTGCAAGATTTCTGCTTGTCGGCGGAGCTCCTCTAGACCGCACGTCGGAGATGTCGGTGCCGCACCAGGGACCAAAGCAGTGCTACCTGGTGTAAGTACCGGATAGAATATCTTTGGATAGGCTATGGTTTTCTTGGGTGCAGGGGCGCTGCCAACGACAGAAATACCTGCTTCCACCATCGCCTTACCGCCACAGATGGCATCCTTAGCCGGAGCTTCAGCCATTTGGTGGGCGTCACTTTCCTGCGTCGCCTGCTCGCCGACGACAGCAACCTCGGTAGAGGCACCTGAGTCCACTTCCATGGCGGAAGGGCCAGATACCTCCTTAGCTTGTGATCTTGTCGGGGCAGACGAAGGCTTGACGGAGGGAGTGGTAGGGGCAATGGCGGGAGATGCATCGCGATGAAGAATGTCCTTGATGGTTCTAGAAGCCCCCAATTTGGAGGTCTTATTGAGCCTGGTCGTGGCTTTCTTCCTAAAACGTGCGAAATGCATAAGTACAGTAGAAAGACAGATAAATAGACAATGTCGGAGGAAGAGAAGCTTACACAAGTGGGGGTGCTTTGGCAAAGGGGATCCTGGTAACTTTTCTCTTTTCCGCCTCCAGGGCGGCGATAGTCTTCTTGGAGGCTCCACCCTCCGTCTTCTTCTTCTTGCCTCCGTCGGCAGCATCAGAGGTGGAGCTCTTCCGCTTTCGCGCCAATGGAGCATCATCGTCGGACACGACCATGACTTCCTTCATCTTTGGATCATAGATTTGGGCAGCCAGGTTATCCTCCTCTAGATCGTTAAGCTGTTAAGTGAGAAGTCACCGTGTTAGATGAGATGACATTTGCAAGACGGAAGAACTGGAGTATATGTCATACACGAAAAATAAATACCTACCTTTGGGCACTTACCGTCTACGAACATGTCATAGGTGATGGTGAAGCCACGCTTCTTGTCCTTCACCTTGACGATGTCCTTAAGGCGCAGCTTGACGGAGTCGCTCGAGAAGTTGTCCATGGAGATGCGGAGGCTATCCCTTCTATCGCTGGTGTACTCGTGCATGAGCTTCGCGCGGTGCTGCAGGGGTTGGATTCGCCTGATGAACCAGCAGAAGGCTAGGTCCAAGCCGGTCAAACCCGTCTCTACGAACCATTCTATCCACCTTATGACGCAGGAAGCATCGAGGTCGGAGGGAAGGGAGGCATGTGATCTCCATGACGAGGCTTCAGAGGCTGCTCCATCAACGAAGTCCGGGTACGTTACTTGTCGGCCAGCCAGAGGGATATCTGGGCCGTAGAAGTACGTCCGCTGCCAGTTTTTGCAGGACTCGTTGCCGACGATGTCGGGGAATCGCCGGCCAGGACGGATCTTGAAGCTTATGGTGCCGCAATTCCTAAGTTCTTCCTTACTAGCTCCGGCTTCACGCTTGACGGTGAAGAAGTACATGAAGAGGTCTAGCCTAGGCTTTATCCCTAAGTAACCCTCGCAGAGCGCCGCGTAGTTGCTAAGCGCTAAGATACTGTTGGGAGAAATATTCTGTGGCTGGACTCTGTAGTGGTTCAAGACGGAGAGGAAGAAGTTGGAGATGTGAAGGGAGACGCCGCGTACAAGTTAGGCTTTGAGGTACACCTTTTCTCCAGCTTGGGGAGAAGGTGTCACCTCGCCGGCCGGCGTCGCCCGCCAGGCGAGCCCCTCCGTCGCAGGGAGGTAGCCCTCGGCGATCAGTTCCTGGATATCACGGTCCGTGATATCTAAGCCGCGCTAGTCGCCCTTGTGCGAGTCTAGCTCCTCCTCCAACGGCTCTAGCGCCGCCAGATTGTGGTCGCTGTCGGTGGACTCAATCACCGCCGATGCGGGGATGACCAAGCCCTCTAGGGGGACGATGATAGAGCTCGCCGGATTCGCCGCGGCTTCGCTCGACACCGCCATGGAAGGAGAGGTGCTGCTGCTGGCCATGGAGAGAGGTTGGGGTGACTGGTGCGGATTGAGGCTAGGGTTTTTCGCGAGTTTTGCGCGGAGAGCTCGAGGAGGCATGCGTTGGAGGAAGAATACGACGCGAGGAGAGAATGAGGTAAAAGGTAGAAATTCCACCACGGTTACTATTTATCATCTCCAGCGTCAAGATTCGTGCAGCTTGATCGAACGGTTTCCGCATAGACGACGTGTTCGCGAGCGTGCGCGGAAATTTCGCCACGTCTCCAACCGTCGCTGCCAACGGTTCGTATCGCTCGCGCGGGAAAATCGGACATGATTGTGTTCTCTACATGTGTGAGTTACGAGGCGTCACTGACCTAAGCCTACGTCGTCCTAGCTGACATAGGAAGATGAGCCGTCACATTGGAAGATTCCGGCATGGACGGATCCAGTACGGCTACGGAAGAGTACGATGGAAGATTCATCATTTCTCCGACTTACGTGTTGAATACGGAGAAAACCTTGTAGGGTTCTTTGGGAGGACTTCAAGATATTGCTTGACGATTTGTCGACATCCATCTAGACGGAGCATTCCACACGAAGAGGCAAGACGGCGCAAGATCTCGGAGTTCTCCGGGGGCTACTGTTGGGGATATGCTATATGGGTATCCTCATAGCATGTCTCCTATCCGGATAACCCGGGTGGCCCATAGTTGGTAGCATGGCCCATGGCCTGCTGGGCGGCCCAGTTAGATGGATCCAGAAGGGAGGCCCATGCCGGATAAAGGAAGGCTACGGTTGGAGTCACCGACGTACCCGGAGCCTTGGAGTGCAAGATACACAAGACTAGTAATAGACAGTGTAGGACTCTGTAACCTGTCCGGCTAGGACTTTTACCTGTAACCCTAGGACCTGGCGACTATATAAGTCAGGCCTATGGGAGCCTTTAGGGCACAATCTCAGACGTTCATAGACAACTTTAGACAACCTCGCACAGCCTATCTCTGTAACTCGGTGTATTGCCCTTATAGTGATTTATAGCAGGAGTAGGATTCCGCCACCGTTGTGGGATCTGAACCTGGGTAAGCTGTGTTACCTCGTACCCGTCAACCGTCCGCCTTCCCCCACGTCTCTAAACACGCACTGTGAGGACCCCTCCATGGCGTACTTGTCGGCAATACCACGACATCCCCCACTGTAATCTCTTGGTAAACATGATGTATGATGCAATATATTATTTTCCCATGATCTATTGTATGACTATGTTGATGTTTGAGTAGTGAATTGTTATGGCAATTGTGATCTAATTTGTTTTAGTTGCATACAAGTATATGTTATATTCTATGATGATCTTGATGCACTAATATATGAGTGCACACATATGTTGGGGGATGCACAAGGTTGTCACCGTTGCATGTTGATTGGATGAGGGATAGATGGAGTTTGACAGAAGCCGAATCCCAAATCTTAGAAATATATGTAGTATTAATTCATGGTTAATCAACGGGGATATTATCATGGGTACCTTAGATCTAAATGTGGTGGTTGGACTTTATGTCTTAATATTCTATTGTTTTTTCTTAATTGGCCTTGGGATCAATCACTAGTGGTGTATTTTTTCATATCTATAGCTACACCTAGTTATGGCTCCTCCTAGAAGAAACAATAAAATACTATATATGTGCTTCACTAATTGTGACAACCAAATGAATGAAATAGCAATTTACCTAAACATTTGCTCCCATAGAATATCCACATCCACTCCACTTCATTTGCATTATTTTACTTATATTATTTATTTCAACTACTTTATTGTTTTCTAGTTAATGCCAAAAACAACCACATACACACACTTTAGATCCTAGCTTTGCATAGAAGGCCATATAAGTGGGTTATAGAGATTTGGAGAATAGATAGTTTACCTTCAACTCCTTGTGGGTTCGACACTCGAATACTTATCGAATTGTACTATGGTGATCCCCTGCACTTGAGGGTTATCAGTATATCGTTGTCATGACAATGGCAAAGGAGGGCATTATGAGTCAAAAGGTTCATTTTTGAACTTAGTGTAGTTATGAGCATGTTAGTACTATGAAGATTTATTGTGAGACAATAGAGGACATATAGTTCCGGCCAATGAACTAAGGTCCCACTAGTTGACCAAACATATACAAATGCCATCTCATTGAAAATGAATGATGCGTGAAGCAAAGATATGCAAATACACACGGACCTGAACTTGTCAGATCCGTTGAGAAAGTCTACCACATGCAAAGCATGAAAGACATCGGTATGCCATAGGTATTAAGTGCCGAAGTAATTGACTAGATTATTGACTCTAGTGCAAGTGGGGAGACTGATGTAAATATGCCCTAGAGGCAATAATAAATTGTATTATTCTATATTTTATGTTCATGATTAAGTTTATTATTCTGTGCTATAATTGTATTAGTTCTAGATAATGATTATTTGGAGGAAAACCCTAATACATGTGTGGAATCATAAACACCATTAAGACATCCATAGTCTCTCCTCTAAGACTAGTTCATGTATAATTGATAGTCCCAGTTTCCTGACTATGGGCAAAATGACAATATGTTGTGGAGTTGCCGGTGATATATGAGATCGGAGTTTTTAGGAGAACAACGACGATGGATAGACCCAACACTATATACCGTGAAACACATCATCAATACTGTTATCAGTAGTTTCTCATAAACATTGTATTGCCTTTACTAAAGATCGTTTGACCATGAGACACATGTGAACTTGGGTACAATATGGATGTGGCAAGATTATTCAAACGTTGACCTTAACGGAGTAATCATAAAGTTGATACTTGCTCTTACCATATGGTATGCCAATTATTCACATGGGGTGCTTGCGGGAATTGCTACTCCTGACGATGGAGAGATACACTCTAGGCCCACTCATGTACTATGATATTCATCTTCATCTGGACGAACACGTGATCAAGTTGTTGAACACATGAACATCGATAATGCAGTATGAGTAAAGAGTACATACCGGGTAACGAGAATAACCTAGTGTTTCATCTTGGGCAATGTAAATCATCGACAGAGCAATACAATATGTATCAGACATAATACAACGGTCCACACGATAAAGATCTTCGTGTTATTTGTGGCGATTACTACGTGTATCAAGACGCCAATAGTAGTTGTGGAATGAGTTTCTGACATGTCCACAAATATCTGAACCCATAGGATCACACACTTAAGAGATCAATGGCATTTAGAATATGAGTGCGTATGAAGATTTAGTAGAGAAGTAATTTCGAAGGTGTTCAGAGTGTCTTAGAATATATCGGAGGTGTCTGGAATTTTGCCGAGAGTGTTTGATATAAGTTTTGATCATTAATAAGATGAGAGAAGGGTCCCGAGAGTGTCTTGGATGGTCTTAGAATGGTCCCGAGAGGTCCAGGATGATGCCGGAAGTGTCCGGAATGGTCCCCGGAGTGTCTGGAATGGTTCTGGACATATATGAAGGTTTTGGAAGGAGCGGAAGGTTCCGGAAGGTATCGGGGTGACCCGGGTCATCTTAGGATGTCTGGAAGGTTCCATAATTGGTGCAGACACATTGTCGTAACAGGTAAGTAAAGATACTCTAGTCAAATTCAGACTTGCAAAAGAAAGTTGTTTTTGACTAGGTTTGGATTGACCTACACCTACCAGAACTCGTCCAAACTTTGAGGCTGGTTTAAGGACGATCCAAGGGGCCTTGCCACCCATAAAAGTAAACCAAGGGGCACCCCAAGAGGCACTCACGTCGTGGTATTATCCTCCCAAGCCGCTGCACCTCCGCCGCCCCAAAACACTAGCCGCCTCCTGCACATGCCGCCGCTGCACCTCCGCCGCCGCAAAACACTAGCCGCCTCCTGCACCCGCCGCCTCCCTCCTCTCTTATCTACCTCCACGGAGTGGTGCTAAACCCTAGGGTGGGTGTGCCCTAGGTACTTCTTCTACTACGATGCCGGAGCGCTGCCCGAATTATACCTCTGTTTGAAACTAGTCTAGACGGGAGGTCGAAAGCGCTGCCAGATCTTCATCGACATGTTCCCACTTAGACCGTTTATTCTTGATCAGACCTCGATGTGGTGTCGCTGATCTTGTACGTGTGGATACTAGTGGAGGTGCACACTTGGAGCACCTGATCATGCAGATATTCAGAAGGAGAAATCTTCTCGCGGCTAATCGACTAGATGTGGGAATCGATGTACCGACTACTTTGATAATGACGTATTCATCGGTGAATGTTCATGGGAGCCATCCGTAGGATAATACATCTCCTCGCGACTCGCTAAGGCTTGTTTCAGGGATCGACGCATGACCAACCTCGTCATCGACAAATTCTGCTAGATCTTTCAGGGTATGATCCGTTTCCTCTCCCCTTGCATATGATCCTAGTTAAGCGCTAGATTTTTTTGTTTTGCATAGCTCGTTCCCCAACAGTGGTATCATAGCGGTCTATGCATACGCACAGATATGGATAGAGTAATCGCTGAATTTTGGTGTTATTGATCTTGTTATGCTTCCCAATTTTGCAATTTTGATCTCGGCGGTATTGTGTGATTAGCGGCCCGAGCCGACTTTACGATTGTAGGAGTTCGTAGCATGGAAAACAAAAATTTCTATCGCATGAACACACACAAGCCAAGATCTATCTACTAGATTGTAGCAACGAGTCGACAGAGTACTAAACCTCGAAGATCCAAAGCGGTTAACGAGAGCAGATTCTCGTGGGTGATGTAGTCGTTCACTTGCCGATCTCAAGATCGCGTAGGCGATCCTTCCGGCGCCGCGTTCCGACAGCGCTCCCGTAGTCGGTCACACGTACGGTACTCGATGAACACCTTCCTCTCCCTTGTTCCAGCAGGCAGCGGAGGTTGTAGCTCTCTCCTCGCGATTCCGGCAGCACGACGGCGTGGTGTCGGAAGTAGAGGGGAGATCCTGCTGGGCTTCGCCTAAGCCGGAGCGAGTATAGTGGAGTAGAGGGAGCCTCAGTGATCTAGGGTTTAGAGGGCCGAGGTTTAGAGGTAGCTAGCAACTAGATTTTAGCTAGTCAGTAGCGGATTAGAGGAGATCTAGATTGGTCGCAAGTAGAGAGGGGGGCGGCGGCCAACCTAGGGTTTCTTGGGTGCCTAGGGAAAGGGGTATACCTTGGGGTGCGCCCCCATCCCTCCTTATATAGGTGGGGGGCGTCCAAGGGTGTTCCCAACCCAAGTGGAAACCCTCCCTAACTTAGAAACCCTCCCTAACTCGGAAACCATGTTGGGATTTGACTTTTTCAAACTCCCTTTTTGACTTTCAAATTAGAGTTTGATTTCTCTCTTCCAAGTGTCCATCCAAGTCACCTAGGACATGATGCAACCATTACACTTTGTCATGACACATCCATGTACCCTTCCCCTTCTGGATCGGTGAACCTTCTAGACCCTTCTAGAACATTCCATTGAAAACACCGGAATCATTCCCGAACTCCGAAATTGGACTTTTCTTATATGAATCTTATTCTTCGAACCATTCCGGATCTCCTCGTGATATCCCGGATCCCATACGAGACTCCAAACAACATTCGGTCTCTTTACTCACATTCCATATCTACTAAACAACATTGAATCCTTAAGTGTGTCTCCCTACGGTTCGTGAATTACGTGGACATGATCAGGACACTTCTCCAATAAATAACCAATAGAGGAATCTGGAAATTCATATGGCTCCCACATATTTCTACGATTACTTTGCGATCGAATGAACCACTTACATACGATACCAATTTCCCTTTGTCTCGCGATAGTTTACTTATCCGAGGTTTGATCGTCGGTATCTCTGCATACCTAGTTCAACCTCGTTACCGATAAGTACTATTTTCGCATTCCTGTGATATGTGATCCCTTGTGAGCCAGTCACATGCTTGCAAGCTAATTGGATGACATTCCACCGAGAGGACCCAAAGTATATCTATTTGTCATATGGATGGATAAATCCCACTCCTGATCCATGTGCCTCAACACATACTTTCTGAACACTCAATGCCACTTTTATAGCCACCCAGTTACGGTGTGGTGTTTGATGTCATCAAAGCATCCATCCGGTGATGGTGATTAGCACGATCTCATGGTCGAAGGATTTAGGTTACTATGTATCTGAAAACTTATAGCAACTGAACTATATTAAATGACTTGATCTTTATGCTATGCTTAACTATAGGAGTATGTCCATCGCACCATTTTCCTAATGATATGGTCTTGTTTTTAATAACATATCAATGTTCATGATCAGGAAACCATGATCATATATTAACCAACAAGCTAGTTTAACAAGAGGATTTACTAGGGACTCTTTTATGTTTACAAATCACACAAGTATTAATGTTTCTGGTTAATACAATTATAGCATGGTATGTAAACATTTATCATAAGTATGAAGATATGATAATAACCTCTTTATTATTGTCTCTTGGGCATATCTCCAATAGTCTCCCACTTGCACTAGAGACAATAATATAGTTTCAAATATTTGTGTATTCAACACCTATGGCTTTCCGGTGTTGTATTTACACGATTGCTAGTGGTCAACTGATCTTAAGATCCGACTCTTTCAGTTCTATGTGTAATTGCATGTCTTTGCGTCTCTACGCATCACTCATTCTCTAATGAAATGGCTTTGTATAAATTTGGTCCTTTGGTGAGACCTTTTTTTCCTTGGAGTTAAAACATGTTGATAATATTGGCGTACAATATATCTTCATGATACTATCCCGTTGTGAACCACACCTAGTTTGATAACAAACTACTTAACACAAATGCCCTCTTTTGATGTTATAATAGCAGTCATATACTTAGCCTTTTATTATAGTATCTGTCACAATGTCTTAACTTTTGAACTCATCCAAATCCAATATGGAACTTACTTTCCATTATATTGTGCCACCCTTAGTTTAGATTGAGATAAACTTAATTTGTACTTTGTGACAAAACTAGCATCAATGTAGTACTTTTACAATGAACTAATCATCTAATTGTCACATCTAAAAAAATAATATATTCTTAGTTCTTCCAAAAGATCATAAGAATATCCTTACTATCGTCCAATGATCATCTTATAAATCATTCTGGTATATGCTCATAACATTTGGAGGATAGGACATATCTGGATTTGTACATATCACAGTATGATTGATATAAATACTCTTTGTGATTTCATACATCAAGTATCAATCTATACTTGAATCTTTGTTTCACTTACCAAGTGTCGATACACTTTAATTTTGATTTAATCCTTTTTGTGTGGCAAGAACCTTTCTTGTAATTTTCCATATTGAACTCATTCAATATCTCATCTATGTACATTTGGCACAACCATATTAGCGTCTCAATCTATCTATATAGATATTGATGCCAAATATTAGGGTTTTGCCTAAGTCTTTCATCGAGATGAAATTCTTAACATGTGTTAATAAAAGATACATCATTTCCATTCAATAATATGTCTTCCACATAATGTATTAGAAATATGTCTTAGCGCTCCCACTTAATTTCTTGCAAATGCAAGAATCTTCATTGTCTCTGATGAATTTAAACTCTTTTAACCGTTTCATCATGGTGAAGATTCCAACTCCGCGATGCTCACTTCAACCATTGTAGTTTGCATACGCTTTTAGCATCCTTTGAATTAACAAAACCCTATGGATCGTGTTATGCACACGTCCTAGGTAACAGTTCTATCATAAGAACTTGTTTTGTTTATTCAACTACCACATGACAAAATTATATGTAGTGATTGCTACATTAATCCGTCTAGAATAAACATCGCTATGAAAGATCAAATCTTGTCATAGTCAACCTTTGAATATTGTTGTGAAGTCTTTCCCAACATGTCGACTATTTCATAGATGTGAAACATCCATGTCTATTTCTTTATATATCTGAACATGACTATAAGGTTTTACACCTTTCCAGAGGGTCTTTCAAGTTCAAAGCTTGATTTCTCGTGTATGGAACTATCACGGATTTTAAGGCTCCAAGCCATTTGACGGAGTTAGGGCCCATCATCGCTTCTTTGCATGTAGTCGGTACATTATTGTCAAATAATGATTCAACCCTCAAATCTTGGTATTTGATTGTTTATCCGACCTACTTGCTTCAATAGGAACTTAGACTTCCGTGACCACAACCTTTGAGGCACGTGAGCCATGAGCATTGTTGCTGCCTCCGGAACACTTTTTGGCGTTTTGCAACTTTGTACATATAGATAATGTTCTTTTAACCTTATCAAAGTTCTATTGTCCTCCCACTTAACTTTTCACGGAAAATTCCTTTCTCAAAGAAACTTGACATTCTAAGCGACAAACATTTTTGTCTTTGGTGTTATGGAGGAATACTCAACGATTATTCGAAATAACATACAAAGATATGTTCATCCGATTTTGGTTGCAAACATCTTTCTTATGCATAGCATACAAATGTTTAAGAAAGGACAACTTGGGTTTTATCCCAAACCATAACTTTATATGGTGTCATTTCAACGGAGCATGGAGCAGAAATAACTATATAGCATGGAGTCCTTCATCTTCAAAGTGCCACAGGCAATCATGTTGGTTGTAGACCTGTAATCCTAATCAACACACTTCACTAACATCAAACAAACCTGCAACATAATAAGTTACAGCCACAAGGGTCAATACATTTGAATTGTATTGGCAAGTTTCACTACTATGTGGAAATAAGTTGGAATCTATCAATACATGCATATTTGGCTAAGTAGGGTTTAGGCTCATTTGCAGAAAGCAATATGGTTTTATCCTATCTTTTCAAAATAGTTTTGCTCTTTTAACAATCTTTCTGAACTCCTTGGCAAACTCCAAGTGCTTATAATCCCTTGTTGATACCATCAAGTTTTACTTTGAAAAATTGCAATGTCGAGATCTTCCATAGCTTCAGGCCTTAGTTGCTCAGAGTTGTCCATAACCGGGGACATGGATAAGTACTTAGAATTTGATCTTCTATAGAAGTTGTACACTTTACCCACATGACACAATCTCGTCTTGACGCCACCAGTGGCCGCTGGATAAGTACACACCAAATGGAGTACCGGCAGATCGAGAATGTGACAAAGTCTTTCCATAGAAGTCCTCCCAATACATAATGCTAGCACATCTACTAGGCACCAATGTAAGGATATACTTCCAATACATAATTCTAGTTAACCTGAATAGGTATCAATGCAAGGCTCTTCCACTATGTAATTGACTAAGCCAGAGCCCATTTAGCATGTAGCTGTACACGGAAGCCACTGTACGAGAAACATGTTCAATCTCTAAGTCCCTGGGTGGTTTTCTTCTAGTGCACACACGAAAAATATAGCCATATATATATGGTTCCCTTTGTTGCCACCTTATCCACAACTGAGTATCCACATTCCACCCAGGTGATTCATTGAGTACTTGTTTTATTATATAAACATATATTTTCCAACACTTTATATAATCATAACATGGTATTCCACCCCGAATCTATAGCAAGGCTAAGCATACTACAACTACGATGTTTCCACTAAGGAGGATATACAGGATATCCTAATAGGACATAGCATAGCATAGTAACATAGTAGCCATATCATGCATAGTACAAAAATTCCACTAAGTGTAATGAAAATAGTAGGACATGGATGATAGTTTCACTTGCCTTAGTAGTTGGTGGTGTTGGTACACTCTTTGCAATAACACACTTGACAATCAACACAATCTATCAAGCAAAACAACCAAGACAAAACATACACAAGATCAACACTAATGGCAACACAAAAATCATGCAAGATGGCAATTTTTATTGTACAAATTTTTATAACAAGGTTCTGAACATTACTAAGTGATTTATGAAGATTTTATATTTTCAAGATTACAAATGCAACCATTTGTGCAATTGTAGCAATTAGCAACATTTTCTAACAGTTGGAAAGGCCATTCTCACTAAATAACTGCCATGGTATTATTTATACTAGAATAAAACTATATTTTGGTCTTACTGTACAGAGGGTTCAATTTACAACCATTTGCAAAAGGATTCACTTAAAAATAATTTACACAACAATTTTTATACTCAAAATACTCCACAAATGGTTCTGTATAAAACGTGATTTTAACAGACTCAAAAATACCGAATTATGGCCCCACTGTGTTATACTCGTTTTTTGTGAATCCATAGACATATTATTTGCTAAATTTGGATATACAGAACTAAAGATATAATTTTTATGGTGAAAATGACTAATTAAACCATTTAATTTATAAATCAAATTTTTTTACAAAGAATAAGTAATATTATTGCATAAATAGATTCTACAGAATCTCAGCTTTTCAGGGATATCATATTTATAATTTTTGGACTTCTAAATCTTTTTTTATGAATTATACGAGTTCGTACTAAAATCTGAAAAAGTCAAACTCGGGAATTGACTAAAATTGACTTTGACCGATCTGACTGAGTTTACTGTTGACTACACTGATATCATGATGATATCAGAATTGACTACAGAAAAAGTTGCTCGGATGGAAAAACTTTCTACATGAAAGTTGTAGATAACAACTAAATCTATCTACTGTTCAAAGGAAATTGAGTTTGGAGCAACGAGGTGGGCGTAAAATGGATTATACCTTTTAAGATCTAAATATTTGACCATGTTTTTCTCTCTGCTTGATGCACGAAACAAGGTGAAACCAGCAGGAATGGAACCGTCTTCACGAGGGGAACAACTTCCGTCTTCAAGCCACCGCGATCCGAGGTCATCTTGAAGGTATATTTGGCTGGAGAAGATTGGGGAGAATTTTGGACGAAAATGGAGCTATGATGAGTTGAAAACTTGTGAACTTTCCTGGAGTGGCATTTATATAGGAGGGGGTGGGGCTGGATTAAATGAGATTAAAGAGGGAGAGGAATTAGGGGACATTTAGTACAATTTAGGAGGGCAATTGGGGGTCATTTAAGATTAATATATGCAAATGAAAGAAAGACTAATGCTCCCATTCTTGTAAGTGTAAGTGGTGGCCTCCTGGCCGATCGGCCTCGCTGGGCCGGCCCATTTTGGCTGGCCTGGCCGGCCACTTTTTTTTTATTTTTTATTTTTTCCTTTTTCTTAATTCTTTCATAACTTTTGATTTAGAGCTCCGAATTTATTGATTCAAATTTCTGCGGGTTCGTAAATTCATGGGCAACATTTTAGGACATAAATTTGATATATTTGGAAATATTTAATTTTCTCAATTATTAATTAGTTAATTATTGTACGATTGCATGTGTGCGATATTGGCCTAGTTGCAGGGCAATATATTTGGAATGACTTGGATTCTTTCCTTATTTGAATTTGATTCGATTTAGTTCCACTTTACATGGATAACCCATGAATTAAAGTTTCAAAATATGAGAGGATAATTTTATAAAATCTTAAAATAGCTCACATAAGCTATGGTGCTTATTTTAAAACGAGACTCTTTGCTTTTATTTTTGGTTCAAAACAAAAAAAAAGGTTGTTTGAAAAATGTAAATGAAGTAATTGAGATGTATAGATGGTTTTTGGTTGAGAACATTTCTCAAGATTAAAAATAGATTTTCAAATACAGGAAGTTTGTGAAAAAGATTTTGAAGGGGAACCTTGCAAATTAAAATTTTGAAGTAGAGGAGATATATGGATAATCTTGATGCTTTGATCTTAGGGTTTTTGTTAAATGCTATTTTTATTTTAAGGAGTACCTTTATTTGGGTAAAAACTTTTGAAATAGTTCAAAAGGTTTTAATGTTTCCAATTAGAAGCAAAAAGTTTTCTTTTCCCCCTAAATTTCATTCTTTATTTATTTTGTTTGTATATTTTTTTACATTTCAAAATTTATAAAATTTTGGGATGTGACACTAAGTGATCTTTCAATCAATTTGTCTTTCGACATTTTTAGCACTTGTTTTATGGATGTGATTTCTCCAACAAGATTTGTAAATCATCCATATTTTATAGATTACGGCAATTATTTGAACAACCCTTTTGTTCTCATAATACCTGATAAAACAAATCTTGAAGGAAAGCTTTGATTTCAACGAGCAACACAGTAACCCTTTATTTGTTCTCGATGAACATCATCACATATTCTTTTGTTGGTTACTTAGGCTATTGTAGTTAATGAATTGTGTTGTTTCGTATGACGATTCACACCAACAAATTTATTATCTAATATTTAAGAACCACATTATTTAACAAGAAGAGAATACAGCCATAACACGTATATCCTCTATATAGCTAAGCTGAACAATTCTGGTCTTTTCTTTTCTGCCATATATTTCTGAGATTCTCTTTCAGTATTTCCTTTTTTGTTTGAAAGAATCTATCAACATCAATAGTGGAGCCATACACATGACACATAGTCCAAATCATGTATAGTTAAATACCAATGTCTTTGGACTTGCACTTTGAAGTAAATCACCATCATCAAATGTTTGGTGTTCTTTCAAATTCCATTCTTTAGTAATCTTTTAGTGTAGTAAACATTTTACCTACATCAAATATTCATCCTTATCATGGAACTATTCATGATCAAGCTACTTTAGCTTATAATGGTGAATTGCGAGTATAATGTTGCTCTCCAAAACCTTTTGGAGGATTAGGACGACTAGCGTCTCCAACCTTTTGAAAATTCCCATCAAATATGAGAACATAAACTTTTCCATATTATACTCTATCATGTTATAATCAAAACATCGTTTCAGATATCGCAATATCTTCCACATATGATGTTCCTAGATAACCTTGATATTAAAACAATCTTTTGAATATCAAGAATCATGGAGATAAACATGATACTTATATACTAACACTGTAATTGTTACTCTTGATTTAATACCAATTATTAAACTTCACGGAGTAACCGGAACTTACTGAAAGTTTGCAATAGGACTTTTAAACATTAGATTAACACTTCAAATCGTAAAGTAACTAACCAGAATTCTATAGTTCTATTATCTCAATTATAACTAAGAGAAAGGTGGTAAACGGATTCCAATGACTACAACAACTATGCGAATTCACTTTGATTTAATTTATGATAAGTAGTGTTCAACTTTTAATCATATTGTTGTTGAACTCCCACTCAAAAAAATATCACTCACATTGTTTTCGTGATTACATGAACCAAATCCACTATACCAAGTCCGATCATCACGTGACATGATGTAGTTTCAAAGGCAAACAATCATCATGTTCATCATATCATCTATATGACTCATGCTTTACCTTTCGATATTCGGTATTTCGAGACCATGTCTGTACATGCTAGGCTCGTCAAGATCAAACCTTAGCTTCCGCATGAGCAAATCTGGCTTGCTCCCATTGTATGCCCTCGCAGAATCTAACACACCCGATCATCACGTGGTGCTTTGAAACAACGAGCTTTAGCAACGGTGCCTACTAAGGATGAACATTTTATAACTTGATATTTTGTGAGAGGGATCATCTTATAATGCTACTGTCGCGAACTAAGAAATACAAGATGCATAAAAGGATTAACATCACATGCAATTCATAATATGTGATATGATATGGCCTTTCTTCTTGTGCTTCTGATCTCCATCTTCAAGCATGAACATGATCTTCATCATCACCGGCATGGCGTCAAGGTCAATGGCGCCGCTCCATGGTTGTCGTCCACCAGCATAAACTATTACAACTACTTTGAATAATAGACATGCATGTCTTAACGAAATTAAAATACAACCATATGGCT
This sequence comes from Avena sativa, assembly GCA_916181665.1. Taxonomy (NCBI): domain Eukaryota; kingdom Viridiplantae; phylum Streptophyta; class Magnoliopsida; order Poales; family Poaceae; genus Avena; species Avena sativa. The sequence continues at coordinate 177,630,943 of OV702284.1, read as the reverse complement.
CCTGCCAGTTGCCGACTTACAATAAGGAACATTGCATACATCATATATAATCACAATCATGGCCATATCACATCACAGCACACCCCTGCAAAACAAAGTTAGACGCTTCTAATTTTCTTTGCATGTTTTACGTGGTTTGGGGCTTTCAATAAGTGTCGTTCTAACTTACGAACAAGAACCACAACATTGATACTAGTATTGTCAATCACCCGTTGTAAATTGAATCTTAACTATGTTGGGAGAAACAGGCACCCGCAAATCCACTTATGCAATACGAGTTGCATGTCAAGCATGGAGAAAGTCTCATGAACGATGTCATGTAAGGTTAGCCTGGGCCGCTTCATCCCACCATCCCGCAAGATGCAAAGTACACAAGAAGCGATCGACAACAAAAGCATCAACGCCCATAATGACCATTGTGTTCTACTCGTGCAACAGATCTACATATAGACACGGCTCTGATACCACTGTAGGGGTTCGTTATATGGAAAACAAAAAAATTCTATCGCATGAACACACACAAGCCAAGATCTATCTACTAGATTGTAGCAACGAGTCGATAGAGTACTAACCCTCGAAGTTCCAAAGCGGTTAACGAGAGCAGATTCTCATGGGTGATGTAGTCATTCACTTGCCGATATCAAGATCGCGTAGGCGATCCTTCCGGCGCCGCATTCCGGCAGCGCTCCCGCAGTCGGTCACACATACGGTACTCGATGGAGACCTTTCTCTCCCTTGTTCCAGCAGGCAGCGGAGGTTGTAGCTCTCTCCTCGCGATTCCGGCAGCACGACGGCGTGAGTATGGTGGAGTAGAGGGAGCCTCGGTGATCTAGGGTTTAGAGGTCCAAGGTTTAGAGGTATCTCGCAACTAGAGTTTAGCTAGTCGGTAGCGGTTTAGAGGAGATCTAGATTGGTCGCAACTAGAGAGGGGGCGGCGACCAACCTAGGGTTTCTTGGGCGCCTAGGGCAAGGGGGATACCTTGGGGTGCGCACCCACCCCTCCTTATATAGGTGGGGGAGTCCAAGGGTGTTCCCAACCTAGGTGGAAACCCTCGCTAACTTAGAAACCCTCCCTAACTCGGAAACCATGTTGGGATTTGACTTTTTCAAACTGCCTTTTTGACTTTCAAATTAGAGTTTGATTTCTCTCTTCCAAGTATCCAGCAAAGTGACCTAGGACATGATGCAACCATTACACTTTGTCATGACACATCCATGTACCCTTCCCCTTCCATATCGGTGAACCTTCTAGACCCTTCTAGAACATTTTGGTGAAAACACCGGAATCATTCCCGAACTCCGAAATTGGATTTGCCTTATATTAATCTTATTCTCTGGACCATTCCGGATCTCCTCGTGATATCCCGGATCCCATCCGAGACTGCGAACAACATTCGGTCTCTTTAATCACATTCCATATCTACTAAACAACATCGAATCCTTATGTGTGTCTCCCTACGGTTCGTGAATTACGCGAACATGACCGAGACACTTTTCCGATCAATAACCAATAGAGGAATCTGGAAATTCATATGGCTCCCACATATTTCTACGATTACTTTGCGATTGAATGAACCACTTACATACGATGCCAATTTCCCTTTGTCTCGCGATAGTTTACTTATCCGAGGTTTGATCGTCGGTATCTCTGCATACCTAGTTCAACCTCGTTACCGATAAGTACTATTTTCGCATTCCTGTGATATGTGATCCCTTGTGAGCCAGTCACATGCTTGCAAGCTAATTGGATGACATTCCACCGAGAGGACCCAAAGTATATCTATTTGTCATATGGATGGATAAATCCCACTCCTGATCCATGTGCCTCAACACATACTTTCTGAACACTCAATGCCACTTTTATAGCCACCCAGTTACGGTGTGGTGTTTGATGTCATCAAAGCATCCATCCGGTGATGGTGATTAGCACGATCTCATGGTCGAAGGATTTAGGTTACTATGTATCTGAAAACTTATAGCAACTGAACTATATTAAATGACTTGATCTTTATGCTATGCTTAACTATAGGAGTATGTCCATCGCACCATTTTCCTAATGATATGGTCTTGTTTTTAATAACATATCAATGTTCATGATCAGGAAACCATGATCATATATTAACCAACAAGCTAGTTTAACAAGAGGATTTACTAGGGACTCTTTTATGTTTACAAATCACACAAGTATTAATGTTTCCGGTTAATACAATTATAGCATGGTATGTGAACATTTATCATAAGTATGAAGACATGATAATAACCTCTTTATTATTGTCTCTTGGGCATATCTCCAACAATGATATACGTATCGAGACTGGTTTGTGAAGTTCACTTAGGGTGTATGAAACAACTTTGTCGGGTGCCTGTTTTTCCACAATACCATGAGAAAGATATTTTGCACGTTGGCCTTTTTGCAGAATTGGTTGAATTCCGCACGTGGGTTACACATAAAGACGAAGTCTAGTGAATCTATAGTTGCTATTTATAGCACTACGGGGACACACCCCGGATAAGTTAAATAGCAAACAATTGAATCATGATGCTTACTCACCACATAGCTAAAGTATGGTTCTCTTTGCAACCATAGAGCCCCGTAAGTTAGCAAAGCGTGTTAGAGGCGTCTAACTTGTTTTTGGAGAAAGTGATATGGTATAATAATGTGATGTATGAGATGTGTTATGTTGTAATCTCGTAGGGCGTTTGTAACACCCCGGGAAAACCACTACTAGAAAATCGCCTGTTGTTTATATCTTGTGCATCATCATGACATCATCATGCATGTAATTGCCTAAAACTATTTCGCTAAAAGCCCTATTTTGTTTTATAGATTAAATCCCCTTTTTTTCAAAAAAATCCCGGGCCTTCCGGATATTTTATTTGGCTAAAGCCTATTTAAAATTAAATAAAAATCAAAACCATTTTTGGACAGGGTAGGCAGCCGCCGGCCAGGCCCAAAAGGCCCAGAAAGAAGCCGGCCTACAACGGCAGGAAAATAAAACCCTAGCCCACATACCCCAAACCCTAACCCTAAACTACCCTACCCCAACCCGCGTCCGCCGCCGCAGCGGTAGCATAGGGCAATACACATGCACTCATAGCACACACACAAACGCGAAGCCCGCACCCACCCCTGTCATGCCCACTCAATGCGTGCTACACGCCCGCAACCACCCACCCCACACTTCCCCATTCCTCGGGCCCCCACTCCGCGTCGCACGCGCCCCCACTCCCTTCCGTGCAGCACCCTCCCTCCCTCTCGGGACGCGCCCCATCTCCTGCACCCGACGTGCTTTGACCCGCTAACCCCCTACCCTCGCGTCACCCTCCTCCCTCTTTGGCATGCAACCCAGTCGCCTCTCTGCTTCCTCCGCTTCCCTAGCGCACGGCGCCACACCACCACCTCTGTATTCCATCCGCCCTGCCGCCACCCTCTGCAGCGTCGTCCGAGATCGCTGAACTTCTTCTCCCTGTGGACCCCTACCTCATGCGATCCCTCGGCATTTCCGAGCTTGCCCCGTTGCACCTCCTTACCGTCCTTCTCGGCCGCCTCCCAGAGCGATGTGCTGCCCCACGCCCGCTGGCGGGCCTCGCTAATGGGAATATGCACTAGATTCAAATATTAGATCGCATATTTCATGAAGTTTATGATTAAGTTTCATATAATGCTATAACTATGTTAATAGGGGAAATCAGTACACATATGATATACAAACAAGCAGTAGTTACTGGTGAAATTCTAGTCGTTGGTTCATTGGTCAACATATGATCAAAGGTTTCCTGATCATGAAGGTGCCTCGGCCCCTAATTGACAATGAGATCATTTCATTAGGGAATGAGATGGTGAACATACCCTATCTATAGCATCGTATCACGATCATGTCACGAATTTCAAGTTATGATGTTTAGGAAACATAGTGACTCTTTCCATAGACCATGAGACCATATCAAATCACTATCACCCGAGGATGCTTTGATGGCACATAACGTCACTCAGTAAAATGGTGATCATAAAGGTGATGTTGGGTATCCGGAGGAACAAGTTGAGGAGACTGCGTCAAGAGCAGTATTAGTCCATCCACGTGGCGGAAGATACTCTGGGCCCATTCGGATAAGTTATATCTATAAGATGCCCAGTGTTTGACTCGGTCACGGAGATATCACTTATCGGATCGAGTAAAGAAGGTTTTGTCAGTAAGGAGGTTGAACACTGACATAGGGATGTCACTTGATCAAAACCTCAGACAATACAGTATCACAAAGAAAAAAGGAATAAGACACAATGTTTATGGTTCAACGACAAATATCTTTGAGTACACAAGTGGTCATTATGGATATCTAGATCCCAATGTTGATCATTGGTCATAGAGGAGTCTTGGCCATGTTTGTAGTATTCTCAAACTATTGGGTAGAACGCTTAAGGGCTTGACGAAGCTTGGAGATCGTTAATGGCTAACTTGAATCACTGAAGAAGTGAGAAGAGAGAAACCAGAAAAGTTCTAGGGAGATCCGAAGGTGTTCAGAGAAAGAATAAGGAAAAGGACCGGAAAGGGTTTTTGGATAAATGGTTATTTAAATATGATTATTATATATTAATTATGAATCAATATATTGTAAAAGAATATTTAAATAAAGATTTATAAAAGGCGTAAATCCTAGAGGGATTTTACCTAAAAAGAAATGGGCAAAAAAGGAAAAAAGGAAACAGCGGAGGGGCTGGTTTTGAACCAGCCCAAATGGGCGACGGATTAAGCGGGACGTGTGGGGGCAGAAGCCGCTACCCTCCGCCATCATGGGCCGCTTAGCCCTGGCCACCCGGGCGCCGCCGCCAGCTGCCGCGCGGGCAGTTGTGCTAGTGGGCCGGCCCACCCAATCCAGCGCTGGGCGTCGCTACCGCTGGCCACCTCACAGGCCGCTGGGTGCACGCACAGCCCACCCACCGTCCACCGCCTCTGCTCCTGGGCCTGGCACGGGTGGGAATTGGCCCACCCGACTGGCTATTTTATTTTGCCTTTTTCTTATTGTTTTCAGTCCCACATTGGGACCTAAAGGTGGAGGGACCCCTTCCGTCTGCCTATATAAAGAGGTTCCCATGGAAGGATTAAAACACACCAATTTCCATTTGGAAATCAATAAAATGCATGTGTTGCCTATCTCTTCTCTTCTCTTCTCTCTCTCTCTCTCTCTCTCTCTCTCTCTCTCTCTCTCTACCACGGCCCCCTATCAGGGTTGTGATAGCGAGGAGTTCTTCATCGCGGAGTGTTGTCGCTCTGCGGGATTCGGAGCTAAGAGATCTACTTCCGCAATCTCGGATGGATCAGGGAGAAGCAGGGGTCGTCGTCAAGAATCGGACGTATGTGACTCCCTCTGGAGGCATCGAGTTTTCGGTGCTAGGAGTTGTCATAGAGCTGCAAGGACATCGTGACCTCGAGGTCAGAATCGGGGTGTCTTCTTCATCCATGTTCCTTGCGGTATGTTAACCACGCTCGGTCTTCAAAGGTATGAATACGGTATCCCCTCCCATTACTGCATTACTAGTAGTTAGATCTTGGGCTTCTGGGGTTTTTGCGTAGTAATTTTTTTATTTTCTGCATGAATCCCAACACTCGCCTCCATCCCGCTCGCCCGGCTGCCTCCTCTATGACCTACGACGCCACCGTCCTATGAGTTTCTGGTGCCACCACCTCGTTCCGCCGCCACCTGCAGGGGTCTTCCTCGAGCCCACTTCGTTCGCGAGCCTGTGCATTCCCGGTCGCTCGTCTTCCCTATGGCCTCCTTCCTTCACCGCCACACGAGAATCCCCTGTCTGCAGCGGTGCTGCCTCTTGCATCCTCAACAACCTCGATCCCGACCTTGCTGGACGCCTCCCGCTCTCCTCTAGCAATGCCCCGTGTTCTCTCCTCCTCCTTGTTTGTTTCCCTTCCTGGTGGTATGTTCCTGGTGCGGTAGTGCTAGAGATGTGTTGGTGCTTTGAGGGGATGTGAAGATAGAAGAGTGACCATGATGTTGAGGATCATGTTCTAGATATCTCCCGACGTATGAGCTTAACAAGACCAACAAGTACCTTTCCGACATTGACAAGTGAATAAGGATCCCGATGCACAACACTGACAAGATCTTATCGTTGACAAGACCAATCCGATGCCACATCCTAAGATCTCCTTCATGGAAATCAAAGATCCTGATCTCGGAGTCCAAAGGCCGATCCCTCCGGACCGCCAAGTTTTCCTGCTCGGAATCGAAGATCGTCTACACGTAACGCCATGATCTCCTATAAGGATCCGAATACTGATCCCCCGAACCCCTCCGAACCCCAAGTTCGATGAGCTACAATGTGTGACCCCTCTTTCCGGGACCCTATTTTTTTGATGAATATAAAATACCTTGTTGCATATAATCATTCATGTTGCATACAATTGTTGTTGTTTGGGCCTTTTTGTAGACTCAACTAACAATTTAATATGGAGACCATATGCGGGATATTCTAGGATTATATTGCCTCCATTTAAATTTATGTAGAGAACCGATGACATGGTTTGCCTTATTAAGCCAACATTTAAAATGCGGGGTATCTAAACAACTTGAACCCAATAATTAAATGTCAGGGCACTGGTTCCGCTTAATATTGCATAATTGCACCACAGCTTTGCCATGTCATGCATCATACATGCATCATGGCCGATCTTCTACCATAGTATTAAATAATGCATCCGGTGTTTCTTCTAGTATTTTGCTTCTTCACGGATTAGGCCGATGAGTTGATGCAAGCTTTGACCCAACCCTCAGATGAACCTTCGGTAGTTTTCCCAGGTGAGCATTCTCCCCCTTTCTACCTATTTTACATTTAGTCTTTACTTACTCCTATTGACCTATTGCTACATGTGTTGTGATGCTTTAGTCTTTTTGTACTCGTTATATCCCTTGTAGCATATTGCCTTTGACACCTCCTATTACCCGTTGTTTGATAGATAGTTGGCCTTGTGTGTCGTAGTTGCTTGCTCGGGTGTTGCTTCGCGTCGTTGATGTTCCACCATTGTTGGGTTGTTGCCACATTCTTAATGGTGGAGATGATCATGGATTTAATTACAACTTGTTAATTTAATGCCGGTGGTAGATATAACTATTGTGGAGGCACCGGTGGGTAATAGTTAATATTTGGTTTTTAACCGCCCACTTGTGTCCACCTAGGACCCGAGTTCTTGAAACCTGTTCCGAGATTGAGCATGCTAACCACAAGTGGGGTGTGTGGGAACCCCCATCGGCTTACTACCTAATTTCTACTATACTGGGGTCCACAACCTAGTTTGTGGTGTTATTACTATTATGTACTTATGCCATGCTTTACTGCTTTATTTACTACTATTGCTCGTGAAGAGAGTTTACTCTTTTGTATTGTTTAGAAACCACGTGCCACGTTTTTGCTATATCTACAAGCCTAGTAACACTTTCGGGTTCGCAGTCATTTACAGCCATCGTTACACACCCTGGGTCCGTATCGGAGCCAGCCGACTTTGTTGCAGGTAGCTTAGTGGGGTGGCCCCCATGTACTTTGGCGCACCCCTGCAGGGTTAATTTTTTTAGAAAAGTCATGTCCACATGAAAGATCATGGATGCCAACTAGACGAGGGGTGAATAGGAGGTTAAAAACTTTTATGAGATGGGCTTAACAAAGGAGGAATAAAACTAGCTTTTTCTTTTGACAAGTACAAAGCCTATATATACTAAGGTTCACCTATGTGTGCCAACAACTTATGCTAATCAAGACAAGCAACAAAGTGATAGCAAGATGGATTACTTCAAGCACGAAGGCTATCACAATCTGAAGTGCATAAGTAAAGAGCTCAGGTATAGAGATAACCGAGGCACGCAGGGATGGCAATATTTTACCGAGTTCCTCCCTATAAGGGAGTACATCTTGTTGGAGGGGTGGACGGTACTAAGACCACCAATGCCATAAGAGGCCTCACCCTATTCTCCCGAGCACTCGCCGCATGGCAAGCACCCGATACACTATGGGACGCTTGAGGGCGGTCACCAAACTCGTACAAGATTGGGGTAATCTCCACAACTTAATTGGAGGCTCCACTAATCACCACCAAGGCCACTAACTTGAGGAGAGATCCACAACTTAATTGGAGGCCCCAAGAACTCACCACACAGGCCACACAACTGTCTAGGGTTCCAAGAACCCAAGAGTAACAAGCTTCTTGATTTCACCAACCAAATCTTTCAAGGAGAACTCAAACCGATGCACCTAATGAAATGGCAAGTCCTTAACTATCAAATTCCACCGAAGCTACAAAAGCTATTGGGGGAATAAGACAGGAAGAACACAAGAGGAAATACATAAAAGAAACCCCAAGATCTAGATCCCAAGATGTTCCCGTCACATAGAGGAGAGATGGATTGGTGGAGTTGTAGATCTAGATATCCTCTTTCAAACCCCCCCCCCCCCCTCAAGATTCAAAAAATATGGGAGGGATTGAGAGTATTTGCAAGATATAGAAGGTAGAAACAATGGAGGAGAGAGAGTATGCAAGCCACTAGCCCCTTGGGGAATAAGGGGGACTTTTATAGGTCCCCCACGACAACTAGCCGTTATAGACCACTTATCCCGGAGTTTCCGGCCCCCAATACTGGAGTCTCTGGAGTCCAAACTCCGGCTAGAACTCCGGGCAGCCTCCAAATGCTCTCTATACACCCACAGAGTCTGGGCCAGAATTTGGGCCGAAGTCTCCCCCCCCCTCGGAGTCTCCATGGTGCAAGGTCGGAGTCTGTTAGAGATATGCCCTAGAGGCAATAATAAAACTAGTTATTATTATATCTTTGTGTTTATATGTTTACATTCATGCTATAATAGTATTAACCGGAAACATTAATACTTGTGTGATTTGTAAACTAAATTAGATTGCATAGTCAAGCCTCTTTATAATACTAGCTTGTTGGTTAATAGATGATCATGTTTCTGTGTCATGAACATTGAGATGTTGTTAACAACAAGATCATATAATTAGGAGAATGGTATGATGGACATACTCCTATAGATAAGTGTAGCATAAAGATCAAGTCATTTCAATAGTTCCTTTGCTATAAGCTTTCTGATACATAGTAACCTAATTCCTTCAACCATGATATCATGCTAATCACCATCATCGGAAGGATGCTTTGATGACATCAAACACCACGCTCTAACTGGGTGGCTATAAAGATTTCATTGAGTGTTCGAAAAGTATGTGTTGAGGCACATGGATCAAGAGTGGGATGTGTCCATCCATATGACGGATAGATATACTTTGGGCCCTCCCGGTGGAATGTCATCCAATTACCTTGCAAGCATGTGACTGGATCACAAGGGATCACATATCATGGGAACAAGAAAAGAGTATTTATCGGTAACAAGGTTGAACTAGGTATGCAGAGATACCGACGATCAGACCTCGGATAAGTAAACTATCGCGAGACAAAGGGAAATTGGTATCGTATGTAAGTGGTTCATTCGATCGCAAAGTAATCATAAAAATATGTGGGATCCATATGAATTTCCAGATTCCTCTGTTGGTTATTGATCAGAGAAGAGTCTCGGTCATGTCTGTATAATTCAAGAACCGTAGGGAGACACACTTAAGGATTCAATGTTCTTTAGTTGATATGCAATGTAAGTAGGGAGACCGAATGTTGTTTGGAGTCTCCAATGGGATCCGGGATATCACGAGGAGATCCGGAATGGTTCGGAGAATAAGATTCATATAAGGAAAGTCCAATTCCGGAGTTCGGGAATGATTCCGGTGTTTTCATCAGAATGTTCTAGAAGGGTCTAGAAGGTTCACCGGACCGGAATGGTAAGGGTGCATGAATGTGTCATGACTAAGTGGAATGGTTGCATCATGTCCTAGGTCAAAGGTATACGCAAATAGAGAGTGAAATCAAACTCCGAAATTGAAAGTCAAAAGGCAAGTTTGAAAAGTAAAACTGGGAAAAAATTCCTAGTGGAGGAAGGAAAGAATACTTCTTTCCCTCCACCACAAGCCAACTAGGAGAGGGAGTTGGGGAAGGATTCAAACTCCCCTCTCACAAGCTACCCTCCCTCTCATAAATAGAGGGGAGGGGCTGCCCCTCTCAACACAACACCGCCACCTCGCCTCAAAGCCGCCGTCGCGCCACCGCTGGCTCGCCGTCGCCGCCCTAGCCACCGCCGGCTACGCCTCCTCCTCTCCGGCCCTCTAAACCTTAGATTGCCGGAAACCCTAATTATCCACCATAACCTGCTCCGACTTAGGCGAAGCCCTGCAGGATCTTCCATCTACTTCCGACACCACGTCGTCGTGCTGTCGGAATCGCGAGGGGAGAACTACAACCTCTGCTTCCTGCTGGAACAAGGGAGAGGAAGGTATTCATCGAGTACAGAACGTGTGAACGACTACGGAAGCGCTGCCGGAATGCAGCGCCGAAAGGATCGTCTACGCGAACTTGAAATCGGCAAGTGTATGACTACATCACCCACGAGAATCTTCTCTCGTTAACCGCTTTGGAATCTTCGAGGGTGAGTACTCCAATCGACTCGTTGCTACAAACTAGTAGATAGATCTTGGCTTGTTTGTGTTCATGCGGTAGAAATTTTTTGTTTTCCATGCTACGAACCCCTACAGTGGTATCAGAGCCGTGTCTATATGTAGATCTATTGCACGAGTAGAGCACAATGGTCATTGTGGGCGGTGGTGCTTTTATTATCAATTGATTTTTGTGTACTTTTCATATTGCGGTATGATGGGATGAAGAGGCCCGGGCTAACCTTACATGACATCGTTCCTGAGACTTGCTCCACGCTCAACATGCAACTTGTATTGCATAAGTGGCTTTGTGGGTGTATGTCTCTCCCATCATAGTATAGATTCAGCTTACAACAGGCACTTGATAGTTCAAGCATCAACGTTGTGGTTCTTGTTTGTAAGTTAGAACAACACTTATTGAAAGCCCCAAACCACGTAAAACATGGAAAGAAAATTAGAGGCGTCTAACTTTGTTTTGCAGGGGTGTGAGGTGATGTGATATGGCCATGATTGTGATTATATGTGATGTATGCAATGTTCTTTATTTTAAGTCGGCAACCGGTAGGATCCTTATGGTTGTCTTTTAATTTCGTTAAGACATGCGTGTCTATTATTCAAAGTAGTTGTAATAATTGATGCTGGTGGACGACAACCATGGAGTAGTGCCATTGACCTTGACGCCACGCCGGTGATGATGGAGATCATGTTCGTGCTTGAAGATGGAGATCGGAAGCACAAGAAGAAAGGCCATATCATATCACATATTTTGAATTGCATGTGATGTTAATCCTTTTGTGCATCTTGTATTGCTTAGTTCGCGACGATAGCATTATAATATGATCCTCTCACAAAATATCAAGTTATAAAGTGTTCGTCCTTAGTAGGCACCGTTTCCAAAGCTCGTTGTTTCGAAGCACCACGTGATGATCGGGTGTGTTAGATTCTGTGAGTGTATACAACGGGAGCAAGCTAGATTTGCTCATGCGGAAGCTAAGGTTTGATCTTGATGAGCCTAGCATGTACAGACATGGTCTCGGAACACGGATCCCCTCAACGTAAAGCAAGAGTCATATAGTAGATATGATGAACATGTTGATTGTTCGCCTTTGAAGCTACACCATCTCTCGTGATGATCGGTTTTGATGTGGTGGATTTGGTTCGTGTGATCACTAAAACAATCTGAGGGATATTTTTTTGAGTGGGAGTTCACCTAGATTAATTTAACTATTAATTAGAACTCAATTTGTCATAAACTTAGTCTAAACTATTGCAAATTGGTTGTAGATCAATGGCGGCCCCTACCATCAATTTTAATGCCTTCCTAGAGAAAGAAATGTTGAAAAACAATGGAATCAACTTCATGGATTGGTTCCACAACTTGAGGATTGTCCTTAATGCTGGAAATTTGAACTATTTGCTGGATCCACCGCTGGGTGACCCGCATGTAGCTGATGCTATCGATGAGGTAAAGAATGTTTTCCTCGCTCGAAAGAATCAGTACTCCACAGTTCAGTGTACTATCTTGTATGGTTTGGAATCGGAGCTTCGGAAAAGGTTTGAGAACTTTGACCCACATGATATTGTCCGTGAACTCAAAATGATATTTGAGGCTCACGTGGCAGTTGAGTGTTATGAGGCTTCTGAAATGTTCTTTAACTGCAAGATGGAAGAGGGCAGCTTCGTCAGTGAGCATGTGCTTAAGATGTCTGGGCACGCAAGTAAGCTCCAAAGCTTGGGTATGGTGATTCATAAGTATTTGGGGATTCATCGTGTCCTCCAATCACTACCACCAAGTTACAAGAACTTCGTGATGAACTATATGCAAAACATGGACAAGTCGTTGCCTGAACTCTTCTCCATGTTAAAGTCTGCGGAAGTGGAGATAAAGAAAGAGCACCAAGTGTTGATGGTCAATAAGACCACAAAATTCAAGAATCAAGTCAAGTCTAAGAAAAAGGGAAACTTCAAGAAGGGCGGTAAGAAAGTTACCACGCCAGCGAAGAAGACCAAGGCTAGGCCTAAGCCTGATACTGAGTGCTTTTACTACAAGGGAGAAGGTCACTGGAAGCGGAATTACCCTAAGTACTTGGAGGATTTGAAGAACGGCAACATCAAGAACAAAGGTATATCCGATATACATGTTATTGATGTGTATTTCACTAGTAGTCGTAGTAGTGCCTGGGTATTTGATACTGGTTCGGTTGCTCATATTTGTAACTCGAAACAGGTGCTGTAGAATAAACGGAAACTAGCGAAGAACGAGGTGACGATGCGCGTTGGAAATGGATCAAAGGTTGATGTGATCGCGGTCGGCGTGCTACCTCTTCGAGATTGGTTTTGTATTTAAATAATTGTTATTTGGTGCCTGCGTTGAGCATGAACATTATATCCGGATCATGTTTATTGCGAGACGGTTACTTTTTTAAGTTTGAGAATAATGGTTGTTCGATTTATATGAGTAATATGTTTTATGCACACACACCTTTGATAGATGGTCTATTCTTGTTGAATCTCGATTGTAGTAATAAACATATTGATAACATTGAAGCTAAACGTTTGAAATTAAGCAATAACTCGGCCTATATGTGGCACTATCGTCTTGGTCACATTGGAGTGAAGCGTATGAAGAAATTCAATTCCGATGGACTTCTTGAATCACTTGATTTTGAATCACTTGAAAGATGTGAAGCATGTCTGATGGGTAAAATGACTAAGACTCCATTTTCTGGTATGATGGAGCGAGCTACGAACTTATTCTAAATCATACATACCGATGTGTGTGGCCCAATGAGCGTAGCATCGCGCGGTGGTTATCGTTATGTTATTACTTTGACGGATGACTTAAGTAGATATGGGTATATCTATTTCATGAAACATAAGTCCGAAACTTTCGAGAAGTTTAAGGAATTTCAAAGCGAAGTGGAGAATCAACGTAACAAGAAGATTAAGTTTCTACGATCTGATCGTGGAGGTGAATATCTAAGTTACGAGTTTGGCGAGCATTTGAAGAAATGCGGAATACATTCACAATTGACAGTGTCAGGAACACCACAACATAATGGTGTGTCCGAACATCGTAATAGAACTCTCTTAGATATGGTTCATTCTATGATGTCACCTACAGATTTACCGCTATCATTTTGGGGTTATGCATTAGAAACAGCCGCATTCACTTTAAATAGGTCACCATCTAAATCCGTTGAAACGACACCGATGAATTATGGTTTGGGAAGAAACCTAAATTGTCGTTCTTTAAAGTTTGGGGTTGCGAAGTGATGTGTGTTGATGCTTCGTCAGGAAACCCCAAGAGCAAGGTATGATGCAGCACAGCAGCAAGTTTTCCCTCAGTAAGAAACTGAGGTTATCGAACCAGTAGGAGGAAGGAAATGTCTCAAAGGTGTTGCAAGCAACGTGGAAACCTGCACAACACAAACTCAAGACTTTGCCCCAACTAATAGTGATGTTGTCAATCTCACCGGTTACTGTAACAAAGGATTAACTGTATGGTGTGGAAGGTGATGGTGGTTTGTAGCAAGTAAACAGTAACAGTGGAAGATGTATCAATGGTATAGATTGTACCGGGTTCCATAGTTCACTAGAGGTGTTCTCCTTAGAAAAACAAACATGGCATGCTGGGTAAACAAATTACAACAGGGCAATTGACAGGACTGATCAAGGCATAACAATGCAATACTAGACATAAAGATCCTATGAGATTCGATTGGGAAATACAACAATATACATAGACCGCCATCCAACTACATATATGACTAGAAGTCCACCTTTGGGTTATCATCCGAACCCCCTCTAGTATTAAGTTGCAAGCAACAGACAACTGCTTTAAGCAAAGTGTGTAAGGTAAACAATCCACTTGTTCCATGAACAAGAGGCCGTTGTTTTCTCCCTAGTGGCAACAACACATATACAACCTTAGATATTTCTGTCACTTCCCTTGATTAAATAGAGGCATGAACCCACTATCGAGCATAAATACCCCCTCTTGGAGTCACTAGAAACTACTTGGCCAAGATAGCTACTAACAACGGAGAGCATGCAAGATCACAAACAACACAGACATGATAGAATCAATAAGACAAAACCATTAATCAATTTGAAATAGTAATCTCAATATCCATCGGATCCTCGCAAACACAACATGCATGATTACAAATAGATGAGATCTTGATCATGAACGGAGCTCACAAGATCTAGACATGAAAGCACAAGGATGAGATATAACCATCTAGCTACTACATGGACCTGTAGTCCAAGGTGGTACTACTCATGCTTCATACGGGAGGCTGGCATGATGAAGAAGAAGGCCTCTAGGATGATCTCCCCTCCGGCAGGGGCCAGGAAGAGCTTCAGATCCCCTCAATCTAGGGACGATGGTGGCAGCGGCTACAGAAGGTTTTGTGGGATATTGATCAGGTTGATTAGGGTTTAGGCATCGGGGGCTTCTTATAGGCAAAGAGGCGAGGCGGGGGTGGCTAGGGGGCCTACACCTTGCCCAGGGGCGAGCCCACCCTAGGACGCACCTAGGGGGTGCAGCCGCCCTGTGGCGCCCCTCCGTCTCTCCGCTGGACTCCGTGTTCTCCTCGGTGAAATATTGACTTTGGCTTTTGTCCCGTCCAATTTCGAGAATATTTCCTTACTAGCTTTCTAGAACCAAAAACATCAGAAAAAAAGGAAATGGCACTGTGGCAACTTGTTAATAGGTTAGTACCAGAAAACATATGCAAAGCACCTCAAAGTGTGGAAAAGGCAAAGCAAAGTAGATAATTAACAAGCATGGAACATCAAAAATTATAGATGCGTTTCCGACGTATCAAGCATCCCCAAGCTCAACTCATGGTCGTCCTCGAGTAGGTAAGTGATAAAAGAATAATTTTTGAGGTGACATGCACCATCAAAACCAAGATCAAACCATTTACAAGCATTGAAAGCTGGGATCAAAGAACTCTAAACATGACCATGAAAGATGGAATTCTAACAATAAGACAAAGTAACTATGCATGCAACATGAAAGGCTATAAACAAAGATCATGAATAACATGCATTGAAAACATTTGTTTGTTTCACATACAGAAAACATGGCATAGTGGCATTCACCTTGTCCCTCATAGAGTAGAAAAAATATGCATAGGACACCTTCAAAGTTCATAAGAGTGACTAGATACAAATAGCACAAGAACAAGCAATATAAACAATATGCATCAATCAATAAGTTTTGGGACACTGCACATAGAACTAAGAATGGCAACTATGCTCTCTTAACTGGTGCCTAAAGGTAGAAGGTGGAGACTTAATATAATAGTGGAAGAAAGGCCCTTCATAAAGGGAAGTAAGGATTTCAAGTTTCAAAAAGAGCTTCCAAAAATTATTGTACTTGTTAGCTTTCAGCCCTCATTGCCTCTATCATAAGAATCTTGAAGTGATTAAGGTTAAAGTGAACAAACTATGGAGTATATGTTTGACAAAGTATAAGTTGGCAATCTCATGCCCCTTGAATACGAGGGTCGCACCTCATGCTACTCAACTTTAGTCACCTGTAAGTTCTTGTCATAGTAAGTACATGTGTATCATAGAGAACCGCCAACGGGGTACCCCTTGCACATGGTACATGAGCTATCCCATAACCAAAATGACAAGGCAAGCAGACAATGAGCATCTCAGCAATCTTTTTATTTGCTATTTGCATAGGTTTTTATTGAGGATGCTTCATAGATTGCTCATTATGGTGATGCTGCAAGTTTCCACCATGATTAGGCATGGCTTAGGCTAGCGGCTCAGGCGTTTCTCTAACACAAAATACATAACTCCATGGACTTACAAGCTCCCTTTTTATTTCACACCGGAGACATCCATAGACAAAAGAGCATGATATCAACTATGTACAAAGTACAAGTGCAATGTTGAAAACTTTACCCATGACAACATGGTTCTGCTAATTCCAACGTATAAGTGCAAGCATATACAACATAGATGACACAATGGTTCAAGTTTATTAGGGGCAAGGAATATAAAGTGTGCCATCAAGTTTGTTAGAGCTTTAATCACTAAGTTTTCACATAACAAAATACTTTTTAATTGGAAGATAGCTGAAAACAAGAATATACTTGGAATGGTGTAACACACCATGCATAGGAATTTTTAGTGGACACTTTGTAATAACTTGGTTTCTTAGGAGTTGGAGGCATGAGTAGAGCTTACTCATACAAGTCGAGGCTAGCAAAAGACTAGGAGCAACCAACTAAGGAGAAATAATGGACATAATCATGCGGAGAGACAAAACATTACTAATCAAAGCATAGAGTGGTACTACAAGTCAAGGACTAAATGATCGTAGAGGCTATGGTGACTTGTTCATAGTCATAACATGGTGTGAGCATGTGCTAAGTCAACCCAAACAAAACATCAAAGGAGAATACCACAATACTATGCTTTTGCATCCTAAAACAACGCATGATTCCTTCAAGGCACACTAAGCAATCCCAATTGTTTGGAACAAGTCATGCTACAGCAATAATCACTAAGCATAAGGTCAAAACAACACCTAGCATGACATGCTAAATGAAGGAAATATGCCCTAGAGGCAATCATAGAGATTATGATATTTCATATGTATCCATGAGTTATTGTAATGTTCCTTGAATATCCATATCAGGCAACTTGTATTGATTTGCAATTACGTGAATTGTTTGTGAAACTCTATACTTGTATGGTTATTTAAGAGTTGTCCCTAGTCGGAGTTCATGTGAGGACACACGTGAATATTAGACTAGCACATCGATTGGTTGATGACTATGTTTCGCAAGTCATAGACATGGAGATGTCAAACCAATGACGTGGACACATATTATGAACATGGGGTTGGACTGACCCAACCTGAGACTAGCAATTAGTTGCAGCTCTCTCTCTACACATCGTGTACGTTTTGTCCTTAGACCGGAGATTGTCGCATGTACTTGAGATGTGGATCGACCTACTTTGGGGCTATCAGAACTGGGTAGTTATAAATGTAGCTTTCGGGTTTGTCCCGAAACATGCTGCAAGGCATGGTCAATCAAGATGGGATTTGCCCCTCTCTACTTGAGAGAGATATCTCTAGGCCCCTCGAGTGATCGGATCTAGAAATGCATGGCAAACTGGGATTCTTTCCAGCCGCTTGACAAATGCATCACAACCCCAAATCTTTAGACAAACTGGGATTCTTTCCAGTCCACATCTCATATGGTGTCTTAACTACGGATTTAGATGGTACCCTATTAAGTGTGAAAGCTGCAGTTTCTAGAGCGTAGCCCCAAAATGACAATGGAAAATCCGACTGGCTCATCATCAATCGAACCATGTCCAACAAAGTTCGATTACGCCGTTCGGAGACCCCGTTTCTTTGAGGCATTCCGGGTGGCGTAAGTTGTGGAACAATTCCGCAACTCTTAAGATGATCGCTAAATTCGTGACTCAAATATTCACCTCCACGATCAGATCGCAAGGCCTTTATTTTCTTGCCACGTTGATTCTCCACTTCATTCTGAAACTCCTTGAACTTTTCAAAAGTTTCAGACTTATGCCTCGTCAAGTAGACATAACCATATCTATTGAAATCATCAGTGAAAGTAATGAAGTAGTGATATCCTCCTATGGCTGTCGTGCTCATTGGTCCACATACATCAGTATGTATGAGTTCCAACAAGTCTGTCGCTCTCTCGGGTAAACCCGAAAAAGGCGACTTGGTCATCTTTCCAAGTAAACAAGCTTGACATGTCTCGTATGATTCAAAATCAAACGAAGTTAGAAGACCATCACCATGGAGCTTCTTCATGCGCTTTTCACTTATATGCCCCAAACGACAATGCCATAAATAGGTAGGACTCAAATCATTAGGCCGAAGCCTTTTAGCACTAACATTGTAAACAGATGCATCATCAAGATTTAAAATAAATAACCCATTCACAATGGAAACATTAGCCATAAACATATCATTATTACAGATTACACAACCATTGTTCATACTCGCAAATGAATATCCATCCCTCATCAAACATGAAGGTGATAAAATGTTTCGACCCATACTAGGAACATAATAACAATTATTCAACTCCATAATAAATCCTGACGGAAGGTGAAGTTGCATGACGCCGACGAACAATGCAGCAAAGCTTTATTTCCGACGCGAAAATCCACTTCGCCTTTTTGCACTTATCTAGTCCTTATTATCCCATGCATCGAATTGCAAATATGAGCAACCGATCCGATATCAAATACCCAAGAGTTAACATAGGAATCAGCGAGAAGAATGTCCATAATATTTACCACAAGCGTACCTAAGTGGGAAGTACTCTTACTTCCACTCTTCATCAAGGAAGCCTGGTACTTGCTGTAGTTTCTCTTCCAGTGGACATGTTCATGACAAAAGAAGCACTCAGTGTCTTCTACAGGTCCAGCCTTTTGCTTGGGTGCAGGCTTAGGGATCGTATCCTTAGCCTTGCCCTTCTTCTTCCAAGAAGTACCATTTTCTTGAAGCTAGGCTTGTTCTGCATAGCCATCACATGGCTATGCCCTGCACACTTCTTCATGTCACTTTCTGCTGTTTTAAGCATCCCGCATAACTCATTAAGGCCCTTCTCCACCCCATGCATATGGTAGTTCGAAATGAACTTCCCATAACTGGATGGAAGAGACGCCAAAATGAAGTCAGTGGCCAACTCTTGGCCTAGTGGAAAACCAAGCTTTTCCAAAGTCTGATTGTAACTAACCATTTTGATCACATGGGGGCCTACAGCTGCTCCCTCTGCCAGCTTGCATTCGACAAAGGACTTGGCAACATTGTACCTCTCAGTCCTTACCTGATCTTGGAACATGTCCTTAAGCGCGACGATCATATCGTATGCTTCCTAATCCTCAAACTTCTTTTGGAGTTCAGGTTCCATGCATGCAAGCATAAGACAGCTAACCTCAAGAGAATCATCACATGCTCTCTTGTAGGAATTCTTGAGGGCAACAGATGCATTATCAGCAGGTTCATCGGGGATTTGGGTATCCAGAACTGTTTCCTTTTTATCAGACCTGAGAATAATTCTCAGGTTACGGACCCAGTCCGTATAGTTTGTTCCATTAAGTTTATCTTTGTCAAGAATCGAACGCAAAGAAAAAGGTGATGCGGTGTTTGGTGCCATTGATCTACAACAGAAAACATGCAAAATACTAAGCCATGTAACCATGAAAGAGTAAAACATATTAAACAAATTAATAGCATATACTCCCACTTAAATCAATATCCCTCTATTGATACTAAGTGATTCAAGATCCACAATTAACAAGTCGACTAGTGAGATTTAGCATCACTTCTAGAAGACAAGGTAAATCGGTAAGCAACACTTGCTAATCATATCACATATGACTCTTGTTGTTGGGTGACATCTCTATGTCAAAACTTGGCGCCCAACCTTTATGCCCCAAGGTCCTTAACTGTTAAGATGACCTTGTCAAGCTCACCAACCCTTATGCGTGTAGGTATCCGATACAAACCCATCCAGCCAAGGAAAACCGCGGCACCCTAATTTCATAGGCCCACCAACGATTGTACAGGGCATAGGATGGTGCAAGGTTTGGTTGGGAGGGCATGGTTAAACTTAAGCATGCATAGTAGTAAAACACATAAGAATAGCATTCACATAGATGTGACACAGTATGGCCCATTTTCTCATGGTGATCTCCATTGCCATAGAACCTGTCCACCATGATGATCTCCATCTTCATGTTCCATGTGAGCCATCTTCTAGGTGATGAGTCCTCCAAGAACTAATACAAGCTATTACTCCTAACAGCTAGTAATCAAAATTACATAGTATTGGGATCATCACAAGTTGGCACGCAGGCCATTACAATAAATGACAACACATATGGCTCCAGCTGTGTTGCCCTACTCACGACACGCAGGTCATGCAAAATTCCATACATGCATCACATACATATATGGGCCATACTGATCACATACATCCTGCAAAAACAAGTTATGCATAGAATCGCATTCTACCGGATCATGTGACATCGCAGCACCTAGTTACCTTAACGAGATACAAAAGTGTGCTATGACTAGCGGGGTCTAGGGGGTCTCCCCCTGCGGGGTTCGAAGGGGCAGCGCCCCAAAAACTATGAAAAATGTGAGATCGAATCTACACAATTTTCTTTAAGGATTTTGATCGGCAAATCAAATTTACCATAAACCGTCTATTGTTCTGATCTGATCAAACTCCTTTGATCACAGTACAACAATTTTAGATCTAGGTTCCGATTCGATCAATCATATTGATCTTCGCGTGATTCAACAGGATTTATGTGTCACTGTCTACCCCGATGGCGGAAGCCAACTGGTAGGGGTAAGTCATTTCGACAACCTCAGAATCACGATCACGGAAAGCAAGATCATAGATTAATCCTGAACCACCGCCATATAAATGATCACATCATTCATATCAATCTGCATATCACCATATGCAAACATCCCAAACCTATAACTGAACAGCATCGGCTCTGATAACACTGAAGGGATACGGGTAGGCTACACTAGCGCAAATCAAAATTTTCTACCGCGTAAACCAGGAATACTGTTGTCATAGATCATAGGATTACCACTAGACGCGTAGTTGCGGAATTGATGAAGCGCGTCGAGGCAGTGCAGACGTTCCACGTCTCCTCCTTGTCCTCGTCCCACAAGAAGCTCCCCTTTTCCTGGCTCGTCCAAGTGCCATAGATGCACCACCTCCGAGGTATCCACACGTGCAGGATGGAAGCGTCAAACGCCGGACTGCTAGGTCCACGCGTGCAACACAGGTGTGAGGTGTGGCGGCTGGGTGGAATGGTCTAACCCTGGTCAGCTCGCCCCACCCTCTCTTATATAGGTGTCCCTAGTGGGCTTCTACATTAGCAGCCCATTAGTAGCCTAAGCCTAGTCTAATTCGGATCCAATCATCATTAGGCTTCCAACCCCTTAAGTGTATGACCCTATAGGTTCATATACGTATAGACATGACACGAATACACTTATTCTGTCAATATTTTGTAGCGGCCTCTAGCAAGACGTGCCAACTCCTAAACGCATACAAATATCATATTGGACGAACCATCACAAGGTTTAGTACATGTCTTTCCCTTTGCCTCACGGTATTTGGTCTAACTCCAAGCTGACCTCTCTTTCTCGATACCGTAACTCGGAAAACCTTTACTAGGTTACCTCTTAACCTTATGTAGCATGGCCATGAATTTTTGGATCCGATCACTCGAGGGGCCCAGAGATATCTCTCTCAAGTAGAGAGGGGCAAATCCCATCTTGATTGACCATGCCTTGCAGCATGTTTCAGGACAAACCCGAAAGCTACCTTTATAACTACCCAGTTACGGAGTAGCGTCTGATAGCCCCAAAGTAGGTCGATCCACATCTCAAGTACATGCGACAATCTCAGGTCTAAGGACAAAATGTACACGATGTGTAGAGAGAGAGCTGCAACTAATTGCCAGTCTCAAGTTGGGTCAGTCCAACCCCATGTTCATAACATGTGTCCACATCATTGGTTTGACATCTCCATGTCTATGACTTGCGAAACATAGTCATCAACCAATCGATGTGCTAGTCTAATATTCACGTGTGTCCTCCCATGAACTTCGACTCGGGACAACTATTAAATAACCATACAAGTAAAGAGTTGCACAAACAATTCACATAATTGCCAATCAATACAAGTTGCCTGATATGGATATTCAAGAAACATTACAATAACTCATGGATACATATGAAATATAATCATCTCTATGATTGCCTCTAGGGCATATTTCCTTAACTTTTGTCCATTCTTTATCTCATTACATCCTTCTTTCTCTACACCTGAAATTTTCCTCCATAGAAAACTTCACACAATCTTCATTAGCAACATTATTGTATTCAAAAGATAATAAACCCTTGGGTTTAGCTTTAGAACAGAAAAACTTTTCACTAAAAACACAATCTACTGTAGCTACTCCTTCAAAAAGCTCATTTTCCCAAAAAGAACCCAAAAAGGAATCAATAAGAAGCAAATGCAAATAATGGAAGAAATCTGTCAAAACAGACCAGTAGGTAGAAACCGATTTTTTCGAAGACCTTCTGTTGCTCAAATAAAAAAGTGTTGAACTAACTAAAGTTAGATAACATACTGGGGGATTTATTCGTAAATTTTTAGCTCAATCTGACTTACAGAGACTCCTCACGAATGTGTATGGTGGAGGACAGAAACCTGTTACAGGACAGCAACTCCCCAAATCTTACTTCCCTCTCACTAGAGGTCATTCTTGGCACAAAAAGCAAACAAAAAGGATAAGGAGAGGTCATTACTGAAGTAATAACTTCCAAGACTCAAGAAAACTCTTTGGTTATTGATGGTGCTGACGTGGAGCACTTCGTTGCAAACCCCAAGAGCAAGTTGTGAAGCAGCAAGCAGCAAGTCTTCCCTCAGTAGAGACCGAGGTTATCGAACCAGAAGGAGGATGGAATCATCACATAGCTGTTTCAAGCAACGCGGATACCTGCACAGCACAAACTCAAGACTTTGCCCCAATGAATCAGTGAGGTTGTCAAGCTCAACGGTTTGCTGTAACAAAGGATTAAACGTATGGTGTGGAAGGTAATGGTTTGCAGCAAGTAAACAAGTAACAATGGAAGATGTATCAATGGTAAAGATTGGACAGGGGTCCATAGTTCACTAGAGGTGCTCTCCTTAAATAAACAACATGGCATGAAGGGTAAACAAATTACAGCGGGGCAATTGACAAGAACTGAGCAAGGCATAAAAATGCAATTACTAGTTAGAAAGATCCTATGAGGTTGATTGGGCAATACAACAAGATACATAGACCACCATCCAACTGTATCTATGACTAGAAGTCCACCTTCAGGTTATCATCCGAACCCCCTCCATTATTAAGTTGCAAGCAACAGACAACTGCTTTAAGCAAAGTGTGTAAGGTAAACAGTCCACATGTTCCATGAACAAGAGACCGTTGTTTTCTCCCTAGTAGCAACAGCACATCTACAACATAAGAGATTATTATCACTTCCCTTGGAAACTAGAGACATGAACCCACTATCGAGCATAAATACCCCCTCTTGGAGTCACTAGCAACTACTTGGCCAAGATAACCACTAGTAACAGAGAGCATGCAAGATCACAAACAACACAGACATGATAGAATCATAAAGACAAAACCATTAATCAAACCAACATAATAATCTCAATATCCATCGGATCCCCGCAAACACAACATGCATGATTACAAATAGATTAGATATTGATCATGAACGGAGATCACAAGATCTATACATGAAAGCACAAAGGAGGAGATACAACCATCTAGCTACTACATGGACCCATAGTCCAAGGTGGAACTACTCACGCATCATACCGGAGATAAGGCCTCCGGGATGATCTCCCCTTCGGCAGGGTGTCGGGAAGAACTTTAGATCCCCCGATCTAGGGACGATGGTGGCGGCGGCTATAGATGGTTTCATGGATTTCTGATCGGGTACTCAGGGTTTCTGCATCGGGGGCTTCTTATAGGCGAAGTGGGAGGTCGAGGAGGCGGCCAGGGCCACCAAACCCTAGCCAGGCACGGGCCCACCTATGGTCGTGCCTGGGGGGGTTGGCCCCTGTGTCTCGCCCCTCCGTCTCTCCACTGGACTTCTTGTTCCCCACGGAAAGTTATTGACTTTGTCCTTTGTCCTGTCCAATTCCGAGAATATTTCTTTACTAACTTTTCTGAAACCAAAAACAGCATAAAACAGGCATCTGGCACTATTGCAACTTGTTAATAGGTTAGTATCAGAAAACATGTAAAAAGCACCTCAAAGTGTGGAAAAGTAAAGCAAAGTAGATACTAAACAAGCATGGAGCATCAAAAATTATAGATACGTTTCCAACGTATCAGTTATCTCCCAACAAGTACTTTTCTTTAACGCCTTTAAGTTAGGCATGATAATTTGAGAAGATGCTCTCATAAGAAATATGAATTGAAGTAAAATAGAGTATCAAGAAGCAAATTCAAAACACATTTAAGTCTAACCCACTTCCTATGCATGGGAAACTTGTAAATAAACAAGTCATGAAAGCACAAAGCAACAATCATAAGAACGCAAAACAAGTGCAACTTCAAAAATTTCAACATAAAGAGGGGAAACTTAATATTTTTGAGATGCATAAAACCATGTTTCCCTCTCTCATAATAACTTTCAGTAGCATAATTAATAAAATTAACAATATATCTATCACATAAAATATTCTTATCATGAGCCACATGCATAAAATGATTATTACGCATCACCATAATCATCAAATATAGGAGGAATATTGTAATCACAATTAATTTTCTCCTCAATAGTAGGTGGACTAAAAATATCATATTAATCATTGTAATCATCATAAATTGGAGGTAAAGTATCATCATAGGCAATAGAATTTTCAGAATTGGTACCAAAAAGGTTTTCAATATCAAAAGTAGTGTGCTTTTCCCAATCATGATCACTACTATAGGTAACAGGCATAGGAACATTATCACAAGTTTTACCCATAGTAGATATTTCAAAAGAATCCACAGGAGCATAACATTCATCCTCCTCTTTTTATCTAATGAGCTTCCTGTTTCAGCAATTTCTTCTTCCATAGACTCCTGCAAGGCATTAGTATCTTCCTTTTGTGGAAAGCACTTATTAAAATATTCAAGAATATAGCCATTTTATTCCTTGTAATTATCAAAGCAAAATTTAAGTATCGCATAAACCTCATATT
Organism: Avena sativa; assembly: GCA_916181665.1. Taxonomy (NCBI): domain Eukaryota; kingdom Viridiplantae; phylum Streptophyta; class Magnoliopsida; order Poales; family Poaceae; genus Avena; species Avena sativa. The sequence goes on along the minus strand of OV702284.1, from coordinate 177,605,583 downwards.
CATAAGGTGCATCATCAGTATTTTCAAGCAAACTGGCAAGTTCAAATGCACCCTTGAAAGCAATAAATTCTTCAATTTGTTCCACATCATAAAAGTCATAATTTCCTTTAACATAAGAAGATATGGTAACATTATCATTATACTCAGGTGTTTATACCTCCTACAGCAACAAGCTTTATCAAAGCAATAAGTAACATTATAAGTAGAGCACACCTCTCTAGCAATAGTATTCAATTTATCAATTTGTGCACATAAGTGTTTCCCTTTTTGTGACAAACGGTGTTCCTTATAATAGTACTTTTGTTCTTCCATGAACCCACCTTGCCAATAAGAACTAGTTTCAAAGTAAACATCCATTGATAGAAAGCATGACCAAGCAAGGCAATGACAGACCATCAACTAGAGTAGGGACTAATATTTGAGTGTGTTTTTTATAAGAGAAAGCAAACCAAACAAAACTATTTTTTTTTGGATTTTTTGATAAAAAGAGGCAAACAAAACCAAACAAAAGAAACTAAGAAAACCAAAAACAAAGTAAAGAGAAAGGTTGAGGAGGAATCCCCTTGTGAAGACGTCCTTAGCCTCCCCAGAAACGACGCTAGAAAGTCTTGATGCATGTTGACGCTTCGTCGGGAAACCCCAATAGCAAGGTATGATGCAGCACAGCAGCAAGTTTTCCCTCAGTAAGAAACCGAGTTTATCGAACCAGTAGGAGGAAGGAAACGTCTCAAAGGTGTTGCAAGCAACGTGGAAACCTGCACAACACAAACACAAGACTTTGCCCCAACTAACAGTGAGGTTATCAATCTCACCGGTTGCTGTAACAAAGTATTAACTGTATGGTGTGGAAGGTGATGATGGTTTGGAGCAAGTAAACAGTAATAGTGGAAGATGTATCAATGGTAAAGATTGGACCGGGGTCCATAGTTCACAAGAGGTGTTCTCCTTAGATAAACAAACATGGCATGCTGGGTAAACAAATTACAGCAGGGCAATTGACAGGATTGAGCAAGGCATAACAATGCAATACTAGACATAAAGATCCTATGAGATTCGATTGGGCAATACAACAATATACATATACCGCCATCCAACTGCATCTATGACTAGAATTCCACCTTTGGGTTATCATCCGAACCCCCTCTAGTATTAAGTTGCAAGCAACAGACAACTGCTTTAAGCAAAGTGTGTAAGGTAAATAATCCACTTGTTCCATGAACAAGAGACCATTATTTTCTCCCTAGTGGCAACAACACATCTACAATCTTAGAGATTTTTGTCACTTCCCTTGATTAAATAGAGGCATGAACCCACTATCGAGCATAAATACCCCCTCTTGGAGTCACTAACAACTACTTGGCCAAGATAGCTACTAACAACGAAGAGCATGCAAGATCACAAACAACACAGACATGATAGAATTAATAAGACAAAACCATTAATAAATGTGACATAGTTATCTCAATATCCATCGGATCCCCGCAAACACAACATGCATGATTACAAATAGATGAGATCTTGATCATGAATGGAGCTCACAAGATCTAGACATGAAAGCACAAGGAGGAGAAACAACCATCTAGCTACTACATGGACCCGTAGTCCAAGGTGGAACTACTCACGCTTCATACGGAAGGCTGGCATGATAAAGAAGAAGAAGGCCTCTGGGATGATCTACCCTACGGCGGGGTGCTGGGAAGAGCTTCAGATCCCCCTGATCTAGGGACAATGGTGGCATCGGCTATAGACGGTTTCGTGGGATATAGATCGGGTTGCTTAGAGTTTAGGCATCGGGGGCTTCTTATAGGCGAAGAGGCGAGGCAGGGGCGCGGCCAGGGGGCCCACACCATGCCCAGGCACGGGGCCACCATAGGCCGTACCTGGGGGGTGCAGCCGCCCTATGGCGCCCCTCCGTGTTCTCCTCGGTGAAATATTGACTTTGGCTTTTGTCCCGTCCAATTCCGAGAATATTTCCTTACTAGCTTTTCTGGAACCAAAAATAGAAGAAAAAACGCAACTGGCACTGTGGCAACTTGTTAATAGGTTAGTACCAGAAAACATATGAAAAGCACCTCAAAGTGTGGACAAAGCAAAGCAAAGTAGATACTAAACAAGCATGGAACATCAAAAATTATAGATACGTTTCCGACGTATCACGAAGCTTATGTAAAGAAGTTACAGTCTGACAAGCTTGAACCCAAAGAGGAAAAATACGTCTTCATAGGATACCCGAAGGAAACTATTGGGTATACCTTCTATCATAGATCCGAGGGCAAAATCTTTGTTTCTAAGAATGGATCCTTTCTAGAGAAGGAGTTTCTCTCAAAAGAAGTGACTGGAAGGAAAGTAGAACTCGACGAGGTTGTTGAACCTTCTCTCAGATTTGAGAGTAGCACAACACCAGAGGAAGTTCTTGTGGAGCCTACACCAATAAGAGAGGAAGCAAATGATGTTGATCATGAAACTTCGGTTGAAGTTACTACGGAACCTCGCAGGTCAACGAGAACTCGTACCACTCCTGATTGGTATGATCCCGTTATGAGTGTCATATTGGTCGACAACACCAATGACCCTGTGACATATGAGAAAGAGATGATGAGCCCAGATTCCATTAAATGGCAAGAAGCCATGAAATACGAGATTGGATCCATGTACGAAAACCAAGTATGGACTTTGGTGGACTTACCGGATGGCCGGAAGGCTGTCGAGAACAAATGGATTTTCAAGAAGAAAATAGATGCTGATGGTAATGTTACTGTATATAAAGCTCAACTTGTTTGCAAAAGGGTTTCGACAAATTCAAGGAGTTGACTACGATGACACTTTCTCACCGGTAGAGAAGCTAAAGTCTATATGGATTTTGTTAGCAATCGTTGCATATTATGATTATGAGATATAGCAGATGGATGTTAAAACGTCGTTCCTCAATGGAGACATTGATGAAGAGTTGTATATGGTACAACCCAAAGGTTTTGTCGATCCTAAAGATTCTAACAAGGTATGCAAGCTTCAACGGTCCATTTATGGATTAAAGCAAGCATCCCGAAGTTGGAATCAATGTTTTGATAACCAAAAGTTTTGGTTTTATACAAACTTATGGAGAATCTTGTATTTACAAGAAAGTGGGTGGGAGCTCTGTAGAATTCCTAGTACTATATGTGTACGACATATTGTTGATTGGGAATGATGTATACCTTCTTAATAGTGTCAACGATTATTTGAATAATAGTTTTTCAATGAAAGATCTTGGCGAAGCAGCTTACATATTAGGCATAAAGATTTATAGAGATAGATCAAGACACCTAATATCATTGTCACAGAGTACATATTTGGACAAAGTTCTAAAGAGGTTTGGAATGGAAGGTAGCAAGAAAGGGTTCTTGCCCATGTTACCCAATACGACCTTGAGTAAAACTCAAAGTCCTGCCATGACAGAAGATAGAGAAAGGATGAGTAAGACTCCCTATGCCTCAGCCATAGGATCTATCATGTATGCCATGCTATATACTAGACCCGACATTGCATATGTTGTTAGTTTGACTAGCAGATATCAAAGTGATACAGGAGTGGATCATTGGACAGCGGTCAAAAACATCCTTAAGTACTTGAGAAGAATTAAGGATATGGTTCTTTCTTATGGGGGTGATGAACAACACGTTGTTAATGGTTAAACCGATGCTAGTTGGAACACCGATACGGATGATTCTAAATCTCAATCTAGATACGTATTTACTTTGAATGGTGCAGCAGTAAGCTGGAGGAGTGCAAAGCAAAGCGTTGTGGTGAGATCTTCAACTGAATCAGAATACATAGCTGCTTCGGAGGATTCACAAGAGGCGATATGGATGAAGGAGTTCATTACAGAGCTCGGTGTGGTTCCTAGTGCGCTGGACCCACTGTCTATCTACTGTGATAACATGGGCGCCATAGCCAATGCGCAAGAACCAAGGTCACACAAGAAGCTGAAGCATATCAAGCTGCGTTTTCACGCTATTCGAGAGCATGTCCAAGATGGTGACATAAAAATTTGAAAAGTACACATAGATCTGAATGTGGCGGATCTATTGACTAAACCTCTCTCGAGGGCAAAACATGACCAGCACCAAACTGCCATGGTTGTTCGGTGTATTACCATGTAATTTAGATTAGTTGACTCTAGTGCAAGTGGGAGACTATTGGAGATATGCCCTAGAGGCAATAATAAAAGTATTTATTATTATATCTTTGTGTTTATGATAAATGTTTACATTCATGCTATAATAGTATTAACCGGAAACATTAATACTTGTGTGGTTTGTAAACTAAATTAGAGTCCCTAGTAAAGCCTCTTTATAATACTAGCTTGTTGGTTAATAGATGATCATGGTTTCTGGGTAATGAACATTGAGATGTTGTTAACAATAAGATCATATCATTAGGAGAATGGTATGATGGACATACTCCTATAGATAAGTATAGCATGAAGATCAAGTCATTTCAATAGTTCGTTTGCTATAAGCTTTCTAATACATAGTAACCTAATTCCTTCAACCATGAGAACATGTTAATCACCATCACCGGAAGGATGCTCTGATGACATTAAACACCACACCGTAACTGGGTGGCTATAAATGTGGCATTGAGTGTTCGGAAAGTATGTGTTGAGGCACATGGATCAAGAGTGGGATTTGTCCATCCATATGACGGATAGATATACGCTGGGCCCACTCGGTGGAATGTCATCCAATTAGCTTGCAAGCATGTGACTGTCTCACAAGGGATCACATATCACGGGAACGAGAAAAGAGTACTTATCGATAACGAGGTTGAACTAGGTATGCAGAGATACCGACGATCAGACCTCGGATAAGTAAACTATCGCGAGACAAAGGGAAATTGGTATCGTATGTAAGTGGTTCAGTCGATCGCAAAGTAATCGTAGAAATATGTGGGAGCCATATGAATTTCTAGATTCCTCTGTTGGTTATTGATCGGAGAAGAGTCTCGGTCATGTTTGTATAATTCACGAACCGTAGGGAGACACACTTAAGGATTCGATGTTGTTTAGTAGATATGGAATGTAAGTAGGTAGAAAGAATGTTGTTCAAAGTCTCGGATGGGATCTGGGATATCACGAGGAGATCCAGAATGGTCTAGAGAATAAGATTCATATAAGGAAAGTCCAATTCCGGAGATCGGGAATGATTCCAGTGTTTTCATTGGAATGTTCTAGAAGGGTCTAGAAGGTTCATCGGACCAGAATGGTAAGGGTGAATGAATGTGTCATGACTAAGTGGAATGGTTGCATCATGTCCAAGGTCAAAGGTATATGCAAATAGAGAGTGAAATCAAATACTGAAATTGAAATTCAAAAGGCAAGTTTGAAAAGTCAAACTCGGACAATGTTTTCTAGTGGAGGAAGGAAAGAATCCTTCTTTCCCTCCACCATAAGCCAACTAGGAGAGGGAGTTGGGGAAGGATTCAAACTCCCCTCTCCCAAGCTGCCCTCCCTCTCATAAATAGAGGGGAGGGGCTGCCCCTCTCAACACAACACCACCACCCCGCCTCCAAGCCGCCGCTGCCGCCGCCACGCTGCCGCTGGCTCGCCGTCGCCGCCCTAGCCGCCACCGGATACACCTCCTCCTCTCCGGCCCTCTAAACCCTAGATCGCCAGAAACCCTAATTCTCCACCATAACCTACTCCGGCTTAGGCAAAGCCCTGCAGGATCTTCCCTCTACTTCCGACACCACGCCGTCGTCCTGCCGGAATCGTGAGGGGAGAACTACAACCTCTGCTGCCTGCTAGAACAAGGGAGAGTAAGGTCTTCATCGAGTACCGAACGTGTGATGGAATGCGGAAGCGCTGCCGGAACGCAGCGCCGGAAGGATCATCTACGCGATCTTGAGATCGGCAAGTGTATGACTACATAACCCACGAGAATCTACTCTCATTAACCGCTTTAGAATCTTCGAAGGTGAGTACTCTAATCGACTCATTACTACAATCTAGTAGATAGATCTTGGCTTGTTTGTGTTCATGCGGTAGAATTTTTTTGTTTTCCATGCTACAAATCCCTACATCTCCACCCCCTAAAAAACTAACAAAAAAACCAATACGAAAATAGCCATAACTTTTCCATCCGGACTCCGATTTTGATGATCTTGGGATAATTTTGAAGAGGAAAACAAGATCTACAAGATTATGCAGGGAACCATCATAGTCCAGAAAGGTAGGATAGAACCTAATGATTAAAGTTTTAACCTATCTATAAATGACAAACCGGTAAAACCTCCAACATCGAAAATGCAATAGAGAGTGCATATGAAATCTGTTTTCGATGAACTTGATCTTGTCATGGAGATTAACATAAGATCTAAATCCTCTCATGTATAAGAAGCAAATAATAATCAAGAAATATGATGCCAAGTATGCAAAGGTTTGAGCTCTCTCCAAAGGATATGATCAAGTTACTCACTCGAGAGCCCCTTTTGATAATACGGTTATCTATCCTATAAACCGGTCTCCCAAGTAACAACATGAGACCGGCAAAAGGAAAAAACTATCAAGGTCATACCTTTGCCTTGAGCATTCCACTTGAGCTTGATGTAGATGATCTTGTCCTCCTCAAGATGGACACCTTTCTTGACTCCTCTTCCTTGCGCTTGCTTGATGAAGACTTGCACCTTGTTCCCCCATACACCATGGGGAAACCTCTTCTTTGACCTTGTCTTCATAGAGCCATGATCACCGAGGATGTCAAGCGTAAAACATGAGATATTCTAGAGATGACGCATTTTGAGTTTGCACAACACATCTTCTTATTCATTTCATCTACCTTGAAGCCAACACATGCTCCAAGCGATGCCAATGGACAATTCCTACAAGTGCAACTTAATACACACATTAGTCCATAAAGATTGTCATTAATTACAAAAACCACACATGGGGGGCCCACATGCTCTTTCACGGTGGTTATGGACGACTTGGAGCACAGTTTCTCGATCATAGACAACTATAACTAAAGTTTTCTATTATAATTTGACATGTATGTGATATGACTAGTAAGTTGGATAAACACAATGGAAAGAATGAATAAAATTGTCAACCATGTGAGTTTTCTCGGTAGGACTTCCTCGTTTGTTCTCAAGGGGGAAATACCAGGATGGGTATGATTGGTGTTAGTATTAGGTTGGTCCCGCATAGGTCTTTCTTACCTCCTTCTGACAGTCGACAGTTGTATCGTGTCTCTATAGGTTGTTTAGTGCATGTTGTGCTGCCGCTTCAGTACACCATACCTATGCAGGCGAGAGCTGCCGAATTCTAAGTATCATCATGTACTGGCCTTAGTACTGACCACTCTCTTTTTTCCTTTGCCCTTTGTCGGCACCCCTTTTGTTTAGTAGGTTTGAGATCATCGTAGTTAGCAGGGTTACCCTTCCGGCTTGGCCTGGGCAGGGTTATGGACGCCATTGGTTATTCTTCAGGGCTCTTTGCCCTATTTTCTTCTTATTCGTACTCGGATGTTGTATCGTTTTCAAGGTGATTTGGATATTTGTACTATATATATATGTATTCTTGACTCGGTGAGTCGTTGTTGTATATATATATTCTATGGGATCCATCATGGACTATTGTGTAATGATATTACTTCATTTTTGACCCACACGCAAGTGCTTGGTGGGCACCTTTGAATCGTTTCTATGTGGGTTTGGTGGGAATCGCCAAAACTTGCATAGGACCGATCCAAGGGTGATACAACATTAGTGGCAGGAACTGCGATGATTGTCATATTATTATTGTAATAGCCATAGTTGTTTTACTTTATTAACTAGAGTAACAATAGTTGTAAAAGCAAGACTTGACGATGACAATCAAGCAACGATGGATCTCGATGCTATGCCCAAGGCGCATGGAGGAGTACATAACGCCAGAAGACATTGATAATGGAGATCAATAACGCAAAATTAGGGCTGGAATTATAACTTGAAACTCGCGAGCTAAATGAGTAACTCATGACACAGCTCGACTCGGCTCAAACTCGGTGTCTAACAAGTCGAGCCAAGTTTTTGATTTGAGCTTGTTAGTTCACCCAAGCTAAATGAGCTACTCGCGAGCTACTCATTTAGCTCGTTAAACTCGTTCAAATATAGAGTTTGAAAATTTCCATAGATAAGTGCCATACTATGAATATTTCTTGAACCTGTAATAGTGTAGAGCTACTATAATATTTATTGATCTTCCTTTGTGTTATTATGGAAGTACTATTTTTGTTCTAGTTTCAAATTAGTAGAATAATTACTAGTTTTTCTTATATGTACTCATATTCATAACTTATAACAATCTAAACGAGCTGCTCGCGAGCTACTCGTGAGTTTACCGAGTCGAGCCGAGTTTCAAATATGAGCTCGTTCTGTAAACGAGTCGAGTCGAGCTAACTCGTTAGTTGATTGAGCTTTAGCGAGTCGAGCCGAGTTGGCTCGGCTCGGCTTGAATTCCAGCCCTATGCAAAATGCTATATCATATCACTGTATGAATTGCATATGATGTTAATCCTTTTTGCACTTTATTTGTTGTGTGGCAGTCGTAACAAATAGGGTGATATCTCACTTAAAAAATTTCAAGTAATCATGTGTTCTTCCTAAGTTGGGAACCACATGACATGTGTTTCGAACTGGTATGGTAACATGGGTCATCCCACAATTGGAATTAGCCATTCTCTCTCACTCTCTCTACCTCCCTACGTATTCCCAAGTAAGGAACATGCTACGAGGAAGTAATACGTTGGGAACGTATCTATAATTTTTTATGCTCCATGCTTGTTTTGTATCTACTTTGCTTTGATTGTCTACACTTTGAGGTGCTTTTTACATGTTTTCTGGTACTAACCTATTAACAAGTTGTAATAGTGTCAAATGCCTATTTTCTGCTGTTTTTGGTTTCAGAAAAGTTAGTAAAGAAATATTATCGGAATTGGACGGGACAAATGTCAAAGTAAATCACTTTCCATGGGGAACAAGAAGTCCAGAGGAGAGCAGGAGGGGCCGTCCAGGGGGGCCAGACCCACCCCAGGCGTGGGGGCAGGTGGGCCCGCGCCTGGCTACGGTTTGGTGGCCCTGGCCGCCTCCCGGTCTCGCCCCTTCGCCTATAAGAAGCCCCCGATGCAGAAACCTTGAGTACCCGATCAGAAATCCACGAAACCGTCTGTAGCCGCCGCCACCATCATCAATAGATTGGGGGGATCTGAAGTTCTTCCCGGCACTCTGCCGGAGGGGAGATCATCCTGGAGGCCTTCTCTCCGGTATGATTCTGTAACATCCCTAAAATCACAATTTCAAAGTTTGCATATCATTCATGCATGCATATAGATTTGAGATCAAATTTCAAACTCATTTCAGAAAAACAGAAGCACTTGGTGCTATGATTTTATGTGAACAGATTTAAATCAAATGGCTATTCCCATTTGAAAATTTGATTGTTTATGAACCAAGTTGTTGCCTTCTATGAAGATGGGTTTGAGTATAGAATTTAAACCAAGTCTTTCAAATGGGAAATGGTTTCAAAAACCATTTTTCAAATTTTGCAAACCAAGTACCTAGTCTCTGTATTTTTTATCTCCAAGCTTGACCAAGCCTTTACTTAGCAAACCACCTGACTTTGTGCCTAATTGGAGACTACTGTACCCTGCAAAAATCCCAGAAGGATTTGAATTCAAAAAGAGTTTGGAATTCAATTCAAAACCATTCCTAAAAATTGAAATAGAAAAAGAAAATAAGCAAACAAAAGAAAAGGGCCAGGCGCCAGGAATTTAGCCCAGCAGTGGAACAGGCCCAACTAGCCCACCCGGGGCATTTCTTTTCCTCCCGCACGCACGAGCACACCCACTCAGCCGCTGACAGCCAGACCCCACACTCCCTCTGCTTATTTCGCTGCCAAGCGGGCCCCGTCCACGTCAGCGTCGTCTTCCCCTGATTCCGCGCACGACCTCCGCCGCTGCCCGTTGCTGCACTGATTTCGCGAGCTTAATTGGCATTGATGCAACGAGCGTTTCTTGTCGAGCCTCTGGCTATAAGATCCCCCCATCCTCGCGACCATTTCCCCCCAAACAATTCTGCTTTCACGCCACCAGGCTGCCCACAACTCGCACAACGCCGCCGCTATTCCGACGACTGTGCCGGCGAATTCCGGTGAGTTCCGTGCTCCCCTCTGTCTCTCGTTCATGCTGTCAAGATCAGCGAGTCCTTGCGCACCTACTGACACTTTCCTTTTGACCTCGCATGACCCGTAGCTCCAGCAACGTCGACGACCGGCCGCCACCGTTCTCTGCACGAACTCCGGCGATTTCCCTCCGTAAGTAGCCACCGCCCCTTGCCCTCTGACTTGTACGCCTAGAATCTACGTCGATGTGCGCATCTAACGGTACCCTTATCTTGTCTTAGCGCGACGAGGAACCTCGCCAACGTCGACGACCGACCGTGCCCGACGTCTGCCTCTACTCCGACGAGAAATCCTCGCCGTGTCCGCGCGCCCCTCGACGAACCAAAGCCACCTCGAGCTTCAGCACGCCACTGCGGTCCTGGTAAGCGCCTCCTTGCTTCCCCGGGCGACCTAGAGCGCTAGCACCGCCGCAGTCAGACGCGCCGCCGCCTGTCGCCGCCGCTAGCGCCGCTCGTTTCTGGTTAGGAGATTTTAGCCGTCAGATCTGGATCCTACGCGTAGAAATAGTTCACTTAACGAAGGGGTATGGACAGATTTGAGCCGTGCAGCGTTAGTTAGATCCAACGGCACAGAAGGGTGATCCGGTGTGAACCGGTACGCGCCAGTAATATCGCGACGCGTGGCTAGGGTTGATTCAAAAACAGAATTCAAAAACAGATTTAGATCCAGATTTCAAATGGTTGTAACTTGAGATTCCCACGTTAGATTTTTGCAAATTTCATACCGTTGGAATCAGTGAATCAAGGCCTTTCTGAATCTGCAATGTGTTTAACAAATAGTATCTGTTAAAATGACTTTGTATGCAGAAACATGTTTAGGTCCATTTTGGGCATAGTTTTTGTTTAGCAAATTGTTTTAGAGCTAAATAAGTTTAGTTAGCAAACTTTGTGTCTTGTTTTGTTTCTATATCATGCACTTGCTTGGTAGAGTTTTCAAAATCATCACTTAGTAAATTCTTGCATGCATGCATTTCATATTTTTGTTTGTATATAAATTGTGTGTAATTGTATGCTACAAATTTTTGTGTAGATTTTTCTAGTGATTGTGATTGTGAAGAGTGCTACTCTCCCCATTACCAAGGCAAGTGATACTTCATGATATTTCCACCCCTTTATTTTGAATAAGCATTAGAATTATTTTGCTAAGTCTTGCATGTTACTTTTGCCAAATGCTATGTTGGGAAATCCTATGTAGTTGTAGAATTGTAGAATTGCTAGGGATTTTCCTAAGTTAAGTTACTATGCTATGCTTAGCCTAGCTAGTAGAAAACAAGGGTTGGTAAAGTATGTACATGCTATGTTGAGATAATTCTAAGTCCTTTTGGACTCATGCTTTTTCTTAATAAAACAACTAAGTCAATGAACTTCCTGGGTGGAATGGGACTTGAATGGTGGTTTTTGGTTGAGTGGTTACACAAGGCCATGGATTTGGCTTGTGTATCTCACTTGTGGAATGCCACCCAGGCACAAAGGGATTTGGAGGCCAAGTGTTGAGAAAGCTTACAGTGCAACCACTTGGCAATATGGGCTCTGCCTTGATCATATAGGTTGCTAGAACTTAGTCATTTGGACAGTTGGTGGTAGTGGGATGATAGGTTGGAACGCGTCCATTTGACTAAGGAAAGGCTTCTGAAAGGTCCTGTCTTGGGAAACCAAGTCTGGTGGGGAAAGTGCACAACCTCTGCAGATGGAAAAATCTAAGTACTTAGCCAAGTCCATGGAAATGGACAACTTGAGCATCAAGACATGGAAGCTACAAGAATCTCATCACTCCAACTTCTAAGTAAAACTTGTGGGTGAACAAGGGTGAAGGACCCCAATGTCTATTGGTGGTTTCTTGGGAAGTTTTGATAAAGAAAAACTTAGTGATTTCAACTAATAGGAAAAACCTATTTTGAGCAAAGCAAGCCAAACTACACTTAGCCAAAATGCATATAGTGATATAGTCCACTTAAAATTACTAAGGTATCACTTGCCAATACTATTCCAAAGTATTGACCCACTGTGACTGTAACTTGTGATGTTGCAGGTTACTCCGATGATGATTTGGGGTCATGAGTCTACACTCAACATGCTTGCCTGTGGCACATGAAGATGAAGTCTTGTGTTTATTTACTTATTCCAAAACTCTTGTATTAGGCCTGTGGCCATGAGTTGTAAAAGACTATGTTTTATCTCTGGAATGGATGTAATAAATGACCTTTGTATCTGTGTACTTCATCTTAAACTATGGATGCTAGCAATGATCCAGGGACTAGCATTGCAATCACAGGGATCCTTTTCCTTTACAAAGAAGGGATATTACAGATGGTATCAGAGCACTGTGTTGCCTGTAGGATTATGACCCTAGGATTGGAAAACCACTAAGGAAAAATTTTCAACTACTTCTACACTTGTCTATTCTTCTCGTAAAACTTTTCTAATCTTCTCATTTCTCATCTCTATTTGTAGATGAACTCCATCAACGAAGCCGTGAAGAAAGGGCCACTCATGACCATGACCTTGGAGTGTGAAACTGAGTTTCCCAAAATTCTCAAGGACCTCATGGTGGCAATGGAAGCACATGGTGCAGCTGTTTACAAAGGCTTTCCAGTGATGGATGAAGGAGTGGAGTATTGGTGGGTGCAACTTCACTTGTACAAAAACAAGGAAGACAACCACAAAGAAAGAGGATTCCGCATGTACACCAACACTGTGATGCACACCACATTCTTTGAGTCAGCAAGAGAAGCAGCTTGGAGGACTATCAAAGAACTTAGTGCTAGAATCAAGTGCAGAATGCTCAACCTCCAAAAAGACTTAGAGAAAGAGAAGGAACTTACCCAAGAGTTGGAAGCCACCAACCAAACCTTAAGGGGAGATACTATAGACTTAGTGATGGAATCATGTGAACAAGATAGGTGGATTGCCTCTAGGAACATTGTGTTAGCAAACTTATCCAGTGAGATAGGATTGTAAATGCATTTCGTTAGTTGGACCACCACCTATCACTTTATTTTCCAAAAAGATACCTTAAATAAGTTTGGATCTTGGTTGATGTAATGGATTGATGTATGCATGACTTGTGTGATTTTGTGTTCCAAGGATATGTATGAATTGTTTGTCTTGTTTTATCTTAAATTGTGTTGTCCTAACTTTTCTATCTTATAAATAGATGCCTATTACCATCAGCACTGTTGAGGAGTTCCAGGTTACCCGTTTTGGTCCTCGTATCGTTGAGCTTACCACTTTGCTCGATCTCCCTCTTCCCACCATCATGGTGCATCCACTCACCAAGTTCGAGAGGAAGGACCTCTGGGGCTTCAAGGTGAACCAGCCCGGACGCCAGACAGAGCCTACTATGGAGGCCATCGTCTTCAAGCTGATGCACGACGACAGGGAGAGAGACATGGAGGTCGTCATGCAGGACCTGATAGGACGTCTGCTAAGCCGTCACTCCTGACAGGTTAGGGGCACCCACTTCCACGTCTTCGGAAGACGTGATGATGATGGAGAGTCCATCGACTTCGAGGACGACTCAAGGGACGCAGCAGAGCCGATACGTCTCTATCTCCAGGACTTAGAGTCTCTCATCAGGCACGTGGATACGGACAGGACCAACGTCATGCTCAGCAATGACGAGCTCCAGGTGCAGCTTCGCGAGAAGGACAAGCTTTTCGCACAGCAGGACGAGATAGTCAAGGAAATGGAGGCGAAGTTCGATACCCAAGACCGTAAGTTCAAGAGTCAGGAGAAACGCGTCCAGGATAGGAACAAGAAGATCCGGGACATGACTGAAGAACTGAAGTCCAAGGATTTCGAGCTAGAGCAGCAGCAGATGGTGATTGAGAGGCTTCGCTCCCAAAAGAGGGCTCTGAAGGCCAAGATCGACTCCTTGACCACTACTATTGAGGAGAACAAGACCGCGATGGAGAACGCAGGTCTTACCTTCATCGAGGAGGAGATTGATGCTGATGAGTAGACTTGACTACTCGTTTATCTTTCATTATCGTACTTGTTATTTGTGAACTTATTATTGGACCATCCGACATGTGGATGGCTTGCCACTTGTGTGTTTTATTTCGATAACTTGTTACCTGGTTGTTGAACTTTTATCTTGTGTTGCATGCTATGTGTTTGCTTGTGATGTATTGTGCATAAAACATCTATGGGTATCTCATTCTTATCTCTATTTGAACAAACCACAGATGCCTCCCCGTCGCGCAAACCCCAACCCCAACAACATCACTCCGGAAATGCAACAGATGATGAATGCTCAAACACAGCTTATGCAGATGATGACAACATCCATCCAAAACCAGAATAACAACAACAACCCCAATAACAACAACAATAATAACAACAACGACAACAACCCTCCGGGTTTTGATATGCTCACCAGATTTCTGCGTTTGAGGCCAGCTAAGTTCTCGGGAACAACTGATCCCATGGTGGCCAATGATTGGCTACGTTCTGTAAACAAGGACTTAGTGACCGTGGGCTGCACGGACGCTGAAAAGGTCAGATTTGCAGCACATCTGCTGGAAGGGCCAGCCGCCACATGGTGGGACAACTTCCAAATAACCACTCCTTTAGATGAGGTGACTTGGGCTATCTTTGAAGATGGCTTTCGCACTGCTCATATCTCATCAGGAATGATGAGCCTGAAAAAGAAGGAGTTTCACAACTTGAAGCAGTGCCACCGTAGCGTGGCTGAATACATAGAAGAGTTCAACAATCTGGCGCGCTATGCACCGGATGAGGTTGACACAGATGCCAAAAGAAAAGAAAAGTTTCTGGAAGGCTTGAATGATGAGCTGAATCTACAACTGGCTGTGGCATATGTTCCCACTTATCAGTCGCTCTGTGACAAGGCTGCTATATTGGAGAACAAAATGAAGCAAGTCGAGAGTAGGAAGAGGAAACACTCCGACAAGCACAGCTCGGGATCGTCTCACAAACGATCTCACTATGATGACAGTGGAAGCTCAGGATCCCATAAGCATGGGAAATTCAACAAGCACCACAACCACAACCGTCATGACAACAAGCATCACCGCAGTCATGACAATGACAAATACAAGAACCACAAGAGTGGACATAAGAGCCACCACAGTGGAAATGGTAGTGGAAGTGGAAGTCAGCCTGCTAAGAGGGACATCAGTCAGGTTGAGTGCTTCAAATGCAAGAAGATGGGACACTATGCAAATGTGTGCCCCGAAAAGAAAGTTGAAGGACCTGTCAAGCCCAATCCTTTCCAGAAAGGTCAGGTGAACCACATTAATGTGGAGGAGGTCTATGAGGAACCTGACGCTGTTGCTGGTAAGTTCAGACTCAATTCCATTCCAGCATTTGTACTCTTTGATACTGGTGCATCTCATTCATTCATATCAAGAGCATTTGTTGAAAGAAATGAACTACCGGTAGAAACTATTGGGTGTCCTATAAAAGTAAGTTCTCCTGGAGGAGAAATGATAGTGAATTCAGGATGCCATGACCTAGTCATAGAATTCGGGAAGTATAAGTTTCCCGTTAACTTGATAATATTAAACTCCCAAGGTTTGGATGTCATTATGGGAATGGACTGGATGACAAAGTACAAAGGAGTGATAGATTGTGCCAGCCATACTGTCTCACTCACAACTCCGGATAATAAAAGGATCAGATTCAAGACCAGCTTTGGAGCAAAGAAGAGTATGCTAAATTCTCTTAAGGGGGTTAGCATGGACAGTGTGCCAATTGTGTGTGAGTATCCGGATGTATTTCCGGAAGAGTTGCCAGGAATTCCACCAGATAGAGATGTGAAATTTCTGAGAGATTTGGTACCAGGATTGGGACCAATAGCCAAGATACCATACAAAATGTCAGTTGATGAACTAAAAGAGCTCAAGAAGCAACTAGGAGAACAGTTGCAGAAAGGATTTATCCAACCAAGTTCTTCATCTTGGGGAGCCCCAGTATTGTTCGTGGAGAAGAAAGATAGAAGCCAAAGGTTATGCATAGATTACCGTTCACTCAACGAGGTAACTATCAAGAACAAATATCCTTTGCCTAGAATCAATGACTTGTTTGATCAGCTAGAGGGAGCATGTGTGTTCTCGAAGATTGATCTCCGGTCAGGCTATTTTCAACTTAAGATAAGAGAGCAAGACATACCTAAAACAGCATTCACCACAAGGTATGGATTGTATGAGTATACCGTGATGCCTTTTGGCTTAACCAATGCTCCAGCATACTTCATGAATATGATGAACAAGGTGTTCATGGAATTTCTTGACAAGTTCGTTGTCGTTTTCATTGATGACATCTTAGTCTACTCCAAGAGCAAGGAAGAGCATGAAGGACACTTGCGTTTGATACTTGAGAAGTTGAGAGAGCATAAGCTTTATGCCAAATTCAGCAAGTGTGAGTTCTGGTTAGAAGAAGTTGGTTTTCTTGGTCATGTAATGACGAAGGATGGTGTAGCAGTTGATCCTGCTAAAGTATCAGCTATGACGGAATGGGAATCTCCCAAGAATGTGAAATAAGTTCGTAGTTTCCTTGGCTTAGCGGGTTACTACAGAAGATTCATTGAGAATTTCTCAAAGGTTGCTAAGCCCATGACTGAATTGTTAAAGAAAGACAAGAAGTTTGCTTGGTCTGAAGGATGTGAAGTCAGCTTTCAAGAATTGAAGAAGAGACTTGTGACAGCACCAGTTCTATGTCTGCCAGATTTGGAAAAGGATTTCCAAGTATATTGTGATGCGTCTCATCAAGGTATGGCTGCCGTACTTATGCAAGACGGTAAAGTTGTGGCTTATGCCTCGAGACAACTCAAAACTCATGAGGTAAACTATCCTACTCATGATTTGGAGTTAGCCTCTGTCGTCCATGCACTCAAAACATGGAGACATTACCTTTTGGGAAAGCGTTGCGAAGTGTTCACCGATCACAAGAGTTTGAAGTATATCTTCACCCAGAAGGAAATCAATATGAGACAAAGAAGATGGTTAGAGCTTATCAAGGATTATGACTTAAGTTTGCAATACCACCCCGGTAAAGCAAATGTTGTAGCAGATGCTCTAAGTCGTAAGGTATTTGTAAATGTCCTTACCAAAGGAGAATTGCCAGATGATTTGTGTAATCAATTCAAAGAACTCCGATTGGAGATTGTACCTGAAGGACATCTTATGTCTTTGGATGTTCAACCCACTTTGTTGGACAAGATCCGAGAAGCTCAGAAGACCGATAAGGAAATTGAAAGGATTAAGGAAAATATTGGCCAAGGGAGAGCTAAAAATTTCCATGAAGACGAACAGGGTACATTATGGCATGGGAAACGTATCTGTGTTCCACAAGATCCGGAGTTACGGAAACTGATTTTGCAAGAAGCGCACAACTCTCCGTATTCTATTCACCCGGGTAACACCAGACATCGCCGAGCATATTGCTTTGTGTGATGTGTGTAGTAGAGTAAAATCGGAGCATCAGAAACCAGCAGGTTTGCTTCAACCACTACCTATTCCTGATTGGAAATGGGACAAAATTGGTATGGATTTCATCACCGGATTGCCAAGGACCAGATCAGGATATGATTCCATATGGGTAGTAGTGGATCGCCTAACTAAAGTGGCTCATTTCATACCCGTGAAGACAACCTATACAAGTGCCAAGTTAGCTAAAATCTACATGAGTAGAATTGTATGCCTTCACGGTGTGCCTAAGAGTATTGTGTCCGATAGGGGAACCCAATTCACTTCCCATTTTTGGAGACAGCTACATGAGTCATTGGGAACGAGGTTAGAATTCAGTACTGCTTTTCATCCTCAAACCGATGGACAAACAGAAAGGACTAATCAAATTCTGGAAGACATGTTGAGGGCATGTGCCCTAGACTATGGAGCAAGTTGGGACGAAAGTCTGCCTTACGTATAATTTTCTTATAATAACAGCTATCAAGCCAGCATTGAGATGGCACCGTTTGAGTTCCTCTATGGAAGAAAATGTACCACCCCATTGTTATGGAATGGTGTGGGAGAAAGAAGTTTATTTGGGCCAGATCTTATCAAAGAAGCCATAGAGAAAGTCAAATTGGTTAAGGACAGGTTGAAGATAGCACAGTCCCGACAGAAAGGCTACGCAGATCCTAAGCGTAGAGAAGTCATCTACGAAGTCGGTGATAGAGCCTATCTTAGAGTATCACCACTCCGTGGAGTGAAAAGATTCGGAGTCAAAGGAAAGTTGGCACCAAGATATGTTGGGCCATTCAAGATTCTGAGTCGCAAAGGAGAAGTTGCTTATGAAATTGAACTGCCAGCATCTCTGTCAGCAGTCCATAATGTGTTTCATGTGAGTCAGCTTAAGAAATGTCACCCAGAAATGGAAGAGTCTTCTTTGAAGGATACCATACCTTTGGAAGAAGTTCTACTAGAAAGTGATCTCACTTATGAGGAAAAGCCTATCAAGATTCTTGAGACTGCAGAAAGAGTCACGAGAACAAAGACTATCAAGTTTTGCAAATTGCAATGGAATCATCATTCCGAGGAAGAAGCAACATGGGAAAGAGAAGATGATCTTCGGAAAGACCACCCTCACCTATTTGCTAGCCAATCCGAATCTCGAGGGCGAGATTCACCTTAAGGGGGTTAGATTTGTAACATCCCTAAAATCATAATTTCAAAGTTTGCATATCATTCATGCATGCATATAGATTTGAGATCAAATTTCAAACTCATTTCAGAAAAACAGAAGCACTTGGTGCTATGATTTTATGTGAACAGATTTAAATCAAATGGCTATTCCCATTTGAAAATTTGATTGTTTATGAACCAAGTTGTTGCCTTCTATGAAGATGGGTTTGAGTATAGAATTTAAACCAAGTCTTTCAAATGGGAAATGGTTTCAAAAACCATTTTTCAAATTTTGCAAACCAAGTACCTAGTCTCTGTATTTTTTATCTCCAAGCTTGACCAAGCCTTTACTTAGCAAACCACCTGACTTTGTGCCTAATTGGAGACTACTGTACCCTGCAAAAATCCCAGAAGGATTTGAATTCAAAAAGAGTTTGGAATTCAATTCAAAACCATTCCTAAAAATCGAAATAGAAAAAGAAAAGAAGCAAACAAAAGAAAAGGGCCAGGCGCCAGGAATTTAGCCCAGCAGTGGAACAGGCCCAACTAGCCCACCCGGGGCATTTCTTTTCCTCCCGCACGCACGAGCACACCCACTCAGCCGCTGACAGCCAGACCCCACACTCCCTCTGCTTATTTCGCTGCCAAGCGGGCCCCGTCTGTAACTACCTCGGTGAATTACGCTCCTAGTTACAAGCCTGGATGCGCGGAAATGGTTGAAATAGTACGGTGGGGCCCAAATGCCACTCACAGGTAGACCTTTCGGCCGTCCCAACCATTTCCAAACATCGGGACAAGAACGGGCGGCGTAATCGGCAGGCGAAGGGATCAACTACATACACAAATGAGTATGTATGCAAGCCACCATACAACAGTACATCAGAGCCATTCCATCTAAAAAGAAAGGAAATATAGCAACGCCATACGGCAAGATTCAAATGTCCTAGATAGATATAATAGTTTAGGATATCTCCTCATACATCAAACATCAGAGTATCAGGCGGAAGCAGCAAACAAGATCCGAGTACGGATAAGAAGCAAATCGGCATAAGATGCCCCATAAATAAGCACATCCCGCCCACAGATCTCACGGATCCCCATTCCCGGAATCTCTACACCGAACGATCGTTGCCCACATCGTCCGCCTCCTCCACCCAGTATCCATCTTGTGAGTGTACCTGTTCATCTGAATCAAATAAATTATCGTGTGAGACCCTAGGGGTACTCAGCAAGTCTTTATGCCGCTAAAGGGGACACAACCTGGGGTGACGCAATTGCAGCAAAAGATAAACCCTAACAGTTCTATAGATACTCGCTAACCATCCGCCTAACCCAAAGATAGACGGATGTCCGTGAATTATGACAACAGTTATAACAGTAATATCATCAGATCCATCCTCCTCCTCGCTTACCAACGAGGAAGCGGACGAACAACCCCCATCCGTTGGCCGTTTTATTATCCATTCCATGAGTGTTGTACTATTTACTAGTCAGTTACTTAGTCAAATTTAAAGCGGTACTTTAGTTATGCTTGTCTATGATCGAGAAACTGTGCTCCAAGTCGTCCATAACCGCGGACACGGCTTTCAGAAAGTTTTACCCTGCAGGGGTGCACAAATAGCAACACACACTCGATCAACCTCGGAAAAACCAACTCAAAACCCAACGAGGCCTTCACGACAAAGCAATCACAGGATTCAGAAATATTTCAGGGGGCCACCCCATTGAGTACACCCGCAACGAAGTTAGCTGCCTCCGAGACGGACTCAAGGTTTGCGCCAGTGGCTGTAAACGACTGGGAACCCGAAAATGTGACTGGGCTTGTCGATACCGTGAAAACACTCCGCTTACCTAAACAGTACAGGTGCTCCTCGCACAATCGTAAATAAAGCAGTAAAGCATGGCATAAGTATAGGATAGTAAATAAAACCTCAAACTAGTTTGTGGCCCCAAGAAATAAGAATGAATCAAGCTCTGGCTCAGGGGGGTCCCATAAGCCTCCCGGATGTGGATAGCGCGAATATTCAAGGAACAGGAATCAAGTACTCGGGGTCCTACGGGACACAAGTGAGCAGGAAAAACCAAATAGCAGATATTGCCCACCGGTGCCACTTTCATTAGTTATCCCATTACTACTCAGGTTAAGTTGTTTAGGTACCCCGTTATCCATCAGACTCTCACATACCCTACACATGCTATTCTACGACTCGCATGGCTCAAACAACTCCTGTAGTAATGGCTCATGGGGTGGAGGAACAAGCTTCGGTGGGGTTTAAAAGTAAAGGCTATGCAATACTTGGGATTCAGTTTAATGCAACCGCGACTCAATGATGCAAGAATAAGATAGAGGCAATAGGTACTATATGTATGCAAGCATGTGGTAGTGCTTTCCTGGCAGCTCAGTTGAAGCGAGAGAAGGATCTGGGTAGTGCTCCTGGTTTTCTTGATATATCCCCTGCTCAACGTCTATTCGAAGAAGAACCAAACAAACAAGGGCCAACATAAATAAAGTGCACAAGCATAGGAATAAAATGCGACAAGCAAACAATCATGCCATGATGAATGATGCACAATTTGCATGGCAATAACGTAGCATGGCATGGGTGAGATGTGGAATACAAGAAATAAACATTTTATTGAGTTTTGGTCACATTTTATACCCAAATAAGTTGTTGTACTCTTTATATTTATATGATGCATGCTGCAAAACAGAACATGGAATGCATAAACAGAAAGGTCTCGTCGAGCTGATCATTTTAGACATATCATTTGTTAAATTTGGAGTTATAAATCAAAAGTTATTAATTAATTAAGGTGGAAGGGCATTTTGTTGTAATTTTAGACAACTTGAAATTTAAAGTGTTCAAGATATATTTTGGATAGCATATTTGAAATCCTCACATTTTTCTGATTTCAAAACATATATTATTTGTATTATTTGGAATTATGAATTTAAATTTATTTTAAGGTCAAAATTATTAAATAGGGTCAAAGTCAAAGGTTGACTAGTTTGAATCAATTTGAAAATATTTGATTAAAGATTTGAATTAACATTCAAAAACAAAACATATTTCATATAAAGTTTGAATTCAAATTCCTAATCATTTGAAAGTTATGAATTAGTTTGTATTTAAACAGATTTGAAAACTGAATTGAATTTGAAATAATTTGAAAAGGTTTGAATTTAAAACAGATAACAGCAAATACTTTTGCACTCAGCGGGAGCCAGCCACTGTCACTGACAAGCGGGCCACAGTGCTGACTGGGCAGCAGGTGGGGCGCAGCGGGTTGCAGAGCTTTTCTCACCGAGGGAAAACTAGCCACGGCAACTAACTAGCGGGGCCAGCAAGGGGGCAGGGCCACAGCGTGCACGGCTATCGGTGGGCGACACGTGGGCGATCCAGGGGTACCGCGGGTTGAGAGGGGAAACGTTCAGGGGCCTTACTGCAAGATGGAACGGGAGGCTGACTGGTGGGGCTTCGCGGACTGCGGGTTCGGGCGGGAAAAAGGCCAGGGGCCTCTGCGCAAAACGAGCAGCGGCTGACGGAACTGTCGCTGCGCGCTGACAGACGCGGTGCTGCCGGCGACGGATCTGGCCGTCTCCCAGCGACGATGGCGAGCAAACGACGGCGCATCTCGCCATGATGCAAAAACGAAAACTGGAGAGGGAACATCTGCTACAATTTTCGTTCAGAGGGCAACTACTGGGGTGGGCTGCAGCGCGCGGGCTTTGACGAGGAACAGAGGCAGAAACTGCAGCAGCTGCTGCTGTTGCCAGAGTGTGGTGCGCGGCGGCGCACGCAGAGTGTTCGACGGAAGGTGGCGGCGCTACGGTGCACGAGAGAGGAGGGGACCTTGTCTGGGAGGTAGAGGGGCTCACCAGGAGCTCGTGGGTGTGGTCAGAGGAGCTCGGGGTGGTCGCGATCCGGCGTGTAGCTGGCTGGCCGGAGCTCCTGGTGCTCATGGGCACGGCGGCGGCGAGGCTTCTCCGGCGAGGTCCTGCCGCTCCCAGCTGTTCCAGACGAGGTAGAGGAAGCACACGAAGCCCTTGGCGTTCCTTGGACGTCTTGGCGTGCTCCAGATCGTCTAGGGGAAGAGGTGGCCGAGACTAGGGTTTATGGCATGGTGGCGAGCTTGCGATCTTGGGGAGGAAGAGGGGAGGAAGAGGGGAGGAAGAGGAGGTCCTGGGAGCCTCCTGGGTGGATCTGAGGTGGTGGCGAGCTGGGGTGGTTGAGGTGATAAGGGGGAGAGGGGAGAGGCACATGGGGGTGCCACCTTTATGCAAAAGGGAGAAAGGGTGGCTCGGGTTGGAGCTAGGGTTTGTAGAGAGGGGGACCAGGGGGATGGGGTGGTTCCAGGGTGGTCAGGTGGGGCCTGCTGGTAGGAAGAGGGAGGGGAAGCCAAGAGAGAGGGAGAGGTGAACTAGGGTTAGCTAGAGGGGGGGTATGGCTCGGGTTAGGGTTAGATGGGGTGTGGTTTAGAGAGAAAAAGCAAAGAGAGAGGGAGAGATGAGAGAGAGATGAGGGGTGAGGTTATTGTCAAGACCACACAAAAGAAACAAGCAAAGAGGAAAAGGTTAGGAGGAGGAGAAAAAGGGGTAGGGGTTTTAGGGTAGGATTAAGATGGTCACACATGGTCATGCAAAACAAAAGAGGGTGATGATTGCATGGCCCATGCACAATACTTAATGGCCATGTTTATGCTTGTGAAAACAATAACAATATCATGGCATTATTATTATGCATTCCAAAATGTGGACTAAGGCCAAGCAAAAGGGATTAGAATTAGATCCATCCCAACCCACATGAGCTAGAGTGGATGCCAAAGTAAAATAGAAGCCCATGGGTAATTAGGGTGGTAGAAAAATATAAGGTGGTGACAAAGAGAGGTGGTGGAGTGGAATAAAAGATATGCCCCCCAACTCAACTTGGGCATTTAAACAATATATCAAGAACCAAATACAATATCAAGAGGCAAATACAATTAACAATGCATATGAGAGAAGAACCAAACCAAAAAGGGTTTTATATGATGCTCAAATGCAAGGTGGCATGATGACATGAGCATGATATAATGATGATGCAACAATTACATATATGAAGTAGCCATTATATTACTAGACCAAGTAGCATTACAATTTGTTAGACAAATGGGATGCTACAACTCTCCCCCACTAAACAGGAATCTCGCCCCGAGATTCTATGAAGAAGAAGAAGACTCAAAGAGGGTAGGATAGTTGGCACGGACCTCATCTTCACGCTCCCAAGTGGCTTCATCAACGGAATGGTGCGACCACTGCACCTTGCAAAACTTGATGGACTTGTTGCGAGTCCTTCTTTCTGCGATCTCAAGGATTTTTGTGGGGTGTTCTTGATAAGACAGGTCTTATTGGAGATTGATTAGCTCATGATCCACGGTCCTGCCGGGATCCTTGAAGCACTTCTTGAGTTGAGAGATGTGGAAAACATCATGAACCTTGAGTTTTTCCGGGAGCTCGAGAGCATAAGCAACTTCTCCTCTTCTTCCACGAATTTTGAAAGGACCGATGTATCTAGGAGCCAGCTTTCCTTTGATACCAAAACGGTGCGTGCCTTTCATGGGAGTGACACGAAGGTAAACGAGATCACCAGGGACATACACCATGTCCGTGTGCTTCCTGTCATAATTGCTCTTCTGGCGACTTTGAGCAATCTTCAGATTTTCAAGAATGATGTGCACCTTCTCCTCCGCTTGAGTTACAATGTCAGGGCCAAACCATATTCTTTCTCCTGCACCCGACCAACCAATCGGAGTTCTGCATTTGCGGCCATAGAGAGCCTCAAATGGTGCCATCTTCAGACTTTTCTGGAAGCTGTTGTTGTAAGATAATTCAGCATAAGGAAGACATTCCTCCCACTTCATGCCAAAAGAGATGACGCAAGCACGAAGCATATCCTCCAGAATCTGATTGATCCTTTCAACTTGTCCTTGCGACTGAGGGTGGTAAGCTGTGCTGAAGTTCAATTTTGTTCCCAAAGCATTTTGGAAACTTTCCCAGAACTTGGAAGTGAAGATGCTCCCACGGTCTGAACTGATCTCAAGCGGAACCCCATACAGAGAGACAATTCTGTTGATATAGAGCTCAGCCAACCAAATTCCAGAAATTGTTTCCTTGACGGGGAAGAAATGAGCCACTTTAGAAAGCCTGTCAATGACAACAAAGATTGCATTGTTGCCCTTCTGCGACCTTGGAAAACCAGTGATGAAGTCCATCTCTACTTTCTCCCATTTCCATTCCGGGGGTTTCAATGGCTGTAGAAGACCGAAAGGTTTCTGGTGGACAGCTTTTACTCTGCGGCAGACATCGCACTCCGAGACGTACTTGGCACAATATCGTTTCAAACCCGGCCACCAATATTGTGTTTTCAAGTCCATGTAAATCTTTGTGCTGCCAGGGTGGATAGAAAGAACAGAATCATGCGCCTCCTTGAGAACTTGCTCTCTCAAACCCGGGTAGTTCGGAACAAACATCCGGTGTTCAAAGAAAAGCGTGCCTTGATCATCGACATGGAAGGACTCATACTTCGGAAGCTGAAGTTTGGAGATTATCTTTATGGTGTGCGGATCACCAAGCTGATGAGAGCGGACCTTCTCTTCCAAGAGAGGAGTGGCCAGAAGGTTCAGGAGATACCCTTGTTCCACAATTTCAAGGTTGAGCTGACGGAATTCCTCGCACAAGAGAGGCTGTTGTTCTTCCATCGTGAGGTTGTTGACATAAGCTTTGCGGCTGAGAGCATCGGCCATGACATTAGCTTTGCCCGGAGTGTAGTTGATTGTCAAATCAAAATCATTGATTGCTTCAATCCATCTCCTCTGCCAAAGGTTGAGATTAGGCTGAGTGAAGATATACTTCAGACTCTTGTGATCCGAAAAGATTTCACAACGATTGCCAAGCAAGTAGTGCCTCCAAAGCTTCAAAGCAAAGACAACTGCTGTGAGCTCGAGGT
Organism: Avena sativa; assembly: GCA_916181665.1. Lineage (NCBI taxonomy): Eukaryota > Viridiplantae > Streptophyta > Magnoliopsida > Poales > Poaceae > Avena > Avena sativa. The sequence continues at coordinate 177,579,815 of OV702284.1, read as the reverse complement.
CATGTGTAGGATAGTTGATCTCGTGCGTCTTCAACTGTCGAGAGGCATAAGCAACAACTTGTTTTTCTTGCATAAGGACTGCACCCAATCCTTGCAAAGAGGCGTCACAGAATATCTGGAAAGGCTTAGATGTGTCCGGCGAAACCAAGACTGGCGTGGAAGTGAGCTTCTCTTTGAGTGTCTCAAAGCTTGCTTGACATGCAGGAGTCCAAAGGTATTTCTTGCCTTTCTTGAGAAGATCGGTAAGAGGCTTCGCTATCTTCGAAAAGTTCTGAACGAAGCGACGGCAATAACTAGCCAAACCAAGGAAACTCCGCACTTCTTTGACATTAACAGGAGGAAGCCATTCAACAATTGTCTTCACAGTTTCCGGGTTGACGGCAATGCCCTTGGCAGAGATGACGTGACCAAGATAGGTTACTTGAGGCAGCCAAAACTCACACTTGGAGAACTTTGCATACAAGCGGTTCTCACGAAGCTTGTTTAGGACACACCGAAGGTGTTCTTCATGCTCTTCCTTTGACTTAGAATAGACTAAGATGTCATCCAGATAGACCACAACGAACTTATCAAGATACTCCATGAAAACCGAGTTCATAAGCCTTGAGAAGGTAGCAGGTGCGTTGGTGAGACCGAAGGACATGACCGTGTACTCATACAGGCCATAGCGGGTGGTGAAAGCTGTTTTAGGCACATCTTCCTTGCGCATCTTGATTTGGTGATAACCACTTCTCAAGTCAAGCTTAGAGAATACCACAGCTCCAGCTAGCTGATCGAAGAGATCATTAATCCGCGGAAGGGGATATTTATTCTTGATGGTTTTAGCATTGAGAGCCCGATAGTCAACACAAAGTCTATCAGTCATGTCCCGCTTCTTCACAAAGATTGTTGGGCTACCCCAAGAAGAAGTACTGTGTTGAATGAAACCCAACTTCTCTTGTTCATCAAGCTGACGTTTGAGTTCAGCCAACTCAGCAGGACCCATTTTATAAGGCCGCTTGGAGATAGGAGTCGTTCCAGGTTCAAGCTCAATTACAAACTCAACCTCTCGATCCGGAGGCATACCTGGCAACTCTTCAGGAAAGACATCTGAGAACTCACAGACCACCGGAACACTCTGAATAGCTTCCATAGCATCATCATTCAGAGCCGCCAAAGAGAAAAGCTGGATAGCAGGAGTCAGACTTGGAGAATAGACTATATGGCCTTCAGGAATCTTCAGAGAAACCGAGCGTTCAGCACAATCAATCACAGCTGCATTTGCTGTCAACCAATCCATGCCCAAGATGACATCAATGTCAGAATTGCCCAGAACAATTAAGGATGCCGAGAACGAAGAGCCACCAATCTCAATTTGATTGCCATGGCTGATTTTAGAAGCTGCCATCTTTGCTCCAGGAGAAAGGACCATTAACCGTTTAAGGAGAGGATCCAACGCTAACCCATTCTCATTTGCAAACTTGATAGAAACAAAAGAATGCAATGCACCAGAATCAAACAAAACTCGTGCAGGGACTGAGTTAACGGGAAGCATACCCATCACAACTCCAGGTGCATGCTCAGCTTGAGCGGCGTTGACACAGTTGGCACGAGCAACAGTAGACCCGGGCTTGGTGTTGATGTTGAGAGCCCGAGGTGGTGGTGCACAAACCAAAGGAGAGCTTGCCGCAGACCTTGGAGGTGGTGGAGGAAGAGCTTTGTTTTTCATCGGACAGTTCCAGTTTTGATGCCCAGAGTCTCCACACGTGTAACAAGCACCAGGTGGACGTGGAGCAACGTAGCCAGGGACTCCGCCAGGCGCTCCAGGGTAGTGGTGGTTGTAGCCCCTGGGAGCAGCAGTGAGGAAGTTTGGTGGCCTTGCCGCGTAGCTTGCAGGTCTTGGTGGAGCCGGGAGCGACGGTGGGGTGTTAGGAACCCAAACACGACGCTTAGAAGGAGCTGACATAGCTGAAGAGCTTGGTGCATCACGGTTGTGTTTCTTTGACTCTTCAAACACTTGCTTACTTGCTTCTTCCTGTAGAGCTGTATGCTGAAGTTCCAAAAAAGACGTCGGCCTTGCATGTGTGATTGCACATTTAATCGATGCATTGAGCCCTTGCCGGAACCTCTTTTGCTTCTTCTTGTCATCAGAGATCTCATCGCCACCATAACGAGAAAGGTTCATGAAGTTCCTGATGTAGGTATTGACATTATCATTTCCCTGCTTGAGGTTGAGAAACACTTCCTTCATCCTCTCCATGACAATTTTTGACAGATACTGCTCTTTGAACGCTCCAGTGAACTGTTCCCAAGTAGGCTGAAAACCAGTGCAGTTTGCCTTCAGGTAATTCTCCCACCAGAGAGCTGCATCTCCCTTCAGAAGGTGAGTGGCACACTTTACCCATTCTTGCTCAGGAACATCAGCAGTCTCCAGTAGCCTTGACATCTCACGCAACCAATCATCAGCATCAAGTGGTTGATCGGACACATCAAATTGGCGTGGGTTGAACTTGAGGAAGCTTTTGATGTCTCCTCGCTTGGGAGGTGGAGGTAGCGGAGCAAACTCATTCCTCCGAACACTCTCTTCAAAACGATGCTGGTTCTGCTGCATTGCTGCCAAGGCATTGGCGATGTTTGACAACGCGGAACCCAGTTCAGGTGGTATGTCCTCATCAGAACGGCGTGGTGGTGCCATCCTGTGATTGATATAAAACACAAGTCAGTACTATAATGGAGAATAATAATAATCCAAAATAGTACCAAGATGGAATTAACCAAGATTAAAGGATACAATTTACTAAGATGATATTAAAATATCAACAAAGTTCAAAGCACCTAGAAGATATTAAGCATATCGCACACGACTGAAAAGGAGTGTGGTACACAAATATATCAAAGAAAAAAAAATCCGCAAATTTCGGCATTAAACTACCAATAGATGCACAAAATCACTTAACGAATCAAGATTAGTGGCTCTACCAATTAAATATACAAAAGCGAATGATAAGAGTAGTGGTATGGTCGCGACTCCATCCCGCACTCAAAGCATTACTCTGCACATGAATAAGTAGAACACATATCCTAACCCCTTCTTCTCACGATGAACCTAAAGATTAGTAACTACGGAAACGAACACCCCAAACAAGATAACGTCGGATAACAAAGGGTAAGACAGATCGCGGCGGTATACAACGAATCAGATAGATCGCGTCGGTTGCAAAAGCCTGTCGGTATGGAATGTACCAACAGTTGATAAACAAAAGGCCGATAAAGATAACATGTTGGATGCAACAGATAGACAAGGAATTACACACACACACACACACACACAACCTAAGGTACTACGGAAACCCAGAACACGTGAATCCTAATTTGAACTTTTAAGAAGAGGATTGAAAACGTTACACTTCCTTACCAGAAAAGGGTGGGTGGGTGGGTAAGAAGAAAAGTGGAAGCAGTCCTACTCTCACGTTTTGTTTTTCCCTAGTATACATAGCTACCAAAATATTTGCTAGACTGACAACGACCATTTGGCTGAGACCCTGAAGGGCGGGATGGCTCTGATACCAATTGTAACTACCTCGGTGAATTACGCTCCTAGTTACAAGCCTGGATGCGCGGAAATGGTTGAAATAGTACGGTGGGGCCCAAATGCCACTCACAGGTAGACCTTTCGGCCGTCCCAACCATTTCCAAACATCGGGACAAGAACGGGCGGCGTAATCGGCAGGCGAAGGGATCAACTACATACACAAATGAGTATGTATGCAAGCCACCATACAACGGTACATCAGAGCCATTCCATCTAAAAAGAAAGGAAATATAGCAACGCCATACGGCAAGATTCAAATGTCCTAGATAGATATAATAGTTTAGGATATCTCCTCATACATCAAACATCAGAGTATCAGGCGGAAGCGGCAAACAAGATCCGAGTACGGATAAGAAGCAAATCGGCATAAGATGCCCCATATATAAGCACATCCCGCCCACAGATCTCACGGATCCCCGTTCCCGGAATCTCTACACCGAACGATCGTTGCCCACATCGTCCGTCTCCTCCACCCAGTATTCATCTTGTGAGTGTACCTGTTCATCTGAATCAAATAATTTATCGTGTGAGACCCTAGGGGTACTCAGCAAGTCTTTATGCCGCTAAAGGGGACACAACCTGGGGTGACGCAATTGCAGCTAAAGATAAACCCTAACAGTTCTATAGATACTCGCTAACCATCCGCCTAACCCAAAGATAGATGGATGTCCGTGAATTATGACAACAGTTATAACAGTAATATCATCAGATCCATCCTCCTCCTCGCTTACCAACGAGGAAGCGGACGAACAACCCCCATCTGTTGGTCGTTTTATTATCCATTCCATGAGTGTTGTACTATTTACTAGTCAGTTACTTAGTCAAATTTAAAGCGGTACTTTAGTTATGCTTGTCTATGATCGAGAAACTGTGCTCCAAGTCGTCCATAACCGTGGACACGGCTTTCAGAAAGTTTTACCCTGCAGGGGTGCACAAATAGCAACACACACTCGATCAACCTCGGAAAAACCAACTCACAACCCAACGAGGCCTTCACGACAAAGCAATCACAGGATTCAGAAATATTTCAGGGGGCCACCCCATTGAGTACACCCGCAACGAAGTTAGCTGCCTCCGAGACGGACTCAAGGTTTGCGCCAGTGGCTGTAAACGACTGGGAACCCGAAAATGTGACTGGGCTTGTCGATACCGCGAAAACACTCCGCTTACCTAAATAGTACAGGTGCTCCTCGCACAATCGTAAATAAAGCAGTAAAGCATGGCATAAGTACAGGATAGTAAATAAAACCTCAAACTAGTTTGTGGCCCCAAGAAATAAGAATGAATCAAGCTCTGGCTCAGGGGGGGTCCCATAAGCCTCCCGGATGTGGATAGCGCGAATATTCAAGGAACAGGAATCAAGTACTCGGGGTCCTACGGGACACAAGTGAGCAGGAAAAACCAAATAGCAGATATTGCCCACTGGTGCCACTTTCATTAGTTATCCCATTACTACTCAGGTTAAGTTGTTTAGGTAGCCCGTTATCCATCAGACTCTCACATACCCTACACATTTTGTTCTACGACTCGCATGGCTCAAACAACTCCTGTAGTAATGGCTCATGGGGTGGAGGAACAAGCTTTGGTGGGGTTTAAAAGTAAAGGCTATGCAATACTTGGGATTCAGTTTAATGCAACCGCGACTCAATGATGCAAGAATAAGATAGAGGCAATAGGTACTATATGTATGCAAGCATGTGGTAGTGCTTGCCTGGCAGCTCAGTTGAAGCGAGAGAAGGATCTCGGTAGTGCTCCTGGTTTTCTTGATATATCCCCTGCTCAGCGTCTATTCGAAGAAGAACCAAACAAACAAGGCCAACATAAATAAAGTGCACAAGCATAGGAATAAAATGCGACAAGCAAACAATCATGCCATGATGAATGATGCACAATTTGCATGGCAATAACGTAGCATGGCATGGGTGAGATGTGGAATACAAGAAATAAACATTTTATTGAGTTTTGGTCACATTTTATACCCAAATAAGTTGCTGTACTCTTTATATTTATATGATGCATGCTGCAAAACAGAACATGGAATGCATAAACAGAAAGGTCTCATCGAGCTGATCATTTTAGACATATCATTTGTTAAATTTGGAGTTATAAATCAAAAGTTATTAATTAATTAAGGTGGAAGGGCATTTTGTTGTAATTTTAGACAACTTGAAATTTAAAGTGTTCAAGATATATTTTGGATAGCATATTTGAAATCCTCACATTTTTCTGATTTCAAAACATATATTATTTGTATTATTTGGAATTATGAATTTAAATTTATTTTAAGGTCAAAATTATTAAATAGGGTCAAAGTCAAAGGTTGACTAGTTTGAATCAATTCTGAAAATATTTGATTAAAGATTTGAATTAACATTTAAAAACAAAACATATTTCATATAAAGTTTGAATTCAAATTCCTAATCATTTGAAAGTTATGAATTAGTTTGTATTTAAACAGATTTGAAAACTGAATTGAATTTGAAATAATTTGAAAAGGTTTGAATTTAAAACAGATAACAGCAAATACTTTTGCACTCAGGGGGAGCCAGCCACTGTCACTGACATGCGGGCCACAGTGCTGACTGGGCAGCAGGTGGGGCGCAGCGGGCTGCAGAGCTTTTCTCACCGAGGGAAAACTAGCCACGGCAACTGACTAGCGGGGCCAGCAAGGGGGCAGGGCCACAGCGCGCGCGGCTATCGGTGGGCGACACGTGGGCGATCCAGGGGTACCGCGGGTTGAGAGGGGAAACGTTCAGGGGCCTTACTGCAAGATGGAACGGGAGGCTGACTGGTGGGGCTTCGCGGACTGCGGGTTCGGGCGGGAAAAAGGCCAGGGGCCTCCGCGCAAAACGAGCAGCGGATGACGGAACTGTCGCTGCGCGCTGACAGACGCGGTGCTGTCGGCGACGGATCTGGCCGTCTCCCAGCGACGATGGCGAGCAAACGACGGCGCATCTCGCCATGATGCAAAAACGAAAACTGGAGAGGGAACATCTGGCTACAATTTTCGTTCAGAGGGCAACTACTGGGGTGGGCTGCAGCGCGCGGGCTTCGACGAGGAACAGAGGCAGAAACTGCAGCAGCTGCTGCTGTTGCCAGAGCGTGGCACGCGGCGGCGCACGCGGAGTGTTCGACGGAAGGTGGCGGCACTACGGTGCACGAGAGAGGAGGGGACCTTGTCTGGGAGGTAGAGGGGCTCACCAGGAGCTCGTGGGTGTGGTCGGAGGAGCTCGGGGTGGTCGCGATCCGGCGTGTAGCTGGCTGGCCGGAGCTCCTGGTGCTCACGGGCACGGCGGCGGCGAGGCTTCTCCGGCGAGGTCCTGCCGCTCCCAGCTGTTCCAGACGAGGTAGAGGAAGTAGACGAAGCCCTTGGCGTTCCTTGGACGTCTTGGCGCGCTCCAGATCGTCTAGGGGAAGAGGTGGCCGAGACTAGGGTTTATGGCATGGTGGCGAGCTTGCGATCTTGGGGAGGAAGAGGGGAGGAAGAGGAGGTCCTGGGAGCCTCCTGGGTGGATCTGAGGTGGTGGCGAGCTGGGGTGGTTGAGGTGATAAGGGGGAGAGGGGAGAGGCACATGGGGGTGCCACCTTTATGCAAAAGGGAGAAAGGGTGGCTCGGGTTGGAGCTAGGGTTTGGAGAGAGGGGGACCAGGGGGATGGGGTGGTTCCAGGGTGGTCAGGTGGGACCTGCTGGCAGGAAGAGGGAGGGGAAGCCAAGAGAGAGGGAGTGGTGAACTAGGGTTAGCTAGAGGGGGGGTATGGCTCGGGTTAGGGTTAGATGGGGTGTGGTTTAGAGAGAAAAAGCAAAGAGAGAGGGAGAGATGAGAGAGAGATGAGGGGTGAGGTTATTGTCAAGACCACACAAAAGAAACAAGCAAAGAGGAAAAGGTTAGGAGGAGGAGAAAAAGGGGTAGGGGTTTTAGGGTAGGATTAAGATGGTCACACATGGTCATGCAAAACAAAAGAGGGTGATGATTGCATGGCCCATGCACAATACTTAATGGCCATGTTTATGCTTGTGAAAACAATAACAATATCATGGCATTATTATTATGCATTCCAAAATGTGGACTAAGGCCAAGCAAAAGGGATTAGAATTAGATCCATCCCAACCCACATGAGCTAGAGTGGATGCCAAAGTAAAATAGAAGCCCATGGGTAATTTGGGTGGTAGAAAAATATAAGGTGGTGACAAAGAGAGGTGGTGGAGTGGAATAAAAGATATGCCCCCAACTCAACTTGGGCATTTAAACAATAAATCAAGAACCAAATACAATATCAAGAGGCAAATACAATTAACAATGCATATGAGAGAAGAACCAAACCAAAAAGGGTTTTATATGATGCTCAAATGCAAGGTGGCATGATGACATGAGCATGATATAATGATGATGCAACAATTATATATATGAAGTAGCCATTATATTACTAGACCAAGTAGCATTACAATTTGTTAGACAAATGGGATGCTACACCGTCCATGTCAGCGTCGTCTTCCCCTGATTCCGCGCACGACCTCCGCCGCTGCCCGTTGCTGCACTGATTTCGCGAGCTTAATTGGCATTGATGCAGCGAGCGTTTCTTGTCGAGCCTTTGGCTATAAGATCCCCCCATCCTCACGACCATTTCCCCCCAAACAATTCTGCTTTCACGCCACCAGGTTGCCCACAACTCGCACGACACCGCCGCTGTTCCGACGACTGCGCCGACGAATTTCGGTGAGTTCCGTGCTCCCCTCTGTCTCTCGTTCATGCTGTCAAGATCAGCGAGTCCTTGCGCACCTACTGACACTTTTCTTTTGACCTCGCATGACCCGTAGCTCCAGCAACGTCGACGACCGGCCGCCACCGTTCTCTGCACGAACTCCGGCGATTTCCCTCCGTAAGTAGCCACCGCCCCTTGCCCTCTGACTTGTACGCCTAGAATCTACGTCGATGTGCGCATCTAACGGTACCCTTATCTTGGCTTAGCGCGACGAGGAACCTCGCCAACGTCGACGACCGACCGTGCCCGACGCCTGCCTCTACTCCGACGAGAAATCCTCGCCGTGTCCGCGCGCCCCTCGACGAACCAAAGCCACCTCGAGCTTCAGCACGCCACTGCGGTCCTGGTAAGCGCCTCCTTGCTTCCCCGGGTGACCTAGAGCGCTAGCACCGCCGCAGTCAGACGCGCCGCCGCCTGTCGCCGCCGCTAGCGCCGCTCGTTTCTGGTTAGGAGATTTTAGCCGTCAGATCTGGATCCTACGCGTAGAAATAGTTCACTTAACGAAGCGGTATGGACAGATCTGAGCCGTGCAGCGTTAGTTAGATCCAACGGCACAGAAGGGTGATCCGGTGCGAACCGGTACGCGCCAGTAATATCGCTACGCGTGGCTAGGGTTGATTCAAAAACAGAATTCAAAAACAGATTTAGATCCAGATTTCAAATGGTTGTAACTTGAGATTCCCACGTTAGATTTTTGCAAATTTCATACCGTTGGAATCAGTGAATCAAGGCCTTTCTGAATCTGCAATATGTTTAACAAATAGTATCTGTTAAAATGACTTTGTATGCAGAAACATGTTTAGGTCCATTTTGGGCATAGTTTTTGTTTAGCAAATTGTTTTAGAGCTAAATAAGTTTAGTTAGCAAACTTTGTGTCTTGTTTTGTTTCTGTATCATGCACTTGCTTGGTAGAGTTTTCAAAATCATCACTTAGTAAATTCTTGCATGCATGCATTTCATATTTTTGTTTGTATATAAATTGTGTGTAATTGTATGCTACAAATTTTTGTGTAGATTTTGCTAGTGACTGTGATTGTGAAGAGTGCTACTCTCCCCATTACCAAGGTAAGTGATACTTCATGATATTTCCACCCCTTTATTTTGAATAAGCATTAGAATTATTTTGCTAAGTCTTGCATGTTACTTTTGCCAAATGCTATGTTGGGAAATCCTATGTAGTTGTTGAATTGTAGAATTGCTAGGGATTTTCCTAAGTTAAGTTACTATGCTATGCTTAGCCTAGCTAGTAGAAAACAAGGGTTGGTAAAGAATGTACATGCTATGTTGAGATAATTCTAAGTCCTTTTGGACTCATGCTTTTTCTTAATAAAACAACTAAGTCAATGAACTTCCTGGGTGGAATGGGACTTGAATGGTGGTTTTTGGTTGAGTGGTTACACAAGGCCATGGATTTGTCTTGTGTATCTCACTTGTGGAATGCCACCCAGGCACAAAGGGATTTGGAGGCCAAGTGTTGAGAAAGCTTACAGTGCAACCACTTGGCAATATGGGCTCTGCCTTGATCATATAGGTTGCTAGAACTTAGTCATTTGGACAGTTGGTGGTAGTGGGATGATAGGTTGGAACGCGTCCATTTGACTAAGGAAAGGCTTCTGAAAGGTCCTGTCTTGGGAAACCAAGTCTGGTGGGGAAAGTGCACAACCTCTGCAGATGGAAAAATCTAAGTACTTAGCCAAGTCCATGGCAATGGACAACTTGAGCATCAAGACATGGAAGCTACAAGAATCTCATCACTCCAACTTCTAAGTAAAACTTGTGGGTGAACAAGGGTGAAGGACCCCAATGTCTATTGGTGGTTTCTTGGGAAGTTTTGATAAAGAAAAACTTAGTGATTTCAACTAATAGGAAAAACCTATTTTGAGCAAAGCAAGCCAAACTACACTTAGCCAAAATGCATATAGTGATATAGTCCACTTAAAATTACTAAGGTATCACTTGCCAATACTATTCCAAAGTATTGACCCACTGTGGCTGTAACTTGTGATGTTGTAGGTTACTCCGATGATGATTAGGGGTCATGAGTCTACACTCAACATGCTTGCCTGTGGCACATGAAGATGAAGACTTGTGTTTATTTACTTATTCCAAAACTCTTGTATTAGGCCTGTGGCCATGAGTTGTAAAAGACTATGTTTTATCTCTGGAATGGATGTAATAAATGACCTTTGTATCTGTGTACTTCATCTTAAACTGTGGATGCTAGCAATGATCCAGGGACTAGCATTGCAATCACAGGGATCCTTTTCCTTTACAAAGGAGGGATCTTACAGATTCGTGAGTAGTTCCACCTTGGACTATGGGTCCATGTAGTAGCTAGATGGTTGTATCTCCTCCTTTGTGCTTTCATGTATAGATCTTGTGAGCTCCGTTCATGATTAAGATCTAATCTATTTGTAATCATGCATGTTGTGTTTGTGGGGATCTGATGGATATTGAGATTATTATGTTGCTTTGATTAATGGTTTTATCTTTATGCTTCTATCATGTCTGTGTTGTTTATGATCTTGCATGCTCTCTATTGCTAGTGGTTATCTTGGCCAAGTAGTTGCTAGTGACTCCAAGAGGGGGTATTTATGCTCGATAGTGGGTTCATGTCTCTAGTTTCCAAGGGAAGTGATAATAATCTCTTCTGTTGTAGATGTGTTGTTGCTACTAGGGAGAAAACAACGGTCTCTTGTTCATGGAACATGTGGACTGTTTATCTTACACACTTTGCTTAAAGCAGTTGTCTGTTGCTTGCAACTTAAGACTGGAGGGGGTTCGGATGATAACCTCAAGGTGGACTTCTAGTCATAGATGCAGTTGGATGACGGTCTATGTATATTGCTGTATTCCCCAATCAACCTCATAGTTCTAGCTAGTAATTGCATTGTTATGCCTTGCTCAGTTCCTGTCAATTGCCCCGCTGTAATTTGTTTACCCTTCATGCCATGTTGTTTATCTAAGGAGAGCACCTCTAGTGAACTATGGACCCCGGTCCAATCTTTACCATTATTACATCTTCCACTGTTACATGTTTACTTGCTGCAAACCATTACCTTCCACACCATACGTTTAATCCTTTGTTATAGCAAACCGGTGAGCTTGACAACATCACTGATTCGTTGGGGCAAAGTCTTGAATTTGTGTTGTGCAGGTCTCCACGTTGCTGGCAACACCTGTGTGACGTTTCCTTCCTCCTACTGGTTTGATAACCTCGGTTTCTTACTGAGGGAAACTTGCTGATGTGCTGCTTCATACCTTGCTCTTGGGTTTTCCAACGAAGCGTCCCACGACAAGTGGTGGGCGCCATCAAGCTATTTTCTGGCGCCGTTGCCGGGGAGGCTAAGGACGTCTTCACTAGGGGAGTCCTCCACTTCCTTTCTCTTTACTTTGTTTCTTTTGTTTGGTTTTGTTTGCCTCTTTTCAAAAAACTCAAAAAAAATTAGTCTAGTTTGGTTTGCTTGCCCTATTCAAAAACACAAAAAAATTAGTTCCTGCTCTAGTTGCTGCCATGTCGGGGTCTGCCTTTATTTCCCCTATGGTAGAAATCTCCACTTTTAAGCAAAAAAGTGGAGAAATTTTTAAGAAATCTTAGTCTAGAATCTCTGCTTTCCAAAGGGAAACTGAGCCTGAGGTAAGCCTCGGCTTGGTTATTGATAGTTTCTACCGCGGTATTGCTCTTCGTTATAGATATGATTTGGATGCTGTGGCTGAAAAAGATTTTTTGCTTTGTACTGAGGATGAAGCTTATGATGCTATAAAGAAATTAATCATGATATATGGTACACCTGGCAAGTCTGATTCCTCTTTCACAAGTATTTTTGCTAGATTGAACCATCTTGAGACCAGTATTGCTGCCATAAATAGTTGATATCACACTCTTAGGGTGTAAGAGTTCCCAACCTTCAATAAGGTAGAGATCCCTGTGTTTACAATGCTAGTCCCTGGATCAATAGCTAGCATCCACAGTTAAGATGTAATATCAAGAAACAAAGGTCATAATACAATCTTATAACCAGGAATAACATAATTTTATTACATCTTACATAGCTCATTTGGCTATTACATTACATTGCAGCAGAATATCTATAAGCATGGGGTCCTTCATCTTCAAAGTGCCACAGGCAAACATGTTGGTTGTAGACTTGTAATCCTAAACAATCAACTTCACAAATATCAAACAAACCTGTAACATAACAATTTACAGCCACAAGGGTCAATACATTTGAATTGTATTGGCAAGTTTCACTACTATGTAGAATATAAGTGGATCCTATCATTACATGCATATTTGGCTAAGTAGGGTTTTAGGCTCATTTGCAGAAAGCAATAATTTATCCTATCTTTCAAAATAGTTTTGATCTTGTCAAATCTTTCTGAACTCCTTGGTAAATCCCCAAGTGTTTCAAGTCTTTATCAAATCTCTTGAGCTCCTTGGTACACCCCAAGTACTTCAAGTTTTTATCAAAATCTCTTGAGCTCCTTGGTACACCCCAAGTACTTCAAGTTTTTATCAAAATCTCTTGAGCTCCTTGGTACACCCCAAGTGCTTCAAGTTTTTATCAAAATCTCTTGAGCTCCTTGGTACACCCCAAGTGCTTCAAGCCTTTTTTTTCACTTTAAAGTTTTTCTTTTAGAAATTGGAATGTCGAGATTTCCCATAGCTTCAAGCTTTAGTTACTCAGTATTGTCCATAACCGGGGACACGGCTAAGTACTTAGATTTTTATCTTCTGTAGAAGTTGTACACTTTACCCACATGACACAATCTCATCTTGTTGCCACCAGTGGCCGCTGGATAAGTACTCACCAAGATGGAGTACTGGCAGATTGAGAATGTGACGAAGTCTTTCCATAGGGTCCTCCCATACACAATGCTAGCTTGTCTTCAGGCACCAATGTAGGGTTCCTAGTTCCCTCATTTCCAGTTAACCTGAAGACCAATGCATGGGTCTTCCCAATGTATTTGACTAAGCCAGAGCCATATTAGCATGTGGCTGTACACGAAAGCCACTGTTGGAGAAACATGTTCATTCTCTAAGTCCCTGGGTGGTTTTCATCTGGTGCACAACAAAAAGAGATTGCCATATAAACATGGTTCCTCTTGTTGCCACCTTGTCCAAACTTGAGTATCCTTGTCCACCCAGGTGGTTCATTGAGTACTTGTTTTATTATATAAAACATAAGTCTTTTCTCAACTTTGTAAAATCTCCACATGTATCTCTTCTCAAAATATGTAGCATGGCTAAGAATTTTACAACTACATTGTTTTCACTAAGGAATTTATAAGGGTATCCTATTAGGATTTAGCATATCATATAGTATAGAAATCTTTTTCATGCATGTTTCAAAATCCACTAAGTATAATGAAAATAGTAGGACTTTAGATGATAGTGTCACTTGCCTTTCTTTGGTAGGGAATGTTGGTTCACTTCTTGATCTTGTTAATATCACACTCTTCTAATTTCACTACAAATCAATCAAGCAAACATAGATTCAACTAGCATTCCAACCAATAATCAAACCACTCATCACACATAAAATAATAGAAACCAAGTCATGCATGCAAGCATGAAAAAGATAGTTTTATTTGCAAAGGTGGTTTCTACTAGGCTCTATACTTTGTAGGGTTCAAAGTAGTCATTTTCTAAAGTGGCAAAACCATTTGTAAAGGGTTTTATCAATAGATCATTTTTAAATCAAATCATCATTTCATGTGATTGAAATTGTTTTTAGCAAGGCAACAATTTTATATTATTCACCAAATAAGTTGTTAATTCACAAAACTTGGTGTTTAGGGTCAGTAGGTTTGAATCAACACATTTCCCAAAAGGTTTTCCTCAAAAATCATTTCCATAGCAAAATCAATATTTTTATTTGACTAGAAATGGGCTAAATCAATTAATCAATCCTAATCTTCACCAAAAACATTTTTAAATCCATGGGCTGTTTCCTAGGGTCAGTAGGTTCACAACAAACCAATTTGCAAAGATTTCAACCCTAAGATCATTTTGGAATAATTTTTATAACCTAAACAAGCATACAAATGTTTCTGCAAAAACAAACAATCTAACAGAAACTTTTTACTAAACAAATTGCATGGTTGGCTAGGGCTTGTTCCACTGATTCCATTGATATAAAATTTGCAAAATTTGAACGTGTGGATCAAAAGTTACAAGGTTTACAAATTTGCATCTAAATCAGATTCAAAATTTGTTTTTAAACAGAACTAGTGCCACGCGGCGCAATACTATTGGACGGTACCGGTTCGCACGGATCGAGCGATGCAGGCTGTTGGATCAAGTTAAATCGCACGGCACTGGTTGCGTACCCTTTCAGCGTTAAGTGATCTAATCGCAGCTGCATGATCTAAATCGCACGACGCACGGCGCGCTAGCCATAGACGGGCGGCGCTGGTGGCGGCAGGCGGCGGCAGCGTGTCTGGCTACGGCGGAGCTGGCGCTAGAGGAAGCGAGGAAGAGGTTGGCGTGGCTTACCAGACTCGTAGAGGCTTTCTGAAGCTTGAGGTGGTACTGGCTGGCGAAGGGGCGCACTGGAGCGGGATTAATCGCTCGCCGGAGTGGAGCTGCGCCTCGGGTTCGTACTGTCGTCGACGGAGGCGGGGCTACAAGGCGTGCCAGATCAAAATAAGGGGTGCGTTAGACACGCACGGTACCAGGGGACATGTGAGCATCAATGATTGGCTTCGGGACGGTCTGAGCTTACCAGGGGAGGTCACCGGAGAAAGTAGCAGACGCGGCGGCGCTCAGAGGTTGTCGAAGCCGAGGCTCTGGGGCGAGCGCGGTCGAGCGGATGACACGGGTAGGTGCGCCTGGGTCTGGGGAATGTTCCCGTGTGCTCGGGGAGGCAAGGGGTGGCGCGGGGTCGCTGGAATTTGCTCGCGAGTTCGTCGGAGCAGAGGGTGGTGCAGGAGGTAATTCAGCAGCCTGGGGGCACGCTAAGGTGGGGCGACGGAGGGGAACGAGAGAGGAGATGCTGGCGCTTTAGTAGGCGTCGTCGCAGGGCCGTTACATGGCGTGGTTAATGCGCAATCACGCCGGCATTTCATCGGCAGTAATGGCCAGAGGAATGAGGGGCGAGGTCGTCGCGGGGAGGAAGAGAGTGAGCTGGCGGTGGGGCCGTCTGGCAGCGAGAGAGGGAGAAGGAAAATGGGGTCCACCTGTCTGTCGCTCTGCGGGTGCGTGTTTAGGTGGAAAACGTTTCGCCGAAAGGGGGAGGGAAACTGGGCTGGGACTGGGCTTCCTGGGCCAGGTGGGTTGGGTCAGGTCTGGTTCTATTTTTTTCTTTCTAATTGTTTTATCTTTTTCCATTTCGATTTTCTGTTTTGAATTTCAAACAACAAACCAAACATTCAAATCATTTCAAAACTCCTCCAAACTTTTCCTTGGGTTTTGGTTCTGTTTAACAGAAATATTCCAAGTCCCAAAAATAAAATAATATTTTTATTTTAGGGTCCATTTATAATTAAATAAAATGGACATTAGTTATTAAATCAAATGGATTTTGATTTATTTAAAATCTCCAATTGAAATCTAAATAAAACCAAAAACACTTCAGTAGATTTTATTTGAGAATATAAAATACTTGGAAATCTTGTTTAAAATAATTTAACAAGTTTTGGTGTTTAATTAAAATATTAAAACCTTTATTTCTAATAAAATTGGGTATTAAATCCTTATTATTTTATTTAAATAAACTTTTACTATTTGTATCAAATAGAAATATTTTATTTCAAAGGCTTGGCCAAGTTTTAATTTGGCTTAAAAAAATAATCCTTATTTATAAATCTACCTTTGCTTTATAAAATCCAAATCTTTTTATTAAAAGATCCAAAAATAGTAATTCCAAATATTTTAACTTTATTGTTTATTTATCTTTTTAAATACCTTTAGGATTTTATTTGATCCAAATAGGTTTTTGAAAGTTTCCAATTGGAATCAAAAAGTTTCTTCTCACCCTGAAATTCAACAAAGTTTTATTTTATTCATTTATTTTTCACATTACAAGATTTGGAAAATCTTGGGATGTGACATAGGGCTTACCATGATTATGTTCCCATAAATTATGAGCCTTCAAATTGGTTTCCCACAATTAAAGTCTCAATAAACACTACACTTTTTGATGCTCGTTGTGATATCATGTCTGAATTTTGTCTCATGCCTAAAGATATTTTTGATTCCTTGAGTCTTTGGGGGCTTATTGAAGGAGGAGAGGAAATATCTCTTACCAACAATGCCACTATATTTCCCATTGGAATAGCTGAAGGTGTGTTTACAAAAATCTCAGAGAAAATGGTGTCTACTGATTATCTTGTTATTGAATGTGTAGGGAAAGGACAAATCACACTTGGAAGATCTCTACCGAAACACCTTGGGGCAGTAATAGATGTGGGAGAAGGCATCATGCACTTTACTCCGCCGGTAAGCAATCATATCTTCCCTAAGAAGAAAAAGAAAGGTAAGAAAAGAAGGAACAAGAGGGGCAATTCTTCATTTGAAAATACTTGATTCTTCTTGCTTCTTGTGCTTAACTTAAAGGCGTTAAAGAAAAGTACTTGTTGGGAGATAACCCAAGAGTTTCCTTGAGACTTGGAAGTTATTACTTCTGTAATGACCTCTCCTTATCCTTTTTGTTTTCTTTTTGTGCCAAGAACGACCTCTAATAAGAGGGAAGTAAGATTTGGGGAGTTGCTGTCCCAAAACAGATTTATGTCCTCCACCAAAAACATTCGTGAGGAGGCTCTATAACTCATATTGAGCTCAAAATTTACGAATAAATCCCCCAGTATGTTAGCTAACTTTCGTTAGTTCAACACTTTTTGATTTGAGCAACACAAGATTTTCGAAAAAACTGGTTTCTACCTGCTGGTCTGTTTGACAGATTTCTGCCATTATTTGCATTTGCTTCTTATTGATTCCTTTTTGAGCTCTCTTCAGGTAAATTGAGTTTCTTTGAAGGGGTTACTACAGTAGCTTGTATTTTTAGTGAAAATCCTTGCTGTTCCAAAGCTTTGCTAGTGGTCTAATATATTTTGAATAAGCTAATGTTGCTAAGGAAGATTTGTGTGAAGTTTTGTATGAAGGAAAAATTTCAGGTGTAGAGAGAGAATGATACAATGAGATGAAGAATGAACAAAATATCAAGATTGAGGATGCCACCATGGTGTCACCCCAAGAAATATCCAAGAGGTACAAGCGTCAAAGCTTGGGGATGTCCAAGGCATCCCCTTCTTCATCAATAAAAAACTTAGGTCTGTCTAGACACTTCGTTTTTATTGTTTCATGCACAGTTGTGTTGTTCTTGGAGCGTCTTAGTTTTAGTTTGCTTTGCTTAGTTTTTTTAGTTTGATTTAGTAGTTTGGATCCGCGTTCTCACTGTGTTGTTTTGCAAATAAGTTTGCTTGGTGTTTGGAAAGGAGTAGTAAGTTCTTGCTTGAAATACAAGAGGAGCTTGCATTGACTGTGACTTAGACTTTAGCATGACATGCTAGGTGTTGTTTTCGCATTATGCTTAGTGATTATTGTTGTAGCATGTCTTGTTCCAAACAATTGGGATTGCTTAGTGTGCCTTGAAGAAATTATGTGTTGTTTTAGCATGCAAAAGCATAGTATTGTGGTATTCTCCTTTGATGTTTTGCTTGGGTTGACTTGGAACATGATCACACCATGTTATGACTATGACAAATCACCATTAGCCTCTATGATCATTTAGTCCTTGACTTTTAGTACCACTCTTTGCTTTGATTAGTTTGCTTTGTTGCATTGCATAATTATGGCCATTATTGCTCTCTTAGTTGGTTGCTCCCAGTCTTTTGCTAGCAACCACTTGTATGAGTAAGTTCTACCCATGCTTACAACTCCCAAAAAAACCAAGTTATTCCAAAGTGTCCACTATAAATCCTATGCATGGTGTGTTACACCATTCCAAGTTTATTCTTGTTTTCATCTATCTTCCAATTAAAAACTATTTTGTTATGTGAAAACTTAGTGATTAAAGCCCTCGTGAACTTGATGGCACACTTTATTCTTTTCCCCTAATAAACTTGAACCATTGTGACAACTTTGTTGTATATGCTTGCACTTATAAGTTGGAATTAGCAGAACCGTGCTGTCATGGGGAACATTTTCAACATTGCACTTGTACCTTGTTGTACTCAGTTGATATCATTGTTCTTTTGTCTATGGATGTCACCGGTGTTAAATAAAGAGGGAACTTGTAAGTCCATGGAGTTTGTATTCTATGTTAGAGAAACGTCTGGGCCGCTAGCCTAAGCCATGCCTAATCATGGTGGAAACTTACAGCATCACCATAGTGACATCTATGAATCATTCTTCTTATAAAAAAAAGAGACACATTGAGAAAAGAGGAAAAAGAGAAAAAAAACACCATATTCCCATGGTACATAAGAAGAATTGCTGAGATGCTCATTGTCTACTTGCCTTATCATTTTGGTTATGGGAAATCTCTTGTACCATGTGCAAGGGGTACCCCGTTGGCGGTTCTCAATGATATGCAAATACTTATAGTGACAAGAACTTACCTGGACCCAAAGTTGAGTATGCATGAGGTGTGGCCCTCGTATTCAAGGGGAATGAGATTGCCAACTTATACTTCGTCAAGCATATACTCTAGCTTTGCCACTTTAACCTTAACCACTTCAAGATGCTTATGATAGGGGCAATGAGGGCTGAAAGCTAACAAGTACCATAATTTTTGGAAGCTCTTTTTGAAACTTGTAATCCCTGCTACCTTTACAAAAAAGGGCCTCTCTTCCACCATTATTGAGTCTCCACCTTCTACATTTAGGCACCATTAAGAGAGCATAGTTGTCATTCTGTGTGCAGTGTTCCAAAGCTTATTAATTGATGCATATTGTGTTATTACTTGCTCTTGTGCTAATTGTTTCTAGTCACCCTTGTGAACTTTGCAGGTGTCCTATGCATCTATTTGCTACTCTATGAGGGATAACCTGATTGCCACTATGCTATGTTTTCTGCATGTGAAACAAACAAACGTTTTTCAATGCATATTATTCATGATCTTTGTTTGTAGCTTGCCATGTTGCATGCATAGTTACTATGTCCTATTGTTAGAACTCCATCTTTCATGCACATGTTTAGAGTTCTTTGATCCCAGCTTTCAATGTTTGCAAATGGTTGGATCTTTATTGTGAGGGTGCATGTCACCTCAAAAATTATTTTGTTTATCACTTACCTACTCGAGGACGAGCAGGAGTTAAGCTTGGGGATGCTGATACGTTGGAAACGTATCTATAATTTTTGATGCTTCATGCTTGTTTTGTATCTACTTTTCTTTGCTTGTCTACATTTTGAGGTGCTTTTTACATGTTTTCTGGTACTAACCTATTAACAAGTTGAAACAGTGCCAGATGCCTATTTTCTGCTGTTTTTTGGTTTCAGAAAAGTTAGTAAAGAAATATTCTCGGAATTGGACAGAACAAACATCAAAGTCAATCACTTTCTGTGGGGAGCAATAAGTCCAGAGGAGAGCCGGAGGGGCCGGCCAGGGGGGCCAGACCCACCCCAGGCGCGGGGGCAGGTGGGCCCACGTCTGGCTAGGGTTTGGTGGCCCTGGCCACCTCCCTGTCTCGCCCCTTTGCCTATAAGAAGCCCTCAATGCAGAAACCCTGAGTACCTGATCAGAAATCCACGAAACCGTCTGTAGCCGCCGCCACCATCGTCCCTAGATCGGGGGGATCTGAAGTTCTTCCCGGCACCCTGCCGGAGGGGAGATCATCCCGGAGTCCTTCTCTCTGGTATGATTCGTGAGTAGTTCCACCTTGGACTATGGGTCCATGTAGTACCTAGATGGTTGTATCTCCTCCTTTGTGCTTTCATGTATAGATCTTGTGAGCTCCGTTCATGATCAAGATCTAATCTATTTGTAATCATGCATGTTGTGTTTGCGGGGATCCGATGGATATTGAGATTATTATGTTGGATTAATTAATGGTTTTATCTTTATGATTCTATCATGTTTGTGTTGTTTGTGATCTTGCTGCTCTCCGTTTCTAGTGGTTATCTTGGACAAGTAGTTGCTAGTGACTCCAAGAGGGGGTATTTATGCTCGATAGTGGGTTCATGCCTCTAGTTTCCAAGGGAAGTGACAGAAATCTCTTCGGTTGTAGAGTGCTGTTGCTACTAGGGAGAAAACAACGGTCTCTTGTTCATGAAACATGTGGACTGTTTACCTTACACACTTTGCTTAAAGCAGTTGTCTGTTGCTTGCAACTTAATACTGGAGGGGGTTCGGATGATAACCTGAAGGTGGACTTCTAGTCATAGATGCAGTTGGATGACGGTCTATGTATATTATTGAATTGCCCAATCAACCTCATAGGATCTTTCTGGCTAGTAATTGCATTGTTATGCCTTGCTCAGTTCCTGTCAATTGCCCCGCTGTAATTTGTTTACCCTTCATGCCATGTTGTTTATCTAAGGAGAGCACCTCTAGTAAACTATGGACCCCGGTCCAATCTTTACCATTATTACATCTTTCACTGTTACATGTTTACTTGCTGCAAACCATTACCTTCCACATCATACGTTTAATCCTTTGATACAGCAAACCGGTGACCTTGACAACCTCACTGATTCGTTGGGGCAAAGTCTTGAGTTTGTGTTGTGCAGGTCTCCACGTTGCTGGCAACACCTATGTGATGTTTCCTTCCTCCTACTGGTTTGATAACCTCGGTTTCTTACTGAGGGAAACTTGCTGCTGTGCTGCTTCATGCCTTGCTCTTGGGGTTTCCAACGAAGCGTCCCACGACAAGTGGTGGGCGCCATCAGGAAGAGAGGTCTTTACTCATCGCACGCCTCGTGCTGCTAGAATTGGTCCAGATCTTGTTCTTCGCTGCCTTGCTGGACCGGGGTCCGAGAGACGTTTTTTATACCGTACACATGTAAAACTCGACAAGGCAATATCATTAGTGTTGATATACGCTTGAAGCCTTCTAAACCTTGAGTTCTGTGACCCTCGGCTTCATCAGTAACGTTTGTACGAGAAAGTAATCCCGCAATCGTTCTTCAAAGTTATGAATACTGTATCCTAATCATTAGTGTACTTATCCATAGATAGATATTGGGTTGGTTCGTACTCGTAGTAGGAATTTTTTTGTTTTCTGCCACGGAACCCCTTCACCGCCGACTTTTGGAAGACAGCTGGTGCTCACGCCATCCCCGAGCTTGCACGGGCGGCGCGTTGCTTCCCCCTTTTTGCACGGGTGCAGCCTGTCCCCACGAAAATGCTCAATTTAGGCATTCTCAGCGGGCCAAGTTTTAGGTTGCTTTAAAACCCGTGTTGTGTAAGAAATCCATGCGACCCAGAGCAACATAAACGAGCCAAATTCTTTCAGCGTCATGCGAGAAATGGAAAAGCGGGCTAGCAAACACGCCCTAAAGGCATCCTAGTGGCACGAAGCAAATCAGACATTGAATCTCTCTGATTCGGTCCGTTTGCGATGTGTCCAGGACGCGCGGTCCGACACCATCCGCGCGCGCGTGCAATGGGATATCGCATTCCCCTCAAATTTCATTGAATTTCAACATAATGTACATATAGCCAAAAATGGCAAAAAACTTAGAAAAATAGAAAATTTAAATTAATTTAAACTAAGGTGGTGGCCTACTCCTCGTCGTCGTCCTCCGCCAGGTCGATCCACATCGGCTGTGGCCATGGCCATTGTGAGTGTGGTGGGGCATCTACAAAGGCGCGTATTGGGTGGCGGAGGTAGGTACTGGGGCATCGGCGGGGGGGGGGGGGGGGGGGGGGTACTGGGTGACAGCGACCTGGGCCTCCACCACAGACGCATGGAGGGCCTAGAATATCTCGTCCCATAGCCTCTCCTCTGCGAGGGCCGCCCATGCCGGAGGGGCAGGACGGTGTCGAAGAGATCCAGGCCGCCATCATTGACATGGACTGTAACATCCCAAAAATATGAAACAATGATCATCAAACTCTAATCACTAAAATTAGGGTTAACAATAACTTTGATTAATTAAAATCATATAAATACATGTGTGTATGTGATGATTTGATAAATGCATGAATGGACTTGTGTGATTCAACTAAATAGCAAGGAATGGTTCAAAGATGAATATAACATCATCTAAAACATTTCCAAGCAGAAACAAATCAAGAGAAAATCAAAAACAAATCAAATAAAGCAAATGGTCATTTTTGCCAATCTTGCTCACCAGGTCACTTTGAGTGTTTCTAGTCCAAGATTTCAAACAGAAACTTTTCCATTTATTTTCACCCCTTGCTAGACCAAGTAAAAGTGAATCAAAGCCCACCTTTAAAGCTTACAGAAACATTTGGCAACCTCATTCAAATCACAAGTGAAAATTGAATGTTTATCATATGTGAAGATCACACATTTTCAAAACCCAACCAAACCAGTGTTCCTTGACTAATCCAACTAACCAGAGACTCCCTAGTATGTGTCTAGCAAACCCACCAAGTTTGAATCCAAAATTCAAATTTAAATTTCTTGCAGCCATTTTATCAAACACCTGTGATCAGCAAACAAACAAACACAAAACACTATAATGAGCAGTGATCAGTGCCTAACTTGCTCCCTCTATAGCTCACTCTACACTCTTAGTAGATGATCAAAGTAATCTAACTAGCTTTAGCACCACTATGAGCAAGCCTAGCCATTAATGGTGACCATGCCGAGAGCATCATTGTCACCCCCATGTCGCCAGCGAGCTAGGAGAAGCTCTAGCCTCGCCAACCTTGTCTGGGACACGTGACACCAGCCCACAGACCGCGCGCCGCCCTCGTCGCTTGCATACGTGATCACCAGCACCCCGCCAGACAAACCCGTTCGTCGCCGCGCGGACCATGCATGTTGTGCGCCATTAAAATTGCCATCAGATCTGCCCAGAGCGCCGCAACATTCCGACCGTTCAGCACCACCCCACGACGCAAGAGCATGCCGTTGACCTTCGCCAGGGAGCACAGCACCGCCCCCTATCGTCGCCCATGCCAGTAGCACTCTGTGCCGTCGACACCGTCGAGCTCCACCCGCGCCGTTCGGTCCCCTTCAGCCACTATAAAAGGAGGCCACCCCCGTTCGATTTGAGCACACCATCTCACTCCCCACCTCTCACTGATACCCTCACTCACTCCCAGAGCAAGGCGAGCACCAGGTGGCCGGAATTTCACCGGAGTTCACCGTTGCAGAGGAGGAGAGGCGCTGTCGATTGGAGCCGTCCCAGGAGAAGCTGTCGGTACCAGGAGAATCACCGTCATCGACTTCGTCGTTCGCCCCCGTCGCCGACCATCGCCTGAGCCCCGGTGATCCTCCCATGAACCCCACTGGCCGCGCTAGGGTTCTGTCTCGCCGACGTTGTTCGACGTGGACGATGAATCAGAGCCGTTCGATTGGAGTTAGATCCTACGGTCCTAATCGCCCCATACCGCTTCGCCACTCGTTGTCTCACTAACGAGTGGGGTCTCTCACTTAATCAGCCCCCGCGCGCGCTGTGCGTAGTGGGCCGGCCCAGTTACATCCCGCGCGACCCACTAATTCAAATTTAGTTTTATTCATTTAGTTATAAACTTAGTTCTGTACCTAGATTCAAAAATCAACTCAGCTCGATTCACTAAACCAAAATGCATGAAACCAATTTTGTTAGAAAGGTACTAGAGTGCTTAATCCAAGACCGTTGGATTCAAACCATTTAGAATTGTAGATAACCCATGGTAAAAATAACAAGGCAAAAGCTTTTCCGCATTCAAACATTTTTCAAAATTCAACCATAAGATCTTTTGAGTTGATTCTAACTCTCAAAAATCACATTTAACCATACCTTTCAGAATATATAAAAATATACAGGTTTACTTACAGAAATAATGATCAAGTAATAAAAGAATGCCACATAGGCATTTCTAGTCACTTTAATTAATAAAAATAAAAAGGTTAAACCTTATTAAATTGTGACACCACTTTAAATCACATTCCCATGTACTAAAATATGTGGTGATGACATGTTTTAACATGATCCCATGTTTTAGTTGGAGAATATTAAATTTTAAGTAGTTTTTTAATAAGTAGAAATTACTTTTCTACAATAAAATAAATGGGACAAGTGCTTTAATCTTGTAATGTTAGTGATGATGCTAGATCATCTAGTATGAACCTTTGTGTGATGATTAGAAATAGTTAAGTATTGTTTGGTGATTGTGTACCTCGTATTTATTTATATACGCTAGTACCGACCAAGGATACGAGGAGGAAGGAGGATACTACGAGGAAGAAGACGAGGAGAACTTCAACCACTGCTCTGCACAAGGAAAGATAACACTTGCAACCTAGCAAGCTACCACTTGCAAGATCTACTTGCAAGCTTATACCCCTTTGATGATACCCAATCCTAGTTTTACTTGCAAGCTTAGTACTTTATTTTCTTTATTAAAGATTTCTCTTAGAGTTTACTTACTGACTTGTAGATTTTAGAGAGATAATTGAAGGTAGCATAAAGAGCATAAAACTTGGCCTAAGTTAGATAATCTTGATGTCATCCTGAGGCATGCGATTTTACTTAGATAAGATACACTTGTTTACCACCCCTCATTAGTATTTACCCCCACTTGTAGATGCTAGTGCTAAGCATAAAACTTGATCAACTTTAGATGGGAATACTTGGTGAAAATGTTTATGAAAACCTTAGAATGATGAGTCATTCTACTGAAATGCTTTGACATGTGTTTCCAAACATCAGATGCTTTTGATGATGAAAATGTTAAGGCAGGAGCCTTAGCCCTTTATAAAACTGATGGTTGTCTGGATGCGATACCATTATAATTTTACCATACAACCACAATACCCAAAAATTGGGTAGGGCTTGACTGGAAATTTATATACCTTAGTATGGGTTCCCTTGCGGCCAAGGTCTGAGCTGAGGCTACCTTGTGAAGATTGTCCACATGTGCAGTACCCAAGATGACAATTGGTCATGGTTGGAAGGCCAAACTCACAGGAAAGGTGCCTATACTAGGGCGTGTAATTGAAAGGTTAGGATTGATTATCCGCATACTGAGTATGGTGAATTTAGGATTGTTTCTGACGGATGTATCGAATGTTGTGGTGAAAGTGTACAATCTCTACAGAGTGCCAAACTATTCGAATAGCCGCGTCCGCGTTATGGACAGTTGGGGTGACCATACTGTTCCGTCGTCAGATGTTTTCAAAATAACTTATGAAATGATTCATGCCTTTGACTTGACCACAACAGAGTTGTGACATGAAATTCAAGTTTCCACTTAGGTATTATAAAACTTTCGTAGCTTTCTTTGCCTTTGAACTTAGTAGAGGTAAATCTGGCTTTTTGCAAAACAACCCCAGAGCTTAGTATATCCTATTCAAAACCACTTCACTTGTTAGTATTAGTTTGTAAGTACTTAAAGAGTACTCATGGCGTTGTCCCTGACTATTCCCGTGGCCAGACTATGAAGAGGAGTATCAGTAAGATGGACAGCAGGAAGGTTACGACAACTAGGATCATCTCCCATTCTCAGTATTGCCTGTGACCCTGAAGATGGAGCTTCGCCTACGCTATCGTTACTATTACGTTATTCCGCTACTTGAATTGTATTAAGAACTGGATCATGAAATCCTTATTTGTGTAAGACCTTATGTATGGTTTGTAATGGATGATGTACTGTGATATCTAATCTGTTATGTCTCGCAAAAATGATAATCCTGGGATTGCGATGTATGGCATAACAGACATCTGGGATTAAAAATCCGGGTGTTGACATGGACCTCGACGAGGCCGAGGACTCAGGGAATGATGCCCACTAGGGCACGTTCTTTGTCGAGCGGCGTGCGCGATAGTTGGCCCATCACGAGGGCAGAGGCCCGGCGCCGACACGCAACAAAACCAAAGGCCGGTGCTAGTGGTGGAGCGTGCCTGGTCGAACCCTCACCGCCGTCCATGACCACATCGCCGACAACAACACCCCCCGGCTGGGCTACCCGTCGCGTCATTCTCTCGGTAGCATAGGACGGCTTCCTGGATGCAGAGGAGGATGGCCGGAGCCTCATCGTTGTCCTCGGCGTCGGCCTCGTGCTCCTTCGTCTTGGCGCCACAGACTCGTTCCTGCGGCATCGTTAACAATGAACGTCGCGCGCCGTCGCTGTCGACCAGCCACCTTCAGCCGACGAGGCCAAAGCTGCACACGCCAAAGACGGAGCTGGTGGATTGGGCGGTGTTGGTAGACGAGGACAAGTTCCTCCTAAAGATGGCGTTGGAGGCGTCATTGAACGACGTGCCATCGATGCCGGCACCCGACGCATGCGCTGGTCCAGGACAGATTGGGAGTGGGAGGAGGCAAGCGCGTCTAACGACTGTAGGAGCAGGCCGAGCGGCAGATGGCACACAGAGCTCGCCGAGAGCGCGTGGCTCATCCACTTCGACGATGAGGGGACGAGGGCGGGCCAGGGCCTTCGTCACAACGGTGGCGCTGCGGCGACGCCGGCTAGCGTAGCTCCAAGCCGCCGAACCCGCCGAGCGACAACGACGGCACCCACGACGCCGACTACAACATCTTCTACAGCTTCGGCATGTGATCGGCGCGCCGTCGACATCCTCTAGTTTTCACTGTTTTCGATGTTTTTTTAAGTTTTTCTTAGCCTACTGTAGTCAAAATTTAGGTATATGTCCTTATTTGATACAATACGTACGAACTCGTCTATATTTTAATGAAATCGCCTAAATTAGTCTAAATTTTGCCATGTTTTGCCAAATTTTAGCCGAACTTTCTAATTTCCGTAAACTCACCCTAGGATCGTATGGAAATTCGGCCGACCGAAAGTTTCATCCCCAACACTAAACATCGTTGGATTTGGACCTGGGATGCTCTTACACACTAATAAGTGTAGATATATATTTATAAAAAACAAAAACATGGAACGGTAGGAGTATCACATATATGTTCTGACCTTCACTTCGTTCCTAACTATCTCGAGTGACTTGGCACTCACCTATCCCTGGGATCACGCATCAAGATTCGTACACCCAAGCCCACGGAGACAAGAAGAACCAGATAAACCCCACATCATCCCCTTATCCTCGAGCCCAAACTGCCGGAGCGCAGAACGCGAGCAGAGAGCGAGAGCGCAGACGCATAGATGGCGACGATGTCCCTCGCCGCGGCCTCGCCCCTCACCTCCACTCCCCGCGGCCTCGCCGTGTCCACGCCCCGCACCTCATTCCTAGGCCTCCGCGCATTGGGCGCATCGGCGGCGCGGTTCCCGGGACTAGCGGCGGCGCCGCGGCCGTCGGCGAGGGGCGAGGCGGCGGTGGTGAGGATGGCGAAGCGGGAGCAGGATCTGGAGGAGATACGGGCCATGGAGACGGAGAAGCTGGAGGAGGAGGTGGTGGACCTCAAGGGGGAGCTCTTCCTGCTCCGCCTCAAGCGCTCCGCGCGCCAGGAGTTCAAGTCCAGCGAGTTCGGCCGCATGCGCAAGAGGGTATGCCCCTTTCTTTCTGACACTCCCTCGGTTATTGCTTTGAGTAGATGTCAGCTGCGCGCGACATTGCTGTCACGTTTGCGAAGTAGTAGAACCTTATTCGTGGACATGTAGTGAGTCACGAAAACTAACATGGCTAGCACTCTGTTGCCATTTAGGGCGCTTGGACCTTGGAATAGTCATATGGTCTGCTCGCTCGATATGTTCGGCTTAGACACTTCTTCATCGAATTCTGCTCTATGCTAAAATGCTCATGGTTGAAAGATCGGCTGCCGACCAGACCAGTGACTGGTACTTCAGTGGGTGCCAATTTGCTAGCGGAATGTTGCCTGATAGTCAAAAAATGGTTCTCATTAGCATTGTAGTTCATGGAATGTTTCCTGATAGTGCGGAACTGAACTTAGTCATTTACTGATAGTTGTGCGGACACTGGGACAACTCCAGTCTGGAAACCCCCACCCTCACCCCCAAACTGGATTTGAAGAATTGAAGAATATGCCGCTATGCAGTCCTTGACCTTCATCTCAGCCCGAGAACCTAGAACAAACAGTTAGCAGCGAAGTTATTCATATTTAGAGCCTCAGATGAGATGAGGCCTGTACCAATAGATTTATGACACTCAGAAATGAATCTTCTGAGTTACCCTTATTATTCTTTCACTTGCTCAACAGCAGCATGTCTCAAAATTGTTTGCTGACCTATGTTGTCATCTTTACTTCAGATTGCTCGTCTGCTGACTGTAAGAAGAGAAAGGGAAATTGAACAAGGAATCAACAAAAGACTGTCGAGGAAGCTTGACAGGAAATGGAAGCTGGGCATTGTGGTGAGACCACCACCATCTATGAGGGAGAAGACGGAGGAGGAGTAGAAAACAGCAAAAACATATCTGCACAAGCCATTTCATGCATGCCTTGAAAGAAGGTTTCTTTCTCCCTGTAGTTTC
This sequence comes from Avena sativa, assembly GCA_916181665.1. Taxonomy (NCBI): domain Eukaryota; kingdom Viridiplantae; phylum Streptophyta; class Magnoliopsida; order Poales; family Poaceae; genus Avena; species Avena sativa. The sequence continues at coordinate 177,551,013 of OV702284.1, read as the reverse complement.
ATCCCTTATCATGGTTTGTTTGTAATCCAGAGTAACAGTTTTCAAGCCCTTCCCGTCAAAATCAGAATTTCTTTTACCAGTTCCTTCTGTAAATTTCAGTTTATTTTTGCTACTTATCTCTTTCTTACCATTTATGTTTATAATCTTGACGTATGGAACTGGGCACAAAGAGTTTATGCTATTCAGTCATCAAGACTAGTCAGCTCTCTGTACCTGGCTCACATGCTTTCTCACTATGCTCAATTGGATCAAAGTGTGTTATCTGATGACATTTCAACCTTGACTGCAGTGGAAAATTATGTGTTACCATTTAGTTTTGTGCGCCCCATAACAACAAAAATTGTGTAACAAGGGTGTCTATGGAGAGACATAGGTTCATCATGAGAATGAAAGGATTGAGATGTTGCGTTACCTTTATCATCAAGCTGTAGCAAGCACATGAATCCACCTCTAGTTTTCTTGTAATCATGCTCAACTGTGTATTGCCTATTGTTTAAAATGTTGCCATGAGATGGACAATATACTTTTGCAAATAATTTGTCTTCCCAAAAGCAACAAGAAATTAATATTTTTTATGATTACTTAACCAACAGTTAAGGAAAAAAACACATAGTGTGTGGAATCTTCAAAATGTTCAGCAAGTGACCTTATGTTTATTCAGTCTGCTCAAGTGTGCAAACTCCTTTTCCACTTACTGGACATTATTTTGTATGAGCATACCCTTGTGATTGAAACCGACCCGGACCACCTTTTGATACAGCGATCACATGACACTGTCAAGATTGCTCACTTTATTGGACCCTGTCCTGATGCCAGAGATAACTTATACCTAAATGAAGAAGATGAGTTAATCTTGAGAAAACACATCATTCTACTCATATTTATAATAGCTTTGTTAATTTATGGTGCACTGTTTTGTTCAATTTACAATCACCAAAAATTTGGACACTTTTGTGATTATCTCTGATTCTTTTTCTTGTGTAGAACGCTCACTGTTATTGTTGAGTTACAATTTCTAATCTAGCCTCTAAAGTGTGTTGCAGATGTCTCTGCATGTGTCTTTCTGATTAAGCTAGATCCAAAATTAGTTCCATCATCAATAGGCCCAGACCACCAGGCCCTTTAGCCCAAAACTGTAATGCCGATCTCCGTCTTAAGATCTTAACCCACAAGACATTCTAGTCAAGCCTAGTTCTTATTTTATGCTCAATAGACAGTGAGAACTTACTACTGTAGTTGGGCTTTGATTGTTTGATGTGCTGACAATGGAACATAACATTCTTGCATTCTTTTCAAACAAAATATCCATGCCATGGACTCATTGTTCAGTAGTGATAAGGTGATGAATTGGTTGAGTTGATAAGAAACGAATGGAATATCAGCCCTACTTAGTAGAACAATTTTGTTTCTACCACAGGCTTGTCGTGTTTTGTTTTTGGCACTTAGAACAAAGTAAGGGCACTACCTGCTGACTTGTGCAAATGTCATGGTATTCCCTTACTGTCAACAGTTAAAACACATAAACCCCAAAAGAACTTTGTTTGCTTTTCTGAGAGCACTCTAGGTTTGGTGTCAACACGAATGCTCAACGCAGTTTCAAGTTTCTAGAGAAGCACGAAACTCTACTGGTTAGGATTTATTGTCAACCACCTTCATGTTATTGATTATGGGCTGTGCCACCAGATGCACAACTAGCAAAATGCAAGTTAGTTAAGTAGGAAATTGCTGTTGTCACACATGATTATAGTATGATCCAATGGCAAGAATACTGTCACATTTCATAATTATTTTGTTTTATCCTACACTAAGACCTGCCGAAAACTACAATTCACAGAGATCACGCCTATGTAAACCATATTTTTTTTATTAAACTCAACAGCTATGTGATATTTTATCAGACATGAAGATCGTAAGGAGACTTGTTTCAGCATGAGTACTCCAATATTTAGGAAGGGTTCTTTAAATAAAAGGTTGTCTGCATCAACCGATGCAGAGGCCGGGGAAAAAGAACTGTGTTTGTCTTCTATGCATTTTCCTTTCCCAGTTCCAACTACTCCAAATATGGATTTTCCATTAGTCTACCACATATGTTCAGTGACATGGGAAGCTCAATGAAGTATCCGACCTGAGGCGTCATACATACCACCTTGATTTGCTTTCCTTTCCCCAAATGTCCTTGGTGTACCAAAATTGAACCACACTCTATTCACTCCTTTATATTAGAAAAATCTGAAAACTGACACTTGTCAGTGTCATATAAAGTTGTGCTGTTATTGTTTGATTTGAATTGAGTTTATTAATGTTACCCGTCAATGTCTTGGAGGAAAAGGCATCAACTATTACCTGCTCACAAGTCTCAAGAAAGCATAGGATTTTAAAACAAAAATAAAATTTGATTAGTTTCAAGTTGCAAGATGTTTGATCTCGGACACAGAGATGATGACAACTGACTATGGCAAAACACCAGCAGTGCTTCAGAAAAGCAGACGGCTCATGCATGATTAGTATAAATTAAATATTAGTAGTGACAGCAGCATATGTTTTATGTGCTTGGATCCTTCCTATCATTGCTGCTTGCTTTCCATTCTCTCTTTGGACACGGTAACTTTTAGTCAACTTCCTATAACTGCCTCGAAGACAAAGTTTCTTTCCAATATCTTGCACTGCCAATAGTAGCATCTGGAAGGTTCCATCTTTGAGCACCACTGTATCATTGTTCAATAAGCATTTACAACTTGCAACACAAGTTTTTCTCTTGAAAAGATCACATAGCTTATCAGTTTCGTCTCTACATACTGTCATATTGTGGCTTAGTACATATATGCTGTACAGTTCTGCAACTCTGTTTTAGTGCTAGTAAATCTTGATTGTTTGATATGTCGGTTATTGAGTGAAATATTATTCAAAAAAATTCTTCTACGATTATTTATAAAAACTTAGGGTGCATACATGGCCAACTAATACACTATGGCATTAAGAAAATGGTTAGTGTGGCACATGCAGTTGGCCAGCTGCTCTTATGGAATTATATTAACACAATATTTAGGAGTTACGAGCAGGATTCAAGCCTCCTATGAATCAAGTAAACGAATAATCTAGGAAAATTCAACAAAAATAAGGTGCATATAACTCAAGGGGGAAAATATATATAGGAGTAGATGTGTATGTACAAGTGTTTTGGCGTACACTGTATATGCATCAGAGCATATATATGGTTCACCAATGCATGTGAAGATCTATATGGTAAAAAAAGTCCAACTGGAGCTATAGCACTAAAATGGAAATCACATCACAAATAAGAGCTAAGATGTGAGAAGCTAAAATAGGAAAAGCAAACCAAAGAGTAACAGACACTTGCAGTCAGAACTCATTCAAATTCGTTCATGAACTGGTCATAAAATGAGTCGGACCAAATAGGGAGCTGAGCGCTGTTGCCCTCAGCGTCACAGCTTGATGTGCTGCAAGCATCACCGAGGTTGGAAATAGAGAAGTCAGCGAGTGGCGGAAGGGAGTTCTCTGACAGGAGCAGCGGCTTCTGGGTGCCATTCTCCTCCTCGCCGCTGTTTGCAGTGTAAACGGAGTTCTGGTTGGTACCATTGATGATGGGCTGTTCGAAGAATGAGCTACTAGGTATCTGGATGTCGGGCAGTTGCCCAGTTACTAAGTCTTGGCCATTGATGCCCTCCAGGATCCTTGGAGATGACAACGAAGACAAGGAAGACATCTGGGAGGGACTCAGGAGTCCAATCTGCTCCAGGTCAGCGGGGATGGTGTTGATGCTGCTGGAGCTGGGACTAGTCGCAATGGCCGCTGCAGACTGAAGCAGGCACTGTAAGTACTCGAGCTTTGCTGCCTGGACTGCATCAGCTTGCAGCTGGCTGGCGGTGTTGTCTTCCCACGGGCGCTGCTCCACGAGCTGGCGGAGGTTGGCGAGCGCGATCAGCTGTGGCAGTGCGGCGAAGAAGTCGGTTCTTGGTCGGTGAGTCATCGGGTCGAAGCCCATCTGGATCAGCTTCTTCTTCAGGTGTGTGTTCCAGAAGTTCTTGATCTCGTTGTCGGTCCTTCCAGGGAGGTGCTTTGCGATGGCTGACCATCTGGTTTGATTAGCACAGCAGTTTAACTATGTTAGCAAGAGCACTTTATACGTTTTCGAAGATTATACTACAACACATGTACACCAGCTGATGGGTGCCAGGAATATATAAGAAAAAGATTTGATAGGTGTGCGTACTTGTTGCCAAGGACAGAGTGGAGCTGGAGGATGGTTTGTTCTTCCTCAGGGGTGAACTTCCCTCTCTTGATATCTGACCTGAGGTAGTTCGTCCATCTCAGCCTGCAGCTCTTCCCGCACCTGTTCAGTCCTGTGACATGACGAGACTAGATGCATGAGCCATTTCGAACAAAAGCTATTACGGCATTTGTGCCTGTTTTCGAGACAGAAACTGTAAGCTTGTATTGCATACCTGCAAGCTTAGGCAGTGCTCTCCAGCTCCCATGGCCATGCTTCTCGATGTAGTCTGTGAGCTTCTGGTCTTCTTCAGGTGTCCAAGGGCCCTTCTTGAGGCCATTCTCGTCGCAGCAAGGAGACCTCCCCATTGATAGGATTGAGATAGGACTGGGGCTGGAATGATGCAGCTGGGAAGGAGGGAGACAAGCTATTTGCCTCACTAGCTTGGTCCTTGGGGTTTCCTGTGCCAAGGATGTCTGGTCACCGGAACACAGCTTCCTCTATATAAAGGCGGAGAAATCCTGGTTTCCCAAACCAAGGTTAGACATGCGGAGTAGTTTATTTGAGTGGAAATCACTAATTTGCCCTTTGATTATTCGAGCATGTGACGTGGTAGGGCAAGGGTAATGGTGTCCACACCAAATAAGGGTCGTTGATCCCTGTTGTTGACTTGGTTTATGGGTGTGCTTGCTAGGCTGGTACTAGCTACTAATACTTGGGTAAGCAATCACATCGATATACCCTGTTTTCCTTTACATTTCTTTTAAAAAGGTATTCTGCTTAAGCCTTACTGTGACTGTCTTGCTTCCATTCTTGTCATATACAAATATGAACTTGCATTGGATATTGGTATTTAACGGAGCATCTAGATCATTGCTAAACAGCCCATCAGGACATATCTCATGTACGTAGCATATTCTGTTATTACTTGCTGGGGGACCTGGCGTACCTCCATGTTATTCCATATAATAATTGTTCCACAAGTAGATTCCTGGAAGTTACAGACCAACAACTCTCATTCGACAAGAGTCCTATGGCAATACCCCAGCAATATTTTTTCGTAATCTTGTTCCAACTGCCTCCAAACCTTGTACTACATATTGTATTGGTCATATTGTACTTGGCATGACCCATGTCTTAATTGTATCGCAAGTAGCAACAAATACATCATTTTGCATGCATGTCAACCATTTGATAAGCAGATTTCTGGGATAGCATAGTCCTTGATGTATGTATTATTATTTTTGTAATGGGACTTTCAGATACGTATGAAATGACATGGTTAATTAGCAGCTGGAATGGTGTGTGTAGAGATCTGACTCCATTGTCTTAATCCTTGAGCAGCCCCAGCCTGAGCATAAAAATGTCTTTGATTAGGTTCATAGGTTGCGCAGCCCCAGCTTACTGCAACTGGGAACTCAAGATTTCTCGTACGTACTAGTACAATAAATTAAATCGGTAGGCTGCAAGAGAGGAAAAACATGCATGACCGAGCTTCAGCTGACGAGTGGAGCCATCACTATGACTGTGGTCTTATAGGGAATTAAAAGGCACCATGTTTTGCTTGGTGCTTTTTCTTGTTTCTAGGAATTGTACGTCCTAATTTACATGACGATAGAGTCGAAGTTCTTGAGGGAGTAGGCATAAGATCATACGGTGCAATTAATCCTAAGGTACTCCCTCAGTTTCACAATATAGGCCTTTTTAGCAAGCTGTTTTAGTTTGCTAAAAAAAGACTTATATTATGGAACGGGGTAGTATATATGCCGTAACAAAATTCATCCGATAAGTAAGCAAAAAGAGACCCATGGATTTGTTTGGATCGCGTGAATGAATTGACCCCCTTTTTTTACAGGTCGATTCGTGCCGTCTATGCAATATCTATGACATGAATCGACGGTGAAAACCTCAATATCATGCACCTACCAGTCTTTTGTAATCCCTCCGATCCATAATAAGTGTCGCTTATTTTGATACTTATTATAGATCTGAGGGAGTAGAATTTTCTGGTTATTTCGCATGATATTTATTTACAGGAGAAGCACTTGAACTCGAGCGACGTGATGTTCCCGCTTGCAAGCAGGTCTCTCAGCAGCAAGATATACACACTCGAGACAAGTGATGTACACGTAGGCGTAGCATATAGTAGTATCTATCTATCACTTGCACATATCATTGAAAAATTATTACCCTCAGGGTCGTTGAACTGCAACCAAGCTATATCGGTGAAGAGCCCGCGTGCCGCTCCCTTCACCCACAACAGAACAGACCCTGCCCTGCTACCTTCGCCTACAACAACGGAGTCTCGATGGATGGATGGATCGATCACGTCGCTCGTTCCCGTCCACGGGTATATATTTTCACGTCGATGACGATGACGGGTATACTTATTTGCTTCCACGTGCTCGGCGACGATGGGAGTGAGTGGATCTGGCCGTGGCCGGCCGGCCGGCCGGGAATCCTTCCCCATGCACGCAACGTACGTACACGTACCTGAACGAAAAGCGGCCGTCGTCCTTGTCCGTCGGGTCGCGTCACCTTCCCCCGCGTGGCTCATAATTTAAACAAACCTCAAGTTGATTAACGTTGCCACGTCTCTCTCACTCACATCAGGGTCCTGGCCTGCCTCTCGATGGAGGCAGCTGTGACCACGTATACGTGTAGGGGGTCCTGCCGGCCAGTTGCTTCGTCCATCGCGAAACTGCTGCTGAATTTCGCCCAAGAAATTCATTCGATTTAGTCTAAAAGAAAATCAGTAGTTCCTTCGATCGAGCTGTGCGTTTTTTGCCTCAGAAGAAATCATCTTTCTTTAAACAAAGAAATGGTACTGTAGTCATTTTTCTTTGTTCTGGATGCTCTGTCATGTGTATAGTGGGTTTGGTTCTTCGCTACTGGTCCGGTGTGTTATTGTACGTACTAGCTAGGTTTATTTAGTTCCTTCGATCGCGGCTGCTGCTTGGCCGTGGCACACCCTCTTCTGAGTTTTCTCCATCCTCCCATGTCATCCTATATTTTCCGTTGCATTTGTCGACCTGATGACCAATTGAGCTGTACATACTAGTTTGTTTTATTCGTACGTGTATATATACGTACGTACTGTACGTATGTGTCATGCTGTGGATGTCATCGTAAAAGTACTCTTTAGTCTGTATCGCGCGTAATAAATACTCACTCTCGTACCTTTGTCCAGTCCGGCCCATCTGTTTTTGTTAATCGGAACACCTTGGGTTCCGTTAATTTGGGGACTTTTCTGACTAAAAACCCTGAAAGCGATGTAAATAAAAACTCAAGGAGTTTGTTGATACGCTAGGGTAATGATTATGAGTATTCACGGGCCTTTTGCTCGTAGGATTCTGAAGACAGAACATAATCTAAGCCACATGAATTGGTATTACAAGTTTTTTGGTTGCATTATATTAAAGGTAAAAAATGTATGAATTTGTTTGAGGGATAGGTGCATCATGCATGCCGCATAGTTGTCATTGAATTTAAGGAAATTGTTCATGAGATTAGGCCTAGGAAATTTCTCTATAGAGTTACATGTAGTAGTGCTTGCACAAGTGATTACAAGTTCTGGATGGGGATTTATGTAGTAGTGTTTGCACATGCCACATGGAGATTTCTCTACTTTGAAGCTAGCTAGCTAGTGATCATTTTGTGGTTGCATTTTCCTAAATACTTTCCTACTTGAGAGAGATGAATTTAACTGCAAATTTTAGAAGAACATGCTAGAACACTGATGGAGGAGTGGCATAACATGCGCTAAATAACTTAATCTGCATGCAGCATGCATGTGGGAAGAAGTTCCATTAGCACAGGTGTAACCGGGATTCTCCAAATTAAATGACAGCAGCCATGCAGAGACGTATGCCTCTAATTGAGGTCGTACAGGCTTAAGATTCTTGGATCTTGTATGAGTCATGCATGGTCCAACACATAAAGGACAGAGAGTCACAAATTCTCAACAACTCGTTCTATCATAGGCCACATAATTTAATCATCCCTTGATCTTATGATATCTTCGCTGACGCTGGGTAGCTTCTAGCCAGCTAATAGTAGATGAATTCATCCATGCAATGTTTAAGAACAATAAGGAAGAGAACATGCTGACGATCTTAATGCTGTTCATTCGTGCATGGGATGAACCTGTAGCCTGTAGGGGGTACAAGGCTGCAATACGATGTATAGGATCTAGGAGATGAACTAACTAGGGACGGGCAGGTAAATGAGAGTTGGGGCCTGATAACAGAAGATGGTGAGTTTTGTGGATGCAGACTGATCGGCAGATCATAGATTAGGCAAATTTCTGAATGAAAATTATATTTTTCCAATGAAGGTAATCACTCTATCTTTTTTTGAAACGAGGGCAAAAGCTTTGCCCTTTTCAATTAATTAAGCAGAGAGAGTACAAAGAAAATAGAAGTTTACAAGTACAACAACTGACTACTCTCGCGGCGTCAAAATACTCATGCGCTTAGCGCCCACAAGCACCCATAAATGTGCCTCTAGCTTAATCTTGTCTAAAAGGATCGGTGGCGGAGCGTGCTTGTTTTTGAAGACTCGGGCATTCCGCTCGTTCCATAGTTCCCATGACACAAGAAGGGTTAGCGAAGCCATGTCCTTACGCTTCGTCATGGTGGACCACCAAGAGTGAATAGATTGTGTTTGCCAAGCGTCAGGATCGATGAAGTAGAGGCTGAGCCAAGTCTTGACGGAGGTCCAAAGCCTAATGGTGTACCGACAATGAACAAAAAGGTGATCCACCGACTCCGGCTCACTTTTGCATAGGGGACAAACCCCACAGTTCGGCCACCCTCTTCTCTCAAGTCGGTCAGCGGTCCAAAGCCTATTTTGAATGACAAGCCAGGCGAAGAACTTAACCTTAGGGGGAGCCCAAATTTTCCAAACCGAAGAGCTTATGGGAGTGCTAGTGGCCCCGAAAAACTGAGCCTTGTAAGCGGAGTTGGTAGAGTATAGGCCATTCTCGGTGAGGTTCCAAACAATATCGTCCTCCACCTCATGCCGAAGGTTCACTTGTCTAATGAGAGTCCAAAGGGAGATGAATTGCCGGATATGATCCATAGACAAGTAGGCATTTATGTTGATCTTAGAGATCTATCCATCATTGTGCAAGGCTTGCTTGACATTCCACTTCTTCCTAGTCGAAATATTATGTACGAGAGGGGCGATGTCACTAGGCTTTTTGCCACCGAGCCATGGGGCCTCCCAAAATGGAGTTTTCTCACCATTGCCCAAGGTAATCTTCGTAGAGGCATAGAAAAGGCAATCACTCTATCATTCGCTTTGAAGGATGAAAGAGTATTTCTATGATCACCTCCAAAGAGACGCCGAGAAAAGACCGAAACTAGAAGCTAGAAACTAGGTCCCTTCTGAGTCCTGACCATGCACGCTGACAGTTGCCAATGCCTTTTTTGCAAAAAAAAAAAAACACGTCGATGTGGCAACGCTCAAGGAACAAGGTTCAATGCACCACTCTAGGTCTTATAGGTGACCTGGGCTTATAGGGACCAATGATCAATAAGTTTAGACCCGTTGGGACTTTGAATGTACACTTGTGTAGATTTATGACTAGTTAATTTGACACCCCTCAATAGTTTTGAGACTTGTGATGCATTCCAACTCCAAAGACTCCTACACATCAGTCAAGTATAGTTTCCTGGCCCATTGTTTTGAGCATATAGTTGCATGCATGCAACCCACAGCCAGATGGCCGAGAGCAACGTGGCCTTGAACAGAGAGGCTTGGGGTGCACACCTGTTTCATGGTAGTGGAAAAGGAAATACACCTCTCCTGTTTGACGTATGTGTGTGGGAGTTGGTGCAGCCAACAAACCCAAGAACTTCCCGGCCCCAAGTCTTGTTTCCTTCAAATATTCCATCCATTCTGCCAATCGATCGATGACGATCTTTGGCCGCCTCGACGCTCTTCCAAGTGCTCGGTCCGTCATCGTCAGAACAGGCCAAATGCGTGAGACCATGCTCGCTTTGAGGTTTAACCACAGTGACCGTGCATCCAAAAAGGGCCACATCAATTGCTGGCTCTGGTTGATATATATAGTTAGAGACACATGCACCAACCTCCCTTTATTAAAGCCTTGGAGAGCCTCTTGGACATCCATTATCTCCTTCTGTCGTCTAACGTCGTCAGTTTCTGCTGCAAGCCATCTGCATCAATTCTGAAGGATCTAGTGCCGATGACGTTCAGATACTCACCAGCTATATATGTACATTTATGCAGGAGACCAACATGGAAATGTATGTACACATTATTGGAACATTTTGCATGCAGTTGCAGAAAATGATGACGGGCGTAAAGATATATAGCCAGATATGCATAGATGTAGATACATGTAATTATATAGGCCCAGTCCAAGTCCAGTCTAGGTGCAACAGAGAAAGATGCATATATGGAACCAATGGAAGAAGACAAACACAAGGGGATAGAGAGGATCGCTGGTCCCTAATAATCTTTCTCACCTAGCTGATGTGTCCTGTCCGACTTGTCTGCTTCGTTCTCTCTACACAATTGCGTCACTTTCCATTGACAACAAGTTAAGCAATAAGATAAAAGTTGCTCTTTGGTACGTCCTCCTGCTCCACAGAGGCTGCTGCCTTCCTGGTTGAAGCTTCAAACTACCACCATGATATTTTTCCATGAGAGCTTGCAAACTCCCTTCCGATAGCTAGATACAGTAGTGAAGATCGTCTTCGCACCCTTCAGATTATTTTTCAACTAGTTTTCCACGTTAAAACCCGATCGCGGTTTCCCTATTTTCGATCTTGTTTGTATTCATGATGATATGCCAAAAGTCTCCGGTGACAGGGAAGACGTACATATCTATTAATTGTGTCCATCCAATTCAATACAGATGGTTCCTTCCAGACACGGGTTTCTGACTGCGGATGTATAGGTTATTGCTTCAGTAAACCGTATTGTCTCAGCATTGTCTGCTGATGCGCAGTCAGATTTAACGAACAAGAAATCGACTGTTGTTTTCTCTCTACTCTACGATGGCATTAATTAAGTTACTCCTACATTATTTGAACCCCGTATATAACAATCAGTTCGTTAGCAGTACGTATGATCATATATACGTCGACTGTGAATGAAGTACGGTGTCGTCGACGAGATCGGTCGGAGTCCGATCGAAAGGTATAATACGGTGGCTTCGATCCGGTCTGCTTAGTGCTTCCACGACGGAAGACAACGGGGGCGAAGCTACTGATCAAGTGGAGCTTTCGTGCGTAGCTAGCCCGATGCATGATTAGGTCAACTCCGGGGGGTTCGGTTCCACGGCGGTGGTTGTGACTCTGAGCCGTCGTCGATCGCTGTCGATCGCCGGCGGTGGAGTCCTGGACACGGATCACCGCACTGTAACTGACAAGGGGATGGAGACGCTCGCCGATGATCATCAGGCCCGAGCGAGCCACAGTGTCCTAGCTAACTCCTACCTTCAGGTTCAGTAGAGACAACCGACCGAGCGAGGCCGTGTGCAGGTCTACACTGTAGTGTGACGGCATCAGTGTTCTTAATTGCTAATGTTGTTCCCTTGCTGATGAATACTGCATGTTCAATTGTTAGTTCTCAAATCGAGTTCCTATATACGTTTTGCTGTGCCTTTTTTTATGTCCATCAGAAAAATCAAGCATCTAAAAAAAAGTTCACAACCTCTGCTGTTTCCGGACAAACTTATATTGAACGAAACTCTTCTCCTGTGTGTCCAGTAAAACATGTAAAAATGTTCATTGGATCATGATTCATGAAGTATATTTTCAGAATCTCAGCTGTTAGCACGTTGCTTTCCTAGGTCGCGAGGAACTCATGCAGATAGGGCCGTAGTGAGTAATCTGTAGCTTCCAGGGACGGGTGTATTTCCCAACTGTTATGTCCAACTTTGCAGGAAAGCTCTGACTTCTTTTTTCCTATGACCGCTACTTGTCGATCGTCTACGACCTGGCAAATACATTCAGTCGCTGTCCTGGCTGCAACTGCTGCTCTCTCTACAGCTAGCTAGCCCGGCCACTGGCTGACTGCTGACACTACGTACGTACGTGGACGTGGCTGCAGCTAGCTCTAACCATTTTGGTCACCGTCAGCGAATCACTTTGCTGGTTCCTTTCTCGTTTCAACTTTCTGCTATCCCACTCATTGGCGATTACAGCACAGAGAAAGTTCAGTGTATCTATCTTGACATATATAGAGAAAGTTCAGTGTATATGTTAATTATTCCTAATACGCGGATCTGGTCCCAGATTGTCGCGGTTTAACTGATCTGTACATAGTAAAATGCACTTGTTGCTTTCGGGTATTCAACCCCTGTCGCGACTCCAAGTTAATTTTGTATGCAGATCGTAGACGGTTAGTATGCAGTTTACTACAATTGAGCTGTCAGTCTGTTAAACAGAAAGGATAATTAAGTTGTCGCAGCACTGTGTAGATAAGGCATATGTGACACAGTTCGTGTCACATTTTGGGTTAAAACTAGTGCGTCGCGAGTGGTACCCTTAACGAAATGTCAACGATGGTTAAACTGTCAGCGTATCCGTGGTGACATTGCGAGTTTGACTTACAACCCAGAGAGAGAGAGCAAAACCTTTTGTGTACCAAACGGACAAGATCGTGACACGAGTTGGCAAGTGTTAGTAGTAATCTTGCTTTGTAATTGATTAGGACAATGCCTTAGGTAGTGTCTACGTGCTAGTACATGTCTTACCGTGTCCGGCTAGGCTAGGTAGTTTCTGTACGGGTGTTAGTAGGTTTCGAAGTATGTTGTCCGTGTAGTGCTAGGAAGTCATATACAAGTAGGTTTAGGAAAGTCTGGTCAGTTGGTCGTGTATATATACACGAGGTGTTGTGTGAGTTTGTACTGGGAGTTGAGAAGAAAATAAAGAAAATTCGAGGGCACAATACGTGCCCGTGGCCACAAGTTTTTTGTGTGCGTGTGTTCGTCTAGTTTGATGTGATCGATCCGTGAGAATTCCAACAATTGATATCAGAGCGAGGTCGAATATTTGAAGCCACGCTTGCCCCGGGGAGGCGATCCTACTAGCGCCTCGGGGCGGGCGATTGGGTGGAGACGGCAGGCATGCTGTCATCGGTGAGACGGCGGGAGGTCGTCGCTCGGAGGAGCGACAAGGAGGAAGATAGCGGACGAGGCGTCGTCAGCAAGGTGGTGGATGGGGATGATCGTTGATGAGTGTGTTGGTGCCAGGTGCGGTGCTGGAGAATCTCGTCAAGATCGCCAATCTGGGAGAGTATGAGTCAAGGAGTCAAGTGTGTGCAAGGTAGCACGTTCAGTCGGTGTCGTGTTCGTGAGTTATTATTGTGTCCAAGTGCTCGTCTCTATGAGGATCCGTTGCAGCTAAAGCGAGTGAAGGTTGAGGGACTATTCATCATATGGACGAAGACGCAATTTGCGTGCCTCAATCAGGTCGTCTATGTGTCTCGACGAGAGGATCAAGTTCAAGTGTGAAGAGGGCGGTAAACCAGTGAAGGTGAGTCTCTTCAATGAGGCTATGTCTCTACATGAGGCCGAAGTGGATGGTCTAGTCCACGCCAGGAGGTCGGCATGTATTGCGCTAGGATGGACGTGTGTTCCACGGGTGGTGCGATTCCACAAGGTTGCTAGCGTGGCTGGGTAGTCCAGATCATATTTGAGTTGGTCCGTGAAATTCGCCAAGTCAAAATTGGGGAGAGCCAATTAGATTTGTCGTGGTGCGATACCTAGACAAGACGCGGATCTACAAGGATTCAAGATCAGGAGGAGCACAGAAGACAAAGAGTCGTCAATCAAGATTAGGGGGAGATTGTTAGTAGTAATCTTGCATGGAGTTGTAATTGATTAGGACAATGCCTTAGGTAGTGTCTACGTGCTAGTACATGTCTTACCGTGTCCGGCTAGGCTAGGTAGTTTCTGTACGGGTGTTAGTAGGTTTCGTAGTATGTTGTCCGTGTAGTGCTAGGAAGTCATATACAAGTAGGTTTAGGAAAGTCTGGTCAGTTGGTCGTGTATATATACACGAGGTGTTGTGTGAGTTTGTACCGGGAGTTGAGAAAAAAATAAAGAAAATTCGAGGGCACAATACGTGCCCGTGGCCACAAGTTTTTTGTGTGCATGTGTTCGTCTAGTTTGATGTGATCGATCCGTGGGAATTCCAACAGCAAGAACATAGCTAATTTTCAATTGGACTGCACAAGTTTTAAGTATACATCCTGCAGAAGCCACTACAGGAAGCGAGCGGTATGCCGAGGCCTAAAAGCTATCGGTGTAGCCAGGAAAACCCTCGGCATACGCTACGTCGACGGCTGTCCTCGGCGGAGCTCTCCCTCGGCGGAGCAGCCGTGGCCGTCGGCGTAGGGGCTCAACGTCGGCGTAGGGCAATGCCGACAGCCAGAGCGCGCCCGTCGGCGTAGCAACCATCGGCGAAAGGCGTCGTCGCCATCACACGGCCGACTAACGGCATGCCTGGTACGTCGAGGGCCTGACCGTCGGCGTAGCCCGGCACGTGGCAGGCGCTGGTCATCCTTGGCGTGGAGCTGGGCTGTAACACCCCACTTTTAGTTAAGCTTATATTAGGGTTTGTTTTGCATCATAAGCATCATACCTTAAAAGTGCATGCATTAAGAATTAAGGCAAAACCCTAAACCCTAATCCTTTCCTCTCTATTTGAAAAGCATTCAAATGGTTTGAATTTTGAAAATTCCCAAAATTTTTGGAGCCCAAATGGATTAAAAAGGGTTCATAAATATTTTATATACTTTATAAAGTTCCTAGTATTTTTGAATTACTCAAAAACAGAATTTGAAAGGAAAATACCAAACAGAAATAACAAAACTTAAAAGGAAAAAGTTTTGGTTAAAAAAATATAACCATAGAGCAGCCCATGCCGCAGCCCACTCCCTCTTCCCTCGCTGCAAGCTTTGCCACGGCCCAACCTCGGCCCAAGCAGCCTAGCTCCCGGTCTAGTACCGCTTCAACGCTCCTTTTCCTTTCTTCTTCGTCGCCAGAAGGATGCGGACAAGGAAGAGCACCTGCGTGTCGCGCCGGCGCCATTCCTGCCTCGCCGAGATGCCCGCCGCGCCAAGATGAACGCTACCGACGCCGCCAATGCCTATAAAACCCCTACCGCCGTCGGAAGAGCCCTATCTTCTTCCTTCTCCCCAATTTCTCCCCCGGCCGAACCCTAGCTCTCGGGCTCCGCCGTGCCCCGTCGTCTCCGGCCGCCACTCGCCAAGGTGTTGCCACCGTTAGAACCGCCTCGTCCACCTCGTCCTTTTGCCCCTAGTGTAGCAAGCCGGTGTGGTCCTAATCAAGCCAATCATGACCTCCTTCCCGAGCTCCGGCCGCCGTCGTCCCCATCAATTCCGGCCTCGCATGGCTTCACCGACCGCGCTGACGCGCTCTTGGTGAGCTGTTGATCCTCCTAGTAGCCTCGCCTTGCTTCCCCGCGTTCTGTAGCTCGCTACGGCCACGCGCCACCGTCGGCCGCCGCTTGGCCATGTCGCCGGCAAGTCACTGGTGGTCAATAGATGGTTCCGCCGCCAGTTATTGGTTCCTTGCGTCACCCTCGTCCGAACAAGACCAACCACGCGAGCTAGCTTGCTCTGTGGTGCCGCCGGCGCTCACCGTCTGTCACTGACCGCCGGCTGATGTCATGCCGATGTTGTGATGACGTCAACGCACACAGGTCAGACCCGGTCAACCCAGCGAGGGACCCACTTTGCCTGCGTGGCTTGCCTATGTGGCCTCTAGCTCACAGGTCAGCCTCTCTGGCTAGCTTCTGCCCCGGTAACAAATGCCCCCACCCCCTAGCTTGTTGGAGATATGCCCAAGAGGCAATAATAAAGTGGTTATTATCATATCTTCATACTTATGATAAATGTTTACATACCATGCTATAATTGTATTAATAGGAAACATTAATACTTGTGTGATTTGTAAACATAAAAGAGTCCCTAGTAAAGCCTCTTGTTTAAACTAGCTTGTTGGTTAATATATGATCATGGTTTCCTGATCATGAACATAGGGATGTTATTAACAACAGGGTCATATCATTGGGAGAATGATATGATGGACATACTCCTATAGTTAAAGCGTAGCATAAAGATCAAGTCATTTAATATAGTTCATTTGCTATAAGCTTTCTGATACATAGTAACCTAATTCCTTCGACCATGAGATCATGCATACCACCTTCACCGGAAGGATGCTTTGATGACATCAAACACCACACCGTAACTGGGTGGCTATAAAGGTGGCATTGAGTGTTCGGAAAGTGTCGGTTGAGACACATGGATCAAGAGTGGGATTTGTCCATCCATATGACGGATAGATATACTCTGGGCCCTCTCGGTGGAATGTCATCCAATTAGCTTGCAAGCATGTGACTGGCTCACAAGGGATCACATACCACGGGAACGAGAAAAGAGTACTTATCAGTAACGAGGTTGAACTAGGTATGCAGAGATACCGACGATCATAACCTCGGATAAGTAAACGATCGTGAGACAAAGGGAAATTGGTATCGTATGTAAGTGGTTCATTCGATCGCAAAGTAATCGTAGAAATATGTGGGAGCCATATGAATTTACAGATTCCTCTATTGGTTATTGTTCGGAGAAGTGTCTCGATCATGTCCGCATAATTCACGAACCGTAGGGAGACACACTTAAGGATTCGACGTTGTTTGAGTAGTTATGGAATGATGAGTAAGAGACCGAATGTTGTTCGGAGTCTCGGATGGAATCCGGGATATCACGAGGAGATCCGGAATGGTCCGGAGAATAAGATTCATATAAGGAAAGTCCTGTTTCGGAGTTGGAGAATGGTTCCGGTGTTTTCATCGGGAATGTTCTAGAAGGTTCCGGAATGTCCGACACTCCGGAGGGTAAGGGTACATGAATGTGTCATTGCAAGTTGGAATGATTGCATCATGTACTAGGTGTCATCGCTGTACAAAATAAAGGGTTTAATCAAAATCCTAGTTTGAAAAGTCAAACGCCAATTTGAAAAGTCAAACGGCTATTTTGGAAAGTGGAGAAGAAGTGGGAAACCGAGTTGGGGAGGAGTTCCTCCTCCACCGCCGGCCCACTAGGGATCCGAGTTGGGGAGGGACTCCCTCCCCTTGGCCAGTGCCTCCCTCCACCTATATAAGGAGGGGCAGGGCTCCCCTCCTAGACACACAAGTTGCCTCCCTCTAAACCTAAACCCTAGCCACAGCCTAGGGATTTCTCCCAAGCCGCCGAGTTAGAGCTTCTGATTGCCCTAGCCGCTGGTTTATCCCCTTCTAATTGGTGTGTCTAAACCCTAGATCACCTAGGCTCTCTCATAGTCCACCATACTCGCTCCAACTTAAGGCGAAGCCCTGCGAGATCTCCCCTCTACTTCCGGTACCACGCCATCGTGCTGCCGGAATCGCGAGGAGAGTGCTACAACCTCCGCTGCCTGCTGGAACAAGGGAGAGGAAGGTCTTCGTCGAGTACCGAACGTGTGACCGACTGCGGAAGCGCTGCCGGAACACAGCGCCGGAAGGATCGTCTACGCGATCTTGAGATCGGCAAGAGTACGACTACATTACCCACGAGAATCTGCTCTCGTTAACCACTTTGGAATCTTCGAGGGTGAGTTCCTCTATCGACTCGTTGCTATAATCTAGTAGATAGATCTTGGCTTGTTTGTGTGCATGCGGTAGAATTTTTTTGTTTTCCATGCTATGAACCCCTACAGTGGTATCAGAGCCGTGTCTATATGTAGATCTGTTGCACGAGTAGAACACAATGGTCATTATGGGCGTTGATGCTTTTATTGTCGATTGCTTCTTGTGTACTTTGCATCTTGCGGGATGGTGGGATGAAGCGGCCCGGGCTAACCTTACAGGACATCGTTCATGAGACTTGCTCCACGCTTGACATGCAACTTGTATTGCATAAGTGGCTTTGCGGGTGCCTGTTTCTCCCAACATAGTTAAGCTTCAATTTACAACGGGTGATTGACAATACTAGTATCAATGTTGTGGTTCTTGTTCGTAAGTTAGAGCGACACTTATTGAAAGCCCCAAACCACGTAAAACAGACAAAGAAAATTAGAGGCGTCTAACTTTGTTTTGCAGGGGTGTGCTGTGATGTGATATGGCCATGATTGTGATTATATATGATGTATGCAATGTTCCTTATTGTAAGTTGGCAACCGGCAGGAGCCATATGGTTGTCTTTAAATTCTGTTAAGACCCGGGTGTCTATTCAAAGTAGTTGTAATAGTTGAAGCTGGTGGACGACAACCATGGAGCAGCGTCATTGACCTTGATGCAATGCCGGTGATGATGAAGATCATGTTCGTGCTTGAAGATGGAGATCGGAAGCACAAGAAGAAAGGCCATATCATATCACATATTATAAATTGCATGTGATGTTAATCCTTTTTATGCATCTTGTATTGCTTAGTTCACGACGGTAGAATTATAAGATAATCCCTCAAGCACACAATTTCAAGTTTTAAAGTGTTCATCCTTAGTAAGCACCGTTGCTAAAGCTCATTGTTTCGAAGCACCACGTGATGATCGGGTGTGTTAGATTCTGCGAGTGTATACAACGTGAGCAAGCCAGATTTGCTCATGCAGAAGCTAAGGTTTGATCTTGACGGGCCTAGCATGTACATACATGGTCTCGGAACACGGATCACTGAAAGGTAAAGCATGGGTCATATAGTAGATATGATGAACATGTTGATTGTTCGCCATTGAAGCTACATCAACTCTCGTGATGATCGGTTTTGATGTGGTGGATTTGGTTCGTGTGATCACTAAAACAATGTGAGGGATATTGTTTTGAGTGGGAGTTCAACGGCAATATGATTAAAAGTTGAACATTATTTATCATAAATTAAATCAAAGTGAATTTGCATAGTTGTTGTAGTCATTGGCATCCGTTTACCACCTTACGCTTAGTTATAATTGAGATAATAGAACTATAGAATTCTGGTTAGTTACTTTACGAACTGGTATCGTATTGTTTTGAAGTGTTAATCTAAAGTTTAAAAGTCCTATTGCAAACTTTCAGTAAGTTCCGGTTACTCCATGAAGTTTAATAATTAGTATTAAAACAAGAGTGACAATTCCAAGAGTTAGTGTATGAGTATCATGTTTGTTTCCATGATTCTTGATATTCAAAAGGATTGTCTTAATATCAAGGTTATCTAGGATCTGAAAGAGTTGTTTCAGAAACCATGATGTGTGGAAGATATTGTGATATCTGAAACAAAGTTTTGGTTGCAACATGATAGAGTATAATATGGCAAAAGTCATGTTCTCATATTTGATGAGAATTTGCAAAAGGTTGGAGACACTAGTTGTCCTAATCCTCCAAAAGGTTTTGGAGAGCAACATTATACTCGCGATTCACCGTTACAAGCTAAAAGTAGCTTGATCATGGATAAATCCATGATGAGGGTGAATATTTAATGTAGGTAAAATGTTTACTACACCAAGAGATTACTAAAGAAAGGAATTTGAAAGAAC
The DNA here is from genome assembly GCA_916181665.1 of Avena sativa. Taxonomy (NCBI): domain Eukaryota; kingdom Viridiplantae; phylum Streptophyta; class Magnoliopsida; order Poales; family Poaceae; genus Avena; species Avena sativa. The sequence continues at coordinate 177,531,252 of OV702284.1, read as the reverse complement.
ACCAAACATTTGATAATGGTGATCTACTTCAAAGTGCAAGTCCAAAGACATTGGTATTTAACTATGCGCGCTTTGGACTATGTGTCATATGTATGACTCCACTATTGATGTTGATAGATTCTTTCAAACAGAAAAGGAAATACTGAAAGAGAATCTCATAAATATATGGCAGAAAAGAAAAAGACTAGAATTGTTCAGTTTCAGTATATAGATGATATACATGTTATGGCTATATTCTTTACTTATTAAACAATGTGGTTCTTAAGTATTTGATACTGAATTTGTTGGTGTGAATCGTCATACAAAACAACACAATTTATGAACTACAATGGCCTAAGTAACCAGCAAAAGAATATGTGATAATGTTCATCGAGAACAAATAAAGGGTTATTGTGTTGCTCGTTAAACATCAAAGCTTGCCTTCGATATTTGTTTTATCAGGTATTATGAGAACAAAAGGGTTGTTCAAATAATTGCCGTAATCTATAAAAGATGGATGATTCACAAATCTCGTTGGAGAAATCACATCCATAAAACTAGTGCTAAAAAAAAATGTCGAAAGACAAATTGATTGAAAGATCACTTAGGAAGTGACATCGCCGTTTAAATTATATTGGAAAGAAAACATGAAGAAACTCCATGTGGATGGAATTTTGGAGTCTTTTGGTTTTTTGATCACATGACGCTTGTGAAACTTTCCTAGAGATAATTAAAACTTCGTTCATAGGCCAAAAAGGAACGGATGACTAGCTTATTGGAACTTGTACATATTGTTGTGCGAAGTCCATTATGTGTAGTCAAGAGCGAAGGATTTCAACTTCATATGCTTTCTCCGAAAAAATTTAAGTGAATATATGAATATTTACTTAATAAGGATGAAGTATGAAACATTTGAAAAGTTCAAAGACTTTCAAGATGAAGTGCAAAATCATTTTTAACAAGAATATAATTATTTTATGATAAGATCATAAAGGAAGATATTTGAGTTACAAGTTTAGCATAATACCTAAGATTTAAGGAATCGTTCCGTGAATTTACATGTCCCGAAACACCATAAGAGTATGGAGCGTTCGAGATATGTAATTAAACCTTGTTTGACATGGTAAGATCGAAGGTGTAAATCATAAAACTGCCATTATATTTTAAAGATTAAAAGCTATAGAGACTACCGTTTTTCCACTGAAAAGAGCTTCATCATAATCCATTGAAATGACACCATATAAAGTTATGGTTTGGGATAAAACCCAAGTAGTTCTTTCTTAAACATTGGTATGCTGTGCATAAGAAAGATGTTTGCAACCAAAGTCGGATGAACCTGTCTTTGTATGTTATTTCGAATAACTGTTAAGTAATCCTCCATAACACCGGAGAAAAAAGTGTTTGTCGCTTAGAACGTCAAGTTTCTTTGAGAAGCAATTTTTCGTGAAAAGTTAAGTGGGAGGACAATAGAACTTTGATAAGGTTAAAAGAACCTTAGCTATATGTGCAGAATTGCGCAGCGCCGAAAAGTGTTCCGGAGGCAGCAATAATGCTCATGGCTCACGTGCCTCAAAGGTTGTGGTCACGGAGATCTAAGTTCCTATTGAAACAAGTAGGTCAAGTAAACAATCAAATACCAAGATTTGAGGGTTGAATCATTATTTGAGAATAATGAACATACTGCATGCAAAGAAGCGATGATGGGCCCTGACTCCGTAAAATGTCTTGAAGCCATAAAATCCGTGATAGTTCCATATACGAGAGATCAAGTTTTGAACTTGAAAGACCCTCTGAAAAGGTACAAGACCTTACAGTCGTATTTGGATCTATAAAAGAAATAAGACAGGGATGTTTAACATCTATGAAATAGTCGACATGTTGGGAAAGTATTCACAACAATGTTCAAAGGTTGTATATGACAAGATTTGATCTTTCATAGCGATATTTAGTCTAGATGGATTAATGTAGCAACCACTACATATAATTTTGTTATATGGTATTTGAATAAACAAAACAAGTTCTTCTAATAGAATTGTTACCTAGGACATGTGCATAACACGATCCATAGGGTTTTGTTAATTCAAAGGATGCTAAAAGCATATGCAAACTTCAATGTTTGAAGTAAGCATAGCGGAGTTGGAATCTTCACTATGATGAAACTGTTAAAAGAGTTTAATTTCATCAGAGACAATGAAGATGCTTGCGTTTGCAAGAAATTAAGTGGGAGCGCTAAGACATATTTCTAATACATTATGTGGAAGACATATTGTTGATTGGAAATGATGTATCTTTTATTAACACATATTAAGAATTTCATCTCGATGAAAGGCTTAGGCAAAACCCAAATATTTGGCATCAATAGACGCTAATATGGTTGTGCCAAAAGTACATAGATGATATATTGAATGAGCTCAATATAGAAACTACAAGAAAGGTTCTCGTTGCCACAGAAAGGATTGAATAAGTTCAATATTGATGATATATTCAAGTGTATTGACACTTGGTAAGTGAAACAAAGATTCAAGTATAGATTGATACTTGATGTATGAGATCACAAAGAGTATTTATATCAATCATACTGTGATATGTACAAATCCAGATATGTCCTATGCTCTAAATGTTATGAGCATATACCAGAATGATTCATAAGATGATCATTGGACAATAGTAAGGATATTCTTATGATCTTTTGGAAGAACTAAGAGTATATTATTTGTAGTAGTGACAAATAGATGGTTAGTTCATTGTAAAAGTACTACATTGATACTAGTTTCGTCACAAAGTACAAATTGAGTTTATCTCAATCTAAACTAAGGGTGGCACAATATAATGGAAAGTAAGTTCCATAATGGATTTGGATGAGTTCCAAAATTAAGACATTGTGACAGATACTACAACAAAAGGCTAAGTATATGACTGCTATAATAGCAGGTAAAGAGGGCATTTGTGTCAAGTAGTTTGTTATAACACTAGGTGTAGTTCACATCGGGATAATACTATGAAGATATATTGTACGACAATATTATCAACATGTTTTAACCCCAAAGAACTAAAGGTCTCACCAAAGGACCAAAATTATACAAAGCCATCTCATTAGAGAATGAGTGATGCGTAGAGACGCAAAGACATGCAATTACACACGGACCTGGAAGTGTCAGATCCGGAGATCAAATGACCACTAGCAATCGTGTACATACAACACCAGAAAGCCATAGGTGTTGAATACACAAAGGTTTGAAACTAGATTATTGACTCTAGTGCAAGTGGGAGACTGTTGGAGATATGCCCAAGAGGCAATAATAAAGTGGTTATTATCATATCTTCATACTTATGATAAATGTTTACATACCATGCTATAATTGTATTAATAGGAAACATTAATACTTGTGTGATTTGTAAACATAAAAGAGTCCCTAGTAAAGCCTCTTGTTTAAACTAGCTTGTTGGTTAATATATGATCATGGTTTCCTGATCATGAACATAGGGATGTTATTAACAACAGGGTCATATCATTGGGAGAATGATATGATGGACATACTCCTATAGTTAAAGCGTAGCATAAAGATCAAGTCATTTAATATAGTTCATTTGCTATAAGCTTTCTGATACATAGTAACCTAATTCCTTCGACCATGAGATCATGCATACCACCTTCACCGGAAGGATGCTTTGATGACATCAAACACCACACCGTAACTGGGTGGCTATAAAGGTGGCATTGAGTGTTCGGAAAGTGTCGGTTGAGACACATGGATCAAGAGTGGGATTTGTCCATCCATATGACGGATAGATATACTCTGGGCCCTCTCGGTGGAATGTCATCCAATTAGCTTGCAAGCATGTGACTGGCTCACAAGGGATCACATACCACGGGAACGAGAAAAGAGTACTTATCAGTAACGAGGTTGAACTAGGTATGCAGAGATACCGACGATCATAACCTCGGATAAGTAAACGATCGTGAGACAAAGGGAAATTGGTATCGTATGTAAGTGGTTCATTCGATCGCAAAGTAATCGTAGAAATATGTGGGAGCCATATGAATTTCCAGATTCCTCTATTGGTTATTGTTCGGAGAAGTGTCTCGATCATGTCCGCATAATTCACGAACCGTAGGGAGACACACTTAAGGATTCGACGTTGTTTGAGTAGTTATGGAATGATGAGTAAGAGACCGAATGTTGTTCGGAGTCTCGGATGGAATCCGGGATATCACGAGGAGATCCGGAATGGTCCGGAGAATAAGATTCATATAAGGAAAGTCCTGTTTCGGAGTTGGAGAATGGTTCCGGTGTTTTCATCGGGAATGTTCTAGAAGGTTCCGGAATGTCCGGCACTCCGGAGGGGAAGGGTACATGAATGTATCATTGCAAGTTGGAATGATTGCATCATGTACTAGGTGTCATCGCTGTACAAAATAAAGGGTTTAATCAAAATCCTAGTTTGAAAAGTCAAACGCCAATTTGAAAAGTCAAACGGCTATTTTGGAAAGTGGAGAAGAAGTGGGAAACCGAGTTGGGGAGGAGTTCCTCCTCCACCGCCGGCCCACTAGGGATCCGAGTTGGGGAGGGACTCCCTCCCCTTGGCCGGCGCCTCCCTCCACCAATATAAGGAGGGGCAGGGCTCCCCTCCTAGACACACAAGTTGCCTCCCTCTAAACCTAAACCCTAGCCACAGCCTAGGGATTTCTCCCAAGCCGTCGAGTTAGAGCTTCTGATTGCCCTAGCCGCTGGTTTAGCCCCTTCTAATTGGTGTGTCTAAACCCTAGATCACCAAGGATCTCTCATAGTCCACCATACTCGCTCCGGCTTAAGGCGAAGCCCTGCGAGATCTCCCCTCTACTTCCGGTACCATGCCGTCGTGCTGCCGGAATCGCGAGGAGAGTGCTACAACCTCCGCTGCCTGCTGGAACAAGGGAGAGGAAGGTCTTCGTCGAGTACCGAACGTGTGACCGACTGCAGAAGCGCTGCCGGAACGCAGCGCCGGAAGGATCGTCTACGCGATCTTGAGATCGACAAGAGTACGACTACATCACCCACGTGAATCTGCTCTCGTTAACCACTTTGGAATCTTCGAGGGTGAGTTCCTCTATCGACTCGTTGCTACAATCTAGTAGATAGATCTTGGCTTGTTTGTGTGCATGCGGTAGAAATTTTTTGTTTTGCATGCTACGAACCCCTACATAGCTGACGTCAGCCCTGTGTCACAGTGACGCAGTAAAACAATTTAAAAGGTTTAATAATTTCAAAAATTGTTTTGAATATTATAAATTCAATAACTTTTAATTTATAAGTCAGAAAAATATGTATAATATACCAAAATGTTCAGAAAAATGAGAACTATCTATCTATGCTATAATCATGCATTGTTCAACAACTTTTATAACAAGTTTAATTAGAAGAACATAGTAACCCCTCTCATATACATCCGGAGTTTTCCCGAATTAGGGTTTTCACCCCTTAGAACCCCGATTAAGTTGTCGAGTATGTCTTAGGGTTATATTTCGATACAAATTAACTTGTCATATCATCATCCTTGCTTGAGCATTGCATCGATGCCATGTGTTGATTGTTTTCCCTTTCTTTCCGGTGGTTTGGTTCTTCTCGGTAGAATACGAGATCGAGATCGAAGACCGAAATCAAGACCATCGAAGATCAACGAACAATACTTGACCAACGCTAACCAAGTGAAGTTAAAGGCTTCTGAAGATCTATTTATCTGCTATCAACTGGCAAAGGAAAGAATAGCCCCACCATGATACAATCCTATGTTTTCGAAAGCATTTTAATTCCTGCCATGTTGCATATGATTCTACTGTGGTCTTTTATCGATAGATAAAGTATCCTATTTATTGCATATTCCCTTTGAGCTTATATTACCTAATCCACTGCTCCTAGCATAACTAGGTTTGGCTTGTGTGCACTGCTAGAGCTAGTATCTGTGTATGCTTAGCCATGCGTAGCTGCCAGTTCTGGTCCATCCAGATGATGTATCAGATGCAGAGAATCTAGTGTGACAGGAGAACCTGATGAGATGAGATCAGTGATATGAGATTAAATATGCTAAGGCTTGTATGGGAGGCCACGGTGGGATGTGGTTTTTCTAGTCCCATGCTTTCCACCACTAGGAACTGAGTTCTTGCCTTTGGAACTAAGACGAGCTTACAACCATACGGGGCCTGGAAAACCTCACGAGCAACTAACTTTCCTAGTATATTCCATAAGTCACATAGTTCGGGCGTTCCATTCGACATAAGCATAGAAAATCTTTTGAAAGATTTGCCGGGAGAAGTTGGTGCATTCATAACAGGTAGGTAAGCGTGGACCAGGTTGCTTGGGGTCGATGGATCCCCTGTTAACCAACCTCGCCTCACATCTTTAAGTACCGGCTTTGGGATTTGACCCGTTACGGCGGAACCATAATTATTGCGTGACTCATGGTCTCGGCAAAAGCAAGGTAAAGGTCGTGTCTAACCACCCTCTGCCGGCCTTCCAAGGAAGAGGGCTTATCTAGTGGCATTAAGAGAAGGTTAGTACATGTGGGTAAAGTTGTACACCCCTGCAGGGTAATAATCTTTTCGAAAAGCCGTGTTCACGGTTATGAACGCTTGGTGACCAGATTCTAAGATCATAGAGAACTATAACCTAATCGTAAAACTTGGCAGATCCACGTGTGCTTAAGGGTGCTTCCTCATGGGTACGAGGGGGTGATCTTAGTTCAAGAGATGATGATTGGTGGGTATCAAAAGATGATGATCAATATTTTGGAGATGTCGCTCTCTTATCCCCTTTTAAAATACTCTGACTAGACGAGCTTCTTCTCCCTCTTGTTTTATAAACAAAAGTGGCTTTATGCAAAACAACTCCACCAACCATAAGTCTTGCGGAGTACACCCTGTACTCACCCTTGCTTTGTTGATACTTTTGGCAGAGTAAGTGTTCCCTGAAGACGCGTTTTGTACTACATCAACATCGACGAGTAGCTTGGGGTTCCCGGCCGGCAGCCTGGAATCTATGGGCTGGGACGTCATCGTTATGCTTCAGGCCTCTTAGGCCATTTGTTAAGTTTGCTATACTTAATAGCATAATTTACCTTCCGTTGTTTGATGTTTGTGGTCAGTGACCTCTGCTTGTAATAATTTGGTTCTCTGCTCAGTAATGAGCTTGCTGTAATGAATTTTATGTCGTAGGGTCACTGTTGTGTTACCGATTCTTCACTGGATATTCTCGAGCTCAAGGTTAAGGTTATGTCAGACGGAGGTCTGGGATTTGTTTAGCCCTAATCCCGAGGGTGTCACAGTTCTTGGTATCAGAGCAGTACCGACCGTAGGAAAACCTTGCTATTGACCTATGTTGAGTCTAGTGTTTGTGAAAACTATTTTAAAAGCTGAAAAGTATTTGCGAAAACTCTAGTATGCTTTTTTACTCCTTATCCAGTTTCGCTCTAACTCTGGGTTATCTTATTTGGTGTTGATTTTGGAAAAGTTTTGATATCTCTTCTTGTCTTTCAAAGCTTAGGTGCCTTTTGGGCATGTCGTTTCTCAGCCAGTTGACCTAGTGTTGAGTTCTCTAGAGTTGTGTATCCCTTGTTACCCTTTGCTCTTGTTCATCTGAGAGATTTCTTTCCATCATGATTTCTCTATCTTTCGGACCCGCAATATTATATTGTTGGTTTCACAATATTCTGTTCTAGGCTTCGAGGTCTCCTTTCGCCTCGTGTGCCTCCTTTTTGTTTGTTTGGTACTTCAGAAGATGTTTCTTCTTTTGGAAGCTACCTCGTGATTACTATCTTGTAGTGTACGTTGCGTCACTCAAATAGTAGTTACTTCTTTTCTTGGGTTTTAACCCTTGGACTTGGACCGAAGATCCCCGATTGTGCTGGATTCTGGTGTTGTGAATCTTGTACATGAAGCTGACCTTTAACCCAAGATCTATTCCTTTGACCCCTGTTGTTAATATTCACACATTACCTCAGGATGGATGGTACTAAAATTCTAGCCTTCAAGCTTGTGGTGTTTGTCACGACTGAATTGTGACAATGAAGGACTTTCCCTACCACATGCTATGGCTGATGTTCCTAAATGGAACCAAATAGATCACGACAAGAGTACTCCTCGGGAGTCTCACATCTATATTCGTGACTCTGCCACACTTTATCTCCTCTATGCATTGCTTTTCGGGAGATTGTTGACTTATGCATCCACATCTCAGGACTCTATCCTGAGCATGTTCCTCCTCCCTTGTTGTTTTCCGACCTTTGTCTACCAGTTGGTAGCCAAGTAGTACATGTGCATCGAACTCTCCATATGCAAGATACTCTTGTGGTCTGTCAAGATAAACCATTTCGGGATGTACAGGAGAAACAAACTCCAACACCTCGTCATTTCTAGGACCAGGTCAAAGTGTTGTAATCCGCAGATCAAGAAGCATTGATTGTCTTCCATCTGTTCTACCTTGAAGTATCACACTCTTTCATACTAAGAGGTCGTGCTGAGTTTCATGACCCTTAATGCAGTGATGATCTTACACATATTTACCCACCCTTCCTCGAGCTTTCGCTCTTGTGAGTGATGCGTGTGCGTAATAATGTGGCTATCTGAGATTCCTAAACAATTTTCATTGTTTTGAACTCAAAGGACATTTGAGTCATACTTAGCGTGATTGGTTAACCCTATCACTAAGCGAAGCTTGAATGTGCTACCAAGTCCGTTATTCTGGTACATTCTTCTTGGTCAAAGAGTTAGGTTTGTGCCGAAGCTCTGAGAATATGTCTTCTTGCCTTACCAAGCAAGTTTCCTTTGGAACTAAGTGACATATCGGTGGTTCGTGATATTCTAGATGTCTACTAGAAGTATCGCCATGTTGCCACATGACCGAGTTATCAAGTTCTTGAGAAAGTAAGTTCTCTGAACTGCTCCTATCTCCAAGGATCCGTAATTGGACACCCCTGAACTAGTTGGTTGAGCTTAAACAACAACTTGGAGAGTTGTAAGACAAAAGTTATATCCAACTTTGTTCCTTCTTAAAGGGTTGTCTAGTTTTGTTCGTGTTGAAGAAAGATAGTATTTCCTTTATGGATATATTATTCTCCCAAATCTTTGATTTGATTTGGGTTATCGTCAAATCAAACTCAGTTCCAAGGATTATCTTGATGATGTTTCTTCTTGTGATGTTTCACTTGAGTACATCTTCATGTCTTTGGTTTGACCAATACTCTTGCCTTGTTATGCAACATATGAGTCCATCTTCTTGGAGTGCCTTGATAAGTTTATTGTTGAACCCATCAATGACATTATTATCTTCTCCATGCTAGACAAGATTCATATGGAAAAATTGGTATTAATGTTGGAAAACTTTTTGAGAACCATATTCGATTCATCTCGAAGTATGTGTTCTGTATGTTAGAAGTAACCTTCTCTGGTTCATGTGCTACTGTTGAAAGATGTCACCGTGAATACGAAAAGAGTTATCTCCTTTTCTCTAAGGACGCATGTGTGTTTTATTGTTAGTACTTCATGTGTATGCAGTTGTCTTTTGACAAGTTGCTAATACATGGGTCTAGCAATCTAGTTCATTCTTTAGGAGCTTTACACTATAGTCCCTATCTTGAGAATCTAGTAACTTTACCTTTGCGGTAAATGTTGCAAACTTTCTATTCGAACATGCTGAGTCTGAAATATCATTCCACCTAACCAAAGCTGAATCTCAAGCAGCAATGATGGTTGGTGTTCCTCAAGGTTTTGATATTGGTCACTTTGTAAATCTGGCAAGAATGATGTAATGGTTGACACACTTAGCCGGAAAGACCTGTTGTCACATTCTGTTAAATCATCAGGAACAACCACTCTTCATGAGGCTTCTTCTATAATTAATTATAGGAGTTGTGCTTATGGTTTCCTTGTATCCGAAGTCCGACCTTTACTTGATGTTTGATTTCTCGAACATCAAGGAGAACATTTAAAGTAGTGTTGCTAAATGTCTCTCGGTAGATCCTCTAGACCCTTTATGTTGGCAAGCGTTTGGTTATGCCAAGAATATGAAGTCTAAGAATGAAGTTTCTTTCTTATCGTCTCAACAGGAATCTTCTTACCTATTCATCTGGTGGTGCAAAGTGATCTCATGATCTTTGGCAAAGATTCTGATAAACTGTCACATCCCAAGATTTTCCAAATCTTGTAATGTGAAAATAAATTAATAAAATAAAACTTTGTTTGATTTTCAGAGCCAGAAGAAACTTTTTGAATTCAATTGGAACTTCAAACCCATTTGAATTAAAATAAACCTAAAGGGATTTAAAAAGATAAACATTTAATAAAAGGAAAAATAAAAACATTTGGAAATACTATTTGGAAACAAATAAATGAAAAGATTTGTTTTCAAATGAAATAGAAATTTATAAATAAAGATTATTTTATAAAGCCAAATTAAAACCTTGGCCAAGCTTTTGAAATTAAAACATTTATTTAAATAAAATAGCAAAGGTTTAATTAAAAATAATAAAGGATTGTTTAAATAAAATAATAAGGATTTAATATCCAACTTTATTTAATAAAAGGTTTTACCATTTTAATTAAAGCATTAAAACCTATTAAATTATTTAAAATAAGTTTTCCAAATATTTGATATTCACAAATAAAACCTACTAAAGTGTTTTTGCTTTATTTTAGATTTTAAATAAATATTCTCAATAAAACAAACCCTAGTTGAATTAATAATGAGAGTCTATTTTATTTAATTAATAATGGACTCTAAAAATAAAATGTTATTTTGTTTTAAAACAAGATTTCCAAATGAATTGTATTTTCAAATAAAACCTACTGATTTGGTTATAAAAATATTTGGATTTCAAATGGAGATTTTATTAAAATAAATCAAACCCAATTTGATTAAATAACTATGGTCTAGTCTATTTAATTATTAAATAAATCCTAATAATAAATAAAAATATTATTTTATTTTGAGATTGGTTATTGATAAACAGAACTAAAAACTCATTACAATTGTTTGAATGGTTTGAATTATTTGAATACTTGAATAGTTGGATGAAATTCAAACCAGAAAATAGAAATAGAAAAGAATAAAACAAAACAGGCAGAAAAAAAATATGGAAAAGGATAACCCAACAAGGCCCAGCCCAAACAGCCCAACAACCCATCTGCCCACTCCCCGAACCGTTTTTCCTCACCGCTGAAACAACCCGCAAAGTCCCTGACAAGTGGACCTCCCCTCGTTTCTTTTCCCCTCTGACCAGAGGACCCCACACCACACCCCTTCTTCCCCACCCGCGAACCACGCCTCTTCCCCCTCGCTGCCGTTGCAGGCCTTGATTCCGCGCGTTAATTCGCCTTAACGCCGCGTTAATTCCTCATTGCGGCCACGTCCATTTAACCGCCTGCTCCTCCTCCTCTTTCCCCTCACTCGCCACTCCCTCTCTGCCCCGAGGCTGCTACAATTTGAGCTCGCACCGCCGCCGTCTCCGAAGAGCTGTCGCAGCAATTCCGGCAACCCCTCACCGCCCCTTGCCTCCTCGACCATGCTCTCGTGATCCACACCTCCTGGCGATCATCCCCATAGCACCAGCTTGCCCCCGAGCGACCCCAAGCGTTGGCAACCACCTCGACCACCGTCACCACCGTCTGCATCCTTCTCCGACGAGCTCCGCAGGTAGATTCCGGTCACCCCTCTCCTCCCCGAGAACACGATGATGATCTCCAAGCTCAGACGAACCTAACGGCACTTCCCGTTTGTCTTAGGGCGCCCCCGATCCTCGCCATCGTCAAGCACAGAGCGCCGCCGTGTCTGTTTCTTCTCCGGCGACGTCTCCCAGGTGAACCAGACCGCCCCGCGCCTTCTCGTTCACGCACACAGCGTTGCCTTAACCTCACGCATCTGACCGCACCTCCGTTTTGCCCTAGGGTGATCTCCAGTGACGTCCTCGACCTCGACCAGAGCCACCCGTCGCCAGTAGCAACTCCGGCAAGGAATTACGACTTTCCCTGTGCGCCCCTCCACCAACCGGTAGCACGTTGAGCATCAGCGTTCCATTACGAGCCTGGTGAGCATCCTTCCCCTCTTTTTCGCGTCCTGTTTTGCTAGCGCCGCCGCCAACTAGCCGTTCCGCCGCTCGCCGTCGACCTAGCGCCGCCAGTCCTTGACCAGGCAGCAGGAGCCGTCCGATGTCGATCGGATGGATATAATAGAACCACTTACCGAAGGGGTATGCGTCGATCTGCGCCGCACATTTTCAGTTAGATCCAACGCACCCCAGTAGCGATCCCAGCGAACCGGTATCGACCAGTAAGAATACGCCGCATGTCACCTATTTGGTTTAAAACAGATTTGAAAAACAGAAACTTTTGCAAACTTCAAACCCTTATATCTTTGGATCCACACGTCCAAATTTTACAAATTTTATGTCATTGGATTCAGGAAAACAAGACCTAGCCAACTGTTGCCTTAGTTTTGAAAATAGTATCTGTTAGCTTGTTTGAATTTGCAGAAACATTTGTGTACTTGTTTAGAGTATAAAAATTGTTTAAAATTGATTTTCGGATTAAATCTTTTGCAAAATGGATTTGTGTGATCTTACTGACCCTAGGAACCAACCCATAGTGTTAAAAATGATTTTGGTGAAATTTAAGTTGAATTATTTAACCTAGCCATTTTCTAGCCAAATAAAACTCATTGATTTTATTATGGAAATGTTTTTGCAAAGAAAACTTTGGGAAAATGTTATGGACCAAACTTACTGATCAAAAACACCAAGTCTTGCCAAAAGCAACTTACTTGGTGAAAAGCATAAAGTTTTGCTTTGAAAAGAATAATTTTCACCACATAAAATGTTGAATGGATTTTAAAATATACTTTGAGCAAAACCCTCTAACTAATGACTTTGCCATTTTGGTAAATGACCAATGTGGACCTTACAAAGTTTATAAACCTAGTAGAAACCAACCTTGCAAAAGAACCCCCTTTGCATGACTTAGACTCCATTGCTATGTGTGTGAAATTGTTTGTTTAACCTTGGTTTGGAATGTTAGTTGATTTGGTGATTTGCTTGATTGACTTGTAGTGAAATTAGCAAAGTGTGAAACTAGCAAGATCAAAGAAGTGAACCCCCATTCCCTACCAAAAAGGCAAGTTACACTATCATACAAAAGTCCTACTATTTATATTATTATACTTAGTGGATTTTGAAAATATGCATGAAAAGATATTTTATACTTATGCTATGCTAAATCCTAATAGGATTCCCTAAACACTCCTTAGTGAAAATATTGAAGTTGTACATGCTTAGCCATGTTATGTTTTGAAAAGAGATACATGTTGAGATTTTACAAAGGTTGAGAAAAAGACTTGTGTTTTATATAATAAAACAAGGACTCAATGAACCACCTAGGTGGAGGATACTTTAAGTTTTGGAGAAGGTGGCAACAAAAGGGAACCATGTCTATGGCAATCACTTTGTGTTGTGCTCCAAAAGAAAACCACCTAGGAAACTTAGAGATCAAACATGCTTCTCCAATTGTGGCTTTCGTGTGCAACCACATGCTATTATGGCTCTGGCTTAGTCAATTACATTAGGAAGACCCATACATTGTCTTTAGTTACTGGACATGGGGATCTGGAATGCTTCATGGGGGCTGAAGACAAAGCTAGCAATGATGTATGGGAGGACCTTTTGGAAAGACTTCGCCACATTCTCAATCTGCCAGTACTCCATCTTGGTGAGCACTAATCCAGTAGGCCACTGGTGGCAAAAGGATGGGATTGTGACATGTGGGTAAAGTGTACTCCTTCTGCAGAAGTTAATAAAATCTAAGTACTTAGCCGTGTCCCCGGTTATGGACATTACTGAGCAACTAAAGTTTGAACTATGGGAGATCTCGACATTCCAACTTCTAATATAAAAACTTGTTGCCCTTGTGTGTCTACCAAGGAATTCAAAGAGATTTTGTAAAGCTTGTTACACTTGGGGTTACCAAGGTGTTCAAGAGCATGATGTACTTGGGGATACCAAGGAACTCATGAGTTTTGATAAAACTTGATGCACTTGGGGTTACCAAGGTGCTCAAGAGATTTTGACAAGGATTTGAACACTTGAGTTTCTACCAAGGAGTTCAAGAAACTTGGAAAAGAAATTTGACAAAGGACTTTAAAACCCTTTTGAAAAGATAGGATAAAATATTGCTTTATGCAAATAAGCCTTAAACTCTACTTAGCCAAATATGCATATAAAGATAGGATCCACTCATATTATACATAGAAGTGAAGCTTGCCAATACAATTCAAAAATGTATTGACCCTTGTGGCTGTAACTTGTAATGTTGCAGGTTGATTGTTTCTTTTAAATGAAGATTGTTTGATTGACTAGGACTACAAAGTCTAGAACCAACATCTGCCTGTGGCACTTTGAAGATGAAGGACCCATGATTTTATTTATTCCGCTGCAATATAATGTAAATAGCCAAATGAGCTATGTTTGATGTAATAAACTTATATTATTCCTGGTTATAAATTTATATTATGACCTTGGTATCTTGATATTACATCTTAACTGTGGATGCTAGCTATTGATCCAGGGACTAGCATTGTAAACACAGGAGGAACCTAACTTTTATTAGGTTGGGACCCCTAACAGATGGTATCAGAGCATTGTGTTGCCTGTAGGATTTGTAAACCTAGGATTGGACAAAACCCCTTAGAAAAATAGGAGTTTTACTTGTTCCAAAAACTTATTTACAAAAACACTTGTAAACTCTTTCCCCAATCATTTTGGTTTCAACTCTACATCTCTTCTACTTCAACTTGATGGAAAACCTACCCATGGCCAAAGACCACACCATGTACAAAGGACTTCTTCAACATCTTCAGCTCTAATGACTTCAACATCTTCAGCATATTCACCAAGGACTTCCAACTTGGAAACTACTAAGGACCACAAGTGAGACAAGGAAATCTTGCTCAAGATTTAGAGACTGAGGGAATGCAAAATAAAAAGAAGCCATCAACAACTTTGAAGTATTGCAACCAAGAGTTATCTCAAGAAACCATGATCTCATGTAAGAAGAAGCAACCAAGAAGGATGGGAAGATCACAAGTGAACCATATAGATGGACCACCATATTTTAGTTAAGTCAAACACACCAACTTATGTGGTGTAACAAAACTATTTTGTTGCCTAAAAATGTGCTTGAACCCTGTTGTTTGAGTGAAATGATTGTTTGTGATTGCATGCACATTGTTTGCGTAGATTGTAATGTGTGTAATTAGAAATAATTCCTTAGAAATATCTTGCCTATTCTAAACTCCCTTCAAACCCAAACAGATGACTACTCCAAAGGACTCCAAGGTTGATGACACCAACACCAACCAAGCTGATAGCATGAAAGAGCTCATAGCAACCCAACACCAGTTGAACCAACTAACAGCTCAATTCCTAGTCAACAATAGTGATAAGGATCCAGCACTGCAAAGGTTTTTGGAAGAGCAGTCTCAACTGATGCTTAAGGTGACTAATCAAATGATTAGCATAGAAGAAAGCTATCCAAAGAGAGTTTATGATAACAAGGATGAAAAGAATATTGTTCTAGATGGAGCCCCAGCTTGCATTATTTGTGGAGACAAAGATCATACTTACAAGGAGCATGAAGGACAATGCCCCAATTGTTAAGAAGATCATCCTGTTGGACAATGTCCTACCTCTCAAGCTACTTGCTACCTGTGTGAAGGAAGTGATCATACTCCAGGTCTATGTCCTATCTATGCCATGGTGGAACAAAGGAAACAAGAAGGATCCAAGTCTACCAAAGGAAAAGGACCACTTCTACAACCAAACAAGACAACCCAATTCAAAGGATCAAGGAAAATCAAGAAGCCCAAGCAAGACATGAGCCTTGTGCAATGTCGTAAATGTAAAGAAATGGGACACTACTCCAGTGGATGCCCAGAGAACAAGAAGAATAAAGAGATTGACCAAGTGTGGTGCAACAACTGCAAAGAACCAGGTCACTATGTAGCAACTTGCCCACAAGAGCAACGCAAAGAACTTAAGGACATTAATTGTTTCAACTGCAAGAATCCAGGACACTATGCAAGCAACTGTCCAGAAAGGATGAAAAACAAGTTGAACAAGCCTATGGAGAAACTCAACCTTGGCCCCTGAGTCAAGTGTAGAAATAAAGCAAAAGTTTGCTTAGAAAAGTTTTCTAGGAGCCAAGAAGGCCAATATGTAATTTTTGTTTGAAATTTTTTAAGGGTGGTAGTACCCTAGTTGTTTGAACTTGCTTGTAACCCCAGCCTTCCCAAATCTCGGGACGAGATTTATTTTAAGGGTGGTAGCCTGTCACATCCCAAGATTTTCCAAATCTTGTAATGTGAAAATAAATTAATAAAATAAAACTTTGTTTGATTTTCAGAGCCAGAAGAAACTTTTTGAATTCAATTGGAACTTCAAACCCATTTGAATTAAAATAAACCTAAAGGGATTTAAAAAGATAAACATTTAATAAAAGGAAAAATAAAAACATTTGGAAATACTATTTGGAAACAAATAAATGAAAAGATTTGTTTTCAAATGAAATAGAAATTTATAAATAAAGATTATTTTATAAAGCCAAATTAAAACCTTGGCCAAGCTTTTGAAATTAAAACATTTATTTAAATAAAATAGCAAAGGTTTAATTAAAAATAATAAAGGATTGTTTAAATAAAATAATAAGGATTTAATATCCAACTTTATTTAATAAAAGGTTTTACCATTTTAATTAAAGCATTAAAACCTATTAAATTATTTAAAATAAGTTTTCCAAATATTTGATATTCACAAATAAAACCTACTAAAGTGTTTTTGCTTTATTTTAGATTTTAAATAAATATTCTCAATAAAACAAACCCTAGTTGAATTAATAATGAGAGTCTATTTTATTTAATTAATAATGGACTCTAAAAATAAAATGTTATTTTGTTTTAAAACAAGATTTCCAAATGAATTGTATTTTCAAATAAAACCTACTGATTTGGTTATAAAAATATTTGGATTTCAAATGGAGATTTTATTAAAATAAATCAAACCCAATTTGATTAAATAACTATGGTCTAGTCTATTTAATTATTAAATAAATCCTAATAATAAATAAAAATATTATTTTATTTTGAGATTGGTTATTGATAAACAGAACTAAAAACTCATTACAATTGTTTGAATGGTTTGAATTATTTGAATACTTGAATAGTTGGATGAAATTCAAACCAGAAAATAGAAATAGAAAAGAATAAAACAAAACAGGCAGAAAAAAATATGGAAAAGGATAACCCAACAAGGCCCAGCCCAAACAGCCCAACAACCCATCTGCCCACTCCCCGAACAGTTTTTCCTCACCGCTGAAACAACCCGCAAAGTCCCTGACAAGTGGACCTCCCCTCGTTTCTTTTCCCCTCTGACCAGAGGACCCCACACCACACCCCTTCTTCCCCACCCGCGAACCACGCCTCTTCCCCCTCGCTGCCGTTGCAGGCCTTGATTCCGCGCGTTAATTCGCCTTAACGCCGCGTTAATTCCTCGTCGCGGCCACGTCCATTTAACCGCCTGCTCCTCCTCCTCTTTCCCCTCACTCGCCACTCCCTCTCTGCCCCGAGGCTGCTACAATTTGAGCTCGCACCGCCGCCGTCTCCGAAGAGCTGTCGCAGCAATTCCGGCAACCCCTCACCGCCCCTTGCCTCCTCGACCATGCTCTCGTGATCCACACCTCCTGGCGATCATCCCCATAGCACCAGCTTGCCCCCGAGCGACCCCAAGCATTGGCAACCACCTCGACCACCATCACCACCGTCTGCATCCTTCTCCGACGAGCTCCGCAGGTAGATTCCGGTCACCCCTCTCCTCCCCGAGAACACGATGATGATCTCCAAGCTCAGACGAACCTAACGGCACTTCCCGTTTGTCTTAGGGCGCCCCCGATCCTCGCCATCGTCAAGCACAGAGCGCCGCCGTGTCTGTTTCTTCTCCGGCGACGTCTCCCAGGTGAACCAGACCGCCCCGCGCCTTCTCGTTCACGCACACAGCGTTGCCTTAACCTCACGCATCTGACCGCACCTCCATTTTGCCCTAGGGTGATCTCCAGTGACGTCCTCGACCTCGACCAGAGCCACCTGTCGCCAGTAGCAACTCCGGCAAGGAATTACGACTTTCCCTGTGCGCCCCTCCACCAACCGGTAGCACGTTGAGCATCAGCGTTGCATTACGAGCCTGGTGAGCATCCTTCCCCTCTTTTTCGCGTCCTGTTTTGCTAGCACCGCCGCCAACTAGCCGTTCCGCCGCTCGCTGTCGACCTAGCGCCGCCAGTCCTTGACCAGGCAGCAGGAGCCGTCCGATGTCGATCGGATGGATATAATAGAACCACTTACCGAAGGGGTATGCGTCGATCTGCGCCGCACATTTTCAGTTAGATCCAACACACCCCAGTAGCGATCCCAGCGAACCAGTATCGACCAGTAAGAATACGCCGCGTGTCACCTATTTGGTTTAAAACAGATTTGAAAAACAGAAACTTTTGCAAACTTCAAACCCTTATATCTTTGGATCCACACATCCAAATTTTACAAATTTTATGTCGTTGGATTCAGGAAAACAAGCCCTAGCCAACTGTGGCCTTAGTTTTGAAAATAGTATCTGTTAGCTTGTTTGAATTTGCAGAAACATTTGTGTACTTGCTTAGAGTATAAAAAATGTTTAAAATTGATTTTAGGATTAAATCTTTTGCAAAATGGATTTGTGTGATCTTACTGACCCTAGGAACCAACCCATAGTGTTAAAAATGATTTTGGTGAAATTTAAGTTGAATTATTTAACCTAGCCATTTTCTAGCCAAATAAAACTCATTGATTTTATTATGGAAATGTTTTTGCAAATAAAACTTTGGGAAAATGTTATGGACCAAACTTACTGATCCAAAACACCAAGTCTTGCCAAAAGAAACTTACTTGGTGAAAAGCATAAAGTTTTGCTTTGAAAAGAATAATTTTCACCACATAAAATGTTGAATGGATTTTAAAATATACTTTGAGCAAAACCCTCTAACTAATGACTTTGCCATTTTGGTAAATGACCAATGTGGACCTTACAAAGTTTATAAACCTAGTAGAAACCAACCTTGCAAAAGAACCCCCTTTGCATGACTTAGACTCCATTGCTATGTGTGTGAAATTGTTTGTTTAACCTTGGTTTGGAATGTTAGTTGATTTGGTGATTTGCTTGATTGACTTGTAGTGAAATTAGCAAAGTGTGAAACTAGCAAGATCAAAGAAGTGAACCCCCATTCCCTACCAAAAAGGCAAGTTACACTATCATACAAAAGTCCTACTATTTATATTATTATACTTAGTGGATTTTGAAAATATGCATGAAAAGATATTTTATACTTATGCTATGCTAAATGCTAATAGGATTCCCTAAACACTCCTTAGTGAAAATATTGAAGTTGTACATGCTTAGCCATGCTATGTTTTGAAAAGAGATACATGTTGAGATTTTACAAAGGTTGAGAAAAAGACTTGTGTTTTATATAATAAAACAAGGACTCAATGAACCACCTAGGTGGAGGATACTTTAAGTTTTGGAGAAGGTGGCAACAAAAGGGAACCATGTCTATGGCAATCACTTTGTGTTGTGCTCCAAAAGAAAATCACCTAGGAAACTTAGAGATCAAACATGCTTCTCCAATTGTGTCTTTCGTGTGCAACCACATGCTATTATGGCTCTGGCTTAGTCAATTACATTAGGAAGACCCATACATTGTCTTTAGTTACTGGACATGGGGATCTGGAATGCTTCATGGGGGCTGAAGACAAAGCTAGCAATGATGTATGGGAGGACCTTTTGGAAAGACTTCGCCACATTCTCAATCTGCCAGTACTCCATCTTGGTGAGCACTAATCCAGTAGGCCACTGGTGGCAAAAGGATGGGATTGTGACATGTGGGTAAAGTGTACTCCTTCTGCAGAAGTTAATAAAATCTAAGTACTTAGCCGTGTCCCCGGTTATGGACATTACTGAGCAACTAAAGTTTGAACTATGGGAGATCTCGACATTCCAACTTCTAATATAAAAACTTGTTGCCCTTGTGTGTCTACCAAGGAATTCAAAGAGATTTTGTAAAGCTTGTTACACTTGGGGTTACCAAGGTGTTCAAGAGCATGATGTACTTGGGGATACCAAGGAACTCATGAGTTTTGATAAAACTTGATGCACTTGGGGTTACCAAGGTGCTCAAGAGATTTTGACAAGGATTTGAACACTTGAGTTTCTACCAAGGAGTTCAAGAAACTTGGAAAAGAAATTTGACAAAGGACTTTAAAACCCTTTTGAAAAGATAGGATAAAATATTGCTTTATGCAAATAAGCCTTAAACTCTACTTAGCCAAATATGCATATAAAGATAGGATCCACTCATATTATACATAGAAGTGAAGCTTGCCAATACAATTCAAAAATGTATTGACCCTTGTGGCTGTAACTTGTAATGTTGCAGGTTGATTGTTTCTTTTAAATGAAGATTGTTTGATTGACTAGGACTACAAAGTCTAGAACCAACATCTGCCTGTGGCACTTTGAAGATGAAGGACCCATGATTTTATTTATTCCGCTGCAATATAATGTAAATAGCCAAATGAGCTATGTTTGATGTAATAAACTTATATTATTCCTGGTTATAAATTTATATTATGACCTTGGTATCTTGATATTACATCTTAACTGTAGATGCTAGCTATTGATCCAGGGACTAGCATTGTAAACACAGGAGGAACCTAACTTTTATTAGGTTGGGACCCCTAACATAAACCTGGATGAATAAAAAGTTTCCTTCGTTTTCTCAACCATGTTTAAGAGAGACTATGATTTTGGTAATCAAAAGTTTCTATCGTTACATGTTTTCTTGTGGCCCTTATGAGTCCTCGCCACAAAACACCTTCCTGTTTTGGCCTTCTATTGAATGAAAGAATGACCCTTCTGTGTCAAAAGTAGTTCAACATCTTGGTTTTGTTGATCCATATCTCTGCAATCTGAAATCTCTACTTAAGCTGTTTAGTAGAGGTTCCCTATCGAAGTCTGTGTTATGTTCTTTATGTTGGAATCTTTATTCTTCAGAAGCTTCAAAACCTCCTGTAAGTTCCATGGTCTCCATCCTTATGAAGACCAGCTATCTAACAACTTGAAACCATCTCCTCTTGTTTTCTCCGTTACCTTGTTGTGTTTCATGCTGTCATCTCAGAGTTGTTTCTGAACGCTCCATCCATGAGTTGACCATGAGATACTCCGTGTGTTTTTCAGTGTGTTTCCCTCTTACCTTAGAGTGACCCTATTTCTTTCTCTCTCTGTCTCTCTCCCTACCTTTGGAATCTCGGGTCGAGATTCTCGTAAGGGGGATAGAGCTGTAACACCCCACTTTTAGTTAAGCTTATATTAGGGTTTGTTTTGCATCATAAGCATCATACCTTAAAAATGCATGCATTAAGAATTAAGGCAAAACCCTAAACCCTAATCCTTTCCTCTCTATTTGAAAAGCAATCAAATGGTTTGAATTTTGAAAACCCCCAAAATTTTTGGAGCCCAAATGGATTAAAAAGGGTTCATAAATATTTTATATACTTTATAAAGTTCCTAGTATTTTTGAATTACTCAAAAACAGAATTTGAAAGGAAAATACCAAACAGAAATAACAAAACTTAAAAGGAAAAAGTTTTCGTTAAAGAAATATAACCAGAGAGCAGCCCAGGCCGCAACCCACTCCCTCTTCCCTCGCTGCAAGCTTTGCCACGGCCCAACCTCGTCCCAAGCATAGCTGTCAGTTCTGGTCCATCCAGATGATGTATCAGATGCAGAGAATCTAGTGTGACAGGAGAACCTGATGAGATGAGATCAGTGATATGAGGTTAAATATGCTAAGGCTTGTATGGGAGGCCATGGTGGGATGTGGTTTTTCTAGTCCCATGCTCGCCACCACTAGGAACTGAGTTCTTGCCTTTGGTACCAAGACGAGCGTACAACCATACGGGGCCTGGAAAACCTCACGAGCAAGTAACTTTCCTAGTAGATTCCATGAGTCACATAGTTTGGGCGTTCCATTCGCATATGCATATAAAATCTTTTGAAAGATTTGCCGAGAGAAGTTGGTGCATTCATAACAGATAGGTAAGCGTGGACCGGGTTGCTTTGGGTCGATGGAGCCCCTGTTAACCAAACTCGCCTCACATCTTTAAGTATCGGCTTCGGGATTTCACCCGTTATGGTGGAACCATACTTATGGCGTGACTCATGGTCTCGGGAAAAGCAAGGTAAAGATCGTGTCTAACCATCCTCTGCCGGCCTTCCAAGGAAGAGGGCTTATCTAGTGGCATTAAGAGAAGGTTAGTACGTGTGGATAAAGTTGTACACCCCTACAGGGTAATAATCTTTTTGAAAAGCCGTGTTCATGGTTATGAACGCTTGGTGACCAGATTCTAAGATCATAGAGAACTATAACCTAATCGTAAAACTTGGCAGATCCACGTGTGCTTAAGGGTGCTTCCTCATGGGTACGAGGGGGTGATCCTAGTTCAGGAGATGATGATTGGTGGATATCAAAAGATGATGATCAATATTCCATAGATGTCGCTCTCTTATCCCCTTTTAAAATACTCTAACTATACGAGCTTCTTCTCCCTCTTGTTTAATAAACAAAATTGGCTTTATGCAAAATAACTCCACCAGCCATAAGTCTTACGGAGTACACCCTGTACTCACCCTTGCTTTGTTGATACTTTTGGCAGAGTAAGTGTTCCCTGAAGACGAGTTCTGTACTACACCAACATCGACGAGTAGATTGGGGTTCCCGGCCGGCAGCCTGGAATCTATGGGCTGGGACGTCATCGTTATGCTTCAGGCCTCTTAGGACATTTGTTAAGTTTGCTATACTTAATAGCATAATTTGCCTTCCGTTGTTTGATGTTTGTGGTCAGTGACCTCTGCTTGTAATAATTTGGTTCTCTGCTCAGTTATGAGCTTGCTGTAATGAATTTTGTGTCGTAGGGTCACTGTTGTGTTACCGATTCTTAACTGGATATTCTCAAGCTCAAGGTTAAGCTTATGTCAGACGGAGGTCTGGGATTTGTTTAGCCCTGATCCCGGGGGTGTCACATGGGCCGACAGCCTGGCCGTCGGCGTACCGATCACCATACGACGACGGCAACCCCCTCGGTGTATCCTCGCCACGTGGAACCAGCAGGAGCGACCTGGCCCAGCCCTATGCCGAGGGCCTGGCCGTCGGCGTTCAGCTGACCATTTGGTCACATGTACCCCTCTACGCCGTCGGCCAGACCGTTGGCGTATGACTAGCCCAGTTTTTTATTTCCCAGCAATACTATTTGATTCAGTATGATTTCACAGCAATATTAAACATGTATTTCACAGAAGTAATTATTAACATCATTCATACATCATTCAAACATGATCACATCATTCATACATCAAACATGTATCAACATGATCACATCATTCAATTCTTTCATACATGTATCAACATAACACATGCATAGGCGTCATCCCTACAGCTCTGGAGGAGACGGGATGGGACCGAGATCTCCCTGAGTGAAAAGAGCTGACCTTGAGCGAGGGCGGCGTCCAGTAGAAGCAGCACAAGAGCCACCTGGAGAGTGAGTAGGAGAAACACCCTTGGGAGAAACACCGGCAGAATGGCCAGGAGAAGGACCATTTTCATGAAGCGGTGTGATCTGACGCCCATCCGACGAGGCATGGCCAAAGTGCTGGTTCCCAGAATCTCCCGTTCCCTACATGTTGCCTACATGTTAGGAACTTGCGAGGCAAAGTAAAGCGATAACTAGTGGGTTAGCAAAGAACTTACCAGTGTCGATGAGTAGTATGTCCTAGCGAAACTGTACCTCGATGGCATGCATGGCGGCTGCCCCGGCATGGGAGGCACGGGCCCTAAATCCGAAGTCTGTCCAGTTTAAATATTCACCAACATCACCTGCAAGATAGTTTAGATATTAGGCCGTAATACAACAAACTAGGGGAAGTAGGACTTGTATCTTCTGCAAAAATAAAGGTTCAAACTTACATTTACGTATTGTATGTAGGTCGCATTCGCCTCTTG
The DNA here is from genome assembly GCA_916181665.1 of Avena sativa. Lineage (NCBI taxonomy): Eukaryota > Viridiplantae > Streptophyta > Magnoliopsida > Poales > Poaceae > Avena > Avena sativa. The sequence continues at coordinate 177,507,125 of OV702284.1, read as the reverse complement.
ATACTGCCGAAAGGCCACCTGATATTCATCATGAGCGACATCGTAGGCCGCGTCAAACTCAGGCTACAATTTGAAATACAAGGAATCTCGTCAGCAGTTATACATGTAGGAACAAAATTCATAAAGATAATGAAAATAAGTAAAACTTACATCATCTATGGAGGTGGATCGACGAGGCTGGCCACAAGATGGGATAGGGGGCCGTCGGCAGGGTGGGTAGCCTTGAGATGCATGAAGCTCGTGGTGAGGGTAGGCTTGACCTTCTTATTCAGAATCTTGAGACGTCCATGCTGCAATCCATGCCCCGACAGGACCAACGACTCCTCGTCGATCTCCGCGTGAATGGGGTCATCCACATGGGGGTGACGAGCCTTCACCATCATGGTGTAGTTCCCCAAGTCGTTATGGGCAGTGCCAAAGTACACGGGAAACAAGGGCTGAGGCTGCGAGAAATTGGGCTTCTTTCGCCGCATCATCTCATAGACGGCGACGTCATGAATCACCTCCCCGGGTTGTGCCTCAGCACCTGCATCGTGAAAATAAATGTTATGCATATTAAGTACGAACATGACGAGAAATAAATGCATGTCGTTCCATGTATATACATACCACCTCCCCCTTGAAGCGGTCAAAGTTGCGGTTTCCCGCGCAGTGTGTTCCACCATCGCCTCAGTTCTCCGTATTCCGCCTCGACAAGGCTGCAAACTCTTCGTATTCTCTGAGCCACCTCGTCCTAACCAGCTCCTCCCATGCGAGTCGATGTGGCTCAGCCCAATCGGGGACAACTTGAAAAATGCAATACTCAACTCTAGACAATGCAATGACAACTTAGCAGCAATGTAGAATCTCATTGACATTTTACTCACCGACATGTACTCTTCCGACGTCATCGGGTACTCAGGATTAGGCATCTTACCGACAATGTATTCCTTTCTGACCCTCATGCCCCTGTCAGCCTAGAAGTGACTAGCGGCTGTGACCTTCTGGTTGTACCACACCTGGGATGTCAACTTCACACAAGCCCCAAGCAAAGTCCTGTCCGCCTTCTCCTGATCCTCCTCAGCCACACGATAAAAGCACTTCAATCATGCATAAAAAACAATTGTGAGAGTCATGAGTTAGCACGATAGGGTCATCAAGTATGAATGTAACTCGATAAATATGTCTTACCCAAAACTTGGTGATCATAGCATCAGCAGCTGTCGGAGAGCCCGAGACACGGTTAGTCTGGTAGTCCGCCCAAGTAGTAGCTAGCCTCCTGACACCCTCGGGGGAAATGTGATAGCCCGGCCAGAACTTCCTAATCAGAGCTCCAACCAGGCTGTTAGGAAGGCGGGGCTTGGTCCCCTCAGGAAATGTCCAATTGATTCACAATAATAAATATTAGTACACATGCCAAATTATTTATGACCAACATGAAATTACATGTTTTAAATTGCAAAATTAGTACACTTACTTAAGGCCATATGAAATAATAAGGGATTTTGCCTCCTGGGTCCTAGGCTCAAACCTCTCGTCAGGGACTCATGATTCCCCACAATTCCGCAATTTCGTCAGCACCAACTCATGGCTAGCGTCCGCCTCTTAGACGTCTCTAGACTCTGTATTGGTCTCCGCCTCCCTCTCGGTTTCTGCCTTTGCCTCGTCCCTAAAAGGATGATCTGTCAGGAACAACTCAGGAGCCACGTCGCCAGAAGCGGAGGGTGGTGGGTCAAAGTCCACGTCTCCTCCCCTGCCACCTCGTCCTCGTCCTCCTCCTCGACCTCGACCTCATCCTCCTCCCGCACCGGCAAGATCGGGGTAACGTGAATTGGGATTTGGCTGTCTCCCACTCCGTGTAGAATTTTCTTGCGCTATTTCAGCGCATTAAGCAAGGATGACGTGCTTTCCTTGCCGCTCCTCATATTGTTCAATCACCTGCATTGAGTAAGAGAAAATAGTTTAGCACAAAGACATAATAAAATGTATACACAAAGCATAAAGGAATAATGCAATTAAGAAAACAATTAAGCACAAAGACATAATAAAATGCATTGAAAAATAAATACTCACTATCATTCTCATTCTCATTCCCATTCTCATTCTCACTATCACTATCTTTTGAGTAGAAAGCTGGATTCTCATTGAAGGGTGGAGGCTCATCATCGTTGTCATTCTCTGTATGGAACTTCTCGAGCATATCTATGTCATGTAGATTCACCATTGACTCACCCCGAGTTTCTGCATCGTTCCCAAGGTCCTCAAGATCAACCGGTTCTAAATCAAAGTGCCCTAAGTCCTCTTGCTCTTGATAGAAAATTCCCTCGTATGTTACGGGGTTAATGTTGTTGTGATCGTCCTCGAAGGGAATCGGTAGGTTACCATGTGGAGATACCTGAACATGGCTTCCCAGCCCTAGAGTTCCGCTTTCTGTCATGGATAGGGAAAATAATAAATTTTGTTGGCTTGGTGAGCAACAACAAAAATGTCGGCTCCGCTATAGGTGATTGAAGGCCTAACTTCAACCAACCCAATGGAAGGGGTACTTCTTAGTCCACCCCTTGGGACGAACCAGTGGCACTTGAACACAACGAGATTGAGTTGTACATTCGTATGCTTGGAGGTCAGCTCGTATATATTCTCTAACCTTTAATAGTAATCAAGGGCATCGGCTCCTCTGGTGAAGACCCTAGTATTTACCGTTTTTGCATTCGGTCGCCCCTTCTGGTGCGTCTCTGTATGGAAGCGAAACCCATTCACATCATACTTCTCATACTTCATGACGTCACGGTTACAACCTTGGGAAACACATTTCATCTCATATGACATCTCAACATTGGGATCATCTCCCTACAAGTACAGTTCAAATTTGTTGTGTTCATTATTTACGTGGAATAAGAGGGACAAGTCACATATTGCAAGGTAAGAGGGACATGTTAGAAATTACTTTTTCCATGAACCAGGACACAAAGTTTTTATTTATTTATGGGAGCACCCTCTTTCAGTAGAGTGTCCAACTCCATGGGAGAGGGATCCTTCATTCCCAACCACTTTTCATTCGTGAATTCACTAAGAAGGAGAAAATAAGCATTAGACGGAGACCGAGTTACTAGATGCATAGAGCATTAGATCGAGACAAAGTTGTTCACCATTTTACCTAATGAAATCGACCACTTCCTTCATGTTCATAAGCACATAGAGCATTATAAAATCCTTCTCTTCTTTCGGCAAGCTATATTTTAGTCCTTTACCAGCCTTGCCATCGGGAAATTGGAATAGTTCGATCTTGGGGTCATTCTTGGGCAGGCCGACATTGTAATGAGAGACCGGGTTATGCATAGTGGGAACATCATCGGTCCAGTAGGTTGTCATGGCGTCTGCCATCTCCCAAAGGCATGTTGCCTCAGCTATGCATGCTTCAATGTTGGCTTTGTTTCTAGTTATCTTTCGAATATACTTAAACTCTCCCTCAATACAAAACTACCAACAAAATTGCACCGGCCCTCCAAGAGTGCCTTGTTCGCGAGGTGCACAATGAGATGTGTCATCGGAGTAAAGAAGCCTGGTGGAAATATCATATCCAAATTGCATAGCAACTCCAACACCTGAACACACAACTCCTCAATAACCAGAGAGCATATCTTATTAGCACAGAGCGTGCGGAAGAAATGGATGAACTTCGCAAGTAATTGCAAGACTTTCTCGGGGAGATACCGTCAAACCATCACCGACATCAGCCGTTCAATCCATATATGATAGTCGTGACTCTTGAGCCCAGTGACTTGTCCCGTCAAAATATTGAATCCCTTACTTATATTCGAACAATAACCATCAGGGAACATCACGACGTATTTGAGACACCTGAATGCCTCCTTATTTTGGACACTATCAAGGCAGTAGTAGGCATGCTGCTTGAACCAATTCTTTCGACGGACAATAGGAGGCTGCATGCGTAATCTCTTCCTATCACAAAGCTTCTCAACATCGAATCTAGCCTTGACATTATCCTTTGACTTCCCAGGAATGTTTAGGACTATGTGAAAAAGGGACTCCCTGACATTCTTTTCGGTGTGCATCATATCAATGTTATGGGGAAGTTCGAGGTCCTTGTAATACACGAGATTTGTTAAGGCTGCCACGTGAGTCCAATTATGTGTTACACCATATCCCGCAAATTTATGGCTAGTTCCCGGCACCATGGGCACGAGAGCACGTAGATCGGCATTAACAGCTGCACCATCGAACTTTGGTACCTCTTTTACTTCATGCACAACTTTTCCCTTCTTGAAGTTCTTTCTATCTTCTCTAAATGGATGCTTTCTTTTGAGGAACTGTCGATTCATGTCAAACGGAACATACTTGTGACCTGACTTTAGCCAAAGGAACTCAAGTCGGTGCCTGCACACTGGGCATGGCCACTTACCAGGTGTACACCATCCGCACATTAGGGCGTACCCGGGCATGTCATGCATGGTATACTGCAACCAAAATTTCATCAATAAGCTTCTCTTTGATGCTCGGTCGTATGTCAACGTCCCATTTATCCAAGAGTGGTTCAAATCATCCACAATCGGTTGTATGTAGACACTCAAATTCTTCCCGGGGTACTCGGGTCCTAGAATTATCAGCGGCAAAAACATGGTCTTCCTTTGCATTAATACTCCAGGAGGGAGATTGAGCGGAATAACATACACCGGACAGCAACTGTATGAGTCCGTTGACATACCATATGGGTTGAAGCCATCTGTTGCTATCGCATTTCTGACATTCCAAGCCTCTGCTGCCCACCGGGGGTATTTGTCATCGAAATTCTTCCATGCCTTACCATCAGATGGATGTCCCATATTATTCCGTCCGTGCTCGTCCTCGTATCTTTTCCCCTTCTTGTGCTACGTCATCTGTGTGGAAATCTCCTTGCTCGAGTAAAGCCACTGGATTCTTTTTATGAATGTGAGATACCGAAGAATCTTCTTAGCAACCTTCGACTACCTCACCTGACCATCCTTTTCCTTTACATGTTCATACCTAGAGGCCCCACAAATGGAGCAGTACTTGTCACCCGCAAACTATTTCCAAAACAAAAGGAAACCTTTTGGACATCAATCTATCTTTTCATAATCCATGTTGAGCTCCTTCATGAGTTTATTCGTTTCGTGAAAGGTTTTAGGCAGACAATGCCCTTCGGGCAACATGTTATCACATGTTCTCAGATTAGCTTCAAAGTGAGCACGGGTGGCGGAGTACTGGAACTTGTCATCTAGGAATTGAGAGATGGCATCGAGCTGAGAAATCTTTGCACCCTCATACATAGGCCTCTTAGCCGCGGCCATCATATCAAGGAAGGCCTTCGCGGTTGTCTCCACTTCCTCCGATTCTAGTGGCAAATCTGGCTGGTAGGCATCGATGAGATAATGTAGCTAGTTTCTAATTCCATCATGCTCATTGCCATTGAGCTGTTGACGCATCACCTCAGCTCTGTCACGTTCATACTGAGAAAAGTCAACTTTGGTGACATAGTGAGGCATGTACCCATATTGCAGAAGGTGTTTATACATGTCATCCTTTCCCTGACGATTACTCTTAGTGATGAGGTTCGATCTCGTCAATGCCCATTGTTATGGACTTCGTTTTTGGAGAAGATGGGGATGCTGAAAGTCGTGGAACAGTTAACAGGCAAGCAACACGGGGACACGAGGTTTACCCAGGTTCAGGCCCCCGGAGGGAAAACCCTACTCCTGCTTGTCTGTTCTTGATTACGACGGAACCAAAGGTTGCAGGGGTGCACAGATGTGATCTGGCGTGAAGGTGTGTATGAGGCGAGTTGAAGGTCCTTCTCGCCATACCCTCCTGGCCTTTATATAGATAGGCCAGGTCTCGGGATAAGTCGAGTCGGTTATAGGATTAGGGTTGATACCCTTTGAAATTCTATCTAATCTAGACTTGTCCTCCAAGGAGTCGAAATCGGCACGGGCTTGGGCCACTCGAAATTTTCATGGGCTATGTGTCCTCTCATGGGACTTCCTTCGGCTGGACCGGGTATGCCAACATTGTGCACCCGTAGGGTATATCTATGTCAGTAGCCCCCGAGTGTTCAGTCGAATCGTAGATTCGGCCAGAGACTCCACAATCTTTCGGGTGCTTTCTATTTGAACCTGTTTTCAGGAAGAAACGTTTAGTTCATAGGGATTGTTGATGCGTGCACCTGGCTCACCTAACAGATCAGGGCCAGTTAACTGTCATAGGACAAAACAACACGATTTTCAAATCTAGAATGAATGCTGGCGTAATTCAACTCAGGCCGTTGAGGTCTCATAGGAGTCGAATCCCAGTGATTTTCAAGTGATGTACCCAATGCGTCCGTCGAGATTTTCATCGTGCCTGTTGACACGGGAGTTTACTAGCAGAGCGTAGTCAGGTGCGTTACCAGGCCATCTGATAATACCTGTAGGGCTTATCTTTGCGTCGTAGACACAACATCCGAAGTTTTTGTCACCGCGGAGGTGTTTCGGGTGGCCAAGGAGACTGCTTCTCACTTAGTGTTAATTTGGGAAAAGGTGCCGAAAGTTGTTTGTCGTATTTGATCCGAAGGATCTCAGTCGAATAATTCATAGGGTGCGACCAGCTCTCCCTATGGGAGTAGCCCCTGAGTGTCTGTTCGAGTCGTAGACTCGAGCAGAGACTTTAATTCAGCTATTTGTGCTTTATTAGTCCGAAGGACACATTTTTTCGGATCCATGATCAGTGCTCCCTATGGGAGTAGCCCCCGAGTCCGTAGTGGAGTCGTAGACTCGACGTAGGACTTGAAGATAATTTCGTGGTGACGTTACCTTGGCAATTTCTCAGGTGCGCGGCCAGCGCTCCTGATAGGAGCAGCCCCCGAGTAGTTTCTCGAGTCGTAGACTCGAGTAAGTACTTGTATGATCAGTCAAAATATTCGAGCCGTTGCTGGCTTTGCCTTGACGACATCATTGCTGACGATTGGTGATCTCAACCGTCTGCGGCAGCAGATATGATGCGACAGGACGATCGTGGGTCCCATCGCCTGACTTGACGTTGACTAGTCACGCGTAGGCGTGGCGGAAGTTATGGCATCTCCTCGTTTTCCGTGCGTAGTGGATGGCGTGCTGGCGACGGTTCGGTTTCATGCTGACACTTGTATGGTGAGATCTGAGGTGCGCTCTAGGGCTTCTCAATCGACGGATCCAGTGCGTCGTCTTCGTCCTTTTATACCGCTGATGGTGACTCCTTGATTCTGCCAGAGAACCTGGTGCTTGACGTGGAGTCTGTTGGGAACCCCAAGAGCAAGGTGTGAAGCAGCACAACAACAAGTTTTCCCTTAGTAAGAAACCGAGGTTATCGAACCAGTAGGAGCAAGGAAACGTAACATAGGTGTTGCAAGCAACGCGGAGACCTGCACAACATAAAATCAAGACTTTTCCCCAATGAAACAGTGAGGTTGTCAAGCTCACCGGTTTGCTGTAACAAAGGATTAAACGTATGGTGTGGAAGGTAATGGTTTGCAGCAAGTAAACAAGTATCAGTGGAAGATGTATCAATGGTAAAGATTGGTACGGGGTACATAGTTCACTAGAGGTGCTCTCCCTAGATAAAGAACATGGCATGAAGGGTAAAAAAATTACAGCAGGGCAATTGATAGGAACTGAGCAAGGCATAACAATGCAATACTAGTCAAAAAGATCCTATGAGATTCGATTGGGCAATACAACAATATACATAGACCGCCATCCAACTGCATCTATGACTAGAAGTCCACCTTTAGGTTATCATCCGAACCCCCTCCATTATTAAGTTGCAAGCAACAGACAACTTCTTTAAGCAAAGTGTGTAAGGTAAACAATCCACTTGTTCCATGAACAAGAGACCGCTGTTTTCTCCCTAGTAGAAACAACACATCTACAGCCGAAGATATTTCTGTCACTTCCCTTGGAAACTAGAGGCATGAACCCACTATCGAGCATAAATACCCCCTTTTGGAGTCACTAGCAAATACTCGGCCAAGATAGCTACTAACAACGGAGAGCATGCAAGATCAAAAACAACACAAACATGATAGAATCACAAAGACAAAACCATTAATAAATCTGACATAATAATCTCAAAATCCATCGGATCCCCGCAAACACAACATGCATGATTACAAATAGATTAGATCTTGATCATGAACGGAGCTCACAAGATCTATACATGAAAGCACAAGGAGGAGATACGACCATCTAGCTACTACATGGACCCATAGTCCAAGGTGGAACTACTCACGCATCATACCGATGTCGGGGGGATAACCCCCGGTAGGGTCATGAGAGGGGAAACATAGCGCAGCTGGGTTGGCTCCGAGTGAAAAATGAACCAGGCCGGGTAAGAACGGCCGGGTAAGATAAGCATGAAAGCCGAGATACAAACTATCTCGGCCCGTATAGGACAAAGTTGTAACCCTTGCAGGTACCAACGAGCCGAGTCAAGAAGGACGCGTGGCACCTTTCCGAGTAAGGTTCGGGAAGTACCATGGTAAAGCATGGTCAAAAGAGAAGGGCGACGCCGGGTGACAAAAAGGAGCCGGGTGACGCCCAAAGCAAGCGCTGATGTACAAAGTAACAGCGTGACGCCAAAAAGAACCAGAAGCAGCGTACCAGAAGACCGTTAGCTGTCAAGCTTTATGGACCGGGCCTATGGGATTAGGGCAAGCCCATAACTCGGCCCATATTGTAGGGACCAAGATCCAAACAGTAAACCCTAGAACCCAAAGGGGTATTAGCTTGCACTGCCTATATAAGGGAGGGCATAGCAGTAGTAGAGGAGGTGGGAGCAAGTAGAGAACAGGTGCTGCGTACTCAAGCCAATACAGCTCAAGGAGCACTTGTAATCTTTGGGGTATCAATCAAATTGTCAAGTGTGGAGAGTTCTTCTTGTTCTTCGTGCATGGCTCGACTGTGCACACCCTCCCCGGTGACCACAATCACCCATTCGGCCCCCAACTTAAGCCTACCCATGGCATCTTCCGTGCCACCACCACGACAGTTGGCGCCCACCGTGGGGCAGAAGCAGGTGCTTGATGGAGTCTTCATCCGGACGGGCAACATCGTCGCCAAGACCGGCGAGCGCGTCTACTCCGGCCTCATCCAGAGGTTTGGAGCACTCAACTTCGTCAGCGACAACGCAGGCTGCTTCGGGACCAGGCCGTTCCCTAGGGGCGGTCGCTTCATCAAATTCGGCGAGCACCAGGTCTACGTCGCGGTGCGCGTGGAGCGCGCATATCCTGAGCACATCGTCCTGGCGCCGGATCCCCCAACGGCACCAGTCGCTAGGAAACCTCTCCAACTCGTCTCCATGGAGGTAATGATGACTGCCCCAAACCCCGTAGCTCCCACAGTAGTTCCAATGGTAAATGAAAACACAGAAGGAGGAAATCATGAGGAAACGCCAAGGGATGCAAGAACAACAAAGGCGCCGCTAGAGAAACCAGAGAACATAGCTAGGAGCAAAAGTTCTAAGGAGCTACAGGAAGCGATAGACAAGTTGGCAGAGCCAGTGGCACAAGCAAATGATCCGGCGAGTGTGCAAGCCGAGTTGGAAGAAACCAGGATAAAGGTCCTGGAGAAAGCAAACGGGCTAGCACAGTTACAGCAGGATGTGGATATCACTATCCGAGAGCTTAACTCGGCAAATCGAGTCAAGGGCGCAAAGACCCGGCTTGATGCAACGAGATTGAGAGGAAGGAACCTCAACGAAGAGCTGGAAGATGCGACATCAAAGATAACACCAGAGAACAGCAATGAGACGGCCATGCGCCCAACGTACAACACAGCGACAGCTAATCTGCGAGCGGCAGAAGCAGCAATGGCAGAGTTACCCCAGTTGGAAGGGGAATCAAATAAAAGACAGCAAGAACGGGTCAATGAGTTAGTAAAAGCAGCCAAGATGCTGAATGAGGCATATTACAGAGCAAATCCGGGTATAGCAGGGAGATCACAGCTGGTTCACTCGGCAAATCCTGTTCCGGCAAGATCGGCTGGGCACACGGCATCCTCACCCGGAGCGGCACCCAGGCCGAGAAAAGAAAAAAATGTGGATTCTGGAAGAAACAAGCAGATGGTCGCCTATGATCCGGCAGTAGTTCAAGGAAACCCGACTCATGCGCAAGGGGCAAAAATAAATAATCCCCGAGAAAGTGAAAACCAGGAAAAAATTGGACAGATAAATGACAACGAAGGGCAAAATTTTGCGCCTCATACTCGGCGCGCAACTCACTCGGCAGGAGGAGGAAATCCAGCTCCGAATAACGCACCAGCTCAGCCGGAAAGAAGACAGCAGAGCACGGGAAAAGCAGTTCAACAGCCAGCTGATCCGAACGCGAATAAGTATAATGATGGTTACTCGGCTATGGTAGATGACGAGTATGAGCTGCCGGATCATGCATATCAAGCAATGGGAGCGAGATACGGAGGTAGGAACCTTCAGCCGGATGATGCCAGGTTGAAGCTTGACCGCATAAAAATGGCAGAGATAATTGAATCACAAGGTCCACAGGGTCCACCTTGTTTTGGCCCAAGGATCATGAATGAGCCACCGGTGCCAAATTTCCATCTGGCCAGAGGGACAAAAACATATGATGGAAGCACAAAGCCAGAGGATTGGCTCATAGATTATGGAACCGCTGTGAAGATCGCACAGGGAAACTTGAGATGGGCAGTACGTTACGTACCGCAGATGCTGGAAGGACCAACTCGGGTATGGTTGAACAATTTGCCACCCGAAAGCATCAACAGTTGGATTGATTTTCACGACGCCTTCATGAGCAATTTCAAGAGCACTTACAAGAGGCCGAATCGCCCACAGCAACTAGCAATGTGCAAGCAAAGACCGAATGAGATAGACAGGGAGTTCCTCATAAGGTGGTGTACGATGCGTAACTCTTGTGAAGGGGTAATCAAGTCACAAGCAATCGCATGGTTTAAACAAGGATGTAGACATGGGAGTGTGATGTGGCAAAGGTTACAAAGAGATATGCCGGCAAGCCTAGCAGAGACGATAAGAATCGCCGACTCGTACGCGTTAGGAGATCTGACTTAGCCGCTGCTCATGTCGGCAAAAAGGATGACTGAGACTCAGATCTATGACGATGCCGGGTCGCAAAGGCGCTAGGAGAGATCCAAATACAGAAGCAAGAGAAGAGACGAGAGGCCGGATTACAGGTATTGTTCGACTCAGGTTACAGCAGTGAGTCAGGATCATCCAGATGCTGGAAGCAGTCAGCGTCAAAGGACAAATGGTCAACAACAATGGGTGCCAAAGAATGACAGCAAAAGGCCATACGATCAGAGGAAACAATATCAAGACCGACAAAAATACACCTATGAGATGATGCTGGATCAGCCGTGTAAGTTTCACACGCCAAGTCCGAGTAGGCCGGCAAATCACTCAACAAGGCAATGCACTTGGTTTCAGAAAGGAGACAGAGTGGACTCGCCGAATAAGCAGCTTCCACCACCTCCCCCTCCTCCACTTACAGGAGGAAATGCTCAAGCAGTAGGAGCAGATAACAGATATGAAAACAGGCAGCCGATGTATTAGAATCAAGAAAGAAGAGAAGCTGTGCACCAAGTGCACAATCCAAGAGGTGAAGATGCCCATGTCGGCCACGGAAACAGAAATGAGTACAGAGAACATCACCAGAGCTATGTTGTCTTCGTCACAGAGCCAAATGACAAGAAGAGCCAGCAGCGACGAATGATGGAAGTGAATGCCACGATGCCAGCAATTCCCAAGTACATGCACTGGTCTGAGCAAGAGATAACTTGGAGTATAAAAGATCACCCCAAAATCATGCCAACCCCAGGAGGATACGCTCTGGTTCTTGATCCAACGTTCATGGGCCTAGATATCAACGTGAAATTTTCAAAGGTGTTAATCGATGATGGCAGTAGCATCAACATCATGTATAAGGATACTATGCTCAAGTTAGGCATTACCATGAACATGCTGGAGCCGACTAAGACCACTTTCCACGGGATTGTGCCGTGATTGTCCTGTGAGCCAATTGGCAAGATCTGGGTCGACGTATTATTCGGCAACAGAGAAAATTGTCGCACTAAAGCCATAGAGTTTGAGGTAGTAGATTTGGTTAGCTCATATCATGCCTTACTCGGCAGGCCGGCTATGGCAAAGTTCATGGCTATTCCTCACATCGCTTACTTGAAGATGAAGATACCAGGCCCATGTGGGGTGACCACAGTTGAAGGAGATTAAAAAAGATCTATTTCTTGTGCCTCAGCCGGATCTTCACTGGCCGAGTCACTCGTCATAGCGCAATAGAAAAGTCAGATGTTGGAGGTGGCAGCATTGGCCAAAGCAGCACAAATGTCCATGCCGGCACTCACCAACCCGCATGGCAATGTGTCATGTCAAGCTACCAAGGAAACCAAGAAGGTGCAGGTGGATGAAACTTTCCCAGAGCGCACAGTAACCATTGGGGCTGGCCTTACAGATAAATAGGAAAGCGAGCTCACTAGCTTCCTCCGTGAGAATCGGGACATCTTTGCATGGTCCACTCAAGATCTGCAAGGAGTTCCGAGGGAGCTGGATGAGCACTCTCTTCATGTAAGACCAGATGCAAGGCTGGTGAAGCAACCCCTCCGCCGCTTCGCTGAAGATAGGAGGAAAGTAATAGCGACCGAGATTGCAAGACTTTTAGCTGCTGGATTCATCATGGAAGTGCTGCACCCGAACTGGTTGTCAAATCCAGTCCTGGTCGAGAAGAAGAAAGATGACCCGAACGTGGCAGTGGTATGGCGCATGTGTATTGATTACACGAACCTCAATAAGGCGTGTCCAAAAGATCCATTTCCTCTGCCTCGGATCGATCAAGTCATAGATTCTACTGCTGGGTGTGAGTTGTTGTCATTTGTGGATGCATATTCAGGATTCCATCAGATTCCACTGAATCCAAATGATCAAATAAATACAGCTTTTATCACCCCGTACGGGGCTTATTGCTATCGCACCATGCCATTCAGATTGAGAAATGCAGGCGCAACATATCAAAGATGCATGCAAAAATGCTTGCAAGATCAACTGGACAGAAATGTTCAAGTATACGTCGATGACGTGGTAATAAAAACCAAACAAAGTCATAATTTAATTGAGGACTTGCGTCAAACATTCGAAAACTTGAGAAGATTCCGGATGAAACTTAACCCGAAAAAATGTACATTTGGTGTCCCGGCTGGAAAGTTACTCGGATTCCATGTATCCAGCCAAGTAATTGAAGCTAACCCGACAAAGATCGGGGCCATCGAAAGAATGGAATTGCCAAAAACCCTCAATGATGTCCAGAAGTTTACTGGATGCCTGGCTTCATTGAGCAGGTTTGTTAGTCGGCTAGGCAAAAAAGCCCTACCACTATATCAGCTGATGAAGAAATCAGACAAATTCACATGGACACAACAAGCTGATAGCGCTTTCCATGAATTAAAGAAAATGTTGGCAACAACACCAATATTAGCGTCACCACTATCCAAGGAGACAATGCTGCTCTATGTCACCGCAACCAACAGAGTTGTAAGTGCAGTAATAGTGGTTGAACGTGAAGAAGGGGGCAAATCAGTCCAAAGACCAGTATATTACTTGAGCGAAGTGCTCTCTGTCTCGAAACAGAATTACCCGCATTATCAGAAGATGACATATGGGGTATATATGGCAGCAAAAAAGCTGAAACATTATTTTCAAGAACACCCAATCCGGGTAATATGCGAGGCACCTATCTCGGATATATTGGGCAGCAAAGATGCCAGCGGCCGAGTAGCCAAATGGGCCATTGGACTAGCACCATACACTCTACAATATGATATGCGGGATGCAATAAAATCTCAAGCCGTTGTAGATTTCTTTGTAGAACGTATGGAGATGCAGTACGAGCCACCACTGCCAGATCCAAATTACTGGAAAATGCATTTTGACGGGTCCAAGACGAGAATGGGTCTGGGCGCCGGGATAGTGCTCACATCTCCAAAGAGGGATCAACTGAGGTATGTCTTGTAGATTCATTTTGCTGCTTCTAACAACGTTGCCGAGTATGAAGCACTCGTCCATGGCATTAAAGTAGCCAAGGAAATTGGTATCAAAATGGCGATTCGGATTTGGTGATTCAGCAAGTGTCTCGACATTGGGACGCACTGGACGCAAACATGGAATTATATCACTTCCACGTGCAGCAAATTTCGGGATATTTTGACGGTTGCGAATTTCATCACATTCCTAGAGCAGAAAATGAGGCAGCAGATGTGTTATCCAAGCTAGGATCATCTAGATAAGCAATACCACCAGGGGTAGCATTGGAGCATCTCAGGAAGCCATCGATCAAGCCGTCACCAGAGTCCGAATCAATCAGGGTCATCCCGGCGAGTCAGGAATCAGAGGCAGTGCCAATGGATATCGACTCAGGGGTAGGTTCGAGTCACTCTGGGACTGATCCATTTACCTCAGGGGTAGCCGAATCACACTCGGGGACTCCTCAGGTTATGTCGGCAGGAAATATCTCGGTGGAACCAATGGACATTGGTGTTGAAGCAGACCCGGAACCACTAATACCAACGTGGGAACAACCAATATTCAGTTATTTGAAGGATGGAACCTTGCCGAGTGACGAAATGTTGGCAAGGCAAACAACACGAAGGGGAAAAGCATACACCATAATCAACAAGGAACTATACAAACGAAACGTGAGAAGTGTACTGCAGCGTTGTATCAGTTCAGAGAAAGGCCAGGAGATTTTATTGGATATCCATCAAGGAGAGTGCGGGCACCATGCATCATCAAGAGCATTGGTAGCCAAGGCATTTCGACATGGATTCTACTGGCCAAGCGCATTGGCACAAGCATAAGAGTTAGTCGGAAAATGCAGTGGTTGTCAACACTATGCTTCCAAGTCACATTTGCCAGTGTCAGAATTGAAGACTATACCAATCACATGGCCTTTTGCAGTGTGGTGCCTGGATATGGTAGGACCATTCAAACCAGCAAGGGGAGGCATGACTCATATCTTGGTCATGATCGATAAGTTCACGAAGTGGATAGAAGTGAAGCCAATCAAGAAATTGGACGGTAAAACAGCTGTCACATTCCTAAGGGATATAATCCTCAGATATGGCTACCCGCACAGTGTGATCACTGACAATGGCACAAACTTTGCCGAAGGGGCTTTTGCTCGCTTCTGTGGGAAACACCGAATAAGACTTGACATAGCGACAGTCGCCCATCCAGAATCAAATGGACAAGTTGAACGGGCTAATGGCTTAGTTCTGTCCGGGATAAAACCCTGCTTAATGGAACCACTCCAGAGATCACCTAGTTGTTGGCTAGAGGAACTACAGTACTGTGGAGCTTAAGAATGACTCCGAATCGATCAACTGGTTATATGCCATTTTTCCTTGTATATGGGGCTGAAGCAGTTTTGCCTGCCGACATAGAATATGACTCGCCAAGGATAAGGCAATACTCGGAAGCCGAGGTGAAAGAGGCCCGTGAAGATGGAGTAGATTTACTCGAAGAAGCAAGGGAACTGGCATTTTCCAGATCTGCTATATATCAACAAAATCTCCGACACTACCATAGCCGGAAAGTGCAACCTCGTGTTTTCCGAGAAGGATATATGGTTCTAAGGCTGGTTGTCAACACCCGGATTTTTAATCCCAGATGCCTGTTATGCCATACATCGCAATCCCAGGATTACCATTTTTGCGAGACATAACAGAATTGGATACCATAGTACATCATCCATTACAAACCATACATAAGGTCTTACACAAATAAGTATCTCATGATCCAGTTCTTAATACAACTCAAGCAGCGGAAATACGTAATAATAACGGTAGCGTAGGCACAGCTCCATCTTCGGGGTCACTGGAATGCTGACGATGGGAGATGATCCTAGTTGTCGTAACCTTCATGGGGTCCATCCTCCTGGAACCCCTCTTCATAGTCTGGCCGCGGGAATAGCCAGGGACAAATCCATGAGTACTCTTTAAGTACTCGCAAACTAATACTAACAAGTGAAGGGGTTTTTGTAATAGGACACTAAGCTCTAGGGTCGTTTTGCAAAAGTCAGATTTACCTCTACTAAGTTCAGAAGCAGGAAAGATAGTTAAATTTTATAACACCTAAGTGGGAACTTGTATCTCATGCCACAACTCGGTTGCGGTCAAGTTAAATTCTCAATTCATTTCCCAAGTCATTTTGAAAACATCTGACGGGGGAACAATATGGCCACTCCAACTGTCCATAACCGCGGACGCGGCTATTCGAATAGTTTGACACTCTGCAGAGATTGTACACTTTCACCACAACATTCGATACATCCGTCAGGAACAAATCCTGAATTCACCATACTCAGTATGCGGATAATCAATCCTAACCTTTCAATTACATGCCCTAATATAAGCACCTCTCCTGTGAGTTTGGCCTCCCAACCATGACCAACTGTCATCTTGGGTACTGCACAGGTGGACAATCTTCACAAGGTAGCCTCAGCTCAGACCTTGGCCGTGAGGGAACCAATACTAAGGTATATAAGTTTCCAGTCAAGCCCTACCCAATTCTCGGGTATTGTGATTGTACGATAAAATTGGAATGGTATCGCATCCAGACAACCATCAGTTTTATAAAGGGCTAAGGCTCATGCCTCAACATTTTCATCATCAAAATCATCTGGTGTTCGGAAACACATGTCAAAACATCTCAATAGAATGATCCATCATTCCAAGGTTTTCATAACCATTTTCCACCAAGTATTCCCATCTAAAGTTGATCAAGTTTTATGATTAGCAGTAGCATCTATAAGTGGGGGTGAGTACTAATGAGGGGTGGTAAACAAGTGGAGTTTTAACTATTTACCATCTCATGCCTTGGGATGACATCAAGATTATCTAGCTTAGGCCAAGTTTTATGCTCTTTATGCAACCTTCAATTATCTTTCTAATATCTACAATTTACTCAAGTAAACTCTAAGTAGTAGCTTTGATAAAGAAATAAAGTAGAAAGCTTGTAAGTAAAACTAGGAGGGGGTATCAGCAAATGGGTATAACCACATATGCTTAAGGCATATAGTTGGAATGGTAACAAGCAAGTATTGGCTTGCATAGGTATAGTATCTTGCAAGTGTTAACTTGCACAATCAACTAGTAGTATTAGGCTTGCATCAGTATCAGTATAAGCTTGCTAAATTGCAAGTGTTAGCTTGCTAAATCAACTAGTAGTATTAGGCTTGCATGAATATCAGTATAATCTTGCTAAATTAATAGCTTGCAAGTATTGGCTTGCCTTGTGCAAAGCAGTGGTTGAAGTTCTCCTCGGCTTCTTCTTCGTAGTATCCTCCTTCCTCCTCGTATCCTTGGTCGGTACTAGTGTCTATGAATAAATACGAGGTACACAATCACCAAACAATACATAACTACTTTCAATCATCACACAAAGGGGTTCTATAGATGATCTAGCATCATCACTAACATTACAAGATTAAAACATTTGTCTTATTGATTTCATTTTTAGAAAAGTAATTTCTACTCATTGAAAAACTACTTAAGATTTAATATTCTCCAAACCAAACATGGGATCATGTTGACACCTGTCATCACCACATATTTCAGTACATGGGAATGTGATTTAAAGTGGTGTCACAATTTAATAAGATTTAACCTTTTATTTCATTTAAATAAAGTGACTAGAAATGTCTATGTGGCATCCTTTTATTACTTGAATATTATTTCTGTAAGTAAACCCAAATGTTTTTATATATTCTGAAAGGTATGGTCAAATGTGATTTTTGAGAGTTAGAATCAACTCAAAAGCTATTATAGTTTAAATTTGAAAAAATGTTTGAATGCAGAAAAGGTTCTGCCTTGTTATTTTTACCAAGGTTGATCTATAGATTCAAATTATTTGAATCCAACGGGCTTGGATTAAGCATTTCAAAACCTTTCTAACAAAATTGGTTTCATTCAATTTGGTTCACTGAATCGAGCTGGGTTGATTTTTGAAACTAGGTACACAAGGGTGTTTGGATGAAAATGGAAAAATCCAAAATCAAACGAGTGGGCTGCGCGGGAGACGATAATGGGTCGGCCTGCTACGCATAGCGCTTACACGGGCTGGTTAAGTGGCTGTCCCCACGCGTCAGTGAGACGGGGGGGGGGGGTGCGAAGCGGTACGGGGCAACGTGGTGCATTGGATCTAGTTCTAATCCAACGGCTCTGGTTCATCGTCCATCTCGGGCAGCGCCGGCGAGACAGAACCCTAACGCGGCAGGTGGGGGTCGTGGGAGGCTCACCGGGGCTCAGGCGAGGGTCGGCGAGGTGGGCGAACGACAAAGTCGACGACGGCGAACCTCCTGGTACCGACAGCTTCTCCTAGGGCGGCTCCAATCGCTGGCTTCCTTCTTCTCCAGCAGCGGCGGGCTACGGCCAAATTCCGGCGATGCGCTGCTCGCCTTGCTCCGGGAACGGGGTAGAACGATCAGTGAGGAGAGGGGAGTGAGATGGTGTGAAGAGTTTGAGTGGGGGATGCCTCTATTTATAGTCTTGACGACGAGACCGAACGGAATGGGCAGGCGACGGTGGAGACACATCTACGTGCAGCTAGAGGCATGGCCGAGTGTGGCGATCGATCGGTGGTCTCCTAGCGATGCTCTATGGCTTTAATGCACGTGTATGGGCAGTGGCAAACGGTCTGGAACGCTCGACGTTCTGCGTGGCAAAGGCGAGCGGTGGCTACGGGGTACAGGCGGTGAAATGGGCATGTCTGGCGATCTCCTGGGACGGTGGGGAACATGCTGGTGGGCGGAGAGGGCTCGAGGTGGTCTGGTTGAGTGGGAACGGCGCGTGCTCTGGGGCGCGGGTCGGCATGGTCGACAGCGGCATGGGCGCAATGTTCCTGGCAGTTCTGGTTGCTGTCTACGAGGCAGGGCTGGTCGAGAGGGGGCAGTGAGGCATGGGCTACCTCCCAGACAAGGTTGGCACGACTAGTTCTTCCTCTAGCCTGCTGTCCACACTGGGGTGACATGGTGCTCTCGGCCTGTTCACCATTGATGACATTGGCGAGCTTATAGTGGTACTAGGGATTAGTTAAGTTTGCTAGATGATCTACTGAGGTTGCTGTGAGCTAGAGAGGGAACAAGTTTGGCCAGAATCACTGCACACTATAGTGTTTTGATTTTGTTTGATTTGAATCTGCAAGGTGTTTGATGAAATGGCCGCATGAATTCAAGTTTTGAATTTTGAAAATATTTTTGATGGGTGTGCTAGGAATGTGCTGGTGAGTCTGTGGATGCTTGGGTTTTGAAAGTTGAGCTTGTTTGAGTGGTTTTGGAAAAAGTGGGATCTTCCCATATGATAAAGATTCAATTTTAAACTGTCCTTTAAACTATGCACTTGAATGATTTTGGATGATCACAAAGTGGGCCTTGGTACTTTGTTATGAGTACTATCAAGGGGTGCAACGATCCAAACAAGTTTCTGTTAAGTTCTGAAATTTAGAGATAGCCAAAATAGGCATGGGAGTTAATTTGGCCAAAGTGACCATTCCCTTATTTTGTTTGATTTGATTTATTTGTCTTTGGGAAAAGTGTGGGGATTGTTTAGATGATGTTTATTTCACCTAAGAATCCTTTTTCAAGCAAAGAGACACACAATCATGGCAATTCAAAAGAATCCAAAATGTCATGCTTACACATATGCATGCTTTCATATTTTTAATTGGAAAAGTTTTTGTTAACCCTAATTTTGGTGATTAGAGTTTGATGATTCTAGTTTAATATTTTTGGGATGTTACAAACCTTCCCCCTTAAACAAAATCTCGTCCCGAGATTTGAAAAAGGACGAAAAATATTACCTAGGATTTGAAGAGATCGGGAAACTCCGTCCTGATGTGATCTTCGCGCTCCCAGGTAGCTTCCTCGTATGTGTGGTTGCTCCACTGAATCTTGAGAAACTTGATGCTTCGGGTTCTGGTGGTTCTGAAAGCTTCCTCCAAAATACAAATGGGTACTTCGGGATAGGTCAGGTCATCGTTGATCTCCATGGTCCGATGATCGATATTCTTGAACACTTCGGTCTTCTCTAGAACTTCGAGGCACTTGCGAAGTAATGAGATATGGAACACATTGTGCACGGCTGACATTTCTTCGGGTAGTTCCAATTGATACGATACTTATCCTCGATGGTTCAGAATCTTGAAGGGTCCGATATATCTGGGGGCTAACTTTCCTTTGAGTTGGAAACGCTGCATTCCTTTCAATGGCGACACTTTCAGATATACAAAATCTCCTATGTTGAAGGCGAGGTCTCGACGTCTCTTGTCGGCGTAACTCTTCTGTCCTGATTGGGCTGTCTTGAGGTGCTCACGAATCTTGTGAACTTTCTCTTCTACCTCTCATAGGATGTCAGGTCCGAAAATCTGACTCTCTCCTACTTCCGACCAGTTCAAAGGGGTGCGGCACTTCCTTCCATACATGAATTCAAATGGGGCCATTTGCAAACTAGCTTGATAACTGTTGTTGTATGAAAATTCTGCAAAAGGCAGATAGTCTTCCCACTTAGATCCATATTCTAACACACATGCTCTTAGCATATCTTCGAGTATTTGATTTACTCGCTCCGTCTATCCATCGGTCTGAGGGTGATATGCGGTTCTGAAATCTAGGCGGGTTCCTAAACCTTCTTGGACTTTCTTCTAAAATCTCGAGGTAAACTGAGTTCCTCGATCCGATACGATGTTCTTGGGAACTCCGTGCAAACTAACGATTCTAGCGATGTATAACTCCGCTAGCTTCGACCTCTGATATGTGGTCTTGACGGGTAAGAAATGGGCGACTTTGGACAATTTGTCCACTATGACCCAGATAGAGTCATTTCCCCTACTAGAAGTAGGCAATATGGTGATAAAGTCCATTCCAATGGAATCCCATTTCCATTTCGGAATTTGTAATGGTTGCAACAATCCCGCGGGTCTTTGATGTCCTGCCTTGACTCGCTGACATATATCACACTTGGCGATATAGCTTCCGATTTCTCCCTTCATCTTATGCCACCAAAATTGTTCTTTCAAATCTTGATACATCTTCGTTCCTCCGGGGTGGATGGAATAAAGAGTATCATGAGCTTCCTTCAGAATAACTTCTTTCAACTCAGAATCTGCTGGTACACAAAGGCGTCCTTTGTACCACAAAACTCCTTCTTCATCTTCGGTGAATCCTGGTACTTTGCCTGTACCGATACGACGCTTGATTCCATCGATACTAGCATTTCCTTTCTGCGCCTCTTTGATCTGGCTGATCAAAGTGGGTTGAAGTTCTATGCTAGCCAAAAATCCTTCACTCACCAATTCCATTCGAAAATCTTTCATCTCTTTGTGCAAGCTTGGTTGCTCCTTCAAAATCATGGAGTTCAAGCGACACGGCAATCTGCTAAGGGCATCTGCTACCACGTTGGCTTTACCAGGGTGATAGTGAATGTCCAGATCGTAATCCTTGATTAGCTCAATCTATCTTCTCTGACTCATATTCAGCTCCTTCTGAGTGAATATATACTTCAAGCTCTTCTGATCCGAATAAATCTCACACCGATTTCCCATCAGGTAATGCCTCCGTGTCTTCAGGGCTAGAACTAAGGTTGCGAGTTCAAGGTCATGGGTTGGGTAATTTTGCTCATGTTGTTTCAGTTGTCGAGATAGATAAGATATAACTTTGCCTTCTTGCATTAGCACACATCTGAGACCGATCTTGGATGCATCACAATACACGTCGAAGGGCTTCGTGATATCCGACATGATTAAGATTGGGGCTGAAATCAATCTCCTCTTGAGTTCTTGAAAAATCGCTTCAAATTTGTCTGTCCATTCAAACTTCTTGTCCTTGTTCAGCAATTGGGTCATGGGTTGGGCGATACTCGAGAATCCTTCTACAAACTTGCGTTAATATCCCGCCAATCCGATAAATGCACGAACTTGGGTTTGAGTGGTTGGGGCTTGCCAATCTTCTACATCTTTTACTTTTGCAGGGTCAACGGCAATTCCTCTGGCTGATACAATGTGGCCAAGGAATCCTACCTCCTGTAACCAGAATTCACATTTGCTAAACTTGGCATATAACTGATGCTCTCTAAGGGTTCCAAGAATGGTCCTTAGGTGTAGCTCATGTTCTTCTTCTGATTTGGAATAAATCAGAATGTCATCGATGAAAACAACGACAAACTTATCCAGGAAGTCCATAAAAATCTTATTCATGAGATTCATGAAATAAGCGGGGGCATTGGTTAATCCAAAACACATGACAGTATACTCGTATAATCCATAACGGGTGGTAAAGGCAGTCTTGGTAATATCCTCTGCTCGAATCTTGAGTTGATGATAGCCTGTTCTAAGATCAATCTTAGAAAACACTTTGGCACCGGTCAATTGATCAAACAAATCTTCTATCTTGGGCAATGGGTACTTGTTCTTGATGGTGACATCATTCAACTTCCGATAATCCGTACACAAACGGTTACCTCCATCCTTCTTATCCATGAACAAAACAGGTGATCTCCAAGGCGACACACTTGGTTGAATCAATCCAATTTCCAGCATGGCATCCAGTTTCTTCTTCAGTTCTGCTAGTTCTGACGGGTTCATACTATAGGGTCTCTGGGCTATGGGTCCTGTTCCGGGGATTAGTTCAATGATAAACTCGATATCCCGATCTGGGGGCATACCGGGGAAAACATCTGGAAATACATCGGGGTATTCATAGACTATCCGGACTTGGTCAATGGTAGGTTGGGCTATACTCTTGTTGCACTTGAATTGACGAGGTAAGGTTTCAAATATATGCTCGACTGATATTCCGGCTGTACTGGTCATGGTGATGGATTTCTTGGCACAGTCAATCAATCCTTTATGTTTGGACATCAAATCCATTCCTAGTACTACTTCCAAACCTTTAGTTCCGAGTACTATCAGATTAGCATAAAAATCTATGCCATGGATTCGGATAGGGACGGCTTTGAAAATTTTCCTACCTTTGGTGGTTGAACCGGGAATTTGGACGATCATAACATGCTTCAGTTTGGTTGGTTGAATTTTACTAGTGCATGAAAATTCTTCGGTGACAAATGAGTGCGATGCACTAGAATCAAACAACACTCGAGCAAGTACTGAATTAATAGAAAACATACCCAGTACGACGTCTGGTGCTTCCTCAGCTTCTTCAGCATGCATGAGAAAAATACGGCCGTTGCGGTTGAGAGAATTCCCTAGGGCAAACCTTCTTCCGGGATGAACACGACGCTGCTGCTGAGCTGGGGCATTGGCATTGGGGGCTGCGGCATTCTTCTTGTTGAGGCACTCGTTGGAGTAGTGAACCTTATTTCCACAGTCATAAGAAGTCACTTTCGACTTGTCTTTTTCTGCAACAGGCACAACATTGCTTCCAGTCCTTGGGGCAGTGTTGGTGTTGGCGGTAGCATTGTTGTTGAACTTGGGTGGGGCACGGTTGAAATTGCTAGAGTTGCCAGGGTTGTTGTGATTTCCTCCGGTCCTAGGGTTTCCACGGTTGGGATAGGTCAAACGGTTCATCGGGGTCTGTTGGTTCTCGGGGCAAATCCGGGAGATGGGTTGGGGCGGTACTTTGGGGTCTGATGGGTTCCTGGACGATGCATCATGCGACGCTTGCGGTTCTCATTGGCTTGGTTTATCTTTCCTGCCATCTGGATGGCAGAGTCGACAAGGGCTTCAATATCCGCAAAGGGGATATTGACCAACACAGTCTGCATCTCATCGTGTAGACCATTCAGGATCCTCTCTTTCTTCTTGGCTTCGGTGTCGATCTCATCCGGGGCATACCTAGCTAATGACAAGAATTTGTCACGGTATTCCACTACGATCATCCGTCCTAGCTTCAGTTCTCTGAACTCGTCTCTCATCCTCTTGATCAAACCCGGGGGCACATGGGTTCTGCTGAACTTGACCTTGAATTCCTCCCAGGTCATCATCTGTCCCCCGGTCATTGCACGAACGCTGTTCCACCATGCTCTGGCATCTCCGGCTAGATAGTGGATGGCAAACAGAACTTTCTCGTTGGCTTCCACTCCGGCGACTTCTAGGTTATTTTCCATGGTTGCAGACAATCATCTGCATCTAGGGGCTCTTCTGACTTAGTGAAAACAGGTGGGTTGGTGTTCTGGAAATTCTTGAGCTTAGATCCATGGTTGTCCTGATTTCCTTGGCCTTGATTGTTATGGGCTAGCTGGGCTATCTGCTGAAGGGTGGCTAGGTTGGCTTGACGTTCGGCTCTTTCAGCTTCGCGGTCAGAAACCAACATTTGCAGGATCTGCAACATCGGGTCCGGGGATGAACCACTCCCTCCGCGTGGCATCTGAAGATTGAGATAGATCATGAGAAAAGAGGGAAATTTCTAAGGTTTTGGGACTTTGAAAAGTTTTTAAGGTTTGACTCAGATTTTTCTAGCAATTTGCTTTTCATTCATTCATTCATAGCACACTATACAAACACACACCACAAAACAAGAAAAACAGATGGTTTTAAGAACCATTCTGGAAACTATGATACAGTGGGACCGAATATAACTCACTACGCTAGTGCTCAAGTGCTACTACTCCTCGGGGTCGGTGTATTAGTAATCCTCATCATCCTCATCGTCATTGATGAAGGCGTAATCATCCTCATCGGTGAAGAAATCCATAGCCTGATCCTCCAGAAAATCATCATCATCGCTGAGATAGGAGTAGGGGTCTCCACGAAGATCCTCTCCGGCATTCTCCCTTTCTTCCAACTGCACGTCTCTCTCATGGATGGTCTCCTCCAAATCCGAGATACGGTGGCGAAGATGGGCAATGATGTGCTCCTTCTTGTTGAGCTGACGGCGACGAGACTTGCGATCCTTCGCTAGCATGGCGATGGTCTGATCCTTCGTCTTGATGATGGCGGACTTGTGGTTGGAGTAGTCACGGCAATTGTCCAACTCCTGCTGACGATCGTACATCATGAAGCTAA
Source organism: Avena sativa (assembly GCA_916181665.1). Taxonomy (NCBI): domain Eukaryota; kingdom Viridiplantae; phylum Streptophyta; class Magnoliopsida; order Poales; family Poaceae; genus Avena; species Avena sativa. The sequence continues at coordinate 177,482,093 of OV702284.1, read as the reverse complement.
GGTGGTCCAATTGGGTCTTCATCTCGTGGTGGTATGGGGCTTCCAGTGGCTATCCATTAGCATCACGCCTTGGACAAAACTCAAAGCGGGTACCATTGATCTGGTTGATACTCTGCCCACACAGATGGGAAGAGCTTCCTGCATGGCCCTGGCAAGTCCATCGAGCCAGTTGTTCTCTCTTAAGGTGAATTGAATTCCCTTGGCAGTGGGAGGTTCAATCTTTCCTCGGAGACTTGCAACAATTTGCCACTGTAGATCTTCTCCTCCTTGATCATTGAGCTGAGCTCCGAAGAACTCGGGGTGTGGACGCTCCAGAAGTGTCAACACCCGGATTTTTAATACCAGATGCCTGTTATGCCATACCTCGCAATCCCAATATTACCATTTTTGCGAGGCATAACAGAATTGGATACCATAGTACATCATCCATTACAAACGGTACATAAGTTCTTACACAAATAGGGATCTCATGATCTAGTTCTTAATACAACATCAAGCAGCGGAATACATAATAATAACGGTAGCGTAGGCGAAGCTCCATCTTCGGGGTCACACGCAATGCTGACGATGGGAGATGATCCTAGTTGTCGTAACCTTCCTGGGGTCCATCCTCCAGGTACTCCTCTTCATAGTCTGGCCATGGGAATAGCCAGGGACAAAGCCATGAGTACTCATTAAGTACTCGCAAACTAGTACTAATAGGTAAAGGGGTTTTTGGATAATAGGACACTAGGCTCTACGGTTGTTTTGCAGAAGCCAGATTTATCTCTACTAAGTTCCAAAGCTAGTCACAATTTTGTAACTCCTAAGTGGGATCTTGTAACTCATGTCACAACTCTGTTGTGGTCAAGTCAAGGTCTCAATTCATTTCACAAGTCATTTTGAAAACATCTGACGGGGGAACTGTATGGCCACTGCAACTGTCCATAACCACAGACGCGGCTATTCGAATAGTTTGACACTCTGCAGAGATTGTACACTTTCACCACAACATTCGATACATCCCTCAGGAACAAATCCTAAATTAACCATACTCAGTATGCGGATAATCAATCCTAACCTTTCAATTACACGCCCTGGTATAAGTACCTCTCCTGTGAGTTTGGCCTCCCAACCATGACCAACTATCATCTTGGGTACTACACAGGTGGACAATCTTCACGAGGTAGCCTCAGCTCAGACCTTGGCCGTGAGGGAACTAATACTAAGGTATATAAGTTTCCAGTCAAACCCTACCCAATATTCGGGTATTGTGGTTGTACGATAAAATTGGAATGGTATCGCATCCAGACAACCATCAGTTTTATAAAGGGCTAAGGCTCATGCCTCATCATTTTCATCACCAAAATCATCAGGTGTTCGGAAACACATGTCCAAAACATTTCAATAGAATGATCCATCATTACAAGGTTTTCATAACCAGTTTTCCATCAAGTATTCCCATCTAAAGTTGATCAAGTTTTATGCTTAGCACTAGCATCTATAAGTGGGGGTAAGTACTAATGAGGGGTGGTAGACTAGTGGAGTTTCAACTAAGTACAACCTTATGTCTTTGGCTGATATCAAGGTTTCTAACTTAGGCCAAATTTTATGCTCTTTATGCAACCTTCACATATCTTTCTAGTATCTACCAATCTCTTGAGTAAACTCTAAGTACGAGTTTTGATAAAGAAATAAAGTAAGAAGCTTGCAAGTAAAACTAGGATTGGTTTCTCAAGTGGGTATGATCACATATGCTTAAGGCATATAGTAGGCATGGTAACAAGTAAGGGTTTACTAGCACAATATCAATATAAGCTTGCTAAATTGCAAGTATTATCTTGCAAGGTTACTAGCTTGCCTTATGCAGAGCAGTGGTTGAAGTTCTCATCGGCTTCTTCTTCGTAGAATCCTCCTTCCTCCTCGTATCCTTGGTCGGTACTAGCGTCTATGAATAAATACGAGGTACACAATCACCAAACAATACTTAACTACTTGCAATTATCACACACAAGGGTCCTATAGATGATCTAACATCATCTCTAACATTACAAGATTAAGGCTTGGTTTAATTCCTTTTATTTTTAGAAAAGTAATTTCTACTCATTGAAAAACTACTTAAGATTTAATATTCTCCAAACCAAACATGGGATCATGTTGACACATGTCATCACCACATATTTTAGTCCATGGGAATATGATTTAAAGTGGTGTCACAATTTAATAAGGTTTTACCCTTTTATTTTAATTAAATAAAGTGACTAGAAATGCCTATGTAGCATTCTTTTATTACTTGAACATTATTTCTGCAAGTAAACCTATATATTTTTATATATTCTGAAAGATATGATTAAATGTGATTTTTGAGAGTTGAAATCAACTCAAAATCTATTATGGTTTTAATTTGAAAAATGTTTGAATGGAGAAAAGCTTCTGCCTTGTTATTTTTACCATGGGTGATCTATAGATCCAAATGACTTGAATCCAACGGTCTTGGATTCAGCATTCCCAGACCTTTCTAACAAAATTAGTTTCACTCAATTTGATGCTCTGGATCGACCTGGGTTGATTTTTGAAACTAGGTACAGAAGTGTGTTTGAAATTAAATGGAAAAGGTTTAATTCAAATAACTGGGCTGCGCGGGAAAAGTTAACGGGCCGGCCTGCTAAGCGTAGCGCTTACGCGGGCTGCTTAAGTGGCTGTCCCCGCACGTCAGTGAGACAGGGGGTGCGAAGCGGTATGGGGCGATGTGGGTCGTTCCATCTGATTCTAATCCAACGGCTGAGAGTCATCGTCGACGTTGGGCAACGCCGGCGAGACAGAAACCTAGCGCGGCCAGTGAGGGTTGCTGGGGGCTCACCGAGGTGCAGGCGAGGGTCGGTGAGGTTGGCGAACGACGAAGTCGACGATGGCGAATCTCCTGGTACCGGTGGCTCCTCCTGGGGCGGCTCCAATCGCTAGCTCCCTTCTTCTCCAGAGGCGGCGGGCTCCGGTGAAATTCCGACGAGGTGGTGCTCGCCTTGCTCCGGGAACGTTGTGGCACGATCAGTGAGGAGAGGGGAGTAGAATGGTGTGCTCAATTCGGCTAGGGGTGGCCTCTATTTATAGTCGAGCGAGGGGACCGACGGGGCGCATGGTGAGCTCGTCGAGGGCGATGGTACATGTGGCTATCGGCATGGGCGACGGTAGGGGGCGGTGCGGTGCTCCCTGGCGATGCTCAACGACATGGTGGCGAGACGTGGGGGGGGTGTGGCTTGGTCGGAACGCGACGGTGCTCTACGCGTGCCCGGCGGAGAATTTAATGGCGCACAACGCACGTGGTCCGCGCGGCGGCGAACAAGCGTGTCTGCGGGGTTGCTGGGACGGTGGTGATCACGTATGCATGCGGCGAGGGCGGCACGCGGTCTGTGGGCATCGGTCGAGCATGACGCACAGGGCATGCTCTTGGCATGGTTGCTGGCGAGGTTGGCATGGTTTGTGCATGTGGTCCAGTGGCTGGCAACGTTCGAGCGTTGGACAGGGAGTGGCGGTGGGATGTTGGCTTGGTCCTAGACATGCTGGCTAGGCTTGTTTCTCCTCCTAGCTTGCTGTCGACATGGGGGTGACAAGGGTGTGCTCGGCTGTTCACCATTGATGGCAATGCCAAGCTTACAGTGAGGCTAGTGCTTGGTTTAACTTGATAGATGATCTACTGAGATGGTTGTGAGCCAAAGAGGGAACACGTTAGGCTTCAATCACTGCTCACAATAGTGTTTGGATTTTGTTTGATTTGTGTCTGCAACCTGTTTGATGAAATGGCCGCAAGAATTCAAGTTTTGAATTTTGAAAAGATTTTTGGTGGGTGTGCTAGGGTGATGCTGGTGAGTCTGCAGATGCTTGGGTTTTGAAAGTTGAGCTTGTTTGAGTGGTTTTTGAAAAAGTGGGATCTTCCCATATGATAAAGATTCAATTTTGAATTGTCATTTAAACTATGCATTTGAAAGTTTCTGGATGATCACAAAGTGGGCCTTGATACTTTGTTATGAGTACATTCAAGGGGTGCAAAGATCCAGAAAAGTTTCTGTTAGGTTTTGAAAGTTTGAGACAGCCAAAGTAGGCATGGGAGTTAATTTGGTCAAAATGACCATTCCCTTATTTTATTTGTTTTGATTTACTTGTCTTTAGGAAAAGTGTGGGAAATGTTTAGATGATGTTTATTTAACCTAAGCATTCATTTACAAGCAATGGAACACATAAACAAGGTGGTTCAAAAGAATTCAAAATGAAATGCATAAACATATGCATGCTTCCATAATTTTATTTAGCAAAGTTTTTTGTTAACCTTAAATTTTATGATTAGAGTTTGATGATCCAAGTTTAGTATTTTTGGGATGTTACAAGAAGTTCCGAAAGCTGGTCAAATCCCGCTCAAAGATAAGGTCTCCGCCATTTCCCAACTGGTAAAACTTGCTATACTTCACGTCCATCTATAAGAATATAGGATGAGTGAGTTAGTAGAGTGATGAAGTGTGTAAAATTTTATTTATTTTGCAAGAGCTTTTGAGGAACATGAATTTTTATGAAAGAATCAAGGTGATAAGAATGGGAATAAGTTTTTGTAAATATTTGCTTCCTTTGGTTTTGAAACTAAGTTTTTGATTCAAACGTCCAGTCTAACTAGGGTCTCATATGGTCAGGATGGCTCTAATACCATCTTGTCAACACCCGGATTTTTAATCCCAGATGCCTGTTATGCCATACATCAAAATCCCAGGATTACCATTTTTGCGAGACATAAGAGAATTGGATACCATAGTACATCATCCATTACAAACCATACATAAGGTCTTACACAAATAAGGATCTCATGATCCAGTTCTTAATACAACTCAAGCAGCGGAAATATGTAATAATAACGGTAGAGTAGGTGAAGCTCCATCTTCGGGGTCACAGGCAATGCTGACGATGGGAGATGATCCTAGTTGTCGTAACCTTCCTGTTGGAATTATGCCCTCGAGGCAATAATAAAGATGTTATTGTTATAATTCTTGTTCATGATAAAGTTTATATTCCATGCTAGAATTTTATTAAGCGGAAACTTTGATACTTGTGTGGTTTATGAACAACACCGTGTCCCTAGTACGCCTCTATGGACTAGATCATTGATTAATGATGGTTAAGGTTTCCTAACCATAGACATGAGTTGTCGATTAATAATGAGATCATGTCATTAGGAGAATGATATGATGGACAGACCCAAATCAAGCAGAGCAATTAGATCGTGTCATCGTGTTCATCTTTGCGAAGCTTTTTCTATGTCAAATATTGTATTCCTTAGACACTGAGATAATGCAACTCCCTGGTATCGGAAGAAAGCTTTAAGGTCATCAAACGTCATCCTATGAGAGGGTGATCATAAAGGTGTCTCTCAGGTGATCAGAAAGTACTTGTTGGGTTGTATGTATCGAGATGGGATTTGTCCCTCCCGAGTCGGAGAGATATACTTCGGGCCCACTCGGTAATCGATATCAACACCGCTTGCAAGCACGTGGTTAAGGAGTTAATCACAAAGTGATATCGTATTATGGAACGAGTAAAGTACTTGCTGTGAACGAGATTGAACTAGGTATGTAGATACCAACGATTGAATCTCGGGCAAGTAAAATATCGCGTGACGAAGGGAATATAAATATGGGATTAATTGAATCCTGGCATCGTGGTTCATCTGATATGATCATCGATGAATATGTGGGAGTCAATATGGGTTTCCAGATCCCGCTGTTGATTATTGATAGAAGATCATGTCTGCATATTCTCGAACCCGTAGGGTCACACACTTAGCGTGCCTCGATGCTAGATAGAATGGATAATTGGTTTATGAGTTTTTGTTCGGAGTCTCGGATGAGATCGAGGACATCACGAGAGGTTCCGGAATGGTCCGGAGAATAAGATTCATATAAAGGAAATCAGTTTTTTGGATTTCGGAATCGTTTCGGAGTATTCGGTATTGTACCGGAAGGTTCTAGAAGCTTCCGGAGTGGGACCAATGTGGCCCCACTTGTCGGAGGCCTGCGTGGGACTAAGGGGAGTGCCCTGGCCACATTGGGCTACGGGCACAAGGCCCCATAGGCCCAGCCGGCCAAAACCCTAGGGGAAACCCTAGGAACCCTTCTAGAAGGAGGGGGGGGGGGACTTGCCCGCCACTCCAACCCTTGGGGCCGCCGCCCTAGGGCTTGGAGGAGGGGACAAGGGGTCCGGCCAGCGCCCTATATAAAGAGGGCAGGGGCGCACCCTCCTCCCCCCACTCCTCCAACCCTAGCCGCTGACCTGCTTCCCTCCACCTCTCTCTCTCCCGACTACGCGTAGGCGAAGCCCTGCCGCAGAAACTCTCCACCATTGCACTACGCCGTCGTGCTGTAGATCCAATCTATCTCTCCACCCCACTTGCTGGACCAAGGAAGGAGGAGACGTCGCGGCATCGTACGTGTGCATCTCTCGGAGGCGTCGCCACTTGCAGCGTTGGATCGGATCAGATCGCGAGGAGGAGAAGGCTAGTTCGACTACATCACCCATGTTCTGTTGAATGTTTCTGCTGTGCGATTTCTTCAAGGGTATGAAGATCTCATCTATCCCTCTCGTTGATTTCATCTCCTAGATTAGATCTTGGCTTTCCTGTTCGCATCCATAGATTTTTTTTGATTTACTATGCTGCGAAACCCTTCAGTGATATCAGAGCTAGATCTATGCGTAGATGTGTTTCACGAGCAGAACGCAACATGCTTGTTGCGGGCGTTGATGTTTTCTATTGCAAGCCTCTTGTTGTGTACTTCTTATGACACAGGATAGTGAGATCAAAGCGGTCCAGGCCAACTTTACGCGACCTCGTTTGCGAGACCGGCTCCGTACTTGACGTGTGGCTTGTTCCACACATGCGACTGGTGGATGCCAATTTCTCTCACTATAGTAGTCATGGGATTTACACCGGATGTTGGCAACCATAATATCACCGTTGTGGCTTTCCGTAGGTAAGAATCGTTCTTAGCTTGTTACTCCCATAAGCCACGTAAAACATGCAACAACAAAGTAGAGGCGTATAACTTGTTTTTGCAGGGAGTCTTTCGTGATATGGTATGGCCCAAGATATGATGTGTATGTTGTATGCAATGATCATGTTTTGTAATATTTCACGACTTGCATGTCGATGAGTACACAACCGGCAGGAGCCATATGGTTGTCTTTATAATTGTGTATGACCTGTGTGTCAACTTCTTATACGCCATGTAACAGCTTTAATTTATCGCTAAGTAGTTACCAATAGTTGTAGTTGCTATTCATGGTGGAGACAATCATGGTGGAGTGATGGAGATCATGCTGGCGCGCACAAGATGGAGATCATTGCGCGGAGATTGGCTATGCCATGTCACATAAAATTATATGCATGTGATGTTTATCCTTTTATGTATCTTATTATGCTTAGATCGCGATAGTAGCATTATAAAATGATTCCTCACTTAAAGATCAAGATAAAATTGTGTTCTCCCCATTTATGCACCATTGTGAAAGTTCGTCGTGTTCAAGCACCTCGTGATGATCGGGTGCTATAAACTCTACGTTCACATACAACGGGTGCAAGCCAGTTTTGCACACGCAGAAATACTTGGGTTTGACTTGACGAGCCTAGCATGTACAGACATGACCTCGGAACACACGAACCGAAAGGTTAAGCATGAGTCATATGAATGATATGATCGACACTTTGTTGTCCACCATTGAAACCACATCTCTTCTCGTGAAGATCGGATTAGGTGTGGTGAATTTGGATCATGTTCACTAAACAACTTGAGGGATGTTGAATTTAGTGGGAGTTCATCTAGTAATTTGATTAAGTTGAACTAGTTATCATGAACATAGTCTAAATTGTACTTGCAAATTTTGTAGATCAAATGGCTAAGTCCAACTTCAACTTCAACGTTTTTGCTGAGAAAGAAAAGCTTAAGAACAATGGGTCTAACTTCACCAACTGGTTCCGCAATCTGAGAATCATTCTCTCTGGCGGACAAAAGGACTATGTCCTTGAGAAAGAGCTAGGTGACGCCCCTGCTATTGATGCGCCGGCTGATGAAAAAGCTGTTTATCAGTCGCGCAAAGATGATTATGGAGTGATTAAGAGTACCATGTTGTTTGCTATGGAATCGTACCTTCAAAATCGTTTTGAGGAGTTCGCCGGCTTGAGGAACTGAAAACCATGTTTCAGACTCAGGCCCGTTCTGAGAGATATGAGATCTCTGAGAAATTCTTTAACTGCAAGATGGAGGAAGGGGGTTCCGTTTGTGAGCACGCCATTAAGATGTCGGGCTACACTCAACGTCTTGAGCAGCTGGACTGCAAGATTCTAGAAGAGCTCAAAATTGACAGAGTTCTGCAATCACTCCCTCCTAGCTACAAAGGTTTTGTAGTTACTCACAATCAGATTGGTTCCACAGATACGATCACTGAGCTCTTCGCTAAGCTAAAAGCTGCAGAGGTGGACATCAACAAAGATAATCATGTGTTGATGGTAAACAAGCCCCCTAGCTTTAAGAAAGGGAAGGGTGCAAAGAAATCCTTCAAGAAAGGCAGCGGCAAGCGCGTTGCCCCTGCTGAGAAGAAGCTCAAGTCTGGACCTAAGCCGGACACTAAGTGCTTCTATTGCAAGGACAAGGGTCACCGAAAGCGCAACTGTCCGAAGTACTTAGCGGACAAGAAGGCTGGCACCATTAAAGGTATATTTGATATACATGTTATTGATGTTTACCTTACTAGCGCTCGTTGTAGTGCCTGAGTATTTGATACTGGTTCAGTTGCTAATATTTGTAACTCGAAATAGGAGCTACGGAATAGACGACGGCTAGCAAGGGATGAGGTGACGATGCGCGTTGGCAATGGATCAAGAGTTGATGTGATGGCCGTCGGCACGCTCTCCTTAGTTTTACCTTCGGGATTAGTTTTAAACCTTAATAAATGTTATTATGTGCCTGCGTTGAGCATGAACATTATATCTGGATCGTTTTTATTGCAAGACGGTTATTCATTTAAATCGGAGAATAATGGTTGTTCTATTTATATGAATAAAATCTTTTATGGTCATGCACCTTCTATGAATGGTTTATTACTTCTGAATCTCGAAAGAAATGAAACACACATCCATAACATTGAGGCTAAGAGATGAAAAGTAGATAGTGATAATTCAACTTATTTGTGGCACTGCCATCTAGGTCATATTAGTGTAAAACGCATGAAGAAACTTCATTCTGATGGACTTTTGGAGTCTCTTGATTTTGAATCATTTGACATGTGCGAGCCATGCCTCATGGGCAAGATGATCAAAACCCCGTTCTCCGGAATGATGGAGCGAGCAACGGACTTATTGGAAATCATACATACCGATGTATGCGGAGCAATGAGTGTTTCGACACGCGGTGGATATCGCTATTTTATCACTTTTACTGATGACTTAAGTAGATATGGGTATATCTATTTAATGAAACATAAATCTGAAATGTTTGAAAAGTTCAAAGAATTTCATAACGAAGTGGAAAACCATCGTAACAGGAAAATTAAATTTCTACGATCCGATCGTGGAGGTGAATATTTGAGTTATGATTTTCTCACGCATCTTAAAGCAAGCGGAATCGTTTCGCAACTCACGCCACCCGGAACACCACAGCGCAATGGTGTGTCTGAACGCCGGAATTGAACTCTATTAGATATGGTGCAATCAATGATGTCTCTTACAGATTTGCCGTTATCATTTTGGGGTTATGCATTAGAAACCGCTGAATTCACTTTAAATAGGGCACCATCTAAATCCGTTGAGACGACACCGTATGAACTATGGTTTGGTGCTAAACCTAAGTTGCCGTTTCTTAAAGTTTGGGGATGCGAAGCTTACGTCAAGAAGTTGATGCCGGGCAAGTTCGAACCCAAAGCAGAGAAATGTGTATTCATAGGATACCCTAAGGAAACGATTGGGTATACCTTCTACCATAGATCCGAAGGCAAAGTGTCTGTTGCAAAGAACAGATCCTTTCTTGAGAAGGAGTTTCTCTCGAAAGAAGTGAGTGGGAGGAAGGTAGAGCTAGACGAGGTTATTGAACCTTCTCTCGAGTTGGAGAGTAGAGCACCACCTGAAATTGTTCCAGTGCCGTCTGCACCAACAAGAGAGGAAGCTAATGATGAGGATCATGAAACTTCGAATGATGTTGCTGCTGAACGTCGCAGGTCGACAAGGTCACGTGCCCCTCCTGAGTGGTACGACAACCCTGTCTTAACTGTCTTGTTGGTAGACAACAGTGAACCTGCGAACTATGAGGAAGCAATGATGAGCCCAGACTCTGAGAAATGGCTAGAGGCCATGAAATCCAAATTGGGATCCATGAGTGAAAACCAAGTATGGACTTTGGTGGACCCTCCTAGCGACCGAAAGGCCGTTGAGTGCAAATGGATTTTCAAGAAGAAAACGGACGCGGATGGTAATGTTACTGTCTATAAAGCTCGGCTTGTCGAGAAAGGTTTTCGACAAGTTCAAGGTGTTGACTACGATGAGACTTTCTCTCCTCTAGCGATGTTTAAGTCCATTCGGATTTTATTAGCAATTGCTGCATTTCATGATTATGAAATATGGCAGATGGATGTCAAGACTGAGTTCCTCAATGGCAACATTGATAAGAGTTGTATATGATGCAGCCCGAAGGTTTTGTCGATCCTAAGGATGCTGATAAGGTGTGCAAACTTCAGCGTTCCATTTATGGACTGAAGCAAGCATCTCGGAGTTGGAACCTTCGTTTTGATCAAGTGATTAAGAGATTTGGATTTGTTCCAAATTGCTACGAAGCTTGTATCTACAAGAAAGTGAGTGGGAGCTCAGTGACATTTTTAGTACTATATGTGGATGACATATTGATTATTGGAAATGACATTGATATGCTTAACGATGTGAAGAGTTATTTGAACAAATGTTTTTCAATGAAAGACCTAGGAGAAGCTGCTTATATATTAGGCATCAAAATCTATAGAGATAGACAAAGACACCTAAATAGCTTTAAGCGAAAGTACATACCTAGACAAAGTTCTGAAAAGGTTCAGAATGGATAAGGCAAAGAAAGGTTCAGTGTCCATGTTGTCAGGTAAGATATTGAGCAAGGCTCAGTGTCCAGCTACGGTAAATGATAGAGAAACTATGAGCAAAGTGCCATATGCCTCGGCCATAGGTTCTATCATGTATGCCATGCTGTGTACTAGACCGGATATGTCCAATGCTCTTAGTTTGACGAGCAGATACCAAAGTGAACCAGGAGTGGAACACTGGACAGCCGTAAAGAACATCCTAAAGTATTTAAATAGGACTAAAGAAATGTTCTTGGTCTATGGAGGTGATGAGTAGCTCGTCATAAAAGGTTACGTCGATGCTAGTTTCGATACCGACCCGGATGATTTTAAATCTCAGACAGGATACGTTTATATTTTGAATGGAGGAGCTGTGAGCAGGAGAAGCTGCAAGCAAAGCGTGATCGCGGGATCTACAGTAGAATTAAATACATGGCTGTTGCAGAAGCGTCAAGTGAAGGAGTTTGGATCAGGAACTTCATCACTGAGCTTGGTGTGGTTCCAAGTGCCTTGGACCCACTGGAGATATTGTGTGACAACACTAGCGCCATAACACTGGCTAAGGAACCAAGATATCATCCAAATACCAAGCACATCAACCGCCGGTTTCATATAATTCAAGATTATATAACAGATGGAGATCTAAAGATTAGCAAAGTATATACGGATCTGAATGTCGCAAATCCGTTGACTAAACCTCTTCCACGAGCAAAACATGATGAACACCTTAATTCCATGGGTGTTAGATTGTTGCCAGATGTAAACTAGATTATTGACTCTAGTGCAAGTGGTAGACTGTTGGAATTATGCCCTAGAGGCAATAATAAAGATGTTATTGTTATAATTCTTGTTCATGATAAAGTTTATATTCCATGCTAGAATTGTATTAAACGGAAAATTTGATACTTGTGTGGTTTATGAACAACACCGTGTCCCTAGTACGCCTCTATGGACTAGCTCATTGATTAATGATGGTTAAGGTTTCCTAACCATAGACATGAGTTGTCGATTAATAATGAGATCATGTCATTAGGAGAATGATATGATGGACATACCCAAATCAAGCAGAGCAATTAGATCGTGTCATCGTGTTCATCTTTGCAAAGCTTTTTCTATGTGAAATATTGTATTCCTTAGACCATGAGATAACAACTCCCTGGTATCGGAAGAAAGCTTTGAGGTCATCAAACGTCATCCTATGAGAGGGTGATCATAAAGGTGTCTCTCAGGTGATCGGAAAGTACTTGTTGGGTTGTATGTATCGAGATGGGATTTGTCCCTCCCGAGTCGGAGAGATATACTTCGAGCCCACTCGATAATCAATATCAACACCGCTTGCAATCACGTGGTTAAGGAGTTAATCAAAAAGTGATATTGTATTATGGAACGAGTAAAGTACTTGCTGTGAACGAGATTGAACAAGGTATGTAGATACCAACGATCGAATATCGGGAAAGTAAAATATCGTGTGACGAAGGGAATATAAATATGGGATTAATTGAATCCTGGCATCGTGGTTCATCCGATATGATCATCGATGAATATGTGGGATTCAATATGGGTTTCCAGATCCCGCTGTTGATTATTGATAGAAGATCATGTCTGCATATTCTCGAACCCGTAGGGTCACACACTTAACGTGCCTCGATGCTAGTATAGAATGGATAATTGGTTTATGATTTTTTGTTCGGAGTCTCGGATGAGATCCAGGACATCACGAGAGGTTCCAGAATGGTCCGGAGAATAAGATTCATATAAAGGAAAGCAGTTTTTTTGGATTTTGGAATCGTTTCGAAGTATTCGGTATTGTACTGGAAGGTTCTAGAAGCTTCCGGAGTGGGACCAACGTGGCCCCACTTGTCGGAGGCCTGCGTGGGACTAAGGGGAGTTCCCTGGCCGCATTGGGACAGGGGCACAAGGCCCCATAGGACCAGCCGGCCAAAAACCTAGGGGAAACCCTAGGAACCCTTCTAGAAGGAGGGGGGGGGAACTTGCCCCCCACTCCAACCCTTGGGGCCGCCGCCCTAGGGCTTGGAGGAGGGGCCAAGGGGGCCGGCCAGCCCCCTATATAAAGAGGGCAGGGGCGCACCCTCCTCCCCCCACTCCTCCAATCCTAGCCGCCGACCTGCTGCCCTCCACCTCTCTCTCTCTCTCTCTCTCTCTCTCTCTCTCTCTCTCTCTCTCTCTCTCTCTCTCTCTCTCTCTCTCTCTCTCTCTCCCTACCGCGCGTAGGCGAAGCCGTGCCGCAAAAACTCTCCACCATTGCACCACGCCGTCGTGCTGTAGATCCTATCTATCTCGCCACCCCACTTGCTGGACCAAGGAAGGAGGAGACGTCTCGGCACCGTACGTGTGCATCTCTCGGAGGCGTCGCCACTTGCGGCGTTGGATCGGATCGGATCGCGAGGAGGAGAAGGCTAGTTCGACAACATCACCCACGTTCTGTTGAACGTTTCCGCTGTGTGATTTCTTCAAGGGTATGAAGATCTCATCTATCCCTCTCATTGATTGCATCTCCTAGATTAGATCTTGGCTTTCCCGTTCGCATCAGTAGATTTTTTTTGATTTACTATGCTGGGGTCCATCCTCCTGGTACTCCTCTTCATAGTCTGTCCACGGGAATAGCCAGGGACAAATACATGAGTACTCTTTAAGTACTCGCAAACTAATACTAACAAGTGAAGGGGTTTTTGTAATAGGACACTAAGCTCTAGGGTTGTTTTGCAAAAAGCCAGATTTACCTCTACTAAGTTCAGAAGCAGGAAAGATAGTTAAATTTTATAACACCTAAGTGGGAACTTGTATCTCATGCCACAACTCTGTTGTGGTCAAGTCAAATTCTCGTTTCATTTCACAAGTCATTTTGAAAACATCCCACGGGGGAACAGTATGGCCACTCCAACTGTCCATAACCGCGGACGCGGCTATTCGAATAGTTTGACACTCTACAGAGATTGTACACTTCACCACAACATTCGATACATCCATCAGGAAGAAATACTGAATTCACCATACTCAGTATGCAGATAATCAATCCTAACCTTTCAATTACATGCCCTAGTATAAGCACCTCTCCTGTGAGTTTGGCCTCCCAACCATGACCAACTGTCATCTTGGGTACTGCACAGGTGGACAATCTTCACAAGGTAGCCTCAGATCAGACCTTGGCCATGAGGGAACAAATACTAAGGTATATAAGTTTCCAGTCAAGCCCCACCCAATTCTCGGATATTGTGGTTGTACGATAAAATTGGAATGGTATCGCATCCAGACAACCATTAGTTTTATAAAGGGCTAAGGCTCATGCCTCAACATTTTCATAATCAAAATCATCTGGTGTTCGGAAACACATGTCAAAACATCTCAATAGAATGATACATCATTCCAAGGTTTTCATAACCATTTTCCACCAAGTATTCCCATCTAAATTTGATCAAGTTTTATGCTTAGCACTAGCATCTACAAGTGTGGGTGAGTACTAATGAGGGGTGGTAAACAAGTGGAGTTTTAACTATGTACCATCTCATGCTTTGGGATGACATCAAGATTATCTAGCTTAGGCCAAGTTTTATGCTCTTTATGCAACCTTCAATTATCTTTCTAGTATCTACAATTTACTCAAGTAAACTCTAAGTAGTAGCTTTGATAAAGAAATAAAGTAGAAAGCTTGTAAGTAAAACTAGGAGGGGGTATCAGCAAATGGGTATAACCACATATGCTTAAGGCATATAGTTGGCATGGTAAAAATCAAGTATTGGCTTGCATAGGTATAGTATCTTGCAAGTGTTAACTTGCACAATCAACTAGTAGTATTAGGCTTGGATCAGTATCAGTATAAGCTTGCTAAATTGCAAGTGTTATCTTGCTAAATCAACTAGTAGTATTAGGCTTGCATCAGTATCAGTATAAGCTTGCTAAATTAATAGCTTGCAAGTATTGGCTTGCCTTGTGCAGAGCAATGGTTGAAGTTCTCCTCGGCTTCTTCTTCGTAGTATCCTCCTTCCTCCTCGTATCCTTGGTCGGTACTAGCATCTATGAATAAATACGAGGTACACAATCACTAAACAATACTTAACTACTTTCAATCAGCACACAAAGGGGTTCTATAGATGATCTAGCATCATCACTAACATTACAATATTAAAGCATTTGTCTTATTGATTTCATTTTTAGAAAAGTAATTTATACTCATTGAAAAACAACTTAAGATTTAATATTCTCCAAACCAAACATGGGATCATGTTGACACCTGTCATCACCACATATTTCAGTACATGGGAATGTGATTTAAAGTGGTGTCACAATTTAATAAGATTTAACCTTTTATTTCATTTAAATAAAGTGACTAGAAATGTATATGTGGCATCCTTTTATTACTTGAATATTATTTCTGTAAGTAAACCCAAATGTTTTTATATATTCTAAAAGGTATGGTCTAATGTGATTTTTGAGAGTTGGAATCAACTCAAAAGCTATTATAGTTTAAATTTGAAAAAATGTTTGAATGCA
This sequence comes from Avena sativa, assembly GCA_916181665.1. Lineage (NCBI taxonomy): Eukaryota > Viridiplantae > Streptophyta > Magnoliopsida > Poales > Poaceae > Avena > Avena sativa. Next base: position 177,466,481 of record OV702284.1, on the reverse strand, counting down.
AAAAAGGTTCTGCCTTGTTATTTTTACCAAGGTTGATCTATAGATTTAAATGATTTGAATCCAACGGGCTTGGATTAAGCATTTCAAAACCTTTCTAACAAAATTGGTTTCATTCAATTTGGTTCACTGAATCGAGCTGGGTTTATTTTTGAAACTAGGTACAGAACTATGTTTGGATGAAAATGGAAAAATCCAAATTCAAACGGGTGGGCTGCGCGGAAGACGATAATGGGCCGGCCTGCTACGCACAGCGCTTACGCGGTCTGGTTAAGTGTATGTCCCCATGCGTCAGTGAGACGGGGGGGGGGGGGTGCAAAGCGGTACGGGGCAACGTGGTGCGTTGGATATAGTTCTAATCCAACGGCTCTGGTTCATCATCCACGTCGGGCAGCGCCGGCGAGACAGAACCCTAACGCGGCAGGTGGGGGTTGTGGGAGGCTCACCGGGGCTCAGGCGAGGGTCGGCGAGGCGGGCGAACGATGAAGTCGACGACGGCTAACCTCCTTGTACCGACAGCTTCTCCTGGGGCGTCTCCAATCACTGGCTTCCTTCTTCTCCAGCAGCGGCGGGCTCCGGCCAAATTCCGGCGATGTGCTGCTTGCCTTGCTCCGGGAACGGGTTAGAACGATCAGAGAGGAGAGGGGAGTGAGATGTTGTGAAGATTTTGAGCGGGGGAGGCCTCTAATTTATTGTCTCGATGACGAGACCGAATGGAATGGGCAGGCGACGGTGGCAACACGACTACGGGCAGCTAGAGGCATGGCCGAGGGTGGCGATCAATCAGTGGTCTCCTGGCGATGCTCTATGGCTTTAATGCGCGTGTAGGGGCGGTGGCAAACGGTCTGGAACGCTCGACGTTCTGCGTGGCAGAGGCGGCGTCTTCGACGGCGAGCAGTGGTTACGGGGTACGGGCAGTGAAATGGGCATGTCTGGCGGTCTCCTGGGATGGTGGGGAACATGCTAGCGGGCGGCGAGGGCTCGAGGTGGTCTGGTTGAGTAGGAACGGCGTGTGCTCTGCGACGCAGGTCGGCATGGTCGACAGTGGCACGGGCGCGACGTTCTTGGCAGTTTTGGTTGCTGTCTGCGAGGCAGGGCTGGTCGAGAGGGGGCGGTGAGGCATGGGTTACCTCCCAGACAAGGTTGGAACGGCTAGTTCTTCCTCTAGCCTGCTGTCCACACTGGGGTGACATGGTGCTCTCGGCCTGTTCACCATTGATGACATTGGAGAGCTTATAGTGGTGCTAGGGATTAGTTAAGTTTGCTAGATGATCTACTGAGGTTGCTGTGAGCTAGAGAGGGAACAAGTTTGGCCAGAATCATTGCACACTATAGTGTTTTGATTTTGTTTGATTTGAATCTGCAAGGTGTTTGATGAAATGGCCGCATGAATTCAAGTTTTCAATTTTGAAAAGATTTTTTGTGGGTGTGCTAGGCATGTGCTAGTGAGTCTGTGGATTCTTGGGTTTTGAAAGTTGAGCTTGTTTGAGTGGTTTTTGAAAAAGTGGGATCTTCCCATATGATAAAGATTCAATTTAAAACTGTCCTTTAAACTATGCACTTGAATGATTTTGGATGATCACAAAGTGGGCCTTGGTACTTTTTTATGAGTACTATCAAGGGGTGCAAAGATCCAAACAAGTTTCTGTTAAGTTCTGAAAGTTAGAGATAGCCAAAGTAGGCATGGGAGTTAATTTGGCCAAAGTGACCATTCCCTTATTTTGTTTGTTTTGATTTATTTGTCTTTGGGAAAAGTGTGGGGATTATTTAGATGATGTTTATTTCACCTAAGAATCCTTTTTCAAGCAAAGAGACACACAATCATGGCAATTCAAAAGAATCCAAAATGTCATGCTTACACATATGCATGCTTTCATATTTTTAATTGGAAAAGTTTTTGTTAACCCTAATTTTGGTGATTAGAGTTTGATGATTCTAGTTTAATATTTTTGGGATGTTACACTGGTGCAGCGCACAGCCGGAATGCATAAATTATCGCCTCCTTGGGAAGGTCCATTCATTGTAAGCAAAGCATTGCACAATGATTCCTATTATCTCATAGACGCTCGTGAAGCGCAAAAGAACAAGACGGACAAGTCAGGAGATGAAACCAAAAGGCCATGGAACGTGGCACTGCTTCGTCCCTTCTACACTTAGGAGAAGCAGTGCATGTATCACTTGAACTCTCATATGTCGGATGTGTTTGCCGGCTATGTGCTAATAATAAAATGGTATGATTCGAAAAACTGACTCGGGGACTACCCCTTAGGCTTTCCATTTAAAATTATTTTATGTCGGCTGGCGTGATACCCAGAGTTTATTTCGGAACAAGTAGTGTTTACTCGGAAGAAATCAACACTTCGACTATGCTGTTGTCTGAAAACACGGTTTCATGCCAAGGAAGAGAAAAAATCTAAGACGGGTAAACACGAACGCCGGATAAGTACAAGGGAGAAACGCGAGTCGGCTTTAGTTTGTGCCTAACTCTCTGCAGGTTGTGTTATACTATGTGTCGAGTAATCTCGGCCAAGTTATCCAAGTTTCATATCCGCTAACTAAATCCTTCGTACTTTGAGATCCTAATGTCGAACGCCAAAAAATGGTAGACAAGGGCCAAAGGCAAGGAAAGGTGACACGTCAAAATGAAACTCGGGGACTTGTCCTTGAGTGATTCGCACTCAAAGCATAACGCAAATATATAAAGCCTATTACAAGGCACATAGTCAAACTTCAAGTGCAATGTATGTTACATCTGTACCCGGCATACCGGGGATCTAATAAAAGTTCGAGTATTTGTTGGCCTAAGGAGCAGGAGAACTCAGAGGAGAATTCTCGGAACCAGGAGTGCTTGGAGCATCGGCCGGGTGATGGGCATCTGCGGCCGTGTCATCTGGATCATCTGACTCAGTCGCCTCGCTGTCGCCACCTTCTTCAGCAGGAACTTCGACGAGCGGATCGCCAAGGTCGAGGAAGCTGGGCCCTTCACACCAAGCGTGCACCATGGTGTACTCGATCTAGCATAAGCTCACTCCTGGCGCTTCTTGATTAGCTCCGGGTCATTCAACCATTTTACATCTCCCTTATGAGAGAAAGAACATCAAGGTTGATGTCCTCGTACCATGAAAGCACGAAGGAGAGATCCTTGTCCGCTGCAGCCCGGCCGGCCGATTCACGCCATTGATCCAACCGGTCTTTAGTAAGGAGCAGTCTCTCGGCTAGTGGCTCGATTAGTTCGGGTGGGTCTTCATCCGGCCAGAGCATGCGAAACGCATGGATAGCCGGTTTGAGCAAGTCCACACCGCAGGATCTGAGGGTCTTGACCCGTTCAGACACCGCTGCGAGCAGCTCCTCCATGGACACCTCGCCATCAGCAGGAGCACCAGCCTCAGCTCTCACTTTCTTCATGGCTCGGATGGCAAACATGTTGGCCTCAGGAAAGTTCTCTGCAAGCAAAAAGAGAAAGTTAGCAAATAGCAAGGGCAGATGGAAGAAAGCCAGCAGGACTTGGACAATGTGAGTAAGAACTCACTACCGAGAAAGAAGTTGATGGCAGCGAGCTTGCTATGCCAAGTCTTGGTCTTGGCTTGAAGGGCGTCGAGGTTCATATTGGTTGACTCGACCAATGACTCGGCCTCGTCGAGCAACTTCTTATTATTCTCGGCGCTGGCAGCCTGCTGCTCGTTCTTCTCGGCAAGCTCCTCGTTCAGCCCTTTCACCTCGGCCAAGTGCTTCTGCTGCGTCTCGGCCATTAATTCCTTCAGCCGAGTCACCTCATCTCGCTCCTTCTGGAGTTCGGCTTGGTGCTTCTCTGCTTATTCAAAACAAATATTTGTCAGTACCAACAGAAAAATTTCAGCAATTGGCTTAGGGAGGTAAGAAATTTACTCTCGGCCTCGCTGATTTGTGAAGTTCATTGATGGTGGACTGAGCAGTGGCTGTGAGACAAGAGTGAGAGGAAAAATGAAAAGATGAACCAAGGAGAATTACACCAAAAATAGAAAAGGGAAAAGCAAAGATATTACCTTGGCCAAAGGTGTCAGTCTGTAGCTTCTCATACGCAAGTTCAAGCTTGCGATGCGCCAGGACGAGGGCTTGGTGCACCTTGGTGCGCTCGTTATGCGTAAGCTAATCAAAGAAGACAGATAACAAAGAAAGAGTCGAGTCAGGCGACCTGCCGAATAAAAGAGCTTAAGAGCTTACAGCCGAGTAAGTTCCTTACTCGGCAGTAACCTCGAGGGCTAGGAATTGAAGCTCTAACGTGAGTTTGGCATGAAGGAATCAAAGAGCTTAAGGGCTTACTACCGAGTAAGTTTCTTACTCGGCAGTAACCTCGAGGGCTAGGGATCGAAGTTCTAACATACAAGCTTGGAGTAAAGGATTTGAAGGCTAAGTGACTATTGAAGAGCTTACAGCCGAGTAAGTTTCTTATTCGACTGTAACCTCGGGGACTAGGTGATATGTATAAAGGAAATATCAATGATACAAAAGAGTAAGAAGTTAATTTACCTCATTCACTTTGTTGGCGCGGGCCATCAGAGAAATGGCCTGCTGGGTCATGTCGGAGACGGCCTTGGGGCCCAGCTTCAACTTCTTCCCGTCACGAGTGCTGACCTCCTGCTCGCCTGCTGCATTCCATGCCACAGCGTAAGGTTCAGCCGAACCAAGGCTCTTGCCACTGAGCGTCCGAGTAAGAACTCGACCTGTTTTCAGGGCGGTTCCCATAGTGGCACGGGTTGCAGCGGCAGAAGTATGGAGGGTAACAACCCTGGAGTCATCACCTGACCCGGCAACCACAGATTCGTCCCCCTTACCCGTTGAAGCGAGCTTTGTCGCCAACGTCGGAGGCCGGATCTGAGGAGCAGAACCCGGAGCGCAAACTAGAGTTGTTTGCTTGGAAGAGGTGGATTTGCCAGAAGAGGGGCGAGTAGAACCAGAAGCCTTGGGCTGGGTCTGGCCCTTTGACAGAATTTGAGAGCGAGCAGGAGGATTTGGAGCGGATCTTGGAGCCCCCTGACCGGGTTCAGCAGTTTTGCTGGCTCCAAGATCAGGAAGTTGTTCATTCACGTCAGCTTGAGGGCTAATGCCAGAGGAACTGGTGGCAGAGGGTTTCTCGGCGCCAGACTTGTGGGCACCAAGATCAGGAAGTTTTTCCTGGCCAGTGTCAGGAGTGCTAGCCGAATGACCCACCGGGTCTGACTGACACTGAGAAGCGTGAGCCTCAACAGTGCTAGCCTCAACCCAGACGGGACTCGGCGCCGCCGATTCAGCTGGAGGAGGTGCAGGCCTAAGCGGCGAGGCAATGCTAGAAGCAGCCTGACTCGCCGTCAAAGGTGCAACACTGAAAATAACAAGACATATATAAGAGAACAATAGTGATGAGAAAGGAAAGAACAGAAAAGGCAAGGTGCAAAACTTACCCGGTGACGACCGGGTCACGGGCTACTTGGCGCCCAACAGCTTGACAAGTCTCACCCAGGCTGGCAGCAGCAGAAGCAGCAGAAGCTGCCAGATTGGGCTTGTTCTTCTTAGCCGGCTGAGTGCTGGAGGAGATTCCGCGTCGCTTCGGCTTAGCGACGGGGATCTTGCCGACTCCGCCCACGGCGAGAGGAGGGATGTCATGTACCTGGCCAGCTGCAAAAGTAAATAACAGGCTTACTTGGATAAGCAAAAGGTTAAGCTCACAAGGCATATACCTTCAAAATTGTACAATCATCATCCTCATCATCGTCAGACCAGTCTTGTAAGGGATTGCGAGATTGACTCTTACCCGAAGCAGAAGCGGCTGTAGTGTGCGGGATCGGCATGAAGCACTCCAGGTCATACTCGACCTCATCCGAGTCAGAGCGGTCCCCATGATAACCAGCAGGCGGGACAGTACTGTCATCAACCCGGTGAAGGAGATTATGCAAAAGACAAACATAATGAGAGACTAAAAACTAAGCTAAGAGTGGCAAAAGAGCTAAAGCCTACTCGGCGAGAAAGTAATCCGGAAACTTACCCAGGGGATAGGCCTGACCCGGCTAAACGGAGGGCAACTCCAGGCCCAGTCATCCGCCAAGTTGAGTTTAAATATTGAGCTTAATCGGCGGGCTATGGAGTCGTGGGTGAGCTCCTTAGTGGAATGCCGAGTGGGATCATGAGACCCGCTCATGAAGCACATCTTGTGGCTCCTGGCTTGGATGGGGCTTACCCAGCGTGAGATGAAGGTGCACATGAGGTCGAAGTCGGCGAGATGAAAGTTCTCATCCGGCGATAGTAACCTTTCCAGAATTGCGTTGGCTTAGTTCACCGTAGCGTCTTGGTCGCGCGGGTCAAGCTGCCAGTGCTTCTTGTGGGGGACCTCGTCCGAGAAAGGGGGAAGCCGGATGTTATCGGTGGACCTGCTGTTTTTGACATAGAAAAAGGTTCTATGCCACTTCTTGCAAGAGTCAATACCAGCAACCCGAGGAAAGATGGAATCCCTCCTGGGCGTGATGCTGGCAGCACCACACCGAGTAGGCTTCTTCTCGGCACGGGTAACTTCAGGCTGGGGGATAACCTGGACTTTGAAGCGAAAATACTTGGCCCACAGAAGAACTATAGGCCAAATTCCAAGATAGGCCTCGCAGGCAGAGATGAAACAAGATAGAGAGCCAATTGCGTTGGCAGGAAGATGGTGGTTCTGTAGACGAAAGGTAGAAAGAAACGAGGAAAAGGAAGTGCTCACAGTAAGAGCAAAACCACGTTCAAAGTGGGAAAGAAAAACTACCCGCTCGCCAGCTTGAGGTTTGGGGGAGATCTCACCGGCGGGGAGGCGGCAATCCACTTGCAGTGGAATGCGTCTGGTGGACCGGAGCCACTCCACTTCTTCGGTGGATACCTCCGAGCCTTCCCAGACACCGCGCTCGCTGGCGGGGACCTCCTGCTCCTCGGCACCATCAGCACCGTCGCGAGCGTCCATAAGGTCGTCAGAGTCTGTCTCCTCCTCGGTAAGGAGAGGCTTGGAACAGCGAGGACCCGTGCTGGAATCGAAAGAGGACAGGGGCAATCGCAGCATAGGAGCAAGAGGGAGAAGGAACCGCAAAGGGGGCAGTTCGATCTTGTAGGCGCGAGGAGGAAGAAAGGCTAAGGAAACTGAACGGGCGTGGGGGAAGTGGAAACCCCCAACCCCTACTTAAGGGCAGTAAAAAACCCCGTAGTGGGATCTAACTGTGCCGTGTGGCCAGCGTGTGGCCGTGTACCACGCCTGGTGAGCCAGTCAGCGAACACCACGCAACCAAAGATACACGAAAAATCCAGTGCCACGTCACGGCTGGAAGGATAAGAGGCGCAAACCGATGGGACTACCAAAGTGACGGGGAATAACTGCGCAGCCGTCACTGTGCCGCCAGAACTTGGAACAAAAATTGAGGCAAGTAATCATGATTACTGGTTGTCAGTGACTGAAGCGCGCCGAAAATGACTCGGAATTGGCCTAAATAACTTGGCTTGAGGCAAGAATGAGCCAAGAAGTCAAAGAATTGACCAGAAATTGTCAGACTAACCCGGCAAGATGCAAAACTGAGGTAGATAAAAGACAAAAACTAAGTTCCATTCACACAAAAGGAACCTGGAGACGCCTAACAGCTTGAACTGCTAGACCTCACCAACTTCGGGGACTAATGTCGGGGGGATAACCCCCGGTAGGGTCATGAGAGGGGAAACATAGCGCAGCCGGGTTGGCTCCGAGTGAAAAATGAACCAGGCCGGGTAAGAACGGCCGGGTAAGATAAGCATGAAAGCCGAGATACAAACTATCTCGGCCCGTATAGGACAAAGTTGTAACCCTTGCAGGTACCAACGAGCCGAGTCAAGAAGGACGCGTGGCACCTTTCCGAGTAAGGTTCGGGAAGGACCATGGTAAAGCATGGTCAAAAGAGAAGGGCGACGCCAGGTGAGAAAAAAGGATCCGGGTGACGCCCAAAGCAAGCGTTGACGTACAAAGTAACATCGTGACGCCAAAAAGAACCAGAAGCAGCGTACCAAAAGACCGTTAGCTGTCAAGCTTTATGGACCGGGCCTATGGGCTTAGGGCAAGCCCATAACCCGGACCATATTGTAGGGACCAAGATCCAAACAGTAAACCCTAGAACCCAAAGGGGTATTAGCTAGCACTGCATATATAAGGGAGGGCATAACAGTAGTAGAGGAGGTGGGACCAAGTAGAGAACAGGTGCTGTGTACTCAAGCCAATACAGCTCAAGGAGCACTTGTAATCTTTGGGGTATCAATCAAATTTTCAAGTGTGGAGAGTTCTTCTTGTTATTCGTGCATGGCTCGACCGTGCACTCCCTCCCCTGTGACCACAAGCACCCAATCGGCCCCCAACTTAAGCCGGAGAGAAGTCCTCCTGGATGATCTCCCCTCCGGCAGGGTGCCAAGAAGAACTTGAGATCCCCCCGATCTAGGGACGACGGTGGCGGCGGCTACAGAAGGTTTCATGGAATATTAATCGGGTCCTTAGGGTTTCTGCATAGGGGGCTTCTTATAGGCGAAGAGGCGAGGCCAGGAGGCGACCAGGGGCCCCACACCCTACCCAGGCGCGGGGCAGGGCCCACCCATGCCTAGGGGGGTTTGGCCACCCTGGTTCGCGTCTCCGTCTCGTCTTCTGGATTCGTGTCCCTCATGGTAAAATATTGACTTTGGCTTTTGTCTTGTCCAATACCGAGAATATTGATTTTCTGCTTTCTGGAACCAAAAAAGAAGAAAACAGGCAACTGGCACTGTGGCAAATTTTTAATAGGTTAGTTCCGAAAAAGATTTAAAAACACCTCAAAGTGTAGACAAAGCAAAGAAAATTAGATACTAAACAAGCATGGAGCATCAAAAATTATGGATACGTTTCCGGTGTATCAAGCATCCCCAAGCTTAACTCCTGCTCGTCCTCGAGTAGGTAAGTGATAAAAATAATAATTTTTGAGGTGACATGCACCATCAAAACCAAGATCAAACCATTTGCAAGCATTGAAAGCTGGGATCAAAGAACTCTAAACATGTGCATGAAAGATGGAGTTCTAACAATAGGACAAAGTAACTATGCATGCAACATGAAAGGCTACAAACAAAGTTCATGAATAACATGCATTGAAAAACGTTTGTTTGTTTCACATACAGAAAACATGGCATAGTGGCATCCAGCTTGTCCCTCATAGAGTAGCAAATAGATGCATAAGACACCTTCAAAGTTTATAAGAGTGACTAGATACAAATAGCACAAAAACAAGCTATATCACAATATGCATCAATCAATAAGTTTTGGGATAATGCACACAGAATGCCAACTATGCTCTCTTAATGGTGCCTAAAGGTAGAAGGCGGAGACTCAAATAATGGTGGAAGAAAGGCCCTTCACAAAGGGAAGCAGGGATTTCAAGTTTCAAAAAGAGCTTCCAAAAATTATGGTACTTGTTAGCTTTCAGCCCCCATTGCCCCTATCATAAGCATCTTGAAGTGATTAAGGTTAAAGTGAACAAATATGGAGTATATGCTTGACGAAGTATAAGTTGGCAATCTCAAGTCCCTTGCATACGAGGGCCACACCTCATGCTACTCAACTTCAGTCACTTGTAAGTTCTTGTCATTGTAAGTACATGCATATCATAGAGAACCGCCAACAGGGTACCCCTTGCACATGGTACGGGAGCTATCCCATAACCAAAATGACAAGGCAAGCAGACAATGAGCATCTCAGCGATCTTTTTATTTACTATATGCATAGCTTTTTATTGAGGATGCTTCATAGATAGCTCACTATGGTGATGCTGCAAGTTTCCACCATGATTAGGAATGTCTTAGGCTAGTGACCCAGGCATTTCTCTAACACAAAATACACACTCCATGGACTTACAAGTTCCCTCTTTATTTCACACCGGTGACATCCATAGACAAAAGATCATGATATCAACTGAGTACAAAGTACAAGTGCACTGTTGAAAACGTTCCCCGTGACAGCACGGTTCTGCTAAGTCCAATATATAAGTGCAAGCATATACAACATAGATGACACAATTGTTCAAGTTTATTAGGGGCAAAGAATATAAAGTGTGCCATCAAGTTTGTGAGGGCTTTAATCACTAATTTTTCACATAACAAAATACTTTTTAATTGGAAGATAGCTGAAAACAAGAATATACTTGGAATGGTGTAACACATCATGCATAGGAATTTATAGTGGACAGTTTGGAATAACTTGGTTTCTTGGGAGTTGGAAGCATGAGTAGAGCTTACTCATATAAGTGGAGGCTAGCAATAGACTGGGAGCAACCAACTAAGAGAGCAATAATGGCCCTAATCATGCAGTGCAACAAAACATTACTAATCAAATATTAGAGTGGTATTACAAGTCAAGGACTAAATGATCATAGAGGCTATGGTGACTTTTCATAGTCATAACATAGTGTGAGCATGTGCCAAGTCAACCCAAACAAAGCATTAAAGGAGAATACCACAATACTATGCTTTTGCATGCTAAAACAACGCATAATTTCTTCAAGGAACACTAAGCAATCCCAATTGTTTGGAACAAGACATGATACAACAATAATCACTAAGCATAAGGTCAAAACAACACCGTCAAAACAACACCTAGCATGTCATGCTAAAGTCCAAGTCACAGTCAATGCAAGCTCCTCTTGCACCTACAAGCAAGAACTTACTACTCCTTTCCAACACCAAGCAACTTATTTGCAAAACAACACAACGAGAACAGGGTCCAAATTACTTTATTCAAGAAAACTAAACAACCTAAGCAAAGCAAACAAAAACTAAGATTCTCCAAGAACAACACAACTGTGCATGAAACAAAAAAAACGAAGTGTCTAGACATACCTGAGCTTTTTATTGATGAAGAAGGGGATGCGTTGGGCATCCCCAAGCTTTGATGCTTGTACCTCTTGGATATTTCTTGGGGTGACACCGGGGTGGCATCCCCAAGCTTGAGCTTTTGTCCATTCTTCAACTCATTACATCATTCTCTCTCTACACCTGAAATTTTTCCTTCATACAAAACTCCACACAATCTTTATTAGCAACATTAGTGTATTCAAAAGATATTAGACCTCTGGCAAAGCTTTGAAACAACAAAAATTTTCACTAAAAACAAAATCTACTGTAGCAACTCCTTCAAAAAGCCCAATTCACTTAAAGAGAACCCCAAAAGGAATCAATAAGAAGCAAATGCAAATAATGGCAGAAATCTGTCAAGACAGACCAGCAGGTAGAAACCGATTTTTCCGAACATCTTATGTTGCTCAAATAAAAAAGTATTGAACTAACGAAAGTTATCTAACATACTGGGGGATTTATTCGTAAATTTTCAGATAAATCCGAGTTACAGAGACTCCTCACGATTTTGTTTTGGTGGAGGACAGAAATCTGTTTCGGGACAACAACTCTCCAAATCTTACTTCCCTCTCATTAGAGGTCATTCTTGGCACAAAAATCAAACAAAAAGGATAAGGAGAGGTCACTACTGAAGTAATAACTTCCAAGACTCAAGTAAACTCTTGGGTTATCTCTCAACAAGTACTTTTCTTTAACGCCTTTAAGTTAGGCACAAGAAGCAAGAAGAATCAAGTATTTTCAAATGAGGCATTACCCCTCTTGTTCTTTCCTTTCTTACCCTTTTTCTTCTCTTTAGGGAAGATGATTTCTTACCGGAGGAGCAAATGCATAATGCCTTTTCCCACATCTATGACCACTCCAAGGTATTTCAGTAGGGATCTTCCAAGTGTGATCTGTCCTTTGCCTACACATTCAATAACAAGATAATCAGTAGACACCATTTTCCCTGAGATTTTTGTAAACACACCTTCAGCTATTCCAATGGGCAATAATGTGGCATTATTAGTAAGAGAGATTTCCTCTCCTCCTTCAGAAAGCCCCCAAAGACTCAAAGAATCATAAATATCTTTAGGGATGAGACAAAATTCAGACATGATATCACAACGGGCATCAAAAAGTGTAGTATTTATAGAGACTTTGATTGTGGGAAACCACTTTGAAGGCTTAGAATTTATGGGAACATAATCATGGTAATCCCTAAGTGTGTGATAGCAACTATTCATAGCAGCAATACTTGTCTCAAGAGTGTTCAACCTAGCAAAAATATTTGTGAAGGAGGAATAAGACTTGCCAGGTGTCCCATATATTAGAATCAATTTCTTTATGGCGTCAAAAGCTTCATCCTCAGTACATAGCAAAATATCTTTCTCAGCCACAACATCCAAAGCATATCTACAACGAAGAGCAATACCGCGGTAGAAACTATCAATAACCAAGCCAAGACTCATCTTAGGCTCAGTTTCCCTCTGTAAAGTGGAGATTCTAGACCAAGATTCTTTAAAACTCTCTTCACTTTTTTGCTTAAAAGTGGAGATCTCTTCCATAGGTGAAATAAAGATTGGCCCAAAACCAGACATGGGGGCAACTAGGGTAGGAACTAATTTTTGTGTGTTTTTGAATAAAGCAAGCAAACCAAAATAGACTTTTTTTTGGGTTTTTTGAAAAGAGGAAAACAAAAACAAGCAAAAGAAACAAAGAAAACTAAAAACAAAGTAAAGAGAAAGGAAGTGAAGTACTCCTCTAATGACTACGTCCTTAGCCTGCCCGGAAACGGCGCCAGAAAAGCTTCCTTGATGGCGCCAGAGAACCTGGTGCTTGACGTGGAGTCTATTGGGAACCCCAAGAGAAAGGTGTGAAGCAGCACAACAACAAGTTTTCCCTCAGAAAGAAACCGAGGTTATCGAACTAGTAGGAGGAATGATACGTCACACAGGTGTTGCAAGCAACGCGGAGACCTGCACACCACAAACTCAAGACTTTGCCCGAATGAAACAGTGAGGTTGTCAAGGTCACCGGTTTGCTGTAACAAAGGATTAAACGTATGGTGTGGAATGTAATGGTTTGCAGCAAGTAAACAAGTAACAGTGGAAGATGTATCAATGGTAAAGATTGGACCGGGGTCCATAGTTCACTAGAGGTGCTCTCCTCAGATAAAGAACATGGCATGAAGGGTAAACAAATTACATAAGGGCAATTGACAGGAACTGAGCAAGGCATAACAATGCAATACTAGTCAAAAAGATCCTATGAGATTCGATTGGGCAATACAACAATATACATAGACCTCCATCCAACTGCATCTATGACTAGAAGTCCACCTTTAGGTTATCATCCGAACCCCCTCTAGTATTAAGTTGCAAGCAACAGACAACTGCTTTAAGCAAAGTGTATAAGGTAAACAATCCACTTGTTCCATGAACAAGAGACCGTTGTTTTCTCCCTAGTAGCAACAACACATCTACAACCGAAGAGATTTCTATCACTTCCCTTGGAAACTAGAGGCATGAACCCTCTATAGAATCATATAGACCAAACCATTAATCAATCTGATATAATAATCTCAATATCCATCGGATCCCCGCAAACAAAACATGCATGATTACAAATAGATTAGATCTTGATCATGAACGAACCTCACATGATCTATACATGAAAGCACAAGGAGGAGATACACCCATAGTCCAAGGTGGAACTACTCACGCATCATACCAGAGAGAAGGCCTCCGGGATGATCTCCCCTCCGGCAGGGTGCCGGGAAGAACTTCAAATCCCCCTGATCTAGGGACGACGGTGCCGGCGGCTACAGAAGGTTTCATGGAATATTGATCAGGTCCTTAGGGTTTCTCCATCGGGGGGTTCTTATAGGCGAAGAGGCGAGGCCGAGAGGCGGCCAGGGGCCCCACACCCTACCCAGGTGCAGGGCAGGGCGCACCCGCTCCTAGGGGGGCTGGATACCCTGGTTCGTGTCTCCGTCTCGTCTTTTGGATTCGTGTCCCTCACAGTAAAATATTGACTTTGGCTTTTGTCCCGTCCAATTCCGAGAATATTGATTTTCTGCCTGTCTGGAACCAAAAACAGAAGAAAACATGCAACTGGAACTGTGGCAACTTGTTAATAGGTTAGTTCTAGAAAAGATGTAAAAAAACCTCAAAGTGTAGACAAAGCAAAGCAAAGTAGATACTAAACAAGCATGGAGCAACACAAATTATAGATACGTTTCTCACGTATCAAGCATCCCGAAGCTTAAACAGTGATTTTACCCTTCGCCATTTCCTCCTGCCTCATCTCCATTGCCACCATTTTCGTGAGCTCTCTGCTTTTCGTTGCGCACTGGACGTTCTCCGCACTTTTCCTTCCTATTTCCTCCGCTTGCATCGCCGCACTCGCCGCTCGAAGATGGGCAAGCTGAAGAAGGCGTCAGCTGCTGCAGCAGGATCAAGTGCCACCAGCAATGGCAAGAAGGTCGCCGCTCCGGCCCGCACCACCGACGGTGGGTGTAAGCGCATAGAGATGCGCGAGGCAGATTTGTGCAAGCTGCGTGATTCTGGCCTGATCTCCAAGGAGAAGGAAGACATTGTCCTCCCTAGACAAGAGGTAATTCCTCGCCCACCCGAAGGGTTTCAGGTGATGTTTTATGCTTTTATCGTCTGGGGTCTCTCTTTGCCCGTCCACGAATTCCTTAGTGGACTCCTTTTTTTTCTACGGGATTCAGTTGCATCATCTGTCTCCCAACTCTCTTCTTCATATTGCTTGCTTCATCACTATCTGCGAGTGCTAGCTCGGTATCGAGCCGCACTTTGGCCTCTTTCGGAAACTCTATTCCGTGAAGAGGCACTCTGGCTCTAGTGGTGTATATCCACTTGGTGGATGCATCATCTCCATCTGCTCCACCGTTCAATTTTTCTCCTTCTCCATTTGCGAGTCCGTCCAGTACTGGCGCAGGAAGTGGTTTTACATCCGCGACATCAAACTGGACGGTCATAATTATTGTCTTTCTCCCTTCGACGCCGACCAAGAGATCATCCGAAAGAGGTCGTGGGGGAACAACGTCTTGAAGGGTGAATCTACAGAGGTGTAGAAGCTCTAGAAGCGGGTGGAGGCTCTCCAGCTGGTCGCCGGCAAGGAGGTTAATAGTTTTGACATCATCCGCACCTTCCTCAAGAGTCGGGTGCAGCCGATCCAAGCGAGGGCGCACCCGATGTTTCTATATGCTGGCCGCTGTGATCCGACAAGGGTCTCTCCAGATAATTTTTCTTCGGGTGACCTTGACAGAGTGCTTCGGCCTTTGCTGAAGTTCAAGGCCGATGAGGACCTTCCGGGAAATCGTTGACCACCCCTTTTGACACCAAGAAAGTAGTCTCCCAGGTGAAATTTGTTGTGTGAGCATAGCGCTTTTCGAATGCCTTCTGCCTGCAGAGTCTCAAAGGGATGATGCCCCCTCTACCTGAGAAGTACACGGACCCGACAGACGACGAGGATGCGTAGTCCGAATCCGAGCTTCCCCCAGTGCAATCTCCTTCCTTGGAAGCCGCCGAGCTGAGCGAAGGGCCGAACCGAAAACGCTCCCGAAGTGAAACTTTGGATGGGGCAACACCACCAATGCCAAAGGGTCCGTCCTTCCTCGAGCAGCACGGTGAGGACGAGGGTGCAACGTCTGCACCCTTCCCTGCCGTGTCCATTCGGGCAGTGGCCCTGCAGCCGCCGACCAAGAAGAAGAAAAAGGATAACGAGCCTCATGTCTTCAATTTATCAGACATACCATCATAAGTTATTCTATTTTAGCCTTATTACCTTATTGAGATGCTAAGTATTAGCTTATTACTAATCTGATAAGTGCTAGCAGTAATCATTCAGAGGAGTCCCATGACGAGGACATCGAAGAGGTGATTGCGGAATCTAAGCCAACATCTTCGTTTCCAAAGGTGGTGGCCAACTCTGAGGACGAGGATTCGAGCTCTGCGAGGCGGAGGCTCATGCACTCGTCACTCGGAAGAAGATATGCAAACCTTTGGAGTCCACGCCAGACCATGTAAGTGTAGCTCTTTTCTTGCATATGGCGGAGCCCCCAAGTCCTTTTACTCATTAGACCTGCTGGCCTTTTTGGCAGCATTTTGTCTGTGGCACCAATCTCCTCATCTAGCAGCATCTGTCGCTAGAGGGTGAGCTCAAGCAGGTCCAAGGTGCGTAGCTTTCTTCTTGATTATTTTTCGAGTGCACCAAGTTTGTTTTTGTATTTATCCAATGTTTCTCTATTCTATAGATGAGAACAATGCTGCTCTCTGTCGACTGAATGTTCTCTAAAAGAGCCTCGGCCAGGCGGAGGAGAAGGAAACGGATGCTGTAGAGTCCCTTGAGCACCAACAAAAGGAGGCCGAAGATCGTGAGCAGCAGCTCGCGGCGTGGCAGCCACTCGGGAGAGTGCCATGTCTGACAAGCTCATGGCTGCTGCCAAGGATATTTCTAGTAAGCTTCTCTTGTCTCCTTTTTGTCTTCCATATTTAGGGTTCCCTTTCTTTCTCCTCACTCGAATTTTTCCCGCCTTTCTTGCCAGATGCTTCTAGCGTCGCGTTTGATCACAGCGTGCTGGAGCACGGGGATCTTCTGGTGGATGCTGTTGCGGCGATCGAGGATCGCTGCACTTCTGCTGCGGGATCTCTTGGCGATGCCAAGAAGGTGCTAATGCGCTTTTACAAGGAAGTCAATCCCAAGGGCGTTGCCCTCGAGGACGTCAACTCACTAGCGGATGCTCTCTCAGGCGATGCTCTGGCGGAGTACAAGCGCAAGGAGAAGGGGGTTGGTGCTTCCATGGGGTTGGCCATGGACATGGCGTCTGGAATGGAGCTAGATCTGACGCAGGTCACATCCCGGATGCCAACAGCGACGGATGGCTCCGAGGTAGCTTTTGCCACCTTTGCCTCCCGCTGCAAGCATTTCGGGCCTAAGCTCATCAAACTCTTGGCCAGCTATTCGGCAGAGCAGCAGCGAGCGGCCAAGTGTAGGCACTCTGGCTTTGAAGCTGCTCCGGGTGCTGGCGCTTAGGCCATTCTTGTATTTAGTCTAGCTTTCTTCCTTTTCTCTAACCCCTTTTGGATGAAAAATCTTCACTCTGCCATGAAATGGCTTTTTTTGTATATGTATGAATTCTTCTTTCAACTGCTATCGAAAGTGTTTGTGATGTTCGCATTTGTCTTCTTTTTACCCTTAGGGTCCTTTGGGTGAGACGCTAGTGATCACGCCTTCTTCTGCACCTAGCCCTCGCCCTTCACTGAGCGAGTCGTCGCAGTTGATTTTCCTGCGTGACCATGTCAGAATTTTGGAGAAGGATATCCTCAGCATCTGCGGCCATGCATATGTGTGGAAGTCAAAGGCTGAGCATGCCGTTGCCAGAGAAGAGTTCTTGCTTGAAGAATTTTGGCAGATGGGTCAGCAGCTCCAATGTGAGTACTTGTGAACCGCTGCTTCTTCGAGTGCGTTTTATTTTTATCTTGGCTCACCCAATGCTTTGTGTAGTTGTAAATCTGCTTCCGAAGGAGGAGAAGGAGCGCATTGCAATTTGGATGAATTGCCTGACGCATCAAGGTTTGGAGGTTTGCGGCTTCTTCTGGATGGACCGTGATCGGGCGATCGTCTTTGCGATGGTGCAAAATCACGTACACCAAATTCTTCGGGTGCTGAAGCGGGCGAGGTCGTCTCTTGCGGCTATTTGGGCCACTATGTTTCCTTCGGATGCTGCACCTTCTAGCTTTCTAGGCTTGCTCGGGAAGTTTCGAGATGCAGGTCATGTGAAGGAGCTGGTGCACCATCAGCTAATTGCAGGCGTGAAGGCAGCCCTATCTCTTTTTCGACTGCATCGTCGTGATGTTGATCTAGCGGAGATAGCGGATGGGCCGCCTCCCCCCGAGAAGGCATGGCGTGGGATATGCGTCCCCATTATGTGGCTGTGGCGCAGTACGCCGAAGAAATTCTAGATATATTTGAGGAGCGGACGAACGTTCTACTGCAGCGTGGTTAAGTCCTGTAAACGAAAAATGAGATAATGTAAATTTTGTATTTATTCGAGTGGGCATTTAATGCCCTTTGTAAAGTTTGTGTATGTTGGCACGTGGTGCGTTTTATGATGATGTAATGTGTATATCCTTTTCGTTAGCCTGACATGGTCAGCTACTCAGGTTATATGCGTTGTTGTCAGTCGACGAAGTCGTGAGGTGAGGCGCAACCCCCGTGCGTGTTTAACAATAAATAATGCAAGGAGAAAAAGATATTTGGGCTAAGTAACTTAGCTTTTATTTCTTATAAATGAGGAGGTACATTTTTCGGCTGAATAGCCTTATTAAAAGTAAAGGGTAACTAGGGGTAGAAGCGTCGAAGTCGTGCGATGTTCTAGGGGTTGGAGTATTCGACTCCTGATGCGATGTCCATGAGGAGGTAGACGCCACCTGGGATGACTTCGGTGACGATTTAGGGCCCTTCCCAGGGTGACTCGAGTTTCTTGTGTCCTTCTTGATTGAGTTGCAGGATGAGGTCTCCTCCGACGAAGTATCTTGGGCGCAGCCGACGGCTGTGGTAGTTGTGGAGGCTCTGCTAGTACACTGCTGAGCGGGCCACGACAATGTTGCATGCCTCGATGAGTGTGTCGACGGCGTCTTCAAGTGCGGCCGGTGATTCAGCCTCGCTATAAGCGACGACCCGTGGGGCCTTGTGGCGTAGCTCGACAGGTAGCATGGCTTCTGCTCCATGTACCATGAAGAAGGGCATATAGCCAGTTTAGCTGTTTGGCATTGTGCGCAGGCTCCAGAGGACAGAGGGTAGCTCGTCTGCCCAGGCTCCCGCAAGACTTTCGAGTGGGCATAGTAGGCGCTTCTTGATGTCGTTGCCTATGAGACCGTTGGCCTTTTCGACTTGCCCGTTGGTCTGTGGGTGCACCACAGAGGCGTATCGTATGTTGATTCCGAGGTTCCCGCAGAAGTATCGAAATTCCTTCGAGATGAAGTTTGAGAAGTTGTCCGTTATGATGCTATGGGGCACACCGAATCTGTAGACGATGGACTCGAAATTATTTACGGCAGTTTTGCCACTTTGGTTGGTGATGGTCATGGCCTCGATCCACTTGGAGAATTTGTCGACTACGAGCAGGAGGAAGACGTGGCCTCCTGGCGAGCACTTTGGCAGTTTGCCGATCATGTCGAGGCCCCACTAGCCAGTATGGCCCTGATTTTCTTCGGGTTCGCCTCGATGCCTCGTTGGGAGATGAAGTACCCGAGTAACTGACCAGACGGGACACCAAAGGCGCACTTGTCTGGCTTCAGCTTGATCTTGTAGCGATCGAGGTTATCGAACGTCTCGCGGAGATCGTCGATGAGCGTCTTGGACTCCTTGTTCTAGATTACTATTTCGTCGACATAGACCTATATGTTGTGGCCGATCTTGTCCTTCAGACATGCTTGTATGCACCTCTGGTATGTGGCACCTACGTTCTTCAGCCCAAAGGGAATGTTGTTTTAGCAGAACACCACGAACGACATGATGAATGCTGTTTTCTCCTGATCTTCAACCTTCAGTCGAATTTGGTTGTAGCCTGAGTAGGCGTCGAGGAAGGAGAGTTTCTCGCATCCTGCAGTGGAGTCGATTATTTGATCGATCTGTGGCAGTGGGAAGTGGTCCTTGGGACAGTGCTTGTTGAGCGATGTGAAGTCCACGCACATCCGCATGATGTCCGTGTCCTTCTTGGGGACCAGCATGGTGTTGGCCAGCCACTCGCTTTCTTTGATTTACCTGATGAAGTTGGCATCGATCAGTCTATTGACTTTGATTCCAACGGCTTCGGCTCTTGGCTCGGACAGTCGACGCATCGACTACTTGACTGGCTTCGCATCTGGAAACACATTGAGTGCGTGCTCGATGAATTCCCTAGGAACTCCTGGCATGTCCGTAGGACACCAGGCAAAAATTTCTGAGCGCTCACGGAGGAATTCGATGAGCGCGCTTTCCTATGCGGGACTCAGGTCATTGGCGATCAACGCCATCTTGGAGGGGTCCGTCGGGTGGACCTGCACCTTCTTTGTGTTAACTGTGGAGTCGAATGACATGTCAGGTGTGTTTTTCCTGGTGACTGGGGGTGCCCCGTTGTCTGTCACATCTCTGAGTCTCGTGAGCTCCTCCTGCATGCCGAACAACTGAGAGATTCTGTTGAAGTCTCTGTTGCAGCTGTCTAACCTGGTGAAGCTTCCTTGGACGATGATGACGCCCCTAGGTCCTGGAATCTTTAGTAGCAGATATGCGTAGTGCGGTACTGCCAAGAATCTTGCGAATGCCATGCGCCTGAGGATGGCGTGGTACTGTGATGGCCAGTCCAGCACTTCCAACTCTAGCCGCTCGCGCCTGAAGTTTTCGGGCTGGACGAAGATGACGTCGAACCATATCTTGCCTAGGGGGTATATGCCCTTCCCTGGGACTATGTCGTGGAACGTCGTATCTGATTGCTCCAGGCTGCACAACAGGATCTGCATCACCGCGAGTGTGTTGGCGAACATCAGGTTGATGCTTCTGTCGCCGTCCATGAATACACGGCTCATTTCGAATCCTCCGATCTAGGCCTCGAGCACCAGGGCAGCGTGACCTGGGCGAGTTATCTGGCGTGGGTGATCCGAACGGTCGATAGTGATGCAGGACTCGAGCCGCTGAGGTACTCAGGTATGGCTGGCGGGGAGGTCACGGCCATGCTGACTTGGCGGATGATCTTCTTCTGCACCCTGTTGGTTGAGCGTCCCTTCTGGATCATCAGGGCTCCTTTCTGTTGGGGGTACCCATCTGTACCATTGTTTGGTGCTGGTGGGACCAGCGGCTGCGACGGTCCGCAAGGTGGTGGTGGAGGAGCTCCGTGGGAGATGGCACCTGGAGCAGGTGCGAATCTAGAGTTCAGCGAATGGCGCCGCATTTGGGTGAGGCCCTCACTGAGCTTCTGGAACTCTCGGCAGTCCTTGATCATGTGGCTGGCCTTCTTCTTACCATCTTGTTTGTCGATGTAGAAGTGGATGGTGCGGGTACTAGACATCTTGTCATATGTCGAAGGCTCATGGTCGCGGTTGCGACGTTGTCATGTTTGCGTGGGTCGTCCGCCGTCGCGGTAGTTAGTGCTGCGGTATCCACTGTTGCGGTTATCGTCATCGCGTCAATCGACATATCCAGCCGCAACCATGTCGACCATATCGCGATCATCGTAGATGCACGATCTTCTCTTGCTGTGGCGCTCGTGCCTGCGACCGAAGTCATCTTCGTCGTTCGAATGCGTTCGGTTGACGGAATCCTCGCCGTCTACCCAGCGGTTGGCGATGTCCATGAGGTGGTCAATAGTTTTGGGCTTGACGCGCCCGAGCTCCTCCTTGAAATCTGGGCATCTGGCACTGCCCAAACAACAAATATAGCATTTTATATAAAACAGTAGATTAAATGCTTCATATTTTTATGCATTCATCAACCTACATGTCTAATAGGAAAAGAGGGTCCTAAACAGCCACCGGATCCATAGATTGGGTAAGTTCTCCCTGGATCTACTCCGATCCAAGCAGAATTTCAGCAGCACCTCCCCGCTGCTCTCCCGATACACGTCTCGACAAAAATCCAAGAGGATGTGCATCCGAAGAACAACGAGGCACCACCGAAATCCTGTCTCGAATTGAGGTAGAGCTAGGGAGAACCATACCCAACTACAAATCCGCCGACTGCCTGATAAAAATCGTAGGCTTTATGATTCAAAATATGCGAGACCACTAATGCATATTAACTCGCGTAATGCTTACGGCCGGGATGTCACCTAGGTTACGCGACAGACTTGGTGATCTAGACACGAAAATAAACCTAGGTACAAGAGAGGCGAACTGATTCTCACCCTCGAAGATGATCTGGGACCCCGCCGTCAAAACACTCCCTCGCTCACTCTCTAGTAACTGCAAAAAGCATACCATATGCAACATCTATTTAGAAAATTTCATCTACTTTACTAAACATGAACTATTGTCTTGAAGAGTACAAACTACAAACTACTTCTACATACTACAAACTACTACTACATACTACATACTACAAACTACATACTACAAACTACTACTACAAACTAAAACTACAAACTACTATTACAAACTAAAACTACAAACTACTATTACATATGACAAATAAAAACAACAACAAAATTAAAAAATCTCACCTTCAAGTGGTCGGAGGCGCTCGGGGAGGCGGATGCCCTCGGGGCTGGGGGTGGAGGCGGTGGGAGGGGCTAGGGGAGGCTCGGGGATGGGGTGGAGGGGAAGGGGATGCGACGGAACTAGGGGAAGAGGGGATGGGGGAGGCGGCAATCCACGGGTGGCAATGGGGGCAGCGATGCTGGGGGTAGAGGGGCTAGGGGAGGAGGGGGTTAGGAGAGGCGGTGGTGCTCGGGGATGGGAGGCACGGCGATCTCGGGGAGGAGGAGGGGCGGTGAGCTCGGGGAGGAAGAGGCAGTGGATGTGGGAATGGGGGGATGGTGGAGGAGGAGGTCGGGGCTGAGGGGATGAGGGAGGAGGAGGAGGCGGTGGCCCCGAGCTCGGGGAGGAGTGGCTGGTGGCGGCAGGGTCGGGGTCGGGGGTGGTGTCGGGGAAGGGTTGGGGGCGGGGTCGGGGGAGGGTTGGGGACAGGGTCGGGGTGGGTTGGGATGAGTGGCCCAGGTGGGCTACGTAGCAACTAATGTTGGGCCACATAGAGACAAAACAAAACTTTTTTCCCTACGCGGTGATCCCAATATCTAGCCGAGGTAGAAGGCCACGAGGATTACCACTAGAAGCGCAGTTGCGGATTACTGATGAAGCACGTCAGTTGAATGCAGTACAGTCCTCACGATCCGATCCAATCCCGATCGTCCTGGTGCTGATCGTACAACACCGCTGCTGGTATCCACACGCACAAGGAGGAGCGCCGACGGTGAACTTCTTGGTTCGTTATGACGGCTGGACTGCTATGGAGCTAGGGTTTCCAATGCATGGAATGACCTAACCGATCAACCCTCCTGGGTTTCTGTGCCCCACTATATATAGGGAGTGAACATGGGCTCCACTCACTCGTGGCCCATTCACTTAAGCCCATATAATATTAGTCATAGTGAGTCCGACTCACTGACTCGGTCCAAATCCGGCTCAGGTCCAACCCACCTAGATTTCTGGTTCAGATCCAATCCGAACTTGCTCCCATTCTTAAGTGTGTGACCCCGCAGGCTCATGGCAACTTGGACACGATTGGAGTCAGACTCTCAATCGATCAGTCGGTAGCGCCTCCTAGCAGAACATGCCGACTCCCAAGTACCAAAGAGTCATGACGACTTGCCTTTCCAATATGACTTGCGTCCGAGTCCCTTTTGCCTCACGATATACCTTGTCAGACTATAGGCGAATAATTGTCATCCCTTAAATACTTCGACTCTCTTCTCGATCTGAGATAAGTGATTCATCCGACTAACTCTTAGTCGATCGCCTCGGTTAACACTTAACTGAGTCATGCATGGCCATGCTTTCAGAATCATATCATCCGAGAGGGTCCAGAGAATATCTCTCCAAGTGGAGGGGAAAAATCCCATCTTTGTCATTCACATCACACAGCTTGATTCTCAGTCGAACCGAACTCTGCCTTTATAACTACCAAGTTACGGATCAACGTTTGACAGAACCTAAGTCGGTGATCCTCAACTCGGACTGTGCAATAACCTCAAGTGTAAGGATTACATTGATTGAGATATATAAATGACAACTTGTTTGTTGTACCTCAATATGGGTCAATCCGACTCGCTAAACTCGTTAGCCGAATCCGTGTAAGTCAGAATGACATCTCCATGCCCATGACAAGTGGAACCGATTCATCAGCCGACTTTCACATTGGTCTAAGTTATGTGTCCAACACAACCTCTATGACCAATTATATATAGTACAAACAACATGAATCTATAGTTCCACAACTGAATCACATATTCATTGATACACATCAGATGTTTATACAAGGACAACTTAATAACTTTATGAATACTATGAGAAATATCATCATACATGATTGCCTCTAGGGCATATTCCCAACAGTCTCCCACTTGCACTAGAGTCAATCTTCTGACATCACATGTCTAGGCATCTAATGCCCATAGCTCTTAGGTGCGCCTCATGCTTCGGCTGTGGTAATGGCTTTGTCAACGGATCCGCAATATTTGCATCCGTGTGTACCTTGCATAATTAGATATCACCCTGATCCACGAACTGGCGAATCAGGTGGTACCGCATGAGTATGTGCTTGTTCTTCTGGTGTTGTCTAGGTTCCTTGGCTTGTGCAATAGCACCATTGTTGTCACAATACACGTCTAATGGATTGGACGAGCCCTGAACCACACTAAGATCCATGAGGAAATTCCTCATCCAAACAGCTTCCTTTGCTGCCTTCGAGGCGGCAATATACTCAACCTCTGTTGTAGATGAAGACACAGTCTCTTGCTTGGAACTCTTCCAGCTCACAGCACCTCCGTTTATTACAAACACATACCCGGATTGCGAACGAGAATCATTAGAGTCGGTAAGATAACTCATATCCGTGTAACCCTTTACACTGAGTTCATCTTCACCTCCAAAAACCAAGAACATATCCTTAGTCCTTCTCAAGTAGTTTAGGATATTTTTAGCCGTTGTCCAGTGGATTTCTCCAGGATCAGCCTGGTATCTTCTCACAACACTTAGAGCATAGGAAACATCTGGCCTAGTATAAATCAAGGCATACATGATGGATCCGACTGCAGAAGCATACAGAATTGCACTGATCCGACTTCGCTCATCAGTCGTCGAAGGACACCGAGTCTTGCTAATTTTTGCACCCTGGGACATCGGTAAGAACCCCTTATTAGACGATTCCATGTTGAACTTCTTCAACACTTTGTCCAAATAAGTACTCTGACTCAATCCAATGAGCCTTCTTGATCTATCTCAATAGATCCAGATTCCGTGAATATATGTTGCCTCACCCAAGTCTTTCATTGAGAAACTCCTTTCCAATGATTCCTTGGTTTCTTGCAACATCTAGACATCATTTCCAATCAATAATATGTCATCCACATATATGATTAGAAAGTTTACTTTTCTCCCACTAAACTTATTGTATAAACAAGAATCATGATCACTCTTGATGAAGCCAAACGATTTGACTACCTCATCAAAGCGAATATTCCAACTACGAGATGCTTGATTCAACCCATAAATGTATTTCTAAAGTTTGCACACTTTCTCAGCATTAGCCGGATCAACAAAACCCTCGGGCTATAACATATAAACATCCTCGGTTAAATTTCTGTTAAGGAAAGCTGTCTTGACATCCATCTGCCATCTCTCATAGTCGAAATAGGACGCTATAGCTACAATGATCCGAACTGATTTAAGCATTGCTACGGGCGAGAAAGTCTCGTCGTAGTCAACTCCTTGAACCTGTCAGAACCCCTTCACGACTAGCCGTGATTTATAGATGGAAAAATTTCCATCCATATCAGTTTTCTTCTTAAATACCCATTTGCACTCGACGGGTCTTGCACCATATGGTAGATCAACCAAGTTCCAAACTTGATTTTCATCCATGGAATTTAACTCACATATCATGGCTCCAGGCCATGACTCGGAATCAGATCCCACCATCGCTTCTGAATAAGTTGCCGGCTCATCATTGTCTAACCTTAACACATCATGAACACTTCATAATCTTGCCGATCTTCGTAATACAGGTGCTGCTGCCGGCTCAGCTACCATGACCGGCTCAACCTCCAAGGTTTTTGCCGACTCGCTACTAGCCGGTTTGTCTTGAACTTCTTCGAGCTGCACCGTGCTCCCACTTACTCCCCGACTGATAAACTATTTTTCAAGGAAGACACCATTCCGAGCGACAAACACTTTGACCTCTTCTCCGTTGTAGAAGTAGTATCCCAAAGTTTCCCTTGGATACCCCACGAAAATACACTTATCTGACTTGTACGTAAGCTTGTCCGACTGAAGTTGCTTGACAAATGCTTCACAACCCCAAATCTTAAGAAAAGACATACTCGACTTTTTGCCTATCCACATCTCATGCGGTGTTCTTTTCTACCAATTTTGATGGAACTCTGTTTAGTGTGAACGCCGCTGTTTCTAGACAATAACCCCAAAATGATAAAGGCAGATCTATCCGACTCATCATTGATCTTACCATGTCCACCAAGGTCCGATTCCGCCTTTCTGACACACCGTTCCTCTACGGCGTTCCCGGCAAACTAAGTCGTGGAACTATTCTGCAACCTTTTAGATGGTCATCAAACTCATGGATCATGTACTCGCCTCCTCGGTCTGACCGAAGAAACTTTATTTTCTTGCCGAGTTGATTCTGTACTTCATTCTGGAATTCTTTGAACTTTTCAAAGTCTTCCGACTTATGTTTCATCAAGTAGATATATCTATACTGACTCAAATCATCAGTGAAGGTACTGAAGTACTCATAACCACCCCTGGCTGTCGTGCTCATTGGTCCACATACATCACTATGTACTAGTCCCAATAAGTCGGACGCTCTTTCACAACTCTTTGCAAAAGGTGTCTTGGTCATTTTTCCGAGTAGGCAAGATTCGCTTGTCTCGAATGGCTCCAAGTTGAACGAAGTTAGGAGTCCATCATCATGGAGATTCTTCATGCGTTTCTAACTTATATGACCAACCGATAGTGCCAAAAGTAAGTCATATTCAGATCCTTTGGTTTCAACCTTTTAACATTTATGTTATAAACCGACTCACCATCAATATTCAAAATAAATAACCCGTCCTAGACGGGTGCAAAGTCGTGAAACATATCATTCAAATACAAAGAACAACCAATATTTTGATATTCGACTCATAGCCTTGCCTCATCAAACATGAAGTAGAAATAATGTTTCGACTAAGCACTAGAACATAATAACAATTATTCAGTTCCATAATGAATCTAGAAGGTAAATGAAGTTGCATCATGACGACTTCCAACATAGGAACTCTTGATTTATTGTCGACTCGAATATCAACCTCGCCTCTTGCTACGCTCCTAGTTCTTACCAGTCCCTGCAACAAGTTGCAGATGTGAATAACTGATCCGGTATCATATAACGAAGAACTATTAGGTGCATCAGCAAGATAAATGTCTATAACATTGCAAACAAGTGTACCTGAGTCAGAAGTCATACCTCCACTCTTGGCTTTGTCAGCCAAATACTTGCCGCAGTTCCTCTTCCAGTGGCCATCCGCCTTGCAGTAGAGGCAAGTGGATCCAGCTAAATGATATCGCTTAGTCCCTCAGGAAGCACTTGGGACCGGGTCCGGAGCCTGCTTTCCTCCCGACTTAGCCTTCTTCTTAGTCCAAGAACTCTTCTTGAACTTAGCCTTATTCTGCATCATCAACACTTGATTGGCGCCCTTCTTGAGATCCGCCTCTGCCTGCTTGAGCATTCCATGCAAGTCAGTGAGCTTCTTATCCATACCATGCATGTGGTAGTTCGACATGAACTGGCCATACACACTAGGAATAAACTTCAGAATTATATCCATAGCGAACTCTTCGCTAATGGTGTAGCCAAGCCTCTCTAGAGACTGCACATAACCAACCATTTTGATCACATGCGGACTCAGTGGATCACCATCCTTAAGCTTGCAACTCAGCAAAGCCTGAGAGACTTGATACCTCTCAGTCTTGGCCTGAGCCTGGAACATACTTTTTAGGCTTTCGATCATATCGTAGGCCTCAACATTCTCGAACTGCTTTGGCAAGTCCGGTTCCATGTGAGCAAGCATAAGAGAGCTAATATCCGTGGACTCATCCTTAGCCCGACGGTAGGCAATGGTGGCAGCGGCAGTCGCATTCTCATTCGGCTCATCTGGAAGTGGGTTGTCTAGGACATGGTCCTTCTTTTCTTGTTTGAAAACAATTCTCATATTTCGATACCAGTTGGTAAAATTAGTGTCGTTCAGTTTATCTTTCTCAAGAATGGTTCTCAAAGCAAAACCAGATATCTGAGAGTGACAGTTACTTGGTGCCATGATCTACAATAGAAACATGCAAAACACTTAAGACATGTATTCATAAAATAGCAAGCATTTTAAACACTTTAATATTTTATGCTCCCACTAGAACCAGCACCCCTCCGATGGTTATTTAGTGATTCACGATCCTAGATAAGCAAGTAGGCTAGTGATATTTAGCATCACCACTAGCCGCCAAGTGATCTAGGTAGACAACTCCTTGTCAATCGTATCTCGTAGGACTCCTGTTGGTTGGGTGGCATCACATGCCCCGGCTCCCGTTCGACTTTTCCCCGAGCCCCACAACCATTGTGATAGACCCGTCTAGCTTACCGAGTGTTTCCGCTGTAAGAGTCTGACTCGAACGCACCTAGTCGGAAAGAATTGGCAGCACCTTGATGGCGCCCAGTGTTGACGTGGGAGCGCTTTGTTGGAAACCTCAAGAGAATGGTGTGAAATGCACAGCAACAAGTATTCCCTCAGTAAGAAACTAAGGTTATCGAACTAGTAGGAGGAAGGAAACGTCTCAAAGGTGTTGCAAGCAACGTCAAAACCCAACATAAACTCAAGACTTTGCCCCAACGAATAGTGAGGTTCTCAAGCTCACTGGTTTGCTGTAACAAAGGATTAAATGTATGGTGTGGAAGGTGATGATGGTTTGCAGCAAGTAAACAGTAACAGTGGAAGATGTATCAATGGTAAAGATTGGACCGGGGTCCATAGTTCACTAGATGTGCTCTCCTTAGATAAACAAACATGGCATGCAGGGTAAACAAATTACAGCATGGCAATTGATAGGACTAAGCAAGGCATAACAATGCAATACTAGACAAAAAGATCCTATGAGATTCGATTGGGAAATACAACAATATACATATATCGCCATCCAACTGCATCTATGACTAGAAGTCCACCTTCAGGTTATCATCCGAAGCCCCTCCAGTATTAAGTTGCAAGCAACAGACAACTTCTTTAATAAAAGTGTGTAAGGTAAACAATCCACTTGTTACATGAACAAGAGACTGTTGTCTTCTCTCTAGTAGCAACAACACATCTACCACCGAAGAGATTTCTGTCACTTCCCTTGGTAAATATAGGCATGAACCCACTATCGAGCATAAATACCCCCTCTTGGAGTCACTAGCAACTACTTGGCCAAGATAGCTTCTAACAACGGAGATCATGCAAGATCACAAAGAACACAGACATGATAGAATCAATAAGACAAAACCATTAATCAATCTGACATAGTAATCTCAATATCCATCGGATCCCCACAAACACAACATGCATGATTACAAATAGATTAGATCTTGATCATGAATGGAGCTCACAAGATCTATACATGAAAGCACAAAGGAGGAGATACAACCATCTAGATACTACATGGACCCATAGTCCAAGGTGGAACTACTCACGCATTATACCGGAGAGAAGGCCTCTGGGATGATCTCCCCTCTGGCAGGTTGCCAGGAAGAACTTCAGATCCCCCCGATCTAGGAACGATGGTGGCGGCGGCTATAGATGGTTTCATGGATTTCTGATCGGGTGCTTAGGGTTTCTGCATCGGGGCTTATTATAGGCGAAGGGGGAGACCGAGGAGGCGGCCAAGGCCACCAAACCCTAGCCAGGCGTGGGGCTGGGCTCACCCGCGCCTGGGGTGGGTTTGGCCCCCCTGGCTGGCCCCTCCGGCTCTCCTCTGGACTTCTTGTTCCCCACGGAAAGTAATTGACTTTGACGTTTGTCCCGTCCAATTCCGAGAATATTTCTTTACTAACTTTTATGAAACCAAAAACAACAGAAAATAGGCATCTGCAACTGTTGCAACTTGTTAATACGTTAGTACCAGAAAACATGTAAAAAGCACCTCAAAGTGAGGACAAGTAATGCAAAGTAGATACTAAACAAGCATGGAGCATCAAAAATTATAGATACGTTTCCAATGTATCAGATACCACTATTGGGCCACATAGAGACAAAACAAAACTTTTTGCCCGACGCGGTGATCCCAAGATCTAGCCGAGGTAGAAGGCCACGAGGATTACCACTAGACGCACAATTGCGGATTGCTGATGAAGCGCGTCAGTTGAATGCAGTACAGTCCTCACGATCCGATCCAATCCCGATCGTCCTGGTGCTGATCGTATAGCATCACTTCTAGTATCCACACGTACAAGGAGGAGCGCCGACGGTGAAGTTCTAGGTTCGTTACGATGGCTGGACTGCTGTGGAGCTAGGGTTTCCAACGCATGGAATGACCTAACTGATCAACCCTCCTGGGTTTCTGCGCCCCACTATATATATGGAGTGAACGTGATCTCCACTCACCCGTGGCCGATTCACTAAACCCCATATAATATTAGTCACTGTGAGTCTGACTCACTGACTCAGTCCAAATCTGACTCAGGTCCAACCCAACCAGATTTCTGGTTCAGATCCAATCCGAACTTGCTTCCGCTCTTAAGTGTATGACCCCGCAGGCTCATGGAAACTTGGACATGATTGGAGTCCGACTCTCAATCGATCAGTCGGTAGCGGCTCCTAGCAGAACATGCTGACTCCCAAGTACCAAAAATTCATGACGACTTTCCTTTCCAATGTGACTTGCGTCCGAGTCCCTTTTGCCTCACGACATACCTTGTCAAACTATAGGGGAATAATTGTCATCCCTTAAATAGTCCGAGTCTCTTCTCGATTCGAGATAAGTGATTCATCCAACTAACTCTTAGTCGATCGCCTCGGTTAACACTTAACCGAGTCGTGCATGGCCCAGAGAATATCTCTCCAAGTGGAGGGGCAAAATCCCATCTTGGTCATTCACATAATGCAGCTTGATTCTCAGTCGACTCGAACTCTGCCATTATTACTGCATAGTTACGGATCAGCATTTGACAGAACCTAAGTCGGTGATCCTCAACTCAGACTGTGCAATAACCTCAGGTCTAAGGATTACATTGATTGAGATATACAAATGACAACTTGTTCGTTGTACCTCAATATGGGTCAATCCGACTCGATAAACTCTTTAGCCGAATCATCAAAATGGCACCTCCATGCCCATGAAAAGTGGAACCGAGTCATCGGCCGACTTTCACATTGGACTAAGTTATTTGTCCAGCACAACCTCTATGACCAAGGATATTTAGTAGCAACAACATGAATGTATAGTTCCACCATAGAATCACATATTCAATGATACACATTACATGTTTTTACAAGGACAACTTAATACCTATATGACCAAGGTTTTTTATTTTTTTAGTTTTCTCATATTAGTATATACTTTTACTAAGAAAGTATAATATATCAAAAACAATATATTATTTGGTGTCTACTAATACATAAGAAACTATAATATATTATTACTATATACTCTCTTATTTCCTCTCGTGCTCGTTTTCCAAGCAAACCCTAGACGTTGGCCCCGCGAATTTACCCACCATAGACTTCTCCGTATGAGGGTTGACCAATGGACTTTACTATTGGTTTAGTGTTTTTTAGGCCATACCTACATGGAAAACCAAGGTTGGGACCATGGTTCCACCGGTTTCCTAGTGGTCTACCCCTAAACCGAGGACCCTAGTGGTCTACCCCTATAGCTTTCCTCCGTACGGGGTAGCCAGATGGACTTCTCCATTTGTTTTGGTTTGTTTAGGAAATTTGTAGATGGAAAGCAAAGGTTGGGCCTACTTTGCCATAAAATAGGCTCCGGTTGTCCTATGACGGGAGTTTCTAGTAAAGATCTCGAATTTACTAAGTGTTAACGCCTGTCCGAGAAGGGTGGCACACTTAGGACCTGCACATGGCACCTACCAACCTTGCACCACTCTCACACACATATGCTAAGGACACATGCAAGTTCTCATGTGATTCCGATGCTCCGGCGGTCTTCGTTCGGCGAAACCCTAGACCGGGGGCCTTGCAGGTCTACCCCCGTAGCATTGTCTGTATGAGGGTTGGAAAATTTAATTTCTGGTGGGTTAGGTTTATTTAGGTCATAGCTACATGGAAAAACAAGCCTAGGCCCAAGGTTCCACCGTTTTGCCTCCGTTTGACCCGTAGCGGGAGTTTCCTCCTACAGGTCTAGCACACCACTCTAAGTGTTATCGCATGCGCCGTAGATGGTCACTTGCATTGAATCTATGAAGAAACATCATATTTTGAGTCTAAAAATGATTTTTTTTCAAAAAATCATGAGCATTAGATTATGTACATGTAGTTCAAACCGGACCCACTTCCTATCGATTCTGCATACATTTGTATTTTTCACCAGGGGTAGATAGGAAGGTTTGAGATACCCCTGTTGGGACATTGTCCATGTAAGGTGGTCTAGTATTTTTGAAAAATATGATGGTACCATTTTAAAACTATCATTTGGTGGTTGCTTCACAAAATGCCCCGTTTTTTGTGCTCGAAAAATGGAAAATGGCTTTTCCATATGACAAAAAGGAAAACTTCCTCCTGCAATATTGTTCATGATCCCATGTGCACATTCATGCACAATATAGGCATATTATCACAAACTATGCCCTGATTCTAGCCATAACATTGGCAATTTGACCCAAAAGCCAGGAACCATTGAACATGATAGGTCATTTTGTGAAGGGTTTTTTGAGACATAATCAATTTACCAAGTTTGGTATTTTTCCTTCCAATTATTTCACATAATATGACACCACGTGAAGGATTTACATTGTTCGGACCGTTTTTGAATTTCTTATGCCCGTTTCAATAGTATCTAGTTTCAAAATATGGTCGGATCATCTACCCCCCTAGACATTCTTCTGATAGAGTTAGCCCGGCGTAGCTCTCTCTTGTTTTGTTTTTGTTTAGGTCATATGATGATGTAAAACCATGTTGGGTCACAAGGCGCGGCAGTATCCTACCCGGTTTCACCGAAATAGGGAGTTTCCCCCTTATATAAGTTCAGAACCTTCGCTTTTTGGTTACAGCGCATGCATGCGAAATGGGACACATGCACCTGGGTACTATGTTTTGCATGTTTCAACATAACATCACACTTCCATGCATGTGCTAGGGTCACATGCAAGTTCTTGAGGTATTCCGATGCCCCAGAGCGTGGTTTGCTACGGGGAACCCTGATCTGTGGGCCTCAGATCGTCTACCCCCTAGACGTTCTTCTGATAGGGGTAGCCCGGTGTATCTCTCTCTCTTGTTTTGTGTTTTCTTAGGTCATATGATGATGTAAAACCATGTTGGTTCACAAGGTGCGGCAGTATCCTACCCGGTTTCATCGGAAGAGGGAGTTTCCCCCTTATTTAAGTCTAGAACCTTTGCTTTTAGGTTAGAGCGCATGCATGCGAAGGGGGACACATGCACCCGGGTACTAGGATTTTCATGTTTCAATATAACACCACAATTACATGCATGTGCTAGGGCCACATGCCAGTTCTTGAGGTATTCCAATGCCCCGGAGCGCGGTTTGCTGCGGAACCCTGATTTGTGGGCCTCGTATCGTCTACCCCCCTAGACGTTATTTTAAAAGGGGTAGCCCGGTGTAGATCTCTTTTGTTTTGTGTTTTTTTAGGTCATATGATGATGTAAAACCATGTTGGTTCACAAGGTGCAGCAGTATCCTACCCGGTTTTACCAGAACGAGGAGTTTCCCCCTTATATAAGTCCAGAACCTTTGCTTTTAGGTTACAGCGTATGCATGCAAAGGGGAAAACATGCACCCGGGGACTTGGTTTTGCATGTTGCAACATAACACCACACTTCCATGCATGTGCTAGGTCCACATGCAAGTTCTTGAGGTATTCTGATGCCCTAGAGCGCGGTTTCCTACGGAACGCTGACCTGTGGGCCTCAGATCATCTACCCCCTAGACGTTCTTCTGATAGGGGTAGCGCGGTGTAGCTGTATCTTGTTTTGTGTTTTTTAGGTCATATGATGATGTAAAACCATGTTGGTTCACAAGGTGCGGCAGTATCCTACTCGGTTTCACCAGAATGGGGAGTATCCCCCTTATATAAGTCTAGAACCTTCGCTTTTAGGTTACATCGCATGCATGCAAAGGGGAACA
This sequence comes from Avena sativa, assembly GCA_916181665.1. Lineage (NCBI taxonomy): Eukaryota > Viridiplantae > Streptophyta > Magnoliopsida > Poales > Poaceae > Avena > Avena sativa. The sequence continues at coordinate 177,432,531 of OV702284.1, read as the reverse complement.
CATGCACCCGGGGAATAAGTTTTGCATATTTCAACATGACACCACACTTCCATGCATGTGCTAGGGCCACATGCAAGTTCTTGAGGTATTCCCACCCCCCGAAGTGCGATTTGCTACGGAATCCTGATCTGCGGGCATCGCATCGTCTACCCCTAGACATTCTTCTGATAGGGGTAGCCCGACATATATCTCTCTTGTTTTGTGTTTTTTTAGGTCATATGATAATGTAAAACGATGTTGGTTCACAAGGTGTAGCAGTATCCTACCTGGTTTCACCGGAATAGGGAGTTTCCCCCTTATATAAGTCCAAAACCTTCGCTTTTAGGTTACAGCGCATGCATGCGAAGGGGGACACATGCACTCTAGGACTAGGTGTTGCATGTTTCAACATAAGACCACACTTACATGCATATTCTAGGGACACATGCAAGTTCTTGAGGTATTCCGATGCCTCGAAGCACGGTTTTGCTGCGGAACCCTGATCTGTGGGCCTCAGATCGTCTACCCCCCTAGACGTTCTTCTGATAGGGGTAGCCCGATGTAGCTCTCTCTTGTTTTGTGTTTGTTTAAGTCGTATGATGATGTAAAACCATGTTGATTCACAAGGTGCAGCAGTATTCTACCCGGGTTTCACCGGAACAGGGAGTTCCCCCTTATGTAAGTCCAGAACCTTCGCTTTTAGGTTACAGCTCTTGCACGCGAACGGGTACACATGCAACCGGGGACTAGGTTTTGCATGTATCGACATAACACCACACTTCCATGCATCTGCTAGTGCCACATGCAAGTTCTTGAGGAATTTCGACGTCCTGGAGCGCGGTTTGCTACGGAACCCTTCTCTGTGGGCCTCTGATCGTCTACCCCCTAGATGTTCTTCTGATAGGGGTAGCTCGGCGTAGCTCTATCTTGTTTTGTATTTTTAGGTCATATGATGATGTAAAACCATGTTGGTCCACAAGGTGCGGTAGTATCCTACCCGGTTTCACCGGAACAAGGAGTTCCCCCTTATATAAGTCTAGAACATTTGATTTTAGGTTAGCGCATGCATGCGAAGGGGGACACATGCACCAGAGGACTAGGTTTTGCATGTTTCAACATAACACCACACTTCCATGCATGTGATACGGCCACATGCACATTCTTGAGGTATTCTGACGCCCCGGAGTGCGGTTTGCTGCGGAACCCTGATCTGTGGACGTCGGATCGTCTACCCCCCTAGACGTTCTTATGATAGGGGTAGCCCGGCGTATCTCTCTGTTGTTTTGTTTTTGTTTAGGTCATATGATGATGTAAAACCATGTTGGTTCACAAGGTGCGGCAGTATCCTACCCGGTTTCACCGGAACGGGGAGTTTCCCCCTTGTATTAGTCCAGAACCTTCGCTTTTAGGTTGCAGCACATGCATGCGAAGGGGGACACATGCACGTAGGGACTAGGTTTTCCATGTTTCATCATAACACCACACTTACATGCATTTTCTAGGGACACATGCAAGTTCTTGAGGTATTCCGACGCTGAGAGCACGGTATACTGCGGAACCCTAATCTATGGGCCTCAGATCGTCTACCCCTAGACGTTCTTCTGACATGGGTAGGTGCGGTGACCCAGCATATCACTGCATGATGTAGTACACTATATTCGTGGATATAACACCAATGAAACCCCGTTCACTAGTATTACATCCCTCAAAGTGGTACAACAGAAACACAGCAGGTCCAAGACATGACTATAGGTGACAACTCAACTCTTTACACAAGATCTAGAAAACACTCTAGGTGAAAGAGAGAGAAAGAAACTTCTTAAAAAGAAGAATCAGAAATAAACAACTCCAAAACTATAATACTATTAAGACTAGTATGTTAACTAATGGTCTTGCATTGCTGCTATTGCAATACACTACATAAATGGGTTCTATGGCTAGAGATTCTATTCTTATCTAATCAGCATCTTCGTCTTCACTTGGGTTGATGTATATGTTGACTTTCTTGACTTCATTGAAGAGCTTTAGCTTTTGATGATGATTTCTAGAGCATGAATTGATGTAGTCATCGTCTATACTGGCTTTAGAACCTAGCAAGGGTTAAGAAGATACTTTGAGTACAAGCGTACTCAGCAAGTTCACTAGAAAAGGAGCGTTTGATGCACTATATCTACAGCCACAGACCGTAGGTCGTAGGCAATGCAAGTTTTCGTAAACATTTCTTCAAAGGTTGCTTTTATTCTGAAAAGCTATGTCTGTCAGTCTTCACGGGTTTACCAGAACGTTCATGGAGTTCCTTTCCCGCCGTGTTCGCAGCTCCTTCCCAGAACAGGGAGTATCAAGTTACAGTTCTTACACTCTGCAGAGGTGCGTTACTTTACCCATGAGAGATCAAATCCTTGTTTCACAACCGGGCGATCTTTCCCGTCCACACTTCCTATGGTGTGGGGCCCAGTAGATGATCCAAGCCAATCACTGCCCCCTTCGCGACCTCGCATGCCTCCTTGGTGTACACCATGCCCACATATTGAATTACGGCAATGGTTTGTACAGATCATTAGATGCCAGAACTATCGTGGGACGTTGAGGGCTCCCACCCATATGCTGCATATCCTCTACGAATTACCAATTAAATATGCATGCTACGAGGATAACAGCCACGACCTGCACATCCGGCTACATGCGAGAGGAAGAAGATACAGCTGACTTCTCCGTCCCATTCCAACTCTCATGGTTAACGTGTGATATACGGCGCAAGAATCACTGGCGACATTGGTTGTTAAGTCCTAGATAATATGTTCCTTTACCACCGGAACTTTCATAGTAGGTTATTACCTCATGGTAAATAACCTATAATCACATTATTATGAAAATAGTGTTTTTGGACCTTTTTCAAATGCAGGTGATGACAACACAGGATTTGTAAAATACTTTACAGAAAATAACCAGAGGACATGAGCAAGTGTGAACTTGCCTTTTGTGATTGCAATATTATGCACTCACGGTCTTCAAGACAATATAAGATCCAATATGTAGTGGTCCCAACCTTTAATAAGGTAGAGATCCCTGTGTTTACAATGCTAGTCCCTAGATCAATAGCTAGCATCCACAGTTGAGATGTAATATCAAGAAACAAAGGTCATAATACAACTTTATAACCAGGAATAAAATAATTTATTACATCTTACATAGCTCATTTGGCTATCTCATTACAATGCAACAGGATATAACAATAGCATGGGGTCCTTCATCTTCAAAGTGCCACAGGCAGTCATGTTGGTTGTAGACTTGTAATCCTAATCAATAAACTTCACTAACATCAGAAAAACCTGCAACATAATAAGTTACAGCCACAAGGGTCAATACATTTGAATTGTATTGGCAAGTGATACTATGGTAGTATAGTGGAGTCTATCATCTATATTCATTTGGCTAAGTGGAGCTTAGTCTTGCTTTGCTCAAAATAGGTTTTACCTATCAGTTGAAAACACTAAGTTTTTCTTTGACAAAATCTTTCCCAAGGAACCACCAATAGAAATTGGTGAACCTTCACCCTTGTTCATTCACAAGTTTTTACTTATAAATTGGGATGAGGAGATTCTTGATAGATTCCATGCCTTGATGCTCAAACTGTCCTTTGCCAGGGACATGGCTAAGTACTTAGATTTTACACTCTACAGAGGTGGTGCACTTTCCCCACAAGACTTGGTTTCACCAAGACAAGATCTTTCAGAAGCCTTCCCTTAGACCAGAATGGACGCGTTCCAACCTATCATCCCCTACCACCAACTGTCCATTTGGCTAAGTTATTGCAACATATATGATCCAGGCAGAGCCCATAATGCCAAGTGGCTGCACTTGAAGCTTCTCAACATTTGACATCTCAAATCTCTTTGTTCCTTGGTGGCCATCCACAAGTGAGATACACAAGGTAAACCATAGACATGGGCCTTGTGTAACCACTCAACATAAACCATTCCTTCCATTCCACCCAGGTGATTCATTCACTTAGTTGTTTTATTAAACAAAACACAAGTCCTTGACTTAGAAATATTCCATAGCATGAAATATAATCCACCCTTGTTTTCTACTAGCTAAGCTAAGCATGATAGAAGTAGGAATCTTAACTTAGGAAATTTCTACTAAGGTTTCATCTACTAGGATTTCCCATGGCATAGTTTATACTTAGCAAAATTCCATGCAAGTCTTACTTAGAAATATCACTAATGCATAGTGAACATAATGGGACAAAAGTATGGAGCATCACTTGCCTTTTTGGTAGAGAATATAAGTTCACTCCTTGATCTTGCAATATTCACACTCTTCAAATCACTACAATTCAATCAAGCAAGCAATATTTCAATCTACCATTCAAGCAACATCACATAAAATAATAGAAACAAAGCAATGCATGCAAGCATGCTAAAGATTGTTTTATTTGTAAAAGTGGTTTCTAATGGGTTATAAACATTCTAAAACACTTATTGGTCATTTTATAAGGGTCGAAAAACCATTTGCAAAAGATTTTACTTATAAACCATTTTAAACCAAATCAATATTTTATGTGGTTGAAAATGTCTTTAACAAAGTAATAATCTATAGGGTTCTTCAAAATATATTTTTAACTCATAAAACCTTGTGTTTAGGGTTAGAGAGTTTAAACCAAAACATTTCCCAAAGGTTTCCTCAAAAAGCATTTTTAATAAATAAACATTATTTTTATTTGACTAGAAATGCTTTAAATCAAAGATTTACTCTTTAGCTTTACCAAATACATTTTAAAATCCATGAGTTGGTTTCTAAGGTCAGTAGGTTCAAATCAATCCAAGTTCCAAAGATTTTATCACAAAAATAGTTTTAGAATGAATTTTATATTCTAAATATGCCTACACAAGTTTCCGCAAAAATAATCATTTTAACAGAAGAAATTTACTAAAAAAAGTGCATGGTTAGAAAGTAATTGTCTTGCTGATTCCATTGATATAAAATTTGCAAAATTTGGACGTGTCGATCAAAAGTTATGAATTTCGCAAACTTGAACATATAATAGATCATTTCTGGTTTTTATTCAAACAGACTGGCCACGTGTCTTGTTCCTATTCGCCAGTACCGTTTCGCGCGGATCGACTAACATGGGCCGCTAGATCTAATGCAAATATCACGGCACAGATCAAAAGATACCTCTTCGCTTGGGTTCTATTGTATCCACTGGATGATGATCTAACGGTCTAAAACAATTATCCCTAAACGGGCGGCGCTAGCAGCGGCGCGGTCAGACGATGCAGTCGACGGTGATTTAGGAAGCAAGGGAGACAGAGGAGTAGCTCACCGGAATCTCCACGATGTAATGATGCTCAACGTGTTCGCGAGGAGGCAAGGGGCGCATGAGGTCGAACGTAATTGCTCGCCGGAGTTCGTGGAACCGTCGGGTGTGCTCAGACAATGTTGAAGACGAGGCTTCAAAGCATGCCAGAGAAAAAGGAAAGCATGGTTAGATGCGCGGGAGAGTGGTGAGTGTAGGAGGGTCATCCAGAGATGGAGGGGGAGACGTGGCTTACAGGGAGGCGTCGCCGGAGTTGAAGCAGACATCGGCGTTTGCTCAGTGATGATGTTGTCGACGAAGAAGAGCACGCACGGATGAACGGGCGACACTGGGAGGTGCGCCAGAGACTGGGGATCACGCTCGCGTTAACTAGGAGGCGAGAGAGGGTTAGACGGTGCCGTAATCTTCACCGGAGCTTGCCGGAGGCAGTGATGGTTCCGAGCAAAATTGGAGCAACCTGGTGGCTCTCTAGTGGCGCTGGTTGGGGGGAAAGGGAGAGAGGAGCATGGCAATTAAGTATGCGCGGTCAGGGGGGATTAATGGAGACAGTAACGCGTATTGACGCTGTCTTCAACGGCCAGAAACGGCCGGCGAGGTTAGCGCGGGTGGGGAAGATGCTGAGGTGGCGATGGGGTCCGCTTGTCGGTTAAAGAGAGAGGGGGAAGGTGGGTCCAGGCAGTCAGTGGGTTTGCGGGTTCCTTCTGTGGTGAGAAAAACGCTTCGGTGGAGAGAGGATAGAGGTGGGATGCTGGGCCTAGACTGGGCTTTGCCGGGCTGGGCTGCTTTGTTTTATATTTTTTCTTCTCATATTTATTTTTATTTTTCCAATTCTTTTATTCTGTTTTGATTTTGTTTAATCAATTCAAACATTCATTTGAAATCAAACTTTTGCCAAACTTTGTGAATAATCAAACACTGTTTATTAACACATTCTAAAGTCAAATTTAGAATAAACCTTTTATTCTTTTTAGGGTCTTTTAATTATTTAAATTAGGCCCTTGCATTTAATCAAATAAGATTTAATAAAACTCCATTTGAGATCTAAATCTTTCCAAATCTTTTCAGTAGGTTTTATTTATCTATTAGGGTGTTAAATAATTCACCTTGAACTATTTGGAATATTTTTAATATGATTTGTTAATCATTTTAATTTGGGTACTTGTTTTTATTCTAATGAAAATAATTATGGGTTTTATTCCATTAATTTTATTTGATTTCTTTGATCCCATTTAAGTTAATTAAACAACTTTTATTCCACTTTGGTAAATTACAAATTCTATTTTCCCATGATTTAATTAATCAATTCTAATAGGGATTTTATCTTTATTCAAATAGAATAGGATTTGGTTAATGCCCTTTTAATAAATTTGAAAACTCTTTATCCATTATTTTATTTGGATTTGGATTATATTCATTCCATTTGCTTATGGTCTTGGCCAAGTTTTAATTTTGTCTTTAAATATTCCTCATTTCATATTTCTATCTTTATCTTATAAAACCCATATCTTTTTATTTATAGATCCAAACTTGGTGATTTCAATTTGTAAAATCTTATTTGATATTTATTTATCACTTTAAATATCTTTAGGATTATTTGCTCACCATTTGGTATGGATTTTAGATAAGTGCTTTATTAGCTTTGGAAATTAATTTTCCTTATCTTATTAAATTCATAAGATTTTATCTATGGTTCCAAATTAAGTGAAACCAATTCACATGGTTTTATAATATTTCTATTTGTCATTCTTGATCATTTTGAAATTTTTGTTTGACAAATTTTATATGGATCAAATCCATAGGCTTAGAGATAACTTGGAAATGTTTTTGTTCCATTAAGGTTTCAGGGTTTTGGTTTATTTCTCAAGTGTTTAAATTTCAAGATGCATTTATGAAGAATGAAATCCACTTGATTTGAATTTTAGTTGGATTCAAACATCCAAAGTTTGTTTAAGATGGTATTTAAGTTTCTATTTAGAAACAAAAAGTTTCTTTTCACCCTAATTTTCAACAATTATTTATTTTGTTTATTTATTTTTCACATTACAAGATTTGGAAAATCTTGGGATGTGACAGGATACCATCCTTAAAATAAATCTCGTCCCGATATTTGGGAAGGGTAGGGTTACAAGTTGGCTCAAAGCAACTAGGGTACTACCACCCTTAAAAATTTTCCAACTAGATTACATCTTGGCTTGCTTGGGATTTTGATGAAGCTTCTCTAGGCAAACATCTGCATAGTGTCCTTTGTTTCCACACTTTAAACATGTGACAAGGCTGAGATCTTCATAGGCTTTATCTTGTGCTTCATCTTTTCTGGACAATTGCTTGCATAATGTCCTTGGTTTCCACAATTGTAACATGTGACAAGATTGAGTTCTTCACGTATCTTCTGGGGACAAGTTGATATATAATGGCCTATCTCTTTGCAGTTGTTGCACCACACTTGGTTAATCTCCTTATATTTTTGTTTCTTCTCAGGACATTCATTGGCATAGTGTCCCATCTCTTTGCAATGGCAACATTGCACTTGGCTTTTGTCTTTCTTCTTCTTGGGTTTCTCCAAAGCTAGGAGTGCTTCTAGTTCATGCTCTTCATATATTATCTCAAAGGTGGGAAAGTTTCCTAGTCTCCTTGACCTTTTCCTTGGATAATAGATATGTCTCCTCTTTGGTCCTCAAATTGAGTCATACTGCATGGAGGTGCAAGCTGAGATTTTCCTTTTTCTTCATCCTTCTCGGTAGAAGTTGTTCCCTCATGGAAGTCTACAATCTGTTGTTGCACTCCACCTTGTTTCCTTTGTTGAACTATGGAATAGATGGGGCATTGGATAGGGACATGATTATTTCCTTCACATAGAAAACAAGTAGCTTGAGTTGTGGGGCATTGATTTGTTGGATGTTTCTATTCACAATTGGGGCATTGATCTTCATGCTCATTGGAAGTGTGATCCTTGTCTCCACAAATATTACATGCTTGGGTTCCTTCTAGAATATCATCACTGACATCCTTGTTGTCACAAATTCCTTGGGAAGGGTTGTATCCTATGTTGATCATTTGATTTGTCACCTTATGCAACAATTGGGTTTGGGTTTCCAAAAACCTTTGTATGGTTGGGTCTAACTCATTGTTATTGGCCTAAAATTGAGCTGTCACTTGGTTCAACTGGGTTTGGGTTACTATGAGTTCTCTCATGTTGGTCTCTTGGTTGTTGTTGTTTTCACCATTCTTGATGTTGGAGTCTCTTGGAGTAGTCATCTGTTTGGGTTGGATTGGGATTAGAATGGGCAAGATATTTCTAAGGAAATAATTCTAATCACACACATCACAATTCGCACAAGTAATGCAAGCAATCACAAACAAACATTCCACTCAATCAAAGTTCCAAGCACATTTTTAGGCAATAAAATATTTTTGTTACACCACATAAGTTGGTGTGTTTAATTTAAACTAAACATGGTGGTCCAACTATATGGTTCACTTGAGATTATTCCATCCTTCTTAGTTGATTCTTCTTGAATGAGATCATGGTTTCCTTGGGAAAATTCTTGTGTCTGGGTCACAAAACTTCAAAGGTGATGATGATTCCCTCTAGGTAGTATTTCCTTAGTCTTCAATTCTTGAGCAATATTTCTTGTCTCACTTGTAGTCCTTAGTGATATCCAAGTTGAAGTCCTTGTTGAAAATAAAGCTGAAGTATTTGGTCATGGAAGAGGCTTTGTCCATCAAGTTTTGAAAAAGGAAGAGATGTAGAATCAAAACCAAAGTGGTTGAGGAAAGAGTATACAAGATTGTTTGTAAATAAGTTTTGGAACAAATACAACTCCTATTTTTCTAAGGGGTTTTGTCCAATCCTAGGGTTACAATCCTACAGGCAACACAATGCTCTGATACCATCTGTAGTGGTCCCAACCTTTAATAAGGTATAGATCCCTGTGTTTACAATGCTAGTCCCTGGATCAATAGCTAGCACCCATAGTTAAGATGTAATATCAAGAAACAAAGGTCATAATACAACTTTATAACCAGGAATAAAATAATTTATTGCATCTTACATAGCTCATTTGGCTATCTCATTACAATGCAGCAGAATATAACAATAGCATGGGGTCCTTCATCTTCAAAGTGCCACAGGCAGTCATGTTGGTTGTAGACTTGTAATCCTAATCAATAAACTTCACTAACATCAAACAAAAACCTACAACATAATAAGTTACAACCACAAGGGTCAATACATTTGAATTGTATTGGCAAGTGATATTATGGTAGTATAGTGGAGTCCATCATCTATATTCATTTGGCTAAGTGGAGCTTAGTCTTGCTTTGCTCAAAATAGGTTTTACCTATCAGTTGAAAACACTAAGTTTTTCTTTGACAAAATCTTTCCGAAGGAACCACCAATAGAAATTGGTGAACCTTCACCCTTGTTCATCCACAAGTTTTTACTTAGAAATTGCAATGAGGAGATTCTTGATAGCTTCCATGCCTTGATGCTCAAACTATCCTTTGCCAGGACATGGCTAAGTACTTAGATTTTACACTCTGCAGAGGTGGTGCACTTTCCCCACAAGACTTGGTTTCACCAAGACAAGATCTTTCAGAAGCCTTCCCTTAGACCAGAATGGACGCGTTCCAACCTATCATCCCCTACCACCAACTGTCCATTTGGCTAAGTTATTGCAACCTATATGATCCAGGCAGAGCCCATAATGCCAAGTGACTGCACTTGAAGCTTCTCAACATTTGACATCTCAAATCTCTTTGTTCCTGGGTGGCCATCCACAAGTGAGATACACAAGGTAAACCATAGAAATGGGCCTTGTGTAACCACTCAACATAAACCATTCCTTCCATTCCACCCAGGTGATTCATTCACTTAGTTTTTATTAAACAAAACACAAGTCCTTAACTTAGAAGTATTCCATAGCATGAAATATAATCCACCCTTGTTTTCTACTAGCTAAGCTAAGCATGATAGAAGTAGGAATCTTAACTTAGGAAATTTCTACTAAGGTTTCATCTACTAGGATTTCCCATGGCATAGTTTACACTTAGCAAAATTCCATGCAAGTCTTACTTAGAAATATCACTAATGCATAGTGAACATAATGGGACAAAAGTATGGAGCATCACTTGCCTTTTTGGTAGAGAATATAAGTTCACTCCTTGATCTTGCAATATTCACACTCTTCAAATCACTACAATTCAATCAAGTAAGCAATATTTCAATCTACAATTCAAGCAACATCACATAAAATAATAGAAACAAAGCAATGCATGCAAGCATTCTAAAGATTGTTTTATTTGGAAAAGAGGTTTCTAATGGGTTATAAACATTCTAAAACACTTATTGATCATTTTATAAGGGTGGCAAAACCATTTGCAAAAGATTTTACTTATAAACCATTTTAAACCAAATCAATATTTTATGTGGTTGAAAATGTCTTTAACAAAGTAATAATCTATAGGGTTCTTCAAAATATATTTTTAACTCATAAAACCTTGTGTTTAGGGTTAGAGAGTTTAAACCAAAACATTTCCCAAAGGTTTCCTCAAAAAGCATTTATAATAAATAAACATTATTTTTATTTGACTAGAAATGCTTTAAATCAAAGATTTACTCTTTAGCTTTACCAAATACATTTTAAAATCCATGAGTTGGTTTCTAAGGTCAGTATGTTCAAATCAATCCAATTGCCAAATATTTTATCACAAAAATAGTTTTAGAATGAATTTTATATTCTAAATATGCCTACACAAGTTTCTACAAAAACAATCATTTTAACAGAGGAAATTTACTAAACAAAGTGCATGGTTGTAAAGTAATTGTCTTGCTGATTCCATCGATATAAAATTTGCAAAATTTGGACGTGTGGATAAAAATTTATGAATTTTGCAAACTTGAACATCTAATAGATCATTTCTGGTTTTTATTCAAACAGACTGGCCACATGTCTTGTTCCTATTCACCAGTACCGTTTCGCCCGGATCGACTAACGTGGGCCACTGGATCTAATGCAAATCTCACAGCACAGATCAAAAGATACCTCTTCGCTTGGGTTCTATCGTATCCACTGGATGATGATCTTGTCTAAAACAACTATCCCTAAACGGGCGGCGCTAGCAGCGGCGACAGGCGGCGGCGCGGTTAGACGATGCAGTCGCCGGCGATTTAGGAAGCAAGGGAGATAGAGGAGTAGCTCATCAGAATCGCCACGACGTACTGATTCTCAACGTGTTCGCGAGGAGGCAAGGGGCGCACGAGGTCGAACGTAATTGCTCGCCGGAGTTCGTGGAACCGTCGGGTGTGCTCAGACGATGTTGAAGACGAGGCTTCAGAGCATGCCAGAGAAAAAGGAAAGCATGGTTAGATGCGCGGGAGAGTGGTGAGTGTAGGAGGGTCATCCAGAGATGGAGGGGGAGACGTGGCTTATAGGGAGGCGTCGCCGGAGTTGAAGCAAACGGCAGCGTTTGCTCAGTGATGATGTTGTCGACGAAGCAGAGCATGCACGAATGAATGGGCGACACTGGGAGGTGTGCCAGAGACTAGGGATCACGCTCGCGTGAACTAGGAGGCGATAGAGGGTCAGATGGCGCCGGAATCTTCACCGGAGCTTGCCGGAGGCAGTGATGGTTCCGAGAAAAATTGGAGCAGCCTGGTGGATCTCTGGTGGCGCTGGTTGGGGGGAAAGGGAGAGAGGAGCATGGCGATTAAGTATGCGCAGTCAGGGGGGATTAATGGAGACAGTAACGCATATTGACGCTGTCTTCAACAGCCAGAAACGGCCGGCGAGGTTAGCGCAGGTGGGGAAGATGCTGAGGTGGCGATGGGGTCCGCTTGTCGGTTAAAGAGAGAGGGGGAAGGTGGGTCCAGGCAGTCAGTGGGTTTGCGGGTTCCTTCTGCGCTGAGAAAAACGCTTCAGTGTAGAGAGGAGAGAGGTGGGCTGCTGGACCTGGACTGGGCTTTGCCGGGCTGGGCTGCTTTGTTTTATATTTTTTCTTCTCCTGTTTATTTTTATTTTTCCAATTCTTTTATTCTATATTGATTTTGTTTAATCAATTCAAACATTCATTTGAAATCAAACTTTTTCCAAACTTTGTGAATAATCAAACACTGTTTATTAACACATTTTGAAGTCAAATTTAGAATAAATCTTTTATTCTTTTTAGGGTCTTTTAATTATTTAAATTAGGCCCTTGCATTTATTCAAATAAGATTTAATAAAACTCCATTTGAGATCTAAATCTTTCCAAATCTTTTCAGTAGGTTTTATTTATCTATTAGGGTGTCAAATAATTCACCTTGAATTATTTGGAATATTTTTTATATGATTTGTTAATCATTTTAATTTGGGTACTTGTTTTTATTCTAATGAAAATAATTATGGGTTTTATTCCATTAATTTTATTTGATTTCTTTGATCCCATTTAAGTTAATTAAACAACTTTTATTCCATTTGGGTAAATTACAAATTCTATTTTCCAATGATTTAATTATTCAATTCTAATAGGGATTTTATCTTTATTCAAATAGAATAGGAATTGGTTAATGCCCTTTTACTAAATTTGAAAACTCTTTATCCATTATTTTATTTGGATTTGGATTATATTCATTCCATTTGCTTATGGTCTTGGCCAAGTTTGAATTTGGTCTTTAAATATTCCTCATTTAATATTTCTATCTTATAAAACCCATATCTTTTTATTTATAGATCCAAACTTGGTGATTTCAATTTGTAAAATCTTATTTGATATTTATTTATCCCTTTAAATATCTTTAGGATTATTTGCTCACCATTTGGTATGGATTTTAGATAAGTGCTTTATTAGCTTTGGAAATTACTTTTCCTTATCTTATTAAATTCATAAGATTTTATCAATGGCTCCAAATTAAGTGAAACCAATTCATAAGGTTTTATAATATTTCTATTTGTCATTCTTGATCATTTTGAAATGTTTGTTTGACCAATTTTATATGGATCAAATCCATAGGCTTAGAGATAACTTGGAAATGTTTTTATTCCATTAAGGTTTTAGGGTTTTGGTTTATTTCTCAAGTGTTTAAATTTCAAGATGCATTTATGAAGAATGAAAACCACTTGATTTGAATTTTAGTTGTATTCAAACATTAACCAAAGTTTTTTTAAGATGGGATTTTAAGTTTCTATTTAGAAACAAAAAGTTTCTTTTCACCCTAATTTTCAACAATTATTTATTTTGTTTATTTATTTTTCACATTACAAGATTTGAAAAGTCTTGGGATGTGACACAATATCTAAAATTAGCATCATTGTTCCGGTAAGGACTAATGTTTTAAAGAAGCAAGATGCTATTATGCATAAGTAACGTAATGCAATTTCATAAACTCGAATCCCGGGGATAACGTTGATCTAGGGGTTGGAAACTAGAAATGGTTACTTTAGAATGTGTTGTCGTTTTAGATAAGTTTCATACTTGTGCTTCTTATTAGGCTTGTGAGTATGTGTGAAACAACATATAAACATAATGGCATACAACAAGAAGATATACTAATGAGATGTGCTACTCAAGGACTGCATATATGAGAATTATCTTATCTACAAGTTTTACTTTGCAAGTAATGATATTTATTAGGAACTTAAGTGTTAACAATACTAGGTATATAAGTAAAGCTTAATGTAATGTGATTATTATTAATTTTCATTTGATGTTTGAAGTGGCAAAAAGAATAAAATTTGAAGAAAATATTTCTTTTCTAAGGTTTACACAATCTTTGTGGTTAATGAGTTGTGGTCGATATTTTTTGTGCTTTCTTGAATAGTTTGGACTTGATATGCTTTACGACTCAATTATAACAGACCAAATTTAACTATAAAACACATAATAAAGTCTTTATCCTAATATTTAAAGTCTTGTGGACTAAAGTTAACTTTAAATACATAGATAGACTTATGGTGTATTACTTATGATACTTGTATCTTCTTCACTTTATATTGTTTTCTTCAAGTTACTTAAGAATGATTATACTTTTATTTGGTGTAGTGGTTTCTTGATTTTTAAATAAAATAGAATCATTTATATTTTTGTGAATGAATGGTTATAATTGGTAATCAGGAAAATGACATTACTTATCTACTTATGGTTCATTATAGGGTTGTGATTTGTTTATAAACTTGTGGTTAAAGTAAAGGAATAGGTTTTATCTCATTACAAATTATTCTTGGAGATTTTATATTAAATAAGAATCCTTTGATAAAATAATCTACACTTATTGTTGAAGGATAATTCAACCAAATTGCATTTAGAATGTGTTGAACCATTTTGACTTCATATTATCAATCTTTAAGACCATTACTATTTGTTAGACTCAATTGGCTAATTTTAGAAGTATTAGTAATTTTTATTTACCCTTATCTTAATTATCAATTAAGGAAATGGTTAAAATCCAAGTTGTTAAAGTGTTTGAATTATTTTATTTACCTCAAAATTGGAATATCATATTTTTAACATGTAGGTATTATTTTTGTGATCATATAGGTATATTACATTTATTTTTGTGATTTGTAAATAATAAGATATGATTTTTATAATATTTATTACTTTTTAAATAATTAATAAATAACAAATAATTACTTAAGTTAAATAATAATATAATATTATAGTTTAAAAGTATTTTTTTAAAGATTTTTGGGTATTTTATTTATATTTTTACCATTAACCAATACTAAAATATGAATTATCAAAGTTTTATTACTTATAAATTCTTTATTAAATAATAATTATTTAAATTGTTAAAATAAATATGTTTGATAATAGTTTAATGTTATAGATTTTATTTTTCTAATTTTTTTCATATATTAAACTTATTTTTTCTGGATTATAAAACAATAGTTATTGAATTTACAATGTTTAATCAATTTTTCAAAATAATAAAAAGATTTACTACATCATTGTGACATCAGGACAGAGTTGTGGTTGTTTTACACCGGGGTAGAGCTTACCCACAGTGAATGACAGAAGGGCCCAGGGTCACATTAGATGCCACATGGGCGAGGATTGAGTCAAAACTTGGACTAGGTCAAAGGTGATGTGTGCATGATGCGATGATGACATCATAAAGGATGATCCTCCCAGATTGGTGATCAATCCATCGATTGAGAGCGCACGGGCTAGCAATGAGGGTGGTGTTCGAAAGAGGGATCCACGACGAGTCTATTGGTGGCGGCGCCGCTCTAAAATTGTCACCGGAGCCTAAGCTCCGACGAGCGCCGACGGTGGTGAGCAAACACCACAGTGGCGAGGCCGATAGAGAGGGTTAGGATCAAATTGGAGAGGTCCGCGAGTATCAGTAACTCACCAGGATTCGGAAGAGCGCATCGAAGAGGTCGGAGGAGGTTTGTGACGGTGGCAATCGACGATGAACGGCGACGTCTGGCGGCGGTAGACACTTCGATCCCGTCGATTGGGGTTGCGCCGGCTTGTGTGATTTGTCGAAGATGAACAAGACGAATACGGCGAGCACGCTGGTGTCCTCCATTGGTCCTAGGGTGGTTGGGAACGACGAGGTAGGTGATCTCCGGCGAGCTCGGTTTACATAGGATAAGGGGAAACGAGGGAGAAAACGGAATTGGATTATGTTCTCTGCAGGTACGGGGTCCTTATAGGCTCAGAGAGCGGTGGCTCGCATCTTAGGGCACGGTGGTCATCACGGCGATGGCGGACGGCCCTGGCGGCGCCACGCAGCTGCTTCTCCCTGTCATCCTTCTGTCTGAACAAAGAAGAAAGGAGGAAAAGGAATGAAGGTGTACTGGGCTGGTCTTGGGCTGTGTGGGCTAATGTTGGGCTGGGAGAATTGACCAAAGCAACGTCTGTTGCAGCTCGTGAGCGGTAAATAAGAAATGGGATGAGGCCTGGTTTCGTTTTTCTTTTTAATTACACCTTTTCTATTTCCTATTTTCATTTCTAAATTTATATCTACACAATTGTTTGCAAATTTCTTTATAGAAATTATTTGATAAATAGTTGCAACACTAATGAAGTGTATTAAGATTCATTTTGTGAATTTTTATTTTATTATATTATCCCTTCTTTATTTTATTTTTATATATATATTTTTATTTTTGTATTTGTAGGGTATTTTGATATGAATTTAATTTATCTCATATACATAAACTTGTTAAAGAATGTATTACTATTCATCCATGAGTTTTGATTCTTATTGATTTATAATATTAAAGAAACTTTTATATATATTGATCCTTCATTATTATTTGATCCATAAAGTTTTGAGTACTTAATATGGTTAATATTATTCTCATAATTTAGGAAATAGCAATGCAAATATTTTATTATAACTAACATAAGAGTTAAAGGTTTGAGATTATAAATGTCTACCATGAATTATGGGAGTTTTAATATTTTTATATCCTTTTATAATTGTGAATAAAGGTGAATGGTTAAGACATATTATCTTTATCTTTATGATCATGAATGATATTACCATTTAAAGTAAAATAGTGGGATTGTTTTCTAAGCTAACTTATGAGAAAGAATTGATAAAGATAGTTCCTAAGCACCTATGATAATGATGGTTGAAAATGACAAAGATGTGCTTAAGTTATTTAATATAGGAAAATACTCATATAAAGCATTGGGGAAATAAGATGATAGATCAATTATATGAAATAGATATTATGTTTGGTTAAACATTTAGGGTTTAGGTTTTATCCAGAATTTCTATCTTTCATACTTCAATAATCCTGGACTTCTAATTAAGGAATTCCTTTACTAGATATTCTACTTCTTCCTATCCATCATCATGTGTTAACATGATGAGCTTTACTTCACAAGATATTCTTATCCACATTTTATTCTTGTAAATCCACTTGTAAATCCAATAAGCTTGACACTGAAGCTTTCATAATCTTCTTATATCCATACATGGTTATCAAATTATTCTACTACTAATAATCTCCAATCCAACGGATGATTACAGTTACCTCCATTTATGCTCTTCCTTTATAATCCATCACCACATTACTCCAATGGATGTATATATCAAACTTTACCTCACCTCAAGTGTTTAGTATTTTCCAAGAGGAAACTACTACTTCTATAATCCAATGTTACTCTAGCATCATCTTAATCATACTATCTTGTCTCTACTTAACTCCAGTAACTAATACTCTAACCTCACATTATATTAATGTGACCTATCATTGCTAACCTAGAATAACATATCTATACTAGGGTTCAATCATGTTCTATCCACCAATGTCACTTATACATGATATAAGCATTCAATCTTGGTGACTAAAGCATGATCATTATAATCCTTTGATCCTTTATGGTGTAGGTTTTCAGTTGGCTAATCAAGGCTTCAACAATACAACATTACAGTTGTATCGAAATTAACTTCTTAGTATCTCTATTGGATTAACAAATGTTATTCATTGCCTATGCCTACTTAATCCAATAGGATTACTCTTTGATAACTATCTTCAATATTCATTCTTGTAATCTTCTTTGTTTCTATATTGATTTGATTTCCTTCAATCACTCCCATCCTATAGATGATATCTAATATTAGCATTACTATTTACCTCTTCTTACTTCTTCTCTAAAGGATTTAAAATGAATGTTATGATGAGAACAAGAGTTGATAGATCAAGAATTGTTAGGCTAAGACTTGATAGATCAATAGTTAATAAGCTAAGAATTGGTGAATCAATAGTTGATTACTCAACATTGATGAACAATAGATATTAGAATAGAATTCAATTGAGATGATAAGGATTGATATTGGAAGAAAGATATATGGTGAATGATCTTGACTTGGTTTCTTTCCTACTCAATATCACTAAAGAGTTAAGGTTAGGTATTACCATGATACTCATGGTATAAATAGATGAGATTAAGATTTAGTTGTTTCATTCTTTTTGCTTAAGTTATATTTATAACTTGGTATTCATGAGGGATGGTAATGAATACTAGGATATGATCTCTTAAAGATCAAATGTTAATCTTTAAATAATGTATTGTGGTTTGATTTTATTATATTTGATTTACCCTTGGACCAAATCATGTTTACCCAAAATAAGGTTTTAGCAAAGGTCATATTGAAACTTATCGCAGTCAACTTGATGATCTACTTCAATTCCATCAAGTTGAGAGAAGCTTCAATCACTTTGGCAAGTTTTTTATTTAAAAGCGCGAAAATTATTCGGATTTTCTATGCATGTATGCAATGCACACATCTGTATTCAGCTTATTTCTAAGCTCTAATGCTGGGATGTTACAGTAGCCAGGCGTAGATCTCTCTTGTTTTGTGTTTGTTTAGGTCATATGGTGATGTAAAACCATGTTGGTTCACAAGGTGCAGCATTATCCAACCTGGTTTCACCGGAACAGGGAGTTTCCCCATTATATAAGTCTAGAACCTTCTCTTTTAGGTTGCACCGCATGCATGCGAAGGGGGACACATGCAACCGGGCACTAGGTTTTGCATGTTTCTATATAACACACAATTTCCATGCATGTTCTAGGGCCACATGAAGTTCTTGAGGTATTCCGATGCCCCGGAGAGCGGTTTGCTGTGGAACCCTAATCTGTGGGCCTCGAATCATCTACCCCTAGACGTTCTTCTGATAGGGATAGCCCGACATAGCTCTTTCTTGTTTTTTGTTTGTTTAGGTCATAGGATGATGTAAAACCATGTTTGTTCACAAGGTGCGACAGTATCCTACCCAGTTTCACCGGACCAGGGAGGTTCCCCCTTATATAAGTCCATAACCTTCACTTTTAGGTTACAGCGTATGTATGCGTAGGGGGACAGATGCACCCGGGGACTAGGTTTTGCATGTTTCAACATAACACCACACTTACATGCATGTGCTAGGGCCACATGAAAGTCCTTGAGGTATTCTGATGCCCCGGAGAGCGGTTTGATGTGGAACCCTGATTTGTGGGCCTCAGATCGTCTACTCCCTAGATGTTCTTTTGATAGGGGTAGCCCGTCCTTGCTATCTCTTGACTTGTGTTTGTTTAGGTCATATAATGATGTAAAACCATGTTGGTTCACAAGGTGCGGCAGTATCCTACCCGGTTTCACCGGAACGGGGAGTTCCCCCTTAGATAAGTCCAGAACCTTTGCTTTTAGGTTACATCGCATGCATGCGTAGGGGGACACATGCACCCAGGTACTAGTTTTTGAATGTTTATACATAAAACCACACTTCCATGCACGTGCTAGGGCCACATGCAAGTTCTTGAGCTATTCCGATGCCCCGGAGCGAGGTTTGCTGCGGAACCCTGATCCGTGGGCCTCAGATCGTCTACCCCTAGAGATTTTTCGATAGGGGTAGCCCGGCGTAGCTCTCTCTTGTTTTTCCTTTATTTAGGTCATATGATGATGTGAAAACATGTAGGTTCACAAGGTGCAACAGTATCCTACCCGGTTCTCCGGAATGGGGAGTTTCCCCCTTATATAAGTCCAGAACCGTCGCTTTTAGGTTACAACACATGCATGCGAAGGGGGACACATGCACCCGGGGACTAGGTTTTTCATGTTGCAACATAAAACCACACTTCTATGCATGATCTAGGGCCACATGCAAGTTCTCGAGGTATTCCGATGCCTCGGAGCGCGGTTTGCTGCGGAACCCTGATCTATGGGCCTCGGACGTCTACCCGCTAGACTTACTTCTGATAGGGTTAGACCGGTGTAGCTCTCTCTTGTTTTGTGTTTTTTTAGGTCATATGATGATGTAAAACCATGTTGGTTCACAAGGTGCGGCAGTATCCTACCCGGTTTCACCTGAACGTGGAGTTTCCGGCCCCTTCTATATGTCTAGAACCTTAGCTTTTAGGTTAGAACGCATGCATGCAAAGGGGGACACATGCACCAGAGGACTAGGTTTTGCATGTTTCAACATAACACCACACTTCCATGCATGTTCTAGGGCCACATGCAAGTTCTTGAGGTATTCCGACGTCCAGGAGCGCGGTTTGCTGCGGAACCCTTCTCTATGGGCCTCAGGTCGTCTACCCCCTAGACAGTTCTATGTACTTGAATGCAATGGAATAAATCTTTTTATGATCAAACATATGATCCATCTCCCACTTGCACTTGCTCTTGTCAATCTGGCACCTGGTTTGGTGACATGGTCTATTGCATCGCATAGCACTTATTATATCGATCTGGTAGTTTTCCAATGGTAGGTGAGGAATAGAGCATTGAATCTTTGAACAACTTCTTCAAAATGTGTGATACATAAAATTCACACATGCGAATAATAACACTTACAAATATGCAATTTCTCGGGGTGTGAGAAAATTCACAACATCATTTTATGTGGGCATGGAGACTGTTATTCGGAGGGTACGAATTCACTGAATTAATAAAAATAGAACATAAATAAATGCAAATACAAAATAATATCATAATGTGGTGCAAAAAATAAAAATGCAAAGGCGGTACGCCGACGGTGGCCGTTGGCATAGCTTGGTTGACGCTATGCCGATGGTGGCCATCAACGCAATGTTGCGACCGTTAGGGGTCCATCCCGTCATGGCCGGCAAATGCCACGTGTCTACGACCTATGCCGAGGGCTAACGTACGCCGAGGGTAGCTGTCGGCGTAGGGATTCCTACTCTGACGGCGTTGCTATGCCGAGGGCTGGCGAAGGGGGCTGGCCTGGCCCGATCCTACGCTGACGGCCCCAACCTTTGGCCGTCAGCGTAGCGGCTGAACATCGGCGCACTGCGCCATTCCTGTAGTGAGGTGGAGATTGCGAGGCTTTTTTTCAGCAGAAGATTTATCAATTCACTTGGATTGTCATAGATATTTATGAAAATACAGTTTGTTATTCTCTTCACCTCATAATTTAATGAGTTATAAAAATGCAACAAAGGATACTAATATCTTATCATTAATTGAATTCAGAATAGAAAGATTCCGAATAAACACAAAATTGCGTCTGGCCGCATTCCCAAAGGCATGTTTTGATTGTTGGGGCCTAATAGGCTATCTAGCGTGCCTGTCCCTGCGTCATAGGGAGCCGTCTGGGTGCGCCAGACACAAGGAGAGCATCTCATGGGTCAATCCTGGCAGCAACACATTCCCCATTTCTTCCTCTTGCCCGTTGTCGCTTCTCTCTCCATGTCTCCCTCTCCTGAAAAATCACCATGGCGGTGGCATCCCGTTAAACGATGATAGGTCATATCCGAAGCCCACTCATATTGCCAGCCGTTGACAAGCTTCCTCTGGCATCCGTTAGGTCTTCTAAGTGCTTGCACCTTGCTTGCCCACCTCGCGCACAAGGTGTTCGGTCGTTTATGAAGGAGGAGGTCGATGTCGACACCGATGAAGATGATGACCTAGCGATCCCACAGCCATACCAGCTCCAATCGTGATTACTTGCAGAAAAGAAATGCACCCCACGACCATCCTAGCTCCAATATGTCCTTCATGCTAAATTTAGCACCGACAGTGCAGGTCCTAGATCCGACAGTACCGCTCAAGAGAGGTACTACCGCTGGTACTGTCACTTTCTTTATCGGACACCAAGGTTTTCGGTACTGCATGGGGTGCAGCAGTAGCCCTACGCTGCTACGACATTGCGCCCCATTTTTTATGGGTTGTCCATATTTCCTGATAGTGATGATTAAGCACATGCAGAGTAATAGTTGGATTCGAGGCCCCTTATAAAAGGGGGCCGTCTTCCTCCTCCCCGCATAACTCTTTGACACTCTCTCCTCCATTGATGCAAGAGCTTCATTTTCCTAGATCTCTTTCCTCAGCCACCCAAACTTCTTGATATTTTGAAGATTGGGAGCGAATATCTAGATCTAACTTTCCCCCAAAGAAAATATTGTGTCACATTCCAAAATTTTCCAAATTTTGAAATGTGAAAAATAAATAAACAAAATAAATAATTGTTGAAATTTAGGGTGAAAAGAAACTTTTTGTTTCTAATGGAAACTTAAAATTCCATCTTGAACAAACTTTTATTAATGTTTGAATCCAACTAAATTCAAATCAAGTGAAATGCATTCTTCATAAATGCATCTTGAAATTTAAACACTTGGAAAATAAACCAAAACTCTAAAACCCTAATGGAAGAAAAACATTTCCAAGTTATCTCCAAGATGATGGATTGGATCCATATAAAATTTGTCAACAAATATTTATAAATGATCAAGAATGACAAATAGAAATATTATAAAACCATAGAAATTGATTTCATTCAATTTGGAACCATAGATAAAATCTTATGAATTTAATAAGATAAGGAAAAGTAATTTCCAAAGCTAATCTAAAATCCATACCAATATATAAGCAATTAATCCTAAAAGAGATATAAAAGGATAAACAAATATTAAATAAGATTTTACAAATTTGAATCACCAAGTTTGAATCTTTAAATAAAAGGATATGGACTTTATAAGGTAAAGAAAGAAATAATTAATAGGTAATATTTAAAAGCCAAATTAAAACTTGGCCAAGACCATAAACAAATGGAATAAACATAATCCAAGTTCGAATGAAATAAATGGATAAATAATATTGAAATAAAATAATATGGCCCAACCAAATTCTATTGCATTTGATTAAGACAAATCCCTAATAGAAATGATTAATTAAATTAGGGAAAATAATTGGAATTTACCCAAGTGGAATAAAAGTTATTTAATTAACTCAAATGAAATAAAAGAATCATTTAAATAAAGTTATATGGAATTAAAACCATATTTGAATTTCATTTTAATAAAAACAATTGCCCATATTAAAATGATTAATAATCATATTAAAATACTATAAATAATTCAAACTGAATTATTTAGCACCCCATCAAATAAATAAAACCTACTGAAAAGGTTTTGTGAAAAAATTGAAACTTAAATAAGGGTGGAAAATATATTTGATCTTATTTGAATTTAAAACAAGGGCCTACTTTAAATAATCAACATACCCTAAAAAGAATAAAAGAATTATTCTAAATTTGACTTCAGAATATGTTAATAAACAGTGTTTGATTATACACAAAGTTTGGTTGAAGTTTGATTTCAAATTGTTGTTTGAAATGATTAAACAAAATAAAAACAGAATAAAAGAATTGGAAAAAGAAAAATAAACAAGAGAAGGAAAAAAATAAACAAAGCAGCCAGCCCAGCAAACCCAGCCCACTGGCCCGGCTAGCCCATCTCCCCCTCCCGCGAGAAAACGTTTCGTACCTAGAGTTTCACCCGCGCAGTCACTGACCGCTGGCCCCCACCTCCTCTCTCTCTGTCGCTGACCGCTGAGCCCCACCTGCCAGACCATGGTCTCTACCCGCCGCGGTGACCACGCTCCCTCCTCACCATTACCGGACGTTGCAGAATTGATTCGCTGCGAGTTAATGGCTCAGTTAATCACACCCTCTACCTCGCTCGTTTAACCACCTCCCTCTCCCCTCCCTTTCCCCTCAGAAACCGCTGCAAGAGAGCCCCCAGGCCGTACCCAATTCCACCTGCACTGTCGCTGCCTCCGACGAGGTCCCGCTCGAATTCCGGCGAACCCAGGCCGCGCCTTTCCCCCTCAATCACCCGAGCCTCCTCTCCTCTCCCATGCGCACCTGCCAGGACCCTCAGCTCACTCACGCGCTCCTAGAACCTCGGCAACGATGATAGCCGAGCGTCGCCGTCCACTGCCTCGACTTCGGTGAGTCTCCCTGGTGAGCATAGACCCCCATTGCCCTCCTTTTGATGCTCACTTGTCCGTGACTCGTGTAAGAAGCTAACAGCAACCTCCGTTCGCTCTCCCGTGACGTGTAGCCTCGCCAGCAACGACGACCAGAGCGTGCCCAACGACGTGCGAACTCTGGTGAGCAATCCACGTCGAACCAGAGCGCCCCTTCACCAAGCAAGGTCACGTTGAGCATCAGCGAAGCACGGCGAACCTGGTAATGCCCTCCTCTATCTCCCTTTCTTCCTAAATCACCGGCTCCACCGCCGTCTGACCGCGCCGTCGCCAACCACCGCCGCTAGCACCGCTAGTTTAGTGTTAGTCGTTTTAAGCCGTTGGATCTGGATCCTTTGGTTACGATTGATCATAACTCGAAGGGGTATGGTTGAATCTGAGCCACGCGATTTCACTTTAATCCAACGCACCAGAGAGGTCGATCCAACCGAAGCGGTACCAGCCTATCAGAACGTTCCACATGGCTTGAGTTTTGTTTTAAAAACAGAAAAGGTTCTATTAGAGGTTAGAGTTTGTAAAATCCATAACTTTTGATCCACACGTCCAAATTTTTCAAATTTTATATCAATGGAATCAGCAGAACAAGTACTATCCAACCATGCGCTTTTTTTAGTAAATTGCTTCTGGTAAAATGGTTGTTTTTGCAGAAACTTGTGTAGGCATAATTTCAATACAAAATTCATTCTAAAATTATTTTTGTGATAAAATCTTTGGAAAATGGATTGTTTTGAACCTACTAACCATATAAACCAACTTGTGGATTCAAAATCATATTTTGTGAGGCAAAAGAATAAATCTTTGATTTAGAACATATCTAGTCAAATAAAAATGTTGTTTATTTGTTAAAAATACTTTTTGGAGAAAAACCTTTGGGAAATGATTTGGATTAAACTCTCTGACCCTAAACACAAATATTTATGATTTAAAAATATATTTTGTGAACCCTATAAAAATTATTGCTTTGCTAAAGTCATTTTCAACCACATAAAATATTGATTTGGTTTAAAAATGGTTCATAAGTAAAATGTTTTGCAAAATATTTTGCAACTTATATAAAATGACCAATAGGTGTTTTAGAATGTTTATAACCTATTAGAAACCACTTTTGTAAATAAAACAATCCTTGGCATGCTTGCATGCATTGTTTTGTTTTTATTATTTTATGTGATGATTGCTTGATTGGTAGATTAAAATTGTGCCTTGCTTGGTTGAATTGTAGTGGAATTTGAAGAGTGTGAATATTGCAAAGTCAAGGAGTGAACTTATATTCTCTACCAAAAAGGCAAGTGGTTCTTCATACTTTGTCCCATTATTTTCACTATGCATTAGTGATATTTCTAAGTAGGACTTGCATGGAATTTTTTCTAAGTATAAACTATGCCATGGGAAATCCTAGTAGATGAAACCTTAGTAGAAATTTCCTAAGTTAAGATTATTACTACTATCATGCTTAGCTTAGCTAGTAGAAAACAAGGGTGGAATATATTCATACTATGGAATATTTGTAAGTCAAGGACTTGTGTTTTGTTTAATAAAACAACTAAGTGAATGAATCACCTGGGTGGAATGGAAGGAATGGTTTGTGTTGAGTGGTTACACAAGGCCCATTTATATGGTTTACCTTGTGTGTCTCACTTGTGGATGGCCACCCAGGAACAAAGATATTTGAGATGTCAAAAGTTGAGAAGCTTCAAGTGCAGCCACTTGGCATTATGGGCTCTGCCTGGATCATATAGGTTGCAATAACTTAGCTAAATGGAAAGTTGGTGGTAGGGGTTTGATAGGTTGGAGCGCGTCCATTCTGGTATAAGGGAAGGCTTCTGAAAGATCTTGTCTTGGTGAAATCAACTCTTGTGGGGAAAGTGCACCACCTCTGCAGAGTGTAAAATCTAAGTACTTAGCCATGTCCCTGGCAAAGGACAATTTGAGCATCAAGACATGGAAGCTATCAAGAATCTCCTCGTCCCAATTTCTAAGTTAAAAACTTGTGGTTGAACAAGGGTTAAAGGATCACCAATTTCTATTGGGAGATTCCTTGGGTGATTTTGACAAACAAAAACTTAGTGTTTTCAAATGATAAGGAAAATCTATATTGAGCAAAGCAATCCTAAGCTCCACCTAGCCAAATGCATATAGATGATAGACTCCACTATACTATCATAGTATCACTTGCCAATACAATTCAAATGTATTGACCCTTGTGGCTGTAACTTATTATGTTGCAGGTTTGTTTGATGTTAGTGAAGTGTGTTAATTAGGATTACAAGTCTACAACCAACATGATTGCCTATGGAACTTTGAAGATGAAGGACTCCATGCTAAAGTTATTTCTGCTGCATTGTAATGAGATAGCCAAATGAGCTATGTAAGATGTAATGAATTATTTTATTCCTGGTTATAAAGTTGTATTATGACCTTTGTTTCTTGATATTACATCTTAACTGTGGATGCTAGCTATTGATCCAGGGACTAGCATTGTAAACACAGGGATATCTACCTTATTAAAGGTTGGGACCTCTACATATTGTTTCCCCCATCAATCCATTGTGGATCTTATTACTCTTGGGTTTTGGAACACTAGATGGAGTTGGACTTCCTCGGAGCTAGTGGCATTGGTTGAATGGAGTAGTTGGGAGCCTCTATTTGAGTTTTGGAGATAGCCCCAATCTTGTTGTAAAGGTTCAGGTCGCCTCCTTCAAGGTCACAACATAGTTGAACTTGAGCCCGCCTTTGTGGTGCACTCTTGGAAGAATAGGGTGAGGCCTTCGTGGCGTTGGTGGAGCCACACCCCTCTAAAAAAGATGTAATTCCGTCAAAAGGAAGGAACTATGGGAATTACATCTCTGTGTCCACTCTTCGGTTACTTCGTTCCCTTATCTTTACTACTTGCAAGTATCTTGTGTTTTGTATCTTGCTTGTTCTCTATAAAATATGATTTTCACCTAGTTGCACATCTATACAATCTATCTTTATTGTCAATACTAAATTGAAAAAGAAACTAAAAATTGTTAGTCGTCTACTCAGCCCCCTCTAGTCGACTGATTCAACCCTTTCATCGTTGGCACCTTTTTTATTGCCTTAGCATGAGCATGTCAATTAGGTGTGTGTGCCTCATCGTTTGTAACCCCCGGGTCCGCCTGCACTGCTGTAGTGGACATAATATAAAAGTTCCAATGCTTGTTGATGTTAGAAATATTGGATCAACTTGATATATCTAGTCACATGGTTCATGCATAAAAAATCTTGGACAATAATTATTCAACCATCAACTCTAAGTATTTCCCTAGGGAAACCTTAGCTGTCGTCAACACCTCTCCTTCATCCCTCCTCGCTTGCTGCCTGCGGAGGGCGTAACTGATAGAGCGTCTAGAGAGCCGAATTTCTTTCGCTCCTCGCAGTAAGAGACAACACGGTCTTTGATGGCTGTGAAATATAGCCATTGAAACTCACATTTAAAGTGGATAATATTCATATATTTGATGAAAATATCTCTCTAAACCCTTCCACTAATGCCTAATGATCAAAGAGGTATGCAATCCTTTCTTGCTATTTCTTCTTGCGCAGATAATGACGTATAATGATGGGAATCACAGCATTAAAGTCAAAGATACGAGATTTCCAACACGTCAAAGAAACTAGGAGCCGTAAAGTGGATCTAGAAGGCTTAACGACCAACTATACAACGGGAATAAAATTTTGGCCATATTGTTCCGGCTGTATAGTTTCCGTCGAATCCATTAGGTCAAACAGAACAACTTTCGTGAAGGGACCCCTATATAAAGAGGCTTCGGGCGACGAGAAAACTCCTCCTATTTTCGACCACAACTCTTCCTGCCACTAGAAGCCACCTTGTCGGAGTAATAGATCTAGATATAATCTCCAAACCCTTCTCCACCACCATAGCCATATTCCACCACTTGTAATAGTATATTCCTTATCCAATTGGTGATATTTTAAGACTATTTGCTATCAATATTATTATCTCTATGACAATGTTTATGATTGTTGATTTCATCTCTATGTGTGAGTAATTCTCCTTGGGCTAAGGGCTTCGTCCTAGCCATGTAGCTTTTGTGCATATTATTTATCATAGATGGGATCATGTATTAGTTTGTATGACATGATGATTATTGTACCCTCTCTTTCCTCAATCTAAGGACTTGTCAGGTACCCAAGACCCCAAGGATTGATCCAGGTATAGGGAGTGTGAGTGATGACTGATCTGCAGGTTGGGAACCCCAGTGATAGAAAGGGTAGTATGGCTGTATGTGGGGGATTTACTTAGGATTAACGGTGACGTCACTATGCATATCATTAGTTCTCTTCTATGGATGAGACTAGTAGGTTATTGCTACAAGCGGTTGCTGAGGTAATATCAATTATGGAAGCACTGCCCACATATAATTATCTTACTCTAACAATTACATGCATACTTAATTATTATCTTTTATTACCATCAGATGTTTTGCACAGCTACTGGTGAAACCGAAAGCCCCAGGCTCTCTCTCTCTCTCCATTGTCATCAACAACAAAAATATCGCAAACTCTTGGTACGGTGAGAACAAAAGGAATTCTAAAACTCCTGAAGGTCCGTTAAAGTAACTTCACTTTGGTTTCTGCTTCCTGAGGATTCGATAAACCTAGGTCTTCTAGGGAAAAAGAGCTATACTACATCCATAATCCGGATCGAAGGTATCAGTCTTGCATACCTCGATGAAGAGATTGTGACACAAACTTTTGTCCTCAAGGTCCTTGTGCATGCCGGTGTGACATTAAACTGATCTTTCTTGGGTGGAGTCTTACTCTATGTGGTGTTCCAGTGGAGGCTACGCGATAAGTGAAGGAGATATGCCATAGAGGCAAATAATAAAGAGTTTTTATTTGATGTATCTCTTGCTCATAATACGTTTCTTATCATGCTACAACTGTATTAATACGAAACGTTAATACACGTGTGGTATGTCAAGAACCACGTCTCTAGTTACCTCTAGTAAACTAGCTCATTGGTCAAGTGATGATATTATGGTTTCGAGATCATGGTGATAGTGCTGACTAATAATGAGGTCACATCATTAGAGAATAATGTGATAGACATTCACCCTAAAGTTAATCACAATGAGATCTAGTTACTTAAACGTTCATCATTGATGATAACATAGAGACATCGTGGCTTATATCCTTCGACTATGAGATAATTCATAATCACTGTTTTGGAGGGAGACTTTGATGATATCAAGTATCAAGACGTCAAAGGGTGGTCATAAAGGTATCGTTGGGTTTCCTGAAGAAATTGGTTGAGGAGTTTTTATCAAGAACATGATTTGCCAATACAAGTAACGGATAGATGCACATGGCCAACTCAGTGACGTTGCATTAATGAATCTTGCAAGTGTATGATTGGATCATGGATTGCAATGGCACGGGAATGAGTAAACGAGTTCATAGGTAACGATATCGAACACAACTATAGAGATGCTTGAGATCAATTCTTGGATGACGTAGATATGTATGGCAAAGGGAATAGGACTACGCAGTTAAGGTTCAAGCGATGAGATTAATCGTGAGGGCACGGGGATCATTATGGATATCCCGGTACCGATTTGGATCATTGATACAAGAGAGTCTTGGTCATGTCCGTAGCAACTCTGAGCCGAAGGGTGGCACACTTAAGGGTGGGGACACTTTGGGATCAATTTGGCACCAAAATAAAAACGAGAGGGAGAAACCAAAAAGGTTCCAGGTATTATCCGATGTTGATCCGAACAAGTCCGAAAAGAGTTTCGTAGGATGAAATATAGTAATATAT
The DNA here is from genome assembly GCA_916181665.1 of Avena sativa. NCBI lineage: Eukaryota > Viridiplantae > Streptophyta > Magnoliopsida > Poales > Poaceae > Avena > Avena sativa. Next base: position 177,402,708 of record OV702284.1, on the reverse strand, counting down.
ATGTTTTATATTAATTAGTTGAATTAATATTATAATATATTTATTTTATATTTATGGGTAGACTTATTGCCATTGGGCCGCTTCTAGAAGGGCCCATAGGGCTAGGAGCCTAAGTGAAAGAGGGAGAAGGGCGCCACCAGCCGAAACCCTAGGGTTTCCCACCCACGGGGTGGGGCCCAGGGCCGGCGGTGGCTTCCCTGCCCCTAATGGTGGTGGATTGGGGGATTCCACCCCAAGCCCTAGGGTTTGACCCTAACCCCTCCCTACTATAAATAGAGGAGCCGCCCTCCCCTGTATATGCATCCAACAACAAGTTCTCTCATCTCCCCATAAACCCTAGAGCTCTCTCCATTAGATTGGATCCATCTACTTGGTTTAGTTCTCCACCTCCACACTACCTTCGTGCGTAGGATGGCCCAACTTCCTTCTTCTTCCGCTGCTCTGCTGGAACGGATACCGGGAGACGTCCCTACACAGGACGTGTGTACAGATTTGAGGCGCAACATTTGAGGCGCTTTCTTAATCGCTATACGCCTACCTGCATAAGGCGTGCGATGGTCTTCAAGGGTATGAACTCCATTCTAAATCACCATTACTTATATCTACATAGTATAGATCTTTTGTTTTCTGCTGCAAACCCCAATAGTGGTATTAGAGCCAAATCTATGGGTAGACATGTCGTAAGGATATAACATATAGAACTATGTGGGCGTTGATTCTCTAGTTGCAACCCTCTTTCGTGTTCTTGTCATATCGCGAGATTGATTAATGAAGCGGACCAGACCGATCTTACGCATAAGCTTACACGAGACTGGTTCCACGCTTAACATATGGCTTGTTACGTGTAAGTGGCTGGCAGGTGTATGTCTCTCTTTCAATAGTTGATATGACCTTTACACCGGAGGGTCCTGGAAAGGGAGCGAAGGAGCAATCATTGAATTAATGTTGTGGATCAACGTTCATAGGTGGGAAGGGGTTCTACCATGAAAAACCCTAAAGCCGTGTAAATCTTGCAAAAGTATAAAGTAGAGGCATCTAACTTTGTTTTGAAGGGGCGTATTTTATGACATGGTAATGGTAAGGTTATGAAATGATTATACATTAAAGATCTCGATGGAGATCAAGGTGCTGCAACCATGTCATGGCACCATGCTTATGAAGTGTCTGTTTGCACATCTTAATTGGCATAGTATACTAGTTCTACAACAGTAGCTAAATAGGATGATCCCTCCCAAATCCCAGTGGTAAGTGTTCCCCTCGTGTGTGCACCACCAAGAAAGTTTTCGGTATGAGGCAGTCTGTGACGACCGGGTGTCATACATACCTACATTTGCATACAGTGGGTGTAAGAAAGGTTACACAACAATACACACGAGTTTGAGTTGGCAAGACTAGCATGTGAAGAAATGGCCTCGCAACATAGAGACCGAAAGGTTGAGCATGAGTCACATGGAGATGTGATCGAAATTCAGAATGTCCACATTTGGAGCTATGTCATCGTCCGTGACGATCAGGGGTGTTATAGTGAAAAGGGATCATGTGATCACTAAGATGAATGGAGGGATGTTCGTCTTAAGTGGGAGACATGTAAATTTGAGTTTAAAGGTGAAACTTGAAATTTGTGCTCAGAATATTATGAACATGGTCTAAACTCTTTGAAAATCCATTCTAGATATATCACTCACCCACCTTCAACCAAAGCACTTTCCGAGAGAAGGACAAGATGAAAACTGATGGGACAAATTTCACCGCCTGGCACCGTACCCTAATAATCCTCCTAACCCCCTACAAGCTCAACTATGTATTAGAGGCAGAACTGCCCGCCAAACCCACAGAAAGCACCACTGAGGATGAAAATAATGTCTGGCAATCCAAGGCAGACGATTCCTCCATCATCCAGAGTGGAATGCTCTACGCCATGGAGCCGGAGCTTCAAAGGCGTTTTGATAAGATGGCCTGCATTTGCGATCATTGAGGATCTCAAAGCTGTCTTTTCTCAAAAGGCTCAGGCGGAGAGGTATGAAGGTTCCGAGATCTTCTTCTCTACCAAGATGGAAAAGCATAGCAGTGTGAGTGAGCATGTAGTCAAGATGTCTGGGTACTTTCAATGCTTGAATTCCCTAGATTGCAAAATCCCGGACGAGCTAGCGATTGATAGGGTGTTGCACTCGTTGACTCCTAGCTACAAAGATTTCGTGATGAACTACAACATTCAAGGGATATTAAGACCCTGGCTGAGTTGTTCGCCATGCTCAAGACTGCTGAGGTGGAAATCAAGAAGGAGCACACAGTGTTGATGATCAATAATACCACCAACTTTAAGAGGTCGATGCTGGCTAAGGGCAAGAAGCCTAAGAGGGATGGTAATCAAGTTGCCCGTTCTTCTAAGGTCCCAAAGTCAAAGACTGGCATTGTGTGCTACTACTGCAAGGGAGACATGAAGGACATATGCCCTAGAGGAAATAATGAAGAGTTTTTATTTGATGTATCTCTTATTCATAATACGTTTATCTGTATTGATACGAAACGTTAATACACATGTGGTATGTAAACAACCACATCTCTAGTTACCTCTAGGAAACTAGCTCATTAGGCAAGTGATGATCTTATGGTTTCGAGATTCACTACTAGGAAAAGGTCTATAGGTAATCCACTACTATGGAAAAAGGTGCCGATGTTCCGTCTCAGATGGGCCAAGAGCGTCGAAAGAGAAGACCGGTATTTCACAACCATGGTTATACCCGAAGCAGGCAAATCGAAGGCCGTCGATGCGAACGTGGCCGCGAAAAATGAACCGTGGGTACTGTCGTGGTATTGCCGACGAGTACGCCATGGAGGGGTCCTCACAGTGTGTGTTTAGAGATATGGGGGAAGGCGGACAGTTGATGGGTATGCGGTTACACAGCTTACCCAGGTTCTGATCTCATAACGGTGGCGGAATCCTATTCCTGCTATAAATCACTATAAGGGAAATACGCCGAGTTACAGGGATTGGTTCGCTGTGCGAGGTGACTAGAGAGTCTAAGTTATCGTGCCCTAAAGGCTCCATGGGCCTGACTTATATAGTCACCAGGTCCTGGGGTTAAAGGGAAAAGTCCTAGCCGGACAGGTTACAGAGTCCTACACTGCTTACATCTAGTCTAGCGTGTCTTGCACTCCAAGGCTCCGGGTACGTCGGTGACTCCTCTGTAGCCTTCCTTTATCCGGCATGGGCCTCCCTTCTGGATCCATCTAACTAGGCCGCCCAGCAGGACATGGGCCATGCTACCAACTGTGGGCCACCCGGTTATCCAGATAGGAGACATGCTATGAGGATACCCATATAGCATATCCCCAACAGTAGCCCCCGGAGAACTCCGAGATCTTGCGCCGTCTTGCCTCTTCAGGTTGAATGCTCTGTCTAGATAGATGTCGGCAAATCATCAAGAAATATCTTGTAGTCCTCCCAAGAACCCTGCAAGGTTTTCTCCGTCTTCAACTGGTAAGTCGGAGAATTGCTGAATCTTCTATCGTACTCTTTCATAGCCGGGCTGGATCCGTCCATGCCGAAATATTCCGATGTGATGGCTCACCTGCCAGTGACAGCTAGGACGACGTAGACATAGGTCAGCGACGCTTCGTAACTCACACATGCAGAGAACACAATCATGTCTGTTTTTCCCGCGTGAGATATACGAATCGTTGGCGGCGACGGTTGGGAACGTGGCAAAATTTCTGCGCACACACCCGCACACGTCATCCACGCATTGACCATTCGATCGTCTTGCATGAATCTTGATGCCAGGGGTTATAAATTGTAACTGTGGTGGATTTTTACTTTTCACCTCATTCTCCTCCTGTGTCGTCTTCTTCCTCTAGCAAGCACCTCCTCGAGAACTCCGTGCATTTCGCGAAAAACCATAGCCCCTCAATCCTTCCAGCACCACCTCTCCCCTTCCAATGGCAAGCAGTAGCTCTTCTCCCTCCATGGTGGTTTCAGGAGATGCCGCGGCAAAGCCGGCGAGCACCATCCACGTTCCCCCAGAGGGCCTGGTGCTGCCCAAGTCCGTGGTGGTCGAATCCACCGGCGGTGACCACAATCCAGCGATGCTGGAGTTGCTGGAAGAGATGAGCGATTCCCACAAAGGGGACTGGCGCGGCTCGGACATCACGGACCGCGACATCAAGGAACTGGTCGTCGAGCGTTACCTCCCTGTGACGGAGGGGCTCGTCTGGCGGGCGGTTCCGGCCAACGAGGTCACCCCTTCTCCCCAAGCCGGAGAGAAGGTGTACCTCAAAGCCCGATTGGTACGCGGGGTTTCTCTGCCCATCTCCAACTTCTTCCTAGTTGTCCTTAGCCATTACCGAGTACAGCCTCAGAACCTCTCCCCCAATAGCATCCTCGCGCTTAGCAACTACGCGGCGCTCTGTGAGGGTTACTTAGGTATTAGGCCTAGGCTAGATATCTTTATTTATTTCTTCACCATCAAGAGGGAAGGGTGGTTCCCCGACATCGTCGGTCATGAGTCTTCCAAAAACTGGCAACATACGTACTTCTACTGCCCAGATATCCCTCTGGCCGGCCAAGAAGAAACGTATCTGGACTTCGTCGATGGAGCCGCTGCCGAAGCCCCAACATGGAGGTCCCAAGCCACCCTTCCCTCCGACAACTAAGCCTCCCGTGCTATTAGGTGGATAGAGTGGTTCGTAGACACGGGTCTGACTGGGTTGGACCTAGCCATGTGCTGGTTCGTCAGGAGAATCCAGCCTCTGCAGCACCGCACCAAGCTGATGCACGAGTACTCGAAGGAGAGGAAGGATAGCCTCCGCATCTCCGAGGACAACTTTTCAAGTGACTCCGTCAAGCTCCGCCTCAAGGACATCGTCAAGGTGAAGGACAGGAAGCATGGCTTAGCCATCACCTATGACATGTTCGAGGAGGGCAAGTGCCCAGAGGTACCTATTTATTTTCTGTGTATGACATATACTCCAGTTGTTCCGTCTTGCCATTACCATCTTATCTAACACTTTGGGATTTCACTTAACAGCTTAAGATTATGGAGGAGGACGACATGGCTATCCAAATCTACGACCCAAAGATGAAGGAAGTCACTGTCGTGTCCGACGACGATGCTCCATTGGTGCATAAGCGGAAGAGCTCCACCTCTGACGCTGCCAACGGAGGCAAGAAAAAGAATACAGAGGGTGGAGCCTCCAAGAAGTCCACTCCCGCCCTGGAGGCGGAAAGGTTACCTCGATTCCTTTTGCCAAGGCACCCCCTGTTGTGTAAGCCTTTTTCTCTCCGACATTTATCCATTGCTCGTCTTATTCATGTACTTATACTTTTTGCACATTTCAGGAAGAAGGCCACTACTAGTTTGAAGAAGACCTCCAAAACTTTAGGGGCTTCTAGAAATATAAAAGATATGTTGCACCATGACGTACCACACCAAGCATCTCCCTCCATCGCCCCTGTAACTCCCAGCGTACAGCCTACACCCGCTCCGACAAGCTCACAAGTCAAGGATGCACCTGGCCCTTCCGCCATGGAAGTGGACTCAGGTGCCTCCGTGGAGCTTGTCGTTGTCGGCAAATAGGCGACGCAAGAAAGCACCGCAACTCAAATGGCTGAAGCTCCGGCTAAGGATGCAATCGGTAGCGGTAAGGTGGTGGTGGTGGGTGGAACGTCTGCTGAAGGCGGCGCCTCTGCACCCAGGACAACCACAAAATTTTCGAATATAGTCTTCCCGACGCTCACGCCGAGTAGCTCCGCTTTGGTTCCTGGTGCAGTGCCGACATCTCCAACCTGCGGTCTTGATGAGCTTCTCCGACAAGCAGACATCTTGCAAGGAAACAACCTTTCTTTCGGCAAGTTGCTTGCTGAGAGCGCTACCAACCTCAAGATCATCGCACTTGTAAGTTTTATTTTCCTTTTGCATTTCATACGAGTATCCCACTGTAGCCTCCGAGGATTTAGATGGAAAACCATAGGTCTTTGCATCTAAATGCTCTTAGAGTGACTAAGCTAGAAACTCCTCACTGTAGCCCCCAAGTATTTAGTTTGAATGAATTATTCCGACTAGATACTTTTAGAGTAGCATACGCAGTGTTTGTAAATTTCGATACTATAGCCCCCGAGTTTCTAGTTGCAACTGATATAGTTCCGACTAGATACTTAAAGAAAGACTAAGCATATGACTAATTTAAACAACTTTATACTGTAGCCCCCAAGCTTCTAGTAGAAAACTGAATCAGTTCCGACTAGATGCTTAAAGAAAGACTAAGCATATTGTCGAGTTAAAAAACTCTCAATGTAGCCCCCAAGCCTCTAGGTGGATAGTTATCCGGCTAGATGCTCCAAGTAGACTAAACAACTTTCTTTCCATAGAATGAGAATGCTCATAGAGGCGTGGCCAACGAGAAATTCCAGAAGTTGCATGCCGATTTGGAAGCCGAAAGGGTAAAACTGCCTTCTTGAAGAATCAAATCACCAAGAGCAAGAATCTATTTTTCCTTTCATTTCCATACTCCGACTTGGTCTTGTGCCAACATTCTCCGAGTACTCACCATGTACTTGTTATTTCTCCGACTTGCAGAAACCATTGCCAAGGCCAAGGATATTGTTGAGCAATCCAAGCACATTGAGTTGCTGCATAGCAAAAACAAGATCCTTAAGCAGGAGAGGAAGGATATGCTGAAGACGCACGAGGACTCTATGAATGTTCTGCAGGAATCCGCTAACACGGAGATGATCCGCTTGAAAGAGGAGATCGCGATGCTGAAAGAGCAGAAGAAAGCTGCCGATGAGCAAAATCAGCGCAATCTTGAAGCATACAAGATCCTCCGACAAGAATGGGACTCCTTGGCGGATACCCTCCAGTAGGCTGAGATTAGCATCTTCAGTAAGTGATTCTCCGCCTTGTACTTCTGTAAGTTGGATATTTTGAACTTTTTGTGTTTATTGAACTCATGAGTTCTTTTGTCGGAATTTGTAGCTCCTATTGGATTGACCCAATCGCCTCCTCCACCAAAAGAATACATGGTCCTTGCCGACAACTTTATCAACACCACCATTAAGCAAGCCAAGGAGATAGCCAAGCACCTCCAGATCAACATCAAAGCGGTGGATTCCGTGATGAAGTTCTCGGAGATCTTGCGCCAAGCCCCCGAGTGTATTGTAAGCTGGAAAGCTTCATGTACCCGGGCTGGCGTGAGGATGGCGTTGTCAATGGTCAAGGCGAACTACGAAAACGCCGACATTGACACGGTGACCTCCGCTATCCCCGACGTGGACGACGATGGCCAGAAAATAGTGAGTCGAAGACTCGTTGACTTTTTATGCTTGACTTTTCGTGAGTCGAAGACTCGTTGTCGGAACTATGCGCTTAGGCGATGATGCCCAATGGCACTGTAAATAACCTAAGCACAAAATCGCTGACAATAAGTGCCAAAAGTTACTACTCCAAAATACACATAAAAACAACAAAGAACGTGTAGACCAGAAAACTTAAGCTAACGCCCGTAGGCAGAATTTTCATAAGTGCAATCGCAAAGCTTGTGCATAAAGGTTTATACGATCCAAAAATGAAAACTAAAGGAGGTAAAAGACTCAGAAATATGAGTGAACCAGAGAGCTTTATTTCATTGATCATATAATGTGTACACAATAGATAAAAAATCCCAAGTGTAGAAAGGACGTAGCTGTGCTATGTTCCATGGCTGATCAAGCTCCGGGTAGTCATCACCCGGGTCACGTCGCTTACGCTTATGATCCTCGTTGGGTTTATCCTTCAGTTGACGATTGTCAACGAGGTAGTAAGACCCATTGAGCAGTGCCTTGCTTATGATGAACGGTCCCTCCCATGGCGGGGATAATTTGTGTGACTTCTTCTGCTTAAGTCAGAGCACTAGGTCCCCCTCTTTAAACAAGTGATGCCGAACGCGGCGACTATGGTAGCTGCATAGCTTCTGCTGGTAGATGGCAGATCTTTGGCATGCCAGTACGCGCTCCTCCTCGAGAAGGTCCACATCTAGGCGTCGAGATTCTTCAGCGTCATCTTCGTCGTAGGCGGAAACTCTTGGTGCATCATGAAGGATGTCGGAAGGCAAGATGGCTTCTGCTCCATATACCATGAAATAAGGGGTGTAGCCGTTGGATCTTTTGGGTGTAGTTCGTAAACTCCACAACACAGATGGTAATTCCTCTGCCCAGGCTCCAACTGCTCTATGCAATGGTGCTTCAAAACGTGGCTTGATTCCCTGCAGAATTAATCCATTGGCTCGCTCAACCTGACCATTGGACTGTGGCTGTGCCATAGATGTAAGGTCAAGTCGGAAGCCCTTCTCCCAACAATAAGCTTCCACTTCTCTGAGTGACAAGTTGCTGCCGTTGTCGGTGATAATGCTATGTGGGAGACAAAATCTCACCACTAGATCCCGGACAAACCTAAGGGCAGTTGCCCCATCGAGCTTTCTGATGGGTTTAGCTTCTATCCATTTGGTGAATTTATAAACTTCTACTAGCAGATGCGTAAACCCACATGGTGCCGTCTGCAACGGACCAACCATGTCCAGCACCCAGACTGCAAACGGCCAAGTTATTGGTATTGTTCGCAATTCTTCAGCTGGAACATGTGGTTGTCGGGCATAATACTGGCATCCCATGCATGTCTTAACCAACTTGTCGGCGTCTACCTTCACGGTCAGCCAGTAGAATCCTTGCCGGAGAGCTTTAACGACCAACGACCGGGGAGCGGCGTGATGCCCGCAATCTCCAAGATTTATTTCACGGAGGATTTCAATACCTTCTTGCTGGGAAACACATTTAAGGTATACACTAGTGGTGCTTCTTTTATAGATCTGTCCATTGATTATGGTATAGCCCTTTGCTCGACGTACTATTTGCCGTCTTTCGACTTTGTCGTCGGGCAAAGTTCCGTGTTCGAGATATTCCATGAACGGTTTTGTCCAAGCCGGAGGGACCTTTGTCACCATGTGAACGAAAGAGTCAACTCTGTCTGGGTTGTCTATGTCTGCTCCTTTCACGGATGGTGTCCATAGATGCTCCAAGAAAACGCCAGGCCGACTTCATTTGCGCCCTGACCAAGCTTAGATAGCAGATCAGCCGCCTCGTTTTGCTCCATAGGTACATACTTGACCTCGTAGCCCAAGAAGCTCTTGGCTATCTCGTCCACTTTGTCGCGATATGCCGCCATCATAGGGTTCCACGCGTTCCAGGTGCCAGCCACCTGCTGGGCAAACAGGTCCGAATCTCCACATCAAACTATGCGCTTGATGCCAATATCCTTCACATCGCGTAGTCCGTGAATGAGTGCTTCATACACCGCCATGTTCTTCGTAGCCTCGAAGTGGATCTGCAGAACGTAGTGTAGCTTGTCCCCGGTTGGTGACTGTAGCAGTACACCAGCTCCCGAGCCATTGAGTAGCTTTGATCCGTCAAAGTGCATCACCCAATATTCTGGCTCCGACATTGGGGTAGCATCTGGCATCTCCGTCCAATCTGCGATAAAATCCGCTAAGGCTTGTGACTTGATAGCGTCGCGTCTCTTGTAGGTGATCTCGAAGGCGGCAAGTCCAATGCCCCACTTAGCGACCCTTCCTATAGCGTCGTTGTTGTTGATGATGTCGGAGAGTGGAGTCTTGGTCACCACTGTGATAGGGTGCTCCTGGAAGTAGTGCCTCGGCTTTCGAGAAGCAAGAAACACTCCATAAGCCATCTTTTGGTAGTGCGGGTAATGTTGATTGGAGTCCGTCAATACCTCGCTTACATAGTAAACTGGTCATTGAACTCCATACTCATAGCCCAGTTCTTTCTGCTCTACCATGACGACGATGATGATTACCCAGTTGGTGGACGCCATGTAGATTAACATGGGCTCTCCAGGCTCGGGTGCTGCAAGGATAGGAGCTGAGGAAAGTATCTCCTTGAGCTGCTTCAATGCTGCATCTGCCTCGTCCGTCCATGTGAATTTGTCCGCCTTCTTCAACAACTTGTACAGCAGCAGAGCCTTCTCTCCAAGTCGGCTGACGAACCGACTAACTGCTGCAACGCAACCTATTAGCTGTTGTATGTCCTTTAGGCATGTCGGACGGTTTATGTTTAAGATGGCCTTGATTTTCTCCGGGTTGGCCTCGATTCAACGCTGGGAAACGATAAAACCCAACAATTTGTCGGCTGGAACCCCGAAGACGCACTTCTTAGGGTTAAGCATCATGTAGTATTTCCGGAGATTATCGAAGGTTTCTTTTAAGTCAGAGATTAAGTCGTTTGACTTTTTAGACATCACCGCTATATCGTCGACATAGGCATGAATGTTCCGACCAATTTGATCGTGTAGGCAATGCTGCATTGTCCGCTGGTACGTAGCACCTGCATTTTTCAGCCCAAAGGGCATTGTGACATAGCAGAACGTGCAATAGGGTGTAGTGAACGAAGTGGCCAATTGGTCCGACTTCCTCATCTTGATCTGGTGGTATCCTAAGTATGCATCGAGAAAACACGAAAGCTCCAAGCCAGCCGTCGAGTCAATGACTTGGTCAATGCGAGACAAAGAAAATGGATCTTTGGGACATGTTTTGTTCAAGCCGGTGTAATCAATGCACATTATTAATTCTTTGGTTCCCTTTTTGGGTAAAAGTACAGGATTGGCTACCCATCGGGTGTGAATGACTTCTCAGATAAAACTAGCCTTAAGTAACCTAGCTATCTCTTTGCCTATGGCGCGTCTCTTCTCATCTCCAAAGCATCGTAGAGGTTGTTTCACTGGTTTACATTTTCGATCAATATTCAAGCTATGCTCGGCAAGTTCTCTAGGTACACCTTTCATGTTGGCAGGTTGCCAGGCAAAGATGTACCTGTTCCCAAGGAGGATCTTGAAGAGCACTCTTTCCTATTTAGGGTCCAGATTCATCCCAATGGCGGTGGTCTTGGAGGCATCGCCTACCGCAAGTTCCACCGTCTTGGTTTTGATGGCGGCCTTGAATGCCGGGGCGGAGTCAGAAATCTGTTTCTTCGACGTGGGCATCTCCGAGGAATCGACCTTGCTCTAGATCTCCTTGAATTCTTTGCTGTAGAGGACAGCTTCTGCAAAGGCCACTTCTCCAATCTCGCAGTCCCTTGCCTTGGTAAAGCTTTCGGATACGGTGATGACACCGTTTGGTCTGGGTATCTTGAGCTTGTTGTAGACGAATCATGGCTTGGCCATGAAGGTGTGGAAGATGCCGTGGCCGAATATGACGTGGTACACGCTCTTGAAGGGGACCACCTCAAAGGTCATGCGTTCTTGGCGGTAATTATTGACATCGCCAAAAGCGACCTGAAGTGTGATGAACCCAAGGGACCAAGCCTCCCGACCAGGCACTACGCCGTGGAAGATGGTGTTGGTCCGCCTTAGGTTTGCCTCCGTCAAGTTCATCTTGTGCAGTGTATGCAGGTACATGATGTTGATGCTGCTTGCACTATCCACCATACATTTGGTGAACTCGTTGCCGTCAATTAGGGGGTTGATGATCATGGCATATTGGTTCTCTGTAGGGATGAGGTCTGGGTGATCCTTCCTGTCCCAATTAATTGGAATCTCCGACCAGTGCAGGTATTGGGAAAATGGGGGTAGAGTGGCCATCAGTATCCTCATGGAGGTCTTCTATTGTCGGACAGTGGGGGTGCCAAGCAAAGTGTGGAAAACTACCGCCTTCTTTTCGAAGGGTTTTTCCCCTTGCCGTCGCTCTTGGCGGCGTGCTTGGGGTCAACATCCTCTTCCATGTCACTTGAGTCCTCGGACTCCTCCTCCTTCTTCTTCCCCTTGCCCTTGCCTCGTGGTCTATTCTTCCGACTTCGCTTGTAGCCGGACTTCGGGTCCTCCTTGAGGTCGTTGACGCACTTGCAATGGTGATTGGTGTGTGTGGCCTTACCGTTGGCATCGAGGTGTATGAGGCATGGCATATCGCGGTACTCCTCGTAGGTCCGGGGAATGTGGAGCGTTGTCGAGGTTGTTTAACTACTGCTTCCCATGACCAGCCCCCTGTCCTCGGCCACGCTGTCCACTATCACCTCGTCCTGCAAAAGTCATGGCGACCATGTCGGAGGTTTTCTTTTCTTCTGGGGTTTCTTCCGCTTGCTGCTGCTGTTCCTCCGAGCTTGAGTTGGAACGGCCGTTGCCGGTAGGGAGCTGCGAGCATCGTCGTTGGCCGCCATGAACTCACTAGCCAGCTGGATCATCTGGTTGAGATCTAGCTGGTGGTTGTCCTGCAGGCGCTTCAATGTATGTCGGAGCAACGTACCCCTTTCCAAACCATCGATGAGGGCGGACATGGCGGTCTATGAGTGCACTCCTGCGCATGAATTCTTCATATCTAGCCAACGGGAGAGGTAGGCGCGAGATGACTCGTCTTTCTCCTGCACACACACCGCTATAGGTCGCCAATAGTACAGGGACGTTTGTACGTACCGTCAAAGTTCTTGGTGAATGCTTCTTGCATGTCTAACCAGTTGCAGATAGATTTCTCCGGCAAGTCATCGATGCATTGTCGGGCCATGCCCGCCAGCATTAGTAGGAGGTAGTTGACGGCAACGTTGGGGTTTCCCCCAGCGATCTCCACCGCGTTGCCGTAATCCTGCAACCATGTAGCTAGCTTGGCGGTTCCGTCATAGGGCTTGATGGTCTTGTCAATCCGGAAACCCTTGGGGTAAGCTGCGGTCCGTATTATAGGTCCAAAGCAGCGTGGTCCCAGGTATGATCCATCCCGGGCCTCGTGGATCTTTTCCATACGTGATCGTGCATCGTATGGGTCCGAGCTACTTTTCTTCTTCTTGCCATCAGGGGATGGGCTACGTGAACGACGCGAGCCTCCTCCGCCATGGTGGATGCTATGTGGTGATGGAGGTGGAGGTGGCGGTGGGTTAGCCTTCTTGATGTTACCCTCCTGCGATGCTTCATTCTTTTCACGGTTGTTTGTCGGACGCGGAGGGTCATGGCGTGACCTGCTCTTGTGTCCTTGGTTGTGCTCCCCATCATGAAGGGTCTGCTCCGCGTTGTCGCGGATGATGATGCCGCGTTGCTTAGGTGGAGGCATATTCGTACGATGGTGAGCCTTGGGGTCTTTGCAATGTCGGGGAGAGCGGGGCAGTGGAGATGGACGACGCGGTTGAGCCTTGCCTCCTTGCTCGGAGGATATGGGGATAGCATCTTTCCTGTTGCGTGCATCGCTCCGTCTTTGTTCTGAAGAACCTGTCTGGGACCCGACATCAAGAGGAGATCTGTTCGTTGGCGGCTTATGCTGGCTAGACTGGCAAAACGATGGGTTAGACTCAAGCCTCTAAGAGGTGGCTTTTTCCTGCTGTTTCACTGCCCTGGCCACTAGGTCATAGACCTGGTTCACCGCTTCGGGTGATCTATCCTGCTCTAGAAGGGTCTTGGCGATGGCAAGGTTGAGAAGAGGAGTGGGCATCACATGCCTGCCTTTACTGTCAATGTATGTCTTGGCCTGTGCCGGCTTCGAGGGAGCCCATCCTAAGTTTCGCCGTACACCGGGATCGTTGATGACACGAGCCGGAGCTTTCTTAGCCTTCTACTGTTGTAGCAGAGTCTTGTACTCGGCCTCCATCGCTCTAGCTTTCTCTATTGACTTCTGCGTGTTGGACAGATCTCGATCCAACTTTGCGCATTGCTCCGCGATGGCCTGCGCTTCTCGTCAAGCTGGACTACATTGCGAATATGAGCCACTATTATAGGCTCGACGAGGAGATTACCGTACATCACTCTATCAGCTGGAGTGACTTGGGCAGCAGTAGACATAGATGCCGGAGGCGGCGGGTTTGCGGTGTTGTTGTTGCTCGGACCGATACCGAGTTCCTGCGGCTGCTGCACTGGGTCAGGTGGAGGGGGCATGAACTTTGCGCGATCATTGTCGGCAACAATAGGTGGTCCCTTCACTTTGTCCAGTGCTGTAGGCGGAGCTCGCCCTGCCTGATCTTCATCCATCGTTGTCCCAATGGCAACGAACACCTCTCGGGACGTGACGGCGTTGTTGGCCTGCTCGTCGTGCTTGTAATCCTCCTCCGTCTCCTGCATGGCGAAGTCTAGCTCCTTCGGGCTGAAGTCTATCTCCTCCGAATCTGCGCTGATGTTGGTGTAGAGCGCATCAAGCACGGAGTCGGAGGGTGCCAGGGCTTCCTCGATGACTAGGGGTGGAGGTGCAACAGCAGCAACGATGACTGGAGGTGGTGGCGCCGCCGAGGCAATGACGACCAGAGGCAGTGGTGGCGGTGGCTGAGGCGGAGGGGCTCAGCCAACAAGCAAAATTTCTGTCTGAGCTTCCTCATCAGCCTCCGCGTAGCTGTTGACGGTGTTCACCATGCTTTCGAAGGTGAGGTGTCCTGAAGCCTGCTGCCGCCTTAGCGTATGCTGTAGAAGCGTACCTTGGTCCAGTCCTTCCACAAAGTGATACATAGCATCATCATTGAGATAATGTGCCAGATCGGCCTGTATGCGAAGCCACCTGGCAAGGTAATCGCGGGGGTTTTCACCCTCTCTCTAAACGAAGCGCGCCAGATCGAAGATGGTAACCACTCGGACGAACTTGGATCTCTGTTGTCCAGACGCACGGGCGAAGACGGCGGACTTGCAGCGATCTTCCACCGTTATATCCAGCACAGGGGCGGTTTGGGTGGGCCTTAAATTTTTCCGATATTTGCCGGCAAACTCCGAGGAGAGATCGAACATCGATCCTTCCGCAAACGTATCCTGCCCGTAGGCGGTCCATGCGGGTCTTGATGCTCCTCCGACTCCTAGGGAACTAGTGCCCGAGTCGGTTTCGCCGATGAAGAGGTGGATATCTCCGATGGGGACGATCGAACACCACGTGGGGTTCGTCTTTGCCGGGATCCAGAACTTGTCGGGAGGGACGATCGGAACATTGCCGGAGAAGAGAACGCGACCGATGGCTACGGTTTCGCTGATTCCCGTGAAGGTCTTGGTCCTCGCCCGCTAAAGAGCCTAAAGCGCCTCTTTCCCCATGGTGGGCGCCAACTGTCGTGGTATTGCCAACGAGTACGCCATGGAGGGGTCCTCAAAGTGCGTGTTTAGAGACGTGGGGGAAGGCGGACGTTTGACAGGTACGAGGTTACACAATTTACCCAGGTTCAGATCCCACAATGGTGGCGGAATCCTACTCCTGCTAGAAATCACTATAAGGGCAATACGCCGAGTTACAGGGATTAGTTTGTTGTGCGAGGTGGCTAGCAAAGTGGACCAATGTTTTTCATTACCGAACCGACAAAGCCTAGTCGTGTTGTCGTGAGGGGAGGAAAAAGAAACATCAACGGAATGGATGGAGTCGCCAACGACCAAGACTTCGACCAGTACGGCGATCCAAAGATTGAAGATGACGACGACTATGATGCAGAAACATACATCATAAGAAGAAAAAGGACAACCCTACCCAAAAAGTGTTGGGGCTAAATTATTCAACCACGACAAAGAAGGGAAAAAAGATTGTAAAACGCTAGCTCAAAAAATATTGTAAAATGCGTGGTAAAAAAAGATTGTAATATTCATGGACAAATTATTATTTAATTTAGTTATACTTTGAATCATATTTGTACCACTTTTATGACATATATTATTTCTTTTGGGCATTTTTGGAATATTTAAAAGTATTTTTAAAATCAAAACAAAACTTCTATGGTATATATCACCACTTTTGGAAATTTTTTGGAACATTTAAAAGTATTTTTGAAATAAAAATAAAAAGGTGGGCACCAAGATTTGAACCTGGGTGCTCATAAGTTCAGATTAGAGCTAAGGGCAAAACCAGTGGGATAGGGTAGTGTAGCTGTTAGAGAGTGGGGCTGTAGTATTCTTATACAGTCGTTAGAAGCCGATAGGCGTAGCGCACTTGTCCAGAGTGTGCTACAGATCTTCGTAGCGCACTATGCCAGAGTGCGCTACGCCCATCTAGGATTTATCTGCACGTGCGCGTGGGCACGTCCCTCTCTCACCCATCTCATCAGCCCGAGCCCCCCCCCCCCCCCCCCGCCACCACCGCTCTCGATCCGCTGCCTCGCCAGCCCTGCTAGCAACCGCCGCTCAAGGAGGAGGCCGTGGAGGAGGAGGCCAGCCGGCGTCCGAGGAGGAGGAGGCCCGCGCGCGTCCGAGGAGGAGGAGGCCGCCATCGTCCGCCCATCGTCGTCCTGTTCTCAGAGGTGAGCTAGCGTCACCCCTCCCCTCTCTCCCTCTCTCCCTCTCTCCCTCTCTCCCCTCTCTCTACAGGCGACACGAATCTATGGTTCAATTAGGCAAACCATGATTCCCATCTGCAAGTTTCGGTGACTAAGGTAGTGTATATGGAAATCACTATTGGTAATCTGTCACTCCTGACTGTATTCAAGAAAATTGCACTACTGACTTGAGTACAACTTTCACTAGTAAAACTTGCACTACATGAGTAAAACTGTCAACTGTACTCAATAAACTTGCTTGCATTATCAAGTTAGCATTGTCAATATTTTCATTTGATTTGTTCTGAAACTTGTTTGCACATACATTGCATTTGTATGCCAAAACCTATGAGTTGAAGTGATGGAGTAGGCCATTTGCAACAAGATATACAAATTTTCTTGCAGTAGATAAATTGCATTAATTTGCAGTAACTTGGAAATTTTCAAACAACAACTGTTTCTATAGATGAATAATTGTAGTCTACTCAACTAATCGTAGTAGATGAAAAATTGTTTCTTGGAGTAGTTTTTTTTCTATACTTGATGGAGTAATTGTTTGCTTCTCTGTTTGTTTCTCTAAAACTTTATTACTCCATATAACAACAGTGAAGTTAGTGCAACACTTCATTTAATGAACACATACCAACACTGAAAGGCAGTAGCAATAGCTTGATACAAATTCAGTTGAAAGTGAGAATTTGTTTGTCTGTGCAATAAAGTAAAAGCAGGACATGTGTGCTTTAATATGAGTACTTGCATGCCAAAGTGAATAAGTTCCATACCTGAAAGCACATCCAACTTTCCCTTAAGATTCTCATATTGATTGTTTACATACATATTTGTTGCCTGAATGTACTGAAACACTAACGAAAGATCCTGCCTATTTAACTGAACTTGAACAGTAACATAAGTCACTTGAACAATAGCACCGGCTGTTTGATTGGACTTGAACACTACTTTAGTTAGCAGTAGGTTAGCTTGTAGATGTTAGTAGTAGGTTAGCCACATATAGTACATGTTGTTTTTTAGCAGTAGGTTAACAATGTAACTTATACTATGTAGTTAGCAGTAGGTTAGCAATTTAGTCAGTTGGTGTCCATCTATCATTTGCTTGCTATCAAGTTTGTAGGCTTTGGGTTTTGTTTAGGCTGCAGTAGGTTAGCTTGTAGATTTTGTAGGTTTTATTTCTTCAAGTAATTATTTGTTGTTCAGAAAGTGAATTCTATTTGTTGTCATTTGCTTGCTGTCAAGTTGAATATCTGTTTAAAATGAATTCTATTTGTTGTCAATTGCTAGCTTGCTGTCATTTGTGCTTGTTGTCATTTGTGCTTGCTGTCATTTGTGCTTGCTGTCATTTTTTAGGTTTTGTAGCTTGCTGTCATTTGTGCTTCTAAGTTATATGTTGTAGGATTGCAGCAAATGACAACAAGCATTAATGTGCACTTGGTTATGGTGTATTCTCATTTTCTTATTACAAGCAAATGACAACAAGGATTGTTGTTATTGTTGTAGCACTTGAAATTGTGCTTGTGCTTGTATGAAGCACTTTCTTATGTCGTGTATGCAGGTTCTTGTATGAAATGAGTCCTGATTTTTGCCGGAATGTTGATTAACATCCGTTTCAGCAGAAATCGGGCACTCCTAGTTTAAGAAAATTAGCAAAGGTCATGCCATATTTTTCCGGGAACTTTATTACTAACAATTATTTGCTTTTTATTAGTGTAAACATGTGTGAAAACGACGAGGCTAGATGTTCTAAGCGCATCAGCGCTGAAGGAGAAGTCAGACCTCCAAATAAACAATTGTCATTATAGGAGGAGGCCCAGTGTCTATAAGAAGATGAAGACTACCATCCTTCGGAGAGTAAGGACGATGAGATGGAAGACGCGGAGGAAGAAGAAGCCGAAGGAACGGCAGATGATGAAACCACTGATGGCGGCGAGGGCACAACGAATGGTAGCAATCCTGCTAAGAAGAAGAAGAATCCGAAGGAACGACGCCCAAACACGGTCGGAACCATCAGAGAGGAAATTACCAAAGTGAGCCCAAAAAGGGTTCCTTTGGCGCCCGACCTTGTCGTCAGATGGTACGGTGGGCAAGTGGCAGCTATCACCCGGACCACCACCTCGATCAACACCGTGAATATCCAGCATAAAGATAATGGCCATTTGCGCACACTCCTCTTCGAGAAGCTGCACGCAAGATACAAGTTCCCCACTGAGTATCGAAACACAAATTATCATGTGAATGAAGTAAACAAATCCGCCCTCACAAAGATGAGCACCGCCCTGGCCAGCTAGAGAACCCGGATAAAGAAGATCTATAAAGAAGGAAAAAAGTCTCGAGGAGATCCAAAAGATTGACCAGTAGATCACCGAAGAACAGTACCGGGAGTTCAAGGAGAGGTACGATTCGGAAAGAGCCCAGGCCTCGAGTAATCGGGAAAAGGTGCTGCAGGCAATGAATATAGGTCACCACCATCTCGGATCTGGTGGATACAGAACCGCGAATGACAAATGGGATAAGGAAGACGATGAGTATAGAGATAAGGGGATAGATAACCCCTTTGCAAAATTCAAAAAGGGGCAGCTTCGAAACTTCATCAGGCACCATTACCATGTGGACCCAAAAACCAAACAACTCACCGTGGATCCTATGGTGAAGGACTTCGAGGAAATTGTTGTAAGTAATTTAATTATCGCGGATCAACTTGATTGCATTCTAATCGATGAAGTCGAATTACTAAACGGTTCACGGTTACTTCTTCTGGAGGAGCAGGAAATTGCTAGTCATGGATCCCAGGGTTCCTCATCCCAGGGGTCGACGGCGGCCACCCGTTGGGATAACCCTTTTAACAGGGCGATGAACCTGGCCAAGAAAAACACGCCGGTTATGAAGAAGGCATCGTCGGTTGGCCGTCTGGCTGGCCTCGGGGGTAAGAATTGGGTGGATCATTTTGGTCCACCACCGAGGACGCATGTGGCGCCATCGGGAAGGAGCGAGGAGGAAAACTGCGATGTTCAAGAACTTAAGGAACAAGTGGCATGGATCCCGCAGATCGTCCAAGATAACCTGGCAATCACCCTCACGTCCATCCTGCCTACCTTGGTGGTTTCAATAGTGAACTGGAGTGCGGGTGGTCGACAAGGGCCATGCCTGATTCCAACCATGGACAGCAGCCACTCGAACAACATGGCACCGATGAATCAGGCGAATTATGTATTTGTGACTCCGCCCGCTAGCACCACGGCACCGGAAGTGTTGGTGACTCCCCCTTCCATTATCGCAGCGCCAGACATGTTGGTGACTCCCCATGCCATTGTCACAGCGGCACCGGAGCTCCATGCACCCGGTAGGGAGAATACACCAGCGGCTGGAACCGTGCCATCAAGCAGCCCCTCAGTCTCTTGCACGCTTATCCTCGTATGCGGTGCCTTGACATTAGCCGATCTCGACGCCATCACGGTAAACAAATTACTTTACTGCCTTTCACGCCATCTATTACTCTCTTATGGCATCTCTCTGACGCCGTACATGTTTTCTGTAGACGGATGTTCCTTGCACTCTCTTATGCTACGTGAACAACGAGCTGAGGAATGTTGCCAAGGGTATGATCGTTCAACCCTTGTAGTGCACGTTACACTCAAGGCCGATGCCAGATAGCGTGCACATGGTTAAAATTAGTGGGGTGCTAAGGGGCTGCGATGACCTGGAACCTCCCATTCACCCCCCAGGAGCGGATGAAGAAGAGTCGGATGTCCTCATATGTTGCTTCGGGTTATTCTTGCAATGGCCAAAGAGCATGATTCATTTGGGGATGGCAGGGGCCATCACCCCATAGACAACAACACCGCCTATCATGCCAGCGACAAGCGGTGTCAAGGCCCCCTTACTTCCCCTGCCGTCACCTCCATGCGGTGGGTCAGATGATCATGTTGATAATATGCACATGACGCAGGATCCGACCGAGGACGACGAAGACTTCGATCAGTTCTTCAACACTCAGTTTTGCAACAAAGACCTAGCCGGTGGCCCCACAGAGAAACCCACTATCACCAAGCATCTGTTTGGTTCTCAAGAGACGCCTCCAGCTTGCGCCTTCACTGAGCCAACTGATACAACCAACCGGCCCTTTGTTCTAAGCCCTGACACACTACATAGGGCAGCCGATGCTCAAATTGCGGTGCCTGACCGCTCTCCAAAAGGCAAAAAGGACAGGAAAAGAAAATCAAGCAGCTCGAGCCAGCCGGTGGCGTCAACTGTGAATCCGATCAGGTTTCGAGACGGGTCACCAAGACCCGAGGGTATTATCTGGAGGATTCATGTGGTAGGTGAGACCATGCTAACTAACAATTTGCGGAGGCTCGCCAGTTCGGAAATGAAGAGTGTGGATGACGGTAGAGAGACGCCTTCTGGCGGAGAAAGATTCCTCGCACCCGGTATTCGTGGTTAAGGTGCCACCAGGCTTGGGATTCATCAACAATGCCCCTGCAGATCTGTTCTTCCTGCGGTTTGACGACATCTTAAATATGTTCCACCTGTACCCGTTGCACTATTCCATGGTCCACCTGTTTTCTCTCAGCCTGGCCATGCACATCATTAGAGAGAACACCCCGGGCATCGCCGTAGTGGACCCCTACTACATGCGTGACGACTGCTTGGGAAGCACAGTTGAACGCCGATTCGTGTCCTCGTACCTAAAAGAAATCTTTATGGCGAACAAGACAAAGGAATACATTCTCGTGCCTTACTTTACTGAGTAAGTCATTATTCACTCGCCAGCATCGATTGGCTTTATTAGATTATCATCATTCTTTTTACAAAACATTCCATTTGAATTTTTTTGCATAGAGATGAACACTGCACACGCATCTCCTTATCGCTGAAGCATTCACACACCACGTATTTCGACTCGGGGAGTACAGAAAAGAAGAAAAACTATGACAAGATCAAGGAAGTTCTGGATGATGCTCTCACTGGCTATGCCTCGACGGAAGGCACCACCTTTGTGTGTAAGAAGGTCAAGTTCGGCAAGAACATCTTCAACCACATAACGGAGTTCCCCTGTGTGAAGCAGCCGGAAGGAAGTCATAAGGAAGACTACTACACACTCCATCACATGAGGGCATTCCTACTAGACCAACAGAATTCAACGCTGCCAGATCATCTCAAACAGTGGGCCGAAGCCAAGGCCAAGATCACTGATTCAGATATTAGACAAGGGGCAATCATATTTCGTGATGTCATGACTTCGGAGGGGATCTTCTACGGAGGAAATCTCCCTAATAACTGTGACATAGAAGATCACCTAGAGATACAGGGTGACTATAGGAAGTTCATGACGAGACAAGGCGTCCTCCCGTTCCGTGAGCCGAGCCAGAAGTCTTGGTTGGACTAGTTGTAGTTCCAAATTATAGATGACCTTTGTGTGTGCGGACAAGTACATGCTACTACTTAGCTTATTAGGTATATGAGTCATCGCTTACTTCTTTTTCTTATTATTATTATATATGAATCAATGCTTGGTTTTTTTGCTTACTCTTTGGTCCTTTGCTTACTTTGGCCTTTTTTCGAGAATGCTGATGTACGAAATGTCGTGGCACACTATATATATGTGAATTTGCTATGATGGGATAGTGAGCCTTGTGATATGCACAAGTCCAGGTGTTGTGCATCCTACTTGGCTTACTGTTCTGTCGTAGCATATTGCTGTGTCCAACGACCTATGTATATATATATATGAGGTATTCTTTTTGAGTTATTTTGGTCTTTTTTAGAGAATGCCGATGATTGAAATATTGTGGGACACAATATATATGTGAATGTGCTGCGACGGGATTGTGAGCCTTGTGTTATGCACAAGTCCAGGTGTTGGTGCATCCTACTTGGCTCACAGTTCCATCATAGCATATTCCTATGTCCAACGACCTATGTATATATATATGAGGCATTATTTTTGAGTTACTTTGGTCTTTTTCGAGAATAATGCCGATGATTGAAATGCCGTGTCACACTATATATGTGAATGTGCTGTGACGGGATTGTAAGCCTTGTTCTATGCACAAGTCCAGATGTTGTGCATCCTACTTGGCTTACAGTTCCTTCATAGCATATTCCTGTGTCCAACGACCTAGTTATATATGAGGCATTCTTTTTGAGTTACTTTGGTCTTTTTGAGTTGGGACTACTTTCTATAAGTCTATCTTCATATGTGACTTTAATTATACATGTTTTTTCAATCACCGGTTAATTATTATTGCCAACTTGTAGATGATGTGGTACGTCGTGTACAAGGGATGGGTTCCCGGAGTCTATGATGATTGGGAAGACTTCCGGAGATAGGTGCACCATTTCAGAGGCAATAGATACAAAGGATACAACACTATGGTGGAGGAGGAATCAAGATACACGCGCTATCTAGTGGGAGTTAGGACGAGGAACCAGATGAAGACCTACACCTTCGTCGCGGTAATGCTTATCGTCCTTGGTTGTTTATCCCGAGCTTGTTTCTAGTTTAGATGTCTAGGCGAGCTTCCGAGCTCTAACTTGTTCGAGACACATGTATTCGCATGTCACCAAATACTTTGTAACTTGATCGAAACAATGTAAGTTATACTATGTATTCATGTATGTGACTTATCTATATGTATTTGTTTCAATCTTGTTTTGCAAATTATGTATTCATATATATATATAATTGTATATCTTATATCTGTGTGTATATCTGCCTTGAATATTGTATATAATCTGTATTGTATATCATCTCGCTCAGAATTAAGAAAACAAAAAAGTTCCCCGTTGCGCACATGGCATGGCTTTAGTGGCGCACTACAACTAAAGCGCACATGCCTTCCCTCAGTGGCGCACTACCATGTGCGCCACATGGAACATAGTGGAAGCGCACCTGCCTTCCTAGCCGTGGAGCACTAGAAGTTGTGCTACTACTGTCTCCAGATACCCATAACATACCAGACAGTGCGCTACAGGTAAGTGTTAGCCGTAGCGCGAGGCTAGTGGCACACACCTAGTGCGCCACAGATGTTGTTTATAGGTGCGCCACAAACGACCTGTTTCCTAGTAGTGATCATGGTGATAGTGACGATTAACAATAAGGTCAAATCATTGGAGAATGATGTGATAGACATTCACCCTAAAGTTAATCATAATGAGATCTTGTTACTTAAAATGTTCATCATTGATGATAAAATAAAGACATTGTGGCTTATATACTTTGATTGTGAGATAATGCATAATCAATGTTTTGGAGGGAGACTTTGATGATATCAAATATCAAGATATGAAAGGGTGATCATAAAGGTATCATTGGGTTTCCTTAAGAAATGGGTTTAGGAGTTTTTATCAAGACCAGGATTTGCCAATCCAAGTAACGGATAGATACACGTGGACAACTCGGTGACGTAGCATTAACGAAGCTTGCAAGCGTATGATTGGATCATGGAATGAAACAATAAGGGAACAAGTAGACTAGGTCATCGATAATAAGATCGAACAAACATATGGATATGCTTGAGATCAAATCTCGTATGACCTAGGTATCGTATGGAAAAAGGAATAGCACTATGCAGTTAAGGTTCAAGCGATGAGATTAATCGTGAGGCACGTGCATCATTATGGCCATGTAGGTCCCGATGTTGATCATTGATACAAGAGAGTCCTGGTCATGTCCATAGAAACTCCGAGCCGAAGGGTGGCACACTTAAGGGTGGGACACTTTGGGATTGAACCGGCACCAAAGGAAAAACGAGAGAGATAAACCGGAAAGGTTCTGGTATTATCCGATGTTGATCGGAAGAGTTCCGAAAGGAGTTTCGGTGTATAGAATATATTAATATATGTGTTTTATATTAATTATTTGAATTAATATTAGAAAATATTCTATTTTATATTTTATGGGCAGCTTTATTGCTATTGGGCCACTTCTAGAAGGGCCCAATAGGGTAGGCACCTAAGGGAGAGAGGGGAGGGGCCACCGGCCAAACCCTAGGGTTCCCACCCGCGAGGTGGGGCCTAGGGCTGGCGGCGGCTTCTTGGGGGTTCCCACCCCCAAGCCCTAGGGTTTGCCCTACCCCACTCCCTAATATAAATACAGGACCCCCCTCCCCTCTATTTCCATCCCAACAGCAAGTTCTCTCCTGTCTCTCCTAAACCCTAGAGCTCTCTCCATTAGATTGGATCTAGCCTCTTGGTTTAGTTCTCCACCTTCACACTACCATCGTGCGCAGGATGGTCCGACTTCTTTCTTCTTTTGCTGCTCTGCTAGATCGAATCCCGAGAGACGTCCCTACACCAGACGTGTGTAGATATTTGAGGCGCAACACTTGGGGCGCTATCTTCATCACTATACTCCTACCTGCATAAGGTGTGCCAAGGTCTTCAATGGTATGAACTCCGTTCTTCATCTCTGTTACTTATGTCTATATAGTATAGATCTTGGTGATCGTGTTCGTATAGGGAGATTTTTTTTGATTTTCTGCTATGAACCCCATCAGTGGTATTAGAGCCTAATCTATGGGTAGCCATGCCATACGGATAGAACAATAGAAGTATGTGGGCGTTTATTCTCTAGTTGCGACCCTCTTTCATGTTTTTTTCATATCGCAGAATTGATTGATGAAGCGGCCTAGACCGAGCTTACACATAAGCTTACGCGAGATTGGTTCCATGCTCAACATACGGCTTGTTCTGTATAATTGGCTAGCGGGTGTCTGTCTCTCTTTCAATAGTGGATATGACTTTTACACCAGAGGGCCCTGAAAAGGGAGCAAAGAGTCAATCATTGAATCAACATTGTGGATCAACGTTCATAGGTGGGGAAAAGCCATTTTCCATTTTCCGAGCGGAGGCACCAGAGGAACAAACACGCACGTTTTCCGAGGCATGAGGATCCTCTGAGGTGCCCGTGGACCTCCGGCTCTCGCCGGCGCCTTGCCGGCGTAGGCTCTGCATGGATTCCTCTGGTGGTTGCTGGAAGGTCACCTACTCTGGTGTGACCACGGGTGGTAAGTTCCTGGAAGGCTCTATCGTTGTCTCGGCTGATTCTTGGCTGGTTCTTCTCAATGCTAAAGGCTCTCCTCTTGAGGGACGATGTTTGGAAAATGGGGAGAAGATCTCTGTTGGATCTGTTTTGAGGTTCCCCTCTCATCTCTCTCGTGTTAATGATTCTTTGGATCCTTCATCTGGATTTCTTCGTAGATCCCCTACCATCACTGGATCGGATGAAGACACTGGTCTGAAATGGCATGCCCTTTGCTCCTCTTTGCCTGCTGATGATCTTGAGCCTTCCAAGGGTTTTCTCATGCTTTTTCCTAGTTCTAAAAGGCTTGTCCTCCTCAATCATAATGAGGTTGTGATTGATGCGAGATATTTGGTTCATGGTGAGGTGGTGGCTTCTGGTATCTCCATTGATCTCCAGGTGAAGAGGGTTGTGGTTGGTTCTCAAATTTTACCAAGCCCTTTGGTTAAAAAATTTTCCACCAATGTTGAGAGGTTGGTGCCTAGATCTCTGGATTTCTCGGAAAATCTTCCCTCAGGTTGTGCTTCCAAAGAGGTTGCTTCTAAAGATGTTGCTTCATGTCGACTTGCCCTGGATTTTTCTTTAGGGCGTGATTTTGAGAAGAGGATTTTTGATAAATTCAGGCATCAAGTTAATTTCATTGGTGGGTTCAGGAAGACACCATTTTATCTGGTTTGTTCTTTTGGAAGGGCAAATTTTAAGTTGGACTTTCATACTGTTAGTCTTGCTCTTCAAGCCTGTTTTGGTGGTAATGCTTCTAAATTCCAGGTGAAGCTTCTGCAAGATAGAACTTTTCGTTTCTCGGTTGCTTCTCGGGCAGTGGGTTTTGAGATCTACAATATCTCCAAGTTTTCATGCCATTCTTTTGTGATCCATGTCAATCTTTGGGGTAATGGGGGTCCGAACTGGATTCATGAAGAAAGGGAATTTTACAAGGAATCTGCTAAGGAATGGAAAGTTGTCACGTACAAAAAAGAAAGTGCAAAAAAAAATCTCCTTCTTTAAAGCCTCCCGGTAAAGGTGGCTCGGTTTTTCAAAGACTCAAATTTCCTTCGTCACCTGAGGGTTCTTCGCCTGTGATTGAGCATCATATTAATGGGGAATTCAAATCAGGCCATCATGGCAGATCCTATGCTCAGGTGCTCACTGAGGAGGGTTTTAAGTCGAAGGTAACACCGGTCAGGTCTGGGGGGGGGCGCTAATCGCGCTGCTTTTAAATTGCCTGGGCTCCTTCCTTTTTTGAAATTTCCCTCTTTCCCTAACTGTACTTGGCCCGACAAATCGTATGAGGGATGGTTCAAGGCCCAGGTGGTTTCTCATTCCCGGCCCGTCATTCATGGCAGTTTTCACGAGTTCACTTCCTCGTTGCAAAAACAACTACCACTTCCCCTGTCTCCTCAACTCCCCCGCCCGCTGAAACCCCATTCCCCTCCTGCTCGTCGCCGGCGAAGGGCGTTGCAATGGCGAACATCCCGATTGACCCTGCGCCTTTCCTGCCGAATGGCTTCCAGATTATGCAAGTGGCTGGGCGGAATCGTGTTAAAAGGGTGGTGGTGCCTCGGAGGTCACGAGCACATGAACAGTATGCTATTGCTAACATTTTCCCCTCCCTCCTGGTCCGGTTCCGTTCGTCAATATTCATGGTGTCTTGGTTGATTTCTTCAACAATGAGGTTGGAGTGCACTTCAGAGATATTCAGGATTGTCCCTTTGGGTCTGCATATGTGCAGTTCCACCATGTCAGCGACCGTGATAGACTCATTGCGGCGAGCCCGATCCCGTTTCAAGATGTGCATGTTTCTTTTGTCAAGCACAATGAGGGAGATAACTGGCGTAAGATTCAGTTTAATAATGAGTGCTGGGTGATGCTGGTTGGGCCTCCCCTTGACCACTGGCATACGGAGGATCTGAATGCTATCTTTGCGGACATTGGAAAAGTTCTCCTGTGGGAGAGGGACCCTGATCATAAGGGTAGGATCATTGCTAAAATTCGTGTGACTGATTTGGCTGACATCCCCAAGAGTGTGAGGTTTACCATAGGTGACCTGGTGGATACAGAGTCATGGACTTTTTCTGTTGAAGTTATTCAGAGTCACTTGCTTGGTGGGGGACCTCCTGAAGAGGACCCACTGCCAGATGACAATGTGGACCCACACCCTGTTCCTGCTCATGGGCCAGTCTTTGGACCTCAGGTGCCACCTCCCCCCCCTCCCCCCTGCTCCTGGGGGTGATTGGGGTCAGTGGATGGCTCCTGTGCAGAACCCTGCTCCTGATGGTGGGAATGCTGAAGGATGGGGCCCCTGGGAGGCTGCTGCTGCTCCTGTTCAAGGCCCTATCATTGCTCCTCGAGAAGACATGCCTATTGACAATCAGCATCTGCCACCTCAGGATGTGAACAGTGGAGTCACAGGTGTCATTGTTCAAGACTGGGAGTCTGATGATGATGAATCTGTTAATGAGCCTGAGGCTGTGGAGGAGCTTGGTGTAGCAGTTGCACCTCAAGGGGTTGGCATTGGGGAAGGCCTGCAAAATATCTTTCAAAACTATCTGGCTGATGAGGAGGAGCCTAATGCTGATGCTGGGGAGGAGACTGGAAGTCCTATGGATTCAAGTACTGTGGCCCCTGAGAATGATGATTGGATGCTGGAAGATCAGCACCTTCTTTCCCCAAATGAGGCTCACCTTCAGGTTGGGATGGTGAGAACATTTATTACCATTCCTGATGTGCATGTTGCCAAGCAGGGATTTTCCCAACAAGGCTTGGAGCTCTGGGAGAATTATTTTGCTCCCCATATCCAGAAGGAATCTTCTTCAAAGGGTTCTCTTAAATGTGATATTCCTGTAAGTTGGTTTAACTTCATTACTCTCATGCTTGCTACTCCTGAGAAGTTTAATTGGGTCAAGGGATTCCTTAATTCTCCTTTATGGGAAATTATTAAAGAACCTATTGCTGAGGAAAGTTCAATATCTTTCATCATTCCTAATGAGAATTTTTCCCAGATGGCCCCTTCTTGCCTGGGTATTGAAGTCAATAAATCTTCAGGCTCTCCCTCTACCCCTGCTAGAAAGAGAAAGGGCAAGGAACCTCTTGTGGAATCTGAGGTGAGAAGAAGTCCTAGGATTGTTGAACTAAATGGGGGGTTTTAAAAGTCACTTAAATTGTCAAATTGTTGATTACCTGGTTTGTAATGCTGCCCCTCCTTGCCTGAATGCCAAAGTGGTTAAAAATCTTGCTGCTTCATTCTGCAAGGTTAAAGATGGAGACCTAGAGAAGAGGTTACTCAAGAAAGGGAAGACCAATGATGTGGCTATCAAGGATCCTACAAAAGGCAGCATTAAAGGAGGTCACTCTTCCAGCTTGGGGATTGGTGGCAAGAAGAAGCCTGGGGCTGCTGGTACCTGTGGACAGCAAGCCAAGAAGAAGACATCTTCTTAAGTGTGTTAATGTGTCAAGCTAAATCTTTTGCTGGAGTCTTGTTGACTCCCTGTTATGTGTTCTGTGATTGTGATATTGCAATGTGGAGGGTACTTGTTGTGGATCATCTATGTGGTACTTTAAATTGGTTGAGCTTTTGTCTCTGTATTTGCTGTTTTCTCTTCTGGGTGATTACATTATTTACATCACCCCACATCTATTATTGCTCCTGGTTTCTTAATGAATAACAACAGAACTTGGAAGATCCTGAATTGGAATATCAGGGGAATCAATTCTGATAAAAAATGGTTTGCTCTCAGAAGCAAAATTGAGGAGTCTGGCTGTGACATTATCTGTCTACAAGAAACTAAGCGAGAGGGTTTTGATAGCTCCTTCATTAAAAAATTTTGCCCCTCCAAATTTACCAACTTTGAATTTCTTCCCTCCAGAGGTGCATCTGGAGGTTTGATCATCATTTGGAATGGCTCACTGTTCTCTGGACAACTTTCTTTCCTCAATGAGTTCTCTATCTCCATTACCTTGACATCTCTCTTGTCCAATAAATCATGGATCCTCTCCAACATTTATGGGCCATGTTTACCTGAAAAAAGTCTGAATTTTTAGACTGGTTTGGCAGCATTGATATGCCTGATGATGTGGATTGGCTAATTGTGGGAGATTTTAACTTCTGTAGGCAGCCTTCTGATAGAAACAAATTGGGAGGGGATGTGAATGGTATGCTTCTCTTTAATGAAGCCATTAATAATTTGGGTCTCATTGAATTACCACTTAAGGGTAGAAAGTTCACTTGGAGTAACATGCAGAAGGATCCTCTATTGGAGAGATTGGATTGGTTTTTTACTTCTGCTGTCTGGACTCAGAGTTTTCCCTCCACTTTTGTTGCTCCTCTTGCTAAGCCTACTTCTGATCACCTTCCCTGTGTCATTACCATTGGCACAATGATTCCAAAAGCTCAGGTGTTCAGATTTGAAAACCATTGGTTACATCATAAGGAGTTTAAAGCTATTGTTCAAAATGCATGGAATATTCCTGTGGGTTTCCTGGATTCTGCAAAAAAAATAAATGCTAAATTCAAAAATTTGAGAAGAGGGCTGAAGCTTTGGGCCAAACATCTACCTTGTCTAAAGGCACAAATCTGTAATGTTAATGCCACCATTGACTTGCTTGATATCATGGAGGAAATGAGAACTCTTACTGTTCATGAGTGGAATCTTAGGGATATCCTGAAGGATCTTATTATTTCTCTTTTACAAAACCAGAATACTTATTGGAAACAAAGAGGAAAAATCAAATGGGTTAAACTGGGGGATGAGAACACCAAATTCTTTCACTCCAGAGCTACCATCAGTTTTAGGCATAACTACATTTCCATGCTCAAAGATGATTCTGATCTTGAGATATATGATCATGATGGAAAAGCAAATCTTCTTTGGAATTCCTTTAAAGATAGAATGGGCACTTCTGATAAGCCTGAAATGCATTTCAATCTTAATGACTTGGCTGGTGATTGCTTAAGCCAGGAGGAAAAGGAAGCTTTGGAAAAGCCTTTCTCTGATGAGGAGATTGATGAAGTCATCAAAAATTTGCCTAATGATAAGTCTCCTGGTCCTGATGGTTTTAATAATGAATTCATGAAGCTTTGCTGGCCTATTATCAAGGATGATGTGAAGCATTTACTTATTGAGTTCTATGAAGGGAATGTCTCTTTGGAAAGCATTAATTCTTCTTTCATCACCCTCATTCCAAAAATTGCTGCTCCTTTGACTCCTGCTGATTTTAGGCCTATTTCCTTGCTAAATAGTGTCCTTAAGATTATCACCAAGATTCTGGCCAATAGACTGCAAAAAGTCATTCTTAAACTTGTTCACAAGAATCAATATGGTTTCCTCAAGCAAAGATCTATTCAAGACTGTTTAGGTTGGGCATTTGAATTTCTTGATCAGTGCCACAAGTCAAAGGAGGAAATTTTAATTCTCAAGTTGGATTTTGAGAAGGCTTTTGACAGAATTGAGCATTCTGCAATCATCAATATCCTTAAAGCCAAAGGTTTTGGAGTTAAATGAATTTCTTGGATTCAGATGATCTTTGGGTCTGCTTCTTCCTCTATGCTTTTAAATGGTGTGCCTGGGAAATTTTTTTACTGTAGAAGGGGTGTCAGGCAAGGAGATCCTTTGTCTCCTCTGTTGTTTGTGCTGGCTGCTGATCTCCTTCAAAGTATCCTCAATAAGGCAATGAACCTGGGTCTCCTTTCTTTGCCCACTGAGAATGTATTCTGTCCTGACTTCCCTGTGGTTCAGTATGCAGATGACACTTTAGTAATCCTTAAGGCTGATTCAGAGCAACTCTTGTGTCTTAAAGCAATCCTGCATACTTTTGCTCTCTCCACTGGACTCAAAGTCAATTATTCCAAGTCCAGCTTGATGCTAATTAATATGGATTCTGAGAGGCTTGGGCATTTTGCTAATACCCTTTCTTGCCTCACTAGTTCCTTGCCTTTTACCTATCTTGGTCTGCCCCTGAGCTTGAATAAACCTACTGTGGAACACTTCTTGCCTATTGTTCAGAGAATTGAAAGAAGGTTGTGTGGAATAGTTGACTTTCTAAATTATGGGGGGAAATTGCAGTTAGTTAAATCTGTGTTATCTTCCCTTCCCATATATTACATGAGTTGTTTTGATCTCCCTGTCACCATCAAGGAGCAGTTGATTAAATATATGAGGCAATGCTTGTGGAGAAAGAAAACTTCGGATGTTCAAGCTAGAGGTACTGCTCTTGTCGCATGGAAGAAAGTTTGTAGACCCAAAAACCAGGGAGGATTGGGAGTTCTTGATCTTAATGTTCAAAATTCTGCTCTTCTTTTGAAGAATTTGGATAAGTTTTATAATCATAAGGATATTCCTTGGGTTCACTTGGTATGGAATACTTACTATTGTAATGATAAGCTACCCGGAAGAAGTGTTGAGGGATCCTTTTGGTGGAAAGCTCATCTAAAACTGATTGACATTTTTAAAGGACTTGCAAAGTGCTTGGTTGGAAATGGGGAATCTACTCTATTCTGGACTGATATGTGGAATGATAGTTGTCTCCAACATAAGCTTCCTCACCTACTTTCTTATGCAAAAAACCCTCACATTTCTGTCAGTGAGTTCCTGCATACTGCAAATACTCAGGATCTCTTTTATCTTCCTTTGTCCCAACAAGCGTATAAGGAATATCAAAGTCTTGAACAAATTCTCAATTCTGGCAGGGAAGGGGAATCTGATTGTTGGTCTTACATTTGGGGCAGTAATTTTTCGGTCAAAAAGGCTTACTGCTCGTTAGTCGGTTACCAACCGGTTCAGCCACATTTCTCTTGGATTTGGAAATCTTCTTGTCAACAAAAGCACAAATTCTTCTTCTGGCTCCTTCTGCTTGATAGACTCAACACAAGAAATCTTCTGAAAAGGAAATGTTTTTCTCTGGCATCTTATGACTGTGTCTTCCAGGGCTGCCATAGTGAAGAAACTAGCTTACATTTGTTTTGGGAATGCCCATTTGCAAGAGCCTGCTGGGCTGAAATCTCATAGGTCAATATGGCTGATCAAAGCATCTTTGAAGTTCTAGCCAGTATTAAAAATGACCTCAAGGTCCCTTTTGCAAGGGAAATTCTGATACTTGGAAATTGGAGCATCTGGATTTGCAGAAACAATGAAATTTTCAACAATCAGCATGCGTCGGTGGAGACCTGGAAGGCTATTATAGCCCAGGAATTAAGATGGGTCCTTTTTAGAATTAAGAAGAAGTATTATCAGGGCCTTAAGGATTGGATTGAAACCAATTTAGACAGGAGATAGCTGATTAGAATGTTATCCCTCTTTTTGAGGTGAACATGTTTGTAAATATTCTTTTGTAACTCTACTTGATATATAAAAATTGCAGTGGGGTTTTTTGCCCTACTGTTTTACCCTCAAAAAAACGTTCATAGGTGGGAAGGGGTTCTACCATGGAAGCCCTAAATCCACGTAAAACTTGCAAAAGGATAAAGTAGAAGCGTCTAACTTTGTTTTGCAGGGGCATATGTCATGTCATGGTAATGGTAAGTTTATGAAACGATTGTCCATTAGAGATCTCGATAGAGATCAAGGTGGTGCAACCATGTCATGGCACCATGCTTATCAAGTATCTGTTTGCTCATCTTGTTTGGCATAGTATATTAAGTTATATGACGGTAGCTAAATAGGATGATGCCTCTAAAATTCCAATGATTGTGTTCCCCTCGTGTGTGCACCACCAAGATAGTTCTTTGGTATGAGGCAGGCCATGACGATTGGGTGTCAGACATACCTACGTTCGCATACAGTGGGTGTAAGAAAGGTTACACTTCAATACACACGAGTTTGAGTTGGTGAGCCTAGCATGTGCAAGCATGGCCTCGGAACACAGAGACCGAAAGGTCGAGCATGAGACACATAGAGATGTGATCGACATTTAGAATGTCTACCTTTGGAACTATGTCATCGACCATGACAATAGGGGTGATATAACAAAATGGGATCATGTGATCACTAAGACGAATGGAGGGATGTTCATCTTGAGTGGGAGCATTGTTAATTTAAGTTTATAGGTTAAACTTAAAACATATGATCAATGTATTATGAAGATGATCTAAACTCTTTGAAAATACATTATAGATGTCTCCTCGCCCACCTTCAACCTTAGCTCATTCCTAGAGAAGGACAAGCTGAAAACCGATGGGATGAACTTCACCGCCTGGCATCGCACCCTGAGAATCCTCCTAATCCCCTAAAAATTCAACTATGTCTTAGAGGCATAACTTCTCGCCAAACCCACAGACACCGCCACTGAGGATGAAAACAATTTCTGGCAGTCCAAGGAGGATGATTCCTCCCTCATCCAGAGTGGAATGCTTTATTCCATGGAGCCGGAGCTTCAAAGGTGTTTTGAGAAGATGGTTGCATTTGCGATCCTTGAGGATCTCAAAGCCATATTTGCTCCAAAGGCTCGGGCAGAGAGGTATGAAGCTTTTCAGCTCTTTTCTCTACCAACATGGAAGATCATAGCAGTATAAGTGAGCACGTTGTCAAAATGTCTGGCTATGTTCAACGCTTGACCGCCCTAGATTGAAAAATCTTGGACGAGCTAGCCATTAATAGGGTGTTGCACTCGTTGCCTTCCAGCTACAAAGCTTTCGTGATGAACTACAACATGCAAGGATGGTTAAAACCCTTGCTGAGTTGTTCGCCATGCTCAAGACTGCTGAGGTAGAAATCAAGAAGGAGCACACGGTGTTGATGGTCAATAAGACCACCAACTTTAAGAAGTCAGCAGCTGCTAAGGGAAAGAATACTAAGAGGGATGGCAAGCAAGTTTCCTGATCCCCCAAGAGCCCAAAGCATAAGTCCGGCGTCGTGTTCTACTACAACAAGGGAGACATGCACTAGAAGTGCAACTGTCCCAAGTACCTCGATGAAAATAAAGTCGGCAAGTTTGCCGCAAAATAAAAAGTTATATGTGATATACATGCTATTGATGTTTTCCTTACAAGTGCCAGGAGCAACATCTGGTTATTTGATACCGGTTCTGTTGCTCATATTTGTAACTCCCAGCAGGAGCTACGGAAAAAGTGGTGCCTAGGAAAGGACGAAGTGACGATGCACGTCTACAACGGATCGAATGTCGATGTCAAGGCCGTCCACGATTTGTCTCTACGTCTACCTTCGAGATTAATATTAGTTTTGAATAAGTGCTACTTTGTACCCACCTTGAGCATGAATATTGTGAGTGGATCTTGCTTATTGCAAGATCATTATTCGTTTAAATCCGGAACAAATGGTTGTTATATTTTCATGAATGATGTCTTTTATGTTCATGCGTGTGTATGCAAAGGTTTATTCTTACTATATCTTGCTGTTAGTACACACATCCATAACATTGATGCCAAGCGCTGCAAGCATAATGACGATAATACCATGTACCTATGGTATTGCCGTCTTGGTCATATTGGTGTAAAGCGCATGAAGAAGCTCCATTCTGATGGAGTTATGGGATCACTATATTTTGAATCTCTTGATACATGCGAGCCTTGCCTTATGGGAAAGATGACCAGGACACCCTTCTCCGGTACTATGGAGCGGGCGGCAGACTTGTTGGGAATCATACATACAGATGTGTGTGGACCAATGAGTGTCTCGACACGAAATGGGTATTGTTATTTTGTTACCTTTATTGATGATTTAAGTAGATACGGGTATATCTACTTGATGAAGCATAAGTCTGAAACCTTTTAAAGTTCAAAGAATTTCAGAATGAGGTAGAGAATCAACTCAACAAGAAGATTAAGCATCTCTGATACGATCAGGGAGGCAAATACTTGAGTTATGAGTTTGGCATGCACTTGAGTAACTATGGTATAGTACCACATCTTACAACAGCCGGAACACCACATCGTAATGGTGTGTCGGAGCGACGTAACCGCACTCTATTGGATAGTGTCCGGTCCATGATGTCTTTGACTGATTTGTCTATGTCGTTTTGGGGCTATGCATTAGAAACCGCTGCTTTTATTTTAAATAGAGCACCATCCAAATCCTTAGAGACAACCCCATATGAGATATGGCGTGACAAGAAGCCAAAGTTGTCATTCTTGAAAGTTTGGGTACATGAGGCTTATGTTAAAAAACTACAGCCTAACAAACTCGAACCTAAATCGGAAAAGTGCATCTTTGTGGGATACCCAAAGGAGACTATTGGGTATACCTTCTACAACAAAGCCGAGGGAAAACTGTTTGTTGCTAAATACGATGTCTTTCTAGAGAAATAATTTCTCGCGAAAGGAGTTAATGGAAGAAAGATAGAGCTAGATGAGATCGTTGACCCTTCTCTCCAAATACCGAGTTGCACAACGGAAACTATTCCAGAACTGCCAACTATAGTGGAAGAAGAAATGAATGATCAAGATCATAACATTGAATCTCCTATGGTTCGGAGATCAACAAGGGATCGAGCTATCCCAGACTGGTATAGTAGCCTTGTGATGGCAGTCTTGTTAGATGAACAAGATGTACCAAAAACCTACAGAGAAGCAATGGAAAGTGCTGACTCCGAGAAATGGCTACAAGCCATGAAATCCGAGATAGGATCCATGCATGATAACCAATTTTGGAATCTAGTGGATCTCCTTGAAGGTCGAAAGGACATGGAGAACAAATGATCTTTAAAAAAGACAAATGTTGATGGCAATGTGATTTTCCATAAGGCAATACTTGTCGGAAAGGGTTTTCGACAAGTGGAAGGAGTTGACCACAATGAGACATTCTCTCATGTGGCAATGTTAAAATCCGTCTGGATTTTACTAGCAATTGTTTTATATTATGATTATGAGATATGGCAGATGGATGTAAAGACCGCCTTCCTCAGTGGTCACATTGAAAAAGAGTTGTATATGATGCAACCAGAGGGGTTTGTCGATCCTAAGGATGCTGGAAAGGTATGCAAGCTCGAGCGTTCCATATATGGACTGAAGCAAGCATCCAGGAGTTGGAACAAGCGATTTGATCAAGTGATCAAGAGTTTTGGATTTGTCCAAAATAATCAAGAGGCTTGTGTTTATAAGAAAGTTAGTGCGAGCTCGGTGGCGTTCCTACTGGTATATGTGGATGACATACTACTGAATGGGAATGACGTGGATTTATTAGGGAGCATGAAAGAATATCTGAGCAGCCAGTTTTCGATGAAGGATATAGGTGAAGCAGCCTATATATTGGGCATTAACATCTATAGAGATAGATCAAGACGCCTGATAGCGTTAAGTCAAAGAACATACATAGATAAGATTTTGAAGAATTTCAAAATGGAAGACACCAAAAGGGGTTTTGTGCCTCTTGTGAAAGGTGTGCTGTTGAGTAAGATTCAATGTCCCGCAAAAGATGCTGATAGAGAAAAATGATTAATGTCCCCTATGACTCAGCCATAGGTTCTATCATGTATGCTATGCTATGTACCCGACCCTATGTGGCCTTGGCTCTCAGTTGGACATGTCATTTCCAAAGTGATCCAGGAGTAGAACATTGGAAAATTGTAAAGAATATCCTAAAGTATCTGAAAAGAACTAAGGATATGTTCTTAGTCTATGGAGGTGAGGATGTAGATCTAAACGTAACTGGTTACATGGATGCGAGCTGGAACACGGACTCCGATGACTAGAAGTCTTAGACGGGATTCGTATTTTTGGTGAATGGTGGCCTAGTAACCTTGAGAAGCGTGAAGCAACCAGTGGTTGCACAGTCTTCAATGGAGTCGGAATATATCGGAGTTAACACTATGGCGAATGAATCTGTATGGCTGCAGAATTTTGTCATTGAACTAGGAGTTGTTCCTAATGCGGATGACCCTATGACAATCTACTACGACAATATAGGTGACATAGAAAATGCATCGGAACCAATAATTCATTCCATAGCCAAGCACATCCAGCTTAGATTCCACCCCATTAGACAAAATGTTGATAATGGTGAAGTAAAGATTTGCAAATTGCATACGGATCTGAATGTCGCAGATCTGTTGACCAAAAGTATTCCACAAGCCAAGCATGAGCACACCGGGATAATATTGCTGTTAGGTCATTTCCTATTGTAAAACTAGATTAATTTGTACTCTAGTGCAAGTGGGAGACTGGAGAAGATGTGTCCTCGAGGCACATAATAAAGAGTTTTTATTTGATGTATCTCTTGTTCATAATATGTTTCTTACCATGCTATAACTGTATTAATACGAAATTTTAATACATGTGTGGTATGTAAACAACTAGGTCTCTAGTTACCTCTTGTAAATTAGCTCATTGGGCAAGTGATGATCTTATGGTTTCGACATCATGGTGATAGTGTCGATTGACAATGAGGTCACATCATTGGAGAATGATATGATAGACATTCACCCTAAAGCTAATCATAATGAGATCTAGTTACTTAAAACGTTCATCATTGATGATAACATAAAGACATCGTGGCTTATATCCTTTAACTTTGAGATAATGCATAATCACTGTTTTTGTGGCACCCCGGATTTACGGTCCGAGAATAACCGTTATGCATATAATTCACGTTCCCATGATCAGTGAGCCGTGAGCATAACCGACAAGTATCATTTTATCATCCTTACATTAACGGATACAACAACTTACAAGGAGGACTTTATGGCGATCACAACATAAATAGCGGAAGTCTTTAGCGTAGAGCCTGTTCCTTAACCTACAGGCGACTGACTGGGAAGACGGCCTAGCTCGCATAGACGTCGAATCCTTCATTCCTTCTTAACATCTGCAATCTGGCCAAGTAAATAGCCAGGGACAATGCCGCTGAGTACTTTGAATGTACTCGCAAACCACCGAGACATGGGTAATAAGAAAATGCATATCTGGATATGGCGAGATAGCTCTACACTATAGTTGGTTTTGAAAAGAAACCTAACTATGGCATCTCTATATCTTTGTTGAAAAAGAGTTTTGGAAAGTATGACTCCTTTTTGAAAACCTGGACATCTCCACATCCTTGTTAAAAAGATTTGAAAACAGTTTTGTTGTAAAACCCTTTTTAAAAACCTTATCGACCATCTCTGGTCAAAACCATTTTTATTCTTTATCTTTCCTCGTGACCAAGTCACATCCTTTATCTTATCACAACTTAACCGAAGGGTACTTCTAGCACTTTCCATTCCAACCGTGCTTGTCCGTGGACACGGCTATTCGAATAGATTACACTCTGTATAGGTTGTGCACTTTACCCACAAGAATCAATACATCCGCCGACATAAAACCATGGCCTGCTACACAGAGTATACAGGGGTTCGGATAATCAAACTTGAACTTTTCATTTGTCGATCCCTAGCAACGGCAGCCTTTCCTTTTGGGTTTATCTCTCTGGTACGAGTATGGGGTACCTCGCCCCTGGTCCTTCCTTCCGTACTGACCCCTACCTCCAGACCGAAGTCCGACCGGTAGCAATAGTGACAATTCTTCCATCCGTACTACCTAAAAGCATACCGTCCGCGAGATACCCAATTGTTGCACCAGTACCTTACCCTACAGGTAGCCTGGATTTCAGGGGATTTCTCCCTTTTATTAAGCAAGAGCAGCCCCGGCTAAAGATCACAAACTACGAGCTAAGCCCCAGCGACTGGGGTAATGTGGTTGCACGGAGAAAAAATGTTCCGGACATTGGCTTAGAACATCCATTCCTTTATCTTTCTTGACTTTCTCTTCAGCCACCTCATATCTTATTTTAGTAAAACTTCCACTTAGAAATGATTCCTATTTCCAAGGGTTTTATTTTGAAAACTTTGTAGAAGGGTAAAAACCCAAAATAGTTTTATCATTGAAAATCTGTGGTTCCAAGAGGGAAGATGCTAATCATCTTAGCCTCGTTCTAAGGGGTAAAGATAGGTGTAAATAGGGCAGGTGTCCCAGGGACACTCATTCATAACTTAGAGGAGCCAAGTTACTCACTCTTTTTATTTGGAACAAACCATGTCTGTTTTCATGTAATTTATAAACGACATATAAAACAGTTGATAATCAGAAATGGGTAAATACAGGAGTTTAGGAATGATGGCTTGCCTGTAACCATAGGGATGTCTTGTGACTTCTTTAGAAAACCATAATACCAATAATAACAATAATAAGATAACCCCGATGCTTCCTTCTTCTCAGCATCACACAATCGTAACTATTGCCGTTATCGAGCATGCATGCAAGCAAACCATAGACCAATCAATACAAGCATACAAGCATCAATCATACAAGAAGTAAAGTATGGATACATGATGAACATCAATATGATGTTGGAGGTTTGATTTGGTTGGATTGGAAGAAGCTTTGGAGGCATTAGGGAGAGAATCCTTTTTGGACTTGAATTTTAGGAACTATCTAAGGGAAGTTTTTTTTTACCAAGGGTTGGATATGTATGATACCATTGTATAAAAATGATACCATCAGATAGATATTGATAAAATGAAGCCAACAAAAGTGGTTTCACTATTTTATCAATTTACCTTGATTTATAATTGATTTTATAGTGATTAAAGTTCTAGTTTTAGGAAATAATTCACCAGAACTTCTCTGGAGTTCCAAAAATTATTTCATTGGGTTAAAATATATTATTTAGTTGAATGAATCAAGAGGAGTTGGAATCACCTTAAAACCATCACCAGAATGCCCTTGGGAAATTCCCAAAGGTAGTACTGGATGGGATTTGTCTTTTTCATCAGATTTATTCTACAGAAGCTTTTTAGTTGATTCCAAGGACACATGCTAGTTACTGAGAGTACCTTTCTGTAGAAATTGGAATCCATCAATTTGGAGTTACAAAGTTATTGTGGTGATTTTATTAGTAATTAAACCATGCACAGAAGAGTTTAATTCACTAAAATTTATCAGAGACTCATATAATTATAGGCTACTGGATTTAGGGAGATGTGGTTATGGGTGATCTCTGAGAGTTGGGTTTAGGTTCAAACCTCATTTGGTTTGACCTAGGGAAATTCATAAAGTCCAAAAGGGCTCTACTTTGTTAAGTTTGTTACCAGTAATCTAGGAAGCAAACTAAGGTGGGGCTAGTGGGTTTTGAAGGGTATGGTTTATACCTTTCTTTTACAAGTGGATTTACTCCAATTGGAGTTGTGAAAATACCTAGGGAAAATATTTAGTGTTCTAGACAGATTCCTGTAGCTGATTTTTCATATTTATTTTATTTATCTATTTAAGACAAAACTTGGTCTGCATGATAGGGGAAAGATATGTGCATCCAACAAAATTTAGATCTGGGCATATGGAGGTGTTTTCCATTTTTGTTAGGATTTAATCCTCAAGGCAAGATTCAGATCCATAGGAAAAATATTTAAAACAGAAAGAGGTGCTAGGCCGGATTGTGGGGTATTGGGCTATGGTGCCGGTTCCATCCCACCCGGGCCAACATGCATGTGAGGGGGGGGGGGTTGAAGGGCTGACGACGCGGCCCCGAGCGTTAGTGAGGGGAGGTTGGCGAACGGGTATGGGATGACCAGGTCCGTCGAATTAAGTGCGAATTGACGGTGGCCTGTCGTCCTCCTCAGTGGGACTTGCCCGACGGCAGGGAAACTCTAGGGGGCTCGGGCGTAGGTTGGGGCTCACCTTAGGGGCACGGAGAGGCACAGACAGGAGCACAGGGATGGTCGACAAGGTAGGGTTAGGAGAGGGGGACGTCCTTCGCGCGAGGTGGCTGGGAGGGAGCGTCGGACGGACATTGGCGTCGTCGTCTGAGGCGTCTGCGGGCAAAAGAGATGTCAGAGTTAGATAGGGAATAGCAGGGAGGGTGCCGCAGTGTTCCATGAGCGGAAGAATGGGTGGAGGGGATGGCGAGCTTGACTTCTATGAGCTCGACCAAGAAGACCTCGCCGGAGTTAAGCAGTGAGGGTCGGAGAGACGTCCCTGAACACAACGAAGACGGGGTTTAGATACAGCAGGTCCAGGTGGTCAAGAGTAGCTAACATGCAGAGAGGGGAGAGCAGGGAGGAGAGCACCTTGAGAAGATCTTGGCAATGGCCGGGAGGCTCATTTTCTTCGTCTCTTGGGCTTGGCAGAGCAGGGGAGGAGGGAGGGCACTCAGGGGAGGTAGGTGGGAGGGAGAGGGGTAAATGAGGGTCAGAGAGGAACTGGGGTGGCATCTCCCCTCCTTATACAAGGTAGATCGGTTCATGGTGGAATTGGACCATGGAGGAGGGGTAGGGTTAGTCCATGGCTTGCCCATTGGCTGCCAGTGGCGGTGGAGAGGGGGTGTGGGGTAATGGGGTCATGCTAGGGGACAGAGGTGAGAGGGGAGCTGCTGCAAGAGTTTTAAAATGGGTTGAGGGGGACTTGACCATTGTCTCTTCCATGGACAAGCACAAAGGACAAGAGGGGTAGTGGGGCCGAGCTACAGTGCTGGTCAACCAGAGGAGTGAGGGGGTGCTGGGTGTAGTGTTTGACAAGGTTTGGTGATGGTTTGTTTTGGGTTTTAAACAAGATTTGACTATTTTGCCAAATTTGGTTTAAACTTGAGTTGTGTAGGAAGTTTTAAAATTTTCATTGAGCAATGGGTGGAAATGGTACTGATAGGTGGTAAAGGTCAAATAACCTCTACATTATTTAAATGGGATTTTTTGATGATTATTATCCCATTTAAATGCACTTCTTCTAAAAGTGCAGAAATAGGTTATGGAAGCAAAAATGATATTTTTACATTGGACAATCTTGGTTTTTGATTTTATATGGTTATAAATACTATAATACACATTGGAGTATTTTATTGGGATTTATTGAAGTGGAAAAGTATTTTTAGGGAATTATTTCTTGTTTCTGCCAATTGAGAAAAATGGCAAAAAGAAATAGTAAAGGATCTCAAAAATATTTATTTTTGAGTTTGGAAGATGGGGTATGATGAGTAGGAATCAAATGTGCCTTGAGTTGGCAAGGTGATTTGGAGAAAAACAAACTTGTCTTTATAGACAAGGATTTTGAGCATTAGGTAATTGAAGGAGATAAAATAGTTTAAGAATCCAAAGAATTGGGGGAATTATTTGGGGATGCTTATATCCAAGGTAGATGATATAAACTTGATGTGGTCATCAAGGTCAACCTTGGGTTTGAAGAAAAGTGATGAAAAGGGTGGATACTAGATTCTTGGAGGATCTAGGGTTTTATTAGTCCGTAGCCATCTAAACAGGGTTGAATTAGGGAGATCAGAGCTCACCTTGGTACATGGGGAATATGGATGGATATACCATGTTATATAGATGATCTTGTAAGAAAGGGTTAGGCTTAGTTGCATTGGAGGTGTATTTGGAGAGCTGGCAAACTTTGTTGAAAATAACTCTGGCATAACAGATACTTCAGGTAGCCTCCTAAACCATGTGGGTTTAAGAAGCACAAAGCTCCAATGGAAACAAGTGAAGTGGGGGTGGATAGGCCATGGTTAGTAGGTCCTAACCATGCAAAGAGTTGGTCAAGGGGAGGTGGCATATAGATGTGAGCTTCTGCCAAAGTAGGCAGGATGATAAGATTTGCAGAAAAGATTATTATCTTGACTACAGAACCATCATGGATGAGTGGGAATTAGAATGGCTTAGCGAAGGGAAAGAGTGGGCCTTGGTAGTACTACTGATGTACTACAATAGGGTTCAAGTACATTTTCAAGAATTCACATAGGTTGGAAGTGGTAGAATTCTAAAGGTTGAATCTAGATAAGAAATCCAAACTTAGCCATTTTGGCAGTTTTGGAGGTTTTGAATAGGGTGCAAATGTAGATGATTTTGAGGGGATGCTAGGTTCCAAACTCATGCTCATATGGAGAATGTTGATGTGAGGGATAAGTAGATATTATCCTTGCTTAGATTGGGTCTTCAATGAGTT
The DNA here is from genome assembly GCA_916181665.1 of Avena sativa. Taxonomy (NCBI): domain Eukaryota; kingdom Viridiplantae; phylum Streptophyta; class Magnoliopsida; order Poales; family Poaceae; genus Avena; species Avena sativa. Next base: position 177,359,607 of record OV702284.1, on the reverse strand, counting down.
GGAAACCATTCAGAGGGTTTGTCCAAGGATTGATGTAAGCATGAGAGGAGATGATCATTTGTGGGGCTTATGATAGATCCAAACTTGGAAGCTTAGCTTGCGATGGATGATCAAGAGAAAGGATTGGGTCCTAAAGGATGAGCTACTAGATTAGCTCACTTCTAGTTCCTAGGCAATCAAGGCAAACAACAGATCAAGGAAACTCATCAGACAGCAGATCAAGGCAATTCATCTTACTACTTATCTTACTACTACTAGGGTTACCATCAAGCCTAGCCTGAGGTAAGGATGGTATGTTGAAAGTGGTTTTTCTTGAAGTAAGATAAGTACTATCTTGGTATCTCTACCAAGGTTGAGATGAGAAGGGTTTTAAATTTTGGAAAACCTAGGGATAAGAGTAGTTGAAGGTTCTGTCTTGAAAACATAAGGAGAGTATATATATGTCTCCATAGTTTTGGCAATATAATCTAGCGAAGTATTTGGTTGTGCCAAAGTCATCTTGGCTCAGGTTTTTGAAATGCCAGAACATTTGAGAATATGAACAATGAGCCAAGTCATCTCTTTTGTAAAAATAGTTTTTGTAAACTAGTGTTGAGGTGACGAGCACATAACTATTACACAAGCAGTGGCTTGAGTATAAGCAATCAAGTAAGCACACATTGCAAGAAAAAGTTTTTGTTCCCCCTGATTTTTGCCTTTTTTGACATTTAATCAGGGTTGCTGAAATTGGGATGTTACAGTTTTGGAGGGAGACTTTGATGATATCAAGTTTCAAGGTGTGAAAGGGTGATCATAAAGGTATCATTGGGTTTCCTGAAGAAATGGGTTGAGGAGTTTTTATCAAGACCAGGATTTGCCAATCCAAGTAATGTATAGATACACATGGCCAACTCGGTGACGTTGCATTAACGGAGCTTACAAGCGTATGATTGGATCATGGAATGCAACAGCATGGGAACGAGTAAATGAGTTCATCAGTAACGAGATATAACACAAGTATGGAGATGCTTGAGATCAAATCTCGATGACCTAAGAATCATATGGCAAAAGGAATAGCACTACGCAGTTAAGGTTCAAGCGATGAGATTAATCGTGAGGGCACGGGGATCATTATGGCCATCTAGGTCCCGATGTTGATCATTGATACAAGATAGTCTTGGTAATGTCCGTAGCAACTCCGAGCCGAAGGGTGACACACTTAAGGGTGGGGACGCTTTGGGATTGAACCAACACCGAAGGAGAAACGAGAGAGAGAAACCAAAATGGTTCTGGGTATTATTCGATGTTGATCGGAAGAGGTCCTAAAGGAGTTTCGGTGTATAGAATTTATTAATATATCTGTTTTATATTAATTAGGTTAATTATTATTAAAACATATTTTATTTAATATTTTATGGACAACTTTATTGCTATTGGGCCACTTCTAGAAGGGCCTAATAGGGTAGGCGCCTAAGGGAGAGAGGGGAGGGGCCACTAGCCAAACCCTTGTGAAAGGATACATATGTCGCCTAGAAGGGGGGTGAATAGGAGATTAAAACTTTTCCGAGAGTGGCTCGACAAAGGTGGAATTAAACTAGCGTTTACTTTGTCAAGAATAACCTAGAACGACTAGGGTTCACCTATGTGCACCAACAACTTATTCTAAGCAATACAAGCAACAATGTGATAGCAAGATATAGATTACTTCAAGCACGAAGGATATCACAATGTAAAGTGCATAAGTAAAGAGCTCGGGTATAGAGATAACCGAGGCATGTGGGTACAATGATATTTTACCGAGTTCCTCCCAACATGGAGTACATCTCGTTTGGAGAGGGGGTTGTATCTAGCCACCTACGCCACAAAAGGCCTCCCTTATGCTCTGATGAATCTCACCCCAATGGGATCGATCCACGCTTCCACTATCGGCGCACTTGTTGGTGGCAACCGGAACCTCTCACAAGGTTGGGGCACTTCTCCACAACTTAATTGGAGGCTCCTGACAAACGCCGCAAAGGCCACAAGGTTGGGGCACTTCTCCACAACTTAATTGGAGGCTCCCAACAAACGCCACCAAGGCCAAAAACTGCAACACAAAAAATCATCTAGGGTTCCAAGAACCCTAGAGTAAAAAGCTTCTCAACTTTCACTCACCAAATCCTCCGGGGAGAACTCAAACCGATGCACCGAATGCAAATGGCAAGAACACCACAAAGGTCTTCCAATCCCTCACTATCACGTTCCAACAAAGCTACTAAAGATATTGGGGGAACAAGAGAGGAGGAATCAAAGAGGGACAAAAAATCCCCCAAATTTAGATCCCCAAAGATACACTCACAAAGAGATGTTTTGGTTTGGTCAAAACGTTGATCTAGATCTCCTCTCTCTTCCACTCAAATATGGGCAAGAATCATCGGAGGGGAAGAGATTAATTAAGCTTTAAGATGTAGAGCAAATGGGGGAAAAGCTTAGACTAATAGAAGAGAAAGAAGCTGTCCAAACTGAAAACGGGCAAAGGCTTAAATAGCAGCCCCAGAAAAACTGGCCGTTGGGGCACTTTTCTGTCTGGGCCGGTAGTAGTTTTTAACTGGTACTACCGCCTGGCATCCCAGCAGCGAGCGAGCAATGTCAATGCAGCCAGCGAGCCTAGCGAGTCGAGTGAGTGATGCGCGCGCGTGTGGGCGATGCTGCACGGGCCCAGCGAGCGGGGCGGGCAAGCCAGGCAAGGACGCGCGTGGCGGTCATGCACGCGCGCGGGTCAAACGCAAGCGAGCCAGCACGCGTTGCAAGCGGGAGCGAGCGAGCGACGCGAGGCACGCGCGAGCAACTGCGGGCCCAGCGAGGCGACGCGTGCGGGATGTGCGGGCGCAGCAATGCGGGCCCAGAAAATGGCGCGCGCAACGAGCGAGTCCAAGGCGAGAGCGCGACAACAGGTCAACGCATGCAGGCGACAGACACGTGTGGGCAGATGGGCTGCAAGGCGGGGCAGACCTACCTAGGCCGGCCGGTCCGGTAGGACCGGACACTGCAATTGGGCCAGTCTGAGAGCGAGCGGGCTGGATCAGGCACGTCCGGTACTGGGCCCGGTAGTACCGGACGGCCCAGAAAATATTCTTTTCCTTTTTCTTTTTAGAATCAAATACACAGATATTCAAACGGCTATAACTTTTGATTGGTAACTCCGATCGACCCGATTCCAATTGCGTTGGAAAGAGGACGACATGAGCTTGGTGATAATCGAAAATATTGGATACCACCAAGTGAGAGTACTTCATGTATTTTATAGTGATATACCACACTTGGTGATAATCTGGAAAACCTCCAAGAACAAACTCTCAACAAGATATAAAGGGAAGATCTGATATTGATGGACAAGAGCTTGTTATGGAGATTAACCCAAGCTCTATATCCTCACATGGATAAGACAAAAAACACCCAAATACAATGATGCAAGGATGCAAAGGTTTGAGCTCTCTCCGAACGATATGATCGAGTTACTCATTCAAGAGCCCCTCTTGATAGTACGGTTTTCTATCCTAAACCCGGTCTCCCACACAAAACATGTGACCGGCAAAAGGGAAAACCTATCAAGATTATAACTTTGCCTTGAGCATTCCACTTGAGCTCAATATAGACGAACTTGACCTTCTCAATATGCAACGCCTTTCTTGATTCCACATCATCGAACCATCATCATCGAGGATGGCAAGCATCAAACATAAGATCTTCTATAGGTGTCTCATTTTGAGCTTGCACAACACATCTTCTTCTCATTTCATTGACTTGAAGCCAACACATGCTCCAGGCGATGCCAATGGACAAATCCTACAAGTGCAACTTAATACACACATTAGTCCACAAAGATTGTCATTAATTACCAAAACCACACATGGGGGCCCACATGTTCTTTCACCTAGGGTTCCCACCCGCGGGGTGGGGCCTAGGGCCGGCGGTGGCCATCCTCCCCCTGGCGGCGGCTTGGGGGTTCCCACCCCCCAAGCCCTAGGGTTTTCCCTACCCCCTCCCTACTCTAAATAGAGGACCCCCTCCCCTCTATTTCAATCCCAACAACAAGTTATCTACTCTCTCCCCTAAACCCTAGAGTTCTCTCCATTAGATTGGATCTAGACTCTTGGTTTAGTTCTCCACCTCCGTACTACCGTCGTGCGCAGGACGATCCGACTTTTTTCTTCTTCCACTGCTCTGCTGGATCGGATACCGAGCGACGTCTCTACACACCATACATGTGTAGAGCTTCGAGGCGAAACACTTGGGGTGCTGTCTTCATCGCTATACGGCTACCTGCATAAGGCGTGCCACGGTCTTCAAGGGTATGAACTTCGTTCTTCATCCCCATTACTTATGTCTATATAGTATAGATCTTGGTGATCATGTTTGTATAGGGAGAATTTGTTTGATTTTATGCTACGAACCCCATAAATACGAGCACAAGAAGCGCAAATGCCCCAAGTACCTCAATGAAAAGAAAGACCACAAGTTTGCCGCAGAAGACAAGGGTATATATGATATACATGTTATTGATGTTTTCCTTACAAGCACCAGGAGCAACACCTGGGTATTCGATATCGGTTCTGTTGTGCATATTTGTAACTCCCAGCAGGAGCTATGGAATAAGTGGTGCTTGGGAAGGTACGAAGTGACGATGCGCATCGGCAATGGATCAAAGGTCGATGTCAAGGTCTTTGGCGATTTGTCTCTGCGTCTTCCTTCAGGATTAATATTAGTTTTGAATAAGTGCTATTTTGTACCCTCCTTGAGCATGAATATTGTCAGTGGATCTTTCTTATTGCAAGATTGTTATTCGTTTAATTCTGGAACAAGTGATTATTCTATTTTTATGAATGATGTCTTTTATGTTCATGCGCTTGTATGCAAAGGTTTTTTCTTAATAGATCTTGATGACAATACTCACATCCATAAAATTGATGACAAACAAAGCAAGCATGATGACGATAATACCATGCATATATGGCATTGCCGTCTTGTTCATATTGGCATAAAGAACATAAGCTTCATTCTGATGGACTTATGGGATCACTAGAGTTTGAATCTCTTGATACATGTGAGCCTTGTCTTATAGGCAAGATGACCAGGACACCCTTCTCCAGTACTATGGAGCAGGCACGAGACCTATTGGGAATCATACATACTGATGTATGTGGTCCGATGGGTGTATCAACATGCCATGGATATCGTTATTTTTTACCTTCACTGATGATTTGAGTAGATATGGATATATCTACTTGATGAAGCATCAATCTGAAACCGTTGAAAAGTTTGAGGAATTTCAGAAAGGGTAGAGAATTAACTCAACAAGAAGATTAAGCACCTCTGATCAGATCAGGTACATGAATACTTGAGTTATGAGTTTGGCATGCACTTGAGGAAATGTGGTATAGTACCACAACTTACGCCAGCCGGAATAGCATAGCATAATGGTGTGTCGGAACGACGTAACCGCACTCTATTGGATAGTGTTTGGTCCATGATGTCTTTGACTGATTTGTCTATGTCATTTTGGGGCCATTCATTAGAAACCGCCACTTTTGTTTTAAACAAAGCACCATCCAAATCTGTAGAGACAATCCCATATGAGATATGGCGTGGCAAGAAGCCAAAGTTGTCATTCTTGAAAGTTTGGGGATGTGAGGCTTACGTTAAGAAACTACATCCTGACAAATTTGAACCTAAATCGGAAAAGTGCATCTTTGTGGGATACCCAACGGAGACTATTGGTTATACTTTCTACAACAAAGACGAGGGAAAAATGTTTGTTGCTAAACACAACGTCTTTCTAGAGAAAGAGTTTCTCGCAACAGGAGTTAGTGGAAGGAACATAGAGCTAGATGAGATCGTTGACCCTTCTCTCAAAATACCGAGTAATGCAATGAAAACTGTTCCGGAACCGCCCTCTATAGTGGAAAGAGAAACAAATGATACAGATCATAACATCGAAGCTCCTACAGTTTGAAGATCTACAAGGGCACGTGTTGTCCTAGATTGGTACAGTAGCCTTGTGATGTCAGTGTTGTTAGATGAACAAGAGGAACCTAAAACCTACAGAGAAGCAATAGAGAGTGCTGACTCCGGGAAATGGCTGCAAGCCATGAAATCCGAGATAGGATCCATGAATGAGAACCAAGTATGTAACTTGGTGGATGTAACATCCCAAAAATATTAAACTAGAATCATCAAACTCTAATCACCAAAATTAGGGTTAACAGAAACTTTTCCAATTAAAAATATGAAAGCATGCATATGTGTAAGCATGACAATTTGGATTCTTTTGAATTGCCATGATTGTGTGTTTCTTTGCTTGAAAAAGTATTCTTAGGTGAAATAAACATCATCTAAACAATCCCCACACTTTTCCCAAAGACAAATAAATCAAAACAAACAAAATAAGGGAATGGTCACTTTGGCCAAATTAACTCCCATGCCTACTTTGGCTATCTCTAACTTTCAGAACTTAACAGAAACTTGTTTGGATCTTTGCACCCCTTGATAGTACTCATAACAAAGTACCAATGCCCACTCTGTGATCATCCAAAATCATTCAAGTGCATAGTTTAAAGGACAACTTAATATTGAATCTTTATCATATGGGAAGATCCCAGTTTTTCAAAAACCACTCAAACAAGCTCAACTTTCAAAACCCAAGCATCCACAGACTCACCAGCACATGCCTAGCACACCCACAAAAAATCTTTTCAAAATTCAAACTTGAATTCATGCGGCCATTTCATCAAACACCTTGTTGATTCGAATCAAACAAAATCAAAACACTATAGTGTGAAGTGTTTTGGGCCTAACTTGTTCCCTCTCTGGACACACTAGCCTTAGTAGATCATCTAACAACCCTAACTAATCCCTAGAACCACTGTAAGCTTGCCAATGTCATCAATGGTGAATAGGCCGAGAGCACCATGTCACCCCAGTGTGGACAGCAGGCTAGAGGAATAACTAGCCGTGCCAACCTTGTCCGGGAGGTAGCCCATGCCTCACCGCCCCCTCTCGACCAGCCCTGCCTCGCAAACAGCAACCAGAACCGCCAGGAATGCCACACCCGTGCCGCTGTCGACCATGCCGACCCGCGCTGCAGAGCACGCTCCGTTCCCACTCAACCGGACCACCTCGAGCCCTCGCCGCCCGCCAGCATGCTCCCCACCGTCCCAGGAGACCTCAATACATGCCCATTTCACTGCCCGTACCCCGTAGCCACCGCTCACCGTCGAAGATGCCGCCTCTGCCTCGTAGACCATCGAGCGTTCCCGACCATTTGCCACCGCCCCTACACTCGCATTAAAGCCATAGAGCGTCGCCAGGAGACCACCGGTCGATCGCCACCCTCGGTCATGCCTCTAGCTGCCCGTAGCCGTGTCGCCACCGTCGCCTGCCCATCCCGTTCGGTCTCGCCGTCGAGCCTATAAAAGGAGGACTCCCCCGCTCGAATTCATCACACCATTCCACTCCTCTCTCACCCAGAACGACCCCGCCTCAGTCCAGAAGCAAGGCGAGCAGCGCATCGCCGGAATTGCGCCGGAGCAGGCCGCCTCTGGAGAAGAAGGGCGCCGTCGATTTCGTCCACCCCAGGAGGAGGTGACGGTACCAGGAGGTTCGTCGTCGTCGACTTCGTCGTTCGCCCGCATCGCCGACCTTCGCCTGAGCCCCGGTGAGCCCCCGACGACCCCCACTGCGCCGCTAGGGTTCGAGATCGCCGGTGACTAGTTCATCGTCGACGATGACCCTCAGCAGTTGATCTTACTTCTAATCCAACGCACCACGTTGCCCTGTACCGCTTCACACCCCCCGTCTCACTGACGCGTGGGGACAGCCACTTAACCAGCCCGCATAAGCGCCGTGCGTAGCAGGCCGGCCCATTATCGTCTCCCGCGCAGCCCACTCGTTTGAATTTGGATTTTTCCATTTTCATTCAAACACAGTTCTGTACCTAGTTTCAAAAACCAACCCAGCTCGATTCAGTGAACCAAATAGAATGAAACCAATTTTGTTAGAAAGGTCTTGAAATACTTAATCCAAGCCCGTTGGATTCAAATCATTTGGATCTGTAGATCACCCTTGGTAAAAATAACAAGGCAGAAGCTTTTCTGCATTCAAACATTTTTCAAATTTAAACCATAATAGCTTTTGAGTTGATTCCAACTCTCAAAAAGCATAATTGATCATACTTTCATAATATATAAAAATATTTGGGTTTACTTACAAAAATAATGTTCAAGTAATAAAATAATGCGACATAGGCATTTCTAGCCACTTTAATGATTTAAAATAAAAAGGTTAAGCCTTATTAAATTGTGACACCACTTTAAATCACATTCCCATGTACTGAAATATGTGGTGATGACATGTCTCAACATGATCCCATGTTTGGTTTGGATAATATTAAATCTTAAGTGGTTCTTCAATGAGTAGAAATTACTTTTCTAAAAATAAAATCAATAAGCCAAATGCTTTAGTCTTGTAATGTTAGTGATGATGCTAGATCAACTATAGAACACCTCTGTGTGATGATTGAAAGTAGTTAAGTATTGTTTGGTGATTATGTACCTCGTATTTATTTATAGACGCTAGTACCGACCAAGGATACGAGGAGGAAGGAGGATACTACGAAGAAGAAGCCGAGGAGAACTTCAACCACTTCTCTTCACAAGGCAAGCTTATACTGATACTGATGCAAGCCTAATACTACTAGTTGATTTAGCAAGCTAACACTTGCAAGATGTTCCACCTTAGCAAGCCTTACTATGCCAACTATATGCCTTAAGCATATGTGGTTATACCCACTTGATACCCAATCCTAGTTTTACTTGCAAGCTTTCTACTTTATTCCTTTATCAAAGCTTTTACTTAGAGTTTACTGAAGTAACTTGTAGATTCCAGGAAGGTAGCTGAAGGTTGCATAAAGAGCATAAAATTTGGCCGAAGCTAGATAATCTTGATGTCATCCTAAGGCATGAGATTGAACTTAGTTAGAACCCCACTAGTTTATCACCCTCATTATTAGATGCTAGTGCTAAGCATAAAACTTGATCAACTTTAGATGGGAATACCTGGTGAAAATGGTTATGAAAACCTTAGAATGATGGATCATTCTACTGAGATGTTTCGACATATGTTTCTGAACACCAGATGATTTGGTGATGAAAATGTTAAGGCATGAGCCTTAGCCCTTTTATAAAATTGATGGTTGTCTGGATGCGATACTATTCCAATTTTACCGTACAACCACAATACCGGAAAATTGGGTAGGGCTTGACTGGAAACTTATATAGCTTAGTATTGGTTCCCTCACGGCCAAGGTCTGAGCTGAGGCTACCTTGTGAAGATTGTCCACCTGTGTAGGACCCAAGATGACAGTTGGTCATGGTTGGGAGGCCACACTCACTGGAGAGGTGACTATACTAGGGCTTGTAATTGAAAGGTTAGGATTGATTATCCGCATACTGAGTAAGGTGAATTCAGGATTTGTTCCTGCGGATGTATCGAATGTTGTGTTGAAAGTGTACAATCTCTGCAGAGTGTCAAACTATTCAAATAGCCGTGTCCGCGGTTATGGACAGTTGGAGTGGCCATACTGTTCCCCCGTTAGATGTTTTCAAAATGACTTGTGAAATGAATTGGGAATTTGACTTGACCACAACAGAGTTGTGGCATGAGATACAAGTTCCCACTTAGGTGTTATAAAATTTAACTATATTTTCTTGCTTCTGAACTTAGTAGAGGTAAATCTGGCTTTTTGCAAAACAACCCTATAGCTTAGTGTCCTATTACAAACACCCCCTTCACTTGTTAGTATTAGTTTGCGAGTACTTAAAGAGTACTCATGGCTTTGTCCCTGGCTATTACCGTGGCCAGACTATGAAGAGGAGTACCAGGATGATGGACCCCAGGAAGGTTACGACAACTAGGATCATCTCCCATCGTTAGCATTGCCTATGACCCCGAAGATGGAGCTCCGCCTATGCTACCTTTATTATTACGTATTTCCGCTGCTTGAGTTGTATTAAGAACTGGATCATGAGATCCTTATTTGTGTAAGACCTTATGTATGGTTTGTAATGGATGATGTACTATGGTATCCAATTATGTTATGTCTCGCAAAAATGGTAATCCTGGGATTGCGATGTATGGCATAACAGGCATCTAGGATTAAAAATCCGGGTGTTGACAGTGGATCTCTCTGAAGGTCAAAAGTCCATGGAGAATAAATGGATCTTTAAGAAGAAAATAGATGTTGATGGCAATGTGATTGTCCATAAGGCGAGACTTGTCGCAAAGGGTTTTTGACAAGTGGGAGGAATTGAATACAGCGAGACGTTCTCTCTTGTGGCAATGTTGAAATCTGTCCGGATTTTAGTAGCAATTGTTGTATATTATAATTATGAGATATGGAAGATGGATGTAAAGACCTCCTTCCTCGATGGTCACATTGATGAAGAGATGTATATGATGCAACCAGAGGGGTTTGTCGATCATAATGATGCTGGAAAGGTATGCAAGCTTGAGCGTTCCATTTATGGACTAAAGCAAGCATATAGGAGTTGGAACAAGTGATTTGATCAAGTAATCAAGATTTTTGGATTTTTCTAAAATAATGAAGAGGCTTGTGTTTATAAGAAAGTGAGTGTGAGCTCGGTGGAATTCCTAGTGGTATATGTGGATGACATACTACTGATTGGGAATGATGGGGATTTATTAGGGAGCATGAAAGAATACATGAGTAGTCAGTTTTCCATGAAAGATCTAGATGAAGAAGCCTATTGACATGGTTATACCCCATGGGTACACAACATTGGCATACCTAGTCTAGCCCAAGGAAGGCCCACGACAAAATACTCGGCTTGTGGAGATTCCGGGTGTCCCAAGCCCATGACGTGTCACATCCCAAGATTTTCCAAATCTTGTAATGTGAAAAATAATTGAATAAAATAAAACTTTGTTGATTTTCAGAGTGAGAAGAAACTTTTGAATTCAATTGGAAATCTTCAAACCAATTTGGATCAAATAAAATCCTAAAGAGATTTAAAAAGGTAAACATTTGATAAAGGAAAATAAAATATTTTGGAATTACTATTTTGGATCTTTTAAATAAAAGGATTTGGTTTTCAAAAGAAATAGAAGTTTATAAATAAGGATTATTTTATAGAGCCAAATTAAACCTTGGCCAAGCCTTTGAAATAAAACATTTTGTTTTGATAAAAATAGTTAAGGTTTATTTAAATAAAGTAATAAGGATTTAATATCCAAGTTTTATTAATAAAGGTTTTACTATTTCCAAAACATCAAAACTTATTTATTTATTTCAAATAAGTTTTCCAAGTATTTTGTATTTTCAAATAAAACCTACTGATTTGGTTTTGAAAATATTTACTTTTCAAATGGAGGTTTATTAAATAAATCAAATCCTATTTGATTTAATAACAATGGTCTATTTATTTAATTAATAATGGACCCTAAAATAAAATTATTATTTTGGTTTTGGAATTTTGGTTTATGTTACTGAACATAACCAAAATCAAAGTTGTATAGTGTGGTGAATTTGTTTGAATTGATTTGAGTTTTGTTTGGTTGTTTGAATTTCAAAACAGAAATTAGAAATAGAAAAAGGAAAAAGCTTTTGAAAGAAAAAAATATGAAAATCAGACCAGGCCCACTAAGCCCAACAAGACCCAGCCCAGCTCCCCTTCCCCGAAGAAAACGCTTCACACTCAGTTTCTGACCCACAGAGTGACTAACCGGTGGCCCTCTTCTTCCCCTCACTTCCTCGCTGACAGCAGGGACCCACGCAGCCAGCTCACTCCTCCTTCTTCCTCGCGACGACCACGCCGGCCGTTTCCTGCCGTTGATGCCGCGCGTAAATTCGCCATAATGCCGTGCCTTAACCTTGTTGCGACCACGCACGATAAATCGTCTGCCCTCCTCTCCATTTCCCCTCTGTCATCATAACCAACACGCCACCAGGCTACACAAATTTCGCCAGAGACCACTCACTGCTCCGACGAGCCTTTCCTCAAATTCCGGCGAAACCAACCACCACCGTGCCTCCCCGACCTAGCACACACGTTCCCCAGCCTCAGGCGCTTCTGTTTGTACCTTTTGTTCAACCGCGGGCGCCCCAGAGCGTCGACTACGACAAGCCTCCGAGCGTCGCCGCGTCTGCCTTCTTCTCCGGTGAAGCTTCCTGGTAAGAACCGACCACCCCGCGCCTTCTCATTCACGCACGCAACTTCGCCTTGATCTGGCGCATCTAACTGCGTCTTCCTTTTTCCTCGCGGCGAACCACAGCACCATCCTCGACGAGCCCCAGGACCATCTGACGCCGACCACGTCTCCGGCGAGCAATCCACCGCAACCTTGCGCGCCCCTCGTCAAACCAACGATACCTTGAGCTTCCCCAGGCCTCTGCGATCACGGTGAGCCTCTCCTCCTCTTCTCTCGCTTCCTAGACCGCCGGCACCGTCCACGCCTGACCGCGCCGCCAGTCGCCGCCACGTCAGCGCCGCCCGAGTTTGGTCAACTAGCTGTACACCGTTAGATTTCGATCCTGCGGTTAGAAATAGAACCAGAGCGAAAGGGTATGAGTGAGCCTACGCCGTGCGATCTGCTTAAAATCCAACGCACCAGAGAGGCTGATCCGCACGAAGCGGTACCGCCCAATAGGAACATGACGCGTGGCCAGGTTTTCGATTTAAAAACAGATTGAAAACAGATTTGAATTGCAAATTGAAACTCTTGTAACTTTTGATACACACGTCCAAAAATTGCAAACTTTATACCGTTGGAATCAGTGGAACAAGCCCTAGCCAACCATGCAATTTGTTTAGTAAATAGTATCTGTTAGATTGTTGGTTTTTGCAGAAACATTTGTATGCTTGTTTAGATTAGGAAAATTGTTCAAAAATGTTTTTGAGAATAAAACCTTTGCAAATTGGTTTTTGGTAAACTTACTGACCCTAGGAACCAACCCATGGTTTTGAAAATTGATTTGGTGAAGTTTAGGATGGATTAATGAATTTAACCCATTTCTAGCCAAATAAAATTATTGGTTTTGTTATGAAAATGTCTTTGAAAAGAAAACTTTGGGAAAATGATTTAGATCAAACCTACTGACCCAAAACACCAAGTTTTGTGAATTAACAACTTATTTGGTGAACAACTTAAAGTTGTTTCTTTGATAAAAATATTTTCCACCACATAAAATAATGATTGGATTTAAAAATGGTTTATGGACAAAACCCTTTTGCAAATGACTTTGCCACTTTGGAAAATGACCACTTTGAACCTTACAAAGTTTAGAAGCCTAGTGAAGACCATCTTTGCAAATAAACCTATGTCTTGCATGCTTACATGCATGACTTAGATCCCATTGTTTTATGTGTGTGAATTGTTTGATTGATTATTGGTTGGAATGCTAGTTGATATTGTGTTTGCTTGATTGATTGTAGTGAAGTTAGAAAAGTGTGAGACTAGCAAGATCAAGGAGTGAACCAACATTCCCTACCAAAATAAAGGCAAGTTACACTATCATCTAAAGTCCTACTATTTTCATTATACTTAGTGGATTTTGAAACATGCATGAAAAGAATTTCTATACTTATGCTATGCTAAATCCTAATAGGATACCCTATACATTCCTTAGTGAAAACATTGTAGTTGTTACATGCTTAGCCATGCTATATTTTGAAAAGAGATACATGTTAAGATTTTATGAAGTTGAGAAAAGGACTTGTGTTTTATATAATAAAACAAGGACTTAATGAACCACCTGGGTGGCCAAGGATACTTTGAGTTTTGGAGAAGGTGGCAACAAAAGGAACCATGTCTATGGCAATCTCTTTGTGTTGTGCTCCAAAGGAAACCACCCAGGAAACTTAGAGATTGAACATGTTTCTCCAATTGTGGCTTTCGTGTACAACCACATGCTATTTATGGCTCTGGATTAGTCAACTACATTGGGAAGACCCATGCATTGTCTTCAGTTTACTGGACATGGGGACCTGGAATCCTACATGGGTGCTGAAGACAAGCTAGCAATGGTGTATGGGAGAACCCTCTGGACAGACTTCGTCACATTCTCAATCTGCCGGTACTCCATCTTGGTGAGCACTAATCCAGTGGCCACTGGTGGCAACAAGATGGGATTGTGACATGTGGGTAAAGTGTACTACTTCTGTAGAAGATAATAAAATCTAAGTACTTAGCCGTGTCCCCGGTTATGGACAATACTGAGCAACTAAAGTTTGAAGCTATGGGAAATCTCGACATTCTAATTTCTAAAAGAAAACTTTGAAAGACTTGATGCACTTGGGGGTACCAATTTAGATAGGAGATAGCTGCTTAGAATGTTATCCCTCTTTTTTGAGGTGGAATATGATTGTAAATAATCTTTTGTAACTCTACTTGATATATAAAAAGAAAAATTGCAGTGGGGTTTTTACCCTACTGTTTTACCCTAAAAAAATGCACTTGGGGGTACCAAGGAGCTCAAGAGATTTTGATAAAACTTGATGCACTTGGGGTTACCAAGGAGCTCAAGGAATTTTGACAAGGACTTGAACACTTGGGAATTTAACAAGGAGTTCAAGGAATTTTGAAAAAGAGATTTGACAAAGGACCAAAACCATTTTGAAAAGATAGGATAAATTATTGCTTTATGCAAATGAGCCTAAAACTCTACTTAGCCAAAAATGCATGTAATGATAGAATCCACTTATATTCCACATAGTAGTGAAACTTGCCAATACAATTCAAATGTATTGACCCTTGTGGCTGTAACTTGTAATGTTGCAGGTTTGATTGATTTTAGTGAAGATTGTTTAGGATTACAAAGTCTACAACCAACATTTGCCTGTGGCACCTTGAAGATGAAGGAACCCATGCTTATAGTTATTCCGCTGCAATGTAATGTAATAGCCAAATGAGCTATGAAAGATGTAATAAAATTATGTTATTCCTGGTTATAAAGTTATATTATGACCTTTGTTTCTTGATATTACATCTTAACTGTGGATGCTAGCTATTGATCCAGGGACTAGCATTGTAAACACAGGGGACTCCACCTTATATTTATTAAAGGTTGGGACACTCCCTCTACATGACGCCTTCGGATCCTTGAAGAACAAGACTAAAGTAGATAAAATTTCAAAGGGGACAAACCCTAATCTCTAACCTAATCGACCTATGCCCAAGACCTGCCTATCTATATAAATTCCAGAAGGTCACGAGGAGGAGGACAATACACACCTCAAACGCACCTCACGCCAGATTGCATCTACGCACCCCTGTAATGCTCGGTTCCGCCATAATCAAGTGTAGACAAGCAGGAGTAGGGTTTTCCCTCCAGGGGCCTAAACCTGGGTAAATCTCGTGTCCCCGTGTTGCTTGTCTGTTAATCGTTCCATGATCTCCAGCATCCCCATCTTCTCCAAAACCCAAGTCCATAACAATGGGCATTGACGAGATCGAACCTCGTCAATTTGCGCCATCCGTGGGGACTGGGGACGCTGATTATGCGATCGTGACGGTCCCATCCGGAGCGATCCACAACTCATCGGCGATTGAGAGTCATCTCCTCTTTGGCACCTTCGACTTCACCACCCACTTGCGAGCCACCCTGAGGAATTTCGAGTCCGTCGGCGACGGGCTCAAGATGCTTTTTGAGAGCTTCTGCTTCCAGGTGGGGCAGATCGGCACCCTCTGCCTCCCAGAGCAGGTGCCATCACCGTCCATCAGGACCGCTTCGTGCGTCCCACCCATCAGTGTGTTACGCGCGTCGACGCTGACAGATGAGTCATATGACAACAACAGCTGCAACTCAGATCTGTGCGGCCCTCCCTCGGACGAAGGAACCTATGGTTTTGGATCCGAAAGCTGTGGTAGCAACGATCCAACTCACGGACGCTACCTATGCGCCGTGGTCATCCAAAGCGAAGTAGAACCGCCTCCAGGTTCGAGTGCGCCACCCACCTCTCAACCCACAAGGTGAGAACAGAGGAAACGGGGGAGCTCCATCGCTTAGGCCCAACGAAGGCGACACCAACGCCTACCAAAAGAACAACCTCAACGAGGAAGGATGGCACCAAGGACGCGAGGCCATAGCAGGAAACGTCATCCTACCTGTGAATGCTTCACGGGATCTGCTGATGGCCTACCACCTCCTCCTCATCGGCGAGCATAACCGACAGGTGAAACTGCAGGAGGAGCTCGACAAACGCAAGCAGGCGGCTTCGGAGTCTAGAGCGCGGCAAGCTGCGCTCTCTGCCGCTGGTGGCTCTAGCTCGCACGGCAACAACGCCAATAAGCATCGCTCCCACACGGAGCACATGGGCCCCGCCGCACGCTGGTCTCTGACTCGTCGGAGCTGCGCTCCACGAAGAGGCTCCTGTGGAGCCAAAGAAAAAAGCTGCGGTAAAATTCACCCACAGCCCTATGCCCTCATTGGACGAAGACGAGCATGATCTGCCTCAACATCGGAAGATCCCTTGGCATCCCAGCCACGACTACGACGCCCAAAACAATATCACCCAATGCAAGATCAACAAGGCACGCGCTAAACGCGCGTGTTGAACCGAATCTGACGAGGATGACGACGGAGAGCTGTGCGGAGCCAGATGCTCCAGCAGATCTATTTGGTGGACGCGGATGCCGCAAAATTTCAAGCTTCCTTCGGACACTCCTAAGTTCGACGGCACGCAGGACCCGAAAGCTTGGCTCACCGACCACCTCTCATCCATCAAGCTGTTGGAGATATGCCCAAGAGGCAATAATAAAGTGGTTATTATCATATCTTCACACTTATGATAAATGTTTACATACCATGCTATAATTGTATTAACCGGAAACATTAATACTTGTGTGATTTGTAAACTAAAATAAGAGTCCCTAGTAAAGCCTCTTGTTAAACTAGCTTGTTGGTTAATATATGATCATGGTTTCCTGATCATGAACATAGAGATGTTATTAACAACAGGATCATATCATTAGGAGAATGATGTGATGGACATACTCCTATAGATAAGCGTAGCATAAAAGATCAAGTCATTTCAATAGTTCAATTGCTATATGCTTTCTAATACATAGTAACCTAATTCCTTCGACCATGAGATCATGCATATCACCTTTACCGGATGGATGCTTTGATGACATCAAACACCACACCGTAACTAGGTGGCTATAAAGGTGGCATTGAGTGTTCGGAAAGTATTGGTTGAAACACATGGATCAAGAGTGGGATTTGTCCATCCATATGACGGATAGATATACTCTGGGCCCTCTCGGTGAAATGTCATCCAATTAGCTTGCAAGCATGTGACTAGCTCACAAGGGATCACATATCACGGGAACGAGAAAAGAGTACTTATCAGTAACGAGGTTGAACTAGGTATGCAGAGATACCGACGATCATAACCTCGGATAAGTAAACTATCGTGAGACAAAGGGAAATTGGTATCGTATGTAAGTGGTTCATTCGATCGCAAAGTAATCGTAGAAATATGTGGGAGCCATATGAATTTCCAGATTCCTATATTGGTTATTGTTTGGAGAAGTGTCTCGATCATGTCCGCATAATTCACGAACCGTAGGGAGACACACTTAAGGATTCGACGTTGTTTAAGTAGTTATGGTATTATGAGAAAGAGACCGAATGTTGTTCGGAGTCTCGGATGGGATCCGGGATATCACGAGGTGATCCGGAATGGTCCGGAGAATAAGATTCATATAAGGAAAGTCCCGTTTCGGAGTTCGAGAATGATTCCGGTGTTTTCATCGGGAATGTTCTAGAAGGTTCCGGATTGTCCGGCACTCCGGGGGGGGGGGGAGGGTACATGAGTGTGTCATTGAATGATTGCATCATGTACTAAGTGTTCTTGCTGTTCCAAAAAAATGAAAGTCAAATTGCCAGTTTGAAAGTCAAACGGCTAAAACAGGAAACTGTGGGAAACAGGAAACTGTGGGAAACAAGCAAGAGGAGTTGGAACCAACTTGGAGGAGGAGTCCCACTCCTCCAAGCCGGCGCCCAGCCCAAGGCCGACTTGGGGAGGGACTCCCCTCCCCTGGCCGCGCCTCCCCACCCATAAAAGGAGGGGCAGGGCTCCCCTCCTAGAACACACAAGTTCCTATCTTCTACCTCCAGTTTAGAGCCGTTTTGGTTTAGAGGTTCTAATTGCTTTAGCTAGCGGTTTAGAGCCTTCTAATTGGTTTAGAGCCTTCTAATTGGTGTGTCTAATTACTAGACCACTAATAGCCTCTCTCATAAGATCCACCATACTCGCACCGGCTTAAGGCGAAGCCCTGCGGGATTTCCCCTCTACTTCTGGTACCACGCCGTTGTGCTGCCGGAATCGCGAGGAGAGTGCTACAACCTCCGCTGCCTGCTGGAACAAGGGAGAGGAAGGTCTTTGTCGAATACCGAACGTGTGACCGACTGCGGGAGCGCTGCCGGAACGTGGCGCCGGAAGGATCGTCTACACGATCTTGAGATCGGAAAGAGTACGACTACATCACCCACGAGAATCTGCTCTCGTTAACCGCTTTGGAATCTTCGAGGGTAAGTTATTCCATCGACTCGTTGCTACAATCTAGTAGATAGATCTTGGCTTGTTTGTTTGTATGCGATAGAAAATTTTTGTTTTCCATGCTACGAACCCCTACAGTGGTATCAGAGCCGTGTCTATATGTAGATCTGTTGCACGAGTAGAACACAATGGTCATTGTGGGCATTGATGCTTTTATTGTTGATTGCTTCTTGTGTACTTTGCATCTTGCGGTATGTTGGGATGAAGCGGCCCGGGCTAACCTTACATGACATCGTTCATGAGACTTGCTCCACGCTTGACATGCAACTTGTATTGCATAAGTGGCTTTGCGGGTGCCTGTTTCTCCTAGCATAGTTAAGATCCAATTTACAACGGGTGATTAACAATACTAGTATCAATGTTGTGGTTCTTGTTCGTAAGTTAGAACGACACTTATTGAAAGCCCCAAACCACGTAAAATATGCAAAGAAAGTAGAGGCGTCTAACTTTGTTTTGCAGGGGTGTGCAGTGATGTGATATGGCCATGATTGTGATTATATATGATGTATGCAATGTTCCTTATTGTAAGTCGGCAACCGGCAGGAGCCATATGGTTGTCTTTAATTTCTGTTAAGACCCGCGTGTCTATTCAAAGTAGTTGTAATAGTTGAAGCCGGTGGACGACAACCATGGAGAAGCATCATTGACCTTGATGCAATGTCGGTGATGATGGAGATCATGTTCGTGCTAGAAGATGGAGATCGGAAGCACAAAGAAGAAAGGCCATATCATATCACATATTATGAATTGCATGTGATGTTAATCCTTTATGCATCTTGTATTGCTTAGTAGACGACGGTAGCATTATAAGATGATCCCTCATGCACATGAATTTCAAGTCATAAAGTGTTCACCCTTAGTTAGCACCGTTGCTAAAGCTTGTTGTTTCAAAGCACCACGTGATGATCGGGTGTGTTAGATTCTGCAAGTGTATACAACGTGAGCAAGCCAGATTTGCTCATGCGGAAACTAAGGTTTGATCTTGACGAGCCTAGCATGTACAGACATGGCCTCAGGAACACGGATTACCGAAAGGTAGAGCATGAGTCATATAGTAGATATAATGAACATGTTGATTGTTCGCCATTGAAGCTATATCAACTCTCGTGATGATCGGTTTTGATGTGGTGGATTTGGTTCGTGTAATCACTAAAACAATGTGAGGGATATTGTTTTGAGTGGGAGTTCACCTAGATTAATTTAATTATTAATTAGAACTCAATTTATCATAAACTAAATCAAAGTGAAATTGCATAGTTGTTGTAGTCATTGGCATCCGTTTACCACCTTGCGCTTAGTTATAATTGAGATGATAGAACTATAGAAATCTGGTTGGTTACTTTACGAACTGGTATCGTATTGTTTTGAAGTGTTAATCTAAAGTTTAAAAGTCCTACAAACTTTCAGTAAGTTTTTGATTACTCCATGAAGTTTAATAGTTGCTATTAAATCAAGAGTAACAATTCCAATGTTAGTATATAAGTATCATGTTTGTCTCCATGATTCTTGATATTCAAAGGATTGTCTTAATATCAAGGTTATCTAGGATCTGAAAGAGTTGTTTCAGAAACCATGATGTGTGGAAGATATTGTGATATCTGAAACGAAGTTTTGGTTGCAACATGATAGAGTATAATATGGCAAAAGTCATGTTCTCATATATGATGAGAATTTGCAAAAGGTTGGAGACACTAGTTGTCCTAATCCTCCAAAAGGTTTTGGAGAGCAACATTATACTCACGATTCACCGTTACAAGCTAAAAGTAACTTAATCATGGATAAATCCATGATGAGGGTGAATATTTGATGTAGGTAAAATGTTTACTACAGCAAGAGATTACTAAAGAAAGGAATTTGAAAGAACACCAAACATTTGATAATGGTGATCTACTTCAAAGTGCAAGTCCAAAGACATTGGTATTTAACTATACACGCTTTGGACTATGTGTCATATGTATGACTCCACTATTGATGTTGATAGATTCTTTCAAATAGAAAAGGAAATACTGAAAGAGAATCTCATAAATATATGGCAGAAAAGAATAGACTAGAATTGTTCAGTTTAAGTATATAGATGATATACATGTTATGGCTATATTCTTTGCTTATTAAACAATGTGGTTCTTAAGTATTTGATACTAAATTTGTTGGTGTGAATCGTCATACGAAACAACACAATTCATGAACTACAATGGCCTAAGTAACTAGCAAAAGAATATGTGATGATGTTCATCGAGAACAAATAAAAGGTTATTGTGTTGCTCGTTAAACATCAAAGCTTGCCTTCAAAGATTTGTTTTATCAGGTATTATGAGAACAAAAGGGTTGTTCAAATAATTGCCGTAATCCATAAAAATATGGATGATTCACAAATCTTGTTGGAGAAATAACGTCCATAAAACTAGTGCTAAAAATGTTGAAAGACAAATTGATTGAAAGATCACTTAGGAAGTGACATCGCCGTTTAAATTATATTGGAAAGAAAACATGAAGAAACTCCATGTGGATGGAATTTTGGAGTCTTTTGATTTTGATCAAATGACGCTTGTGAAACTTTCCTAGAGATAATTAAAACTTCGTTCATAGGCCAAAAGGGAACGAAAGACTAGCTTATTGTAATTTGTACATATTGTTGTACGAAGTCCATTATGTGTAGTCAAGAGCGATGGATTTCAACTTCATATGCTTTCTCCGAAAATTTAAGTGAATATATGAATATTTACTTGATAAGGATGAAGTATGAAACATTTGAAAAGTTCAAAGACTTTCAAGATGAAGTGCAAAATCATTGTAACAAGAATATAAACAGTTTATGATAAAGATCATAAAGGAAGATATTTGAGTTACAGAGTTTAGCATAATACCTAAGATTTAAGGAATCGTTCCGTGGATTTGCATTTCCCGAAACACCATAAGAGTATGGAGCGTTCGAGATATGTAATTAAACCTTGTTTGACATGGTAAGATCGAAGGTGTAATTCATAAAACTGCCATTATATTTTAAAGATTAAAAGCTTTAGAGATTACCGTTTTTCCACTGAAAAGAGCTCCATCATAATCCGTTGAAATGACACCATATAAAGTTATGGTTTGGGATAAAACCCAAGTTGTCCTTTCTTAAACATTGGTATGCTATGCATAAGAAAGATGTGTGCAACCAAAGTCGGATGAACCTGTCTTTGTATAACTGTTAAAGTATTCCTCCATAAACACCGGAGACAAAAGTGTTTGTTGCTTAGAACGTTAAGTTTCTTTGAGAAGGAATTTTTCGTGAAAAGTTAAGTGGGAGGACAATAGAACTTTGATAAGGTTAAAAGAACCTTAGCTATATGTGCAAAGTTGCGCAGCGCCGAAAAGTGTTCCGGAGGCAGCAACAAAGCTCATGGCTCACATACCTCAAAGGTTGTGGTCGCGGAGATCTAAGTTCCTATTGAAACAAGTAGATCGGGTAAACAATCAAATACCAAGATTTGAGGGTTGAATCATTATTTGAGAATAATGAACCGACTACATGCAAAGAAGCGATGATGGGCCCTGACTCCGTCAAATGGCTTGAAGCCATAAAATCCGTGATAGTTCCATACACGAGAAATCAAGTTTTGAACTTGAAGGACCCTCGAGAAAGGTGTAAGACCTTACAGTTGTGTTTGGATCTATAAAGAAATAGACATGGATGTTTTACATCTATGAAATAGTCGACATGTTGGGAAAGAGTTCACAAAATGTTCAAAGGTTGACTATGACAAGATTTGATCTTTCATAGTGATATTTAGTCTAGACGGATTAATGTAGCAACCACTACATATAATTTGTTATATGGTAGTTGAATAAACAAAACAAGTTCTTCTAATAGAATCGTTACCTAGGACATGTGCATAACACGGTCCATAGGGTTTTGTTAATTCAAAAGGATGCTAAAAGTATATGCAAACTTCAATGGTTAAAGTGAGCATCGCGGAGTTGGAATCTTCACTGTGATGAAACTGTTAAAGGAGTTTAAAAGTTCATCAGAGACGATGGAGATGCTTGCATTTGCAAGAAATTAAGTGGGAGCGCTAAGACATGTTTCTAATACATTATGTGGAAGACATATTGTTGATTGGAAATAATGTATCTTTTATTAACACATATTAAGAATTTCATCCCGATGAAAGACTTAGGCAAAACCCAAATATTTGGCATCAATAGACGCTAATATGGTTGTGCCAGAAGTACATAAACAAGATATTGAATGAGTTCAATATAGAAACTACAAGAGAGGTTCTTGTCGCACAGATAGGATTGAATGAGTTCAATGTTGATGATATATTCAAGTGTATTGACATTTGGTAAAGTGAAACAAATAATCAAGTATAGATTGATACTTGATGTATGAAATCACAAAGAGTATTTATATCAATCATACTGTGATATGTACAAATCCAGATATATCCTATGCTCTAAATGTTGTGAGCATATACCAGAATGATTCGTAAGATGATCATTGGACAATAGTAAGGATATTCTTATGATCTTTTGGAAGAACTAAGAGTATAATATTTGTATAAGTGACAAATAGATGGTTAGTTCATTGTGAAAGTACTACATTGATACTGGCTTTGTCACAAAGTACAAATTAAGTTTATCTCAATCTAAACTAAGGGTGGCACAATATAATGGAAAGTGAGTTCCATAATGGATTTGGATGAGTTCCAAAGTTAAGACATTGTGAAAGATACTACAACAAAAGGCTAAGTATATGACTGCTATTATAGCAGCAAAAAGAGGGCATTTGTGTCAAGTAGTTTGTTATCAAACTAGGTATAGTTCACAGTGGGATAATACTATGAAGATATATTGTGCGACAATATTATCAACATGTTTTAACCCCAAAGAGCTAAAGGTCACACCGAAAGACCAAATTTATACAAAGCCATCTCATTAGAGAATGAGTGATGCGTAGAGACGCAAAGACATGCAATTACACACGGACCTGGAAGTGTCAGATCCGGAGATCAGTTGACCACTAGCAATCGTGTACATACAACACCGGAAAGCCATAGGTGTTGAATACACAAAGATTTGAAACTAGATTATTGACTCTAGTGCAAGTGGGAGACTGTTGGAGATATGCCCAAGAGGCAATAATAAAGTGGTTATTATCATATCTTCACACTTATGATAAATGTTTACATACCATGCTATAATTGTATTAACCGGAAACATTAATACTTGTGTGATTTGTAAACTAAAATAAGAGTCCCTAGTAAAGCCTCTTGTTAAACTAGCTTGTTGGTTAATATATGATCATGGTTTCCTGATCATGAACATAGAGATGTTATTAACAACAGGATCATATCATTAGGAGAATGATGTGATGGACATACTCCTATAGATAAGCGTAGCATAAAAGATCAAGTCATTTCAATAGTTCAATTGCTATATGCTTTCTAATACATAGTAACCTAATTCCTTCGACCATGAGATCATGCATATCACCTTTACCGGATGGATGCTTTGATGACATCAAACACCACACCGTAACTGGGTGGCTATAAAGGTGGCATTGAGTGTTCGGAAAGTATTGGTTGAAACACATGGATCAAGAGTGGGATTTGTCCATCCATATGACGGATAGATATACTCTGGGCCCTCTCGGTGAAATGTCATCCAATTAGCTTGCAAGCATGTGACTGGCTCACAAGGGATCACATATCACGGGAACGAGAAAAGAGTACTTATCAGTAACGAGGTTGAACTAGGTATGCAGAGATACCGACGATCATAACCTTGGATAAGTAAACTATTGTGAGACAAAGGGAAATTGGTATCGTATGTAAGTGGTTCATTCGATCGCAAAGTAATCATAGAAATATGTGGGAGCCATATGAATTTCCAGATTCCTCTATTGGTTATTGTTTGGAGAAGTGTCTCGATCATGTCCACATAATTCACGAACCGTAGGGAGACACACTTAAGGATTCGACATTGTTTAAGTAGTTATGGTATTATGAGAAAGAGACCGAATGTTGTTCGGAGTCTCGGATGGGATCCGGGATATCACGAGGTGATCCGGAATGGTCCGGAGAATAAGATTCATATAAGGAAAGTCCCGTTTCGGAGTTCGGGAATGATTCCGGTCTTTTCATCGGGAATGTTCTAGAAGGTTCCGGATTGTCCGGCACTCCGGGGGGGGAGGGTACATGAGTGTGTCATTGAATGATTGCATCATGTACTAAGTGTTCTTGCTGTTCCAAAAACATGAAAGTCAAATTGCCAGTTTGAAAGTCAAACGGCTAAAACAGGAAACTGTGGGAAACAGGAAACTGTGGGAAACAAGCAAGAGGAGTTGGAACCAACTTGGAGGAGGAGTCCCACTCCTCCAAGCCGGCGCCCAGCCCAAGGCCGACTTGGGGAGGGACTCCCCTCCCCTGGCCGCGCTTCCCCACCCATAAAAGGAGGGGCAGGGCTCCCCTCCTAGAACACACAAGTTCCTATCTTCTACCTCCGGTTTAGAGCCGTTTTGGTTTAGAGCTTCTAATTGCTTTAGCCAGCGGTTTAGAGCCTTCTAATTGGTTTAGAGCCTTCTAATTGGTGTGTCTAATTACTTGACCACTAATAGCCTCTCTCATAAGCTCCACCATACTCGCACCGGCTTAAGGCGAAGCCCTGCGGGATTTCCCCTCTACTTCCGGTACCACGCCGTTGTGCTGCCGGAATTGAGAGGAGAGTGCTACAACCTCCGCTGCCTGCTGGAACAAGGGAGAGGAAGGTCTTCGTCGAATACCGAACGTGTGACCGACTGCGGGAGCGCTGCCGGAACGTGGCGCCGGAAGGATCGTCTACACGATCTTGAGATCGGAAAGAGTACGACTACATCACCCACGAGAATCTGCTCTCGTTAACCGCTTTGGAATCTTCGAGGGTAAGTTATTCCATCGACTCGTTGCTACAATCTAGTAGATAGATCTTGGCTTGTTTGTTTGTATGCGATAGAAAATTTTTGTTTTCCATGCTACGAACCCCTACACAAGCTACACGGGGAAAACAGGAACACCGCCCTACAATGCCTTCCGCTACAGCTGACAGGCGCAGCTTGGATCTGGCTCAGCAGCTTATCTTCCGGATCCATCCGAAGCTGGGAAGAGCTGGCCTATAGCCTCATCCGCAACTTCAAGGGCACCATTAAGAGGCCAGCCTCGATCGAAGAATTACGGGCCTCCACCCAACGTATGGGCAAATCCATTCGCTCGTACATCCTACGCTGGTCCCACATCAGGAACTCCACCGTGCATATCTCCGAGGAAAGGACAATCGATGCGTTCAAGGATGGTGTCAAACGCCCGGACTTCAAGGAAGAACTTGGGCGCGTCAAGCCCGAGACGCTTGACCACCTCATGGACATCACCAACAGGTGGGCAGATGGCGAGGATTCGCTCCACCAAACACATTCGGATGACGAGGACGACTACGGCCGCAGACGTGAGCACTGCAGCAAACGAAGATCGCGTGTCTACGATGATCGTGATGGAGTCAACATGGTTGCGGCTGGCTACGCCGACCGACGCAACGACGGCGACCGGAGCAGCGGATACCGCGGAGGCATCTTCCGCGACGGAGGGCGACCCATGCAAACATGGCAACGTCGCAGCCGTGATGACGAGCCATCGGCATATGACAAATTGTCTGGTCCTTGCACCATCCACTTCTACATCGACAAGCAGGATGGCAAGAAGAAGGCCATCCACATGCTAAAGGACTGCCGCGAGTTCCAGAAGCTCAGCGAGGGTCTCACCTACACCAGGTCATGAACCCTGGATTTGGGCCCGCACCTACACCAGGTGACATCGCCCACGGAGCTCCTCCACCACCACCCGTTGGACCATCGAATCCAGCGATCGCACTTGCGCCAAACAACGACACAGGAGGATACCCGCCGCTAAAAGGGTCCCTGATGATCCAGAAAGGGCGCCCAACCAACAGGGTGCAAAAGAAGATCACCCGCCAAGTGAGCCTGGTGCTTGCCTCCCCACCAGCCATCCCTGAGTACCTCAGTGGCTTGGAGTCCTACATCACGTTCGACCGTTCGGATCACCCACACCAGATCCCTCGCCTAGTACATGCTTCCCCGGTGCTCGAGGCGCAGATTGGAGGATTTGAGATGAGCCGCGTCTTCATGGATGGAGGTAGCGGCATCAACCTGATGTTTGCCAGCACCCTCGCAGCGATGTGTATCCTGTTGTGCATCCTGGAACAATCAGATACAACGTTCCACGACATAGTCCCAGTCAAGGTCATATACCCTCTGGGAAAAATATGGCTCAACGTCATCTTCGGCCAGCCCGAAAACTTCAGGTGCGAGCGACTAGAATTCGAAGTGGTGGACTGGCCATCACAGTACCACGCCATCCTAGGTCGCGTGGCATTCGCAAGATTCCTAGCAGTACCGCACTACGCGTACCTGCTACTAAAGATGCCAAGACCTAGGGGCGTCATCATCGTCCAAGGAAGCTTCACCCGATCCGACCACTGCGACAGAGACTTCAACAGAATCTCCTAGTCGTTCGGCATGCAGGAGGAGGTCACGCGGCTCAGAGAGGTGACAAACAACGGGGTACCCCCAGTCTCCAGGCAAAACGCACCCGATATGTCGTTCGACTCCACAGTGAACAGGAAAAAGGTGCAGGTCCACCCAACGGATGCCTCCAAGACGGCGCTAATCGCCAACGACCTCAGCCCCGCTTAGGAAAGCATGCTCATCGAATTCCTCCGTGAGTGCTGGGAAATCTTCGCATGTTGTCCTGCGGACATGCGAGGAGTTCCCAGGGAATTTGTCAAGAACGCACTCAATGTGTTCCCTGATGCAAAGCCAGTCAAGCAGTCGATCCAACGACTGTCCAAATCAAGAGCTAAAGCCGTTGGAATCAAAGTCAACAGACTACTCGATGCCAACTTCATTCGAGAAATCAAGGAGAGTGAGTGGCTGGCCAACACCGTGATGGTCCCCAAAAAGTACATGGACATCCTGCAGATGTCCGTGGACTTCACATCGCTCAACAAGTACTGTCCCAAAGACCATTTCCCTCTACCGCGGATCGATCAGATCATCGATTCGACTACAGGATGCGAGAAACTCTCCTTCCTCGATGCCTACTTAGGCTACAACCAGATTCGGCTGAAGGTCGAAGACCAAGAGAAAACGGTGTTCATCACGCCGTTCGGAGTATTGTGCTACAACACCATACCCTTTGGGCTGAAGAACGCAGGTGCCATGTATCAGAGGTGCATGCAGGCATGCCTAAAAAACCAGATCGGTCGCAACATCCAAGTCTATGTCGACGACGTAGGGCGTGTTTGGTATGTCGGGTAAACCCAAAAAATCCCACCTCATCGCCCTTTTAGCTGTTTGTTAGATCGGGTCGTATATATCGAGCAGTGCCCACCTCGTACGAAAAGAGGCTGAAAGGATACGGATGTCGCCTAGAGGGGGGGTGAATAGGTGATTAAAACTTTTCCTAGAGTGGCTCAACAAAGGCGGAATAAAACTAGTGCTTACTTTGTAAAGCACAACCTAGAAACAACTAAGCTTTACCTATGTGCACCAACAACTTATGCTAAGCAATACAAGCAACAAAGTGATAGCAAGATATATAGTACTTCAAGCACGAAGGCTATCAGAATGTAAAGTGCATAAGTAAAGAGCTCGGGTATAGAGATAACCGAGGCATGCGGGGACACCGATATTTTACCTAGTTCCTCCCAACATGGAGTACGTCTCGTTTGGAGAGGGGGTGGTATCAAACCACCAACGCCACAAAAGGCCTCCCTTATTCTCCGGTGAATCTCACCCCAACGGGATCGATCCACGCTTCCACTATTGGTGCACTTGTCGGTGGCAACCAGAACCTCTCACAAGGTTGGGGCACTTCTCCACAACTTAATTGGAGGCTCCCAACAAATGCCATAGAAGGCCACAATGCCACCAAGGCCACAAACCGTCTAGGGTTCCAAGAACCCAAGAGGGACAAGCTCCAATGAGCAACTCAAACCAAATCCTTCGAGGAGAACTCAAACCGATACAACAAATGCAAATGGAAAGAACACCACAAAGATGCTTAAATCCCTCACTCCCAAGTTCCAACAAAGCTACTAAAGCTATTGGGGGAACAAGAGAGGAGGAATCAAAGAGATACACAAAATCCCCTAAATTCTAGATCCCCAAAGATACACTCACAAAGAGATGTTTTGGTTTGGTCAAAACGTAGATCTAGATCTCCTCCAACTACCCCTCAAATATATGCAAGAATCAATGGAGGGGTGAGTAGAAATCAAGCTCAAAGAGTAAGGAAAATGGGGGCAAAGCTTAGACAAAAGGAGGAGGAAGAAGTAACACTAAATGAAAATGGACAAAAGACTTATATAGGGCTAGCCAAAATATGGCCATTGGGGTATTTCTGGACGGTCCGGTACTACCGGTTTGGTCCGGTACTACTGGACCCAAACAACAAAACACCAGAAAAAGCAATGCAGCAGCAGTGCGCGTGGGTCAACGAAGTGACCAGCGAGCGGGGCTAGCGCAGCATGCGCGCTTGCGTGAGCGGGAGAAGCATGCGCAGCAGTAGGGCCAGCTGCAGGCGCGGCAGCAGCACCTGCTCGCATGCGGCCAGCAGCAGTGCCAGCAGCAAGCAGTGCAGCGCGCGCGTGCCAGTGCATGCGAGCAGCAGCCGCAGCAGCAGCTAGGCACAGCGCGAGCTAGGGAGCTAGGCAGCAGCGCGGCGCGGCTGGCCCAGCATGCAGTGAGGCAGTAGGCACGCGGGCGGGCGCGCGCGTGAGCGGCAGCGGTCAACGCGGACGAGATCTGGATCTGAAACGTACCAGGAAAAGAATCTGGGAAAGAAACGGGGCTGTCCGGTACTACCGGTCCACCCGTACGGTACTACCGGGCCGGTCGGTAGTACCGGATTTAGGTACCTAGCGAGGCAGAAAGAAAACGGGCCATTTTTTAGGCCCGGGCGGTAGTACCGGCCTATCCGGGCGGTACTACCGCTTGGCCTAGAAAACAGACAGACATGCAAATATTCAAACGGCAATAACTTTTGACTGGAAGCTCCGATTGACCCGATTCAAATTGCGTTGGATAGAGGACGACAAGGGCTTCCCAATAAAATGTGGAAATATTGATTATCACCAAGTGAGAAAGTATCAAGTAGAATAATGTGAAATACCTTAGTTGGTGAGAAACTGAAAAGCCGCATAAATCAAAATCGCAACAAGATACAAACGGAAGATCCGATTTTGATGAACAAGAGCTTGTTATGGAGATTACCACAAGCTCAATGTCCTCACATGGATAAGACCAAATAACAACCAAAAATGATGATGCAAGTATGCAAAGGTTTAAGCTCTCTCCGAACGATGTGACCGAATTACTCATACGAGAGCCCCTCTTGATAGTATGGTTATCTATCCTAAACCCGGTCTCACACACATAACGTGAGACCGGCAAAAGGGAAAACCTATCAAGATTATACCTTTGCCTTGAGCATTCTACTTGAGCTCGATATAGACAGTCTTGCCCTTCTCAAGATGGAACGCCTTTCTTAATTCCTCATCATCGACCTCGCATATTGAGCTTGCCCAACATATCTTCTTTTCATTTCATCAACCTTGAAGCCAACACATGATCCAAGCGATGCCAATGGACAAATTCTACAAGTATAAATTAATACACACATTAGTCCATAAAGATTGTCACTAATTACCAAAAGCACACATGGGGGCCCAACATGTTCTTTCAGAGGCCCTCAGCCATGCCCAGTTGCAAAGCTCGAATCGAGCTTCTCAACACAGCCCTGCCGAGTCCATCCCGTGCGACGGTGCGAGCGACTCAGCCCGCTAGGGGTCACAGATATGGTCCCATCACGCATCGCATTTCCCCCAACAACTCCTCTCTTTCCTCCTTGTCTCTCCTCTTCCACGCTCGCGCCCTCTCGTTTGCTCCGTCCACGGCCCTGTCCTAGCTCTCTTCACCGGTCTCCGTCGGTCTCCTCAACACTACCTATCCCGGCCTCGATCACCGCGAGCAGTGCAGCAGCGGCACGACCCTCCTGGTGGCACGAGCGGAGCAGCTGTGGCACGACCCTACTGGAAGCGGCTGCTCGACATCCTGACGGCGCGAGCAGAGAAGAAACAGTGCAGCCCTCCTGGCGGCGGCTGCTCTACGTCCTGGCAGCAAGCGACGAGTGGAAGATGGTCCTCTCAGCGGCAGCAGGCGGCGCGTGGTGGCAGCGGCGCCGGAGCCCAAGCTCCAAAGGACCTAATTGCTTTTTTAGTTTTCAGTTAGGGACACGATTGCTTTTTTAGTTTCTATTGAGGGACCTCATTGCTTTTTGATAAATAGATGGCACGGCTGAACTCATACAACTTACCAAACAGGATCCCAGCTTAGCACATCTCAGCTCATACAACCTACCAAACACAGTAAATAAACTAGAGTTGTATGTAGTGGGCATAGCTGGATTCAGTTTGTATGAGATGAGATAGGGCACCCGGGCTACCAAACACACCCGTAGTAATCAAGACCAGGGAAGCCAAGACGCTGATCGACGATCTCCGTGATATGTTCGATAACCTTGGTCACTATAAGATCAAGCTGAACCCAGAAAAGTGCGCCTTCGGCGTCCCATCTGGCCAATTACTCGGCTACTTCATGTATCAATGGGGGATCGAGGCGAATCCAAAGACAATGTGGCCATACTAACCATGGAGAAGCCGAAGAACCTCAAAGGTGTTCAGCAGCTAGCTGGGCGCATCGCAGCGCTGAGCAGATTCATCATTCGCATGGGCGAGAAGGCCTTACCTTTTTACCAGCTGCTGCGCAAAGCTGACAAGTTCGAATGGACACCTGAAGCAGACGACGCATTCGAAGACCTCAAGCGGCTGCTCTCCACCTCGCCCGTCCTGGTCACGCCAAAGGAGCGTAAGCCTCTGCTGCTATACATCGCATCTATGCATCAGGTGGTAAGCACCGTACTCGTGGTCGAATGACCCGAAGATGGCAAGACCCACGGGGTCCAACGCCCAATCTACTACCTCAGCGAGGTACTGACTCCAATAAAGCAGAGGTACCCTCAGTACCAGAAGCTCGCCTAAGGCGTATTCATGACAGATCATCGGCTGAGCCATTACTTCCATGAGCATCAGATCATGGTTGTCAATGAGGCCTCAATATCCAACATCCTAAACAACCCCAAGACACGGGACGCGTAGCCCTGTGGGGCATCGAGCTATCCCCTCTAGACATAGTCTATGAGCGGCGAAAGGCCATCAAATCATAGGTCCTCCCTGACTTCCTCGTCCACTGGTGGAACTCCAGCTTCTAGACACTCCGGACATGACGCAATCATGTACAATGCATTTTGATGGCTCCAAGCACGAGGCTGGAGCAGGATCTGGCGTCATACTGACATCCCCTCAGGCCGATAAGATGAAATACGTCCTTCGGATGAAATTTCGCGCCTCCAACAATGAGGTCGAATACGAGGCCCTCATCCATGGCATGCAGATGCCCAGATCTACGGTGCAACGCGCCTAGTCATCTACGGTGACTCAAACCTCGACGTCCAGCAGACGATGAACGAGTGCGACAGTCACAACTCCAACTTGATCGCGTACCGCGTGCTCTACAACTCACTTGAAGGAAATTTTGACGGCTGCGAGCTTCGGCACGTCAGAAGAGAAAGCAATGAAGAAGCTGTTAGGCTCGCCAACATTGGCTCCACCTGCGCACGGGTGCCACTAGGTGTGTTCCTCGAACAAATCTGTGTATCCTCCATCAAAATGAAATTCCCCAAAGGATCACCCGAAGAAGCAGAACACTCGGGGGCAGCGCCACCCAAAGGACAGGAAGGGCCCGAAAAGCTCGACACCGAGGCCGAGCTGGTCAGCCTGATGCAAGTCATGGAGGTTGAAGAGACATGGACGCAACCGTACCTTCGGTACCTAATAAACAAAGAACTGCCCGATGACTCGACAGATGCCCGTTGCATACCTCGCCGGTCCAAAGACTTCACCATCCACAATGGCGAGCTGTACAAGGGCAGCATTTCGGGTGTGCTCCAAAGGTGCGTCACCATCGGTGACAGCAAAACCATCCTCCAAGACATCCACGAGGGCATCTGCAGACATCATGCAGGCAGCTGTGCCCTAGTCGCCAAAGATCTACGAGCTGGATTCTACTGGCCAACGATGCCAAGGACATCATCCAAAGGTGCAACGCCTGCCGGAGGTATGCAGAAAAATCGCACGCACCAGGATCCGAGCTTAGGCCCATACCACTGGCATAGACCTTCTCCAATGGGGCCTTTACATGATTGGCAATCTTCCCAAATCCTCGAAAGGAGGCCACGTCTACCTCCGGGTCGCAGTCGACATGTTCACCAAGTGGATCGAGGCCATGCCCGTCACCAACCAAAGCGGCAAAGCCGCCATCAAATTCTTCGAGTCCATAGTCTACAGGTTTGGTTCGGTGTGCAACACAACATCATCATGCATAACGACTCAAACTTCATCTTGAGGGAATTCCAAGACTTCTGCGAGGGCCTTCACATCAACATATCATAGGCCTCCGTGGCGCACCCGCATACTAATGGACAGGTCGAAAAGGCCAACGGCCTCATAGGGAGTGGCATCAAGAAACGCCTACTATGCCCACTCGAACGACTTGCGGGAGCCTGGGCAGAGGAGCAACCCTCCGTCCTCTGGGACTTGCGTACAACGCTGAACATCTCGACTGGCTTCACACCCTTCTTCATGGTGCATGGAGCCGAAGTCGTATTACCTGCAGAGGTATGCCACAAGGCCCCACGGGTCATCGCCTACAGCGAAGCCCAATCAACGGCCGCAATCGAAGATGCTGTCGACACACTCAACGAAGCACGTGACATCGCCGCGACTCGCTTAGCAGTCTACTAACAGAGCCTCCACAACTACCACAGCCGTCAGATACCCCCAAGGTCCTTCGTCGAAGGAGACCTCGTCCTACGACTCAATCAAGAGCGGCCGAAGAAGCTCGAGTCACCCTGGAAAGGACCCTACATCGTCATCGAAGTCATCTCAGGTGGCGCCTATCACCTGATGGATGTCGCGTCAGGAGTCGAATACTCCAACCCATGGAACGTCGCACAACTGCGACGCTTCTACCCCTAGCTACCTCTTTACTTTCAATAAGGCTACTCAGCCGAACAATGTACCTCCTCGTTATGCTATGAATAAAAGCTAAGTCCCTCAACACGCTCGGGGGCTACGCCTCACCTCACGACCTCGTCGACTGAGAACGATGCATACAACCTGAGTAGCTGACCACGTCAGGCTAACAAAAAGAACATGGATATAACAAAGAACAACGTTCTAACACAAATAAACTTTACAAAGGGCACAACAAGCCCACTCGAATACATACAAATTTTACATCAATCTATTTTTCTTTACATGACCTACCTATGGTGGAGTATCACACTTGCTTGCTGCTCGAACAGATCAACGATCTTGTTGGCATACTGCCTCACAGCCGCATAATGCAGGCACATATCCCAAAGACTACCATCTGGTCGAAGGGGCAGCCCAGTCGCCACCTCCACGAGATCGACATCGCGGTGATGCAGCCGAACAAGTGAAAGAGCAGCTTTCACCACAGCAACCAGCTGATGTCGCACCAACTCCCTAACGTGGCCCACGTCTCGAAACTTCGACAAAAGACCCAAAAGGGTGGAAGGTGCCTCATCCAGGGGGAACATGACGAACAAGATGGACGCCAGGACGCCAGGGAAGGCCTCGCCTGCTTCAGCACCCGAGAAACCTGGTGCACGCGATCTTGTATCGTCGCAAGGACGACGGACCGATCACGGTCCATCCAGAAGAAGCCGCCAACCTCTAAGTCTTGATGGGTTAGGAAATTCATCTGAACCGCAATGCGCTCCTTCTATTCCCTCGGAACGAGATTGACACCTGCAGCAAGCACATAATATGATGACGCACAAACAAGGTGCATCCTAAAAAGAACAGGAGTTCAAGAAGACTCACATTGTAGTTGTCCGCTCATCTTCCGTAGCTCCCCCATCAAAAACTCCTTCCTGGCAGTGGCTCGCTCAGCCTTTGACTTCCACACATCTGCATGGCGTCGAATGCCAAGGATATCCTTCTCCAGGCTGTGGACACGGTCGTGAAGAAAAGCCAGCTGCGACGCATCATCCAAGGATGGTCACGGCTCAGGAGCATTCAGAGCGGCAACGGGAACCTCACCCGAAGGACCCTAGAGACAAGAAATTCAAGACATGAATATCACAAGTACCTTTGGTAACAGCTCGAAACATAACTTATATACATTAAGGCCACCTCGTGGCATAAGTTGAATTTGTTCATCAGCAAAAAATTACATTACAAAAGCAAAAGGATAAACTATCCTAGCTACAACACTTGAGCCTAGGCACCCGCATCCGGAGTGGCCTCCGAGCCAGACTGCCTGCTCTTGGCCTCCTCCTGCTGCTTCTCCGCATACTCCGCCAGCAGATCAATAAGTTTCAGCCCATAACACTTACAACAAGAGGCAAAGAGGGGAAATGCTACCTCTGAGCCATCTGCAGCAGTCGGCATCTGGGAGGTGATGTGCGGCAGATCCAGCTCGGGTCCAAATTCCATGGCCATCGCCAACCCCATGGAGGCGTCGATGCCCTTCTTCTTGCACTTATACGCCGTAGGCACGACCTCCGATAGAGCATCCGCCAGGGCATCGACATCCACAAGGGCAACGCCCTTGGGGACGGTCTCCTTGTAGAAGCGCCTGAGAACTTCCTTGGCCTTTGCCATGGAGCCAGTAGAAGTATCACAGCGATCTTCGATCGCCGTGGTGGCATCGGCCAGGGCATCCCCATACTCCAGCACAGCATGATCAAACGTGATGCCTGAAGCATCTGAAACAAAGAAGAGAAGAAACCCGAATATGAACAAGACAAGGAACAGTCGAAAAAATACAAGACCCAGGCAAGTAAAAGGAGACTCACCGAGTAAGGATTTGGCTGCAGCCATTAGCTTATCCGCCATCTCCTTCTCGCGAGCAACTGCTACAGCAGCAAGCTGCTTCTTGCGATCAGAAGCCTCCTTCTGAAGACGCTGCCTGGCTTTAGCAGCATCATCAACCTCCTTCTTCATACACTCCTTTGCCTCCGCAGCATCCGTAGCTTTCATCTTTGCTCGACCGAGGCTCTTTTCGAGAGCATCCAACAGTCAAAGGGCCGCATTGTTTTCATCTGCAAACATCAAGAAACACATGAGAAACACAAGTGTAGTCCATGTGACAGACAAACTAAACGAGAGCGAGCAAAGTGTGTACCTCGAAGCTGCTGCATGCTGGCCTCCAGCGCCAGATGCTGCTGGATAAGGAGGTTAGCGCTATGCACAAAGGGCTGCAAAAAGAAACAGAAGCAAACGACCAATAAAACATCAAAAAAGGCTCGGGGGCCACCAACAGGTCACCCGAACAGGGCTCGGGGGCTCCCCCAAAGAGATAAAACAAAAAAACTTACGTGTTCAGGCGGGGACTCCTAAGTTCTGCATGTGGTCTTCTGAGTCACGACTGCCCGAGCTTCTCGCTTGGAGAGGTTCGGGGCATCATCCTCAGAGTCGGCCACCACCTGAGGGGGAGGAGCTGTCTGTTTCGACTCCCCTACAGCCTCCCGAGTGGCCTTACTCA
Source organism: Avena sativa (assembly GCA_916181665.1). Taxonomy (NCBI): domain Eukaryota; kingdom Viridiplantae; phylum Streptophyta; class Magnoliopsida; order Poales; family Poaceae; genus Avena; species Avena sativa. The sequence continues at coordinate 177,323,286 of OV702284.1, read as the reverse complement.
GAGGCTGCTCCAAAGAATGGTTGCAAGGAAAAGTCTGATCAAGACAACAACCTTCATTACATAGACAAGTGACAGAAAACAATGCAGATAGAGTCACTTATGAATCAATATCCAACAAATTGAAGATGGGCACCGCCTTCTCCTTCTTCTTGGCCGGCGACTGCGGCGCCATCGCTCGAATGGTCACACCAGGGATAGGCACGGAAGAAGCACCATCATCCTCGCCATGGCACTCGAGGAAGGATGGACCCCTTGGCGTTGGCGGGGTAGACGCATCCGAAGACTCGCTCCAAGAGCGCTTTCGGGTCTGCCCTTCACTCGCCTCAGGAGCATCCCGAGTAGGCGACTGAGCTGGAGGAAGCTCAGACTCGGAGTCCACCTCCTCATTATCCGGCGCCTCCCTAAAATTATCAGGCAGAGGAAGCATAGACCCCGTAACCTAGAGGCGCTACAAGCAAAAGACAAATATAACACTAGATAAGTAACAACAACAAAACAACAAACACCCGCAAAAAGCGCTACGCGCACGAACATGCATCACCTGAGAAACACCTTTATTGGCGCTAAGAGGGGGGGTCAACGATTTCCCCGGGAGTTCCTCACCGGCCTTCAACTTCAGCAGGGGATGAAGGACCCTATCGAGGTCACCCAAATACAACTCTTCGGATGAAACCCTCGTGGGATCATTGGAGCCAGCATCGAGAAACATTGAGTGCGCCCGAGCCTGGAGCGGTTGCACCTGCCGCTTGAGGAAGGTGCGGATGATATCCAGACCGTTGGCCTCTTTGCCTGGCACCAGCTGAAGGGACTCCACCCGCTGGTAGAGTCTCTCCACCTCCGCAACCTCACCCTCCAAGATGTGGTTCTTCCACGATATCTTTGGGACGATCTTCTGCTTGAAGTCGAAGGGGGCTAGCCCATATTGCTAACCGTCCAGCTTAGCATCACGGATGTAGAACCACTTTCGGCGCCGCTGCTGGACCGATTCATAGATAGAAAAGGAGAAGAATTGGACGAAAGGACGGAGGGAGATGATGCAGCCTCCAAGCGGATAGACTCCTCCGGTGCCGGACTGCCTCTTCACAGAATAGAGCTTCCGAAAGAGGCCAAAGTGTGGCTTGATGCCGAGCCAGCACTCACAAAGGGTAATGAAGAAAGCGACATGGAGAAGAGAATTGGGAGACAGATGGTGTATCTGAATCCCATAGAAGAAAAGGAGTCCACGAAGGAAATCATGGACAGGAAGCAAGAGACCACGAAGAACGAAGGAAACGAACATCACCCGAAACCCTACGGGTGGGCGGGGGATTACCTCGTCGTCGGGAAGCTTCACATCCTCCTTGTTCTGCGGGATCAACCCCGCGTCGCACAGCTTACGCATATCGGTATCGCGCGCGTCCGTGCGCCTCCACCTGTCGTTGGTGATGTGAGCGGCAGTAGAAACTTTCTTGACGCCATTGGCGGCACTCGAGCCACCTCCGGCAGTGGTCTTCTTCGACTTTCTCACTGTGCAGCATCGAGGGCGAGAAAGGTAGTGCTCATTAAAATGGAGGGAAACAAACGGAGAACTTCCAGCGCGTAGGGTGAGAAAGGTAGTGCTCATGAAAATGGAGGCAATGGCGAGAAAGAAAATGGCAAAGGGTAAAAAAAATTCACTGTTTACCCACGGTATTAAAGGACGAAGACGGCGAACATGAAGCGTTGATCCAGAAGCCCAAGCGCGCAAACAAGATCCAACCCTACACATGTCAGCACAACAACGAACCGTTGCCATCACGCCGTCCACTATGCACAAAAACCAAGGAGACGCCGTAATTCTCTCCACGTTCGTGCGTGACTAGTCAATTTCAAGTCAGCCGGTGGGACCCACGATCGTCCCGTCACATCATCTCTGCCGCTGCAGACGGTTGAGATCACCAATCGTCACCACTGCGTCATCAAGCCTAAGCTAGCAACGGCTGGAAATTTTCGGCTGACAAATCAAGTACTCACTCGAATCTACGATTCGAGCAACTACTCGGGGGCTCCTCCTATCAAGAGCGCTGGCCGCGCACCTGAGACATGATTAAGGTACTGCATCTCTCAACTATCTTCAAGTCCTAGGTCGAGTCTACAACTCCATTAAGGACTCGGGGGCTACTCCCATAGGGAGGATTGGTCAAGCATCCGGAAAAATTGTGTCCTTCATACCTTAAGCTAAAAATAACTGAACTAAAGTCTTTGCTCGAGTCTACAACTCGAACTGACACTCAGGGGATACTCCCATAGGGAGCGCTGGCCGGGCACCCTATGAATTTTCTGACTGTGATCCTTCGGATCAAAATACAACAATATCTTCCTGGTAACCTTGCCCAAACCAACGCTAAGTGAGAAGCATTCTCCTTGGCCACCCAAAACACCTCCGCGGTGATAACATTTCGGATGTTGTGTCTGCGACACAAGAATAAGACCTACAAATATCATATGATGGCCTGGTAACGCACCTGACTGTGCTCTGCCAGTAAAATACCGTGTCAACAGCCACGACGAAAAATCCTGACGGACACATTAGGTACATCACTTAAAAACCACTGGGATTCAACTCCTATAAGACCTCAATATCCTGAGTCGAATTATGCCAGCATTCATTCCGGATTCGAGTCCGGGGACTCGAGTCTGAACAAGATTGTGTTGTTTTGTCCTATGACAGTTAACTGGCCCTGATCCGTCAGGAGAGTCAGGCACGCGCATCAACAATCCCTACGAACTAAATTATTTTCTCTTACAAACAGGTCCAACTGCACCCGAAAGATTGAAGAGTTCTCAGTCGAATCTACGATTCGACTGAACACTCGGGGGCTACTGACATGGTTATACCCCACAGGTACACAACATTGGCATACCTAGTCCATCCCAAGGAAGGCCCACGACAAATTACGTGGCTTGTGGAGATTTCGGGTGGCCCAAGCCCATGACGCCTTCGGATCCTTGGTGAACAAGACTAAAGTTGATAGAATTTCAAAGGGGACAAACCCTAATATGTAACCGACTTGACCTACGCCTGAGACCTACCTATCTATATAAAGGCCAGGAGGGAATGGCGAGGAGGACAATACTCACCTCATATGCACCTCACGCCAGATTGCATCTGCACACCCCTGTAATCCTCGGTTCCGCCGTAATCAAGAGCAGACAAGCAGGAGTAGGGTTTTCCCTCTGGGGGCCTGAACCTAGGTAAATCTCGTGTTCCCATGTTGCTTGTCTGTTAACCGTTCCGCGATCTCTAGCATCCCCATCTTCTCCGAAACCCAAGTCCATAACAATGGGCATTAATAAGATCGAACCTCGTCACCTATATATTAGGCATTATGATCTATAGAGATAGATCAAGATGCCCGATAGCGTTAAGTCGGAGTATATACGTAGATAAGATTTTGAAGAAGTTCAAAATGGAAAACTCAAAAAGGGGTTTTGTGCCTCTTGTAAATGTACAGCTACATACGTTGATAGAGAAAAGATGGTTGAAGTCCCCTATGCCTCAGCCATAGGTTTTATCATGTATGCAATGCTATGTACTCAACCTGATTTGGCCCTGGCTCTCATTTGGCAAGGTCATTTATAAAGTGATCCAGGAGTAGAACATTGGACAACTGCAAAGAATATCCTGAAGTATATGGAAAGAACTAAGGATATGTTCCTAGTCTATGGAGGTGAAGATGTAGCTCTGGACGTAAGTGGTTACGTGGATGCGAGCTGGAACACAGAATCCGATGACTCGAAGACTCAAACGGGATGTGTCTTTTTGGAGAATGGTGACGCGTTAACCTAGAGAACCGTGAAGCAACTAGTGGTGGCACTATTTTCATTGGAGTCGGAATACATTGAAGTTAACTATTGGGGGATGACCCTAGGTAGGGTCAAGCTAAGGTAAAAGGCGAACGCCCTCGAGCCGAGTCAAAGAATGACCCGTCCGAGTTATGTCAATACCGGCCGAATAAGGACCGGATCATTCTGAGTCAGGCAACCAAGACCTGACTCAGCCGACATATGGGGTATGTCGGCATATCATCGACCGTTCTTTATATTTGCAGGTTAGGTCTTGGCCGAGTCATGAAAGGCGAGGCCGAGTCATGAAAGGAGAGGCCGAGTCATGGGGAAGCTTGCTCAAGAAGGAGAGGGAGAACCCCGAAGTCAACGCTGCCACTGTCTCTCTCTCAGGAATCTGTACAGTGCCAAGTGCTACAGACAACGGCCAGAGGGACAGAGGGGCAGAAGAGCGTCATAGAGGTGATAGTCCTAGAGCCCAATCCTCACATGTCGTGGAATTTGGGTTATTGCCGTTGATAGAAGGGAGACACGGAAAGGCTCCCACTGAATGACTATTTTGGGACAAGCATATTCCACAAATATGCTGTCCACATCAGCCCTAGATGTCACCTGGCCACCCCTTTATAAGGTGATCCAGGGCCTCCTAATAGGGGTATCGATTCATTTTACACTTAGAGGATTCAAGAGTGTCTCTTCTACCTCTCTCTCATACAGCTCGAGGAGCAAGTGTAACCATTGTTGATCAAAGTAAAGATCTAGTTTGTGTCTTCTTTGTGTAGAATCCACTACATCATCCCTCCCTGGATCCCACTAGTGCACATTGCCCCCATATTTAGTCTACCCATGGCATCTACCGTGCCAACACCACGACAGTTGGCGCCCAACGCGGAGCCACAAGTGGTGCTAGCTAGAGTCAAGATCCGGACGGGAAACTTCATCAACACTGGAGAGCTCATCGTCTCCGGCTTAGTCGAGAGATTCAACCTCTGGGACTAAGTCAGCGACAACACGTGCAGTTTCGGAGCGCGGCTACCCCCACGCAACGGCGTCTTCATCAATCTAGGTGTGCACAAGATCTACGTCTGCGTCAACGTCTCTTGCGTCTACCCGCACCGAGTCGTCCTCACAAGAGAGCCTCCCCTCAGCGCTGCTAGCGGTCCGCGTATCACTCACCCCACAGGCAGCGTCGAGGTGACGATGACGGCACCCGCAACAGGTGCAGGAGCCGGCGCAAGCAAAGACCCGGCAACGCAAACCCGACAGTGGAAGACCCAGTAGATCTGGATAACATCACCCCTAGGGCGATGCGCTCAAGGTTTGCTCCATTAGAAAGGCTTGAGAATAAACTCCGTGAGGCAATAGATAGCTTAACCACACCTGTAGATCTTATTGTAGATCCGGCTCAAGCTTAAGCCGAGTTGGAGAAGACCCGGCAAAAAGTACTGGTTGGAGCTAAAAAAGTAGCAGAGCTCCAGCAATCGCTGAACATCACTCTGCGTGAGTATGCGAAAGCCTCATTAGTGACATAAACAAAGATCTACAGGTGTGGAGTGAGATTGAATGGATGGAGTGAGATTGAGGGGGAAAAACCTCCTTAGTGACATAAACAAAGAGCGTGAGCCTAGATCAGGTGACTCGGTAGACCCAGGATTGTCGAGATACAACACCCCTATAAAAAAACCTAAGGGCTGCAGATGCAGCTGCAACCGAGGTACCTAGTCTAACTGGTGAAGCCCGACAGAGGCAATAAGACCGAGTCAATGAGCTGGTTCGCATAGCGAATCATCAAAATGAGGAATTACTCAAAAATAACCTGGACAGGCTCGGAAGCGCCCGAGTCATTTATTCGGCTGGGGGTGCTCCTACAGTATCAGCCGCGGCAGCATCATCACTGGGTAATAACCCGAGAAAGGAAAATGCAGTGACGTCTGGAAAAAGAGACAAACAAATGATGCCATATGATCCGATAGTGACTTGAAAAATAAATGTGGACCAAGGCAATAGGATCCAAGGTAATAGAGGGAATAGAAACCCCGGGCAAGGAAATGGTAGTCAAGGGAATGACGGACGGGGCAATCCTGGCCCGCATCATTCAGTTGGAGGGGGACAACACGCCCATCAGCAGCGCCAGCCGAGGTATGAACCCCGTCAAGAAAGGGGTGCAGGACCAGTTATGCATAATCCAGAGCCGAATGGATACAATGATGGTTACTCGGAGATGGAAAATGCCGGATTTGCTAGGCTGACCCACCATGTATTTGGAGAAAGGGTTAGAAACATAAACTGGCAGCTGGCTGATGCAAGGTTAAAGTTGGACCAAATTTATAGGTCCGAGATAATGGAGGAACAAGGTCCTTTGGGTCTAGCGTGTTTTGGGCCCCAAATCATGAGAGAACCACATGTTCCGAATTTCCAGTTGACAAGAGCAACAAAAACATAAAATGGAAGTACCAAGCCTCAAGATTGGTTAATTGACGATGCAATTGCAGTGAAAATCGCTGAGGGTAACCTTAGATGGGCAGTGAGGTATGTGCCTCAGATGTTGGAGGGGCCAGCGAGAGTGTGGCTGAATAACTTGCCAGCAGGTAGTATCAACTTCTGGTTGGACTTTGAGGAGATGTTTGTTAGAAACTTCACCAACATGTATAAGAGGCAGAATAGGCCTCAACAACTTTCATTGTGCAAGCAGAGAATGAATAAGACCGACAGAGAATTCCTGACTCGGTGGTGTACACTCAGGAATTCATGTGAGGGGGTGATCGAGTCACAGGCAATAGCTTGGTTTGCACAAGGGTGTATGCGAGTGTGTTGTGGCAGAGGATGCAAAGAGATTTGTCACCTACATTTGCCGAGACAATCATAATAGCCGACTCATATGCTTTGTGTGATCCGACTCAGCGTAAACTTATGTCGGTATATCAAAATGAGCAGCAAGAACATTATGTTATAGATGGAGCCGGATCATCTAGGAGAAATGATTTCCGGGGTAGAAGGAGATATGACAGGACGGATTAGAGGTACAATTTGAGTCAAGTCGCGGCAGTAACTCAAGATCAGCCGGGAGCTGGGAGTAGCCAGCGGCAGAAAAACAGTGCTCAGCAATGGACACCAAGGAATGATGGGAAAAAGCAGTTGAGTAATGAGCAAAAGAAACAGTGGAAAGAAAGGCCAAAGTACATGTATGAGTCCATGCTGGATCAGCCATGAAAATTTCACACGCCAAACCTGGCTAAGCCGGCTAACCATACAACTCGTTGGTGGATGGATGAAATAAGCAATGTGAAACATGGGACCACCGCAAGCACAACACCAACCAGAACAACCGCAACAGCCAAATATAACAGGAGGAAATGCTCAGCAACTGATGTTGCCACCACCTCCTCTGAGGTATGACAATCAAGAACAAAGGGAAGCAGTTCACCATGTGGCAAATCAATATCAGGGTAACAGAGGAAACACCGGCAACAACGAGCGCAATGAGTATAGAGAGCACCATCAATATTAATGCGTGTTCACCACTGAACAACAGGATAAGAAGAGCATCCAACACCGCCATATGGAGGTCAATGCAGTTATGTCGGTAGTTCCGAGATAAATGCCCTGGTCAGTTTAGGAAATCACTTGGAGTATCAAGGATCATCCCAAGATCATGCCAAACCCCGGGTCATATGCCTTGGTGCTTGATCCGACGTTAGCTGGACCTAGCATAAACGTAAAATTCTCAAAGGTGCTGATAGATAATGGCAGCAACATCAACATCATGTACAAGGACATGATGCATAAACTCGGCATCTCTCAAAACATGCTTCAGTCGACTAGAACCACTTTCCATGGCATTGTGCCAGGATTGTCATGTAATCCAATTGGGAAAGTCCAGGTAGATGTGTCATTCGGCACAAGGGAGAATTGCAGGGATGATAATATAGAGTTTGAGGTTGTGGATTTGGAAAGTTGTTACTCGGACGACCTGCTCTATTAAAAATTCATGTCAAGCTGTCACATTAGCTATTTGAAGATGAAGATGCATGGACCACATGGAATATTCACAATTGCTGGCAACTACAGGAGATCGATGGAGTGTTCCTCGGCCGGATCAAATCTGGCTGAGTCATTGGTCATTGCCAGAGAGAAGAAAAAAATTCAGGAGGTCGCGGCTTTGGCTTAGTCAGCACAGCTCAATATGCCGACACTAGCTAACCCGCATGGAAGTGTATCCTTCCAGCCGACCAAGGATACGAAGAAGATCCAGATTGATGATCAATTCCCAGAGTGCACCATCACTATTGGTGCCATCCTGAGTGATAAATAGGAAAGTGATCTCACCATCTTCCTCCGTGAGAATCGGGATATCTTTGCTTGGTCCACTCAAGATCTGCATGGTGTGCCGAGTGAGCTGGCTGAGCACTCTTTGCATGTGAGGCCAGGATCAAGGCCGGTGAAGCAACCTCTCCGCTGCTTCGTCAGAGACAGGAGAAAAATAATTGGGGATCAGGTAGCTTGGCTCCTTGCAGCCGGGTTCATCATGGAAGTACTTCATCTGGATTGGCTGTCTAATCCGGTGTTGGTTGTAAAGAAGGATGATCTGAATCTAGCTGTAGTATGGCACATGTGTATTGACTACACGAACCTGAATAAGGTGTGTCCCAAAGATCCTTTTCCTTTGCCGAGGATAGATCAGGTTATTGATTCGACTGCGGGTTGTGAGATCTTGTCATTTGTAGATGCGTATTCTGGTTTCCACCAGATACCGTTAAATCCGGATGATCAAATAAAGACTGCATTTATCACCCCATATGGGGCTTATTGCTATCGCACCATGCCATTCGACTTATGTAATGTAGGGGAAACGCATCAAATATGTATGCAGAAATGCCTACATGATCAAATTGGAAAAAATGTACAAGTATATGTTGATGATGTGGTGATAAAACCAAAGAGAGCCACACGCTCCTAGATGATATCCAACAAACACTCGCGAATCTCAAGAGATTCTAAATGAAGCTTAACCGGGAAAAATGTACCTTTGGTGTACCAGCCGACAAATTACTCAGTTTCTTCATGTCTAGCCGAGGTATACAAGGAAATCCGACTAAGATTCGGGCTATTGAGCAAATGGAGCTGACGAAGTGCCTCAACGATGTCCATAAGTTCACAGGCTATCTGGCATCACTGAGTCGGTTTGTAAGTCGGCTAGGAGAAAAGGCATTGCCTTGATATCAATTGATGAAAAAGTCGGATAAGTTTATCTGGACACCACAGGACGATAGCGCCTTTCATGAATTAAAGGGAATGCTAGCCCGTGCATCAATTTTAGCCTCACTACTATCAAAATAGCCAATGTTGCTTTACATAGCAGTGACCAACCTAGTCGCAAGTGTCATGAAGTTGTGGAGCGTGATGAAGATGGTAAGTCGGTGCAGAGGCCAGTTTATTACCTAAGTGAGGTTTTATCAGCCTTGAAACAAAACTACCCACACTACCAACAAATGACATACAGTGTATATATGTCACCTAAGAAGCTAAAACATTATTTTGAAGAACACACTATCAAGGTGATTTGTGAGGCACCAATAGCCGAGATAATGGGCGACAAGGACGACAGCGGATAAATAGCCAAATGGGCAATCGAGTTATCTCCTTAATCTCCTTAATTTGATAGGCGAGATGCAATCAAATCTCAGGCAGTGGCCGAATTTTTTGTCGACTGGGACGAAATGCAATATGATCCGCCATTGCCTAATTCCAATTATTGGACAATGCATTTTGATGGATCCAAATTAAGAGATGGGCTAGGAGCCGGGATAGTGCTAACCTCACCCAAAAAGGACAATTGAAATATGTACTACAAATACACTTCGCTGCATCAAACAACGTAGCCGAGTATGAAGCACTTGTGCACAGCCTAAAAGTGTCTTGAGACGTTGGAATATGTTGAATTATGTGTTTTGGTGATTCAGACCTTGTGGTTTAGCAGGTATCAGGCCATTGGGATGCCCTGGATGCAAACATGGCTTTGTATAGATTCCATGTACAAACGATCAGTGGTTATTTTGATGGGTGTGAATTTCATCACATACCCCGGGCGAAAAATGATGTCGCAGATAATTTGTCAAAACTTGGTTCATCTAGGAAATCAATTCAAACCGGCATAGCCCTTGAGCATTTAATAAAACCATCGATTATACCATCACAAGAATCCGATTCAATCCTTCTCTCGGCAGATCCAGGATTCGAGGTAATTCCAATGGACATAGATGCAAGGAATAACCCGAATAACCCGGGGACTGACTCGGCAAACCCCGGGACTGCCTCGCAGAACCCGGGGACTAGTCTAGGTAATCCGACAGAACTTATGTTAGCAGAAGCAATGGAAATTGATGAAAAAGTTACCCCGGCACATGAGGTGTCCGAATGGGCACGACAAATATTTATGTTCCTCGAAGATGAGATCTTGACGAGTGACGAAGTCCTCTCTAGGCAAATTGTGAGAAGGGCAAAGGCCTACACTATAATAAACAAAGAGCTATACAAGAGAAGTGTCAGGAGTGTGCTTGAAATATGTGTTAACCTGGCAGAAGGACAAGATATCCTTTTATATATACATCAAGGTGAATGCGGGCATCATGCTTCGTCGAGAGCTTTAGTGGCCAAAGCATTCAGACATGGGTTTTATTGGCCCAGTGCACTAAAATATGCACTAGAGTTGTTGAAGAAATGCAATGGCTGCCAGAGGTATGCCAGCAAGATTAATATGCATTCGTCTGAGTTAAAACCAATACCCATCACTTGGCCATTTGCTGTATGGTGCTTAGTCATGGTAGGCCCATTTAAGCCGGCTCAAGGTACCATGACCCATATCTTGGTCATGGTCGACAAATTTACCAAGTGGATCAAAGTAAATCCTATAAGAAATGTGATGGGCGCACAACTGTGAAATTCCTCAAGGATATTATCCTAAGATAAGGATACCCACATAGTATAATTACCGGTAACGGCACAAATTTTGCCGAGGGATCGTTTGCTTGTTTTTGCCAAGAGAAGAAAATAAGACTTGATGTGGCATCAGTCGCTCATCCCGCATCGAATGGGCAGGTTGAAACATCAACAGACTAGTATTGTCCGGGATAAAACCCCGGCTAATTGAGCCGCTGCAAAGATCAGCGGGTGTTGGATCGAGGAGCTCATGGCCGTGTTATGGAGCATGAGGACAACCCCGAATAGATCAACAGGCTATACGCCATTTTTTCTAGTATATGGGGCAGAAGCTGTATTACCAGCCGACATAGTGCATGACTCACCTAGAGTCACCCAATACATAGACGCTGAGGTAAATGAAATAACCCGGCAAGATGATGTTGATTTAGTAGAAGAGGCAAGATAATTGGCATTGCCCAGATCTGCCATATATCAACAAGATCTCAGACGCTATCATAGCAAAAAAGTAAACCCCCGAATATTTTGAGAGGGAAATCTAGTGCTTCGGCTTGTGCAGCACACATCCGGCATCCATAAATTATCACCTCCATGGGAGGGTCCATTTATTGTGAGCAAAGCACTACACAATGATGCATACTATCTCATAGATTCTCAAGCACCAGAAAAGAATAAGGCAGACAGGTCAAGAGACGAGTCAAAGATACCATGGAATGTAGCTTTACTTCATCCTTTTTACACTTAGGAGAAGTGTATGTATCTTGAACTCTCATATGTGAGATTATATGTCAGCAGTGAGCTAATCAATGAAACCTCGGCACCTCGAGCTGTAACTCGGGGACTGCCTTTATTTACTTGTTCTTTTCATATGCATTTTTATATGTTGGCAGGCTTATATTTCTTATTCTTAGACCGAGTTAGTAATGTGTCAGCAGCAAAGGCCACCTCTTCGACTTACTATTGTTCGAAAAATAGGCTTCATGGTAAGCAAGAGAAAAGCCAGTGAGCGTCGACCACATGAAAAATGACTAAGGAAAGAATAGTATGCGAGCCAACTTATTGTTTTGTTTTGTATTAACCCTTGTATTTTTGGTACTTTATGATTCTACAAATCTATTTTGAGCTATTCTTCATAATTTCTAAGTATTGCTAATTTGGTCTATTTATCTCGGACCCGTAAGTCAAACGTCAGAAATATGTAGAGGCGGACCGAATAATTGACTCGGAATAACAAGAAACATGAAATTAAGGATGATGCCCAAAAGGATGCAATTTATACAAACCACATGGTAGAAAAAGGACTGAATTGTTTCTTACATTATGCACCCGACATACCGGGGACTTAATTAATTTAAAGTTTCTCAGTTCAGGCAATAGGTGGTGATGAATCGTCGGTAGATGGAGGAGCAACAATCTCAGGAGCAGGGGCCTCCAAGGTATTTGCCTCGGCTACTGCTGGAGATACCTCGGCCTCGACATGAGCGACAACTTCAGGAGCAGGGGCCTCCGAGGTAGTCACTTGAGCCTCCGCTGAAGTTATCTTGGCCTCAACTTGAGCAACATCGACATCTTGAACCTCGCTTCCTTTAAGAGGAACCTCAGCTTGAGCTTGAGAAGCCTCGGTCCCCTTGGAGGATGACCGGGCCTCGGCCTCCTGATCTGAATCTCCTCCCTACTCGTCCAAGCTACCAGATTCTTGTTCAGTATTCTCTTCATCCTCCCTGTCTTTCCCGGACTCATCGTTGTTTTCTGGCTCGGCGCCATCGTCGACATTGTCCAGAAGGAAGCTTGGCCCTTCATTCCATTCATGCACATTGGCATATTGGATGAGTTGGTAAGCTAGATCTTGGCGACGTGCAATATATTCTGGATCACTGATCCAAGGGGAGCCGGTGCACAGGTTCATCAAGGTATCAAGGAAAATGTTCTCGTACCATAACAGTATGACAGTAAGGGCCATGTCAGCCCTGCTCGTGATGCGGATTCCCTCTAGATATTCAGCTGAGTCTCGCAATCCATTAGTTTATCAGCAAGCACCAAAACCTGAGTGATCTTCGGTTCTTTCGGCCAGAGCACATGGAGTACTCGGATAGCCGCGCCCACTAGGTCCTTCCCGAAGGTCTTCATGGGATTGACAGAAGAAGCAACACTAATCAGGTAGTCCTCCATGGAGTACTTTTGATCCGGGCTGTTGTGTACACCTCGGTGATCCCGAGCTTCCACCACACATTTAGCGCTCAGAGGTCTGGACTCCGAGAAATTAGCTGAGGGGAAAACAAAACACAAGTCAGTAAAAATGATTGTCAAAAATAGTTCAGCCACAGATCATGGTATAAATAAGAAAAAAGAGAGAACTTACTGTGGATGTACTTTAGGATCTTGGCAAGGTCGGAGATCCAGCCGACTCTCTTCTTTTTGAAGTGAGCGATATCATCATTAAGAGATTGGTTGGTTGACTTGGCTGCGCTGATAAGCTCCTTGTCTTTTTTAGCTGAAGAGTTAATCGATCCTTCTCCTCAGAGAACTCCTGATCAATTTTCTCCAGCTCGGATTTCTGTGTCTTCTTCAAGGATTCAATCTTGGCACGAAGCCGGGCTATTTCTTCATCTTTCTCCTTCATCTTTGCCGAGTTTTCTGCTGCTTTTTTTAGAAAATGCAGCATCATATTAGGCAAGGAAATGCACTCTTAATGCGACGCTGCAAGGATTTTTAATTCGGCTAAGACGAGGCAGAAACTTATGAGATGTTTCCCAATGGCAAAGATAAGAGGAGGAAAATGCTGAAATAGAATTAACCGGCTTACCTTCAAGCTTGGTAACCTTATCCTTAAGAGTCATGTTCTGTGTGTCGAGCATGACTGGGAAAGGGCAAATAAAAAATTAGCTCGAAAACAAAAATCAGAAGGAGAATTTTAAGGGATGTGACAATTACCTCACCAGTATTTTTCAAGACGGGCACCATCTTCTTATACTTGTCTGCAGCTTCCTATGAGAGAAGAGCAATCTTTGGAACTCGGTTGTGCGCCGGTTATAAGAAACCTACAAACACAGAGTATCACATTGAGAAGGATAATATAAGCTAAACCATAAGATCCAAACCAAGTAAAACTTGATACAGATCTAGGTGGCTATACATTCAAAGCTAAACCGTAAGATCCAGACCAATAAAACTTGATTTTGATATAGGTGGCTGGACATTCGAAGCTAAACCATAAGATCCGGACCAAGTAAAACTTGATTCGCATATAGGTGACTAGACATTTGAAGCTAAACCGTAAGATCTGGACCAAGTAAAACTTGAATCAGATCTAGGTGGCTGGACATTCGAAGCTAAACCGTAAGATCCAGACCAAGTAAAACTTGATTCAGATCTAGGTGGCTGGACATTCGAAGCTAAACTGCAAGATCCAAACCAAGTAAACTTGATTCGGATCTAGGTGGCTGGACATTCGAAGCTAAACCACAAGATCCAAACCAAGTAAACTTGATTCAGATCTAGGTGTCTAGATATTCGAAGCTAAACCGCAAGATCTGAACCAAGTAAAACTTGATTCAGATCTAGGTGGCTAGACACTCAAAGCTAAACCGTAAGATCTGGACCAAGTAAAACTTGATTCGGATCTAGGTGGCTAGATATTCGAAGCTCAATCGCAAGATCTGAACCAAGTAAAACTTGATTCGGATCTAGGTGGTTGGATATTCAAAGTTAAACTAAAATATCTGAACCAAGTAAAACTTGATTCGGATCTAGGTGGCTGGATATTCGAAGCTAAACTGCAAGACCCGAACCAAGTAAAACTTGATTCAGATCTAGGTGGCTGGATATTCGAAGTTAAACTAAAAGATCCGAACCAAGTAAAACTTGATTCGAATCTAGGTGGTTGGATATTCGAACCTAAACCGCAAGATCAGAACCAAGTAAAACCTGATTTGGATCTAGGTGGCTGGATAATCGAAGTCAAGAAAAATTGCGCCTAAGTTACTATGATGCGCCCCGGCTACACTAAATGAAAAGAGTATCCGACCAAATGATAAATCACCCGGTCGGAGGCTCGGGGACTAATGGGAATACACTAAATTATGAGAAAAGGTACAGGTGTAGGCTGAAGTGTTTACCTCATTCATACTATGAGTTTAAAGAATAACCTTGGCGGCAACCTGCAAGCGGTTGCTGATGTCAAGGAGACTAAAAGGCTTGCTCCCTAAATTGGTCCCCAAGCTAACCTCGACCTGATCGTCGGCATTACAATTGTTAGCATCTCCAAGGAACCGAGGCTTCCACCGCTCAGAGTGCATGTCAGCACCTAGACCTTAGACTCTCATACTTGTTGAGCAGCTGCCTCGGCCGCTGGGATCTTATGAAGCACCATTTGTGTGCCGGTGGGAGAGCCAGATCCAGAGCTACAGGTAGGGGCACCCTTATGGAGCATATCGACAATACGGGGATGAGAGGAGCTTGGCCCAGTTATCCTCTGAACGGGTTTGGGCTTGACAGCTCCATCTTTCTTATACTTGGCAGAAAGCTCGGCAGTTGGCTATGACTTGGTCAGCCGATCCACAGTTGGAGAAGCCGAAGGAGTTGCAGAAGGAGAAGCATATTGAAAGCATGCGCTTTGTTGGACTTGGCTTCCTTTCTGAGTCTTGGAGAGTTTGGTGGGCGCTGGCTCAAATAAGAGAGATGAAGGAGCTGGATTTTGAATAGGAGCCAAGATAAAAGGGGCTCTGGGTGGCGTTGACTCGATGGATAGATCCTTGTCAACCTTAGTGGGTGCAGCCGGATCAATTGTTGTATCTGGCATAGCTGTGTCGATGTCGCCACCAGCCTCAACCTCAACCTCCTCCTACCGAGAAGGACTGTTAGTTGGCGAAAGATGAGAATTGTCACGAGCCGGGCTAGAAACCCGGACATCGTCCTATGGTGGTGGTGAAGACGACCGAGTAATGGGTGAGGCCATACTCGGGCCACTCTGGTTGGCGGTAAGCGGGTCTCTGCCGAGATAAAGAGAAAAGGAAAACAAAGTCAGAAAAAGAAAGAGAGAAACAAGAAATACAAGGGCGAGGCAACTTACGCAGAAACTCCGGGCATAACCGTGCGCTTAGGAGACTTCTAGGCGGATCTGTTGATTCACTTCCTTGGAGCCTCATCCAAGGTATCCTTCGAGGTGGCCCGTGTCCTCACCAGGACTTGGCCTCCCGCGGCAATGGGGTCTACCTCGTGCACCTGACCAGCTGGGTTAGCTGGGGAAAATGAGCCGGATGTGCGTAACAGACAGGCACTGCATCAACTACCTCGAGAACATCAACCTCGTACGATTCATCATCCTCGGTTTGTTTGGGAGCCGTACCCCGAGTTTGGACAGGGGCCAAGTCAGGTTTTGGAATGAATTCTTCCGAATCAGGCTCGCCGTTGTCCGGGGTATCATGATCCTCGCTCCAAGGAAGAGCAAGAATATCACCGTCTTCTATGGCATGCTCATCAAATACGAAGTGGTACACGATTCATATGTATTGATTCGGAATTGGATTACCTTGGGAGGAGGGTTGTCGCGAGTGAAGGGCTTCATACCCCACTTCCAATCCTTGGTCATATTCGTCTGGAATATGGACTAGACACGCTTCCGAATCTGCTCATCCTCAAGCTTAATGGAGGAGACCCTGTTTGGATCCAGAGGGCCGCTCATATAACATAACTTATGCGAGCGCTTTTGGAGTGGGCGGATCCGGCTGCTAATGAAGGCGGTCATGAGATCGTCACCGCATCACCTGGCCCAGGTCAGCTCCTTGAGTCGGAGCTCAAACCTTGGCGAGGGCATTGGTCCTCCTCTGGTTGTAATCCTAGTTCTTCTTGGATGGCATTCTGACGGAGAAAGATGGCAGCTGAATTTTGTCTTCCTTGCCGCTATTCTTCACGTAGAAGAATGATCTGTGCCACTTCTTCCATGACTCGAGGATAGTGATGCGAGGAAACTCGGATATCTTCCTTGGCATGATGGAGGCGGCGCCACACTGGGTCAACAACTTTGCGGAGGGGCATACGCTCTTATCCGGCACTACATTAGCTCAGATTTGGAAGAACTTAGACCAAATAACTACTGGGGGCCAGAGGCCGAAGTATCCTTCGATGGTCGATATAAATACCGACAAAGAGGCAACTACGTTAGTCGGCAGACGATGAGGTTGGAGAGCAAAGAACTCAAAAAAATCCTTAGCAAAATCACTAAGGGGAAGACTAAATCCTCTAGATAAATGAGACATGAAGACTACATATTCACCCGGCTCCACAATGGGGGCAAGCTTCGAGCTGGGTAATCAGCACTTTACCTCGGCTGGGACGCGGTGAGTCTTGAGGAGCCATTCGATCTCCCGCCGAGTCACCGAGGAGCCTTTCCAAGAACCATGCTCCGAAACGGCGACGGTATCTTCTTCTTCGGTGACGGTGACGCTGTGAGAACTCGACATGGGGTTGTCGGAGGAGGAGAAAGGGGAAAAATGCAGGTAGTGGGGAGAGGCATAGATTGCCATAGACCAGTCGCGACAAAGAGAAGCATAGTCGCAAGGGCGGATAATGGACGGAGCGGAGTGAGGGATTGGTGCGAGCGCACGGCATGGCAGGCTAAGACCAGAAATGGGCGGCGTGGTCGTTAGAGATGGACCTCAGTGGCGGTGGCGAGAGGAGGAAGACGAGAAAGTTGGGAGCAGGTGAAGGGAAACGGGTAGGCTACACTAGCACAAATCAAAATTTTCTACCGCGTAAACCAGGATTACTGTTGTCATAGATCACGGGATTACCACTAGACGCGCAGTTGCAGAACTTGTTGAAGCACGTCGAGGCAGTGTAGATGTTCTACGTCTCCTCCTCTTCCTCGTCCCACGAGCAGCTCCCCTTGCGCAGCTCGTCCAAGCGCTACAGATGCAGCGCCTCCGAGGTATCCACACGTACAGGGTGGAAGCATCAGACGCTGGACTGCTAGGTCCACGTGCGTAACACAGGTGTGAGGAGTGGCGGCTGGGAGGAATGGTCTAACCCTGGTCAGCACACCCCACCCTCTCTTATATAGGCGTCCCTTGTTGGTTTCTACATTAGCAGCCATTAGTAGCCTAAGCCTGGTCTAATTCGGATCCAATCCTCATTAGGCTTCCAGCCCCTTAAGTGTGTGACCCTATATGTTCATATACGTATAGACATGACACGAATACACTTATTTTGTCAATAGTTGGTAGTGGCCTCTTGCAAGATGTGCCAACTCCTAAACGCATACAAAGATCATATCGGATGAACCATCACAAGGTTTAGTACATGTCTTTCCCTTTGCCTCACGATATTTGGTCTAGCTCCAAGCTAACCTCCCTTTCTCGATACTATGATTGGGAATCCCTTTACTAGGTTAACTCTTAACCATATGTAGCACGACCATGCATTTCTGGATCGGATCACTCGAGGGGCCCAGAGATATCACTCTCAAGTAGAGAGGGGCAAATCCCATCTTGATTGACCATGCCTTGCAGCATGCTTCAGGACAAACCCGAAAGCTACCTTTATAACTACCCAGTTACGGAGCAGCGTTTGATAGCCCCAAAGTAGGTCGATCCACATCTCAAGTACCTGCGAAAATCTCAGGTCTAAGGACAAAACGTACACGATGTGTAGAGAGAGAGCTGCAACTAATTGCCAGTCTCAAGTTGGGTCAGTCCAACCCCATGTTCATAACATGTGTCCACATCATTGGTTTGACATCTCCATGTCTATGACTTGGGAAACATAGTCATCAACCAATCGATGTGCTAGTCTAATATTCACATGTGTCCTCACATGAACTCCGAATAGGGATAACTATTAAATAACCATACAAGTAAATAGTTTCACAAACAATTCACATAATTGCCAATCAATACAAGTTGCCTGATATGGATATTCAAGGAACAATACAATAACTCATGGATACATAAGAAATATAATCATCTCTATGATTGCCTCTAGGGCATATTTCCTTCAGTCTCCCACTTGCACTAGAGACAATCCAGATTGCATCTAATACCTATTGCTCTTGCGTGCGCCTCATGTGTAGGCTGCAGGAGTGGCTTTGTAAAAGGATCAACAACATTTGAATCTGTATGTATTTTGCATATCATGACACTCCATCCTCAACAAACTCTCGAATCTGATGGTAACGCATGCGAATATGTTTGTTCTTCTAGTGCTGTCTAGGTTCCTTGGCTTGTGCAATATCACCATTGTTGTCACAATAAACGTCCATGGGATTGGACGTGCCCTGAACCACACCAAGAGCGATCAGGAAATTCCTAATCCAAACAACTTCCTTTGCAGCCTCCGAGGCGGCAATATGTTCAGCTTCTGTTGAAGAGGAGGCCACCGTATCTTGCTTGGAACTTTTCCAACTCACAGCACCACTATTCATCACAAACACATAACCAGATTGCGATCTGGAATCATCTGAGTTGTTAAGGTAACTCGCATCTATGTAACCCCTTACACTGAGTTCATCCTCACCTCCATAAACTAGGAACACATCCTTAGTCCTTCTCAAGTACTTAAGGATATTCTTTACCGCTGTCCAGTGACCTTCACCTGGATAAGCCTAGTATCTGCTCGTAACACTTAGAGCAAAGGAAACATCTGGGCGAGTACATATCATTGCATACATGATGGATCCAATAGACGAAGCATATGTAATCCTATTCATGCGCTCACGCTCATCAGTAGTCGAAGGACACCGAGTCTTGCTGAGTTTAATGCCGTGAGACATGGGCAAGAACCCCTTCTTAGCCTCTTCCATGCTGAACCGTTTCAACACTTTGTCAATGTATGAACTCTGGCTTAATACAATTAGCTTCCTTTATCTATCTCTATAGATCTTGATGCCCAGAATATATGCCGCTTCTCCTAATTCCTTCATCCAAAAACTATTTTTCAATGAGGTCTTAACAGACTCGAGCATAGGAATGTCAATTCCAATCAGTAATATGTCATATACATATAAGATTAGAAATACCAGCGCTCTCCCACTTTCCATCTTGTAAGCACAAGGTTCTTTTTCGTTTTTTATGAAGCCAAACTCCTTTACAACTTCATCAAATCGAATGTTCTAACTCCGAGATGCTTGCTTCAGCCCATAAATAGACTTTAGAAGTTTGCATACCTTTCCAGCATTGTTTGGATCGACAAAACCTTCGGGCTGCATCATATACACGTCCTTAGTTAGGATTCCATTTAGGAAAGCCGTCTTGACATCCATCTGCCATATTTCATAGTCGAAATGTGCAACAATGGCTAGAATGATCCGTATAGATTTAAGCATCGCTACGGGCGAGAAAGTCTCATCGTAGTCAACTCCTTAAACTTGTCGAAAACCTTTTGCAACAAGTCGAGATTTATGAATGTGAACATTTCCATGCATATCAATCTTATCCTTATAGATCCATTTGCACTCGATGGCTTTAAAACCATCAGGCAGGTCAACCAAGTTCCAAACTTGATTTTCTCCCATGGACTCTATCTTAGATCTCATGGCGATCAGCCATTTCTCAGAGTCTGGGTCCACCATCGCTTCTGCATAGGCCGCAGGCTCATCATTGTCTAACATTATTAATTCCCGCTTTTCACGGAGCCTCGCCGACCTTCGTGGTTGTGGTGCTTCTATTGTCACAGGTTCCTCAACTTGTTCTACTACAATAGCTCACTAGTAGAAGCATCCCCAACTGGATCATCTTGAACTTCTTCAAGTCGCACCGACCTTCCACTCGTTCCCTTTGTGAGAAGCTCTTTCTCTAGGAAAATACCGCTGCGAGCGATAAACACTTTGCCCTCTTCTTGGTTGTAGAAGTAATACCCTAAGGTTTCCCTCGGATATCCCACGAAAATGCACTTACCCGATTTGGGTGTTAGCTTGTTCAACTGAAGTCGCTTGACAAATGCATCACAACCCCAAATCTTTAGAGAAGACAAACTGGGATTCTTTCCAGTCCACATCTCAAATGGTGTCTGAACTACGGATTTAGATGGTACCATGTTAAGTGTGAAAGCTGCCGTTTCTAGAGCGTAACCCCAAAATGATAATGGTAAATCCGACTGGCTCATCATCGATCGAACCATGTCCAACAAAGTTCGATTGCGCCGTTCGGAGACCCCATTTCTTTGAGGCGTTCCGGGCGGCGTGAGTTGTGGAACAATTCCGCAACTATTTAGATGATTGCTAAATTCGTGACTCAAATATTCACCTCCACGATCAGATTGCAAGGCCTTTATTTCCTTGCCACGTTGATTCTCTACCTCACTCTAAAACTCCTTGAAATTTTCAGAAGTTTCAGACTTATGCTTCATCAAGTAGACATAACCATATCTACTAAAATCATCAGTGAAAGTAATGAAGTACTGATATCCTCCTCTGGCTGTCGTGCTCATTGTTCCACACACATCAGTATGTATGAGTTCCAACAAGTCTGTCGCTCTCTCGGGTAAACCCAAAAAAGGCGATTTGGTCATCTTTCCAAGTAAACAAGCCTGACATGTCTAATATGATTCAAAATCATACGAAGTTAGAAGACCATCACCATGGAGCTTCTTCATGCACTTTTCACTTATATTCCCCAAACGACAATGCCATAAATAGGTAGGACTCAAATCATTAGGCCGAAGCCTTTTAGCACTAACATTGTAAACAGATGCATCATCAAGATTTAAAATAAATAACCCATTCACAATGGGAGCATCAGCCATAAACATATCATTCTTAGAGATTACACAACCATTGTTTGCACTCGCGAATGAATAACCATCCCTCATAAAACATGAAGGTGATAAAATGTTTCGACCCATACTACGAATGTAATAACAATGATTCAACTCCATAACAAATCCTGGCAGAAGGTGAGGTTGCATGACGCCGATGAACAATGCAGCAACCCTTTCTTTATTTCCGACTCAAAAATCCACTTCGCCTTTCTGCACTTCTCTAGTCCTTATTAGCCCCTGCATCAAATTGCAAATATGAGCAACTAATCCGGTATCAAATACCCAAGAGTTAACATAGGAATCAGCGAGAAGAATGTCCACAACATTTACAACAAGCGTACCTGAGTGGGAAGTACTCTTACTTCCACTCTTCTTCAAAGAAGCCTGGTACTTGCTGCAGTTTCTCTTCTAGTGGCCATGTTCATGACAAAATAATCACTCCGTGTCTTCTACAGGTCCAACCTTTTGCTTGGGTGCAGGCTTAGGAATCGTACCCTTAGCCTTTCCCTTCTTCTTCTTCCAAGAAGTACCTTTTTTCTTAAAGCTAGGCTTGTTCTGCACAGCCATCACATGGCTATGCCCTGCACACTTCTTCATGTCACTTTCTGCTGTTTTTAGCATCCCGCATAACTCATTAAGGCCCTTATCCACCCCATGCATATGGTAGTTTGAAATGAACTGCCCATAGCTGGATGGAAGAGACGCCAAAATGAAGTGAGTGGACAACTCTTGGCCTAGTGGAAAACCAAGCTTTTCCAAATTCTGACTGTAACCAACCATTTTGATCACATGGGGCTACAACTACTCCCTCTTCTAGCTTGCATTCGACAAAGGACTTGGCAACATTATACCTCTCAGTCCTTGCCTGATCTTGGAACATATCCTTAAGCGCTATGATCATATCGTACGCATCCTGATCCTCAAACTTCTTTTGGAGTTCAGGTTCCATGCATGCAAGCATAAGACAGCTAACCTCAAGAGAACCATCACATGCTCTCTTGTAGGCATTCTTGAGGGCAGCAGATGCATTATCAGCAGGTTCATCGGGGATTGGGGTATCCAGAACCGTTTCCTTTTTATCAGACCTAAGAATAATTCTCAGGTTACGGACCCAGTCCGAATAGTTTGTTTCATTTAGTTTATCTTTGTCAAGAATCGAACGCAAAGAAAAAGGTGATGCAGTGTTTGGTGCCATTGATCTACAACAGAAAACATGCAAAATACTAAGCCATGTAACCATGAAAGAGTAAAACATATTAAACAATTTAATAGCATATACTCCCACTTAAATCAATATCCCTCTATTGGTACTAAGTGATTCAAGATCCATAATTAACAAGTCGACTAGTGAGCTTTAGCATCACTGCTAGAAGACAAGGTAAATCGGTAAGCAACACTTGCTAATCATATCACATGTGACTCTTGTTGTTGGGTGACATCTCTGTGTCAAAACTAGGCGCCCAACCTTTATGCCCCAAGGTCCTTAACTGTTAAGATGACCTTGTCATTTTCACCAACCCTTATGCGTGTAGGTATCCGATACAAACCCATCCAGCCAAGGAAAAACACGGCACCCTAATTTCATAGGACCACCAACGATTGTACAGGGCATAGGATGGCGCAAGGTTTGGTTGGCAGGGCATGGTTTAACTTAAAATTTGTGATGGATCGTTCTAGTTCGATCATCTAAGCATGCATAGATTAAAACGCATAAGAACAGCATTCACATAGTTGTGACACAGTATGACCCATTTTCTCATGGTGATCTCTATTGCCATAGAACCTGTCCACCATGAGTATCTCCATCTTCATGTTCCATGCGAGCCATCCTCCAAGTGATGAGTCCTCCAAGAACTAATACAAGCTATTACCCCTAACAGCTAGTAATCAAAATTACATAGAATTGGGATTATCACAAGTTGGCACGCATGCCATTACAATAATTGACAACACACATGGCTCCAGTCGTGTTGCCCTACTCACGACATGCAGGTCATGATAAATTTCATACATGCATCACATACATATATGGGCCATACTGATCACATACATCCTGCAAAAACAAGTTATGCATAGAATCGCATTCTACCGGATCATGTGACCTCGCAACACCTAGTTACCTTAAAAAGATGAAAAATGTGCTACGACTAGGATGGTCTAGGGGGTCTCCCCCTGCGGGGTTCGAAGGGGCAGCGGCCCTCGCCGTACAGCGATTTTAGAGATCGAATCTACAGAATTTTCTTTAAGGATTTTGATCGGCAAATCAAATTTACCATATATCGTCTGTTGTTCCGATCTGATCAAACTCCTTTGATCACGGTACATCGATTTTAGATCTAGGTTCCGATTCGATCAATCGTACTGATCTTCGCGTGATTCAACAGGATTTATGTGTCACTGTCTACCCCGATGACGGAAACCGACCGGTAGGGGTAAGTCATTCGACTACCTCAGAATCACGATCACGGAAAGCAAGATCATAGATCAATCCTGAACCACCGCAATATAAACGATAACATCATTCATATCAATATGCATATCACCATATGCAAACATCCCGAATCTATAACTGAACAACATCGGCTCTGATACCACTGAAGGGAAACGGGTAGGCTACACTAGCGCAAATCAAAATTTTCTACCACGTAACCCAGGATTACTATTGTCATAGATCATGGGATTACCACTAGCCGCGCAGTTGCAGAACTTGATGAAGCGCGTCGAGGCAGTGTAGATGTTCTACGTCTCCTCCTCGTCCTCGTCCCACGAGCAGCTCCCCTTGCGCGGCTCGTCCAAGCGCTACAGATGCAACGCCTCCGAGGTAACCACACGTACAGGGTGGAAGCGTCAGACGCCGGACTGCTAGGTCCGTGCACGCAACAAAGGCGTGGGGAGTGGCAGTTGGGAGGAATGGTCTAACCCTGGTCAGCATGCCCCACCCTCTCTTATATAGGCGTCCCTAGTGGGCTTCTACATTAGTAGCCCATTAATAGCCTAAGTCTGGTCTAATTCGGATACAATCCTCATTAGGCTTCCAGTCCCTTAAGTGTGTGAACCTTTAGGTTCGTATACGTATAGACATGACACGAATACACTTATTCTGTCAATAGTTGGTAGTGTCCTCTATCAAGACGTGCCAACTCCTAAACGCATACAAAGATCATATCGGACGAACCATCACAAGGTTTAGTACATGTCTTTCCCTTTGCCTCACGATATTTGGTCTAGCTCCAAGCTAACCTCCCTTTCTCGATACTATGATTCGGAATCCCTTTACTAGGTTAACTCTTAACCATATGTAGCATGGCCATGCATTTCTAGATCCGATCACTCGAGGGGCCCAGAGATATCTCTATCAAGTAGAGAGGGGAAAATCCCATCTTGATTGACCATGCCTTGCAGGATGCTTTAAGATAAACCCGAAAGCTACCTTTATAACTACCCAGTTACGGAGCAGCGTTTGATAGCCCCAAAGTAGGTCGATCCACATCTCAAGTACATGTGACAATCTTAGGTCTAAGGCAAAAACGTACACGATGTGTAGAGAGAGAGCTGCAACTAATTGCCAGTCTCAAGTTGGGTCAGACCAACCCCATGTTCATAACATGTGTCCACATCATTGCTTGGACATCTCCATGTCTATGACTTGCAAAACATAGTCATCAACCAATCGATGTGCTAGTCTAATATTCACATGTGTCCTCACATGAACTCCGAATAGGGACAACTATTAAATAACCATACAAGTAAAGAGTTTCACAAACAATTCACATAATTTCCAATCAATACAAGTTGCCTGATATGGATATTCAAGGAACAATACAATAACTCATGGATACATAAGAAATATAATCATCTCTATGATTGCCTCTAGGGCATATTTCTTTCAGCAGGGCAAGTGACCAAGGGTTTCACCCCAGTCCCCTCATTTATCGCCACAAACCGCTAGCGGTAACGGGATCATGTGGGTGTGGCGGTTGCCACGTACATGCGTGTATCCTGCGCTGGCAACTACCGAGTGGAGCCACACCGCGGGTCACATGGCACAGGAGATGATCCGTCCATAGTAACCGTTGCGGTAATCAAAGAGGCACTACCCGACTTTGACCGCTCGCAATGATCACTATTCCCGTGCCAGCAATCACTATAGCGGCCCAAAAAATGAGGCAAAGTGCAATGATTATGACAAGTAGGATGCCTGGCCCAAGCCATCATACCTCTGTCCCAAGCCTGGCCCAAGCCATCCTACCTCTGGCCCGTACCCCTTCGGTCTTTCCCCCTCTCTTCTTTCCCGACGCCGGCAAGCAGCTTCCTGGCAGCGCGCTCGCCGTCGATCTCCTGCGCGCTGTGATGCCCGCCGCCGCCCCTGGAGCCGCGGATAAGAACCGCCGCGCCACGCTCTATATCCCAGTACCCATTTCACCCCCTCTCTCTTCCTCTCCCTCGCGGCAGCGCCATGGCCGAACCCTAGCTCGCCAGGTCCTCCTTGTCCCTGCCGTCTCCGAGCAACCCTCGCCCAGCCGAGGTGACCAGGAGCATCGCCTCACCGTCCTCGTCCTCCTCCCCAAAGCACGTGAGCCGAGACGTCCTCTTCTCCCCAGAATCAAGCTCGAAGCACCGATGGCCACCGCCGTTGTCGCCGTCGATCCGCCGCCGTCTGGCCTCCCCAAGCTTCGCCACCACCCCTGTCGTGCTCGCGCACCCCTCCGTTTGCTCCCTCTCCCTCTATACCCCCTCCCCGCGTGAGCCCGACGCCGCCGCCGCTTCTCATCGCTGCGCCACCATCTCCGGTGACCAATCTTGGGCGGCGCCACCACTATTCTGCTCGCCTCGCTCCCCTCTGTCTAACGCACCCACTTCCGTAGCCCCGCATCGCCCCTAGCGCCGAGCCCGAGCTCAATCTGCAAGCCATGGCATTGATGATGTCAGCATGACAACATCCTGATGTCATATTCCTTTTTTATTTTCTTTTAATTGTTTTGTAATTATTTCTGTAAATAGAAAATGTATGACATGTGGGCCATACCTGTCAGGATTATAATCATTTCTGTAAATATTTTCTGAAAATAATAAAAGTCTGACATGTGGGCCCAAGTTTGGAAATTAATTTAAATATTCCAAAAATGTTTAAAATGAATTAAAATTTGGGAAATTCATAAATAAATCATTTTAAATCGGAAAAATACAAATAATATACCAAAATGTTCAGAAAAATGAAACATATCCAACTAAGCTATAATCATACATTGTTAATAAACTTTGATATCAAGTTTAATTAGAAGAACGAATTGAACCCCATAGGTGATTCCGATGATTCCCTGTTTTAGGGTCTGGACTTTCGGAACCCCCTTTAAAGTGATCAAGCATGTTTTAGGGTTCAATTCAACACTATTTAACTTGCCATATCATCCATATTGTATGAGCATTGCACATGCCATGTGTTGAGTGTTGCTTTCTATTTTCGGGTGATTGGTTCTCGCGAATAGGAACCGAACCCGAAGCTGAAGTCAACGCCACCGAAGAGTAGTATCAGTCCAACAATGGACAAGGCAAGCTAAGCCCCACTCATACATATGAATCCTATGATTACAAAGTATTTCATTCTCGTCATATGCATTCGGTTCAAATAGTCTTTTGTCAGTAGACAGAGTAATCCTATCTGATGCATGTTATCCTTTGTGAACTATATTACCTAATCCACCGCTCCTAGCATAAGTAGGGTTTGGCTTATGAGCATCGCTAGTGCCACAAGTTCATTCAAGCTTAGCCATGCTTAGTGTTTTGATGCTGATCATTCAAGTGATGCACTGGAGATGCGAATGAATCTAGTATGGAAGGAGGTGGTGATGTGATCAGAAGTGGATAATAAACATGCTAAGGCTTGTATGGGAGGCCACGTGGGTTGTGGTTTTTGTAGTCCCATACTTGCCACCCTTAGGACCTGATGTTCTCGTCTCTTGAACCAAGACGAGCGTACAACCACACGGGGGCCTGGAAACCCCCTCGACCAACTAACTTTCCTAGTAGATTCCATGAGTCACATAGTTTGGGCTTTCCATTCGACATACGCATCTTTGTTGTTCTTGAATGGAGGTGAAGGAGGTGCATTCATAGCATGTAGGTAAGCGTGGCCGGGAACAAGAGATGCTCGTCATCCGTAATCTTGAACCCCGCACACATCATTAGGGACCGGCTTCGGGACTTGACCCGTTATGGCGGCATCTCCTTAGTGCGTGACTCATGGTCTCGATGAAAGCAAGGTAAAGGTCATGGTCAACCACTCTCTGCCGGCCTTCCAAGGAAGAGGGCTAATAAGTTGTGCACCCCTGCAGGGTTATAATCTTTTCGAAAAGCCGTGTCCACGGTTATGGACGACTTGGGAACGGATTATGTGACCATAGAGAACTATAACCGAATGATAAAACTTGCCAACTAAAGTGAGATCCGGAATACTTCCTCGGGATTGTTGAGGGGCTAGTCCGGAAAGAGAGGTTTAGTTGATGGTGGTTCTTGGTGGATATCAAAGATGGATTGAAGAGCTTTAGTTGAAGTATTCTTATCCCCTTTTGAAAATGATCTGAATAGACGAGGTTCTTTTCCCTCTTGTTTTGAAAAAACAAAAGATGGCTTTATGCAAAATAACTCCACTAGCCATAAGTCTTGCGGAGTACACCTTGTACTCAGCCTTGCTTCGTTGATGTTTTCTACAGATGATGCTACGCCAACTGAAGGTGGTTTCTACGTCGAGGTCTATGAGTAGTCGGGGTTCCCGGGCAGCAGCCTAGGATCTATGGAAGGGTCACTACTTTGTTTAAGGCCTCTTAGGCCATTTGCTAAGTTTGTTGTTTAGAACAACTTGTTTGCTTCCGTTGTTTGATGTAATGATGGGTCTGTGACCCCTGTCTTGTATGAGTGGTTTGTAACTCTCTTAAGAGTTTACCTTATTACTATATGGTTTGTATGTTCCATAATGTTACCGATCTTCCCTACGTGTTTCGGAATTTAGGTTAGGCTTATATCGGATGAGGATCTGGTATTTGTCTAGCCCTGATCCCGGGTCGTGACAGATTTTGGTATCAGAGCAGGACTACCTATAGGAAACCCTTCTATCTGGTCGTTGTCAAGTCTA
Source organism: Avena sativa (assembly GCA_916181665.1). Taxonomy (NCBI): domain Eukaryota; kingdom Viridiplantae; phylum Streptophyta; class Magnoliopsida; order Poales; family Poaceae; genus Avena; species Avena sativa. The sequence continues at coordinate 177,294,668 of OV702284.1, read as the reverse complement.
GAGTCTGAGAAAACTATTTGAAAGCTAAAAACTATTTGCAAAACTCTGAATAGGACTCTTTTTACTCCTTATCCAAGGTTGTTCTATTGCTGAGTTATCTTACCTCGTTTGCTTTGCAAATTTTTCACTTCTCGTCTATCATTTCAAACTCTTAGGATATACGGGTTTGGGTTGTTTTTACCTAGTACTCCGTACTTGGTTGCAAGGCTCAGAGTTTCTAAAATATATCTGCGCCATTGAAGCAATATTTTTCAACTTTGCTAAGGGTGCCTCTAACCTCGCTCTCAATTCTTTTGTGACTTGTTGGTATCATATCATGCTTGCATTCCATTGTTATGGTTTGTATTTAAGTTGGTAGTGTATACGTTTCGTATTCTTGTTCTACTGCCATACTTAATGCATTGATATAGTTTTGTTCCACATGTTCACCTCTACCATGATCCTTTCATATGGTTTTGCCATCCTTTTTTGTATCCATTTTGGTGAACCCATTCTCATGGTTAATGTTTTCTCCTCAGGATGTCGGCTGGTACTCGTGGTTCTGTTGGCCGTCGAGGAAACAACGATGCTGATTAGGAACTTCTGCCACCTCCCACAATGGCCGACGTTCTCAACAACATTGAGACCAACCGTCTGCGGAATGAACGCCTTCTGGAGCGTGTGGCGCAGAACACTGAATGTCGTCCTAACGACTGTGTCAAACTTGGTGATTTCATCCGCTCTTTCCCTCCAATCTTCGCCCACTCTAAGGATCCCCTTGAAGCTGATGATTGGCTCTGCACCATAGAGTGCAAGTTCAGTGCTCTTTGTGTCCATCCCGCTGACCGTGTCAACTTCGCCACCTACCAATTGGAAGGTGAGGATGGTGTTTGGTGGGAAGGTTTTTAGAATATGCAAGCTCAGGGACATGTCGTTACCTGGGAGGAGTTTGTTGCAGCATTTCGTGCCTCATATATCCCTAAGCCCGTCATGGATCTCAAAAGGAGAGAGTTTCTGGATTTGACTCAGGGGCGCAAGGATATTGAAGCCTATGGGCATGAGTTCACTCGCCTGGCTCGTTATGCAACCAGGGATGTGACCAATGATGAAGATAAGCAAGAGCAGTTCCATAAGGGACTCAACCCTGCACTTCGCTATGAGTTGCTGCCCTTCAAGTTTCAGTCTTTCCAGGACCTGCACAATCAGGCTCTTACGCTGGAGCATGGAAGGAAGGACATGGAAGTTTCTCAGAAGCGTGAAGAAGGAAATTCTCGTGCTTCCTCCTCTGGTAACAAGAAGCGCTGTGTCTTTGTTCCATACAGTGTTGTGCCTCGTGCTCCATATGCACCCAAGTCTTCTGGAAATAATTCTCGTCAGCCACAGTCAAATACTGGTGGATCAAACTATCATCCTCCTGCCGGTTCTCACACTGGGGTTACCTGTTACTCCTGTGGTTAGCCTGGTCACTATTCAAGGGAGTGTTCTCAAAGGGCTGCCGGACGTAATGATCAGCAGGCAAAGAAAAATGATAAATCTCAAGGTATCAGACGTGGTCGTCTGACCCATGTCACTGTCAAGGGAGCGTTATTCTGGGTACGCTCCGTGTCAATTCAATTCTCGCAATAGTCTTGTTTGATTCTGGAGCATCTCATACATTCATATAACAATATTTTGCACGATATCACCTTTCAAGAGATGGACTCTCATCTAGAGATTAGAACTCCTGGGTCTCGTTGGCAGACCATCTGGGTTACTCATGGGGTTGAGATAGATATAGCATATCAGAAGTTTCCCACTTCCCTCATTGCACTCAAGTCAACTGACATAGATGTTATCCAGGGCATGGACTAGTTAACCAAGTATCAAGCCGTCATTGACTGTGCATTTAGAATAGTTGTTGTGACCTCTCCTGCTGGCATAACTGTCAAGTATTGGACTGATGGTTCAAAGTCTCCGTCAGCAGTTTTTAAACCTTTCTCGGAGTTGTATGCCATGGATGTCCTACCTGATCTCGAGGTCCAAGATGTCCATATAGTCTGTGATTTCCCGGATGTCTTTACTGAAGAGTTGCTTGGCATGCCACCTGATCGAAGTGTGGAATTTGTCATAGATCTAGTTCCTGGAACTGCTCCTATCTCTAAAAGACCTTATCGCATGCCTCATCATGAGTTGTTTGAGTTGAAGAAGCAACTTGAAGAGTTAGAGGGTCTAGGATACATCCAACCTAGTACATCCTCTTGGGGTTGTCCTACTATCTTTGTCAAGAAGCGGGATACAAATATTCCAAGATTGGTGGTTGATTACCGTCCACTCAACGCGGTGACAATCAAGAATAAGTACCCACTTCCTCGGATAAATGACCTCTTTGATCAACTAAGTGGTGCCACTGTCTTCTCCAAAATGGACTTAAGATCAGGGTATCATCAAATCAAGATCAGAAAGGAAGATATCCCAAAGACAACATTCACAACTCGTTATGGTCTTTACGAGTATATAGTGATGTCCTTCGGGTTAACCAATGCCCCTGCCACATTTATGAGGCTCATGAACTCTGTATTCATGGAGTATCTCGACAAGTTCGTCGTGGTATACATTGATGACATTCTAATCTATTCCAAGACCGAAGAAGAGCATGCCGAACATCTACATTTGGTATTAACTAAACTTCGTGAACATCGCCTCTACGCCAAGTTTTCCAAATGTGAGTTCTGGTTACAAGAGCTCGTCTTCCTTGGTCATGTTGTGTCTGCAAGTGGTGTCGCTGTCATACCGGATAAGGTTTAGACCATTCTGGAACGGAAGTCACCTACTTCAGTCAAGGAAGTCCAAAGTTTTCTTGGAATGGCTGGATATTACCGCCGCTTTATTGAGAACTTCTCCAAGATAGCCAAGCCTATGACTGATCTTCTTAAGAAAGATAAGAAGTTTTAATGGTCACAAAAGGTAGAAGAAAGTTTCCAAGCTTTGAAAACTAAGGTAACCACCGCTCCTGTGCTTGTCCTTCCGGATACAAGCAAGGACTTCGTCATCTATTGTGATGCTTCTCTTCGAGGGCTAGGCTGTGTGTTGATGCAAGATGGTCATGTAGTGGCCTATGCTTCTCGGCAATTGAAGCCACATGAGAACAATTATCCAACCCATGGTCTCGAGCTCGCTGCTGTTGTTCATGCTCTTAAGAAATGGCGACATTACCTCATCGGTAACCGTTGTGAACTTTACTCGGATCATCAAAGACTGAAGTACCTCTTCACCCAGCCAGATCTGAATCTCAGGCAAAGACGATGGTTGGAACTCATCAAAGATTATGATTTGGGTCTCAACTATCAACCCGGCAAAGCCAATGTGGTAGATCATGCGCTAAGTCGAAAGTCTTATTGCAAAAATCTAATGATTTCACAAGCCCAACTTGTTCTCTGTAGGGGTTCGTAGCATGGAAAACAAAAATTTCTACCGCATGCACACAAACAAGCCAAGATCTATCTACTAGATTGTAGCAACGAGTCGATAGAGGAACTCACCCTCGAGGATTCCAAAGCGGTTAACAAGAGCAGATTCTCGTGGGTGATGTAGTCGTACTCTTGCCAATCTCAAGATCGCGTAGATGATCCTTCCAGCGCTGCGTTCCGGCAGCGCTTCTGCAGTCGGTCACACGTTCGATACTCGATGAAGACCTTCCTCTCCCTTGTTCCAGCAGGCAGCGGAGATTGTAGCACTCTCCTCGTGATTCCGGCAGCACGACGGCGTGGTGTCGGAAGTAGAGGGGAGATCTCGCAGGGCTTCGCCTTAAGCCGGAGCGAGTATGGTGGAGTAAGAGAGGGCCTTGGTGATCTACGAAATAGAAGAACCAAGAGGGGGTGGTGTGGCCGGTGGCTAGGGATTGGGGAAGCCCCAAGTCGGCGACTTGGAGGAGACCCTAGGCAGCGGCAGCACATGAAGGTCGTGGCGCCAAGGAGCTAGGGTTTTTGGGTGTGTGGGTAGGGGGCAGCCCTACCCCTCCTTATATAGGTGGGAGGGAGGCGGTTGGGAGGAGGGAGTCCTCCTCCAACTCCTCCTCCTTGGCCGACGGGTGGAGGGAGTAGGACTTCCTCCCTAAGTAGGTTTGCTACTCTCCATCCACCAAGCAAACTTCAGATTTGACTTTTCAAATTGGCGTTTGACTTTCAAACTTGGATTTGATTTCTTTCTCCATATTGCCCAGCCAAGTGACCTAGTACATGATGCAACCATTCCACATTGTCATGACACATCCATGTACCCTTCCCCTCCGGAGTGTCGGACCTTCCAGACCCTTATAGAACATTCCTGGTGAAAACACCGGAATCATTCCCGAACTCCGAAACAGGAATTTCCTTATATGAATCTTATTCTCCAGACCATTCCGGATCTCCTCGTGATATCCCGGATCCCATCCGATACTCCGAACAACATTCGGTGTCTTACTCATCATTCCATAACTACACAACAACATCGAATCCTTAAGTGTGTCTCCCTATGGTTCGTGAATTATGTGGGCATGACCGAGACACTTCTCTGATCAATAACCAATAGAGGAATCTGGAAATTCATATGGCTCCCACATATTTCTACGATTACTTTGCGATCGAATTAACCACTTACATACGATACCAATTTCCCTTTGTCTCATGATAGTTTACTTATCCGAGGTTTTGATCGTCGGTATCTCTGCATACCTAGTTCAATCTCGTTACTGATAAGTACTCTTTTCTCGTTCCCGTGATATGTGATCCCTTGTGAGCCATTCACATGTTTGCAAGCTAGTTGGATGACATTCCACCGAGAGGGCCCAGAATATATCTATCCATCATATGGATGGACAAATCCCACTCTTGATCCATGTGCCTCAACCCATACTTTCCAAGCACTCAATGCCACCTTTATAGCCACCCAGTTACGGTGTGGTGTTTGATGTCATCAAAGCATCCTTCCGGTGATGGTGATTAGCATGATCTCATGGTCGAAGGAATTAGATTACTATGTATCAGAAACCTTATAGCAATTGAACTATTAAAATGACTTGATCTTTATGCTACGCTCATCTATAGGAGTATGTCCATCATACCATTCTCCTAATGATATGATCTTGTTGTTAACAACATCTCAATGTTCATGATCGGGAAACCACGATCATCTATTAACCAACAAGCTAGTATTAAAAAGAGGCTTTACGAGGGACTCTATTTTAGTTTACAAATCACACAAGTATTAATGTTTCCGGTTAATACTATTATAGCATGAATGTAAACATTTATCATAGACACAAAGATATAATAATAACTACATTTATTATTGCCTCTAGGGCATATCTCCAATAGTCTCCCACTTGCACTAGAGTCAACTAATCTAGATTACATGGTAATATACCGAACACCCATAGCGGTTTGGTGCTGGTCATGTTTTGCCCTCGGGAGAGGTTTAGTCAACGGATCCGCCACATTCGGATCTGTGTGTACTTTGAAAATCTTTATGTCACCATCCTGGACATGTTCTTGAATAGCGTGAAAAAGTATCTTGATGTGCTTCAGCTTCTTGTGTGACCTTGGTTCTTGTGCATTTGCTATGGCGCCCATGTTATCACAGTAGATAGACATTGGGTCCAGCGCACTTGGAACCACACCAAGATCTATAATGAACTCCTTCATCCATATCGCCTCTTGTGAAGCCTCCGAAGAAGCTATGTATTCCGATTCAGTTGAAGATCTTGCCACAATGCTTTGCTTTGCACTCCTCCGGCTAACTACTGCACCATTCAAAGTAAATACGTATCCAGAATGAGATTTAGAATCATCCGGATCGGTGTTCCAACTAGCATCGGTGTAACCATTAACAACAAGTTGTTCATCACCTCCATAAGAAAGAACCATATCCTTAGTTCTTCTCAAGTACTTAAGGATGTTTTTGACCGCTGCCCAATGATCCACTCCTGGATCACTTTGATATCTGCTAGTCAAATTAACACCATATGCAATGTCGGGTCTAGTACATAGCATGACATACATTAGAGATCCTATGGCTGAGGCATAGGGAGCCTTACTCATCCTTTCTCTATCTTCTGCCGTTGCTAGACTTTGAGTTTTACTCAAGGTCGTATTGGGCAACATGGGCAAGAACCCTTTCTTGCTATCTTCCTGTAACATACCACCCTTTTGTGTAATATAAATAAGGACATGTTTGAGCATTTCATGCATGCATTACACTTGCACTTTGGTTTAATCAAGAAAGAACAAATTAAACCCTAAAAACCCTAATAGTTTTTCCTCTCTCTTTGAATCAATTCAAATGGTTCCCATATTTTGAAAATTCTCAAATGCATGGAGCTCAAATAATTACAAGTGCTCCTTATTGTTTCCATATGTTATGCAAAAGTTTCTGTAAAATTTAAATCTTTCAAAACATATTTGAATTCAAAATACAAAGAGGAAATAGAAAACAGAATTAGAAACGGTTTTTCTAGAAAAAAATCTAGTCCTAAACCTCTCTGGGCCGAGCCCATCTCTCCTTCTCTCTCCCTGGCGCCAGCAGGAAGCCCACCCGGGGCCCAAGAGCAGCCCAGCCAGGCCCGTACCCCTTCGGCCTTTCCCCTCTCTTCTCTCCCGACACCGGCAAGCAGCTGTGTGGAGCCGCCGCCGACGCTCGTCTGCGCCACGATTCTTGCCAGCGCCGCGATGCGCGCCGCCGCCCCCGAGCGTCTACAAGTATCCCTAGCCGCCGTCGACGAACCGTAGTCCCCTTTTTCCCCTTCTTCCCTTCCTCGCCAGAACCCTAGCTCTCTGGAGCTCGCTGACGTCGCCGTTCCCGACCACCCTGCGGTGCGTCGAGGCCACTGCTGGAAGCGCCTCGCCGCCCTCGTCCTCCTCACCGAAGCACGCAAGCAGGGAAGGCTCCACCTCGCCGGAATCGTCCCCGAATCGCCGCTAGTTGCCGAGTTTGTTGCCGTCGTTTCGACACTGTCCGACCGTCCCCGGCCTCGCCATCATCACCATCGCGCTCAGGGTGAGCTTGTGGTGCTCAAGCACCCCTCAGTTTGCTCCCTCTCCCTCTGAATCCCTCTCCCCGCGTGAGCCCGACGGCGCCGCCACTCGCCGTCATTGCACCGCCGTCTCCGGTGACCAAAAATAGGCGTCGCCACCACCATTCGACTCCCCATCGTCGTCTGCGTCTAACGCCCCCAACCTCGCATCCAGGCGCGCTCAGAATCGCTGGATTCGAGCTTCATCTGGGAGCAGCTCCATTGATGACATCAACATGATGTCATGCTGATGTCATTTCTCCTTTTTCTTTTCTGTAATTGTTTTATTTAAATGAAAAATGTATGACATGTGGGCCATATATGTCAGGGTTTTAATCATTTCCATAAATATTTTCTGAAAATAATAAAAGTCTCACATGTGGGCCCAAGTTTGGAAATTAGTTTAAATATTCCAAAAATGTTTAAAATGAATTAAAATTTGGGAAATTTATAACTAATTCATTTTAAATCAGAAAAATACAAATGATATACCAAAATGTTTAGAAAAATGAAACCTATCCAACTAAGATATAATCATACATTGTTAACCAACTTTGACATCAAGTTTAATTAGAAGAACCAATTGAACCCCATAGGTAATTCCGATGATCTCCCTGTTTTAGGGTTTGGATCTTCAGAACCCCCTTTAAAGTGATAAATAATGCCTTAGGGTTCAATCCAACACTATTTAACTTGTCATATCATCCATATTGTATGAGAATTGCACATGCCATGTGTTGAGTGTTGCTTTCTCTTACCGGTGATTGGTTCTCGCAAATAGGAACCGAACCTGAAGCTGAAGTCAACGTCACTGAAGAGCAGTACCAGACCAACAACGGGCAAGGAAAGCGAAGCCCCACTCATACATATGAATCCTATGATTACAAAGTATTTCATTCCCTTCATATGCATTCGATTCAAATAGTCTTTTGTCAGTTATATGATGCATGTTATCCTTTGTGAACTATATTACCTGATCCACCACTCCTAGCCTAACTAGGGTTTGGCTTATGAGCGTCGCTAGTGCAACAAGTTCGGTCAAGCTTAGCAATACTTAGTGTTTCGATGATGATCATTCAAGTGATGCATCGGAGATGCGAATGAATCTAGTATGGTAGGTTGTGGTGATGTGATCAGAGATGAATGATAAATATGCTAAGGCTCGTATGGGATGCCATGTGGGTTGTGGTTTTTGTAGTCCCATACTTGCCACCCTTAGGACCTGATGTTCTTGCCTCTTGAACCAAGACGAGCGTACAACCACACGGGAGCCTGGAAACCCCCTCGACCAACTAACTTGCCTAGTAGATTCCATGAGTCACATAGTTCGAGCTTTCCATTCGACATACACATATTGGTTGTTCTTGAATGGAGGTGAAGGAGGTGCATTCATACAGGTAGGTAAGCGTGGCAGGGAATGGGAGATGCCCGGCATCCGTAATCTCAAACCCTGTTCACATCGCTAGGGACCGACTTCGGGACTCGACCCATTACGGCGGCATCTCCTTAGTGCATGACTAATGGTCTCGGCGAAAGCAAGGTAAAGGTCATGGTCAACCACTCTCTGCCGGCCTTCCAAGGGAGAGGGCTAATATATTGGCATTAAGAATCGGTTGGTACGTGTGGGTAAAGTTGTGCACCCCTGCAGGGTTATTAATCTTTTCGAAAAGTCGTGTCCACGGTTATGGATGACTTGGGAACGCACGTGAAGATCATAGAGAACTATAACCGAATGTTAAAACTTTTCAACCAAAGTGAGATCCGGAATACTTCCTCGGGGTTGTTGAGGGGGTAGTCCGGGAAGAGTTGTTCAGTTGATGATGATGCTTGGTGGATATCAAAGATTAATTTAAGGGCTAGAGTTGAAGTCTTCTTATCCCCTTTTGAAAATGATCTGACTAGACGAGTTTCTTCTCCTTCTGGTTTTGAAAACAAAAGATGGATTTTTGCAAAATAACTCCACTAGCCATAAGTCTTGCGGAGTACACCCTGTACTCAGCCTTGCTTCGTTGATGTTTTCCACAAATGATGCTATCCCAACTTGAAGGTGGTTTCTACGTCGAAGTCGATGAGTAGTCAGGGTTCTCGGGCAGCAGCCTAGGATCTATGGAAGGGTCGCTACTTTTGTTTAAGGCCTCTCAGGCCCTTTGTCTAAGTTTGTTGTTTAGAACAACTTGTTTGCTTCCGTTGTTTGATGAAATGATGGGTCTGTGACCCCTGTCTTGTATGACTGGTTTGTAACTCTCTTAAGAGTTTACCTTATTAATGTATGGTTTGTAGATTCTGTAAAGTTACCGATCTTTCCCTGCGCGTTTCGGAATTTAGGTTAGGCTTATATCAGATGAGGGTCTGGTATTTATCTAGCCATGATCCCGAGTCATGACAGATTTTGGTATCAGAGCAGGACTGCCTGTAGGAAACCCTTCTAGCTGGTCGATGTTGAGTCTAGAGTTTGAGAAAACTATTTGAAAGCTAAAAACTATTTGCAAAACTCTGAATAGGACTCTTTTTACTTCTTATCCAAGGTTGTTCTATTGCTGAGTTATCTTACCTCGTTTGCTTTGCAAGGTTTTCACTTCTTGTCTATCATTTCAAACTCTTAGGATATACGGGTTTGGGTTGTTTTCCCTATTACTCTGTACTTGGTTGCAAGGCTCAGAGTTTCTAAGATATATTTGTGCCACTGAAGCAATGTTTTTCAACTTTGCTAAGGGTGCCTTTAATCCCGCTCTCAATTTTTTTGTGACTTGTTGGTATCATATCATTCTTGCATTCCATTGTTATGGTTTGTATTTAAGTTGGTAGCGTATACGTTCCGTATGCTTGCTCTACTGCCATACTTAATGCATTGATACAATTTTAATCCACATGTTCACCTCTACCATGATCCTTTGATATGGTTTTGCCATCCTTTGTTGTGCCCCTCTTTGTGAATCCATTCTTATGGTTTTTGTTTCCTCCTAAGGATGTCGGCTTGTACTCGTGGTTCTGTTGGCCGTCGAGGACACAACGATGGTGATCAGGAACTTCCGCCACCTCCCACCATGGCCGAGGTTCTCAACAACATTGAGACCAACCGTCTGCGGAATGAACGCCTTCTAGAGCGTGTGCCGCAGAACAATGAACGTCGTCCTGACGACTGTGTCACACTTGGAGATTTCATCCGTTCTTTTCCTCCAATCTTCACCCACTCCAAGGAGCCCCTTGAAGCTGATGATTGGCTCCGCACCATAGAGCGGAAGTTCAGTGCTCTTTGTGTCTGTCCTGCTGACCGTGTCAACTTCGCCACCTACCAACTAGAGGGTGAGGCTGGTGTTTGGTGGGAAGGTTTTTAGAATCTGCAAGCTTAGGGGCATGTTGTTACCTGGGAGGAGTTTGTTGCAGCATTTCGTGCCTCTTATATCCCTAAGCCCATCATGGATCTAAAAAGGAGGGAGTTTCTAGATCTGACTCAGGGGCGCAAGGATATTGAAGCCTATGGGCGTGAGTTTACTTGCCTGGCTCGTTATGGAACCAGGGATGTGACCAATGATGAAGATATGCAAGAGCTGTTCCGTAAGGGATTTAACCCTGCACTTCGCTACAAGTTGCTGCCCTTCAAGTTTCAGTCTTTCCAGGACTTGCACAATCAGCCTCTTACTTTGGAGCATGGAAGGAAGGATATGGAAGTATCTCAGAAGCGTGAAGAAGGAAATTCTCGTGCTTCTTCCTCTGGTAACAAGAAGCGCCGTGTCTTTGTTCCATACAGTGTTGTGCCTCGTTCTCCTTATGCACCCAAGTCTTCTGGCAATAATTCTCGTCAGCCATAGTCAAATACTGGTGGATCAAACTATCATCCTCTTGTCGGTTCTCACACTAGGGTTACCTGTTACTCCTATGGTCAGCCTGGTCACTATTCAAGGGAGTGTTCTCAAAGGGCTGTTGGACGTAATGATCAGCAGGCAAAGAAAAATGATAAATCTCAAGGTACCAGACGTGGTCGTCTGACCCATGTCACTGTTGAGGAAGCTTAGGAAGATCCACGCGTTATTCTAGGTACGCTCCGTGTCAATTCAATTCTCACAACAGTTTTGGTTGATTCTGGAGCATCGCATACATTCATGTCAAATTTGTTCGCTCAAGAGCATGGGATAAATTTTGAACCCCTGTCCACTCCTTTGACCATCCATTCTCCGGGTTCTAGCTGGTTCACCACTATGGTTAGTCATGGGAATGAGATTGACATAGATGTTATTCTGGGCATGGACTAGTTAACCAAGTATCAAGCCGTCATTGACTGTGCACTCAGAACAGTTTTTGTGACCTCTCCTGCAGGCATAACTGTCAAGTATTGGACCGATGGTTCAAAGTCTCCGTCAGCAGTTCTTAAACCTTTCTCGGAGTTGTATGTCATGGATGTTCTACCTACTCTCGAGGTCCAAGATGTCCATATAGTCTGTGATTTTCCGGATGTCTTTCCTGAAGAGTTGCCTGGCGTGCCACCTGATCGAAGTGTGGAGTTTGTCATAGAGCTAGTTCCTGTAACTGCTCCTATCTCTAAAAGACCTTATCGCATGCCTCATCATCAGTTGGTTGAGTTGAAGAAGCAACTTGAAGAGTTAGAGGGTCTAGGATACATTCAACCTAGCACATCCTCTTGGGGTTGTCCTACTATCTTTGTCAAGAAGCGGGATACAAATATTCCAAGATTGGTGGTTGATTACCGTGCACTCAACGGGGTGACAATTAAGAATAAGTACCCACTTCCTCGGATAAATGACCTCTTTGATCAATTAAGTGGTGCCACTGTCTTCTCCAAAATGGACTTAAGATCAGGGTATCATCAAATCAAGATCAGAAAGGAAGATATTCCAAAGATAGCATTCACGACTCGTTATGGTCTTTACGAGTATACAGTGATGTCCTTCGGGTCAACCAATGCCCTTGCCACATTTATGAGGCTACATGAGAACAACTATCCAACCCATGATCTCGAGCTCGCTGCTGTCGTTCATGCTCTTCAGCAATGGCGACATTACCTCATCAGTAACCGTTGTGAACTTTACTCGGATCATCAAAGCCTAAAGTATCTCTTTACCCAGCCAGATCTGAATCTCAGGAAAATACGATGGTTGGAACTCATCAAAGATTATGATTTGGGTCTCAACTATCAACCCGGCAAAGATAATGTCGTAGCTGATGCACTAAGTCAGAAGTCTTATTGCAACAATATGATGATCTCACAAGCCCAACCTGCTCTCTACGAGGAAATCAAGCGTCTTAACCTTGAAGTAGTTCCTTGTGGATTCCTTTCTAACCTTGAAATAACATCTTCCCTAGAGGACCAAATCAAGGAAGCTCAAAAGCAAGATGATGAAGTTACCAAGATCAAAGAACGTGTTGCAAGCGGTGAAGCTAAATATTTCTCCGTCAATGATCAAGGTATTCTATACTTCAGTAACCGGCTAGTGGTTCCAAAAAGTCGGAAAATTAAAATCTAATTCTTCTGGAAGCTCACGAATTCCCTCTATCTATCCATCCTGGTGGTACCAAGATGTATCGAGATCTCCGTCAAAGATTCTGGTGGAGTGGAATGAAACTAGAAATCGCTCGCTTTGTTGCGGAGTGCGACGTTTGCCGTCGTGTAAAGGCTGAACCCCAAAGACCTGCTGGACTTCTGCAGCCATTGAAAATTCCTGAGTGGAAATGGGATGAAATTGGTATGGATTTCATCACTGGACTCCCAAGGACACAAGCAGGAAGTGATGCCATATGGGTAATAGTTGATCGATTATCTAAAGTTTCTCATTTCCTTCCGGTTCGAGAAACTATCCGTGCTAGTCAATGGCTGAGATATACATCTCTCGGATCGTCGTTCTTCACGGTGTTCCCAAGAAGATCATCTCTGATCGTGGAAGTTTGTTTACTTCCAAATTCTGGCAAAGTTTGCAAGAAGAAATGGGAACTCATGTCAACTTCAACATAGCCTATCATCCTAAAACCGCTGGTCAAACTGAAAGAGTGAATCAAATTCTCGAAGACATGCTCAGAGCGTGTGTCATATCCTTTGGAAAGAACTGGGAGAAATGTCTTCCTTTTGCGGAGTTCTCCTATATTAACAGTTTTCAATCCAGTTTGGGCATGGCACCTTTCCAATTCCTGTATGGGAGAACATGTCGAACACCGCTCAACTGGACAAAAACCGGCGAAAGACAATTCTTTGGTCCGGACATGATCTAAGAAGCAGAAGATCAAGTTCGCATAATTCGAGAGCGTCTGAAGGCCGCTCAATCTCGTCAGAAGACAAACTACGACCGTCATCATCTTGATGTTCATTATGAAGTTGGTGATCAAGTTTACCTCCAGGTCACTCCTCTGAAGGGTGTCCATTGATTCGGTATCAAAGGAAAATTGGCTCCTCGCTATGTTGGTCCCTTTCGCATTCCCTCCAAGCGGGGTGAGCTTGCCTACCAATTGGATCTACCTTCAAATTTTCCAGAGGTTCATGATGTTTTTCATGTGTCTCAACTCAAGCGTTGCTTCAAAGATCCCATTCGTGGTGTGGACCATGAAACTTTGGATCTCCAAGATGATCTAACCTACCGAGAATACCCTGTTCGTATTCTTGATGAAACCGAGCGCAAGACTCATCGTCAAACCATCAAGTTCCTGAAAGTTCAATGGTCTCATCACTCTGAGTCAGAAGCAACCTGGGAACGCAAAGATCGTCTTTGATCTGAGTACCCCGCCTTCTTCTCTAAAACCTAGGAATCTCGGGTCGAGATTCTTGTAAGTGGGGTAGAGCTGTAACATACCACCCTTTTGTTTAATATAAATAAGGACATGTTTGATCATTTCATGCATGCATTACACTTGCACTTTGGTTTAATCAAGAAAGAACAAATTAAACCCTAAAAACCTTAATAGTTTTTCCTATCTCTTTGAATCAATTCAAATGGTTCCCATATTTTGAAAATTCTCAAATGCATGGAGCTCAAATAATTACAAGTGCTCTTTATTGTTTCCTTACGTTATGCAAAAGTTTCTGTAAAATTTAAATCTTTAAAAACATATTTGAATTCAAAATACAAAGAGGAAATAGAAAACAGAATTAGAAAAGGTTTTTCTAGAAAAAAATCTAGTCCTAAACCTCTCTAGGCCGAGCCCATCTCTCCTTTTCTCTCCCTGGCGCCAGCAGGAAGCCCACCCGAGGCACAAGAGTAGCCCAGCCAGGCCCGTACCCCTTCGGCCTTTCCCCTCTCTTCTCTCCCGACGCCGGCAAGCAGTTGCGTGGAGCCGCCGCCAACGCTCGTCTACGCCACGATTCTCGCCAGCGCCGTGATGCGCTCCGCCGCCCCTGAGCGTCTACAAGTATCCCCGGCCACCGTCGACGAACCCTAGTCCCCTTTTTCCCCTTCTTCCCCTCCTCGCCAGAACCCTAGATCTCTGGAGCTCGCCGACGTCGCCATTCTCGACCACCCCGCGGTGCGCCGAGGCCACTGCTGGAAGAGCCTCGCCGCCCTTGTCCTCCTCACTGAAGCACGCAAGCAGGAAAGGCTCTACCTCGCCGGAATCGTCCCTGAACTGTCGCCAGTTGCCGAGGTTGTTGCCATCGATTTGACGCCGTCCGGCCGTCCCCGGCCTCGCCGTCATCATCATCATGCTCAGGGTGAGCTTGTGGTGCTCAAGCACCCCTCCGTTTGCTCCCTCTCCCTCTGAATCCCTCTCCCCACGTGAGCCCGACGGCACCGTCGCTCGCCGTCGTTGCACCGCCGTCTCCGATGACCAAAAATAGGCGGCGCCACCACCATTCGACTCCCCATCGTCATTTGCGTCTAACGCCCCCAACCTCGCATCCAGGCGCGCTCGGAATCGCTGGATTCGAGCTCGGTCTGGGAGCAGATCCATTGATGACATCAACATGATGTCATGCTGATGTCATTTCTCCTTTTTTTCTTTTCTGTAATTGTTTTATGTAAATGAAAAATGTATGAAATGTGGGCCATATCTGTCAGGGTTTTAATCATTTCCATAAATATTTTCTGAAAATAATAAAAGTCTCACATGTGGGCCCAAGTTTGGAAATTAATATAAATATTCCAAACATGTTTAAAATGAATTAAAATTTGGGAAATTCATAACTAATTCATTTTAAATCAAAAAATACAAATAATATACCAAAATGTTCAGAAAAATGAAACCTATCCAACTAATCTATAATAATACATTGTTAACCAACTTTGACATCAAGTTTAATTAGAAGAACCAATTAAACCCCATAGGTGATTCCAATGATCTCCCTGTTTTAGGGTTTGGATCTTCGGAAGCCCCTTTAAAGTGATAAAGCATGCCTGAGGGTTCAATCCAACACTATTTAACTTGTCATATCATCCATATTGTATGAGCATTGCACATTCCATGTGTTGAGTGTTGCTTTCTCTTTCCGGTGATTGGTTCTCGTGAATAGGAACCGAACCTGAAGCTGAAGTCAACGTCACCGAAGAGCAGTACCAGACCAACAACGGGCAAGGCAAGCGAAACCCCACTCATACATATGAATCCTATGATTACAAAGTATTTCATTCCCGTCATATGCATTCGATTCAAATAGTCTTTTGTCTGTAGACAGAGTAACCCTATCTGATGCATGTTATCCTATGTGAACTATATTACCTGATCCACCGCTCCTAGCCTAACTAGGGTTTGGCTTATGAGCGTCGCTAGTGCCACAAGTTCGGTCAAGCTTAGCCATGCTTAGTGTTTCGATGCTGATCATTCAAGTGATGCACCGGAGATGCGAATGAATCTAGTATGGTAGGTTATGGTGATGTGATCAGAGATGAATGATAAAAATTCTAAGGCTTGTATGGGAGGCCAAGTGGGTTGTGGTTTTTGTAGTCCCGTACTTGCCACCCTTAGGACCTGATGTTCTTGCCTCTTGAACCAAGACGAGCGTACAACCACACGGGGGCCTGGAAACCCCCTCGACCAACTAACTTGCCTAGTAGTTTCCATGAGTCACATAGTTCGAGCTTTCCATTCGACATACGCATATTGGTTGTTCTTGAATGGAGGTGCATTCATACAGGTAGGTAAGCGTGGCAGGGAATGGGAGATGCCCGGCATCCGTAATCTCAAACCCTATTCACAACGCTAGGGACCCCGACTTCGGGACTCGACCCATTACGGCGGCATCTCCTTAGTGCGTGACTCATGGTCTCGGCGAAAGCAAGGTAAAGGTCGTGGTCAACCACTCTCTGCCGGCCTTCCAAGGAAGAGGGCTAATATATTGGCATTAAGAATCGGTTGGTACATGTGGGTAAAGTTGTGCACCCCTGCAGTGTTATTAATCTTTTCGAAAAGCCATGTCCACGATTATGGATGACTTGGGAACGTACGTGAAGATCATAGAGAACTATAACCGAATGTTAAAACTTTTCAACTAAAGTGAGATCCGGAATACTTCCTCAGGGTTGTTGAGGGGGTAGTCCGGGAAGAGTTGTTCAGTTGATGATGATGCTTGGTGGATATCTGTCAGGTTCCCAACCTTTAATAAGGTAGAGATCCATGTGTTTACAATGCTAGTCCCTGGATCAATAGCTAGCATCCACAGTTAAGATGTAATATCAAGAATCATAGGTCATAATACAACTTTATAACCAGGAATAAAATAATTTATTACATCTTACATAGCTCATTTGGCTATGTCATTACAATGCAGCAGAATATAACAATAGCATGGGGTCCGTCATATTCAAAGTGCCACGGGCAGACATGTTGGTTGTAGACTTGTAATCCTAATCATTAAACTTCACTAATATCAAACAAACCTGCAACATAACAAGTTACAGCCACAAGGGTCAATACATTTGAATTGTATTGGCAAGTGATACTATGGTAGTATAGTGGAGTCTTTCATCTATATGCATTTGGCTAAGTGGAGCTTAGGATTGTATTTCTCAAAATAGGTTTTCCTTATCATTTGAAAACACTAAGTTTTTGCTTGACAAAAATCACCCAAGGCATTTCCCAATAGAAATTGGTGATCCTTTAACCCTTGTTCAACCATAAGATTTTAACTTAGAAATTGGAATGAGGAGATTCTTGATAGCTTCCATGTCTTGATGCTCAAATTGTCCTTTGCCAGGGACATGGCTAAGTACTTAGATTTTTCACTCTGCAGAGGTGGTGCACTTTACCCACAAGACTTGGTTTCACCAAGACAAGATCTTTCAGAAGCCTTCCCTTAGACCAGAATGGACGCGTTCCAACCTATCATCCCCTACCACCAACTGTCCATTTTGCTAAGTTATTGCAACCTATATGATCCAGGCAGAGCCCATAATGCCAAGTGGCTGCACTTGAAGCTTCTCAACATTTGACATCTCAAATCTCTTTGTTCCTGGGTGGCCATCCACAAGTGAGATACACAAGGTAAACCATAGAAATGGGCCTTGTGAACCACTCAACATAAACCATTCCTTCAATTCCACCCAGGTGATTCATTCACTTAGTTGTTTTATTAAACAAAACACAAGTCAAGAGACTTAGAAATATTTCATAGCATGAATATATATTCCACCCTTGTTTTCTACTAGCTAATCTAAGCATGATAGTAGTAGGAATCTTAACTTAGGAGAATTCTACTAAGGTTTCATCTACTAGGATTTCCCATGGCATAGTTTATACTTAGCAAAATTCCATGCAAGTCCTACTTAGAAATTTCACTAATGCATAGTGAAAATAATGGGGAAAAAGTATGAAGCATCACTTGTCTTTTTGGTAGAGAGTATAAGTTCACTCCTTGATATTGAAATGTTCACACTCTTCAAATCACTACAATTCAATCAAGCAAGGCACAAATTCAATCTACCATTCAAGCAAACATCACATAAAATAATAAAAACAAAGCAATGCATGCAAGCATGCCAAAGATTGTTTTATTTGGAGAAGTGGTTTCTAATAGGTTATAAACATTTGAAAACACTTATTGGCCATTTTATAAAGTGGCAAAACCATTTGCAAAAGATTTTACTTCATAAACCATTTTTAAACCAAGTCATTATTTTATGTGGTTGAAAATGCCTTTATCAAAGTAATAATCTTTTATAAAGTTCACCAAATACATTTTCAAATCATAAAACTTGGTGTTTAGGGTCAGAGATTTTAAATCAAAACATTTCCCAAAGGTTTTCTCCAAAAAGCATTTTTAACAAATAATCAATACTTTTATTTGACTAGAAATGGTTTAAATCAAAGGTTTATTCTTTTGCTTCACCAAATACATTTTTGAAACCACCAATTGATTCCTAGGGTCAGTAGGTTCAAAACAAACCATTTGCCAAAGATTTTATCTCAAAAATCATTTTAGAACAATTTTTATATTCTAAACATGCATACACAAGTTTCTGCAAAAACAACCAATTTAACAGAAGCAATTTACTAAACAAAGTGCATGGTAAGAAAGTACTTGTCTTGCTGATTCCATTGATATAAAATTTGCAAAATTTGGACGTGTGGTTTGAAAGTTATGAATTTTACAAAATAGAACATCAAATAGATCAATCATGTTTTAAATCAAACCAACCGGGCCACGTGTCTAGTTCTTCGCTGATACCGTTTCGTTTGGATCGAGCGATACAAGCCGTAGGATTTAAGTTAGATCACACAGCACAGGTTGCTACTTACCCCTTCGCTTAGCTTCTTTCCTAGCCACTAGATCATGATCGAACGGCGTACAGCACGCTTGCCAGAGATGGGCGGCGCTGGCGGCGGCTGGTGGCGGCGCTGGCTGGCTACGGCGGGGCTGGTGATAGAGGAAGCGAGGGACGAAGTCGATTGTCTCACCAGGTTCAGGAGATCACGACGATGCTCAACGTGCTTGCGGTTGGTCAAGGGGCGCAGAGGTGTTGTCGGAATTCCTCGCCGGAGATGCTCCTGGCGTCAGCACGTTCGGGAGTCATCGGAGGAGAGGCTACATAGCACGCTAGGACACGAAACAAGTGGCGTTAGATGCGGGCGAGTACATTGGTCACAGGAGTATCATCGGAAGGACAATGGGTGGCTAGAAGGTTACCAGGGAAGTCGCCGGAGAGGTAGCAAACGACGGCGGCGGCAGTGATCGTCCTTGCCGATGCTCTGGGGTGAGCGCGGCCGAGCTGAGGCCACTGGGAGGTGCGCCAGGGTTCGTGGAGCACGCCTGTGTGGTCGAGGGGGAAAGGGGCGACGCAGAGCTGCCGGAATTTCTCTCGAAGCTCGCCGGAGACAGAAGCGGCACAGCGTGAAATCAGGCAGCCTGGGGGCGCACTAGGGTGGGGGATTGAGGGGGAAACAGAGAGGAGGGAGAGGCGGTTAAGTAGGCGGGGTCGCGGGGCTGGGTTATTGCGCCATTACCGAGCAATTAATCGAAGAAACCGCCGGCGGAACGGCAGGGGGAGGAGGGCGTGGTCTACGCGCGGGGAGGAAGAAGGTGAGGTGGCAATGGGGTCCGTTGTCAGCGTAAGGGAGAGAGGGGGAGTGGGTCCGGGCGATCAGTGACGCTGCGGATTTTTCCTGCAGTGAGAAAACGTTTCGGGGAGAGAGGGGTTAGTTGGGCTGCTGCTGGGTCAGTTGGGCCGGCTGGGCTGCGTCGACTTTGTCCATTTTTTTTATTCTGAATGATTTTCTCTTTTTCCATTTCTAATTTCTGTTTTGATTTTGCTTAATTAATTCAAACATCAATTTGAATTCAAACCTCAACTAAAATTTGTGTAGGTTTAAATACTGATTAGTAATATAATCTGAAGTCAATTTTGGAATAAAATTTTATTCTTTTTGGAGTATTTTTAATTATTCAAAAAGGCCCTAGTTTTTAAATCAAATAAGTTTTAATAATATTTTCAAACACCATTTAAATTCTTAAACCTTCCAGATCTTTTCAGTAGGGTTTTTATTTGTTTAATAGGGTTTCAAATTATTCATCTTGAATTATTGGGAAAGTATTTAATATGATTCATAAATCATTTGAATTGGGTATTTGTTTTATTTCCAATGGAATTAAATATAGTTTTAAGTTCCTAAAGTTTATTTGGAAGGTTTCATTAATCTTAATTAAGTTGAATTAAACAACTTTTGTTTCACTTGGGTATATTCCAAAACACTATTTTCCCATGAATTATATAATCATTATTATTAGATATTTGTCTTTATTAAAATAGGGATAGAATGGTTAATGCCATTTATTTTACTTTGGAAATTCTTTATCCTTTTATTTTATTTGGATTTGGATTCTATTCATTCCGTTTGCTTAATGGATTAGGCCAAGATTTAATTTGGTCTTTAAATATTCCTTATTTAATATTTCTTTCTTTATCTTATAAAATCCATATCTTTTATTTATAGATCCAAACTTGGTGATTCCAATTTGTAAAATCTTATTTGATATTTATTTATCCTTTTAAATATCTTTAGGATTAATTGCTCACCATTTGGTATGGATTTATAGATAAGTGCTTTATTAGCTTTGGAAATTACTTTTCCTTATTTTATTAAATTCATAAGATTTTATCCATGGATCCAAATTAAATGAAACCAATTTCTATGGTTTTACTGACATTTCTATTTGTCATTCTTGATCATTTTGAAATGTTTGCTTGGCAGCTTTTATATGGATCAAAACCATAGGCTTGGAGATAACTTGGAAATGATTTTCTTCCATTAGGGTTTAGGGTTTGGATTTATTTTCCAAGTGTTTAAATTTCCAGATGCATTTATGAAGATTGCATTCCACTTGATTTGAAATTAGTTGGATTAAAATGTTAACCAAAGTTTGTTCAAGATGGGATTTTAAGTTTCCATTTAGTAACAAAAGTTTCTTTTCACCCTAAAATTCAATAATCATTTATTTTGTTTATTTATTTTTCACATTACAAGATTTGGAAAATCTTGGGATGTGACAGGCTACCACCCTTAAAATAAATCTCGTCCCGAGATTTGGGGAGGCCAGGTGTTACAAGTTGGCTCAAAGCATCTAGGGTACTATCACCCTTAAAAAATTTCCAACTAAATTACATCTTGGTTTGCTTGGGATCTTGTTGAAATCTCTCTGGGCAAACATCTACATAGTGTCCTTTGTTTCCACACTTGAAACATGTGACAAGGCTGAGATCCTTCATAGTCTTTATCTTGTGCTTCATCTTTTATGGGCAATTGCTTGCATAATGTCCTTGGTTACCACAATTGTAACATGTGATAAGATTGAGTTCTTCACGTATCTTCTGTGGACAAGTTGACACATAATGGCCTAACTCTTTGCAGTCGTTGCACCATACTTGGATAATCTCCTTATACTTTTTCTTCTTCTCTGGACATTCATTGGCATAGTGTCCCATTTCTTTGCAATGACAACATTGCACATGGCTTTTGTCCTTATTTTTCTTGGGTTTCTCCTAAGCTAAAAGTGCTTCTAATTCATGTTCTTCATATGTTATCTCAAAGGTAGGAAAGTTTCCTGGTCTCCTTGACCTTTTCTTATTCCTTGGATAATACATATGTCTCCTCTTTGGTCCTTTAAATTGAGTCATATTGCATGGAGGTGAAAGCTGAGATTTTCCCTTGTCTTCATCCTTCTTGGTAGACTTGGTTCTCTCATGGTAGTCTGCAATCAGTTGTTGCACTCCACCTTGTTTCCTTTGTTGATCTATGGAATAGATGGGGCATTGGATAGGGACATGATTATTTCCTTCACATAAGTAACAAGTAGCTTGAGATGTGGGGCATTGATTAATTGTATGTTTCTCTTCACAATTGGGGCATTGATCTTCATGTTCCTTGGAAGTGTGATCCTTGTCTCCACAAATATTGCAAGCTTGAGTTCCTTCTAAAATATCATCTTTGTCATCCTTGTTGTCACAAACTCCTTTGGAAGAGTTGTCTCCCATGTTGATCATTTGAGTGGCCATCCTTTGCAACAATTGGGATTGAATTTCCAAAAACTTTTGTATGGTTGGGTCTAATCCATTGTTGTTGGCTAAAAACTGAGTTGTCACTTGGTTCAACTGGGTTTGGTTTGCTAGTAGTTGTTCTCTCATGTGCATCTCTTGGTTGTTGTTCTTGTCATTCTTGATGTTGGAGTCTCTTGGAGAAGTCATATGTTTGGGTTGGATTGGGATTAGGATAGGAAAAATATTTCTAAGGGAATAATTCTAATCACACACCTCACAATTCACACAAGCAAAGAGCAAGCAATCACAAACAAGCATTCCACTCAAACAACAAGTTTCAAGCATATTTTTAGGCAACCAAAAATATTTTTGTTACACCACATAAGTTGGTGGGTTTGACTTAAACTAAATATGGTGGTCCATCTATATGGTTCACTTGAGATTTTCCTTCCTTCTTAGTTGATTCTTCATGAACAAGATGTTTGTATCCTTAGAGATTTTCTTACATCTTGGTCACAAACTTCAAAGGTGATGATGACTCCCAAGTTGTGTTTCCTTAGTATTCAAGTCTTGAGCAAGATTTCTTGTCTCACTTGTAGTCCTTAGTTATATCCAAGGTTGAAGTCCTTGTTGAGAATAAGGTTGAAATCACTTGAAGATGTTGAAGTCATTAGAGTTGATGAAGTCCTTTGCACATGATGAAGTCTTTGGCCATGGGGTAGGCTTGTCCATCAAGTTGAAATAGAAGAGATGTAGAGTCAAAACCAAAATGGTTGAGGAAAGAGTTTACAAGATTGTTTGTAAATAAGTTTTGGAACAATAAAACTCCTATTTTTCTAAGGGGTTTTGTCCAATCCTAGGGTTACAAATCCCACAGGCAACATAATGCTCTGATACCATCTATCAGGTTCCCAACCTTTAATAAGGTAGAGATCCCTGTGTTTACAATGCTAGTCCCTGGATCAATAGCTAGCATCCACAGTTAAGATGTAATATCAAGAATCATAGGTCATAATACAACTTTATAACCAGGAATAAAATAATTTATTACATCTTACATAGCTCATTTGGCTATCTCATTACAATGCAGCAGAATATAACAATAACATGGGGTCCTTCATCTTCAAAGTGCCACAGGCAGACATGTTGGTTGTAGACTTGTAATCCTAATCATTAAACTTCACTAATATCAAACAAACCTACAACATAACAAGTTACAGCCACAAGGGTCAATACATTTGAATTGTATTGTCAAGTGATACTATGGTAGTATAGTGGAGTCTATCATCTATATGCATTTGGCTAAGTAGAGCGTAGGCTTGCATTGCTCAAAATAGGTTTTCCTTATCATTTGAAAATACTAAGTTTTTGCTTGAGAAAAATCACCCAAGGCATCTCCCAATATAAATTGGTGATCCTTTAACCCTTGTTCAACCACAAGATTTTAACTTAGAAATTGGGATGAGGAGATTCTTGATAGCTTCCATGTCTTGATGCTCAAATTGTCCTTTGCCAGGGACATGGCTAAGTACTTAGATTTTTCACTCTGCAGAGGTGGTGCACTTTCCCCACAAGACTTGGTTTCACCAAGACAAGATCTTTTATAAGCCTTCCCTTAGACCAGAATGGACGCGTTCCAACCTATCATCCCCTACCACCAACTTTCCATTTGGCTAAGTTATTGCAACCTATATGATCCAGGCAGAGCCCATAATGCCAAGTGGCTGCACTTGAAGCTTCTCAACATTTGACATCTCAAATCTATTTGTTCCTGGGTGGCCATCCACAAGTGAGATACACAAGGTAAACCATAGAAATGGGCCTTGTGAACCACTCAACATAAACCATTCCTTCCATTCCACCCAGGTGATTCATTCACTTAGTTGTTTTATTAAACAAAACACAAGTCTAGAGACTTAGAAATATTTCATAGCATGAATATATATTCCACCCTTGTTTTCTACTAGCTAATCTAATCATGATAGTAGTAGGAATCTTAACTTAGGAGAATTATACTAAGGTTTCATCTACTAGGATTTCCCATGGCATAGTTTATACTTAGCAAAAATCCATGCAAGTCCTACTTAGAAATTTCACTAATGCATAGTGAAAATAATGGGACAAAAGTATGAAGCATCACTTGTCTTTTTGGTAGAGAGTATAAGTTCACTCCTTGATCTTGAAATGTACACACTCTTCAAATCACTACAATTCAATCAAGCAAGGCACAAATTCAATCTACCATTCAAGCAAACATCACATAAAATAATAAAAACAAAGCAATGCATGCAAGCATGCCAAAGATTGTTTTATTTGGAGAAGTGGTTTCTAATAGGTTATAAACATTTGAAAACACTTATTGGTCATTTTATAAAGTGGCAACACCATTTGCAAAAGATTTTACTTCATAAACCATTTTTAAACCAAGTCATTATTTTAAACCAAGTCATTATTTTATGTGGTTGAAAATGCCTTTATCAAAGTAATAATCTTTTATAAATTTCACCAAATACATTTTCAAATCATAAAACTTGGTGTTTAGGGTCAGAGATTTTAA
Source organism: Avena sativa (assembly GCA_916181665.1). Lineage (NCBI taxonomy): Eukaryota > Viridiplantae > Streptophyta > Magnoliopsida > Poales > Poaceae > Avena > Avena sativa. Next base: position 177,270,205 of record OV702284.1, on the reverse strand, counting down.
ATCAAAAAATTTCCCAAAGGTTTCCTCAAAAAGAATTTTTAACAAATAAACAATATTTTTATTTGACTAGAAATGGTTTAAATCAAAGGTTTATTCTTTTGCTTCACCAAATACATTTTTGAAATCACCAATTGATTCCTAGGGTCAGTAGGTTCACAACAAACCATTTTCCAAAGATTTTATCTCAAAAATCATTTTAGAACAACTTTTATATTTTAACCATGCATACACAAGTTTCTGCAAAAACAACCAACTTAACCGAAGCAATTTACTAAACAAAGTGCATGGTCAGAAAGTACTTGTCTTGCTGATTCCATTGATATAAAATTTGCAAAATTTGGACGTGTGGTTTGAAAGTTATGAATTTTACAAAATGGAACATCAAATAGATCAATTCTGTTTTAAATCAAACCAACCGGGCCACGTGTCTAGTTCTGATTCGCTGATACCGTTTCGTTTGGATCGAGCGATACAAGCTGTAGGATTTAAGTTAGATCGCACGGAACAGGTTGCTACTTACCCCTTCGCTTAGCTTCTTTCCTAGCCACTAGATCAATATCGAACGGCGTACAGCACGCTTTCCAGAGATGGGCGGCGCTGGCAGTGGCTGGTGGAGGCGCTGGCTCTAGCTACGGCGGGGCTGGTGATAGAGGAAGCGAGAGAGGAAGGGGATTGGCTTACCAGGTTCAGGAGATCACGACGATGCTCAACGTGCTTGCGGTTGGTCAAGGGGCGCACGGGTGTTGTCGGAATTCCTCGTCGGAGATGCTCCTGGCGTCAGCACGTTCGGGAGTCGTCGGAGGCGAGGCTACATGTAACAAGTGGCGTTAGATGCGGGCGAGTACACTGGTCACAGGCGAATCATCGGAAGGACAAGGGGTGGCCAGAAGGTTTCCAGGGAAGTCGCCGGAGAGGTAGCAGACGACGGCGGCGGCAGTGATCATCCTTGTCGATGCTCTGGGCGAGCGCGGCCGAGCTGAGGCCACTGGGAGGTGCGCCAGGGTTCGTGGAGCACGCGTGTGTGGTCGAGGGGGAAAGGGGCGACGCAGAGCTGCCGGAATTTCTCTCGAAGCTCGCCGGAGATAGAAGCGGTGCAGCGTGAAATCAGGCAGCCTGCGGGCGCACTAGGGTGGGGGATTGAGGGGGAAACAGAGAGGAGGGAGAGGCGGTTAAGTAGGCGGGGTCGCGGGGCTGGGTTATTGCGCCATTACCGAGCAATTAATCGAAGAAACCACCGGCGGAACGGCAGGGGGAGGAGGGTGTGGTCTACGCGCGGGAGGAAGAAGGTGAGGTGGCAGTGGGGTCTGTTGTCAGCGTAAGGGAGAGAGGGGGAGTGGGTCCAGGCGATCAGTGATGCTGCGGGTTTTTCCTGCGGTGAGAAAACGTTTCGGGGAGAGAGGGGTTAGTTGGGCTGCTGCTGGGTCAGTTGGGCCGGCTGGGCTGCGTCGACTTTGTCCATTTTTTTTATTCTGAATGATTTTCTCTTTTTCCATTTCTAATTTCTTTTTTGATTTTGCTTAATTAATTCAAACATCAATTTGAATTCAAACCTCAACCAAAATTTGTGTAGGTTTAAATACTGATTAGTAATATAATCTGAAGTCAATTTTGGAATATAATTTTATTCTTTTTGGGGTCTTTTTAATTATTCAAAAAGGCCCTAGTTTTTAAATCAAATATGTTTTAATAATATTTTCAAACACCATTTTAATTCTTAAACCTTCCAGATCTTTTCAGTAGGGTTTTTATTTGTTTAATAGGGTGTCAAATTAGTCATCTTGAATTATTGGGAAAGTATTTAATATGATTCATAAATCATTTGAATTGGGTATTTATTTTATTTCCAATGGTATTAAATATAGTTTTAATTTCCTAAAGTTTATTTGGAAGGTTTCTTTAATCTTAATTAAGTTGAATTAAACAACTTTTATTTCACTTGGGTATATTCCAAAACACTATTTTCCCATGAATTATATAATTATTCTTATTAGAGATTTGTCTTTATTAAAATAGGGATAGAATGGTTAATGCCATTTATTTTATTTTGGAAATTCTTTATCCTTTTATTTTATTTGGATTTGGATTCTATTCATTCCATTTGCTTAATGGATTAGGCCAAGATTTAATTTGGTCTTTAAATATTCCTTATTTAATATTTCTTTCTTTATCTTATAAAATCCATATCTTTTATTTATAGATCCAAACTTGATGATTCCAATTTGTAAAATCTTATTTGATATATATTTATCCTTTTAAATATCATTAGGATTAATTTCTCACCATTTGGTATGGATTTATAGATAAGTGCTTTATTAGCTTTGGAAATTACTTTTCCTTATCTTATTAAATCCATAAGATTTTATCCATGGCTCCAAATTAAATGAAACCAATTTCTATGGTTTTACTAACATTTCTATTTGTCATTATTGATCATTTTGAAATGTTTGCTTGGCAACTTTTTATATGGATCAAAACCATAGGCTTGGAGATAACTTGGAAATGATTTTCTTCCATTAGGGTTTAGGGATTGGATTATTTTCCAAGTGTTTAAATTTCCAGATGCATTTATGAAGATTGCATTCCACTTGATTTGAAATTAGTTGGATTCAAATGTTAACCAAAGTTTGTTCAAGATGGGATTTTAAGTTTCCATTAGAAACAAAAGTTTCTTTTCACCCTAAAATTCAACAATCATTTATTTTGTTTATTTATTTTTCACATTACAAGATTTGGAAAATGTTGGGATGTGACAATATCAAAGATGAATTTAAGGGCTAGAGTTGAAGTCTTCTTATCCCCTTTTGAAAATGATCTGACTAGACGAGTTTCTTCTCCTTCTGGTTTTGAAAACAAAAGATGGCTTTTTGCAAAATAAATCCACTAGCCATAATTCTTGCGGAGTACACCCTGTACTCAACCTTGCTTCGTTGATGTTTTCCACAGATGATGTTATCCCAACTAAAGGATCTATGGAAGAGTAGTCAGGGTTCCCGGGCAGCCTAGGATCTATAGAAGGGTCGCTACTTTTGTTTAAGGCCTCTCAGGCCCTTTGTCTAAGTTTGTTGTTTAGAACAACTTGTTTGCTTCAGTTGTTTGATGAAATGATGGGTCTGTGACCCCAGTCTTGTATGACTGGTTTGTAACTCTCTTAAGAGTTTACCTTATTAATGTATGGTTTATATGTTCTGTAATGTTACCAATCTTTCCCTGCGCGTTTCGGAATTTAGGTTAGGCTTATATCAGATGAGGGTCTGGTATTTGTCTAGCCCTAATCCCGGGTCGTGAAACTTCCATTCCAAACCTCTTTAGAACTTTGTCCAAATATGTACTTTGTGACAATGATATTTGGCGTCTCGATCTATCTCTATAAATCTTTATGCCTAATATGTAAGATGCTTCGCCAAGATCTTTCATTGAAAAACTGTTATTCAAATAATCCTTGACACTATTAAGAAGGTCTACATCATTCCCAATCAACAATATGTCATCTACATATAGTATTAAGAATGCTACAGAGCTCCCACTCACTTTCTTGTAAATACAAGCTTCTCCATACGTTTCTATAAAACCAAAACTTTTGATTACCTTATCAAAACGTTGATTCCTACTTCGGGATGCTTGCTTCAATCCATATATGGACCTTTGAAGTTTTCATATCTTGTTAGCAACTTTAGGATCGACAAAACCTGTGGGTTGCATCAAATACAACTCTTCATCAATGTCTCCATTGAGGAACGCTGTTTTGACATCCATCTGCCATATCTCATAATCATAATATGCAGCGATTGCTAACATAATCCTCACAGACTTTAGCTTCGCTACCGGTGAAAAAGTCTCATCGTAGTCAACTCCTTGAATTTGTCGAAACCCTTTTGTGACAAGTCGAGCTTTATAGACAGTAACATTACCATCAGCATCTGTTTTCTTCTTGAAAATCCATTTGTTCTCGACAGCCTTCCGGCCATCCGGTAAGTCCACCAAAGTCCATACTTGGTTTTAGTACATGGATCCAATCTCGTATTTCATGGACTCTTGCCATTTATTGGAATCTTGGCTCACCATTGCTTCCTCATATGTCGCAGGCTCATCGGTGTTGTCCACCAGCATGACACTCATAACGGGATCATACCAATCAGGAGTGGTACGAGTTCTCGTTGACCTACGAGGTTCCGTAGTAACTTCAATCGAAGTTTTATGATCAACATCATTAGCTTCCTCTCTTATTGGTGTAGGCACCACAGGGACTACTTCCGGTGCTACGCTACTCGCAAGTTCGAGAGAAGGTTCAACAACCTCCTCGAGTTCTACTTTCCTTCCAGTCACTTCTTTCGAGAGAAATTCCTTCAATTCTTGGCAACGAAGATTTTGCCCTCGGATCTATGATAGAAGGTATACCCAATAGTTTCCTTCGGGTATCTTATGAAGACGCATTTTTCCGCTTTGGTTTCAAGCTTGTCCGACTGTAACTTCTTTACATAGGCTTCGCAACCCCAAACTTTAAGGAACGACAATTTAGGTTTCTTCCCAAACCACAATTCATATGGTGTCGTTTCAACGGATTTAGATGGTGCCCTGCTTAAAGTGAATGCGGTTGTTTCTAATGCATAACCCCAAAATGATAGCGGTAAATCTATAAGTGACGTCATAGAATGAACCATATCTAAGAGAGTTCGATTACGACGTTCGGACACACCATTACGCTGTGGTGTTCCCAGCGGTGCCAATTGTGAAAGTATTCCGCATTTCTTCAAATGCTCGCCAAACACGTAACTTAGATATTCACCTCCACGATCAGAACGTAGAGATTTAATCTTCTTGTTATGTTGATTCTCTACCTCACTTTGAAATTCCTTAAACTTCTCAAAAGTTTTGGACTTATGTTTCATGAAATAGATATACCCATATCTACTCAAGTCATCCGTGAAGATAAGAACATAACAATAACCACCGCGCGATGCTACACTCATTGGGCCACATACATCAGTATGTATGATTTCGAATAAGTCCGTAGCTCGCTCCGTCATACCAGAAAATGGAGTCTTAGTCATTTTACCCATCAGAAATGCTTTGCATATTTCAAGTGATTCAAAATCAAGTGATTCAAGAAGTCCATCGTAATGGAGTTTCTTCATACGCTTCACTCCAATGTGACCAAGACGACAGTGCCACATATAGGTCGAGTTATCGCTCAATTTCAAACGTTTAGCTTCAATGTTATTAATGTGTGTATTACCACAATCGAGATTCAATAATAATAGACCATCTATCAAAGGTGCATGTGCCTAAAACATATTACTCATATAAATCGAACAACCATTATTCTCGGACTTAAACAAGTAACCGTCTCGCAATAAATATGATCCAGATATAATGTTCATGCTCAACGCAGGCACCAAATAACAATTATTTAAGTATAAAACTAATCCCGATGGTAGATGAAGAGGTAGAGTGCCGACCACGATCACATCAACCTTTGATCCATTTCCAACGCGCATCGTCACCTCGTTCTTCGCTAGCTTCCATTTATTCTGCAGCACCTGTTTCGAGTTACAAATATGAGAAACCGAACTTGTATCAAATACCCAGGCACTACTACGAGTACTAGTGAGATACACATCAATAACATGTATATCGGATATACCTTTCTTCTTGATGTTTCCGTTCTTCAAATCCGCCAAGTATTTTGGGCAATTCCGCTTCCAGTGACCTTCTCCCTTGCAGTAAAAGCACTTAGTATTAGGCTTAGGCCCAGCCTTGGTCTTCTTCGCCGGCGCGACAACTTTCTTACCGCCCTTCTTTAAGTTTCCCTTTTGCTTAGACTTGCCTTGCTTCTTGAATTTGGTGGTCTTATTGACCAACAACACTTGGTGCTCTTTCTTGATCTCCACTTCTGCAGATTTCAACATGGAGAAGAGTTCTGGCAACGTCTTGTCCATGTTTTGCATATTGTAGTTCATCACAAAGTTCTTGTAACTTGGTGGTACTGATTGGAGGACACGGTGAATCCCCAAAGAATTAGGAATCACTATACCCAAAATTTGGAGTTTGTTTGCATGCCCAGACATCTTAAGCACATGCTCACTGACGGAGCTTCCCTCTTCCATCTTGTAGTTAAAGAACTTTTCAGAAGCCTCATAACTCTCAACTGCCGTGTGAGCCTCAAATATCATTTTGAGTTCACGAACAATATCATTTTGAGTTCACGGACAATATCATGTGGGTCATGGTTCTCAAACCTTTTCTGAAGCTCTGATTCCAAACCATACAAGATAGCACACTGAATTGTGGAGTACTGATTCTTCCGAGTGAGGTAAACATTCTTTACTTCATCGGTAGCAATAGCTGCAGGCAGGTCACCCAGCGGTGCATCCAGCACGTAGGTCAAAATACTAGCATTGAGGACAATCCTCAAATTGCAGAACCAATCCGCGAAGTTGTTTCCATTGTTTTTCAACTTTTCTTTCTCTAGGAACGCATTAAAATTGATGGAGGGGCCGCCATTGATCTACAACATATTTGCAATAGTTTAGACTATGTTTATGACAAATTGAGTTCTAATTAATAGTTAAATTAATCTAGGTGAACTCCCACTCAAAACAATATCCCTCAAATTGTTTTAGTGATCACACGAACCAAATCCACCACATCAAAACCGATCATCACGAGATTTGATGTAGCTTCAATGGCGAACAATCAACATGTTCATCATATCTACTATATGACTCATGCTTTACCTTTCGGTGATCTGTGTTCCGAGACCATGTCTGTACATGCTAGGCTCGTCAAGATTAAACCTTAGCTTCCGCATGAGCAAATATGGCTTGCTCGCGTTGTATACACTCGCAGAATCTAACACACCCGATCATCACGTGGTGCTTCGAAACAACGAGCTTTAGCAACGGTGCTTACTAAGGATGAACACTTTAAAACTTGAAATTGTGTGCTTGAGGGATCATCTTATAATGCTACCGTCGTAAACTAAGAAATACAAGATGCATAAAGGATTAACATCACATGAAATTCATAATATGTGATATCATATGGCCTTTTCTTCTTGTGCTTCCGATCTCCATCTTCAAGCACGAACATGATCTCCATTATCACCGGTATGGCGTCAAGGTCAATGGCGCTGTTTCATGGTTGTCGTCCACCAGCTTCAACTATTACAACTACTTTGAATAGACACGCAGGCCTTAACGGAATTTAAAAGACAACCATATGGCTCCTGCCGGTTGCCAACTTACAATAAGGGACATTGCATACATCATATATAATCACAATCATGGCCATATCACATCACAGCACACCCCTGCAAAACAAAGTTAGACGCCTCTAATTTTCTTTGCATATTTTACGTGGTTTGGGATTTCAATAAGTGTCGTTCTAACTTACGAACAAGAACCACAACGTTGATGTTTGAACTATCAAGTGCCCTTTGTAAATTGAATCTATACTATGATGGGAGAGACAGACACCCGCAAAGCCACTTATGCAATACAAGTTGCATGTTGAGCGTGGAGCAAGTCTCATGAACGATGTTATGTAAGGTTAGCCCGTGCCGCTTCATCCCATCATACCGCAAGATGCAAAATACACAAAAGGCAATTGATAATAAAAGCACCACCGCCCACAATGACCATTATGTTCTACTCGTGCAACAGATCTACATATAGACACGGCTCTGATACCACAGTAGGGGTTCATAGCATGGAAAAAAAAAATTCTACCGCATGCACACAAACAAGCCAAGATCTATCTACTAGATTAGAGCAACGAGTCGATAGAGGAACTCACCCTCGAAGATTACAAAGCGGTCAACGAGAGCAGATTCTCGTGGGAGATGTAGTCATACTCTTGCTGATCTCAAGATCGCGTAGACGATCCTTCGGGTGTTGCGTTATGGCAGCGCTTCCTCAGTCGGTCACACGTTCGGTACCTTCAACCCTTCTAGAACATTCTTGGTGAAAACACCGGACTCATTCCCGACCTCGGAAATAGGACTTTCCTTATATGAATCTTATTCTCCGGACCATTCCGTATGTCCTCGTGATATCCCGGATCCCATACGAGACTCCGAACAACATTCGGTCTCTTACTCATCATTCCATAACTACACAACAATATCGAATCCTTAAGTGTGTCTCCCTACGATTCGTGAATTATGCGGACATGACCGAGACACTTCTCCAAACAATAACCAATAGAGGCATCTGGAAATTCATATGGCTCCCACATATTTCTACGATTACTTTGCGATCGAATGAACCACTTACATACGATACCAATTTCCCTTTGTCTCAGGATAGTTTACTTATCCGAGGTTTTGATCGTCGATATCTCTGCATACCTAGTTCAACCTCGTTACTGATAAGTACTCTTTTCTCGTTCCCGGGATATGTGATCCCTTGTGAGCCAGTCACATGCTTGCAAGATAATTGGATGACATTCCACCGAGAGTGCCCAGAGTATATCTATCCGTCATATGGATGGAAAAATCCCACTCTTGATCCATGTGCCTCAACCCATACTTTCTGAACACTCAATGCCACCTTTATAGCCACCCAGTTATGGTGTGGTGTTTGATGTCATCAAAGCATCCTTCCGGTGATGGTGATTAACATGATCTCATGGTCGAAGGAATTAGGTTACTATGTATCAGAAAGCTTATAGCATTTGAACTATTAAAATGACTTGATCTTTATGCTACGCTTATCTATAGGAGTATGTCCATCGTACCATTCTCCTAATGATATGATCTTGTTATTAACAACATCTCAATGTTCATGATCGGGAAACCACAATCATCTATTAACCAACAAGCTAGTATTATAAAGAGACTTTACTAGGGACTCTATTTTAGTTTACAAATCACACAAGTATTAATGTTTCCGGTTAATACTATTATAGCATGAATGTAAACATTTATCATAAACAAAAAGATATAATAATAAATACATTTATTATTGCCTCTAGGGCATATCTCCAACATTCTCTATGAGGAAATCAAGCGTCTTAACCTTGAAGTAGTTCCTTGTGGATTCCTTGCTAATCTTGAAATAAAATCTTCTCTAGAGGACCAAATCAAGGAAGCTCAAAAGCAAGATGATGAAGTTACCAAGATCAAAGAACGTGTTACAAGCGGTGAAGCTAAATGTTTCTCCGTCAATGATCAAGGTATTCTATACTTTAGTAACCGGCTAGTGCTTCCAAACAGTCAGAAAATCAAAGATTTAATTCTTTTGGAAGCTTATGAATCCCCTCTGTCTATCCATCCTGGTGGTACCAAGATGTACCGAGATCTCCGTCAAAGATTCTGGTGGAGTGGAATGAAACCAGAAATCGCCCGCTTTGTTGCGGAGTGCGATGTTTGCCGTCGTGTAAAGGCTGAACACCAAAGGCCTGCTGGACTTCTGCAACCGTTGAAAATTCCTGAGTGGAAATGGGATGAAATTGGTATGGATTTTATCACTGGACTCCCAAAGACACAATCTGGACATGATGCCATATGGGTAGTTATTGATCGACTATCCAAAGTTGCTCACTTCCTTGCTGTTCGGGAAAGCATTACTGCAAGCCAGTTGGTAGAGCTATACATATCCCGGATACTCAGTCTTCATGGTGTACCCAAGAAGATCATATCTGATCATGGAAGTTTGTTCACTTCCAAATTCTGGGCTAGTATCCAACAAGCAATGGGAACTCAAGTTTCCTTCACTACAGCCTATCATCCTAAAATCGGTGGACAGACTGAAAGAGTGAATCAAATTCTTGAAGACATGCTCAGAGCGTGTGTCATATCCTTTGGAAAGAATTGGGAGAAATGTCTTCCTTTTGCGGAGTTCTCTTATAACAACAGTTTTCAATCCAGTTTGGGCATGGCACCTTTCCAATTCCTTTATGGGAGAACATGTCGAACACCGCTGAACTGGACAGAAACCGGCAAAAAACAATTCTTTGGTCCGGACATGATTCAAGAAGCAGAAGATCAAGTTTGCATAATTCGAGAGAGTCTGAAGGCCGCTCAATCTCGTCAGAAGACTAACTACGATCATCATCATCATGATGTTCATTATGAAGTTGGTGATCAAGTTTACCTCCGGGTCACTCCTCTAAAGGGTGTCCATCGATTCGGCATCAAGAGCAAATTGGCTCCTCGCTACGCTGGTCCCTTTCGCATTCTCTCCAAGCGGGGTGAGCTTGCCTACCAATTGGATCTACCTTCAACTTTTCCAGAGGTACATGATGTTTTCCATGTGTCTCAACTCAAGCGTTGCTTCAAAGATCCCATTCGTGGTGTGGACCATGAAACTTTGGATCTCTAAGATGATCTAACCTACCGAGAATACCCTGTTCGTATTCTTGATGAAGCCGAGCACAAGACTCGTCGCCAAACCATCAAGTTCCTGAAAGTTCAATGGTCTCATCACTCTGAGTCAGAAGCAACCTGGGAACGCGAAGATCGTCTTCGATCAGAGTACCCTACCTTATTTTCTAAAACCTAGGAATCTCGGGTGGAGATTCTTGTAAGTGGGGTAGAGCTGTAACATACCACCCTTTTGTGTAATATAAATACGGACATGTTTGAGCATTGCATGCATGCATAACATTTGCACTTGAATCAACCAAAGAAGAACAAATTAAACCCTAAACCCTAACTTCCCCCTCTATTTGAAAACCATTCAAATAAGAGTTTTGTATTTAAACAACTAACTACATGGGTGGAACCCAAAGTGTATAAAAGGGTCCCACACTATTTCATATACTTTACAAAAGTTTCTGTAAGTTGAAAAGATTCAAAATAGATTTGAAATTCAAATTACAAAAGGGAAATCAGAAATAGAAATAAAAATAGAAAAACATTTCTGGAAATAAAAATCTATCGAACCTAGCTACTGGGTCGAGCCCATTTCTTCTCCCTCTCTCTATCGCCCAGCAGCAGCAGCCGCGCAACCTTTCATGCAGCCTAACCGGAGCCCAAGCCTGGCCCAAGCCATCCCACCTCTGGCCCGTGCCCCTTCGGCCTTACCCCCTCTCTTCTTTCCCAACACCGGCAAGAAGCTGCCTGGCAGCGCGCTCGCCATCGATCTCCTGCGTGTTGTGATGCCCGCCGCCGCCCCTGGAGCCGCGGATAAGAACCGCCGCGCCACGCTCTATCTCCTAGTACCCATTTCACCCCCTCTCTCTTCCTCTCCCTCGCGGCAGCGCCATGGCCGAACCCTAGCTTGCCAGGTCCTCCTCGTCCCTGCCGTCTCCGAGCAACCCTCGCCCAGCCGAGGTGACCAGGAGCATCGCCTCGCCATCCTCGTCCTCCTCCCCGAAGCACGCGAGCCGGGAGGTACTCTTCTCCCCGGAATCAAGCTCGAAGCACCGACGGCCGCCGCCGTTGTCAATGTCGATCCGCCGCCGTCTGGCCTCCCCATACTTCGCCACCACCCCTGTCATGCTCACGGTGAGCTCACGGTGCTAGCGCACCCCTCCGTTTGCTCCCTCTCCCTCTATATCCCCCCTCCCCGCGTGAGCCTGACGCCGCCGCCGCTTCTCGTCGTTGTGACACCGTCTCCTGTGCCCAATCTTGGGCGGCACCGCCACTATTCTATTCGCCTCGCTCCCCTCTGTCTAATGCACCCGCTTCCGCAGCCCCGCTTGGCCCCTAGCGCCGATCCCGAGCCCGAGCTCAATCTACAAGCCATGGCGTTGATGATGTCAGCATGACATCATCCTGATGTCATATTCCTTTTTATTTTGTTTTAATAGTTTTGTAATTATTTCTGTAAATAGAAAATGTATGACATGTGGGCCATACCTGTCAGGATTATAATCATTTCTGTAAATATTTTCTGAAAATAATAAAAGTCTGATATGTGGTCCCAACTTTGGAAATTAATTTAAATATTCCAAAAATGTTTAAAATGAATTAAAATTTGGGAAATTCATAACTAAATCATTTTAAATCATAAAAATACAAATAATATACCAAAATGTTCAGAAAAATGAAACCTATCCAACTAAGCTATAATAATACATTGTTAATCAACTTTGATATCAAGTTTAATTAGAAGAACCAATTGAACCCCATAGGTGATTCTGATGATTCCCTGTTTTAGGGTCTGGACTTTCGGAACCCCCTTTAAAGTGAGCAAGCATGTTTTAGGGTTAAATTCAACACTATTTAACTTATCATATCATCCATATTGTATGAAAATTGCACATGCCATGTGTTGAGTGTTGCTTTATCTTTTCCGGTGATTGGTTATCGCGAATAGGAACCGAACCCGAAGCTGAAGTCAACGCCACCGAAGAGCAGTATCAGCCCAACAACGAACAAGGCAAGCGAAGCCCCACTCATACATATGAATCCTATGATTACAAAGTATTTCATTCTCGTCATATGCATTCGGTTCAAATAGTCTTTTGGCAGTAGAGAGAGTAATCCTATCTGATGCATGTTATCCTTTGTGAACTATATTACCTGATCCCCCGCTCCTAGCATAACTAGGGTTTGGCTTATGAGCGTCGCTAATGCCACAAGTTCAGTCAAGCTTATCCATGCTTAGTGTTTCGATGCTGATCATTCAAGTGATGCACCAGAGATGCGAATGAATCTAGTATGGAAGGATGTGGTGATGTGATCAGAAGTGGATAATAAACATGCTAAGGCTTGTATGGGAGGCCACGTGGGTTGTGGTTTTTGTAGTCCCATACTTTCCACCCTTAGGACATGATGTTCTCGCCTCTTGAACCAAGACGAGCGTACAACCACACGGGGGCCTAGAAACCCCCTCGACCAACTAACTTGCCTAGTAGATTCCATGAGTCACATAGTTTGGGCTTTCCATTCGACATACGCATCTTGGTTGTTCTTGAATGGAGGTGAAGGAGGTGCATTCATAGCAGGTAGGTAAGCGTGGCCGGGAACAAGAGATGCCCGGCATCCGTAATATTGAACCCTGCACCCATCATTAGGGACCGGCTTCGGGACTTGACCCGTTATGGCGGCATCTCCTCAGTGCGTGACTCATGGTCTCGGCGAAAGCAAGGTAAAGGTCATGGTCAACCACTCTCTGCCGGCCTTCCATGGAAGAGGGGTAATATATTGGCATTAAGAATCGGTTGGCACGTGTGGGTAAAGTTGGGCACCCCTACAGGGTTATAATCTTTTCGAAAAGTCGTGTCCACGGTTATGGACGACTTGGGAACGGATTCTGTGACCATAGAGAAAAGTGTCTCCACTATAGCACTAACGATCCTAGACAGCAGAGAAGATTGGAGCTAAGAACTATTTCTAAAGGATCCCTTCCACTCTTGTGTGGAAAGATCTTTCTTCGTTCAGTCCAGTCTGAATTAAAACGTGTCGTAACTATAACCGAATGATAAAACTTGCCAACTAAAGTGAGATCCGGAATACTTCCTCGGGGTTGTTGAGGGGTAGTCCAGAAAGAGAGGTTTACTTGATGGTGGTTCTTGGTGGATATCAAAGATGGATTTAAGAGCTTTAGTTGAAGTCTTCTTATCCCCTTTTGAAAATGATCTGACTAGACGAGTTTCTTTTCCCTCTTGTTTTGAAAAAACAAAAGATGGCTTTATGCAAAATAACTCCACTAGCCATAAGTCTTGCGGAGTACACCTTGTACTCAGCCTTGCTTCGTTGATGTTTTCTATAGATGATTCTACCCCAACTGAAGGTGGTTTTGTACATCGAGGTCGATGAGTAGTCGGGGTTCCTGGGCAGCAGCCTAGGATCTATGGAAGGGTTGCTACTTTGTTAAAGGCCTCTTAGGCCATTTGCTAAGTTTGTTGTTTAGAACAACTTGTTTGCTTCCGTTGTTTGATGTAATGATAGGTCTATGACCCCTGTCTTGTATGACTAGTTTGTAACTCTCTTAAGAGTTTACCTTATTAATGTATGGTTTGTATGTTCTGTAATGTTATCGATCTTCCCTGCGTGTTTCGGAATTTAGTTTAGGCTTATATCGGATGAGGATCTGGTATTTGTCTAGCCCTGATCCCGGGTCGTGACACAAGTCCTCACAAAGATGAACGGTTTTTCCTCTGAACTCGCTGCTGCGGGGAAGAAGGTGGATGATGATGAGCTCAAGGACTACATCCTCAATGATCTTGATGGTACCTACACCCCTCTTGTTGCTTATATTAATGTAAATTCCTCTACCACCATTAGTGCGATGTGCTCTCAGCATTTATCCTATGAATCCCGTGAAAATAGGCTTGTTAATACAGGTTAAAACACCGGTAATTTTACCTCCTCCATCAACGCTGCTCCACGCCACCCTGCTTTCCCCAGCCATCCTTCCTACACCACCACCATACCATGCCGTCCCACCACCCACATATCCTGCCGCACCACAACCACCACCGAACTTTCACACCATGACCTATACCCCTACACCCTATGTGAAGGGAATATGCCCTGAGAGGCAATAATAAAATGTATATTATGTGTATTCCAAGTTTATGATAGATGTTTATTTTGCATGCTATAATTGTATTAATACGGAAACGTTAATACATGTGTGTTTAATAAACAAACATAAAGTTCCTAGTTATGCCTCTCTCATAAACTAGTTCGTTGATCAACAAGATGATCACAGTTTCCTGATCATAGACATTGGATGTTGTTAATAACAAGATCACAACATTAGTGTAATGGTGTGATGAACATTCATCCGAAGTATAGCATTACGATCAAAGTCATTGAGTTTATATTGCTATAAACTTCTTACGAAGTTGTCCTAATCCTTAGACCATGAGATCATGCCAATCACTAACACCGGAAGAGTTTCTTGTTGACATCAAACGTCACACCGTAACTGGGTGATTATAAAGATGGCTTCAAAGCTACTAAAGTGTTATGTTGAGAATCATGTATCAAGAGTGGAATTTGTTCATCCCGATGACGGATAGATATGCTCTGGGCCCTCTCGGTGATATCACATTGGTTAGATTGCAAGCAAGTGATTTGATCACTAGAATGTTATATCACGGGAACGAGAAAAGAGTGCATGTCAGTAACGAGATCAAACTAGGTATGGAGATACTGATGATCGAATCTCGGACATGCAATATATCGTGAAACAAAGGGATTAAGATATAAGCGTAAAAGGTTCTGATGATCACAGGAAAAGTCATCGTTGAATGTGTGGGAGTCAGTATGGATCTCCAGGTCCCGCTACTGATTATTGATCGGAGAAGGGTCTCGATCATGTCCGCATTATTCGTGAACCGTAGGGTGACACACTTAAGGGACACTGACATCCTGTTGGAGCAAATGTTTCATGCCGAAAGAATAAACAAGTGCAGGAATTTATTTCACTAGATACCGAACAGGTTTTCGGGTGAAATTGCATAAAGAGGTTATGCATGTGAAATGGAATTCTAGAAAGGGGTTACGTGTGAATATTTGTCATTAAAGTAACTGAAAAAATTCTGAATAAAATAAAATATTTTTATTTAATGAGAGTTTGCATTAAATTTGGTGGAAATTTAATGGCAAGTTTGAGTGGGATTTTGAGTGGAGGGAATTTAAAGGAATTTTGTGAGTGCAGTGTCCACCCACATGAAGAGGGGAAGGCAAGGGGGCAGCCCCCATGCACCGGCCACCCCCTTGGGGTTCCCCCCTCTCCTATAAAAGGCACCCCTCTCCTCACTTCTCACTCACACCTCCTCGTGAAGGATCTCTCTCCCCCTCTAGAATTTATCCCCCATGGTCTCGGACTAGCGATATACATGTTACTGGTGGCTATTCGGCAAGAAAGGGTTGTGCTTCCGCTGCATCGCTGGAGCGAGGAGGCGAAGGTTGCTCGGTGTCTTGTACGTGTGTGCGAGCACGGATGCGCTGCTGTTTTGCGGCGTTAGGACTTCCTCTCGATCTTGAGATCGGCAAGAGATCGTCTACATCAACCATGAGTTGAACTCGTTAAGCTTTGTCGGTCTTCAAGGGTATGTTCTCTACGGATATACATCCGCCCGTTGTTTGTATCTAGTAGATAGATCTTGGTACATACTTCCCATCGTAGGAATTTTTTTGTTTTCTATGCTGCGAACCCTACACTATGCCCACCCTCCACCCCAGCCCTACATGCAGCCTACCTATGCCCAAGTTTTCTACACATAACCACCACAGCAGCCCTCCTACCCTCCTCCACAGCAGCTCCCACTACAACAACCACCGCAGGCCTATGGTCACCCAAACCAGGGGCGCCAGGATCGCCATACCAAAGGGGGAGCGACAAGGGGCGTGGACTCCCGGATCATGTTGCAATCCCATGGCAGCCCGGTGTCTATTGCCAAATCTGCAAGGAGGGTCACCCCTCCAGTGAATGTTGGTGGAGCTATGGAGATGCAATGATGACGACGACCCCCATGACAAGAAGGGCGCCTATGGTGTTAACTCCAACTGGGTGCTGGACACAGGAGCTACAAATCATGTTGTAGGCCAGCTGAACAAGCTCCAAGTCCATGAACCGTGTCAAGGACATGATCAAATCCATAACCCTAGTGTACAAGGTATGGAAATTTCTAATATTGGTCATTCAGTTTTGCACACCCCCAAATAATTATCTTCAAGTATGTAACATCTTACATGTTCCTAGTTCTTCCATGAATTTAATTTCTGCTCATAAAATTACTCTAGACAATAATGATTTTATTGATATTCACCCATTCTTTTTCTTTATTAAGGACAAGGAAACCCAGCAAATCATGTATAAAGGTCCATGTCATGGTGGTATCTACCCTATCATTCCTGTGTCTTCGGATTACTCCAAGCATGCATTGGCCACCGTCAAGACTTCATCCTCTACATTGCATTGTCGTCTAGGGCATCCATCTACTTTCATTGTTCAGTAAGTTATTAGGAAAACTAATCTCTCTTATACCCTAGACATAAACTCTTGCATATGTGATCCATGCCAACAGGCTAAGAGTCATCAGTTTCCCTATCATGTTTCCACTAGTGTATCCAATGTTCCTTTGGAACAAGTGTTTTCTGATGTTTGGGGTCCAGCTCCTATGTCTTTAGGCAAACATGCATACTATGTAAGTTTCATTGATGATTTTAGTAAATTTACTTGGATATATCTTCTCAAAAATCCTTCTGATGTCAACCAAGTGTTTCGAAATTTCCAACAGTTTGTTGAGCATAAATTTGATAGGAACTGATTGCGGTGGTGAATATGAAAAACTTAATGGATTATTTCAGAAGGTGGCATTACTCATCATGTTTCATGTCCTCATGCTCACCAACAAAATGGGTCTGCTGAACGCAGACACCGTCACATTGTTGAGGTTGGTTGTTGATCTACTTGTCAACGCCTCCATGCCATTAAAATACTGGGATGATGCTTTTCTTATAACCACCTTTCTTATTAATCTTATTCCATCAAAGGTTATCAATTTTGAAACACCTACACAAAAACTTCTTCACACCAAACTGAATTATGAATCTCTTCATGTTTTTGGTTGTGCTTGCTAGCCTAATTTACGTACCTACAACAAACAGAAGCTTTATTTCCGTTCCAAATGGTTTTTTTTCTTGGCTATAGTCCTCTTCATAAAGTGGTCAAATGCCTAGATGTATCTACTGGTCATGTTTATATCTCCAGGGAAGTTGTGTTCGATGAAAATGTTTTTCCTTTTGCTGAACTTCATCCTAATGCTGGTTATCATATTTGTGAAGAACTTCTTTTACTTCTAGTAGAAACTTCCTCATCGGTAGACACAAATAGGGGTGTGCATGCTAATGGTCAATATTTCCCAATTGTTCCAGTTGTTGGTCCTCCACAGGTCATACCCTCCAGGTCTTCTATAGGTTCTTCCGAAGCAACTCCGTCAAATTCTGAAGAAATCAGTGCTAAAATGCATAAATAATGGTGCTGATGCAAACACCACTACAGGCCAAGAAAGTGCGGAATATGAGGCTGATTCGCCGCCAGCATCCACCTCAGATCACACAATGTCCGGGTCTGACGTGCCGTCACCTGGGCGCACGGGATCGAACCTGTCCCGCTCTGCCATGTCACCCTCCACCGTGTCCCCTTTCGCACCCGTGCTTGTGCGCTAGGGAGAGACTGCCACGTCTCGGGCGGCAAGTGGAAGCCCTGGGTCCCCACCTTGGTATCCACCCCGGTTCCCGTCCTCTCCACACAATGATACTGACCGGGGCATTAGTACTCCGCCTTGGTCCCCCGCGCTACATCTCTGTCATGGTCTCCCGACCGCTCCCCTGCCCTCGACAACTTTAGCAGCATCGTGATCGATGCCTCATTAGGATCCGGCAGCAGGGGGATCTCTCCACAGGATCTTCTACCACGAGTAATGTTGTAGTGTCTCATGCGGCTGAACCACATACTCGCCCACAAAAAGGTATAAAAGTACAACCAAAACCTCGTACTGACGGCACAATTCGCTGGGCATTGTTAAGATCTACAGGAGAACCCGAAAACTTAAAGGAATATTTAATTTATGAAAATTGGAGACATGCCATGCAATAAGAATATGATGCTCCTATGAAAAATAAGACATGGCACCTTGTTCCACCAAGCTCCAAAAAGAATTTCATTTATTGCAAATGGGTCTATCGTATCAAGAAAAACGCTGATGGTACCATTGACATGTATAAAGCTACGGTTTCCCTGTCACGGGGAAACGCCAAGTTACTGTGCCCGCTCTTATAAGCACGCCGGTGACCAAGAAGAAAAATAAGGCGCTGCCGCCTGCTATTTCCCCTAGGTGTAGCGGTCAGATCGCCATCAAGAAGAAGACACGCCAGCTTTCGAAGGGCGCGGAAGCCATCCAGGAGATCATCGCCTGTGCCTACGGCATCCTCGTTCCTTCGTCCTCCTTCGAGGATGCCTCGCGGGTGGCTTTCCGCCAGCTGTTCCTCAGTGGACCTTTAGCATCATCGGCAATTCAGTCCCTCGATGCTCTGGTCAAGCAAGTCAAGAAAATCAAGAAGAAGGCTTCTAACAAGATCGTAGCTGTAGCCCCAACAATGTCTTCAACTGGTTTAGATGTGTAGATGCATCTTCACGTGTCGTTCTCCTGGGTCGGTGCCTCGTGCTTTTATTTTTAGTAGACCCTGCTACCTGCACTTTTCGTTGTTGTCGACTCCTAGTAGCTACGTACTTCCTCTGATGAAAGACTATGCCTGTAAGCTCCTGTTTATTGCTTTTCATTGATGTCCGTCTAAGTTGCTGACTGATGCCTTTCTTAGCTATGCCAATCCTTGTACTTTCAATTCCTTTTGCTTCAAGAGAGAAAAGTGTTGTGGATATGCTATATGGGTATCCTATGTTTCCTCATACCCGTCAACCCGGGTGGCCCACAGTTGGTAGCATGGCCCATATCCTGCTGGGTGGCCCAGTTAGATGGATCCAGAAGGGAGGCCCATGTCGGATAAAGGAAGGCTACGTAGGAGTCACCAACGTACCCCGAGCCTTGGAGTACAAGACACGCTAGACTAGTTGTATGCAGTGTAGGACTCTGTAACTTGTCCGGCTAGGAATTTCAATGTAACCCTAGGATCTGGCAACTATATAAGCCGGACCTATGGGAGCCTTTAGGGCATAACATAGAAGACACTTCGCACAGCAACCGATCCTTGTAACTCGGCATATTGCCATTATAGTGATTTATAGCAGGAGTAGGATTCCGCCACCGTCATGGGATCTGAACCTGGGTAAGCTATGTTACCTCATACCCGTCAACCGTCTGCCTTACCCCACGTCTCTAAGCACGCATTGTGAGGACCCCTCCATGGTGTACTCGTCGGCAATACCATGACAGTTGGCGCCCACCATGGGGCAAGAGGCACTTCAGGCTCTACAACGGGCGAGGTCCAAGATCTTCGCGGGAATCGGCAAAACCGTAGCCATCGGCCGTGTTCTCTTCTCCGGCAATGTTCCTGCGGTGACCTAGCATACCACTTCATGTTTAGTACACTATAGTCGTTGATATGATATCCACAGAACACCATTTCGTAAATATCACATCCCTCAGAGTGGTACAACAGAAACATTGCGGGTCCATATTACAAACATACAGACATTATTATTATTACAATACTAGAAGTTCAAGACTTCCAAAATATTCAACTTACAAACCAAAATATAAGTGTTTCGGTGGAAGTTTCAAAGTGAAAACGTAAACTCCAAATTGAGCTCAACAACTTATTGCTATATATTGTTCATGTTGCTCGGCTCAAGGGGCTCCTAGAACTATAGTAATTATTCTGACTCTTGGTACTCTCCTCCGTAGAAGATATCGTAGTCCTCCCCTTATACGACTCCATACAAATTGGGATCTTCATAGAAGACCTCCTCTTGGCTCTCAGTTGCATACATTGGAGTCTCTTCGGGATCCTCAGAGTCTAAGCAAGGATTCAAAGGAAAGGGTGAGTAACAGTGTTACCCAACAAGTTCATTATATGCAAGGTGGGAAGTTTGAGGCTCTATCTACCAGCTCGGACTACAAGTCCTTGGCACTATGCAGTTTTTGTAAATCTTTCTTCAACGATTTATTTTATTATGAAAATCTATGACCATCAGCCTTCATAGGTTGACAAGAACTTTCATGGAGTTCCTTTCCTACCGCGTTCATAGCTCCTTCCCGGAACAGGGAGTAACAAGTTACAGTTCTTACACTCTGCAGAGGTGCGTTACTTTACCCATGAGAGATCAACTTCCTTGTTGCACAACCGGGCGTACTTTCCCGTCCACAATTCCATGATGTGGGGCCCAGTAGTTGGTCCAAGCCAATCACTGCCCTATCCGCGACCCCATTTGTCTGCATGATCCTTCGGGGCTGGCTCACCTCCGTTAAGCCCCCTTTCGGGCAGGATAAAACCCTGATGAGTCCCGAAGACTCTATGAGCTGGTGATTCCCAGGTAAGTACCTTATAGGTCCGGCTAAACCCCCGGCAGCCACTCATAGATAATCTAGACACCAAAAACGCGGGGCCTAAGGGTTCCCACCCATATGTTGGATCCAAACAAGGAATCACAACGTCACATTAAGGTAGTTTTGCCTCCATACGAAAGGAAAAGTATACAACTGACTTCTTCGTCCCATTCCAAATCTCATGGTTAACGCGTAATATACGGTGCTAGAATCACTGATGTCATGGGTTATTAATCCCTAATTATTCATCATTATTGCAAATAGAAACCTCAGTTCTATTGCTCCATCATACCATCACTTAGGATGATACCTAAGATTTATTTATTTTGAGAAAATAATATTTTCTTTTTCTGGAATATAGATGATAACACACAATTTGCAAATACTTTGATAAAGACTCTTCAAAGGACATGAGCAAGTGATGAACGTGCCTTGTGATTGCAAGGTAGTGAAGTCGGATGCTTGCACTGGACCTTGAGCTTCTATATCTACAAAACATTATTATTGCCCGGTAAGGACAATATTTAAAGAAGCAAAATGATTATGCAAAGTAATGTAATGCATTATTTATTTTTGTATGTTCTCCCCCATTATTTAAATTACAAAAATTCTTTTTAGTAATAAAGAATTTATAAATATTAATTTTTAATATTTATTGAATATTGTATTCTTTTATTTTATTTCATTTTATTTCTTTAATAATTCCTTTAAGAATTATCATTTAAATACAGAAATGATATTAATTATTTATATAGTATTTTTCTAAAATACTACAATATTAATCTATAACAAAAGTGTTTTTTATTTATTTTTATCATCCTTCATTAATTTTATAAAATTCCATAAGGAATATATATATTATAAAATTATTGAGAAAAGTGATATGCCTAAAATTTTATTTCTTAATTTATTTAGATAGATTGAATTATTGTGAATTCAAAAATATTTTATTTATAATTTTTGGATTTTTATTTGTTTTTCTAGAATTTATTTAAATTCAGGGGCATTTAGGTCTTTTCTTAATTATTAAAATTTTCCTTGGGTGATTGGGCTGGCCTTGTTGGGATTATTGGGCCATTCTGGCCCAAGTGGGCAGAACCAAAAGGATCCTTGAAGGGTTGGCCCTCTAAGCCCACACCCGTGTCCATCTCTCTCGTCCCCTTCTCTCCTTCTCTCTCGACCCCGTGGTCGCCGATGCCACTGCCGGCCGATCCACACCGCCGTGGTCCTCCCCGGCTGCCGCCGTGATGCATGGTGTGGTTGTTAACCCTACTCCACCTTCCAGTCCATCTCGATTTGGACCTGGGGCCCTCCTGTGGCCAGACCGGCTCTGTCCCGAAACCTAGGGTTTGGGGTGGTGCTGGTGCTGCTGTCGCCGCTGCTCCTAGGGTATTGTGGTGGTGTTGCTAGCCCTCAAGTGTGGCTATGGTCGCCGCCTCGGCATGGTGCGGGTTGCAGCCCCCTTGGGGTGCTCCCCGTGCCGCTGTGCTCGTCGACACACTCTGCTTCCTCTTCTCGTCCACAGCAACAACCTCTAGTAAGTTTGCTTCCTCTTCCCACTTGTGCTCTATACTCTGCCACTCTTTCCTGTGTGTTTCTAGTGGCTACCCCTGCCTAGTGTCCATGTTCTGATTAGGGTTCATATCCTGATTAGGGTTCATATCCCTCTGTTGATAATATATATGATGATTTGGATCTAGTAGTGATGATCCTTGGGCCTGATGAATGGCTGTTTGATGTGGATTACTGCTTATAGTTGGCTTTTGTGATGCTAGTGGCTTATCAGACTAATTCCAGTGGTAATTTGATATGATTCAAATGATAGTGCTTCTATGGAATCATTACTTGTGAATGTTGTTGACCTAGGAACTTTCTACTATCAAAATGTTAGTATTGATAGTAGTTCTGTTAGTGATTGTTTATTGCATCTATAATTGTTGGCTTGTATGCTGATATACAGACTGAATTTAATCATTAAAGATTAGTCATGTCCTGTAGATGTATAAATGAGCTTGATGCTGATTCCTGGCATTTGAATCTAGGAAAATGATATTTAGTGGCTTGCCCCTTTCTTATTTGTGAAATCTAAGTAATGATTGTGGTTGGCTTATTAGGACTTGTCCTTGTGATACCATCATAGAATGGCACACAAGTAGTTGGGTCCTATTACTGAGCTTAGCTCTGTCAGTGCTTGAAATTAGTACTGGCAAAGATAAGATGAAAGCTTCTTTTAATCACCCTGCCTACGATGTTGGTCTGAGGCATAGGAACTAGTTTCCTAATGGTTGTCCCTGATAAAAATGTTCTAGTAGTAATACCAGCTGCTAATTCTTGAGTCATAGTTGGGAAAATAATGGGCGTGCTAATGGTTTTGCATGGATCCATAAGATTTATGAATTCTAAGGTGCTACTCTTTTAAGAGATGTGCCCAGATTTAGTAATCTTGACTTTGACTATATTGGAGTATAGGATTTTGCTTTTGTATCCAGGATCAGTGATGTTGGTCTGAGATCCTGGTTTTACTTGTATGGTTATCTTGTAGATATGACTTTATTATTCAAAATCTTCTAGGATGGATTCACCCCACTTGGATGAATACTGAGAAGTTAGATATAGAGCAACACATGAATCTTTTATATTGATATGATAAATAGATCATGTGATGGTTTTATAACTCACCACAACAGTGGGTTGTTGTTGTGGTTGTAACTTGTTGATCTAGTGGCCTGATCTTGCTGGCTTGATCTGGTCCTTCTCCTGTTGTTCATACTGCTTCTAGCTCCTGGAACTTGTCCTTGATCGTGCTATCCACCTTCTAGTTCCTGGTAGCTTGGCCTTGACCTTGCTATCCACCTGATCCACCCCCTCCTTAAGGTCATTATTACAAGTCATTTCAGAGACAAACATAGTCTTTTACAAACTCCATGGCCACAGGCCTAATACAAGAGTTCAAATTTATAATAAGATAAATAAGTCTTCATCTTCATGTGCCACATGCAAGCATGTTGAGTGTAGACTCATGACTCCTATTCATCATCTGAATATCCTGCAACATCACAAGTTATAGCCACAGTGGGTCAATACATTGGAATAGTATTGGCAAGTGATACCTTAGTAGAATATTGGTGGACTAGATACTATATGCACTTTGGCTAAGTGTAGCTTAGTGTAACATCCCAAAAATATCAAAATTAGATCATCAAACACTAATCATCAAGATTAGGACTAACCAAAACTTTTCTAAGTAAACCCATGAATGCATGTATATGTGTATGCATGGATTTTGAATTTCTTTAAAAACCACCTTGTTTGTGTGATCCATTGCTTGTAAAATGTTTCTTAGGTGAAATGAACATCATCTAAAACATATCCCACACTTTTCCTAAAGACAAGTAAATAAAAACAAATATATTAAGTGAATGGTCATTTTGACCAATTTAACTCCCATGCCTACTTTGGCTGTCTCAACTTTCAGAACCTAACAGAAACTTTTCTGGATCTTTGCACCCCTTGAATGTACTCATAACAAAGTATCAAGGCCCACCTTGTGATCATCCAGAAACTTTCAAATGCATAGTTTAAATGACAATTCAAAATTGAATCTTCTTCATATGGGAAGATCCCACTTTTTCAAAAACCACTCAAACAAGCTCAACTTTCAAAACCCAAGCATCTGCAGACTCACCAGCACCAATCTAGCAAACCCACCAAAAATCATTTCAAAATTCAAAACATGATTTCATGCGGCCATTTCATCAAACAGGTTGCAGACACAAATCAAACAAAACATCAAACACTATAGTGTGCAGTGATTCTTGCCTAACTTGTTCCCTAGTTAGCTCACACACAACTCAGTAGATCATCTAGAAAGATTAGCCCAACACTAGCACCCCTGTGAGCTTGCCATTACCATCAATGGTGAACAGCCAAGCACCTCAATGCCACCCCATAGTCGACAGCAGGCTAGAGGAAGAACTAGCCATGCCAACCTTGTCTGGGAGGCAGCCCACCGTCCATCGCCACTCACTGTCCCAGCCGCGAGCGTTGCCAAGCCCTGGACCACGCGCACAAGCCGCGCCCAGACCATGCCGAGCGTGCGCCAGAGCGCCACCCGCGACCAGCGTCCACAGACCGCGCGCCGCCCTCACCGCGCGCACACACGATCACCACCGACCCAGGAGACCGTCAGACATTCCCGTTTGCCGCCCCGTGCCATACAGCCACCGCCCGCCGTTGAAGACGCCGCCTCTGCCGCGCAGAGCACCGGCCGTTCCAGACCAAACCACACCGCCCCATGCCTCGCGACCATGTCGTTGAGCATCGCCAGGAGACACAGCACCGTCCCCTACCCTTGCCCATGCC
Source organism: Avena sativa (assembly GCA_916181665.1). Taxonomy (NCBI): domain Eukaryota; kingdom Viridiplantae; phylum Streptophyta; class Magnoliopsida; order Poales; family Poaceae; genus Avena; species Avena sativa. The sequence continues at coordinate 177,244,930 of OV702284.1, read as the reverse complement.
ATTAGCCGCCTGTAACGTCGCCCCCGACGAGCTCACCTTGCGCCCCGACGGTCCCCTCGCTCGACTATAAATAGAGGCCACCCCCGCATGATTTCTTCACACCATCTCACTCCCCTCTCCTCACTGACTGTGCCACACCATTCTTAGAGCAAGGCGAGCACCACCTCGCCGGAATTTCACCGGAGCCCGCCGCCATTGGAGAAGAAGGGAGCCAGCGATTGGAGCCGCCCCAGGAGAAGCCACCGGTACAAGGAGGTTCGCCATCGTCGACTTCGTCGTTCGCCCGCCTCGCCGACCCTCGCCCGTACCCCGGTGAGCCCCCAACACCCCTCACTGACCGCGCTAGGTTTCGTTCTCGCCGGAGCTGTCTCGCGTCGACGATGACCCATAGCCGTTGGATTAGAACTAGATCGAACGATCCCCGTTGCCCCATACCGCTTCGCCCAGCCCCGTGTCACTAACGAGTGGGGACACCCACTTAAGAAGCCCGCGGGAGCACTGTGCTTAGCAGGACGGCCCAGTAACATTTCCCGCGCAGCCCAGCAATTCAAATTAAACCTTTTCTTTTTAAATTCAAACACACTTCTGTACCCAACTTCAAAAATCAACCCAGATCGATTCAGTGCACCAATTTGAATGAAACCAATTTTGTTGGAAAGGTCAGTGAATGCTTAATCCAAGCCCGTTGGATTCAAGTCATTTGGATCTGTAGATCACCCATAGTAAAAATAACAAGGCAGAAGCTTTTCTGCATTCAAACATTTTTCAAATTTAAACCATAAAAGCTTTTGAGTTGATTCCAACTCTCAAAAATCACATTTAACCATACCTTTCAGAATACATAAAAATATATAGGTTTACTTGCAGAAATAATGTTCAAGGAATAAAAGAATGCTTCATAAGCATTTCTAGCCACCTTAATTAATTAAAATAAAAGGGTAAAACCTTATTAAATTGTGACACCACTTTAAATCACATTCCCATGGACTACAATATGTGGTGATGACATGTGTCAACATGTTCCCATGTTTAGTTTGGAGAATATTAAGTCTTAAGTAATTTTTCAATGAGTAGAAATTACTTTTCTAAAAATAAAAAGATTTAAACCAAGCCTTAACCTTGTAAGGTTAGAGATGATGCTAGAACATCTATAGGACCCTTGTGTATGATGATTGCAAGTAGTTAAGTATTGTTTGGTGATTGTGTACCTTGTATTTATTCATAGACGCTAGTACCGACCAAGGATACGAGGAGGAAGGAGGATACTACGAAGAAGAAGACGAGGAGAACTTCAACCACTGCTCTGCACAAGGCAAGCTGATATTATACCAATGCAAGCTAACACTTGCAAGATACTATACCTATGCAAGCTTATATTAACACTGATGCACGCCTAATACTACTAGTGAATGTGCAAGCTAACCCTTGCCAGATACCCTACTGATGCCACAAACCCATACTTGTGATATGACTACTATATGCCTTAAGCATATGTGATCATACCCACTTGATAAACCAATCCTAGTTTTATGAGCAAGCTTATTACTTTATTTCTTTATCAAAGCTTACTTAGAGTCTACCTAAGAGTTTGGTAGATACTAGACAGTTGTGCTGAAGGTTGCATAAAGAGCATAAAATTTGGCCTAAGCTAGAAACCTTGATATCAGCCTAAGATATAAGGTTGGACTTAGTAAAACTCCAATAGTTACCACCCCTCATCAGTACTACCCCCAACTATAGATGCTAGTGCTAAGAATAAAACTTGATCAACTTTAGATGGGAATACTTGGTGGAAAAATGGTTATGAAAACCTTGGAATGATGGATCATTCTATTGAAATGTTTTGGACATGTGTTTCCAAACACTTGATGATTCTGGTGATAAAAATGTTGAGGCATGAGCCTTAGCCCTTTATAAAACTGATGGTTGTCTGGATGCGATACCATTACAATTTTAGCGTACAACCGCAATACCCGAATATTGGGTAGGGCTTGACTGGAAACTTATATACCTTAGTATTAGTTCCCTCACGGCCAAGGTCTGAGCTGAGGCTACCTTGTGAAGATTGTCCACCTGTGCAGTACCCAAGATGACAGTGGTCATGGTTGGGAGGCCAAACTCACAGGAGAGGTGCTTATACTAGGGCGTGTAATTGAAAGGTTAGGATTGATTATCCGCATACTGAGTATGGTGAATTCAGGATTTGTTCCTGACGGATGTATCGAATGTTGTGGTGAAAGTGTACAATCTCTACAGAGTGTCAAACTATTCGAATAGCCGCGTCCGCGGTTATGGACAGTTGGAGTGGCCATACTGTTCCCCCGTCAGACTTTTCAAAATGAATTGAGACTTTGACTTGACCACAACGGAGTTATGACCTGAGTTACAAGATCCCACTTAGGAGTTATAAAATTGTGACTAGCTTTGGAACTTAGTAGAGATAAACCTGGCTTTTTGCAAAACAACCCTAGAGCCTAGTGTCCTATTATCCAAAAACCCCTTACCTGTTAGTATTAGTTTGCTAGTACTTAAAGAGTACTCATGGCTTTGTCCCTGGCTATTCCCATGGCCAGACTATGAAGAGTACCTCGAAGATGGACCCCAGGAAGGTTACGACAACTAGGATCATCTCCCATCGTCAGCATTGCCTGTGACCCCGAAGATGGAGCTTCGCCTACGCTACCGTTATGATTACGTATTCCGCTGCTTGATGTTGTATTAAGAACTGGGTCATGAGATCCCTATTTGTGTAAGAACTTATGTATCGTTGTAATGGATGAAGTACTATGGTATCCAATTCTGTTATGTCTCGCAAAAATGGTAATCCTGGGATTGCGATGTATGGCATAACAGGCATCTAGGATTGAAAAATCCGGGTGTTGACACTTAGGCTTGCTTTGCTCAAAATAGGTTTTGCCTATTAGTTGAAAACACTAAGTTTTTCTTTGATAAAATCTTTCCCAAGGAACCACCAATAGACATTGGGGTCCTTCACCCTTGTTCAACCACAAGTTTTTACTTAGAAATTGGGATGAGGAGATTCTTGATAGCTTCCATGTCTTGATGCTCAAGTTGTCCAATACCAGGGACATGGCTAAGTACTTAGATTCTTCCATCTGCAGAGGTTGTGCACTTTCCCCACAAGACTTGATTTTCACCAAGACAGGACCTTTCAGAAGCCTTCCCTTAGACCAAATGGACGCGTTCCAACCTATCATCCCACTACCACCAACTGTCCAAATGGCTAAGTTATTGCAACCTATATGATCCAGGCAGAGCCCATATTGCCAAGTGGCTGAACTAGAAGCTTCTTAACATATGGCATCTCAAATCCCTTTGTTCCTGGGTGGCTTTCCACAAGTGAGATACACAAGGTAGACCATAGAAATGGGCCTTGTGTAACCACTCAACATAACCCATTCTTTCCATTCCACCCAGGTGTTTCATTCACTTAGTTGTTTTATTAAGAAAAACATAGTCCAAAGACTTAGAAATATTTATCCATAGCATGAATATATAACCACCCTTGGTTGCTACTAGCTAGGCTAAGCATGGCATTGATAAGACTTATAAATATTTCTAGCAATTCTACAACTACTAGGATTTCCCAAGAATAGCATATAGATCAAAAATAACCATGCAAGACTAGCAAAATATTTCTAATGCAAAGTTGAAAAACTTAGGAATAAAATCATGAAGCACCACTTTCCTTGGTAGTTTGGAGAGTATCTACAATCCTCACAATTACAATCACTATTTGCACCAAAATCTACACATAAAATAATAGCACCAAAATCACATACAAAATAAATACAAGCAAAAATATATGGATGCATGCATAATGCTATGTGATGATTCTATACTCCAAACAAGACAAGTGCAAAGTACTTAATCATAAGCAAGTTCAAAACTTGCCAAATAAACTTTATTTGAACAATAAAACATTTTTCAAATAATTAATATACCCAAATTATGCCTACAAGTGTTTCTGCAAAAACCACCATTTTAACAGAAGCAAAACTTTAAACACATTGCATTAATGGAAAGGTTTTTCTCTCCTGATTCCATTGATATAAAATTTGTCAAATTTGGACGTGGGATTCAAAAGTTATGAATTAATCAAATTTAAACATCTAATAGATCTAATTCAGAAATTTAAAACAAAACTCATGCCACGCGGCGCTTTCTGATTGGAGGGTACCGCTTCGCTCAGGATCACGCTTCCGAACCGTTAGATCTAACTAAAACGCGCGGATCAGATCTGCTGTTCCTCTTCGCCTAGCTTCTAATCTCAACCACTGGATCTAGATCTAGTGGATCAAATCACTCTGACCACAACTCGGCGGCGCAAATGGTCAGAACGGCGGCGACGGCTCTGCTGGCGATGGATCGGCGAATCTAGCGAGGGTTGTGGGCAGTGGTGATGCTTACCAGTCTCGCACGTGCACGAGGAAGCTCAACATGGTCGTCGTGGGAGAGAGGGCGTGTTTCTGTGGCCGTGGGAGCTCGTCGGAGTTGAGCGCAGCGTCGGGTGCTCGATGACGAGGACGTTGGCGATGCTCTGGATCACCCTAGCATGAACCAGTTGTATCAGTGGGTGTGCAAGGCTACAGTGAACACTATTGGATCAATAAGAAGTCGAGGGGCGGTCGGGTTTGACCTCAATCGCTCGTCGGAGTTGAGCGACGGTTCTGATGTTTGCGGGCACGAACGGTGACGGCAACCTGTGTCACGAGAGAGCAAACAAAAGGCATCAGGGAACGCGCAAGGACATGCTGGTCATGTTTTTTTGAACCAGAGACAGGTGGGCGGTCGGAGCTCACCGTGATGGCTCACCGGAGTGGTTCAGAACAGCGGCGGCGCGAGCTCGATTGTGGACAGCCTAGCGGCGCTCTGTGGTTGGTGAGTGAGGGAAAACAAGCGGAGAGAGGAGGGGATCTTATAGCCGGAGCAGGGGCGGATATCACGCCCACATTCATCGTCAATTAAGAGGTTTAAAATCGCGGCAGAGGCGGGGTAAGAAACGGGCGGCGACGTGTTCATCGCGCTGTTTCTAGGAGGACGATGACGACGTGGCGATGGGGCCACTGGTCAGTGAGCACGGGGTCGAGTGGGTGCACGTGAGAGAGCGAGGGAGAGGGAATGTCCCGGGTGGGCTTAGTGGCCTAGGTCTGCTGATGGGCCAAAAGTCTGGCGCCGGCGTTTTCTTATTTCTTTATTCTTTTTTTATTTTTCTGTTTGAATTTCCTGGAAACATTTTCAAATGATTTCAAAAGCCATTTGAATTCAAATCTCTTCTGGATTTTTGTAGAGTGCAACACTCATATTTTTGGACATAAAAACATGTGGTCTCTCTGTACTAGATTGGTCCTCTTGATTAAACAAAATAAACAGTGACATAGCACTTGATTTGAATAAGTTTTAAAAATGGTTTTAAAGCCATATTTGTTTTGTAAATTTTCACCAAACTCCAACAATGCAACAAAGTAACAAGAGAGAAAGCAAGGCTTGTTTTAAAACAAATAAACTCTTCAATTGAGAGTGGCATTGGTTTAATAGTTGCTCACATAAAATAATGAGCATCAGATGCTCCTGTTTTTGAAATGGTTTTGAAATGGAACCCTAAATGATCATGGATGCATGGATGATATGCATGAGTTTTGAAACATGATTTTAGGGATGTTACAAATCTAACCCCCTTAAGGTGAATCTCGCCCTCGAGATTCAGATTGGCTAGCAAATAGGTGAGGGTGGTCTTTCCGAAGATCATCTTCTCTTTCCCATGTTGCTTCTTCTTCGGAATGATGGTTCCATTGAACTTTGCAGAATTTGATAGTCTTAGTCCGAGTAACTCTTTCTGCAGTCTCAAGAATCTTTATAGGTTTCTCTTCATAGGTGAGATCAATTTCCAATTGGACCTCTTCCAAAGGTATAGTATCCTTCAAAGAAGTCTCTTCCATTTCCGGATGGCATTTCTTAAGTTGACTCACATGAAACACATTGTGAACAGCAGACAAAGACTCTAGCAATTCAATCTCATAAGCTACTTCTCCTTTACGACTCAGAATCTTAAATGGTCCAACATATCTTGGGGCCAATTTACCTTTGACACCAAACCTCTTCACTCAACGAAGTGGTGACACTCTAAGATAAGCTCTATCACCTACTTCATAGGTGACTTCTCTACGCTTGGGATCTGCGTAGCTCTTTTGTCGGGATTGTGCTATCTTTAGTCTGTCCTTAACTAGCTTGACTTTCTCTTCAGCCTCTTTGATTAGTTATGGTCCGAACAAACTTCTTTCTCCTAGACCATTCCATAGCAATGGGGTGGTACACTTTCTCCCATAGAGAAACTCAAATGGTGCCATCTCAATACTGGCTTGATAGCTGTTATTGTAAGAGAATTCTGCATAAGGTAGACTTTCATCCCAACTGGCTCCGTAGTCTAGAGCACATGCCCTCAACATATTTTCAAGAATCTGATTGGTCCTTTCTGTCTGTCCATCAGTCTGAGGATGAAATTTAGTGCTGAATTCCAACCTCGTTCCCAATGACTCATGTAGTTGCCTACAAAAATGAGAAGTGAACTGAGTTCCCCTATCAGACACAATACTCTTGGGTACTCCATGTAGACATACAATTGTGCTCATATAGATCTTGGCTAACTTAGCACTTGTATAATTTGTTTTCACGGGTATAAAATGAGCCACTTTAGTCAAGTGATCCACTACTACCCAAATAGAATCATATCCAGACCGGTTCCTTGGCAATCCGGTGATGAAATCCATACCAATCTTGTCCCACTTCCAATCAGGAATAGTTAGTGGTTGTAACAATCCTGCTGGTTTCTGATGTTCCGCTTTCACTCTACTACATACATCACACAAAGCAATATGTTCGGCGATGTCCTTCTTGAGATTATTCCACCAAAATCTTTCCTTCATATCCATGTACATTTTGGTGTTACCCGGATGAATGGAATACGGTGAGTTGTGGGCTTCCTGTAAAATCAGTTTCCGAAGCTCCGGATATTGTGGAACACAGATACGTTTTCCATGCCATAAAGTACCCTGTTCATCTTCATGGAATCCTTTGGCTTTCCCCTTACCAATCTTTTCCTTAATCTCTTCAATTTCCTTATCTGTCTTTTGGGCTTATTTGATCTTGTCCAACAAAGTGGGTTGAACATCCAAGGACATGAGATGTCCCTCGGGCACAATCTCCAATCTAAGATCTCTGAATTGGGCACACAGGTCATCTGGTAATTCTCCCTTAGTAAGGCCATTCGCAAAAACTTTACGGCTTAGGGCATCCGCTACAACATTTGCTTTACCGGGATGGTATGGCAAACTCAAGTCATAGTCCTTGATGAGTTCTAACCATCTTCTTTGTGTCATGTCAATTTCTTTCTGGGTGAAGATATACTTCAAACTCTTGTGATCTGTGAACACTTCACATCGCTTTCCCAAAAGATAATGTCTCCATGTTTTGAGTGCATGGACAACAGAGGCTAACTCTAAATCATGAGTAGGGTAGTTCACCTCATGAGTTTTGAGTTGTCTCAAGGCATAAGACACAACTTTCCCTTCTTCCATAAGAACTGCACCTAACCCATGATGAGATGCATCACAATACACTTGGAAATCTTTCTCCAAATCTGGCAAACATAAGACTGGTGTTGTCACTAGTCTCTTCTTCAATTCTTGAAAGCTGAGTTCACAACCCTCAGTCCAATAATATTTCTTGTCTTTCTTTAGCAATTCTGTCATAGGCTTAGCTACCTTGGAGAAATTCTCAATGAACCTTCTGTAGTAACCTGCTAATCCAAGGAAACTACGAACCTCTTTCACTGACTTGGGAGATTCCCATTCAGTTACAGCTGAAACTTTAGCAGGATCAACTGCTACACCATCTCCTGACACAACGTTTCCAAGAAAACCAACTTCATTTAGCCAAAATTCACACTTGCTGAATTTGGCATACAGCTTATGCTCTCTAAGCTTCTCAAGTATAAAACGCAAATGTCCTTCGTGCTCTTCTTTGCTCTTGGAGTAGATCAAAATGTCATCGATGAAAACGACAACAAACTTATCAAGGAATTTCATGAACACCTTGTTCATCATATTCATGAAGTATGCTGGTGCATTGGTCAAACCAAATGGCATCACAGTATACTCATACAATCCATACCTTGTGGGGAAAGCTGTCTTAGGTATGTCTTGTTCCCTTATCTTGAGCTGGAAATAACCTGACCGGAGATCAATCTTTGAGAACACACAAGCTCCTTCTAACTGATCAGACAAGTCATTGATTCTTGGCAAAGGGTATTTGTTCTTGATAGTCACCTCATTGAGTGAACGGTAATCTATGCATAACCTTTGACTTCTATCTTTCTTTTCCACAAACAAAAATGGTGCTCCCCAAGATGAAGAATTTGGTTGGATAAATCCTTTCTACAACTGTTCTCCAAGCTGCTTCTTGAGTTCTTTCAACTCATCCACTGACATCTTGTACGGTCTCTTTGCTATTGGTCCAGATCCTGGTAGCAAATCAATAAGAAACTCCACATCTCTATCGGGTGGCATTCCAGGGAATTCTTCCGGAAACACATCCAGATATTCTCTCACAATTGGCACACTGTTTATGCTAACCCCCTTAAGAGAATTTAGCTTACTCCTTTTTGATTCAAAGTTGGTCTTGAATCTGATCCTTTTCTTTTCTGGAGTTGTGAGTGAGACACTATGGTTGGCACAATCTATCACTCCCTTGTGCTTAGTCATCCAGTCCATTCCCAAAATAACATCCAATCCTTGGGAGTTTAGGATTATCAAGTTAACGGGAAACTTATACTTCCCAAACTCTATGACTAGATCATGACATCCTGAATTCACTGTCATTTCTCCGCCAGGAGAACTAACTTTTATAGGACACCCAATAGTTTCTACCGATAGTTCATTTCTTTCAACAAATGCTCTTGATATGAATGAATGAGATGCACCAGTATCAAAGAGAACAAATGCTGGAACAGAATTGAGTTTGAACTTACCAGCAACAGCATCAGGTTCCTCATAAATTTCCTCCACATTGATGTGGTTCACTTGTCCCTTTTGAAAAGGGTTGGGCTTGTTGGGTCCTTCAACTTTCTTTTCTGAGAATTCATTTGCATAATGCCCCATCTTCTTGCACTTGAAACATTCAACCTGACTAAGATCCTTCTTGATAGGCTGGCTTCCACTGCCACTTCCACTTCCATTGTGGTGGCTCTTATATCCACCCTTGTGATTCTTGTACTTATCGTTGTCATAACTACGGTGGTGTTTGTTGTCATGATAACGGTTGTGGTTGTGGTGCTTGTTGAATTTCCCATGCTTGTGGGATCCAGAACTCCCACTGTCATCATAATGGGAACGCTTGTGAGATGATCCCGAGCTGTGCTTGTCAGAGTGCTTTCTCTTCCTGCTTTCAACCTGTTTCATCTTGCTCTCCAAGATGGCAGCCTTGTCACAAAGAGACTGGTATGTGGGCACATAGGCCACAACTAACTGTAGGTTCAATTCATCATTCAACCCTTCAAGAACTTTTCCTTCCTCTTAGCATTAGTGTCAACTTCATCCGGTGCATTTCGCGCCAGATTGTTAACTCCTCAATATATTCAGCCACGCTGCGGTGGCGCTGCTTCAAGTTATGGAACTCTTTCTTCTTCAAACTCATCACTCCGGATGAGATGTGAGCAGTACGGAAACCATCTTCAAAGATAGCCCATGTCACATCCGCAATGGGAGTGGTGATCTGGAAGTTATCCCACCAAGTGGCTGCTGGTCCTTCCAACAAGTGAGCTGCAAATCTGACTTTCTCTTCATCAGTACAGCCAACAGTTACCAAGTCCTTGTTCACGGAGCGTAGCCAATCATTGGCCACCATAGGATCAGTAGTTCCTGAGAACTTTGCTGGCCTTAGCCTTAAGAACCTGGTAAGCATGTCAAAACCCGGTGGGTTGTTCTGATTATTGTTGTTGTTATTATTATTATTATTGTTGTTGTTGTTGTTCTGATTCTGGATGAACATGGTCATCATTTGCATCAACTGAGTCTGAGCTATCATCATCTGCTGCATCTCAGGGGTGATGTTGTTGTTGTTGGGGTTGGGATTGGCACATCAGGGAGGCATCTGTGGTTTTCAATAAGGATAAGAATGAGATACCCATAGATGCTAACATGCACAATACATCACATAACAAATCACAATCATGCATCATAGTGGTAAAGGTTCAACAACACAGACAACAAGTTTTTGGAAAAGTAAACACACCAATAGCAAGCCATCCACATGTTGGATGGTCATTGCGACTCAATAATCAAAGACATGATAAATAAAGTTAAATGAGTAGTCATCACTACTCCTCTGCATCAACCTCCTCATCAACAAATGTAAGACCTGCATTCTCCATAGCGGTCTTGTATTCCTCGACATTGGTGGTCAAGGTCTCTACTTTGGCTTTGAGAGCCCTCTTCTGTGAACGAAGCCTCTCAATCACAGTCTACTAATGCTCGAGCTCGAAGTCCTTGGCCTCTAGTTCTGCAGTCATGTCTCGAATCCTCTTGTTCCTATCTTGGACTCGCTTCTCTTGACTCTTGAACTTTCTATCCTGACTCTCAAACTTAGCCTCCATCTCCTTGACTATCTCATCTTTCTCCATGAAGAGATTGTCCTTCTCACGAAGCTGCACCTGGAGTTCGTCATTGCTAAGCATGACGTTGGTCCTATCAGTGTCTATGTGCCTAAGAAGAACCTCTAAGTCCTGGAGGTATAGGCGAATCGGCTCCGCTGTCTCTCTCGAAGTATCCTCAAAGTCAATGGCCTCACCATCATCACCACGTCTACCAAAGGTGTGGAAGTGAGTACCTCTAACCTCTCGAGAGTGTCTCCCTAGTAAACGTCCAATCAAATCCTGCATGACTACCTCTAGGCTTCTCTCCTTGTCATCATGCATGAGCTTGAAGATGATGGCCTGCATGGCTGGCTTAGTCTGGCGTCCTGGCTGATTGACCTTGAAGCCCCAAAGGTCTTTCCTCTCAAACTTGGTGAGGGGAAGCATCATGATAGTAGGAAGAGGGAGATTGAGCAGACTAGTGAGCTCAATAATACGAGTGCCAAAACGAGTTCCCTTGAACTCTTCAGCCGTACTGATAGTAACATTAGGCATCTATTTAATAAGATAGAAAAAGTTAGAACCAACACAATTTAAGACAAATCACAAGACAAGGCATCACATGCATAACTTTGGAAATCAAAACACACAAGTCATGGCATACATGGATTCATTACAAACAACCAAGGTTCAACTTATTTTAAACAACATTTGGGAAATAAAATGATAAGTGTGGTGGTCCAACTAACGAAGTACGCTACAATCCCATCTCACTTGCCAAGTTGGCTAACAGGGCATCCCTAGAGGCAATCTGTTTATCTAGATCACATGAATCCATTGCTAAGTCTATGATATCCTTCCTTAAGCTTTGGTTGGTAGCCTCTAACTCTTGGGTATGCTTCTTTTCTTCCCTAAGGTCATTCTGGGTGTTAAGCATTCTGCACTTGATTCTACCACCAAGTTCTTTGATGGCTTTCCAAGCTGCATCCCTTGCTGAATCAAAGAATGTGGTGTGCGTCACTGAGTTGGTGACCATGCAGAATCCTGAGTCCTTGTGGTTGTCTTCCTTGTTTTTATACAAGTGAAGTTGCACCCACCAGTACTCAACTCCTTCGTCCATCACAGGAAAACCTTTGTACACAGCTGCACCATGTATTCCCATGGCAACCATGAGGTCCTTGAGAGCCTGGGGGAATTCTGCCTCACGTTCCAAAGTCATAGTCATGAGTGGTCCCTTCTTTACGGCTTCGTTGATGGAGTTCATCTACAAAATAGAGATGAGAAAGAAGATTAGAAAATTTTACGAGAAGAAAAGACAAGTGTGGAAGTTGTTAAAAATTTTCCTTAGTGCTTTCCAATCCTATGGTCATAATCCTACAGGAAACACAGTGCTCTGATACCATCTGTAAGATCCCTCCTTTGTAAAGGAAAGGATCCCTGTGATTGCAATACTAGTCCCTGGATCAATGCTAGCATCCATAGTTTAAGATGAGGTACACAGAAACAAAGGTCATTATTACAAGTCATTCCAGAGACAAACATAGTCTTTTACAAACTCCATGGCCACAGGCCTAATACAAGAGTTCAAATTTATAATAAGATAAATAAGTCGTCATCTTCATGTGCCACAGGCAAGCATGTTGAGTGTAGACTCATGACTCCTATTCATCATCATAATATCCTGCAACATCACAAGTTACAGCCATAGTGGGTCAATACATTGGAATAGTATTGGCAAGTGATACCTTAGTAGAATATTGGTGGACTAGATACTATATGCACTTTGGCTAAGTGTAGCTTAGGCTTGCTTTGCTCAAAATATGTTTTGCCTATTAGTTGAAAACACTAAGTTTTTCTTTGATAAAATCTTTCCCAAGGAACCACCAATAGACATTGGGGTCCTTCACCCTTGTTCAACCACAAGTTTTTACTTAGAAATTGGGATGAGGAGATTCTTGATAGCTTCCATGTCTTGATGCTCAAGTTGTCCAATACCAGGGACATGGCTAAGTACTTAGATTCTTACATCTGCAGAGGTTGTGCACTTTCCCCACAAGACTTGATTTTCACCAAGACAGGACCTTTCAGAAGCCTTCCCTTCGACCAAATGGACGCGTTCCAACCTATCATCCCATTACCACCAACTGTCCAAATGGCTAAGTTATTGCAACCTATATGATCCAGGAAGAGCCCATATTGCCAAGTGGCTGCACTAGAAGCTTCTTAACATATGGCATCTCAAATCCCTTTGTTCCTGGGTGGATTTCCACAAGTGAGATACACAAGGTAAACCATAGAAATGGGCCTTGTGTAACCACTCAACATAACCCATTCTTTCCATTCCACCCAGGTGTTTCATTCACTTAGTTGTTTTAATAAGCAAAAACATAGTCCAAAGACTTAGAAACATTTATCCATAGTATGAATATATAACCACCCTTGGTTGCTACTAGCTAGGCTAAGCATGGCATTGATAAGACTTAGAAATATTTCTAGCAATTCTATAACTACTAGGATTTCCCAAGAATAGCATATAGATAAAAAATAACCATGCAAGACTAGCAAAATATTTCTAATGCAAAGTTGAAAAACTTAGGAATAAAATCATAAAGCATCACTTTCCTTGGTAGTTTGGAGAGTAGCTACAATCCTCACAATCACAATCACTATTTGCACCAAAATATACACATAAAATAATAGCACCAAAATCACATACAAAATAAATACAAGCAAAAATATATGGATGCATGCATAATGACATGTGATTATTCTATACTCCAAACAAGACAAGTGCACTGTACTGAATCATAAGCAAGTTCAAAACTTGCCAAATAAACTTTATTTGAACAATAAAACATTTTTCAAATAATTAATATACCCAAATTATGCCTACAAGTGTTTCTGCAAAAACCACCATTTTAACAGAAGAAAAACTTTAAACACATTGCATTAATGGAAAGGTTTTTCTCTCCTGATTCCATTGATATAAAATTTGTCAAATTTGGACGTGGGATCCAAAAGTTATGAATTAACCAAATTTAAACATCTAATAGATCTAATTGAGAAATTTAAAACAAAACTCATGCCACGCGGCGCTTTCTGATTGGAGGGTACCGCTTCACTCAGGATCACGCTTCCGAACCGTTAGATCTAACTAAAACGCACGGCTCAGATCTGCCCGTACCTCTTCACCTAGCTTATAATCTCAACCACTGGATCTAGATCTAGTGGATGAAATCACTCTGACCACAACTCGGTGGCGCAAATGGTCAGAACGGCGGTGACGGCTCTGCCGATGATGGATCAGCGAATCTAGCGAGGGCTGGGGGCAGTGGTGATGCTTACCAGTCTCGCACGTGCATGAGGAAGCTCAACGTGGTCGTCGTGGGAGCGGGGGCGTGTTGCTGTGGCCGTGGGAGCTCGTCGGGATTGAGCGCAGCGTCGGGTGCTCGGTGACGAGGACGTTGGCGACGCTCTGGATCACCCTAGCATGAACCAGTTGTATCAGTGGGTGCGCAAGGCTACGGTGAACACTACTAGATCAAGAAGAAGTCGAGGGGAGGTCGGGTTTTACCTCAATCGCTCGTCGGAGTTTAGCGACGGTTATGATGTTTGCGGGCACGAACGGTGACGGCAACCTGGGTCACGAGAGATTAAACAAATGGCATCAGGGAACGCGCAAGGACATGCTGGTCATGTTTGTTTGAACCAGAGACAGGGGGGCAGTCGGAGCTCACCGTGATGGCTTGCCGGAGTGATTCGGAACAGCGGCGGAGCGAGCTCGATTGTGGACAGCCTAGCGGCGCTCTGTGGTTGGTGAGTGAGGGGAAACGAGCGGAGAGAGGAGGGGATCTTATAGCCGGAGCAGGGGAGGGTATCACGCACGCATTCATCATCAATTAAGAGGTTTAAAATCGCGGCAGAGGCGGGGGAAGAAACGGGCGGCGACGTGTTCATCGCACTGTTTCTGGGAGGACGATGACGACGTGGTGATGGGGCCAATGGTCAGTGATCTCGTGGTCGAGTGGGTGAGCGTGAGAGAGCGAGGGGGAGGGAATGGCCCGGGTGGGCTTAGTGGGCTAGGTCTGCTGATGGGCCAAAAGTCTGGCGCCGACCTTTTCTTATTTATTTATTCTTTTTTCTTTTTCTGTTTGAATTTACAGGAAACATTTTCAAATGATTTCAAAATCCATTTGAATTCAAATCTCTTCTGGATTTTTGTAGAGTGCAACACTCATATTTTTGGACATAAAAACATGTGGTCTCTCTGTACTAGCTTGGTCCTTTTGATGAAACAAAATAAAGAGTGACATAGCACTTGATTTGAATAAGTTTTAAAAATGGTTTTAAAGCCATATTTGTTTTGTAAATTTTCACCAAACTCCAACAATCCAACAAAGTAACAAGAAAGCAAGCAAGGCTTGTTTTAAAACAAATAAACTCTTCAATTGAGAGTGGCATTGGTTTAATAGTTGCTCACATAAAATAATGAGCATCAGATGCTCCTCTTTTTGAAATGGTTTTGAAATGGAACCCTAAATGATCATGGATGCATGGATGATATGCATGAGTTTTGAAACATGATTTTAGGGATGTTACAGGTTCTCTTTTTCTTTATAGAATAGTCCCCTTGTAATATTTATTTTATTCTTTTGTAAATAACATGTACAGGATAAATAAGGATGTAATTATACTCTTGTAAAGATTATTTATTAGTTTTGTAATTTTCATTTTGTAACTTATTGATGAATTGATTAAATGAAATGTATATTCATTTATTTAATTGTCAATCTTATATAGAGTTTCTTGTTACTATATATTGTTTCTTTATTATATCCATAAGTTACATTTTCTAACTTATACATTGAATAAATATATGAAATAAATATTCATTTACTCAATTATGTTATATTATTTAATGTTTGAGTTACTAAATATTATTTCTTGATTAAATAATATTCTCACACATAATGCTAATCCTTTTAGAAATATAAATCCAAATCTCATGTTTGAATTCAAATTCCTTTCCAAAACACATTAATCCATAAAGTCCATGTC
The DNA here is from genome assembly GCA_916181665.1 of Avena sativa. NCBI lineage: Eukaryota > Viridiplantae > Streptophyta > Magnoliopsida > Poales > Poaceae > Avena > Avena sativa. The sequence goes on along the minus strand of OV702284.1, from coordinate 177,229,224 downwards.
AAAATTTATAACAATCATCCTCCAAGGCTATTCCTAAACTTAAAGAGTGAAAGAAACTTTGATCACCTTAAGTTTTTATTTGGCGAAAATTTTACCCACATTTGTTTATAGATGAATGCATGCAATTGCACATATTCCTAAATCTACCCTTCGTTGGTTCCTAAATGCTGGGATGTTACAGTTCCGATTGTTCCTCCTGAAAAATTCTGGATCCCGGCGAAGACGAACCCTACCAGATGCTCGATCGTCCCCATCGAAGACATCCACCTCTTCATCGGCGAAACCGACTCGGGCACTAGTTCCCTGGGAGTCGGAGGAACGTCAAGACCCGCACGGACCGCCTACGAGCAGGATACGTTCACGGAAGTATCTATCTCGGATCTCTCCTCGAAGCTTGCCGACAAAGATCGGAAAAATTCAAGGCCCACCCAAATGGCCCCTGTGCAGGATATAACTATAACACCCCACTTTTATCTAATTATATATTAGGGTTTTGATTGTGCATTGCATAAGCATCATCTCTTAAAAAATGCATTGAATAACACAGAAATGCAAAAACCTAAACCCTAATCCCTCTCTTTCTATTTGCAAATCCATTCAAAAGGGTTTTGAATATTTTGAAAGTTACCAAAATAGTGGAGCCCAAATAGTGTCAAAGGGCCCCCACATAGTTTTCAACATATTTACAAAATCCTGGTATTTTGAGTTATTTAAAATAGTACTCAAATAATTTTACAAAAGAGAAACAAATTTTGGAAAAAGGAAAAAAGATCCTGGAATAAAAAAACTAGATCAAGCAAGCCATGCCGCAGCCCAGCCACCTTTCTCTCCTCTCTCCCTTTCCATTGGCCCAACCGAAGCCCACAGCCGGCCCGTAGCCCTTCTCTTCTTCCCTTTCTTATTCCTCAACGACAGAAGGACGGCGACACAGCCAAGCTACTGCGTGTCGATGTCGGCGCCGTCCCCGCCTCGCTGTGATGCCCGCTGCAAGGAGATGCACCCTACCGACGTCGTCGATGCCTATAAGACCCCCGCCGCTGCCGGACGAGCCTTATCCTCTTCCTCTCCCCCAATTTCTCCTCTGGCCGAACCCTAGCCCTCAGATCTCACCAGCGGCCAGCCATTTCCGGTCGCCCCGAGCTCCGTCAAGCATGACCTCCTGACCGCCTCGCCTTCCTCTATCTTTTGCCCCAAACGGCACATGCAGGAGAAGCTCCAGATGCCACAATCGACAGCTCCTTACCGAGTTTCGCCATCGCCATTGATGATGCTGCCGACCATCTTCGGCCTCTCTGACCCCTCCGACGCAACCACGGTGAGCTTTCGGTTCTCTGGAACCTCTTCACCCCTTCCCACTCGCTCTGGTTCAAGCTCGTGCTATGCTCTGCCGCCCTCCGCTGCAAAAGTGGTCACCGGAGCTCCTCCGGTTGCCAATAAAAAGCGGCGCCGCTACCTTTGTGCTCGCCTCGATGCCCTGGTTCGGATGGGATAGCTCATGTAGCCCTGCATGCCCTCTTTTGCCGTCCTCGGCTTCGATCTGAGGCCACCGCTGTCAACACCTGGATTTTTAATCCCAGATGCCTGTTATGCCATACATCATAATCCCAGGATTACCATTTTTGCGAGACATAATAGATTGGATATCACAGTACATCATCCATTACAAACCATACATCTCATGATCCATTCTTAATACAAATCAAGCAGCAGAATAACGTAATAATAACGATAGCGTGGGCGGAGCTCCATCTTCATGATCAGAGGCAATGCTGACGATGAGAGATGTTCCTAGTTGTCGTAACCTTCCTACTGTCCGTCCTCCTGATAGTCCTCTACATAAACTGGCCACGGGAATAGCCAGGGACAAAGACATGAGTACTCTTTAAGTACTCGCAAACTAATACTAACAAGTGAAGTGGTGGGTAATAAATATTAAGCTCTAGCTTGTTTTGCAAAAAGCCAGATTTATCTCTACTGAGTTCAGAAGCAAAGAAAGCTAGTTGAAAGTTTTATAACACCTAAGTGGGAACTTGAATTTCATATCACAACCCTGTTGTGGTCAAGTCAAAGTCATGAATCATTTCACAAGTCATTTTGAAAACATCTGACGACGAAACAGTATGGCCACTCCAACTGTCCATAACCGCGGACGCAGCTATTCGAATAGTTTGACACTCTGCAGAGGTGGTACACTTTCACCACAACATTTGATACGTCCGTTAGGAACAATCCTGTATTCATCATACTCAGTATGCGGATAATCAATCCTAACCTTTCAATTACACGCCGTAGTATAGGCACCTCTCCTGTGAGGTTGGCCTCCCAACAATGACCAACTGTCATCTTGGGAACTGCACATGTGGACAATCTTCACAAGGTAGCCTCAGCTCAAACCTTGGCCGCAAGGGAACCCATACTAAGGTATATAAATTTCCAGTTAAGCCCTACCCAAATTTCGGGTATTGTGGTTGTACGGTAAAATTGGAATGGTATCGCATCCATATAACCATCAGTTTTGTAAAGGGCTAAGGCTCATGCCTTAACATTTTCATCATCAAAATCATCTGGTGTTCAAGAACACATGTCAAAACATTTCAGTAGAATGACTCATCATTCTAAGGTTTTCATAACCATTTTCACCAAGTATTCCCATATAAAGTTGATCAAGTTTTATGCTTAGCACTAGCATCTACAAGTGGAGGTAAGCACTAATGAGGAGTGTTAAACAAGTGTATCTTATCTAAGTTCAATCTCATGCCTCAGGATGACATCAAGATTATGCTCTTTATGTTACCTTTAAATAATCTTTCCAAGCTCTACAAACCACTAAGTAAACTCTAACAAAAAGCTTTGATAAAGAAATAAAATAACTAAGTTTGCAAATAAAACTAGGATTATGTGTCATCAAGTGGGTATAACCAAGGCATGCCTAATGCATTGCATAAATCATATAGTTTTCCCAGTTGCAAGTGTTAGCTTGCTCAGTTAGTAGCTTGCCTTGTGTAGAGCAGTGGTTGAAGTTCTCCTCGGCTTCTTCCTCGTAGTATTCTCCTTCCTCCTCGTATCCTTGGTTGGTACTACCGTCTATAAATAAATACGAGGTACACAATCACCAAACAATACTTAACTACTTTTATTTATCAAACCAAGGTTTTCACTAGATGATCTAGCATCATCACAAATATTACATCATCAAAGAACTTATCTTATTTATTTTATTTTTGAAAAGTAATTTCTACTCATTGAAAAACTACTTAAGATTTAATATTATCCAACTCAAACATGGGATCATGTTGACACATGTCATCACCACATATTTTAGTACTTGGGAATGTGATTTAAAGTGGTGTCACAATTTAACAAGGTTTAACCTTTTTATTTTAATTAATTAAAGTGACTAGAATGGCCTATGGGGCATTCTTTTATTGCTTGTCCAATATTTTTGCAAGTAAACCTAGATATTTTTATATATTCTGAAAGGTCTTGTTAAATATGATTTTTCAGAGTTGGAATCAACTCAAAAGCTTTCATGGTTGAATTTTGAAAAAAAATGAATGCAGAAAAGCTTCTGCGTTCTGATTTTTACTATAGATGATATGCAGTTCCAAATGGTTTGAATCCAACGGTCTTGGATTAAGAACTCTAGTACCTTCCTAACAAAATTGGTTTCATGCAATTTGTTTTAGTGAATCGAGCTGGGTTGATTTTTGAATCTAGGTACAGAACTAAGTTTGAAACTAAATTAATAAACCTAAATTTGAAGTACTTGGTTGCGCGGGAGGTTAGCTGGGCCGAAGCGGTACGGGATGATCTATATCGTACGATTAAACTCTTATCCAACGGCTGTGACCTATCATCTCTGTCGGGTAACGCCGGCAGGACAGAACCCTAGCGCGGCCAGTGGGGGTCTACGGGGGATCACCGGGGCTCAGGTGAGGGTCGACAATGGGGGAGAACGACGAAGTCGACGACGGCGAACCTCTTGGTATCAGCGGCTTCTCCTAGGGTGGCTCCAATAAACGGCTCCTTTCTTCCTTCTCCGCGGCAGACTCCGGCCAAATTCCGGCGATGTGCTTCTCTCCTTGCTCCGGGAGTGAGGTGGGGTGCTTCTGATAGAGAGGGGAGTGAGATGGTGTGAAGAAATCGAGCGGGGATGGCCTCTATTTATAGTGCAACGAGGGGACCAAAGGGCGCGAGCTGAGCTCGTCGGTGTCGTCGGCATAGCGAGCTAAAGGCATGGGCGACGATAGGGGATGGTGTTGTGCTCCCTAGCGAAGCTCAATGGCATGGTTACGCGATGTGGCGTGGTACAAGATGCTCAGAACACTGCGATGCTCTGGGCGGGTCCGACAGCTATTTTAATGGCGCACAGGCTCTCCTGGTCATGCGGCGACGAACGGGCGTGTCTGTGGGGTTGCTGGGATGGTGGTGATCGTGCTCGCACATGGCGAGGGCGGCGCGCGGTCTGTGGGCGTGTGTAGCGGGTGGCACAACCATATTGAACATCCCAGCATTTAGGAACCAACGAAGGGTAGATTTAGGAATTTGTGATATTGCATGCATTCATATGTTAAATGTGGGTATATTTTTCACCAAATAAAAATCTAAAGTGATCAAAGTTTCTTTCATGCTTTGAGATTAGGTATAATCTTGAAGGATGATTTTTATAGACTTTGATATGATCTTTGTGGATTAGAGTGTTTTGGGAAATGAAATTTGAATTTAAAACTTGAGTGTTTGAATTATAATTCAAAAGGATTTAGAATTATTTTTGAGTATTTTGATTTAGTCAAGAGAAGATCATATTAGCTCAAACCTTAATTAAATAACATAATCAATACAATAAATATTTATTCCATAACTTCAATAAATAAGTTAAAAAATGTAACTTCTGAAAATGAGCAACAAACTTTACAATAGTAAATAAATAAAATAATAATCTTTATATATTGAATAATACTATAATCTTTATTACAAAAGAATAAATTAAAAAATTACAAAGGAATAAAAGAAGTATTACAAGTGACTATTCTACAAAGAAAAAAAGAAAAACCTAAACTAAAGTCTTGATCTCCAAGTCTGGTACCTGCAAAACAAACACAAACAAAAAGAAATAAAGTTAAGGTTAAAATTATTTTACTCTCAGACTTGACAGTGAGTTGCACTGTTCAAGGTTCATCATGGAGTAATCTTTTAAGGGGAAGTTTCACCAATATGAAAGAATATATATTTCATAATTTTAAGCCATAAGTCAAATCAACAGCAAGGAGGGGAAAGTTTCACCAGCCAAGTAGATGTAACCAGATAAAAGTAACTTCACATCCAGAGCATATCCACAAGGTGTGCAGCAGACACACAAGCAGCACACACACCAAACTGCATGGTGTGTGCTATCAGCCCAGCAGCAGCACCTCAATCACAAAAAATTGCTCAGCACAGCCGTGGGCAAGCCAACCCCACACCATTTTCTTGTTCATACACACCAAGAACAGAAGCCCGGCTAAACCAAGCCAAAAACAAGCAAGATCACACGAACTAAACCCTGGATCATCGCACCAATATGGTGACATAAGGAGGGGGTAGAACAAGTGGATAGCAAGGACAAGATCAAGCCACCAGGATCAAAGCTAACCATCAGCAGTAATCCACATCAAGTCACCACTCAACAGGTTTAAGGATCATCAATACATGATCCAACTCATCGGATATTGAATTAACAGAGGGATTTGAACCCTAAGCAGAATAAATAATCCTAATCAGGATATGACACTAGCCAGGAATGGCCACTACCAACATTTAGCATGAGATGGCCTAGCACAGAGAGCACGAGGGGAAGAAGAACAACTTATCGAAGGTCCTCGTTGTAGATTAGAAGAGGAAGCAAAGGGTCGACGACGAACACGGGGAGCACCCCAAGGGGGTGCTGCGACCCACACCACACCGAGGCGGCGACCATAGCCACGCCTGGAGGCGAGGAGCACCACCACAGCACACGGCAGCAACGGCGGCGACAGCAACCACATCACCCCAAACCCTAGGGTTTGGGATGAGGCTAGTTTGGCCACGGTAAAGCTCCATAGCCAAATCGAATTGGGCAGAAGGGTAGCGCATGGTCAACAACCTCGCCCTGTATCACGGCAGCGGCAAGGGAGGACCACGGCGGCGAACAGATGTAGAGGTCCCAACCTTTAATAAGGTAGAGATCCCTGTGTTTACAATGCTAGTCCATGGATCAATAGCTAGCATCCACAGTTTAAGATGTAATATCAAGAAACAAAGGTCATAATACAATTTTATAACCAGGAATAAAATAATTCATTACATCTTACATAGATCATTTGGCTATCTCATTACAATGCAGCAGAAATAACTATAGCATGGAGTCCTTCATCTTCAAAGTGCCACATGCAATGATGTTGGTTGTAGACTTGTAATCCTATTCAACACACTTCACAAACATCAAACAAACCCGCAACATAATAAGTTACAGCCACAAGGGTCAATACATTTGAATTGTATTGGCAAGTGATACTATGGTAGAGTAGTGGTATCTATCATCTATATGCTTTTGGCTAGTGGGGCTTAGGCTTACTTTGCTCAAAATATATTTTCCTTATCATTTGAAAACACTAAGTTTTTGTTTGACAAAATCACCCAAGGCATCTACCAATCAAAGATTGAAGATCCTTTAACCCTTGTTCAACCACAAGTTTTTAACTTAGAAATTGGGATGAGGAGATCCTTGATAGCTTCCATGTCCTGATGCTCAACTTGTCCATTGTCGGGGACACGACTAAGTACTTAGATTCTTCCTTCTCGAGAAGTGGTGCACTTTCCCCACAAGACTCGACATGCATCGAGACAGGATCTTTCAGAAGCCTTCCCTTAGACCAAAATGGACGCTTTCCCAAACCTATCACCCCCTACCACCAACTGTCCATCTGGCTAAGTTATTGCAACCAATATGATCCAGGCAGAGCCCATATTTCCAAGTGGCTGCACTTGAAGCTTCTCAACATTTGAATCTCAAATCTCTTTGTTCTTCGGTGGCTTTCCACAAGTGAGATACACTAGGGTAGGCCATAAATATGGGGCCCTATGTAACCACTCAACATAACCCATTCACAACCATTCCACCCAAGTGATTCATTCACATAGTTGTTTTATTAAACAAAACACAAGTCATTGACTTAGAAATATTTCATAGCATGAATAGAATCCACCCTTGTTTTCTACTAGCTAAGCTAAGCATGATATTAGTAGGGATCTTAACTTAGTGAAAATTCTACTAAGGCATCATCTACTAGGATTTCACATTGCAAAGTTAACACATAGAAAATTCCATGCAAGTCCTACTTAGAAATATCACTAATGCATAGTGAAAATAATGGGACAAAAGTATGAAGCACCACTTTACTTTTTAGTAGAGAATATAGATTCACTCCTTGATCTTTCAAATGTCACACTCTTCAAGGTTCACTACAATTCAATCAAGCAAGGCAGAATTTCAAAACTAACATTCAAACAATTCATCACATACAATAAAGAAAACAAAACAAAGCATGCAAGCATGCAAAATATTATTTTATTAGGAAAGTTGGTCTCTAATATGTTATAAACATTTTAAAATACTTATTTGTCATTTATAAAAGTGGCAAGGTCATTTGAAAACACGTTAGTAAAAATGGCCACTTAAATCCCTTTTGTTTTGCTAGAAATGATTTAAACCAAAGTAATAATTTCTAGTGTCTGACAAATATATTTTTAAACACAAATGTTAGTGTTTTAAGGTCAAGTGTTTAATATTAAACCATTTGCAAAAGGTTTTTACCTAAAAACCATTTTTAAATCAAAGCAATATTTTATTTTGTTGGAAATGCCTTTAAACAAAGTAATAATTTTCTAGGGTTCACCAAATATATTTTTAAATCCTAAAACTTGGTGTTTAAGGTAATAGAGTTTAAATCAAACCATTTTCAAAAGGTTTTACTCAAAAAGCATTTTTTAACCATAATCAACATTTTTATTTAACTAGAAATGCTTTTATTCAAAGATTTATTCCTTAGTATCACAAAATATACTTTTAAATCTACAAGTTGGTTTTATGGTCAGTAGGTTAAAAAACCATTTACAAAAGATTTTACCCTAAAAACATTTTTAGAATAATTTTTATACTCAAATTAGGCCTACACATGTTTCTGCAAAAACAACCAATTTTACAGAAGCAAATCACTAAGAAAAGGGCATGATTGGATAGTATTCTTTTTCCTGATTCCAATGATATAAAGGTTACAAATTTTGGACGTGTAGATTAAAAGTTATGAATTTTACAAATCTAAACATCTAATAGGATAGTTTTTGTTTTTAAAACAAAACACTGGCCACGCGTCATGTTTCAATTGGCTGAAAACGTTCCGTGTGGATCAATCGATACAGACCGTAGGATTTAAGTGATATCATACAATTTAGATCTAACATACCCCTTCGTTTAAGTGGATCTATTGCATCCATCAGATTAACATCTAACGGTCTGAAATGACTTAACCAAACTCTGGCGGCACTCGACGGTGGAGCGCGGCGGCGACGATCGGCCAGAAGCGTTCCAGTGAAACCAGGAAGCGCGAGAGAGGGAGGAGTAGCTCACTAGATTCGCAGGAAGGTGATGACACTCAACGTGTCCGTGCTTGGCGAAGGGGCACACGGGGATGATGGTAATTCCTCGCCGGAGTTGCTCACTGTTCGGGCATGCACGGTCGTTGTCGGGGGCGAGCTCCTAGGGCATAAGAAGGCAAGGCAGCATGTCAGGGAGATGTGCACGGTTGCAGAGGTTGTGAGGGGACCTACCAGAGGACAGGGGGCGCGATGAATCGTCGGTAGCCTCTCAACGGAGTTCAAGCAGTCAACGGTGGCGAGGAGGCATCGTTGTTGTCGAGCCTCTAGGGCTTGCGCGAGCGAGTGGGTGGTACTGGGAGGTGCAGGGGAAGATGGGGAACGAGATCGTGGAAATTAGGAGGCAAGAGGAGGGTCGACGTCGTCGGAATCGGCCGATGAGCTCGTCGAAGCAGAGAGGGTTTGAGGTTGCAATTGCAGCAGCCTGGTGGTCAAGAGGTGTTGGCGACCGAGGGGAAATGGAGAGGGGGACTAGGCTCTTAAATGTGCATGATCACTGATGGAGTTACTCGCGGCATCAACGCGAATTAACGCCTGGTGTAAACAGCAGAAACGGCGACGAGGTTTGGGGAAGAACAGGTCTGCGGGTGGAAGAGATGATCTGGCATGTGGGGCAACATCGTCAGCGAGAGAGAGGGGAAAACGGTGGGGCCTCGCGTTCAGTGACTGAGCGGGTGCGCGTTTGAGTGAAAGAAAACGTTTTGGGGAGAGAGAGGTGGGCTTCTGCTAGGCTAGATGGGCTGGGCTGCTTCTTTTTATTTTTTTCTTCTGTTTTCTTTTTCGTTTTCCATTTTGATTTTCTGTTTTGAATTTTCAAACTACCATTTGAATTCAGATTTCTTTTTCAAATATTTTCCAAATATTCAGTATGTTTCTATACTATTTTAAATATGTATTTAAAGACCATTTTAGAATAGTTATTTTATTCATTTATGGTTTATTATTTATTTATAATAGACATTTGCCTTTATTTAAATAAGATTTTAATTATATTTTCAAACTCTTATTTGAATTCTAATTTCCACCAAACCCTTTTTAGTAGGTTTTATTTATTCCATAGTGCAAATAATTCACTTGAATTATTATTTAAAATATTTTAATATGATTTATCAATCATTTAAATTGGGCAATTGTCTTTATTCAAATAAAATCCAATATGGTTTTAAATCCATATAAATTTTATTTAAATAATTCTTTTTAAGTTAATTTGGATAACTTTTTAATCCATTTTATGTAACATCCAAAAAATACTAAACTTGGATCATCAAAATCTAATCATCAAATTTAGGATTAACAAAAACTTTTCTAAATAAAAATATGAAGGCATGCATATGTGTATGAATTCCAATTTGGATTCTTTTGAATTGCCTTGTTTATGTGTTTCTTTGCTTGTAAAAGGATTCTTAGGTGAAATAAACCTCATCTAAACAATCCCCACACTTTTCCCAAAGACAAATAAATCAAAACAAACAAAATAAGGGAATGGTCATTTTGGCCAATTTAACTCCCATGCCTACTTTGGTTGTCCCTAACTTTCAAAACTTAACAGAAACTTGTTTGGATCTTTATACCCCTTGATAGTACTCATAAAAATTACCAAGGCCCACTTTTTGATCATCCAAAAACATTTGAATGCATAGTTTAAAGGACAGTTCAAAATTGAATCTTTATCATATGGGAAGATCCCACTTTTTCAAAAACCACTCAAACAAGCTCAACTTTCAAAACCCAAGCATCCATAGACTCACCAGCACATGCCTAGCACACCCATCAAAAGTATTTTCAAAATTCAAAACTTGAATTCATGCGGCCATTTCACCAAACACCTTGCTGATGCAAATCAATCAAATCCTAAACACTATAGTGAGCAGTGATTCTTGCCTAACTTGTCCCCTCTCTAGCTCACAGCAACCTCAGTAGTCATCTAGCAAACTTAACCAAGCTCTAGCCCCACTGTAAGCTTGGCAATGTCATCAATGGTGAACAGCCGAAGCCACCCATGTCACCCCAGTGTGGACAACAAGCTAGGAGAAGACCTAGCCGTGCAAACCTTGGCTGGGAGGTAGCCCATGCCTCACCGCCTCCTCTCGACCAGCCCTGCCTCGCAGACAGCGACCAAAACTGCCAGGAACGCCACGCCCGTGCCTCTGTCAACCATGCCGAGCATGCGCCAGAGCGCCACGCTCGACAGACGCCCACAGACCGCGCGCCACCCTCGCCGCGTGCATACAAGATCACCACCGTCCCAGGAGACCGCCAGACATGCCCATTTCACCGCCCGTGCCCCGTAGCCACCGCTCGCCGTCGAAGACGCCGCCTCTACCTCATAGAGCATCGAGTGTTCTAGACCGTTTGCCACAGCCCCTACACGCGCATTAAAGCCATAGAGCATCGCCAGGAGACCACCGCCGGCCATGCCTCTAGCATCCCGTGGCCATGTCGCCACCGTCGCCTGCCCATCCCGTTCGATCTCGTCGTCGAGACTATAAATAGAGGCCTCCCCCGCTCAAACTCTTTACACCATCTCACTCCCCTCTCCTCACTGATCGTTCCACCCCGTTCCCGGAGCAAGTCGAGCAGCGCATCGTCGGAATTTCACCGGACCCCGCCGCTGCTGGAGAAGAAGGGAGCCAGCGATTGGAGCCGCCCCAGGAGAAGCTTACGGTACCAGGAGGTTCGCCGTCGTCGACTTCGTCATTCGCCCTCCTCGCCTACCCTCGTATGAGCCCCGGTGAGCCTCCCATGACCTCCATCTGCCGCGTTAGGGTTCTGTCTCGCCGGCGCTGCCCGACGTGGACGATGAACCAGGGCCGTTAGATTAGAACTAGATCCCACGGTACACATTGCCCCGTACCGCTTCGCAACCCCTGTCTCAATGACATGTGGGGACAGCCACTTAACCAGTCCACGTAAGCGCTGTGCTTAGCAGGCCGGCCCAGCATCATTTCCCGCGCAGCCCACTCATTTGAATTTGGGTTTTTCCATTTTCATTCAAACACAGTTCTGTACCTAGTTTCACAAATCAACCCAGCTCGATTAAGTGGACCAAATTGAATGAAACCAATTTTGTTAGAAAGGTCTTGAAATGCTGAATCCAAGCCCGTTGGATTCAAATCATTTGGATATGTATATCATCCTTGGTAAAAATAACAAGGCAGAAGCTTTTCTGCATTCAAATTTTTTTCAAATTTAAACCATAATAGCTTTTGAGTTGATTCCAACTCTCAAAAATCACATTTAATCATACCTTTCAGAATATATAAAAATATATGGGTTTACTTACAGAAATAATGTTCAAGTAATAAAAGAATGCCACATAGGCATTTCTAGTCACTTATTTTAATTAAAATAAAGGGTTAAACCTTACTAAATTGTGACACCACCTTAAATCACATTCCCATGGACTAAAATATGTGGTGATGACATGTGTCAACATGATCCCATGTTTGGTTTGGATAATATTAAATCTTAAGTAGTTTTTCAATGAGTAGAAATTACTTTTCTAAAAATAAAATCATTAGGTCAAATGCTCTAGTCTTGTAATGTTAGTGATGATGCTAGATCATCTATAGAACCCCTTTGTGTGATGATTTCAAGTAGTTAAGTATTTTTTGGTGATTGTGTACCTCGTATTTATTCATAGACGCTAGTACCGACCAAGGATACGATGAGGAAGGAGGATACTACGAAGAAGAAGCCGAGGAGAACTTCAACCACTACTCTGCACAAGGCAAGCCTATACTTGCAAGCTATTAACTTAGCAAGCTTATACTGATACTGATGCAATCCTTACTAATCAAGTGGACCTATGCAAGCTAATACTTGCTTGTTACTATGCCAACTATATGCCTTAAGCATATGTGATCATACCCACTTGATACCGAATCCTAGTTTTACTTGCAAGCTTTCTACTTTATTTCTTTATCAAAGCTTTTACCTGGAGTGTACTAAAGTAACTTGTAGATTCTAGAAAGATAACTGAAGGTTGCATAAAGAGCATAAAATTTGGCGTAAGCTAGATAATCTCTATGTCATCCTAAGGCATGAGATGGTACTTAGTTGAAACTCCACTAGTTTACCACCCCTCATTAGTAGTCACCCCCTTGTGTAGATGCTAGTGCTAAGCATAAAACTTGATCTACTTTAGATGGGGATACTTGGTTAAAAATTTTATGAAAACCTTAGAATGATGGATCATTCTACTGAGATGTTTTGACATGTTTTTCCGAACACCAGATGATTCAGGATGATGAAAATGTTGAGGCATGAGCCTTAGCCCTTTACAAAACTGATGCTGGTATGGATGCGATACCATTCCAATTTTACCGTATAACCACAATACGCGAAGATTGGGTAGGGCTTGACTGGAAACTTATATACCTTAGTATTAGTTACCTCACGGCCAAGGTTGGAGCTGAGGCTACCTTGTGAAGATTGTCCACCTGTGCAGTACCCAAGATGACAGTTGGTCATGGTTGGGAGGCCAAACTCACAGGAGAGGTGCTTATACTAGGGCGTGTAATTGAAAGGTTAGGATTGATTATCCGCATACTGAGTATGGTGAATTCAGGATTTGTTCCTGACGGATGTATCAAATGTTGTGGTGAAAGTGTACAATCTCTGCAGAGTGTCAAACTATTCGAATAGCCGCATCCGTGGTTATGGATAGTTGGAGTGGCCATACTGTTCCCCCATCAGATGTTTTCAAAATGACTTGTGAAATGACTTGAGACTTTAAATTGACCACAACAGAGTTGTGGCATGAGATACAAGTTCCCACTTAGGTGTTATAAAATTTGATTAGCTTTCTCTTGCCCCTGAACTTAGTAGAGGTAAATCTGGCTTTTTGCAAAACAACCCTAGAGCTTAGTGTCCTATTACAAAAACCCCCTTCACTTATTAGTACTAGTTTGCGAGTACTTAAAGAGTACTCATGGCTTTGTCCCTGGCTATTCCCGTGGCAGACTATGAAGAGGAGTACCAGGATGATGGACCCCAGGAAGGTTACGACAACTAGGATCATCTCCCATCGTCAGCATTTCCTGTGACCCCGAAGATGGAGCTTCGCCTACGCTACCTTTATTATTACGTATTTCCGCTACTTGAGTTGTATTAAGAACTGGATCATGAGATCCTTATTTGTGTAAGACCTTATGTATGGTTTGTAAATGATGAGGTACTGTGGTATCCAATTCTGTTATGTCTCGCAAAAATGGTAATCCTGGGATTGCGATGTATGGCATAACAGGCATCTGGGATTAAAAATCCGGGTGTTGACAAGTTGGTATCAGAGCCATGCTGACCATAGGAGACCCTAGTTAGACTGGACATTTGAATCAAAAACTTAATTTCAAAACCAACGGAAGCAAATATTTACAAAAACTTATTCCCATTCTTATTACTTTGATTCTTTCATGAAAATTCATGTTCCTCAAAAACTCTTGCAAAATACATAAAATTTGACACACTTGATCACTCTACTAACTTACTCATCCTATATTCTTAATAGATGGACGTGAAGTACAACAAGTTTTATCAGTTGGGGAATGGAGGAGACCTTATCTTTGAGAGGGATTTGGACTAGCTTTCGGAACTTTTGGAGCGTCCGCACCCAGAGTTCTTCGGAACTCAGCTCAATGATCAAGGAGGACAACATCTGCAGTGGCTAATTGTTGCAAGTCTCCAAGGAAAGATTGAACCTCCCACTGCTGAGGGAATTCAGTTTACCTTAAGAGAGAACAACTAGCTCGATGGACTTGCCAGGGCCATGCAGGAAGCTCTTACCTGTCTGTGTGGGCAGGGTATCAACTAGATCAAGGGAACCCGCTTTGAGTTTTGCCCAAGGCGTGATGCTAATGGGAAACCACTGGAATCCCCATACCACCACGAGCTGAAGACTCAGTTGAACCACCTCAGCTTCATGATGTACGATCGTCAGCAGGAATTAGACAATTGCCGTGACTACTCCAACCACAAGTCCGCCATCATCAAGACGAAGGATCAAACCATCGCCATCCTAGCAAAGGATCGCAAGTCTCGCCGCCATCAGCTCGACAAGAAGGAGCGCATTAGTGCTCGTCTTCGCCACCGTATCTCAGCTTTGGAGGAGACCATCCACGAGAGAGACATGCAGTTGGAGGAAAGGGAGAATGCCGGAGAGGATCTTCGTGGAGACCCCTACTCCTATCTCAGCGATGATGATGATTTTCTAGAGGATCAGGCTATGGACTTTTTCACCGATTAGGAGGATTTCACCTTCATCAATGACGACGATGATGATGAGGATGACGACTACACCAACTCCGAGGAGTAGTAGCACTTGAGCACTAGCGTAGTGAGTAGTATTCGATCCAACTGTATTGTAGTTTCCAGAATGGTTCCTAAAACCATCTGTTTACCTTTGTTGTGGTGTGTGTTGTATCGTGTGCTTTGAGTGAATGAATGAAAAGAAAGTGCTAGAAAATCTGTGTCAAACTTTAAAAAAATTCAAAGTCCCAGAACCTTAGAAATTTCCCTCTTTTCTCATGATCTATCTCAATCTTCAGATGCCATGCGGAGGAAGTGGTTCATCCTCGGACCCGATGTTGTAGATCCTGCAAATGTTGGTTTCTGACCGTGAAGCTGAAAGAGCCGAACTTCAAGCCAACCTAGCCACCCTTCAGCAGATAGCTCAGCTAGCCCACAACAACCAAGGCCAAGGAAATCAAGACAACCATGGATCTAAGCTCAAGAATTTCCAGAATACCAACCTGCCTGTTTTCACTAAGTCAGAAGAGCCCCTAGATGCCGATGATTGGCTATAAACCATGGAAAATCACCTAGAAGTCACCGGAGTGGAAGCCAACGAGAAAGTTCTGTTCGCCACCCACTATCTAGCCGGAGATTCCAGAGCATGGTGGAACAGAGTTCGTGCAATGACCGGAGGACAGATGATGACCTGGGAAGGATTCAAAGTCAAGTTCAGTAGAACCCATGTGCCACCGGGTTTGATCAAGAGAATGAGAGATGAGTTCAGAGAACTGAAGCAAGGACGGATGACTGTAGTGGAATACCGTGACAAAATTTTGTCATTAGCTCGGTATGCCCCGGATGAGATTGACACGGAAGCCAAGAAGAAAGAGAGATTCCTCAATGGTCTGCACGATGAGATGCAGACTGTGTTGGTCAATATCCCCTTTGCGGATATTGAAGCCCTTGTCGACTCTGCCATCCAGATGGAAGGAAAGATCAACCAAGCCAATGAGAACCGCAAGCGTCGCATGATGCATCAGCCAGGAACCCATCAGACCCCAAAGTACCGCCCCAACCCATCTCCAGGATTTGCCCCGAGAACCAACAGACCCTTGATGAACCATCCGACCTATCCCAACCGTGGAAACCCGAGGCCCGGAGGAAATCACAACAACCCCGGAAACTCTAGCAATTTCAACCGTGCCCCACCCAAGTTCAACAACAATGCTACCGCCAACACCAACACTGCCCCGAGGACTGGAAGCAATGTTGTGCCTGTTGCAGCAAAGGACAAGTCGCAGGTAACTTGTTATGACTCTGGAAATAAGGGTCACTACTCCAACGAGTGCCCCAACAAGAAGAATGCCGCAGCCCCCAATGCTAATGCCCCAGCTTAGCAGCAGCGTCGTGTTCAGCCCGGAAGAAGGTTTGCCCTAGGGAATTCACTCAACCGCAACGGCCGTCTTTTTCCCATGCATGCTGAAGAAGCTCAGGAAGCGCCAGACGTCGTGCTAGGTATGTTTTCTGTTAATTCAGTACTTGCTCGAGTGTTGTTTGATTCTGGTGCATCGCACTCATTTGTCACCGAAGAATATGCATGCACTAGTAAAATCCAACCAACCAAACTGAAGCATGTTATGATCGTTCAAATCCCCGAAACAACCACCAAGGCTAGGCAAATTTGCAAAGTCGTCCCAATCCGAATCCATGGCATAGATTTTTATGCTAATCTGATAGTACTCGGAACTAAAGGTTTGGAAGTAGTACTAGGAATGGATTGTATGTCCAAACATAAAGGATTGATTGACTGTGCCAAGAAAGCCATAACCATGACCAGTACAACCGGAATATCAGTCGAGCATATATCTGAAACCTTACCTCGCCAATTCAAGTGCAACAAGAGTATAGCCCAACCTACCATTGACCAAGTCCGGATAGTCTACGAATACCCCGATGTATTTCCAGATGTTTTGCCCGGTATGCCCCCAGATCGGGATATCGAGTTTATCATTGAACTAATCCCCGAAACTGGACCCATAGCCTAGAGACTATATAGTATGAACACGTCGGAACTAGAAGAACTGAAGAAGCAACTGGATGCCATGTTGGAAATTGGATTGATTCAACCAAGTGCATCACCATGGAGGTCACCCGTTTTGTTCGTGGACAAGAAAGATGGAGGTAACCTTTTGTGTAGGATTATCGAAAGTTGAATGATGTCACCGTCAAAAACAAGTACCCGTTGCCCAAGATAGAAGATTATTTTGATCAGTTGACCGGTGCCAAAGTGTTTTCTAAGATCGATCTTAGAACTGGTTATCATCAACTCAAAATTCATGCAGAGGATATTCCAAATACTACCTTTACCACCAGATATGGATTATATGAATATACCGTTATGTCTTTTGGATTAACCAATGCCCCCGCTTATTTCATGAATCTCATGAATAAGATTTTTATGGAATTCCTGGATAAGTTTGTCGTTGTTTTCATCGATGACATACTGATTTATTCCAAATCGGAAGAAGAACATGAGCTACACCTAAGGACCATTCTTGGAACCCTTAGAGAGCATCATTGTATGCCAAGTTTAGCAAATGTGAATTCTGGTTACAGGAGGTAGGATTCCTCGGTCACATTGTATCAGCCGGAGGAATTGCCGTGGACCCTGCAAAGGTGAAAGATGTCGAAGATTGTCAAGCCCCAACTACTCAAACCCAAGTTCGTGCATTTATTGGATTGGCGGGATACTACCGCAAGTTCGTAGAAGGATTCTCGAGTATCACCAGACCCTTGACCCAATTGCTGAAGAAGGACAAGAAGTTTGAATGGACGGACAAATGTGAAGCGAGTTTTCAAGAACTCAAGAGGAGATTGATTTCAGCCCCAATCCTAATCATGCCGGATATCACGAAGCCCTTCGACGTGTATTGTGATGCATCCAAGATCGGTCTCGGATGTGTGCTAATGCAAGAAGGCAAAGTCATATCTTATCTATCTCGACAACTGAAGCAACATGAGAAAATTTACCCAACCCATGACCTCGAACTCGCAGCCGTAGTTCTAGCCCTGAAGACATGGAGGCATTACCTGATGGGAAACCGTTGTGAGATTTATTCGGATCACAAGAGCCTTAAGTATATATTCACTCATAAGGAGTTGAATATGAGACAGAGAAGATGGATTGAGATAATCAAGGATTACGATCTGGACATTCACTATCACCCTAGTAAAGCCAATGTGGTAGACGATGCCCTTAGCAGATTACCGTGCCACTTGAACTCCATGATTTTGAAGGAGCAACCAAGATTGCACAAAGAGATGGGAGATTTTCGAATGGAATTAGTAAGTGAAGGATTTTTGGCTAGCATAGAACTTCAGCCCACTTTGATCAGCCAGATCAAATAGGCGCAGAAAGGAAATGCTAGTATCGACGGAATCAAGCATTGTATTGGTATAGGCAAGGTACCCGGATTCACAGAAGACGAAGAAGGAGTTCTTTATTACAAAGTACGCCTGTGTGTACCAGCAGATTCTGAGTTGAAAGAAGTGATTCTGAAGGAAGCTCATGATACTCTTTATTCTATCCACCCCGGAGGAACGAAGATGTATCAAGATTTGAAAGAGCAATTTTGGTGGCATAAGATGAAGAGAGAAATCGGAAGCTATATCGCCAAGTGTGATATATGTCAGCGAGTCAAGGCAGGACATCAAAGACCTGCTGGATTGTTGCAACCATTGCAGATTCCGGAATGGAAATGGGATTCCGTTGGAATGGACTTTATCACCGGATTGCCTACATCTAGTAGGGGAAATGACTCTATCTGGGTCATAGTGGACAGATTGTCCAAAGTCGCCCATTTCTTACCAGTCAAGACCACATATCAGAGTTCGAAGCTAGCGGAGTTATACATCGCTAGAATCGTTAGTTTGCACGGAGTCCCCAAGAACATCGTGTCAGATCGAGGAACTCAGTTTACCTCGAGATTCTGGAAGAAATTCCAAGAAGGTTTAGGAACCCGCCTAGATTTTAGCACCGCATATCACCCCCAGACCGATGGACAAATAGAGCGAGTAAATCAAATACTCGAAGACATGTTAAGAGCATGTGTGTTAGAATATGTATCTAAGTAGGAAGACTGTCTGCCGTTTGTAGAATTTACATACAACAACAGTTATCAAGCTAGTTTGCAATTGTCCCCATTTGAATTCATGTATGGAAGGAAGTGTAGGACCCCTTTGAACTGGTCAGAAGTAGGAGAGAGTCGGATTTTCGGACCTGACATCCTACGAGAAGCAGAAGAGAAGGTTCACAAGATTCGTGAGCACCTCAAGACAGCCCAGTCCAGACAGAAAAGTTACGCCGACAAGATACGTCGAGACCTCGCCTTCAACATAGGAGATTTTGTGTATCTAAAGGTGTCGCCATTGAAGGGAATGCAGCCTTTCCAACTCAAAGGAAAGTTAGCCCCCAGATATATCGGACCCTTCAAGATTCTGAACCGTCGAGGAGAAGTGTCGTATCAATTGGAACTTCCCGAAGAGATCTCAGATGTGCACAATGTGTTCCATATCTCATTACTTCGCAAGTGCCTCGAAGTTCCAGAGAAGACCGAAGTGTTCAAGAATATCGATCACCAGACCATAGAGATCAACGATGACCTGACCTATCCCAAAGTACCCATCCGTATTTTGGAAGAAGACTTCAGAACTACCCGAACCCGAAGGATCAAGTTTCTCAAGATTCAGTGGAGCAACCACACGGAAGAGGAAGCAACCTGGGAGCACGAAGATCACATCAGGACAGAGTTTCCCGATCTCTTCAAATCCTAGGTAATCTTTTTCGTCCTTTTTCAAATCTCGGGACGAGATTTTTTTTAAGGGAGGAAGGTTTGTAACATCCCAAAAATATTAAACTTGGATCATCAAACTTTAATCATCAAATTTAGGATTAACAAGAACTTCTCTAAATAAAAATATGAAGGCATGCATATGTGTATGCATTCCAATTTGGATTCTTTTGAATTGCCTTGTTTATGTGTTTCTTTGCTTGTAAAAGGATTCTTAGGTGAAATAAACCTCATCTAAACAATCCCCACAATTTTCCCAAAGACAAATAAATCAAAACAAACAAAATAAGGGAATGGTCATTTTGGCCAATTTAACTCCCATGCCTACTTTGGCTGTCCCTAACTTTCAAAACTTAACAGAAACTTGTTTGGATCTTTACACCCCTTGATAGTACTCATAACAAAGTACCAAGGCCCACTTTGTGATCATCCAAAAACATTTGAATGCATAGTTTAAAGGACAGTTAAAAATTGAATCTTTATCATATGGGAAGATCCCACTTTTTCAAAAACCAGTCAAACAAGCTCAACTTTCAAAACCCAAGCATCCACAGACTCACCAGCACATGCCTAGCACACCCATCAAAAGTATTTTCAAAATTCAAAACTTGAATTCATGCGGCCATTTCACCAAACATCTTGCTGATGCAAATCAATCAAATCCTAAACACTATAGTGAGCAGTGATTCTTGCCTAACTTGTCCCCTCTCTAGCTCACAGCAACCTCAGTAATCATCTAGCAAACTTAACCAAGCTCTAGCCCCACTGTAAGCTTGGCAATGTCATCAATGGTGAACAGCCGAAGCCACCCATGTCACCCCAGTGTGGAGAGCAAGCTAGGAGAAGAACTAGCCATGCCAACCTTGCTGGGAGTTAGCCCATGCCTCACCGCCTCCTCTCGACCAGCCCTGCCTCGCAGACATCAACCAAAACCGCCAGGAACACCGCGCACGTGCCTCTGTCAACCATGCCGAGCATGCGCCAGAGCGTCATGCTCACAGACCGCGCGCCGCCCTCGCCGCGTGCATACACGATCACCACCGTCCCAGGAGACCGCCAGACATGCCCATTCCACCGCCCTTGCCCTGTAGCCACCGCTCGTCGTCGAAGACGCCGCCTCTGCCTCACAGAGCATCGAGTGTTCTAGACCGTTTGCCACTGCCCCTACACGCGCATTAAAGCCATAGAGCATCGCCAGGAGACCACCGATCGATCGCCACCGCCGGCCATGCCTCTAGCAGCCCGTAGCCATGTCGCCACCGTCGCCTACCCATCCCGTTCGGTCTCGTCGTGGAGACTATAAATAGAGGCCTCCCCCACTCAAACTCTTCACACCATCTCACTCCCCTCTCCTCACTGATTGTTCCACCCCGTTCTCGGAGCAAGGTGAGCAGCGCATCGCCGGAATTTCACCGGAGCCCGCCGCTGCTGGAGAAGAAGGGAGCCAGCGATTGGAGCCGCCCTAGGAGAAGCTGCCGGTACCAGGAGGTTCGCCGTCGTCGACTTTGTTGTTCGCCCGCCTCGCCGACCCTCGACTAGGCCCCAGTGAGCCTCCCACGACCCCCACCTGCCGTGTTAGGGTTCTGTCTCGCCGGCGCTTCCCGACATGGACGATGAACCAGGGCCGTTAGATTAGAACTAGATCCCACGGTCCACGTTGCCCCATACCTCTTCGCACCCCCTGTCTCACTGACGCATGGGGACAGCCACTTAACCAGCCCGCGTAAGCACTGTGCTTAGAAGGACGGCCCAGTATCGTTTCCCGCGCAGCCCACTCATTTGAATTTGGATTTTTCCATTTTCATTCAAACACAGTTCTGTACCTAGTTTCAAAAATCAACCCAGCTCAATTCAATGAACCAAATTGAATGAAACCAATTTTGTTATAAAGGTCTTGAAATGCTGAATCCAAACCCGTTGGATTCAAATCATTTGGATCTGTAGATCATCCTTGGTAAAAATAACAAGGCAGAAGATTTTCTGCATTCAAAATTTTTTCAAATTTAAACCATAATAGCTTTTGAGTTTATTCCAACTCTCAAAAATCACATTTAATCATACCTTTCAGAATATATAAAAATATATGGGTTTACTTACAGAAATAATGTTCAAGTAATAAAAGAATGCCACATAGGCATTTCTAGTCACTTATTTTAATTAAAATAAAGGGTTAAACCTTATTAAATTGTGACACCACTTTAAATCACATTTCCATGGACTAAAATATGTGGTGATGACATGTGTCAACATGATCCCATGTTTGGTTTGGAGAATATTAAATCTTAAGTAGTTTTTCAATGAGTAGAAATTACTTTTCTAAAAATAAAATCATTAAGTCAAATGGTATAGTCTTGTAATGTTAGTGATGATGCTAGATCATCTATAGAACCCCTTTGTGTGATGATTGAAAGTAGTTAAGTATTGTTTGGTGATTGTGTACCTCGTATTTATTCATAGACGCTAGTACCGACCAAGGATACGAGGAGGAAGGAGGATACTACGAAGAAGAAGCCGAGGAGAACTTCAACCACTGCTCTGCACAAGGCAACCCAATACTTGCAAGCTCTTAACTTAGCAAGCTTATACTGATACTGATGAAAGCCTTACTAATAAAGTTGACCTATGCAAGCTAATACTTGCTTGTTACTATGCCAACTATATGCCTTAAGCATATGTGATCATACCCACTTGATACCCAATCCTAGTTTTACTTGCAAACTTTCTACTTTATTTCTTTATCAAAGCTTTTACCTGGAGTGTACTAAAGTAACTTGTAGATTCTAGAAAGATAACTGAAGGTTGCATAAAGAGCATAAAATTTGGCCTAAGCTAGATAATCTTGATGTCATCCTAAGGCATGAGATGGTACTTATTTGAAACTCCACTAGTTTACCACCCCTCATTAGTACTCACCCCCTTATGTAGATACTAGTGTTAAGCATAAAACTTGATCAACTTTAGATGGGAATACTTGGTGAAAATGGTTATGAAAACCTTAGAATGATGGATCATTCTACTGAGATGTTTTGACATGTGTTTCCGAACACCAGATGATTTTGGGTGATGAAAATGTTGAGGCATGAGCCTTAGGCCTTTACAAAACTGATGGTTGTCTAGATGCGATACCATTCCAATTTTACCGTACAACCACAATACCCAAAGATTGGGTAGGTCTTGACTGGAAACTTATATACCTTAGTATTAGTTCCCTCATGGCCAAGGTTGGAGCTGAGGCTACTTTGTGAAGATTTTCCACTTGTGCAGTACCCAAGATGATAGTTGGTCATGGTTGGGAGGCCAAACTCACAGGAGAGGTGCTTATACTAGGGCGTGTAATTGAAAGGTTAGGATTGATTATCCGCATACTGAGTATGGTGAATTCAGGATTTGTTCCTGAAGGATGTATCGAATGTTGTGGTGAAAGTGTACAATCTCTACAGAGTGTCAAACTATTCGAATATCCGCGTCCGCGGTTATGGACAGTTGGAGTGGCCATACTGTTTCCCCGTCAGATGTTTTCAAAATGACTTGTGAAATGACTTGAGACTTTGACTTGACCACAACAGAGTTGTGGCATGAGATACAAGTTCCCACTTAGGTGTTATAAAATTTGATTAGCTTTCTCTTGCCCCTGAACTTAGTAGAGGTAAATCTGGCTTTTTGCAAAACAACCCTAGAGCTTAGTGTCCTATTAGAAAAAACCCCTTCACTTGTTAGTACTAGTTTGCGAGTACTTAAAGAGTACTCATGGCTTTGTCCCTGGCTATTCCCGTGGCCAGACTATGAAGAGGAGTACCAGGATGATGGACCCCAGGAAGGTTACGACAACTAGGATCATCTCCCATCGTCAGCATTGCCTGTGACCCCGAAGATGGAGCTTCGCCTATGCTACCTTTATTATTATGAATTTCCGCTACTTGAGTTGTATTAAGAACTGGATCATGAGATCCTTATTTGTGTAAGACCTTATGTATGGTTTGTAATGGATGAGGAACTATGGTATCCAATTTTGTTATGTCTCGCAAAAATGGTAATCCTGGGATTGTGATGTATGGCATAACAGGCATCTGGGATTAAAAATCCGGGTGTTGACATTTTAGCAAATTCCAATTTATTATTTTTTCATGATTTAATTAATCATTTTCTTTTGGAATTTTGTCTCCATTAAAATATGGTTTAATCCCATATGTTTTTATTTGAATATTCATTATCCCTTATTTTATTTGGATTTGGATTATATTTATTCCATTTGCTTATCGATTTTAATTCAAGTTTAAATTGCCTCCTAAATAATTTTATTAGGATTTATTATTTAGTTTAGGCATCTTATCTTTATTTAAATCAAATTTGATATATATCATCATCCGGAGGGAGTGGTCTTAATATCGATGTCTTTCTTTAACCTTTGGGAGGTCGAACCACTAAACCTATTTCTTTGACCTTGGGATCGATAGGAAGAAGACAAAAAGCAAGGACGAGTGGAACGAAGGAGACTAGACTAGCGTTAGGAAGGACAAAGGAGACATACATAATTGACATCAGAAAAAGAAAACAGGACTTTTTGAAGTTTGAGTGAGGATCTTCCATTTCGGAGAATCGGCTGAAAAACGCGGAATTGTTTAATCCTTGTGATTTTATTTAAATAATCTTTTATTATTTTTATTATTCCATAATATTTCATTTCACTTGTTTGGCCAAGATTTAATTTGTATTTTAAATATTCCTTATTTATTTCTTTCTTTGTCTTATAAAATCCATATCTTTTTATTTATAGATCCAAAATTTGTGATTCCAATTTGTATAATTTTATTTAATATGTGTTTATCTTTCAAATCCTTTTATGTTTAATTTTCTCACAATTTGGTATGGATTTTAGTTAGGAGCTTTATTACCTTTGGAAATTATTTCCTTTAACCTTATCAAAGTCATAAGTTTTTATCCATTGCTCCAAATTAAATGAAACCAATTTCTATGGTTTTATAATATTTGTATTTATCATTCTTGATCATTTATAAATGTTTGTTGACAAATTTTCATATGGATCAAATCCATAGTCTTAGGGAGATCTTGGAAATGATTTATTCCATTAGGGTTTATAGTTTTGGTTTAACTTTTCCAAGTGTTTAAATTTCAAGATTCATTCATTGATGAATGCATTTCACTTGATTTGAATTTTGTTGGATTACCTTTTTATTGAAAGTTTGTTCAAGATGGGTTTTGATGTTTCCATTTGTAATCAAAAAGTTTCTTTTCACCCTAAATTTCAAAAATTATTTATTTGTTTATTTATTTTTTCACATTTCAAAATTTGGAAAATTTTGGGATGTGACAGGCTACCACCCTTAAAAGAAATCTCGTCCCAAGATTTGGGAAGGTTAGAGGTTAGAAGTTGGCTTCAAGGCAACTAGGGTACTACCACCCTTAGGTTTTCAACTAGATTACATCTTGGCTTACTGGGATCTTGATGTAGCTTCTCTGGGCACTTGTTGGCATAATGTCCTATCTCTTTGTATTTGAAACACATCACTTGGCTAATATCCTTCTTCTCCTTTGGTATCATTGCCTCTTGTTTGTTCCTTGGTTCTTCTTCTTTTCTGGGCAATCACTAACATAGTGTCCCTACTCTTTGCAATTATAACATTGCACTTAGCGTTTGTCCTTCTTCTTTTTGGGTCTCTCCAAAGCTAGGAGTTCTTCTAGTTCATGTTCTTCATATTTCACCTCAAAGGTGGGAAATATTTCTCTCTTCTTGGGGCAGTTACTAGAGATATGACCTTCTCCACAAGAGTAGCAACATTTTGTGGTCACTTTGGATATGGATCTATGAGGCATGGTTCTGACTTTGCCTTCATGCTTATTGGTAGAAGTTGTTCCCTTATGGAGGTTTCCAAACATTTGATGCATTCCATCTTGTTTCATTTGTTGAACTATGGGATATATGGGGCATTGGATAGGGACATGTTCATTTCCTTCACATAGGAAACAAGTCACTTGAGATGTGGGTCATTGATTAGTTGGATGTTTCTCTTCACAATTAGGGCATTGGTCCACATGCTCTTTATAAGTGTGTTCTATGTCTCCATAAATATTGCAAGTGGGTGGTACTGGGAGGTGCATGGGACGATGGGGAACATGATCGTGGAAATTGGGAGGCAAGGGGAGGGTCGACGTCGTCGGAATCGGCCGATGAGCTCATCGGAGCATAGGGGGTTTGAGGTTGCAATTGCAGTAGCCTGGTGGGCGAGAGGTGTTGGCGACCGAGGGGAAAGGAATGTGCATGATCACTGGCAGAGTTACTCGTGGCATCAACTCGAATTAACGCGTGGAGTAAACAGCAGAAACGACGACGAAGTTTGGGGAAGAACAGGTCTGCGGGTGGAAGAGATGATCTGGCAAGTGGGGCAACGTCGTCAGCG
Organism: Avena sativa; assembly: GCA_916181665.1. Lineage (NCBI taxonomy): Eukaryota > Viridiplantae > Streptophyta > Magnoliopsida > Poales > Poaceae > Avena > Avena sativa. The sequence goes on along the minus strand of OV702284.1, from coordinate 177,203,057 downwards.
AGAGAGAGGGGAAACGGTGGGGCCTCGCGTTCAGTGACTGAGCAGGTGCGCATTTGAGTGAAAGAAAACTTTTTGGGGAGAGAGAGAGGTGGGCTTCTGCTGGGCTAGATGGGCTGGGCTGCTTCTTTTTATTTTTTTTCTTCTGTTTTCTTTTTCCATTTTGATTTGCTATTTTGAATTTTCAAACTACCATTTGATCAGATTTCTTTTTCAAATCTTTCCCAAATATTCAGTATGTTTTTATACTATTTTAAATATGTATTTAATGTCCATTTTAGATTAATTATTTTATACATTTATGGTTTATTATTTATTTATAATAGACATTTGCCTTTATTCAAATAAGATTTTAATTATATTTTCAAACTCTTATTTGAATTCTAATTTCCACCAGACCCTTTTCAGTAGGTTTTATTTATTCCATAGCGCAAATAATTCACTTGAATTATTATTTAAAATATTTTAATATGATTTATCAATCATTTAAATTGGGAAATTGTCTTTATTCAAATAAAATCCAATATGGTTTTAAATCAATATAAATTTTATTCAAATAATTATTTTTAAGTTAATTTAGATAACTTTTTAATCCATTTTAGCAAATTCCAATTTATTATTTTCTCATGATTTAATTAATCATTTTCATTTGGAATCTTGTCTCCATTTAAATATGTTTTAATCCCATATGTTTTTATTTGAATATTCATTATCCCTTATTTTATTTGGATTTGGATTATATTTATTCCATTTGCTAAACGATTTTAATTAAAGTTTAAATTGCCTCCTAAATAATTTTATGAGGACTTATTATTTAGTTTAGGCATATTATCTTTATTTAAATAAAATTTGATATTGTTTAATCCTTGTGATTTTATTTAAATAATCTTGTATTATTTTTATTATTCCATAATCTTTCATTTCACTTGTTTGGCCAAGATTTAATTTGGCTTTTAAATATTCCTTATTTCTTTCTTTCTTTGTCTTATAAAATCCATATCTTTTTATTTATAGATCCAAAATTGGTGATTCCAATTTTATTTAATATGTGTTTATCTTTTTAAATCCTTTTATGTTTAATTTGCTCACAATTTAGTATGTATTTAGTTAGGATCTTTATTATCTTTGGAAATTAATTCCTTTAACCTTATCAAAGTCATAAGTTTTTATCCATTGCTCCAAATTAAATGAAACCAATTTTGATGGTTTTATAATATTTTTATTTATCATTCTTGATCATTTATAAATGTTTGTTGACAAATTTTCATATGGATCAAATCCATAGTCTTAGGGAGATCTTGGAAATGATTTATTCCATTAGGGTTTATGGTTTTGGTTTAACTTTTCCAAGTGTTTAAATTTCAAGATTCATTCATCGATGAATGCATTTCACTTGATTTGAATTTTCTTGGATTCCCTTTTTATTGAAAGTTTGTTCAAGATGGGTTTTGATGTTTCCATTTGTAATCAAAAAGTTTCTTTTCACCCTAAATTTCAACAATTATTTATTTTTTTATTTATTTTTTCACATTTCAAAATTTGGAAAATTTTGGGATGTGACAAGATACCACCCTTAAAATAAATCTCGTCCCGGGATTTGGGAAGGTTAGAGGTTACAAGTTGGCTTCAAGGCAACTAGGGTACTACCACCCTTAAAAAGGTTTTCAACTAGATTACATCTTGGCTTAGTTGGGATCTTGATGTACCTTCTCTGGGCACTTGTTGGCATAATGGCCTATCTCTTTGTATTTGAAACACATCACTTGGCTAATATACTTCTTCTACTTTGGTATCATTGCCTCTTGTTTGTTCCTTGGTTCTTCTTCTTTTCTGGGCAATCACTGGCATAGTGTCCCATCTCTTTGCAATTGTAACATTGCACTTGGAGTTTGTCCTTCTTCTTTTTGGGTCTCTCCAAAGCTAGGAGTTCTTATAGTTCATGTTCTTCATATTTCACCTCAAAGGTGGGAAATCTTTCTCTCTTCTTGGGGCAGTTACTAGAGATATGACCTTCTCTACAAGAGTAGCAACATTTTATGGTCACTTTGAATATGGCTCTATGAGGCATGGTTCTGAATTTGCCTTCATCCTTCTTGGTATAAGTTGTTCCCTTATGGAGGTTTCCAAACATTTTATGCATTCCATCTTGTTTCATTTGTTGAACTATGGGATAGATGGGGCATTGGATAGGGACATGTTCATTTCCTTCACATAGGAAACAAGTCACTTGAGATGTGGGGCATTGATTAGTTGCATGTTTCTCTTCATAATTAGGTCATTGGTCCACATGCTCTTTATAAGTGTGTTCTATGTCTCCACAAATATTGCAAGCTTGAGTTCCTTCCATAATATCATCCTTGATATCATTTTTGTCACAATCTCCTTGGGAAGGGTTGTCTCTTATGTTGATCATTTGGTTGGTCATCCCGTGCAACAATTGGGATTGTATTTCCAAAAAAAATGTATGCTTAGGTTTAACTCATTGTTGTTGGCTAAAAACTAAGTTGTCACTTGATTCAACTGGGCTTGGGTTGCTATAAGTTGTTCTCTCATGTGCATCTCTTGGTTGTTGTTGTTACTATTCTTGAGGTTGGAGTCTCTTCGAGGAGTCATCTGCTTGGGTTGGATTGGGATTAGAATAGGCAAATGATTCCTAGAGAAGAATTCTAATCACACTCAACAATTCACACAAGAAATGAGCAAGCAATCACAATCAAAAATTCCATTCAAACAACAAGGTTTAAGCACATTTTTAGGCAACAAAATATTTTTGCTACACCACATAAGTTGGTGTGTTTGATCTAAACTAAACATTAGTATGGTGGTACAACTATATGGTTTTCTTGAAATCATTCCATTCTTCTTAGTTGGTTCTTCTTGAACAGGATCATTGTATCCTTGGAACAATTCTTGTATCTTGGTCACGAAACTTCAAAGGTGATGATAGTTCCTTCTAAGTTGTGTTTCCTTAGTCTTCAAGTCTTGAGTATTGTTCTTGTCTCACTTGTAGTCCTTAGTGATGTCTAAGTTGAAGTCCTTGATGAAACTAAAGTTGAAGTCATTGGTGATGTTGAAGTTGAAGTCATTTGAGTTTGGTGAAGTCCTTTGCTCATGGTGGAGACTTTGTCCATCAAGTTGAAATAGAAGAGACGTAGAATCAAAACCAAAAAGGTTGAGGAAAGAGTTTACAATATTGTTTGTAAATAAGTTTTGGAACAAATACAACTCCTATTTTTCTAAGGGGTTTTACCCAAGTCCTAGGGTTACAAATCCTACAGGCAACACAGTGCTCTAATACCATCTATAGAGGTCCCAACCTTTAATAAGGTAGAGATCCCTGTGTTTACAATGCTAGTCCCTGGATCAATAGCTAGCAGGAATAAAATAAGATGTAATATCAAGAAACAAAGGTCATAATACAATTTTATAACCAGGAATAAAATAATTCATTAGGATTTATTATTTAGTTTAGGCATATTATCTTTATTTAAATAAAATTTGATATTGTTTAATACTTGTGATTTTATTTAAATAATCTTTTATTCTTTTTATTATCCCATAATATTTCATTTCACTTGTTTGGCCAAGATTTAATTTGGCTTTTAAATATTCCTTATTTATTTCTTTCTTTGTCTTATAAAATCCATATCTTTTTATTTATAGATCCAATATTGGTGATTCCAATTTGTATAATTTTATTTAATATTTGTTTATCTTTTTAAATCCTTTTAGGTTTAATTTGCTCGCAATTTGGTATGGATTTTAGTTAGGAGCTTTATTAGTTTTGGAAATTATTTCCTTTAACCTTATCAAAGTCATAAGTTTTTATCTATGGCTCCAAATTAAATGAAACCAATTTCTAAGGTTTTATAATATTTTAATTTATCATTCTTGATCATTTATAAATGTTTGTTGATAAATTTTCATATGGATCAAATCCATAGTCTTAGGGAGATCTTGGAAATGATTTATTCCATTAGGGTTTATGGTTTTGGTTTAACTTTTCCAAGTGTTTAAATCTCAAGATTCATTCATTGATGAATGCATTTCACTTGATTTGAATTTTTTTGGATTCCATTTTTATTTAAATTTTGTTCAAGATGGGTTTTGATGTTTCCATTTGTAATCAAAAAGTTTCTTTTCACCCTAAATTTCAACAATTATTTATTTTTTCACATTTCAAAATTTGGATAATTTTGGGATGTGACAGCAGAGCAAGGCGGCGGCGCCATCGACCACGAGGTCGAGGAGGAGAAGAGAAGGATAAGGTCGAGTGAGTGATAGAGGGAGTGGGCTTGACTGGGCCAAAACCCCTTCGGGGTGTGGTTTTGGTTCTGTCCTATTGGGCCACCAGGGCCCAATAAACCAAACAGGCAGCCCATTGACCTAAAGACTATTTTTAATAAATAGGACAAGACCAAAATGCCCCTGAATTTAAATAAATTCTAGAAAATAAAATAAAAATCCAAAAATTATAAATAAAATCTTTTTGGATTCACAATAATCCAAACTATCCAAATAAATTAAGAAATAAAATTTTAGACATATCAATTTTATTAAGAATTTTGTAACATATATTCCTTATGGAATTTTACAAAATTATTGAAATATGATAAAAATAAATAAAAATCACTTTCATTATATATTAATATTGTAGTATTTTTAAAAAAATACTAAACAAATATTTAATATCGATTTTTGGTATTTAATGATAATTCTTAAAGGAATTATTAAGTAAATAAATGCAAATAAATTGAAATAAAATAAAAGAATACAATATTCAATAAATATTAAAAATTAATATTTATAACTTCTTTATTATTAAAAGAATTTTTATAAATTTAATAAATGGGGGAGAATACATATAAAGCTAAATGATGCATTACATTACTTTGCATAATCATTTTGCTTCTTTAAATATTGTCCTTACCGGGCAATAATGATGTTTTGTAGACATAGAAGCTCAAGGTCCAGTGCAAGCATCCGACTTCACTACCTTACAATCACAAGGAAATTTCATCACTTGCTCATGTCCTTTGAAGAGTCTTTATCAAAGTAGTTACAAATTGTGTGTTATCACCTATATTACAGAAAAAGAAAATATTACTTTCTCAAGATAATAAATCTTAGATATCATCCTAAGTGATGATATGATGGAGCAATAGAACTTAGGGTTCTAGTTGCAACAATGATGATCAATTAGGGACTTAATAACCCATGACATCAGTGATCCTAGCGCTGTATATTACGCGTTAGCCATGAGATTTGGAATGGGACAGAGAAGTCAGCTATATCTTCTTCCTCTCGCATGTAGGCAGATGTGCAGGTCGTGGCTGTTATCCTCTTAGCGTGCATATTAACTGGTAATTCGTACAGGATATGCAACATATGGGTGGGAACCCTCAACGTCCCACGATAGTTCTGGCATCTAACGGTATGTACAAACCATTGCCGTAATTCAATATGTGGGCATGATGTACACCAAGGAGGCATGCGAGGTCGTGAAGGGGGCAGTGATTGGCTTGGACCAAATACTGGGCCCCACATCATGGAATTGTGGACGGGAAAGTATGCCCGGTTGTGCAAAAAGGAGTTGATCTCTCATGGGTAAAGTAATGCACCTCTTCAGAGTGTAAGAATTGTAACTTGTTAGTCCTTGTTCCGGGAAGGAGCTGCGAACGCGGTAGGAAAGGAACTCCATGAAAGTTCTGGTCAACCTGTGAAGGCTGATGGTCATAGATTTTCCTACTAAAATCAATCTTTGAAGAAAGATTTACAAAAACTACATAATTCCAAGGAATTATAGTCCGAGGTGGTAGTTAGAGCATCAAACTTCCCACCTTGCATATAATGAACTTGTTGGGTAAGGCTGTTACTCATCCTTTCCTTTGATCCCTTGCTTAGACTCTAAGGATACCGAAGACGTGCCAATGTATGCAGCCGAATGCCAAGAAGATGTGTTCTACGAGGAGCCTGACCTGAAGGAGTGGATTATGAAATCTGCTATGGTGTCGATTATAACGAGTCCAACTAAGTATCCTAGTTATTAGTACCCGACGGAGCCGAGCAACATGAACTCTATAGAATAAGCTATTGAGCTCAACTCCAAGTTAGAGTTGCTACTTTTAAATTCCGCTAAAACAATTTTTATTTTGGTTTGTAAGTTGAATCCTTTTGAAGTCTCGAACTTCTAGTATTGTAATAATAATGTGTGAATGTTTGTAATATGGACCTGCAATGTTTCTGTTGTACCACTCTAAGGGATGTGATATTTATAGAACGGTGTTCTGTGGATGTCATGTCGATGACTATAGTGTACTACACATGCAGTGGTATGCTGGGTCACCGAAGTTGGTATCAGAGCAAATTGCATTGACCTTAGGTTGGAAACCTAGTAAATGGTATTACATGTAGGAGAGTGTAGCAATGATAAAGAATTCTCTAAAAATAAATATAATGTGTATTCAAATGAGAATATTCCGTTATATGTTTTAGTGAGATAATTCTTTGTTATGATGCAATATATTATTGGTTACTAATAAAAATATTTTACTGATATACAGAGCTATGGCACCAAAGTTTCTAAAACAGACTTTAGCAAGGAAAGAAGAGACTCTTGATGATTATCAAGGATCATTCACAGACCAACTTCATCAACTTTTAAAGATTTTTAGTTGTCCAACTAGAATTCCAGTGAACACTATAACTTACTATGGTGGCCGGATGTTATCCAAGTATCGTGTGAGTATCCAACTTCTAGAGGAGCTTGGATTATATCACGATCTACCGATAGGTGAAGGTAGGAGTCACTTAGCATCATATCATGTTGCTGTTGTGGAGGCGATAGCTAATATCCGGGAGCATAAAGCTAAGAAGTTAGAAGGTAGCACATTTTCTGTGATACCTCATGATTCTATAGACTCGGAGCCTATACCGGATAATCTTACTTTAGTTAAGAAGCATCCTAAGTTAGCTTCCAAGTTTATGGATAGATACCGAACACTCGTTGCATCTTTTTATAAGACACATCAAGTGATTGTCGAAGATAAAAATGACATGTTAGAGGATCTAACTGATCCGGAAAGGAGGAAGAAGTTAGCATTCTAGTTGGATAAGGAAGCAAGTAGTAGTGCAACACCTATCTTTAAGGATATACCTATAGATCCTGAACATTTGATACCATATCCTTATTCACCAAGTCCTGAATCTATACATGATCCTACTATGGATACGAGGTATGCAGTACCACAGGGTTCAGAGGATGGTTCTGATTCAGAACTTCCTATTGAGAATTCTGATGGTTGGAGAAGGGTATCATATGAAGGATCTCATGAACACCAAATGTCCACAGATGATTCTGACAGAAATGATGAACAATCTAGCTGGATGGGTGCAAGAATTAAGCCTAGTAACAGTAGTAGAAATGCCATGTCGATAGATAATCAGGATGAAGAAGAAGATCCTGAGGAGAGAGTGTTTGAATCATCAACATCTTCTCAAAACCCAGGGAATATAAATTATCCGGTGTTTAACTATCTTGCCCAAAGGAGCACCTGGCGATCAGCAGGATATGCGTATTCTGTTGACAACTCAAGGAATGAAGCTCAGGAGATGCAAGTGGGAGATAATGTTGAAAATGTTTCTAAAGACTTTTCCTCTGAGCTGGAGGGAGTCAATGCGCTCAGTTTGAGTAATGACTCAAGTCTTGACACTTCAGATACTGAGTATGTTCCTTCTGGAAGGCTATTTGTTCCACAAACTGTGCGGGGAACAACACGTCATCACGGTTGGACATCAGGCATGTATGATAAGCGTAGTTACTACTAGAAGTAGGCAGCTATTTGGAGGTATCAAGTACCGTGTATTGTACTCCAAGAAATAAGATAGTTAGATAAATAAGGTAGTGTTGTGATTATATCTATATGGTATATGTTGTAATGACTTTGTATTATTATGATATTATGTATAATATGTGAATTGCATATTTGGATTTTCTTTGGATCTTCACTGTGTGACTAGTTCTGTGCGTAAAGTCGATCTCAGAACACATGTGCATGATGTAATTATGAGTATTCGCTTTATGTTGCAGGACTAGATGGTCATGGATACGGGTGTAGAAACCGAAGCTGAACAACAGTGGATAGAATGTGAGGCCAAAGAGAAGGCCGATGAAGATGCAGCAAATCAGGGAGCATTACCACCACCATCACCAATGAGGCCGTTAATGGAGCAGAACTTTATATAGTGTAGGCAAATGATGCAAGAGACCCAGAACAAGTTCATGGAAGAGTTGCTTGGACGAGCAAATCACAGGGCACCTGAAGGTGGAGGAGTGAGTCTATCTGACTTCCAAAATGCAAGGTTGTTACCTTTTGCATCAGCTCTTGAACCAATGGATGCAGAAGATTGGCTAGCAGATACAGAAAGAAAGATGAAGACTGTAGGTTGCAATGATGAGGAGAAATTGAGGTATGCAACTCATCTTCTGACTGGACCTGCAACATCATGGTGGGAGAATCGGTTGGCCATGCAACAACCAGGAAGGGGGTTCACCTGGGAGGAGTTCAAGCAGAGATTCCATGAATATCTTGTTCCGGAGAGTGTTATGGAGTTGAAGCTGAGAGAATTTAAGGAGCTTTAGCAGGGATATACTAGTGTCATGAAGTATATCCGGGAGTTTAGTCAACTGTCTCGTTATGCTGAGGAGGATGTTAACACATAAGAGAAGCGGAAGAAGCTTTTCCTGCGTGGGTTAAATCCGTTTGTGAGAATGCAGTTAAGGTTGGCTAATAAGCAAACTTATCAACAGTTGCTGGATGCAACAATTACTTTTGAAGATGACTACAAGAATTTCCAAGAGGATAGAAGGAAGAGAGCCAAGAAGGAAACCAAGATAATTCATGCAAGTAAACCTAAACCCAATCTGGAGTTCAAACCCCAGAATAAGACCTATGGTAACAATAACAATAACAATGGCAGTGGTGGAAATCAATCCAATCCTAGAAGGAATGTTATTTGTAACAACTGTGGAATTCCAGGGCATTTCCAGAGGGAATGCAAAAAGCCTGTAGTGATATGTGACGGTTGTGGTCAGAAGGGGAATATCAAGCCCGATTGTCCGAGCAAACCACCAGGACGTTGGCCTACTAAGGGAGGAGACAAGCCAGTGGAGGAGATGGACAACCCAATCGAGGAGGAACTAATGTCAATAACAACAATGGCAAGAGGAACAGAACTACCGGGAAGCTGAATTGCGCAACCCTCGAGGAGGTGGATAATTCGGAGCATGCAGTGATAGGTATGCTCAATATCCTTACCAATCCCGGCAAAGTTCTATTTGATACTGGTGCAACTACTTCATTCATTTCTGAAGAATTCTGTGATAAATTCGGGATTAGAAGGGCAACGTTAGAAAACCCTATGACCGTAGTTACGGCAGGGGGAAATGTGGTTGTACGCCACATTAAACAAGATCAGGTTATCTCGATCTGTGGTTGTACATACTTTGCAGACCTTTATGTCATTCCTTTGAAGGGAATTGCAGTAGTGTTGGGGATGGACTGGATGATGGAACATGGGGCTCAGATAAATTGTGAGGAGAAAACTGTCTCAATCAAAATTCCAAGTGGAGCAAGGGTAGTTTACCAAGCAGATAAGCACAGTCATATCATGGTGGATCTGCAGTTGAACTCGATGAAAGAGGTCAAATTGGAAGATATTCCTATAGTAAATGAATTTCAAGATGTTTTTCCAGCAGAGCTACCTGGAATGCCACCAGATCGGGAGATAGAGTTCACTATTGATCTAATTCCAAGTACAACACCAATAGCTCAAGAACCATATAATATGGGACCAAAAGAATTAATACAACTCAAAGAACAAATTGATGAGTTAGCCAGAAAAGGATTTATTCAGGAAAGTGTATCTCCATGGGGAACACCAGTAATCTTTGTGGATAAGAGGGATTGTGGAAGAAGGATGTGTGGAGATTATAGAAATTTGAACAACGTTACTATAAAGAATAAGTATCCTTTACCAAGGATTCAAGATTTGTTTGACCAAGTGAAAGGAGCCGGAGTATTTTCAAAGATCGACCTAAGATCTGGATACCATCAAATAAAAATCAAGCCTGAGGATGTTCCAAAGACAGCATTTGTCTCAAGACATGGACACCATGAGTATCTGGTAGTACCATTTGGTTGGACCAATGCACCAACAATATTCATGAATTTGATGAACAAAATACTCATGCCATATTTGGATAAGTTCATCATAGTCTTCATTGATGATATCCTGATATATTCCAAGGATAAGAAAGAGCATGCAGATCATATAAGAATAGCATTGCAGACTTTAAGGGAACATAAACTTTATGCTAAGTTCAGTAAATGTGAATTTTGGCTAGATGAGGTAGAATTCCTCGGCCATGTGATCAGTAAAGATGGAATTGCTGTAAATCCATCTAAAGTTCAGTAAGTACTAGAGTGGAGTGCACCAACCAATGTGAAGCAAATTCGAGGTTTCTTAGGAATTGCTGGTTATTATCGGAGATTCATTGAAGGTTTCTCCATAATAGCTGGACCAATGACCAAATTGTTAAGAAAAATACACCATCCAATTGGGATGAGAAATGTGAAGCGGGCTTTCAGGAGTTGAAGACTAGGTTAACCACAGCTCCAATCTTAGCAGTTCCTGAAACAGGGAAGGACTTCACAGTATACTGTGATGCATCTAAAGAAGGTTTGGGTTGTGTGTTAATGCAAGATCAGAAGGTGATTGCTTATGTTTCAAGACAACTGAAACCACATGAAGTCAATTATCCAACTCATGATTTAGAGTTAGAAGCAGTAGTCTTTGCGCTAAAAGGATGGAGGTATTTTCTTTATGGAGCCAGATGTGAGTTATACACTGACCATAAAGTCTCAAATATTTATTCACCCAAAAGGAATTGAATATGAGGCAGAAACGTTGGTTGGAATTAATCAAAGATTATGATTTAACAATCAACTATACTCCAGGAAAAGCAAATGTTGTAGCAGATGCTTTAAGTCGCAAAAGTGCAGATATTCAGCCTAGCAATCGGGAGCTACCAAAAGAGTTACAAATGGACTTGGAAAGATTATAGCTTCAATTCATTAGAATAGAGGTTCTTGGAGGATTAGCTACTATGCAGGTAGTTGCAGAGCAGGACATCGATCTTAAGCACGAAATTTTTAGACATCAAGAAGAAGATCCTTTCATTTCTAAGGAAATTCAGAGGATATCTCTGTTGGGCCACGTAGATATAAAACAAAACTTTTTCCTCTAACGTGGTGATCCCAAGATCTAGCTGAGGTAGAAGGCCACGAGGTTTACCACTAGACGCGCAGTTGCGGATTACTGATGAAGCGCGTCAGTTGATGCAGTGCAGTCCCTTGCGATCCGATCGTCCTGGTGCTGATCGTACAACACCTCTGTTGGTATCCACACGTACAAGGAGGAGCACCGGCGGCGAACTACTAGGTTCGTATCGACGGCAGGACTGCTGTGGAGCTAGGGTTTCCAACACATGGAATGACCTAACCGATCAACGATTAACCCTTCTAGGTTACTATGCTCCACTATATATAGGGAGTGAACGTGGGCTCCACTCTCGTGGCCCATTCACTAAAGCCCATATAACGCTAGTCACCGCGAGTCCGACTCGTTGACTCAGTCCTAATCCGGCTCGGGTCCAACCCGGCCAGATTTCTGGCTTGGATCCAACCCGGACTGATTTCCGGCTTGGGTCCAACCCGTACTTGCTCCCGCTCTTAAGTGTGTGACCCGGCAGGCTCATGGCTACTCGTACACGATTGGAGTCCGTCTCACAATCGATCAGTCGGCAGCGGCTCCTAGCAGAACATGCCGACTCCCAAGTACCAAAGAGTCATGACAACTTGTATTTCCAATGCGACTTGCGTCCGATTCCCTTTTGCCTCACGATATACCTTGTCAGACTATAGGCGAATATATGTCATCCCTTAAATAGTCCGACTCTCTTCTCGATCCGAGATAAGTGATTCACCCGACTAACTCTTAGTTGACCGCCTCGGTTAACACTTAGCCAAGTCGTGCATGGCCATGCTTTCCGAATCATATCATCCGAGAGGGCCCGGAGAATATCTCTCCGAGTGGAGGGGCACAAATCCCATCTTGGTTATTCACATCACGCAGCTTGATTCTCAGTCGACCCGAACTCTGCCTTTATAACTGCCAAGTTACGGATCAGCGTTTGACAGAACCTAAGTCGGTGATCCTCAACTCGGACTATGCAACAACCTCAGGTCTAAGGATTACATTGATTGAGATATAAAAATGACAACTTGTTCGTTGTACCTCAATATGGGTCAATCCGACTCGCTAAACTCTTTAGCCAAGTCTGTGTAAGTCGGAATGGCATCTCCATGCCCATGACAAGTGGAACCGAGTTATCAAGCCGGCTTTCACATTGGTCTAAGTTGTGTGTCCAGCACAACATCGATGACCAAGGATATTTAGTACAAACAACATGAATGCATAGTTCCACAACCGAATCACATATTCAATGATATACATCAGATGCTTATACAAGGACAACTTTATATCTTTATGAATACAATGGGAAATCTCATCATACATAATTGCCTCTAGGGCATATTCCCAACAGTCTCCCACTTGCCCTAGAGTCAATCTTCCGACATCACATGTCTAAGCATATAATGCCCATGGCTCTCAGGTGCGCCTCATGCTTTGGCTGTGGTAATGGCTTTGTCAACGAATCCGCAATATTTGCATCCGTGTGTACCTTGCATAACTTGATATCACCCTGATCCACGAACTGGCGAATCAGGTGGTACCGCATGAGTATGTGCTTGTTCTTCTGGTGTTGTCTAGGTTCCTTGGCTTGTGCAATAGCACCATTATTGTCACAATACACATCTAACGGATTGGACGAGCCCTAAACCACACCAAGATCCATGAGGAAATTCCTCATCCAAACAGCCTCCTTTGCTGCCTCTGAGGCGGCAATATACTCATCCTCTATTGTAGATGCAGACACAGTCTCTTTCTTTGAATTCTTCCAGCTCACAGCACCTCCATTTATAATAAACACGTATCCGAATTGCGAACGAGAATCATCAGAGTCGGTAAGATAACTCGCATCCGTGTAACCCTTTACACTGAGTTCATCTTCACCACCATAAACCAAAAACATATCCTTAGTCCTTCTAAAGTACTTTAGGATATTTTTAGCCGCTGTCCAGTGGATCTCTCCAGGATCAGCCTGGTATCTTCTCACAACACTTAGAGAATAGGAAACATCCGGCCTAGTACAAATCATGGCATACATGATGGATCCGACTGCAGAAGCATATGGAATCGCACTCATCCAACTTTGCTCATCAGTTGTCGAAGGACACTGAGTCTTGCTAAGTTTTACACCATGGGACATCGGTAAGAACCACTTCTTAGACGATTCCATGTTGAACTTCTTCAACAATTTGTCCAAATAAGTACTCTGACTCAATCCAATGAGCCTCCTTGATCTATCTCTATAGATCCGGATTCCGAGGATGTATGTTGCCTCACCCAAATCTTTCATTGAGAAACTCCTTTCCAATGATTCCTTGGTTTCTTGCAACATCTGGACATCATTTCCAATCAGTAATATGTCATCCACATATAATATTAGAAATTTTACTTTTATCGCACTAAACTTCTTGTATAAACAAGAATCATGATCACTCTTGATGAAGGCAAATGATTTGACTACCTCATCAAAGCGAATATTCCAACTCCGAGATGCTTGCTTCAGCCCATAAATGGATTTCTGAAGTTTACATACCTTGTCAGCATTAGCCGGATCTACAAAACCCTCGGGCTGTATCATATACACGTCCTCGGTTAAATTTCCGTTAAGGAAAGCCGTATTGACATCCATATGACATATCTCATAGTCGAAATAGGCTTCTATCGCTAACATGATCCGAACTGATTTAAGCATCACTACGGGCGAGAATGTCTCGTCGTAATCAACTCCTTGAAATTTTCAGAACCCCTTCGTGACAAGAGGTGCTTTATAGACGGAAACATTTCCATCCATATCAGTTTTCTTCTTAAAGACCCATTTGCACTCGACAGGTCTTGCACCGTCTGGCAGATCAACCAAGTTCCAAACTTGATTTTCATCCATGGACTTTAACTCGAATCTCATGGCTCCAAGCCATGACTCAGAATCAGATCCCACCATCACTTTCGAATAATTTGCCGGCTCATCACTATCTAACAGTAACACATCACGAACACTTCGTAATCTCGCCGATCTTCGTAGTACAGGTGTTGCTGCCGGCTTAGCTACCACGACCGGCTCAACCTCTAAGGTTTTTGCCGACTCTCTACTAGCCGGTTCCTCTCGAATTTCTTCGAGCTTCACCATGCTCCCACTTACTCCCCGACTAAGAAACTCTTTCTCATGGAAGACACCGTTCCGAGCGACAAACACTTTGCCCTCTTCTCGGTTGTAGAAGTAGTAACCCAAGGTTTCCCTCGGATACCCCACGAAAATACACTAATCCGACTTGGCCGTAAGCTTGTCCGACTGGAGTCGCTTGACAAATGCTTTACAACCCCAAATCTTAAGAAAAGGCAAACTCGGCTTTTTGCCTGTCCACATCTCATGCGGTGTCTTCTCTACCGATTTTGATGGTACTCTGTTTAGTGTGAACGCCGCTGTTTCTAGACAATAACCCCAAAATGATAAAGGCAGATCTGTCTGACTCATCATTGATCGTACCATATCCAACAAGGTCCGATTCCGCCTTTCCGAAACACCGTTCCTTTGCGGCGTTCCTAGCGGAGTAAGTTGAGGAACTATTCCACAACTTTTCAGATGGTCATCAAACTCATGGCTCATGTACTCGCCTCCTCGGTCCGACTGAAGAAACTTTATTTTCTTGCCGAGTTGATTCTGTGCTTCATTCTGGAATTCTTTGAACTTTTCAAAGGCTTCCGACTTATGTTTCATCAAGTAGATATATCCATACCTACTCAAATCATCAGTGAAGGTAATGAATTACTCATAACCACCCCTGGATGTCGTGCTCATTGGTCCACATACATCACTATGTACTAGTCCCAACAAGTCAGACGCCCTTTCGCAACTGTTTGCAAAAGGTGTCTTGGTCATTTTGCCGAGTAGGCAATGTTCGCATGTCTCAAACGACTCCAAGTTGAACGAAGTTAGGAGTCCATCATCATGGAGCTTCTTCATGCGTTTCCAACTTATGTGACCAAGCCGACAGTGCCAAAAGTAAGTCATATTCAGATCATTTGGTTTCAACCTTTTAACATTTATGTTATAAACCGACTCACCATCAAGATTCAAAATAAATAATCCGTCCTGGACGGGTGCAAAGCCGTGAAACATATCATTCAAATACAAAGAACAACCATTATTCTTGATATTCGACTCATATCCTTGCCTCATCAAACATGAAGCAAAAATAATGTTTCGAATGAGCACTGGAACATAATAACAATTATTCAGTTCCATAATGAATCCGGAAGGTAAATGAAGCTGCATTGTGCCGACTTCCAACACAGAAACTCTTGCTTTGTTGCCGACTCGAATATCAACCTCGCCTCTTGCAACGCTCCTAGTTCTTACTAGTCCCTGCAACGAATTGCAGATGTGAATAACTGATCCGGTATCATATACCCAAGAACTATTAGGTGAATCAGCAAGATATATGTCTATAACATTGCAAACAAGTGTACCTGAGTCGGAAGTCATACCTCCACTCTTGGCTTTGTCGGCCAAGTACTTGCTGCAGTTCCACTTCCAGTGGCCATCCGCCTTGCAGTAGAAGCAAGTGGATCCGGCTGAAGGAGATGGCTTAGTCCCTGAGGAAGCGCTTGGGACCGGGTCCTAAGGCTGCTTTCCTCCTGACTTATCCTTCTTCTTAGTCCAAGAACTCTTCTTGAACTTAGCCTTATTCTGCACCATCAAAACTTGACTGGCACCCTTCTTGAGATCCGCCTCTGCCTGCTTGAGCATCCCATGCAATTCAGTGAGCTTCTTATCCATACCATGCATGTGGTAGTTCAAAATGAACTGCCCATATGCACTAGGAAGAGAGTTCAGAATTATATCCGTAGCGAACTCTTCGCTAATGGGGTAGCCAAGCCTCTCCAAAGACTGCACATAACCAACCATTTTGATCACAGGCGGACTCAGTGGATCACCATCCTTAAGCTTGCAACTCAGCAAATCCTGAGAGACTTGATACCTCTCAGTCTTCGCCTGAACCTGGAACATACTTTTGAGGCTTTCGATCATATCGTAGGCCTCAACATTCTCGAACTACTTTTGCAAGTCCGGTTCCATGTGAGCAAGCATAAGACATCTAATATCCGTGGACTCATCCTTAGCCCGACGGTAGGCATTAGTAGCAGCGACGGTCGCATTCTCATTCGGCTCATTTGGAAGTGGGTTTCTTTTCTTGATTGAGATGAATTCTAAGATTTCGATACCAGTTGGTAAAATTAGTGTCGTTGAGTTTATCTTTCTCAAGAATGGTTCTCAACGCAAAATCAGATATCTAAGAGTGACTACTACTTGGTGCCATGATCTACAACAGAAATATGCAAAACACTTAAGACATGTATTCATAAAAGAGCAAGCATATTAAACATTTTAATATTTTATGCTCCCACTAGAACCAACACCCCTCCGATGGTTACTTAGTGACTCAGGATCCTAAATAAGCAAGTCGGCTAATGATCTTTAGCATCACTGCTAGCCGCCAAGTGATCTAGGTAGACAACTCCTTGTCAATCGTATCTCATACGACTCCTGTTGAACGGTTGGCATCACATGCCCCGGCTCCCATCCGACCTTTCCCCGAGCCCCACAACCGTTGTGATAGACCCGTCTAGCTTACCGAGTGTTTGCGCAGTAAGAGTCCGACTCGAACCCATCTAGTCAGAAATAATTGGCAGCACCTCAATTTTATGAGCCCACTACCAAAAATGTCCGACTTGTGAGGGTGCAAACACTGGCCGGAAAACTGACTAGACCTTCTTTTGAGGGATTAGATTTTACCGACTATCTAATAGAGGTAAAACAGAGACATAACAATAACACAAAATAAAGCAATTATAATGTGAAATGGTATGGCTCCCTTCATGGTGATCTCCATCTCCATAAATCCTGTAATCCGACTCGTGCCAACTCTTGTCACTTGCCGTCTTACTCCATGTCGCCAACATGTACATCGCCTTGTATGCCATCCGGGTTCTCCAAACAGCTACACTGGCTTAGTAAAGTAAATTACAAGGAGAATACGACACGCAGGTCGTTATACAATAAAATGACACCACCTAGGCTCTAGCCAGCTGACAAAAACCGTGATTCGCAGATCACGTATGGATTACACACATACATCACATGCACATGAACCGTGATTTCACAACATGTCCTACACCTCCTGTCCACAACTGACACCTTATCATTGAATGATGGCGTCCCACTTGGTCCTGAAGATATCACACATTACAGGAGTATTGTAGGAGCTCTTCGGTATTTAACATTGACACGACCTAATTTTTGTATTTCAGTTAGTAAGGTGTGCGAGTTCCTACATGTTCCTACTACCACTCATTGAACAGTAGTGAAAAGGATATTGAGATATATATTCATGGTACACGCACAGTGGGACTTACTTTTTGTCGATCACCATCTACACTTCTTAGTGCTTATTCAGATGCTGACTAGGCTAGAAATTTAGATGATAGACGCTCTATAGGAGGCTTTGCTATTTTATTTGGTTCTAACCTTATATCTTGTAGTGCCAGAAAACAGCCTACTATATCTCGTTCCAGTACTGAGGCTAAGTATAAAGCTCTAGCCAATCCTACAGCTGAGCTGATCTGGGTTGAGGCTCTTGTCAGAGAGTTGGGTGTTACACTTCATGAAAAAACTACTCTCTGGTGTGATAATCTTGGTGCTACTTTCTTGTTAGCAAATCCAGTGTTTCATGCTCGGACTAAACACATTGAGATTGATTTCTATTTTATTCGGGAACGATTTGCTAACAAACAACTTGATGTTAGGTTCATCTTTAGCAAGGACCAGATTGCTGATGGTTTTACCAAACGTTGTGTTCCAAAAAGCTAGATGAGTCTATGCGTAATCCAAATCTTTCCAAGCTTTAGTTTAAGAGGGAGTGTTAGAGTTATATTTATTTTGTATACGATATTGTATGGAGTAGTACTCCAATTATCTGTATATTATCTGTAAACTACGCAGGGGTTTTTTCCCTACCATATAACATGCAACCGATGCCCCTCCCCCGGGAGGGTTACGCATCGTTCTACCAAACAAACACGACAACCAACATGTTTTTGTCTGACTATTAGAAAGCATACCCTCTCTCGCTTTTCTTGTTCTCGTATTTGCTCCATCATGTATAGGTGGGTTTGTTTCGTGAAACGAGATTCTAACGGGCATTGCTATTTTGCGTGCAATGTTTTAGTGTGTTTCATTCAGTATGACACATGATGATACTTGATAAAATTTGACAGCACAAATCTTAAAACAGTAGATGAACGGCATAGCCATGCACTCGATCCAGCATGTACGCTATATTCGCTGCGTTCGGTTTGTTTCCTGCCGCTGAGTTGTTTTAGCTTTAGTTCCTAGAAACTCGTAGAATGGGGCTAGATATAAGCTCGGTCTCCATCCATGTCGCAGCTGTTTGGTCCTGGGACCTTTCTCAACCCTCCGATGACATCTTGTATTTTTCATTGTCGATCTAATGAGCAATTGAGTTGTATGTAAGATTTTATTTGTGATTAGGCATATGTGTACGTGTAATACGATGGATATTCTGTCAGACCCGACATCGGGCTGTCGGGCACTGCAACATGCTTGTATTTGGGGTGTGTCTGGTTGGTACTCACGGTGGCACCACCAATTATTGGCAAGAGTTAGCCTGCCAAAGTTTTGACCATGGAATTCTCCACCCTAATTTGGCAAACTATTCGGCAAGAATCCGTGAGAAGGAGTGTAACTCCTGGACTATCTAATGCATTTCAATCCCGCTAAATGGACGAGAAGTCCTATGGAATGTTTCTCTTGTAACAAAAAGACTAAAATCTTTCCAAAAGGGGGGATAAGTTTTTCAACAAGAAAATATTCATAAAATATTGTTTGAAACATTCTCCAAGGGTTATCTAGCCAAGACAATTTTTAATCGGTATATGATTACGAGTCTTGGTTGAGGGTTTTTAGTACATGTGTCATTAACCTAAGATTTTTTTTTGAAAGATCGTTATTAACCTAAGATAATATAGGCCGCGTTGAGGTTTTTTCTTCTATTTCCTGCTACCTTATGACATATCATCTGTACTAGAGAAAAAGTATATCATGTGTATTAAAGTTATGGTGCTATATTATTTTATTTATCTTAATTTTTAGTTTGTGGTTGTCCAATGAATTTCCTAAATTCTTACCTACTCGGGAGTAGTAGAAGAACCTACTAGAACTTTGATGGAGGATGGGCTGCACATGTGCCACATATTTAAATTTGCATGCAATATGCATGTAGCGTCAGTGTAACCAGGATTATCCATATTAAATGACAGAAGCCATGCATAGACGTGTGCCTCTAGTTTAGGTCGTGTGGGCTGAAGATTCTTGGATCTTGCATGAGTCATGCCATGGTCCAACACATAAAAGACAGAGAGACACAATTTCTCAACAACTAGTTCTATCATAGGCCGCATATAATTTAACCAGCCCATGATCTGCTGGGATCTTCGCTGGCGCTGCTATAGGTAGCTGGCTAATAGATGAATTCATCCATGCAGCGCTTAAGAAAACAAGGAATTAGTACAAGCCGACGTATCTAAAGGTTGTCCATATATTGTTCGTGCATGGGTGCATAAATGAGAGTTGGGCCCTGATTACAAAACATGGTGAGCTTTGTGGATGCAAACTGAGGATATTTGTTCAGCGTTCAAGTCTCCCGTATCATAGATTTGACAAATTTCAGAAATGGAATCATGCACCCTGATTTTTGGACAACAGAAGTATCATTTTGACAAATTTCAGAAATGGAATCATGCACCCTGCATGAAAATAACAATTCGCATCATAAACTAATTTGACACCCATCAAATTAATTGCATGTATCTACACTTTTGTAGAATTAAGACTAATTTCACATGAAGGATTATGCATGAGTTCCCGTCCCACGCGGCTACGCCTTTTGGCAAACTTTGTGTGCAAGGTGCTACAAACTAAACTCGGACCCCAAAGACTCCTAAGTAGTTTCATCGTGATTACTTTGAGTACATAGTTGGATCAGCCTAAAAGCTATGGCAGTATGGAAAAGGAAATACTAAGACATGTCCATTACTCAGACAGGCGAGTGACACACTCACCCCTCTTTGACATTGTATGTGGGAGTTGGTGCAGCCAACAACCCAAAACTTCTCCCATGTTTTGTTCTGAAATATCTCATCGTTCTGCCAATCGACCGATGGCAATCTTTGGCCGTCTGAACAGTCTTCGAAGTGCGCGCTCGGTCCATCATTGTTAGAACAGGCCAAATTCCTGAGACCATGCTCACTTTGAGGTTTAACCACAGTGACAATGCATCCAAAAGTGCCACACAGGTGCTGGCTTTGGTTGATATATATAGTTAGACACACACGCACCAATCTTTATCAAAAGCTTGGAGAACCTTGTCCTTCCTCTTCAGCATCTCCTTCCGTCGACTAACATTGTCAGTTTCTGAAGGACCAAGTGCCGATGACTATTATTTCAAATTACTCATCAGCCATGTATATACTGATAAATGCGATAACATATATGTACATTGTTGGAACATTTTAAATGTTGTTTCACACATTGGCAAATCATGAAGATTACACAGGCATAAAGACAGCCAGATAGGCATGGATGTAGATAGTACACAATTATATAATACAAAGATCGAGGAGCTACAAAGAAAAGATCGAACCAATGGAAGAGGACAAACACAAGGAGACAGAGGATTCTTGGTATCTAATCTTTCTCACCTGATGTGTCGTCCTGTCCGACTTGTCTCCTTCGTTCTCTCTACACAATTGCGTCACTTTCCATTGACAACAAGTTTAAGCAATAAGATAAAGTTGCTCTTGTTCACAGATACCTTTTGGCCCTCCTGCTCCACGGAACGGAAGCCGCTGAGGCCTTCCTCCTTGAAGGTTCATATCCCTCCTTAAAACCTTGTGAAAACGTCTCTGTTTTCCATCTATTTTTTGTATTCACCGGGATGCCAAAAGTCTCCTGCGATAGTGAGGACATATCCATTTGTGTCCAACTCAGAGATAGTTCCTTCCGGACATGGGTTTCTAACTGCGCCATAGGTTATTGCTTCAGTAAACCATATGTCGCAACACTGTCTGCTGATGTCCAGTCAGACTGAACGAAGAACAATTCGACTGTTATTTTCTTCTGCTCGTCAGGAGAGAGATCTTCTGTGGTATTTCTGCATTGTTTTCAACTCCTTGATTAATTACTACTAGCTCGTTTGTTATACGTACGGTCAAATGCATACGGTCATCAGCGAGATCGCTATCGAGTCCGATCGAATGGTAGAATACGGATGTATATATCAAGTTAACGATGGCTTCTCGTTTACATTGAGTGGAGCTTTCGTACGTAGCTAGCTCGATGCATGATTAGGTCAACTCCGGGGTTGGGTTCGACGGCGGTGGTTGTTGTTAGGTTGACCTCTCTCCTCATCGATCCTAATGGATCGATCGACCCCCTTATCCGCATCCTGATCGGGGCAACCAACCCAGTTATGGTTGGTGGGCCCCTATGGCAGCACTATAAAGAGAAGGTGGGGCTGGGGCACAAGTTACGAGGTTCGACGCGGTCGCCGCTCCCTCACCGATATTCCCTTCCGATCTAGGGTTTAGCGCTTGCTACGGGAAGTACCACCGCCGCCACCATATAGCCCTTGCTCGCCCACTCTCGCCATTGACCACCATGGCCAACGGCTCATCGAGCTCGTCCACCGGAGAAGGTACTACTCCTCCGCCTCTCTCTCACCCTCAGATCTAGATACATCAAGCCCTATAGCCTATACCGAGAGCTACCAGAGCTAACAATGGTATCAGAGCTATTGGCTTTGTCAATCGCTTAAGTAGAAAGAAAAGGAAACAGAGAAAACCCTAACCCTAAAGTGCGCCGTCCACCCGGCCATGCCGTGCCCCTCAATCCCTATGCGCATCGGCAAGCCGAGGCATAGGGAAGAAGGACCAACCCCATCTAGGGCAAAGAAAAACAAAAGAAAAGACCCCCCCCCCCCCCCAAAGTCCAAGATCCTCACCCGAATCAAACAGATAAGAAATCAATCAAGATCGAAATAAAAAGTAACTCCGGCCAGACGCCGGGCCGAGCGGCCTCCTCGCCACCTCGCCAGGCGGGGCGCTGCGCCGCCGCCAGCTGGGCGCGAGACAAGAAGTGGGAGGGGGTGAATGCGTTAGGGTTTCAGGGTCGGATGCGATGGACGGCCTGGATCGCGACGCGCTACCTGCCTAGGGTGGTTACACGGCCAAGCGGGCCGCATGGCTGGGCCATGGGCCGTGTGAAACCGAGCGGCGCACAGCGCGAGAGAGAGAGAGAGCACGGGCGGCAGCTAGCAGTCCACGGCTGGGCTACGGCTGGGTCAGCGGCTAGGCGACATTTACAGCGCGCGTGGCACAGGACCTTGGGCCGCTTATAGTAAAGGCCCAGAAAGGGCGTAACAGTGCGGATTTTTTCTGTTAGTAATTACAGAAGCGTTTTTAGACTGTTTTTATTCAGTTTTTAATATTTGTTGCATAGTTTTTTCTATATAAAATTATCCAACGAAAATTTGTTTAGAAAATGGAAAAGTAACAGTAAAGTTCCGGTAAAGTTTAAAGTTAAATGAATTTTTTAATTTATTCTTTCGCTGCAAATAGCTAAAGGGCTCTTTTAAAATTTAATAAAGATAAAAGAGAATATTAATTTTTTTAGAGCATCTTAAAGTTTTATTCTAATCATGTTCATGTTATTTTTCTAACCAGCGTTGTAAATATCATGATCATGATTAGTGTCTTGTTTTAAAGTAATTAAAGTTATGTGCTTTTGATTCTATGGTGTGCCCAACGGTGATGTAGAATTATTTGCATAAACATTTGTATGTCTTAATTTTGACAAAGGTTGGATATACAACATCAGAAAGCCATAGGTGTTGAATGCACAAAGTTTTTCAAACTAGATTGTTGACTCTAGTGCAAATGGGAGACTATTGGAGATATGCACAAGAGGCAATAATAAAGTGGTTATTATTATATCTTTGTGTTTATGATAAATGTTTACATCCCATGCTATAATTGTATTAACAGGAAACATTAATACTTGTGGGTTTTGTAAACATAAAAGAGTCCCTAGGAAGCCTTATGTTAAGCTAGCTTGTTGATTAATAGATGGTCATGGTTTCCTGGTCATGGACATTGGATATTATTAATAACAAGATCATATCATTAGGAGAATGATATGATAGACACACACCCATAGTAAGCATAGCATTAGATCCATTCATTAAGTTCGTTTCGCTACAAGCTTTCAGATACATAGTAACATAATCCTTCGGCCATGAGATCATGTTAATCACCATAACCGGATAAGTACTTTCATGACATCAAACACCACTTCCGTAACTTGAGGGTTATAAAGGTGGCATTGGGTAATATGAAAGTATGTGTTGAGGCACATGGATCAAGAGTGGGATTTGTCCATCCATATGACATATATATATATATACTATGGGCCCTCTCGGTGGAATGTCATCCAATTGGCTTGCAAGCATGTGACTAGGTCACACGGGATGTCATATCACAGAACGAATAAAGAGTACTTATCGGTAACGATATTGAACTAGGTATAGAGATAACGACGATCGAACCTCGGATAAGTAAAGTATCGCGCGACAAAGGGAATCGGTATCATATGTAAATGGTTTATTCAATCACGAAGTCATCGTTGAAATACATGGGAGCCATATGGATTTCCAGATCCCTCTATTGGTTATTGACCGGAGAGGTGTCTCGATCATGTCTTCATAGCTCCTGAACCGTAGGGAGACACGCTTAAGGAATCAATGTTGTTTAAGTAGATATGGAATATGAGTTGGAGACCGAATGTTGTTGGGAGTCTTGGATTGGATCCAATACATCATGAGGAGATCCGGAATGGTCTAGAGAATAATATTTATATAAGGAAAGTGGTTTTCCAGGGTTCAAAAAAGTTTTGGTGTTTTGACCGGATACTTCTAGAATTTTATAGAAGAAACACCAGTGGTTCCACCACCCCGGGAGGGGGTCACTTGGGATTTGGCATGCCCTAGGGGCCAGCTGCACCAAGCCCTAAAGGGCTAGCCGGACAACACTAGTATAAGGGTCAAACCCTAATTTGAATAATCAAATCCTACTTTGAAAACTCAAACTCTAGTTTTGGTAAGAGGGAAGACTTGGTGGGAAAGTTCCCAACTCTTCCCCTTGGTGGCTGAGTTCGGGAGGGACATGGATAGGGCTAGGAACCCTTGGCCGTCCATCACCCACCTATATAAGGAGGGGTGGGGGCGCACCCCCACACCCCCTTTCCCTTGGTGCCTAACCCTAGCCGCCGCCTCTCTTCTCTCTCATCCACCACCCTTCTCTGGCTTAGTCGAAGCCGTGTAGAAATCTCTCCTCCTCCACCACCACCACACCGTCGTGTTGTTGGGATTACGAAAAGATCTACTACCTCCGCTGCCCCGCTGGAACCGGGAGAGGAAGGTCTTCATCGACTCTGTACGTGTGACCGACTGCAGAAGCGCTGCTAGAACGCGGCGCCAAAAGGATCGTCTACACGATCTTGAGATCGGCAAGTGATCGACTACATCAACCACGAGAATGTGATCTCTTTAAACGCTTTGGATCTATGAGGGTTAGTTCTCTTCAATCTCGTTGCACCGATATCGTGGATTAGATCTTGGCTTTGCCATATATTGGATCTTGGTTTTGTGTGTTCACGCGATAGAATTTTTTTGTTTTCCATGCAATGAACCCTACAGTGATATCAGATCCGACTGTATGCGTAGATCTGTTGCACGAGTAGAACACAGTGGTTTTGTGGGCGTTTATGATTTTGTTGTCTCTTGCTTTTCGTATACTTTTCATCTTGCAATATGGTGGGATGAAGCGGCCCGAGCTAAGCTTACATTTCATTGCACATGAGGCTTGCTATACGCTCAACGTGCAACTTGTATTGCACAAGTGGATTTGCGGGTGTCTATATCTCCCACCATAGTTAAGATTCAATTTACAATGGGCACTTGACAACACTTGTATCAGCGTTGTGGTTCATGTTCGGAGGTAAGAATGGTTTTTATTTGAAAGCCCCAAGCCACGTAAAACATGCAAAGATAATTAGAGGAGTCTAAATTGTTTTTGCATGGAATGTGATGTGATGTGATATGGTCATGATGTGATTGTGATTATATTTGATGTATGCAATGATCCTTATTGTAAGTTGGCAACCGTCAAGATCCTTATGGTTGTCTTTAAATTTGTTAAGACATGCGTGTCTATTCATCATGTAATCGCTTTATTCCAAGTAGTTGTAATAGTTGTTGGTGATGGACAACCATGAAGCGGCACCATTGAGCTTGACGCCACGCTGGTGATGATGGAGATCATGTTCGTGCTTTGGAGATGGAGATCAAAGGCACAAGAATAAAGGACATATAAAATCACATATTATGAATTGCATGTGATATTAATCCTTTTTATGCATCTTGTATTGCTTAGAACGCGACGGTAGAATTATAGATTATCCCTCTCACTAAATATCCAGTAATAAAGTGTTCATCCTTAGTAGGAACCGTTGCTAAGACTTGTCGTTTTGAAGCATCTCGTGATGATCGGGTGTGATAGATTCTATGTATGCATACAATGGGTGCAAGCCAGATTGCACATGTGGATACTAAGGTTAATCTTGATGAGCCTAGCATGTACATACATGACCTTGGAACACAGAATACCGAAAGGTAAAGCATGAGTCATATGGATGATATGATGAACATGTTGATTGTTTGCATTTGAAGCTACATCATCTCTCGTGATGATCGAACTTGGTGCAGTGGATTTGGTTTGTGTAATCACCAAAACGACTCGAAGGATTTTTTTGAGCAGGAGTTCAAATAGTAATATGATTAAAGATGAACACAATTTATCATAAATTAAATCAAAGTGAATTTCCATAATTGTTGTAGTCATTGACATCCGTTTACCACCTTACGTCTTAGTTATAATTGAGATAATAGATATATAGAATTTTGGATAGTTAGTTTACGAACTGGTATCGTATTGTTTTGAGTTTCAATCTAAAGTTTAAAAGTCCTATTGTAAACTTTCAGCAAACTCCGTTTACTCCATAAAGTTTAATAATTGTTATTAAATCAAGAGTAACAATTATAGTGTTAGTATCTAAATCATCATGTTTCCCTCCATGATTCTTGATATTCAAAGATTGTTTTAATATCAAGGTTATCTAGGAGCTGAAAGAATAATTTCAGAAACCATCAAGTCTGGAAGATATTGTGATATCTAAAACAATGTTTTGGTTGTAACATGATAGAGTATAATTTGGCAAAATATATGTTCTCATATTTGATGAGAATTTGTGAAGGTTGGAGATGCTAGACATCCTAATACTCCAAAAAGGTTTTGGAAAGCAACATTATCCTCGCAATTCTCCTTTATAAGCTATGGTAGCTTGATCATGAAAGTTTTCATGATAAGGATGAATAGAAGATGTAGGTAAAATGTTTACTACACTAAAAGATTACTAAAGAATGGATTTTGAAAAAATTCCAAACATTTGATGATGATGATCTACTTCAAAGTGCTAGTCCAAAGGTATTAGTATTTGACTATACATGCCTTGGACTATGTGTCATGTGTATGTTGCCACTGTTGATAGATTCTTTTAAAAGGGAAAGGAAATGCTGAAAGAGAATCTCAGAAATATTTGGCATGGTAGCTTGATCATGAAAGTTGTCATGATAAGGATAAACATAAGATGTAGGTAAAATGTTTACTAAACTAAAAGATTACTAAAGAATGGATTTTGAAAGAACGCCAAACATTTGATGATGGTGATCTACTTCAAAGTGCAAGTCCAAAGGTATTATGTGTCATGTGTCATTTGACTATACATGCTTTGGACTATGTGTCATGTGTATGGCATCACTATTGATAGATTCTTTTACAAGGGAAAGGAAATGCTGAAAGAGAATCTCAGAAATATTTGGAAGAAAAGTAAAGACTAGAATTGTCCATCTTAGGTATATAGATGATATACATGTTATGGTTGTATCCTTTTCTTATTAAACAATGTGGTTCTTGGGTATTGGATACCGAATTGGTTGGTGTGAAGTGTCATACATGACAACAAAATTCATGAACTACAATGGCCTAAGTAACCAGCAAGAGAATATGTGATGATGTTCTTCGAAAACAAAGAAAGTGTTGTTGTGTTTCTCGTTGACATCAAAGATTTCCTAAAAGATTTGTTTTCATAATTGTTATTTTGATCAGGTATTAGGAGAACAAAAGGTTGTTCAAATAATTACTGCGTTTCATATAAGATGGATGATTTACAAGTCTGGTAGGAGAAATCACGTCCATAAAACTAATGCTAAAAATGTCGAAAGACAGATGATTAAAAGATCAATTAAGAAGTGACATCGCCGTTTAAATTTATTGGAAAGAAAACATGAAGAAAATTCATGTTGATGGAATTTTGGAGTCTTTTGATTTTGATCAAATGACGCTTGTGAGACTTGCCTGGAGATAATTGAAACTTCGTTCAAAGGCCAAAGAAGAACGAATGACTAACTTATTGGAATTTGTACATATTGATGTATCTAGTCCATTATGTGTATGGTGAGGACATCCCTATACTTACACCTATCTCAATTACTACTGAAGATGTTCCAGCTGCTGCTAAGAAGGATCAGGCCAATAAGATTATAATTGGACCCATTACACGAGCTTGTGCAAAGCTACTTGAAACATGTGAATTCACTCCTAAATGAATCTAATGTTTATTTATCCTGCCTAAATCTATGCACTTGTGTATGATCAGGTTCGTTGAGGAAGCAAGCATGACGCGAGGAGGAGAAGGGCTGCAAGAGGAGCCCAACATGATAATTGCCAAGGATGCGCGAGGGAGGAGCGGGAGGAAGGAGCGAGAGAAGATCATCAAGAAGGAAGGTCTAAAATTGAAACAGACGTGGATTCTTCATACCAACTCCAAATCAAGCAAATAAGTACTTGCTGGAAAGATAAATCTGAGAGCTTTCCAACGAGTACTTACCATCTCTAGACCACAGATAATACGGCCCCCACACCCCCGGATAATCGGGCCCTGCTTTAGAATTTCTGCTAAGGACTTTGAGCGTGTCATACTGTATGGGGGATAATCAGCCCCTAGGGGAGGATAATTCGGGGGGGGGGGGATAATCCGGCTCAACTAAGGGAGGATAATCCTAACCAAAAAGTTTCCATTAGATCCGAACGGATTTGACTGTATCATACATGTTTTCGTTTTGACTATATCATACATGCCCTCTAGATTAGGTTAGACCACATTAAAACTATTTTGGAGTTGTTTTTAATTAGAACCTATAGAGTTATCCTGTGATCGAATTATCTACTACAATTGAGTGTGATTTGTTGTTCCATTGGGAATTAGTAGATTGAAAACTACCGTTCGTGGTCGACGGCTACGTGCGCAAGAGCGTGGTGTTGCGAATATCCCACAGGGTCGAGAGCTGTTGCATTGGCATCATGGTTCGAGCGGGAGAGTTCACAGGTACAGACTATTTATCTATGATTCACCATCATCATCGCCAACTGCTTGCTGCGAATATGGGTCCACCCCATATCATCTTGGTATCAGAGTTCCTTGTTTACTTGGTGAGCATCCACAATCCATTCATAGATTAGTTTATTTTTCATCCTATATAGAAAAAGCAACACAAAAATATTTTCCATAGCCTAGATTGCATCATTTTTCAAGTTTTAGTTGCTGGTCATGTCTTTTCGTAGATCCGATCTGCAAGTTTTCCCGTAGGAATCTAGTTTTCGTTAGGTTTAGGGTTGGTCTTGTTTTCCGCCGAGTTGATCGTCAACGTTTTCTGCAAGTTTCCATCTACTTTTTCTGAGTCCACATAGCGTACTTTTGTGTTTCAAACCTATCTACAGCCTATCAACAACATCCGTGCCTAGGAACTTACCCACGAGACTAGTTGCTTTGCTCCGACAGGCTGCTCATTAGGGTTTTTGAAGTGCACAATTTTCCGCCCTGACAGACTGGATTATCCGCCCCCTGAAAAACCGGATTATCCGGCCGCCCTATTTTGTTCAGAAGTTTGCATCCATCCTGCATTGTGTCAGATAGTTGAAAAAAATCAAAAAAGGAGAAATGACAAATAGTATTAAAAAGGATCAAAAAGAGCTATAAGCGTGATAAAAGAGAAAGTTCCAAGTTTGATTGAAGGGCATATTTCATAATAGCACTTATAGATTGAGCAATCTTCTGCCTGTGTTTATTTTGAGCTATTACTAGCATCTCTCTTGTGCATTACAATATTCCTGTTCATAAGTTGCTTTGTCACGTTTATCTCCATCGTGTGTGTTTCTTGGGTGATCATACGATCAGCACTAGGACTTATTTGCGGTGTAGTTAGGATACCATACCTACAGCTCCACCATAAATAACCTATGTGCCCTGTGATTGTTCTCCATACCCTTGATATTCACTTCATCACATCAGTGCATTAGTTGTTGATTTTTAATTGGTAAAGCATCACTATTCACTTTGGAACGGTAAGATCTGCTTTCTTTTCAGTTGGAGTGAGTTGTGAGTGTGTTCACTGCCACCACCGATGGGATTGACAAAACAACACATGATGTGCAGATTGCATTGGGAGACGATGAGGCCGCAGTCACCAACATTTCAGACACAAGTGACGGCTATCAACACCAATGTAACAGCTGTGCAATGCTCTATTGATGCTCTGACAGTAGCAATTGGGCAAAGGCAGCAACAACCATACGATGATGCCCATGAAGATGAAGAAGGAAGTAATGTCGGGGATGGTCAACATCCAAACCAGGTTGGCCTTGGTCGTGCTCCTCCTCATGTTCATGGACATGGCTTTCCTCCAATTGGGCGTGCTCAGCGTGTGCCCCAAATCCCTGAGGATGGTTTGGGTAAGACAAAATTTTCAATTCCCAAGTTTGATGGTTCACTTGATCCTAAATATTACCTCACATGGGAGATGAATATTGAGAAGCTGTGGCATTTGCATGAATATACTCAGGATAAAAAGTTAAAACTTGCAGTGTCAGAATTTGATGGTTATGCATTACGTTGGTTGGATGCTATTGTGCAAAATAGAAGGGACGAGAATGAAGTGCATGTGCAATCATGGAGAGAGATGAAGTGCATCATGAAGGATTGTTTCGTGCCCACTAACTATTTGTGTTCAGTTTTTGATAAGTTGACAAACTTGAGACAAGGAACCATGTCAGTTGATGAGTACTATATGGAGATGGAGATGCTTATGCAGCGTGCCAAAGTCCGTGAATCACTTGAGATGACTATGCTGCATTTTCTAAACAATTTTAAGCTACCAATAAAGAGCACGGTTCGTCATCATAAGGATGATACTATGAATGAATTGCTACATCATGCAAGAGAGGCAGAATCACAGCTTGCTAAGGAGTCCAGGGCGCGTACAAGATACCCTTCCACCATCCATTTTTCAGTAAGATCTACACTGCCACCTCCTATACCTACATCTGCTGTGGCTACTGGTCACCCTACGCCATCATCTTCCAAGAATATACCGCAGTCATACTATGGTTCTCAAGACAATAAACCTTCTGCTCCTGCTGCTAGCACGGGTTCCAAAATGTCAATAACTCGTACTCTTTATGTGGAGTTCCATACTTGTGGAGGATGGGTACATTCCAAGAGGGATTGTCCAAACAGCAAGGTGATGTTTATAAATGACAATAGTGAGTATGAGAGTGGAGATGTGGTTGATTTTTCTCATGATGACAATGGTTATGACAGTGAAGAAGGTCTGGATGCTTTTCCAGCACCTGCACCAACCATTATGGTATCTCCATGTATACTTAGTGTGCATCCTATTGTTGATTCTCAGCGCTACAACTTGTTCCAAACAAAAGCTCTAGTTGGCCCAAACAAATCTTGCAAAGTAATCATTGATGGAGGTAGCTGCAGAAATCTTGCAAGCAAGGAGTTGTGTGCCAAGATGAATTTGACGTATTTACCTCATCCAAAACCATACTACATACAATGGTTGAGTAACAATGGTGATATGAAGGTAAACCATGTGGTATGTGTGAATTTTGAGATAGCACCATACAAGGATTCAATTGATTTTGATGTGGTTCCTATAACTGTGTGCCATCTACTATTGGGTCGGCCTTGGCTTTATGATCGCCATGTGCAACACAATGGCCGTGCCAATACTTATCATTTGGAGTTTCATGGCAAGAAAATAAATTTACAGCCTATCACACCACAACAGATTGTGAATGAATCTCGTCAGAAGATCGAAGTGAACCTACAAGATGCACCTACAGCTAGACGAGATAGTGTTATAGCTGTGAATAATGTAAATGAGACCCAAGAGAATGATATAACGAAAATAATAGAGTGCCTAAGCTATTAATACTATCCACCAAAAACGACATGAGATAATTTAGTGAGGATCCTACAGCCATGCCTCCTGTACTCATGTGCAAGGGTGAGATTTTGGATTCTAACGACATGACCCCTATTTCTCTTGGTGTGTCTAATGTTTTGCAAGAATTTGGTAATGTGTTTCTAGAATATGTGCCAGCTAGATTACCCCCAATGTGTGGCATTGAACATTAGATTGACTTGATCCCTGGCGCCACATTGCCAAACTGTGCACCCTAAAGAACCAACCACGAAGAAACGAAGGAGATACAGAAACAAGTACAAGCATTGCTAGATAAAGGGTACATTCGCATTTCTCTTAGCCCTTGTGATGTTCCTGTTATTTTAGTGCCTAAGAAAGATGGTACCTGGCGCATGTATATAAATTGTAGAGCTATTAATAATATCACTATCCGATATCTTCATCCTATTCCACGCTTAGAGGATATGTTAGATGAATTGAGTGGTGCTGCTATTTTATCTAAGATTGATATGTGTAGTGGATACAATCAAATTAGAATGAAAGAAGGGAATGAATGGAAAAATTCTTTCAAAAACAATTGGTTTGTATGAGTGGTTAGTTATGTTGTTTGGTCTTACTAATGCACCTAGTACTTTCATGAGATTAATGAATCATGTTTCGAGAGAATTTATTGGTCATTTTGTGGTTATTTATTTTGATGACATACTCATATACAGCCATAATGAAACTAAACATTGTGATCATGTTAGATAAGTTTTGCAAGAGTTGCGTGATAAAAAAATATATGCTAATCTTGAAAAGTGCAAATTTGCAAAAGATAAGGTTATATTTCTGGGATATGTTGTATGTAAGCATGGGGCAGAAGTAGATCAATCTTTAATTGAAGCAATTCAGAATTGTCCTATTCCCATGAATGTGAGTCAAGTGTGTAGTTTCCATGGATTAGTTGGTTTCTATAGGCGCTTTGTGAAAGACTTTAGCACTATTTCTGCACCATTGAATGAATTGACTAAGAAAGGTGTGCCATTTGTATGGGGCGTAGCCCAAGATATTGCATTTGATACATTGAAAAGTTTGCTTCTTCTGCACCTTTACTTGCATTAACTGATTTTTCAAAGCAATTTGAAGTTGAATGTGATGCTAGTGGTATAGGAATTGGTGGTGTTTTGATGTAAGAGGGTCGTCCTATAGCATATTTTTCTGAGAAACTTGATGGTGCTAGGTTGAATTATCTTGTCTATGATAAAGAATTATATGCACCTGTTAGAGTTCTTGAGGTTTGGCAACATTATTTGTGGCCAAAAGAATTTATCATACATTCTGATCATGAAGCATTAAAGTATTTGAAAGCTCAATCAAACTTAGCTATACGTTTAGCTAAATGGGTTGAGTTTATTGGATTGTTTCCTTACATTATTAAGTATAAGAAAGGAAATGAGAATGTGGTAGTTGATGCTTTGTCTAGGAAGAACATGTTATTGACACATCTTGATGTTAAGATTCCTGGTTTAGAAAGCATTTGGTCACTATATGCAACTGATCATGATTTTTCTGAACCATATCATTTGTGTGTTGTTTAAAATGCATGGGAAAAGTATCATATACATGATGACTATTTGTTTAGAGCTAACAAACTATGCATTCCATAATCTTCATTGCGTTTGTTTTTAGTGCAGGAATCACATGCTGGAGGTTTGATGGGTCACTTTGGGTGTGAGAAGACATTGCTTATGCTTGGTGATCATTTCTATTGGCCCAAGATGAGGCTTGATGTGTACAGGTTTGTGAGCCGCTGCATTACATGCAACAAGTGCAAGTCAAGGCTCAAGCCTCATGGTTTGTATACCCCTCTCTCTGCACCTACTACACCTTGGGAAGACATTAGCATGGATTTTGTGCAAGGTTTACCTAAAAATCGGAGAGGACATGATTCTATATTTGTGGTAGTACATAGTTTCTCTAAGATGGCTCATTTTATTGCCTGCCACAAAAGAGACGATGCGTCGCATGTTGCTAACCTGTTTTTCAGGGACATCGTGAGACTACATGGAGTAACAAAGAAGATTGTTTCTGACTGTGATGTAAAGTTCATGACCTAATTTTGGAAGACTTTATGGGGGAAGCTTGGAACGAAGCTGCTATTCGGTACTAAATGTCATCCCCAAACATATGGTTAAACAGAAGTGGTGAATAGAACATTTTCACAATTATTGAGGACTATGATTAAGAAGAATCTGTGGGAGTGGGAAGAGTGCTTACCACATGTTGAATTTGCATACAATAGGACCGTGCATTCGACTACTCAGCTTTGTCCTTTTGAGGTGGTGTATGGTTTCAAACCATTGATGCCACTTGATTTGTTGCCTCTACCATTGCATGAGAGACTTGATATGGAGGCATCAAAATGTGATAAATATATGAAGAAGATTCATGAGAAGACTCGAGAGGCTATTGAGAAGAAAGGCAAAAACATTGCTGCTACAAGGAATCAAGCAAGAAATAAGGTTTTGTTCAATCCTGCTACGATAAAACCGCTAAAAACATGGAGGAAGCTCGACAGGCGCGTGGTAGAAGTAAGATTTACGATTCCTTACGAGATGTTGACTCGCCAAAGTATTTTTTTGCGTGTGGGTCCCGGACGTCAGTGACTCTAGCGGACCAAACTTTTCAGTTGCACCTCCCTGATTTGAACTCGATAACGTTGTTCGATGCCTCCCTGATTTGAACCCTCATGTCTACCTCACATTAGAGGAAAAGTGTGTATGATGGAATTTTTTTCCTTCCCTGTTCCGAACTTGATAGAGTCGCTCGATACATCTGTCGTTTAATCGGGCTGCTGGGTCCCACGTGTCATCCTCACACTAGAAGAAACGTGTGCTTGATGGAATTTTTTCCTTGGCTCGTGCCTCCCTGATATGAACTCGATAACGTTGCTCGATCATTCTGCCGTTAATCACGATGTCCGGTCCCACTTGCCAGCATCTAATTACAAAAATCGTGTGTATGATGGAATTTTTTCCTTCGCTCCCGCTATCCTGTTCCGAACTTGATAGAGCTACTAGATGCATCAACAGTTTAATCACGCAGCTGGGCCCCACATGTCATCCTCATATTAGAAAAAACGTGTGCATGATGATTTTTTCCTTGGCTCATGCCTCTCTGATTTGAACTCGATAACATTCCTCGATCTATCTGCCATTAATTGTGCTGCTCGGTCCCACATGTTAGCCTCTCATTAGAAGAATTGTGTGTATGATGGAATTTTTTCCTTTGCTTCTACTACCCTGTTCCGAACTTGATTGCGCTACCGTTTAATCACGCATCTGGGCCCACATGTCATCCACTCATTATAAGAAACATGTGTATGATGGATTTTTTCCCTCGGTCACGCTACCCTGTTCTGAACTTGATACTTGATAGCGTTGGCAGATGCATAATCACCAAGCTGGGCTAGGTTAAACTTGAGAAACAAGTAAGCGCGATAGATTGCTCTTGAACTAATTGTCTTTTTGAAGGTAGATGCATGCATATTATTTTTGTCAACGATGCCCTCACTGTGAGTTTCCATCTATTAGGAAAGAACATTCTCAATTTCCCGAGTGATGACAAGATTGTTTACTTTCTGAAAAGAAAGTCTAGAGAATATGGATCTGAATGCAACAAGCCAAGCTTTCTCACATATATATAGTGGACCGACATGTTGTACTTACGATTCCCATGTTTTATGAGTTTTTAAACTTCTCCCTAGATAACTCTGTCCACTTGAATGGATTTATGACGATTTATCGAAATTAGGTCGAATTTCAATTGCAAGTAAATTGCAGATTGCGTTTAAAGTTTTACTATTTATTTTGGAGGTAACCATCGGGGGTGGGGATCATTTAATATATCACAAACCACCATCGAGAATTTTGAGAACAGGTTCAACCTCTTGCTAAGATTTTGCATCTTCACAACTTAACGAAATTAGGTCAAACTTGAGGTACCAATAAGAGCGATAGATTGCCCTTGATTTAATTGTATTTTTGGAGGTAGATGGGTGCATCTTCTTTTAGTAAACAATAATGCCGTCGTTGTGAGTTTCCAACTATCAGGAAATAACATTCTCAATTTTTCGAGTGATGACAAGATTGTTCCTTTCAGTAAAGAAGGTGAAAAGGATACAGATGCTGCCTAGAGGGGGTGAATAGGAGGTTTAAAACTTTTATGAGATGGGCTTAACAAAGGCGGAATAAAACTAGCATTTACTTTGTCAAGAACAAAACCTATATAAACTAGGGATTTCTATTTTCTTGCCCTTGGTTTGTTACTTGTACTCAGTTT
The DNA here is from genome assembly GCA_916181665.1 of Avena sativa. Taxonomy (NCBI): domain Eukaryota; kingdom Viridiplantae; phylum Streptophyta; class Magnoliopsida; order Poales; family Poaceae; genus Avena; species Avena sativa. The sequence goes on along the minus strand of OV702284.1, from coordinate 177,166,902 downwards.
TTCCCAGCCGCTTAACATTTCCTCACTTTTTTCCTCGCCATGTTAAGAAACCCTCGCGGACGCTCGCAGGCGCTCGTACGGAGGGATACCGTCAAGTCAAAGGCTTGACCGTTACATGCTGACTGGTGGGACCGCGTTGTGGCGGGTCGGGCGTTGAGCGTTATGTTACGAGGCCTCGACCGTTACATGCCTGACCGGTGGGGCCACTTTGGCGCGGGTCCTGCCACGACCGATACGTGCTGACGGGTGGGGGCCAGGATACACATCGGACCTGCCATCCTTCTCTCGCTGCCTTGTGGGCCGCCTTTTTTCCTAATTGGGTGTCCGGTGCAGGCAATGCCAAATGGGGTTGTTCCGTGGGGCCATCGAAGCCAATGAATGATGGGTCCGTCATGTGGGCTCATCGAAGCCAATGACTGATGGGGCCGTGATGTGGAGATGGAGGGGGATTTGCATATTTGCCATGTTTTACGTTGGAACTTGCATATTTGCCATTTTTGTGTGTCGCTGACATGTGGTGGTCATGTGGAAAATATGCAAAGTTCAAAGCAAATGTTCGTTCTGTGGGTCCATTGAAGCCAATGAACGATGGGGCCGTCATGTGGGGTGGGGCCTCAAAGCCAATGACTGATGGGGCCGTGATGTGGATCTGGAGGGGGAATTTGCATATTCGCCTCGTTTTATGTTGCAACTTGCATATTTGCCATTTTGTGTGTCGCTGACATGTGGTGGTCATGTTGCATATATGAAAATTTCAAAGAAAAGGTTCGTTTTGTGGGGCCATCGAAGACAATGAACGATGGGGCCGTCATGTGGGGCGGTCGAAGCCAATAACCGATGGGGCCGTGTGATGACCCACAAGTATAGGGGGTGTATCATAGTACTTTGGATAGGAGTGTCGATCCCAACGAGGAGCAGAAGGTGTTGACTAGTGGTATGGAGTAGGAAATCTCTGTAAATACTTAGCAAACAGATTTTTAGTTTTTTTTTATAAAGCAAGGAAATAAAGTGCAAGCAAATGAAATAGAAAATAATTGCATCAAGTGGCCCAATCCTTTCTTAGCAAAGAACAAGCCGTAGGAAATACTTATGAGGACCAAACGTTCTCGAGGACACATGGGAATACTGTCAAGTGCTTTCGTTCCTATAGCTGATTAATCTTCTTTGGTTTTATAAGTGTTGTGTGGGTGCACTTGTGCTAATGTACCAACCTTACATGGACTAATACATACTTGTGATTAAACCCCTTGCAAGCATCCGCAACTACAAGAAAGAAATTAAGATATAACCCTAATCACAGCCTTAAACTTCGAGATCCTACACTCCCTTATGCAATGGTTTCCTAACGGGGGTTCAGGTTTCTGTCACTCTGGCAACCCCACAATTAGTAGACAAATACACACTGCATTCCCCTAGGCCCATAAATGGTGAAGTATCATGTAGTCGACGTTCACATGACACCGCTAGAATAATAGAACCACAACTTAAATATTAAACCATTGAATAATACCTCAACACAAATCCACTACTAACAACATGAATTCGCCCATGTCCTCAAGAACTAAACGAACTACTAACAAGACATCATATGGATCAAGATGAGAGATGATATAATGATGGATAACAATCTGAACATAAACAATAATTCAATGGTTCCAATCACAAGCATCAACTACAATAGTAATCAACACCGGGAAAGTTTCCTCTAAGAACTATGCAAGATTCAACACAATTGTTACAGCGGGATGGAGTGGTGAAGATGGTTGATGTGTACAGGTTTGTGAGCCGCTGCATTACATGCAACAAGTGCAAGTCAAGGCTCAAGCCTCATGGTTTGTATACCCCTCTCTCTGCACCTACTACACCTTGGGAAGACATTAGCAAGGATTTTGTGCTAGGTTTACCTAAAACTCGGAGAGGACATGATTCTATATTTGTGGTAGTACATAGTTTCTCTAAGATGGCTCATTTTATTGCCTCCCACAAAAGAGACGATGCGTCGCATGTTGCTAACCTGTTTTATAGGGACATCGTGAGACTACATGGAGTAACAAAGAAGATTGTTTCTGACTGTGATGTGAAGTTCATGACCTAATTTTGGAAGACTTTATGGGGGAAGCTTGGAACGAAGCTGCTATTCGGTACTAAATGTCATCCCCAAACATATGGTTAAACAGAAGTGGTGAATAGAACATTTTCACAATTATTGAGGACTATGATTAAGAAGAATCTGCGGGAGTGGGAAGAGTGTTTACCACATGTTGAGTTTGCATACAATAGGACCGTCCATTCAACTACTCAGCTTTGTCCTTTTGAGGTTGTGTATGGTTTCAAACCATTGATGCCACTTGATTTGTTGCCTCTACCATTGCATGAGAGACTTGATATGGAGGCATCAAAATGTGATAAATATATGAAGAAGATTCATGAGAAGACTCGAGAGGCTATTGAGAAGAAAGGCAAAAACATTGCTGCTACAAGGAATCAAGCAAGAAATAAGGTTTTGTTCAATCCTGCTATGATAAAACCGCTAAAAACATGGAGGAAGCTCGACAGGCGTGTGGTAGAAGTAAGATTTACGATTCCTCATGAGATGTTGACTTGCCAAAGTATTTTTTTGCGTGTGGGTCCCGGACGTCAGTGACTCTAACGGACCAAACTTTTCGGTTGCACCTCCCTGATTTGAACTCGATAACGTTGTTCGATGCCTCCCTGATGAACCCGCATGTCTGCCTCACATTAGAGGAATCGTGTGTATGATGGAATTTTTTTCCTTCCCTTTTCCGAACTTGATAGAGTCGCTCGATACATCTGCCGTTTAATCGGGCTGCCGGGTCCCACGTGTCATCCTCACACTAGAAGAAACGTGTGCTTGATGGAATTTTTTCCTTGGCTCATGCCTCCCTGATATGAACTCGATAACGTTGCTCGATCATTCTGCCGTTAATCACGATGTCCGGTCCCACTTGCCAGCATCTAATTACAAAAATCGTGTGTATGATGGAATTTTTTCCTTCGCTCCCGCTATCCTGTTCCGAACTTGATAGCGCTACTAGATGCATTAACAGTTTAATCACGCAGCCGGGCCCCACATGTCAACCTCATATTAGAAAAAACGTGTGCATGATGATTTTTTCCTTGGCTCATGCCTCTCTGATTTGAACTCGATAACATTCCTCGATCTATCTATCGTTAATTGTGCTGCTCGGTCCCACATGTTAGCCTCTCATTAGAAGAATTGCGTGTATGATGGAATTTTTTCCTTTGCTTCTACTACCCTGTTTCGAACTTGATTGCGCTGCCGTTTAATCACGCATCTGGGCCCACATGTCATCCACTCATTATAAGAAAGATGTGTATGATGGATTTTTTCCCTCGGTCACGCTACCCTGTTCCGAACTTGATACTTGATAGCGTTGGCAGATGCATAATCACGCAGCTGGGCTAGCTTAAACTTGAGAAACAAGTAAGCGCGATAGATTGCTCTTGAACTAATTGTCTTTTTGAAGGTAGATGCATGCATATTATTTTTGTAAACGATGCCCTCACTGTGAGTTTCCATCTATTAGGAAGAGTGATGACGAGATTGTTTACTTTCTGAAAAGAAAGTCTAGAGAATATGGATCTGAATGCAACAAGCCAAGCTTTCTCACATATATATAGTGGACCGGCATGTTGTACTTACGATTCCCATGTTTTATGAGTTTTTAAACTTCTCCCTAGCTAACTCTGTCCACTTGAATGGATTTATGTCGATTTATCGAAATTAGGTCGAATCTCAAATGCAAGTAAATTGCAGATTGCGTTTAAAGTTTTACTATTTATTTTGGAGGTAACCATCGGGGGTGGGGATCATTTAATATATCACAAACCACCACCGCGAATTTTGAGAACAGGTTCAACTTCTTGCTAAGATTTTGCATCTTCACAACTTAACGAAATTAGGTCAAACTTAAGGTACCAGTAAGAGCGATAGATTGCCCTTGATTTAATTGTATTTTTGGAGGTAGATGGGTGCATCTTCTTTTAGTAAACAATAATGCCGTCGTTATGAGTTTCCAACTATCAGGAAATAACATTCTCAATTTTTCGAGTGATGACAAGATTGTTCCTTTCAGTAAAGAAGGTGAAAAGGATACGGATGCCGCCTAATGGGGGGTGAATAGGAGGTTTAAAACTTTTATGAGATGGGCTTAACAAGGCGGAATAAAACTAGCGTTTACTTTGTCAAGAACAAAACCTATATAAACTAGGGATTTCTATTTGCTTGCCCTTGGTTTGTTAGTTGTACTCAGTTTTTCCCAGCCGCTTAACATTTCCTCACTTTTTTCCTCGCCATGTTAAGAAACCCTCGCGGACGCTCGCAGGCGCTCGTACGGAGGGATGCCGTCAAGTCAAAGGCTTGACCGTTACATGCTGGCTGGTGGGACCGCGTTCTGGCGGGTCGGGCGTTGAGCGTTATGTTACGAGGCCTCGACCGTTACATGCCTGACCGGTGGGGCCACTTTGGTGCGGGTCCTACCACGGCCGATACGTGCTGACAGGTGGGGGCCAGGATACACATCGGACCTGCCATCCTTCTCTCGCTGCCTTGTGGGCCGCCTTTTTTCCTAATTGGGTGGCCGGTGCAGGCAATGACAAATGGGGTTGTTTCGTGGGGCCATCGAAGCCAATGAATGATGGGTCCGTCATGTGGGGCCATCGAAGCCAATGACTGATGGGGACGTGATGTGGAGATGGAGGGGGATTTGCATATTTGCCATGTTTTACGTTGGAACTTGCATATTTGCCATTTTTGTGTGTCGCTGACATGTGGTGGTCATGTGGAAAATATGCAAAGTTCAAAGAAAATGTTCGTTCTGTGGGGCCATTGAAGCCAATGAACGATGGGGCCGTCATGTGGGGTGGGGCCTCAAAGCCAATGACTGATGGGGCCGTGATGTGGAGCTGGAGGGGGGATTTGCATATTCGCCTCGTTTTATGTTGCAACTTGCATATTTGCCATTTTTTGTGTCGCTGACATGTGGTGGTAATCTTGCATGTATGAAAATTTCAAAGAAAAGGTTCGTTTTGTGGGGCCATTGAAGACAATGAACGATGGGGCCGTCATGTGGGGCGGTCGAAGCCAATAACCGATGGGGCCGTGTGATGACCCACAGGTATAGGGGGTGTATCATAGTACTTTGGATAGGAGTGTCGATCCCAACGAGGAGCAGAAGGTGTTGACTAGTGGTATGGAGTAGGAAATCTCTGTAAATACTTAGCAAACATATTTTTAGGTTATTTTTATAAAGCAAGGAAATAAAGTGCAAGCAAATGAAATAGAAAATAATTGCATCAAGTGGCCCAATCCTTTCTTAGCAAAGAACAAGCCGTAGGAAATACTTATGAGGACCAAACGTTCTCGAGGACACATGGGAATACTGTCAAGTGCTTTTGTTCCTATAGCTGATTAATCTTCTTTGGTTTTATAAGTGTTGTGTGGGTGAACTTGTGCTAATGTACCAACCTTACATGGACTAATACATACTTGTGATTAAACCCCTTGCAAGCATCCGCAACTACAAGAAAGCAATTAAGATATAAACCTAATCACAGCCTTAAACTTCGAGATCCTACACTCCCTTATGCAATGGTTTCCTAACGGGGGTTCAGGTTTCTGTCACTCTGGCAACCCCACAATTAGTAGACAAATACACACTGCATTCCCCTAGGCCCATAAATGGTGAAGTATCATGTAGTCGACGTTCACATGACACCGCTAGAATAATAGCACCACAACTTAAATATTAAACCATTGAATAATACCTCAACACAAATCCACTACTAACAACATGAATCCGCCCATGTCCTCAAGAAATAAACGAACTACTCACAAGACATCATATGGATCAAGATCAGAGATGATATAATGATGGATAACAATCTGAACATAAACAATAATTCAATGGTTCCACTCACAAGCATCAACTACAATAGTAATCAACACCGGGAAAGTGTCTTCTAAGAACTATGCAAGATTCAACACAATTGTTACAGTGGGATGAAGTGGTGAAGATGGTTGATGTGTACAGGTTTGTGAGCCGCTGCATTACATGCAACAAGTGCAAGTCAAGGCTCAAGCCTCATGGTTTATATACCCCTCTCTCTGCACCTACTACACCTTGGGAAGACATTAGCATGGATTTTGTGCTAGGTTTACCTAAAACTCGGAGAGAACATGATTCTATATTTGTGGTAGTACATAGTTTGTCTAAGATGGCTCATTTTATTGCCTGCCACAAAAGAGACGATGCGTCGCATGTTGCTAACCTGTTTTTCAGGGACATCGTGAGACTACATGGAGTAACAAAGAAGATTGTTTCTGACTGTGATGTGAAGTTCATGACCTAATTTTGGAAGACTTTATGGGGGAAGCTTGGAACGAAGCTGCTATTCGGTACTAAATGTCATCCCCAAACATATCGTTAAACAGAAGTGGTGAATAGAACATTTTCACAATTATTGACGACTATGATTAAGAAGAATCTGCGGGAGTGGGAAGAGTGTTTACCACATGTTGAGTTTGCATGCAATAGGACCGTGCATTCGACTACTCAGCTTTGTCCTTTTGAGGTGGTGTATGGTTTCAAACCATTGATGCCACATGATTTGTTGCCTCTACCATTGCATGAGAGACTTGATATGGAGGCATCAAAATGTGATAAATATATGAAGAAGATTCATGAGAAGACTCGAGAGGCTATTGAGAAGAAAGGCAAAAACATTGCTGCTACAAGGAATCAAGCAAGAAATAAGGTTTTGTTCAATCCTGCTATGATAAAACCACTAAAAACATGGAGGAAGCTCGACAGGCGCGTGGTAGAAGTAAGATTTACGATTCCTCACGAGATGTTGACTCGCCAAAGTATTTTTTTTGCGTGTGGGTCCAGGACGTCAGTGACTCTAGCGGACCAAACTTTTCGGTTGCACCTCCTTGATTTGAACTCGATAACGTTGTTCGATGCCTCCCTAATTTGAACCCGCATGTCTGCCTCACATTAGAGGAATCGTGTGTATGATGGAATTTTTTTCCTTCCCTGTTCCGAACTTGATAGAGTCGCTCGATACATATGCCGTTTAATCGGGCTGCTGGGTCCCACGTGTCATCCTCACACTAGAAGAATCGTGTGCTTGATGGAATTTTTTCCTTGGCTCGTGCCTCCCTGATATGAACTCGATAACGTTGCTCGATCATTCTGCCGTTAATCACGATGTCTGGTCCCACTTGCCAGCATCTAATTACAAAAATCGTGTGTATGATGGAATTTTTTCCTTAGATCCCGCTATCCTGTTCCGAACTTGATAGCGCTACTAGATGCATCAACAGTTTAATCATGCAGCTGGGCCCCACATGTCATCCTCATATTAGAAAAAACGTGTGCATGATGATTTTTCCTTGGCTCATGCCTCTCTGATTTGAACTCGATAACATTCCTCGATCTATCTGCCGTGAATTGTGCTGCTCGGTCCCACATGTTAGCCTCTCATTAGCAGAATTGTGTGTATGATGGAATTTTTTCCTTTGCTTCTACTACCCTGTTCCGAACTTGATTGCGCTGCCGTTTAATCACGCATCTGGGCCCACATGTCATCCACTCATTATAAGAAACATGTGTATGATGGATTTTTTCCCTAGGTCACGCTACCCTGTTCTGAACTTGATACTTGATAGCGTTGGCAGATGCATAATCACGCAGCTAGGCTAGGTTAAACTTGAGAAACAAGTAAGCGCGATAGATTGCTCTTGAACTAATTGTCTTTTTGAAGGTAGATGCATGAATATTATTTTTGTAAACGATGCCCTCACTGTGAGTTTCCATCTATAGGAAAGAACATTCTCAATTTCCCGAGTGATGGCGAGATTGTTTACTTTCTGAAAAGAAAGTCTAGAGAATATGGATCTGAATGCAACAAGCCAAGCTTTCTCACATATATATAGTGGACCGGCATGTTGTACTTACGATTCCCATGTTTTATGAGTTTTTAAACTTCTCCCTTGCTAACTCTATCCACTTGAATGGATTTATGTCGATTTATCAAAATTAGGTCGAATTTGAAATGCAAGTAAATTGCAGATTGCGTTTAAAGTTTTACTATTTATTTTGGAGGTAACCATCGGGGGTGGGGATCATTTAATATATCACAAACCACCACCGAGAATTTTGAGAACAGGTTCAACTTCTTGCTAAGATTTTGCATCTTCACAACTTAACGAAATTAGGTCAAACTTGAGGTACTAGTAAGAGCGATAGATTGCCCTTGATTTAATTGTATTTTTGGAGGTAGATGGGTGCATCTTCTTTTAGTAAACAATAATGCCGTCGTTGTGAGTTTCCAACTATCAGGAAATAACATTCTCAATTTTTCGAGTGATGACAAGATTGTTCCTTTCAGTAAAGAAGGTGAAAAGGATACGGATGCCGCCTAGAGGGGGGTGAATATGAGGTTTAAAACTTTTATGAGATGGGCTTAACAAAGGCGGAATAAAACTAGCGTTTACTTTGTCAAGAACAAAACCTGTATAAACTAGGGATTTCTATTTTATTGCCCTTGGTTTGTTAGTTGTACTCAGTTTTTCCCAGCCGCTTAACATTTTCTCACTTTTTTCCTCGCCATGTTAAGAAACCCTCGCGGACGCTCGCAGGCGCTCGTACGGAGGGATGCCGTCAAGTCAAAGGCTTGACCATTACATGATGGCTGGTGGGACCGCGTTGTGGCGGGTCGGGCGTTGAGCGTTATGTTACGAGGCCTCGACCGTTACATGCCTGACCGATGGGGCCACTTTGGTGCGGGTCCTGCCACGGCCGATACGTGCTGACTGGTGGGGGCCAGGATACACATTGGACCTGCCATCCTTCTCTCGCTTCCTTATGGGCCGCCTTTTTTCCTAATTGGGTGGCCGGTGCAGGCAATGACAAATGGGGTTGTTCCGTGGGGCCATTGAAGCCAATGAATGATGGGTCCGTCATGTGGGGCCATCTAAGCCAATGACTGATGGGGCCGTGATGTGGAGATGGAGGGGGATTTGCATATTTGCCATGTTTTACGTTGGAACTTGCATATTTGCCATTTTTGTGTGTCGCTGACATGTGGTGGTCATGTGGAAAATATGCAAAGTTCAAAGAAAATATTCGTTCTGTGGGGCCATTGAAGCCAATGAACGATGGGGCCGTCATGTGGGGTGGGGCCTCAAAGCCAATGACTGATGGGGCCGTGATGTGGAGCTGGAGGGGGGATTTGCATATTCGCCTCGTTTTATGTTGCAACTTGCATATTTGCCATTTTGTGTGTCGCTGACATGTGGTGGTCATGTTGCATATATGAAAATTTCAAAGAAAAGGTTCGTTTTGTGGGGCCATCGAAGACAATGAACGATGGGGCCGTCATGTGGGGCGGTCGAAGCCAATAACCGATGGGGCCGTGTGATGACCCACAAGTATAGGGGGTGTATCATAGTACTTTGGATAGGAGTGTCGATCCCAACGAGGAGCAGAAGGTGTTGACTAGTGGTATGGAGTAGGAAATCTCTGTAAATACTTAGCAAACATATTTTTAGGTTTTTTATAAAGCAAGGAAATAAAGTACAAGCAAATGAAATAGAAAATAATTGCATCAAGTGGCCCAATCCTTTCTTAGCAAAGAACAAGCCGTAGGAAATACTTATGAGGACCAAACGTTCTCGAGGACACATGGGAATACTGTCAAGTGCTTTCGTTCTTATAGCTGATTAATCTTCTTTGGTTTTATAAGTGTTGTGTGGGTGAACTTGTGCTAATGTACCAACCTTACATGGACTAATACATACTTGTGATTAAACCCCTTGCAAGCATCCGCAACTACAAGAAAGCAATTAAGATATAAACCTAATCACAGCCTTAAACTTCGAGATCCTACACTCCCTTATGCAATGGTTTCCTAACGGGGGTTCAGGTTTCTGTCACTCTGGCAACCCCACAATTAGTAGACAAATACACACTGCATTCCGCTAGGCCCATAAATGGTGAAGTATCATGTAGTCGACGTCACATGACACCGCTAGAATAATAGCACCACAACTTAAATATTAAACCATTGAATAATACCTCAACACAAATCCACTACTAACAACATGAATTCTCCCATGTCCTCAAGAACTAAATGAACTACTCACAAGACATCATATGGATCAAGATCAGAGATGATATAATGATGGATAACAATCTGAACATAAACAATAATTCAATGGTTCCACTCACAAGCATCAACTACAATAGTAATCAACACTGGTAAAGTTTCCTCTAAGAACTATGCAAGATTCAACACAATTGTTACAGCGGGATGGAGTGGTGAAGATGGTTGTAACATCCAAAAAAATATTAAACTAGAATCATCAAACTCTAATCACCAAAATTAGGGTTAACAAAAACTTTTCCAATTAAAAATATGAAAGCATGCATATGTGTAAGCATGACAATTTGGATTCTTTTGAATTGCCATGATTGTGTGTTTCTTTGCTTGAAAAATGATTCTTAGGTGAAATAAACATCATCCAAACAATCCCCACACTTTTCCCAAAGACAAATAAATCAAAACAAACAAAATAAGGGAATGGTCACTTTGGCCAAATTAACTCCCATGCCTACTTTGGCTATCTCTAACTTTCAGAACTTAACATAAACTTGTTTGGATCTTTGCACCCCTTGATAGTACTCATAACAAAGTACCAAGGACCACTTTGTGATCATCCAAAATCATTCAAGGGCATAGTTTAAAGGACAATTTAAAATTGAATCTTTATCACATGGGAAGATCCCACGTTTTCAAAAACCACTCAAACAAGCTCAACTTTCAAAACCCAAGCATCCACAGACTCACCAGCACATGCCTATCACACCCACCAAAAATCTTTTCAAAATTCAAAACTTGAATTCATGCGGCCATTTCATCAAACACCTTGCTGATTCAAATCAAACAAAATCAAAACACTATAGAGTGCAGTGTTTTGGGCCTAACTTGTTCTCTCTCTGGACACACTAGCCTTAGTAGATCATCTAACAACCCTAACTAATCCCTAGCCCCACTGTAAGCTCGCCAATGTCATCAATGGTGAACAGGCCGAGAGCACCATGTCACCCTAGTGTGGACAGCATGCTAGAGGAAGAACTAGCCGTTCCAACCTTGTATGGGAGGTAGCTCATGCCTCACCGCCCCCTCTCGACCAGCCCTGCCTCGCAGACAGCAACCAGAAACGCCAGGAATGCCGCGCCCTTGCCGCTGTCGACCATGCCGACCCGGGCCGCAGAGCACGCGCCGTTCCCACTCAACCAGACCACCTCGAGCCCTTGCCGCCCGCCCAGGGATACGAGGAGGAAGAAGGATAATACGAAGAAGAAGCCGAGGAGAACTTCAACCACTGCTCTGCACAAGGCAAGCCAATGCTTGCAAACTAACACTTGCAATTTAGCAAACTTATACTGATACTGATGGAAGCCTAATACTACTAGTTGATTTAGCAAGCTAACACTTGCAAGATGTTCCACTTTAGCAAGCCTTACTATGCCAACTATATGCCTTAAGCATATGTGGTTATACCCACTTGATACCCAATCCTAGTTTTATTTGTAAGCTTTCTACTTTATTCCTTTATCAAAGCTTTTACTTAGAGTTTACTGAAGTAACTTGTAGATTCCAGGAAGATAGCTGAAGTTTGCATAAAGAGCATAAAATTTGGCCTGAGCTAGATAATCTTGATGTCATCCTAAGGCATGAGATTGAACTTAGTTAGAACCCCACTAGTTTATCACCCTCATTAGTAGATGCTAATTCTAAGCATAAAACTTGATCACTTTAGATGAGAATACCTGGTGAAAATAGTTATGAAAACCTTAGAATGATGGATCATTCTACTGAGATGTTTTGACATATGTTTCTGAACACCAGATGATTTGGTGATGAAAATGTTAAGGCATGAGACTTAGCCCTTTTATAAAACTGATGGTTCTCTGGATGCGATACCATTCCAATGTTACCGTACAACCACAATACCCGAAAATTGGGTAGGGCTTGACTAGAAACGTATATACCTTAGTATTGGTTCCCTCACGGCCAAGGTATGAGCTGAGGCTACCTTGTGAAGATCGTCCACCTGTGTAGTACCCAAGATGACAGTTGGTCATGGTTGGGAGGTCACACTCACAGGAGAGGTGCCTATACTAGGGCGTGTAATTGAAAGTTTAGGATTGATTATCCGCATACTGAGTATGGTGAATTCAGGATTTGTTCCTGATGAATGTATCGAATGTTGTGGTGAAAGTGTACAATCTCTGCAGAGTGTCAAACTATTCGAATATCCGCGTCCGCGGTTATGGACAGTTGGAGTGGCCATACTGTTCCCCTGTCAGATGTTTTAAAAATGACTTGTGAAATGAATTGAGAATTTGACTTGACCACAACAGAGTTGTGGCATGAGATAAAAGTTCCCACTTAGGTGTTATAAAATTTAACTATCTTTTCTTGCTTCTGAACTTAGTAGAGGTAAATCTGGCTTTTTGCAAAACAACCATAGAGCTTAGTGTCCTATTACAAAAACCCCCTTCACTTGTTAGTATTAGTTTGCGAGTACTTAAAGAGTACTCATGGCTTTGTCCCTGGCTATTCCCGTGGCCAGACTATGAAGAGGAGTACCAGGATGATGGACCCCAGGAAGGTTACGACAACTAGGATCATCTCCCATCGTCAGCATTGCCTGTGACCCCGAAGATGGAGCTCCGCCTATGCTACCGTTATTATTACGTATTTCCGTTGCTTGAGTTTGTATTAAGAACTGGATCATGAAATCCTTATTTGTGTAAGACCTTATGTATGGTTTGTAATGGATCATGTACTATGGTATCCAATTCTGTTATGTCTCGCAAAAATGGTAATCCTGGGATTGCGATGTATGGCATAGCAGGCATCTGGGATTAAAAATCCGGGTGTTGACAATTGTTGCGGGGTAACCCCTTGGGGTGGCCCGATATTTCACGAATTCCGCGGGAATCGAGGGGAAAGCGGTGTAAGGGGGAAAGGGGATGAAATCCATGAACACACGCACACGAAGAACCCGATGAACTCACGCACGCAAAAACACGATACTCGCCGATAACTCACGCCGGTGGCAACCGGTCCAACATAATCCCTAGGATCGGTGTTGGGCGAATCTATCTCTCCACGACCAACAATGGGGGCGAGATGCTTGGTGAGATCTTGACTACTTGGGCACGAGACACCGAGATCCCAAGGACTTGTACAATTTGAACGCACTAGGCAAGATCCAAGAGGTTGTGGATAATTTGGTGCCCCTTGGTAGGAGCATGAAACCAATAGTTGAAAAGATCCTCAAAGGGGGTGTCCTCAACTATTATTATCCAAGTCTAGGGTTTACAATAGAGGGTGGGGGCTATATATAGGCCAGCCACATAAACAAGGGTAGTTTAGGAACGAATAGGGGAAATATAGAGAGGGGTACAGGGCGCTGGGCCGAACTGAAGCGAACATGTTCAGTCAAGACCGGTAGTACCGGACGGGCGACCGATAGTACCGGTCACAACCGGTAGTACCGCTCAGGAGGCGGTAGTACCGCTGGCGGTCCTGGGACTTCCGTCGGAGTCGCCTGTAGCGAGCGGTAGTAGAGGGCGGTAGTACCGCTGACCGGTAGTACCGGTTCCCGATCCGGTAGTACCGCTGGCGTCGGGGGTTTGTCTGGGTTCCTCCTGGAGCGTCCGGTAGCTGGGGCCGGTCGTGCCGCTTCAACCGGTAGTATCGGTCGTGGGGTCCGGTAGTACCGCTGGAGTCTGAAAGCGGTTGGTCGCTTCCACTCCGGTTTCTCCCTTCCATGGGTCCTTCTCTTCGTACCTGATGATGCACAGTGTATGCGTATGAAGTAGCAAGCCATCCAGGGGCGTATCGAAATCACACAAGGAAAGGAGCGAGTTAACCTTGGCTTGTAGGAGCTTGGCTCGGGCGCGAGTCATTGGTCCACTTGGGGGGCTAGGTGTTGTAGATGGAGGTGCGTCCGTAGGACGGGCTGCATCAACAATGGTGCTGGTGGATATGATGATGATACCGATGAAGTCTAGCTTCATGATGGTGTAGATGGCGATGATCTCCCCTCTCCGGGGAGGAATTTCCCTGGCAGAAATCTGTCTGCCGGAGAGCTCTTTCTCTCTCAGTGTTTTCCGCCCCGTAGAGGCGGCGGAATCTTTCTGTGGTCACCCCCCGTGTATTAGGATTTGAAGGAGAAGATATAGGCGTGAGGGCGGATCCAGAGGTGGGCTAGGGTGGACACACCCCCTTTAGGGGCGACCTAGGGTGGACCGCGCCTAGGGGGTTGTGGGCCCCCTGTGGCCCAACTCCGCCTCCCCTTCTGGTGTTCTTCGTCTTCTGGAAAAATATAATTTTCCGTAGTTTTTCTTGTATTTTTATGATCTTCGTAAAATTGCATCAAAACATCGCTTTTTCCATCGGAATCCTGAGTCCGGCAGTTCATCCTCAAAGAATCATCCAACATGCAAAAATAGATGAAAATACATAAGTAACACCTCCTAATATGAAATATATCAATGAATAGAGGCAAATTATGATATATAATGGTGATGCAAATTGGACATATCAACTCCCCCCAAGCTTAGACCTCGCTTGTACCCAAGCGAATACGAAGCTTAGTAAACATGTCCACAGGTTTATGGAGTGAAGTGTCGATAAAAATAATACAGACAAGAAGCATCACACTTACCAATACACAACTCATAAAAGAAAGCAACTCACCATTATATAACTTAGCTTGCAAACAAGTATGGGAGTCACAATAAAGATGCATAAAAATAAATCATAATTGGAATTGGCAAACTTTGCTCTTGGTCAGGGAATAGTTGGCAAACAGTTTTCAAATAAAGCTTTTGTAGAAGTTTATAACATGAGTACTCTTTGCTCAAACATAAAAGGTCTTTCACAAAGATTGCTTTCAAAGAAATAATCATTTAGATAAGAGTATTGTGCAAACAAGGAAGATAGAGAACATGATTGAGTAAATCATCATATGAATGCTTGAAACACAACAACTCAAATGCTTGCGGGAGATAGAGAGGAATAGTTTTATTGAATCAACTTAGAAGTAGAAGAAACGGGCCCTTCATAGATGGAAGAAGGGATTTCAAGTTCATAAAGAGCTTCCAAAAGATTATGGTACTTACTAGATTTGAGCTCTCATTGCCCCTATAATAAGCATCTTGAGGTGATTAAGGTTAAAGTGAACAAGGATGGAGTATATGCTTGACGAAATATAAGTTGGCAATCTCATGTCCCTTGAGTATCAGGGCCGCTCCTCATGCTACTAAACTTTAGTTACCGGTAAGTTCTTGTCATAGTAAGTACATGTGTATCATAAAGAACCGCCAATGGGGTACCCCTTGCACATGATATAGGAGCTATCCCATAATCAAAATGACAAGGCAAGCAGACAGTGAGCATCTCAGCGATCTTTTTATTTGCTATTTGCATAGGTTTATTAAGGATGCTTCACAGATTGCTTACTATGGTTATGCTACAAGTTTGCACCATGATTAGGCATGTCTTAGGCTAGCGGCCTAGGCGTTTCTCTAACACACATACATAAGTCCATGGACTTACAAGCTCCCCTTTTATTTCACACCGACGACATCCGCAAACAAAAGAGCATGATAACAACTGTGTACGATGTACAGGTGAAATGTTGAAAGCGTTCCCCGTGACAGCACGGTTCTGCTAATTCCAACGTATAGGTGCAATCATATACAACTTCGATGACACAATGGTTCAAATTTATTAGGGGCAAGAAAATAATGTGTGCCATCAAGTTTGTGAGAGCTTTACTAACTATTTTTCACATAACAAAATAATTTTTAATTGAAAGATAGATGAAGCTTGAGAATTTACTTGGAATAGCAATAATGCTAATAGGTAGATATGGTGGACACAAATGACACAGGTTTTGGTTTAAGGGGTTGGATGCATCAGAAGTATGCCCTCTCAAAACAGGTTTTTGGCTAGCAAGGCTGGTTAGCAAGCAAAAGAGTTGAAGGAAACAAGCAAACATACAAGTGATAAAGCCAAACATGCAATCTTCCTTGAAGACACAAAAGATCTTAAATAAAGAATACTAAGCTTATGAGCCAATCAAGAAAGAAAATATATGATACAAAATACCTGTAAGCTTTTTCTCTTTTCCTTTCAAACCTCAAAAAGTGTTGCTACTGACCAGAGCTCGGTTTGCCAAAACCAATTTAGATCTACTTGATTCTCCCAAAGTGATACCAATACTGATCGACAAGATCAATCATATAATAGAGATTACAAACTAAAATAAGAAGTGCAAAAAGTAAAATATGAGACTTCTCATTAATATTCCATAAAGGCACTCACACCAAGGGACACATAGGTAACCAATAAAGAAGAGATACTTCCATAATGCAAACCAACCTATAATATAACTTCTCTACCCAAGATATAACTATACTAAAAAGGTAAAAAGATAAAAGATGATGATGTGATACCGCGACACTCCCCCAAGCTTGGTACAAGCCAAGGGGATGCCAAACCTAATGACGAATTACTCCTTCGGTGGTTGTGTTCCCTTGTCATCGTTAGACTTACTAGGTAAAGGCTCTCCATCCACAAAGGATGTCTTTGTCTCAAATATCGTGAAACTAGCAGCAGATCTTATGTGTTTAAATCTAGCCTCATACTCACAGTTTTGATTTTCTATGTCATAGAGCTGTGCCTGTAATTGGTTGGCGGTCCGATGGAGTGAGAGGATTTCATCCCGAAGCTCGGCAGTCTCCCTCCTGTGCTCGACGATAAGTTCTGAACTTATCTTCTAGATGACATCCACTTCGCGTTTCGCCATCTTCTTGTACCAGAAAACTTCCTGCTCCAATGCTTCCATCATGTCTTCCAGACTGCCTTCTCCTTTAGGTCCTTAAACTTATTTCATTTGCACCTTCCCATCCTTGAGAATCAACTCCTTGGGATGAATCTTCAACTCATACATGTACGGGTTGATGGCATCCGTGGAGGAATCCTCCTTGGGTGATATAGAGGAAGACATTGTGGCTCCAAAACTAAGAATCTGCCTGACAGAAATAGATCGAAACAAAAAACAATGAGAACACGATATACGAACCTCGGGGGATCTGGGGGGTTATATATTACGAAGTTTCACTGCATAAGGAAGGTACTGTGCGAAAACGAGGCGGAGACGGACTCCAGGGGGCTTACACCCCCTGGTGGCGCGGCCAGCTGGGCCCGCGCCACTGGTGGGTGTGGCCCACTTGGCCTCCGTTTTCATGAACCTTCAATTTTTAGCACTTTTACATACTCAAAGACGAACTCTGCAGATTCCTTCTCTCCATCTCCTAAAAATTCCTTCCATACAAGGCATTACACAAACCTCATTGGCAACATTAGTGTATGCAAAAACAATAAACCTCTAGGTACACATTTCAACTGAAATCCATCAAAACAAAAACCACTTTAGCAACTCCTTTCCAAAAGCCCAAAAAGAATCTGAAAGGGAATCAATATAAGAGGCAAATGCAAATGATGGCAGAAATCTGTCAAAACAGCCAGCAGGTAAAGATTGATTTTTTCGAAAAACTCCTGTTGCTCAAATCAAAAAGTGCAAAACTAATGAAAGTTGGATAAAAACTTTGAGAACAAGCACAGGAAATTACAGCTCCATCCGATGTACTAAGATCCTTCATGAATTTTTACAATGCAGCACAAAAATCTGTCCCAGGACAGCCACTTTTCATAACTCCTCTACTTCTCAAAAATAGTTGATCTTGACACAAAAACCAAAACAAAAAGGATAAGAAGCAGTTATTACTGAGGTAATAACTTCCAAGACTCAACAAAACTATTGGGTTATATCCCAAGAATTACTTTTCTTTAATGCCTTTAGGTTAGGCTTGATAGTTTCAAAGATGCTCACATAGGAGATATGGATTTGAAGTGAAAAAGAGCATCAAGAAGCAAGTACCCAACGCATTTGAGTCTAACCCACTTCCTATGCAAGGGAGTCTCATGAGAAAACAATTGGTTAAAACAAAAGTCCACTAGCATAGGAAGACAAAACAAATGCAACTTTAAAGCTTTCAACATAAAACGGGGAAACTTAATATTATTGAGATGCATAAAACCATGTTTCCCTCTCTCATAATAACTTTCAGTAGCACTTTGAATAAAGTTGACAATATAACTGTCACAAGAAACAACTTTATCATCAAATGAGCATACTTACAATCATCAAAGAGAGGTCCAAGGTCATAAACTGGATCAATAGAAGCAAGTTGTTCAACCCTGAAATCTTCATCAGGCAAGCTATTTTTCATAAGGAGCTTTAGAAAATTTGGAAAAGTTGAACTCATAAGATTCTCCATCAAACGTAGTTAAAACTTTCTCCTTCTTACAATCTATAATATCTCCACAAGTGTTCAAGAAAGGTCTACCAAAAATGATAGGACAAATTTTACAAGCTGCTGAACCAAGCACTAGAAAATCAGCAGGATATTTAATCTTACCACAAAGAACCTCCACATATCTTACAATACCAATAGGGCAAATGGTTTCATTATCAAGGTGAATAACCACATCAATGTCCTCAAGCTCACAAGGACCAATTTCATGCATAATTTCTTTGTAAATCTCATAAGGAATAGCACTAGAACTAGCACCAATATCACATAAACCATAATAGCAATGATCACCAATTCTCATAGAAAGCACAAGGACACTAGTTTTCCTAGCTTTACTAGGATAAGAGACAATATTAGAAGCGTCTTCGTAGAAGACAATGTGCCCAACTCCTACGTTTTTAGTGACAAGATCTTTCTCAATGGCTACTATAGGTTCAATGTTTATTTTCTCATCGGGTTCCACAGTTTTCTCTGTACCTTTGTTAACCGCACTAATTATCATAGAATAATCCTTTACCTTAGCTGGGAAAGGTGTTTTCTCAACATAAGGTCCAGGCAAAGTATGATCAATAGTACAAACTTCAGTATTTCTAGCAGGAACATGATTAACAACATCTTTATAAGGTGCATGGTACTTATTCCACTTCTTTTTAGGAATTTATATATAAGAGGAAAAAGCCTTAAAAAAATTGGCAATACTTTGAGAATCAAGACATAGTCAGTACTAATATCACGGAAGTCATCAGTTCCCATAAAAGATTTAATGCATTCATAATCATAATTTATACCTGACTTTCTGCCTTTGTCATTCTCCCATGCTTCAGTGTTTTCTTGAATATGGTCTAGGAGATCCCATTTAGCTTCTTCCTTCATACTTGTGAATGATCTAGCACAAGAAGCATCTTGTAAATCTTTATCATTAAGAGAAAGCCTAGCATAAAAGTTATTGATAATAATATTGTTAGGGAGTTCATGAATAGGACATTTAAGCATTAGTAACTTCAATCTCCCCCAAGCTTGAGATGTACTCTCTCCATCACGAGGCCAAAAGTTATATATTAGATTCCTATCCTTATGAATCTCACTGGGAGGATAGAATTTAGAGTAAAAGAGAGGTACTATTTCCTCCCATTGAATGGATTGTCCATTCTTCAACAGCTTATACCAGTCTTCATCTCTTCCTTTCAATGATATAGAAGTAACTTCTTCTTCACATGTTCAGTTGTGATACCTGCACACTTAAACAACCCGCATAATCCATAGATAAAAAGCAAGTGATCACCAGGATGGACAGTTCCATACCCTAAATAATAATTATCCATAACACGATCAACAATACTTGTAGGTATCTTAAAAGGATCTGTCTCAACAGGTGGTGATTCATCTACTACCCTAACAGTGGTAGTAGTTTTCCAAAATAGAAAACCAAGTGGGTTATCCATATTGGAAACAAAGTAACAAACAGAGATAAAAAAATACTCCCAATAGAAGTTTCATTTACTAGTTCCACTCTTCCATAGTGCTTCACTCCCCGGCAACGGTGCCAGATAATAGTCTTGAGGACACACAAGTATAGGGGGTGTATCATAGTACTTTTGATAAATAGGAGTGTCGATCCCAATGAGGAGCAGAAGGTGTTTACTAGTGGTATGGAGCAGGAAATCTCTGCAAATACTTAGCAAAATTTTTTTTAGGGGTTTTCTGATAAAGCAAGGAAATAAAGTGCAAGTAAATAAAACAACAAATAATTGCAGCAAGTGGCCCAATCCTTTCTTAGCAAAGGACAAGCTGGAGGAAACACTTATGAGGACCAAACGTTCTCGAGGACACATGGGAGTACTATCAAGTGCTTTCGTTTCCTATAGCTGATTAATCTTCTTTGGTTTTATAAATGGTGAAGTATCATGTAGTCGACGTTCACATGACACCACTAGAAGAATAGCACCACAACTTAAATATTAAACCATTGAATAATACCTCAACACAAATCCACTATTAACAACATGAATTCTCCCATGTCCTCAAGAACTAAACGAACTACTCATGAGACATCATATGGATCGATATCAAAGATGATATAATGATGGATAACAATCTGAACATAAACAATAATTCAATGGTTCCACTCACAAGCCACCGGGAAAGTTTCCCCTAAGAACTATGCAAGATTCAACACATTTGTTACAGTGGGATGGAGTGGTGAAGATGGTGCTGGTGGAGATGATGGTGTGGATGATGATGATGATGATGATCCTGATGAAGTCTAGCTTGATGATGGTGTAGATGGAGACGATCTCCCCTCTCCGGGAAGGAATTTCCCCGACAGAAATCTGTCTATCGGAGAGCTCTTTCTCTATCGGTGTTTTCCGCCACGCAGAGGCGGCGGAATCTTTCTATGGTCGCCCGCTGTGTATTAGGGTTTCAAGAAGAAGATATAGGTGAGAGGGCGGAGCCAGAGGTTGGTCAGGGTGGGCGTGGCCCAGGTTGGCCCGCACCTAGGGGGTGTGGCCCCCCTGTGGCCCAACTCCGCCTCCACTTCTAGCATTCTTCGTCTTGTAGAAAAATATAATTTTTCGTCATTTTTCTGGTATTTTTCTAATCTTCGTGAAATTGCATCAAAACACCGCTTTTTCCATCAGAATCCTGACTCCGGCAGTTCATCCTCCAAGAATCATCCAACATGCAAAAATAGATAAAAAGACATAAGTAACACCTCTTAATACGAAATATATCAATGAATAGAGGCAAATTATGATATAGAATGGTGATGCAAATTGGACGTATCAACTCCCCCAATATTAGAACTTGCTTGTCCCCAAGCAAAAACGATGGGGCCGTCGAAGCCAATAAACGATCGGCCCGTCATTGTCACATCCCAAGATTTTCCAAATCTTGTAATGTGGAAAATAAATGAATAAAATAAAACTTTGTTGATTTTCAGAGTGAGAAGAAACTTTTTGAATTCAAATGGGAACCTTCAAACCCATTTTGATCAAACAAATCCTAAAGGGATTTGAAAAGACAAAACATTAAATAAAGGAAAATAAAAATATTTGGAATTACTATTTTGGATCTTTTAAATAAAAAGATTTGGTTTTCAAATGAAATAGTAGTTTTACAAATAAGGATTATGTTGTAAGCCAAATTAAAACTTGGCCAAGCCTTTGAAATAAAATATTTCTATTTGATAAAAAAATAGTAAAAGTTTATTTAAAATAAATTAATAAGGATTTAATATCCAAGTTTTATAAATAAAGGTTTTACTATTTTAATTAACCATCAAAACTTATTTATTTATTTTAAACAAGCTTTCCAAGTGTTCTTTATTTTTTTTCAAATAAACCTACTAATTTGGTTTTGAAAATATTTAGATTTCAAATGGAGTTTTAAAATAAATTAAAACCTATTTGATTTATGAACTAAGGTCCATTTTATTTAATTATAAAGGGACACTAAAATAAAAATATTATTTTATTTTAGGAACTGGTTTATGTTGCTGAACAGAACCAATTTCAAAGTTGTAAAGTGTGTTGCTTATTTGAATTGATTTGAATGTTGATTTGTTGTTTGAATTTTCAAAACAGAAAATAGAATTGGAAAAAGAAAAACATCCAGGAAGGAAAAAAATAAAAACAGGCAGCAGCCCAGTCGACAAGCCCACTAAGCCCAGTACCAGCCCAGCTTCCCTCTCCCTGAAAGAAAACGATTCGCACTCAATTTTGCACCCACCGAGACGCTGACGAGTGGACCCTCTTCCCTAACACTCTCACCACTGACGACAGGACCCCACATCTCCTATTCATCGTCTTCAATCAGCGCCGATTGCTCCCTAACGTTGCAGCGAGTAAACGCCGGCGATAAATTCACGCTGTTAACGGCCATTACTCCCCCTGCGACCACGCGGTATTAAACGACTCGCCCTCCTCTCCATTTCCCCTCACGCGCCTCCCTCTCTCTGCCCCCAGGCTGCCCTGAATCGAGCTCGCCCTCTCACTGCTCCGACCATCGTCCCTCCTCAATTCCGGCCGAGCCTCGCCACCTCCTGCCTCCCCGAGCACACGAGCACACTCCCCACTCCCAGACGCTTCTCTCTGTACCTCCAATTCAACTGCAGGCGCCCCAGAACGCCGTCTTCGACAAAGCTCTGAGCGCCGCCACGTCTGCAACTTCTCCGGCGAAGTTCCCTGGTAAGCACAGACCGCCCCACGCCGTCTCGTTCACGCTCCCACACTCTCCTCACTCTCCTTCATCTAACCATGCCCTCTGTTTGGCTTCTCGTGATCGACAGCGTCGCCTCCGACCACGACCAGAGCCGCCTGACGCCGCCCTTGACTCCGGTGAGGAAATGCTGCAGACCCTGAGCGCCCCTTGCCAAGCCGATCGTACCTCGAGCATCACCACGTTCTCGCGATCACGGTGAGCATCCCCACTTTGTTCTTTGCTTCCTAGAACCGCCTCTAGCCCCTCGCTTGACCGCCGCCGCCGTCTGCCGCCGCGCAGCGCCGCCCATCGTTGACCAAGCAGTAGCATCCGTAGGATCTAGATCGGACGCACACG
Source organism: Avena sativa (assembly GCA_916181665.1). Classification (NCBI taxonomy): domain Eukaryota; kingdom Viridiplantae; phylum Streptophyta; class Magnoliopsida; order Poales; family Poaceae; genus Avena; species Avena sativa. The sequence continues at coordinate 177,143,833 of OV702284.1, read as the reverse complement.
ATAGAAGCTAGGCGAAGCGGTAAGTAGCTTCTCAGCACCGTGCGATGGAACTTAATCCAATGGCCCGCATCACTCGATCCGTGCGAAGCGGTACCGCCCAATAGAAACGTGACGCGTGGCCATTTTTGGTTTAAAACAGAATTTGAAAACAGATTTGATATGCAAATTGAAACCTTTGTAACTTTTGATCCCCACGTCCAAAAATTACAAACTTTATATCATTGGAATCAGTGGAGCAAGCCCTAGCCAACCATGCAATTGGTTTAGTAAATAGTATCTGTTAGATTGTTTGTTTTTGCAGAAACATTTGTATGCTTGTTTAGATTAGAAAAATTGTTCAAAAATGTTTTTGAGGTTAAAACCTTTGCAAATTAGTTTTTGGTGAACTTACTGACCCTAGGAACCAACCCATGGTTTTGAAAATGGATTTGGTGAAGTTTAGGATGGATTAATTAATTTAGCCCATTTCTAGCCAAATAAAAATAATGGTTTTGTTATGAAAATATTTTTGGAGTAAAAACTTTGGGAAAATGTTTTGGACCAAACCTACTGACCATAAACACCAAGTTTTGTGAATTAACAACTTATTTGGTGAACAACTTAAAGTTGTTGCTTTGATAAAAATATTTTCCACCACATAAAATAATGATTGGTTTTAAAAATGGTTTTAGACAAAACTCTTTTGCAAATGACTTTGCCACTTTGGAAAATGACCACTTTGAACCCTACAAAGTTTAGAAACCTAGTGGAGACCATCTTTGCAAATAAACCTATCTCTTGCATGCTTACATGCATGACTTAGATCCCATTGTTTTATGTGTGTGAAATTGTTTGATTGATTATTGGTTTGGAATGCTAGTTGATTTTGTGTTTGCTTGATTGATTGTAGTGAAGTTATAAAAGTGTGAGACTAGCAAGATCAAGGAGTGAACCAACATTCCCTACCAAAAAGGCAAGTTACACTATCATCTAAAGTCCTACTATTTTCATTATACTTAGTGGATTTTGAAACATGCATGAAAAGAATTTTTATACTTATGCTATGCTAAATCCTAATAGGGTTCCCTATATATACCTTAGTGAAAACAATGTAGTTGTTACATGCTTAGCCATGCTATATTCTGAAAAGAGATACATGTTGAGATTTTATGAAGTTGAGAAAAGGACTTGTGTTTTTATATAATAAAACAAGGACTCAATGAACCACCTGGGTGGACAAGGATACTTTGAGTTTTGGAGAAGGTGGCAACAAAAGGAACCATGTCTATGGCAATCTCTTTGTGTTGTTCTCCAAGGAAACCACCCAGGAAACTTAGAGATTGAACATGTTTCTCCAATTGTGGCTTTCGTGTGCAACCACATGCTATTTATGGCTCTGGCTTAGTCAACTACATTGGGAAGACCCATGCATTGTCTTCAGTTTACTGGACATGAGGACCTGGAATCCTACATGGGTACTGAAGACAAGCTAGCAATGGTGTATGGGAGGACCCTCTGGAAAGACTTCGTCACATTCTCAATCTGCCGGTACTCCATCTTGGTGAGCACTAATCCAGTGGCCACTGGTGGCAACAAGATGGGATTGTGACATGTGGGTAAAGTGTACTACTTCTGCAGAAGATAATAAAATCTAAGTACTTAGCCGTGTCCCCGGTTATGGACAATACTGAGCAACTAAAGTTTAAAGCTATGGGAAATCTCGACATTCTAATTTCTAAAAGAAAACTTTTAAAGACTTGATGCACTTGGGGGTACCAAGGAGCTCAAGAGATTCTGATAAAACTTGATGCACTTGGGGTTACCAAGGAGCTCAAGAGATTTTGGTAAAACTTGATGCACTTGGGGTTACCAAGGAGCTCAAGGGATTTTTGACAAGGACTTGAACACTTGGGAATTTACCAAGGAGTTCAAGGGATTTTGAAAAGGAGATTTGACAAAGGACCAAAACCATTTTGAAAAGATAGGATAAATTTTGCTTCTACAAATAAGCCTTAAACTCTACTTAGCCAAAAATGCATGTAGTGATAGAATCCACTTATAATCCACATAGTAGTGAAACTTGCCAATACAATTCAAATGTATTGACCCTTGTGGCTGTAACTTGTAATGTTGCAGGTTTGATTTGTTTTTAGTGAAGTTTGATTGATTGATTAGGATTACAAAGTCTACAACCAACATGTCTGCTTGTGGCACTTTGAAGATGAAGGACTCCATGCTTATAGTTATTTCGCTGCAATGTAATGTAATAGCCAAATGAGCTATGTAAGATGTAATAAAATTATGTTATTCCTGGTTATAAAGTTATATTATGACCTTTGTTTCTTGATATTACATCTTAACTGTGGATGCTAGCTATTGATCCAGGGACTAGCATTGTAAACACAGGGGACTCCACCTTATATTAAATAAAGGTTGGGACACTCCCGCTACAGATGGTATCAGAGCATTGTGTTGCCTGTAGGATTTGTAAACCTAGGATTGGACAAAAACCCTTAGAAAAATAGGAGTTGTTTTGGTTCCAAAACTTATTTACAAACAATCTTGTAAACTCTTTCCTTAACCATTTAGGTTTCAACTCTACACCTCTTCTATTTCAACATGAGGGAAAAACCTACCCCATGGCCAAAGACTACACCATGTGCAAAGGACCTCTTCAACTCTAATGACTTCAACATCTTCAACTCTAATGACTTCAACATCTTCAACTCTAATGACTTCAACATCTTCAGCACATTCACCAAGGACTTCAAACTTGGATACCACTAAGGACTACAAGAGAGACAAGGAAATCTTGCTCAAGATTTAGAGACTGAGGGAATGCAAAAGTTAGAAGGAGCCCACCTCACTTGAAGCTTTGTGACCAAGGAGTTTTCCCAAGGAACCATGATCTCATGTAAGAAAAATCAACCAAGAATGATGGAAAGATCACAAGTGAACCATATAGATGGACCACCATATTTTAGTTAAGTCAAACACACCAACTTATGGCGTGTAACAAAAATATTTTGTTGCCTAAGTATGTGCTTGAACTTTGTTGTTTGAGTGAAAAGTTGTTTGTGAATGCTTGCACATTGCTTGAGTGAATTGTGAAGTGTGTGATTAGAATTGATTCCTTAGAAATATCTTACCTATTCTAATCCTCATTCAACCCAAACAGATGACTACTCCAAGAGACTCCAACCTCAAGGTTGATGACACCAACACCAACCAAGAGGACAGCATGAGAGAGCTCATAGCCACCCAGAACCAGTTGAACCAAGTGACAGCTCAATTCATAGCCAACACCAGTGGAGAAGATCCAACACTACAAGGATTTTTGGAAACTCAAGGCCAACTGATGCTCAAAGTGACTGATCAAATGATCAAAATGGAAGAAAGCTATTCCAAAAGAGTTTGTGACAACAAGGATGACAGAAATGTTATTCTAGATGGAGCCCCAGCTTGTATTATTTGTGGAGACAAGGATCATACTTCCAAGGAGCATGGAGATCAATGCCCCAACTGTGAAGAGAAACATCCTGTTGGCCAATGTCCCACTTCTCAAGCTACTTGCTATCTATGTGAAGGACACAATCATGTTCCTATCCAATGCCCCATCTATTCCATTGTGGAACAAAAGAAACAAGGTGGAGTGCAACAAATGATTGCAAACCATCAAGAAGGATCCAAGTCTACCAAGAAGGTTGATGACAAAGGAAAAGGTCCACTTATACCTCCAAACAAAACAACCCAATTCAACGGATCAAATAAGAGGAATGTGAATTTTATAAAGAGCAATAAAAGGTCCAAGAAACATGTAGACATTCCTACCTACCAGATAACATATGAACAACATGAACTGGATGCACTCCTAGCTTTGGAGAAACCCAAAAAGAAAAAGAAGGACAAAAGCCATGTGCAATGTCATAAGTGTAAAGAAATGGGACACTATTCCAGTGAATGCCCAGAGAACCAGAAGAATAAAGAGATTGGCCAAGTGGTGTGAAACAACTGCAAAGAGCTAGGCCACTATGTAGCAACTTGTCCACAAGAGCCACGTGAAGAACTCAAGGACATCAACTGTTTCAATTGCAAGAACCCAGGACATTATGCAAGCAACTGTCCAGAAAAGATGAAGAACAAGTTAAACAAGCCTATGGAGAATCTCAACCTTGGCCCATGAGTCAAGTGTGGAAACCAAAGACACCATGCAGATGTTTGCCTAAAGAAGATTCCCCAGGATCCCAAGAAGGCCAATATGTAATTTAGTTTGAAAATTTTTAAGGGTGGTAGTACCCTAGATGTTTTGAGCCTACTTGTAACCCTAGCTTTCCCAAATCTCGGGACGAGATTTATTTTAAGGGTGGTATCCTGTCACATCCCAAGATTTTCCAAATCTTGTAATGTGGAAAATAAATGAATAAAATAAAACTTTGTTGATTTTCAGAGTGAGAAGAAACTTTTTGAATTCAAATGGGAACCTTCAAACCCATTTTGATCAAACAAATCCTAAAGGGATTTGAAAAGACAAAACATTAAATAAAGGAAAATAAAAATATTTGGGATTACTATTTTGGATCTTTTAAATAAAAAGATTTGGTTTTCAAATGAAATAGTAGTTTTACAAATAAGGATTATGTTGTAAGCCAAATTAAAACTTGGCCAAGCCTTTGAAATAAAATATTTCTATTTGATAAAAAAAATAGTAAAAGTTTATTTAAAATAAATTAATAAGGATTTAATATCCAAGTTTTATAAATAAAGGTTTTACTATTTTAATTAACCATCAAAACTTATTTATTTATTTTAAACAAGCTTTCCAAGTGTTCTTTATTTTTTTCAAATAAACCTACTGATTTGGTTTTGAAAATATTTAGATTTCAAATGGAGTTTTAAAATAAATTAAAACCTATTTGATTTATGAACTAAGGTCCATTTTATTTAATTATAAAGGGACTCTAAAATAAAAAATTTAGGAACTGGTTTATGTTGCTGAACAGAACCAAATTCAAAGTTGTAAAGTGTGTTGATTATTTGAATTGATTTGAATGTTGATTTGTTGTTTGAATTTTCAAAACAGAAAATATAATTGGAAAAAGAAAAACATCCAGGAAGGAAAAAAATAGAAACAGGCAGCAGCCCAGTCGACAAGCCCACTAAGCCCAGTACCAGCCCAGCTTCCCTCTCCCCGAAAGAAAACGATTCGCACTCAATTTTGAACCCACCGAGACGCTGACGAGTGGACCCTCTTCCCTAACACTCTCACTCACTGACGACAGGACCCCACATCTCCTATTCATCGTCTTCAACCAGCGCCGATTGCTCCCTGCCGTTGCAGCGAGTAAACGCCGGCGATAAATTCATGCTGTTAACGGCCATTACTCCCCCTGCGACCACGCGGTATTAAACGCCTCGCCCTCCTCTCCATTTCCCCTCACGCACCTCCCTCTCTCTGCCCCCAGGTTGCCCTGAATCGAGCTCGCCCTCTCACTGCTCCGACCATCATCCCTCCTCAATTCCGGCCGAGCCTCGCCACCTCCTGCCTCCCCGAGAACACGAGCACACTCCCCACTCCCAGACGCTTCTCTCTGTACCTCCCATTCCACCGCGGGCGCCCCAGAACGCCGTCTTTGACAAAGCTCTGAGCGCCGCCGCGTCTGCAACTTCTTCGGCGAAGTTCCCTGGTAAGCACAGACCACCCCACGCCGTCTCGTTCACGCTCCCACACTCGCCTCACTCTCCTGCATCTAACCATGCCCTCTGTTTGGCTTCTCGTGATCGACAGTGTCGCCTCCGACCACGACCAGAGACGCCTGATGCCGCCCTTGACTCCGGTGAGGAATTGCTGCAGACCCTGAGCGCCCCTTGCCAAGCCGATCGTACCTCGAGCATCACCACGTTCTCGCGATCACAGTGAGCATCCCCACTTTGTTCTTTGCTTCCTAGAACCGCCGCTATCCCCTCGCCTGACCGCCGCCGCTGTCTGCCGCCACGCAGCGCCGCCCATCGTTGACCAAGCAGTAGCATCCGTAGGATCTAGATCGGACGCACACGATAGAAGCTAGGCGAAGCGGTAAGTAGCGTCTCAGCGCCATGCGATGGAACTTAATCCAACGGCCCGCATCGCTCGATCTATGCGAAGCAGTACCGCCCAATAGAAATGTGACGCGTGGCCAGTTTTGGTTTAAAACAGAATTTGAAAACAGATTTGATATGCAAATTGAAACCTTTGTAACTTTTGATCCCCACGTCCAAAAATTACAAACTTTATATCATTGGAATCAGTGGAGCAAGCCCTAGCCAACCATGCAATTGGTTTAGTAAATAGTATCTGTTAGATTGTTTGTTTTTGCAGAAACATTTGTATGCTTGTTTAGATTAGAAAAATTGTTCAAAAATGTTTTTGAGGTTAAAACCTTTGCAAATTAGTTTTTGGTGAACTTACTGACCCTAGGAACCAACCCATGGTTTTGAAAATGGATTTGGTAAAGTTTAGGATGGATTATTTAATTTAGCCCATTTCTAGCCAAATAAAAATAATGGTTTTCTTATGAAAATGTTTTTGGAGTAAAAACTTTGGGAAAATGTTTTGGACCAAACCTACTGACCATAAACACCAAGTTTTGTGAATTAACAACTTATTTGGTGAACAACTTAATGTTGTTGCTTTGATAAAAATATTTTCCACCACATAAAATAATGATTGGTTTTAAAAATGGTTTTAGACAAAACTCTTTTGCAAATGACTTTTCCACTTTGGAAAATGACCACTTTGAACCCTACAAAGTTTAGAAACCTAGTGGAGACCATCTTTGCAAATAAACCTATCTCTTGCATGCTTAAATGCATGACTTAGATCCCATTGTTTTATGTGTGTGAAATTGTTTGATTGATTATTGGTTTGGAATGCTAGTTGATTTTGTGTTTGTTTGATTGATTGTAGTGAAGTTAGAAAAGTGTGAGACTAGCAAGATCAAGGAGTGAACCAACATTCCCTACCAAAAAGGCAAGTTACACTATCATCTAAAGTCCTACTATTTTCATTATACTTAGTGGATTTTGAAACATGCATGAAAAGAATTTTTATACTTATGCTATGCTAAATCCTAATAGGGTTCCCTATATATAACTTAGTGAAAACAATGTAGTTGTTACATGCTTAGCCATGCTATATTCTGAAAAGAGATACATGTTGAGATTTTATGAAGTTGAGAAAAGGACTTGTGTTTTTATATAATAAAACAAGGACTCAATGAACCACCTGGGTGGACAAGGATACTTTGAGTTTTGGAGAAGGTGGCAACAAAAGGAACCATGTCTATGGAAATATCTTTGTGTTGTGCTCCAAGGAAACCACCCAGGAAACTTAGAGATTGAACATGTTTCTCCAATTGTGGCTTTCGTGTGCAACCACATGCTATTTATGGCTCTGGCTTAGTCAACTACATTGGGAAGACCCATGCATTGTCTTCAGTTTACTGGACATGTGGACCTGGAATCCTACATGGGTACTGAAGACAAGCTAGGAATGGTGTATGGGAGGACCCTCTGGAAAGACTTCGTCACATTCTCAATCTGCCGGTACTCCATCTTGGTGAGCACTAATCCAGTGGCCACTGGTGGCAACAAGATGGGATTGTGACATGTGGGTAAAGTGTACTACTTCTGCAGAAGATAATAAAATCTAAGTACTTAGCCGTGTCCCCGGTTATGGACAATACTGAGCAACTAAAGTTTGAAGCTATGGGAAATCTCGACATTCTAATTTCTAAAAGAAAACTTTTAAAGACTTGATGCACTTGGGGGTACCAAGGAGCTCAAGATATTTTGATAAAACTTGATGCACTTGGGGTTACCAAGGAGCTCAAGAGATTTTGGTAAAACTTGATGCACTTGGGGTTACCAAGGAGCTCAAGGGATTTTTGACAAGGACTTGAACACTTGGGAATTTACCAAGGAGTTCAAGGGATTTTGAAAAGGAGATTTGACAAAGGACCAAAACCATTTTGAAAAGATAGGATAAATTTTGCTTCTGCAAATAAGCCTTAAACCCTACTTAGCCAAAAATGCATGTAGTGATAGAATCCACTTATAATCCACATAGTAGTGAAACTTGCCAATACAATTCAAATGTATTGACCCTTGTGGCTGTAACTTGTAATGTTGCAGGTTTGATTTGTTTTTAGTGAAGATTGATTGATTGATTAGGATTACAAAGTCTACAACCAACATGTCTGCCTGTGGCACTTTGAAGATGAAGGACTCCATGCTTATAGTTATTCCGCTGCAATGTAATGTAATAGCCAAATGAGCTATGTAAGATGTAATAAAATTATGTTATTCCTGGTTATAAAGTTATATTATGACCTTTGTTTCTTGATATTACATCTTAACTGTGGATGCTAGCTATTGATCCAGGGACTAGCATTGTAAAGACAGGGTAGTCCACCTTATATTAAATAAAGGTTGGGACACTCCCTCTACAGTCATGTGGGGCGGTCGAAGCCAATGACCAATGGGGCCGTGATGTGGTGATTGATGGGGGATTTGCATATTTGCCATGTTTTAGATTACAACTTGAATATTTTCCATTTTGTGTGTCGCTGACATTGGTGGTCATGTTGCAAATATGCAAATTTCAAAGAAAAGGTTCGTCATGTGGGGCCATCGAAGCCAATGACCGATGGGGCCGTCGAAGCCAATGACCGAGGGGCCGTGATGTGTGGCTGGAGGGCAGGTTTGCATATGTGCCACGTTTTAGATTGCAACTTGCATATTTTCCATTTTGTGTGTCGCTGACATGTGGTGTTCATGTGGCAAATAAGCAAATTTCAAAGAAAAAGTTTGGCAGATATGCAAAATTGGCAAGTATGCAAAAATCCCAGAGGAGCTACTACCCCAAACATTGACATGTGGGGGCGTGTATGACACACGTGAGGTCGGCTCTCTCTCTCATCCGCTCCCAGCCCCCAGCCCCGAGCAGCTCCTACCCACCGGCGGTCAGAGCAGCCATCGTCGGCGCATCGGTGGCTCTGTCCTACGGTGCGTCGGACAGACTGCCGCGTTGCAGCTCAACCACGGCTCCAGCACCTGTTTTGTCTGCACGCATTGTATGTTGAGGCAGTACCGACCATAGGCAGGTCCGCCGCCCACGACGACCAAGATTTTGTTCCGACGCCATAGCTCGACGCACGGTCGCAGCAATTGCTAGTAGTGCTTGGTAAGACCATCGCTCCGGCTCCGCCTGCCCTAATCGATTCAGTTCCCATAATTTCCTGAATATTGCAGGGGTAAATTAGTCTTCAATGTCTGGTCGTAGTGGGTACACTGGCGAGGGTGGGGATTCGATCATGTCGTGGCCACGTTCTCCTTTTCCTACCATGTTGGAAGTGCAGGTAGCTCCTTCTCTTTGTACTACCGTTGAATTTGAAGTTCCGCCATGGCTTGTCGGACTGATTTTAATTGGGTTTGTTTTGGGATTGTTACAATGTGCTATGCAGGCCGATGATCCATGGTACATTGCATACCAAGATGAATCAACCCAGTGGTCTATCCATAGGATGGATTTGGAGGAGATGGTTGCCAATTTAGGTGATGAATTGGCCCATAAAAACCTGTTGGTATTAGAGCTGAAGCGTACCATCGAAGAAGAAAAGAAGAACTCAGAGCTTATTCGAAAAGAGAAGTTGACACTTGAAGCTGATCTTGTTGTATCTGATCAAGTTGTAGAAAATCTAAAACATGAACTTCAAGTGAAGGGGGAGGAGAATAATACATGTATGTGGGCAGTTTTAGTAGTTGTCATCTCCGTCCTAACAGTTACACTATGGGGTTGGGGTGAAGGTGGCACATGTAATGATTTGTTGAATTGATAGCTAATTTAGATAGTAGAATAGTTATTCGATGGATGGTTGTGAGTTCCTGCAAATTTAGTCACTTTGCGGTCCCAAAGTTGTCTTGCTTGCCATTGGATCTAGCTACCCATAGTTGGCGTGCCAAATGCCATGTAGACTTGCAGCGTTGACAGCAACATCCATTCCCCGTTCTTCCTGATGCCCCATTCTTCTTCTCCAGAGAGACAATCTATCAAAGAAAGTACTACTCCCTCCGAACCAATTTAGTTGACTCAAATTCATCAAGATACGGATGAATCTAATACTAATTCATGTCTAGGTACAATCAAATCTAGACAAATCTAAATCAACTAATACAAGCCCACCGGAGATTGTCAAAGCAAGTACTGCTACTTATGAATCAGCATATCCACTGGTCTCACAGCTCAAATACATTCTCCCTCCGACTCATATTAGCAGTAAAACTTGACTAGATACATTTCATATCTAGATGAATCCATGTCAACTAATATGGGTCGGAGGGAGTATCAAATTTATTCAAATCGGTTCACGGGGGATTGATCTGTGCCATCGCAGTGATGTTGCAGATGATGGCTTCAATCATCATCGCATCGATGACCACTATCGGCACTGCCCGCCTTGGTGTCTTTAATCAGCAACGGATCTGAGGAGGTGAACAGGAGTGAGACGGACAGAGACAAAAATTTCAGACGCTTAGATCCTCACCGCCGCATGCCCTTCCAGCCGCGACTCTTGGATCCACGCCGCCTCAAGCCGTTCCGACCCCCAAGCTTAGGTCCACGCCGCTGCATGCCATTCCGACTGCCAGGCTTAGATCTGCGCCGCCGCACACTGTTCCGACCCCACGCTTAGGTCCACGCCAGTGCACGCTGTTCGAACCGCCGGGCTTAGGTCCGTTGCATCACACGCTGTTCGGACCGCCACGCTTAGAATCGCGCCGCCTTACATCGATAGGATGGGAGGAAGATGCGGCTGGTGTACGTGCAATAGGGAAAGAGAGGGAGAGACATCCAGCCCGTCGGGATCTCCTCTCCGTACAAGGTAGGTGCACCCATCGGGAGAGAGAGACCTCTAGCCTGTCGGGCTCTCGTCTCCGTACAAGATAGGTGCACCCATCGGGAGAGAGAGACCTCCAGCCCGTCGGATCATGATGTATCCAACGGTGGTTAGCCAAGATCCGTGTGACATACATCTCGACCAATCAGAGCGCAACAACTGTTGTGAGGGTTTGAGCCGGGAGAGATGGGAAAAGTGAGCAAAACTTTAGCGGGAGGGGAAAAGTGAGGAAAACTTTAGAGGGTGGGGAAACTGAGTAGAGTTAACGAAAACAAGGGCACTCAGATAAAAAATGAGTAAGGGAAATTCAAGCTTTTGGCATAAAAAAATGGAAAATGTGTTATTTGAACAAAATAATTCGTCTTGGCCGACATTATATTTTTTGCAACTCACATATACACAAGGGTTCCAAATTTGGCCTCATTTAGATAAAGTATGTTTTGAGATGGGTTATTTTGGAGGTTGATCGAGTAGAAAGCCATGCATCTTCATAGCTAGTAGCGCATTCAAACAAGGGTATAAAAAGTGGTTTAGGGGATAAGTTCATTTCTCTTTATTTCTTTTTCCTGTATTATTCATGCTAGGTTGTAGGCAACATAACAAGACTCCATTTGAAGGTTGCACTATGTTTTGACTTTTTTTTGAATTAAACTAACCCTAAAACCATTTTTTTGAATTTAATCACTTAGAAAAAGAAAAATGTGGATGATTACAAGTTAATCTAAAATTTCCAATTTCATATGGTAAATCAATCCAAGATACACAAGTGTGACAAATTTTGGATCAATTGGTCAATGTTTAAGCCATGAACTAGCTAAACCCCATGTGTTGACCACATGTAGAGGGAAAAACTGAGCAGTGCTAAGCAATTAGGTGCATGACCATAGAAACTAGAAATAACACATACATTATGGGATTATCCAACATACAAAGTTGGGAGTATCACACTAGTTCAAATTAAATACAAAAATTGTGAGTAGTTACAATTTATCATATAAATTCAAATTAATAATTCAAATCCATTTTTTCTTGCTCCTAGTGTTTTTCGCTGGGTTCACCACCTTGCTCCTGGTGATCCTAGCTGGACTATTCTTGGAGTCCACCATCAGCTTCTTCCGTTTTTCCCTTTGTTCTTTTTCTCTACATCCAATATATCAAGTGCTTCAGTATGTCGTACAATTGGTTCAATCATGTTTCGATCCATTGGTTCACACGGTTGAAAAATCATTGTCCCCATTTCTGCCATATTCGCTGGTGTAATTCCTTTATGCTTGAACTCTGCTTCAATCTCCCACGTCGTTGATGTAATATCATCTTGATCGTCTGGTTCAATCTCCCCTGCATTTGTTTCTATCTCCTCTCGATCGACTGGTTCAATCTCCGTTGCATTTGGTTCAATCTCCTCTGCATTTGGTTCTAAAGGGAATATGCCCGAGAGGCAATAATAAAGTGGTTATTATCGTATTTCTTATTTATGATAAATGTTTATTTTTCATGCTATAATTGTATTAATACGTAAACGTTAATACATGTGTGTTTAATAAACAAAAAGGAAGTTCCTAGTTATGCCTCTCTTATAAACTAGCTCGTTGATTAACAAGATGATCAAAAGTTTCCTGATCATGGACACTGGATGTTGTTAATAACAAGGTCACAACATTGTTGGAATGATGTGATGAACATTCATCCGAAGTATAGCATTACAATCAAGGTCATTGTGTTATATTGATATAACATCATACGAAGTAATCTTAGTCCTTAGACCATAAGATCATGCCAATCACTAACACCGGAAGAGTATCTTGATTGCATCAAACGTCACACCATAACAGGGTGACTATAAAGATGGGTTCAGTGCTACGAAGGTTTTATGTTGAGGCTCATGGATTAAGTGTGGAATTTTTCCATCCCGATGACGGAGAGATATACTCTGGGCCCTCTCGGTGATATCAAATTAGTTAGCTTGCAAGCAAGTGATTTGATCACTAGAATATTTTATCACGGGAACGAGAAAAAAGTACATGCAGTAACAAGATCAAACTAGGTATGGAGATACCGATGATCAAATCTCGGACATGTAATATATCTCGAGACAAAGGTATTGAGTTACATGCGTATAAGGTTCACACGATCATAGAAGTCATCATTGAATGTGTGGGAGTCAGTACGGATCTCCAGGTCCCGCTGCTGATTATTGATCGGAGAGGGTTCTCGATCATGTCTACATTATTCGTGAACCATAGGGTGACACACTTAAGGGATACTGACACCATTCAGAGAAAATGATATGCCAGAGAAAGAAAAAGAAAGAGCAGGAATTTATTTCACTAGACACCCGAATCGTTTCGGTTGAAATTGCTAAAACTGGTTCTGCATGTGAAATTGATGTCTATGCAGTTCTATTCTTGTAAACAGTTGTTGGGCCTCCAAGTGCAGAGGTTTGTAGAACAGCAGAAAGTTTCCTTAAGTGGATCACCCAAGGTTTATCGAACTCAGGGAGGAAGTGGTCAAAGGTATTCCCTCTCAAGCAACTTTGTAATCAAGATACAAGAAGTCTCTTGTGTCCCCAACACACCCAATATAGGTGCACTAGTTCGGCGAAGAGATAGTGAAATACAAGTGGTAACGGTGCTAGAAAATAGCTTGACGGTGAGGTAAATACTAAGGGCAAAAGGATGGAAGCAAGCAAACATGCAACAGATCTAGATGCAAACGGTGTTTCAATGTTTAGAAACAAGGCCTAGGGATCATACTTTCACTAGTGAACACTCTCTCATATAAATATCCTCTCTTCATCATACTACTCTTAACTACTCTCCGGTTGGACACTGTAATCATCAGTAGGGCTATAACAGCACTCCTCAAAGTCCGCCTTCCCCAATCTAGATAACCCCACACTGTCACCTTGAGCGCTAGATGGTTCCAACAAACACCACAATTTCATAGAGACATCCAACTCCAAATATAACTCATAACAAATATTCAATCTAGACAAACTGCCACACACGGTATGCCCGCTGTCACTTTCACACACGTGGGGAAAAGCATAGATATATTAAAGCACAAAGAGTATTTATGTAGACTCAAGCCTAAGTGCCACCATGGCGTGCATGCTGTCACTTTCACACACATGGGGAGAGAAGAGATCTATTGAAGCACTTGAGTAGCAAGGTAGATCTACTTGATTACAAAGCTCATGACCACAACAAGATCATGCATAGAGAGAGAGAGATGAACACATAGCTACTGGTAGAGCCCTTAGCCTCAAAGGAGAACTACTCCCTCCTCATCATGGGAATCAGCAACAATGATGGAGATGGTGGTGGAGATCGATGGAGATGGCTCTGGGGGCACTTCCTGGTCCCGGCAGGCTACCGAAACAGAGAATTTCTCTCCCCGAATCTCCCCTTCGGTGGCGGTGGCGCTGCAGAGGTTTTCGTGAATTTCTTCTGGATGCCCTAGGGTTTTTGGGTCGGAGGCTTCTTATAGGTGAAGGGGCTTGCCTGGGAGGCGGCCAGAGGGCCCACACCCTCCCTAGGAGCGGGCTAGGCTTAGCCGCGCCTAGGGGGGTCTGGCCACCCTCTGGTGCCTCTCCGTCCCTCCTTCTGGATTCGTGTCCCTCACAGAAAGTTATTGACTTTGGCTTTTGTCCCGTCCAATTCCGAGAATATTGATTTTCTGCCTTTCCGGAACCAAAAATAGAAGAAAACAGGCAACTGGCATTGTGGCAACTTGTTAATAGGTTAGTTCCAGAAAAGATATAAAAACACCTCAAAGTATAAACAAAGCAAAGCAAAGTGGATACTAGATAAGCATGGAACATCAAAAATTATAGATACGTTTCCGACATATCAAGCATACCCAAGCTTAACTCCTGCTCGTCCTCAAGTAGGTAAGTGATAAAAAGAATAATTTCTGAGGTGACATGCACCATAATAACCAAGATCAAACCATTTGAAAGCATTGAAAGCTGGGATCAAAGAACTCTAAACATGAGCATGAAAGATGGAGTTCTAACAATAAGACATAGTAACTATGCATGCAACATGAAAGGCTACAAACAAATATCAAGGATAACATGAATTGAAAAATGTTTGTTTGTTTCACATACAGAAAACATATCATAGTGGCAATCAACTTGTCCCTCATAGAGTAGCAAATAGATGCATAGGACACCTTCAAAGTTCACAAGGGTGACTATAAACAAGTAGCACAAGAACAAGTAATCACAATATGCATCAATCAATAAGTTTTGGGACACTACACAAAGAATGACAACTATGCTCTCTTAATGGTGCCTAAAAGTAGAAGGTGGAGTCTCAAATAATGATGGAAGACATGCCTTTCATAAAGGAAGCAGGGATTTCAAGTTTCAAAAAGAGCTTCCAAAAATTATGGTACTTGTTAGCTTTCATCCCTCATTGCCCCTATCATAAGCATCTTGAAGTGATTAAGGTTAAAGTGAACAAAGATGGAGTATATGCTTGACAAAGTATAAGTTGGAAATCTCAAGTCCCTTGAATACGAGGGCCACACCTCATTCTACTCATCTTCAGTCACCTGTAAGTACTTGTCATTGTAAGTACATGCATATCATAGAGAACCGCCAACGGGGTACCCCTTGAACATGGTACATGAGTTATCCCATAACAAAAATGACAAGGCAAGCAAACAATGAGCATCTCAGCGATCTTTTTATTTACTATATGCATAGCTTTTTATTGAGGATGCTTCATACATAGCTCACTATGGTGATGCTGCAAGTTTCCACCATGATTAGGCATCGCTTAGGCTAGCGGACTAGGCGTTTCTCTAACACAAAATACAAACTCCGTGGACTTACAAGTTCCCTGTTTATTTCACACCGGTGACATCCATAGAAAAAAGAGCATGATATCAACCGAGTACAAAGTACAAGTGCAATGTTGAAAACTTTCCCCGTGATAGCACGGTTCTGGTAATTTCAACGTATAAGTGCAAGCATATACAACATAGATGTCACAATGGTTCATGTTTATTAGGGTCTGTAAGGTTCCCAACCTTCAAAAAGGTAGAGATCCCTGTGTTTACAATGCTAGTCCCTGGATCAATAGCTAGCACCCACAGTTAAGATGTAATATCAATAAACAAAGGTCATAATACAACTTTATAACCAAGAATAAAATAATTTATTACATCTTACATAGCTCATATGGCTATCTCATTAGAATGCAGCAGAATATAACAATAGCAGGGGGTCCTTCATCTTCAAAGTGCCACAGGCAAACATGTTGGTTGTAGACTTGTAATCCTATTCAACACACCTTACTAACATCAAACAAACGTGCCACAGAACAAGTTACAGCCACAAGGGTCAAAACATTTTGAATTGTATTGGCAAGTGATACTATGGTAGTATAGTGGAGTCTATCATCTATATGCATTTGGCTAAGTGGAGCTTAGGCTTGCTTTGCTCAAAATAGATTTTCCTTATCATTTGAAAACACTAAGTTTTTGCTTGACAAAATCTTTCCCAAGGCATCTCCCAATAGAAATTGGTGATCCTTCAACCCTTGTTCAACCACAAGTTTTTAACTTAGAAATTGGGATGAGGAGATTCTTGATAGCTTCCATGTCTTGGTGCTCAAATTGTCCTTTACTAGGGACATGGCGAAGTACTTAGAATTTACACTCTGCAGAGGTGGTGCACTTTCCCCACAAGACTTGGTTTCACCAAGACAAGATCTTTCAGAAGCCTTCCCTTAGACCAGAATGGACGCGTTCCAACCTATCATCCCCTACCACCAACTGTCCATATGGATAAGTTATTGCAACCTATATGATCCAGGCAGAGCCCATAATGCCAAGTGGCTGCACTTGAAGCTTCTCAACATTTGACATCTCAAATCTCTTTGTTCCTGGGTGGCCATCCACAAGTGAGATACACAAGGTAAACCATAGAAATGGGCCTTGTGAACCACTCAACACAAACCATTCCTTCCATTCCACCCAGGTGATTCATTCACATAGTTGTTTTATTAAACAAAACACAAGTCATAGACTTAGAAATATTTCATAGCATGAATATAATCCACCCTTGTTTTCTACTAGCTAAGCTAAGCTTGGTAGTAGTAGGAATCTTAACTTAGGAAATTTCTACTAAGGTTTCATCTACTAGGATTTCCCATGGCATAGTTTACACTAAGCAAAATTCCATGCAAGTCCTACTTAGAAATATCACTAATGCATAGTGAAAATAATGGGACAAAAGTATGAAGCATCACTTGCCTTTTTGGTAGAGAATATAAGTTCACTCCTTGATCTTGCAATATTCACAATCTTCAAATCACTACAATTCAATCAAGCAAACAACATTTCAAACTACCATTCAAGCAACCATCACATAAAATGATAGAAACAAAATAATGCATGCAAGCATGATAAAGATTGTTTTATTTGGAAAAGTGGTTTCTAATGGGTTATGAACATTCTAAAACACCTATTGGTCACTTTATAAAAGTGGCAAAACCATTTGCAAAAATATTTTACTTATAAGCCATTTTTAAACCAAATCATTATTTTATGTGGTTGAAAATGCCTTTATCAAAGTAACAATCTTTATAGGGTTCACCAAAAACATTTTTAAATCATAAAACTTGGTGTTTGGGGTCATAGAGTTTAAATCAAACCATTTCCCAAAGGTTTTCCTCCAAAATCATTTTTAAACCATAATCAACATTTTTATTTGGCTAGAAATGCTTTTATTCAAAGATTTATTCTTTTGCTTCACCAAATATATTTTTGAAACCACAATTTGATTTTTATGGTCAGTAGGTTCAAAACAAACTATTTGCCAAAGATTTTAACCCCAAAATAATTTTAGAATGAATTTTATATTCCAAACATGCCTACACAAGTTTCTGCAAAAACAATCATTTTACCAGAAGCAATTTACTAAACAAAGGGCATGGTTGGATAGGGCTTGTCTTTCTGATTCCATTGATATAAAATTTTCAAAATTTGGACATGTGGTTTGAAAGTTATGATTTTTACAAAATTGAACAACAAATAGATCAAATTCTGTTTTTAAAATAACATACTGGCCACGCGTCATGATTGTATTCGCCCATACCGGTTCGTGTGGATCGCTTACTCTGGTGCGTTGGATCTAAGTATAATCATGCGGCTCAGGGCACTACTTACCCCTTCGGGTTAGTTCTAATCTCAATTGTCAGATCAAGATCCTACGGACCTTAATGCTTTGACCAAGAAGCAGCGGCGCTGGCGGCGGCGTGTGGCGGCGTGCGGTCTGACGGTGATGGTGTCGATGTTACAGGAAGCGAGAGAGCGAAGGGAGATGCTCACCGGGTTCGCGGGGTCGTGGAGATGCTCGAGGTGGTCCTTGCTGGCGAAGGGGCGCTCGGGGTCGATGGGAATTCCTCGCCGGAGTACGCAGCGGCATCGGGCATGCTCTGATGTTGACGGGGTCGATGCTACGAAGCGCGCTAGGACACGAAACAGGCGGAGTTAGATGCGGACGAGTTCACTGGTCACAGGCGTATCATCGGAAGGACGAGGGGCAGTCAGAAGGTTACCAGGGAAGTCGCCGGAGAGGGAGCAGACGACGGCGATGCTCTGTTGGAGACGTTGTCGACGTTGCAGAGCACGCGCGGGCGAGCTGAGGTCACTGGGAGATGCGTAGAGGTCTGGGGAACATGCTTGTGTGGTCCAGGGGCAGAGGAGTAGCTGGGCTCGCCGGAATTCACCGAGAAACTCGTCGGAGGCAGTGGCGGTCCTGGTGGAATTGGAGACAGCCTGGGGCAGAGAGGGCCGGGCGAGAGAGGGGAAAGAGAGAGGGGACGCAGGCGATTAAGAAGGCGTGGTCGCAGGGGAGATTTACTGAGCCATTTACGCGAATTTACTCGAGCAATTCAATGGCAGAAACTGCCAGGCGTGGTTAGCGCGGTGAGGAAGACGATGACGTGGTCGTGGGGCCCGTTTGACAGCGAGTGAGAGAGAGGAGGAGGTGGGGTCCTATTAGGTTCCCAACCTTTAATAAGGTAGAGATCCCCGTGTTTACAATGCTAGTCCCTGGATCAATAGCTAGCATCCACAGTTAAGATGTAATATCAAGAAACAAAGGTCATAATACAACTGTATAACCAGGAATAACATAATTTATTACATCTTACATAGCTCATTTGGCTATTACATTACATTGCAGCAGAATATCTATAAGCATGGGGTCCTTCATCTTCAAAGTGCCACAGGCAGACATGTTGGTTGTAGACTTGTAATCCTAATCAATAACTTCACTAATATCAATCAAACCTGTAACATAACAAGTTACAGCCACAATGGTCAATACATATGAATTGTATTGGCAAGTGATACTATGGTAGTATAGTGGAGTCTATCATCTATATGCATTTGGTTAAGTGGAGCTTAGGCTTGCTTTGCTCAAAATAGTTTTTCCTTATCATTTGAAAACACTAAGTTTTTGCTTGACAAAAATCACCCAAGGAACCACCAATAGAAATTGGTGAACCTTAAACCCTTGTTCAACCATAAGTTTTTAACTTAGAAATTTGGATGATGAGATTCTTGATTGCTTCCATGTCTTGATGCTCAAATTGTCCTTTGCCAGGGACATGGCTAAGTACTTATATTTTACACTCTGCAGATGGAAAAATCTAAGTACTTAGCCATGTCCCTGGAAAAGGACAACTTGAGCATCAAGACATGGAAGCTATCAAGAATCTCCTCATCCCAACTTCTAAGTAAAACTTGTGGGTGAACAAGGGTGAAGGACATCAATGTCTATTGGTGGCTCCTTGGGAAAAGTTTTGACAAAGAAAAACTTAGTGATTTCAACTAATAGGCAAAACCTATTTTGAGCAAAGCAAGCCAAGCTACACTTAGCCAAATTGCATATAGTAATATAGTCCACCTAAATTATACTAAGGTATCACTTGCCAATACTATTCCAATGTATTGACCCACTGTGGCTATAACTTGTGATGTTGCAGGTTACTCTGATGAGGATTAGGAGTCATGAGTCTACACTCAACATGTTTGCCTATGGCACATGAAGATGAAGACTTTTATTTATTTACTTATTCAAACTCTTGTATTAGGCCTGTGGCCTTGGAGTTGTAAAGACTATGTTTGTCTCTGGAATGCCTGTAATAATGACCTTTGTATCTGTGTACTTCATCTTAAACTGTGGATGCTAGCAATGATCCAGGGACTAGCATTGCAATCACAGGGATCCTTTTCCTTTATAAAGGAGGGATTTTACAGATTTGAGCAAAGTAGTAAGCTCAACAATACGAGGACCAAAGCGAGTTCCCTGGAACTCCTCAACAGTGTTGATGGTAACAGTAGGCATCTATTTATAAGATAGAAAAGTTAGAACAACACAATTCAAGATAAAACAAAAGACAAAACATCACATACATATCCTTGGAAATCAAAACACACAAGTCATGGCATACATGGATCCATTACAACAACCAAGGTTCAAATTATTTTAAAGCAACATTTTGGAAAATAAGGTGATAAGTGGTGGTCCAACTAACGAAGTACCAAGAAGGCTAAGATGTAATCTAGTTGGAAAATTTTTAAGGGTGGTAGTACCTTAGATGCTTTTGAGCCAACTTGTAACCCCTAGCCTCCCCAAATCTCGGGACGAGATTTATTTTAAGGGTGGTAGCCTGTCACATCCCAAGATTTTCCAAATCTTGTAATGTGAAAAATAAATAAAATAAAATGGCATTAAACCATTCTATCCCTATTTTGAGAAAGGCAAATCTCTAATAAGAATGATTATTTAAATCATGAGAAAATGATAATTTGAAATTACTCAAGTGAAATAAAAAGTTTTTTAATCAACTTAAATAAAATAAACCTTCCAAATAAACTTTAGGGAATTAAAACCATATTAAATTCCATTGGAACTAAAACAAATACCCAATCTTAAATGATTAATAAATCTTATTAAAATTTTTTCCAAATAATTCAAGATGAATTATTTGACACCCTTTTAAGTAAACAAAACTTACTGAAAGGTTTTGGAAGAATTTAGAAGTCAAATGGAAATTAAAGACATTATTAAATCCTATTTTGATTTAAAACAAGGGCCCTTTTCATTAATTAAAAAGACCCCAAAAGGAATAAAATAAATTTCCAATATTAACATCAGAATGTGCTACCAATCAATTTTTAAACCTACCCAAAATCTGGAAAAGGTTTGAAACCAAATGAGTGTTTGAATTGTTGGACCAAAATCAAAACAGAATAAAAGAAATAGAAAAAGAAAAGCAAACAGAACAAAAAAAAATTGAAAAGGTGCATCCCAACCTAACTGGCCCATTAAGCTCAACCGCAGCCCACTCCCTCTCTCTCGCAGCGCGAAGCGTTTTCTACTCAACTCTCAACCGCAGCGACGCTGATAGACGGACCCCACCCCCCACTCTCTCTCACTCACTGACGCCAGGACCCCACTGCCACGCAGTCATCTCCCTCACCCCGCGACCTGTTCTTCCTCCCTTTCTCCCGTTTCTGCCGTTGAATTCGTGAGTTTAATTCACATCAATGCCGCGAATGAATTGGCCAATAATCGCACACGTTAAATCGCCTCTTCCCTCTCTTCTTTTCCCCTCAGACCTCACCCAACCGGAGCCACTGGGCTGCTCAAATTTTAGCCTCAACTGCCGCTGTCTCCGACGAGCTCCACACTCGATTCCGGCATCCCCACGCCACCCCTCGCCTCCTCGAGCATGCAAACATCTTCCCCAGACTCTGGCGCACACTCCAGTGCCTCCAGCTCTCTCTCGCTTGCCCCACAACCCCGCCTCCGTCTTTGTCTGAGCGCCACCGAAGAACCCCGCAACTCCGGCAAGCACTACTAGTGAGTCTAGACCGCCCCTTTCCCCCTCTTGGATACTCACAAGATCGCGACTTCCATACTGACCTAACGGTGCCTTTTATTTGCATTAGCACGCCGTATATCGCCGCCCCCGTCGACGACCATACGAACCCGAGGCGCAGCGCAGCTCCGGCGAGCGATTGTCGTCACCTCCGTGCGCCCCTCGACGAGATATCAACATGCTGAGCATCGTCGTGACCTCCTGAATCCGGTGAGCATCTCCCCTTCCTTCCTCTCTTCCTGTAACATCGCCACCGTCATCATCTGACAGCTCCGCCGCCAGTCGCCGCCGCCAGCACCGCTAGTTAATGGTCAAGGGTTGTACGCCGTAGGATTTAAATCCAACGCTCGCGATAGAAACTAACCGAAGGGGTACGTTCGCCTCTGTGCCACACGATCTTAGATCCAACGCCTCCCAGTGCTTGATCCAACCGAAGCGGTACCGGCGAATTAAAATATGACACGTGGCTCAGCTCGTTTGATTTGAAACAGGATTGTTCTATTAGATATGCCAATTTGAAAAATCCATAACTTTCAAACCACACGTCCAAATTTTGCAAACTTTATATAAATGGATTCAGAAAAACAAGCCCTAGCCAACCATACTCTTTGCTTAGTAAAAAGCGTCTAGTAAAATGTTTGTTTTTCCAGAAACTTA
This sequence comes from Avena sativa, assembly GCA_916181665.1. Taxonomy (NCBI): domain Eukaryota; kingdom Viridiplantae; phylum Streptophyta; class Magnoliopsida; order Poales; family Poaceae; genus Avena; species Avena sativa. The sequence continues at coordinate 177,121,356 of OV702284.1, read as the reverse complement.
TGTATGCTTGTTTAGGTTATAAAATTTATTCCAAAAATTTTTTGAGGATAAAATCTTTGGCAAATGGTGTGTTTTGAACCTACTAACCATAGGCAACAAATTGTGGTTTCAAAAATGTATTTGGTGAAGAAAAAGAATAAATCTTTGATTTAAACCATTTCTAGTCAAATAAAAATATGGTTTGATTATTAAAAATGGTTTTTGGAAGAAAACCTTTGAGAAATGTTTTGGAAATAAACTCTATGATCCTAAACACAAGGTTATATGGTTTGAAAACATATTTTGTGAAACCTATAAAATTTTGCCTTAATAAGAGCATTTCCACACCACATAAAATAATGACTTGATCTAAAAATGGTTTATGAAGTAAAATCTTATACAAATGATTTTGCCACTTTATAAAATGACCATTAGGTGTTTTAAAATGTTTATGAACCATTAGAAACCACTTTTACAAATAAAACAATCTTTGGCATGCTTGCATGCATTGTCTTGTTTCTATCATTTTATGTGATGAATTGCTTGAATGGTAGATTGAAATATTGTTTGCTTGATTGAATTGTAGTGACTTGAAGTGTGTGAGCATTTCAAAGATCAAGAAGTGAACTTATACTCTCTACCAAAAAGGCAAGTGATGCTACGTACTTTTGTCCCATTATTATTACTATGCATTAGTGATATTTCTAAGTAAGACTTGCATGGAATTTTTGCTAAGTATAAACCATGCTATGGGAAATCCTAGTAGATGAAACCTTAGTAGAAATTTCCTAAGTTAAGATTCCTACTACTATCATGCTTAGCTTAGCTAGTAGAAAACAAGGGTGGAATATATATTCATGTTATGGAAAAATTTCTAAGTCTGAGGACTTGAGTTTTGTTTAATAAAACAACTAAGTGAATGAATCACCTGGGTGGAATGGAAGGAATGGTTTGTGTTGAGTGGTTCACAAGGCCCATTTCTATGGTTTACCTTGTGTATCTCACTTGTGGATGGCCACCCAGGAACAAAGAGATTTGAGATGTCAAATGTTGAGAAGCTTCAAGTGCAGCCACTTGGCAATATGGGCTCTGCCTGGCTCATATAGGTTGCTAGAACTTAGCCATTTGGACAGTTGGTGGTAGTGGGAATGATAGGTTGGAGCGCGTCCATTTGGTCTAAGGGAAGGCTTCTGAAAGATCTTGTCTTGGTGAAACCAAGTCTTGTGGGGAAAGTGCACCACCTCTGCAGAGTGTAAAATCTAAGTACTTAGCCATGTCCCTGGCAATGGACAATTTGAGCATCAAGACATGGAAGCTATGAAGAATCTCATCATCCAAATTTCTAAGTTAAAAACTTGTGGTTGAACAAGGGTTTAAGGTTCACCAATTTCTATTGGTGGTTCCTTGGGTGATTTTTGTCAAGCAAAAACTTAGTGTTTTCAAATGATAAGGAAAATCTATTTTGAGCAATGCAAGCCTAAGATCCACTTAGCTAAATGCATATAGATGATAGATTCCACTATAATACCATAGTATCACTTGCCAATACAATTCAAATGTATTGACCCTTGTGGCTGTAACTTGTTATGTTGCAGGTTTGTTTGATATTAGTGAAGTTTAATGAGTAGGATTACAAGTCTACAACCAACATGTCTGCCTATGGCACTTTGAAGATGAAGGATCCCATGCTTATAGATATTCTGCTGCAATGTAATGTAATAGCCAAATGAGCTATGTAAGATGTAATAAATTATGTTATTCATGGTTATAAAGTTGTATTATGACCTTTGTTTCTTGATATTACATCTTAACTGTGGATGCTAGCTATTGATCCAGGGACTAGCATTGCAATCACAGGGATCCTTTTCCTTTATAAAGGAGGGATCTTACAGATGGCTCTGATACCATCTGTAAGGTTCCCAACCTTTAATAAGGTAGAGATCCCTGTGTTTACAATGCTAGTCCCTGGATCAATAGCTAGCATCCACAGTTAAGATGTAATATCAAGAAACAAAGGTCATAATACAACTTTATAACCAGGAATAACATAATTTATTACATCTTACATAGCTCATTTGGCTATTACATTACATTGCAGCAGAATATCTATAAGCATGGGGTCCTTCATCTTCAAAGTGCCACAGGCAGACATGTTGGTTGTATACTTGTAATCCTAATCAATAACTTCACTAATATCAATCAAACCTGCAACATAGCAAGTTACAGCCACAAGGGTCAATACATTTGAATTGTATTGGCAAGTGATACTATGGTAGTATAGTGGAGTCTATCATCTATATGCATTTGGCTAAGTGGAGCTTAGGCTTGCTTTGCTCAAAATAGTTTTTCCTTATCATTTGAAAACACTAAGTTTTTGCTTGACAAAAATCACCCAAGGAACCACCAATAGAAATTGGTGAACCTTAAACCCTTGTTCAACCACAAGTTTTTAACTTAGAAATTTGGATGATGATATTCTTGATTGCTTCCATGTCTTGATGCTCAAATTGTCCTTTGCCAGGGACATGGCTAAGTACTTAGATTTTACACTCTGCAGAGGTGGTGCACTTTCCCCACAAGACTTGGTTTCACCAAGACAAGATCTTTCAGAAGCCTTCCCTTAGACCAAATTGGACGCGCTCCAACCTATCATTCCCCTACCACCAACTGTCCATTTGGCTAAGTTACTGCAACCTATATGATCCAGGCAGAGCCCATAATGCCAAGTGGCTGCACTTGAAGCTTCTCAACATTTGACATCTCAAATCTCTTTGTTCCTGGGTGGCCATCCACAAGTGTGATACACCAGGGTAGTCCATTGAAATGGGCCCTGAGTAACCACTCAACACAAACCAATCCTTCCATTCCACCCAGGTGATTCATTCACTTAGTTGTTTTATTAAACAAAACACAAGTCCTCAAACATAGAAATTTTTCCATAGTATGAATATATATTCCACCCTTGTTTTCTATTAGCTAAGCTAAGCATGATAGTAGTAGGAATCTTAACTTAGGAAATTCTACTAAGGTTTCATCTACTAGGATTTCGCATGGCATAGTTTATACTTAGCAAAATTCCATGCAAGTCCTACTTAGAAATATCACTAATGCATAGTGAAAATAATGGGACAAAAGTATGAAGCATCACTTGCCTTTTTGGTAGAGGGTATAAGTTCACTCCTTGATCTTTGCAATGTTCACACACTTTAAGTCACTACAATTCAATCAAGCAAACAATATTTCAATCTACACGTCCAAATTTTGCAAACTTTATATCAATGGATTCAGGAAAACAAGCCCTGGCCAACCATGCACTTTGTTTAGAAAATAGCTTCTGTTAAAATGTTTGTTTTTGCAGAAACTTGTGTATGCATGTTTCGAGTATAGAAATTGTTCTAAAATTATTTTGAGGATGAAATATTTGGCAAATGGTGTGTTTTGAACCTACTGACCATAGGAAACAAATTGTGGTTTCAAAAATGTATTTGGTGAAGCAAAATAACAAATCTTTGATTTAAACCATTTCTAGTCAAATAAAAATATGGTTTGATTATTAAAAATGGTTTTGGAAGAAAACCTTTGAGAAATGTTTTGGAAATAAACTCTCTGACCCGAAACACAAGGTTATAAGGTTTGAAACATATTTTGTGAAACCTATAGAATTTTGCCTTATTAAAAGCATTTCTTCACCACATAAAATAATGACTTGATCTAAAAATGGTTTATGAAGAAAAATCTTATACAAATGATTTTGCCACTTTATAAAATGACCATTAGGTGTTTTCAAATGTTTATGAACCATTAGAAACCATCCTTGGGATCCTGTTGAAATCTCTCTGGGCTCTGATACCATCTGTAAGGTTCCCAACCTTTAATAAGGTAGAGATCCCTGTGTTTACAATGCTAGTCCCTGGATCAATAGCTAGCATCCACAGTTAAGATGTAATATCAAGAAAAAAAGGTCATAATACAACTTTATAACCAGGAATAACATAATTTATTACATCTTACATAGCTCATTTGGCTATTACATTACATTGCAGCAGAATATCTATAAGCATGGGGTCCTTCATCTTCAAAGTGCCACATGCAGACATGTTGGTTGTAGACTTGTAATCCTAATCAATAACTTCACTAATATCAATCAAACCTGCAACATAACAAGTTACAGCCACAAGGGTCAATACATTTGAATTGTATTGACAAGTGATACTATGGTAGTATAGTGGAGTCTATCATCTATATGCATTTGGCTAAGTGGAGCTTAGGCTTGCTTTGCTCAAAATAGTTTTTCCTTATCATTTGAAAACACTAAGTTTTTGCTTGACAAAAATCAACCAAGGAACCACCAATAGAAATTGGTGAACCTTAAAACCTTGTTCAACCACAAGTTTTTAACTTAGAAATTTGGATGGTGAGATTCTTGATTTCTTCCATGTCTTGATGCTCAAATTGTCCTTTGCCAGGGACATGGCTAAGTACTTAGATTTTACACTCTGCAGAGGTGGTGCACTTTCCCCACAAGACTTGGTTTCACCAAGACAAGATCTTTCAGAAGCCTTCCCTTAGACCAAATTGGACGCGCTCCAACCTATCATTCCCCTACCACCAACTGTCCATTTGACTAAGTTATTGCAACCTATATGATCCAGGAAGAGCCCATAATGCCATGTGGCTGCACTTGAAGCTTCTCAACATTTGACATCTCAAATCTCTTTGTTCCTGGGTGGCCATCCACAAGTGAGATACACAAGTTTCACCAGTCCCCTGGCCTTGTGTAACCACTCAACACAAACCATTCCTTCCATTCCACCCAGGTGATTCATTCTCTTAGTTGTTTTATTAAACAAAACAATAGTCCTCAGACTTAGAAATGTTCCATAGCATGAATATATATTCCACCCTTGTTTTCTACTAGCTAAGATAAGCATGATAGTAGTAGGAATCTTAACTTAGGAAAATTATACTAAGGTTTCATCTACTAGGTTTTCCCATAGCATGGTTTATACTTAGCAAAATTCCATGCAAGTCTTACTTAGAAATATCACTAATGCATAGTGCAAATAATGGGACAAAAGTATGAAGCATCACTTGCCTTTTTGGTAGAGGGTATAAGTTCACTTCCTTGATCTTTGCAATGTTCACACACTTCAAGTCACTACAATTCAATCAAGCAAACAATATTTCAATCTACCATTCAAGCAATTCATCACATAAAATGATAGTAACAAAACAATGCATGTGTCGTGGGAATGGTCACGGCAGATGCTGCAATCGGAAGCGAGTAGTAGAACGAGGGGCAAGGGCGGCCATCCATCTGCGGTGCGAGATGAGGGCAAAGACACAGGTTTTTACCCAGGTTCGCCCCCCCGGAGGGTAAAGACCTACTCCTTCTAGATTGTATTATTATGGAGGTGTTACAATGGGCGAACTCGGCGGCTAGGCGGCGAGTCGCTGGGGTGTATGAGGGAACGTGTCTCTACTCACCCCAAAGGGAGGTTTATATAGGCTCACCTCCCCTAGGGTTTACATATCTCAACCGATTCGGTTACAGCTTCAGTAGTCGTTTAACCTAGTCCGACTGGGCCTATCTACTCGCCTGGGCCTTCAGCTTCTAGTCGCTCGGTACCTTGCTGGGCTTCAATCCACTCGCCGTTCTGCAGGCCCACTCGCCAGCTCACGGGCCAGTCGGAAACGCCCTGCTGGGTATACCCCAGTAGGCATATCCCCATCACTAGTCCCCAAGGCCGTCGTCGATTGGGCATAAGTGGCTGCTAGCAGTCGGAGTATACGGCTTCAGAGTAGGCATCCAGTCGAATCGTCGGCGGGCTCCTGTATAAAGGAGGAAATCCGGTGAACCAAGTCGCAGCTTGGGCGAGTTGAGTCGGCGAGATGCGGTCATAGTGATTGACTTGGCGAGCCGAGTGGCTGGAGTTGGACCGTCAGGCGCGGTAAAACTAGCCGTTGAGGTAATCCAACGGTAACTTTCGGCGTAATCATCGCGCGGTAACGGCCTCCTGATTTGGCGGGTAACTCCCGCTATATAAGAGGAATGGCAGGCAATCGTAGAGCCAACTGCTCACCACTTCTTCCGAGTGCGCGCATTTTCCTTCCTTCGCTCCGCGATCCAGTCGACCCGAAATCCTCCAATCTCCAACCAACCTCTCGGCCATGGCCCTTTCCACCGAACCGTGGGGTAGGTCCAAGTGCACGAGGGCGCAGCTGGCCTCTTTCGAGGAGGCCGGGATCCTGCGAGCCGGCTGTTGGCGTATCCCCGCAGCCGAAGAAACGACCCCAAACCCGCGAGAGAGGGAATTCATCTGTTTCACCAGTCATCTCGAGCGTGGGCTAGGGTTTCCCACGTCTTTGTTCTTCCTGCGCTTTTGCGCCTACTACGGGATCCAGCCTTCAGATCTGGGTCCCCACAGCATCGAGCAGCTCGCCATCTTCGTGGCGTTCTGCGAGTGCTACTTGGGCTGCCGGCCCTACTTTCCCTTGTGGCAAGATCTGTTCCACGGACGGATCAGCCGCGAGGAGGCAGGCGGCCCAATGCTAGCCGCGGGCGGCTTGACGTTCCAGCTCAAGTCCAAAGCTTCTTTCTTTGATCTGATGCTACCCGCCAAGGCAGCGAGCGACTGGAAGAAGTCGTGGTTCTACGTGGCCGAGGCGACCCCGGAGGACGAGGTGGCGATCTCGCGGTACTCGGCCAATCGTTCCGAGCCGCGCCATCTCCAAGTCGGCAAGCTCCCCGACGACCAGCGGATGGTCGTTGACGAGATGCTCCAGACCATCCGTGGTCTGAAAAAGAAGGGCCTTCAGACGATAAACTTGTACAATTGCTGGCTTGGGCGACGGCTCGTTCCACTCGCCCAACGCGACCACTATATGTACCAGTACACGGGCCGGGGAGACTCGACGAAGGCCTGCCTCGACGAATGGAAGCTGGAGGATTATCTCCCAGCGTTGAAGAAGATCACCCAGGCGGTGTACCTGGATGCGCAGGCTGGGGTCGCCCCCTACACCGCGAAGCGTCCGGCTCCAACGGTAATTTCTTTACCGTGTTCGCAGTCGCAGTGTATGCAGTCGCGGTAATTCTGATTCTGTTTTGTATTCATCGCAGCTATTCCAAGTGGTGGAAGGGTGGCTCCCACCTTCGGATGGTGAGAGCCCGGGGCCATCCGCCCAGGACATAGGCGAATCGCCACCCGCGAGGGGCAACGAGGACGACGAGGACGAGTCCGAAGAGGAAGTCGCCCCGCTGGTCCGAAAGACCCGCGGGCAACGTCAGCGCGAGATCGAGGCGAGCAGAAGCCTTGAGTGTCATGATGACGACGACGAGCTCCGAGAGACCACCTCGCGCCGTCAAGCCACTCCGTCGAAGAAGAAGAAGAAGGAGAGGGAGGTGAGGGCCCCCCTGAAGAAGAAAACGAAGCCGTCAAGGACGGCCTCACTGCCGCACTCGGCGAGCAGCTCCGATGCTCCCAGCCCAGCTGGTGACGGCGCGCCACCAGCGACAACCGCGCTGGACACGGCGACCGTGGAAGTGCCGCTGGCCTCAATGCCTCCGCCATTCGCCCCAGTCTCTGGGCTGGGGGAGGCTCCGGCTGTAGCGACTTCGCCTCAGAAGGAGGCTCCGGCTGCGGCGGCTTCGCCCCGCAAGGAGGCTCCGGCTGTAGCGGCTCCAACTCGCGAGGAAGCTCCCGCCGAGGATGTCCCAGAGGCGCCAGCCGCGGCCTCAACGACGAAGAAGCCGTCCGTGTCTTGGGCACGCGACGTCCTGGAACTGGGGCTCAGTCGCCGACTGGGCCCTGAACTGGAAAAACCGGCCGGCCTTCGTACGGGGCTACGTTTCATCCCAGTCGCCAAGTGAGTGCGCTCACCCTTCCTTATTTTCCATAACTATTTCAATTGTCTTTGTTGATTCGATTAATGCGCAGGACCGGATTGAAAAGGATGGGCCATCCGACCGTGGCCAAGGTACCCTCCCCCGCTAGCGAGGAGGATCCTTCCCGCAAGAGGAAGGCGGACGAGGTCGTCGCCTCAGCGGATGGCAGTAAGAAGGCCAAGGGCGACGACATCGTCACTATCTCTGACGACACGGCGGCCGCGCCGGCCGGGCCCGCGGTGGAGGCAGCCTTGTCTACGAAGGAGGGTGCTTCCTTGCCTGGAACGGAGGAGGCGACTTCCCTTGGAGCGGGTGCCTCTATCGCTACCTTCCCACGCTTCGTGACCAAGGCGGCCACGGCGAGCGGGGCTGCGCCCTCGAGCCACGCTCCGGGGACCGCCGATGCTGAAGTCGACCAGCGTCGTGGGCACACGCCAGCGTTACTCGCGTCTGTGGACGCGATACAACTCCATGGCATGCTTGGCGCAGCCATCCAGGTACATCCAGTCCCCGAGGATCAGGTCGGTGCTTTGCAGCGGCTTGATTCTTATAATTTCTCGTCTTTTATTTTCGTATCCAGTCCCCGAGTGCGCACCCGCTAAATTTTAGCGGGTGGGCACTTAGGAATTTCTTGATCGCCAGTCCCCGAGTGCGCACTCGCTGAATTTCAGCGGGTGGGCACTTAGGAATTTCTTGATCGCCAGTCCCCGAGTGCGCACTCGCTGAATTTCAGCGGGTGGGCACTTAGGAATTTCTTGATCGCCAGTCCCCGAGTGCGCACTCGCTGAATTTCAGCGGGTGGGCACTTAGGAATTTCTTGATCGCCAGTCCCCGAGTGCGCACTCGCTGAATTTCAGCGGGTGGGCACTTAGGAAGTTCGTTTTAACTAACTTTTTCGGTGATGTGCAGGGTCTGCAGCTTGAGTCGGCGGACCGATTGGCCGCGAAACAGCGCGGGGAGAAGGAGCTGGCCATCGTCCAGGAGGCGAACAAAGGGCTTCAGGTTGTTGCTGCGAAGGCAGAGGAAGCTCACCAGGGGCTTGTCCCCGCTGGTGAGCTGGTGGCGGCGCGATCTGCTCTGGGTGCCGCTGAACAACGGATCGCCGACCTCGAGCGCGAACTGCAGGAGGCGAGAGAAGAAGCGAGCTCAGCGGACGGGCGAGCTAAGGCCGCCATTTCGGCCGCAGAGGAGGATCGCAAGGTGTCATAAGTCCTTATTGCTGGGCTTCAGGACGACCACACGTCGCTTCAGTGCTTCATCACGGGACTCGCCCGCCCGTTGCTTGGTGAGTGCATCTTCCCTTTCTAATAGTTGTGATTTTTGTGGTGTCCATCATACTCATCATTGTCTTCTTCTCGCAGGTCGCATCATTGATAGCGAAGAAGAAGCGAGCTCGCTTGACGCGAGGCAGTGCGTAAGCATGCTCGTCGACTCGGCGACGCTGTCGGCGACGTGCATCCGCGCCTACCTCCAAGAAATATCGCCCACGGAGGTGATTCCCAGCGACCTCGTTGAGGTGTGGAAATATTTGGAGAACGCGCCCGCGGTCGTTGAGTTCATGACGCGGTCGGCGTTTCGGCGTGCAGCATCGACGGCACTGAGCCTTGGACTCGCCCACTTCCCCGAAGATTTCGACATTGACGATGTGACGAGTGGGTATCCATCGTCGACTGGCGCGGTGGAGCTGTCCGAGGTCCTCAAGTTGCAAGAACGTGCCGCCACGTACTCGGAACGTGTCTGGGCAATGGGCGACTTCCTGCCGTACCAGGAGACGGTTGTCGCGCCGAACGACCCCGAGCCGCCGCATCGTGACTTCAAGGTCGAGCAGCCTTTTCGCGCGGCAATGGCGGGTGAACTGACGACGTATCCATCAAACCCGTACACGGCGTTCATCCGTAATCGCCGGGATGCTAGCGAGTCGTCATCGAAGCCTGCAGAGTAGGGTAGTTTGTCTTGAAGCGTTAGCAGCAGTTCTGCCAAGCGGGCATATTTTGTAACATAAAACAATGCAATATGCGATTGAATGAGACGTCGTGTCTATTTTGGTATTTGTTTGTGTGCTTTTGACTGGTGTTGAACGAGTCCCCGAGCGCGTCCGCCCTTTTGTGGGGTTTATCTCGTGTATGATGTATGTGTTGTTGTTATGTGTTTTGATGTTTTAGTCGACTCACCCAAGCTCGAAGAGCCAGTCGCTAGGCGACTCCCTTCAGTGCTCTATACTTTACCGTTTTCCCGTGCGCGAACGAGGTCAGGTGGCCGAGTCCCCGAGTGTGGTACTTGGTAGTTCTAGGCGCGACTCGAGGGTGGTTGAGGACTTAGCGCGTTGGTGTGAGCGCGTCACTCCTGCCTGGCCCGTGGGGTCAGTCGCGTGGCGAGTCCTGGGCATGCTCTCTTACTTGGCGTTTTCCCGGACCGCTCGCGACGAACTGGTCTTCAGTCCCCGAGCGTGGTACTTAGCCGTTCGAGTCGCTATGCCGAGGATGCGGAGGACCAAGGTCGCTGTGAGAAGCGAGGGCAGTTGTCTTGGCTCGTAGAACCAGTCGAGCTGGGCGACTCCAGTGGGGCTCCGGGTTGGCGTTATTCGTGGACGATGCAAGACCTGAAGTGATTCAGTGCTCTTACACTGCACTACTTAGCCGTGCCGATCGCTGTACCAAAGGTTGACTTCTGCATTCATAACGCTGTTTTTACGAGTGCGAGTGGCACAAGTCATGGAGAGTAGGCGCAATTTGCGGTAACCGTTTCTTTTATTTCATAGCGACTGGAGAGTACATGTGTGAGGTTCTAGGAGTAGAACTTCCGGAGGAGGTTTACATTCCATGGTCGCTTGACGTCGATTTCGCCGTCCCCGTGGACGTCGGTGAGGTAGTAGGCGTCGTTGCCGAGTACGCGCCCGATAGCGAATGGGCCTTCCCACGGAGGGGAAAGCTTGTGCATGCCCTTCTTGTCCTGGATGAGGCGTAACACCAGGTCGCCTTCCTGGAAGGTGCGAGCTTTCACCCGCCGGCTGTGGTAGCGGCGGAGTCCTTGCTGGTAGATGGCGGTGCATGACCGAGCGAGGTCGCGTGCTTCGTCGAGCTGGTCGACCCCATCTTGGCGGGGCAGCTCGTTTGCAGCCTCCGTATAGTGGACGACTCGCGGCGAGTCGTGTTCGAGGTCGGTGGGCATGACTGCTTCGGCACCGTAGACCATGAAGAAGGGAGTGAATCCCGTCGATCTGTTGACTGAGGTGCGGATCCCCCAGATGACGGAGGGCAACTCCTCGACCCAGCACCCGGCGGTGCGCTCGAGTGGTACTTGGAGTCGCGGCTTCAGGCCGTGGAGGATGCTTTGGTTGGCCCGTTCCGCCTGGCCGTTGGATTCCGGGTGGACGACTGACGCGAGGTCGAGCCGGATATGGTGCTCTTCACAGAATTCGGCCATGGCTCCCTTGGCGAAGTTGGTGCCGTTGTCCGTGATGATGCTGTTGGGGAACCCGTAGCGATATATGAGCTCGCGTAAGAACTTAGTGGCGGTCCTCCCGTCGCATTTCCGGACTGGCTTGGCCTCCACCCACTTCGTGAATTTGTGACGGCGACTAGCAGGTGGGTGTAGCCAGAGGGGGCCTTCTTGAAGGGGCCTACCATGTCCATGCCCCACACAGCGAATGGCCAGGTGATGGGGATTGTTTTGAGCGCCGAGCTCGGTACGTGCATCTGATTGGCGTACTTCTGGCACCCGGCGCATCGCTGGACGATGTCGACAGCGTCGGCGTGTGCGGTGGGCCAGTAGAAGCCGTGTCGCATAGCCTTGGCGACCAGGGAGCGGGCGGCGGCGTGGTGGCCGCAGTCACCTGAGTGAATGTCGTGGAGGATTTTGCGTCCTTCAGCTTGTTGGACGCAGCGTTGGAACACGCCGGTGACGCTGCGCTTGTGGAGCTCTCCGTCGATGATGGTGTAGGACTTGCATCGACGAGCGATCATTCGAGCGTCTGTCTCGTCTGCTGGCAGGGTGCCGGCTTCCAGGTAGGCGATGTAGGGCTTGGTCCAGTCGTCTGGCTCGTTGACGAGTGCGACCAAGGCTGCCTCTGGTTGGAGTGGGACTCAGATGTCGATCTCCCTCGGGGGAGAGACTGATGTCTTCGAGATGGTGTCGAGGAAAACGCCGGCGGGTGGTGCGAGTCGAGCCGACCCGATGCGAGAGAGGGCGTCGGCCTCCTCGTTTTTCCGCCTGTCGATCCACTCGACAGAGTAGCCGGTGAAGTGGCCGCCCAGCTTGTCCACCGCTTGGCGGTACGCCGCCATGGTAGGGGAGACGGCGTCGCAGGTGCCGGCGACTTGCCCCGCGACAAGGTCGGAATCTTCGTAGCAGCGGAGGCGATTGACATTCATCTCCTTGGCGGCTCGCATGCCGTGGAGTAGGGCCTCGTATTCAGCCATGTTGTTGGTGCAGGGCGTGAAGTCGAGGAAGAGAATGTAGCGGAGCTTGTCGCCCTTTGGTGAAATCAACACTATCCCTGCGCCTGCACCGTCCGCGTTCTTGGAGCCGTCGAAGTGCAGGCTCCAGTAGTGGAGGTACGGCAGCTTCTCTGGCTGCTGGGCTTCCTCCCAGTCGGCGATGAAGTCTGCCAGTGCCTGCGACTTGATCGCCTTTCGTGGCTCGTATTTGATGTTGTGGACGCTGATCTCGATGGCCCACTTGGCGACCCGCCCGGTCGCCTCGCGATTGCGGATGATGTCTTGTAGTGGTGCTGAGGAGACGACCGTGATCGGGTGCTCCTGGAAGTAGTGCGGCAGGCGCCGCTGAGCCCTGAAGACCGCGTATACTAGCTTTTGGTACTGTGGGTACCGCTGGCGCGACTCGGTGAGGACCTCGCTGATGTAGTACACCGGCCGCTGAACCGGGCGCTCCTTTCCTTCCTCTGGTCGTTCCACGACCATCACGGCGCTGACAACGCGCTCGGACGCCGCGACGTAAACCAGCATGGGTTCTTTGTCGGCGGGGGCGGCGAGTAGTGGTGCGGCAAGTAGCACCTTTTTGAGGTCGCGGAGCGCGTCGTCCGCCTCCTTGTCCCACTAGAAGGTGGGGTTCTTGCGCATCAGGCGGTATAGGGGCATCGCCTTTTCCCCCAGGCGGGGGATGAAGCGACTGAGAGCCGCTACTCGCCCGGCCAGCTTCTGGACGTCGCGCAGGCACTCGGGTTTGCCGATCCGGGCGATCGTGTCGATCTTTGTTGGGTTCGCCTCGATCCCTCGTTTGGAGACGACGTACCCCAGTAGTTGTCCGGCGGGTACACCGAAGGTGCACTTGCCTGGGTTGAGCTTTATCTTGTATCTTCGCAGGTTGGCGAAGGTTTCCGCCAGGTCGGCGAGTAGGTCGCCTTGGCGAGCGGACTTCACGACCACATCGTCGATGTAGACGTGGATGTTGCGGCCAATTTGGCTCGCGAGGCATTCTTGCATGCACCGCTGGTAGGTCGCCCCGGCGTTCTTGAGGCCGAAGGTCATGGCGGTGTAGCAGAAGGCTCCGAATGGCGTGATGAACGCCGTCTTCTCCTCGTCTTCGATAGCCATTTTGATCTGGTTATACCCAGAGTAGGCGTCGAGGAAACATAGCGACTCCGAGCCCGCGGTTGAATCGATTATCTGGTCGATCCGCGGGAGGACGAACTGCTCCTTTGGGCAGGCGCTGTTCAGGTTTGTGTAGTCGATACACATTCTCCAGGTCCCGTTTTTCTTCTCGACCAGGACTGGGTTTGCCAGCCACTTGGAGTACTTGATTGGCCGGATGAAGCCGGCAGCGAGTAGACGCTGCATTTCCTCGGCGATTGCTCGATGGCATTCTTCATTGAAGGGCCGTAGCGACTGCTTGACAGGTCGCACTTTGGGGTCGGCGTTCAGCTTGTGCTCAGCGAGCTCCCTAGGGACACCGGGCATGTCGGAGGGTTTCCATGCGAAGATGTCCCTGTTCTCACGGAGGAACTCGATGAGCGCGCTTTCCTATGCTGGGCTCATGCTTGTCCCGATCGTCACCGTCTGGCTGGAGTTGCCTGGGACCAGCTCGACGGTGCGAGTGTGCGTCGTGGCCTCAAAGGTTGAGGTGTTTGCGCCCTCTGAGTTGGGCTTCTTGAGTATTGTGGGGTCATCATTGTTGACCCCGCTCGCGTACTTGGCGAGCTCATCTGCGTGATTAGTCTCCGCCGCGATGACTGCGTCGGCGAGCTCGGCTCCTTTGGCCTCGCACTCTGCGGCCATGTCGGGGTCGCCGTTGATGGTGATGACGCCGCACGGCCCGGGGAGCTTCATCGCGTTGTACGCGTAGTGGGGCGCTGCCATGAATTTAGCGAACGCCTAGCGCCCCAGGACGTAGTGGTAGGGGTTGTCGAAGGGCACCAGCTCGAAGACGATCCGCTCGGTGCGGAAGGTGACTGGCAACGTGACCTTGCCGATCGGGTACGCCTTCCGACCGGGGACGATGCCGTGGAACGTGGTGTGGGTCGTCTCGATCATCGACTGCGGGAGCCGCAGCCGCCTGAAGGTGTCGAGGTAGAGGATGTTGATGGAGCTACCGCCGTCCATCAGTGTCTTGGGGAGCCAGTAGTCGCCAACCTTGGGCTTGACCACCAAGGCGACTCGTCCTGGGTACTCGATGCGCGGCGAGTGGTCTTGGCGGCTCCAGGTGATGGGCTGCTCCGACCAGTTCAGGAACTGGGGGACGTCTATTTGGGCCACCGCGTTGACGGCGACGACGCGGGTGATGACCTTCTTCTCGCACTTTGTGTTGAAGCCTGTGAAGGTGTGGAGCGAGCCGGCTACTTTGCCGAATTTTCCGCCATTTGGCGGGTCGTTGTCGGGGTCCTCCCGCGCTTGCCGTGCCTTCTCGATTTCCCTGAGGGTGTGGCAGTCGGCGGTGGTGTGCGTTGCGGGCTTCCCTTCCCTGCTATGGAACGCACATGGTTGATTAAGGAGGGCCGCGGGGTCGAACCTTGACTTGTTCTTGTAGTTGCCGCCGTCGCGGCGTTGCCCTCCGTCGCGGCGAAAGCTCTTGGGCTCGCGCTGCGCGTGCCCAGCGTTGGCGACGAAGTCGACTCGCCCATCACTGCGGCGCTTGCCAGTGAGGCGAGTGCCGCTGTAGCGTAGGTCGGTTCGGCGTCCGCCGTCGTTGCCGCCTGCGCGGCGTTGACCTCCTGACTCGTCGTCAGTTTCCTGGTTTGGGTCTTCCTCGGCGTACCGTTTGGCGATCTCGAGGAGGTCGGGGATGTTGTCGAGTGTTCGGGAGTGTCGCTTGAGCTTGGCGACTAGGGGCTTGTAGCGGCACGAGGTCTTGAAGCAATGGATCGCGGTGTCCGGGTGGATGCCGACCGCGTTGTACCAAAGCTCTTGCCACCGTTGGACCCAGTTGCGGGTCGACTCGCGGGGTCGCTGGACGCACCATTCCAGGTCCTCAATAGTGGTGGCGCGGGTGTAGGAGCACTCGAAGTGCCTGGCGAAGGCGTCGCGCATTTCCTCCCAGGAGTC
This sequence comes from Avena sativa, assembly GCA_916181665.1. Lineage (NCBI taxonomy): Eukaryota > Viridiplantae > Streptophyta > Magnoliopsida > Poales > Poaceae > Avena > Avena sativa. The sequence continues at coordinate 177,105,996 of OV702284.1, read as the reverse complement.
GATACTGTCCTGGGGGAGAGTGTTGATCCACTGCCTGCACGTCCCCTCCATCATCAGGGGGAGGTAACGGGCGGCGAGCAGGTCAGTGTGACCCGCGATCCCCATCGCCATGAGGTATGTGTCGAGCCAGACGGCGGGGTCGTACGAGGAGTCGTAATTTTCTATCTCTTTTGGCGCCTTGAAGTTTGGCGGGTACTTCTCGCTTCGGATCATTGGTCCGAAGCACTTGGGTCCGAGTCGACTGAGCGACCCCATAGGCTCGCCGTCGCGGCGATTAGTTAGGGTGTGCCGCAAGTCGTCGGGCTGGCGTGCGCGCCAGCTTTGGTTGTTGATGATGTGGGTGCGGGCATCGATGGGTTGCCCGTTGGCGGCGACAAGGTGGGTTGCCGGCCTGGGGTCGTTGGTGGAGAGTGCCGCGTTCGCGGGTCGGTGTTGGAGCTGCAGCGGCTCTGGTGGCGGGCAGTTGAGGGTGTTTGCCGCCGCTGGGCGGCCACTGGAGGCTGCTCTGCTTCCCGAGGAACGCGAGTATAATCGACCTGCCGAGTCGGCGCCCGCTTTTTGCTGCTCGACGGCCTTTGCGAGCAGGGCCCTGACGTATTGGATCTGTAGGGCGCCGTCGCCCGTGGCTGTGATGCTGTCGGCTGCTGCTCGTCCTGCCACGAGGTTGTCCATTGGGGTGGAGAACAGTGGGAGGCCGTTTGCGTCTCGCTCCCGTGAGGAGACTACTATCCGCGGCTGGTCCCTGGGAGGGGTGCGGTTGGGTGGTGGTGGGGCGCCCCTCGCCGTTGATCCTGGCGGGGGCCGGGCGCTTCCTCCTGGTGGCGCGTTCTCGCAGATCGCGCGTTCGGCCACGCGGGCCGGGTCGTTTTCGTCGTCGAAGTTCAGGGCACGCCCTTGAACGGTGGGGTTCAGGCGTGACCTGATCCGCTGCTGGTGGTAGCGTGATAGCTCCTGCGCTGTCACCTGCTCGAGGCGAAATTTTTCGCGCTCGACTTGCTCCTTGCGCACCGCCTCCGCCAGTTTCAGGCGGAGTTCCTTGACCTCCGTTGCCGTGGCGTTGGGAGGGATTGGGGTGGAGAAAGGATCCTCCGGCGGATCGGCGCCGGTGGCCATGTAGGTCGCGGCGTGGCGACCGGTTCCGTCGCGGAGGTCGGCGGAGTTCTCCGACCCGGAGTCGAATTCGAAGATCCCGAGGATGGAGGGGTCCTCGAAGTCTCCCGCGTTGGAGACCTGGGTGATGGAGCCCGCGGACGAGGCCGCGGTGATGGATCCGGCGAGTGACGCCGGGGTCGCCGAGTCGGCGTCGTCGGTGAGGGCCGCATCCTCTGCGGCCGCTGAATTCCCGGCCACGTTGCTGTGGGCCGAGTTGTACTCGGAGGCGAGGCGATGGATCGTGCGGATCTGGCTCTCGGAGAGCCGATCGCGTGGCGGCGACTCGTGGATGCGAGCTGAGTCCTCCGAGACGATGACGTCGGTGAGGCCGACGAAGAGGATGATCGTGCCGATAGGCAGGATCACGCTGTGCGTGACGGGTCGCGCCGCCGGGACGTAGCTGCTCGGCAAGATCTGGAGCATCTCGCCGATTGCTATCATGCGGCCGGTGGCGACCGTCTCGTTGATGGGCAGATTGGATCTCGCCGCAGAACACCGGCCAGACCGGCCAGGCCCCACGGTGGGCGCCACTGTCGTGGGAATGGTCACGGCAGATGCTGCAATCGGCAGCGAGTAGTAGAACGAGGGGCAAGGGCGGCCAGCCATCTGCGGTGCGAGATGAGGGCAAAGACACAGGGTTTTACCCAGGTTCGGCCCCCCGGAGGGTAAAGACCTACTCCTGCTAGATTGTATTATTATGGAGGTGTTACAATGGGCGAACTCGGCGGCTAGGCGGCGAGTCGCTGGGGTGTATGAGGGAACGTGTCTCTACTCACCCCATAGGGAGGTTTATATAGGCTCACCTCCCCTAGGGTTTACATATCTCAACCGATTCGGTTACAGCTTCAGTAGTCGTTTAACCTAGTCCGACTGGGCCTATCTACTCGCCTGGGCCTTCAGCTTCCAGTCGCTCGGTACCTTGCTGGGCTTCAATCCACTCGCCGTTCTGCAGGCCCACTCGCCAGCTCACGGGCCAGTCGGAAACGCCCTGCTGGGTATACCCCAGTAGGCATATCCCCATCAACATGCAAGACAGCTAAAGATTGTTTTATTTGTAAAAGTGGTTTCTAATGGTTCATAAACATTTGAAAACACCTAATGGTCATGTTATAAAGTGGCAAAATCATTTGTATACAATTTTACTTCATAAACCATTTTTTGATCAAGTCATTATTTTATGTGGTATAGAAATGCTTTTAATAAGGCAAAATTCTATAGGTTTCACAAAATATGTTTTAAAACCATATAACCTTGTGTTTAGGGTCAGGGAGTTTATTTCCAAAACATTTGTCAAAGGTTTTCTTCCAAAATATTTTTAATAATTAAACCATATTTTTATTTGACTAGAAACGGTTTAAATCAAAGATTTATTCTTTTGCTTCACCAAATACATTTTTGAAACCACACTTTGTTTCCTATGGTCAGTAGGTTCAAAAAACACCATTTGCCAAAGATTTTATCCTCAAAATAACTTTAGAACAATTTCTATACTCTAAACATGCATACATAAGTTTCTGCAAAAACAAACATTTTACCACAAGCTTTTTCTAAACAAAGTGCATGGTTGGCTAGGGCTTGTTTTTATGAATCCATTGATATAAAGTTTGCAAAATTTGGACGTGTAGATTAAAAGTTATAGATTTTACAAAATTGAATCACAAATAGATCAAATCATGTTTTTAATTCTGTCTCTGTGACAGGCGGCGCATTTCTATTCGTCGGTACCGCTTCGGCCGGATCAAGCGATGGAAGCCGTTGGATTTAAGTCATATCGCACGGTGCATAGATGCTACTTACCCCTTCGCTCTCTTTTGATCGCATCCATCAGATCAGAATCTTACGGTCGCTACGCGTTTGACCATTAAACAGCGGCGCTGGCGGCGGCGCTCTGGCGGCAGCGCTCAAACGAGGTCGTCGCCGGTGATATAGGACGCAAGGGAGAGGGGGATAAGGCTCACCGTGTTCGTGGAGTGATGCTGAAGCTCAACTTGCTTGCAGTTTGTCAAGGGGCGCATGAGGTCACCGTGGATTGCTCACCGGAGTTCACAACTGCGTCGGCATGTTCTGTTTGTCTTTGCTGGCGAGGAGACAGGCAACGCCAAGGCAAAAAAATGGCTGCGTCTGCGCACAGAAGCGGCGAGTACGGGTGCATCCAGAAGAGGGGTAGGCGCGGCGAACTTTACCTGGGAGCGTCGCCGGAGCGGATGCAGACGGTGGCGTCGTTCACACGAAGACGGAGTCGACGACACAGGGCTCGCGCGAGAGAGGTGAGGGTGCAGGGAGGTGCGCCAGAGTCTGGGGAGCATGTGAGTGTGGTCGAGGAGGCGAGGGGTGACGAGGGGCTGCCGGAATCGGCCGGGAAAGTCGTCGGAGACAGTGGGGTTCGGGAGAGAAATTCGCGCAGCCTGGTGGATCCTATGGGGTATGGTCTGGGGGAGAAGGAAGAGGAGACCAGGGCGGTTAAGAGGGCGTCGTTGCAGCGCGGGATTAATCGGCCCTTTAACACGAATTGAAGGGCGCAATTACGACAGAAAACAGTCGCGAGGTTTGGGGATGAATGGTTCGCGGGGTTGACTACGAGGTGAGCTGGTGGTGGGGTTTGCTTGGCAGCGTGAGAGAGGAGTGGGGTGATGGGGTCCACGGGTCAGTGTCGCTGCGGGTTCTTACTTTGGTGTGAACCGTTTTTCTGCGGGAGAGAAGGAGAGGTGGGCTGGCTGGGCTTAGTTGGGCCAGGCTAGTTGGACTGGGTCCTTTACCCTTTTTTTTGTTCTGTTTGTTTTTCTTTTTCCTTTTTCCTTTATTCTGTTTTGTTTTTATTTACTCAATTCAAGCACCCATTTGAATTCAAAACTTTGTCAAAATTTGTGTAGGTTTAAATACTGATTAACAAGACATTCTGATATCATTTTTAGAATAATTTATTTATTCTTTTTAAGGTCTTTTAATTATTCAAAATAGGCTCTAGTTTTAATTCAAATAGGATTTAATAATATTTCTAAACACCATTTGATTTTCCAAAACCTTCCAAATCTTTTCAGTAGGTTTTTATTTGATTATTTGGGTGTCAAATAATTCACCTTGAATTATTTGGAATGATTTAATATGATTTATTAATCTTTTAAGATTGGGTATTTGTTTTAATTCCAATGGAATTTAAATATAGTTTTATTTCCATAATTTTATTTGGAAGTTTTCTTTATTCTTATTTAAGTTGAATGAAACAACTTTTATTTCATTTGGGTAATTTCAAAAATACTATTTTCTCATGGATTATATCATTATTCTTATTAGAGATTTGTCTTTATTAAAATAGGGATAGAATGGTTAATGTCATTTTATTTTATTTTGGAAATTCTTTATCCTTTTATTTTATTTGATTTGGATTATATTCATTCCATTTGCTTGATGGATTAGGTCAAGATTTATTTTGGTCTTTAAATAATCCTTATTTAATCTTTCTTTCTTCACCTTATAAAATCCATATCTTTTTATTTAGAGATCCAAACTTGGTGATTTCTATTTATAAAATCTTGTTTAATATTTTTTTATCCTTTTAATTCACTTTAAAATTATTTGCTCACCATTTGGTATGGATTAATGGTTAGGTTCTTCATTAGCTTTGGAAATTTAATTTCCTTATCTTATTAAATTCATAAGATTTTATCCATGGTTCCAAATTAAGTGAAACCAATTTATATGGTTTTATAGTATTTCTATTTGTAATTCTTGATCATTTGTAAATGTTTGTTGACAAGATTTCATATGGATCAAATCCATAGGCTTGGAGATAACTTGGAAATGATTTTTATTCCATTAAGGTTTAGGGTTTGGTTTTATTTTCCAAGTGTTAAATTTCCAGATGCATTTTATGAGGAATGCATTTCTCTTTGATTTGGATTTTGTTGAATTCAAACTTTAATTAAAGTTTGTTCAAGATTTAAACTTTAATTAAACTTTAATTAAACTTTAAGATTTAAACTTTAATTAAACTTTAATTAAACTTTAATTAAAGTTTCTATTTAGAAACAAAAGTTTGTTTTCACCCTAATTTTCAACAATAATTTATTTTGTTTATTTTATTTTTCACATTACAAGATTTGGAAAATCTTGGGATGTGACAGGCTACCACCCTTAAAATAAATCTCGTCCCGAGATTTGGGGAGGCTAGGGGTTACAAGTTGGCTCAAAAGCATCTAGGGTACTACCACCCTTAAAAAATTTCCAACTAGATTACATATTGGCCTTCTTGGGATCCTGTTGAAATCTCTCTGGGCAAACATCTGCATAGTGTCCTTTGTTTCCACACTTGATCCCTGTGATTGATATTAGTTGTCATCCTCCGTGTGGGTTGATTCACGGGTGAAAACGGTTCACTCCAGGGGTGAGAGGGAGAGGTGGGCTGCTGGCTTAGTGGGCTAGCTGGGCTGGGATGCTCCTTTTCATTTTTTTTGATCTGATTCTTTTTCTTTTTCCATTTGTTTTATTCTGTTTTGATTTTGATTAATCAATTTAAACATCTTTTGAATTTCAAACTTCAACCAAAATTTGCGTAGATTCAGATACTGATTAATAGTTCATTTTAGAGTCAAAATTAGAATATTTCTTTTATTCTTTTAGGGTCTTTTAATTATTTAAATGTAGGCCCATAAATTTAAATTCAATTAATATCAAATATATTTTAAACCCTTATTTAATTTCAATTCTCACAAAACCTTTCAGTAGGTTTATTTATCTAATAGGGTGTCTAATAATTCACCTTTACTTATTTGGAAAATGATTTATTAATCATTTTTAATTTGGGTACTTGTCCTTTATTCTCATGAAATTAAATATAGTTTTAATTCCATAAATTTTACTTGGAAGATTTCTTTGATATTATTTGAGTTAATTAAGTAACTTTTATTCCACTTGGGTAAATTCCAAATTCTATTTTCCCATGATTTATTTAATCACTTCTTAATAGCGATTTTGTCTTTATTCAAATGGAATAGGATTTTGTCAATGTCATTTTATTTTATTTGTAAAATTCTTTATCCAATATTTTATTTGGATTTGGATTATAATCATTCCATTTCTTATGGATTAGGCCAAGATTTAAATTTGGTCTTTAAATATTCTTTATTTAATAATTCTTTCTCTATCTTATAAAATCCATATTTTTTTATTTATAGATCCAAACTTGGTGATTCCAATTTGTAAAATCTTATTTAATAGTTGTTTATCCTTTTAAATCTTTTTAGGATTATTTGCTCACCATATGGCATGTATTTTATATAAGTGCTTTATTAGCTTTGGAAATTCAATTTCCTTATCTTATTATATTCATAAGATTTTATCCATGGATCCAAATTAAGTTTTGAACCAATTTCTATGGTTTTATAATATTTCCATTTATCATTCTTGATCGTTTTGAAATGTTTGTATGACCAATTTTTATATGGATCATATCCACAGGCTTGGAGATAACTTGGAAATGTTTTTCTTCCATTAGGGTTTTGGTTTATTTTCCAAGTGTTTAAATTTCCAGATGCATTTATGAAGAATGCATTACACTTGATTTGAATTTATTTGGATTCAAATATCTAACCAAAGTTTGTTCAAGATGGGATTTTAAGTTTCCATTTAGAAACAAAAGTTTCTTTTCACCCTAATTTCAACAATTATTTATTTTGTTCATTTTTTCACATAACAAGATTTGGAAAAACTTGGGATGTGATAGGGCAAAGAATATAAAGTGTTCCATCAAGTTCGTGAGGGCTTTAATCAGTAAGTTGTCACATAAAAAAATAGTTTTTAATTGGAAGATAGTTGAAAACAAGAATATACTTGGAATGGTGTAACACACCATGCATAGGAGTTTATAGTGGACACTTTGGAATAACTTGGTTTCTTGGGAGTTGGAAGCATGAGTAGAGCTTACTCATACAAGTGGAGGCTAGCAAAAGACTGGGAGCAACCAAATAAGAGAGCATAATGGCCATAATCATGCAGAGAAACAAAGCATTACTAATCAAAGCATAGAGTGGTACTACAAGTCAAGTACTAAATGATCGTAGAGGATATGGTGACTTGTCATAGTCATAACATGGTGTGAGTATGTGCCAAGTCAACCCAAGCAAAGCATCAAAGGTGAATACCACAATACTATGCTTTTGCATGCTAAAACAACGCATAATTTCTTCAAGGCACACTAAGCAATCCCAATTGTTTGGAACAACACATGCTACTGCAATAATCACTACATAAGGTCAAAACAACACCTAGCATGTCATGCTAAAGTCTAAGTCACAGTCAATGCAAGCTCCTCTTGCACTTCAAGCAAGAACTTACTACTCCTTTCCAAAACCAAGCAACTTATTTGCAAAACAACACAGTGAGAATGGGGGTCCAAACTACTTTATTCAAGAAAACTAAACAACCTAAGCAAATCAAAAGAAAACTACTACACTCCAAGAACAACACAACTGTGCATGAAACAATAAAAACGAAGTGTCTAGACAGACCTGAGCTTTTTATTGATGAAGAAGGGGATGCCTTGGGCATCCCCAAACTTTGACGCTTGTACCTCTTGGATATTTCTTGGGGTGACACCTATGGTGGTATCCCCAAGCTTGATCTTTCGTCCATTCTTCATCTCATTACATCATTCTCTCTCCGCATCTGAAATTTTTCTTTTATACAAAACTTCACACAATATTCACTAGCAACATTAGTGTATTCAAAAGATATTAGAATTCTGGCAAAGCTTTGAAACAGCAAGGATTTTTACTAAATACACAATCTAATATAGTAACTCCTTCAAAAATCTCAAATCCCCAAAAGAGAACTCAAAAAGGAATCAATAAGAAGCAAATGCAAATAATGGCAGAAATCTGTCAAAACAGACCAGCAGGTAGAAACTGATTTTTTAGAGCATCATATGTTGCTCAAATCAAAAAGTGTTGAACTAACGAAAGTTATCTAACATACTGGGGGATTTATTCCTAAATTTTCAGCTCAATCATAGTTACAGAGACTCCTCACAATTTTTTTTGGTGGAGGACAGAACTCTGTTTCGGGACAGCAACTCCCCAAATCTTACTTCCTCTCATTAGAGGTCATTCTTGGCACAAAAAGAAAACAAAAAGGATAAGGAGGGGTTATTACTGAAGTAATAACTTCCAAGACTGAAGGAAACTCTTGGGTTATCTCCCAACAAGTACTTTTATTTAACTCCTTTAAGTTAGGCTTGATAGTTTGAGAAGATGCTCACATAAGAATCATGAATTGAAGTCAAAGAGAGCATCAAGAAGCAAATTCAAAACACATTTAAGTCTAACCCGCTTCCTATGCATAGGAATCTTCTATGCAAATAAATTCACAAAGAACAAAGTGACATGCATAGGAAGATGAAACAAGAGCAACTTTAAAACTTTCAGCACATAGAGAGGTGTTTCAGTACCATGAAAACTTCTACAACCATATTTTCCTATCTCATAATAATTTTTAGTTGCCTCATGAATAAACTCAACAATATAACTATCACATAAATCAGGATTTTCATGAGCTACAAACACATAATTTCTATCAAGCTCAAAATTAGTGGGATTAAAACCTTCACGGGTTTTACCCAAAGTAGATATTTCAAAAGGATCCACAGGAACATACCATTCATCCCCCTTTGGTAAGCATGGGGGACAATCAAATAACGTCAGGGATAAAGAGTTACTCTCATTAGAAGGTAGGTATGGGTAGATAATCCATTCTTCCTCCTTTTCGTCATCACTCTCCTCTTCTTTTTCATCTAATGAGCTTCCCGTTTCAACAATTTCTTCTTCCATAAGATCCTGCAAGGCATTAGTCTCTTCCATTTGTGGAAAACGCTTATTAAAATATTCAAGAATATAGCTATTTTCTTCCTTGTAATTATCAAAGAAGAATTTAAGTATCTCAAAAACCTCATGTTTGTAAGGTGCATCATCAGTATTTTCAAGCAAACTGGGCAAGTTCAAATGCACCCTTGAAAGAAATAAATTCTTAAGTTTGTTCCACATGATCAAAATCATAATTTCCTTTAACATAAGAAGATATGGTAACATTATCATTATACTCACACTGAAAAGGAAGGTGTTTATACCTCCTGCAGCAACATACTTTATCAAAGCAATAAGTAACATTATAAGTAGAGCACATGTCTCTAGCAATAGTATTCAACTTATCAATTTGTTTCCATAAGTGTTTCACTTTTTGTGACAAACGGTGTTCCTTATAATAATACTTTTGTTCTTCCATGAACCCACCTTGCCAATAAGAACTAGTTTTAAAGAAACCATCCATTGATAGAAAGCATGAATAAGCAAGGCAATAACAGACCAGCAACTAGAGTAGGAACTAATTTTTTTGTGTTTTTGAATAAACAAATCAAACCAAGCTAGACTAATTTTTTTAGAGTTTTTGAAAAGAAGCAAACAAAACCTAGCAAAATAAACAAAGCAAACTAAAAACAAAGTAAAGAGAAAGGAAGTGGAGGACTCCCCTAGGGAAGACGTCCTTAGCCTCCCCGCCAACAGCGCCAGAAAAGAGCTTGATGTCTACGCACTTCTATTCTTGTAGACAGTTGATGGGCCTCCAAGTGCAGAGGTTTGTAGAACAGCAGCAAGTTTCCCTTAAGTGGATCACCCAAGGTTTATCGAACTCACGGAGGAAGTGGTCAAAGGTATTCCCTCTCAAGCAACCCTGCAATCAAGATACAAGAAGTCTCTTGTGTCCCCAACACACCCAATATAGGTGCACTAGTTCGGCGAAGAGATAGTGAAATACAAGTGGTAATGGTGCTAGAAAATATCATGATGGTGAGGTAAAGACTAAAGGCAAAAGGATGGAAGCAAGCAAACATGCAACAGATCTATATGCAAATGGTGTTTCAATGTTTAGAAACAAGGCCTAGGGATCATACTTTCACTAGTGAACACTCTCTTATATAAATATCATCTCTTCATGATACTACTCTTAACTACTCTCTGGTTGGACACTCTAATCATCGGTAGGGCTATAACAACACTCCTCAAAGTCCGCCTTCCCCAATCTAGATAACCCCACACTGTCACCTTGAGCGCTTGATGGTTCCAACAAACACCACAATTTCCTAGAGACATCCAACTCCAAATATAACTCATAACCAATATTCAATCTAGCCAAAGTGCCACACACGGTATGCCCGCTGTCACTTTCACACACGTGGGGAAAAGCATAGATCTATTAAAGCACAAAGAGTATTTATGTAGACTCAAGCCTAAGTGACACCATGGCGTGCACGCTGTCACTTTCACACACATGGGGAGAGCAGAGATCTATTGAAGCACTTGAGTAGCAAGGTAGATCTACTTGATTACAAATCTCATGAGCACAACAAGATCATGCACACAGAGAGAGAGATGAACACATAGCTACCGGTAGAGCCCTTAGCCTCGAAGGAGAACTACTCCCTCCTCATCATGGGAATCAGCAACGATGCTGGAGATGGTGGTGGAGATCGATGGAGATGGCTCCGAGGTCACTTCCCTGTCCCGGCAGGGTGCCGGAACAGAGACTTTCTGTCCCCGACTCTTCCCTTCGGTGGCGGCGGCACTGCAGAGGTTTTCATGGATTTCTTCTGGATGCCCTAGGGTTTTTGGGCCGGAGGCTTCTTATAGGCGAAGGGGCGAACCTGGGAGGCAGCCAGAGGGCCCACACCCTCCCCAGGCGCGGGCCAGGCTTGGCCGCGCCCAGGGGGTCTGGCCACCCTCTGGTGCCTCTCCGTCCCTCCTTCTGGATTCGTATCCCTCACGGAAAGTTATTGACTTTGGCTTTTGTCCCGTCCGATCCCGAGAATATTGATTTTCTGCCTTTCTGGAACCAAAAACAGAAGAAATCAGGCAACTGGCACTGTGGCAACTTGTTAATAGGTTAGTTCCAGAAAAGATATAAAAACACCTCAACATATAAACAAAACAAAGCAAAGTGGATACTAGACAAGCATGGAAATTGAAATGTTGTAAGGGTTTTTATGTGAATATTTGTTAATTAGAGTAATTAACAAAATTCTAAATAAAATAAATAAAAGAGTTTTATTAAATGAGAGCTTGCCTTAATTTTGGTGGAAAATTAATGCATGTGAGTGGAATTGTGCGTGGAGGTTTGTTTATGTGGAGTGGAGCTTCCACCACATGAATGAGGGAGAGGTGGGGGCACCCTCCATGGCCGGCGGATATGCCCCCTTTGGCTGCCCCCTCCCCTATAAAAGGACCCCCTCCTCTCACTTCTCAATCGCACCTCCTCGTGAAGGATCTCTCTCCCCCCTTTAGAATTTCCCCATGGTCTCAGATCAGCGAGATACATGTTCCCAGTGGATTTTTCTGGAAGGATTTGTTGCTTCCGCTGCTTCGCTAGAGCGAGGGCGCGGAGGTTGTCGGGGTACCCGAACGTGTGTGCAATCACGGATGCACCACTACTTTGCGGTGCTGGACTTGATGGTGATGGACCGGCTGGACCAGATGGACTACATCAAGATCTTGAGATCGGCAAGCGTTCGACTACATCATCCACGAGTACAACCTCGTTAACACTATTCAGTCTTCAAGGGTATGTATTCTATGGATGTATATCCACCCGTTGCTTGTATCTAGTAGATAGATCTTGGTACATAGTTGTTCCCATCGTAGGAAATTTTTTGTTTTCTATGCTGTGAACCCTATAATGGTATCAGTACTGGATCTATGCGTAGATGCTTTGCACGGGTAGTACACGTATGGATATGTGTGCGATGATGATCATGTTATTGCTTCTTAGTTGTACTTTGGATATTGGTGGCATAGTAGGATGAAGCGGCCCGGACAAACTTTACATGTCCTCTCACATGAGACATGTTCCACGCTTGACATGCATCTAGTTTTGCACGGGTGTTTGTCTCTCCTACTATAGTCAATATCTAATTTGCAACGAGTTGTCAAAAATTTGGTTATCCTTGTTGTGGTTCATGTTCGTAGGTAAGAACGGTTCTATCTTCGAAAGCCCTAAGCCACGTAAAACTTGCAATGGATAAATTAGAAGCGTCTAGTTTAGTTTGTTGCTAGTCTAGTGTCATGATATGGTGATGTTGTAAGTAAAAGTATAAGTAGATACGCTTACAACACACATAATGTGTAAGTTCCATAGACCTTGGCCTTACACATAGATGAATGATTAAAATCATACCATGATGCACATGATGGAGATCAAGTGCAAGAACCATATCATTTCACTTTTCACATAAGATGTTTTGTTGCATCTTATATTGCTAGTTTGGCATTTTATTACCATAATAAGATGATCCCTCCTTTAGATACCAAGATAAAAATTTTTTCTTCCTTAAGTATGCACCGACAATGTTTCATCGCTTCAAGACATCACGTGATGGTTGGGTGTACTTGAATCCACGAGCATATCTCAGGTGTAAGACAGTTTTACACACGTGAATACTAAGGTTCTTACTTGGCGATCCTAGCATGTGCAGACATGGCCTCGGAACACGGACCGAAAGGTTAAGAATGAGTCATATGTTTTGAGATGATGACCATATAGATGCTCGCCTTTGAAGCTACACCGACTCACGTGATGATGACCGGACTTGGTGTAGTGGATTTGGTTCATGTAATCACCAAAAAGACACGAGGGATGTCGTTTTTGAGTGGGAGTTCATTTCTAATTTGGATTAGTAGAACTCAATTGATCATAAATTAAATCAAAGTGAATTTTCATAATTTGTTGTAGTCATTCGCGTTCGTTCACCACCTTATGCTTAGTTGTAATTGAGATAATAGAACTATAGAATTCTAGATAATTTACTTTATGAACTGGTATCGTATTGTGTTGAGTGACAATTCCAGTGTTAGTATCTAAAGTCTCAAGTTTGCCTCCATGATTCTAGATTTAAATATAGAGATTATCAGGAGCTAAAAGAATTGTTTCAGAAACCATCATGTGTGGCAGATATAACGATATATGAAACAATGTTTTGGTTGCAATATGATAGTGTATAATATATGTTCTTAAATTGGAAGAGCATTTGCAAGGTTACAGATTTTAGACATCCTAATCATCCAAAAAGGTTTTGGAAAGTCATGTTATACTCACGATTCACCTTTATAAGCTACATTAGCTTGATCATGAATGTTGTCATGATAAGGATGAATAGAAGATGTATGAAAGTGTTTAATACACTAAAAGATTACTAAAGAATGGATTTTTAAAGAACGCCAATCATTTAAGGATGGTGATCTACTTCAAATTACAAGTCCAAAGGTATTAGTATTTAAATATACACACTTTGGACTATGTGTCATGTATATGGTGCCACTTTTAATGTTGATAGATTCTTTTAAAAGGAAAGGAAATACTGAAAGAGAATCTATAAAATATATTTGGCAGAAAAGAAAATACTGGAAATATCCAGTTTAGGTATATAGATGATATACATGTTATGGTTATATTCGTTGCTTGTTAAACAATGTGGTTCTTGGGTATTTAATACCTAATTGGTTGCTATGAAATTTCATACAGAACGATGCAATTCATGAACCACAATGTCCTAAGTAACTAGCAAGCGAATATGTGATGATGTTCATCGAAAACAAATAAAAACGTTGTTTGTATTTCTCGTTGACATCAAAGCTTGCCTTCAAGATTTGTTTTAATAATCGTTATTTAAATCAGGTATTATGAGAACAAAGATTGTTCAAATAATTATCGTATTCCATATAAGATGGATGATTTACAAATCTAGTTGGAGAAATCACATCCATAAAACTAATGCTAAAATGTCGCAAGACAAATGATTGAAAGATCACTTACGAAGTGACATCGCCATTTAAATTATATTGGAAAGAAAACATGAAGAATCTCCATATTCATGGATTTTTGGAGTCTTTGATTTGATCAAGTGACACCTTGTGATACTTTCCTCGGGATAATTAAAACTTTGTTCAAAAGTCCAAAGAAGAACAATCGACTAAATTATTGGAATTTATACATATCGATGTATGTAGTCCATTAAGTGTAGTCGTAAGCGATGGATTTCAACTTCATATGCTTTCTCCAGAAATCTGAGTGAATATTCACTTAATGAGAAAGAAGTATGAAATATTTGAAAATGTTCAAAGACTTTCAAGATGAAGTAGAAAATCATTGTAACAAGAAAATAAATGATTTATGATTTTATCATAAAGGGATTTATTTGAGTTGCAAGTGTAACAACAAAAAAAATGATTTATGATTTTATCATAAAGGGATTTATTTGAGTTGCAAGTTTAGCAAAACACCTAGATTTACATCTCCCGAAACACCATAGGAATATGGAGTGTTTAAGATTTGTAATCAAACCTTGTTTGACATGGTTGGATCAAAGGTGTTATTTAGAAAACTGCCAATATGTTTTAAAAGATTAAAGCATTAGAGACTACCGCTTTTACACTGAAAATAGCTCCATCTTGATTCATTGAAATGAAACCATGTAAGTTATGGTTTGGGGTAAAACCCAAGTTGTCATTTCTTAAATTTTGGTATGCTAAGCATAAGTAAGTTGTTTACAACCAAAGTCGGATGAGCATGTCTTTGTAGGTTATTTCGAATAACCATTGGGTATTCCTCCATAAAAACAAGGACAAAAGGGTTTGTCACTTGAAATATCAAGTTTCTTGCAAAAGAAATTTTTCACAAAAAAAGTTAAGTGGGAGGACAATAGAACTTTGATAAGGTTAACGAACCTTTGCTATATGTGCTGAGTTGCACAGCACTAGAAAATGTTCTAGAGGCAACCACAATGCTCATGGCTCACGTGCCTCAAAGGTTGCGGTCACGAAGATCTAAGTTCCTATTGAACCAAGTAGGTCAGATAAACAATCAAATACTGAGATTTGAGAGTAAATCATTGTTGTTTGACAATGAAAGAGCCGACTACATGCAAAGAAGCGATGATGGGCCCTGACTCCATCAAATGGCTTGAAGCCATAAAATTTGTGATAGTTCTATACACGATAAATCAAGTTTTTTGAACTTGGAAGACCCTCCTGAAAGGTGTAAAAACCTATTGGTCATATTTGGATCTATAAAGAAACAGACATAGATGTTTCACATCTATGAAATAGTCAACATGTTGTCAAGTATTTTACGACAATGTTAAAGGAGTTTACTATGACAAGATTTGATCTTTCATAGCAATATTTAGTTTGGACGGATTAATATAGCAACCACTACATATAATTTGGTATATGGTAGATGAATAAACAAAACAAAGTTATTGTACTAGAATGGTTACCTAGAATGTGTGCATGACACGATCCAAAGGGTTTTGTTAATACAAAGGATGCCAAAAAGGGCATGCAAACTTCAATGGTTGAAGTAAGCATCACGGAGTTGGAATCTTCACCGTGATACAACTGTTAAAGGAGTTTTCATCGGGAGACGATGAAGATGCTTGCATTTGCAAGAAATTAAGTGGGAGCGCTGAGACATATTTATAATACATTATGTGGAGGACATCTTGTTGATCGTAAATGATGTATTTTTTATGGACAAAGGTTGAGAATTTCATTTCGATGAAAGACTTAGGCAAAACACGAATATTTAGCATGAATGTCTACATGGATATACTGTGACGCTAATATGGTTGTGCCAAACATAGGTATATGAGATATTGAAGGAGTTCAATATAGAAAAGACGAGAAAAGGATCTTTTTGTAACATCCCAAAAATATTGAACAATGATTATCAAATTCCAATCACCAAAATTAGGGTTAACAAAAACTTTTTTTAATTAAAATCAATATGAATGCATGTGTGTATGTGATGATTGTATGAATGCATGAATGGACTTGTGTGATTGATCTAAATAGCAAGGAATGGTTTAAAGATGAATACAACATCATCTAAAACATTTCAAAGAAGAAACAAATCAAGAGAAAATCGAAAACAAACAAAATAAGCAAATGGTCATTTTTGCCAATCTTGCTCACTAGGCCACTTTGAGTGTTTCTAGTCCAAGATTTCAAACAGAAACATTTCTATTTGTTTTCACCCCTTGATAGACCAAGTAAAAGTGAACCAAGCCCACCTTTCAAACTTACAGAAACATTTGGCAACTTGATTCAAATGACAATTCAAAATTGAATCGATAACATATGGGAAGATCACCCAATTCTCAAAAACCAACCAAACCAATTCCCCTTGACCTTTCCAACTAACCATAGACTACTGAGTATTTAACTAATACACCCACAAAGTTTGAATCAAACATTCAAATTTGATTCTCTTTCGGCCATTTCATCAAACACCTTACAGACACCAAACAAACAAACATCAAACACTATTGTGAGCAGTGATGTTCGCCTAACTTGTTCCCTCTCTGGTTCACAACAAGCTATTAGTAGATCATCTAGCCCAATTAACAAGCTCTAGCACCACTGTGACCTTGCCATGCCATCAATGGTGACCATGGTTGAGCCCAACTTGCCACCCCAATGTCGACAGCAAGCTAGGAGCCTCACTAGCATCGCCAACCTTGTCTAGCAGGCACTCCATAGTCCACCGCCACCCCCTGTCCAAGCCTCAAGCCTTGCCAGCCACTGGACCACTCAGCCCGAGCGTGCCCAGCCTCTCTACGAGCATGCCGAGAGCACTCCAGAGTGCCACCCGCAACACATGCCCACAGAGCACGCCCTGCCTTTGCCGCCCGTCAGCGTGATCGCCACCGCCCAGGGAACCGCCCAGACACGCCAGTTCGTCACCACGCGGAACATAGACTCTATGCGCCATTAAAATGCCCGTCAGACCCGCCCAGAGCACCGCGACGTTCCGACCGTCTCGCACCGGCCCATGCTGCGTAACCATGCTGTTGAGCTTCACCAGGGAGCACAGAACCGCCCCCTATCGTCGCCCATTCCTTTAGCTCGCTGTGCTAACGACACCGACAAGCTCAGCCCGTCCCCTTCGGTCCCCTCGTTGTACTATAAATAGAGGCCATCCCCGTTCGAACTCAGCACACCAACTCACTCCCCTCTCTCTCAGAAGAACTCCACCTCACCCCCGGAGCAAGGCGAGCAGCACATCGCTGGAATTTGGCCGGAGTCTGCCGTGGAGGAGGAAGAAAGGAGCCGTTGATTGGAGCCTCCCCAGGATAAGCCACCGGTACCAGGAGGTTCGCCATCGTCGACTTCATCGTTCGCCCCCATCGCCAACCCTCGCCTGAGCCCCGGTGAGCCCCCGTAGGCCCCCACTGGCCGTGCTAGGGATCTCTTTCGCCGTAGTTGCCCGACGGAGACAATAGGTCTCATCCGTTGGATTAGAGTCTGATCGCACGGTCTAGATCACCCTATACCGCTTCGCACCCCCCTGTCTCGCTGACTGGTGGGGTCAGTCACTTAAACCCACCCGCGCGTGCGCTCTGCACCGTGGGCCGGCCTAGTTAACATCCCGTGCAACCCAGTTATTTTGAATTTATATTTTCCAATTTAGTTTCAAACCTAGTTCTGTACCTATATTCAAAAATCAGCCCAGCTCAATTCACTGAAACAAATTGCATGAAACCAATTGTGTTAGAAAGGTACTGGAATTCTTAATCCAAGCCCGTTGGATTCAAACCATTTAGAATTGTAGATCACCTATAGTAAAAATAACAAGGCAGAAGCTTTTCTGTATTCAAACATTTTTCAAAATTCAACCATAAAAGCTTTTGAGTTGATTCCAATTCTCAAAAATCACATTTAACAAGACCTTTCTGAATATATAAAAATATAGAGGTTTACTTGCAGAAATAATGGACAAGTAATAAAATAATGCCACATAGGCCATTCTAGACACTTGAATTAATTAAAATAAATGGTTAAACCTTATTAAATTGTGAGACCACTCTAAAGATAGAAATAAAATGACTTCAATTTTGGTTATTCACCTAATTTTGTTAGGTCTAGGTGGTTTTCTTCCCAAGTACTGAAATATGTGGTGATGACATGTGTCAACATGATCCCATGTTTTAGTTGGAGAATATTAAATCTTAAGTAGTTTTTCAATGTGTAGAAATTACTTTTCCAAACTAAAATAAATAAGACAAGTGCTTTGATGATTGTAATATTTGTGATGATGCTAGATCATCTAGTGAAAACCTTGGTGTGATAAGTAAAGGTAGTTAAGTATTGTTTGGTGATTGTGTACCTCGTATTTATTTATAGACGCTAGTACCGACCAAGGATACGAGGAGGAAGGAGAATACTACGAGGAAGAAGCCGAGGAGAACTTCAATCACTGCTCTGCACAAGGCAAGGTATTAACTGAGCAAGCTAAACCTTGCAAGCTTATACTAATATCTTAGAAAGCTACTATCTTAGCAAGCTAAGATAGACCTTGCAAGTTTTACTTGCAAGCTTACACCACTTGATACCCAATCCTAGTTTTATCTGCAAGCTTAGTTATTTTATTTCTTTATCAAAGCTTTCTGTTAGAGTTTACTTAGTGACTTGTAGATCTTAAAAAGATTATTTTAAAGGTAGCATAAAGAGCATAAAACTTGACCTAAGTTAGATAAATCTTGATGTCATCCTGAGGCATGAGATTTAACTTAGATCATTCGCACTTGATTACCACCCCCATTAGTGTTCACCCCCACTTGTAGATGCTAGTGCCGAGCATAAAACTTGATCAACTTTAGATGGGAATACTTGGTGAAAATGGTTATGAAAACCTTAGAATGATGAGTCATTATACTAAAATGTTTTGACATGTGTTCTTGAACATCAGATGATTTTTTATGAGGAAAATATTAAGGCATGAGCCTTATCCCTTTATAAAACTGATGGTTTTCTGGATGTGATACCATTCCAATGTCTCCATACAACCACAATACCCAAAATTTGGTTGACTGGAAATTTATATACCTTAGTATGGGTTACCTTGCGGCCAAGGTTTGAGCTGAGGCTACCTTGTGAAGATTGACCACGTGTGCAGTTCCCAAGATGACAGTTGGTCATGGTTAGGAGGCCAAACTGGCAGGAGAGGTGCCTATACTAGGGCGTGTAGTTGAAAGTTTAGGATTGATTATCTGCATAATGAGTATGGTGAACTCAGGATTGTTCCTGACGGATGTATCGAATGTTGTGGTGAAAGTGTACCACCTCTACAGAGTGTCAAACTATTCAAACAGCCATGTCCGCTGTTATGGATAGTTGGAGTGGCCATACTGTTTCATCGTCCGATATTTTCAAAAAAGGACTTGTGAAATGATTCATGACTTTGACTTAACCCCAACAAGGTTGTGATATGAAATTCAATTTCCATCTTAGGTGTTATAAATATTTCAACTAGATTTCTTTGCTTCTGAACTCAGTAGAGATAAATATGGCTTTTTGCAAAACAACCTAGAGCTTAGTATTACCTACTCAAAAACCACTTCACTTGTTAGTATTAGTTTGCGCGTACTTAAAAAGTACTCATGGCTTTGTCCCTGGCTATTCCCGTGGCCAGACTATGAAGAGGACTATCAGGAGGACGGAAGCAGGAAGGTTACAACAACTAGGATCATCTCCCATCGTCAGCATTGCCTCTGACTATGAAGATGGAGCTTCGCCCATGCTACCGTTATCATTACGTTATTCCGCTGCTTGATTTGTATTAAGACTAGATCATGAGATCCTTTATTTGTGTAAGACCTTATGTATGGTTTGTAATGGATGATTTACTGTGATATCCAATCTGTTATGTCTCGCAAAAATGGTAATCCTGGGATTGCGATGTATGGCATAACATGCATCTGGGATTAAAATCCGGGTGTTGACAAGTTGGTATCAGAGCCATCCTGACCATAGGAGACCCTAGTTTAGAATGGACGTTTGAATCAAAAACTTAGTTTCCAAACAAAAGAAGTGAGTATTTATGAAAACTTATTCTCATTCTTACCACTTGGACTCTTTCATGAAAAATTCAAGTTCCTCAAAAATTCTTGCAAACTTACATAAAATTTGACACACTCTATCACTCTACTAACTTACTCATCCTACATTCTTATAGATGGACGTGAAGTATAGCAAGTTCTATCAGTTGGGGAATGGAGAAGATCTCATCTTTGAGCAGGACTTGGACCAACTATCGGAAATGCTGGAGCGTTCGCACCCCCAGTTATTCGGAGCTAAGCTCAACGATCAGGAAGGAGAGGAATTGCAATGGCTGGTTGTTGCAAGTTGATGACCCACAAGTATAGGGGATCGCAACAGTCTTCGCGGGTAGTATTACCCAATTTATTGATTCGAAACAAGGGGAGCCAAATATTACTTGCAAGCCTTAACAACTGAGTTGTCAGTGCAGCTGCACCTGGAAATAGTTCTTGCTCACAGAAGTTTATCAGTAGAAATAGCAAAGCAACAGCAGTAGTAACAGCAACAGTGAAACAATAGCAATAGTACAGTAATGGTAATAGTAGGATTCGAGTGCGGTAGGCATAGGTATGGATGAACGAGCGTTGCATGGACGAGTCTAAACATGTAACTTCAAGAACTAGGTCATTGCAGATAAATAATAACAAGCATCCAAGTACTAAACAATCCTAGTCATGTGCTCCAAATATAGTCATACGTGCTTGCAATGAGAACTTGCACAACATCTTTTGTCCAGCCAGCCCATGGCAGCGGGGCCTCTAGGAAACTACTGACAATTAAGGTGCTCCTTTTAATAGAGCACCGGAGCAAAGCATTAACACTCCGTGAACACATGTGATCCTCACACCACAGCCATCCCCTCCGGTTGTCCCAATTATTGTCACTTTGGGGCCTTTGGATCCGGACAATGATATGTGTACACAACTTGCAGATAAGATCATAAACAATACTATCATAATGATTCAATAATAAGTTCAAATCTGAGATCATGGCACTCGGGCCCTAGTGACAAGCATTAATCACAACAAGTTGCAACAAAGTCAAATAGCACTAATAGAGATACTAGGCACTATGCCCTAATAGATCTTATTCGACTATGTAACATCCCAAAAATATTGAACTTGGATCATCAAACTCTAATCCTCAAAATTAGGGTTAACAAAAACTTTTCTAAATAAAATTATGAATGCATGCATATGAGTATGCATTGAATTTGAAATTCTTTTGAACCACCTTGTTTGTGTGTTTCCTTTCTTGTAAAATGTTTCTTAGGTGAAATAAACCTCATCTAAACATTTCCCAAACTTTTCCCAAAGACAAGTAAATCAAAACAAATAAAATAAGGGAATGGTCATTTTGACCAATTTGACTCCCATGCCTACTTTGGCTGTCTCAAACTTTCAGAAACTTTGTGATCATCCAGAAACTTTCAAATGCATAGTTTAAATGACAATTCAAAATTTAATCTTTATCATATGGGAAGATCCCACTTTTTCAAAAACCACTCAAACAAGCTCAAATTTCAAAACCCAAGCATCTGTAGACTCACCAGCACCAATCTAGCACACCCACCAAAAATCTTTTCAAAATTAAAAACTTCAATTCATGCGGACATTTCATTAAACACTTGGTAGACACAAATCAAACAAAATCAAAACACTACAGTGTGAAGTGTTTTGAGCCTAACTCGTTCCCTATCTAGCTCACAACCATCTCAGTAGATCATCTAGCAAGATTAACCAAGCACTAGCACCACTATGAGCTTGCCAAAACCATCAATGGTGAACAGCCGAAGCCACCCTTGCCACCCCAGTGTAGACAACAAGCTAGGAAGGAAACTAGCCGTGCCAACCTTGTCTGGGAGATCACCCATGCCTCACCGCCCCCTCTCGACCAGCCCTGCCTAGAAGACACCGACCAGAGCACCCATGACTGCCGCGCCCGTGCCTCTGCCAACCATGCCGAGCATGCGCCAGAGCGCCACCCTCGACCGAAGCCCACAGACCGCGCGCCGTCCTCGCCGCGTGCATACACGATCAACACCGACCCAGGAGACCTCCAGACATCCTCGTTCGCCTCCCCGTGACGCACAGCCACCGCTCGCCGTCGAAGACGCCGCCTCTGCCGCGTAGAGCGTCGCGTGTTCCAGACCAAACCGCACCGCCCCTACAAACGCATTAAAGCCTTAGAGCATCGCTAGGAGACCACCAAGCGATCGCCACCGCCGGCCATGCCTCTAGCAGCCCGTAGCCATGTCGCCACCGTCGCATGCCCATGCCGTTCGGTCTCACCATCGAGACTATAAATAGAGGACTCCCCCGCTCGAATTCTTCACACCATTCCACTCCTCTCTCACCCAAAACCACCCCACCTCAGTCCCGGAGCAAGGCGAGCAGTGCATCGCCGGAATTTGACCGGAGCCCGCCGCCTCTGGAGAAGAAGGGCGCCATCGATTTCGTCCACCCCAGGAGCTGCCGCGACTACCCCTAAGTTCACCGTCGTCGACTTCGTCGTTCGCCCGCCTCGCCGACCCTCGCCTGCACCCCGGTGAGCCCCCAACAACCCCCACTGGCCGCGCTAGGTTTCTGTCTCGCCGGCGTTGCCCAACGTCGACAATGACTCTCATCCGTTGGATTAGAACCAGATCGAACGCCCCACATCGCCCCATACCGCTTCGCACCCCCCTGTCTCACTGACGAGTGGGGACAGCCACTTAAGCAGGCCGCGGAAGCTCTACGCTTAGCAGGCCGGCCCGTTAACTTTTCCCGTGCAGCCCAGTTATTTGAATTAAACCTTTTTCATTTAATTTCAAACACACTTCTGTACCCAATTTCAAAAATCAACCCAGGTCGATTCAGTGCACCAAATTGAATGAAACTAATTTTGTTAGAAAGGTCTGGAAATGCTGAATCCAAGCCCGTTGGATTCAAGTCATTTGGATCTATAGATCACCCATGGTAAAAATAACAAGGCAGAAGCTTTTCTGCATTCAAACACTTTTCAAATTTAAACCATAATAGCTTTTGAGTAGATTCCAACTCTCTAAAATCACATTTAACCATACCTTTCATAATATATTAAAATATATAGGTTTACTTGTAGAAATAATGTTGAAGTAATAAAAGAATGCTACATAGGCATTTCTAGTCACTTTATTTAATTAAAAGAAAAAGGTAAAGCCTTATTAAATTGTGACACCACTTTAAATCATATTCCCATGAACTGAAATATGTGGTGATGACATGTGTCAACATGATCCCATGTTTGGTTTGGAAAATATTAAATCTTAAGTAGTTTTTCAATGAGTAGAAATTACTTTCCTAAAAATAAAAGAAATTAAACAAAGCCTTAATCTTGTAATGTTAGAGATGATGTTAGATCATCTATTGGACCCTTGTGTGTGATGATTGCAAGTAATTAAGTATTGTTTGGTGATTGTGTATCTCGTATTTATTTATAGACGCTAGTACCGACCAAGGATACGAGGAGGAAGGAGAATTCTACGAAGAAGAAGCCGAGGAGAACTTCAACCACTTCTCTGCACAAGGCAAGCTAGTAACCTTGCAAGCTAACACTTGCAATTATGAAAGTTAGATAACCTATGCAATTCACTAAGCATGCTTGGTTAGACATAATTGATGATACCCAATCCTAGTTTTATTTACAAGCTTTCTATTTTATTTCTTTATCAAAGCTATTACTTGGAGTTTACTTAAGTGACTTGTAGATTGTAGAAAGTTATATGTGAAGGTTGCATAAAGAGCATAAAATTTGGCCTAAGCTAGATAATCTTGATGTCATCCTAAGGCATGAGATTGAACTTAGTTAAAACTCCACTAGTTTACCACCCCTCATTAGTGCTTACCCCCACCTGTAGATGCTAGTGCTAAGCATAAAACTTGATCAACTTTAGATGGGAATACTTGGTGGAAAACTGGTTATGAAAACCTTGGAATTATGGATCATTCTATTGAAATGTTTTGGACATGTGTTTCCGAAAAAACTGATGATTTTGGTGATGAAAATGTTGAGGAATGAGCCTTAGCCCTTTACAAAACTGATGGTTGTCTGGATGCGATACCATTCCAATTTTATCGTACAACCACAATACCCGAAGATTGGGTAGGGCTTGACTGGAAACTTATATACCTTAGTATTAGTTCCCTCACGGCCAAGGTCTGAGCTGAGGCTACCTTGTGAAGATTGTCCACCTGTGCAGTACCCAAGATGACAGTTGGTCATGGTTGGGAGGCCAAACTCATAGGAGAGGTGCAAGTACTAGGGCGTGTAATTGAAAGGTTAGGATTGATTATCTGCATACTGAGTATGGTGAATTCAGGATTTGTTCCTGATGGATGTATCGAATGTTGTGGTGAAAGTGTACAATCTCTGCAGAATGTCAAACTATTCAAATAGCCGCGTCCGCGGTTATGGAAAGTTGGAGTGTCCATACTGTTCCCCCGTCAGACTTTTCAAAATGACTTGTGAAATGAAGTGAGACTTTGACTTGACCACAACAGGGTTGTGATATGAAATACAAGTTCCCATTTCGGTGTTATAAAACTTCAACTAGCATTCGTTGTTTCTAAACTTAGTAGAGATAAATCTGTCTTTTGCAAAACAACCCTAGAGCCTAGTGTCCTATTATAAAAAACCCCTTTCCCTTGTTAGTATTAGTTTGCGAGTACTTAAAGAGTACTCATGGCTTTGTCCCTGGATATTCCCATGGCCAGACTATGAAGAGGAGTACCTGGAGGATGGACCCCAGGAAGGTTACGACAACTAGGATCATCTCCTATCGTCAGCATTGCCTGTGAACCAAAGATGGAGCTTCGCCTACGCTACCGTTATTATTACGTATTCCGCTGCTCGATGTTGTATTAAGAATTGGATCATGATATCCCTATTTGTGTAAGAACTTATGTACGGGTTGTAATGGATGATGTACTATGGTATCCAATTCTGTTATGTCTCGCAAAAATGGTAATCCTGGGATTGCGATGTATGGCATAACAGGCATCTGGGATTAAAAATCCGGGTGTTGACAAGTTGGTATCAGAGCCATCCTGACCATAGGAGACCCTAGTTAGACTGGACGTTTGAATCAAAAACTTAGTTTCAAAACCAAAGAAAACAAATATTTACAAAAACTTATTCTCATTCTTATCCCTTTGATTGTTTCATAAAAATTCATGTTCCTCAAAAACTCTTGCAAAATCCATAAAATTTTGACACACTTCATCACTCTACTAACTTACTCATCCTATATTCTTATAGATGGACGTGAAGTACAGCAAGTTTTATCAGTTGGGGAATGGAGGAGACCTTATCTTTGAGAGGGATTTGGACCAGCTTTCGGAACTTCTGGAGCGTCCGCACCCCGAGTTTTTCGGAGCTCAGCTCAATGATCAAGGAGGAGAAGATATGCAGTGGCTAATTGTTGCAAGTCTCAGAGGGAAGATTGAACCTCCCACTGCGGAAGGAATTCAGTTTACCTTAAGAGAGAACAACTGGCTCGATGGCCTTGCTAGGGCCATGTAGGAAGCTCTTTCCCATCTGTGTGGGCAGAGCATCAATCAGATCAAGGGTACTCGCTTTGAGTTTTGCCCAAGGCATGATGCAAATGGACAACCACTAGAAGCCCCATACCACCCCGAGCTAAAGACTCAATTGGACCACCTCAGATCGTCAGCAGGAGTTGGACAACTGTCGTGACTACTCCAACCAAAAGTCTGCCATCATCAAGACGAAGGACCAAACCATCGCCATGCTAGCAAAGGATCGCAAGTCTCGCCGCCGTTAGCTCGACAAGAAGGATCGCATCATTGTCCGTCTTCGCCACCGCATCTCATCTTTGGAGGAGACCATCCACGAGAGAGACATGCAGTTGGAGGAAATGGAGAATGTCGGAGAGGATCTTCGTGGAAACCCTTACTCCTATCTCAGCGATGACGATGATTTTCTAGAGGATCAGGCTATGGATTTCTTCACCGATGAGGATGATTTCGCCTTCATCGATGATGGTGAGGATGATGAAGCCACAGATTCCGAGGAGTAGTAGCACTTGAGCACTAGCGTAGTGAGTAGTATTCGGTCCCACTGTATCGTAGTTCTTAGAATGGTTCTTAAAACCATCTGTTTTTCTTTGTTGTGGTGTGTGTTGTATCGTGTGCTATGAATGAATGAATGAAAAAGCAAGTTGCTAGAAAATCTGAGTCAAACTTTAAAAAAATTGCAAAGACCCAAAAACTTGAAATTTCCCTCTTTTCTCATGATCTATCTCAATCTTCAGATGCCACGTGGAGGAAGTGGTTCATCCCCGCACCCGATGTTGCAGATTCTGCAAATGTTGACTTCTGACCGCGAAGCTGAAAGAGCGGAACGTCAAGCCAACCTAGCCACCCTTCAGCAGATAGCCCAGCTAGCCCACAAAACCAAGGCCATGGAAATCAGGACAACCATGGATCTAAGCTCAAGAATTTCCAGAATACCAACCCACTTGTTTTCACTAAGTCAGAAGAATCCCTAGACGCCGATGATTGGCTATAGACCATGGAAAATAACCTAGAAGTCGCCGGAGTGGAAGCCAACGAGAAAGTTCTATTCGCCACCCACTATCTATCCGGAGAAGCCAGGACATGGTGGAACAGTGTTCGCGCAATGACCGGAGGCCAGATGATGACATGGGAAGAATTCAAGGTCAAGTTTAGCAGAACCCATGTGCCACCAGGTTTGATCAAGAGAATGAGAGACGAGTTCAGAGAGTTGAAGCAAGGAAGGATGACTGTAGTGGAATACCGTGACAAATTTTTGTCATTAGCTAGGTATGCCCCGGATGAGATCGACACCGAAGCCAAGAATAAAGAAAGATTCCTGGATGGTCTGCATGACGAGATGCAGACTGTGTTAGTCAATATCCCCTTTGCTGATATTGAAGCCCTTGTCGACTCAGCTATCCAGATGGAAGGAAAGATCAACCAAGCCAATGAGAACCGCAAGCGTCGCATGATGCATCAACCAGGAACCCATCAGACCCCAAAGTATCGCCCCAACCCATCTCCAGGATTTGCCCCAAGAACCAACAGAC
This sequence comes from Avena sativa, assembly GCA_916181665.1. Taxonomy (NCBI): domain Eukaryota; kingdom Viridiplantae; phylum Streptophyta; class Magnoliopsida; order Poales; family Poaceae; genus Avena; species Avena sativa. Next base: position 177,078,846 of record OV702284.1, on the reverse strand, counting down.
CCCCGATGAACCGTCCGACTTATCCCAACCGTGGAAACCCTAGGCCCGGAGGAAATCACAACAACCCCGACAACGTTAGAAATTTCAATCGTGCCCCACCCAAGTTCAACAACAACAATGCTACCGCCAACACTAACACTAACCCTAGGACTGGAAGCAATGTTGTACCTGTAGCAGCAAAGGACAAGTCGCAAGTGACTTGTTATGAGTGTGGAAATAAAGGCCACTATTCCAACGAGTGCCCTAACAAGAAGAATGCTATAGCCCCCAATGCCAATGTCCCAGCTCAGCAGCAGCGCCGTGCTAAGCCAGGAAGAAGATTTTCCCCCGGGAATTCACTCAACCGCAATGGCCGTCTTTTTCTCATGTATGCTGAAGAAGCTTAGGAAGCGCCAGACGTCGTGCTGGATATGTTTTCGGTTAATTCAGTACTTGCAAGAGTGTTGTTTGATTCTGGTGCATCGCATTCATTTGTCACCGAAGAATTTGCATGCACTAGTAAAATTCAACCAACCAAACTGAAGCATGTTATGATTGTTCAAATTCCCGGACCAACCACCAAGGCTAGGAAAATTTGAAAAGCCGTCCCTATCCGAATCCATGGCATAGATTTTTATGCAAATCTGATAGTACTCGGAACTAAAGGTTTGGAAGTAGTACTAGGAATGGATTGGATGTCCAAACATAAAGGATTGATTGACTGTGCCAAGAAAGCCATAACCATGACCAGTACCGCCGGAATATCAGTCGAGCATATATCTGAAACCTTACCTCGCCAATTCAAATGCAACAAGAGTATATCCCAACCTACCATTGACCAAGTCTGGATAGTTTGTGAATACCCCGATGTATTTCCAGATGTTTTGCCCTGTATGCCCCCACATCGGGATATCGAGTTTACAATCGAACTAATCCCCGGAACTGGACCCATAGCCCAGAGACCCTATAGTATGAACCCGTCAGAGCTCGCAGAACTGAAGAAGCAACTAGATTCCATGCTGGAAATTGGATTGATTCAATCAAGTGTATCACCATGGAGATCACCTGTCTTGTTTGTAGACAAGAAGGATGGAGGTAACCGTTTGTGTACGGATTATCGGAAATTGAATGATGGCACCATCAAGAAAAAGTACCCCTTGCCCAAGATAGAAGATTTGTTTGATCAGTTGACCGGTGCCAAAGTGTTTTCTAAGATTGATCTTAGAACTGGCTATCATCAACTCAAAATTCGTGCAGAGGATATTCCAAAGACTGCCTTTACCACCAGATATGGATTGTATGAGTATACAGTCATGTCCTTCGGACTAACCAATGCCCCCGCTTATTTCATGAATCTCATGAATAAGATTTTTATGGACTTCCTGGATAAGTTTGTCGTTGTTTTCATCGATGACATTCTGATTTATTCCAAACCAGAAGAAGAACATGATCTACACCTAAGGACCATTCTTGGAACCCTTAGAGAGCATCAACTGTATGCAAAGTTCATCAAATGTGAATTCTGGTTACAGGAGGTAGGATTCCTCGGTCACATTGTATCAGCCGGAGGAATTGCCGTTGACCCTGCCAAAGTGAAAGATGTAGAAGATTGGCAAGCCCCAACCACTCAAACCCAAGTTCGTGCATTTCTCGGATTGGCGGGATATTACCGCAAATTCATAGAAGGATTCTCTAGTATTGCCAGACCCATGACCCAATTGCTGAAGAAGGACAAGAAGTTTGAATGGACCGACAAATGTGAAGCGAGTTTTCAAGAACTCAAGAGGAGATTGGTTTTAGCCCCAATCTTGACCATGCCAGATATCACGAAGCCCTTCGATGTGTATTGTGACGCGTCCAAGATCGGTCTAGGATGTGTGCTAATGCAAGAAGGCAAAGTTATATCTTATCTATCTCGGCAACTGAAGCAACATGGGAAAAACTACCCCACCCATGACCTCGAACTCGCAGCCGTAGTTCTAGCCCTGAAAACATGGAGACATTACCTGATGGGAAACCGTTGTGAGATCTATACGGATCACAAGAGCCTAAAGTATATATTCACTCAGAAGGAGCTGAATATGAGGCAGAGAAGATGGATTGAGCTAATCAAGGATTATGACCTGGACATTCACTATCACCCTGGTAAAGCCAATGTGGTAGCCGATGCCCTTAGCAGATTGCCGTGCCACTTGAACTCCATGATTTTGAAGGAGAAATCAAGTTTGCACAAAGAGATGGAAGATTTTCGAATGGAATTAGTAAGTGAAGGATTTTTGGCTAGCATAGAACTCCAGCCCACTTTGATCAGTCAGATTAAAGAGGCGCAGAAGGGAAATGCTAGTATTGACGGAATCAAGCGTCGTATCGGTACAGGAAAAGTACCCGGATTCACCGAGGACGAAGAAGGAGTTTTGTGGTACAAAGGACGCCTTTGTGTACCAGCAGATTCTGAGTTGAAAGAAGTTATCTTGAAGGAGGCTCATGATACTCTTTATTCTATCCATCCCGGAGGAACTAAGATGTATCAAGATTTGAAGGAGCAATTTTGGTGGCATAAGATGAAGAGAGAAATCGGAAGCTATATCGCCAAGTGTGATATATGTCAGCGAGTCAAGGCAAGACATCAAAGACCCGCTGGATTGTTGCAACCCTTGCAGATTCCGAAATGGAAATGGGATTCTGTAGGAATGGACTTTATCACTAGACTGCCTACTTCTAGTAGGGGAAATGACTCTATCTGGGTCATAGTGGACAGATTGTCCAAATTCGCCCATTTCTTACCCGTCAAGACCACCTATCAGAGTTCGAAACTAGCAGAGTTGTACATCGCTAGAATCGTTAGTTTGCATGGAGTCCCCAAGAACATCGTATCGGATCGAGGAACTCAGTTTACCTCGAGATTCTAGAAGAAAGTCCAAGAAGGTTTAGGAACCCGTCTAGATTTCAGCACCGCATATCACCCTCAGACCGATGGACAAACGGAGCGAGTAAATCAAATACTCGAAGATATGCTGAGAGCATGTGTGTTAGAATATGGATCTAAGTGGGAAGACTGTCTGCCCTTCGCAGAATTTTCATACAACAACAGTTATCAAGCCAGTTTGCAAATGGCCCCATTTGAATTCATGTACGGAAGGAAGTGTCGCACCCCCTTGAACTGGTCGGAAGTAGGAGAGAGTCAGATTTTCAGACCCGACATCCTACGAGAAGCAGAAGAGAAGGTTCACAAGATTCATGAGCACCTCAAGACAGCCCAATCCAGACAGAAGAGTTACGCCGACAAGAGACGTAGAGACCTCACCTTCAACATAGGATATTTTGTTTATCTGAAAGTGTCGCCATTGAAGGGAATGCAGCGTTTCCAACTCAAGGGAAAGTTAGCCCCTAGATATATTGGACCTTTCAAGATTCTGAACTGTCGAGGAGAAGTATCGTATCAATTGGAACTACCAGAAGAGATGTCAGCCGTGCACAATGTGTTCCATATCTCATGACTTTGCAAGTGTCTCGAAGTCCCTGAGAAGACCGAAGTGTTCAAAAATATCGACCATCGGACCATAGAGATCAACGATGACCTGATCTATCCCGAAGTACCCATCCGTATTTTGGAAGAAGCTTTTCGAACTACCCGAACCCGAAGCATCAAGTTTCTCAAGATTAAGTGGAGCAACCACACAGAAGAGGAAGCTACCTGGGAGCGCGAAGATCACATCAGGACGGATTTTCCCAATCTCTTCAAATCCTAGGTAATCTTTTCGTCCTTTTTCAAATCTCGGGACGAGATTGTGTTTAAGGGGGGAAGGTTTGTAACATCCCAAAAATATTGAACTTGGATCATCAAACTCTAATCCTCAAAATTAGGGTTAACAAAAACTTTTCTAAATAAAATTATGAGTGCATGCATATGAGTATGCATTGAATTTGAAATTCTTTTGAACCACCTTGTTTGTGTGTTTCCTTGCATGTAAAATGTTTCTTAGGTGAAATAAACCTCATCTAAACATTTCCCAAACTTTTCCCAAAGACAAGTAAATCAAAACAAACAAAATAAGGGAATGGTCATTTTGACCAATTTAACTCCCATGCCTACTTTGGCTGTCTCAAACTTTCAGAACCTAACAGAAACTTTTCTGGATATTTGCACCCCTTGATTGTACGCATAACAAAGTATCAAGGCCCACTTTGTGGTCATCCTGAAACATTCAAATGCATAGTTTAAATGACAATTCAAAATTTAATCTTAATCATATGGGAAGATCCCACTTTTTCAAAAACCACTCAAACAAGCTCAAATTTCAAAACCCAAGCATCTGCAGACTCACCAACACCAATCTAGCACACCCACCAAAAATCTTTTCAAAATTCAAAACTTGAATTCATGCGGCCATTTCATCAAACACTTGGACGACACAAATCAAACAAAATCAAAACACTATAGTCTGAAGTGTTTTGAGCCTAACTGGTTTCCTATCTAGCTCACAACCATCTCAGTAGATCATCTAGCAAGATTAACCAAGCACTAGCACCACTGTGAGCTTGCCAAAACCATCAATGGTGAACAGCCGAAGCCACCCTTGCCACCCCAGTGTAGACAGCAAGCTAGGAAGGAAACTAGTCGTGCCAACCTTGTCTGGGAGATCACCCATGCCTCACCGCCCCCTGTCGACCAGCCCTGCCTAGAATACACTGACCAGAGCACCCAGGACCGCCGCGCCCGTGCCTCTGCCAACCGTGCCGATCATGCACCAGAGCGCCACCCTCGACCGAAGCCCACAGACCGTGCACCGCCCTCGCAGCGTGGATACACGATCACCACCGACCCAGGAGACCGCCAGACATCCTCGTTCGCCGCCCCGTGACGCACAGCCACCGCTCGCCGTCGAAGACGCCGCCTCTGCCGCGTAGAGCATCGCGTGTTCCAGACCAAACCGCACTGCCCCTACAAACGCATTAAAGCCGTAGAGCATCGCCAGGAGACCACCAAGCGATCGCCACCGCCGGCCATGCCTGTAGCAGCCCGTAGCCATGTCGCCACCGTCGCATGCCCATGCCGTTCGGTCTCACCGTCGAGACTATAAATAGAGGACTCCCCTGCTCAATTTCTTCACACCATTCCACTCCTCTCTCACCCAGAACCACCCCACCTCAGTCCCGGAGCAAGGCGAGCAGTGCATCGCCAGAATTTCACCGGAGCCCGCCGCCTCTGGAGAAGAAGGGCGCCATCGATTTCGTCCACCCCAGGAGCTGCCGCGACCACCCCTGATTTCGCCGTCGTCGACTTTGTCGTTCGCCCGCCTCGCCGACCCTCGCCTACACCCCGGTGAGCCCCCAGCAACTCCCACTGGCCGCGCTAGGTTTGTGTCTCGCCGGCGTTGCCCAACGTCGACGATGACTCTGAGCCGTTGGATTATAACCAGATCGAACGCCCCACATCGCCCCATACCGCTTCGCCCCCCCTGTCTCACTGACGAGTGGGGACAACCACTTAAGCAGCCCGCGAAAGAGGTACGCTTAGCAGGCCGGCGCCCGTTAACTTTTCCCGCGCAACACAGTTATTTGAATTAAACCTTTTTCATTTAATTTCAAACACACTTCTGTACCCAATTTCAAAAATCAACCCAGTTCGATTCAGTGCACCAAATTGAATGAAACTAATATTGTTAGAAAGGTCTGGAAATGCTGAATCCAAGCCCGTTGGATTCAAGTCATTTGGATCTATAGATCACCCATGGTAAAAATAACAAGGCAGAATCTTTTCTGCATTCAATCATTTTTCAAATTTAAACCATAATAGCTTTTGAGTTCATTCCAACTCTCAAAAACCACATTTAACCATACCTTTCAGAATATATAAAAATATATAGGTTTACTTGCAGAAATAATGTTCAAGTAATAAAAGAATGCTACATCGGCATTTCTAGTCACTTTATTTAATTAAAATAAAAAGGTAAAACCTTATTAAATTGTGACACCACTTTAAATCATATTCCCATGGACTAAAATATGTGGTGATGACATGTGTCAACATGATCCCATGTTTGGTTTGGAAAATATTAAATCTTAAGTAGTTTTTCAATGAGTAGAAATTATTTCCTAAAAATAAAAGAAATTAAACCAAGCCTTAATATTGTAATGTTAGATATGATGTTAGTTCATCTATAGGGCCCTTGTGTGTGCTGATTGCAAGTAGTTAAGTATTGTTTGGTGATTGTGTACCTCGTATTTATTAATAGACGCTAGTACCGACCAAGGATACGAGGAGGAAGGAGGATTCTACGAAGAAGAAGCCGAGGAGAACTTAAACCACTGCTCTGCACAAGGCAAGCTAGTAACCTTGCAAGCTAACACTTGCAATTATGAAAGTTAGATAAACTATGCAGTGCACTAAGAATGCTTGGTTAGACATAATTGATGATACCCAATCCTAGTTTTATTTACAAGCTTTCTATTTTATTTCTTTATCAAAGCTATTACTTGGAGTTTACTTAAGTGACTTGTAGATTCTAGAAAGATATATGTGAAGGTTGCATAAAGAGCATAAAATTTGGCCTAAGCTAGATAATCTTGATGTCATCCTAAGGCATGAGATTGAACTTAGTTAAAACTCCACTAGTTTACCACCCCTCATTAGTGCTTACCCCACCCGTAGATGCTAGTGCTAAGCATAAAACTTGATCAACTTTAGAGGGGAATATTTGGTGGAAAACTGGTTATGAAAACCTTGGAATGATGGATCATTCTATTGAAATGTTTTGGACATGTGTTTCCAAATAAACTGATGATTTTGGTGATGAAAATGTTGAGGCATGAGCCTTATCCCTTTACAAAACTGATGGTTGTCTGGATGCGATACCATTCCAATTTTATCGTACAACCACAATACCCGAAGATTGGGTAGGGCTTGACAGGAAACTTATATACCTTAGTATTAGTTCCCTCACGGCCAAGGTCTGAGCTGAGGCTACCTTGTGAAGATTGTCCACCTGTGCAGTTCCCAAGTTGACAGTTGGTCATGGTTGGGAGGCCAAACTCACAGGAGAGGTGCGAGTACTAGGGCGTGTAATTGAAAGGTTAGGATTGATTATCCGCATATTGAGTATGGTGAATTCAGGATTTGTTCCTGACGGATGTATCGAATGTTGTGGTGAAAGTGTACAATCTCTGCAGAATGTCAAACTATTCAAATAGCCGTGTCCGCGAATATGGGCAGTTGGAGTGGCCATACTGTTCCCCCGTCAGACTTTTCAAAATGACTTGTGAAATGAAGTGAGACTTTGACTTGACCACAACAGGGTTGTGATATGAAATACAAGTTCCCATTTAGGTGTTATAAAATTTCAACTAGCATTCGTTGTTTCTAAACTTAGTAGAGATAAATCTGTCTTTTGCAAAACAACCCTAGAGCCTAGTGTCCTATTATCAAAAACCCCTTTCCCTTGTTAGTATTAGTTTGCGAGTACTTAAAGAGTACTCATGGCTTTGTCCCTGGCTATTCCCATGGCCAGACTATGAAGAGGAGTACCTGGAGGATGGACCCCAGGAAGGTTACGACAACTAGGATCATCTCCCATCGTCAGCATTGCCTGTGACCCGAAGATGGAGCTTCGCCTACGCTACCGTTATTATTACGTATTCCGCTGCTTGATGTTGTATTAAGAACTGGATCATGAGATCCCTATTTGTGTAAGAACTTATGTACAGGTTGTAATGGATGATGTACTATGGTATCCAATTCTGTTATGTCTCGCAAAAATGGTAATCCTGGGATTGCGATGTATGGCATAACAGGCATCTGGGATTAAAAATCCGGGTGTTGACAGACTACATGATAGAACTCATCCAATCCCTACCATCCCCAAGCCTACAGTGGGGGATTACTCACTCATGGATGAGTGAAACATCGGTGGTTGATGGAGATGTGTTGGTGATGATGATGGTGATGATCCTCTCCAAATTCCACGTCCTAGCAGGGTGCCAGAATGGAGTTCCTGGATCCAAATCTTGGTTTCCGGTGGCGGCGGTGGAGCGGAACTCTTTCTGGAAAACAATCGAACCCCCCTCTGATTTTAGGTCACAAGGCAACTTATAGGCGTGGAGGGAGGCCGAGGAGCTGCCTAGGGTGGCCAGACCTCCCCCTGGCGCGGGGTTAGTGGGCCCGCTCCTAGGGTAGGTCTGGGCCCCCCCAGGCCTCCCCTCTGTCTCCCCTTATGGCTATGTGGATCTTCTAGTGAGAAATAGTTTTTGGCATATTTTTCGGTATTTTCCTGATAGTTCATTTTCTGCACAAAAACAAGACACCAAGGTAATTCTGCTGAAAACAGCGTCAGTCCGTGTTAGTTGTATCCAAATCACACAAGTTTAGAGAGGAAAACAATAGCAAAGTGTTCGAGAAAGTATATACATTTTGGACGTATCAACTTGTCAACGCCCGGATTTTTAATCCCAGATGCCTGTTATGCCATACTTCGCAATCCCAGGATTACCATTTTTGCGAGACATAACAGATTTGATATCACAGTACATCATCCATTAAAAACCATACATAAGGTCTTACACAAATAAGGATCTCATGATCCAGTTCTTAATGCAATTCAAACAGCGGAATAACGTAATAGTAACGATAGCGTAGGTGAACCTCCCTCTTCAGGGTCATAGGCAATGCAGACGATGGGAAATGATCCTAGTTGTCGTAACCTTCCTGCGGTCCGTCATCCTTATATTCATCTTCATATTCTAGCCACGGGAATAGCCAGGGACAAAGCCATGAGTACTCTTTAAGTACTCACAAAATAATACTAATAAGTGAAGGGGTTTTGAATAGGATATACTAAGCTCTAGGGTTGTTTTGCAAAAAGCCAGATTTACCTCTACTAAGTTCAGAAGCAAACAAAGCTAGTTGAAAGTTTTGTAACACCTAAGTGGGAACTTGAATTTCTTATCACAACTCTATTGTGGTCAAGTCAAAGTCATAAATCATTTCATAAGTCATTTTGAAAACATCTGACGATAGAACAGTATGGCCACTCCAACTGTCCATAATAGCGGACGCGGCTATTCGAATAGTTTGACACTCTGCAGAGATTGTACACTTTCACCACAACATTCGATACATCCGTCAGGAACAATCCTGAATTCACCATACTCAGTACGCGGATAATCAATCCTAACCTTTCAATTACACGCCATAGTATAGGCACCTCTCCTGTGATTTTGGCCTCCCAACCATGACCAAATGTCATCTCGGGAACTGCACAGGTGGACAATCTTCACAAGGTAGCCTTAGCTCACCCTTGGCCACAAGGAAACCCATACTAAGGTACATAAAATTTCCAGTCAAGCCCTACCCAAATTTCGGGTATTGTGGTTGTACGGTAAAATTGGAATGGTATCGCACCCAAACAACCATCTGTTTTGTAAAGGGCTAAGGCTCATGCCTCAACATTTTCATCATAAAGATCATCTGGTGTTCAAGAACACATGTCAAAACATTTCAGTAGAATGACTCATCATTCTAAGGTTTTCATAACCATTTTCACCAAGTATTCCCATCTAAATTTGATCAAGTTTTATGCTTAGCACTAGCATCTACAAGTGGGGGTAAACACTAATGAGGGGTGGTAAACAAGTGTATCTTATCTAAGTAAATCTCATGCCTCAGGATGACATCAAGATTATCTAACTTAGGGCAAGTTTTATGCTCTTTATGCTACCTTCAATTATCTTTCTAGAATCTACAATTCACTAAGTAAAATCTAAGAGAAAGCTTTGATAAAGAAATAAAGTATTAAGCTTGCAAGTAAAACTAGGATTGGGTATCAAGTGGTGTAAGCTTGCAAGTAAAACTTGCATGTTTTAGCTTTCTAAGCTAGTAGTATAAATTTGCTAAGTTGCAAGTGTTAACTTCCTAATTCAACCAGTAGTATTAGGCTTGCAAGTATTGGCTTGCCTTGTGCAGAGAAGTGGTTGAAGTTCTCCTCGGCTTCTTCCTCATAGTATCCTCCTTTCTCCTCGTATCCTTGGTCGGTACTAGCGTCTATAAATAAATACGAGGTACACAATCACCAAACAATAGTTAACTATTGCTAATCATCACACAAAGGTTCACACTAGGTGATCTAGCATCATCACTAGCATTACAAGATTAAAGCACTTGTCCCATTTGTTTTATTTTGAGAAAAGTAATTTCTACTCATTGAAAAACTACTTAAGATTTAATATTCTCCAACTCAAACATGGGATCATGTTAACACATGTCATCACCACATATTTCAGTACAAGGAAATGTGATTTAAAGTGGTGTCACAATTTAATAAGGTTTAATCTTTTTATTTTATTTAATTAAAGTGACTATAAATGCCTATGTGGCATTCTTTTATTACTTGATCATTATTTCTGTAAGTAAACCTATATATTTTTATATATTCTGAAAGTTATGGTCAAATGTGATTTTTGAGAGTTGGAATCAACTCAAAAGCTCTTATGGTTGAATTTTGAAAAATGTTTGAATGCAGAAAATCTTCTGCCTTGTTATTTTTACCATGGGTGATCTACGAATCTAAATGGTTTGAATCCAACGGGCTTGGATTAAGCATTCTAGTACCTTCCTAACAAAATTGGTTTCATTCATTTTGGTTTAGTGAATCGAGCTGGGTTGATTTTTGAATGTAGGTACAGAATTGGGTTTCAAATTAAATGAATAAAACTAAATTTGAATTAGTGGGTCGCGCGGGAGGTTTAACTGGGCCGACCCACTACGCACAGCGCAGGCGCGGGCTGGTTAAGTGAGCAACCCCACTCGTCAGTGAGACAACGAGGGGCGAAGAGATATGGGGGGATTAGGACCGTAGGATCTAACTCTAATCGAACGGCTCTGGTTCATCGTCCACATCATGCAGCGTCGGCGATACAGAACCCTAGCGCGGCAGGTGGGGTCGTGGGAGGCTCACCAGCAATCTGGCGATGGGGGCGAACGACGAAGTCGATGACGGCGGTTCTCCGTGTATCGGCAGCTTCTCCTGGTGTCGTGGTGGTGTCACAGCAGATGCCATGGGTAGGCTTGAGTTGGGGGCCGAATGGGTGCTTGTGGTCACCGGGGAGAGAGTGCACGGTCGAGCCATGCATGAAGAACAAGAAAAACTCACCACACTTGACAACTTGATTGATACCGCAAAGCTTACAAGTGCTCCTTGAGCTGTATTGGCTCGAGTACGCAGCACCTGTTCCCTACTTGGTCTAACCTCCCACTACTACTACTATGCCCTCCCTTATATAGGCAGTGTTAGCTAATACCCCTTTGGGTTCTAGGTTTTACTGTTTGGATCTTGGTCCCTACAGTATGGGCCGGGTTATGGGCTTTCCCTAAGCTCATAGGCCCAGTCCATAAAGCTTGACAGCTAACGGTCTTCTGGTACGCTGCTTCTGGTTCTTTTTGGCGTCACGCTGTTACTTTGTACGTCAGCGCTTGCTTTGGGAGTCACCCGGCTCCTTTTGTGTCACCCGGCGTCGCCCTTCTCTTTTGACCATGCTTTACCATGGTCCTTCCCGAACCTTACTCGGAAAGGTACCACGTGTCCTTCTTGACTCGGCCCTTCCTCGGTTGACTCGGCTCGTTGGTACCTGCAAGGGTTACAACTTTGTCCTATACGGGCCGAGATAGTTTGTATCTCGGCTTTCATGCTTATCTTACCCGACCGTTCTTACCCGGCCTGGTTCATTTTTCACTCGGAGCCAACCCAACTACGCTATGTTTCCCCTCTCATGACCCTACCGGGGGTTATACCCCCGACATTAGTCCCCGAAGCTGGTGAGGTCTAGCAGTTCAAGCTGTTAGGCGTCTCCAGGTTCCTTTTTGTGTGAATGGAACTTAGTTTGTGTCTTTTATCTACCTCAGTTTTGCATATTGCCGGGTTAGTCTAACAATTTGGGGTCAATTCTTTGACTTCCTGGCTCATTCTTGCCTCGAGCCGAGTTATTTTGGCCAATTCCGGGTCATTTTCGGCGCGCTTCAGTCACTGACAACCAGTAATCATGATTACTTGCCTCAATTTTTGTTACAAGTTCTGGCGGCACAGTGATGGCTGCGCAGTTATTCCCCGTCACTGTGGCAGTCCCATCGGTCTGCGCCTCTTGTCCTTCCTGCCGTGACGTGGCACCGGATTTTTCGTGTATCTTTGGCTACGTGGTGCTCGCTGACTGGCTCACCCGGCGTGGTACAAGGCCACACGCTGGCCGCACGGCGCAGTTAGATCCCACTACGGGGGTTTTTACTACCCTTAAGTAGGGGTTGGGGGTTTCCACTTCCCCCACGCCCGTTAAGTTTCCTTAGACTTTATTCTTCCTCGCGCCCGCTAGATTGAACTGTGTAACACCCTCAGAATCGGTCCTATGCAAGTTTTAGCGAAATTCGCCAAACCCGCATAGAAACGATTCAAAGGTGCCCACCAGGCACTTTCGCGAGGGTGGAAAACGAAGTAATAACATTACACAACAGTCCTCGATGGGACCCACAGAACAGATATATATATACAACAGCGACTCAATGAGTCAAGAATACAGATACAATATACAAAGATCCAAATCACCTTTAAAACGATAGAGCGTCCGACTACGGACAACATGCAAATGGGGCTAAGAGCCCTGAAGAATAACCAATGGCGTCCATAACCCTGCCCAGGCCAAGCCGGAAGGGTAACCCTGCTAACGACGTCGATCTCAAAACCTGCTTAAACAAAAGGGGTGCCGACAAAGGGCAAAGGAAAAAGAGGAGCGTCAGTACTGAGGCCAGTACACGGCGAGACTAGAATTCGGCGGTCCTCGCCTACATAGGTATGGTGGACTGAGCGGCAGCGGCAGCATGCGCTAAACAACCTATAGAGACTCGATACAACTGGCGGTTATCAGAGAGAGATAAGAATGACCTATCCGGACCCAACCTGAAGCTAACACCAAACAAACCCATCCTGGTGTTTCCCCCTCGATACCAAACGAGGAAGTCAACCGAGGAACTCACACAGTTGGCAGCTTTATTTATTCAGTTATCGTTGCACCAATTACTAGTCAGGTATAGATAATCGTCCTGATAAAATAAGCAGTGGGCAGTTTTAGTTAACCATTCCGTGATAGTTGCGACACTTACTAGTCAGATACATTTAGCATGAGATAACCCAAAACCCAGCAGTTGTTGGTACTTTTATTTAGCCATTCCGTGGTAGTTGCAATACTTAATAGTCAGGTACAATGGCCGCAAGCGACAACTCAACAAGCAATTGTTGGCAATTTTATTTAGCCATTCCATTATAGTGGAGCTGCTTACTAGTCATTATAAAGTCAAATTTATAGCACTACTTTAGTTGTAGTTGTCTATGATCGAGATACTGTGCTCCAAGTCGTCCATAACCACGGACACGGCTTTCAGAAAGTTTTACCCGGCCGGGGTGCACCAATAGCAACACACACTCGATCAACCTCGGAAAAACCAAATCAAAACCCAACGAGGCTTTCACGACAAAGCAATCACAGGATTCAGAAATATTTCAGGGGGCCATCCCTTAAAGTAGACCCGCAACGAAGCCGGCCGGCTCCGAGACGGACTCAAGGTTGTGGGGACGGCTGTGAACGACTGGGAACCCAAAACTAGGCTTGTCGACACCGCGGAATCGTGCCACGATCCTAAACAGTACAGTGTGCTCCTCGCACAATCGTAAATAAAGCAGTAAAGCATGGCATAAGTATAGGATCGTAAATAAAACCTCAAACTAGTTTGTGGCCCCAATAAATAAGAATGAATCAAGCTCTGGCTCAGGGGGGTCCCATAAGCCTCCCGGATGTGGATAGCGCGATAAATCAAGGAACAGGTATCAAGCACTCGGGGTCCTACGGGACACAAGTGGACGGTTAACATCCAAATAACATCTATTGCCCACCTGTGCCTCTGCTTACCTACTTCAATTTTAGTTGTTAAACAATAATTAAAGTGAACAATAAATAAAGCCATGAGCATCTCCAACATTAAACAGGCGGCAATTCTTCAACAACTGTGGTAATTGACGACTCGCAACAACACTTGAGGAAGCGACTACGACGCGCAAGTCCAACTATCTACCAAAACAACAGGTAATAGGATGTGTCCAAGGCAATATACGGCTGCAGGGGATTTCACGGGTACGAAAACTAGAGCAACGCAACACAGACAGCAATAGATCAACAGGAGGGAATTAATACTATAAAAGTAAGATAGGTAGAAAGGGGGAGGTGCTCGCCTGAAAACATTGCCGAAGGTTCATCCGAAGATCGGGTCGACACTCGCATCAACTCATCGGCCTTATCCGCGAAGAACCAAACACTAGAATAAACACCGGATGCACTATTTAATGCTACGGCAAAAGATCGGGCTTGATGCATGTATGATGCATGGCATGGCAAAGGTGCGATGTAATTAGGCAAGATTAAGCGGAACCGGGGTCCCGACAATTAATTATGAGGTTCATGTTATTTAGATACCCCGCAATTTAAATGTTGTCTTAACAAGGCAAGATAATTTACCGGTTCGCTACACAGATTTAAATGAGGCCAATATGAGACTAGATTTGCCCGCATATGGGCCCCACATTTAATTATGCAGTGAATCGGCCTAAGGCCCCCAAACCACAGACAAAGATGCATGCATGAACAATTAATATGCGACAAGTTGTATTATATTATAAAATAGGGTTTCGGGTAGGGGTCCACACATTAGAGGGTTCGGCGAACTTGGGGTTCCGGGGTTCGTGGTTCGGGGTCGGTCTCAGGGTTCAGGGTCCGACGGGATCGTTCTCGGACTCCGGGATCGGTCTTCGAATCGGGGCGTCGGGGCTTCCGGGTCCGGGAAGGAGATCTTGTCGTTCCGCGTCCTTCGAGGCCATGTTGTGGTACTTGTCATCCATGATGAAGGTCTTGTCGCATGTGTGGCCGCCGGGTCCGCGAAGTGGCCTGCGAGTATGGCGACGCTTGTCGAAGATCTTGTCGGTGGCCTTGTCAACGGGAAGATCTTGTCGCATCGGACTTTTCTCGAATCATCTTCGGAAGATCTCGGCATGGGGATGATTCTCGTCGGGGTCGTCCGGGTGGCCTCCAACAATCTCACACGGGCATCCCCTCTACACTGTCTCGCCAAGTTTTCCACGACACATGACCACACATGCGTCCATCATCTGAACTTGGCCAGATGGACACATAACAAAACGTATGGCAGGAAAAGATCAGCAACAAGCGGGGCAGAAGCAACAGAGGAGGTCGACTTCGGTTGGACAGCGCAAGCACACAGGGCCGCGGCAGGGGCACGCGATGCGGCCGGAGGGCAAATTGGAGGTGGGGCGGCGGCGCTTGCAGCGGTGGAGGGCGGCGCTAGTGGATGCACATGGATGGCGGCGGCCGGCGTCGATAGAGGTCGCGCGGTGCTGCGCTGGAGGCGGGGTCGCAAGGGCGCGCGATGCACGACGTTGAGCTTGGTGCGGCCACGGGGAGGCGGCAGGGAGGAGAGGCGGTGGAGCCTGGGGTCGGGGAGGGCGCGCGGAGGGGTCGCGGGCGAGGGAGGCGGAGCTCGCCGGGGCTGGCGCGGCGACGAGCGAAGAGGGCGGTGGAGGCGGCCAAGGGGAGAGGACGCAGAGGGGGAGGGAACACCGGCGTCGAGAGGGCGACGAGGCGGCGTTAGGGAGGCCGGAGGCGAGCGGGAGAGCGACGAGAGGGGGGCCGCGGTGGGCCGGCTGCCGGAGCGGAGGAGGAACAGGAGAGAGGCGAGGCGGGGCAGACGGTCGGAGCAGAGAGAGGTGAGCAGCGGAGGGCGGCGGCGGAGGCCGTCAGGAGGGGAGGGAGAAGGCAGAGTCCCAGGGAGGCGGGGGCGGCGGCCGGAGGGCGGGCTGCAGGCGGCGACGCCATGGGAGGAGAGGGAGCGCGCAGAGAGGGGAGGGAGTGAGCTCGCAGAGAGGGGAGGGAGGGAGCTGCGGGGCAGGAGGAGGGGAGGTGGTGGGCGCCGGAGACGGGAAGGAAGGGGAGGCGCTGGGCGGAGCGGCGGGGGCGGGTGAGGACGCGAGGGAGGCCGGTGGTGGGAGAGAAGAGAAGGGAGAGAGAGGAGAGAGGAAGAGAGAGGGGGCACGTGGCCAGGGGTGGGGCCGGGTGCGGGGCTCAGAGAGAGGTGGGGTCAGGCGGGGCCCGTCCGGGTGGGTTGGGTCAGAGAGCAGGCGCGGGTGGGTCTGGGGTTGGGTGCGTGCGGGGTGTGGTGTGTGTGTGGCAGGCAGGGGTGTGGGGTAAGAGGGATGGGGCTAGCTGAGGTGGCGGGCTAGGATTGGGTAAGGGAGAGGGGTGGAGTGAGGTGGCGGTAGATTATTGGCTGGGGTGAGGTGGAGGAGGGGTGGGTAGAATTAGGTTGGGTAGAAAAGGTTTCTAGGTTGGACCGTTTTGGAACTGGGGGTGGCCGACTGGGTCGGTTCGGCCCGGTTTGGCTGCCCCCACTAAAATAATTAAATATTTTGTTTAATTAAAACCGGGCTTTTGCAAACCGATAGTAGACAAAACAAAATAATCCGGAGAACCGGGTTTTGCGTTTGAACAAAGATGGAGCGTTTTAGAAAACAAAAATAGGTTTTTCTGCAAATAGTTTTATGCAAGCAAATGCAAGATGATGACGATGCTCAAATGCAATGGGGCATGATGACATGAGCATGCGGTCATGATGATGCAATGCACAAAAACAACGCGATTTTCTAGTAGTGGTTTTGCGGGATGCCACAATTCGACACCACTAACAATGGATCTCGCCCTCGAGATCCGCCTCATGGTACCGGGAAGAAGGGCGGCGATCTGAAACTTCTCGCATCGTGTAGATCTTCGCGACACCACTAACAAGAGGTCGTTGTCCGTGATCGTCGAGGGAACCTCCAGGAACAAAAGGTCGAAGGTAGAGGTATCAACAAATAAAGCCACCCCTAGCTTCGTTAGAAAGAGGGATCCTATGCATTCTCATCCACTTCAATGTACAAAAGCGAATAGAAGGGGTAGTCGGCATGGGGGCCAATCCATCACGCACCCAAACTATTACTCTGCACAATCAGTAGAAAAGAGTACAACCATTCTCGGAATCAGACTGAAGATCTCGACAATCGAGGTTCAGGAACAAAGGAGTGATGCAGACTCTGCATCGGATCTGGCGTAGATGATGTCGTCGCGTCGGAAAACACCGGAAGGCTCAAACAAGGAACAAAGAATGGTACCACAGACGAAGGATTCCTCGGATAGCATGCAGACCAGATGTAGCAACACCGTTACCAAAGGAGGAAGCGAAACCCTGAAGGTACGACGGAAAACCCCACCACGAGAAATCCTGGACTCGAAGAGAGAGAAGAGAGCGGATTCAAAACACGTAGAGGTAAGAGGAGAGCAGCAGAGGGGTAAGGAGTAAAATCAGACCTAATCAGAACTATCCAACCGATTTTTTTTCCAAAATAGTTTTGACACTCTACTTCGGCCGTTAGCTAGGTTATCCTACAGGCTGGACTTATGGGTTATCGCAACTGCTGAGCTCTGATACCACTCTGTAACACCCTCAGAATCGGTCCTATGCTAGTTTTAGCGAAATTCGCCAAACCCGCATAGAAACGATTCAAAGGTGCCCACCAGGCACTTTCGTGCGGGTGGAAAACGAAGTAATAACATTACACAACAGTCCTCGATGGGACCCACATAACAGATATATATATACAACAGCGACTCAATGAGTCAAGAATACAGATACAATATACAAAGATCCAAATCACCTTTAAAACGATAGAGCGTACGACTACGGACAAAATGCAAATGGGGCTAAGAGCCCTGAAGAATAACCAATGGCGTCCATAGCCCTGCCCAGGCCAAGCCGGAAGGGTAACCCTGCTAACGACGTCGATCTCAAAACCTGCTTAAACAAAAGGGGTGCCGACAAAGGGCAAAGGAAAAAGAGGAGCGTCAGTACTGAGGCCAGTACACGGCGAGACTAGAATTCGGCGGTCCTCGCCTACATAGGTATGGTGGACTGAGCGGCAGCGGCAGCATGCGCTAAACAACCTATAGAGACTCGATACAACTGGCGGTTATCAGAGAGAGATAAGAATGACCTATCCGGACCCAACCTTAAGCTAACACCAAACAAACCCATCCTGGTGTTTCCCCCTCGATACCAAACGAGGAAGTCAACCGAGGAACTCACACAGTTGGCAGCTTTATTTATTCAGTTATCGTTGCACCAATTACTAGTCAGTTATAGATAATCGTCCTGATAAAATAAGCAGTGGGCAGTTTTAGTTAACAATTCTGTGATAGTTGCGACACTTACTAGTCAGATACATTTAGCATGAGATAACCCAAAACCCAGCAGTTGTTGGTACTTTTATTTAGCCATTCCGTGGTAGTTGCAGTACTTACTAGTCAGGTACAATGGCCGCAAGCGACAACTCAACAAGCAATTGTTCGCAATTTTATTTAGCCATTCCATTATAGTGGAGCTGCTTACTAGTCATTATAAAGTCAAATTTATAGCACTACTTTAGTTGTGTTGTCTATGATCGAGATACTGTGCTCCAAGTCGTCCATAACCGCGGACATGGCTTTCAGAAAGTTTTACCCGGCCGGGGTGCACCAATAGCAACACACACTCGATCAACCTCGGAAAAACCAAATCAAAACCCAACGAGGCTTTCACGACAAAGCAATCACAGGATTCAGAAATATTTCAGGGGGCCACCCCTTAAAGTAGGCCCGCAACGAAGCCGGCCGGCTCCGAGACGGACTCAAGGTTGTGGGGACGGCTGTGAACGACTGGGAACCCAAAACTGGGCTTGTCGACACCGCGGAATCGTGCCACGATCCTAAACAGTACAGTGTGCTCCTCGCACAATCGTAAATAAAGCAGTAAAGCATGGCATAAGTATAGGATCGTAAATAAAACCTCAAACTAGTTTGTGGCCCCAATAAATAAGAATGAATCAAGCTCTGGCTCAGGGGGGTCCCATAAGCCTCCCGGATGTGGATAGCGCGATAAATCAAGGAACATGTATCAAGCACTCGGGGTCCTACGGGACACAAGTGGACGGTTAACAACCAAATAACATCTATTGCCCACCTGTGCCTCTGCTTACCTACTTCAATTTTAGTTGTTAAACAATAATTAAAGTGAACAATAAATAAAGCCTTGAGCATCTCCAACATTAAACAGGCGGCAATTCTTCAACAACTGTGGTAATTGACGACTCGCAACAGCACTTGAGCAAGCGACTACGACGCGCAAGTCCAACTATCTACCAAAACAACAGGTAATAGGATGTGTCCAAGGCAATATACGGCTGCAGGGGATTTCACGGGATACGAAAACTAGAGCAACGCAACACAGATAGCAATAGATCAACAGGAGGTAATTAATACTATAAAAGTAAGATAGGTAGAAAGGGGGAGGTGCTCGCCTGAAAACATTGCCGAAGGTTCATCCGAAGATCGGGTCGACACTCGCATCAACTCATCGGCCTTATCCGCGAAGAACCAAACACTAGAATAAACACCGGATGCACTATTTAATGCTACGGCAAAAGATCGGGCTTGATGCATGTATGATGCATGGCATGGCAAAGGTGCGATGCAATTAGGCAAGATTAAGCTGAACCGGGGTCCCGACAATTAATTATGAGGTTCATGTTATTTAGATACCCCGCAATTTAAATGTTGTCTTAACAAGGCAAGATAATTTACCGGTTCGCTACACAGATTTAAATGAGGCCAATATGAGACTAGATTTGCCCGCATATGGGCCCCACATTTAATTATGCAGTGAATCGGCCTAAGGCCCCCAAACCACAGACAAAGATGCATGCATGAACAATTAATATGCGACAAGTTGTATTATATTATAAAATAGGGTTTCGGGTAGGGGTCCACACATTAGAGGGTTCAGCGAACTTGGGGTTCCGGGGTTCGGGGTTCGGGGTCGGTCTCAGGGTTCAGGGTCCGACGGGATCGTTCTCGGACTCCGGGATCGGTCTTCGAATCGGGGCGTCGGGGCTTCCGGGTCCGGGAAGGAGATCTTGTCGTTCCACGTCCTTCGAGGCCATGTTGTGGTACTTGTCATCCATGATGAAGGTCTTGTCGCATGTGTGGCCGCCGGGTCCGCGAAGTGGCCTGCGAGTATGGCGACGCTTGTCGAAGATCTTGTCGGTGGCCTTGTCAATGGGAAGATCTTGTCGCATCGGACTTTTCTCGAATCATCTTCGGAAGATCTCGGCATGGGGACGATTCTCGTCGGGGTCGTCCGGGTGGCCTCCAACAATCTCACACGGGCATCCCCTCTACACTGTCTCGCCAAGTTTTCCACGACACATGACCACACATGCGTCCATCATCTGAACTTGGCCAGATGGACACATAACAAAACGTATGGCAGGAAAAGATCAGCAACAAGCGGGGCAGAAGCAACAGAGGAGGTCGACTTCGGTTGGACAGCGCAAGCACACAGGGCCGCGGCAGGGGCACGCGATGCGGCCGGAGGGGAAAGTGGAGGTGGGGCGGCGGCGCTTGCAGCGGTGGAGGGCGGCGCTGGTGGATGCACATGGATGGCGGCGGCCGGCGTCGATAGAGGTCGCGCGGTGCTGCGCTGGAGGCGGGGTGACAAGGGCGCGCGACGCACGACGTTGAGCTTGGTGCGGCCACGGGGAGGCGGCAGGGAGGCGAGGCGGTGGAGCCTGGGGTCGGGGAGGGCGCGTGGAGGGGTCACGGGCGAGGGAGGCGGAGCTCACCGGGGCTGGCGCGGCGACGAGCGGAGAGGGCGGTGGAGGCGGTCAGGGGGAGAGGACACAGAGGGGGAGGGAACGCCGGTGTCGAGGGGGCGACGAGGCGGCGTTAGGGAGGCCGGAGGCGAGCGGGAGAGCGACGAGAGGGGGGCCGCGGTGGGGCGGCTGCCGGAGCGGAGGAGGAACATGAGAGAGGCGAGGCGGGGCAGACGGTCGGAGCAGAGAGAGGTGAGCAGCGGAGGGCGGCGGCGGAGGCCGTCAGGAGGGGAGGGAGAAGGCAGAGTCCCAGGGAGGCGGGGGCGGCGGCCGGAGGGGGGGCTGCAGGCGGCGACGCCATGGGAGGAGAGGGAGCGCGCAGAGAGGGGAGGGAGGGAGCTCCCAGAGAGGGGAGGGAGGGAGCTGCGGGGCAGGAGGAGGGGAGGTGGTGGGCGCCGGAGACGGGAAGGAAGGGGAGGCCCAGGGTGGAGCGGCGGGGGCGGGTGAGGACGCGAGGGAGGCCGGTGGTGGGAGAGAAGAGAAGGGAGAGAGAGGAGAGAGGAAGAGAGCGGGGGCACGCGGCCAGGGGTGGGGCTGGGTGCGGGGCTCAGAGAGAGGTGGGGTCAGGCGGGGCCCGCCCGGGTGGGTTGGGTCAGAGAGCAGGCACGGGTGGGTCTGGGGTTGGGTGCGTGCAGGGTGTGGTGTGTGTGTGGCAGACAGGGGTGTGGGGTAAGAGGGATGGGGCCAGCTGAGGTGGCGGGCTAGGATTGGGTAAGGGAGAGGGGTGGAGTGAGGTGGCGGTAGATTATTGGCTGGGGTGAGGTGGAGGAGGGGTGGGTAGAATTAGGTTGGGTAGAAAAGGTTTCTAGGTTGGACCGTTTTGGAACTGGGGGTGGCCGACTGGGTCGGTTCGGCCCGGTTTGGCTGCCCCCACTAAAATAATTAAATATTTTGTTTAATTAAAACCGGGCTTTTGCAAACCGATAGTAGACAAAACAAAATAATCCGGAGAACCGGGTTTTGCGTTTGAACAAAGATGGAGCGTTTTAGAAAACAAAAATAGGTTTTTCTGCAAATAGTTTTATGCAAGAAAATGCAAGATGATGACGATGCTCAAATGCAATGGGGCATGATGACATGAGCATGCGGTCATGATGATGCAATGCACAAAAACAACACGATTTTCTAGTAGTGGTTTTGCGGGATGCCACAAACTGCCCCCTTTGCGGTTCCTTCTCCCTCTTGCTCCTGTGCTGCGATTGCCCCTGTCCTGTTTCGATTCCAGCACGGGTCCTCGCTGTTCCAAGCCTCTCCTTACCGAGGAGGAGACAGAATCCGACGACCTTATGGACGCTCGCGATGGTGCTAATGGTGCCGAGGAGCAGGAGGTCCCCGCCGGCGAGCGCGGTGGCTGGGAAGGATCGGAGGTCTACACCGAAGAAGTGGAGTGTCTCCGGTCCACCAGACGTATTCCACTGCAAGTGGATTGCCGCCTCCCCGCCGTTGAGATCTCCCCCAAACCTCAAGCTGGCGAGCGGGTGGTTTTTCTTTCCCACTTTGAACGTGGTTTTGCTCTTCCTGTGAGCACTTTCTTTTCCTTGTTCCTTTCTACCTTTCGTCTTTAGACCCACCATCTTCCTGCCAACACAATTGGCTCTCTTTCTTGTTTCATATCTGCTTGCGAGGCCTATCCTGGAATTTGGCCCACAGTTGCTTTGTGGGCCAAGTATTTCGCCTCAAAGTCCAGGTTGTCCCCCAGCCTGGAGCTCCTCGATCCGAGAAAAGGCCGACCTGGTGTGGTGCTGCTAGCATCACCCCCAGGAGAGATTCTATCTTTCCTTGGGTTACCGGCATTGAATCCTGCAAGAAGTGGCACAAAACCTTTTTCTATATCAAAAACAGTGGGTCCACTGACAACATCCGGCTTCCCCCTTACTCGGACGAGGTCCCCAACAAGAAGTTCTGGCAACTTGACCCGCGCGACCAAGGCGCTGCGGTTAATGAGGCAAATGCTATCCTGGAAAGGTTGCTGTCGCCGGATGAGAAATTTCATCTCGCCGACTTTGACCTCATGTGCACCTTCATCTCACGCCGGGTAAGCCCTATCCAAGGCAGGAGCCACAAGATGTGATTATGAGCGGGTCTCATGATCCCACTCAGCATTCCACCAAGGATCTCACCCATGACTCCATAGCCCGCCGAGTAAGCTCAATATTTAAACTCAACTTGGCGGATGACTGGGCCTAGAGTTGCCCTCCGTTTAGACGGGTCAGGCCTGTCCCCTGGGTAATTTTCCGGATTACTTTCTCGCCGAGTAGCTTTAGCTCTTCTGCCACTCTTAGCTTAGTTTTTATTCTCTCATTCTGTTTGTCTTTCGCAGAATCTCCTTCACCAGGTTTATGACAGTACTGTCCCTCCTGCTGGTTATCATGGGGACCGCTCTGACTCGGACGAGGTCGAGTATGACCTGGAGTGCTTCATGCCGATCCCGCACACTGCAGCCGCTTCTGCTTCGGGTAAGAGTCAATCTCGCAATCCCTTACAAGACTGGCCTGACGATGATGAGGATGATGATTGTACAATTTTAAAGGTATATGCCTTGAGAGCTTAACCTTTTTTCTTATCCGAGTAAGCCCGTGATTTATTTTTGCAGCTAGCCAGGTACATGACATCCCTCCTCTCGCCGTGGGCGGAGTCGGCAAGATTCCCGTCGCTAAGCCAAAGCAACGCGGAACTTCTTCCAGCACCCAGCCGGCTAAGAAGAACAAGCCCAGTCCGGTAGCTCCTGCTGCCTCTGCTGCTGCCAGCCTGGGTGAGACTCGTCAAGCTGTTGGGCGCCGAGTCACGCGCCGAGTAGCCCGCGACCCGGTCGTTACCGGGTAAGTCTCGCACCTTTCCTTTTCTGTTCTTTCCTTTCTCACCACTGCTGTTCTCTTATATATGTCTTGTTGTTTTCAGTGTTGCACCTTTGACGGCGAATCAGGTTGTTTCTAGCGTTGCCTCGCCGCTGAGGTCTGCACCTCCTGCTGCTGACTCGGCGGCACCGAGCCCCTTCCGGGTTGAGGCTCGCACTGTTGAGGCTTACGCTTCTCAGTGTCAGTCAGACCCGGTGGGTCACTCGGCTAGCGCCTCTGGTGCTGGCCAGGGAATACTTCCTCATTTTGGTGCCCACAAGTCTGGCGCGAAGAAACCCTCTGCCACCAGTTCCTCTGGCATCAGCCCCCAAGCTGATGTGAATGAACAACTTCCTGATCTTGGAGCCAGCAAAACTACTGAGCCTAGTCAGGGGGCTCCAAGATCCTCTCCAAATCCTCCTGCTCGCTCTCAAATTCTGTCAAAGGGCCAGACCCATCCCAAGGCTTCTGGTTCTACTCGCCCATCTTCTGGCAAATCCATCTTCTACAAGCAAACAACTCTAGTTTGCGCTCCTTGTTCTTCTCCTCAGATCCGGCCTCCGACGTCGGCGACAAAGCTCACTTCAACGGGTAAGGGGGACGAATCTGCGGTTGCCGGGTCAGGTGATGACTCCAGGGCTGTTACCCTCCATACTTCTGCTGCTGCAACCCGTGCCACTGTGGGAACTGCCCTGAAAATGGGTCGAGTTCTTACTCGGACGCTCAGTGACAAGAGCCTTGGTTCGGCTGAACCTTACGTTGTGGCATGGAATGCAGCAGGCGAGCAGGAGGTCAGCACTCGTGCTGGGAAGAAGCTGAAGCTGGGCCCCAGGGCCGTCTCCGACATGACCCAGCAGGCCATTTCTCTGATGGCTCGCGCCGACGAAGTGAATGAGGTAAATTAACTTCTTACTCTTTTGTATCTTTGAGTATTTCCTTTATACATGTCACCTAGTCCCCGAGGTTACAGTCGAGTAAGAAACTTACTCGGCTCTAAGATCTTCAATAGTCACTTAGCCTTCAAATCCTTTACTCCAAGCTTGTATGTTCGAACTTCGATCCCTAGCCCTCGAGGTTACTGCCGAGTAAGAAACTTACTCGGCTGTAAGCTCTTAAGCTCTTTTATTCGGCATGTCGCCTGACTCGACTCTTTCTTTGTTATCTGTCTTCTTTGATAAGCTTACGCATAACGAGCGCACCAAGGTGCACCAAGCTCTCGTCCTGGCGCATCGCAAGCTTGAACTTGCGTATGAGAAGCTAAAGACTGACACCTTCGGCCAAGGTAATATCTTTCCTTTTCCCTTTTCTATTTTTGGTGTAACTCTCCTTGGTTCATATTTTCATTTTTCCTCTCACTCTTGTCTCACAGCCACTGCTCAGTCCACCATCAATGAACTTCACTCGCAAATCAGAGAGGCCGAGAGTAAATTTCTTACCTCCTTAAGCTAATTGCTGAAATTTTTCTGTTGGTATTGACAAATATTTTTTCTGAATAAGCAGAGAAGCACCAAGCCGAACTCCAGAAGGAGCGGGATGAGGTGACTCGGCTGAAGGAATTAATGGCCGAGACAGAGCAGAAGCACTTGGCTGAGGTGAAAGGGCTGAAGGAGGAGCTTGCCGAGAAGAACGAGCAGCAGGCTGCCAGTGCCGAGAAGACTAAGAAGTTGCTCGACAAGGCCGAGTCATTGGTCGAGTCGACCAACATGAACCTTGACGCCCTTCAAGCCAACACCAAGACTTGGCATAGAAAGCTCGCTGCCATCAACTTCTTTCTCGATAGTGAGTTCTTACTCTTTTACGCATTGTCCAAGTCCTGCTGGATTTCTTCCATCTGCCCTTGCTATTTGCTAACTTTCTCTTTTTGCTTGTAGAGAACTTTCCTGAGGCCAACATGTTTGCCATCCGAGCCATGAAGAAAGTGAGAGCTGAGGCTGGTGCTCCTGCTGACGGTGAGGTGTCCATGGAGGAGCTGCTCGCAGCGGTGTCTGAACGGGTCAAGACCCTCAGATCTTGCGGTGTCGATTTGCTCAAGTCAGCTATCCATGTGTTTCGCATGCTCTGGCCGGATGAAGACTCACCCGAACTAATCGAGCCGCTAGCCGAAAGACTGCTCCTTACTGAAGACCGGCTGGATCAATGGCGTGAGTCGGCCGGCCGGGCTGCATCGGACAAGGCTCTCTACATCGTGCTTTCATGGTACGAGGACATCAACCTTTATGTTCTTGCTCACATAAGGGGAGATGGCAAATGGTTGAACGGCCCGGAGCTGATCAAGAAGCGCCAGGAGCGAGCTTATGCTATGATCGAGTACACCATGGTGCACACTTGGTGTGAAGGGCCCAGCTTCCTCGACCTTGGCGATCCGCTCGTCGAAGTTCCTGCTGAAGAAGGTGGCGACAGCGAGGCGACCGAGTCAGATGATCCGGATGACCCGGCCGCAGATGCCCCTCACCTGGACGATGCTCCAAGCACTCCTAGTTCTGAGAATGCTCCTCCGAGTTCTCCTGCTCCATAGGCCAACAAATACACGAACTTTTATTAGATCCCCGGTATGCCGGGTACAGATGTAACGTACATTGCACTTGAAGTTTGACTATATGCCTTGTGATAGGCTTTATATATTTGCGTTATGCTTTGAGTGCGAATCACTCAAGGACAAGTCCCCGAGTTTCATTTTGCCGTGTCACCTTTCCTTGCCTTTGGCCCTTGTCTACCATTTTTTGGTGTTCGACATTAGGATCTCAAAGTACAAAGGATTTAGTTAGCAGATATGAAACTTGGATAAATTGGTCGAGATTACTCGACACATAGTATAACACAACCTACAGAGAGTTAGACACAAACTAAAGCCGACTCGCATTTCTCCCTTGTACTTATCCGGCGTTCGTTTTTACCCATCTTAGATCTTTGTCTCCTGCTTGCCATGAAGCCGTGTTTTCGGACAACAGCATAGTCGAAGAGTTGATTTCTTCCGAGTAAACACTACTTGTTCCGAAATAAATTCCGGGTATCACGCCAGCTAACGTAAAATAATTGAAATGGAAAGCCTAAGGGGTAGTCCCCGAGTCAGTTTTTCGAATCATACCATTTTATTATTAGCACATAGCCGGCAAACACATCTGACATATGAGAGTTCGAGTGATACATGCACTGCTTCTCCTAAGTGTAGAAGGGACGAAGCAGTGCCCCATTCCATGGCCTTTTGGTTTCATCTCCTGACCTGTCCGCCTTGTTCTTTTGCGCTTCACGAGCTTCTATGAGATAATAGGAATCATTGTGCAATGCTTTGCTTATAATGAATGGACCTTCCCAAGGAGGCGATAATTTATGCATTCCGGCTGTGCGCTGCACCAGCCTTAGCACCATATCTCCTTCTCGGAAAACACGAGGTTGCACTTTCCGGCTATGGTAGTGTCGGAGATTTTTTTGATATATAGTAGATCTGGAGAATGCCAGTTCCCTTGCTTCTTCGAGTAAATCTACTCCATATTCTCGGGCCTCTTTCACCTCGGCTTCCGAGTATTGCCTTATCCTTGGCAAGTCATATTCTATGTCGGCAAGCAAAACTGCTTCATCTCCATATACAAGGAAAAATGGCGTATAACCAGTTGATCGATTCGGAGTCGTTCTTAAGCTCCACAGTACTGAGGGTAGTTCCTCTAGCGAACAAGCAGGTGATATCTGTAGTGGTTCCATTAAGCGGGGTTTTATCCCGGACAGAACTAAGCCATTAGCCCGTTCAACTTGTCCATTTGATTCTGGATGGGCGACTGACGCTACGTCGAGTCTTATTCGGTGTTTCCCATAGAAGCGAGCAAAAGCCCCTTCGTCAAAGTTTGTGCCATTGTCAGTGATCACACTGTGCGGGTAGCCATATCTAAGGATTATATCCCTTAGGAATGTAAAAACTGTTTTGCCGTCAAGTTTTTTGATTGGCTTCACTTCTATCCACTTGGTGAACTTATCGATCATGACCAAGATATGAGTCAGGCCTCCCCTTGCTGGTTTGAATGGTCCTACCATATCCAGGCACCACACTGCAAAAGGCCACGTGATTGGTATAGTCTTCAATTCTGACGCTGGCAAATGTGACCTGGACGCATAGTGTTGACAACCAATGCATTTTCCGACTAACTCTTGTGCTTGTGCCAATGCGCTTGGCCAGTAGAATCCATGTCGGAATGCCTTGGCTACCAATGCTCTTGATAATGCATGGTGCCCGCACTCTCCTTGATGGATATCCAATAAAATCTCCTGGCCTTTCTCTGAACTGATACAACGCTGCAGTACACTTGTCACGCTTCGTTTGTATAGTTCCTTGTTGATTATGGTGTATGCTTTTGACCTTCGTGTTGTTTGCCTTGCCAACATTTCGTCACTCGGCAAGGTTCCATCCTTCAAATAACTGAATATTGGTTGTGCCCATGTTGGTATTAGTGGTTCCGAGTCTTCTTCAACATCAATGTCCATTGGTTCTGCCGATATATGTTCTGCCGACATAACCTGAGGAGTCCCCGAGTGTGGTTCGTCTACCCCTGAGGTGAACGGATCAGTCCCCGAGTGACTCGAACCTACCCCTGAGTCGATATCCATTGGCACTGCCTCTGATTCCTGACTTGCCGGGATGACCCTGATTGATTTGGATTCTGGTGACGGCTTGATTGATGGCTTCCTGAGATGCTCCAATGCTACCCCTGGTGGTATTGCTTGTCTAGATGATCCTATCTTGGATAACACATCTGCTGCCTCATTTTCTGCTCTAGGAATGTGATGAAATTCGCAATCGTCAAAATATCCCGAAATTTGCTGCACGTGGAAGCGATATAATGCCATGTTTGCGTCCAGTGTGTCCCAATGTCCAGACACTTGCTGAATCACCAAATCCGAATCGCCAAAACACATGATCCTTTTGATACCAATTCCCTTGGCTACTTTAATGCCATGGATGGGTGCTTCATACTCGGCAACGTTGTTAGAAGCAGCAAAATGAATTCTGCAAGACATACCTCAGTTGATCCCTGTTTGGAGATGTGAGCACTATCCCGACGCCCAGACCCATTCTCATCTTGGACATGTCAAAATGCATTTTCCAGTAATTTGGATCTGGCAGTGGTGGCTCGTACTGCATCTCCATCCATTCTACAAAGAAATCTGCAACGGCTTGAGATTTTATTGCATCCCGCCTATCATATTGTAGAGTGTATGGTGCTAGTTCAATGGCCCATTTGGCTACTCGGCCGCTGGCATATTTGCTGCCCAATATATTGTAGAGGGAGTGTCCCAACCTTTACACAACATAAGGTGGTGTCCCCTGTGTTTACAATGCTAGTCCCTGGATCAATAGCTAGCATCCACAGTACAGATGTAATATCAAGAAACAAAGGTCATAATATAACTTTATAACCAGGAATAACATAATTTTATTACATCATACATAGCTCATTTGGCTATTACATTACATTGCAGCGGAATAACTATAGTCATGGGTCCTTCATCTTCAAAGTGCCACAGGCAGATGTTGGTTGTAGACTTTGTAATCCTAATCAAACAATCTTCACTAAGATCAATCAGACCTGCAACATTACAAGTTACAGCCACAAGGGTCAATACATTTGAATTGTATTGGCAAGCTTCACTACTTTGTAGAATATAAGTGGATCCTATCATTACATGCATATTTGGCTAAGTAGAGTTTTAGGCTCATTTGCATAAAGCAATATTTATCCTATCTTTTCAAAATGGTTTTGGTCCTTTGTCAAATCTCCTTTTCCAAGTTCCTTGAACTCCTTGGTAGAAACTCAAGTGTTCAAGTCCTTGTCAAAATCCCTTGAGCTACTTGGTAACCCCAAGTGCAACAAGTTTTATAAAAATCTCATGAGTTCCTTGGTAACCCCAAGTGTTCATGTTTTCAACAAAATCTCTTGAGTTCCTTGGTAACCCCAAGTACATCAAGTTTTGTCAAAGTCTCTTGAGCTCCTTGGTAACCCCAAGTGCATCAAGTCCTTAAAAGTTTTCTTTTAGAAATTAGAATGTCGAGATCTCCCATAGCTTCAAACTTTAGTTGCTCAGTATTGTCCATAACCGGGGACACGGCTAAGTACTTAGATTTTATTATCTTCTGCAGAAGGAGTACACTTTACCCACATGTCACAATCCCATCCTTTTGCCACCAGTGGCCACTGGATTAGCACTCACCAAGATGGAGTACTGGCAGATTGAGAATGTGACGAAGTCTTTCCAAAGGGTCCTCCCATACACCATTGCTAGCTTGTCTTCAGCACCCATGAAGCATTCCAGATCCCCATGTCCAGTAAACTGAAGACAATGCATGGGTCTTCCCAATGTAGTTGACTAAGCCAGAGCCATAATAGCATGTGGTTGCACACGAAAGCCACAATTGGAGAAACATGTTCAATCTCTAAGTTTCCTGGGTGGTTTCCTTGGAGCACAACACAAAGGGATTGCCATAGACATGGTTCCTTTTGTTGCCACCTTCTCCAATACTCAAAAGTATCCTTGGCCACCCAGGTGGTTCATTGAGTCCTTGTTTTATTATACAAAACACAAGTCCTTTTCTCAACTTCATAAAATCTCAACATGTGTCTCTTTTCAAAATATAGCATGGCTAAGCATGTAACCACTACATTGTTTTCTCTAAGGAATGTATAGGGAATCCTATTAGGATTTAGCATAGCATAAGTATAGAAATTCTTTTCATGCATGTTTCAAAATCCACTAAGTATAATGAAAATAGTAGGACTTTAGATGATAGTGTAACTTGCCTTTTTGGTAGGGAATGTTGGTTCACTCCTTGATCTTGCTAGTCTCACACTTTGCTAATTTCTCTACAATCAATCAAGCAAACACCAAATCAACTAGCATTCCCAATAATCAATCAAACAACAATTTCACACACACAAAACAATGGGATCTAAGTCATGCATGTAAGCATGCAAGAGGTGGTTCTATTTGCAAAGATGGTCTCCACTAGGCTCCTAAACTTTGTGAGTTCCAAATTGTTCATTTTCCAAAGTGGCAAAGTCATTTGCAAAAGGATTTTGTCCAAAAACATTTTTAAATCCAATCATCATTTTATGTGGTGAAAAATATTTTTATCAAAGCAAAACTTTATGTTTTTCACCAAATGAGTTGCCATTGCAAAACTTGGTGTTTTGGGTCAGTAGGTTTGGTCCCAAACATTTTCCCAAAGTTTTCTTTGCAAAAACATTTTCATAATAAAATCAATAATTTTATTTGACTAGAAAATGGCTAAGTCAAATAATCCAACCTAAACTTTACCAAAATCATTTTCAACACCAAGGGTTGGTTCCTAGGGTCAGTAAGTTCTCCCTAAACTATTTTTCCAAGGTTTCAAACTCAAAAATATTTTTGAATCATTTTTCTATTCTAAACAAGCATACAAAAGTTTCTGCAAAAACCAACAAGCTAACAGATACTATTTGCTAAACTAAAGGCATGGTTGGCTAGGGCTTGTTCCACTGATTCCAACGACATAAAATTTGTAATTTTTGGACGTGTGGATCAAAAGTTACAAAGGTTTGAAATTCACATTCTATTCTGTTTTCAATTCTATTTTTAAACAGAGCAGGGGACACGCGGCATTGTCTAATTGGACGGTACTGGTTCGGTCGGATCGGGCTCTGCAGTGTGCTGGATCTAATCAAATCCTGCGGTCCAGAAAGCATACCTCTTCGCGGTTAAGTGGATCTATCTAGTCTCTCGATCTAAATCGAACGGCTGCTAATGCCTGGCCAAGAACTGGCGGCGTGACGACGGTAGCGCGCGGCGGCGACGGTCTGGCTGCGGCCTAACGGCGGTTCTAGGAAGCAAGGAAGACAGAGGGGGTGCTTACCGTGTTCGTGAGGACGAGGTGATGCTGGACGTGTGGTCGGCGTGTCAAGGGGCGCACGGGGTCGGCTGCAATTCCTCGCCGGAGTTTGCAACGGCGTCTAGCGGCTCTGGTTGCGGTCGGAGATGGTGCTGTGGTTCACGAGAATGCAAACCGAAAGTGTGGTCAGACGCAGGAGAGTGAGGCGAATGTGTGAGCGTGATTTAGAAAGCGCGGGGCGGTCTGAAATTACCTGGGTGCTTTCCGGAGTTGAAGATAGACGCGGCGGCGAGGTCGAAGCTTGTCGAAGACGGCTCCCTGGGGCGCCCGCGGTCGAACTGGGGGCATAGGAAGATGCATCAGGAGGTGGGGAATCTCCTAGTGTGCTCAGGGAGGTAGGAGGTGGCTGTGGTTTGTCGGATTTCACCGGAGGAGCTCGCCGGAACAGCGGCGGTGCAGGGCCAATTCGAGGCAGCCTGGTGGCGATGTGGCGTTGGCGTTTGAGGGGAATGACAGAGGGAGGAGAGGTGCTTTTGTACGCATGGTCAGGGGCGAGATTAACGCAGCCATTATTCGTGAATTGAACGCGGCTTTGAATGGCAGCAACGGCAGCGAGGTTTGGGGGAAGGAGGTCGCGCGGGTGAGGAGGATGAACAGGGAGGTGGGGTCCAGTCATCAGCGAGGATGCGAGAAGGAAAGGAGGTCCACAGGTCAGTGTCTCCGTGGGTCAGTTGCCAGGTGCGAAGCGTTTTCTTCGGGGAGGGAAGCTGGGCTGGTTCCTGGGCTTATTGGGCTCTGTCGACTGGGCTGGTCCAGATTCCATTTTTTTTCTGTCTGTTGGCTTTTTCTTTTTCTATTTTCCAATTCTGTTTTGAAATTTCAAACAACCAAACAATGTCCAAATCAAATCAAACAATCACCAAACCTTGCACTATGAATTTGGTTCTGTTCAGTAGCATAAACCAAAATTCCAAACCAAAATAATATTTTAAATCTTTTTAGGTTCCATTCATTAATTAAATAAAATGGACCAAGGTTTATTAATCAAATAGGGTTTGATTTAGTTAATAAAATCTTTATTTGAAATCTGAATATTTCCAAAACCAAATCAGTAGGTTTTATTTGAAAATTTAAAATACTTGGAAAACTTAAAATAAATAAGTTTTGTTGGTTAATTAAAATAGTAAAACCTTTATTTATAAAACTTGGATATTAAATCCTTATTAATTTATTTAAATAAACCTTTACTATTTTTATCAAAACAAAATGTTTTTATTTCAAAAGCTTGGCCAAGTTTAATTTGGCTCTATAAATAATCTTTATTTATAAAACTTCTATTTCTTTTGAAAACCAAATCCTTTTATTTTAAAAGACCCAATATGGTAATTCAAAACATTTTATTTTCCTTTATCAAATGTTTATCTTTTTAAATCCCTTTAGGATTTTATTTAATCCAAATTGGTTTGAAGATTTCCAATTGGATTAAAAAAGTTCCTTCTGGCCCTGAAAATCAAACAAAGTTTTATTTTATTCATTTATTTTCACATTACAAGATTTGGAAAATCTTGGGATGTGATAGGCTACCACCCTTAAAATAAATCTCGTCCCGAGATTTGGGAAGGTTAGGGTTACAAGTAGTTTCAAAACAACTAGGGTACTACCACCCTTAAAAAAAATTTCAAACAAAAATTACATATTGGCCTTCTTGGGATCCCGGGGAAACTTCTCTAAACAAACTTTTGCATTGTGTCCTTTGTTTCCATACTTGACTCATGGGCCAAGGTTGAGTTTCTCCATAGGTTTGTTCAATTTGTTCTTCATCTTTTCTGGACAGTTGCTTGCATAATGCCCTGGGTTCTTGCAATTGAAACAGTGGATGTCCTTGAGTTCTTTACGTGGCTCTTGTGGACAAGTTGCTACATAATGGCCTAGCTCTTTGCAGTTGTTGCACACTACCTGGCCAATCTCTTTATTCTTCGGGTTCTCTGGGCATTCACCAGAATAGTGTCCCATTTCCTTACATTTATAACATTGCACATGGCTTTTGTCTATCTTTTGCTTCTTGGGTTTCATTGATCCTTTGAATTGGGTTGTTTTGTTTGGAGGTATAAGTGGTCCTTTTCCTTTGCCATCAACCTTCTTGGTAGACTTGGATCCTTCTTGTTTCCTTTGTTCCACAATGGCATAGATAGGACATTGGATAGGAACATGGTTGTTTCCTTCACATAGGTAGCAAGTAGCTTGAGAGGTGGGACATTGTCCAACTGGATGTTTCTCTTCACAGTTGGGGCATTGATCTCCATTCTCCTTGTAAGTATGATCCTTGTCTCCACAAATAATGCAAGCTGGGGCTCCATCTAGAATAATATTTCTGTCATCCTTGTTGTCATAGACTCTTTTGGGATAGCTTTCTTCCATTTTGATCATTTGATCAGTCACCTTAAGCATCAGTTGGCCTTGAGTTTCCAAAAATCCTTGTAGTATTGGATCTTCTCCACTGGAGTTGGCTATGAATTGAGCTGTCACTTGGTTCAACTGATTCTGGGTTGCTATGAGCTCTTTCATGCTGTCCTCTTGGTCGGTGTTGATGTCATCAATCTTGGAGTCTTTTGGAGTAGTCATCTGTTTGGGTTGAAGGGAGATTAGAATAGGCAAGATATTTCTAAGGAATTATTTCTAATCACCCACATCACAATTCACACAAACAATGTGCATGCAATCACAAGTCAAACATTTCACTCAAACAACAAAGTTCTAGCACATACTTAGGCAACAAAATATTTTTGTTACACCACATAAGTTGGTGTGTTTTGACTTATCTAAAATATGGTGGTCCATCTATATGGTTCACTTGTGATATTTCCATCCTTCTTTGGTTGCTTCTTCTTACTTGAGATCATGGTTCCTTGGGATAAAAACTTTGTTCACAAAACTTCAAAGGTGATAAGGGTTCTTCTAACTTTTGCATTCCCTTAGTCTCTAAATCTTGAGTAATATTTTCTTGTCTCTCTTGTAGTCCTTAGTGGTTTCCAAGTTGGAGGTCCTTGGTGAATATGCTGAAGATGTTGAAGTCATTAGAGTTGAAGAAGTTGAAGTCATTAGAGTTGAAGAAGTTGAATAAGTCCTTTGCACATGGTGAAGTCTTTGGTCTTGGGTAGGTTTTTCCATCAAGTTGAAGTAGAAGAGAAGTAGAGTTGAAACCAAAATGGTTGAGGAAAGAGTTTACAAGTGTTTTTGTAAATAAGTTTTTGGAACAAGTATAACTCCTATTTTTCTAAGGGGTTTTGTCCAATCCTAGGTTTACAAATCCTACAGGCAACACAATGCTCTGATACCATCTGTAGAGGGAGTGTCCCAACCTTTACACAACATAAGGTGGTGTCCCCTGTGTTTACAATGCTAGTCCCTGGATCAATAGCTAGCATCCACAGTATAGATGTGATATCAAGAAACAAAGGTCATAATATAACTTTATTGAAGGGAATATGCCCGAGAGGCAATAATAAAGTGGTTATTATCGTATTCCTTATTTATGATAAATGTTTATTTTACATTCTATAATTGTATTAATACGGAAACGTTAATACATGTGTGTTTAATAAACAAAAAGGAAGTTCCTAGTTATGCCTCTCTTATAAACTAGCTCGTTGATTAACATGATGATCAAAGTTTCCTGATCATGGACATTGGATGTTGTTAATAACAAGGTCACAACATTAGTGTAATGATGTGATGAACATTCATCCGAAGTATAGCATTACTATCAAAGTCCTTGAGTTTATGTTGCTATAACAACTTACGAAGTGATCCTAATCCTTAGACCATGAGATCATGTCAATCACTAACACCGGAAGAGTTTCTTGATAACATCAAACGTCACACCATAACAGGGTGATTATAAAGATGGATTCAGAACTACTAAAGTGTTATGTTGAGGCCCATGGATCGAGAGTGTAATTTGTTCATCCCGATGACGGATAGATATACTCTGGGCCCTCTCGGTGATATCACATTGATTAGCTTGCAATCAATTGATTTGATCACTAGAATGTTATATCACGGGAACGAGAAAAGAGTGCATGTCAGTAACGAGATCAAACTAGGTATGGAGATACCGATGATCCAATCTCGGACATGTAATATATCGCGAAACAAAGGGATTAAGATACGAGCGTAAAAGGTTCCGACGATCACAAGAAAGTCATTGTTGAATGTGTGGGAGTCAGTATGGGTCTCCAGATCCCGCTTCTGATTATTGATCCGAGAGGGGTCTCGATCATGTCCGCATTATTCGCGAACCGTAGGGTGACACACTTAAGAGACACCGACATCCATTTGGAGCAAAAGTTTCATGCCGAAAAGAATAACAAGCGCAGGAATTTATTTCACTAGATACCGAAACGGGTTTTCGGGTGAAATTGCAGAAAGTGTTTCTGCATGTGAAATGAAATACTAGCAAGGGATTATATGTGAATGTTTGTCATTAAAGTAATTGAAAAAATTCTGAATAAATAAAAGGAGTTTTATTTAATGAGAGTTTGCATTAAATTTGGTGGAAATTTAATGGGAATTTGAGTGGGTTTTTGAGTGGAGAAAATTGAAGGGCCATTTTGTGATTGGAGTGTCCACCCACATGAATGAGGGAGAGGTGGGGGCACCCTCCATAGCCGGCGGCCATGCCCCCTTGGGCTGCCCCCCCTCCCCTATATAAGGAGCCCCATCTCTCTCCCCCTCTAGAATTTATCCCCCATGGTCTCGGACTAGCGAGATACATGTTCCCGGTGGCTTTTCGGCAAGAAAGAGTTGTGCTTCCGCTGCATCGCTGGAGCGAGGAGGCGGAGGTTGCTCGGTGCCTC
This sequence comes from Avena sativa, assembly GCA_916181665.1. Lineage (NCBI taxonomy): Eukaryota > Viridiplantae > Streptophyta > Magnoliopsida > Poales > Poaceae > Avena > Avena sativa. Next base: position 177,042,509 of record OV702284.1, on the reverse strand, counting down.
GAACGTGTGTGCGAGCACGGATGCGCTTCTGATTTGCGGCGCTAGGACTTCCTCTCGATCTTGAGATCGGCAAGAGATCGTCTACATCAACCACGAGTTGAACTCGTTAAGCTTTGTCGGTCTTCAAGGGTTTGTTCTCTACAGATATACATCCGCCCGTTGTTTGTATCTAGTAGATAGATCTTGGTATATAGTTCACATCGGAGGAAAATTTTTGTTTTCTATGCTGCGAACCCTATAGTGGTATCCGAGCCGGATCTATGCGTAGATACTTTGCACGGGTAGTACACATATGAGTATGTGGGCGATGATGATCATTTTATTGCTTCTTAGTTGTACTTTGGATATTTGTGGCATAGTGGGATGAAGCGGCCCGGACAAACTTTACATGTCCTCGCACATGAGACCTGTTCCACGCTTGACATGCAACTAGTTTTGCATAAGTGGCTAGCAGGTGTCTGTCTCTCCTACTATAGTCAATATCTAATTTGCAACGAGTTGTCAACAATTTGGTTATCCTCGTTGTGGTTCATGTTCGTAGGTAAGAACGGTTCTATCTTCGAAAGCCCTAAACCACGTAAAACTTGCAATGGATAAATTAGAGGCGTCTAGTTTAGATTGTTGCTGGGCTAGTGATATGATATGGTGATGTTGTAAGTAGAAGTATGAGATGATACTATTACAACACAGATAACGTGTAATCTCCATAGACCTTGGACTTACACATATAGGTATGATAGTGATCATACCACGGTGCACATGATAGAGATCATATGCGGGAACCATATCATTCCACTAATAAACATGTGATGTTTGATAGCATCTTATATTGCTTGTTTGGCGTTTTATTAGCATAATAATATGATCCCTCATTTAGATATCAAGATAAGAATGTGTTCTTCCTTAAGTATGCACCGACAATGTTTCGTCGCTTCAAGACATCACGTGATGATCGGGTGTACTTGAATCCACGAGCATATCTCGGGTGTAAGACAGTTACACACGCGAATACTAAGGTTCTTACTTGGCGAGCCTAGCATGTACAGACATGGCCTCGGAACAGGGACCGAAAGGTTAAGCATGAGTCATATGTTTTGATATGATGACCATATGGATGCTCGCCTTTGAAGCTACACCGACTCACGTGATGATCGGACTTGGTGTAGTGGATTTGGTTCATGTAATCACCAAAAAGACACGATGGATGTCGTTTTTGAGTGGGAGTTCATTTCTAATTTGGATTAGTAGAACTCAATTTATCATAAATTAAATCAAAGTGAATTTGCATAATTTGTTGTAGTCATTGGCATTCATTCACCACCTTATGCATAGTTGTAATTGAGATAATAGAACTATAGAATCTGGATATTTACTACGAACTGGTATCGTATTGTGTTGAGTGTCAATCAAAGTTTAAAGTCCTATTGCAAACTTTTAGCAAACTCTATTTACTCCGTGAAATTTAATAATTGGTATTAAATCGAGAGTAACAATTCCAGTGTTAGTTTCTTAAGTATCATGTTTGCCTCCACGATTCTTGATTGTTTTAATATCAAGTTTATCTAGGAGCTGAAAGAATTGTTTCAGAAACCATCATGTGTGGCAGATATAACGATATCTGAAACAGTGTTTTGGTTGCAATATGATAGAGTATAATATATGTTCTCATATTGGATGAGAATTTACGAAGGTTGGAGATGCTAGACATCCTAATCATCCAAAAGGGTTTTGGAAAGTAATGTTATACTCACGATTCTCCTTTATAAGCTAAATTGGCTTGATCATGAAAGTTGTCATGATAAGGATGAATAGAAGATGTATGTAAAGTGTTTACTACACTAAAAGATTAGTAAAGAATGGATTTTGAAAGAATACCGATCATTTTGATGATGGTGATCTACTTCAAAGTGCAAGTTCAAAGGTATTATTATTTGAATATACACGCTTTGGACTATGTGTCATGTATATGGCGCCACTTTGGATGTTGATAGATTCTTTTAAAAGGAAAAGGAAATGCTGAAAGAGAATCTATAAAATATATTTGGCAGAAAAGAAAAGATTGGAAATATCCAATTTAGGTATATGGATGATATACATGTTATGGTTGTATTCTTTGCTTGTTAAACAATGTGGTTCTTGGGTATTGGATACCGAATTGGTTGGTATGAAATTTCATACGGAACGACGCAATTCATGAACCACAATGGCCTAAGTAACTAGCAAGAGAATACGTGATGATGTTCATCGAAAACAAACAAACCGTTGTTTGTATTTCTCGTTGACATCAAAGCTTGACTTCAAGATTTGTTTTAATAATTGTTATTTGAATCAGGTATTATAAGAACAAAGGTTGTTCAAATAATTACCGTATTCCATATAAGATGGATGATTTACAAATCTAGTTGGAGAAATCACATCCATAAAACCTAATGCTAAAATGTCGCAAGACAAATGATTGAAAGATCACTTACGAAGTGACATCACCGTTTAAATTATATTGGAAAGAAAACATGAAGAATCTCCATTTTCATGGATTTTTGGAGTCTTTGATTTGATCAAGTGACGCTTGTGAGACTTTCCTCGGGATAATTAAAACTTCGTTCAAAGGCCAAAGAAGAACGAACGACTAAAATATTGGAATTTATACATATCGATGTATGTAGTCCATTATGTGTAGTCGTAAGCGATGGGTTTCAACTTCATATACTTTCTCCGAAAATTGAGTGAATAATTCACTTAATGAGAAAGAAGTGTGAAATATTTTAAAATGTTCAAAGACTTTCAAGATGAAGTGAAAATCATTGTGACAAGAAAAATAAATGAATTATGATTTGATCATAAAGGGATTTATTTGAGTTACAAGTGTAACAAGAAAAATAAATGAATTATGATTTTATCACAAAAGGGATTTATTTGAGTTACAATTTTAGCAAAACACCTAGATTTACATCTCCTGAAACACCATAGGAATATGGAATGTTTTGAGATTTGTAAGGAAACCTTGTTTGACATGGTTGGATCAAAGGTGTTATTTATAAAACTGCCATTATGTTTTAAAAGATTAAAGCTTTAGAGACTACTGCTTTTACACTGAAAAGAGCTCCATATTGATCCGTTGAAATGACACCATGGAAGTTATGGTTTGGGGTAAAACCCAAGTTGTCATTTCTTAAATTTTGGTATGCTAAACATAAGTAAGATGTTTACAACCGAAGTCGGATGAGCATGTCTTTGTAGGTTATTTCGAATAACAATTGGTTATTCCTCCATAACACCAAGGACAAAGGGGTTTGTCGCTTGAAATATGAAGTTTCTTGAAGAAGGAATTTTTCGTAAAAGTTAAGTGGGAGGACAATAGAACTTTGATAAGGTTAACGAACCTTAGCTATATGAGCTGAGTTGCGCAGCGCCGGAAATTGTTCCGAAGGCTGCCATAATGCTCATAGCTTATGTGCCTCAAAGGTTGTGGTCACGGAGATCTAAGTTCCTATTGAACCAAGAAGGTCGGTTAAACAATCAAATGCTAAGATTTGAGAGTAAATCATTATTGTCTAACAATGATGAACCGACTACATGCAAAGAAGCGATGATGGGCCCTGACTCCGTCAAATGGCTATAACTTATTATGTTGTAGGTTTGTTTGATGTTAGTGAAGTGTGATGATTAGGATTACAAGTCTACAACCAACATGATTGCCTGTGGCACTTTGAAGATGAAGGACTCCATACTATAATTATTCTGCTTCATTGTAATGTGATAGCCAAATGAGCTATGTAAGATGTAATAAATTATTTTATTCCTGGTTAAAGTGGTAATATGACCTTTGTTTCTTGATATTACATCTTAACTGTGGATGCTAGCTATTGATCCAGGGACTAGTATTGTAAACACAGGGATCTCTACCTTATTAAAGGTTGGGACCTCTACATGACCAATCTCAAGATTATTCCTTGAAACCTTGATCAACACTTGATCTTCTTCACTTTCTTCTTATTCCAACCTTGAAGCCACCATTTGGTTCAAGCATTGTCTATGGACAAATCCTACAAGTAAAACTCAATGCAAATATAAGTCCATAAAACATTGTCATTAATTACCAAAACCACATATTGGGGCACACATGTTATTTCAATCTCCCCCATTTTGGTAATTTATGACAATCCTTTGAGAGGGTTTATATAATAAACTTAACGAATAAAAATGGTTGCACTAACATAAAATACTACACAAGTATGTGATGTTGGTACGTCGATAATTTATAGAGCAAGCTCCCCTAGAATATATGCGCGTGTGATGAACCATTACCGTTGGTGGAATTTCATCTATATATTCAACATGCAAAGCAACAACAAATATGCAAGAGCATGAGAGGAAAATGCTTAAGAACAAACTCAATGCATAAAACCAACTTCCCTTAAACCCTCCAAAACTTCTCCCCCATTGGCATCGATTGCCAAAATTGGTGAAAAGTTCTAGATGACCAATATAGTTAGAATTCCTCCAAAAGTGTGCATTTGAAACAAATTTATTATGATAAAACATTTACACATATACAATGATGAATACTTAGGAGGAGGTCAAACTATATTGAGGATCAAAAGATTGCAAAAAAATAACAAGGTGAAGAAGCATCAATAAATGATGCAAGCAATCAAAAGATCCAGAAAACCACTTGACAAAAGGAACATAGAAAATGAAAGATTGATATTATGATAAGATCGAAAAGAGAGTGATCTACATAATACGAGGAGGCTCCCTAAGGTTTGTGCACAAATTATAATTTGCATTTGAATACAATATGGACAAACATGGAATCCTCACTTCCTCGATATTATTTCAAACATAACTATGTACAAAAGAGCATATACCAAGGCATAAAACTTGCAATAAACAAATGGTTGAGCAACGAGTAAGATACAACATAATAACAGGCTCAACGATAAGGATGCGTGAGAGGCATGCAAAGCATATTATAATACTAATACAAGGATGGGCATTTAGCATCAACATAGTCTTCAGTGAATGATATTGCTTATTATTACCATACAACACACTCGAAACAAAGGAGGTATCAAAAATAGGGAAGTAACATCTCTCATGTGTATAAGTTTCTAAGTGGAAAATCTCATGAAGATATTTATCAACAAAGAAACATGTACACACAAAATAGATACTAAAATAAATAAAGCAAGATTATCCAAAATGAAGTCATACAATATATCAAGAAGATCTTTTGCTTGATAGCATGGCTGAAAGGCTCAAAGTCATCTTATTGTACATTGATGAACTTCCACCACAAACATATCAAATACATCAAAACTATTACTAAGGAAAAATAGATAGTTGGAGTGTATTGAGAAAGGCAACACGTGTCATAAAGAGAAATCAACTATGCAAATTCATCATTATTGCACATGAGAGCACTTGAGGAAAAGGTAGGCAATATAATTGCTGGATTGACATATTTTGGATTGGTGAATCATAAGCATGATTTTGTATAATCCCCATTATATGCACTCATCTCAAATTACTCACATATGCAATAGAGAGCTTTCTATAAGGCCAAAGCAAGAACCACAACAATTGCAAGAATACAAAAATCCATGACAAGATGCAACCTACAAGACATTGGAAGACGATATGTATGCATGAGTAAGAGATACGTTACCGAGATATCATTGGTGTGATCACGTAGATAGGAGTTTGTTGACCATCCCATCTTGTCTCTAATTTTCATTGAGTCATCACTTCTTCCTTATGAAAGAGACAAACATCCAATGCATCTCCAATGTACCTAAAACAAAATTCAAGTACATTATGGTCCCCAAAATTATTGGGTCCAAAGTAGTTAGACAACTACAATACATAGGACAGACTCCACATAAATATGTGCATATTAATATGAAATTGAATTCCATGCACATCTTAGCAAATTAGGATTCGGTGGAGTTTCCCCTACATATTGGATCAAGGAAAGCAAGCATGCCATAATATATATATTTAGTAAATATGCATGCACACGACTTTCAAGAAACAAAGGAAATATAATATGAACAAAACACCAAGTAAACCAAGAAGGCACACCAAAGTGTGACACGACAAAACGTTGTTCAAACTATATCAAAAACCAAATCAACACATGGTAGACCACACAAGTCCAACAAATGAACTAGACAAAAACAAAAGAGAGAGATGGACAAAAACACAAATGCTCAAGGGTTTATCTCATTCTAAAAGGTCAAAATAATCAAAAAGGAATGAGACAAATCCAACTCCCCAAAAGATCAAGGTTTAAACAACCACACCAAACTTTCAACACTTTTCAAGATGGCACAAAGTACCTAAAAAATCTTCCAAAGACACAAAACAAGATATGGATCAGAACATGTTGTGAAGAGGCATAAAGGAGTGTTTTAAATGATATAGGAGAACTCCCCCATGATTAGTGCATTATTTAAGATTTTTCATTTGAATACAAAATGCACACACACAAGATCATCATCTCTATCTACATCAAAAAATAGAGAACTAAACGATTTCAAGTTAAAGAAATATCCATAAGAGGCAAGGAAGACATGAGAGTCAACACAAAGCATTTTATTGGCAAAAGATAGGGCATATATAAACAAAAGACAAATTGAAAATGATAAAAAAGACCTACCACATATTATAGTACTGAATTTCCAAGGACAAGGGATATGCAATTATTTCCGGGTGGTAATTTGCAAATATATCCAAGATCATATTCACGATAAGAGGCAAAAAGATTCAACACAAGACAACTAATGAACATTATATAATTTGAATTTCTCATGAGTATGGCATACCACATAGAGACTAGAAATCTTGCAATATCAATACTAAGTGGCATCACTCATGTACACACATTTTAGGATAGTTGAATGCCCAAAACACACCACTCTCCAAAAAAGGGATAGTCCATTAATTTCTCACCAGAGCCAAATAAGATAACAAATACATTCAATAATAGCTCAACACAACAAAACAAGTACATGGTGTGCAATCCAACATACACACATAAACTTGATAACTCAAGATACTTAAGTGGTAAGCACAACATATACAAACAAATGAAAGGTACAAAACCAACACATGCACAAGGGGCGAGTAACTTTCAATGTAAATGTGTTGAGACCATGTTACCGCAAGGAGGAGCAATGGATATATGATAGAGATATGATAATCCAAATGACTTGGCTTGAGAAAATATAATTGATGAAGTTCCCTTAATTCTTCATGATGTAGCCAAGTCTCTAATTCCCTCCAACCAACACCTATTGGTCAAGTTTTAGCTAGATGGTCCCCAACCAAGTTGGGTCCTAAGAAGTTAGTAACAATAGGCTTGGCCACCCAAATGGTTCTTTTCTTGACACCACATTGGGCACCAACATATTTAGCAAACACATTACCAACCTCATCCTTACGAATAGAATAAACATCATCAATCATGATAGGTTTGGATGAGGATTTACCAATGGTGCATGAAGAAGAGAGGTGACCTTTCTCATGACATATGTAGCAAGTTATTCTCTTCCCTTTCTTCACACTTGATTTCTTCACCATAAGTGTATTATCTTGATTCTTCTTTGTAAGTGGTCTTTCTGAAACTTGTGGTAGACCGTGACCTTGAACTTGAGGGCTCTTCCCTTTTTGCTTCTCACTAAGAGTCTTATTCCTCAATGGGAAAGATCTAACATGTTGCCCTTCAATTTTGCACTTGAAGCAAACAATTTTGGCTGAATTTTTGACTTGTTATTGACCCTTCTTCTTATTTCTCTTGAACTTCTTATTGTTAGTGGACTTGTTCTTGATATTGGATTTGAATCTAAGCCCACTCTTGTCATTTGGGAATTTTTGCACACTCAAGATATTGTTGAGTGTGGCCCTCCCTTCATGACCATTTTTCAAGTCCCTATTCAAAGATGAGACTTGGGCCTTGATCTATTTAATTTCATCTACATGGTTAGTATCAACACAAATACTAGAGGAAGTAGAAGATTCATTTTTAGAGAAACAAGGCATGGGATGTAATTCATTATAAGATGAAGCAGTAATATGAGATGATGAATTACTAGGACTGGCACATGGAATTAGGACATTTGTACTAGATATAGTGCTACTACATGAGTCTCACTAGATGTTAACTTCAACACAATAGCCTCATGCGCTAAATTTAGCCTATCATGGGAGGCTAGAAGATCCTCATGAGAGCTTGATAGCATATCATGACTTTCATCCAATTTCCCATAATTGCTAGTTAGCAAAGAAAGTTGAGCCTTTAGCTCAACATTATCCTTCAAAATAGATGCGTCACAAGAAATAGAGTTAGTAGCACAAGCATAATTATAATTAGCAATAGAAGAAGACAATTTAGCAAGCTCATTATATTTTATTTTGAGATCAATTGCCACCTCAAGAGCTTTATCACGGGTTTCCTTTACTTTAGGCACTTCTAGAGTAAACGCCTCCTCAAGAGATTCCTTAGTGGTTTGTTCCTCTTCAAGAGCTTCATTTAGATTACCAATTTCATTAACATACTCATGCTCACGGAAAGTCATCTTATCAATGATGTTCTCATGCTCCTCAATTTGTGCTTCTAACTTATCAATATGTTCTTTGCTCTTAATAGAAAAGTCCAAGATTTCAACAAAGTTAGAGCAAGCAATATTATTCTTAACAAGGGCATGATAAACAATCTCACCCTTCTCATATAAAGCATCAACATCAAACTCTTATTTCTCGTTATCCTCATCCTCATTATCACAAGAGGTATTGGGTTCCAAAGTAGGAGTCACCTTTGAATCCCTATCCATAAGGCATAGGTGGGTACTAAAAGAAGATGAAGATGCGATCGCATTTGTAGATCCATTCAAAATCTTGTCTTGGCCCATAGAATCTTCGGTTTCCTCTACATGGTTAGCAACACAATCACTAGAGGAAATAAAAGCATTTTTATCATGGAAACAAGACAACACAAGCATATCATCATAAGATTTATTCAAGCCATTTCTACATGATATGCAAGGAATATCAACACAAGCATGTAAGGAGTTTGTAGTGCTAGAAGTGTTAAAGTCCAAAGATAGATCATTGCCACTAGATAGAGATGAGGTATTACAAATAGTAACCACACTATCCATATTGCAATTTCTATCACCAGTTACCATATCATTACCTTGTGAAAAATCACATATTGGTGAAGTGGTAGAAGATGAGAACTCATCTCGACCAGAAGTGGAAGCAACACAATCATCCTGAAAAATATTGGACACAACATATTTATCTTAAAGTTTTGTCCATAACTCATGAGCGCTCCAAAAAGGTATGACTGAAGAAGTAACTACATGGATCAAAGAATTAATAAGCACATTAGAAGCTTAAGCATCGAGATATAAGTTTTTCTCATCCTCACAATATAGATTAATGAGTCCATTGGAGGAGAAAAACCTATATCTATAATTCGCTCCAAATCTGGTTCCATGGCCCGAAAATGATTAAGCATATGAATTTTCCAAATCTCATAACATGTGCCATTGAATATGAAAATGTCATCGTGCACTAATACCCTAGCCGACATCTTTACTCTGAAGGCGGTGAAGCCCAAAAATAGAGACCAGGCTTTGATACCAATTGAAAAGGACACAGATGCCGCCTAGAGGGGGGTGAATAGGCGGTTTAAAACTTTTTACGATATGGGCTTAACAAAGGCGGAATAAAACTAGCGTTTACTTTGTCAAGCACAAAACCTATATAAACTATGGTTCACCTATGTGCACCAACAACTTATGCTAACCAAATCAAGAAAATATGTGATAGCTAGATATAAGAATAAAAGCACGAAGGCTATCACAAAGTACAGTGTATAAGTAAATAGCTCGGGTATAGAGATAACCAAGGCACGCGGACACGATGATTTATTACCGAGTTCCTCCCATAAAGAGAGTACGTCTCATTGGAGGGGTGGGCAGTACTAAGACCACCACGCCACAAAAGGCCTCACCCTATTCTCTGGTGAACCTCGCCACAAGAGGCATGTTTCACTTCTTCACTATCGTTTCACTTGTCGGTGTCAATCCGTAACCTCTCACAAAGATTGGGGCACCTATCCACAACTCAATTGCAGGCTCCCAACAAACAAGCTCGAGGAAAGCTCAACAACTTAATTGGAGGCCCCAAGTAATCCACAAACCTGCAAAACAACTAAACCGTCTAGGGTTCCAAGAACCCAACAGTAAAAAGCTTCTCACCTTTCACCCAATTGAATCCTCAACAAGAACTCAAATCGATGTACCAAATGCAATGGCAAGAACACAACAAATGGTCAAGTCCTTCTCTCCCAAATTCCACCAAAGCTACAAAAGCTAGTGGGAGAATAATAGAGGAAGAACAAAAGGAGAAATCCAAAAAGAAACCCCAAGATCTAGATCCCAATATGTTCCCCTCACATAGAGGAGAGATGGATCGGTGGAGTGGTAGATCTAGATCTTCCCTTTCAAAACCCCCAAAAAGATTCAAGAAATATGGGAGGGATTGAGAGTATTTGCAAGCTCTTGAATGTCAAAACAATGGAGGAGAGAGAGAATGCAAACACACAGCCTAAGGAGGAAGAAGGGGTCTATTTATACCCCTCCCCAATGGAATATGACCGTTTGGGACCTCACAGGACAGAAAATCCTCCCCTCCCCCGGATATTCCGTTTCCCCGAGCCAAAATATGGCTAAGGACTTTGCGGCACGACCATCTATATAGGGGGCAGATATTTGGGGTAGATAATCCACCCCACCCCACCCCCCCCACCCCGGATTTTTGGCCGGATAATCCACCCCTCCAAAAACTGCCAGGAATAGCAAAACGTAAATCATCATAACTTTTGCATCCAGACTCCGATTTTGATGATCTTGGGATTGTTTCGAAGATAGTAACGAGCTCTACAAGATCATGAAGGGAACCATCATATTCCAGCAAGGGAGGATAGAACCAAATGATGAAAGGTTTAAACTATTGTAACATCCCAGCATTTAGGAACTAACCAAGGGTAGATTTAGGAATTTGGAATGTTGCATGCATTCATCTGTGAAAATGTGGGTAAATTTTTTGCCAAATAAAAACCTAAAGTGATCAAGGTTTCTTTCATACTTGGAGATTAGGTTTAGTCTTAAAGGATGATTGCTATAGACTTTGATATGATCTCTGTGGAATTATGTGTTTTGAAAAATGAAAATTGAATTTAAAACATTGAGTGTTTGAATTATAATTCAAAAGGATTTTTTAATAATGTTTGAATCTTGATTTAATTAAGAGTTAACCAATATAACTCAAACTTTGTCTAAACAAAGCAATTAAGAATATGAATATCTATTTCATATTTTCATTCAATAAATAAGTTACAAAAATGTAACTTATAAAAATCATCCACAATTTTTACAATAGTAAATAAATGAAGAATAATATTTATTCATTGATAATAGTATAATCTTTATTACAAAATAATAAAATGAAGATTACAAAAGAATAGAACTAAAATTACAAAAAAATAAAGAACATTACATTAGACTATTCTATAAAGAAAAATAAACAAAAATCTTCATCTTCAAATCTGTACCTACAAAATAAACAGAAACTGAATAGGAAAAGGAAAGCTAGGATTAGCATTGTTTTACTATCAGACTTGTTAGTGAAGTGCACTGATCAAGGTTCATCATGGAGTAAACTTATAAAAGGGGCAAGTTTCACCAATATGAAAGAATGTATCTTTCATAATTTTAAGCCAGAAATCAAATGACAGCAAGGAGGGGCAAGTTTCACCAGCCAAGTAAAAGTAATCAGATCAAAGTAACTTTCAAAATTCTGAACATATCCACATATGTGCAGCAAGCACACAAGCAGCACACACACCAAACTGCATGGTGTGTGCTGTCAACACCACAGCAGCAGCACAACCAAACAAAACTCCCAACACAGCCGTGGGAAAATCAATTCCCACACCATTCCATTGCTTTTACACACCAAGCACAGCAGCCAGCAGCTACACCAAGCCAAAGCCAAGCTAGATCAAACCAACCAAAAACCAAGAGCACATCACCAAGATGGTGACATAAGGAGGGGGAATATCAGGTGGATAGCAAGAACAAGGTCAAGCCATCAGGATCAGGAGATGATGGGCTAGATCAAGGACAAGCCAGGAGCTGGATATACCAGGGGAGCACAAGATCAACCACAAGATCAAGCTACCACAAGATCCACCACTAGCAACCACAACATCAAGTGACAGTGGTGAGTAAGTAGACCATCACATGATCTATCTATCTAAGATTAGACAAGCATAAATGATCTGTATCACATTCAAACTCTCAGAAATCACCCAAGTGGGGTGAATCCATCACTGAGGTTTTAAACTCTAAAAGCAAACAGAAAAGCATAAGGATCCAACTAAATCTTAGAAAAACATCATTGATTTAGCTATCAAGCTATACTTTCTCTCAAGAATGAATATAGCTAAGATTTAATTTCTAGACATATCTCTAAGACAAGAGTAGAACCTTAGAATCTAATCTTATGGATCTATCTAAGTTATCAAGATTACAAGCATCTTTTCCCAACTTTGATTCAAGCAATAACAGTTGGTATCACTATCAGAATCAATTCATGTGAACCAATTAGATAGAGGTCTAAATCCCTAAACCTCAGACCAACATCATTGGTCTTAGGGATTTAAGAAAGGAAGATTTCTACTTATCTTGAAAGCCAAACTCATTTTAAGCTGGGACCAACCCAAACAATGAATTAGAATCTAACTTGTGTGCCATACAAAGTGGGTTTCACAAGAACAATTCTATATTAATCAGATTAAGCATTCAATCTTCACAGATACAATCAACCAGTTATAAATAATTTTCCTGTTCTTAAACCCAGGAATCATAAACAGGATATTCATATATATATATATGCCTTCACTGTAAGAGACCATTGTGATCTTAAACCACACATGAATTCTCAAGCCAGCAGTACTAAGACAGTAACTTCATCACACCATACCCACTGTCATTAATCAAGTAATGACAGTGGTAAGTTATCCAAACCACTAGCTTTACCAAGTAGTGTTTCCAGTACAATTTTACCCTCTAAATCATATGAGATTTAACCATGGAATCATCAGCAGTAAGCCACTAGCATCACCACATCTAATCATCAACCATAAGCCATAGCGCTAATCACCACTTAACATATTCAGAGATCATCAACACATGATCTAATTCATCAGTATCTAATCAACAGCAGGGTATGAACCCTAAACAGAACCAAGAACCCTAATCATAACAAGACAGTGACCAGAAAGATCACCACCAAACATCTAGCAGAGGATGACTTAACACAGAGCAGCATGAGAGGAGAGGGAGCACTCACCAAAGGTCCTCGCTGAAGAATAGAAGAGGAAGTAGAAGGTCCGACGACCATGGCGGCACGGGGAGCACCCCATGGGGGACGCTACAACCCATACGGCGCCACAGCGGCGACCTTAGTCACGCCCAGGGGCGAGGTGAATCACCACAGAGCGCGACAGCAACAGCGGAACCAGGATCAACGCCAATCCCAAACCCTAGGGTTCGGGACGGCATCGATCTGTCACAGGAGAGCTCCATGTCCAAATCCAGTTGGACAGGAGGGAAGAGCAGAATAGACAATCCCTTCCTGCACCGCGGCGGTGGCCATGGCGGTCCACGACGACTGGAATCACCGGTGGCGACATCACCGACCATGGGGTCGGGGATAGAGGAGGAGAGGAGTGAGCTCGAGGGTGAGAGATAGCGAGTGAGTGGGCTGAGTTGTAAGATCCCTCCTTTATAAAGTAAAAGGATCCCTGTGATTGCAATGCTAGTCCCTGGATCATTGCTAGCATCCACAGTTTAAGATGAAGTACACAGATACAAAGGTCATTTATTACATCCATTCCAGAGATAAACATAGTCTTTACAACTCAAAGGCCACAGGCCTATTACAAGAGTTTGAATAAGTAAATAAATATAAGTCTTCATCTTCATGTGCCACAGGCAAACATGTTGAGTGTAGACTCATGACACCTAATCCTCATCAGAGTAACCTGCAACATCACAAGTTACATCCACAGTGAGTCAATACTTTGGAATAGTATTGGCAAGTGATACCTTAGTATATTTTAAGTGGACTAGACACTATATGCAAATTTGGCTAAGTGTAGCTTGGCTTGCTTTGCTCAAAATAGGTTTTTCCTATTAGTTGAAATCACTAAGTTTTTCTTTATCAAAACTTTTCCCAAGGAACCACCAATAGACATTGAGGTCCTTCACCCTTGTTCACCCACAAATTTTTACTTAGAAATTGGGATGAGGAGATTCTTGATAGCTTCCATGCCTTCATGCTCAAGTTGTCCATTGCCATGGACTTGGCTAAGTACTTAGATTTTTCCATCTGCAGAGGTTGTGCACTTTCCCCACCAGACTTGGTTTCACCAAGACAAGACCTTTTAGAAGCCTTCCCTTAGACCAAATGGACGCGCTCCAACCTATCATTCCCACTACCACCAACTGTCCAAATGGATAAGTTCTAGCAACTTATGTGATCCAGGCAGAGCCCATATTGCCAAGTGGCTGCACTAGAAGCTTCTTAACACTTGGCCTCTAAAATCTCTTTATTCCTGGGTGGCTTACCACAAGTGAGATACAGAAGGTAAACCATAGCCATGGGCCTTGTGTAACCACTCAACCAAAACCACCAATCAAGTCCCTTTCCACCCAGGTGATTCATTGACTTAGTTGTTTTATTAAGCTAAACAAAGTCCAAAGACTTAGAAATATTTTCATCATAGCATGTATATTTCACCAACCCTTGTTTGCTACTAGCTAGGCTAAGCATGGCATAGATAGTAACTTAACTTAGAAATTTCCTAGCAATTCTACAACTACTTAGGATTTCCCAACATGGCATATAGGCAAAATAATAACATGCAAGACTTAGCAAAATATTTCTAATGCTTAGTATAAAATATAGGGATAGAAATATTCATGAAGTACCACTTTCCTTCGTAGTTGGGAGAGTAGCACTCTTCACAACCACAATCACTAACACCAAAGTCTACATAAAGAATGGTAGCAACAAATTACACACAAAACATATACAAACAAACAAAAATATATGCATGCATGCAAAATGCTAAGTGATGATTTTTTTAAAACACAACCAAGCAAGTGCATAGTACTGAATCAACCATTTTTAAATCAAACATTATTTCATGTGGTGGAAAAATGTTTTTAGCAAAGCAACAATTTTATATTGTTCACCAAATAAGTTTTTAAACCTCAAAACTTGGTTTTTAGGGTCAGTAGGTTTGAATCAACACATTTTCCAAAGGTTTTTCTCAAAAAAACATTTCCATAACAAAATCAATATTTTTATTTGACTAGAAATGAGCTAATTCAATTATTCAATCCTAATCTTCACAAAATACATTTTTAAATCCATGGGTTGGTTCCTAGGGTCAGTAGGTTCACAACAAATCATTTTGCAAAGATTTCAACCCCAAAATCATTTTGGAATAAATTTTATATCCTAAACAAGCATACACAAGTTTCTGCAAAAACAAACATTTTACCAGAAGCTTTTTACTAAACAAGGTGCATGGTTGGCTAGGGCTTGTTTTTATGAATCCATTGATATAAAATTTTCAAATTTTGGACGTGTGGATCAAAAGTTATGGATTTTTCAAATTTGCATACAAATCAGATTCTAATTCTGTTTTAAACAGATCCAGTGCCACGCGGCGCAATACTACTGGTCGGTACGGTTCGCACGGATCGGCCTCTGGGAGGTGTTGGATCTAAACAGATCACGCGGCTCAGACTCAAACTTAACCCTTCGTTACAATCTAATCTCAACCAGACGATTTCGATCTAACGGCTACAGCGAGGCTACCCTCTCAAGGCCAAGATAGAGACCTTGACCACTAGCGTTGAGGAATACAAGACCGCGATGGAGAACGCAGGTCTTACCTTTGTCGAGGAGGATATTGATGCCGAGGATTAGATTTGACTACTCGTTTATCTTTTGTTATCGTACTTGTTATTTGAGAACTTGTTATTTGACCATCCGACATGTGGATGGCTTGTTATTTGTGTGTGTTTTACTTTGTGAACTTGTTATTTTGTTGTTGAACCTTTATCTTAGTGTTGCATGCTTGTGTTTGCTTACGTGATGTAATGTGCATGAGAGCATCTATGGGTATCTCAATCTTATCTCTATTTGAACAAACCACAGATGCCTCCCCGTCGTGCAAACCCCAACCCCAACAACAACAACAACAACAACAACATCACTCCAGAAATGCAACAAATGATGACCGCTCAAACTCAGCTAATGCAGATGATGATGACGTTCATCCAGAACCAAAACAACAACAACAACAATAACAACAACAATAACAACAATAACAACAACAACAACCCACCGGGTTTTGATATGCTTACCAGGTTCTTGAGATTGAGGCCAGCAAAGTTCTCAGGGACGACTGATCCCATGGTGGCCAATGATTGGCTACGTTTTGTGAACAAGGACTTGGTAACCGTGGGCTGTACGGATGCTGAAAAGGTCAGATTTGCAGCACATTTGCTGGAAGGACCAGCCGCCACTTGGTGGGACAACTTTCAGATCACCACTCCCATAGGTGAAGTGACATGGGCTATCTTTGAGGATGGCTTTCGCACTGCTCATATCTCATCTGGGGTGATGAGTCTGAAAAAGAAAGAGTTCCACAATCTGAAGCAGCGCCATTGCAGCGTGGCTGAATATATTGAGGAGTTCAACAATATGGCGCGATATGCACCGGATGAAGTTGACACCGACGCTAAGAGAAAGGAAAAATTTCTTGAAGGCTTGAATGATGAGCTGAATCTGCAGTTGGCTGTGGCATATGTTCCCACTTATCAGTCGCTCTGTGACAAGGCTGCTATTTTGGAGAACAAAATGAAGCAAGTGGAGAGTAGAAAGAGAAAGCACTCCGACAAGCATAGCTCGGGATTGTGTCACAAACGATCTCATTATGATGACAGCGGAAGCTCAGGATCCCACAAGCATGGGAAATTCAACAAGCACCACAACCACAACCATCATGACAACAAGCATCACCGTAGTCATGACAATGACAAGTATAAGAACCACAAGGGTGGGTACAAGAGTCACCACAGTGGTAATGGAAGTGGAAGTGCAAGTCAGCCTGTTAAGAGAGACATTAGTCAGGTTGAATGCTTCAAATGCAAGAAGATGGGGCATTATGCAAATAACTGCCCAGAAAAGAAAGTTGAAGGACCCAACAAACGCAACCCTTTTCAGAAGGGACAGGTGAACCACATCAGTGTGGAGGAGATCTATGAGGAGCCTGATGCTGTTGCTGGTAAGTTCAGACTCAATTCTATTCCAGCATTTGTTCTTTTTGATACTGGAGCATCGCATTCATTCATATCAAAATCATTTGTTGATAGAAATGGGTTTCCAACTAAAAACATTGGGTGTCCAATAAAAGTTAGTTCTCCGGGTGGAGATATGATAGTAAGTCTTGGATGCCGGGATCTAGTAATAGAGTTTGGAAAGCATAAATTTCCAGTGAGTCTGATAATCCTAGATTCCCAAGGTCTGGACGTAATATTGGGAATGGATTGGATGGCTAAGTATGAAGGAGTACTAGATTGTGCTAATCGTACTATTGCACTCACAACCCCAGAAAGAAGACGGATTAAATTCAAGTCCAACTTTGAATCTAAACGAAGTAAGCTAAATTCTCTTAAGGGGGTTAGCATGGACAGTGTGCCAATTATGAGCGAGTATCCGGATGTGTTTCCGGAAGAATTGCCGGGAATGCCACCAGATAGAGATGTCGAGTTTCTAATAGATTTGGTACCAGGATCTGGACCAATAGCAAAGAGACCTTATAAAATGTCAGTTGATGAACTGAAAGAACTCAAGAAACAACTTGGAGAACAGTTGCAGAAAGGATTTATTCAACCAAGTTCTTCATCTTGGGGAGCCCCAGTTTTGTTCGTGGAGAAGAAAGATAGAAGTCAAAGGTTATGCATAGATTACCGTTCACTCAACGAGGTAACTATCAAGAACAAATACCCTTTGCCTAGAATCAATGACTTGTTTGATCAGCTAGAAGGAGCATGTGTATTCTCAAAGATTGATCTCCGGTCAGGATATTTTCAACTCAAGATAAGAGAACAAGACATACCTAAGACAGCGTTCACTACAAGGTATGGATTGTATGACTATACCATAATGCCTTTTGGTTTGACCAATGCTCCAGCATACTTCATGAATATGATGAACAAGGTGTTCATGGAATTTCTTGACAAGTTTGTTGTCGTTTTCATCGATGACATCTTAGTCTACTCCAAGAGCAAAGAAGAGCATGAAGGACATTTGCGTTTGATACTTGAGAAGTTAAGAGAGCATAAACTTTATGCCAAATTCAGCAAGTGCGAATTCTGGTTGAATGAAGTTGGATTTCTTGGTCATGTTATGACAAAGGATGGTGTAGCAGTTGATCCTGCTAAAGTTTCAGCTATGACTGAATGGGAATCTCCCAAGTCCGTGAAAGAAGTTCGTAGTTTCCTTGGCTTAGCAGGTTACTACAGAAGGTTCATTGAGAATTTCTCAAAGGTTGCTAAGCCTGTGACTGAATTGCTAAAGAAAGACAAGAAGTTTGCTTGTCCTGAAGGTTGTGAACTCAGCTTTCAGGAATTGAAGAAGAGACTGGTGACAGCACCCGTCTTGTGTCTGCCAGATTTGGAAAAAGATTTCCAAGTATATTGTGATGCATCTCATCAGGGTTTGGGAGCAGTACTTATGCAAGACGGTAAAGTTGTAGCTTATGCCTTGAGACAACTCAAAACTCATGAAGTGAACTATCCTACTCATGATTTAGAGTTAGCCTCTGTTGTCCATGCACTAAAAACATGGAGGCACTATCTTTTGGGAAAGCGTTGTGAAGTGTTCACAGATCACAAGAATTTGAAGTATATCTTCACCCAGAAGGAAATCAATATGAGAAAAATAAGATGGCTAGAACTTATCAAGGACTATGACTTGAGTTTGCAATACCACCCCGGTAAAGAAAATGTTGTAGCAGATGCTCTAAGTCGTAAGGTTTTTGTGAATGGCCTTACCAAAGGAGAAGTTGCCTATGAAATTGAACTGCCAAAATCTCTGTCAGCTATCCATAATGTGTTTCATGTGAGTCAACTTAAGAAATGTCATCCAGAAATGGAAGAAACTTCTTTGAAGGATACTATACCTTTGGAGGAGGTTCAATTGGAAAGTGATCTCACTTATGAAGAGAAGCCTATCAAGATTCTTGAGACTGCAGAAAGAGTCACACGGACTAAAACTATCAAGTTCTGCAAAGTGCAGCGGAATCATCATTCCGAAGAGGAAGCAACATGGGAAAGAGAAGATGATCTTCGGAAAGACCACCCTCACCTATTTGCTAGCCAAACCGAATCTCGAGGGCGAGATTCACCTTAAGGGGGTTAGATTTGTAACATCCCTAAAATCATGTTTCAAACTCATGCATATCATCCATGCATCCATGATCATATAGAGTTCATTTCAAACAAACAATTCAAAAACAAGAGCATATGAGCTCATTATTTTATGTGATCATCATTTGAAACAAATGCTACTCTTACTATGAGAGGTTGTTGTTCATGAAACCAAATCTTGTGCCTTATTGCTTTCAGAATGAGTTGCTAGATTGCTAAGGTTTAAACCAAAATTTCAAAGCAAATACAATTTGAAAACCAATTTCAAAACCAATATGAAACAAGTCCTATGTCACTGTTTATATTATTTTTCCAAAAATGACCAAGCCAATTCAAAGTGACCACATGGTTTTATGCCTAGAATTGTGACTGTTGCACACTGCAAAAATCCTGAAAAGATTTGAATTCAAATAGAGTTTAAATTCATTTGAAAATCATTCCAGAAAATCAAATTAGAAAAAGAAAAGGAATAAAGAAAAGGAAAAGGGTCGGCGCTACTATTCTGGCCCAACAGAGAAACCAGCCCAGCTAGCCCACCCGGGTTTTCCCTCTCTCTCTCACGCACAGACGCACCCAGCGAGTCGCTGATGCCAGGACCCCACACCCCTTCTGTTCCTCTCGCAGACAACTGGGCCCTCTCCACGTCGACTCCTTCTTCCCCAAATCTCGCGCGCAGACGCCGTCGCCGCTGGCCGTTGCTGCGTTGATTCCGCGGCGTAATTGCCATTGATTCACCAGGCGTTTCTTGTCGAGCCTCTTCCTACTTAAACCCCTCCCCACTCCGCTCCATTCCCCTCACTCAATTTTCTCTCCACGCCACCAGGCTGCTCGCAACTCGCCAAACACCGCCGCAGCTCCGACGATCTCCGGCAGCAAATTCCGGTGAGTCCCGACCGCCCCTGTGCCTCTGATTCAAACGAGTGTGTCCAGCATGACCTCGTGCATCTTCTGATACCCTTTGCTTTCCTGCTTGTGACCCAGGACGCTGTCCCCGTTTGTTCCCGCAAACGACCGAGCCGCCACTCAACTTCGGCGACCGATTACGGTAAGCATAGCGCGCCCCTTGATCTCTCTCGCTTACGAGGTTGTTCGCCACCATCTTGCGCATATCCTAAACCATCTGGTTCGTGCTAGGGCGACGCGGAACCTCGGCAACGACTTCGACAGCAACCACCTGACGCCGTGCACGACTCCAACGAGCTTCCTCAGGCACTACAGCACGCCCCTTGACCAGCCACCTCCACCTTGAGCATCAGCAACTCTCTGCGATTCCGGTAAGCCCCCTCCCCTTCTCCTACATGACCTAGAACACCAGCTCCGCCACTGACAGAGGCGCCGCCGCCTGTCGCCGCCGCCAGCGCCGCCACTAGATGGTCAGGCTGCTCAGGAACGTTGGATCCAGATCGTGCGGATAGGATAGAACACGAGCGAAGCGGTAAGATTGCATCTGAGCTGAGCGATTAAGTTAGATCCTACGGCGCGGAAGCTCGATCCGACGCGGAGCGGTATCGGCCAGTAAAATTAAGACGCGTGGCAGTGAGTTAGGTTTAAAACAGAATTTGAATCTGATTTAGATTCAAAATTGATTTGGCTATAACTTTTGATCCCCACGTTAGAATTTGACAAATTTTATACCGTTGGAATCAGGAGAACAAGCCCTTTCTAAATATGAAATGTGTTTAATGTTAAGCTTCCGTTAAAAAGGTTTTATTTGCAGAAACTTGTGTAGGGATTATTTGAGTATAGGAATTGTTTAGGAATTGTTTTTAATGTTAAATAAATTTGGTTTGGCAAGTTTTTGACTTGTTTAGGATTCAGTACTCTCCCAACTACCAAGGCAAGTGGTACTTCATGAATATTTCTATCCCTATATTTTATACTAAGCATTAGAAATATTTTGCTAAGTCTTGCATGTTATTATTTTGCCTATATGCCATGTTGGGAAATCCTAAGTAGTTGTAGAATTGCTAGGAAATTTCTAAGTTAAGTTACTATCTATGCCATGCTTAGCCTAGCTAGTAGCAAACAAGGGTTGGTGAAATATACATGCTATGATGAAAATATTTCTAAGTCTTTGGACTTTGTTTTTCTTAATAAAACAACTAAGTCAATGAATCACCTGGGTGGAAAGGGACTTGATTGGTGGTTTTGGTTGAGTGGTTACACAAGGCCCATGGCTATGGTTTACCTTGTGTATCTCACTTGTGGTAAGCCACCTAGGAATAAAGAGATTTTAGAGGCCAAGTGTTAAGAAGCTTCTAGTGCAGCCACTTGGCAATATGGGCTGTGCCTGGATCACATAAGTTGCTAGAACTTAGCCATTTGGACAGTTGGTGGTAGTGGGAATGATAGGTTGGAGCGCGTCCATTTGGTCTAAGGGAAGGCTTCTGAAAGGTCCTGTCTTGGTGAAACCAAGTCTGGTGGGGAAAGTGCACAACCTCTGCAGATGGAAAAATCTAAGTACTTAGCCAAGTCCATGGCAATGGACAACTTGAGCATCAAGGCATGGAAGCTATCAAGAATCTCCTCATCCCAATTTCTAAGTAAAAATTTGTGGGTGAACAAGGATGAAGGACCTCAATGTCTATTGGCGGTTCCTTGGGAAAAGTTTTGACAAAGAAAAACTTAGTGATTTCAACTAATAGGAAAAACCTATTTTGAGCAAAGCAAGCCAAGCTACACTTAGCCAAATTTGCATATAGTATCTAGTCCACTTAAAATATACTAAGGTATCACTTGCCAATACTATTCCAAAGTATTGACCCACTGTGGCTGTAACTTGTGATGTTGCAGGTTACTCTAATGAGGATTAGGTGCCATGAGTCTACACTCAACATGTTTGCCTGTGGCACATGAAGATGAAGACTTATATTTATTTACTTATTCAAACTCTTGTAATAGGCCTGTGGCCTTTGAGTTGTAAAGACTATGTTTATCTCTGGAATGGATGTAATAAATGACCTTTGTATCTGTGTACTTCATCTTAAACTGTGGATGCTAGCAATGATCCAAGGACTAGCATTGCAATCACAGGGATCCTTTTCCTTTATAAAAGAGGGATCTTACAACTCAGCCCACTCACTCGCTATCTCTCACCCTCGAGCTCACTCCTCTCCTCCTCTATCCCCGACCCCATGGTCGGTGATGTCGCCACCGGTGATTCCAGTCGTCGTGGACCGCCATGGCCACCGCCGCGGTGCAGGAAGGGATTGTCTATTCTGCTCTTCCCTCCTGTCCAACTGGATTTGGACATGGAGCTCTCCTGTGACAGATCGATGCCGTCCCGAACCCTAGGGTTTGGGATTGGCGTTGATCCTGGTTCCGCTGTTGTTGTCGCGCTCTGTGGTGATTCACCTCGCCCCTGGGCGTGACTAAGGTCGCCGTTGTGGCGCCGTATGGGTTGTAGCGTCCCCCATGGGGTGCTCCCCGTGCCGCCATGGTCGTCGGCCCTTCTGCTTCCTCTTCTATTCTTCAGCAAGGACCTTTGGTGAGTGCTCCCTCTCCTCTCATGTTGCTCTGTGTTAAGTCATCCTCTGCTAGATGTTTGGTGGTGATCTTTCTGGTCACTGTCTTGTTATGATTAGGGTTCTTGGTTCTGTTTAGGGTTCATACCCTGCTGTTGATTAGATACTGATGAATTAGATCATGTGTTGATGATCTCTGAATCTGTTAAGTGGTGATTAGCGCTATGGCTTATGGTTGATGATTAGCTGTGGTGATGCTAGTGGCTTACTGCTGATGATTCCATGGTTAAATCTCATATGATTTAGAGGGTAAAATTGTACTAGAAACGCTACTTGGTAAAGCTAGTGGTTTGGATAACTTACCACTGTCATTACTTGATTAATGACAGTGGGTATGGTTGTAACTGTGGATGCTAGCAATGATCCAGGGACTAGCATTGCAATCACAGGGATCCTTTTCCTTTATAAAGGAGGGATCTTACATGAGTTGAGCCAGAACCTTTCGGGGTGGCTGTTTTGACTATGCCTAATGGGCCACAAGGGCCCAATAAGAATAAGCCAGCCCAAAAACCTTTAAGTTCTGTTTTAATAATTGGAAAAGACCAAAATTCCCTTGAACTTAAATAAATTCTATAAAATAAAATAAAAGTCCAAAAATTATAAATAAAATATTTCTGGATTCACAATAATCCAAACTATCCAAATAAATTAAGAGATAAAATTTTGGACATATAAATTTTGTAATTTATATATTTCTTATGGAATTTCCAAAATTAATGAAAGATGATAAAAATAAATTAAAATCACTTTCATCATATATTAATATTGTAGTATTTTACAAAAATACTAAACAAATATTTAATAACAATTTTTCATATTTAAGTGATAATTCTTAAAAGAATTATTAAATCAATAAAATTTAAATAAATGGGAAATAAAATAAAATAATACAAAATTCTATTATAAATATTAAAAATTAATATTTATAAACCCTTTATTATTAAAAAGAATTTTTATAATAATGGGGAGAATGCATATCAAGTTAAATGATGCATTACATTACTTTGCATAATCATTTTGCTTCTTTAAATATTGTCCTTACCGGGCAATAATGATGTTTTTGTAGACATAGAAGCTCAAGGTCCAGTGCAAGCATCAGAATTCACTACCTTGCCATCACAAGGAAAGTTCATCACTTGCTCATATCCTTTGAAGAGTCTTTATCAAAGTATTTGCAAATTTTGTGTTATCATATATACTCTAAAGAAAGAAAATATTATTTTCACAAATAAAGAAATCATGAAGATCATCCTAAAGTGATGATATAATGGATCAATAGAACTTAAAGTTGTATTTGCAACAAAGATGATCAATTAGGGACTTACTAACCCCTAACATCAGTGATTCCAGTGCCGTATATTACGCGTTAGCCATGAGATTTGGAATGGGACAGAGAAGTCAGCTTTATCTTCTTCCTCTCACATGAAGCCGGATGTGCAGGTCGTGGCTGTTATCCTCGTAGCGTGCATATTAATCGGTAATTCATAGAGGATATGCAGCATATGGGTGGGAACCCTCATCGTCCCACGATAGTTCTGGCATCTAACGGTTTGTACAAACCATTGCCGTAATTCATTATGTGGGCATGGTGCACACCAAGGAGGCATGCAAGGTCATGAAGGGGGCAGTGATTGGCTTGGACCAACTACTGGGCCCCACATCATGGAATTGTGGACGAGAAAGTACGCCCGGTTGTGCAATAAGGAGTTGATCTCTCATGGGTAAAGTAACGCACCTCTGCAGAGTGTAAGAATTGTAACTTGTTACTCCCTATTCCGGGAAGGAGCTACGAACGCGGCAGGAAAGGAACTCCATGAAAGTTCTGGTCAACCTATGAAGGTTGATTGTCATAGATTTTTATAATAAAATCAATCTTTGAAGAAAGATTTACAAAAACTGCATAGTGCCAAGGACTTATAGTCCGAGGTGGTAGTTAGAGCATCAAACTTCCCACCTTGCATATAATAAACTTGTTGGGTAACGCTGTTACTCATTCTTTCCTTTGATCCCTTGCTTAGACTCTGAGGATTCCGAAGACGTTCCAATGTATGCAGCTGAATGTCAAGAAGATGTGTTCTACAAGGAGCCTGACCAGTCAGGAGGTGTTGAAGGAGTGGATTACGAAATCCGCTATGGTGTTGATGATAACGAGTCCAACTAAGTACCTAGTTAGTAGTAACCAACGGAGCCGAGTAGCATGAACTCTATAGAATAAGCTGCTGAGCTCAACTCCTAGTTTGAGTTGTTATCTTTAAATTCCGCTAAAACACTTTATATTCTAGTTTGTAAGTTGAAACCTTTTGAAGTCTTGAACTTCTGGTATTGTAATAATAATAATGTGTGAATGTTTGTAATATTGACCCGCAATATTTCTGTTGTACCACTCTAAGGGATGTGATATTGACGGAACGGTGTTCTGTAGGTGTCATGTCAATGACTATAGTGTACTACACATGCAGTGGTATGCTGGGTCACCGTAGTTGGTATCAGAGCAAATTGCTTTGACCTTAGGTTGGAAACCTAGTAAAGGGTATTACCTGTAGGAAAGTTGAGCAACGATAAAGAATTCTCTAAAAGTAATATAATGGGTATTCAAATGAGAATATTCCGTTAAATGTTTTAGTGCGATAATTCTTTGTTATGATGCAATATATTATTGGTTACTAATCAAAAATTATTTTTCTGATATACAGAGCTATGGCACCAAAGTTTCCAAAACAAACTTTGGTAAGGAAAGAGGAGACTCTTGATGATTATCAAGGATCATTCACAGACCAACTTCGTCAACTTTTAAGGATCTTTAGTTGTCCAACTAGAATTCAGTGAATATTATCACTTACCTTGATGGCCGGATGTTATCCAAGTATCGTGTGAGTATCCAACTTCGAGAGGAGCTTGGATTATATCACGATCTACCTATAGGTGAAGGTAGGAGTCATTTAGCAGCATATCATGTTGCGGTTGTGGAGGCGATAGCTAATATCCGGCAGCATAAAACCAAGGATTTATAAGGTAGCCCATTCTCTGTGATACCTCATGATTCTATAGACTCGGGGCCTATACCGGATCATCTTACTTTGGTTAAGAAGCATCCTAAGTTAGCTTCCAAGTTTATGGATAGATATCGAACACTCGCCGCGTCTTTTTACAAGACACATCAAGTGATTGTTGAAGATAAGAATGACATGTTAGAGGATCTAACTGATCCGGAAAGGAGGAAGCAGTTAGCATTCCAGTTAGAGAAGGAAGCAGGTAGTAGTGCAACACCTATCTTTAAGGATATACCTATAGATCCTGAATATTTTATACCATATCCTTATTCACCAAGACCTGAACCTATACATGATCCTATGATGGATATGAGATATGCAGTACCATAAGGTTCAGAGGATGATTCTGACTCAGAACTTCCTATTGAGAATTTTGATGGTTGGAGAAGGGGATTATATGAAGGATCTCATGAACATCAGATGTCCACAGATGGTTCTGACAGGAATGTTGGACAATCTAGCTGGATGGGTGCAAGGATTAACCCTAGTAACAGTAGTAGAAATGCCATGTCGATAGATAAGAAGGATGAAGAAGAAGATCCCGAGGAGAGAGTGTTTGAATCATCAACATCTTCTCAAAACCCAGGAAATATACATTATCCAGTGTTTAACTATGTTGCCCAAAGGAGCACCTGGGGAGTAGCAGGATCTGCGTATCCTGTTGACAACTCAAGGAATGAAACTCAGGAGATGCAAACGAGAGATAATATTGAATATGTTTCTGAAGACTTTTCAGCTGAGCTAGAGGGAGTCAATGCGCTTAGGTTGAGTAATGACTCAAGTCCTGACACTTCAGATACAGAGTACGTTCCTTCTGGAAGGCCATTTGTTCCACAAATTGTGCGACGAGCAACACGTCATCACGGTTGGACATCAGGCATGTATGATGAGCGTAGTTACTACTAGAAGGAGGCATCTAGTTAGTGATATCAAGTACCGTGTTTTGTACTCCAAGAAATAATATAGTTAGATAAATAAGGTAGTGTTGTGATTATACCTATATGGTATATATTGTAATGACTTTGTATTATTATGATATTATGTAGAATATGTGAAATGCTTATTTGGATTTTATTTGGATCTTTATTGTGTGACTAGTTCTGTGCGTAAAGTCAAGCTCAGAACACATGTGCATAATGTAATTATGAGTATTCGCTTTAAGTTGCAGGACTAGAGGGTCATGGATACGGGTGTAGAAATCAAAACTGAGCAGCAGCGGATGAAGCGAGAGGCCAAGGAGAAGGCCGATGCAGATGCAGAAAATCAGGGAGCATTGCCACCACCACCACCACCAATGAGGCCATTAATGGAGCAGAACTTTATGCAGTGCATGCAAATGATGCAAGAGACCAAGAACAAGTTCATGGAAGAGTTGCTGGGACGAGTAAATCAGAGGGCACCTGAAGGTGGAGGAGTGAGTCTATCTGACTTCGAGAATGCAAGGCCTTTACCTTTTGGATCAGCTCCTAAACCAATGGATGCAGAGGATTGGCTAGCAGATACAGAAAGGAATCTGAAAACTGTAGGTTGCAATGATGAGGAGAAATTGAGGTATGCAACTCATCTTCTGACTGGACCTGCAGCATCATGGTGGGAGAATCAGTTGGCTATGCTACAACCAGGACGGGAGTTCACCTGGGAGGAGTTTAAGCAGAGATTCCGTGAATATCATGTTCCGGAAAGTGTTATGGAGTTGAAGCGGAGAGGATTTGAGGAGCTTCAGCAGGGATATACTAGTGTCATGAAGTACATCCGGGAGTTTAGTCAATTGTCTCGTTATGCTGAGGAGGATGTTAACACTGAAGAGAAACGGAAGAAACGTTTTTTGCGTGGGTTCAACCCATTTGTGAAAATGCAGCTAAGGATAGCTAATAAGCAAACTTATCAGCAGTTGCTGGATGCAGCCATTACTTTTGAAGATGATTACAAGAATGTCCAAGAGGATAGGAGGAAGAGAGCCAAGAAGGAAACCAAGAGAATTCAGGCAAGCAAAACTAAACCCAACCTGGAGTTCAAACCTCAGAACAGGAACTATGGCAACAACAACAATAACAACAACAATAACAAGGGCAGTGGTGGAAATCAATCCAATCCGAGAAGGAATGTTATTTGTAACAATTGTGGAATTCCAGGGCATTTCCAGAGGGAATGCAAAAAGCCTGTAGTGATCTGTTACGGTTGTGGTCAGAAGGGGCATATCAAGCCCGATTGTCCGAGAAAACCACCAGGAGGTTGGCCTACCAAGGGAGGAGGACAAGCCAGTGGAGGAAATGGACAGCCTAATAAAGGAGGAAATAATGGCAAGAACAACAATGGCAAGAGGAACCGACCTACCGGGAGACTGAACTGTGCAACCCTTGAAGAGGTGTATAATTCGGAGCATGCAGTGATAGGTACGCTCAATATCCTTACCGATCCTGGCAAAGTTCTATTTGATACTGGTGCAACTACTTCATTCATTTCTGAAGAATTTTGTGATAAGTTCGGGATTAGAAGGGCAACGTTAGAAAGTCCTATGATCGTAGTTACGGCAGGGGGAAACGTGATTGTACGCCACAAACAACAAGATCAGGTTATCTCGATTTGTGGTTGTACATACTTCGCAGACCTTTATGTGATTCCTTTGAAGGGAATTGCAGTAGTGCTGTGAATGGATTGGATGATGGAACACAGAGCTCAGATAAACTGTGAGGAGAAAACTGTCTCAATCAAAACTCCAAGGGTAGCAAGGATAGTGTACCAAGAACATAAGCACAGTCACATTATAGTGGATCTGCAGTTGAACGCGATGAAAGAGGTCAAATTGGAAGATATTCCTATAGTAAATGAGTTTCAAGATGTTTTTCCAGCAGAGCTACCAGGAATGCCACCAGACCGGGAGATAGAGTTCACTATTGATCTAATTCCTAGTACTGCACCAATAGCTCAAGCACCATATAAAATGGGACCCAAAGAGTTAAAAGAACTCAAAGAGAAAACTGATGAGTTAGTCAGAAAAGGATTTATTCAGGAAAGTATATCTCCATGGGGAACACCAGTAATCTTTGTAGATAAGAGATATGGTGGAAGAAGGATGTGTGGAGATTATAGAAATCTGAACAACGTTACTATCAAGAATAAGTATCCTTTACCAAGAATTCAAGATTTGTTTGATCAAGTGAAAGGAGCCAGAGTATTCTCAAAGATCGATTTAAGATCTGGATACCATCAAATAAAAATCAAACCGGAAGATGTTCCAAAGACAGTATTTGTCTCAAGATATGGACACCATGAGTATCTGGTAGTAACATTTGGTTTGACTAATGCACCTACAATATTCATGAATCTGATGAACAAGATCTTCATGCCATATTTGGACAAGTTCGGCATAGTCTTTATTGATGATATTCTGATATATTCCAATGATAAGGAAGAGCATGCTGATCATTTGAGAATAGCATTGCAGACTCTAAGGGAGCACAAACTTTATGCTAAGTTTAGTAAGTGTGAATTTTGGCTAGATGAGGTAGAATTCCTCGGTCATGTGATCAGTAAAGATGGAATTGCTTTAAATCCATATAAAGTTCAGTCAGTACTAGAGTGGACTGCACCGACCAATGTGAAGCAAATTCGAGGTTTCTTAGGAATGGCTGGTTATTATCGGAGATTCATTGAAGGTTTCTCCAAAATAGTCAGACCAATGACCAAATTGTTAAGAAAGAATACACCATTCAATTGGGATGAGAAGTGTGAAGCAAGTTTTCAGGAGTTGAAGACTAGGTTAACCACGGCTCCAATCTTAGCAGTTCCTGAAACAGGGAAAGACTTTACAGTATACTGTGATGCATCTAAAGAAGGTCTAGATTGTGTGTTAATGCAAGATCGGAAAGTGATTTCTTATGGTTCAAGACAACTTAAACCACATGAAGTCAACTATCCAACTCATGATTTAGAGTTAGCAGCAATAGTTTTTGCGCTAAAAGGATGGAGGCATTTTCTTTATGGAGCCATATGTGAGTTATACACTGACCATAAAAGTCTCAAATATTTCTTCACTCAAAAGGAATTGAATATGAGACAGAAGTGTTGGTTGGAACTAATCAAAGATTATGATTAAACAATCAACTATACTCCAGGGAAAGCAAATGTTGTAGTTGATGCTTTAAGCAGAAAGAGTGCAGATATTCAGCCTAGCAATCGGGAGCTACCAAAAGAGTTACAAATGGACTTAGAAAGATTATAGCTTCAATTCATTAGAACAAAGGTTCTTGGAGGATTAGCTACTATGCAGGTAGTTGCAGAGCAGGACAGTGATCTTAAGCATAAAATTTTCAGACATCAAGCAGAAGATCCTTTTATTGCTGAGGAAATTCGGAGGATATCTCAAGGGAAAAAATCAGTTTTTCGCCTTGGAGAATATGAGTCCTTATGGTTTCAAGACCGCACTTGTGTTCCAGATGTGACTGAGATTCGTGATGTCATACTCATAGAAGCACATGAAACATCGTACTCTATACATCCAGGAAGTACTAAGATGTATATGGATTTGAAAGAACTATTCTGGTGGAATAACATGAAAAGGGACATTGCTGAATATGTATCGGAATGTCGTACTTGCCAAAGGGATAAGGCTGAACATCAAAGTCTAGCAGGACCATTACAACCTTTAGAAATTCCTTAGTGGAAGTGGGAGGAAATAGGTATGGACTTTATCACAGGATTGCCCATGACACCTAAACGGAAGGATATGATATGGTTAATTGTGGACAACCTCACTAAGAGTGCACATTTTATTCCGGTAAATCAAAAAGATAATGCCGAGAAGTTAGTTGAAGTTTACGTCAAAGAGATAGTAAGTAAGCATGGAGTACCCAAAAAGATCGTAATTGATAGGGGATCAGTGTTTACTTCAGCATTTTGGAAGAAATTGCATGAAGCACTTGGTTCAAAGTTAGATTTCAGCACGGCCTATCATCCTGAGATAGGGGGTCAAACAGAGAGAACAAATCAGATACTAGAAGACATGTTAAGAGCTTGTGCATTAGATTTTGGAGGTACATGGGAAGATCATCTACGATTGGCAGAATTTTCCTACAATAATAGCTATCAGAGTAGTCTGAAGGCAGCTCCATATCAGGTTCTGTATGGAAGGAAGTGTAGATCACCAATATGTTGGTATGAACCTGGAAGCAGCAAGGAATTTGTTCCATATTATATCAAAGAAATACAAGATATCATTGATAAGATCAGGGATAGAATTAAAATAGCCCAGAGTAGGCAGAAAAGTTATGCTGATCAAAGTCGAAGATCTTGGCATCCATAAGTGGGAGACATGGTATACTTGAAAGTAAGTCCAATGAAAGGAGTGAAAAGGTTCGGAGTTAAAGGAAAATTGAGTCCAAGATACATCGGACCATTCAAGATATTGAGTCAGAATAGAACTATAGCTTATGCTTTAGATTTACCATCAAGATTGGCTCAAGTGCACAATGTTTTCCATGTGTCACAACTTCGTAAATGTTTGAAAGTTCCAGATGATGCAATCACACATCAGGAGATAGAACTACAAGCAGACCTAACCTATGTTGAAAAGCCCTATAAAATTTTGGAAGAAAACTGGAAAAGGTTGAGGAATAGAGAAATTAAATATTGCAAAGTACAGTGGGAACATCACCCTGAAAGGGAAGCCACGTGGGAGAAAGAAGAAGATTTAAGAAAAACCTATCCAGAATTATTCAGGTACATCTCAACAAACTTCGGGACGAAGTTTAATTTAAGGGGGAAGTCTGTAACATCCCAGCATTTAGGAACTAACGAAGGGTTTTAGGAATTTGGAATGTTGCATGCATTCATCTATGAAAATGTGGGTAAATTTTTCGCCAAATAAAAACCTAAAGTGATCAAGGTTTCTTTCATACTTGGAGATTAGGTTTAGTCTTAAAGGATGATTGCTATAGACTTTGATATGATCTCTGTGGAATTATGTGTTTTGAAAAATGTAATTTGAATTTAAAACATTGAGTGTTTGAATCATAATTCAAAAGGATTTTTGAATAATGTTTGGATCTTGATTTAATTAAGAGTTAACCAATATAACTCAAACTTTATCTAAAGAAAGCAATTAACAATATGAATATCTATTTCATATTTTAATTCAATAAATAAGTTACGAAAATGTAACTTATAAAAATCACCCACAATTTTTACAATAGTAAATAAATGAGGAATAATATTTATTCATTGATAATAGTATAATCTTTATTACTAAATAAAAAATGAAGATTACAAAAGAATAGAACTAAAATTACAAAAGAATAAAGAAGATTACATTGGACTATTCTATAAAGAAAAATAAACAAAAATCTTCATCTTCAAATCTGTACCTGCAAAATAAACAGAAACTGGATAGGAAAAGGAAAGTTAGGATTAGAATTGTTTTACTCTCAGACTTGTAAGTGAAGTGCACTGATCAAGGTTCATCATGGAGTAAACTTATAAAAGGGGTAAGTTTCACCAATATGAAAGAATGTATCTTTCATAATTTTAAGCCAGAAGTCAAATGACATCAAGGAGGGGCAAGTTTCATTAGCCAAGTAAAAGTAATCAGATCAAAGTAACTTTCAAAATTCTGTACATATCCACATCTGTGCAGCAAGCACACAAGCAGCGCACACACCAAACTGCATGGTGTGTGCTGTCAACACCACAACAGCAGCACAACCAAACAAAACTCCCAACACAGCCGTGGGAAAATAAATTCCCACACCATTCCATTGCTTTTACACACCAAGCACAGCAGTCGGCAGCTACACCAAGCCAAAGCTAATCTAGATCAAACCAACCAAAAACAAGGAGCACATCACCAAGATGGTGACATAAGGAGGGGGAAGATCAGGTGGATAGCAAGACCAAGGTCAAGACATCAGGATCAGGAGATGATGGGCTAGATCAAGGACAAGCCAGGAGCTGGATATACCAGGGGAGCACAAGATCAACCACAAGATCAAGCTACCACAAGATCCACCACTAGCAACCACAACATCAAGTGACAGTGGTGAGTAAATAGACCATCACATGATCTATCTATCTAAGATTAAACAATCATACATGATCTATATCACATTCAAACTCTCAGAAACCACCCAAGTGGGGTGAATCCATCACTGAGGTTTTAAACTCTAAAAGCAAACAGAAAAGCATAAGGATCCAACTAAATCTTAGAACAACATCATTGATTTAGCTATCAAGCTATATTTTCACTCAAGAATGAATATAGCTAAGATTTAACTTCTAGGCACATCTCTAAGACAAGAGTAGCACCTTAAAATCTAATATTATGGATCTATCTAAGTTATCAACCTTACAAGCATCTTTTCCCAACTTTGGTTCAAACAATAATAGCTGGTATCACTATAAGAATCAATTCATGTGAACCAATTACATAGAGGTCTAAATCCCTAAACCTCAGACCAACATCATTGGTCTTAGGGATTTAAGAAAGGAAGATTTCTACTTATCATGAAAGCCAAACTCATTTTAAGCTGGGATCAACCCAAACAATGAAATAGAATCTAACTTGTGTGCCATACAAAGATGGTTTCAAAAGAACAATTCTATATTAATCAGATTAAGCATTCAATCTTCACAGATACAATCAACTAGTTATAAATCATTTTCATGTTCTTAAACCCAGGAATCATAAACAAGATATTCATATATATATGCCTTCACTGTAAGAGACCATTGTGATCTCAAACCACACATGAATTCTCAAGGCAACATTATTAAGACAGTAACTTCATAACACCATACCCATTGTCATTAACCAAGTAATGACAGTGGTAAGTTATCCAAACCATTAGCTTTACAAAGTAGTGTTTCTAGTACAATTTTACCCTCTAAATCATATGAGATTTAACCATGGAATCATCAGCAGTAAGCCACTAGCATCACCACAGCTAATCATCAGCCATAAGCCATAGCTAATCACCACTTAATAGATTCGGAGATCATCAACACATGATCTAATTCATCAGTATCTAATCAACAGCAGGGTATGAACCCTAAATAGAACCAACAAACCTAATCAGAACAAGACAGTGACCAGAAAGATCACCACCAAACGTCTAGCAGAGGATGACTTAACACAGAGCAGCATGAGAGGAGAGGAAGCACTCACCAAAGGTCCTCGCTGAAGAATAGAAGAGGAAGCAGAAGGGCCGACGACCATGGTTGCACGGGGAGCACCCCATGGGGGACGCTGTGTAGGGATTAGTAGCATGGAAAGCAAAAATTTTCTATCGCATACAAACAAACAAGCCAAGATCTATCTACTAGATTGTAGCAACGAGTCGATGGAATAACTCACCCTCGAAGTTTCCAAAGTGTTTAACGAGAGCGGATTCTCGTGGGTGATGTAGTCGTACTCTTCCTGATCTCAAGATCGCGTAGACGATCCTTCCGGCGCTGTGTTCCGGCAGCGCTCCAGTAGTCGGTCACACGTTCGGTACTCGACGAAGACCTTCCTCTCCCTTGTTCCAGCAGGCAGCGGAGGTTGTAGCACTCTCCTCGCGATTCCGGCAGCACAACGGCGTGGTACCGGAAGTAGAGGGGAGATCTCGCAGGGCTTCGCCTTAAGCCGGAGCGAGTATGGTGGAGTATGAGAGAGTTCCTCGACGATCTAGGGTTTAGACACGCCGAGGAGGAAGCTTGGCCGGCGGCTAGGGTTGCTAGGCGGCGGCTTGACCTAGGGCGGCGGCGGCGGCAGCAGGTGGCGGCTTAGGGTTTAGAGGCGGGGATCTTGTGTGTCTAGGAGGGGATCCCTGCCCCTCCTTATATAGGTGGAGGGGCCGGCCGCCCAAGGGGAGGGGAGTCCCTCCCCAACTCGGCTTGGAGGTGGGCCGGCGGTGGAGGAGGGACTCCTCCCCAACTCGGTCTCCTCCTCTTTCTCCACTTCCCAAAAATAGCCGTTTGACTTTGAAACTTGGCATTTGATTTTTCAAACTAGGATTTGATTAATCCCTCTATTTTGTTCAGCGATGACACCGAGTAGATAATGCAATCATACCAACTTGATATAACACATTCATGTACCCTTCCCCTCCGGAGTGCCGGACATTCCGGAACCTTCTAGAACATTCCCGATGAAAACATCGGAACCATTCTCCAACTCCGAAACGGGACTTTCCTTATATGAATCTTATTATCCGGACCATTCCGGATCTCCTCGTGATATCCCGAATCCCATTCGAGACTTCGAACAACATTCGGACTCTTTCTCATCATTCCATAACTACTCAAACAACGTCGAATCCTTAAGTGTGTCTCCCTACGGTTCGTGAATTATGCGGACATGATCGAGACACTTCTCCGAACAATAACCAATAGAGGAATCTGGAAATTCATATGGCTCCCACATATTTCTACGATTACTTTGCGATCGAATGAACCACTTACATACGATACCAATTTCCCTTTGTCTCACGATAGTTTACTTATTTGAGGTTATGATCGTCGGTATCTCCGCATACCTAGTTCAACCTCGTTACCGATAAGTACTCTTTTCTCGTTCCCGTGATATGTGATCCCTTGTGAGACAGTCACATGCTTGCAAGCTAATTGGATGACATTTCACCGAGAGGGCCCAGAGTATATCTATCCCTCATATGGCTGGACAAATCCCACTCTTGATCCATGTGTTTCAACCAATACTTTCCGAACACTCAATGCCACCTTTATAGCCACCCAGTTACGGTGTGGTGTTTGATGTCATCAAAGCATCCATCCGATAAAGGTGATATGCATGATCTCATGGTCGAAGGAATTAGGTTACTATGTATCAGAAAGCATATAGCAATTGAACTATTAAAATGACTTGATCTTTATGCTACGCTTATCTATAGGAGTATGTCCACCATATAATTCTCCTAACGATATGATCTTGTTGTTAATAACATCTCAATGTTCATGATAGGGAAACCACAATCATTCATTAACCAACAAGCTAGTGATGTATAGAGGCTTTACTAGGGACTTCAAATTAAGTTTACAAATCACACAAGTATTAATGTTTCCTTGTTAATACTATTATAGCATGAATGTAAACATTTATCATAAACACAAAGATATAATAATAACTACATTTATTATTGCCTCTAGGGCATATCTCCAACATGCTGCAACCCATACAGAGCCACGGAGGTGACCTTAGGCATGCCCAGGGATGAGGTGAATCACCACAGAGTGCGACAACAACGGTGGCGCCAGGATCAATGCCAATCCCAAACCCTAGGGTTCAGGACGGCATCGATCTGTCACAGGAGAGCTCCATGTCCAAATCCAGTTGGACAGGAGGGAAGAGCAGAATCGACAATCCCTTCCTGCACCACGGCCGTGGCCATGGCGGTCCACGATGACGGGAATCGCCGGCGGCGACATCACCGACCACGGGGTCGAGGATAGAGGAGGAGAGGAGTGAGCTCGAGGGTGAGAGATAGCGAGTGAGTGGGCTGAGTTGGGCCAGAACCTTTTGGGGTGGCTGTTTTGACTATGCCTAATGGGCCACAAGGGCCCAATAATAATAAGCCAACCCAAAAACCTTTAAGGCCTGTTTTAATAATTGGAAAAGACCAAAAGGCCCCTGAACTTAAATAAATTCTATAAAATAAAATAAAAGTCCAAAAATTATAAATAAAATATTTATGGATTCACAATAATCCAAACTATCCAAATAAATTAAGAGATAAAATTTTGGACATATAAATTTTATTAAGAATTTTGTAATTTTTATATTCCTAATGGAATTTTCCAAAATTAATGAAAGATGATAAAAATAAATAAAAATCACTTTCATCATATATTAATATTGTAGTATTTTAGAAAAATACTAAAAAAATATTTAATAACAATTTTTGATATTTAAGTGATAATTCTTAAAAGAATTATTAAATCAATAAAAGACAAATAAAAGGGAAATAAAATAAAAGAATACAATATTCTATTATAAATATTAAAAATTAATATTTATAAATCCTTTATTATTAAAAAGAATTTTTATAATAATGGGGTGAATGCATATCAAGTTAAATGATGCATTACATTACTTTGCATAATCATTTTGCTTCTTTAAATATTGTCCTTACCGGGCAATAATGATGTTTTTGTAGACATAGAAGCTCAAGGTCCAGTGCAAGCATCAGACTTCACTACCTTGCCATCACAAGGAAAGTTCATCACTTGCTCATATCCTTTGAAGAGTCTTTATCAAAGTATTTGCAAATTGTGTGTTATCATATATACTCTAAAGCAAGAAAATATTATTTTCACAAATAAATAAATCAGGAAGATCATCCTAAAGTGATGATATAATGGAGCAAGAGAACTTAAAGTTCTATTTGCAACAAAGATGATCAATTAGGGACTTAATAACCCCAGACATCAGTGATTCTAGCGCCGTATATTACGCGTTAGCCATGAGATTTGGAATGGGGCATAGAAATCAACTGTATCTTCTTCCTGTCGCATGAAGCCGGATGTGCATGTCGTGGCTGTTATCCTTGTAGCATGCATATTAATTGGTAATTCGTAGAGGATACGCAACATATGGGTGGGAACCCTCATCATCCCACGATAGTTCTGGCATCTAACGGTTTGTACAAACCATTGCCGTAATTCATTATGTGGGCATGGTGTGTACACCAAGGAGGACGCGAGGTCGCGAAGGGGGCAGTGATTGGCTTGTACTAACTACTGGGCCCCACATCATGGAATTGTGGACGGGAAAGTACGCCCGATTGTGCAACAAGGAGTTGATCTCTCATGGGTAAAGTAACGCACCTCTGCAGAGTGTAAGAATTGTAACTTGTTACTCCCTGTTTCGGGAAGGAGCTACGAACATGGCAGGAAAGGAACTCCATGAAAGTTCTGGTCAACCTGTGAAGGCTGATTGTCATAGATTTTTATAATAAAATCAATCTTTGAAGAAAGATTTACAAAAACTGCATAGTGCCAAGGACTTATAGTCCGAGGTGGTAGTTAGAGCATCAAACTTCCCACCTTGCATATAATGAACTTGTTGGGTAACGCTGTTACTCATTCTTTCCTTTGATCCCTTGCTTAGACTCTGAGGATTCCGAAGACATGCCAATGTATGCAGCTGAATGTCAAGAAGATGTGTTCTACGAGGAGTCTGACCTGTCAGGATGTGTTGAAGGAGTGGATTACAAAATCTGCTATGGTGTTGATGATAACGATTCCAACTAAGTACCTAGTTAGTAGTAACCAACGGAGCAGAGCAGCATGAACTCTATAGAATAAGTTGCTGGGCTCAACTCCTAGTCGGAGTTGTTATCTTTAAATACCGCTGAAACACTTTATATTTTGGTTGGTAAGTTGAAAACTTTTGAAGTCTTGAAATTCTGGTATTGTAATAATAATAATGTGTGAATTTTTGTAATATGGACCTGCAATATTTCTGTTGTACCACTCTGAGGGATGTGATATTTACGGAACGGTGTTCTGTAGGTGTCATTTCAATGACTATAGTGTATTACACATGCAGTGGTATGCTGGGTCACCGCACCTATCTATAAAATACAAATTTATAAAACCTCCAATATCGAAAACACAATAGAGAATGCATATGAAATCCGCTTTCGATGAACTTGAGCTAGTCATAGATATTGAAAAAAGATCTAAATCCTATCATGGACAACAAAAAAATAAGAACCAAGAAAGTTGATATCAAGTATTCAAAGGTTTGAGCTCTCACCAAAGGATATGATCAAGTTACTCACTCGAGAGCCCCTCTTGATAGTACGGTTATCTATCCTATAAACCGGTCTCCCCAACTAACACCACGAGACCGGTAAGAAGGAAACCCTATCAAGATCAAACCGTTGCCTTGTGTATAATACACACCTCAAGATGGAGCACCTTTCTTGATTGCACTAGCTTAGTGAAGACTTGGAATTTGCTCCCCCATACTCCACTATGGAAGAGCCTCTATTTTAGGCATATCTTAACATATCCATGATCACCATAAGGATGGAAAGATACACTTGATATCATCTTATTATTCAAGAGACACTTGCCATAGGCTAAACTTCTACTTGACCAATCTCCATATCAATCCTTGAAACCTTGGTCAACACTTGATCTTCTTCACTTTCTTCTTATTCCAACCTTGAAGCCACCATATGGTTCAAACATTGTCTATGGACAAATCCTACAAGTAAAACTCAATGCAAACATAAGTCCATAAAACATTGTCATTAATTACCAAAACCACACATGGGGCACACATGTTCTTTCAGAAGGTCTCAAGTATATGGATCTATGCCAAAGGCAGAGCTTTTGAGATATATATATAGTGGACAGACATGTAGTACTTACTATTCCCATGTTTTATAAGTTTTCAAACTTCGTCCTTGCTCACTCTGTCCACTTGAATGACTTTATGTCGATTTATATAAATTAGGTAAAATTTAAAATGTAATTAAATTGTAGATTGCGTACGATTTTTTTGGAGGTAACCATCGGGGGATCATTTAATATATCACAAACCACCATTAAGAATTTTGACAATAGGTTCAATTTTTGGCTAAGATTTTGCATCTTGACAACTTAACGAAATTAGGTCAAACTTGAGCTACCAGTAAGCATGGTAGACTGCTCTTGAATTAATTGTCTTTTTGGAGGTAGATGGGTGCACCTTCTTTTAGCAAACAATAATGTCGTCGGTGTGAGTTTCCAACTATCAGGAAAGAACATTCTCAATTTTTCGAGTGATAACTAGATTGTTCCTTTCCATAAAGGCCTCAAGATATAGATCTGAATGCCACAAGCAGTGCTTTTCAGATATATATAGTAGACCAACATGTTGTGTACTACTTATATGATTCCCATATTTCACAAGTTTTCAAACTTTGACCTAGGTAACTCTGCCCACTTAAATGGTTGTATGTCGATTTATTGAAATTAGGTCAAATTTGAA
Source organism: Avena sativa (assembly GCA_916181665.1). Taxonomy (NCBI): domain Eukaryota; kingdom Viridiplantae; phylum Streptophyta; class Magnoliopsida; order Poales; family Poaceae; genus Avena; species Avena sativa. The sequence continues at coordinate 177,002,377 of OV702284.1, read as the reverse complement.
CTACGAGTAAATTGTAGGTTGTGTTGAAAGTTTTCTGATTTTTTTGGAGCCATCAGGGGGTCATTTAATATACCACAAACCACCAAGGAGATTTTTTACTATTCATCTCGATAATTTAACGAAATTAGGTCAAACTTGAGCTACCAGTAAGCGTGATAGATTGCTCTTGAATTAAATGTCTTTTCGTAGGTAGATGGGTGCATCTTATTTTAGTAAACAATGTCGCCGGTGTGAGTTTCCAACTAGTAGGAAAGAACATTCTCAATTTTCCAAGTGATAACGAGATTGTTCTTTTCCGTAAATGAAGTCCGACGAATATGGACCTGAATGCCACAAACCAAGCTTTCAAACATATATAGTTGACCGCCATGATGTACTTTCGATTCCCATGTCTTATGACTTTTCAAACTTCCTAGCTAATTCTTCCTACTTGAATGACTTTATATCTATTAATCGAAATTACGTCAAATTTGAACTACAAGTAAATCATAGGTTTGTTTGAAAGTTTTATGAAAAAGCTTTTGGAGGTACTCATTGGGGGTCAGTTTAGCACTATATCATTAACCACCGAGAGTTATCCTCTCCTTATTATTCGCAAAAAAAAGAAAAAAAAGCACCACCCTAACAACCGTACTAGACTCATGCACCTTTCTTCACAAGATGCACATGCCACCGTCCAATCGCATTCGATGCATGTTGCATTTCGAGCCTTACTTTTAATATTTTTATTACTCGGGAGGTGAGCCAAACGCGACTCGGCACTAAATTTTGGTGTGATATTGGCAGGATCTTCTTCTAGTTCAAAATTTTAGTGGAATATTGGCGGGATCCTCCTAGCTACCTACACACTGATGGGGCCTCTGGCTCGTTCTCTCGCCTATCCCTCCTACTATCCCCTCATACTCCTCTATCACGTGCCTCCTTAACCAACTTCCACCTCGTCAGAGTCTGCTCAGCGACGCTGTCATCGACCTCTCCAAAGTCTACTTCATCGTATCTACTTCCCCCGCTGCACGGTAGTGTCTTCTTTGCCACCGCCACAACCGAGAGATACGTAAGCCACTCGGATCCCTCACCAGGTCAACTGTTAAAACTCCCTACTACCAAGATGAAGGTTGTTGCACACTTCATATGCCAGCTTTCCTTGCATTTTACTTCCGAATGCAGTTCATCTCTTCTTCCTTGTAGTGCCTTATTATATTTCTAATAATGCATGCTAGTTGCGTTACCACGGGATCGGTTCCAAGTAAAAAGAAGGCAACTACGAGTCGTGAAGCCAAATTGGTTATCTCGTAGTAGTACAAGTCCTCACCAACCCAATGATAACCACAACCAATCCTCCCTAGACAAAGGTTTGCTTCCACTTTGCATATATGTATTTTCGAGAGTAGTTCATCACTTGCTTGCCTTACCTTCTCGTGAACTAGTATATATATTTTATATTATTTTGCAAGGCATGGAAGATGATATACTGCCCAATGAGAATCGATGCCAATGAAACCTGGGGAGTTTTGGATATTCAGATGTAGCCCCGCTCGGCATAGCACAACGGGTACAGAAATATGGATATTTGTTGCATCTTTCTTGTGTTATTTGCTAATTGATTTGATGCACTGCAGTTTGCAGAAGCAAGTACATGATCATGTTCCTGCCAAAGAGGTTCGCAGCACAGATATTCAGTAGCGTGCTAGTAATGCAGCCATTTCTAGGAACCAAACAGAAGTATGGTATATGGCTAAAGATAAGATTAGGCTTCTCCAACAGGATTTGTACACGGCCACTCGGTGGATTAGAAAATTGAACTAGGACTGAATTTCTACGATTGAAGATGGCCATGATGTTGCTGATGATCTTAAGATGTTAGTGGCTGAAAATCGTGTTCCCAATACGGCTGATGCACATGTCAATGAGATCAACTGGGCGGTCTTGGAACAGGTAAAAGAACGAGCACAGATTCTCCGAGCATCTTTGCAGGCAGATGTTTTTCGAAGGATGATGCACGAGACGCAATGCGAATAGATTGTTATTTTCAATAATAAGGATGACTTTGCTTGTCTTGTCAGCCTGATACTTTCTTTACTTATGTGCTGATAGTACTCTACGGTAACTACGTATTTTGCACGCTGTTATCAAACGTATATTACTTGCTGCATATGGACAATGTATCTTGGTAGCCACTCGGAAAATGGAAAAAATAACATTTTCCCACCAAAATGTTGAAATCTTATTATGCACTTTTTTTAGATCCGTATACCCATGTTTTGTAGCAAATTAACACATTTCCATGAAAGGTAGTCCATCTTAAAAAATAGAAATAAAAATAAAAGAATGGTAGTCCGAGCTCAATGACCATGTCCTTGTGCCCATTATCATGCATAAATATGCGCAATTACTTGTATTGCCCCAAGTCAAACTTTTAGACTGTATATATACTAGTAGAGTACACAAAAAATAAGCTAAGGGACAGAACATACGCCGAAACCACCTCTTTCACCAATAAGTCAATAATAATTTTAACTTTGCGCCAGAAACAACCGCCAAAATGGCTCCCGTGTCCAATATTCATAAGCGGTACGAAATTTCCATCTCTCCCTTCGGTCCAGAAACAAGGCGCTAAAGGACATTCCTCAAAATTGTTTGTCTTGAACAATTCAAAATTTCAAACCCGTGCCTACCGGGCCGAATCCCTCGAGATCATCTCGGACCACCACAGTCCTGCCCCTTCCGTCCCATCTCCTCTTCACAGCCTCTCCACCGATACTATGTAGCGACCGAGTCATTTTACCAACTCCCTTGTATAGCAAGCTGGAGGTTGCTTCCCCGCCCCCGACACCGGCCCGAAATGGATCACCTCCTCCGTACCCGAGGTCCACGGTGCCAGAGCCGTCTTAGCAACACCGTCACCAGCGACACCATCGCAGCTTTCTTCGATCCACTTCCCCCAACTCCACGACAACGGATCTGCTTCCCCAACCTTGTCTACGGCGCCGGAGAGATGGCGAGCAAAACCCGCTCAGCCACGAACTATGAGGTTGTAGCTCGCCATAATCCCGTTAAAGGCAAGGCCAGTGGTAGGAAATCGTGTAAAAGCTAGTTCATCGCTTGTTTCACAGTCGTCTCGCACTGTTTACATTCATATATCTGTCATTGTTCCTTCAGAACTTTCAACTGCTTGCTTGCACTATACTAATTTGCTCCTCTACACACACTCTGCTCTTAAATATCAGAAGGTTTTTTTTGCTCATGCATGGAAGTTGCTTTGGGGCCGACTGATAAGGGAGAACAGAAGGTTTGGGAAGAGATATTACTGAAGAATTCCAAACATGCAAGGTCGCTCGGCTTGCAGAGACTTAGATCTTTCGTAGCTACCACCACCAATCATGAAGGCCAGGTTTCTGAAGCAGAATATGATCCTCGAGATGGAAAAATACCCCGACCGAGACCTGACTCAGGAAGATGGACCAGTCGAGAACACCCCCCAGTCCGCCCGCTTGTCCACCCCCCAAGGTGCTTGCTAAGTCTTGTCATTGAGATAGTTTTTGCATCTTCCATGTTTTGTACCTCAATCCCGCCAAATTTTGGGCAATTCCATCTGCTTAGTTCATGCATCATATATGTTCATCTTGTCTTGCCTTACTGTTCTTTTGTTCTATCTATGTATCATTATACATAGGACTTTCATAGATTAATGTATCGTTTATGTGTGTCAGGAATCTTGTAGAGACTTTGTGCTTCTTACATTTTGATCATGTGTTCCACCCATGTTGTAGAAAGATACGATAAGTCTACAGCAAAATTTTGAGGCATGCCAGACGAGCAAAAAAGAAGGGCTCAATCCCTCCACCAAGAGTATTATTGTAAGTCTTCTATTCTATTGATATTTTGTGATGACACTCCCTTAGTGATTTATATGTTACAATTGGATGTGGAACACTGCCTGAACTTCTTCCTAGTTTTTTTTATTTAATTATAGTAGATGATTTTCAACTACCATGAGTTTTAGTTTTGAACGGTAAAAAGAGTTGTCTTGTGATATCATCCACCTTGCGTTGAAGAAACAGACAGATGCGATGTTGGCATAGTCTTGTTATTGAGTGTTAGTGATAAACTTATTATCAGTATGGTCAGATAGCTAGTATGATTTTACTATAGTGTATATGATGCGTAATCAGCCATGCCAACTCGTAAGATTTGTTCATAGACAGTTTAAATGTGTTGTATGCATGTTCCTCTGTAGTGGCTTCTCTTCTCTTACCAATGTCTACCAACTGATAACCTTACAAATCAAATTGAATGAGCAGGGGGCAAAACCTGGGAAAAACGGTCTAGAACAAAAACAATAAGAATGTCTGAAAATATTTAACATGGTACTAAAAGGCGAAGTTCATCGTAAAAGTACGTTCATGCGTAATGATGTAGTATGGGCTGAACATGAAGTGCAAAGATGAACAATCGACGAGATGAGACAAAAACTATTAGCAAGTGATGCAGAGTTGAATATGTTATAAGATCAAGAGAATTCTTGAGAACTCATCGATGAACAGACTCTTCTAAATTGAGGATGACCTCAGACAATGACAGGTGAGTATAGTGGTCGTGTGAAATGGTTCCTACTACTGAGCTCGGACTATGTTTGGGGCCATGTAATAACAAAAACGGAGGGACTATTTGTTTTTCATCATGCTATTATCTATTCATGTTGTGCTCCATGCACAAAAATTCTGCGCCCGAACCTCACTCTCTCAAGCCTTGGATTCATGAACCTAACAAAGGTTTTTTATTCTTTGGACAAACCGCCAAATTCAAAATCACAGTCGATCGACAAAACCTACCCCCTACCCTGTTTGAATCAGAGATTTTGTATCCAATTTTGTTTACCAATATGGTAAGTGTTTGATGACCAGCCTTCAATTTGTAGGGAAGGAGTACCATTAGTATTATTTCCTGGACGCTTCCGAAATTCAAAAATCTTAGTCGAGCGGCAAAACATGCCGCCAACAATGTTTGAATCGGAAGTATCCAATTTTCATTATGGATGATGATCAGTTGATGTAAAACTCGACATTCAATTCGTGAAGAGGGAGATACCCCTTTTTTCTATTATTTCCTTGGATGCTAGCCAAATTAAATATATTGGTCTGCGCATTAATTGTGGTCATGATTGATCAGTTGATGTGACTCTAGGACTTGAATTCCTGGACAGACAGCGTATGGTCTACTAGCTTTTTCTATTATTACTTGGATGCTACCAACAAAATTCAAAATCGTAATCGAGCAGCAAATTCCCCACCAACTCATGCATTTCGCGCGCCTCTGTTTCAAATATTTTTAGGCAAAATCTCCCACCGTTGGAGTACCATTTTCTAGTACTATTATTATTAGATGGATGCTAGCCTATTTCAGAATCTCAATCAAGCGGCGAAACCACCCACCGACCTTCATGCCCCTCCGTTTCAAAAAAATTGAGCCAAAGTCTCCCACCGTGTGGTACTATTTTATTAGAATATAAGATGGGCGCTAGGAAAATTCAAAATCTCAATCGAGCGGCAATATCACACATCGACCTTGAAGCATTTCGCGCTCCTCTGTTTCAAAAACTTTTAACTGTAAAATTACCATCCTACCCTTTGTTCAGACAAAAATGGACATGCTAAAGTCGGTATCTTAGGGGCACGATCATAATTTGTATCATGTTCACCTCTATGGTCCCTATTCGCGTAGTTTTTCGCATAGGCCCTCCCAAAAATCCCAAACTCCTTTGTCCCCTGCACGACCACCGTGCACACCAGCCGGCGGCAATTCCATGGCGGCCTAAGCCGCTTGTGTTGCGGTCTCATGCATCGTCGCGGATCCACTTCACCAACACCCACCCCACCAGATCTAGTTCAGCAGGCTTCTGTGCCACCGTAGTGGAGCTGTGATCTCGTTCACCATGCTGACGGTGTTATCGACCACCCAAGCTCTACTTCCCCGTCGCCGAGTGCTACCTGACCGTACTGGAGCTGACTCACCGGTGTCCACCGGATGGGATCTAGTTCAGCGAGTTTCATGTCCACCGCTCCATACCAGCTGCACGGGCGTTGCAGTTCATTGCACCGGATCTGCCTCAGCGACGTTCTCGTCCACCACGCCGGATCTGCCTCAGCGTCCTCCTCGTCTGCCATGCTCAAGCCGGCATCGACCACCCAAGATCTGCTTCCCCAACTGCTCAAGATCTTCTTCCCGGACCGTCCAAGATCTGCTTCCCCGACCACCAAATATTTATTTAGCCACAATGATGCACCCTCTGTGACCCGCACGTCACCCGCATGGTACCGATGATGCTTAGACGCCTCTCTGACTGAGGTAACGTAATCTCCAACCCTTTTTTGTTTTCTCAGCAATATAGCAGGTTAAAGCCAATCGCAGTGAACTTCATATTTGTAATCGTGCAAGTACATACAAGTCATTGAGAATGCATGTTCTTTGCGCTACATACAAGGTCACTGGACATGTTTGTTTTCATTCGCTACTCTACAAATTTCAAGTAATTCACATGTTTATTATTTTGTCATGCATATGTTCTTAACTACTCCCTGCAACATTAATTGCCTGCTTTCGTGTAGATTTTGCAAAATGTAAAGCCAGTGAAAATATTAGTGTGGATTCCCTGCTCCACAGTTACTGAATCTATCATGTTTTTCCTGAGCTAAGTTGCTGATATTATTTCCTCCCTGGCATCATTTTGCTATTATGTAGTACCTATTTAAACTTATCATACTAGTTCAATAATAATTTTGTTGTTGCTATCTGGATCTTTAAAATATGCAACACTAACTATTTGTTTTTTCTTTGCATAGAGGTCAAAAGGGAACACTGAACATGTTGTTTTACACAGTCTCTTCTGCAGGTTCACAAGCGCGATGTCATTGTTTCCTTATTTGATGATGATTCATCCTAAGCAATGACATAACTATCCTCTACTTTGTAGTTCATTCATGGTTTGCGTTCCTGCTCTGCAAGTTCTAGCATGATGTCATTACAATTTATGTCTTGTTCATTCTTATCTACTCCTAAGAAAGTAAGTGCATGCCCATTGTGTAGCTCAATGAGAATTCAGAGTCAACTAATGTCTCTTGCATTCCAGGATATACTACTGCTTCCATATTTTTTTTGAAATGACCTGGCTAGTTTATATTTGCTAAAATTCTAGGAACCACTCTGTTCAATTGCTCAATCCTTCTGTAGGCACACTTGTGTAATGCTTTCTTGTCATGTTCCACAGGTTCACAAGCAATGCCATTATATTTCATGTCTAATGGTTCGTCCTAAGAAGCGACATAGCTATCCTCTATTGTATATATCATTCATTCGTAGTTTGCATTCTTGCTCTACAAGATCTCTTATGATGCCTTTATAATTTCTATTTGGTTCCTAGCTACGACATTAACTACATGCCCATTGTTTAGCTCACCGTGAATTCTGGGTCACCCAAAGTCTCTTGCATTCCAGGATAAACGACTTCTACCATATATTTTTGTTGAAATGACCTGGCTAGTTTATATTTGCTGAAATTCTAAGAAACACTTTGATTGATTGCTCATTTCATTGTATGCACACCTATCTAATGCTTTTTGTCCTCTTCTATAGGTTCACAAGAGACGCCATTATATTTATATTTGGTTATGGTTCATCCTAAGCAATGACATAACTATCCTCTACTGTGTAGTTTATTCGTGTTTTGTGTTTCTGCTTTGCAAGTTCTCGTATGATGCCATTATAATTTCTGTCTTATTCATTCTTAGTTACAAAAGTAACTGCATGCCTATTGTGTAGCTCACCGAAAATTATGAGTCACCCAATGTCTCTTGCATTCTAGGATATACTACTGCTTCCATATATTTTTTTTTAAATGACCTGGCTAGTTTATATTTGCTAAAATTCTAGGAAACACTATGTTCGATTGCTCAATTCATTTGTAGGAACACTTATGTAATGCTTTCTTATCCTATTCTACAGGTTCACAAGCAATGCCATTATATTTCATAACTAATGGTTCCTCCTAAGAACCAACATAGCTATCCTCTACTGTATATATAGTTCATTCGTAGTTTGCATTCTTGCTCTACAAGTTCTCTTATAATGCCTCTATAATTTCTATGCGGTTGACATGGTTATACCCTACGGGTACGTGACTTTAGTATACCTGGTCCAGCCCAAGGAAGGCCCACAGCAGATATACACTGGCCCATGAAGATTTTCGGGTGGCCAAGGCCCATGACGCCTTCGGCTCTATATAAAGGCCAGGAGGGCACGTCCTAGATCCCTCGACTCATACTCTCGCACACGCATCCATGCCAGATCGAATCTGCGCACCCTGTAACCTTCGGTTCCGCCGTAATCAAGAGCAGACAAGCAGGAGTAGGGTTTTCCCTCTGGGGGCCTGAACCTGGGTAAATCTCGTGTCCCCTGGTTGCTTGTCTGTTAACCGTGCCACGATCTCCAGCATCCCCATCTTCTCCAAAACCCAAGTCCATAACAATGGGCATTGACGAGATTAAACCTCGTCAATTGGCACCGTCTGTGGGAATTGGGGCTGCTGATTGTGCGGTCGTGACGATTCCAACCCAATCGATCTACAACTCCGCGGCGACGGAGAATCACCTCCTCTTCGGCGCTTTCGACTTCACCGCCCACTCGCCGGCCACCATGAAGGATTTCGAGCCCGTAGGCGACGGACTCGAGATTTTGTTCGGGAGTTTCTGCTTCCAGGTGGGACAAACTGGCACCCTCCGCCTCCCTGAGCGGGTGCCCGTGCCGTCAATCAGGCCCGCCTCATGGGCTCCACACCCTGTGCTACGCACGTCACCATCAACAGATGAGTTTTACGACAGCAGCAGCTGTAACTCCGATCTATGTGATCCACCTTCGGATGAAGGGACCTACGGTTCCGGATCCGAAAGCTGCGGCAGCAGCCGACCAATCTGCAAGCGCTATCTATGCGCCGCATTCATCCAAACCGATGAGGAAACACCTAACCCGCCTCCTAACCGAAACGGCGAAAACGGCGAAAACAGAAGAAGCCAGTCCCCCCACCCAACAGGGAAAACAACGGCCACGTGATCCAACTTAGCAAAGAAGGATGGGTCCAGGCGCGCCGTGCAGTCGCAGCGACATCGTCTTACCTGCAGACACCTCACGTGACCTACTGATGGCATACCACTACCTCCTCATCGAGGAACACAAGAAACAAGTCAAGATGCAGGAGACGCTAGACAAGCGCAAGCAAGCAGCCTCCGAGTCCAGCACGCGACGAGCTGCGCTCTCCGCCATGGCACCCGGCTCTAGCACAAACAGAAACCAGGGAAACAAGCACCGCTCACGGGTGGAAAACATGGATCCCAAGGAGTGGCGTGACGTGACCCGAACTCTCCACACATCGTTCATGGATATGGATGCCGACGGCAACATCATCCCGAAGACGCCACAAGCTGCGATCATGGCAGCCACTGCGTATCTCGCGGCTCACCCACCACCGGAGGGGGACCCGAAAAGGGCCATGCATAGGTCCGCACTCACCGGACTAGGACTAATCGGAGCTGCGCTCCACGAAGACGCTCCTGCGGAGCCGAAGAAGAAAGCTCCGGCCAGGCGCGACCGGAGCCCCACACCCTCATCCGAAGAGGAAGAGGAGCACGATCTTCCTCGAAGGAAGAAGAGCTCACACCGCCACAAACGTGACTACGACGCCAGAGACAAGCTTACACAGCGCAAGATCGACAAAGCACGCGCCAAACGCGCATGCTCGTCTGAATCTGAGATGGATGAAGACGAAGGAGAACTCTGCGGGGGCTGATGCTTCAGCAGATCTGTTCGGCGAACACAGATGCCACGCAACTTCAAGCTTCCTTCGGATACTCCGAAGTTCAACGGCACGCAAGATCCAAAATCCTGGCTCAGTGACCATCTGTCATCCGTCAAGCTTCACGGAGGCAACAAATAAACCGCCATGCAATGCCTTCAGCTGCAGCTGATAGGCGAGGCGCGAGTCTGGCTCAGCAGCCTACCACCAGGATCCATCCGAAGCTGGGAGGAGCTTGCTTACAGCTTCATCCGAAATTTCAAAGGCACCATCAAGAGGCCCGCCTCAATCGAAGAATTGCGAGCCTGCACTCAGAGAACGGGTGAATCTATTCGCTCGTACATACTACGCTGGTCTACAACCAAGAACTCCGCAGCACACATCTCCTAAGAGAGGGCCATCGACGCCTTCAGGGACGGCGTCAAGCGCCAAGACTTCAAGGAGGAACTTGGGCGTGTAAAGCCCAAGACACTCGACCACCTCATGGAAATCGCCAACAGTTGGGCAGACGGCGAAGATTGCATCCAGCGACTGCAATCAGATGAAGAGGATGACTATGGCCGAAGACGTGAATGCCGCAGCAAGAGGAGATCGCGCGTTTACGAGGACCGCGATGGACCCGACATGGTCGCGGCCGGCTACGCCGACCGCCGTAACGACAACAGCCGCAACAACGGAGGATACCACGGCGGAAACTTCCACGACAACAGACGACCAACGCAGTCGTGGCAACGCCGCGACCGCGACAACGGACCCTCAGCATTCGACAAACTTTCGGGTCCATGCACCATCCACTTCTACATCAACAAACAGGATGGCAAAAAGAAAGCCAGCCACATGCTCAAGGACAGCCGCGAGTTCCAGAAACTCAGCGAAGGCATGGTGCAGATGAGGCAACAAGCTCCAATTCCTGCGTTCGGAAACGCACCTGCGCCAGGTGAAATAGCACACGGAGCTCCTCCACCGCCGCCTATTGGAGGCCCAAATCAACCAGTAGCACCAGCGCAAAACAATGTCGGGGTCGGATACCCCCCACCAAAGGGAGCACTAAATATGATCCAGAAGGGACGCCCCACAAACAGGGTGCAGAAGAAAATCACCCGACAAATCAACTTGGCCGTGGCAACCCCGCCTGCAATCCCTGAGTACCTCAGCGGATCGGAGTCCTGCATTACATTCACTCGCGCGGATCACCCTTGCCATATCCCTCGTCCAGGTCATGCTGCCCTGGTGCTGGAGGCGCAGATCGGAGGTTTCGAGATGAGTCGCGTTTTCATGGACGGTGGCAGCGGCATCAACCTAATGTTCGCAAGCACCCTGGCAGCTATGCGGATCCCGCAATGCAGCCTGGAACAATCAAACACAACGTTCCACGGCATTGTACCAGGAAAGGGCATATTCCCCCTGGGCAAAATAGGGCTCGATGTCATCTTCGGGAAGCCGGACAACTTTCGGCAGGAGCGCCTAGAATTCGAAGTGGTGGACTGGCCGTCGCAATATCATGCCATCCTGGGGCGTGTAGCATTCGCAAGGTTTCTGGCCGTCCCACACTACGCATACCTACTACTCAAGATGCCAGGACCAAGGGGCGTCATCACAGTCCACGGGGAGCTTCACCCGATCGGACCAATGCGACAGGGATTTCAACAAAATCTCCCAGTCTTTCGGCATGCAAGATGAGCTTGTACGGCTCCGCGAGGCAACGGACAATGGGCTACCCCCAGTCACAAGGAAGAATGCACCTGACATGTCTTTCGACTCCACCGTCAACACCAAAAAAGTGCAGGTCCATCCGACGGATGCCTCCAAGACGGCGCTGATCGCCAACGACCTCAGCGCCGCATAGGAAGATGCGCTCGTCGAATTCCTCCGTGAGCGCTGGGAAATCTTTGCCTGGTGTCCTGCGGACATGCCAAGAGTTCCCAGGGAATTCGCCGAGCACGCACTCAACGTCTTTCCAGACACCAAGCCAGTCAAGCAGTCCATCCGAAGACTGTCGGAGCCACGGGCCGAAGCTATTGGCAAGGAAATCAACAGATTACTCGCAGCAGACTTCATCCGGGAAATCAAGGAAAGCGAGTGGCTGGCAAACACGGTGATGGTCCCGAAGAAGGACATTGACATCCTGCGGATGTGCGTAGACTTCACGTCACTAAACAAACACTGCCCAAAGGACCACTTCCCTCTTCCTCGGATTGATCAGATCATCGATTCGACTGCAAGTTGTGAGAAACACTCCTTCCTCGACGCCTACTCAGGCTATAACCAGATTCGACTCAAGGTCGAAGATCAAGAGAAAACGGCGTTCATCACACTGTTCGGAGTATTCTGCTACAACACAATGCCCTTCGGGCTAAAGAACGCGGGTGCCACGTACCAGCGATGCATGCAGGCATGCCTTAAGGACCAGATCGGTCGCAACGTCCAAGTCTATGTCGACGACATAGTAATAAAAACCAGGGAGGCAAGGACACTTATCGACGATCTCCGCGAGACGTTCGACAACCTTGATCGCTACAGGATCAAGCTCAACCCAGAAAAGTGCGCCTTCGGCGTCCCCTCGGGTCAGCTGCTCGGGTACTTCATCTCTCAACGAGGGATTGAGGCGAACCCGAAGAAAATCAGATCCATCATGACAATGGAGAAGCCGAAAAACCTCAAGGGCGTCCAGCAGCTCGCAGGACGAGTAGCGGCACTAAGCAGGTTCATCAGCCGTATGGGTGAGAAGGCCCTACCATTCTACCAGCTGCTGCGTAAAGCAGAGAAATTCGAGTGGACACCAGAAGCCAATGACGCATTCGAAAGCCTCAAGCGGCTCCTCTCCACCTTGCCCGTTTTGGTCACGCCAAAGGAGCGCGAACCCCTGCTGTTGTACATAGCAGCCACACACCAGGTGGTCAGCACCGTACTCGTGGTCGAACGACCCGAAGAAGGCAAGACCCACGGGGTCCAGCTCCCAATTTACTACCTCAGCGAGGTACTGACACCAACAAAGCAGAGGTACCCTCACTACCAGAAGCTAGCCTACGGCGTGTTCATGACGGCTCGACGGTTGAGCCATTACTTCCAGGAGCACCAAGTGATGGTCGTCAACGAGGCACCCCTGAACAGCATCCTGAATAATCCAGAGGCAACAGGACGGGTTGCCCTGTGGGGCATCGAACTATCACCCTTGGACATCGTCTACGAGAAGCGACACGCAATCAAATCTCAAGTCCTCCCGGACTTCCTGGTACATTGGATGGAGCTGCAGCTGCCAGATACCCCATACATGTCGCAGTCTTGGACAATGCATTTCGACGGCTCGAAGCACGAAGCCGGAGCAGGGGCAGGGGTCATACTGACCTCCCCGCAAGGTGACAAGATGAACTACGTTCTTCGGATGAAATTCAGAGCCTCCAACAACGAAGCCAAATACGAATCCCTCATCCATGGCATGAGGATGGCAAAAATATGCGACGCAACGCGCCTGGTCATCCACGGTGACTCCAACCTCGTCGTCCAACAAACGATGAATGAGTGTGACGCACACGCCGAAAACATGGTCGCGTACCGTGCGCTATACAACGCACTCGAAGGAGAATTCGACGGCTGCGAACTTCGGCACGTTGGAAGAGAAAGCAACGAGGAAGCCGATAGACTCGCAAACATCGGCTCCACTTGCGCAAAGTGCCACCAGGTGTGTTCCTCGAACAAATCTGCATGCCATCCATCAAGCGGAAATTCCCTAAATGATCACCCGAAGAAGCAGAACACTCGGGGGCTACGCTACCCGAAGGACAAGAAGGACCTGAGAAACTGGACACAGAGGTCGCTATGGTCAGCCTGATGCAGGTCATGGCAGTCGAAGAATCCTGGACATGCCCATACCTCCAGTTCCTGACAAACGGAGAATTGCCCGACATCCCGACAGATGCCCGGCGCATATCTCGTCGGTCAAAAGCCTTCACCATCATCAACGGCGAACTGTACAAACGCAGCATCACGGGTGTACTACAGCGGTGCGTCACCATCGACAACGGCAAAGCCATACTCCAAGACATTCACGAGGGCATCTGCGGCCACCACGCAGGCAGCCGCTCCCTTGTCGCCAAAGCTCTGCGAGCAGGATTCTACTGGCCAACGGCCATGAGCGACGCGAAGGACATCGTCCGAAGATGCAACGGGTGCCAATGGTTCGCCGACAAACCTCACGCACCTGGGTCCGAACTTAGACCCATACCCATAGCTTGGCCTCTTGCTCAATGGGGCCTCGACATGATCGGCAAACTGCCAAAATCCTCGAAAGGGGGACACGTCTTCCTCCTGGTCGCAGTCGACAAATTCACCAAGTGGATAGAGGCCATGCCAGTCACCAACCAGAAGGGCAAAACCGCCGTCAAATTCTTCGAATCCATTGTCTACAGGTTCGGCGTACCGCACAGCATCATCACCGACAACGGATCGAACTTCATCTCCGAAGAATTCTAGGACTTCTGCGAAGGCCTCGGGATCAACATCACGTATGCCTCAGTGGCACACCCGCAAACAAACGGGCAAGTGGAAAAGGCCAACGGCCTCATCGGCGCCGGCATCAAGAAGCGCCTCATGAGCTCACTGGAGCTAAAAGCTGGAAACTGGACGAAAGAGCTACCGCCCGTCCTGTGGAGCTTACGGACTACGCCAAACAGCTCCACCGGCTACACACCGTTCTTCATGGTGCACGGAGCTGAGGTCGTGCTACCAGCCGAAGTGCGACACCAGGCTCCACGAGTCGTCGCTTACAGCGAAGCCGAATCCACGGCTGCACTCGAAGACGCCGTCGACACACTCGACGAAGCGCGGGATATAGCAGCAGCTCGATCAGCGGTGTATCAGCAGAGTCTCCGCAACTATCACAGCCGCCGGCTGCGCCCAAGGTCCTTCTTCGAAGGAGACCTCGTCTTACGACTCAAGCAAAAGCGACCGAACAAATTCGAGTCACCATGGGAAGGACCCTACGTCATCACCGAAGTCATCCCAGGTGGCGCCTATCGCCTCAAACACGTGGAGTCTGGAGTCGCATACTCCAACCCATGGAACATCTCGCACCTGCGATGATTCTACCCGTAGCAACCTACCCCCCTTTTTACTTTCAATAAGGCTTTCAGCCAAGGCTACTTAGCCGAACCATGTACCTCCCCCATTACGATATAAGTAAAGCTAAGTGTCTCGCCCCCAAACTTCGGTTGACTCTTTTTCTGCAACTTTACTACATGCTACAAACGCACTCGGGGGCTCCCCCGCCTCACGATTTCATCGACTAAGGACCAAACGTGTACACCAGAGTAGCTGACCACGTCAGGCAAACGAAAATGACACGTACTCAATCAAAGCACTGCATTCTCACAAACAAGAAAACCTTTACAACAAAGGGCACAAGCACGCCCAGCCGAAATATACAAATTTTACATCTATCTGTTTATTTTCAGGTCCTACCTATTCTGAAGAATAACCTGAGCACGCTGCTCAAACAAATCAACAATCTGTTCGGCATACTGCCTTACAGCCGCGTAATGCGGACGCATGTTCCACTCGCCACCATCCGGTCAAAGAGGCGGCCCAGCTGCCACAGTAGCCAAATCTACGTCAGGGCGGTCCACCCTCACAAGAGACAAAGCAGCCTTCACTCTTGCGACGAGTTGCTGCCGCACCAGCTCCTTGACATTGCTGGCACTCCGAAATTTCGACAGAAGACCAGCAAGGGTCGTTAGCACGGCATCCAAAGGAAACATGACGTGCAGCACCGAGGAAAGTGATGTCTGCACCTGGTGGAGCACCCGCGAAACTTGATAGACACGATCCTGCACCGTCGCCAGAACCACGGCGTGATCGCGATCCATCCAGAAGAAGCCGCCGGCCTCCATGTCCTGCTGAGTCAAGCAATTGACCCGAACAGCGACACGCTCTTTTTCTTCCCTCGGAGCAAGATTCGCACCTGCAACAATCGCACAGGACAAGAATAAGGCCAGCAGGCTCACCCGAAGAACTAAGCTACAACCCGAAACAAGGATCAACTTACATTGCAGCTGCTCGGATAGCCGACCGAGCTCCGCCATCAAGTACTCCTCTCTGGCTGCACCACGATCCGCCTTGGACTTCCAAACGTCGGCGCGGCCACGCAACCCGAGCAATTCCCTCTCCAAACTGCGCACGCGATCTCTAAGGAAAGCGAGCTGCGAGGAATCATCCAACGATGGTCGCACGGGCTTTGCGGATGAAGTGTCAGCTGGGTCAGCACCCGAAGGAACCTATAGCAGCAGAAAAAAGAAGGCACACAGACATTCAGCCAAGGATTGAGCACAACTCGGAGGAATTCTTTAAATATATAAGGCCACTACGTGGCACAAGGACGGTACTACAAAAGATATTTACAACAAAAGTAGACTACACACTACCCTACGTCTACTATGCCTAAGGTGTAGGACACTGAGTCGCCTCGGAGCCAGACTGCCTAGCTTTGGCCTCGCCATGTTGCCGCAGTGCGTACTCAGACAGCAAGTCAATGAGCTTGGGCCCATATCGTCTGCAGCGAGCGGAGTAGGCAGCGAAGGCTACCTCGGATCCATCCGCAGTCGTCGGCATCCGAGAGGTGATCTGGGGCAAGTCCAGCTCCGCTCCAGCCGCCAAGGCCATCGCCAGCCCGACGGACGCGCCGATGCCCTTCTGCTTGCGCTTGTACGCCGCAGGCGCTTCGGCTGACAGAGCCTCTGCCAGGGCATCCACATCTTCAAGGGCTGCGCCCTTCGAGAAGAGCTCCTGGTAGAAGTGACCAAGGACCTCTTTCGCCTTGGCAAGGGAGTTGACGATGGTGCCGCAGCGGTCTTCGACCGCCACAGTGGCATCATCTAGAGCACTGCCGTGCTCCAGAGCACCGCGGTCGAACTCGATGCCTGCGGCATCTGAGACAAAAATGAAGAAAAGCATGAAGAAAGGCAGCATCGAAGAAGACTCGTAGAAACAGAAACAAGTGAAAAAATTAGCACTCACCCGAAATAGCCTTGGCAGCAGCCATGAGCTTCGCCGCCACCCCTCTTTCACGAGCAGCCGCAACGGTGACCAGCTGCCCCTCACGATCTGCAGCCTCCTGCTGCAGACGCTCCTTCGCTTCGGCTGCCTTCGTCAGCTCTAGCTCAAGGCGCTCTTTTGCGCCGACGGAGGCTTCGGCTTTCTGCTCCGATTGGCCAAGGCTCTTTTTAAGAGCGTCGACCTCACGGAGAGAGTCGTTATGCTCCTCTGCATTTAAGACAAGCAAGTGTCAAAGAACAGGACTAGGATAAACAAGAAAGGTATTAAAAGGCAGACAGATACCTTGAAGCTGCCGAAGTTTCGCCTCCAGCGCTAGGCGTTCCTCCACAAGCCGCTTGGCCTCCTGTACAAAAGGCTGCAGAAAAAGGAAATAGCAGTAAGAAAAGGACTTGGGGGCTACGCCCAACACAAAGGAGTAATAACAACATTAGCACACGAAGACACTTGGGGGCTTCCCCCGTGACATGAAGCAGAAAACTTACATGCTCCGATGGCAACCCCGAAGCCCCGCCTGCGAAATTCTGAGGCGCAACCACCAGCCCCTCCCGCACAGGAGGATCTGGAGCGGCGCCACCCGAAGTCGCCACCGTCTGAGGAGGAGGCGATGTAATGTTCGACTCCCCCATCATCTCCCGCGCACCATCACTAGAGTCGTGGGAGGATTGCCTGCATACGAACCAATCAACACAGGTGCAAAAGTCATGAAGGGAAAAGGACAATGGTACAACAAGAAAACTTACGAGCCCAATGCTCTCAGGTCGAAGATAGGAGAAGCCCTTCGGGCCCTCTTCTCCTCTTTCTTCTCTTCCTTCTTCTCCTCCTTCTTTTCTTCCTTCTTCCGCTTTGCTGGCGGGTGCGGCGCAACAGCCCGCACAGGAATGGCAGGAAGGGGAGAGGAAGAACCTCCATGGCCACCACTATGACGCTCAAGGCCCAGAGGATTTCTGGGAGTCGGAGGAGTCGAGGCATCCGAAGACTCGCTGGAGCTCCGTGATCTCTTGCGCGTATGGTCCTCACTCGACTCGTCAGCATCCTCCGCCGGAGATCGCGCCGACGGAAGCTCGGACACGGAATCAACCACTTCATTATCCGGGGCATTCGGATACCTTTCGGGTAATGGTGGTACCATCCCCGGCACCTTGAAGCTCTACAAAATCATAAGGAACTTTGTTAGAAAACAAAGGAAACAAATACACAGCCGACAAAAATAAAGGGGAGCACTACGTGCACAAATCTACACCTTCGGCACGACCAACATCGAAGAAAAGGGAGGAGTCAGCGACTTCCCCGGGATTTCTTCGTCGGCCTTGAACTTCAACAGCGCGCGAAGAGCCTTGTCAAGATCCCCCTCGGAGATTTTCTCACTCGAAACCCTCGTCGGATCACGGCGCCCAGAATAAAGAAACATCGGGTGCGCCCTCGCTTGGAGAGGCTGCACCCGACGCTCAAGAAACGTCCGGATGATGTCCACACCGTTCACCTCCTTCTCAGGAATCAGTTGGAGATCCTCCACCCGACGGTACAGCGCCTCTATCTCCGCCACCTCACCGTCTAAGATTTGGTTTTTCCAAGACCTTTTCTTCTCAATCTTTTGGGAGGGGTCAAAGGGAACAAGACCAAAATCTTGCCCGGGCAAAACGGAGTCACGGATGTAAAACCATCGCCTTCGCCAGTACTGGACAGATTCGGACATGGAAAAGGAAAAGAATTGCAGATTGGGACTGAGAGAGATGATGAAACCCCCAATAGGGTACACACCATCCGAACCAGATTGCCTCTTCACGGAATAGAGCTTCCGGAAGAGGCCAAAGTGCGGCTCAATGCCAAGCCAGCACTCGCAAAAAGTGATAAAACAAGCAATATGGAGAAGAGAATTGGGAGACAGATGATGCAACTGAACCCCATAGAAGAAGAGCAGTCCACGAAGGAAGTCATGGACTGGATACGAAAAACCACGCAAAACGAAGGCGACAAACATAACCCGGTACCCAGATGGGGGACGGGGGATTAACTCATTGCCGGGGAGTTTAACGGCCTCCCTGTCCTCCGGGATCAAGCCCCGCTCGCGCAGCTTGCGGAGATCGCTTTCCCGCGTCTCTGATCGCCGCCAGCCACCATCGGTGACGCGAGCAGCGGCAGTGCCCTTCTTGCCCCCGGCGGCGCTGGTGCCAACCCCAGATGAGGACTTCTTTGTTTTCCCCATGGCTCTACGGCGGTGGTGGCGATGCCAATGCAGAAAGAACGAAGGAAATGTGGAAGGAAAGCTCAGAGCGCAGCAAGAATCGCTCAAGAACAAGGAGGCAGTGAACAGATGAACTGGTGCGGTGAAAAACAAACCACGATTTCACCAAGGATTATAACAGCGAAGACGACGCACGTTGGCCGTCCATCTAGACGACCTAACGCCAACGGTAGATCTGGCCGTACACGTGTCAGCATCACAACGAACCGTCGTTACCACGCCGTCCACTACGCGCGGAAATCGAGGATACGCCGTAATCATCTCCACGCCGCGCGTGACCGGTCAATTCAAAGTCAGCAAGTGGGACCCACGCTTCGTCCAGTCAAATCATCTCTGGCGTAGCAGACGCTTGAGGTCATCAATCGTAAGCACTGACGTCATCAAAAGCTATACTAGCACCACTTCGGCTCCACAGCTAAGAGTACTCACTCGAATCTTCGATTCGACTAAATACTCGGGGGGCTACTCCTATCCGGAGCGTTGGCCGCGCACCCGACAGACAAATGAGGACAAATTACTTCTCTGAGTTCTACGTTGAGTCTACGACTCCACTACGGACTCGGGGGCTACTCCCATAGGGAGGATGGATTTAAGCATCCGAAAATTTTTGAGTCCTGTGGACTTAACGACAGAAACAATGCTTGAACTAAAGTATCTGTTCGAGTCTACGACTCGAACAGACACTTGGGGGCTACTCCCATAGGGAGCGCTGGTCGCGCACCCTATGAAATCTTCGACTGCGATCCTCCGGATGAGCATGCAAATTTTTTTTGGCAACTTTGCCCCAACAAAATGGCCGAGTGAGCGACAATCTACTAGGCCACCCGAAACACCTCTGTGGTGATAAATGTTCGGATGCTGCGTCTGCGACGCAAATATAAGACCTACAGATATCATCTGATGGCCTGGCAACGCACCTGACTGCGCTCTGCTAGTAGGAATCCGTACCAGCAGGTACGATGAAAAATCCCGACGGACGCGTTGGGTACACCAGTTAAAATCACTGGAATTCCACTCCTGTAAGTCCTCCGCGGCCTGAGTCGAATTACGCCATCATATGTTCCAGGTCCGGGTTGAGGGACCCAAACCTAAAGAAGATCGTGTCGTTTCGTCCTAAGACAGTTAACTGACCCTGATCCGTCGGGTGAGTCAGGCACACGCATCGACAATCCCTGCACACATATACTATTAATATATAGCTGCACCCGAAGGATGGAAGAGTCCTCAGCCGAATCTACGATTCGACTGATCACTCGGGGGCTACTGACATGGTTATACCCTACGGGTACGTGACTTTAGTATACCTGGTCCAGCCCAAGGAAGGCCCACAGCAGATATACACTTGCCCATGAAGATTTTCGGGTGGCCAAGGCCCATGACGCCTTTGGATCCTTGGAGAGCAAGACTAGCGGAGATAGGAAATTCAAAGGGGTAAAACCCTAGAACTTGTAACCGACTAGGACTATGCCCGGGACCTGCCTAAGTCTATATAAAGGCCAGAAGGGCACGTCCTAGATCCCTCGACTCATACTCTCGCACACGCATCCACGCCAGATCGAATCTGCGCACCCTGTAACCTTCGGTTCCGCCGTAATCAAGAGCAGACAAGCAGGAGTATGGTTTTCCCTCCGGGGCCTGAACCTGGGTAAATCTCATGTCCCCTGGTTGCTTGTCTGTTAACCGTGCCACGATCTCCAGCATCCCCATCTTCTCCAAAACCCAAGTCCATAACAATGGGCATTGACGAGATTAAACCTCGTCAGCGGTTCCTATCTATAACAGTAATTGCATGCCCATTATGTAGCTCACCGCAAATTCTGGGTCACCCAACATCTCTTGCATTCCAGGATAAACGACTTCTTCCATATATATTTGTTGAAATGACCTAGCCAGTTTATATTTGCTGAAATTCTAAGAAACACTTTGATTGATTGCTCATTTCATTGTAGGCACACTTTTCTAATGCTTGTTTGTCCTCTTCTACAGTTTCACAAGAGACGCCATTATATTTCTAATCTGGTGCTAGTTCAACCTAAGCAACGACATAACCATCCTCAACTATGTAGTTCATTTGTGGTTTGCGTTCTTGCTCTGCAAATTCTCGCATGATGTCATTATAATTTCTGTCTCGTTCATTCTTATCTACAAAAGTGACTGCATGCCCATTGTGTAGCTCACCGCAAATTCTGAGTCACCCAATGTCTCTTGCATTCCACGATATACTGATGCTTCCATATATATTTGTTGAAATGACCTGGATAGTTTATATTTGCTGAAATTCAAGGAAACACTTTGTTCGATTGCTCAATTCATTTGTAGGCACACTTGTGTAATGCTTTCTTATTATGTTCTACAGGTTCACAAGCAATGCCGTTATATTTCATATCTAATGGTTTGTACTAAGGAGAGACATAGCTATCCTCTATATATAGTTCATTCGTGGTTTGCATTCTTGCTCCACAAGTTCTCTTAGGATGCCATTATAATTTCTATCCGGTTCCTAGCTATGATAGTAACTGCATGCCCATTGTGTAGCTCACCGTAAATTTTGGGTCACCCAACGTCTCTTGCATTCCAGGATAAATGACAGCTTCTATATATATATTTGTTGAAATGACCTAGCTAGTTTATATTTGCTGAAATCCTAAGAAACACTTTGATTGATTGCTCATTTCATTGTAGGCACAATTTTCGAATTCTTGCTTGTCCTCTTCTACAGGTTCGCGAGAGACGCCATTATATTTCTAATCTGGTGTTGGTTCATCCTTAAGCAACAACATAACTATCCTCTACTATGTAGTTCATTCGTGGTTTGTGTTCCTGCTCTGCAAGTTCTGGTATGATGATCTTTATGATATTCTTGGATATTGTTGCTTTCCAGGCTTTTTAATATTTCCTGGTTCTCTAGTGTTTATCTATTGTTTTAATGAATAGAAACTGGATAATATTGGATTATAATCTCAGGGGAATTAATTCACGGCTGAGATGGGATGACATTCGTTTGAAAATTGATGAATCCAACTGTAACATCATGTCTTTGCAACAGACTAAGAGGGAGATTTTTGATCATTCCTATATTCACAACTTTTGTCCCCGTCGTTTCAACCAGTTTGCATTTGAGCCATCTGTTGG
This sequence comes from Avena sativa, assembly GCA_916181665.1. Lineage (NCBI taxonomy): Eukaryota > Viridiplantae > Streptophyta > Magnoliopsida > Poales > Poaceae > Avena > Avena sativa. The sequence goes on along the minus strand of OV702284.1, from coordinate 176,980,115 downwards.
TAATTCTGGTGGGCTTCTCATAGTATGGAATGGCAACCTGTTGGAAGGAATTGTAATGCACCAATGTAGATTTCAGATAACCATAAAATTTAAATGCAAAATCAGCTTGCAAATATGGTATTTACCAAATGTCTATGGGCCTACCATTTCTAAGGACAGAGTTGTGTTTACTAATTGGTTACTAAATCTTGATGCCTCTTTTATGGATTTATGGATGATTCTTGGATATTTCAACCTCATTAGAAGCCCAGAGAATAGGAATAGAGATGGAGGTGACACAAATAATATGCTCTTATTTAACAGAATTATCCAACATTTGGATCTGGAGGAGATTCCCTTGAAAGGTAGAGCATTTACTTGGAGTAACTTGCAAGATTCTCCTCTTCTAGAAAATCTTGACTGGATTTTTTCTAGCACTCTGTGGACTACTACTTTTCCCAATACTTTAGCAATTCCTTTAGCAAAACTCTCCTCAAATCATGTTCCTATCAAAATTCAAATTGGAACAGATATTCCTAAAGCTAACATTTGCAGATTTGAAAATTACTAGTTGGAATTTGATGGTTTCTCAGAGGCAGTTATTACTGGAATATTCCAACTCTTTTCTCTAATCCTGCTAAAGAATTTACTGATGGATTCAAATCACTGAGACATGGTTTAAAGAAATGGAGCAAAAACCTTTCTCAATTAAATAAAGTTATTGATTCTTGCAGCTTTGTTCTTGCTATTTTTTATGGACTTGAGGAATAGGGACTCTATCTTTGCAAGAGAAGAATTTTATAAATTCTTTAAAAACTCATCAATTAAAGCTGCTGGAAGCTAAGATGATTTATTTGAAAAATAGAGCAAAAATAAAATAGTAAAAGCTTGGCGGAGAGAATTTTAAATTTTTTCATATAGTTGCTACTCGGAATTTTAGATGCAATTATATTGCTAACCTAAAGGATTCTGGTGGCAGAGTGGTTAGTGAGCATGATGCTAAGGGTGCTATTATTTGGCAAGCTTTTAAGGAGAGACTTGGTACTTCTGATAATGTATCTATATAATTTAATCTCCACTCATTGATTACTCATGTAACCTCTGTGGATTTTTATTCTCTAGAAGCTCCATTTTCTGCTGAAGAAATTGAGAATATTGTCAAATCTATGCCCACTGACAAATCTCCAGGTCCTGATGGTTTTAATGGGGCTTTTCTCAAGAGGAGTTGGCATGTGGTAAAGGATTTATTTTATAGATTGTGCAATGATTTTCATTCTGGTGCCTTGAACATTGAGAGTATTAATATTGCTTTCATTGCCTTGATCCCAAAGATCAGTCACCCTGAGACTATCTCAGATTATAGGCCCATCTCTCTTGTCAGCATTGCCCTTAAATTCCTCACTAAACTCCTGGCTAACAGATTGCAAGATATTATTATTCCATTTATTCATAAAAACCAATATGGTTTCATTAAATCCAGAACCATCCATGATTGTTTGGCCTAGTCATTTGAATATCTGCATCTTTGTCATAAATCCAGGAAGGAAATTATCATTCTCAAGCTATACTTTGAAAAGGCACTTGATAAAGTGCAGTATTCTGCTATCCTACTCATGATGAAACATTTGGGTTTTGGAGAGAAATTTATTCATTGGACTAAGTGCATCCTCACTTCAGCATCCACTGCTGTCCAATTGAATAGTGTGTCGGGGAAAAAAATCATTTGTAGAAGGGGTGTTAGACAGGGTGATCCACTTTCACCTCTATTGTATGTACTTGCTGGTGAATTGTTGCAATATGTGATTAATGCAGCTTGGCATGACAACGTCATATCCCTCCCACTCGATTGCTCATTTGGCTTGGTTTACCCCATTATTCAGTATGCTGATGATACCTTGATAGTAATGCCTGCAAACTTTGATCAGCTCAATTATCTCAAAGGTCTGCTTCAAAGGTTCTCTGCCTCCACTAGATTAAAGGTTAATTATAGCAAATCTTACATGGTCCCAATAAACATATCATCTGAAAGATGTCAAGAATTGGCTGATTCTTTTGGATGTAAAAGGGAAACCTTACCATTCACTTATCTTGGGCTCCCAATGTGAACCACCAAACCAAGGATGGAACATTTTATGGGTATAATTGAGATGATTGACAGAAGGTTGTCTGGTGTATCTACTCTTTTGTCATATGATGGCAGACTGGTTTTTCTAAAAGCTGTGATTGCCTCCATTCCAAACTATGTTATGTGTGTTATGAAGCTCCCACTTGGGTTTCTTGATGATGTGGAGGGATCTGGCAGGAGTTTCCTTTGGAAAGGAAACGACATTGAGAAGAAAGGGAAATGTCTTGTAAAATGGGAGAAAGTGTGTCAGTCTAAGAAGGCTGGTGGCTTGGGAGTTAAAGATTTGAGATTACAATATTCTGCTCTCATGATGAACAATCTGTTCAAATTCATGAATCAGAAGGATATTCCCTGGGTCAACCTGATATGGCAAGCACATTATGCCAATGGAAAATTGCCCAATCCTTGTGGATCTTTTTGGTGGAAGGATTGTATGTCATTATGGGATCAATTTTCTGATCTAGCATCTATCCAGGCTGGTAATGGTAAAAATCTAAGATTTTGGAAGGATTATTGGTCTAAGGATATTTTATCTGATCAATTCACTCACCTTTTTTCATTTACCAAAAATCAAGATATAAGCCTTCTACAAGATAGTGCATCAGTTGTTCTACTTGATCTATTCCACCTGCCTCTGTCCATTATTCCTATGGAGCGACTTAATGAACTTTCTGTTTTGGTTCATGCGCTTTCAAGCCAACAGGAGGGTACTGATCTGTGGAATATGCCTTGGGGTTCTTATTATTCTTGTAAGAAAGTTTATGCCTCTTTTGAACTCTCATATCCAGCACCACATCCTTTTCAATGGTTTGGAAATCATGTGTGCTTTATAAGCATAAACTTTTCTTCTGGATGCTCCTTCTAGATAGATTAAATACTCGAGATCTTCTGACCAGAAAGAACTTTCATGTGGAATCGACTAACTGTGTTCTCTATGATGAGCAATGCCTGGAGAGTTTATTTCATCTCTTTTTCTCCTGTGATTTTAGTCAGTCTTTCTGGTGGAGACTCAACTGGGAATGGAACATAGACATCCCCCTCATTGAGATGCTTATTGATGGTAAGCAAAGGAATAATGTCATCTGTTCCAATGAGATCTTAATCACAGCATGCTGGAGTATCTAGAATCATAGAAATAATATTATATTTGAAGATCAGATCCTGGATCTTAGTGAATGTTTTAGATTCTTAAAGGAGTCCTTTATTCTTGCATAGAGCTAAGACTGAGGAGGGCATGCATGAATGGCTGGATACTTTGTAAATTCACTTTTGGACTATTCCCTCTCCATTATGTAAATACCCATATTTATAAATGAAAAATGACATAGTAGGGGCCTTTCCTACTATTTTTTGTGTCAAAAAAAGTTCTGGTATGATGTCATTATAATTTCTATCTGGTTCATTCGTAGTTATGACAGTAACTGCATGCCATTGTGTAGCTCACCGCAAATTCTGAGTCAACCAACGTCTCTTGCTTTTCAGGATATACAACTGCTTCCATATATATTTATTGAAATAACCTGGCTTGTTTTTATTTGCTGGAATTCTAAGAAACACTTTGTTTGACTGCTCATTTCATTGTAGGCACACTTGTCTAATGCTTGCATGTACTTTTCTACAGGTTCACAAGGGACGCCATTATATTTCGTATCTGCTTCTGGTTCGTCCTAAGCAATAACCTAACTATCCTCTACTATATAGTTCATTTGTGGTTTGCATTCTTGCTCTACAAGTTCTCGCATAATGTCGTTATAATTTTTGTGTTCATTCTTAGCTACAATAGTAACTACATGCCATTGTCTGGTTTATTGTTCTAGTTTAATCTTCTATATATATTTGTTGAAATGACCTGGCTAGTTTATATTTGCTAAAATTATAAGCCACGCACATTATTATATTTCTTGTTTCATGGTAGGAACACTTGTTTAATGCTTGCTTGTCCTGTTTGTTTGACGTGATGGTCAATATATTTGAACCATTGACCAGTAGTAAACTCCAGTTCATAGCTCCTGTCGTATCAGTTAAATGAGTAGTTTGTCTGGATTGATGTATTAACTTGTTATTACTTAGTTTCAGACTGTAATTATTGCTATCTCCACCAAAGAGGGGGCTACAAGATCATGTCTCAAGTTTGTTTTCCAATGTAGATGTCACACTCAAAAGGGAAATGCAGGTGATGGAGAAAGCAAATTAAGGACTGCTATCAACTCGATTGTCAACTTAAATGTCAATTTTTCTTTCCCTTGAGTTGATAATATGTAATAATTTTAAGTAGTTTGCATTTGATGTAATATCTAGACTAATTGCATAGGCCGTGTAGGAATTTAGTTGATGTCATCCACACATAGCGATAGGCGGTACCGTACCTGCGCTAGCCAGGTCGATTAGGGTACAGTATCGTGCTCTGTATTTGCCAGTCTTGTATTAGGACGATGATGAACAGTAAAATGCTCACAAGTTTTCCACCTTTTATGATATCGAAATGGGCTTCAGAAATGCAAAAACTATAAAAGACCGTAAAAGTAATAGGACCGACCCACATGCGAGATTAGTAACAGTAACGATCTGTAACAGTGGCATGCCATAACAGTGATAGGCCGTAACAGTAACATGCCGAAATAGTAACAAACCGGAATAGTAATAGCTATAAACAATAACAGGCTGGAATAGTAACAGGCCGAAACAGTAACACTCGAAATAGTAAGGGACCAGAAAAGTAATGGGCCAGAACCTTAAATGGACAAAACAGTAATAGGCCAGAATAGTAGCATACTAGGCCAGAAAAAGGCTAGGATCATAGCAGGCCAGAACAGTAACAAGCCGAATTTGCACCAGGCCGGAACAGTAACAGGCCAAGGAACTTACCAGGTTAGAACAGTAATGGGCCAAAACATGGGCCGGACATTTACAGGTCTAAATAGTAACGGGCCCAAAGTATATGTGCCCGTTTCGAACAGTGTTAGATATATAGTAACGGGCCAAAGCGGGCTGGCTAAACGGGCCCATTTCGAACAATGCAGGGCAGAACACTAACATGCCCGGAAATTTATTGACCATGCAAACGGGCCAATTTCAAACAGTGTATGTGGAAATAGTAACGGGCCATAAAGTTTACGGTCCGTATACTGCAATACCTATGGGCCCATTTGTAACAGTGCAAGACGAAACAGTAATAGGCCATGATCCTATTGCGATCTCTTAATGGGTTGGGCCACTTAATAATTATCAGGCCTTGGCTGGGCCTGACTTCTACCACGGTTTCATTGACAATTAACGGCTCTAACTAGTCATTAACAGCGTTCGCCACGTGGCAGTTTGCATGATGTCAGCTGTCAACGCGGCTAGCGAACATATCTACAACGGAACGACTTTTCGTGGCTAAATGGTGCGATCCGCCACGGCCGAAAAAAACCGTGGTAGAATCATTTGTGACGGGCTTCTACCACGATGGTCATCCGTCGTAGAAGGCTTTTCAACCATGAAAAATGGACCTTCAACCACGAAAATTGTCTGTTGTAAAAGGAAAATTTTCTTGTAGTTCGTGAACCTTCTTTCTTGATTACCGATGGCGACGACATGCATAGACCAAGCCTTTTCCATATTGTCATTCATGTAATGCATGATCTCTGAACAGTACCTCGTGTTTGGATTGTTGATAATATGCATATGAGCCATCTGGAGTCTTCCTCTGAAGTACTTCAAAGTTTCGGTGAAAATACACTCCACAATGGCTATTAACGGTATATCTTTGCTTCCTCTCAAGATGAAGTTGTAAATTTCAGCAAGATTTATAGTCCTGACGCCAAACCTACCACCATGAGTGTCGTGCAGTAGAGACCACCTCTCCATAGGCTCGTTCTATATCCATTCCTAAAAGTTTTTAATCCTTCTCCCAGGCCTCCTAGTACCAGGTTGGTCAAATCCTGGCAAATCACAAAGAGCAATGGGTTCTTCCTCTGGTGGTGCTGCTCCTATTGCTGTCTATGAAGCTAGCACGGTTGCAAGTCGCGACAACTACTTCTCTAGCTCCTTTCCTATGCATAACATGTTTTTAGTGAATTCATACAGATAGCCACGACACTTGATATACTTCCACTCCTAGTTCTGCTTGCAAAGCTTCTTGAATAGGTTCATAAGGGCCTTGTTCCTGAACTGTGAGAAAACGTTGCCCCTAGATGCCGCATGAACCAACACCTCTGCATATCCTGCCATGTAGTTACTTCAACTGGAGCAGGCTGTGTTATCTTCTTTATCGCACTGAGTATACCCAGATGCCTATCATGAAGGACGCACAAATTCGGTGTCTCCTTCATAATTGCTATCTTCGGGTGCCTGAAAAAACATATCCAACTCTCGGTGTTCTTGTTCTCCATGAAAGCAAATGCAAGTGGAACAACTTGATTGTTCCCGTCTTGTCCTATGACAGTTAATATCTGACCCCTGTACTTGCCGGTGATAAATATACCATCTACACAGATGACTGGTCGACAGTGAGTCAAAGCTTCTATGCATATAGCAAATGAGAAGAACACTCGATGCAGCACCCTCAAATTTGTTTCCTGTGGCAACATAAAGTGTTGGATGTCCACGTAGGTGCCTAGATTCCTAGCATGCAGTGTTTGGAGCATCCAAAAAACACAGTTGTATCCATATCGAAACGAGTCAAATCTTGCCTCCAGTGTCGTCTTCTTAGTCCTCCAAGCCTTTCCATAAAAAATATTGTAGCAAAATATAACAGCAACTTTGTTGACGATAGCTTTCACCCCCATAGCTTTTCTCTCCACTATCTCTGTGTATAACAGTCTTGCCAGGAGGGATGAGGTGAGGTTACGATGGCCCTGAAGGACACTAGGAAGTTGACACATGTGCAGCACAACGTTGCTAACCTTCTAGTTGGTGTCATACTTAGGGCGATGGGCATGCACCCTTGCCGGACATTCGGCTATCTCACAAACCAATGTCAAATATTGTTGGGATGATACCTTTGTTCTGAAGACCTGTTGCATGGACAATGCCCACTCAACGATTGCTTTCTTCAGATGTCTCTTGCTAGGACATAATGCACCCTAGGAGATGTTGGTCGCATGATAGTGACAAGCGGAATCATGCCCATCGTTCACATTCATTGCTACTGTCTTGTCATTATTCCATGATGCCAGAATTGGTTGGTCGATTCATTCTTCAGCGGACTCACCAGAATCATCAGCGGTATCACTGTCGTCGTCTGAATCTTTGTCTTCCATCTGATCTTGCAATAAACCTGTGTATATCTCATCCTCATCATCCTCACCATTAAAAATGTCTTCTCTTGTCCCTTGACTACCATTAGATGATTGATAACCACCACCCCTAGTGTGTGCATAATTACTATGACCAGATTCATAACCACCACCAACATCTTTGCCTTGACTTCTCTGGCCATGATAGTAGCCACCACCACCTCTGTCCTAGGTCTGACTACTCTGGCCATGATCGTAACCACCACCAACATATTGGGTCTGACTACTCTGGCCATGAGAGTACACACCCTCTTTCACCACAGGTAACACTAAGGCAATGGGGTTAACTTTCCTTATATGACAGGTTTCCATCCATTTGACCCATTTAGATTGCACTTCTATCGGTCTCAAATAAAATAACGGGGTAGTCCTTGACTTAGTCCATAATGCATGCACACCGACAGTATGGGTCGGAGGGAGCCCTAAAGATGTATATAAACAATTCTTGAAATCACTAAGTGACCATGTTTCAGGAGCCTAGAGCTCTTTAAAAATTCACTGAAACTCGCTCAAATCAATTTCGAGCCCGTTTGTTTTGACGACTCTATTACAATAGTGAAACCTAAATAGTACATTGTCTGACATAACTTTTGACCTAGAAAAATACCAAAACGAGTCAAATATCGGTACTATGGCACATTATAGTCTATAAATATACTTCTAGCCAAATAATCTTACAGCTAACTTACCACATCCAAATCTACCCATAAACATACACTAACGACTGCAGTTAGCGAGAAATTAGGGTTTACCCTTGAAGCATGCGAAGTCCTGCCGTGCAGCAGTCTCCAGTCACCAGATCGGTACCTCCACCATGCAGCTGCCTCAAGATGCAGCCCTAGCCTCCACCATTGCCATTGCTCCCCAAGAACACCACCAACTTCCTCCACAAAAACGCCCCGAATCACTTCACCAGGCTATCCCATCAGTAGATCGAGCCTTTCCTAGCTTCCTAATGTGTTTTAGCACCAAGTTTGGGTGGAAATCGAAGTAGAAATGGGCTGAATATAGGTATAGATGTGGCTGGAAATGAGAGGAAGAAGAAAGGAGAGAGGAAGAAGAAGAGGCCGCGGGACTGGCCGGCATCGCGCGCGGATAAGAACGGAGCTCCTCGGGAGTTCAAATCCCGACCGGACTACCGGGGGTTTAACTCCCGACGCTCCCCCCGCTCCTCCCTTGTCGGCTGACAAGCCAGCCAGGCGGGCCCCGCCGTCCACTCCGGTCGGGTGTGCAACCACCAACATGTCTTCTCGAGAGTTTAAGCCCCGACGGGATCATGTCTTTCGTTTAACACCCGAGGCAGGGCTACAATTGCAATTTGTCAAAATCGTATATTATTTGTGGAATTTAATAAAAACATATTTTTTTTAAAAGTTAGCGTGCATTCAGATTAAAAATAAGTTATTCCTGTCATAGTTCTGCAACATTTCCTCGAAACAAGATTTCTCCCAGCTTTATAAATAAAGTACACAGGTGAGACCACTGTTGGGCTAGACAGCACAACACTCAAACACAACACGATACATGATGTTGGGGTAGCAGCACACACACACGCCCAAACTAAAACAAGGAAAAACAAATATGAATCGAGACGGAGAAGCATCGACTAGACGAGGAAGACCGCCACCACTGCGCCTGTCGAAGAATGCCTACCACGCTCCAAGCCCCGACTCGTCAAGCACCAAGCAGCACCCTCAAGAGGGAACGCGACCGCTGCTGCCCGGACTAGAGTTGGCACTAGGGTTTCCCTCGGCACACTGAGGGGAGTGGACGGAGGGTAGACACGATGCCCTCCAGGAAGGAATATGCCACCCGCGGGCGGCACAGCGTCGGAGTCGGGCGAGCCGACAAGTATTTTTTCCGATAACCCTATCCACAACCCCGGGACGAGCCATTGCACAGGAGACCCGTGAGAGAAAGGCCTCGCCACCACCAACCTTTGCCACCCACGAGTATGCGCCACTCTGGTCCCAAATCTGCCATCATCGTCTCATCGAGTAAGCCATCGCGAGGTCGGCAACATTGCGGGACAGGTAGGGATAAAAGAGAGCCCATAGTACCGCGGCCGCGCGGGAGGGAACTTCCTCCACCGCAGGAGGCGGTAGTCGACAGGACGCGGCCGCAAGCACACCGGTCCTCCATTGATCCGGCCGAGCCCAGTGGGTCTGTAAAGCCTTCACGGAGGCATACCAGTCCCATGGTGGTCTGGCCAGGCCTGACGGGCCCGTAAAGTCTACAACCACGCTGCAACAGGCCGGCCAAGGATGCCGCGGGTCTCTCCCACCCTACCCGCCAAGATCTGCAGAGCATCCAAAGCAGAGTCGGCCGGCCCGCCTTACCTAGATCCGGGCCCAAAAGGGCCCGATCTGGATCGCCATGCCACTGCCCACCTCATGCTCTGCCTACCGCTGCCCCGCCGCCCATCGCCGCGCCAGCTCACTCCCGCCGACGCAGGACCTCCGCCGCCCCATGCTCGCCGCCGCCGAGGACCTCTGCACCGCCGCGCCGCAGCAGTAACCGCCACGGAAGGCCTTAGCAACACAGCGCCGCAGTAGCACCGCCTCCTAGGCCACCACCGGCCAGCCCAGGCCACGGCCCAGTGTGGCATCCCGCAAAACCACTACTAGAAAATCGCGTTGTTTTTGTGCATTGCATCGTCATCATCATGCATTGTTTGTCTAAACTATTTCGAAAAGCCTAGTTTTGCTTTGTACAAATACCCCCTTTATTTCAAATGCAAAACCCCGATCGTATCGGATATTTTATTTACCTATAAACTATTTGCAAAGTAGCCTTGTTTTAAAATAAACAAAACAAAACAAACACATATTTACAAAACTAATAAAACCTAAACTCTAAATCCTATATCTACCTAGTCCTAATCTACCCACCAATCTCAGCTCGCCACCTCACCCTCTCCCCCAATTCCTACCCACCCCGCCACATCATCAATCCACCAGCCCCACTTCCCCTCTCCCTCTTTCTCACACAGTTCCACCTTACCCCTCTCACTTACAACCTGGCCCCACCCGCAGCAGCCCCACCCACCACTAACCTCACCCTCTCCCTAGACCCGGTCAACCGCCCTCCGCGGAACCCACCCAGGACCCGCACCCACCTGTCCCCACGCTCGGACCCACCCCCACCGGCCCGCTCCTCTCCCCCACCTCCCTACCCGACGCGCTCCCTTCCCCAACCTCCTCTCTCCCCCCACGCCCCGACGTCCTCCCTCCGTTCCCCCCTGGCCACCGGCCTCCGCTCCGGTCCGCACCGCCGGCGTGCCGCCAAGCCTCCTCCGCGCCCTCTTCCGCCTCCCCGCCGGGCTCGACGGCCATCGCCTCGTGTTGCCGGCCTCCCTGGCCACCGGCCTCCGCTCCGGTCCGCACCGCCGGCCGCCGCGCCCTCCTCCCCCTCGCCAGCTCCTCGCCGGTCCCGCGCCAACCCCGTCTGCCGGCCTCCCTCCCCCGCCTCGAGCCCTCTCCCTCACCGCCGCCTCTCAGCAACCCGAGCGCCGCCTCCTCCCGCTCGGCCGCGCCGCCGCCGTCGGCCGCGTCCGCTCCGGCCCGAGCTCCGCGCCAAGGCCGCCTCGCTCGCCTCCATCCCCCTCGCCGCCTCCTCGGGCCCCCCCGCGTCCCCAGGGTCTCCGCTCCCCGTCGGCTCGCCCGCGTCGCCCTCCTCTCCGGCCGTCCGCTCCTGCCGCTCGCCGCCTTGGCTGCCTCGCCTCGCCGAGCTGCGTCCTGCCGCCTCCCGACGCCTCTCGGGCTTCGCCTACCAAGTTTCCCCGCCTCCGTTCGGCCGTCTCCAGGGTCGGCGTCTCCCGCCCCGTGGTCCTCCCGCCCCACAGCAGCCGGCCCCGCTCCGCCCTCGCCATGGAAGTCGCCGAGTCCCTCCTGCGTGTGGGCCCCCTTTGTCTCCCGCGCCTCATGTCCCTGCGCCACCATCTTCCTCCGAACAGAGAGTTGGCAAAGTGCGCCGCAGCCCATCAAGTTCTACAGCAAGACGGACCAATTTGTGTTAAGATCGCCACGAGGACGGCAAGTGCTTCTACTCGAGCATAAGACCGGTACCGCGCCAAGAACCACGACTCAGAGGCCCGAACATCAAGTTCGTCGAGAACCTGCGGACCCGTTTCCGGAGGTGAAGTCCGGAACCGAAGAACGCCAAGATCTTCAATCGGAATTCGAGGACCCGACAAGATCGTCGTGACGACAAGGTTCACACTAAACAACAAGATCTACTTCACGGATCCGAAGACCCCGGAGGCCCCGATGCCTTCGACACGGAGCACCGAGGATGCCTCCCTGGGACGCCAAGACACCCGTCGAACCCCGAAGACCGAACCCCGTGGACCGACATGATCTCCTTCACGGATACGTCAAGTACACCCTCGAGGACGCCGAGCTCCTCTCCCCGATCCGAAGACCCTAAATCCCGGAGTCCGAGAACGATCCCGTCGAACCCTGAACCCTGAGACCGAACCCCGAACCTCGGCGAACCCCAAGATCTGCCGAACCCTAACGTGTGACCTTTCTCCGAGCCCCTATTTTATAAATGAAATATATGACTTGTTGCATATTAAATTGTCATACTCGCATGCATATTGTCGTGTTTTTTGGGGGCCTTATGCCGATTCACCTAATAATTAAATATGGGGCCCATATGCGGACAAATCTAGTCTCGTATTGGCCTCATTTAAATTTGTGTAACGGACCGATGCCATGCCTTGCCTTACTAATTCAACATTTAATTTGCGGGGTAGCTAAATAACTTGAACCGCTTAATTAATTGTCGGGACCCCGGTTCCGCTTAATCTTGCCTAATTGCATTGCATCTTTGCCATGTCATACACCATGCATGCATCATGCCGATCTTCTGTCGTAGTATTAAATAGAGCATTCGGTGTTTATTCTAGTGTTTTGCTTCTTCGCGGATAAGGCCGTTGAGTTGATGCGAGTGTCGACCCGATCTTCGGTTGAACCTTCGGCAATGTTTTCAGGCGAGCATCTCCCCCTTTCTACCTATCTTACTTTTATAGTATTTATTCCCTCCTGTTGATCTATTGTTATCTGTGTTGCGATGCTCTAGTTTCCGTACCCGTGAAATCCCTTGCAGCCGTATATTGCCTTGGACACATCCTATTACCTGTTGTTGGTAGATAGTTGGACCCGCGCGTCGTAGTCGCTTGCTCTAGTGTTGTTGCGTGTCGTCAAGTACCACAGTTGTTGGATAATTGCCGCATGTTTAATGTTGGAGATGATCACGGCTTTAATTATTGCTCACTTTAATTACTGTTTAACAACTAAAATTGAAGTAGGTAAGCAGAGGCACAGGTGGGCAATAGATGTTATTTGGTTGTTGCCCGTCCACTTGTGTCCCGTAGGACCCCGAGTTCTTGACACCTGTTCCGAGATCGAGCGCGCTAACCACATGTGGGGAGATATGGGCCCCCCATCGATTTAGTACCTGATTTCAAAGTATTGTACTGGGGGCCACAAGTAGTTTGGGGCTTTATTACTATCCTGTACTTATGCCATGCTTTACTGCTTTATTTACGATTGTGTGAGGAGCACGCTGTACTGTTTTGGAAGCGGAGTGTTTTCGCGGTATCGACAGTCCCAGTTTTGGGATTCGCTGTCGTTTACAGCCACTGTCGCAAACCCTGAGTCCGTCTCGGAGACCGGCCGACTTCGTTGCGGGTGTACTTAGTGGGGTGCCCCCCGTGCTTGCTTTGGGTCTGGGAAACGTCATGACTTAGGCCCCGCCGACATACCGATGGGTGTATGTTAATTGATCTGGAAAAAAGGGTCGAAGTGCGTGTGGATACTTTGGTGCACCCTTGCAGGGTTAAATCTTTTCGAGAAGCCGTGTCCGCGGTTATGGACGACTTGGAGCACAGTGCTGGATCATAGACAACTATAACTAAAGTTTACTGTTATAAATTTGACTTGTATCCGATATGACTAGTAATCCGCTTCACTACAACAGAATGGCTAAATAAAAGTACCAACAACTGCTGGGTTTGGGGTTATCTCATGCTTATTGTATCTGCCTAGTAAGTGTTGCAACTATAACGGAATGGTTAACTAAAAGTGCCCACTGCTTATTTTATCAGGATAACTATCTATATTGACTAGTAAATACCGCAACTATAACGGAATGAGTAAAACTGCCAACTGTGTGAGTTCCTCGGTTGACTTCCTCGTTTGGTCTCGAGGGGAAATACCAGGATGGGTTTGTTTGATGGTAGTATCAGGTTGGTTCCGAATAGGTCTTTCTTACCCCTCTATGATAGCCGCCAGTTGTATCGAGTCTCTATAGGTTGTCCAGTGCATGCTGCCGCTGCCGCTTCAGTCCACCATACCTATGTAGGCGAGGACCGCCGAACTCTAGTCTCGCCGTGTACTGGCCTCAGTACTGACGCTCTCTCTTTTTCCTTTGCCCTTTGTCGGCACCCCTTTTGTTTAAGCAGGTTTGAGATCGACGTCGTTAGCAGGGTTACCCTTCTGGCTTGGCCTGGGCAGGGTTATGGACGCCATTGGTTATTCTTCAGGGCTCTTAGCCCCATTTGCATCTTGTCCGTAGCTGGACGCTCTATTGTTTCCAGGTGATTTGGATCTTTGTTCTGTATATCTGTATTCTTGACTCTTGAGTCGTGTTGTATATATATATCTGTTCTGTGGGTCCCATCGAGGACTGTTGTGTGATGTTATTACTTCGTTTTCCACCCGCACGAAAGTGCCTGGTGGGCACCTTCGAATCGTTTCTATGCGGGTTTGGCGGGTTTCGCTAAAACTTGCATAGGGCCGATTCTGAGGGTGTTACAGAGTGGTATCAGAGCTCAGCAGTTGCGATACCCCACAAGTCCAGCCTGTAGGATAACCTAGCTAAGAGTGTCAAAACTATTTTCGCAAAATCGGTTGGATAGTTCTGATTAGGTCTGATTTTACTCCTTACCCCTCTGCTGCTCTCCTCTCACCTCTGCGTGTTTTGAATCCGCTCTCTTCTCTCTCTTCGAGTCCAGGATTTCTCGTGGTTGGGTTCCATCGTACCTTCAGGGTTTCGCTTCCTCTTTTGGTAACGGTGTGTCTACATCTGGTCTTCATGCTATCCGAGGAACCCTTCGTCTGGTGGACTTCTCTTTGTTCCTTCTCGTGCCTTCCGGTGTGTCCGACGCGCCGACATCATCTACGATAGGTCCGATGCAGAGTCTGCATCACTCCTTTGTTTCCGAACCTCGTTTGTCGAGATCTTCAGTCTGAATCCTGAGGGTTGGTTGCATAATCTGTCTATTCATGTACATAGAAATGCTTTGAGTGCGGGATGGAGTCGCGACCATACCACTACTCTTATCATTTGCTTTGTATATTGAATCGTGGATCGATGCAATTCCACTCCTTCCATGGAAGTTAGTGGTGGCCTTACCTTTAACTTCGTCCGTTGTTTATCCGGAGTGTTCCCTTGACGAACGTGAACAACGACCCTTGTTGGTGGTGTCGCCATTTTCCAGCTGAAGAAGGAACCCTCGTTAGTGGTGTCGCGAGGATCTACACGAAGCGAGAAAACCCAGATCGCCGACCTTCCTTCCGGTACCATGAGGCGGATCTCGAGGGCGAGATCCATTGTTAGTGGTGTCGAATTGTGGCATCCCGCAAAACCACTACTAGAAAATCACGTTGTTTTTGTGCATTGCATCGTCATCATCATGCATTGTTTGTCTGAACTATTTCGAAAAGCCTAGTTTTGCTTTGTACAAATACCCCCT
Organism: Avena sativa; assembly: GCA_916181665.1. Taxonomy (NCBI): domain Eukaryota; kingdom Viridiplantae; phylum Streptophyta; class Magnoliopsida; order Poales; family Poaceae; genus Avena; species Avena sativa. The sequence goes on along the minus strand of OV702284.1, from coordinate 176,964,970 downwards.
TTATTTCAAATGCAAAACCCCGATCGTATCAGATATTTTATTTACCTATAAACTATTTGCAAAGTAGCCTTGTTTTAAAATAAACAAAACAAAACAAACACATATTTACAAAACTAATAAAACCTAAACTCTAAATCCTATATCTACCTAGTCCTAATCTACCCACCAATCTCAGCTCGCCACCTCACCCTCTCCCCCAATTCCTACCCACCCCGCCACATCATCAATCCACCAGCCCCACTTCCCCTCTCCCTCTTTCTCACACAGTTCCACCTTACCCCTCTCACTTACAACCTGGCCCCACCCGCAGCAGCCCCACCCACCACTAACCTCACCCTCTCCCTGGACCCGGTCAACCGCCCTCCGCGGGACCCACCCAGGACCCGCACCCACCTGTCCCCACGCTCGGACCCACCCCCACCGGCCCGCTCCTCTCCCCCACCTCCCTACCCGACGCGCTCCCTTCCCCAACCTCCTCTCTCCCCCCACGCCCCGACGTCCTCCCTCCATTCCCCCCTGGCCACCGGCCTCCGCTCCGGTCCGCACCGCCGGCGCGCCGCCAAGCCTCCTCCGCGCCCTCTTCCGCCTCCCCGCCGGGCTCGACGGCCATCGCCTCGCGTCGCCGGCCTCCCCCTGGCCACCGGCCTCCGCTCCGGTCCGCACCGCCGGCCGCCGCGCCCTCCTCCCCCTCGCCAGCTCCTCGCTGGTCCCGCGCCAACCCCGTCTGCCGGCCTCCCTCCCCCGCCTCGAGCCCTCTCCCTCACCGCCGCCTCTCAGCAACCCGAGCGCCGCCTCCTCCCGCTCGGCCGCGCCGCCGCCATCGGCCGCGTCCGCTCCGGCCCGAGCTCCGCGCCAAGGCCGCCTCGCTCGCCTCCATCCCCCTCGCCGCCTCCTCGGGCCCCCCCGCGTCCCCAGGGTCTCCGCTCCCCGTCGGCTCGCCCGCGTCGCCCTCCTCTCCGGCCGTCCGCTCCTGCCGCTCGCCGCCTTGGCTGCCTCGCCTCGCCGAGCTGCGTCCTGTCGCCTCCCGGCGCCTCTCGGGCTTCGCCGACCAAGTTTCCCCGCCTCCGTTCGGCCGTCTCCAGGGTCGGCGTCTCCCGCCCCGTGGTCCTCCCGCCCCGCAGCAGCCGGCCCCGCTCCGCCCTCGCCATGGAAGTCGCCGAGTCCCTCCTGCGTGTGGGCCCCCTTTGTCTCCCGCGCCTCATGTCCCTGCGCCACCATCTTCCTCCGAACAGAGAGTTGGCAAAGTGCGCCGCAGCCCATCAAGTTCTACAGCAAGACGGACCAATTTGTGTTAAGATCGCCACGAGGACGACAAGTGCTTCTACTCGAGCATAAGACCGGTACCGCGCCAAGAACCACGACTCAGAGGCCCGATCACCAAGTTCGTCGAGAACCTGCAGACCCGTTTCCGGAGGTGAAGTTCGGACCCGAAGAACGCCAAGATCTTCAATCGGAATTCGAGGACCCGACAAGATCGTCGTGACGACAAGGTTCACACTGAACAACAAGATCTACTTCACGGATCCGAAGACCCCGGAGGCCCCGATGCCTTCGACACGGAGCACCGAGGATGCCTCCCTGGGACGCCAAGACACCCGTCGAACCCCGAAGACCGAACCCCGTGGACCGACATGATCTCCTTCACGGATACGTCAAGTACGCCCTCGAGGACGCCGAGCTCCTCTCCCCGATCCGAAGACCCTAAATCCCGTAGTCCGAGAACGATCCCGTCGAACCCTGAACCCTGAGACCGAACCCCGAACCTCGGCGAACCCCAAGATCTGCCGAACCCTAACGTGTGACCTTTCTCCGAGCCCCTATTTTATAAATGAAATATATGACTTGTTGCATATTAAATTGTCATACTCGCATGCATATTGTCGTGTGGTTTGGGGGCCTTATGCCGATTCACCTAATAATTAAATATGGGGCCCATATGCGGACAAATCTAGTCTCGTATTGGCCTCATTTAAATTTGTGTAACGGACCGATGCCATGCCTTGCCTTACTAATTCAACATTTAATTTGCGGGGTAGCTAAATAACTTGAACCGCTTAATTAATTGTCGGGACCCCGGTTCCGCTTAATCTTGCCTAATTGCATTGCATCTTTGCCATGTCATACACCATGCATGCATCATGCCGATCTTCTGTCGTAGTATTAAATAGAGCATTCGGTGTTTATTCTAGTGTTTTGCTTCTTCGTGGATAAGGCCGTTGAGTTGATGCGAGTGTCGACCCGATTTTCGGTTGAACCTTCGGCAATGTTTTCAGGCGAGCATCTCCCCCTTTCTACCTATCTTACTTTTATAGTATTTATTCCCTCCTGTTGATCTATTGCTATCTGTGTTGCGATGATCTAGTTTCCGTACCCGTGAAATCCCTTGCAGCCGTATATTGCCTTGGACACATCCTATTACCTGTTGTTGGTAGATAGTTGGACCCGCGCGTCGTAGTCGCTTGCTCTAGTGTTGTTGCGTGTCGTCAAGTACCACAGTTGTTGGATAATTGCCGTATGTTTAATGTTGGAGATGATCACGGCTTTAATTATTGCTCACTTTAATTACTGTTTAACAACTAAAATTGAAGTAGGTAAGCAGAGGTACAGGTGGGCAATAGATGTTATTTGGTTGTTGCCCGTCCACTTGTGTCCCGTAGGACCCCGAGTTCTTGACACCTGTTCCGAGATCGAGCGCGCTAACCACATGTGGGGAGATATGGGCCCCCCATCGATTTAGTACCTGATTTCAAAGTATTGTACTGGGGGCCACAAGTAGTTTGGGGCTTTATTACTATCCTGTACTTATGCCATGCTTTACTGCTTTATTTACGATTGTGTGAGGAGCACGCTGTACTGTTTTGGAAGCGGAGTGTTTTCGCGGTATCGACAGTCCCAGTTTTGGGATTCGCTGTCGTTTACAGCCACTGTCGCAAACCCTGAGTCCGTCTCGGAGACCGGCCGACTTCGTTGCGGGTGTACTTAGTGGGGTGCCCCCCCGTGCTTGCTTTGGGTCTGGGAAACGTCATGACTTAGGCCCCGCCGACATACCGATGGGTGTATGTTAATTGATCTGGCAAAAAGGGTCGAAGTGCGTGTGGATACTTTGGTGCACCCCTGCAGGGTTAAATCTTTTCGAGAAGTCGTGTCCGCGGTTATGGACGACTTGGAGCACAGTGCTGGATCATAGACAACTATAACTAAAGTTTACTATTATAAATTTGACTTGTATCCGATATGACTAGTAATCCGCTTCACTACAACAGAATGGCTAAATAAAAGTACCAACAACTGCTGGGTTTGGGGTTATCTCATGCTTATTGTATCTGCCTAGTAAGTGTTGCAACTATAACGGAATGGTTAACTAAAAGTGCCCACTGCTTATTTTATCAGGATAACTATCTATATTGACTAGTAAATACCGCAACTATAACGGAATGAGTAAAACTGCCAACTGTGTGAGTTCCTCGGTTGACTTCCTCGTTTGGTCTCGAGGGGAAATACCAGGATGGGTTTGTTTGATGGTAGTATCAGGTTGGTTCCGAATAGGTCTTTCTTACCCCTCTATGATAGCCGCCAGTTGTATCGAGTCTCTATAGGTTGTTCAGTGCATGCTGCCGCTGCTGCTTCAGTCCACCATACCTATGTAGGCGAGGACCGCCGAACTCTAGTCTCGCCGTGAACTGGCCTCAGTACTGACGCTCTCTCTTTTTCCTTTGCCCGTACCCCTTTTGTTTAAGCAGGTTTGAGATCGACGTCGTTAGCAGGGTTACCCTTCCGGCTTGGCCTGGGCAGGGTTATGGACGCCATTGGTTATTCTTCAGGGCTCTTAGCCCCATTTGCATCTTGTCCGTAGCTGGACGCTCTATTGTTTCCAGGTGATTTGGATCTTTGTTCTGTATATCTGTATTCTTGACTCTTGAGTCGTGTTGTATATATATTTGTTCTGTGGGTCCCATCGAGGACTGTTGTGTGATGTTATTACTTCGTTTTCCACCCGCACGAAAGTGCCTGGTGGGCACCTTCGAATCGTTTCTATGCGGGTTTGGCGGGTTTCGCTAAAACTTGCATAGGGCCGATTCTGAGGGTGTTACACCCAGCCCCGCCGCCCTGGCACCCAGCGCCAACGTCACGATCCGTCCCGGCCGGATGACCTCGCGACCCCGCGACCCCCCTCCCCCCCCCCCCCCCCCTCTCCCGAGGAAGACGGTGAGAGCTCCCCACCGCCGCTGGCGCCGGCCGGGCTTCGCCCGGGCGCGTCCTCCTGGCGGCAGCGAGGGAAGGAGAGGAGGGTGAAGGGGATGGCGGCGGACGGCAGGTTAGGGTTCCCCTGTCGCCTCGCGGGGGCGGCGAGGGGAATGGTCCAGGTTTTCGAGTTTCGCCTTCTGTTCTGCTCTGCAACATTTATGTGAAGTTATTTTCCCCGGTGATTATATAGGCAAGCAACTTTAGCTGATTCGGATGCACATCATTTGCGTTTGCGTAGAGTAGGAAGTAGAACATGGTGCAAAACCTAGGGAGAGGAAGAAGGGATTAGTGTTTTTTTAAGAGAATTTGGAATTACACTGTCCATTGTCAAAGACAAATTTTGAACATTTATGCTTGATGCAAATGCACAAATAGGGGCTGATCCAGCGCTGGGACAAGCTGGGACATGCCTAACCCAAATACTACTCTCCATGTTCATATTTTTAAGGCTTATATATAAATCTTCCTTAACTCAAATTTGTGTAAGTTTGTTATAGAAAACTAGCAGAGTGCCCATGCGTTGCTATGGCCCATTAAATTTTCCTTCTCGCTTACACATACAAACATAATGTACTTGAAATACATTTTGTTAAAAGCCATAATTCTATTTCGTATGCATATAAAGCAAAAGTTTCAACTAATTATCTCTTAACTGAGATTTTGTCCAAGATAGGTTTAACATATTATCATACAATTACATTGGGATGTTGTGAAACCGATGCATCTAAAACTATCATATAAAAACATATATTACCATATCTATCGGAATTATCCCTTTTCCTGTAGTGGCAGCTAGTAGTAGAAAAAGCATTCCCTGGCTCCTTGCTGGCTTCCTCTCTCTTTGAGTTTAACTGATTTAGTTACTTGTACGTGGTGGATTTTTATGCTGCCAGTTTGATTTTGCAATCTTTTACCAACAAGAAACAAATTTACTTACGTAATGCAGCTCCAGGCTAGAGGCGCTTGCAGGGTGGAGGGATGGTCGGCTCTTGCAGGTGGAGGTACGACATCATCGACCGAGTACTCCTCTCCGGGTTTTTTAGCGCCGGCGCTGACGGAGGTAGGACACGGCAAATAGAAAATATTCATTCATCCAAATCACTCGTCAATTCCTTAAGACAATACAAAGGTAAGCTCCAGAAGTGTATCTCTGCAATGCCACAGACGGAATAATACCATCATCTATGTTATTCCGTTTCATACCGATTTCAGCAATGGCATCACCTACTAACTCTTACTCCGTATTTCAGATTAGAGGTCGTAATACTGGAAATAGCAAAGACCGTCTTCGTACACCCAATTATCTGGACAGTACTCCTGCGGCAACGTTGCACGTTGAACATCTCTTGCGCCAATCCACATCTTCAGTCACAATGCTGTTCCACACCAAAAACTTGTCTTTGCGCTGAGTGTATAGTAGTTCCTTGTGGTGGCAAAATTACTTCCGACGAATTTGCATAGTACGTTGCTGAATTGCTTTTCTTGGTGTATTTTCTGAAACTACTGATCTGTAATATTGGATATCTTAATCGTGGACAGCACTCTCTGGTTTAGCAACAGGGGAAGGGGAAGATCAAACTGAATCAACTCGTTTGACTTTCCCAGCAAAAGGGTGCCAGCGAAAAATGCAGAAACAGCGCCGCATTCACCTGTTTTCCCCTTCTCGCGGACCATCTCCGCCTCTTGCAACGCCGCATCCTCCTCCTAGCTCCATCCTCGCCTGCCGAGCGAGCCCAAGATCCTCGTCGTGCACAAGCTCCGCCCGGCTTCCCTCCTTCTCGACGCGTGTGTCCTCGCAGGACCGTGCCATGCCGCCAGTTCCTAGCCGTCAGAAGCCGGGACTCGACGGCGAACTGTCCAGATAACGAGGGCGAGGAGATCAACGGTGGCGGTGGGATGGGGATTGGAGGACCCTCTCGTACAATGTGCGCTCCAGGGCACCAACGCCAGCCTCACCGGCACCCATCCTGACCTCGTCCTCACTACAGGAACAGGAGGATGGGAGGACCGCGAAGGTTTCCCGCGGTGGCGTGCCACGCCGGAGAAGGAGGAGGAGGTGGCACTGGACCACGGGGAAGGAGTGGGCGGTGGTGCGGGGACACGGGGAGGGGCGGCGGTGGTGCAAGGGATTTGGGGGTTAGAGTAGATGCACGGATCAAGGGCCGTCGGGATTCTCTATAGAGGCGGGGCGACAGCAGGAGATTGGGGAGGAGTAGGTGCTTCGGCAGTGAAGAAGGTCGGCGTGCGTACCCCGGGGCCGGGAGGAAGGTCACCTCTGGCAGGATGCGGCCAGTGGTGGAGATCTCGGGTGGGTGGCCGGTGGCGGAGAGCTCCAGGCGCGGCGGCGTAGAAGGATGCTAACGAACCAGCTATTGACTATTGACTTGCGGTGGCATGCAATGTAAATTGTCCAAACACGCAGGGGCAAAACGGTCTAGGAAAAATCGGAACCAAAAAAAGTGTTTTTTTGGACAAACCTACCTCAAAGAAAATTAGATAATATACTAGATGAATGCCCGTGCGTTGCCACGGCTGATGTTTTTGACATAAATATATCAATAAGGCATTTATAATTCACGAGTGCTGATGCACATGCATCTTAATTATTTTTAACAAATTCATGTAAAAAGTAACTTCATGTTTGAATCCCTATTATATTCCCAGAGAAGCAACACGTGCCCATTGGTCCTTGACATCCGTCATGAAAACCTGCACTACTTTGCCATCGGTACTCAACAAGCTTGGTTGTTCCGTTGCCCATTGCACAAGGTACACCGTCTTCGATGACGATTTCTCATCTCACCTGAGATCATATAGCCAGTTGTTAATCGCCGAGGTACATGATAGGTGTAATCAATTTAGGTAATAGGTAGGACATGTAATGTACACATACAATCTATGTTCTTCACTGTGTGCTCTGAATTTCTGGAAGATGATCGATTACATTGCTAATCTACACTTATGTCCAAAAAATTGTGAGAATTATTATTGTTACTATCTTTCTCTGCAAAAAAATTGTGGGGCTGCATAGATATGTAAACTTCCAAAGAGAAGTAACTAATAACATACTGTTATGTGATAGATACACCAATCTGGGAGCAAATACATTGCAAAAAAATTGGAACTGTCCGTACTTAGCTACTCAAAAAGTCTCAGATATCACACAAATCTTAATTTTGCAAAGAATAACTTGTAACTGTGTCAAATGTAATGCTTATAGAAAGGCTAGATAATGTATAGCACCTTCTATGTGTCAACTTCAAACAGATAATTATTCAATACATCATCCTCAGTTCCTACTCGCAGAGTATTATACAGTGTTTCACTTGTCAAAGAAATAGAAACGAGAGAAGTGCTTGGCTCCACAGTGTCAGCAAGTGGATATCAACTCAGCGTAGTGCAGTTTGAATCTGGTCATCTTCACCCAAATGACTGCAGCCTAAAATTATCTTCCCAAAAAAAGAAGGCACTCTACATACCTAAATTCCCGTTCCTAAAAAGAGGGCACTACATACCTGAACTCTCTTTCCTCTTTTAAAAAAGGCACTCTGAGATGTCACTGTTGCAGCATTACAAAAACAGAACCTGGAAATAAATCTAAAAAAGTTAATTAAGCAAAGAACAGCTAGAAACTTTCTTTAATGTAAAAAACCCATGCTCAACAACAAGAATATTGAGTATCCTCTTAGAAACGTACACAGCTCCTCTGTAGTAAGAGACAGGCTAGAACATTTGTTAGCATCAAAGGAGGCTACCTGCCAAAACAATGGTTTAAAATGTAAATAAAATATTAACCTTCCATACCTATACCTGCCCAAACAATGGTTGAAACTCTGAAATAGCTAGAATAAGATGACTGAAAATCTCCATTTAAATTACATTTCTAAGCATCAAAAGAGGCTATCTAGAAGAGCTTCCTGTCATACAATTTAATAAAAAAACAGTCGACTAACAATATATTGATATACATTGTTGTGAGTGTACATGATCCTAAATTTCATCTCCCTTTTCTAGCGACATGTGCAAGTACATTTCATGTCGCTTTATTTGTGATATGTGCAAGTACAATTAGCAAAAAGCAACAAGATAGTTATTGTGTAAATTTGTAATTTTACATTAGATCCTTCTGTCTTGAATGATGTGTTACTGGTGTAGATATGGCGCCAGCGCTTACTTTCAGCTTGCTGTACAATTACAACAAATACCAGTGCACACCTCATTTTCAGTTACCTACTGTTCTCGTGTAATGCAGCAGTAATACTAATGTACATCTGTAGTAAGAGACGGGCTAGAACATTTGTGAGCATCAAAGGAGGCTACCTGCCAAAACAGTCATGAAATTTGGCATGCATAAAATGGACACTTTGGCCACATGATTAAGTCCAGTCCCAAGTACAAATGCTGTTCAGGAGGAAACTCTCTATGGTTGCATCAATATTTGAGTGTGATAAAGAATGAACTATTTGAGTGTGATCATGAACGAATATGTGGTACTTTAAGAAAAACTGGAATGAATTCTCATATTTACGTCAGTGTTATTCTCACCGGGGGAGCTAACCTCAGATGGTGCCGAATTGTGTCCCCCATCCCTGGACGGATGGCACACGACCTGAATCTGATTTTCCTGGCCGGTTTCGTTTGTAAGAATCTCTGAGGATGTCCTTGGCGAATGCTCTCTTCCACCAAATAGGCAGCAGCATGGATCGGATCCAGACACTTGAGGAGAGCACTGGGGAATTACTATCGCTTCACTTGGTAGAGGAAGGAGTCACCGACCACCGCACCTCAGCGACAGGAGCACGAGGAAGGAGTCTTCAGCTCCAAGGAAGGAGTCCCTGACTGGTGAAACACCGGATCTGGGCATGGCGAACCGATTTCAAGCACAAGGCCACCAATTCGTCCCTCCTTCCCAGATCTGGGCATATCGGACATATGAAACCTCCATCTCGATGAAAGGAGAGGACGCAACAAGGTTCTCCCCCGACTGAGAGCTCTAGCTCAGCTCTGCTCCACTCATGACATCTATACTACGCCCGACAGGTATGCAGCTGGAGCTCCGGATGAGGCTGCCGCCATGGGTGGCGTCTCTTGGGCTTCTCAACTTGCCCGTATTCCCGGGGATCTCGTCGGCCGGAGAGAGGCGTTGTGCCATGGAGCTCTCAAGATCCCGCTTGGGATGGAGGCGGAGGAGGTTGGGATCGGGAGGGAGGCGGTACGGTCGTGAGGGAGGCGGAGAAGTAGTGTTTTTTTTTAATCGGGCAGGAATTACTTGCCGGTGGCAGTACGTAATATTGCGATACAGTCAGGGGTAAAACCGTCCAACGTAAAAGCGGACGGAAATTCCTGTAGACGTACCTACCTCAGCTTAAATTAGTAGATAGAGATGCCTCGTCTCTCCTCTTCTGCAGATTCTATCAGGACTTTGACTATTTTTTCTCTTTCTCTGATTGCTGAATTGAGTAGTACTGCAGCTCACGTGCCGCCTGAGATGTGAAACTGTGGTGTGCTGCTCATCTTGCCTCAGCCTGCTAGGCAGGAGAGGTGAATCGGATGCGGCGATGGAGAGAACGGAGGAAAAGAAGTGTTTTCTCTGTATAGAAAAAAAGAGGTCCCCGACCTCTTTTTCAAATACTGCAAAAAAAAGAACAGTTTTGATAATTTTTGGAGGAAGGGTAATTTAAAAGACCCCAATTTCTATTAAATAAACCATGTGGTAGTTTCAGTACATGGACTAAAAAAAGGTTAAAAACATGAGAGGAAACTACCAAAAACTTGCGTCTTGCTCTACATCAGAAAGAGCAGATCAGCACTGCAATGTTTCTCATACAACCTGCTAATCACAGGCTACGCTAAATAAGCAAATGTGTCCCTAACATAACATGCCAGAAGACAACAGGGAGAGCAGCCAAAATCTTCATTTTTTTCCTTCCTCCATTGCTGGCTGTTTTGCTTACAACAGTCTTGTTGTTGGTCTCCAACCTCTCCCTGCCTAGTACACTTCATTTGATAGCTGCCTGAACAATCTGGCTCCCCATTTAGAGCCTCTTGCCTTCTCTCCTTTTCCTGTAATACATACCAGGAAGAGACCCAATAATGGATCCTATTATTAAGCACCACAGGGTTATCAATTCTAGTTTTTTCGGGAAACAGCATCGTTTCGTGTCTTCCATATTGACCATAGAATTGCTGCAAAACCCTTACAGCCACCGCAGGTTTGTGCTTGTTAGAAAATTTCTGCAGTGAGTTTTAAATAGATCAGAAACACACAGGTTTACCAGAAAATTAAACGCACAGCAAGCAACATTCCAAGCAAATCTCGCCAAAGGGCACAAAATAACAAGTGATCAATCCTTTCCTTGCCCCCCAAAAATTAGAAAGCTCAATCTTCAAGGAAGAAAGACAGTGTCATCTGCATATTGCAGAATGACCAGGCCATTATCAATTAACTCAGGTATCAAGCCATTGTCGGTCCAAATAGTCCTAAATTTCCAAAGTAGTATTGGGAACATTTATTATTATTTTTATCTCTAACAATTTATAAAATAAAGAATGCATAGTGACTGTTCTCACCCGAAGACAAAACAGCGTAGTGAAGCATATAGAATAATGCAATGTTAACTGAAATAAAATAATCAGTTATACCAAAACAAGCTAGCTAGCACGACTTGTTAGCACCGCAGGTGCAAAGCAGCGGCAAGCTAGCTATCATCGAGGTTTCTCTTGTATTGGTAAGCTTAATCACTTTCCCCTTTTCTGAAAAAACAGTTGATTAGCTACCATGCTTAGCAGGATTAAATTTCCACCACATGTTTCTTATCCTCGAGGCGCCACTCTTCCTATTCTGTTCCGCTTTATTAAAATAGAATAAGCAGAGCATGAGACTGCCGCCTGAGACTTTACACAGGAATCAATAAGAGTAGATCAATAAACTCGGTCGATCAACAACTCATCCTCGGGTTCCTACCAATCTGGACGACCCTGCTCATGTTCCGGGTGATCTTACAGCAGAGCGCCCTGATGGACCACCAGGTCGGTGGAGGCGTGATCTTCATCCCGCCAGTGATGCTCCAGATCCCTTTCACCTCTCTGGTTCCTTTCTCCTTCAGGGCCCTTTTCTTTCCTCTGACCTGTTTCCACGAACAATTTCAAGGATTGGGTCTTAAGTGAGCTGTCGGCCCTCGTCACAGCTGGATCTTGCAAGCCTCGGGAGGACATAGAAGTTGAATTCGCGATGACATAGAAAGTTGATGTCAATCGACCTAGGGCAAGGCAAGGGGCAGACGGTCGCTGATGGGATCTGAAATGGTAGAAGAGCAAGCGACGCTCGCCTTGTGGACTGTCGCCGCTGCCACTCGAGTCCGATTCGTCACAGCGGCGCGAGGCCCTCGCCTGAGCACCCCTCTGACAGGGAGATGCCGTCAGGTGTCCCCCCATCCCGCTCGAGCCCATGAGCTCCCACCGCCACTCACCTTCCCTAGCCAAGCACCACCGCCCTCCTCCAGCTCGTGAGCCACCGCCGTTCAGCCTCCTTCGCGACGCCACACCCCACCTGCCGCCACCTCCTCTGCTCTGGCCGCGAGCTCAGATCAACCCAGTTTCAACGAGCGGTATGTTTTGACTTAGGCGGTGGCAAAACGTGTAATACTTCTGAACTTACAGGGGTAAAACGGTCCAACGAAAAATCGGAACCAAAAAAAGGGTGCGGACGAACCTACCTCAAGGAAAATTAGTATATAGAATACTAGATAAATACCCGTGCGTTGCTACTGTCTATTTAATTATTGTTATCACACATGTGAATATAGTATATATAAAAATTTACTTTAAGATAGCCACATAATATTCCAAAAATAAATAGATTCTACTTTGCTTGAAATGCAATTAGATAGAAAGTTAACACTCGCAGCATGTACATAGAAAATAACGATCAATAATCATCTCTTGTCACCTAATATTTCACCTCGTTTGTATCCTATTGATGGTGGCTTCAAGTAATAGATTTCATCGAGATGAACCAAACTTGGATTATCACGAGTCCCGTGGATGAACAACGATTGCCCCCGCGTTGTCCCACACCGGAAGACTCGGGCGGCTAACCCTAGCCGCTGGCCCCTCCTTGTTGCCCCTCCCCCTCGTTACCGTCGGCATGCACCACCGGCGAAAGCACTGCCACGCCCCACGCCAGCGTCGTGCCTCTGCTCGACGACGACGGCCCGTGACGACAGCACCGCGCGCGGGATTAGGGTCCTCCTCCCTCGCAGGTGCAACGCGGGAGGCTCTCCTCTCGGTGATTTCCTAGGCTTCCACGTGATCTCGATCATCAAAGTATATACTCCCACCGTCTTAGAAGAATGCTAATCTAATTTTTGTTTTTAAGTATATACTCTATCCGTCTTAAGAAGAATATTGATAAAAAATATAGTTAAAAAAGCATGTAATATTAGAAACCCTATTTGTTTCTGTCTATTTTATTATATCCCTCGTTCAGAAATAACTGACTTGGCTTTTCTAAATTCAAATGTATTTATACACTAAAACATGTCTAGATACATACGAATCTAGACAAATTAAAGTCACTTATTTCTAAATAAAGGAAATACAAAACTATTTTGAAATTTAATCAAACAAAAATATTTTTTAGGCAGTCCAGCCCGACCATACCGAGGCCACACCTCTAATAAGCCTAACACTAATCCACCTGACACAACACACCTACACGTTGCACGCATCGCATACACATGTCTCACTCCTTTCAAAAAAAAACACATGTCTCACACGCACGCGCTGGACAGACACGGGACACACACTCGACACGACCCCTGGCCACACAAGGCACGCACACAACCCCACTACTGTCAAAAAAACCCCACTACACTCGATCGATCCCATCAATCCCTCTCTCTGTCCCAAGTCCCAACCGCAGCGCCGCCATCTCTCAAGCACCCAGTCGCCGGCCGCCGCCTTGCTTCCGCGCTCTCCACCTCGGCCAGCCACGCGGCGCTGGGCACCGACGCTTCCTGTAGGAGCCCTCTGCTCACCCTGGCCTCCTCAAGCCATCTCCTCACCTGCAGGGCCGCACGTCGTTGCCGATGCCGCGCAGCACCTCTCCTCCCTTCGCCGCTAGTCGGGGGCGCCGTCGACCCTCGCCTTCCACTACGCGACCTCGCCCCGCCGCCATGTGCTGCAGCACCCGAGCCGTCTGCTCGCTCCCGTCCTGAACACCCACCTCGCACGCGACGCCCGTCCTGAACGCCCACCCGACGACGCCCGTGCTTGACCGCCCTGCACGTCGCTCGGCCGCCCTGCACGTCGTCTCCGGGATCGACACCGCCCACGTCCTCTCCCCGCGCCACACGAGAGAGCAGTAGCACACGCGCGTGGTTGCGCCACTACGGCGGCGCGCCCCGAGACCGCCGCCCGCTCCTACAGTCCTACTCAGAAAAAGGTGCTGTCGCCGGCGCGCCGCCCGCTCCTACTCAGAAAAAAGGTGATGTCGCCTCCTTCCGTTCCTCGACGCCGCCGCGTGGTCTGGCGAGGTCGTCGACCTGCAAGAGGCGCTGTGCCGGAGTGGGGAGAGCGGGAGGAACAAGGCTGCAACCCAACAACCCTTCCTCATCTGCCCTCGATCCATCCTCCTCTCTCCGGGCGTGGATGCGTCCTCAACTGCCCTTGATCCATCCTCCTCTCTCTCCCGGCGCGGACGCAGACCTGATGGATAGGGAGAGAACGGCACCGCATTCACCTCGCCGGTCCCCACGATCTGGATCGACACCTCGCCAGGGGCTCCGTGGCGTCCTCCTATTTGGGCCCTAGCTCGGCGCGGAGGATGCCGGAGTACGAGAAGCGCGGAGAGCGGCGATGTACAGAAGAAGTACATGGCGGAGGACCAGGAGTCACTATGTGGCAGGGGAGTAGGCTAGGAGGTTTGGGAGGCGGCTGGATTGGGGCGCAGGGGGGCTGTGTCGTTGGGGGAATTGGCCGCGGAGAGGTCGCTGGGCTGCGCCGACGAGTAGCAGGGTTAGGGGAGGTCCCGAGGTCGGGGAGTTGCGGGGTGGATGGACGACGGCGTGGCTGCGCCCGAGAGGGGGGCTGCGCTCGGGGATGGAGAAGGAGAGTCTGACCCAGGCGGAGGTGGGATTTTTTTTCTTTTCAGTATCCTCCACTTGGCGGTGGCAAGTGGTGTAATACCACCGAAGTGTTAGGGGTAAAACCGTCCATAAAAAATCGGAACGAAATTCGGAAGGACGAACCTACCTCTGTGTAAATTAGTAGATAGACTAGCATAATACCCATGCGTTGCTACGGGTTATTTTAAAAAATATGTTAGGCCAACCATATAAAACTTTATCATTGCAAACTATTTTTTTCTTGATGGGACAAATATACGGTGTTGAAGACAAACAAATTCATCTCCTTCGTCGACCCCATACCCTCATCGTTTCTCTAGATGTCTCTGTCCTTGGTGATGCTTGCGACTGGTGTGCTCTTGGGACTCTCGAAAAGCGAGCGGGCTCAAGTTAATATGGCTCTGTGCTTTGCGACGCTTTCTCTAGATGTATTTTTTTAATATGGCTATGTACACAATTGTTCGGGATGTAATTGAGTCATAATTGTTTTTGTTTTCTCTTTGCGTTTCTGAGATACAATGCCTGTTTGTACATTACATTTCTAGAAAACTATTACCTCCGTCCTAGAATAGATGTCTTAGGTTTTTTTAATTTTAGATGAATCTATATACTAATTAGTGTATATATTCATTTAAATTTTGATAAATGTAAGACATCTATTTTAAGACGGAGGGAGTATATATTTCTACCTATACATCCTTTCTTAGTTTTTTTTGACATATCAACTGTTTTTTAGGTGAGTATTCCTATGTAGACCCAACACATATTTTTGCCAGCTCATTCGTCATGGTTGTTCCACATGGCCGGTAAAAGTTGTGGGCCGTATTACTTTTGCTATCCTAGCCAGCTGAAATAAATAAGCCGAGTCCAGGGACGCAGGGCCCTGTTATGGAGCACCGCATCGAGCAGGGGAAAGGAAATTCCCAAATTGCATCATCTCTTGGTGAATCGCTGGCCGGAATCCTCTGCCTCTGACGCCAAGGTTAGTGGACATTTGAGATCTATAAGAATAGCCAACCTCTCTTCATCCCCATTGCTGCAAACCCAGCCCCTCCACCAACGTTCTTATCAGCAAGTACAACAGTCAACATTGGTATTCGTCTCCATATTTCTTTCAAAAAGAAAGGAACTTGCATAATATATAGTTTTGGTAATATAACCAAATAGATATAAGACTTACATGAAAACAAAATACAAATATTGATCAAAACAGTTAGAATCATCCTGCATATGCATATCATCTAACAATCTTTTTTTTACCAGATATCATCTCTGAAAAATATAACAAAATACAACGTGTCCTAAACTCTGAAGAATTGCTAAATTTTTTTTTTGGCCAACACCATGATAAAAAGATTGCTGAATGTGAATACTAACCTTCGGTGGTGGCCTGCCTTTGCTGTCTCCATGGCTATTGCTGAGTTCTCCATGTCTGCTTAGCCCGCGCTTTAGCCACCAAGAACCTGACAACCATCAAGAGCAAGCACATACTGCAATTAGTTTTCAGTTCTCCGTAGCTAGCTGAACTGCTAAAGAGAAGGAGAAATTCATCTATCACAGATGTTGGCCTGCTGCTTTTTGTACACGACGGCGGCGAGCCCCAACACCTACGTGAGGACGTGCCCGCCACCAGGCTCGCCTTCTTCCCGCAGTTTATCATGTCCACCACCTGCTGCGCTGGTCCTCCATGCCGGTCGCGAAGGACGCGTCCTCTCTGTCTCCTTCTATGGAAATCACCTCTGCCGCCAGCAACAATCCGCGGCCACCCCAGAACTATTCCTCGCGGTGAGGAACTCACCGCCTCAGTCCGCATAGATTCGCGGCGAAGACCAGACGGATTCCCGAAGACCGACCTGCCGCCTGCCACCTGCCACCTTGTGTCGTGTCCCTGATCTAGATTCGCGGCGAAGACCAGACGGATTCCCGAAGACCGACCTGCCGCCTGCCACCTGCCACCTTGTGTCGTGTCCCTGATCAGAGGTGGGTGCAGAGTAAAAAAGAACGGAAGATCCATCCAGCGACGGGCAAGATCCCAACGGGAGCTTCGTCCGGCGGCGGCTCGATATCCCGATCCTTCGGCGACGGGGACTCAGGGGCCAGCGGCGGCGTGTGCGAGCGCGGAGCAGAGTTTCAACGGAAAACGGAGATGGCCCCCGTCGGCGGCACTACGCTGGCAGAGCGGCTGCCGGTGACGGCGCACGACGCCGTGGTGGTAGAGGAGAAGGCCCGCGAGGTCGAGCAGGTTGGAGGGGACCAGAGGGCTGCCGGAGGCGATACTGGAGGGAGGAGGGGCGCTAGCGGAGAGGATGCGATGGCGGCAGTGGTGGAGGGCGCGGCGCGGTCGTCTCGGGAAGGAGAAGATTTTTTTCTTCATTGATTCGTTGACTCACCAGATAAACTTAGCGGTGGCACGTCATGTAAATACCTATAACTGCCATGGGCAAATTTGTCCAACAAAAAATCGGAACCAAAATCTAGATGGACGAACCTACCTCTGTGTAAATTAGTAGATAGATAGATAGATAGATTATACACCAACATCTACAGTTACAGATAGATAGATTCTCAAAAAAATATTTCATGATAAATCTAATGACATTAAATTGGCATTGTAGACGTTGATGTTTTTTTTTTCAATAAAGGTGGTCAAAATTAAAAAGATTTTGGAGTACTTATGAAATATATGTTGAGCTCAAAATCCGCAGGTTCACACGCTATAGGATAATAAACATGCTCACAAATTGTTGTGAAACTTGTCAAATTTTGAAGATGTCCTGACTCTAGTTTTTGAAAAAAAAAACAAGAAGTGCGGACTCATCTTGGATCTTGGGCGTGCGTGTTGTCCTAGAGACTAGTTGCTACACCGATCTTTGCTGTTGCTTTTTGCAGTGTGAAAATAAAAAACCCAGCACACTGCAGCATTTGGTTGCAAAGAAAGCATAACACATCAAGATCAAGGAAGGAGTTGTGAGACTTTGCCCCCTGCCATCAGTTTAATTCCATCTTAGAAAGTTCTGCTACACGGTCATAGCCCACATCTAAATTCCTAGATTACTCTCCCAGATCCTGAACACGATTTAGAGTTCCAAGTTTTATATGCCCTTGGCACCGGGGATGTCGATCCACTGGAGCTGGAGCTCGATCTCCCCACACTCCACGTTCCTCAGTCTCAGAACCACGTCCTGCTTCACCGCCCCCTCCGACACGTATATGGCGCTCTCCTCGGCCAGGCAGTTCTGCCTGTTGGGCACAAGCTTCTTCACCACGGTGTTGTCCGCGACGCCCTGGAGCCTCATCTTCACAACCTCGACCAGGGGCCCGATGTCCAGCTCTGCGTTGCCCATTGCGTCGTCGAAGAAAGTGTCCCTGTCGAATACATCCTGAAGGAGCAAAGGGCCATCAGTTAACACTGCTTGAAACTGAAAATGCAAAACTTCGAATTCATTTTCGAGGATTCAGAGGACGGGAGAATTGTCCTTCGTTTTCTGGAAAAGAAAACGATAGTACTAGGTTGATGACCCTCGTAAGATCATCAATTTCACCCAGTTCACCGTAATATTTGACCATTTATCTGTTTAGCATTGGGATGGAAAAAAGAATACCTCGTGGAGTAAGGAAAAAAGGAGAAAATAGCACGTACCAGTTTAACAAGAAGCGTAGGATCTTCGACGGAGAGGGTCAACTCATCGTTCCACTCCGGATTGATACTCTTTCTTACCACTCGGGTCTTGAGCTTCTGTGAAAAGTTCAAAAGTAAACAAGGAATTAGATCGTAATAACCATTTTCAACACTATCAAAAGGCAGGCACGAATAATCAGGAGAATGGGAAGGAAACGCGCAGCTAGAAATCCTCGGGAGGAGGTTAATTCTTTCTAGTAAAATATTGCTCTTTCCGTCCACCTCTTTCCAGTAAATAAATAAAATAAAAATCGCAAAATTAAAAGATTAGCCGGCCTCTGCAGGCCGGATCGGCGCTGGCTGCAGCTGCATCTGCCCGGCCAAGAGGACGATCAAGAAGAAAAAGTGCTGAGACTGAGAACCCAACCTGCTTGCCCATGCGGATGACGACGTAGGGGTCGCTGGAGCGGAGGTCGCGGATGGCGAGGTTCACACCCCTCAACACCCGCACCCTCACCAGCCCAGCGAGATGCCCCAACATGGTGGTGGTGGTGCTATGCTGGAGTTCGGCGTCCCTCTCCTCCTCTCTACCTCGACCTCGTCCGCGGCGGATGGTCAGATAAGAAACAATGGCGAATGGTTGAGGTGGACGGCGGCTGCTTTCCCTTCTCTCCCCTGCCCCTGGTCCTATTAATACTCCCCCGAGTCGGAGGTCACTCGGATCTGTCAGCGACGAGACAATGACCAACAGCTGGAGCGCGTGGACTGTGCTGTAGTTTTGCTGACGGATTCACGTTAATCCTCGTATCCCTATTATTTCGGGGTGAAGATTCAGGATGAATTGACGATCGGTAACGAACGCGTAAATCTTATCTACAGGAAAGCTATACTTATTGTCCCTCGGTATGATTAAAGTAAGGAGAACATGCGGAAAAATAGAAATCACGGAGAAATTTAAAAAAATAGGAAAAACACGAATATTCTAGAAATAATACCGCATATGTTAGATATTGTAATGATGAGTCCAAGAGATCTTTGATTGTTTTCACTTCATATTTTCTCACTCTATGATTCGAAGTGCATTTTCTTCATTCATTCACAATAGCTTGACTATCCTATTGGTATATCTTGATTGCCACATTATAGGGTTATACTTGGGTTCAACTCTCAAATTTACAAGTTATTTTGTGCAAATGCTTATTTGTACGATGTAATAAAATTATCTCTTTTTTTGGTAATGTTGTAGTAATAAAATTATTCGATTCTTGTGAAATTCCATACCTCAAGAAGAGGAGAGTGCCCAGGAGAGAAGCGGCGGCTAGTAGAACCCATCTAGGGTTTCGTCCCTCTCGCCGGCGACGTCGTGGTCCGCTCTACCTCCTGCGGCCTTGGTGTTAGAGGTGCGGTGGGCCACGCCCTCTTACCGGCGGGAAGGTTCACGTTTCTTATTTAGACTATTTTTAGTGTCTTCTTCAGGATGTTGCGGCGACAGCTATGTCCACAAGTCAGAATAAGGTCATCTGTGTAGCTCACAGTATGACATATTTAAGATTAATATATACTTCAAGTATACATCATTACCTAAATATGTTTTTAGATTTGTTTTGAAACTTTAAATACTCCATCCGATTCATAGTAAGTGTCCTGATTTAGTACGATTTTAGGCTAAATAGGCAATACTTATTATGGATTGGAGGAAGTATCATTTTGAAATTGAAAACTAAGGGCTATATGGAGCTTGGGAGCTAAATGCATTTTTGGGTTGAGTGCTATCATAGCTAGTTTCCATACATGGTGTCAATGACCCGGCTCCACCGGCAAGAAAGAATGAGGAGGGAAGGAGCGACCTAGAAGACAGAAGGCGGCCCAATAGGCAGAAACGAGTACCAGCCTGGCTAGCTAGGGATAAGTGGGTCACCTGACTTGTAATCATATTTAAGGGAGGACCATGTCTCCCCTAGAACCTGCTTGTAAGATACGAAAGAACCGGACGGCGGTGTCGTGGAGCAACGAACTGGCTGTGAGGGAGGTTGGGCGGAAGCAGCCACATCCCCATTCATATTCCACCTGTTTTTTCTTCACGATGTCGCTCAGAGGCGATGGAGTCTCTGTCACCGGAGTCACGGGCTATGTACGAGCTCTTGATGCTGGATTCAAAGGAGGAGTACGAGAAGTGTTTTCTCGATTACAAGAAGGAAGTGCTCGACTCCATGAAGCCTTTCATGGCCGA
The DNA here is from genome assembly GCA_916181665.1 of Avena sativa. Lineage (NCBI taxonomy): Eukaryota > Viridiplantae > Streptophyta > Magnoliopsida > Poales > Poaceae > Avena > Avena sativa. The sequence goes on along the minus strand of OV702284.1, from coordinate 176,944,749 downwards.
CATAGGAAATAAATTCAAGGAAGTGCGCGCATCAGTGGAGTCAATCAAGGCGTTCGTGAGTTCAGATCTGGAGGCGGCGCGTGCTTAGCTTGGGGATGAGCTCGATGCTATGCATTCTTCTCTCAGCGCTGAGATCTCGCACTTGGCGGCTATGGTTGGGCGGATTCTGTGTCCCGATCCTAGCGCTGTGGTGGGTACTCCTCTAGCTTCGTCTTCACGGGAGCCTGGACGGAACTCCGCCGGCCCGGATGGGCACTGCGAAGAACATCTATATCGGGGGAAAACATGTGTTGATTCCATGCCTCCTCCGGGCAGGGGTACTAAATTCGACCACAAATCCACTGAATTCCATCATTATTATTCAAGTGTTGTGACTGGTACTGATGTGGGGCATGGCTCGCGTGCTGAGTTGCCATAATTCGACGGCTCCAACCCAAAGTTGTGGAAGCGGCGATGCGAGGAATTTTTTCAGCGCTGGCAGACCCCATTGCTGTCTTGGGCGTCCTATGCTTTAGATCAATTCGTGGGAGCACCCACAACTTGGCTGGAGTCTTATCTTCAACAGCATCCCATGCCAAATTGGGAAGAGTTTGTGGCCGCTACTTTGGCTCCTTTCTGCCGCAATCAACAACATATCTTGGTTGATCTGATTCACATATGGTAGACTTCAAATATGGAAGATTATGTTGCCGGATTCTCTACTTTGATGACTTGATAGCTACCTATGATTCAAGCTTGGATCAGGTTCATTATACTACCAAATTTTTGAATGGATAGTTGCCGGCGGTACGGTTGCTTGTGGCGATCCAGCAGTCGAAGGATTTGTAAACAACTTACTTGCTAGCACTGTTGTATGAGGAGCTCGGGGAGGAGACACGACCAGTTTTACCTTCTCCTATTCTAGCCCCCGTGTCTCGACGCTCGTCTTATTACTCTCCTCACCGTACATCGTCTCAACCACCACCACTAGCACGCTGTGTGAGCAAGACAGTGGAGGACAAATGAGCGGCAGTACCTCAGAAGCAAGCTTACGATGACAAGTGGCAGGACCTAAAGACTTACCTTCGATCCAAGGGTCTTTGCTTCATCTGAGGGGAGAAGTGGGGGTGCGAACATCAGTGCAAGACCTCGATTCCTCTACATTTGGTGCAGGAGATGGTTCATTGCTTACAGACTACAGAGTTGAGTGATGATGAATCTTATGATCTTGAGCAGAATGCTGAACCTCAGCAGACCTACTTGTGCTATCAGCGGCGGCTCTGAATTTGGGTGTCTCAGTGAAGGGAATATACCCTAGAGTCAATTATTAGATGGCATATTTCATAAAGTTTATGATTAAGTTTTATATCATTCTATAACTATATTGATAGGAAAACATCGATACACATATGATATAAAAACAAACAGTAGTTCTGATGAAACTCTCGTCACGAGTTCATTAGTCAACTAATGATCAAAGGTCTCCTAATCATGAAGGTGCCTCGGCCCGTAATTGACAATGAGATCATTTCATTGGGGAATAGAGATGGTGAACATACCCTATCTATAGCATCGTATCATGATCATGTCACGAGTTTCAGGTTATGATGTTTAGGAAACATAGTGACTCTTTCCTTTGAGTGTGAGACCATATCAAATCACTGTCATCCAAGGATGCTTTGATGGCACATAACGTCACTCATTAATATGGTGATCATAAAGGTGTCATTGGGTATCCGGAGGAACATGGAGAGGATACTGCGTCAAGAGCGGGAGTTGTCCACCCACATGGTGGAAGATACTCTTGGGCCCACTCTGATAAGTTATATCCAAAAGCTGCACAACGTGTGACTAGGTCACGAGGATATCACTTATCAGATCAAGTAAAAAAGGTATTGTAGGTAACGAGGTTGAAGACTGACATGGGGATGTCACTTGATTGAAACCTTGGACAATACAGTATTGCACAGACAAAAATAATAAGACATAGTGTTTACAGTTCAACGACAAATATCGTTGAGTATACAGGTGGTCATTATGGATATCGAGATCCCGATATTGATCATTGGTCATAAAGGAGTCTTGTCCATGATTGTAGTATTCTCGAACTGTTGGGTAGCACGCTTAAGGACTTGAAGAAGCTTGGAGATCGTTAATGACTAGTTTGAATCACTAAAGAAATAAGAAGAGAGAAACCAGAAAAGTTTTAGGGGAGATCCGAAGGTGTTCGGAGAAAGAATAAGGAAAAGGACTAGAAAAGGGTTTTCGGATAAATGGTTTTTTAAATATGATTATTATATATTAATTATGAATTAATATATTGTAAAAGAATATTTAAATAAATATTTGACAGAAAAATAGGCAAAGGGGCTGTTTTTGAAATAGCCTGCGTAGGCAGCGGATAGTCTGCGCCACGCGTGGGCGGAAGGCTTTGCGCGCCGTGCGCTATAGCAGCTGCTTCTGCTTGCGTGCCGGCCCACCCGGGAGCCACCGCTGTTGGCGGCCGCGCAAGCCTCCAGGCCGTCCCACCCGGGCCAGGCACTGGGCACCGCCGTGGGCAGCTCTACCTCGTGGGCTGCCGTGGCTGGTGGCCCTCCCAGGCCTCCTGCCTCGACCGCTTCATCCGGTTTGGGCCGCGCGCGGGTGGGGATTTGGCCCACCTGGCCGGCGGCTGCTCTGCCCCTTTTTTCTTTGTTTTATTAGTCCCACATTGGGACCTAAAAGTGGAGGGACCCCCTCCCTCCTATATAAAGAGGTGCTCATGGGAGGATTAATACACACCAATTTCCACCTGAAAATCAATAAAAGGCTTGTGTTTCCTCTCTCCTCTCTCTTGCGACTGCGGCCCCCTTGTCAGGGTTGCTCGAGCGAGTTCTTAACCATGGAGCATCGTCGCTCTGCAGAATTCGGAGCCGGGAGATCTACTTCCGCAATCTCGGCTAGATCGGGGAGAAGCGGGGGTTGTCGTCAAGCACTGTACATGTGTGACTCCCTCTGTAGCGGCACCGTGCTTTCGGTTCTAGGAGTTGTCGTGGAGCTGCAAGGACATCGTGACCTCGAGGTCAGCGTCAGAGTGTCTTCTTCATCCATGTTCCTCGCGGTACGTTAACCGCGCTCGATCTTCAAAGGTATGAATACCGTATCCCCTCCCGTTATTGCATTACTAGTAGACAGATCTTGGGTTTCCAGGGTTTGCAACGTAGTAAATTTTTGATTTTCTGTACCGAACCCCAACGGTGGTATCAGAGTTGATCTATGCATAGTAATGCTAGTACGGGTAGAACACATGAGTTGTAACATGTGGGTGTTGACTTTATGATTGTTACACTCCCACGTGTACTTGTTTATATTGCGGTATTGATTGATGAAGCAGCCTGGACCGACATTATGCGTACTCTTATGCGAGACTGGTTCCATGCTCAACATACGGCTTGTACTGTATAAGTGGCTTGCCGGTGTCTATCGCTCTTTAAATAGTTGATATAGCATTTACAAAGGAGGGCCCCGAGAGGGGTTTAGTAGATCCAATCATTTAATCGGCATTGTGGTTGAAGTTTGTAGGTAAGAAACGGTTTTTATGAGAAAGCCCTTACAGCCACATAAAACTTGCAAAAGATAAAGTAGAAGCATCTAAGTTTGTTTACAGAGGGCGGTGTGATGTGATATGGTGATAGTCAAGGTAAAGTAGTTTATTTTATGTTGCTAAGTGGTAGTAACAGTCATCATCATGATGGTGAACTATGAAGTTAGAGGCACTGGGCCATGGCGCAAGACTCGGTGGCGCCAACGCCGGACCCCGGAGCGCCGTTTCCCTGGCACTAGTTCCAAGGCGCCGAAATGGAGATCACAGCGCGAAGACCATATCGCATCGCACTTACATTTGATTTATGATTGTTGTGTGTATCTTATTTTATGCTTAGTATTAGATACTTGACTGTAGCCTTAATAAGATGATCCCTAAACAACTGAATTCCAATAATTGTGTTCCCCTTGTGTGTGCACCACCAAGAAAGTTCTTTGGTATGAGGCAGGTCGTGACGATCGGGTGTCAGACATACCTATGTTTGCATACAGTGGGTGTAAGAAACGTTACACTACAATACACACAATTTAGAGTTGGCGAGCCTAGCATGCATATACATGGCCTCAGAACACGGATGATCGAAAGATCGAGCACGAGTCACATGAATGATGTGATCGACATGTAGCGTCCACCTTTGCAACTATATTGTCGGCCATGACGATCGGGGGTGATGTAGTGAATAAGGATCGTGTAATCACTAAGACATTGGTTAGGGATAATGTTTTTAGTGGAGTTATTTGAACTCATATTTTCATAAACTTATTCTAAAACCATTGAAAACTTTAAATATAGATCATGACACGCCATGATGCCACCTTCGACATCACTGATTAGTTAGCCACCAAGAAACTCAAGTTAGATGGATCCAACTTCCCAGATTGGCTAACATGTCTCAGTGACCTCCTAATTAAGAATAACATGGTCTTGTATGTTCAACACATAATGGATTTGAGTGAGCCAGAAGACAAAGAACATGAGACCCCACAAATGCGGGAAGGCCGCATCTTTCGTCAGGAAAGATTCGCATTCATACAAGAGTTAATGTGCAAAGGCATGGTAGATTAACTGCATGAGCTCGTAGGTGATATTGAACCAGATGTGATGATAGAACACCTGAGGTCAGAGTTCATATCCCATGTGCGCATGTGGAAGTATGAGCTTATCGAGAACTTCCTATCCATAAAGATGGAGGAAAACACTTGACTGAATAGTCACTTGGACCGCATAGTTGATGCACACATGAGACTGGTTCACTTGGTGGACTATTGGATGATAGAGTCCTTTGCAATAGTAGTATTGCTTAGGTAACTTCCTCCAAAATTCAAAGGATACATCTGAACTTGCGTCACAAGAGGTGATATGAAATGGATGGACTTCTATGATTTCACGGAATTTTTAAGAAACGTTGAGGTGGAACAGATGGCTGGAGAAATCGTCAATGATGAAGGTATATATGGTATACAAAGTTTATAAATATTATAATCTTGCAAACACTTGTTGCAGTAACGAAGCATATAATACTTATTCTGTTTTATGAAAATAGGCCCTTCTGCATGAGAGATGGTTGCAAGAGAGGAGGTGACGTTGCGTGTTGATGGCAAACATGATGATGATGGCTAAAGACACTCTACCTCAAGTTTTATCATATAGTTTACAGTTTTTGAATAATTATTGTAATTGATGGAATATGAACCTTTTATAGTGTGTCTTACAATTCGTGAGATGGTTATTCATAAAGTTTGTAACAAGTCCGTTGTTCTACTTTTATGAATGATCTATATTTATGTTCATATGTTATTCTTGATTATGTTTTAATTATTCGAATTAAAGAAACTAATTGATAATACATGAACATTTGTAAAGTGTCATAGTCGGCATAATTTGGGGAAGACATCTGGCAATAAACCAAATAGTTCATAGTGGCGTTATTAATAAACCATCGATTGTAAATAGCAAACACTCAACTGGAATAAAGTAAACCATCTAGAATTCGTGGAAGCTTTTGGCTTTATGTGATAAAAACAAAGTATTAATGAATAAAGTCCTTGGGGCAATTGTTAGACAAATTTCATGACAAAAACCAAAGAAGGAAAAGCTAGTATTGCTAAAGAGTTGGTACATTCTCGAGAAAGTGCATTTCTCGACAATGGTGTTCATGAAATAAAAGTAGGAGCAGGATGAAGGTATGTGACCATGCATCGGAATGATTGAGAAGCACAAGTGGAAAGTGTTCCAGAACGCGACTCTTCATGTTATAATGGAAATGAGTCAATGATTTGATCATTGTAGTTTTCAATTATGGTTTTACATAAAGTAGTAGGATTCACAAATATGTCGTACATCTTATGTAGAGATAAATGTGAATTGATTGGCGTGTTACTAGAACAAGACATACCTACGAACTACAAGGAAGATGATGGTAAACTAAGGTTACAAGAAATCCTAAAATTAAAACTTCACTTGAGATTAGAAAGTAAAACTATTACTGAATCTCGACAAGTAAGGAGTTACTTGATAATTCTAAAGGAACATAAGGTTATAACAAATAAGTGGGAGTCTTAAATGTCGCCAGATTATCGACAAGTACGCCATAGGGGGTCCTGACAGCGTTGAGAAGATGGGTGAAAGTACCGACTTGATACTACTAGAGGGGGGGGGTGAATATGCGTCTACCCAATTTTAATTTGTTTTTCAACTTTAGGCTCAATGAGAAAGAAAGTTATCTAGATGTGCAACTAAATGAACAACCTAAATGCAAGATAACAAACAACAACCACACGAATGGTAAATAGAAAGAAGTAAAGGAAGGGAGCGAAGTAACCGGAGCGGGGACACGGAGATGTAATTCCCGTAGTTCACTCCCAAGGAGCTACGTCTACGTTGGAGAGATGTCGGGGCCACACAAGGTCACCCGAGCGCCACAAAGGCCTCACCTTCTTCTCCGGTGAGCTCCCCCACAAAGGAGGCCTCACAATCCACTAACCGGTGACCTTGAAGGCGCCAACCGAAACCTTTACACCAAGGTTGAGGGGGAAGCTCCACAACTCAATTGGAGACCCTCAACGACACCTCGAAGCTTTACAACACAAGCCTTAGCTCCAAGGATGCCCTACACCATCTAGGGTTTCAAGAAACCCAAGAGCAACAAGATCCACAAATGATGGGTGGGGGAAATCAAATCTTCTTTGGAGGAAGTGTAGATCTAGGTCACCTCCCTCACCTCTCAAAAGATCAAGTCATTTGAGTGTCTAGAGAGAGAGAGATCTAGTGAGGTGAAGCTCAAGCATTAATGGAGGAGAGATAAAAATTCGCAGTGGGTGGGAGGAAGAAGAGGGGCGCCTTAAATAGACCACCTCGCACTGAACTTTTACAGCCCCTGCGACCTCACCGGAAGTTCCGGTGAGAGGCCGGAAGTTCCGCCCAGCCTGGCTCCAACGGTCATCAGACCGTTGATGCCCGCTCCAGAAGTGCAACCGGAAGTTCCGGTCATAACAGACCAGAAGTTCCGGTGAACTTCCGACGCAAGTTCTGACCCAAGTTCCGACAAATAGAACACTTCAAACAGAAGGTTACTAAGCCTTCAGTGGAACTTGGAGCGGAACTAGGGGCAGAATTTTTGGGTCGCGAACCTAATCTGACCGGAAGTTCCGGCGGCTGGGCGGAAGTTCCGCTTAGGACTTTTTGGCAGGACAAGTTCCGATGCAAGTTCCGACCCAAGTTCCGGCAAATAGAACACTTCACACAAAAGGTTACTGATCCACCACCGGAACTTGGGGCGGAACTAGGGTTGGAACAAAGCTTAGAACAGCCCGCAGAAAAAGTCTGAGTGGAACTTCTGGCGCCAGGCCGGAAGTTCCGGTGAGACACAGAAGGCTCCAACAGAACAGAAACTCACTCTCTCACGGAATAGTAGGATGGCTGTGGTGGTGCATATAAGTTTGCGCAAGAACAAGTGATTTCCCACAACCTTCCGAGATGGACCCCCTCTTAATAGTACGGTGACCTAAAACAACAACAGGAGAGAAACTAGGAGAAGACTAAAGGCCACCGTCTTCATGAGATCCCAAGAGAGCATCCACACAGATTGAAGGAGACATCAACAACGTTTACCCTGAAACTCACAATTAAAAAAAATGAGATTGTCATTAACACCAAAAACAGCATGGGAAGATATAGTCCTTTCAATCCCCCCTTTTTGGTGTTAGATGAGAATCCCAAAGATTTGCATAGTATAGAAGCAATCTTTGCAATGGATGGGACAAGCTCCCCCTATATGTGTGCAAGGTAGAGAGAAAGCTCTAAGGACAAGACTGGCACACATACAAGGAGGCTCCCCCTTCCAATTGCAAAGATAGCACAAATGCAAGGTATAAGAAAGGATAGAGATCGTACCAGACACCAAACAAATGTGGTGGAGACAAAAGGAGTAATAATAACAAAAAGAGCTATGAGGCTCCACCACCATATGCATATGCCCATAAGATGACAACAAGAATACCACATACACGGCATTGCATAGGATACCACATAAATACCACATAGTCTCAAACATAACATGGTCCACAAGCACACATAAGTTAAGACATAAAAGGTCCACAAGCACACAAATAAACTAGAGAGTTCGCGAGCTAGAAAAGATCAAAGGCAAGAACAAGCTCGCGACTCAACCCATGCAAATCCCGTAGGCAACCTAATAGACATATTTCTCCCCCTTTGGCATCGAGACACCAAAAAGGAATAAAAGATCAATCTAATCGTCCTAGCCATGAAAGGGTGGAGGAGCAGACTCAGGGACCCAAGGACCCCACTCAGGCGGCAGACCAGTGATCTCCTCCTAAGACTCATCCTCAGACCAGCGGCAGTTGTCGCGAATCCAATCATCCTTGGGAGCAGTGACAGAGCTAGTGACCGGTGAGCTAGGAATGTTGAGAGTTGTCATGATGGCCTTCTGGCGCTGAACATTGTGACGCTGATCCACATACGCCTGATACTCGCGGTCCTGTAGAAAGCAGAAAGTCTTCTTCACCTTCCCAAGCATCTTCTTTGCCCTAGACAGCTGCCTCTGGAGAGAAGGACCACCGGCACTAGAGCCACCGGGAGCAGAGGAGGGACCACCAACTTCATCTCGAGCCTTGTGGAGTTCAGCTTCCTTTTCTTCTTGAGAACAAGGCTTTTGGTGCTTACTCACACGCAGCTTCTTCTCCTCATGAATGGTGATGTTGTCTTCAGGAAAGCGACTGCCAGTCGTCTCAAGCCACTTGTGATTGATGAGAGTCTGAATGTAGGGAGCATAGATGCAGGAGCGCTTTTCAATAATAGCCTGCCACATCTCTGTGTAGATGAAGTGCATAATATCCATTGACCTATCAGAGTCACGGCGGAGAAAAGTCTGATGCATGAGGTCAACCTGATAGCCATGAAACTGATCAAAGTTGCCAGCCTTGGGAGAGATGGTGTTCAAGTACACCCTGCGCATGATGTCAGAAACTGGCAGCAGATGATTCACATACCCAACAGAGCCCCACCCTTCTATGTAGAGAGGCTCCAGGACCTCAGGATCAGCAGCTTCAGGGCCGTGAACACGCCAACCATTTGCCCCGTTGCCAGGCTGTAGGGGATAACCAAGAAGCTCAGCAAACTCACACCAAGTGGCAGTAAGAAACACTCCCCTAGTCATCCACTTCCACACACCTTCAGTAGTTTGCATGTGAATAAACAGAGTAGAGTAAAACTGAGCAATAGCAGCCACATCATAGTTCTGACGGTGCTCCATGAGGGGAATCAGCCCAAACTTCTGGCAAATATCAAGAGCCTCGCCAAAGTATGCATGCTTCTCTTCCATGTGAGTCACATTGATGTACGTTTGAGGAGCAACCACGAACTTCTTCTTCGTATCTCAACAAATATTTGTTCCTGACGGCAGTTGTGGAAGTGAGGATCCAAGCAAAGACGGTCACGAGACACGAGGTAGGGATCCGTACACCTGAATTCAGAGTAAGCTTTCTGAGACCATTTGGAGATTTTGGATTTGGTCTTGTCTGGCCCAGCATCAATGGCCTTCTGAGAAAGAGCAGGCCTCTTTCCTTCAGCAGCAGCAGCACGGCGAGCAGCAGCAGCCTTCTGACGGCTAGTCTGAGTAGTTGGACGCACAACCTCAACATCTTCTTCATCAATCTCAGGAGGAATGTCAGGGGACGGTCGACGGACACGCTTGCCTTGGCGGGTACCACCTTGCCCAAAGTCCATGGCGGGAGATCGAGGTGGGGAAGGTTCCCACGGAGCAGATCTATGGAGGAGTGGCCGGAGACGAAGGAGCCGGAGAACCTTCGCGGAGAGGACTTGGCCGGCGGCTGCTCCAAATAGAAGATGGGTCTTGGGGGAAAAAGGAAGAAGATCCCGTTTTACCCCAGGGCCCGCCGTATATAGGACAGGGAACACCACCGGAAGTTCCGGTCAGGGACCAGAAGTTCCGGTGGACCGGAAGTTCCAGGTCAGGCTGAACACGTTCCAGGTCAGCAGGTGGTTCAGACGAACAACCAGCTGACCGGAAGTTCGGACTGCAGACCGGAAGTTCCGGTGACGCCAGAAAGATCTTCTCAGGTTTGGAAGATAACAAGGAAGAACTTGTGCAGGGAATAGAGTGGGCTTGAGGAAAGGAAAGGCTTAGGATAGAGAGCTCAAACTGTGAAGAACCAAAACCAACAAAAACAAGGAAAAACAAAAGGGTCAAAGACACGAATAAAAACGGGTCGGTGGCCGAGGCCACCTTATATAAGAGTAAATGGCTTGACACCGCGAAGATATATCTTGGGTTCATTACCAACACTCATCATGAAGCTCAAATGGTCTCCTTTAGAGACTATAGAGTATGAAAACTTTAATGTGCGCATAATAGGGATAGCGTTTGTTTATAAGAGGAACTACACTCTCCCTAAATCCATGCCTACATCCAAACAAGATACACATTGAGACGCGGGTAGGTGTGCAAGGTACTCAAGCAACATTGCTCGAATAAATGATATTTAGTTCATGCCTTAACTCCCGGAATCATGCTTCATCAAGAGGCTTCGTGAAGAGATCCTCAAGATTTTCCTTGGTGGGAACATACTCCAAAGAAATGTCTCCTCTAGCAACATGGTCCCGAATGAAATGATGACGAATCTCAATGTGCTTGGTCCGGTTGTGTTGCACGGGATTGTGAGCAATAGCAATGGCACTCTCGTTGTCACAAAGAAGAGGCACCTTGTCAAAAGAGAGTCCAAGATCCTTCAAAGTTTGCTTCATCCATAGCAATTGAGCACAACAGCTTGCGGCAGAGATGTACTCAGCTTCGGTAGTGGACATAGACACACAGTTCTGCTTCTTCGAGGACCAACAAACCAAAAATCTTCCGAGAAACTGACAAGCTCCGGAGGTTGACTTTCTTCCCACTTTGTCACCAGCCTAGTCCGAGTCTGTGTAACCAATAAGATCAAAGCTGGCTCCCTTGGGGTACCACAACCCAAAGTTTGGGGTATGAACTAAATATCGAAAGATTATCTTGACCACCACCATGTGGCTTTCCTTTGATGCGGCTTGAAATCTTGCACACATACCCACACTCAACATAATATCCGGTCGGGATGCACAAAGATAGAGCAAAGAACCAATCATAGAACGATAGAGTTTTTGATCCACCTCCTTACCCTTGGGATCGAGATCAAGATTAACCTTAGTTGGCATGGGAGTCTTGGCACCTTTGACTTGATCAAACTTGAACTTCTTGAGCATGTCTTGGATGTACTTGGCTTGGTTGATAAAAGTCTCTTTCATCAATTGCTTTACTTCAAACCCAAGGAAAAACTTCAGCTCCCCCATCATGGACATCTCGAAGCGATCAGTCATGAGCTTGGCAAAATCCTCATTAAAGGTTTTGTTAATAGACCCAAAGATAATGTCATCAACATAGATTTGGCATACGAACAAGTGGCCTCCAACTTTCTTAGTAAAAAGAGTGGGGTCAATGAGGCCCACTTCGAAGCCACGGTCTAACAAGAGCTCCCTAAGACAATCATACCACGCACGTGGGGCTTGCTTGAGACCATAGAGTGCCTTATTGAGCTTCTAGACATGGTTCGGAAAAAGTGGATCCTCAAAGCCTGGAGGTTGCTTGACATATACCAACTCTTTCAAAGGACCATTAAGAAAAGCACTCTTAACATCCATTTGATGCAACTTAAAGTTATGATGGGTAGCAAAAGCAAGAAGCATACGAATGGATTCAAGGCGAGCAACGGGGGCATAATTCTCACCATAGTCGATGCCCTCAACTTGTGAGTATCCTTGGGCAACTAACCTTGCCTTGTTGTGCACGACAATTCCATTCGCATCACACTTGTTCTTGAAAACCCACTTGGTTCCAATGACGTTTTGACAATCTTTGGGCCGCTCAACCAATGTCCAAACATTGTTCCTCTTGAAGTTGTGAAGTTCTTCATTCATAGCATCAAGCCAATCATCATCTTCAAGAGCTTCGAAGACTTTCTGTGGTTCCACAAGAGAGATAAACGCATGGTGAGAGCTAAAGGAAGCTAGTTGCCTCCTAGTAGTGGAACCTTTATTGAAATCTCCATAAACATTATCAAGGATATGGCCATCTCGAACAAGCTTGGTGAGACGATAGGCTTGACAGCGGGATTGTGCTTCAATACGAGATTCTTGAGCTACCACTTGATCATTGCCACCAATTGAGCCGCCGCCTTGACTCTAAGCACAAACACGAGGGTCATCTTCATCAATTTCCACTTCGGGGGAGTCATCATTTGGAGTGGAGCCTTGAGGGTCATTGACTTGCTCTTGATATTGATGAGCTTGACCTTGAGAAGGAGCCCCATCTTGGGGAGGTTGATGAGGTTGATGAAGAGCTTGTCCGTGGGAGGTTCCTTGAGGAGGAACCCCATCGTGGGGAGGTTGATGTTGTTGATGAAGAGCTTGATCTTTGGAGCTTGGAGAGTCTTGAGCATGGGAAGCTTTGGAAGATCTTGAGGGAGCTTGTGCCAAAAATGTAGGTCCTTGAGGGGCAAGATGATCTTGTGAAAGTGAGGGCTCCACTTGAGTAGAGCTTGGTCCTTCTCCTTCGTCCACAAGGGGATCCTCAATGGGGAGGTGGAAACCCACACCCATTTTTCTTATGGCCTTAGGAGGAATTTCATCACTTGGATCACAAAGACCATATTGCCTAGCAAGAGACTCATGGTTATCATCAAAATTCACATTGCTCGTCTCTTCAACTCTTCCATTGGCTTTGTTGTAGACTCTATAAGCATGGGAATGATTTGAGTAACCAACGAAAATTCCTTCTTGAGCCTTGGATTCAAACTTGGACAAACGAACTCCTTTCTTGAGAATGTAGCACTTGCAACCAAACACTCGAAAGTAGCTAACATTTGGCTTTTTCCCAGTGAGGAGTTCATAGGGGGTCTTGTTCTTTTTCTTGCGGAGATAAAGCCGGTTGGTTGCATGGCAAGTGGTGGAGATGGCCTCGGCCCAAAAGTTGTATGGAGACTTGAACTCAGCTAGCATAGATCGAGCCGCATCCATCAAAGTGCGATTCTTCCTTTCGGCAACTCCGTTTTGTTGAGGGGTATAGGGAGTGGAGTATTGATGCTTGATTCCTTCATCACTAAGAAACTCATCCAAGGTATAGTTTTTGAACTCGGTGCCATTGTCACTTCGAATTGAGAGAATAGTTGCATTGTGCTTCCGTTGAACCTCATTTGCAAAATCGATGACGGTTTGTTGACTCTCACTCTTGTACTTGAAAAAGAACACCCAAGTGTATCTTGAGAAATCATCCACAATAACCAAGCAATACTTCTTGCCTCCAAGACTATCATGAGAGGGTGGACCAAAAAGGTCCATATGCAAGAGCTCCAAACACCTCTCGGTGGTGATTTGATTGAGTGCTTTGTGAGGAGTTTCATGCATCTTCCCTTCAATACAAGCCCTGCAAACACGATCTTTGGAAAAAGAAACATAATTAATCCCAAGGATGTGGCCCTCGGAGTGAAGTCTTTTCAAAGTTATCATGTTAAAATGTGCTAGGCGGAAATGCCACAACCATCCCTTGTCGGCTTTAGCATAGAGACATAGAGCATGAGGAGTAGTGGTCCCTGAAAAGTGCACCACATACAAGTCATGCTCTACATACCCTACAAAAGCCACCTTGAGAGACTTTCTCCACATGAGGACCACGGAATGAGTATTAAAGAACGAAGAAAGACCCATAAGAGCAAGAGCACGAACTGAGAGTAAGTTGTAACCAAGAGTTTTAACAAGCATGACGTCAACCAAGGACACATCCAAGGTTACCACCACTTTGCCAAAACCCAAAACCTGAGAGATTGTTTTGTCACCGTAGGAGACCATGGTGTTGGCAATATTGGGCCTCATCTCGGTCATGATAGACTTGCTTCCAGTCATATGACTCGTGGCGCCACTATCAAGCACCCATTTTGATCCACCGGAAGCATAGTCCTATAAGAAAATCAAGCTTTGGTTTTAGGTACCAATTTTGCAATGGGTCCCCTTTTGTTAGTAACAAGAGCCTTTGGCACCCAAATGGCCCAATGATAATCATGCGTGTAAGAAGTTCCCACATATCTAGCATATACATGACCATCATGAGATTTGCATAGAATATAAGAGGGATTGTTCTTTCTGGCAAAGTTGTCACTTTGCAAGATGGTTAGGCCATTAGGAGCCCCTTGAGCCATGGCCTTGTTCTTTTTCTTCTTCTTGTTCTTTCTCTTCTTCTTCTTAATCTTGGCAAGTTGATCCTTCAACACCTTGACTTCCTCAAAAAGATGCTCATGCTTGCAACAAGGGTTAGGAGTGCTAGACAAGTCTATAATTTGCACAGCGGAAGACTTAGCATGTTCCCAAGTTAATTGAGTTTTAAGTTGCTCATGGGCTTCAAAAAGATTTGAGAATTTGCTCTCCAAGGCTTTGTGTTCCTCTTTGAGTTTCTCAAGATCCTTTTGAGTCCTATCATGACCACCCACAAACTCAACTTTTTATTTCTTAAGCACCTTAACCAAAGCAAGAGCATGATCACGTTCTTTAATTATAGAGCACATGGTGTTGTTATGATCATCTACAAGCTTAGACTCATTTTCTTCAAGATTAATTCTCATATTTTGTTCATCCTCAAGACTTTGAGTGAGAGAAGCAATTTCATCAGCGGCATCTCTTTCATTTTTACTTAGCAAGTCAAGAAGTTCTTCCTTTTCATCTAATGCATCCCAAACATTGTCAAGTTGTGCAAGCAAGGATTCAAAGCAGGTTTTAGTTTCTTCATCCAAGGTAGCAACAAATTCACACATATCAATTATCTCTTTCTTCACCTCTAGACCAACAAGATCAAGAGAGGAAGGCTCACTAGAGATAGGTTGATAAGTGGGTTTCGATGTTACCTCGGTGGCCTTGGCCATGAAGCACTTTTGGTTGGAGGAGATGACATTTTCATTTGGCGAGTCGAAGAGGGATAGACGTGGAGTTGAGGTAGTGGCAATAGCAGCAACTCCCACAATCTCTCCACCATGAACTTCATCATCTTCATCTTCATCCGTGCCCGAAATATATTCTTCATGGACCACTATTGCTCATTCCTTGTTGGCGACGTTCTTGACGGCGTAGTTCTTGTTCAAGGGATGAGGAGGTCTTGACTTGATCTTGCGAATGAGACGACCACCATTGTCTTCACGGTTCTCAAAGGGATACTTGGCCACGATGTGACTCTTGTCGTTGCAATTGTAGCATGACCTTGCCTTGGGAGACTTGTTGGGAGAGTTGAATCTTGAGTTGTCCCTTGATCTTGACTTGAACCTGGACTTGTTCCAAAATGCCCTTAAAGCGAGAGCAAGATGTTCGTTGAAGGCACACTTGAGATCCTCTTGAGACAACTCACTTGATATATCATCATCATCAACGTCAATAGCCTTGGCCTTCAAAGCAAGATTCACTTTGGTTGACCCAATGGCCCTAGAACGAGCAAACTCCGCATTCTTCTTGGCAATAGTCATGGCAATTACTTCGCTCAAGACTTCTTGGGAGGTCATTAGGTGGAAGTTGGTTCTCCCCTTGATAGAGTTGAGCTTTTGTTCTTCAAACAGAAGGAGAGCTTGAATGAACTTTATCTTCATGAACTTGTCATCAACATAGGTGGCCCCAAGGTCCCTCATAGTGGAACAAAGGACTTTGAGGCGCCTATACATGTCTTCGGGGGTCTCATCATCTTGCATTGCGAAACCATCGCACTCGTTGTTGATTTCATCAAACTTGGAGCTTTGGATGCTTGCATTCCCAACAAAGAGCTCGGTGAGTTGATCCCAAGCTCCCTTGGAGGTGTCGAATTGGCGAATGTGAGCAAAGTCCTTTGGATTCAAAGCCTTTTGAATTATCCCCAAAGCCGTGGCATTGAGTTGCTTGTCCACCACTTCACCTCGTGTCAACTTCTTTGGGTCATATGGCGAGAATCCATCCTCCACAATCCTCATTAACTCAATAGAAGAGCTGGAAATATGTGAGCACATTAGATATTGCCAATTGGCAAAATTAGAAGTATCTAGCATGGGTGGTGCTCCTTGAGGAATAATGTGTGGCATGGGAATGGGTGGATCTGGAGTATACTTAGGCGGTGGGGGCACCGCCGAGTAGTCCTTTCCTCCATTTTCCTCTTTGGAAGTTCGGTTCTCGGGATCCTCGGTGTTCTCACTTGGAACCTTGGTAGATGTTTGAGCAACAAAACCAAGTCCCAAGCGAGTGGTGACAGCCACGGGAGTCACCCCGGGGGCGGTCACCGAAACGGTGGGAGGAAGCTCCGTGGATTGGGGTGTGTCAAGAGCAACCATGGGGTTTGGCTTGAGGGACTGCAAGATAGTCATCATTTCCTCGAACTTGGACATCATGGATGACTCCAATTGCTTGAGGTCATCCATAGTGGCCAAGTTCTTAGGGTTTTCGGTTTCACTACCCCATCATCGGCCATAGTATCTTAGGCGGTAAAGCCCGAAATAAGAGCCTTGGCTCTGATACCAATTGAAAGTACCGACTTGATACGACTAGAGGGGGTGAATAGGCGTCTACCCAATTTTAATTTGTTTTTCAACTTTAGGCTCAACGAGAAATAAAGTTATCTAGATGTGCAACTAAATGAACAACCTAAATGCAAGATAACAAACAACAACCACACGAACGGTAAATAGCAAGAAGTAAAGTAAGGGAATGAAGTAACCGGAGCGGGGACACGGAGATGTAATTCCCGTAGTTCACTCCCAAGGAGCTACATCTATGTTGGAGAGGTTTCGGGGCCACACAAGGTCACCCGAGCGCCACAAAGGCCTCACCTTCTTATCCGGTGAGCTCCCCCCACAAAGGAGGCCTCACAATCCACTAACCGGTGACCTTGAAGGCGCCAACCGAAACCTTTACACCAAGGTTGAGGGGGAATCTCCACAACTCAATTGGAGACCCTCAACGACACCTCAAAGCTTTACAACACAAGCCTTAGCTCCAAGGATGCCCTACACCGTCTAGGGTTTCAAGAAACCCAAGAGCAACAAGATCCACAAAGGATGGGTGGGGGAAATCAAATCTTCTTTGGTGGAAGTGTAGATCTATGTCACCTCCCTCACCTCTCAAAAGATAAAGTCATTTGAGTGGCTAGAGAGAGAGATCTAGTGAGGTGAAGCTCAAGCATTAATGGAGGAGAGAGAAAAATTCGTAGTGGGTGGGAGGAAGAAGAGGGGATCCTTAAATAGGCCCCCTCGCACTGAACCGTTACAGCCCCCGCGACCTCACCAGAAGTTCCGGTGAGAGGCCGGAAGTTTCACCCAGCCTGGCTCCAACGGTCATCAGACCATTGACGCCCGCTCCAGAAGCGCAACCGGAAGTTCTGGTCATAACAGACCGGAAGTTCCGGTGAACTTCCGACGCAAGTTCCGACCCAAGTTCCGGCAAATAGAACACTTCAAACAGAAGGTTACTGAGCCTTCAGCGGAACTTAGAGCGGAACTAGGGGCGTAATTTCTAGGTCGCGAATCTGACCGGAAGTTCCAGCGGCTGGGCGGAAGTTTCGCTCAGGACTTTTTGGCAGGACAAGTTCCGATGCAAGTTCCGACCCAATTTCTGGCAAATAGAACACTTCATACAGAAGGTTACTGATCCACCACCGGAACTTGGGGCGGAACTAGGGTCGGAACAAAGCTTAGAACATCCCATAGAAAAATCCTGAGCGGAACTTCCGGCGCCAGGCCGGAAGTTCCGGTGAGACACAGAAGGCTCCAACAGAACAGAAACTCACTCTCTCACAGAATAGTAGGATGGCTGTGGTGGTGCATATAAGTTTGTGCAAGAACAAGTGATTTCCCACAACCTTCCGATATGGACCCCCTCTTAATATTACGGTGACCTAAAATAACAACAGGAGAGAAACTAGGAGAAGACTAAAGGCCACCGTCTTCATGAGATCCCAAGAGAGCATCCACATAGATTGAAGGAGACATCAACAGCGTTAACCCTGAAACTCAAGCGCACAATTAAAACACAAATGAGATTGTCATTAACACCAAAAACAGCATGTGAAGATATAGTCCTTTCAATGGGGTGTGAGACTTTGGATGTTCCGAGAACGGCGAGCACAAGTTTACCCAGGTTCAGATACGAATGTGGTGATCAGATCCTACTCCTGCTAGCAACCCAGTAATATATCAGCGAGAGCCGGATGTTACAGTGGATTACAAGAGAGATTCGCCTGTGCGAGTAGGTTGTGGTGTTGTTAGATTGGTTGTGCCCTCCCATAGGGCCGGTTTATATAGTCACCGGGACCTAGGGTTACAGGAGAGACCTATCTGGCCATGTTACAGAGTTGGTAACTAGATACATCTTGGACTACAAGTAATACTACAGGCCTAAGCCGGTAAGTCTTCTGGGCCTTGTCGTAGCCGGAAGTGGATCCTCCTCTTTCTCTGGCTAGGCCGCCCGTGAAGCAAAGGTCTAACCCATTGGTGGGCCTCCCTGGTCAGTGAGTCGTGTGGGTATACCCGGAAAGTATATCCCCAACAGTAGCCCCCGGAAGTCTCCAAGATCCAAAGCCAGATAAATCGTCTATCTTGATGGTTTCTTCATCTTGAGAATCATGAAGGGTTACCAAAAACTTCTTTCAATAATGTAGGATTCCGAGTCATCTGAGTCGGGTATATTTTTTTTTGACCTTAGTCTTTTTCTTGCTCAGTTTTGAAACATGAGTCAGATTTTAAACAACGGCGTGCTGTCTAAAAAATTTTTAGACCAGGTCTTGTCACTAACAAGAGTCTCGTCAACACAACCGTTGGTTGGTCCGTTCCCTATGGAACAGAGCATTGTTTTAACGTTCACGCAAGAATCGAGGGGGCGGAGGAGTTGCGAGGAAGCCACCTCCCTCTCTCCTATACGCGTGGTGCAAATCGCGTGTTTTGAACACGAATCTTGGTGTAGAGGTAAATAAAAGAGAGATGAAACCCTTCTCCCTAGATTCATCTCTCCACCGTTTCACTTATTGGCTCCTCGTACTCCTCGAGCCCTCGGCACCCATTCTCATCTACGTGCCGCGAGAAAACCACAACTTCCACCATTGTTTCACCTTCCCCAAGCGCGATGGTGAAACCATCTAGCTCCGGAGCGACGGCGGCGGGCACGGTGCCGGTGGACAAAAAGAAGATGCGGGGCCTCTAGGTCCCAAGCGTCATGGACAATGCCGAACTCCAGGTCATGGAGGACGAGGGCTACCTCGTCGCCAGCGCATGGCAGAGCGCTGCTGGAGACGCCACTCCCACACCGCGCGACGACAAGCGAGTTCTATTAGGCACGCACGTCGACTGCGGCCTTAGTCTGCCACCATCGGACTTCTTCATCGAGGTCCTTCAATATTACGGTGTGCAGCTTCACAATCTCCCTTCCAACTCCCTGCTAGAGCTTAGTGCCCACGCAGCTTTGAGCTAGGGGTTTCTTGGCATTAGGCCAAGTCTCACCATTTTCCAGTACTACTATGGTACCCGGAAGAACTCCATTAGTGCTGGTGTTCCTTACACCACTGGAACTATTAGCTTAGTCCATAGGAGAAACCGAGTTTATCCCAGCATTAACGCTAGTGAATCTATAAAATATTGGGACAAAACATTCTTCTACAACAAGGATATTCCGGCTCCTGGAAAGGCGGAAGGTCTTCCGTCCTTCATCGACGGTGCCTCTCCCCACCAGGAATGATGGGACATGGAGGCGCCAGAACTTTCAGATATCTTGATCCTCGCCAAGAGGCGGATTGAGTTTTTGATGAAAAACAAGGGCCTCCGTGGATACAACTTGATCCACTACTGGCTGGATCGCCGGATCCAGCCTCTGTAGTATCACGGAGATCGCCTCATGCACACGATCACCGGTGACAAGAAGGACAGCCTGCGGGTCAGCCCACATCATATTCCGACGAAGGATTACAAGACCCGCACGTAGTTTTTGATCAAGGAGAGAGTGGAAAGAAAAGTTCTGGATGTCTCCTTGAAGATGTTTACGACTGACCGTCCTCTGACTCCGGTAAATATTTCGACTCTGCATTTGCGTTTTGTCGTTCTTTACTGTCTTTTCCTTCGACTCTATTTTTACTGACGCTTTTCAACTTTATCAGCTCGATAAGCTCCCCGAGTCTGAGTTAGCTCCACTAGAGGGCTATCTTTCAGACGATGCAGAGGCGACGGAGGATGATGAGGTGCAAGAAGTTCCTACCTCCGCTTCCAATAAGCGCAAGGCCAAGGAGGTTGTTGTCACTTCTGGCAGCCAAGTGTTGCCAGTAGTTAAAAGGTAATACCTTGTCAATATTGCAGTACTTTGCATATTTCTTTCTTTCCGAAGCACACCTGATATTTGGATATATGTGTTTCAGAGAAAAATCAGTTTTGAAGAGCAAGTTGAAGATAGACAGCAAGCCGAGCAAGCATCTGCGCTAGCATAAGCTTGTCATTTCCCCAGTCATGCCACCTACAACTCCAAGAAGTGCCACGACGTCAGAACCAGAGGTTTCTGCTTCTCCTGATGCCGGCTCTGCCATCCTCGAAGCCAGCACCACCTCAAAAGCCATGGTTACTGTTGGTAGCCAGGCAACTAACAAGGGTTAACCCGTCAAGGGTAATGATCCCATGGTAATGTCAACAGGACAAATGGATAAAGTGGTCGGCTCTGCTGGCTTTGTCTTAAAGCGGGAGAAAAAGGAGGAGATTCTCAAGCTGGCTCAATCCAGTCTCGAGAAACAGACCATCACTCCAGAGGAAGTGATCCAGGAGACGGGGGACGTGAAGTTGGTTAGCCTCCTGGACCAAATTTTGGTCAGGACATGAAAATTGATTCTGGCGAGCTCCCTTCAACGGACGTTCCCTCCCTTTCTCTTGCTGAGAAAGTGTTTCACAACACTAAACTCGGATTCGAGAAGTTGCATCTAGAACATATTGTAAGTTTTTCGAATCTTATTTGCAGTGTTTATTATCATATCCTCTATCCCCCAAGCATAAAGTCGGATAAACATCATAGCATTAAATCCGAGTTGATGCTTATAGGATGCAAAAAGAACGATGTAGTGTATCCCCTAAGGCTCGTGCTGTATTTTTACTTGGTTAAATCTGCAGCCCGAGTCTTAGTAGTCATATGACGGTATTCCATCTTTAAACTTATAGAAAATTGCATCTTCCAACCAGAAATTTCTCAAGAATATATGTAATAAGAGCAAGGAGATTAAGGCTCCGTGCCTTGAGAATTCAAAGTTGAAAATTGAGAAAGATAAAGTAGAAGGTAAACTTTTCTGACTCCCTCTTTTTCATTAGTCATTGCCATAGTCAAACTGTTCTGTTCGACTGATAATTTTCTCTTTGCAGAATTGTTGTGCGAATATAGCAAGATGGTAGAGCAATCCGAGAACTTCAAGGTCTTGGAGATGGAGAATGCTGAACTCCGGGACGAGCTCGAGTAGCTAAAGGCTGAATCTCAGAAATCCGTAAATGCCGTCCTGGAGTTAAGCAACATGAAG
Source organism: Avena sativa (assembly GCA_916181665.1). Taxonomy (NCBI): domain Eukaryota; kingdom Viridiplantae; phylum Streptophyta; class Magnoliopsida; order Poales; family Poaceae; genus Avena; species Avena sativa. The sequence continues at coordinate 176,923,102 of OV702284.1, read as the reverse complement.
ACCGAGAGGCTCGAGAGGCTGCTAGCCCTCCGAGATAAACAGATTGATGATCTCAAGAAGGACTTCGATAGCCAGAAGGATCTAGCCCAGGCCACAGAGGCGGAACTGAAGAGTCTCCGAGAGGAGCATTCCCAGTGGAACCGTTGTGTGCTAGGTAAGATTTCCGACTTTCACTTTGTAGTTAAATTTTTGACTTTCTTTTAGTCAGTTTTAATTTTTGGTTCTTTCCCAGATCCTCTTCACCTTTCTGAATCTTCTTCCTCTGAACCTCGCCTCAAGCACATAAAGCTCGTCAGAGATATTATTTTCGACTTCCGCCAGACTCTTGAAGAGGCTAGCGATTTGGTTAGACTTTCCGAGATGCACAAAATGCCAGTGCTCGTGGTGAGGGACAGAGCCAAGGAGATTCCGAAGATCATCAAAGACTGGAAGATCTCGTATGATCGGACCGCTGTGCACACCGCCCAGCCGTTGTTCGTCATCGCCGACCAAGCTCTAGTGGCCAATGAGTGGCGGCGCCACCACTATAAGGTTGCCTGCACCACGGTCTCTCCAATGGCACCACTCCCGCATCCCCACGCACTCCTAATCGATAGATTGACTGATGATTTGGGAGGAGCTCCATGGCTGACGTCACCATGACATTAGCATGAGGCAATATTTCCCCTTTAGTTTATTTATATGTTTTGTACTACCTCCGATCCTAAATAAGTGTCGCCATTTTGAACTAGAGTTAGTTCAAAACCGCGACACTTATTTAGGATCGGAGGGAGTAATTATTATCTGGAAATATAAATACCTCTGTGGGCCTAGGTTGTCAGGTTTTTAATGTTTTCTGAAATGAATAAACTTATGACATGTGGGCCCAGTTGGTTAAATATTTAATAAAATGATAAATTGTTTTAAAATGATTTAAATTTAGAAAAATCATAACTAATTCATGTTTAATTAGAAAAATATGAATAATATATCAAAATGTTCACAAAAATAAGATCAACTCCATAGAGTCATAATCATGCATCATTAAGCAACTTTCATTACATTTTTAATTATAAGAACAAAATGACCCCTCTCATATGCATCTAGGGTTTCTCTGAATTATGGTTTGGACCCCTTAACCTTGTTTAAAATGACCAAGCATGTACTAGGGTTTCATTTCAATACACTTTAACTTATCATATCATCATTCTTGCTTGAGCATTGCATCGATGCCATTTGTTGATTATTTCCTTTCTTTCCAGTGTTTCTGCTTCTTCTCGGTAGAATATGAGAAATAGTCCGATATCAAAGGTCGAGATCAACACCATCAAAGAGAAGTACTTGATCATCGGTGACCAAGTCAAGATGATGAACCCTGAATATCCGAAGTTGGGTATCAACAAATAAGGCAAGCATAGCCCCACCATGATATAATCCTATATTTTCAATTATTTCAATTCTTGCCATGTGCATATGATTCTAAAGTCTTTTATAAATAGATAGAGTAACCCATATTATGCGTGTTCCCTTTGTAGCCTATATTACCTGATCCACTACTCCTAGCGTAACTAGGGTTTGGCTTGTGAAGCGTTGCTAGAGCTATTATATCTTTTGTGCTTGGCCATGTGATGCATGTAAAATGCATACATGAACTTTGTAGTTTGTTAACATGTTTATCCACATATTTGCAATATATATAATGTTATATCCATGTTTTACATTGATTTTTTGGGATTTACCAATGATCCCCTTTAATTTAGTTATAACCCCGTGATGGTTCCAATATTGGCCATCTTCCACCGCGTTTAAACATTGTTTTTAGTCAAGCAATTGACAAGAAACTCTCAATCCTTGCCACTAATTACTAATAATTGCAAAGATATACAAAACCTTGCATTAAATTATGTTGTGCAGGAAATCATGGTTTTTTTTGTGAAATCATGAGTCGTAATGAAGGATTCCAAGGAAGTCTACAGGGGCAAGTAATTGGGAAGCCAATTCCAGGCGTCAATGATCTTAACGACCACTGGTATGGGCAGGGCCTTCCCATAACGTCCACTCATACCAGGTGGTGGTGGCTCCGTCTCGTTAAACCCTACGACTTTCATGAAGACGCCTATATATTTCGAGGCTCCAGCCGCTAGCCAGAGAGCCTCCATTCTCAGATTTCATCACAACACCACCAAAGGAGATCCATACCACTGTTCAACCATTCCCTCCATTAGCCACATCCATTTCTTTGTACTTTAGATCTCCTTGTGATTTGGCGACCATTGTAAGAATATTCGATTTCAATCTAAGTATTTTGCACAATGTTTTCTATCCTAGATCTATTTGATATGAGTGAGTAGTCCTCACAGGATGCGGGTTAGAGAGAAACCTCGCAGCAATTATGCGCATCTAATCATGGGAGTATTCTATTTTGTTTGCAATTGAGATTTATATCTTTTGTTTCTTTGTCTCTTGTCTCGATCTATGGACTTGTAGGTACCCAAGATCCCATATATTGATAAAGGCTTGAGGTGAGATACTTGGCTAGCGGCAATCTCATAGGAACCTCAGTGACAGAAAGGGTAGTACGGTCTTCGCTTAGCAACCCATTTGGGATCACCAACAACATCACCACTTAATTCTTTAATATGTGTTCTACACTTAATAATCATGTGTAGCTCGTTGCTTCGGTGTACACTCGGTTGGATAAAATGACTATTGCTATGCTGCTACATCACGGGGGCTCTAGTATATTAGGATGTGTTGCCCACAAGAGATTATCTCTATTCAAATTTTACACATGACTATGCTTATTATTATATTTATCCCATATGATGTGCATCTACAGGTGGATCTTCAACCCTAGCATATCTTCATCCATTGATTCAGCCCACTATAAAAGTAAACTAGATTGGTGCAGTAAACTAAGGTAAAAAAAGAAACAAAGTCTTGTAGACATGTCCTTTTTGTTTCCTTTTAGCATTGCTTTCCAAGGTTCAATTAAACCTAGGTCTTCTAGGAAAAAAGCTATTATACTACATCTGTGAATCCGGATTAAAGGTATCAACCCTTTTTCTGGCGCCGTTGCCGGAGAAGCAATTTTGCTATCCTGGTGAGGTCACTAGAGACCTTGTTTTTAGTTTTATTATTAGTTTGTAGTATAATTCTTGTTATTAGTTTACTTTCTTGTTATCTATTTAAAACCTAAAAAAATAGTTACTTTTTATTTGTTTTCATAACTTAAAAATTACCAAAAATAGAAGATCCATGGCTCAAAGAGACTTGGGGAGTATTCTACTCCCATTGATGATTTTATTCATGCACATATCTCTCAGCCCACTATTGATGCGGAAACTTATGAAATTAAGCCTAACCTTTTAAGCTTGGTTCAACAAAACCAATTTGGGGACTCATCTTCTAAGGATTCAGGTTTGCACTTAAAAACTTTCACTAAAATTTGCGACATGATGCGTATTAAGGATGTTGATTGAAATGTTGTTAAATTAAGATTGTTTCCTTTCTCTCTTAGAGGAAAGGCTAAGGATTGGTTGCTAGCTCTACCAAAGGGCACTATTAAATCTTGGGAGGAATGTACTAATTTGTTTATGACTAAAAGTTTTCCCCCAATAAGACTATGCAGCTAAGATCCAACATTACAAGATTTAGACAAGAGGACCGTGAGCCACTAGTGCTTGCGTGGGAAAGGATAAAAGAATCCATAATACCTTAGGAAAAATAAGGCCAACCCTAAAGATGATGGTATAATTACTTTGAAAGCCAACTATTTTGTAGTGGGTATTCCACTTCTCAAACCTAAATGATTGCCATCAGGGTCAAGCTAATTGACCTTAACTAGAAGCACTTCATGGGAGGCAACCCATGTGAAATAAAATTTCACTTTTGTGTTAGTCTTGTTAGTTTTGTTTTGTTTTTTTTAATAAAAAGGTTTCAAGAAGACCATTGGAAAGAGGAGAATAAATAAGGTAATCCTCGATCTTTTATTTTACTAACACATGGACAGAAGAGTATTGCTGAATTTTTATGAAATATGTTTGCTATTATTTTGACTTATGATAAGATGTGCAAAGGAATATAGAGCTACTAATAAAATTCTTGAAGTTTTGCAGCTCATAGTGCACTTAACGACCCGTGGTATGGTCGGAGAGGTCTATACTGTGCACCCGTACCACCTAGAGTCACAGAAAAATAGAAATTTTGATTTTTGCCGCAGGAGTCAGTGACTTTAATGACTGTTAGTACAGACGGACGCGACTGTACGGCGCGCCCATACTGTACCCTCGAGCAAACATCAGATTTCAAGCAAGCAATGTTGTATAGATAACGACCAGCAGTACGGGCACACGCGACCGTACCGTGCGCCCATACCGAGTGCATCGTCAGGGAGCAGCCATCGCCCCATATCACCCGGTACGGGTGGGCTCCGGCCGTACCGCCCGCCCGTACCACGTACGCGACCATCATATTCTGCCCGAGGAGGTAACCTAAAAATCCCCCAAAACCAATCTCTCTTTCTTCTTCCTCCAAACTTCAAACCACCTCCATTGGATCTTCAAATTTATTCAATATTTCTTCAATTCCTCGCACTAAATCGATCTAAGGTATGTTTCTTATCTGATCCTTGGCTTATTTTTGCCAAATCTTCACTCAATAATCCACCATTGTCAATCTAGACTTAGGTCTTGTTCTTGATTCAATCTTTATATTGAGCATGCTTAGTATTGTTTTAGAGGAGTATTCTTTTATAACTAGTGTATAGAATCACATATGCTATGTTTCTATTGGATCAAAATTTATTATTATTATTACTTATTTATTCTATCTTATTATTTTTAGATGAACACGAGGCGTCGTACACGTGCAATGGCTGCAAAACCCTCTGCACCACCCGTTGATACGTTGACCCCCGACTTACTTGGTATTGAGTTCACCGAGTAGTTCCAGCTGAACCATTTCAATTGTCTCAAGCTTCGAGAAATCAATTCCACCAAGTGGGTGTGTCCCTATATCCTGAACCAACTTGACATTCATGCTGATTTTTATTTACTTTGCAACAATGTTGATTTGTATGACTTTGTTTTTCAGGATGTCGCCACGTATCGCCGCTTAACACTTGAGTCTTCAACATCTTGACGCATACGATGGACCATTACTATTGTATCGAGAAACAAAGACCCGGAGTTGATCGCATCAAGTTCTGCCTTATGAACCGTGAGTACATCCTAACGCTCGACCAATGGGCTCAATATTTTGGGTTTTCCAACAACACCACTGATGTACGCACAAATATTTTTGTTTTAAACCCTACACCTTGGTAGTACTTTAATTTGATGAAAATTCGTGGAAACACACCCAAGAGAAACCAAATTGATCATCCTGCTATTCGCTATCTGTTTTATGTAATTGTGAACACTTTGCAGGCACATGGTGAGTTTACTAGAGTTAATGAGGAGGATATATTGATCCTCTCAAAAGCTTCTATTGTTAATTGTAACTTAATGCCAAATTTAGGCGCTTTTCTTGTGTTTTACCTTAAGCATAAGGCTCTTCAATCTCGTGGACCCATATGCGGAGGGGGAGTTGTGAGCGTTCTCGCACGCCCACTTCACATCAACCTAGGTAACATCCAACCGTTGGTAGGAATTCATCGTCTTGGTCTCCCTACTCTAAGATCATGTGGTAGGGTTTCTAAAACTCATGGTAGATATTTCATTGATATACCTAGAGCGGATCACTTGATCTTAGCTCCTTTGCCTAATGGTCTATTCTCTATCGAGGAGGGATGTTTGTGTTTTGACGCGCAGGTTGGGGCTAATCTACCCCAACAAGAAATACCCGTGGGAGGAGGAGGAGAAGATGAAGAAGTCGAACAAGGAGGACCCGAACAAGATGAGCAGCCACCAAACTACTACACCACCTATGAAGACATCTATGCACTCGTAAGAAATATTCAAAACATCAACAACCTCTCCATCAACCTTCGAGATGCTACTGCAAGCCTCGCCACCCAGTTCCGTGACTGGAATAACCAATAGAACATGGGAAACTATCCACCGCCACCAGAATGAGCAACAAAAGGGCTTGCAAAAGCCTAAGCTTGGGGATGTGTTCCCCTAGCAAATTTATTTGTGTAATAACAAGGATGTACTCCAGCTCCTTGGGAGCTTTGAAACACTTGTGTTGGCTCGTTACAACATTTTGTTTTTTCCTTTGCTTTTGTTTTTTTTGTTTTCTTAAAAACCCTTGCTTGGTCGCAATATCTTTTCTATTCTTTAATCCCTATCCTCAAAAATACAAAAATATTTTTCCGTCTTTCCTTTTTACGTAAATGTGGATTCGCACTTTGCCTCTTTGCTTTGACATTATTATGAGAGTAATCGTGTTTCAGTTTTGAAGCAACACATCCCTATAAGGAAGAGAATCATGAAGTCGCATATGAGAGGTACGTATGTCCTATGTCTCCCACTTTTGAAGTTTGAGTTGTTTATCTGAGTTGGTCGATTTGCTAAGATGTTATGCCTATGGGAGTAATTTAATTTAGTTAGAGTAAAGCTTTTTATTAGTATGATCATTAGTTGTTGAAGATCTTTCTCTAGTTATTTTAGCTAACCGAGTCTTGCCTTGGGAATAATAATGCCAAACAAGTACAATAAGAAAAAGTTTGAAATTTATGACTTGTTTGATGAATGATTGTCTTGAGAGTATACCCTTGAAGAAATTTAACCCCATAGACATTTTGATAGTCTTGATGACACTCATGAAAGGAGTTGTTTGATTGAAATAAATTCTAGTGGTAATTGTGATGCATGCCAAAGCTAACCTTATGTATCAAGCCGTGGTACTAGCTCATAAAAAAGAAGAGAGAAAAAATTATGCTTTTATGTTCCTAGTGCACACCTTTGGGATGCCAACAATTTCGTTGGCTTTTGAACGATCTATGGTATAACCCTGGATTTCGGCTATGAGTTGATGACATGATTGGCATAAGTGTCAATGTATGGGAAAAAGTATTGGTATTCTCAAAGGTTGTGCAAGCACATGCAAAAGAAATAGTCAGCAATCCATGAAAGAATTAAAAGAAAAAGATATCTTTGAAGATCCACATAACAAGTCCTTGGCATGGTCTCATTACTACTCTACGAATTTTCTTAAAAGACAATGATTGGATTAGAAGTGTTTTATAGAGACTTGATTTATTGATGTGAATGTAAATAAGACACTTCATTGTTATACTACTTAGGACATGAAACTCTATTACTTAATCATGCTATTTAAACATCCTAGTGTTCCTTGGCAAGCTGAGAGTTAACTAGAAGAATTGGATTGATTGCGACACTTCTAGTTATTCATATTAATATTAAACTCTACTTTGATTATCTTGACTTACCGAATCTTATATAATACTCTTGTCATGTCTCTAACTTTGATAAGTCTCGCAAATGAATGAAGTGTTATGCACATATGACCACCAACCATAAATGAAATCTTATTCTTGTTGTTTCAAGTTTAAACGCTGAATTCCTTATGGTTCTTTTGTTTCTTCTTGCTTGAGGGTGATCAAGGTTTGAGCTTTGGGGAAGTTGATGGCTCCAATATTTCCCATCTTTTAGTGCATTTAAACATTGTTTTTAGTCAAGCAATTGACTAGAAACTCTCAATCCTTGCCACTAATGACTAATAATTGCAAAGATATGCAAAACCTTGCTTTGAATTATGTTGTGTAGGAAATCACGGGTTTTAATGCGAAATTAGGAGTCATAGTGAAGGATTTTGAGGAAGTCTACACGACCAAGTAATTGGGAAGCCAATTTCAGGCGTCAGTGAGCTTAACAACCACTTGTATAGGAGGGGCCCTCCCATATCGTCCGCCCATACCAGGTGGCGGCGACTCAATCTTGTCAAACCCTACGACTTTCGTGAAGACACCTATATATTTCGAAGCTCTAGCCGCCAGCCAGAGAGCCGCCATTCTCAGATTTCATCACAACACCACCAAAGGAGATGCACACCATTGTTCATACATCCCCTCCATTAACCACAACCATTGCTTTGTACTTTATATCTCCTTGTGATTTCGCGAGACCATTGTAAGAATATTCAATTTCAGTCTAAGTATTTCGCACAATTTTTTCTATCCTAGATCTATTTGCTATGAGTGAGTAGTCCTCACATGCTACGGGTTGGGGAGAAACCTCATAACAATTATGTGCATCTAATCATGGGAGTATTGTATTTTGTTTGCAACTGAGATTTGTATATTTTGTTTCTTTGTCTCTTGTCTCGATCTGTGGATTTGTAGGTATCCAAGATCTCATAGATTGATAAATGCTTGAGGTGAGATACTTGGCTAGCGGCGATCTCATAGGAACCTCAGTGATAGAAAGGGTAATACAGTCTTCACTTAGCGACCCATTCGGGATCACAACAACATCACCACTTAATTCTTTAATTTGTGTTTGACACTTAATAATCGTGTGTAGCATGTTGCTTCGGCGTGCACTCGGTTGGATTAAAAGACTATTGCTATGCCCACTGCATCACAGAGACTCTAGTATATTAGGATGTGTTTCCCACAAGAGATTATCTGCATTAAAACATTACACATGACTATGCTTATTATTTTCTTTTATCCCATATGATGTGCAGCTGCAGGTGGATCTTCAACCCTGGCCTATCTCCATACATTGATTCAACCCACTATAAAAGTAAACTAGATTGGTCCGGTAAACTAAGGTAAAAAAAGAAACAAAGTCTTGTAGAAGTGTCCTTTTTATTTCGTTTTAGCATTGCTTTCCAAGGTTCGATTAAACCTAGATCTTCTAGGGAAAAAGCTATTATACTACATCTATGAATCCGGATCGAAGGTATCATCCTGCAGGGCAGAAAAACCCCGTTTCCAATGTTTTTGATATTTTATTACCTATACAAAGTCAAATGAACCTGAGATTTTGGGGATGTCAATATTTATCCAGGAGAAATATCTGGAGCGCAATAAACTCACCTAGAGGGCCAGGAGGCCCAAAAGAGACCAGGTGGAGTGCCTAGCTCAGGTGGGCGTGACACCTACCCTCTTTTCCTCCTCGGTCATCCGATCGGCTTGATTTCGCCCGCATAGTTCTCTTGAGCTAAAAACCCCAATATAAGGATCCCCTAGGAAGTCCTAGCGATAGAACACACCATAGACAAAAACACCACCAAACAGAGTCAGATCCAGCAAAGATTGGAGGGGGTAACTCCGCCGGAGCCACCTTCGAGGGTGATCTCCACTCTCTCCAACATATCGATCATCACTCTCCATGATGAGAGTGGAGTAGTCCACTCCCTGTACTTTGGGTTTATGGCAGTAACTTGATATAATATCTCCATGTATGATCATTGTTGAAGTCCATATGATGTGCCTTGCATGAGTATGGTCTATCTATGTAATTCCTATGGTGGATATTGTGTTATGAGATAGTACTTGTTATTCATTTACCATTGTGTTGGTTCTTGTCTGGTTTGTCATACTTTGGGAATATTATATGATGCATGTAATGGTTTAAATCTATACATAATACCTTGTTTATCCATATCATGAGGTGATTGACACCACCAAGTGGGGGTAGATGAGAGATGTGATAATACTTTCAACATATCACAATATATGAATCATTGCACTAGTGTTTAGAATGTTTTCCATTAAGAAGTATGATGTATGTAGGTAATGGGTGGCTGACTAATGACGACATATGTATGGAGTGACAGCAATGCATCCCAACATCCTTTATCTAGGGGTAAAAAGGGAGAATTATGATGTGTGGCATGACACAAGCCAAATTCTAGCCTTATTGCAAGGGTGACCTATCAACAAAAAGGAGTACTTCTTTCACCTATGTGTTTTATGAATATAGCCACCATAAAAGTACCATTAAAATATTGCAATTATGTGTACCTTTACTATCTATAACATGATAATCCCCATAGATGGAGAAGAGAGGATTAAGTGAACCCATGAACCCATGTCCATTGTTCCTATAAAAGAAAACCCTTGTCTTGTCCTCTTGCATTGAAGAGGATTGGGACACTTTTATTTTCTTGTTTTGTTACATTAAACTTCCAATTATTAAAACAACCATGTTATTACTTAAAACTTGTTTAGTTCATAATTAACTAAAACTTGTGAAACTTTAGTTGTAGAGAATAGATAGCTTTTCCTTCTTGCTCATGTGGATCAATACCCTACTTCCACATTGACAGGTACTATGGTGATCCCCTTCACTTGGGGGTTATCAAGATACTTTTATGGCGCCGTTTCTGGGGAGCGTAGCACTTAAGTTTCTATTCTTGTATGCACTAGACTTCAGATTTGTTTTATATCTTGCAATCATTTAATCTTGGGGAGATTTCTTTAACTTGTTTGGTTGTGAGTTTCTCATTAGATTTATTTTTATTTTTTACTTTCCTTATATCAAAAACACATAAAAATTATTATAATTTTTATTATTTATGAACTTTCACCCGAGGACCTTAGGGATTTAGATGAAGCTAATTATTTTTTCTCCCAAGAAAGAGTGCATGTGAAAAAACTTATTGATTTCTCAGATGAGATTGCTAAACAGCTATGTGAGTTACATAATGTGTCTTGTTGCACAAAATAAAATGATAAGAATCTCTACTATGAATGCAAATGTAGTAATTACTTTATAATTGCCTCACATCATGAAAATCATCATGATTACTTTGAAATGAGATTACTTGATCAATTTATTGTTTTCATTGGAGCTAGTGAGGTGGGCTTCCTAATTAATAAAAATATGAAACTTGTGATGTAGCTCGTGATCTTAAAGAAGTAAGTTCTATGCTCCTTAAACATTGCAAAGAAAGCTTTTGTGATAATGATTATGTTATTGATTATGCAAAGAATATTCTTGTTGCCATGGAAAGAACTAATATTTTGCAGGAAGAAGATGACAAAAGCATAGGATTGGGGATGCCCATGAACCCCAAGACGAGGAGAGTGATGAGAAAACACAAGAAGACATGGTCCAAACTAATCTTGGGGATGTATGGGAACCTCTCAAAAATGATAGTAACACTCAAACTCAAAACTCATTTGTCATTTATGAGAACGCATGCAATGATAATTGTGCAACTAAAAAGTCTATGGTCATCTTTGATAACCCATGCAATTATGATGAAATTGATAACACTCTTTCACTTGCTACTAATGCTACTAGTGATACTATTGATAATTAGGAGTGGTGCTTAGATATGCTATATGATAATGCTTTAGATGATGGTCCTATTCTTCTTGATAACCATCAATGTTTAACTAATGAAGATATAAATGATGAAATTGCTTCCCATGATGATGCTCTTATTAGTACGAGTCCTATATCATTATTGAACTCTCCTATGTTAACTGTACAGGATAAATAGGAACTTGCTAGGAAATATATATGTGGTTTGCAAAATGTTGTTTGCAACCATGATCTTGATATTGAAAATATTACTAGCAACTATTTTGAAAGAGGAGGTGATAAGTTACCCCTTTATGCTTCTAGTTATTATATGTTGTTTTCAACTACTGATATTATGCAATGGCATTCCTCTATTTTCTGTGATTTAGTGATATATAAAATGCCAATGCATTGGAAGAAAGTGAGACTTCGTTGTTATCGTTCCCATATCTTGTGTTGCTTTTTACCATGTTTCAACTTGAATATTACTGTGATTGGTATGAGAAAACCATGGGACCTAGGTATTTTTAAGGAAACACTTTACAAGGTATAATGAGATGGCGCAAAAGTATAAGTTACCACATGATCTCCATCCACCCTTAATCAAGTAAGTAAAGCCTAGCTATATGGCTATATAGAAAGCGCTTTGTGGGAGGCAACCCGGTTATTTTTTTGTATTTTTTCTTTGAACTCTTTCTGTAGAAATATATATTTTTTGGTTTCCTTTCTGAATGTTTAATAAAGTACCAAGTGGAACCCATTTTGGATGTTATAAAAGTTTTTAAACATATGGAGTAGCAAATTCCTCCAGAACAGTTTTTAGTGCAAGAATTTTATAATTTTTTCTATACCTCTGATTGCGGTCATATTGACAAAGAGTTTACAACTTTTAATCCTTTGTTTGAAATTTTTTTCCAAAATTCCTGATATGTTTAAGTGGGCAAAAAAATTCGTTTTGCTGCTGCTGAAAATATGAACAGATTTTACCATGTTTTGTTTTAACCATTCCCAAGTGTCCTAAAATGATTGTTATGAGTCATATTATATGATAGGGATGGGTAGAAACATTCTATGCTTGCTAGAACATTTATAAATAATTTGGTCTTTGATATATATACAACAACTAGTATGCTTTTATGCCACTAATGTCACCACTTAGAAAGAGATGGGAGAGAAGTTTTGTGTTGACGTTTTTTGACAGGAACTATAGGAACATCACAACAAGAGCAATCGAAGGATGGTTAAAACCATAAGCTTGAGAATGCTCAAGGCACCCCATTGAACCTATTAAACTATCGGTTTGTAAATCTCTAAACTTTGTTTTTCGAGCAACATAAAACTATCATAGAAACCTGTTTTGTTTATTTTACTTTTTTTTGCAATAAAAGGACCGCCGTCATGAATAATTATACATTTTTACGATTAAGCTACTGAAAATAAACTTTTCCATGAAATATTAAAACTAAATATGAATTCCTTGAAATTAAAGAAAAGGGGGAATACAAGCAAAAATCTGAAATTCATGTTGTGTCTAGTTTATAAGCTCAAGTACTTTATATGATGTATAATTTGTTTGTGCCCATTAAATTGTACATTTTCTCATGTATATTTATATTCAACATTAAGGAGAAAGGTGATAAAATAAATGTTTGGCCTTATGAACTAGATGGCACACTCTTTAGATCCCTTTTGCTAAGCCTTCTCTATACAAGCTAAGACGTATTCCAAACCCATTAAACTATAGTAGGCATATCCACATATTTGTGGAAAAAGCTAATTCCAAGTACAATATGTATGTTAATCCACCAAACATTCTTTAAACATCTTGTTCATGTATTTTAGAGATTATAAGAAAGTAAGGTTTGGGGTGATACCACTATGAACTTTATGTGCTTTACACCTTACATGTTGTTGTTGGCCAAACCATGCTTTCATGGAACAAGCTTTCAATATTGAGTGTTGATAATCATGTTAGTTCTGCCTATGGTTGCATCGATGTGAAATAAAGTGTGCATACTGTAGTAAGCATGTTAAAAAACGCTCCCGGATCGCTAGTCAAAGCCATGCACCATGCGACACTCATGGGGGAAACTTACAACATGATGATCCTTGTTGACATGATTCATATGTCTATTTTTATTGTTCATCTAGAGTAGAGATATTGCCCCCCATGAACATGACCGCAGAATTATATTAACTCCTATGCTAAAGAAACATAAGGGGGCATATAGCTACACAGGGAGCAAGAGGAACCCCAGTGATGCGGTTTCAATAATAAATGTGTATTCTACAATGATAGACCTAAGTTGAGTAGCATGAGGAGTGCAAGATCATAGGGTAAGGTGAATGAGACAATCAACTTGTCAGATGTTTAACACATAAACCATATGAAGTTTTGAAATAAAAGATACTTGGAACCCCATCCTTAATAGTATTGTTGACATGAACTACATAGCTCAAAACTTTATTTTACATTGTTTATGGAGGATAAACATATGTATTCAATGCTTACTTTCAATACAAGATGCCAAACATATCAAGGGAAGACATGAAACTAAGAAGTGAGTCTTCCAGTCAAGGGCATTAAACTAAAAAGTGGCCCAAAAATAAAATTAGAGGCGTAAAACACCAATTCCAATGATAGGGAGAGTATTATTCTATAGGTTCATCAAAGTGTGCTTGAAGGTTTGTTTTACCTTTCATTTATTTTAGCACACCATTACTTATTGTCTGACATACTTATGATTGTGCAAAAGGTATGACTTGATAGTACACTTGCATATTATGTTTTGTTGAAATGATTTGAACCTATAAACTTTACATGATAATGAAAGAAGCAAAAGTAAAAAACTCCAAAGTCCATGTTTATTTGTATCACCTTTATGCTCGAGGGCGAGCATAGGTTAAGCTTGGGTATGTTGATGCATGTAAAATGCATACATGAACTTTGTAGTTTGTTAACATGTTTATCCACATATTTGCATCATATATCCATGTTTTACATTGATTTTTGGGGATTTACCAATGATTCCCTCTATTTTGGTTATAACCCCGCAGGGTAGAAAAATCCTATTTTCAATGTTTTGGATGTTTCAGGACCTATACAAAGTCAAATGAACCTGAGTTTTTGGGGATGTCAGTATTTATTCCACGAGAAGCATCTGGAGCACAAGAACCTCACCTGGAGGGCCAGGAGTCCCAAAAGAGACCAGGTGGCGTGACTAGCCTAGGTGGGCGCGCCACCTACCCTCTATTCCTCCTCGGTCGTTCGATCTCCTTGATTCTTTTTCCCATGGAGTTCTCCTGACCTAAAAACCCCTATATAAGGATCCCCCAGGGAGTCCTCGAGACGGAACACACCAGAGACAAAAACACCACCAAACAAAGTTAGATCCAACGAAGATTGGACGGGGAAACTCTGCCGGATGAAAGGGGAGTAGTCCACCCCCTGGACTTTGGGTTTATGGTGGTAACTTGATCTAATGTTTCCATGTATGATTATTGTTGAAGTCCATATGATGTGCCTTGCATGAGTATGGATCTAACTATGTAATTCCTATGGTGGATATTGTGTTATGAGATAGCACTTGTTATTCATTTACTGTTATGTTGGATCTTGTATGGTTTGTCATACTTTGGGAATATTCTATGATGCATGTAATGGTTCAAATCTATACATAATGCCTTGTTTATCCATATCATGAGGTGATTGACACCACCAAGTGGGGGTAGATGAGAGAGATGTGATAATACTCTCAACATATCACAACATATGGATCATTGGACTAGTATTTAGATTTTTTTCCATTAAGAAGTATGTTATATGTAGGTAATGGGTGGCCGAGTGACAACGAAATATGTATTGAGTGACAACAATGCAACCAAACATCCTTTATCTAGGGGTAAAAAGGGAGAAGTATGATGTGTGGCATGACACAAACCAAATGCTAGCCTTATTGCAAGGGTGACCTAGAAACACAAAGGAGTACTTGTTTCACGTATGTGTCTTACAATAGGTAGCTACCATAAAAGTACCATTAAAACATTGCAATTGTGTGTACCTTTACTATCTGTAACATCATAATCACGATAGACGGAGAAGAGAGGATTAAGTGAACCCATGTCCATTGTTCCTATAAAAGAAATCCCTTGTCTTATTGATGACTGCAAGTGGACAGATCGTTTATAGCTACTTTTGAAGTTAAGATATCGATCCCATAGGGAGCCCAAAGGTAAGTGTTTATAAATGAAGCCTCTATCACACGCAAAGTTGTCACAGGTCTTCGAGTGAATTAACTGCAAGTGTTGAAATAAGAATAAAGTTTTGAATTAAACTGAATGTATTTAAATAAATGTAAAATGTAAACTTTGGAAATAAAAATCATAAAAGTAAAGAATGATTGATTGTTTATTGTGTTTTGGAGATGACAAAATAGGCGCGGGGAGATACGGTTCATGGTGATAGTGAATGTGCCAGGTGGATAAGTGATAAGTGTAAAAATTATAATCTTATAAGTATGTGTGTAGGCGAGCAAACCATAATTAGCCCGAACTCCTCTTGGTAGATTTCATCCCAACTTCAATAATCCTACTAGCCTATTAACAAAACCATGGTCAGTCACTAGACGATTAAGATCCTTCAGGTTACTTAGCAATTAAGCTCCATGGATCAGACTAATGCAATAGTCACAGTGGCTTCTCGTGATCCTCGAGCTCAACTAGTTTTCCATTGATATCCCCGTGTCACTCGGGGATCTCCGGTCTGCTAGCAAACAAGATCTTATCTATGAAGAACATTGTTTCATGTTGTTTGGTCCCTTAATTGGACAACAAGCATTAAGCATCCCACAGATAGTCAAGCACACATAATATAGTAATTAGAATCAATCACAAACTAATGGAAAATATATAGGCACATCACATCTCACCAATCCCTTACATCTCCCATGCCCAAAGGAACTCACTCACACATGAGAGAAGAAAGCATCATCGATAATTAAATGAAGGGAGTTCTTCTTGATATTACCTGGAGATCCATACTAAGAATAGAAAATAAATCCAACACAATTCAAGATGGGAAGAAACAATCACAAACCCTAATCTTGCAAGGTGAAGATCTCTCTCTCGAGTACAAGTAATGGCTATGGAGGTGTGGTGGCTAGGAGGTCGAATATCGTGGAGCGAGATGAAGAACGTCTTCCCTTTTTTCTCCGGATCTCTTCTTTCTCCCTTCTGGATGGAATGATGGCTACTGTGTTGTGTTTTTCTTCCTGGCCTCTTCACGAGAGTTGTTCCTTTTGACAAGATGAAGGCGGTGGCAACTATACAGCGGGAACTATACGTCCTAAGAAAATATTCCCGCCGTATAGTTTCTCTTTAAAGCTACTGGATGCCTCCCTCGATTGCTTCCAAAAATATACTTGCTTGTTTTCGCCTGAATATTGTATTTTTCCTGTTAAAACCCTCTGTTGATGTTCAGAACCTAAAACACACATTAAAAACCAAGTTTCTTTCACTACCTAAGTATTAGCGTTAGGAAAAGCTAGAAAACCATCAAATCCAGACAAAAACCATCAATAGAAACCATTAAAAATGTATCGAATCTCAGAACTATCACTCCCCCAAGCTTAGATGTTGCTCGCCCTAGAGTGACAAGAAAATAAGGAAGAATAACAAATATTGGAGACTGAAATAAAAGAACTTACAAGCTCGAATTGGTGTCAAATTCTTTTCTTCACAATTCCTGCAATTTTAAACATGATCATACAAGTATTTACAAGATTGCACTGAGTCCACTTCCTAACCACGTATATCTTGCTAGCAAATAAATTATATGCCCAAGCAAGCGTCAATAATTTATCTAGGAAAGTGAAACAAATTATTTTGGTTTCTCTCTTTGTTGGAGATGAAAGACTTTTTGCTCTTGTTCCTTTAATCAATTAAGATTACTCAAGTTGGCACCAAAAACATTCAATTTATGAACAACTCATCTACTCCCACGTCAAAATTTCAAGACTCTCAAAGCACCTTTTTTCATTTCCTTGTTTTTCAAAAACTTCAGCTGTTCCAAAGAGAAATCATGCCACTGTTTTTAACATGTTAATTGGGACTGTGTTGCGCACTCGTGACCATGCCAATAGACAACTATTGAGCAATAATAGGCCAGAGAGTACTACAACTTCACTTGGATCGTGAAACCACGAGGAGACTAAAAATTTTACCCATCATATCATTGCAGCTATAGACGCTTTCATAACTCAATAGCCGAAATCAAGTGGTTTCCCACATTTAGATTGTTCGTTGGCCAAAGGAGTTAATAGTTCCCCATAGAGTAAGATAGTGTTGTAATGACACTTGTAAAGCAATATCTTAATTTAATTAATAGAAAAGCAGTGGCATAATCTCTACTACTTCAAAGCATCCATTTTATCAAACAATTTCATTAAAAAGTACTATCAAGTCTATTACATTAAGCTCAATGAGGTGGAGTAGTTTATAAAATCAAATCCTTTGGGTAAACATGGACTCAAGTCATCTTTTGGATGCTTATTCTTGTTGTAAAAATGTCGAAAATATTTTAACCAAGTTCATTGCTCATTATTTCAAAGATAAAAAGGAGACACTAGCAAGGGAATAGAATTTATGGGATAACAAGATAAATGGGGAGTGACTCAGGTGCAAGCGAGCAAATAGTTGTAGGGTCAATTTAAAATTGCAGAAGAGGTGATGAAAGGAATGTGATACCTCCTCTTGCTTGCTTCGATCTTGTACTTGAGTTGAACCTCGCTATATTTCCATATTATCAAGTCACTTGAAATTGAGAAATCTCCGTGAGAAACAAAGAAACAAATTTGCAATAAAAATTACAACTAAATTTGTTGTGTTTTTTATTTAGGAATGCAAACTAAAAGTAAACATGCAATTTTTGAAGAAGTAAAATAAATCAAAATAAGAAATAAAAATATTAATGCAAAGATTCGAGGTTTTCAAACCTCCCCCAAGCTTTGGCTGTTACCATGCTTAGTTGTTGTCGTCATTAGGTGGCGGGTACGGATACTGCTGGTAGTAGTCGAGGAAGTGGGTCATGAAGTGACTGAAGCTGTTAGTTAGGGAACTAACATCCTCATTAACTCACTGAAGAGTGTGGTCGATCTCCCCAACGTGTTAGTTGAGCTACAAAAATTCTTCATAGGGGACATTGTTGAACCCTGATGATGGCTCAGTTGATGTAGAGCCTGTTGGGAACCCCAAGAGCAAGGTATGATGAGCACAACAACAAGTTTTCCCATAGTTATGGAACCAAGGTTATCGAACCAGTACGAGCAAGAAACCACTTCCGAAGATGTTGCTAGCACACAACACAACCAAAATACTTTGCCCCAACTTATCAGTGAGGTTGTCAAGCTCAGTGGTTTTGCTGAAAACAAAGGATTTAAATGTATAGTGTGGAAGAAAATAGTTGCTTGTAGTAATTGCAAAAAGTAAACAGTAGATAGAATATCAATGGGTAGGAATGGACTAGGGTCCACAGTTCACTAGAGGTGTTTTATCCATAAGATAAATAACATGTTGGGTGAACAAATTATAGCGGGGAAACTGGAAAATAGAGAATGCATAACAATGCATGTACATGACGTGATGATCACTATGAGATTCACCTGGGCATTACAACATGATACATAGACCGTAATCCAACTGCATCTATGACTAATAATCCACCTTCGGGATATCATCTAAACAACCCTCGGGTATTAAGTTGCAAGCAACAGATAATTGCATTAAGCAAAGTGTGTAATGTAAACAATACAATTTCCCTTGGACAAAGGATTGTTGTTTTCTCCCTAGTAGCAACAACACATATACAATATTAGAAGTTTCTGTCACTCTCCCAGATTACTAGAGGCATGAACCTACCATCGAGCATAAATACTCCCTCTTGGAGTCACAAGCAAATACTTGACCAGAGTAACTACTAGCAACGGAGAGCATGCAAGATCACAAATAACATAGAAATGATATAACAATAATCAATCTGACATAATATTCAATATGCATTGGATCCCTGCAAAAACAACATGTAGCATTACAATCTTGATCATGATAGGCAGCTCACAAGATCTAAACATGGTGGCACAAATAGGAGAAACAAAATCTAGCTACTGCTATGGACCCGTAGTCTAAGGATGAACTACTCACACATCACTCCGGAGGCAAGCATGGTGATGAAGAAGGCCTCCGGGATGATCTCCCCTCTCTAGCAGGGTGCCGGGAAGAGCTTTAGATCCCTTCCGATCTAGGGACGACGGTGGTGGTAGCTACGGACTTTTTCGTGGAATTATGATCTGGTCTTTAGGGTTTTCGTCTTGGGGGGTTTATATAGGAGAAGGGGAAAGGTCGGTGCAGCACCAGGGGGCCCACAACCCTAGGGTGGCACCCCCTGGCCACGCCTGGCCCAGGTGGGGCCGCCCTGGGGTGCGTCTTCCCCTCTCCTTCGGGCTCTGTGTCGTGTCGGAAAAAATAGGAACTTTGGCTTTTGTTTCATCCAATTCCGATAATATCTCTTTACTAGTTTTTGAAACCAAAACAGCAGAAAACAAGAAACTGGTTCTGTAGCACTTGTTAGTATGTTAGTTCCAGAAAATTCATAAAAATGACTCAAAGTGTAGACAAAAACATAATATAATTGGTGCAAAACAAGCATGGAGCATAAAAAATTATAGATACGTTTGCAACGTATCAGCATCCCCAAGCTTAACTCATGCTCATCCTCGAGTAGGTAAGTGATAAAAAGAATAACTTTTAGGTGACATACACCATCACAATCTTGATCAAGGTATTGCAAAGCATTGATTGCTGGGATCAAAGTACTCTAAACATAATAATGAAAGATATATTTCTAACAATAAGACATATCAACTATGTTGCAACATGAAAGGCTACACAAACAAAGATCATGAATAATGCTTTGAAAGAAATTTGTTTGTTTCACATATAGAAAACATAGCAAGAGTGGTATTCACCTTGTCCTTCATGGAATAGCAAAACATAAATGCATAGGACACCTTCAAAGTTCATAAGGGTGAGTAGATACAAATAATTTAAGAACAAGCAATACCATAATTATGAATCAATCAAAAAGTTTTGGGACAATGCACATTTAATTCATAATGACAACTATGTTCTCTTATCTGGTGCATAAATATAGAAGATGGAGACTCAGCAAAAAGTAAAAAGAAAGGCCCTTCGCAGAGGGAAGTAGGGATTAAATGGTTTTATAAATCTTCTAAAAATTATGGTACTTATTAGCTTTGAGCTCTCATTGCCCCTATCATAAGCATCTTGAAGTGATTAAGGTTAAAGTGACTACAAATATGAGTTATATTATAAGGTTCCCAACCTTTAATAAGGTAGAGATCCCTGTGTTTACAATGCTAGTCCCTGGATCAATAGCTAGCATCCATAGTTAAGATGTAATAACAAGAAACAAAGGTCATAATACAACTTTATAACTAGGAATAAAATAATTCATTACATCTTACATAGCTCATTTGGCTATCTCATTACAATGCAGCAGAAATAACTATATAGCATGGAGTCCTTCATCTTCAAAGTGCCACAGGCAATCATGTTGGTTGTAGTCTTGTAATCCTATTCAACACACTTCACTAACATCAAACAAACATAAGTAGGGTTTAGGCTCATTTGCAGAAATCAATATAGTTTTATCCTATCTTTTCAAAATAGTTTTGATCTTTTGTCAAATCTTTATGAACTTCTTGGAAAACTCCAAGTGCTTCAAATCCCTTGTTGTCCCCATCAAGTTTTAACTTTGAGAAATTGGAATGTCGAGATCTTCCATAGCTTCAGGACTTAGTTGCTTAGTGTTGTCCATAACCAGGGACACGGCTAAGTACTTAGAATTTGATCTTCTGCAGAAGTTGTACACTTTATCCACATGACACAATCTCGTCTTGATGCCACCAGTGACCGCTGGATAAGTACTCACCAAGATGGAGTACTGGTAGATCGAGAATGTGACAAAGTCTTTCCATAGGAGTCCTCCCAATACACAATGCTAGCTTGTCAACCAGGCACCAAGGTAGGGATAAATTTCCCTTACACAATTCTAGTTAACCTGAAGATGCCAATGCATGGGTCTTCTACTATGTAGTTGACTAAGCCAGAGCCCATTTAGCATGTGGCTGTACACGGAAGCCACTGTACGAGAAACATGTTCAATCTCTAAGTCCCTGGGTGGTTTTCTTCTAGTGCATATACAAAAAGATAGCCATATAAACATGGTTCCCTTTGTTGCCACCTTGTCCAAAACTTGAGTATCCTTGTCCACCCAGGTGGTTCATTGAGTACTTGTTTTATTATATAAAACATATTCTTTTCAATACTTCATATAATCATATCATGTATCCATCCCAAATATATGGCAGGGCTAAGCATACTACAACCACAATGTTTTCACTAGGGAATATATAAGGGTATCCTATTAGGATTTAGGATAGCATAAAATGTAGTAGTCCTTTTCATGCATGTTACAAAAATCCACTAAGTGTAATGAAAATAGTAGGACATGGATGATAGTGTCACTTGCCTTTTTAGTAGAGAATGTTGGTTCACTTCTTTATCTTGCAAATATCACACTCTTCTAACTTCACTACAATTCAATCAAACAAACACAATTTCAACTAGCATTCAAACCATTTCTCACACATAAAATAACAAAAACAAGGTCATGCATGCAAGCATGCAAAAGATAGTTTTATTTGCAAAAGTGGTTTCCACTAGGCTCTAAATATTATAAAGTTCAAAGTGGTCATTTACTAAAGTGGTGAAACCATTTGCAAAAGGTTTCATCTCATAAACCAAATATTATGATAAGGTGATATTTTATGTAGTTGAAAATATCTTTTAGCAAAGTAATGATTTCATATGGTTCATCAAATAAGTTGTTAATTCACAAAACTTGGTGTTTAGGGTCAGAAGGTTCGAATCAAATCATTTACCAAAGGTTTCACTCAAAAATCATTTCTAAATCATAATCAATATTTTTATTTGACTAGAAATGAGCTAATTCAATTATTTATTCCTAAACTTCACAAAATACATTTTTAAATCCATAAGTTGGTTCCTATGGTCAGTAGGTTCACAACAAATCATTTTTCAAAGATTTCATCTCAAAAACATATCTAGAACAATTTTTATATTCAAAATAAGCCTACACAAGTTTCTGCAATTTCAACCAATTTTCTAGAAGCAAAACATTAAACAAAGTGCATGGTTGCAAAGTTCTTGTTCTGCTGAATCCATTGATATAAAATTTGCAAAATTTGGACGTGTTTAAAGTTATGAATTTTACAAGTTTGTAATTCTAATAGAACATTTTCCGTTTTTAAATCAAAACCATGTCCACGTGGCGTGTTTCTATTGGACGGTACCGCTTCGTGCGGATCAGCCTCTCTGGACCGCAGGATTTCACTTAAATCGCATGGCTCAGATGCACACATACCCCTTCGGTTTAGGATCTAATCACAGCCACTGGATAACGATCTAACAGACACGGTGTGTTTGACCATTTCCTGGCGGCGCTAGCGGCGGCTGGCGGGGGCGCACACTCGGGCGGTGGCGTCGCGGTGATTACAGGAAGAAAGGGAAGGAGGGAAGTAGCTCACCGTGATCAGGGGATCGTGGCGATGCTCAACGTGGTCGCGAGGAGGCAAGGGGCGCACGGGGGAGATGTGAATCGCTCACCGGAGTTGCTGCGAGCGGCGATGCTCTCGGGTTGTCGTCGCTGGCGATGTTTAGGGCCACGCTAAGACAAAGTATGGGCACTGTTAGATGCGCACGAGGGTTGCGAGTATGGGAGCATCATCAGGAGAGAGAGGGGAGGACGGGGCTTACGGGGAGACTTCGTCGGAGTAGACACGGTCGTCGATGGCGCTCTGATGTTGACGAAGCCGAGCTTCTAGAGCGTGCGGGAGCGAGCTGGAGTTATGGGCAGGTGCGCCTTACGATGGGGAAGAGGCTCGCGTGCAGAGGGAGGCGAGGCGCGGTGAGGTATGGCCGGAATTTGAGGTGGAGCTCGCCGGAGACAGTGGCGGTGCAAAAGAAAATTGGGGCAGCCTGGTGGCTGAGAGTGGCTGGAGTTTGGGGAAAGAGAGAGGAGGCGTGGGCGTTTATGTACGCGTGATCACAGTGAGGAATAACTCAGGCAGTAACTCATATTCATCGCCACAATCAAGGGCAGCAACGGCGAGGGGGAACGGTCGCGGTGAAGACGACGATGAGGTGGCGTGGGGTCAGTCTGTCAGCGAGGTGGAAGAAGTGGGAGTGGGGTCCAATCGTCAGCGTCTGTGTGAGTGAGTTGCTCAGTGAAAAACGGTTCAGCGCGAGGTGAGTAGGTGGGCTAGTTGCTGGGCCTGCTGGGCTGAGTTTGCTGGGCTGCCACTTGTTTCATTTTTTAATACTGAAAGCTTTTTCTTTTCCAATTTGAATTTCTGTTTTGATTTTCAAACAAATAATTCAAACACCAATTCAAATCAAACCACCACCAAACTTTAGGTATAGATTAATTCTGTTTAACAACATAATCCAAAGTCCAAAGTAAATTAATTTTTATTCTTTTAGGATCTATTATTAATTAAAATAAAAAGACCTTAGTCTTTATTTCAAATAGGGTTTAATTTATTTTTAAAACTCTATTTGAAATCTAAACCAAACCAAAACCTTTTCAGTAGGTTTCATTTGAAAAACAAAAACACTTGGAAATCTTATTTAAAATAATTTAACAAGTTTAGTGTTTATTTAAAATGGAAAAACCTTTACTTTAATAAAATTGGATATTAATAAATCCTCATTATTTTATTTAAATAAACCTTTACTCTTTTTATCAAATAGAAATATTTTATTTTAAAATCTTGGCCAAGATTTAATTTGGCTCTATAAAATAATCCTTATTTATATTTCTACCTTTGCTTTATAAAAAAAACATATATTTTTATTTAAAGATCCAAAAATAGTGATTCCAACTATTATAACTTTATTTATTAATTGGGTTTATCTTTTTAAATCCCTTTAGGATTTTATTTGATCAAAATAGGTTTTGATGTTTCCAATTGGATTCAAAAAGTTTCTTCTCACCCTAAATTTCAACAAAATTTTATTTTGTTTATTTATTTTTCACATTTCAAAATTTGGAAATTTTTGGGATGTGACATATATGCTTGAGAAATCACGAATTAAAAATCTCATGCCCCTTGAATACGAGTATCGAGACCTCATGCTACTCAAGTTTGGTCATATGCAAGTTCTTGTCATTGTAAGTATATGTGTATCATAGAGAACCGCCAACGGGTACCCCTTGCCCCATGACACAGGAGCTATCCCATATCAAAATGACAAGGAAACAGACAGTGAGCATCTCAGCGATCTTTTTATTTGCTGTTTGCATAGTTTTTTATTGAGGATGCTTCATAGAATGCCACTATGGTTTTGCTGCAAGTTTCCACCATGATTAGGTATGGCTTAGGATAGCCGCCCATGCATTTCTATAACATATATACATACTCCATGGACTTACAAGCTCCCATCTTATTTCACACCGACGACATCCATAAACAAAAGAACATGATATCAACTAAATAGAACAAGTGTAATGTTGAAAGAGTGCCCCATGACAACATGGTTTTGCTAACTCCCAACTTATAATTTGCAAGCATATAAGCATCATAAGATAGTTGATACATCGGAAACATATCTACAATTTTTGATGTTCCATGCTTGTTTAGTATCTACTTTGCTTTGCTTTGTCTACACTTTGAGGTGTTTTTATATGTTTTCTAGTACTAACCTATTAACAAGATGTCATAGTGCCAGTTGCCCATTTTCTTCTGTTTTTGGTTCCAGAAAGTCAGAAAATCAATATTCTCGGAATTGGACGGGACAAAAGTCAAAGTCAATATTTTACCATGGGGAACACGGAGCCAGAAGACGAGACGGAGGACGGCCTCGAGGGGGCCACACACCCTGGCCGTGCGGGTGGGCCCACCCCGCGCCTGGGGGGTGCAACTGCCTCGGGCACCCCCTCGGCCTCCCTCTTTGCCTATAAGAAGCCCCTGAAGCCTAAACCCTAAGGAACAGATCAATATTCCACGAATCCATCTGTAGCCGCCGCCACCATCGTCCCTAGATCGGGGGGATCTGAAGCTCATCCCGGCACCCTGTCAGAGGGGAGATCATCCCGGAGGCCTTCTTCTTCACCATGCCAGCCTCCGATATGAAGCGTGAGTAGTTTCACCTTGGACTACGGGTCCATGTAGTATCTAGATGGTTGTATATCCTCCTTTGTGCTTTCATGTATAGATATTGTGAGCTCCGTTCATGATCCAGATATCATCTATTTGTAATCATGCATGTTGTGTTTGCGGGGATCCGATGGATATTGAGATTACTATGTCAGATTGATTAATGGTTTTTTCTTATTGATTCTATCTTGTTTATGTTGTTTGTGATCTTGCATGCTCTCCGTTGTTAGTAGCTATCTTGGCCAAGTAGTTTCTAGTGACTCTAAGAGGGGGTATTTATGCTCGATAGTGGGTTCATGCGTCTATTTAATCTGAGGGAAGTGATAGAAATCTCTAAGGTTGTAGATGTGCTGTTGCCACTAGGGAGAAAACAACGGTCTCTTGTTCATGGAAGAAGTGGATTTTTTACCTTACACACCTTGCTTAAAGCAGTTGTCTGTTGCTTGCAACTTAATACCGTAGGGGGGTCGGACGATAACCCAAAGGTGGACTTCTAGTCATAGATGTAGTTGGATGGCGGTCTATGTATCTTGTTGTATTGCCCAATCAAATCTCATAGGATCATGATGTCTAGTATTGCATTGTTATGCCTTGCTTAGTCCGGTCAATTGCCCTGCTGTAATTTGTTTACCCAGCATGCCATGTTTGTTTATCTAAGGAGAACACCTCTAGTGAACTATGGACCCCGATCCAATCTTTACCATTGATACATCTTCCACTGTTTACTGTTTACTTTCTGCAAACCACTATCACCTTCCACACCATACAGTTAATCCTTTGTTACAGCAACAGGTGATATTGACAACCTCACTGTTCGTTGGGGCAAAGTGTTGAGTTTGTGTTGTGCAATTTTCCAAGTTGCTTGCAACACCTTTGAGAAGTTTCCTTCCTCATAATGGTTCGATAACCTCGATTTCTTATTGAGGGAAGACTTGCTGCTATGCTCTTCACACCTTGCTCTTGGGGTTTCCTGACGAAGCGCTTTTAGGCGCCATCATCAAGTTTTCTAGCGCCGTTGCCCGGGAATAAAGAAGAAGAAGCTCCCACATCAACAAAGCGCCATCACAAGTTTTCTGGCGCCGTTTCCGGGGGAAGCTAAGGACGTCTTCACAAGGGGAGTCCTTCTCAAACTTTCTCTTTACTTTGTTTTTGTTTTGCTTAGATTCTTTTGCTTGGTTTTGTTTGCCTCTTTTTATCAAAATCTCCAAAAAATTAGTTTAGTTTGGTTTGCTTTCTCTTATCAAAAACACAAAAAAATTACTTCCTACTCTAATTGCTGGTATGTTATTGCCTTGCTTTGTCATGCTTTCTATCAATGGATGGTTTCTTTGAAACTAGTTCTTATTGGAAAGGTGGGTTCATGGAAGAACAAAAGAATTATTATAAGGAACACCGTTTGTCACAAAAGGGAAACACTTATGGGAACAAATTGATAAATTGAATACTATTGCTAGAGAGGTGTCCTCTACTTATAATGTTACTTATTGCTTTGATAAAGATTATTGCTGTAGGAGGTATAAACACCTCCTTTTTCAATGTGAGTATAATGATAATGTTACCATATCTTCTTATGTTAAAGGAAACTATGACTTTTATGATGTAGAACAAATTGAAGAATTTATTGGCTTCAAGGGTGCATTTGAACTTGCCAGTTTGCTTGAAAATACTGATGATGCACCTTATGAATATGAGGTTTGTGAGATACTTAAATTTTTCTTTGATAATACAAGGAATAAAATGGCTATATTCTTAAATATTTTAATAGGTGCTTCCACAAACGGAAGAGACTAATGCCTTGCAGGAGCCGTTGGAAGACAAAATTGCTGAACCTGAAAGCTCATTAGATGAAAAAGAGGAGGAGAGTGATGATCAAGAGGAGGAAGAATGGATCTACCCATGTCTACCTTCTAATGAGAATAACTCATTACCTCTTACATTATTTTATTGTCCCGCATGCTTACCAAAGGAGGATGAATGGTATGTTCCTGTGGATTCTTTTGAAATGTCTTCTATGGGTAAAAATTGTGATAATAGTTATGCTCTTGTTATCTATGATAATCCTATATTTGTCCCTAACTCTGAAATGCATGGTACTAAAGAGTTTTTCTTAGAAAATGTTTATGATAATGCTCTAGATGATGGTCCTTTGAATGATCAGTCATCTTGTTATAAAATTGTTAAAAGTGGGTTTGAAGGTTTTCATCCCACTATTTTGAGCTTGATAAAAATTATGTGTTTGTAGATCATGAAAAGAATGCTTTATGTGATAGTTATATTGTTGAGTTTATTTAGGAGGCTACTGAAAATTATTATGATAAAGGAAAATATGGTTGTAGAAGTTTTTATGCTACTGAAACACCTCTCTATGTGCTGAAAGTTTTGAAGTTACCCTTGTCTTATCTTCCTATGTCTGTCACTTTGTTCTTTGTGAATTTATTTGCATACAATATTCTTATGCATAGGAAGTGGGTTAGACTTAAATGTGTTTTGAATTTGCTTCTTGATGCTCTCTTTTAATTCAATTGATATTTCTTATGTGAGCATCTTCTTGCTTCTTGTGCCTAACTTAAAGGCGTTAAAGAAAAGTACTTGTTGGGAGATAACACAAGAGTTTTATTGAGTCTTGGAAGTTATTACTTTATTAATGACCTCTCCATATCCTTTTTGTTTGCTTTTTGTGCCAATAATGACCTCTAATGAGAGGGAAGTAAGATTTGGGGAGTTGCTGTCCCGAAACAGATTTTTGTGCTCTACCGTAAAAATTCGTGAGGAATCTATGTAAGTCGGATTGAGCTGATATTTTATGAATGAATCCCCCAGTATCTTATATAACTTTATTTAGTTCAACACTTTTTCATTTGATCAACAGAAGGTCTTCGAAAAAATCGGTGTTTACCTGTTGGTATGTTTTGACAGATTTCTTCCATTATTTGCATTTTCTTCTTATTGATTCCTTTTTGGGTTCTTTTTGGG
Source organism: Avena sativa (assembly GCA_916181665.1). Taxonomy (NCBI): domain Eukaryota; kingdom Viridiplantae; phylum Streptophyta; class Magnoliopsida; order Poales; family Poaceae; genus Avena; species Avena sativa. The sequence continues at coordinate 176,894,607 of OV702284.1, read as the reverse complement.
AAATTGAAGTTTTTGAGGGAATTGCTACAGTAGCTTGTGTTTTTATTAAAAGTTTTGCTGTTATAAAGCTAAACCCAAAGGTCTATTATCTTTTAAATACACTAATGTTGCTAATGAAGATTCTGTGAAGTTTTGTATGAAGAAAAAATTTCAGGTGTAGAGAGAGAATGATGTAATGAGATGAAGAATGGACAAAATATCAAGCTTGGGTATGCCACCCCGTGTCACCCCAAGAAATATTCAAGAGGTACAAGCGTCAAAGCTTGGGGATGCCAAGGCATCCCCTTCTTCATCAAGAAAAAGCTCAGGTGTCTTTAGACACTTCGTTTTTATTGTTTCATGCACCGTTGTGTTGTTCTTGGATCATCTTAGTTTTCGTTTTATTTGCTTAGTTTGCTTGAGTAAAGTAGTTTGGACCCCCGTTCTCACTGTGTTGTTTCAAATAAGTTGATTGGTGTTGGAAAGGAGTAGAAAGTTCTTGCTTGAAATACTGCAAGAGGAGCTTGCTTTGACTGTGACTTAGACTTTAGCATGTCATGCTAGGTATTGTTTTGACCTTATGCTTAGTGATTATTACTGTAGCATGACATCTTAGAAAAAATTGGGATTGCTTAGTATGCCTTGAAAAAAATCATGCGTTGTTTTAGCATGCAAAAGCATAGTATTGTGGTATTCTCCTTTGATGCTTTGTTTGGGTTGACTTGGCACATGATCACACCATGTTATGACCATGAACAAGTCACCATACCCTCTATGATCATTTAGTCCTTGACTTCTAGTACCACTTTATGCTTTGGTTAGTAATGTTTTGTCGCTCTCCATAATTATGGCCATTATTGCTCTCTTAGTTGGTCGCTCCGAGTCTTTTGCTAGCCTCCACTTGTATGAGTAAGCTCTACTCATGCTTCCAACTCCCAAGGAACCAAGTTATTCCAAAGTGTCCACTATAAACTCCTATGCATGGTCTGTTACACAATTCCAAGTATATTCTTGTTTTCATCTATCTTCCAATTAAAAAGTATTTTGTTATGTGAAAACTTAGTGATTAAAGCTCTCACAAACTTGATGGCACACTTTATTTTTCTTGCCCCTAATAAACTTGAACCATTGTGTCATCTATGTTATATATTCTTGCACTTATACGTTGGAATTAACAGAACCGTGTTGTCATGGGAAACACTTTCAACATTGCACCTGTACTTTGTAGACAGTTGATATCATGCTCTTTTGTCTATGGATGTTGTCGGTGTGAAATAAAAGGGGATCTTGTAAGTCCATGGAGTAATGTATGTGTGTTAGAGAAACGCCTGGACCGCTATCCTAAGCCATGCCTAATCATGGTGGAAACTTGCAGCATCACCATAATGACATCTATGAAACTTTCTCCTTATAAAAAAAGAGACATATTGAGAAAAGAGGAAAGAGAGAAAAATCACCATTTGCCCATGGTAAATAAGAAGATTGCTGAGATGCTCATTGTCTTCTTGCCTTATCATTTTGGTTATGGGATAGCTCCTGTACCATGTGCAAGGGGTACCTCGTTGGCGGTTCTCTATGATACACATGTACTTACTATGACAAGAACTTACAGGTGACTAAAGTTGAGTAGCATGAGGAGTGGCCCTTGTATTCAAGGGACATGAGATTGCCAACTTATACTTTGTCAAGCATATACTCCATAGTTTGTTTACTTTAATCTTAATCACTTCAAGATGCTTATGATAGGGGCAATGAGAGATGAAAGCTAACAAGTACCATAATTTTTGGAAGCCCTTTTTGAGACTTGAAATCCCTGCTTCCCTACATGAAGGGCCTTTATTCCACTATTATATCGAGTCTCCACCTTATACCTTTAGGCACGAGTTAAGAGAGCATAGTTGCCATTCTTAGTTCTTTGTGCATTGTCCCAAAACTTATTGATTGATTCATATTGTTGATATTACTTGTTCTTGTGCTATTTGTATCTAGTCACACTTATGAACCTTGAAGGTGTCCTATGCATCTAGTTTCTAATCTATGAGGGACAAGCTGATTGCCACTATGCCATGTTTTCTGTATGTGAAACAAACAAACATTTTTCAATGCATGTTATTCATGATCTTTGTTTGTAGCCTTTCATGTTGCATGCATAGTTACTTTGTCTTACTGTTAGAACTCCATCTTTCATGCTCATGTTTAGAGTTTTTTTATCCCAGCTTTCAATGCTTGCAAATGGTTTGATCTTGATTTTAATGGTGCATTTCACCTCAAAAATTATTCTTTTATCACTTACCTACTCGAGGACGAGAAGGAGTTAAGCTTGGGGATGCTTGATACGTTGGAAACGTATCTATAATTTTTTATGTTCCATGCTTTTTTAGTATCTACTTTGCTTTGCATTGTCTACACTTTGAGGTGTTTTTATATTTTTTATGGTACTAACCTATTAACAAGATGCCACAGTACCATTTGCCTGTTTTCTTCTGTTTTTGGTTCTACAAAGGAAAAAAATCAATATTTTCAGAATTGGACGTGACAAAATCCGAAATCAATATTTTACCGTGGGGAATACGGAGCCAGAACACGAGACGGAGGAGGGCCTCGAGGGGGCCACTCCCCCTGGCCGTGCGGGTGGGCCCACCCCGCGCCTCGGGGGTGCAACCGCCTCGGGCACCCCCTCGGCCTCCCTCTTCGCCTATAAGAAGCCCATGATGCCTAAACCCTAAGGACCCGTCAATATTCCACGAAACCATCTGTAGCCGCCGCCACCATCGTCCCTAGATCGGGGGGATCTGAAGCTCTTCCCAGCACCCTGCCGGAGGGGAGATCATCCCGGAGTCCTTATTCTTCATCATGCCATCCTTCGGTATGAAGCGTGAGTAGTTCCACCTTGGAATACGGGTCCATGTAGTACCTAGATGGTTGTATCTCCTCCTTTGTGCTTTCATGTCTAGATCTTGTGAGCTCCGTTCATGATCAAGATCTCATCTATTTGTAATCATGCATGTTGTGTTTGCAGGGATCCAATCGATATTGAGATTACTATGTTAGATTGATTAATGGTTTTGTCTTATTGATTCTATCATGTCTGTGTTGTTTGTGATCTTGCATGCTCTCCATTGTTAGTAGCTATCTTGGCCAAGTAGTTGCTAGTGACTCCAAGAGGGGGTATTTATGCTCGATACTGGGTTCATGCCTCTATTTAATCTAAGGGAAGTGACATAAATCTCTAAGGTTGTAGATGTGCTGTTGCCACTAGGGAGAAAACAACGGTCTCTTGTTCATGGAACAAGTGGATTGTTTACCTTACACACCTTGCTTAAAGCAGTTGTCTCTTGCTTGCAACTTAATACTAGAGGGGGTCAGACGATAAGCCAAAGGTGGACTTCTAGTCATAGATGCAGTTGGATGGCGGTCTATGTATCTTGTTGTATTGCCCAATTGAATCTCATAGGATCATGATGTCTAGTATTGCATTGTTATGCCTTGCTCAGTCCTATCAATTGCCCTGCTGTAATTTGTTTACCCAGCATGCCATATTTGTTTATCTAAGGAGAACACCTCTAGTGAACTATGGAGCCCGGTCCAATCTTTACCATTGATACATCTTCCACTGTTTACTATTTACTTTCTGCAAACCACTATCACCTTCCACACCATACAGTTATTCCTTTATTATAGCAACATGTGACATTGACAACCTCACTGTTCGTTGGGGCAAAGTCTTGATTTTGTGTTGTGCAGGTTTCCAAGTTGCTTGCAACACCTTTGAGACGTTTCCTTCCTCATACTAGTTCGATAACCTCGATTTCTTAATGATGGAAGACTTGCTGCTGTGCTCTTCACACCTTGCTCTTGGGGTGTCCCGACGAAGCACTTTCAGGCGCCATCTACAAGTTTTCTGGTGCTGTTGCCGGGGAATAAAGAAGAAGAAGCTCCCACATCAACAAAGAGCCATCACAAGTTTTCTGGCGCTGTTGCCGGGGAATCTAAGGACGTCTTCACAAGGGGAGTCCTTCTCAAACTTCCTCTTTACTTTGTTTTTGTTTTGCTTAGTTTCTTTTGCTTGGTTTTGTTTGCCTATTTTTATCAAAAGCTCCAAAAAAATTAGTTTAGTTTGGTTTGATTTCTCTTATCAAAAACACAAAAAAATTAGTTCCTACTCTAGTTGCTTATCTGTTATTGCCTTGCTTTGTTATGCTTTCTATCAATGGATGGTTTCTTTGAAACTAGTACTTATTGGTGTAACATCCCAGATTTTGTATTAGGATGTTATTAGTGTCATGCATCATCCTTGCATCTGTAACATCCCTAAAATCATAATTTCAAAGTTTGCATATCATTCATGCATGCATATAGATTTGAGAACAATTTCAAACTCATTTCACAAAAACAGAAGCACTTAGTGCTATGATTTTATGTGAGCAGATTTAAATCAAATGGCCAACCCCATTTGAGAAGTTTGATTGATTTTAAACCTAGCCTGTTTGTATTCCTCATAGAAAGGATTGAGTGAGGTTTTGGACCAAGATTTTGCAAATTGGAAATAAATTCAAAAACCATTTCTCAAAATTTTGCAAACCAAATGCCAAGTCTCTGTTATTTTGTTCTCCAAGCTTGACCAAGCCTTTGCAAAGCAACCACTTGTTTTTATGCCTATATTGGAGACTACAGTACCCTGCAAAAACCCCAGAAAGATTTGAATTCAAAAAGAGTTTGAATTCATTTCAAAACAATTCCTGAAAATCGAAATAGAAAAAGAAAAGGAGTAAACAAAAGAAAAGGGACGAGCGCCAGGAATCTAGCCCAGCATCGGAACAGGCCCAGCTAGCCCACCCGGGCCATCTTTTTCTCTCTCGCACGCGCCCGCGCACCCACACAGCCGCTGAAAGCCAGACCCCACCTCCCCTTCGCGCGTTACGCTGACGAGCGGGCCCTCTCCACGTCAGCTTCGTCTTCCCCAGATTCCGCGCACGAACTCCGCCGCTGCCCGTTGCTGCACTGATTTCGCGAGGTTAATTGGCATTGATGCAGCAAGCGTTTCTTGTCGAGCCTCTGGCTATAAAATCCCCACATCCTCGCGACCATTTCCCCCCAAACAATTTCTCCTTCACGCCACCAGGCTGCCCACAACTCGCACGACGTCGCCGCTGTTCCGACGACTGCGCCGACGAATTCCGGTGAGCCCCGTGTTCCCCCTGTCTCTAGTTCATGCTATCAAGTTCAGCAAGTCTTTGCGCACCTACTGACACTCCCCATTTGCCCTCGCATGATCCGTAGCTCCAGGAACGTCGACGACCGGCCGCCACCGTTCTCTGCACGAACTCCGGCGACCTCCTTCCGTAAGTAGCCACCGTCCCTTGCCCTCTGACTGGTACACCTAGAATCTACATCGTTGTGCGCATCTAACAGTACCCCTATTTTGGCTTAGCGCGACGAGGAACCTCGCCAACATCGACGACTGACCGTGTCCGACGTCTGTCTCAACTCCGACGAGGAATCCTCGCCGTGTCCGCGCGCCCCTCGACGAACCATTGCCACCTTGAGCATCGGCAGCATCCTGCGATTCTGGTAAGCGCCTCCTTTCTTCCCCGGGCGACCTAGAGCGCCAGCACCGCCGCTAACTGATGCGCCGCCGTCAGCCGCCGCCGCTAGCGCCGCTCGTTTCTGGTTAGAAGATTTTTAGCCGTCAGATCCAGATCCAGCGCATAGAAATAGTTCGCTTAACGAAGGGGTATGGATAGATCTGAGCCGTACAGCGATAGTTAGATCCAACGACGCGGAAGGTTGATCCGGTGTGAACCGGTACGCACCAATAGAAACTTGACGCGTGTCTAGGGTTAGATTCAAAATTAGAATTCAAATCAGATTTAGATCCAATTTTCAAATGGCTATAACTTTTGATTCCCATGTTAGATTTTTGCAAATTTTATACCGTTGGAATCAGTGAGTCAAGCCCTTTCTGAATCTGCAATGTGTTTAACAAAAAGTTTCTGTTAAAATGGCTTTGTATGCAGAAACATGTTTAGGTCCATTTTGAGTATAGAATTTGTTTAGTAAAAGGTTTTAGTGCTAAATAAATTTAGTTAGCAAACTTTTGACTTGGTTATGTTTCTGTATCATACACTTGCTTGGTTGAGTTTTCAAAATCATCACTTAACATTTTCTTGCATGCATGCATTCATATTTTTGTTTTGTATATGAATTGTATGTAATTGTGTGCTACAAATTTTTGTGTAGATTTTGCTAGTGACTGTGATTGTGAAGAGTGCTACTCTCCCCATTACCAAGGCAAGTGATACTTCATGATATTTCCACCCCTTTATTTTGAATAAGCATTAGAAATTATTTTTGCTAAGTCTTGCATGTTACTTTTGCCAAATGCTATGTTGGGAAATCCTAAGTAGTTGTAGTATTGTAGAATTGCTAGGGAATTTCCTAAGTTAAGTTACTATGCCATGCTTAGCCTAGCTAGTAGCAAACCAAGGGTTGGTAAAGTATGTACATGATGAAAATAATTCTAAGTCTTTTGGACTTATGCTTTTCTTAATAAAACAACTAAGTCAATGAACCCCCTGGGTGGAATGGGACTTGAATTGGTGGTTTTTGGTTGAGTGGTTACACAAGGCCATGGATATGGCTTGTGTATCTCACTTGTGGTATGCCACCCAGGCACAAAGGGATTTGGAGGCCAAGTGTTGAGAAAGCTTACAGTGCAACCACTTGGCAATATGGGCTCTGCCATGATCATATAGGTTGCTAGAACTTAGTCACATGGACAGTTGGTGGTAGTGGGAATGATAGGTTGGAGCGCGTCCATTTGACTAAGGAAAGGCTTCTGAAAGGTCCTGTCTTGGGAAACCAAGTCTGGTGGGGAAAGTGCACAACCTCTGCAGATGGAAAAATCTAAGTACTTAGCCAAGTCCATGGCAATGGACAACTTGAGCATCAAGACATGGAAGCTACAAGAATCTCATCACTCCAACTTCTAAGTAAAACTTGTGGGTGAACAAGGGTGAAGGACCCCAATGTCTATTGGTGGTTTCTTGGGAAAGTTTTGACAAAGAAAAACTTAGTGATTTCAACTAATAGGGAAAACCTATTTTCAAGCAAAGCAAGCCAAGCTACACTTAGCCAAAATGCATATAGTAATATAGTCCACTTAAAATTTACTAAGGTATCACTTGCCAATACTATTCCAAAGTATTGACCCACTGTGGCTGTAACTTGTGATGTTGCAGGTTATTCCGATGATGATTAGGAGTCATGAGTCTACACTCAACATGCTTGCCTGTGGCACATGAAGATGAAGACTTGTGTTTATTTACTTATTCCAAAACTCTTGTATTAGGCCTGTGGCCATGAGTTGTAAAAGACTATGTTTTATCTCTCGAATGGATGTAATAAATGACCTTTGTATCTGTGTACTTCATCTTAAACTGTGGATGCTAGCAATGATCCAGGGACTAGCATTGCAATCACAGGGATCCTTTTCCTTTACAAAGGAGGGATCTTACAGATGGTATCAGAGCACTGTGTTGCCTGTAGGATTATGACCCTAGGATTGGAAACCACTAAGGAAAAAAAATTTCAACTACTTCTACACTTGTCTATTCTTCTCGTAAACTTTTCTAATCTTCTCATTCTCCTCTCTATTTGTAGATGAACTCCATCAACGAAGCCGTGAAGAAAGGACCACTCATGACCATGACCTTGGAGTGTGAAACTGAGTTTCCCAAAATTCTCAAGGACCTCATGGTGGCAATGGAAGCACATGGTGCAGCAGTGTACAAAGGCTTTCCAGTGATGGATGAAGGAGTGGAGTATTGGTGGGTGCAACTTCACTTGTACAAAAGCAAGGAAGACAACCACAAAGAAAGAGGATTCTGCATGTACACCAACACTATGATGCACACTACATTCTTTGAGTCAGCAAGAGAAGCAGCTTGGAGGACTATCAAAGAACTTAGTGCTAGAGTCAAGTGCAGAATGCTCAACCTCCAAAAAGACTTAGAGAAAGAGAAGGAACATACCCAAGAGTTGGAAGCCACCAACCAAACTTTAAGGCGAGATATTATAGACTTAGTGATGGAATCATGTGAGCAAGATAGGCTGATTGCCTCTAGGAACATTGTGTTAGCCAACAGATCCAGTGAGATAGGATTGTAAACGCACTTCGTTAGTTGGACCACCACCTATCACCTTATTTTCCAAAATGATACCTTAAATAAGTTTGGACTTGATTGATGTAATAGATTCATGTATGCATGACTTGTGTGATTTTGTGTTCCAAGGATATGTATGAAATGTCTGTCTTGTTTATCTTAAATTGTGTTGTCCTAACTTTTCTATCTTATAAATAGATGCCTATTACCATCAACACTGTTGAGGAGTTCCAGGTTACCCGTTTTGGTCCTCGTATCGTTGAGCTTACCACTTTGCTCAATCTCCCTCTTCCCACCATCATGGTGCATCCACTCACCAAGTTCGAGAGGAAGGACCTCTGGGGCTTCAAGGTGAACCAGCCCGGACGCCAGACAGAGCCTACTACGGAGGCCATCATCTTCAAGCTTATGCACGATGACAGGGAGAGAGGCATGGAGGTAGTCATGCAGGACCTGATAGGACGTCTGCTAGGCCGTCACTCCCGACAGGTTAGGGGCACCCACTTCCACGTCTTCGGAAGACTTGATGATGATGGAGAGTCCATCGACTTCGAGGACGACTCGAGGGACACAGCAGAGCCGATACGTCTCTATCTCCAGGACTTAGAGTCTCTTATTAGGCACGTGGACACGGACATGACCAATGTCATGCTCAGTAATGACGAGCTCCAGGTGCAGCTTCGCGAGAAGGACAAGATTTTCGCACAGCAGGACGAGATAGTCAAGGAAATGGAGGCAAAGTTCGAGACCCAGGACCGTAAGTTCAAGAGTCAGGAGAAACACGTCCAGGATAGGAACAAGAAGATTCGGGACATGACTGAAGAACTGAAGTCCAAGGATTTCGAGCTAGAGCAGCAGCAGATGGTGATCGAGAGGCTTCGCTCCCAGAAGAGGGCTCTCAAGGCCAAGATCGATTCCTTGACTACTACTATTGAGGAGAACAAGACCGCGATGGAGAACGCAGGTCTTACTTTTGTCGAGGAGGAGATTGATGCTGATGAGTAGACTTGACTACTCGTTTATCTTTTATTTTCATACTTGTTATTTGTGAACTTGTTATTGGACCATCCGACATGTGGATGGCTTGCCACTTGTGTGTTTTACATTGAGAACTTGTTATCTTGTTGTTGAACTTTTATCGTTGTGTTGCATGCTATGTGTTTGCTTGTGATGTAATGTGCAGAAAACATCTATGGGTATCTCATTCTTATCTCTATTTGAACAAACCACAGATGCCTCCCCGTCGCGCAAACCCCAACCCCAACAACATCACTCCAGAAATGCAACAGATGATGAATGCTCAAACACAGCTTATGCAGATGATGACAACATTCATCCAAAACCAGAATAACAACAACAACAACAACCCCAATAACAACAACAACAACCCTCCGGGCTTTGATATGCTCACCAGATTTCTGCGTTTGAGGCCAACTAAGTTCTCGGGGACAACTGATCCCATGGTGGCCAATGATTGGCTACGTTCTGTGAACAAAGACTTAGTGACTGTGGGCTGCACAGACGTTGAAAAGGTCAGATTTGCAGCGCATCTGCTGGAAGGACCAGCCGCCACATGGTGGGACAACTTCCAAATCACCACTCCTATAAATGAGGTGACTTGGGCTATCTTTGAGGAAGGCTTTCGCACGGCTCATATCTCATTGGGAATAATGAGCCTGAAAAAGAAGGAGTTCCACAACCTGAAGCAGGGCCACCGCAGCGTGGCTGAATACATTGAAGAGTTCAACAATCTTGCGCGTTATGCACCGGATGAGGTTGACACAGATGCCAAAAGGAAGGAAAAATTTCTGGAAGGCTTAAATTATGAGCTGAATCTGCAGCTGGCTGTGGCATATGTTCCCACTTATCAGTCGCTCTATGACAAGGCTGCTATATTGGAGAACAAAATGAAGCAAGTCGAGAGTAGGAAGAGGAAACACTCCGACAAGCACAGCTCGGGATCGTCTCACAAACGATCTCACTATGATGACAATGGAAGCTCAGGATCCCATAAGCATGGGAAATTCAACAAGCACCACAACCACAACCGTCATGGCAACAAGCATCACTGCAGTCATGACAATGACAAGTATAAGAACCACAAGAGTGGACATAAGAGCTACCACAGTGGGAATGGTAGTGGAAGTGGAAGTCAGCCTGCTAAAAGGGACATCAGTCAGGTTGAATGCTTCAAATGCAAGAGGATGGGACACTACGCAAATGAGTGCCCCGAAAAGAAAGTTGAAGGACCTGTCAATCCCAATCCTTTCCAGAAAGGACAGGTGAACCACATAAATGTGGAGGAGGTCTATGAGGAACCTGACGCTGTTGCTGGTAAGTTCAGACTCAATTCCATTCCAGCATTTGTACTCTTTGACACTGGTGCATCTCATTCATTCATATCAAAAGCATTTGTTGATAGAAATGGGTTTGCATCTGAAAACATTGGGTGTCCAATAAAAGTTAGCTCTCCGGGTGGAGATATTATAGTAAGTCTTGGATGCCGGGACCTTGTCATAGAGTTTGGAAAGCATAAGTTTCCAGTGAGCCTGATAATCCTAGTTTCCCAAGGATTGGATGAAATTTTAGGAATGGATTGGATGGCTAAGTATGAAGGAGTGCTAGATTGTGCTAATCGTACTGTTGCACTCACAACCCTAGAAGGAAAAAGAATAAAATTCAAGTCAAACTTTGAATCCAAAGGAAGTAAGCTAAATTCTCTTAAGGGGGTTAGCATGGACAGTGTGCTAATTGTATGTGAGTATCCGGATGTGTTTTCGGAAGAGTTGCCAGGAATGCCACCAGATAGAGATGTAGAATTTCTGATAGATTTGGTACCAGGTTCTGGACCAATAGCAAAGAGACCATACAAAATGTCAGTTGATGAACTGAAAGAGCTCAAGAAGCAACTAGGAGAACAGTTGCAGAAAGGATTTATTCAACCAAGTTCTTCATCTTGGGGAGCCCCAGTTTTGTTCGTGGAGAAGAAAGATAGAAGCCAAAGGTTATGCATAGATTACCGTTCACTCAACGAGGTAACTATCAAGAACAAATATCCTTTGCCTAGAATCAATGACTTGTTTGATCAGCTAGAGGGAGCATGTGTGTTCTCGAAGATTGATCTCCGGTCAGGCTATTTTCAACTCAAGATAAGAGAGCAAGACATACCTAAAACATCATTTACCACAAGGTATGGATTATATGAGTATACCGTAATGCCTTTTGGCTTGACAAATGCTCCAGCATACTTCATGAATATGATGAACAAGGTGTTCATGGAATTTATTGACAAGTTCGTTGTCGTTTTCATAGATGACATCTTAGTCTACTCCGAGAGCAAAGAAGAGCATGAAGGACACTTGCGTTTGATACTTGAGAAGTTGAGAGAGCATAAGCTTTATGCCAAATTTAGCAAGTGTGAGTTCTGGTAAGAGGAAGTTGGTTTTCTTGGTCATGTTATGACAAAGGATGGTGTGGCAGTTGATCCTGCTAAAGTTTCAGCTGTGACAGAATGGGAATCTCCCAAGAATGTGAAAGAAGTTTGTAGTTTCCTTGGCTTAGCAGGTTACTACAGAAGGTTCATTGAAAATTTCTCAAAGGTTGCTAAGCCAATGACTGAATTTCTAAAGAAAGACAAGAAGTTTGCTTGGTCTGATGGTTGTGAAGTCAGCTTTCAAGAATTGAAAAAGAGACTAGTGACAGCACCAGTTCTATGTCTGCCAGATTTGGAAAAGATTTCCAAGTATATTGTGATGCGTCTCATCAAGGTTTGGGTGCCGTACTTATGCAAGACGGTAAAGTTGTGGCTTATGCCTCGAGACAACTCAAAACTCATGAAGTAAACTATCCTACTCATGATTTGGAGTTAGCCTCTGTCGTCCATGCACTCAAAACATGGAGACATTACCTTTTGGGTAAGCGTTGTGAAGTGTTCACGGACCACAAAAGTTTGAAGTATATCTTCACCCAAAAGGAAATCAATATGAGACAAAGAAGATGGTTAGAGCTTATCAAGGATTATGACTTGAGTTTGCAATACCACCTCGGTAAAGCAAATGTTGTAGCAGATGCTCTAAGTCGTAAGGTGTTTGTGAATGGCCTTACCAAAGGAGAATTGCCAGATGATTTGTGTACTCAATTCAAAGAACTCAGATTAGAGATTGTGCCTGAAGGACATCTCATGTCTTTGGAAGTTCAACCCACTTTGCTGGACAAGATCCGAGAAGCTCAGAAGACCGATAAGGAAATTGAAAGGATTAAGGAAAATATCGGCCAAGGGAGAGCTAAAAATTTCCATGAAGACGAACAGGGTACATTATGGCATGGGAAACGTATCTATGTTCCACAAGATCCGGAGTTGCAGAAACTGATTCTGCAAGAAGCCCACAACTCTCCGTATTCTATTCACCCGGGTAACACCAAAATGTACATGGACATGAAAGAAAGATTTTGGTGGAACAATCTCGAGAGAGACATCGCCGAACATATTGCTTTGTGTGATGTGTGTAGCAGAGTAAAAGCGGAGCATCAGAAACCAGCAGGTTTGCTTCAACCACTACCTATTCCTGATTGGAAGTGGGACAAGATTGGTATGGATTTCATTACCGGATTACCAAGGACCAGATCGGGATATGACTCCATATGGGTAGTAGTGGATCGCCTAACTAAAGTGGCTCATTTTATACCCGTGAAGACAACCTATACAAGTGCCAAGTTAGCCAAAATCTACATGAGTAGAATTGTATGCCTTCACGATGTGCCTAAGAGTATTGTGTCCGATAGGGGAACCCAATTCACTTCCCATTTTTGGAGACAGCTGCACGAGTCATTGGGAACGAGGTTGGAATTCAGTACTGCTTTTCATCCTCAAACCGATGGAACAAACAGAAAGGACTAATCAAATTCTGGAAGACATGTTGAGGGCATGTGCCCTAGACTATGGAGCAAGTTGGGACGAAAGTCTTCCTTATGCAGAATTTTCTTATAATAACAGCTATCAAGCCAGCATTGAGAAGGAACCGTTTGAGTTTCTCTACGGAAGAAAATGTACCACCCCATTGTTATGGAATGGTGTGGGAGAAAGAAGTTTATTCGGGCCAGATCTTATCAAAGAAGCCGAAGAGAAAGTCAAATTGGTTAAGGACAGGTTGAAGATAGCACAGTCCCGACAGAAAAGCTACGCAGATCCTAAGCGTAGAGAAGTCACCTACGAAGTTGGTGATAGAGCCTATCTTAGAGTATCACCACTCCGTGGAGTGAAAAGATTCGGAGTCAAAGGAAAGTTGGCACCAAGATATGTTGGTCCATTCAAGATTTTGAGTCGCAAAGGAGAGGTTGCTTATGAAATTGAACTGCCATCATCTCTATCAGCAGTCCATAATGTGTTTCATGTGAGTCAGCTTAAGAAATGTCACCCAGAAATGGAAGAAACTTCTTTGAAGGATACCATACCCTTGGAAGAAGTTCAACTAGAAAGTGATCTCACTTATGAAGAAAAACCTATCAAGATTCTAGAGACTGCAGAAAGAGTCACGAGAACAAAGACTATCAAGTTTTGCAAAGTGCAATGGAACCATCATACCGAAGAGGAAGCAACATGGGAAAGAGAATATGATCTTCGGAAAGACCACCCTCACCTATTTGCTAGCCAATCCGAATCTCGAGGGCGAGATTCACCTTAAGGGGGTTAGATTGTAACATCCCTAAAATCATAATTTCAAAGTTTGCATATCATTCATGCATGCATATAGATTTGACAACAATTTCAAACTCATTTCAGAAAAACAGAAGCACTTAGTGCTATGATTTTATGTGAGCAGATTTAAATCAAATGGCCAACCCCATTTGAGAAGTTTGATTGATTTTAAACCTAGCCTGTTTGTCTTCCTCATAGAAAGGATTGAGTGAGGTTTTGGACCAAGATTTTGCAAATTGGAAATAAATTCAAAAACCATTTCTCAAAATTTTGCAAACCAAATGCCAAGTCTCTGTTATTTTGTTCTCCAAGCTTGACCAAGCCTTTGCAAAGCAACCACTTGTTTTTATGCCTATATTGGAGACTACAGTACCCTGCAAAAACCCTAGAAAGATTTGAATTCAAAAAGAGTTTGAATTCATTTCAAAACAATTCCTGAAAATCGAAATAGAAAAAGAAAAGGAGTAAACAAAAGAAAAGGGCCGAGCGCCAGGAATCTAGCCCAGCATCGGAACAGGCCCAGCTAGCCCACCCGGGCCATCTTTTTCTCTCTCGCACGCGCCCGCGCACCCACATAGCCGCTGACAGCCAGACCCCACATCCCCTTCGCGCGTTACGCTGACGAGCGGGACCTCTCCACGTCAGCTTCGTCTTCCCCAGATTCCGCGCACGAACTCCGCCGCTGCCTGTTGCAGCACTGATTTCGCGAGGTTAATTGGCATTGATGCAGCAAGCGTTTCTTGTCGAGCCTCTGGCTATAAAATCCCCACATCCTCGCGACCATTTCCCCCCAAACAATTTCGCCTTCACGCCACCAGGCTGCCCACAACTCGCACGCCGCCGCCGTTGTTCCGACGACTGCGCCGACGAATTCCGGTGAGCCCCGTGTTCCCCTCTGTCTCTAGTTCATGCTATCAAGTTCAGCAAGTCTTTGCGCACCTACTGATACTCCCCATTTGCCCTCGCATGATCCGTAGCTCCAGCAACGTCGACGATCGGCCGCCACCGTTCTCTGCACGAACTCCGGCGACCTCCTTCCGTAAGTATCCACCGCCCCTTGCCCTCTGACTGGTACACCTAGAATCTACATCGTTGTGCGCATCTAACAGTACCCCTATTTTGGCTTAGAGCGACGAGGAACCTCGCCAACGTCGACGACTGACCGTGCCCGACGTCTGTCTCAACTCCGACGAGGAATCCTCGCCGTGTCCGCGCGCCCCTCAACGAACCATTGCCACCTTGAGCATCGGCAGCATCCTGCGATTCTGGTAAGCGCCTCCTTTCTTCCCCGGGCAACCTAGAGCACCAGCACCACCGCTAACTGACGCGCCGCCGCCAGCTGCCGCCGCTAGCACCGCTCGTTTCTGGTTAGAAGATTTTTAGCCGTCAGATCCAGATCCAGCGCATAGAAATAGTTCACTTAACGAAGGGGTATGGATAGATCTGAGCCGTACAGCGATAGTTAGATCCAACGGCGCGGAAGGGTGATCCAGTGCGAACCGGTACGCACCAATAGAAACTTGACGCGTGTCTAGGGTTATATTCAAAATTAGAGTTCAAATCAGATTTAGATCCAATTTGCAAATGGCTATAACTTTTGATTCCCATGTTAGATTTTTGCCAATTTTATACCGTTGGAATCAGTGAGTCAAGCCCTTTCTGAATCTGCAATGTGTTTAACAAAAAGTTTCTATTAAAATGTCTTTGTATGCAGAAACATGTTTAGGTCCATTTTGAGTATAGAATTTGTTTAGTAAAAGGTTTTGTGCTAAATAAATTTAGTTAGCAAACTTTTGACTTGGTTATGTTTCTGTATCATACACTTGCTTGGTGGAGTTTTCAAAATCATCACTTAACATTTTCTTGCATGCATGCATTCATATTTTTGTTTTGTATATGAATTGTATGTAATTGTGTGCTACAATTTTTTTTGTAGATTTTGCTAGTGACTGTGATTGTGAAGAGTGCTACTCTCCCCATTACCAAGGCAAGTGATACTTCATGATATTTCCACCCCTTTATTTTGAATAAGCATTAGAAATTATTTTTGCTAAGTCTTGCATGCTACTTTTGCCAAATGCTATGTTGGTAAATCCTAAGTAGTTGTAGTATTGTAGAATTGCTAGGGAATTTCCTAAGTTAAGTTATTATGCCATGCTTAGCCTAGCTAGTAGCAAACCAAGGGTTGGTAAAGTATGTACATGCTATGATGAAAATAATTCTAAGTCTTTTGGACTTATGCTTTTCTTAATAAAACAACTAAGTCAATGAACCCCCTGGGTGGAATGGGACTTGAATTGGTGGTTTTTGGTTGAGTGGTTACACAAGGCCATGGATATGGCTTGTGTATCTCACTTGTGGTATGCCACCCAGGCACAAAGGGATTTGGAGGACAAGTGTTGAGAAAGCTTATAGTGCAACCACTTGGCAATATGGGCTCTGCCATGATCATATAGGTTGCTAGAACTTAGTCACATGGACAGTTGGTGGTAGTGGGAATGATAGGTTGGAGCGCGTCCATTTGACTAAGGAAAGGCTTCTGAAAGGTCCTGTCTTGGGAAACCAAGTCTGGTGGGGAAAGTGCACAACCTCTGCAGATGGAAAAATCTAAGTACTTAGCCAAGTCCATGGCAATGGACAACTTGAGCATCAAGACATGGAAGCTACAAGAATCTCATCACTCCAACTTCTAAGTAAAACTTGTGGGTGAACAAGGGTGAAGGACCCCAATGTCTATTGGTGGTTTCTTGGGAAAGTTTTGACAAAGAAAAACTTAGTGATTTCAACTAATAGGGAAAACCTATTTTCAAGCAAAGCAAGCCAAGCTACACTTAGCCAAAATGCATATAGTAATATAGTCCACTTAAAATTTACTAAGGTATCACTTGCCAATACTATTCCAAAGTATTGACCCACTGTGGCTGTAACTTGTGATGTTGCAGGTTATTCCGATGGTGATTAGGAGTCATGAGTCTACACTCAACATGCTTGCCTGTGGCACATGAAGATGAAGACTTGTGTTTATTTACTTATTCCAAAAATCTTGTATTAGGCCTGTGGCCATGAGTTGTAAAAGACTATGTTTTATCTCTCGAATGGATGTAATAAATGACCTTTGTATCTGTGTTCTTCATCTTAAACTGTGGATGCTAGCAATGATCCAGGGACTAGCATTGCAATCACAGGGATCCTTTTCCTTTACAAAGGAGGGATCTTACAGATGGTATCAGAGCACTGTGTTGCCTGTAGGATTATGACCCTAGGATTGGAAACCACTAAGGAAAAAAAATTCAACTACTTCTACACTTGTCTATTCTTCTCGTAAACTTTTCTAATCTTCTCATTCTCCTCTCTATTTGTAGATGAACTCCATCAACGAAGCCGTGAAGAAAGGACCACTCATGACCATGACCTTGGAGTGTGAAACTGAGTTTCCCAAAATTCTCAAGGACCTCATGGTGGCAATGGAAGCACATGGTGCAGCAGTGTACAAAGGCTTTCCAGTGATGGATGAAGGAGTGGAGTATTGGTGGGTGCAACTTCACTCACCAAGTATTGTTGAGGAGTTCCAGGTTACCCGTTTTGGTCCTCGTATCATTGAGCTTACCACTTTGCTCAATCTCCCTCTTCCCACCATCATGGCGCATCCACTCACCAAGTTCGAGAGGAAGGACCTCTGGGGCTTCAAGGTGAACCAGCCCGGACGCCAGACAGAGCCTACTACGGAGGCCATCATCTTCAAGCTTATGCACGATGACAGGGAGAGAGGCATGGAGGTAGTCATGCAGGACCTGATAGGACGTCTGCTAGGCCGTCACTCCCGACAGGTTAGGGGCACCCACTTCCACGTCTTCGGAAGACGTGATGATGATGGAGAGTCCATCGACTTCGAGGACGACTCGAGGGACACAGCAGAGCCGATATGTCTCTATCTCCAGGACTTAGAGTCTCTTATTAGGCACGTGGACACGGACAGGACCAATGTCATGCTCAGTAATGACGAGCTCCAGGTGCAGCTTCGCGAGAAGGACAAGCTTTTCGCACAGCAGGACGAGATAGTCAAGGAAATGGAGGCGAAGTTCGAGACCCAGGACTGTAAGTTCAAGAGTCAGGAGAAACGCGTCCAGGATAGGAACAAGAAGATCCGGGACATGACTGAAGAACTGAAGTCCAAGGATTTCGAGCTAGAGCAGCAGCAGATGGTGATCGAGAGGCTTCGCTCCCAGAAGAGGGCTCTCAAGGCCAATATCGATTCCTTGACTACTACTATTGAGGAGAACAAGACCGTGATGGAGAACGCAGGTCTTACTTTTGTCGAGGAGGACATTGATGCTGATGAGTAGACTTGACTACTCGTTTATCTTTTATTTTCATACTTGTTATTTGTGAACTTGTTATTGGACCATCCGACATGTGGATGGCTTGCCACTTGTGTGTTTTACATTGAGAACTTGTTATCTTGTTGTTGAACTTTTATCTTTGTGTTGCATGCTATGTGTTTGCTTGTGATGTAATGTGCATAAAACATCTATGGGTATCTCATTCTTATCTCTATTTGAACAAGCCACAGATGCCTCCCCGTCGCGCAAACCCCAACCCCAACAACATCACTCCAGAAATGCAACAGATGATGAATGCTCAAACACAGCTTATGCAGATGATGACAACATTCATCCAAAACCAGAATAACAACAACAACAACAACAACAACAACAACCCTAATAACAACAACAACAACAACCCTCCGGGCTTTGATATGCTCACCAGATTTCTGCGTTTGAGGCCAGCTAAGTTCTCGGGGACAACTGATCCCATGGTGGCCAATGATTAGCTACGTTCTGTGAACAAAGACTTAGTGACCATGGGCTGCACAGACGCTGAAAAGGTCAGATTTGCAGCGCATCTGCTGGAAGGACCAGCCGCCACATGGTGGGACAACTTCCAAATCACCACTCCTATAAATGAGGTGACTTGGGCTATCTTTGAGGAAGGCTTTCGCACGGCTCATATCTCATCGGGAATAATGAGCCTGAAAAAGAAGGAGTTCCACAACCTGAAGCAGTGCCACTGCAGCGTGGCTGAATACATTGAAGAGTTCAACAATCTGGCACGTTATGCACCGGATGAGGTTGACACAGATGCCAAAAGGAAGGAAAAATTTCTGGAAGGCTTTTCCCCTTCTCTCTCGCAGGAACTTGCCCGCGATTGGACGCCGGAGCATCGCCGAAGACGAGGAGAACAGCAGCTCGCCGCTGACAGCCGAGGAAGCGAGGGGAGACGACGAGGACGCGAGCGTGACTGCGAGAGCCAGGCGAACCTCATCGACCTCGCTGCTGTTCCAGGGACCCGCCGGAGCGCCACCACCGTCGACCACTAACTCCGCCGCCGCTCGCCACCGTCGCCGCCACCGCCTGTAAGCCGCGCTGCCCCTAACCGTTCGATCTACCATCTGTGGCTAGGATTAGAAGGAAACCCGAAGGGGTACGCGCCTATCACACGCCGCCGCGTGGCAAGCGCGTCGTCGCCGCGCCGCGTCGCCCGCCTGTCCAGCTGGCCCAACCTGAAGCCGCCACTTGGCGCGATCTGAGCTAGGGTTCAGTCTAGATTGTTTTGATTTTTGCAGATTAAGTTTAATATTGCGAAAATCATAGAAAAATAACTACTTGGCCAATTGTAGCTTATGATATACCGTTGGATTCCTAATTTTGAGTAGGATCCAAATCTGTAATAATATTGAAGGTTTGCAGTCATGTTTTAGGTGTAGATTTTAATCATTAGATTAGAGAGTTTAATCTATAGAAAAATAATTAAAATTCTATTTTATTTGATTCTTGTTGCAATAACTTTGTTTCCACAATACCTACTGATCCAAATCATTAAGCTTTGCTTAGGATCATTAGATCTAACTTGGGATAATTAGATGGTTTGATCTCCTCATAATCCTAGGATTTGTTTAGTGACTCTATTAGATCTAAACCCTTGGGATAATCAACCCTAGTGACACCCTTACACCATCACAACACAAACTTGCTACCTTAATGAATTTATAATAACCAACCTTGCATAAAATACCATGTTGCATGCATGCATGATATTCCTTGTGATATGCTTTGAGCAAGTTGTGATCAGATCTATGTTTGTGTTTCGTTAGATTGCTCGGAGTGCGCTAAGGAGTGCTATTGTGTAGAGTGCTGCTCGGATCAAGGCAAGTTACACCACTTGTTCATAATTTTGTCCCAGTTTTGATTCTATGCATGTGATCTTCAAAATTCTGTAGTATGCATGTGTAGGATGATCTAGTAGAATTTTCCTTAAGTGTTATTTTGCAAGTGTGATGATTTTGTAGTATGCCATGAGTAGCTCTATACTTAGGATTTACCTCCTAATAGGTTACCCCTGTTTTTGCTAAGTATTGCTTGCTATGCTATATATACAAAGTACCGTTGGGGGGTTCGAAAGACAAACAATTTTTCTAAGTATAAAGGCTCTCTAGAGCAAACTTTTCTTCTCAAATCCACTTCAAAATAAAACTAAGTTTTCTTCTGGGCGGAATGGTTGTCGGGTCAACGAGTGAGATTTTGGTGGAGGACGGCCGCCCAGGAATCAAAGAAGTCTGCCATGTTTCAGAATTCAGAAGCTTCCAGTGCAACCACAATACATTATGGGCTCTGTCTTGGCCTAGTACTTAGTGGGAAACCTCACCTGGGTACCAACATTTGGAGGTTCTTGGCACGGTTGGATCCATAAGGTAGAGGGGCTACTAAGGGAAAGCCTCGCCATGGTCTTGTCGGTAAAAGGACTTGATTGTGGATTGTGGGTAAAGTGCACAAACTCTCGAGAGTATTGCAATCTGATCGATCAGCCGTGTTCACGGTAACAGAACAACAATGAGTGTCTGAAGGATGGAGCCTCTGAAGGATCTTCCTCTCTCTTTTCTAAAAACAAAGTTTTGAAACCCCATGGCGTGCGTAATATCGCTAATGGGTGGGATTTTGGGAACTTTGTGTGTAATATCCAAGTGACGCTTGGTGCGTAATATCCAAGTGTTTGGTTGTTTGGACACTTGGTGCGTAATATCCTCGTGTGCCACTCGACCTTATTTTATCCAAGAAAATGTTTACAAAGTAGGACAATCCTCTCTTCTTCTCTCTACTTAAGAAAACTAGCTTTGAGCAAATGAACTCTACAGCCTATACCAGCCTTGCATGTAGA
Organism: Avena sativa; assembly: GCA_916181665.1. NCBI lineage: Eukaryota > Viridiplantae > Streptophyta > Magnoliopsida > Poales > Poaceae > Avena > Avena sativa. The sequence goes on along the minus strand of OV702284.1, from coordinate 176,873,556 downwards.
GATAGTCTTTTCTCTCCTTGGTGTAATTTGCCAATACATTCAAAGTATTGACCCAACTTGTTGGCTGCACGTCTTATGTGCAGAATCCGAAGATTGAAAGGTGCGTAGGGATCGCGGGTCTACACTCGACAAGCCTGGGTGTTGATGGACTCATGCTGCTTTTATGTTTCCGCTGTTATTTGAGCTAGCATAATGCTAAGAAATTTTTGTAATAAATTCATAATCTGGATTATCCGTGTAATAAAGACTTTGTGTTTTACATGATATTTCATCGACTGTGAGTGCTAGCTATTGATCCAGGGACTAGCATGTTAATCACAGGGACTTAGGATCCTTACCGATACGAGGTCACTACAATTGGCAAGGTTGGTTCACGGAAGAACAAAATAATTATTATAGGGAACACCGTTTGTCACAAAAAGGGAAACACTTATGGGAACAAATTGATAAATTGAATACTATTGCTAGAGAGGTGTCCTCTACTTATAATGTTACTTATTGCTTTGATAAAGCTTATTGATGTAGGAGGTATAAACAACTCCCTTTTCAATGTGAGTATAATGATAATGTTACCATATCTTCTTATGTTAAAGGAAACTATTACTTTTATGATGTGGAACAAATTGAAGAATTTATTGCCTTCAAGGGTGCATTTGAACTTGCCAGTTTGCTTGAAAATACTAATGATGCACCTTATGAATATGAGGTTTCCGAGATACTTAAATTTTGCTTTGATAATTACAAGGAATAAAATGGCTATATTCTTGAATATTTTAATAGGTGCTTTCCGCAAACGGAAGAGACTAATGCCTTGCAGGAGCCTTTGGAAGAAAAAATTGCCGAACCTGAAAGATCATTAGATGAAAAAGAGGAGAGTGATGGTCAAGAGGAGGAAGAATGGATATACCAATGTCTACCTTCTAATGAGAATAACTCTTTACCTCTTACATTATTTGATTTTCCCCCATGCTTACCAAAGGAGGATGAATTGTATGTTCCTGTGGATTCTTTTGAAATATCCTCTATGGGTAAAACTTGTGATAATAGTTATGCTCCTGTTATCTATGATAATCCTATATTTGTGCCTAACTTTGAAATGCATGGTACTAAAAAGTTTTTCTTAGAAAATGTTTATGATAATGCTCTAGATGATGGTCCTTTGAATGATCAGTCATCTTGTTATAAAATTGTTAAAACTGGGTTTGAAGGTTTTAATCCCACTATTTTTGAGCTTGATAAAAATTATGTGTTTTTAGATCATGAAAAGCATTCTTTATGTGATATTTATATTGTTGAGTTTATTCACGAGGCTACTGGAAATTATTATGCAAAAGGAAAATATGGTTGTAGAAGTTTTTATGGTAATGAAACACCTCTCTATGTGCTGAAAGTTTTGAAGTTACCCTTATCTTATCTTCCTATGTCTGTCACTTTGTTCTTTGTGAATTTATTTGCATACAAGATTCTTATGCATAGGAAGTGGGTTAGAATTAAATGTGTTTAGAATTTGCTTCTTTATGCTCTCTTTTACTTCAATTGATATTTCTTATGTGAGCATCTTCTTGCTTCTTGTGCCTAACTTAAAGGCGTTAAAGAAAAATACTTGTTGGGAGATAACCCAAAAGTTTTTTTGAGTCTTGGAAGTTAATACTTCAGTAATGACCTATCCTTATCCTTTTTTTTGCTTTTGTTGCCAAGAATGACCTCTAATGAGAGGGAAGTAAGATTTGGGGAGTTCCTGTCCCGAAACAGATTTTTGTGCTCTACCGTAAACATTCGTGAGGAATCTATGTAAGTCGGATTGAGCTGATATTTTACGAATAAATCCCCTAGTATGTTATATAACTTTAGTTAGTTCAACACTTTTTGATTTGAGCAACATAAGGTCTTCGAAAAAATCGGTTTCTACCTGCTTTTATGTTTTGACAGATTTCTTCCATTATTTGCATTTGCTTCTTATTGATTCCTTGTTGGGTTCTTTTTGGGAAATTGAAGTTTTTGAGGGAATTGCTACAGTATATTGTGTTTTTAGTGAAAGTTTTGCTGTTATAAAGCTAAACCCAAAGGTCTATTATCTTTTGAATGCACTAATGTTCCTAATGAAGATTGTGTGAAGTTTTGTATGAAGAAAAAATTTCAGGTGTAGAGAGAGAATGATGTAATGAGATGAAGAATGTACAAAAGCTCAAGTTTGGGGATGCCACCCCGTGTCACCCCAAGAAATATTCAAGAGGTACAAGCGTCAAAGCTTGGGTATGCCCAAGGCATCCCCTTCTTCATCAATAAAAAGCTCATGTCTCTCTAGACCATTTGTTTTTATTGTTTCATGCACTATTGTGTTGTTCTTGGAGCGTCTTAGTTTTCGTTTGCTTTGTTTAGTTTGCTTGAGTAAAGTAGTTTGGACCTCTATTCTTGGTGTGTTGTTTCAAATAAGTTGATTGGTGTTGGAAAGGAGTAGAAAGTTCTTGCTTGAAATAGTGCAAGAGGAGCTTGCTTTGACTGTGACTAAAACTTTAGCATGTCATGCTAGGTATTGTTTTGACCTTATGCTTAGTGATTATTGTTGTAGCATGACTTGTTCCAAACAATTGGGATTGCTTAGTGTGCCTTGAAAAAACTCATGCGTTGTTTTAGCATGCAAAATCATAATATCGTGGTATTCTCCTTTGATGCTTTGTTTGGGTTGACTTGGCACATGATCACACCATGTTATGACTACGAACAAGTCACCATATCCTCTATGATCATTTATAGATTGACTTGTAGTACCACTTTATGCTTTGGTTAGTAATGTTTTGTCGCTCTGCATGATTATATCCATTATTGCTCTCTTAGTTGGTCGCTCCCTGTATTTTGCTAGCCTCCACTTGTATGAGTAAGCTCTACTCATGCTTCCAACTCCCAAGGAACCAAGTTATTCCAAAGTGTCCACTATAAACTCCTATGCATGGTGTGTTACACCATTCCAAGTATATTCTTGTTTTCATCTATCTTCCAATTAAAAAGTATTTTGGTATGTGAAAACTTAGTGATTAAAGCTCTCACAAACTTGATGGCACACTTTATTTTTCTTGCCCCTAATAAACTTGAACCATTGTGTCATCTATGTTGTATATGCTTGCACTTATACGTTGGAATTAGCAGAACCGTGCTGTCACGGGAAACGCTTTCAACATTGCACCTGTACTTTGTAGACAGTTGATATCATGCTCTTTTGTCTATGGATGTTGTCGGTGTGAAATAAAAGGGGAGCTTGTAAGTCCATGGAGTTATGTATGTGTGTTAGAGAAACGCCTAGACCGCTAGCCTAAGCCATGCCTAATCATGGTGGAAACTTGCAGCATCACCATAATGACATCTATGAAGCTTTCTCCTTATAAAAAAGAGACATATTGAGAAAAGAGGAAAGAGAGAAAAAAGCACCATTTTCCCATGGTAAATAAGAAGATTGCTGAGATGCTCATTGTCTGCTTGCCTTGTCATTTTTGTTATGGGACATCTCCTGTACCATGTGCAAGGCGTACCCCGCTGGCGGTTCTCTATGATACACAGGTACTTACTATGACAAGAACTTACAGGTGACTAAAGTTGAGTAGCATGAGGAGCGGCCCTCGTATTCAAGGGACATGAGATTGCCAACTTATACTTTGTCAAGCATATACTCCATAGTTTGTTCACTTTAACCTTAATCACTTCAAGATGCTTATGACAGGGGCAATGAGAGCCGAAAGATAAAAAGTACCATAATTTTTGGAAGATCTTTTTGAGACTTGAAATACTTTCTTCCCTATATGCATTTCCTTTCTTCCACTATTATATCGATTCTCCACCTTCTACCTTTAGGCACCAGTTAAGAGAGCATAGTTGCCGTTCTTAGTTCTATGTGCATTGTCCCAAAACTTATTGATTGCTGCACATTTTTGATATTACTTGTTATTGTGCTATTTGTATCTAGTCACTCTTATGAACTTTGAAGGTGTCCTATGCATCTATTTGCTACTCTATGAGGGACAAGCTCATTGCCACTATGCCATGTTTTCTGTATGGGAAACAAACAAACGTTTTTCAATGCATGTTATTCAAGATCTTTGTTTGTAGCCTTTCATGTTGCATGCATAGTTACTTTGTCTTACTGTTAGAACTCCATCTTTCATGCTCACGTTTAGAGGTTTTTTATCCCAGCTTTCAATGCTTGCAAATGGTTTTATCTTGAACTTGGTGGTGCATGTCACCTCAAAAATTATTCTTTTATCACATACCTACTCGAGGACGAGAAGGAGTTAAGCTTGGGGATGCTTTATACGTCGGAAACGTATCTATAATTTTTGATGTTCCATGCTTGTTTAGTATCTACTTTGATTTGCATTGTCTACACTTTGAGGTGTTTTATATGTTTTCTGGTACTAACATATTAACAAGATGCCACAGTGCCTGTTTTCTTCCGTTTTTGGTTCCAAAAAGGCAGAAAATCAATATTCTCGGAATAGGACGGGACAAAAGCCAAAGTCAATATTTTACCGTGGGCAACACGGAGCCAAAATACGAGACGGAGGAGGCTCACCAGGGGGCCACACGCCCTGGCCGCCCGGGTGGGCCCACCACGTGCCTGGGGGGTGCAGCCGCCCTGGTGGCCCCCTGCCTCGCCTCTTCACCTATAAAGTCCCCAATGCCAAAACCCTAGGGACCCGATCAAAATTCCACGAAACCGTCTCTAGCCGCCGCCACCATCGTCCCTAGATCGGGGGGATCTGAAGCTGTTCCAGGCACCCTGTCAGAGGGGAGATCATTCCGAAGGCCTTCTTCTTCATCATGCCAGCCTCCGGTATGAAGCTTGAGTAGTTCCACCTTGGACTACGGGTCCATGTAGTAGCTAGATGGTTGTATCTCCTTGTGCTTTCATGTATAGATCTTGTGAGCTCCGTTCATGATCAAGATCTAATCTATTTGTAATCATGCATGTTGTGTTTGCGGGGATCCGATGGATATTGAGATTACTATGTCAGATTGATTAATGGTTTTTTCTTATTGATTCTATCATGTCTGTGTTGTTTGTGATCTTGCATGCTCTCCGTTGTTAGTAGCTATCTTGGCCAAGTAGTTGCTAGTGACTCCAAGAGGGGGTATTTATGCTCGATAGTGGGTTCATGCCTCTATTTAATGTAAGGGAAGTGACATAAATCTCTAAGGTTGTAGATGTGCTGTTGCCACTAGGGATAAAACAACGGTCTCTTGTTCATGGAACAAGTGGATTGTTTACCTTACACACCTTTCTTAAAGCAATTGTCTGTTGCGTGCAACTTAATACTGGAGGGGGTTCGGACGATAACCCAAAGGTGGACTTCTAGTCATAGATGCAGTTGGATGGCGGTCTATGTATCTTGTTGTATTGCCCAATCGAATCTCATAGGATCATGATGTGTAGTATTACATTGTTATGCCTTGCTCAGTCCTGTCAATTGCCCTGCTGTAATTTGTTTACCCAGCATGCCATGTTTGTTTATCTAAGGAGAACACCTCTAGTGAACTATGCACCCCGATCCAATCTTTACCATTGATACATCTTCCATTGTTTACTGTTTACTTTCTGCAAACCACTATGTCACATCCCAAATTTTAGATTTGGTTCTGCATATCATTCATATCATTGCATCATGCTTTTCCATGCAAAACCGTCGAGTGAAAAGGTTCGGCGAAACGCCATTTGCAAAACCCTATTTTATTTTGCTACGAGGCTCCTACGGGAGGCTTTAGTAGGACTAGCGTTGTCCACCCTTGTAGCCTAGTGGTTTTGTCCAACCCTTGACCCTAGATTGTTCCCCTCGATTTTACAAAACCGTAGGAGCAAGAATCGCCCGATTCGGAGCTCGTACGGAAAAGTTATGGCCGTTTTATTGAAAGATAGAAAAACGGGCCGAAAATCGGGCCGTTTTTCCGACTCCTTTTTCAACTGCGCGCCGAATCAGACTAGGACCCCGCGAGAGGGCCCCACTTAAGGGACCTACCCGGCTAAGCCGCCACACCCTGCCGCCTCGATCGCCACCCATGCCTCGGGAACCGCGCCCCCACCCCGATCTCCCAGCCGCCGCCTCCTTCCCCGCGATCGCGCCGCCCTAGCCGTCTCGGGCTCCGTGCCCCGCCGCCCCAGGTACGCCGCCCTGCCCCGCCGCCATCGCGCCACGCCACCCCGCTGCAGCGCCGCGCGCGCCTCCTGCTGCCGCGCGCCCGCGGCCAACTGCCGTCTCGCCGCCCTGCCCCGCAGCGCGCCTGCGCGCTGCTGCCGCTTGCCGCGCTGCATGCCTGCGGCTGCTGCTGCTCGCGCTGCGTGCTAGCTGCTGCTGCTGGCCGCTTGCGCGCGCTGCTGCTGCTGCGCCGCCTCGCCGCTGCGCCGCGCCATGCTGCTGCCGCTGCTGCACGCGCGCACACACACGCACGCACGCGCGTCGCCTCGCGCGCCTTGCGCCGCGCCCGCTCGTCCGTGCCGTGCCGCACCGCCATCGCCGCCGCACGCGCCGTCGCCGTGTTGTTGACCGCCCCGTACTACGCGCTGATCGTTTCCCCTACCGCGCAGGTAACCGTCGTCGCCGGAACCGATCGCCGCACCGTCCGGAGTTCGTTTCGCCGTTTGTCTCCGGTAAGCCTACAACCACCGTTAGATTTCAGATCAGCGGTTCAGATCAGCCGTTGACCGGTCAGACCCAGGCGTTGACTAGTCAGACACCCAGTCAGCGCCCAGTCAGCAGACGCGTTGACCAGTCAACAGACACAGTTGACTGGTTATTTTCGTTAATCGTTTTAGTTGACAGATTTAGGTAGAAACTTGTAAATTGCGTAGTAATTAAACCGCTTGGCCAAAAATTGCAAATAAAATATGTGTAGATTCAGTGAGTCGCGTATAATATCGCTGTACCTTTGGTTCAGGCTTTTGCTGCAAGGTTTAGTACAGTTTAATCAAACTAGTTAGTGGCCTTTTTGGAGTAATAAATTCGTAGAAAAAGATCCGTAGCTCCAAAATTCGCGTATGATATGTCCCTGAATTCAGTGGAACGAGGGGAATCTCATCGTGAATTAAAAAGGTAGGCTTATAGTAAAAACTTCTGCAGAAACTGTCTATTGGCTTTCTGCAGTGTTTTAATTACTCGGGGAGTTTTATAATTCCTTTTTGAGTAATTCCAGTTGGTACTGTTTCTAATCAGCGATGCCTTTGTGTTAGAATTTTTCAAAGATTTTACAAACAGTATACTACCGGTAGTGAATTATTTAGGTTCTAGCTCTAGTTTGGAGCATTACTTTTGCTTAATAGTTTTCCTAGCACAAACTATTTTCCATACATGCAATCAGTAGTATTATTGAATAGGATTATGTGGTACAGCTGTGGCACCAATTCACTTGTCTTGCATGCATCATCTTTGTTGCATATGCTTGTGTATTGTTTGTTTATGATTGCAATTGTATCGTGTAGATTGTGACGAGTGCAACGCTTGCTCGTGTGTGGATTGTTCTTCCGACCGCTACAACCAAGGCAAGTAGATGCTACTTTTGTTCATGATATCGTCCTACTATTTTCTATGCATTGTCGTGTATTTTGTAGATGCATGTGTAGGATGATACTATCGCTATGCTATGTCCTATTATGTGGTAGGACCCTCTTTGTAGATGAACCACCGTTGGTAGATGTGCTTAGCCATGCTATGATGAACGAGGGCTGGGTTACATCATTGAGATTTGTTTCTAAAAGTATTGGTTTGTGAAAACTAAAAACAACTTAATCAATGAATCTCCTGGGTGTGATGGTATTGATAATTTTTGGTGGTTTCATTGCGGAAAGGCACCCAGGTATCGAGAGAAATTGATTGGCTTCTTTATTGTATAGCTTACGTGTACAACCATGTGCCAATAATGAAATGGGCGGTTGGTTGGACTTATTAGGTTGTGGTAACTCGAACCCGCGTATCCAGAGCTGTAAAATTTTGGTAGGTTGGACCGGTGCGCGTCGGGATTGAGGAGCTACTTCCCGAACAGTCTCTTCTTGGACTTCTCCCTATCATCACCCAAAATGAGAGTGATGGTACGAGCTGGGCTGGCCAAGTCACATGGGTAAAGTGTACTAACCTCTGCAGAGTGTATAATCTAATCGATTAGCCGTGTCCCTGGTTATGGACATCTCAGTTGCTTGATATTGATTCCATGACATGTTACTCGCTCATTCTAATTTCATAATTGTTTTAATATTGTTGGGTTAACTTAATTGGGATCTTTTCAAAGAAAATCAAAAACTGTTTATGAAAGTAGGACAAATGTATTTGCAAATGCAATCCAGACACAGCTCCACTTGCCAAATATGCATGTAGATGTTAGTACTATTGTCTCTATTACTAGCTCTACTTGCCATACATTCCATGTATTGACCCTTCGGGGCTGCTATGTTTCATGTTGCAGGTTATTCCGATTCTGATTGATCGTTAGAGGCCACGATACTCCACTCGGCACTTGTTCACTTGTGGGCAATTTGAAGAATGGAGGATTTACCTTATTTATGTTGCTACCTGAATAATCTGAGCTAGCTTTATGCTAAGCTTTTATTGTAATAATGGTACTATGGATCTTTGTAGTTCATGATACACGGGTATTTTGCTATGTTATCTATCTTCCTCTATTGTGGGCCAATGAACCGATCCAGGGATTGGCATGTCACATAGAGGCCACGGTCTTTTCAGAACCGGGGTGTTACAGGATGGTATCAGAGCACGTGTGTCGACTGTAGGATCGTGACCTAGGAATTGGATTAGGAAGCCATAGATTTATTAAAGCCTATATTAACTCTGTCTTTCATCTTATGCCTTTCACCCTCGTAAATTCTTACCATATGCTATTCTCACACTTTCCCCTTTTACTTGATAGATGGGAGAAGTCAGGACTGAGTATGCCACCATGGAGTCACCAAGGCCCTTTGCAAGGCAGTTAGCTCAGCTCTCGCAGTCATTGGGATTGCTACTGCCCATGTTCAAGGGAAGAAGGTTGTACACCTATGGATATGGAGAAGATGCATGGGAGATCACTACCTTCATATTCAGAGATGCCGCCTTGCCAAACCCCGTGCACCTGATCTACACCAAGACATACTGCAATTGGGGACTTGGTATCAAATTGGCCATACATGAAGCCCTGTCTCGCCAGTGCCATAATGTCCAACACCTACTACCAGCAGATTCACCCTACCGTGACTATGGGAGGCGTGATGAAGATGGGCACATTGTGGTTACCCCGGGCGAGAGGAACAACATGCCGCCCCGTCGGAGGCACATAGAGGACATGGAAAGGGAGAATGGAGCTCTAGCTAAGAAGGTGATGATGATAAAGGAGATTGCAGATTTCACTAGCAATGGTATGGTGGTCCAAGGACAGGAGATTGACACCCTGCATGAAGCTGTGGGAGTTCTGGAGAATGCCCTGATAGCCAGAGATGCAACCATAGCTCATCTTCATGGTACTGTGCAGGAGAACACCCAGAACATACAACAGTTGCAGGGGACCGTCCAGGAAAGGGATCAAACTATTGAAGCTATGACAGCCCAGATTGCCGCTCTCCAAGCACAGCTAAATCCACCCTCTGATGATGACAATGGAGATGATGGCAACAATGGGGATGATGATGACAGTGGGAACGATGATGATGATGAGGACGAGGATGATGATGATGTAGACGATGATGGTGGAGGAGATGAAGCTGTTGCAGTTGCAGCTGAAAGTGAAGAAGAAGAGGAGGATCCAGAAGAGGTGGAGTTTGAGATCTCAAGTGATGATTCAGGAGAAGTGTACACTCCGCCGCCATGGTTGAACCGTGGACCGAAGCGCCAACGCATGAGTGCAAGGACCTACCGCAACCTCTTCAAGGAGTAGATAGAAGTCCACCAATTAGTCCACGTTAGGCAAATTCGTTAGGATTAGTCTCGATCGATGTGAAGCTTAGTTCGTGTTAGTTTGAGAGTGTTTAGTTGCTTATTTGTGTACTCCAATATCCCAGGAATTATTTGTGCGAATTTTATGAAAGAGTTATGGCAAGTTTGGTTAACATCTGTGTTATTTTCGCTGCAGTTTTCTGCTGATACAGCAGTACTGTACGATTTTTCATATTTTTCTGGTAACTGGGAAAAATCTGAAAAAATTGGGCTGATGCGAAACTCTCTGTACTATATGTGCAAAAATCAGCTAAATTTTCTGATGAGTTTAAGTCAGGCGGAAAAATTCGCGAACGCTGCTCGACTGTTCTGGCAGATTGCTGTTTTTGTTGTTTAGTTGATCAACTGTTTGGTTAACCATTGCCAACTCTTGTAAAACTATTTCAGTAGGTATATACTGCTAGGATAACCCCTGGGATGTTGCTGGATCACTTGTTTGTTAATGTGTTGCTTTCTTGTGATTGTCTGCCATTGCTTGTTGTTGTTTGATCACAATGCATGGGTAGAATCCTATTATCGTAGTTGATTCCCTCTAAACTTACCTGTGCTGAACCGCAGATGCCTCCCCGCCGTCAACCCACTGAGTTGGAGCAGCTCATGACAGCTCAGGCATAGCTGACCCAAGTTATGACCCAGTTCATGGAAGCTCAGAACAACAACAACAATGGAAACAACCAGCCTCAGGGAGATGCTCTCACCAGATTTCTGAGGCTAAGGCTAGCTAAGTTCTCTACTGCAGCAGAACCAATGGTTGCTCTCGACTGGTTGCGTTCAGTAAACAAGGATCTAGTAACTGTTGGATGCACTGATGCTGAGAAGGTGAGGTTTGCCGCTCACCTACTGGAGGGACCAGCCGCTTCTTGGTGGGACACTTTACAGATCACCCACCCGCTGGATACTGTGACTTGGGCAATGTTTGAGGAAGGTTTCAGGACCAACCACGTGTCTTCAGGAGTTCTAAGCCTGAAGAGGAAGGAGTTCCTCAACTTGCGCCAAACCAATCGCACCGTGGCTGAGTACATTGAGGAGTTCAACAACCTGTCCCGTTATGCACCTGAGGATGTTGACACTGATGCAAAAAGGAGGGAGAGATTCCTAGATGGCCTCAGTGATGAGCTTTCAGTACAGCTACTGGTGGTCTATTGCCCCACTTTCCAGGAGCTTATGGACAAGGCCAGGATCTTGGAAGGGAAGCACAAACAGGTGGAGAGCCGCAAGAGAAAGAACAATAATCATCACTCTGGTTCACATCACAAGTCTCGCACTTCATATGATGGATACTCCAAGCATGGAGGGAGTGACCATGGGAGCCATGACCGCCACCACCATGGAGGCGATGGGCATCGTCATGACAACCATAGGAGCACCCACCACAGCCACAAGGGAGGACACTCTCACCACTCTGGAGGACACGGGGGACATGACCGCAACCGTGATCGCAGCTTTGTGAAGAAGGATCTGAGTGAGGTGACGTGCTTCAAGTGTAAACAGAAGGGACACTATGCTGACAACTGTCCGGAGAGGAAAGGACTGAAGCCAACCAACAATGAGAAGGCCACAGTGAACCACATGAATGTGGAGGAGATCCCAGATGAGCCTAACCTTGTGATTGGTAAGTTCCCAATCAACACTTACCCTGCACTTATACTTTTCGATACTGGTGCATCGCATTCATTCATATCAAGGGCATTTGTGGATAAGTATAAGTTACCTACTGAGTCTATGAAGAGGTCTATTAGAGTGAGTTCACCTGGAGGAGATATGATAGCTAGCACGGGATGCCGCGACTTGACTGTGAGGACTGGAACACACAACTTCATTGCACACCTAGTAGTGTTGGATTCACAGGGATTAGATGTTATTATGGGTATGTATTGGATGTCTATGCATGAGGGACACATAGATTGTGCACAGCGAGCTGTTTCACTCAAAACCCCGGATGGTAAGAGGATTAGATTCAAGTCGGCTGCACGACCGAGAAGGTGTAGGTTGAATTCTCTTAAGGGGGTTAGCATGGATACTGTGCCAGTGATTAGGGATTACCCCGACGTGTTTCTAGAAGAACTGCCAGGGATGCCACCTGACAGGGATGTAGAGTTTCTTATCGACCTGATGCCGGGAACAGGACCTATAGCAAAGAAACCATATAAGATGTATGTGGATGAGCTGAAGGAATTGAAGAAGCAGTTGAAGGAGCAGCTGGAAAAGGGATTCATTCAGCCTAGTTCGTCGTCATGGGGAGCGCCTGTTCTGTTTGTGGAGAAGAAAGATAGCAGCAAGAGATTAGTGGTGGATTATCGCTCGCTGAATGAAGTGACCATCAAGAACAAGTACCCTCTGCCGAACATAAATGATTTGTTTGATCAATTGGAAGGAGCGAAGGTGTTCAGCAAGATTGATCTGCGATTAGGCTACTTCCAATTGAAGATCCGAGAGGAGGACGAACCAAAAACCGCCTTCACCACTAGGTATGGTTTATATGAGTATACAGTTATGTCTTTTGGACTAACGAATGCCCCGGCATACTTCATGACCATGATGAACAAGGTATTTATGGAGTATTTGGACAAGTTCGTGGTGGTGTTCATTGATGACATACTGATATATTCCAAGGATGATGCTGAGCATGAGAAACATCTGAGGATGATTATGGAGAAGCTGAGAAAACACAAGCTGTATGCCAAATTCAGCAAGTGTGAATTCTGGCTTAACACTGTTGGGTTTCTTGGACACGTAGTGTCAGGAGGAGGAGTCGCTGTTGATCCAAGCAAAGTGACTGCAGTGACAGAGTGGGAAGCGCCCAAGAATGCTGGAGAGATACGAAGCTTTTTGGTACTTGCTAGATATTACAGGAGGTTCATTGAAAACTTTTCCAAGATTGCTAAGCCGATGACTGAACTTCTGAAGAAGGAGAGGAAGTTTGAATGGTCTGACGTATGTAAGGCCAGCTTTCAGGAACTGAAGCGTCGACTAGTGACCGCGCCTGTCCTATGTTTACCAGATCTTCAGAAGGATTTCCAAGTGTACTGTGATGCTTCTCGACAGGGACTTGGTAGTGTGCTGATGCAAGATGGGAGAGTGGTGTCATATGCCTCGCGACAACTCAAGCACCATGAGCGGAATTACCCCACACACGACTTGGAGTTAGCGTCAGTGGTTCATGCGCTCAAGGTATGGAGGCATTACTTAATGGGAAAACACTGTGATGTGTACACCGACCACAAGAGCCTGAAGTACATATTTACACAGAAGGAATTGAACATGAGACAAAGGAGATGGTTGGAGCTTATCAAGGATTATGATATGAATCTACAATACCACCCAGGAAAGGCCAATGTAGTAGCAGATGCTCTGAGCCGGAAGGTTTATGCCAATGGATTGACAATTGGTGAATTGCCTGAGGACTTGTGCAAGCAATTAAAGGACCATAGACTGGAGGTAGTATCTGAAGGATACTTAGCAACAATGGAAGTCCAACCGACGCTACAGGACAGGATCATAAAGGCTCAGATAGGAGACAAAGAGATAGATGAAGTAAGGGAAAAGATGAAGGAGGATCGAGCAAAGGAATTCCGCGAGGATGAGCAAGGAACCTTGTGGTATGGAGATCGTTTGTGCGTTCCCAACGATCCGGAGTTGAGGAAGTTGATTCTGCAGGAAGCCCATGAATCGCCGTATTCCATACATCCAGGCAATACGAAGATGTATATGGACCTAAAGGACAGATTCTGGTGGAACAACATGAAGGGAGACATCGCAGAGCATATTGCCCTACGTGATGTATGTAGCCGAGTTAAGGTAGAACACCAGAAGCCAGCAGGACTGCTACAGCCATTGCCCGTGCCGGATTGGAAGTGGGATAGAGTGGGAATGGATTTTATCACAGGATTGCCCATGACCAGGTCAGATTATGATTCCATTTGGGTAGTGGTCGACCATTTGACCAAGGTAGCCCACTTTATTCTGGTAAAGACAACCTATACGAGTGCAAAGTTGGCCAAGATTTATATGTACAGAATTGTGTGCCTACACAGAGTTCCCAAGAGTATCGTATCTGATAGAGGCACCCAATTTACCTCACACTTCTGGCGCCAGCTGCACGAGTCACTTGGTACTAGATTGGAGTTTAGCACAGCGTTTCACCCGCAGACTGATGGACAGACCGAGAGGGTGAATCAGATTTTGGAGGACATGCTGAGAGCTTGCGCTTTGGCTCATGGTTCTAGTTGGGATGAGAATTTGCCGTATGCTGAGTTTTCCTACAACAACAGCTATCAAACCAGCATCAAGACGTCACCGTTCGATGTGCTGTATGGGAAACGGTGCCGAACACCATTACTATGGGATGGAGTAGGAGAACGTCAGTTGTTTGGACCTGATTTGATCAAGGACGCTGAGGAGAAGGTCGCCTTGATTAGGGACAGGTTGAAGGTAGCACAATCAAGGCAGAAGAGCTACGCTGACGTCAAGCGCAAGGAAGTGGTGTATGAGATTGGTGATAGAGCATACCTCAGAGTGTCGCCACTTCGTGGGATCAAGAGATTTGGAATTAAGGGTAAGTTGGCACCTCGATTTATTGGACCGTATCGGGTCTTAGCACGCAAAGGAGAAGTTGCTTATCAGTTGGAGTTGCCAGGGGCTCTGTCTGCTATTCACAACGTGTTCCACGTATCCCAGCTGAAGAAGTGCCATCCGGAAATGGTGGATACACCATTGAGAGACACTGTACCGCTAGAGGAGGTTCAGCTTGAGAACGACTTGACCTATGAGGAGAAACCGGTCAAAATTCTGGAGACAGCAGAAAGGATTACCCGTACCAAGACGATCAGGTTTTGCAAGGTACAGTGTAGCCACCACACCGAAGAGGAAGCCACTTGGGAGCGTGAGGATGACATCCGAGAGGACTACCCACACCTATTTGCTAGCCGCGCCGAATATCGAGGACGAGATTCATCTTAAGGGGGTTAGTCTTGTCACATCCCAAATTTTAGATTTGGTTCTGCATATCATTCATATCATTGCATCATGCTTTTCCATGCAAAACCGTCGAGTGAAAAGGTTCGGCGAAACGCCATTTGCAAAACCCTATTTTATTTTGCTACGAGGCTCCTGCGGGAGGCTTTAGTAGGACTAGCGTTGTACACCCTTGTAGCCTAGTGGTTTTGTCCAACCCTTGACCCTAGATTGTTCCCCTCGATTTTACAAAACCATAGGAGCAAGGATCACCCGATTCGGAGCTCGTACGGAAAAGTTACGGCCATTTTATTGAAAGATAGAAAAACGGGCCGAAAATCGGGCCGTTTTTCCGAGTCCTTTTCCAACTGCGCGCCGAATCAGACTAGGACCCCGCGAGAGGGCCCCACTTAAGGGACCCACCCGGCCAAGCCGCCACACCCCGCCGCCTCGATCGCCACCCACGCCTCGGGAACCGCGCCCCCACCCCGATCTCCCAGCCGCCGCCTCCTTCCCCGCGATCGCGCCGTCCTAGCCGCCTCGGGCTCCGTGCCCCGCCGCCCCAGGTACGCCGCCCTGCCCCGCCGCCATCGCGCCACGCCACCCCGCTGCCGCGCCGCGCGCGCCTCCTGCTGCCGCGCGCCCGCGGCCAACCGCCGCCTCGCCGCCCTGCCCCGCAGCGCGCCTGCGCGCTAGCTGCTGCTGCTGCTGGCCGCTTGCGTGCGCTGCTGCTGCTGCGCCGCCTCGCCGCTGCGCCGCGCCATGCTGCTGCCGGTGCTGCACGCGCGCACACACACGCACGCACGCACGCGCGTCGCCTCGCGCGCCTTGCGCCGCGCCCGCTTGTCCGTGCCGTGCCGCACCGCCATCGCTGCCGCACGCGCTGTCGCCGTGTTGTTGACCGTCCCGTACTACGCGCTGATCGTTTCCCCTACCGCGCAGGTAACCGTCGTCGCCGGAACCGATCGCCGCACCGTCCGGACTTCGTTTCGCCGTTTGTCTCCGGTAAGCCTACAGCCACCGTTAGATTTCAGATCAGCGGTTCAGATCAGCCGTTGACCGGTCAGACCCAGGCGTTGACTTGTCAGACACCCAGTCAGCGCCCAGTCAGCAGACGCGTTGACCAGTCAACAGACACAGTTGACTAGTTATTTTCGTTAATCGTTTTAGTTGACATATTTCGGTAGAAACTTGTAAATTGCGTAGTAATTAAACCGCTTGGCCAAAAATTGCAAATAAAATATGTGTAGATTCAGTGAGTCGCGTAGAATCACGCTGTACCTTTGCTTCAGGCTTTTGCTGCAAGGTTTAGTACAGTTTAATCAAACTAGTTAGTGGCCTTTTCGGAGTAATAAATTCATAGAAAAAGATCCGTAGCTCCAAAATTCGCGTATGATATGTCCCTGAATTCAGTGGAACGAGGGGAATCTCATCATGAATTAAAGAGGTAGGCTTATAGTAAAAACTTATGCAGAAACTGTCTATTGGCTTTCTGCAGTGTTTTAATTACTCGGGGAGTTTTATAATTCCTTTTTGAGTAATTCCAGTTGGTACTGTTTCTAATCAGCGATGCCTTTGCGTTAGAATTTTTCCAAGATTTTACAAACAGTATACTACCGGTAGTGAATTATTTAGGTTCTAGCTCTAGTTTGGAGCATTACTTTTGCTTCATAGTTTTCCTAGCACTAAAACTATTTTCCATGTATGCAATCAGTAGTGTTATTGAATAGGATTATGTGGTACAGCTGTGGCACCAATTCACTTGTCTTGCATGCATTCATGCATCATCTTTGTTGCATATGCTTGTGGATTGTTTGTTTATGATTGCAATTGTATCGTGTAGATTGTGACGAGTGCAACGCTTGCTCGTGTGTGGATTGTTCTTCCGACCGCTACAACCAAGGCAAGTAGATGCTACTTTTGTTCATGATATCGTCCTACTATTTTCTATGCATTGTCGTGTATTTTGTAGATGCATGTGTAGGATAATACTATCGCTATGCTATGTCCTATTATGTGGTAGGACCCTCTTTGTAGATGAACCACCGTTGGTAGATGTGCTTAGCCATGCTATAATAAACGAGGGCTGGGTTACATCATTGAGATTTGTTTCTAAAAGTATTGGTTTGTGAAAACTAAAACAACTTAATCAATGAATCTCCTGGGTGTGATGGTATTGATAATTTTTGGTGGTTTCATTGCGGAAAGGCACCCAGGTATCGAGAGAAATTGATTGGCTTCTTTATTGTGTAGCTTACGTGTACAACCATGTGCCAATAATGAAATGGGCGGTTGGTTGGACTTAGTAGGTTGTGGTAACTCGAACCCGCGTATCCAGAGATGTAGAATTTTGGTAGGTTGGACCGGTGCGCGTCGGGATTGAGGAGCTACTTCCCGAACAGTCTCTTCTTGGACTTCTCCCTATCATCACCCAAAATGAGAGTGATGGTACGAGCTGGGATGGCCAAGTCACATGGGTAAAGTGTACTAACCTCTGCAGAGTGTATAATCTAATCGATTAGCCGTGTCCCCGGTTATGGACATCTGAGTTGCTTGATATTGATTCCATGACATGTTACTCGCTCATTCTAATTTCATAATTGTTTTAATATTGTTGGGTTAACTTAATTGGGATCTTTTCAAAGAAAATCAAAAACTGTTTATGAAAGTAGGACAAATGTATTTGCAAATGCAATCCAGACACAGCTCCACTTGCCAAATATGCATGTAGATGTTAGTACTATTGTCTCTATTACTAGCTCTACTTGCCATACATTCCATGTATTGACCCTTCGGGGCTGCTACGTTTCATGTTGCAGGTTATTCCGATTCTGATTGATCGTTATAGGCTACGGTACTCCACTCGGCACTTGTTCACTTGTGGGCAATTTGAAGAATGGAGGATTTACCTTATTTATGTTGCTACCTGAATAATCTGAGCTAGCTTTATGCTAAGCTTTTATTGTAATAGTGGTACTCTGGATCTTTGTAGTTCATGATACACGGATATTTTGCTATGTTATCTATCTTACTCTATTGTGGGCCAATGAACCGATCCAGGGATTGGCATGTCACATAGAGGCCACGGTCTTTTCAGAACCGGGGTGTTACACACTATCACCTTCCACACCATACAATTAATCCTTTTTTATAGCAACCGGTGAGATTGACAACCTCATTGTTCGTTGGGGCAAAGTCTTGAGTTTGTGTTTTGCAGGTTTCCAAGTTGCTTGCAACACCTTTGAGACGTTTCCTTCCTCCTACTGGTTCGATAACCTCGGTTTCTTAGTGAGGGAAGACTTGCTGTTGTGCTCTTCACACCTTGCTCTTGGGGTTTCCCGACGAAGTGCTTTCAGGCGACATCAACAAGTTTTTTGGCGCATTTGCCGGGAAATAAAGAAGAAGAAGCTCCCACGTCAACAAAGCGCCATCAATAGTCACAATAGTTCAGGTTTATTAAGTGTAAGAAATAAAATGTTCCTTCAAGTTCGTGAGAGTTTCACTAATTTTCACATAACAAAAATTTAATTTGGAAGATATATAAAAACATGAATATACTTGGAATGGTGTAACACACCATGCATAGGAATTTATAGTGGACTCTATCAAATAACTTGGTTTGTTGGGAGTTGGATGCACGAATAGAGCTTATACTCAGTATAAGTGCAGGCTAGCAAAAGACTAGGAGCGACAAACTAAGAGAGCAATAATGACCATAATCATGCAGAGCGACAAAACATTATTAATCAAAGCATAAAGTGATATAAAAAGTCAAAAACTAAATGATCATAGAGGCTAAGGTGTGGTGGCTAACGTGGAGCCTGTTGGGAACCCCAAGAGCAGGGTGCGAAGCAGCACAACAGCAAGTTTTCCCTCAGTAAGAAACTGAGGTTATCGAACCAGCAGGAGGAAGGAAACGTCACACAGGTGTTGCAAGCAACGCGGAAACCTGAAGCACAAACTCAAGACTTTGCCCCAACGAATCAGTGAGGTTGTCAAGCTCACCGGTTTGCTGTAACAATGGATTAAACGTATGGTGTGAAAGGTAATGGTTTGCAGCAAGTAAACATGTAACAGTGGAAGATGTATCAATGGTAAAGATTGGACCGGGGTCCATAGTTCACTAGAGGTGCTCTCCTTAGATAAACAACATGTCATGAAGGGTAAACAAATTACAACAGGGCAATTGATAGGAACTGAGAAAGGCATACCAATGCAATACCATACAAAAAGATCCTATGAGATTCTATTGGGCAATACAACAATATACATAGACCGCCATCCAACTGCATCTATGACTAGAAGTCCACCTTCAGGTTATCATCCGAACCCCCTCCAGTATTAAGTTGCAAGCAACAGACAACTTCTTTAAGCAAAGTGTGTAAGGTAAAAAATCCACTTGTTCCATGAACAAGATATCGTTGTTTTCTCCCTAGTAGCAACAGCACATCTACAACCGAAGAGATTTCAGTCAGTTCCCTTGGAAACTAGAGGCATGAACCCACTATAGAGCATAATACCCCCTCTTGGAGTCACTAGCAACTACTTGGTGAACATAGCTACTAACAATGAAGAGCATGCAATATCACAAACAACACAGACATGATAGTATCAAATAGATAAAACCATTAATCAATCTGACATAGTAATCTCAATATCCACCGGATCCCCGTAAACACAACTTGCATGATTACAAATAGATTAGATCTTGATCATGAACGGATCTCACAAGATCTATACATGAAAGCACAAGGAGGAGATACAACCATCTAGATACTACATGGACCCATAGTCCAAGGTGGAACTACTCATGCTTCATACCGGAGAGAAGGCCTCCGGGATGATCTTCCCTCCGGTAGGGTGCCAGGAAGAACTTCAGACCCCCCCTATCTAGGGACGACGATGACGGCGGCTAAAGAAGGTTTCATGGAGTTTTGATCGGGTTCCTAGGGTTTCTGCATCGGGGGCTTCTTATAGGCGAAGAGGTTAGGCTGGGAGGCGGCTAGGGGGCCCACACCCTACCCAGACGTGGGATGGGCCCACCCACGCCTAGGGGGTTTTGGCGGCCCTGGTTCGCCTCTCCGTCTCGTCTTCTGGATTCGTGTCCCCCACGGTGAAATATTGACTTTGGATTTTGTCCCGTCCAATTCCGAGAATATTGATTTTCTACCTTTCTGGAACCAAAAACATAAGAAAATAGGCAACTGGCACTGTGGCAACTTGTTAATAGGTTAGTTCCAAAAAAGATATAAAAACACCTCAAAGTGTAGACAAAGCAAAGCAAAGTAGATACTAAACAAGCATGGAGCATAAAAAATTATAGATACATTCCCGACGTATCAAGCATCCCTAAGCTTAACTCCTGCTCCTCCTCGAGTAGGTAAGTGATAAGAGAATAATTTTTTAGGTGACATGCACCATCAAAACCAAAATCAAACCATTTTCAAACATTGAAAGCTGGGATAAAAGAACTCTAAACATGTGCATGAAAGATGGAGTTCTAACAATAGGACATAGTAACTATGCATGCAACACGAAAGGCTACAAACAAAGATCATGAATAAAATGCATTGAAAAACGTTTGTTTGTTTCACGTACAGAAACATGTCATAGTGGCATTCTGCTTGTCCTCATGGAGTAGCAAATAGATGCATAGGACACCTTCAAAGTTCACAAGGGTGACTAGAAACAAATAGCACAAGAACAAGTAATATCACAATATGCATCAATCAATAAGTTTTGGAACATTGCACACAGAATGGAAACTATGCTCTCTTAATGGTGCCTAAAGGTAGAAGGTGGAGACTCAAATAATAGTGGAAGAAAGTCCCTTCCTAGGGAAGCAGGGATTTCAAGTTTCAAAAAGAGCTTCCAAAAATTATGGTACTTGTTAGCTTTCAGCCCTCATTTCCCCTATCATAAGCATCTTGAAGTGGTTAAGGTTAAAGTGAACAAAGATGGATAATATGCTTGACAAAGTATAAGTTGGCAATCTCAAGTACCTTGAATACAAGGGTCACACCTCATGCTACTGAACTTCAGTAACCTGTAAGTTCTTGCCATTGTAAGTACATGTGTATCATAGAGAACCGCCAACGGGGTACCCATTGCACATGGTACATGAGCTATCCCATAACCAAAATGACAAGGCAAGCAGACAATGATCATCTCAGCGATCTTTTTATTTACTATATGCATAGCTTTTTATTGAGGATGCTTCATAGATAGCTCACTATGGTGATGCTGCAAGTTTCCACCATGATTAGGCATGGCTTAGGCTAGCGGCCCAGGCATTTCTCGAAAACAAAATACATACTCCATGGACTTACAAGTTCCCTCTTTATTTCACACCGGTGACATCCTTAGACAAAAGATCATGATATCAACTAAGTACAAAGTACAAGTGCAATGTTGAAAACGTTCTCCGTGACAACACGGTTCTACTAATTCCAACGTATAAGTGCAAGCATAT
This sequence comes from Avena sativa, assembly GCA_916181665.1. Classification (NCBI taxonomy): domain Eukaryota; kingdom Viridiplantae; phylum Streptophyta; class Magnoliopsida; order Poales; family Poaceae; genus Avena; species Avena sativa. The sequence goes on along the minus strand of OV702284.1, from coordinate 176,852,175 downwards.
ACAACATAGATGACACAATGGTTCAAGTCTATTAGGGGCAAAGAATATAAAATGTTCCATCAAGTTTGTGAGAGCTTTAATCACTAAGTTTTCACTTAACAAAATACTTTTTAATTGGAAGATAGCTGAAAACAAGAATATACTTGGAATGGTGTAACACACCATGCATAGGAATTTATAGTGGACACTTTGAAATAACTTGGTTTCTTGGGAGTTGGAAGCATGAGTAGAGCTTACTCATACAAGTGGAGGCTAGCAAAAGACTGGGAGCAACCAACTAAGAGAGCAATAATGGCCATAATCATGCAGAGCAACAAAACATTACTAATCGAAGCATAGAGTGGTACTACAAGTCAAGGACTAAATGATCATAGAGGCTATGGTGACTTGTTATAGTCATAACATGGTGTGAGCATGTGCCAAGTCAACCCAAACAAAGCATGAAAGGAGAATACCACAATACTATGCTTTTGCATGCTAAAACAATGCATAATTTCTTCAAGGCACACTAAGAAATCCCAATTATTTGGAACAAGACATGCTACAGCAATAATCACTAAGCATAAGGTCAAACAAACACCTGGCATGTCATGCTAAAGTCTAAGTCACAGTCAATGCAAGCTACTCTTGCACTTTCAAGCAGGAACTTCCTACTCCTTTCCAACACCAAGCTACTTATTTGAAACAACACATCGATAACAGTGGTCCAAACTACTTTATTCAAGCAAACTAAACAAACTAAGCAAAGCAAACGAACACTAAGACGCTCCAAGAAACAACACAACTGTGCATGAAACAATAAAAACGAAGTGTCTAGACAGACCTGAGCTTTTTATTTATGAAGAAGGGGATGCCTTGGGCATCCCCAAGCTTTGACGCTTGTAAATCTTGGATATTTCTTGGGGTGACACTGGGGTGGCATCCCCAAGCTTGTGATTTTGTCCATTGTTCATCTCATTACATCATTCTCTCTCTACACCTGAAATTTTCCCTCATACAAAACTTCACACAATCTTCATTAGCAACATTAGTGTATTCAAAAGATAATAGAACTTTAGGTAAAGCTTTGGAACAGCAAGTCTTTTCACTAAAAACACAAGCTAATGTAGCAACTCCTTTCAAAATCTCAATTCCCTTAAAGATAACTCAAAAAGGAATCAATAAGAAGCAAATGCAAATAGTGGCAGAAATCTGTCAAAATAGACCAGCATGTAGAAACTGGCTTTTTTGAAAATCTGCTGTTGCTCAAATAAAAAGGTGTTGAACTTACTAAAGTTAGCTAACATACTGGGGTATTTATTCGTAAATTTTCAGCACAATCCGAGTTACATAGACTCCTCACGAATGTTTTTGGTGGAGTTTAGAAATCTGTTTCGGGACAGCAACTGCCCAAATCTTACTTCCCTCTCATTAGAGGTCATTCTTGGCACAAAAGCAAACAAAAATGATAAGGAGAGGTCATTACAGAAGTAATAACTTCCAAGACTCAAGCAAACTCTTGGGTTATCTCCAAACAAGTAGTTTTCTTTAACGCCTTTAAGTTAAGCTTGATAGCTTGAGAAGATGCTCTTATAAGAACTATGAGTTGAAGTAAAAGAGAGAATCAAGAAGAAAATTCAAAACACCTTTAAGTCTAACCCACTTCCTATGCATAGGAATCTTGTACACAAATAAGTTCACAAAGAACAAAGTGACATGCATAGGAAGAGAAAACAAGAGTAACTTCAAAACTTTCAGCACAAAGAGAGGTGTTTTAGTACCATAAAAACTTCTACAACCATATTTTCCTCTCTCATAATAATTTTCAGTAGAATCATGAATAAACTCAACAATATAACTATCACATAAAGAAGGCTTTTCATGAGCTACAAACACATAATTTATATCAAGATCAAAAATAGTGGGATTAAAACCATCATAGGTTTTACCCAAAGTAGATATTTCAAAAGGATCCACAGGAACATAACATTCATCCTTATTTGGTAAGCATGGGGGACAATCAAATAATGTAAGGGATAAAGATTTACTCTCATTAGAAGGTAGAAATGGGTAGATCCATTCTTCCTCCTCTTGACCATCACTCTCCTCCTCTTTTTCATCTAATGAGCTTTCAGTTTCAGCAATTTCTTCTTCCATAGGCTCCTGCAAGGCATTAGTCTCTTCCAAATATGGAAATCACCTATTAAAATATTCAAGAATATAGCCATTTCCTTCCTTGTAATTATCAAAGAAAAATTTAAGTATCTCAAAAACCTCATGTTCATAAGGTGCATCATTAGTATTTTCAAGCAAACTGGCAAGTTCAAATGCACCCTTGAAAGCAATAAATTCTTCAATTTGTTCCACATCATAAAAGTCATAAATTCCTTTAACATAAGAGGATATGGTAACATTATCATTATACTCACATTGAAAAGGGAGGTGTTTATACCTCCTACATCAACAATTTTTATCAAAGCAATAAGTAACATTATAAGTAGAGCATACCTCTCTAGCAATAGTATTCAACTTATCAATTTGTTCCCATAGTTGTTTCCCTTTTTGTGACAAACGGTGTTCCTTATAATAATACTTTTGTTCTTCAGTGAACCCACCTTGCCAATAAGAAAGAAACCATCCATTGATAGAAAGCATGACCAAGCAAGGCAACAACATACCACCAACTAGAGTAGGAACTAATTTTTTTGTGTTTTTGAAAAGAGGAAAGCAAACCAAACTAAACTAATTTTTTTGGAGTTTTTGAAAAGAGGCAAACAAAACCAAGCAAAATAAACTAAGCAAACTAAAAACAAAGTAAAGAGAAAGGAAGTGAAGGACTCCCCTTGTGAAGACGTCCTTAGCCTCCCCGATAATGACGCTACAGAACTTGATGGCTAACATGGAGCATGTTGGGAACCCAAAGAGCAGGATGTGAGGCAGCAGAGAAGCAATTTTTCCCTCAGTAAGAAACTGAGGTTATCGAACCAACAGGAGGAAGGAAACGTCACACAGGTGTTGCCAGCAACACGGAAACCTGCACAACACAAACTCAAGACTTTGCCCCAACGAATCAGTGAGGTTGTCAAGCTCACCGGTTTGCTATAACAAAGGATTAAACGTATGGTGTGGAAGGTAATGGTTTGTAGCAAGTAAACAGGTAACAGCAGAAGATGTATCAATGGTAAATAATTGACCGGGGTCCATAGTTCACTAGAGGTGCTCTCCTTAGATAAACAACATGGCATGAAGGGTAAACAAATTACAGCAGGGCAATTGACAGGAACTGAGCAAGGCATAACAATGCAATACCAGATTAAAAAATCCTATGAGATTCGATTGGGCAATACAACAATATACATAGACCGCCATCCAACTGCATCTATGACTAGAAGTCCACCTTCTGGTTATCATCCGAACCCCCTCCACCATTCAACCCTTTGTTCAACCACAAGTTTTTACTTAGAAATTGGGATGAGGAGATTCTTGATAGCTTCCATGTCTTGATGCTCAAATTGTCCTTTACCAGGGACATGGCTAAATACTTAGATTTTACACTCTGCAGAGGTGGTGCACTGTCACATCCCAAGATTTTCCAAATCTTGTAATGTGAAAATAAATGAATAAAATAAAACTTTGTTTGATTTTCAGGCCAGAAGAAACTTTTTGAATTTAAGTGGTACTTCAAACCCATTTGAATTAAATAAAATCCTAAAGGGATTTAAAAATATAAACTTTTATTAAAGGAAAATAAAAATATTTAAAAATACTATTTTGGATCTCTTAATAGAGATTTGGTATTCAAAAGAAAAGATGGATTTATAAATAAAGATTATTTTGTAAAGCCAAATTAAAACTTGGCCAAGTTTTGGAATTAAAACATTTCATTCTAAATAAATTTAGCAAAGGTTTATTTAAAATAAATTAATAAGGATTTAATATCCAACTTTATTTAATAAAAGGTTTTACCAATTTAAATTGAAACATCAAAACTTATTAAATTATTTAAAATAAGTTTTCCCAATTATTTGAAATTCACAAATAAAATCTACTAAAATGTTTTGGCTTTATTTTAGATTTTAAAATAAATATTCTCAATAAAACAAACCCTAGTTGATTTAATAATGAAAGTCTATTTTATTTAATTAATAATGGACTCTAAAATAAAATGTTATTTTGTTTTAAACAAGCTTCCAAGTATTCCTTATTTCCAAATAAAACCTACTGATTTGGTTTTGAAAATATTTGAATTTAAAATGGAGATTTTATTAAATAAACCAAACCCTAATTTTATTATTAAACCATGGTCCATTTTATTTAATTAATAAATGGAACCTAAAAAGATTTAAAATATTATTTTATTTTGGAAGTTGGTTTATGCTACTAAACAGAACCAAAAACTCATTACAAGTTTGAATTGTTTGAATGGTTTGCATTGTTGATTGAATCATTTGTTTGAATATCAAATCAGAAATTAGAAAGAGAAAAGAATAAAACAAACAGGCAGAAAAAAAATATGGAAAAGGACAGACCCAACCCAGGCAGCCCAATAGGCCCAGCAACAGCCCAGCTTCTTTCCCCGAAGAAAACGTTTGGCACCAATTTTCTTACCCACAGAACCAATGACTGGTGGACCTCCCCTCGATTCTTTTCCCACTGACGCAACGGCCCCACTCCACTGTTCTCCTTCCCCACTCCCACGACCCGTTCTTCCTCCCTTCGCCACCGTTGCTGCCATTGATTCTTCGATTGATTACTCCTTATTGCAGCATTAATCTCTCGCCGCGAGCACACTGTCTTAATCGCCCACGCTCCCTCCTCCTTTCCCCTCTGTTCCCTCCCCCGAGCACGCCTCCAGGCCGCCACAATCTCTCCTCGACTGTCTCTGTCTCCGGCGACCATTCTCAGCAATTCCGGCAGCCTCTCACCGCCCCTCTCCTCCCCGACCAAGCTCACAGCTTCCCCACTCTCAGGCGCATCTGCTAGTGCATCAAACTCGACCGCGGGTACCCTGTAACCTCGCCTTCGACAACGACCACCGTCGCCACCGTCTGCTTCATCTCCGGCGAAGCCCACAGATAGTATCTGACCACCCCGCGCCTTCTAGTTCACGCACACGACTCTGTCTTGTTCCTGCGCATCTAACCGCATCGTCATTTCGCTTTGAGGTGATCCACAGCGCCGTCCACGACGACCACCTGACGCGCCCGACGCCGTCCTCTACTCCGGCGAGCAATCGCAGCTGCCCCCGAGCGCCCCTCGTCCGACCAACACCTCCTCGAGCATCGCCGTGACCCCCTGAGCCCGGTGAGCATCTCCCCTTTCTCCCTCAACTCCAGTAGCACCGGCAACGTCGACGACCGACCGCTCCGCCACCAGACGCCGCCGCCAGCGCCGCTGCTTTTTGGCCAAGCGATAGGAACCGTAGGATGCAGATCCACCGGCTTGGATAGAGTGACTAACCGAAGGGGTAAGGATGAACCTGTGCCGCACGATCCACTTTAGATCTAACGTTCCACAGAGCCGATCCGGCCGAACCAGTATCGACCAATGAAACAGCGCCGCGTGTCACCTATTTGGTTTAAAAACAGATTTGAAAAACAGAAACTTTTGCAAACTTCAAACCCTTATATCTTTGGATCCACACGTCCAAATTTTACAAATTTGATGTCGTTGGAATAAGCAAGACAAACCCTAACCAACCCTGGCCTTAGTTTCGAAAATAGTATCTGTTATCTTGTTTGAATTTGCAGAAACTTTTGTATGCTTGTTTAGAGTATAACAATTGTTTAAAAATGATTTTTGGAATAAAACCTTTGCAAAATGGATTGTTGTGACCTTACTGACCCTAGGAACCAACCCTTGGTGTTAGAAATGATTTTTGTAAGATTTAGGTTAGATTACTTGACTTAGTCATTTTCTAGCCAAATAAAAAGAATAGTTTTTATTATGAAAATGTTTATGGAAAGAAAACTTTAAGGAAATAGTTTGGACCAAACTTACTGACCCAAAAACACCAAACTTTGCAATAGCAACTCATTTGGTGAACAACTTAAGAGTTTTGCCTTAATAAAAACATTTTTCACCACATGAAATGATGAATGGAATTAAAAATAGTTTTTGGACAAAACCTTCTTGCTAATGACTTTGCCACTTTGGTAAATGACCAATTTGGATATTACAAAGTTTAGAAACCCCATGGAGACTCTTTGCAAAATAAAACTATCTTGTGCATGCTCCCATGCATGACTTAGATTCCATTACTTTGTGTGTGTGAAGAATTGTTTGTTTGACTTTGGTTTGGAATGTGAATTGAATTTGTGTTTGCTTGATTGATTTGTAGTGAAGTGTGAGACTAGAAAGATCAAGGAGTGAACCACCATTCCCTACCAAAAAGGCAAGTGATGCTTCATACTTTCTATCCTATTACTTTCACTATGCATTAGTGATTTTTTTGCTAAGTAAAACTTGCATGGATTTTGCTAAGTATAGATCTTGCTATAGGAAAACCTAGTAGATGAATCCTTAGTAGGATTTTCCTAAGTTAAGATTCCTACTACTACCAAGCTTAGCCTAGCTAATAGAAAACATGGGTGGAATATATATTCACACTATGGAAAAATATTCTAAGTCTGAGGACTTAAGTTTTGTTTAATAAAACAACTAAGTTAATGAATCACCTGGGTGGAATGGGCTTGCTTGGTGGAGAATGGTTGAGTGGTTCACAATGCCATAGGCTTGGATTGTGTATCTCACTTGTGGTATGCCACCCAGGAAACAAAGGGATTTGAGATGTCAAATGTTGAGAAGCTTCAAGTGCAACCACTTGGCAATATGGGCTCTGCCATGATCATATAGGTTGCAAGACTTAGCCATATGGACAGTGGGTGGTAGTGTTTGATAGGTTGGAACGCGTCCATTTTGGTCTAAGGGAAGGCTTCTGAAAGATCTTGTCTTGGGAAACCAAGTCTTGTGGGTAAAGTGCACCACCTCTGCAGAGTGTAAAATCTAAGTACTTAGCCATGTCCCTAGTAAAGGACAATTTGAGCATCAAGACATGGAAGCAATCAAGAATCTCATCACTCCAATTTCTAAATTAAAATCTTGTGGTTTGAACAAGGGTTGATTGAATTCTTCAATCATTGATGGAGAGATGGCTTGGTACAAGGATCTTGAAATCTTTGATTGAGAAAAATGATTTTGTCAAGCAAAAACTTAGTATTTTCAAAATGATAAGAAAAATATATTTTGAGCAATGCAAGCCTCAACTCCACTTAGCCAAATGCATATAGATATTAGACTCCATTATACTACCATAGTATCACTTGCCAATACAATTCAAATGTATTGACCCTTGTGGCTGTAACTTGTAATGTTGCAGGTTTGATTGATTTTAGTGAAGATTGTTTGATTAGGATTACAAAGTCTACAACCAACATCTGCCTGTGGCACTTTGAAGATGAAGGACCCCATGCTTATTGTTATTCCGCTGCAATGTAATGTAATAGCCATATGAGCTATGTGTGATGTAATAAAATTATGTTATTCCTGGTTATAAATTTATATTATGACCTTTGTTTCTTGATATTACATCTAAACTGTGGGTGCTAGCTATTGATCCAGGGACTAGCATTGTAAAACACAGAGGGCTCTATCTTATCTAAGGTTGGGACCCCTACAGATGGTATCAGAGCATTGTGTTGCCTGTAGGATTTGTAAACCCTAGGATTGGACAAAAACCCTTAGAAAAATAGGAGTTGTATTTGTTCCAAAAACTTATTTACAAAACAATCTTGTAAACTCTTTCCTCAACCATTTTGGTTTCAACTCTACTTCTCTTCTATTTCAACTTGATGGAAAAACCTACCCATGGCCAAAGACTACACCATGTGCAAAGGAATACTTCAACATCTTCAACTCTAATGACTTCAACTTCTTCAACTCTAATGACTTCAACATCTTCAGCATATTCACCAAGGACTTCCAATGTGGATATCACCAAGGACTACAAGTGAAACAAGGAAATCTTGCTTAAGATTTAGAGACTGAGGGAATGCAAAATAAGAAGAAGCCATCAACAACCTTGAAGTATTGTGACCAAGAGCTTTTCTCAAAGAAACCATGATCCCATGCAAGAAGAATCATGAAGGATGGAAAGATCACAAGTGAACCATATAGATGGACCACCATATTATAGTTAAGTCTAACACACCAACTTATGTGGTGTAACAAAAATATTTTGTTGCCTAAGTATGTGCTTGAACCTTGTTTGAGTGAAATGTTTGGTTTGTGATTGCATGTACATTGCTTGTGTGAATTGTGATGTGTGTGATTAGAAATATTTCCTCAGAAATATCTTGCCTATTCTAATCCTCATTCAACCCAAACAGATGAATACTCCAAGAAACTCCAACATCAAGGTTGATGACAACCACAACCAAGAGGACAACATGAGAGAACTTATAGTAACCCAAAACCAGTTGAGCCAAGAGACAACTGAGCTATTAGCCAACAACAATGGACTAGACCCAGCCATACAAAGGATTTTGAAACTTCAATCCCAATTGTTGCAAGGATTAGTTACTCAAATGATCAACATGAGAGAAAACTTTTCCCAAAGAGCTAATGACAACAAGGATGACAAAGATGCTATTCTAGAAGGAACCCAAGCTAGCAATATTTTTAGAGACAAGGATCATGCATCCAAGGAGCATGAGAATCAATACCCCAAGAAGAGAGAAAGATCTCCCACCTATGAAGAACATGAACTAGAAGAACTCCTAGCTTTGGAGAGACCCAAGAAGAAGAAGAAATTCCCCAACACTAGCAAGAAAGATATTACACAAGTGCAATGTTTCAAATGCAAAGAGAAGGGACACTATGCCAGTGAATGCCCAGAAAAGAAGAAGAACCAAAGAAACAAACAAGATGTAATGATACCCAAGGAAAAGAAAGATATCAGCCAAGTGATGTGTTTCAAATGCAAGGAACTAGGCCACTATGTAAACTTCTGTCCAGGAAAGAGGAAGCCCATGATAAACCAACTTATAAAAGACCTCAGCCTTGTCACATGTTTCAAGTGTGAAAACAAAGGACACTATGCAGATGTTTGCCCAGAGAAGATTCCCAGGATCCCAAGAAGGACAATGTGTAGTTTTTGTTTGAAAATTTTAAGGGTGGTAGTACCCTAGTTGTTTTGAACTTGCTTGTAACCCTAGCCTCCCCAAATCTCGGGACGAGATTTATTTTAAGGGTGGTAGCCTGTCACATCCCAAGATTTTCCAAATCTTGTAATGTGAAAATAAATGAATAAAATAAAACTTTGTTTGATTTTCAGGCCAGAAGAAACTTTTTGAATTTAAGTGGTACTTCAAACCCATTTGAATTAAATAAAATCCTAAAGGGATTTAAAAATATAAACTTTTATTAAAGGAAAATAAAAATATTTAAAAATACTATTTTGGATCTCTTAATAGAGATTTGGTATTCAAAAGAAAAGATGGATTTATAAATAAAGATTATTTTGTAAAGCCAAATTAAAACTTGGCCAAGTTTTGGAATTAAAACATTTCATTCTAAATAAATTTAGCAAAGGTTTATTTAAAATAAATTAATAAGGATTTAATATCCAACTTTATTTAATAAAAGGTTTTACCAATTTAAATTGAAACATCAAAACTTATTAAATTATTTGAAATAAGTTTTCCCAATTATTTGAAATTCACAAATAAAATCTACTAAAATGTTTTGGCTTTATTTTAGATTTTAAAATAAATATTCTCAATAAAACAAACCCTAGTTGATTTAATAATGAAAGTCTATTTTATTTAATTAATAATGGACTCTAAAATAAAATGTTATTTTGTTTTAAACAAGCTTCCAAGTATTCCTTATTTCCAAATAAAACCTACTGATTTGGTTTTGAAAATATTTGGATTTAAAATGGAGATTTTATTAAATAAACCAAACCCTAATTTTATTAATAAACCATGGTCCATTTTATTTAATTAATAAATGGAACCTAAAAAGATTTAAAATATTATTTTATTTTGGAAGTTGGTTTATGCTACTAAACAGAACCAAAAACTCATTACAAGTTTGAATTGTTTGAATGGTTTGCATTGTTGATTGAATCGTTTGTTTGAATATCAAATCAGAAATTAGAAAGAGAAAAGAATAAAACAAACAGGCAGAAAAAAAATATGGAAAAGGACAGACCCAACCCAGGCAGCCCAATAGGCCCAGCAACAGCCCAGCTTCTTTCCCCGAAGAAAACGTTTGGCACCAATTTTCTTACCCACAGAACCAATGACTGGTGGACCTCCCCTCGATTCTTTTCCCACTGACGCAACGGCCCCACTCCACTGTTCTCCTTCCCCACTCCCACGACCCGTTCTTCCTCCCTTCGCCACCGTTGCTGCCATTGATTCTTCGATTGATTACTCCTTATTGCAGCATTAATCTCTCGCCGCGAGCACACTGTCTTAATCGCCCACGCTCCCTCCTCCTTTCCCCTCTGTTCCCTCCCCCGAGCACGCCTCCAGGCCGCCACAATCTCTCCTCGACTGTCTCTGTCTCCGGCGACCATTCTCAGCAATTCCGGCAGCCTCTCACCGCCCCTCTCCTCCCCGACCAAGCTCACAGCTTCCCCACTCTCAGGCGCATCTACTAGTGCATCAAACTCGACCGCGGGTACCCTGTAACCTCGCCTTCGACAACGACCACCGTCGCCACCGTCTGCTTCATCTCCGGCGAAGCCCACAGATAGTATCTGACCACCCCGCGCCTTCTAGTTCACGCACACGACTCTGTCTTATTCCTGCGCATCTAACCGCGTCGTCATTTCGCTTTGAGGTGATCCACAGCGCCGTCCACGACGACCACCTGACGCGCCCGACGCCGTCCTCTACTCCGGCGAGCAATCGCAGCTGCCCCCGAGCGCCCCTCGTCCGACCAACACCTCCTCGAGCATCGCCGTGACCCCCTGAGCCCGGTGAGCATCTCCCCTTTCTCCCTCAACTCCAGTAGCACCGGCAACGTCGACGACCGACCGCTCCGCCACCAGACGCCGCCGCCAACGCCGCTGCTTTTTGGCCAAGCGATAGGAACCGTAGGATGCAGATCCACCGGCTTGGATAGAGTGACTAACCGAAGGGGTAAGGATGAACCTGTGCCGCACGATCCACTTTAGATCTAACGTTCCACAGAGCCGATCCGGCCGAACCGGTATCGACCAATGAAACAGCGCCGCGTGTCACCTATTTGGTTTAAAAACAGATTTGAAAAACAGAAACTTTTGCAAACTTCAAACCCTTATATCTTTGGATCCACACGTCCAAATTTTACAAATTTGATGTCGTTGGAATCAGCAAGACAAACCCTAACCAACCCTGGCCTTAGTTTCGAAAATAGTATCTGTTATCTTGTTTGAATTTGCAGAAACTTTTGTATGCTTGTTTAGAGTATAAAAATTGTTTAAAAATGATTTTTGGAATAAAACCTTTGCAAAATGGATTGTTGTGACCTTACTGACCCTAGGAACCAACCCTTGGTGTTAGAAAATGATTTTTGTAAGATTTAGGTTAGATTACTTGACTTAGTCATTTTCTAGCCAAATAAAAAGAATAGTTTTTATTATGAAAATGTTTATGGAAAGAAAACTTTAAGGAAATAGTTTGGACCAAACTTACTGACCCAAAAACACCAAACTTTGCAATAGCAACTCATTTGGTGAACAACTTAAGAGTTTTGCCTTAATAAAAACATTTTTCACCACATGAAATGATGAATGGAATTAAAAATAGTTTTTGGACAAAACCTTCTTGCTAATGACTTTGCCACTTTGGTAAATGACCAATTTGGATATTACAAAGTTTAGAAACCCCATGGAGACTCTTTGCAAAATAAAACTATCTTGTGCATGCTCCCATGCATGACTTAGATTCCATTACTTTGTGTGTGTGAAGAATTGTTTGTTTGACTTTGGTTTGGAATGTGAATTGAATTTGTGTTTGCTTGATTGATTTGTAGTGAAGTGTGAGACTAGAAATATCAAGGAGTGAACCACCATTCCCTACCAAAAAGGCAAGTGATTCTTCATACTTTCTATCCTATTACTTTCACTATGCATTAGTGATTTTTTTGCTAAGTAAAACTTGCATGGATTTTGCTAAGTATAGATCTTGCTATAGGAAAACCTAGTAGATGAATCCTTAGTAGGATTTTCCTAAGTTAAGATTCCTACTACTACCAAGCTTAGCCTAGCTAATAGAAAACATGGGTGGAATATATATTCACACTATGGAAAAATATTCTAAGTCTGAGGACTTAAGTTTTGTTTAATAAAACAACTAAGTTAATGAATCACCTGGGTGGAATGGGCTTGCTTGGTGGAGAATGGTTGAGTGGTTCACAATGCCATAGGCTTGGATTGTGTATCTCACTTGTGGTATGCCACCCAGGAAACAAAGGGATTTGAGATGTCAAATGTTGAGAAGCTTCAAGTGCAACCACTTGGCAATATGGGCTCTGCCATGATCATATAGGTTGCAAGAACTTAGCCATATGGACAGTGGGTGGTAGTGTTTGATAGGTTGGAACGCGTCCATTTTGGTCTAAGGGAAGGCTTCTGAAAGATCTTGTCTTGGGAAACCAAGTCTTGTGGGTAAAGTGCACCACCTCTGCAGAGTGTAAAATCTAAGTACTTAGCCATGTCCCTGGTAAAGGACAATTTGAGCATCAAGACATGGAAGCAATCAAGAATCTCATCACTCCAATTTCTAAATTAAAATCTTGTGGTTTGAACAAGGGTTGATTGAATTCTTCGATCATTGATGGAGAGATGGCTTGGTACAAGGATCTTGAAATCTTTGATTGAGAAAAATGATTTTGTCAAGCAAAAACTTAGTATTTTCAAAATGATAAGAAAAATATATTTTGAGCAATGCAAGCCTCAACTCCACTTAGCCAAATGCATATAGATATTAGACTCCATTATACTACCATAGTATCACTTGCCAATACAATTCAAATGTATTGACCCTTGTGGCTGTAACTTGTAATGTTGTAGGTTTGATTGATTTTAGTGAAGATTGTTTGATTAGGATTACAAAGTCTACAACCAACATCTGCCTGTGGCACTTTGAAGATGAAGGACCCCATGCTTATTGTTATTCCGCTGCAATGTAATGTAATAGCCATATGAGCTATGTGTGATGTAATAAAATTATGTTATTTCTGGTTATAAATTTATATTATGACCTTTGTTTCTTGATATTACATCTAAACTGTGGGTGCTAGCTATTGATCCAGGGACTAGCATTGTAAAACACAGAGGGCTCTATCTTATCTAAGGTTGGGACCCCTACATGCACTTTCCCCACAAGACTTGGTTTCACCAAGACAAGATCTTTCAGAAGCCTTTCCTTAGACCAGAATGGACGCGTTCCAACCTATCAAACCCCTACCAACAACTGTCCATTTGGCTAAGTTATTGCAACCTATATGATCCAGGCAGAGCCCATAATGCCAAGTGGCTGCACTTGAAGCTTCTCAACATTTGACATCTCAAATCTCTTTGTTCCTGGGTGGCCATCCACAAGTGAGATACACAAGGTAAAACATAGAAATGGGCCTTGTGAACCACTCAACACAAACCATTCCTTCCATTCCACCCAGGTGATTCATTCACTTAGTTGTTTTATTAAACAAAACACAAGTCCTTGACTTTGGAACATTCCATAGTATGAATATATATTCCACCCTTGTTTTCTACTAGCTAAGCTAAGCATGATAGTAGTAGGAATCTTAACTTAGAATAATTCTACTAAGGTTTCATCTACTAGGATTTCCCATGGCATAGTTTATACTTAGCAAAAATTCCATGCAAGTCCTACTTAGAAATATCACTAATGCATAGTGAAAATAATGGGACAAAAGTATGAAGCATCACTTACCTTTTTTGGTAGAGAATATAAGTTCACTCCTTGTCTTTGCAATGATCACACTCTTCAATTCACTACAATTCAATCAAGCAAGGCACAATTTCAATCTACCATTCAAGCAAACATCACATAAAATGATAGAAACAAAACAATGCATGCAAGCATGATAAAGATTGTTTTATTTGGAGACGTGGTTTCTAATAGGTTATGAACATTTGAAAACACCTAATGATCATTTTATGAAGTGGCAAAATCATTTGCAAAAGATTTCACTTCATAAACCATTTTTAAACCAAGTCATTATTTTATGTGGTTGAAAATGTCTTTAGCAAAGTAATAATTTTTATAGGGTTTACCAAATACATTTTCAAATCATAAAACTTGGTGTTTGGGGTCAGAGAGTTTGAATCAAAACATTCCCCAAAGGTTTTCCTCCTAAAGCATTTTTAATAAATAACCATTATTTTTATTTGACTAGAAATGGTTTAAATCAAAGGTTTATTCTTTTGTTTCACCAAATACATTTTTGAAACCACAAATTCATTTCTATGATCAGTAGGTTCAAAACAAACCATTTGCCCAAGATTTTATCCCCAAAATAATTTTAGAACAATTTTTATATTCTAAACATGCATACACATGTTTCTGCAAAAACAATCAATTTAACAGAAATAATTAACTAAACAAAGTGCATGGTCAGAAAGTACTTGTTTTGCTGAATCCATTGATATAAAATTTGCAAATTTTGGACGTGCGGTTTGAAAGTTATGAATTTTTCAAATTGGAACATCTAATTGAGAAGTTTCTGTTTTTAAAACAGATTCCAGGCCACGTGTCGTGTTGCTATTTACTGGTACCGGTTCGTATGTATCAAGCACTGTGAGGCGTTGGATCTAATGACAACCGTGTGGCACAGATCTATCCATACCCTTTCGGTTTAGTTTCTATCGTAACCATCTGATCAAGATCCTACGGTCCTCAACGCTTTGACCAATAACCAGCGGTGCTGGCGGCGGCGTCTGGCGGCGCGCGGTCAAACTGCAAGCTCGCCGGCGATGTGGGATGCTAGGAAGAGATATAGGATGCTCACCGGGTTCGTGGAGTGACGCTGAAGCTCAATGTGGTCTCGGCAGGGACAGGGGTGCACGGGGTCACTGGAGATTCCTAGCCGGAGTTCAAGACGACGTCTGGCGGATCTGTCTGTCGTCGGGGCGAAGCTAGAGGTCACCCTACGGCAAGTGGAAGGTACGGTTAGATGCGCACGGTACCAGGGAACATGCGAGCATCAACGATAAGCACCGGGGCGGTCCGAGCTTACCAGGGAATCTCGCCGGAGGAAATGGCAGGCGGCGGTGGGGCTTGGTGTCGTCGTTGTAGACGTTGCAGAGAACGCGGGGGCGAGCTGGCGCTACGGGGAGGTTCGCCAGGAGGTGGGGAGCAAGTGAGCGTGGTCGAGGGGGCAAGGGGCGGCGAGGTGTGGCCGGAATTGAAGGTGGAGCTCGCCGGAGCAGAGGACGGTGTAGGGGAATTGGGGACAGCCTGGGGGCTCCGGTGGGGCGATGACTGGGGGGAAAGAGAGAGGGGACACAGGCGATTAAGAAGGCATGGTCGCGGGGTGATTTAATCGACTGCAACGGCCGGCGAAGTGAGGGGCGGGGTCAGCGGGGTGAGGAAGATGATGACGTGGTGATGGGGTGCGTTGTCAGCGAGAGGGAGAGAGGAGGTGTGGGTCCCGGTGGTCAGCGACTTAGCGGGTTCGGTCTGCGGTGAGGAAAAACGTTTCTGGGAGAGAGGGGTTAGTTGGGCTGCTGGGCCTGGACTGGCTTAGCTGGGCTGGGCTGTTCCTTTCATTTTTTTATACCAAACGTTTTTCTTTTTTCTGTTTGAATATTCTGATTTTATTTTCAAACAAATAATTCAAGCAACAAATCAATTTAAACCTCAACCAAAATTTGTGTAGATTCATATACTGATTAATATCACATTCCAAAGTCAAATTTAGAATAATTTATTTATTCTTTTTAGGGTATTTTAATTATTTAAAATAGGCTCTAGTATTAATTAAATAAGATTTGATAATATTTTTAATCTCCATTTGAATTCAAATCACCACCAAACTTTTGATGAATTTTAATTCTGTTTACCAACATATTTCAAAGTCCAAAATAAAATAATTCTTTTATTTTTAGGATCTATTAATAATTAAATAAATAGTCCAAAGTCTTTAATTCAAATAGGTTTTTAATTTATTCTAAAACTCTTTTTGAAATCGAAATAATATCAAAATCTTTTCAGTAGGTTTCATTTGAAAAGCTAAAACACTTGGAAATCACTTATTTAAAATACTTTAATAAGTTTTAGTGCTTATTTAAAATGGAAAAGCCTTTACTTAAATAAAATTGGATATTAATAAATCCTCATTATTTTATTTAAATAAACCTTTACTCTTTTCAAAAGCTTGGCCAAGATTTAATTTGGCTCTATAAAATAATCCTTATTTATATTTCTACCTTTGCTTTTGAAACCCATATCTTTTTATTTAAAGACCCAAAAATAGTGATTCCAATTATTAAAACTTTCTTTATTAATTATTTATCTTTTTAATTCCCTTTAGGATTTTATTGGATCAAAATAGGTTTTGATGTTTCCAATTGAAATCAAAAAGTTTCTTCTCACCCTAAAATTCAACAATTATTTATCTTGTTTATTTATTTTTCACATTACAAGATTTGGAAAATCTTGGGATGTGACAGGCTACCACCCTTAAAATAAATCTCGTCCCAAGATTTGGGGAGGCTAGGGGTTACAAGTTGGCTCAAAGCAACTAGGGTACTACCACCCTTAAAAAATTTCCAACTAGATTACTTCTTGGTTTGATTGGAATCTTGATGATACTTCTTTGGGCAAACATCTACATTGTGTCCTTTGTTTCCACATTTGAAACATGTGTCAAGGCCGAGATCCTTCATAGGCTTGTTTATCTTGTGCTTCATCTTTTCTGGACAATTGCTTGCATAATGTCCTGGTTCTTTGCAATTGAAACACATCACTTGGCTGATATCTTTCTTTTCTTTGGTATCATTGCCTCTTGTTTGTTTCCTTGTTTCTTCTTCTTTTCTGGGCATACATTGGCATAGTGTCCCATCTCTTTGAAAGTGTAACATTGCTCTTGGGTAATATCCTTCTTGCTTGGGTTTGGGCATTTCTTCTTCTTCTTCTTTGGTCTCTCCAAAGCTAGAGTTCTTCTAGTTCATGCTCTTCATACTTCACCACAAAGGTGGGAAATCTTTCTCTTCTCTTGGGGCATTTACTGGAGATATGACCTTCTTCTTCACAAGAGTAGCAACACTTTGTGATCACTTTGGATTTGGCCTTATGATGCATAGTTTTGAATTTGCCTTCATCCTTCTTGGTAGAAGTTGTTCCTTCATGAGGGTTTACAAACTTTCGATGCACTCCACCTTGTTTCCTTTGTTGAACTATGGAATAGATGAGGTATTGGATAGGGACATGATTATTTCCTTCACATAGGAAACAAGTAGCTTGAGATGTGGGGCATTGGTTGGTTGGATGTTTCTCTTCACAATTGGGGTATTGATCTTCATGCTCTTTGGAAGTGTGATCCTTGTCTCCACAAACATTGCAAGCTTGAGTTCCTTCTAGAATATCATCCTTGACATCCTTGTTGTCATAAACTCCTTGGGAAGAGTTGTCTCCCATGTTGATCATTTGAGTGGTCATCCCTTGCAGCAATTGGGATTGGATTACCAAAAACTTTTGTATGGTTGGGTCTATCTCCTTGTTGGTGGCTAAAAACTGATTTGTCATCTGATTCAAATGGGTTTGGTTTAATAGTAGTTGTTCTATCATGTTGACCTCTTGGTTGTTGGTGTCACCCTTCTTAATGTTGGAGTCTCTTGGAGAAGTCATCTGTTTGGGTTGGATTGGGATTAGAATAGGCAAAGTATTTCTAAGGGAATAATTCTAATCACACACATCACAATTCACACAAGCAAAGTGCAAGCAATCACAAACAAACATTCCACTCAAACAACAAGTCTCAAGTATATTTTTAGGAAACAAAATATTTTTGCTACACCACATTAAGTTGGTGTGTTTGATCTATACTTAATATGGTGGTCCATCTATATGGTTCACTTGAGATCATTCTATCCTTCTTGGTGGATTCTTCTTGAATGAGATCATGGTTTCCTTGGGTAAATTCTTGGTCACAAAAACTTCAAAGGTGATGATGATTCCCAAGTTGTGTTTCCTTAGTCTTCAAGTCTTGAGCAACATTTCTTGTCTCACTTGTAGTCCCTAGTGATATCCAAAGTTGAAGTCCTTGCTGATAATAATGTTGAAATCACTTGAAGATGTTGAAGTCATTAGAGTTGATGAAGTCCTTTGCACATGGTGAAGTCTTTGGCCATGGAGAAGGGTTTTTCCATCAAGTTGAAACAGAAGAGATGTAGAGTTAAAACCAAAAAGGTTGAGGAAAGAGTTTACAAGATTGTTTGTAAATAAGTTTTGGAACCAATATAACTCCTATTTTTCTAAAGGGTTTTGTCCAATCCTAGGGTTACAAATCCTACAGGAAACACAATGCTCTGATACCATCTATAAGGTTCCCAACCTTTAATAAGGTAGAGATCCCTGTGTTAACAATGCTAGTCCCTGGATCAATAGCTAGCATCCACATTTAAGATGTAATATCAAGAAACAAGGGTCATAATACAACTTTATAACCAGGAATAAAATAATTTATTACATCTTACATAGCTCATTTGGCTATCTCATTACAATGCAGCAGAATATAACAATAGCATGGGGTCCTTCATCTTCAAAGTGCCACAGGCAGACATGTTGGCTGTAGACTTGTAATCCTAATCAACAAACTTCACTAATATCAAACAAACCTGCAACATAACAAGTTACAGCCACAAGGGTCAATACATTTGAATTGTATTGGCAAGTGATACTATGGTAGTACAGTGGAGTCTATCATCTATATGCATTTGGCTAAGTGGAGCTTAGGCTTGCTTTGCTCAAAATAGATTTTCCTTATCATTTGAACACACTAAGTTTTTGCTTGACAAAATCATTCCCAAGGTATCTCCCAATAGAAATTGGTGATCCTTCAACCCTTTGTTCAACCACAAGTTTTTACTTAGAAATTGGGATGAGGATATTCTTGATAGCTTCCATGTCTTGATGCTCAAGTTGTCCTTTACAAGGGACATGGCTAAGTACTTAGATTTTACACTCTGCAGAGGTGGTGCACTTTCCCCACAAGACTTGGTTTCACCAAGACAAGATCTTTCAGAAGCCTTCCCTTAGACCAGAATGGACGCGTTCCAACCTATCAAACCCCTACCACCAACTGTCCATTTGGCTAAGTTATTGCAACCTATATGATCCAGGCAGAGCCCATAATGCCAAGTGGCTGCACTTGAAGCTTCTCAACATTTGACATCTCAAATCTCTTTGTTCCTGGGTGGCCATCCACAAGTGAGATACACAAGGTAAACCATAAAAATGGGCCTTGTGAACCACTCAACACAAACCATTCCTTCCATTCCACCCAGGTGATTCATTCACTTAGTTGTTTTATTAAACAAAACACAAGTCCTTGACTTTGGAACATTCCATAGTATGAATATATATTCCACCCTTGTTTTCTACTAGCTAAGCTAAGCATGATAGTAGTAGGAATCTTAACTTAGAATAATTCTACTAAGGTTTCATCTACTAGGATTTCCCATGGCATAGTTTATACTTAGCAAAAATTCCATGCAAGTCCTACTTAGAAATATCACTAATGCATAGTGAAAATAATGGGACAAAAGTATGAAGCATCACTTACCTTTTTTGGTAGAGAATATAAGTTCACTCCTTGTCTTTGCAATGATCACACTCTTCAATTCACTACAATTCAATCAAGCAAGGCACAATTTCAATCTACCATTCAAGCAAACATCACATAAAATGATAGAAACAAAACAATGCACGCAAGAATGATAAAGATTGTTTTATTTGGAGAAGTGGTTTCTAATAGGTTATGAACATTTGAAAACACCTAATGATCATTTTATAAAGTGGAAAAATCATTTGCAAAAGATTTCACTTCATAAACCATTTTTAAAACAAGTCATTATTTTATGTGGTTGAAAATGTCTTTAGCAAAGTAATAATTTTTATAGGGTTCACCAAATACATTTTCAAATCATAAAACTTGGTGTTTTAGGTCAGAGAGTTTGAATCAAAACATTCCCCAAAGGTTTTCCTCCAAAAGCATTTTTAATAAATAACCATTATTTTTATTTGACTAGAAATGGTTTAAATCAAAGGTTTATTCTTTTGTTTCACCAAATACATTTTTGAAACCACAAATTGATTTCTATGATCAGTAGGTTCAAAACAAACCATTTTCCCAAGATTTTATCCCCAAAATCATTTTAGAACAATTTTTATATTCTAAACATGCATACACATGTTTCTGCAAAAACAATCAATTTAACAGAAACAATTTACTAAAAAAAGTGCATGGTCAGAAAGTACTTGTTTTGATGAATCCATTGATATAAAATTTGCAAATTTTGGATGTGTGGTTTGAAAGTTATGAATTTTTTAAACTGGAACATCTAATAGACAAGTTTATGTTTTTAAAACAGATTCCAGGCCACGTGTCGTGTTGCTATTTGCTGGTACCGGTTCGTATGGATCAAGCACTGTGAGGCGTTGGATATAATGACAATCGTGCAGCACAGATCTATCCATACCCTTTCGGTTTAGTTTCTATCGTAACCATCTGATCAAGATCCTACGGTCCTCAATGCTTTGACCAATAACCAGCGGTGCTGGCGGCGGCGACTGGCGGCGCGCGGTCAGACCGCAAGATCGCCGGCGATGTAGGATGCTAGGAAGAGATATAGGATGCTCACCGGGTTCGTGGAGTGACGTTGAAGCTCAACGTGGTCTCGGCAGGGACAGGGGTGCACGGGGTCACTGGAGATTCCTCGCCGGAGTTCAAGACAACGTCTGGCGGCTCTGTCTGTCGTCGGGGCGAAGCTAGAGGTCACCCTACGGAAAGTGGAAGGTACGGTTAGACGCGCACGGTACCAGGGAACATGCGAGCATCAACGATAAGCACCGGGGCGGTCTGAGCTTACCAAAGAATCTCGCCGAAGGAAATGGCAGGCGGCGGTGGGGCTTGGTGTCGTCGTTGTCGACGTTGTAGAGCACGCGCGGGCGAGCTGGCGCTACGGGGAGGTTCGCCAGGAGGTGGGGAGCAAGTGAGCATGGTCGAGGGGGCAAGGGGCGGCGAGGTGCGGCCGGAATTGAATGTGGAGCTCGCCGGAGCAGAGGGCGGTGTAGGGGGAATTGGGGACAGCCTGGGGGCTCCGGTGGGGCGATGACTGGGGGGAAAGAGAGAGGGGACGCAGGAGATTAAGAAGGCATGGTCGCGGGGTGATTTTACTGCGGCGTTAACGCGAATTAAGCCGGGCTTTAATCGACTGCAACGGCTGGCGAAGTGAGGGGCGGGATCAGCGGGGTAAGGAAGATGATGACGTGGTGATGCGGTCCGTTGTCAGCGAGAGGGAGAGAGGAGGAGTGGGTCCCGGTGGTCAGTGACTTAGCGGGTTCGGTCTATGGTGAGGAAAAACGTTTCGGGGTGAGAGGGGTTAGTTGGGCTGCTCGGCCTGGACTGGCTTAGCTGGGCTGGGCTGTTCCTTTCATTTTTTTATACCAAACGTTTTTATTTTTTATATTTGAATATTCTGATTTGATTTTCAAACAAATAATTCAAGCAACAAATCAATTTAAACCTCAACCAAAATTTGTGTAGATTCATATAATGATTAACATCACATTCCAAAGTCAAATTTAGAATAATTTGTTTATTCTTTTTAGGGTATTTTAATTATTTAAAATAGGCTCTAGTATGAATTAAATAAGATTTGATAATATTTTTCAATCTCCATTTGAATTCAAATCACCACCAAACTTTTGATGAATTTTAATTCTGTTTATCAACATATTTCAAAGTCCAAAATAAAATAATTCTTTTATTTTTAGGATCTATTAATAATTAAATAAATAGTCCAAAGTCTTTAATTCAAATAGGTTTTTAATTTATTCTAAAACTCTTTTTGAAATCGAAATAATATCATAATCTTTTCAGTAGGTTTCATTTGAAAAGCTAAAACACTTGGAAATCACTTATTTAAAATACTTTAATAAGTTTTAGTGCTTATTTAAAATGGAAAAGCCTTTACTTAAATAAAATTGGATATAAATAAATCCTCATTATTTTATTTAAATAAACCTTTACTCTTTTCAAAAGCCTGGCCAAGATTTAATTTGGCTCTATAAAATAATCCTTATTTATATTTCTACCTTTCCTTTTGAAACCCATATCTTTTTGTTTAAAGACCCAAAAATAGTGATTCCAATTATTAAAACTTTCTTTATTAATTATTTATCTTTTTAAATTCCTTTAGGATTTTATTGGATCAAAATAGGTTTTGATGTTTCCAATTGAAATCAAAAAGTTTCTTCTCACCCTAAAATTCAACAATTATTTATTTTGTTTATTTATTTTTTACATTACAAGATTTGGAAAATCTTGGGATGTGACACCGGTACAGTGTCCTGCTCCGCTAGACAGGCCTACACGTGGGTGGCCTTCGGCCTCCACGGTAGCCCACCTTATCCACTTTTGGGTTATACCAGCTTGTGTTTTAGAGCGTAGGGTCTAGAGGATTACAGTCCTCCACAGTGGTGCCTTATCAAGCATAGTGTGAGTGCGTCTTATTTCAGAAATCTAAGAACCGTAGAATGCACTTCGATCGCATTGTGGCAGTGTACCCAACAGATCTATTATAAGTTGAACTGCAGTCGTAAGAAGCAGTGACAATGGCAGCACTTAGAGGAGGAGGAGGTAGGTGGTTGTTGAGGCGGTCCCGATGACACGAGTACACGATGTTGCACTCCTCTTCTCTCGCTCCCATGGCGGTCCAAATTTGAAGCGATCGTTCTATGGGAAACAATATGAATTGTGTGAGCATCAGATCGATATGATTTATAGTGTATAACGACAAAAAATAAATACAAAGGCATACTATTGGTAATAATCCATTGCAAATTAAAATGACAGGATGTGGGTACTGGATATATTAGGTTAAAGGTCATGACTCAATAGAGAGCTTGTGTAAAAGAGGATACTGGAAGATATCACTTCAAAGCAACCAATTCAGAAGAAGGACAATATTGGGAAGCACTCCCTACATCTAACAAAATGGCAAGGCATCTGCAACTAAATGATGATAATAAATATCATGACTAAACTGCAGCCCATGTTTTCTCTGGGAAAATTTATTGTATATCAAGCAACATGAGTGGATATGGGACGGTGATACCTCATATATAGAGAGACAGACGAATCTGGAGGGGGAGACAATGGCGAAACTTTGGTGGCCTAGCAGTGCTCCTATCATTCCGATAGCTTCCACATCCACTACTTCAACTATTTGATACCTCTCCATGCCTTCCCATCGCTCTGATGTAGGTCGGCTCCAACAATCCGAGAGGGAACTAACCTCCTTCCAAGCCAGCGACTGGAAGAGGTTGCACGAGCCTAGGAAGCATCGGTCCATCAGGTGAGATCCCTTCAACCTGCGCTGACAACCTCCTTTCCCTTGGAGCATTGTCTTTTTCCTTCTTCTTTTTCAGATAGACCCTCAGCAGGGAGGCCTCTACCTACATCTTCCTGGAGGTGTTATCTCCAAGTGGCACGGCCTCGTGGCCTCCCGTGGCCCACATTCCCCGTCGGGGTCGCCCCTCTCCATACCAGCGCGGATCCTCCCGCTACCCTATGCCTCATACGAAGGCCGGCGAAAAAATACAAGCAAGAACGCCAGAGATGGGATGCCAGGGGCCAGTGGGAGAGGGATTAGGAGGAGACGTCGACCTGCTATGCCGATGGTGGCTCAAGAGAGGAGAGGAGGATCACGGGGCAGAGGAGGCAGGGGCCAGGGAGTGCGGAGGCAGCGAGATATTTTCCCCACGCTCGGGTGAAACCTAGGTTTTATCCACATCTTTTTCTCACGTACGAATCAGTTTTCCAGCAACGTCTGATGTGCTCACCCCACCCACATATGGTCCTAGAGGTCATCGGTGTTTGTAGGAAGCTCAGACATGAACTTGTATCGAGGTGAATCGAACGGCTGCGGTGAATTGCGGAGTTGAAAACGTGTATGTCTCACCCAATCGAACGACGAGGAAACATGCGCGCGTGAGGATGCATTGGTTGGCCGGATTGCCCATGGCCATTTATAGGAGTTATAGCTGACCATAAGTTTGTGGTAGTGTCTCCGTATACGTGTAGAAAACATACGAGCTTTGTTTGTAGCATCATGTTTTATATAGTACTCTCCATTATAAATTATAAGATGTTTTATCTTTTTTCTGAATCACATGTATGTAGACGTTTTTATTTAGTGTTTAGGTTTCGAGCAAAATGAGTGAACCTATAAATTAAAAAATATATAAATATATGTGTTTTAGAAAAAAGTAAAATAACTTATATTTTCAAACGTAGGAAGTATATACTAAAGAGTACATTGCACTTTGCACCAAGTAGATTGCTACTTACTTCACTTTACGTTGGCTAATCCTAATGTTTTAACTTTGCATTTTCTTTTGTCGTGAAATGTTAGTACATTCTTCACTTTAAAGTAGCACTTAGTGACTCAAGATTTTACACATGCATCATCTGGTAGTTGAGTTCGTCATTTTTGTAACCATTTCTTGGCCTTCTTTCGTTAAATCTCGTGGTTAGGATAAAAAATCCTCGTTCCCTGGCATTCAACGCAGACTAGCCGATGTCTGCGCAAATGCACACTCTCTGTCATGTAGGCTTTCATGCATAATAACTGTAATTTTGTCATACTAGCATTTTATTATCTAGCATAGCACTTCCCACATATTTAAAAATGTAACTTTCACTTTCAACCAAGTGGATCACTACTTATTTCACTTTACATTAGCAAATCCCAAAAAATGCTCTTCCGTCGCTAAAAAAAGTGGTCTCCACCTTCACTTAAGGTAGTATGAACCGGTGATGTGGGGGAGGTTCTGCAAACATGTTTACTTTGTCAATAAATGTCAACATCCGAATTTTTAATCCCAGATGCCTGTTATGCCATACATCGCAATCCTAGGATTACCATTTTTGTGAGACATAACAGATTGGTACCATAGTTCATCATCCATTACAAACCATAATAAAGGTCTTACAAATAAAGGATATCATGATCTAGTCTTAATACAATCAACGCAGCGGAAATAAATAATAACGATAGCATGGTCGAAGCTCCATCTTCAGGGTCACAAGAAATGCTGACGATGGGAGATGATCCTAGTTGTCATAGACTTCCTGCTGTCTATCATCCTGGTAGTCCTCCTCATAGTCTGGCCATGAGAATAGCCAGGGACAAAGCCATGAGTACTCTTTAAATACTCACAAACTATCACTAACAAGTAAGTAGTTTGAGTAGGAATCCTAAGCTCTAGGTTTATTTGCAAAAAGGCAAGTTTATCTCTAACTGAGTTTAGAAGTAAATAAAACTAGTTTAATATTTTACAACACCTAAGTGGGAACTTAGTTTTCATGTTCACAACCCTATTGTGGTAAAGTCAAAGTTGTAACACCCCGATTCTGAAAAGACCGAGGCCTCTATGTGACATGCCAATCCCTGGATCGGTTCATTGGCCCACAATAGAGTAAGATTGATAACATAGCAAAATATCCGTGTATCATAGATAACGAAGATCCAGAGTACCATTATTACAATAAAAGCTTAGCACAAAGTTAGCTCAAATTATTCAGGTAGCAACATAAATAAGATAAATCCTCCATTCTTCAAATTGCCCACAAGTGAACAAGTGCCGAGTGGAGTACCGTGGCCTATAACGATCAATCAGAATCGGAATAACCTGCAACATGAAACGTAGCAGCCCCGAAGGGTCAATACATGGAATGTATGGCAAGTAGAGCTAGTAATGGAGACAATAGTACTAACATCTACATGCATATTTGGCAATTGGAGCTGTGTCTGGCTTGCATTTGCAAATACATTTTTGATTTTCTTTGAAAAGATCCCAATTAAGTTAACCCAACAATGTTAAAGCAATTATGAAATTAGAATGAGCGAGAAACATGTCATGGAATCAATATCTAGCAACTCAGTTGTCCATAACCGGGGACACGGCTAATCGATTAGTTTATACACTCTGCAGAGGTTAGTACACTTTACCCATGTGACTTGGCCAGCCCAGCTCGTACCATCACTCTCATTTTGGGTGATGATAGGGAGAAGACCAAGAAGACTGTTCGGGAAGTAGCTCCTCAATCCCGACGCGCACCGGTCCAACCTACCAAAATTCTACATCTCTAGATACGCGGGTTCGAGTTACCACAACCTACTAAGTCCAACCAACCGCTCATTTTATTATTGGCACATGGTTGTACACGTAAGCTACACAATAAAGAAGCCAATCAATTTCTCTCGATACCTGGGTGCCTTTCCGCAATGAAACCACCAAAAATTATCAATACCATCACACCCAGGGGGTTCATTGATTAAGTTGTTTTTAGTTTTCACAAACCAATACTTTGAGAAAACAAGTATCAATGATGTACCCAGCCCTCGTTCAACATAGCTTGGCTAAGCACATCTACCATCGGTGTTTCATCTACAAGGAAGGCCCTACCACATAATAGGACATAGCATAGCGATAGTATCATCCTACACATGCATCTACAAAATACACGACAATACATTGAAAATAGTAGGACGATATCATGAACAAAGTAGCATCTACTTGCCTTGGTTGTAGCGGTCGGAAGAACAATCCACACACGAGCAAGCGTTGCACTCGTCACAATCTACACGATACAATTGCATTCATAAACAAACAATCCACAAGCATATGCAAAAAATATGATGCATGAATGCAAGAACGACAAGTGTGTTGGTGCTACAGCTGCACCACAATATACTATTCCATAATACTACCGATTGCATGCATGGAAAATAGTTTTAGCGCTAGGAAAACTATTAAGCAAAAGTAATGCTCCAAACTAGAGCTAGAACTTAAATAATTCACTACCGGTAGTGTACTGTTTGTAAAATCTTGGGAAAATTCTACTGCATAGGCATCGCTGATTAGAAACAGTACCAACTGGAATTACTCAAAAAGGAATTGTAAAACTCCCCGAGTAATTAAAACACTGCAGAAAGCCACTAGATAGTTTCTGCCGAAGTTTTTACTGTAAGCCTACCTTTTTAATTCACGATGAGATTCTCCTCATTCCACTGAATCCAGGGACATATCATACGCGATTTTTGGAGCTATGGATCTTTTTCTACGAATTTATTACTCCGAAAAGGCCACTAACTAGTTTGATTAAACTGTACTAAACCTGGTAGGAAAAGCCTGAACCAAAGGTACAGCGAGATTCTACACGACTCATTAAATCTACACATATTTTATTTGCAATTTTTGGCCAAGCGGTTTAATTACTACGCAATTTACAAGATTCTACCGAAATCTGTCAACTAAAAGGATTAACGAAATTGACCAGTCAATTGTGTCTGTTGACTGGTCAAAGCGTCTGCTGACTAGGCGCTGACTGGGCATCTGACTAGTCAACGCCTGAGAATGACCGGTCAACTAACGATCTGAGCCGCCGATCTGAGATCTGACGGTGGCTTCTGTCTTACCGGAAACAAGCGACGAAACGGACTCCGGAAGGTGCGGCGAGTTCCGGACGGCGGTGTCCATCAAATCTGGTGACGTGGTTCTTCCTGCACGGACGTACACGGTCAACGAACGGGTCAAGAAAATTAACGCGGCGCGCGTACGTGCGTGTATGCGTGCACGTGTAGGTAGACGCGCGCGAAGACACGCTATATCGCATGCGGTATCGCGTGCATGCGCGTGCGTGTGTGTGTGCGCGGCGCAGCAGCTCACGCAGCGAGGCGGCGCGGCGCGCTGCAGCGAGCAGTGGCGGCGGTCGCGGCTCGCGCGGGCGGGGCGGCGGCATGGCGGCGTTCGGCCGCGAGAGGCGGCGCAGGCGGCGATGCGGGGGTCCGCGGGGGAGGCGGCGTGGCGCGGCCGGTGCGGAAGGCGGCGGCGGGCGCGCGGGTGCTCGCGGGGCGGCGGCGTGCTGCGAAGGGCGGCGAGGCGGGCGGCCGAGGCGCAGGCGACGGCGGCGGTGATCCGCGGGGAGAGGGAGAAGAGAGGGAGAGGGCGGCGTAGGCGGCGAACCTGGCGGCGGGGTGGCGTCTGCCGGCGGCGGCGAGGCGGCCAGGAGGCGGCGGCGGCTCCTCGGGCGGCGTGCGCGCGCGTAGGAGGCGGTGGCGACGCGATCTCGGGAGGCGTGCGCGCAGGAGGCGGGGTCGGCGCAGGTGGGAGTCGGGCACGGGAACCGAGGTCCTGGTGGGATCTCCTTTTGTGGCCCTCTCGCGGAAATCCAAACAGATTCGGTCCGGAGTTGGACTAGAATTCGGAAATCGGTCCAGATTTTCGGACCGTTTTCCGGCGGTTTACTAAAACGGCCGAAGCTTTTCCGTACGAACTCCGATTCGAGCGATTCTCGCGCCTACGGGTTCGTGTCGTCGAGGGGAACAACCTAGAGTCAAGGCTTGAGTGAAACCTCGAATCTACAGGGGTGGTTGTCGCAAGTCCTACTAAAGCTTCCCGCAGGAACCTCGTGGTGAAACAAAATAGGGTTTTGAAGGTGGCGTTTCACCGAACCTTTTCACTCGACGGTTTTGCATGGAAAAGCATGATGCAATGATATGAATGATATGCAAGACCAAATATAAAATTTAGGATGTGACAAGACTAACCCCCTTAAGATGAATCTCGTCCTCGAGATTCGGCGCGGCTAGCAAATAGGTGTGGGTAGTCCTCTCGGATGTCATCCTCACGCTCCCAAGTGGCTTCCTCTTCGGTGTGGTGACTCCACTGTACCTTGCAAAATCTGATCGTCTTGGTTCGGGTAATCCTCTCTGCTGTCTCCAGAATCTTGACCGGTTTCTCCTCATAGGTCAAATCATTCTCCAGCTGAACCTCCTCTAGCGAAACAGTGTCTCTCAATGGTGTATCCACCATCTCCGGGTGGCACTTCTTTAGCTGGGACACGTGGAACACGTTGTGAACAGCGGACAGAGCCTCTGGCAACTCCAACTGATAAGCAACTTCTCCTTTGCGTGCTAAGACCCTGTACGGTCCAATAAATCGAGGTGCCAGCTTACCCTTAATTCCAAACCTCTCGATTCCACGAAGTGGCGACACTCTGAGGTATGCTCTATCACCTATCTCATACACCACTTCCTTGCGTTTGGCGTCAGCGTAGCTCTTCTGTCTTGATTGTGCTACCTTCAGTCTGTCCCTAATCAAGGCGACCTTCTCCTCAGCATCCTTGATCAAATCAGGTCCAAACAATTGGCGTTCCCCTACTCCATCCCATAGCAATGGTGTTCGGCACCGTTTCCCATATAGCACATCGAACGGTGACGTCTTGATGCTGGTTTGATAGTTGTTGTTGTAGGAAAACTCCGCATACGGCAAATTCTCATCCCAACTAGTGCCATGAGCCAAAGCGCAAGCTCTCAGCATGTCCTCCAAAATCTGGTTCACCCTCTCGGTCTGTCCATCAGTCTGTGGGTGAAACATTGTGCTAAACTCCAATCTAGTACCAAGCGACTCGTGTAGCTGGCGCCAGAAGTGTGAGGTAAATTGGGTGCCTCTATCAGATACGATACTCTTGGGAACTCCGTGTAGGCACACAATCCTGTCCATGTAAATCTTGGCCAACTTTGCACTCGTATAGGTCGTCTTCACCGGTATAAAGTGGGCTACCTTAGTCAAATGGTCGACCACTACCCAAATAGAGTCATATCCTGACCTGGTCCTGGGCAATCCTGTGATAAAGTCCATTCCCACTCTATCCCACTTCCAATCCGGCACGGGCAATAGCTGTAGCAATCCTGCTGGCTTCTGGTGTTCCACCTTCACTCGGCTACATACATCACATAGGGAAATATGCTCCGCGATGTCTCCCTTCATGTTGTTCCACCAAAATCTGTCCTTTAGGTCCATATACATCTTCGTATTGCCCGGATGTATGGAATATGGCGAGTCATGAGCTTCCTGCAGAATCAACTTCCTTATCTCGGGATCGTTGGGAATGCACAAACGATCCCCGTACCACAGGGTTCCTTGCTCATCCTCGCGGAATTCCCTTGCTCGACCTTCCTTCATCTTTTCCTTAACTTCATCTATCTCTTTGTCTCCTATCTGAGCCTTTATGATCCTGTCCTGTAGCGTCGGTTGGACTTCCATTGTTGCTAAGTATCCTTCAGACACTACCTCCAGTCTAAGGTCCTTGAATTGCTTGCACAAATCCTCAGGCAATTCACCAATTGTCAATCCATTGGCATAAACCTTCCGGCTCAGAGCATCTGCTACTACATTGGCCTTTCCTGGGTGGTATTGTAGATTCATATCATAATCCTTGATAAGCTCCAACCATCTCCTTTGCCTCATGTTCAGTTCCTTCTGTGTAAATATGTACTTCAGGCTCTTGTGGTCGGTGTACACATCACAGTGTTTTCCCATTAAGTAATGCCTCCATACCTTGAGCGCATGAACCACTGACGCTAACTCCAAGTCGTGTGTGGGGTAATTCCGCTCATGGTGCTTGAGTTGTCGCGAGGCATATGACACTACTCTCCCATCTTGCATCAGCACACTCCCAAGTCCCTGTCGTGAAGCATCATAGTACACTTGGAAATCCTTCTGAAGATCTGGTAAACACAGAACAGGCGCGGTCACTAGTCGACGCTTCAGTTCCTGAAAGCTGGCTTCACATACGTTTGACCATTCAAACTTCCTCTCCTTCTTCAGAAGTTCAGTCATCGGCTTATCAATCTTGGAAAAGTTTTCAATGAACCTCCTGTAATAACCAGCAAGTCCCAAAAAGCTTCGAATCTCTCCAGCATTCTTGGGCGTTTCCCACTCTGTCACTGCAGTCACTTTGCTTTGATCAACAGCGACTCCTTCTCCTGACACTACGTGTCCAAGAAACCCAACGGTGTTAAGCCAGAATTCACACTTGCTGAATTTGGCATACAGCTTGTGTTCCCTCAGCTTCTCCATAATCATCCTCAGATGTTTCTCATGCTCAGCATCATCCTTGGAATATATCAGTATGTCATCAATAAACACCACCACGAACTTGTCCAAGTACTCCATAAATACCTTGTTCATCATGGTCATGAAGTATGCCGGGGCATTCGTTAGTCCAAAAGACATATAAACCATACCTAGTGGTGAAGGCGGTTTTTGGTACGTCCTCCTCCCGGATCTTCAATTAGAAGTAGCCTGAGCGCAGATCAATCTTGTTGAATACCTTCGCTCCTTCCAGTTGATCAAACAAATCATTTATGTTTGGCAGAGGGTACTTGTTCTTTATGGTTACTTCATTCAGCGAGCGATAGTACACCACTAATCTCTTGCTGCTGTCCTTCTTCTACACAAACAACACAGGTCCACCCCATGACGACGCACTAGGCTGAATGAATCCCTTTTCCAGCTGCTCCTTCAACTGTTTCTTCAATTCTTTCAGCTCATCCACATCCATCTTATATGGTTTCTTCGCTATTGGTCATGTTCCCGGCATCAGATCGATAAGAAACTCTACTTCTCTGTCAGGTGGCATTCCTGGCAGTTCTTCCGGAAACACGTCGGGGTAATCCCTAATCACTGGCACAGTATCCATGCTAACCCCCTTAAGAGAATTCAACTTACACCTTCTCGGTCGTGCAGCCGACTTGAATCTAATCATCTTACCATCCGGGGTTTTGAGTGGAACAGCTCGCTGTGCACAATCTATGTGTCCCCCATGCATAGACATCCAATCCATACCCAGAATAACGTCTAATCCCTGTGAATCCAACACTACCAAATGTGCAATGAAGTTGTGTGTTCCAATCCTCACAGTTAAATTGCGGCATCCCGCACTAGCTATCATATCTCCTCCAGGTGAACTCACTCTAAATGACCTTTTCATAGACTCAGCAGGTAAATTATACTTATCCACAAATGCCCTTGATATGAATGAATGCGATGCACCAGTATCGAATAGTATAAGTGCAGGGTAAGTGTTGATTGGGAACTTACCAATCACAAGGTCGGGCTCATCTGGAATCTCCTCCACATTCATGTGGTTCACTGTGGCCTTCTCGTTGTTGGTTGGCTTCAGTCCTTTCCTCTCCGGACAGTTGTCAGCATAGTGTCCCTTCTGTTTACACTTGAATCATGTCACCTCACTCAGATCCTTCTTCACGAAGTTGCGGTCATGGTTGCGGTCATGTCCACCGTGTCCTCCAGAGTGGTGAGAGTGTCCTCCCTTGTGGCTGTGGTGGTTGCTCCTATGGTTGTCATGACGATGCCCATCGCGGCGGTCATGGCTCCCATGGTCACTTCCTCCATTCTTGGAGTACCCATCATATGAAGTGCGAGACTTGTGGTGTGAACCAGAGTGATGAGTATTGCTCTTTCTCTTGCGGTTCTCCACTTGCTTGTGCTTCCCCTCCAAGATCTTGGCCTTGTCCATAAGCTCCTGGAAAGTGGGGCAATAAACCACAAGTAGCTGTACTGAAAGCTCATCACTGAGGCCATCCAGGAATCTCTCCCTCCTTTTTGCATCAGTGTCAACATCCTCAGGTGCATAATAGGACAGGTTGTTGAACTCCTCAATGTACTCGGCCACGGTGCGATTGGTTTGGCGCAAGTTGCGGAACTCCTTCCTTTTCAGGCTCAGAACTCCTGAAGACACGTGGTTGGTCCTCAAACCTTCCTCAAACATTGCCCAAGTCACGGTATCCAGCGGGTGGGTGATCTGAAATGTGTCCCACCAAGAAGCGGCTGGTCCCTCCAGTAGGTGAGCGGCAAACCTCACCTTCTCAGCATCAGTGCATCCAACAGTTACTAGATCCTTGTTGACTGAACGCAACCAGTCGAGAGAAACCATTGGTTCCGTTGCAGTAGAGAACTTAGCTGGCCTTAACCTCAGAAATCTGGTGAGAGCATCTCCCTGAGGCTGATTGTTTCCATTGTTGGTGTTCTGATTTGCCATGAACTGAGTCATCACTTGGGTCAGCTGTGCCTGAGCTTCCATGAGCTGCTCCATCTCAGTGGGGTGACGGCGGGGAGGCATTTGCGGTTCAGCATAGGTAAGTTTAGAAAGAATCAACTACGGTAATAGGATTCTACCCATGCATATGATCAAACAACAACAAACAATAGCAGACAATCACAAGCAAGCAACACATCAACAAACAAGTGATCCAGCAACATCCCAGGGGTTATCCTAGCAGTATATACCTACTGAAATAGTTTTACAAGAGTTGTCAATGGTTAACTAAACAATAGATCAACTAATCAACAAAACAACAATTCTGCCAAAACAGTCCAGCAGCGTTCATGAATTTTTCCGCCTGACTTAAACTCGTCAGAAAATTTAGCTGATTTTTGTGCATATGACACAGAGAGTTTCGCATCA
The DNA here is from genome assembly GCA_916181665.1 of Avena sativa. Taxonomy (NCBI): domain Eukaryota; kingdom Viridiplantae; phylum Streptophyta; class Magnoliopsida; order Poales; family Poaceae; genus Avena; species Avena sativa. Next base: position 176,818,614 of record OV702284.1, on the reverse strand, counting down.
GCCCAATTGTTTTCAGATTTTTCCAAGTTACCAGAAAAATATGAAAAATCGTGCAGTACTACTGTATCAGCAGAAAAACTACAGCGAAAATAACACAGATGATAACCAAATTGCCATAACTCTTTCATATAATTCGCACAAATAATTCCTGGGATATTGGAGTACACAAATAAGTAACTAATCACTCTTAAACTAACACGAACTAAGCTTCACAACGATCGAGACTAATCTTAACAAATTTGCCTAACGAGGACTAATTGGTGGACTTCTATCTACTTCTTGAAGAGATTGAGGTAGGACCTTGCGGTCATGCGTTGGCGCTTCGGCTCGCGGTACAACCATGGCGGCGGAGTGTACACCTCTCCTGAATCATCACTTGAGATCTCAAACTCCACCTCTTCTGGATCCTCCTCTTCTGCTTCACTCTCAGCTGCAACTGCAACAGCTTCATCTCCTCCACCATCATCGTTTCCATCATCGTCATCCTCGTCCTCATCATCATCATCATCTACACTGTCATCATCATCCCCATTGTTGCCATCATCTCCATTGTCATCATCAGAGGGTGGATTCAGCTGTGCTTGGAGAGCGGCAATCTGGGCTGTCATAGCTTCAATGGTTTGGTCCCTTTCCTGGACGGTCCCTTGCAACTGTTGTATGTTCTGGGTGTCCTCTTGCACAGTACCATGAAGATGAGCTATGGTTTCATCTCTGGCTATCAGTGAATTCTCCAGAACTCCCACAGCTTCTTGCAGGGTGTCAATCTCCTGTCCTTGGACCACCATACCATTGCTAGTAAAATCTGCAATCTCTTTTATCATCCTCACCTTCTCTGCTAGAGCTCCATTCTCCCTTTCCATGTCCTCTATGTGCCTCCGACGGGGCGGCATGTTGTTTCTGTCGCCCGGGGTAACCACAATGTTCCCATCTTCATAACGCCTTACATAGTCACGGTAGGGTGAATCTGCTGGTAGTAGGTGTCGGACATTATGGCACTGGCGAGACAGGGCTTCATGTATGGCCAAGTTGATTCCAAGTCCCCAGTTGCAGTATGTCTTGGTGTAGACCAAGTGCGTGGGGTTTGTCAAGACGGCATCTCTGAATATGAAGGTAGTGATCTCCCATGCATCCTCTCCATATCCATAGGTGTACAGCCTTCTTCCCTTGAACATAGGCAGTGGCAATCCCAATGACTGAGAGAGCTGAGCTAACTGCCTTGCAAAGGGCCTTGGTGACTCCATGGTGACATACTCAGTCCTGACGTCTCCCATCTATCATGTAAAAGAGGAAAGTGTGAGAATAGCATATGGTAAGAATTTTACGAGGGTGAAAGGCATAAGAGGAAAGACAGAGTTAATATAGGCTTAATAATTCTATGGCTTCCTAATCCAATCCTAGGTCACGATCCTACAGTAGACACACGGGCTCTGATACCATCCTGTAACACCCCGGTTCTGAAAAGACCGTGGCCTCTATGCGACATGCCAATCCCTGGATCGTTTCATTGGCCCACAATAGAGTAAGATTGATAACATAGCAAAATATCCGTGTATCATAGATAACGAAGATCTAGAGTACCATTATTACAATAAAAGCTTAGCACAAAGCTAGCTCAAATTATTCAGGTAGCAACATAAATAAGATAAATCCTCCATTCTTCAAATTGCCCACAAGTGAACAAGTGCCGAGTGGAGTACCGTGGCCTATAACGATCAATCAGAATCGGAATAACCTGCAACATGAAACGTAGCAGCCCCGAAGGGTCAATACATGGAATGTATGGCAAGTAGAGCTAGTAATGGAGACAATAGTACTAACATCTACATGCATATTTGGCAATTGGAGCTGTGTCTGGCTTGCATTTGCAAATACATTTGTCCTACTTTCATAAACAGTTTTGATTTTCTTTGAAAAGATCCCAATTAAGTTAACACAACAATGTTAAAGCAATTATGAAATTAGAATGAGCGAGAAACATGTCATGGAATCAATATCTAGCAACTCAGTTGTCCATAACCGGGGACACGGCTAATCGATTAGTTTATACACTCTGCAGAGGTTAGTACACTTTACCCATGTGACTTGGCCAGCCCATCTCGTACCATCACTCTCATTTTGGGTGATGATAGGGAGAAGACCAAGAAGAGACTTTTCGGGAAGTAGCTCCTCAATCCCGACGCGTACCGGTCCAACCTACCAAAATTCTACATCTCTGGATACGCGGGTTCGAGTTACCACAACCTACTAAGTCCAACCAACCGCCCATTTCATTATTGGCACATGGTTGTACACGTAAGCTACACAATAAAGAAGCCAATCAATTTCTCTCGATACCTGGGTGCCTTTCCACAATGAAACCACCAAAAATTATCAATACCATCACACCCAGGGGGTTCATTGATTAAGTTGTTTTTAGTTTTCACAAACCAATACTTTGAGAAAACAAGTATCAATGATGTACCCAGCCCTTGTTCAACATAGCTTGGCTAAGCACATCTACCATCGGTGTTTCATCTACAAGGAAGGCCCTACCACATAATAGGACATAGCATAGCGATAGTATCATCCTACACATGCATCTACAAAATACACGACAATGCATTGAAAATAGTAGGACGATATCATGAACAAAGTAGCATCTACTTGCCTTGGTTGTAGCGGTCGGAAGAACAATCCACACACGAGCAAGCGTTGCACTCGTCACAATCTACACGATACAATTGCATTCATAAACAAACAATCCACAAGCATATGCAACAAATATGATGCATGAATGCAAGAACGACAAGTGCGTTGGTGCTACAGCTTCACCACAACATACTATTCCATAATACTACCGATTGCATGCATGGAAAATAGTTTTAGCGCTAGGAAAACTATTAAGCAAAAGTAATGCTACAAACTAGAGCTAGAACTTAAATAATTCGCTACCGGTAGTGTACTGTTTGTAAAATCTTGGGAAAATTCTACTGCATAGGCATCGCTGATTAGAAACAGTACCAACTGGAATTACTCAAAAAGGAATTGTAAAACTCCCCGAGTAATTAAAACACTGCAGAAAGCCACTAGACAGTTTCTGCAGAAGTTTTTACTGTAAGCCTACCTTTTTAATTCACGATGAGATTCCCCTCGTTCCACTGAATCCAGGGACATATCATACGCGATTTTTGGAGCTACGGATCTTCTTCTACGAATTTATTACTCCAAAAAGGCCACTAACTAGTTTGATTAAACTGTACTAAACCTTGCAGCAAAAGCCTGAACCAAAGGTACAGCAAGATTCTACGCGACTCACTGAATCTACACATATTTTATTTGCAATTTTTGGCCAAGCGGTTTAATTACTACGCAATTTACAAAATTCTACCGAAATCTGTCAACTAAAAGGATTAACGAAATTGACCAGTCAATTGTGTCTGTTGACTGGTCAAAGCGTCTGCTGACTGGGCGCTGACTGGGCGTCTGACTAGTCAACGCCTGAGTCTGACCGGTCAACTAACGATCTGAGCCGCCGATCTGAGATCTGACGGTGGCTGCTGTGTTACCGGAAACAAGCGGCGAAACGGACTCCGGAAGGTGCGGCGAGTTCCGGACGGCGGTGTCGATCAAATCCGGCGACGTGGTTCTTCCTGCACGGACGTACACGGTCAACGAATGGGTCAAGAAAATTAACGCGGCGCGCGTACGTGCGTGTATGCGTGCACGTGTAGGTAGACGCGCACGCGAAGACACGCTATATCGCATGCGGTATCGCGTGCGTGCGTGTGTGTGTGCGCGGCGCAGCGGCTCACGCAACGAGGCGGCGCGGCGCGCTGCAGCGAGCAGTGGCGGCGGTCGCGGCTCGCGCGGGCGGGGCGGCGGCATGGCAGCGCAGGCGGCGATGCGGGGGTCCGCGGGGGAGTCGGCGTGGCGCGGCCGGTGCGGAAGGCGGCGGCGGGCGCGCGGGTGCTCGCGGGGCGGCGGCGTGCTGCGAAGGGCGGCGAGGCGGGCGGCCGAGGCGCAGGCGACGGCGGCGGTGATGGTGCGGCGCAGGCGGCGGTGATCCGCGCGGAGAGGGGGAAGAGAGGGAGAGGGCGGCGTAGGCGGCGAACCTGGCGGCGGGGTGGCGTCGGCCAGCGGCGGCCAGGAGGCGGCGGCGGCTCCTCGGGCGGCGTGCGCGCGCATAGGAGGCGGTGGCGGCGCGATCTCGGGAGGCGTGCGCGCAGGAGGCGGGGTCGGCGCAGGTGGGAGTCAGGCACGGGAACCGAGGTCCTGGTGGGGTCTCCTTTTGTGGCCCTCTCGCGGAAATACATACAGATTCGGTCCGGAGTTGGACTAGAATTCGGAAATCGGTCCAGATTTTCGGACCGTTTTCCGGCGGTTTACTAAAACGGCCGAAGCTTTTCCGTACGAACTCCGATTCGAGCGATTCTCGCGCCTACGGGTTCGTGTCGTCGAGGGGAACAACCTAGCGTCAAGGCTTGAGCGAAACCTTGAATCTACAGGGGTGGTTGTCGCAAGTCCTACTAAAGCTTCCCGCAGGAACCTCGTGGTGAAACAAAATAGGGTTTTGAAGGTGGCGTTTCGCCGAACCTTTTCACTCGACGGTTTTGCATGGAAAAGCATGATGCAATGATATGAATGATATGCAAGACCAAATCTAAAATTTGGGATGTGACAAAAGTCATAGTTAATTTCACAAGTCATTTTGAAAACATCTGACGACGGAACAGTATGGCCAATCCAACTGTCCATAACCGCGGACGCGGCTATTCAAATAGTTTGACACTCTACAGAGGTAGTACACTTTCACCACAACATTCGATACATCCGTCAGGAACAATCATGAATCACCATACTCAGTATGCGGATAATCAATCCTAACTTTTCAATTACACACCCTAGTATAGGCACCTCCCCTATGAGTTTGGACTCCCAACCATGACCATCTGTCATCTTGGGAACTGCACAAGTGGACAATCATAACGAGGTAGCCTCAGCTCAAACCTCTTCCGCAAGGGAATCCATACTAAGATATATATAAGTTTTCAGTCAAGCCCTACCCAAATTCGGGTATTGTGGTTGTACGGTAAAATTGAAATGGTATCGCATCCGAACCCAACCATCAATTTTATAAAGGGCTAAGTCTCATACCTCAACATTTTCATCATCAAATCATCTGGTGTTCATAACACATGTCAAAACACTTCATTAGAATGAATCATCATTCGAAGGTTTTCATCATCATTTTAACGAAGTATTCCCATCTAAAGTGATCAACTTTTATGCTTAGCACTAGCCACTAAATTGGGGGTAATCACTAATGAGGGGTGCTAATCAAGTGTGACTATCTAAATCTAGATCTCATGCCTTAGTATGACATCTAGTTCTAGCTAACTTAGTCCAAGTTTTATGCTCTTTATGCTACCTATAATAACTTTCCAAAAAATCCCAAGTTACTAAGTAAAAGTAATAAAGAGCTTTGATAAAAAATAAGAGAATAAATCTTGCAAGTAAAACTGGGATTTGGTATAATCAAGGTTGCATAACCAAAGTATGCCTAATGCATCTAGTTGGCATAGTTATCATGCAAGTGTTAGCTTGCAAGTTAACTTGTAATGTGGGGCTTGCAAGTATTAGATTTCATAGGTAACATGCAAGTGGTAGATTTCATAGTGTAGCTTGCCTTGATTGGTGCAGTGATTGAAGTTCTCTTCTTCTTCTTCGTAGTCCCCCTCCTCTTCGTATCCTTGGTCGATACTAGCGTTTATAATACGAGGTACACAATCACCAAGCAATACTTAACTACTTCTATTTGGCACACAAAGGTTCACACGAGATGATCTAGCATCATCACAATCATCACATAAAATAAAGACCTAGTCTTATTTATTTTATTTTAGAAAAGTTATTTCTACTCATTGAAAAACTACTTAAGGTTTAATATTCTCCAATTAAAATATGGGATCATGTTGACACATGTCATCACCACATATTTTAATACTTGGGAATGTGATTTAAAGTGGTGTCACAATTTAATAAGGTTTAACATTATTATTTTAAATAATTAAAGTGACTAGAAATGCCTATGGGGCATTCTTTTAATACTTGTCCGAGATCACTGCATGTAAACCTAACTATTTTTACATATTCTGAAAGATCTGGTCAAATGTGATTTTTGAGAGTTGGAATCAACTCAAAAGCATTTATAGTTGATTTTTGAAAAATGTTTGAATGCAGAAAAGTCTCTGCCTTGTTATTTTTGGTATAGGTGATCTATAATTGCAAATGGTTTGATTCCAACGGGATTGGATTAATAATTTCAGTACCTTTCTAGAAAAATTGGTTTCATGCAATTTGGTTAAGTAAAACTCTCTAAATTTATTTTTGAATCTACTGACAGAACTAGGTTTGAACTAAATTGGAAAATCTATATTTGAATTACTGGGCTAAGCGCGGGAACAAAACTGGGCCGGCCCAAGTGCACAGCGCGTGTGCAGCGGGCTGCTACTAGAGGGGTCCCAGCGGACTCTAGCTACGCGAAATAGTAAGTTTCCCTCTGGGCCTTACGATTAGAATCTGATCTAACGGCTGAGGTTCATCGTCGACGACGAACAGCTCCGGCGAGGTCTAAACCCTAACACGGCGGTGGGGGTCGTGTGAGGCTCACCAGGGCTCCAACTAGGGTCGGCGTTGGGGGTGAACGGTGGTCATGGCGGATCTTGGGGTGGCTCCAATCAACGGCTCCGCTCCTCCTCAGCAGCGGCAGACTCCAGCCATTCTGGCGATGCAGAGCTCGACTTGCTCCGGGGAAGGGTCAGGGGTGTTCTGTGAGGAGTGGGGAATGAGGTGGTGTGCAGAATTGAGGCGGGGGTGGCCTCCTTTTATAGTCGAGCGAGAGGGGCAGTGCGGCATGGTCGGAGCTCGACGGGGTCGATGGCACAGCGAGCTATTGGCATGGCGAAGGGCATAGGCTGGTGCGTGGTCTCCTAGCGATTCTCAAGGACTTAATGGCGCTACAAGGGGTGGTCGAGGTTGGTCGGAACGGTTCGATGCTCTGAGCGGCACCGACGGCATTTTTAACGACACATAGTTGCTACGGGTCACGTGGCGGCGAAAGGGGATGTCAATGGGTTAGCTGGTGTCGCGGTGAGTGCAGGCATGCGCGGCGGGGGCGAGGCGCGACGTGTACGCAAGTGTCGTTCGCGGCGCTCTGGCGTGCTCTCGGCATGGTGCAGAGAGAAATGGGCGCGGATGTTCCCAGTGGTCCAGGGCCTGGCTGTGCTCAAAGGCTGGACAGGGGTGGCGGTGGACGGTGAGCTTCCTCCTGGACATCGTGGCTGGGCGTGGCGTTGCCTCCTGCTAGCTAGCCATGGTCGGCCGATAATGGGGGGATCAGGTGGCTTGGCACTGGTGCAAGGGGTAGCTTGCTATCTTGTGTCAATGCAGTGTGGTCACTGGGGGAGACAAGGGCAGAGATTTGGGTGAAATAGGGGAACAAATCATTGATCAAAAACAGTGATAGTTAGGCAGGGTTTACTGTGATCACCAAGTTTTTGACAAAATGGCCGCATGAAATTTTGTTTGGAATTTTTGAATGAAATTTGGTGAGTTCTCTGGTCATATGCTTGGTGGTCTCTGGTTGCTTGGGTTTTGCAAGGTGAATTTGTTTGAGTGGTTTTTGAGAAATGGTGATCTTAGTACCTACACTTGATTCAATTTTGAATTGTCATTTGAATAGATTTGCAAAATGTTTTTGTTGGTTTACAAATTGGGCTTAGGTTCCCTTTTACTTGTTCTAGCATGGGGTGAAAATATTTGGATTTGTTTCTATTAGAAAACTTGGACTAAAACACTCAAAGTGGTCTAGTGGTTAACTTTGGTCAAAATGACCATTTGCTTATATATTTTATTTTTGATTTTCTCTTTATTTGATTCTTCTTGGAAATGATTTAGATGATGTTGTTTTCATCTTTAAACCAATCCTTGCCATTCATAACAATCAAACATGGCATTGCAAGCATTCATGCATTCATCACACACACACATGCATTCATATTGTTTTTAATTAACAAACGTTTTTGTTAACCCTAAACTTGGGTGATTGGAACTTGATAATCTTGATTAATATTTTTGGGGTGTTACAAACCTTCCCTCCTTAAACAAAATCTTGTCCCGAGATTTAAGAGAAAGAAAACTAGGAACTAAAGAGGTCTGGAAACTCAGTCCTAAGGTAATCTTCTCGCTCCCAGGTAGCTTCTTCTTTAGTATGGTTAGTCCACTGGATCTTGAGAAACTTGATACTCTAGGTTCTAGTGGTTCTGAAGGCTTCACCCAAAATACGAATGGGTACTTTAGGATATGTTAGGTCCTCATTGATCTCTATGGTTCTGTGATCAATATTCTTGAAAACTTCGGTCTTCTTCGGGACTTATAGGAATTTGCGAAGTAACAAGATAAGAAACAAATTATGCACGGCTAACATCTTCTCCGGCAGTTCCAGTTGATATGATACTTCTCCTCGTCGATTCAAAATCTTGAAGGGTCCGATATATCTGGGGGCTAACTTTCCTTTGAGTTGAAAATGTTGCATTCCTTTCAAGGGTGATACTTTCAGATACACAAAATCTCCGATGTTGAAGGCTAGGTCTCGACATCTCTTGTCGGCATAACTCTTCTATCTGGATTGGGCAGTCTTAAGGTACTCACGAATCTTGTGAACTTTCTCTTTGGCTTATCTTAGGATGTCCGGTCCGAAAATCTGACACTCTCCTACTTCCGACCAATTCAATGGGGTACGTCACTTCCTTCCATACATAAACTCAAATGGGGACATTTGCAAACTGGCTTGGTAACTGTTGTTGTATGAAAATTCTGTGAAAGTCAGAAAGCCCTCCCATTTTGATCCATATTCCAACACACAAGCTCTGAACATATCTTCGAGTATCTGGTTTACTCGCTTCGTTTGTCCATCGGTCTGCGGGTGATAAGCTGTGCTGAAATCCAGTCTTGTTCCTAATCCTTCTTGGACTTTCTTTCAAAATCTCGAGGTAAACTGGGTTCCTCGATCTGACACAATGTTCTTGGGGACTCCATGTAAACTGACTATCCTAGCAATGTACAACTAAGCTAGCTTCGAACTCTGATAAGTGGTCTTGACAGGTAAGAAATGAGCGACTTTGGACAGTCTATCCACTATGACCCAAATAGAGTCATTTCCCCTACTAGATGTAGGAAAACCGATGATAAAATCCATTCCGACTGAATCCCATTTCCATTCTGTAATCTGCAATGGTTGCAAAAGTCCTGCGGGTCTCTGATGTCCCGCTTTGACTCTGTGACAGATATAACATTTGGCTATGTAGCTTACGATTTCTCTCTTCATCTTATGCCACCAAAATTGCTCCTTCAAATCCTGATACATCTTCGTTCCTCCGGGGTGGATAGAATAAAGAGTATCATGGGCTTCTTTCAAAATAGCTTGCTTCAACTCTGAATCTGCTGGTACAAAGATACGTCCTTTGTACCTTCATCTTCGGTGAATCCGGATACCTTTCCTCTACCGATAAGACATTTGATTCCGTCGATACTAGCATTTCCTTTCTGCGCATCCTTGATCTGACTGATCAAAGTGGGTTGAAGTTCTATGCTAGCCAAAAATCCTTCACTTACTAGTTCCATTCTGAAATCTTCCAATTCCTTATGCAAACTTGGTTGCTCCTTCAGAATCATGGTGTTCAATTGACACAGCAATCTGCCAAGAGCATCTGCTACCACATTGGCATTGCCGGGGTGATAGTGAATGTCAAGGTCACAGTCCTTGATTAGCTCTATCCATCTCCTTTGCCTCATATTTAGCTCCTTCAGGGTGAAAATATACTTCAGACTCTTGTGATCGGAATCAATCTCACAATGGTTACCCATGAGGTAATGCCGCCATGTCTTCAAGGCTAAAACTACGGCTGCTAGTTCAAGGTCATGGGTAGGGTAATTCTTCTCATGTTGCTTCAGTTGTCGGTATAAATAGGATATGACTTTGCCTTATTGCATCAACACACATCTGAGACCAACCTTGGATGCGTCACAATACACATCAAAAGGTTTCTTGATATCCGGCATAATCAAGATTGGGGCTGAAATCAATCTCTTCTTAAGCTCTTGAAAACTTGCTTAACATTTGTCCGTCCATTCAAACTTATTATATTTCTTCAACAGTTGGGTCATGGGTCTTGCAATGCTCGAGAATCCTTCTACGAACTTCCAGTAATATCCCGCTAATCCAAGAAATGCAAGAACATGGGTTTGAGTGGTTGGGGCTTGCCATTCTTCCACATCCTTAACCTTGGCAGGGTCGACAGGAATTCCTCTTGCCGACACGATATGTCCGACGAATCCTACTTCCTTTAACCAGAACCCACATTTGCTAAACTTGTCATAGAACTGATGCTCACTAAGGGTTTCAAGGATGGTACTTAGGTGTAGCTCATTGTCTTCTTCTGATTTGGAATAGATCAGAATGTCATCAATGAAAACAACGACAAAATTATCCAGGAAGTTCATAAAAATCTTATTCATGAGGTTCACGAAATAAGCGGGGGCATTGGTTAATCCAAAAGACATGCGAGTGTACTCATACAGTCCATATCTGGTGGTGAAGGAAGTCTTTGGAATATCCTCTGCACGAATCTTGAGTTGATGATAACCAGTTCTAAGATCAATCTCAGAAGACACTTTGGCACTAGTCAACTAGTCAAACAGGTCTTATATCTTCGCAGTGGTTACTTGTTCTTAATGGTGAAATCATTCAGCTTCCAATAATCCATGCACAAACGGTTACCTCCATCTTTCTTATCCACAAACAAAACAGGTGATCTCCATGGCGACGCACTTGGTTGAATTAGACCTATCTCTAGCATACCATCCAGTTCCTTCTTTAGCTCCTCTAATTCCGACGGGTTCATACTATAAGGTCTATGAGCTATGGGTCCAGTTCAAGGGATTAGTTCAGTGATAAGCTCGATATCCCGATCTGGGGGCATACCGGGCAATACATCTGGGAATACGTCGGGGTATTCACATACTACTCTGACTTGGTCAATGGTTGGTTGGGATAGACTCTTGTTGCACTTGAATTGACGGGGCAAAGTTTCAGATACATGCTCTACTGATAATCCAGTGGTACTAGTCATGGTTATGGCTTTCTTGGCACAGTCGATTAATCCTTTATGTTTCGATATCCAATCCATTCCTAGTAATACTTCCAAACCTTTGGTTCAAAGTACTATTAGATTAATCTATTCCATGTATTCTGATAGGTACAACCTTGCAAATTTGTCTAGCTTTGGTGGTTGAACCAAGTAATTGAACTATCATAACATGCTTCATTTTTGTTGGTTGAATCTTACTAGTGCATGCAAATTCTTCTATAACAAACGAGTGCGATGCTCCAGAATCAAACAATACTCTTGCAAGTACCGAGTTAACACAAAAACATACCCAGCACGACATCTGGCGCTTCCTGAGCTTCTTCAGCATTCATGTGAAAAAGACGGTCGTTGCGGTTGAGTGAGTTCCCTGGGGCAAATCTTCTTCCAGGCTGAACACGGCGATGTTGCTGAGCTGGGGCATTTACATTGGTAGCTGCTGCAAGCTTCTTGGGGCACTCATTGGAAAAGTGACCCTTGACTCTGCATTCATAACAAGTAACCTGAGACTTGTATTTTCCTGCAACAGGCACATCATTTCTTCCAGTTCTTGGGGTAGTATTGGTGTTGTTGGTGTTGTTGTTGTTATTGAACTTGGGCAGTGCACGGTTGAAATTGTTGGAGTTGTCGGGGTTGTTGTGGTGGTTTCCTCCGGGCCTTGGGTTTCCTCCTGTAGGGTTTCGTAGCATGGAAAACAAAATTTTTCTATCGCATACAAACAAACAAGCCAAGATCTATCTACTAGATTGTAGCAACGAGTCGATGGAATAACTTACCCTCGAAGATTCCAAAGCGTTTAACGAGAGCGGATTCTCGTGGGTGATGTAGTCGTACTCTTCCCGATCTCAAGATCGTGTAGACGATCCTTCCGGCGCTGTGTTCCGGCAGCGCTCCCGCAGTCGGTCACACGTTCGGTACTCGACGAAGACCTTCCTCTCCCTTGTTCCAGCAGGCAGCGGAGGTTGTAGCACTCTCCTCGCGATTCCGGCAGCACAACGGCGTGGTACCGGAAGTAGAGGGGAGATCCCGCAGGGCTTCGCCTTAAGACGGAGCGAGTATGGTGGAGTATGAGAGAGAACTATTAGTGGTCTAGGGTTTAGACACACCAATTAGAAGGCTCTAAACTGAAGGCTAGGGAAATTAGAAGCTCTAAACCAAAACGGCTCTAAACCGGAGATTAGAGGATAGGAACTTGTGTGTCTAGAGGAGGAGGCCCTGCCCCTCCTCTTATAGGTGGGAGGTGCGGCCAAGGGGAGGGGAGTCCCTCCCCAAGTAGGCCTTGGGTGGCGCGCCGGCTTGGAGAGGAGACTCCTCCCCCAAGTCGGTTTCAACCACCTCTTGCTTGTTTCCCACAGTTTCCTGTTTTAGCCGTTTGACTTTCAAACTGGCCATTTGACTTTTCTGTTTTAGGATTCAATTTAATCCTTTATTTGGAACAGCAAGAACACTTAGTACATGATGCAATCATTCCAATATGTAATGACACATTCATGTACCCCTCCCCCTTCCCGGAGTGCCGGACATTCCGGAACCTTCTAGAACATTCCCGATGAAAACACCGGAATCATTTCCGAACTCCGAAACGGGACTTTCCTTATATGAATCTTATTCTCCGGACCATTCCGGATCACCTCGTGATATCCCGGATCCCATCCGAGACTCCGAACAACATTTGGTCTCTTTCTCATAATACCATAACTACTCAAAATAACGTCGAATCCTTAAGTGTGTCTCCCTACGGTTCGTGAATTATGCGGACATGATCGAGACAGTTCTCCGAACAATAACCAATAGAGGAATCTGGAAATTCATATGGCTCCCACATATTTCTACGATTACTTTGCGATCGAATGAACCACTTACATACGATACCAATTTCCCTTTGTCTCACGATAGTTTACTTATCCGAGGTTATGATCGTCGGTATCTCTGCATACCTAGTTCAACCTCGTTACTGATAAGTACTCTTTTCTCGTTCCCGTGATATGTGATCCCTTGTGAGCCAGTCACATGCTTGCAAGCTAATTGGATGACATTTCACCGAGAGGGCCCAGAGAATATCTATCTGTCATATGGATGGACAAATCCCACTCTTGATCCATGTGTCTCAACCAATACTTTCTGAATACTCAATGCCACCTTTATAGCCACCTAGTTACGGTGTGGTGTTTGATGTCATCAAAGCATCCATCCGGTAATGGTGATAGGCATGATCTCATGGTCGAAGGAATTAGGTTACTATGTATCAGAAAGCATATAGCAATTGAACTATTGAAATGACTTGATCTTTATGCTATGATTATCTATAGGAGTATGTCCACCATATCATTCTCCTAACGATACGATCTTGTTGTTTATAACATCTCAATGTTCATGATTGGGAAACCACAATCATTAATCAACCAACAAGCTAGTGAAGTATAGAGGCTATACTAGGGACTTCAAATTAAGTTTACAAATCACACAAGTATCAATGTTTCCTTGTTAATACTATTATAGCATGAATGTAAACATTTATCATAAACACAAAGATATAATAATAACTACATTTATTATTGCCTCTAGGGCATATCTCCAACAGTCTCCCACTTGCACTAGAGTCATCTAATCTAGATTACATGGTAATATACCGAACACCCATGGCAGTTTGGTGTTGGTCATGTTTTGCCCTCGGGAGAGGTTTAGTCAACGGATCCGCCACATTCAGATCTGTGTGTACTTTGCAAATATTTATTTCCCCATCCTGGATATGTTCTCGAATAGCGTGAAAACGTAGCTTGATGTGCTTCAGCTTCTTGTGTGACCTTGGTTCTTGCGCATTGGCTATGGTGCCCATGTTATCACAGTAGATAGACATTGGGTCCAGCGCACTAGGAACCACACCCAGCTCTGTAATGAACTCTTTCATGCATATCGCTTCTTGTGAAGCCTCCGAAGCAGCCATGTATTCCGATTCAGTTGAAGATCTCGCCACAACGCTTTGCTTTGCACTCCTCCAGCTCACTGCTGCACCATTCAAAATAAATACGTATCCAGATTGTGATTTAGAATCATCCGGATCGGTGTTCCAACTAGCATCGGTGTAACCATTAACAACGAGCTGTTCATCACCTCCATAAGAAAGAACCATATCCTTAGTTCTTCTCAAGTACTTAAGGATGTTTTTGACCGCTGTCCAATGATCCACTCCTGGATCACTTTGATATCTGCTAGTTAAACTAACAGCATATGCAATGTCGGGTCTAGTCCATAGCATGGCATACATTAGAGATCCTATGGCTGAGGCATAGGGAGTCTTACTCATCCTTTCTTTATCTCCTGCCGATGTCGGACTTTGAGTTTTACTCAAGATCGTATTGGGCAACATGGGCAAGAACCCTTTCTTGCTTTCTTCCATTCCAAACCTCTTTAGAACTTTGTCCAAATATGTACTCTGTGACAATGATATTTGGCGTTTCGATCTATCTCTATAAATCTTTATGCCTAATATGTAAGCTGCTTCGCCAAGATCCTTCATTGAAAAACTATTATTCAAATATTCCTTGACACTATTAAGAAGGTCTACATCATTCCCAATCAACAATATGTCATCCACATATAGTATTAAGAATGCTACAGAGCTCCCACTCACTTTCTTGTAAATACAAGCTTCTCCATAAGTTTGTATAAAACCAAAACTTTTGATCACCTTATCAAAACGTTGATTCCAACTTCGGGATGCTTGCTTCAATCCATAGATGGACCGTTGAAGTTTGCATACCTTGTTAGCATCTTTAGGATCGACAAAACCTTTGGGTTGCATCATATACAACTCTTCATCAATATCTCCATTGAGGAGTGTTGTTTTGACATCCATCTGCCATATCTCATAATCATAATATGCAGCGATTGCTAACATAATCCTCACAGACTTTAGCTTCGCTACCGGTGAGAAAGTCTCATCGTAGTCAACTCCTTGAATTTGTCGAAACCCTTTGCGACAAGTCGAGCTTTATAGACAGTAACATTACCATCAGCATCTGTTTTCTTCTTGAAAATCCATTTGTTCTTGACAGCCTTCCGGCCATCCGGTAAGTCCACCAAAGTCCATACTTGGTTTTCGTACATGGATCCAATCTCGGATTTCATGGCTTCTTGCCATTTATTGGAATCTGGGCTCATCATCGCTTCCTCATATGTCTCGGGGTCATCGGTGTTATCCACCAACATGACATTCATAACGGGATTGTCACATCCCAAGATTTTTCAAATCTTGTAATGTGAAAATAAATTAATAAAATAAAACTTTATTTGATTTTCAGAGCCAGAAGAAAACTTTTTGAATTTAAATGGAACCTCAAACCCATTTGAATCAAATAAAGTCCTAAAGGGATTTAAAAGGATAAACATTTTAAATAAAGGAAAATAAAATATTTTGGTACTACTATTATAGATCTTTTAATAAAAGATTTTGTTTTCAAATGAAATAGAAGTTTTATAAATAAAAGAACATTTTATAAAACCCAAATTAAACCTTGACCAAACTTTGGAATTAAAACATTTTGTTTTGAATAAAAATAGTAAAGGTTTATTTAAATAAAATAATGAGGATTTAATATCCAATTTTTATTTAAGTAAAGGCTTTTCCCATTTTAAATAAACACCAAAACTTATTATTTTGTTTTAAATAAGTTTCTAAGTATTTTATATTCACAAATAAAACCTATTAAAGTGTTTAGACTTTATTTTAGGTTTCAAAATAAATATCTAAATAAAACAAATCCTATTTGATTTAATAATGAGGGTCTATTATATTTAATTAATAATGGACTCTAAAATAAAATGTTATTTTGTTTTAAAACAAATTTCCAAATATTATGTACTTCTCAAATTAAACCTACTAATTTGATTTTGAAAATATTTAAGTTTCAAATGAAGATTTTATTAATAAAATCAAACCTTATTTGATTAATAAACCTTGGCCCATTTTATTTAACTAATATTGGACCCTTTAGCAAAAATGTTATTTTGTTTTAAACAATCTCCAAGTATTCTTTATTTACAAATGATACCTACTGGTTTGGTTTGGGAAAATATTTTGGAATTTAAATGGAGATTTATTAAATAAATCATATCATATTTGATTAAATAACTATGATCTATTTTATATTAAATAGATCCTAAAAAGAATGAAAATATTATTTTATTTTGGAGTATTGGATTATGTTGTTGAACAGAACCAAAAACACAATGCAAAGTTTAATGATTGTTTGAATTGTTTGAAATATTTGAATGCTTGAATAATTGTTTGAAATAACAAAACAGGAAATAGAAATAGAAAAAGAAAAAGAATTAGACAGAAAAAAATAGAACAGCCCAACAATCTGGCCCAACTAACCCAGCAGCAGCCCACCTAGCCCACCTGTTCCTTCCCCGAACCGTTTTCCTCACACTCAGGAAACTACCCGCAAGGAGACTGACAAGTGGACCTCCTCCTCTCTTCTTTTTCCACTGACGCAACGGCCTCACTCCACTGTTCTCCTTCCCCACTCCCACGACCCGTTCTTCCTCCCTTCGCCACCGTTGCAGGCTATTGATTCGTGGCTTGATTACGCCTTAACACGGCCACCATAACTCGCCGCGATCAAGCACACTTAAGCGCCAGCGCCTTCTCCTCCATTTTCCCCAGACGCCCCTCCTCGACACGCCCCCAGGCCGGAGAATTTTGCCCAGCACTTCCTCTGTCCCCGACGACCGTTCTCGCCGATTCCGGCCAACACACTCCACCTCCTGCCTTCCTATGCAACCTAGCAGCCTCCCCACTCTCTGGAGCATCTCCTAGTACACTTCGTTCAACCGCGGGCGCCCCAGGAAGCCGTCTTCGACAAAAATTCTGAGCGCCGCCGTCTGTCTCGCCTCCGTCGAGCTCCTTCGGTAATTCTAGACCACCCCGACCCCTTCCGTTCACGCACACATCTTTGCCATGGTCTTGCGCAGCTAACCCCGTCCTCCGTTTGTCTTCTCGTGGACCACAGCCTCGTCTTCGACCGTGGACAGAACCGTCCGTCGCCGTCCACTACTCCGGCGAGGAATCGCGGTAGAACCCGAGCACCCCTCGACGGACCAGTCCCACGTTGAGCATCAGCGTCGCTCCACTAACCCGGTGAGCACACTCCCCCTCTGCTTCGCTTCCTGTATCGCCAGCGCCGCCGTGAAACAGAGTCGCCGCCGCCAGCAGCCGTCGCAGCGCCGCCCGACTATGGTCGAGCACGCTAGCACCGTCCGATCTAGATCGCAGCGTCACGATAGATTCACTTAACCGAAGGGGTATCGAGCAATCTGTGCCGCACGACCCAACTTAAATCCAACGGTTCGCAACGTGATCCTCACTGAACCGGTATCAGCCAGTGAGATAGCGACGCGTGGCAGGATCTGTTTTAAAACAGGATTTGAAAAACAGATTTAAGTAGCAATTTGAAAACCCTATAACTTTCAAACCACACGTCCAAATTTTGCAAATTTTATATCAATGGATTCAGGAGAACAAGCCCTAGCCAACTGTGGCCTTAGTTTAGAAAATAGTATATGTTAGTTTGTTTGAATTTGCAGAAACATTTGTATGCTTGTTTAGAGTATAAAAATGGTTTAAAAATGATTTTTGAATTAAAACCTTTGCAAAATGGTTTGTTGTGACCCTACTGACCCTAGGAACCAACCCATGGTTTTGAAAGTAAATTTGGAAAAGATTAGAATGGATTAATTAGTTTAGTCCATTTCTAGCCAAAGAAAAATAATAAATTTGGTAAAGAAAATGTTTTTGTAAAGAAAACTTTGAGAAAATGGTTTGACCAAACCTACTGACCAAAAAACACCAAGTTTTGCAATAGCAACTCATTTGGTGAACCCTATAGGCTAATGCCTTAATAAAAATATTTCTACACCACATAAGATAACACCTTGTTTTGAAAATGGTTTTAAAGTGAAACCTTTTTGCAAATGACTTGGCCACTTTAGGAAATGACCATTAGATGTACCCAAATGACTATGACCCACTAGGAACCACTTTTTCAAACAAAACAAAGCTTGGCATGCTTGCATGCATTTCTTTGACTTTGTTATTTATGTGTGTTGTTTTGCTTGATTGGTAGATTGAGTTTGTGCCTTGCTTGATTGATTTGTAGTGACTTGAAGAGTGTGATTGTTGCAAAGATCAAGAAGTGAACCTATACTCTACCAAAAAGGCAAGTGATGCTTCATACTTTTTGTCCCATTACTTTCACTATGCATTAGTGATTTTGCTAAGTAAAACTTGCATGGATTTTGCTAAGTATGAACCTTGCTATAGGAAAACCTAGTAGATGAATCCTTAGTAGGATTTTCCTAAGTTAAAGATTCCTATTACTACCAGGCTTAGCCTAGCTAATAGAAAACATGGGTGGAAAATATATTCACACTATGGAAAAATATTCTAAGTCTGAGGACTTATGTTTTTGTTTAATAAAACAACTAAGTTAATGAATCCCCTGGGTGGAATGGGCTTGCTTGGTGGAGAATGGTTGAGTGGTTCACAATGCCATGGGCTTGGATTGTGTATCTCACTTGTGGAATGCCACCCAGGAAACAAAGGGATTTGAGATGTCAAATGTTGAGAAGCTTCAAGTGCAACCACTTGGCAATATGGGCTCTGCCATGATCATATAGGTTGTAAGAACTTAGCCATATGGACAGTGGGTGGTAGTGTTTGATAGGTTGGAACGCGTCCATTTTGGTCTAAGGGAAAGCTTCTGAAAGATCTTGTCTTGGGAAACCAAGTCTTCTGGGGAAAGTGCACCACCTCTGCAGAGTGTAAAATCTAAGTACTTAGCCATGTCCCTGGTAAAGGACAATTTGAGCATCAAGACATGGAAGCAATCAAGAATCTCATCATTCCAATTTCTAAATTAAAATCTTGTGGTTTGAACAAGGGTTGTTTGAATTCTTCAATCATTGATGGAGAGATGGCTTGGTACAAGGATCTTGAAATCTTTGATTGAGGAAATGATTTTGTCAAGCAAAAACTTAGTATTTTTCAAAATGATAAGAAAAATCTATTTTGAGCAATGCAAGCCTCAACTCCACTTAGCCAAATGCATATAGATGTTAGACTCCACTATACTACCATAGTATCACTTGCCAATACAATTCAAATGTATTGACCCTTTGTGGCTGTAACTTGTATGTTGCAGGTTTGATTCATTTTAGTGAAGATTGATTGTTTAGGATTACAAAGTCTACAACCAACATCTGCCTGTGGCACTTTGAAGATGAAGGACCCATGCTTATAGTTATTCCGCTGCAATGTAATGTAATAGCCATATGAGCTATGAAAGATGTAATAAAATTTATGTTATTCCTGGTTATAAAGTTATATTATGACCTTTGTTTCTTGATATTACATCTTAACTGTGGATGCTAGCTATTGATCCAGGGACTAGCATTGCAATCACAGGGATCCTTTCCTTTATAAAGGAGGGGTCTAACAGATGGTATCAGAGCATTGTGTTGCCTGTAGGATTTGTAAACCTAGGATTGGACAAAAACCCTTAGAAAAATAGGAGTTGTTTTGTTCCAAAAACTTATTTACAAAAACTTGTAAGCTCTTTACTCAACCATTTTGGTTTCAACTCTACATCTCTTCTACTTCAACTTGATGGAAAAACCTACCCCATGGCCCAAGACTACACCATGTGCAAAGGACTACTTCAACTTCTTCAACTCTAATGACTTCAACATCTTCAGCATATTCACCAAGGACTTCCAACTTGGAAACTACTAAGGACTAAAAATGAGACAAGGAAATCCTACTCAAGATTTAGAGACTAAGGGAATGCAAAATAAGAAGAAACCATCAACAACTTGAAGTATTGCAACCAAGAGCTTTTCTCAAGGAAACCATGGTCTCAAGTAAGAAGAATCATGAAGGAAGGAAAGATCACAAGTGAACCATATAGATGGACCACCATATTCTAGTTAAGACAAAACCACCAACTTATGTGGTGTAACAAAAATATTTGTTGCCTAAGTATGTGCTTGAACCTTGTTTGAGTGAAAAGTTTGTTTGTGATTGCATGCACATTGTTTGTGTGAATTGTGATGTGTGTGATTAGAAATATTCCCTTAGAAATATTCTTGCCTATTCTAAATCTCCCTTCAAACCCAAACAGATGACTACTCCAAAAGACTCCAAGGTTGATGACATCAACACCAACCAAGCTGATAGCATGAGAGAACTCATAGCAACCCAAAACCAGTTGAACCAAGAGACAACTCAGCTTTTAGCCAACAACAATGGACTAGACCCAGCCATACAAAGGATTTTGAATCTTCAATCCCAATTGTTGCAAGGACTCATTACTCAAATGATCAACATGAGAGAAAACCTTTCCCAAAGAGCTAATGACAACAAGGATGACAAAGATGCTATTCAAGAAAGAACCCAAGTTAGCAAAACTTGTGGAGACAAGGATCATACATCCAAGAACCAGGAGGATCAATGCCCGAAGAAGAGAGAAAGATCTCCCACCTATGAAGAATATGAACTGGAAGAACTCCTAGCTTTGGAGAGACCCAAGAAGAAGAAGAAATGCCCCAACCCTAACAAGAAGGACAAGATGTAAATTTTGTTTGAAAATTTTTAAGGGTGGTAGTACCCTAGTTGTTTTGAACTTGCTTGTAACCCTAGCCTCCCCAAATCTCGGGACGAGATTTATTTTAAGGGTGGTAGCCTGTCACATCCCAAGATTTTTAAAATCTTGTAATGTGAAAATAAATTAATAAAATAAAACTTTATTTGATTTTCAGAGCCAGAAGAAAACTTTTTGAATTTAAATGGAACCTCAAACCCATTTGAATCAAATAAAGTCCTAAAGGGATTTAAAAGGATAAACATTTTAAATAAAGGAAAATAAAATATTTTGGTACTACTATTATAGATCTTTTAATAAAAGATTTTGTTTTCAAATGAAATAGAAGTTTTATAAATAAAAGAACATTTTATAAAACCCAAATTAAACCTTGACCAAACTTTGGAATTAAAACATTTTGTTTTGAATAAAAATAGTAAAGGTTTATTTAAATAAAATAATGAGGATTTAATATCCAATTTTTATTTAAGTAAAGGCTTTTCCCATTTTAAATAAACACCAAAACTTATTATTTTGTTTTAAATAAGTTTCTAAGTATTTTATATTCACAAATAAAACCTATTAAAGTGTTTAGACTTTATTTTAGGTTTCAAAATAAATATCAAAATAAAACAAATCCTATTTGATTTAATAATGAGGGTCTATTATATTTAATTAATAATGGACTCTAAAATAAAATGTTATTTTGTTTTAAAACAAATTTCCAAATATTATGTACTTCTCAAATTAAACCTACTAATTTGATTTTGAAAATATTTAAGTTTCAAATGAAGATTTTATTAAAAAAATCAAACCTTATTTGATTAATAAACCTTGGCCCATTTTATTTAACTAATATTGGACCCTTTAGCAAAAATGTTATTTTGTTTTAAACAATCTCCAAGTATTCTTTATTTACAAATGATACCTACTGGTTTGGTTTGGGAAAATATTTTGGAATTTAAATGGAGATTTATTAAATAAATCATATCATATTTGATTAAATAACTATGATCTATTTTATATTAAATAGATCCTAAAAAGAATGAAAATATTATTTTATTTTGGAGTATTGGATTATGTTGTTGAACAGAACCAAAAACACAATGCAAAGTTTAATGATTGTTTGAATTGTTTGAAATATTTGAATGCTTGAATAATTGTTTGAAATAACAAAACAGGAAATAGAAATAGAAAAAGAAAAAGAATTAGACAGAAAAAAATAGAACAGCCCAACAATCTGGCCCAACTATCCCAGCAGCAGCCCACCTAGCCCATCTGTTCCTTCCCCGAACCGTTTTCCTCACACTCAGGAAACTACCCGCAAGGAGACTGACAAGTGGACCTCCTCCTCTCTTCTTTTTCCACTGACGCAACGGCCTCACTCCACTGTTCTCCTTCCCCACTCCCACGACCCGTTCTTCCTCCCTTCGCCACCGTTGCAGGCTATTGATTCGTGGCTTGATTACGCCTTAACACGGCCACCATAACTCGCCGCGATCAAGCACACTTAAGCGCCAGCGCCTTCTCCTCCATTTTCCCCAGACGCCCCTCCTCGACACGCCCCCAGGCCGGAGAATTTTGCCCAGCACTTCCTCTGTCCCCGACGACCGTTCTCGCCGATTCCGGCCAACACACTCCACCTCCTGCCTTCCTATGCAACCTAGCAGCCTCCCCACTCTCTGGAGCATCTCCTAGTACACTTCGTTCAACCGCGGGCGCCCCAGGAAGCCGTCTTCGACAAAAATTCTGAGCGCCGCCGTCTGTCTCGCCTCCGTCGAGCTCCTTCGGTAATTCTAGACCACCCCGACCCCTTCCGTTCACGCACACATCTTTGCCATGGTCTTGCGCAGCTAACCCCGTCCTCCGTTTGTCTTCTCGTGGACCACAGCCTCGTCTTCGACCGTGGACAGAACCGTCCGTCGCCGTCCACTACTCCGGCGAGGAATCGCGGTAGAACCCGAGCACCCCTCGACGGACCAGTCCCACGTTGAGCATCAGCGTCGCTCCACTAACCCGGTGAGCACACTCCCCCTCTGCTTCGCTTCCTGTATCGCCGGCGCCGCCGTGAAACAGAGTCGCCGCCGCCAGCAGCCGTCGCAGCGCCGCCCGACTATGGTCGAGCACGCTAGCACCGTCCGATCTAGATCGCAGCGTCACGATAGATTCACTTAACCGAAGGGGTATCGAGCAATCTGTGCCGCACGACCCAACTTAAATCCAACGGTTCGCAACGTGATCCTCACTGAACCGGTATCAGCCAGTGAGATAGCGACGCGTGGCAGGATCTGTTTTAAAACAGGATTTGAAAAACAGATTTAAGTAGCAATTTGAAAACCCTATAACTTTCAAACCACACGTCCAAATTTTGCAAATTTTATATCAATGGATTCAGGAGAACAAGCCCTAGCCAACTGTGGCCTTAGTTTAGAAAATAGTATATGTTAGTTTGTTTGAATTTGCAGAAACATTTGTATGCTTGTTTAGAGTATAAAAATGGTTTAAAAATGATTTTTGAATTAAAACCTTTGCAAAATGGTTTGTTGTGACCCTACTGACCCTAGGAACCAACCCATGGTTTTGAAAGTAAATTTGGAAAAGATTAGAATGGATTAATTAGTTTAGTCCATTTCTAGCCAAAGAAAAATAATAAATTTGGTAAAGAAAATGTTTTTGTAAAGAAAACTTTGAGAAAATGGTTTGACCAAACCTACTGACCAAAAAACACCAAGTTTTGCAATAGCAACTCATTTGGTGAACCCTATAGGCTAATGCCTTAATAAAAATATTTCTACACCACATAAGATAACACCTTGTTTTGAAAATGGTTTTAAAGTGAAACCTTTTTGCAAATGACTTGGCCACTTTAGGAAATGACCATTAGATGTACCCAAATGACTATGACCCACTAGGAACCACTTTTTCAAACAAAACAAAGCTTGGCATGCTTGCATGCATTTCTTTGACTTTGTTATTTATGTGTGTTGTTTTGCTTGATTGGTAGATTGAGTTTGTGCCTTGCTTGATTGATTTGTAGTGACTTGAAGAGTGTGATTGTTGCAAAGATCAAGAAGTGAACCTATACTCTACCAAAAAGGCAAGTGATGCTTCATACTTTTTGTCCCATTACTTTCACTATGCATTAGTGATTTTGCTAAGTAAAACTTGCATGGATTTTGCTAAGTATGAACCTTGCTATAGGAAAACCTAGTAGATGAATCCTTAGTAGGATTTTCCTAAGTTAAAGATTCCTATTACTACCAGGCTTAGCCTAGCTAATAGAAAACATGGGTGGAAAATATATTCACACTATGGAAAAATATTCTAAGTCTGAGGACTTATGTTTTTGTTTAATAAAACAACTAAGTTAATGAATCCCCTGGGTGGAATGGGCTTGCTTGGTGGAGAATGGTTGAGTGGTTCACAATGCCATGGGCTTGGATTGTGTATCTCACTTGTGGAATGCCACCCAGGAAACAAAGGGATTTGAGATGTCAAATGTTGAGAAGCTTCAAGTGCAACCACTTGGCAATATGGGCTCTGCCATGATCATATAGGTTGCAAGAACTTAGCCATATGGACAGTGGGTGGTAGTGTTTGATAGGTTGGAACGCGTCCATTTTGGTCTAAGGGAAAGCTTCTGAAAGATCTTGTCTTGGGAAACCAAGTCTTCTGGGGAAAGTGCACCACCTCTGCAGAGTGTAAAATCTAAGTACTTAGCCATGTCCCTGGTAAAGGACAATTTGAGCATCAAGACATGGAAGCAATCAAGAATCTCATCATTCCAATTTCTAAATTAAAATCTTGTGGTTTGAACAAGGGTTGTTTGAATTCTTCAATCATTGATGGAGAGATGGCTTGGTACAAGGATCTTGAAATCTTTGATTGAGGAAATGATTTTGTCAAGCAAAAACTTAGTATTTTTCAAAATGATAAGAAAAATCTATTTTGAGCAATGCAAGCCTCAACTCCACTTAGCCAAATGCATATAGATGTTAGACTCCACTATACTACCATAGTATCACTTGCCAATACAATTCAAATGTATTGACCCTTTGTGGCTGTAACTTGTATGTTGCAGGTTTGATTCATTTTAGTGAAGATTGATTGTTTAGGATTACAAAGTCTACAACCAACATCTGCCTGTGGCACTTTGAAGATGAAGGACCCATGCTTATAGTTATTCCGCTGCAATGTAATGTAATAGCCATATGAGCTATGAAAGATGTAATAAAATTTATGTTATTCCTGGTTATAAAGTTATATTATGACCTTTGTTTCTTGATATTACATCTTAACTGTGGATGCTAGCTATTGATCCAGGGACTAGCATTGCAATCACAGGGATCCTTTCCTTTATAAAGGAGGGGTCTAACAGATGGTATCAGAGCATTGTGTTGCCTGTAGGATTTGTAAACCTAGGATTGGACAAAAACCCTTAGAAAAATAGGAGTTGTTTTGTTCCAAAAACTTATTTACAAAAACTTGTAAGCTCTTTACTCAACCATTTTGGTTTCAACTCTACATCTCTTCTACTTCAACTTGATGGAAAAACCTACCCCATGGCCCAAGACTACACCATGTGCAAAGGACTACTTCAACTTCTTCAACTCTAATGACTTCAACATCTTCAGCATATTCACCAAGGACTTCCAACTTGGAAACTACTAAGGACTAAAAATGAGACAAGGAAATCCTACTCAAGATTTAGAGACTAAGGGAATGCAAAATAAGAAGAAACCATCAACAACTTGAAGTATTGCAACCAAGAGCTTTTCTCAAGGAAACCATGGTCTCAAGTAAGAAGAATCATGAAGGAAGGAAAGATCACAAGTGAACCATATAGATGGACCACCATATTCTAGTTAAGACAAAACCACCAACTTATGTGGTGTAACAAAAATATTTGTTGCCTAAGTATGTGCTTGAACCTTGTTTGAGTGAAAAGTTTGTTTGTGATTGCATGCACATTGTTTGTGTGAATTGTGATGTGTGTGATTAGAAATATTCCCTTAGAAATATTCTTGCCTATTCTAAATCTCCCTTCAAACCCAAACAGATGACTACTCCAAAAGACTCCAAGGTTGATGACATCAACACCAACCAAGCTGATAGCATGAGAGAACTCATAGCAACCCAAAACCAGTTGAACCAAGAGACAACTCAGCTTTTAGCCAACAACAATGGACTAGACCCAGCCATACAAAGGATTTTGAATCTTCAATCCCAATTGTTGCAAGGACTCATTACTCAAATGATCAACATGAGAGAAAACCTTTCCCAAAGAGCTAATGACAACAAGGATGACAAAGATGCTATTCAAGAAAGAACCCAAGTTAGCAAAACTTGTGGAGACAAGGATCATACATCCAAGAACCAGGAGGATCAATGCCCGAAGAAGAGAGAAAGATCTCCCACCTATGAAGAATATGAACTGGAAGAACTCCTAGCTTTGGAGAGACCCAAGAAGAAGAAGAAATGCCCCAACCCTAACAAGAAGGACAAGATGTAAATTTTGTTTGAAAATTTTTAAGGGTGGTAGTACCCTAGTTGTTTTGAACTTGCTTGTAACCCTAGCCTCCCCAAATCTCGGGACGAGATTTATTTTAAGGGTGGTAGCCTGTCACATCCCAAGATTTTTAAAATCTTGTAATGTGAAAATAAATTAATAAAATAAAACTTTATTTGATTTTCAGAGCCAGAAGAAAACTTTTTGAATTTAAATGGAACCTCAAACCCATTTGAATCAAATAAAGTCCTAAAGGGATTTAAAAGGATAAACATTTTAAATAAAGGAAAATAAAATATTTTGGTACTACTATTATAGATCTTTTAATAAAAGATTTTGTTTTCAAATGAAATAGAAGTTTTATAAATAAAAGAACATTTTATAAAACCCAAATTAAACCTTGACCAAACTTTGGAATTAAAACATTTTGTTTTGAATAAAAATAGTAAAGGTTTATTTAAATAAAATAATGAGGATTTAATATCCAATTTTTATTTAAGTAAAGGCTTTTCCCATTTTAAATAAACACCAAAACTTATTATTTTGTTTTAAATAAGTTTCTAAGTATTTTATATTCACAAATAAAACCTATTAAAGTGTTTAGACTTTATTTTAGGTTTCAAAATAAATATCAAAATAAAACAAATCCTATTTGATTTAATAATGAGGGTCTATTATATTTAATTAATAATGGACTCTAAAATAAAATGTTATTTTGTTTTAAAACAAATTTCCAAATATTATGTACTTCTCAAATTAAACCTACTAATTTGATTTTGAAAATATTTAAGTTTCAAATGAAGATTTTATTAAAAAAATCAAACCTTATTTGATTAATAAACCTTGGCCCATTTTATTTAACTAATATTGGACCCTTTAGCAAAAATGTTATTTTGTTTTAAACAATCTCCAAGTATTCTTTATTTACAAATGATACCTACTGGTTTGGTTTGGGAAAATATTTTGGAATTTAAATGGAGATTTATTAAATAAATCATATCATATTTGATTAAATAACTATGATCTATTTTTCAAAAACATCTGTTAAGAAAAATCTTAGTATTTTTCAAAATGATAAGAAAAATCTATTTTGAGCAATGCAAGCCTTAACTCCACTTAGCCAAATGCATATAGATGTTAGGCTCCACTATACTACCATAGTATCACTTGCCAATACAATTCAAATGTATTGACCCTTTGTGGCTGTAACTTGTATGTTGCAGGTTTGATTGATTTTATTGAAGATTGATTGTTTAGGATTACAAAGTCTACAACCAACATCTGCCTGTGGCACTTTGAAGATGAAGGACCCATGCTTATAGTTATTCCGCTGCAATGTAATGTAATAGCCATATGAGCTATGAAAGATGTAATAAAATTTATGTTATTCCTGGTTATAAAGTTATATTATGACCTTTGTTTCTTGATATTACATCTTAACTGTGGATGCTAGCTATTGATCCAGGGACTAGCATTGCAATCACAGGGATCCTTTCCTTTATAAAGGAGGGGTCTAACAGGGATCATACCAATCTGGAGTGGTACGAGTTCTCGTTGACCTCCGAGGCTCTGTAGCAACTTCAACCGAAGTTTCATGATCACCATCATTAGCTTCCTCTCTTATTGGTGCAGGCACCACAGGAACTTCTTCCGGTGCTGCGCTACTCGCAATTTCGAGAGAAGGTTCGACAACCTCGTCGAGTTCTACTTTCCTTCCAGTCACTTCTTTCGAGAGAAATTCCTTCTATAGAAAGGATCCATTCTTGGCAACGAAGATTTTACCTTCGGATCTATGATAGAAGGTATACCCAATAGTTTCCTTCGGGTATCCTATGAAGACGCATTTTTCCGCTTTGGGTTCAAGCTTGTCCGGCTGTAACTTCTTTACATAGGCTTCGCATCCTCAAACTTTAAGGAACGACAATTTAGGTTTCTTCCCAAACCATAATTCATACGGTGTCGTTTCAACGGATTTAGATGGTGCCCTATTTAAAGTGAATGCGGCTGTTTCTAATGCATAACCCCAAAATGATAGCGGTAAATCTGTAAGTGACATCATAGAACGAACCATATCTAAGAGAGTTCGATTACGACGTTCGGACACACCATTACGCTGTGGTGTTCCCGGCGGTGTCAATTGTGAAAGTATTCCGCATTTCTTCAAATGCTCGCCAAACTCGTAACTTAGATATTCACCTCCACGATCAGAACGTAGAAATTTAATATTCTTGTTACGTTGATTCTCTACCTCACTTTGAAACTCCTTAAAATTCTCGAAAGTTTCGGACTTATGTTTCATGAAATAGATATACCCATATCTACTCAAGTCATCCGTGAAGGTAAGAACATAACGATAACCACCGCGCGATGCTACACTCATTGGACCACACACATCGGTATGTATGATTTCCAATAAGTCCGTAGCTCGCTCCATCATACCAGAAAATGGAGTCTTAGTCATTTTTCCCATCAGACATGCTTCGCATCTTTCAAGTGATTCAAAATCAAGTGATTCAAGAAGTCCATCGGAATGGAGTTTCTTCATACGCTTCACTCCAATGTGACCAAGACGACAGTGCCACATATAGGTCGAATTATCGCTTGATTTCAAACGTTTAGCCTCAATGTTGTTGATATGTGTATTTCCACTATCGAGATTCAATAAGAATAGACCATCTATCAAAGGTGCATGTGCGTAAAACATATTACTCATATAAATCGAACAACCATTATTCTCGGACTTAAACAAGTAACCGTCTCGCAATAAACAAGATCCCGATATAATGTTCATGCTCAACGCAGGCACCAAATAACAATTATTTAAGTATAAAACTAATCCCGATGGTAGATGAAGGGGTAGCGTGCCGACCGCGATCACATCAACCTTTGATCCATTTCCCACGCGCATCGTCACCTCGTTCTTCGCTAGCTTCCGTTTATTCTGCAGCACCTGTTTTGAGTTACAAATATGAGCAACCGAACCAGTATCAAATACCCAGGCACTACTACGAGTACTAGTGAGATACACATCAATAACATGTATATCAGATATACCTTTCTTCTTGATGTTGCCGTTCTTCAGATCTGCCAAGTACTTTGGGCAATTCCGCTTCCAGTGACCTTCTCCCTTGCAGTAAAAGCACTCAGTATCAGGCTTAGGTCCAGCCTTGGTCTTCTTCGCCGGCGTGGTAACTTTCTTACCACCCTTCTTGAAGTGTCCCTTTTGCTTAGACTTGCCTTTCTTGAATTTGGTGGTCTTATTGACCAACAACACTTGGTGCTCTTTCTTGATCTCCACTTCTGCAGATTTCAACATGGCAAAGAGTTCTGGTAACGTCTTGTTCATGTTCTGCATGTTGTAGTTCATCACAAAGTTCTTGTAACTTGGTGGTAGTGATTGGAGGACACGGTAAATCCCCAAAGCATTAGGAATCACTATACCCAAGCTTTGAAGTTTGTTTGCGTGCCCAGACATCTTAAGCACATGCTCACTGACGGAGTTGCCCTCTTCCATCTTGCAGTTAAAGAACTTTTCAGAAGCCTCATAGCTTTCAATTGCCGCATGAGTCTCAAAAATCAATTTGAGATCCTCGACAATATCATATGGGTCTGAATCCTCAAACCTTTTTTGAAGCTCCGATTCCAAACCATACAAGATAGCACACTGAACTATGGAGTACTGATTCTTCCGAGCGAGGTAAACATTCTTTACTTCATCGGGAGCATCAGCTGCAGGTGGGTCACCCAGCGGTGCATCCAGCACATAGGTCAAATTACCAGCTGTGAGGAAAATCCTCAAATTGCGGAACCAATCCGCGAAGTTTCTTCCATTGTTTTTCAACTTTTGTTTCTCTAGGAACGCATTAAAATTGATGGTAGGGGCTGCCATTGATCTACAACATATTTGCAATAGTTTAGACTAAGTTTATGACAAATTGAGTTCAAATTAATTAATGTAATTAAACTAGGTGAACTCCCACTCAAAACAACATCCCTCACATTGTTTTAGTGATCACACGAACCAAATCCACCATATCAACACCGATCATCACGAGAGTTGATATAGTTTCAATGGCGAACAATCGTCATGTTCATCATATCTACCATATGATTCATGCTTTACCTTTCGGTGATCCATGTTCCGAGACCATGTATGTACATGCTAGGCTCGTCAAGATCAAACCTTAGTTTCCGCATGAGCAAATCTGGCTTGCTCACGTTGTATACACTTGCAGAATCTAACACACCCGATCATCACATGGTGCTTCGAAACAACAAGCTTTAGCAACGGTGCTAACTAAGGGTGAACACTTTATGATTTGAAATTCATGTGCATGAGGGATCATCTTATAATGCTACCGTCGTCTACTAAGAAATACAAGATGCATAAAGGATTAACATCACATGCAATTCGATATATATGTGATATGATATGGCCTTTTCTTCTTCGTGCTTCCGATCTCTATCTTCAACCATGAACATGATCTCCATCATCACCGGCATAGCATCAAGGTCAATGACGCTTCTCCATGGTTGTCATCCACCGGCTTCAACTATTACAACTACTTTGAATAGACACGCGGGTCTTAACATAAATTAAAGACAACCATATGGCTCCTGCCGGTTGCCAACTTACAATAAGGAACATTGCATACATCAAATATAATCACAATCATGGCCATATCACATCACTGCACACCCCTGCAAAACAAAGTTAGACGCCTCTACTTTCTTTGCATATTTTACGTGGTTTGGGGCTTTCAATAAGTGTCGTTCTAACTTACGAACATGAACCACAACATTGATACTAGTATTGTTAATCACCCATTGTAAATTGGATCTTAACTATGCTAGGAGAAACAGGCACCCGCAAAGCCACTTATGCAATACAAGTTGCATGTCAAGCGTGGAGCAAGTCTCATGAACGATGTCATGTAAGGTTAGCCCGGGCCGCTTCATCCCAACATACCGCAAGATGCAAAGTACACAAGAAGCAATCGACAATAAAAGCATCAATGCCCATAATGACTATTGTGTTCTACTCGTGCAACAGATCTACATATAGACACGGCTCTGATACCACTGTAGGGTTTCGTAGCATGGAAAACAAAAAATTTCTATCGCATACAAACAAACAAGCCAAGATCTATCTACTAGATTGTAGCAACGAGTCGATGGAATAACTTACCCTCGAAGATTCCAAAGCGTTTAACGAGAGCGGATTCTCGTGGGTGATGTAGTCGTACTCTTCCCGATCTCAAGATCGTGTAGACGATCCTTTCGGCGCTGCGTTCCGGCAGCGCTCCCGCAGTCGGTCACACGTTCGGTACTCGACGAAGACCTTCCTCTCCCTTGTTCCAGCAGGCAGCGGAGGTTGTAGGACTCTCCTCGCGATTCCGGCAGCACAACGGCGTGGTACCGGAAGTAGAGGGGAGATCCCGCAGGGCTTCGCCTTAAGCCGGAGCGAGTATGGTGGAGTATGAGAGAGAACTATTAGTGGTCTAGGGTTTAGACACACCAATTAGAAGGCTCTAAACCGAAGGCTAGGGCAATTAGAAGCTCTAAACCAAAACGGCTCTAAACCGGAGATTAGAGGATAGGAACTTGTGTGTCTAGAGGAGGAGGCCCTGCCCCTCCTCTTATAGGTGGGAGGTGCGGCCAAGGGGAGGGGAGTCCCTCCCCAAGTCGGCCTTGGGTGGCGCGCCGGA
Organism: Avena sativa; assembly: GCA_916181665.1. Taxonomy (NCBI): domain Eukaryota; kingdom Viridiplantae; phylum Streptophyta; class Magnoliopsida; order Poales; family Poaceae; genus Avena; species Avena sativa. The sequence goes on along the minus strand of OV702284.1, from coordinate 176,786,573 downwards.
TTGGAGAGGAGACTCCTCCCCCAAGTCGGTTTCAACCACCTCTTGCTTGTTTCCCACAGTTTCCTGTTTTAGCCGTTTGACTTTCAAACTGGCCATTTGACTTTTCTGTTTTAGGATTCAATTTAATCCTTTATTTGGAACAGAAAGAACACTTAGTACATGATGCAATCATTCCAATATGTAATGACACATTCATGTACCCCTCCCCCTTCCCGGAGTGCCGGACATTCCGGAACCTTCTAGAACATTCCCGATGAAAACACCGGAATCATTTCCGAACTCCGAAACGGGACTTTCCTTATATGAATCTTATTCTCCGGACCATTCCGGATCACCTCGTGATATCCCGGATCCCATCCGAGACTCCGAACAACATTCGGTCTCTTTCTCATAATACCATAACTACTCAAAACAACGTCGAATCCTTAAGTGTGTCTCCCTACGGTTCGTGAATTATGCGGACATGATCGAGACACTTCTCCGAACAATAACCAATAGAGGAATCTGGAAATTCATATGGCTCCCACATATTTCTACGATTACTTTGCGATCGAATGAACCACTTACATACGATACCAATTTCCCTTTGTCTCACGATAGTTTACTTATCCGAGGTTATGATCGTCTGTATCTCTGCATACCTAGTTCAACCTCGTTACTGATAAGTACTCTTTTCTCGTTCCCGTGATATGTGATCCCTTGTGAGCCAGTCACATTCTTGCAAGCTAATTGGATGACATTTCACCGAGAGGGCCCAGAGAATATCTATCCGTCATATGGATGGACAAATCCCACTCTTGATCCATGTGTCTCAACCAATACTTTCTGAATACTCAATGCCACCTTTATAGCCACCCAGTTACGGTGTGGTGTTTGATGTCATCAAAGCATCCATCCGGTAATGGTGATAGGCATGATCTCATGGTCGAAGGAATTAGGTTACTATGTATCAGAAAGCATATAGCAATTGAACTATTGAAATGACTTGATCTTTATGCTATGCTTATCTATAGGAGTATGTCCACCATATCATTCTCCTAACGATACGATCTTGTTGTTGATAACATCTCAATGTTCATGATTGGGAAACCACAATCATTAATCAACCAACAAGCTAGTGAAGTATAGAGGCTATACTAGGGACTTCAAATTAAGTTTACAAATCACACAAGTATCAATGTTTCCTTGTTAATACTATTATAGCATGAATGTAAACATTTATCATAAACACAAAGATATAATAATAACTACATTTATTATTGCCTCTAGGGCATATCTCCAACACCTCCTCCACGGTGGGATAGTTCGGATGGGTCATCGGGGGTCTATTGTTTCTCGGGGCATGACGACTATCTATGCACAGCCTGTTGGGAACCCCAAGAGCAAGGTGTGAAGCAACATGCAGCAAGTTTTCCCTCAATTGAGACCGAGTTTATCGAACCAGAAGGAGGAAGGAAACATCACACATGTGTTTCAAGCAACACGGAGACCTGCACAACACAAACTCAAGACTTTGCCCCAACGAACAATGAGGTTGTCAAGCTCACCGGTTTGCTGTAACAAAGGATTAAACGTATGGTGTGGAAGGTAATGGTTTGTAACAAGTAAACAAGTAATAGTGGAAGATGTATCAATGGTAAATATTGGACCGAGGTCCATAGTTCACTAGAGGTGCTCTCCTTAAATAAACAACATGGCATGAAGGGTAAACAAATTACAGCAGGGCAATTGACAGGAACTGAGCAAGGCATAACAATGCAATTAGTAGTCAGAAAGATCCTATGAGGTTGATTGGGCAATACAACAAGATACATATACCGCCATCCAACTGCATCCATGACTAGAAGTCCACCTTCAGGTTATCATCCGATCCCCCTCCAGTATTATGTTGCAATCAAGAAACAATTGCTTTAAGAAAAGTGTGTAAGGTAAACAGTCCACATGTTCCATGAACAAGAGACCGTTGTTTTCTCCCTAGTAGCAAAAACACATCTACAACCGAAGATATTTCTGTCACTTCCCTTGTAAACTAGAGGCATGAACCCACTATCGAGCATAAATACCCCCTCTTGGAGTCACTAGCAACTACTTGGCCAAGATAGCTACTAACAACGGAGAGCATGCAAGATCACAAACAACACAGAACAGATAGAATCATAAAGACAAAACCATTAATCAAATCAACATAATAATCTCAATATCCATCGGATCCCCGCAAACACAACATGCATGATTACAAATAGATTAGATCTTGATCATGAATGGAGCTCACAAGATCTATACATGAAAGCACAAAGGAGGAGATACAACCATCTAGCTACTATATGGACCCATATTCCAAGGTGGAACTAATCACACATCATACCGGAGAGAAGGCCTCCGGGATGATCTCCCCTCCGGCAGGGTGCCGGGAAGAACTTCAGATCCCCTCGATCTAGGGACGATGGTGGCGGTGGCTACAGACGATTTAGTGGATTTCTGATCGGGTACTCAAGGTTTCTGCATTGGGGGGTTCTTATAGGAGAAGGGGGAGACCGAGGCGGCGGCTAGGGCGACCAAATCCTAGCCAGGCGCGGGGGGGGGGGGGGGGGAACCCGCGCCTGGGGTGGGTCTGGTCCCTCTGGCTGGCCTCCCGGGCTCTCCTCTGGACTTCTTGTTCCCCATGGAAAGTAATTGACTTTGTCCTTTGTCCCGTCCAATTCCGAGAATATTTCTTTACTAACTTTTCTGAAACCAAAAACACCAGAAAACAGGCATCTGGCACTGTTGCAACTTGTTAATAGGTTAGTACCAGAAAACATGTAAAAAGCACCTCAAAGTGTGGATAAGTAAAGCAAAGTAGATACTAAACAAGCATGGAGCATAAAAAATTATAGATACGTTTCCAACGTATCAACATCCCCAAGCTTAACTCTTGCTCGTCCTCGAGTAGGTAAGTGATAAACAGAATAATTTTTGAGGTGACATGCACCCTCACAATAAAGATCCAACCATTTGCAAGCATTGAAAGCTGCGATCAAAGAACTCTAAACATGTGCATGAAAGATGGAGTTCTAACAATAGGACATAGTAACCATGCATGCAACATGGAAAGCTACAAACAAAGATCATGAATAACATGCATTGAAAAACGTTTGTTTGTTTCACATGCAGAAAACATAGCATAGTGGCAATCAGCTTGTCCCTCATAGAGTAGCAATAAAATGCATAGGACACCTGCAAAGTTCACAAGGGTGACTAGAAACAAATAGCACAAGAACAAGTAATATCACATTATGCGTCAATTAATAAGCTTTGGAACACTGCACATAGAATAACAACTATGCTCTCTTTATGGTGCCTAAAGGTAGAAGGTGGAGACTCAATAATGGTGGAAGAAAGACCTTTTAAAAAAAGTAGGGATTACAAGTTTCAAAAAGAGCTTCCAAAAATTATGGTACATTTTAGCTCTCAGCCCTCATTGCCCCTATCATAAGCATCTTGAAGTGGTTAAGGTTAAAGTGGCAAAGCTGTAGTATATGCTTGACGAAGTATAAGTTGTCAATCTCATGTCCCTTGAATACGAGGGCCACACCTCATGCATACTCAACTTTGGGTCCAGGTAAGTTCTTGTCACTGTAAGTATTTGCATATCATTGAGAACCGCCAACGGGGTACTCCTTGCACATGGTACAGGAGCTTTCCCATAACCAAAATGACAAGGAAAGCAGACAATGAGCATCTCAGCAATCTTTTTATTTACCATATGCATAGCTTTTTATTGAGGATGCTTCATAGATAGCTCATTATGGTGATGCTGCAAGTTTCCACCATGATTAGGCATGGCTTAGGCTAGCGGCCCAAGCGTTTCTCTAAAATAGGATACAAACTCCATGGACTTACATGTTCCCTCTTTATTTCACACCGGTGATATCCATAGACCAAAGAACATGATATCAACTGAGTACAACAAGGTAAAAGTGCAATGTTGAAAACGTTCCCCGTGACAGCACGGTTCTTCTAATTCCAACTTATAAGTGCAAGCATATACAACAAAGTTGTCACAATGGTTCAACTTTATTAGGGGCAAAGAATAAAGTGTGCCCTCAAGTTTGTGAGGGTTTTAATCACTAAGTTTTCACCTAACAAAATAGTTTTTAATTGGAAGATAGTTGAAAACAAGAATATACTTGGAATGGTGTAACACACTATCCATAGGAATTTATAGTGGACACTTTGGAATGACTTGGTTTCTTGGGAGTTGGAGGCATGAGTAGAACTTACTCATACAAGTGGAGGCTAGCAAAAGACTAGGAGCAACCAACTAAGAGAGCAATGATGGCCAAAATCATGCAGTGCAACAAGGCATACTAATCAAAGCAAAGAGTGGTACTATAAGTCAAGGACTAAATAATCATAGAGGCTAATTGTGACTTGTCATAGTCATAACATGGTGTGAGCATGTGCCAAGTCAACCCAAGCAAAGCATCAAAGGAGAATACCACAATACTATGCTTTTGCATGCTAAAACAACGCATAATTTCTTCAAGGCACACTAAGCAATACCAATTGTTTGGAACAAGAAATGCTACAACAATAATAACTAAGCATAATGCTAAAACAATACCTAGCATGTGATGCTAAAGTCTAAGTCACAGTCAATGCAAGTTCCTCTTGCACTTTAAGCAAGAACTTACTACTCCTTTCAAACACCAAGCAACTTATTTGCAAAACAACATAGCGAGAACGGGGGTCCAAACTACTTTATTCAAGAAAACTAAACAACCTAGGCAAAGCAAACGAAAACTAAGACGCTCCAAGAACAACACAACTGTGCATGAAACAATAAAAACGAAGTGTCTAGACAGACCTGAGCTTTTTATTGATGAAGAAGGGTATGCCTTGGGCATCCCCAAGCTTTGACGCTTGTACCTCTTGGATATTTCTTGGGGTGACACCATGGTGGCATCCCCAAGATTGAGCTTTTGTCCACTCTTCATCTCATTGCATCATTCTCTCTTTACACCTGAATTTTTTTCCTTCATACAAAACTTCACACAATCTTCATTAGCAACATTAGTTTATTCAAAAGATATTAGACCACTGGAAAATCTTTATAACAGAAAGGATTTTCACTAAAAACACAAGCTACTGTAGTAACTCCTTCAAAAAGCTCAATTTACCTGAAGAGAACTCAAAAAGGAATCAATAAGAAGCAAATGCAAATAATGGCAGAAATCTGTCAAAACAGACCAGCATGTAGAAACCGATTTTTTCGAACACCTTCTGTTGCTCAAATCAAAAGGTTTTGAACTAACGAAAGTTATCTAACATACTGGGGGATTTATTCGTAAATTTTGCGCTCAATCCGAGTTACGGAGACTCCTCAGGATTCTTTTTGGTGGAAGACATAAATCTGTTTCGGGACAGCAACTCCCCAAATCTTACTTCCCTCTCATTAGAGTTCATTCTTGGCACAAAAAGTAAACAAAAAGGATAAGGAGAGGTAATTACTGAAGTAATAACTTCCAAGACTCAAGGAAACTCTTGGGTTATCTCCCAACAAGTACTTTTCTTTAACGCCTTTAAGTTAGGCACAAGAAGCAAGAAGAATCAAGTATTTTCAAATGAAAAAGCATTAACATTCATACTTGCAAAATCTTCAACTATGAAAGGTATCTCATCCAAATGGGTTTTAGAGTATCCTTTATCATCTCTCTTTGGTCTACTACCTTCATCAAAAATATTTTCAGGGGCAATCCAATCAATGTTCTTTTCAAGGACTTCATGCATTCCAACAAGCTTAAAGGGTATGGGTATATTGAATTCCTCTCTAGGCTTAGTTTTATCAGAAATACCCACAACATCTACACTTGAACCTAGCATATTGAAACGTTCAAAAACCTTTTTGGCTTCCCTAGCAACATCATGGAATTCTTTTGATAATGTTTCAAGGATGAATTCCCTTTTTTCAACATTCTTCTCTTCTTTTAGTTTTAGGAACAAGAATTGTATGAAGGGGTTACGGCTAACAAACCTAGCCTCCAACATATGAACTAAAGAAGCTGCAGCAATCTCATAATTAGGAGCAAGCTCTGCTATAGATTTATTCTCAATATCCTCATGCTTGCTAATATAATTAAAGAATTCTACACTATTATCTTTCCCAATTATGGAGCCGCTACCTATTGCAAGATCTTTTAGGGCGAACTTTGGGAGCAACATTGTGAGCTAGAGAAGGGACTAATTTTTTTGTGTTTTTAATAAAGCAAGCAAACCAAACTAGACTAATTTTTTGGGTTTTTGGAAAGAGGAAAACAAAACCAAAAAAACAAAGTAAAGAGAAAGGAAGTGAAGGACTCCCCTAGTGAAGACGTCCTTGGCCTCCTTGGCAACGGCGCTAGAAAAGCTTGACCACTGTCGACGAATAGCCTATTGCGAACCCCAAGAGCAAGGTGTGAAGCAGCAAGCAGCAAGTTTTCCCTCAGTTGAGACCGAGGTTATCAAACCAGAAGGAGGAAGGAAACGTCACACAGGTGTTGCAAGCAACGCAGGTACCTACACAACACAAACTCAAGACTTTGCCCCAACGAACAGTGAGGTTGACAAGCTCACCGGTTTGCTGTAACAAAAGATTAAACGTATGGTATGGAAGGTAATGGTTTGCAACAAGTAAACAATTAACAGTGTAGATGTATCAATGGTAAAGATTGGACCGGGGTCCATAGTTCACTAGAGGTGCTCTCCTTAAATAAACAACATGGCATGAAGGGTAAACAAATTACAGCAGGGCAATTGACATGAACTGAGCAAGGCATAATAATGCAATTAATAGTCAGAAAGATCTTATGAGGTTGATTGGGCAATACAACAAGATACATAGACCGCCATCCAACTGCATCTATGACTAGAAGTCCACCTTCAGGTTATCATCCGAACCCCCTCCAGTATTAAGTTGCAAGCAACAGACAACTGCTTTAAGCAAAGTGTGTAAGGTAAACAGTCCACATGTTCCATGAACAAGAGACCGTTGTTTTCTCCCTGGTAGCAACAGCACATCTACAAGCGAAGAGATTTTTGTCACTTCCCTTGGAAACTAGAGGCATGAACCCACTATCGAGCATAAATACCCCCTCTTGGAGTCACTAGCAACTACTTGGCCAAGATAGCTACTAACAACGGAGAGCATGCAAGATCACAAACAACACAGACATGATAGAATCATAAAGACAAAACCATTAATCAAACCAACATAATAATCTCAATATCCATCGGATCCCCGCAAATACAACATGCATGATTACAAATAGATTCGATCTTGATCATGAACGGAGCTCACAAGATCTATACATGAAAGCACAAAGGAGGAGATACAACCATCTAGCTACTACATGGACCCATAGTCCAAGGTGCACTACTCACGCATCATACCGGAGGGAAGGCCTCCGGGATGATCTCCCCTCCGATAGGGTGCCGGGAAGAACTTCATATCCCCCCCGATCTAGGGACGATGGTGGCGGTTTCTACAGACGGTTTCGTGGATTTCTGATTGGGTACTCAGGTTTTCTGTATCGAGGGCTTCTTATAGGTGAAGGGGGAGATCGAGGCGGCGGTCAGGGCGACAAAACCCTAGCCAGGAACGGGGTGGGGCCCACCCGCGCCTGGGGTGGGTTTGACCCCTCTGGCCGGCCTCCCGGGCTCTCCTCTGGACTTCTTGTTCCCCACAAAAAGTAATTGACTTTGTCCTTTGTCCCGTCCAATTCCGAGAATATTTCTTTACTAACTTTTCTGAAACCAAAAACAGCAGAAAACGGGCATCTGGCACTGTTGCAACTTGTTAATAGGTTAGTACCAGAAAACATGTAAAAATCACCTCAAAGTGTGGACAAGTAAAGCAAAGTAGATACTAAACAAGCATGGAGCATCAAAAATTATAGATACGTTTCCAACGTATCAGGGCATATCATGCAGACGGGTTGGGGCGATACTTCGGGGTATGGTGGGTTCCTGGTTGATGCATCATTCGACGCTTGCGATTCTCATTGGCTTGGTTGATCTTGCCTTCCATCTGGATTGCAGAATCCACTAAGGCTTCAATGTCAACGAAAGGTATGTTGACTAATACCGTCTGCATCTCATCATGCATACTGTAAGACCCCACCTTTATAAAGGTAAAGGTCCCTGTGATTGCAATGCTAGTCCCTGGATCAATGCTAGCATCCACAGTTTAAGATGATGTACATAGAAACAAAGGTCGTTATTACATCGTCATTCGAGAGATAACATAGTCTTTTACAACTCCATAGCTATAGGCTAGTACAAGAGTTCAACTTAATAAAATAAAGTAAAGTCTTCATCTTCATGTGCCATAGCAAGCATGTTGAGTGTAGACTCACAACGCTAATCCTCATCAGAGTAACCTGCAACATCACAAGTTACAGCCATAGTGGGTCAATACATTGGAATAGTATTGGCAAGTGATAACTTAGTAGAATAATAGTTTCTAGCTTCTACATGAATTTGGATAAGTGTATATTAGGCTTGCTTTGCTCAAAATAGGTTTTTACCTATCATTTGAAAACACTAAGTTTTTGTTTCGCAAAAACTCCCAAGAAACCACCAATAGACATTGGTGAACCTTTACCCTTGTTCAACCACAAGTTTTAACTAAGAAATTGGGATGGGGAGATTCTTGATAGCTTCCATGTCTTGATACTCAAATTTTCCATTGCCGGGGACACGGCTAAGTACTTAGATTCTTCGTTCTGCAGAGGTGGTGCACTTTCACCACAAGACTCGACATGCATCGTGACAAGACCTTTCAAAAGCCTTCCCTTAGACCAAAATGGACGCGTTCCCAAACCTATCACCCCCTACCACCAACTGTCCATTTGGCTAAGTTATTGCAACCTATATGATCCAGGCAGAGCCCATATTGCCATGTGGCTACACTAGAAGCTTCTTAACATATGGCATCTCAAATCCCTTTGTTCCTGGGTGGCTTTCCACAAGTGTGATACACAAGGTAGACCATAGATATGGGCCTTGTGTAAAAACTCAACATAACCCAAACATACCATTCCACCCAGGTGTTTCATTCACTTAGTTGTTTTATTAAGAAAAACTAAAGTCAAAGACTTAGCAACTTTTTCCATAGCATGTATATAATCCACCCTTGTCTTCTACTAGCTAGGATAAGCATGGAAATATAGCAAGTATCTTAACTTAGAAAAAATTCTAACAAGTCTACAACTACTAGGATTTCCCAAGCATAGCATATAGATACTTAGCAAAAACATCATGCAAGCCCTATACAAAATATCACTAATGCATAGTCAAAATATTGGACAAAAATATGAAGCACCACTTTCCTTGGTAGTTGGGGGAGTAGAAAAAGTCCTCACAATAACAATCACCACTAGCACCAAAATCTAAACATAAAATGATAGCACCAAATTCATATTTCAAATAATCAAACAAAAATATATGAATGCATGCAAATGCCATGTGATGAATTTTTCTAAACTAAGAAAGAAAATTAAACAGTACTGAATCACTAAACTAAACAATTACACACTAAATAAACTTAATTTGGCTTTTAAAACATTTTCCAAATAATTTTTATTCACAAAATAGGCCTACAAATGTCTCTACATAAAATCCTATTTTAATAGAACCAAATCACAAAACTAAGCCTACAGATGTGTAGGATTTATTTTTGTGATTCCAATGGTATATTATTTGTATTTTTTGGATAAACAGATCCAAAGTTATGAATTTTACAAGTTTGAATAACTAAAGGATTCAAAATCAGATTTTAAAACAAAACTCCAGACACGTGGACGCATCTTATAGGCCCGTACCGGTTCGGTTGGATCGATCATCCAGAGCCGTTGGATTTAAGTGACAGTGCATGGGCCAGATCTAACCATACACCCCTTCGATAAGTGATCTAATCTGGCGCGTTGGATCTAGATTTAACGGTCCACGACGGCTTGGCCAAGAACTGGCGGCGCGCGAGGTTCCAGCGGTGGCGGCGCAACTGGCGGCGATGGTCCGGCGAATTCAAAGGGGGCTAGGGGTTGTGGTTGGCCTTACCAGTGTCGCACGGTTGCGAGGAAGCTCAACGTGGTCGCGGTTGGGGCGGGGGCATGCTGTAGCGATGGCTAGGGCTCGTCGGAGTTGCGGGCGAAGTTGGGTTCTTGAGGACGAAGACGTTGCCGATGTTCTGGATTGCCCTAGCACAAACCCAGAGCATCAGTACCTGCACAAGGACATGGCGATCCTAATCGTATGCAAGAGAGGTCTAGGGGCGCTCGGTATTTACCGTGGTTGCTCGACGGAGTTAAGCGGCGGCTCAGTCGTTTGCAGAGGTGGACGGGGACGGCGACCTGGGTCACGAGAAGGCAAACTAGAGACATCAGAAGGTGTACAAGGACACGAGGGTTATGCTCATTTGAACCAGAAGTGAAGGGCGGCCGGAGCTCACCATAATCACACGCCGGAGTTCGTCGGGCAGCGGCGGTGCAATTCAAGATACTGGCAGCCTGGTGGCGGAGCGAGTGTGCTGTGTGGAGGGAAATGACCATGGGGTGTAGGGGCTTAAGTAGGCAGCAGCGCGACAGGAAATGCTTGTAGAATCAAGGTAATTACGCCGCGCCATTATCGGCAGTAACGGCAGCGGTGACGTGATCCGCGGGCGAGATTTTGGGAAGAAGGGGTGAGGTGGCAGTGGGGTCCGCGGGTCAGCGACTTGGGTGGAGTTTGTGCGCGTGAGAGAGAAGCAGAGGGAAATTGGCCTGGGTGGGCTTAGTGGGCTGGATCCTGTGCTAGGCCAGATTGGCAGTGCTGGCCTTTTATTTTTTTCTTATTCTTTTTTTTATTTTGATTTTCTGAACTCATTTTCAAATGATATTCAAATGAGTTTGAATTCAAACCACCTCTGAATTTTTGTGGTGTGATCCAAGTATTCAAACATGTGTCCAACACACTTGTTTACTCAAATTCACTTAGGTCCTTTGAAATAAAAATAAAACCAAGCCTCATATGATTTTATATAATAGTCATATGAATGGTTTTGGGTTTTGATTTTGTTATTGGAAATCTTTGTGCAAGCTTTGCATTCATCTTTGAAACACTTCTGATCAAAACAAGGTTTTCTCATACTTTGAGAGTAAAATAGAATCTTTGCCTTTCTTACATAAAATATTAGGCATACAAATGGTTTCTGATTTTTGAAATCTTTGTTTGATAATAACTAAATGCTTGTGCATGCATGGATGATATGCAACTTTATAAACCATGATTTTTGGGATGTTACAAATCTAACCCCCTTAAGGTGAATCTCGCCCTCGAGATTCGGATTGGCTAGCAAATAGGTGAGGGTGGTCTTTCCGAAGATCATCTTCTCTTTCCCAACTTGCTTCCTCTTCGGAATGATGGTTCCACTGAACTTTGCAAAATTTGATAGTCTTAGTTCGAGTAACTCTTTCCGCAGTTTCAAGAATCTTGATAGGTTTTTCCTCGTAGGTGAGATCACTTTCCAACTGGACCTCTTCCAAAGGTATAGTATCCTTCAAAGAAGACTCTTCCATCTCCGGATGGCATTTATTTAGCTGACTTACGTGAAACACATTGTGAACGGCAGATAGTGATTCAGGCAATTCAATCTCATATGCCACTTCTCCTTTACGGCTCAGAATCTTGAATGGTCCAACATATCTTGGTGCCAATTTTCCTTTGACTCCAAACCTCTTCACTCCACGAAGTGGTGATACTCTAAGATAAGCTCTATCACCTACTTCATAGGTGACTTCTCTATGCTTTGGATCTGCGTAGCTCTTTTGTCGGGACTGTGCTATCTTCGATATATCCTTTACCAACTTGACTTTCTCTTCAGCTTCCTTGATTAGTTCTGTCCTGAACAAATTTCTTTCTCCAACACCACTCCATAACAATGGTGTAGTACACTTTCTTCCATAGATAAATTCAAACGGTGACATCTCAATACTGGCTTGATAGCTGTTGTTGTAAGAGAATTCTGCGTAATGCAGACTTTCATCCCAACTAGCACCATAATCTAGGGCACATGCCCTCAACATATGTTCTAGAATCTGGTTGGTCCTTTATGTCTGACCATTAGTATGGGGATGAAAAGCAGTGCTGAATTCCAATCTCATTCCCAATGACTCATGCAGTTTCCTCCAAAAATGGGAAGTGAATTGAGTTCCTCTATCAGACACAATACTCTTGGGTACTACATGCAGACACACAATCCTATTCATATAAATCTTGGCTAACTTAGCACTTGTATAGGTTGTCTTCATAGGTATGAAATGAGCCACTTTAGTTAGGCGATCTACCACGACCCAAATAGAATCATATCCTGACCTAGTCCTTTGAAGTCCGGTGATGAAATCCATGCCAATCTTGTCCCACTTCCAATCAGGAATCGGTAGTGGTTGTAACAATCCTGCTGGTTTCTGATCTTCCGCTTTCACTCTACTACATACATCACACAAAGCAATATGTTTAAGATGAAGTACATAGAAACAAAGGTCGTTATTACATCGTCATTCCAGAGATAACATAGTCTTTTACAAGTCTATAGCCATAGGCTAGTACAAGAGTTTAACTTAATAAAATAAAGTAAAGTCTTCATCTTCATGTGCCATAGGCAAGCATGTTGAGTGTAGACTCACAACCCTAATCCTCATCAGAGTAACCTGCAACATCACAAGTTACAGCCACAGTGGGTCAATACATTGGAATAGTATTGGCAAGTGATACCTTAGTAGAATAATAGTTTCTAGTTTCTACATGAATTTGGATAAGTGTAGCTTAGGCTTGCTTTGCTCAAAATAGGTTTTACCTATCAGTTGAAAACACTAAGTTTTTGTTTGGCAAAAACTCCCAAGGAACCACCAATAGACATTCGTGAACCTTTACCCTTGTTCAACCACAAGTTTTAACTTAGAAATTGGGATGAGGAGATTCTTGATAGCTTCCATCTCTTGATGCTCAAATTCTCCATTGTCGGGGACACGGCTAAGTACTTAGATTCTTCCTTCTGCAGAGGTGGTGCACTTTCCCCACAAGACTCAACATGCATCGAGACAAGACCTTTCAAAAGCCTTCCCTTAGACCAAAATGGACGCGTTCCCAAACCTATCACCCCTACCACCAACTTTCCATTTGGCTAAGTTATTGCAACCTATATGATCCAGGCAGAGCCCATATTGCCATGTGGCTACACTAGAAGCTTCTTAACATATGGCATCTCAAATCCCTTTGTTCCTGGGTGTCCTTCCACAAGTGTGATACACAAGGTAGACCATAGATATGGGCCTTGTGTAAAAACTCAACATAACCCAAACATACCATTCCACCCAGGTGTTTCGTTCACTTAGTTGTTTTATTAATAAAAACTCAAGTCAAAGACTTAGAAACTTTTTCCATAGCATGTATATAATCCACCCTTGTCTTCTACTAGATAGGCTAAGCATGGAAATATAGCAAGTATCTTAACTTAGAAAAAATTCTAACAAGTCTACAACTACTAGGATTTCCCAAGCATAACATATAGATACTTAGCAAAAACATCATGCAAGCCCTATACAAAATATCACTAATGCATAGTCAAAATATTGGACAAAAATATGAAGCACCACTTGCCTTGGTAGTTGGGGGAGTAGCAACAATCCTCACAATCACAATCACCACTAGCACCAAAATCTACACATAAAATGATAGCACCAAATTCATATTTCAAATAATTAAACAAAAATATATGAATGCTTGCAAATGCCATGTGATGAATTTTTCTAAAATAAGCAAGAAAATTAAACAGTACTGAATCACTAAACTAAACAATTACACACTAAATAAACTTAATTTGGCTTTTAAAACATTTTTCAAATAATTTTTATACACAAAATAGGCCTACAAATGTCTCTGCATAAAATCCTATTTTAATAGAAGAAAATCACAAAACTAAGCCTACAGATGTGTAGGATTTATTTTTGTGATTGCAATGGTATATTATTTGTATTTTTTGGATAAACAGATCCAAAGTTATGAATTTTACAAGTTTGAATAACTAATAGATTCAAAATCAGATTTTAAAACAAAACTCCAGACACGTGGACGCATCTTATAGGCCCGTACCTGTTCGGTTGGATCGATCATCCAGAGCCGTTGGATTTAAGTGACAGTGCACGGGCCAGATCTAACCATACACCCCTTCGATAAGTGATCTAATCTGGCGTGCTGGATCTAGATCTAACGGTCCATGACGGCTTGGCCAAGAACTGGCGGCGCGCGAGGTTACAGCGGCGGCGGCGCAACTGGCGGCGATGGTCCGGCGAATTCAAAGGGGGCTAGGGGTTGTGGTTGGCCTTACCAGTGTCACACGGTTGCAACGAAGCTCAACGTGGTCGCGGTTGTGGCATGCTGTAGCGATGGCTAGGGCTCGTTGGAGTTGCGGGCGGGGTCGGGTTCTTGCGGACGAAGACATTGACGATGTTCTGGATCGCCCTAGCACAAACCCAGAGCATCAGTATCTGCACAAGGACGGCGATCCTAATCGTATGCAAGAGAGGTCTAGGGGCGCTCGGTATTTACCGTGATTGCTCGACGGAGTTAAGCGGCGGCTCGGTCATTTGCAGAGGTTGACGGGGACGGCGACCTAGGTCACGAGCAGGCAAACTAGAGACATCAGAAGGTGCACACGGACACGAGGGTTACGCTCGTTTGAACCAGAAGTGAAGGGGCGGTCGGAGCTCACCGTAATCACACGCCGGAGTTCGTCGGGCAGCGGCGGTGCGATTCAAAATACTGGCAGCCTGGTGGCGGAGCGAGTGTGCTGTGTGGGGGGAAATAACCGTGGGGTGTAGGGGCTTAAGTAGGCAGCAGCGCGACAGGAAATGCTTGCAGAATCAAGGTAATTACGCCACGCCATTATCGGCAGCAACGGCAGCGGTGACGTGGTCCGCGGGCAAGATTTGGGGAAGAAGGGCTGCGGTGGCAGTGGGTCTGCGGGTCAGCGACTGTGGGTGGAGTTTGTGCGCGTGAGAGAGAATCAGAGGGAAATTGGCCCGGGTGGGCTTAGTGGGCTTAGTGGGCTGGATCCTGTGCTGGGCCAGATTAGCAGCGCTGGCCTTTTCTTTTTTTTCTTATTCTTTTTCTATTTTGATTTTCTGAACTTTTTTTCAAATGAGATTCAAATGCGTTTGAATTCAAACCACCTCTGGATTTTTGTAGTGTGATCCAAGTATTCAAACATGTGTCCAACACACTTGTTTACTCAAATTCACTTAGGTCCTTTGAAATAAAAATAAAACCAAGCCTCATATGATTTTATATAATAGTCATATGAATGGTTTTGGGTTTTGATTTTGTTATTGGAAATCTTTGTGCAAGCTTTGCATTAATCTTTGAAACACTTCTGATCAAAACAAGGTTTTCTCTTACTTTGAGAGTAAAATAGAATCTTTGCCTTTCTTACATAAAATATTAGGCATACTGAAAGAGCATTTGCTATCCCTAGTAATTTTGGTGTTTAATAACAACACACATATCGGACTAATGTGTTGCTAAGTGTGTCGCAGGTACATTAAGAAGGTTTGCAAACATTCAGAAACTATCTGCCTGGCGCGGTACCAAAAAGCGGTAGTACCGCTTTTTGCTACCGGACCAGACAGAAGCAAATGACTAACTGTCAAAAAGTCTCTGCCGTGCCAGGTACTAAAAAGCGGTAGTACCGCATTTTAGTACCTAGAGCGACAGAAGCTTTTTTCAGCTTGTCAAATGCTTCTTCCTGCTCCGGTACTAAAATGCGGTAGTACCGCATTTTAGTACTGCTCAGGACAGAGACTTTTTGAACATTGCAAAAGGCCACTGTTTGCACCGGTAGCAAAATGCGGTAGTACCGCATTTTACTACCTGGCGTGACAGAGAGTTTTTGCACGTTGCAAAAAAGCTTCTATCTGCGCCGGTAGCGAAATGCGGTGGTACCGCGTTTTGCTACCTGACGTGACAAAGAGTTTTTCGTATGGATTTGTGTTGTTCTCTCCAGGTCCGGTAGTACCGGTTGGCTCAAGCTGTACTACCGCTTCCCGGTAGCAACATCCAGTACCGCTGGGGACAGGACTTGTTGCTGTTTGAAAAAGGGTGATCCGGTACCAGGTCCGGTAGTACCGGAATTCTCCGGTAGTACCGCTTCAACTCCCGGTACTACCGCTACAGTAAATGCACCAACGGTCATATTTTGTGGAGGGGTATAAATACCCCTCCACCTACCTTGGGACAAAGTGCTCAGCTCATTAAAGTCTTGCCCACCATTGGAGTCCATTGGAGCCACTCAAATTCTCAAGATCTCATCATCCAACCACCCAAAGTCCTTGATCTTTGGGGAATCGAAGGAGGAGTCCCCGATCTACTACTTCACCAAAAGAGATCTTCATTTCCCCCTCATTTCTTTGAGGGCCCCTTTGCTCTAGTGTTTTGTTGGAAACCCTAGCTCTTGTTTTTGTTCTTACAAGCTTTTCTTTGATTGCTTTGACAGCTTGCTTGTATTTGGGAGCCTCCGATTAAGTTATGGATGTGTGCCCCAAACTTGTAACGGTGCCGTCTTCCACCTTGAAGGTTGCCGATATAGTGGAAGGTGAATCGATCCCATTGGGGTGAGATTCATCGGAGAACAAGGGAGGCCTCTTGTGGCGTTGGTGGTTTGAAACCACCCCCTCTCCAAACGTAGACGTACTTCCCCTCAAAAGGAAGGAACTACGGGAAACAAATCCTTGTGTCTCCGCGTCCACTTTTCGGTTACCTCTATCCTTTACCGCACCTTACTTACTTGTCACTACTTTGTGTTGTGGTAGCCCTTGCATTTTGTCATATAGGTAAATTCACCGTAGTTGCATTATCTAGAGAATTTACCTTATTGTCAAACCTTAATTTGAAAAGGAAGAAAATTTGAAGTAGCACCTATTCACCCCCCTCTAGGTGCCCATACGATCCTTTCAATTGGTATCAGAGCCTCGGCTCTTTATTAAGGCTTTACCGCCTAAGAGAATATGGGTAGCCAAGAAGGGGATGGTGGTAGTGAGTCAACTCCGGTGACCATGGAAGATCTCAGAAACTTGGAAACAAGATTGAGCTCTTCCTTGGTCAACGAAGTCAAGAAGATGCTTGAGCAACTTCTTAAAGACAAATATGGCTCATCACCCCCATCCCCTCAATAGGAACTACCACCCGCACCTAAAGGGAATACTCCGGTATCCCCCGAAGGTATGGTGGTAGGGGATAAACTAGACAATGCTAATTCCTCCACACGACCTGATGGGGGGAAGGGTGAGCACCGTGATTCTTGGTACTCTCCCGATCCTCCCATCCCTCACCCTCATGTGTACAATAGAGGTGACCCACCTAAGCTTGAAGAGTCTGCTACTTTTGCTCAATGGCAATCACTAATGAGAACTCATATGCGCAGCTCTTGCATTGAACTATGGAACATCATCGAGCATGGACTCTTTATTGGGGATCCAAACAACTTGACAAGAAGAGAGGTTGTCAATAGTCAACTCAATGCCACTGCTTTGCATATGATTCAACAAGGATTGGGAACAAAGGATTATCCACACATTGAGCACTTTAGCATTGCCAAGGAAGCTTGGGATGCTCTCACTGTGTTGTTTGTTGGAAATGAGAGTATGAGGAGGAACAGATATGATGCTCTAAGCAATGAAGCCGAAGGTTTCTACATGAAAGAAGGTGAAGATCACGAAGACATGTATCGAAGGCTCAAGACCACCGCCACCGCTTTTAGAAATGTGGGTTCCTCACATGTGGATGATGCATGGATAAAAAGGAAATATGTGAGTGCACTCATGCCTTTTGAGCCCACCGACTTGAAGAGCTTACAAGGAAGACACAACTACCATCTCATGACCTCAAACGAAGTTATGCAAGAGATGGCCGCTTTCAAGGTCGCCGCCAAGAACGCCAAAGATGCCCGTGCTCGTGCCCTCGGTATGAGCAATGTGGTCAATGTTGCTTTAAAGGCCAAAGTTGTGAACTTTGAAGATGAAGATGATAGTGATGAAGGCCTCTCCTTGGACCATCCCGATGATGTCAAGATTTCTCATAGTCAATATATGGCTTTCTATGCAAAGAACTTTTGGAAGAATCCCGCCAAGGCCAAGATAGAAATGCAACGAAGAAGCAATCCAAATGGGAAAAGAGAGAATGCCACTAGGTTGAGAACTTGCTTCAATTGTGGTGACCGCTACCACTTTGTGGCAAGCTGCCCCTATGGGAAGAGAGAAGATAATGGTGGGAAGCTTGTGTTGAAGAAGACTCTCAAGGCACCCTACAAGAAACCTTTCATCAAAAAGAACCCCATCAACAAGAAATCGGGAGAAATTATCTTGATCACTCATGAAGAATACTCCTCCGACAATGACGATGATGAAGATGAGGAAGAAGAAGAAACCTCACATGGTATGGCTGCTCTAGCCACCACCTCTACTCCGACACTCTCACTCTTCGACTCTCCAAATGAGAACTCTTCCTCCAAGGACGTCACTTGCCTTATGGCAAGAGGAACGGAGGTATCCTCATCATCCCACTCTACTCAATTAGATAATGATGAAATTGATGATGAAATGTCTCTTGATGTTAAAAAGGAATTAATTGCCTTTGATGAGTTCATGACTAACCTAGAAGGTGATGCTAAACTACATTTTGGGAACATCTTAGATCAACTCTCCCACACTCAAGAACTTCTAGATTTTAGATGTAAACTTGGGCATGAACATATGATTGAACTAGAGGCTTTAAGCAATGCTCTAGAAGAAGAACAAGAGACTAGGTTGTCCCTTGAGTCAAAACTTGAAGGGCTTGATGAGGCCAATGACATCATTGTTAACAAAGTCATTAAAGAGCGTGATCATGCTATTGCTAAATACAAAAGAGCTAAAAAGGACAAGGTTGAGTTTGGTGTGGTTCATGAAAAACTTGTCGAGGACTTTAGCTTACTTAACAAGGCCCACAAAGCCTTGGAGAGTGAACTCTTGTCTCTCACAAAGTCCCATGAAACGCTTCAAACTCAATTGGCCAATATTCCTTCACCTAGTAACTTCATTCCATCGAGTAGCACGACTATCCTTGAAGAGAATGCTAGGTTGAAGGGGGAGCTTGCAAAGACCACATTTCCACAAGGTAACAAGTCTATTGATGATCTTTTGAGCAAGCAAAGGCATAGTGGTGATAAAGGGGGCATTGGTTTTGTCTCCAAAACAAAGAAGAAGAACAACAAGAAGAAGAAGAAGGACAAGCCCGCACAAGATACCAACAAGAACATTGTGGGAAGTAAGACCACAATTGGCAAAACTATGTCTCATGACGATTTTGCGGGAAGTGCTAACCCTCACTATGTTCTAATGCGTGATTACTATGGTGATGTGTATGCACAATATGTTGGTCTGTATGATGGTTATATTGCTTGGTCTATTTGGGTTCCCAAGACCCTTGTTGCTAACAAAAGAGGACCCATTGAAAAATGGGTACCTAAAAACTAGCTTGATCTTTTGTAGACCTATGCTTCCGGAGGTTCAAAATGGGTGCTTGATAGTGGTTGCACTTGTCATATGACCGGAAGCTCGTCTATTGTCAAGGACTTGGTGTCAAATGAAGATCAAATCACCGTCACATATGCCGACAAGTCAAAATCTATGGTAATGGGTTTCGTCAAGGTAGTGGTGGCTCACGACATTACACTCGTGAACGTCATGCTTGTTGAAACCCTTGGTTACAATTTACTTTCTGTCCGTGCACTTGGAAAGATGGGCTTTGCCGTCTTTATTGATAATGATATTGTGGTCCTCATGTGGAGCAAGTCTCTCAAGGTCGCTTTCGTTGGGTACGTCGAAAATGACTTGTATGTGGTGGACTTTTCGGGGCAAGCCACTGCAGGTCCGATGTGCTTATACGGAAAGGCCGATGTGGGCTGGCTATGGCACCGCCGACTAGCCCATGTCAATATGAGAACTTTGCAAAGTCTCCATAAAGAGGGCCATATTGTTGGACTAAAAGAAAATGTTTCCTTTGCCAAAGATCGTGTTTGCAGGGCATGTGTTCTAGGGAAGATGCATGACCCTCCTCATAAGCCCACGAACCAAATCAAGTCTAACAAGATCTTGGAACTCCTTCATGTGGACCTATTTGGTCCTCCTTCTCATGCAAGTCTTGGTGGGAAGAAATATTGTTTGGTGATTGTTGACGACTTTTCAAGATACTCTTGGGTTTATTTCTTCAAGTTGAAGAGTGAAACTCAAAGGACTTTTATCGACTTCATCAACTTGGTTCAACGGTAACACAATGTTCCCGTGTTGATTATAAGAAGTGACAACGGCACCGAGTTCAAGAACTACACCTTGAATGACTTCCTTAGTGATGAGGGAATTAAGCATCAATATTCCGCCGCATACACCCCTCAACAAAATGGTGTGGCCGAAAGGAAGAACCGGACTCTTATTGAGATGGCTAGGACCATGTTGGGGGAGTTTAAATCTCCATACAACTTCTGGGCCGAAGCCGTCTCCACCGCTTGCCATGCTTCAAACCGGCTCTACCTCCGCAAGAAAATCAACAAGACTCCATATGAGATAATTACCGGTAACAAGCCCAACATATCTTATTTCCGGGTGTTCGGTTGTAAGTGTTTCTATCTCATCAAAGATGTTCGTTTGTCTAAATTCGAATCTAAAGCATTAGAGGATATTTTTGTTGGCTATGGTCTCGAATCTCACACTTATAGAATCTATGACAAGCTCTCCGGAGCCGTCATAGAATCTTGTAGTGTGACCTTCGAAAAATATGATGGTCCCCAAGGGGGGCGTGTTGATGCTTGTGATGCAGATGTTGAAATGCCTCAGGATGCCATAGGAAGAATGGGTGTGGGTTATATCCGCCCCATTGAGGAACCCCTTATGGCGGATCGAGAAGAACTATGCTCCACTCGAGTGGAGCCCTCATCTTCACAACCTCAACATGCTCCGTCTACCGAGGAGGACGTTGACTCAAGCCAAAGACAAGTTGTGGACCCTCAACATAGTGATCAATGTGTGAACTCTAGTCAAAGGGAGATTGGTCCATTTGATGGGGTGTCAAGTGGAGTCAAGTCAATTTGCCAAGGAAGATCCATCCAAGCTGTTTTGAGGGGTGCTCAAGTTGAGGCTAGAAGAACACTTGATCAAGACCAAGGTCAATCCGTGCCTCCCAATATAGAGAATGAATCCAATAATGACCAAGGTCAAGTTGATGGTCAAGACGAGGATCAAAATGATGAAGAGGGTCCTCCAAGAAACAATGAGGAGATCCACGCTCGTCGCGAAGCTAGAAAGGAAAGAATGTTGGAAATAAGAGACCACACTCTCCAAAATGTTGTTGGAGATTTAAGGAAAGGAATTTCCACACGAGCACAATTGAAGAGGTTCAGTGAACATCAAGCTCACATTTCCATGATTGAACCAAAGAAAGTGTGGGAAGCCCTTGAAGATTCGGATTGGTTAGAAGCTATGCACAAAGAGCTCAACAACTTTGAGAGAAACAAAGTATGGAAGTTAGTTGAGAAGCCAAAGGATTGCCGCAATGTTATTGGAACAAAGTGGATATTCAAGAACAAGAAAGATGAGCATGGGATTATTGTAAGGAACAAGGCTAGATTGGTTGCACAAGGTTATTCCCAAATTGAAGGCATTGATTATGGAGAGACTTATGCACCCGTGGCTCGCCTTGAGTCCATTCGTATCCTTCTTGCTTATGCGGCACATCATAACTTTAAGTTGCAACAAATGGATGTAGAAAGTGCATTCCTTTATGGTCCCTTGAATGAATTGGTATATGTCAAGCAACCCCCGGGATTTGAGGACCCCAACTTCCCAAACCATGTCTACAAACTTGATAAGGCGCTCTATGGGCTCAAGCAAGCCCCACGCACGTGGTATGAGCACCTTAGAGAGTTATTGTTTGACGGTGGCTTTGAGGTTGGGAAAATCGATCCCACTCTTTTTACTAAGAGGGTTAATGGGGAGCTTTTTGTATGCCAAATCTATGTTGATGATATTATCTTTGGCTCTTCTAACAAAGCTTTTAATGATGAATTCTCAAAGCTTATGACTAGTAGGTTTTGGATGTCCTTGATGGGGGAGTTGAAAGTATTCCTTGGCTTTGAGATCAAGCAAGTGAGAGGAGGAACATTCTTTAATCAAGCCAAGTATACTCAATATATGCTCAAGAGATTCAAAATGCAAGATTTGAATGGAGCCTCAACTCCCATGGCAACAAAGACTCATCTAGAACAAAATCCAAATGGTAAAGATGTGGATCAAAAGGTATACCGGTCTATGATTGGTTCTTTGCTTTACCTTTGTGCATCTAGACCCGATATTGTGTTGAGTGTAGGTGTGTGTGCAAGATATCAAGCGGCTCCTAAGGAAATCCATTTAATGGCGGTCAAGAGAATCTTTCGATATTTAGTTCATACCCCATTTTATGGTCTCTGGTACCCTCAAGGCTCAACATTCGCTCTTTGTGGATACACGGACTCGGATTGGGCGGGAGACAAGGATGATAGAAAATCAACTTCCGGGGCTTGCCAATTCCTTGGTAGGTCCTTGGTATGTTGGTCTTCTAAGAAGCAAAATTGTATATCTCTCTCCACCGCCGAAGCCGAGTATGTTGCTGCTGCTAGTGCGTGCACCCAATTGCTATGGATGAGGCAAACTTTAAAGGAATACGGTGTCCATTGTGACAAAGTGCCTCTTCTATGTGACAATGAAAGTGCCATCAAGATTGCATACAACCCGGTGGATCACACAAGGACAAAGCATATTGAGATTCGACATCACTTTATTAGGGATCATGTTGCTAGAGGTGATATTGATCTATCCTATGTGTCAACCAAAGATCAACTTGCCGATATCTTCACGAAGCCACTTGATGAAGCAAGGTTTTGCTACTTGAGTAATGAACTAAATATCGTAGATTCTAGGAGTTTGACTTGATTATCTTGCTCTCTCACCTAATTCTTGACCCATGTTTGGTTTAGGTGTAGGCATGGACATAGGGGGAGTGCGTTCCTAATTGATTGGACTATCCCTCCCCCCATTATAAGCAAATTAAACAAAAATCATTCCTCTTAATATCATTTTGTGATATGTGAGCTCAATGATGAGTTTCGGTAATGGACCCAAGATACATCTTCGTGGTGCCAAGCCGAGTATACTCAAATATGGTGGCCTAGGCCACCGCCCCTCTCAATCGAGAGGTTGAAGTGCTTACTCGTTTTTGTCACCTAGTTGAATTGATTCTTACTCATGTTTGTCATCCTCTAGTTGGTGTTGTTTCTTTTGGTCATGCACTCAAGTTTGGTTCTCCATATGTTTTTAGTGTTTTTCCTTGAGTGCATTGGCCCCTTTCCGCGTATCTCTCTAAACCCAGGCCCCTCTTTTCCAGCAAAACCCATCTACTCTGCACAAGAACCTTCCTTTTTTCTGTATCTTGGATCTCTGTCCTGATGGTAACGGTACTACCGGACCTCACATGCGGTACTACCAGCTAACGGTACTACCGGAAGTCACCTGCGGTACTACCGCCCCTGGGTGTGTTTCCAGGTTCCTGCCTGCAAACTTCCCAGGAGCGGTACTACCGGCCGGTACCTACGGTACTACCGCTCGGCGGTACTACCGCTTCTGTAGGTCCGGTACTACCGCTCGCGCGTGTCGGTTAAGACTGGAGACAAGGGAGAGGCACCCCTCAGTGCCTCATTCATCCCTCGTCTCCCCTCCTCACCAGCGCCACCGCGAGGGCACGCCGTCGCCGGAGGAAGCCTGTCCGCCCATCCCTCTCCCGGATCCCCACCAGATTCGGCCTCCCTGCAGGCTCCTCCCTCTTCCCCACCGTCATGGACACCGGTACCACCGCCCTCCTTATCCTCTTACTTGTTTTCTCCATTGAATCTAGGGTACCTTCGATTCTTGGTTAAAACTTGCATTCTTGAGGTTGTATCATGTCCTAGTTACCAGATCTATCACTTGGCCCGATGGGAATCGTCTTTTGACAACAAATTTGCTGCCCATACTCGGATCTTAGTTCAGATCTGCACTGTAGTCGCGGGCCGGTAGTACCGGGAATCTTTTTCCGGTACTACCGCTTGGCGGTACTACCGCTTGTGCAGATCCGGTACTACCGCCCCAGTACTGGCAGCAATTTTTTTTTTAAAACACTCAACCCCATCATCTGTTTGCCCCAGGTTCTTGTGACCTTACCCCTATGCTTTCTCCCTCGTTCTTTCACAGGTGCATGGGGTTCCCAGGGATCACGCAAGCGCTCCAAAGCTCACTATGAGATCGAGGACTATGAGTCAGAATCTGAAACCGAGTCTGAAGAGGAGGTCATGCCTCAACCTAGTGCCCGTCTGAAACTGCCAACAACTTGTGGTCGTGGGGGAAAGGGGGTCAAGCTCAGTGCTGGTCGTGGTAAAGCTCCTCCACCTCCTCCTCCCTCTGGTCCTCGCAAGAGTCAAAGTTCCGGGCCATCAGGGCCAAAGCTGTTGTGTGATATCTCTGAGTCTGAATTTCATGCTCTGCGGGTGGTCAGTCCATATGGGGTGGCCCGCGCTTTTGCTCGAGAGAACAGCCTCTTCTACACGGAATTTCAGGAGCGGGTGTTTCATGAGATTCTCATGAAAGATGACAAAATTGTGGTTCCTCAAAAATGGATCGAGATGAATCATGTGAGGAAGAATATGAACTACTTTGGTGAGGCCCTTGACATGTGTACCAACTTTGGCTTGCTTCCTATTATGGAGTTCAATGCAACTATGATCCAATGCTCATTGCTCAGTTCTATGCAACCGTTCACTTTGCCAAGAATAACGCTAGGACTCTCACTTGAATGACCGAGGGTGTTGTCAAGGATGCATCGTTGGCTGAGTTTGCGGCTATCCTCGGGTACGAAGACCGTGGCAAGGATGTTCCCGTTGGGTTTCGGTGCCATGCAAATGACAATCCCATGAAGAAGGATAGGCTTGCCCCACTATACATCCGGGGGCGCGGCATCCCTGGTAAGATCAAAGGGCTCCTTCCTACTTATGACATCATGCACCGCATCTATCGCGAGACTATCGCCCCTCGTGTTGGGAATGTTGATGAGATTCATGCTTACATGGTGGATATTATGATGGCCACCTATCACCACCGTGACTCTGGCCTCCCTATGGATGTGATAGATGTTATCTAGAATGAGATGGTCTGCGCCACTTTTCTGTGGAGGGTGCCTCCTTTTGCTCCATACATCATGGCTCTCATCATTAGCAAGTGCCCTAAAATTGCCCGTGACTTGCCTCATCTTCGTCTTGCCACTCACCGCCACAAGAATTTGCTGATCAAGACCCATCCCAAACCCCACAATGCGGATGGTCAGATTGTTGATGAGGATGGGAACCCGGTTGAGGACTCAGGTGATGCTGCTGATGCTCCTGCTTATGTGGTCTCTCGTCGCCAGCCAGCACAGCCATCTTGGGCTAAGAGGGTTGAGGCCAAACTCAAGAAGATTTTCTGCCTCCAAGTGGACAATCAGAAACGCCTGTACGAGGCCCATGTCTATGCCAATAAGGCCTGTTCTCGTCAGAAGGAAATGATGGAGGCTCAAGGCTTGACTGCTTCCAAGGGCTCCGAGAACAACATTACCCCAGAAGACCAATGGATCTCCAAGCACAGCAACTGGGAAGATGATGCCACCTCCTCCTTCCGTGCCCCTCCACCTCATGGTGCATGGGACGACGTTGATGATGATGATGATGAGTGATCTCCGGGGCGTTAGTGTTGCTCTTGTCCCTTTTTGGCGTCTTGATGCCAAAGGGGGAGAAGTTGCACATTAGGTATGCGGGGAGATTTGCGAGGGAAAGTCACAAGCTCGTTCTTGCCTTTGATTTTATTCGCTTGTGAAATTATTTGGTTGCCTCTTACTATGTGTGAACCTAACTATTTGTGCTATGTATGTTAAGACTATGTGGTTATCTTATGGATCCATCTTGTGTGTATTATGGCTATTCTTGTTGGATCCATCCTATGTGATGATTTTCCTCATTCCTAATCTATTGGTCATCACATGTTTTTTCTTGCAAAGGTATGTCCTCTATGTGCGACTTCTACTCTCTTGAATGTTTGGGGCATGTTTCTACATATCTAGGGGGAGCCCCATCTCCATCTTATCTTCACTAGGTTTCCTTGCAAAATGTGTGTTGTCATCAAACACCAAAAAGGGGGAGATTGAAAGAGCATTTGCTATCCCTAGTAATTTTGGTGTTTAATAACAACACACATATCGGACTAATGTGTTGCTAAGTGTGTCGCAGGTACATTAAGAAGGTTTGCAAACATTCAGAAACTATCTGCCTGGCGCGGTACCAAAAAGCGATAGTACCGCTTTTTGCTACCGGACCAGACAGAAGCAAATGACTAACTGTCAAAAAGTCTCTGCCGTGCCAGGTACTAAAAAGCGGTAGTACCGCATTTTGGTACCTAGCGCGACAGAAGCTTTTTTCAGCTTGTCAAATGCTTCTGCCTGCTCATGTACTAAAATGCGGTAGTACCGCATTTTAGTACTGCTCAGGACAGAGGCTTTTTGAACATTGCAAAAGGCCACTGTTTGCACCGGTAGCAAAATGCGGTAGTACCGCATTTTACTACCTGGCGTGACAGAGAGTTTTTGCACGTTGCAAAAAAGCTTCTGTCTGCGCCGGTAGCGAAATGCGGTGGTACCGCGTTTTGCTACCTGGCGTGACAGAGAGTTTTTCGTATGGATTTGTGTTGTTCTCTCCAGGTCCGGTAGTACCGGTTGGCTCAAGCTGTACTACCGCTTCCCGGTAGCAACATCCAGTACCGCTGGGGACAGGACTTGTTGCTGTTTGAAAAAGGGTGATCCGGTACCAGGTCCGGTAGTACCGGAATTCTCCGGTAGTACCGCTTCAACTCCCGGTACTACCGCTACAGTAAATGCACCAACGGTCATATTTTGTGGAGGGGTATAAATACCCCTCCACCTACCTTGGGACAAAGTGCTCAGCTCATTAAAGTCTTGCCCACCATTGGAGTCCATTGGAGCCACTCAAATTCTCAAGATCTCATCATCCAACCACCCAAAGTCCTTGATCTTTGGGGAATCGAAGGAGGAGTCCCCGATCTAGTACTTCACCAAAAGAGATCTTCATTTCCCCCTCATTTCTTTGAGGGCCCCTTTGCTCTAGTGTTTTGTTGGAAACCCTAGCTCTTGTTTTTGTTCTTACAAGCTTTTCTTTGATTGCTTTGACAGCTTGCTTGTATTTGGGAGCCTCCGATTAAGTTGTGGATGTGTGCCCCAAACTTGTAACGGTGCCGGCTTCCACCTTGAAGGTTGCCGATATAGTGGAAGGTGAATAGATCCCATTGGGGTGAGATTCATCGGAGAACAAGGGAGGCCTCTTGTGGCGTTGGTGGTTTGAAACCACCCCCTC
This sequence comes from Avena sativa, assembly GCA_916181665.1. Taxonomy (NCBI): domain Eukaryota; kingdom Viridiplantae; phylum Streptophyta; class Magnoliopsida; order Poales; family Poaceae; genus Avena; species Avena sativa. The sequence continues at coordinate 176,759,038 of OV702284.1, read as the reverse complement.
TCCAAACGTAGACGTACTTCCCCTCAAAATGAAGGAACTACGGGAAACAAATCCTTGTGTCTCCGCGTCCACTTTTCGGTTACCTCTATCCTTTACCGCACCTTACTTACTTGTCACTACTTTGTGTTGTGGTAGCCCTTGCATTTTGTCATATAGGTAAATTCACCGTAGTTGCATTATCTAGAGAATTTACCTTATTGTCAAACCTTAATTTGAAAAAGAAGAAAACTTGAAGTAGCACCTATTCACCCCCCCTCTAGGTGCCCATACGATCCTTTCACATACAAATGGTTTCTGATTTTTGAAATCTTTGTTTGATAATAACTAAATGCCTGTGCATGCATGGATGAAATGCAACTTTATAAACCATGATTTTTGGGATGTTACAAATCTAACCCCCTTAAGGTGAATCTCGCCCTCGAGATTTGGATTGTCTAGAAAATAGGTGAGGGTGGTCTTTCCGAAGATCATCTTCTCTTTCCCAAGTTGCCTCCTCTTCGGAATGGTGGTTCCACTAAACTTTGCAAAATTTGATAGTCTTAGTCCGAGTAACTCTTTCCACAGTTTCAAGAATCTTGATAGGTTTTTCCTCATAGGTGAGATCACTTTCCAACTGGACCTCTTCCAAAGGTATAGTATCCTTCAAAGAAGTCTCTTCCATCTCCGGATGGCATTTCTTTAGCTGACTTACGTGAAACACATTGTGAACGGCAGATAGTGATTCAGGCAATTCAATCTCATATGCCACTTCTCCTTTACGGCTCAGAATCTTGAATGGTCCAACATATCTTGGTGCCAATTTTCCTTTGACTCCAAACCTCTTCACTCCACGAAGTGGTGATACTCTAAGATAAGCTCTATCACCTACTTCATAGGTGACTTCTCTACGCTTTGGATCTGCGTAGCTCTTCTGTCGGGATTGTGCTATCTTCAATCTATGCTTTACCAACTTGACTTTCTCTTCAGCTTCCTTGATTAGTTCTGGCCTGAACAAATTTCTTTCTCCAAAACCACTCCATAACAATGGTGTAGTGCACTTTCTTCCATATATAAATTCAAACGATGCCATCTCAATACTGGCTTGATAGCTATTGTTGTAAGAGAATTCTGCGTAAGGCAGACTTTCATCCCAACTAGCACCATAATATAGGGCACATGCCCTCAACATATGTTCTAGAATCTGGTTGGTCCTTTCTATCTGACCATTAGTCTAGGGATGAAAAGCAGTGCTGAATTCTAATCTCGTTCCCAGTGACTCATGCAGTTGCCTCCAAAAATGGGAAGTGAATTGAGTTCCTCTATCAGACACAATACTCTTGGGTACTACATGCAGACACACAATCCTATTCATATAAATCTTGGCTAACTTAGCACTTGTATAGGTTGTCTTCACGGGTATGAAATGAGCCACTTTAGTTAGGACATCTACCACGACCCAAATAGAATCATCTCATGATCTAGTCCTTTGCAGTCTGGTGATGAAATCGATGCCAATCTTGTCCCACTTCCAATCAGGAATCGCTAGTGGTTGTAACAATCCTGCTGGTTTCTGATGTTCCGCTTTCACTCTACTACATACATCACACAAAGAAATATGTTCGGCGATGTCCTTCTTGAGATTATTCCACCAAAATCTTTCCTTCACATCCATGTACATTTTGGTGTTACCTGGATGGATGGAATATGGTGAGTTGTGTGCTTCTTGTAAAATCAGTTTCTGAAGCTCCAGATCTTGCGGAATGCAGATACGTTTTCCATACCATAGAGTACCATGTTCGTCTTCATGGAATCCTTTGGCTTTCCCCTTGCTAATTTTTCCTTTAATCTCTTCAATTTCCTTGTCCAACTTTTGGGCTTCCTTTATCCTGTCCAACAATGTGGGTTGAACATCCAATGACATGAGATGTCCTTCAGGAAATATCTCCAATCTGAGGTCTTTGAATTGGGTACACAGATCATCTAGAAATTCTCCCTTAGTAAGGCCATTCACATAAACCTTACGGCTTAATGCATCCGCTACAACATTTGCTTTACCGGGGTGGTATTGCAAACTCAAGTCATAGTCCTTGATGAGTTCTAACCATCTTCTTTGTCTCATGTTGATTTCTTACTGAGTGAAGATATACTTCAAACTTTTGTGATCTGTGAACACTTCACATCATTTTCCCAAAAGATAATGTCTCCATGTTTTGAGTGCATGGAAAACAGAGGCTAACTCCAAATCATGAGTAGGATAATTCACTTCATGAGTTTTGAGTTGTCTAGAGGCATAAGCCACAACTTTCCCTTCTTGCATCAAAACTGTACCCAATCCCTAGTGAGATGCATCACAATATACTTGGAAATCCTTCTCCAAATCTGGAAGACATAAGACTGGTGCTGTCACTAGTCTCTTCTTCAACTCTTGGAAACTGAGTTCACATCCTTCAGTCCAATCAAATTTCTTGTCTTTCTTAAGTAACTCCGTCATTGGCTTAGCTACCTTTGAGAAATTCTCAATGAATCTTCTATAGTATCCTGCCAAGCCAAGGAAACTACGCACTTCTTTCATTGACTTAGGAGATTCCCACTCAGTTACAGCTGACACTTTTGCGGGATCAACTGCTACACCATCTCCTGACACAATATGTCCGAGAAATCCGACTTTATTTAGCCAGAATTCACACTTGCTGAATTTGGCATACAACTTATGCTCCCTAAACTTCTCAAGTATCAATCGCAAATGTTATTCATGCTCTTCATTGCTCTTGGAATAGATCAAAATGTCATCGATGAAAACGACAACAAATTTGTCAAGAAATTCCATGGACACCTTGTTCATCATATTCATCAAGTAGGTTGGTGCATTTGTCAAACCAAATGGCATCACGGTGTACTCATACAATCCATACCTAGTGGTGAAAGCAGTCTTAGGTATGTCTTGTTCCCTTATCTTTAGCCGAAAGTAACCTGATCGAATATCAATCTTTGATAACACATGGGCTCCTTCTAACTGATCAAACAAGTCATTGATTCTTGGCAAAGGATATTTTTTCTTTATAGTTACCTCATTGAGTGAACGGTAATCTATGCATAACCTTTGACTTCTATCTTTCTTTTCCACAAACAAGACTGGTGCTCCCCAGGACAAAGAACTTGGTTGAATAAATACTTTCTGCAACTGTTCTCCAAGCTGTTTCTTGAGTTCCTTCAACTCATCAACTAACATCTTGTAAGGTCTCTTTTCTATTGGTCTTGATCCTGGCAACAAGTCAATCAGAAACTCAACATCTCTATCTAGTGGCATTCCATGTAATTCCTCCGGAAACACGTCCGGGTACTCTCTCACAATTAGCACGCTGTCTATGCTAACCCCCTTAAGAGAATTTAGCTTACTCCCTTTTGATTCAAAGTTAGACTTGAATCTAATCCGTTTCTTATCCAGGGTTGTGAGTGTGATAGTACGATTGGCACAATCTAGTACTCCTTCGTACTTAGTCATCCAATCCATTCCCAAAATAACATCCAATCCTTGGGAATCTAGGATTATCAAACTAACGGGAAACTTATACTTCCCAAATTCTATCACTAGATCATGACATCCCGAGTTCACTATCATTTCTCCACCAGGAGAACTTACTTTTATAGGACACCCAATAGTTTCAAATGGAAGTACATTTCTATCAACAAATGCTCTTGATATGAATGAATGCGATGCGCCAGTATAAAAAATAACAAGTGCTGGAACAGAATTGAGTTTGAACTTACCAGCCACAGCATCAGATTCTTCATATATTTCTTCCACATTGATGTGGTTCACTTGTCCCTTTTGGAAGGGATTAGGCTTGTTGGCACCTTCTACTTTCTTTTCTGGACACTCATTAGCATAGTGTCCCATATTCTTACACTTGAATCATTCAACCTGACTGAGATCTTTCTTTACAGGCTGACTTCCACTTCCACTTACACTTCCACCGTGGTGGCTCTTGTGTCCACTATTGTGGTTCTTATACTTGTCATTATCATGACTGCGGTGGTTCTTATTGTCATTATGATAGTTGTGGTTGTGGTGATTGTTATACTTCCCATGTTTGTGGGATCCAGAACTCCCACTATCATCATGATGGGAACGCTTGTGAGACGATCCCGAGATGTGCTTATCAAAGCTATGGTTCCTCTTTCTGCTCTCAACTTGTTTCATCTTGTTTTCCAAGATGGTAGCCTTCTCACAAAGTGATTGATAGGTTGGAACATAGGCAACAGACAGCTGCAGGTTCAACTCATCATTCAGTCCTTCGAGGAATTTCTCCTTCCTCTTTGCATTAGTATCAACTTCATCCGGTGCATAGCGCGCCAGATTGTTGAATTTCTCAATGTACTCAGCCACACTGCGGTGACGCTGCTTCAGATTGTGGAACTCCTTCTTCTTCAAATTCATCACTCCGGATGATATGTGAGCTGTACGAAATCCATCCTCAAAGATAGCCCATGTCACATCCTCAAGGGGAGTGGTGATCTGGAAGTTATCCCACGATGTTGTTGTTGGCCCTTCAAGCAGATGTGTTGCGAACCTGACCTTTTCCTCGTCGGTGTAGCCAACAGTCACTAAGTCCTTGTTAACTGAACGTAACCAGTCATTGGCTATCATTGGATCAGTGGTTCCCAAGAACTTTGTAGGCCTTAGTCTCAGAAATCTGGTGAGCATGTCAAATCCCGGAGGATTATTCTGATTGTTGTTATTGTTGTTGTTATTGTTATTGTTGTTGTTGTTATTCTGGTTCTGGTTCTGCATGAACTGTGTCATCATCTGCATCAGTTGAGCTTGTGATGTTATCAACTGCTGCATCTCGGGAGTGACGTTGTTGTTGTTGTTTTGGTTGGGGTTGGCATGTCGGGGAGGCATCTGTGGTTTTAATAAGGATAAGGATGAGATACCCATAGATGCATAACATGCACAATACATCACATAGAACAATCACAATAACCAAGCTCAAAGTAACATAGAGTTTGAACGACATAAACAATAGGTTTTGAAAATGCAAACACACCATAACAAGCCATCCACATGTTGGATGGTCATTGCGACTCAATTATCAAAGTATGGTAGATGAAAGATAGTCGAGTAGTCTACACTACTCCTCATAGATCTCCACATCAACAAGGGTAAGACCTGCATTCTCCATGACGGTCTTGTACTCATCCACACTAGTGGTCAAGGCCTCAATCTTGGCCCTAAGAGCCCTCTTCTGTGAGCGAAGCCTCTCGATCACTCCCTGCTGGTGCTTAAGCTCGAAGTCCTTGGCCTCTTACTCTTCCTTCATCTCCCTGATCTTCTTGTTCCTGTCTTGGACTCTTTTCTCTTGGCTATTGAACTTCTTTTCCTGGCTTTCAAATTTGGCATCCATCTCTTTGACGATCTCGTCTTGCTCCGCGAAGATCTTGTCCTTCTCCCATAGCTGAACCTGGAGCTCGTCATTGCTAAGCATGACGTTGGTCCTACCAGTGTCAAGGTGTCTAATAAGACCCTCTAGGTCCTGAAGTGTTACAATCGCGACAAGAAGATAACGAAGAACGAAAACGAAAAACACAGCAAGGAGACACAGATTTAACGTGGAAAACCTCTCCAACAAAGAGAGGAAAAAACCACGGGCGCCAGCCAGCGAAACTTCACTATATCGAGGAGTGTTTACAAACGCCGGGGATTTCAGACAGATGCAACTCTCCCAACCGGCGGCTTACAAGGGGTTTATATATCGGTGGAAACCTAGGTCTTCGACGATCCGTACCGTACCTTCTCTTTGGGCATGGTGTGGGCCAACTTCAGACTCGTTACACTCGGCCCAAGCCTCCTGGCGACGGGCCTCGCTCCACTCGTCAGAAGTTGGCCTATACTTTGTAGAATTTGGATCAACATATAACAAACTCCACCTTGAGACAAATTCCTCCTTGTAGCATCAACAACAACCATCTCCCTGAACAAACAAAGCAAATACTTTCGGCGCCAATAGCCACTTGGGCTAATCAGTTAAACCAACTAAGTTCGAGCAAAGCTCAAACTTAGCAACAGGAACAGGTTTAGTCATCATATCAGCAGGATTATCATGAGTGCTGATCTTGCATACCTTTAATTTACCTTGAGCAACAATGTCTCTAACAAAATGGTACTTGACATCAATGTGCTTAGTTCTCTCATGGAACATCTGATCTTTTGTAAGGTATATGGCACTTTGACTGTCACAAAACAAATTAATGCAAGAATCATCTCCACAAAGCTCAGCAAACAAACCTTTCAACCAAACAGATTCTTTGCAAGCTTCAGCAATAGCCATGTATTCAGCTTCAGTAGTAGATTGTGCAACAACAGCCTGCAATGTAGCCTTCCAGCTAACAGCACAACCTCCAACATTAAACACATAACCTGTGAGGGATCTTCTCTTATCCAAATCGGCAGCAAAATCTGAATCTACATAGCCAACGAGTCCCTCACCGGTCCTGCCAAACTTCAAACAAGCATTGGAAGTACCAAGAAGGTACCTGAAAACCCACTGAACAGCCTTCCAATGTTCTTTACCAGGATTAGCCATGTATCTACTTATCAAACTCATAGCATATGATAAATCAGGACGAGAACAAACCATGGCATACATCAAAGAACCAACAGCACTAGAATACGGCACCTTTGACATGTACTCAAACTCTTCATCAGTAGTAGGACATTGAGAAACTGACAATTTAAAGTGAGGAGCAATAGGAGTACTAACTGAGTTGGCACCATCCATATTAAAACGATGAAGAACTTTCTTAATGTAACTTTGCTGACTAAGAAATAACAAACCAGATTTTCTATCTCGGGTAATTTCCATACCTAAGATCTTCTTAGCAGCACCAAGATCCTTCATCTCAAACTCACTACTTAGGTGTGCCTTCAAAGTAGTGATTTCTTTCATGCCCTTGGCAGCAATTAACATATCATCAACATATAGCAGCAAGTATATAGGTGACCCATCAACAAACTTGATATAAACACAACTATCATATTTAGACCTCTCAAAACCATGTGAGATCATAAATGAATCAAACCTTTTATACCACTGTCTTGGAGATTTCTTTAAGCCATAAAGAGACTTCTTTAATTTGCACACAAAATCCTCTTTACCAGGCACTATGAACCCTTCTGGTTGGTCCATGTATATTTCCTCATCAAGCTCTCCATGCAGAAAAGCAGTCTTGACATCTAACTGCTCAAGCTCAAGATCACGCATAGCCACAATACTAAAAAAAGTACGAATGGAACTATGCTTCACAACTGGAGAGAACACATCATTGTAATCAATACCTGGAATCTGGCTGAACCCTTTTGCTACTAACCTTGCCTTGTACCTTGAAGGCTCTTTGGGAGATAGACCTTCCTTTTTCTTGAAGATCCACTTGCAGCGGACCGCCTTCTTTTGTTTAGGCAAGTGCACAACATCCCATGTGCCATTTTTCTCAAGCGATTGCATCTCTTCTTGCATAGCAGATACCCACTTCTCGCGGTCAACGGATGCAATGGCTTCATTATATGTTGCAGGTTCAGAATCGTTCTCCACCTGTTCAGCACAACTCAAAGCATAATGTACAAGATTACACTCTTCAATTAAACGACGAGGTGGAACTATGTTACGTCTCGGTCTATCAGCAGCAATAGATTCCTGTGGCTGCTGCAAAATAGTAGGTGAGTGCTGAACAACATCATCATCAATATTTTCCTCATGAGTATCATCAACAACAGCATTATTATCAACAGTTTTCTGCAGGTGCTCCACCTGCACACGAACTCCCTCCTCTCCAATAGCAACAGGAGAGGGATCTGATGGCAAGCTGTCATGATACATAACGGATTCATTGAAAACAACGTTCCTATTCAACAAAATCCTTTTTGTTTTAGGGTTCCATAGTTTATATTCCTTAACTCCTGAACCATAACCAAGGAATATGCACTTGACAGCTCTAGGCTCTAACTTTCCATTATCAACATGAGCATAAGCAGTGCAACCAAAAACTCTCAACTGTGAATAATCAGCAGGTGAACCTGACCATACCTCAATAGGAGTTTTCTTCTCAAGTGGAATAGAAGGTGACCTGTTGATGAGGTAACACGCTGTGTTGGCTGCTTCAGCCCAGAAACGCCTATGCATACCTGCATTAGACAACATACAACGAGCCCTCGAGATGATGGTTCTGTTCATGTGTTCTGCCACGCCATTCTGCTGAGGAGTATATGGGATGGTGTGATGCCTGATCATGCCATCGTTACTGCAAAACTCCTCAAACTCATTAGAACAGAATTCCATACCATTGTCAGTACGTAGTACCTTTACCTTCTTCTCAGTCTGTTTTTCAACCATAACTTTCCACTTCTTAAAAGCATCAAAAACATCAGATTTATGCTTTAGAAAATAAGGCCACACCTTTCTTGAGTAATCATCAATAATAGTAAGCATATAATTAGCACCACCAATAGAAGTCTTACGGGACGGACCCCATACATCAGCATGCACATAATCTAATATGCCTTTGGTGGTATGAACGGAAGCATTGAATTTAACTCTTTTATGCTTACCAAAGATGCAGTGCTCACAGAACTCAAACTTACTCAAGTTGCAACCATCAATCAGCTCTCTCTTGACCAACTCTGCCATGCCTTGTTCGCTCATATGCCCAAGACGCATATGCCATAGATGTGTTTTACCACAATCATCAGAATCATTAGAAGTAACAGCAGCAGCAATACCAGGCAAAGTGCTACCTCTAAGAACATATAATTTAGCAGAATTCATATCACCTATCATGTGAATAAGAGAACCTTTTGATACCTTCAGAACTCGATGCCCACCGGCATACTTGTATCCATCAACGTCCATGGTACTCAGGGAGATCAAATTTCTGGCCATGCTTGGTATGTGCTTCACCTCACTCAACGTGCGTGTCACGCCATCATGTGTCCTAATCTTAACAGATCCAACACCAACGATATGGCATGGGTTGTCATTCCCCACACGCACAAAATCTCCAGTCTACACAGACTCATATGAACTGAACCAATCTTTGTTACAGCAAATATGAAACGAACATGCAGTATCAAGTATCCATTCATCATCACGAGAAGCACAAGCAGCAAAAACAGCTAAGCATTCACCATCAGAACTATCAGAAACAACAACAGCCTTACCATTGCCTTGATCCTTATCTTTCGGTTGGTAAGTACCGTTCCTTTTCTCCTTATTCTGCAGCTTCCAGCAATCATCAATAACATGATTAGATTTCTTACAATACCTGCAGAACTTGTCCTTTCCCTTGGACTTCGAACGACCTCTGCCGTCTTTGCTCTTATCTCGGTTGCCATGGTTGTTAAATCTCTGCTCGGTCCTGCCACGAACCTGCAGAGCTTCAGCCTTGGAGGACGCCCCATCTGCCTGCACCATAGATTTCATCTTTTCCCTCTGTTTGAGGGCATCTTGCACTTCATCAAGGGTTATCTTCTCACGGCTCAACAACATTGTATCACGAAAGTGTGTATAAGAACTAGGCAGCGAGCATAAGAGTAATAGGGCTAGATCCTCATCATCATATTTTACTTCCATAGATTGCAAATCAGAAATAATCTCTCTAAAAAGAGATAAGTGATTCATTACCGATCCACCTTCCTGCAATCTATGCGAGAACAACTTCATCTTCACATGCATCTTACTGGTTAGATCCTTTGACATGCAGATCGTTTCCAGTTTTTCCCATAGGGCAGCAGCAGATTTCATCTCCAGTACTTCCTGCAAAATATTATTGGACAGATGAAGTTGAATCAAAGACAAAGCCTTACGGTCCTTCCGCTTCTCTTCAGCGGACCAGGTCTTAGCATCCTTTTCACCGAATCCATCCAGCGCTTCATCCAGATCAGAAGTTTGGGCGAGAATCGCCCGCATCTTCACCTGCCACAAGGAGAATCTTGTGGTGTAGTCCAGCTGTGGTAGATCGAACTTCAATGACGACATGTCGCAAACCCTAGATTAGAACCTGGGGCTCTGATACCCTTGTTACAATCGCGACAAGAAGATAACGAAGAACGAAAACGAAAAACACAGCAAGGAGACACAGATTTAACGTGGAAAACCTCTCCAACAAAGAGAGGAAAAAACCACGGGCGCCAGCCAGCAAAACTTCACTATATCGAGGAGTGTTTACAAACGCCGGGGATTTCACACAGATGCAACTCTCCCAACCGGCGGCTTACAAGGGGTTTATATATCGGTGGAAACCTAGGTCTTCGACGATCCGTACCGTAACTTCTCTTTGGGCACGGTCTGGGCCAACTTCAGACTCGTTACACTCGGCCCAAGCCTCCCGGCGACGGGCCTCGCTCCACTCGTCAGAAGTTGGCCTATACTTTGTAGAATTTGGATCAACATATAACATGAAGGTACAGACAAATCGGCTCCATCGTCTCTCTAGTAGCATCATCGTACTCTATAGCCTCACCCTCCTCATTGCGTCTCCCGAACGGGTGAAAGAAAATACCAATAAGCTCGGTGGAGTGCCTCCCTACAAGGCGTCCAAGTAACTCCTCCATGACTACATCTAAGCCTCTCTCCTTGTCATCATGCATCAGCTTGAAAGTGATAGCCTCCATGGGTGGCTCTGCCTGGCGCCCTGGCTGTGTGACTCTGAAGCCCCAAAGGTCCTTCCTCTCAAACTTGGTGAGCTGAAGTGTAGTGATACTAGGTAGTGGAAGGTTGAGCACACTAGTGAGCTCAATGAGACGAGTTCCCTTGAACTCCTCGGCCGTGCTGATAACAACGTTAGGCATCTATTTTTATAAGATAGAGAAAAGTTAGAACCAACACAAGTAGAGAAAATTCACAAGAAAAAAATCACAAGCACATCTTTTAGCAACAAACACACAAGTCATGCCATACACAAATCCATTACAAACACCAAAGGTTCAACATAACTTAGACCAGTTTTGGAAGTAAAAACGATAAGTGTGGTGGTCCAACTAACGAAGTACGTTACAATTCTCACTCACTAGACAAAATAGCTATCAGGGCATCCTTAGTGGCCATCTGTCTATCTTGTTCACAAGACTCCCATATTAAGTCTATGATGTCTCCCCTTAGTTGTTGGTTGGTAGTCTCTAATTCTTGGGTATGCTTATTTTCTTCTCTAAGGTCATTTTGAGTGTTGAGAATTCTGCACTTGAGTCTATCACCAAGCTCCTTGTTGGCATTCCAAGCTGCATTTCTTGCAGAGTCAAAGAATGTTGTGTGCATTTCAGAGTTGGTGACCATGCAAAATCCTAACCCCTTGTGGTTGTCTGCCTTGTTTTTGTACAAGTGAAGTTGCACCCACCAATACTCTTCTCCTTCATCCATCACAGGGAATCCCTTGTACACAGCTGCACCATGTATCCCCATGGTAACCATAAGGTTCTTGAGTGCCTTGGGAAATTCAGTCTCACACTCCAAAGTCATGGTCATGAGTGGTCCCTTCCTGACGGCTTCGTTGATGGAGTTTATCTACAAATAGAGATGAGAAAGAATATTAGAAAAGTTTACGAGAAGAAAAAGACAAGTGTGGAAAATTTTCAAAGTGTTGAAATTTTCCTTAGTGGTTTCTTAGTCTAATCCAATCCTAGGGTCATAATCATATAGGCAACACAGTGCTCTGATACCATCTGTAAGACCCCGCCTTTATATAGGTAAAGGTACCTGTGATTGCAATGTTAGTCCCTGGATCAATGCTAGCATCCACAGTTTAAGATGAAGTACACAGAAACAAAGGTCGTTATTACGTCGTCATTCCAGAGATAACATAGTCTTTTACAACTCCATAGCCATAGGCTAGTACAAGAGTTCAACTTAATAAAATAAAGTAAAGTCTTCATCTTCATGTGCCATAGGCAAGCATGTTGAGTGTAGACTCACAACCCTAATCCTCATCAGAGTAACCTGCAACATCACAAGTTACAGCCACAGTGGGTCAATACATTGGAATAGTATTGGCAAGTGATACCTTAGTAGAATAATACTTTCTAGCTTCTACATGAATTTGGATAAGTGTAGCTTAGGCTTGCTTTGCTCAAAATAGGTTTTACCTATCAGTTGAAAACACTAAGTATTTGTTTGGAAAAAACTCCCAAGGAACCACCAATAGACATTGGTGAACCTTTACCCTTGTTCAACCACAACTTTTAACTTAGAAATTGGGATGAGGAGATTCTTGATAGCTTCCATGTCTTGATGCTCAAATTGTCCATTGCCGGGGACACGGCTAAGTACTTAGATTCTTCCTTCTGCAGAGGAGGTGCACTTTCCCCACAAGACTCGACATGCATCGAGAAAAGACCTTTCAGAAGCCTTTCCTTAGACCAAAATGGACGCGTTCCCAAACCTATCACTCCTACCACCAACTATCCATTTGGCTAAGTTATTGCAACCTATATGATCCAGTCAGAGCCCATATTGCCATGTGGCTGCACTAGAAGCTTCTTAACATATGGCATCTCAAATCCCTTTGTTCCTGGGTGTCTTTTCACAAGTGTGATACACAAGGTAGACCATAGATATGGGCCTTGTGTAACCACTCAACATAACCCAAACATACCATTCCACCCAGGTGTTTCATTCACTTAGTTGTTTTATTAAGCAAAACTCAAGTCAAAGACTTAGCAACTTTTTCCATAGCATGTATATAACCCACCCTTGTCTTCTACTAGCTAGGCTAAGCATGGCAATATAGCAAGTATCTTAACTTAGAAAAAAATTATAACAAGTCTACAACTACTAGGATTTCCCAAGCATAGCATATAGATACTTAGCAAAAACATCATGCAAGCCCTATACAAAATATCACTAATGCATAGTCAAAATATTGGACAAAAATATGAAGCACCACTTGCCTTGGTAGTTGGGACAGTAGCAACAATCCTCACAATCACAATCACCACTAGCACCAAAATCTACACATAAAATGATAGCACCAACTTCATATTTCAAATAATCAAACAAAAATATATGAATGCATGCAAATGCCATGTGATGAATTTTTCTTAACTAAGAAAGAAAATTAAACAGTACTGAATCACTAAACTAAACAATTACACACTAAATAAACTTAATTTGGCTTTTAAAACATTTTCCAAATAATTTTTATACACAAAATAGGCCGACAAATGTCTCTGCATAAAATCCTATTTTAACAAAAGAAGATCACACAACTATGCCTACAGATGTATAGGATTTATTTTTTGATTCCAATGGTATATTATTTGTATTTTTTGGATAAACAGAACCAAAGTTATGAATTTTACAAGTTTGAATAACTAATAGATTCAAAATCAGATTTTAAAACAAAACTCCAGACACGTGGACGCGTCTGATAGGCCCGTACCGGTTCGGTTGGATCGATCATCCAAAGCCGTTGGATTTAAGTGACAGTGCATGGGCCAAATCTAACCATACCCCTTCGATAAGTGATCTAATCTGGCGCGTTGGATCTAGATCTAATGGTCCACGATGGCTTGGCCAAGAACTGGCGGCGCGCGAGGTTCCAGCGGCGGCGGTGCTACTAGCGGTGATGGTCCGGCGAATTCAGAGGGGGCTAGGGGTTGTGGTTGGCCTTACCGGCGTCGCACGATTGCGAGGAAGCTCAACATGGTCGCGGTTGAGGCGTGGGCGTGATGTAGCGATGGCTAGGGCTCGTCGGAGTTGCGGGCGGCGTCGGGTTCTTGCGTATGAAGACGTTGCCGACGTTCTGGACCGCCCTAGCACAAACCCAGAGCATCAGTAGATGCACAAGGACATGGCGATCCTAATCCTATGCAAGAGAGGTCAAGGGGCGCTCAGTATTTACCGTGATTGCTCGACGGAGTTAAGCGGCGGCTCGGTCGTTTGCAGAGGTGGACAGGGACGGAGACCTGGGTCACGAGCAGGCAAACTAGAGACATCAGAAGGTGCACAAGGACACGAGGGTCACTCTCGTTTGAACCAGAAGTGAAGGGGCGGTCGGAGCTCACCATAATCACATGCTGGAGTTCATCGGACAACGGCGGTGCGATTCGAAATACTGGCAGCCTGGTGGCGGAGCGAGTGTGTTGTGTGGGGGGAATGACCGTGGGGTGTAGGGGCTTAAGTAGGCAGCAGCGCGACAGGAAACGCTTGCAGAATCAAGGCTAATTACACCACGCCATTATCGGCAGCAACGACAGCGGCGACGTGGTCCGCGGGCGAGATTTGGGGAAGAAGGGGTGAGGTGGCAATGGGGTCCGCGGGTCAGCGACTGTGGGTGGAGCTTGTGCGCGTGAGAGAGAAGTAGAGGGAAATTGGCCCGGGTGGGCTTAGTGGGATGGATCCCGTGGTGGGCCAGATTGGCAGCGCTGGCCTTTTCTTATTCTTTTTCTATTTTGATTTTCTGAACTCATTTTCAAATGATATTCAAATGAGTTTGAATTCAAACCACCTCTGGATTTTGGTGGTGTGATCCAAGTATTCAAACATGTGTCCAATACACTTGTTTACTCAAATTCACTTAGGTCCGTTGAAATAAAAATAAAACCAAGCCTCATATGATTTTATATAATAGTCATATGAATGGTTTTGGGTTTTGATTTTGTTATTGGAAATCTTTGTGCAAGCTTTGCATTCATCTTTGAAACAATTCTGATCAAAACAAGGTTTTCTCATACTTTGAGAGTAAAATAGAATCTTTGCCTTTCTTACATAAAATATTAGGCATACAAATGGTTTCTAATTTTTGAAATCTTTGTTTGATAATAACTAAATGCTTGTGCATGCATGGATGATATGGAACTTTATAAACCATGATTTTGGGGATGTTACATAGACCATTCAAGAATCTCTACTTCTTCTTGGCTTCAGTGTCAATCTCATCTGGTGCATACCTAGCTAATGACAGAAATGTGTCACGGTACTCAACTACTGTCATCCTCCCTTGCTTCAGTTCTCTGAACTCATCTCTCATCCTCTTGACTAAACCCGGTAGCACATGGGTTCGGCTGAACTTTAGTTTGAATTCATCCCAAGTCATCATCTGTCCTCCATTCATGGTGTGAATGCTATTCCACCAAGCTCTTGCATCTCCTGCCAGATAATGGGTGGCAAACAGTACTTTCTCATTGGCCTCCACTCATGTGACTTCTAAGTTGTTCTCCCTGGTCTGCAGCCAGTCATCAACATCTAACGACTCTTCAGACTTACTAAATATGGGTGGATTGGTGTTTTGAAAGTTCTTGAGCTTGGATCCATGGTTGTCCTGGTTTCCATGGCCTTGATTGTTGTTGGCCATCTGAGCTATGTGTTGAAGGGTGGCTAAGTTAGCTTGACGTTCGGCTCTTTCAGCTTCACAGCCAGAAACTAACATTTGCAAGATTTGCAGCATTGGGTACTGAGATGAGGTGCTTCCTCCGCGAGGCATCTGAAGATTGAGATAGATCATGAGACAATAGGGAAATTTCTAAGGTTCATGGATTTGTTTTTTTTTAGTTTTTAAACTTTGAGTTTGACTCAGGTCTTTGACAACTAGCAACTTGCTTTTCATTCATTCATCCATTCATATCGCACAATACAAACACTCACCACACTAAGGTAATAGATGGTTTTAAGAACCATTCAGTGAAGCTACGATACAGTGGGACCGGATACAACTCACACCTATGATACTGCTCAAGTGCTACTACTCATTAGAATCGTTGTCTTCATCATCATCAATGAAGGCGGAATCATCATCATCAGTGTGGAAGTCCATGGCTTGGTCCTCCAGGTAGTCATCATCATCACTGAGGTAGGAATAGGGATCTCCACGGATATCTTGTCCTGCATTCTCCCTCTCCTCAAGATGCATGTCCCGCTCATGGATGGTCTCCTCCAAGTCTAACACTTTGTGACGAAGGCGAGCAATGATGCGATCCTTCTTGTCACGTAGACATCGAAATGTCTTGCGCTCCTTCGCAAGGATGGCGAGGGTCTGGTCCTTCTTGACTGCAATGGCATAGTTGTGGTTGGCATAGGCGCGGGCGTTTTCCAACTCATTCTGCCTGTCATACATCATGAAGCTGAGATGATCCACGTGATGCTTCAGCTTGGGATGTTGTGGCACCTCCAATGGCTTTGCCATAGCATCACGCCTTTCCCAGTACTCAAAGTGATTAACCTTGATCTGGTTGATGTTTTGCCCACACAGACGGGCAAGAGCTTCCTGCATAGCCCTGGCAAGTCTGTCTAGCCAATTGTTCTCTCTTAAGGTGAATTGGATTTCCTCTGAGGTGGGTGCCTCCATCTTGCCTCTGAGATTAGCAACAGTCAGCCATTGTAGTTCTCCTCCTTGCTGATCATTGATCTGTGCTCCGAAGAACTTGGGGTGCGGGTGCTCAAGAAGTTTTGAGAGTTATTCCAAATCGTGCTCAAAGATGAGCTGTCCTCCATTGCCCAACTGGTAGAACTTTCTATACTTCACCTCCATCTCTAAGAATGTAGGATGAGTAAGTTAGTGAGGTGATCAAGTGTGTCAAATTTTATGTAAGTTTGCAAGAATTTTTGAGGAACATGAATTTTCTTGAAAGACTCTTAGTGATAAGAATGAGAATAGGTTTCATGAATACTCACTTCTTTTGTTTTGAAACTAAGTTTTTGATTTAAGCGTCCATTCTAACTAGGGTCTCCTATGGTCAGGATGGCTCTGATACCAACTTGTCAACACCCCAATTTTTAATCACCTGTTATGCCATACATCGCAATCCCAGGATTACCATTTTTGCGAGACATAACAGATTGGTACCATAGTTTATCATACATTACAAAACATAATAAAGGTATTAAAAATAAAGGATCTCATGATCTAGTCTTAATACAATCAACGCAACGCAAATAAATAATAACGATAGCATGATCGAAGCTCCATCTTTAGGGTCACAGGCAATGCTGAGGATGGGAGATGATCCTAGTTGTCATAGACTTCCTGTTGTCCATCATCTTGGTAGTCCTCCTCATAGTCTGGACATGAGAATAGCCAGGGACAAAGCCATGAGTACTCTTTAAGTACTCACAAACTATCACTAACAAGTAAGTAGTTTGAGTAGGAATCCTAAGCTCTAGGTTTATTTGCAAAAAGGCAGGGTTATCTCTAACTGAGTTTAGAAGTAAAGAAAACTAGTTTAATGTTTTACAACACCTAAGTGGGAAATTAGTTTTCATGTTCACAACCCTGTTATGGTCAAGTGAAAGTCATAGTTCATTTCACAAGTCATTTTGAAAACATCTGATGATGGAACAGTATGGCCACTCCAACTGTCCATAACCGTGGACACGGCTATTCGAATAGTTTGACACTTTGTAGAGGTGGTACACTTTCACCACAAAATTCGATACATCTGTTAGGAACAATCCTGAATCACCATACTCAGTATGCGGATAATCATTCCTAACTTTTTAATTACACACCCTAGTATAGGAACCTCCCCTATGAGTTTGGCCTCCCAACCATGACCATCTGTCATCTTGGGAACTCACAGATGGACAACCATAACGAGGTAGCATCAGCTCAAACCTCTTCCGCAAGGGAACCCATACTAAGATATATAAGTTTCCAGTCAAGACCTACCCAAATTCGGGTATTGTGGTTGTACGGTAAAATTGGAATGGGATCGCATCCGAACCCAACCATCAGTTTTATAAAGGACTAAGGCTCATGCCTCAACATTTTCATCATCAAATCATCTAGTGTTCATAACACATGTCAAAACATTTCATTAGAATGACTCATCATTCTAAGGTTTTCATAACCATTTTCACCAAGTTTTCCCATCTAAAGTGATCAACTTTTATGCTTAGCACTAGCCACTAAATTAGGGGTAATCACTAATGAGGGGTGCTAATCAAGTGTGACTATCTAAATCTAGATCTCATGCATTAGTATGACATCTAGTTCTAGCTAACTTAGGCCAAGTTTTATGCTCTTTATGCTATCTATAATAACTTTCCAAAAACTCCCAAGTCACTAAGTAAAAGTAATAAATAGCTTTGATAAAGAAATAAGAGAATAAATCTTGCAAGTAAAACTGGGATTTGGTATAATCAAGGTTGCATAACAAAAGTATACCTAATGCATCTAGTTTGCATAGTTATCATGCAAGTGTTATCTTGCAAGTTAACTTGTAATGTGGGGCTTGCAAGTATTAGCTTGCATAGGTAACATGCAAGTGGTAGCTTTCATAGTGCTTGCCTTGATTGGTGAAGTGATTGAAGTTCTCTTCTTCATAGTAGTAGTAGTAGTCCCCCTCCTCTTTATATCCTTGGTCGGTACTAGAGGCAATAAATAAATACGAGGTACACAATCACTAAGCAATACTTAACTACTTCTATTTGGCACACAAAGGTTCACACTAGATGACCTCGCATCATCACATAAAATAAAGACCTAGTCTTATTTATTTTATTTTAGAAAAGTAATTTTTACTCATTGAAAAACTACTTAAGATTTAATATTCTCCAATTAAAATATGGGATCATGTTGACACATGTCATCACCACATATTTTAATACTTGGGAATGTGATTTAAAGTGGTGTCACAATTTAATAAGGTTTAACATTATTATTTTAATTAATTAAAGTGACTAGAAATGCCTATGGGGCATTGTTTTAATACTTGTCCCAGATCACTGCATGTAAACCTAAATATTTTTACATATTCAGAAAGATCTGGTCAAGTGTGATTTTTGAGAGTTGGAATCAACTCAAAAGCATTTATGGTTGATTTTTGAAAAATGTTTGAATGCAGAAAATTCTTTGCCTTGTTATTTTTGGTATAGGTGATCTAATTGCAAATGGTTTGAATCCAACGGGCTTGGATTAATAATTTCAATACCTTTCTAGTAAAATTGGTTTCATGCAATTTTGTTTAGTAGAACTCTCTGAATTGAATTTTGAATCTCCTAACAGAACTAGGTTTGAACTAAATTGGAAAATCTATAATGAATTACTAGGATGAGCGCGGAAACTAAACTGGGCCGGCCCAACTGCATAGCACGCGCAGCAGGCTGCTACCAGAGTGGTCCCACGCGTCAGGGACTCTACCTATGTGAAACGGTAAGTTTCCCTCTGGGCCTTACGATAAGAATATGATCTAACGGCTGAGGTTCATCATCGATGACGAATAGCTCCGGCAAGGTCTAAACCCTAACACGGCGGTAGGGGTCGTATGAGGCTCACAAGGGCTCCAGCTAGGGTCAGCGTTGGGGGTGAACGATGTTGTCGATGATGACGGTTCGAACGGTGGTAATGGCGGCTCCTGGGGTGGCTCCAATCAACGGCTCCGCTCCTCCTCCGCAGCGGCAGACTCTAGCCAAATTCCAGCGATGCGGAGCTCGCCTTGCTCCGGGGAAGGGTCAGGGGTGTTCTGTGAGGAGTGGGGAGTGAGTTGGTGTGCAAAATTGAGGCGGGGGTGTCCTCCTTTTATAGTCGAGCAAGAGGGGCAGTGCGGCATGGTCGAAGCTCGACGGGGTCAACGGCACAGCGATATATTGGCATGGCGAAGGGCGTAGGTCGGTGTGTGGTCTCTTGGCGATTCTCAAGGACTTAATGGCGCGACATGGGGTGGTCGAGGTTGGTTGGAACGGTTCGATGCTCTGAGCGGCACCGACATCATTTTTAACGACACACAGTTGCTACGGGTCACGCGGCAGTGAACGGGGATGTCTAGGGGTTAGCTGGTGTCGCGGTGAGTGTAGGCATGCGTGGCGGGGGCGAGGCGCGACGTGTACGCGCGTGTCGTCCGCAGCGCTCTGGCGCGCTCTCGGCATGGTACAGAGAGAAATGGGCACGGCTGTTCCTAGTGGTCCAGGGCCTGGCTATGCTCGAGGGATGGACAGGGGTGGCGATGGACGGTGAGCTGCCTCCTAGACATCGTGGTTGGGCGAGGTGTTGCCTCCTGCTAGCTAGCCATGGTCGGCCGGCAATGGGGGGGCTCGGGTGGCTTAGCACTGGTGCAAGGGGTAGCTTGCTATCTTGTGTCAATGCAGTGTGGTCACTGGGGGAGACAAGGGGAGAGATTTGGGTGCAATGGGGGAACAAAGCATTGATCAAAAACAGTGATAGTTAGGAAGGGTTTACTATGCTCACCAAGTGTTTGACAAAATGGCAGCATGAATTTAGTTTGGAATTTTTGAATGAAATTTGGTGAGTGCTCTGGTCACATGCTTGGTGGTCTCTGGTTACTTGGGTTTTGCAATGTGAACTGGTTTGAGTGATTTTTGAGAAATGGTGATCTTAGTACCTACACTTGATTCAATTTTGAATTGTCATTTGAATAGATTTGCAAAATGTTTCTGTTGGTTTGAAAAGTGGGCTTGGGTTCACTTTTACGTGGTCTAGCAAGGGGTGAAAAGATTTGGATTTGTTTCTGTTAGAAAACTTGGACTAGAAACACTCAAAGTGGTCTAGTGGTTAACTTTGGTCAAAATGACCATTTGCTTATATATCTTATTTTTTATTTTCTCTTTATTTTATTATGCTTGGAAATGATTTAGATGATTTGTTTTCATCTTTAAACCAATCCTTTCCATTCATAGCAATCAAAAATGGCATTGTTCATGCATTCATCACAAACACACATGCATTCATATTGTTTTTAATTAACAAAAGTTTTGTTAACCCTAAACTTGGGTGATTGGAACTTGATAATCTTGATTAATATTTTTGGGATGTTACAATAAAAATATATTAAAATTTAGAAATAGTATATAAAACTATGAATAAATATTAAATACGAAGAAAATGTTCAGAAAATTACATAAGGTGGAAATTAATTAAAATTTAAAAAATGTAAATTCACTAGTAGAAAACTAAACTTTCGTCCAGATCCCTTCGGAGCATTAGTCCCGGATGTATTTAGAACCAGGACTAATGCTCATACTAGTCCCGGTTCCAATGCCTAGGATGCCAACAACCTATTCTAGGTTCGAATGGCCCTTTAAGTCCCGGTAAGAGACACCAACCGGGACTAAAGGGATGGAGGCGGGTCCCAGCGCGAGCAACATGTAACATCCCAAAAAAAACAATGATCATCAAACTCTAATCACTAAAATTAGGGTTAACAAAAACTTTGATTAATTTAAATCATATGAATGCATGTGTGTATGTGGTGATTTGATAAATGCATGAATGATCTTGTGTGATTACCTAAATAACAAGAAATGGTTTAAAGATGAAAACAACATCATATAAAAAATTTCCAAGCAGAAACAAATAAAGAGAAAATTAAAAACAAATCAATTACGGCAAATGGTCATTTTTGCCAATCTTGCTCACTAGGTCACTTTGAGTGTTTCTAGTCCAAGATTTCAAACAGAAACTTTCCCAATTCTTTTCACCCCTTGCAAGACCAAGTAAAAGTGAAGCAAAGCCCACATTTCAAACTTGCAGAAACATTTGGCAACCTCATTCAAATCACAATTCAAAATTGAATATTTATCATATGTGAAGATCATACATTTTCAAAACCCAACCAAACCAGTGCCCCTTGAGTAATCCAACTAACCAGAGACTCCCTAGTATGTTCCTAGCAAACCCACCAAGTTTGAATCCAAAATTCAAATTCAAATTTCTTTCGGCCATTTCATCAAACACCTTGTTTGCAGCAAACAAACAAACAACAAACACTATAGTGAGCAGTGAATTTGGCCAACCTTGTTCCCTCTCTAGCTCTCACTACATTCTCAGTAGATGATCTAGCCCAATTAACAAGCCTTAGCACCACTGTTAGCTTGGCATATCCATTAATGGTGGCCATGCCGAGCCCATTTGCCAACCCCAATGTCGCCAGCGAGCTAGAGGAAGAACTAGCCCCACCAACCTTGTCTGGAACACGCAGCACCGTCCATCGCCACTCCCTGTCCCAGCCCCGAGCGCAGCCAGCCACTGGACCACCCGCCAAGCACGCGCCCAGTCTCTCTGCGTGCGACACGAGAGCGCGGTAGTGAGCCACACTCGACCAACGCCCACAGATTACGAGCCGCCCTCGCCGCTTGCATGCCTGATCACCAACACTCCAGCAACCCGCCAGACAACCTCGTTCGCCGCCGCGCGACCAGGAGCACCCTTGCACCATTAAATTTTCCATCGGACCCGCCCAGAGCGTCGAAGCATTCCGACCGATCAGCACCGCCTCACGCCTCGCCACCACGCCGTTGAGCTTCGCCAGGGAGCACAACACCGCCCCCTACCATCACCCATGCCATTAGCCCTCTGTGCCATAGACCACGACGAGCTCAGCCCGCGCCTGTCGGTCCCCTTCAACCACTATAAAAGGAGACCTCCCCCACTCGTTTTCTTCACACCAATTCACTCCCCACCTCTCACTGATCACACCCACTCACCCCCGGATCAAGGCGAGCACCAGGTGGCCGGAATTTCACTGGAGTTCGCCGCTACAGAGGAGGAGAGGCGCCGTCGATTGGAGCCGCCCAAGGAGAAGCTGTCGGTACCAGGAGAACCGCTGTCATCAACTTCGTCGTTTGCCCCCATCACCGACCATTGCCTGAGCCCCGGTGAGACTCCCATGACCCCCACCTGCCGCGCTAGGGTTCTGTCTCGCCGGCGCTGCCAGACGTGGACGATGGACCAGAGTCGTTCGATTAGAGTTAGATCGTGTGGCCTAGATCACCCCGTACCGCTTCGCCCCTCACTGTCTCACTGACGCGTGGGGACAGCCACTTAACCATCCCGCGCATGCGTTGTGCGTAGTGGCCGGCCCATTTAAATGTCTCGCGTGACCCAACAATTCAAATTTACTTTTATTCATTTAATTTCAAACAAAGTTATGTACCTAGATTAAAAAATCAACCCAGCTTGATTCACTAAACCAAAATGCATGAAACTAATTTTTTTAGAAAGGTATTGGAATGCTTAATCCAAGACCGTTGGATTCAAACCATTTAGAATTGTAGATCACCCATGGTAAAAATAACAAGGAGGAAGCTTTTCTGCATTCAAACATTTTTCAAAATTCAACCATAAAATCTTTTGAGTTGATTCCAACTCTCAAAAATCACATTTGACCATACCTTTTAGAATATACAAAAATATATAGGTTTACTTATAGAAATAATGATCAAGTAATAAAAGAATGCCACATAGGCATTTCCAGTCACTTTAATTAACTAAAATAAAAAGGTTAAACCTTATTAAATTGTGACACCACTTTAAATCACATTCCCATGTGCTGAAATATGTGGTGATGACATGTGTCAACATGATCCCATGTTTGAGTTGGATAATATTAAATCTTAAGTAGTTTTTCAATGAGTAGAATTTACTTTTCTCAAAATAAAATAAATGGGACAAGTGTTTTAATCCTTGTAATGTTAGTGATGATGCTATATCACCTAGTGTGAACCTTTGTGTGATGATTAGAAATAGTTAAGTATTGTTTGGTGATTGTGTACCTCGTATTTATTTATAGACGCTAGTACCGACCAAGGATACAAGGAGGAAGGAGGATAATACAAGGAAGAAGCCGAGGAGAACTTCAACCGCTGCTCTGCACAAGGCAAGCTTATACAAATATCTTAGCAAGCTAACACTTACAAGATACCCTACTTAGGCAAGCCTACTATTACTAGTTGAATTAGCAAGTTATTAACTTAGCAAGCTTACACCACTTGATACCCAATCCTAGTTTTACTTGCAAGCTTAATACTTTATTTTCTTGATCAAAGCTTGCTCTTAGAGTTTACTTAATGACTTGTAGATTCTAGAAAGATAATTGAAGGTAGCATAAAGAGCATAAAAATTGGCCTAAGTTAGATAATCTTAATGTCATCCTGAGGCATGAGATTTACTTAGATAATGTCACCCTTTATAAAACTGAGGGTTATCTGGATGTGATACCATTCCAATTTTACCGTACAACCACAATACCTGAAATTTGGGTAGGGATTGATTAGAAATTTATATACCTTAGTATGGGTTCCCTTGCGGCCAAGGTTTGAGCTGAGGCTACCTTGTGAAGATTGTCCACCTGTGCAGTTCCCAAGATGACAATTGGTCATGGTTGGGAGGCCAAACTCATAGAAGAGGTGCCTATACTAGGGCGTGTAATTGAAAGGTTATGATTGATTATCCGCATACTGAATATGGTGAATTCAGGATTTTTTCCTGATGGATGTATTAAATGTTGTGGTGCAAGTGTACCACCTCTGCAGAGTGTCAAACTATTCGAATAGTCGCGTTAGTGGTTATGGACAGTTGGAGTGGCCATACTGTTCCGTCGTCAGATGTTTTAAAAATGACTTGTGAAATGGATTATGATTTTTACTTGACCACAATAGAGTTGTGACATGAAATTCAAGTTCCCACTTAGGTGTTATAAAACTTTCAACTAGCTTTCTTTGCTTCTGAACTTAGTTAAGGTAAACCTGTTTTTTTTGCAAAATAACCCTAGAGCTTAGTACTTCCTACCCAAAACCACTTTACTTGTTAGTATTAGTTTGCGAGTACTGAAAGAGTACTCATGGCTTTGTCCTTGGCTATTCCCGTGGCCAGACTATGAAGAGGAGTTTCAGGAAGACAGACAGTAGGAAGGATACGACAACTAGGATCATCTCCCATCGTCAGCATTGCCTATGACCATGAAGATGGAGCCTCGCCCATTCTATCGTTATTATTACGTTATTTCCGCTGCTTGAATTGTATTAAGACTGGATCATGAGATCCTTATTTGTGTAAGACCTTATGTATGGTTTGTAATGGATGATGTACTGTGATATCAAATCTGTTATGTCTCGCAAAAATGGTAAACCTGGGGTTGCGATGTATGGCATAACAGGCATCTGGGATTAAAAACCCGGGTGTTGAGAAGTTGGTATTAGAGCCATCCTGACCATAGGAGACCCTAGTTTAGAATGGACGTTTGAATCAAAAACTTAGTTTCAAAACCAAAGGAAGTGAGTATTTATGAAAACTTATTCTCATTCTTACCACTTAGACTCTGTCATGAAAATTCATGTTCCTCAAAAATTCTTGCAAACTTACTTAAAATTTGACACACTTGTTCACTCTAATTACTCATAATATATTATTATAGATGGACGTGAAGTATAGCAAATTTTATTAGTTGGGGAATGGAGGAGACCTCATCTTTGAGCGTGATCTGGACCAGCTGTCGGAGATGTTGGAGCGTCCGCACCCCGAGTTCTTCGGAGCCCAGCTCAATGATCAGGAAGGAGAGGAGTTGCAGTGGCTAGTTGTTGCACGTCTCCGGGGAAAGATTGAAGCCCCCACCTTGGAGGGAATTAATTTCACCTTGAGAGAGAAGAACTGGCTCGATGGACTTACCAGGGCCATGCAGGAAGCTCTTGCCTTTCTGTGTGGGCAGAGTATCAATCAGATCAAGGGCACCCGCTTTGAGTTCTACCCAAGGTGTGATGTTATGGGACAGACACTGGAGGCCCCATATCACCATGAGATGAAGAGTCAACTGGACCACCTCAGCTTCATGATTTATGACCGTTAGAAGGAGTTAGACAATGCCCGCTCCTACACCAACCACAAGTACGCCATCGCTGCCAAGAAGGATCAGACCATTTCCATGCTAGTGAAGGATCGCCAGTCTTGTCGCCATCAGCTCGACAAGAAAGAGCGCATCATTGCCCGTCTTGGCCACCGGATCACAGAGTTGGAGGAGACTGTCCACAAGAGAAACATGCAGTTATAGGAGAGGGAGAATGCAGGGGAAGACCTTCGTGGGGACCCCTACTCCTATCTCAGTGACGATGATGACTTTCTGGAGGATCAGGCCATGGACTTCTTCACCGATGAGGATTACTTCGCCTTCATCGATGATGATGATGATGATGATGATGATGATGATGATGATGATGATGATGATGATGATGATGATGAGGATGATGAGGACACTGACTCCAAGGAGTAGTAGCACTTGAGCACTAGTGTTAGTGAGTTGTATTCGGTCCCACTGTATCGTAGTTTCACAGAATGGTTCTTAAAAACCATCTGTTTTCCTTTGTTGTGGTGTGTGTTTGTATCGTGTGCTATGAATGAATGAAAAGAAAGTTGCTAGAAAAACCTGAGTCAAACTTCAAAAAAAAATCCAAATCAAAACCCCGAACCGTAGAAATTTCCCTCTTTTCTCATGATCTATCTCAATCTTCATATGCCTCGCGGAGGAAGCACTTCATCACCGGACCCGATGTTGCAACTCTTGCAAATGTTGGTTTCTGACCGCGAAGCCGAAAGAGCCGAACGTCAAGCCAACTTAGCCCCCCTCCAACAGATAGCCTAGATGGCCAACAACAATCAAGGCCATGGAAATCAGGACAACCATGGATCTAAGCTCAAGAATTTCCAGACCACCAATCCACCCATTTTCACTAAGTCAGAAGAGCCCCTCGATGTAGATGATTGGATGCAAACCATGGAGAACAACCTAGAGGTTGCAGGAGTGGAAGCTAACGAGAAGGTATTGTTTTCCACCCACTACCTGGCCGGAGATGTAAGAGCATGGTGGAACAGCGTTCGCGTGATGACAGGAGGTCAGATGATGACTTGGGAAGAGTTCAAAGTCAAGTTCAGTAGAACCCATGTGCCACCGGGTTTGATCAAGAGGATGAGAGATGAATTCAGAGAACTGAAGCAAGGCAGGATGACAGTAGTTGAGTACCGTGACAAAATTTTGTCATTGGTTAGGTATGCATTGGATGATATATATACTGAAGCCAAGAAGAAGAAGAGATTCCTGAATGGTCTGCACGATGAAATGCAGACGGTGTTGGTCAATATCCCGTTTGCTGATATTAAAGCCTTAGTGGATTTCGCCATTCAGATGGAAGGAAAGATCAACCAAGCTAATGAGAACCGCAAGCATCACATGATGCATCAACTACGGACCCACCATAAACCAAAGTATCGCCCCAACCCATCTCCAGGATTTGCCCCAAGAACCAACAGACCCCTGATGAACCGTCTGACCTATCCCAACCGTGGAAACCCGAGGCCCGGAGGAAATCACAACAACCCCGGCAACCCCAGCAATTTCAACTGTGCACCACCCAAATTCAACAACAACAATGTCGCCACCAACACCAACACTGCCCCAAGGACTGGAAGCAATATTGTGCCTGTTGCAGCAAAGGACAAGTCTCAGGTGACTTGTTATGAATGTGGAATCAAGGGTCACAATTCCAATGAGTGCCCCAAGAAGATTGCCGCAGCCCCTAATGCAAATGCCCCAGCTCAGCAGCAGCATCGTGTTCAGCCCGGAAGAAGGTTTTCCCCAGGGACCTCGCTCAACTGCAATGGCCGTCTCTTTCTCATGCATGTTGAAGCAGCCCAAGAAGTGCCATATGTCGTGTTGGGTATGTTTTCTGTTAACTCAGTATTTGCAACAGTATTGTTTGATTCTGGAGCATCGCACTCGTTTGTTACTGAAGAATTTGCATGCACTAGTAAGATTCAACCCAGCAAATTGAAGCATGTTATGATAGTTCAAATACCTGGTTCAACCACCAAAGCTAGACAAATTTGCAAAGCCGTACCTATCCGAATCAATGGCATAGATTTTTATGCTAATCTAATAGTACTCGGAACTAAAGGTTTGGAAGTAGTAATAGGAATGGATTGGATGTCCAAACATAAAGGATTAATTGACTGTTCCAAGAAAGCCATAACCATGACCAGTACAGCCGGAATATCAGTCGAGCATATATCTGAAACCTTGCCCCATCAATTCAAGTGCAACAAGAGTATAGCCCAGCCAACCATTGACCAAGTCCGGTTAGTCTGTGAATACCCCGATATATTTCCAGATCAGGATATCGAGTTTATCATTGAACTAATCCCTAGAACTGGACCCATAGCCCAGAGACCATATAGTATGAACCCGTCTGAATTAGTGGAACTGAAGAAGCAACTGGAGGCTATGCTGGAAATAGGATTGATCCAACCAAGTGCGTCACCATGGAGATCACCTGTTTTATTTGTAGACAAGAAAGATGGAGGTAACCGTTTGTGTATAGATTATCGGAAGTTGAATGATGTCACCATCAAGAACATGTACCCATTGCCAAAAATAGAAGACCTGTTTGACCAGTTGACTGGTGCCAAATTGTTTTCTAAGATTGATCTTAGAACTGGTTATCACCAACTCAAGATTCACGCGGAGGATATTCCAAAGATTGCCTTTACCACCAGATATGGATTGTACGAGTACACTGTCATGTCTTTTGGACTAACCAATGCCCCCGATTATTTCATGAACCTCATGAATAAGATTTTTATGGACTTCCTGGATAAGTTTGTCGTTGTTTTCATCGATGGCATTCTGATATTTTCCAAATCAGAAGAAGAACATGAACTACACCTAAGGACCATCCTTGGAACCCTTAGAGAGCATCAGCTGTATGCCAAGTTTAGCAAATGTGAATTCTGGTTATAGGAGGTAGGATTCCTCGGACATATCGTATCAGCCGGAGGAATTTCCGTCGACCCTGCAAAGGTGGAGGATGTTGAAGATTGGCAAGCCCCAACCACTCAAACCCAGGTTCGTGCATTTCTCGGATTAGCGGGATACTACCGCAAGTTCGTAGAAGGATTTTCGAGTATCGCAAGACTCTTGGCCCAATTGCTGAAGAAGGACAAGAAGTTTGAATGGACGGACAAATGTGAAGCGAGTTTTCAGGAACTTAAGAGGAGATTGATTTCAGCCCCAATCTTGATCATGCCGGATATCATGAAGCCCTTTGATGTATATTGTGATGCATCCAAGATCGGACTCGGATGTGTGTTGATGCAAGAAGGAAAAGTTATATCTTATCTATCCCGGAAACTAAAGCAGCATGAACAGAATTACCCTACTCATGACCTTGAACTAGCAGCCGTAGTTCTAGCCCTAAAAAAATGGAGGCATTATCTTATGGGAAACCGTTGTGAGATTTATTCGGATCACAAGAGCTTGAAGTATATACTCACTCAGAAGGAGCTGAACATGAGGAAGAGAAGATGGATTGAGCTAATCAAGGACTATGATCTGGACATTCACTATCATCCCGGTAAATCCAATGTGGTAGCAGATGCCCTTAGCAGATTGCCATGCCGCTTGAACTCCATGATTCTGAAGGAGCAACCAAGCTTGCACAAAGAAATGGAAGATTTCAGAATGGAATTAGTAAGTGAAGGATTTTTTGCTAGCATAGAACTTGAACCCACTTTGATCAGTCAGATCAAGGAGGCGCATAAAGGAAATGCTAGTATCGACGGAATCAAACATCATATCGGTACAGGCAAAGTACCCGGATTCACCGAGGATGAAGAAGGAGTTTTGTGGTACAAAGGACTTCTCTGTGTACCAGCAGATTCAGAGTTGAAAGAAGTTATTTTGAAAAGAAGCCCATGATACCCTTTATTCTATCCACCCCGGAGGAACAAAGATGTATCAGGATTTTAAGGAGCAATCTTGGTGGCATAAGATGAAGAGAGAAATCGGAAGCTACATCGCCAAGTGTGATATTTGTCAGAGAGTCAAGGCGGGACATCAGAGACCCGCAGGACTGTTGCAACCATTGCAGATTCCTGAATGGAAATGGCCAGTTGGAATGGACTTTATCACCGGATTGCCTACTTCTAGTAGGGGAAATGACTCTATTTGGGTAATAGTTGATAGATTGTCCAAGGTATCCCATTTATTACCAGTCAAGACTACCTACCAAAGTTCGAAGCTAGCAGATTTATACATCGCTAGAATCGTCAGTTTTCACGGAGTCCCCAAGAACATCGTATCAGATCAAGGAACTCAATTTACCATGAGATTCTGGAAGAAAGTCCAAGAAAGATTAGGAACAAGACTATATTTCAGCACAGCGTATCACCCTTAGACTGATGGACAAACGGAGCGAGTAAATCAAATACTAAAAGATATGTTGAGAGCATGTGTGCTAGAGTATGGATCTAAATGGGAACACTGTCTGCCTTTCACAGAATTTTCTTACAACAACAATTATCAAGCCAATTTGCAAATGGCCCCATTTTAATTCATGTATGGAAGGAAGTGTCACACCCCTTTGAATTGGTCGGAAGTAGGAGAGAGTCAGATCTTCGGACCCGACATCCTACAAGAAGCAGAAGAGAAATTTCACAAGATTCATGAGCACCTCAAGACCGCCCAGCCAAGACAGAAGAGTTATGACGACAAGAGACGTCGAGACCTCGCTTTCAATATCGGAGATTTTGTGTATCTCAAAGTGTCGCCTTTGAAGGGAATGCAGCGTTTCCAGTTCAAAGGAAAGTTAGCCCCCAGATATATCAGAACTTTCAAGATTCTGAATCATCAAGGAGAAGTATCGTATCAATTGGAACTGCCAGAGGAAATGTCAGCCGTGCACAATGTGTTCCATATATCATTACTTCGCAAATGCATTGGAGTTCTGGAGAAGACCGAAGTTTTCAAGAACATTTATCACCACACCATAGAGATCAACGATGACCTGACGTATCCCGAAGTAACCCATCCGTATTTTGGGGGAAGCTTTCAGAACCACCAGAACCCGAAGCATTGTGGCGCCCCGCAAAACCACTACTAGAAAATCGCGTTGTTTTTGTGCATTGCATCATCATGACCGCATGCTCATGTCATCATGCCACATTGCATTTGAGCATCGTCATGTCATCTTGCATTTGTTTGCATAAAACTATTTTCGGAAAAACATATTTTTGTTTTCTAAATACCCCGCCTTTATTTCAAATCCAAAACCCGGGACTCCGGAATATTTTGCTTTGTCTACCAGCGGGTTGCAAAGCCCTGTTTTAAGTAAATAAAATATTTATTTTATTTTTAGGGGGCAGCCGTACCGGGCCGATCCGACCCAGTCGACCACCCCCAGTGCAAAACCAGCCTACCCTAAACCCTTTTTCCTACCCAGTCCTATTCTACCCACCCTTCAGCCACCTCACCCCCTCCAATCCCTTGGCGACACCTCACCACTCCCTTCCCCCTATCCTATCCCAGCCCGCCACCTCAGCCTCCCCACCTGGTCAAACCCCACGTAGAGCACACACGCCACGTACGCCACCTACCTCGACCCGCTCTCCCCTGGCTCTCTTCTCCCTCTGGCCAACCACCGCCCGACCGCCTCGGGATCTCCACCCCGCGCGGCGCCACCACCTGACCCCGCTCCCCCACCCCGTCTCCTTCCTCTCTCCCCGCGTCTCCCTCCTTCCTCGTCGCTCCCATCGCGCCGCCGCCCGCGGCCCCTCTCCGGCCGTCCTCCTCCTCCGCCGCATGGGACGCCCCCGTCGCCATTCTCCTCACCTCCCGCTCCCCTATGAGGCTCCCTCCCGCTCACCTCCCCAAGCTCCTCAACACCAAGCCCCGCCGCCTCGCTCTCTCCGGCCGAGCTCGCCCTCGTCCGCGACCGCATCGCGTCCGCTGCCCCGCCTCGCAGCACCGCCGAGGCCCATCTCCTCCCGAGCCGCCTCATCTTGAGCACCCTCCGGCCACCGTCGCTGCTTCCCCCTTTGGCCTGGCTCGTCGCCGGCAAGTCCTGCACCCTCCCTCCTCGCCGTCCTCGCGTTCTAGCGGGCATGCGATCTTGCCCCGAGCCCCGCGCCCTTCTCCGGCCGCCGCCGCGACGCCTCGCCTCGCCAGCACCCTACCCCGCTGCTTCTCGCGAGCCCGCCCTCCGCCAGCGCCTCTCTCTGGCGTCGCCCCTCCTCCTTGCACCGGCCCTCCACCCGAGCTGCTCCCTGCCGCGGTCGGCCACGCCATGCGCCGCCTAGCCTTCCTCCTCCTGCTTCGGCCCGACGCCCCTGCCGGCCTCTGCGCCCCGTCGTCCTCGCCCCTGGGCCCCCGACGCAGCACCCTGCAGCGCCACCGGTGGCCTCCCTGCCGCCCGAAGCCCCCCTTTCTGATGTTGCTGCTCCATGGCGAGGTCGGGGACCTCCTCTCGGCCGGCCGCCACCCTACCATCCTCCTTGCTGCACCTCGTGCAGGTCCTGGCCAGGCCCCTCTATGGCTTTCCGTCCTTCCTCCGATGGATGTCCATCAGTTGTGTCCACCACGTGCAGCCAAGTTAACCAGACCAGATGTACCATGTTGCCAAGTTCACCGATGATCGAAGACGAAACATCCAGACCTTCCTGGACGCCAAGATCTACCTCTCGGACCCGAAGACCGTACCTTCGCGGAACAAGTTCACTGCCAACAACCAAAGTCGGAACCCCAAGGTCGTCAACACGGACTCGGAGGATCCCCGGACGACGAGCCCTTCATCTCGGATGCCAAGACCGATCCTGAACCCGACGCCACGTCAAGTTCTCCCTCACGGATTCGAAGACCGAACCCGATAACTGCCAAGGCCGCCAACACGGATACGCCGAGTTCTCCATCTTGGACGTCAAGCACGCCGACATGAAACCGAAGGACGCCGAACGCCAAGTTCTTCTTCTCGGATGCGACAAGATCTACTTCCGTTATCCGAGACCGATCCCGCCGAGACCGAACCCCGTCGAACCCCTGAAGCCCGATCCAAAAACCCGAACCCTTGGTGAACCCCAAGATCGCCGAACCCATGTGTGACCCTTATCCGAGAACCCTATTTTATAAATTGTCAACTATATAAATTGTTGCATATTTAAATTTCCATGCTTGCATACATATTGTCATGTGGTTTGGGGGCCTTATGCCGATTAACCTAATTAAATATGGGGTCATATGCGGGCGAATCTAGTCTAATATTGGCCCCATTTAAATTTGTGCATCGAACCGGTGATATAATTTGCCTTGTTAAGACAATATTTAAATTGCGGGGTACCTAAACAACATGAACGATATAATTAATTGTCGGGACCCCGGTTCCGCTTAATATTGCCTAATTGCATCACATATTTGCCATGCCATACATCATACATGCATCATGCCCGATCTTTTGCCGTAGTATTAAATAGTCCATCCGGTGTTTCTTCTAGTGCTTTGCTTCTTCGCGGGCTAGGCCGATGAGTTGATGCGAGTGTCGACCCGAACTTGGATGAACCTTTCGGCAATGGTTTTCAGGCGAGCATCTCCCCCTTTCTACCTATCTTACTTTTATAGTATTTATTCCCTCCTGTTGATCTATTGCTATCTGTGTTGCGATGCTCTAGTTTTCGTACCCGTGATATCCCTTGCAGCCTTATATTGCCTTGGACACCTCCTATTACCTGTTGTTTGGTAGATAGTTGGACCTGCGCGTCGTAGTCGCTTGCTCAAGTGTTGTTGCGTGTCGTCAAGTACCACAGTTGTTGGAGTATTGCCGTGTGTTTATTGTTGGAGATGATCAAGACTTTAATTACTGTTTAACAACTAAAATTGAAGTAGGTAAATGCAGAGGCACAGGTGGGCAATAGATGTTATTTGGTTGTTAACCGTCCACTTGTGTCTCGTAAGACCCCGAGTACTTGATACCTGTTCCTTGAATATTCGCGCTATCCACATCCGGGAGGATTATGGGACCCCCCTGAGCCAGAGCTTGATTCATTCTTATTTCTTGGGGCCACAAACTAGTTTGAGGTTTTATTTACTATCCTGTACTTATGCCATGCTTTACTGCTTTATTTAAATTGTGCGATGTACTGCACCTGTACTGTTTAGGATCGGGACACGATTTCGCGGTATCGACAAGCCCAGTCACACTTTCGGGTTCCCAGTCGTTTACAGCCGTCCACCCAAACCTTGAGTACGTCTCGGAGTCAGCTAACTTCGTTGCGGGTAGCTTAATAGGGTGGCCCCCTGAAATATTTCTAAATCCTGTGATTGCTTTGTCGTGAAAGCCTCGTTGGGTTTTGATTTGGTTTTTCCGAGGTTGATCGAGTGTGTGTTGCTATTTGTGCACACCTGCAGGGTAAAACTTTCTGAAAGCCGTGTCCGCGGTTATGGACGACTTGGAGCACAGTATCTCGATCATAGACAACTATAACTAAAGTAGTGCTATAAATTTGACTTTATAATGACTAGTAATCAGCTTCACTATAATGGAATGGCTAAATAAAACTGCCAACAATTGCTTGTTTGGGTTGTCGCTTGCTACCATTGTATCTGACTAGTAAGGATTGCAACTATAACGGAATGGCTAAATAAAAGTGCCAACAACTGCTGGGTTTTGGGATGTCTCATGCTATTTGTATCTGACTAGTAAGTGTTGCAACTACAATGGAATGGTTAACTAAAAGTGCCCACTGCTTATTATATCAGGATGACTATCTATACTTGACTAGTAATTGCTGCAACGATAACTGAATAAATAAAACTGCCAACTGTGTGAGTTCCTCGGTTGACTTCCTCGTCTGGTCTCGAGGGGGAAAATACTAGGATGGGTTTGTTTGGTGTTAGAATCAGGTTGGATCCGAATAGATCTTTCTCGCCCCTGTCTGATAGCCGCTAGTTGTATCGAGTCTCTATAGGTTGTTTAGTGCATGCCGCGCTGCCGCTTCAGTCCACCATACCTATGTAGGCGAGGACCGCCGAATTCTAGCCTCGCCGTGTACTGGCCTCAGTACTGACCGCTCTCTCTTTTTCCTTTGCCCTTTGTCGGCACCCCTTTTGTTTAAGCAGGTTTTGAGATCGACGTCGTTAGCAGGGTTACCCTTCTGGCTTGGCCTGGGCAGGGTTATGGACGCCATTGGTTATTCTTCAGGGCTCTTAGCCCCATTTGCATCTTGTCCGTAGTCGGACGCTCTATCATTTCAAGCTGATTTGGATCTTTGTTCCGTATATCTGTATTCTTGACTCATGGAGTCGTGTTGTATATATATCTGTTCTGTGGGTCCCATCGAAGACTGTTGTGTAATGTTATTACTTCGTTTTCCACCCGCACGAAAGTGCCTGGTGGGCACCTTTTAATCGTTTCTATGCGAGTTTGGCGGGAATCGCTGAAACTTGCATAGGGTCGATTCCGAGGGTGTTACAGAGTGGTATCAGAGCTCAGCAGTTGCGATACCCCACAAGTCCAGCCTGTAGGATAACCTAGCTAACGGACGTTGTAGAGTGTCAAAACTATTTTGCAAACTCGGTTGGATAGTTCTGATTAGGTCTGATTTTACTCCTTACCCCTCTGCTGCTCTCCTCTCACCTCTGCGTGTTTTGAATCCGCTCTCTTCTCTCTCTTCGAGTCCAGGATTTCTCGTGGTTGGGTTCCATCGTACCTTCAGGGTTTCGCTTCCTCCTTTGGTAACGGTGTTGCTACATCTGGTCTTCATGCTATCCGCGGAACCCTTCGTCTGGTGAACTTCTCTTTGTTCCTTCTCGTGCCTTCCGGTGTTTTTCGACGCGACGACATCATCTACGCTAGATCCGATGCAGAGTCTGCATCACTCCTTTGTTCCTGAACCTCGATTGTCGAGATCTTCAGTCTGATTCCGAGAATGGTTGCACGCTTTTCTACTGATTGTGCAGAGTAATAGTTTGGGTGCGTGATGGATTGGCCCCCATGCCGACTACCCCTTCTATTCGCTTGTGTACATTGAAGTGGATGAGAATGCATCGATTCTCTTTTTCTATCGGAGTTAGAGGTGGCTTCATTTGTTGATACCCCTACCTTCGACCTTTTGTTCCCGGAGTGTTCCCTCGACGATCACGGACAACGACCTCTTGTTAGTGGTGTCGCGAGGATCTACACGATGCGAGAAGATTCAGATCGCCGCCCTTCGTCCCAGTACCATGAGGCGGATCTCGAGGGCGAGATCCATTGTTAGTGGTGTCGAATTGTGGCGCCCCGCAAAACCACTACTAGAAAATCGCGTTGTTTTTGTGCATTGCATCATCATGACCGCATGCTCATGTAATCATGCCACATTGCATTTGAGCATCGTCATGTCATCTTGCATTTGTTTGCATAAAACTATTTTCGGAAAAACATATTTTTGTTTTCTAAATACCCCGCCTTTATTTCAAATCCAAAACCCGGGACTCCGGAATATTTTGCTTTGTCTACCAGCGGGTTGCAAAGCCCTGTTTTAAGTAAATAAAATATTTATTTTATTTTTAGGGGGCAGCCGTACCGGGCCGATCCGACCCAGTCGACCACCCCCAGTGCAAAACCAGCCTACCCTAAACCCTTTTTCCTACCCAGTCCTATTCTACCCACCCTTCAGCCACCTCACCCCCTCCAATCCCTTGGCGACACCTCACCACTCCCTTCCCCCTATCCTATCCCAGCCCGCCACCTCAGCCTCCCCACCTGGTCAAACCCCACGTAGAGCACACACGCCACGTACGCCACCTACCTCGACCCGCTCTCCCCTGGCTCTCTTCTCCCTCTGGCCAACCACCGCCCGACCGCCTCGGGATCTCCACCCCGCGCGGCGCCACCACCTGACCCCGCTCCCCCACCCCGTCTCCTTCCTCTCTCCCCGCGTCTCCCTCCTTCCTCGTCGCTCCCATCGCGTCGCCGCCCGCGGCCCCTCTCCGGCCGTCCTCCTCCTCCGCCGCATGGGACGCCCCCGTCGCCATTCTCCTCACCTCCCGCTCCCCTATGAGGCTCCCTCCCGCTCACCTCCCCAAGCTCCTCAACACCAAGCCCCGCCGCCTCGCTCTCTCCGGCCGAGCTCGCCCTCGTCCGCGACCGCATCGCGTCCGCTGGCCCGCCTCGCAGCACCGCCGAGGCCCATCTCCTCCCGAGCCGCCTCATCTTGAGCACCCTCCGGCCACCGTCGCTGCTTCCCCCTTTGGCCTGGCTCGTCGCCGGCAAGTCCTGCACCCTCCCTCCTCGCCGTCCTCGCGTTCTAGCGGGCATGCGATCTTGCCCCGAGCCCCGCGCCCTTCTCCGGCCGCTGCCGCGACGCCTCGCCTCACCAGCACCCTACCCCGCTGCTTCTCGCGAGCCCGCCCTCCGCCAGCGCCTCTCTCCGGCGCCGCCCCTCCTCCTTGCACCGGCCCTCCACCCGAGCTGCTCCCTGCCGCGGTCGGCCACGCCATGCGCCGCCTAGCCTTCCTCCTCCTGCTTCGGCCCGACGCCCCTGCCGGCCTCTGCGCCCCGTCGTCCTCGCCCCTGGGCCCCCGACGCAGCACCCTGCAGCGCCACCGGTGGCCTCCCTGCCGCCCGAAGCCCCCCTTTCTGATGTTGCTGCTCCATGGCGAGGTCGGGGACCTCCTCTCGGCCGGCCGCCACCCTACCATCCTCCTTGCTGCACCTCATGCAGGTCCTGGCCAGGCCCCTCTATGGCTTTCCGTCCTTCCTCCGATGGATGTCCATCAGTTGTGTCCACCACGTGCAGCCAAGTTAACCAGACCAGATGTACCATGTCGCCAAGTTCACCGATGATCGAAGACGAAACATCCAGACCTTCCTGGACGCCAAGATCTACCTCTCGGACCCGAAGACCGTACCTTCGCGGAACAAGTTCACTGCCAACAACCAAAGTCGGAACCCCAAGGTCGTCAACACGGACTCGGAGGATCCCCGGACGACGAGCCCTTCATCTCGGATGCCAAGACCGATCCTGAACCCGACGCCACGTCAAGTTCTCCCTCACGGATTCGAAGACCGAACCCGATAACTGCCAAGGCCGCCAACACGGATACGCCGAGTTCTCCATCTTGGACGTCAAGCACGCCGACATGAAACCGAAGGACGCCGAACGCCAAGTTCTTCTTCTCGGATGCGACAAGATCTACTTCCGTTATCCGAGACCGATCCCGCCGAGACCGAACCCCGTCGAACCCCTGAAGCCCGATCCAAAAACCCGAACCCTTGGTGAACCCCAAGATCGCCGAACCCATGTGTGACCCTTATCCGAGAACCCTATTTTATAAATTGTCAACTATATAAATTGTTGCATATTTAAATTGCCATGCTTGCATACATATTGTCATGTGGTTTGGGGGCCTTATGCCGATTAACCTAATTAAATATGGGGTCATATGCGGGCGAATCTAGTCTAATATTGGCCCCATTTAAATTTGTGCATCGAACCGGTGATATAATTTGCCTTGTTAAGACAACATTTAAATTGCGGGGTACCTAAACAACATGAACGATATAATTAATTGTCGGGACCCCGGTTCCGCTTAATATTGCCTAATTGCATCACATGTTTGCCATGCCATACATCATACATGCATCATGCCCGATCTTTTGCCGTAGTATTAAATAGTCCATCCGGTGTTTCTTCTAGTGCTTTGCTTCTTCGCGGGCTAGGCCGATGAGTTGATGCGAGTGTCGACCCGAACTTGGATGAACCTTTCGGCAATGGTTTTCAGGCGAGCATCACCCCCTTTCTACCTATCTTACTTTTATAGTATTTATTTCCTCCTGTTGATCTATTGCTATCTGTGTTGCGATGCTCTAGTTTTCGTACCCGTGATATCCCTTGCAGCCTTATATTGCCTTGGACACCTCCTATTACCTGTTGTTTGGTAGATAGTTGGACCTGCGCGTCGTAGTCGCTTGCTCAAGTGCTGTTGCGTGTCGTCAAGTACCACAGTTGTTGGATTATTGCCGTGTGTTTATTGTTGGAGATGATCAAGACTTTAATTACTGTTTAACAACTAAAATTGAAGTAGGTAAATGCAGAGGCACAGGTGGGCAATAGATGTTATTTGGTTGTTAACCGTCCACTTGTGTCCCGTAGGACCCCGAGTACTTGATACCTGTTCCTTGAATATTCGCGCTATCCACATCCGGGAGGATTATGGGACCCCCCTGAGCCAGAGCTTGATTCATTCTTATTTCTTGGGGCCACAAACTAGTTTGAGGTTTTATTTACTATCCTGTACTTATGCCATGCTTTACTGCTTTATTTAAATTGTGCGATGTACTGC
Source organism: Avena sativa (assembly GCA_916181665.1). Lineage (NCBI taxonomy): Eukaryota > Viridiplantae > Streptophyta > Magnoliopsida > Poales > Poaceae > Avena > Avena sativa. The sequence goes on along the minus strand of OV702284.1, from coordinate 176,720,214 downwards.
ACCTGTACTGTTTAGGATCGGGACACGATTTCGCGGTATCGACAAGCCCAGTCACACTTTCGGGTTCCCAGTCGTTTACAGCCGTCCACCCAAACCTTGAGTCCGTCTCGAAGTCAGCTAACTTCGTTGCGGGTAGCTTAATGGGGTGGCCCCCTGAAATATTTCTAAATCCTGTGATTGCTTTGTCGTGAAAGCCTCGTTGGGTTTTGATTTGGTTTTTCCGAGGTTGATCGAGTGTGTGTTGCTATTTGTGCACCCCTGCAGGGTAAAACTTTCTGAAAGCCGTGTCCGCGGTTATGGACGACTTGGAGCACAGTATCTCGATCATAGACAACTATAACTAAAGTAGTGCTATAAATTTGACTTTATAATGACTAGTAATCAGCTTCACTATAATGGAATGGCTAAATAAAACTGCCAACAATTGCTTGTTTGGGTTGTCGCTTGCTACCATTGTATCTGACTAGTAAGGATTGCAACTATAACGGAATGGCTAAATAAAAGTGCCAACAACTGCTGGGTTTTGGGATGTCTCATGCTATTTGTATCTGACTAGTAAGTGTTGCAACTACAACGGAATGGTTAACTAAAAGTGCCCACTGCTTATTATATCAGGATGACTATCTATACTTGACTAGTAATTGCTGCAACGATAACTGAATAAATAAAACTACCAACTGTGTGAGTTCCTCGGTTGACTTCCTCGTCTGGTCTCGAGGGGGAAAATACCAGGATGGGTTTGTTTGGTGTTAGAATCAGGTTGGATCCGAATAGATCTTTCTCGCCCCTGTCTGATAGCCGCTAGTTGTATCGAGTCTCTATAGGTTGTTTAGTGCATGCCGCGCTGCCGCTTCAGTCCACCATACCTATGTAGGCGAGGACCGCCGAATTCTAGCCTCGCCGTGTACTGGCCTCAGTACTGACCGCTCTCTCTTTTTCCTTTGCCCTTTGTCGGCACCCCTTTTGTTTAAGCAGGTTTTGAGATCGACGTCGTTAGCAGGGTTACCCTTCCGGCTTGGCCTGGGCAGGGTTATGGACGCCATTGGTTATTCTTCAGGGCTCTTAGCCCCATTTGCATCTTGTCCGTAGTCGGACGCTCTATCATTTTCAAGCTGATTTGGATCTTTGTTCCGTATATCTGTATTCTTGACTCATTGTGCCGCTGTTGCATATATATCTGTTCTATGGGTCCCATCGAGGACTGTTGTGTGATGTTATTACTTCGTTTTCCACCCGCACGAAAGTGCCTGGTGGGCACCTTTGAATCGTTTCTATGCGGGTTTTGGCGGGAAGCGCTGAAACTTGCATAGGGCCGATTCTGAGGGTGTTACAAGCATCAAGTTTCTCAAGATTTAGTGGAGTAACCACACTGAAGAAGAAGCTACCTGGGAGCGAGAAGATCACATCAGGACGGAGTTTCCCGATCTTTTTGAATCCTAGTTTTCTTCTTTCTTCTTTCTCAAATATCAGGATGAGATTTTGTTTAAGGAGGGAAGGTTTGTAACATCCCAAAAATGTTGAACAATGATTATCAAATTCCAATCACCAAAATTAGGGTTAACAGAAACTTTTGTTAATTCAAATCATTATGAATGCATGTGTGTATGTGATGATTATGTGAATGCATGAATGGACTTGTGCAATTGATCTAATTAGCAAGGAATGGATTAAAGATGAAAAAAACATCATCTAAAACATTTCCAAGCAGAAACAAATCAAGATAAAATCAAAAACAAATCAAATAAGGCAAATGGTCATTTTTGCCAATCAAAAACAAATCAAATAAGGCAAGTGTTTCTAGTCCAAGATTTCAAACAGAAACTTTTCCAATTCTTTTCACCCCTTGAGAGACCAAGTAAAAGTGAATCAAAACCCACCTTTCAAACTTGCATAAACATTTGGCAAACCCATTCAAATGACAATTTAAAATTGAATCTATAACATATGTGAAGATCCCACATTTTCAAAACCCAACTAAACTAGTGCCCCTTGACCAATCCAACTGACCAGAGACTCCCTAGTATGTAACTAGCAAACCCACCAAGTTTGAATCCAAAATTCTCTTGCGGCAATTTCATCAAACACCTTGTAAGCAGCAAACAAACAAACATCAAACACTATTAGGAGCAGTGATTTTGGCCAACCTTGTTCCCTCTCTAGGTCACTCTACACTCTTAGTAGATGATCAAACTAATTTAACTAGCCTTAGCACCACTATGAGCATGCATAACCATCAATGGTGACCATGCCGAGAGCACCCTTGCCACCCCCATGTCGCCAGCGAGCTAGGAGAAGCTCTAGCCTTGTCAACCTTGTCTGGGACACGCAGCATCGTCCACCGCCACCCCCTGTCCAAGCCCGAGCCTTGCTAGCCCCTGAACCACACGGAAAGCTCGCGCCCAGCTTCTCTGCGAGCGAGCAGAGAGCGTGCCAGAGCGCCGCATGCGACACCATCCCACAGACCGTGTGCCGCCTTTTCCACTTGCGTGCGTGATCGTCAGCACCCCAGTAACCCGCCAGACAACCCCGTTCGCCGGCGTGCGACCCGTATCACCTGTGCACCATTAAAATCACCTTCGGACCCGCCTAGAGAGCCACGATGTTCCGACCGTTCCTCACCGCCCCACGCCTCGCCATCAAGCCGTTGAGCTTCGCCAGGAGGCAACACACTGCCCCCTATCGTCGCCCATGCCATTAGCACACTGTGCTGACGACCACGACGAGCTCCACCCGCGCCCGTCGGTCCCCTTCGGGCACTATAAAAGTAGTCCACCCCCGTTCGATTTGAGCACACCATCTCACTCCCCACCTCTCACTGATCACACCCACTCACTCCCGAAGCAAGGCGAGCACCAGGTGGCCGTAATTTTACCAGAGTTCGCCACTGCAGAGGAGGAGAGGCGCCGTCGATTGGAGCCGCCCTAGGAGGAGCTGCCGGTACCAAGAGGATCGCCATCGTCGACTTCGTCGTTCGCCCCCATCGCCGACCATCACCGAAGCCCCGGTGAGCCCCCGATGACCCCCATTGTACGCGCTAGGGTTCAACCTCGCCGCGTCCTGTTCAGGCGTGGACGATGAACCACAGCCGTAGGATTAGAGGTAGATCGCACGGCCTAGATCACCCTGTACCGCTTCGCCACTCTCTGTCTCACTGACGAGTGGGGACAACCACTTAATCATCCCGTGCGCACGTTGTGCATAGTGGGCCGGCCTAGTTAAACCTCCTGCGCGACCCAGTAATTCAAATTTAGGTTTTTCCATTTAGTTCTAAACTTAGTTCTGTACCCAGACTCAAAAATCAACCCAGCTCGATTCACTGAACCAAAATGCATGAAACCAATTTTATTAGAAAGGTACTGGAGTGCTTAATCCAAACCCGTTGGATTCAAACCAATTTGATTTGTAGATCACCCATGGTAAAAATAACAAGGCAGAAGCTTTTCTGCATTCAAACATTTTTCAAAATTCAACCATAAAATCTTTTGAGTTGATTCCAACTCTCAAAAATCTTAATTAACAATACCTTTCAGAATATATAAAATATATAGGTTTACTTACAGAAATAATGATCAAGTAATAAAAGAATGCCCCATAGGCCATTCTAGTCATTTTATTTAATTAAACAAAAAGGTTAAACTTTATTAAATTGGGACACCACTTTAAATCGCATTCCCATGTACTAAAATATGTGGTGATGACATGTGTCAGCATGATCCCATATTTGAGTTGAAGAATATTAAATCTTAAGTAGTTTTCCAATGAGTAGAAATTATTTTTCTATAATAAAATAAATAAGACAAGTGCTTTAATCTTTGTGATAATAGTGATAATGCTAGATCATCTAGTGTGAACCTTTGTGTGCTAAATAGAGTAGTTAAGAATTGTGTGGTGATTGTGTACCTCGTATTTATTTATAGACACTAGTACCGACCAAGGATACGAGGAGGAAGGAGGATACTACGAGGAAGAAGCCAAGGAGAACTTCAACCACTGCTCTGCACAAGGCAAGGTACTATCTAAGCAAGCCTAATACTACCAGTTGACTTAGTAAGCTTATACTAATATCTTAGCAAGCCTATACATGCAATCTTGCAAGCTATTGACTTGGCAAGATAAAACTTTCTTGTTACTATACCAACTAGATGCCTTAAGCATATGTGATTAAACCCACTTGATGATACCAAATCCCAGTTTTACTTGCAAGCTTAATTCTTTTATTTCTTTATCCAAGCTTTTATTTGAGTTTACTTAGTGACTTGTAGATATTAGAAGGATAATTGAAGGTAGCATAAAGAGCATAAAACTTGGCCTAAGTTAGATAAGTCTTGATGTCATCCTGAGGCATGAGATTAAACTTAGATAAGATCCCATTGCTTATCACCCCTCATTAGTATTTACCCCCACCTGGAGATGCTAGTGCTAAGAATAAAACTTGATCAACTTTAGATGGGAATACTTGGTGAAAATGGTTATGAAAATCTTAGAATGATGAGTCATTCTATTGAAATATTTTGCCATGTGTTCTTAAATACCAGATGATTCTGATGATGAAAATGTTAAGGCATGAGCCTTAGCCCTTTATAAAACTGATGGTTGTCTGGATGCGATACCATTCCAATTTTACCGTACAACCACAATACTCGAAATTTGGGTAGGGCTTGATTGGAAATTTATATACCTTAGTATGGGTTCCCTTGCGGCCAAGGTTTGAGCTGAGACTACCTTGTGAAGATTGTCCATCTGTACAGTTCCCAAGATGACAGTTGGTCATGGTTGGGAGGCCAAACTCATAGGAGAGGTGCCTATACTAGGGCGTGTAATTGAAAGGTTAGGATTGATTATCCGCATACTGAGTATGGTGAATTCAGGATTTGTTTTTGACAGATGTATCGAATGTTGTGGTGAAAGTGTATCACCTCTGCAGAGTGTCAAACTATTCGAATAGTCGCGTCCGTGGTTATGGACAGTTGGAGTGGCCATATTGTTCCGTCGTCAGATGTTTTAAAAAAAGACTTGTGAAATGAATTATGATTTTGACTTGACCACAACAGAGTTGTGACATGAAATTCAAGTTCCCACTTAGGTGTTATAAAACTTTCAACTAGCTTTCTTTGCTTCTGAACTTAGTTAAGGTAAACCTGTTTTTTTTTGCAAAATAACCCTAGAGCTTAGTACTTCCTACCCAAAACCACTTTACTTGTTAGTATTACTTTGTGAGTACTTAAAGAGTACGCATGGCTTTGTCCCTGGCTATTCCCGTGGCCAGACTATGAAGAGGAGTATCAGGAAGACGGACAACAGGAAGGTTACGACAACTAGGATTATCTCCCATCGTCAATATTGCCTGTGACCATGAAGATGGAGCCTCGCCCACGCTATCGTTATTATTTCGTTATTTCCGCTGATTGAATTGTATTAAGACTGGATCATGAGATCCTTATTTGTATAAAGACCTTGTGTATGGTTTGTAATGGATGATGTACTGTGATATCCAATATGTTATGTCTCGCAAAAATGGTAATCCTAGGATTGCGATGTATGGCATAACAGGCATCTGGGATTAAAAATCCGGGCGTGAACAAAATTTTATCGTTTTAAAGTTCCTACTTCGTTTCCAGTTTTTCCTAAAATTATAGCAAGTCGGAACAAGTATGTATAGGACAGATTAGAGGACGAAAACAGAAAAAGATGCATTTCTTTAGAAAAATTCTAAAAAAAAGTAGAACCCAATAGCTAAATCTTTTTGTATTGGTGGTGTGGCAACTAGGGCCATGGCCCGAGGCGCAGTTAATTTTCCGTTCACCGGCCTATATGGATTTAGGATTTGGCCCAGTCGACAAACAAGTACTAGCCTTTCTTTACTAGCCCAATACGCCAAGCGAGACCGAAACCAGAAGGTGAGAAGGGAATGAGCGAACCCTCCCCCCCCCCCCCCCCCACCTGCTCTCTGCGGCTGGACGCAATCCATTATCGTCAGTAGGCCATCTTGTCGTCCCGTCTCACATGTTTCTCGTTCTTTTCCGACGTAGCCGGCCACTAGGCTACTCGGCTGTTGTGATGCTGCCGCTGGCCTGCTCGTCCTGTTTGGCTCCTTCCTAGGTTGTCCTCATCCACGTGATAGTGGGCTAGTACCGCTCGAAGCCGGTGCCTGTTGCGAGCGATGTGGTGGTGAAGTGTTGTGGATATACGCGTTCTTTTTTTAGTCCAGGCTCCACTCTGGACTCAGCGGCGGTTCCCCATCTGCAGGACAAGACCTACGTAATTTTTTGTTCATCTCACATTTTCAAAAATCAATCTAATTGATTTATGTTATTATCTAGAAACGAGAACTGATTTGATTCATCGATTTATAATTTTTGTATTATCAATTTCATTATTTTTGTCATAGAAGATGAACATCTAGCTACTATCTTTTGTATCTCCGATAAAATAAATTGCCATCTCTTATGTAGTTGTTAACAATTGAGTTGAAATTATGTGTCTATCTTATAACAAAAAAATTAGGATAGCACATGAGTTTTCTAGAGCTTTTTTCTCTCTTGGTTTGGCTCAGGTCTTGCTCCAATTCTAGCTCCGCCACTGTGTGGCTCAATATGAGAAGAACTTGAGATAGCGATGTATTTTTATGAAAGATACCTATATAACCTTTTCCGTAACTGATAGAGTGAGATGTGTCGTCCCACTCACCCGCGGGAATAACCGGGGATAGCTGAGGAAAGCATCTCATGCATGAACCAATTTTGTCAGTGTTGGAAGCGGGCTGGGTGTCACCAAAGAGGCTAGACATTAGAAGATTTTATGGATGTTTAGACCTGCTTGCTTGTGTGGCTCTTTTTTGAAACGAGACTTGTGTGGCTCTTAGTCTCACTGCATTAATTATGCATGTGTTTGCAGCGATCGAGATTCCGGTGAGGACGTGGACGTGACCGAAGTTGCAGCAAATACGCTAGATGCTAATATATACTACTCCCTTTGTTTGAAAATATAAGATGTTTTTAATTTGTGAAGCAAATATCTAGACATATTAGTACATAGATTTACTTAAACCTATACAGTAAAAGATGTTTAGATAGATTAGTTTTATAAATCTAAAACATGTTATATTTCTAAACGAAAGAGGTATATATTATTAACAAGGACAAGAGAGGCCAAGCTTGAGAGCATCTCCACTCGTTGGGCGAACCCAGGCCGAAAACTGGGCCTTTTTTGGGCCGAACGAAACAAGTTTTCGGCCTGGGTACGCCGAGTTTCTCACTCGCGTACCCAGGCCGAGTTCCCATGTTCGGCTAAATTTCATTAAAGATGGGCGAATAAAGGCGGATTACATCGAATTTAAACTAAAGTAGTACATAATAAACTAAAAAAAGGCCGCCGCCGTGGCCTTCACCAGTGTTGTCGCCGTTCTACATGCCGAAGTTGTTGTAGAACGCCGTGTAGCTAGTATCGGCCCTGCCATCATCCTCGCCATCGTCGTCGTCATCGTCGCTCGGCGGCTGGTGCTGGCGGGAGCTCCCCTGGACTGGGTCGCCGCACCTCCATGGCTGGTAGGAGGGGCCGTCCTCCTCATCGTCGTCGAGAACAAAGAGCGGGGCACCTTGGTAGGCGAGCTCGTGCCCGGACAAAGCCCGTCTCCGGGTGGCCTGCTCCTCGGCCTACTGCTGCAGGAGGCGGACGCGCTACCTCTCCTGATCCTCCCAGTCCGCCTGGACCAGGCTAGGATGTCCGGCGACGACGGCTCCTCCAACGGCGGCTCTGGAGCTGAGTCGCGGAACGACTGCTCCAGCGCCATCCTCAAGGCGCTGTCATCGGGCGGCGCCGAGCCTTCAGTCTTCAGGCGGCGAAGACGAAGGTGGCCAGTTAGCGACGCTGTCATGCGTGTCTCGCCGATGACGACGTAGCGCGAGCGTGTCTGCGGCGGCGAGCGCACAGGCGAGCCCGCCTCGCGCTTGGCTGGGCGCAGCCCCGGCAAAGGCCTAGTCGGCATACACAGCGGCGTCGAGCCCGAGGAGTGGGAGGCCGAGGCGGAGGAGGATGCGGTGACCCGGCATACCACTGCATGATGTAGTACACTATAGTCGTTTATATAACACCAATAAAATACCATTCACTAGTATTACATCCCTCAGAAAAGTACAACAGAAACACATCAGGTCCAAGACATGACTATAGATTACATATGACACATTACAAAAGATCCAGAGAGCTTCCTCGAGACAGTGAGGAAGATATCATACAAAATACAACCAAAGATAACAACTTGCTATGCAAGAACACTGCTACTATTTATCTATGGCTTGGCGTTGCTACTAAAGTAATGCCCTCCAGAAGTAGGTTCTACTATTTAGGGATTTATTTATATAGAACGGTCCATCTTGACTTCAAAAATTTCTGATGTAGTCATTGACTCCTTTTGATCTTCACTGGATACCTTTAATTCTTTAGAAGAGCTTCTCTTCTAGGTTCATCGTTTGTTGCTCCAAATTCTAGCAAGTGTTAAGAAGATACGTTGAGTACGAGCGTACTCAGCAAGTTCACTAAAAGGAGTGTTTGATGCACTATCTACAGCCACAGACCAAAGATCATAGGCTATGCAGGTTTTCGTAAATATTTCTTCAAAGGTTGCTTTTATTCTGAAAAGCTATGTCCGTCAGCCTTCACGGGTTTACCAGAACTTTCATGGAGTTCCTTTCCTGTAGCGTTCGTAGCTCCTTCCCGGAACAGGGAGGAACAAGTTACAGTTCTTACACTCTGCAGAGATGCGTCACTTTACCCATGAGAGACCTTAGCCTTGTTGCACAACCAAGTCATGACCTTGTCCATACTTCCTTGGTATGGGGCCCAGTCTAAGATCCAAGCCAATCACTGTCCTTCTCCGCGACCCCGCATACAGCGCAATTGTTGTATGTCCATACTCAAGGTAGACTTTTCCCAGTATAAAACGGCTATACCTTAGTTGTATACACACAACAACCATTAACACTAGAAATCTGTCTTTTGTAAGCCCAGATTCACGGTAGACTTTTCCCCGTATAAAACGGCTATACCCACGATATGCAACTTACAAATGCCCAGAACAGTGTCCGATGCATGCGAGAGGGAGCCGATCCAGCTGACTTCCCAGAGCCATATAGATCTCATGGTTAACGCGTAATATACGGCGCAAGAATCACTGGCGACATTGGTTGTTAAGTCCTAGATAATATGTTCCTTTACCACAGGAATTTTTATAGTAGGTTATTACCTCAGGGTAAATAACCCATAATCATATTATGATGAAAATAGTGTTTTCTGACCTTTTTGAAATGCAGGTGATGACACCACTTGATTTGCAAAATACTTTATAGAAAATAATCAAAGGACATGAGCAAGTGTGAACTTGCCTTTGTGATCACAAGATTATGTAATCACGGTCTTCGAGACGATATAAGATCCAATATCTGAAAACAGCATCATTGGTCCGGTAAGGACTAATGTTTAAAGAAGCAATATGTAGTTATGCATAAGTAATTCTCTACATTTTGTAAAACTCCCCGAGTTAATACCCAATACTTTGAGTGATTTGGATTTAGGTGATTTTTTTAAGAGTTGATTTATCTTCAAATTTTACTTTCTAAGTAATGACCTTTTTAAGGAACTTAAGTGTTAACAACCCAAAATATACAAGTAAAGTATAAAATAATGTGATCATAGTTAATTGTTATTTGGTGACTATGATAAAAGTCTTTGGGTTGAGTTTGTTTAAGAGTTGGAGAACATATTATGAGATTATTGTTTGAAGTGGCAAAAAGAATAACATTTGAAGAAAATATTTCCTTTCTAAGGTTTAAATAATCTTTATTGTTAATAGGATGCGATTAATGTCTTTAGTGTGTGATTGATTAGTTTGGACTTGAGATGCTTTATGTCTTAATCTAACTAGATCAAAGTTAACTATAAAAACATAAGTAGTTTATTAGACATGGTGATTATAAATTTTGAGACTAAAGTTATCTTTCAAAAGGTAAACAAACTTAGGGTGTATTATGTTTTAATTATTCTCAAATTTTAGATTTATGATAAGTGTGATTAGGGTATGAGATAATTTATTTGGTATTTAAGTGAATGATTGGTTTAAATTTGATTAAAGGTTTCAAAAGGGTATTATAGAGTTAATAGTTTACATTTAAGTCTTATTATGAATCATAATTATGGGTTTGGACTTAGTAATTAATTTTAAAGAATTTAGTGTCTTATAAGGACATGTGGTTATTTCTTACTTAGGAAATAATTTTTAATGAATTAACAAAACAGTTGTATCATTATGATAAAATAGGTAATAGATAAGGATTTATTATTTTTATAATCTTTAAAACTTTTCTAATGGTAGATTTAATATTTTTTAGTTTAGTATATTTATTTAAGATCTTAAAAGTGATTTTTATTTATTCTTAAATATTGGTCTTATGTTTATTAAAATTCTTTAAAGATTTAAATGTCTTTGAATACTTACTTCAAATTTTATTTATAAAAGAATTAAGTTAGTATTTTTATAAAATATTAAATTTATTTTTATACACAAATATGATTTTTATTCATTTTTAGGATTTTTCCTTATTTTATGAAATTTCACTTAGGATTTAATGGTGTTAATATTTATTTGCTTTATATAAATCTTAAACAAATAAAGTTATATTTTTATTAGGTAGATCTTATGCTTGTGATGTTTTAAAATATATATACATTTTTATTTAAGATTTACTATATTTTAGTAGAACTAAAATAAGCTTAGGGTATTTTGGTAATTATATATACATATATATTTTCTTGAATTATTCTTTTTATTCTCTTATTGGGCCTGACTCACGAGTCACTCTGGCCCATAGGCCGATTTGGTCCAATTCGGCCCCGTAGATCCTTATCTTCTCCCTCGTTCTCACATCGCACCCACGCGTTCCCCTCCTGGACGCTGGCGACGCCGCGTCGTCGCCTGCCCAATCCCGGCAGTGACTCCGCCGCCGTGGCCATGCCGCGGTGCAAGACTGCTGAGTCGATGCTGCCGCACGATCCTGTCCAAGCCGATTCCCCTCTGGGGTCTTCTTCCGGCCGCGCTGACCCTCGCCCGAGGCTAGGGTTAGGGTTCAGCCGCCTTGGTTCTTCGTCGACGCCGTGCTGGGTTGCTCACGATCCTCACCCCTTCTCCACAGGCTGCTCCTGATGAGCTGCAGGTGCGGGTTGCAGCGCCCCTCCGGGGGTGTTCCCCGTGCTGTCGCCTCTTCATCGCCGCCGGCCACTCCTCTGCTTCCTCTTCTAACTTCTTGCGAGGACCTACGGTGAGTTTTCTCTCAATTTCCCCTCTGCTCTTTATCCCCCTCCCTGCTCTTTGTGTGATTGCAGAGATAGGCCCCTAATTAGGGTTCATCCCTCTAGCTGTGGATAACGGTGGTGGTTTAAGTTGTTTGTTGTGTAATTTTCATGTGGATGAACTGTGACAAATTTGATGCCATGTTGATTTTGGTATTCCTGGCAGTTGTTTCTGTTGGGTTGAATATTGCGTGAATCTAAATCTTTAGTTATCTAGATACAAATGTAGCTAGGTACTATGATGATGATCCAGAATATGTACTAGCTAGCTTGCCATTGGAATGAGCTGATTCCTAGGTGAATTAACTAGGAAAATGATTAAGGGTTTTCATTTGACTACTGATAGATGTAATAGAAGGATGTTTCCTTATTGTTCATGTTGCCAACTAATTAGAATGGCTTCTGCTATTATGATCATGTTACTGTGATGCCTTCTTGGAGTGTACGCAACAGCATGGTAATATTTAGCATGATCTGCTGTCATTAAAGCTTGGCTGCTGAATGGAAACATCATGTTGGAATCCTCTTGTGTGGACTAAGATACAACATGTGATAAATGATTTAAGTAAACGTTTCCTAAGGATATTAGGAAAATTATTTGAATGACTGTTGATAGTTGCTTTATTGTGTTTGTAAGTTGATAAAGGATAGAACTGCTACAGAGGTGCTACCATTCTTTGGAATGTGCCCTGTAGTAGCTCGTAAGTAGATCTGCTATTATCTTGTTTTAAACTAGAAAGCACCAGCTTGGTCTATAATGCATAGCCTGATACTTTGCTGTAGATCTTGGCAAGATAGCACTTGATTCTTGTATCTCTTCAATGATGAATATACACCTCACTTGGGTGTATTACTAAGAATTACTTTAAATAGGCAACTGCTACAATATAGATGAAATTATTAAGAGTATGTTTGCTAATTGCTCACCATCTCGGTGATGCTTATTTTAGAAAATGTGTCCAGTTGATAGATTGTATGGATATGAGTGAGTGACCATCCATTCTGTCACTTATGACAGTAAGATTATGGTTGATTCCTAACTCTTTTGGGAAAATGATTTGCTTATCTAATTTATTGAAAATTGTACTTGTGGTTTTATCATAGAGGAACAACTCTGATGCTGGTTGCTACTAAGGTGCTACCCATAACTGGGATGTGCCTAGTAGCACCCATCCAGAGATTTACTTTCCTCTAGATGCAAACTGGTAGATACCAGATTGGTCAAAGATGCACTGGCTATTACCTAAATTGTAGATGGGAAAAGATATTTCTTGTGGCTTTTACAATATCCAGTGATGAGTATACACCCAACCTTGGTGTATCTCCTGAGGATTCAACTTATCCAACAAATCATGCTCAGAGACTTAATAAGAACAAATAGATGGTATGATCTGTTTGTGACTCACCAACTGGATGATGTTGGTGATGTAGATGTGTTCTTGTCGTGATGATGCCCTTGCTGAGATCCTCTTTGATCAGGTGACTCTCCTCCTCCTTGTCACCTCCTTGAACACCTCCTGGTTTGTCCTTGATCAACACCTGAACTTCTCCCTCCTCAAGTAACCATTCTGGTAGTTGAGCTGGTGGTTTTATATGAATGGATGATGGCCTAGTTTGTGGTTGTGGTTGCTAAAACTATCAGGTTCTTGGGATGTTCTTAGTTGATTTGGTAGTGGTGTTAGAGGCTTTAGAGAGAGAGCACTCTCTCTCTGCTATGGCTGGGAAGATAACCCCCTGCCATTTGAGCTCCTGTGTTGACAACAAGGTTTGCTTGCATGCAGTGACTGTGATGTGTGCGTGTTGGTGTCATCTGTGGATCAGATCAAGTGAAAACTTGATACATGCTGTCAATTTACCTTTTTACCATTTCATCTGGCTTTGGTGAAACTTGCCCCTTACTAGGCAATGATGCATCAGTCTGAGGCAAAATCTACTGATAAGAACAGATCTTATATTTTTGGCCCTATTCAAATTACTCAGTGATGATCTAGTAGTGCACTTCACTGCATCTGAGAGTAAAACACTAACACACTAACCCCTATTTTACTATTGATTTGTTTTTTTTTTGTGTTACAGGTACAAAACTACTGATGAAAGATCAATGAAGACTAGATTAGGAAATAGTTAGATAGTAGTTTAGGTTTTATTCTTCAATGTAATCTTTTATTTATTCTCTTGTAAAGATTCCTTGTAAGAACCTTCTTTTATTTAATAAAGTTTATTTTTCTTTTGTAATTATTCTTATGGGGTAATATGTTACTGATTCCATTCTAGTTGATTTGTTGTTACTGAATAAGGAACAGAATAAGAAATATTATTTTGTTTATTATATAAAGGACAATAAATATTCATATTTATTTTAAATATAAGAATTCTTTTGTATTATTTAATTGTAATGCCTTTATTATAAAGAATGTTGTAACATGTATTTATTATAATAAGAAATACTTTTACTCCTTGTTTACAATTCTTATACCACTTAATTTTGAATGTTCATCTCTTATATTATTGAATATATTTTAAATCACAATTTTTATTTTATTGTTTATATATTATTTACTTAACATGGAAATATTCCCAAATATTCAAATTTGAATTTCAATTCTTAGTTTCAAATATGAATTGAATTTCTTTTCCAAGACACAAGAATATAGTAGAGATTATGTCGAAATCCATTCACTTGAGCTGACGTTTTCATCAGAACAAGAGATATCCCGATCCCTCTACAACTCCTTGTGTTTTGTGCGAAAAATTCCCTGGATTTTCTTATGCATGAATGCAATGCACACACATGTGGCCTCACTATTTCTAGGTGCTAATCCTGGGATGTTACAGAGGAGGAGCTCATGCTGGCCATCCTCCTCGGCATCCGGTTCGCCGGAGGGCGCCGTCTCGACCTGGCCGCCAGCGTGGGTGTGCGCGGGAAGCTGAGGCGCGGCGTGTTCTCGGCATTGATGTGCTCCAGCACCGCCTTGAGCGTCCGGCCTGGCGCGCTCCACCAACGGCAGCTCCTCCGGCGTCGGCGTCGGCCGGATAGGGATGCCGCCGGTGCATAGCTTCCACCTCGGAGGGTTCCGTGTGTCCGGCGGTGCATAGCCGATCTCGTAGAGCAGGCGCGCCTCCCACGCCTGGAGGGTGCGCCGGCCAAAGGGGTGTAGGCGGGAAAAGGGGAAATGGCGGAAAGTTGGTGCTCGCCGGTCCGTCGCGGGAGCCGAAGTGACAACGGTGACGCTGCAATTTGGCGACGCGTGGCCGACGCGACGGGCAGTTAACGTCCGGCGGTCACCGCGTGGTTCCGAGGATGACGACGACTCGGCTTCCGTCGCTGACTCGGCGGGTTCACGCGCCGTTTCATTTTTTTTTCGTCAAGTTTGCTGTGTCCGGCGTTCCCAGGACGTACCCGGGAACCTGAGTTCGGCCTGGATAATTCGGACCAAAATTGGCTCAAATCCGGTCAAAAACAGGTTCCTGATACGCGACTAGACCGATTTTCAACGTCCGGACATAAATTCAACGTCTTGAATAGACGAGTGAAGATGCTCTGACGCTGTCGATTGATGCTCGATAGGCCGGCTGGCCGGCCGGCCGGCAAAGCGGCTAGACCGTGTGACGCGCCTTTCCTTCGCACGTAACTAGCCTAGCCCAAAGTACGTCGATCTGGCACCAACCAAGAGGTCCAAGACAAGAATTCCAGAGGCCGGGACACCACTGCGTACGCCACGGTGCTCGATCAGTCGCCAAATGGAACCAGGGGATGTTTTGTCATGACCTGCGGTGCGGGACGCCGATCGAACGGACATTACAGAAGGTGTCTGCGGATCAACCTTTTTCAAGGATACGTCTCACAGTCACATGTCACATCACGTATCGATCCAACTCGATCAGCACGTGCTCCATCTCGAAGATGTAATTGCCTTTCAGGGGAAACGGAGATTATGGAACGATCACCTGCAAGAACTATATGGCATAAAACAATTACTGCCGCAATTTGCTGGCTGCCAGCAGGCTTACAGTAACACGAGACGGGAAGAACGTAGCTGGGACTCGGAACACGGTATGCGACGGCCGTGAACGCAGAGGGAGCGAATTGTTAAATGGAACCGGCCGGCGGAGTGACGCCGGGTGGGTGGGTAACTTATCGCGTCAAGCTAATGGAACCAATGGGCGTGGTGTCGCCGTGTTGGGAGTTGGGATCAGAGACCCCAAATCCGAATATCTATCTATCTATTATATACTAAAAGTAATATAAAGATGTTTTTCGAAACATCATATTGATCCACATATATTAAATTATTTGATCCGTCCATCTTAATCATAACCGTTAAAATTTAAAACCAAAATAGGTTACGTAATCTACAATTGTATACAACCTGTTAGGTGTAAGAAGTCTTAGTGGGTCCATGAAAAAACAAACGTTCGTTAGTACGCGAGAAATCAAACGTACATCGTTTGGACTCTAGTCGTGTCCGGGTTTTTAAATCATCTAATCAGTTCAGATATATGTACTTGAACCAAATATCTCCATTTTTTTCTGCATCGTCTAATCTTTAATTTGTGCTTCAGATTCCGGGAGTCAAAGAGCTTAGTATCATTAAGATTTCCATACTCTGTCTTCCCCTACTTTGGATTTTATTTTGGCAATTAATAGCAGACGATCGAAAGAAAATAGGCACACCACAAGCACAATACACACCGATGGAGCACACCGGGCACTCCCACTCAGGATCCATGGGAATTCGATATTGTCAACGTCTTACATATTTAAATACAAAATATACAACGATACCAAAATTCATTTATTTTGCATTTTAGAAAAATATTCATTTATTCTGTCGATGGAAAAATAAATCCAAAGACAATCAATATTAGATGTGATTTTAGCTTTGCATGACGTGTCACAGCTTAGTATTAGTACAATTGGACATTGTGGGAGCCTCACGGGAAAAATACATGATGGAGAAGCACAAGTGACACTCTGGCCTCACCTTATGAAGATGATATAATTGAGGGTATGGATATCTCTCTATAAACTTATAGCTTTGGGCACCACCACGATGAGTTCTAGGACTCCCCTTTGCACGGCAAGCAGCCGAGTATCACCGAGAGAGTTTCATACTCCGTATTCCCATATTGGATTTTATTTTATCAGTTAATAGAAGATGATTGAAAGAAAATAAGGGAAAGTGACGGGATGCACTCCATGTACCCGGGGCGCACCTATGGGAGCAAGCCGTGGCACTACGCAATCCGCAACCAACTAAATTTGATATTGTTAACGCCTTGCATATTTAAAGAGGTCATAAATATTATGCATACAAAATACAAGCAGCCAATATTCATTTATTTTACATGTTAGAAAATATTCGTTTATTTTGTATGACATCACCTCGGCGACAAAAAATCCAAGAAAACAATATGAGATGTTATTTTAGCTTAGCCTCATGACGTGTCACGACATAGTATTACTACAATTGGACATGGTGGCAGCCTCACGGGAAGAATACATGATGGGCTAGAAGAAGTGACACTCTTGCCTCACCTTACGAAGATGATACAATGAAGGAGATGGATATCTCTCTATAATCTTATAATTTAATGGGCATAATGCAAACCAAATTTGTATTTGAAAGAAGGTGAACTAAATTGGACTTTTGTCCTTTGAGCTCCATCCGTAAGCTACTAGAGATGCACAATCGTGGGAATTCATTAAACATGTTCGTGGTTGAGGAAGAGTAACGATACACTAATAAGTATAAATACAAACAAATTGTGTTGTTTTCAGGAGATGTTGGGGATAATATTTGTCTCAGAATAAAAAATATTTTCTAATATTTATATACTACATAATTTGAAATTCATTATACACTTTTAATTCTTAGGACCTTCATACTTATCTAAACTCTTTACTTTTAAGGATTAAAAATGATAGAGAGTATTTCTACACATCACACTAAGATGGATTTTTCTCTCAGTATGACCTTTTGGATAAATATTTAAGTCTAACGATTTTTTGATTCTTAATATTTAACAGGACCTGTCATTAAAATTTACTATCTTCTAGGAAAAATGATAACTAATTAAGATTTCTTAAATATTCCATCCATGTTACATGACACAACTAGAATGGCTAGATTGAAGAGTACGGTTATCAAGGAGAGAGTTCAAAAAATTGAAACATAATATTGCATCCATTGGAAAATAAATGATATGTTGTTATTAATATATAAATATATTATTGACAAAGTTAGGTCAATAAATTTGGTAAAGTAAGGTTTCCCAAGTTATATATTGTAGAATGTCCATGTCTAAGATATCATGTATTCACAACAACATGAGAATGTTGTGCATTTCACAACAAGAGAGGGACAGATGAACTACAAGGATGAAATAAAGGTAAAAGTAATGTTCATTTTTAGAAGACCTATATAGTAACGAGGATAAATTATTTTTGTTTCACCTTATTAAGGAAATATAGTTTATGCTCTGACATAATGGTATAAGAATCATAGGATCATTACTCGGCTAATAAACACTAATTATTTGACAGTCTCAATGTTCGTCTTGCATACTCAAACCTAAATTCCTGTTAAATCTCCCAAATAAGTCAAGTTCTGAACTTTTATTGTATATCTTTATCATGTAACATATATGTATATGGCAACCATATTTGTATCAATCTCTTATACACGCCATCATTAAGGGTTTTTCTCAATCCTTATAACATGCAGGAAAGCTCTCCAACGAGTTCACCGTTCCCAACTAGATGGATAGTATATACCATCTCATTCAGAAACTTCACATTGTGTCATTATTGTATTGTTTTTGTAAGTAGCCTAATAATATTTCGAAGATGTCTCGTAGACATGTGATATCAATTTAGCATAAAAGGTGGAATGCAGTGTTTTCTATTCCACAAAAATACGAAGGTCCCATTTCACCAATTTTGACACATCAAAGCGATGGTCCTCAATAAAACAACTAAAGGTGATGCCTCGAATTTGCGAGGGCCACCATGCTAGTTTAATAAATACTAGATGACTCGGTGCGTCACTGGCGCCGAGGTCGAAAGCGAGACTATATTATAGCCATAGATTTAATCATCTAAAACTGAACCACGCCAACAACTATAGTTAAAGGAATAGTTATTTTGAATGGAGATGAGAAAACCTATTATCGATCTATGCATGTCATTCTAATTTGGCTTTCTAGAACAAAAGGAACGTGATGGTTTTTTCTGCAAATGTTCGTTGTCTCATCATCCATTGATTTACTGATTGTTGATTGGAATTTCTTGTTTGGGGAATCGATGCCCGGGTGCTAATTTTTTTTTGTGAGAACAGCTTTCTGTATCTAAGCTGCTTGGCTATGTTATCCCACCCCTGTTCAGTAAAAGAAGATGCTTAATATTTTTTTTAAGATAAACAATGTAAAGTTTAAATAATATTATAGAAAAGTACTATGGAGAGCGATGATACCATATTTATATAATATAAAGATGTGTGCCATGATGTAGCTACCGACATTTATCAAGTGAAAGCAAACAATAGTACACCATCTTGATTCCAAGAGAAGATGTGAAGGACAATATCCAATCATTATCCTATGACATGTCAATGTTTATAGAAGTAATGATATTTTCTTTTGCAACTCGACCAACATAAAAAAGCAAGCTGTAATCTGCTCACCACTAAGATAAACAATTGGACAAAATATTCAGAATTAGCTAGAGTGATCTATTCTGTAAATAAACGGGGAGTGCAAACCATTTAACCAGAATGTTTAGGATGTCTATGCGCTTTTAATCAAGGCAGATCAAATTCATACGTGTACATACATATATCCGGCGCCACCATAATTAAATGTCGTTGAGGAAACATATCGTCACAATATAAGACATTTTGCATACTATTTTAGCCTACCAAAATGTCTTACATTATGAAACAGATTTAGTAGCACACAAGGGAGATGTCCATCGAATGCATGACTACCAAGACAACATGAGGGATGTCTTGGGTGTACATTTGCCGCGATCTTGAAGGCAGACTCCATTTCCGGGTGTACATCATCCTGACTTTTACTTTTGATAGGATTTTTTTTCTCTTTTCTATCTGTGTACACATGACGGTTGAATTTGCAAAGCACATTTCAATTTTTAAAATACCGCATAGCTCTCTTTTCTATGTATATAGATGTTTACATGTATGTTATTTTTGCAACAACAAATATAGGCCATGGCAACACACGAGGCAGTAGAGCACATGATTGCTGTTTTGCTGATCCTTCGTTCAATCTATCTATTTTGCAGCAGCAGCGAGTCCCACGTCAGCAACGAATCTGAGCATGAAAGAGAACCAGCCGACCGGGGCACAAACCCAACGGACGTGAAGAAGATAAGACGACGCCAATGACCTCAACACTTTGTTGCTGAACTTTTTTGTGTGTGTTCACTTTCTGCTGAACTTGAACGTTATGAAACAAGAGCACTTCGTTTCTGAACTTACTGTCGACATTTGCAACCAAGTCTCACTGCCGTTTTCAATTGACATGATGGTGTCAAAACGAGAAACGGCACGGCGATAGAGCAAGAGGAGCAAGCTCACTTAGTTGGGCTCGAGACACATGTAAACGCTATGACACATGATAATTACTGTTGCAATTTGAACCCAAGATCCTAGCACATTTTCTCGAGTTCGTTCTGACCTGCAAATGAACCACCGTGGTCACCGACAATCGGATCCTCAAGTCAGACGTGGAGGCGCTTAGGATGAAGGTGATCTAACAGCTCAATTCTCGTTTGGATTATCAAAAGAATATTGTTGTCCAAACCTCAACTTGCCTGCAGTTTCTTTGAACCCAGCTCAGGTCTGGCCGTTGCAACACACGGTACTGGTTCAGGTTCAGATTAGGACTTAGTCGTTTTTCGTTAGCTAAGTTTCAGGGTAGTTCTGCATGAGCGTTTTGTGCGATTCATGCCGTAGATTCAGGATCGAGCTGAGCGATCTCCGGGCGTGGGATGGCACGTCCAAGTAGTGGAGAAGCTCCACGATCATCTAATGTAATAAAAGGAGAAGAAGATAATGAAAAGCAGTTATTAGAACACTGCACCAAAATACTCTGTCTCTGTTCGTTTCTCACTCTCAGTCAAGAACTCGTTCGAGATTCAGAGAGAGATCGACAGATCGCAACCACATTTGGTATCAGAGCCCGTGGATCATGGTTGGGACTCCACCGGCGACAGTCGCTCCGGCGGCAGCCACTTCGCGGTCACCCTCAGGAGGAAAGTCCTCCCGTCGCGTGCGCTCACCGAGCCGCGGACGGAGCAGGGTTAGGCAAAATGGCGGCGGAGGCGAGGTCGTGGTGCGGGAGACGATTGTGCGGGAGTCTGGGGGCGGCGGCGGCGTCGTCACGTTCCCCACGCTCACCAAGACGAACTACCAGGAGTGGCGGATCCTGATGCGGATCGCGCTCCAGGGCGCCGGTCTGTGGGAGGCCGTCGACGACGGCGACGCCACCGAGCGCCAGGAGCGACAGGCTCTGGGTGCGATCGTCCGCTCTGTCCCACCAGAGATGGTGGCTACGCTGGCGGCCAAGGACGACGCCAAGGCCGCATGGGATGCACTGGCGGCGATGCGCGTCGGCGACAACCGTGTCAGGGAAGCACGACGCCAGAAACTCCGCAAGGATTTCGAGGCAATCGCGTTCAAGAGCGGGGAGAGCGTCGAGGACTTTTCTCTCCGCCTCTCTAGCCTGCTCAGCGAGCTGCAGACCCTGGGGGACAGCACCACGGTGCTCGACGCCGTCCAGAAGCTCCTCCGCGTCGTGCCCCCACGCTACGCGCAGATGGCATGCTCCATCGAGACGCTGCTCGATCTGAGCATGCTGTCCCTGGAGGAGCTGAGCGGGCGCCTTGCCGCATCAGAAGGGCGGGGATCGCAGGAGCAGGACACTGGCGGCCGTCTACTCCTTACCGAGGAGGAGTGGGCGTCACGCCAGAAGCAGTGCGGGCAGGGCTCTGCCTCTAGCCAGAAGGGGAAACAGAAGGCACCTGAGAGCGGGGGAGGCAAGACCACGCCGCGCCGAGCCGGCAACTGCCGCTATTGCGACAAACCTGGCCACTGGGCCAAGGAATGCCGCAAGAAGAAACGCGACGAGGAGACTCAGGCCCAGGCCAACCTCGCCGTGGAAGAAGCAGCCGAGCCAGGACTCCTGATGGCACAGGTATGCACACTGGTGCATATCGCGGACACCGTCGATGCGCAGGAGGTGAACCTCAACGAAGAGAGAGTTGTGCCCGTGCCATCCCCTGCAGGTGTTTGGTACCTGGACTCCGGCGCCAGCAGCCACATGACGGGCTGCAAGGAGATGTTCCATGCGCTGGACGAGTCCGTGCACGGCACGGTGCGCTTCGGAGATGGGTCCGTAGTCAGGATCCAGGGGCGCGGCACCGTCGTCTTCGAGTGTCTCACCGGCGACCACCGCGTTCTTGGGGAGGTCTACTACATACCCTCTCTACGCAGCAACATCATCTCGCTCGGGCAGCTCGATGAGAACGGCTGCAAAATCACCATCGAGGACAGCATCATGTGCATCCTCGACAGGCCGCGCAAGATTCTGGCGCGCGTCAATCGGACCGGCAACAGGCTGTACACGGTACGTCTGAAGATCTCCTCACCTGTCAGCCTGCTGGCACAGAAGGACGACGCAGCGTGGCTGTGGCACGGCCGCTACGGCCACCTGCACTTCCGCGCGCTGCACTCGCTGGCGCGCAAGGACCTGGTGCGTGGCATGCCTCCAGTCGAGCATGTGGAGGAATTCTGCGACGGGTGTGCCATCGGCAAGCAGCACCGCACGCCATTCCCGAGGGCGACAGCGTTTCGCGCAGAGAAGCCACTGGAGCTGGTGCACATGGACCTCTGTGGACCGATCATGCCGCCGACGGCCGGCGGTAAGAAGTACTTCCTCCTCCTTGTCGATGATCACTCACGGTACATGTGGCTCGAGCTGATCAGGACAAAGGACGAGGCCCTGCGCTTCTTCAAGAAGGTGAAAGCGCTGGCAGAAAACGAGCGCGGGAGCAAACTGCTCGCGTTCAGGTCCGACCGCGGCGGCGAGTTCAACTCGACAGAATTCTCCGAGTTCTGCGAGGAGAACGGCGTCAAGCATTTCACCACCGCGCCCTACACGCCCCAGCAGAACGGCGTGGTAGAGCGGAGGAATCAAACCGTCATCAAGATGGCCAGGTGCCTGCTCAAGGCACTGGGAGTGCCAGGGCCGTTCTGGGGAGAGGCGGTGAAAACCGCCGTCTACCTGCTCAACCGAGCACCGTCGAGGAGCCTCAATGGCGGTACCCCGTACGAGGCGTGGCACGGCAGGAAGCCAAACGTGGGCCATCTGCGCACCTTCGGCTGTACTGCACACGTCAAGAACCTGGGGACGGGGCAAAGCAAGCTGGCGGATCTTCGTCGGCTACGAGGAGGGCTCCAAGGAATACCGCGTCTATGACCCTGTGGGCGAGCGCGTCTACGTAACCCGCGACGTCGTGTTCGAGGAGTGTCGGCCGTGGAGCTGGGGCAAGGAGCGGAATGCCAACGAGCTCACCGCACCGTCATCGTTCACCGTCGAGTACACCGTCGAGCACTTGGCGACGGAGCGGGTACAAAGCCCTGTCACAACAGGCAGCACAGGTTCAGAAGCGGATTCAGTTTCAGAAACTGAACCTGAACCTGCTACTCCAGTGCTCGCATCGCCAGCGTCTTCAGCACCCGAGCCGGCTACCCCGCCGATGCCAGCAGTGGAGTTTTCTACTCCACCAAGTCACGCCCAGCAACCTGGACACCGACTCCGGCGGCCCTCGCCGCTACCGGCGTCTGACGAACCTGTACGACACCACGCTACCGATGGAACAAGATGAGTTTCTCGGCCTGACCACGGCCGAGGAACCTGCAAGTCTTGAAGCAGCACTTGATGATCCTGCTTGGAGAAGCGCGATGGAAGCCGAGCTGAAGTCTATCGAGGACAGCGCCACCTTGTCGTCGTCGTCGCTGCCCAGGGGACACCGCGCCATCGGCATGAAGTGGGGCTTCAAGGTAAAACGTGATCCTGCAGGAGCTGTCGTGAAGCACAAGGCGAGGCTGGTGGCGAAAGGGTACTCACAGCGCCAGGGGGTGGACTTCGACGAGGTCTTCGCTCCCGTGGCGCGCCTGGAGACCGTGCGCCTGCTGCTTGTGCTCGCCGTGCACGGCGGTTGGGAGGTGCATCATATGGACGTGAAATCGGCGTTCCTGAACGGCGTTCTCACCGAGGAGGTGTATGTACAGCAGCCTCCTGGTTTCGCCATTGACAAGGACGCCACCAAGGTTCTCAAGCTGGACAAAGCGCTATACGGTCTCCGGGAAGCTCCACGCGCTTGGAACGCGAAGCTCGACGCGACACTGGTGTCACTTGGGTTCACGCGATGCACCCTCGAGCACGGCGTCTACCGCCGTGGCGGCTCTGAATCCTTTCTGCTAGTCGGCGTCTACGTCGATGACCTTGTGATCACGGGGGGCGACACTGACGAGATCAAGCAGTTCAAGATGCAGATGAAACAGATGTTCGAGATGAGCGATCTCGATCGCCTGAGCTATTACTTGGGGATCAAGGTGCAGCAGCGACCGTGGGAGATCACGCTGTCACAGGTAGCGTACACCGAGAAGATACTGGAGCGTGCAGGTCTGAGTGTGTGCAATCCCTGCAGCACACCCATGGAGCAGCGTCTCCAGCTGCGGAAGGTGGTCGATGGAGCTGCTGTCGACGCTACTGAGTACAGGAGTGTGATCGGTAGCCTCCGCTACCTGGTGAACACACGTCCTGACATTGCCCATGCCGTGGGCGTCGTGAGCAGGCACATGGAGGCACCTGGGAAGGAACACTGGGCAGCCGTCAAGCAGATTCTGCGCTACATCCGTGGCACACAGGATTATGGCTGCTGCTATGTGAATGGAAGAGCACCGCAGCTCGTTGGCTACAGCGACAGCGATCACGCCGGGGACATCAACGATCGCAAGAGCACCACAGGGTTCGTGTTCTTCCTCAACAACAATCTGATTTCATGGTGTTCCCAGAAGCAAGGAGGGGTGGCAACATCCTCCTGCGAAGCTGAGTATGTTGCAGCGGCGGCAGCAGCATGCCAAGGTGTGTGGCTGAACAGGCTCGTAAGTGAGCTCACTGGCAAGGAGCAGCCAAGGTTCAAGCTCCTCATCGACAATAAGTCCGCCATAGCACTTTGCAAGAATCCAGTGCATCACAGCCGCAGCAAGCATATTGACACTAAATTCCACTACACAAGACAGCAGATCGAAGATGGAACATTGGAGGTCGAGCATGTGAGCACTGAAGAACAGCTTGCTGATATCCTCACCAAGGCTCTAGGCCGCAACAAGTTCGTCGAATTTCGTCAGAAGATCGGCGTTCTGAAGATCAAGCAGCAGGTTTGAGGGGGAGAAATGTTGTCCAAACCTCAGCTTGCCTGCAGTTTCTCTGAACCCAGCTCAGGTCTGGCCGTTGCAACACACGGTACCGGTTCAGGTTCAGATTAGGACTTAGTCGTTTTTCGTTAGCTAAGTTTCAGGGTAGTTCTGCATGAGCGTTTTGTGCGATTCATGCTGATCATCTAATGTAATAAAAGGAGAAGAAGATAATGAAAAGCAGTTATTAGAACACTGCACCAAAATACTCTGTCTCTGTTCGTTTCTCACTTTCAGTCAGGAACTCATTCGAGATTCAGAGAGAGATCGAGAGATCGCAACCACAAATATCACACATCCATGCTGATTCTATGGGGCTGAAAGAACGTTGTGTCTGCAATGCAAGTGAAGCTGGTGAAGGAGATGGTGGCCTGTGGCGCCCTGTCGTGCGGGCTCGGCCACCTAGGCCTGTCCTCGGCGTCGCTGAACCCATGCCATGTCACAGACATGCTGGCCGGGCTGGACTTCTTGCCCTGTGCCGCCGACAAGTCGTTCGGGATCCTGTCCCCGGCGGAGCAGGTGCAAAGCTCGCCGATGCAGAGCATGGACAGCCTGGAGAGCCTGGAGCATAGTACCCGGATGCCCGGTGGACTCCAATGGGGCCATGTCCAAGTGATCAAGCCGTCGAGACACGCGGTAGCTGCTGCTGCTGTACTCCGTATCTCGCGTGTCTTCAGTGTCTACAATTGAAATATAGTAAGAGGCTTCAGAACAGCTATGTGTAGAACTAGTCCGAACACTTACTAACTAATGTACAATAAAGCAAAGAAAACAAGTAAAATGCGTGCTCATCTTGCCAATTAAGCAAGGTTGGAGCCCATGACCCATTTATTTGGTATGCAGGCTAATATAAATTAAGCTATATAAGAGATTAATCAAAAACAAGAATATTGGAAAGCCGTCTTTTCTACACACACACTCCACAGAGAATAAAGATGGGGAAAATGAGATCTGAAGCACTATACCTGAGCCAAAATGAGATCTGAAGCAACAATTGAAGAAAAATATTCAAATGAACTTTCTCACAAAAGAGCTAAGCACCTAGAGGCATGAAAAAGAAAATATATTAAAGTAACATCAAGCAAATTTAAATCTCAAAATCCTCGCAGCCTCATGAGTTTCATTTCCTGGTGGGCGTTGGATAGAATTATTAGTACACCTGCAGCAACCAGAAATAGTACACCCACCGCAACCCCAAGTACACCGACGCTTTACTCCTAGACAGAGCAACGGATATTGTAACTCCGAAAAATTTAAGAAGGCGACAAGAACACAAACATACGGAAAGTTTCACATCTACATCATATAGATCTTTTTAAATAAGGTATTGTAGGTCACATGTGTTCCTATAAAATCTAGAATTATACAATGCTACAGATAGCCTGTACCTGGATATGAGCTAATATGGTATAGTTAGTAACCGCTGGCAACAAAATATGTAACTTTCTTCTATCTTCTCCCAAAGTAAATATGGTTCAAAAATAATAATCTTATTATTGTACATTAATCCTTTAAGCAAGATCATTATACACAAACCGATCAGATGTGCTCTAGGCTATCAGGAAAAAGAGCTTAATTGATCCCAATCCAGAATACATGTATGGTTGTTCAGTTAGTCACAGACTTTAAGTAAGAAGCGGATTCAAGTGTCCTTGTGGCATGTCAGCATGTGTATCCAGAAACTATAGCACTACACATGATTAACTGCAGGGACTTAAAAGAGCATATAGGCATCTACCCTTTTAGGCTACCAAATTGTAAACAAAGCCTCCCTTTGCTGTGTAGATTAAAGCTGAATCCTTTACTAAACTTCTCTCTATTTGTAATTAAGAAAAAAAATGAAACTACCCTAATTCCGAAAAGCTAGTTTGTGTGTGCCTGGGAACCGAGAAGATCATGAACCAGGTACTTGGATTCCCAATGAAAACAGAACTCAGACATATAGTTCACCTTCCAATTCAAGATCTGTTCTCTTTCTATCACCCACATAAACATCAGAAACACGCATAAAAGCAGGATGTCAATCTTATCTAGAGAAACTTTTTCTGTCGCTAGCCACAATAGGGTTCAACATAAATAAATCTTCCATATTTCCTACAAGCAATTCAAGCAAGCACTCCACATCCACGAGCAATAAAAAGTTGAAGATATACCTCGGTCACTCCAGAGAAATAGCCAAACACCAAACTTTTAATCATACAAACTGCCGTCCTCGCCGCCACCATCCTGTCTTACAAATAGACAACTAATTTAAAGAGGATATGGCATTACCTTTAGAAGAGCTGGCCTAGTTCCTGCTCCAACATCCAAGTCCCAAACTGTACTTGTGTGTGCAGTCTTTGATGGCCTTACTTTCAGTTCACCAGTTCACCACAAGAACTATAAAGATTATTTGTTTGTTTTAACTTTGAGACTTGAAAATTTGAAGAATCTACAACACAAAAGAACGACACACTTAGATCACACATTAAGCAAGTAACCCAATAAATCAATAAATGCTCAAGTTGAGCTAAAAATCGGCAACCTTCATGTAGTTCCTCCACCCAGAAGTTTTATCCATGATTAATTACCGACAAAAAAGCTTGATATTAGTTGAAGCCAAACACCGCAAAGTATTTACTAATTAATACTACAATCTTTTAAGAAAACCATGGTATTTCTAAAATACTTTGCTACCAAACAGGGCCTTGAATTTCAGGAGACACCTCATAATATATTCTTCTTGGGCTCTACCTATAGTTTGCTGTAAAAGAAGTATCTTGGAAGAGGAAGTCGGGTGATGTACAAATGGTCAATTATAATCAAAGGCACATTTTTTTTGTGAGGCTCGTTAAAACATATTTTAGTATCCCATTCTGAATAATTATGTTGTCGTGAGCTAAAGAGGGTTCAAATAAAGAAAAAACAAATCGCCATGAGTACTAACATTTTAAAGAGTACTGGAAAAGAATGGGACAAATTCTCATGTTGTAATAATGATGAATAACGATTACAGACATGTGGCAATACATTCCTACAAAACACCAACTCCATTGAGGAAAGACCATCATGTGCACCTGATATTAGAATTGCTAACCTGGAATACTACTGACATAAGAGCCATCAATTCAAGTCAACAAAAAAATATCAATTGAAGTCAAAGAATATCCATAGCACACCTATGGTGGTGATAAAAGGGACACCTAAAACAAATTTGTACATGTGAGTAAGTGGCAAATAATTCTAGTAATAAGCCATTCCTTTTGAGGTGGAAAATTCTGTAGGCCTGATATGATACCATTGCATGAAATAAAACATTCTTACATGCATTTGGTGGTTTTTACGCCCAACAGCTGATTATAGAAAATTTAAACTGAAAGAAGATACTTTGGTGTTGCCATGCTGAGATATTTCATTCGAGACATTCCTAGAATACGCCTAAAAAATATGAAACTGTTGTAGCTAATTACCGCAAAAGGTGAATCCAAGCTTCTTTCTACAGAGGAAACAAAATATATAATCAGCATTCGGCAGTAATTTCCAGTCCTACCTATAATTTGAGGAGAATCATGGAGTAAGAATACAACATACTTGGGAACAAATACTTCATGAAACCATTGCCATAGATGCAACTCCATAGGAAATATCCGAGCATAAGCTCCAAGCACATATACACAGGAGAATGATCAGAACACTAAGCTTGCATGGTGGTTCCACACTTGGGGAACATTAATAGATATCACTCGATAACCCTGAAAGAGAATTAAGACATAAACCTTAGGTCGGTCTAGTATGTATCTAGCAATCAGTATAGTCCAAAGAATAGAGAAGTCTAATTCAAATGTGAGACACACCACAAGTTGGATGCCTGCAAAGCATGACTATATAAGTATATATAGAATAGTAAAGTAGCACAAAGAACTCAAGGCTTCTTGCCCACACTAAAGTGCTTTGGCATAAACAAAAATCTGCAGAGCATTATATCACACTGGACACAAAGTGTTTCAGATTTATTCAGACCTTCATAAATACTCCCTCCGTCCCAAAGAATATAAATTACTATCCATGGTTTCCTTTCCTATATTTCATAAGGATGATTGACTACAAATATAAGAATTGTGTCAATATTAACCACTTGCATCATGAGGTCTATATCATGAGATATGACACATGTTGCATCTCTTATGATTTTAGCAAAAGTGACAAAACTAAAAATTCATTGGATTGGACCACAGTGAACTTGTGGATTAGAAAACCGATCTGCTAAGTAACATAGATCAATAAGCATGTATTGGTCAAGCGTATATTTTAAAACGAAAGATCCTACTTCTAAGCATAAGAAGAAAACATATAAGGGAAGACATACCATTTTTCCAAACTGAACATACAATAGCAAACGGACATCTATTTATCACCCTTAAAAAAGCCAAATAGTAGGAATATGCAGAGTGTCCTATTAACCAATTGCTTTGTGCAAAAGCATGAGAAGCCAACCTCTGCATTTACTTGCAAGTGCACCAGCAGCAACAAGCATATCTGACATATTTTATCTCTCTCTACCGTGGCTATTCGAAAAAAGATTTGCACTAACAGAAAGAGGCCAAGGAACACCAAAAGATGGTCAAGAAGAAAAGTAAGCATTTGAAAAAGAAAATTAGAGTACCGCAAACATCTCCAAGCCAGTTCTCCTCTGAAATGAATGGTGTGACAATAATATTTAAACCTAACCTGATCACATTATGTGACCTGACCTCCTTAAACACACCGCGAAAACTCATAACGCAAGAATCAACCACTTTTTTATTTTCATGAACAATCTGAATAAACAGGAAACTGCTACACTACTGTAGCTGCAAATAGTATCATGTCCTCATAAACATCATTGAATTTCTGAAACAGAGGACATAAAAGGGATCCAATGTAAAAGAATTAGTAGACATATACCTTACATTTCACTGGGTCCCACTATGAGAAGGGCGAGGTGAGGCCATGACACTGCCTAAGTTACTTGTAAACAAATCAACCTTGATATTTTCTACCTCTGTTGAACAAAAGGATAAAAACGGTATAAAACAAAACATAAGAAACGTAAGAGGAAAGGCATCAGCATGATATTATTTTAGGAGCATACATTTAGTCAGATGGCAGTATCTAATGACAAATAGAGTTACCTTAGTTCATCAAAGAAGGAGAAACCATAACCAGGCCGGCTCTATATTTTTCGGGGCCCTTGGGAGAAGTCGATAAAAGGGCCCCTAAAGACAATATATATATATATATGTACGTGTAACTAGATATATAGATAATATATGTGCCAATTTCACTTGCAAAATATTTAAAAGCATATAACCACACGATTCATAGTCGAGATGTCTATAAATAATTGTCAAGCACTAAAGCATTGTGATATTTAGACAGAAAAATAAAAATGGTAGGAAAATATAACAAGTATTCCATGCTAGTGAATACCTCAAAAAACCCAGCCTCCAAGTAGTTCATCGACAATTAAGCTTCAGTGCTTCGTAAAAAGCTTCTTCGTGCATTTCTAGATGCAAAATCATCGAGGAAACTATCAAGATTAATGTTGTCCAATATATCCTTCTCAATACAACACGTAGCCATGCCATTCAATCTGTCTTGTAACATAGTTGACCTCAAACACTTTTTCAATAGCTTTATTTTAGAGAAATTTCTTTCAGCTGAGGCCACAGTCACAGGTGAAGTCAAAAGGATCCGATAGGCAAATGAGACATTTGGATAGTAATCTACAGTTGTAATGAATTGAAGAATCTCATGCGCTGACATCAAATTATCTGGCAAAGTTACTTGCAATACATTTAACTCAGAGAAAAAATCATTAAGATCGACATCACATGAATTCTTATGAGTAAAAGTTTCTGCAAAAGTAGTGCAAGATTTTCGTAGATTACTTTCATCCATGGACTTCAGATTCTTTGAGTTGAATAAGAAACCAAACACCTTCTCAAATTCCTTCAGCTGCTCAAATCGACTATTCAATGAAGCAATTGCAGTGTCAACAATGACAAGAAAGTAAGAAACTCTGAAAGATTCAATAGCTGACAACTGTAATTCTTCTTCTTCATCATTGATTTCATCAAAATTCTTCTTTCTTTTACTTTGACGTTTTGTACGAAGTTTTGGCTCTATGTCCATATAAGATGCAAGGTTTTTGGCACTTTCAATGCTAGTATCTAATCCTTCAACTCTGAACTTCTGAAAAAATTCAATGACCCCTTCAATGTGTTTGACAGTAGCATCAATGCACACATTTGTTTTCCTGTAACTTCTTGCTCACCATATTTACAGAAAATAAAACCTCGTGCTAAATAACCATACCAACTAAAGTCTCAAATTTCCCAAGTACTTTGTTCAATGATTGGGCATCACTAAACGTAGTTGGAACATCAGTAGAAGCCTTCTCTAGTTCCTTCAAAGCTGATCTTACTTGGAAAGTTTGGAACCTTATAGGTTGCACACTCTTTATTTGACTCTCCCAACGAGTATCTGACAATGGTTTGAGAGTCATATTTGGAATATTATCAAGCAAAATCTTGCACCTCTTAGTAGAACGTGCAAACAATACATATATACATTGGATAATACTGAAGAATGAAATAGCTGATACGTCGGAAACGTATCTATAGTGTTTGATGTTTCATGCTCGTTTAGTATCTACTTTGCTTTGCTTTGTCTATACTTTGAGGTGTTTTTATATGTTTTCTGATACTAACCTATTAACAAGATGCCACAGTGCCAGTTGCCTGTTGTCTTCTGTTTTTGGTTCCAGAAAGGCAGAAAATAAATATTCTCAGAATTGGACGGGACAAAAGCCAAAGTAAATATTTTACCGTGGAG
The DNA here is from genome assembly GCA_916181665.1 of Avena sativa. Lineage (NCBI taxonomy): Eukaryota > Viridiplantae > Streptophyta > Magnoliopsida > Poales > Poaceae > Avena > Avena sativa. The sequence continues at coordinate 176,688,514 of OV702284.1, read as the reverse complement.
AACACGAAGCCGGAATACGATACGGAGGAGAATGACCAGGGGGCCACACCCCCTGGCCGCGCGGGTGGGCCCACCCCACGCCTGGGGCGTTGCAGCCGCCCTGGCGAACCCCCTGCCTCGCCTCTTCACCTATAAAGACCCCCCGATTCTTAAACCCTAAGTACCCGATCAATATTCCACGAAACAGTCTATAGCCGCCGCCACCATCATCCCTTGATCGGGGGGATCTGAAGCTCTTCCCGACACCCTGCCAGAGGGGAGATCATCCCGGAGGCCTTCTTCTTCATCATGCCAGCCTCCGGTATGAAGCGTGAGTAGTTCCATCTTGGACTACGGGTCCATATAGTAGCTAGATGGTTGTATCTCCTCATTTTTGCTTTCATGTTTAGATCTTGTGAGCTCCATTCATGATCAAGATCTCATCTATTTGTAATCATGCATGTTGTGTTTGCGGGGATCCGATGGATATTGAGATTACTATGTTAGATTCATTAATGGTTTTGTCTTATTGATTCTATCATGTTTGTGTTGTTTGTGATCTTGCATGCTCTCCATTTTTAGTAGCTATCTTGGCCAAGTAGTTGCTAGTGACTCCAAGAGGGGGTATTTATGCTCGATAGTGGGTTTATGCCTCTATTTAATCTAAGGGAAGTGACAGAAATATCTAAGGTTGTAGATGTGTTGTTGCCACTAGGGAGAAAACAACGGTCTCTTGTTCATGGAACAAGTCAATTGTTTACCTTACACACTTTGCTTAAAGTAGTTATCTGTTGCTTGCAACTTAATACTGGAGGGGGTTCGGATGATAACCTGAACGTGGATTTCTAGTCATAGATGCAGTTGGATGGCAGTCTATGTATCTTGTTGTATTGCCCAATCGAATTTTATAGGATCTTGATGTCTAGTATTGCATTGTTATGCCTTGCTCAGTCCTGTCAATTGCCTTGTTGTAATTTGTTTACCCAGCATGCCATGTTTGTTTATCTAAGGAGAACACCTCTAGTGAATTATGGACCCCGGACCAATCTTTACCATTGGTACATCCTCCACGGTTACTTGTTGCAAACCACCATTACCTTCCACACCATACAGTTAATCCTTTGTTATAGCAAACCAGTGAGATTGAAAACCTCACTGTTCGTTGGGGCAAAGTCTTGAGTTTGTATTGTGCAGGTCTCCAAGTTGCTAGCAACACCTTTGAGTCATTTCCTTCCTCCTACTGGTTTGATAACCTCGGTTTCTTACTGCGGGAAAACTTGCTGATGTGCTCATCACACCTTGCTCTTGGGGTCTCCCAACGAGGCGTTGACAACACGCCATCAAGCTATTTCTGGCGCCGTTGCCGGGGAGGCTAAGGACGTCTTCACAAGGGGAGTCCTCCTCAACCTTTCTCTTTACTTTGTTTTTGTTTTGCTTAGTTTTGTTTGCCTCTTTTTATCAAAAAACTCCAAAAAAACTAGTTTTGTTTGGTTTTCTTTCTCTTATCAAAAACACAAAAAAATTAGTTCCTACTCTAGTTGTTGGTCTGTTATTGCCTTGCTTGTTCATGCTTTCTATCAATGAATGGTTTCTTTGAAACTAGTTCTTATTGGCAAGGTGGGTTCACGGAAGAACAAAAGTACTGTTATAAGGAACACCGTTTGTCACAAAAGGGTAAACACTTATGGGCACAAATTGATAAATTGAATACTATTGCTAGAGAGGTGTGCTTTACTTATAATGTTACTTATTGTTGATAAAGCTTGTTGATGTAGGAGGTATAAACACCTACCTATTCAATGTGAGTATAATGATAATGTTACCATATCCTCTTATGTTAAAGGAAATTATGACCTTTATGATATGGAACAAATTGAAGAATTTATTGCTTTCAAGGGTGCATTTGAACTTGCCAGTTTGCTTGAAAATACTGATGATGCACCTTATGAATATGAGGTTTATGAGATACTTAAATTTTGCTTTGATAATTATAAGGAAGAAAATGGCTATATTCTAGAATATTTTAATAGGTGCTTTCCACAAATGGAAAAGACTAATGCCTTGCAGGAGCCTATGGAAGAAGAAATTGCTGAAATAGGAAGCTCATTAGATGAAAAAGAGGAGGATGAATGTTATGCTCCTGTGGATTCTTTTGAAATATCTACTATGTGTAAAACTTGTGATGATGTTCCTATGCCTGTTACCTATAGTAGTGATCATGATTGGGAAAAGCACACTACTTTTGATATTGAAAATCTCTTTTTTACCAATTCTGAAAATTCTATTGCCTATGATGATACTTTACCTCCAATTTATGATGATTACAATGATGAATATGATATTTTAATTCCACCTACTATTGAGGAGAAAACTAATTGTGATTACAATATGCCTCCTATATTTGATGATTATGGTGATGAGAATAATATTGATATCTATTTTGTTGAATTTGCTCCCACTATAATTAATAAGAATGACTATGCTATGGAGAGTAATAATTATTATATGCATGTGGCTCATGATAAGAATGTTTTATGTGATAGTTATATTGTTAAATTTATTCATGATGCTACTGAAATTTATTATGAGAGAGGGAAACATGGTTTTATGTATCTCAATAATATTAAGTTTCCCCTCTTTATGTTCAAAGTTTTGAAGTTACTCTTGTTTTGCTTTCCTATGCTTGGTGCTTTATGCTTTCATGACTTGTTTCTTTACAAGATTACTATACATAGGAAGTGGGTTAGATTTAAATATGTTTTTAATTAGCTTTTTGATGCTCTCTTTTACTTCAATTCGTACTTCTTATGTGAGCATCTTCTCAAACTATCAAGCCTAACTTAAAGGCGTTAAAGAAAAGTACTTGTTGGGAGATAACCCAAGAGTTTTATTGAGTCTTGGAAGTTATTACTTCAGTAATGACCTCTCATTATCCTTTTTGTTTGCTTTTTGTGCCAAGAATGACCTCTAATGAGAGGGAAGTAAGATTTGGTGAGTTGCTGTCCCAAAACAGATTTTTGTGCTCCACCGTACAAATTCATGAGGAATCTCTTTAAGTCGGATTGAGCTGATATTTTACGAATAAATCCCCCAGTATGTTATCTAACTTTAGTTAGTTCAACAATTTTTTATTTGAGCAACAGAAGGTCTTCGAAAAAATCGGTTTCTACCTGCTAGTATGTTTTGACAGATTTCTTCCATTATTTGCATTTGCTTCTTATTAATTCCTTTTTGGGTTATTTTTGGTAAATTGATCTTTTTGAGGGAATTGCTACAGTATCTTGTGTTTTTAGTGAAAGTTTTGCTATTCCAAAGATAAACCTTAAGGTATATTATCTTTTGAATACACTAATGTTGCTAATGAAGATTGTGTGAAGTTTTGTATGAAGGAAAAAAATTCAAGTGTAGAGAGAGAATGATGTAATGAGATGAAGAATGGACAAAATCTCAAGCTTGGGGATGCCACCCCGGTGTCACCCCAAGAAATATCCAAGAGGTACAAGCGTCAAAGCTTGGGGATGCCCAAGGCATCCCCTTCTTCATCAATAAAAAGCTCAGGTCTTTCTAGACACTTTGTTTTTATTGTTTCATGCACTGTTGTGTTGTTCTTGGAGCGTCTTAGTTTTGGTTTGGTTTGCTTAGTTTTCTTGAATAAAGTAGTTTGGACCCCCGTTCTCGCTGTGTTGTTTCAAATAAGTTGATTGGTGTTGGAAAGGAGTAGAAAGTTCTTGCTTGAGTTATACAAGAGGAGCTTACTTTGACTGTGACTTAGACTTTAGAATGTCATGCTAGGTGTTGTTTTGACCTTATGCTTAGTGGTTATTGCTGTAGCATGACTTGTTCCAAGAAATTGGGATTGCTTAGTGTTCCTTAAAAGAATCATGCGTTGTTTTAGCATATAAAAGCATAGTATTGTGGTATTCTCCTTTGATGTTTTGTTTGGGTTGACTTGGCACATGCTCACACCATGTTATGACTATGAACAAGTCACCATAGCCTCTATGATCATTTCGTTCTTGACTTGTAGTACCACTTTATGCTTTGATTAGTAATGTTTTGTCGCTCTACATGATTATGGCCATTATTGCTCTCTTAGTTGGTTCCTCCCAGTCTTTTGCTAGCCTCCACTTGTATGAGTAAGCTCTACTCATGCATACAACTCCCAAGAAACCAAGTTATTCCAAAGTGTCCACTATAAATTCCTATGCATGGTGTGTTACACCACTCCAAGTATATTCTTGTTTTCATCTATCTTCCAATTAAAAAAATATTTTGTTATGTGAAAACTTAGTGACTAAAGCTCTCACAAACTTGATGGCACACTTTATATTTCTTGCTAATAATAAAATTGAACCATTGTGTCATCTGTGTTGTATATGCTTGCACTTATACGTTAGAATTAGCATAAACGTGTTGTCACGGGGAACACTTTCAACATTGCACTTGTACTTTGTACACAATTGATATCATGCTCTTTTGTCTATGGATGTCGCCGGTGTGAAATAAAAGGGGAGCTTGTAAGTCCATGGAGTTATGTATGTGTGTTAGAGAAACTCCTGTGCCGCTAGCCTAAGCCATGCCTAATCATGGTGGAAACTTGCAGCATCACCATAATGACATCTATGAAGCTTTCTTATTATAAAAAAAGAGACACATTGAAAAGAGGAAAGAGAGAAAAAACACCATATTCCCATTGTAAATAATAAGATTGTTGAGATGCTCATTGTCTGCTTGCCTTGTCATTTTGATTATGTGATATCTCATGTATCATGTGCAAGGGGTACCCCGTTGGCGGTTCTCTATGGTACACATGTACTTACTATGACAAGAACTTACATGTGACTAAAGTTGAGTAGCATGAGGTGTGGCCCTTGTATTCAAGGGACATGAGATTGCCAACTTATACTTTGTCAAGCATATACTCCATACTTTGCTCACTTTAACCTTAATCACTTCAAGATGCTTATGATAGGGGCAATGAGAGCTGAAAGCTAACAAGTACCATAATTTTTGGAAGCTCCTTTTGAGACTTGAAATCCCTGCTTCCCTTTATGAAGGGCCTTTCTTCCACCATTATATTGAGTCTCCACCTTCTACCTTTAGGCACCAGTTAAGAGAGCATATTTTCTTGTGCTATTTGTATCTAGTCACTCTTATGAACTTTGAAGGTGTCCTATGCATTCATTTGCTATTCCATGAGGGACAAGCTGAATGCCACTATGCTATGTTTTCTGTATGTGAAACAAACAAACATTTTTCAATGCATGTTATTCATGATCTTTGTTTGTATCCTTTCATGTTGCATGCATAGTTACTTTGTCTTACTGTTAGAACTCCATCTTTCATGCTCATGTTTAGAGTTCTTTGATCCCATCTTTCAATGCTTGCAAATGGTTTGATCTTGATTTTTATGGTGCATGTCACCTCAAAAATTATTCTTTTTATCACTTACCTACTCGAGGACGAGTAGGAGTTACGCCTGGGGATGCTTGATATGTCGGAAACGTATCTATAATTTTTGATGTTCTATGCTTGTTTAGTATCTACTTTGCTTTGCTTTGTATACACTTTGAGGTGTTTTTATATGTTTTCTGGTACTAACCTATTAACAAGATTCCACAGTGTCAGTTGCCTGTTTTCTTCTGTTTTTTGGTTCTAGAAAGGCAGGAAATCAATATTCTGGGAATTGGACGGGACAAAAGCCAAAGTCAATATTTTACAGTGAGGAACACGAAGCCGGAACACGAGTCGGAGGAGAGTCACCAGGGGGACACACCCCCTGGCCGCCTGGGTGGGCCCACCTCGCGCCTGGGGGGGGGGTGCAGCCACCCTGGATACCCCCTACCTCGCCTCTTCGCCTATAAAGACCCCCCGATTCCTAAACCCTAAGTACCCAATCAATATTCCACGAATCAGTCTGTAGCCGCCGCCACCATCGTCCCTAGATCGGGGGAGATCTGAAGCTCTTCCCGGCACCCTGCCGGAGGGGAGATCATCCCGGAGGCCTACTTCTTCATCATGCCAGCCTCCGGTATGAAGCGTGAGTAGTTCCACCTTGGACTACGGGTCCATATAGTAGCTTGATGGTTGTATCTCCACCTTTGTGCTTTCATGTTTAGATCTTGTGAGCTCCATTCATGATCAAGATCTCATCTATTTGTAATCATGCATGTTGTGTTTGCGGAGATCCGATGGATATTGAGATTACTATGTTAGATTGATTAATGGTTTTGTCTTATTGATTCTATCATGTCTGTGTTGTTTGTGATCTTGCATGCTCTCTGTATTTAGTAGCTATCTTGGCCAAGTAGTTGCTAGTGACTCCAAGAGGGGGTATTTATGCTCTATAGTGGGTTCATGCCTCCATTTAATATAAGGGAAGTGACAGAAATCTCTAAGGTTTTAGATGTGTTGTTGCCACTAGGGAGAAAACACCGGTCTCTTGTTCATGGAACAAGTGGATTGTTTACCTTACACTTTGCTTAAAGAAGTTATATGTTGCTTGCAACTTAATAATGGAGGGGTTCGGATGATAACGTGAAGGTGGATTTCTAGTCATAGATGCAGTTGGATGGCGGTATATGTATCTTGTTGTATTGCCCAATCAAATCTCATAAGATCTTGATGTCTAGTATTGCATTGTTATGCCTTGCTCAGTCCTGACAATTGCCCTGTTGTAATTTGTTTACCCAGCATGCCATGTTTGTTTATCTAAGAAGAACACCTCTAGTGAACTATGGACCCCAGTCCAATCTTTACCATTGATACATCTTCCACTGTTACTTTTTGCAAACCACCATTACTTTCCACACCATACAGTTAATCCTTTGTTACAGCAAACCAGTGAGATTGATAACCTCGTTGTTCTTTGGGGGCAAAGTCTTGAGTTTGTGTTGTGCAGGTCTCCAAGTTACTAGCAACACCTTTGAGTCGTTTCCTTCCTCCTACTAGTTTGATAACCTCAGTTTCTTACTGAGGGAACACTTGCTGATGTGCTCATCACACCTTGCTCTTGGGGTCTCCCAACGAGGCGTTGACAACACGCCATCAATAGCTTGTTCGCATGATTTCGCCATATCACAAAGAGTGAGATTGAAACTATGACATGCACATGTCATATATAATGCTTTTAGGTTTACTATAAGCAAACGATTTTGAATACCTTGCTTTTTTTCCTTCATGTTGGAACCATTGTCATAACCTTGCCCCTCACATTAGCAACATCAAAGTCAAGATCATCCAATGTATCCAATAATACATTAAAAAGCCCCAATCCTGATGTGGCACCAAACTTTATGAATCCTAGGAAAAAATCCTCCACTCTCGGTATGTCACTTGATATATTGACACAACGAACAATTAGCATCATTTTTTCTTCATGGCTCACATCTGGGGTACAATCTAAGATAACAGAGAAATACTTGGCATCCTTGATGATCTTTAACATAACCTTTCTCACAGCATCGGCAAGGAGCGAGATCAACTCATTTTGATGTTATGGCCAAGATAATGATGATCAATTTCATTGTTTTGAATGTGCCTAATATGTTCTTGCATCACATGATCAAATTCGGCAATCATTTCAATCGTTCCTAGAAAATTTCCATTACTATCTTGATACAACTTATCATTTGATACTCGAAAGGCCAAATTATGTTTTGCAAGAAACTTCACTGCAGCAACTATTCTTTGCAAAACCTGTCACCAACGCTCTTTTTTCCTTTGAAACCAACCGTTGCATGTCATCATCAATTGTTTGCTTTTTTCTTAACCTCAACCTTAGTTCATTCCATGTATTCATGTTTGTCAAATGCTTAACACTCTTCTCATGATCTTTGAGTCTTGGACTAACACGCTGCCAATCTCTCAATCCATCAGATGCTAGCAAGGACTTATTATTATTTGATTTGAACAACTTGCAGCAAAAACAATAAACTTTGTCCACCTCTTTGGAGTAAACCAACCACTTTCTATCAACAACCTCACAATTGGCTAACTTTCCGGAGTAGTATTCATAAGAAAAATGTCTACCTTTGTCATCCTTAGGGAACTCCAGACCCAATTCTCTCACATGCCCCTTTTCAATTAAAATATCCCTTTTGCAATTATCAAGATTATTCCATGTTCTAGGATCATATATAGATGAAAGAGAATCATCTTGTTCATCACCACTAGGAGCATCTACATGGCAAAAAAAGATTGTAATTGGTTACTTACTTACTTACACTTGAAAAATTGATGCTATTTAGTTATTTACCATTTTCTAGGGATTGTTTATCACCACTAGGAGCATCTTGTTCTTCCCCTGTATTTTCCTCATTAACATTAACATCAACATCTGCATGGCAAACAAAAGATTGTAATTAGTTACTTATTTATAATTGAAAAAATTGACGCTAGTTAGTTATTTACCATTTTCTGAGATTGTTCATTGTCCTCAAAGTTTGCATTTGAATTATTCTCATCATCTTCTCCGAGATCAGATTCTTGCCTTTGATTATTATTGTTGACATCAACACTACTTTTTGTTAGAAAAAACTTATTTAAAGCACCTCTTTGTGAATCAATAAGCTGATTCTCTCTTTTTTTTCTTCTTTTCGCAGCACCCGACAATTTCTTCCCCATCGTAACACCATCAAAGATTAATGTGATGGAATTTATATCAAATTGTAATCTTAAAAATTATAACCCGAATCGAGGGATTAATTAGAAGGATTAAACTAGGGATTAATAAGAAGGGATTAGACTTAAACTTACAGAGGGCAGGGCAGCAGAAACTGGTGCAGCGCAGGCCACAGGGCAGCAGAAACTAGGGCGCAACCGCAGCACAGGGCGTGCAACGCACTAGCATAGGGCAGCAGGACGAGGGCGGCACTGCCGCAAAGCAGCATGGCAACAGGGGGTCCGTGTGGGCGAGGGCGTGTGGCGTGGCGACTTGCGAGAGACTGAGAGGCGAGAGGAGAGGCGCGTCTTCATGATCGCGGCAGGGTGAGGGCGACGTTTCAGTTCGGTCGGTAGGGAAACGTTTCGGTTTCTTTGATCCAAGGGCTGCTTCGATCGATCTCCCCTCCTGACTCCTGCCTGGGCCCTTGTAGCGCTAAAAAAATTGCCCCCTGGCCTAGACCTTGGCCATGGGACAACCCTGCCATGGGTTAGAGCCGGGGTTGTGCTCCGCCCTACCTCGCTGCCATGCTGCTCTGCCCGGACCTTTGGACCTTGCTGGTAATCTTTTTGAGCTTGGTTCACTAACCATGGCGGCTGGGCAGACCCTTGGACCTTGTTGATAACATTTTCGAGCTTGGTTCACTGACCATGGCAGCTGGACGGACCCTTGGACCTTGTTGTTAACTTTTTCGAGCTCGGTTCACTGACCATGGCGGTTGGAATCGACGACGATTCAACGATTTGTGCCTAGAAATTTCACGGAATTGAATCTCCTTGCTAGGAATCATAGATTTATATTGGAATCGAGCTCCCTTGTTATGAATCGAGCTCATTTGTAACTCGATAAGGGTTGACTGCTTTTCAGTTCACCACAAAAACGGACTCGAAAACTGGATATTTAGTGTATAAAGGGTTTGGTATGCGGAATCCACATAATTTTTGCGGGTTTGACCACTTTCACAGGATCTACACTATAAGACCCCACCTTTATAAAGGTAAAGGTCCCTGTGATTGCAATGCTAGTCCCTGGATCAAATGCTAGCATCCATAGTTTAAGATGAAGTACACAGAAACAAAGGTCATTATTACATCGTCATTCCAGAGATAACATAGTCTTTTACAACTCCATAGCCATAGGCTAGTACAAGAGTTTAACTTAACAATATAAATAATATTCTTCATATTCATGTGCCACAGGCAAGCATGTTGAGTGTAGACTCATAGCCCTAATCCTCATCAGAGTAACCTGCAACATCACAAGTTATAGCCACAGTGGGTCAATACATTGGAATATTATTGGCAAGTGATACCTTAGTAGAATAATAGTATCTAGCTTCTACATGAATTTGGCTAAGTGTAGCTTAGACTTTCTTTGCTCAAAATAGATTTTACCTATCAGTTGAAAATACTAAGTTTTTGTTTGGCAAAAACTCCCAAGGAACCACCAATAGACATTGGGGAACCTTAACCCTTGTTCAACCACAAGTTTTAACTTAGAAATTGGGATGAGGAGATTCTTGATAGCTTCCATGTCTTGATGCTCAAATTGTGCATTGCCGGGGACATGGCTAAGTACTTAGATTCTTCCTTCTGCAGATGTGGTGCACTTTCCCCACAAGACTCTACATGCATCGAGACATGACCTTTCAGAAGCCTTCCCTTAGACCAAAATGGACGCATTCCAAACCTATCACCCCTATCACCAACTGTCCATTTGGCTAAGTTATTGCAACCTATATGATCAAGGCAGAGCCCATAATGCCATGTGGCTGCACTGGAAGCTTCTTAACATATGTCATCTCAAATCCCTTTGTTCCTGGGTGGCATTCCACAAGTGAGATACACAAGGTAGACCATTGAAAAATGGGCTCTCGTAACCACTCAACAAAAATCCAACCAAGCAATTACCATTCCACCCAGGTGTTTCATTCACTTAGTTGTTTTATTAAGCAAAAACATAAGTCAAAGACTTAGCAATATTTTTCCGTAGCATGTATATAATCCACCCTTGGTTGCTACTAGCTAGGCTAAGCATGGCAATAGCAAGTATCTTAACTTAGAGAAAATTCTAACAATTCTACAACTACTAGGATTTCCCAAGCATAGCATATAGATACTTAGCAAAAATTATCATGCAAGCCCTATACAAAATATCTCTAACGCATAGTCAAAATATTGGGAAAAAATATGAAGCACCACTTGCCTTGATAGTTGGGGGAGTAACAACAATCCTCACAGTCACAATCACCACTAGCACCAAAATCTACACATAAAATGATAGCACCAATTTCATATTTCAAATAATCAAGCAAAAATATATGAATGCATGCAAATTCTATGTGATGATTTTTCTAAACCAAACAAGACAATTAAAATAGTACTGAACAATAAACTAAACATTTATACACCAATTAAACTTAATTTGGCTTCTAAAACATTTTCCAAATAATTTTTATACAAAATTTAGGCCTACAAATGTCTCTGCATAAAATTCTATTTTAACAGAAGCAAAATACAAAACTAAGCCTACAGAAGTGTAGGATTTATTTTTGTGATTCCAATGATATATTATTTGTATTTTTTGGATAAATAGATCAAAAGTTATTAAATTTACAAGTTTAATGATCTAATTAAATCAAATCAAAATTTTAAAACGAAAATCCTGACACGCGGCGCAATCTGATTGGCCATACCGCTTCGTGCGAATCACTCTTGTGAGCTGCTGGATCTAAGTGAGATCCTGCGGTCCAGATCTGTCCATACCCCTTCGCGCTAACTTTTAATCCTAACCCCTAGATCTAGATCTAACGATCCACACAGCTCTGACCATCGAGTGGCGACGCAAATGGCCAGAGCGGCGGCTGCGCGTCTGGCGCGGTGTTCCGGCAAGGCCAGAGAGCAAGGGAGGGGGCTTAGGGGCTTACTAAGGTCGCAGAGACGAGGTGAAGCTCGACGTAGTCGTTGACGAGGGTGGGGTGCACGAACACGGACGAAATCGCTCGCCGGAGTGAAGCCTGTCGTCGGGTGCTCACGGTCGTCGTCGAAGGCGATGCTCTAGTGCGAAATAAACTAAATGCCGAACGTCAGGAGATGCGCAAGGTGATAGCGGACAAGCTTGCATGAACTAGAGAGCGAGGCGCGCACGAAGCTTACCACAATTGGTCGCCGGAGTTCATCGGGACAGCGGCGGTGTGGAGGGAAAGGCGAGCAGCCTGGCGGCATTCAGAGGGAATTGAATGGGGGGGGGGAAATGGAGCGGGGGCTGTGGGGTTTAAGTAGACATAGATGGGCGAGGAGTTACTCGGCGAATCAACGGCAATTAAGCGCGCAATCAACGACAGTGACACATGGGAGGAAACGGCAGAGGGCTCGGTCGTGGGCGGGGTTTGGGGACGACGATGACGGGGCAGGTGGGTCTGGGGCGTCAGTGAGGGGGGTGCGCGTGGGTGAGAATCAGAGGGAGAGGGGAAACCCGGGTGGGCTGGTTGTTGGGCTGGTTCTGTTGCTGGGCCGAAAGGCTGGCGCAGGCCCTTTTCCTTTTCTTTATTCCTTTTCTTTATTCCTTTTCTATTTCTATTTTGATTTTCTGAAATCCTTTTCAAATGAGTTTGAATTCAAATCTCTTTTGGATTTTTGCAGTGAAAACTTTGTACACAAATGGGTGTAAAACCTTACTGTTTAGTTGAAGGCACTTTGACATAAAGGAAAATAAAATAAATCCATGCCTTAATATGATTATAGATAATAGGCATAAAGTAGTTTTATATTTGATTTTTTTTTGAGAATTTTGTGCAAGCTTTGCATTCATATTTGAAATATTTCTTATCATAACAAAGTATTCTCATACGTTGAGAGTAGAATAGAACCATTGCCTTTCTAGCATAAAATGATAGGCATATAAATGGTTTCTCATTTTGCGATCTTGTTTGAAAATAACCAAATGCTTATGAATGCATGCATGATATGCAAACTTTTTTTCAAATCATGATTTTTGGGATGTTACAAATCTAACCCCCTTAAGGTGAATCTCGCCCTCGAGATTCGGATTGGCTAGCAAATAGGTGAGGGTGGTCTTTCCGAAGATCATCTTCCCTTTCCCATGTTGCCTCTTCCTCGGAATGATGGTTCCACTAAACTTTTCAGAATTTTATAGTCTTTGTTCGAGTAACCCTTTCTGCAGTCTCAAGGATCTTGATAGGCTTTTCTTCATAGGTGAGATCACTTTCCAATTGGACCTCTTCCAAAGGTATAGTATCCTTCAAAGAAGTCTCCTTCATCTCCGGATGGCATTTCTTTAGCTGACTTACGTGAAATACATTGTGAACGACAAATAATGATTCAGGTAATTCAATCTCATATGCTAGTTCTCCTTTACGGCTCATAATCTTGAATGGTCCAACATATCTTGGTGCCAATTTTCCTTTGACTCCAAACCTCTTCACTCCACAAAGTGGTGATACTCAAAGATAAGCTCTATCACCCACCTCATAGTTGACTTCTCTACACTTTGGATCTGCGTAGCTCTTTTGTCGGGACTGTTCTATCTTCAATCTGTCCTTTACCAACTTGACTTTCACTTCATCTTCCTTGATTAGTTTTGGCCCGAACAAGTTTCTTTCTCCAATACCATTCCATAGTAATGGTGTAGTACACTTTCTTCCGTAGATAAATTCAAACGGTGCCATCTCAATACTGGCTTGATAACTTTTGTTGTAAGAGAACTCTGCGTAAGGCAAAGTTTCATCCCAACTAGCACCATAATCTAGGGAACATGCCCTCAACATATCTTCTAGAATCTGGTTGGTCCTTTCTGTCTATCCATCAGTCTGGGATGAAAATCAGTCCTGAATTCCAACCTCGTTCCCAATGACTCATGCAGTTGCCTCCAAAAATGGGAAGTGAATTGAGTTCCCCTATCAGACACAATACTCTTGGGTACTCCATGCAGACACACAATCCTATTCATATAGATCTTGGCTAACTTAGAACTTTATAGGTTGTCTTCACGGGTATGAAATGAGCCACTTTAGTCAGGTGATCTACCACGACCCAAATGGAATCATATCCTGATCTAGTCCTTGGCAATCCAGTGATGAAATCCATGCCAATCTTGTCCCACTTCCAATCAGGAATAGGTAGTGGTTGTAACAATCCTGCTGGTTTCTGATGCTCCGCTTTTACTCTACTACATACGTCACATAAAGCAATATGTTCGGCGATGTCCTTCTTGAGATTATTCTACAAAATTTTTTCTTTCACATCCATGTACATTTTGGTGTTACCCGGATGAATGGAATATGGTGAGTTGTGTGCTTCTTGTAAAATCAGTTTCCGAAGCTCCGGATCTTGCGGAATGCAGATACGTTTTCCATACCATAAAGTACCATGTTCGTCTTCATGGAATCCTTTGGCTTTTCCCTTGCCAATCTTTTCCTTAATCTCTTCAATTTCCTTGTCCATGTTTTGGGCTTCCTTGATTTTGTCCAACAAGGTGGGTTAAACATCTAATGACATGAGATGTCCTTCAGGCACTATCTCCAATCTGAGATCTTTGAATTGGGAACACAGATCATCTGGCAACTCTCCTTTAGTAACGCCATTCACATAAACCTTACGGCTTGGTATCTTGTATATCTGAAATGTGTTCTTTAAGTTATTTAAGAATGGTTATTCTTTTACTTGGGGTAATGGTTTCTTGATTCTAAAATGGAGTAATATCATTTATTTTTTATAGATGAGTGAGTATAGTTTATAATCTAAAACATACTATCACTTAACTAATTATGGATTTATATAATGTTGTGGCAGTTTTTGTAATTTGGTGGTTAACATGGTTTAGAAAAGGTTTGGTGTATTCATAAGTTATTCTTTAAGGTTTTTTATTATGAATTGAAATACTTTGAGAATAAAATCTTTACTTAGGGTTCATGATAATTTAATAAAAAGATACTTATAATGTTTTAAATCATTTAAGCGTCATTTTATTAATATTTAAGGCTAATACTATTTATTAAACTTAATTTACTCATTTTACGAATATTAGTAATTTTTATTTATCCTTATATGAATTATTAATGGAGTAAATAAGTTTAAATTTGAGTTCTTAAAATATTTAATTTTTATTTACCTCAGAAGTAAAATATTAGATTTTTAACATGTAGATATTATTTTTGTGATTTATAAATAATAAGATATGATTTTTATAATTCTTATTACTTTATAATAACTTAATAAATAATAAATATTTACTTAAGTGAAATAACAATACATAATTATAGTTTTAAATTATAATTCTTATTTTTGCTAAGATTTTTGATATTTTATTTATATTTTTAATATTTACTATTATTAAAATATGAAGTATCAAAGCTTTATTACTTATAAAACCTTTATTAATTAATATTTATTTAAATAATCATCATAATAAGATTTGATAATAAGTTTAAGTTGTATATTTTATTTTCCTACAAATTTTCATATATTATACATATTTTTCTGAATTGTAAAGCAAAAGTTATTAATTAAACAAGATTTAATCATTTATTTGATTTCTGGAATATTATTAATTGGATTATAATATTTTATTTACTTCCTAACAGAAAAATACTTTTTACACCGTACCAAGAGTTAGCCCCAGTCACTGACCCGTGGGAATATATACATTTGTTACTGTCCCAGTCTTTACCCCCCAGTCAATGACATATGGGCCCTAGGCCATGTCATCAGCCACGTGGGCAAGGACCAATCAAACTAGCTAACGTGGTTCAACCATGAGGTGAGCATGACACAACGATGGCGTCAGCACCACCACCGCCGTCGGTGAGTGGTCACCGACGATGATCTATAGCGTCCTAGCAAACGAAATGGACCTAGTTCGAATCAGCGCAACCTACTGAACCTAAAAGTGGCGTCGCTGCTCAAAAATGGTCACCGGAGCTTCGGCTCCGACGAGCTCCGACGGTGGCCGATGGAGGCTTATGGTGAAACGGCAATTTACAACAAGATCAGGTGATTCGAGGATGCTGGAAGGTTCAGGAACTCACCCTGATGATGATAGAGTGGTTGGCGAGGACAGGCGTGGTCGGAAACAAGCTCCCCGACGAGTATTCCGACGAACTTCTACGAAGAAGAACGGCAAAATTCACCCGCTCCGGTGCTCCCCTTGATGCAAGATTCTACCCCGAGGATCTACGGAGGAAGGCGCTCCTCCATGGCTGCTCAGAATGGTGTGGGGAGATGTGATTCGACGGTGAGGGGTGGCTCCGGTGAGCTAGGGTTTCGGTCCCGTTTGCATCTGAGAGGATAAGGAGGAATTGGAGATAGGGATTGAGGCAGGGCGTCGCGGTGGCCTTCTTATCCCCTCCTGGCAACGGCGGCGTTGATCTTGGCGCAATTACGACGATGACGGCATCGGGCGGCGCGAGCTCCGCGAACGAGCTGTCTGTGTGCGTGACGATGACGACGGTGGCCGTTTTGCGGATAACCCCCTGACGATCTTTGCTTCTCAACCCGTAGTCCTTTGCTGTCCCCACTTGTCAGTCATAGAAGAAAAAGAACTGGGCTGTTGTGGGCTGCACAGGGGCGTCAGATAGGTGTAGGGGTGTTGGGCCACGGCCAGGTTGTGTTTTTCTTTGTTTTATCCTTTTTCTATTTTCTGTTTTCTTATTCAGATTTGAGTTTAATTTATATTTTGAACCTTTCTTTGTAGGATTTCTTTGCTGGACAATTTCAATAATACTAAAACATAGTTATTATTATTTGTGAATTTTTATTATATATAATCTTGCTATACTCCTTTTATTTTCTTAATATATGAACCCCTTTTAATATTTTGTAAAAGCTCTTCTTATTATCTTATTTTCCTCCTTTAGTTATGGATTTCTGAAATGATATATTCTTATTTTCTTATCAGCTTAACTTTAGTTGGCTCATATTTTGAATAGAAACTTTTATATGTGTAATGATCCTATACCATTATTTGATGCATGAAATATATAAAAGACATTGATATAGTTAAGACTACTTCCATTGATTTGTATATGGCAATGTATATATTCTATTTTAATAAACAAAGAGGTTTAAGGTTTGTATTATGCATATCTACCCTAGGGTTTAGGGTCTTTCATGTCTTTAGTATTCTTTATGGATGTGGTTAAAGATTCAATAGCTAAACATATTGTTTTCTGTTTGGGATATTTCATAGCCTCACCTTTAGTACTAGAAATTTATATCTAGAATATTTCATGGAAAAGAATTAATAAAGATATACTTAAGCACATATAGTTATGATGGTTGGAATTAACAGAGATGTGCTTATGTGATTTGCTATAGGGAAATATTTCTATAAAGTGTTATAGACATCAGATGATGTATCAATTGTATGATATGGATATTATGTTTTATTTGAGATTTAGATTTGATTGCTTACCAAGATTAAATAGGAAGATGATTTATAACATATAATTATATTTCACAATCTTGGATCTCTAATTAAGGAATTCCTTTCCTAGATATAATACTTCTTCCTATCCATCCTCATGGTTAGTATGATGGACTTACTTATTAAAATCTGCTTATTCATATATCATTCTTCTAAACTTATGGATGAATCCAATGAGTTTGATACAAGGATTATTTCATAATTTTCTCATATCCTTCCTTGGTTGAATTTACTATTCTACTGTTGATAAACTTCCATCCAACCAGTAGTTCCTTCAACTTCACTCACAATCTTCATTAATATTCCATCACTGATCTTTCTCTAAATTTGGCTATCCTTTAAGATGAATAACACTACTTCTATAACTCTATAGCATTATTTTGATCATACTATCTTGTCTCTACTTAACTCCAATATCCCATACTCCAACCCCACATTATGTTAGTATGACTTGCCATGGCTAATCTAGGATAATTATCTAGACTAGGGTTTAATTATGTTTTACCCACCAATGTCCCTTATACAGAGTATAAGCACATTCCATCTTGGTGACAAAAACATGATTATTAGAATCCTTTGATCATTATGGCTTAGGTTTCCAGTTGGCTAATCCAGGCCATTATCAATACAACCTTGTAGTTGTATTGAAATTATCTTCTGTTTAGCTCTATTGGATTAAGAGATATAATTCATTAACTATACCTACTTGATCCAATAGGACTACTCCTAGTAACTATCTCCAAACTTCATCCTTGTAATCTTCTTTTCTATCAAGGAAGGATTTAGCTCCATCAGCTCTCTTATTGATTGGATTCTTTTCAAGCATTCTTATCAAAATAAATGACATCTGAAAATAGTATCACTATTCACCTCTTCTTAATTGTTTCTTTGTAGACACTTATTTGTAAGCTGTGTTATGATCAAATACTTGATATGTTAAGAATGGATGAATCAATAGTTGATTTCTCAACATTGATGAATAACATACATGGAAATATAACTCAACAGAGATGATAAGGATTGATATGGAAAGAAAGATATAGAGTGAATGATCTAAACTCAGTTTCTCTCCTACCCAATTTTATTTTAGAAGTAGGGTTAGATATTACCATGATACTCAGGGTACATGCAGATGAGGTTGAGATATAGTTGTTACGTTCGTATTTGGTGTTATATTCCCTAACTTGGTATCCATAAGTGATTGTAATTAACATTATAACATGATCGACTAATGATCAAGTATAAATCACAATGTATTAAGGTTTAATATTTTGGTACATTTGATCTACCCTTAGATCAAATCTCCCTTACCCAAAAGAAGGTGTTAGCAAAGATCATATTGAAACTTATCGCAGTCAACTTGATGATCTACTTCAATTCCATCAAGCTAAGAGAAGCTTCAATCACTTTGACCAGTTTTGTTTCGAAGCGCAAAAATTATTCGTATTTTATATGCATGAATGCAATGCACACATCTCGGTTCAACTTATTTCCAAGATCTAATGCTGGGATGTTACACAAATGCACCAGCTTATTTCATGAACATGATGAACAAAGTGTTCATGGAGTTTCTTGACAAGTTTGTTGTCGTATTCATCGATGACATTTTGATCTATTCCAAGAGCAAAGAAGAGCATGAAGAACATTTGTGTTTGATACTCGAGAAGCTCAGGGAGCACAAGCCTTATGCCAAGTTCAGCAAGTGTGAATTCTGGTTAAATGAAGTTTGATTTCTTGGACATATTGTGTCGGGATATGGTATAGCCGTCGATCCCGCAAATGTGTCAGCTGTAAGTGAGTGGGAATCTCCCAAGTCAGTTAAGGAAGTTCGTAGTTTCCTAGGCCTGGCAGGATACTATAGAAGGTTCATTGAGAATTTCTCAAAGGTAGCTAAGCCTATGACGGAATTACTTAAGAAAGATAAGAAGTTTGACTGGATTGAAGGTTGTGAAGTCAGTTTCCAAGAATTGAAGAAGAGACTAGTGTCAGCACCAGTCTTATGTCTGCCAGATTTGGAGATGGATTTCCAAGTCTATTGTGATGCATCTCACCAAGGATTAGGTGGAGTTTTGATGCAAGAAGGGAAAGTTGTGGCTTATGCCTCTAGACAACTCAAAACTTATGAAGTGAATTACCCTACTCATGATTTGGAGTTAGCCTCTGTTGTCCATGCACTCAAAACATGGAGACATTATCTTTTGGGAAAGAGTTGTGAAGTGTTCACGGATCACAAGAGTTTGAAAAATATCTTCACTCAGAAGGAAATAAATATGAGACAAAGAAGGTGGTAGCATCCCGGTATAGCAAATGTTGTATCATATGCTTTAAGCCGTAAGGTTTATGTGAATGGCCTTACTAAGGGAGAATTGCTAGATGATCTATGTTCCCAATTAAAAGATCTCAGATTGGAGATAGTGCCCGAAGGATATATCATGTCATTGGATGTTCAACCCACATTGTTGGACAAGATCAAAGAAGCCCAAAAGTTGGACAAGGAGATTGAAGAGATTAAAAGTAAAATTAGTAAAGGGAAGGCTAAAGGATTCCATGAAGATAAATAAGGTACCTTATGGTATGGAAAACGTATCTGCATTCCGCAAGATCCGGAGCTTCGGAAACTGATTCTGCAAGAAGCACACAACTCACCATATTCCATTCATCTAGGTAACACCAAAATGTACATGGATGTGAAAGAAAGGTTTTGGTGGAACAATCTCAAGAAAGATATCACGGAACATATTGCCTTGTGTGATGTGTGTAGCCGAGTGAAAGCAGAACATCAGAAACCGACAGGACTATTACAACCACTACCTATTTCTGATTGGAAGTGGGATAAGATTGGAATGGACTTTATCACCGGATTGCCAACGACCAGATCTGAGTATGATTCCATTTGGGTTGTTGTGGATCACCTAACTAAAGTGGCTCATTTCATACCCGTGAAGACTACCTATACAAGTGCTAAGTTAGCTAAGATCTATATGAACAAGATTGTATGTCTGCATGGAGTACCCAAGAGTATTGTGTCTGATAGAGGAACTCAGTTCACTTCGCATTTTTGGCAACAACTGCATGAATCATCGGGAACAAGATTAGAGTTCAGCACAACTTTTCACCCCAGACTGATGGACAGATAGAAAGGACCAATCAGATTTTGGAGGATATGTTGAGGGCGTGTGCCCTAGAATATGGTGCTAGTTGGGATGAAAGTCTGCCTTACGCAGAATTCTCTTACAATAACAGCTATCAAGACAGCATTGAGATGGCACCATTTGAATTTCTTTATGGAAGGAAGTGTACTACGCCATTTCTATGGAGTGGTGTAGGAGAAAGAAATTTCTTTGGACCAGAACTGATCAAGGAAGCTAAAGAGAAAGTCAAATTGGTAAAGGAAAGATTGATGATAGCCTAGTCCCGACAAAAGAGCTACGCAGATCCAAAGCGTAGAGAGGTCACCTATGAGGTAGGTGATAGAGCCTATCTTAGAGTCTCACCACTTCGTGGTGTGAAGACATTTGGAGTCAAAGGAAAATTGGCACCAAGGTATGTTGGACCATTCAAGATTTTGAACCACAAAGGAGAAGTGGCTTATGAGATTGAATTACCCGAATCACTGTCAGCAGTTCACAATGTGTTTCATGTGAGTCAGTTGAAGAAATGCCTTCCAGAGATGGAAGAAACTGCTTTGAGGGATACTATACCTTTGGAAGAGGTTCAGTTGGAGAGTCATCTCACCTATGTGGAGAAACCTATCAAGATTCTTGAGACTGCAGAAAGAGTTACTCGTACTAAGACTATCAAATTCTGCAAAGTACAGTGGAGTCATCATACCGAAGAAGAAGCAACTTGGGAAAGAGAAGATGACCTCCGGAAAGATCACCCTCACCTATTTGCTAGCCAATCCGAATCTCGAAGGCGATATTCACCTTAAGGTGGTTAGATTTGTAACATCCCCAAATTCATGAATTGTAAAAGCATGCATTGCATTCATATAAGCATAGCATATTAGCCTTGCACAAAAAATTTCAAACCAAAACTCCAAATAAAACCATTATTACGCCCATTTTATTAATCATATGAGGCATGGTTTTATTTTTATTTTCAAAGGACCAAAGTGTGATTGAGTAAATAGTAGTGTTTGACACACTTTAGGATGCTTGGATCACATTAAAAAAATTTGGAGGTGATTTGAATTCAAACAGATTTGAAAAAGGATTCAAATTCATTCCTAAAAAATCAAACAGAAAAAGAAAAGGTTAAAAGGAAAAAACAAAAGCAGGCGCTGCACTTTGAGCCCATCACCAGAACCGGCCCAAAAGCCCACCCGGGCCATTTCTCCTCCCCCTCTCTCTCTCACCCGCATAACCCTACCCCGCAGCCACTACCATTGGGCCCTGCGCCAGCTCATCTCTTTGTTCCCCAAACCCCAAGCGCGACCATGTCATCGCCGGCCGTTCCTCCCCAATTACTGCCGCGATCAATCCCATTTATTCGCCGCATGAATGCCACCCCCCCTCTGGCTACTTAATATCCACCCCACCACGAGCATTTCCCCTCACTCGCCATCCCCTAATCGCCGCCAGGCTGCTCGCATTTGAACTCGCACCGCCGTTGCCCGAGCGTCTCTGGCGAACGATTCCGGTGAGCACCGTCCACCCCGTGCATTCTGGTTCTTACTATCGTGCTTCCCTTGATCTTGCGCTTCTTCTCATGCCCTCTATTCATATGCTTGTGACCCAGGACGTCGGCTTCGTCAAGCATCGTGAGCATCTGACGCCGTCCCCAACTCCGGCGAGCAATCACGGTATGACTCGCCCGCCCCTTGGCCTCTGATTCAAACCATCATGTGCGCCTTGTTCTTGCGCGTGTTCTGATGAATTTTGTTTGTGCTAGGTTGACCCAGAACATCGTCTCCATCGTCGTTTGCAAGAGCCCGACGCTATCCGCAACTCCAACGAGCTCCCACGGCCGCAGCACCTCGCCCTCGTCCAAGACGAAGCCACCTGAGCATCCTCGCATCCTTGCGACGCTGGTAACCATCTCCACCGCCCTTAGCCCCCTCTGGAATTGCAGGAGCATCACTGCCAGTAGCGCCGCTACCGCCAGTAGCAATTCGCGCCGCTCTCTTATGTTCGCATGCGTTAGCGCCGTTAGATCTAGATCTAAAAGTTAAGATTAGATCACTTACTCGAACCGGTATCAGCAGATCTGGCCGTACACTGTCACTTAAATCCTACGACCCATGTTGATCGATCCGCGCGAAGCGGTACGGGCCAATCAGATGCGCCGACATGTCTGGCAATAAGATTTAAAATCTGTTTTTGAATCTATTAGAATAGCAAACTTGTAAAATTCATATATTTTGTTCTGTTTATCCAAAAAAATTCAAATAATATATCATTAGATTAATAAAATTAAGCCCAACACTACTGTGGCCTTGAATTTGTATTTTATTTCTGAAAAAATAGGATTATTTGCAGAAGTCATTATAGGCTTATTTTGGCTATATAAAATGTTTATAAAATTGTTTTGAGGAAAATTTGACTTTGTTTAGATTCTAGATAGATCACTTTGTGTTCGGTACTGTTTGTTTGATTTATTTAGTGTAGAAAAATCATTTCATTGCATTTGCATGCATTCATATATATTTTTTCTTGAATATTTGAATGTGAATTTGGTGTTATCATTTTATATGTAGATTTTGGTGCTAGTGGTGATTGTGATTGTGAAGATTGCTGCTACTCCCCCAACTACCAAGGAAAGTGGTGCTTCATGTAGTTTGTCCTATTATTTTGACTATGCACTAGTGAAATTTTGAGTAGGGCTTGCATGGATTATTTTCTAAGTATATGTACTATGCAATGCCTTGGTAAATCCTAGTAGTTGTAGTCTTGGTAGAATTTTCTCAAAGTTAAGAAACTTGTTATGTTATCATGCTTAGCCTAGACAGTAGCAAACAAGGGTGGATTATTCTTGCTATGAAATATTTCTAAGTTTATGACTTGTGTTTTTTCTTAATAAAACAATTAAGTGAATGAATCACCTGGGTGGAATGGTATGATGGTTTGTGTTGAGTGGTTACACAAGGCCCATGTCTATGGTTTACCTTGTGTATCACACTTGTGGAAAGCCACCCAGGAACAAAGGGATTTGAGATGTTTAGTGTTGAGAAGCTTCTAGTGCAACCACATGGCATATGGGCTCTGCCTTGATCATATAGGTTGCAATAACTTAGCTAGATGGACAGTTGGTGGTAGGGTGATAGGATGGAACGCGTCCATGGTGGTCTAAGGGAAGGCTTCTGAAAGGTCTCTTCTCGATGCATGTAGAGTCTTGTGGGGAAAGTGCACCACCTTTTGAGAGGGTAAAACCTAAGTACTTAGCTATGTCCCCGGCAACGGACAATTTGAGCATCAAAGACATTGAAGCTGTCAAGGATCTCCTAATCCCAATTTCTAAGTTAAAAACTTGTGGTTGAACAAGGGTAAAGGTTCACCAATGTCTATTGGTGGTTCCTTGCGAGTTTTGACAACCAAAAACTTAGTGTTTTCAACTGATAGGAAAAACCTATTTTGAGCAAAGCAAGCCTAAGCTACACTTAGCCAAATTCATATAGATGTTAGATACTACTATTCTACTAGGGTATCACTTGCCAATACAATTCCAAATGTATTGACCCACTGTGGCGGTAACTTATGATGTTGCAGGTTACTTTGATGGAGATTAGGGTTGTGAGTCTACACTCAACATGCTTGCCTGTGGCACATGAAGATGAAGACTTATGGTTATTTACTTTATGTTATGAACTCTTGTACTAGCCTTTGGCTATTGAGTTGTAAAGACTATGTTATCTCTGGAATGACGATGTAATAATGACCTTTGTATCTATGTACTTCACCTTAAACTATGGATGCTAGCATTTGATCCAGGGACTAGCATTGCAGTCACATGGACCTTTACCTTATAAACGTGGGGTCTTACAGAAACTAAAACCAAAGGCCTATTATCTTGAATACACTAATGTTGCTAATGAAGATTGTGTGAAGTTTTGTATGAAGGAAAATTTATAAGTGTATGAGATGAAGAATGGACAAAAGCTCAAGCTTGGGAATGTCACCCTATGTCACCCGAAGAAATATTCAAGAGGTATAAGCGTCAAAGCTTGGGGATGCCCAAGGCATCCCCTTCTTTATTAATAAAAATCTCAGGTCTCTTTCTAGACACTTCGTTTTTATTTTTTCATGCACTGTTGTGTTGTTCTTGGAGCGTCTTAGTTTTCGTTTTTAGTTTTCGTTTGCTTAGTTTTCTTGAATAAAGTAGTTGGACCCCCGCTTTCGCGTATGTTGTTTCAAATAAGTTGATTGGTGTTGGAGAAGAGTAGAGAGTTTCATGCTTTTAATCATACAAAGGGAGCTTGTTTTGACTATGGCTTAGACTTTATCATGTCATGCTAGATGTTGCTTTGACCTTATGCTTAGTGATTATTGTTGTAGCATGACTTGTTCCAAAAAATTGAGATTGCTTAATGTTCCTTGCAAGAATCATGCGTTGTTTTAGCATACAAAAGCATAATATTTTGGTATTATCCTTTGATGTTTTGTTTGGGTTGACTTGGCACATGCTCACACCATGTTATTACTATGAACCAGTCACCTTAGCCTCTATGATCATTTAGTTTTTGACTTGTGATACCACTTTATGCTTTGATTAATAATGTTTTGTCGCTCTGCATGATTATGGCCATTATTGTTCTCTTAGTTGGTCGCTCCCATTCTTTTGCTAGCCTCCAATTGTACTGAGTAAGCTCTACTCATGCATCCAACTCCCAAGAAACCAAGTTATTCCAAAGAGTCCACTATAAATTCCTATGCATGGTGTGTTACACTATTCCAAGTATATTCATGTTTTATCTATCTTCCAAATTAAACTTGTTATGAGAAAATTAGTGATTAAAGCTCTTACAAACTTGATGCACACTTTATTTTTATTGCCCCTAATAAACTTGAACCATTGTGTCATCTATGTTGTATATGCTTGCACTTATAAGTTGGGAATTAGCAGAATCATGCTGTGATGGGGAACGCTTTCAACAGTTGTACATATTACCCAGTTGATATCATGATCTTTTGTTTGCGGATGTCGGTGGTGTGAAATAAAAGGGGAGCTTGTAAGTCCATGGAGTTATGTATACGTGTTAGAGAAACGCCTGGGCTGCTAGCCTAAGCCATTCCTAATCATGGTGGAAACTTGCAGCATCATCATAGTGAGCAATCCATGAAGCATCCTCGGAAAAAAATATGGAAAAAAAGAGAGAGAAAAGAAAAAATATGCACCATGCTCATGGTAAATAAAAGGATCGCTGAGATGCTCACTATCTATTGCCTTGTCATTTTTATATGGGATAGCTCCTATGTCATGGGGCAAGGGGTACCCGTTCGCGGTTGTCTATTATACACATATACTTACTATCACAAGAACTAACCGGTGACTAAAGTTGAGTAGCATGTGGAACAGACCTCGTACTCAAGGGTCATGAGATTGCCAACTTATGATTTGTCAAGCATATACTCCATATTTGTTTCACTTGATGCCTATGATAGGGGCAATGCGAGCGGAAAGCTAACAAGTACCATAATTTTTGGAAGCTCTTTATGAAACTTGAAATCCCTACTTTCCTCTATGAAGGGCCTTTCTTTCCACTTTTACATTGAGTCTCCACCTTCTATCCTTATGCACCAATTAAGAGAGTGTAGTTGTTATTCTTAGTTCTATGTGCATTGTTCCAAAACTTATTGATTGATTCATAATGCTGATATTGCTTGATCTTGAACTATTTGATTCTAGTCACCCTTATGAACTTTGAAGGTGTCCTATGCATTATGTTTTGCTACTCCATGAGGGATAAGCTGAATACCACTATGCTATGCTTTATATATGTGAAACAAACAAAATTCTTTCAATGCATTGTTATACATGAATTTTTTTTGTACCTTTTCATGTTGCAACATAGTTTCTATGTCCTATTGTTCGAACTACATCTTTCATGCTCATGTCTAGTGTACTTTGATCCCAGCTTTCAATGTTTTACAAATGGTTTGATCCAGATTGGGATGGTGCATGTCACCACAAAAATTATTCTTTTTATCACTTACCTACTCGAGGACGAGCAGGAGTTAAGCTTGGGGATGCTTGATACATCGTAAACGTATCTATAATTTTTTATGTTCCATTCTTGTTTAGTATCAACTTTGCTATGCTTTGTCTACACTTTGAGGTATTTTTATTCATTTTCTGGGACTAACCTATTAACAAGATGCCGTA
The DNA here is from genome assembly GCA_916181665.1 of Avena sativa. Taxonomy (NCBI): domain Eukaryota; kingdom Viridiplantae; phylum Streptophyta; class Magnoliopsida; order Poales; family Poaceae; genus Avena; species Avena sativa. The sequence goes on along the minus strand of OV702284.1, from coordinate 176,662,110 downwards.
GTGCCAGTTGCCTGTTTTCTACTATTTTTGGTTTCAGAAAATCTAGTAAGGAAATATTCTCGGAATTGGACGGTACAAAAGCCAAAGTCAATATTTTACTAGAAGGAACACAGAGTCCGGAGGGCAAACAAAGTGGGGCCACGAGGCGACCACACCTGGTGGTGGCACGGCCAGGGGCATGCCACCCCTAGGTGTGGCCCCCTCGGGCGCCCTCCTTCCTTGCCCCTTCGTCTATAAAGTCACCCCGATGCAGAAACCCTAAACACCCGATCAGATCTCCACAAAACAGTCTATAGCCGCTGCCACCATCGTCCCTAGATCGGGAGGATTTAAAGCTCTTCCCGGCACCCTGCCGGAGGGGAGAGATCATCCTAGAGGCCTTCATCATCACCATGCCAGCCTTCGGTATGATGCGTTAGTAGTTCACCCTTGGACTATGGGTCCATACAGTAGCTAGATGGTTGTTTATCCTTCTTTGCGCTATCATGTTTAGATCTTGTGAGCTCCATTCATGATCAAGATCATCTATTTGTAATCATACACATTGTGTTTGCGGGGATCCGATGGATATTGAGATACTATGTCAGATTGATTATTGATTCTATCATGTCAGATTGATTATTGATTCTATCATGTCTGTGTTATTTGTGATCTTGCATTCTCTCTGTTGCTAGTAGATATTGATGGGGATATGCCGACCGGGGTATACCCAGCAAGACGTTTCCTACTGGCCCAAGCTATCAGCGAGTGGGCCTGTAGGACGGCGAATGGATCGAGACCTGGCAAGGATCCAGGCGACTGGAAGCTGAAGGCCTAGAAGCTTAGCTAGGCCCAGTCGGATTAGGTCAAGAACCCTCCGAATCCTTAACTAATTCGGTTGTAGATCTGTAAACCCTAGCGAGGTGAGCCTATATAAACCTCCCTAGGGTACGCATAGAGGACACGTTCCATCATACACCCCAGTGACTCGCCGCCTAGTCGTCGAGCTCGCCCTTGTACTCTCTCCATAATACAATCTAGCAGGAGTAGGTCTTTACCCTCCGGGGGCGAACCTAGGCAAATCCTTGTGTCTCCGCCCTCATCTCGCGCCGCAGATGGCTGGCCGCCCTTGCCCTTTGTTCTACCATTCGCTGCTGATTGCAGCATCTGCCATGGACATTCCCACGATAGTGGCGCCCACCGTTGTGCCTAGCCGGTCAGGCCAGTGTTCTGCGGCGAGATCGAATCTGCCAATCAACAAGTTGATCGCCACCAGCCGCATGATTGCAATCGGCGATATCCTCCAGATCTTGCCGAGCAGCTACGTCCCGGCGGCGCGCCCCGTCACGCACAGCATGATCATGCCGGTCGACACGATCATCCTCTTCGTCGGCTTCACCGACTTCATCGTCTCGGAGGACTCGGCTCGCATCCGCGAGTCGCCACCACGCGACCGACTCTCTTAGAGTCAGGTCCGCACCATCCACCGCCTCGCCTTCGAGTACGACTCAGCCAACAACAACATGGCCGAAACCACCATGGTCGCGGATGACGCGGCACTCAATGACGGCGCCGACTCGGTGACCCCGGCATCGGCCGCCGAATCTATCGTCACCGCGTCGCCCGCGGGCTCCATCACCCAGGTCTCCAACGTGGGAGACTTCGAGGATCCCTCCATCCTTGGGATCTTCGACTTTGACTCTGGGTCGGAGAACTCCGGCGACCTGCACGTCAGACCCGGTCGTAACGTCGTGGCCTACATGGCGAATGGCGCGGACGCCCCGCCAGACCCCTTCTCCATGCCGATCCCGCCAACCGCGATGGCAACAGAGGTCGAGGAACTCCGCCTACGGTTGGAGGAGGTGGTCCGCAAGGAACAAGACGAGCGCGAAAAATTTCGCCTCGAGCAGGTGACGGCACAGGAGCTTTCACGCTACCACCAACTTCGCATCAGGTCGCGCCAGAACCCCACCGTTCAGGGCCGCGCCCTGAACTTCGACGATGAAAATGACCTGGCCCGCATAGCCGAGCGCGCGATCTGCGAGAACGCACCGCCAGGAGGGAGCTCCCGGCCACCACCAGAAGCGACGGCTAACGGCGCCCACCACCACCACCCGGCCACACACCCCCCGGGATCAGCCAAGAATCCTGGTCTCCTCGCGGGAGCGAGATGCGAATGGCCTCCCGCTGTTCTCCACCCCGATGGACAACATCGTCACGAGCCGAGCCGCGGTTGACAACATTACCGTGACCGGGGAAGGCGCCCTGCAGATCCAGTATGCCAAGGCTCTACTCCCAAGGCCGTCGAGCAACAAAACGCGAGAGCCAACTCACAGGGTCGCATGTACTCGCGTTTGTCAGGAAGCAGGGCGGCCTCGAGCGGCCGCCCAATGGTGGCAAACACCCTCAACTGCCCACCACCCGAGCCCCTGCAGCTCCAACACCGACCCGCACACGCGGCACTCTCCACCAACGACCCGCGATCGACAAACAACTTCTTCGCCGCCAATAGGCAGCCAGTCGACGCGCGCACCCACATCATCAACAACCAGAGCTAGCACGCACGCCAGCCCGACAACTTGAGGCATACCCTCACCAACTGCCGTGATGGCGAACCAAGGGGATCACTGCGCCGAGTTGGACCCCAGTGCTTCGGACCAATGATCTGAGGCGAAAGATACCCGGCGAACTTCAAGGCGCCGAAGGAGATCGAGAAGTACGACCCCTCGTACGACCCATCCGTGTGGCTGGACACATACCTCATGGCGATGGGAATCGCCGGACACACCGACCTGCTCGCCGCTCGCTACCTCCCCCTGATGATGGAGGGAGCGTGTCGGCAATGGATCAACACCCTCCCCACGGACAGCATCGACTCCTGGGAGGAAATGTGCGACGCCTTCGTCAGGCACTTCGAAGGCTCCTACACCCGCGCCACCACCATCGAGGACCTGTAGCGATGCGTCCAGGGACCCCGCGAGTCGACCCGCAGCTGGGTCCAACGGTGGCAAGACCTGATGTACAACGCGGCCGGAATCCACCTGGACACTGCGATCCACTGCTTCAAGACATCGTGCCACTACGAGCCCTTGGTTGCCAAACTCAAGCGGGTGTATAAAACACTCGACAACACACCGGACCTCCTCGAGATCGCCAAGCGGTAGGCGGAGGAGGACCCAAACCAAGAAATCGACGACGAATCGGGAGGGAATCGCCGCACGAGCGGCCACGACAACGGGAGACAACCCGAGCTACGCTACAGCAACACTCGTCTCACTGGCAAGCATCACGGTGACGGGCGAGTCGACTTCGTCGCCAATGCTGGCTACGCCCCACGTGACCCCAAAAGCTTTCGCCGCGACGGCGGAAACTACAAGGCGAAGCCAAGGTTCGACCCCACTGCTCTCCTCAACCAGCCTTGTGTGTTCCACAGCAGGGAGGGGAAACTCATCACGCACACGACCGCTGATTGCCACTCCCTGAGGGAGATCGAGAAGGCACGACGCGCAAGGGAAGACCCCGACAACCACCCGCCAAACGGCGGAAAATTCGGCAATGACGCTGGCTCGCTACACACCTTCATCGGCTTCAACACAAAGCGCGAGAAGAAGGTCATCGCGCGCGCCGTCGTCGTCAATGCAGTGTCCCAGGTCGACATCCCCCAGTTCCTCAACTGGTCCGAGCAACAAATCACCTGGAGCCGCGAGGACCACTCTCCACGGAACGAATATCCGGGCCAATTCTCCCTAGTAGTCAAGCCCAAGGTGGGATCCTACTGGCTCCCTAAGACGCTGATGGACGGCGGCAGCTCCATCAACATTCTGTATCTGGACACGTTTAGGCGACTGCGGCTCCTGCAGTTGATGATCGAGACGACCTACACCACCTTCCACGGCATCGTCCCTGGTCGGAAGGCGTACCCGATCGGCAAGGTGACGCTGCCAGTCACCTTCGGCACACGAGTGAACTTCCGCACCGAGTGGATCGTCTCGAGCTGGTGCCGTTCAACAGCCCCTACCACTACGCCCTGGGGCATCAGGCGTTCGCCAAATTCATGGCAGCGCCCCACTACACATACAACACGATGAAGCTCCCCGGGCCGTGCGGCATCATCACCGTCCACGGCGACCCTGACATGGCCGCAGAGTGCGAGGCCAAACGCGCCGAGCTCACCGACGCCGTCATAGAGGCAGAAGCCAACCACACAGAGGAGCTCGCCAAGTACGCGAGCGGGGTCAACAATGACGACCCCACCATACTCAAGAAGCCCAACTCGGAGGGTGGCGGCTCCACCGCCTTGGAGGCGATGATGCACACTCGCACCGTCGAGCTGGTCCCAGGCAACTCCAGCCAAAAGGTGACGATCGGGGCGGACATGAGCCCAGCATAGGAAGGCGCGCTCATCGAGTTCCTACGTGAGAATCGCGACATATTCGCATGGAAGCCATCCGATATGCCTGGTGTCTCGAGGGAACTCGCTAAGCACAAACTCAACGCCGACCCCAAAGCGCGACCCGTCAAGCAGTCGCTATGGCCCTTCAATGAAGAGCGCCACCGAGCAATCGCCGAGGAGGTGCAGCGTCTACTCGCTGCAGGCTTCATTCGGCCAATCAAATACTCCAAGTGGCTGGCAAACCCAGTCCTGGTCGAGAAGAAAAATGGGACCTGGAGAATGTGTATTGACTACACAAACCTCAACAGCGCCTGCCCGAAGGAGTAATTCGACCTCCCGCGGATCGACCAAATCATTGACTCAACCGCGGGCTCAGAGTTGCTATGCTTCCTCGACGCCTACTCTGGGTAGAACCATATCAAAATGGCAGTCGAGGACGAGGAGAAGACGGCGTTCGTCATGCCATTCGGAGCCTTCTACTACACCGCCATGACCTTCGGCCTCAAGAACGCCGGGGCGACCTACCAGAGGTGCATGCAGGAGTGCCTTGCGAGCCAAATCGGCCACAACATCCACGTCTACATCAACAACGTGGTGGTAAAGTCCACTCGCCAGGGCGATCTACTCGCCGACCTGGCGGAAACCTTCGCCAACCTACGGAGGTACAATATAAAGCTAAACCCAGGAAAGTGCACCTTCGGTGTACCTACTGGAAAATTGCTGGGGTACGTCGTCTCCAAGCTCTACCGCCTAATGCGCAAGAACCCCACTTTCCAGTGGGCAAGGAGGTAGATGACGCGCTCCACGCTCTCAAGGAGGTGCTACTCGCAGCACCGCTACTCTCTACCCCCATCGACAAGGAGCCCATGCTCGTCTACGTCGCGGCCTCCGAGTGAGTCGTCAGTGCCGTCATGGTCGTCGAACGACCGGAGGAAGGCAAGGAGCGCCCGGTGTAGCGACCTGTATACTACATCAGCGAAGTCCTCACTGAGTCACGCCAACGCTACCCGCAGTACCAAAAATTGGTATATGCGGTCTTCAGAGCCCATTGGCGATTGCCGCACTACTTCCAGGAGCACCCAATAACGGTCGTCTCCTCAGCACCATTGCAGGACATCATCCGCAACCGTGAGGCAACCGGGTGAGTCGCCAAGTGGGAGGTCGAGATCGGAGTCCACAACATCAGGTACAAGCCGCGCAAGGCGATCAAGTCGCAGGCTCTCGCAGATTTTCTCGCCGACTAGGAGGAGGCCCAGCAGCCAGAAAAACTGCCATACCTCCATTAATGGAGCCTACACTTCGACGGCTCCAAGAATGCAGATGGTGCAGGGGCAGGGATCGTGCTCACTTCTCCAAAGGGCGACAAGTTACGCTACGTCCTGTACCTCGACTTCACCCCCTGCACCAACAACATGGCCGAGTACGAGGCGCTACTCCACGGCATGCGAGCAGCCGAGGAGATGAACATCAATCGTCTGTGCTGCTACGGCGACTCTGACCTCGTCGCCGGGCATGTCGCCGGCACCTGCGATGCAGTCTCCCCCACTATGGCGGCGTACCGCCAAGCTGTGGACCAGCTGGGAGGCCACTTCACGGGCTACTCCGTCGAGTGGATTGACAGGCGGAAGAACGAGGAGGCCGACGCACTCTCCCGCATCGGCTCAGCTCGACTTGCACCACCCATCGGCGTCTTCCTAGAGACCATCACCAAACCTTCCGTTTCTCCCCCGAGGGAGATCGACATCGGAATTCCGCTACAACCAAACGCAGCCCTGGTCGCGATGATCGCCGATCCAACCGACTGGACCGCGCCATACGTCGCCTACCTGGAGGGAGGCACCCTACCCGCTGACGAAACGGAGGCCCAGATGATAGCACGCCGCTACAAATCCTTCGTCATCATCAACGGCGAGCTCCACAAGTGCAGCGTGACCGGCGTGTTCCAACGCTACGTCCAACCCGCAAAATGACGCAAGATCCTCCAGGACATCCACGCTGACGACTGCGGCCACCACGCTGGCTCTCGCTCCCTAGTCGCCAAGGCCATGCGACATGGCTTCTACTGGCTCACCGCACACTCCGATGCGGTCGACATCGTCCAATGCTGCGTCGGGTGCCAGAAGTACGCTAGTTAGACTCATGTACCAAGCTCGGCGCTCAAGAGCATCCCCATCACCTGGCCATTCGCTGTATGGGGCATGGACATGGTAGGCCCCTTCAAGAAGGCCCCCTCTGGCTTCACCCACCTCCTAGTCGCGGTTGACAAATTCACAAAGTGGGTGGAGTCCATGCTAGTCCACAAGTGTGACGGGAAGACCGCAACAAAGTTCCTACGCGAGCTCATCTATCGCTACGGGTTCCCGAACATCATCATCACGGACAACGGCACCAACTTCGCCAAAGGAGCCATGGCCGAATTTTGCGAGGAGCACAACATACGACTCAACCTCGCCTTAGTTGCCCACCCGGAGTCCAACGGCCAGGCGGAACGCGCCAACCAGTGCATCCTCCACGGCCTGAAGCCACGACTTCTAGTCCCACTCGAGCGAACTCCTGGGTGCTGGGTCGAAGAGCTCCCCTCCGTCATCTTGGGAATCCGCACCACCGTCAACAGGTCGACGGGATTCACCCCTTCTTCATGGTGTACAGTGCCGAGGCCGTCATGCCAACCGACCTCGAGCACGACTCGCCTCGGGTGGTCAACTACGCGGAGGCCGACAACGAGCTCGCACGCCAAGACGGAGTCGAACAGCTCGACGAAGCACGCGACCTAGCTCGCTCCCGCACCGCCATCTACCAGCAAGGGCTCCGCCGCTACCACAGTTGGCGAGTACGGACCCGCACCTTCCAGGAAGGCGACCTGGTACTGCATCTGATCCAGGATAAGAAGGGCATGCACAAACTCTCCCCCCTTGGGAGGGACCATTCGCCATCGGGCGAGTCCTGGGCAACAACGCCTACTACCTCGTCGACATCCGAGGCGACGGAAAACTCGACGTCAAGCGGCCGTGGAATGTAAACCTTCTACGGAAGTTCTATTCCTAGAACTCCAGACATGTACCTCCTACCCGCTATGAAATAAAGCAGATCGATTCGCACAACGCGTGTCCACTCTCCGTATCTTGTGCCACTCACACTCGTAATAACAGCGTTATGCTACCCACAGAAGTCAACCCTTGGTGACGCGACCGGCACGGCCAAGTAGTGCGATACGAGGGAACTGGAAAACTTCAGGCCTCATACCGTCCATGAAAAAAGCCAACCCAGAGCCCCATCGGAGTCGCCTCGCTCGACTGGCTTTCCAAGACAAGAGAAATGCATTCACTTCCCACAGCGACCCAGTCCTCCACATCCTCGGCGCAGCGACTCGAACAGCAAAGTACCACGCTCGGGGAATGATGCCAGCCCAAACAGGAGCGGCCAGGGCAAAACGCCAAGTATGAGAGCGCGTCCTGGACTCTCCACGCGACTGATCTCACGGATCAGGTGGGGTGACGCGCCTAGCACAACGCGCCCCGTCCTCACCTACCTCGGGCACGCGACTGGAACCGCCAAGTACCACGCTCGGGGACTCGGCCACCCGACCATGTTCGCGCCCGGGAAAACGGCTAAGTACGGAGCACCCCTTGGAGTCGCCATGCGACTGGCTTTCTGAGCCATGGCGAGTCAACCTTAACTTACTAACAGTTCTAACAACACATAAAAATGAGGTCAACCCCATAAAAAGGGCGTACACGCTCGGGGACTCGCACAACTAACAATCAAAACACAAAACATTGGAAAAAGCACGCTTACTTTCCATCAAACGGCAACATTTGTTCGCTAACAAGGGTAGTTACATAATTATCCTAACTAATGACGATCGGCAAACTATTCTACTCCGCAGGCTTCGACGATGAGGCGCCACCGCCCTTGCGACTGCGGATGAAAGGAATCCACGGGTTCGACGGGTAGGTCGTGTGCTCACCCGCCATGGCCGCACAGAACGGCTACTCCACCTTGAAGTCGCGGTGCGCCGGCTCGGGGTCGTTCGGGGCGAGGACCGTTTCCTGGTAAGGAATGAGGTCGCCCATTGCCCATACCCGGTCAACGTACACCACAGCCTGCTCGGTCAGCTTCAGCACGTCGGCGATTTCGACTGCGCCCGTCGACGAAGGATACCCGCTCGTGACGTCGTCAATGTCGAAGTCATCCGGAAAGTGCGCGAGCCCAAGGCTCAGCGCCATCGTCACACCACAAAGGAAGGCCGACCACGTCATGAATTCCACAACTGCTGGCGCCTTCTCTAGATAACGCCAAACCTCGACGAGGTCACTGGGAATCACCTCCGTGGGCGAAATCTCCTGCAGATACGCCCGGATGCAGGTCGCTGACAGCGCGGCAGAATCAACCAGAGTGGTGACGCATTGCCGCGCGTCGTACGACTGTGCTTCTTCGGCATTATCAGTAATCAGGCCTGCAACATACAAAGCAACTAGTAAGGGAGGCTCCAGCGAATATGGCTGATCAAAATATCTTTGAAGCCTTAGCCAGTATTAGAAAAGATCTTAATGTCCCTTTTGCAATGGAAATTCTGATACTTGGAACTTGCGGCATTTGGATTTGCAGAAATAATGAAATTTTCAATAATCAGCATGCGTCGATGGAGAACTGGAAGGCTATTGTAGCCCAGGAATTAAGATGGGTCCTTTATAGAATTAAGAAGAAGTATCATCAGGGCCTTAAAGTTTGGATTGAAATCAATTTAGACAGGAGATATCTGATTAGAATGTTATCCCTCTTCTTTGAGGTAGATTGAGTTTGTAAATATTCTTTTGTAACTCTCTATAATATATAAAAATTGCAGTGGGGTTTTTTGCCCTACTGTTTTACCCTAAAAAAAGGGAGGCTCCAGCAAAATAACGCGACCCACACGCTCGGGGACTCGCCAAAGTGAAACTCACCAATCAACGGGCGACAGCGCTCCGTTATGAAATCCTGAAGACCGGAGAGGTCAGCTTGCAGCCCGGCGATGAGCGCGTCCGACATCTTCCGTTCTTCAGCAGAGGCAATGGTTGCCTTGGCCCGCCCATACGCCGAGGTCACCTTCGCCTTTGCCTCCTTGAGCTCACGCTCCAGGTCGGCGACTCGCTTATCCGCGGCGCTCAAGGACGATCGTGTAGTCGTCAATTCACTCGCCGGAACGAGGCCCTAACGAGCCTTCTCCACCACGGCTGCGCTATCCTCTGCATCAACAACACCATGATTACGAGAAGAAAATTTTTATGACCAGGATCAAGCACGACGAACACTCACCCGCAGTCGCTCGAAGCTGCTCGCTCGTGTCGCGAACAATGATGAGCTCCCTCTCCACACGCTCCTTGGCGGCAAGCCGCTCCGCCGACTCGCGTTGTAGGCCCTGCGCACCCATGGAAGCGTCAACAACGAAAACCCTAAGTGCCTAGCCGCTGAAATTCAGCGACTATCCACTCGGGGACTGGACAACAAAAATTCCTAAGTGCCTAGCCACTGAAATTCACTGACTAGCCACTCGGGGACTGGGAAGCGAAAGATCTAAGTGCCTAGCCGCTGAAATTCAGCAACCAGCCACTCGGGGACTGGACTAAAAAATAATAAGAATTCGACCACTAAAATTCAGTCGCCCGATCCTCGGGGACTGGACATACCTGGATGGGAGCACGAATGGAGTATGCCCACGATGCTGCTCGACCTCCGTGCCGGTAGCCTCGGGCAGTTGGCTCGACGGCACCGATGCACTCGCCGCGGAGGCCCTCTCTACAAAGCGAGGGAACGTCGCCACGGCGGATCCTGCACCACTCGAAGGAGGGCCTGTCGCCCCAACCGAGGCCACGGGCTCCTCCCGCTGTGACTCCGTTTCCACCGTAACTCTCGGGGCTGCGTCCGCTGCAATTGGAGCCTCGCTCGGGGCGACCGCCGCTTCGTCCGAAATTGTGACGACCTCGTTGCCCTTTGCTTTCTTTGCGCCTTCAGCAGGCACCTCGACCTCATCGCCCTTCCTCTTCTTCGAAGGGTCGACTGGTGCCTCCGCGGCACCCGATGGAACCTTGGACACCGAAGGGTGACCTATCTTCTTCACTCCAATCCTACGAAACGACTCCGTTAGTGAACTCGCCAGTCAGACATAAATCAAGCAGACAAATGAAAAGAGTGAGAAACACTCACTTGGCGACTGGGATGAAACGTAGGCCAGTACGAATGCTGGCCGGCTTCTCCAACTCTGGCCCTAGTTTCCGACTGAGGCCCGTCTCGAACACACTCTGTGCCCAAGACACCGACGGCTTCTTTGACGACGAGGCCACTATAGGAGCTTCAGTGGCGATCGCCGTGGGAACTCCCCTCGGTGGCGAGGTCCCCGCGGCTAGAGCGACCACGATCTCGGTGACTGGGACGAAGGGCAGCGACAGCGATGCCAACGACATCTTGCCTTCCGCAATGGCCTCTTCGGTCACCGCAGTCGCATGCGTCGGTGCGCCGGCTTTAGCTTCCTCGGCTGCGCTGGTAGTGTCGGAGCTACTCGCAGACCGAGGCGGTGATACCAGCTTAGCCGGCTTCTTCTTCTTGGTGGCGGTGGTTTCTTCTTCGACGGCGTAGCTTCGCGACATGAGGTGTGTTAGGGGAGTTTGCTATTGTCTTCGTCATGAGCCTCGAGGCTCTTGCTGGCCTCGAGCTCGCACTGGTGCTTCCCGCGGGTTTTTCGAACCGTGGGTGCAGCTACCTCCACAACCTCGTCGCCACCGTCGTCATCGTCATCGTCATCGTCGTCCCCGTCGCTTCTGACGCCTCCCTGGTAGGGTAAAGACTCGCTATCGTCTTCTGCGGACGAGGTCGAGTTATCGTCGTCTGCGGGCGAGAGCCAACCTCCCACCACCTGGAACAATTGCAACGACAAAAAAAATCAGCATAACCGCAAATGCAAATCTGCGACTGCGAATATACAAGAAAGGAAGTATTTACCGTTGGGGCCTCGCACTTTGCAGTGTAAGGAGTGACCCTGGCCTTTGCATCAAGATACATCGCCAAGGTGATCTTCTTTAGGGCCAGGGTGTAATCGTTGAGTCTCCACTCGTCGTGGCAGGACTCCGTCGGGTCGTCCTTGCCTGTGTACTCATACATATAGTGGGCGCGGCTAGCCAGGGGCACGATCCGTCGCCCGAGCCAGCAATTGTAAAGGTTTATGGTTTGGAGGCCCTTCTTCTTCAGGTTGCGAATGGTTTGTAGCATCTCATCGACAACCATCCGCTGGTCCAGCGGAAGTTTGGTGACTTCGAGCCGACGTAGCTCGAGCAGGTTGGCGGAGTACGTCGGAAGCGCCACCTCATCACCAGCGGCAACTCAGTCACGTAAAACTAGTTCTTCTTCCACTCATTTGCTGCTTTGGCGGGCAGCATCAGATCAAAAAAAGGATGCCTTCGACTTCAGCTGAAAGGTCAGGCCACCCACGGCCAGCATCGGGTCGCCTGCTTCTTCGCGGCTGATCCTCCCATGGAACAGATCTTGCCATAGGGGGAAATATGGCCGGCAGCCCAGATAGCCCTCACAGAACGCCACGAAAATGGCGAGCTGCTCGATGCTATGTGGCCCTAGATCGTAGGTTGGATGTCGTAGTAGGCGCAGAAGCGGCAAAAAAAGAGGGAAGTGGGAATCCGAGCCCCCGCTCCAGATGGATGGTGAAGCAGATAAATTCTCCCTCGCGCGAATTTGGGGTCGCCTCTCCGGCCGCGGGGATGCGCCGCGCCATCTCCCGGCGCGGAGGATCCCTGCCTCCTCGAATGACTTCAACAGCGCTTTTGTGCACTTGGATCTGCCCCACGGTTCCGCTGGAGGGGCCATCGATTGAGGGACCTAGGGCTATGAGTCGCTCTGGGTCGCTCTGGTCGCTGCGCGAAATGGAGAATTGGGAATGCACGAGATCGGAGGAAGTGAGGGAAGTGTTTTCCCCTCGCCGGCACTCTCCTTATATAGCGGTTGTTACCCGCCATCTTCGGGGAGCCGTTACCGCGCGGTAATTACGCTGATATTACCGTTGGATTACCCAACAACTACTTTGACCAGCGCGGACGGTCCAACTTCATCCATTCAACTCGCTAACTTCAGCGACTTGACGATTTGCCGATGTGATCACTGTAACAGTGACTTAACCACTCGCCGACCTATTCACCAAGCTGCGATCTGACTAGTCGTCGTTATTGCGACTAAAATGACTAGTTCCTTCTTTTATTCAGGGAGTCCATCGCCGATTCGACTGGGCGTCCAAATTGGACCCGCATACTCCGACTGCCAACGAACACCTGCGACGAATCAACGACGGCCTCGGGGACTACTGATGGGGATATGCCGACCGGGGTATACCCAGCAGGACGTTTGCTACTGACCCAAGCTGCCAGCGAGTGGGCCTACAGGACGGCGACTGGATTGAGACCTGGCAAGGATCCAGGCGATTGGAAGCTGAAGGCCCATAAGCCTAGCTAGGCCCAGTCGGATTAGGTGAAGAACCCTCCGAATCCTTAACTAATCCGGTTGTAGATCTGTAAACCCTAGAGAGGTGAGCCTATATAAACCTCCCTAGGGTATGCATAGAGGACACGTTCCATCATACACCCCAGTGACTCGCCGCCTAGTCGTCGAGCTCGCCCTTGTACTCTCTCCATAATACAATCTAGCAGGAGTAGGTCTTTACCCTCCAGGGGGCCGAACCTGGGTAAATCCTTGTGTCTCCGCCCTCATCTCGCACCACAGATGGCTGGCCGCCCTTGCCCTTTGTTCTACAATTCGCTGCTGATTGCAGCATCTGCCGTGGCCATTCCCACGACAGCTATCTTGGCCAAGTAGATGCTTGTGACTCCAAGAGGGAGTATTTATGCTCGATATTTTGTCCATGCCTCTAGTAATCTGGGGAAGTGATAGAAATCTCTAAGGTTGTAGATGTGCTGTTGCTACTAGGGAGAAAAAAACAATCTTTTGATCATGGAACAATTATATTGTTTACTTTACACACATTGGTTAATGCAATAATCTGTTGCTTACAACTTAATACTCGAGGGGGTTCAGATGATAACCTGAAGGTGGATTATTAGTCATAGATGCAGTTGGATTACGGTCTATGTATATTGTTGTAATGCCCAATCAAATCTCATAGGAGTCATGACGTCTAGTATTGCATTGTTATGCTTCCTCAGTCTGTCAATTGCCCCGATGTAATTTATTCACCCAGAATGTTATCTATCTTAAGGAGAACACCTCTAGTGAATTGTGGACCCCGGTCCAATCTTTATCATTGATACATTATCTACTGTTACCGTTTACTTTCTACAAGAATCAAGTTGTTTAAATAGTTTAGATATAATCATGGTCACAGTAGATGATGTATCAATGATAAAGATTGGTCCGTGGTCCACAGCTCACTAGAGGTGTTCTCCTTAAGATAAATAACATGCTGGGTGAACAAATTACAGCGGGGCAATTGACAGATTGAGGAAATATAACAATGCAAATACTATACATCATGACTCCTATGAGATTTGATTGGGCATTACAACAATATACATAGACCGTAATCCAACTACATCTATGACTAATAATCCACCTTCAAGTTATCATCTAAACCCCCTCCAGTATTAAGTTGCAAGCAACGAATAATTGCATTAAGCAATGTGTGTAAAGTAAACAATACAATTGTTCCATGAACAAAATATTGTTGTTTTCTCCCTGGTAGAAATAGCACATCTACATCCTTAGAGATTTCTGTCACTTCCCCAGATTATTAGAGGCATGAACCTACTATCGAGCATAAATACTCCCTCTTGGAGTCAAAAGCATCTACTTGGCCAAGATAGCTACAAACAATGAAGAGCATGCAAGATCACAAATAACACAAACATGATAGGATCAATAATCAATCTAACATAGTATCTCAATATCCATCAGATCCCCGCAAACACAACATGTATGATTACAAATAGATGATCTTGATCATGAACGGAGCTCACAATATCTAAACATGATAGCACAAAGGAGGAGAAACAACCATCTAGCTACTGTATGGACCCATAGTCCAAGGGTGAACTACTCACGCATCATACTGGAGGCTGACATGGTGATGAAGAAGGCCTCCGAGATGATCTCTCCCCTCTGGTAGGGTACCGGGAAGTGCTTCAGATCCCCCCCGATCTAGGGACGATGGTGGCGGTGGCTACAGACTATTTCGTGGATATTTGATCGGGTGCTTAGGGTTTCTGCATCGGGTGACTTTATAGGCGAAAGGGCAAGGTCGGAGGCCGGCCAGGGGGCCCACACCATAGGGCGGTGCCCCTTGGTTTGCGCGGCCCTAGGGTGTGGCCACCCTGTGGCCCCCCTTAGGATTCCCTACGGACTCTGTGTTCTCTCCGGCAAAATATTGACTTTGGCTTTTGTCTCGTCCAATTCCGAGAATATTTCCTTACTAGCTTTTCTGAAACCAAAAACAGCAGAAAACACACAACTGGCACTACGACATCTTGTTAATTTTTTAGTCCCATAAAATGTATAAAAATACCTCAAAGTGTAGAAAAACATAGCAAAGTTGATACTAAACAAGCATGGAGCATCAAAAATTGTAGATACGTTTATGACGTATCATTGGTGGTGGAGGAGAATTCCTGCAGGGCTTCGCCTAAGCCGGAGCAGGAAGAAGGAGGAGGGAGGGGAGGTGGCGGCTAGGGTTGGGAGAAGGGGAAAAGGGGGCGGCCACCCCTACCCTCTATATATAGGTGGTGCGGATAGGGTTGCCCCCTTGTCCCACTCCTAGGGTCAATGCAAGGGGATGGGGAAGTTTTCTCCCCCTCCCCCTCCCCCCCCCCCAAGTCATACCCCCTATTTTCTAGGGTTTTGCCCTTATCCCTTTGGGGCTGGCTAGTTGGGCTTCTAGGCCCTATTGCAGCTGGCCCATGGGGCCCCACATCATTACCTTAGCCCATGTGGACTCTCGTAGGGTGGTGGGCCCATTGGTGGCCCTCTAGAACCTTCTAGAAGCTCCGGTCGAAATACCGAAACTTTTCTCGAACCCCGGAACATGACTTCCATTATATGAATCTTATTCTCCGGACTATTCTAGACCTCCTCGTGATGTCCTGGATCCCATCCGTGACTCCGAACAACATTCGGTCTCTAACTCACATTCCATATCTACTTAAACAACATCGAACTTTAAGTGTGTCACCCTACGGTTCACGAACTATGTAGACATGATCGAGAACCTCTCCGATCAATAACCAATAGCAGAACCTAGAGATCCATAATGGCCCCCACATATTCAACGATGACTTTATGATCGAAAGAACCATTAACATACGATACTGATTCCCTTCGCGATACTCTACTTATTCGAGGTTCGATCATTGGTATCTCCATACCTAGTTCAACCTCATTACTAATAAGTACCCTTTACTTGTACCGTGATATGACATCCCTTGTGACCTAGTCACATGATTGTAAGCCAATTGGATGACATTCCACCTAGAGGGCCCAGAGTATATCTATTCGTCATTTGGATGGACAAATCCCACTCTTGGTCCATGCGCTTCAACACATACTTTCAGAATACCTAATGCCACCTTTATAACCACCCAGTTACGAAGTGGCATTTGATTTCATCAAAGCACTCATACGGTGATGGTGATTAACATGATCTCATGGTCGAAGGATTAGGTTACTATGTATTTGAAAGCTCGTAGCAAAACGAACTTAATGACTTAATCATATGTTATGCTTACTATGGGTGTGTGTCCATCACATAATTCTCCTAATGATATGATCCTATTATTAATAACATCCAATGTTCATGATCAGGAAACCATGATCATCTATTAATAAACAAGCTAGTTTAACAAGAGGCTTACTAGGGACTCTTTTATGTTTACAAAACACACAAGTATTAATTCTTCCTGTTAATACAATTATAGCATGGGATGCAAACATTTATCATAAACACAAAGATATAATAATAACCACTTTATTATTTCCTCTTGGGAATATCTCCAATAGTCTCCCACTTGCACTAGAGTCAATAATCTAGTTTGGAAAAACTTGTGCATTCAACACCTATGGCTTTCTGATGTTGTATATACACGATTTCTAGTGGTAAACATAATCTTGATATCACACTTTTAGGTCCGTGTGTATTTGCGTGTCATTGCATCTCTATGCATCAATCATTCTCCAATGAGATGGCATTGTATAAATTTGGTCCTCTGGTGAGACCTTTAGTTCCTTGGGGTTAAATCATGTCGATACAATTGTCATACAATATATCTTCATAGTACTAGCCCGCTGTGAACCACACCTAGTTTGATAACAAACTACTTGACACAAATGACCTCTTTTGTTGCAACAATAGCAGTCATATACTTAGCCTTTTGTTGTAGTATTTGTCACAATGTCTTAACTTTGGAACTTATCCAAATCCGTTATGGAATCTCCTTTCCATTACATTGTACCACCCATAGTTTAAATTGAGATAAACTTAATTTGTATCTTGTGACAAGACTAGTATCAATGTAACACTTTACAATGAACTATCTATCTATTTTTCACCTCTACATAAATAACATATTCTTATTTCTTCCAAATATCATAAGAATATCCTTACTATCGTCCAATGATCATCTTATGAGTCATTCTGGTATATGCTCATAACATTTAGAGCATAGGACATATCTGGATGTGTACATATCACAATATGATTGATCAAAATATTCTTGTGATTTCACTCACCAAGTGTCAAAACACTTGAATCTCGTATCACTTATCAAGTGTCAAAATACTTGAATTTTCATTCAATCCTTTTCCATGCGACACGAATCTTTCTTGTCATTTCAATAACTGTTTCAATATATCATATATGTACTTCTGGCACAACCATATTAGCGCCTCAATATATCCACATAGACATTGATGCCTAATATTTGGGTTATGCCTATGTATTTCATCAAAATAAATTTAATGAAATTCTTAACCTATGTCAATAAAAGATACATCATTTCCAATCAACAATATGTCTTTCACATAATGTATTAGAAATATGTCTTAGCGCTCCCACTTAATTTCTTGCAAATGCAAGCATCTTCACCGTATCCGATGAAATTAAACTCTTTTAATAGTTTCATCAGGGTGAAGATTCCAACTCCATGATGCTTACTTAAACCATTGAAGTTTTCATGCGTTTTTAGCATCCTTTGAATTAACAAAACCCTTTGGATCATGTCATGTACACATCCTAGGTAACCATTTTATTAGAAGAACTTTGTTTTGTTTGTTCAACTACCATGTACCAAAATTATATGTAGTGGTTTCTATATTAATCCGTCTAGACTAAATATCTCTATGAAAGATCAAATATTGTCATAGTCAACTCCTTGAACATTTTTATAAACTCTTTCCCGACATGTCGACTATTTCATAGATGTGAAACATACATGTCTATTTCTTTATAGATCCAAATACGACTGAAAGGTTTTACACCTTTCCAGAGGATCTTCCAAGTTCAAAAACTTGATTTCTCGTGTATGGAACTATCATGGATTTTATGGCTTCAAGCCATTTGACAGAGTTAGGGCCCATCATCGCTTCTTTACATGTAGTCGGTTGATCATTGTCAAACAATAATGATTTACTATCAAATCTTAGTATTTGATTGTTTACCTGACCTACTCGGATCAATAGGGACTTAGACCTCCATGACCACAACCTTTGAGGCATGTGAGCCATGAGCATTGTTGCTGCCTCCGGGACAATTTACGGCGTTGTGCAACTCAGCACACATAGCTAAGGTTCAATAACCTTATCAAAGTTCTATTTTCCTCCCACTTAACTTTTCACGAAAAAATCCTTCTAAAGAAACTTCATGTTCTAACCGAAGAACACTTTTGTCTTAGGTGTTATGGAGGAATACCCAACAGTTATTCGAAATAACATATAAAGACATGCTAATCCGAGTTTGGTTGTAAACATGTTACTTATGCCTAGCATACCAAAATTTAAGAAAGGACAATTTTGGTTTTATCCCAGGCCATAACTTATATGGTGTCATTTCAACATATCACGATGGTGCTCTTTTTGGTGTAAAAGTGGTAGTCACTAAAGCTTTAATATTTAGAATACAATGACAGTTTTATTACTGACACATTTGATCTCACCATGTAAAACAAGGTTTCATCACATATCTCGAACACTCCATACTTCTATGGTGTTTCGAGAAATGCAAATCTATGGAACGATTCCTCAAATCTTAGGTGTTTTGCTAAACTTGTAACTTAAATATCTTCCTTCATGATCAGGTCATAAATTCTTTATTTTCTTGTTACAGTGATTTTCCACTTCGTCTTAGAAGTCTTTGAACATTTTCAAATATTTCACACTTCTTCCTCATTAAGAAAATATACACATGTATTCACTCAAATTTCTAGAGAAAGCATATGAAGTTGAAATCCATCGCTCATGACTCTGATACCACATGTCAGCATATGCATCTTGCGGGATGGTGGGATGAAGCGGCCCGGGCTAACCTTACATGTCAGCGCACATGAAACTTGCTCCATGCCTGACGTGCAACTTGCATTGCACAAGTGGCTTTGCGGGTGTATGTCTCTCCCACCATAGTTAATATGCAATTTACAATCTACACCTGATAACACTTGTATCAGTGTTGTGGTTCTTGTTCGTAGGTAAGAACAATTCTTATTTGAAAGTCCCAAGCCATGTAAAATATGCAAAGAAAATTAGAGGTCTCTAACTTGTTTTTGCAGGGGCATGTGATGTGATATGGCCATGATGAGATTGTGATTATATTTGACGTATGAGATGATCATTATTGTATTATGGAAACCTATAGGAGCCTAATGGTTGTCTTTAAATTTGATAAGACATGTGTGTCTATTCACCATGTAATAGCTTTATCCCAAGTAGTTGTTATAGTTACTATTAGTGATGGACAACCATGAAGCGAAACCACTAACCTTGATGCCACGCTGGTGATGATCGAGATCATGTACGTGCTTTGGATATGGATATCAAAGGCACAAGAAGAAAGGCCATATCATATCACATATTATGAATTGCATGTGATGCTAATCCTTTATGCATCTTATATTTCTTAGATCACGATGATAGCACTATAAGATGATCCCTCTCACTAAATATCAAGTAATAAAGTGTATGTCCTTAGTAGGCACCATTGCTAAGACTCGTCGTTTCAAAGCATCACTTGATGATCGGGTGTTATAGATTCTACGTGTGCATACAACGGTGCAAGCTAGATTTGCACATGTGGATACTAAGCTTAACCTTGACGAGCCTAGCATGTATAGACATGGCATCAGAACACAGAATATCGAGAGGTAAAGCATGAGTCATATGAATGATATGATGAACATGTTGATTGTTCGCCTTTGAAGCCACATATTCTCTCGTGAAGATCAAACTTGGTGTAGTGGATTTGGTTCGTGTAATCACCAAAATGACTCGAGAGATGTTTGTTTTGAATGGGAGTTCAAATAGTAATATGATTAAAGTTAAACTCAATTTATCATAAGTTAAATCAAAGTGAATTTGCATAATTGTTGTAGTCATTGGCATCCGTTCACTACCTTATGCTTAGTTATAATTGAGATAATATAACTATAGAATTCTGGATAATTACTTTATGAACTGGTATCGTATTGTTTTGAGTGTCAATCTAAAGTTTAAAAGTCTTACTACATACTTTCAACAAACTCCGTTTACTCCATGAAGTTTAATAATTAGTATTAAATGAAGAGTAACAATTCTAGTGTTAGTATCTAAGGTATCATGTTTGCCTCCATGATTCTTGATATTCAAAAGATTGTTTTAATATCAAGGTTATCTAGGAGCTGACAGGATTATTTCAAAAACCATCATGTGTGGAAGAAATTGTGATATCTGAAAACAATGTTTTGGTTGCAATATGATAGAGTATGATTTAGCAAAATACATGTTCTCATATTGTATGAGAATTTGCGAAGGTTGGAGACGCTAGACGTCCTAATCCTCCAAAAGGGTTTTGGAAAGTAACATTATACTCGCGATTCGCCTTTATAGGCTATAGTAGCTTGATCATGAAAGTTGTCATAATAAGGATGAATAGAAAAAGTAGGTAAAATATTTACTACACTAAAAGATTACTAAAGAATGGTTTTTGAAAGAACGTCAAACATTTGATGATGGTGATCCACTTCAAAGTGCAAGTCCAAAGCTATTAGTATTTGACTATACATTCTTTGGACTATGTGTCATGTGTATGGCGCCACTATTGATGTTAATAGATTCTTTTAAAGGGGAAGGAAATGCTGAAAGAGAATCTCGGCAATATTTGGCAGAAATAGAAAAGACTGGAAATGCACAGCTTAGGTATATAGATGATATACATGTTATGGTTGTATTCTTTCCTTTTTAAACAACGTGGTTCTTGGGTATTGAATACCGAATTGGTTGGTGTGAAATGTCATAGATGACAACACAATTCATGAACTGCAATAGCCTAAGTAACCAACAAGAGAATATGTGATGATGTTTATCAAAAACAAACAAAGTGTTGTTGTGTTTCTTGTTGACATCAAATCTTGCCTTCAAGTTTTGTTTTGATAATTGTTATTTTGTTTAGGTATTATGAGAACAAAGGTTGTTCAAATAATTACCGTATTCCATAAAAGATGGATGATTTACATGTCTAGTTGGAGAAATCACATCCATAAAACTAATGCTAAAAAATGTCACAACACAAATGATTGAAAGATCACTTACAAAGTTACATCATCGTTTAAATTATATTGGAAAGAAAACATGTAGAAACTCCATGTTGATGGAATTTTGGAGTCTTTTGATTTTGATCAAATGACACTTGTGAGACTTTCCTAGAGATAATTGAAATTTGGTTCAAAGTCCAAAGAAGAACGAACGACTAAATTATTGGAATTTGTACATGTTGATGTATTGTAAGACCCCACCTTTATAAGGTAAAGGACCCTGTGATTGCAATGCTAGTCCCTGGATCAAATGCTAGCATCCACAATTTAAGATGAAGTACACGGATACAAAGGTCATTATTATATCATCATTCCAGAGATAACATAATATTTTACAACTCAATAGCCAAAGGCTAGTACAAGAGTTCATAACATAAAGTAAATAACTATTCTTCATCTCCATGTGCCACATGCAATCATGTTGAGTGTAGACTCACAACCTAGTCTCCCTCAGAGTAACCTGCAACATCATAAGTTACAACCACAGTGGGTCAATACATTTGGAATTGTATTGGGAAGTGATACCTTAGTAGTATAATAGTATCTAACCTCTATATGAATTTGGCTAAGTGTAGCTTTGGCTTGCTTTGCTCAAAATAGGTTTTCCTTATCAGTTGAAAACACTAAGTTTTTGTTTGCCAAAAATACCCAAGGAACCACCAATAGTCATTGGTGAACCTTTACCCTTGTTCAACCACAAGTTTTTTAACTTAGAAACTGGGATGAGGAGATCCTTGATAGCTTCAATGTCTTTGATGCTCAAATTGTCCGTTGTTGGGGACACGGCTAAGTACTTAGGTTTCACCCTGTCGAGAGGTGGTGCACTTTCCCCACAAGACTCGACATGCAACGAGACGAGACCTTTCAACAGCCTTCCCTTAGACCACCATGGACGCGTTCCATCCTATCACCCTACCACCAACTGTCCATCTGGCTAAGTTATTGTAACCTATATGATCAAGGCAGAGCCCATATGCCATGTGGTTGCACTAGAAGCTTCTCAACACTAAACATCTCAAATACGTTTGTTCCTGGGTGGCTTTACACAAGTGTGATACACAAGGTAAACCATAGACATGGGCCTTGTGTAACCACTCAAAACAAACCATCATACAAATCCACCCAGGTGATTCATTCACTTAGTTGTTTTATTAAACAAAACACAAGCCAAATACTTAGCAAAATTTCCATAGCATGAATATATTCCACCCTTGTTTGCTACTAGCTAGGCTAAGCATGATAACATAACAAGTTTCTTAACTTAGAGAAAATTCTACCAAGACTACAACTACTAGGATTTCCCAAGGCATAGCATGTATATACTTAGCAAAAATTCCATGCAAGCCCTATTTAAAATATCACTAGTGCATAGTCAAAATAATAGGAAAAAACACATGAATCACCACTTGCCTTGGTAGTTGGGGGAGTAGCAACAATCTTCACAATCACAATCACCACTAGCACCAAAATCTACATATAAAATGATAGCACCAAATCCATATTGAAACATTCAAGCAAAAATATATGAATGCATGCAAATGCAATGAAAATGATTTTTGTATACTAAACAAGTCAAACTAATCAGTAATGGACACAAAGTGATCTATCTAAAGTCTAAACAAACTCAAATTTGCTTTAAAATCATTTTCTAAATAATTTATATAGCCAAAATAAGCATACAATTGGTTCTGTAAATAAACCCATTTTTTCATAAGAAAAATACAAATTCAATCCCACAGTAATGTAGGGCTTAATTTTCTGAATCCAATGATATATTATTTGCATTTTTTGGATAAACAGAACAAAAGATATGAATTTTACAAGTTTGCAATTATAATAGATTCAAAAACAGAATTTAAATCTAATTTCCAGACACATGGGCGCACCTGATTGGCCCGTACCGCTTCGCGCGGATCTATCAACGTGATCCGTAGGATTTAAGTGACGATGTACGGCCAGATCTGCTAATACCGTTTCGAATAAGTGATCTAATCTAAACCCTAGGATCTAGATCTAACGGTGCCAACGCATGCGACCACAGATGGGCGACGCGAATGGGTGCTAGCGGCGGCGCTACAGGTGATGGTGATCCGGCAATTCCAGAGGGGGCTAGGGGCGGTGGCGGTGCTTACCAGCGTCGCAAGGATGCGAGAATGCTCAAGGTATCTTCGGCTTGGACGGGGGCGTGCTGCTGCGGCCGTGGGAGCTTGTCGGAGTTGCGGACAACATCGGGTTGATGCAAACAACGACGGAGGTGACGTTCTGGTTCACCCTAGCGCAAGCCAAAGGCATCATCGTGTGCACAAGTACCAGGAGAACAAGTTGGTTTGAATTAGGAGGCGAGGGGCGCTCGTATCTTACCGGGATTGATCGCCGGAGATGAGGATGGTGTCGGGTGCTCACGATGCTTGACGAAGCCGATGATATAGGGGGTTATAGGATGAACAGTGGTGTTAGAAGAAGCACAAAGACCAGAGGATCAACATCGTATGAACGAGGGACGAGGGCGAGCATGACACTCACCGGAATAGCTCGTCGGAGACACTCAGGTTCGCGGCGGTGCAAGTTCAATTGCGAGCATCCTAGCGGCGATTTAGTGTGGGTGTTTGGGGGGAAATGGCCGCGGTGCAGATAGGTTTAAGTAGCCAGCGAGGGCGAGAGAATTAAACTATGAATCAATGGCAATTAAGACCAAATAAAACGTAGCAGTGATGGGGGAGGAAACGGGCGGCGACAGTGTATGAGCGCGGGGTTTGGGGAATATGAGCTGAGCTGGCGTAGGGCCCAGTGGCAGTGCAGCGGGGTAGGGTGAGCATGGGTGAGAGAGAGAGGGAGAGGGGTAATGGCCCGGGTGGGCTGTTGGGCTGGATCTGGTGCTGGGCCAAAAGGCCAACGCCTGTTTTTATTTTTTTTCTTTAGCTTTTCTTTTTCTGTTTGATTTTTTAGGAATGGTTTTCAAAACCTTTTTCAAATCTGTTTGAATTAAAAATCACCTCCAAATTTTTGTAATGTGATCCAAGCATTCAAAAGGATGTCAAACACAATTGTCCACTCAAATTTACTTTGGTCCTTTGAAAATAAAAATAAAAACATGCCTCAAAAGATTAATAAAAGGGGCATAAATACGGTTTTATTTGGTTTGAAACTTTGAAAATTTTGGTGCAAGCTCTAGATGCTATGACAATATGAATGAAATGCATGCTTTTACAATTCATGATTTTTGGGATGTTACATGTATGTAGTCCATTATGTGTAGTCGTGAGCGATGGATTTCAACTTCATATGCTTTGTCTAGAAATTTGAGTGAATATATGTGTATATTTACTTAATGAGGAAGAAGTGTGAAATATTTGAAAATGTTCAGAGACTTTCAAGATGAAGTAGAAAATCATTGTAACAAGAAAATAAAGAATTTATGATTGGATCATAAAGGAAGATATCTGAGTTTTAAGTTTAGCAAAACACCTAAGATTTGAGGAATCGTTCCATAAATTTATGTTTCCTAAAAACACCATAGAAGTATGGAGTGTTGGAGATATGTAATGAAACCTTGTTTGACATTGTGAGATCAAAGGTTTCATTTATAAAACTGCCATTATATTTTAAAAGTATTAAAGCTTCAGTGACTACCGCTTTTACACTGAAAAGAGCACTATCGTGATCTATTGAAATGACACCATACAAGTTATGGTCTGGGATAAAACCAAAGTTGTCCTTTCTTAAATTTTGGTATGCTAGGCAAAAGTAAAATGTTTACAACCATAGTCGGATAAGGATGTCTTTGTAGGTTATTTCAAATAACCGTTGGGTATTCCTCTATAACACCGAACACAAAAGTGTTTGTCGCTTAGAACGTCAAGTTTCTGTGACAAGGAAATTTTCGTGAAAAGCTAAGTGGGAGGACAATAGAACTTTGATAAGGTTATTGGACCTTATCTATATGTGCTGAGTTGCGCAGCGCTGGAAAGTGTCCCGGAAGCAGCAACAATGCTCATAGCTCACGTGCCTCAAAGGTTGTGGTCATAGAGATCTAAGTTCCTATTGAACCAAGTAGGCCGGGTAAACAATCAAATACTAAGATTTGAGAGTAAATCATTATTGTTTGATAATGATGAACCTACTACATGCAAAGAAGCGATGATGGGCCCTGACTCCTTCAGATAGCTTGAAGCCATAGAATCCGTGACAGTTTCATACACGAGAAATCATGTTTTTGAACTTGGAAGACCCTTTGGGAAAGTGTAAAACCTTTCAGTTGTATTTGGATCTATAAAGAAATAGACATGGATATTTCACATCTATGAAATATTTGACATGTCGGGAAAGATTTTACGACAATGTTCAAGGAGTTGACTATGACAAGATTTGATCTTTCATAGAGATATTTAGTCTAGATGGATTAATATAGCAAGCACTACATATAATTTTGGAATATGGTAGTTAATCAAATAAAAAAGTTCTTCTAATATAATGGTTACCTAGTATGTGTACATGACATCATCCAAAGGGTTTTGTTAATTCAAAGGATGCTAAAAGAGCGTGCAAACTTCTATGGTTGAAGTAAGCATCGCGGAGTTAGAATCTTCACCGTGATGAAATTGTTAAGAGAGTTTAATTTCATCGGAGACGATGAAGATGCTTAAATTTGCAAGAAATTAAGTGGGAGCGCTAAGACATATTTCTAATACATTATGTGAAAGACATTTTGTTGATTGGAAATGATGTATCGTTTATTGACATGGGTTAAGAATTTCATTTCAATGAAATACTTAGGCAAAACCCGAACATTAGGTATCAATTTCTATATGGATAGATTGAGACGCTAATATGGTTGTGCCAGAAGTACACAGATGAGATATTGAAAGAATTCAATATAGAAACAACAATAAAGGTTCTTGTCGCATGGAAAAGGACTCAATCAAAATTCAAGTATTTTGACACTTGGTGAGTAAAATCACAATAATATTTTTGATCAATCACACTATGATATGTACACATCCAGATATGTCCTATGCTCTAAATGTTATGAGCATATACCAGAATTACTCATAAGTTGATCATTGGACGATAGTAAGGATATTCTTATGATCTTTGGAAGAACTAAGAATATGTTATTTATATAGAAGTGACAAATAGATAGATAGTTCATTGTAAAGTATTACATTGGTACTAGTTTTGTCACAATATACAAACTAAGTTTATCTCAATTTAAACTATAGGTTGCACAATGTAATGCAAAGGAGATTCCATAACAGATTTTGATGAGTTCCAAACTTAAGACATTATGACAGATACTACAACAAATGGCTAAGTATATGACTGCTTGTAGAGGGAGTGTCCCAACCTTAATACAATATAAGGTGGAGTCCCCTGTGTTTACAATGCTAGTCCCTGGATCAATAGCTAGCATCCACAGTTTAGATGTAATATCAAGAAACAAAGGTCATAAATAATTTTATAACCAGGAATAACATAAATTTATTACATCTTTCATAGCTCATTTGGCTATTACATTACATTTGCAGCGGAATAACTATAGTCATGGGGTCCTTCATCTTCAAAGTGCCACAGGCAGATGTTGGTTGTAGACTTTGTAATCCTAATCAATCAATCTTCACTAAAATCAATCAAACCTACAACATTACAAGTTACAACCACAAGGGTCAATACATTTGAATTGTATTGGCAAGTTTCACTACTATGTGGAATATAAGTGGATCCTATCATTACATGCATTTTGGCTAAGTAGGGGTTAAAGCTCATTTGCAGAAAGCAATATTTATCCTATCTTTTTAAAAATGGTTTTGGTCCTTTGTCAAATCGCCTTTTCAAAATTCCTTGAACTCCTTGGTAAAAACTCAAGTGTTCAAGTCCTTGTCAAAAATCCCTTAAGTTACTTGGTAACCCCAAGTGCATCAAGTTTTATTAAAACCTCATGAGTTCCTTGGTAACCCCAAGTGCATCAAGTTTTATTAAAACCTCATGAGTTCCTTGGTAACCCCAAGTGCATCAAGTTTTATTAAAACCTCATGAGTTCCTTGGTAACCCCAAGTGTTCATGTTTTCATCAAAATCTCTTGAGTTCCTTGGTACCCCCAAGTACATCAAGTTTTATCAAAGTCTCTTGAGCTCCTTGGTAACCCCAAGTGCATCAAGTCTTTAAAAGTTTTCTTTTAGAAATTAGAATGTCGAGATCTCCCATAGCTTCAAACTTTAGTTGCTCAGTATTGTCCATAACCGGGGACACAGCTAAGTACTTAGATTTTATTATCTTCTGTAGAAGGAGTACACTTTACCCACATGTCACAATCCCATCCTTTTGCCACCAGTGGCCACTGGATTAGTGCTCACCAAGATGGAGTACCGGCAGATTGAGAATGTGACGAAGTCTTTCCAAAGAGTCCTCCCATGCACCATTGCTAGCTTGTCTTCAAGTACCCATGTAGGATTCCAGGTCCTCATGTCCAGTAGCCTGAAGACAATGCATGGGTCTTCCCAATGTAGTTGACTAAGCCAGAGCCATAATAGCATGTGGTTGCACACGAAAGCCACAATTGGAGAAACATGTTCAATCTCTAAGTTTCCTGGGTGGTTTCCTTTGGAGCACAACACAAAGAGATTGCCATAGACATGGTTACTTTTGTTGCCACCTTCTCCAATACTCAAAGTATCCTTGGCCACCCAGGTGGTTCATTGAGTCCTTGTTTTATTATGTAAAAACACAAGTCCTTTTCTCAACTTCATAAAATCTCAACATGTATCTCTTTTCAAAATATAGCATGGCTAAGCATGTATCAACTACAATGTTTTCACTAAGGTATATATAGGGAATCCTATTAGGATTTAGCATAGCATAAGTATAGAAATATCTTTTCATGCATGTTTCAAAATCCACTAAGTATAATGAAAATAGTAGGACTTTAGATGATAGTGTCACTTGCCTTTTTGGTAGGGAATGATGGTTCACTCCTTGATCTTGCTAGTCTCACACTTTTCTAACTTCTCTACAATCAATCAAGCAAACACAATATCAACTAGCATTCCAAACCCAAAATCAATCAACAATTCACACACACAAAACAATGGGATCTAAGTCATGCATGTAAGCATGCAAGAGGTGGTTCTATTTGCAAAGATGGTCTCCACTAGGCTTCTAAACTTTGTAAGGTTCAAAGTGGTCATTTTCCAAAGTGGCAAAGTCATTTGCAAAAAGGGTTTTGTCCAAAAACCATTTTTAAATCTTTTCATTATTTTATGTGGTGGAAAACATTTTTATCGAAGCAACAACTCTAGGTTGTTCACCAAATAAGTTATTGTTTCTCAAAACTTGGTGTTTAGGGTCAGTAGGTTTGATCCAAAACATTTTCCCAAAGTTTTTACTACAAAACATTTTCATAACAAAAACTATTATTTTTATTTGGCTAGAAATGAGCCAAACCAATTAATCCATCCTAAACTTTACCAAATTCATTTTCAAAACCATGGGTTGGTTCCTAGGGTCAGTAGGTTCACAACAAACCAATTTGCCAAGATTTCAAACTCAAAAACATTTTTGAATCATTTTTCTAATCTAAACAAGCACACAAATGTTTCTGCAAAAACAAACCATCTAACAGATACTATTTGCTAAAAAAATTCAACAGTTGGCTAGGGTTTGTTCCACTGATTCCAACGGTATAAAGTTTGTAATTTTTGGACGTGTGGATCAAAAGTTATAGGGTTTTCAAATTGCAACTCAAATCTGTTTTTCAAATTCTATTTTAAACAGAACTGGCCACGCGTCGCAATATTACTGGCTGGTACCGGTTCGCACGGATCGAGTGATGCGGACCATAGGATCTAATGTAGATCGAGCGGCGCAGAGGAATACGATACCTCTTCGCTTATATTCTATCACAGCCATACGATTTTGATCCAACGGACGCAAACATCAGGTCACCAACTGGCGGCGCTGCGCGGCGGTGGACGGCGGCGACGGTCAGGCAGCAGGCTAGCGGCAGTTCTTGGAAGCAAGAAAGACAGAGGGGGTGCTCACCGAGATTGCAGGAGGCTGGGGAAGCTCAACGTGTGGTCGACGAGGCAGGGGGCGCACGGGAACGGTGGCGATTGCTCGTCGGAGACGTCATCGGCGTCGGGTGGTTCTGTCCGCGGTCGAAGGCGACGCTGTAGATCACGCGGAGGCAAACCGAGGTTGTGGTCAGATGCAGAAGATCACGGAGATGACGCGAGCGTGAAGGAGAAAGCTTGGGGCGGTCTGGACTTACCGGAGGAGCTCGACGGAGAAGAGACAGACGGCGGCGAGGTCAGAGCTTGACGAAGGTGATGCTCTGGGGCGCCCGCGGTCGAACGAAGAGTACAGGCAGATGCGCCTGGGAGTGGTGAGTGTGTGTGTGCGTGGTCAATGAGACAAGGGGCGGCGCTGAGTCGCCGGAATTGGCACTGGACCTCGTCGGAGCAGAGGGTGGTTTCTGGCGAAATTTGTGTAGCCCGGTGGCGTGTTGGTTATGGCGACAGAGGGGAAAGGAGGAGAAGACGCAGGCGTTTTATCGTGCGTGGTCGCAGCGAGGTTTAAGGCACGACATTAAGGTGAATTGAACGCGGCTTTCAATGGCAGCAACAGCAGCGAGGTTTGGGGGGAGGGGGTCGCGGCGAAGAAGATGACCACGTGGCTGTGGGGTCTATCTGGCAGTGAGGGAGTGAGAGGGAGAAGAGGGCCACCAGTCATTGGCTCAGCGGGTTCTAAATCGAGTGCGAAACATTTTTCTTCGGGGAGGGAAAACTGGGCTGGTTCTCGGCCTTGCTGGGCTGCTGGTTGGGTTGAGTCTGGTTCCATTTTTTTCTTCCTGAAACCCTTTTCTTTTTCTAAATCTAATTTCTGTTTAGAAATTCAAACAAACAAACAATGTTCAAATCAATTCAAACAATCACCAAACTTTGCAACTAAGAATTTGGTTCTGTTCAGTAACATAAACCAAAATTCCAAAACCAAAATAATAATTTTTATTTTAGGGTCCATTATTAATTAAATAAATAGACCATTGTTATTAAATCAAATATGATTTGATTTATTTAAAAACCTCTTTTGAAATCTAAATATTTTCAAAACCAAATCAGTAGGTTTTCTTTGAGAATATAAAATACTTGGAAAACTTATTTTAAATAATTAAATAAGTTTTGATGTTTTGGAAATAGTAAAAACCTTTATTAATAAAACTTGGATATTAAATCCTTATTAATTTATTTTAAATAAACCTTTACTATTTTTATCAAAACATAATGTTTTATTTCAAAAGCTTGGCCAAGGTTTCAATTTGGCTCTATAAAATAATCTTTATTTATAAAACTTCTATTTCTTTTGGAAACCAAATCCTTTTATTTAAAAGGTCTAAAATAGTAATTCTAAAATATTTTATTTTCCTTTATTAAATGTTTATCTTTTTAAATCCCTTTAGGATTTTATTTGATCCAAATTGGTTTGAAGGTTTCCATTTGGATTCAAAAAGTTTCTTCTCACTCTGAAAATCAAACAAAGTTTTATTTTATTCATTTATTTTTCACATTACAAGATTTGGAAAATCTTGGGATGTGACAGGCTACCACCCTTAAAATAAATCTCGTCCCGAGATTTGGGGAGGCTAGGGTTACAAGTAGGCTCAAAACAACTAGGGTACTACCACCCTTAAAATTTTTCAAACAAAATTACATATTGGCCTTCTTAGGGTCCTGGGGAATCTTCTCTAAGCAAACATTTGCATTGTGTCCTTGGTTTCCACACTTGACTCATGGGCCAAGGTTGAGTTTCTCCATAGGCTTGTTCAACTTGTTCTTCATCTTTTCTGGACAGTTGCTTGCATAATGTCCTGGGTTCTTGCAATTGAAACAGTGGATGTCCTTGAGTTCTTTACGTGGCTCTTATGGACAAGTTGCTACATAATGGCCTAGCTCTTTGCAATTGTTGCATACCACTTGGCCAATCTCTTTATTCTTCTGATTCTTTGGACATTCACCGGAATAGTGTCCCATTTCCTTACACTTATGACATTGCACATGGCTTTTGTCTATCTTTTGCTTCTTGGGTTTCTTTGGTCCTTTGAATTGGGTTGTTTTGTTTGGAGGTAAGGTAGACTTGGATCCTTGCACTCCACCTTGTTTCCTTTGTTCCACAATGGAATAGATGGGGCATTGAATAGGGACATGGTTATTTCCTTCACATAGGTAGCAAGTAGCTTGAGAGGTGGAACATTGTCCAACAGGATGTTTCTCTTCACAGTTGGGGCATTGATCTCCATGCTCCTTGGAAGTATGATCCTTGTCTCCACAAATAATGCAAGCTGGGGATCCATCTAGAATAATATTTCTGTCATCCTTGTTGTCACAAACTCTTTTGGAATAGCTTTCTTCCATTTTGATCATTTGATCAGTCACCTTAAGCATCAGTTGGCCTTGAGTTTCCAAAAATCCTTGTAGTGTTGGATCTTCTCCACTAGTGTTGGCTATGAATTGAGCTGTCACTTGGTTCAACTGGTGTTGGGTTGCTATGAGCTCTTTCATGCTGTCCTCTTGGTTGGTGTTGGTGTCATCAACCTTAATGTTGGAGTCTCTTGGAGTAGTCATCTGTTTGGGTTGAAGGGAGATTAGAATAGGCAAGATATTTCTAAGGAATTAATTCTAATCACACACATTACAATTCACTCAAACAATGTGCATGCAATCACAAACCAAACATTTCACTCATACAACAAAATTCAAGTACATACTTAGGCAACAAAAATATTTTTGTTGCACCACATAAGTTGGTGTGTTTTGACTTATCTAAAATATAGTGGTCCATCTATATGGTTCACTTGTGATCTTTCCTTCCTTCATGATTCTTCTTCTATGAGATCATGGTTTCCTTGAGAAAAACTCTTGGTTACAATACTTCAAATGATGTAGGCTCCTTCTAACTTTTGCATTCCCTCAGTCTCTAAATCTTGAGTAAGATTTCCTTGTTTTACTTGTAGTCCTTAGTGGTATCCAAGTTGGGAGTCCTTGGTGAATATGCTGAAGATGTTGAAGTCATTAGAGTTGAAGAAGTTGAAGTCATTAGAGTTGAAGAAGTTGAAGAAGTCCTTTGCACATGGTGTAGTCTTTGGCCATGGGGTAGGTTTTTCCATCAAGTTGAAGTAGAAGAGATGTAGAGTTGAAACCAAAATGGCTGAGGAAAGAGTTTACAAGTGTTTTTGTAAATAAGTTTTTGGAACAAGTACAACTCCTATTTTTCTAAGGGTTTTTGTCCAATCCTAGGGTTTACAAATCCTACAGGCAACACAATGCTCTGATACCATCTGTAGAGGGAGTGTCCCAACCTTAATACAATATAAGGTGGAGTCCCCTGTGTTTACACAGCTAGTCCCTGGATCAATAGCTAGCATCCACAGTTTAGATGTAATATCAAGAAACAAAGGTCATAAATAACTTTATAACCAGGAATAACATAAGTTTATTACATCTTTCATAGCTCATTTGGCTATTACATTACATTTGCAGCGAGATAACTATAGTCATGGGGTCCTTCATCTTCAAAGTGCCACAGGCAGATGTTGGTTGTAGACTTTGTAATCCTAATCAATCAATCTTCACTAAAATCAATCAAACCTGCAACATTACAAGTTACAGCCACAAGGGTCAATACATTTGAATTGTATTGGCAAGTTTCACTACTATGTGGAATATAAGTGGATCCTATCATTACATGCATTTTGGCTAAGTAGGGTTTAAAGCTCATTTGCAGAAAGCAATATTTATCCTATCTTTTTAAAAATGGTTTTGGTCCTTTGTCAAATCGCCTTTTCAAAATTGCTTGAACTCCTTGGTAAAAACTCAAGTGTTCAAGTCCTTGTCAAAAATCCCTTGAGTTACTTGGTAACCCCAAGTGCATCAAGTTTTATTAAAACCTCATGAGTTCCTTGGTAACCCCAAGTGCATCAAGTTTTATTAAAACCTCATGAGTTCCTTGGTAACCCCAAGTGCATCAAGTTTTATTAAAACCTCATGAGTTCCTTGGTAACCCCAAGTGTTCATGTTTTCATCAAAATCTCTTGAGTTCCTTGGTACCCCCAAGTACATCAAGTTTTATCAAAGTCTCTTGAGCTCCTTGGTAACCCCAAGTGCATCAAGTCTTTAAAAGTTTTCTTTTAGAAATTAGAATGTCGAGATCTCCCATAGCTTCAAACTTTAGTTGCTCAGTATTGTCCATAACCGGGGACACGGCTAAGTACTTAGATTTTATTATCTTCTGCAGAAGGAGTACACTTTACCCACATGTCACAATCCCATCCTTTTTCCACCAGTGGCCACTGGATTAGTGCTCACCAAGATGGAGTACCGGCAGATTGAGAATGTGACGAAGTCTTTCCAAAGAGTCCTCCCATGCACCATTGCTAGCTTGTCTTCAAGTACCCATGTAGGATTCCAGGTCCTCATGTCCAGTAGACTGAAGACAATGCATGGGTCTTCCCAATGTAGTTGACTAAGCCAGAGCCATAATAGCATGTGGTTGCACACGAAAGCCATAATTGGAGAAACATGTTCAATCTCTAAGTTTCCTGGGTGGTTTCCTTTGGAGCACAACACAAAGAGATTGCCATAGAAATGGTTCCTTTTGTTGCCACCTTCTCCAATACTCAAAGTATCCTTGGCCACCCAGGTGGTTCATTGAGTCCTTGTTTTATTATGTAAAAACACAAGTCCTTTTCTCAACTTCATAAAATCTCAACATGTATCTCTTTTCAAAATATAGCATGGCTAAGCATGTATCAACTACAATGTTTTCACTAAGGTATATATAGGGAATCCTATTAGGATTTAGCATAGCATAAGTATAGAAATATATTTTCATGCATGTTTCAAAATCCACTAAGTATAATGAAAATAGTAGGACTTTAGATGATAGTGTCACTTGCCTTTTTGGTAGGGAATGATGGTTCACTCCTTGATCTTGCTAGTCTCACACTTTTCTAACTTCTCTACAATCAATCAAGCAAACACAATATCAACTAGCATTCCAAACCAAAAATCAATCAACAATTCACACACACAAAACAATGGGATCTAAGTCATGCATGTAAGCATGCAAGAGGTGTTTCTATTTGCAAAGATGGTCTCCACTAGGCTTCTAAACTTTTTAAGGTTCAAAGTGGTCATTTTCCAAAGTGGCAAAGTCATTTGCAAAAAGGGTTTTGTCCAAAAACCATTTTTAAATCCTTTCATTATTTTATGTGGTGGAAAACATTTTTATCGAAGCAACAACTCTAGGTTGTTCACCAAATAAGTTATTGTTTCTCAAAACTTGGTGTTTAGGGTCAGTAGGTTTGATCCAAAACATTTTCCCAAAGTTTTTACTACAAAACATTTTCATAACAAAAACTATTATTTTTATTTGGCTAGAAATGAGCCAAACCAATTAATCCATCCTAAACTTTACCAAATTCATTTTCAAAACCATGGGTTGGTTCCTAGGGTCAGTAGGTTCACAACAAACCAATTTGCCAAGATTTCAAACTCAAAAACATTTTTGAATCATTTTTCTAATCTAAACAAGCACACAAATGTTTCTGCAAAAACAAACCATCTAACAGATACTATTTGCTAAACAAATTCCACAGTTGGCTAGGATTTGTTCCACTGATTCCAACGGTATAAAGTTTGTAATTTTTGGACGTGTGGATCAAAAGTTATAGGGTTTTCAAATTGCAGCTCAAATCTGTTTTTCAAATTCTGTTTTAAACAGAACTGGCCACGCGTCGCAATATGACTGGCTGGTACCGGTTCGCACGGATCGAGTGATACGGACCGTAGGATCTAATGTAGATCGAGCGGCGCAAAGGCATACGATACCTCTTCGCTTATATTCTATCACAGCCATACGATTTTGATCAAACGGACGCAAACATCAGGTCACCAACTGGCGGCGCTGCGCGGCGGTGGACGGTGGCGACGGTCAGGTAGCAGGCTAGCGGAAGTTCCTGGAAGAAAGGAAGACAGAGGGGGTGCTCACCGAGATCGCAGGAGGCTGGGGAAGCTCACCGTGTGGTCGACGAGGCAGGGGGCGCACGGGAACGGTGGCGATTGCTCGTCGGAGACATCGTTGGCGTCGGGTGGTTCTGTCCGCGGTCAAAGGCGACGCTTTAGATCACGCGGAGGCAAACCGAGGTTGTGGTCAGATGCAGAAGATCACGGAGATGACGCGAGCGTGAAGGAGAAAGCTTGGGGCGGTCTGGACTTACCGGAGGAGCTCGACGGAGACGAGACAGACGGCGGCGAGGTCAGAGCTTGACGAAGGTGATACTCTGGGGCGCCCGCGGTCGAACGAAGAGTACAGGAAGATGCGCCTGGGAGTGGTGAGTGTGTGTGTGCGTGGTCAATGAGACAAGGGGCGGCGCTGAGTCACCGGAATTGGCACTGGACCTCGTCGGAGCAGAGGGTGGTTTCTGGCGAAATTTGTGTAGCCCGGTGGCGTGTTGGTTATGGCGATAGAGGGGAAAGGAGGAGAAGACGCAGGCGTTTTATCGTGCGTGGTCGCAGCGAGGTTTAAGGCACGACATTAAGCTGAATTGAACGCGGCTTTCAATGGCAGCAACGGCAGCGAGGTTTGGGGGGAGGGGGTCGCGGCGAAGAAGATGACCACGTGGCTGTGGGGTCTATCTGGCAGTGAGGGAGTGAGAGGGAGAAGAGGGCCACCAGTCATTGGCTCAGCGGGTTCTGAATCGAGTGCGAAACGTTTTTCTTCGGGGAGGGAAAACTGGGCTGGTTCTCGGCCTTGCTGGGCTGCTGGTTGGGTTGAGTCTGGTTCCATTTTTTTCTTCCTGAAACCCTTTTCTTTTTCTAAATCTAATTTCTGTTTAGAAATTCAAACAAACAAACAATGTTCAAATCAATTCAAACAATCACCAAACTTTGCAACTAAGAATTTGGTTCTGTTCAGTAACATAAACCAAAATTCCAAAACCAAAATAATAATTTTTATTTTAGGGTCCATTATTAATTAAATAAATAGACCATTGTTATTAAATCAAATATGATTTGATTTATTTAAAAACATCTTTTGAAATCTAAATATTTTCAAAACCAAATCAGTAGGTTTTCTTTGAGAATATAAAATACTTGGAAAACTTATTTTAAATAATTAAATAAGTTTTGATGTTTTGGAAATAGTAAAAACCTTTATTAATAAAACTTGGATATTAAATCCTTATTAATTTATTTTAAATAAACCTTTACTATTTTTATCAAAACATAATGTTTTATTTCAAAAGCTTGGCCAAGGTTTCAATTTGGCTCTATAAAATAATCTTTATTTATAAAACTTCTATTTCTTTTGGAAACCAAATCCTTTTATTTAAAAGGTCTAAAATAGTAATTCTAAAATATTTTATTTTCCTTTATTAAATGTTTATCTTTTTAAATCCCTTTAGGATTTTATTTGATCCAAATTGGTTTGAAGGTTTCCATTTGGATTCAAAAAGTTTCTTCTCACTCTGAAAATCAAACAAAGTTTTATTTTATTCATTTATTTTTCACATTACAAGATTTGGAAAATCTTGGGATGTGACACTGCTATTGTAGCATCAAAAGAGGGCATTTGTATCAAGTAGTTTGTTATCAAACTAGGTGTGGTTCACAACGGGCTTGTACTATGAAGATATATTGTACGACAATTGTACCAACATGATTTAACCCCAAGGAACTAAAGGTCTCACCAAAGGACCAAATTTATACAATGCCATCTCATCGGAGAATGAGTCATGCGTAGAGACGCAAAGACATGCAAATTCACATGGACCTGAAAGTGTTAGGTCTAAAGATTATGTTTACCACTAGCAATCATGTATATACAACACCAGAAAGCCATATGTGTTGAATGCACAAGTTTTTCCAAACTAGATTATTGACTGTAGTGCAAGTGGGAGACAATTGGAGGTATGCCAAAGAGGCAATAATAAAGTGGTTATTATTATATCTTTGTGTTTATGATAAATGTTTGCATCCCATGTTATAATTGTATTAACAAGAAACATTAATACTTGTGTGTTTTGTAAACATTAAAGAGTCCCAAGTAAGCCTCTTGTTAAACTAGCTTGTTGATTAATAGATGATCATGGTTTCCTGATCATGAACATTAGATGTTATTAATAACAAGATCATATCATTAGGAGAATTATGTGATGGACACACACCCATAGTAAGCATAGCATAAGATCAAGTCATTAAGTTTGTTTTGATACATGCTTTCAAATACATAGTAACCTAATCCTTTGACCATGAGATCATGTTAATCACTAACACCGGATGAATGCTTTGATGACATCAAATGCCACTTCGTAACTGGGTGGTTATAAAGGTGCATTGGGTATTCTGAAAGTATGTGTTGAAGCGCATGGATCAGGAGTGGGATTTGTCCATCCAAATGATGGATAGATATACTCTAGATCCTCTTGGTGGAATGTCATCCAATTGGCTTGCAAGCATGTTATTAGGTCACAAGGGATGTCATATCACAGTACGAGTAAAGAGTACTTATCGGTAACGAGGTTGAACTAGATATGGAGATACCAATGATTAAACCTCGGATAAGTAAAGTATCACGCGACAAAGGGAATCAGTATCGTATGTAAATGGTTCTTTCAATCACTAAGTCATCGTTGAATATGTGGGAGCCATTATGGATCTCCAGGTCCCGGTGTTGGTTATTGATTGGAGAGGTGTCTCAACCATGTCTGCATAGTTCGCGAACCATAGGGTGACACACTTAAGGTTCGATGTTGTTTAAGTAGATATGAAATGTGAGTTGGAGACCGAATATTGTTCGGAGTCTCGGATTGGATCCAGGACATCACGAGGAGGTCAGGGGTGGTTCGGAGAATAAGATTCACATAATGGAAGTCATCTTCCGAGGTTCGGGAAAAGTTTCAGTATTTTGACCGAAGCTTCTAGAAGGTTCTAGATGGCCATCAGTGGGCCCACCACTCCGGGAGGGGCCACATGGGTTAAGGGAATGATACGGGGCCCCATGGGCTAGCCGCACCAAACCCAAGAAGCCCAACCATCCAACCCCAAAGGGATAAGGGCAAAACCCAAGAAAATAGGGGATATGACTTGGGGGAGGAAAGTTTCCACCTCCCCTTGCGCCAGCACTATGAAGAGTGGGCCAAGGGGGCAACCCTAGCCGCACCCCCCTCTATATATAGAGGGGAGGGTTGGCCGTCCCCTTTGCCCTCTCTCCCAACCCTAGCCGCCACCTCTCCTCCTTCCTCCTTCTTCCTGCTCCGGCTTAGGCGAAGCCCTGCAGGAATTTATCCTCCTCCACCACCACCACGCCGTCATGATGCTGGAATTCCGAGGGGATCTACAACCTCCGATGCCCGATGGAACGGGGAGCGGAAGGTCTTTATCGACTCTGTACGTGTGACCGAGTGTGGAAGAGCTTCCGGATCGCAATGCCGGAAGGATCATCATCATCAACCACGATATTAGATCTCGTTAAGGCTTTGGATCTTCGAGGGTTAGTTCTCATCTATCTTGTTGCACCTATCTTGTAAATTACATCTCGGATTTTTTATAGATTGGATCTTGGTTTTATTCGTTATTGCGATAGAATTTTTTTTCTATGCTACGAACCCTACATCGGTACTGACCGAAGGAACGATGACATCTTTTTTTTCAAAATGACAGGATTCTGATTTTTTTTTTTTAAATTGGACGACGTACATGTTTTTTTAGGATAGACTAGTTGAATGACCATGCGTTGCTATGGGTTCTCAATTTTTCTTCTTCATACGAAGAAAACACGAAGTCACACCAAGTACGACATGTAATGAACCCCATAATAGCCAAAGATCATAACCCATTGATTCATCGCTGCATCTTCAACCATCATAGAATAGAGATCTCTTTTATAGTAGATTCTTTCCTATAAAGATGGCACTTGGAACAGACATTCTATTTCCAGTTCTTTCTAGTTTCTCGTTATCTCAAACCAAATTGGACTTACTTATTGGGGTATCATCACACCTGATGTTGATACTATTATGACTTCCAAGTAGATTCGACAACCATTTTATTTTTCTAGCAGATGTCCATTTAGTCGTACCAATATATGGAGGGATTACCTGAATTAGTTGGTTGTTGCCTGCATTACGCTCACCACATATGCATTCAGAGGTGGTGCAATGATAAGGGAGACACCATATGTGAGCATTTCTGGAACTGCATTATCATAACCAACCATTCTCAACCGATACAAGAAAGAAGCAGACAAATTTAGCTTGCCCTTTTTCATCCTAGTAAGCGGTTACTTATGCTTATGCTTAAATTTTTTAGTTCACAGATATTCCATGAAAGACGATGAAAAAATCACCATCAGTCTTTAGTGCCAAAACATTGTGCACCGGTTTGTTGACTAATAGTTTTGTTGTCTCTGCTCCTCATGGCATAACAGTTTAATTTTTTTCGGATTGGAAGAAACGAAATTAGCTTCAAGTGTCATTTTGGTTCTTTAGACCCATCCTAACATTTTGATATAAGAAAGGGCAATCTAACATCATACCCCTCTTCTCGTTGCAGGAGAGTTGTAGAAATACCAGAGAATATCAATGTTGAAGAAAACATTTCGCAAACAGCAGATCATGATGCTGGCACATCAAGATTTGATTCTTAAGGTTCCTGTAACACCCGAAAAATATTAATGAGGATCAAATTCTAATTAACCAAGATTAGGGTTAA
Organism: Avena sativa; assembly: GCA_916181665.1. Lineage (NCBI taxonomy): Eukaryota > Viridiplantae > Streptophyta > Magnoliopsida > Poales > Poaceae > Avena > Avena sativa. Next base: position 176,622,163 of record OV702284.1, on the reverse strand, counting down.
CAAAAGATTTTACTAATTAAATTCAAATCTTAATGCTTGTGTGTATGAATGCTTGCAATTCCATGTTTGATTGTTGTAAATGATGAGAAATGGTTTAAAGATCAAAACCATATCATCTAGGTCATTTCCAAACCAGATCAAAACAAAAGAAATTCAAACTATGAAGCATATGACCTAATGGTCATTTTTGCCAAAGTTAACCACTAGCTCACTTTGAGCATCTCTAGAAACAAATCTCAAATATAAACATTTATATTTCTTTTCTCCCCTTGCTAGACATAGTGACACTAAGCACAATGGAGCTTTCAAACCTTGCAGAAACATTTTCAAATCCTTTTGAGAGACAATTCAAAATTGAATCTATCTTATGTATGAAAATAGCCCTTTTTGGAAAAACACCTCAAACCTTGACCACTTAGCAAACCATTGCACCCAGAGACTACCAAGATTAGTACCAGAATACCCACCAAAAATCACTGGAAAATGTAATGGTTTAGTTCTTGCGGCCATTAGATCGAACACCTGGTGATCATAGTACAAACTCAACCACTATACATTGTTTTGATCAAACCTTGGATCATCTTTGTGCCCTCACCGAGCTCACACGTCATGCCCTTAACTCCCCCAGTACCAGCCCGTGCAAAGAAGCTCTCTAACTCGATCAATTGAGCAGTGCAAAATTGTACCCGAGATCACCGTGCCATCCCGAAGCGGAGACGCCGCCACAGACAGTGCCGCCCTCACCCACGATGTCTAGGAGGTAGCTCTGAACTCACCGCCTCTGCTTGTGCACGCCTTGACCAAAGGCCGCTCGAGGAGACGCCAGCAAAGTCATGCCCATTTAACACCAGACCATGTCGGTCGCCGCGCAAAAGAGCTAAGCAATCCCCTGTGCACACGCCGCGCCTCTCTCTCACCTTGCGCCATTACGTTCGCCATGACTCCAGCAAGCGCCCAGACATGCCTGTTTGACCACGCGATCGTCGTGACCACCGTACACCGTGACGAATGCCGACGGTACTGCCGCAGAGCATGGATGATCTAGAATGATTTAGACCGCGCCTCGCCGTGCGACTCTGCGTATGACGATCGCCCTGAAGCACCGTGTCGACCTATAGCCTTGGCCATTCCTATAGCTCACTTTAACTGCATCGTCGGAGAGCCCGAGCCATGCTGCCGTGTCCCCTTCGTTGCAGTATAAATAGAGCCCTCCCCTAACTTCAAAACGCACACAAGTCCACTCCTCTCTCACCTAGAAACCTCTCTGACCCAACCCTAGAGCAAGGTGAGCACCACCCCGCCGGAATTTCACTAGAGTTCGCCGCTGCAGTGGAGAAAGGGAACCAGCGCTAGGACCCGCCCCAGGAGCTATCGCGACCATCGTTCGAACCACCATCATCGACTTGTTCGTTCGCTCCCTTCGCATGACCTAGCTGGAGCCCTGGTAAGCCCATGACAACCCCCGCCGTAGCGCTAGGGTTCTGTCTCGCGCGAGCCCTGCGATGGAGACGACGATGCTCAGCCATTGATCGTGCTCTAATCCCAAGGCCTAGATTAGCTAATACCGCTTCGCGTTAGATGAGCCACTAACAAGTGGGACCAGCCCCGGAGCAGCCCGCTGCACGTGCGTTGCGTAGTTGGGCCAGCCCTTTATCATTCTCGCGCGTAGCCCATCGATTCAAATTTAGATTTGTCTTTTATTTGAAAATCCCATACTATAGGTAACTTTAAAAATCAATTCAGGAAGATTTACTAAACCAAATTGAATGAATCCAATTTTGTTTGAAAGTAGATGAAAATATCTAATCACTCCCATTGGATTCAAATAGTTTGAAACTATAGATCACCCTTGGTAAAAATAGCAAGACAGTAGCTTTTTCAACTTCAAACATTTTTCAAAATTCAACCATAAGTGATTTTGAGTTGATTCCAACTCTCAAAAATCACATTTGACAAGACCGCTCTAAATATGTAAATATATACATACTTACATACAGTAGTCCTAGACCAAAATTAAAGAATGGCTTTATAGTCATTTCTAGTCCCTAAAATATTATTAAATAGTAATGTTAAGCTTTGTAAATTAGGCCAACCACTTTAAATCACATTCTCAAGTATTAGAATATATGGTGATGACATGTGTCAATATGATCCCATATTTGAATTGGATAATATTAAATCTTAAGTAACTTTTCAATTAGTAGAAATTACTTTCTAAAAATAAGATAAATAAAATCTTGCCACCCCTTTTTCTTGTAAGATAGAGATGATGCTAGATCATCTAGTGTGGACCTTTGTGTGATAAATATAAGTAGTTAAGTATTGTTTGGTGGTTGTGTACCTCGTATTTATTTATAGACGCTAGCGTCAATCCGGGCTACGAGGAGGAAGAATTCTACGAAGACGAGGAAGAGAACTTCGACCACCGTACCAACCAAGGCAAGCAATACTAAGCATGCTAGACCATTGAAGCATTATTATGCTTACCTTTAGTATATCATGATTGAGCATACCATTTTCCCAGTTTTACTTGCAAGCCTTTACTTTTCTTTCTTTTATTAAAGTTGTTCAAGTAGTAATTAATTGGTGACCTATGGAAGATTAGGAAGGATGCCATCAAGAGCTTGGAACTTGGTGTAGGTAGTTACACTAGTTTGGTACCCCTTAGATAGTGACACCCCTATTGATAGAAGCTAGTGCTAAATGAATCTTGATCACTATAGATGGGAACAAATGATTATGAAAACCTTGGAATGATGGATCATTCTATTGAAATGTTTTGACATGTGTTATGGACACTATGACTTGAAGATGATGACAAGCGAAGAATGTGACTTGACTTTGATAAAAACTGATGGTTGGATTCGGATGCGATACCATTCCAATTTTACCATACAACCACAATACCTGAATTTGGGTAGGGCTTGACTGGAAGTTTATGTGTCTTAGTATGGGTTCCCTCGCAGAACAAGGTGAGCTGAGGATATCTTGTGAATGTGATTATCCACCTATGTAGTTACCAAGATGACGGATGGTCATGGTTGGGAGGCCAAACTCATGGGGGAGGTGCCTATACTAGGGTGTGTAATTGAAAGGTTATGATTGATTATCCGCATACCAAGTATGATGATTTAGGATTATTCCTGACGGATGTATCGAATGTTGTGGTGAAAGTGTACCCCCTCTGCAGAGTGTCAAACTATTCGAATAGCCGCGTCCGCGGTTATGGACAGTTGGATGGCCATACTGTTACGTTGTCAGATGTTTTACAAAAGGACTCGTGACCTGAAAGATGACTTTTACTTGAGCCCACAAGTGGTGGAGATGAAGCTAGGTTCCCATTTAAGTAATCTAGACACCTAAAGTTAGGACTTTACCACTAAGTACCTATGAAATAAAATTGGCTTGTGGCAAACAAACCTAGAGCTTAGGATTCCTATTACACTGGTCTTATTGCTTTAGTAATAGTTTGTGAGTACTTCAAAGTACTCATGGGTTTGTCCCTGGCTATTCCCATGGCCAAACTATGAACGAGACTACGAGGAGGATGGAAAGCAGGACGCTTACGATAACTAGGATCATCTCCCATCGTCAGCATTGCCTGTGACCCTGAAGATGGAGCCTTAACTACGCTACTAATAGTTTTATTTCCGCTACTTTGATTGTAATCAGACCTAATCATGAGATCAACTATTTGTAAAACTATTATGGTTTGTAATGGATGATGTACTGTCTACCAATCTATTATGTCTCGCAAAAATGGTAATCCTAGGATTGCGATGTACGGCATAACAGGCATCTGGGATTAAAAATCCGGGTGTTGACAAGTTGGTATCAGAGCCATCCTGACCATAGGAGACCCTAGTTAGCATGGACGTCGGGAAAACTTAATTTCCAAAACAAAGAAAGTGATTATCTATGAAAACCTATTCTCACTCTTATCCTTGAAAATTCTTTCCAGAAGAGAGTCATATCTTCATCAAAAAAATTGCAACCATACATAAAATTTGGCACACTTGATCACTTCTCTAACTGACTCCTCTCAAATTGCTTATAGATAGACTACACCTATAGCAAGTTTTATCAGTTGGACAACGAAGGAAACCTCATGTTTGAGAGTGACCTTAGTCAGCTTGCGGAATTTCTAGAGCGCCCGCATCCAGAGTTTTATAGAGCTCAACTCCATGATCACCCCGGAGGGGAGCTGCAGTGGCTGATAGTTGCAGATCTGCGAGGAAAAATGGAGCCACCTACATCTGAGAAGATCCAATTCAGCATCCAGGAGAACAATTGGATAGTTGGATCGGCAAGAGCAATGCAGAAAGCACTTGCCCGACTATGTGGGAAGAATATCAACAAGATTATCGGCACCCGCTTCGCTCATTTTGCTAGAAGTGACTCCGATGGAGAACCCTTGGACCTGCCAGGCCACCCTGAGTTAGGGCACCATGTGGACCATCTTGCCTTCATGCTTCATGAGAATCAGAAAGAGATGGACAACACTCCTGATGGCGCCAACAAGAAGCAACTTGCTGCCGCCAAGAAGGACCAGACCTTCACCATTCTCGTGAAGGAGCGCAAGTCACTTTGCCGTCTACGTGACAAGAAGGATCGCATCATTTCTTGCCTTCGTCACAAAGTTTCATCCTTGGAAGAGACCATCCATGAGCGAGACATGCAGCTTGAGGAGAGGGAGAACGAAGGGGAAGATATTCTTGGAGATCCCTACTCGTACCTCAGTGGTGATGATTACTACTTGGAGGACATGGATCAGGAGTTACACACTCATGACGAGGACCGCGACTTCATTGATGATGAAGAGGCCACCGGTTTTGATGAATAGTAGCACCCGAGCACTATCATAGGTGTGAGTTGTATCCGGTCCCATTGAATCGTTGCTTGGCAGAATGGTTCTTCAAACCATCTGCATAGTTTTTGTGATGTGTTGTTTGGAATGTGTGGTTTGTATGTGTGGTGGAATGAATGAGAATGAGTTGTTGGCTTTCAAACCATATCCTTACTCAAAGATTAAAAGCTTTAAAACCAAACCCATAAACCTCAAATCTTGCAAATGTTAGTAGCCGATCGAGAAGCCGGTAGAACCGAGCGTCAAGCCAATCTAGCCACTCTTCAACAGATCGCCCAACTGGCACATGATAACCAAGGTCATGGAAATCAGGATCATCATGGATCCAAACTTAAGAACTTCCAGAACACCAATCCCCCATCTTTAGCAAATCTAAAGAGCCTCTAGATGCTGATGACTGGCTGCAAACCATGGAGAATAACTTAGAAGTTGCCGGAGTAGATGAGGCAGAGAAAGTACTATTTGCCACCCACTATTTGGTAGGTTCTGCGAGAGCATGGTGGAATAGCACATGTACCATGAATGGAGGACAGATGATGACTTGGGAGGAATTCAAACTCATGTTCAGCGGAACCCATGTGCCACCAGGTTTGATTCTGAGGATGAGGGATGAATTCAAGGAGTTGAAGCAAGGAAGGATGACCGTGGTAGAGTACCGTGACAGATTTCTATCTCTGTCTAGGTATGCCCCTGATGAGATTGGTACTGAAGCCAAGAATAAGGAGATATACCTAAATGGTCTTCGCGATAAGATGCAGACAGTGCTAGTCAATATCCCGTTTGCTGATCTAGAAGCTTTTGTGGATTCAAAAATCCAGATGGAAGGAAAGATCAACCAAGCTATTGAGAACCATAAGCGTTGTATGATGCATCAACCTGGACCCCACCATACCCCAAAGTATCGCCCTATCTCGTCTGTTGGATTTGCACCAAGGACCAATAAGGCACTGATGTCACGCCCAAACTTTCCCAATCATAGTGGAGGAAACCCGAGGCCCAGAGGCAACAACCATTACCACAACGGCAACCCCAATAACTTCAACCGTGCACCGCCAAGGCCCACCAACACCAATCACAATACTGCCCTAAGGACTAGAAGTAATGTCGTACCCGTTGAAGGGAAGGACAAGTCAATGATCACCTAATTTGAGTGTGGAGTGATGGTTCACTATTCCAATGACTGCCCCAAGAAGATTGCTGCAGCACCCAATGTTACTGCATCTGCCCAGCAGCAGTGTCGTGTCCAACCTGGAAAGAGATTCTCCCTAGGCAACCCGAACAATTGTACCGGCCGTATGATCCACATGAATGCTGAAGAAGCCCAGGAAGCTCCAGATGTCGTGTTGGGTATGTTTTCTATTAATTCAGTACTTGCAAGAGTGTTTTTTGATTCTGGAGCATCACACTCATTTGTTACGGAAGAATTTGCATGCACTAGTAAGATTCAACCAACCAATTTGAAGCATGTTATGATAGTTCAAATACCTGGGTCAACTACCAAATCGAGAAAAAAATTGCAAGGCCGTACCTATCAGAATTCATGGAATAGATTTCTATGCCAATCTAATAGTACTCAGAACAAAAGGTTTGGAAGTAGTACTAGGAATGGATTGGATGTCAAAACATCAAGGACTCATAGATTGTGCCAAGAAATCCATAACCATGACTAGTAGCACGGAGTATCAGTTGAGCATGTGTCCGAGACACTTCCCCGTCAATTCAAGTGCAACAATATTTTAGCCCAACCAACCCTAGACCAAGTCAGAGTAGTCTATGAATACCCGATGTGTTCCCAGATGAATTGCCCGGTATGCCCCCGGATCGAGATATCGAGTTTATCATTGAACTAATCCCTAGAACAGGACACATAGCTCAAAACCCTATAGTATGAACCCATCAGAATTAGTGGAGCTCAAGAAGCAACTTGATGACATGATTAGCAAAGATCTTATTCAACCAAGTGCATCACCATGGAGATCACCTGTTTTGTTTGTGGATAAGAAAGATGGTGCCACCGGTTTATGTATGGATTACCGGAAGTTGACTGACATCACCACCAAGAACAAGTACCCATTGCCAAAGACAGAATATTTGTTTGACTAGTTGACTGGTGCCAGAGTGTTTTATAATATTGATCTTAGAACTGGTTATCACCAACTAAAAATTCACGCAATGGATATTCCAAAGACTGCCTTCACTACTCGATATGGATTGTATGAGTACAAGGTCATGTCTTTTGGATTAACCAATTCCCCCGCTTATTTCATGAATCTCATGAATAAGATTTTCATGAACTTCTTGGATAATTTTGTCGTTGTTTTCATCGATGACATTCTAATCTACTCCAAATCGGAAGAAGAACATGAACATCACCTAAGAATCATCCTTGGACCCTTAGAGAGCATCAGTTTTATGCCAAGTTTAGCAAGTGTGAATTCTGGTTAAAGGAAGTAGGATTCCTAGGACATATCTTGTCAGCCGGAGGAGTTGTCGTTGACCCTGCCAAGATTAAGGATGTTGAAGAATGGAGAGCCCCAACCACTCAAACAGAAGTTCGCGCATTTCTTGGATTAGCGGGATATTACCGCAAGTTTGTTGAAGGATTTCAAGCATCGCCCGGTCGATGACTCGGTTATTAAAGAAAGATCAGAGGTTCGAATGGACGGACAAATGTGAAGCAAGTTTTCAAGAGATCAAGAATAGATTGATTTCATCCCCAATTTTGATCATGCTAGATATCACGAAGCCCTTTGACGTATATTATGATGCATACAAGATTGGCCTCGAATGTGTGTTGATGCAGGAAGGCAAAGTAATATCCCATCTATCCCGACAACTAAAGCAACATGAGCAGAATTACCCTACCCATGACTTAGAGTTAGCCGACATAGTTTTAGCCTTGAAGACATGGCGTCATTACCTCATGGGTAATCTCTGTGGGATTTATTCATATCACAAGAGTTTGAAGTATATTTTTACTCAAAAGGAGTTGAATATGAGGCAAAGGAGATGGATAGAGTTAATCAAGGATTATGACCTTGACATTCACTACCACCCCGGCAAGGCCAATGTGGTAGCGGATGCTCTGAGTAGACTGCCGTGTAGATTGAACACCATGATTCTGAAAGAGCAACCAAGTTTGCATAAGGAGTTGGAAAATTTCAGAATGGAGCTAGTTAGCGAAGGATTCCTAGCTATTATTGAACTTCAACCCACCTTGATAGATCAGATAAAGGAAGCTTAGAAAGGAAATGCCAGTATCGACGGAATTAAGCATTGTATCAGTACAAGGAAGGTACCCGGATTCACAGAGGATGAAAAAGGAGTTCTATGGTATAAAGGAAGAATCTGTGTGCCAGCAGACTCAGAGTTGAAACAAGCTATTTTGCAAGAAGCCCATGATACTCTTTATTCTATCCATCCGGGAGGAACGAAGATGTATCAGGATTTGAAGGAGCAATTTTGGTGGCATAAAATGAAGAGAGAAGTCGGAAGCTACATAGCCAAATGTGATATCTGTCAGAGAGTCAAAGTGGAACATCAGCGACCCACAGCACTTTTGCAACCACTTCAAATTCCAAACTCGAAATGGGATTCAGTTGGAGTGGATTTCATCACCGGTTTGCCTACATATAGTAGGGGAAATGATTCTATTTAATTCATAGTGGATAGACTTTCCAAAGTAGCTCATTTCCTACCAGCCAAGACCACTTATCAGAGCTTGAAGCTAGCAGAGTTGTACATTGCTAGGATAGTCAGTCTGCATGGAATCCCCAAGAACATTGTGTCGGATCGAGGATCCCAGTTTACCTCAAGATTTTGGAAGAAAGTCCAAGAAGGTTTAGGAACCAAACTGAACTTTGATACGTCGGAAATGTATCTATAATTTTTTATGTTCCATGCTCGTTTAGTATCTACTTTGCTTTGCTTTTTCTACACTTTGAGGTGTTTTTATATGTTTTATGGTACTATCCTATTAACAAGATGCCACAGTGCTAGTTGTCTATTTTCTTCTGTCTTTGGTTCCATAAAAGGCAGAAAATCAATATTCTTGGAATTGGACGGGACAAAAGCCAAAGTCAATATTTTACTAGAAGGAACACAGAGTCCGGAGGGCAAACAAAGTGGAGCCACGAGGCGACCACACCTGGTGGTGCGGCCAGGGGCACGCCAGCCCTAGGTGTGGCCCCCTCGGGCGCCCTCCTTCCTTGCCCTTTCGCCTATAAAGTCACCCTGATGCAGAAACCCTAAACACCCGATCAGATATCCACGAAACAGTCTATAGCCGCTGCCACCATCGTCCCTAGATCGGGAGGATCTAAATCTCTTCCTGGCACCCTACCGGAGGGGAGAGATCATCCTGGAGGCCTTCTTCATCACCTTGCCAGCCTCCGGTATGATGCGTTAGTAGTTCACCCTTGGACTAAGGGTCCATACAGTAGCTAGATGGTTGTTTCTCCTCCTTTGCACTATCATGTTTAGATCTTGTGAGCTCCGTTCATGATCAAGATCATCTATTTGTAATCATACATGTTGTGTTTGCGGGGTTCTGATGGATATTGAGATACTATGTTAGATTGATTAATGGTTTTGTCTTATTGATTCTATCATGTTTGTGTTGTTTGTGATCTTGCATGCTCGATAGTGGGTTCATGCCTCTATTTAATCTAAGGGAAGTGACATAAATCTCTAAGGTTGTAGATGTGTTGTTGCTACTAGGGAGAAAACAACGGTCTCTTGTTCATGGAACAAGTGGATTGTTTACCTTACGCACTTTTCTTAAAGCAATTATCCGTTGCTTGCAACTTAATACTGTAGCGGGTTCGGATGATAACCTGGAGCTGGATTACTAGTCATAGATGCAGTTGGATGGCGGTCTATGTATCTTGTTGTATTGACCAATCAAATATCATAGGATCATGAATGTCTAGTATTGCATTGTTATGACTTGCTTAGTCATGTCAATTTCCCTACTCTAATTTGTTTACCCAGCATGACATGTTTGTTTATCTCAAGTAGAACACCTCTAGTGAACTATGGACCCCGGTCCAATCTTTACCATTGATACATCTTTCACTGCTCTGTTTACCTTTCTCCAAACCACCATTACCTTCCACATCATACCATATAGTTAATCCTTTGTTTTCAGCAAACCGGTGAGATTGACAACCTCACTGTTCATTGGGGCAAAGTCTTGAGTTTGTGTTGTGCAGGTTTCCATGTTGCTATCAACACCTTTGAGTTGTTTCCTTCCTCCTATTGGTTCAATAACCTTTGTTTCTTATTGAGGGAAGACTTGCTGTTATGCTCATCACACCTTCTCTTGGGGACTCCCAACGAAGCTCTATATTGATCTGAGCCACCATCAATATTTTATGGCGCCATTGCTGGGGAGGATAAGGACAGCTTCACAAGGGGAGTCCTTCACAACCTTTCTCTTTACTTTGTTTTTGTTTTGCTTAGTTTCTTTTACTTGGTTTTGTTTTCCTATTTTTGTCAAAAAATCCAAAAAAATTAGTTTCGTTTGGTTTGCTTTCTCCTATCCAAAACAAAAAAAAATAGTTCCTACTCTAGTTGCTACCATGTCTGGTTTTGGTCCAATCCCTGTGTCACCTATGGAAAGGATCTTTACTTTCAAGCAAGAAAGTGAAGAGAGTTTCAAAGAAGCTTGGTTTAGAATCTCTGATTTACAAACAAAAACTGAGCCTAAGATGTGTGATACGTCGTAAACATATCAATAATTTTTGATGCTCCATGCTTGTTTTGTATCAACTTTGTCTTATGTTTTGTCTACACATTGAGGTATTTTTATACACTTTCTAGAACTAACCTATTGACAAGATTCCATAGTGCTAGTTGCCCGTTTTCTGCTGTTTTTGGTTTCAGAAAGCTAAAAAATGAATATTCTCAGAATTGGACGGGACAAAAGCCAAAGTTCATATTTTTCCTGAACGATATGGAAAATCGAAGACGAGACGGAGGAGGACAGCAGGGTGGCCACAACCTAGGTGGGCACAGGTCCCACCCTGGCCGCGCCTACAGGGGGTGTGGGCCCCTTCGCCCTCCACCGACCTTGCCTCCTTCGCCTATAAGAAGACCCCGACTCAGAAACCCGAAAGAGTCGACTAGAAAGCCACGAGAAGTTCTGCAGCACTGCCGCCATCGAAGGGAAGATTCAGAGGACATAAAGTCTCTATTTTGGCACCCTACCGGGACGGGGAAGTGCCCCCGGAGCCATCTCCATCGATCTCCATCGCCATCTTCATCACCGTTGCTGATTCCCATGAAAAGGATGGAGTAGTTCTTTCTCGAGGCTAAGGGCTCTACATGTAGCTATGTGTTCATATCTCTCTCTATGCATGATCATGTTGTGATCATGAGCTTTGTAATCAAGTAGATCTGCTCTGCTACTTAAGTGCTTTAATAGATCTCTGCTCTCCCCATGTGTGTGAAAGTGACAGCGTGCACACCATGGTGGCACTTAGGCTGGAGTCTACATGTCAACACCCAGATTTTTAATCCCAGATGCCTGTTATGCCATACATCGCAATCCCAGGATTACCATTTTTGCGAGACATAACAGAATTGGATACCACAGTACATCATCCATTACAAACCGTACATAAGTTCTTACACAAATAGGGATCTCATGATCCAGTTCTTAATACAACTTCAAGCAGCGGAATACGTAATAATAACGGTAGCAGAGGCGAAGCTCCATCTTCGGGGTCACAGGCAATGCTGACGATGGGAGATTATCCTAGTTGTCGTAACCTTCCTGGGGTCCATCTTCCAGGTACTCCTCTTCATAGTCTAGCCATGGGAATAGCCAGGGACAAATCCATGAGTACTCTTTAAGTACTCGCAAACTAATACTAACAAGTGAAAGCGGTTTTTGATAATAGGACACTAAGCTCTAGGGTTGTTTTGCAAAAGCCAGATTTATCTCTACTAAGCTGAGATGCAAGAGAAGCTAGTCACAAAATTATAACTTCTAATTAGGAACTTGTATTTCATATCACAACCCTGTTGTGGTCAAGTCAAAGTCTCAATTCATTTCACAAGTCTTTTGAAAACATCTGACGGGGGAACAATATGGCCACTCCAACTGTCCATAACCGCGAACGCGGCTATTCGAATAGTTTGACACTCTGCAGAGATTGTACACTTTCACCACAATATTCGATACATCCGTTAGGAACAAATCCTGAATTCACCATACTCAGTATGCGGATAATCAATCCTAACCTTTCAATTACACGCCCTAGTATAAGCACCTCTCCTGTGGGTTTGGCCTCCCAACCATGACCAATTGTCATCTTGGGTACTGCACAGGTGGACAATCTTCACAAGGTAGCCTCAGCTCAGACCTTGGCCGTGAGGGAACTAATACTAAGGTATATAAGTTTCTAGTCAAGCCCTACCCAATTCTCGGGTATTGTGGTTGTACGATAAAATTGGAATGGTATCACATCCAGACAACCATCAGTTTTATAAAGGGCTAAGGCTCATGCCTCAACATTTTAATCACCATAAATCATCAGGTGTTCGGAAACACATGTCCAAAACATTTCAATAGAATGATCCATCATTCCAAGGTTTTCATAACCATTTTCACCAAGTATTCCCATCTAATGTTGATCAAGTTTTATGCTTAGCACTAGCATCTACAAGTGGGGGTAAGCACTAATGAGGGTGGTAAACTAGTGGAGTTTAACTAAGTTCAATCTCATGCCTTAGGATGACATAAAGATTATCTAGCTTAGGTCAAATTTTATGCTCTTTATGCAACCTTAAATTATCTTTATAATATCTACAATTCACTTAAGTAAGCTCTAAGTACTAGCTTTGATAAAGAAATAAAGTATAAAGCTTGTAAGTAAAACTAGGATTGGTTTATCAAGTGGGTAGGATCATCTATGCTTAAGGCATATAGTTGGCATGGTGACAAGCAAGTATTGGCTTGCACAGTATCAGTATAAGCTTGCTAAATTGCCAGTGTTAGCTTGCACATTCAACTAGTAGCATTAGGCTTGCTAAAGTAGAGTATCTTGCAAGTGTTAGCTTGCACATTCAACTACTAGCATTAGGCTTGCCTTGTGCAGAGCAGTGGTTGAAGTTCTCCTCGGCTTCTTTTTCGTAGAACCCTCCTTCCTCCTCGTATCCTTGGTCGGTACTAGCGTCTATGAATAAATACGAGGTACACAATCACCAAACAATACTTAAATACTTGCAATCATCACACAAAAGGGTCCTACAGATGATCTAGCATCATCACTAACATTACAACATTAAAGCTTGGTTTAAATCCTTTTATTTTTAGAAAAGTAATTTCTACTCATTGAAAAACTACTTAAGATTTAATATTCTCCAAACCAAACATGGGATCATGTTGACACATGTCATGACCACATATTTTAGTCCATGGGAATGTGATCTAAAGTGGTGTCACAATTTAATAAGGTTTTACCCTTTTATTTTAATTAAATAAAGTGACTAGAAATGCCTATGTAGCATTCTTTTATTACTTGAACATTATTTCTGTAAGTAAACCTATATATTTTTATATATTCTGAAAGGTATGGTTAAATGTGATTTTTGAGAGTTGGAATCAACTCAAAATATATTATAGTTTAAATTTGAAAAATGTTTGAATGCAGAAAAACTGCTGCCTTGTTATTTTTACCAAGGTTGATCCACAGATTCAAATGATTTAAATCCAACGGTCTTGGATTCAGCACTTCCAGACCTTTCTAACAAAATTGGTTTCATTCAATTTGGTTCACTGAATCGAGCTGGGTTGATTTTTGAAACTAGTTACAGAATTGAGTTTGAATCTAAATAGAAAAATATAAATTCAAACGAGTGGGCTGCGCGGGAACTGTTAAGGGGCCGGCCCAGTGACACTCCGCGGTGCGGGGCTCAGCTGACAGGGGGGTTCCACCAGTCAGTGGCTCTTTAAATGCGAAGCGGTACAGGGCAATATTGGCCACATGATCTAAGTCTAATCCAATGGCCGAGGGTCGTCGTCCACGTCAGGCAACTCCGGCAAGACTGAAACCTAGCGCGGCCAGTGGGGGTCGTTGGGGGCTCAGCGGGGTTCAGGCAAGGGTCGGCGAGGCGGGTGAACGACAAAGTCGACGACGGCGAACCTCCTGGTACTGGTAGCTTCTCCTGGGGCGGCTCCAATCGCTGGCTCCCTTCTTCTCCAGAGGCGGCGGGCTCCGGTGAAATTCCGGCGAAGTGCTGCTCGCCTTGCTCCGGGAACGGGGTGGCACGATCAGTGAGTAGAGGGGAGTGAGATGGTGTGAAGAGTTTGAGCGGGGGAGGCCTCTATTTATAGTCTCGATGACGAGACCGAACGGCATGGGCAGGCGACGGTGGTGACATGGCTACGGGCTGCTAGAGGCATGGCCGGCGGTGGAGATCGCTTGGTGGTCTCCTGGCGATGCTCTACGGCTTTAATGCGCATGTAGGGGCGGTGGCAAATGGTCTGGAACATGCGATGCTCTACGCGGCCGAGGCGGCGTCTTCGACGGCGAGCGGTGGCTGTGAGGCATGGGGCATCAAACGGGGATGTCTGGCGGTCTCCTAGGTTGGTGGCGATCATGTATGCACACGGCGAGGGCGGCGCGCGGTCTGTGGGCTTCGGTTGAGGGTGGCGCTCTGGCGCATGCTCGGCATGGTTGACAGAGGCACGGGCGCGATGTTCCTGGGTGCTCTGGTCGGTGTCTTTGAGGTAGGGCTGGTCGAGAGGGGGTGGTGAGGCATGGGTGATCTTCCAGACAAAGTTGGCACGGCTAGTTTCTCTCCTAGCTTGTTGTCTACACTTGGGTGGCATGGTGATCTTCGGATGTTCACCATTGATGGCATTGCCAAGCTTACAGTGGGGCTAGTGCTTGGTTTAGTTAGCTAGATGATCTACTGAGGTTGCTGTGAGCTAGAGAGGGAACAAGTTAGGCAAGAATCACTGCTCACAATAGTGTTTGGATTTTGTTTGATTTGTATCTGCAAGGTGTTTGATGAAATGGCCGCAAGAATTCAAGTTTTGAATTTTGAAAAGATTTTTGGTGGGTGTGCTAGGTTGGTGCTGGTGAGTCTGCATATGCTTGGGTTTTGAAAGTTGAGCTTGTTTGAGTGGTTTTTGAAAAAGTGGGATCTTCTCATATGATAAAGATTCAATTTTGAACTGTCATTTAAACTATGCATTTGAAAGTTTCTGGATGATCACAAAGTGGGACTTGATACTTTGTTATGAGTACAATCAAGGGGTGCAAAGATCCAGAAAAGTTTCTGTTAAGTTCTAAAAGTTTGGGACAGCCAAAGTAGGCATGGGAGTTAAATTGGTCAAAATGACCATTCCCTTATTTTATTTGTTTTGATTTACTTGTCTTTGAGAAAAGTTTGGGAATTGTTTAGATGATGTTTATTTCACCTAAGAATCCATTTACAAGCAAAGGAACACACAAACAAGGGAATTCAAAAGAATTCCAAATGAAATGCATACACCATGCATGCTTTCCTATTTTTATTTTAGAAAAGTTTTTGTTAACCCTTATTTTGATGATAAGAGTTTGATGATCCAAGTTTAGTATTTTCGGGATGTTACAAACCTTCCCCCTTAAACAAAATCTCGTCCCAAGATTTGAAAAAGGATGAAAAAGATTACCTAGGATTTGAAGAGATCGGGAAACTCTGTCATGATGTGATCTTCGCGCTCCCAGGTAGCTTCCTCTTCTGTGTGGTTGCTCCACTGAATCTTGAGAAACTTGATGCTTCGGGTTCGGGTAGTTCTAAAAGCTTCTTCCAAAATACGGATGGGTACTTCGGGATAGGTCAGGTCATCGTTGATCTCTATGGTCTGGTGATCGATGTTTTTGAACACTTCGGTCTTCTCTAGGACTTCGAGACACTTGCGAAGTAACGAGATATGGAACACATTCTGCACGGATGACATCTCTTTGGGTAGTTCCAATTGGTACGACACTTCTCCTCGACGGTTCAAAATCTTGAAAGGTCCGATATATCTGGGGGCTAACTTTCCTTTGAGTTGGAAACGTTGCATTCCCTTCAATGGTGACACTTTCAGATACACAAAATATCCTATGTTGAAGGTGAGGTCCCTACGTCTCTTGTCGGCGTAACTCTTCTGTCTGGACTGGGCAGTCTTGAGGTGCTCACAAATCTTGTGAACCTTCTCTTCTGCTTCTCGTAGGATGTCGGGTCCAAAAATCTGACTCTCTCCTACTTCCGACAAGTTCAAAGGGGTGCGACACTTTCTTCCGTACATAAATCAAATGGGGCCATTTGCAAACTAACTTGATAACTGTTGTTGTATGAAAATTCTGCGAATGGCATACATTCTTCCCACTTAGATCCATATTCTAACACACATGCTCTCAGCATCTTCGAGTATTTGATTTACTCGCTCCGTTTGTCCATCGGTCTGAGGGTGATATGCGGTGCTGAAATCTAGGCGGGTTCCTAAACCTTCTTAAACCTTCTTCCAGAATCTCGAGGTAAACTGAGTTCCTTGATCCGATACGATGTTCTTGGGGACTCCATGCAAACTAACTATTCTAGCGATGTATAACTCCGCTAGCTTCGAAGTCTGATATGTGGTCTTGACGGGTAAGAAATGGGCGACTTTGGACAATCGGTCCACTATGACCCAGATAGAGTCATTTCCCCTACTAGAAGTAGGCAGTCCAGTGATAAAGTCCATTCCAACGGAATCCCATTTCCATTCCGGAATCTGCAATGGTTGCAACAATCCAGCGGGTCTTTGATGTCCTGCCTTGACTCGCTGACATATATCACACTTGGCGATATAGCTTCCGATTTCTCTCTTCATCTTATGCCACCAAAATTGCTCTTTTAAATCTTGATACATCTTAGTTCCTCCGGGATGGATAGAATAAAGAGTATCATGAGCCTCCTTCAGAATAAATTCTTTCAACTCAGAATCTGACGGTACACAAAGGCGTCCTTTGTACCACAGAAATCCTTCTTCGTCTTCGGTGAATCCGGGTACTTTGCCTGTACCAATATGACGCTTGATTCCGTCGATACTAGCATTTCCCTTCTGCGCCTCTTTAATCTGACTGATCAAAGTGGGATGGAGTTCTATGCTAGCCAAAAATCCTTCACTTACTAATTCCATTCGAAAATCTTCCATCTCTTTGTGCAAGCTTGGTTGCTCCTTCAAGATCATGGAGTTCAAGCGGCACAGCAATCTGCTAAGGGCATCTGCTACCACATTGGCTTTACCAGGGTGATAGTGAATGTCCAGATCGTAATCCTTGATTAGCTCAATCCATCTTCTCTCTCTCATATTCAGCTCCTTCTGAGTGAATATATACTTCAGACTCTTGTGATCTGTATAGATCTCACAACGATTTCCCATCAGGTAATGTCTCCATGTCTTCAGTGCTAGAACTACGGCTGCGAGTTCGAGGTCATGGGTTGGGTAATTTTGCTCATGTTGTTTCAGTTGTCGAGATAGATAAGATATAACTTTGACTTCTTGCATTAGCACACATCCGAGACCGATCTTGGATGCATCACAATACACATCGAAGGGCTTCGTGATATCCGGCATGATTAAGATTGGGGCTGAAATCAATCTCCTCTTGAGTTCTTGAGAACTCGCTTCACATTTGTCGGTCCATTCAAACTTCTTGTCCTTCTTCAGCAATTGGGTCATGGGTCTGGCGATACTCGAGAATCCTTCTACGAACTTTTGGTAATATCCCGCCAATCCGAGAAATGCACGAACTTGGGTTTGAGCGGTTGGGGCTTGCCAATCTTCGACATCTTTCACCTTTGCAGGGTCAACGGAAATTCCTCCGGCTGATACAATGTGACCGAGGAATCCTACCTCCTGTAACCAGAATTCACATTTGCTAAACTTGGCATACAACTGATGCTCTCTAAGGGTTCCAAGAATGGTCCTTAGGTGTAGCTCATGTTCTTCTTCTGATTTGGAATAAATCAAAATGTCATCGATGAAAACAATGACAAACTTATCCAGGAAGTCCATAAAAATCTTATTCATGAGATTCATGAAATAAGCGGGGGCATTGGTTAATCAAAAAGACATAACGGTATACTCGTATAATCCATATCTAGTGGTAAAGGCAGTCTTGGGAATATCTTCCGTATGAATCTTGAGTTGATGATAGCCAGTCCTAAGATCAATCTTAGAAAACACTTTGGCACCGGTCAACTGATCAAACAAATCTTCTATCATGGGCAAGGGGTATTTGTTCTTGATGGTGACATCATTCAACTTCCGATAATCCGTACACAAACGGTTACCTCCATATTTCTTGTCCACAAATAAGACAGGTGACCTCCAAGGTGACGCACTTGGTTGAATCAGTCCAATTTCCAACATGGAATCCAGTTGCTTCTTCAGTTCCTCTAGTTCCGACGGGTTCATACTATATGGTCTCTGGGCTATGGGTCCAGTTCCGGGGATTAGTTCAATGACAAACTCGATATCCCGATCTGGGGGCATACCGGGCAAAACATCTGGAAATACATCGGGATATTCATAGACTATCCGGACTTGGTTAATGGTAGGTTGGGCTATACTCTTGTTGCACTTGAATTCGCGAGGTAAGGTTTCAGATATATGCTCGACGAATATTCTGGATGTACTGGTCATGGTTATGGCTTTCTTGGCACAGTCAATCAATCCTTTATGTTTGGACATCCAATCCATTCCTAGTACTACTTCCAAACCTTTAGTTCCGAGTACTATCAGATTAGCATAAAAATCTATGCCATGGATTCAGATAGGGACGGCTTTGCAAATTTGCCTAGCCTTGGTGGTTGATCCGGGAATTTGAACAATCATGACATGCTTCAGTTTGGTTGGTTGAATTTTACTAGTGCATGCAAATTCTGTGGTGACAAATGAGTGCGATACACCAGAATCAAACAACACTCTTGCAAGTACTGAATTAACAGAAAACATACCCAGCATGACGTCTGGCGCTTCCTGAGCTTCTTCAGCATGCATGAGAAAAAGACGGCCATTGCGGTTGAGTGAATTCCCTGGGGCAAACCTTTTTCCTTGCTGAACACGACACTGCTGCTGAGCTGGGGCATTGGCATGGGGTGCTGCGGCATTATTCTTGTTGGGGCACTCGTTGGAGTAGTGACCCTTATTTCCATAGTCATAACAAGTCACTTGCGACTTGTCCTTTGCTGCTACAGGCACAGCATTGCTTCCAGTCCTCGGGGCAGTGTTGGTGTTGGTCGCAGCATTGTTGGTGTTGAACTTGGATGGGGCACGATTGAAATTGCTAGAGTTGCCGGGGTTGTTGTGATTTCCTCCGGTCCTAGGGTTTCCACGGTTGGGATAGGTCGCACGGTTCATCGGGGGTCTGTGGGTTCCTGGCTGGTGCATCATGAGACGCTTGAGGTTCTCGTTGGCTTGGTTGATCTTTCCTTCCATCTGGATAGCAGAGTCGACAAGGGCTTCAATATCCGCAAAGGGGATATTGACTAACACTGTCTGCATTTCATCATGTAGACCATTCAAGAATCTCTCCTTCTTCTTGGCTTCGGTGTCGATCTCATCCGGGGCATACCTAGCTAATGACAAGAATTTGTCACGATATTACACTACGGTCATCCTTCCTTGCTTCAGTTCTCTGAACTCGTTTCTCATTCTCTCGATCAAACCCGGTGGCACATGGGTTCTACTAAACTTGACCTTGAATTCCTCCCAGGTCCTCATCTGGCCTCCGGTCATTGCGCGAACACTGTTCCACCATGCCCTGGCATCTCCGGCTAGATAGTGGGTGGCGAACAGAACTTTCTTGTTGGCTTCCACTCCGACGACTTCTAGGTTATTTTCCATGGTTTGCAGCCAATCATCGGCGTCTAGGGGTTCTTCTGACTTAGTGAAAATAGGTGGGTTGGTATTCAGGAAATTCTTAAGCTTAGATCCATGGTTGTCCTGATTTCCGTGGCCTTGGTTGTTGTGGGCTAGCTGATCTATCTATTGTAGAGTGGCTAGGTTGGCTTGACGTTCCGCTCTTTCAGCTTCGCGGTCAGAGGTCAACATTTGCAGAATCTGCAACATCGGGTCCGGGGATGAACCACTTTCTCCGCGTGGCATCTGAAGATTGAGATAGATCATGAGAAAAGAGGGAAATTTCTAAGGTTCTGGGATTTTGAAAAGTTTTTAAAGTTTGACTCAGATTTTTCTAGCAACTCGCTTTTCATTCATTCATTCATAGCACACGGTACAACACACACCACAACCAAGAAAATTAGATGGTTTTAAGAACCATTCTGGAAACTACGATACAGTGGGACCGAATCCTACTCACTACGCTTGGGCACTAGCGTAGTTGTGAGTTTTACTAAAAGTGATCTAGGGTGCAAAATTTGATGTAAGCTTTGAAATAATTTTGGAGTAGCGTGAATTTTTATGAAAGAGTCCAAGAGGTAAGAATGAGAATAAGTTTTTGTAAATATTTGCTAGCGTGAATTTTTATGAAAGAGTCCAAGAGGTAAGAATGAGAATATTTTTTTGTAAATATTTGCTTTCTTTGGTTTTGAGACTAAGTTTTTGATTCAAATGTCCAATCTAACTAGGGTCTCCTATGGTCAGGATGGCTCTGATACCAACTTGTCAACACCCGGATTTTTAATCCCAGATGCCTGTTATGCCATACATCGCAATCCCGGGATTACCATTTTTGCGTGACATAACAGAATTGGATACCACATTACATCATCCATTACAAACCGTACATAAGTTCTTACACAAATAGGGATCTCATGATCCAGTTCTTAATACAACTTCAAGCAGCGGAATACGTAATAATAACAGTAGCGTAGGCGAAGCTCCATCTTCGGGGTCACAGGCAATGCTGACGATGGGAGATGATACTAGTTGTCATAACCTTCCTGGGGTCCATCTTCCAGGTACTCCTCTTCATAGTATGGCCATGGGAATAGCCAGGGACAAAGCCATGAGTACTCTTTAAGTACTCGCAAACTAATACTAACAAGTGAAAGGGGTTTTTGATAATAGGACACTAGGCTCTAGGGTTGTTTTGCAAAAGCCAGATTTATCTCTACTAAGCTGAGATGCAAGAGAAGCTAGTCACAACTTTATAACTTCTAATTAGGAACATGTATTTCATATCACAACCCTATTGTGGTCAAGTCAAAGTCTCAATTCATTTCACAAGTCTTTTCAAAACATCTGACGGGGGAACAGTATGGCCACTCCAACTGTCCATAACCGCGGACACGGCTATTCGAATAGTTTGACACTCTGCAGATATTGTACACTTTCACCATAATATTCGATACATCCGTCAGGAACAAATCCTGAATTCACCATACTTAGTATGCGGATAATCAATCCTAACCTTTCAATTACACGCCCTAGTATAAGCACCTCTCCTGTTAGTTTGGCCTCCCAACCATGACCAACTGTCATCTTGGGTATTGCACAGGTGGACAATCTTCACAAGGTAGCCTCAGCTCAGACCTTGGCCGTGAGGGAACTAATACTAAGGTATATAAGTTTCCAGTCAAGCCATACCCAATTCTCGGGTATTGTGGTTGTATGATAAAATTGGAATGGTATCGCATCTAGACAACCATCAGTTTTATAAAGGGCTAAGGCTCATGCCTCAACATTTTCATCACCATAAATCATCAGGTGTTCGGAAACACATGTCCAAAATATTTCAATAGAATGATCCATCATTCCAAGGTTTTCATAACCATTTTCACCAAGTATTCCCATCTAATGTTGATCAAGTTTTATGCTTAGCACTAGCATCTACAAGTGGGGGTAATCACTAATGAGGGGTGGTAAACTAGTGGAGTTTAACTAAGTTCAATCTCATGCCTTAGGATGACATAAAGATTATCTAGCTTAGGCCAAATTTTATGCTCTTTATGCAACCATCAATTATCTTTCTAATATCTACAATTCACTTAAGTAAGCTCTAAGTACTAGCTTTGATAAAGAAATAAAGTATAAAGCTTGTAAGTAAAACTAGGATTGGTTTATCAAGTGGGTAGGATCATCTATGCTTAAGGCATATAGTTGGCATGGTGACAAGCAAGTATTGGCTTGCATAGTATCAGTATAAGCTTGCTAAATTGCTAGTGTTATCTTGCACATTCAACTAGTAGCATTAGGCTTGCTAGAGTAGAGTATCTTGCAAGTGTTAGCTTGCACATTCAACTAGTAGCATTAGGCTTGCCTTGTGCAGAGCAGTGGTTGAAGTTCTCCTCGGCTTCTTCTTCGTAGAATCCTCCTTCCTCCTCGTATCCTTGGTCGGTACTAGCGTCTATGAATAAATACGAGGTATACAATCACCAAACAATACTTAACTACTTGCAATCATCACACAAAAGGGTCCTACAGATGATCTAGCATAATCACTAACATTACAAGATTAAAGCTTGGTTTAAATCCTTTTATTTTTAGAAAAGTAATTTCTACTCATTGAAAAACTACTTAAGATTTAATATTCTCCAAACCAAACATGGGATCATGTTGACACATGTCATCACCACATATTTTAGTCCATGGGAATGTGATTTAAAGTGGTGTCACAATTTAATAAGGTTTTACCCTTTTATTTTAATTAAATAAAGTGACTAGAAATACCTATGTAGCATTCTTTTATTACTTGAACATTATTTGTGTAAGTAAACCTATATATTTTTATATATTCTGAAAGGTATGGTTAAATGTGATTTTTTAGAGTTGGAATCAACTCAAAAGCTATTATGGTTTAAATTTGAAAAATGTTTGAATTCAGAAAAGCTTCTGCCTTGTTATTTTTACCAAGGTTGATCTACAGATTCAAATGATTTAAATCCAACGGGCTTGGATTCAGCACTTGCAGACCTTTCTAACAAAATTGGTTTCATTCAATTTGGTTCACTGAATCGAGCTGGGTTGATTTTTGAAACTAGGTATAGAATTGAGTTTGAATCTAAATAGAAAAATCTAAATTCAAACGAGTGGGCTGCGCGGGAACTGTTAACGGGCCGGCCCAGTGACACTCCGCGGCGCGGGGCTCAGCTGACACGGGGGTTCCACCAGTCAGTGGCTCTTTAAACGCGAAGCGGTACGGGGCAATATCGGCCACACGATCTAAGTCTAATCCAATGGCTGAGGGTCGTCGTCCATGTCGGGCAACTCCGGCGAGACTGAAACCTAGCGCGGCCAGTGGGGGTCGTTGGGGGCTCACCGGGTTTCTGGCGAGGGTCGCCAAGGCGGGCGAACGACAAAGTCGACGACGGCGAACCTCCTGGTACCGACAGCTTCTCCTGGGGCGGCTCCAATCGCTGGCTCCCTTCTTCTCCAGAGGTGGCGGGCTCCGGTGAAATTCCGGCGAAGTGCTGCTCGCCTTGCTCCGGGAACGGGGTGGCACTATCAGTGAGTAGAGGGGAGTGAGATGGTGTGAAGAGTTTGAGCGGGAGAGGCCTCTATTTATAGTCTCAACGACGAGACCGAACGGCATGGGCAGGCGACGGTGGCGACATGGCTACGGGCTGCTAGAGGCATGGCCGGCGGTGGCGATCGCTTGGTTGTCTCTTGGCGATGCTCTACGGCTTTGATGCGCATGTAGGGGCAGTGGCAAATGGTCTGGAACGTGCGATGCTCTACGTGGCCGAGGCGGCATCTTCGACGGCGAGCAGTGGCTATGAGGCATGGGGCGGCAAACGGGGATGTCTGGCGGTCTCCTGGGTTGGTGGCGATCATGTATGCACGCGGCGAGGGCGGGCGCGCGGTCTGTGGGCTTCGGTCGAGGGTTGTGCTCTGGCGCATGCTCGGCATGGTTGACAGAGGCACGGGCGCAGAGTTCCTGGGTGCTCTGGTCGGTGTCTTCAAGGCAGGTCTGGTCGAGAGGGGGCGGTGAGGCATGGGTGATCTTCCAGACAAAGTTGGCACGGCTAGTTTCTCTCCTATCTTGCTACCTACACTAGGGTGGCATGGTGAGCTTCGGCCGTTCACCATTGATGGCATTGCCAAGCTTACAGTGGGGCTAGTGCTTGGTTTAGTTAGCTAGATGATCTACCGAGGTTGCTGTGAGCTAGAGAGGGAACAAGTTAGGAAAGAATCACTACTCATAATAGTGTTTGGATTTTGTTTGATTTGTATCTGCAAGGTGTTTGATGAAATGGCCGCAAGAATTCAAGTTTTGAATTTTGAAAAGATTTTTGGTGGTTGTGCTAGGTTGGTGCTGGTGAGTCTGCAGATGCTTGGTTTTGAAATTTGAGCTTGTTTGAGTGGTTTTTGAAAAAGTGGGATCTTCTCATATGATAAAGATTCAATTTTGAACTGTCATTTAAACTATGCATTTGAAAGTTTCTGGATGATCACAAAGTGGGCCTTGATACTTTGTTATGAGTACAATCAAGGGGTGCAAAGATCCAGAAAAATTTCTGTTAAGTTCTGAAAGTTTGGGACAGCCAAAGTAGGCATGGGAGTTAAATTGGTCAAAATGACCATTCCCTTATTTTATTTGTTTTGATTTAATTGTCTTTGATAAAAGTTTGGGAATTGTTTAGATGATGTTTATTTCACCTAAGAATCCATTTACAAGCAAAGTAACACACAAACAAGGCAATTCAAAAGAATTCCAAATGAAATGCATACACCATGCATGCTTTCGTATTTTTATTTTAGAAAAGTTTTTGGTAACCCTCATTTTGATGATTAGAGTTTGATGATCCAAGTTTAGTATTTTTGGGATGTTACACTACATATATACTCATCGTGCTTTAATAGATCTATGCTTTTCCCCACGTGTGTGTAAGTGACAGCGTGCAAGCTCTGGTGGCACTTAGGCTAGATTACATATATACTTGTCATGAGTATATTTTGAGTTGGATGTCTCTATGAAATTGTGGTGTTTGTTGGAACCATATAGCGCTCAAGGTTACAGCATGGGGTTATCTAGATTGGGGAAGGCAAACTTTAAGGAGTGCTGTTATAGCCCTACCATGGATTAGATTCCAACCGGAGTGTAGTTCAGGGTAGTATCATTAAGAGAAGATATTTATATGAGAGAGTGTTCACTAGTGAAAGTATGATCCCTAGGCCTTGTTTCTAAGCATTGAAACACCTTTTGCATCTAGATCTATTGCATGTTTGTGTGATTCCATCTTTATTTCAGTTTTCCTTTAGTCTCTCCCACGTCAACAATAAGTCAGAAGCTCTTTTCTGGCACCGCTACCACTTGTATTTCACTATCTCTTGGTCTAACTAGTGCACCTATACACCTAACAAGTGTATTGGGTGTGTTGGGGACACAAGAGACTTATTGTATCTTGATTGCAGGGTTGCTTGAGAGGGATACCTTTGACCACTTCCTCCCTGAGTTCGATAAACCTTGGGTAATCCACTTAAGGGAAACTTGCAACTGTTCTACAAACCTCTGCACTTGGAAGCCCAACAACTGTCTACAAGAATAGAAGTGCGTAGACATCAAGCTATTTTCTGGCGCCGTTGCCGGGGAGGTTTTGGTCCTTTTACATTACCTCACCATCAAGATATTTTCTGGCGCCGTTGCCGGGGAGGTAAGGTAAAAGGTACTCACATCCTCTTGGTGTGTGAGTGCTCGAATTTATTTCCTTTAGATTCTACAATTTTGTCTTTTTGTTTCTTGTTTTCACTATTTAGGCTTAATGGGAAACAACAACAAAAATTATAGATCTTTATAGTATTTACCTTGAGCTAGGACGTGAAGTGTTTGAAGAGAAAATTAAAAAACCTATGGAACTTTATTTGCATGCTAATAGCAATATTATTAGTATGAATTATTTGGACACCATTATTGCTAATGCTATGGAAACGTCTAAGCTTGGGGAAGCTAGTTTTTATGAAAATGATCTTATTAGTTCCCCATCTTTGGAAGATAGCTATTCTATTGCTTATGATGATACCAAACCTCCAATATATGATGTTTCAATGATGAGTATGATATTTTCAGTCCACCTACTATTGAGGAGGAAGTTAATTGTGATTATAATATGCCTCCTATATTTGATGATTATGGTGATGAGAATAATAATGATAGATATTTTTTTGAATTTGATCCCACTATAATTAATAAGAATGACTATGCTTATGTGGAGAGTAATAATCATTTTATGCATGTGGATCATGATAAGAATGTTTTATGTGATAGTTATATTATTAATTTTATTCATGATGCTACTGAAAGTTATTATGAGAGAGGGAAACATGGTTTTATGTATCTCAACAATATTACGTTTCCCCTCTTCATGTTGAAAATCTTGAAGTTGCACTTGTTTTGCTTTCCTATGCTTGTTGCTTTGTGCTAGTTTCTTTACAATATTCCTATGCATAGGAAGTGGGTTAGAATTAAATGCATTTTGAATTTGTTTCTTGATGCTCTCTTTTGCTTCAATTCATATTTCTTATGTGAGCATCTTCTCAAACTATCAAGCCTAACTTAAAGGCGATAAAGAAAAGTACTTCTTGAGAGATAACCCAATAGTTTTCTTGAGTATTGGAAGTTATTGCTTCTGTAATAACCTCTCCTTATCATTTTTGTTTGATTTTTGTGCCAAGAATAACCTCTAATGAAAGGGAAGTAAGATTTGGGAAAATTGCTGTCCCGAAACAAATTTTTGTTCTCCACCGTAAAAATTCGTGAAGAATCTCTGTAAGTCGGATTGAGCTGATATTTTGCGAATAAATCCCCAGTATGTTAGCTAACTTTCATTAGTTTAACACTTTTTAATTTGATCAACATAAAGTTTTTGAAAAAATCGGTTTCTACCTGCTGGTCTGTTTGACAGATTTCTGCCATTATTTGCATTTGCTTCTTATTGATTCCTTTTTGGGTTGTTTTTGGGAAATTGAGCTTTTTGAGGGAATTTCTACAGTATCTTGTGTCTTTAGTGAAAGTTTTGCTGTTTTGAAACTAAACCCAAGGGTCTATTATCTTTTGAATGCACTAATGTTGCTAATGAAGATTGTGTGAAGTTTTGTATGAAGGAAAATTTGCAGGTGTAGAGAAATAATGATGTAATGAGATGAAGAATGGATAAAAGCTCAAGCTTGGGAATGCAACCCCATGTCACCCCAATAAATATTCAAGAGGTACAAGCGTCAAAGCGTGGGTATGCCCAAGGCATCCCCTTCTTCATCAATAAAAATCCCAGGTCTTTCTAGACACTTCGTTTTTATTGTTTCATGCACTGTTGAGTTGTTCTTGGAGCGTATTTGTTTTTGTTTTTAGTTTTATTTTGCTTCGTTTGCTGCAATAACTTGGTTGGATCTCAGCACACTTCTTTTGGAGAGAGACACACTCTGTTTTCATTGCCTAGAACACTCTAGTTTTCATTCTTATTGTCTTGTGAGTGTTCTCTTTTGCTTGCACTGTGTTTAGCTTTAGTTTTCTTGTGCTTTCACCTTAGAACCTTTTAGTTCTTTGTGTATTTGTGAGACAAGCTCACTGGTCTTTATTGATTATTATCTTTGTGAGTTGTTTCAAATAAGTCGATTGGTGTTGGAGAAGAGTAGAAAGTTTCATGCTTATAGTGGTACAAAAGGGAGCTTGTTTAGACTATGGCTTAGACTTTATCATGTCATGCTAGATGTTGTTTTGACCTTATTCTTAGAGATTATTGTTGTAGCATGACTTGTTCCAAACAATTGATATTGCTTAATGTGCCTTCAAAGAATCATGCGTTGTTTTAGCATAAAAAACATATTATTGGTATTCTCCTTTGATGTTTTGTTTGGGTTGACTTGGCGCATGCTCACACCATGTTATGAATATAAACAAGTCACCATAGCCTCTATGATCATTTAGTCCTTGACTTGTAGTACATCATTATGCTTTGATTAGTAATGTTTTGTCGCTCTACATGATTATGGCCATTATTGATCTCTTAGTTGGTCGCTCCCAGTCTTTTGATAGCCTCCACTTGTATGAGTAAATTTTAATCATGCATCCAACTCCCAAGAAACCAAGTTATTCCAAAGTGTCCACTATAAATTCCTAGGCATGGTGTGTTACACCATTCCAAGTATATTCTTGTTTTCATCAATCTTCCAATTAAAAAGTGTTTTGTTATGTGAAAACTTAGTTAAAGATCTCACAAACTTGATGGCACACTTTATTTTTCTTGCCCCTAATAAACTTGAACCATTGTGTCATCTATGTTGTATATGCTTGCACTTATACGTTGGAATTAGCAGAACCGTGCTGTCACGGGGAACGCTTTCAACATTGCACTTGTACTTTGTACACAGTTGATATCATGCTCTTTTGTCTATGGATGTCATTAGTGTGAAATAAAAGGGGAGCTTGTAAGTCCATGGAGTTATGTATGTCTGTTAGAGAAACGCCTGGGCCTCCAGCCTAAGCCATGCCTAATCATGGTGGAAACTGGCAACATCACCATAGTGATCAATCTATGAATCTTTCTTCTTATAAAAAAGAGAGACATATTGAAAAGAGGAAAGAGAGAAAAAAGCACCATTTTCCCATGGTAAATAAGAAGATTGATGAGATGCTCATTGTCCGCTTGCCTTGTCATTTTGATTATGGGATAGCTCTTGTATCATGTGCAAGGGGTACCCCGTTGGCAGTTCTCTATGATACACATGTACTTACTATGACAAGAACTTACAGGTGACTAAAGTTGAGTAGCATGAGGAGCGACCCTCATATTCAAGGGACATGAGATTGCCAACTTATACTTTGTCAAGCATATACTCCATAGTTTGTTCACTTTAACCTTAATCACTTCAAGATGCTTATGATAGGGGCAATAAGAGCTGAAAGCTAACAAGTACCATAATTTTTGGAAGCTCTTTTTGAGACTTGAAATCCCTGCTTCCCTTTATGAAGGGCCTTTCTTCCACTATTATATTGAGTCTCCACCTTCTACCTTTAGGCACCAGTTAAGAAAGCATATTTGCCATTCTTAGTTCTATGTGCATTGTCCCAAAACTTATTGATTGATTCATATTGTTGATATTGCTTGCTCTTGAACTATTTCTATCTAGTCACCCTTATGAACTTTGAAGGTGTCCTATGCATTTATTTGCTACTCCATGAGGGACAAGCTAATTGCCACTATGCTATGTTTTCTATATGTGAAACAAACAAACGTCTTTCAATGCATTGTTATTCATGATCTTTGTTTATAACCTTTCATGTTGCATGCATAGTTGCTATGTCTTACTGTTAGAACTCCATCTTTCATGATCATGTTTAGAGTTCTTTGATCCCAGTTTTCAATGCTTGCAATTGCTTTGATCTTGATTTTGATGGTGCATGTCACCTCAAAAATTATTCTTTTTATCACTTACCTACTCGAGGACGATCATGAGTTAAGCTTGGGGATGCTTGATACGTCGTAAACGTATCTATAATTTTTGATGCTCCATGCTTGTTTTGTATTAACTTTTTATTATGTTTTGTCTACACTTTGAGGTATTTTTATACACTTTCTGGAACTAACCTATTGACAAGATGCCATAGTGCCAGTTGACTGTTTTCTGCTGTTTTTGGTTTCAGAAAGGTAAAAATGAATATTCTCGGAATTGGACGGGACAAAAGCCAAAGTTCATATTTTTTCCTGAACGATATGGAAAATCCAAGACGAGACGGAGGAGGACACCAGGGTGGCCACACCCTAGGTGGGCGCGGGTCCCACCCTGGCCATGCCCATTGGGGGTGTGGGCCCCTTGGCCCTCCATCGACCTTGCCTCCTTCGCCTATAAGAAGCCCCCGACTCAGAACCCCTAATGAGTCGACCAGAAAGCCACGAAAAGTTCCACAGCACCACCACCACTGAAGGAGACATTCAAGGGATAGAAAGTCTTTGTTCCGGCACCCTGCTGGGACGGGAAGTGCCCCCGGAGCCATCTCCACCGCCATCTTCATCACCGCTATTGATTCCCATGATGAGGATGGAGTAGTTCTTCCTCGAGGCTAAGGGCTCTACCGGTACTATGTGTTCATCTCTCTCTATGCATGATCATGTTGTGATCATGAGCTTTGTAATCAAGTAGATCTGCTCTGCTACTCAAGAACTTTAATACATCTCTGCTCTCCCCATGTGTGTGAAAGTGACAACGTGCATGCCATGGTGGCACTTAGGCTAGAGTCTACATAAATACTCATCGTGCTTTAATAGATCTATGCTTTTCCCCACGTGTGTGAAAGTAACAGCGTACATGCCGTGGTGGCACTTAGGCTAGATTACATATATACTTGTCATGAGTATATTTTGAGTTGGATATCTCTATGAAATTGTGGTGTTTGTTGAAATCATCTAGCCCTCAAGGTGATAGTGTGGGGTTATCTAGATTGGGGAAGGCAACCTTTAAGGAGTGCTGCTATAGCCCTACCATGGATTAGAGTGTCCAACCAGACAGTAGTTCAGGGTAGTATCATTAAGAGAAGATACTAGTGAAAGTATGATCCCTAGGCCTTGTTTCTAAGCATTGAAACACCGTTTACATCTAGATCTGTTGTATGTTTGCTTGCTTCCATCTTTATTTCAGTTTGCCTTTAGTCTCTCCCACGTCAACAACAAGTCAGAAGCTCTTTTCTAGCACCGCTACCTCTTGTATTTAACTATCTCTTTGCTGAACTAGTGCACCTATACACCTAACAAGTTTATTGGGTGTGTTGGGGACACAAGAGACTTCTTGTATCTTGATTGCAGGGTTGCTTGAGAGGGATACCTTTTACCACTTCCTCCCTGAGTTCGATAAACCTTGGGTAATCCACTTAAGGGAAACTTGCTACTATTCTACAAACCTCTGCACTTGGAGGCCCCAAAACTGTCTACAATAATAGAAGTGCGTAGACATCAATGTGTCTTATCTTGGTTATCAATAGTTTCTACCATGGTCTTGGTCTTTGTTATAGATATGCTTTGGATGTTGTAGCTGGGAAAGATATTTTTTGATGTACTCAGGATGAAGCTTTGGATGCTATAAACAAGTTGATTATAATTTATAATATGCCTAGCAAGTCTGATTCTTCCTTTATAAACATTTATGCTAGGTTGAACACTCTTGAGACCAGTACAGTTGCTTTGAAAGATTGTTATAACATGCTTAGAGAGCACCATGATTATGTTCCAATAAATTCTGAGCCTTCAAAATGGTTTCCTACAATAAAAGTTTCTATAAATAGTGAAACGTTTGATGCTCGTTGTGATATCATGTCTGAATTTTGCCTTAAGCCTAAAGATATCTATGAGTCTTTGAATCTTTAGGGACTTCCTAAAGGAGGAGAAGAGATATCTCTTACCAATAATTCAACTTTATTACTCACTGGAATAGCGGAAGGTGTGTTTACAAAAATCTCAGGGAAAGTGGTGCCTACTGATTATCTTCTTATTGAATGTGTAGGAAAAGGACAAATTACACTTGGAAGATCCCTGCTGAAACACCTTCGAGCAATAATAGATGTGGGAAAAGGCAATATGCATTTTGCTTCTCCAATAAGCAATCATATATTCCCTAAAGAGAAGAAGAGAGGTAAGAAATGTAGGAGCAAGAGAGTTGGTGTTAATGCTTCTTCATTTGAAAATACTTGATTTTTGCTTCTTGTGCCTAACCTAAAGGCGTTAAAGAAAAGTACTTATTGGGAGATAACTATAGAGGTCCCAACCTTATAAGGTAGAGATCCCTGTGTTTACAGTGCTAGTCCCTGGATCGAATAGCTAGCACCCATAGTTTAAGATGTAATATCAAGAAACAAAGGTCATATTACAACTTATAACCAGGGAATAAAATAGTTCATTACAACTTATATAGCTCATATGGATATCTTATTACAAAGCAACAGATAAATCTATAAGCATGTAGTCCATCATCTTCATGTGCCACAGGCAATCATGTTGGTTGTAGACTTGTAATCCCTACTCAACAAACTTCACTAACATCAAACAAACCTACAACATAATAAGTTACAGCCACAAGGGTCAATACATTTGAATTGCATTGGCAAGTGATATCATATTTATATGGAGAATCTAACATCTACATGAATATTTGGCTAACTAGAGTTTCGGCTTGCCTTTGCATAAAACAAGATTTCCCTATCCTTTGAAAATAGTTTTATCTTTTTCAAAACATTTCATCACACAATGGCACACTGGATACACACCAGGTGCTTCCCTTGTTTACCCAACAAGTTTTAACTTAGAGAAATTGGGATGAGGAGATCCTTGATCATTTCAATGTCTTTGATGCTCAAAATGTCCATTACCAGGGTCACGGCTAAGTACTTAGGTTTTACACCGATACGCCAAATTTGCATCACCATTCTATATCATAATCTACCTCTATTCATTGATATTTGTCTTATTATGAGGTATTACTTATGTCTTTTCGACTGTTTTTTCACGTTGGATGATTCTTGGAGGATGGACTGCTGGAGTCTGGATTCTGATGGAAAAGAGGGCATTTTGATGCAATTTCGCGAAGATCAGAAAAATACCAGAAAAATATGGAAAATATTATTTTTCCAGAAGATTGAGGAAGCCACAAGGAGGAGCGAAGAAGGGCCACAGGGGGCCCACACCCCCTAGGCGCGGGCCTACCTTGGGCCGCGCCTAGGGCAGGTGTGGACCACCTGCCCGGCTCCCGACTCTGCCCCTTCGCCTCTGGGGGCGTGGAAAACACCAAGAGAGAAAGATCTCTCCAGCAGACATATTTCTACCGGGGGAATTCCTTCCCCGAGAGGGGAGATCGTCGCCATCAACACCATCGTTAAGCTAGGATTCATCGGGATCATCATCATCATCCACACCATCATCTCCACCAGCACCATCATCACCACTTCGTCCCGCTGTAGCAATTGTGTTGGATCTTGCTTTAGTTCTTAGGGGAAACTTTCCCGGTGTTAATTACTATTGTAGTTGATGCTTGTGAGTGGAACCATTGGATTATTGTTTATGTTCAGATTGTTATTCATTATCATATCATCTTTGATCTTGATCCATATGATGTCTTGTGAGTAGTTCGTTTAGTTCTTGAGGACATGGGAGAAGTCATGTTGTTATTAGTGTATTTGTGTTGAGTTATTATTCAATGGTTAGTATTTAAGTTGTGGTGCTATTCTTCTAGTGGTGTCATGTGAACGTCGACTACATGATACTTCACCATTTATGGGCCTAGGGGAATGCATTGTGTATTTGGATACTAATTGTGGGGTTGCCGGAGTGACAGAAACCTAAACCCCCGTTAGGACACCTTTGCACAAGGGAGTGTAGGATCTCAAAGTTTAAGGCCGTGGTTAGATTTATATATTAATTACTTTCCTGTAGTTACGTATGTTTGCAGGGGGTTTAATCACAAGTATGTATTAGTCCAAGTAAGGTCGGTACATTAGCACAGGTTCACCCACACAACACTTACAACACCAAAGAAGAGTACTCAGCTATTTGAAGCGAAAGCACTTGACAGAATCCCCATGTGTCCTCGAGAACGTTTGGTCTCTATAAGTATTTCCACCAGCTTGTCCTTTGCTAAGAAAGGATTGGGCCACTTGTTGTGTTTGTTCTTTATTACTTGCACTTTGTTTTGTTGCCTTATTAGAAACCCCTAAAAATCCATTTGCTAAGTATTTGCAGAGAGTTCCTACTCCATACCACTGTTCAGCACCTTATACTCCTCGTTGAGATCAACACTCCTATTTATCAAAAGTACTACGATACACCCCCTATACTTGTGGGTCATCAAGACTATTTTCTGGCGCCGTTGCCGGGGAGTGAAGCACTATTGAAGAGTGGAACTAGTAAAGGAAACATCTACCGTGAGTATTTCTTTTGTTACTGCTTGTTACTTTGTTTCCAATATGGATAACCCACTTGGTTTTATATTTGGGAAAACTACTACCACTGCTAGGGTAGTAGCTGAACCACCTCCTGTTGAGATAGATCCTTTTAAGATACCTACAAGTATTGTTGATCGTGTTATGGATAATTATTATTTAGGGGATGGAACTGTCCATCCTGGTGAGCACTTCCTTTTTATCCATGAATTATGCAGGTTGTTTAAGTGTGCAGGTATCACAACTGAACAGGTGAAGAAGAAGCTACTCTCTATATCCTTGAAAGGAAGAGCTGAAGAATGGTATAAGCTGCTGAAGAATGCACAATCCATGGAATGGGAGAAAATGGCATCTCTCTTTTATTCTAAATTTTATCCTCCCAGTGAGATTCATAAGGATAGAAATCTGATATATAACTTTTGGCCTCGTGATGGAGAGAGTACAGCTCAAGCTTGGGGGAGATTGAAGTTATTAATGCTTAAATGCCCTATTCATGAACTCCCTAACAATATTATTATCAATAACTTTTATGCTAGGCTTTCTCTTCATGATAAAGATTTCCTAGATGCTTCTTGTGCTGGATCATTTACACGTATCAAGGAAGAAGCTAAATGGGATCTACTAGACCATATTCAACAGAACACTGAAGCTTGGGAGAATAACAAAGGAAGAAAGACAGGTATAAACTATGATTATGAATGTATTAAATCTTTTATGGGAACTGATGACTTCCGTGATATTAGTAATGAGTTTGGTCTTGATCCTCAAGTTCTTGCAAAATGTTTTAATACCTTTGCCTCTTATATTGAAATTCCCAAGAAAGAGTGGCACTACTAGGAAACCAGCTATAGATAGACAGACCTTCTATGGCGCATGGTTCTGACCATGTGCCACATAAGTTGTCCAGTGGCGCATTTCAGACAATGCGCCACAGAAATCTTCACACTTCTGTGGCGCATATATAGATATGCGCCACAGAACATGGAAACCTAGATTTCATAACCCCCCACTCTATCACCTTTTAATTTTTGTAAAAAATAAACGAAAATGATAAAAAATTCAAAAATAATAATTCCTTTGAGATGTAGTTGTATTTTGGGGTATAGTTGTAGGGAAAATTGGAAAAAATGAGTTTCGATGTATTTTGCAAAAAAAAGTTCATGGGACAGTAAAACGGCCGTAACTTTTGCATACGATGTCGGAAAAAAAGTTTAATATATCAAAATGATCGTCTCGAAATTTCCTACTCGATTTCAACGGCCAGAGGCCGTTGAAGTTTTACAGCTTCCCCAAATTCGAAAAGAGTAAAAAGTTATGGCAGAAATAAGATTTTTTAGAGTTGATGAAGTCCTTGGTGAAAATGCTGAAGATGTTGAAGTCATTAGAGTTGATGAAGTCCTTTGCACATGGTGAAGTCTTTGGCCATGGGGTAGGTTTTGTCCATCAAGTTTGAAAATAGAAGAGATGTAGAATAAAAACCAAAATGGTTGAGGAAAGAATTTAGAAGATTGTTTGTAAATAGGTTTTGGAACAAATACAACTCCTATTTTTCTAAGGGGTTTTGTCCAATCCTAGGGTTACAAATCCTACAGGCAACACAATGCTCTGATACCATCTGTAAGGTCCCTCCTTTATAAAGGAAAAGGATCCCTGTGATTGCAATGCTAGTCCCTAGATCAATAGCTAGCATCCACAGTTAAGATGTAATATCAAGAAACAAAGGTCATAATACAACTTTATAACCAGGAATAAAATAATTTATTACATCTTTTATAGCTCATTTGGCTATTACATTACATTGCAGCAGAATATCTATAAACATGGGGTCCTTCATCTTCAAAGTGCCACAGGCAGACATGTTGGTTGCAGACTTGTAATCCTAATCATTGAACTTCACTAATATCAATCAAACCTGCAACATAACAAGTTACAACCACAAGGGTCAACACATTTGAATTGTATTGGCAAGTGATACTATGGTAGTATAGTGGTGTCTATTATCTATATGCATTTGGCTAAGTGGAGCTTAGGCTTGCATTGCTCAAAATAGATTTTTCTTATCATTTGAAAACACTAAGTTTTTTGCTTGACAAAAATCACCCAAGGCATCTACCAATCAAAGATTGAAGATCCTTTAACCCTTGTTCAACCACAAATTTTTAACTTAGAAATTTGGATGATGAGATTCTTGATAGCTTCCATGTCTTGATGCTCAAATTGTCCTTTACCAGGGACATGTCTAAGTACTTAGATTTTACACTCTGCAGAGGTGGTGCACTTTCCCCACAAGACTTGGTTTCACCAAGACAAGATCTTTCAGAAGCCTTCCCTTAGACCAAAATGGACGCGCTCCAACCTATCAAACCCCTACCACCAACTGTCCATTTGGCTAAGTTATTGCAACCTATATGATCCAGGCAGAGCCCATAATGCCAAGTGGTTGCACTTGAAGCTTCTCAACATTTGACATCTCAAATCTCTTTGTTCCTGGGTGGCCATCCACAAGTGAGATACACAAGGTAAACCATAAAAATGGGCCTTGTGAACCACTCAACACAAACCATTCCTTCCATTCCACCCAGGTGATTCATTCTCTTAGTTGTTTTATTAAACAAAACACAAGTCCTCAGACTTAGAAATTTTTCCATAGAGTGAATATATATTCCACCCTTGTTTTCTATTAGCTAAGCTAGCATGATAGTAGTAGGAATCTTAACTTAGGAAAATTCTACTAAGGTTTCATCTACTAGGTTTTCCCATAGTATAGTTTACACTTAGAAAAATTCCATGCAAGTCCTATACTTAGAAATATCACTAATGCATAGTGAAAATAATGGGACAAAAGTATGAAGCATCACTTGCCTTTTTGGCAGAGAGTATAAGTTCACTCCTTGATCTTTGCAACAATCACACTCTTCAAGTCACTACAATTCAATCAAACAAGGCACAATTTCAATCTACCAATCAAGCAAACATCACATAAAATAATAACAACAAAACAATACATGCAAGCATGCTAAAGATTGTTTTATTTGAAGAAGTGGTTTCTAATGGTTCACAAACATTTGAAAACACCTAATGGTCATTTTATAAAGTGGCAAAGTCATTTGCAAAAGGTTTCACTCCATAAACCATTTTTAAACCAAGTCATTATTTTATGTGGTTTGAAAATGTCTTTAGTAAAGCAGTAGTTCTATAGGGTTCACCAAATAAATTTTCAAATCATAAAACTTGGTGTTTGGGGTCAGAGAGTTTGAAACAAAACATTTCCCAAAGGTTTTCTTCCAAAACCATTTTTAATAAATAAACCATATTTTTATTTGACTAGAATTGGTTTTAAATCCAAGATTCATTCTTTTGCATCACCAAATATATTTTGGAAACCACAAAGTGATTCCTAGGGTCAGTAGGTTCAAAACACACCATTTGCAAAAGATTTTATCCCCAAAATCATTTTTGAACAATTTTTATAATCTAAACAAGCATACATAAGTTTCTGCAAAAACCAACAATTTAACAGAAACTTTTTACTCAACAAATGGCATGGTTGGCTAGGGCTTGCTTTTCTGAATCCATTGATATAAAGTTTGCAAAGTTTGGATGTGTAGATCAAAAGTTATGGAATTTACAAAATCACATATCTAATAGATTCAAATCTGTTTTTATAACCAGAGTCTGGCCACGCGTCCTATTCCTATTCGTCGAAAATGTTTCGCGTGGATCGACTAACACAGAACGTAGGATCAAGTTACATCGCACGGCACTGGTTGCGTACCTCTTCGGTGTTAAGTGAACCTATCGTATCCATCAGATCATCATCTAACGGCCATCGTCACCCTGACCAAGTTCTGGCGGCGCTCGACGGCTGCGCGCGGCGGCGACGTTCGGCTAGCGGCGGAGCTGGCGCTAGAGGAAGCAAGGAAGAAGAAGAGATGGCTCAACGTGATCGCAGTGACGTGGGGATGCTCAACCTGCTCGCGGTTGACGAAGGGGCGCACAAGGTTGCGGTTAATCGCTCGTCGGAGTTGCGTGTGACGACGGCCACGTTCTGTCGTCGTCGAGGGCGGCGCTAAGGGTCACACCAAATCAAACGAACCATGCAGTCAGATGCGTACGGTATAGGCGAATACGTGAGCATCGGTTAGAGGGGAGGGGGCGGTCATAATTTACCAGGGGGTGTCGCCGGAGTGGAAACAGACGGTGGCGGCGCTTGGAGTCGTCGTTGTCGAGGCTCAGGGGCGCGCGCGAGCGAGCTGGCGATACGGGAAGGTCCGCCAGGTGATGGGGATCACGGCTGTGTGCTCGAGGAGGCAAGGGGCGGCAGGGTACGGCCGGAATCAAGGGGGAATCTCGTCGGAGATAGCAGTGTTCGGAGAGGAATTAGGGCGTCCTGGGGGCGTGCTAAGGTGGGGCGACAGAGGGGAACGAGAGAGGAGGGAGAGACGTTTTAACGTGCGTGGTCGCAGGGGGTAAAGGCAGCATCAATGCCGCGAATTAAAGCGAGCATTCATCGACGGAAACAGCCGGCGAGGTAAGGGGAGAAGGAGTCGCGGCAGGTGAGGAAAAAAGCTAGGGGGTGGGGCCGTTTCGTCAACGAAGTGAGAGAGGGGAGGTGGGGTCCACATGTCTGTCGCTGAGCGGGTAGGGTGTTTGGTCTGAAACGTTTTTCTGCGGGAGAGGGGCAGTGGGCTGGCTAGGTTTAGTTGGGCCAGGCTAGTTGGGCTGGGTCCTTTTCATATTTTTTTCTGTTCTGTTTATTTTTCTTTTTCTCTTTTGATTTTCTGTTTTGAATTTCAATCAAACAATTCAAACAAATGGATTCAAACTTTTGCTAAGCTTTGTATTGATTTTAGTTTTGTTAACCAACACAAATCAAAAACCAGAATAAAGTAATATTTTTATTCTTTTTAGGATCCATTTATTAACTAATTAAAATAGTCCTTAGTTATTAAATCAAATAGGAATATTTTAATTCAAAAGCTTGGCTAAGGTTTAATTTGGCTCTATAAAATAATCCTTATTTATATTTCTACCTTTTCATTTGAAACCCAAATCTTTTTATTAAAAGATCCAAAAAATAGTAATTCCAAATATTTTTAACTTTATTATTTATTTATCTTTTAAATCCCTTTAGGATTTTATTTGATCCAAATAGGTTTTGAAAGTTTCCAATTGGATTCGAAAAGTTTCTTCTCACCCTGAAAATCAACAAGGTTTTATTTTATTTATTTATTTTTCACATAACAAGATTTGGAAAATCTTGGGATGTGACAGGTAAAGATTGGACCGGGGTCCATAGTTCACTAGAGGTGTTCTCCGTAGATAAACAAACATGGCATGGTGGGTAAACAAATTACAGCAGGGCAATTGATAGGATTGAGCAAGGCATAACAATGCAATACTAGACATCAAGATCCTATGAGATTCGATTGGTAAATAAAACAAGATACATAGACCGCCATCCAACTACATCTATGACTATCAGTCCAACTTTGGGTTATCATCCGAACCCCCTCCAGCATTAAGTTGCAAGCAACAGACAACTGCTTTAAGAAAAGTGTGTAAGGTAAACAATACACTTGTTCCATGAATAAGAGACCGTTGTTTTCTCCCTAGTGGCAACAGCATATCTATAAACTTAGAGATTTCTATCACTTCCCTTAGATTAAATAGAGGCATGAACTCACTATCGAGCATAAATACCCCCTCTTGGATCACTAGCAACTACTTTGCCAAGTAGCTACTAACAACGGAGAGCATGCAAGATCACAAACAACACATACATGATAGAATCAATAAGACAAAATCATTAATCAATCTGACATAGTAATCTCAATATCCATCGGATCCCCGCAAACACAACATGCATGATTACAAATAGATGAGATCTTGATCATGAACGGATCTCACAAGATCTAGACATGAAAGCACAAAGGAGGAGATACAACCATCTAGCTACTACATGGACCCGTAGTCCAAGGTGGAACTACTCATGCTTCATACCGGAGGCTGGCATGATGAAGAAGAAGGCCTCTGGTATGATCTCCCCTCCGGCAGGGTGCCAAGAAGAGCTTCAGATCCCCGATCTAGGGATGATGGTGGCAGCGGCTATAGACGGTTTCATGGAATATTGTTCGGGTACTTAGGGTTTAGGTATCGGGGGCTTCTTATAGTCGAAGAGGGAG
Organism: Avena sativa; assembly: GCA_916181665.1. Classification (NCBI taxonomy): domain Eukaryota; kingdom Viridiplantae; phylum Streptophyta; class Magnoliopsida; order Poales; family Poaceae; genus Avena; species Avena sativa. The sequence continues at coordinate 176,582,264 of OV702284.1, read as the reverse complement.
GCCGAGGGGGTGCCCGATACGTCGGAAACGTATCTATAATTTTTGATGCTCCATGCTTGTTTTGTATATACTTTGCTTTGCTTTGTCTACACTTTGAGGTGTTTTTATATATTTTCTGCAAGTAACCTATTAAAAAGTTGCCATAGTGCCAGTTTCCTGTTTTCTTCCGTTTTTGGTTCCAGAAAGGCAGAAAATCGATATTCTCGGAATTGGACGGGACAAAAGCCTTAGTCATTATTTTTCCCAGGGCAACAGGGAACCACGAAGCAGAGCCGGAGGGGGTCCACAGGGTGGCCGCACCCCCTAGGCGTGGGAAACCCCTGGAGGCGCCTGGAGGGGCTGTGGGCTCCCTGGACCCCCACCGACCTTGATTCCTGCGCCTATAAGAAGCCCATGATGGGAAAACCCTAGGGCATCCAGAAGAAATCCACGAAAACCTCTATAGCGCCGTCGCCACCAAAGGGGAGATTCGGGGACATAAACTCTCTGTTCCAGCAGCCTGCCGGGACGGTGAAGTGCCCCCGGAGCCATCTCCATCGATCTCCACCACCATCTCCATCACCGTTGTCGATTCCCATGATGAGGAGTGAGTAGTTCTTCCTGGAGGCTAAGGGCTCTACCAGTAGCTATGTGTTCATCTCTCTCTCTATGCATGATCTTGTGGTCATGAGCTTTGTAATCAAGTAGATCTACCTTGCTACTCAAGTGCTTCATTAGATCTCTACTCTCCCCATGTGTGTGAAAGTGACAACATGCACGCCATGGTGGCACTTAGGCTTGAGTCTACAGAAATACTCTTTGTGCTTTAATAGATCTATAATTTTCCCCACGTGTGTGAAAGTGACAGCGTGCATACCGTGTGTGGCACTTTGGCTAGATTGAATATTTGTTATGAGTTATATTTGGAGTTGGATGTCTCTATGAAATTGTGGTGTTTGTTGGAACCATCTAGTGCTCAAGGTGACAGTATGGGGTTATCTAGATTGGGGAAGGCCGACTTTGAGGAGTGGTGTTATAGCCCTATCGATGATTAGAGTGTCCAACCGGAGAGTAGTTAAGAGTAGTATCATGAAGAGAGGATATTTATACGAGAGAGTGTTCAATAGTGAAAGTATGATCCCTAGGCCCTTTTTCTAAGCATTGAAACACCGTTTGCTACTAGATATGTTGCATGTTTGCTTGCTTCCATCTTTGTTCCGTTTGCCGGGGAGGTTTTGGGCTTTTACCTTTCCTCCATGCTATCAGCTCTTTTCTGGCACCGTTACCCCACGTCAATAACAAGTCAGAAGCTATTTTCTGGCACCGTTACCACTTGTATTTTACTATCACTTCGCCGAACTAGTGCACCTATACACCTGACAAGTGTATTAGGTATGTTGGGGACACAAGAGACTTCTTGTATCTTGATTGCAGGGTTGCTTGAGAGGGAATACCTTTGACCACTTCCTCCCTGAGTTCGATAAACCTTGGGTAATCCACTTAAGGGAAACTTGTTCTACAAACCTCTGCACTTGGAGGCCCAACAACTGTCTACAAGAATAGAAGTTCGTAGACATCTAGCTCTTTTCTGGCGCCGTTGCCGGGGAGGTAAGGTATAAGGTACTCATATCCTCCGGTGTGAATGCTCGAAGTTATTTCCATTAGATTATGCAATTTTGTATTTTTGTTTCTTGTTTTCAATAGTTAGGCTTAATGGAAAACAACAACAAAATGAGAGGACTTTATAGTGTTTATCTTGAGTTAGGACATGAAGTGTTTGAAGAGAAAATTAAAAAACCTATGGAACTTTCTTTGCATGCTAATAGCAATGTTATTAGTATGAATTTTTTGAACACCATTGTTACTAATGGTATGGAAACGTCTAAGCTTGGGGAAGCTAGTTTTTATGAGAAAGATCTTTTTAGTTCCCCAGCTTTAGGGAAGAAAATTTGCTATGATGATACTTTATCTCCCATATGTGGTAATTATAATGATACTTGTGATATTTTAAATCCACATACTGAAAGTGTCCCTTTTAAAATACCTATTGAAATTGTTGAACGTGTTATGAATAACTGCTATTTTGGAGATGGAACTGCCCATCCTAGTGATCATTTACTCTTTATACATGAATTATGCGAGTTGTTCAAGTGTGCATGTATTTCAATGGACCAAGTTAAGAGGAAGCTATTCCCTTTCTTACTTAGGGACAAAGCAAGGGAGTGGTATGAGCTACTAGATGATCCTCATCATTTGGAGTGGAAGGAACTTGAATCTCTCTTTTATTCAAAATTTTATCCTCCTCATGAAATTCATAAATATAGGAACTATATTTATAATTTTCATCCTCCTGAGGGATAAAGTATTTCCGAAACTTGGGGAGATTGAAGTCACTAATGCTCAAATGTCCCATTCATGAGCTCCCCAGTAATATTATTATCAATAATCTTTATGCAAGGCTTTCAGGACATTACAAGGACTACCTAGATACATGTTCAGAGGGATCCTTCACAAGTAAGAAGGTCAAACCTAAGTGGGATCTTCTTGAAAAAATTCAAAGCAATACTGAAGATTGGGATAACGACAAAGGTAAAGAACCAGGTATAAACTATGAGTATGATTGCATTAAGTCTTTCACTGAAACTGCTGATTTTCAAGAGCTTAGTGCTAAACATGGTCTTGATCCGATTCTTGTTAGATACTATAGAGCCTTTGCTTCCCATATTAATGCTCCTAAAGAAAAATGGGACATGTATCATGAACCTTTTAAAGACACTTGCATGGAAAATCAAAATGTTATTAATGATTGCAATAAACATGCTCAAACTTCTGAAAGTACTATTTCTTATAAGCATGTTAATTTTTGTGGTATGCATAGACCTTGTGATAAGAATCAAACAGAAGAAGAATATTGTATCACCCACTGGAATGAAAAAACTAGAAAGTGGTATAAGGCTCTAGATGATATTGGTAAAAAAGTTTGTGCCCTCTATCCTTTTATTTGTGAACTTTACTTTGAAGTGGGTCATTTCAATTTTCAATGCTCATGCCATAATAATCCTTCAAGTTTGTATTGTGATAACGTGATCACTGATAATCAAACATGATGAGCTTACATTATTTTTGGGGTGTTAAGAGTTATAAAGAAAAACTTCTTTGATATACATGAGTACTTTTGATATGAATAGCGTCCTTCATGGTTGTCATATTTATTGTGTTGAAAACTGCCACGCAAATACTTACATACAAAATCTTATAAAATATGATATTTTACCAAATTATGACAGGACTGATACGTGTTTTGATCTTATTAATGAAAAGGAGGAATCCTCCAAAGTTTCTTCTATTGTCTCTAAAAATAAGCCAAGGTATGTGGAGAAGCTTCCTTTCAAGCCTCTCCCTCCTAAAGAGGAGAAGAACAAGAACAAGAAGAAGAAGAAGAAAAAGAAGAAGAAGAAGAAGAAGAAGAAGAGTAAAAGGAGAGAGGAAACAGTATCTTCCTCTAATCATGTTGCTCATATCATAGTTTTTGCTGATGAGTCTGAACTAGATGATGTTCCTATGCCTGTTACCTATAGTAGTGATCATGATTGGGAAAAGCACACCACTTTTGATATTGAAAATATCTTTGATACCAATTCTGAAAATGATGATATTAATAATTGTTGTGCTATCCATGTTCCTTCCAGTGATGATATGTTTACAAATGAACACACTTGGGAAGATAGCTATTCTATTGCTTATGATGATACTATACCACCAATATATGATGATTACAATGATGAATGTGATATTTTCAGTCCACCTACTATTGAGGAGAAAAATTATTGTGATTACAATATGCCTCCTATATTTGATGATTGTGGTGATGAGAATGATAGTTATAGCTATTTTGTTGACTTTGCTCCCACTATGATTAATAAGAATGACTATGCTTATGTGGAGAGAAGAAATCATTTTATGCATGTGGCTCATGATAAGAATGTTTTATGTGATAGTTATATTGTTAATTTTATTCATGATCCTACTGAAAGTTATTATGAGAGAGGGAAACATGGTCTTATGCATCTCAAAATTATTAAGTTTCCCCTCTTTATGTTGAAGGTTTTGAAGGTGCACTTGTTTTGCTTTCCTATGCTTGTAGCTTTGTGCTTCTTTGATTTATTTTCTTACAAGATTACCATGCATAGGAAGTGAGTTAGACTTAAATGTGTTTTGAATTTACTCCTTGATGCTCTCTCTTACTTCAATTCATATTTCTTATGTGAGAATCTTCTCAAACTATCAAGCCTAACTTAAAGGCGTTAAAGAAAAGTACTTGTTGGGAGATAACCCAAGAGTTTTGTTGAGCATTGGAAGTTATTACTTCAGTAATGACCTCTCCTTTTCATTTTTGTTTGCTTTTTGTGCCAAGAATGACCTCTAATGAGAGGGAAGTAAGATTTGGGGAGTTTCTGTCCCGAAACAGATTTCTATCCTCCACCATAAAAATTCGTGAGGCGTCTCTGTATCTCCTATTGAGGTTAAAACTTACAAATAAATCCCCCAGTATGTTAGCTAACTTTCATTAGTTCAACACGTTTTGATTTGAGCAATAGAAGATGTTTGAAAAAATCGGTTTCTACCTGCTGGTCTGTTTTGACAGATTTCTGCCATTATTTGCATTTGCTTCTTATTGATTCCTTTTTGGGTTCTTTTTGGGAAATTGAGCCTTTTGAAGAATTACTACAGTAGCTTGTGTTTTTAGTGAAAAGTTTTTCTGTTCCAAATATTTGCCTAAGGTTCTAATATCTTTTGAATACACTAATGTTGCTAATGAAGATTGCGTGAAGTTTTGTATGAAGGAAAATTTTCAGGTGTAGAGAAAGAATGATGTAATGAGATGAAGAATTGACAAAAGCTCAAGCTTGGGGAGGCCACCCCGTGTCACCCCAAGAAATATTCAAGAGTTACAAGCGTCAAATCTTGGGGATGCCCAAGGCATCCCCTTCTTCATCAATAAAAAGCTCAAGTCTTTCTAGACACTTCGTTTTTATTGTTTCATGCACAGGTTGTGTTGTTCTTGGAGCGTCTTAGTTTTCGTTTTTCGTTTTCGTTTGCTTTTCTTAGTTTTCTTTAGTAAGTTGGTTGGTCACAACACACCTTTTTGGAGAGAGACACATTCTGTTTTCATTGCCTAGAACACTCTAGTTTTCACTCTTATTGTTCTGTGAGTGTTCTCTTTTGCTAGCACTGTGTTTAGCCTTAGTTTTCTTGAGCTTTCAACTTAGAACTTTTTAGTTCTTCTTTGTGGATTTGTGAGACAAGCTCACTGATATTTATTGACTATTATCTTTGTGAGTTGTTTCAAATAGGTTGTTTGGTGTTGGAAAAAGAGTAGGGAGCTTCATGCTTAAGTGGTACAAAAAGGAGCTTGCTTTGACTGTGACTTAGACATTAGCATGCCATGCTAGATTTTGTTTTGGCATTATGCTTAGTGATTATGGCTGTAGCATGTCTTGTTCCAAACAATTGGGATTGCTTACTGTGCCTTGAAGAAATTATGCGTTGTTTTAGCATGCAAAAGCATAGTATTGTGGTATTCTCCTTTGATGTTTTTTTTGGGTTGACTTGGCACATGATCACACCATGTTATGACTATGAACAAGTCACCATAGCCTCTATGATCATTTACTCCTTAACTTGTAGTACCACTTTATGCTTTGATTAGTAATGTTTTGTTGCTCTTCATGATTATGGCCATTATTGCTCTCTTAGTTGGTTGCTCCCAGTCTTTTGCTAGCCTCCACTTGTATGAGTAAGCTCTACTCATGCTTCCAACTCCCAAGAAACCAAGTTATTACAAAGTGTACACTATAAACTCCTATGCATGGTGTGTTACACCATTCCAAGTATATTCTTGTTTTCAACTATCTTCCAATTAAAAACTATTTTGTTATGTGAAAACTTAGTGATTAAAGTCCTCACGAACTTGATGGCACACTTTATATCCTTTGCCCCTAATAAACTTGAACCATTGTGACAACTTTGTTGTATATGCTTGCACTTATAGGTTGGAATTAGCAGAATCGTGCTGTCATGGGGAACGTTTTCAACATTGCACTTGTACTTTGTATTCAGTTGATATCATGCTCTTTTGTCTATGGATGTCACCGGTGTGAAACAAAGAGGGAACTTGTAAGTCCATGGAGCTTGTATCCTGTGTTAGAGAAACGCCTGGGCCGCTAGCCTAAGCCATGCCTAATCATGGTGGAAACTTGCAGCATCACCATAGTGACATCTATGAAGCATTCTTATTATAAAAAAAAGAGACACATTGAGAAAAGAGGAAAGAGAGAAAAAAGCACCATATTCCCATGGTAAATAAGAAGATTGCTGAGATGCTCATTGTCTGCTTGCCTTGTCATTTTGGTTATGGGATAGCTCCTGTACCATGTGCAAGGGGTACCCCGTTGGCGGTTCTCAATGATATGCAAATACTTACAATGACAAGAACTTACCTGGGCCCAAAGTTGAGTATGCATGAGGTGTGGCCTCGTATTCAAGGGACTTGAGATTGCCAACTTATACTTCGTCAAGCATATACTCCATCTTTGTCACTTCAACCTTAATCACTTCAAGATGCTTATGATAGGGGCAATGAGGGCTGAAAGATAACAAGTACCATAATTTTTGGAAGCTCTTTTTGAAACTTGTAATCCCTTCTTCCTTTACAAAAAGGCCTTTCTTCCACCATTATTGAGTCTCCACCTTCTACCTTTAGGCACTATTAAGAGAGCATAGTTGTCATTCTGTGTGCAGTGTTCCAAAGCTTATTGATCAATGCATATTGTGATATTACTTGCTCTTGTGCTACTTGTTTCTAGTCATCCTTGTGAAGTTTGAAGGTGTCTTATGCATCTATTTGCTACTCTATGAGGGACAAACTGATTGCCACTATGCCATGTTTTCTGTATGTGAAACAAACAAACGTTTTTCAATGCATATTGTTCATGATCTTTGTTTGTAGCTTGTCATGTTGTATGCATAGTTACTATGTCCTATTGTTAGAACTCCATCTTCCATGCACATGTTTAGAGTTCTTTGTTCCCAGCTTTCAATGCTTGCAAATGGTTTGATCTTGGTTTTGATGGTGCATGTCACCTCAAAAATTATTCTTTTTATCACTTACCTACCCGAGGACGAGCAGGAGTTAAGCTTGGGGATGCTTGATATGTCAGAAACGTATCTATAATATTTGATACTCCATGCTTGTTTTGTATCTACTTTGTTTTGCTTTGTCTACATTTTGAGGTGTTTTTATATCTTTTCTGGAACTAACCTATTAACAAGTTGCCACAGTGCCAGTTGCATGTTTTCTTCTGTTTTTGGTTCCAGAAAGGCAGAAAATCAATATTCTCGAAATTGGACGGGACAAAATCCAAAGTCATTATTTTTCCAGGGGCAACACGGAACCACGAAGAAGAGCCGGAGGAGGGCCACAGGGTGGCCGCACCAACCCCCTAGGCGCGGGCAAGCCCTGGAGGCGCCTGGAGGGGGTGTGGGCCCTCTGGACCCCCACCGACCTTGATTCCTGCGCCTATAAGAAGCCCCCGATGGGAAAACCCTAGGGCATCCAGAAGAAATCCACGAAAACCTATATAATGCCGCTGCCACCGAAGGGGAGATTCAGGGGACAGAAAGTCTCAATTCCGGCACCCTGCTGGGACAGGGAAGTGCCCCCGGAGCCATCTCCATCGATCTCCACCACCATCTCCATCACTGTTGCCGATTCACATGATGAGGAGGGAGTAGTTCTTCCTCGAGGCTAAGGGCTCTACCGGTAGCTATGTGTTCATCTCTCTCTATGCATGATCTTGTGTTCATGAGCTTTGTAATCAAGTAGATCTACCTTGCTACTCAAGTGCTTCATTAGATCTCTGCTCTCCCCATGTGTGTGAAAGTGACAGCATGCACACCATGGTGGCACTTAGGCTTGAGTCTACATAAATACTGAAGGGAATATGCCTAAGAGGCAATAATAAAGTGGTTATTATCGTATTCCTTATTTATGATAAATGTTTATTTTACATGCTATAATTGTATTAATACGGAAATGTTAATACATGTGTGTTTAATAAACAAAAGGGAATTCCTAGTTATGCCTCTCTTATAAACTAGCTCGTTGATTAACAAGATGATTGTAACATCCCTAAAATCATGATTTCAAAGATTACATATCATTCATGCATGCATATAATTTTGAGATCATTTTCCAACTATTTTCAAGAAAACAGAAGCACATAGTGCTATTATTTTATGTGAGCAAACATAAATCAAATGACCATCCCCAATTGAGAGCATAAGTGTTTTAAACCAAGTTTTGTTGGCTTCCTTGTTGATTGGATTTAATGTGGAGTTTGGACAAAAATTCATAGAACAAATGTGGTTTCAAAACCATTTTCAAAACATTTCCAAATCAAATGCTATGTCACTGTTTATTTATATTTTATTCTAAATGACCAAGCTGTTTCAAAGTAACCACTTGTTTTATTGCCCAGAAGTGTGAATGTTGCACCCTACAAAATCCTGAAAAATTTTGAATTCAAAAAGCTTTTGAAACCATTTGAAATTCATTCCAGAAATTCAAAACAGAAAAAGAAAAAGAGAAAGGAAATAGAAAAGGGCCAGCGCCAGTATTTTGGCCCAACTGAGAAAGCAGCCCACTAAGCCCACCCGGGTTCCCCCTCTCCCTCTCTCACTCGCAGACGCACCCATCGAGTGACTGACGCCAGGACCCCACCTTCCCTCTGTTTCTCTCGCTGACAACAGGGCCCCGTCCACGTCACCGTCGTCTTCCCCAAATCTCGCGAAGAACACATCGCCGCGGGCCGTTGCTGGCGTTGATCACGCGGCGTAATTACCATTGAATCCGCAGGCATTTCCTGTCGAGCCCCTGCCTACTTAACCCCCTCTGCACCGCGAACGTTTCCCCTCACTCAATTTCCTCTCCACGCCACCAGGCTGCCCTTAGTCTTGCCCATACCGCCGCAGCTCCGACGACATCCGGCGTGCGATTCCTGTAAGACCCCGTCGCCCCTTGCTGTCTAAGTTTGCCAGAATGATCACGACAACCATGCGCATCTCCTCACCCTATTGGCGTATGCTAGGACCATCTGGAGACTCACCAACGACGACGACCGCAAGTGCCTGACGCTTTCTTCTTCTCCGGCGATCGATTGCGGTAAGCACTGAGCGCCCCTTGACCTCTCTCGCATACTACTAGGTTCGCCTTGTCCTTGCGCAGCTACTGATGCCTCTGGTTGGTACTAGGAAGACCCAGAGTGTCGGCAACAACTTCGTCTGCAACCACCCGACGCCATGCACGACTCCGACGAGCTCCAGCAGCCCACTCCGTGCGCCCCTTGCCAAGCCGCCGCCAAGTTGAGCTTCTCCTCGTCGCTGCGAACCTGGTGAGCATCCTCCCACCTTTCCGGTCGACCTGTAGCGCCGCGCCACCGTAGGCAGAGCTCGCCGCCGCCAGTAGCCGCCGCCAGCGCCGCTCAGTTTTGGTCGATTGATTCGTGGCCGTCAGATCTAGATCCAGCGCGTAGGATTAGTTCACTTAACGAACCGTTACGCGTTAGATCTGGCCGTGCATCTTTAGTTAAATCATGCGGCTCTCGTTGATCGATCCGCCCGAACCGGTACGGGCCAATTAGAAACAGACGCGTGGCTAGGGTTTAGATTTAAAATAGGATTTGAATCTGATTATTGTTTGAATTTCATTTGGCTATAACTTTTGATCCCCACGTTAGAATTTGACAAATTTTATACCGTTGGAATCAGGAGAGAAAGCTCTTTCTAAATATGCAATGTGTTTAATGTTTAGTTTCTGTTAAAAAGGTTTTATTTGCAGAAACTTGTGTAGGGATAATTTGAGTATATGAAATGTTTAGGAAATGATTTAGGGTTTAAATAATTGTTGTTTGGCAAGTTTTTAACTTGTTAGTGAATCAGTACTGTATACTTGCTTAGTTGAGTTTTAAAAATCATCACATATCATCTTGCATGCATGCATGTATTTTTGCTTGTATATGTTTTGTGTGTAATTTGTTGCTACCATTCTTTGTGTAGATTTTGGTGCTAGTGATTGTGATTGTGAGGAGTGCTACTCTCCCAACTACCAAGGCAAGTGGTACTTCATGAATATTTTTATCCCATGTTTTATACTAAGCATTAGAAATATTTTGCTAAGTCTTGCATGATATTATTTTGCTTATATGCCATGTTGGGAAATCCTAGTAGTTGTAGAAATGCTAGGGAATTTATAAGTTAAGTTACTATCTATGCCATGCTTAGCCTAGCTAGTAGCAAACAAGGGTTGGTGAAATATACATGCTATGATGAAAATATTTCTAAGTCTTTGGACTTGTGTTTTACCTAATAAAACAACTAAGTTAATGAAACACCTGGGTGGAATGGAAGGATTGGTTTATGTTGAGTGGTTACACAAGGCCCATTTCTATGGTTTACCTTGTGTATCTCACTTGTGGTAAGCCACCCAGGAACAAAGAGATTTTAGAGGCCAAGTGTTAAGAAGATTCTAGTGCAGCCACTTGGCAATATGGGCTCTGCCTGGATCACATAAGTTGCTAGAACTTAGCCATTTGGACAGTTGGTGGTAGTGGGAATGATAGGTTGGAGCGCGTCCATTTGGTCTAAGGAAAGGCTTCTGAAAGGTCCTGTCTTGGTGTAACCAAGTCTGGTGGGGAAAGTGCACAACCTCTGCAGATGGAAAAATCTAAGTACTTAGCCAATTCCATGGTAATGGATAACTTGAGCATGAAGACATGGAAGCTATCAAGAATCTCCTCATCCCAATTTCTAAGTAAAAACTTGTGGGTGAACAAGGGTGAAGGACCTCAATGTCTATTGGTGGTTCCTTGGGAAAAGTTTTGACAAAGAAAAACTTAGTGATTTCAACTAATAGGCAAAACCTATTTTGAGCAAAGCAAGACAAGATACACTTAGCCAAATTGCATATAGTATCTAGTCCACCTAATTTATACTAATGTATCACTTGCCAATACTATTCCAATGTATTGACCCACTGTGGCTGTAACTTGTGATGTTGCAGGTTACTCTGATGAGGATTAGGTGTCATGAGTCTACACTCAACATGTTTGCCTGTGGCACATGAAGATGAAGACTTTTATTTATTTACTTATTCAAACTCTTGTATTAGGCCTGTTGCCTTGGAGTTGTAAAGACTATGTTTATCTCTGGAATGGATGTAATAAATGACCTTTGTATATGTGTACTTCATCTTAAACTGTGGATGCTAGCAATGATCCAGGGACTAGCATTGCAATCACAGGTATCCTTTTTCCTTTATAAAGGAGGGATCTTACAGATGGTATCAGAGCACTGTGTTGCCTATAGGATTATGACCCTAGGATTGGAAACCACTAAGGAAAAATTTTCAACTACTTCTACACTTGTCTATTCTTCTCGTAAACTTTTCTAATCTTCTTTCTCATCTCTATTTGTAGATGAACTCCATCAACGAAGCCGTAAGGAAAGGACCACTCATGACAATGACTCTGGAGTGTGAGACAGAGTTCCCCAAGGCTCTCAAGGACCTCATGGTTGCATTAGAAATACAAGGTGCAGCTGTGTATAAGGGTTTTCCTGTGATGGATGAAGGAGTTGAATACTGGTGGGTGCAACTTCACTTGTATAAAAACAAGGAAGACAACCACCAGGAAAAAGGATTCTGCATGTTCACCAATTCAGTGGTGCACACTACATTCTTTGAATCAGCAAGGGATGCAGCTTGGAAGACCATCAAAGAACTTGGTGATAGAGTCAAGTGCAGAATGTTCAACCTCCAAAATGATCTCAAGGAAGAGAAGAAACATACCCAAGAGTTGGAAGCTACCAACCAAACCTTAAGAGGAGACATTATAGACTTAGTGATGGAGTCATGTGAGCAAGATAGGCTGATTACTTCTAGAAACATTGTGTTAGCCAACAGATCCAGTGAGATAGGATTGTAAGCGTACTTCGTTAGTTGGACCACCACTTATCACCTTATTTTCCAAATGTTGCTTTAAAATAAGATTGAACCTTGGTTGTTGTAATGGTTTCATGTATGCATGACTTGTGTGTTTTGCTCTCCAAAGGATATGTATGTGATGTTTTGCCTTATGTTGTAACTTGAATTGTGTTGTTCTAACTTTTCTATCTTATAAATAGATGCCTACTGTTACCATCAGCACTGTTGAGGAGTTCCAAGTTACCCGCTTTTGTCCTCGTATCGTTGAGCTTACTACTTTGCTCAATCTCCCCGTTCCTACCATCATGGTGCTTCCCCTCACCAAGTTTGAGAGGAAAGACCTTTGGGGCTTCAAGGTCAACCAGCCCGGACGCCAGACAGAGTCTACCACGGAGGCCATCGTCTTCAAGCTCATGCATGATGACAAGGAGAGAGGCCTTGAGGTAGTTATGCAGGATCTGATAGGACGTCTGCTAGGGAGACACTCCCGACAGGTTAGAGGTACTCACTTCCACGTCTTCGGTAGACGTGATGAGGATGGAGAGTCCATCGACTTCGAGGACGACTCGAGGGACACAGCAGAGCCGATTCGTCTATACCTCCAGGACTTAGAGTCTCTCATTAGGCACGTGGACACTGATAGGACCAACGTCATGCTCAACAATGACAAACTCCAGGTGCAGCTTCACGAGAAGGACAAGCTCTTCGCGGAGCAAGATGAGATAGTCAAGGAGATGGAGGCGAAGTTCGAGAGCCAGGACAGGAAGTTCAAGAGTCAGGAGAAGCGAGTCCAGGATAGAAACAAGAAGATCCGGGACATGACTGAAGAACTGCAGTCCAAGGACTTCGAGCTCGAGCAACAGCAGACGGTGATTGAGAGGCTTCGTTCCCAGAAGAGGGCTCTCAAGGCCAAGATAGAGACCTTGACCACTAGTGTCGAGGAATACAAGACCGCGATGGAGAACGCAGGTCTTACCTTTGTCGAGGAGGAGGTTGATGCCGAGGAGTAGATTTGACTACTCATTTATCATTTATTATCGTACTTGTTGTTTGAGAACTTGTTATTTGACCATCCGACATGTGGATGGCTTGCTACTTGTGTGTTTTACTTTGCGAACTTGTTATCTTGTTGTTGAACCTTTATCTTTATGTTGCATACTTTGTGTTTGTTTATGTGATGTAATGTGCATGAAAGCATCTATGGGTATCTCATTCTTATCTCTATTGAACAAACCACAGATGCCTCCCCGTCGTGCAAACCCCAACCCCAACAACAACAACAACATCACTCCAGAAATGCAGGAAATGATGACCGCTCAAACTCAGCTAATGCAGATGATGACGACGTTCATCCAGAACCAAAACAACAACAATAACAACAACAACAATAACAACAACAACCCACCGGGTTTTGACATGCTTACCAGGTTCTTGAGATTGAGGCCAACAAAGTTCTCAGGAACGACTGATCCCATGGTGGCCAATGATTGGCTACGCTCCGTGAACAAGGACTTGGTAACCGTGGGCTGTACTGATGCTGAAAAAGTCATATTTGCAGCACATTTGCTAGAGGGACCAGCCGCCACTTGGTGGGACAACTTCCAGATCACCACTCCCATCGAAGATGTGACATGGGCTATATTTGAGGATGGGTTTCGTACTGCTCATATCTCATATGGAGTGATGAGTCTGAAAAAGAAGGAGTTCCATAACCTGAAGCAGCGCCACCGCAGCGTGGCTGAATATATTGAGGAGTTCAACAATCTGGCGCGATATGCACCGGATGAATTTGACACTGATGCTAAGAGGAAAGAAAAGTTCTTCGAAGGGTTAAATGATGAACTGAATCTGCAGTTGGCTGTGGCCTATGTTCCCACTTATCAGTCTCTCTATGACAAGGCTGCTATTTTGGAGAACAAAATAAAGCAAGTTGAAAGCAGAAAGAGAAAGCACTCAGACAAGCACAGCTCGGGATCGTCACACAAACATTCCCATTATGATGACAGTGGAAGCTCAGGATCCCACAATCATGGGAAATTCAACAAGCACCACAACCACAACCGTCATGACAACAAGCATCACCGTAGTCATGACAATGATAAGTACAAGAACCACAAGGGTGGATACAAGAGCCACCACAGTGGAAGTGGAAGTGGAAGTCAGCCTGTCAAGAAGGACATTAGTCAGGTTGAATGCTTCAAATGCAAGAAGATGGGGCATTATGCAAATGAATGCCCAGAAAAGAAAGTTGAAGGACCCAACAAGCCCAACCCTTTTCAGAAGGGACAGGTGAACCACATCAGTGTGGAGGAAGTCTATGAGGAGCCTGATGTTGTTGCTGGTAAGTTCAGACTCAATTCTATTCCAACATTTGTTCTTTTTGATACTGGAGCATCACATTCATTCATATCAAAAGCATTTGTTGATAGAAATGGGTTTCCAACTGAAAACATTGGGTGTCCAATAAAGGATAGTTCTCCGGGAGGAGATATGATAGTAAGTCTTGGATGCCGGGATCTAGTAATAGAGTTCGGAAAGCATAAATTTCCGGTGAGTCTGATAATCCTAGATTCCCAAGGACTGGACGTAATTTTGGGAATGGATTGGATGGCTAAGTATGAAGGAGTACTAGATTGTGCTAATCGTACTGTTGCACTCACAACCCCGGAAAGAAAACGGATTAAATTCAAGTCCAACTTTGAATCAAAAGGAAGTAAGCTAAATTCTCTTAAGGGGGTTAGCATGGACAGTGTGCCAATTGTGAGTGAGTATCCGGATGTGTTTCCGGAAGAATTACCGGGAATGCCACCAGATAGAGATGTGGAGTTTCTTATAGATTTGGTACCATGATCTGGACCAATAGCAAAGAGACCATACAAGATGTCAGTGGATGAACTGAAAGAACTCAAGAAACAACTTGGAGAACAGTTGCAGAAAGGATTTATTCAACCAAGTTCTTCATCTTGGGGAGCCCCAGTTTTGTTCGTGGAGAAGAAAGGTAGAAGTCAAAGGTTATGCATAGATTACCGTTCACTCAACGAGGTAACTATCAAGAACAAATACCCTTTGCCTAGAATCAATGACTTGTTTGATCAGCTAGAAGGAGCTTGTGTGTTCTCAAAGATTGATCTCCGGTCAGGCTATTTTCAACTCAAGATAAGAGAACAAGACATACCTAAGACAACGTTCACTACAAGGTATGGATTGTATGAGTATACCGTAATGCCTTTTGGTTTGACCAATGCTCCAGCATACTTCATGAATATGATGAACAAGGTGTTCATGGAATTCCTTGACAAGTTTGTTGTCATTTTCGTCGATGACATTTTAGTCTACTCCAAGAGCAAAGTAGAGCATGAAGGACATTTGCGTTTGATACTTGAGAAGTTAAGAGAGCATAAACTTTATGGCAAATTTAGCAAGTGTAAATTCTGGTTGAATGAAGTTGGATTTCTTGGACATGTTATGACAAAAGTTGGTGTAGTAGTTGATCCTGCTAAAGTATCAGCTGTGACAGAATGGGAATCTCCCAAGTCAGTAAAGGAAGTTCGTAGTTTCCTTGGCTTAGCAGGTTACTACAGAAGGTTCATTGAAAATTTCTCCAAGGTAGCTAAGCCTATGACTGAATTGGTAAAGAAAGACAAGAAGTTTGCTTGGTCTGAAGGTTGTGAACTCAGCTTTCAGGAATTGAAGAAGAGACTTGTGACAGCACCAGTCTTGTGTCTGCCAGACTTGGAAAAAGATTTCCAAGTATATTGTGATGCATCTCATCAGGGTTTGGGTGCAGTAGTTATGCAAGACGGTAAAGTTGTGGCTTATGCCTCGAGACAACTCAAAACTCATGAAGTGAACTATCCTACTCATGATTTAGAGTTAGCCTCTGTTGTCCATGCACTCAAAACATGGAGACACTATCTTTTGGGAAAGCGTTGTGAAGTGTTCACAGATCACAAAAGTTTGAAGTAAATCTTCACCCAGAAGGAAATTAATATGAGACAAAGAAGATGGCTAGAACTTATCAAGGACTATGACTTAATTTTGCAATACCACCCCGGTAAAGCAAATGTTGTAGCAGATGCTCTAAGTCGTAAGGTTTTTGTGAACGACCTTACCAAAGGAGAATTGCCAGATGATTTGTGTGCCCAATTCAGAAAACTCAGATTGTAGATTGTGCCTGAAGGACATCTCATGTCTTTGGATGTTCAACCCACTTTGTTGGACAAGATCAAAGAAGCCCAGAAGATTGATAAGGAAATTGAAGAGATTAAAGAAATGATTGGCAAAGGAAAAGCCAAAGGGTTCCATGAAGACGAACAGGGTACTTTATGGCATGGGAAACGTATCTGTGTTCCACAAGATCCGGAGCTACGGAAACTGATTTTGCAAGAAGCACACAACTCACCGTATTCCATTCATCCGGGTAACACCAAAATGTACATGGACATGAAGGAAAGATTTTGGTGGAACAATCTCAAGAAGGGCATCGCCGAACATATTGCATTGTGTGATGTGTGTAGTAGAGTGAAAGCGGAACATCAGAAACCAGCAGGTTTGCTTCAACCACTACCTATTCCTGATTGGAAGTGGGACAAGATTGGTATGGATTTCATTACCGGATTACCAAGGACCCGGTCAGGATACAATTCTATTTGGGTAGTAGTGGCTCATTTCATACCCGTGAAGACAACCTACACAAGTGCTAAGTTAGCCAAAATCTATATGAGTAGAATTGTATGTCTACATGGAGTGCCCAAGAGTATTGTGTCTGATAGTGGAACTCAATTCACTTCCCATTTTTGGAGATAGTTACATGAGTCATTGGGAACGAGGTTGGAATTCAGTACTGCTTTTCATCCTCAAACCAATGGACAGACCGAAAGGACTAATCAGATTCTTGAAGACATGTTGAGGGCATGTGCCCTAGACTATGGAGCCAGTTTGGATGAAAGTCTGCCTTACGCAGAATTTTCTTATAACAACAGCTATCAAGCCAGCATTGAGATGGCACCATTTGAGTTTCTCTACGGGAGAAAGTGTACCACCCCTTTGTTATGGAATGGTGTGGGAGAAAGAAGTTTATTCGTACCAGAACTTATCAAAGAAGACGAAGAGAAGGTCAAAATGGTTAAGGACAGATTGAAGATAGCACAGTCCCGACAGAAAAGCTACGCAGATCCTAAGCGTAGAGAAGTCACCTACGAAGTTGGTGATAGAGCCTATCTTAGAGTGTCACCACTTCGTGGAGTGAAGAGGTTCGGAGTCAAAGGAAAGTTGGCCCCAAGATATGTTGGACCATTTAGGATTCTGAGTCGTAAAGGAGAAGTTGCCTATGAAATAGAACTGCCAGAATCTCTGACAGCTGTCCATAATGTGTTTCATGTGAGTCAACTTAAGAAATGTCATCCAGAAATGGAAGAACTTCTTTGAAGGATACTATACCTTTGGAGGAGGTTCAGTTGGAGAGTGATCTCACTTATGAAGAGAAGCCTATCAAGATTCTTGAGACTGCAGAAAGAGTCACACGCACTAAGACTATCAAGTTCTGCAAAGTGCAGTGGAATCATCATTCCGAAGAGGAAGCAACATGGGAAAGAGAAGATGATCTTCGGAAAGACCACCCTCACCTATTTGCTAGCCAATCCGAATCTCGAGGGCGAGATTCACCTTAAGGGGGTTAGATTTGTAACATCCCTAAAATCATGATTTCAAAGATTACATATCATTCATGCATGCATATAATTTTGAGATCATTTTCCAACTATTTTCAAGAAAACAGAAGCACATAGTGCTATTATTTTATGTGAGCAAACTTAAATCAAATGACCATCCCCAATTGAGATCATAAGTGTTTTAAACCAAGTTTTGTTGTCTTCCTTGTTGATTGGATTGAATGTGGAGTTTGGACAAAAATTCATAGAACAAATGTGGTTTCAAAACCATTTTCAAAACATTTCCAAATCAAATGCTATGTCACTGTTTATTTTTATTTTATTCTAAATGACCAAGCTGTTTCAAAGTAACCACTTGTTTTATTGCCCAGAAGTGTGAATGTTGCACCCTACAAAATCCTGAAAAAGTTTGAATTCAAAAAGCTTTTGAAACCATTTGAAATTCATTCCAGAAATTTAAAACAGAAAAAGAAAAAGAGAAAGGAAATAGAAAAGGGCCAGCGCCAGTCTTTTGGCCCAACTGAGAAAACAGCCCACTAAGCCCACCCGGGTTCCCCCTCTCCCTCTCTCACTCACAGACGCACCCATCGAGTGACTGACGCCAGGACCCCACCTTCCCTCTGTTTCTCTCGCTGACAACTGGGCCCCGTCCACTTCACCGTCGTCTTCCCCAAATCTCGCGAAGAACACGTCGCCGCGGGCCGTTGCTGGCGTTGATCACGCGGCGTAATTACCATTGAATCCGCAGGCGTTTCCTGTCGAGCCCCTGCCTACTTAACCCCCTATGCACCGCGAACATTTCCCCTCACTCAATTTCCTCTCCACGCCACCAGACTGCCCTTAGTCTTGCCCATACCGCCGCAGCTCCGACGACCTCCGGCGTGCGATTCTGGTAAGACCCCGTCGCACCTTGCTGTCTAAGTTTGCCAGAATGATCACGACAACCATGCGCATCTCCTCACCCTATTGGTGCATGCTAGGACCGTCTGGAGACTCACCAACGACGACGACCGCAAGTGCCTGACGCTTTCTTGTTCTCCGGCGATCGATTGCGGTAAGCACTGAGCGCCCCTTGACCTCTCTCGCATACGACTAGGTTCGCCTTGTCCTTGCACAACTACTTATGCCTCTGGTTGGTACTAGGAAGACCCAGAGCGTCGGCAACAACTTCGTCTGCAACCACCCGACGCCGTGCACGACTCCGACGAGCTCCAGCAGCCCACTCCGTGCGCCCCTTGCCAAGCCGCCGCCAAGTTGAGCTTCTCCTCGTCGCTGCGAACCTGGTGAGCATCCTCCCACCTTTCCGGTCGACCTTTAGTGCCGCACCGCCGTAGGCAGAGCTCGCCGCCGCCAGTAGCCGCCGCCAGCGCCGCTCAGTTTTGGTCGATTGATTCGTGGCCGTCAGATCTAGATCCAGCGCGTAGGATTAGTTCACTTAACGAACCGTTAGGCGTTAGATCTGGCCGTGCATCTTTAGTTAAATCATGCGGCTCTCGTTGATCGATCCACCCGAACCGGTACGGGCCAATTAGAAACAAACGCGTGGCTAGGGTTTAGATTTAAAACAGGATTTGAATCTGATTATTGTTTGAATTTCATTTGGCTATAACTTTTGATCCCCACGTTAGCATTTGACAAATTTTATACCGTTGGAATCAGGAGAGCAAGCTCTTTCTAAATATGCAATGTGTTTAATGTTTAGTTTCTGTTAAAAAGGTTTTATTTGCAGAAACTTGTGTATGGATAATTTGAGTATATGAAATGTTTAGGAAATGATTTAGGGTTTAAATAATTGTTATTTGGCAAGTTTTTAACTTGTTAGTGAATCAGTACTGTGTACTTGCTTTGTTGAGTTTTAAAAATCATCACATATCATCTTGCATGCATGCATGTATTTTTGCTTGTATATGTTTTGTGTGTAATTTGTTGCTACCATTCTTTGTGTAGATTTTGGTGCTAGTGATTGTGATTGTGAGGAGTGCTACTCTCCCAACTACCAAGGCAAGTGGTACTTAATGAATATTTTTATCCCATGTTTTATACTAAGCATTAGAAATATTTTGCTAAGTCTTGCATGATATTATTTTGCTTATATGCCATGTTGGGAAATCCTAGTAGTTGTAGAAATGCTAGGGAATTTCTAAGTTAAGTTACTATCTATGCCATGCTTAGCCTAGCTAGTAGCAAACAAGGGTTGGTGAAATATACATGCTATGATGAAAATATTTCTAAGTCTTTGGACTTGTGTTTTACCTAATAAAACAACTAAGTTAATGAAACACCTGGGTGGAATGGAAGGATTGGTTTATGTTGAGTGGTTACACAAGGCCCATTTCTATGGTTTACCTTGTGTATCTCACTTGTGGTAAGCCACCCAGGAACAAAGATATTTTAGAGGCCAAGTGTTAAGAAGCTTCTAGTGCAGCCACTTGGCAATATGGGCTCTGCCTGGATCACATAAGTTGCTAGAACTTAGCCATTTGGAAAGTTGGTGGTAGTGGGAATGATAGGTTGGAGCGCGTCCATTTGGTCTAAGGAAAGGCTTCTGAAAGGTCCTGTCTTGGTGTAACCAAGTCTGGTGGGGAAAGTGCACAACCTCTGCAGATGGAAAAATCTAAGTACTTAGCCAAGTCCATGGTAATGGACAACTTGAGCATCAAGACATGGAAGCTATCAAGAATCTCCTCATCCCAATTTCTAACTTAAAACTTGTGGGTGAACAAGGGTGAAGGACCTCAATGCCAAATTGCATATAGTATCTAGTCCACCTAAATTATACTAAGGTATCACTTTCCAATACTATTCCAATGTATTGACCCACTGTGGCTGTAACTTGTGATGTTGCAGGTTACTCTGATGAGGATTAGGTGTCATGAGTCTAAACTCAACATGTTGGCCTGTGGCACATGAAGATGAAGACTTTTATTTATTTACTTATTCAAACTCTTGTATTAGGCCTGCGGCCTTGGAGTTGTAAAGACTATGTTTATCTCTGGAATGGCTGTAATAAATGACCTTTGTATCTGTGTACTTCATCTTAAACTATGGATGCTAGCAATGATCCAGGGACTAGCATTGCAATCACAGGGATCCTTTTTCCTTTATAAAGGAGGGATCTTACAATGATCAAAGGTTTCTTGATCATGGACATTGGATGTTGTTAATAACGAGGTCACAACATTAGTGTAATGGTGTGATGAACATTCATCCGAAGTATAGCATTACGATCAAAAGTCATTGAGTTTATATTGCTATAACAACTTACGAAGAGATCCTAATCCTTAGACCATGAGATCATGTCAATCACTAACACCGGAAGAGTTTCTTGATAACATCAAACGTCACACCATAACAGGGTGATTATAAAGATGGATTTAGAACTAATAAAGTGTTATGTTGAGGCCCATGGATCGAGAGTAGAATTTGTTCATCCCGATGACGGATAGATATGCTCTGGGCCCTCTCGGTGATATCACATTGATTAGCTTGCAAGCAAGTGATTTGATCACTAGAATGTTATATCACGGGAACGAGAAAAGAGTGCATGTCAGTAACGAGATCAAACTAGGTATGGAGATAACAATGATCGAATCTCAAACATGTAATATATCGTGAAAAAAAGGGATTAAGATACTAGCGTAAAAGGTTCCGACGATCACAAGAAAGTCATCGTTGAATGTGTGGGAGTCAGTATGGGTCTCCAGATCCCGCTTCTGATTATTGATCTGAGAGGGGTCTCGATCATGTCCGCATTATTCACGAACCGTAGGGTGACACACTTAAGAGACACCTACATCCAATTGGAGCAAAAGTTTCATGCCGAAAGAATGAACAAGCGCAGGAATTTATTTCACTAGATACCGAAACAGGTTTTCGGGTGAAATTGCATAAAGTGGTTATGCATGTGAAATAGAATTCTAGCAAGGGGTTGTTGGTGAATGTTTGTCATTAAAGTAATTGACAAAATTATGAATAAAATAAAAGAGTTTTATTTAATGAGAGTTTGCATTAAATTTGGTGGAAATTTAATGGGAATTTGAGTGGGTTTTTGAGTGGAGAAAATAAGGGCCATTTTGTGAGTGGAGTGTCCCCCACATGAATGAGGGAGAGGTGGGGGCACCCTCCATGGCCGGCGGCCATGCCCCCTTGGGCTTCCCCCCTCCCCTATATAAGGAGCCCCTCCTCTCACTTCTCACTCACACCTCCTCGTGAAGGATCTCTCTCCCCCTCTAGAATTTATCCCCCCTGGTCTCGGACTAGCGAGATACATGTTCCCGGTGGCTATTCGGCAAGAAAGAGTTGTGCTTCCGCTGCATCGCTGGAGCGAGGAGGCGGAGGTTGCTCGGTGCCTCGAACGTGTGTGCGAGAACGGATGCGTTGCTGTTTTGTGGCGCTAGGACTTCCTCTCGCTCTTGAGATCGGCAAGAGATCGTCTACATCAACCACGAGTTTGGACTCGTTAAGATTTGTCGGTCTTCAAGGGTATGTTCTCTACAGATATACATCCGCCCGTTGTTTGTATCTAGTAGATAGATCTTGGTACATAGTTCCCATCGTAGGAATTTTTTTGTTTTCTATGCTGCGAACCCAACAGTGGTATCAGAGCCGGATCTATGCGTAGATACTTTGCACGGGTAGTACACATATGAGTATGTGGGCGATGATGATCATTTTATTGCTTCTTAGTTGTACTTTGGATATTGGTGGCATAGTGGGATGAAGCGGCCCGGACAAACTTTACATGTCCTTGCACATGAGACCTGTTCCACGCTTGACATGCAACTAGTTTTGCATAAGTGGCTAGCGGGTGTCTGTCTCTCCTACTATAGTCAATATCTAGTTTGCAACGAGTTGTCAACAATTTGGTTATCCTCGTTGTGGTTCATGTTCGTAGGTAAGAATGGTTCTATCTTCGAAAGCTCTAAGCCACGTAAAACTTGCAATGGATAAATGAGAGGCGTCTAGTTAGATTGTTGCTAGGCTAGTGTTATGATATGGTGATGTTGTAAGTAGAAGTATAAGATGATACTCTTACAACACACATAACGTGTAAGTTCCATAAGACCTTGGCCTTACACATAGAGGTATGATAGAGATCATACCACGATGCACATGATGGAGATCAAGTGCGGGAACCATATCATTTCACTTATAAACATATGATGTTTTGATTGCATCTTATATTGCTTGTTTGGCGATTTATTAGCATAACAAGATGATCCCTCAAGATAAGAATGTGTTCTTCCTTAAGTATGCACCGACAATGTTTCGTCGCTTCAAGACATCACGTGATGATCGGGTGTACTTGAATCCATGAGCATATCTCGGGTGTAAGACAGTTACACATGCGAATACTAAGGTTCTTACTTGGCGAGCCTAGCATGTACAGACATGGCCTCGGAACACGGACCGAAAGGTTAAGCATGAGTCATATGTTTTGATATGATGACCATATGGATGCTCTCCTTTGAAGCTACCCCGACTCACGTGATGATCGGACTTGGTGTAGTGAATTTGGTTCATGTAATCACCAAAAAGACACGAGGGATGTCGTTTTTGAGTGGGAGTTCATTTCTATTTTGGATTAGTAGAACTCAATTTATCATAAATTAAATCAAAGTGAATTTGCATAATTTGTTATAGTCATTGGCATTCGTTCACCACCTTATGCATAGTTGTAATTGAGATAATAGAACTATAGACTTCTGGATATATACTTTACGAACTGGTATCGTCTTGTGTTTAGTGTCAATCTAAAGTTTAAAGTCCTATTGCAAACTTTCAGCAAACTCTATTTACTCCGTGAAATTTAATAATTGGTATTAAATCGAGAGTAACAATTCCAGTTTTAGTATCTTAAGTATCATGTTTGCCTCCATGATTCTTGATTATTTTAATATCAAGTTTATTTAGGAGCTGAAAGAATTGTTTCAGAAACCATCATGTGTGGCAGATATAACGATATCTGAAACAATGTTTTGGTTGCAATATGATAGAGTATAATATATATTCTCATATTGGATGAGAATTTACGAAGGTTGGAGATGCTAGACATCCTAATCATCCAAAAGAGTTTTGGAAAGTAATGTTATACTCACGATTCGCCTTTATAAGCTACAGTAGCTTGATCATGAAAGTTGTCATGATAAGGATGAATAGAAGATGTATGTAAAGTGTTTACTACACTAAAAGACTACTAAAGAATGGATTTTGAAAGAATACCGATCATTTTGGTGATGGTGATCTACTTCAAAGTGCAAGTCCAAAGATATTATTATTTGAATATACACGCTTTGGACTATGTGTCATGTATATGGAGCCACTTTTGATATTGATAGATTCTTTTAAATAGGAAAAGTAAATGCTGAAAGAGAATCTATAAATTATATTTGGCAGAAAAGAAAAGATTGGAAATATCCAATTTAGGTATATGGATGATATACATGTTATGGTTGTATTCTTTGCTTGTTAAACAATGTGGTTCTTGGGTATTGGATACCGAATTGGTTAGTATGAAATTTCATACGAAACAACGCAATTCATGAACCACAATGGCCTAAGTAACTAGCAAGAGAATATGTGATGATGTTCATCCAAAACAAACAAACCGTTGTTTGTATTTCTCGTTGACATCAAAGCTTGACTTCAAGATTTGTTTTAATAATTGTTATTTCAATCAGGTATTATGAGAACAAAGGTTGTTCAAATAATTATAGTATTCCATATAATATGGATGATTTACAAATCTAGTTGGAGAAATCACATCCATAAAGCCTAATGCTAAAATGTCGCAAGAAAAATGATTGAAAGATCACTTACGAAGTGACATCGCCGTTTAAATTATATTGGAAAGAAAACATGAAGAATCTCCATATTCATGGATTTTTGGAGTATTTGATTTGATCAAGTGACGCTTGTGAGACATTCCACGTGATAATTAAAACTTCGTTCAAAGGCCAAAGAAGAACGAACGACTAAATTATTGGAATTTATACATATCGATGTATGTAGTCCATTATGTATAGTCGTAAGCGATGGATTTCAACTTCATATGCTTTCTCCGGAAATTTGAGTAAATATTCACTTAATGAGAAAGAAGTATGAAATATTTGAAAAACGTTTCAAAGACTTTCAAGATGAAGTGGAAAATCATTGTAACAAGAAAAATAAATGAATTATGATTTGGTCATAAAGGGATTTATTTGAGTTACAAGTGTAACAAGAAAAATAAATGAATTATGATTTTATCATAAAGGGATTTATTTGAGTTGCAAGTTTAGCAAAACACCTAGATTTACATCTCCGGAAACACCATAGGAGTATGGACTGTTTGAGATTTGTAATAAAACCTTGTTTGACATGGTTGGATTAAAGGTGTTATTTATAAAACTGCCATTATGTTTTAAAAGATTAAAGCTTAAGAGACTACCGCTTTTACACTGAAAAGAGCTCCATCTTGATCTGTTGAAATGACACCATATGAGTTATGGTTTGGGGTAAAACCCAAGTTGTCCTTTCTTAAATTTTGGTATCCTAAATATAAGTAAGATGTTTACAATCGAAGTCGGATGAGCATGTCTTTGTAGGTTATTTCGAATAACAATTGGTTATTCCTCCATAACACCGAGGACAAAAGGGTTTGTCGCTTGAAATGTGAAGTTTCTTGAAAAAGGAATTTTTCGCAAAAGTTAAGTGGGAGGACAATAGAACTTTGATAAGGTTAACGAACCTTAGCTAAATGTGCTGAGTTGCGTAGCACCGAAAATCGTTCCGGAGGCTTCCATAATGCTCATAGATTATGTGCCTCAAAGGTTGTGGTCACGGAGATCTAAGTTCTTATTGAACCAAGTCGGTCGGATAAACAATCAAATACTTAGATTTGAGAGTAAATCATTATTGTTTGACAATGATGAACCGACTACATGCAAAGAAGCGATGATGGGCCCTGACTCCATCAAATGGCTTGATGCCATAAAATCCGTGATAGTTCCATACACGATAAATCAAGTTTTGAACTTGGAAGACCCTACGGAAAGGTGTAAAAACCTATCGGTCGTATTTGGATCTGTATAGAAACAGACATGGATGTTTCACATCTATGAAATAGTCGACATGTCGTAAAGTATTTTACGACAATGTTCAAGGAGTTGACTATGACAAGATTTGATCTTTCATAGGGATATTTAGTCTGGACGGATTAAAGTAGCAACCACTACATATAATTTGGTATATGGTAGATGAATAAACAAAACAAAGTTCTTCTAATAGAAGGGTTACCTAGGACGTGTACAAGACACGGTCCAAAGGGTTTTGTTAATTCAAAGGATGCTAAAAAGGGCATGCAAACATCAATAGTGGAAGTAAGCATCGCGGAGTTGGAATCTTCACCGTGATGAAAAGGAGTTTTCATCAAGAGACGATGAAGATGCTTGCATTTGCAAGAAATTAAGTGGGAGCGCTGAGACATATTTCTAATACATTATGTGGAGGACATCTTGTTGATTAGAAATGATGTATATTTTATTGACAATGGTTAAGAATTTCATTTCGATGAAAGACTTAGGCAAAACCCGAATATTTAGCATGAATGTCTATAGTGGATAGACTGTGATGCTAATATGGTTGTGCCAAACATACATATAAGAGATATTGAAGGAGTTCAATATAGAAACAACAAGAAACGGTTATTTTTGCATGGAAAGGAATTGAATCAAGATTCAAGTGTATCGACACTTGATAAGTGAAACAAGATTCAAGTACTTTGACACTTGATGAGTGAAATCACGAGAATGTTTTGATCAATCATACCATGATATGTACACATCCAGATATGTCCTATGCTCTAAGTGTTATGAGCATATACCAGAATGAATCATAAAATGATCATTGGACGGTAGTGAGGATATTCTTATGATATTTTTGAAAGAACTAAGAATATATTTGTATAGAGGTGACAAACAATTTCAAATAGTTCATTGTAAAGTGTTACATTGATACTAGTTTTGTCACAAGATACAAATTAAGTTTACCTCAATTTAAACTATGGGTGGCACAATGAAATGTAAAGAAAGGTTCCATGATGGATTTGGATGTATTCCAAAGTTAAGACATTGTGACGAATACTACAACAAAAGGCTAAGTATATGACTGCTATGGTAGCAGCAAAGGAGGGAATTTGTGTCAAGTAGTTTTTTATCAAACTTAGGTGTGGTTCGCAACGGGCTAACACTAAAGATATATTGTATGACAATAGTATCGACGTGTTTTAACCCCAAGGAACTAAAGGTCTAACCGAAAGACCAAATTTATACAATGCCATCTCATTGGAGAATGAGTGATGCGTGGAGACGCAAAGATATGCAAATACACACGGACCTGAAAGTGTCAGATCTGTAGATTATGTTAACCACTTACAATCGCATATATGGAACACCGGAAAGCCATAAGTGTTCAATACGCAAAGTTTTCAAACTAGATTATTGTCTCTAGTGCAAGTGGGAGACTGAAGGGAATATGCCCGAGAGGCAATAATAAAATGGTTATTATCGTATTCCTTATTTGTGATAAATGTTTATTTTACATGCTATAATTGTATTAATATGGAAACGTTAATAAATGTGTGTTTAATAAACAAAAATGAAGTTCCTAGTTATGCCTCTCTTATAAACTAGCTCATTGATTAACAAGATGATCAAAGGTTTCCTGATCATGGACATTGGATGTTGTTAATAACGAGGTCACAACATTAGTGTAATGGTGTGATGAACATTCATCCGAAGTATAGCATTACGATCAAAAGTCATTGAGTTTATATTGCTATAACAACTTACGAAGTGATCCTAATCCTTAGACCATGAGATCATGTCAATCACTAACACCGAAAGAGTTTCTTGATAACATCAAACATCACACCGTAACAGGGTGATTATAAAGATGGATTCAGAACTAATAAATTGTTATGTTGAGGCCCATGGATCGAGAGTGTAATTTGCTCATCCCGATGACGGATAGATATGCCCTGGGCCCTCTTGGTGATATCACATTGATTAGCTTGCAAGCAAGTGATTTGATCACTAGAATGTTATATCACGGGAACGAGAAAAGAGTGCATGTCAATAACGAGATCAAACTAGGTATGGAGATACCGATGATCTAATCTCGGACATGTAATATATCGTGAAACAAAGGGATTAAGATACTAGCATAAAAGGTTCCGACGATCACAAGAAAGTCATCGTTGAATGTGTGGGAGTCAGTATGGGTCTCCAGATCCCGCTTCTTATTATTGATCTGAGAGGGGTCTCGATCATGTCCGCATTATTCACGGACCGTAGGGTGACACACTTAAGAGACACCGACATCCAATTGGAGCAAAAGTTTCATGCCGAAAGAATGAACAAGCGCAGGAATTTATTTCACTAGATACTGAAATAGGTTTTCGGGTGAAATTGCATAAAGTGGTTATGCATGTGAAATAGAATTCTATCAAGGGGTTATTTGTGAATGTTTGTCATTAAAGTAATTGACAAAATTCTGAATAAAATAAAAGAGTTTTATTTAATGAGAGTTTGCATTAAATTTGGTGGAAATTTAATGGGAATTTGAGTGGGTTTTTGAGTGGAGAAAATTGAAGGGCCATTTTGTGAGTGGATGTAAGGGTCCCAACCTTTAAATAAGGTAGAGTCCCCTGTGTTTACAATGCTAGTCCCTGGATCAATAGCTAGCATCCACAGTTAAGATGTAATATCAAGAAACAAAGGTCATAATACAATTTTATAACCAGGAATAACATAATTTTATTACATCTTTCATAGCTCATTTGGATATTACATTACATTGCAGCGGAATAACTATAAGCATGGGGTCCTTCATCTTCAAAGTGCCACAGGCAAGCATGTTGGTTGTAGACTTTGTAATCCTAATCAATCAATCAATCTTCTCTAAAATAATCAAACCTGCAACATAACAAGTTACAGCCACAAGGGTTAATACATTTGAATTGTATTGGCAAGTGATACTATGGTAGTATAGTGGAGTCTATCATCTATATGCATTTGGCTAAGTGGAGTTGAGGCTTGCATTGCTCAAAATAGATTTTCCTTATCATTTTTAAAACACTAAGTTTTTGCTTGACAAAATCATTTTTCTCAATCAAAGATTGAAGATCCTTTAACCCTTGTTAAACCACAAGTTTTTAACTTAGAAACTTGAATGATGAGATTCTTGATTGATTCCATGTCTTGATGCTCAAATTGTCCTTTACCAGGGACATGGCTAAGTACTTAGATTTTACACTCTGTAGAGGTGGTGCACTTTCCCCACAAGACTTGGTTTTCACCAAGACAAGATCTTTCAGAAGCCTTCCCTTAGACCAAAATGGACGCGTTCCAACCTATCAAACTCTACCACCAACTGTCCATATGGCTAAGTTCTTGCAACCTATATGATCCAGGCAGAGCCCATAATGCCAAGTGGCTGCACTTGAAGCTTCTCAACATTTGACATCTCAAATCTCTTTGTTCCTGGGTGGTAATCCACAAGTGAGATACACAAGGTAAACCATAGACATGGGCCTTGTGAACCACTCAACCAAAATCCACCAAGCAATTACCATTCCACCCAGGTTATTCATTAACTTAGTTGTTTTATTAAACAAAAACACAAGTCCTCAGACTTAGAAATCTTTCCATAGTGTGAATATATATTCCACCCTTGTTTTCTATTAGCTAGGCTAAGCTTGATAGTAGTAGGAATCCTAACTTAGGAAATTTTCTACTAAGGTTTCATCTACTAGGTTTTCCTATAGCAAGGTTTATACTTAGCAAAGTTCCATGCAAGTTTTACTTAGAGAAATTCACTAATGCATAGTGAAAGTAATGGGACAAAAAGTATGAAGCATCACTTGCCTTTTTGGTAGAGGGTATAAGTTCACTCCTTGGTCTTTGCAAAGTTCACACACTTCAAGTCACTACAAATCAATCAAGCAACAATATTTCAATCTACCAAACAAGCAAAACATCACATAAAATGATAAAGTCAAAGTAATGCATGCAAGCATGCCAAGCTTTGTTTTATTGGACAAGTGGTTCCTAATGGGGCATAAACATTTGAAAACACCTAATGGTTATTTTGGTAAAGTGGCAAAGTCATTTGCAAAAGGTTTCACTTTAAAAATCATTTTCAAATCGAAGTATCATTTTATGTGGTGTAGAAATATTTTTACTAAGGCATTAATCTATAGGGCTCACCAAATATGTTTTCAAACCATAAAACTTGGTGTTTAGGGTCGGAGAGTTTAAAACAAAACATTTCCCAAAGGTTTTCTTCCAAAACCATTTTTAATAAATAAACCACATTTCTATTTGACTAGAAATGGTTTTTAAATCAAAGAATCATTCTTTTCTTTCACCAAATACATTTTTTTGAAACCACAAAGTGTTTCCTATGGTCAGTAGGTTCAAATCACTCCATTTTCAAAAGATTTTATCCCCAAAAACCATTTTGAACAATTTTCACATGCTTAACAAGCATACAAATGTTTCTGCAAAAAAACATTTTTCTAGAAGCTTTTTACTAAACAAATGGCATGGTTGGCTAGGGCTTGTCTTGCTGATTCCAATGATATAAAATTTGTAATTTTTGGACGTGTGGATCAAAAGTTATAAGGTTTTCAAAATTGCATCTAAATCTGTTTTCAAATTCTGTTTTAAATCATCCAGTGACATGCGGCGTGTTCTGATTCGTCCATACCGTTTCGGTTGGATCGACTGCTCTGGTGCGTTGGATCAAGTCAGATCGTGCGGCACAGGTGGATACTTACCCCTTCGGCTAAGGATCTATCGTGGCGCTTGGATCGTCATCTAACGGTGTACAGCGTGCCAGCCATAGATGGGCGGCGCTGCGGTGGCTACTGGCGGCGGAGCGGCCAGACAGTGGCGGCGCCGGCGATACAGGAAGCAAGGGTGGCTGGGGAGGTACTCACAGCGTTCGCAGAGGCCTGGAGAAGCTCAAGGTGGTGCCGTATTGTCGAGGGGCGCAATGGAGTGGGCTTGATTGCTCGCCGGAGTGGAGCTGTGCCTCGGCCATGCTCAGTCGTCGTCGAGGACGGCGCTATGGATCACTCGTAGACAAACGAAACGTACGGTCAGACGCGCAAAGACACGGCGAAGGTGTGTGCGTGATTGAGAGGGGTCGGGGTAGTCTGGTTTACCAGAGGGAGGTCACCGGAGAAGAACCAGACGCGGCGGCGCTCGGAGCTTGTGGAAGACGACGTTCTGGGGCGCCCGCAGTTGAACGAAAGGCACGGATAGATGCGCCAGGATGTGGAGAGTATGTGTGCGTGGTCGAGGAGGCAAGGGGAGGCGCGGGGTCGCCGGAATTTGCACCGGATCGTCGTCGGAACAGAGGGAGTGTTTGAGCTAAATTCGACAGCCTGGGGGCGCACTTGGGGGAGGAGACAGAGGGGAAATGGAGGGGAGACGCTGGCATTTAAATGAGCATGGTCACAGCGAGTAATGGTGGCCACATTAAGACGAATTAATCCTGAGGAATCAACGGCAGGAGCGGGGAAGAACGGGTCGCAGTGGTGGAGACGATGAACAGGAGAGGGTGGGGTCGGCTGGTCAGTGAGAAAGGGAGTGAGGGGGAGGGTCCACCGGTCAGCTTCTATGCGGGTCATTAAGTTGGTGCCAAACGTTTTCTTCGGGAGGGAGAGAAGCTGGGCTGGTTGGGCCTTGTGGGCTGCTGGGTTGGGTTGACTGGGCTGGCTCCTTCTCATATATTTTTTTTTGTACAACAAGCTTTTCTTTTTCTATTTCCTATTTCTGTTTTGAAATTCAAACAACAAATCATTCAACAATTCAAACAATTCAAACACCTCCAAACTTGTATTGAGTTTTGGTTCCGTTTGACAACATAAACCAAAGTCCCAAAATAAAATAATTTTATTCTTTTTAGGATCTATTTAATAATTAAATAAAATAGACCATAGTTATTTAATCAAATAGGGTTTGATTTATTTAATAAAATCTCAGTTTGAAATCTAAATATTTTCAAAACCAAATCAGTAGGTTTTATTTGAAAATAAAAGATACTTGGAAAACTTGTTTAAAACAAAATAACATTTTTATTTTAGGGTCCATTAATAATTAAATGAATAGACCTTAATCATTAAATCAAATAAGATTTGTTTTATTAAAATCTTTATTTTGAAAATCTAAAATAAAACAAAAACACTTCAGTAGGTTTTATTTGAGAATATAAACTACTTGGAAAACTTATTTAAAATAAATAAATAAGTTTTAGTGTTTATTTAAAATGGGAAAAAGCCTTTACTTAAATAAAATTGGATATTAAATCCTTATTATTTTATTTAAATAAACCTTTACTATTTTTATCAAAACTAAACATTTTATTTCAAAAACTTGGCCAAGGTTTAATTTGGCTCTATAAAATAATCTTTATTTATAAATCCACCTTTTCTTTTGAAAACCAAATCCTTTTATTAAAAGATCCAAAATAATAATTTTAAATATTTTTAAGTTTATTGTTTATTTAACTTTTTAAATCCCTTTAGGATTTTATTTGATCCAACTAGGTTTTGAAAGTTTCCAATTGGATTCAAAAAGTTTCTTCTCACCCTGAAAATCAACAAAGTTTTATTTTATTCATTTATTTTTCACATTACAAGATTTGGAAAATCTTGGGATGTGACACTGGAGTGTCCACCCACATGAATGAGGGAGAGGTGGGGGCACCCTCCATGGCCGGCGGCCATGCCCCCTTGGGCTTCCCCCCTCCCCTATATAAGGAGCCCCTCCTCTCACTTCTCACTCACACCTCCTCGTGAAGGATCTCTCTCCCCCTCTAGAATTTATTCCCCATGGTCTCGGACTAGCGAGATACATGTTCCCGGTGGCTATTCGGCAAGAAAGAGTTGTGCTTCCGCTGCATCGCTGGAGCGAGGAGGCGGAGGTTGCTCGCTGCCTCGAACGTGTGTGCGAGAACGGATGCGTTGCTGTTTTGCGGTGCTAGGACTTCCTCTCGATCTTGAGATCGGCAAGAGATCGTCTACATCAACCACGAGTTTGGACTCGTTAAGCTTTGTCGGTCTTCAAGGGTATGTTCTCTACAGATATACATCCGCCCGTTGTTTGTATCTAGTAGATAGATCTTGGTACATAGTACACATCGTAGGAAATTTTTTGTTTTCTATGCTGCGAACCCAACAAATACTCTTTGTGCTTTAATAGATCTATGCTTTTCCTCATGTGTGTGAAAGTGACAGCGTGCATACCGTGTGTGGCACTTTGGCTAGAATGAATATTTGTTATGAGGTATATTTGGAGTTGGATGTCTCTATGAAATTGTGGTGTTTGTTGGAACCATCTAGTGCTCAAGGTGACAGTGTGGGGTTATCTAGATTGGGGAAGGCAGACTTTGAGGAGTGTTGTTATAGCCCTACCGATGATTATAATGTCCAACCGGAGAGTAGTTAAGAGTAGTATCATGAAGAGAGTATATTTATATCAGAGAGTGTTCACTAGTGGAAGTTTGATCCCTAGGCCTTGTTTCTAAGCATTGAAACACCATTTTCTACTAGATATGTTGCATGTTTGCTTGCTTCCATCTTTGTTTCATTTGCCGGGGAGGTTTTGGTCTTTTACCTTTCCTCCACGCCATTAGCTCTTTTCTGGCACCGTTACCCCACGTCAACAACAAGTCAGAAGCTATTTTCTGGCACCGTTACCACTTGTATTTTACTATCTCTTCGCCGAACTAGTGCACCTATACACCTGACAAGTGTATTAGGTGTGTTGGGGACACAAGAGACTTCTTGTATCTTGATTGGAGGGTTGCTTGAGAGGGAATACCTTTGACCACTTCCTACCTGAGTTCGATAAACCTTGGTTAATCCACTTAAGGGAAACTTGCTGCTGTTCTACAAAACTCTGCACTTGGAGGCCCAACAACTGTCTACAAGAATAGAAGTGCGTAGACATCAGTGCCCGAGGCGGCTGCACCCCCTAGGCACGGGGTGGGCCCACCCGCGTGGCCAGGGGGTGTGGCCCCCTCGAGGCCCTCCTCCGTCTCGTCTTCTGGCTCCGTGTTCCCCACGGTAAAATATTGAGTTTGGATTTTGTCCTGTCCAATTCCGAGAATATTGATTTTCTTCCTTTCTGGAACCAAACACAGAAGAAAACAGGCAACTGGCACTGTGGCATCTTGTTAATAGGTTAGTACGAGAAAACATATAAAAACACCTCAAAGTGTAGACAAATCAAAGCAAAGTAGATACTAAACAAGCATGGAACATCAAAAATTATAGATACCTTTGCGACGTATCAAGTATCACTAAGCTTAACTCCTGCTCGTCCTCGAGTAGGTAAATGATAAAAAGAATAATTTTTTAGGTGACATGCACCATCAAAATCAACATCAAACCATTTGCAAGAATTGAAAGCTGGGATCAAAGAACTCTAAACATGAGCCTGAAAGATGGAGTTCTAACAGAAAGACAAAGTAACTAAGCATGCAAAATGAAAGGTTACAAACAAAGATCATGAATAACATGCATTGAAAAATGTTTGTTTGTTTCACATACAGAAAACATGGCATAGTGGCAATCAGCTTGTCCCTCATAGAGTAGAAAATAGATGCATAGGACACCTTCAGAGTTCATAAGAGTGACTAGATACAAATAGCACAAGAACAGGTAATATCAACAATATGAATCAATCAATAAGTTTTGGGACAATGCACATAGAACTAAGAATGGCAACTATGCTCTCTTAACTGGTGCTTAAATAATAGAACGTGGAGACTCAATATAATAGTGGAAGAAAGGCCCTTCATAAAGGGAAGCAGGGATTTCAAGTCTTAAAAGGAGCTTCCAAAAATTATGGTACTTGTTAGCTTTCAGCTCTCATTGCCCCTATCATAAGCATCTTGAAGTGATTAAGGTTAAAGTGAACAAACAATGGATTATATGCTTGACAAAGTATAAGTTGGCAATCTCATCTCCCTTGAATACGAGGGCCGCTCCTCATGCTACTCAACTTTAGTCACGTGTAAGTTCTTGTCATAGTAAGTACTTGTGTATCATAGAGAACCGCCAACGGGGTACCCCTTGCACATGGTACAGGAGCTATCCCATAACCAAAATGACAAGGCAAGCAGACAATGAACATCTCAGCAATCTTCTTATATACCATGGGAATATGGTGCTTTTTATCTCTTTCCTCTTTTCTCAATATGTCTCTTTTTTTATAAGAAGAACGCTTCATAGATGTCATTATGGTGATGCTGCAAGTTTCCACCATGATTAGGCATGGCTTAGGATAGCGGCCGAGGCATTTCTCTAACACACATACATAACTCCATGGACCTATAAGATCCCCTTTTATTTCACATCGACGACATCCATAGACAAAAGAGCATGATATCAATTGTGTACAAAGTACAAGTGCAATGTTGAAAGCGTTCCCCGTGATAGCACGGTTCTGCTAATTCCAACATATAAGTGCAAGCATATACAACATAGATGACACTATGGTTCAAGTTTATTAGGGGCAATAAAAATAAAGTGTGCCATACGTTTGTGAGAGTTTTAATCACTAAGTTTTCACATAAAAAAATACTTTTTAATTGGAAGATTGATGAAAACAAGAATATACTTGGAATGGTATAACACACCATGCATAGGAATTAATAGTGGACACTTTGGAATAACTTGGTTTCTTGGGAGTTGGATGCATGAGTAGAATTTACTCATACAAGTGGAGGCTACCAAAAGACTGGGAGCGACCAACTAAGAGAGCAATAATGGCCATAATCATGCAGAGCGACAAAACATTACTAATCAAAGCATAAAGTGGTACCACAAGTCAAGGACTAAATGATCATAGAGGCTATGGTGATTTGTTTATAGTCATAACATGGTGTGAGCATGCGCCAAGTCAACCCAAAAAGCATCAAAGGAGAATACCACAATACTATGATTTTGTATGCTAAAACAACGCATGATTCTTTCAAGGTACACTAAGCAATCCCAATTGTTTGGAACAAGTCATGCTACAGCAATAATCACTAAGCATAAGGTCAAAAAAACACCTAGCATGACATGATAAAGTCTAAGTCACAGTGAAAGCAAGCTCCTCTTGCACTACTCAAGCAAGAACGTTCTACTCCTTTCCAACACCAATCAACTTATTTGAAACAACACAGTGAGAACGGGGGTCTAAAATACTTTATTCAAGAAAACTAAGCAAATCAAACAAAAACTAAGACGCTCCAAGAACAACACAATAGTGCATGAAACAATAAAAATGAAGTGTCTAGAAAGACCTGAGCTTTTTATTGATTAAGAAGGGGATGCCTTGGGCATCCCCAAGCTTTGACGATTGTACCTCTTGGATATTTCTTGGGGTGACACGGGGTGTCATCCCAAAGATTGAGCTTTTGTCCATTCTTCATCTCATTACATCATTCTCTCTCTACACCTGAAAATTTTTCCTTCACACAATCTTCATTAGCAACATTAGTGTATTAAAAAGATAATAGACCTTTAGGTTTAGCTTTGGAACAGAAAAAATTTCACTAAAAACACAATCTACTGTAGCAATTCCCTAAAAAATCTCAATTTTCCAAAAAGAACCCAAAAAGCAATCAATAAGAAGCAAATGCAAATAATGGCAAAAATCTGTCAAAATAGACCAACAGGTAGAAACCGATTTTTTTTAGGACCTTATGTTGCTCAAATAAATAAGTTTTGAACTAACAAAAGTTATCTAACATCCTGGGGGATTTATTCGTAAAATATCGGCTCAATCAGACTTACATAGATTCCTCACGAATTTTTATGGTGGAGCACAAAAATATGTTTCGGTACAACAACTCCCCAAATCTTACTTTCCTCTCATTATAGGTCATTCTTGGCACAAAAAGCAAACAAAAAGGATAAGGATAGGTCATTAATGAAGTAATAACTTCCAAGACTCAATAAAACTCTTGGGTTATTGTAAGATCCCTCCTTTATAAAGGAAAAGGATCCCTGTGATTGCAATGCTAGTCCCTAGATCAATGCTACCATTCACAGTTTAAGATGAAGTATACAGAAACAAAGGTCATTATTACAGTCATTCCAGAGACAAACATAGTCTTTACAACTCCATGGCCACAGGCCAAGTACAAGAGTTTAAATAAGTAAATAGATAACAAGTCTTCATCTTCATGTGCCACAGGCAAACTTGTTGAGTGTAGACTCATGACTCCTAATCCTCATCAGAATAACCTGCAACATCACAAGTTACAGCCACAGTGGGTCAATACATTGGAATAGTATTGGCAAGTGATACCTTAGTATAATTTTGGTGGACTAGATACTATATGCAATTTGGCTAAGTGTAGCTTAGGCTTGCTTTGCTAAAATAGGTTTTGCCTATTAGTTGAAATCACTAAGTTTTTCTTTGTCAAAAACTTTTCCCAAGGAACCACCAATAGACATTGAGGTCCTTCACCCTTGTTTAACCACAAGTTTTACTTACAAATTGGGATGAGGAGATTGTTGATAGCTTCCATGTCTTGATGCTCAAGTTGTCCTTTTCCAGGGACATGGCTAAGTACTTAGATTCTTCCATCTGCAGAGGTTGTGCACTTTCCCCACAAGACTTGATTTTCACCAAGACAGGACCTTTCAGAAGCCTTCCCTTAGACCAAATGGACGCGTTCCAACTTATCATCCCACTACCACCAACTGTCCAAATGGCTAAGTTATTGCAACCTATGTGATCCAGGCAGAGCCCATATTGCAAGGTGGCTGCACTAGAAGCTTCTCAACATTTGGCCTCTCAAATCCCTTTGTTCCTGGGTGGCTTTCCACAAGTGAGATACACAAGGTAAACCATAGAAATGGGCCTTGTGTAACCACTCAACATAAACCATTCCTTCCATTCCACCCAGGTGTTTCATTCACTTAGTTGTTTTATTAAGCAAAAACAAAAGTCCAAAGACTTAGAAATATTTTATCATAGCATGAATATTTCACCACCCTTGGTTGCTAATAGCTAGGCTAAGCATGGCATAGATAAGCATCTTAACTTAGAAATTTCTAGCAATTCTACAACTACTAGGATTTCCCAAGCATAGCATATAAGCAAAATATAACCATGCAAGACTAGCAAAATATTTCTAATGCATAGTAGAAAACATAGGAATAAAAACATGAAGCACCACTTGCCTTGGTAGTTTGGAGAGTAGCTACACTCCTCACAATCACAATCACTATTGGCACCAAAATCTACACATAAAATCATAGTAACAAATCACATACAAAATAAATACAAGCAAAAATATATATGGATGCTTGCAATATGATATGTGATGATTTTCTAAACTCAACAAGACAAGTGCACAGTACTGGTTCACAAACAAGTTCAAAACTTACCAAACAAACTTTATTTGAACACTAAAACAATTTTCAAATAATTTATATACACCAAATAGGCCTACACATGTTTCTGTAAATAAAACCATTTTAACAGAAACAAAACATTAAACACATTGCATATTTAGAAAGGGATTTCTCTCCTGATTCCATTGATATAAAATTCATCAAATTTGGACGTGGGAATGTAAAGTTATGATTAAAACAAAATCAAACATCTAATAGATTCAAATCCTGATTTTAAGTCTAAATCCTAGCCACGCGTCATGTTCTGATTGGTGCGTACCGGTTCGCTCTGGATCGCGTCTGTGAGCCGTCAGATCTAACTTAAACCGCACGGCCCAGATCTATTCGTACCCCTTCGCTTAAGTGTTCTATCTAGCCCGTCAGATCTGGATCCAACGGTGCGCGATCAAACGACCACGGATGGGCGGCGCTGGCGGTGGCAACTGGTGGCGGCATGCTCTGTCTACGGTGGCACGGTGCTACAGGGGGTTTTGGGGTCGTCGGAGACGCTTACCAGATTTGTGGCGATGCACTGAAGCTCAACGTGGCGATGGCTTGGCAAGGGGCGCACGGGCACGGCAGCACAAGCTCGTCGGAGTTGCTGACAGCGTCGGGTGTTCGGTGACGAAGTCTTTGGCGGTGGTCCGGGTCACCCTAGCACGATTCAATGGTATCAGGGGGTGCGCAAGGCTACGGCGAACACGCTCGTGTGAATCATAAACGAAGGGGAACACGGGGCTTACCGAATTTTGTCGCCGGAGTCGAAGACGTCGTCGGGACCTTGTTGTGCTTGATGGAGTCGTTGACCTGGGGCAGTGCAGCACGAACCAGAGGTGTCAGTAGGGGCGCAAGGAGGTTGCGAAGCTGTTCGCATGAACCAGAGAGGAAGGGGCGCACGGAGCTCACCGAGGTTGGTCGGAGTGCGTCTGTGCCGCGCCGGAGTGGCTCGAATTCGTGCAGCCTGGTGGCGGAGTGGTGGCGCTAGGTGAGGGGAAATGAGCGGCGAGGGGAGGGGTTTAAGTAGGCGGGAGGGGGGGCGGCGATTACGCGCATAATCAATGGCAGTTAAGCTCGCAGTGACTGCGGCGAGGTAACGGCGGAGCGAGCGCCTCGCCCGCGTGTGATTGACGATGACGGCGACGTGGTCGCAGGGTCCACTTGCCAGCGAGTGAAACAGAGAGGAGGTGGGGTTCTTGCGTCAGCGCCTCTGTGGGTTTGTCTGCGAGTGAGAGAGGGAGAAGGGGGAACCCAGGTGGGCTTAGTGGGCTGATTCTGTTGTTGGGATAGAAAGGTGGCGCCGGCCCTTTTCTATTTCTTTTCTCCTTTTCTTTTTCTGTTTGCAATTTCAGGAATCAAATTCAAATGATTTCAAAAGCTGTTTAAATTCAAATCTTTTCAGGATTTTTGTAGAGTGCAACATTCACAAATATGGGCACAAAACCAAGTGGTCACTTTGAATTGGCCTGGTCACTTGGAATAAAATAAGATAAGAAGTGACATAGCACTAGTTTTAAATAGGATTTGAAATTGGTTTTAAAATCATATTTGTTTTAAAACTTTGGTTTAAATCCTAGCAATCTAGCAATACAATCTGAGAGCAATAAGACAACAAGGTTTGGTTCAATGAACAACAATCTCTCATTGGAGAGTAGCATTTATTTTAAATGCTGATCACATAAAATAATGAGCTCATATGCTCCTGTTTTTGAATTGATTTGTTTGAAATGAACTCTACATGATCATGGATGCATGGATGATATGCATGAGTTTGAAACATGATTTTAGGGATGTTACAAATATAACCCCCTTAAGGTGAATCTCGCCCTCGAGATTCGGATTGGCTAGCAAATAGGTGAGGGTGCTCGTTCCGAAGATCATCTTCTCTTTCCCATGTTGCTTCTTCGGAATGATGGTTCCATTGGACTTTGCAAAACTTGATGGTTTTAGTCTGAGTAACTCTTTCTGCAGTCTCAAGAATCTTGATTGGTTTCTCTTCATAAGTGAGATCACTTTCCAATTGAACCTCTTCCAAAGGTATGGTATCCTTCAAATAAGTCTCTTCCATTTCCGGATAACATTTCTTAAGATGATTCACATGAAACACATTATGAACAGCTAACAGAGACTCCGGTAATTCAATCTCATAAGCAACTTCTCCTTTAGGACTCAGAATCTTGAATGGTCCAACATTTCTGGGCGCCAATTTACCTTTGACACCAAATCTCTTCACTCCACGAAGTGGTGACACTCTAAGATAAGCTCTATCACCGACTTCATAGGTGACTTCTCTACGCTTAGGATCTGCGTAGCTTTTCTGTCGGGACTGTGCTATCTTTAATCTGTCCTTAACCAGCTTGACTTTCTCTTCAGCTTCTTTGATAAGTTCTGGTCCGAACAAACTTCTTTCTCCCACACCATTCCATAGCAACGGGGTGGTACATTTTCTCCCATAGAGAAACTCAAATGGTGCCATCTCAATACTGGCTTGATAGCTATTGTTATAAGAAAATTCTGCGTAAGGCAGACTTTCATCCCAACTGGCTCCATAGTCTAGGGCACATGCCCTCAACATATCTTCAAGAATCTGATTAGTCCTTTCTGTTTGTCCATTAGTTTGAGGATGAAAAGAAGTGCTGAATTCCAACCTCGTTCCCAATGACTCATATAATTTCCTCCAAAAATGAGAAGTGAATTGGGTTCCTCTATCTGACACAATACTCTTGGGTACTCCATGTAGACATACAATTCTACTCATATAGATCTTGGCTAACTTAGCACTTGTATAGGTTGTCTTCACGGGTATGAAATGAGCCACTTTTGTTAGGCGATCCACTACTAACCAAATAGAATCATATCCTGACTTGGTCCTTGGCAATCCGGTAATGAACTCCATACCAATCTTGTCCCACTTCCAATCAGGTATAGGTAGTGGTTGAAGCAAACCTGCTGGTTTCTGATGTTCCGCTTTCACTCTACTACATACATCACACAAAGCAATATGTTCGGCGATGTCCTTCTTGAGATTATTCCACCAAAATCTTTCCTTCATATCCATGTACATTTTGGTGTTACCCGAGTGAATGGAATATGGTGAGTTGTGTGCTTCTTGTAAAATCAGTTTCCGAAGCTCCGGGTCTTGTGGAGCACAGATACGTTTCCCATGCCATAAAGTACCTTGTTCGTCTTCATGGAATCCTTTGGCTTTTCCCTTGCCAATCTTTTCCTTGATCTCTTCAATTTCCTTATCAGTCTTATGGGCTCCTTTGATCTTGTCCAACAAGGTGGGTTGAACATCCAAAGACATGAGATGTCCTTCAGGCACTATCTCCAATCTGAGGTCTCTAAATTGGGCACACAGATCATCTGGCAATTCTCCCTTAGTAAGGCCATTCACAAAAACCTAACGGCTTAGAGCATCCGCTACAACATTTGCTTTACTGGGGTCGTATTGCAAACTTAAATCATAATCCTTGATGAGTTCTAGCCATCTTATTTGTCTCATGTTAATTTCTTTCTAGGTAAAGATATACTTCAGACTCTTGTGATCTGTGAACACTTCACAACACTTTCCCAAAAGATAGTGTCTCCATGTTTTGAGTGCATGTACAACAGAGGCTAACTCTAAATCATGAGTGGGGTAGTTCACTTCATGAGTTTTGAGTTGTCTCGAGGCATATGCCACAACTTTTCCTTCTTGCATAAGCACTGCACCCAAACCATGATGAGATGCATCACAATACACTTGGAAATCCTTCTCCAAATCTGGCAAACATAAGACTGGTGCTGTCACAAGTCTCTTCTTCAATTCTTGAAAGCTGAGTTCACAACCTTCAGACCGAGCAAATTTCTTGTCTTTCTTTAGCAATTCTGTCATAGGCTTAGCTACCTTGGAGAAATTCTCAATGAACCTTCTGTAGTAACCTGCCAAGCCAAGGAAACTGCGAACCTCTTTCACTGACTTGGGAGATTCCCATTCAGTCACAGCTGAAACTTTGGCAGGATAAACTGCTACTCCATCTCCTGACACAATGTGTCCAAGAAATCCAACTTCATTCAACCAGAATTCACACTTGCTGAATTTGGCATACAGTTTATGCTCTCTAAGCTTCTCAAGTATCAAACGCAAATGTCCTTCATGTTCTTCTTTGCTCTTGGAGTAGATCAAAATGTCATCGATGAAAACGACAACAAATTTATCAAGAAATTCCATGAATACCTTGTTCATCATATTCATGAAGTATGCCGGTGCATTGGTCAAACCAAATGGCATCACGGTATACTCATACAATCCATACCTTGTGGTAAAAGTTGTCTTCGGTATGTCTTGTTCTCTTATCTTGAGCTGGAAATAACCAGACCGGAGATCAATCTTTGAGAACACACAAGCTCCTTCTAGCTGATCAAATAAGTCATTTATTCTAGGCAAAGGGTATTTGTTTTTGATAGTCACTTCATTGAGTG
This sequence comes from Avena sativa, assembly GCA_916181665.1. NCBI lineage: Eukaryota > Viridiplantae > Streptophyta > Magnoliopsida > Poales > Poaceae > Avena > Avena sativa. Next base: position 176,539,666 of record OV702284.1, on the reverse strand, counting down.
AACGGTAATCTATGCATAACCTTTGACTTCTATCTTTCTTCTCCACAAACAAAACTGGTGCTCCCCAAGATGAAGAACTTGGTTGAATAAATCCTTTCTGCAACTGTTCTCCAAGTTGTTTCTTGAGTTCTTTTAGTTCATCAACTGACATCTTGTACGGTCTCTTTGCTATTGGTCCAGATCTTGGTAGCAAATCAATAAGAAACTCCACATCTCTATCTGGTGGCATTCCCGGTAATTCTTCCGGAAACACATCTGGATACTCACTCACAATAGGCACACTATCTATGCTAACCCCCTTAAGAGAATTTAGCTTACTCCTTTTTGATTCAAAGTTGGTCTTGAATCTGATCCTTTTATTTTCTGGAGTTGTGAGTGATACAGTATGGTTGGCACAATCTATCACTCCCTTGTGCTTAGTCATCCAGTCCATTCCCAAATGACATCCAATCCTTGGGAAATTAGGATTATCAAGTTAACGGGAAACTTATACTTCCCAAACTCTATGACTAGATCATGGCATCCCGAGTTCACTATCATTTATCCACCAGGAGAACTTACTTTTATAGGACACCCAATAGTTTCTACCAGTAGTTCTTTTCTTTCAACAAATTCTCTTGATACGAATGAATGAGATGCACCTGTATCAAAGAGAACAAATGCTGGAACAGAATTGAGTTTGAACTTACCAGCAACAGCATCAGGCTCCTCATAAATTTCCTCCACATTGATGTGGTTCACTTGTCCCTTCTGAAAAGGGTTGGGCTTGTTGGGTCCTTCAACTTTCTCTTCTGGGCATTCATTTGCATAATGCCCCATCTTCTTGCACTTGAAACACTCAACCTGACTAATATCCTTCTTGACAGGCTGGCTTCCACTGCCACTTCCACTACCACTGTGGTGGCTCTTATATCCACCCTTGTGGTTCTTTTACTTGTCATTGTCATGACCACGGTGATGCTTGTTGTCATGATGACGGTTGTGGTTGTGGTGCTTGTTGAATTTCCCATGCTTGTGGGATCCGGAGCTTCCACTATCATCATAATGGGAACGCTTGTGAGACGATCCCGAACTGTGCTTGTCCGAGTGCTTTCTCTTCCTACTCTCAACTTGCTTCATTTTGTTCTCCAAAATAGAAGCCTTATCACAAAGAGACTGATAAGTGGGAACATAGGCCACTGATAGCTGCAAGTTCAGTTCATCATTCAATCCTTCAAGGAACTTTTTCTTCCTCTTAGCATCAGTGTCAACTTCATTCGGTGCATAACGCGCCAGATTGTTGAACTCCTCAATATACTCAGCCATGCTGCGGTGGCGCTGCTTCAGATTATGGAACTCTTTCTTCTTCAAACTCATCACTCCGGATGAGATGTGAGCAGTACGGAAACCATCTTCGAAGATAGCCCACGTCACATCCGCAATGGGAGTGGTGATCTGGAAGTTATCCCACCAAGTAGTTGCTGGTCCTTCCAACAAGTGAGCTACAAATCTGACTTTCTCTTCATCAGTACAGCCAACTGTTACCAAGTCCTTGTTCACAGAGCGTAGCCAATCATTGGCCACCATAGGATCAGTTGTTCCTGAGAACTTTGCTGGCCTCAATCTCAAGAACCTGGTAAGCATGTCAAAACCCGGTGGGTTGTTGTTGTTGTTATTGTGGTTATTGTTGTTGTTGTTTCTATTCTGGATGAACGTAGTCATCATTTGCATCAGCTGAGTCTGAGCTGTCATCATTTGCTGCATCTCAGGGGTGATGTTGTTGTTGTTGGGGTTGGGATTGGCACGACGGGGAGGCATCTGTAGTTTGTTCAATAGAGATAAGAATGAGATACCCATAGATGCTATCATGCACAATACATCACATAAACAATCACCAAGCATGCATCACAATAATAAAAGTTCAACAACAAGATAACAAGTTTGCAAAGTAAACACACCACTAGCAAGCCATCCACATGTTGGATGGTCATTGCGACTCAAATAAAGCATGGTAAATAAATGATAAATGAGTAGTCAACACTACTCCTCGGCATCAACCTCCTCCTCAACAAAGGTAAGACCTGCATTCTGCATAGCGGTCTTGTATTCCTCGACATTGGTGGTCAAGGTCTCTACTTTGGCTTTGAGAGCCCTCTTCTGAGAACGAAGCCTCTCGATCATAGTCTGTTGATGCTCGAGCTCTAAGTCCTTGTTCTCTAGTTCTGCAGTCATGTCTCGAATCCTCTTGTTCCTATCCTGGACTCGCTTCTCTTGACTCTTGAACTTTCTGTCCTGACTCTCGAACTTTGCCTCCATCTCCTTGACTATCTCATCTTGCTCCGCGAAGAGCTTGTTCTTCTCACGAAGCTGCACCTGTAGTTCGTCATTGCTGAGCATGACGTTGGTCCTATCAGTGTCCACGTGCCTAAGAAGAACCTCTAAGTCCTGGAGGTATAGGCGAATCGGCTCTACTGTCCCCCTCGAAGTGTCCTCGAAGTCGATGGCCTCTCCATCCTCATCACGTCTACCGAAGGCGTGGAAGTGAGTACCTCTAACCTGTCGAGAGTGTCTCCCTAACAGACGTCCAATCAAGTCCTGCATGACTACCTCTAGGCCTCTCTCCTTGTCATCGTGCATGAGCTTGAAGATGATAGCCTCCGTGATAGGCTCAGTCTGGCGTCCGGGCTGATTGACCTTGAAACCCCAAAGGTCTTTCCTCTCAAACTTGGTGAGGGGAAGCACCATGATGGTAGGAAGAGGGAGATTGAGCAAGGTAGTGAGCTCAATAATACGAGGACCAAAACGAGTTCCCTAGAACTCTTCAACAGTGCTGATGGTAACATTACGCATCTATTTAATAAGATAGAAAAGTTAGAATCAACACAATTTAAGACAAGTCACAAGACAAGACATCACATGCATAACTTTGGAATTCAAAACACACAAGTCATGGCATACATGAAACCATTACAAAACTTCCAAGGTTCAACTTATTTCAACTAACATCTGGAAAATATGGTGATAAGTGTGGTGGTCCATCTAACGAAGTACGCTTACAATCTTATCTCACTTGCCAAGTTGGCTAACACAATATTTCTAGAAGCAATTAGTTTATCTTGAGCACATGACTCCATTACTAAGTCTATAATGTCTCCTCTTAAGGTTTGGTTGGTAGCCTCCAACTCTTGGATATGTTTCTTTTCTTCCTTAAGATCATTCTGAATGTTGAGCATTCTGCACTTGACTCTATCACCAAGTTCTTTGATGGCTTTCCAAGCTGCATCCCTTGCTGAATCAAAGAATGTAGTGTGCACCACTGAATTGGTGACCATGCAGAATCCTGATTCTTTGTGGTTTTCTTCCTTGTTTTTATACAAGTGAAGTTGCACCCACCAGTACTCAACTCCTTCATCCATCACAGGAAAATCTTTGTACATAGTTGCACCATGTATTCCTATTGCAACCATGAGGTCTTTGAGAGCCTTGGGGAATTCTGTCTCACACTCTAAAGTCATTGTCATGAGTGGTCCCTTCCTTACGGCTTCGTTGATGGAGTTCATCTACAAATAGAGATGAGAAAAAAGATTAGAAAAGTTTACGAGAAGAATAGACAAGTGTGGAAGTTGTTGAAAAAATTTCCTTAGTGGTTTCCAATCCTAGGGTCATAATCCTACAGGCAACACAGTGCTCTGATACTATCTGTAAGATCCCTCCTTTATAAAGGAAAAGGATCCATGTGATTGCAATGCTAGTCCCTAGATCAATGCTAGCATCCACAGTTTAAGATGAAGTACACAGAAACAAAGGTCATTATTACAGTCATTCCAGAGACAAACATAGTCTTTACAACTCCATGGCCACATGCCTAGTACAAGAGTTTTAAATAAGTAAATAGATAACAAGTCTTCATCTTCATGTGCCACAGGCAAACATGTTGAGTGTAGACTCATGACTCCTAATCCTCATCAGAATAACCTGGAACATCACAAGTTACAGCCACAGTGGGTCAATACATTGGAATAGTATTGGCAAGTGATACCTTAGTATAATTTTGGTGGACTAGATACTATATGCAATTTGGCTAAGTGTAGCTTAGGCTTGCTTTGCTCAAAATAGGTTTTGCCTATTAGTTGAAATCACTAAGTTTTTCTTTGTCAAAAACTTTCCCAAGGAACCACCAATAGACATTGAGGTCCTTCACCCTTGTTTAACCACAAGTTTTACTTAGAAATTGGGATGAGGAGATTCTTGATAGCTTCCATGTCTTGATGCTCAAGTTGTCCTTTTCCAGGGACATGGCTAAGTACTTAGATTCTTCCATCTGCAGAGGTTGTGCACTTTCCCCACAAGACTTGATTTTCACCAAGACAGGACCTTTCAGAAGCCTTCCCTTAGACCAAATGGATGCGTTCCAACTTATCATCCCACTACCACCAACTGTCCAAATGGCTAAGTTATTGCAACCTATATGATCCAGGCAGAGCCCATATTGCCAAGTGGCTGCACTAGAAGCTTCTCAACATTTGGCCTCTCAAATCCCTTTGTTCCTGGGTGACTTTCCACAAGTGAGATACACAAGGTAGACCATAGAAATGGGCCTTGTGTAACCACTCAACATAAACCATTCCTTCCATTCCACCCAGGTGTTTCATTCACTTAGTTGTTTTATTAAGCAAAAACAAAAGTCCAAAGACGTAGAAATATTTTATCATAGCATGAATATTTCACCACCCTTGGTTGCTAATAGCTAGGCTAAGCATGGCATAGATAAGCATCTTAACTTAGAAATTTCTAGCAATTCTACAACTACTAGGATTTCCCAAGCATAGCATATAAGCAAAATATAACCATGCAAGACTAGCAAAATATTTCTAATGCATAGTAGAAAACATAGGAATAAAAACATGAAGCACCACTTGCCTTGGTAGTTTGGAGAGTAGCTACACTCCTCACAATCACAATCACTATTGGCACCAAAATCTACACATAAAATCATAGTAACAAATCACATAAAAAATAAATACAAGAAAAAATATATATGGATGCTTGCAATATGATATGTGATGATTTTATAAACTCAACAAGACAAGTGCACAGTACTGGTTCACAAACAAGTTCAAAACTTACCAAACAAACTTTATTTGAACACTAAACCAATTTTCAAATAATTTATATACACCAAATAGGCCTACACATGTTTCTGTAAATAAAACCATTTTAACAGAAACAAAACATTAAACAGATTGCATATTTGGAAAGGGCTTTCTCTCCTGATTCCATTGATATAAAATTCATCAAATTTGGACGTGGGAATCTAAAGTTATGATTAAAACAAAATCAAACATCTAATAGATTCAAATCCTGATTTTAAATCTAAATCCTAGCCACGCGTCATGTTCTAATTGGTGAGTACCGGTTCGCTCTGGATCGCGTCTGTGAGCCGTCAGATCTAACTTAAACCGCACGGCCCAGATCTATTCGTACCCCTTCGCTTAAGTGTTCTATCTAGCCCGTCAGATCTGGATCCAACAGTGGCGATCAAACGACCACGGATGGGCGGCGCTGGCGGTGGCAACTGGTGGCGGCGTGCTCTGTCTACGGTGGCGTGGCGCTACAGGGGGTTTTGGGGTCGTCGGAGACGCTTACCAGATTTGTGGCGATGCACTGAAGCTCAACGTGGCGATGGCTTGGCAAGGGGCGCACGGACACGGCAGCACAAGCTCGTCGGAGTTGCTGACAGCGTCGGGTGTTCGGTGACGAAGTCATTGGCGGCGCTCCGAGTCACCCTAGCACGATTCAATGGTATCAGGGGGTGCGCAAGGCTACGGCGAACACGCTCGTGTGAATCAGAAACGAAGGGGAACATGGGGCTCACCGAATTTTGTCGCCGGAGTCGAAGACGTCGTCGGGACCTTGCTGTGCTTGATGGAGTCGTTGACCTGGGGCAGTACAGGACGAACCAGAGGTGTCAGTAGGGGTGCAAGGAGGTTGCGAAGCTGTTCGCATGAACCAGAGAGGAAGGGGCGCACAGAGCTCACCGAGGTTGGTAGGAGTGCGTCTGTGCCGCGGCGGAGTGCCTCGAATTCGTGCAACCTGGTGGCGGAGTGGTGGCACTAGGTGAGGGCAAATGAGCGGTGAGGGGAGGGGTTTAAGTAGGCGGGAGGGTGCGGCGATTACGCACATAATCAATGGCAGTTAAGCTCGCAGTGACTGCGGCGAGGTAACGGCGGAGCGAGCGCCTCGCCCGCGCGTGATTGACGACGACGACGACGACGTGGTCGCAGGGTCCACTTGCCAGCGAGTGAAACAGAGAGGAGGTGGGGTTCTTGCGTCAGCGACTCTGTGGGTTTGTCTTCGAGTGAGAGAGGGAGAAGGGGGAACCCAGGTGGGCTTAGTGGGCTGATTCTGTTGTTGGGCTAGAAAGGTGGCGCCGGCCCTTTTCTATTTCTTTTCTCCTTTTCTTTTTCTGTTTGCAATTTCAGGAATCAAATTCAAATGATTTCAAAAGCTGTTTGAATTCAAATATTTTCAGGATTTTGTAGAGTGCAACATTCACAAATATGGGCACAAAACCAAGTGGTCACTTTGAATTGGCCTGGTCACTTGGAATAAAATAAGATAAGAAGTGACATAGCACTAGTTTTAAATAGGTTTTGAAATTGGTTTTCAAATCATATTTGTTTTAGAACTTTGGTTTAAATCCTAGCAATCTAGCAATACAATCTGAGAGCAATAAGACAACAAGTTTTGGTTCAATGAACAACAATCTCTCATTGGAGAGTAGCATTTATTTTAAATGCTGATCACATAAAATAATGAGCTCATATGCTCCTGTTTTTGAATTGATTTGTTTGAAATGAACTCTACATGATCATGGATGCATGGATGATATGCATGAGTTTGAAACTTGATTTTAGGGATGTTACAGTTATCTGCCAACAAGTACTTTTCTTTAACGTCTTTAAGTTAGGCACAAGAAGCAAGAATCAAGTATTTTCAAATGAAGAAGCATTCACATCAACTCTCTTGCTCCTACCTTTCTTACCTTTCTTCTTCTCTTTAGGTAATATATGCTTGCTTATTGGAGGAGAAAAATTCATAATGCCTTTTCCCACATCTATTATGGCTCCAAGGTGTTTCAGCAGGGATCTTCCAAGTGTAATCTGTCCTTCTCCTACACATTCAATAATAAGATAATCAGTAGACACCATTTTCTCTAAGATTTTTGTGAACACACCTTCAGCTATTCCAATGGGTAATAAAGTTGCATTATTGGTAAGAGATATTTATTCTCCTCCTTTAGAAAGTTCCCAAAGGCTCAAAGACTCATAGATATCCTTAGGCATAAGGCAAAATTCAGATATGATATCACAACAAGCATCAAAAGTTGCAGTAATTGTAGAAACTTTTATTGTAGGAATCCACTTTGAAGGCTCAGAGTTTATTGGAACATAACCATGGTGCTCTCTAAGTGTGTGATAGCAACTATTCAAAGCAGCAGTACTGGACTCAAGAGTGTTCAACCTAGCATAAATGTTTATAAAAGAAGAATCAGACTTGCCAGGCATATTATAAATTATAATCAACTTCTTTATGGCATCCAAAGCTTCATCCCCAGTACATTAAAAAATATCTTTCTTAGCTACAGCATCCAAACCATATCTATAACAAAGAGCAATACCGTTGTAGAAACTATTAATAACTAAGCTAAGACTCATCTTAGGCTCAGTTTCCCTCTGTAAAGCAGAGATTCTAGACCAAGCTTCTTTGAAACTCTCTTCACTTCCTTGCTTGAAAGTAAAGATCTTTTCCATAGGTGACACAGGGATTGGACCAAAACCAGACATGGTAGCAACTAGAGCAGGAACTAATTTTTTTTATTTTTGATAAGGGAAATCAAACCAAACTAAACTAATTTTTTGGAGTTTTTTATAAAAAGAGGCAAACAAAACCAAGCAAAAGAAACTAAGCAAAACAAAAACAAAGTAAAGAGAAAGGTTGAGGAGGACTCCCCTTGTGAAGATGTCCTTAGCCTCCCCGACAACGGCGCCAGAAAAAGGCTTGATGAGTGCGTGAACACTTTGTTGGGAGACCCCAAGAGGAAGGTATGATGAGCACAGTAGCAAGTTTTCCTCAGTAAGAAACCGAGGTTATCGAACCAGTAGGAGGAAGGAAACGACTCAAAGGTGTTGCTAGCAACTTGGATACTGATACGTCCAAAACGTATCTACTTTCCCGAACACTTTTGCTATTGTTTCTCTTCTAAACTTGTGTGATTTCGATACAATTAACACAGACTAACTCTGTTTTCAGCAGAATTACCTTGGTGTCTAGTTTTTGTGTAGAAAATCAAGTATCAGGAAAAAACCTGGAAAATATGCCAAAAATCCTATTCACCAGAAGACTGACGGAGCCAGAGTACGAGACGGAGGGGAGGCCTGAGGGGCCCACACCCCCTGCCACACGGGTGGGCCCAGGCCGTGCCTAGAGGGGGTGTGGCTGCCCCAGGCACCCCCTCGGCCTCCCTCTTCGCCTATAAGATGCCTCTTGACCTAAATACTGAGGGGGGTTCGACGTTTTTCCAGAAAGAGCTCCGATGCACCGCCATCACCAGAAACCGCGATTTGGAACCAGAAACTCCGTTCTGGCACCCTTCCGGGACGAGGAATTTGGAGAGGATCATCGCCACCATCATCACCGATGCCTCTCCATCAACCATCCATGTTTCCCCCATCCATGAGTGAGTAATCCCCCGCTTTAGGCTATGGGGATGGTAGGGATTGGATGAGTTCTATCATGTAATCGAATAAGATTGTTAGGGCATGGTGCCTAGTATCTCTACTAGTGCTATTTGACTTTGTTGCAACTTGTTGTGATTAATGCTTGTAACTAGGGCCTGAGTGCCATGATCTCAGATCTGAACTTATTATTGAATCATTATGATAGTATTATTTGTGATCTTATCTGCATGTTGTGTACACATATCATTGTCCGGATCCAAAGGCCCTGAAGTGGCAGAAATTGGGACAACCTGAGGGGATGGATGTGATGTGAGGATCACATGTGTTCACGGAGTGTTAATGGTTTTCTCCAGTGCTCTATTAAAAGGAGCACCTTAATTGCCAGTAGTTCCCTTGAGGCCCTGCTGCAACGGGCTGGCAGGACAAAAGATGTTGTGCAATTTCTCATTGCGAGCACGCATGACTATATATGGAGCACATGCCTATGATTATTTAGTACTTGGATGCTTATTCTTATTTATCTATAATTGCCCTAGATCTTGAAGTTACATGTTTAGACTCGTCCATGCAATGCCTGTCATCCATCCCTATGCCTACCACGCTCATATCCTACTGTTTTCTACTACTGTTACTATTGCTCTTGTTTTACTGTTGTTGCTGCTTTGCTGTTTCTACTACAAATTGTTGCTACTGATAAACTTCTGTGAGAAAGAACTATTTCCATGTGCAGCTGAATTGACAACTCAGTTGTTAAGGCTTGCAAGTATTCTTTGGCTCCCCTTGTGTCGAATTAATAAATTGTGTAATACTACCCTCAAAGACTGTTGTGATCCCCTATACTTGTGGGTCATCAAGACTATTTTCTGGCGCCGTTGCCAGGGAGATAGCTTTATTTGTAAGTTCACTTGGATCTACTATTGTTCACTACTACTCCTTTCATCATGGGGAAGTCTCGTGATGGAAAGTTTCCTATTTTACCATCCACTACAAGAAGAGGTACAGTCCTAAACACCTCTGTTGCTCTTGATTCACTGTCTGTTATAAGTAAGCTTGTTACACCACCACCACATACTCATGCTACACACACTGCTACTACTGCTGAATCTGAAACTGTTTCTGATACTCATGATGTTACTTCTACTATGCTTGATGTGAGTGGTTCATTAGGTCCTACCCTAGATGCTACTATGGCTAATCTAGGAAATACTGAAATTGAAGGGAATATGCCCTGAGAGGCAATAATAAAGTGTTTATTATGTGTATTCCAAGTATATGATAGATGTTTATTTTGCATGCTATAATTGTATTAATACGGAAACATTAATACATGTGTGTTTAATAAACAAACAGAAAGTTCCTAGTTATGCCTCTCTTGTAAACTAGCTCGTTGATTAACAAGATGATCAAGGTTTCCAGATCATAGACATTAGATGTTGTTAATAACGGGATCACAACATTAGTGTAATGCTGTGATGAACATTCATCCAAAGTATAGCATTACGATCAAAGTCATTGAGTTTATATTTCTATAACAACTTACGAAGTGATCCTAATCCTTAGACCATGAGATCATGTCAATCACTAACACCTGAAGAGTTTGTTGATAACATCAAACATCACACCGTAACAGGGTGATTATAAAGATGGGTTCAGAACTAATAAAGTGTTATGTTGAGGCCCATGGATCGAGAGTGGAATTTGTTCATCCCGATGACGGATAGATATACTCTGGGCCCTTGCGGTGATATCACATTGGTTAGCTTGCAAGCAAGTGATTTGATCACTAGAATGTTATATCACGGGAATAAGAAAAGAGTGCATGTCAGTAACAAGATCAAACTAGGTATGGAGATACTGATGTTCGAATATCGGACATGTAATATATCGCGAAACAAAGGGATTAAGATACTAGCGTAAAAGATTTCGACGATCACAAGAAAGTCATCGTTAAATGTGTGGGAGTCAGTATGGTTCTCCAGATCCCTCTTCTGATTATTGATCCGAGAGGGGTCTCGATCATGTCTGCATTATTCAAGAACCGTAGGGTGACACACTTAAGAGACACCGACATCCAATTGGAGCAAAAGTTTCATGCCGGAAAGAATAACAAGCGCAGGAATTTATTTCACTAGATACCGAAACAGGTTTTCGGGTGAAATTGTAGAAAGTGTTTTTGTAGGTGAAATAGAATTCTAGCAAGGAGTTATATGTGAATGTCTGTCATTAAAGTAATTGACATAATTCTGAATAAATAAAAAGAGTTTTATTTAATGAGAGTTTGCATTAAGTTTGGTGGAAATTTAATGGCAAGTTTGAGTGGGATTTTGAGTGGAGTGAATTGAAAGGATTTTTGTGAGTGGAGTGTCCACCCACATGAATGAAGGATGGGAGGGGGCAGCCCCCATGTCCGGAGGCCACCCCCTTGGGTGCCCCCCTCCTCCTATAAAATTCACCCCCTCTCCTCTCTCACTTACACCTCCTCGTGAAGGATCTCTTTCCCCCTCTAGAATTTATCCCCCATGGTCCCAGACTAGCGAGATACATGTTCCCGGTGGCTATTCGGCAAGAAAGAGTTGTTCTTTCGCTGCATCGCTGGAGCGAGGAGGCGGAGGTTTCTCGGTGCCTCGGACGTGTGTGCGAGCACGGATGCGCTGCTGATTTGCGGCGCTAGGACTTCCTCTCGATCTTGAGATCGGTAGGAGATCGTCTACATCAACCATGAGTTTAACTCGTTAAGCTTATTCAAGGGTATGTTCTCTATGGATATACATCCGCCGTTGTTTGTATCTAGTAGATAGATCTTGGTACATAGTTGTTCCCATCGTAGGAAAATTTTTGTTTTCTATGCTGCGAACCCTACAGTGGTATCAGAGCCGGATCTATGCATAGATGCTTTACACGGGTAGTACACGTATGAGTATGTGGGCGATGATGATCATGTTGTTGCTCCTTAGTTGTAATTTTGGATATTGGTGGCATAGTGGGATGAAGCGGCCCGGACAAACATTACATGTCCTCGCACATGAGACCTGTTCCATGCTTGACATGCAACAAGTTTGCATAAGTGGCTAGCGGGTGTCTGTCTCTCCTACTATAGTCAATATCTATTTTGCAACAAGTTGTCAACAATTTGGTTATCCTTGTTGTGGTTCATGTTCGTAGGTATGAACGGTTCTATCTCGAAAGCCCTAAGCCACGTAAAAACTTGCAATGGATAAATTAGAGGCGTCTAGTTTAGATTGTTACTAGGCTAGTGTTATGATATGGTGATGTTGTAAGTACAAGTATGAGATTATACTCTTACAACACACATAATGTGTAAGTTCCATAGACCTTGGCCTTACACATAAAGGTATGATAGTGATCATACCGCGGTGCACATGATAGAGATCATATGCGGGAACCATATCATTCCACTAATAAACATGTGATGTTTGATAGCATCTTATATTGCTTGTTTGGCGTTTTATTAGCATAATAAGATGATCCCTCATTTAAATATCAAGATAAGAATGTGTTCTTCCTTTAGTATGCACCGATTATGTTTTCGTCGCTCCAAGACATCATGTGATGATCGGGTGTTCTTGGATCCACGACCATATTTCGGGTGTAAGACAGTTACACACGCGAATACTAAGGTTCTTACTTGGCGAGCCTAGCATGTACATACATGGCCTCGGAACACGGACCGAAAGGTTAAGCATGTGTCATATAGTAGATATGATGCCCATTTGATGCTCACCTTTGAAGCTACATCGACTCACGTGATGATCGGACTTGGTGTAGTGGATTTGGTTCATGTAATCACCAAAAAGACATGAGGGATGTCGTTTTTGAGTGGGAGTTCATTTGTAATGTGGATTAGTTGAACTCAATCTATCATAAACTTATTCTAAACTTTACAAATTCTGTTGTAGATGACACCACCTGCTTTTAATTTCAATGTGTTCATGGAGAAAGAGAAACTTGCAACGAACGGTAGCAACTTTACCGAATGGGCCATGAATTTGAGGATTCTCCTCTCTGCTGCACAAAAGCAATATGTGCTAGAAGCGCCACTAGGACCCCCACCTTTTGAGGATTCCCCTGACGAGGAGAAGAATGTCTGTCAAACTCGTCAGGAGGACCACAACTTAGTTCATTGCGGCATATTGTATGAGCTAGAGCCGGAACTTCAAAAGCATTTCGAAAACGGCAATGCATTCGATACAATGGGTGAGTTGAAAATGATTTTCGACACACATGCTGCTATAGAGAGATACAATGCTTCAGAAAAGTTCTTTAGCTGCATGATGGAAGAGCACAGCTCCGTAAGTGAGCATGTACTCAAGATGTCGGGTTACGCCGATAAGCTTGTGTCCTTGGCAATATCGATTCCCATTGACTTAGGCATCCATCGTGTTCTGCAGTATCTACCACCTAGCTATAAAAGCTCTGTGATGAACTATAATATGCAAGGCATGAAGAAGTCTCTCCCAGAGCTTGTGTCAATGCTTAAAACTACAGAAGTGGAGATCAAAAAGGAACATCAAGTGTTGATGATCAATAAGAACACTGGTTTCAAGAAAGACAAGAAGGGAAAATGTAAGGGAAGTAAGGGCGGCAAGCCGGTTGCCGTGCCTGAAAAGAAACCCCGAGTTGGACCTAAGTCTGATACCGAGTGCTACTATTGTAAGGGGACTGGCCACTGGAAGCGCAACTGCCCCAAGTATTTGGCAGACAAGAAGGCCGACAAGGCAAACAAAGGTATATATGATATACATATTATTGATGTGTACTTGACTAGTGCTCGCAGTAGCACCTTGGTATTTGATACCGGTTCAGTTGCTAATATTTGTAACTCGAATCAGGGGATGCGGAACAAGCGACCGCTAGCAAGGGGTGAGGTCAAGATGCGTGTCGACAATGGATCAAGCGTTGATGTGATCGTCGTCGGAACGCTACCTCTCCACTTGCTATCGAGATTAGTAATAAACTTGAATAATTGTTATCTGGTGCCAGCACTGAGCATGAACATTGTATTTGGATCGTGTTTGATGCGAAGTGGTTATTCATTTAAATCCGAGAACAATGGTTGTCCTATTTATATGAATGAAATCTTTTATGGCCATTCACCGATGATGAATGGTTTATTTCTATTGGATGTCGATAATAATGTTACACATATTCATAATGTTGAAGCTAAAAGGATTAAACTTAATGATGATATATCCGCACATATGTGGCACTGCCGTCTAGGTCATATTGGTGTTAAACGCATGACGAAGCTCCATTCGGATGGAATTTTGAAATCACTTGATTTTGAATCATTTGATACATGTGAGCCATGCCTTATGGGCAAGATGACTAGAACGTTGTTTTCCGGTTCAATGGAACGGGCGACAGATTTATTGGAAATCATATATTCTGATGTATGTGGTCCAATGAGTGTGTCGGCGCGAGGTGGATATCGTTATTTTGTTACTTTCACGGATGATTTGAGTAGATACGGTTATATCTACTTGATGAAACACAAGTCTAAAACCTTTGAAAAGTTCAAGGAATTTCAGAATGAAGTGGGAAATCATCATAATAGAAAGATCAAATTTCTACGATCCGACCGTGGAGGTGAGTATCTAAGTTACGAGTTTAGCACTCACATGAAAGAGTGTGGAATTGTTTCACAGCTCACACCTGCCGGAACACCACAGAGAAATGGTGTGTCGGAACGTCGTAATCGTACTTTATTGGATATGGTTCGATCTATGATGTCTCTGACGGACTTGCCATTGTCATCTTTGGGTTATGCACTAGAAACTGCTTCATTCACTTTAAATCGGGCACCATCTAAATCCGTTGAAAAGACATCGTATGAATTATGGTTTGGAAACAAACCTAAGCTATCATTTCTTAAATTTTGGGGATGCGATGTTTATGTGAAGAAACTTCAACCGGATAAACTCGAACCCAAAGAGGAAAAATGCGTCTTCATAGGATACCCTAAGGAAACTATTGGGTATTCCTTCTATCACAGATCCGAGGGCAAGGTTTTTGTTGCCAAGAATGGATCCTTTGTAGAGAAAGAGTTTCTCGCGAAAGGTGTGAGTAGTCGGAAGGTAGAACTCGAAGATGTTATTGAACCTTCTCTTCAAAGTATGGCGAGTAGCATAGTGCCGGAAGTCGTTCCGGAGTTGGCTTCACCAGTTGAAGAGGGAACTAATGATAATGATCATGAAACTCCGAAAGAGAATACTATCGAACCTCGCAGGTCTAGCAGGACGCGTGCAGCTCCCGAGTGTAACATCCCTAAAAATCATGTTTCCAAAGCTTTGCATATCACCATGCATTCATGATCATATAGGGTTCGTTTTCAAAGTCATTAAAAAAACAGGAGCATCTGAATGCTCATTATTTTATGTAAACAAGGCCATGGTCATATTGCTACCTTCTAATAAGAAAGATACTTATTTTAATCAGTAATGTTTTGAGCTTGAGCTTGGATGATGTTTCTAAGGTTTGGTCAAGGTTTCAAAAACAAAATTATGATTCATAAACCATTCCTATACTAATTATAAACATTTAACAAAGGTTTATTTTAAATTTCTTTTTCAAACCCATTTTGTTTTTGAGTTTGATCAGATGTGTTACACACCCCAGGATGCAAGAATCAACAAACTTTTGTTTGAAGAACATTCATTTGAAACAGTTTTCGTTTGAGCATTTAAATTCAAACCAGAAATTCATTCAGAAAAAGAAAAAGGATTAAGGGAGAAAACAAATAGAGCAAACAAACTAATCTAGCCCAACCCAGCCACTCAGCCCATTTAGCCCAGCAGCCCACTCCCTCTCTCCCACAAGTAAAACATTTCGCACTCAGAAACCCACCCGCTCAGTCACTGACTGCCTGGACCCACTCTTCTTCTCTCACTCACACTGACGAATCAGCCCCACCTGTCAGTCGTGGCAAAAATCACTGTTTTGACCTAATTAACGTTTGATCTCACAAAATGACCAACTTTTGCGAAGATATCCTGATCTGACCTGTTTTCATGGCGCTTTACCAGAAGGCGCCATGGTCAGTAGCACGGCGCTCTCTCCAAAAGCGCCATGCTACCATGACGCTCCCCAAGAAAGCGCCATGGCCCCGTCCGACGTGGCTGCCGCCGTGGCACAGGCGGGCCCGTTTTAATGTTTGGCGCTTTCCGCGGGGGCGCCATGCTACTGGGAATGACGCTTTTGCGGAAAGCGCCATGGTCCTATACCTAGAAAACGGCTCGGGCGCCCTCCCCCCACCCCTCCCAGCGCCATACCCCCCTGCGCCATACTCCCTCACAGCACACAGACGACGGCGGCGGCGGCTCCTCCCCCCAATCCCCCTCAAATCCATGCTCCCCCCTCATATCTGAGGCAATTTCTTGGTGGAATTTCTTCCTCTCCCCCCACTTGAGGTATTCCCCTTCAATTTTGCTTGTTTTATTGGTTGAAATCATCACATGGTCCTCTTCCTCCTAACCCTAGTTCTTGTGAAATGATGCATGTATTTTGTGCAATGTGTAATTTGTTTGAAGAAACTAGTGTGGTAGAATGATATTGTGGTAGAATGTCTAATCCTAACCCTAGAAATCATCACATGATCCTCTTCCTCCTAACCCTAGAAATTAGTGTGGTAGAATGTCTAATTTGTTTGAAAAAATTAGATGGGCTATTGTTGGCATATATGGCTTTGTGTAGATGATATGCAATGAATGTATTAATACATGGATTATTGTTGGCATATATGGCTTATAGGATAATATGTTGTTGGGCTATTGTTGGATAATATATAGTTTGGCTATTGTTGATATGGAATGCATGGTGTATTCATGAATGTAGTCATATATGTATTCATATATGCATATTGTGGTGGATGGTGTATTTACTTGGATTTTTGCAACCACTTGTAGGATGGAAGGACAATCTATTTTGCATGGGCATTATGATCAACGACACCGTGGGCGGTACATCGCGGAGAATAAGCATGTCTTCAAGTGGTTGCACCTAAGGTCCAAGGAGGTGCATAGCAAGAAGATGCCATATGATGAGCGCTACACACCATATGTTGAGCGGACTGGACTTCTCCCTTTCATCCAGCTTGTCTCGCGTTCGACGCCGCATATGAACCCTTGTTTGATCACAGCGCTTGTTGATAGATGGAGACACACAGTTTCCACCTCCCTTGTGGTGAGATGACGGTCACTCTGCAGGACGTCTCCATGATTTTTGCGCTTCCCATCAAAGGTCAGCCTGTGTGTATGAGCTCAGATTCGGGTAAGTGGCGTGAAGTGATGATTGGCTTAATTGGTAAGGCGCCAACGCAAGAGAAGATGTCTGCCGATGCTACTTACAAATGGATACAACAAAATTTCAGCAAGTGCCCCGAGGACGCCGATGAGGAGGTGATCCAGATGTATGCCCGTGCATACTTATGGTATGCCATTAGTAGGACACTTTTCTCAGATGGCACGGGAAGGAATGCTTCATTCATGTGGCTCACTCTATTTGCGGAATGGGGCTATATGCACAGCTGGGGTTCGGCGGCACTTGCTTACTTGTATCGACAGGTAATAAACTATATATATTGCATGGTAGTAGTACATATGCTTGATCGACCGGATACTTATGTATGCTTGTTGTATGTGCAGCTGGACGAGGCGTGTTGTAGAACTGGAAAAGGAGCAAGTATTGGTGGACCTATGGTGCTACTGACCATATGGTCCTGGTTGCGCATACCAGTTGGTCGACCCATTCCGATGAAGGAAAAACGGTGGGATGATCATGGCAATAGCCGTCTCCGCGGTCCTACATGGGCGTACTTGTGGGATAATACCGAAGTATTCCATGGTGAATCTGAGGAATGCTACTTGCGTTACACTAACCAAATCGACTTGCTAACCCCGGAGAAGGTAATAATTTGATTGTTCTCAAGAACTCATCTTTTCCAACATACATACTTCGAGTCGACATGCTAATATTGTGTTCCTCGCTCAGGTGGAATGGGAGCCATACGGAACTAGAGGGAATGTGGGTACCGGTGTTTGGTTCCAGGCGGACTTGAATCGCAAATGTATGCAAGAAGCACATCTCTGGAGGATTCGTGCCCCGTTGATTTGTGTCTACGCTGTTGAGTTCCACCTTCCACAACGGGTGATGAGGCAATTTGGATTATTTCAGGAGACCCCGCCGCCATACAAGGACACTAGCATAGCTCTTCACGGGTGAGTGATCCTTATACACCCAGTATCTAATTTTCTTGGGCGTCTCATGATACTTGCTAAGTCGATGAATTTGATTGTAGATTGGACAAGATCAAGCAGAAGAGGGAAAAAGATTGGGCTGCATATCATCACAAGTATGTTCAGAAGTTTTATGCAAGGATTGAGGAGATCGAAAACCCGAATGCGGTCTCTCATCCTAAGGCGCCGCATGATGCTGCAGCGTTCAATCGGTACCTTGTGTGGCTTGGGAAGGTGTCTCGTTTGTACCTGTAGTCGGCGTCGTTTGCATCTCATGACATAGTGGAGGATCCTTATCCTGCTTTTGATGATCTGAGCCAGCTAGAGTACAACAGACTTGTCCGAGGCGACAGGGGTGCAAATTCAGTGGGGGTTGTCCGCTTTGTGGTAAGCATTGTCAGGGGAGTACGTATATGCGATTATAGCGACATAAAATTGACTTTTTGTTCTCTTTGTGCTAGCGCGAGGAGATCTCGAAACACGTGGACGAGGCCGAGGAAGCACTTAAACATCCTCCTGGCAAGGAGTCTGAGTCGGCCCTTCGAGCATTTGTGGAGGTATGTGTTTATACCGTTCCTAGTTGTATTGTATTTTTATGGGTGTTGAAATGTTCTAACATATTCGTCAATATCATAGCGTACCAAGCGTTGGGGCCGTGGATTAGGTGTCTTGCTTGGTTGCCGCACCGTCGATGCCGCATCGCCAGTTAGGTCTTCCAGCCTAGAAGATGATGCACAAGATGAACAGGATGAAGAAGGCGAGTACGAGGAGGAGGAAGCTGGCCATGATGAGGATGAGGAGGAAGATGGTGAGGACGAGGATGAACAGGAGGAGATAGGCATGTCTCAATTACACGACGCCCCGCAGTCTAGTCAACGGGTGAGGAGGAGGAGGCTACCGAGGAATCCATACACGCCAAGTGAATGGGAGAACAAGCGTCGGGCACATGTGTCACGCCGTGAGGAGGAGGATGACGGGGAAGACTCCGATCCTCCACGGAGGGTTAGGAGGCAGGAGGGACGGAGCAAGGCGAATGAGGATCGAGTGGCCAAAAGGGGGAAAGGGAGAAAGTGAACTCGTAGCTTGAACTAGTGCTTGTGGTCATTATGAACTTGTAAGTTAAACTTGTTGTTTGGTGTTGTCGTTTTGAACTTGTTGGTGTGTTGATGTGCTAAAAAACTGGATGCTTGTTGATGTTTGAATCTGTTGTTGTGAGGAAAACTTGATCTGGTGATGTTGATGATTGTATCTGTTGATTGTATCTGTTGATTGTATCTGTTTGAATGTGCTAAAAACTGAATGTTGATGTTTGTATCTGTTGAGTGTGCTAAATACTGAATGTCCCAGGAAGCATGGCGCCCTCCAGGAAAACGCCATGCAACTAAGCATGGCGCCCTCCAGGAAAACGCCATGCTTCCTAGGATGGCGCTTTTGTCGGGGGCGCCATGCGCCTGACTTAGCAGTTTTCGTGCTCCAGTTTTCCTTCGAGCGCGCGCAGTCACTGTGTCCCAGCGCGCTATAGTTGGCTCAAAGCGCCATGGAAGCATGGCGCCCTCCAGAAAAGCGCCATGGAGGCATGGCGCTTTTCTGGAGGGCGCCATGCTTCCTAGGATGGCGCTTTTGTCGGGGGCGCCATGCGCCTGACTTAGCAGTTTTCGAGCTCCAGTTTTCCTTCGAGCGCGCGCAGTCACTGTGTCCCAGCGCGCTATAGTTGGCTCAAAGCGCCATGGAAGCATGGCGCCCTCCAGGAAAACGCCATGCTTCCTAGCATGGCGCTTTTGACGAGGGCGCCATGCTTCATCATGTGTGAGCAAGGGAGATGGTACAATGTCGGCCTCTCGCAGGAGCAATAACCATTGCGTAGCCACACCTTATAGGACAGTCCCCCATGTTGCACACCTTCCCTTGTGCTGCCTCCATGCTCATTCACTTGGTAAATCAGTTCTTGGTTGTCAAAACATTCAACCGTTTGTGTATCCCCTTTCTTTGATTGATATTCCAGCCAATTATCAACCAATGGTGGGTACTCATACTTCTTTTTTTTCTTGTTATCCCCAGCGATTTGCTTATCCGTTTCATCACTATACTTTAGAAAGTATTCATTCAACTTCTGAAATGTGTACTCCGCTATAGCAGTCACAGGCAACTGACGTACACCTTTAAGTACTTTATTGAAGCATTCAGCCATGTTACTGGTGGAATCACCGTATCTCTTCCCTCCATAATCATAAGCCCTTGCCCACTTTGTCCGTTCATTAAGATGCCTTCTGAGAAACTCTTTCCCACCATCATCTGTGAGACAATACAATCTATCATATAGTTTTTGAAAATGCCGAGCGGTGAAGGAAAGAAAACAATCTTGTAGATCGTCGGCACGTTCCTTGTTGCCACAAGCTCTATAGAAGTTGGACACAAAATGCCTCATGCACCATCGATGGTGGATACGAGCACATCCAGGAATGTCCTTCTCGACTGCATTTAGTATTCCTTGATGGCGATCCGAGATGATGCAAACCTCTCTATCAGGTTCTATAACCTTGGTCCTCAATATATGGAAAAACCACTCCCAGTTGTCGTTGTTCTCCACCGAAACCAAGGCAAAAGCCAAAGGTAAAACCCGGTTGTTTGCGTCGTGGCATATGGCAGTTAATAGTGTGCCCTTGAACTTGCCGGTCAAAAAGGTGCCATCCACGGACATAACAGGCCGACAATGTTTGAATCCCCTGATGCATGGTCCAAATGTCCAAAATGCACGGCCAAATACCCGGACAGTGGCACCATTGTACAACCTAGTCACCGACCCAAGAGGCTCCACCACATAATACATTCCTGGGTTCCTTGCGGCCATTGCTCCCAACAACCTTGGGAGGCGGTTGTATGCTTCTTCCCAATCACCATACAACATCTTAAATGCGGCTTGTTTGGCCTTCCACGCCTTACCATACTTCACTTTATAACCGAATACTTCTTTAACCAAATCTATGACACCCTTAATAGTATATGTTGGGAGAGACCTTATGTTATTTGCAACTCTATACGCGATGAAATCGGAGGTGAGCTGCCGGTGGTCCTCCTTCACAACTTTGGCATCCTTGATAAACTTGTCATCACACATATGAATGGACTGACAACTTACAATGATCCATTGTGGCCCGCCCCTCAGTGGTCGTATGCGAACAACCCATGGACATCCTTGCTTCTCACACTTGACTGTGTAACGCACCTTAGTGTCCGAGTGAGTCACCTTGTACGGTCGGTGGTACTTCACCGCATAGTCCTTGATCCACATCTGAAATTCCAACAAGCTATCAAACTTCACCCCGGGATTTATCCCGTATTTTTTCGGCTTCATGTCCTTTTTAGAAGGTGCTCGCGCCTCGAGCACTCGACTAATTCCACCGTCAACTTGGGCCTCATCCGCAAGACTAACATCACGGAACAATGAAGGTCGATGATCCCGACCTACTACTTTTTTGTGAGCTTCGGCGAATTTAACCGTTAGACCATCCTCATCCACATCTTCATCCGGTCCTTCATCCTCGGAGTCCGATGCATGACACCTCAAATAAGGGAGATCATGGTCCATGTCCTCCTCATGGCAATTTGCCTCCACATCTCCTACTTCATTGTCACGAAGCCCATATTCAACCTCATCACCCTCAAAGTCATCATCCTCCATTTGAGGTGCTTCATAGTTGTCATTGCCAAAAGGGCTCATGGAAGGTTGCCTTGTTGTTGTATCGTCGTAGGTTGGCTCTACGCGAACCGGGCTCAATGGAGGTTGGCTCATTGTTGTGTCATACACCTGTGGCTCACCTCGAGCCGGGCTCATGGAAGCATGCCGGTTCAAGTCAATGTGCAACCGAGCCGCAACCTTTCTTGTGGCAAATATCTCGAGTGACTTATCTTCGGATTCTGCCACCATCTCCTTATACGCACTCCAATTCAACTCGGAGTTGATAGGCATTATCTTCAATCTATTGTGATGGCCAAACCCGGCGTTATACCTTCCAACCAACTCATACACATCACCAGGTTCCATCCATTTCAAATCATTCCTCACTCTTTCCACAACCTCGGCATATGTAGGACTTGTGCCAAACACCATGACTACCTCCTCCGGGTCACACTCGGTATTGCCTTTCAAGAATGCGGCCTTGTCCACATGATGAACATTAACGATTCTTGCCATCTAAAAAACAATGACACCAACCATTACGCTTCAAAGACAACTATATTACCACCACCAACCGTAGCTACCAACTAAAACAAGTCATGCCACTTTGCTAATTCTAACATACAAATCCTAGCCATAAACTACCAATCTAATAACTAGAAGCAACAACATCAAGCCAAGATATAGCTAGGGTTAGGGTTAGGGTTAGGGTTAGGGTTCTACATTCTTTACCAAATTTCACAAATCTATTTGGACAAAACCAAGGGGTTAGGGGGAGATTACCTCTTGAAGCAAGGGGAAGTCCAAATCCACGGAGAAAAGCAACCGATTCGAAGGGATTCGAGTAGGGGAAGAACTTGGGGCGAGAGAGAGAGAGAGGAGAGCTGGGAGAAATGAAGAGGTATGGCCTGGGAGGGCGCCCGAGCCATTTTCTAGGTATAGGACCATGGCGCTTTCCGCAAAAGCGTCATGCCCAGTAGCATGGCGCCCCCGCGGAAAGCGCCAAACATTAAAACGGGCCCGCCTGTGCCACGGCGGCAGCCACGTCGGACGGGGCCATAGCGCTTTCTTGGGGAGCGTCATGGTAGCATGGCGCTTTTGGAGAGAGCGCCGTGCTACTGACCATGGCGCCTTCTAGTAAAGCGCCATGAAAACAGGTCAGATCAGGATATCTTCGAAAAAGTAGGTCATTTTGTGAGATCAAACGTTAATTAGGTCAAAACAGTGATTTTTGCCGTCAGTCGTCTCTTCAACCCGCCGCAATCAACTCCAGCCGTTTCCTCCCCCGTCACTGCCGATGAATTCGCGAGTTAAATTCCGTTGATTCGTCGAGTAACTCCCCGTCCAGCTTCGGCTTCTTAACCCCCTCCCCTCTCCGCTCATTTCCCCTCACTCGGCACACCATCTCCGCCACCAGGCTGCCGGCAATTCAAGTTGCAACGCCGCTGCCCGACGCTCTCCGACGATCGATTCCGGTGAGAACTCCCCGCCCCTGGCCCTCTCGACCTTGTTGTCATGTTTGCCACACTCCTCTGCATCTAACACTGCTCGCGGACCTCCTTTTTGTGGCTTACAGCGTCGCCTTCGTCGACGACCGCGCGTGTCCGACGACGTGCTCAACTCCGACGAGCGACTATGGTAAACCTAGCCCTTCCCCACCTCTCTGGTTCACGCTCGCACTCACACCGTTCTAGTGCGCGTCTAACGCCACCCTTCACTTGCCTTCCTGTGCCTTGTAGCGCTGCCAATGACGACGCCCGAGCACACCCGAAGCCGCCCTCAACTCCGGCGAGGAATTCACAACGGTCTCGCACGCCCGCGTCTTTGCCACGTCGACCATCGTCATCACCTCGTCTCCACACTTCGGTAATGACCCACGCCTTCCCCATTTTCCCCCTAGCACCGCCAGTTCACCGCCGGCAGAAGCGTCGCCGCCGCTCTGGCCATTCGCGCCGCCACTCATTGGTCAAAGCAGCGCGCACCATTAGTTCTGTATCAAAGGGTTTAGATTAGATCTGGAGCGAACCGTTTTCTTTAGATCTGGCGTGTTGGATCTATCTTGATCTGACGGCGCGGAAGCGTGATCCTGAGTGAAGCGGTATTGTCCAATCAGAAAACGCCGCGTGGCTAGGATTTAAATTTAAAAATATGGATTTAGATCTATTAGATGTTCAATCTTGCAAAATTCATAACTTTCAATCCACACGTCCAAATTTTGCAAATTTTATATCATTGGAATCAGGAGAGAAAATCCTATCTGTTTATGCAATGTGTTTAAGGTTTTGCCTCTGTAAAAATGGTTGTATTTGCAGAGACATTTGTATGCTTAATTTGAGTATAGAAATGATTTGAAAAATGTTTTAAAGATCAAATAAAGTTTATTTTGAGTATCTTGGTCTTGTTTATGTTTTAGTACTGTACACTTGTCTTGTTTGGTGTAGAAAAACCATCACATGGCATTTGCATGCATTCATATATTTTTGTTTGTATAATTTGTTATGTGATTTTGGTGCCATTATTTTATGTGTAGATTTTGGTGCAAATAGTGATTGTGGTTGTGAAGATTGTTGCTACTCCCCAAACTACCAAGGCAAGTGGTGCTTCATGATTTTATTCCTATAATTTTCACCTATGCATTAGAAATATTTTGTATAGGAATTTGCATGAATATTTTGATAAGTATCTATATGCTATGCTTGGGAAATCCTAGTAGTTGTAGAATTGTTAGAATTTACTCTATGATAAGATGCTTACAATTACCATGCTTAGCCTAGCTAGTAGCAACCAAGGGTGGATTACACAATCATGCTATGTGAAATATTTCTAAGTCTTTGACTTGTGTTTTGCTTAATAAAACAACTAAAGTGAATGAAACACCTGGGTGGAATGGAAAGAATGATTTGTGCTGAGTGGTTACACAAGGCCCATTTCTATGGTTTACCTTGTGTATCTCACTTGTGGAAAGCCACCGAGGAACAAAGGGATTTGAGATGCCAAATGTTAAGAAGCTTCTAGTGCAGCCACATGGCATTATGGGCTCTGCTTGGACCATATATGTTGCAATAACTTAGCCATTTGGGAAGTTGGTGGTAGTGGGATGATAGGTTGGAACGCGTCCATTTGGTCTAAGGGAAGGCTTCTGAAGGGTCCTGTCTTGGTGAAAATCAAGTCTTGTGGGGAAAGTGCACAACCTCTGCAGATGGGAGAATCTAAGTACTTAGCCATGTCCCTGGTATTGGACAACTTGAGCATCAAGACATGGAAGCTATCAAGAATCTCCTCATCCCAATTTTCTAAGTTAAAACTTATGGTTGAACAAGGGTGAAGGATCACCAATGTCTATTGGTGATTCCTTGGGAAAGTTTTGTCAAAGAAAAACTTAGTGTTTTCAACTAATAGGTAAAATCTATTTTGAGCAAAGCAAGCCTAAGCTACACTTTGCCAAAATGCATATAGTATTTAGTCCACCAATATTCTACTAAGGTATCACTTGCCAATACTATTCCAATGTATTGACCCACTGTGGCTGTAACTGTTGGAGATATGCCCTAGAGGCAATAATAAATATAGTTATTATTATATCTTTGTGTTTATGATAAATGTTTACATTCATGCTATAATAGTATTAACAAGGAAACATTAATACTTGTGTGATTTGTAAACTTAATTTGAAGTCCCTAGTATAGCCTCTATACTTCACTAGCTTGTTGGTTGATAAATGATTGAGGTTTCCCTATCATGAACATTGAGATGTTATCAACAACAAGATCATATCGTTAGGAGAATGATATGGTGGACATACTCCTATAGATAAGCGTAGGATAAAGATCAAGTCATTTCAATAGTTCAATTGCTATATGCTTTCTGATACATAGTAACCTAATTCCTTTGACCATGAGATCATGCATATCACCTTTGCCGGATGGATGCTTTGATGACATCAAACACCACACCGTAACTGGGTGGCTATAAAGGTGGCATTGAGTGTTCGGAAAGTATTGGTTGAGACACATGGATCAAGAGTGGGATTTGTCCATCCATATGACGGATAGATATTCTCTGGGCCCTCTCGGTGAAATGTCATCCAATTAGCTTGCAAGCATGTGACTGGCTCACAAGGGATCACATATCACGGGAACGAGAAAAGAGTACTTATCAGTAACGAGGTTGAACTAGGTATGCAGAGATACCGACGATCATAACCTCGGATAAGTAACATATCGTGAGACAAAGGGAAATTGGTATCGTATGTAAGTGGTTCATTCGATCGCAAAGTAATCGTAGAAATATGTGGGAGCCATATGAATTTCCAGATTCCTCTATTGGTTATTGTTCGGAGAAGTGTCTCGACCATGTCCGCATAATTCACGAACCGTAGGGAGACACACTTAAGGATTCGACGTTGTTTTGAGTAGTTATGGTATTATGAGAAAGAGACCGAATGTTGTTCGGAGTCTCGGATGGGATCCGAGATATCACGAGGTGATCCGGAATGGTCCGGAGAATAAGATTCATATAAGAAAAGTCCCGTTTCGGAGTTCGGAAATGATTCCGGTGAATGTTCTAGAAGGTTCCGGAATGTCCGGCACTCCGGGAGGGGGGAGGGGTACATGAATGTGTCATTACATATTGGAATGATTGCATCATGTACTAAGTGTTCTTGCTGTTCCAAATAAAGGATTAAATTGAATCCTAAAACAGAAAAGTCAAATGTCCAGTTTGAAAGTCAAACGGCTAAAACAAGAAACTGTGGGAAACAAGCAAGAGGAGGCAAAAACCGACTTGGGGGAGGAGTCCCTCCTCTCCAAGCCGGCGGCCCACCTAGGCCGAGTTGGGGAGGGACTCCCCTCCCTCCCCTGGCACGCCGGCCCCTCCACCCATAAAAGGAGGGGCAGGGCCTCCTCCTCTAGACACACAAGTTTCTACCTCTAATCTCCGGTTTAGAGCCGTTTTGGTTTAGAGCTTCTAATTGCTTTAGCCTGTGGTTTAGAGCCTTCTAATTGGTGTGTCTAATCTCTAGACCACTAATAGCCCTCTCTCATAATCCACCATACTCGCTCCGGCTTAAGGCGAAGCCCTGCGGGATTTCCCCTCTACTTCCGGTACCACGCCGTTGTGCTACCGGAATCGCGAGGAGAGTGCTACAACCTCCACTGCCTGCTGGAACAAGGGAGAGGAAGGTCTTCATCGAGTACCGAACGTGTGACCGACTGCGGGAGCGCTGCCGGAATGCAGCGCCGGAAGGATCGTCTACACGATCTTGAGATCGGGAAGAGTACGACTACATCACCCGCGAGAATCCGCTCTCGTTAAACACTTTGGAATCTTCGAGGGTAAGTTATTCCATCGACTCGTTGCTACAATCTAGTAGATAGATCTTGGCTTGTTTGTTTGTATGCGATAGAAAATTTTTGTTTTCCATGCTACGAACCCCTACAGTGGTATCAGAGCCGTGTCTATATGTAGATCTGTTGCACGAGTAGAACACAATGGTCATTGTGGGCGTTGATGCTTTTATTGTCGATTACTTCTTGTGTACTTTGCATCTTGCGGTATGTTGGGATGAAGCGGCCCGGGCTAACCTTACATGACATCGTTCATGAGACTTGCTCCACGCTTGACATGCAACTTGTATTGCATAAGTGGCTTTGCGGGTGCCTGTTTCTCCTAGCATAGTTAAGATCCAATTTACAACGGGTGATCAACAATGCTAGTATCAATGTTGTGGTTCTTGTTCGTAAGTTAGAACGACACTTATTGAAAGCCCCAAACCACGTAAAATATGCAAAGAAAGTAGAGGCGTCTAACTTTGTTTTGCAGGGGTGTGCAGTGATGTGATATGG
Organism: Avena sativa; assembly: GCA_916181665.1. Taxonomy (NCBI): domain Eukaryota; kingdom Viridiplantae; phylum Streptophyta; class Magnoliopsida; order Poales; family Poaceae; genus Avena; species Avena sativa. Next base: position 176,512,176 of record OV702284.1, on the reverse strand, counting down.
CCATGATTGTGATTATATTTGATGTATGCAATGTTCCTTATTGTAAGTTGGCAACCGGCAGGAGCCATATGGTTGTCTTTAATTTATGTTAAGACCCGCGTGTCTATTCAAAGTAGTTGTAATAGTTGAAGCCGGTGGACGACAACCATGGAGAAGCGTCATTGACCTTGATGCAATGCCGGTGATGATGGAGATCATGTTCGTGCTTGAAGATGGAGATCGGAAGCACAAAGAAGAAAGGCCATATCATATCACATATATATTGAATTGCATGTGATGTTAATCCTTTATGCATCTTGTATTGCTTAGTAGACGACGGTAGCATTATAAGATGATCCCTCATGCACATCAATTTCAAGTCATAAAGTGTTCACCCTTAGTTAGCACCGTTGCTAAAGCTTGTTGTTTCGAAGAACCACGTGATGATCGGGTGTGTTAGATTCTGCAAGTGTATACAACGTGAGCAAGCCAGATTGGCTCATGCGGAAACTAAGGTTTGATCTTGACGAGCCTAGCATGTACAGACATGGTCTCGGAACACGGATCACCGAAAGGTAAAGCATGAATCATATAGTAGATATGATGAACATGTCGATTGTTCGCCATTGAAACTATGTCAACTCTCGTGATGATCGGTGTTGATATGGTGGATTTGGTTCGTGTGATCACTAAAACAATGTGAGGGATATTGTTTTGAGTGGGAGTTCACCTAGTTTAATTTCATTATTAATTTGAACTCAATTTGTCATAAACTTAGTCTAAACTATTGCAAATATGTTGTAGATCAATGGCAGCCCTTACCATCAATTTTAATGCGTTCCTAGAGAAAGAAAAGTTGAAAAACAATGGAAGCAACTTCGCGGATTGGTTCCGCAATTTGAGGATTGTCCTCACAGCTGGTAATTTGACCTATGTGCTGGATGCACCGCTGGGTGACCCACCTGCAGATGATGCTCCCGATGAAGTAAAGAATGTTTACCTCGCTCGGAAGAATCAGTACTCCATAGTTCAGTGTGCTATCTTGTATGGTTTGGAATCGGAGCTTCAGAAAAGGTTTGAGGATTCAGACCCATATGATATTGTCGAGGATCTCAAATTGATTTTTGAGACTCATGCGGCAATTGAAAGTTATGAGGCTTCTGAAAAGTTCTTTAACTGCAAGATGGAAGAGGGCAGCTCCGTCAGTGAGCATGTGCTTAAGATGTCTGGGCACGCAAACAAACTTCAAAGCTTGGGTATTGTGATTCCTAATGCTTTGGGGATTTACCGTGTCCTCCAATCACTACCACCAAGTTACAAGAACTTTGTGATGAACTACAACATGCAGAACATGAACAAGACGTTGCCAGAACTCTTTGCCATGTTGAAATCTGCAGAAGTGGAGATTAAGAAAGAGCACCAAGTTTTGTTGGTCAATAAGACCACCAAATTCAAGAAAGGCAAGTCTAAGCAAAAGGGACACTTCAAGAAGGGTGGTAAGAAAGTTACCACGCCGGCGAAGAAGACCAAGGCTGGACCTAAGCCTGATACTGAGTGCTTTTACTGCAAGGGAGAAGGTCACTGGAAGCGGAATTTCCCAAAGTACTTGGCGGATTTGAAGAACGGCAACATCAAGAAGAAAGGTATATCTGATATACATGTTATTGATGTGTATCTCACTAGTACTCGTAGTAGTGCCTGGGTATTTGATACTGGTTCGGTTGCTCATATTTGTAACTCGAAACAGGTGCTGCAGAATAAACAGAAGCTAGCGAAGAACAAGGTGACGATGCGCGTGGGAAACGGATCAAAGGTTGATGTGATCGCGGTTGGCACGCTACCCCTTCATCTACCATCGGGATTAGTTTTATACTTAAATAATTGTTATTTGGTGCCTGCGTTGAGCATGAACATTATATCGGGATCTTGTTTATTGCGAGACGGTTACTTGTTTAAGTCAGAGAATAATGGTTGTTCGATTTATATGAGTAATATGTTTTATGCACATGCACCTTTGATAGATGGTCTATTCTTATTGAATCTCGATAGTGGAAATACACATATCAACAACATTGAGGCTAAACGTTTGAAATCAAGCGATAATTCGACCTATATGTGGCACTGTCGTCTTGGTCACATTGGAGTGAAGCGTATGAAGAAACTCCATTCCGATGGACTTCTTGAATCACTTGATTTTGAATCACTTGAAAGATGCGAAGCATGTCTGATGGGAAAAATGACTAAGACTCCATTTTCTGGTATGATGGAGCGAGCTACGGACTTATTGGAAATCATACATACCGATGTGTGTGGTCCAATGAGTGTAGCATCGCGCGGTGGTTATCGTTATGTTCTTACCTTCACGGATGACTTGAGTAGATATGGGTATATCTATTTCATGAAACATAAGTCCGAAACTTTTGAGAAGTTTAAGGAGTTTCAAAAGTGAGGTAGAGAATCAACGTAACAAGAAAATTAAATTTCTACGTTCTGATCGTGGAGGTGAATATCTAAGTTATGAGTTTGGCGAGCATTTGAAGAAATGCGGAATACTTTCTCAATTGACACCGCCGGGAACACCACAGCGTAATGGTGTGTCCGAACGTTGTAATCAAACTCTCTTAGATATGGTTCGTTCTATGATGTCACTTACAGATTTACCGCTATCATTTTGGGGTTATGCATTAGGAACAGCCGCATTCACTTTAAATAGGGCACCATCTAAATCCGTTGAAACGACACCGTATGAATTATGGTTTGGGAAGAAACCTAAATTGTCGTTCCTTAAAGTTTGGGGATGCGAAGCCTATGTAAAGAAGTTACAGCCGGACAAGCTTGAACCCAAAGCGGAAAAATGCGTCTTCATAGGATACCCGAAGGAAACTATTGGGTATACCTTCTATCATAGATCCGAAGGCAAAATCTTCGTTGCCAAGAATGGATCCTTTCTAGAGAAGGAATTTCTCTCGAAAGAAGTGACTGGAAGGAAAGTAGAACTCGACGAGGTTGTTGAACCTTCTCTCGAAATTGCGAGTAGCGCAGCACCGAAAGAAGTTCCTGTGGTGCCTGCACCAATTAGAGAGGGAGCTAATGATGGTGATCATGAAACTTCGGTTGAAGTTGCTACAGAACCTCGGAGGTCAACGAGAACTCGTACCACTCCAGATTGGTATGATCCCGTTATGAGTGTCATGTTGGTGGACAACACCGATGACCCCGAGACATATGAGGAAGCGATGATGAGCCCAGATTCCAATAAATGGCAAGAAGCCATGAAATCCGAGATTGGATCCATGTACGAAAACCAAGTATGGACTTTGGTGGACTTACCGGATGGCCGAAAGGCTGTCGAGAACAAATGGATTTTCAAGAAGAAAACAGATGCTGATGGTAATGTTACTGTCTATAAAGCTCGACTTGTCGCATAAGGGTTTCGACAAATTCAAGGAGTTGACTATGATGAGACTTTCTCACCGGTAGCGAAGCTAAAGTCTGTGAGGATTATGTTAGCAATCGCTGCATATTATGATTATGAGATATGGCAGATGGATGTCAAAACAGCATTCCTCAATGGAGATATTGATGAAGAGTTGTATATGATGCAACCCAAAGGTTTTGTCGATCCTAAAGATGCTAACAAGGTATGCAAACTTCAACGGTCCATCTATGGATTGAAGCAAGCATCCCGAAGTTGGAATCAACGTTTTGATAAGGTAATCAAAAGTTTTGGTTTTATACAAACTTATGGAGAAGCTTGTATTTACAAGAAAGTGAGTGGGAGCTCTGTAGCATTCTTAATACTATATGTGGATGACATATTGTTGATTGGGAATGATGTAGACCTTCTTAATAGTGTCAAAGAATATTTGAATAATAGTTTTTCAATGAAGGATCTTGGCGAAGCAGCTTACATATTAGGCATAAAGATTTATAGAGATAGATCGAAACGCCAAATATCATTGTCACAGAGTACATATTTGGACAAAGTTCTAAAGAGGTTTGGAATGGAAGAAAGCAAGAAAGGGTTCTTGCCCATGTTGCCCAATACGACTTTGAGTAAAACTCAAAGTCCGACATCGGCAGAAGATAGAGAAAGGATGAGTAAGACTCCCTATGCATCAGCCATAGGATCTCTAATGTATGCCATGCTATGTACTAGACCCGACATCGCATATGCTGTTAGTCTAACTAGCAGATATCAAAGTGATCCAGGAGTGGATCATTGGACAGCGGTCAAAAACATCCTTAAGTACTTGAGAAGAACTAAGGATATGGTTCTTTCTTATGGAGGTGATGAACAGCTCGTTGTTAATGGTTACACCGATGCTAGTTGGAACACCGATCCGGATGATTCTAAATCACAATCTGGATACGTATTTATTTTGAATGGTGCAGCAGTTAGCTGGAGGAGTGCAAAGCAAAGCGTTGTGGCGAGATCTTCAACTGAATCGGAATACATGGCTGCTTCGGAGGCTTCTCAAGAAGTGATATGGATGAAAGAGTTCATTACAGAGCTGGGTGTGGTTCCTAGTGCGCTGGACCCAATGTCTATCTACTGTGATAACATGGGCGCCATAGCCAATGCGCAAGAACCAAGGTCACACAAGAAGCTGAAGCATATCAAGCTACGTTTTCACGCTATTCGAGAACATATCCAGGATGGGGATATAAAGATTTGCAAAGTACACATAGATCTGAATGTGGCGGATCCGTTGACTAAACCTCTCCCGAGGGCAAAACATGACCAACACCAAACTGCCATGGGTGTTCGGTATATTACCATGTAATCTAGATTAGATGACTCTAGTGCAAGTGGGAGACTGTTGGAGATATGCCCTAGAGGCAATAATAAATATAGTTATTATTATATCTTTGTGTTTATGATAAATGTTTACATTCATGCTATAATAGTATTAACAAGGAAACATTAATACTTGTGTGATTTGTAAACTTAATTTGAAGTCCCTAGTATAGCCTCTATACTTCACTAGCTTGTTGGTTGATAAATGATTGAGGTTTCCCTATCATGAACATTGAGATGTTATCAACAACAAGATCATATCGTTAGGAGAATGATATGGTGGACATACTCCTATAGATAAGCGTAGCATAAAGATCAAGTCATTTCAATAGTTCAATTGCTATATGCTTTCTGATACATTGTAACCTAATTCCTTCGACCATGAGATCATGAATATCACCTTTGCCGGATGGATGCTTTGATGACATCAAACACCACACCGTAACTGGGTGGCTATAAAGGTGGCATTGAGTGTTCGGAAAGTATTGGTTGAGACACATGGATCAAGAGTGGGATTTGTCCATCCATATGACGGATAGATATTCTCTGGGCCCTCTCGGTGAAATGTCATCCAATTAGCTTGCAAGCATGTGACTGGCTCACAAGGGATCACATATCACGGGAACGAGAAAAGAGTACTTATCAGTAACGAGGTTGAACTAGGTATGCAGAGATACCGACGATCATAACCTCGGATAAGTAACATATCGTGAGACAAAGGGAAATTGGTATCGTATGTAAGTGGTTCATTCGATCGCAAAGTAATCGTAGAAATATGTGGGAGCCATATGAATTTCCAGATTCCTCTATTGGTTATTGTTCGGAGAAGTGTCTCGATCATGTCCGCATAATTCACGAACCGTAGGGAGACACACTTAAGGATTCGACGTTGTTTTGAGTAGTTATGGTATTATGAGAAAGAGACCGAATGTTGTTCGGAGTCTCGGATGGGATCTGGGATATCACGAGGTGATCCGGAATGGTCCGGAGAATAAGATTCATATAAGAAAAGTCCCGTTTCGGAGTTCGGAAATGATTCCGGTGAATGTTCTAGAAGGTTCCGGAATGTCCAGCACTCCGGGAGGGGGGAGGGGTACATGAATGTGTCATTACATATTGGAATGATTGCATCATGTACTAAGTGTTCTTGCTGTTGCAAATAAAGGATTAAATTGAATCCTAAAACAGAAAAGTCAAATGTCCAGTTTGAAAGTCAAACGGCTAAAACAAGAAACTGTGGGAAACAAGCAAGAGGAGGCAAAAACCGACTTGGGGGAGGAGTCCCTCCTCTCCAAGCCGGCGGCCCACCTAGGCCGAGTTGGGGAGGGACTCCCCTCCCTCCCCTGGCGCGCCGGCCCCTCCACCCATAAAAGGAGGGGCAGGGCCTCCTCCTCTAGACACACAAGTTTCTACCTCTAATCTCCGGTTTAGAGCCGTTTTGGTTTAGAGCTTCTAATTGCTTTAGCATGCGGTTTAGAGCCTTCTAATTGGTGTGTCTAATCTCTAGACCACTAATAGCCCTCTCTCATAATCCACCATACTCGCTCCGGCTTAAGGCGAAGCCCTGCGGGATTTCCCCTCTACTTCCGGTACCACGCCGTTGTGCTGCCGGAATCGCGAGGAGAGTGCTACAACCTCCGCTGCCTGCTGGAACAAGGGAGATGAAGGTCTTCGTCGAGTACCGAACGTGTGACCGACTGCGGGAGCACTGCCAGAACGCAGCGCCGGAAGGATCGTCTACACGATCTTGAGATCGGGAAGAGTACGACTACATCACCCACGAGAATCCGCTCTCGTTAAACACTTTGGAATCTTCGAGGGTAAGTTATTCCATTGACTCGTTGCTACAATCTAGTAGATAGATCTTGGCTTGTTTTTTTGTATGCGATAGAAATTTTTTGTTTTCCATGCTACGAACCCCTACAGTAACTTGTGATGTTGCAGGTTATTCTGATGATGATTAGGAGTCATGAGTCTACACTCAACATGCTTGCCTGTGGCACATGAAGATGAAGACTTATTTATCTTATTTTATATTTGAACTCTTGTATTAGGCCTTTGGCCATGGAGTTGTAAAAGACTATGTTTGTCTCTGGAATAATATGTAATAATGACCTTTGTTTCTGTGTACTTCATCTTAAACATTGGATGCTAGCATTGATCCAGGGACTAGCATTGCAATCACAGGGATCCTTACCTTTATAAAGGGAGGGATCTTACAGATGGTATCAGAGCACTGTGTTGCCTGTAGGATTATGACCCTAGGATTGGATTAGAAACCACTAAGGAAAAAATTTCAACAACTTCCACGCTTGTCTTATTCTTCTCGGAAACTTTTCTAATCTTCTTTCTCATCTCTATTGATAGAAGGATGCTTTGATAGCCTTTAGTCTAGAGAGTGAGAGTTGTAATGTACTTAGATAGTTGGACCACCACACTTATCATGTTGTTTCCAAAATTTTGTCTAAGTTAGGATGAACCTTGGATGCTTGTAAAGAATTTATGTATGCCATGACTTGTGTGTTTGTTTGCCAATGATATGCTTGTGCCACCTTGTCTTGTGTATTTCTAGTAATGTTGTTTCTAACATTTCTCTATCTTGTAAAATAGATGCCTAATGTTACTATCAGCACGGCTGAAGAGTTCAAGGGAACTCGTTTTGGCACTCGTCTTATTGAGCTCACTAGTGTGCTCAATCTTCCGCTTCCTAGCATCATGATGCTTCCCCTCACCAAGTTCGAGAGGAAGGACCTTTGGGGCTTCAAGGTTACTCAGCCAGGACGCCAGACTGAGCCAGCCACGGAGGCTATCACCTTCAAACTTATGCATGATGACAAGGAGAGAGGCCTAGAGGTAGTCGTGCAAGATTTACTTGGGCGTTTGTTAGGGAGACACTCTCGGGAGATTAGAGGTACTCACTTCCACGCCTTCGGAAGACGCGACGAGGATGGTGAGGCTATTGACTTCGAGGATGCTGCTAGAGAGACGGCAGAGCCGATTCGTCTGTACCTCCAGGACGTAGAGGTTCTTCTTAGGCACCTAGATACTGATAGGACCAACGTCATGCTTAGCAATGACGAACTCCAGGTGCAGCTTCGTGAGAAGGATAAGCTCTTCGCGGAGCAAGATGAGATAGTCAAGGAAATGGAGGCCAAGTTTGAGAGTCAGGATAGGAAGTTCAAGAGTCAAGAGAAAAGAGTCCAAGATAGGAACAAGAGGATTCGAGAGATGACTGCAGAACTAGAGGCCAAGGACTTCGAGCTCGAGCATCATCAGGTTGTGATTGAGAGACTTCGTTCACAGAAGAGGGCTCTCAAAGCCAAGGTAGAGGCCTTGACTACCAATGTCGAGGAGTACAAGACCGCTATGGAGAATGCAGGTCTTACACTTGTCGATGAGGAGGTTGATGCAGAGGAGTAGAGATGACTACTCGTTTATTTATTATTTACCATACTTATGATTTTGAGTCGTAATGACCATCCAACATGTGGATGGCTTGCTATTGGTGTGTTTACCTTTCAAACTTGTTGTTTACATTGTTGAAATTTTGTTATTTGATGCTTGTTTGGTGATTATTTATGTGATGTATTGTGCATGTTAAGCATCTATGGGTATCTCATTCTTATCCTTATGAAAACCACAGATGCCTCCTCGACGTGCCAATCCCAACCCGAACAACAACAATGTCACCCCCGAGATGCAGCAGTTGATGACATCACAGACACAGCTGATGCAGATGATGACTACTTTCATACAGAATCAGAACAACAACAACAACAACAACAACAACAACAACAACAACAACAACAACAACAACAACAACAACAACAACAACAACAACAACAACAACAACAACAACAACAACAACAACAACAACAACAACAACAACAACAACAACAACAACAACAACAACAACAACAACAACAACAACAACAACAACAACAACAATCAGAATAATCCACCAGGTTTTGACATGCTCACCACATTCCTAAGACTGAGGCCAGCAAAGTTCTCAGGAACTACTGATCCCATGGTGGCCAATGATTGGCTACGCTCAGTGAACAAGGATTTGGTAACTGTCGGCTGTACTGATGAGGAGAAAGTCAGGTTTGTAACTCACTTGTTGGAAGGACCAGCAACTACTTGGTGGGATAACTTCCAGATCACCACTTCCATTTATCTTTGAATATGGTTTCCGTACAGCTCACATCTCATCTGGAGTGATGAGTTTGAAGAAGAAGGAATTCCATAACTTGAAGCAGCGCCATCGCAGCATGGCTGAATATATTGAGGAGTTCAACAATCTAGTGCGTTATGCACCGGATGAAGTTGACACTGATGCCAAGAGGAAAGAGAAGTTCCTCGAAGGACTGAACGATGAACTAAATCTACAGTTAGTTGTGGCCTATGTCCCCACTTATCAATCTCTTTGTGACAAGGCTGCCATCTTGGAGAGCAAGATGAAACAGGTTGAAAGCAGGAAGAGGAAACACTCTGACAAGCACAACTCAAGATCGTCTCATAAGCGTTCCCATTATGATGATAGTGGGAGTTATGGAGCCCACAAGCATGGAAAATACAACAGCCACCACAACCACAACCGTCATCATGACAATAAGCATCACCGTAGTCATGACAACGACAAGTACAAGAATCACAAGAGTGGATACAAGAGCCACCACAATGGAAGTGGAAGTTGTAGTGGAAGCCAGCCTGTCAAGAAGGATCTTAGTCAGGTTGAATGTTTCAAGTGCAAGAAGATGGGGCATTATGCAAATGAATGCCCAGAGAATAAAGTTGAAAGACCCAACAAGCCCAACCCTTTTCATAAGGGACAAGTGAACCACATCAATGTGGAAGAAATCTATGAGGAACCTGATGCTGTTGCTGGTAAGTTCAAACTCAATTCTGTTCTAGAATTTGTTCTCTTTGATACTGGTGCATCTCATTCATTCATATCAAGAGCATTTGTTGAAAGAAATGAACTACCAGTAGAAACCATTGGGTGTCCTGTAAAAGTAAGTTCTCCTGGCGGAGAAATGATAGTTAAATCAGGATGTCATGATCTAGTCATAGAATTTGGGAAGTATAAGTTTCCCGTTAATCTGATAATCCTAAATTCCCAAGGATTGGATGTCATTTTGGGAATGGACTGGATGACCAAGCACAAGGGAGTACTAGATTGTGCCAACTATACTATCACACTCACAACTCCGGAAAACAAAAGGATTAGATTCAAGACTAACTTTGAACCAAAAGGGAGTAAGTTAAATTCTCTTAAGGGGGTAGCATAGACAGTGTGCCAATTGTGAGTGAATATCCGGATGTGTTTCCGGAAAAGTTGCCGGGAATGCCACTAGATAGAGATGTGGAATTTCTGATTGATTTGCTACCAGGATCAGGACCAATAGCAAAGAGACCTTACAAGATGTCAGTTGATGAGTTGAAAGAACTCAAGAAACAACTTGGAGAACAGTTGCAGAAAGGATTTATTCAACCAAGTTCTTCATCCTGGGGAGCACCAATCTTGTTTGTGGAAAATAAAGATAGAAGTCAAAGGCTATGCATAGATTATCACTCACTCAATGAGGTGACTATCAAGAACAAATACCCATTGCCTAGAATCAACGACTTGTTTGATCAGTTAGAAGGAGCATGTGTGTTCTCAAAGATTGATCTCCGGTCAGGTTATTTCCAACTCAAGATAAGAGAACAAGACATACCTAAGACAACTTTCACCACTAGGTATGGATTGTATGAGTATACCGTGATGCCATTTGGTTTGACCAATGCACCAGCTTACTTCATGAATATGGTGAACAAAGTGTTTGTAGGGGTCCCAACCTTTAATAAGATTGATCCCTCCTGTGTTTACAATGCTAGTCCCTGGATCAATAGCTAGCATCCACAGTTAAGATGTAATATCAAGAAACAAAGGTCATAATATAACTTTATAACCAGGAATAACATAATTTTATTACATCACACATAGCTCATATGGCTATTACATTACACTGCAGCGGAATAACTATAATCATGGGTCCATCATCTTCAAAGTGCCACAGGCAGATGTTGGTTGTAGACTTTGTAATCCTAAACAATCAATCTTCACTAAAGTCAATCAAACCTGCAACATACAAGTTACAGCCACAAAGGGTCAATACATTTGAATTGTATTGGAAAGTGATACTATGGTAGTATAGTGGAGTCTAACATCTATATGCATTTGGCTAAGTGGAGTTGAGGCTTGCATTGCTCAAAATAGATTTTCCTTAACATTTTGAAAATACTAAGTTTTTGCTTGACAAAATCATTTTTCCTCAATCAAAGATTTCAAGATCCTTGTACCAAGCCATCTCTCCATCAATGATTGAAGAATTCAAACAATCCCTTGTTCAAACCACAAGATTTTAATTTAGAAATTGGAATGATGAGATTCTTGATTGCTTCCATGTCTTGATGCTCAAATTGTCCTTTACCAGGGACATGGCTAAGTACTTAGATTTTACACTCTGCAGAGGTGGTGCACTTTTCCCACAAGACTTGGTTTCCCAAGACAAGATCTTTTAGAAGCTTTCCCTTAGACCAAAATGGACGCGTTCCAACCTATCAAACACTACCACCCACTGTCCATTTGGCTAAGTTCTTGCAACCTATATGATCATGGCAGAGCCCATATTGCCAAGTGGTTGCACTTGAAGCTTCTCAACATTTGACATCTCAAATCTCTTTGTTTCCTGGGTGGCATTCCACAAGTGAGATACACAATCCAAGCCTATGGCATTGTGAACCACTCAACCATTATCCACCAAGCAAGCCCATTCCACCCAGGTGATTCATTAACTTAGTTGTTTTATTAAACAAAATCACAAGTCCTTAGACTTAGAATATTTTTCCATAGTGTGAATATATATTCCACCCATGTTTTCTATTAGCTAGGCTAAGCATTGGTAGTAGTAGGAATCTCTAACTTAGGAAAATCCTACTAAGGATTCATCTACTAGGTTTTCCTATAGCAAGATCTATACTTAGCAAAATCCATGCAAGTTTACTTAGCAAAATCACTAATGCATAGAAAAAGTAATGGGACAAAAAGTATGAAGCATCACTTGCCTTTTTGGTAGAGTATAGGTTCACTTCTTGATCTTTGCAACAATCACACTCTTCAAGTCACTACAAATCAATCAAGCAAGGCACAAACTCAATCTACCAATCAAGCAAAACAACACACATAAATAACAAAGTCAAAGAAATGCATGCAAGCATGCCAAGCTTTGTTTTGTTTGAAAAAGTGGTTCCTAGTGGGTCATAGTCATTTGGGTACATCTAATGGTCATTTCCTAAAGTGGCCAAGTCATTTGCAAAAGGTTTCACTTTAAAACCATTTTCAAAACAAAGTGTTATTTTGTGTGGTGTAGAAATATTTTTACTAAGGCATTAGCCTATAGGGTTCACCAAATGAGTTGCTATTGCAAAACTTGGTGTTTTTTGGTCAGTAGGTTTGGTCCAAAACATTTCCTTAAAGTTTTCTTTCCATAAACATTTTTATAACAAAAACTATTCTTTTTATTTGGCTAGAAAATGGCTAAGTCAATTAATCTAACCTAAATCTTTCAAAAATCATTTTTAATTCCAAGGGTTGGTTCCTAGGGTCAGTAAGGTCACAACAAACCATTTTGCAAAGGTTTTAATCCAAAAATCATTTTTAAACAATTTTTGTACTCTAAACAAGTACACAAATGTTTCTGTAAATTCAATCAAGCTAACAGATACTATTTCCAAAACTAAGGCCATGGTTAGCTAGGGCTTGTTCTCCTGAATCCATTGATATAAAATTTGTCAAATTTGGACGTGTGGTTCAAAAGTTATAAGGTTTTCAAAATGGCATTTCAATCTGATTTCAATTTCTGTTTTTAAACAGGCAGGTGACACGCGTCGAGATTCTATTGGACGGTACCGGTTCGCTGCGTATCACGCTCTGGTGCGTTGGATTAAGTCTAATCGTGCGGCTCTGAACGCATACCTCTTCGGCGTTAAATGATTCTATCGTGCCCGCCCGATCTAGATCGAACGGTTGCGGCAGGCTCGACCTAAAGTGGGCGGCGCTGCGGTGGCTAACGGCGGCGGCGACTCTGTTTCACGGCGGCGCCGGCGATATAGGAAGCGAAGCAGAGGGGGAGTGTGCTCACCGGGTTCGCTGACGCTCGCTGATGCTCAACGTGGTACGGGTTGGTGAAGGGGCGCACTGGTCTTGGCAGGATTGCTCGCCGGAGTTGCTTCGAGCGGCGGTGCTCTCGGGTTGTTGTTGCCGGCGTCGTTTAGGACCACGCTAGGACAAAATAGAGGCATGGTTAGGTGCGCACGAGGGTCGTGAGTAAGGGAACATCATCGGGTTTGAGAGGGGAGGTCGGGTTCTACCTGGGGACATCGTCGGAGAATGGCAGACGCGGCGGCGTTCGAAAGCTTGATGTAGCCGACGCTATGGGGCGCCCGCGGTTGAGAGGAGGATGCTGGGAGATGCGTCTGGTTGTGGGGAAACTGTGAGCTTGGTCAATGAAGCAAGGGGAGGTCTGGTTTCGCCGGAATCATCACCGGAGTATCATCGGAGACAGAGCAGTCGAGGAGAAATTGTGGCGGCCTGGAGGCGTGTCGAGGAGGGGCGTCTAGGGAAAACAGAAGAGGGGAGGCTGGCGCTTTAAGGTGCTTGATCGCGGCGAGTTATGGTGGCTGCGTTAAGGCGTATTGATGCCGCGATTCAATGCTGGCAACGGCGACGAGAGGAGGAAGAAGCAGTCGCGGGGTGGAGAAGTAGAACAGTGGAAAGGGGGTCCAGCGGTCAGTGGGAAAGGAAAAGGGAACGGGGTCCACTTGCCAGTCTCTTAGCGGGTTCCTTTCGCGGTGAAGAAAAACGGTTCGGGAGAGGAGGTGGGCTGGATGGGCTTAGTTGGGCCGGCTGGGATAGATGGTTGGGCTGCTCTATTTTTTTCTGTCTGGATCCTTTTTCTTTTTCTATTTCTGATTTCTGTTTTGAATTTCCAATCAAACAAACATCAACCAAATCAATTCAAACAACACTCAAACTTTGTAATATTGAAATTAGTTCTGTTTAGTAATATGGTCAAAAGCCCAAAATAAAATAATAATAACTTTATTAATCCATTCTTTTAATTAAATAAAATGGAACTTTATTTACTTAACATGGTTTGATTTATAATTAATAAAAATCCTCATTTTAAAACTAAACACTTTCAAATCCAAATCAGTAGGTTTTATTTGAAAATAAAGTATATTTGGAAAATTTGTTTAAAACAAAATACCTTTTATTTTAGGGTCCATTAATAATCAAATATAATAGACTTTCATTATTAAATCAATTAGGATTTGTTCTATTTGAGATGTTTATTTTGAAATCTAAAATAAAGCTAAAACACTTTAGTAGGTTTTATTTGTGAGTATTAAACAAATAAGTTTTTGATGGTTTATAAATGATAGAACCTTTATTAATAAAACTTGGATATTAAATCCTTATTAATTTATTTTAAATAAACCTTTGCAAATTTTATTTAGAACAAAATGTTTTTAATTCCAAAGCTTGGTCAAGGTTTAATTTGGCTTTATAAAATAATCTTTATTTAAATCCATCTTTTTCTTTTGAATACCAAATCTTTTATTTTGAAAGATGCAAAATATTATTTCCAAAATATTTTGTTTTCCTTTATTTAAAATGTTTATCTTTTCAAATCCTTTTAGGATTTTATTTAATTCAAATGGGTTTGAGGTTCCATTTAAATTCAAAAAGTTTCTTCTGGCTCTGAAAATCAATCAAAGTTTTATTTTATTAATTTATTTTCACATTACAAGATTTGGAAAATCTTGGGATGTGACAGGCTACCACCCTTAAAATAAATCTCGTCCCGAGATTTGGGAAGGCTGGGGTTACAAGCAAGTTCAAAACAACTAGGGTACTACCACCTTTAAAAATCTTCAAACAGAAATTACATATTGTCCTTCTTGGATCCTGGGTAAAACTTCTCTAAGCAAAGTTTGCATTGTATCCTTGGTTTTCATTCTTGATTCATGGGCCAAGATTTAGATCCTTCATGGACTTGTTTAACTTGTTTTCCATCCTTTCTGGACAATTGTTTGCATAGTGGCCTAGTTCCTTGCATTTGAAACATGTGACAAGGCTGATATCCCTCATAGGCTTGTTTATCTTATACTTCATCTTTTCTGGACAGTTGTTTGCATAATGTCTTAACTCTTTGCAATGTTTGCACATCATTTGGCTAATATCTTTCTTTTTCTTTGGTATTACTGTCTCTTGTTTGTTTCCTTGGTTCTTCTTGTTTTCTGGGCACTCATTTGCATAGTGTCCCATCTCTTTGCATTTAAAACATTGCACTTGTGTAATATCCTTCTTGCTAGTGTTGGGGAATTTCTTCTTCTTCTTGGGTCTCTCCAAAGCTAGGAGTTCTCCTAGTTCATGTTCTTCATGAGTGGGAGATCTTTCTCTCTTCTTGGGGTATTGATCTTCATGTTCCTTGGATGCATGATCCTTGTCTCTAAAAATATTGCTAGCTTGGGTTCCTTCTAGATTAACATCTTTGTCATCCTTGTTGTCTTTAGCTCTTTGGGAAAAGTTTTCTCTCATGTTGATCATTTGAGTAACTAATCCTTGCAACAATTGGGATTGAAGTTTAAAAATCCTTTGTATGGCTGGGTCTAGTCCATTGTTGTTGGCTAAAAGCTGAGTTGTCTCTTGGCTCAACTGGTTTTGGGTTACTATAAGTTCTCTCATGTTGTCCTCTTGGTTGGTGTTGGTGTCTCTTGGAGTAGTCATCTGTTTGGGTTGAAGGGATTAGAATAGGCATGATATTCCTAAGGAAATATTTCTAATCACACACATCACAATTCACACAAGCAATGTACATGCAATCACAAACCAAACATTTCACTTAAACAAGGTTCAAGCACATACTTAGGCAACAAAATATTTTTGTTACACCACATAAGTTGGTGGTTTTGACTTAACTAAAATATGGTGGTCCATCTACATGGTTCACTTGTGATCTTTCCTTCCTTCATGATTCTTCTTGTATGAGATCTTGGTTTCCTTGAGGAAAACTCTTGGTTGCAAAACTTCAAAGTTGTTGATGGCTCCTTCTTATTTTGCATTCCCTCAGTCTCTAAATCTTGAGCAGGAGTTCCTTGTCTCACTTGTAGTCCTTAGTGGTATCCAAGTTGGAAGTCCTTGGTGAATATGCTGAAGATGTTGAAGTCATTAGAGCTGAAGATGTTGAAGTCATTAGAGTTGAAGATGTTGAAGAAGTCCTTTGCATATGATGAAGTCTTTGGTCATGGGGTTGGCTTTTCCATCAAGTTGAAGTAGAAGAGGTGTAGAGTTAAAACCAAAATGGTTGAGGAAAGAGTTTACAAGTGTTTTTTTGTAAATAAGTTTTTGGAACAAGTATAACTCCTATTTTTCTAAGGGGTTTTGTCCAATCCTAGGGTTTACAAATCCTACAGGCAACACAATGCTCTGATACCATCTGTAGGGGTCCCAACCTTTAATAAGATTGATCCCTCCTGTGTTTACAATGCTAGTCCCTGGATCAATAGCTAGCATCCACAGTTAAGATGTAATATCAAGAAACAAAGGTCATAATATAACTTTATAACCAGGAATAACATAATTTTATTACATCACACATAGCTCATATGGCTATTACATTACACTGCAGCGGAATAACTATAATCATGGGTCCATCATCTTCAAAGTGCCACAGGCAGATGTTGGTTGTAGACTTTGTAATCCTAAACAATCAATCTTCACTAAAATCAATCAAACCTGCAACATACAAGTTACAGCCACAAAGGGTCAATACATTTGAATTGTATTGGAAAGTGATACTATGGTAGTATAGTGGAGTCTAACATCTATATGCATTTGGCTAAGTGGAGTTGAGGCTTGCATTGCTCAAAATAGATTTTCCTTAACATTTTGAAAATACTAAGTTTTTGCTTGACAAAATCATTTTTCCTCAATCAAAGATTTCAAGATCCTTGTACCAAGCCATCTCTCCATCAATGATTGAAGAATTCAAACAATCCCTTGTTCAAACCACAAGATTTTAATTTAGAAATTGGAATGATGAGATTCTTGATTGCTTCCATGTCTTGATGCTCAAATTGTCCTTTACCAGGGACATGGCTAAGTACTTAGATTTTACACTCTGCAGAGGTGGTGCACTTTTCCCACAAGACTTGGTTTCCCAAGACAAGATCTTTCAGAAGCTTTCCCTTAGACCAAAATGGACGCGTTCCAACCTATCAAACACTACCACCCACTGTCCATTTGGCTAAGTTCTTGCAACCTATATGATCATGGCAGAGCCCATATTGCCAAGTGGTTGCACTTGAAGCTTCTCAACATTTGACATCTCAAATCTCTTTGTTTCCTGGGTGGCATTCCACAAGTGAGATACACAATCCAAGCCTATGGCATTGTGAACCACTCAACCATTATCCACCAAGCAAGCCCATTCCACCCAGGTGATTCATTAACTTAGTTGTTTTATTAAACAAAATCACAAGTCCTTAGACTTAGAATATTTTTCCATAGTGTGAATATATATTCCACCCATGTTTTCTATTAGCTAGGCTAAGCATTGGTAGTAGTAGGAATCTCTAACTTAGGAAAATCCTACTAAGGATTCATCTACTAGGTTTTCCTATAGCAAGATCTATACTTAGCAAAATCCATGCAAGTTTACTTAGCAAAATCACTAATGCATAGAAAAAGTAATGGGACAAAAAGTATGAAGCATCACTTGCCTTTTTGGTAGAGTATAGGTTCACTTCTTGATCTTTGCAACAATCACACTCTTCAAGTCACTACAAATCAATCAAGCAAGGCACAAACTCAATCTACCAATCAAGCAAAACAACACACATAAATAACAAAGTCAAAGAAATGCATGCAAGCATGCCAAGCTTTGTTTTGTTTGAAAAAGTGGTTCCTAGTGGGTCATAGTCATTTGGGTACATCTAATGGTCATTTCCTAAAGTGGCCAAGTCATTTGCAAAAGGTTTCACTTTAAAACCATTTTCAAAACAAAGTGTTATTTTATGTGTTGTAGAAATATTTTTACTAAGGCATTAGCCTATAGGGTTCACCAAATGAGTTGCTATTGCAAAACTTGGTGTTTTTTGGTCAGTAGGTTTGGTCCAAAACATTTCCTTAAAGTTTTCTTTCCATAAACATTTTTATAACAAAAACTATTCTTTTTATTTGGCTAGAAAATGGCTAAGTCAATTAATCTAACCTAAATCTTTCAAAAATCATTTTTAATTCCAAGGGTTGGTTCCTAGGGTCAGTAAGGTCACAACAAACCATTTTGCAAAGGTTTTAATCCAAAAATCATTTTTAAACAATTTTTGTACTCTAAACAAGTACACAAATGTTTCTGTAAATTCAATCAAGCTAACAGATACTATTTCCAAAACTAAGGCCATGGTTAGCTAGGGCTTGTTCTCCTAAATCCATTGATATAAAATTTGTCAAATTTGGACGTGTGGTTCAAAAGTTATAAGGTTTTCAAAATGGCATTTCAATCTGATTTCAATTTCTGTTTTTAAACAGGCAGGTGACACGCGTCGAGATTCTATTGGACGGTACCGGTTCGCTGCGGATCACGCTCTGGTGCGTTGGATTAAGTCCAATCGTGCGGCTCTGAACGCATACCTCTTCGGCGTTAAATGATTCTATCGTGCCCGCCCGATCTAGATCGAACGGTTGCGGCAGGCTCGACCTAAAGTGGGCGGCGCTGCGGTGGCTAACGGCGGCGGCGACTCTGTTTCACGGCGGCGCCGGCGATATAGGAAGCGAAGCAGAGGGGGAGTGTGCTCACCGGGTTCGCTGACGCTCGCTGATGCTCAACGTGGTACGGGTTGGTGAAGGGGCGCACTGGTCTTGGCAGGATTGCTCGCCGGAGTTGCTTCGGGCGGCGGTGCTCTCGGGTTGTTGTTGCCGGCGTCGTTTAGGACCGCGCTAGGACAAAATAGAGGCATGGTTAGGTGCGCACGAGGGTCGTGAGTAAGGGAACATCATCGGGTTTGAGAGGGGAGGTCGGGTTCTACCTGGGGACATCGTCGGAGAATGGCAGACGCGGCGGCGTTCGAAAGCTTGATGTAGCCGACGCTATGGGGCGCCCGCGGTTGAGAGGAGGATGCTGGGAGATGCGTCTGGTTGTGGGGAAACTGTGAGCTTGGTCAATGAAGCAAGGGGAGGTCTGGTTTCGCCGGAATCATCACCGGAGTATCATCGGAGACAGAGCAGTCGAGGAGAAATTGTGGCGGCCTGGAGGCGTGTCGAGGAGGGGCGTCTAGGGAAAACAGAAGAGGGGAGGCTGGCGCTTTAAGGTGCTTGATCGCGGCGAGTTATGGTGGCTGCGTTAAGGCGTATTGATGCCGCGATTCAATGCTGGCAACGGCGACGAGAGGAGGAAGAAGCAGTCGCGGGGTGGAGAAGTAGAACAGTGGAAAGGGGGTCCAGCGGTCAATGGGAAAGGAAAAGGGAACGGGGTCCACTTGCCAGTCTCTTAGCGGGTTCCTTTCGCGGTGAAGAAAAACGGTTCGGGAGAGGAGGTGGGCTGGATGGGCTTAGTTGGGCCGGCTGGGCTAGATGGTTGGGCTGCTCTAATTTTTTCTGTCTGGATCCTTTTTCTTTTTCTATTTCTGATTTCTGTTTTGAATTTCCAATCAAACAAACATCAACCAAATCAATTCAAACAACACTCAAACTTTGTAATATTGAAATTAGTTCTGTTTAGTAATATGGTCAAAAGCCCAAAATAAAATAATAATAACTTTATTAATCCATTCTTTTAATTAAATAAAATGGAACTTTATTTACTTAACATGGTTTGATTTATAATTAATAAAAATCCTCATTTGAAAACTAAACACTTTCAAATCCAAATCAGTAGGTTTTATTTGAAAATAAAGTATTTTTGGAAAATTTGTTTAAAACAAAATACCTTTTATTTTAGGGTCCATTAATAATCAAATATAATAGACTTTCATTATTAAATCAATTAGGATTTGTTCTATTTGAGATGTTTATTTTGAAATCTAAAATAAAGCTAAAACACTTTAGTAGGTTTTATTTGTGAGTATTAAACAAATAAGTTTTTGATGGTTTATAAATAATACAACCTTTATTAATAAAACTTGGATATTAAATCCTTATTAATTTATTTTAAATAAACCTTTGCAAATTTTATTTAGAACAAAATGTTTTTAATTCCAAAGCTTGGTCAAGGTTTAATTTGGCTTTATAAAATAATCTTTATTTAAATCCATCTTTTTCTTTTGAATACCAAATCTTTTATTTTGAAAGATGCAAAATATTATTTCCAAAATATTTTGTTTTCCTTTATTTAAAATGTTTATCTTTTTAAATCCTTTTAGGATTTTATTTAATTCAAATGGGTTTGAGGTTCCATTTAAATTCAAAAAGTTTCTTCTGGCTCTGAAAATCAATCAAAGTTTTATTTTATTAATTTATTTTCACATTACAAGATTTGGAAAATCTTGGGATGTGACAGTGTTCATGGAGTTCCTTGACAAGTTTGTTGTCGTTTTCATCGATGACATTTTGATCTACTCCAAGAGGAAAGAAGAGCATGAAGGAGATTTGCGTTTGATACTTGAGAAGCTTAGAGAGCATAAGCTGTACGCCAAATTCAGCAAGTGTGAATTTTGGTTGAATGAAGTTGGATTTCTTGGACACGTTGTGTCAGGAGATGGTGTATCAGTTGATCCCGCAAAAGTGTCAGCTGTAACTGAGTGGGAATCTCCTAAGTCAGTGAAAGAGGTTCGTAGTTTCCTTGGCTTGGCAGGATACTATAGAAGGTCCATTGATAATTTCTCCAAGATAGCTAAGCCAATGACAGAGTTGCTAAAGAAAGACAAGAAATTTGCTTGGTCTGAAGGATGTGAACTTAGTTTCCAAAAATTGAAGAAGAGACTAGTGACAGCACCAGTCTTATGTTTGCCAGATTTGGAGAAAGATTTCCAAGTATATTGTGATGCATCTCATCATGGATTAGGTGTAGTTCTAATGCAAGAAGGGAAAGTTGTGGCTTATGCCTCGAGACAACTCAAAACTCATGAGGTAAATTACCCTACTCATGATTTAGAGCTAGCCTCTGTTGTCCATTCACTCAAAACATGGAGACACTATCTTTTGGGAAAGCGATGTGAAGTGTTTACATATCACAAGAGTTTGAAGTAAATCTTCACTCAAAAATAAATCAACATGAGACAAAGAAGATGGCTAGAACTCATCAAGGACTATGACTTGAGCTTGCAATACCACCCCGGTAAAGCAAATGTTGTAGCAGATGCTCTAAGCCGTAAGGTTTTTGTGAATGGCCTTACTAAGGGAGAGTTGCCAGATGATCTGTGTGCCCAATTTAGAGATCTCAGATTGGATATTGTGCCTGAAGGACATCTCATGTCATTGGATGGTCAACCCACTTTGTTGGACAAAATCAAAGAAGCCCAAAAGACAGACAAGGAAATTGAAGAGATTAAGGAAAAGATTGGCATGGGAAAATCCAAAGGATTCCATGAAGACGAACAGGGTACTTTATGGTATGGAAAACGTATCTGTGTTCCACAAGATCCGGAGCTTAGGAAACTGATTTTACAAGAAGCACACAACTCACCCTATTCCATTCATCTGGGTAACACCAAAATGTACATGGATATGAAGGAAAGGTTTTGGTGGAATAATCTCAAGAAGGACATCGCCGAACATATTGCTTTGTGTGATGTATGTAGTAGAGTGAAAGCGGAACAACAGAAAACAGCAGGATTGCTACAACCACTACCTATTCCTGATTGGAAGTGGGACAAGATAGGCATGGATTTCATCACTGGATTGCCCAGGACCAGGTCAGGATATGATTCTATTTGGGTAGTAGTGGATCGCCTAACTAAAGTGGATGATTTCATACCCGTGAAGACAACCTATACTAGTGTTAAGTTAGCCAAGATCTATATGAGTAGGATTGTATGTCTGCATGGAGTACCCAAGAGTATTGTGTCTGATAGGGGAACTCAATTCACTTCTCATTTTTGGAGGCAACTACGTGAGTCATTGGGAACGAGGTTGGAATTCAGCACTGCTTTTCATCCTCAGACTGATGGACAAACAGAAAGGACCAACCAGATTCTCGAAGATATGTTGAGGGAATGTGCCCTAGACTATGGAGCCAGTTGGGATGAAAGTCTGCCTTACGCAGAATTTTCTTACAATAACAGTTATCAAGCCAGTATTAAGATGGCATCGTTTGAATTTCTCTATGGGAGAAAGTGTACCACCCCATTGTTATGGAATGGTGTGGGAGAAAGAAATTTGTTCGGACCAGAACTAATCAAAGAGGCTGAAGAGAAAGTCAAGCTAGTTAAGGACAGATTGAAGATAGCACAGTCCCGACAGAAGAGCTACGTAGATCCTAAGCATAGAGAAGTCACCTATGAAGTGAGTGATAGAGCTTATCTTAGAGTGTCACCACTTCGTGGAGTGAAGAGATTTGGAGTCAAAGGAAAATTGGCCCCAAGGTATGTTGGACCATTCAAGATTTTGAGTCGTAAAGGAGAAGTAGCTTATGAGATTGAATTGCCAGAGTCATTATCTGCCGTTCACAATGTGTTTCATGTGAGTCAGCTAAAGAAATGCCATCCAGAGATGGAAGAGACTTCTTTGAAGGATACTATACCTTTGGAGGAGGTTCAGTTGGAAAGTGATCTCACTTATGAGGAAAAACCTATCAAGATTCCCGAGACTGCAGAAAGAGTTACTCGGACTAAGACTATCAAATTCTGCAAAGTTCAATGGAACCATCATTCTGAAGAAGAAGAAACACGGGAAAGAGAAGATGATCTTCGGAAGGACCACCCTCACCTATTTGCTAGCCAATCCGAATCTCAAGGGCGAGATTCACCTTAAGGGGGTTAGATTTGTAACATCCCTAAAAATCATGTTTTCAAAGCTTTGCATATCACCATGCATTCATGATCATTTAGGGTTCATTTTCAAAGTCATTACAAAAACAGGAGCATCTGAATGCTCATTATTTTATGTAAACAAGGCCATGGTCATATTACTACCTTCTAATAAGAAAGATACTTATTTTAATCAGTAATGTTTTCAGCTTGAGCTTGGATGATGTTTTGGTCAAGGTTTCAAAAACAAAGTTATGATTCATAAACCATTCCTATACTAATTATAAACATTTAACAAATTTTTATTTTAAATTTCTTTTTCAAACCCATTTTGTTTTTGAGTTTGATCAGATGTGTTACACACCCTAGGATGCAATAATCAACAAACTTTTGTTTGAAGAAAGTTTCATTTGAAACATTTTTGGTTTGAGCTTTTAAATTCAAACCAGAAATTCATTCAGAAAAAGAAAAAGGATTAAGGGAGAAAAAAATAGAGCAAACAGACTAATCTAGCCCAACCCAGCCACTCAGCCCATTTAGCCCAGCAGCCCACTCCCTCTCTCCCACGAGTAAAACGTTTCGCACTCAGAAACCCACCCCCTCAGTCACTGACTTCCTGCACCCACTCTTCTTCTCTCACGCACACTGACAAAACAGCCCCACCTGTCAGTCGTCTCTTCAACTCGCCGCAATCAACTCCGGTTGTTTCCTCCCCCGTCACTGCCGATGAATTCGTGAGTTAAATTCCCTTGATTCTTCGAGTAACTCCCCGTCCATCTTCGGCTACTTAACCCCCTCCCCTCGCTGCTCATTTCCCCTCACTCGGCACACCATCTCCGCCACCAGGCTGCCGGCAATTCAAGTTGCAACGCCGCTGCCCAACGCTCTCCGGCGATCGATTCCGGTGATAACTCCCCGCCCCTGGCCCTCTCGACCTTGCTGTCATGTTTGCCACACTCATGAGCATCTAACACTGCTCGCGGACCTCCTTTTTGTGGCTTACAGCGTCGCCTTCGTCGACGACCGCGCGTGTCTGACGACGTGCTCAACTCCGACGAGCGACTACGGTAAACCTAGCCCTTCCCCACCTCTCTAGTTCACGCTCGCACTCACACCGGTCCAGTGCGCATCTAACGCCACCCTTCACTTGCCTTCATGTGCCTTGTAGAGCCGCCAACGACGACTCTCGATCACACCCGAAGCCGCCCTCAACTCCGGCAAGGAATTCACGACGGTCTCGCACGCCCGCGTCTTCGCCACGTCGACCATCTTCATCACCTCATCTCCACGCTTTGGTAATGACCCGCACATTCCCCATTTTCCCCCTAGCGCCGCCAGTTCACCGCCGGCAGAAGGTCGCCGCCGCTCTGGCCATTAGCGCCGCCACTCATTGGTCAAAGCAGCGCGCTCCGTTAGATCTGTATCGAAGGGTTTAGATTAGATCTGGAGCGAACCGTTTTCTTTAGATCTGGCACGTTGGATCTAAATTGATCCGACGGCGCGGAAGCGTGATCCTGAGTGAAGCGGTATTGTCCAATCAGGAAGCGCCGCGTGGCTAGGATTTAAATTTAAAAATCTGGATTTAGATCTATTAGATGTTCAATCTTGCAAAATTCATAACTTTCAATCCAAACGTCCAAATTTTGCAAATTTTTTATCATTGGAATCAGGAGAGAAAATCCTATCTGTTTATGCAATGTGTTTAAGGTTTTGCCTCTATAAAAATGGTTGTTTTTGCAGACATTTGTAGGCTTAATTTGAGTATAGAAATTATTTGAAAAATGTTTTAAAGATCAGATAAAGTTTATTTTGAGTATCTTGGTCTTGTTTATGTTTTGTACTGTACACTTGTCTTGTTTGGTGTAGAAAAACCATCACATGGCATTTGCATGCATTCATATATTTTTGTTTGTATAATTTGTTATGTGATTTTGGTGCCATTATTTTATGTGTAGATTTTGGTGCAAATAGTGATTGTGGTTGTGAAGATTGTTGCTAATCCCCAAACTACCAAGGCAAGTGGTGCTTCATGATTTTATTCATATAATTTTCACCTATGCATTAGAAATATTTTGTATAGGAATTTGCATGAATATTTTGATAAGTATCTATATGCTATGCTTGGGAAATCCTAGTAGTTGTAGAATTGTTAGAATTTACTCTATGATAAGATGCTTACAATTACCATGCTTAGCCTTGCTAGTAGCAACCAAGGGTGGATTATACAATCATGCTATGTGAAATATTTCTAAGTCTTTGACATGTGTTTTGCTTAATAAAACAACTAAAGTGAATGAAACACCTGGGTGGAATGGAAAGAATGGTTTGTGTTGAGTGGTTACACAAGGCCCATTTCTATGGTTTACCTTGTGTATCTCACTTGTGGAAAGCTACCCAGGAACAAAGGGATTTGAGATGCCAAATGTTAACAAGCTTCTAGTGCAGCCACATGGCATTATGGGCTCTGCCTGGACCATATAGGTTGCAATAACTTAGCCATTTGGACAGTTGGTGGTAGTGGGATGATAGGTTGGAACGCGTCCATTTAGTCTAAGGGAAGGCTTCTGAAGGGTCCTGTCTTGGTGAAAATCAAGTCTTGTGGGGAAAGTGCACAACCTCTTCAGATGGAAGAATCTAAGTACTTAGCCATATCACTGGTATTGGACAACTTGAGCATCAAGACATGGAAGCTATCAAGAATCTCCTCATCCCAATTTTCTAAGTTAAAACTTGTGGTTGAACAAGGGTGAAGGATCACCAATGTCTATTGGTGATTCCTTGGGAAAGTTTTGTCAAAGAAAAACTTAGTGTTTTCAACTAATAGGTAAAATATATTTTGAGCAAAGCAAGCCTAAGCTACACTTAGCCAAATTCATGTATTATCTAGATGCTAATATTCTACTAAGGTATCACTTGCCAATACTATTCCAATGTATTGACCCACTGTGGCTGTAACTTGTGATGTTGCAGGTTATTCTGATGATGATTAGGGGTTATGAGTCTACACTCAACATGCTTGCATGTGGCACATGAAGATGAAGACTTATTTATCTTATTTTATATTTGAACTCTTGTATTAGGCATGTGGCCATGGAGTTGTAAAAGACTATGTTTGTCTCTGGAATGATATGTAATAATGACCTTTGTTTCTATGTACTTCATCTTAAACTGTGGATGCTAGCATTGATCCAGGGACTAGTATTGCAATCACAGGGATCCTTACCTTTATAAAGGGAGGGATCTTACACCGAGCTGTACGGAAACCCTGTTATGAATTTCATGGTTGATGAAATTGATGACCCTGCGACGTATGAAGAAGCGATGATGAGCCCGGATTCCAACAAATGGTTAGAAGCCATGAAATCCGAGATGGAATCCATGTATGAAAATCAAGTTTGGAACTTGGTGGAATTACCTCACGACCGAAAGGCCATGGAGAACAAATGGATTTTCAAAAGGAAAACTGATGCTGATGGTAATGTGACCGTCTATAAAGCTCGACTTGTCGCAAAGGGTTTTCGACAAATTCAAGGAGTTTACTACAATGAGACATTCTCTCCCGTTGCGATGCTAAAGTTAGTTAGGATTATGTTAGCAATTGCTGCATATTTCGATTATGAGATATGGCAGATGGATGTCAAAACCGCGTTTCTCAATGGTAATATTGAAGAAGAGTTGTATATGATACAACCAAAGGGTTTTGTCGATCCTAAGGATGCTAACAAGGTGTGCAAGCTTCAACGATCCATCTATGGATTGAAGCAAGCATCACGAAGTTGGAATATCCGCTTTGATGAGGTGATCAAAGAGTTTGGATTTGTCAAAACTTATGGAGCGGCTTGTATTTACAAGAAAGTGAGTGGGAGCAATGTGGCATTTCTGATATTATATGTGGATGACATAGTATTGATCAGAGATGATATAGATCTTTTAAACAGTGTTAAAAGTTATCTAAACAGCAAATTTTCAATGAAGGACCTAGGTGAAGCGTCATACATATTAGGCATAAAGATCTATAGAGATAGATCTAGACGCCTAATAGGGCTATCGCAAAGTACATACCTTGATAAGATTTTAAAGAAGTTTAAAATGGACGGAAGTAAGAAGGGGTTCTTACCTATGTTGCAAGGCAAGACATTGAGTAAGACTCAAAGTCCGGCTATGGCGGAAGAAAGAGAGATAATGGACAAAGTCCCCTATGCTTCAGCCATAGGCTCTATAATGTATGCCATGCTATGTACAAGACCAGATGTGGCACATGCTATTAGTTTGACTAGTAGGTACCAATCGGATCCAGGTTCGGAACACTGTATAGCGGTCAAGAATATCCTTAAGTACTTACGAAGAACTAAGGATATGTTTCTTGTATACGGACGTGAAGAAGAGCTCGTAGCTAAGTGTTATGTCGACGCAAGATTTTACACCGACCCGGATGACTCTAAGTCTCAATCCGGATACGTATTTCTCATGAATGGCGGAGCGGTTAGTTGGAGGAGTTCCAAATAACCTGTGGTGGCGGGACCAACAACGGAGGCTGAATATGTTGCTGCTTCGGAAGAGGCTCAGGAAGCGGTTTGGATGAAGGAGTTCATATCCGAACTAGGAGTGGTTGCAAACGCGTTGGACCCAATGGTGATCTATTGTGACAACAATGGTGCCATTGCCAATGCCAAAGAGCCAAGGTCTCACAAGCATTCCAAGCATATTAAGTGCCGGTTTCACTCCATCCGCGAGCATGTCAAGGATGGAGATATAAAGATTTGTAAAGTACACACGGATCTCAATGTAGCAGATCCGTTGACAAAAACTCTCCCTAGAGAAAAACATGATCAACACCAGAACTTGATGGGTGTTAGATTCATCACTATGTAACTAGATTATTGTCTCTAGTGCACGTGGGAGACTGAAGGGAATATGCCCTGAGAGGCAATAAGAAAGTGTTTATTATGTGGATTCCAAGTATATGATAGATGTTTATTTTGCATGCTATAATTGTATTAATACGGAAACATTAATACATGTGTGTTTAATAAACAAATAGAAAGTTCCTAGTTATGCCTCTCTCGTAAACTAGCTCGTTGATTAACAAGATGATCAAGGTTTCCAGACCATAGACATTGGATGTTGTTAATAACAGGATCACAACATTAGTGTAATGGTGTGATGAACATTCATCCGAAGTATAGCATTACGATCAAAGTCATTGAGTTTATATTTCTATAACAACTTACGAAGTGATCCTAATCCTTAGACCATGAGATCATGTCAATCACTAACACCGGAAGAGTTTCTTGATAACATCAAATGTCACACCGTAACAGGGTGATTATAAAGATGGGTTTAGAACTAATAAAGTGTTATGTTGAGGCCCATGGATCGAGAGTGGAATTTGTTCATCCCGATGACGGATATATATACTCTGGGCCCTCTCGGTGATATCACATTGGTTAGCTTGCAAGCAAGTGATTTGATCACTAGAATGTTATATCACGGGAACGAGAAAAGAGTGCATGTCAATAACGAGATCAAACTAGGTATGGAGATACCGATGATCGAATCTCGGACAAGTAATATATCTTGAAACAAAGGGATTAAGATACTAGCGTAAAAGGTTCCGACGATCACAAGAAATTTATCGTTGAATGTGTGGGAGTCGGTATGGGTCTCCAGATCCCTCTTCTTATTATTGATCCGAGAGGGGTCTCAATCATGTCCACATTATTCATGAACCGTATGGTGACACACTTAAGAGACACCGACATCCAATTGGAGAAAAAGTTTCATGTCGGAAAGAATAACAAGCGCAGGAATTTATTTCACTAGATACCGAAACAGGTTTTCGGGTGAAATTGTAGAAAGTGTTTTTGCATGTGAAATAGAATTCTAGCAAGAGGTTATATGTGAATGTCTGTCATTAAATTAATTGACAAAATTCTGAATAAATAAAAAGAGTTTTATTTAATGAGAGTTTGCATTAAATTTGGTGGAAATTTAATGGCAAGTTTGAGTGGGATTTTGAGTGGAGGGAATTGAAAGGATTTTTGTGAGTGGAGTGTCCACCCACATGAATGAAGGAGGGGAGGGGGTAGCCCCCATGGCCGGAGGCCACCCCCTTGGGTGCCCCCTCCTCCTATAAAAGGAACCCCCTCTCCTCTCTCTCACTTACACCTCCTCGTGAAGGATCTCTCCCCCTCTAGAATTTATCCCCCATGGTCTCGGACTAGAAAGATACATGTTCCCGGTGGCTATTCAGCAAGAAAGAGTTGTGCTTCCGCTGCATCGCTGGAGCGAGGAGGCGGAGGTTGCTCGGTGCCTCGGACGTGTGTGCGAGCACGGATGCGCTGCTGATTTGCGGCGCTAGGACTTCCTCTCGATCTTGAGATCGGCAAGAGATCGTCTACATCAACCACGAGTTTAACTCGTTAAGATTTGTCGGTCTTCAAGGGCATGTTCTCTATGGATATACATCCGCCTGTTGTTTGTATCTAGTAGATAGATCTTGGTACATAGTTGTTCCCATCGTAGGAAATTTTTTGTTTTCTATGTTGTGAACCCTACAGAAACTCCTAGTGAAGACACTATTACACCTGTTAGCTCACCTAAGTCTAGAGAGAGAGATGATATTAATGATGGTTACATTGAGTTTATTGATGAATTTATTGAGGAGTGCCGAAACACACATGATGCTAGTGCTATTAAGAGTCTCCTTGAGAGACGTACCATTATTCATAAACTGTCCTCTGATCCTAAGTTTGCCACCTCTCCCATAGATACTAAAGAAAAAGATTATGATTTATCTCTTGATTTATCCTATTTAGATATTGTTGAGAAAGAACCTTTTTGTGGGAATGGAAATGAGAGTGTTGTAGCTCATATGAATGAGATTTACACTATGAGTGCTTTATTCTCTGATGATTTTAAGATGCGCAAGTACTTTGTTACTAAGATCTTCCCTTTTTCACTAAAAGGAGAATCCAAAGCTTGGTTTAATAGATTACCTCCTGGTTCCATTGATAGCCTTGATTGTTTGATTGCTTCTTTCTTCTAGAAATATTTTTCTCCCAGTGCTAGACATGCTGCTTTGCAGAAACTTTTTGATTTTAAACAGGGAGAAGAAGAGAAATTTCCTGAGTCATGGACAAGATTCTGTGCCTTGATTCATGCACATCCTGGATGTCCATTACCTAAAAATGATATTCTTGATATTTATTATAATGGACTAACTGATGATTCTAGGACATACCTAGATAGCTTTGCTGATTGTGTTTTCAGGAAAAGAACTCCTACAGATGCTGAAGAATTAATGGCGAAAATAAGCAAGAATTATGATGATTGGACTTCAACTGAGCTAAATACACCTAAGCCTATTACTCCTGAACCAGTTGTGCCTGAACCAGTTCCAACACCAACACCAAAGAAGAGGGGAATGATTGCATTAAATGATGAAGTGATGAAAGAAGCTAAGAAATGTCTTAAGGAGAAAGGTATTAGAGCTGAAGATGTGAAGAATCTACCTCCTATAGAAGAATTATGTAAGTCAATTCCCCACACATCTACTATTGAGGTACACTCTCTCCACTTTGATTAAGGTGATATTCCTTATGGCAAGCCTCCTGGTGAATGCTTAGAGGAACTTGACACATTTATTGTTAAACAAGGTAATTTTAATAAACAAGTTCAGAATCATTTATTGGAAAACTCTAGAGATATTAATGAGTTGAAATATATTGTGGAAAGAACTAATAATGATATTAAAATGCTTTGTAAACACTTTCAAATGGTTCAAACCCAAATTGATCAACTTGCTAAGGTACAAAAGGATATGCTAGTTAATGCCTCAGGAGATTAACATGCTTATGGAATTAGAACTAGGAGTGGTATAGCTACTCAAGATCCTTTATATCCTGAAGGACACCCTAAAAGAACTGAGCAGGATTCTCAACAAGGTGAAAGTAGTGGTAGTCCTCGTAAGATAAAGAAAAGGAAACATAAAATAGTTGAGGAACCACTTTAACCTGTTGTCGATCTTAATAGTATATCTGTCTTTGTTGCTGAAAATGATAGTGGTAATGATAAAAATGATGCTCCTAATAAGGAGGAAATTGAGGAAGAACCTGAGTAGCACACTAAGAACACTAGGTACACTAAGGAAGATTTTATTGCTAAAAAACATGGTAGTGAGAGAGAACCTTGGGTGCAGAAACCTATGCCTTTTCCAAATAAGAAACACAATTCAAAGGAGGAAGAACACTACAACAAGTTTTGTGAGTGGAATAAACCTTTATTTTTGCAAATTCCTTTGGCTGATGCTATTAACTTGCCTCCTAATTCAAAGTATATGAAGGATATTGATAAAAGGAAGATTCCTAATGAGGAAATTTCTACTTTGCTTGCTAATTATTCCTTCAGTGGTAAGGTTCCAAAGAAACTTGGTGATCCAGGTATACCAACTATTCCTTGCTCTATTAAGAACAATTATGTTAGAACTGATTTATGCGATTTGGGAGTTGGAGTTAGTGTTATGCCTTTTTTCCCTCTACAAGAGACTACAGCTAGAAAAGTTGATACCAACTGATATATCTTTGCAAATGGCTGATAAGTCAACTACTATTCCTGTTGGTGTATGTGAGGATGTTCCTGTTCAGGTGGATCATAATTGCTCGGTTTTAACTAATTTTGTTGTGCTTGAAATGCCTGAAGATGATAATATGTCTATTATTCTTGGGAGACCTTTTCTTAATACTGCAGGTGCTGTCATCAACTATAATCAAGGAAAAGTAACATTTAATATTAATGACAAAGAGCATACTGTTTATTTCCCGAAGAAGGTTGCTAAGAGCTATTGTCTAAACTCCATCAAAAATATTGAGAGCATCAAGGTTGAAGAAATCTATTGTCCCATTCCACAAGAAAGTTTTGAAACTATTATGATTGGGACCATTACTATAAAGTTTGAGGTAACATAATCACTTTGTGGAATGCAAAGTTTTGTTTCATATAAGATTGTTTTGGTAACAAGACCTGATCAACCTTGTTAACAAAAGGATTTTAATGAACAACATAATGTTTTCACTGTGGTTATACTTGCTCACTTTTACTTTTCTCCTTCCTAGTCTTTGATTTTTCTCTTGTTAGCTTTGGTTTTGCTAGTTGTTTGCTTGTTATAGTGTCTTAGAACTTCTGTAGTTTTGGTTTTGGTTTGCTTTTGCTTCTTCTAAAAAATCTGTTTTACGAGAAAATCAATTTTCATACCCTGAAAATTGGCCAAAAATAAAGTTTCCCGGAAAATCCCAGAAAATTCATATTAATGTTTTGCTCAAAAAAGGGGTAGAGGGACACCTGGAGTGGCCCAGGGGGCCCCCAGGCCAGCACACCCCCTGGTGGCGTGGCCAGCCCCAAGGGCGCGCCTGGCATGGGTGGGACCCACTGAGGCCCTCCAGGTTGTCTCCTCCCAGCCACCTTCTTTCTCTCTCCCGAAAAACACCGAAAAACTTTCTCAAGATCGAGTTCTTTTTGTTCTTGCTCCCGATTTTCGATCTCCTTGCTCAGCCCATCTTTGTTGATGATTTTTGGAGGGATTGCTCCTTGGTATGTGCCCCCTCCGCTTGTCCAATTAGATTTGTGATTGGTAGATTGTATCTTGAGTATTTTGCTGTGATAGGTGTCAGGTTGTATGAGCTTGCATGCTTGTTCTATGCTTAGGGATTTTATTTTGATGCATGTGTAGCCCTCTAGCAAGTTCCTATAGTAGTTTCTCATCGTTTATCAACTTGGAAATCACTTGGTTTGTGTTTGTCCAAAAATTTCAGAAAAAAAGGGTCATAGACAACCACACCTATGGTGAAATATTTGAGAGTGATGCACCTAGAAGGACAAGTCCTTCAAGATCATCCTCCCGAGCTAAGCCCTCATACAATGAGGATCTCATTACACCGTGATTTGGCGACGAGGGAGATGAGGGGGATGCGCACCCTTCCACCTTTCCTTGTCCTACCTTTTTGCGGGTTGCTGGGATTCTCAATGATTTCCTAACCTTGGTTCGGAGGGTTGGACTAACGATTTATATGCAGGATGAGAATGTGCAGTATGCTACGCTCGCTAAAACCTTTGTGGAGAGTTTCTCTTTTTCTAACAGCCCGTTCAAACCAGATGTGTCTTTCAAAATTTATAACAGGCTTACTCCATGACAATGAAGAAATTTTGTGAGATCCTGGGTATTGGTACGGCTGGGACGGTGAAGAATATTCCAGCTCAACTCACTGATTTGTTGGAGCTCTACCACGGGATAACTAATGATGATGACCATAGAGCCCAGCGGGGAAAGATAAGAAATATTCAACTCCCAGCTATTAGGTATTTTTATTATTATCTTGCCACTAGTGTTCTTGGTAGGGAGAACACTAGCAATATTTCCAACTATCATTTGGCCTTCCTAGCTGCCGCGCTCAACAATGAAACCAGGTACAAACTTGGTTCTCTCATTGCTAGTCGCTTAGCTGCTAAGGGACCCATTTATGGGGGTATTATTATTGCACATGTTGTTGCTGCCTTAGACTTTCTATTGATCCAAATGATACAGTTTTGGCTCCTCAGAGGCTTGACTTAGCTGCCATGAAAGCGCATCACTTTGTCACTGCTGGCTCTACCCTTGAGAGACTGGTTTATAGAATGTTGTTTACTGACGGGGAAGAGAGAGAGATTCCTCTGCCCCAAACCACTTTGTTCAGTATTTCCCAGGGACCTTTGTCACGCTCCAAGGAGGATATGGACGAGAAGCTGCGCATTCTTGGCTTCCATGGACACTACCAGGGGCACGCGTCCTCATACAACCCCTCTATGCACTACACAGGGGAGTCCTCGAGCTCGTAGCAGGACGAAGGGGCCTCCTCGTCGTATTACGGAGGTGCACCTTCTTGGTCACCATGGAGTTGATCCCCACTTAGGACAAAAGCCTATGTTTGGGGGGAGGTATACCGACATAACACTCATCTATATATCATGTTTCGTCGGTTCTTTGTATATCCATTGTTATGCTTTCTTTTTGGTTTTTGTTTATGCTTTCTCGAAACACAAAAATACCAAAAATATTTTCATTGTTTCTCTTGTTTTGTTTCTTTGTTTTCTAGCTTTCGTTTGCCTTAAATAAAAATCCAAAAATATTTTTGCTTTGTTTGCCTGTTTTTTAAAAAAAAATCAAAAACACCAAAAATATTTGTTGTTCTTCTTGGTTTTGTGAGTTATTTGCAGGGTTCAGCCATCCTCAGTAGAGTTTGGTTTGATGTTATTATTCAAGCCACACAAGTGAAGGGCAATAATGAAGATTAAGTCAACTTGAGGTGTGGTAAGAGGCTGATAACAAACTCTATTTGTTTTCATTTCTATACATATCCTCATCATTGTGAGCATTCTTAGTCTGTTCATGTAAGGTGTATGTTGTTTATGGATTCTTAGTAGTTCTTGCTTTCTTGTGATTAGCTCCAGCTTGCTAATAGTTTGTAGCATGTCATACGAGTACATGCTTGCATTGTTATATTCATAACTTGGTATGATATTGTGGTATCCTCCTCTAAAATGTTTCATGTGAATCGACTTGGCACATGCTCACGCATGCATATGACTAAACAATAGTCAGTAAGCCTCGATGATTTATTTTGCCTCAGAGTTCTTGTATCACTTTCATGACGTAAGCATGATTATGACAGTTATTGCTCTCTCGTTTGTCGCTCCCTCTCTGTTGCTAGCCTTCACTTGCACTGAGTATGAGCTCTACTTGTGCATCCAACTCCCAAAAACCAATATTGCCAATAGTGTCCACCATACCTACCTACTAGCATCATTTGCTATTCCATGCATATTCATTGTGCCTCGTTTTCTTTTAAATAAAATGTTTGCTTGTTTTGAGAAAGTTAGTTAGTAAATCTCTCACGAATTTGATGGCACACTTTATTCCTTGCACTTAATAAACCTGAACCCTTGTGATTGTCCAAGAAAGTTATATGCTTGCAAATTATAGGCTGGGAGTTAGCAGAACCGGGCTATCACGGGGAACGATTTCAACACTTATGGATACATATCCAGTTGATATCATTCTATTTTGTTTGCGGATGTCGTCGGTGTGAAATAAAAGGGGAGCTTGTGAGTTCATGGAGTTATATATGTGTGTTAGAGAAACGCCTGGGTCGCTAGCCTAAGCCATGCCTAATCATGGTGGAAACTTGCAGCATAACCATAATGAGCAATCTGTGAAGCATCCTCAAAAAAACCTATGCAAATAGCAAATAAAAATATCGCTAAGATGCTCATTGTCTGTTTTCCTTGTATTTGATTATGAGATAGCTCATGTATCATGTGCAAGGGGTACCCCGTTGGCTGTTCTCTATGATATGCATGTATGAACAATGACAAGAACTTGCAAGTAACCAAAGTTTAGTAGCATGCGGAGCGGCCCTCGTACTCAAGGGACATGGGATTTCCAGTTTATGGTCTGTCAAGCATATAACTCATATTGGACCTCACTTTCACCATTAACCATATAAAGATTCCTATGATAGGGGAAATGAGAGCTCAAAGATAATGAGTACCTTACTTTCAGCATTTGGAAGCCTTTTAAACCTTTCAAAACATTTTCACCTCCTTGTTGAGTCGCCACTTATTCTATGAGCACATTCTTGAGAGCATAGTTGTCATTCTTGTGTTTGTCTCAAAACTTGGTTAATTATGTCATGACTTTGATGCTTGTACCTCTGATATCTTTACTTCTAGTCTTCACATGAACTTCAGATGTGCCTTGGCATTTATATTGTGCTCTACAAACAAAGGCAAGCGAGATACCACTCTGTCATACCTTCTTATGAGCATTGCAATCTTGCTTATGTTTATGTTTCATGCTACTTATTATTACTGAGTTGGTTTCTCTTCATAACTTGCATTGACTATTAAGTAGACTTAGTTACATACTTCTTATTACGAATGGTTTAAGTATCTACTCCTGTGCTGAGAATATATACATCATATGAAGCAAATGTGTTCGTGAAAGTTCTTTTATCGCACTCAGTTTTCAACTGAATTGCTTGAGGACAAGCAATAAGCTAAGCTTGGGGGAGTTGATACGTCCAAAACGTATCTACTTTCCCAAACACTTTTGCTATTGTTTCTCCTCTAAACTTGTGTGATTTGGATACAACTAACACGGACTGACGTTGTTTTCAACAGAATTACCTTGGTGTCTAGTTTTTGTGCAGAAAATCAACTATCAGGAAAAATCCCGAAAAATATGCAAAAAATCCTATTTCACCAGAAGACTCACAGAGCCAGATGTAAGGTTCCCAACCTTTAATAAGGTAGAGATCCCTGTGTTTACAATGCTAGTCCCTGGTTCAATAGCTAGCATCCACAGATGCAATATCAAGAAACATAGGTCATAATACAACTTTATAACCAGGAATAAAATAATTTATTACATCTTACATAGCTCATTTGGCTATCTCATTACAATGCAGCAGAATATAACAATAGCATGGGGTCCTTCATCTTCAAAGTGCCACAGGCAGACATGTTGGTTGTAGACTTGTAATCCTAATCATTAAACTTCACTAATATTAAACAAACCTGCAACATAACAAGTTACAGCCACAATGGTCAATACATTTGAATTGTATTGGCAAGTGATACTATGGTAGTATAGTGGAGTCTATCATCTATATGCATTTGGCTAAGTGGAGCTTAGGCTTGCATTGCTCAAAATAGATTTTCCTTATCATTTGAAAACACTAAGTTTTTGCTTGACAAAAATCACCCAAGGCATCTCCCAATAGAAATTGGTGATCCTTCAACCCTTGTTCAACCACAAGTTTTTAACTTAGAAATTGGGATGAGGAGATTATTGATAGCTTCCATGTCTTGATGCTCAAATTGTCCTTTGCCGGGGACATGGCTAAGTACTTAGATTTTTACACTCTTCAGAGGTTGTGCACTTTCCCCACAAGACTTGGTTTCACCAAGACAAGATCTTTCAGAAGCCTTCCCTTAGACCAGAATGGACGCGTTCCAACCTATCATCCCCTACCACCAACTGTCCATTTGGCTAAGTTATTGCAACCTATATGATCCAGGCAGAGCCCATATTGCCAAGTGGCTGCACTTGAAGCTTCTCAACATTTGACATCTCAAATCTCTTTGTTCCTAGGTGGCCATCCACAAGTGAGATACACAAGGTAAACCATAGAAATGGGCCTTGTGAACCACTCAACACAAACCATTCCTTCCATTCCACCCAGGTGATTCATTCACTTAGTTGTTTTATTAACAAAACACAAGTCCTTGACTTGGAAATTTTCCATACTATGAATATATATTCCACCCTTGTTTTCTATTAGCTAAGCTAAGCATGATAGTAGTAGGAATCTTAACTTAGAAAAATTCTACTAAGGTTTAATCTACTAGGATTTCCCATGGCATAGTTTACACTTAGCAAAATTCCATGCAAGTCCTACTTAGAAATATCACTAATGCATAGTGAAAATAATGGGACAAAGTATGAAGCATCACTTGCCTTTTTGGTAGAGAATATAAGTTCACTCCTTGTCTTTGCAATGATCACACTCCTCAAATCACTACAATTCAATCAAGCAAGCAATATTTCAATCTACCATTCAAGCAATTCATCACATAAAATAATAAAAACAAAGCAATGCATGCAAGCATGTCAAAGATTGTTTTATTTGGAGAAATGGTTTATAATAGGTCACAAACATTTGAAAACACCTAATGGTCACTTTATAAAGTGGCAAAACCATTTGCAAAAGATTTTACTTCATAAACCATTTTTAAACCAAGTCATTATTTTATGTGGTTGAAAATGTCTTTAGCAAAGTAATAATTTTTATAGGGTTCACCAAATACATTTTCAAATCATAAAACTTGGTGTTTGGGGTCAAAGAGTTTAAATCAAAACATTTCCCAAAGGTTTTCTCCCAAAATGATTTTTAAACCATAATCAACATCTTTATTTGGCTAGAAATGTTTTAAATAAAAGATTCCTTCTTTTGCTTCACCAAATACATTTTTGAAACCACAAATTGATTCCTATGGTCAGTAGGTTCAAAACAAACCATTTTCCCAAGATTTTTTCTCAAAAATCATTTTAGAACAATTTTTATATTCTAAACATGCATACACAAGTTTCTGCAAAAACAATCAATTTAACAGAAGCAATTTACTAAACAAAGTGCATGGACAGAAATTACTTGTCTTGCTGATTCGACTGATATAAAATTTTCAAAATTTGGACGTGTGGTTTGAAAGTTATGAATTTTACAAAATTGAACATCTAATAAGAAAGTTTCTGGTTTTTAAAACAGACAGAGGCCACGTGTCGTGTTGCTATTTGCTGGTACCGGTTCGCACGGATCGGGCTCTGTGAGGCGTTGGATCTAAATTACATCGCACAGCACAGATTCCTTCTTACCCTTTCGCTTAGTTTCTATCCTAGCCACTAGATCGTAATCGCACGGCGCACAGCACGCTTGCCAGAGATGGGCGGCGCTGGCGGTGGCTGGTGGCGGCGCTGGCTCTGCCTACGGTGTCGCGGTGATTACAGGAAGCAAGGGAGGAATAGGAGTGGCTCACAGTGATCGCAGGGGTATGGCGAAGCTCAAGGTGGTCTTGGGGTAGCAGGGGGCGCACGGGTGTTGTCGGAATTCCTCGCCGGAGATGCTCCTGGCATCGGGTGCGGTCAGACATCGACGGGGGCGAGGCTACAGCGCACGAGAAGGCAAAATAATGGTAGCGTTAGATGCGTAGAAGATTAGGGAGTGCGAGAGCATCACAGAGAAGGGGCGGCGCGGTCAGAGACTACCTGGAGGCGTCGTCGGAGAAAAGGCAGACGGCGGCGCTGCTGGTCGTTGTTGTTGCCGACGCTGGGGGGCATGCGCGGGCGAGCTGGAGCTACGGGGAGGTTCGCCAGAGGGTGGGGAGAAAGTGAGCATGGTCGAGGGGGCAAGAGGCGGAGGAGGCTGGCCGGAATTGTCGCGGATGTTCGCAGGAGACCGTGGCGGTGTAAGCGGAAATGGGGACGGCCTGGGGGCGCTCTTGCAGTGATTTCTGAGGGGAAACAGAGAGGAGGGACGAGTGTTTAATCCAGCATGGTCATGGCGATATTAGAGCGGGGCATTGACGCGTATTGATGCAAATTAAAACTAGCAGAAACGGCCGGCGAGAGGGGGCGTGGTCGTCGCGTGGGTGAAGAAGATGACTATGAAGGTGGGACCTGGCTATCTGCGAGAGAGAGAGTGTGTGTGGGAGTGGGGTCCACGCGTCAGTGTCCTTGCGGGTTTTATTCCGAGTGTATAACGTTTCGCTGCGGGGCGAGCAGGTGGGATGCACTGGGCTTAGTTGGGCCTGCTGGCTGGGCTGAGTCCTTTTCATATTTTTTTTCTTCAAATTGTTTTTCTTTTTCCTTTTCTAATTTCTGTTTTGGTTTTGTTTAATTAATTCAAACACTCATTTGAATTCAAACCTTTGCCAAAATTTGTGTAGGTTTAAATATTGATTAGTAATATAATCTGAAGTCAATTTTGGAATAAAAGTTATTCTTTTTGGGGTCTTTTTAAATATTCCAATTAGGCCCTTGTATTAAATCAAATAAGGTTTAATAATATTTTCAAACATCATTTGAATTTCTAAAACCTTCCAAATCTTCTCAGTAGATTTTTATTTGATTATTTGGGTGTCAAATAATTCATCTTGAATTATTTGGAAAGTTTTTAATATGATTTATTTATCATTTAAAATTTGATTTGTCTTTATTCAAATGGAATTTGGTTCAAGCCATTTTTATTTTATTTTGGAAATTCTTTATCCTTTTATTTTATTTGGATTTGGATTATATTCATTCTATTTGCTTATGGATTTGGCCAAGATTTAATTTGGTCTTTAAATATTCTTTGTTTAATATTTCTTTCTTATCTTATAAAATCCATATCTTTTTATTTATAGATCCAAACTTGGTGATTCCAATTTGTAAAATCCTATTTTATATTTATTTATCCTTTTAAATATATTTAGGATTGTTTGTTCACCATTTTGTATGAATTTTAGATAAGTGCTTTATTAGCTTTGGAAATTTAATTTCCTTATCTTATTAATTTCATCAGATTTTATTTATGGTTCCAAATTAAGTGAAACCAATTTCTATGGTTTTATAATATTTACATTTGTCATTCTTGATCATTTTGAAATGTTTGTATGACCAATTTTTATATGGATCAAATCCATAGACTTGGAGATAACTTGGAAATGATTTTGTTCCATTAGGGTTTTAGGGTTTTGGTTTATTTCTCAAGTGTTTAAATTTCCAGATGCATTTATGAAGAATGCATTCCACTTGATTTGAATTTAGTTGGATTCAAATGTTAACCAAAGTTTGTTCAAGATGGGATTTTTAAGTTTCCATTTAAAAACAAAAGTTTCTTTTCACCCTAAAATTCAACAATAATTTATTTTGTTTATTTATTTTTCACATTACAAGATTTGGAAAATCTTGGGATGTGACAGGCTACCACCCTTAAAATAAATCTCGTCCCGAGATTTGGGAAGGCTAGGGGTTACAAGTTGGCTCAAAGCATCTAGGGTACTACCACCCTTAAAAATTTTCCAACTAGATTACATCTTGGCTTGCTTGGAATCTTGTTGAAATCTCTCTGGGCAAACATCTGCATAGTGTCCTTTGTTTCCACACTTGAAACATGTGACAAGGCTGAGATCCTTTATAGGCTTTATCTTGTGCTTCATCTTTTCTAGACAATTGCTTGCATGATGTCCTTGGTTACCACAATTGTAGCATGTGATAAGATTGAGTTCTTCACGTATCTTCTGCGGACAAGTTGACACATAATGCCCTAACTCTTTGCAGTTGTTGCACCATACTTGGATAATCTCCTTATACTTCTTCTTCTTGGGTTTCTCCAAAGCTAGGAGTGCTTCTAGTTCATGTTCTTCATATGTATCTCAAAGGTAGGAAAGTTTCCTGGTCTCTTTGACCTTTTCTTATTCCTTGGATAATACATATGTCTACTCTTTGGTCCTTTAAATTGAGTCATATTGCATGGAGGTGTAAGCTGAGATTTTCCTTTGTCTTCATCCTTCTTGGTAGACTTTGATCTCTCATGGTAGTCTGCAATCAGTTGTTGCACTCCACCTTGTTTCCTTTGTTGAACTATGGAATAGATGGGGCATTGGATAGGGACATGATTATTTCCTTCACATAGGAAACAAGTTGCTTGAGATGTGGGGCATTGGTCAATTGGATGTTTCTCTTCACAATTGGGGCATTGATCTTCATGTTCTTTGGAAGTGTGATCCTTGTCTCCACAAATATTGCAAGCTTGGGTTCCTTCTAAAATATCATCCTTGGCATCATTGTTATCATAAACTCCTTGGGAAGAGTTGTCTCCCATGTTGATCATTTGAGTAGCCATCCCTTGCAACAATTGGGATTGAGTTTTCAAAAAAAATTGCATGGTTGGGTCTAACTCATTGTTGTTGGCTAAAAACTGAGTTGTCACTTGGTTCAACTGGGTTTGGTTTGCTAGCAGTTGTTCTCTCATGTTGACCTCTTGGTTGTTGTTGTTGCCATCCTTGATGTTGGATTTCTTTGGAGTAGTCATCTGTTTGGGTTGGGTTGGGATTAGGATAGGCAAAATATTTCTAAGCAAATAATTCTAATCACACACATCACAATTCACACAAGCAAAGTGCAAGCAATCACAAACAAACATTCCATTCAAACAACAAGTTTCAAGCACATCCTTAGGAAACAGAATATTTTTGCTACACCACATAAGTTGGTGGGTTTCATTTAAACTAATCATGGTGGTCCAACTATATGGTTCACTTGAGATCTTTCCATCCTTCTTAGTTGATTCTTCTTGAACAAGATGTTTGTATCCTTAGAGAATTTCTTGCATCTTGGTCACAAACTTCAAAGGTGATGATGATTCCCAAGTTGTGTTTCCTTAGTCTTCAAGTCTTGAGCAAGATTTCTTGTCTCACTTGTAGTCCTTAATGGTATCCAAAGTTGAAGTCCTTGTTGAGAATAATGTTGAAATCACTTGAAGATGTTGAAGTCATTAGAGTTGACGAAGTCCTTTGCACATGGTGAAGTCTTTGGCCATGGGGTAGGCTTTATCCATCAAGTTTGAAATAGAAGAGATGTAGAGTTGAAACCAAAATGGTTGAGGAAAGAGTTTACAAGATTGTTTGTAAATAAGTTTTGGAACAAATACAACTCCTATTTTCTAAGGGGTTTTGTCCAATCCTAGGGTTACAATCCTACAGGCAACACAATGCTCTGATACCATCTGTAAGGTTCCCAACCTTTAATAAGGTAGAGATCCCTGTGTTTACAATGCTAGTCCCTGGATCAATAGCTAGCATCCACAGTTAAGATGTAATATCAAGAAACATAGGTCATAATACAACTTTATAACCAGGAATAAAATAATTTATTACATCTTACATAGCTCATTTGGCTATCTCATTACAATGCAGCAGAATATAACAATAGCATGGGGTCCTTCATGTTCAAAGTGCCACAGGCAGACATGTTGGTTGTAGACTTGTAATCCTAATCATTAAACTTCACTAATATCAAACAAACCTGCAACATAACAAGTTACAGCCACAAGGGTCAATACATTTGAATTGTATTGGCAAGTGATACTATGGTAGTATAGTGGAGTCTATCATCTATATGCATTTGGCTAAGTGGAGCTTAGACTTGCATTGCTCAAAATAGATTTTCCTTATTATTTGAAAACACTAAGTTTTTGCTTGACAAAAATCACCCAAGGCATCTCCCAATAGAAATTGGTGATCCTTCAACCCTTGTTCAACCACAAGTTTTTAACTTAGAAATTGGGATGAGGAGATTCTTGATAGCTTCCATGTCTTGATGCTCAAATTGTCCTTTGCCTGGGACATGGCTAAGTACTTAGATTTTTACACTCTTCAGAGGTTGTGCACTTTCCCCACAAGACTTGGTTTCAGCAAGACAAGATCTTTCAGAAGCCTTCCCTTAGACCAGAATGGACGCGTTCCAACCTATCATCCCCTACCACCAACTGTCCATTTGGCTAAGTTATTGCAACCTATATGATCCAGGCAGAGCCCATATTGCTAAGTGGCTGCACTTGAAGCTTCTCAACATTTGACATCTCAAATCTCTTTGTTCCTGGGTGGCCATCCACAAGTGAGATACACAAGGTAAACCATAGAAATGGGCCTTGTGAACCACTCAACACAAACCATTCCTTCCATTCCACCCAGGTGATTCATTCACTTAGTTGTTTTATTAACAAAACACAAGTCCTTGACTTGGAAATTTTCCATACTATGAATATATATTCCACCCTTGTTTTCTATTAGCTAAGCTAAGCATGATAGTAGTAGGAATCTTAACTTAGAAAAATTCTACTAAGGTTTAATCTACTAGGATTTCCCATGGCATAGTTTACACTTAGCAAAATTCCATGCAAGTCCTACTTAGAAATATCACTAATGCATAGTGAAAATAATGGGACAAAGTATGAAGCATCACTTGCCTTTTTGGTAGAGAATATAAGTTCACTCCTTGTCTTTGCAATGATCACACTCTTCAAATCACTACAATTCAATCAAGCAAGCAATATTTCAATCTACCATTCAAGCAATTCATCACATAAAATAATAAAAACAAAGCAATGCATGCAAGCATGTCAAAGATTGTTTTATTTGGAGAAATGGTTTATAATAGGTCACAAACATTTGAAAACACCTAATGGTCACTTTATAAAGTGGCAAAACCATTTGCAAAAGATTTTACTTCATAAACCATTTTTAAACCAAGTCATTATTTTATGTGGTTGAAAATGTCTTTAGCAAAGTAATAATTTTTATAGGGTTCACCAAATACATTTTCAAATCATAAAACTTGGTGTTTGGGGTCAAAGAGTTTAAATCAAAACATTTCCCAAAGGTTTTCTCCCAAAATGATTTTTAAACCATAATCAACATCTTTATTTGGCTAGAAATGTTTTAAATAAAAGATTCCTTCTTTTGCTTCACCAAATACATTTTTGAAACCACAAATTGATTCCTATGGTCAGTAGGTTCAAAACAAACCATTTTCCCAAGATTTTTTCTCAAAAATCATTTTAGAACAATTTTTATATTCTAAACATGCATACACAAGTTTCTGCAAAAACAATCAATTTAACAGAAGCAATTTACTAAACAAAGTGCATGGACAGAAATTACTTGTCTTGCTGATTCGACTGATATAAAATTTTCAAAATTTGGACGTGTGGTTTGAAAGTTATGAATTTTACAAAATTGAACATCTAATAAGAAAGTTTCTGGTTTTTAAAACAGACAGAGGCCACGTGTCGTGTTGCTATTTGCTGGTACCGGTTCACACGGATCGGGCTCTGTGAGGCGTTGGATCTAAATTACATCGCACAGCACAGATTCCTTCTTACCCTTTCGCTTAGTTTCTATCCTAGCCACTAGATCGTAATCGCACGGCGCACAGCACGCTTGCCAGAGATGGGCGGCGCTGGCGGCGGCTGGTGGCGGCGCTGGCTCTGCCTACGGTGTCGCGGTGATTATAGGAAGCAAGGGAGGAATAGGAGTGGCTCACAGTGATCGCAGGGGTATGGCGAAGCTCAAGGTGGTCTTGGGGTAGCAGGGGGCGCACGGGTGTTGTCGGAATTCCTCGCCGGAG
Organism: Avena sativa; assembly: GCA_916181665.1. Lineage (NCBI taxonomy): Eukaryota > Viridiplantae > Streptophyta > Magnoliopsida > Poales > Poaceae > Avena > Avena sativa. The sequence continues at coordinate 176,467,621 of OV702284.1, read as the reverse complement.
ATGCTCCTGGCATCGGGTGCGGTCAGACATCGACGGGGGCGAGGCTACAGCGCACGAGAAGGCAAAATAATGGTAGCGTTAGATGCGTAGAAGATTAGGGAGTGCGGGAGCATCACAGAGAAGGGGCGGCGCGGTCAGAGACTACCTGGAGGCGTCGTCGGAGAAAAGGCAGACGGCGGCGCTGCTGGTCGTTGTTGTTGCCGACGCTGGGGGGCACGCGCGGGCGAGCTGGAGCTACGGGGAGGTTCGCCAGAGGGTGGGGAGAAAGTGAGCATGGTCGAGGGGGCAAGAGGCGGAGGAGGCTGGCCGGAATTGTCGCGGATGTTCGCAGGAGACCGTGGCGGTGTAAGCGGAAATGGGGACGGCCTGGGGGCGCTCTTGTAGTGATTTCTGAGGGGAAACAGAGAGGAGGGACGAGTGTTTAATCCAGCATGGTCATGGCGATATTAGAGCGGGGCATTGACGCGTATTGATGCAAATTAAAACTAGCAGAAACGGCCGGCGAGAGGGGGCGTGGTCGTCGCGTGGGTGAAGAAGATGACTGTGAAGGTGGGACCTGGCTATCTGCGAGAGAGAGAGAGTGTGTGGGAGTGGGGTCCACGCGTCAGTGTCCTTGCGGGTTTTATTCCGAGTGTATAACGTTTCGCTGCGGGGCGAGCAGGTGGGATGCACTGGGCTTAGTTGGGCCTGCTGGCTGGGCTGAGTCCTTTTCATATTTTTTTTTGTTCAAATTGTTTTTCTTTTTCCTTTTCTAATTTCTGTTTTGGTTTTGTTTAATTAATTCAAACACTCATTTGAATTCAAACCTTTGCCAAAATTTGTGTAGATTTAAATATTGATTAGTAATATAATCTGAAGTCAATTTTGGAATAAAAGTTATTCTTTTTGGAGTCTTTTTAAATATTCCAATTAGGCCCTTGTATTAAATCAAATAAGGTTTAATAATATTTTCAAACATCATTTGAATTTCTAAAACCTTCCAAATCTTCCCAGTAGATTTTTATTTGATTATTTGGGTGTCAAATAATTCATCTTGAATTATTTGGAAAGTTTTTAATATGATTTATTTATCATTTAAAATTTGATTTGTCTTTATTCAAATGGAATTTGGTTCAAGCCATTTTTATTTTATTTTGGAAATTCTTTATCCTTTTATTTTATTTGGATTTGGATTATATTCATTCTATTTGCTTATGGATTTGGCCAAGATTTAATTTGGTCTTTAAATATTCTTTGTTTAATATTTCTTTCTCATCTTATAAAATCCATATCTTTTTATTTATAGATCCAAACTTGGTGATTCCAATTTGTAAAATCCTATTTTATATTTATTTATCCTTTTAAATATATTTAGGATTATTTGTTCACCATTTTGTATGAATTTTAGATAAGTGCTTTATTAGCTTTGGAAATTTAATTTCCTTATCTTATTAATTTCATCAGATTTTATTTATGGTTCCAAATTAAGTGAAACCAATTTCTATGGTTTTATAATATTTACATTTGTCATTCTTGATCATTTTGAAATGTTTGTATGACCAATTTTTATATGGATCAAAACCATAGACTTGGAGATAACTTGGAAATGATTTTGTTCCATTAGGGTTTTAGGGTTTTGGTTTATTTCTCAAGTGTTTAAATTTCCAGATGCATTTATGAAGAATGCATTCCACTTGATTTGAATTTAGTTGGATTCAAATGTTAACCAAAGTTTGTTCAAGATGGGATTTTTAAGTTTCCATTTAAAAACAAAAGTTTCTTTTCACCCTAAAATTCAACAATAATTTATTTTGTTTATTTATTTTTCACATTACAAGATTTGGAAAATCTTGGGATGTGACACCAGAGTACGAGACAGAGGGGAGGCCTGAGGGGCCCACACCCCCTGCCGCACGGGTGGGCTCAGGTCGGGCCTGGAGGGGGCGTGGCAACCCAGGCACCCCCTCGGCCTCCCTCTTCACCTATAAGATGCCTCTTGACCTAAAAACCGAGGGGGGTCGACGTTTTTCTAGAAAGAGTTCCCCTGGCCCGCCACCACGAGAAACCGCGATTCGGAACCAGAAACTCTATTCTGGCACCCTGCCAGGACGGGCAATTTGGAGAGGATCATCGCCACCATCATCACCGAAGCCTCTCCATCAACCATCCATGTTTCCCCCATCCATGAGTGAGTAATCCCCCACTGTAGGCTATGGGGATGGTAGGGATAGGATGAGTTCTATCATGTAATCGAATAAGATTGTTAGGGCATGGTGCCTAATATCTCTATTAGTGTTATTTGAGTTTGTTGCAACTTGTTGTGCTTAATTCTTGTCACTAGGGCCTGAGTGCCATGATCTCAGATCTGAACTTATTATTGAATCATTATAATAGTATTTTTTGTGATCTTATCTGCAAGTTGTGTACACATATCATTGTCCGGATCCAAAGGCCCCGAAGTGACAGAAATTGGGACAGCCTGAGGGGATGGCTATGATGTGAGGATCACATGTGTTCATGGAGTGTTAATGCTTTGCTCTGGTGCTCTATTAAAAGGAGCACCTTAATTTCCAGTAGTTCCCTTAAGGCCCCGCTGCAATGGGCTGGCAGGACAAAAGATGTTGTGCAAGTTCTCATTGCGAGCACGCATGACTATATATGGAGCACATGCCTATTATTGTTTAGTACTTGGATGCTTATTCTTATTTATCTGCAATTGCCCTAGATCTTGAAGTTCCATGTTTAGACTCGCCCATGCAATGCCCGTCCATCCATCCCTATGCCTACCGCGCTCATATCCTACTGTTTCTACTATTACTATTGCTCTTATTTTAATGCTGATGTTGATTTGTTGTTGCTACTGATAAACTTCTGTGAGCAAGAACTATTTCCAGGTGCAGCTGAATTGACAACTCAGTTGTTAAGGCTTGCAAGTATTCTTTGGATCCCCTTGTGTCGAATCAATAAATTAGGTAATACTACCCTCGAAGACTGTTCCGATCCCCTATACTTGTGGGTCATCAGATACCTACACAACACAAACTCAATACTTTTCCCCAACGAATAGTGAGGTTGTCAATCTCACCGGTTTGCTATAACAAAGGATTAACTATATGGTATGGAAGGCAATGGTGGTTTGCAACAAGTAAACAGTAACAGTGGAAGATGTATCAATGGTAAAGATTGGACCGGGTTCCATAGTTCACTAGAGGTGTTCTCCTTAGATAAACAAACATGGCATGCTGGGTAAACAAATTACAGCAGGGCAATTGACAGGATGGAGCAAGGCATAACAATGCAATACTAGACATCAAGATCCTATGAGATTCTATTGGGCAATAAAACAAGATACATAGACCGCCATCCAACTGCATCTATGACTAGAATTCCACCTTTGGGTTATCATCCGAACCCCCTCCAGTATTAAGTTGCAAGAAACAGACAACTGCTTTAAGCAAAGTGTGTAAGGTAAACAATCGACTTGTTCCATGAACAAGAGACCGTTGTTTTCTCCCTAGTGGCAACAGCACATCTACAACCTTAGAGATTTCTGTCACTTCCCTTATATTAAATAGAGGCATGAACCTACTATCGAGCATAAATACCCCCTCTTGGAGGCATGAACCTTAGAGATGCTAGTGACTCCAAGAGGGGGTATTTATGCTTGATAGTGGGTTCATGCCTCTATTTAATCTAAGGGAAGTGACAGAAATCTCTAAGGTTCTATATGTGTTGTTGCTACTAGAGAAAAAACAACGGTCTCTTGTTCATGAAACAAGTGGATTGTTTACCTTACACACTTTGCTTAAAGAAGTTATCCGTTGCTTGCAACTTAATACTATAGGGGATTCGGATGATAACATGAAGGTGGATTACTAGTCATAGATGCAGTTGGATGGCGGTCTATGTATCTTGTTGTATTTCCCAATCGAATCTCATAGGATCATGAATGTCTAGTATTATATTGTTATGCCTTGTTCAGTCCTGTCAATTGCCCTGCTGTAATTTTTCTACCCAGCATGCCATGTTTGTTTATCTCAAGGAGAACACCTCTAGTGAACTATGGACCCCGGTCCAATCTTTAACATTGATACATCTTCCACTGTTACTGTTTACCTTTCTGCAAACCACCATTACCTTCCACACCATACAGTTAATCCTTTGTTTTCAACAAACCGGTGAGATTGACAACCTCACTATTTGTTGGGGCAAAGTCTTGAGTTTGTGTTGTGCAGGTTTCCAAGTTGGTAGCAACACCTTTGAGTCGTTTCCTTCCTCCTACTGGTTTGATAACCTTGGTTTCTTACTGAGGGAAGACTTGCTGTTGTGCTCATCACACCTTCCTCTTGGGGACTCCCAACAAAGCTCTACATTGATCTGAGCCACCATCAAACTTTAGCACAGCTTATCACCCTCAGACCGATGGACAAATGGAGCAACTAAACCAGATACTCGAATATATGTTGAGAGCTTGTGTATTGGAATATGGATCTAAATGGGAGGACTGCCTACCTTTCGCAGAATTCTCATACAACAATAGTTATCAAGCCAGTTTGCAAATGGCCCCATTTGAATTTATGTATGTAAGGAAGTGTCGTACACCCCTAAACTGGTCACAAGTAGGAGAGAGTCAGATCTTCGGACCAGACATTCTACGAGAAGCCAAAGATAAGGTTCACAAGATTCATGAGCACCTCAAGACCTCTCAATCCAGACAAAATAGTTATGCCGACAAGAGACATCGAGATCTAGCCTTCAATGTTGGAGATTTTGTTTATCTCAAAGTGTAAGATCCCTCCTTTGTAAAGGAAAGGATCCCTGTGATTGCAATGCTAGTCCCTGGATCAATGCTAGCATCCATAGTTTAAGATGAAGTACACAGAAACAAAGGTCCTTATTACAAATTATTCCAGAGATAAACATAGTCTTTTACAACTCCATGGCCACAGGCCTAATACAAGAGTTCAAATTTATAATAAGACAAAAAAGTCTTCATCTTCATGTGCCACAGGCAAGCATGTTGAGTGTAGACTCATGACTCCTAATCATCGTCAGAATAACCTGCAACATCACAAGTTACAGCCACAGTGGGTCAATACATTGGAATAGTATTGGCAAGTGATGCCTTAGTAGAATATTGGTGGATTAAATACTATATGCATTTTGGCTAAGTGTAGCTTAGGCTTGCTTTGCTCAAAATAGGTTTTGCCTATCAGTTGAAAACACTAAGTTTTCTTTGATAAAATTCTTTCCCAAGGAACCACCAATAGACATTGGGGTCCTTCACCCTTGTTCAACCACAAGTTTTTACTTAGAAATTGGGATGAGGAGATTCTTGATAGCTTCCATGTCTTGATGCTCAAGTTGTCCAATACCAGGGACATGGCTAAGTACTTAGATTCTTCCATCTGCAGAGGTTGTGCACTTTCCCCACAAGACTTGATTTTCACCAAGACAAGACCTTTCAGAAGCCTTCCCTTAGACCAAATGGACGCGTTCCAACCTATCATCCCACTACCACCAACTGTCCAAATGGCTAAGTTATTGCAACCTATGTGATCCAGGCAGATCCCATATTGCCAAGTGTCTGCACCAGAAGCTTCTTAACATTTGGCCTCTCAAATTCCTTTGTTCCTGGGTGGCTTTCCACAAGTGAGATACACAAGGTAAACCATAGAAATGGGCCTTGTGTAACCACTCAACATAACCCATTCTTTCCATTCCACCCAGGTGTTTCATTCACTTAGTTGTTTTATTAAAAAAAACATAGTCCAAAGACTTAGAAATATTTATTCATAGCATGAATATAACCACCCTTGGTTGCTACTAGCTAGGCTAAGCATAGCATTGATAAGACTTAGAAATATTTCTAGCAATTCTACAACTACTAGGATTTCCCAAGCATAGCATATAGATAAAAAATATCCATGCAAGACTAGTAAAATATTTCTAATGCATATTTAAAAATCATAGGAATAAAATCATGAAGCACCACTTGCCTTGGTAGTTTGGAGAGTAGCTACAATCCTCACAATCACAATCACTATTTGCACCAAAATCTACACATAAAATGATAGCACCAAATCACATACAAAATAAATACAAGCAAAAATATATGGATGCATGCAATATGATATGTGATGATTTTCTATACTCAACAAGACAAGTGCATAGTACTGATTCATAAACAGGTTCAAAACTTGCCAAACAACCTTTATTTGAACATTAAAACATTTCTCAAATAATTAATATACACAAAATAGGTCTACACATGTTTCTGTAAAAATAACCATTTTAACAGAAACAAAACACATTGCATAAATGGAAAGGGCTTTCTCTCCTGATTCCATTGATATAAAATTTATCAAATTTGGACATGGGAATCAAAAGTTATGAATTAAACAAGTTTAAGCATCTAATAGATCTAAATTCAGATTTTAAATCAAACTAACAGACACGCGGCGTGTTCCTATTGGTTGGTACCGGTTCGGGCGGATCACGCTTGCGAGCCGCAAGATCCAAGTGATGATGCACGGCTCAGATTAAAACATACCGCTTCGCCCTTTAATCTAATCCTAGCCTCTAGATCTGGATCCATCGATCCTTGTTGCTTTGACCATAGATGGGCGGTGCAATGGCTGCTGGCGGCGGCGACGGCTCTGCCGGCGATGGATTGGCGATTCTAGCGAGGGCTAGGGACAGTGGTGTTGCTTACCGGCGTCGCAAAGTGGCGAGGAAGCTCGAGGTGCTGCTGGCGTGGACAAGGGCGTGTTGATGTGGCCGTAGGAGCTCGTTGGAGTTGAGCGTAGCGTCGGGTGCTCGGTGACAAAGACGTTGGCGATGCTCTGGATCACCCTAGCATGAACCAGTGGTATCAGGAGGTGCGCAAGACTACGGCGAATACTACTGGATCAAGGAGAAGTCGAGGGGCGGTCGGGATTTACCTCAATCGCTCGTCGGAGTCGAGCGGCGGTTCTGTTGTTTGCGGGCACGAACGGTGACGGTAGCCTGGGTCATGAGAAAGCAAACAAAAGGCATCAGTGAATGCGCAAGGTCACGCTGGTTTGAACCAGAGACAGGGGGGCGGTCGGATCTCACTGTGATGGCTCGTCGGAGATCGTCGGTGCTGCGGCGGTGTGGGCAAGACTACGGGCAGCCGGGTGGCGTGAAGAGGAAATTGAGTGAGGGGAAATGAGCAGCGAGGAGAGGGGGTCTTATAGCTGGAGCGGGGGCGAGAATCTCATGAGGAAACGCTGGCAATCAAGCCCGCATCAATCGCGGCAGTGATGAGGTAACGGCGGCGTCGATGGGGTCGTGGGGGTTGCGGGGCTGGAGACGATGCTTGCGTGGCGCTTGGGTCCACCAGTCAGCGAGCGCGGGGTCGAGTGGGTGCGCGTGAGAGAGAAAAGGGAAAACCCCGGGTGGGCTTAGTGGGCTGGTTTTGCTGTTGGGCTAGATTAGCAGCGCCGGCCTTTTCTTATTTCTTTACTCCTTTTCTTTTTCTATTTGAATTTCCAGGAAACATTTTCATATGATTTCAAAAGCCATTTGAATTCAAACCTTTTCAGAATTTTGTAGAGTGTAACACTCATATTTCTGGGCATAAAAACATGTGGTCTCTCTGTATTAGCTTGGTCCTATTGATCAAACAAAATAAACAGTGACATAGCACTTGATTTGGTCAAGTTTTGAATTTGGTCTTACATCCATATTTGTTTTGTAAATTTTGGTTTAAGCACTAGCAATCAAACAAAACAATCTGAGAGCAACAAGGTTTGGTTCTTGAACAAATAACCCCTCATTGGAAAGTAGCATTTGATTTAATGTTGTTCACATAAAATCATAGCTCTCAAATTCTATTTTCTTTCAAATGAGTTTGAGTTTTGATCCCTAAATGATATGCATGCATGCATGATATGAAATCTTTGAAAACATGATTTTAGGGATGTTACAAATCTAACCCCCTTAAGGTGAATCTCGCCCTCGAGATTCGGGTTGGCTAGAAAATAGGTGAGGGTGGTGTTTCCGAAGTTCATCTTCTCTTTCCCATGTTGCTTCTTCTTCGGAATGATGGTTCCATTGAACTTTGCAGAACTTGATAGTCTTAGTCCGAGTAACTCTTTCTGCAGTCTCAAGTATCTTGATAGGTTTCTCTTCATAGGTGAGATCACTTTCCAATTGGACCTCTTCCAAAGGTATAGTATCCTTCAAAGAAGTTTCTTCCATTTCTGGATGGCATTTCTTAAGCTGACTCACATGAAACACATTATGAACAGCTGACAAAGACTCTGGCAATTCAATCTCATAAGCTACCTCTCCTTTACGACTCAGAATCTTGAATGGTCCAACATATATTGGTGCCAATTTTCCTTTGACTCCAAATCTCTTCACTCCACGGAGTGGTGACACTCTAAGATAAGCTCTATCACCCACTTCATAGGTGAATTCTCTATGATTAGGATCTGTGTAGCTCTTTTGTCGGGAGTGTGCTATCTTCAACCTGTCCTTAACCAGCTTGACTTTCTCTTCAGCCTCCTTGATGAGTTCTGGTCAAAACAAACTTCTTTCTCCCGCACCATTCCATAGCAATGGGGTGGTACACTTTCTCCCATAGAGAAACTCAAATGGTGCCATCTCAATACTGGCTTGATAGCTGTTATTGTAATAGAATTCTGCGTACGGCAGACTTTCATCCCAACTGGCTCCATAGTCTAGAGCACATGCTCTCAACATATCTTCAAGAATCTGATTAGTCCTTTCTGTCTGTCCATCAGTTTGAGGATGAAATGCAGTGCTGAACTCCAACCTTGTTCCCAATGACTCATGTAGCTGCCTCCAAAAATGAGAAGTGAATTGAGTTCCCCTATCATACACAATACTCTTGGGTACTCCATGTAGACATACAATTCTACTCATATAGATCTTGGCTAACTTAGCACTTGTATAGGTTGTCTTCACAGGTATGAAATGAGCCACTTTAGTTAGGCGATCCACTACTACCCAAATGGAATCATATCCTGACCTGGTCCTTTGGAAATCCGGTGATGAAATCCATACCAATCTTGTCCCATTTCCAATCAGGAATAGGTAGTGGTTGTAACAATCCCGCTGGTTTCTGATGTTCCGCTTTCACTCTACTACTACATCACACAAAGCAATATGTTCAGCGATGTCCTTCTTGAGATTATTCCACCAAAATCTTTCCTTCATATCCATGTACATTTTGGTGTTACCCGGTTGAATAGAATATGGTGAGTTATGTGCTTCCTGTAATATCAGTTTCCGAAGTTCCGGATCTTGCGGAACACAAATACGTTTTCCATGCCATAAAGTACCCTGTTCGTCTTCATGGAATCCTTTGGCTTTTCCCTTGCCAATCTTTTCCTTAATTTCTTCAATTTCCTTATCTGCCTTTTGGGCTTCTTTGATCTTGTCCAACAAAGTGGGTTGAACATCCAAGGACATGAGATGTCCCTCAGGCACAATCTCTAATCTGAGATCTCTAAATTGGGCACACAGATCATCTGGCAATTCTCCCTTAGTAAGGCCATTCACAAAAACTTTACGGCTTAGAGCATCCGCTACAACATTTGCTTTACCGGGGTGGTATTGCAAACTCAAGTCATAGTCCTTGATGAGTTCTAGCCATCTTCTGTCTCATGTTAATTTCCTTCTGGGTGAAGATATACTTCAAACTTTTGTGATCTGTGAACACTTCACATCGCTTTCCCAAAAGATAATGTCTCCATATTTTGAGGGCATGGACAACAGAGGCTAACTCTAAATCATGAGTAGGGTAGTTTACTTCATGATTTTTGAGTAGTCTCGAGGCATAAGCCACAACTTTCCCTTCTTGCATAAGCACTGCACCTAATCCATGATGAGATGCATCACAATACACTTGGAAATCTTTCTCCAAATCTGGCAAACATAAGACTGGTGCTGTCACTAGTCTCTTCTTCAATTCTTGAAAGCTGAGTTCACAACCCTCTGACCAAGCAAATTTCTTGTCTTTCTTTAGCAGTTCTATCATAGGCTTAGCTACCTTGGAGAAATTCTCAATAAATCTTCTGTAATATCCTGCCAAGCCAAGGAAACTACGAACCTCTTTCACTGACTTAGGAGATTCCCATTCAGTTACAGCTGAAACTTTAGCAGGATCAACTGCTACTCCATCTCCTGACACCACGTGTCCAAGAAAACCAACTTCATTTAGCCAAAATTCACACTTGCTGAATTTGGCATACAGCTTATGCTCTCTAAGCTTCTCAAGTATCAAACGCAAATGTCCTTCATGCTCTTCTTTGCTCTTGGAGTAAATCAGAATGTCATCGATGAAAACGACAACAAACTTATCAAGAAACTCCATGAACACCTTTTTCATCATATTCATGAAGTATGCTGGTGCATTGGTCAAACCAAATGGCATCACGGTATACTCATACAATCCATACCTTGTGGTAAAAGTTGTCTTAGGTATGTCTTGTTCCCTTATCTTGAGCTGGAAATAACCTGACCGGAGATCAATCTTTGAGAACACACAAGCTCCTTCTAACTGATCAAACAAGTCATTGATTCTAGGCAAAGGGTATTTGTTCTTGATAGTCACCTCATTGAGTGAACGGTAATCTATGCATAACCTTTGACTTCTATCTTTCTTTTCCACAAACAAAACTGGTGCTCCCCAAGATGAAGAACTTGGTTGGATAAATCTTTTCTGCAACTGTTCTCCAAGTTGTTTCTTGAGTTCTTTCAACTCATCCACTGACATCTTGTACGGTCTCTTTGCTATTGGTCCAGATCCTGGTAGCAAATCAATAAGAAATTCCACATCTCTATCTGGTGGCATTCCCGGCAATTCTTCCGGAAACACATCCGGATACTCACTCACAATGGGCACACTGTCCATGATAACCCCCTTAAGAGAATTTAGCTTACTCCTTTTTGCCTCAAAGTTGGTCTTGAATCTGATCCTCTTATTTTCTGGAGTTGTGAGTGAGACAGTATGATTGGCACAATCTATCAATCCCTTGTGCTTAGCCATCCAGTCCATTCCCAAAATAACATCCAATCCTTGGGAGTTTAGGATTATCAAGTTAACGGGAAACTTATACTTCCCAAACTCTATGACTAGATCATGACATCTCCGCCAGGAGAACTTACTTTTATAGGACACCCAATAGTTTCTACCGGTAGTTCGTTTCTTTCAACAAATGCTCTTGATATGAATGAATGAGATGCACTAGTATCAAAGAGAACAAATGCTGGAATAGAATTGAGTTTGAACTTACCAGCAACAGCATCAGGTTCCTCATAAATTTCCTCCACATTGATGTGGTTCACTTGTCCCTTTTGAAAAGGGTTGGGTTTGTTGGGTCCTTCAACTTTATTTTCTGGGCATTCATTTGCATAATGCCCCATCTTCTTGCACTTGAAACACTCAACCTGACTAATATCCTTCTTGACAGGCTGGCTTCCACTGCCACTTCCACTGTGGTGGCTCTTATATCCACTCTTGTGGTTCTTGTACTTATCATTGTCATGACTGCGATTATGCTTGTTGTCATGATAACAGTTGTGGTTGTGGTGCTTGTTGAACTTCCCATGCTTGTGGGATCCAGAACTTCCACTATCATCATAATGGGAACGCTTGTGAGACGATCCCGAGCTGTGTCCGAGCTGTGTTTGTCAGAGTGCTTTCTCTTCCTGCTTTCCACTTGTTTTATTTTGCTCTCCAAAATAGCAGCCTTGTCACAAAGAGACTGGTATGTGGGAACATAGGCCACAGCTAACTGCAGGTTCAGTTCATCATTCAACCCTTCAAGGAACTTTTCCTTACTCTTAGCATTAGTGTCAACTTCATCCGGTGCATAACGCGCCAGATTGTTGAACTCTTCAATATATTCAGCCACGCTGCGGTGGCGCTGCTTCAAGTTATGGAACTCTTTCTTCTTCAAACTCATCACTCCGGATGAGATGTGAGCAGTACGGAAACCATCTTCAAAGATAGCCCATGTCACATCCTCAATGGGAGTGGTGATCTAGAAGTTATCCCACCAAGTGGTTGCTGGTCCTTCCAATAAGTGAGCTGCAAATCTGACTTTCTCTTCATCAGTACAGCCAATTGTTACTAAGTCCTTGTTCACATAGCATAGCCAATCATTGGCCACCATAGGATCATTAGTTCCTGAGAACTTTGCTGGCCTCAGTCTCAAGAACCTGGTAAGCATGTCAAAACCCGGTGGATTGTTCTGATTGTTGTTATTGTTATTATTGTTGTTGTTGTTGTTGTTGTTGTTCTGATTCTGGAACTCATCATTTGCATCAGCTGAGTCTGAGCTGTCATCATTTGCTGCATCTCAGGAGTGATGTTGTTGTTGTTGGGTTGGGATTGGCACGTCGGGGAGGCATCTGTGGTTTGTTCAATAGAGATAAGAATGAGATACCCATAGATGCTAACATGCACAATACATCACATAAACAATCACCAAACATGCATCATAATAATAAAAGTTCAACAACATAGACAACAAGTTTGCAAAGTAAACACACCAATAGCAAGCCATCCACATGTTGGATGGTCATTGCGACTCAATAATCAAAGACATGATAAATAAAAGTAAATGAGTAGTCATCACTACTCCTCGGCATCAACCTCTTCCTCAACAAATGTAATACCTGCATTCTCCATAGCGGTCTTGTATTCCTCGACATTGGTGGTCAAGGTCTCTACTTTGGCTTTGAGAGCCCTCTTCTGTGAACGAAGCCTCTCAATCACAGTCTGCTGATGCTCGAGCTCGAAGTCTTTGGCCTCCAGTTCTGCAGTCATGTCTCGAATCCTCTTGTTCCTATCTTGGACTCGCTTTTCTTGACTCTTGAAATTTTTGTCCTGACTCTCAAACTTGGCCTCCATCTCCTTGACTATCTCATCTTGCTCCGCGAAGAGCTTGTCCTTCTCACGAAGCTGCACCTGGAGTTCATCATTGCTGAGCATGACGTTGGTCCTATCAGTGTCTATGTGCCTAGGAAGAACCTCTAAGTCCTGGAGGTATAGACGAATTGGCTCTGCTGTCTCCCTCAAAGTATCCTCGAAGTCAATGGCCTCACCATCCTCGTCACGTCTACCGAAGGTGTGGAAGTGAGTACCTCTAACCTGTCGAGAGTGTCTCCCTAACAGACGTCCAATCAAGTCCTGCATGACTACCTCTAGGCCTCTCTCCTTGTCATCATGCATGAGCTTGAAGATGATTGCCTCCGTGGTAGGCTCAGTCTGGCGTCCGGGATGATTTACCTTGAAGCCCCAAAGGTCTTTCCTCTCAAACTTGGTGAGGGGAAGCACCATGATGGTAGGAAGAGGGAGATTGAGCAAACTAGTGAGCTCAATAATACGAGGGCCAAAACGAGTTCCCTTGAACTCTTCAGCCATGCTGATAGTAACATTAGGCATCTATTTAATACGATAGAAAAAGTTAGAATCAACACAATTTAAGACAAATCACAAGACAAGGCATCACATGCATAACTTTGGAAATCAAAACACACAAGTCATGGCATACATGGATCCATTACAAACAACCAAGGTTCAACTTATTTTAAACAACATTTGGAAAATAAAATGATAAGTGTGGTGTTCCAACTAATGCGGTACATTACAATCCCATCTCACTTGCCAAGTTGGCTAACAGGGCATCCCTAGAGGCAATCTGTTTGTCTAGATCACAAGACTCCATTGCTAAGTCTATGATGTACTTCCTTAAGCTTTGGTTGGTAGCCTCTAACTCTTGGGTATGCTTCTTTTCTTCCCTAAGATCATTCTGGGTGTTAAGCATTCTGCACTTGATTCTATCACCAAGTTCTTTGATGTCCCTCCAAGCTGCATCCCTTGCTGAATCAAAGAATGTGGTGTGCATCATTGTGTTGGTGACCATGCAGAATCCTGAGTCCTTGTGGTTGTCTTCCTTGTTTTTATACAAGTGAAGTTGCACCCACCAGTACTCAACTCCTTCATCCATCACAGGAAAACCTTTGTACACAGTTGCACCATGTATTCCCATGGCAACCATGAGGTCCTTGAGAGCCTTGGGGAATTTTGTCTCACACTCCAAAGTCATAGTCATGAGTGGTCCCTTCTTCACGGCTTCATTGATGGAGTTCATCTACAAGTAGAGATGAGAAAGAAGATTATAAAAGTTTACGAGAAGAAAAGACAAGTGTGGAAGTAGTTAAAAAAATTCCTTAGTGGTTTCCAATCCTAGGGTCATAATCCTACAGGCAACACATTGCTCTGATACCATCTGTAAGATCTCTCCTTTGTAAAGTAAAGGATCCCTGTGATTGCAATGCTAGTCCCTGGATCAATGCTAGCATCCACAGTTTAAGATGAAGTACATAGAAACAAAGGTCATTATTACAAATTATTCCAGAGATAAACATAGTCTTTTACAACTCCATGGCCACAGGCCTAATACAAGAGTTCAAATTTATAATAAGACAAAAAAGTCTTCATCTTCATGTGCCACAGGCAAGCATGTTGAGTGTAGACTCATGACTCCTAATCATCATCAGAATAACCTGCAACATCACAAGTTATAGCCACAGTGGGTCAATATATTGGAATAGTATTGGCAAGTGATACCTTAGTAGAATATTGGTGGACTAAATACTATATGCATTTTGGCTAAGTGTAGCTTAGGCTTTCTTTGCTCAAAATAGGTTTTGCCTATCAGTTGAAAACACTAAGTTTTCTTTGATAAAATTCATTCCCAAGGAACCACCAATAGACATTGGGGTCCTTCACCCTTGTTCAACCACAAGTTTTTACTTAGAAATTGGGATGAGGAGATTCTTGATAGCTTCCATGTCTTGATGCTCAAGTTGTCCAATACCAGGGACATGGCTAAGTACTTAGATTCTTCCATCTGCAGAGGTTGTGCACTTTCCCCACAAGACTTGATTTTCACCAAGACAGAACCTTTCAGAAGCCTTCCCTTAGACCAAATGGACGCGTTCCAACCTATCATCCCACTACCACCAACTGTCCAAATGGCTAAGTTATTGCAACCTATGTGATCCAGGCAGATCCCATATTGCCAAGTGTCTGCACCAGAAGCTTCTTAACATTTGGCCTCTCAAATCCCTTTGTTCCTGGGTGGCTTTCCACAAGTGAGATACACAAGGTAAACCATAGAAATGGGCCTTGTGTAACCACTCAACATAACCCATTCTTTCCATTCCATCCAGGTGTTTCATTCACTTAGTTGTTTTATTAAACAAAAACATAGTCCAAAGACTTAGAAATATTTATTCATAGCATGAATATAACCACCCTTGGTTGCTACTAGCTAGGCTAAGCATGGCATTGATAAGACTTAGAAATATTTCTAGCAATTCTACAACTACTAGGATTTCCCAAGCATAGCATATAGATCAAAAATATCCATGCAAGACTAGTAAAATATTTCTAATGCATATTTAAAAATCATAGGAATAAAATAATGAAGCACCACTTGCCTTGGTAGTTTTGACAGTAGCTACAATCCTCACAATCACAATCACTATTTGCACCAAAATCTACACATAAAATGATAGCACCAAATCACATACAAAATAAATACAAGCAAAAATATATGGATGCATGCAATATGATATGTGATGATTTTCTATAATCAACAAGACAAGTGCACAGTACTGATTCATAAACAGGTTCAAAACTTGCCAAACAACCTTTATTCGAACATTAAAACATTTCTCAAATAATTAATATACACAAAATAGGTCTACACATGTTTCTGTAAAAATAACCATTTTAACAGAAACAAAATATTAGACACATTGCATAAATGGAAAGGGATTTCTCTCCTGATTCCATTGATATAAAATTTATCAAATTTGGACGTGGGAATCAAAAGTTATGAATTAAACAAGTTTAAACATCTAATAGATCTAAATTCAGATTTTAAATCAAACTAACAGACACGCGGCGTGTTCCTATTGGTTGGTACCGGTTCGGGCGTATCACGCTTGCGAGCCGCAAGATCTAAGTGACGATGCACGGCTCAGATTAAAACATACCGCTTCGCCCTTTAATCTAATCCTAGCCTCTAGATCTGGATCCAACGATCCTTGTTGCTTTGACCACAGATGGGCGGCGCAATGGCTGCTGGCGGCAGCAAAGGCTCTGCCGGCGATGGATTGGCGATTCTAGCGAGGGCTGGGGACAGTGGTGTTGCTTACCGGCGTCGCAAAGTTGCGAGGAAGCTCGAGGTGCTGCTGGCGTGGACAGGGGCGTGTTGATGTGGCCGTAGGAGCTCGTCGGAGTTGAGCGTAGCGTCGGGTGCTCGGTGACGAAGACGTTGGCGACGCTCTAGATCACCCTAGCATGAACCAGTGGTATCAGGAGGTGCGCAAGACTACGGCGAATACTACTGGATCAAGGAGAAGTCGAGGGGCGGTCGGGCTTTACCTCAATCGCTCGTCAGAGTCGAGCGGCAGTTCTATTGTTTGCGGGCACGAACGGTGACAGCAGCCTGGGTCATGAGAAAGCAAACAAAAGGCATCAGTGAACGCGCAAGGACACTCTGGTCACGCTGGTTTGAACTAGAGACAGGGGGCGGTCGGAGCTCACCGTGATGGCTCGTCGGAGATCGTTGGTGCTGCGGCGGTGTGGGCAAGACTACGGGCAGCTTGGTGGCGTGAAGAGGAAATTGAGTGAGGGGAAATGATCAGCGAGGAGAGGGGGTCTTATAGCTGGAGCGGGGGCGAGAATCTCGCGAGGAAACGCCGGTAATCAAGCCCGCATCAATCGCGGCAGTGATGAGGTAACGGCGGCGTCGACGGGGTCGTGGGGGGTGCGGGGCTGGAGACGATGTTTGCGTGGCGCTTGGGTCCACCAGTCAGCGAGCGCGGGTTCGAGTGGGTGCGCGTGAGAGAGAAAAGGGAAAACCCCGGGTGGGCTTAGTGGGCTGGTTTTGCTGTTGGGCTAGATTAGCAGCGCCGGCCTTTTCTTATTTCTTTACTCCTTTTCTTTTCTATTTGAATTTCTAGGAAACATTTTCATATGATTTCAAAATCCATTTGAATTCAAACCTTTTCAGAATTTTGTAGAGTGTAACACTCATATTTCTGGGCATAAAAACATGTGGTCTCTCTGTATTAGCTTGGTCCTATTGATCAAACAAAATAAACAGTGACATAGCACTTGATTTGGTCAAGTTTTGAATTTGGTCTTAAATCCATATTTGTTTTGTAAATTTTGGTTTAAGCACTAGCAATCAAACAAAGCAATCTGAGAGCAACAAGGTTTGGTTCTTGAACAAATAACCCCTCATTGGAAAGTAGCATTTGATTTAATGTTGTTCACATAAAATCATAGCTCTCAAATTCTATTTTATTTCAAATGAGTTTGAGTTTTGATCCCTAAATGATATGCATGCATGCATGATATGAAATCTTTGAAAACATGATTTTAGGGATGTTACACAAAGTATCACCCTTGAAAGGAATGCAGCGTTTCCAACTCAAAGGAAAGCTTGCGCCTGGATATATTGGACCCTTCAAGATTCTAAGTCGTCGAGGAGAGGTATTGTATCAAATAGAACTGCCTAAAGAGATGTCAGCCGTGCACGATGTGTGTCATGTCTCGTTACTTCGAAATGTCTAGAAGTTCTAGAGACGACAGAAGTTTTCAAGAACAACGATCACAGAGCTATTGAAATCAACCCAGACTTAACCTATCGTGAAGTACCCATTCATATTTTGGAAGAAGCTTTCCGGACTACCCGGACCAGGAGCATCAAGTTTCTCAAGATCCAGTAGAGCAACCATACTGAAGAAGAAGCCACTTGGGTACGCGAAGATTACATGAGGACCGAGTTTCCCAATCTCTTTAGTCCCTAGTCTTTCCTGAATCTCGGGAAGAGATTCTGTTTAAGGGGGGAAGGTTTGTAACACCCCAAAAATATTAATGAGGATCAAATTATAATTAACCAAGATTAGGGTTAACAAAAGCTTTTACTAATTAAATTCAAATATTAATGCTTGTGTGTATGAATGCTTGCAATGCCATGTTTGATTGTTGTAAATGATGAGAAATGGTTTAAAGATCAAAACCATATCATCTAGATCATTTCCAAACTAGATCAAAACAAAATAAATTTTAACTATGAAGCATATGACCTAATGGTCATTTTTGCCAAAGTTAACCACTAGCTCACTTTGAGCATCGCTAGCAAAATATCTCAAACAGAAACTTTTCTATTTCTTTTATCCCCTTGCTAGACCTAGTGACACTAAGCACAATGGAGATTTCCAACCTTGCAGAAACATTTTCAAATCCTTTTGAGAGACAATTCAAAATTGAATCTATCTTATGTATCAAGATAGCCATTTTTGGAAAAACACCTCAAACCTTCACCACTTAGCAAACCATTGCATCCATAGACTACCAATATTAGTACCAGAACACCCACCAAAAATCACTGAAAAATGTGATGGTTTAGTTCTTGCGGCCATTAGATCGAACACCTGGTGATCACAGTACAAACTCAACCACTATAAACTGTTTTGATCAAACCTTGGATCATATTTGTGACCTCACCGAGCTCACACGGCATGCCCTTAACTCCCCTAGTACCAACCCGTGCAAAGGAGCTCTCTCACTCGATCAATTGAGCAGTGCAAAATCGTACCCGAGCTCATTGTGCAACCCCGACACGGACACACGCCGCCACAGACCGCGCCGCCCTCACCCATGATGTCTAGGAGGTATCCCTGACCTCACCGCCTCTGCCTGTGCACGCCTCGACCAAAGACCGCTCGAGGAGACGCCAGCAAAGTTGTGCCATTTAACACCATACCATGCCGGTCACCGCGCCAGAGCACCGAGCAATCCTGCGCGCACACGTCGTGTCTCGCTCTCACCTTGTGCCATTACGTTCGCCATGACTCCAGCAAGCGCCCAGACATGCCCGTTTGACCGCGCGATCGCCGTGACCACCGTACGCCGTGACGAATGTCGCCGGTAC
Organism: Avena sativa; assembly: GCA_916181665.1. NCBI lineage: Eukaryota > Viridiplantae > Streptophyta > Magnoliopsida > Poales > Poaceae > Avena > Avena sativa. Next base: position 176,448,620 of record OV702284.1, on the reverse strand, counting down.
TTCCGCAGAGCATGGATGATCTAGAACGATTTAGACCACGCCTCTCCATGCCACTGTGTGTATGACGATCGCCCTTAAGCACCGCGTCGATCTATACCCTTGGCCATTACTATAGCTCACTATAACTGCGTCTCCGGCGAGCCCGAGCCATGCCGCCATGCCCCCTTCACCACAGTATAAATAGAGCCTTCCCCCTACCTAAAAACACACACCAGTCCACTCCTCTCTCACCCAGGAACCTCTTTGACCCAACCCTAGAGCAAGGCTAGCACCACCCCACCGGAATTTCATCGGAGTTTGCCGCTACAGTGAAGAAAGGGAACCAGCGCTAGGAGCCGCCCTAGGAGCTGCCGCGACCACCATTCGAACCGCCGTCGTTGACTCATTCGTTCACCCCCATCGCCTGACCTAGATGGAGCCCTGGTAAGCCCCCGACGACCCTCGCCATAGAGCTAGGGTTCTGTCTCGCGTGAGCCCTACGACGGAGACGATGACGCTCGGCCGTTGATCATGCTCTAATCCTAAGGCCTAGATTAGCTAATACTGCTTTGTGTTAGATGAGCCACTGACAGGTGGGACCAGCCCCAGAGAAGCCCGCTACACACGCGTTGCATAGTTGGACCAGCCCATTAGCATTCCCGCGCGTAGCCCATCGATTCAAATTTAGATTTGTCTTTTATTTGAAAATCCCATATTGTAGGTAACTTTAAAAATCAATTTAGGAAGATTTACTGAACCAAATTGAATGAATCTAATTTTGTTTGAAAGTATATGAATATCTCTAATCACTCCCATTGGATTCAAACAGTTTTAAACTATAGATCACCCTTGGTAAAAATAGCAAGACAATAGCTTTTGCAACTTCAAACATTTTTCAAAATTCAACCATAAGTGATTTTGAGTTGATTCCAACTCTCAAAAATCAGATTTGACAAGACCTATCTGAATACGTAAAAATATACATACTTACATACAGTAGTCCTGTACCAAATTAAAGAATGGGTTTATAGTCATTTCTAGTCCCTAAAATATTATTAAATAGTAGTGTTAAGCTTTGTAAATTAGGCCAACCACTTTAAATCACATTCTGAAGTATTATAATATGTGGTGATGACATGTTTCAATATGATTCCATATTTGAATTGGAGAATATTAAATCTTAAGTAACTTTTCAATGAGTAGAAATTACTTTTTAAAAATAAGATAAATAAAATCTTGCCACCCCCTTTTCTTGTAAGGATAGAGATGATGCTAGATCATCTAGCGTGGACCTCTGTGTGATAAATAGAAGTAGTTAAGTATTGTTTGGTGATTGTGTACCTCGTATTTATGTATAGACGCTAGTGTCAATCTGGGCTACGAGGAGGAAGAATTCTACGAAGACGAGGAAGATAACTTCGACCACCTTACCAACCAAGGCAAGCTATACTAAGCATACTAGACCATGCAAGACTTATTATGCTTACCTTTAGGATATCATGATTGAGCATACCATTTTCCCAGTTTTACTTGCAAGACTTTCCTTTTCTTTCTTTTATTAAAGTTGTTCAAGTAGTAATTAATTGGTGACTCGTGGAAGATTAAGAAGGATGCCATCAAGAGCTTAGAACTTGGTGTAGGTAGTTACACTAGTTTGGTACCCCTCAGATAGTGACACCCCCATTTATAGAAGCTAGTGCTAAATGAATCTTGATCACTATAGATGGGAACAAATGATTATGAAAACCTTGGAATGAAGGATCATTCTATTGAAATGTTTTGACATGTGTTATGGACACAATGACTTGAAGATGATGACAAGCGAAGAATGTGACTTGACTTTGATAAGAACTGATGGTTGGGTAAGGATGCGATACCATTCCAATTTTACCGTACAACCATAATACCCGAATTTGGGTAGGGCTTGACTGGAAGTTTATGTGTCTTAGTATGGGTTCCATCGCAGAACAAGGTGAGCTAAGGCTATCTTGTGAATGTGACTGTCCACCTATGCAGTTCCCAAGATGACAGATGGTCATGGTTGGGAGGCCAAACTCATAGGGGAGGTTCCTATACTAGGGTGTGTAATTGAAAGGTTAGGATTGATTATCCGCATACCAAGTATGATGATTCAGGATTATTCCTAACAGATGTATCGAATGTTGTGGTGAAAGTGTACCCCCTCTGCAGAGTGTTAAACTATTTGAATAGCCGCGTCCGCGATTATGGACAGTTGGATGGCCATACTGTTCCGTTGTCAGATGTTTTCCAAAAGGACTCGTGGCCTGAATCATGACTTTAACTTGACCCCACAAGTGGTGGTGATGAAGCCAGGTTCCCATTTAAGTAATCTAGACAACTAAAGTTAGGAATTTACCACTAAGTACCTGTGAAAAAAAATTGGTTTGTGAAAAACAAAACTAGAGCTTAGGATTCCTATCAGACTGGTCTTATTGTTTAGTAATAGTTTGCGAGTACTTCAAAGTACTCATGGCTTTGTCCCTGGCTATTCCCATGGCCAAACTATGAAGGAGACTACGAGGAGGATGGACAACAGGACGCTTACGGTAACTAGGATCATCTACCATCATCAGCATTACATGTGACCCTAAAGATGGAGCCTCGACTATGCTATTAATAGTTTTATTTCCGCTGCTTTGATTGTAATCAGACCTGATCATGAGATCAACTATTTGTAAGACTATTATGGTTTGTAATGGATGATGTACTGTTCTACCAATCTATTATGTCTCGCAAAAATGGTAATCATGGGATTGAGATATACGTCATAACAGGCATCTAGGATTAAAAATCCGGGTGTTGAAATTTCCAATCCGAAAGGTGCCATCTACTATTGTTTAATCGTCATAGCTTAAGTGCTACAAAATGTAAAAAACTTCCATCTGGACATACACGAGTAGTCATGATGTGGCCAACTAATGCACATGTAACCTTCAGTTGATGGCTCTGCTAGTGCTCCGTGATGCGATCTTCCTTCTCCTTGGTGGCCCTGAGGTGTACTCGATGGCACTGATCTCTAAAGGTAAATACTACAAAGAGAACTAATATAACCTGTTAGGGGTGACCCCTTAGGGTGGCCCGATCTTTCACGAATCCCATGGAAATCAAGGTGGAAGCTAGTGGAAGGAGGAGATGAATGGAATCCACGAACTCACACACGAAGAACTCGATGAACACACACACATGAAAACACGATACAAGCCGGTAGCTCACGCCGATGGAAACCGGTCCAACACAATCCCTAGGATCGGCGTTGGGCAAGACACTCTCCCACGGCCAACAACGGGGGTGAGAGGCTTGATGAGATCTTGACTACTTCGAGACGAGACACCAAACTCCAAGGACTTGTACAACTTGAACGCACGAGGCAAAATCCAAGAGGCGGGGATAATTGGTGCTCCTTGTCAAGGAGCATGACACTAGCAATTGATAGATCCTCAAGGGGTGTCTTCAATTACCATTATCCAAGTCTAAGCATTACATAGTGGGTGGGGGCTATTTATAGACCAGTCACATAAACAGGGGTAGTTTGAGAACGAAACGGGAAAATATAATAAAGGGCTACAAGGTGTTGGGCCGAGTTGGCGCGAGCCGGTTCAGGGGAGACCGGTAGTGCCGGGCACGGGACCGGTAGTACCGGTCATAACCGGTAGTACCGCTCTAGTACCGGTAGTACCGATTGCGGTCCTGGAGCTTCAGTTGGGGTCGTCAGTAGTGAGCGGTAGCAGAGGCGGTAGTACCGCTGACCGGTAGTACCGGTTCATGTGTCCGGTAGTACTGCCAAGGTCTAGGGCTTGGATGGGTTCCTTCTGGAGTGCGCGGTAATAGGGACCGATAGTGCCGCTCGCACCGGTAGTACCGGTTGTAGGATCCGGTAGTACCGTTGGGGCCTGGATGTTGTTGGTCTCTTTCGTCGTGGTTGCTCCGTTCCATGGGTCCTTCTCTTCATACCTGAGGATGCAAAGAGTCGGCGTATGAAGTAGCAAGCCATCCAGAGGAGTATTGAAATCGCACGAGGAAAGGAGCGAGTTAACCTTGGCTTGTAGGAGTTTGGCTCGAGCGCGGGTCATTGGTCCACTTGGGGTACTAGTAGGCAGGGATGTAGAAGTGTCCGTAGGACGGGCTACATCAGCTTGCCCCCTTGGGAAAGAGTCGTCCTTGACTCTTCAACCTTCTCAACTTCATCTTCTCCATGGAATGGTGAAAGGTCCTTGACATTGAATGTCGGGCTCACAAGGTACTTTGATATTGGGATGTTGATGATGTAGGCGTTGTTGTTGATCCTCTTGAGGACTTTGAACGGTCCATCACCTCTTGGCTTGAGCTTGGAGTCGCGATCCTTGGGGAAGCGGTCTTTACTCAAGTGTATCCACACAAGGTTGCCTTCTTCGAAGATCATCTCTTTCTTGTTTTTGTTTATCCTTGATGCTTGGCGAAGGACTTGTTGCTCGATCGTATCTCTTGTGTCTTCATGGAGTTTTTTCATTGCTTGGGCACGCTTGTCGACGTCCATGTTGGTGTGGTCACGGAGAGGAAGAGGTAGGATGTCGAGCGCGGTGAGAGGCTCGAATCCATAGACGATCATAAACGGGCTCCTCATGGTGGTGGAGTGTTTTGCGCGGTTGTAGGCGAACTCGGCATGGGGAATGCATTCTTCCCAATCCTTAAGGTTCTTCTTGATCAACACGCGGAGTAGTGTTCCGAGGCTCCGGTTGACAACCCGGTTTGTCCATCAGTTTGGGGATGTGATGCGGACGAGAATAGCAGCTTGATGTCGAGCTTGGCCATGCGTGTCTTCCAAAAGTAGCTCATGAACTTGACGTCACGGTCGGAAATGATCGTTTGAGGCACACCGTGTATCCGAATTATCTCCCTGGAAAATAGATTTGCTACATGTGAAGCATCATCGGTCTTATGACACGGAATGAAGTGTGCCATTTTGGAAAAACGATCCACTACAACAAATATAGAATCGTGGCCATGTTTAGATCTAGGTAACCCTAACACAAATTCCATGCTAATTTCTAACCAAGGTGCATGAGGAATAGGCAATGTCATATAAAGACCAAAAGGGTTAGACTTAGACTTAGCTTGGGCACATGTCGTGCATCGTTGGACGTGGCGCTCCATGTCGCGCTTCATCTTTGGCCAAAAGTAGTGAGTGGAGAGCATGTCATATGTCTTGTCACGACCAAAGTGACCCATAAGGCCTCCACCATGGGACTCTTGAAGAAGCAAAATTTGGAGAGACGACTTCGAAATGCAAAGCTTGTTTTGTTTGAATAGAAAACCCTTATGCAAATAGAAATCATCAACCCCTTTGTCTATTGAACACTTTGCAAAAATTGATCCAAAGAATGGGTCGGAAACGTACAAAGATTTGATGTCTTCAAGACCCAAAACATTTACTTTGAGTCGCGTAAGAAGGCTTGTATTTTTGCGAGACAAAGCATCCGCTGCTACATTTTCTTTGCCCTTCTTGTACTTGACAATGTATGGGAAAGACTCCATGAACTCAACCCACTTGGCGTGCATTTTTCTCAAATTGGCTTGACCCTTAAGATACTTTAACGACTCATGGTCGGAATGTATGATAAATTCTTTGGGCCAAAGGTAGTGTTGTCACACTTGAAGGACACGAACTAAGGCAAAAAGCTCTTTGTCATAAATTGGATAGTTAAGGCGTGTGCCATCAAGTTTCTCGCTATGGTATGCAATAGGACGCCCATTTTTCATAAGTAAGCCTCCAATGCCAATACCACTAGCGTCACACCCGATCTCAAAAGTTTTTGTGAAATCCGGTAAAGCGAGGAGTGGTGCTTCGGTGAGCCTATTTTTGTGCTCATCAAATGCTTTTTGTTGTGCTTTTCCCCAAACGAATGCGACATTTTTCTTGGTCAACTCGTTGAGAGGGCAAGCAATGGTAGAAAAATCTTTCACAAAGCGACGGTAGAAACCACCCAACCCATGAAAACTACGAAGTTCACTAACATTGGTAGGGATGGGCCAATCTCGTATGTCTTTAACTTTTGAGACATCAACTTCAATGCCATTAGAAGAAACAAGAAAACCAAGGAAAATCAGTTTGTCTTTCACAAAAGTACACTTTGGGAGATTAGCGTATAGCTTTTCATGACGAAGGATTTGAAGGACCTCCTTAACATGTGTAACATGCTCCTCTAGTGACTTTCTATAGACAACAATATCATCAAAGTAAACAACAACATTCTTGCCAATGAGAGATCTCAAGATATGGTTCATAAGGCGCATGAAGGTGGATGGGTCATTAGATAAGCCAAAAGGCATAACCAACCATTCATAGAGACCAAGTTTGGTATTGAATGCAGTTTTCCACTCATCACCCTCGGCCATGCGTATTTGATGGTAACCACTACAAAGATCAATTTTCGAAAATATAGTGGCTCCACACAACTCATCAAGAATGTCATCAAGGCGCGATATAGGATGTCGATAACGCACGGTTATAGCATTGATTGGACAGCAGTCCATGCATAACCGCAACGTATCATCCTTCTTTGGGACAAGAATCACGGGTACCGCGCTTGGGCTAGTGCTTACTTGGATCAAACCTTTGGAGAAGAGTTGGTTGATTTGTCGTTATATCTCCTTCGTCTCTTTCGGGTTCGTGCTGTAGGCGGCGCGGTTTGGAAGGGGTGCGCCGGGTATGAGGTCGATGCGGTGTTCGATTCCATGAAGAGGGGGTAGTCCATGAGGAAGCTCTTCGGGGAACACATCTTGGAATTCTTGCAAAATAGTCATCAAAGAAGGAGGAACATTTGTCAAGTCATTAGTTCCTTGTGCTAGGCCCTTGCATATAAGGACATAGTGCAAGATGGATGGGTTGTTCCTCACTTCTCTCATCTCACTTTTTGTGGCAAGAAGAACACTCTTAGTTTTTCCACTCGAGTTTGGCTTGTGGCTCTCACTCACTATGGTGTGGTTATCTCGCTCACCGCTCTTCTCACAAGATGGTCTTGTGATTTGCACCCTCGCTAAAGCTTGTGCATTGTCCGCAATTATTTGTCTAGGAGTCATTAGTTCCAAAACACAAGTCTTGTCAAGCCATTTGAAGGTATAAGCGTTTGTGTGACCATCATGCAAAGCACGCTTGTCATATTGCCACGGCCTACCTAGCAACATGTGGCAACCCGTCATGGGGACCACATCACACTCCACTGTGTCTCTGTATGGTCCAATTGCGAAAGTTACCGAGACTGTGTGCTTGATCTTGACGGACCTTTGGTCACTTAGCCATTGTATATGGTAGGGATGCTTGTGTGGATGGAGGGTGAGGTTGAGATTCTCACAAAATTCTGTGCTTGCAAGATTGTGGCAACTCCCTCCATCGATGACAACTTTAATGGACTTCCCATTGATACCGGCACGAGTTTGAAAGATGTTTGATCTTTGGTCTTCATTCTCATTGACTTGAGTATTTAAGACCCTTGTGACCACAAGCGATGGACTTGCGTCATGTTCACACACAAGTAGTTCTTGGTCATCTTCCAAATGTTGCCTAGCCAATGCTTCCTTGACCCTTGCATCAAACTCATCTTCACTCAAGTATTCTTCATCGCCATTATCGTGGATGAACAAAACTTTCTTGTTTCCACATGTGGTCGACTTGTGTCATTTGCCTCCACACTTGTAGCATTCACCATTGAATGGTTGATCGTCCTTCGTGTATTTGCCACTTGTGGGTGGTTTTCCTTGAGGAAGTATTGGATTGAAGGGAAGCTTGGTGGTACTTGAGGAGCTTCCTGGGGTTGTTGATGTAGTGGTTGGCACTTGCTTGTAGGTGAAGTACGTCTTTCGCTTGTTGTACTTGATGTCCTCTTGCACTTGACGTTCGGCTTTTGTTGCTATGTGCACAAGATCAACCATGTTGTTGTACTTTTGGAACTCGGTGATGCGCTTGATTTGGTGGTTCAAGCCATTGAGGAAACGTGCCATTGTTTGCTCATCACGCTCTTCAATGTTTGCACGGATCATGTTGAGCTCCATTTTCTTGAAGTACTCTTCCACGGTCTTTGTCCCTTGACTAAGCATTTGAAGCTTGTTGAATAGGTCACGTTTTTAGTGCGAAAGAACAAAGCGGGATCTCATATGAGCCTTCATATCATGCCAAGTGGTGATTGGAGGCTCTTCTTTTGCTTCACGAGCGAGTTGGACTTGTTCCCACCAAAGGTTGGCATAGTCATCAAAATCTAGGGACGCCATGGCCATCATCTTCTCATTGCTATAGTTCTGCATGCGGAAGATCTTGTAAACCTTGAGTTCCCACGAGAGATATTCTTTGGGTTCATTGGAACCGGTGAACTTGGGCATGCTGAATTTGAGATTGCCGAAAGTTTCTTCTTCATTGTGGTTCTGATATCGGTGGTTACCATGATGTTGGTGGACATCTTCATCATCCGAGCTCTCAAGTCTTTCTTGGTGATGACGGCGTTGCCCTTGCGGTTGTTGTGGTGCCGCATTTGGTGGTGGAACTTGGTCCTCATGACAAGATTAGGGAGCTTCTCGTGTCCTTGGTGCGATTGATGATGAGGAGGAGGCGCTTGGTCCTCACGATGAGCTTGGGGAGCTTGCTCTTGTTCTTGGCAGAGTTGATGACGAGGAGGGCGGCGTGTAACATCCCAGATCCTATATTAGGATGTTATTAGTTCCATGCATCATCCTTGCATCATTGCATCCTACATTTGAAAATTGCAATAAGAATCCTAACACCTAAACCTATTAAAAACCCTACTAATTATTTCCATAAGTGAGCACCTTGTTGTAGTAAGTTGACCCTTCAATATAAACTTTGTAAAAACAGTAAACTATGGTCCTATGTTAACCACCTTATTTTTACAAAAATTTGGAAACAAGTTTCAACATTTTTGGACTTGTCTTGCAAAAGTTATTTGAGTTTTACCAAACCAGAAATTGAAAAATGATAAAAGAGAAAAAAAACAGAAGCAGTGGCTAACCTAGCTAGGCCGCAGCGCAGCCCACCAGCGCCCGCGCGGCAGCCAGCTTGCCGCGTCAGCCTCCGCAACCCGCCACCGGCCCACTCGCACCGTCGCCACCTGCCGCACCCGCTGACCGCCCTGGCCCACCGGTCATCACCTTCCTCCCCACGGAGACCGCGCGCCGCCGTGAGGTGGTCGGACTCCGACCGCAACGGAGACGATTCCGTGTCCCTAATGCCAAGGCTTCCGTCTACTTAAACCCCGCCACCCTCAAATCGCCCCGCTCGATTCCTTCTTGCAAACAAACCCTAGCCGTCGTCGAATCGCACCGCCGCCGTCGGGTCAACCTCGCCGAAGACGGTTCGAAGCCCTCCCTTGCTCCTTCCTCTCTCTGGAGATTCACCATCCACCCCTGATTCTATCCGCGTACTTTTCCCCTTCTCTCTCGCAGGAACTTGCCCGCGATTGCACGCCGGAGCATCGCCGAAGACGAGGAGAACAGCAGGTCATCGCTGACAGCCGAGGAAGCGAGGGGAGACGACAAGGACGCGAGCGTGACCGCGAGAGCCAGGCGAACCTCGTCGACCTCGCCGCGGTTCCAGGGACCCGCCGGAGCGCCGCCACCGTCGACCACTGACGCCACCGCCGCCCGCGCCGCCGTCACAACCTTGTAAGTCGCCGCCGCCCTCCTGACCGTCGGATTGAGGTTGAACGCGTAGGATTAGATGAGTACCTAAGGGGTATCGGCAAATAGCGGCTTGCCACGTGGCCACGCGCGTCAGCACGCACGCGCCAGCTCTGCGTCGCTCCAGCTGGACCAACCAGACGCTGACACCTGGCTAGGTTTTAAGTGAAGCTAGATCTGTTTGCAGATTTGGAATTCAAACTTGCAAAAATCATATAAAATCAAATATTTATCCAAATCTAGCTTGTAATATACCGTTGGATTCCTAATTTTATGTAGAATCCAAATATGTAATAATATTGCAGGTTTGCAGTAATGTTTTAGGTGTAGATTTTAATCATTAGATTAGAGAGTTTAATCTATAGAAAAATAATTAAAATTCTATCCTATTTGATTCTTGTTGCTATAAATTTGTTTCCACAATACCTACTGATCCAAATCATTAAGCTTTGCTTAAGATCATTAGATCTAGTTTGGGGCTAATTAGATGGTTTGATCTTCTTATAATCCCAGGATTTGTTTTAGTGACTCTATTAGATCTAAACCCTTGGGAAAATCAATCCTAGTGACACCCTTACACTATCACAGCACAAACTTGCTACCTTGATCAATTTAACCAACCTTGCATAAAATACCATGTTGCATGCATGCATGATATTCTTTGTGATATGCTTAGAGCAAGTTGTGATCAGATCTATGTTTGTGATTCGTTAGATTGCTCGGAGTGCGCTAAGGAGTGCTATTGTGTAGAGTGCTGCTCGGATCAAGGCAAGTTACACCACTTGTTCATAACTTTTGTCCCAGTTTTGATTCTATGCATGTGATCTTCAAAATTCCGTAGTATGCATGTGTAGGATGATCTAGTAGAATTTTCCTTAGTATTATTTTGCAAGTGCGATGATTTGTAGTATGCCATGAGTAGCTCTATACTTAGGATTTCCCATCCTAATAGGTTACCCCTGTTTTTGCTAAGTATTGCTTGCTATGCTATATATACAAAGTACCGTTGGGGGGTTCGAAAGACAATGAATTTTTCTAAGTATAAAGGCTCTCTAGAGCAAACTTTCTTCTCAAATCCACTTCAAAATAAAACTAAGTTTTCTTCTGGGCGGAATGGTTGTCGGGTCAACGAGTGTGATTTTTGGTGGAGGACGGCCGCCCAGGAATCAAAGAAGTCTGCCATGTTTCAGAATTCAGAAGCTTCCAGTGCAACCACAATACATTATGGGTTATGTCTTGGCCTAGTACTTAGTGGGAAACCTCACCTGGGTACCAACAATTGGTGGTTCTTGGCACGGTTGGATCCAGAAGGTAGAGGGGCTACTAAGGGAAAGCCTCGCCATGGTCTTGTCTGTTAAAGGACTTGATCGTGGATTGTGGGTAAAGTGCACAAACTCTCGAGAGTATTGCAATCTGATCGATCAGCCGTGTTCACGGTAACAGAACAACAATGAGCGTCTGAAGGACGGAGCCTCTGAAGGATCTTCCTCTCTCTTTTCTAAAAACGAAGTTTTGAAACCCCATGGCGTGCGTAATATCGCTAATGGGTGGGAATTTGGGGAACTTGGTGTGTAATATCCAAGTGACGCTTGGTGCGTAATATCCAAGTGTTTGGTTGTTTGGACACTTGGTGCGTAATATCCTCGTGTGCCACTCGACCTTATTTTATCTAAGCAAATGTTTACAAAGTAGGGCAATCTTCTATTCTTCTCTCTACTTAAGAAAACTAGCTTTGAGCAAATGAACTCTACAGCCTATACCAGCCTTGCATGTAGAGATAGCCTTTTCTCTCCTTGGTGTAATTTGCCAATACATTCAAAGTATTGACCCAACTTGTTGGCTGCACGTCTTATGTGCAGAATCCAAAGATTGAAAGGTGCATAGGGATCGCGGGTCTACACTCGACAAGCCTGGGGCATTGATGGACTCATGCTGCTTTTATGTTTCCGCTGTTATTTGAGCTAGCATAATGCTAATCAATTTTTGTAATAATTTCATACTCTGGATTCTCCGTGTAATAAAGACTTTGTGTTTTACATGATATTTCATCGACTGTGAGTGCTAGCTATTGATCCAGGGACTAGCATGTTAATCACAGGGACTTAGGATCCTTACCGATCTGAGGTCACTACAGATGGTATCAGAGCACATCGTTGCCTGTAGGACGTGACCCTAGGATTGGAACCACCTCTAACTTTAGTGCCTTACTTGTTTTCCTACTAAGTTATTTTCCGCACATCTAGTATCTGCTTTCCTCTACTTGTTTAAGTATCTAACCCTCATTCTTCTAACTCAAAGATGACAAGCTTCCTCTACGACACCGTCGCGGACATCGAGCCCCTTCGCTTTGGAGGATGCCTCATGGACCTACTCACACGTTTGGACCTTCCTATCCCAACAATCCAGGGGAGCACAATGAAGAAACTCCACAAGGACGGCTGTTGGGGAGTCAAGGTCATCCAGCCAGGAAAAGAGCGAGGCAAGAACCCGGAGGAAGACATAGCAATCCACATTGTTAGCGATTCCAAGGAGAAGGCCCTTAGCATTAGCTTGCAGCAACTCATTGGTCGCCTATGTGGACGTCATCATGAAGCTCTCCAAGGACACTACGGCGGCCTCTTTGGAAGACGAGATGAGGAAGGAATTCCCATGGAGTTAACCTTTGAGGAAAGAACTTCTACCAAGCGCCGAAGAACACAATATCAAGACTTGGAGTGCCACATCCATGACCTTGAGAAGGGTACCTTCCTCGAGATGTTGAAGAACGACGAGCTATGGGCCCTCATCAAGGAGAAGGAAGAAATGATCAAGCAGCAGGAGGAGGCAATGAAGCTCCAAGAGATAAAATTCCAGGACCAAGAGAAGAAGTTCGCTAACCAAGAGAAGAGGGTGATAAATAAAAACAAGAGAATTAGGGAACTCAAACAGAAGATCGATGGAGATGAAGTGCAAACTGAAGGCGTTTGCAAGATAATCAATGATGTGCGTACTTCCAAGAGGGACTTGGCAAAGCAACTTGAAGCCGCAATGAAGTCAAGTTTAGTGGAAGAGCTACAAAGCGAGAAGGAGGGACTTCAGGAGCAGCTGGAAGCCACTACCAAGAAGCTACAGGATGAGATAAAGGACCTCCAAGAGAAGCTTGAAGCCACCACAAAGGAGATGGAGTTGTACAAGACAACTCTAGAGCAAGAAGGCTACTCGTTCGAGGACGAGGAAGAGGAAGGTGTGGAAGATGTGTAATAGTTGGACCACCTTTAATTCTATAGTAGAACGTTATTCGCAAATGTAATAAATACCAAGACAAGTTTGGTTTAGTTAAACTTGGTTGTTTCCTGTGTTAAATCTGTGTTGTTATGTCTTGTGTGCCTTGTGTGCTTGGTGTGTTTTTCATAAGGGTAGGAGTTTACTACTTAGTCTTTCTGTCTATTTCTTAACTATTCTCTTAAACCCCACAGATACCGCCAAGACGTGCGAACCCCGAAATCCCGCCAGAAATAGCAGAACTTTTGGCCACTCAGAACCAGCTGATCCAACTGCTCACTCAGAACATGCAAAACAACAACAACAATAACCCACCACCACCACCACCTCCGCCACCTCCTCAACAGGATCGCTTGACTCGGTTTTTGAGGGTGAACCCACCTACCTTCACTAGCAGCACTGAACCAATCATCGCTGATGACTGGCTGCGTACGATCAACAAGAAGCTAGACACCGTGCAAGCTGTCGGAGACGTCAGGGTGCGTTATGCCGCACACCAGCTTGAAGGACCTGCTGCAGAATGGTGGGATAACTACCAAGTCACCCACCCGGATATTGATGCTATCACTTGGGAACAGTTTGAGTTAGCTTTTCGCACTCATCATGTGGCTGCTGGTGTCATGACTCTAAAGAGACGCGAGTTTCGCGACCTACACCAGCTGCACCGTTCTGTCACCGAGTATGGAGAGCTTTTCAATAAGCTAGCCCGTTATGCACCCGATGATGTTTCCACTGATGCCAAGAGACAGGAGGAGTTCTTAAGAGGGCTCAATGATGAGATATCCATTCAGCTTGTGGCTCAGAAATTTTACAACTTTCAGGAACTCCTGGACAGAGCCATTGTGGTTGAATCAAAAAGGAAGAGCATAGAAAACCGCAAGAGGAAGTCTAATCCTCACAAGCACTCTGTTCCGTATTAGAAGCAGCGCAACTCTTCGCCTCCACCTTATAACAATAATGGCCACAACTATAATGGTCATAACCATGGTGGCCACAAACACAATGGGCATAAGAACCGCAATGGGAATGGCAGCAATGGAAAGGATCTCAGTGAGGTGACATGCTTTAAGTGCAACAAGATAGGGCACTATGCAACCTCTTGCCCCAAGAGGAAGAATGGCAATGGCAATGGGAATGGTAATGGACACAACCATGGCAATGGAAACGGGAAGAAGCCAAATCCGTTTGTCAAAGCCACGGTGAATCATGTTTCTATGGAGGATGCTTGTGATGCGCCAGACTCTGTAGTTGGTAAGTTCAAACTCAATTCTATTCCCGCAGTTGTTCTTTTTGATACCGGTGCATCGCATTCATTCATATCAAGGGTATTTGTGGATAGAGGCAAGATACCAACAGAGACTATAAACTTTCCTTTAAGGGTAAGTTCTCCTGGGGGAGAAATAGTGGCAAACTCCGGTTGCCGGGAATTAGAACTAAGGATTGGGACACATATTTTTCCCACCAGTCTAGTAGTTCTAGAATCACAAGGATTAGACATAATCTTGGGCATGAATTGGATGACCGAATATGAAGGACTCATAGATTGTGCCAAGAGAACTGTCATGCTCACAACACCGGAAGGGAAAAGGATTCATATCAAGTCGAATTTCGCACTTAAAGAAGTCATGGTGAACTCTCTTAAGGGGGTTAGCTTGGAGGAGGTACCTATTGTAAAGGAATACCCAGATGTCTTCCCGGAGGAACTACCAGGAATGATATCGAGTTCCTCATTGACTTGATGCCAGGCACGGGGCCAATAGCTAAGAGACCATACAAGATGGATGTCGACGAGTTAAAGGAACTCAAGAAACAGCTTAGGGAACAGTTGGACAAGGGGTTCATTCAACCCAGCACGTCGTCTTGGGGAGCACCCGTCCTATTTGTGGAAAAGAAGGATAAGACCAAGAGGCTGGTTGTGGACTACCGCTCGTTGAACGAAGTGACGATTAAGAATAAGTATCCTCTGCCCAACATCAGTGACCTGTTTGACCAGTTAAAAGGAGCCAGTGTGTTCTCGAAGATCGATCTGCGATCAGGCTATTTTCAGCTGAAGATTCGAGAACAGGATGTGCCCAAAACAGCATTCACCACAAGATACGGATTGTATGAGTACATCGTAATGTCGTTTGGTCTGACCAATGCCCCAGCATACTTCATGACCATGATGAACAAGGTGTTCATGGAATACTTGGACAAGTTTATCGTAGTATTCATAGATGATATACTCATATACTCTAAGGATGAGAAGGAACATGAGAAACATCTGCGCCTTATTATGGAGAAACTAAGAGAACACAAGTTGTATGCCAAATTCAGCAAGTGCGAGTTCTGGTTAAAGGAAGTGGGATTCCTTGGTCATGTTGTGTCAGCTAAAGGAGTTGCCGTAGATCCTAGCAAGGTAGCTTCCGTGACGGAATGGGAGTCACCCAAGAATGTGGGAGATATTAGAAGTTTCTTGGGCCTCGCAGGATATTACCGGAGGTTCATCGAAAACTTTTCCAAGATAGCAAAACCCATGACGGAACTATCAAAGAAGGAAAAGAAATTCCTATGGACCGAGGCATGTGAAGCAAGCTTTCAAGAGTTGAAGAAATGCCTTGTAACGGCACCAGTTCTGTGTCTGCCTGATATCCAGAAGGATTTTCAAGTCAATTGTGACGCTTCTCGACAAGGACTTGGAAGTGTATTGATGCAGGATGGGAAAGTGGTATCCTATGCCTCCCGACAACTTAAGAACCACGAACACAATTATCCCACACACGATTTGGAACTTGCATCTGTGGTTCATGCACTCAAGGTATGGAGACACTACCTCATGGGCAAACATTATGATGTGTTCACAGATCACAAGAGTTTGAAGTACATCTTCACCCAAAAGGAGTTGAATATGAGACAAAGAAGATGGCTTGAGTTAATTAAGGATTATGACTTGGATTTACAATACCACCCCGGAAAGGCAAACGTGGTGGCTGATGCCTTAAGTCGTAAGGTGTATGTGAATGGACTTACCGCAGGGGAACTTCCAGAGGATTTATGCAAGCAATTCAGGGATCTCAGGTTGGAGATAGTCCCGAAAGGACACGTAGCGACTATGGAAATAGTGTCCACCTTCCAAGAAAGGATCCAAGAAACACAAAAGGGGGATAAAGAGTTGGAAGAAGTAAGAGTCAGGATAAGTGAAGGAAAGACTAAAGAATTTCGTCTGGACGAACAAGGAACCCTCTGGTATGGGAAGCGTTTGTGCGTTCCCAACGACCCCGATATCAGGAAGATGATTTTACAAGAAGCTCATGATTCGCCATACTCAATTCATCCAGGTAACACAAAGATGTACATGGGTGTGAAGGATAGATTCTGGTGGAATAACCTAAAGAGAGATATTGCAGAGTATATTTCTCCGTCTGATGTGTGCAACAGAGTTAAAGCCGAGCATCAGAAACCGGCAGGATTACTACAACCACTACCTATACCCGACTGGAAGTGGGACAAGGTAGGCATGGATTTCATCACGGGATTGCCCCGGACTCGTTCTAGATTTGATTCTATCTGGGTAGCGGTGGACCACTTCACCAAGGTGGCTCACTTCATCCCCGTAAAGACCACATATACAAGTGCTAAGCTTTCTAAGATATACATGTCAAGGATTGTAAGCCTACATGGTGTTCCCAAGGGAATTGTGTCAGACAGAGGCACCCAGTTTACTTCAAAGTTTTGGCGACAACGACATGAGTCTCTTGGGACCCGACTAGAATTCAGTACTGCCTTCCACCCTCAAACAGATGGCCAAACAGAAAGGGTGAATCAAATTTTGGAAGATATGTTGAGAGCTTGCGCACTAGACTATGGGTCTAGTTGGGACGATAACCTGCCATATGCTGAGTTCTCATACAACAACAGCTACCACACAAGTATCAAGATGGCTCCGTTTGAAGTTCTATATGGCAGGAAGTGTAGGACTCCATTACTATGGAATGCAGTTGGAGAACGCAGTCTTTTTGGACCTGACTTGATAAAGGATGCCGAAGAAAAGGTGCGACAGATTCAGGATAGGCTAAAGGTAGCCCAATCCCGACAGAAAAGCTACGCTGTCACATCCCAAATTTTAGATTTGGTCTTGCATACCATTCATATCATTGCATCATGCTTTCCCATACAAAACCGTCGATCGAGATGACTCGGCGAAACGCTATTTTCGAAACCCTATTCTATTTTGCTACGAGGCTCCTGCGGGAGGCTTTAGAAGATCTAGTGTTTCCACCCTTGTAGCCTAGTGGTTTCGCTCAAACCTTGGGCCTAGATTGTTCCCCTCGACTGTACGAAACCGTAGGAGCAAGAATCACTCGATTCGGAGCTCGTACGGAGAAGTTGCGGCCGTTTTAGTGAATCGTCGGAAAACGGTCCGAATTTCCGGACCGATTTCCGAGTCCGTAACCAACTCTGCGTCGTTTTCGCGTAGGATTCCGCGAGGGGCCCCACATAAAGAGGCAGCCCCGCTGCCTCGGCCCCCGTGCCCACCGACCCCGCCCTACCCGTGATCGCCAAGACCCGCCGCCGTCGCCCTTCCCCGCCGCCCCAGGTAACCGCCCTGCCTCCCGCGCATCTGCCCCGCCTCCGGCGCCACGTCCCGTCCCGCCGCCGGCCACTCACCGCCACAGCCGCTCCGCAGCGACCCCGCGGCCAACCGCCGCCACACCGCCTTGCCCCGCCGCCAGCGTGCCTAACCGCCGCAGCGCTGCGCCCGCCAAGCCGCTGCTGCGCGCGCCCCGCCGCCGCTCGCAGCGCTCGCTCGCGCTGCCCGCTCGTTGCACACTGCGCGCGCTGCGTGCGCCTACTGCCCGCGCTCGCCGCCAGCTGCGCGCGCGCTGCTGCGCGCTTGCTGCGTCGCTGCATGCGCTGCCGCTTGCGTTACCGCATGCGCTGTTGCGCGCTAGCTGCTGCCCTGCACGCACGCACGCCGTCTTGCGCGCCGCGCTAACTGACTCGAACCACGCCCTGACCGTTCCCCTACCGCGCAGGTAACACCGTCGCCGGAATCGATCGTCGCGCCGTCCGGAACTCGCCGCACCGTCCGAAGCCCGTATCGCCGTTTGTTTCCGGTAAGCCTGCAGCCACCGTCAGATCTCAGATCAGTGGTTCAGATCGTTCGTTGACCAGTCAGACCCAGGCGTTGACTAGTCAGACGCCCAGTCAGCGCCCAGTCAGCAGACGTGTTGACCAGTCAACAGACACAGTTGACTGGTTAATTTCGTTAATCTTTTTAGTTGACAGATTTCGGTAGAATCTTGTAAATTGCGTAGAAATTAAACCGCTTGGCCAAAAATTGCAAATAAAATATGTGTAGATTCAATGAGTCGTGTAGAATCTTGCTGTACCTTTGGTTCAGACTTTTGCAGCAAGGTTTAGTACAGTTTAATCAAACTAGTTAGTGGCCTTTTTCGGAGTAATTAATTCGTAGAAAAAGATCCGTAGCTCCAAAAATCGCGTATGAGATGTCCCTGGATTCAGTGGAACGAGGGGAATCTCATCGTGAATTAAAAAGTTAGGCTTACAGTAAAAACTTCTGCAGAAATTGTCTAGTGGCTTTCTGCAGTGTTTTAATTACTCGGGGAGTTTTATAATTCCTTTTTGAGTAATTCCAGTTGGTACTGTTTCTAATCAGCGATGCCTATGCGGTAGAAATTTCCCAAGATTTTACAAACAGTATACTACCGGTAGTGAATTATTTGAGTTCTAGCTCTAGTTTGGAGCATTACTTTTACTTAATAGTTTTCCTTGCGCTAAAACTATTTTCCATGCATGCAATCGGTAGTATTATCGAATAGGATTATGTGGTGCAGCTGTAGCACCAATTCACTTGCCTTGCATACCTTCATGCATCATATTTGTTGCATATGCTTGTGGATTGTTTGTTTATGATTGCAATTGTATCGTGTAGATTGTGACGAGTGCAACGCTTGCTCGTGTGTAGATTGTTCTTCCGACCGCTACAACCAAGGCAAGTAGATGCTACTTTGTTCATGATATCGTCCTACTATTTTTAATGCATTGTCGTGTATTTTGTAGTTGCATGTGTAGGATGATACTATCGCTATGCTATGTCCTATTATGTGGTAGGGCTTTCCTTGTAGATGAACCACCGTTGGTAGATGTGCTTAGCCATGCTATGTTGAACGAGGGCTGGGTTACATCACTGAGACTTGTTTCTAAAAGTATTGGTTTGTGAAAACTAAAACAACTTAATCAATGAATCTCCTGGGTGTGATGGTATTGATAATTTTTGGTGGTTTCATTGCGGAAAGGCACCCAGGTATCAAGAGAGAATGATTGGCTTCTTTATTGTGTAGCTTACGTGTACAACCATGTGCCAATAATGAAATGGGCGGTTGGTTGGACTTAGTAGGTTGTGGTAACTCGAACCCGCGTATCCAGAGATGTAGAATTTTGGTAGGTTGGACCGGTGCGCGTTGGGATTGAGGAGCTACTTCCCGAACAGTCTCATCTTGGACTTCTCCCTATCACCACTCAAAATGAGAGTGATGGTACGAGCTGGGCTGGCCAAGTCACATGGGTAAAGTGTACTAACCTCTGCAGGGTGTATAATCTAATCGATTAGCCGTGTCCCCGGTTATGGATATCTGAGTTGCTTGATATTGACTCCATGACATGTTTCTCGCTCATTCTAATTTCATAATTGCTTTAATATTGTCGGGCTAACTTAATTGGGATCTTTTCAAAGAAAAATCAAAAACTGTTTATGAAAGTAGGACAAAAGTATTTGCAAATGCAAGCCAGACACATCTCCACTTGCCAAATATGCATGTAGATGTTAGTACTATTGTCTCCATTACTAGCTCTACTTGCCATACATTCCATGTATTGACCCTTCGGGGCTGCTACGTTTCATGTTGCAGGTTATTCCGATTCTGATTGATCGTTATAGGCCACGGTACTCCACTCGGCACTTGTTCACTTGTGGGCAATTTGAAGAATGGAGGATTTGCTTTATTTATGTTGCTACCTGAATAATTTGAGCTAGCTTTGGGCTAAGCTTTTATTGTAATAATGGTACTCTGGATCTTCGTTATTTATGGTACACGGATATTTTGCTATGTTATTCATCTTACTCTATTGTGGGCCAATGAACCGATCCAGAGATTGGCATGTCACATAGAGGCCACGGTCTTTTCAGAACCGGGGTGTTACAGGATGGTATCAGAGCCCGTGTGTCGACTGTAGGATCGTGACCTAGGACTGGATTAGGAAGCCATAGAATTATTAAAGCCTATATTAACTCTGTCTTTCATCTTATGCCTTTCACCCTCGTAAATTCTTACCATATGCTATTCTCACACTTTCCTATTTTACTTGATAGATGGGAGACGTCAGGACTGAGTATGTCACCATGGAGTCACCAAGGCCCTTTGCAAGGCAGTTAGCTCAGCTCTCGCAGTCATTGGGATTGCCACTGCCCATGTTCAAGGGAAGAAGGCTATACACCTATGGATATGGAGAGGATGCATGGGAGATCACTACCTTCATATTCAGGGATGCCGCCTTGCCAAACCCTGTGCATCTTATCTACACCAAGACCTACTGCAACTGGGGACTTGGAATCAACTTGGCCATACATGAAGCCCTGTCTCGCCAGTGCCATAATGTCCGACACCTACTGCCAGCAGATTCACCCTACCGTGACTATGGGAGGCGTGATGAAGATGGGCACATTGTGGTTACCCCGGGCGACAGGAACAACATCCGCCCCGTCGGAGGCACAAAGAGGACATGGAAAGGGAGAATGGAGCTCTAGCAGAGAAGGTGATGATGATAAAAGAGATTGCAGATTTTACTAGCAATGGTATGGTGGTCCAAGGACAGGAGATTGACACTTTGCATGAAGCTGTGGGAGTTCTGGAGAATGCCCTGATAGCCAGAGATGCAACCATAGCTCATCTTCATGGTACTGTGCAGGAGAACACCCAGAACATACAGCAATTGCAAGGGACCGTCCAGGAAAGGGATCAAACTATTGAAGCTATGACAGCCCAGATTGCCACTCTCCAAGCACTGCTAAACCCACCCTCTGATGATGACAATGTAGATGATGGCAACAATGGGGATGATTATGACAGTGGAGACGATGATGATGATGAGGACGAGGATGATGATGATGGAGACGATGATGGTGGAGGAGATGAAGCTGTTGCAGTTGCAGCTGAAAGTGAAGAAGAGGAGGATCCAGAAGAGGTGGAGTTTGAGATCTCAAGTGATGATTCAGGAGAGGTGTACACTCCGCCGCCATGGTTGTACCGCGAACCGAAGCGCCAACGCATGACAGCAAGGACCTACTGCAACCTCTTCAAGAAGTAGATAGAAGTCCACCAATTAGTCCTCGTTAGGAAAATTCGTTAGGATTAGTCTCGATCGATGTGGAACTTAGTTCGTGTTAGTTTAAGAGTGTTTAGTTTCTTATTTATGTACTCCAATATCCCAGGAATTATTTGTGCGAATATTACTAAAGAGTTATGGCAAGTTTGGTTACTATCTGTGTTATTTTCGCTGCAGTTTTTCTGCTGATACAGCAGTACTGCGTGATTTTTCGTATTTTTCTGGTAACTTGGAAAAATCTGAAAAAAATTGGGCTGATGTGAAACTCTCTGTACTATACGTGCAAAAATCAGCTAAATTTTCTGACGAGTATAAGTCAGGTGGAAAAATTCGTGAACGCTGCTGGACTGTTCTGGCAGATTGCTGTTTTGTTGTTTAGATGATCAACTATTTAGTGAACCATTGCCAACTCTTGTAAAACTATTTCAGTAGGTATATACTGCTAGGATAACCCCTGGGATGTTGCTGGATCGCTTGTTTGTTGATGTGTTGCTTGCTTGTGATTGTCTGCTATTGTTTGTTGTTGTTTGATCATATGCATGGGTAGAATCCTGTTGTCGTAGTTGATTCTTTCTAAACTTACCTGTGCTGAACCGCAGATGCCTCCCCGCCGTCACCCCACTGAGTTGGAGCAGCTCATGGCAGCTCAGGCACAGCTGATCGAAGTGATGACTCAGTTCATGGCAAATCAGAACAACAACAATGGAAACAATCAGCCTCAGGGAGATGCTCTCACCAGATTTCTGAGGTTAAGGCCAGCTAAGTTCTCTACTGCAACGGAACCAATGGTTGCTCTCGACTGGTTGCGTTCAGTCAACAAGGATCTAGTAACTGTCGGATGCATTGATGCTGAGAAGGTGAGGTTTGCCGCTCACCTACTGGAGGGACCAGCCGCTTCTTGGTGGGACACTTTTCAGATCACCCACCCGCTGGATACCGTAACTTGGGCAATGTTTGAGGAAGGTTTCAGGACCAACCACGTGTCTTCAGGAGTTCTGAGCCTGAAGAGGAAGGAGTTCCGCAACTTGCGCCAAACCAATCGCACCGTGGCCGAGTACATTGAGGAGTTCAACAACTTGTTCCGTTATGCACCTGAGGATGTTGACACTGATGCAAAAAGGAGGGAGAGATTCCTGGATGGACTCAGTGATGAGCTTTCAGTACAGCTACTGGTGGTTTATTGCCCCACTTTCCAGGAGCTTATGGACAAGGCCAGGATCTTGGAAGGGAAGCACAAGCAGGTGGAAAGCCGCAAGAGAAAGAACAACAATCACCACTCTGGTTCGCACCACAAGTCTCGCACTTCATATGATGGGTACTCCAAGCATGGAGGAAGTGACCATGGGAGCCATGACCGCCACCACCATGGAGGCGATGGGCATCGTCATGACAACCATAGGAGCAACCACCACAGCCACAAGGGAGGACACTCTCACCACTCTGGAGGACATGGTGGACATGACCGCAACCGTGATCGCAGCTTTGTGAAGAAGGATCTGAGTGAGGTGACATGCTTCAAGTGTAAACAGAAGGGGCACTATGTTGACAACTGTCCGGAGAGGAAAGGACTGAAGCCAACCAACAACGAGAAGGCCACAGTGAACCACATGAATGTGGAGGAGATTCCAGATGAGCCTGACCTTGTGATTGGTAAGTTCCCAATCAACACTTACCCTGCACTTATACTTTTCGATACTGGTGCATCGCATTCATTCATATCAAGGGCGTTTGTGGATAAGTATAAGTTACCTACTGAGTCTATTAAAAGGTCTATTAGAGTGAGTTCACCTAGAGGAGATATGATAGCTAGCGCGGGATGCCGCGATTTAACTGTGAGGATTGGAACACACAACTTCATTGCACATTTGGTAGTGTTGGAATCACAGGGATTAGACGTTATTCTGGGTATGGATTGGATGTCTATGCATGGGGGACACATAGATTGTGCACAGCGAGCTGTTTCACTCAAAACCCCGGATGGTAAGAGGATTAGATTCAAGTCGGTTGCACGACCAGGAAGGTGTAAGTTGAATTCTCTTAAGGGGGTTAGCATGGATACTGTGCCAGTGATTAGGGATTACCCCGACGTGTTTCCAGAAGAGCTGCCAGGGATGCCACCTGACAGGGAAGTAGAGTTTCTTATCGACCTAATGTCGGGAACAGGACCAATAGCAAAGAAACCATATAAGATGGATGTGGATGAGCTAAAGGAATTGAAGAAGCAGTTGAAGGAGCAGCTGGAAAAGGGATTCATTCAGCCTAGTTCGTCGTCATGGGGTGCACCTGTTCTGTTTGTGGAGAAGAAAGATAGCAGCAAGAGATTAGTGGTGGACTATCGCTCGCTGAATGAAGTGACCATCAAGAACAAGTACCCTCTGCCGAACATAAATGAATTGTTTGATCAACTGGAAGGAGCAAAGGTGTTCAGCAAGATTGATTTGCGATCTGGCTATTTTCAATTGAAGATCCGGGAGCAGGACGTACCAAAAACCGCCTTCACCACTAGGTATGGTTTATATGAGTATACAGTTATGTCTTTTGGACTAACGAATGCCCCGGCATACTTCATGACCATGATGAACAAGGTATTTATGGAGTACTTGGACAAGTTCGTGGTGGTGTTTATTGATGACATACTAATATATTCCAAGGATGACGCTGAGCATGAGAAGCATCTGTGACTGATTATGGAGAAGCTGAGGGAACACAAACTGTATGCCAAATTCAGCAAGTGTGAATTCTGGCTTAACACTGTTGGGTTTCTTGGACACGTAGTGTCAGGAGAAGGAGTCGCTGTTGATCCAAGCAAAGTGATTGCAGTAACTGAGTGGGAAGCACCCAGGAATGCGGGAGAGATTCGAAGCTTTTTGGGACTTGCTGGATATTACAGGAGGTTCATTGAAAACTTTTCCAAGATTGCTAAGCCGATGACTGAACTTCTGAAGAAGGAGAGGAAGTTTGAATGGTCAGACACATGTGAAGCCAGCTTTCAGGAACTGAAGCGTCGACTAGTGACCGCGCCTGTTCTGTGTTTACCAGACCTTCAGAAGGGTTTCCAAGTGTACTGTGATGCTTCTCGACAGGGACTTGGGAGTGTGCTGATGCAAGATGGGAGAGTAGTGTCATATGCCTCGCGACAACTCAAGCACCATGAGCGGAATTACCCCACACATGACTTGGAGTTAGTGTCAGTGGTTCATGCGCTCAAGGTATGGAGACATACTTAATGGGAAAACACTGTGATGTGTACACCGACCACAAGAGCCTGAAGTACATATTTACATAGAAGGAACTGAACATGAGGCAAAGGAGATGGTTGGAGCTTATCAAGGACTATGATATGAATCTACAATACCACCCAGGAAAGGCCAATGTAGTAGCAGATGCTCTGAGCCGGAAGGTTTATGCCAATGGATTGACAATTGGGGAATTGCCTGAGGATTTGTGCAAGCAATTCAAGGACCTTAGACTGGAAGTAGTGTCTGAAGGATACTTGGCTACAATGGAAGTCCAACCGACGCTACAGGACAGAATCGTAAAGGCTCAGGTAGGAGACAAGGAAATAGAGGAGATAAAGGAAAAGATGAAGGAGAATCAGGAAAAGGATATTCGCGAGGATGAGCATGGTACCTTGTGGTATGGAGATCGTTTGTGTGTGCCCAGCGACCCGGAGATAAGGGAGTTGATTCTTCAGGAGGCCCATAACTCGCCATACTCCATACATCCGGGCAACACAAAGATGTATATGGATCTGAAGAGCAGATTTTGGTGGAACAACATGAAGGGAGATATCGCCAAGCATATTGCCCTATGCGATGTGTGCAGCCGAGTGAAGGCGGAACACCAGAAGCCAGCAGGATTGCTACATCCATTGTCCGTGCCGGATTGGAAGTGGGATAGAGTGGGAATGGACTTTATCATAGGATTGCCCAGGACCAGGTCAGGATATGACTCTATTTGGGTAGTGGTCGACCATTTGACCAAGGTAGCCCACTTTATTCCGGTAAAGACGACTTATACGAGTGCAAAGTTGGCCAAGATTTACATGGACAGGATTGTGTGCCTACATGGAGTTCCCAAGAGTATTGTATCTGATAGAGGCACCCAATTTACCTCACACTTCTGGCGCCAGCTGCATGAGTCACTTGGGACTAGATTGGAGTTTAGCACAACGTTTCACCCACAGACTGATGGACAGACCGAGAGGGTGAATCAGATTTTGGAGGACATGCTGAGAGCTTGCGCCTTGGCTCATGGCTCTAGTTGGGATGAGAATTTGCCATATGCCGAGTTTTCCTACAACAACAGCTATCAAACCAGCATCAAGACGTCACCGTTCGATGTGCTATATGGGAAACGGTGCCGAACACCATTGCTGTGGGATGGAGTAGGAGAACGTCAGTTGTTTGGGCCTGATTTGATCAAGGACGCTGAGGAGAAGGTCGCCTTGATTAGGGACAGGCTAAAGGTAGCACAATCAAGGCAGAAGAGCTACGCTGACGCCAAGCGCAAGGAAGTGGTGTATGAGATAGGTGATAGAGCATACCTCAGAGTGTCGCCACTTCGTGGAATCAAGAGATTTGGAATTAAGGGTAAGCTGGCACCTTGATTTATTGGACCGTATCGGGTCTTAGCACGCAAAGGGGAAGTTGCTTACCAGTTGGAGTTGCCAGAAGCTCTGTCCGCTGTTCATAATGTGTTCCATGTATCCCAGCTGAAGAAGTGCCATCCGGAAATGGTGGATACACTATTGAGAGACACTGTACCGCTAGAGGAGGTTCAGCTTGAGAATGACTTGACCTATGAGGAGAAACCGGTCAAGATTCTGGAGACAGCAGAGAGGATTACCCGTACCAAGACAATCAAGTTTTGCAAGGTGCAGTGGAGCCACCACACCGAAGAGGAAGCCACTTGGGAGCGTGAGGATGACATCCGAGAGGACTACCCACACCTATTTGCTAGCCGCGCCGAATCTCGAGGACGAGATTCATCTTAAGGGGGTTAGTCTTGTCACATCCCAAATTTTAGATTTGGTCTTGCATACCATTCATATCATTGCATCATGCTTTCCCATACAAAACCGTCGATCGAGATGACTCGGCGAAACACTATTTTCGAAACCCTATTCTATTTTGCTACGAGGCTCCTACGGGAGGCTTTAGAAGATCTAGTGTTGCCACCCTTGTAGCCTAGTGGTTTCGCTCAAACCTTGGGCCTAGATTGTTCCCCTCGACTGTACGAAACCGTAGGAGCAAGAATCACTTGATTCGAAGCTCGTACGGAGAAGTTGCGGCCGTTTTAGTGAATCGTCGGAAAACGGTCCGAATTTCCGGACCGATTTCCGAGTCCGTAACCAACTCTGCGCCGTTTTCGCGTAGGATTCCGCGAGGGGCCCCACATAAAGAGGCAGCCCCGCTGCCTCGGCCCCCGTGCCCACCGACCCCTCCCTACCCGCGATCGCCAAGACCCGCCGCCCCAGGTAACCGCCCCGCCTCCCGCGCATCTTCCCCGCCGCCGGCGCCACGTCCCGCCCTGCCGCCGGCCACTCGCCGCCACCGCCGAGCCGCAGCGACCCCGCGGCCAACCGCCGCCACACCGCCTTGCCCCGCCGCCAGCGTGCCTCGCCGCCGCAGCGCTGCGCCCGCCGAGCCGCTGCTGCGCGCGCCCCGCCTGCAGCGCCTCGCCCCGCCGCCGAGCCGCCGCTCGCAGCGCTCGCTCGCGCTGCGCGCGCCTACTTCCCGCGCTCGCCGCCAGCTGCGCGCACGCTGCTGCGCGCTTGCTACGCTGCTGCATGCGCTGCCGCTTGCGTTACCGCATGCGCTGCTGCGCGCTAGCTGCTGCCCTGCACGCACGCACGCACGCCTCGCACGTCGTCTTGCGCGCCGCGCTAACTGACTCGAACCACGCCCTGACCGTTCCCCTACCGCGCAGGTAACACCGTCGCAGGAATCGATCGTCGCGCCGTCCGGAACTCGCCGCACCGTCCGGAGCCCGTTTCGCCGTTTGTTTCCGGTAAGCCTGCAGCCACCGTCAGATTTCAGATCAGTGGTTCAGATCGTTCATTGACCAGTCAGACCCAGATATTGACTAGTCAGACGCCCAGTCAGCGCCAAGTCAGCAGACGCGTTGACCAGTCAACAGACACAGTTGACTGGTTAATTTCGTTAATCCTTTTAGTTGACAGATTTCGGTAGAATCTTGTAAATTGCATAGAAATTAAACCGCTTGGCCAAAAATTGCAAATAAAATATGTGTAGATTCAGTGAGTCATGTAGAATCTTGCTGTACCTTTGGTTCAGACTTTTGCAGCAAGATTTAGTACAGTTTAATCAAACTAGTTAGTGGCCTTTTTCGGAGTAATTAATTCGTAGAAAAATATCCGTAGCTCCAAAAATCGCGTATGAGATGTCCCTGGATTCAGTGGAACGAGGGGAATCTCATCGTGAATTAGAAAGTTAGGCTTACAGTAAAAACTTCTGCAGAAACTGTCTAGTGGCTTTCTGCAGTGTTTTAATTACTCGGGGAGTTTTATAATTCCTTTTTGAGTAATTCCAGTTGGTGCTGTTTCTAATCAGTGATGCCTATGCGGTAGAAATTTCCCAAGATTTTAAAAACAGTATACTACCGGTAGTGAATTATTTGAGTTCTAGCTCTAGTTTGGAGCATTACTTTTACTTAATAGTTTTCCTTGCGCTAAAACTATTTTCCATGCATGCAATCGGTAGTATTATCGAATAGGATTATGTGGTGCAGCTGTAGCACCAATTCACTTGCCTTGCATACCTTCATGCATCATATTTGTTGCATATGCTTGTGGATTGTTTGTTTATGATTGCAATTGTATCGTGTAGATTGTGACGAGTGCAACGCTTGCTCGTGTGTGGATTGTTCTTCCGACCGCTACAACCAAGGCAAGTAGATGCTACTTTGTTCATGATATCGTCCTACTATTTTCAATGCATTGTCGTGTATTTTGTAGTTGCATGTGTAGGATGATACTATCGCTATGCTATGTCCTATTATGTGGTAGGGCTTTCCTTGTAGATGAACCACCGTTGGTAGATGTGCTTAGCCATGCTATGTTGAACGAGGGCTGGGTTACATCACTGAGACTTGTTTCTAAAAGTATTGGTTTGTGAAAACTAAAACAACTTAATCAATGAATCTCCTGGGTGTGATGGTATTGATAATTTTTGGTGGTTTCATTGCGGAAAGGCACCCAGGTATCAAGAGAGAATGATTGGCTTATTTATTGTGTAGCTTATGTGTACAACCATGTGCCAATAATGGAATGGGCGGTTGGTTGGACTTAGTAGGTTGTGGTAACTCGAACCCGCGTATCCAGAGATGTAGAATTTTGGTAGGTTGGACCGGTGCGCGTCGGGATGGAGGAGCTACTTCCCGAACAGTCTCATCTTGGACTTCTCCCTATCACCACTCAAAATGAGAGTGATGGTACGAGCTGGGCTGGCCAAGTCACATGGGTAAAGTGTACTAACCTCTGCAGGGTGTATATTCTAATCGATTAGTCGTGTCCCCGGTTATGGACATCTGAGTTGCTTGATATTGATTACATGACATGTTTCTCGCTCATTCTAATTTTATAATTGCTTTAATATTGTTGGGTTAACTTAATTGGGATCTTTTCAAAGAAAAATCAAAAACTGTTTATGAAAGTAGGACAAAAGTATTTGCAAATGCAAGACAGACACAGCTCCACTTGCCAAATATGCATGTAGATGTTAGTACTAATGTCTCCATTACTAGCTCTACTTGCCATACATTCCATGTATTGACCCTTTGGGGCTGCTACGTTTTATGTTGCAGGTTATTCCGATTCTGATTGATCGTTATAGGCCACGGTACTCCACTCGGCACTTGTTCACTTGTGGGAAATTTGAAGAATGGAGGATTTGCTTTATTTATGTTGCTACCTGAATAATTTGAGCTAGCTTTGGGCTAAGCTTTTATTGTAATAATGGTACTCTGGATCTTCGTTATTTATGATACACGGATATTTTGCTATGTTATTCATCTTACTCTATTGTGGGCCAATGAACCGATCCAGGGATTGGCATGTCACATAGAGGCCACGGTCTTTTCAGAACCGGGGTGTTACATACGCTGATTCCAAACGCAGAGATGTGGCTTATGAAATAGGGGACCGTGCGTACCTCTGAGTTTCACCCCTACGTGGAGTTAAGAGGTTCGGAATCAAGGGCAAGTTAGCCCCACGATTCATAGGACCATATAAGGTTCTGGCCCGTAGAGGAGAAGTTGCTTATCAGTTGGAGTTACCGGAAGGACTGACTGTTCATGATGTGTTTCATGTGTCACAACTAAAGAAGTGTCACCCGGAGATGGCCGAAACACCGCTAAGAGACACCATTTCCCTAGAAGAGGTTCAATTGGAGAATGACTTTACCTATGAGGAAAAACCCATCAAAATCCTGGAAACAGCTGAAAGGATTACCCGCACCAAGACTATAAGATTCTGCAAGGTACAACGGAACCACCACTCCGAGGAAGAAGCTACGTGGGAGCGTGAAGAAGACTTGAAGGCAGAACACCCACACCTATTTGCTAGCCAACCCGAATCTCGAGGATGAGATTCTTCTTAAGGGGGGTAGGTTTGTAACATCCCAGATCCTATATTAGGATGTTATTAGTTCCATGCATCATCCTTGCATCATTGCATCCTACATTTGAAAATTGCAATAAGAATCCTAACACCTAAACCTATTAAAAACCCTACTAATTATTTCCATAAGTGAGCACCTTGTTGTAGTAAGTTGACCCTTCAATATAAACTATGTAAAAACAGTAAACTATGGTCCTATGTTGACCACCTTATTTTTACAAAAATTTGGAAACAAGTTTCAACATTTTTGGACTTGTCTTGCAAAAGTTATTTGAGTTTTACCAAACCAGAAATTGAAAAATGATAAAAGAGAAAAAAACAGAAGCAGTGGCTAACCTAGCTAGGCCGCAGCGCAGCCCACCAGCGCCCGCGCGGCAGCCAGCTTGCCGCGTCAGCCTCCGCAACCCGCCACTGGCCCACTCGCACCGTCGCCACCTGCCGCACCCGCTGACCGCCCTGGCCCACCGGTCATCACCTTCCTCCCCACGGAGACCGCGCGCCGCCGTGAGGTGGTCGGACTCCGAACGAAACGGAGACGAGTCCGTGTCCCCGACGCCAAGGCTTCCGTCTACTTAAACCCCGCCACCCTCAAATCGCCCCGCTCGATTCCTTCTTGCAAACAAACCCTAGCCATCGTCGAATCGCACCGCCGCCATCGGGTCAACCTCGCCGAAGACGGTTCGAAGCCCTCCCTTGCTCCTTCCTCTCTCTGGAGATTCACCATCCACCCCTGATTCTATCCGCGTACTTTTCCCCTTCTCTCTCGCAGGAACTTGCCCGCGATTGCACGCCGGAGCATCGCCGGAGACGAGGAGAATAGCAGGTCGTCGCTGACAGCCGAGGAAGCGAGGGGAGACGACAAGGACGCGAGCGTGACCGCGAGAGCCAAGCGAACCTCGTCGACCTCGCCACGGTTCCAGGGACCCGCCGGAGCGCCGCCACCGCCGCCCGCGCCGCCGTCACAACCTTGTAAGTCGCCGCCGCCCTCCTGACCGTCGGATTGAGGTTGAACGCGTAGGATTAGATGAGTACCGAAGGGGTATCGGCAAATAGCGGCTTGCCACGTGGCCACGCGCGTCAGCACGCACGCGCCAGCGCCGCGTCGCTCCAGCTGGACCAACCAGACGCTGACACCTGGCTAGGTTTTAATTGAAGCTAGATCTGTTTGCAGATTTGGAATTCACACTTGCGAAAATCATATAAAATCAAATATTTATCCAAATCTAGCTTGTAATATACCGTTGGATTCCTAATTTTATGTAGAATCCAAATCTGTAATAATATTGCAGGTTTGCAGTAATGTTTTAGGTGTAGATTTTTAACATTAGATTAGAGAGTTTAATCTATAGAAAAATAATTAAAATTCTATCCTATTTGATTCTTGTTGCTATAACTTTGTTTCCACAATACCTACTGATCCAAATCATTAAGCTTTGCTTAAGATCATTAGATCTAGTTTGGGGCTAATTAGATGGTTTGATCTTCTTATAATCCCAGGATTTGTTTTAGTGACTATATTAGATCTAAACCCTTGGGAAAATCAATCCTAGTGACACCCTTACACTATCACAACACAAACTTGCTACCTTGATCAATTTAACCAACCTTGCATAAAATACCATGTTGCATGCATGCATGATATTCTTTGTGATATGCTTAGAGCAAGTTGTGATCAGATCTATGTTTGTGATTCGTTAGATTGCTCGAAGTGCGCTAAGGAGTGCTATTGTGTAGAGTGCCGCTCGGATCAAGGCAAGTTACACCACTTGTTCATAACTTTTGTCCCAGTTTTGATTCTATGCATGTGATCTTCAAAATTCCGTAGTATGCATGTGTAGGATGATCTAGTAGAATTTTCCTTAGTATTATTTTGCAAGTGCGATGATTTGTGGTATGCCATGAGTAGCTCTATACTTAGGATTTCCCATCCTAATAGGTTACCCCTGTTTTTGCTAAGTATTGCTTGCTATGCTATATATACAAAGTACCGTTGGGGGGTTCGAAAGACAATGAATTTTTCTAAGTATAAAGGCTCTCTAGAGCAAACTTTCTTCTCAAATCCACTTCAAAATAAAACTAAGTTTTCTTCTGGGCGGAATGGTTGTCGGGTCAACGAGTGTGATTTTTGGTGGAGGACGGCCGCCCAGGAATCAAAGAAGTCTGCCATTTTTCAGAATTCAGAAGCTTCCAGTGCAACCACAATACATTATGGGCTCTGTCTTGGCCTAGTACTTAGTGGGAAACCTCACCTGGGTACCAACAATTGGTGGTTCTTGGCACGGTTGGATCCAGAAGGTAGAGGGGCTACTAAGGGAAAGCCTCGCCATGGTCTTGTCTGTTAAAGGACTTGATCGTGGATTGTGGGTAAAGTGCACAACTCTCGAGAGTATTGCAATCTGATCGATCAGCCGTGTTCACGGTAACAGAACAACAATGAGCATCTGAAGGACGGAGCCTCTGAAGGATCTTCCTCTCTCTTTTCTAAAAACGAAGTTTTGAAACCCCATGGCGTGCGTAATATCGCTAATGGGTGGGAATTTGGGGAATTTGGTGTGTAATATCCAAGTGACGCTTGGTGCGTAATATTCAAGTGTTTGGTTGTTTGGACACTTGGTGCGTAATATCCTCGTGTGCCACTACCTTATTTTATCTAAGCAAATGTTTACAAAGTAGGGCAATCTTCTATTCTTCTCTCTACTTAAGAAAACTAGCTTTGAGCAAATGAACTCTACAGCCTATACTAGCCTTGCATGTAGAGATAGCCTTTTCTCTCCTTGGTGTAATTTGCCAATACATTCAAAGTATTGACCCAACTTGTTGGCTGCACGTCTTATGTGCAGAATCCGAAGATTGAAAGGTGCGTAGGGATCGCGGGTCTACACTCGACAAGCCTGGGGCGTTGATGGACTCATGCTGCTTTTATGTTTCCACTGTTATTTGAGCTAGCATAATGCTAAGCAATTTTTGTAATAATTTCATACTCTGGATTCTCCGTGTAATAAAGACTTTGTGTTTTACATGATATTTCATCGACTATGAGTGCTAGCTATTGATCCAGGGACTAGCATGTTAATCACAGGGACTTAGGATCCTTACCGATCCGAGGTTACTACACGGCGAGCCGCATGTGTAATGGGCCGCTCCCTTTCTTCATGATGCGGAGGAGGCTCGTCATGGTGATCATGTTGTCGACGTTGACATTCATGTCGACGATGACACCTTGGTAGGTCTTCGAGTGCTTCATGTCGACGGCGATCTTGTTCGTCCAATTCGGAGGCTTCACTTGTTTTTGAAGGGATGTGTCGGTGACGATGGGCTTGGGGGTCCACTTGAGGTTATTCTTATTGAATTACGAGTGCCCTTGGTTGTGGTCTGTTCG
The DNA here is from genome assembly GCA_916181665.1 of Avena sativa. Classification (NCBI taxonomy): domain Eukaryota; kingdom Viridiplantae; phylum Streptophyta; class Magnoliopsida; order Poales; family Poaceae; genus Avena; species Avena sativa. The sequence goes on along the minus strand of OV702284.1, from coordinate 176,415,294 downwards.
CTTCATGTCTTGGAGGTCTTGCGGAGAGGTCACCATCATAGCTTGACGTTGCGGCATGTTGCGGTGATGATCTTGATGACCCACAAGTGTAGGGGATCGCAACAGTCTTCGCGGGTAGTATTACCCAATTTATTGATTCGACACAAGGGGAGCCAAAGAATACTTGCAAGCCTTAACAACTGAGTTGTCAATTCAGCTGCACCTAGAAATAGTTCTTGCTCATAGAAGTTTATCAGTAGCAACATTTTTATAGTAGCAACAGCAAAGCAACAGCAACAGTGAAACAGGAGCAATAGTAACAGTAACGGTAACAGTGGGATTCGAGTGCGGTAGGCATAGGGATGGATGGACGGGCGTTGCATGGAAGAGTCTAAACATGTAACTTCAAGATCTAGGGCATTGTAGATAAATAATAACAAGCATTCAAGTACTAAACAATCCTAGGCATGTGCTCCAAATATAGCGTGCTCGCAATGAGAACTTGCGCAACATCTTCTGTCCAGCCAGCCCGTGGCAGCAGGGCCTCTAGGGAACTACTGGCAATTTAGGTGCTCCTTTTAATAGAGCACCGGAGCAAAGCATTAACACTCCGTGAACACATGTGATCCTCACACCATAGCCATCCCCTCCGGTTGTCCCAATTATTGTCACTTCGGGGCCTTTGGATCCGGACAATGATATGTGTACACAACTTGCAGATAAGATCACAAAAAATACTATCATAATGATTCAATAATAAGTTCAGATCTGAGATCATGGCACTCGGGCCCTAGTGACAAGCAGTAAGCACAACAAGTTGCAACAAAGTCAAATAGCACTAATAGAGATACTAGGCATTATGCCCTAACAATCTTATTCGATTACATGATAGAACTCATCCAATCCCTACCACCCCCAAGCCTACAGTGGGGGATTACTCACTCATGGATGAGGGAAACATCGATGGTTGATGGAGATGCGTTGGTGATGACGATGGCGATGATCCTCTCCAAATTCCCCATCCCGGCAGGGTGCCAGAATGGAGTTTCTGGATCCGAATCTTGGTTTATGGTGGCGGCGGCGGAGCGGAACTCTTTCTAGAAAACTATCGAACCCCCCTCGGTTTTTAGGTCGAGAGGCAACTTATAGGCGCAGAGGGAGGCCGAGAGGGTGCCTGGGGTGGCTACACCGCGGCCAGAGGCGGGCTCGCGCCTTGCAGGGTTGTGGGCCCCCAGGCCCCTTTTCCATCTCGTCTTCTTGCTCCGTGGATCTTCTGGTGAAATAAAAAATTTGGAATATTTTCCGGGATTTTTCCTGATAGTTGATTTTCTCCATAAAAACTAGACACCAAGGTAATTCTGCTGAAAACAACGTCAGTCCATGTTAGTTGTATCCAAATCACACAAGTTTAGAGGAGAAACAATAGCAAAAGTGTTCAAGAAATTAGATACGTTTTGGACGTATCAACTCCCCCCAAGCTTAGCTTATTGCTTGTCCTCAAGCAATTCAGTTGAAAACTGAGTGCGATAAAGGAACTTTCACGAACACATTTGCTTCATGTGATGTATATATTCTCAGCACAGGAGTAGATGCTTAAACCATTCATAATAAGAAGTATGCAACTAAGTCTACTCAATAGTCATTGCAAGCTATGAAGAGAAACCAACTCAATAATAATAAGTAGCATGAAACATAAACATAAGCAATATTTCAATGCTCATAGTAAGGTATGATAGAGTGGTATCTCGCTTGACTTTGTTTGTAGAGCACAATATAAATGCCAAGGCACCTCTGAAGTTCAAGTGAAGACTAGAAGTAAAGATATCAGAGATACAAGCATCAAAGTCATGACATAATTAACCAAGTTTTGGAACAAACATAAGAATGACAACTATTCTCTCAAGAAGGTGCTCATAGAATAAGTGGTGACTCAACAAGTGAAAATGGTTTTGAAAAGTTTGAAAGGCTTCCCAATGCTAAAAGGAATGTATTCATTAGTTTTGAGCTCTCATTGCCCCTATCATAGGCATCTTCATGTGGTTAAGGTGAAAGTGAGGTACAATCTGAGTTATATGCTTGATAGACCATAAACTAGAAATCCCAAGTCCCTTGAGTACAAGGGCGCTCCGCATGCTACTCAACTTTGGTTACCTGCAAGTTCTTGTCATTGTTCATACATGCATATCATAGAGAACCGCCAACGGGGTACCCCTTGCACATGATACAGGAGCTATCCCGTGATCAAAATGACAAGGCAAACAGACAATGAGCATCTCAGCGGTCTTTTTATTTACTATATGCATAGCTTTTTATTGAGGATGCTTCACAGAATGCTCATTATGGTGATGCTACAAGTGAAGGGAATATGCCCGAGAGGCAATAATAAAGTGGTTATTATCGTATTCCTTGTTTATGATAAATGTTTATTTTACATGCTACAATTGTATTAATACGGAAATGTTAATACATGTGTTTAATAAACAAAAGGAAGTTCCTAGTTATGCCTCTCTTATAAACTAGCTCGTTGATTAACAAGATGATCAAGGTTTCCTGATCATGGACATTGGATGTTGTTCATAACGAGGTCACAACATTAGTGTAATGATGTGATGAACATTCATCCGAAGTATAGCATTACAATCAAAGTCATTGAGTTTATATTGCTATAACAACTTACGAAGTGATCCTAATCCTTAGACCATGAGATCATGTCAATCACTAACACCGGAAGAGTTTCTTGATAACATCAAACGTCACACCGTAATAGGGTGATTATAAAGATGGGTTCAGAACTACTAAAGTGTTATGTTGAGGCCCATGGATCGAGAGTGGAATTTTTTCATCCCGATGACGGATAGATATGCTCTGGGCCCTCTCGGTGATATCACATTGATTAGCTTGCAAGCAAGTGATTTGATCACTAGAATGTTATATCACGGGAACAAGAAAAGAGTGCATGTTAGTAACGAGATCAAACTAGGTATGGAGATACCGATGATCGAATCTCGGAAATGTAATATATCGCGAAACAAAGGGATTAAGATACTAGCGTAAAAGGTTCCGACGATCACAAGAAAGTCATCGTTGAATGTGTGGGAGTCAGTATGGGTCTCCAGATCCCGCTTCTGATTATTGATCCGAGAGGGGTCTCAATCATGTCCGCATTATTCGCAAACCGTCGGGTGACACACTTAATAGACACCGACATCCATTTGGAGAAAAAGTTTCATGCCGGAAAGAATAACAAGCACAGGAATTTATTTCACTAGATACCGAAACGGGTTTTCGGGTGAAATTGCAGAAACTGTTTCTGCATGTGAAATGAAATACTAGCAAGGGGTTATATGTGAATGTTTGTCATTAAAGTAATTGAAAAAATTCTGAATAAATAAAAGGAGTTTTATTTAATGAGAGTTTGCATTAAATTTGGTGGAAATTTAATGGGAATTTGAGTGGGATTTTGAGTGGAGAAAATTGAAGGGGCATTTTGTGAGTGGAGTGTCCACCCACATGAATGAGGGAGAGGTGGGGCACCCTCCATGGCCGGCGGACATGCCCCTTGGGCTCCCCCCCCCCCTCCTCACTTCTCACTCACACCTCCTCGTGAAGGATCTCTCTCTCCCTCTAGAATTTATCCCCCATGGTCTCGGACTAGCGAGATACATGTTCTCGGTGGCTATTCGGCAAGAAAGAGTTGTGCTTCCACTGCATCACTGGAGCGAGGAGGCGGTGGTTGCTCGGTGCCTCAGACGTGTGTGCGAGCAGAGATGCGCTGTTGTTTTGCGGCACTAGGACTTCCTCTCGATCTTGAGATCGGCAAGAGATCGTCTACATCAACCACGAGTTTGGACTCGTTAATCTTTGTCGGTCTTCAAGGGTATGTTCTCTACGGATGTATATCCGCCCGTTGCTTGTATCTAGTAGATAGATCTTGGTACATAGTTGTTCCCATCGTAGGAAATTTTTTTTTCTATGCTGCGAACCCTACAGTGGTATCAGAGCCGGATCTATGCATAGATACTTTGCACGGGTAGTACACATATGAGTATGTGGGCGATGATGATCATTTTATTGCTTCTTAGTTGTACTTTGGATATTGGTGGCACAGTGGGATGAAGCGGCCCGGACAAACTTTACATGTCCTCGCACATGAGACATGTTCCACGCTTGACATGCAACTAGTTTTGCATAAGTGGCTAGCGTGTGTTTGTCTCACCTACTATAGTCAATATCTAATTTGCAACGAGTTGTCAACAATTTGGTTATCCTCGTCGTGGTTCATGTTCATAGGTAAGAACGGTTCTATCTTCGAAAGCCCTAAGACACATAAAACTTGCAATGGATAAATTAGAGGCATCTAGTTTAGATTGTTGTTGGGCTAGTGTTATGATATGGTGATGTTGTAAGTAGAAGTATGAGATGATACTATTACAACACACATAGCGTGTAAGTTCCATAGACCTTGGCCTTACACATAAAGGTATGATAGAGATCATACCACGGTGCACATGATGGAGATCATATGCGGGAACCATATCATTTCACTTATAAACATGTGATGTTTTGATTGCATCTTATATTGCTTGTTTGGCATTTTATTAGCATAATAAGATGATCCCTCATTTAGATATAAAGATAAGAATGTGTTCTTCCTTAAGTATGCACCGACAATGTTTCGTCGCTTCAAGACATCACGTGATGATCGGGTGTACTTGAATCCACGAGCATAATCTCGGGTGTAAGACAGTTACACACGCGAATACTAAGGTTCTTACTTGGCGAGCCTAGCATGTACAGACATGGCCTCGGAACACGGACCAAACGGTTAAGCATGAGTCATATGTTTTGATATGATGACCATATGGATGCTCGCCTTTGAAGCTATACCGACTCACGTGATGATCGGACTTGGTGTAGTGGATTTGGTTCATGTAATCACCAAAAAGGCACGAGGGATATCGTTTTTGAGTGGGAGTTCATTTCTAATTTGGATTAGTAGAACTCAATTTATCATAAATTAAATCAAAGTGAATTTTCATAATTTGTTGTAGTCATTGGCATTCGTTCACCACCTTATGCATAGTTGTAATTGAGATAATAGAACTATAGAATTCTGGATATATACTTTACGAACTGGTATCTGTCACATCCCAAGATTTTCCAAATCTTGTTATGTGAAAAATAAATGATTAAAATAAAACCTTATTGATTTTCAGGGTGAGAAGAAACTTTTTGATTCCAATTGGAAACCTTCAAACCTATTTGATCAAACAAATCCTAAAGGGATTTGAAAAGACAAACAATTAATAAGGAAAATATTAAATATGTGAAATTACTATTTTTGGATCTTTTAATAAAAAGATTTGGTTTACAAATGAAAAGGTAGAAATATAAATAAGGACTATTTTTATAGAGCCAAATTAAACCTTGGCCAAGTTTTTGAAATAAAATATTTTGTTTTGATTAAAGGAGTAAAGGGTTATTTAGATAAAATAATGAGGTTTTATTAATATCCAAATTTATTAAAGTAAAGGCTTTGCCATTTTAATTAAACATCAAACCTTGTTAAATTAATTTTAAACAAGTTTTCCAAGTATTTTATATTCTCAAATAAAACCTACTGAAGTGTTTTTGGTTTTATTTTTAGATTTGAAAATAAAGATTTTAATAAAACAAATCCTATTTGAATTAAATGATTAAGGTCTATTCATTTAATTATTAATGGACCCAAAAATAAAAAAAATATTATTTTATTTTGGGACTTGGATTTGTGTTGTTAAACAGAACCAAAAACTCAATACAAAGTGTGGTGGAAGTTTGATTGATTGAATGTTTGAATTGTTTGATTGAATTTCAAAACAGAAAATCAAATGGAAAAAGGAAAAAGATTCAGTACAAAAAAAAAGAAATAAAACGACACAACCCATCTGGCCCAACAGCCCAGTCGCAGCCCAGTTCCCCCCCCCCCCCCCTCTCTGCGAAACGTTTTCCACCGAAAAACCCACCCGCAGAGTCACTAAACGCTCGACCCCACCCCCACTCTCTCTCACACGCAGACAGCCAGGTCCCACCGCCAGCTCATCTTCTTCCTCCCCGCGACGACCCCGCCCCTCATTCCTCCCCGGCCGTTCTGTCGCCGTTTCCTCGCGTTAATACGCAGTAACCACGCCATTAAACGCCCCTGCGACCACGCCTTCTTAAGCGCCAACATCTCCTCTCCCTTTCCCCTCTATCGCCCCACCTTAGCGCGCCCCCAGGCTGCTGAATTTTGCCCTCCACCTCCACTGTCTCCGACGACTCTCCCTGCCGATTCCGGCCAGTATTCGCCACCCCTTGCCTCCCCGAGCACATAGACACATTCCCCAGACCCAGGCGCACCTCTCCGTATCATCAGCTCGCCCGCGCGCGCTTTGCAGCGTCGACAACAACGACGAACCGTAGCGCCACCACCTGCCATTCACTCCGACGAGGTTTCCTGGTAAGCTCGGACCGCCCCGAAGCTATTCGATGATGCACGCATGCTCCCTGGTACCATGCGCGTCTAACGCACCCTTTACTTTGCTTCGGCACGCCTTGTAGCCTCGCCCCCGTCGACGTTTGACCGCACCCGAGGCCCAGCTCAACTCCGGTGACCATTAAGGACAATCTCGTGCGCCCCTTCACCAGCCAGTACCACGTTGAGCATCATCAAGCTTCGACGATTCTGGTGAGCCACCCCACTCCTCCTCTAGCTTCTTGTATCGCCGGCACCGTCATCGTCTGAGTGTGCGCCGCCACCTGCCGCCGCCAGCGCCGCCACTCGATGGCTAGCGTGCTGTGCAGCGTAGGATGTAGATCCAAGCGCCAAGATAGAACACGATCGAAGGGGTACGAATAGCTCTGCGCTGCACGATCTGTTTCAAATCCAATGCACCAGAGAGATCGATCCAACCGAAACGGTATGGACCAATAGAAACATTCCACGTGGCCCTGACTGTTCTAATAAAAACAGATTTGATCTATTTGTTGTTCAATTTTGTAGAATTCATAACTTTCAAACCACACGTCCAAATTTTACAAACTTTATATCAATGGATTCAGAAAATCAAGCCCTAACCAACCATGCCATTTGTTTAGTAAAAAGTTTCAGTTTAATTGTTTGTTTTTGCAGAAACTTGTGTATACTTGTTTAGATTATAAAAATTGTTCTAAAATGAATTTGGGGATAAAATCTTTGGAAAATGGAGTGTTTTGAACCTACTGACCCTAGGAATCACTTTGTGGTTTCAAAAATATATTTGGTGATGCAAAAAAATGAATCTTGGATTTAAAACCAATTCTAGTCAAATAAAAATATGATTTATTTATTAAAAATGGTTTTGGAAGAAAACCTTTGAGAAATGTTTTGGAAATAAACTCTCTGACCCTAAACACAAAGTTTTATGGTTTGAAAACATATTTTGTGAACCCTATAGATTAATGCCTTATTGAAAACATTTTTACACCGCATAAAATGATACCTTGTTTTAAAAAGGGTTTATAAAGTGAAACCTATTGAAAATGTCTTTGCCACTTTATAAAATGACCAATAGGTGTTTCCAAATGTTTGCAACCTACTAGAAACCACTTTTACAAATAAAACAACCTATTGCATTCTTGCATGCATTACTTTGATTTTATCATTTTATGTGATGAATTGCTTGAATGGTAGATTGAAATGTTGTTTGCTTGATTGAATTGTAGTGACTTGAAGTGTGTGAACATTGCAAAGATCAAGGAGTGAACTTATACCCTCTACCAAAAAGGCAAGTGATGCTTCATACTTTTGTCCCATTATTTTCACTATGCATTAGTGATATTTGTAAGTAAAACTTGCATGGAATGTTTTGCTAAGTATAAACCTTGCTATGGGAAATCCTAGTAGATGAAACCTTAGTAGAAATTTCCTAAGTTAAGATCCCTACTACTATCATGCTTATCTTAGCTAGTAGAAAACAAGGGTGGAATATATATTCACACTATGGAAAAATTTCTAAGTCTGAGGACTTGTGTTTTGTTTAATAAAACAACTAAGAGAATGAATCACCTGGGTGGAATGGAAGGAATGGTTTATGTTGAGTGGTTCACAAGGCCCATTTTTATGGTTTACCTTGTGTATCTCACTTGTGGATTGCCACCCAGGAACAAAGAGATTTGAGATGTCAAATGTTGAGAAGCTTCAAGTGCAGCCACTTGGCATTATGGGCTCTGCCTGGATCATATAGGTTGCAATAACTTAGCCAAATGGACAGTTGGTGGTAGGGGTTTGATAGGTTGGAACGTGTCCATTTTGGTCTAAGGGAAGGCTTCTGAAGGATCTTGTCTTGGTGAAACCAAGTCTTGTGGGGAAAGTGCACCACCTCTGCAGAGTGTAAAATCTAAGTACTTAGCCATGTCCCTGGTAAAGGAAAATTTGAGCATCAAGACATGGAAGCTATCAAGAATCTCATCATCCAAATTTCTAGGTTAAAAACTTGTGGTTGAACAAGGGTTAAAGGATCTTCAATCTTTGATTGGTAGATGCCTTGGGTGATTTTTGCCAAACAAAAACTTAGTGTATTCAAATGATAAGGAAAATATATTTTGAGAAAAGCAAGCCTAAGCTCCACTTAGCCAAATGCATATAGATGATAGACTCCACTAAACTACCATAGTATCACTTGCCAATACAATTCAAATGTATTGACCCTTGTGGCTGTAACTTGTTATGTTGCAGGTTTGATTGATATTAGTGAAGTTTAATGATTAGGATTACAAGTCTACAACCAACATGTCTGCCTGTGGCACTTTGAAGATGAAGGACCCCATGTTTATAGATATTCTGCTGCAATGTAATGTAATAGCCAAATGAGCTATGTAAGATGTAATAAATTATGTTATTCCTGGTTATAAAGTTGTATTATGACCTTTGTTTCTTGATATTACATCTTAACTGTGGATGCTAGCTATTGATCCAGGGACTAGCATTGTAAACACAGGGGACTCTACCTTATTAAAGGTTGGGAACCTTACAGATGGTATCAGAGCATTGTGTTGCCTGTAGGATTTGTAAACCTAGGATTGGACAAAACCCTTAGAAAAATAGGAGTTGTATTCGTTCCAAAAACTTATTTACAAACAATCTTGTAAACTCTTTCCTCAAACCATTTTGGTTTTGATTCTACGTCTCTTGTATTTCAACCTGATGGAAAAACCTACCCCATGGCCAAAGACTTCACCATGTGCAAAGGACTTCAACAACTCTAATGACTTCAACATCTTCAACTCTAATGACTTCAACATCTTCAACATTTTCACCAAGGACTTCAACCTTGGATAGCACTAAGGACTACAAGTGAGACAAGAAATATTGCCCAAGACTTGAGGACTAAGGAAACACAACTTAGAAGGAACCATCATCTCTTTGAAGTTTTGAGATCAAGATGCAAGAAATTCTCTAAGGATACAAAGATCTTGTTCATGAAGAATCAGCTAAGAAGGATGGAAAGATTTCAAGTGAACCATATAGATGGACCACCATATTTAGTTTAAGACAAACCCACCAACTTATGTGGTGTAACAAAAATATTTTTGGTTGCCTAAAAATATGCTTGAAACTTGTTTGAGTGGAATGTTTGTTTGTGATTGCTTGCACATTGCTTGTGTGAATTGTGATGTGTGTGATTAGAATTATTTCCTTAGAAATCTTTTGCCTATTCTAATCCCAATCCAACCCAAACAGATGACCTCTCCAAGAAACTCCAACATCAAGGATGGTGACAACAACCAAGAGGTCAACATGAGAGAACTTATAGCAACCCAAAACCAGTTGAACCAAATGACAGCTCAATTCTTAGCCAAAACCAGTGGGGAAGATCCAACCCTGCAAAGGTTTTTGGAAACCCAAGCCCAATTGTTGCTTAAGGTGACAGATCAAATGATCAACATGGAAGGCAACTCTTCCAAAGGAGTTTGTGACAATAAGGATGACAAAGATGTTATTCTAGAAGGAACCCAAGCTTGCAATATTTGTGGAGACAAGGATCACACTTCCAAGGAGCATGGAGATCAATGTCCCAACTGTGAAGAGAAACATCCAGTTGGCGAATGTCCCACCTCTCAAGCTACTTGTTACCTATGTGAAGGAAATAATCATGTCCCTATCCAATGCCCCATCTATTCCATAGTTGAACAAAGGAAACAAGGTGGAGTGCAACAACTGATTGCAAACTATCAAGAGGGATCCAGGTCTACCAAGAAGGATGAGGACAAAGGAAAATCTCCACTTGTACCTCCATGCAATACAACCCAATTTAAAGGACCAAAGAAGAGACATATGAATTATCCAAGGAGCAATAGAAGGTCCAAGAAACCAGTAGACATTCCTACCTATGAGATAACATATGAACAACATGAACTAGAAGCACTCCTAGCTTTGGAGAAACCCAAGAAAAAGAAGGACAAAAGCCATGTGCAATGTAATCATTGTAAAGAAATGGGACACTATTCCAGTGAATGTCCAGAGAAACAAAAGTATAAGGAGATTGGCCAAGTATGGTGCAACAACTGCAAAGAGCTAGGCCATTATGCAGCAACCTGTCCACAAGAGATACGTGAAGAACTCAAACTTATCACATGTTACAACTGTGGTAACCAAGGACATTATGCAAGCAACTGTCCAGAAAAGATGAAGCATAAGATAAACAAGCCTATGAAGGATCTTAGCCTTGTCACATGTTTCAAGTGTGGAAACAAAGGACACTATGCAGATAATTGCCCAGAGAAGTTTCCCCAAGATCCCAAGCAAGACAATATGTAATTAAGTTGGAAAAAAATTTAAGGGTGGTAGTACCCTAGATGCTTTGATCCTACTTGTAACCCTAGCCTTCCCAAATCTCGGGACGATATTTATTTTAAGGGTGGTAGCCTGTCACATCCCAAGATTTTCCAAATCTTGTTATGTGAAAAAAAATGATTAAAATAAAACCTTGTTGATTTTCAGGGTGAGAAGAAACTTTTTGATTCCAATTGGAAACCTTCAAACCTATTTGATCAAACAAATCCTAAAGGGATTTGAAAAGACAAACAATTAATAAGGAAAATATTAAATATGTGAAATTACTATTTTTGGATCTTTTAATAAAAAGATTTGGTTTACAAATGAAAAGGTAGAAATATAAATAAGGACTATTTTTATAGAGCCAAATTAAACCTTGGCCAAGTTTTTGAAATAAAATATTTTGTTTTGATTAAAGGAGTAAAGGGTTATTTAGATAAAATAATGAGGTTTTATTAATATCCAAATTTATTAAAGTAAAGGCTTTGCCATTTTAATTAAACATCAAACCTTGTTAAATTAATTTTAAACAAGTTTTCCAAGTATTTTATATTCTCAAATAAAACCTACTGAAGTGTTTTTGGTTTTATTTTTAGATTTGAAAATAAAGATTTTAATAAAACAAATCCTATTTGAATTAAATGATTAAGGTCTATTCATTTAATTATTAATGGACCCAAAAATAAAAAAATATTATTTTATTTTGGGACTTGGATTTGTGTTGTTAAACAGAACCAAAAACTCAATACAAAGTGTGGTGGAAGTTTGATTGATTGAATGTTTGAATTGTTTGATTGAATTTCAAAACAGAAAATCAAATGGAAAAAGGAAAAAGATTCAGTACAAAAAAAGAAACAAAACGACCCAACCCATCTGGCCCAACAGCCCAGTCGCAGCCCAGTTTCCCCCCCCCCCCCCCCTCTCTGCGAAACGTTTTCCACCGAAAAACCCACCCGCAGAGTCACTGAAAGCTCGACCCCACCCCCACTCTCTCTCACACGCAGACAGCCAGGTCCCACCGCCAGCTCATCTTCTTCCTCCCCGTGACGACCCCGCCCCTCATTCCTCCCCAGTCGTTCTGTCGCTGTTTCCTCGCGTTAATACGCAGTAACCACGCCATTAAATGCCCCTGCGACCACGTCTTCTTAAGCGCCAACATCTCCTCTCCCTTTCCCCTCTGTCGCCCCACCTTAGCGCGCCCCCAGGCTGCTGAATTTTGCCCTCCACCTCCACTGTCTCTGACGACTCTCCCTGCCGATTCCGGCCAGTATTCGCCACCCCTTGCCTCCCCGAGCACACAGACACATTCCCCAGACCCAGGCGCACCTCTCCATATCATCAGCTCGCCCGCGCGTGCTTTGCAGCGTCGACAACAACGACGAACCGTAGCGCCACCACCTGCCATTCACTCCGACGAGGTTTCCTGGTAAGCTCGGACCGCCCCGAAGCTATTCTATGATGCACACATGCTCCCTGGTACCATGCGCGTCTAACGCACCCTTTACTTTGCTTCGGCACGCCTTGTAGCCTCGCCCCGTCGACGTCTGACCGCACCCGAGGCCCAGCTCAACTCCGGTGAGCGATTAAGGACAATCTCGTGCGCCCCTTCACCAGCCAGTACCACGTTGAGCATCATCAAGCTTCGACGATTCTGGTGAGCCACCCCACTCCTCCTCTAGCTTCCTGTATCGCCGGCACCGTCATCGTCTGAGTGTGCGCCGCCACCTGCCGCCGCCAGCGCCGCCACTCGATGGCTAGCGTGATGTGCACCGTAGGATGTAGATCCAAGCGCCACGATAGAACATGATCGAAGGGGTACGAATAGCTCTGCGCCGCACGATCTGTTTAAAATCCAACGCACCAGAGACATCGATCCAACCGAAACGGTATGGACCAATAGAAACGTTCCACGTGGCCCTGCCTGTTCTAATAAAAACAGATTTGATCTATTTGTTGTTCAATTTTGTAGAATTCATAACTTTCAAACCACACGTCCAAATTTTACAAACTTTATATCAATGGATTCAGAAAAGCAATCCCTAACCAGCCATGCCATTTGTTTAGTAAAAAGTTTCTGTTTAATTGTTTGTTTTTGCAGAAACTTGTGTATACTTGTTTAGATTATAAAAATTGTTCTAAAATGATTTTGGGGATAAGATCTTTGGAAAATGGAGTGTTTTGAACCTACTGACCCTAGGAATCACTTTGTGGTTTCAAAAATATATTTGGTGATGCAAAAAAATGAATCTTGGATTTAAAACCAATTCTAGTCAAATAAAAATATGATTTATTTATTAAATATGGTTTTGGAAGAAAACCTTTGAGAAATGTTTTGGAAATAAACTCTCTGACCCTAAACACAAAGTTTTATGGTTTGAAAACATATTTTGTGAACCCTATAGATTAATGCCTTATTGAAAACATTTTTACACCACATAAAATGATACCTTGTTTTAAAAAGGGTTTATAAAGTGAAACCTATTGAAAATGACTTTGCCACTTTATAAAATGACCAATAGGTGTTTCCAAATGTTTACAACCTACTAGAAACCATTTTTACAAATAAAACAACCTATTGCATGCTTGCATGCATTACTTTGATTTTATCATTTTATGTGATGAATTGCTTGAATGGTAGATTGAAATGTTGTTTGCTTGATTGAATTGTAGTTACTTGAAGTGTGTGAACATTGCAAAGATCAAGGAGTGAACTTATACCCTCTACCAAAAAGGCAAGTGATGCTTCATACCTTTGTCCCATTATTTTCACTATGCATTAGTGATATTTCTAAGTAAAACTTGCATGGAATGTTTTGCTAAGTATAAACCATGCTATGGGAAATCCTAGTAGATGAAACCTTAGTAGAAATTTCCTAAGTTAAGATCCCTACTACTATCATGCTTAGCTTAGCTAGTAGAAAACAAGGGTGGAATATATATTCACACTATGGAAAAATTTCTAAGTCTGAGGACTTGTGTTTCGTTTAATAAAACAACTAAGAGAATGAATCACCTGGGTGGAATGGAAGGAATGGTTTATGTTGAGTGGTTCACAAGGCCCATTTTTATGGTTTACCTTGTGTATATCACTTGTGGATGGCCACCCAGGAACAAAGAGATTTGAGATGTCAAATGTTGAGAAGCTTCAAGTGCAGCCACTTGGCATTATGGGCTCTGCCTGGATCATATAGGTTGCAATAACTCAGCCAAATGGACAGTTGGTGGTAGGGGTTTGATAGGTTGGAACGCGTCCATTTTGGTCTAAGGGAAGGCTTCTGAAGGATCTTGTCTTGGTGAAACCAAGTCTTGTGGGGAAAGTGCACCACCTCTGCAGAGTGTAAAATCTAAGTACTTAGCCATGTCCCTGGTAAAGGAAAATTTGAGCATCAAGACATGGAAGCTATCAAGAATCTCATCATCCAAATTTCTAGGTTAAAAACTTGTGGTTGAACAAGGGTTAAAGGATCTTCAATCTTTGATTGGTAGATGCCTTGGGTGATTTTTGCCAAACAAAAACTTAGTGTATTCAAATGATAAGGAAAATCTATTTTGAGAAAAGCAAGCCTAAGCTCCACTTAGCCAAATGCATATAGATGATAGACTCCACTAAACTACCATAGTATCACTTGCCAATACAATTCAAATGTATTGACCCTTGTGGCTGTAACTTGTTATGTTGCAGGTTTGATTGATATTAGTGAAGTTTAATGATTAGGATTACAAGTCTACAACCAACATGTCTGCCTGTGGCACTTTGAAGATGAAGGACCCCATGTTTATAGATATTCTGCTGCAATGTAATGTAATAGCCAAATGAGCTATGTAAGATGTAATAAATTATGTTATTCCTGGTTATAAAGTTGTATTATGACCTTTGTTTCTTGATATTACATCTTAACTGTGGATGCTAGCTATTGATCCAGGGACTAGCATTGTAAACACAGGGGACTCTACCTTATTAAAGGTTGGGAACCTTACAGATGGTATCAGAGCATTGTGTTGCCTATAGGATTTGTAAACCTAGGATTGGACAAAACCCTTAGAAAAATAGGAGTTGTATTCGTTCCAAAAACTTATTTACAAACAATCTTGTAAACTCTTTCCTCAAACCATTTTGGTTTTGATTCTACGTCTCTTGTATTTCAACCTGATGGAAAAACCTACCCCATGGCCAAAGACTTCACAATGTGCAAAGGACTTCAACAACTCTAATGACTTCAACATCTTCAACTCTAATGACTTCAACATCTTCAACATTTTCACCAAGGACTTCAACCTTGGATAGCACTAAGGACTACAAGTGAGACAAGAAATATTGCCCAAGACTTGAGGACTAAGGAAACACAACTTAGAAGGAACCATCATCTCTTTGAAGTTTTGAGATCAAGATGCAAGAAATTCTCTAAGGATACAAAGATCTTGTTCATGAAGAATCAGCTAAGAAGGATGGAAAGATTTCAAGTGAACCATATAGATGGACCACCATATTTAGTTTAAGACAAACCCACCAACTTATGTGGTGTAACAAAAATATTTTTGGTTGCCTAAAAATATGCTTGAAACTTGTTTGAGTGGAATGTTTGTTTGTGATTGCTTGCACATTGCTTGTGTGAATTGTGATGTGTGTGATTAGAATTATTTCCTTAGAAATCTTTTGCCTATTCTAATCCCAATCCAACCCAAACAGATGACCTCTCCAAGAAACTCCAACATCAAGGATGGTGACAACAACCAAGAGGTCAACATGAGAGAACTTATAGCAACCCAAAACCAGTTGAACCAAATGACAGCTCAATTCTTAGCCAAAACCAGTGGGGAAGATCCAACCCTGCAAAGGTTTTTGGAAACCCAAGCCCAATTGTTGCTTAAGGTGACAGATCAAATGATCAACATGGAAGGCAACTCTTCCAAAGGAGTTTGTGACAATAAGGATGACAAAGATGTTATTCTAGAAGGAACCCAAGCTTGCAATATTTGTGGAGACAAGGATCACACTTCCAAGGAGCATGGAGATCAATGTCCCAACTGTGAAGAGAAACATCCAGTTGGCGAATGTCCCACCTCTCAAGCTACTTGTTACCTATGTGAAGGAAATAATCATGTCCCTATCCAATGCCCCATCTATTCCATAGTTGAACAAAGGAAACAAGGTGGAGTGCAACAACTGATTGCAAACTATCAAGAGGGATCCAGGTCTACCAAGAAGGATGAGGACAAAGGAAAATCTCCACTTGTACCTCCATGCAATACAACCCAATTTAAAGGACCAAAGAAGAGACATATGAATTATCCAAGGAGCAATAGAAGGTCCAAGAAACCAGTAGACATTCCTACCTATGAGATAACATATGAACAACATGAACTAGAAGCACTCCTAGCTTTGGAGAAACCCAAGAAAAAGAAGGACAAAAGCCATGTGCAATGTAATCATTGTAAAGAAATGGGACACTATTCCAGTGAATGTCCAGAGAAACAAAAGTATAAGGAGATTGGCCAAGTATGGTGCAACAACTGCAAAGAGCTAGGCCATTATGCAGCAACCTGTCCACAAGAGATACGTGAAGAACTCAAACTTATCACATGTTACAACTGTGGTAACCAAGGACATTATGCAAGCAACTGTCCAGAAAAGATGAAGCATAAGATAAACAAGCCTATGAAGGATCTTAGCCTTGTCACATGTTTCAAGTGTGGAAACAAAGGACACTATGCAGATAATTGCCCAGAGAAGTTTCCCCAAGATCCCAAGCAAGACAATATGTAATTAAGTTGGAAAAAAATTTAAGGGTGGTAGTACCCTAGATGCTTTGATCCTACTTGTAACCCTAGCCTTCCCAAATCTCGGGACGATATTTATTTTAAGGGTGGTAGCCTGTCACATCCCAAGATTTTCCAAATCTTGTTATGTGAAAAAAAATGATTAAAATAAAACCTTGTTGATTTTCAGGGTGAGAAGAAACTTTTTGATTCCAATTGGAAACCTTCAAACCTATTTGATCAAACAAATCCTAAAGGGATTTGAAAAGACAAACAATTAATAAGGAAAATATTAAATATGTGAAATTACTATTTTTGGATCTTTTAATAAAAAGATTTGGTTTACAAATGAAAAGGTAGAAATATAAATAAGGACTATTTTTATAGAGCCAAATTAAACCTTGGCCAAGTTTTTGAAATAAAATATTTTGTTTTGATTAAAGGAGTAAAGGGTTATTTAGATAAAATAATGAGGTTTTATTAATATCCAAATTTATTAAAGTAAAGGCTTTGCCATTTTAATTAAACATCAAACCTTGTTAAATTAATTTTAAACAAGTTTTCCAAGTATTTTATATTCTCAAATAAAACCTACTGAAGTGTTTTTGGTTTTATTTTTAGATTTGAAAATAAAGATTTTAATAAAACAAATCCTATTTGAATTAAATGATTAAGGTCTATTCATTTAATTATTAATGGACCCAAAAATAAAAAAATATTATTTTATTTTGGGACTTGGATTTGTGTTGTTAAACAGAACCAAAAACTCAATACAAAGTGTGGTGGAAGTTTGATTGATTGAATGTTTGAATTGTTTGATTGAATTTCAAAACAGAAAATCAAATGGAAAAAGGAAAAAGATTCAGTACAAAAAAAGAAACAAAACGACCCAACCCATCTGGCCCAACAGCCCAGTCGCAGCCCAGTTTCCCCCCCCCCCCCCTCTCTGCGAAACGTTTTCCACCGAAAAACCCACCCGCAGAGTCACTGAAAGCTCGACCCCACCCCCACTCTCTCTCACACGCAGACAGCCAGGTCCCACCGCCAGCTCATCTTCTTCCTCCCCGTGACGACCCCGCCCCTCATTCCTCCCCAGTCGTTCTGTCGCTGTTTCCTCGCGTTAATACGCAGTAACCACGCCATTAAATGCCCCTGCGACCACGTCTTCTTAAGCGCCAACATCTCCTCTCCCTTTCCCCTCTGTCGCCCCACCTTAGCGCGCCCCCAGGCTGCTGAATTTTGCCCTCCACCTCCACTGTCTCTGACGACTCTCCCTGCCGATTCCGGCCAGTATTCGCCACCCCTTGCCTCCCCGAGCACACAGACACATTCCCCAGACCCAGGCGCACCTCTCCATATCATCAGCTCGCCCGCGCGTGCTTTGCAGCGTCGACAACAACGACGAACCGTAGCGCCACCACCTGCCATTCACTCCGACGAGGTTTCCTGGTAAGCTCGGACCGCCCCGAAGCTATTCTATGATGCACACATGCTCCCTGGTACCATGCGCGTCTAACGCACCCTTTACTTTGCTTCGGCACGCCTTGTAGCCTCGCCCCGTCGACGTCTGACCGCACCCGAGGCCCAGCTCAACTCCGGTGAGCGATTAAGGACAATCTCGTGCGCCCCTTCACCAGCCAGTACCACGTTGAGCATCATCAAGCTTCGACGATTCTGGTGAGCCACCCCACTCCTCCTCTAGCTTCCTGTATCGCCGGCACCGTCATCGTCTGAGTGTGCGCCGCCACCTGCCGCCGCCAGCGCCGCCACTCGATGGCTAGCGTGATGTGCACCGTAGGATGTAGATCCAAGCGCCACGATAGAACATGATCGAAGGGGTACGAATAGCTCTGCGCCGCACGATCTGTTTAAAATCCAACGCACCAGAGACATCGATCCAACCGAAACGGTATGGACCAATAGAAACGTTCCACGTGGCCCTGCCTGTTCTAATAAAAACAGATTTGATCTATTTGTTGTTCAATTTTGTAGAATTCATAACTTTCAAACCACACGTCCAAATTTTACAAACTTTATATCAATGGATTCAGAAAAGCAATCCCTAACCAGCCATGCCATTTGTTTAGTAAAAAGTTTCTGTTTAATTGTTTGTTTTTGCAGAAACTTGTGTATACTTGTTTAGATTATAAAAATTGTTCTAAAATGATTTTGGGGATAAGATCTTTGGAAAATGGAGTGTTTTGAACCTACTGACCCTAGGAATCACTTTGTGGTTTCAAAAATATATTTGGTGATGCAAAAAAATGAATCTTGGATTTAAAACCAATTCTAGTCAAATAAAAATATGATTTATTTATTAAATATGGTTTTGGAAGAAAACCTTTGAGAAATGTTTTGGAAATAAACTCTCTGACCCTAAACACAAAGTTTTATGGTTTGAAAACATATTTTGTGAACCCTATAGATTAATGCCTTATTGAAAACATTTTTACACCACATAAAATGATACCTTGTTTTAAAAAGGGTTTATAAAGTGAAACCTATTGAAAATGACTTTGCCACTTTATAAAATGACCAATAGGTGTTTCCAAATGTTTACAACCTACTAGAAACCATTTTTACAAATAAAACAACCTATTGCATGCTTGCATGCATTACTTTGATTTTATCATTTTATGTGATGAATTGCTTGAATGGTAGATTGAAATGTTGTTTGCTTGATTGAATTGTAGTTACTTGAAGTGTGTGAACATTGCAAAGATCAAGGAGTGAACTTATACCCTCTACCAAAAAGGCAAGTGATGCTTCATACCTTTGTCCCATTATTTTCACTATGCATTAGTGATATTTCTAAGTAAAACTTGCATGGAATGTTTTGCTAAGTATAAACCATGCTATGGGAAATCCTAGTAGATGAAACCTTAGTAGAAATTTCCTAAGTTAAGATCCCTACTACTATCATGCTTAGCTTAGCTAGTAGAAAACAAGGGTGGAATATATATTCACACTATGGAAAAATTTCTAAGTCTGAGGACTTGTGTTTCGTTTAATAAAACAACTAAGAGAATGAATCACCTGGGTGGAATGGAAGGAATGGTTTATGTTGAGTGGTTCACAAGGCCCATTTTTATGGTTTACCTTGTGTATATCACTTGTGGATGGCCACCCAGGAACAAAGAGATTTGAGATGTCAAATGTTGAGAAGCTTCAAGTGCAGCCACTTGGCATTATGGGCTCTGCCTGGATCATATAGGTTGCAATAACTCAGCCAAATGGACAGTTGGTGGTAGGGGTTTGATAGGTTGGAACGCGTCCATTTTGGTCTAAGGGAAGGCTTCTGAAGGATCTTGTCTTGGTGAAACCAAGTCTTGTGGGGAAAGTGCACCACCTCTGTAGAGTGTAAAATCTAAGTACTTAGCCATGTCCCTGGTAAAGGAAAATTTGAGCATCAAGACATGGAAGCTATCAAGAATCTCATCATCCAAATTTCTAGGTTAAAAACTTGTGGTTGAACAAGGGTTAAAGGATCTTCAATCTTTGATTGGTAGATGCCTTGGGTGATTTTTGCCAAACAAAAACTTAGTGTATTCAAATGATAAGGAAAATCTATTTTGAGAAAAGCAAGCCTAAGCTCCACTTAGCCAAATGCATATAGATGATAGACTCCACTAAACTACCATAGTATCACTTGCCAATACAATTCAAATGTATTGACCCTTGTGGCTGTAACTTGTTATGTTGCAGGTTTGATTGATATTAGTGAAGTTTAATGATTAGGATTACAAGTCTACAACCAACATGTCTGCCTGTGGCACTTTGAAGATGAAGGACCCCATGTTTATAGATATTCTGCTGCAATGTAATGTAATAGCCAAATGAGCTATGTAAGATGTAATAAATTATGTTATTCCTCGTTATAAAGTTGTATTATGACCTTTGTTTCTTGATATTACATCTTAACTGTGGATGCTAGCTATTGATCCAGGGACTAGCATTGTAAACACAGGGGACTCTACCTTATTAAAGGTTGGGAACCTTACAGATGGTATCAGAGCATTGTGTTGCCTGTAGGATTTGTAAACCTAGGATTGGACAAAACCCTTAGAAAAATAGGAGTTGTATTCGTTCCAAAAACTTATTTACAAACAATCTTGTAAACTCTTTCCTCAAACCATTTTGGTTTTGATTCTACGTCTCTTGTATTTCAACCTGATGGAAAAACCTACCCCATGGCCAAAGACTTCACAATGTGCAAAGGACTTCAACAACTCTAATGACTTCAACATCTTCAACTCTAATGACTTCAACATCTTCAACATTTTCACCAAGGACTTCAACCTTGGATAGCACTAAGGACTACAAGTGAGACAAGAAATATTGCCCAAGACTTGAGGACTAAGGAAACACAACTTAGAAGGAACCATCATCTCTTTGAAGTTTTGAGATCAAGATGCAAGAAATTCTCTAAGGATACAAAGATCTTGTTCATGAAGAATCAGCTAAGAAGGATGGAAAGATTTCAAGTGAACCATATAGATGGACCACCATATTTAGTTTAAGACAAACCCACCAACTTATGTGGTGTAACAAAAATATTTTTGGTTGCCTAAAAATATGCTTGAAACTTGTTTGAGTGGAATGTTTGTTTGTGATTGCTTGCACATTGCTTGTGTGAATTGTGATGTGTGTGATTAGAATTATTTCCTTAGAAATCTTTTGCCTATTCTAATCCCAATCCAACCCAAACAGATGACCTCTCCAAGAAACTCCAACATCAAGGATGGTGACAACAACCAAGAGGTCAACATGAGAGAACTTATAGCAACCCAAAACCAGTTGAACCAAATGACAGCTCAATTCTTAGCCAAAGCCAGTGGGGAAGATCCAACCCTGCAAAGGTTTTTGGAAACCCAAGCCCAATTGTTGCTTAAGGTGACAGATCAAATGATCAACATGGAAGGCAACTCTTCCAAAGGAGTTTGTGACAATAAGGATGACAAAGATGTTATTCTAGAAGGAACCCAAGCTTGCAATATTTGTGGAGACAAGGATCACACTTCCAAGGAGCATGGAGATCAATGTCCCAACTGTGAAGAGAAACATCCAGTTGGCGAATGTCCCACCTCTCAAGCTACTTGTTACCTATGTGAAGGAAATAATCATGTCCCTATCCAATGCCCCATCTATTCCATAGTTGAACAAAGGAAACAAGGTGGAGTGCAACAACTGATTGCAAACTATCAAGAGGGATCCAGGTCTACCAAGAAGGATGAGGACAAAGGAAAATCTCCACTTGTACCTCCATGCAATACAACCCAATTTAAAGGACCAAAGAAGAGACATATGAATTATCCAAGGAGCAATAGAAGGTCCAAGAAACCAGTAGACATTCCTACCTATGAGATAACATATGAACAACATGAACTAGAAGCACTCCTAGCTTTGGAGAAACCCAAGAAAAAGAAGGACAAAAGCCATGTGCAATGTAATCATTGTAAAGAAATGGGACACTATTCCAGTGAATGTCCAGAGAAACAAAAGTATAAGGAGATTGGCCAAGTATGGTGCAACAACTGCAAAGAGCTAGGCCATTATGCAGCAACCTGTCCACAAGAGATACGTGAAGAACTCAAACTTATCACATGTTACAACTGTGGTAACCAAGGACATTATGCAAGCAACTGTCCAGAAAAGATGAAGCATAAGATAAACAAGCCTATGAAGGATCTTAGCCTTGTCACATGTTTCAAGTGTGGAAACAAAGGACACTATGCAGATAATTGCCCAGAGAAGTTTCCCCAAGATCCCAAGCAAGACAATATGTAATTAAGTTGGAAAAAAATTTAAGGGTGGTAGTACCCTAGATGCTTTGATCCTACTTGTAACCCTAGCCTTCCCAAATCTCGGGACGATATTTATTTTAAGGGTGGTAGCCTGTCACATCCCAAGATTTTCCAAATCTTGTTATGTGAAAAAAAATGATTAAAATAAAACCTTGTTGATTTTCAGGGTGAGAAGAAACTTTTTGATTCCAATTGGAAACCTTCAAACCTATTTGATCAAACAAATCCTAAAGGGATTTGAAAAGACAAACAATTAATAAGGAAAATATTAAATATGTGAAATTACTATTTTTGGATCTTTTAATAAAAAGATTTGGTTTACAAATGAAAAGGTAGAAATATAAATAAGGACTATTTTTATAGAGCCAAATTAAACCTTGGCCAAGTTTTTGAAATAAAATATTTTGTTTTGATTAAAGGAGTAAAGGGTTATTTAGATAAAATAATGAGGTTTTATTAATATCCAAATTTATTAAAGTAAAGGCTTTGCCATTTTAATTAAACATCAAACCTTGTTAAATTAATTTTAAACAAGTTTTCCAAGTATTTTATATTCTCAAATAAAACCTACTGAAGTGTTTTTGGTTTTATTTTTAGATTTGAAAATAAATATTTTAATAAAACAAATCCTATTTGAATTAAATGATTAAGGTCTATTCATTTAATTATTAATGGACCCAAAAATAAAAAAAATATTATTTTATTTTGGGACTTGGATTTGTGTTGTTAAACAGAACCAAAAACTCAATACAAAGTGTGGTGGAAGTTTGATTGATTGAATGTTTGAATTGTTTGATTGAATTTCAAAACAGAAAATCAAATGGAAAAAGGAAAAAGATTCAGTACAAAAAAAGAAACAAAACGACCCAACCCATCTGGCCCAACAGCCCAGTCGCAGCCCAGTTCCCCCCCCCCCCTCTCTGCGAAACGTTTTCCACCGAAAAACCCACCCGCAGAGTCACTGAAAGCTCGACCCCACCCCCACTCTCTCTCACACGCAGACAGCCAGGTCCCACCGCCAGCTCATCTTCTTCCTCCCCGTGACGACCCCGCCCCTCATTCCTCCCCAGTCGTTCTGTCGTCGTTTCCTTGTGTTAATACGCAGTAACCACGCCATTAAATGCCCCTGCGACCACGTCTTCTTAAGCGCCAACATCTCCTCTCCCTTTCCCCTCTGTCGCCCCACCTTAGCGCGCCCCCAGGCTGCTGAATTTTGCCCTCCACCTCCACTGTCTCCGACGACTCTCCCTGCCGATTCCGGCCAGTATTCGCCACCCCTTGCCTCCCCGAGCACACAGACACATTCCCCAGACCCAGGCGCACCTCTCCATATCATCAGCTCGCCCGCGCGTTCTTTGCAGCGTCGACAACAACGACGAACCGTAGCGCCACCACCTGCCATTCACTCCGACGAGGTTTCCTGGTAAGCTCGGACCGCCCCGAAGCTATTCTATGATGCACGCATGCTCCCTGGTACCATGCGCGTCTAACGCACCCTTTACTTTGCTTCGGCACGCCTTGTAGCCTCGCCTCGTCGACGTCTGACCGCACCCGAGGCCCAGCTCAACTCCGGTGAGCGATTAAGGACAATCTCGTGCGCCCCTTCACCAGCCAGTACCACGTTGAGCATCATCAAGCTTCGACGATTCTGGTGAGCCACCCCACTCCTCCTCTAGCTTCCTGTATCGCCGGCACCGTCATCGTCTGAGTGTGCGCCGCCACCTGCCGCCGCTAGCGCCGCCACTCGATGGCTAGCGTGATGTGCACCGTAGGATGTAGATCCAAGCGCCACGATAGAACATGATCGAAGGGGTACGAATAGCTCTGCGCCGCACGATCTGTTTAAAATCCAACGCACCAGAGAGATCGATCCAACCGAAACGGTATGGACCAATAGAAACGTTCCACGTGGCCCTGCCTGTTCTAATAAAAACAGATTTGATCTATTTGTTGTTCAATTTTGTAGAATTCATAACTTTCAAACCACACGTCCAAATTTTACAAACTTTATATCAATGGATTCAGAAAAGCAATCCCTAACCAGCCATGCCATTTGTTTAGTAAAAAGTTTCTATTTAATTGTTTGTTTTTGCAGAAACTTGTGTATACTTGTTTAGATTATAAAAATTGTTCTAAAATGATTTTGGGGATAAAATCTTTGGAAAATGGAGTGTTTTGAACCTACTGACCCTAGGAATCACTTTGTGGTTTCAAAAATATATTTGGTGATGCAAAAAAATGAATCTTGGATTTAAAACCAATTCTAGTCAAATAAAAATATGATTTATTTATTAAATATGGTTTTGGAAGAAAACCTTTGAGAAATGTTTTGGAAATAAACTCTCTGACCCTAAACACAAAGTTTTATGGTTTGAAAACATATTTTGTGAACCCTATAGATTAATGCCTTATTGAAAACATTTTTACACCACATAAAATGATACCTTGTTTTAAAAAGGGTTTATAAAGTGAAACCTATTGCAAATGACTTTGCCACTTTATAAAATGACCAATAGGTGTTTCCAAATGTTTACAACCTACTAGAAACCATTTTTACAAATAAAACAACCTATTGCATGCTTGCATGCATTACTTTGATTTTATCATTTTATGTGATGAATTGCTTGAATGGTAGATTGAAATGTTGTTTGCTTGATTGAATTGTAGTTACTTGAAGTGTGTGAACATTGCAAAGATCAAGGAGTGAACTTATACCCTCTACCAAAAAGGCAAGTGATGCTTCATACCTTTGTCCATTATTTTCACTATGCATTAGTGATATTTCTAAGTAAAACTTGCATGGAATGTTTTGCTAAGTATAAACCATGCTATGGGAAATCCTAGTAGATGAAACCTTAGTAGAAATTTCCTAAGTTAAGATCCCTACTACTATCATGCTTAGCTTAGCTAGTAGAAAACAAGGGTGGAATATATATTCACACTATGGAAAAATTTCTAAGTCTGAGGACTTGTGTTTCGTTTAATAAAACAACTAAGAGAATGAATCACCTGGGTGGAATGGAAGGAATGGTTTATGTTGAGTGGTTCACAAGGCCCATTTTTATGGTTTACCTTGTGTATCTCACTTGTGGATGGCCACCCAGGAACAAAGAGATTTGAGATGTCAAATGTTGAGAAGCTTCAAGTGCAGCCACTTGGCATTATGGGCTCTGCCTGGATCATATAGGTTGCAATAACTCAGCCAAATGGACAGTTGGTGGTAGGGGTTTGATAGGTTGGAACGCGTTCATTTTGGTCTAAGGGAAGGCTTCTGAAGGATCTTGTCTTGGTGAAACCAAGTCTTGTGGGGAAAGTGCACCACCTCTGTAGAGTGTAAAATCTAAGTACTTAGCCATGTCCCTGGTAAAGGAAAATTTGAGCATCAAGACATGGAAGCTATCAAGAATCTCATCATCCAAATTTCTAGGTTAAAAACTTGTGGTTGAACAAGGGTTAAAGGATCTTCAATCTTTGATTGGTAGATGCCTTGGGTGATTTTTGCCAAACAAAAACTTAGTGTATTCAAATGATAAGGAAAATCTATTTTGAGAAAAGCAAGCCTAAGCTCCACTTAGCCAAATGCATATAGATGATAGACTCCACTAAACTACCATAGTATCACTTGCCAATACAATTCAAATGTATTGACCCTTGTGGCTGTAACTTGTTATGTTGCAGGTTTGATTGATATTAGTGAAGTTTAATGATTAGGATTACAAGTCTACAACCAACATGTCTGCCTGTGGCACTTTGAAGATGAAGGACCCCATGTTTATAGATATTCTGCTGCAATGTAATGTAATAGCCAAATGAGCTATGTAAGATGTAATAAATTATGTTATTCCTCGTTATAAAGTTGTATTATGACCTTTGTTTCTTGATATTACATCTTAACTGTGGATGCTAGCTATTGATCCAGGGACTAGCATTGTAAACACAGGGGACTCTACCTTATTAAAGGTTGGGAATCTTACAGATGGTATCAGAGCATTGTGTTGCCTGTAGGATTTGTAAACCTAGGATTGGACAAAACCCTTAGAAAAATAGGAGTTGTATTCGTTCCAAAAACTTATTTACAAACAATCTTGTAAACTCTTTCCTCAAACCATTTTGGTTTTGATTCTACGTCTCTTGTATTTCAACCTGATGGAAAAACCTACCCCATGGCCAAAGACTTCACCATGTGCAAAGGACTTCAACAACTCTAATGACTTCAACATCTTCAACTCTAATGACTTCAACATCTTCAACATTTTCACCAAGGACTTCAACCTTGGATAGCACTAAGGACTACAAGTGAGACAAGAAATATTGCCCAAGACTTGAGGACTAAGGAAACACAACTTAGAAGGAACCATCATCTCTTTGAAGTTTTGAGATCAAGATGCAAGAAATTCTCTAAGGATACAAAGATCTTGTTCATGAAGAATCAGCTAAGAAGGATGGAAAGATTTCAAGTGAACCATATAGATGGACCACCATATTTAGTTTAAGACAAACCCACCAACTTATGTGGTGTAACAAAAATATTTTTGGTTGCCTAAAGATATGCTTGAAACTTGTTTGAGTGGAATGTTTGTTTGTGATTGCTTGCACATTGCTTGTGTGAATTGTGATGTGTGTGATTAGAATTATTTCCTTAGAAATCTTTTGCCTATTCTAATCCCAATCCAACCCAAACGGATGACCTCTCCAAGAAACTCCAACATCAAGGATGGTGACAACAACCAAGAGGTCAACATGAGAGAACTTATAGCAACCCAAAACCAGTTGAACCAAATGACAGCTTAATTCTTAGCCAAAACCAGTGGGGAAGATCCAACCCTGCAAAGGTTTTTGGAAACCCAAGCCCAATTGTTGCTTAAGGTGACAGATCAAATGATCAACATGGAAGGCAACTCTTCCAAAGGAGTTTGTGACAATAAGGATGACAAAGATGTTATTCTAGAAGGAACCCAAGCTTGCAATATTTGTGGAGACAAGGATCACACTTCCAAGGAGCATGGAGATCAATGTCCCAACTGTGAAGAGAAACATCCAGTTGGCCAATGTCCCACCTCTCAAGCTACTTGTTACCTATGTGAAGGAAATAATCATGTCCCTATCCAATGCCCCATCTATTCCATAGTTGAACAAAGGAAACAAGGTGGAGTGCAACAACTGATTGCAAACTATCAAGAGGGATCCAGGTCTACCAAGAAGGATGAGGACAAAGGAAAATCTCCACTTGTACCTCCATGCAATACAACCCAATTTAAAGGACCAAAGAAGAGACATATGAATTATCCAAGGAGCAATAGAAGGTCCAAGAAACCAGTAGACATTCCTACCTATGAGATAACATATGAACAACATGAACTAGAAGCACTCCTAGCTTTGGAGAAACCCAAGAAAAAGAAGGACAAAAGCCATGTGCAATGTAATCATTGTAAAGAAATGGGACACTATTCCAGTGAATGTCCAGAGAAACAAAAGTATAAGGAGATTGGCCAAGTATGGTGCAACAACTGCAAAGAGCTAGGCCATTATGCAGCAACCTGTCCACAAGAGATACATGAAGAACTCAAACTTATCACATGTTACAACTGTGGTAACCAAGGACATTATGCAAGCAACTGTCCAGAAAAGATGAAGCATAAGATAAACAAGCCTATGAAGGATCTTAGCCTTGTCACATGTTTCAATTGTGGAAACAAAGGACACTATGCAGATAATTGCCCAGAGAAGTTTCCCCAAGATCCCAAGCAAGACAATATGTAATTAAGTTGGAAAAAAATTTAAGGGTGGTAGTACCCTAGATGCTTTGATCCTACTTGTAACCCTAGCCTTCCCAAATCTCAGGACGATATTTATTTTAAGGGTGGTAGCCTGTCACATCCCAAGATTTTCCAAATCTTGTTATGTGAAAAAAAATGATTAAAATAAAACCTTGTTGATTTTCAGGGTGAGAAGAAACTTTTTGATTCCAATTGGAAACCTTCAAACCTATTTGATCAAACAAATCCTAAAGGGATTTGAAAAGACAAACAATTAATAAGGAAAATATTAAATATGTGAAATTACTATTTTTGGATCTTTTAATAAAAAGATTTGGTTTACAAATGAAAGGTAGAAATATAAATAAGGACTATTTTTATAGAGCCAAATTAAACCTTGGCCAAGTTTTTGAAATAAAATATTTTGTTTTGATTAAAGGAGTAAAGGGTTATTTAGATAAAATAATGAGGTTTTATTAATATCCAAATTTATTAAAGTAAAGGCTTTGCCATTTTAAATAAACATCAAACCTTGTTAAATTAATTTTAAACAAGTTTTCCAAGTATTTTATATTCTCAAATAAAACCTACTGAAGTGTTTTTGGTTTTATTTTTAGATTTGAAAATAAAGATTTTAATAAAACAAATCCTATTTGAATTAAATGATTAAGGTCTATTCATTTAATTATTAATGGACCCAAAAATAAAAAAAATATTATTTTATTTTGGGACTTGGATTTGTGTTGTTAAACAGAACCAAAAACTCAATACAAAGTGTGGTGGAAGTTTGATTGATTGAATGTTTGAATTGTTTGATTGAATTTCAAAACAGAAAATCAAATGGAAAAAGGAAAAAGATTCAGTACAAAAAAAAGAAACAAAACGACCCAACCCATCTGGCCCAACAGCCTAGTCGCAGCCCAGTTTCCCCCCCCCCCCTCTCTGCGAAACGTTTTCCACCGAAAAACCCACCCGCAGAGTCACTGAAAGCTCAACCCCACCCCCACTCTCTCTCACACGCAGACAGCCAGGTCCCACCGCCAGCTCATCTTCTTCCTCCCCGTGACGACCCCGCCCCTCATTCCTCCCCAGTCGTTCTGTCGCCGTTTCCTCGCGTTAATACGCAGTAACCACGCCATTAAATGCCCCTGCGACCACGTCTTCTTAAGCGCCAACATCTCCTCTCCCTTTCCCCTCTGTCGCCCCACCTTAGCGCACCCCCAGGCTGCTGAATTTTGCCCTCCACCTCCACTGTCTCCGACGACTCTCCCTGCCGATTCCAGCCAGTATTCGCCACCCTTGCCTCCCCGAGCACACAGACACATTCCCCAGACCCAGGCGCACCTCTCCATATCA
Source organism: Avena sativa (assembly GCA_916181665.1). Lineage (NCBI taxonomy): Eukaryota > Viridiplantae > Streptophyta > Magnoliopsida > Poales > Poaceae > Avena > Avena sativa. Next base: position 176,385,808 of record OV702284.1, on the reverse strand, counting down.
TCAGCTCGCCCGCGCGTGCTTTGCAGCATCGACAACAACGACGAACCGTAGCGCCACCACCTGCCATTCACTCCGACGAGGTTTCCTGGTAAGCTCGGACCGCCCCGAAGCTATTCTATGATGCACGCATGCTCCCTGGTACCATGCGCGTCTAACGCACCCTTTACTTTGCTTCGGCACGCCTTGTAGCCTCGCCCCGTCGACGTCTGACCGCACCCGAGGCCCAGCTCAACTCCGGTGAGCGATTAAGGACAATCTCGTGCGCCCCTTCACCAGCCAGTACCACGTTGAGCATCATCAAGCTTCGACGATTCTGGTGAGCCACCCCACTCCTCCTCTAGCTTCCTGTATCGCCGGCACCGTCATCGTCTGAGTGTGCGCCGCCACCTGCCGCCGCCAGCGCCGCCACTCGATGGCTAGCGTGATGTGCACCGTAGGATGTAGATCCAAGCGCCACGATAGAACATGATCGAAGGGGTACGAATAGCTCTGCGCCGCACGATCTGTTTAAAATCCAACGCACCAGAGAGATCGATCCAACAGAAACGGTATGGACCAATAGAAACGTTCCACGTGGCCCTGCCTGTTCTAATAAAAACAGATTTGATCTATTTGTTGTTCAATTTTGTAGAATTCATAACTTTCAAACCACACGTCCAAATTTTACAAACTTTATATCAATGGATTCAGAAAAGCAATCCCTAACCAACCATGCCATTTGTTTAGTAAAAAGTTTCTGTTTAATTGTTTGTTTTTGCAGAAACTCTTGTATACTTGTTTAGATTATAAAAATTGTTCTAAAATGATTTTGGGGATAAAATCTTTGGAAAATGGAGTGTTTTGAACCTACTGACCCTAGGAATCACTTTGTGGTTTCAAAAATATATTTGGTGATGCAAAAAAATGAATCTTGGATTTAAAACCAATTCTAGTCAAATAAAAATATGATTTATTTATTAAATATGGTTTTGGAAGAAAACCTTTGAGAAATGTTTTGGAAATAAACTCTCTGACCCTAAACACAAAGTTTTATGGTTTGAAAACATATTTTCTGAACCCTATAGATTAATGCCTTATTGAAAACATTTTTACACCACATAAAATGATACCTTGTTTTAAAAAGGGTTTATAAAGTGAAATCTATTGCAAATGACTTTTCCACTTTATAAAATGACCAATAGGTGTTTCCAAATGTTTACAACCTACTAGAAACCATTTTTACAAATAAAACAACCTATTGCATGCTTGCATGCATTACTTTGATTTTATCATTTTATGTGATGAATTGCTTGAATGGTAGATTGAAATGTTGTTTGCTTGATTGAATTGTAGTTACTTGAAGTGTGTGAACATTGCAAAGATCAAGGAGTGAACTTATACCCTCTACCAAAAAGGCAAGTGATGCTTCATACCTTTGTCCCATTATTTTCACTATGCATTAGTGATATTTCTAAGTAAAACTTGCATGGAATGTTTTGCTAAGTATAAACCATGCTATGGGAAATCCTAGTAGATGAAACCTTAGTAGAAATTTCCTAAGTTAAGATCCCTACTACTATCATGCTTAGCTTAGCTAAACAAGGGTGGAATATATATTCACACTATGGAAAAATTTCTAAGTCTGAGGACTTGTGTTTTGTTTAATAAAACAACTAAGAGAATGAATCACCTGGGTGGAATGGAAGGAATGGTTTATGTTGAGTGGTTCACAAGGCCCATTTTTATGGTTTAACTTGTGTATCTCACTTGTGGATGGCCACCCAGGAACAAAGAGATTTGAGATGTCAAATGTTGAGAAGCTTCAAGTGCAGCCACTTGGCATTATGGGCTCTGCCTGGATCATATAGGTTGCAATAACTCAGCCAAATGGACAGTTGGTGGTAGGGGTTTGATAGGTTGGAACGCGTCCATTTTGTTCTAAGGGAAGGCTTCTGAAGGATCTTGTCTTGGTGAAACCAAGTCTTGTGGGGAAAGTGCACCACCTCTGCAGAGTGTAAAATCTAAGTACTTAGCCATGTCCCTGGTAAAGGACAATTTGAGCATCAAGACATGGAAGCTATCAAGAATCTCATCATCCAAATTTCTAAGTTAAAAACTTGTGGTTGAAAAAGGGTTAAAGGATCTTCAATCTTTGATTGGTAGATGCCTTGGGTGATTTTCGCCAAACAAAAACTTAGTGTATTCAAATGATAAGGAAAATCTATTTTGAGCAAAGCAAGCCTAAGCTCCACTTAGCCAAATGCATATAGATGATAGACTCCACTAAACTACCATAGTATCACTTGCCAATACAATTCAAATGTATTGACCCTTGTGGTTGTAACTTGTTATGTTGCAGGTTTGATTGATATTAGTGAAGTTTAATGATTAGGATTACAAGTCTACAACCAACATGTCTGCATGTGGCACTTTGAAGATGAAGGACCCCATGCTTATAGATGTTCTGCTGCAATGTAATGTAATAGCCAAATGAGCTATGTAAGATGTAATAAATTATGTTATTCCTGGTTATAAAGTTGTATTATGACCTTTGTTTCTTGATATTACATCTTAACTATGGATGCTAGCTATTGATCCAGGGACTAGCATTGTAAACACAGGGGACTCTACCTTATTAAAGGTTGGGAACCTTACAGTATCGTATTGTGTTGAGTGTCAATCTAAAGTTTAAAGTCCTATTGCAAACTTTCAGCAAACTCTGTTTACTCCGTGAAATTTAATAATTGGTATTAAATCGAGAGTAACAATTCCAGTGTTAGTATCTTAAGTATCATGTTTGCCTCCATGATTCTTGATTGTTTTAAAATATCAAGTTTATCTAGGAGCTGAAAGAATTGTTTCAGAAACCATCATGTGTGGTAGATATAACGGTATCTGAAAAAATGTTTTTGTTGCAATATGATAGAGTATAATATATGTTCTCATATTGGATGAGAATTTGCAAAGGTTAGAGATGCTAGACATCCTAATCATCCAAAAGGGTTTTGGAAAGTAACGTTATACTCACGATTCGCCTTTATAAGCTATAGTAGCTTGATCATGAAAGTCATCATGATAAGGATGAATAGAAGATGTATGTAAAATGTTTACTACACTAAAAGATTACTAAAGAATGGATTTTGAAAGAATGTCGATCATTTTGATGATGGTGATCTACTTCAAAGTGCAAGTCCAAAGGTATTATTATTTTAATATACACGCTTTGGACTATGTGTCATGTATATGGCACCACTTTTGATGTTGATAGATTCTTTTAAAAGGAAAATGAAATGCTGAAAGAGAATCTATAAAATATATTTGGCAGAAAAGAAAAGATTGGAAATATCCTATTTAGGTATATAGATGATATACATGTTATGGTTGTATTCTTTGCTTGTTAAACAATGTGGTTCTTGGGTATTGGATACCGAATTGGTTGGTATGAAATTTCATATGGAACGACGCAATTCATGAACCACAATGGCCTAAGTAACTAGCAAGAGAATATGTGATGATGTTCATCAAAAACAAACAAACCGTTGTTTGTATTTCTCGTTGACACCAAAGCTTGCCTTCAATATTTGTTTTAATAATAGTTATTTAAATCAGGTATTATGAGAACAAAGGTTGTTCAAATAATTACTGTATTCCATATAAGATGGATGATTTACAAATCTAGTTGAAGAAATCACATCCATAAAGCTAATGCTAAAATGTCGCAAGACAAATGATTGGAAGATCACTTACGAAGTGACATCGCCGTTTAAATTATATTGGAAAGAAAACATGAAGAATATCCATATTCATGGATTTTTGGAGTCTTTGATTTGATCAAGTGACGCTTGTGAGACTTTCCTCGAGATAATTAAAACTTCGTTCAAAGGCCAAAGAAGAACGAACGACTAAAATATTGGAATTTATACATATCGATGTATGTAGTCCATTATGTGTAGTCGTAAGCGATGGGTTTCAACTTCATATGCTTTCTCCGGAAACTTGAGTGAATGTTCACTTAATGAGAAAGAAGTGTGAAATATTTGAAAACGTTCAAAGACTTTCAAGATGAAGTGAAAATCATTGTGACAAGAAAATAAATGGTTTATGATTTTATCATAAGGGATTTATTTGAGTTACAAGTGTAACAAGAAAATAAATGAATTATGATTTTATCATAAAGGGATTTATTTGAGTTGCAAGTTTAGCAAAACACCTATATTTACATCTCCCGAAACACCATAGAATTATGGAGTGCTTGAGATTTGTAATGAAACCTTGTTTAACATGGTTGGATCAAAGGTGTTATTTATAAAACTGCCATTATGTTTTAAAAGATTAAAGCTTTAGAGACTTCCGCTTTTACACTGAAAAGAGCTCCATCTTGATCCGTTGAAATGACACCATGGAAGTTATGGTTTGGGGTAAAACTCAAGTTGTCATTTCTTAAATTTTGGTATACTAAACATAAGTAAGATGTTTACAACCGAAGTCGGATGAGCATGTCTTTGTAGGTTATTTCGAATAACAATTGGTTATTCCTCCATAACACCAAGGACAAAAGGGTTTGTCGCTTGAAACGTGAAGTTTATTGAAGAAGGAATTTTTCATAAATGTTAAGTGGGAGGACAATAGAACTTTGATAAGGTTAACGAACCTTAGCTATATGTGCTGAGTTGCACAGCGCCGAAATTGTTCCGGAGGCATCCAGAATGCTCATGGATCACGTGCCTCAAAGGTTGCGGTCACGGAGGTCTAAAGTTCCTATTGAACCAAGAAGGTCGGATAAACAATCAAATGATTGAGATTTGAGAGTAAATCATTATTGTTTGACAATGATGAACCGACTACAAAGAAACGATGATGGGCCCTGACTCTGTCAAATGGCTTGAAGCCATAAAATCCGTGATAGTTCCATACACGATAAATCAAGTTTTGAACTTTGAAGACCCTCTGGAAAGGTGTAAAAACCTATCGGTCATATTTGTATCTATAAAGAAAAAGACATGGATGTCTCACATCTATGAAATATTTGACATGTTGTAAAGTGTTTTATGACAATGTTCAAAAGAGTTGACTATGACAAGATTGGATCTTTCATAGCGATATTTAGTCTAGATGGATTAAAGTAGCAACCACTACATATAATTTGGTATATGGTAGATGAATAAACAAAACAAAATTCTTCTAATAGAATGGTTACCTAGGACGTGTACAAGACACGGTCCAAAGGGTTTTGTTAAATTCAAAGGATGCTAAAAGGGCATGCAAACTTCAATGGTTGAAGTAAGCATCGCGGAGTTGGAATCTTCCTCGTGATGAAAAAGGAGTTTTTATCAGGAGACGATGGAGATGCTTGCATTTGCAAGAAATTAAGTGGGAGCGCTGAGACATATTTCTAATACATTATGTGGAGGACATCTTATTGATTAGAAATGATGTAATTTTTATTGACGAAGGTTAAGAATTTCATTTCGATGAAAGACTTAGGCAAAACCCGAATATTTAGCATGAATGTCTATAGTGGATAGACTGTGACGCTAATATGGTTGTGCCAAACATACATATATGAGATATTGAAGGAGTTCAATATAGAAACGGGAAGAAACGGTTCTTGTCGCATGGAAAGGAATTGAATCAAGATTCAAGTGTATCGACACTTGATAAGTGAAACAAGATTCAAGTGCTTTGACTCTTGATGAGTGAAATCACAAGGATGTTTTGATCAATCATACCATGATATGTACATATCCAGATATGTCCTATGCTCTAAGTGTTATAAGCATATACCAGAATGAATCATAAAATGATCATTGGACGATAGTGAGGATATCCTTATGATCTTTTAGAAGAACTAAGAATATATTTGTGTAGAGGTGACAAACAATTACAAATAGTTCATTGTAAAGCGTTACATTGATACTAGTTTTGTCACAAGGTACAAATTAAGTTTATCTCAATTTAAACTATGGGTGGCACAATGTAATGGAAAGAACGTTTCCATGACGGATTTGGATGAAGTCCAAAGTTAAGACATTGTGACGGACACTACAACAAAAGGCTAAGTATATGACTGCTATAATAGCAGCAAAGGAGGGAATTTGTGTCAAGTAGTTTGTTATCAAACTAAGGTGTGGTTCGCAACGGGCTAACACTAAAGATATATTGTATGACAATAGTATCGACGTGATTTAACCCCAAGGAACTAAAGGTCTCACCAAAAGACCAAATTTATACAATGCCATCTCATTGGAGAATGAGTGATGCGTGGAGACGCAAAGCCATGTAAATACACACGGACCTGAAGCGTCAGATCCGTAGATTTTGTTAACCACTTGCAATTGCGTATATGGAACACCAGAAAGCCATAGGTGTTCAATACGCAAAGTTTTCAAACTAGATTATTGTCTCTAGTGCAAGTGGGAGACTGAAGGGAATATGCCCGAGAGGCAATAATAAAGTGGTTATTATCACATTCCTTGTTTATGATAAATGTTTATTTTACATGCTATAATTGTATTAATTATAGTGACCTCGGATCGATAAGGATCCTAAGTCCCTGTGATTAACATGCTAGTCCCTGGATCAATAGCTAGCACTCACAGTCGATGAAATATCATGTAAAACACAAGTCTTTATTACATGAATCGAATAATCCAGAGTTTACATTATTACAACAGAAGCGATATAAATACAACTTGGAGTCCCATCAATGCCACAGGCAGGTTGAGTGAAGACCCGCGATCCTAGCGCACCTTTCAACGATCTCCGAAATTCTGCACATGAAACATGCAGCCAACAAGTTGGGTCAATACTTTGAATGTATTGGCAAATTACACCAAGGAGAGAAAAGACTATCTCTACATGCAAGGCTGGTATAGGCTGTAGAGTTAATTTGCTCAAAGCTAGTTTTCTTAAGTAGAGAGAAGGAGAGAGGATTGTCCTACTTTGTAAACATTTGCTTAGATAAAATAAGGTCGAGTGGCACACGAGGATATTACGCACCAAGTTTCCAAACAACCAAACACTTGGATATTACGCACCAAGCGTCACTTGGATATTACACACCAAGTTCCCAAATTCCCACCCATTAGCGATATTACGCACGCCATGGGGTTTCAAAACTTTGTTTTAGAAAAGAGAGAGGAAGATCCTTTAGAGGCTCCATCCTTCAGATGCTCAATGTTGTTCTGTTTCCGTGAACACGGCTGATCGATCAGATTGCAATACTCTCGAGAGTTTGTGCACTTTACCCACAATCCACGATCAATTCCTTTTACAGACAAGACCATGGCGAGGCTTTCCCTTAGTAGCCCCTCTACCTTCCGGATCCAACCGTGCCAAGAACCTCCAAATGTTGGTACCCAGGTGAGGTTTCCCACTAAGTACTAGGCCAAGACAGAGCCCATAATGTATTGTGGTTGCACTGGAAGCTTCTGAATTCTGAAACATGGCAGACTTCTTTGATTCCTGGGCGGCCGTCCTCCACCAAAATCTCACTCGTTGACCCGACAACCATTCCGCCCAGAAGAAAACTTAGTTTTATTTTGAAGTGGATTTGAGAAGAAAGTTTGCTCTAGAGAGCCTTTATACTTAGAAAAATTATTTGTCTTTCGAACCCCCCAACGGTACTTTGTATATATAGCATAGCAAGAATACTTAGCAAAAACAGGGGTAACCTATTAGGATGGGAAATCCTAAGTATAGAGCTACTCATGGCATACTACAAAATTATCGCACTTGCAAAATAATACTAAGGAAAAATTTTACTAGAACATCCTACACATGCATACTACAGAATTTTGAAGATCACATGCATAGAATCAAAACTGGGACAAAATTATGAACAAGTGGTGTAACTTGCCTTGTGTTGATAATATGGGTGTTGATTGTATTTCTCCGCAGCAATCGCACTCTCCGAACAATCTAATACGAGGACAAGGTAGTTCCAATCAAAACAATTGCAAACATAGCAAAAACACAACAAGGACGATCAAAAACATGCATGATGGTTTAATAAGTCATAATGGTTGTAATTAGTTCTCTAAACAATACTACAACACATGATGCATGCAGGAGATCATTTAATGCAATAGGATATCTATTATTAATACTTGATTGCCAATCTAGGGGTTTTAATAGTTCTGTTGAAACTTTTGTACTAATTGCCGTATTAAATTTGTATCTAAAGTGTACTGGATAGAGGGCATTAATACGAACCAATAGCAATTGGATTAAACTTAATCGGAGTTATAAATCTTTTCTTACGATTTAAATAGTGTTTAATGGAGTTTAAATCATTTAAACAATTTCTGTTGTCTAAAATTCAAACTAAATACAGATCTGTAATCTTCATGATAATGTGATTCCAGAGACATATTATTCATATTTTTCTAAGTTATAAATTATTTACTATGAATTTAATACTCTAAAAGTCCATTAAAACTATTTAAATCACTACAGCAATTTTACACTTCAAAATTTGGATCTAACAGCATATTAATGTTTTATATGAAATTATGAATCCATAGACACTTTATTTGTATTTTCAGGATCTACAGATAATTTACTATGATTTATTATGTCTAAAAAGCTCATTAAACCATTTAATTTATTACAGTAAATATGTACTGTAAAAGTTATATCTAATCTCGTATTATTGTTCTAAACAATTTTATGAATCCAACCATATATTATTTATAATTTTTGGACATGTATTCAATTTTATATGAATTTTACAAGATTGGACATAATTCTGGCTATTTTAAATATTAAAATCAAATAACTCGCGCTGACTGGGCTCTGACCTGTTGACTGGCATCGACGTGGCTGCTGACAGGACAGAGTGACAAGGATGGCCACATGGCGTAACCAGGTTGGTCGGTACCCCTTCTCTGGTTCTATCTAATCCTGGCCATCAAAGAGGGATCTGACGGCTGCGACTCTCCCAGGGTCTTAGTGGTGGTCAACGGCAAGGTGGAGGGTGGCTTCGGCGGCGCGGCTCCAGATGATGGTGGCTGGCGGCTGACGGTGGTCTCTGGCGTCGCTCCGGTGGTCAACGGTGACGGGGGTTAACACCGCGGGACGGAGGAGAGGTCGGGGAGGCGAACGGCGTAGTCGATCTCTTCCTTCTCTTCCTGTAGCGACTACTGCGAGCGGACAGAGGTCAGCGGCGACGGTGAAGCTCCGGCGAGCAATCGAGGGTGTTCCGGCGATCTGCGCAAGGGGAAAGTAGCATGAGGAGACGCGGTTGAGTATGGGGAAGAGAATAGGAGGAACACCAGGGAGAGGGGCGACGGGATTCGTCGGGCTCTAGGTCGACCTGAGGGCTCCCGGCGGCGGAGGATCAGAACCTCGATGGTGGGACTAGGGTTTGTCAAAACACGAAAATAATCGAGGGGGGGTGGATGCCTAAGATTTATGGGGCGGTTCGCGTGGAGTATGGGCAACAAACTCGAACAAAACCGTGCGGATTGGATCGGGATCAAGACAGCGTGGTCGCGTCGGTCTCTGGCTGGAGGTTGAAGACGAGGTGCGGGCTGGCGTTGCTGGGCCAGAGTGGGCGGCCACGCTACGCGCGTGCAGTAGATAGGTGCAGGTTAGTTGGGCCGCGCGGGCTTCTGTGCTGCGATGCGCGCGGCTGATAGAGAGAGGAGGGGCGGCTCGGGCTGGGCCTGGCCGGTAGATTAGGTTAGTTCATTTTTTTTATCCTTTTCTATTTTATCCTTTCTCCTTTTCTATTTAGTATTTCTTTCTTAGTATTTGTTTTAGGCCTCCAAATTGAACCAAATCAATTTCTAGAAATTTATAAATTCAAAACACACCTTTAAGGATGTATAGAATATGGTTTTACCAAAGTTGAAAATATCCATAATGCCATTTGCTTACAAGGCATTACATGGCTAGTTGCATTAATCAGGAATTTGGGTTTAGAATTTTTAGGAAAATATCCCAAATTTATTTTAGGACATACAGGGAATACTTTTCATCAATTTTAATATGTACCCAAACAATAGGTCATGTAGTACTTAAGAATTGGGAAATCCCAAAAAGGGTAGTGGATAATCCTTTTTGGACAATACTATTTCCTTCTTAGGGTTTATATGCAATGATGGTCATGCATGCTTAATGATTTTGAATTTTTGAAATCTTGCACTCCAATTCTACAATCCATAATCAATCCATGCCCTTTTGCTTATATGGCTACCTAGGTCATAACAAAAGAATATAAGATTTTGAATTCAAGGTTGAGAGGATTTTCTATTCAAAAAGTTTCTTCTCTTTGAGAATTTTCAACAAAGTCAAACAATCAATCAAGCTATTGATTTTATTTATAACATTCCAAAATAGGAAAAATTTTGGGCTGTTACATTAATACGGAAACATTAATACATGTGTGTTTAATAAACAAAAGGAAGTTCCTAGTTATGCCTCTCTTATAAACTAGCTCGTTGATTAACAAGATGATCAAGGTTTCCTGATCATGGACATTGGATGTTGTTAATAATGAGGTCACAACATTAGTGTAATGATGCGATGAACATTCATCTGAAGTATAGCATTACGATCAAAGTCATTGAGTTTATATTGCTATAACAACTTACGAAGTGATCCTAATTCTTAGACCATGAGATCACGCCAATCACTAACACCGGAAGAGTTTATTGATAGCATCAAACGTCACACCGTAACAGGGTGATTATAAAGATGGGTTTAGAACTACTAAAGTGTTATGTTGAGGCCCATGGATCAAGAGTGGAATTTGTTCATCCCGATGATGGATATATATGCTCTAGGCCCTCTCGGTGATATCACATTGATTAGCTTGCAAGCAAGTGATTTGATCACTAGAATGTTATATCACGGGAACAAGAAAAGAGTGCATGTCAGTAACGAGATCAAACTAGGTATGGAGATACCGATGATCGAATCTCGGACATGTAATATATCGCGAAATAAAGGGATTAAGATACTAGCGTAAAAGGTTCCGACGATCACAAGAAAGTCATCGTTGAATGTGTGGGAGTCAGTATGGGTCTCCAGATCCCGCTTCTGATTATTGATCCGAGAGGGGTCTCGATCATGTCCGCATTATTCGCGAACCGTAGGGTGACACACTTAATAGACACCGACATCCATTTGGAGCAAAAGTTTCATGCCGGAAAGAATAACAAGCGCAGGAATTTATTTCACTAGATACCGAAACGGGTTTTCGGGTGAAATTGCAGAAAGTGTTTCTGCATGTGAAATGAAATACTAGCAAGGGGTTATATGTGAATGTTTGTCATTAAATTATTTGACAATATTCTGAATAAATAAAAGGAGTTTTATTTAATGAGAGTTTGCATTAAATTTGGTGGAAATTTAATGGGAATTTGAGTGGGATTTTGAGTGGAGAAAATTGAAGGGGCATTTTGTGAGTGGAGTGTCCACCCACATGAATGAGGGAGATGTGGGGGCACCCTCCATGGCCGGCGGCCATGCCCCCTTGGGCTGCCCCCCTCCCCTATATAAGGAGCCCCTCTCCTCACTTCTCACTCACACCTCCTCATGAAGGATCTCTCTCCCCCTCTAGAATTTATCCCCCATGGTCTCGGACTAGCGAGATACATGTTCTCGGTGGCTATTCGGCAAGAAAGAGTTGTGCTTCCGCTGCATCACTGGAGTGAGGAGGTGGAGGTTGCTCGGTGCCTCGGACGTGTGTGCGAGCACGGATGCGCTGCTGTTTTGCGGTGCTAGGACTTCCTCTTGATCTTGAGATCGGCAAGAGATCGTCTACATCAACCACGAGTTTGGACTCGTTAAGCTTTGTCGGTCTTCAAGGGTATGTTCTCTACGGATGTATATCCGCCCGTTGCTTGTATCTAGTAGATAGATCTTAGTACATAGTTATTCCCATCGTAGGAATTTTTTGTTTTCTATGTTGCGAACCCTACAACAAGTTTCCACCATGATTAGGCATGGCTTAGGCTAGCGGCCCAGGCGTTTCTCTAACACAATGTAGAGACTCCATGGACTCACAAGCTCCCATTTTATTTCACATCGTCGACATCCGTAAACAAAAGAGCAAAGTATCAACTGGATAGGATATCCAAAAAGTGTTGAAAGCGTTCCCCGTGACAGCACGGTTCTGCTGACTCCCAGCATATAATTTGCAAGCATATAACTTTGATGGACAGGTCACAATGGTTCAGGATTATTAAGTGCAAGGAATAAAGTGTGCCATCAATTTCGTGAGAGATTTACTAACTAACTTTCTCAAAACAGACAAACATTTTATTTGGAAGAAAACAAGGCATATAGAATATGCACTGAAATAGCAAATGATGCTAATAGGTAGGTATGGTGGACATAGTTGGCAATATTGGTTTTGGGGAGTTGGAAACACAGGTATGGCGATACTCAGTGCAAATAAAGGCTAGCAAAAAAGAGGGAGCGACAACCGAGAGAGCAATAATTGTCATAATCATGCTTGCAACAAAATAGGACTAACTATGGCATGGAAGTGATACTAGAACTCTGAGGCAAAATAAATCATAGAGGCTTACTGACTATTGTTTAGTCATATGCATGTGTGAGCATGTGCCAACTCAATTCACATGAAACTTCCATAGGAGGATACCACAATATCATACCAAAACATGAATAAAACAATGCAAGCAAACATTCATATGACATGCTACAAACTATTAGCAAGCTGGAGCTAGTCATAGACAAGCAATAACTACTAAGCATCCATCAGTAACACACTCCTTACAATGAACAGACTAAGCATGCTCACAATGATGAGTATATGTACAAAAATGAAACAAATAGAATTCGTTACCAGCCTCTTACCACATCTCGAGTTGTCTTAATCTTCATTATTGCCCTTCACTTGTGTGACTTGAATAATAACATGAAACCATAATCCACTGAGGATGGTTGAATCCCTGCAAAGAACTCACAAAACCAAAGAAGAACAACAAATATTTTTGGTGTTTTCGATTTTTTCAAACAAGCCAACAAAGCAAAAACAAACCAAACAAAGGGAAATCTTTTTGGATTTTTATTTTAAGGCAAACCAAAGAAAAAGGAACAAAGAAACAAACCAAGAGAAACAACGAAAATATTTTTGGTATTTTTGAGTTTTAAGAAAGCAGCAACAAAAACCAAAAAGAAAGCCAAACGATGGATATACAAAGAACCGACCGAACATGATATATAGATGAGTGTGATGTCGGTATACCACCCCCCAAGCTTAGGCTTTTGGCCTAAGTGGGGATCAATAGCGCGGGTAATAACCCCAAGCTGGTGGGTCATCATAGGAATGATTATAGTCAGGTGCTTGCGATGAAGAAGAAGATGCGCCCCAATCAAATGAGGGCTGCTGGTATGAAGACGATCCCATGTTGGAGGGCTGAACCGAATCATATTAGGAATCCTCCCCAACATTCTCTTGCTGGGAGAGCTCCGCCACATATGTGTCAAACTCTTCCTCCGTGAGCGACCATCCTTGCTTGTTATTAAAATTAAAAAGCAGGTGCAGGCAAATAAACTATTTTCTCAGTCCTACCTTTTCTCCGACCTTGCTGGGCAAAAGATAATTCATATGGTAAACTTCTTGCATTAGCCCCCAAGGAAACAAAACCATGATGAACCATGGATTCAAGATCAAGCCTCTCCATGGGGAACCGATAATATGAATGGTGAGGCTTTAAACCAAGGAAAGCTAGCAACCTAGAAGCAATGAGACCTCCACAAATTCCACCCTTCTCGCGGTTGGTGGTGAGACGGTGAGCTATCAAAGCACCCAGGCTATAAGATCTATTCCTATTCAGAGCAGCTGCGATAAAAGCTAGATCAAAAGAAGACAACTTTCTAGCAATCTTTCTAGCAAGAACACACTTGGTAATAAAATAGGCAAAGTATCTAATGGCTGGGAACTTAATGTTCCGAATTTTACCACTTTCCTTTGAGAAGTCGAAACCTTGGAAAATCTCAGCATATAAATCCATAAGCGACTTGGGTCTCTCCTTGATCTTCTCACAAGATCCCCACTGAGGTACTCTAATTGCTGCACAGAAATCAGCAAAAGGCAGGTCGATAGGTATATTGTATATTTTGTAATGGACCATGGGGTTAGATGTAGACCAAGTAAACCAGAAGCCCTGCACAAAAACCATGGTTAGATTAACTAATTGAAATGGTTCAACTTTAACAAAGTGTTCCAACCCTGCATTGGCAATCAAAGTTTGGAATTCCTGGGAGATTCCTGCAGTTCTCATGAATTCATGACATGGAATATGGAAGGAAAAACTGCCTCCTCACGATGAACCTTCATTGGCTCAGGCACCATCAAGTCATATTGATTCAGTGGATAAGTACTCATCTTCCTTACTGAAATTTTTAGACAAACATCAAACCAAGTGATTTCCAAGTTGATAAATAATGAGCAAATACTATAGGAACTTGCTAGAGGACTACACATGCATCAAAATAAAGTTTCTAAGCAAAGAACAAGCATGCAAGCTCAAACAACCTGTCACCTATAGCAGCAAAATACTCAAAATACAATCTACCAATCACAAATCTAATTGGGCAAGTGGAGGATGCACATACCAAGGAGCAATCTCTCCAAAAATCAGCAGCAAAGATGGGCTGAGCAAGGAGATCGAAAATCGCGAGCAAGAACAACAAGAACTCGAGCTTGAGCAAGTTTTCCGGTGTTTTTCCGGAGAGAGAAAGAAGATGGTTGTGAGGGGGCACCTTGAAGGGGCCCAGGTGGGCCAGACCCCCCCCCTAGGCGCCACCCATAGGTAGGCTGCGCCTACCATGTGTGTGGCGGCCTGGGTGGCCCCCTGGGTCACTTCAGGTGTCCCTCTACCCCTTTTTGAGGAAAAAATTATTTTTAATTTTTTGGGATTTTTCGGGAAACTTTATTTTTGGCCAATTTTCAGGGTATGAAAATTGATTTTCTCGTAGAAACAGATTTTCAGAAGAAGCAAAAGGAAACCAAAAGCCAAACTACAGAAGCTCTAAGACAAACTAACCAGCAAACAACTAGCAAGACCAAAGCTAGCAAAAGAAAGGCAAAGACTAGGAAGGAGAAAAGTAAAAGAAAGCAAGTATAACCATAGTGAAAACATTATTTTTTTCATTAAAATCCTTTTGTTAACAAGGTTGATCAATTCTTGTTACCAAAACAATATTATATGAAACAAAACTTTGCATTCCACAAGGTGATTATGTTACCTCATACTTGATAGCAATGTTCCCAATCATAGTAGTTTCAAAAATTTCTTGTGGAATGGGACAATATATTTCTCCAACCTTTATGCTCTCAACATTTTCAATGGAATTCAGGCAATATCTTTTAGCAACCTTCTTGGGGAAATAGACAGTATGCTCTTTGTCATTAATGTAGAATGTTACTTTTCCTTGATTACAATTGATGACAGCACCTACAGTATTAAGAAAAGGTCTCCCAATAATAATAGACATATTATCATCTCCAGGCATTTCAATCACAACAAAATCAGTCAAAACCAAGCAATTATGAGCCACTTGAACAGGAATATCCTCACATATACCAACAGGAATAGTAGTTGACTTATCAGCCATTTGCAAAGATATATCAGTTGGTATCAACTTTTCTAGCTAGAGTCTCTTGTAGAGAGAAAAAAGCATAACACTAACTCCATCTCCCAAATCACATAAAGCAGTTCTAACATAATTATTCTTAATAGATCAAGGCATAGTTGGTATACCTGGATCACCGAGTTTCTTTGGAACCTTACCATTGAAGGAGTAGTTAGCAAACAAATTAGAAATCTCCTCATTAGGAATCTTCCTTTTATTAGAGACAATATCCTTCATATACTTTGAATAAGGAGGCAACTTAATAGCATCAGTCGAAGGAATTTGCAAAAATAAAGGTTTCATCCACTCACAAAACTTGTTGTAGTGTTCTTCCTCCTTTGACTTGTGTTTCTTACCTGGAAAAGGCATAGGTTTCTGCACCCAAGGTTCTCTCTCTTTACCCATGTTTATTAGCAATAAAATCTTCCTTAGTGTATCTAGTGTTCTTAGTGTGCTTCTCAGGTTCTTCCTCACCTTCCTCCTTATCAGGATCATCATTTTTATCATTACCACTCTCAGTTTCAGCATCAGAGACAGATATACTATTAGGATCTACAATAGGTTCAAGGGGTTCCTCAACTATTTTGTGCTTCTTTTTCTTTCTCTTACGAGGACTCCCACTACTCTCACCTTGCTGAGAGTCATGCTCAATTCTTTTAGGGTGTCCTTCAGTATATAAAGGATCTTGAGTAGCTATACCACTCCTAGTTCTAATTCCATAATCATGTTTATCTCCTGAGGCATTAACTAGCATATCCTTTTGTACCTTAGCAAGTTGATCAAGTTGGGATTCAACCATTTGAAAGTGTTTACAAAGCATTTTAATATCATTAGAAGTTCTTTCCACAATATCTTTCAACTCATTGATAGCTCTAGAGTTTTCCAATAAATGATTCTAAACTTGTTTATTAAAATTACCTTGTTTAACAATAAAAATGCCAAGTTCCTCTAAACATTGATCAGGAGGCTTTCCATAAGGAATATCACCTTCATCAAAGTGTTGGAGAGAGTGTACCTCAATAGTGGATGAGTGGGGAATTGGCTTACATAATTCTTCTACAGGAGGTAGATTCTTCACATCTTTAGCTCTAATACCTTTCTCCTTTAGACATTTCTTAGCTTCCTTCATCACTTCATCATTTAATGCAATAACTCCCCTCTTCTTTGGTGTCGGTGTTGGAACTGGTTCAGGATTAATAGGCTTAGGTGTATTTAGCTCAGTTGAAGTACAATCATCATAATTCTTGCTTATTTTAGCCATTAATTCTTCAGCATCTGTAGGAGTCCTTTTCCTGAAAACACAATCAGCAAAGCTATCTAGGTAGGTCCTAGAATCATCAGTTAGTCCATTATAATAAATATCAAGAAGCTCATTCTTAGGTAATGGACATCCAGGATGTGCATGAATCAAGGCACAGAACCTTGTCCATGACTCAGGCAATTTCTCTTCTTCTCCCTGTTTAAAATCAAAAAGTCTCTGCAAAGCAGCATGTCTAGCACTGGGAGGAAAATATTTCTGGAAGAAAGAAGCAATCAAGCAATCAGGGCTATCAATGGAACCAGGAGGTAATCTATTAAACCAAGCCCTAGCTTCTCCTTTTAGTAAAAAAGGGAAGATCTTAGTAACAAAGTACTTGCGCATCTTAAAATCATCAGAGAATAAAGCACTCATAGTAGAAAGCTCATTCATATGAGCCACAGCACTCTCATTTTTAGTCCCACAGATAGGTTCTTTCTCAACAATATCTAAATAGGATAAATCAAGAGAGAAATCATAATCTTCATCTTTAATATCTATGGGAGAGGTGGCAAACTTAGGATCATAGGAAAGTTTAGGCATAATAGTACGTTTAGCAAGGAGACTCTTAATAGCACTAGTACCATGTGTGTTTCGGCACTCTTCAACAAATTCATCAATGAACTCAATGTAACCATCATTAATATCATAACTCTCACTAGACTCAGGTGAGCTAACAGGTGTAACAGTGTCTTCACTAGGAGTTTCGGTATTTCCTAGACTAGCCATAGTAGCATCTAGGAAAGGACCTAATGAACCACTCGCATAAAGCACAGTAGAAGTAACATCATGAGCATCAAAAGCAGTTTCAAATTTAGTAGTAGTAGCAGTGTGTGTAGCATGAGTATATGGTGGTGGTGTGACAGGCTTACTTATTACAGACGGTGAATCAAGAGCAACAGAGGTGTTTAGGACTGTACCTCTTCTTGTAGTGGATGGTAAAATAGGAAACTTTCCATCACGAGGTTTCCCCATGATGAAAGGAGTAGCAGTGAACAATAATGAATCCAAGTGAACTTACAAATAAAGTTATGCTCCCCGCCAACGGCGCCAGAAAATAGTCTTGATGACCCACAAGTGTAGGGGATCGCAACAGTCTTCGTGGGTAGTATTACCCAATTTATTGATTCGACACAAGGGGAGCCAAAGAATACGTGCAAGCCTTAACAACTGAGTTGTCAATTCAGCTGCACCTGGAAATAGTTCTTGCTCACAGAAGTTTATCAGTAGCAACAATTTGATGGTAGCAACAGCAACAGTGAAACAGGAGCAATAGTAACAGTAACAATAACAGTGGGATTCGAGTGCGGTGGGCATAGGGATGGAAGGACGGGCGTTGCATGGACAAGTCTAAACATGTAACTTCAAGATCTAGGGCATTGCAGATAAATAATAACAAGCATCCAAGTACTAAACAATCCTAGGCATGTGCTCCAAATATAGTCATGCGTGCTCGCAGTGAGAATTTGCACAACATCTTCTGTCCAGCCAGCCCGTGGCAGCAGGGCCTCTAGGAAACTACTGGCAATTAAGGTGCTTATTTTAATAGAGCACTGGAGCAAAACATTAACACTCCATGAACACATGTGATCCTCACATCACAGCCATCCCCTCAGGTTGTCCCAATTTCTGTCACTTCGGGGCCTTTGGATCCGGACAATGATATGTGTACACAACTTGAAGATAAGATCACAAACAATACTATCATAATGATTCAATAATAAGTTCAGATCTGAGATCATGGCACTCGGGCCCTAGTGATAAGCATTAAGCACAATAAGTTGCAACAAAGTCAAATAGCACTAATAGAGATACTAGGCACTATGCCCTAACAATCTTATTCGATTACATGATAGAACTCATCCAATCTCTACCATCCCCAAGCCTACAGCGGGGGATTACTCACTCATGGATGAGGGAAACATCAATGGTCGATGGAGATGCGTTGGTGATGACGATGGCGATGATCCTCTCCAAATTCCCCGTCCCGGCAGGGTGTCAGAACGGAGTTTCTGGATCCGAATCTTGGTTTCTGGTGACGGCGGCGGAGCGGAACTCTTTCTGGAAAACTATCAAACCCCCCTCGGTTTTTAGGTCGAGAGGCAACTTATAGGCGCAGAGGGAGGCCGAGAAGGTGCCTAGGGTGGCTGCACCCCCCCCCCCTAGGCGCGGCCAGAGGTGGGCTCGCGCCTGGAAGGGGTGTGGGCCCCCAGGCCCCTTCTCCGTCTCGTCTTCTCGCTCCGTGGATCTTCTGGTGAAATATAATTTTTGGCATATTTTCCGGGATTTTTCCTGATAGTTGATTTTCTGCACAAAAACTAGACACCAAGGTAATTCTGCTGAAAACAGCGTCAGTCTGTGTTAGTTGTATCAAATCACACAAGTTTAGAGGAGAAACAATAGCAAAAGTGTTCGGGAAAGTAGATACATTTTGGACGTATCAGGTACCGCTTGAGAAGAGCTCATGGAGTGAAGGACGGGTCCACCTTGGTGCCTTGAAGTGTGATGGCGTGAAGAGCTTGATTCACTTGAGGAGTGCCGTGACGAGCTTGATTCACGAGATCGTGGCCTTGCTAGCCCATCAATGAGGTGTTGAAGATTCTCATCCGTCGCGGTGAGAGCACTACCAAGAGCTTCATTTTGATGGTCGAGGTTGTGTTGCATGGCATGCATTTGTCCTCGGACCTCGTCAAAGCGGTTGTCGATGCTCTTGAACTCCACTCGGGTTTCGCTAAATTATTCGTCCTTGCGCCGCTCAAGGGCGTCACAATGGTAGTTGAATTCTCCTCGGACCTTCCAATGATCCCATCTTGTCATGTATTGTGTGTCTTCCTCTTGAGGTGGCGTTGGTTGGGACGACTCGCCATTGGTGTCCATGATGCAAAGCCGACAAGAATTGTATATGGAGGAGAAAATGTGGGGTTTACCTCACCTTGGAGATTGTATCAAACCAATTGCCACACGAGAGAGCTAAGAGCTTGCAAAGTGAAATCTCAAAGAAACTCACACACAAATAAACTACAACTCTCAAAAGCTTTTGGTGGAAGGTAAGGATTGTGGAAAACCAAACCAAACAATTCAAGAAAAAGGTTATTGTTCTTAGTGGTAAAGAACCAAAGATCAAAAGCAAAAAGGATACGATCTACAAAAACACGAGGAAACACACACGTGGAGATGGAAGGGGTTAGCACGACTATGAAAGTGAGCACAAAATGTCCTAACATAGACTAAGCTCGGTGTCGTGCCAACGCAAGGAGAGACCGCAACTCGCTTTCCAAAAGAGGATTAAGCAACGAATTTGTGCACTTTCCTTGGCATGCTTTTTCCTCTCTCTTTGCTTACAAGCTTGATACTCTCTTTGTATTGGGAGACTATGTATCTTTCTATTTTTCTCTTGCTTTTTTATTCCTTTTCTCCCTTTCTATACTACTATGTTAACTTTTGTATTTGCCTCACACTCTCACTTTCCAATGGCAAGTGCACAATGCTTAGACAAACATAAAATGAGCTGCTCTCATAGGATAGATACACACAAAGGAAGACATGGGCTGTCAAAGTGGCGCAAGTTATACCTTCGGTATTGTTGACGACTTGCAACCGGTGGTGTGGAAGATGTTCAGGTGTCGCGCTGTGTCGACGAGCGCGGGATGAACGTTGTTGCGAAAGCTTTTGTTAGTATGGCTACAAACACGCGAAACACGAACAAACAAAAGAGGACAATCAGAAAACGAATTTGAGGCGCAAAGGGGAAATAACAACTGTCAGTCGCGGGCGGTAGTACTGCCACCCATGACTGGTAGTACCGGTTAGATGCGGTAGTACCGCAAGTTCCGACCAGTAGTACCGCCGAGCCCGGACCTAGGCACACAATCGACCTGGAAACCCTCAAATTCGTGGTACTCTGACCGAAAAGTTGGGCTAGAAACACATGAAGAAGGTAGATTGACTCCCAAAGAATTAGTTCTATGGTCCAAAACCACGAAAAACTCACCAAAATCAGAGATCGAACCGAAGGCAAGTTGGGGATATTTTTGGTAATTTTTGAATTTATGATGGATAGAAGAAAAAAATTGTGGGGAAAATCGTGATCAACCTTGCTCTTGATACCAATATGTTAGGGGTCAACCCTTAGGGTGGCCCGATATTTCACGAATCCCGTGAAAATCGAGGTGGAAACGAGTGGAAGGAGGAGATGAATGGAATCCATGAACTCACATGCGAAGAACTCGATGAACGCACACACACAATAAAACATGATACAAGCCGGTAGCTCACGCCGATGGCAATCGGTCCAACACAATCCCTAGGATCGGCGTTGGGCAAGACACTCTCCCACGGCCAACAACGGGGGTGAGAGGCTTGATGAGATCTTGAATACTTGGAGACAAGACACCAAACTCCAATGACTTGTACAACTTGAACGCACGAGGCAAAATCCAAGAGGCGGGGGATAATTGGTGCTCCTTGTCAAGGAGCATGAGACTAGCAATTGATATATCCTCAAGGGGTGTCTTCAATTACCATTATCCAAGTCTAAGCATTATAATAGTGGGTGGGGGATATTTATAGACCAGCCACATAAACAAGGGTAGTTTGGAAACGAAACGGGAAAATATAATAAAGGGGTACAAGGCGCTGGGCCGAGTTGGCGCGAGCCAGTTCAGGGGCGACCGATAGTACCGGTCATAACCGGTAGTACCACTCTGGTACCGGTAGTACCGCTTGCAGTTCTGGAGCTTTATTTGGGGTCGTCAGTAGTGAGAAGTAGTAGAGGCAGTAGTACCACTGACCGGTAGTACCGGTTTATGCGTCTGGTAGTACCGCCGAGGTCTAGGGCTTGGATGGGTTCCTTCTAGAGTGCACGGTAGTAGGGACCGGTAGTGCCACTCGCACTGGTAGTACCGGTTGTAGGATCCGGTAGTTGTTGGTCTCTTCCGCCGTGGTTGCTCCGTTCCGTGGGTCCTTCTCTTCATACCTGAGGATGCAAAGAGTCAGCGTATGAAGTAACAAGCCATCCAGAGGAGTATTGAAATCGCACGAGGAAAGGAGCGAGTTAACCTTGGCTTGTAGGAGTTTGGCTCGAGCGCGGGTCATTGGTCCACTTGGGGGACTAGTAGGCGGGGATGTAGAAGTGTCCATAGGATGGGCTGCATCATAACCCGTTTCAAAAAACAATGTATAGACATTATCGAGAAAAGCAGAGTTTCAATCTTGCCACGCTAAACCACTATAAAAGAATCCAAAGAAAAATCTCATCTGGCTAAATCACTAGGTCATTTATCGATGTAGATGGCTTGACAACTTCAAAAATAAATGTAGATTGCAAATATGTTGTAGATCAATGGTGGTCCCTACCATCAATTTTAATGCGTTCCTAGAGAAAGAAAAGTTGAAAAACAATGGAAGCAAATTCGCGGATTGGCTCCGCAACTTGAGGATTGTCCTCAATGCTGGTAATTTGACCTATGTGCTGGATGCACCGCTAGGTGACCCACCTACAGCTTATGCTACCGATGAGGTGAAGAATGTTTTCCTCACTCGAAAGAATCAGTACTCCACAGTTCAGTGTGCTATCTTGTATGGTTTGGAATCGGAGCTTCAGAAAAGGTTTGAGAACCATGACCCACATGATATTGTCCGTGAACTCAAAATGATATTTGAGGCTCACGCCGCAGTTGAGAGTTATGAGGCTTCTGAAAAGTTCTTTAACTGCAAGACGGAAGAGGGCATCTCCATTAGTGAGCACGTGCTTAAGATGTCTAGGCACGCAAGCAAGCTTCAAAGCTTGGGTGTTAGTGATTCCTAACGCTTTGGGGATTCACCGTGTCCTCCAATCACTACCACCAAGTTACAAGAACTTTGTGATGAACTACAATATGCAAAACATGGACAAGTCGTTGCCCGAACTCTTCTCCATGTTAAAGTCTGCGGAAGTGGAGATCAAGAAAGAGCACCAAGTGTTGATGGTCAATAAGACCACCAAATTCAAGAAGCAAGGCAAGTCTAAGAAAAAGGGAAACTTCAATAAGGGCGGTAAGAAAGTTACCGCGCTGGTGAAGAAGACCAAGGCTGGGCCTAAGCCTGATATTGAGTGCTTTTACTGCAAGGGAGAAGGTCACTGGAAGCGGAATTGCCCTAAGTACTTGGCGGATTTGAAGAACGGCAACATCAAGAAGAAAGGTATATCCAATATACATGTTATTGATGTGTATCTCACTAGTACTCGTAATAGTGCCTGGGTATTTGATACTGGTTCGGTTGCTCATATTTGTAACTCAAAACAGGTGTTGCAGAATAAAAGTAAACTAGCAAAGAACGAGGTGACGATGCGCGTTGGAAATGGATAAAAGGTAGATGTGATCGTGGTCGGCACGCTACCTCTTCATCTACCATCGGGATTAGTTTTATACTTAAATAATTGTTATTTGGTGCCTGCGTTGAGCATGAACATTATATTCGGATCATGTTTATTGCGAGACGGTTACTTGTTTAAGTCCGAGAATAATGGTTGTTCGATTTATATGAGTAATATGTTTTATGCATATGCACCTTTGATAGATGGTCTATTCTTGTTGAATCTCGATTGTAGTAATACACATATTAATAAATTTGAAGCTAAACGTTTGAAATTGAGCGATAACTTGACCTATATGTGGCACTGTCATCTTGGTCACATTGGAGTGAAGCATATGAAGAAACTCCATTCCGATGGACTTCTTGAATCACTTGATTTTGAATCACTTGAAAGATGCGAAGCATGTCTGATGGGAAAAATGACTAAGACTCCATTTTCTGGTATGATGGAGCGAGCTACGGACTTATTGGAAATCATACATATCGATGTTTGTGGTCCAATGAGTGTAGCATCGTGTGGTGGTTATCGTTATGTTCTTATCTTCACGGATGACTTGAGTAGATATGGGTATATCTATTTCATGAAACATAAGTCCGAAACTTTCGAGAAGTTTAAGGAATTTCAAAGTGAAGTGGAGAATCAACGTAAC
The DNA here is from genome assembly GCA_916181665.1 of Avena sativa. Taxonomy (NCBI): domain Eukaryota; kingdom Viridiplantae; phylum Streptophyta; class Magnoliopsida; order Poales; family Poaceae; genus Avena; species Avena sativa. Next base: position 176,361,913 of record OV702284.1, on the reverse strand, counting down.
AAGAAGATTAAGTTTCTACGATCTGATCGTGGAGGTGAATATCTAAGTTACGAGTTTGGCGAGCATTTGAAGAAATGCGGAATACTTTCACAATTGACACCGCCAGGAACACCACAACGTAATGGTGTGTCCGAACGTCGTAATCGAACTCTCTTAGATATGGTTCATTCTATGATGTCACTTACATATTTATCGCTATCTTTTTGGGGTTATGCATTAGAAACAACCGCATTCACTTTAAATAGGGCACCATCTAAATCCGTTGAAATGACACCGTATGAATTATGGTTTGGGAAGAAACCTAAATTGACGTTCCTTAAAGTTTGGGGATGCGAAGCTTATGTAAAGAAGTTACAGCCCGACAAGCTTGAACCCAAAGCAGAAAAATGCGTCTTCATAGGATACCCAAAGGAAACTATTGGGTATACCTTCTATCATAGATCCGAGGGCAAAATCTTCGTTGCCAAGAATGGATCCTTTCTAGAGAAGGAGTTTCTCTCGAAAGAAGTGACTGGAAGGAAAGTAGAACTCGATGAGGTTGTTGAACCTTCTCTCGGACTTCAGAGTAGCGCAGCACCGGAAGTGGTTCCTGTGGCGCCTACACCAACAAGAGAGGAAGCTAATCATGTTGATCATGAAACTTCGGTTGAAGTTACTACGGAACCTCGCAGGTAAACGAGAACTCGTACCACTCATGATTGGTATGATCCCGTTATGAGTGTCATGTTGGTGGACAACACCGACGACCCTGCGATATATGAGGAAGCAATGATGATCCCAAATTCCAATAAATGGCAAGAAGCCATGAAATCCGATATTGGATCCATGTACGAAAACCAAGTATGGACTTTGGTGGACTTACCGGATGGCCGGAAGGCTGTCGAGAACAAATGGATTTTCAAGAAGAAAACAGATGCCGATGGTAATGTTACTGTCTATAAAGCTCGACTTGTCGTAAAAGGGTTTCGAAAAATTCAAGGAGTTGACTATGATGAGACTTTCTCACCGGTAGTGAAGCTAAAGTCTATGAGGATTTTGTTAGCAATCACTGCATATTATGATTATGAGATATGGCAGATGGATAGCAAAACGGCGTTCCTCAATGGAGACATTGATGAAGAGTTGTATATGGTACAACCCAAAGGTTTTGTCGATCCGAAAGATGCTAACAAGGTATGCAAACTTCAACGGTCCATTTTTGGATTGAAGCAAGCATCCCGAAGTTGGAATCAACGTTTTGATAAGGTAATCAAAAGCTTTGGTTTTATACAAACTTATGGAGAAGCTTGTATATACAAGAAAGTGAGTGGGAGTTCTGTAGCATTCCTAATACTATATGTAGATGAAATATTGTTGATTGGGAATGATGTAGACCTTCTTAATAGTGTCAAGGATTATTTGAATAATAGTTTTTCAATGAAAGATCTTGGCGAAGCAGCTTACATATTAGGCATAGAGATTTATAGAGATAGATCAAGACGCCTAATATCATTGTCACAGAGTACATATTTGGAGAAAGTTCTAAAGAGGTTAGGAATGGAAGAAAGCGAGAAAGGGTTCTTGCCCATGTTGCCCAATACGACCTTGACTAAAACTCAAAGTCCTGCAACGGCAGAAGATAGAGAAAGGATGAGTAAGACTCCCTATGCCTCAGCCATAGGATCTCCTATGTATGCCATGTTATGTACTAGACCCAACATTGCATATGTTTTTAGTTTGACTAGCAGATATCAAAGTGATCCAGGACTGGATCATTGGACAGCGGTCAAAAATAACCTTAAGTACTTGAGAAGGACTAAGGATATGGTTATTTCTTATGGAGGTGATGAACAACTCGTAGTTAATGGTTACACTGATGCTAGTTGGAACACCGATCCGGATGATTCTAAGTCTCAATCTGGATACGTATTTATTTTGAATGGTGCAGCAGTTAGCTGGAGGAGTGCAAAGCAAAGCATTGTGGCGAGATCTTCAACTGAATCGGAATACATAGCTGCTTCAGAGGCTTCACAAGAGGTGATATGGATGAAGGAGTTCATTGCAGAGCTCGGTGTGGTTCCAAGTGCGCTGGACCCAATGTCTATCTACTGTGATAACATGGGCGCCATAGCCAATGCGCAAGAACCAAGGTCACACAAGAAGCTGAAGCATATCAAGCTGCATTTTCACGCTATTCAAGAGCATGTCCAAGATGGTGACATAAAGATTTGCAAAGTACACACAGATCTGAATGTGGCGGATCCGTTGACTAAACCTCTCCCGAGGGCAAAACATGACCAGCACCAAACCGCCATGGGTGTTTGGTATATTACCATGTAGTCTAGATTAGTTGACTCTAGTGCAAGTGGGAGACTATTGGAGATATGCCCTAGAGGCAATAATAAAAGTGGTTATTATTATATCTTTGTGTTTATGATAAATGTTTACATTCATGCTATAATAGTATTAAACAGAAACATTAATACTTGTGTGATTTGTAAACTAAATTAGAGTCCCTGGTAAAGCCTCTTTGTAATACTAGCTTGTTGGTTAATAAGATGATCGTGGTTTCCTGATCATGAACATTGAGATGTTATTAACAACAAGATCATATCATTAGGAGAATGGTATGATGGACATACTCCTATAGATAAGCGTAGCATAAAGATCAAGTCATTTCAATAGTTCGTTTGCTATAAGCTTTCTGATACATAGTAACCTAATTCCTTTGACCATGAGATCATGCTAATCACCATCACCGGAAGGATGCTTTGATGACATCAAACACCACACTGTAAATGGGTGGCTATAAAGGTGGCATTGAGTGTTCGGAAAGTATGTGTTGATGCACATGGATCAAGAGTGGGCTTTGTCCATCCATATGATGGATAGATATGCTCTGGGCCCTCTCGGTGGAATGTCATCCAATTAGCTTCCAAGCATGTGACTGGCTCACAATGGATCACATATCGCAGGAACGAGAAAAGAGTACTTATCGGTAACGAGGTTGAACTAGGTATGCAAAGATACCGATGATCAAACCTTGAATAAGTAAACTATCACGAGACAAAGGGAAATTGGTATCGTATGTAAGTGGTTCATTCGATCGCAAAGTAATCACTAAAATATGTGGGAACCATATGAATTTCCAGATTCCTCTATTGGTTATTGATCGGAGAAGTGTCTCGATCATGTCTACATAATTCACGAACCGTAGGGAGACACACTTAAGGATTCGATGTTGTTTAGTAGATATGGAATGTAAGTAGGGAGACCAAATGTTGTTCGGAGTATCCGATGGGATCCAGGATATCAAGAGGATATCCAGAATGGTCTAGAGAATAAGATTCATATAAGGAAAGTCTGATTCCGGAATTCGGGAATGATTTCGATGTTTTCATCGGAGAGGTTCTAGAAGGGTCTAGAAGGTTCACCAGACCGGAAGGGGAATGGTTCATGAATGTGTCATGGTTAAGTGGAATGATTGGATCATGTCCTAGGTCACTTGGTTGGTTATTTGCGAGAGAGAGAAATAAAGCTCTGAATTGAAAGTCAAATGGGATGTTTGAAAAGTCAAACTGGAACAATAGTTTCCTAGTGGAAGAAGGAAAGAGTCCTTCTTTCTATCCAACTTGGGTTTGGGGAAGTATTCAAACTCCCCTCTCCCAAGCTGCCCTCCCTCTCATAAATAGAGGGGACGGGCTGCCCCAAAGCACCACAACCATCCCTCCCCACCTTGCGTCGCCACCCAAGCCGCCGCCGTCGGCCCATCGCCGTCGCCCTAGCCGCCACCGACACCTCCTCCTCCTCTCCAGCCCTCTAAACATAGATCGCCGGAAACCCTAGATCCACCATAACCTGCTCCGGCTTAGGAGAAGCCCTACAGGATCTTCCCTCTACTTCCGACACCATGTCGTCGTGCTGCCGGAATCGCGAGGGGAGAACTAGAACCACTGCTGCCTGCTGGAACAAGGGAGAGGAAGATCTTCATCGAGTACCGAACATGTGACCGACTGCGGAAGCGCTGCCGGAATGTAGCACCAAAAGAATCTTCTACGCAATCTTGAGATCGACAAGTGTACAACTACATCATCCATGAGAATCTGCTCTCGTTAACCGCTTTGGAATCTTCGAAGGTGAGTACTCTAATCGACTCGTTGCTACAATCTAGTAGATAGATCTTGGCTTGTTTGTGTGCATGCGGTAGAAAATTTTTGTATTCCATGCTACGAACCCCTACAGGATCCTCTTATCAGGGGGATAATCCCCGGTAGGGTCGTAAAGGGTAAAACATTGCCCGGCTTGGCTTGCGCCGAGTAAAGAAATAACCAGGTCGGGTAAGTACGGACGGGTAGGATAGTCATGTGCGGCCGACATAGGCCCATATAAGACAAATATGTTAATCTTACAGGAACCAACAAGCCGAGTCTCATGAGGGAGGGCCGAGTCAGGTAGGACGCGTGGCATCTTTCCGAGTGAGGTTCAGGAGGGGCCATGGTAAAGCACGGTCAAAAGAGAAGGGCGACGCCAGGTGACACGAAAGGAGCCGGGTGACGCCTAAAGCAAGGGCTGACATACAAAGTTATTGTAAGATGCCAAAAGAACTGGAGGCGATGTACGTGAAGACCATTAGCTGTCTAACTTTATGGACTGGTCCACTGGGCTTAGTACAAGCCCATTACCCGGCCCGTACAGTGAAGACCAAGATCCAAACAGTAACCCTAGGACCTAAAGGGGTGTAACCTAGCTAGCCATCACCAATATAAGGAGGGTTATAGCTAGGGTTTGAAGAGGTTGGACCTAGGAGGGAACTAAGGCATTGAAGCTTTGTTCATACAGCTCAAAGAGCACTTGTAAACAACTAGGATCAATAAAATTCCCAAGTATGGAGAGTTCATCTTGTTCTTCGTATGCGGCAAGACCGTGCACACCCTCCCCGGTGACCACAAGCATCCATTCGGCCCCCAACTTAATCCTACCCATGGCATCTGTCGTGACACCACCACGACAGTTGGCGCCCACCGTGGGGCAGAAGAAGGTGCTTGATGGAATCTTCATCCGGACGGGTGTAACACCCTCAGAATCGGACCTATGCAAGTTTTAGCGAAAACCCGCCAAACCCGCATAGAAACGATTCAAAGGTGCCCACCAAGCACTTTCGTGCGGGTGGAAAACGAAGTAATAACATTACACAACAGTCCTCGATGGGACCCACAGAACAGATACATATACAACAGCGACTCAAAGAGTCAAGAATACAGATATACGGTACAAAGATCCAAATCACCTTGAAAACGATAGAGCGTCCAGCTACGGACAAGATGCAAATGGGGCTAAGAGCCCTGAAGAATAACCAATGGCGTCCATAACCCTGCCCAGGCCACGCCGGAAGGGTAACCCTGCTAACGACGTCGATCTCAAAACCTGCTTAAACAAAAGGGGTGCCGACAAAGGGCAAAGGAAAAAGAGGAGCGTCAGTACTGAGGCCAGTACACGGCGAGACTAGAATTCGGCGGTCCTCGCCTACATAGGTATGGTGGACTGAGAGGCAGCGGCAGCATGCACTGAACAACCTATAGAGACTCGATACAACTGGCGGTTATCAGAGAGGGATAAGAATGACCTATTCGGATCCAACCTGAAACTAACACCAAACAAACCCATCCTGGTGTTTCCCCCTCGATACCAAACGAGGAAGTCAACCGAGGAACTCCCACAGTTGGCAGTTTTATTTATTCAGTTATCGTTGCAGCAATTACTAGTCAGGCATAGATAATTGTCCTGATAAAAGAAGCAGTGGGCCCTTTTAGTTATTCATTCCGTTGTAGTTGCAGCAATTACTAATCAGTTACAGATAGCACGATATAAACCCAAAACCCAGCAGTTGTTGGTACTTTTATTTAGCCATTCCGTTGTAGTTGCAATATTTACTAGTCAGGTGCAATGGTCGCAAGCGACAACTCAAACAAGCAATTGTGGGCAGTATTATTTATTCATTCCATTACAGTGAAGCTGATTACTAGTCATTATAAAGTCAAATTTATAGCAATAAACTTTAGTTATGCTTGTCTATGGTCGAGATACTGTGCTCCAAGTCGTCCATAACTGCGGACACGGCTTTCAGAAAGTTTTACCCGGCCGGGGTGCACCAATAGCAACACACACTCGATCAACCTCGGAAAAACCAAATCAAAACCCAACGAGGCTTTCACGACAAAGCAATCACAGGATTCAGAAATATTTCAGGGGGCCACCCCTTAAAGTAGACCCGCAACGAAGCCGGCCGGCTCCGAGACGGACTTAAGGTTGTGGGGACGGCTGTGAACGACTGGGAACCCGAAAGTGTGGCTGGGCTTGTCGACACCGCGGAATCGTGCCACGATCCTAAACAGTATAGTGTGCTCCTCGCACAATCGTAAATACAGAAGTAGCATGGCATAAGTACAGGATAGTAAATAAAACCTCAAACTAGTTTGTGGCCCCAAGAAATAAGACTGAATCAAGCTCTGGCTCAGGGGGGTCCCATATACCTCCCGGATGTGGATAGCGCGATAAATCAAGGAACAGGTATCAAGTACTCGGGGTCCTACGGGACACAAGTGGGCGTTCGGAAACCAAATATTATCTATCACCCACCGATGCCTCTGCTTACTTCAATTTTAGTTATTAAACAGGAATTAAAGTGAACGATAAGTAAAACCATGATCATCTCCAACATCAACATGCGGCAATACATCAACAACTGTGGCACTGGACGACACGCAACAGCACTTGAGCAAGCGACTACGACGCGCAAGTCCAACTATCTACCAAACAACAGGTAATAGGATGTGTCCAAGGCAATATAGGGCTGCACGGTATATCACAGGTACGGAAACTAAAGCATCGCAACACAGATAGCAATAGATCAACCGGAGGGAATAAATACTATAAAAGTAAGATAGGTAGAAAGGGGGGAGATGCTCGCCTGAAAACATTGTCGAAGGTTCAACCGAAGATCGGGTCGACACTCGCATCAACTCAACGGCCCAATCCGCGAAGAAGCAAAACGCTAGAAGAAACACCGGATGCACTATTTAATACAACGGCAGAAGATCGGCATGATGCATGTATGATGTATGACATGGCGAAGGTGCGATGCAATTAGGTCATATTAAGCGGAACCGGGGTCCCGACAATTAATTAGGTGGTTCATGTTGTTTAGCTACCCCGCAATTTAAATGTTGTTTTAACATGGCAAAAGATAGTACTGGTTCGCTACACAAGTTTAAATGAGGCCAATTTAAGACTAGATTTGCCCGTATATGAGCCCCATATTTAATTATTAGGTGAACCGGCATAAGGCCCCCAAACCACATGACAATCATGCATGCAAGATGAATGATTAATATGCAACAGGTTTTATATTTAGCATTTATAAAATAGGGCTCGGATAGGGGTCACACATTAGGGTTCGGAGATCTTGGGGTTCCGGGGTTCGACAGGGTCCAGGGTTCGACGGGTTCGGTCTCGGCGGGATCGTGCTCGGGTAGCGGGGTAGATCTTGGCGTATCCGTGGTCTTCGGGTCGTGTTGACGGTCATGGCGTTCGGGATGAAGCACTTGTCGCACCGGGATCTCGGTGTCCGGGGTGAAGTACTCGGCGTCCTCGAGGGAGTACTTGGTTCGGTGTCGGGGGCGCATCGGGTTCTTCCGGGTCGGTGTCGATTTTGTCGTTGTGACGATCTTGTCGGGTCCTTGTCGGAGGCCTTCGGGGACGGGGTCTCGGCGAACTTGGCGTGTCGAGGTTCGGTTTCCGGTTCCGGCGCCGTGGTTCATCGGGCACCTTCAGGGTTCTTCGATGGAGGTCTCGGAGTTCAGGAGGGAGAACATGGCATCCCGTGACGAAGGTCTTGATCATCATGGCTTCGGTTGCCGTTGGCGATCTTGACTAATTCTCCCGTACCAAACAGGTAGCAACTTACTGGACAGATCCTCCCAGAAACCGGTGCAACGAGATGGCTAGCACACACGCGCGGGGCAGAGCTGGATAGGCCGGACGGCGAGCTCACGGGCACGGTGCCACACAAGGGTACTCGGGGAGGAACTCGAGGGAGAAAAACGAGCGGCACGGGCGGGTCAACGCTCGGGCGGCCAGCGGTCAGGGACGGGTTCGCAGGGAGCATGCTGGCGGCGGGAGGGCCTGAGGCCAGACCGCGGCGCGGCCTAAGCTTGCGGGCGGCGCGGAGACGGGGCCCGAGGAGGAGGGTCGGGGGCCCAGCGAGGAGCCCGCGGCCTTGCTCCAGGCGGCCGACGAAGGGGAGGTCGAGGGGGCGGCGAGCTTGGCGAGGCCGGCGGCGGCGGGGCTCGCAGAGGAGGCGCGGGGGCGGGGCAAGCTCGGGCCGGAAGAGGAGCTCGCGGGGATGGTGCCGAGCAGGGCGCGACCGGCGGTCTCGGCTCGGGGCGGAGGTCGCGCGCAGAGGGAGGCGAGGTCGGCGGGCCGGGAGAGCGAGTGGGGCTGGCAGACGAGGCGGGTGGAAGGCGTCTGCGGTGGCGGGGGAGGTGCTCGGGGCGGCGCTGGGCGCGGGAGGGGAGGCGGCGGGGTCCGGTGGTTGCAGAGGAGGGAGGCGCAGCGCGGTGCGGGAGGACGCGAGCGAGAGATGAGGGGAACGAGGGGGACGCGGGGGCAGAGGGGTGGGACCCAGGGGGAAGGTGGGGACACGGGGCAGAGGACCAGGGGGTGAGTGCGCGGGTGGGGGTGTGGGGTGGTGTGTGTGGTGGAGTGTGTGCTTGTGTGTGTGTGGCCCAGGGTGTGTGCTGGGGATGGGGAGTGGGGTAGGTTGAGGTGGCAGCTCAGGATTGGTTGAGGGAGAGAGGGGAGATGAGGTGGCGAGGGGTTATTGGTTGGGGTGAGGTGGAGGAGGGGTGGGTAGACTAGGTGTAGGTAGGAAAAGGGTCTAGGGTGGACCGATTTAATTTCTAGGGTGGTCGTTCGGGTCTATCCGGCCCGTTCGACTGCCCCACTAAAATAATTTAATATTTTTATTTGATTAAAACAAAGCCTCTGCAAATTGATAGCCGACAAAACAATTAATCCGGAGACCCGGTTTTGCGTGTTGAACAAAAACGGGGCGTTTAGAAAACACAGCCAGGCTTTTCCAAAAATAGTTTTATGCGAACAGATGCGAGATGATGACGATGCTCAAATGCAATGCGGCATGATGACATGAGCATGCGGTCATGATGATGCAATGCACAAAAACAACGCGATTTTCTAGTAGTGGTTTTGCGGGATGCCACAATTCGACACCACTAACAATGGATCTCGCCCTCAAGATCCGCCTCATGGTACCGGAAGAAGGTCGGCGGTCTGCATCTTCTCACTTCGTGTAGATCCTTGCGACACCACTAACAAGAGGTCGTTGTCCGTGATCGTCGAGAGAACACTCCGGAAACAAAGGTCGAAGGTAGAGGTATCAACAAATAAAGCCACCTCTAGCTCCGATGGAAAGGAGAACCGATGCATTCTCGTCCACTTCAATGTACACAAGCGAATAGAGTGAGTAGTCGGCATGGGGGCCAATCCATCACGCACCCAAACTATTACTCTGCACAATCAGTAGAAAAGAGTACAACCATTCTCGGAATCAGACTAGAGATCTCGACAAGCGAGGTTCGGAAAACAAAGGAGGGATGCAGACTCTGCATCGGATCTGGCGTAGATGATGTCGTCGCGTCGGAAAACACCGGAAGGCACAGACAAGGAACAAAGAATGGTAACACCGTAGACGGATTCATCAGGCAGCTTGAACACCGGATGGTAGAACACCGTTATCAGAGAAGGAAGCGAAACCCTGAAGGTACGACGGAACCCAACCACGAGAAATCCTGGACTCGAAGAGAGAGAAGAGAGCGGATTCAAAACACGTAGGGGTAAGAGGAGAACAGCAAAGGGGTAAGGAGTAAAATCAGACCTAATCAGAACTATCCAACCGGTTTTGCAAAAATAATTTTGACACTCTACATTGGCCGTTAGCTAGGTTATCCTACAGGCTGGACTTGTGGGGTATCGCAACTGCTGAGCTCTGATACCACTCTGTAACACCCTCAGAATCGGACCTATGCAAGTTTTAGCGAAAACCCGCCAAACCCGCATAGAAACGATTCAAAGGTGCCCACCAAGCACTTTCGTGCGGGTGGAAAACGAAGTAATAACATTACACAACAGTCCTCGATGGGACCCACAGAACAGATATATATACAACAGCGACTCAAAGAGTCAAGAATACAGATATACGGTACAAAGATCCAAATCACCTTGAAAACGATAGAGCGTCCAGCTACGGACAAGATGCAAATGGGGCTAAGAGCCCTGAAGAATAACCAATGGCGTCCATAACCCTGCCCAGGCCACGCCGGAAGGGTAACCCTGCTAACGACGTCGATCTCAAAACCTGCTTAAACAAAAGGGGTGCCGACAAAGGGCAAAGGAAAAAGAGGAGCGTCAGTACTGAGGCCAGTACACGGCGAGACTAGAATTCGGCGGTCCTCGCCTACATAGGTATGGTGGACTGAGCAGCGGCAGCATGCACTGAACAACCTATAGAGACTCGATACAACTGGCGGTTATCAGAGAGGGATAAGAATGACCTATTCGGATCCAACCTGAAACTAACACCAAACAAACCCATCCTGGTGTTTCCCCCTCGATACCAAACGAGGAAGTCAACCGAGGAACTCCCACAGTTGGCAGTTTTATTTATTCAGTTATCGTTGCAGCAATTACTAGTCAGGCATAGATAATTGTCCTGATAAAAGAAGCAGTGGGCCCTTTTAGTTATTCATTCTGTTGTAGTTGCAGCAATTACTAATCAGTTACAGATAGCACGATATAAACCCAAAACCCAGCAGTTGTTGGTACTTTTATTTAGCCATTCCGTTGTAGTTGCAATATTTACTAGTCAGGTGCAATGGTCGCAAGCGACAACTCAAACAAGCAATTGCGGGCAGTATTATTTATTCATTCCATTACAGTGAAGCTGATTACTAGTCATTATAAAGTCAAATTTATAGCAATAAACTTTAGTTATGCTTGTCTATGGTCGAGATAATGTGCTCCAAGTCGTCCATAACTGCGGACACGGCTTTCAGAAAGTTTTACCCGGCCGGGGTGCACCAATAGCAACACATACTCGATCAACCTCGGAAAAACCAAATCAAAACCCAACGAGGCTTTCACGATAAAGCAATCACAGGATTCAGAAATATTTCAGGGGGCCACCCCTTAAAGTAGACCCGCAACGAATCCGGCCGGCTCCGAGACGGACTTAAGGTTGTGGGGACGGCTGTGAACGACTGGGAACCCGAAAGTGTGGCTGGGCTTGTCGACACCGCGGAATCGTGCCACGATCCTAAACAGTATAGTGTGCTCCTCGCACAATCGTATATACAGAAGTAGCATGGCATAAGTACAGGATAGTAAATAAAACCTCAAACTAGTTTGTGGCCCCAAGAAATAAGACTGAATCAAGCTCTGGCTCAGGGGGGTCCCATATACCTCCCGGATGTGGATAGCGCGATAAATCAAGGAACGGGTATCAAGTACTCGGGGTCCTACGGGACACAAGTGGGCGTTCGGAAACCAAATATTATCTATCACCCACCGATGCCTCTGCTTACTTCAATTTTAGTTATTAAACAGGAATTAAAGTGAACGATAAGTAAAACCATGATCATCTCCAACATCAACATGCGGCAATACATCAACAACTGTGGCACTGGACGACACGCAACAGCACTTGAGCAAGCGACTACGACGCGCAAGTCCAACTATCTACCAAACAACAGGTAATAGGATGTGTCCAAGGCAATATAGGGCTGCACGGTATATCACAGGTACGGAAACTAAAGCATCGCAACACAGATAGCAATAGATCAACCGGAGGGAATAAATACTATAAAAGTAAGATAGGTAGAAAGGGGGAGATGCTCGCCTGAAAACATTGTCGAAGGTTCAACCGAAGATCGGGTCGACACTCGCATCAATTCAACGGCCCAATCCGCGAAGAAGCAAAACGCTAGAAGAAACACCGGATGCACTATTTAATACAACGGCAGAAGATCGGCATGATGCATGTATGATGTATGACATGGCGAAGGTGCGATGCAATTAGGTCATATTAAGCGGAACCGGGGTCCCGAAAATTAATTAGGTGGTTCATGTTGTTTAGCTACCCCGCAATTTAAATGTTGTTTTAACATGGCAAAAGATAGTACTGGTTCGCTACACAAGTTTAAATGAGGCCAATTTAAGACTAGGTTTGCCCGTATATGAGCCCCATATTTAATTATTAGGTGAACCGGCATAAGGCCCCCAAACCACATGACAATCATGCATGCAAGATGAATGATTAATATGCAACAGGTTTTATATTTAGCATTTATAAAATAGGGCTCGGATAGGGGTCACACATTAGGGTTCGGCGATCTTGGGGTTTCGGGGTTCGACAGGGTCCAGGGTTCGACGGGTTCGGTCTCGGCGGGATCGTGCTCGGGTAGCGGGGTAGATCTTGGCGTATCCGTGGTCTTCGGGTCGTGTTGACGGTCATGGCGTTCAGGATGAAGCACTTGTCGCACCGGGATCTCGGTGTCCGGGGTGAAGTACTCGGCGTCCTCGAGGGAGTACTTGGTTCGGTGTCGGGGGCGCATCGGGTTCTTCCGGGTCGGTGTCGATTTTGTCGTTGCGACGATCTTGTCGGGTCCTTGTCGGAGGCCTTCGGGGACGGGGTCTCGGCGAACTTGGCGTGTCGAGGTTCGGTTTTCGGTTCCAGCGCCGTGGTTCATCGGGCACCTTCAGGGTTCTTCGATGGAGGTCTCGGAGTTCAGGAGGGAGAACATGGCATCCCGTGACGAAGGTCTTGATCATCATGGCTTCGGTTGCCGTTGGCGATCTTGACTAATTCTCCCGTACCAAACAGGTAGCAACTTACTGGACAGATCCTCCCAGAAACCGGTGCAACGAGATGGCTAGCACACACGCGCGGGGCAGAGCTGGATAGGCCGGACGGCGAGCTCACGGGCACGGTGCCACACAAGGGTACTCGGGGAGGAACTCGAGGGAGAAAAACGAGCGGCACGGGCGGGTCAACGCTCGGGCGGCCAGCGGCCAGGGACGGGTTCGCAGGGAGCATGCTGGCGGCTGGAGGGCCTGAGGCCAGATCGCGGCGCGGCCTAAGCTTGCGGGCGGCGCGGAGACGGGGCCCGAGGAGGAGGGTCGGTGGCCCGGCGAGGAGCCCGCGGCCTTGCTCCAGGCGGCCGACGAAGGGGAGGTCGAGGGGGCGGCGAGCTTGGCGAGGCCGGCGGCGGCGGGGCTCGCAGAGGAGGCGCGGGGGCGGGGCAAGTTCGGGCCGGAGGAGGATCTCGCGGGGACGGTGCCGAGCAGGGCGCGACCGGCGGTCTCGGCTTGGGGCGGAGGTCGCGCGCAGAGGGAGGCGAGGTCGGCGGGCCGGGAGAGCGAGTGGGGCTGGCGGACGAGGCGGGTGGAAGGCGTCTGCGGTGGCGGGGGAGGTGCTCGGGGCGGCGCCGGGCGCGGGAGGGGAGGCGGCGGGGTCCGGTGGTTGCAGAGGAGGGAGGCGCAGCGCGGTGCGGGAGGACGCGAGCGAGAGATGAGGGGAACGAGGGGGACGCGGGGGCAGAGGGGTGGGACCCAGGGGGAAGGTGGGGACACGGGGCAGAGGACCAGGGGGTGAGTGCGCGGGTGGGGGTGTGGGGTGGTGTGTGTGGTGGCGTGTGTGCTTGTGTGTGTGTGGCCCAGGGTGTGTGCTGGGGATGGGGAGTGGGGTAGGTTGAGGTGGCAGCTCAGGATTGGTTGAGGGAGAGAGGGGAGATGAGGTGGCGAGGGGCTATTGGTTGGGGTGAGGTGGAGGAGGGGTGGGTAGACTAGGTGTAGGTAGGAAAAGGGTCTAGGGTGGACCGATTTAATTTCTGGGGTGGTCGTTCGGGTCTATCCGGCCCGTTCGACTGCCCCACTAAAATATTTTAATATTTTTATTTGATTAAAACAAAGCCTCTGCAAATCGATAGCCGACAAAACAATTAATCCGGAGACCCGGTTTTGCGTGTTGAACAAAAACGGGGCGTTTAGAAAACACGGCCAGGCTTTTCCAAAAATAGTTTTATGCGAACAGATGCGAGATGATGACGATGCTCAAATGCAATGCGGCATGATGACATGAGCATGCGGTCATGATGATGCAATGCACAAAAACAACGCGATTTTCTAGTAGTGGTTTTGCGGGATGCCACAACGGGCAACATCATCGCAAAGACCGGCGAGTGCGTCTACTCCGGCCTCATCCAGAGGTTTGGAGCGCTCAACTTCGTTAGTGAAAATGCGGGATGCTTCAGCACCAAGCCGTTCCCTAGGGGTGGTCGCTTCATCAAGTTCGGCGAGCACCAGGTCTACGTCGCGGTGCGCATGGAGCACGCGTATCCGGAGCGCGTCATCCTGGCGCCGGATCCACCTGCGGTTCCTGCCGCAGGAAAAATTTACTAGCTCGTCTCCGTAGAGGTAATGATGACAGCCCCTAACCCAGCAGCTCCTCCAGTAGCTCTCGTAGTGAACGAGAATGTTGAGGGAGGAAACCAAGACGAAACGCCAAAGGCTGCAAGAACAGCAAAGGCGCAGCTAGAAAATCTAGAGAACATAGCCAGAAGTAAGAGAGCCAAAGAGCTGCAAGAGGCAATAAACAAGTTGGCGGAGCCAGTAGCACAAGCAGCTAATCTAGCACGTGTGCAGGCCGAGTTAGAGGAGGCCATGATAAAGGTTCTAGAGAAGGAAAAGGAGTTAGCGCAGTTACAGTAAGATGTGGATATCACAATCCGAGAGCTCAACTCGGCAAATTGAGTCAAGGGCAGAAATACCCGGCTTGATGCAACGAGGTTAAGAGGGAGAAACCTCAATGAGGAGTTGGCGGATGCAACGTCAAAGTTGACACCAGAAAATAGCAATGAAACAGCCATGCGACCAACATACAATACTACAGCAGCGAACCTGAGAGCCGCAGAGGCAGCAATGGCAGAGCTCTCCCATTTGACGGGATAAGCAAAGAAAAAGCAACAAGAGCGAGTCAATGAACTGGTAAGAGCAGCAGGGATGCTGAATGAAGCATACTACAGGGCAAATCTGGGTATAGTAGGGAGATCACAGCTGGTTCACTCGACAACTCCAATCCTGGCAAGATCAGCAGATCGTACAGCTTCCTCACCCGGAGTGGCGCCGAGACAGAGAAACGAAAGGAGTGTGGATTCAGGGAGGAACAAGCAAATGGTTACCTATGACCCGGCAATGGCTCAGGAAAACCCAGCACGTGCACAGGGAACAAGAAGGACTAATGTACAGGGAAATGAGAACCAGGAAAATGCAGGCCGACAAAGGCAAGCAGGACAAAGGAATGACAATGGAGGGAAAAAATTGCGCCTCAACCTAGGCGTGGAGCTCACTCGGCAGGAGGAGGAAATCCAGCTCCGAATAATGCTCCAGTTCAACCCGAAAGAAGACAGCAAAGTGCGGCAAAAGCAGTACAGCAACCTGCAGACCCAAACACAAACAGATACAACGATGGTTACTCAACGATGGTGAATGACGGGTATGAATTGTCGGATCACGCATACCAAGCAATGGGAGCCAGACTCGGAGGTAGAAACCTTCAGCCAGATGATGCAAGGCTAAAGCTAGATCAGATAAACATGGCAGAACTGATCGAGTCGCAAGGTCCACGGGGTCCACCATGCTTTGGCCCAAGGATCATGAAGGAGCCGCCAGTACCAAATTTTTAGCTGGCTAGAGGAACGAAAACTTATGATGGAAGCACAAAGCCAGAGGACTGGCTCGTAGACTATGGAACTGCTATGAAAATCGCACAGGGAAATTTGAGATGGGCAGTGCGATACGTGCCACAGATGCTAGAGGGACCAGCAGAGGTGTGGCTGAATAACTTGCCACCCAAAAGCATCAACAACTGGATCGATTTTTAGGATGCTTTTGTGAGCAATTTCACAAGCACATACAAGAGGCCGAATCGCCTGCAACAGCTAGCAATGTGCAAACAAAGGCCGAATGAGATAGACAGAGAATTCCTCACAAGATGGTGCACAATGCGTAACTCTTGTGAAGGGGTAATCGAGTCACAGGCTATCGCTTGGTTTGCACAAGGATGCAGACATGGAAGTGTGTTATGGCAAAGGTTACAGAGAGATATGCTGGCGAGCTTGGCAGAAACGATAAGGATTGCTGACTCGTATGCGTTAGGAGATCCGGCTCGGCCTCTGCTCATGTCGGCAGACGGGTTAACTAAGACTCAGATCTATGACGCTGCCGGATCGCAAAGGCGCCAGGAAAGAGCTGAGTATAGAAGGAAAAGAAGAGATGAAAGGCCAGACTACAGGTATGGTTCGACTCAGGTTGCGGCTGTCAGTCAGGATCATCCAGATGCTGGAGGTAGCCAACGTCAAAGGACAAGTGCACAACAGCAGTGGATACCAAACAATGATGGCAAAAATCCATACAAACAAAGAAAGCCGTATCAGGACATGCAGAAATATACTTATGAGATGATGTTGGATCAACCGTGCAAATTTCATACGCCAAGTCCGAGTAAGCCAGCCAATCACACAACAAGGCAATGCACTTGGTTTCAGAAAGGAGATAGAGTGGATTTGGCGAATAAGCAACTACCACCACCTCCCCCTCCACCACTCACAGGAGGAAATACCCAAGTTGTTGGAGTTGAACACAGATACGAGAACAGGCAGCCGAGGTATCATAATCAAGAAAGAAGAGAGGGTGTGCACCAGGTGCATAAACCAAGAGGTGACGATGCTCATGTCGGCCATGGGACCAGAAATGAGTATAGAGAGCACCACCAGAGTTATGTCGTCTTTGTCACGGAGCCGAATGACAAGAAGAGTCAGCAAAGAAGGATGATGGAGGTGAATGCCACAATGCCAGCAATTCCAAAGTACATGCACTGGTCCAAGCAAGATATCACTTGGAGCATAAAGGATCACCCCAAGATCATTCCAACACCAGGAGGTTATGCTCTGGTCTTGGATCCAACTTTCATGGGCCCTGATATCAATGTGAAATTTTCCAAGGTACTGATCAATGATGGCAGTAGCATCAACATTATGTACAAGGATACCATGCTCAAGTTAGGCATTACTATGGACATGCTAGAGCCGACTAAGACAACTTTCCATGGCATTGTGTCGGGATTGTCCTGTGTGAAGGTGTCAACACCCGGATTTTTCAATCCTAGATGCCTGTTATGCCATACATCGCAATCCCAGGATTACCATTTTTGCGAGACATAACAGAATTGGATACCATAGTACTTCATCCATTACAACGATACATAAGTTCTTACACAAATAGGGATCTCATGATCCAGTTCTTAATACAACATCAAGCAGCGGAATACGTAATAGTAACGGTAGCGTAGGCGAAGCTCCATCTTCGGGGTCACAGGCAATGCTGACGATGGGAGATGATCCTAGTTGTCGTAACCTTCCTGGGGTCCATCTTCGAGGTACTCCTCTTCATAGTCTGGCCATGGGAATAGCCAGGGACAAAGCCATGAGTACTCTTTAAGTACTCGCAAACTAATACTAACAGGTAAGGGGTTTTTGGATAATAGGACACTAGGCTCTAGGGTTGTTTTGCAAAAAGCCAGGTTTATCTCTACTAAGTTCCAAAGCTAGTCACAATTTTATAACTCCTAAGTGGGATCTTGTAACTCAGGTCACAACTCCGTTGTGGTCAAGTCAAAGTCTCAATTCATTTCACAAGTCATTTTGAAAAGTATGACGGGGGAACAGTATGGCCACTCCAACTGTCCATAACCGCGGACGCGGCTATTCGAATAGTTTGACACTCTGCAGAGATTGTACACTTTCACCACAACATTCGATACATCCGTCAGGAACAAATCCTGAATTCACCATACTCAGAATGCGGATAATCAATCCTAACCTTTCAATTACACGCCCTAGTATAAGCACCTCTCCTGTGAGTTTGGCCTCCCAACCATGACCACTGTCATCTTGGGTACTGCACAGGTGGACAATCTTCACAAGGTAGCCTCAGCTCAGACCTTGGTCGTGAGGGAACTAATACTAAGGTATATAAGTTTCCAGTCAAGCCCTACCCAATATTCGGGTATTGTGGTTGTACGCTAAAATTGGAATGGTATCGCATCCAGAGAACCATCAGTTTTATAAAGGACTAAGGCTCATGCCTCAACATTTTTATCACCAGAATCATCAAGTGTTTGGAAACACATGTCCAAAACATTTCAATAGAATGATCCATCATTCCAAGGTTTTCATAACCATTTTTCCACCAAGTATTCCCATCTAAAGTTGATCAAGTTTAATGCTTAGCACTAGCATCTACAGTTGGGGGTAGTACTGATGAGGGGTGGTAACTAGTGGAGTTTTACTAAGTCCAACCTTATATCTTAGGCTGATATCAAGGTTTCTAACTTAGGCCAAATTTTATGCTCTTTATGCAACCTTCAGCACAACTGTCTAGTATCTACCAAACTCTTAGGTAGACTCTAAGTAAGCTTTGATAAAGAAATAAAGTAAGAAGCTTGCTCATAAAACTAGGATTGGTTTACCAAGTGGGTATGATCACATATGCTTAAGGCATATAGTAGTCATATCACAAGTATGGGTTTGTGGCATCAGTAGGGTATCTGGCAAGGGTTAGCTTGCACATTCACTAGTAGTATTAGGCTTGCATCAATGTCAATATAAGCTTGCATAGGTATAGTATCTTGCAAGTGTTAGCTTGCATTGGTATAATATCAGCTTGCCTTGTGCAGAGCAGTGGTTGAAGTTCTCCTCGGCTTCTTCTTCGTAGTATCCTCCTTCCTCCTCGTATCCTTGGTCGGTACTAGCGTCTATGAATAAATACGAGGTACACAATCACCAAACAATACTTAACTACTTGCAATCATCACACACAAGGGTCCTATAAATGATCTAGCATCATCTCTAACCTTACAAGGTTAAGGCTTGGTTTAAATCTTTTTATTTTTAGAAAAGTAATTTCTACTCATTGAAAAATTACTTAAGACTTAATATTCTCCAAACTAAACATGGGATCATGTTGACACATGTCATCACCACATATTGTAGTCCATGGGAATGTGATTTAAAGTGGTGTCACAATTTAATAAGGTTTTACCCTTTTATTTTAATTAATTAAAGTGGCTAGAAATGCTTATGTAGCATTCTTTTATTCCTTGAACATTATTTCTGCAAGTAAACCTATATATTTTTATATATTCTGAAAGGTATGGTTAAATGTGATTTTTGAGAGTTGGAATCAACTCAAAAGCTTGTATGGTTTAAATTTGAAAAATGTTTGAATGTAGAAAAGCTTCTGCCTTGTTATTTTTACTATGGGTGATCTACAGATCCAAATGACTTGAATCCAACGGGCTTGGATTAAGCATTCACAGACCTTTCCAACAAAATTGGTTTCATTCAAATTGGTGCACTGAATCGATCTGGGTTGATTTTTCAAGTTGGGTACAGAAGTGTGTTTGAATTTAAAAAGAAAAGGTTTAATTTGAATTGCTGGGCTGCGCGGGAAATGTTACTGGGCCGGCCTGCTAAGCACAGAGCTCCCGCGGGCTGCTTAAGTGGGTGTCCCCACTCGTCAGTGACACGGGGCTGGGCGAAGCGGTATGGGGCAACGTGGATCGTTCGATCTAGTTCTAATCCAACGGCTGTGGGTCATCGTCCACGCGAGACAGCTCCGGCGAGAACGAAACCTAGCGCGACCAGTGAGGGGTGCTGGGGGCTCACCGGGGTACGGGCGAGGGTCGGCGAGGCGGGCGAACGACGAAGTCGATGACGGCGAACCTCCTGGTACCGGTGGCTTCTCCTGGGGCGGCTCCAATCGCTGGCTCCTTTCTTCTCCAGAGGCGGCGGGCTCCGGTGAAATTCCGACGAGGTGGTGCTCGCCTTGCTCTAAGAATGGTGTGGCACGGTCAGTGAGGAGAGGGGAGTGAGATGGTGTGAAGAAATCGTGCGGGGGTGGCCTCTATTTATAGTCGAGCGAGGGGACCGTCGGGGTGCACGGTGAGCTCATCGGGGGCGACGTTACAGGCGGCTAATGGCATGGGTAAGGGTAGGGGACGGTGCTGTGTCTCCTGGCGATGCTCAACGACATGGTCGCGAGGCATGGGGCGGTGTGGTTTGGTCTGGAACGGCCGATGCTCTGCGCGGTAGAGGCGGCGTCTTCAACGGCGGGCGGTGGCTGTATGGCACGGGGCGGCAAACGGGGATGTCTGGCGGTCTCCTGGGTCGGTGGTGATCGTGTGTGCGCGCGGTGAGGGCGGCGCGCGGTCTGTGGACGCTGGTCGCGGGTGGCGCTCTGGCGCACGCTCGGCATGGTCTAGGCGCGGCTTGTGCGCGTGGTCCAGGGCTTGGCAACACTCGCGGCTGGGACAGTGAGTGGCGGTGGACGGTGGGCTGCCTCCCAGACAAGGTTGGCACAGCTAGTTCTTCCTCTAGTCTGCTGTCGACTATGGGGTGGCATTGAGGTGCTCGGTTGTTCACCATTGATGGCAATGGCAAGCTCACAGGGGTGCTAGTGTTGGGCTAATCTTTCTAGATGATCTACTGAGTTGTGTGTGAGCTAACTAGGGAACAAGTTAGGCAAGAATCACTGCACACTATAGTGTTTGATGTTTTGTTTGATTTGTGTCTGCAACCTGTTTGATGAAATGGCCGCATGAAATCAAGTTTTGAATTTTGAAATGATTTTTGGGGGGTTTGCTAGATTGGTGCTGGTGAGTCTGCAGATGCTTGGGTTTTGAAAGTTGAGCTTGTTTGAGTGGTTTTTGAAAAAGTGGGATCTTCCCATATGAAGAAGATTCAATTTTGAATTGTCATTTAAACTATGCATTTGAAAATTTCTGGATGATCACAAGGTGGGCCTTGATACTTTGTTATGAGTACATTCAAGGGGTGCAAAGATCCAGAAAAGTTTCTGTTAGGTTTTGAAAGTTTGAGACAGCCAAAGTAGGCATGGGAGTTAAATTGGTCAAAATGACCATTCACTTAATATATTTGTTTTGATTTACTTGTCTTTAGGAAAAGTGTGGGAAATGTTTTAGATGATGTTCATTTCACCTAAGAAACATTTTACAAGCAATGGATCACACAAACAAGGTGGTTTTTAAAGAAATTCAAAATCCATGCATACACATATACATGCATTCATGGGTTTACTTAGAAAAGTTTTTGTTAGTCCTAATCTTGATGATTAGTGTTTGATGATCTAAGTTTGATATTTTTGGGATGTTACAAACCTTCCCCCCTTAAACAAAATCTCGTCCCGAGATTTGAAAAAGGACGAAAAGATTACATAGGATTTGAAGAGATCGGGAAACTCTGTCCTGATGTGATCCTCGCGTTCCTAGGTAGCTTCCTCTTCTGTGTGGTTGCTCCACTGAATCTTGAGAAACTTGATGCTTCGGGTTCTGGTAGTTCGAAAGGCTTCTTATAATATATGGATGGGTACTTCGGGATAGGTTAGGTCATCGTTGATCTCTATGGTCCGGTGATCGATATTCTTGAACACTTCGGTCTTCTCGGGAACTTCGAGACACTTGCGAAGTAACGAGATATGGAACACATTGTGCACAGTTGACATCTCTTCTGGTAGCTCCAGTTGATACGATACTTCTCCTCGACGGTTCAAAATTTTGAAAGGTCCGATATATCTGGGGGCTAACTTTCCTTTGAGTTGGAAACGCTGCATTACCTTCAACGGCGACACTTTCAGATAAACAAAATCTCCTATGTTGAAGGCGAGGTCTCGACGTCTCTTGTCGGCGTAACTCTTCTGTCGGGATTAGGCTGTCTTGAGGTGCTCACGAATCTTGTGAACCTTCTCTTCTGCTTCTCGTAGGATGTCGGGTCCGAAAATTTTACTCTCTCCTACTTCCGACCAGTTCAAAGGGGTGCGACACTTTCTTCCGTACATGAATTCAAATGGGGCCATTTGCAAACTGACTTGGTAACTGTTGTTGTATGAAAATTCTGCAAACGGAAGACAGTCTTCCCATTTGGATCCATATTCTAACACACATGCTCTAAGCATATCTTCGAGTATTTGGTTTACTCGCTCCGTTTGTCCATCGGTCTGAGGGTGATACGCGGTACTGAAATCTAGGCGGGTTCCTAAACCTTCTTGGACTTTCTTCCAGAATCTCGAGGTAAACTGAGTTCCTCGATCCGATACTATGTTCTTGGGGAATCCATGCAAACTAACGATTCTAGCAATGTACAACTCTGCTAGCTTCGAACTCTGATAGGTGGTTTTGACGGGCAAGAAATGGGCGACTTTGGACAATCTGTCCACTATGACCCAAATAGAGTCATTTCCCCTACTAGAAGTAGGTAGTCCAGTGATAAAGTCCATTCCTACAGAATCCCATTTCCATTCCGGAATTTGCAAAGGTTGCAACAATCCAGCGGGTCTTTGATGTCCTGCCTTGACTCGCTAAAATATATCACACTTGGCGATATAGCTTCCGATTTCTCTCTTCATCTTATGCCACTAAAATTGCTCTTTCAAATCTTGATACATCTTAGTTCCTCCGGGATGGATAGAATAAAGAGTATCATGAGCCTCCTTCAAGATAACTTCTTTTAACTCAGAATCTGATGGTACACAAAGGCGTCCTTTGTACCACAAAACTCCTTCTTCGTCCTCGGTGAATCCGGGTACCTTGCCTGTACCGATACGACGCTTGATTCCGTCGATACTGGCATTTCCTTTCTGCGCCTCCTTAACCTGACTGATCAAAGTGGGTTGAAGTTCTATGCTAGCCAAAAATCCTTCACTTACTAATTCTATTCGAAAATCTTCCATCTCTTTGTGCAAACTTGGTTGCTCCTTCAAAATCATGGAGTTCAAGCGGCACGGCAATCTGCTAAGGGCATCGGCTACCACATTGGCTTTACCAGGGTGATAGTGAATGTCCAGGTCGTAATCCTTGATTAGCTCAATCCATCTTCTCTGCCTCATATTCATCTCCTTCTGAGTGAATATATACTTTAGGCTCTTGTGATCCGAGTAAATCTCACAACGGTTTCCCATCAGGTAGTGTCTCCATGTCTTCAGGACTAGAACTACACCTGCGAGTTCGAGGTCGTGGGTTGGGTAATTTTGTTCATGTTGCTTCAATTGTCGCGATAGATAAGATATAACTTTGCCTTCTTGCATTATCACACATCCGAGACCAATCTTGGATGCGTCACAATACACGTCGAAGGGCTTCGTGATATCCGGCATGATTAAGATTGTGGCTGAGATCAATCTCCTCTTGAGTTCTTGAAAACTCGCTTCACACTTGTCTGTCCATTCAAACTTCTTGTCCTTCTTCAGCAGTTGGGTCATGGGTCGGGCGATACTCGAGAATCCTTCTACGAATTTGCGGTAGTATCCCGCCAATCCGAGAAAAGCACAAACTTGGGTTTGAGTGGTTGGGGCTTGCCAATCTTCTACATCTTTCACTTTGGCAGGGTCAACGGCAATTCCTCCGGCTGATACAATGTGACCGAGGAATCCTACTTCCTGTAACCAGAATTCACATTTGCTAAATTTTGCATACAGCTGATGCTCTCTAAGGGTTCCAAGAATGGTCCTTAGGTGTAGCTCATGTTCTTCTTCTGATTTGGAATAAATCAGAATGTCATCGATGAAAACAACGACAAACTTATCCAGGAAGTCCATAAAAATCTTATTCATCAGGTTCATGAAATAAGCGGGGGCATTGGTTAATCCAAAAGACATGACTGTATACTCGTACAATCCATATCTGGTGGTAAAGGCAGTCTTTGGAATATCCTCTGCACGAATTTTAAGTTGATGATAGCCAGTCCTAAGATCAATCTTAGAAAACACCTAGGCAACCGGTCAACTGATCAAACAAATCTTCTATCTTAGGCAAGGGGTACTTGTTCTTAATGGTGACATCATTTAACTTCCGATAATCCGTACATAAACGGTTACCTCCATCTTTCTTGTCCACAAACAAGACAGGTGATCTCCATGGGGACGCACTTGGTTGAATCAATCCGATTTCCAACATGGAATCTAGTTGCTTCTTCAGTTCTTCTAGTTCTGACGGGTTCATACTATAGGGTCTCTGGGATATGGGTCATGTTCCGGGGATTAGTTCGATGATAAATTCGATATCCCGATCTGGGGGCATACCGGGCAAAACATCTGGAAATACGTCGGGGTATTCGTAGACTATCCGAACTTGGTCAATGGTAGGTTGGGCTATACTCTTGTTACACTTGAATTGGCGAGGTAAGGTTTCTGATATATGCTCGACTGATATCCCGGTGGTACTGGTCATGGTGATGGCTTTCTTAGCACAGTCAATCAATCCTTTATGTTTGGACATCCAATCCATTCCTAGTACTACTTCCAAACCTTTAGTCCCGAGTACTATTAGGTTAGCATAAAAATCTATGCCATGGATTCGGATAGGGACGGCCTTGCAAATTTGCCTAGCCTTGGTGGTTGATCCGGGAATTTGTACAATCATCACATGCTTCAATTTGGTTGGTTGAATTTTACTAGCGTAGGCAAATTCTTCGGTGACAAATGAATGCGATGCACCAGAATCAAACAACACTCTTGCAAGTACTGAATTAACAGAAAACATACCCAGCACGACGTCTGGCGCTTCATGAGCTTCTTCAGCATGCATGAGAAAAAGACGGCCATTGCGGTTGAGTGAATTTCCTGGGGCAAATCTTCTCCCTGGCTGGACACGACGCTGCTGCTGAGCTGGGACATTGGTATTGGGGGTTGTAGCATTCTTCTTGTTGGGGCACTCGTTGGAATAGTGGCCTTTATTTCCACAGTCATAACAGGTCACTTGTGACTTGTCCTTGGCTGCGACAGGCACAACATTGCTTCCAGTCCTCGGGGCAGTGTTGGGGTTGGCGGTAGCATTGTTGGTGTTGAACTTGGGTGGGGCACGGGTGAAATTGCTAGAGTTGCCGGGGTTGTTGTGATTTCCTCCGGGTCTAGGGTTTCCACGGTTGGGATAGGTTGGACGGGTCATAGGGGGTCTGTTGGTTCTTGGGGCAAATCCTGGAGATGGGTTGGGGCGATACTTTGGGGTCTGATGGGTTCCTGGTTGATGCATCATGCGACGCTTGCGGTTCTCATTGGCCTGGTTGATCTTTCCTTCCATCTGGATAGCAGAGTCGACAAGGGATTCAATATCAACAAAGGGGATATTGACTAACACTGTCTGCATCTCGTCATGCAGACCATTCATGAATCTTTCTTTCTTCTTGGCTTCGGTGTCTATCTCGTCCGAGGCATACCTAGCTAATGACAAAAATTTGTCACGGTATTCCACTACAGTCATCCTGCCTTGCTTCAATTCTCGGAACTCGTCTCTCATTCTCTTGATCAAACCTGGTGGCACATGGGTTCTGCTAAACTTGACCTTGAATTCCTCCCAGGTCATCATTTGGCCTCCGGTCATTGCACGAACACTGTTCCACCATGCCCTGGCATCTCCGGCTAGATAATGGGTGGCGAACAGGACTTTCTCGTTGGCTTCGACTCCTGCTACTTCTAAGTTGTTTTCCATGGTTTGCAGCCAATCATCGGCATCTAGGGGTTCTTCTGACTTGGTGAAAACGGGTGGGTTGGTATTCTGAAAATTCTTGAGCTTAGATCTGTGGTTGTCCTGATTTCCATGGCCTTGGTTATTATGGGCTAGCTGGGCTATCTGTTGCAGAGTGGCTAGGTTGGCTTGACGCTCCGCTCTTTCAGCTTCGCGGTCAGAAGTCAACATTTGCAGGATCTGCAACATCGGGTCCGGGGCTGAACCACTTCCTCCACGTGGCATCTGAAGATTGATATAGATCATGAGAAAAGAGGGAAATTTCTAAGGTTTTGGGTTTTTGAAAAAATTTAAAAGTTTGACTCAGATTTTTCTAGCAACTTGCTTTTTCATTCATTCATAGCACACAGTACAACACACACCACAACAAGGAAAAACAGATGGTTTTAAGAACCATTCTGGAAACTACGATACAGTGGGACCGACTACTACTCACTACGCTAGTGCTCAGTGCTACTACTCCTCGAAGTCTGTGGCTTCATCATCTTCAGCATCATCGATGAAGGCGAAATCATCCTCATCAGTGAAGAAGTCCATGGCCTGATCCTCCAGAAAATCATCGTCATCGCCGAGATAGGAGTAAGGGTCTCCACTAAGATCCTCTCCGGCATTCTCCCTTTCCTCTAACTACATGTCTCTCTCGTGGATGGTCTCTTCCAGAGATGAGATGCGATGGCGAAGACGGGCAATTATGCGCTCCTTCTTGTCAAGCTGACGGCGACGAGACTTGCGATCCTTTGCTAGCATGGCAATGGTCTGATCCTTCGTCTTGATGATGGCAGACTTGTGGTTGCAATAGTCACGGCAGTTGTCCAATTCCTGTTGACGATCATACATCATGAAGCTAAGGTGGTCCAATTGAGTCTTCAGCTCGGGGTGGTATGGGGCTTCCAATGGTTGGCCATTTGCATCACGCCTTGGGAAAAACTCAAAGCGAGTACCCTTGATCTGATTGATGCTCTGCCCACACAGACGGGAAAGAGCTTCCTGCATTGCTCTGGGAAGTCCATCAAGCCAGTTGTTTTCCCTCAAGGTAAACTGAATTCCCTCCGCAGTGGGAGGTTCAATCTTTCCTCGGAGACTTGCAACAATTAGCCACTTCAGATCTTCTCCTCCTTGATCATTGAGCTGAGCTAAGAAGAACTCGGGGTGTGGACGCTCCAGAAGTTCCGAAAGTTGATCCAGATCCCTCTCAAAGATAAGGTCTCCTCCATTCCCAAGCTGGTAAAACTTGATGTACTTCACGTCCATCTATAAAAATAGAGGATGAGTAGATTAGCAGAGTGATCAAGTGTGTCAAAATTTTATCTATTTGGCAAGAGTTTTTGAGAAACATGAAGTTTTATTAAAGAATTAAAGAAGTAAGAATGAGAATAGGTTTTCGTAAATATTTTTTTGTTCTTTGGTTTTGAAACTAAGTTTTTGGTTCAACGTCCAATCTAACTAGGGTCTCCTATGGTCAGGATGGCTCTGATACCAACTTGTCAACACCCGGATTTTTCAATCCTAGATGCCTGTTATGCCATACATCGCAATCCCAGGATTACCATTTTTGCGAGACATAACAGAATTGGATACCATAGTACTTCATCCATTACAACGATACATAAGTTCTTACACAAATAGGGATCTCATGATCCAGTTCTTAATACAACATCAAGCAGCGGAATACGTAATAGTAACGGTAGCGTAGGCGAAGCTCCATCTTCGGGGTCACAGGCAATGCTGACGATGGGAGATGATCCTAGTTGTCATAACCTTCCTGGGGTCCATCTTCGAGGTACTCCTCTTCATAGTCTAGCCATGGGAATAGCCAGGGACAAAGCCATGAGTACTCTTTAAGTACTCGCAAACTAATACTAACAGGTAAGGGGTTTTTGGATAATAGGACACTAGGCTCTAGGGTTGTTTTGCAAAAAGCCAGGTTTATCTCTACTAAGTTCCAAAGCTAGTCACAATTTTATAACTCCTAAGTGGGATCTTGTAACTCAGGTCACAACTCCGTTGTGGTCAAGTCAAAGTCTCAATTCATTTCACAAGTCATTTTGAAAAGTCTGACGGAGGAACAGTATGGCCACTCCAACTATCCATAACCGCGGACGCGGCTATTCGAATAGTTTGACACTCTGCAGAGATTGTACACTTTCACCACAACATTCGATACATTCGTCAGGAACAAATCCTGAATTCACCATACTCAGTATGCGGATAATCAATCCTAACCTTTCAATTACATGCCCTAGTATAAGCACCTCTCCTGTGAGTTTGGCCTCCCAACCATGACCACTGTCATCTTGGGTACTGCACAGGTGGACAATCTTCACAAGGTAGCCTCAGCTCAGACCTTGGCCGTGAGGGAACTAATACTAAGGTATATAAGTTTCCAGTCAAGCCCTACCCAATATTCGGGTATTGTGGTTGTACGCTAAAATTGGAATGGTATCACATCCAGACAACCATCAGTTTTATAAAGGGCTAAGGCTCATGCCTCAACATTTTTATCACCAGAATCATCAAGTGTTTGGAAACACATGTCCAAAACATTTCAATAGAATGATCCATCATTCCAAGGTTTTCATAACCATTTTTCCACCAAGTATTCCCATCTAAATTTGATCAAGTTTTATGCTTAGCACTAGCATCTACAGTTGGGGGTAGTACTGATGAGGGGTGGTAACTAGTGGAGTTTTACTAAGTCCAACCTTATATCTTAGGCTGATATCAAGGTTTCTAACTTAGGCCAAATTTTATGCTCTTTATGCAACCTTCAGCACAACTGTCTAGTATCTACCAAACTCTTAGGTAGACTCTAAGTAAGCTTTGATAAAGAAATAAAGTAAGAAGCTTGCTCATAAAACTAGGATTGGTTTATCAAGTGGGTATGATCACATATGCTTAAGGCATATAGTAGTCATATCACAAGTATCGGTTTTTGGCATCAGTAGCGTATCTGGCAAGGGTTAGCTTGCACATTCACTAGTAGTATTAGGCTTGCATCAGTGTCAATATAAGCTTGCATAGGTATAGTATCTTGCAAGTGTTAGCTTGCATTGGTATAATATCAGCTTGCCTTGTGCAGAGCAGTGGTTGAAGTTCTCCTCGGCTTCTTCTTCGTAGTATCCTCCTTCCTCCTCGTATCCTTGGTCGGTACTAGCGTCTATGAATAAATACGAGGTACACAATCACCAAACAATACTTAACTACTTGCAATCATCACACACAAGGGTCCTATAGATGATCTAGCATCATCTCTAACCTTATAAGGTTAAGGCTTGGTTTAAATCTTTTTATTTTTAGAAAAGTAATTTCTACTCATTGAAAAATTACTTAAGACTTAATATTCTCCAAACTAAACATGGGATCATGTTGACACATGTCATCACCACATATTGTAGTCCATGGGAATGTGATTTAAAGTGGTGTCACAATTTAATAAGGTTTTACCCTTTTATTTTAATTAATTAAAGTGGCTAGAAATGCTTATGTAGCATTCTTTTATTCCTTGAACATTATTTCTGCATGTAAACCTATATATTTTTATATATTCTGAAAGGTATGGTTAAATGTGATTTTTGAGAGTTGGAATCAACTCAAAAGCTTTTATGGTTTAAATTTGAAAAATGTTTGAATGTAGAAAAGCTTCTGCCTTGTTATTTTTACTATGGGTGATCTACAGATCCAAATGACTTGAATCCAACGGGCTTGGATTAAGCATTTACAGACCTTTCCAACAAAATTTGTTTCATTCAAATTGGTTCACTGAATCTATCTGGGTTGATTTTTGAAGTTGGGTACAGAAGTGTGTTTGAATTTAAAAAGAAAAGGTTTAATTTGAATTGCTGGGCTGCGCGGGAAATGTTACTGGGCCGGCCTGCTAAGCACAGTGCTCCCGCGGGCTGCTTAAGTGGGTGTCCCCACTCGTCAGTGACACGGGGCTGGGCGAAGCGGTATGGGGCAACGTGGATCGTTCGATCTAGTTCTAAACCAACGGCTGTGGGTCATCGTCGACGCGAGACAGCTCCGGCGAGAAGAAACCTAGCGCGGCCAGTGAGGGTTGTTGGGGGCTCACCGGGGTACGGGCGAGGGTCGGCGAGGCGGGCGAACGACGAAGTCGACGACGGCGAACCTCCTGGTACCGGTGGCTTCTCCTGGGGCGGCTCCAGTCGCTGGCTCCTTTCTTCTCCAGAGGCGGCGGGCTCCGGTGAAATTCCGGCGAGGTGGTGCTCGCCTTGCTCTAAGAATGGTGTGGCATGGTCAGTGAGGAGAGGGGAGTGAGATGGTGTGAAGAAATCGTGCGAGGGTGGCCTCTATTTATAGTCGAGCGAGGGGACTGTCGGGGCACACGGTGAGCTCGTCGGGGGCGACGTTACAGGCGGCTAATGGCATGGGCAAGGGTAGGGGACGGTGCTGTGTCTCATGGCGATGCTCAACGACATGGTCGCGAGGCATGGGGCGGTGTGGTTTGGTCTGGAACGGCCGGTGCTCTGCGCGGCAGAGGCGGGGCGGGCGGTGGCTGTATGGCACGGGGCGGCAAACGGGGATGTCTGGCGGTCTCATGGGTCGGTGGTGATCGTGTGTGCGCGCGGTGAGGGCGGCGCGCGGTCTGTGGACGCTGGTCGCGGGTGGCGCTCTGGCGCACGCTCGGCATGGTCTGGGCGCAGCTTGTGCGCGTGGTCCAGGGCTTAGCAACGCTCGCTGCTGGGACAGTGAGTGGCGGTGGACGGTGGGCTGCCTCCCAGACAAGGTTGGCACGGCTAGTTCTTCCTCTAGCCTGCTGTCGACTATGGGGTGGCATTGAGGTGCTCGGTTGTTCACCATTGATGGCAATGGCAAGCTCACAGGGGTGCTAGTGTTGGGCTAATCTTTCTAGATGATCTACTGAGTTGTGTGTGAGCTAACTAGGGAACAAGTTAGGCAAGAATCACTGCACACTATAGTGTTTGATGTTTTGTTTGATTTGTGTCTGCAACCTGTTTGATGAAATGGCCGCATGAAATCAAGTTTTGAATTTTGAAATGATTTTTGGTGGGTTTTCTAGATTGGTGCTAGAGAGTCTGCAGATGCTTGGGTTTTGAAAGTTGAGCTTGTTTGAGTGGTTTTTGAAAAAGTGGGATCTTCCCATATGAAGAAGATTCAATTTTGAATTGTCATTTAAACTATGCATTTGAAAGTTTCTGGATGATCACAAGGTGGGCCTTGATACTTTGTTATGAGTACATTCAAGGGGTGCAAAGATCCAGAAAAGTTTCTGTTAGGTTTTGAAAGTTTGAGACAGCCAAAGTAGGCATGGGAGTTAAATTGGTCAAAATGACCATTCACTTAATATATTTGTTTTGATTTACTTGTCTTTAGGAAAAGTGTGGGAAATGTTTTAGATGATGCTCATTTCACCTAAGAAACATTTTACAAGCAATGGATCACACAAACAAGGTGGTTTTTAAAGAAATTCAAAATCCATGCATACACATATACATGCATTCATGGGTTTACTTAGAAAAGTTTTTGTTAGTCCTAATCTTGATGATTAGTGTTTGATGATCTAAGTTTGATATTTTTGGGATGTTACAGAAGGAAATATGCCCTAGAGGCAATCATAGAGATGATTATATTTCATATGTATCCATGAGTTATTGTAATGTTCCTTGAATATCCATATCAGGCAACTTGTATTGATTGGCAATTGTGTGAATTGTTTGTGAAACTCTTTACTTGTATGGTTATTTAAGAGTTATCCCTAGTCGGAGTTCATGTGAGGACACATGTGAATATTAGACTAGCACATCGATTGGTTGATGACTATGTTTCGCAAGTCATAGACATGGAGATGTCAAACCAATGATGTGGACACATGTTATGAACATGGGGTTGGACTAACCCAACTTGAGACTGGCAATTAGTTGCAGCTCTCTCTCTCTCTCTCTCTACACATCATGTACGTTTTGTCCTTAAACCTGAGATTGTCGCATGTACTTGAGATGTGGATCGACCTACTTTGGGGCTATCAAACGCTGCACCGTAACTGGGTAGTTATAAAGGTAGCTTTCGAGTTTGTCCTGAAGCATGCTGCAAGGCATGGTCAATCAAGATGGGATTTGCCCCTCTCTACTTGAGAGAGATATCTCTGGGCCCCTCGAGTGATCGGATCCAGAAATGCATGGTTGTGCTGCATAAGGTTAAGAGTTAACCTAGTAAAGGGATTCCGAGTTACGGTATCGAGAAAGGGAGGTCAGCTTGGAGCTAGACCAAATAACGTGAGGCAAAGGGAAAGACATGTACTAAACCTTGTGATGGTTCGTCTGATATGATCTTTGTATGCGTTTAGGAGTTGGCACGTCTTGCTAGAGGCCGCTACCAACTATTGACAGAATAAGTGTATTCGTGTCATGTCGATACGCATATGAACCTATAGGGTCACACACTTAATGGGCTGGAAGCCTAATGAGGATTGGATACGAATTAGACCAGGCTTAGGCTACTAATGGGCTGCTAATGTAGAAGCCCACTAGGGACGCCTATATAAGAGAGGGTGGGCGAGCTGGCCAGGGTTAGACCTCAGATCATTCCCAGCCGCCACTCCTCACGCCTGTGTTGCACGCGCGGACCTAGCAGTCCGGCGTCTGACGCTTCCATCCTGTACGTGTGGATACCTCGGAGGCGCTGCATCTGTAGCGCTTGGACGAGGCGCGCAAGGGGAGCTGCTCGTGGGACGAGGACAAGGAGGAGACGTGGAACGTCTGCACTGCCTCGACACGCTTCATCAATTCCGCAACTGCGCGTCTAGTGGTAATCCCGTGATCTATGACAACAGTAATCCTGGTATACGCGGTAGAAAAGTTTTTTATTTGCACTAGTGTAGCCTACCTGTATCCCTTCAGTGGTATCAGAGCCGATGTTGTTCAGTTATAGGTTCGGGATGTTTGCATATGGTGATATGCAGATTGATATGAATGATGCGATCGTTTATATTTCGGTGGTTTAGGATTGATATATGATCTTGCTTTCCGTGATCGTGATTCTGAGGTTGTCGAACGACTTACCCCTACCGATCGGCTTCCGCCATCGGGTAGACAGTGACACATAAATCCTGTTGAATCACGCGAAGATCAATATGATTGTTCGAATCAGAACCTAAATCTAAAATCGATGTACCGTGATCAAAAGAGTTTGATCGGATCGGAACAATAGTCGGTTTATGGAAAATTTGATTTGCCGATCAAAATCCTTAAAGAAAATTGTGAAGATTTGATCGGTACGCGAGGGGCGCTGCCCCTTCGAACCCCGCAGGGGGATACCTCCTAGATCCCCCTTAATTGTACCCCCTTTTGTATCTAGTTAAGGTAACTAGGTGCTACGATGTCACATGATCCGGTAGAATGTGATTCTATGCATAACTTGTTTTTGCAGGATGTATGTGATCAGTATGGCCCATATATGTATGTGATGCATGTATGAAAATTTGCATGACCTGCGTGTCGTGAGTAGGGCAACACGGCTGGAGCCATATGTGTTGTCATTTATTGTAATGGCCTGTGTGCCAACTTGTGATGATCCCAATACTATGTAATTTTGATTACTAGCTGTTAGGAGTAATAGCTTGTATTAGTTCTTGGAGGACTCATCATTTGGAAGATGGCTCACATGGAACATGAAGATGGAGATCATCATGGTGGACAGGTTCTATGGCGATGGAGATCACCATGAGAAAATGGGACATACTGTGTCACATCTATGTGAATGCTATTCTTATGCGTTTTTACTCTATGCATGCTTAGATGATAGAAGTAGAACGATCCCTCACAAAGTTTAAGTTAAACTAGGCCCTCCCAACCAAACCTTGCACCATCCTATGCCCTGTACAATCGTTGGTGGGCCTATGAAATTAGGGTGTCGCGGTTTTCCATGGCTGGATGGGTTTGTATCGGATACCTACACGCATAAGGGTTGGTGAACTTGACAAGGTCATATTAACAGTTAAGGACCTTGGGGCATAAAGGTTGGGCGCCTAGTTTTGACATAGAGATGTCACCCAACAACAAGAGTCATATGTGATATGATTAGCAAGTGTTGCTTACCGATTTACCTTGTCTTCTAGCAGTGATGCTAAAGCTCACTAGTCGACTTGTTAATAGTGGATCTTGAATCACTTAGTATCAATAGAGGGATATTGATTTAAGTAGGAGTATATGCTATTAAATTGTTTAATATGTTTTACTCTTTCATGGTTACATGGCTTAGTATTTTGCATGTTTTCTGTTGTAGATCAATGGCACCGAACACTACATCACCTCTCTTTGCGTTCGATTCTTGACAAAGATAAACTAAATGGAACAAACTATTCGGACTGGGTCCGTAACCTGAGAATTGTTCTCAGGTCTGATAAAAAGGAAACGGTTCTGGATACCCCAATCCCCGATGAACCTGCTGATAATGCATCTGCTGCCATAAAGAACGCCTACAAGAGAGCATGTGATGATTCTCTTGAGGTTAGTTGTCTTATGCTTGCATGCATGGAACCTGAACTCCAAAAGAAGTTTGAGGATCAGGAAGCGTACGATATGATCGTAGCACTTAAGGACATGTTCCAAGATCAGGCAAGGACTGAGAGGTACAATGTTGCCAAGTCCTTTGTCGAATGCAAGCTAGCAGAGGGAGCAGCTGTAGGCCCCCATGTGATCAAAATGGTTGGTTATAGTCAGACTTTGGAAAAGCTTGGTTTTCCACTAGGCCAAGAGTTGGCCACTGACTTCATTTTGGCGTCTCTTCCATCCAGCTATGGGCAGTTCATTTCGAACTACCATATGCATGGGGTGGAGAAGGGCCTTAGAATTATGTGGGATGCTTAAAACAGCAGAAAGTGACATGAAGAAGTGTGTAGGGCATAACCATGTGATGGCTGTGCAGAACAAGCCTAGCTTCAAGAAAAAGGGTACTTCTTGGAAGAAGAAGGGCAAGGCTAAGGATACGATCCCTAAGTCTGCACCCAAGCAAAAGGCTGGACCTGTAGAAGACACTGAGTGCTTCTTTTGTCATGAACATGGCCACTGGAAGAGAAACTACAGCAAGTACCAGGCTTCTTTGAAGAAAGAGTGGAAGTAAGAGTACTTCCAACTCAGGTACGCTTGTTGTAAATATTGTGGACATTCTTCTCGCTGATTCCTATGTTAACTCTTGGGTATTTGATGCCGGATCGGTTGCTCATATTTCCAATTCGATGCAGGGGCTAATAAGGACTAGAGAAGTGCAGAAAGGTGAAGTGGATTTTCGCGTCGGAAATAAAGCAAGGGTTGATGCATTGTTCGTCGGCATCATGCAACTTCACCTTCCTTCAGGATTTATTATGGAGTTAAATAATTGTTATTACATTCCTAGTATGGGTCGAAACATTTTATCACCTTCATGTTTGATGAGGGATGGTTATTCATTCGCGAGTGAAAACAATGGTTGTGTAATCTGTAAGAATGATATGTTTATGACTAATGCTCCCATTGCGAATGGGTTATTTATTTTAAATCTTGATGATGCATCTGTTTACAATGTTAGTGCTAAAAGGCTCCGGCCTAATGATTTGAGTCCTACCTATTTATGGCATTGTCGTTTGGGGCATATAAGTGAAAAGCGCATGAAGAAGCTCCATGGTGATGGTCTTCTAACTTCGTTTGATTTTGAATCATACGATACATGTCAGGCTTGTTTACTTGGAAAGATGACCAAGTCACCTTTTTCGGGTTTACCCGACAGAGCGACAGACTTGTTGGAACTCATACATACTGATGTATGTTGGCCAATGAGCATGACAGCCAGAAGAGGATATCACTACTTCATTACTTTCACTAATGATTTCAGTAGATATGGTTATGTCTACTTGATGAGGCATAAGTCTGAAACTTTTGAAAAGTTCAAAGAGTTTCAGAGTGAAGTAGAGCATCAACGTGGCAAGAAAATAAAGGCCTTGCAATCTGATCGTGGAGGTGAATATTTGAGTCACGAATTTAGCGATCATCTTAAGAGTTGTGGAATTGTTCCACAACTTACGCCGCCCGGAACGCCTCAAAGAAACGGGGTCTTCGAACGACGTAATCGAACTTTGTTGGACATGGTTCGATCTATGATGAGCCAGTCGAATTTACCATTATCATTTTGGGGTTACGCTCTAGAAACGGCAGCTTTCACACTTTATAGGGTACCATCTAAATCCGTAGTTAAGACACCATATGAGATGTGGACTAGAAAGAAACCTAGTTTGTCTTTTCTAAAGATTTGGGGTTGTGATGCATTTGTCAAAGCGACTTCAGTCGGACAAGCTAACAGCCAAATCGGATAAGTGCATTTTTGTGGGATATCCGAGGGAAACCTTAGGGTATTACTTCTACAACCGAGAAGAGGGCAAAGTGTTTGTCGCTCGTAGCGGTGTTTTCCTAGAGAAAGAGTTTCTCACAAAGGGAACAAGTGGAAGGTCGGTGCGACTTGAAGAAGTTCAAGATGAGACAGTTGGGGATGCTTCTACAAGTGATGCTATTGTAGCAGAACAAGTTGAAGAACCCGTGGCAATAGAACCACCACAACCACGAAGGTCGGCGAGGCTCCGCGAAGCGCGGGAATTATTATTGTTAGACAATGATGAGCATGCGACCTATGCAGAAGCGATGGTGGACCCAGACTCTGAGAAATGGCTGATCGCCATGAGATCCGAGATAGAGTCCATGGGGGACAATCAAGTTTGGAACTTGGTTGACCTGCCTGATGGTTTTAAAGCCATCGAGTGCAAATGGATCTATAAGAAGAAGATTGATATGGATGGAAATGTTCACATCCATAAAGCTCGACTTGTTGCAAAAGGTTTTCGACAAGTTCAAGGAGTTGAGTATGACGAGACTTTCTCGCCCGTAGCGATGCTTAAATCTATACGGATAATTCTATCCATTGCTGCACATTTCGAGTATGAAATATGGCAGATGGATGTCAAGACGGCTTTCCTAAATGGAATCCTAACTGAGGACGTGTATATGATGCAGCCCGAAGGTTTTGTCGATCCAAACAATGCTGGAAAGGTATGCAAACTTCTGAAGTCCATTTATGGGCTGAAGCAAGCATCTCGGAGATGGAATATTCGATTTGATGAAGTTGTGAAGGAGTTTGGCTTCATCAAAAACGAACAAGAACCTTGTGTTTACAAGAAGGAAAGTGGGAGAGCGCTGGTATTTCTAATCTTATATGTAGATGACATATTGTTGATTGGAAATGACATTCCTATGCTCGAGTCTGTTAAGACCTCATTGAAAAATAGTTTTTCGATGAAGTACTTGGGAGAAGCGGCATATATTCTGGGCATCAAGATCTATAGAGATAGATCAAGGAGGCTAATTGGATTAAACCAGAGTACATACATTGACAAAGTGTTGAAATGGTTCAGCATGGAAGAGGCTAAGAAGGGGTTCTTGCCCATGTCTCATGGCATAAAACTCAGCAAGACTCAGTGTCCTTCGACTACTGATGAGCGTGAGCGCATGAGTAGGGTTCCATATGCTTCGGCTATTGGATCCATCATGTATGCAATGATATGTACTCGCCCAGATGTTTCCTATGCTCTAAGTGTTACGAGCAGATACCAGGCTGATCCAAGTGAAGGTCACTGGACAGCGGTAAAGAACATCCTTAAGTACTTGAAAAGGACTAAGGATGTGTTCCTAGTTTATGGATGTGAGGATGAACTCAGTGTAAGGGGTTACACAGATGCGAGTTACCTTAACGACTCAGATGATTCGAAATCGCAATCAGGTTATGTGTTTGTCTTGAATGGTGGTGCTGTGAGCTGGAAAAGTTCCAAGCAAGATACGGTGACCTGCTCTTCAACAGAAGCTGAATATATTGCTGCCTCGGAGGCAGTAAAGGAAGTTGTTTGGATTAGGAATTTCCTGATCGCTCTCGGTGTGGTTCAGGGCGCGTCCAATCCCTTGGACGTTTATTGTGACAACAATGGTTCTATTGCAGAAGCCAAGGAACCTAGACAGCACCAGAAGAACAAACATATTCGCATGCGTTACCATCAGATTCGAGAGTTCGTTGAGGATGGTAGTGTCATGATATGCAAAATACATACGGACTCAAATGTTGTTGATCCCTTGAATAAGCCTCTCCCGCAGCCCGCGCATGAAGCGCACACAAGAGCAATTGGTATTAGATACATTTTAGATTGACTCTAGTGCAAGTGGGAGACTGAAGAAAATATGCCCTAGAGGCAATCATAGAGATGATTATATTTCATATGTATCCATGAGTTATTGTAATGTTCCTTGAATATCCATATCACGCAACTTGTATTGATTAGCAATTGTGTGAATTTTTTGTGAAACTCTTTACTTGTATGGTTATTTAAGAGTTGTTCCTAGTCGGAGTTCATGTGAGGACACATGTGAATATTAGACTAGCACATCTATTGGTTGATGACTATGTTTCGCAAGTCATAGACATGGAGATGTCAAACCAATGATGTGGACACATGTTATGAACATGGGGTTGGACTGACCCAACTTGAGACTGGCAATTAGTTGCAGCTCTCTCTCTCTCTACACACCGTGTATGTTTTGTCCTTAGACCTGAGATTGTCGCATGTACTTGAGATGTGGATCGACCTACTTTGGGGCTATAAAACGTTGCACCGTAACTGGGTAGTTATAAAGGTAGCTTTCGGGTTTGTCCTGAAGCATGCTGCAAGGCATGGTCAATCAAGATGGGATTTGCCCCTCTCTACTTGAGAGAGATATCTCTGAGCCCCTCGAGTGATCGGATCCAAAAATGCATGGCTGTGCTGCATAAGGTTAAGAGTTAACCTAGTAAAGGGATTCCGAGTTACGGTATCGAGAAAGGGAGGTCAGCTTGGAGCTAGACCAAATATCGTGAGACAAAGGGAAAGACATGTACTAAACCTTGTGATGGTTCGTCTGATATGATCTTTGTATGCGTTTAGGAGTTGGCACATCTTGCTAGAGGCCGCTACCAACTATTGACAGAATAAGTGTATTAGTGTCATGTCTATACGCATATGAACCTATAGGGTCACACACTTAAGGGGCTGGAAGCCTAATGAGGATTGGATCCGAATTAGACCAGGCTTAGGCTACTAATGGGCTGCTAATGTAGAAGCCCACTAGGGACGCCTATATAAGAGAGGGTGGGGCGAGATGGCCAGGGTTAGACCTCAGATCATTCCCAGCCGCCACTCCTCACGCCTATGTTGCACGCGCGGACCTAGCAGTCCGGCGTCTGACGCTTCCACCATGTACGTGTGGATACCTCGAAGGCGCTGCATCTGTAGCGCTTGGACGAGCCGTGCAAGGGGAGCTGCTCGTGGGACGAGGACAAGGAGGAGACATGGAATGTCTGCACTGCCTCGACGCGCTTCATCAATTCCGC
Organism: Avena sativa; assembly: GCA_916181665.1. NCBI lineage: Eukaryota > Viridiplantae > Streptophyta > Magnoliopsida > Poales > Poaceae > Avena > Avena sativa. The sequence continues at coordinate 176,322,801 of OV702284.1, read as the reverse complement.
AACTGCGCGTCTAGTGGTAATCCCGTGATCTATGACAACAGTAATCCTGGTATACGCGGTAGAATTTTTTTGATTTGCGCTAGTGTAGCCTACCCGTATCCCTTCACTGTGAGCCAATTGGAAAGATCTGGGTTGACGTCTTATTTGGCAACACAGAGAATTGTCGCACTGAAGCCATAGAGTTCGAGGTGGTCGATCTGGTTAGCTCATACCATGCCTTACTTGGCAGGCCGGCTATGGCAAAGTTTATGGCTACTCCTCACATTGCTTACTTGAAGATGAAACTGCCAGGTCCATGTGGAGTTATCACAGTCGAAAGAGATTACAAAAGATCTATTGCTTGTGCCTTAGCCGGATCTTCGCTAGCCGAGTCACTGGTGATAGCACAAGAAAAACACCAAATGATGGAAGTGGCAGCATTGGCCAAAGCAGTACAAATGTCCATGCCGGCACTTACTAACCCGCATGGCAGTGTGTCATTCCAAGCTACCAAGGAAACCAAGAAGGTATAGGTGGATGAGATTTTCCCATAGCGCACAGTTACCATTAGGGTTGGACTAACTGACAAATAGGAAAGCGAGCTCACCAGCTTCCTCCATGAGAATCGGGATATCTTTGCATGGTCCACATAGGATTTGCAAGGAGTTCCGAGGGAGCTGGTTGAGCACTCTCTTCATATAAGGCCAGATGCCAAGCCGGTGAAGCAACCCCTCCACCGCTTCGCCGAAGATAGGAGGAAAGTGATAGATGCCGAGATAGCCAGGCTCTTAGCCGCTAGATTTATCATGGAAGTACTGCACCCATATTGGTTATCAAATCCAGTCTTGGTCGAGAAGAAAAAGGATGACCCGAACGTGGCAGTGGTGTGGTGCATGTGTATTGATTACACAAACCTCAATAAGGCGTGTCCAAAAGATCCATTTCCCCTGCCATGAATCGATCAAGTCGTAGACTCTACTGCTTGGTGTGAATTGTTGTCATTTGTGGACGCGTATTCTGGTTTCCACCAGATACCACTAAATTCGAATGGTAAAATAAAGACAGCTTTTATCACCCCGTATGGGGCTTATTGCTATCTTACCATGCCGTTTGGATTGAGGAATGCAGGTGCAACATATCAAAGATGCATGAAAAAAATGTTTGCAAGATCAATTGGACAAAAATGTTCAAGTATACATTGATGACGTGGTGATAAAAATCAAGCAAAGTCATACTCTAATCGAGGACTTGCGTCAAACATTCGCAAACTTAAGAAGATTCCGGATGAAACTTAACCAGGAAAAATGCACATTTGGTGTCCCGGATGGAAAGTTACTCGGATTCCTTGTATCCAGCCGAGGAATCGAGGCTAACCCGACAAAGATCAGGGCAATCGAAAGAATGGAATTGCCAAAGACCCTCAACGATGTCTAGAAGTTCACAGGATGTCTGGCCTCGTTGAGCAGATTTATTAGTTGGCTAGGTGAAAAAGCCCTACCACTATCTCAACTGATGAAAAATCAGACAAATTCACATGGACACAGCAAGCTGATAGCACTTTCCATGAACTCAAAAAGATGTTGGCAACAACACCAATATTAGCATCACCACTATCCAAAGATCCAATGTTGCTCTATGTCGCCGCAACCAACAGAGTTGTAAGTGCAGTAATAGTGGTTGAACGTGAAGAAGAGGGCAAATTAATCCAAATGCCAGTTTATTACTTGAGCGAAGTGCTCTCTATATCAAAGCAAAATTACCCCCATTACCAAAAAAATGACATACGGGGTGTATATGGCAGCAAAGAAGCTGAAGCATTATTTTCAAGAACACCCAATCCGGGTAATATGTGAGGCGCCTGTCTCAGATATATTAGGCAGCAAAGATGCCAGTGGCCGAGTCACAAAATGGGCCATAGAGCTAGCACCATATACTCCACAATATGATAGGTGAGATGCAATCAAATCTCAAGCCGTAGCTGATTTCTTCGTGGATTGGATGGAAATGCAATACGAACCACCACTGCCAGGCCCGAATTACTAGAAGATGCATTTTGACGGATCCAAGACGAAAATGGGTCTGGGCGCCGGGATAGTGCTCACATCGCCAAAGAGGGATCAGCTCAAGTATGTGTTACAAATCCACTTCGCTGCTTCCAATAACGTTGCCGAGTATGAAGCACTTGTCCACGACATAAATGTGGCCAAATAAATTGGCATCAAAAGGATCATGTGTTTTGGTGACTCGGATTTGGTGATCCAGCAAGTATCTGGGCATTGGGACGCATTGGATGCAAACATGGCACTGTATCTTTTTCATGCGCAACAAATTTCGGGGTACTTTGACGGGTGTGAATTTCATCACGTACCTAGAGAAGATAATGAGGCAGCGGATGTATTATCCAACTTAGGATCATCTCGGCAAGCAATACCACCAGGAATAGCATTGGAACATCTCAGGAAACCATTGATCAAGCCGTCACCAGAATCTGAGTCAATCAGGCTCACCCTGGCAAATCACAAGACAGATATTGTGCTAATGGATATTGACTCGGGGGCAGGTTCGAGTCCCTCGGGGACTGTCCCGCTCACCTCAGGGGTTGCTGAATCACACTCGAGGACTCCTCAGTTCATGTCGGCAGAACGTATGTCGGCTGAGCCAATGTAAATTGATGAAGAAACAAATCCGGCACCGCTGATACCAGCATGGGCGCAACCAATATTCAACTACTTGAAAGATGGAACTTTGCCAGACGATGAGATATTGTCAAGGCAAACTGAAAGAAGAGCAAAAGCATACACAATAATCAACAAGGAGTTGTATAAAAGAAGTGTGACGAGTGTATTACAGCGTTGCATAAGCCCAGAGAAAGGTCAAGAAATACTGTTGGACATTCACCAAGGAGAATGTGGGCACCATGCATCGTCCATAGCATTGGTAGCCAAGGCATTCCGACATGGATTTTATTGGCCAAGTGCGCTGGCAGAAGCACGGGAACTTGTGAGAAAATGCAGTGGCTGCCAGCATTATGCGTCAAAATTACACTTACCAGCATCAGAATTGAAAACTATACCGATCACCTGGCCATTTGCAGTATGGTGTCTAGATATGGTAGGACCATTCAAACCAGCGAGGGGAGGCATGACCCACATACTAGTAATGGTTGACAAGTTTACCAAATGGATAGAAGTGAAGCCCATCAAAAAATTAGATGGAAAAACAGTTGTCACATTCCTAAAAGATATAATCTTGAGACATGGTTACCCGCATAGTGTAATCACAGATAATGGCAAAAACTTTGCAGAAGGAGATTTCGCTTGTTTTTGTGGGAAAAACCGAATAAGACTCGACGTAGCGTCAGTTGATCATCCAGAATCAAATGGACAAGTTGAACGAGCTAATGGCTTAGTTCTATCCGGGATAAAACCTTGTTTAATGGAGCCACTCCAGAGATCACCTGGTTATTGGATAGAGGAACTACCCTCAGTGCTATGGAGTCTAAGGACAACTCTAAATCGATCAGCATGCTATACGCCATTCTTCCTCGTGTATGGGGCAGAAGCAGTTTTGCCTGCCGACATAGAGTATGACTCACCAAGAGTAAGGCAATACTCGGAAGCCGAGGTAAAAGAGGCTCAAGAAGATGAAGTTGATTTACTTGAAGAAGCAAGGGAATTGGCATTGTCCAGATCCGCCATATACCAACAAAATCTCTGACGCTAGCATAGCCGGAAAGTTTAACTTCGTGTTTTCCGAGAAGGGGATATGGTACTCAGACTAGTGCAGCGCACAGCTGGAATGCATAAACTATCGCCCCCATGGGAAGGACCATTCATTGTAAGCAAATCATTGCACAATGACTCATATTATCTAATAGATGCTCGCGAAGCACAAAAGAACAAGGCGGGCAGATCAGGTGATGAGACCAAAAGGCCATGGAATGTGGCACTACTTTGCCCCCTTCTACACTTAGGAGAAGCAGTGTATGTGTCACCCGAACTCTCATATGTCGGACGCTTATGCCGGCTATGTGCTGATAATAAAATGGTATGATTCGAAAAACTGACTCGGGGAATGCCCCTTATGTTTGTCCTTTAAATTATTCTATGTTGGTCGGCATTGACACCTAAAGCTTGTCTCGGAACAAGTAATGTTTACTCGGAATAAATCAAATCTTCGACTATGTTGTTGTCCGAAAACATGGCTTCATGGCAAGCAAGAGGAAAGGATGAAGGATGAGTAAACATGAACACCGGATAAGTAAAGGGAGAAACGCGAGTCGACCCTATGTATGTTTTTTACTAACTCATTGCAGGTTATGTTGCTTTCTATGTTGAATAATCCTAAGTCAAGTGCTCTAGTTTCATACCCGCTAACTCAATACTTAGAACTTTGAGACTCTAATGTCGAACGCCAAAAAAGGTAGACAAGAGCCAAATTCAAGGAGTAGGGGAAACGACAAAAGGAAGCTCGGGGACTTGCCCCTGGATAATTCGCATTCAAAGCTCAATAAAAGTTTAAGCCTTATCACAAGGCGCACACCCAAAATAAGTGCACTATATCATACATCTGCACCTGGCATACCGGGGACCTCATGAAATTCAAGTGTTTTTTGCAACCAGCCTAAGAAGCAGCTGGGCTTGGAGGTATATCTGTGGGGCTGGAGCTAGGAGCATATTTGGGAGCGTCTGCGGCCGAGTCTGCGGGTCCATCTGACTCGGTGGCTTCGCTATCCTCACCTTCATCATTAGCAACTTCGGCAAGAGGCTCCCCAAGATCAAGGAAGCTGGGCCCATCACACCAAGCATGCACAAAGGCATATTCGATCATGGCGTAGGCTCGCTCCTGGCGTTTTTTGATCAGCTCGGGATCATGGAGCCACTTGCCTTCAGCCCTCATGCATTCAAGAACATCAAGGTTGATGTCCTTGTACTAGGAAAGCACGAAGGAAAGGGCTTTGTCCGCTGCAGCTCGGCCAGCCGACTCGCACCATTGATCCAGCCTGTCTTTAGTAAGAAGCAGCCTGGCAGCTAGAGGCTCGATGAGTGTGGGCGCGTCTTCATCCGGCCAGAGCATTCAAAACGCATGGATCGCTAATTTGAGAAAGTCCACACCACATGATTTGAGGGTCTTGGCGCGTTCGGATAGCGCTGCAAGGTGCTCATCGATACTGACCTCGCCATCAGCTGGAGCGCCAGATTCGGCTCGTACTCTTTTCATGGCCCGTATATCAAACATATCAGCCTCAGGAAAATTCTCTGCAAAAGCAAAGGAACATTAGCAAAACAAGGAAAAATCAGACAAAAAATAAGTACAGCAAAAAGGGTAAGGACTCACTACCGAGGAAAGAGTTGATGGAGCCGAGCTTGCTTTGCCAGTTCTTGGACTTGGCTTGAAGAGCGTCCAGATCTAAGTGAGCCGACTCAACCGCCGACTCAGCCTCCTTGAGCATCTCCTTGGTCTTCTCGGCACTGGTGGCATGCTAGCCATCTTTCTCGGCAAGCTCTTCCCGCAGCCCCTTCACCTCAGCCTGGTGCTTCTGCTCCATACTTGCCATCTCCTTCTTCAGCTGAGTCACCTCGTCTCGCTTCTTCTGGAGTTCGATCCGGTGCTTCTCTGCTTATTCGGAGAATACGACCCGTCAGTGGCAACAAAACTATCTCGGAACCATCAAGATAAAAATAGGAAAAGGAATAAGCATAAGTACAGAACGGAGACAGAAGTTGCTAAGAACTTACTTTCAGCATCGCCGATTTGTAGATGCAGGGCATCAATAGTGGATTGGGCAGAAGCTGTAAAAGGACAAGGAAAGAAAATAAGCAAGGGTAAACAAGGAAAATATGCCGAATAAGAGCGGGACGAGTCAGAAAATTACCTTGGCCTTTAGCCTCAGCTTGCAGGTTCTGGTGAGTGAGCTCCAGCTTACGATACTCCAAGAGGAGAGCCTGGTGCACCTTGGTGCACTCATTATATGTAAGCTGCACAAAGAAAAAAGACAGTCAGCAATTGTGACATCAAGCTTATGGCCAGATAAGGGTTGACTCCTATCTCAGAGCTTACAGCCGAATAAGTTTCTCATTCGGCAGTAACCTCAGAGACTAGGGATCAAAAATCTAACATGTGAACTGGGCATGAGGAAATAAAGGCTAAGTTATTGCTTAGAGCTTACAGCCGAAATGAGTCCCTCGGGGACTAGGGATAATGTATAACAAAAATACTCAATACACTTAGGTTATCCCATACTACTCAGGTTAAGTTGTTTAGGTACCTCGTTGCTGTATCGACAAGCCCAGTCACACTTTCGGGTTCCCAGTCGTTTACAGCCGTCCACACAAACCTTGAGTCCGTCTCGGAGCCGGCCAGTTTCGTTGCGGGTAGCTTAATGGGGTGGCCCCCTGAAATATTTCTGAATCTTGTGATTGCTTTGTCGTGAATGCCTCGTTGGGTTTTGATTTGGTTTTTCCGAGGTTGATCGAGTGTGTGTTGCTATTTGTGCACCCCTGCAGGGTAAAACTTTCTGAAATCCGTGTCCGCGGTTATGGACGACTTGGAGCACAGTTTCTCGATCATAGACAAGTATAACTAAAGTACCGCTTTTAATTTGACTAAGTAACTGACTAGTAAATAGTGCAACACTCATGGAATGGATAATAAAACTGCCAACGGATGGGGGGGTGTTTGTCCGCTTCCTCGTTGGTAAGCGAGGAGGAGGATGGATCTGTTAATATTACTGTTATAACTGTTGTTATTGATTCACGGACATCCGTCTATCTTTGGTTAGGCGGATGGTTAGCGCGTATCTATAGAATTGTTAGGGTTTATCTTTTGCTGCAATTGCGTCACCCCAGGTTGTGTCCCCTTTAGAGGCATAAAGACTTGCTGAGTACCCCTAGGGTCTCACACGATAAATGATTTGATTCAGATGAACAGGTACACTCACGAGATGGATACTGGGTGGAGGAGACGGACGATGTGGGCAACGATCATTCGGTGTAGAGATTCCGGGAACGGGGATCCGTGAGATCTGTGGGCGGGATGTGTTTATTTATGGGGCATCTTATGCCGATTTGCTTCTTATCCGTACTCGGATCTTGTTTTCCGCTTCCGCCTGATACTCTGATGTTTGATGTATGAGGAGATATCCTAAACTATTATATCTATCTAGGATATTTGGATCTTGCTGTATGGCATTGCAATATTTCTATTTCTTTTAGATGGAATGGCTCTGAGGACTGTTGTATGGTGTCTTGCATACATACTCATTTGTGTATGTAGTTGATCCCTTCGCCTGCCGATTACGCCGCCCGTTCTTGTCCCGATGTTTGGAAATGGTTAGGACGGCCGAAAGGTCTACCTGTGAGTGGCATTTGGGCCCCACCGTACTATTTTAACCATTTCCGCTCGTCCAAGCTTGTAACTAGGAGCGTAATTCACTGAGGTAGTTACAATTGGTATCAGAGCCATCCCGCCCTTCAGGGTCTCAGCCAAATGGTCGTTGTCAGTCTAGCAAATATTTTTGGTAGCTATGTATACTAGGGAAAAACAAAACGCGAGAGTAGGACTGCTTCCACTTTTCTTCTTACCCACCCACCACCCTTTTCTGGTAAGGAAGTGTAACGTTTTCTATCCTCTTCTTAAATTCAAACTAGGATCCACGTGTTCTGGGTTTCCGTAGTACCATAGGTTGAGTGTGTGTGTGTGCGTAATTCCTTGTCTATCTGTTGCATCCAACATGTTATCTTTATCTGCCTTTGGTTATCAACTGTTGGTACATTCCATACTGACAGGCTTTTGAATACCGGCGCGATCTATCTGACTCCTTGTTAACTGGTGCCATCTTCTTAAGGGTGTCCTTCCTTCTGGCAACTCCACATTCTGTGAAACCATCAGTTGCTAATCGCTACCTGATAAGTGTTTTTGCGCATCTATTGGTATTTTAATGCCGAAAAATGCGGAAAAATTTTCTTTGATACATCTATGCTTCCACACTCCTTTTCAGTCGTGTGTGAAACATTATCTATCTCCCTTTTATCAGCATGTCCATGCTAACTCATTCTTTTATCACCGGTGCTTAATCCTAGAGTTTCATCTCATCTCCAATTCTCTTGGGCTAATTACATAACATGTGTCGATCCGATGCTGGTGATTGTAATTTGGTTCTCGGCATAGCTATATGACACTTATCATGAGTGGAATATGGAAAATTCAATCACCACTATCCTCCAAATGGTGACGGTTATCTCCTGTGATTTTGAGTACACCACGATCATATCTATGCATATTCAAGCATCTTTGGCAATCCAGAGTTTCTCCAAGCACTACGGCGGTCTATCATCTGTCCATCACGCTACACATCCTTTTGAACCCCATATCTGCACAATTCTCCTGGATACGAGGGAATTGCATCTTTTCGTCTCTGATAGCTTTGCTTAAGGTATGAGCTATCATCGGTTCTTATCCAAGATCTCTTTATCTTTGTAACCGGTGATCCGATCGACAATGTGAACCAGGTGACATCTCTTTTTCTTCCGAAGGACCAGATAATATATTCTTCCAGTGCATCTTCTTCAACACGAACCCGTGCTCGTAACGTTGATCTTTCAAAGAGCGTTGAGCTCAGAAAGTGTTTCGAGCATTTGTTCGTTTCTCCCGCCTTTTCGAACTTGGTATTCTGGGAATATCTTGTTAATCCATGGTGGTATATGTTGATAATATGCTTGCCTATTCCATATCAATGGAAGGACATGGAAGATCATCTGTGTCTCTTTCTCTCGAGCTTCGTGAGCACTGCCTGTGTGCAAAGTATCAAAGTGAGAATTCTGACTTTTTGAAGTCACATATCTCGACCACGTCCTTCTGCTAAATACATTACTTCAACTCTGGAATCAGCAAGTCCATTGTTAATTCCATCCTCCATCTTCAACCAATCCGGAGTTGTTCCTTGTTGGCAAGTTATCATCGTCGTTCCGCTGAAGATTTCCTCAAGGCTGCTAAATCTCTCTCAATCATTTCAAGAAGAACATGGAGTTCTTTCACCTCTATCTCGTTAAGTAATCTCTTGAAACCCTCTCGCTCTATCGTCTACGCTCAATCCACCGGAGGCCATGAAGATTTTTCAGATCTTTTGTAATCCTTAGGTGCAAGTGGTGCTATCTTTTTCTATATCTGTGGAATCTTGTCGTTGCCTCCGTGATCTTCCTTCATATCTTTACGGTGGCTTGGTACTTCAGACATGACGACAACATCATCACCCTTATCTATCTTTAATCCGGCGAATCGTTTGCATCTATCCTCATTTTCTAGCGGAATTCCAGGAGCTCTTCTTGTCAATACCTTCAGTCTGTTTCGGTAGTGGGTTGCATGGTTTTCTTATTCGTGTGCGGAGTAATGCTTTGAGTGCGGGATGGAGTCGCGACCATACCACTACTCTTATCATTCTCTCTTGTACATTGAATTGGTGAATTAATGTGATTTCACTCATTCCACGGAAGTTAGAAGTGGCCTTTATCCCTCGATACTTTTACTTCCGTCCTTGTCTTTCCGGAGTGCTCTCTCGAAGAAAGTAATCAATAATCTCTTGTTGGTGATCTCACCCTTTCTACACGGAGCAAAATCCTCAATTATCTGGTGGAAACAAACGCAAACCTTTTTCTATCCTCGTCTTTCTACCGATGCTCGACATCCCCGAACAAGATGAAAGGAAACTATCTCTCTCTTTGTTTCATCAATTCTTTTTCTGTGGTAAAGCCAATTATGGTTGATGCCATAGCCGCAAATCTATTGCGTTAGCCTCAAGGCTAAAGGAAGCAATAAGTATCTCTACAATAAACTCCAGATCCTCCATATTCTTTGCTTCTCGGGATTCCACCATGATCTGGCTTCACATCCATCTCTGGAAGTTATATCTGCGCACCTAAATTGCGTGATCCTTGGTTCTTACCGGCGCAACAAGAATCTAATGCGACGATGTCTAACTAAATCTTTCTGTTGATATCAAGGGACTCTATTGTTTGAAGGCAATATTGTTTCCGAACTTCATTTCTCAAATCCGAGAGGAGATACGATGCTATTGTCATAGTGGTTCAAACCTCTCCAATCTAGCTCTTTTTCTTCCGGCGAGACAAAAATTCATCCTCTCTCGTATCAGTAAATCTTTAATCTTAATGGTGTGTCTTTCTTTATCCATGATACATTATCTTCTCCTTTTCTTTCACAAGTGGTTATATTCTTTTATCATGATTCTTGGGAAAACCGGAGCTATGCCCATCCTATCCTTCTTGTCTCACGACAATCCTCCAACTCTTCTAACCCGTTGTTTCTCAAGCAAAACGCAAGACTCGCAACAAGTCTAGCAAGTTTTGCAAGGTGTAGTGGTCGCACCATTCCGTGGATCATCAACTTGGGAACGTGAGGGTCACCTTCGTTCGAACACCCGCCTCTCCTTGTGTTGTTTTCTTTTCTAGGAATCTCGGGGCGAGATTCTTGTTTAGTGGGGGAGAGTTGTAGCATCCCAATTGTCTAACAATTGCAATGCTACTAGCCTAGTCTATATAAATGCTACTTCCTATATATAATTGTTGCATCATAATTATATCATGCTCATGTCATCATGCCACCTTGCATTTGAGCATCATATAAAACCCTTTTTGTTTTGGTTCTTCTCTCATATGCATCATTAATTGTATTTGCCTCTTGATATTGTATTTGGTTATTGATATAATGTGTAATGCCCAAGTTGAGTTGGGGGCATATCTTTTATTCTACTCCACCACCCTTTCTTTTCACCACTTTATAATTCCACCATCCCATTATCCATGAGCTTGTATTTTATTTTCTTTTGGTATTTAATATAGCTCATGGGAGATAGGGTGGATCCAAATCTATAAATTCTTTTGCTTGGCCTTTATTCCACTTCTTGGGAATGCATAAGAATAATGCCATGCTATTATTTTTGTTTTCACAAGAATTTAACCAAGGCATTTATTAATTTGCATGGGCCATGCAAGAGTACCATCACCTTTAGCCATTTGCTTTTCTCTTGGTTTAAATGGGTTTTCTCTTTATGGGGCCATATCCATCCATCACCTCATCCATGCATGATCATTTGAGGTTATATCTTATGCCCATCTCTATCCCTCACACCACCTCTTCTCTCATCTCACTCTCTTTATCCATCATCACATCCTCCACCCTTGCTTGATCTTAGTGGATCACCTAATCTAAACCCTAAATCCCCTCTCTCTTTTTCCATCAAACCCTGTAACACCCTCAGAATCGACCCTATGCAAGTTTCAGCGATTCCCGCCAAACCCGCATAGAAATGATTCAAAAGTGCCCACCAGGCACTTTCGTGCGGGTGGAAAACGAAGTAATAACATTACACAACAGTCCTCGATGGGACCCATAGAACAGATATATATACAACACGACTCCAGGAGTCAAGAATACAGATATACAGAACAAAGATCCAAATCACCTTGAAAACGATATAGCGTCCATCTACGGACAAGATGCAAATGGGGCTAAGAGCCCTGAAGAATAACCAATGGCGTCCATAACCCTGCCCAGGCCAAGCCGGAAGGGTAACCCTGCTAACGACGTCGATCTCAAAACCTGCTTAAACAAAAGGGGTGCCGACAAAGGGCAAAGGAAAAAGAGGAGCGTCAGTACTGAGGCCAGTACACGGCGAGGCTAGAATTCGGCGGTCCTCGCCTACATAGGTGTGGTGGACTGAGCGGCAGCGGCAGCATGCACTAACAACCTATAGAGACTCGATGCAACTGGCGGCTATCAGAGGGGGGCAAGAAAGACCTATTCGGAACCAACCTGATTCTACCACCAATCATACCCATCCTGGTATTTCCCCCTCGAGACCAAACGAGGAAGTCAACCGAGGAACTCACACAGTGGGCAGTTTTATTTACTCAGTTATCGTTGCAGCAATTACTAGTCAGGTATAGATAATCATCCTGATAAAATAAGCAGTGGGTCGTTTTAGTTAATCATTCCGTTGTAGTTGCGACACTTACTAGTCGGATACACTTAGCATGAGATAACCCAAAACCCAGCAGTTGTTGGTACTTTTATTTAGCCATTCCGTTATAGTTGCAATACTTACTAGTCAGGTACAATGGTGGCAAGCGACACCCCAAACAAGCAATTGTTGGCAGTTTTATTTAGCCATTCCATTATAGTGAAGCTGATTACTAGTCATTATAAAGTCAAATTTATAGCACTACTTTAGTTATAGTTGTCTATGATCGAGATACTGTGCTCCAAGTCGTCCATAACCGCGGACACGGCTTTCAGAAAGTTTTACCCTGCAGGGGTGCACAAATAGCAACACACACTCGATCAACCTCGGAAAAACCAAATCAAAACCCAACGAGGCTTTCACGACAAAGCAATCACAGGATTCAAAATTATTTCAGGGGGCCACCCCATTGAGTACACCCGCAATGAAGCTAGCTGACTCCGAGACGGACTCAAGGTTTGCGTCAGTGGCTGTAAACGACTGGGAACCCAAAACTGGGCTTGTCGATACCGCGAAAACACTCCGCTTACCTAAACAGTACAGGTGCTCCTCGCACAATCGTAAATAAAGCAGTAAAGCATGGCATAAGTACAGGATAGTAAATAAAACCTCAAACTAGTTTGTGGCCCCAAGAAATAAGAATGAATCAAGCCCTGGCTCAGGGGGGGTCCCATAATTCCCCCGTATGTGGATAGCGCGAATATTCAAGGAACAGGTATCAAGTACTCGGGGTCCTACGGGACACAAGTGGACGGTTAACAACCAAATAACATATATTGCCCACCTGTGCCTCTGCTTACCTACTTCAATTTTAGTTATTAAACAATAATTAAAATGAACGATAAGTAAAGCCGTGATCATCTCCAACATTAAACATACGGCAATGCTCCAACAACTGTGGTACTGGACGACACGCAACAACACTTGAGCAAGCGACTACGACGCGCAAGTACAACTATCTACCAAACACCAGGTAATAGGATGTGTCCAAGGCAATATAAGGCTGCAAGGGATATCACGGGTACGAAAACTAGAGCATCGCATCACAGATAGCAATAGATCAACAGGAGGGAATAAATGCTATAAAAGTAAGATAGGTAGAAAGGGGGAGATGCTCGCCTGAAAACATTGTCGAAGGTTCATCCGAAGATCGGGGCGAAGCTCACATCAACTCAACGGCCTTATCCGCGAAGAACCAAAACACTAGAATAAACACCGGATGCAATATTTAATACTACGGTAAAAGATCGGGCATGATGCATGTATGATGTATGACATGGCAAATGTGCGATGCGATTAGGCAATATTAAGCGGAACCGGGGTCCCGACCAATACTTAAGTGGTTCAAGTTGTTTAACTACCCCGCAATTTAAATGTTATTTTAACATGGCGAAAGGTAGCACCGGTTCGCTACACAAATTTAAATGAGGCCAATATACGACTGGATTTGCCCGCATATGGACCCCATATTTAATTATATGGTGAATCGGCATAAGGCCCCCAAACCACATGACAATATGCATGCGAGTATGACAATTTAATATGCAACAAGTTTAGATATTATTATAAAAATAGGGGCTTAGGGTCACACATTAGGGTTCGGCGAACTTGGGCTCCGAGGGGTTCGGGGTTCGGTCTCAGGGTTCGGATCTGGGGTTCGGTCTCGGCGGGAGCGTTCTCGGTTACAGAGTAGATCTTGGCGCATCCGGGAAGCAGGACTTGGTTCGGCGTCGAGGCGCATCGGACTCGCCCTGGTCGGTGTCGATCTTGTCGCATTCGTGGTCTTCGGGCCCGTGTGGACGGTAATGGTGTTCAAGGTGGCGAACTTGGCGTTCCGTGTAAGCGACCTTGACGTCCGGTCCGCGGGGTTCGCCGGGTGTCTTGGCGTTCGTGACGAAGATCATGGCATCCGTGAGGGAGAACATGGTATGTCGAGTGTTGGTCTTGTCGTTAGCCGAACTTGTCATCGTGGCGGTTTCTTCTTGTGGCGTCGGTAGATCTTGAACGCGACACGAGTCGTCGGGACCGTGCTTGCCACATGGTACATGCGGTGGCTGATCTTGCCGATGGGAAAGCACGTCTTCGACAGGCATGGAACACACGGGGCTGCTGGCGCACGTACGGGCGCCAAGACGAGGCGAGGACGGCCCGCTGTGCAGGAGGAAGCGGCCCATGGCGATGCGACGCCGAGCCCGGGTTCCGGCGGCTGGAGAAGGAACCACGGCAGCGGCGAGGTCGGTCGAGGAGGGCTCGCAGACGGGGGCAAAGCGGGGGAGGGGTTTGAGGCTGACGCGGCGCCGAGCACGTCCGGGCGCGGCCGCGAGCGGGGGGGAAGGCCGGACGCGGGCAGAGGGAGCGCGGTACCGCGGCGGCGGCGGCGGACGCTCGCGGAGGGGGCCACACGGCCTGCCGGCGGGGAGACCAGGGAGGAGGAGGCTCCGGGCGGCGGGGGGCGACGCAGGGTCGGCGGCGTGGTTGGGGACCGGCGGCGGGGCTCGGCTTGCAGGCGGAGGGGCGGTCCGGTGGAGCGGGCTCGACGGCGAGCGGCGGGGCGGAGTGGAGGCCGCGGTGGCCGAAGGGCGCAGAGGAGGGCGAGGCCGGCGGGGAGCTCGCGGCTCAGGGAGAGGTTGAGGAGGAGGGAGCCCCAGGCGGCGGCGGCGCCCCGGGGAGGAGGCGACGGGGCCGGGGACGCGCGGGGGCGGCGCCCTGGGGAGGAGGCGACGAGGCCGGGGATGCGCGGGGGCGGCGGCGCTCGGAAATAGGGGGGCCTCCCGCGGCGGCGCAACGAGCAGGGGTGGCGGCGCCGGTTGACGGGGAAGAAGGTGAGCGGCGGAGAGGAGCCTGGGGAGGAGAGGGAGGCCGGAGGTGGTTGGGCACCATGGCGAGCCCGAGCGGCGGGGAGCCGAGGCCGGCGGGGCGGTGGTTGGGTGTGGGAGGGAGAGAGGATGGTGGGGGAGGCGCGAGCGGGGAAGGAAGAGAGAGGAAGGCGCCGGGCGCGGGGTGGGGCCAGGGGTGGGGTCGGCTGGAGAGTGGGGTCAGGGGGTCGGGTGAGTGTGTGGTGAGGGAGTGGCTGCTGCGCGCTGGCATGCGTGTGTGGCGTGTGCTTGGGCCAGGGAGGGAGTGGGCCAGGGGAAGAGAGAGAGAGGGAGGGAGTGGGGGTGGATTGATGAGGTGGCGGGGTAGAGTGCTGAGGTGGAGGGACGGTGAGGTGGCAAGCTGGGGTTGGTGGGTAGACTAGGTTTGGGTAGGAATAGATTAGGGTAGCCAGGATTTTTAACTGGAGGTGGCCAGCCGGGCTTTCGGGCCTAGCGGCTGCCTCCAAAAAATATTATAAAACTTTATTTAATTTAAAATAACCTTTTGTAAATAATTTTAGACAATTAACAGATCTGACCAGACCGATGTTTTAATTTGAAATAAAGACGGGGTCATTTAGAAAACAAAACTAGGCGTTTCGAAAATAGTTTCAGACAAACAATGCATGATGATGACGATGCAATGCACAAAAACAACGCGATTTTCTAGTAGTGGTTTTGCGGGATGCCACAAACCCCAACCCTACCCCCCTGGCCGACCTACCCTTCTACCCCAACCCTAGCACCAGCCCTAACCCGAGCCACCCCCATTCCTCTAACCTAGCTCCAACCCGAGCCTCCCCCTCTATCTCTCTCCTTTCTCTCTCGCTGCAGCTTGGCCCCACCCGAGCCTGGCCTGCCATCCCTACCTGCCCTGCCTGACTGGACCAGCCCCACCGAGCCCTGCCCGAGCACGTGAGGAGAGGGAGAAGAAAAGGTGGACGAGACCACCTTTTTCCTCCACCTTTTCCCCACGGTACCTCCCCTCTCCCTCTGCTATCTACCACCACCTCATGGCTCTCCTCTGCCCTCCCAGATCCGCCCCAGGGCCTTGCCCTCTCCCCTCTCTTCTCCGCCGCCACCACCTACCCATCGCCGGTCACCGTCGGCCTCCACCACATCCCGTCGAACCAGGAGGCGTAGGTGAGCAGGAGATTGTCGGCCAGGACGGGGAGGTCCTCTGCAGCAGCTCGGTGCACGACGTCGAGGAGGAGGAGGTCTGTACCCGCCGCACACCGACGCGTCCGCGGCCAAACCCTAGAACTCCGGCCGTCTGCATCGTCGCCGATCGCCAGCTCCTCTGCCCGAACCACCTCCGTCAACAGCCCACCGGTGAGCCTCCCTCTCTCCCCGACATGTTCCGCCTCGCCGTACCGCCCTAGCCTCGCCGGTCTTTTCGTCGAACGGTCTCTGCGCGCCGGAGTGCGCTGGCGTCTGCACGCTCTCGCGCCGCGTAGCACCTCACCTAGCCGCGTAAACCTCTCCTGTCAACTACCCCTCCCCACCGTAGTGGCTGCCGCCTCCGCGCGCGAGCCCAGGTCGCGGGATCGAATCCCCGCCTCGCTGCGCCGCGCACCGCGCGCGCAAGACGGTGGAGAAGATCCACAGTACCGCTGCGACGCTTTTTCAGAAGACCCCCCCACCTTTTTATCCCGTCAACCCGCGCTCCCCTCCGACCCCACCTGCCAGCCGCTGTGTGCTTTTTACAGGAAAGCCCTCTGGTTTTCGTAACACCCAACCCGCAGTCCATCCCGTCCCCGCTTGTCAGCCACTGCGGGTTTAGACGCTGGCGTGTGGGTCAGCAGAGCCTGGCCCCACCTGTCATACACTGTGGCTCGCTGTGGCCCCGGTGAGGAAACCCTTTTTCTGTGCGCGAGTTTGGCCCAGTCAGCCTGGCCCCACCCGTCTGTGGCTGTGGCTAGGTCTAGGCTGAGTAAGAAAAGTCTCTGTTCTTTTCTGTTTTAATTTAAACTTTTCAAATTTGTTTTAATTCAAATTCAAATCTGTATTTAAATAACTTTTGAAATATAAATCCAAATAATACATATAATATATGTTTTGAAATCAGAAAAATGTGAGGATTCCAAATATGCCATTCAAAATATATTTTGAACACTTTAATTTTCGAGTTGGTTAAAATTACAATAAAGTGCCCTTTTTCTTAATTAATTAATAACTTTTGTTTTATAACTCCAAATTTGACAAATGGTATGTCTAAAATGATTAGCTCGACGAGACCTTTCTGTTTATGCATTCCATGTTCTAAATTGCAGCATGCATCATATAAATATAAAGTATACAGCAACTTATCTGAGTATAAAATATGATTAAAACTCCATAAAATGCTTTATTCTTGTATTCCACACCTCACCCATGCCATGCTACATTATTGCCATGCAAATTGTGCATCATTCATCATGGCATGATTGTTTGCTTGTCGCATTTTATTCATATGCTTGTGCACTTTATTTATGTTGGCCCTTGTTTGTTTGGTTCTTCTTCGAATAGACGCTGAGCAGGGGATATATCAAGAAACCCTGGAGCACTACCCAGATCCTTCTCTCGCTTCAACTGAGCTGCCAGGCAAGCACTACCACATGCTTGCATACATATAGTACCTATTGCCTCTATCTTATTCTTGCATCATTGAGTCGCGATCGCATTAAACTGAATCCCAAGTACTGCATAGCCTTTACTTTTAAACTCCACCGAAGCTTGTTCCTCCATCCCATGAACCATTACTACAGGAGTTGTTTGAGCCATGCGGGTCGTAGAACAGCATGTGTAGGGTATGTGAGTGTCTGATGGATGACGATTTACCTAAACAACTTAACCTGAGTAGTATGGGATAACTAATGAAAGCGGCACCGGTGAGCAATATCTGTTATTTGGTTTTTCATGCTCACTTGTGTCCCGTAGGACCCCGAGTACTTGATTCCTGTTCCTTGAATATTCGCGCTATCCACATCCGGGAGGCTTATGGGACCCCCCTGAGCCAGAGCTTGATTCATTCTTATTTCTTGGGGCCACAATTAGTTTGGGGCTTTATTACTATCCTGTACTTATGCCATGCTTTACTGCTTTATTTACGATTGTGCGAGGAGCACCTGTACTGTTTAGGTCCGTGACACGTTTTCGCTGTATCGACAAGCCCAGTCACACTTTCGGGTTCCCAGTCGTTTACAGCCGTCCACACAAACCTTGAGTCCGTCTCGGAGCCGGCCAGTTTCGTTGCGGGTAGCTTAATGGGGTGGCCCCCTGAAATATTTCTGAATCTTGTGATTGCTTTGTCGTGAATGCCTCGTTGGGTTTTGATTTGGTTTTTCTGAGGTTGATCGAGTGTGTGTTGCTATTTGTGCACCCCTGCAGGGTAAAACTTTCTGAAAGCCGTGTCCGCGGTTATGGAAGACTTGGAGCACAGTTTCTCGATCATAGACAAGTATAACTAAAGTACCGCTTTTAATTTGACTAAGTAACTGACTAGTAAATAGTGCAACACTCATGGAATGGATAATAAAACTGCCAACGGATGGGGGGGTGTTTGTCCGCTTCCTCGTTGGTAAGCGAGGAGGAGGATGGATCTGTTAATATTACTGTTATAACTGTTGTTATTGATTCACGGACATTCGTCTATCTTTGGTTAGGCGGATGGTTAGCGTGTATCTATAGAATTGTTAGGGTTTATCTTTTGCTGCAATTGCGTCACCCCAGGTTGTGTCCCCTTTAGAGGCATAAAGACTTGCTGAGTACCCCTAGGGTCTCACACGATAAATTATTTGATTCAGATGAACAGGTACACTCACGAGATGGATACTGGGTGGAGGAGACGGACGATGTGGGCAACGATCATTCGGTGTAGAGATTCCGGGAACGGGGATCCGTGAGATCTGTGGGCAGGATGTGTTTATTTATGGGGCATCTTATGCCGATTTGCTTCTTATCCGTACTCGGATCTTGTTTTCCGCTTCCGCCTGATACTCTGATGTTTGATGTATGAGGAGATATCCTAAAATATTATATCTATCTAGGATATTTGGATCTTGCCGTATGGCGTTGCAATATTTCTATTTCTTTTAGATGGAATGGCTCTGAGGACTGTTGTATGGTGGCTTGCATACATACTCATTTGTGTATGTAGTTGATCCCTTCGCCTGCCGATTACGCCGCCCGTTCTTGTCCCGATGTTTGGAAATGGTTAGGACGGCCGAAAGGTCTACCTGTGAGTGGCATTTGGGCCCCACCGTACTATTTTAACCATTTCCGCTCGTCCAGGATTGTAACTAGGAGCGTAATTCACCGAGGTAGTTACAATCAAGGACCCGTAACGGAATAGAATGGGGAAAGGAGCAATCACATAGGAGAAACTGCGAAGAAGAAGAACCGCAAGGGAGAAGTTAGGATTTTGGAGGCGCAAGGTAGAAGAAGAGGGCAAGGGGGAAACTGAACGGGCGAGGGAAGTTAAGTTCCCCTCACCCCTACTTAAGGGGAGTAAAAACCCTAATCATGGGATTCCCCTGCGCCCTGCGGCCAACATGTGGCCGTGTATACACGATAAATCCACTGCCACGTCACGCTACGCAAGACACGAGGCGTTGAGCGATGGGACTGCCATAGTGACGGGGAGTTATTGCACCACCATCACTGTGCGGTCAGAATTTGGGACAGAATTTGAGGCAAGTCACCATGATTACCAGCCGTCAGTGACTGAAGCACGCCGAGAATGACCTGGAATTGGCCAAAATGACTCGGCACGAGGCAAAAATGGGCCAAAAAGTCAAAGATAAGACTCGGAGAGAGAAGAGTAGACTCGGCTAAGAACGAGGTTACGCCAAATAGTGTGTCCTAAGCAGTATATGCTGGCAGAAAGAGAAGTTCCAATCACATTAAAGAAACCTGGAGACGCCTAACAGCTAGATTGCTAGACCTCACCAGCTTCGGGGACTAATGTCGGGGGGATAACCCCCGGTAGGGTCGTAAAGGGTAAAACATTGCCCAGCTTGGCTTGCGCCGAGTAAAGAAAGAACCAGGCCGGGTAAGTACGACCGGGTAGGATAGTCATGTGCGGCCGACATAGAAACTATGTCGGCCCATATAAGACAAATATGTTAATCTTGCAGGAACCAACAAGTAGAGTCTCATGAGGGAGGGCCGAGTCAGGTAGGACGCGTGGCATTTTTCCGAGTGAGGTTCAGGAGGGACCATGGTAAAGCACGGTCAAAAGAGAAGGGCGACGCCGGGTGACACGAAAGGAGCCGGGTGACGCCTAAAGTAAGGGCTGACGTACAAAGTTACTGTAAGATGCCAAAAGAAATGGAGGCGATGTACATGAAGACCATTAACTGTCTAACTTTATGGGCTGGGCCACCGGGCTTAGTACAATCCCATGACACGACCCATATAGTGAAGACCAAGATCCAAACAATAACCCTAGGACCCAAAGGGGTGTAACCTAGCTAGCCATCGCCTATATAAGGAGGGGTATAGCTAGGGTTTGAAGAGGTTGGACCTGCACTGAAGCTTTGTTCATACAGCTCAAGGAGCACTTGTAAACAACTAGGATCAATAAAATTTCCAAGTGTGGAGAGTTCATCTTGTTCTTCGTGTGCGGCAAGACCGTGCACACCCTCCCCGGTGATCACAAGCATCCATTCGCCCCAACTTAAGCCTACCCATGGCATCTGCCGTGACACCACCACGACACCTCCACTCACATCCCCCGCCACTTCTCCTCCCCTACCCCCTCCTCGATCTGTGCAGGATGCACCAGCCGCGAGGCCTGGTGCTGAAGCTCGAGGTTGTGGCGGCGTTGGTTGTGGCATCCCGCAAAACCACTACTAGAAAATCGCGTTGTTTTTGTGCATTGCATCATCATGACCGCATGCTCATGTCATCATGCCACATTGCATTTGAGCATCGTCATCATCCTGCATTTGTTTGCATAAAACTATTTTCGGAAAAACCTATTTTGTTTTCTAAACGCCCCGTCTTTGTTCAAACACCAAAACCCGGATCCCCGGATTATTTGGTTTTGTCTGCTATCGGTTTGCAAAAGCCTTGTTTTAAACAAATAAAATATTAAATTATTTTAATGGGGGCAGCCAAGCCGAGCCGACCCGACCCAGTTGGCCACCCCCAGTACAAAAATCGGTCCACCCCAAACCCCTTTTACACCCAGACCTAGTCTACCCACCCAGCCTCCACCTCACCCCGCCCAATAACCTGATGCCACCTCATCACCTCCCCTCCCCCTATCCAACCCCAACCCGCCACCTGGCCACCCTCTCTCACCCCCACTCCCCACTCAATGCCACACGCACACGCATGCACCTGCCGCCCGACCAGACCCCCTGGGCGCGCCTTCCCTTTTCCCACTCCCGCCCAACCTCCTGGTCAACCGACAGACTTCCCCACCTCCCTGGCACCACCAGCCCCACGCCCACGCGTCCCCAACCTCCCTCTCTCTCCCCCGCTCGCGTCGTCTCCTCCCTCCTCTCCCTCTGCACGCCACCGGTCCTCCTCCACCTCGTCCTCCCCCGTCGCTCCCCGACCGTCCCTTCTTCCTTCCCCGGCGCCCTCCCGACGCGCTCGCCCCGACCTCCCTTCCTCCCTCTGGCCACCACCGCCTCCGGCCACCACTCCTCCCTCCTCTCTCTCCCCCACCTCTCTCTGCTCCCCACCGACGCCCCGCTCACGCCACCTCCTCCTCCTCCCTCCTCTCTCTCCCCCACCTCTCTCTGCTCCCCACCGACGCCCCGCTCACGCCACCTCCTCCTCCTCCCTCACCCCGCTCCCTACCTTCCTCGCCGCGGCCTCGCCTCCATCCCCTCCGGCCGCCGCCCCTTCCGGCTAGCGAGCCCCGCCAGGCGTCGCTGTCAACCCCGCGTCCGGCCGCCTCACCTTCTCCAAGCACCGCTGCCTCGCCGCCCTCCTTCCCTCCGCTGGCCGCCGGCGTCTCCCCGCCACCGGCAGGCACCGCCGCGTCCGCCTCGCCGAGCCCCGCGTCGGCCTCGCCCCGCTCCCGCTCGAGCTCACCGCCGCCCCGGTCCCGCGCGCCGAGCCCGCGCCGCCGACCTCGGCAGCACCCCGCCGAGCCGGCCCCCCTCCAGCGCCGCCGGGCCCCGCGGCAACCGCCCCTGCTCGCCTCCGTCCCCACGGTTCCGCCGGCCCGAGCCCGCCCCTCCGTCACCCCGCAAGCATCTCCTCGACCGCATCCGGACAGAACCCCTTCACCGCGCCTCCTCCGCCCGGTCCCATCCTTCCTCGACGTCCGCGCGCTTCCGCGAGTGGGTCCCTGCAGCGTCGCCTCTCCCCGAGCACCCGGCCGCTCTGCCTCTGTCTGCCTCCACCGGTGCGAGCTCCGCCGCCCGGGATGAACGACACCGCTGCCGGCCGTCCTCTGCGTCGCGCACCCCTGCAACCCTGCTGCCCGTGTCAATGACCGCAAGTGTCAACGTGGTTTTGCTCTTCGGTGGCCATGCGACAAGATCGACAAACTGGAAGCACAAGCAGGACCATCGACAAGCTTATCCCAGAACTTCATGGAACCTAGGCGTCGAGACCCCCGAGTGCGCCTACACGGATCCGATGGCCGAGATCGGACCGAACCCTGGCACGCCGAGCTCTTCTTCACGGAGATCAAAGGCCATTGTCCGGGACCCCGAAGACCAAGCCTCGACACCCCGAACCCGGTGCCGCGCCAAGACCTCCTATACGGATCCGAAGACCGAACCCGAGCGCCAAGGTCGCCTTCCCGGACCCCTGAAGATCGATCAGAAGCGCCCGGACCCGAACCTGAAGGACGCCAAGATCACCGACGCGGAACGCCAAGTTCTTCATCCCGGATGCCAAGACCGACACGATGGCGCAGACCCGACAAGATCTGCGCAACGACAAGATCTTCGCCACGACAAGATCGACACCGACCCGGACGAGTCCGATGCGCCCCGACACCGAACCAAGTCCTTCTTCCCGGAACGCCAAGATCTTCACCTTGTATCCAACCCCGGAGTCCGAACCCCAGATCCGAACCCTAAGTACGGCCCCGAACCCCGAACCCCGGAACACCAAGATCTGCCGAACCCTAAATGTGTGAACCCAAACCCGAGACCTTATTTTATAAATGATATATCTGATGCATATTAAATTGTTCATGCATGCATGCTTGTCTGTGGTTTGGGGGCCTTATACCGATTCACCTCATAATTAAATATGGGGCCCATATGCGGGCAAATCCAGTCGTATATTGGTCCCACTTAACTTGGTGTAGCGAACCGGTGATATCTTTTGCCATGTTAAGACAACATTTAAATTGCGGGGTATCTAAATAACATGAACCATCTAATTAATTGTCGGGACCCCGGTTCCGCTTAATATGGCCTAATTGCATCGCACCTTTGCCATGTCATACATCATACATGCATCATGCCTGATCTTTTGCCGTAGTATTAAGTATTGCATCCCGTGTTTATTCTAGTGTTTTGCTTCTTCGCGGATTGGGCCGTTGAGTTGATGTGAGCTTCGCCCCGATCTTCGGTTGAACCTTCGGCAATGTTTTCAGGCGAGCATCTCCCCCTTTCTACCTATCTTACTTTTATAGCATTTATTCCCTCCTGTTGATCTATTGCTATCTGTGTTGCGATGCTCTAGTTTCGTACCCGTGATATCCCTTGCAGCCTTATATTGCCTTGGACACCTCCTATCACCTGTTGTTTGGTAGCTAGTTGGACCTACGCGTCGTAGTCGCTTGCTCAAGTGCTGTTGCGTGTCGTCATGTACCACAGTTGTTGGTGTATTGCCGCATGTTTGATGTTGGAGATGATCATGGCTTTACTTTTTGTTCACTTTCATTATTGTTTAGCAACTAAAATTGAAGTAGGTAAGTAGAGGCACAGGTGGGCAATAGATGTCATTTGGTTGTTAACCGTCCACTTGTGTCCCGTAGGACCCCGAGTACTTGATACCTGTTCCTTGAATATTCGCGCTATCCATATACGGGGAATTATGGGACCCCCCTGAGCCAGAGCTTGATTCATTCTTATTTCTTGGGGCCACAAACTAGTTTGAGGTTTTATTTACTATCCTGTACTTATGCCATGCTTTACTGCTTTATTACGATTGTGCGATGGATAGCACACTGTACTGTTTAGGTAAGCGGAGTGTTTTCGCGGTATCGACAAGCCCCGTTTTGGGGTTCCCAGTCGTTTACAGCCATTGACGCAAACCTTGAGTCTGTCTCGGAGTCAGCTAGCTTCGTTGCGGGTGTACTCCAAGGGGTGGCCCCCTGAAATATTTCTGAATCCTGTGATTGCTTTGTCGTGAAGGCCTCGTTGGGTTTTGATTTGGTTTTTCCGAGGTTGATCGAGTGTGTGTTGCTATTTGTGCACCCCGGCCGGGTAAAACTTTCTGAAAGCCGTGTCCGCGGTTATGGACGACTTGGAGCACAGTATCTCGATCATAGACAACTATAACTAAAGTAGTGCTATAAATTTGACTTTATAATGACTAGTAATCAGCTTCACTATAATGGAATGGCTAATTAAAACTGCCAACAATTGCTTGCTTGGGTTGTCGTTTGCGACCATTGTATCTGACTAGTAAGTATTGCAACTACAACGGAATGGCTAATAAAAGTACCAACAACTGCTGGGTTTTGGGATATCTCATGCTTATTGTATCTGACTAGTAAGTGTTGCAACTACAACCGAATGGTTAACTAAAAGTGCCCACTGCTTATTTTATCAGGACGATTATCTAAATTTGACTAGTAACTGCTGCAACGATAACTGAATAAATAAAACTGCCAACTGTGTGCGTTCCTCGGTTGACTTCCTCGTTTGGTCTCGAGGGGGAAACATCAGGACGGGTTTGTTTGATGGTAGTATCAGGATGGTTCCGAATAGGTCTTTCTTACCCCTCTCCGATAGCCGCCAGTTGTATCGAGTCTCTATAGGTTGTTTAGCGCAAGCTGCCGCTGCCGCTTCAGTCCACCATACCTATGTAGGCGAGGACCGCCGAATTTTAGCCTCGCCGTGTACTGGCCTCAGTACTGACGCTCCTCTTTTTCCTTTGCCCTTTGTCGGCACCCCCCTTTTTGTTTAAGCAGGTTTGAGATCGACGTCGTTAGCAGGGTTACCCTTCCGGCTTGGCCTGGGCAGGGTTATGGACGCCATTGGTTATTCTTCAGGGCTCTTAGCCCCATTTGCATCTTGTCCGTAGTCGGACGCTCTATCATTTTCAAGGTGATTTGGATCTTTGTACTGTATATCTGTATTTTTGACTCAATGAGTCGCTGTTGTATAAATATCTGTTCTGTGGGTCCCATCGAGGACTGTTGTGTAATGTTATTACTTCGTTTTCCACCCGCACGAAAGTGCCTGGTGGGCACCTTTGAATCGTTTCTATGCGGGTTTGGCGGGAATCGCTGAAACTTGCATAGGGTCGATTCTGAGGGTGTTACATTGGTTCCCGTGGGTCACAAGGCGACAAAGGTGATCGGGGATGCCGGGGAGGCGAGCTGGGCCTCGGGATGGTCACTGATGGCGGCGTGCGGACTCACTCTACTCCTTTTTCCACGACAGCACACCTGGACTCGCTCGAGACGGTGCCGCCGCTCCCCATTCCCAGCCTCGATGCTTATCCCGTTGAGAGAGGAGGGAGGGGATCACGCAGAGGTGAGTGGATAGGGTTGAGGGTTTTAAATGCAAAAGTGCGTATTTTGTGGATTGCGGGTTTATTCAAGTATTTTTGAGGGGCCGGAGTGCAAAGAGGTACGACTGACGAAAATCCAGAAAAACGAAAACCATCTTAACAAAAATTATATAGTAGAGATGATTTAAAAACCACCACAGGCTCTAAACCATGAGGCAAAGACTTCCACACCAAGAGAGAGAGAGTAGAGAATCCATTCAGCTCTGGGCTAATCTAAGGCCAGCTCTTCTTTCTCTTCGGCCTTTATCAGACCCACAAGCCCCGAATTGACGGCCGCCATTGCAACTCCCAGACCATGAACCCACTGGATTGAACTGCCCACCTGGCTCCAGCATTCCACTCAAAAAAAAAAAAAAAAACTGGCTCCAGCATCATCAATCAACTTGTCAAACAAGCAGAAGACTCTTCGTTCCCGTGCCACTGACATGGGGACCCAAATAAGCACTTTAAGTATCACCACCGCTCGAAAAAAAAGACTCGGCCGCAAAAACATTTATTTTCTTTCTTCTTCCCCACTCCGCGCTGATTCCCAGAGCAGTACTTTGCAAGCGTAAACCCCTCCTAGAACCCTAATCCCCTCTCCGCCTCCGCTTCGTCCATGGATTCCTCGGCGCGATCGGGCGCCGGCGGTACCACGGCGTACTCCAACCCCCGCGCCTGGATTGTTGCGGGCGTCGCCGTCGCCGGTGTCATCGTCCTCGCGGAGGCCGCGCGCCGCCGCCGGAGGTGGCTGCGCGGCAAGTCCACCACTCCGCCCCCCGACTCTGGAGCCTTCTGCGACAGCCTCGAGCTCACCCCGCCGCCGCAGGCCCCGCCTCCCTCCGCGCGACAGCAGCTCTCGGACCTCACCTTCGCGGTCAGCGACAAGTGAGCCTTTTTATGCTTCCTGTTCTGCTTCGCTGTTCGGCGGGATCATGGGTTTACTGCATTGGTTTTGATCCCCTTTTTATTGTGTTTTTAGCTTCGAGATCGAGGGCCATGTAGCCGGCTTTGGGAACCCGGACTGGAAGAAGACGCACACAGCATCGAGCAGCACGGCGGTGGCCGTCACGAACCTGCTGAAGCAGGGGGCTACCTGCGTCGGCAGGACAGTCATGGATGAACTCGGCTTTGGGTTCGTACTTGCTTTATTACCTCAAATTTGATAGATTTTGCTTGACTGGAATGACTAGTACTGTGCAGACTCGTTGGTGTCAGGTTACTGAGTGTCGTTGTGACTATTTTAGAGACCTATAGATGTGAGCTTATGATGTATATATGATTTGGAAACTGGAAGGGGGAGGTCAACAAATGGTGAAGTGTGCAGGATCATGAGTTTGAAGACTATCCTGCTCCCAGCAAAAAATTAAAAGAAAACTGATCTCTCTTGTTCCCTGTTTCATTCTGCCCTGTTTCTTAATTCAGTAAAAAGTAAAGGCTTCGATAATTGGAAATGCAACCCAAAATTTATGCATTCTCATCTGCATTATTTCAAACAGAAAACAAATCGTTCAGTTTGCCGCATGCTCGGGCAATTCCCCCAAAGTCATTCTAAAATGCACTGTCGTGTAATTATACAACTCAAGTATCTTGCAGTGTCCTGATCCTTACAAATTTTTGATTTTGCATAGGGGTTTGCGCAGAAAATGATAGAAATATAATTGTTTTGCAAAAATTGCTGGTTCAGGGTGACTTTTGTAGATAATGTTGAGGTGGGATTATTCGGTTGAAAAAAAAAGGGCAAGCCATTGATGTTCACTTGAGGTGTGCTTGTTTAAGTCTGTATATTTGGAAACTTCATGCGAGTAAATGGAACTCAAGGAGGAAGCACATAACTGGCTCAAACTGCGTGGAGCCTTATTTGCTATTGATTGAAGTGTTGGAATAGGTCTATGATGTTTGTAAAATGGGCACAAGGGTGTTCACTGTGACAATTTTAAGCTTCAGCAGATGGAAGATAGATTCATTTTGGACAGTCAACCCCTGTGTCCATTTGGTTGATGGCCAGCTGATGGTAGCAAAGATAGCAAAGTTGCTTACCTATTGGGGGCATCGTTGAAATAATTCTCAAGTTGACTGTTTGAGTCATAGTAAATCATGTTCTATTTTATGTGTAAGTTTTGCATCACCTATAGTTAGGGGAAATCCACTTTGGCTCTTAGGTGTAGATGCACCCATTGTCTAAATACCTATTTTAAAATATCAAAAGTTTTCGAAAAAAATTCCCGTGTACGCTCTGACATTTTATGTTTCCACACAAAGTTTCGGTGCAAAAGAACATTTTTTGTGGCTTAGGGAAAAAAGACAATTTTCAATGCTCTAATATGACTATTCACAAGACATTTTTTGTTTTTGTGCACAAGCCACAAAAAGTGTTCTTTCTTTGTGAAACTTTGTGTGCCAACATAGAATGTTTGGATGTATACATGAAATTTTCGTTCGGTACTTTTTGAAATTTTGAAATGCGTTTTTTATACATTTTTCATAATGGGTGCATTTACACCTATGAGCCAAGACACCACCTCCGTCAGTTAGTCTTTTTCTAGTCATTTAGTTAAGATTTACAATGGACGTGCTTAAATCATTAGAAAGATTCTTGTCGTTTTAGTCATTAACAAGCCACAGGCTTCAGTTAAAACTCACCAGACATCTATCTATAGAATTTCTGCATTAGATCGATGAAGAATTCTGACACTACATTGTTTAACATGTTTTTACAGTGTTACTGGAGAAAATTTACACTGCGGAACACCAATTAACCCAGCATCTCCATCAATTGTCCCTGGAGGGTCTTGCAGTGGCTCAGCTGTCGCAGTTTCTGCACACCTTGTCGACTTTGCTCTTGGTATTTTATTAGAAGGCTTTTACTCACTTACGATTTCCTTGGCTTGTATTTTTACTTATCCATGTAATGGAACTTTTTTCCGTGATATGCTTTTGTTTCTTCATAAAAACACGCAATCTTCATATGTGATAATGCCTCTGGCATCTGTTGTTGTACTCAATTGTCTTTTCTGGAAGGCACACATGTTTTCAAAAACTTAACTTTGACCAACGGTAATTCCAACTACCATTTGAATTATTTGATACAAAATCTATATCATTAAAAGGCGTTTTTAATTTGAATCCAATGCTATCAATTTTTTATCACTCTATCAAAATATTGTGGACCAGATTCCTGGTCAAAGATAAATCTTGGAAACCTTTAGGCCTTACAAAAATTGGATTGGATGGAGTACTTGTCCAGAATGGCCCCGCTTGATGGTAAAACCAAAACAAATTATTTTTACGTTGCTTATGTTTAGTTCTTTCATCTTTGTGATATATTAACTCTCTCTTATGTTTGTTCCTTTTATACATTGTGATACTTTTATTCTGCATGATCATTTTAGTACTGCTTCAACCACTACACATTTTCGCCTTTACTCCATGGATAAATTCTTGATGCAAACTCAGCTTGGTTATTATGCATGTTTGGCTCTTTTAGATATCTGTTCATATTCCACATGCAAACTGGCCTGATAAGCACTGAAACTCTAGGTACTGATACAACTGGTGATTTGAGAATTCCAGCATCATTCTGTGGTGTACTTTGTTTCCGGCCTTCTCATGGGGTTGTGTCTACTCTTGGGACCTTACCAAATTCACAAAGTCTAGATACTATTGGTACTTTCTTACCTTTATTAGTTAGTTATGTTTTATTGTTTATTACTTACGTATATTTAATTATTTGTGTGTCCTATAGCAGAACTTATGTAACATAGTACTCAACAAACAAGGATAAGCACTGCTGTAAAATATATGACCAGACAACTAGTATTGTTTTTTGAGCTGAAAACTGTAGGGGAGGCTCCGACAGTAAATTTTATTAAAGAGAAAAAATATTTACAAGAGAGGGGAATGTACAAGAGGGCTTAGCCCAGGGCATAGCCCAAAGAGAGTTACAAAGCGTCTAGCCAGGCTACAAGATAGGATTTCAGATCATCCTTCATTCTGTAAGAGAGAAGGAAGAGGTCTCTTTTATAAAAGAAAAAGACCAAGCGCTAATAGAGGGAGTGACATTATAAAAAATAAGGGCATTCCTTCAACTAGTATTGTTCATAAACTAATGAAAATCATTCTGATGCAAACCTCATCATTCACGTTGAACTGTTTTGTGTGAGAATAGAACACCCATTATTTTGAGGGTTCTCAAACTATAAATGATATAGAGGGTTAACATTATGATTACTGCTGCATCTTTGCAAAGTACAATGGTGTGCCTAGAGATTAAGAGCTAAGATACCTTTCATTGCATGCTTTGTTTTCTCCAGTGGACATCCATGTAGACTGTTTCTTATTCCACTGGCTTTCTGATCCTTGTTAGGATGGCTTGCACGAGATCCTCGTATTCTGCATCGTGTTGGAGATGTTCTTTTACCTGCTGCTGCAGGCGGACTTAAGGGGAAAAAGCAGTTGGTTTTTGCTGATGATTGCTTTGAGTCTCTAAAGGTTCCCAACCATAAAACTGTGGATGTCATAGAGAGTGCTGTCCATGCATTACCTGGATGTAAGCCATACTGATGTCTCTTTTTCTTGAACACATCTATGATTAGTTTAATTTATTTTATGCAACCAGATGTGAGACATTCAACTCCACATATATACTGCAGATCAGCCATCTAAGCACATCAATATTGGCCAGTATATCATTTCCAATGTTCCTAGCCTGAAGGAGTTCTGTGAACCTTCTACAAAGCTGCAAGAAGGAAATTCGGCCTTGAAAGCTCTCTGCACGGTGATGCTGTTATTACAGAGGTTTGTTTTCAATAATTCTTGTTCTCTGGTAGAATCAACTGATGAAACACCAAAAAGTATTCTGGAAAATGATAGAAAGCATAGATAGGAGCTTGAAGGATTAAACATTTCTTATCAAGAATGTGTATTACACCAATGCCAGTAATGATGTAGTGCTGTGCCATGTATCAAAGTTTGTTGAATCACTGGTCATACTAGTATCCTCTCTGTGGCCTGAATGTAAACAGACCAAAGTATTAAATTCTTCGACATACCAAGTTGCGTAGGTATTTATGATAGAAGTGCTAGTTTTATTGGTTCATCCTGTGTTAAATGAGTAAGCTATCGGTTTCAAGCTTGTCATGACCACTATGTATGCTAGTTGGATTGTACCTTATGCATTCAATATTTGGTTGCGCGATCCTAGAAAGAATAATTACCTTAGTTTCTGAACTCTTGTCTTCCTGGCTTGCTGATTTAGATCTACTGGAGTGGGTCATAGTTCATTGATGCTTTTCTATGAGATTAACAGCAAATGTTCTGTTGCTGTTGAGCGGACTGTCCACTCAGTGTTCACCATCTATCACTAGATATCAATTTCCAGCAAGCAGCTTAAATTTTCTTGGATACATGCACAATGTTCAATGATTTGATGCAGTAAAAACAGATGATTAGTTTTTTTGCCATCTACCGTTCTTTTAGTATTGTACTCTTTGCTTAATTGCTTATGAACATGAACTAATCACGTTAAAATTTCTCTGTCAATCAACTATTCAGATATGAATTCAAAGCAAACCATGAGGATTGGGTTAACACTGTAAAACCCAAGCTTGGTCTTGAAATCATTACTCGTGTGCTACAAGCTGTAAATTTCAGAGACGATAACATCAAATCTCTGTACATTGTACGAAGTGAATGGCGATCTGCACTCAAGAATCTTCTAAAGGTATTCTGCCACTTGACTCCTTAGTTGTGGCTTGAGACTGTTTGACTACTTCCTTACTTCTATATTTTACTAGTTCTCATGGTTGCAATACAGGTACTCAGCTATGCTTATTTTATAGGTCCTTTGTTATAAGGAGCTAACTTGTAGATCATACTGCGGTAATTAGTGACTATTGGAGTTATTTTGTTTGGTAGTTGGACAGCAAAAACCGGTCCTTACTCGACTAAACAGACACTGGAATTTTGCTCCTGGTAGCATTGTTCAAAGAAGAACAAACTGTCACTCCAGGGAATAAATTTCCACCCACAGGAGTCGGACCACGGTGGGCGGTTTTAAAACAACCTGTTCTTACATGGTATGGGTTATGTGAAGAAGGAACTGATATAGAATCCTTCTATGTTAGTTCGGAAAAGGGAAACACTGGAATTGTGCATAACTTAATTTGGTTATAACCATTTCTTCACATGATAAAGCATTAATTTCTTGCATGAAATGCCATTTACCACACATTGTGTCACCATAAGCCTTCATGGTAAATTTAATTCAACATTATTTCTTTCCAAAAGTTTGCCATTGGCCTGAACTAAGTGTTCGCGATTTTTTGTCGCTTACTTTTTCTTTCACGTGTTGCCCTTCAGGACACTGGAATTTTAGTACTGCCAACCATAGCTGGATATCCTTTAAAAAGAAACTCCAAACAGAGACTATCATCTGAATTTGAAGATAAAATGTATGCATTTGTCAGCATTGCTGCACTTTCAGGCTGTTGCCAGGTACTTTATTTAACTCCTTTCAGGTAGTTCTTTTGTTTCCGTATAAAATTATGACTCCTTTTGCTTTTACAGGCCACTGTTCCCTTGGGAAATCACAATGATCATCCAATATCTCTTTCATTTGTAGCAGCTCACGGATCAGACAAGTTCCTTCTTCGTGCTATATTGGAAATGTATTCTACCATCCAGGAACAAGTAGTTTCGGCATCAAAGTTGGCACCCCTGCCAGTTATCAACTGTGATGTTGATGCATCAGAGCTGTTGAAGGAAAAGGTATATCTCTTTCATTTGTAGCAGCATATGGATCAGATGAATTCATTCTTCATGCTACCTTGGATATGCATTTTTCCCTTTCAAGAAAACACAATTAGGTATCCAGGTTGGTACTCTCACCAGCAACCGGTGGTGATGTTGATGTGTCATGGCTGCTAAAAAGTTTTTCTTATGAATATTATGTTGACCTTGGTAGCTAGGTGTGTGTGTGTGGGGGGGGGGGGGGGGGGGGGGGGGAGTCAATGACCAAGCGGGAAAGATAAAACTTTATTCTAGGATAAACTAAGCATGTCAGCTCATCACACCAGAGCACCAAAACCAACTGAACAAAATGTTTCAAACCTCATCAATTATTACCAACTCATCATCATCATCTACAAGTTTCTTGGCCTATGTCCAAGAAGCAGCAAACGAGGCCTGGGCGATGCACAGTGCAAAGTGCATCCACTTGCTTACCATCTCCTATACCCAAATTACTTGCCTTCTCCCTCACTGCTAACATTAGTGGCAATTGCATCGCCCTGGCGATCCACCTGGCATCTGCAGGGTTACTCTATATGACCTGATTTCTGTATCAGTCTCTGTTGTTGCTACTTCTTGTTGGAAATAATCAAAGTTTATGTGGTATTTCTGGGAAGTTGAGTGAGATATGTGTACGATTCTGTTAGGTGTGCCTGTTTTCTGTCTTGTCATACACACCCAAGTTTAGCAATTAATGAGTCTCGGTAGTTTTTGGTCCTGTATCCTTCCTCCCGAGTGTGAGTCTGTAACTGTGAGTGGTAATGTGGTATAGATACATTAGAAGAGGGTGCAATGACTACCAAGCACTGGAAAATCAAGACATTTTTCTAGCTTTCATGTGTTCAATCTTGGGTAAAACTCAACAGTTTTAATGTTAAAAGTTGACCATTACTCTGTTCCAGGCTGATTGCAAATTTAATATTCCATTCTAATTTTAAGTCTATGTCTCTCTCCCTCAGAATGTTTTTTGCTCCCCCCTTTTATGCTGAGAAATAAAAGCAACCAATAATGGTTGATTTTTCCTCTGAAAATAATGTTTTTTTGGACTTTCCTCTTCTATGCCAAGATAAATTTAAAACATAAGAACTACTTTTTAAGTAAATATATTTTGTATTTTGTTTGATTTTGTCATGTTTGTAGCTTGCGTCTACAAATTAGTTTTCTGTACTTTACAGGGAAATAATTCGTTCAAAAGAAAACAATGGAGCAAGGCGATTGAATTCTATTCTGAGGCAATTGAATTGAATGGCACAAATGCGACATACTATTGCAATAGAGCAGCTGCTTATCTGGAACTTGGCCGGTATACTTCCTATAATTCACTTTGAGCACAGTTGTCTGAAATCAGCACTTTAAGCTATGTATATTGAATCTCTTATGCAGTTTCAAGCAAGCTGAGGCAGATTGTGACCAGGCCTTATTGTTGGATAAAAAGGTAAGTGACTTTTTGTTAGTCTCTTGCCTTTGTTCATCTTTACATACTATTACTACTGTCTTCTGCTATTATGGCAACATCAGAAATTCACAATTCTTATCTTTTTATGCCATCATTGGCTCAGAATGTCAAAGCATATCTACGACGAGGTGCCGCAAAAGAAGGGGTATTGAATCACCAAGAAGCTCTCCAAGGTTTGTCAATTATCTCTCATGGACTTACTTGTTACTGTTATATCTAGAACGAAAATGTGGATCTTTCCTGATATTCGTGCTGGTCTGTAATAACTCACCCCCAGTAAAGCTGGACAAGGGCTGAAGCCAGCTTACTGGCAAGTGTGGGCTTAACGTTGAGTTGACTGGTTGTAGTACTTGCTTTTTGAGGAGCGAGCCAAGAGCAGAGTGATTTTATTGTACTAGATGATCTGTCGAACTACTAGTTGGCAGCAGAAGCAGAACATCTCTTTCTGCATCGTTTTTCTCAGATAATCTTTGTAAGATAGTCTCATTGCATCACCTGTTGCGTGTACAGATTTCCGGCGTGCTCTTGCTTTGGAGCCGCAGAACAAAGCAGCCCTTGCAGCAGAGCGGAGACTACAGAAACATCTCAGGTGATGCAAGAGGAGGAGCTCGAACCTCCAACTTGTGAATTTTTGGGAGAAGCTGAACGCAGTTTTGATCAATGTACTTGTGAAGGAAGCCCCTCTGCTCGGTGAGGGAAGAACTGTTCGGGAGCCGTTGTAACACTTGTCGTTACTCAATTCGTAAATTGAAAATTTTGTCATGAATTCGCCAAGATATTGGCGTCTTGTGATGGCAGCAGAAGCTGGCACGTTGAAATATTGCTAGGCCTGTTGTGACAAGCAAGTGTTTGGTTGAGGTTGTAAAACTTGCTTGCTGCCATCCAATACGGCAACGTGTGATAACGGTATCACACGAGAGCCTTCCGAATTCTAGTGCAGCGAATAAGACTAGTGTGGTTTTGTGGTGGCCTATGCACAGAAGTTCCATGTAGTGCCACGAAATATAAAAATCCAAAAGAACCGGCCGACTCAATTTGTACCGCTCGATCCACCGTCGTGTACCTCTGTATACCTCGTGATGGTGCCCGCCACATTTGTCCGTAGAAACGTGACCACAGAAGAAGAGGATAAGTTTTACAGGCTCACAGAAACACGTAGAGCCGCGAACGCATGAACCTCGATTTTCCCCGGCGGAGAGCCCGACCGGGTACCACCAGGTAACCGAAACTGCACCGATGATTGAATCGCCCAACACGTAGCCGGCGCTGGACGGCGACCACCAGTTTGTCCCATCCTTCCTCCGCGCGCGACCTGCGTGTTTCTGCGGCTCATCAGCCGCTTGGATAAGTGAGTGAG
This sequence comes from Avena sativa, assembly GCA_916181665.1. Taxonomy (NCBI): domain Eukaryota; kingdom Viridiplantae; phylum Streptophyta; class Magnoliopsida; order Poales; family Poaceae; genus Avena; species Avena sativa. The sequence goes on along the minus strand of OV702284.1, from coordinate 176,287,645 downwards.
CAGGTGCCTTCGACTCTTGCACAGTGCCCCACACATCACTTGGTCTGTACCTCCGTCTTCTGTCGATCGAATGGAGACGCAGCAGCGGCAGCGCCGGCACCAGCTCCGGACGCCCATAGACCCGCTCCTGTCCCTCGTCGGAAGCTTCCTCTCAGCTTTCTCGCCATCCTCGTCCACCGAGCAGGCCGCAGCCACCTCCACGATACTGCACCTGCCGCTCCCAGTGGCCGCAGCGCGCGCGCTGTCCGTGCTCCGCCGGCTCGCGCTGCTCGCCACGCAGGCCTTCATCTCCGTCTTCTTCGTGTTCCTCTCCGCGCTCTCTCCCCCGCCGCCTCCGCCTCCACCCTCGCTCGCGCCCTCGTTGCCGCCGCCGCCGCCTAGCGGGGACCAGCAGGGGTCGTCGGCCGCGTCCACCAGCGTGGGGCACGTGCTCTGGGTGGCGTCCCGACTCCCCGTGGCCTCCCGCAAGTACGAGCTCGTGCGGGGGCTCGCGGAGAGCCTCCTCGACGACGACAACGTCAGCGCACGGGTCGCCGCCGTGAGCCGCGCCGCGCTCTCTGGGGCGTTCGAGCGCACGCTGCGGCAGCTGGAGGCGTCGGCGGCGGGAGGGGACTGGCCCGCGATGGAGCTGGCCGCGCGCGCGGTGAGGACGGGCATCCGGTGGTGGAGGCCAACCGAGGCCGTCGTCGCCCCGCTGGAAGGCGAGGCGTTCGGTGGCCCCGCGGCGGAGAAGCTCGCCGCCGAGCTGCTGTGGCTCGCGCAGAAGATGGCCGCGTGCGGGGCGGCGATCGAGGCCACCGTGCAGTTCGGCGCCGCGCCGCGCCTCGGCAGCCGCGCGCTCGTCGCCGAGCCCACGCTCCAGGTCGCGCTGCTCCGGCTAGCAGGTAGGAGTACGTTATACCTCGTACGTAGGTGCAAAGCCCACGGGCCCAGGTGGCACATCCATTTCGATCAGCTCACCGTTCGATCGCCATTTTTTTTTTTGCAGTGTTCCTGTTCAGGCACGCCAACTCGGCGGAGTTCGAGCAGCACTCCGGCGACAAAGAAGCCGGCGACAAGGCCGCGGTGGCGGAGCAGCGGATGGCGATGCTGCGGTCGTGGCTGCCGCTGCTGTGCCGGGGCAGCAACGGGACGGACGCGCCGGTGCTGAGCGGCAGGGAGAGGGCGGAGATGGTGAACGTGCTGGAGGAGCTGATCGAGAAGCTGCGGTGGGAGCAGCAGGAGGAGGCTCTGGCGCTGTGGCTGCACCACTTCGCCGCCTGCCCGGACACCGACTGGCCCAACCTCGAGCGCTGCTACACGCGATGGTACGCCGAGTCGCGCAAGCTCCTCGCGTAAACCAGCAGCACCACGCAGGTCGGAGCATTTTTGGCTGGCGCTCAAGTGTGTATTGTGATTCACTTAGTGCATATAAGATATTTTATAAGTCAAACGATGCAGAGTTTGACAAAGTATGTATACAAAAATATCAACATCTAGTCTAGAATACAAAATCAATATCACTAGATTCATCATAATGTATATTTCATATGGTACACATTTGATATTGTAGATATAGATAATTTTCTTACTAAACTTGGTCAAAAGCTGATAACGTTTAGAAAAAAATGTATGCACTATATTCCGGCAAGTAGGTAGTATTTAAAGAATGGGAAGTATATAAAATATCGCTTTTGCTAACCCTCGATCACCCGAGATTTTGCATAGCTCTCGATCGATCCGCTCGGCTTTTGTTTTTTCTTTCATATATGGATCGGCCCGTTCAGCCTTACGCATGGGTAGGATTGATTCTAACCAGTTGGGATCTTCTGTGCCTGTGCTGCTACTAGGCAGTAGGCATTGAACCGAAGGATTTTCTATGGCTGCGTTTGTTAGGCGTGTATATATATATTTCTCTTTTTGTTTATCTTTTTGGACGGCTTGTGTTGGCTTGTCTCTTATTTATATTTTTTATACAACACGAAGAAGCCGCAAAAAATTTGTGGAAAAACATGTAGAAATCATTTTATGTTCTTTTTTTTTGTAGTTTTCGCTATATTACATATCCATGTGCAATCGCACACTTGCAAGTGTAATTGCACATTTTTCTAATGAAATAATCATAAAATAGAGTTTCGGTTTTCTATGTTCGTGTGCGCACATGGACGTGCAATTGCGTACATATATAGAAATCGCAATGTGTAATTGTACTTATGGACTTTTTCAGATGCAATTGTACACATTGCACGTAATTGCAGGTATGCACGTGATTGCACATATGAGCGCAATTGCACATCAATATGTAACTGTGCATAATTTAAAATTTAAAATTTAATTCATTTTTGGATTTTCGCATTTAACTTTTACTTTTTTCAAATTAATATTTAATTCGTATTCGGGCTTTTGTAGTTGTTTCGTTATGTGCTTGTTATTGGGTTTTTACTTATGTACGTGGAATGTCAAAGCCCAGCAAACAAAACAGGTTATACTCCATCGATCGAGAGCTAAGGTAACTCTCAATCAACCGAGAGTTAGGCGCGTCCATAAAATATCTCGTGAGGAATAGTAGAACCAGATTTTGAAACCCTGTCTCGTGAGGAATAGTAGAACCAGATTTTTTGTCGCCGGAGTGCTGCTCGTGAGGAAGTATATAGAATATATCGTGAGGAAGTATATAAACTTGTATGCACTATATTCTGCATTTTGTTTGCTCATAGACTGCAATTTTGAAACCCTGTCTCGTGAGGAATAGTAGAACCAGATTTTTTGCTGTTACTCTAAGTAACAAACTGAACCAGTCAGACTGAATAAATCGCTTATCAATGACGAACAAGTTGATAAGAATTATGCATGGATGCTGCTCATTTACTGAATCATCACAAGGGCGGACAAAGTTCAAACTCCTAGTTCTAAAGACTGGTTGTAGCGTGAAATACATCAAGGTTTTCTCCTCCAAGAATATGGATCTGGGCAACAGATATTCAGGACAAGGTTACTAAGGCAACAGTACTGGGGTAGGTGTTTATTCTAATGGTGATGTTACAACAGCTAATAAAGCCAGTTACAATGATCACTCTACTGTACATATATCCCTGCGGACAAAAAAGTTACAATTTGACCTTAGTTCATTCGTGGAGTTTGTCCTTCCGATAGTGCTCGGTTCTCCGATCGACACGGATGCTAATGATTTGGAGGCCCAAGCGGTGGCACTCCTTGCTCCCTCCTGTAAATTCCCTCGCTTCGAAGGGTATAGCCTGTTGAATTTCTGCCTTGCTTGCTCAAGGTAGGTGAAGAAATACTCATGCACACCCATCAAGTTGGCAAAAAGAGTGTGTCTCCTCCATGCCCATTTTGCTGCGCAAATTATCTTCGGGAATAGAAGATACAGCAACCGCAGGATCACAAAACAGGTTGCCAATGCTAGATAGGTATCCTGCTGCAGTATATTTTCTGGTGAACGCGCCCACCAGAATGGACAATTTTCCAGTTCAACATCCTTTTTAGGCTCAATTTCATCTAATGGATGTGCCATGGACTCCCCAGTAGTTGACTCCATTGATGCGCTGATGCCTTCATCACATAAATTCACCATCCGCAAATCATTTAGAAGAACAGAAACAGCCACAGAAGATACTATAAACACAACAAATTGTAACTCCAAACACATAGCTTAGTTACTCAGTGTACTACGATGAACTCTAATAAGCGTGCAAGCAAACTACCATCTACCCCATAAAAAGAATACGAAAAAGAAAGTTAGTGAAAAACAAGAGTCAGCATGCAACAATTTACACACCTGAAACATCGCTGTAGAAAGCAGCTAGTGGCTTAACAGTCCGCGGTCCATGGTACCTTACTCGCATTGTTGAATTCAAGAGAAATAGTGTTGGAAACCCATGAATCCCATATCTTGATATTATGCTACAGTTTCAAATATAAAGCTTTATATTTCATAAGAAATAATGTATTACTACGTAGGAAACACATTTTTCTACACTCCAAGGCAGGCATACCTTGGTCTAATTGCAGATTCCTCGAATGCAAAGTGACGGATAGTTGGGAATAAGTGAGCTAATGTCTCAAAATTCGGTTTGCACTCTTGTGAAAACGGGCACCATGAGGCATAGAAAAGTACAGCAATGTACTCGTCTTTGTTTATGTGAAGAAGATTAACTGCCCTCGCCAATGTAGCCTCATCTCCCTACAGTGTTAAGAAGTTTAAGAGTCAGCTTCAATTCTACAAGTACAACAGATGGAATATCCATGTGCTCACGAAGGAAGGAGGGACAAACAGACAGTACAATAGAATGACAGAAATAAAGTACAAATTAGTTATGCAGTATAGTACTAGTTGTCGAACTAATTTTAACTCACTTTGATGCAGCGGGAGCGCTGCTATGGATGTTTTCTGTTCTCACCTTAAGATTTACATTTAAGGACAAAAACAAAAGACATGGATGGAAGACTACACCCAATTTTTTATCAGATTTTCGTTTCTCAAAGTATGATGAACTATTAATTTCCAAGACACGGCCAAATTGGAAGAAGTGTACATAGTATCTCTGATTATCCGAAAGTGATATGTACATGCCACAAAAACCAATTGACCCAACACGCTTAACATAACGCTTCAGCAAACCGTGGTAGTAATATACAGGAGCAAGGACAGAGGATGGAATTTCAAACCAGTACGAAGCTGGCTTTTAGGGACATGGCACGAAACGAAACGATACGATACGACATAGATAACACAAAACTTCAGTACAAGAAGGTGACGTAGGAGCAGGGCAGAGCAGGGAATTCAAACCAATATACGAGACATGGCACAAATTTCTCATAGCTTAATGCATAAACCAACTGATTGATAGGATATAAGCAACTATTCACACCCTTGAGGGTAACTATAGACCATATGGAATTCCTAATTTCACAACCCAAACTTTTCACCTCGGCAGTAATTTATTGGCTGCTGCGATTATTTTATGATATGAATGCGTCGGGATAGCTCACCTCGATGACGCCGACCGGGTCGCCGAGTCGGCGATCCAGCGGCGAGCACGTATTCGAAGGCCCAAGTATGGCCTCCGCCGCAGTAGGCACCAGGCACGCCTCGGTAGTCGTCGGGGCGGCGGAGCAGCCCTCCACGGCGGCAGCGAGGAGGAGGAGCAGCGCCGCCCACCACCGCGATCCCCGCCCCATGGGGCCTGCGGACCAGAGGCGTCCCCTTCCCTAGATCTGCGCTCCTCGAGCTGTTCCGCGTCGAAGCATGTGCTCAGCGCCGGGAGAGCGCGGCGGCCATGGCGATTTGGAGGCGCCGACGGGTGCGGGAGGTTGGTTGGGCGTGTGAGGCTTGCGTTCCGAGGCGGGGTCGCTTTATCGGGTTCGGGTACGGACCATCCGTCAGATCACGACCGGACGGTGCAGATTCTCGCGCGAGCCGGTCCGGGTGCGCGGGACGCGAGGCTATGACGTGCGGGCCCACGTCGCGGTGATGGGGTTGGTTTGCCCAGCCCCGCGGTGGGGGTGACGCGATATTTATGGCCACGCGCCTACACCCCATAGATTAAGACAGCGTGGACGAATGAATTATAAGCAGGCCAATGGTGATCACGTGACACGTACCGGTGGGGCCACACCTGTCAGTGAGATTGTCTTTTTTCTTTAAAGGTCTTTGATGATTGATGATTGATGCTCGATTTTGCTTTGGGTCAGTGTCACGGATACTAATCGGACACGGAAGAGAATAAACCTAGGTGCAACTTGCCGCTCGTTTTATGGCAAACTTGCGAAGAAGAGTAGTACTCGTAGAAGAATATATTGTCGTTGGGTCGGTCCAAATTGCAATTCCCCGGATTGACTTGCTTCAGATTTTGTTGCGCCTGCTTGCTGGTGGGACTGTGGGAGTGAACCCTGGGATTGCGCGGAGGAACGGACCGAACAAATCATTCCTGGCCTGCGGACAAGATTGCACCAACTGGGCGAAAAGAAATACAGTAGGAGTAGTACTCCAAAAGCATCACCGCTTTCGACCATATGACAAAATAACAGCAACAGAATCTGCATTGGAAGTTGCTCTGCCATAGCGCAGGGAGTGTGACTTCGGGTTATAATCCTACTATGGTGTTTTCCGGCGAATTTATCTGTGGTCGACAGAGTTGACCATTTAGTACCAAAGAAGGGAAGAAACAAACCTTGGATGGAATCGAGGACCAGTAGCATTGGCACTGTCAATTCTTTTGGATTAGGGTGGCGCATCGCCATCAGTATGTCATTGCTAATACAGGAATGTGTCTGTGGCAGCTGGCAAATTCCATGATGAGTTGGACGTCCCACCCTGCTCAGAATCATGGGAGGCTCAAATCATACAGCAGCGTTGACGCAGCTATACAGCTTCAGCTGTTGAGCAACACATCACGAAGAAAACTGGGTGCAAGATTGTAGCCAGTAGAGAACTTTGCACTAGAGGCTGTAAAAAAGAACAACTGGTGGTTCACATACCAATATTCGAAAGCAGGAAGTTCTGATAATGCACATACCATGTTGCTAAACATGCAACAAATCCACACACATAGAACTGAGGTGGAAACATTTAACAGGAAGAATTTCTGTTCCACTCTCTTTTCTATCATTCATCTGAAATATTGGTCTTGATTTCACAGGGCTGTGGTGATCTGGGATGACTGGTATAGATTCCAACAAATTTACATACACAAGATACAAGAACGAATGAGCACCATTACAGAGGAGGAGGGCGTAATGAGAAAAAATTGAATTATACCTATATGATACATTGACCGCGATTATGTACACCGCAGCATCATCCCTTTTATTGAATATGTTTTTGCTACAAAATTAACTCTGGCTGTTTCGTCTCCATGTCCTGGCAGTAAAACCTAGGCCTGGAAAGCTTAGCCACCAAGCCTGTCCTCTGCAGCATGCACTTGCCCGATCAGTCTCATGGCACCTTGCGGTCCATGACAATTCATGACGAGTTAGCTGACCCATTCCTCCAGTGTTTCAACTCAAATTTGCTTTCAGTTGTCTTCAAACAATACTTGTAACAGTATGTAGGGGGTAAAGAATAATTCCATATCGTGTGTCAGTGTCTGGTATGCTCATTGTTTTCGTAGAAAGGGCTTCTGACAGATCAACAGTTTTTCATCACTAGCTATGTCAAGATCCAAAATACGGGCGTCCCACCTGAGCTGAGCAGCAACAGATCTTGCAGCTTCAATAAGAGGGGCGGTGTCACGTATCATGATCCAGCCCTGTGTAAGCATTAGATGGATAAATAAGTTTAGATGACACGCTGAACATTCATCATCTAATGGTCAATGCAAGTGTTGTTTCATACATAAATTGTAGATTTATGCGAGTGCAAGACTTGTCCAAGAGATAACCTGATTGAAAATTATGCATGTAGTAGTTACTGTAGTTTACAAGGATAATTTATTAAATCAGATAAATGATAAATTTTGTGCATCAGAGGCAATGTTTATGCAGTACCGAACGCCACACCTTTAAAAGTAGAGTCCACATTACCCCTAGATAGAAAAATTAGAACACTTGCGATTTGCCCTGCTATACTGAATGGACAAACAATGGCAGAGTTCTGAAGAAAATATAGTTAAACTTATCTTGTGGATGTCCCTTAGATATGGCATAGTTAAGCAGTAGCAATAATTAGAATGGAGCCATATGAATCATTTTTTAAGAACCACCAATAACAAAAGTATTGCTCAGTGCTCAGCATTCAAGAACTACATGTGAGATACAGATGCGTTTCATGACTGTATGATCCATTTTTATACGTATAAACGTATAATTAGCAAAACTTGGTCACCTCTGGTCGTAGGATGCGATCAACTTCCAAGAATATGTCAAGAGTAGAACATCTATGTCTCTGGCGCTTTTCAAGTGATAGCAAGCCATCAGCATGTACCATATCATATGTTCTCGGGTAAGTCGGAAATGCTTCACACCTGAAAAAATGTTTGACATTCGGTCAGTTAGAGTGATGAGAAAAGGTTCATATGGCAAGAATTATCTATAATTATCATTTTACGTATGCGGTGACCTGCATCAGATTAAGACATGATTCTTCTACAAATAAGTAATTTACATAAGCATGCAAAAAGGCTGTTGTCAGATGACAGCCGTGAGTTGTGCATGTATGCGCATGCACATGTGGCGACAGTATGAGAAATTTAGCAGGAAAGACAGTTGGGGATATCGAATAATCCGAGTAATAGATATATAACTGAAAAATGGGGCAAAATTGGAGATGAAAAACTCAGGGACAAATACTTACCAGTCATGTTGAACACCAATAAACCCACGGTCAAAAATTAGTGGCAGATAGTTTGGGGCATTTGTAGGAACAACATTCATCACCCATACAGATTTTCCAGACTTGAGTAAAGCAGCATTAAATCCACCAAAGTGAGCATTCATATCCAGAACATTCCTTAGCATGTTAAATGGTGGCTGTGGATCCTCATCACCGGGTCTCTTTGGATGATCAGAAAATATAAGTGGAGACAGTAAAGACCAGTAATTTCGCACCATGGAGTCCCAGTTTGAAGTATCCTCAGCAAAGACTTCGGAATTCACACCTGACAATTTGGAAGGTTTTAATTGCAAGGAAGGCAATATTTGACCATAGAAACGCTCACATCTTAACAGTGTTCGATTTGTGTATCCTGATACCTACCATGTATATCAAGCTCTGTTGAGTTTAATCTAGATTGAGAAGGCCATGTTGTGCGATGTTCAATGGGGATCCAACGCTTACTTCTTGTTCCTGCTATGCAGGGATTTAATGGTTGGTAGTATGGTGATTCTGGATCATGACCTTTACCACAGAGCACAGGTTTGGATTTCCTACAACACAGGAGTGCAAAATCTTCAGTTATCTGAACTTTTATCTTTATATAAGAGTGTTATAGAGCTTACATTATACTAGTATGCAGTTAGATTCAATACATGGATAAGACAGAAAAGTGCAACTCAATACCTTGAACTGTAACAGTCCCTTTTATTTGTCTTTTTCCACACAATTGTCTCGTCTTGTTGTGACAACATCTCCCAACAGAGGTTATTAGCTAAGTCACGAATGGTCGTCCATTTCTTTTGATTTTCTTTGTCACGTAAGGCCCTGTGTGTATTCAGATTTGATGTCCAAACAAAGTATCCACCAGGCCTCAAGAGCCTGTCTACTTCAACCAAGAAAACCCCATCTGCAACATGAGAGTAAAGTAACATAGTAAAAGAACTACAGTTAGATTTTCTTTAAAAGTACAAACTGGTTTTATGTACATCTGTATATTTGTGATTTGCACTTCTGTTACATAACAATATGTCCTTGAACATGTAGTACTTTGCTGATATTTACATCAATCTTTTCCGTACACATGTCTTAAAAATTAAAATGATGGCAAACCTTACTAATGGCTGTTGATAGATTAACTTGCACTGGTGACTAGCCAAAATAATTTCACTCAACTAGAGCTAAGACACTGAAAAGAACCAAGGGAACAGTCTGTGCATACCGTTTTTGTCCCAGTCAACATTGCATTTTGCACAGTGCACCATATCGAATGAAAGATAAGGATATGGAAGCTGCTTTGATGCAAATGAACCAATCAGTGCAGGAATTCCTCTCTCTAGTGTGATTTGCACTTGACTGCCTGACGCCTCATAGTTAGCAATGCACATAGTCAAGAGATCTCTCTCGAAAAGATGTGACCCCAAGGTACCAAATCCACATTCTATATCAAGGACTGTCCTCACCTGAAAATAATATGCCATGGAGAGATATCAGAACTGCTGTAAACTCAACAACTATCCCAAGAACTGTGCTATCGGGCTAGTGGATGAACTATGAAGTGGAGTAGCGGGTAACAGTGGAGAATATCATATGAACTTGGCACGAAAAGGATAAGACAACATATCTCCACTATTTTTGACATTATGGATCATAGTGGCTATCCTACTGCCCTACCAAGGAAACATTTGCAGGAAATACAGGAAGGAAACCCTGACACACACTTTCTAAAGCATTGACTGTACATGGTTTTCAAAGGCAAAGACTGAGTGGAAATTGACCAGCACTTTCCAACCCACTCTCACATGCAAAATCTGTTCAATCTAAAAAAACAAGCAAAGGAATGTTCAGTGGAAAGACCACAATGGACCAGTGCTACTGGAAAAAAATCCAAGCATAAAAAAACAACAAATACAATTATAAGTCCCGAAGAGAAAATTGTGTAACTGAGCTCCGTGTTTCCAAATTTAACAAAACAATTATATAAAATCCGGAAGAAAAATTGTGTGAGCTCGCTCCATGTTTCCGAATTTAAGAAGATAGCAGTCAAGGTTTCTTGTGCAACCAGACAGGTACCAAGATATCATATGAACTATCAAGATGCCGAGAGAGACTACGAATCAGAATTCTAGCGAAAAGAGTAAAACTCATAAACAGAAATTTCACTGGTTAAGTTCTACTATCTAGTTGCGGTGACCAGCTAAGAGTCTTAGACACAACAATCCACTAAAAAAACACATAGGAATTTGGCAACAACTCACCCCAGCCTCGTTAAAATTGAACTCATTCCGCAGGCCAATCATCTCAGCAATCTGATGCGCATAATCCTCCACGCCGTCCGACATATGTGCGTCCGCCGGGAAGGAGATCTGGTCCTCCTCCACCATCATCCTAAGAACAACCGAAAACAGACAAAATTCACAACCAATAGACTGAGCCACCAGCTCAAATAATTTTTTTAAGCAAATAACAAATTGCTGATATACCTCTTGAACAGGCTCCCCGAGGAGAACTCCTGGCCGCTAATCCTCACGTTGTCCTTCCAGATGAACTCCTTGCAGCTCGGCCACCGTACGGGCGTGCGGTATGCCCTCGGCGGCGCGACGAGGCAGGCGGCCCTGCCCTCGCGCGCGCAATGCCGCTCGTAGCTTATGACGACGCCGCCGCCCAGATCCGTGACGTCGACGGCCTCCGAGACGTTGTAGTAGCAGGGCACGTAGTTCTCGTACTCGGGCGCGCACACCTCCGCCTCCCGCGCGCGGAGCCCGCCGCCAGCGAGCTCGCCGATATCGAGCAGGTCGGTGACCAGCTGCTCCTGCAGGCGTCGGTACCCGCGGTGCGCCGAGGCCGCGGCCATCGCCGAGGCGGCGCCTCGCCCCGCGTAAAGCGACCCCGCCCACGCCACCGACCCCACGAGCGCGGCCGCCGCGAGCACGAGGACCGCGATCCTCGCCGCCGCTGCCGCGAGGTGCCGCTTCCGCCCCCGAGAAGCGGCGGTGGCGGTGGCGCACGCGGCGCCGCCAATGCCGTTCTCGCTGGGTTCCTTGGGGTCGTATCGGTCCTCGTCGGCGCAGCGGTCCTTGCCGCCGATCCCCGAGAACCCCCGGTACAGCGGCCGCGACATGGCTGCTGCTGCTGCTGCGGATCTCACGGGACCAACCAGAGCCTCATGGAAAGCGCCACGAGAACCACGGCTGACCGGAGCGAGCAATTCCCCCGGATCGGAACGGGACGAGAGTCGAGGAGAAGCAGCGCACACTTATTTATCAACTGATGACGAATCTCTGTTCTGTAATCTGTAATCGGTAGGAGTATGTGTGTAACAGCCGCTTACTCCCTTGACACCGCTATAAATAATGATGCGGTCCAGCGCGCGCTGGTACGAGACAGTGACAGGTGGACTGGGGAATGGATTTGAGGGCCCGCTGTCGGTGGGAGAGAGGGGCGATGCTGGTGGGACTTGAACTGAAAATTAATGCGGTGTGGGGGCCGCGGCGTCTTGGAGGAGATGTACCGGACGAGTTAGACGAGTGTTCGGTAGCGTGAGGTGGTCGGAGAGTAACTTAGAGCAGTAACATGTTATTAGTTTAAGTTATTATTTTTATAGTGGGAAATAACTTAGGTGTGGAACTTGTAATGCCATATTAATTAGGTTGTAGACACACTTTGCATTGGTACGTGTGATGTTACAGTAACATAGCTATAGTTACTTAATCCATCTCTCTCTTCATTAAAGCATTGCCACATAGGCAAACAGACTGAGTTGGACTCTTAGTTACTAGTGAAGTTACCTCCATTATGACCAGACTGATGAGGCTACACGATGGGAGACGCGCTGCTTGTACTAGAGAGGTTATTATGATCGCCACTAGGTGGATTAAGTTAATGGTTATATTGGTCATTAGATCCCAAATCAGGTACTGTTGTCGCCGCATGTCAGTCATGTGTAGTCTAGGGACAGGAGACTCGAGTTAAGAGCCATTTGTTAAAGGATTTTTAAAATAATTTTGGAGGTTCCTAATCCGTATCACATGTACCTGTTCTTCTACACTTTGTCTTAAGTCAAAGGTATTGAAATTTGACCGATTTTATAGAAAAACATAACAACAATTATAATATTATTAAATTAGTATCACTAGATCTATTTTGAAACATAGTTTCATGATATATCGATTTAATGGTATGCATTTGTTTACAAAGTTGGTCAAATTTTAAATAATTTGATCTAAGGCAAAAGATACAAGTACACTTAATTGTGAGCGAAGGAAGTAAATATTTTGAGAAAGCTTTTTGGATTAAAATAATACCTTCAGATTTCCTAAGGATTACCGGCATATTTGGATCATAGGCTTCTAAAATACACTGCAATATGAAAATTGCTTCAATATGATAGGAATGCACGTGTAAAACAGAGGATCGAAAAACACAAGAATTATATGAACTTGGTTGTTTGCTTCACATGAATTAAAAACACAAGATTCCTAATGAAATTGGTCAAATAAGGGGCAATCACATGGAAAAGTATAATCAGAATATTATTGTGTCTCTCGAGACCTTGCTCTCATTTTTTGTACATAAAAATTAAAAAAAGAGGGCCAATTGAATTGTATAAAATTCCTACTGCATTTTCTAAAACTAGGATCAAAAGAAAATTTCACGTGATCCATTTTTTGAACCAAATGGCACTATCGCCGCCTTCGCCGGTGAGCCCCTCTCTCTCCCCTCATTTTTTTATTTATCTTCGTGTAGATGATTTAGTGTAGATCGATGGTTGTAGATGATTTAGTGTATGTGATTTTAGATGATTTAGTTTAGATGATTGTAGATGAATATTTTGGTTGTTTTTCTTTCTGATGATTACACTATGACACAATCTAATGTGAAAAGGTGCCCATAAGATCTTGTCTTATGTCCATGAATATCTTGTACATTTGATTTGGTCTTATAGACACTCTTTTTGGCTTGTGTGTCTTTATATGAGACCTTCAGTTTAGCTATGTTAAGATCACTTGCCTGCCTTTATGTTTGAGTTTCATACAACTTTGCACTAGTTGGCTCGTTTACTCAGCCCCCTGAAATTATTTTGCATATGAGTAATGATTAAAAATGGTAGGATGCAATCTTGGGGGTTGTGTAAGCGAGCCTTGTGAGATGTACAAATAAATAATTTGTGCATCCTACTTGACTCACTTACTTCATTCCTAAAATTATTTTGCGTCCAATATAAGTATGAGGCCCTACTTTTAGTTTAGTTGTGACATTTTGTATTTGTAACATAGCGGATACTTGAACATATTTAATATATTAGATGAACATGCGGCAAATGTATCCTTGCATCAACTATGGCCATGAAAGTTGTTAGGATAAGAAGTTTATCATAGTGTTTTCTAAAGACTTTGAGACTATGGTGATATGTTTGGCTTAATTATGATTTCCAGCCTTGCATGCATTTGATCGAAACTAATTAACTATTATTTTTATATATCTTTTTCTCAGACCATCTCGTGCCACGCAAGAAGAACTTTCTTGACCATGTGAACAGACATGTCAATCACCAGGGACAATTTGAGGTTACCTTGGTGGAAGAGGCAATACCTGATAAGAGCTAAAGATTTTATTCGTAGACGAGGCGAACCAAACTTACTTTACAAGACCACTTTGGACAAAATTGGCAGAAAGGTTTGGGATGGATGCGAGGATGAGGTTGAGAATCTACCTCGATAAAACTTATGGAGTCATCTTTTTCTCGTACGAGATTCATGACTCGAAGTTTTCTAACTTTGAAGATTATTTCCTTAGATAGAACTAGTCTTCTAACTTTAAAAACCATGTCGTAGGTAGAACAAGCTAGATAGTCTTCTAAGTTAGTTATTGCTTGTATCATTGTACTCTAAATGCTATCCAGTAAACTTTTTTATCATGTTGTTGTATTCTGAATTATCTAGTAAAGTTTGTTGTATCATGTTATTGTATTCTGAATGATGTTTAGTATTGTTGTATTATGTTATTTGATATTGCTGATATAATCAAGATTTTTAGTATTTTTTAATTTCCAAATTAAGGTTAATGACGTTTAGGAAGACTCGAACGCCACTATAGCTTATCATGCTGGTGGCGTTCAGCGAAACGTCACTTGTAACTAACTTAGTATTGGCATTCACCGGGAACCCCACCACTATTTTCTAATAGTGGCATGAGATTAGTGGCGCGTGGATTCAATGTCACGAACCTTCTTTTTCGAACGCCGCCACTAGGCCTTTTCCTACTAGTATGGGTGAATAGTGTCATCGTATGAAAATTTCTATTGCTATTTCTTCCTACTCCTATTTTCACAGGAATTTCAACATCCATTATAATCCCTTCGTCTCAAAATAGATGTCGAAAGTTTGTTTAAATTTGGATGAATCTAGGTACTAAATAGTGTTTAGATACATCCAAATTTAGAAAAGTGTGTGACATCTATTTTGAGACGGAGGGAGTAACCTATTTCTTATACTCAATCACATTAGATCAAGATATTTTTCATGTGTTTTTCCTATGTTTTTCCGACTTGAAGGGTGAAATCCCCAATTTCATTTAAAATAAAACCAATAACACAAGTCATGCAAATAAATATTTCTATAGTTTAACTCTATTTTGCAGTCCTCTGTTATGTACCTTCAATCCTATCAAATTTATGTTTTTCCTCTTCCTAAGGTTTATAATCCTATGACCCAAATAAATCCTAAAAATATGCTGACGAGGTTTAATCTCGTCAATGCCCATTGTTATGGACTTGGGTTTTGGAGAAGATGGGGATGCTGGAGATCGTGACACGGTTAACAGACAAGCAACTAGGGGACACGAGATTTACCCAGGTTCAGGCCCCCGGAGGGAAAACCCTACTCCTGCTTGTCTGCTCTTTGATTACGGTGGAACCGAAGGTTACAGGGTGCGCAGATTCGATCTGGCGTGGATGCGTGTGCGAAAGTATGAGTCGAGTTGCCCTAGGACGTGCCCTCCTGGCCTTTATATAGACTTAGGCAGGTCCCGGGCGTAGTCCTAGTCGGTTACAAGTTCTAGGGTTTTACCCGTTTGAGTTTCCTATCTCCTCTAGTCTTGCTCTCCAAGGATCCGAAGACGTTATGGGCCTTGGTCACCCGAAAATCTTCATGGGCCAGCGTATGTCTGCTGTGGGCCTTCTTTGGGCTGGACTAGGTATGCTAAAGTTACGTACCCGTAGGGTATAACCATGTCAGTAGCCCCGAGTGATCAGTCGAATCGTAGATTCGGCTGAGGACTCTTCCATCCTTCGGGAGCAACTATATGTTAATAGTATATGTGTGTAGGGATTGTTGATGCGTGTGCCTGACTCACCCGACGGATCAGGGTCAGTTAACTGTCTTAGGACGAAACAACACGATCTTCTTCAGGTTCGGGTCCCTTAACCCGGGCCTGGAACATATGCTGGCGTAATTCAACTCAGGCCGCGGAGGACTTATAGGAGTGGAATTCCAGTGATTTTAATTGGTGTACCCAACGCGTCCGTCGGGATTTTTCATCGTACCTGCTGGTACGGATTCATACTAGCAGAGCGCAGTCAGGTGCGTTGCCAGGCCATCAGATGATATCTGTAGGTCTTATCTTTGCGTCGTAAACGCAGCATCCGAACATTTATCACCTCGGAGGTGCTTCGGGTGGCCAAGGAGATTGTTACTCACTTAGCGTTTTGTTGGGGCAAAGTTGCCAAAAAAGTTTTTGCATGCGAATCCGGAAGATCGCAGTCAAAGATTTCATAGGGTGCGCGACCAGCGCTCCCTATGGGAGTAGACCCCAAGTGTCTGTTCGAGTCGTAGACTCGAACGGAGACTTTTAGTTCAAGCATTGTTTCAATCATTAGGTCCGCAGGACTCGAAAAATTTCGGATGCTTAAATCCATCCTCCCTATGGGAGTAGCCCCCGAGTCCGTAGTGGAGTCGTAGACTCGACGTTGGACTCAGAGAAGTAATTTTGTCTTCATTTGTCTGTCGGGTGCGCGGCCAGCGCTCCTGATAGGAGTAGCCCCCGGGTATTTAGTCGAATCGTAGATTCGAGTGAGTACTCTTAGCTGTGGAGCCGAAGTGGTGCTAGTATAGCTTTTGATGACGTTAGTGCTTACGATCGATGACTTCAAGCGTCTGCTACGCCAGAGATGACTTGACTGGACGAAGCGTGGGTCCCACTTGCTGACTTTGAATTGACCGATCACGCGCGGCGTGGAGATGATTACGGCGTCTCCTCGATTTCCGCATGTAGTGGACGGCGTGGTATTGACGGTTCGTTTTGGTGCTGACACGTGTATGGCCAGATCTACCGTTGGCGTTATGTCTTCTCGATGGACGGCCAGCGTGCGTCGTCTTTGCTGTTATAATCTCTGTTGAAATCGTGGTTTGTTTTTTACCGTAGCAGTTCATCTATTCACTGTCTCTTCGTTCTTGAGCTATTCCTGCTGCGCGCTGAGAGTTTCCTCCATATTTCCTTTGTCCTTCGTCGTTGCTGTAGGGGTTCGTAGCATGGAAAACAAAAAAATTCTACCGCATACAAACAAACAAGCCAAGATCTATCTACTAGATTGTAGCAATGAGTTGATAGAGGAACTCACCCTCGAAGATTCCAAAGCGGTTAACGAGAGCATATTCTCGTGGGTGATGTAGTCGTACACTTGCCGATCTCAAGATCGCGTAGACGATCCTTCCGGCGCTGCGTTCCGGCAGCGCTTCCGCAGTCGGTCACACGTTCGGTACTCGACGAAGACCTTCCTCTCCCTTGTTCCAGCAGGCAGCGGAGGTTGTAGCACTCTCCTCGCGATTCCGGCAGCACGACGGCATGGTACCGGAAGTAGAGGGGAGATCTCGCAGGGCTCCGCCTTAAGCCGGAGCGAGTATGGTGGACTATGAGAGAGCCTTGGTGATCTAGGGTTTAGACACACCAATTAGAAGGGGCTAAACCAGCGGCTAGGGCAATTAGAAGCTCTAACTCGGCGGCTTGGGAGAAATCCCTAGGCTGTGGCTAGGGTTTAGGTTTAGAGGGAGGCAACTTGTGTGCTAGGAGGGGCAGCCCTGCCCCTCCCTTTATAGGTGGGAGGTGCGGCCAAGGGGAGGGGAGTCCCTCCCCAACTCGGCTTGGAGGTGGGCCGCCGGTTGGAGGAGGGAACTCCTCCCCAACTCGGTTTCCACCTCTCCTCCTCTTTCCAAAAACTGCCGTTTGACTTTTCAAACTAGCCGTTTGACTTTTCAAACTAGGATTTGAATAAATCCTTTATTTTGGACAGCGATGACACCTAGTACATGATGCAATCATTCCAACTTGTAATGACACATTCATGTACCCCTTCCCCTCTAGAGTGCCGGACATTCCGGAACCTTCTAGAACATTCCCGATGAAAACACCGGAATCATTCCCCAACTCCGAAACAGGACTTTCCTTATATGAATCTTAATCTCCGGACCATTCCGGATCTCCTCGTGATATCCCGGATCCCATCCGAGACTCCGAACAACATTCGGTCTCTTACTCATCATTCCATAACTACTCAAACAACGTCGAATCCTTAAGTGTGTCTCCCTACGGTTCGTGAATTATGCGGACATGATCGAGACACTTCTCCGATCAATAACCAATAGAGGAATCTGGAAATTCATATGGCTCCCACATATTTCTACGATTACTTTGCGATCGAATGAACCACTTACATACGATACCAATTTCCCTTTGTCTCACGATAGTTTACTTATCTGAGGTTTTGATCGTCGGTATCTCTGCATACCTAGTTCAACCTCGTTACCGATAAGTACTCTTTTCTCGTTCCCGTGGTATGTGATCCCTTGTGAGCCAGTCACATGCTTGCAAGCTAATTGGATGACATTCCACCGAGAGGGCCCAGAGTATATCTATCTGTCATATGGATGGACAAATCCCACTCTTGATCCATGTGCCTCAACACATACTTTCCGAACACTCAATGCCACCTTTATAGACACCCAGTTACGGTGTGGTGTTTGATGTCATCAAAGCATCCTTCCGGTGATGGTGATTAGCATGATCTCATGGTCGAAGGAATTAGGTTACTATGTATCAGAAAGCTTATAGCAAATGAACTATATTAAATGACTTGATCTTTATGCTACGCTTAACTATAGGAGTATGTCCATCACATCATTCTCCTAATGATATGACCCTGTTGTTAATAACATCTCTATGTTCATGATCAGGAAACCATGATCATATATTAACCAACAAGCTAGTTTAACAAGAGGCTTTACTAGGGACTCTTTTATGTTTACAAATCACACAAGTATTAATGTTTCCGGTTAATACAATTATAGCATGGTATGTAAACATTTATCATAAGTATGAAGATATGATAATAACCACTTTATTATTGCCTCTTGGGCATATCTCCAACAGTCTCCCACTTGCACTAGAGTCAATAATCTAGTTTCAAACTTTTGTGTATTCAACACCTATGGCTTTCCGGTGTTGTATGTACACGATTGCTAGTGGTCAACTGATCTCCGGATCTGACACTTCCAGATCCGTGTGTAATTGCATGTCTTTGCGTCTCTACGCATCACTCATTCTCTAATGAGATGGCTTCGTACAAATTTGGTCCTTTGATGTGACCTTTAGTTCTTTGGGGTTAAAAACATGTTGATAATATTGTCGTACAATATATTTTCATAGTATTATCCCACTGTGAACTACACCTAGTTTGATAACAAACTACTTGACACAAATGCCCTCTTTTGCTGCTAAAATAGCAGTCATACACTTAGCCTTTTGTTGTAGTATCTGTCACAATGTCTTTAACTTTGGCACTCATCCAAATCCATTATGGAACTCACTTTCCATTATATTGTGCCACCCTTGGTTTAGATTGAGATAAACTTAATTTGTACTTTGTGACAAAACTAGTATCAATGTAGTACTTTTACAATGAACTAACCATCTATTTGTCACTTCTACAAATAATATACTCTTAGTTCTTCCAAAAGATCATAAGAATATTCTTACTATTGTCCAATGATCATCTTATGAATCATTCTGGTATATGCTCACAACATTTAGAGCATAGGACATATCTGGATTTGTATATATCACAATATGATTGATATAAATACTCTTTGTGATCAAGTATCAATCTATACTTGAATCTTTGTTTCATTTACCAAATGTCAGTACATTTGAATATATCATCAATATTGAACTCATTCAATTCTTTCTGTGCGACAAGAAACTTTCTTGTAGTTTCTATATTGAACTCATTCAATATCTCGTCTATGTACTTCTGGCACAACCATATTAGCGTCTATTCATGCCAAATATTTGGGTTTTGCCTAAGTCTTTCATCGAGATGAAATTCTTATCCTGTGTTAATAAAAGATACATTATTTCCAATCAACAATATGTCTTCCACATAATGTATTAGAAACATGTCTTAGCGCTCCCACTTAATTTCTTGCAAATGCAAGCATCTTCATTGTCTCTGATGAAATTAAACTCTTTAACAATTTCATCATAGTGAAGATTCCAACTCCGCTATGCTTACTTCAACCATTGAAGTTTGCATACGCTTTTAGCATCCTTTTGAATTAACAAAAACCCCTATGGACCATGTTATTCACATGTCCTAGGTAACAATTCTATTAGAAGAACTTGTTTTGTTTATTCAACTACCATATAACAAAATTATATGTAGTGGTTGCTACACTAATCCGTCTAGACTAAATATCACTATGAAAGATCAAATCTTATCATAGTCAACCCTTGAACATTTTTGTGAACTTTTTCCCAACATGTCGACTATTTCATAGATGTAAAACATCCATGTCTATTTCTTTATAGATCCAAACACGACTGTAAGGTCTTACACCTTTCTCGAGGGTCCTTCAAGTTCAAAACTTGATTTCTCATGTATGGAACTATCACAGATCTTATGGCTTCAAGCCATTTAACGGAGTCAGGGATCATCATCGCTTCTTTGCATGTAGTCGGATCATTATTGTCAAATAATGATTTAACTCTCAAATCTTGGTATTCGATTGTTCATCCGACCTACTTGTTTCAATAGGAACTTGGATCTCCGTGACCACAACCTTTGAGGTACGTGAGCCATGAGCATTGTTGCTACCTCCGGAACACTTTTCGGCGCTGCGCAACTTTGCACATATAGCTAAGGTTCTTTTAACCTTATCAAAGTTATAT
Source organism: Avena sativa (assembly GCA_916181665.1). NCBI lineage: Eukaryota > Viridiplantae > Streptophyta > Magnoliopsida > Poales > Poaceae > Avena > Avena sativa. Next base: position 176,267,118 of record OV702284.1, on the reverse strand, counting down.
TGTCCTCCCACTTAACTTTTCACGAAAAAATTCCTTCTCAAAGAAACTTGACGTTCTAAGCAACAAACACTTTTGTCTCCGGTGTTTATGGAGGAATACTTAACAGTTATACAAAGACAGGTTCATCCGACTTTGGTTGCACACATCTTTCTTATGCATAGCATACCAATGTTTTAAGAAAGGACTACTTGGGTTTTATCCCAAGCCACAACTTTATATGGTGTCATTTCAACGGATTATGATGAAGCTCTTTTTAGTGGAAAAACGGTAGTCTCTAAAGCTTTTAATCTTTAAAATATAATGGCAGTTTTATGAATTATACCTTTGATCTTACCATGTCAAACAAGGTTTAATTACATATCTCTAATGCTCCATACTCTTATGGTGTTTCGGGAAATGCAAATCCACGAAACGATTCCATAAATCTTAGGTATTATGCTAAACTTTGTAACTCAAATATCTTCCTTTATGATCTTTATCATAAACTGTTTATATTCTTGTTACAATGATTTTTCACTTCATCTTGAAAGTCTTTGAACTTTTCAAATGTTTCATACTTCATCCTTATTAAGTAAATATTCATATATTCACTCAAATTTTCGGAGAAAGCATATGAAGTTGAAATCCATCGCTCTCGACTACACATAATGGACTTCGTACAACAATATGTACAAGTTCCAATAAGCTAGTCATTCGTTCCCTTTTGGCCTATGAACGAAGTTTTAATTATTTCTAGGAACACAAGCGTCATTTGATCAAAAATCAAAAGACTCTAAAATTCCATCCACATGGAGTTTCTTCATGTTTTCTTTCAATATAATTTAAACGGCGATGTCACTTCCTAAGTGATCTTTCAATCAATTTGTCTTTCGACATCTTTAGCACTAGTTTTATGGATGTGATTTCTTCAACGAGATTTGCGAATCCATCTTTTATGGATTACGGCAATTATTTGAACAACCCTTTTGTTCTCATAATACCTGATAAAACAAATCTTTGAAGGCAAGCTTTGATGTTTTAACGAGCAACACAATAACCCTTTATTTGTTCTCGATGAACATCATCACATATTCTTTTGCTATTTACTTAGGCCACTGTAGTTCATGAATTCTGTTGTTTCGTATGACGATTCACACCAACAAATTCAGTATCAAATACTTAAGTACCGCTTTGTTTAATAAGCAAAGAATATAGCCATAACATGTATATCATCTATATACTTAAGCTGAACAATTCTAGTCTTTTCTTTTCTGCCATATACTTATGAGATTCTCTTTTAGTATTTCCTTTTCTGTTTGAAATAATCTATCAACATCAATAGTGGAGTCATACATATGACACATAGTCCAAAGCGTGTATAGTTAAATACCAATGTATTTGGACTTGCACTTTGAAGTAGATCACCATTATCAAATGTTTGGTGTTCTTTCAAATTCCTTTCTTTAGTAATCTCTTGGTGTAGTAAACATTTTACCTACATCAAATATTCACCCTCGTCATGGATTTGTCCATGATCAAGCTACTTTTAGCTTGTAACGGTGAAACACGAGTATAATGTTGCTCTCCAAAACCTTTTGGAGGATTAGGACAACTAGTGTCTCCAACCTTTTGCAAATTCTCATCAAATATGAGAACATGACTTTAGCCATATTATACTCTATCATGTTGCAACCAAAACTTCGTTTCAGATATCACAATATCTTCCACACATCATGGTTTCTGAAACAACTCTTTCAGATCCTAGATAACCTTGATATTAAGACAATCCTTTGAATATCAAGAATCATGGAGACAAACATGATACTTATATACTAACATTGGAATTGTTACTCTTGATTTAATACCAACTATTAAACTTCATGGAGTAATCAAAACTTACTGAAAGTTTGCAATGGGACTTTTAAATTTTAGATTAACACTTCAAAACAATACGATACCAGTTCGTAAAGTAACTAACCAGAATTCTATAGTTCTATCATCTCAATTATAACTAAGCGCAAGGTGGTAAACGGATGCCAATGACTACAACAACTATGCAAATTCACTTTGATTTAATTTATGATAAATAGTGTTCAACTTTTAATCATATTGCTGTTGAACTCCCACTCAAAACAATATCCCTCACATTGTTTTAGTGATCACACGAACCAAATCCACCATATCAAAACCGATCATCACGAGAGTTGATATAGCTTCAATGGTGAACAATCAACATGTTCATCATATCTACTATATGACTCATGCTTTACCTTTCGGTGATCCGTGTTCCTGAGACCATGTCTGTACATGCTAGGCTCGTCAAGATCAAACCTTAGCTTCCGCATGAGCAAATCTGGTTTGCCCATGTTGTATACACTTGCGGAATCTAACACACCCGATCATCACGTGGTGCTTCGAAACAACAAGCTTTAGCAACGGTGCTAACTAAGGGTGAACACTTTATGACTTGAAATTCATGTGCATGAGGGATCATCTTATAATGCTACCATCGTCTACTAAGCAATACAAGATGCATAAAGGATTAACATCACATGCAATTCATAATTTGTGATATGATATGGCCTTTCTTCTTTGTGCTTCCGATCTCCATCTTCTAGCACGAACATGATCTCCATCATCACCGACATTGCATCAAGGTCAATGATGCTTCTCCATGGTTGTCGTCCACCGGCTTCAACTATTACAACTACTTTGAATAGACACGCGGGTCTTAACAAAAATTAAAGAAAACCATATGGCTCCTGCCGGTTGCCGACTTACAATAAGGAACATTGCATACATCATATATAATCACAATCATGGCCATATCACATCACTGCACACCCCTGCAAAACAAAGTTAGACGCCTCTACTTTCTTTGCATATTTTACGTGGTTTGGGGCTTTCAATAAGTGTCGTTCTAACTTACGAACAAGAACCACAACATTGATACTAGTATTGTTAATCACCCGTTGTAAATTGGATCTTAACTATGCTAGGAGAAACAGGCACCCGCAAAGCCACTTATGCAATACAAGTTGCATGTCAAGCGTGGAGCAAGTCTCATGAATGATGTCATGTAAGGTTAGCCCGGGCCGCTTCATCCCAACATACCGCAAGATGCAAAGTACACAAGAAGCAATCGACAATAAAAGTATCAACGCCCACAATGACCATTGTGTTCTACTCGTGCAAACAGATCTACATATAGACACGGCTCTGATACCACTGTAGGGGTTCGTAGCATGGAAAACAAAAATTTTCTACCGCATACAAACAAACAAGCCAAGATCTATCTACTAGATTGTAGCAACGAGTTGATAGAGGAACTCACCCTCGAAGATTCCAAAGCAGTTAACGAGAGCAGATTCTCGTGGGTGATGTAGTCGTACACTTGTCGATCTCAAGATCGCGTAGACGATCCTTCTGGCGCTGCGTTCCGGCAGCGCTTCCACAGTCGGTCACACGTTCGGTACTCGACGAAGACCTTCCTCTCCCTTGTTCCAGCAGGCAGCGGAGGTTGTAGCACTCTCCTCGCGATTCCGGCAGCACGACGGCATGGTACCGGAAGTAGAGGGGAGATCTCGCAGGGCTTCGCCTTAAGCCGGAGCGAGTATGGTGGACTATGAGAGAGCCTTGGTGATCTAGGGTTTAGACACACCAATTAGAAGGGGCTAAACCAGCGGCTAGGGCAATTAGAAGCTCTAACTCGGTGGCTTGGGAGAAATCCCTAGGCTGTGGCTAGGGTTTAGGTTTAGAGGGAGGCAACTTGTGTGCTAGGAGGGGCAGCCCTGCCCCTCCCTTTATAGGTGGGAGGTGCGGCCAAGGGGAGGGGAGTCCCTCCCCAACTCGGCTTGGAGGTGGGCCGCCGGTTGGAGGAGGGAACTCCTCCCCAACTCGGTTTCCACCTCTCCTCCTCTTTCCAAAAACTGCCGTTTGACTTTTCAAACTAGCCGTTTGACTTTTCAAACTAGGATTTGAATAAACCCTTTATTTTGGACAGCGATGACACCTAGTAAATGATGCAATCATTCCAACTTGTAATGACACATTCATGTACCCCTTCCCCTCCGGAGTGCCGGACATTCCGGAACCTTCTAGAACATTCCCGATGAAAACACCGGAATCATTCCCCAACTCCGAAACAGGACTTTCCTTATATGAATCTTATTCTCTGGACCATTCCGGATCTCCTCGTGATATCCCGGATCCCATCCGAGACTCCGAACAACATTCGGTCTCTTACTCATCATTCCATAACTACTCAAACAACGTCGAATCCTTAAGTGTGTCTCCCTATGGTTCGTGAATTATGCGGACATGATCGAGACACTTCTCCGATCAATAACCAATAGAGGAATCTGGAAATTCATATGGCTCCCACATATTTCTACGATTACTTTGCGATCGAATGAACCACTTACATACGATACCAATTTCCCTTTGTCTCACGATAGTTTACTTATCCGAGGTTTTGATCGTCGGTATCTCTGCATACCTAGTTCAACCTCGTTACCGATAAGTACTCTTTTCTCGTTCCCGTGGTATGTGATCCCTTGTGAGCCAGTCACATGCTTGCAAGCTAATTGGATGACATTCCACCGAGAGGGCCCAGAGTATATCTATCTGTCATATGGATGGACAAATCCCACTCTTGATCCATGTGCCTCAACACATACTTTCCGAACACTCAATGCCACCTTTATAGCCACCCAGTTACGGTGTGGTGTTTGATGTCATCAAAGCATCCTTCCGGTGATGGTGATTAGCATGATCTCATGGTCGAAGGAATTAGGTTACTATGTATCAGAAAGCTTATAGCAAATGAACTATATTAAATGACTTGATCTTTATGCTACGCTTAACTATAGGAGTATGTCCATCACATCATTCTCCTAATGATATGACCCTGTTGTTAATAACATCTCTATGTTCATGATCAGGAAACCATGATCATATATTAACCAACAAGCTAGTTTAACAAGAGGCTTTACTAGGGACTCTTTTATGTTTACAAATCACACAAGTATTAATGTTTCCGGTTAATACAATTATAGCATGGTATGTAAACATTTATCATAAGTATGAAGATATGATAATAACCACTTTATTATTGCCTCTTGGGCATATCTCCAACAGTTGCCAACGCCACCACCGCTGTAGCGTCATGGGGAAGACAAATAAATCCTCATCTGCGGTTGGGACCAGTGCCGCCGGCGGCAAGAAGGGAACCGCCGCTGCTCGCGTCACCGATGGTGGCTGGCGGCGATCAGAAACGCGGGAGAGCGATCTCCGCAAACTGCGCGAGCGGAGCCTGATCCCGCAAGACACGACGGCCGTGAGACTCCCCGGCAATGAGGTAATCCCCCGTCCCCCATCTGGGTATCGGGTTATGTTTGTTGCGTTCATCTTGCGTGGGTTTTCGTATCCAGTCCATGACTTCCTTCGTGGACTGCTATTCTTCTATGGGGTTCAGTTGCATCATCTGTCTCCCAATTCTCTTCTCCACATTGCGTGTTTTATCACGCTTTGTGAGTGTTGGCTTGGCATTGAGCCGCACTTTGGCCTCTTCCGGAAGCTTTATTCCGTGAAGAGGCAGTCTGGTTCGGATGGTGTGTATCCCATTGGGGGTTTCATCATCTCCCTCAGTCCCAATGTGCAATTCTTTTCCTTTTCGATGTCCGAATCTGTCCAGTACTGGCGGAGGAAATGGTTTTACATCCGTGACTCCGTACTGCCTGGGCAAGATTTTGGTCTCGTTCCTTTTGACCCCTCCCAATTGATTGAGAAGAAAAGATCCTGAAAAAACCCAATCTTAGACAGTGAGGTGGCAGAGATAGAGGCCCTGTACTGTCGGGTGGAGGATCTCCAACTGATTCCTGAGAAGGAGGTGAACGGTGTCGACATCATCCGGACGTTTCTTGAGCGTCGGGTACAGCCTCTCCAAGCGAGGGCGCATCCGATGTTTAATCTCGTCAATGCCCATTGTTATGGACTTGGGTTTTGGAGAAGATGGGGATGCTGGAGATCGTGGCACGGTTAACAGACAAGCAACCAGGGAACACGAGATTTACCCAGGTTCAGGCCCCCGGAGGGAAAACCCTACTCCTGCTTGTCTGCTCTTTGATTACGGCGGAACCGAAGGTTACAGGGTGCGCAGATTCGATCTGGCGTGGATGCATGTGCGAAAGTATGAGTTGAGTTGCCCTATGACGTGCCCTCCTGGCCTTTATATAGACTTAGGCAGGTCCCGGGCGTAGTCCTAGTCGGTTACAAGTTCTAGGGTTTTACCCCTTTGAGTTTCCTATCTCCTCTAGTCTTGCTCTCCAAGGATCCGAAGACGTTATGGGCCTTGGTCACCTGAAAATCTTCATGGGCCAGCGTATGTCTGCTGTGGGCCTTCTTTGGGCTGGACTAGGTATGCTGAAGTTACGTACCCGTAGGGTATAACCATGTCATATGCAGTGTGTTGAAGAGAAGTGATCCATTGAAACTTAGCATATTATTTTGTATCGTCTAGACCAGAATGGTTTGGTCTGTGTTGGCCAAACATACTGGCCAGATTTTTCACCTATTCATTTTTTAGGTGGGGCAATATGCACTTGGTATATTTTACGGATAAAAGGAGATTATATTACACACTAGGATTACAACGCGATCAAGGTTGAGGTCTTGGGTGACATAATCAGGACCGAGGCCAACCACACAACAATACATGACATTGCCCGGTAACCCTATTCTGCAAAACAATCCACCTTTAACAAGGAAGCAACTATACTAATCTCACACATTAGGTTCCTAGTCTCCAAAATAACTCGCACTAGTGTTGAAAGAATCTTGAAGATTTAAATTTGCAGCCTCCACTAAATATGAACAATCAGATTTAATCATGATAGGCTTGTCCGACCATTGTAGTGCAGGATTCAAACATTCTTCGCATGCTTTAGCTTCAACCTCAAAGGGGGTATTGGCAATTACAAGGTTGGTGGCAAGCTGAAAAAATGACATTGTCATCTTCATCCCGAAGAACCATACCAACCCATGCAGTTTCATCTTCTAATTTGACTGGGTCATCAAAATTGAGTTTAACATGACCTCGGGAAGGTTTTACCCATTGCTTCTAAGGCGGTCTGGCCAAAGAAGATAGTACTCTCTTGGCGATCTTGGGGTGAACATATTGAGAAATAAATCTTGGATACCAACCAGTACAAAATATTACTTTCCTGGAGATTGACAATGCCAGGATGTTCATGTGGCATCTATGGATCGTCTTCTTTTTAAGTCGTTTGGGATTTGAGAAGGTGTTGCTTGCTCATTAGCCATCGATGCAACTTTCGCATTGAACGCCCATGAGTCGACTTACTTGGTTTGGTTGAGTGGGCCTTTTTTTGAGCTCCCTAAGGCATGTCGTGAGGCATCATAGAAAAATGTCTCCCTATTATGTTATCCACTTTGTTGGTTCCTTGTAGTGCATCACTAGAAAAGTTTTGTACCGGTGATTGATTACCTACACATTATTATAAATGGCTCTAGCGGTGCAAGGTTCAATGTTTTTGTATGCAACTTATGTTTGTGGTCATTTATTCTCTCTATGGTTACTTTTGTTAGATGTATATATCTGTATATTGTATTTCTCCCATATGTTAGGGGGCTTCCTGCATATTTGCCTTGTACCTGTACTATATATTGTGGCCTTTGGCCCCCAGAGGAATACAACTTGTCTATTCCTAACATGGTATCAGAGACGGTTTTAGGGTTTTCTTGCCCACCGGTCATCTGCCTGTGACCGCCGTCGCCGTCAGCTCGCCCCGGCCACCGCCGGTTCCCGTTCTGGCCGCGTACGTAGAGTTCTTTGTTCTGCAGCAGATCAGATCGATTGTTTTGTCCAATCTGTTCAGATCGGACTGCAGCAGATCGGATCGGCGTCGTCTGAATCGATTCCGCCTGGAGCCCGCTGACCGCGTGCAGCTGTTGTCCCACATCGATCCCGTCGAGTCTGCCTGCAAGCATCCGCCTGGAGCTTCCACCTGCATTGAGCAACTGCCCCCGCCTGCAGCTTCCCTACGACCACCGACGCATCCCGACCGCCGGCGCATCCGCCCGCCCGCCCGACCGCCGGCGCCTCCGTCCGCCCGCCCGACCGCCGGTGCATCCGCCTCCGCCCGCCCGCCTGGTCGCCGGCGAGTCCGCCTGCCTGCCTGGTCGCCGGCAAGTGCCCTCCGGCTCCCCGGCTTCCCTCTGTCCACCAGCCCGCCCAGCTGGCCTTCTGCTTCTAGATCAAGCCCGCCGGCCAGTTGCTCTGCTCGATCGAGCCGCCGGTCAACTGCTCTGCTAGATTCGTTTGAGAAAAAAAACCAAAAAAAAGAAAGGGATGTCTTCTGGATCGGGCTATGTTGCGATTCCTCGCTTCCCGGTGATCTTCGATGGCGCGAATTATCCTGATTTCGCTGCCTTTATGCGTGTTCATATGCGCGGTCTCCGTCTTTGGGGCGTGCTCTCCGGCGAGGTCCCCTGTCCGCCGTGCCCCCTGCTCCTGTGGCTCCTCTTCCGCCGACGCTGATTGTTATTGGTGCGGATGCTTCTCAGGAGGCCAAGGATGCTGCTCAGAGTGCTGATGATAGTGCTGTTGCTGCTTATGACCTGAAGTCCAAACAGTACTCTGCTGATCTTGAGTCCTATCGCCACGCTCTGACTGCCTATACTCAGTGGGTCGATGAGGATGCTCGTGCTGCTGCTGTTCTCACCTCCAGTATTCTGCCTCGGTATGCTGCCGAGTTCATGAGTCTCCCTACTGTTGCTGCTCAGTGGGCACATCTTCGTCAGCGCTATCAGCCGTCTAGGGATGCTCTTTACCTGTCCGTGGTTCGCCAGGAGCATGCTCTTCAGCAGGGTGATTCCACTATTGATGAGTTCTACACTCAGAGTGCTGCTATCTGGCGTCAGCTTGATTCTCTCCGTACTGCTGTTTGTGGCACATGCTCGTGCTGCCAGATTGTGCGCTCGGATTTGGAGTTTCACCGCATCTATGAGTTTCTGTCTCGGCTTCGCCAGGAGTTTGAGCCCCGGCGTGCTCAGCTGAATGCTCGTGGTCGTGTTCCGCTCTCTGAGGTGTTGTCTGAGCTTCGGGCCGAGGAGACTTGTCTCCGTGGTGCTGGTCTTCTTGCGGTTCCGTCTGTGCTTACTACTCGTGGTGCTCCTTTGCCGTCTGCTCCCTCGACTCAGACCCGGTCCCCTGTGCCGCCGCCGATACTACCCACTCCTCCATGTCAGGGTCAGGGTCAGTTTCAGCACCAGCAGCCTCAGGGTCCGAGTCAGCACCAGCAGGCTCGTGGTCAGGGTCGCCGTGGTTCTCTTCGTCACTGCTCTTACTGCAACATGGATGGCCACACTTGGGCCACCTGTTATACACGGGACCTCAGTTTACGTCAGCAGCACCAGGCTCGTGGGCAGTCGGCCCCTTCCGGGTCTTTGGCAGTTGCTCTCTCTGATCAGGACATTATCAGAAGTCTTCGCGGTCTGCTTGCTGCTACAGGCTCTTCTTCGATGGGCACTGCTGGTTCTGTGACTGACTCTTCAGGCACTGTGCGACCACCACCTTCTACACAGTCAGGTACGTATCCGTGGTATCTGGATTCTGGAGCTTCCTTTCATATGACCTCTGAGTCTTCTTTTATGTCCGCTCTTCGTTCTCTCCCTTCTCCTGTCCGTGTTTTTACGGCTGATGGTACCTCTCTTCCTGTTTCTAGTCGGGGCACCCTTTCTACTTCTTCTTTTTTGTTCCTGATATTTCTCATGTCCCTCTTCTTAAGATGAATCTGTTCTCTGCTAGCCAGCTTACTGACTCTGGTTGTCGCGTCATTCTTGATGCTGATTCTTGTGTTGTTCAGGACCGTCGCACCCAGGCCCTGGTTGGAGCTGGCCCTCGCAGCCGTGACTCTTCAGGACTTTGGGAGTTATACTGGCTTCGTGTTCCTTCCGCTGCCACTTCATCTGCCAGTTCTTCTCCGGTTGTCGCCTCTACTACCAACTCCTTTCAGCAGTGGCATCATCGTCTTGGTCACCTCTGTGACTCTCGCCTGTCGTCATTAGTTCATCGTGGTCTTCTGGGGTATGTCTCAGGAGATGGGTCCTTGCATTGTCAGGGCTTTAGGTTGGGTAAACAGATTCAGCTTTCATATCCTACTAGCGCGTCTGTATCTCAGCGACCTTTTGATTTAGTTCATTCCGATGTTTGGGGTCCGGCTCCTTTCGCTTCGAAAGGGGGCCATCGCTACTACATTTTATTCATCGATGATTTTTCTCGGTACACTTGGTTGTATTTTATGCGTTCTCGTAGTGAAGTGCTTTCCATATATCAGCGTTTTGCGGCCATGGTCCGTACTCAGTATTCTACCCCCATCCGTGTTTTTCGTGCTGATTCTGCTGGTGAGTATATCTCCCAGATGTTGCGAGGTGTTCTTGCTGAGCAGGGCACCCTTGCTCAGTTCTCCTGTCCTGGCGCGCATGCCCAGAATGGCGTTGCTGAGCGTAAGCATCGCCATCTTCTTGAGACCACTCGTGCTATAATGATTGCTTCTTCTCTCCCGTCGCATTTCTGGGCTGAGGCTATCGCTACGTCGGCTTACCTCATCAATATTCAGCCTTCTGCCGCCCTGCAGGGTGGTATCCCTCTTGAGTGCCTATTTGGACAGTCTCCAGACTACTCCATGCTTCGCTTGTTTGGTTGTGTTTTCTATGTTCTCCTTGCTCCTCGCGAACGCACCAAATTGACCGCTCAGTCTGTTGAGTGTCTTCCTCGGATACAGTGATGAGCATAAGGGCTATCGCTGTTGGGACCCTGTTGGTCGTCGGATGCGCATCTCTCGTGATGTTACTTTTAATGAGACGCTTCCTTTCTATCCTCGTCCCACCGCTGGTACTTACCCGGTGGAATATATCTCTTTTCTTCTCTTTCCTGACACACCTCCTTCTACCCCTATTGTGTCTTATTCAGGATCTCCTCCCCCTGATGTCTCTTCTTCGACACCGTCCTCCTCTGCTCCGTCTAGTTCTCCGAGTTCTCCTCGTTCTCCGGAGTCTTCCTCTACTATTCCCTCTTCTTCCTTGTCGTCTCCTGCGCCATCTTCCTCTGATGATCTTCCCGCTCCTCGTCCTGTTCGTCAGCGTCGTGCCCCCAACCGTTACTCTCCTAGTCAGTATGGTCTTTCTGTTGCCTCCGAGCCGACTTCTTATCGGGATGCTGAGCATCATCCTAAATGGCAGCTGGCCATGGCTGAGGAGATTGCTGCGCTTGAGCGCACTGGCACCTGGGATCTTGTTTCTCCCCCTCCCGGTGTTCGTCCTATCACGTGTAAGTGGGTCTATAAGATTAAGACTCGCTCTGATGGATCTCTTGAGCGCTATAAAGCGCGTCTTGTGGCTCGTGGTTTTCAGCAGGAGCATGGTCGTGACTATGATGAGACCTTTGCTCTTGTGGCTCATATGACCACTGTGCGTACTCTTCTTGCTGTTGCTTCTGTTCGTCACTGGTCTGTGTCCCAGCTTGATGTTCAGAACGCCTTTCTCAATGGTGAGTTGAGTGAGGAGGTTTATATGCAGCCTCCTCCTGGGTATTCTGTTCCCGAGGGGATGGTTTGTCGTCTTCGACGTTCTCTTTATGGCCTCAAACAGGCCCCTTGTGCCTGGTTTGAGCGCTTCGCTTCCGTAGTGACTGCTGCTGGTTTCTCCCCTAGTGCTCATGATCCAGCGTTGTTTGTTCACACTTCTCCTCGTGGACGCACTCTTCTTCTTCTTCTCTATGTTGATGATATGATCATTACCGGTGATGATCCTGAGTATATCGCCTTTGTTAAGGCTCGTCTTCATGATCAGTTTCTTATGACTGATCTTGGTCCTCTTCGATACTTTCTTGGGATTGAGGTTTCCTCCACTTCTGATGGCTTTTACATCTCTCAGGAAAAGTATATTCAGGATCTTCTTGCTCGTGCTGCTCTTGGGGATGAGCGCACTGTTGAGACCCCTATGGAGCTTAATGTTAAGCTTCAACTTACTGATGGTGATCCTCTTTCTGATCCGACGTGTTATCGTCATCTTGTTGGGAGTCTTGTTTATCTTGCTGTCACTCGTCCTGACATCTCTTATCCTGTTCATATTCTGAGTCAGTTTGTTTCTGCTCCTACCACTGTTCACTACAGTCATCTTCTCCGTGTTCTTCGTTATCTTCGTGGTACGATCACTCGTCGCCTTTTCTTTCCTCGTTCCAGCTCCCTCCAGCTCCAGTGCTATTCAGACGCTACGTGGGCGAGTGATCCTTCAGATCGTTGTTCACTTTCTGCTTACTGTGTGTTTCTTGGTGGTTCGCTCATTGCTTGGAAGACGAAGAAACAGACAGCGGTTTCCCGTTCGAGTGTTGAGGCTGAGTTGCGTGCTATGGCCTTGTTGACTGCTGAGGTGACCTGGTTACGGTGGTTACTTGCGGATTTTGGGGTCTCTATTACCACACCCAGTCTGGTTTTGTCTGACAGTACAGGTGCTATTAGTGTTGCACGTGATCCGGTCAAGCATGAGCTTACCAAGCATATTGGTGTTGATGCTTTCTATACACGTGCTCAGGTGCAGGCTCAGGTTGTTGCGCTTTAGTATGTGCCTTTCGATTTACAGTTGGCGGAATTCTTCACGAAGGCACAGACCAGAGCGCGGCATGATTTCTTACTCTCCAAACTCAGTGTTGTGGATCCACCATGAGTTTGAGGGGAGGGGGGTGTTAGATGTATATATCTGTATATTGTATTTCCTCCATATGTTAGGGGGCTTCCTGCATATTTGCCCTGTACCTGTACTATATATTGTGGCCTTTGGCCCCCAGAGGAATACAACTTGTCTATTCCTATCAACTTTAACATAGTGCACCGCCATCACATATCGACTAGTTCATCAGTCAGCCATAGCTATGACGGCGTAGTTCATCAGTCAGCCATAGCTATGGCGGTACTAATTAAAGCCAGTCATAACTATAGAAAAATCACTAACTTAGTTCTAGACTTGGCATGGGTGTTTGCATTATATGGATTTATTTAAGATTTAACCGGTATTGTTCTATCAGTGGTAGGTGACGTGGCCATCAACGACAAGGCGCACGTGGTGACATTATCAACCTCAAGATTTATCGATATAGTCCTTCAAAGGTACCCGTAGGGGTAGGACATGCATACATGGGTTCATAGGGGTGAATATACATGCATGTACATGGACGTCTACGTTTGTACCGTGTTTAAAAAAATAAAATCATAGTTCATAAATATAGTCCTAGCTATTAAGAATAGAAATTCTGTAACACCCTCAGAATCGGACCTATGCAAGTTTTAGCGAAACCCGCCAAACCCGCATAGAAACGATTCAAAGGTGCCCACCAGGCACTTGCGTGCGGGTGGAAAACGAAGTAATAACATTACACAACAGTCCTCGATGGGACCCACAGAACAGATATATACAACAGCGACTCAAAGAGTCAAGAATACAGATATAATATACAAAGATCCAAATCACCTGGAAAATGATACAGCGTCCGACTACGGACAAGATGCAAATGGGGCTAAGAGCCCTGAAGAATAACCAATGGCGTCCCTAACCCTGCCCAGGCCAAGCCGGAAGGGTAACCCTGCTAACGACGTCGATCTCAAAACCTGCTTAAACAAAAGGGGTGCCGACAAAGGGCAAAGGAAAAAGAAGGAGCGTCAGTACTGAGGCCAGTACACGGCGAGACTAGAATTCGGCGGTCCTCGCCTACATAGGTATGGTGGACTGAGCGGCAGCGGCAGCATGCACTGAACAACCTATAGAGACTCGATACAACTGGCGGTTATCGGAGAGGGGGAAGAATGACCTATTCGGATCCAACCTGAAGCGAACACCAAACATACCCATCCTGGTGTTTCCCCCTCGAGACCAAACGAGGAAGTCAACCGAGGAACTCACACAGTTGGCAATTTTATTTGTTCGGTTATCGTTGCAGCAATTACTAGTCAGGTATAGATAATCATCCTGATAAAATAAGCAGTGGGCACTTTTAGTTAACCATTCCGTGATAGTTGCGACACTTACTAGTCAGCTACAATTAACATGAGATAACCCAAAACCCAGCAGTTGTTGGTACTTTTATTCAGCCATTCCGTTGTAGTTGCAATACTTACTAGTCAGGTACAATGGTCGCAAGCGACACTCCAAACAAGCAATTGTGGGCAGTATTAATTAGCCATTCCATTATAGTGAAGCTGATTACTAGTCATTATAAAGTCAGATTTATAGCAATAAACTTTAGTTATGCTTGTCTATGGTCGAGATACTGTGCTCCAAGTCGTCCATAACCGCGGACACGGCTTTCAGAAAGTTTTACCCGGCCGGGGTGCACCAATAGCAACACACACTCGATCAACCTCGGAAAAACCAAATCAAAACCCAACGAGGCCTTCACGACAAAGCAATCACAGGATTCAGAAATATTTCAGGGGGCCACCCCTTAAAGTAGACCCGCAACGAAGTTAGCTGACTTCGAGACGGCCTCAAGGTTTGTGGGGCCGGCTGTAAACGACTGGGAACCCGAAAGTGTGGCTGGGCTTGTCGATACCGCGAAAACGGGTCACAATTCCTAAACAGTACAGTGTGCTCCTCGCACAATCGTAAATACAGAAGTAGCATGGCATAAGTACAGGATAGTAAATAAAACCTCAAACTAGTTTGTGGCCCCAAGAAATAAGACTGAATCAAGCTCTGGCTCAGGGGGGTTCCATATACCTCCCGGATGTGGATAGCGCGATAAATCAAGGAACAGGTATCAAGTACTCGGGGTCCTACGGGACACAAGTGGGCGTTCGGAAACCAAATATTTTCTATCACCCACCGATGCCTCTGCTTATTTCAATTTTAGTTGTTAAACAGGAATTAAAGTGAACGAAAAGTAAAGCTATGATCATCTCCAACATCAAACATGCGGCAATACATCAACAACTGAGGCACTTGACGACACGCAACAGCACTTGAGCAAGCGACTACGACGCGCAAGTTCAACTATCTACCAAACAACAGGTAATAGGATGTGTCCAAGGCAATATAAGGCTGCAAGTAATATCAAGGGTACGGAAACTAGAGCATCGCAACACAGATAGCAATAGATCAACAGGAGGGAATAAATACTATAAAAGTAAGATAGGTAGAAAGGGGGAGATGCTCGCCTGAAAACATTGCCGAAGGTTCCACCGAAGATCGGGGCGAAGCTCACATCAACTCAACGGCCTTATCCGCGAAGAAACAAAACACTAGAATAAACACCGGATGCAATATTTAATACTACGGCAAAAGATCGGCATGATGCATGCATGATGTATGGCATGGCAAAGATGCGATGCAATTAGGTCATATTAAGCGGAACCGGGGTCCCGACAATTAATTAGATGGTTCATGTTATTTAGAACCCCCGCAATTTAAATGTTGTTTTAACATGGCAAAATATATCACCGGTTCGCTACACCAATTTAAATGAGGCCAATATGAGACTAGATTTGCCCGCATATGGACCCCATATTTAATTATTAGGTGAATCGGCATAAGGCCCCCAAACCACACCAATATGCATGCAAGAATGACAATTTAATATGCAACAATTATATATCATTCAATAAAATAAAGTCTCGGGTTCGGGTTCACACATTAGGGTTCGACGAACTTGGGGTTCCGGGGTTCGGGGTTGGTCTCAGGGTTCAGGGCTCGACGGCTCGGTCTCGGCGGAAACGTTCTCGGGTAGCGGAGTAGATCTAGGCGTCCCGGAAGGAAGCACTTGGTCTGGCGTCAGGGCGCATCGGATTCTTCCGGGTCGATGGCGTTCTTGTCGTCGTGAAGAACTTGTCGGGTCCGCGGGTCAGGTCGGACTTGGCGTCCGGGGTGAAGTGCTTGTCGTTCCATGACGATCTTGGCGGCTCGGGGGGTGCGAGGAAGCGGAACGGTCTTCAGATTCCGTCAGGGAGATCATGGCGTCGGTGAGGTTGATCTTGTCGGTTCCACGGTTTCAGTTGTCGGTGTCGGACTTGGGTCTCGGCACTGGGAGATCTTGGTGTTCCGTGACGGAGAACTTGGTTTTCGGGGTAGGCGATCTGGGATTGGCGTCGGTATCCTTCGAGTCACGCCTTATACAACCTTCGAATGTGTCGGCCTTGGGTTGGCCTCGTTGACGAGAAGATCATGTCCAAAACTACCCGAAGATCAGAGCAACCAAAAAAATAGATGGCCACACGACATACACATCCTCACTTTGCTACTGGAACAAAAACAATGCGCCAACGTGGCCCTTGGCGGCAGCAGACTTCCAGGATGGCAGCGGCATGGCGAGCTTGGGCGGAGGCACGCAGCGGAAGGTGCGGCACGGCCGGGCTCACGCAGACGACGGCGAAGGGCTGGCCGGCGAGGGTGACGCAGCCAGGGCCCTACAGCAGCGCCGCTGTCGAACGACGGGCCCGCAAAGATGGTGGGGGCCGCGGGGAGGACTCGAGGCGGCACTGCCCGGGCTCGGAGGGGACGGGGTCGGGCTGCTCGCGGCCCTCGACGGCGGGGCAGAGGACGTAGCCGCCGGTCAGGGGGGCGGAGGTTGGGGTCGCTGCCGAGGCGAGGAAGACGAACGGGGCGGAGGTGGTTCGCGCGCGGCGACGAGGAGGCCGAGGGGGGGCGCGCCGGCGGAGCCCTGGGCAGGGCTCGGGTGGTTGACGGCGCCGGAGGGAGGAGGAGAGGAGAACGGGGGCGAGCGCAGCGGACGGAGAAGGCCACGGGCGGCGGGGAGGAAGGTCGGCGGGTGGGCGCGTCGGTGGGGTGAGGCGGGGCGAAGGCGGACGGCCGGCGGCGAGGGGGATGAAGCTCGGTCCGGGGGCGAGCGGGGCGGCGCCATGGCCGGGAGGGGCGGAGGCGGCCAGGCGCGCGGGGGCGGCCGCGGAAGGAAGAGGAAGAAGGGGGGCGGGGCAGGTGAGCCGGGTTCGCGAGGTGGCGAGGGGGTGCGGCGGCGGCGACGGAAGCCAGAGAGGAGGGCGGCTGGCTCGCAGGGAGAGAGAGGGCCGGAGGTGGAAGAAGGGGAGAAAGGAGAGACGTGGGGCGCGGGGGCTGGTGGCGTGGGGATCGTGGCGGGACAGGTGGTGGGTCCCAGGGGACAGGAACAGGGAGAGAGAGTGGAGAGAGGAGCGGCCGGTTTGGGGTGTGTGTGTGGGGTTGGGGAGTGGGGTGAGAGAGAGAGGGAGGCCAAGTGGCAGCATCTGATTGGGTGGGGGGAGAGGAGAGGTGAGGTGGCGCGACGGGGTTGGCCGGGGTGATGTGGCCAGAGGGATGGGTAGATAGGTTGGTAGGAAAAGAAAACGGGGTGGACCGATTTAATCTGGGGTGGTCGTTCGGGTCGATTCGGCCCGTTCGACTGCCCCACTAAAAATAATTCAAACTTTTATTTAATTTGCAATGAACTTTTGCAAATAGTTTTTAGACAAACAAAGTATCCGGCAGCACCCGGGGTTTTGTGTTTGAACAAAGTCGGGGCGTTTAGAAAACAAAACTGGGTTTTTCCGAAATAGTTTTATGCGAGCAAACTGCAAGATGATGACGATGCTCAAATGCAATGTGGCATGATGACATGAGCATGCGGTCACGATGATGCAATGCACAAAAACAACGCGATTTTCTAGTAGTGGTTTTGCGGGATGCCACAAATTTATTAGTACAACTCGAGGGAGGTTCAGCAATGGCGATCAAGGGAACAGGTCAACGTTCATCGCCTTCTTCTACTTCTTCATGTTTCCTTCTTCTTTTTTCCATTTCCATCTTCATCTTCTCAAACACGTGTGTTAAGTCCGTCATCCCACACTGCATGTGCTCACTCCATCATCTTATTATTCCAAGCTTTATTAGTGGATTATTTGAAAACATGGCTAGTCTTAACGTCATAAGAAATTACATTTGTTCATTTCACACATGGTCATCATGACGCCATCCTAATAAAATATAGTTGTGTAGAATGCAACATGATAAAACTAACTTAACTTTGATGGGGAAATGGTGGAATAACTACTAGTCAAGGGTTTTGCATTTGTTTTTTAGTGCAGCAAATGCCCTCTCGATCGTGACTCTCAGGATAAAGTGTCTGGGATTGAACAACTCCATGGAATTCCGTAGCCTATTCTTTCAAATGAACTCGTTAAGATGGCACCCGACTGTCCTGAAGGGTGGTAGAATTCCAGGCTAACATGCATATCCAACATCTTCTAGGTAGAACTTACGTTCAGAAATTTGTATCTCATCACCTATAAACAAGCTTTCAGTATGAATACTTGCATCACGGGTTGATCCTTCCCAACCAGCTGGCACATATGTGCACTTGAGATCGAAATAACTGTAGCAAGCATGTTCCACATGGTGTAGTGCTTCCTTCCTCTCTATGTTGCAGGCTGTGATTTTGGCACTCTAACAGTCACATGAGCTCATCGATTGCAGCAATACAACCCTGTGATGACAAACAAACAATCATGTTTATGGTCTTGTGATGAAATGAAAATATAGTATTAGTGATCATCCTGAAATATGGATACTATCTCATGTTGGTTCGTATCTTTCTTGGTGTTCGACATGTTGGTGGCTTGATCAATTGTCTTAGTTCCCCAATTGCAAATAAGACTTGCTTGAAATAGCGGAGTATTATCTCTATGGATCTGCTGAATGTGTTGTGGATCACTCTGAATCTCTGGTTATGATCTACAACATGAAGAGACATAACAACTTTCTCTTTCACAGAGGTGTGTATGCTATCTTCCGCAATCATGTCTCCCTAAACCTTTGACAAGTTCATAGAAGGGGGCCCTTCTCATCCAAAATATTTGGAGTGTATCTACATCGTTCGAGTTGTAAATGTAGTTGAGATTTACAATCCTCTTCCGATCTCAGACAAGTATAGGACCATGTGTCAATGATGGATTGGTAGCGGGCCTAACCACTCTCTTGTTGATTAGTACGATACAGGCTTGAATCACAACTATGAATGTTGTTGCCCGATTGATAAGATTCATATGGTCGACCTATTCAATTTGATCTAGCATTGGTAGAGGCTCAACCGATCTTAAAGGCTGTCCATTAACAGTAGACAAAAAGTAGGGATGAAGATGGTAGTTTACCTCCTTCATGGCAAAGAGGGAGACTAGCCAGGAATCGAACATAAAGAAGATCTCATATAATATAATCGATGAAGACTCCGTGGTGGATCTCGTGCTGGAGATGAAAGGGAGTTGTTGCTCGGAGAGACAAGGACGACTGTCCTATGTTGGTGCTGAAGGACTTCTCTAGCGATTTAGATCTGCGTCCCCGACGTCGCTGTCGCTGTCGCTATCGAAAGGAAAAAAATATATTTTTGTTATTCTTTGCCGACAATTGACGTAATCGTTATCGATTTGTCGATCGAGCGATGTCGTCTTGTCCAAGCAGTCAACTTGACGCCCATTTCTGGCCATGGGTGGGCTCGTCGCTAACACACTAGTGGCATCCTGACTATAGTTTTAATTTGGCCGCTTACCTATTACATTATGCCATTTGCCATCTTCTGCTACGGGAGGTGGTTGGTTAACTAAGCACGAGCTGCCGAAGGTCACAGTGGGGGCAGCGACGCTTCCATAAAAGCCAAGGTACGTACGGTACGGCGTTTCAGCGACATCTGACTGTTCCTTTTCGGCGAGGCGTGAAAATTAGGGGGAAAAACTCTGTAGTACTGCGAATGTCGAAGTGAGTGCGCTGGTCAATCGTGAGCGAGTGCGGGAAAGTGCGAGCTGAAAAAGATCGCCATCTTGGAGTACTTCTAGCTGCGGACATGGATGGGTTGCCCACAACAGCAGAAACTTTCTAACGAGTCTTGCAAAGAAACAGATCGAACAAGCATCGTGGCATTAATTAATTGCCTCCATGTTTCCTCAACGCTTCGAAGCGCGAAAGAAGAACGGAGCATGCATCTATGCAACGCGATGCCTGCCTGGGAAGGGATGGGGCACGCCCAAGACCAAGGGCTGGCTGGACCATGCATTGTCGGCTTGCCTTGCCAGCTCTCGGTCCCTGTACGTACGTACTCCTACTAGTACTACCTCAGAAATAATTCTCCGGTTCTCCGGCTGGCCGCACAGTGGCACGGCACCGACAACATCCGCCTATCGATCTGTTCTCTGCATTTGGCCGTTGCTAGGGCCTCTTTGGTTTTGTTAGATTTGAAAAATATCGGAATAGAAAAATGAGATGTCATTAGAGTGTGAGGCTGTTTGTTTGGTCACACCAGATGAAAACACATATTTACGCAGCTAATACTCACTCCGTCGAAAAATAAGTGATTTCGAATTGTCTAGCATATAGTATATGGATGCATCTTAGTGTATACATACATGTAAATCTATACAAAGATAAGTCATTTATTTGTGGCTAGAAATCCTATCGAATGCTAGGTAAAAAACTTTTGCAGGATTCCCTTATTATTATTATTTGAATTAAAATTCCCTTATTATTGCTCGTCCTTTAGCGCAGCAAAATAGTTTCATCCTCATTTTTTTGTCGACCAGATGGGTCAGAAACAGCGCTCAGCGCGTTGTCAGAATGTCAGGTCGATTTTTTTGCCGTGTGCTCCTCCGTATCTACCAAGTGCAGGCGCAGCACGGTAGATGCGGCCAAGAATGCCCGTGCCGGCATCAAATCTACTGACGCAGTAGCAGACGCGACCGGGGAGCGTGCCGTTCGTGCGTGCAGGGGCGAGCGGTCACGGATCTGTTTAGGGCAGGGAGGAGGATCGAGCGCTAGACGGCCAAAACGGAACAGCTCGGATGTTTTAAAGACACGGGCGTCAATGTCCAACAGTAGGTTGGGTGATTGACACGATATATCCATGCCAACATGTGGGATGTGGCCAAGATTGCACCAACGCGTTGATGTATGCTTTACACTTGGCAGCTGCAGTTGGATCTGGGCCAAACACACGGGACGTTACCCCCACTTGCCGATCGCGAATAAACTCAACAGCTTTACAACGAACGCCTTTCGCTAATTTGGCCACTCGCCAGTAACGAGGTAGCAGTGGATGAAATCGGAGTAAATAAAGCAAGTGAGCAAAAGAGCAATTAGGAGCCACGAACATTCATCTTTATTTTCTTTTCCGATTGACCGCACGGTCATCTTACTATGGGTGGCAGTGAAGCAGTTCAACATCACCGCAACAAAAACTGTGATCCCTATTTGATAGTTAGTATTTCCTCATACCAATATTAGTTGACTTAGATTTGTGAAAATTTGGTTAAACCTATAGTGTCTAAATTCATCTAAACAACGCTATGGCGCCACCGAAACGACGTGGACAGACCTCTGGAGGACTGACAGCAGGGCTTTTCCGCGACTGTCTTGGGCAGGTGGATAGGTGGAGATGCCGCGAGTAGTTGCTTAGGTTGCGTGTGCTGTCCTTGCAACGGTGTGGAGTTGCACCTTTGGCACCTGTGCCACGGTGCGTTGTAAAACTTGGCCTCTTGGCCCTCCTATGAAAACGATACATCTCCTAGGACGTATTCTTGAAAAAAAAATCATCTAAATTTAGGCAAATTTGAATTAACTAATATGGGTCGAAGGGAGTATCTATTTTCTTTTCTATTTAATTTTCTTGGCCCTCGCCGCTCCAGCTTCCCGCCCCATCCATGCCATTGCCCCATCATCATCGCCAAAGGTACCAAAGACGAAGAGGCTTAACAAGAGGCCGGAGGGGATATTCGTGAGGCTTCATAAGAGGTCGATGCCAAAGGTCATGTCAGAGGGAATGTTCGAATCGGTGTGGGCGGCTAAATGAATCCGGCGTAGGTACGCCACGGAGGAAACGTAATGGACGACACCAAGCCTTGAAGAAGAAGGTGACCATGGCGGTGGCGGTGGCGTAACCCAAGGGCTCAACACGGGCATCGTTGCCACCGAGGCCGGCGAAAGTGAAGGGAGCACCATCTCGACTTTCTATTCGAGGAGTGGGTCACCATCAACCCCGGGTTACTTCCAGCAAGAGCAGCTCTAACGGTGACCGTAAAAACACGAACTATAAACACCCGATAAATGCGGCTGTACTCGCAACTTATAGGTTCGGAGTCGGTCGCGGAGAATGGTGCCTATAAAACAAAACTGATAATTTAAAATTTTGCACTCGCGGCAAAATTCGATGACGAACACGGTTCAGATCATTACATATTCAACAAAATTAGGAATAAAAGCAGCGATTCTACAACTGCGTGTTACATAGAGGAGGTGCGCGACGGAGTTCTATAGAATTGGAGCTCCGACACAGAAGCTCCAAGACGTGGAGGCACGTCGTCGGGAGCTTCACTCCTCGGAGAGGTTGATTAGGTCGGCCATCTTGAGCTTGACGACGGTGGTACACGCTTCTTCGGGCCCTTTGGCCGGACGAACTTGGTGTGCGAGGCGTCGGCGACACGACGCGGAGGACGGTCATCACCGCCCCTACTCCGCCTACCCCGCAGCTACCTCTACACGAAGACATGGCCTCGATCTCACTCGGGTGCAGGAGCGATTGCTCGCCGGAGTTCAAGCTGGCAGCGGCGCTAGGGTTGGGAGTGGCGGAAAGAACAGGTTTGGATGGACCCCTACTCGTAGAAGCGTCCTCTATTTGTACATGTCGACGCGGGAGGTTAACGTGCCATTGTAAAGAAAAATTCGGACCAGACTGATTTACATGCTCCATTAGGACGGCGGATTTTGGTCTATAAATCCGCCAGAATTTTACACTTCCGGTGGTTTTACCGTTCCGTTCCATCAGATCTGTTGTAAGGCGCTGGCGTGACGCTACTATCAAGGTTCTTCCCCCGTCCATACAACGAGAGTGAGCATGGTATAGCTTCAATCCGAGCAAGGCATTTTTTCTGATCATCACCGATCGCCGCCATTTTGTGGGCATCGACTTCAATGATCCATGCGATGCTTCGCTGGCATCCCAACATGCTCGAAGGCACCATGGTTAGAGCGAGTTCACCAGCCGCAACTTGTTCAACGCTCCCGGCACAAACTTCTACAACGTGTTCGACGAAAGGCAAGCCGGCGACTTGGGGGCTTACTTTGCTAACTAAAAGCAAATGATTGCAAATACTGGGGTGAACTCCTATCTATCAAGAGGTGTGTTTTGGTGTTTCCTCCTCAAAATTAAGTTTGTATGGGCTAATTTTATTTCGAGTCCGTTGAAACCTATATCTAGACCATGTTAACTATGTATAGGTATACTCGGTCGAGTTGGGTATACTCCACATTTTCACCGGCGGATCCCACCTCCAGTAATCACGATCTATGTCTTTACATGCCAGGTTTAGAATTTTTTTAATGCTGCTATATACCCCTTCCGATTTTTGCCTCCTGCAGGCACGTGAGTATACGTGTATGGTGAGTATATCTCATGTATATTCATAATGTGTTTCATGTCGTGCTATAACCGTATTAATATAAAACATTAATACATGTGTGGTATGTAAACAAACCATGTCTTTAGTTACCTCTAGCGAATTAGCTCATTGGTTAAGCGATGATCTAAGGTTTCGAGATCATGGGTGATAGGTCAATTGACAATAAGATCATATCATTCGTTGAATGATGTGATAGACAAACACCCAAAGTAATATCACAATGAGATCTAGTTACTAAACGTTCATCATTGATGATAACACTAAAACATTACAACCTAATCCTTTGACTGTAAGATAATGCATAATCACTATTACTGGAGGGGTGATGGTATCAAGTATCAAGCTGTGAAAAGGTGATCATAAATGTGCCATTGGGTTTCATAAAGGGGATGGGTAGAGGAGTCTTTATCAAGACCAGGATTTGCCAATCCAAGTAACAGATAAATACACGTGGCCAACTCAGTGACGTTGAATTAACGAAGCTTTTTCTCAAAAAAAAGAATTAACGAAGCTTGCAAGCGTATGACTGGGTCATGGAATGCAACAGTACGTGAATGAGTAAACAAGCTCATCGATAACGACATCGAATGAAGGTATGGAGATATCGAAGATCAAATCTTAGATGACCTAGGTATCAAATGGCAAAGGGAGCGGGACACAAAGTTGGAGGTTCAAGCGATGAGATTCATGAATCCACAGGTGGTCATTATGGGCATCCAGGTCCCCGCAGATGATTATTGAGGCGAGAGGGGTCTCAGTCATATCCGAAGCATCTTCGAACTGAAGGGTGACATAGGGTGGGGATGCTTAGGGATATTGATACGTCCAAAACATATCTACTATCTCGAACACTTTTGCTATTGTTTCTCCTCTAAACGTGTGTGATTTGGATACAACTAACACGGACTGACGTTGTTTTCAGCAGAATTACCTTTGTGTCTTGTTTTTGTACAGAAAATCAACTATCAGGAAAAATCCCGGAAAATATGCCAAAAATTATATTTCACCAGAAGACCCACGGAGCCAGAAGACGAGACGGAGAAGGGGCCTGGGGGGCCCACACCCCTGCCAGGCGGGGGCGCACCTCTGGCCGCGCCTAGGGGGTGCAGCCACCCCAGGCACCCCTTCGGCCTCCCTCTGCGCCTATAAGTTGCCTCTCGACCTAAAAACCGAGGGGGTTCGATAGTTTTCTAGAAAGAGTTCTGTTCCGTCGCCGCCACCAGAAACCAAGATTTGGATCCAGAAAGTCCATTCTGGCACCCTGCCGGGACGGGGAATTTGAAGAGGATCATCGCCATCGTCATCACCAACGCATATCCATCAACCATCGATGTTTCCCTTATCATGAGTGAGTAATCCCCCGCTATAGGCTTGGGGATGGTAGGGATTGGATGAGTTCTATCATGTAATCGAATAAGATCTATTAGGACATAGTGTCTAGTATCTCCATTAGTGATATTTGACTTTGTTGCAACTTGTTGTGCTTAATTCTTGTCACTAGGGCCTGAGTGCCATGATCTCAGATCTGAACTTATTATTGAATCATTATGATAGTATTTTTTGTGAACTTATCTGCAAGTTGTGTACACATATCATTGTCCGGATCCAAAGACCCCGAAGTGACAGAAATTAGGACAACCGGAGGGGATGGCTGTGGTGTGAGGATCATATGTGTTCACGGAGTGTTAATGCTTTGCTCCGGTGCTCTATTAAAAGGAGCACCTTAATTGACAGTAGTTCCCTAGAGGCCCCGCTGCCACGGGCTGGCTGGACAGAAGATGTTGTGCAATTTCTCATTGCGAGCACGTATGACTATATTTGGAGCACATGCCTAGGATTGTTTAGTACTTGGATGCTTGTTATTATTTATCTACAATGCCCTAGATATTAAAGTTACATGTTTAGACTCGTCCATGCAACGCCCGTCCATCCATCCCTATGCCTGCCGCACTCGAATCCCACTGTATACTGTTACTGTTACTATTGCTCTTGTTCTGCTGTTGCTGTTGCTTTGCTGTTACTACTGATGAACTTCTGTGAGCAGGAACTATTTCCAGGTGCATCTGAATTGACAACTCAGTTCTTGCAAGTATTCTTTGGCTCCCCTTGTGTTGAATCAATAAATTGGGTAATACTACCCGCGAAGACTGTTGCGATCCCCTACACTTGTGGGTCATCAAGACTATTTTCTGGCGCCGTTACCGGGGATCATGGCTTTATTTGAAAGTTCACTTGGATCTATTATTGTTCACTACTACTCCGTTCATCATGGGTAAGTCTCGTGATGGAAAGTTCCCTATTTTACCATCCACTACAAGAATAGGTACAATCCTAAACACCTCTGTTGCTCTTGATTCACCGCCTGTTATAAGTAAGCTTGTCACACCACCACCAAATACTCATGCTACATACACTTCTACTACTGCAGAATCTGAAACTGCTTTTGATGCTCATGATGTTACTTCTAATGTGCTTGATGCGAGTGGTTCATTAGGGAGAAGAAGAGAAATTGCCTGAGTCATGGACAAGGTTCTGTGCCTTGATTCATGCACATCCTAGATATCCATTGCCTAAGAATGAGCTTCTTGATATTTATTATAATGGAATAACTGATGATTCTAGGACATACCTAGATAGCTTTGCTGATTGTGTTTTCAGGAAAAAAACTCCTACATGTGTTGAAGAATTAATGGCTAACATAAGCAAGAATTATGATGATTGGACTTCAACTGAGCTAAATACACCTGAGCCTATTAATCCTGAACCAATTGCGCTTGAACCAGTTCCAACACCAAAGAAGAGGAGAGTTATAGCATTAAATGATGAAGTGATGAAAGAAGCTAAGAAATGTCTAACGGAGAAAAGGTATTAGAGCTGTAGATGTGAAGAATTTACCTCCTATAGAAGAATTATGCAAGCCAATTCCCCACACATCTACTATTAGGGTACACTCTCTCCAACACTCTGATGAAGGTGATATTCCTTATGGTAAGCCTCCTAATCAATGTTTAGAGGAACTTGACATTTTTATTGTTAAACAAGGTAATTTTAATAAACAAGTTCTGAATCATTTATTGGAAAACTCTAGAGCTATCAATGAGTTGAAAGATATTGTGGAAAGAACTTCTAATGATATTAAAATGCTTTGTAAACACTTTCAAATGGTTCAAAACCAACTAGATCAACTTGCTAAGGTACAAAAGGATATGCTAGTTAATGCCTCAGGAGATAAACATGCTTATGGAATTAGAACTAGGAGCGGTATAGCTACTCAAGATCCTTTATATCCTGAAGGACACCCTAAAAGAATTGAGCAGGATTATCAACAAGGTGAAAGTAGTGTAGTCCTTATAAGATAAAGAAAAAGAAACATAAGATAGTTGAGGAACCACTTGAACCTGCTGTAGATCCTAATAGTATATCTGTCTCTGATGCTGAAACTGAGAGTGGTAATAATAATGATGCTCCTGATAAGGAGGAACTTGAGGAAGAACTTGAGAAGCACACTAATAACACTAGGTACACAAAGGAAGATTTTATTGCTAATAAACATGGTAAAGAGAGAACCTTGGGTACAAAAACCTATGCCTTTTCCAGGTAAGAAACACAATTCAAAGGAGGAAGAACACTACAACAAGTTTTGTGAGTGGATGAAACCTTTATTTTTGCAAATTACTTTGACTGATGCTATTAAGTTGCCTCCTTATTCAAAGTATATGAAGGATATTGTCTCTAATAAAAGGAAGATTCCTAATGAGGAGATTTCTACTTTGCTTGCTAATTATTCCTTCAATGGTAAGGTTCCAAAGAAACTTGATAATCCAGGTATACCAACTATTCCTTGCTCCATTAAGAATAATTATGTCAGAACTGCTTTATGTGATTTGGGAGCTGGAGTTAGTGTTATGCCTTTTTCTCTCTACAAGAGACTCCAGCTAAAAAAGTTGATACCAATTGATATATCTTTGCAAATGGCTGATAAGTCAACTACTATTCCGGTTGGTATATGTGAGGATGTTCCTGTTCAAGTGGCTCATAATTGCTTGGTTTTGACTGATTTTGTTGTGCTTGAGAATCCTGAAGATGATAATATGTCTATTATTCTTGGGAGACCTTTTCTTAATACTGCAGGTGTTGTCATTAATTGTAATCAAGGAAAAGTAACATTTAATAATGATGACAAAGAGCACACTGTTTATGTACCCAAGAAGGTTGTTAAGAGCTATTGCCTGAATTCCATTGAAAATGTTGAGAGCATAAAGGTTGGAGAAATATATTGTCCCATTCCACAGGAAAATTTTGAAACTATTATGATTGGGACCATTGCTATCAAGTCTGAGGTAACATAATCACCTTGTGGAATGCAAAGTTTTGTTTCATATAAGATTGTTTTGGTAACGAGACTTGATCAACCTTGTTAACAAAAGGATTTTTGTGAACAGAATAATGTTTTCACTCTGGTTATACTTGCTTTCTTTTACTTTTCTCTTTCCTAGTCTTTGCCTTTCTTTTGCTAGCTTTGGTTTTGTTAGTTGTTTGCTTGTTAATTTGTCTTAGAGCTTCTGTAGTTTGGCTTTTGGTTTGCTTTTGCTTCTTCTGAAAAAACTGTTTCTGCGAGAAAATGAATTTTCATACCCTGAAAATTGGCCAAAAATAAAGTTTTCCGAAAAATCCTAGAAAATTTAAAATATTTTTTTCCACGAAAAAGGGGTAGAGGGACACCTGAAGTGACCCGGGGGGCCACCCCAGGCCACAACACCCATGGTAGGCGCGGCATACCTGTGGTTGGCCCCTTCAAGGTGCCCCCTCACAACCATCTTCTTTCTCTCTGCCGAAAAACACTGGAAAACTTGCTCAAGCTCGAGTTCTTGCTGTTCTTTCTCGCGATTTTCGATCTCCTTGATCAGCCCATATTTGCTGCTGATTTTTGGAGGGATTGCTCCTTGGTATCTGCCTCCTCCACTTGTCCAATTAGATTTGTGATTATTAGATTGTATCTTGAGTATTTTGCTGCTATAGGTGACAGGTTGTGTGAGCTTGCATGCTTGTTCTATGCTTAGAGATTTCATTTTAATGCATGTGTAGCCCTCTAGCAAGTTCCTATAGTAGTTTCTCATTATTTATCAACTTGGAAATCACTTGGTTTGATGCTTGTCTAAAAATTTCAGAATAGAGTGGTCATGGACAACCACACATTTGGAGAGTTATTTGAGAGTGATGCACCTAGAAGGGCAAGGATTTCAAGATCATCCACCCGTGCTAGGCCCTCATACAATGACGATCTCATCACTCCGCGATTCGGTGATGAGGGAGATGAGGGGGATGCGCACCCCTCAGCTTTTCCTTACCAAACCTTCTTGCAGGCTGTTGGGATTCTTGATAATTTTATGACCTTGGTTCGGAGGGCTAGTCTAACAAGTCTTATGCAGGATGAGAGCGTGCAATATGCTACGCTCACTAAAACATTTGCGGAGAGCTTATCCTTTACTAACAGCATGTTTAGTCCAGATGTTTCTTTCAAAGTTTATGGAAGGTCTTACCATATGACATTGAAGAAATTTTGTGAGGCTCTGGGACTTGGTACAGCTGGGTCAGCAAAGAAGATTCCAGCTCAACCCGCTGATTTGTTGGAGCTCTACCGCGGGATAACTAATGATGATAACCGTAGAGCTCAACGGGGAAAGATAAGAAACATTCAGCTTCCAGCCATCAAGTACTTCACTTATTATCTTGCCACCAGTGTTCTTGGTAGGGAGAACGCCAGTAATATTTCCAGCTATTATTTGACTTTCTTAGCCGCCGCGCTCAACAATGATACCAAGTACAATCTTGGTTCTCTCATTGCTCATTGTTTAACTGCTAAGGGACCCATTTATGGGGGAATTATTGCTATGCGTGTTGCTACTTCCTTGGACATTGCTGTTGATCCAAATGATACAGTTTTGGCTCCTCAGAGGCTTGATCTTGCTACCATGAAGGCGCACCACTTTGTCACTTATGGCTCTACCCTTGATAACTTGGTCTATAAAATGCTGTTTATTGACGGGGAAGAGAGAGAGAGATCCCTCTCCCTCAAACCACTTTGTTCAGTATTTCTCAGGGATCTTTGTCACGCTCCAAGGAGGAGATGGATGACAAGCTGTGCTCTCTCAGTTTCTATGGACACATTTAGGAGGAAGCACCCTCGTATGACCCTGCTGTACACTACACTAGAGAGTCCTCGAGCTCGTACCAGGACGAGGGAGCCTCCTTGTCGTACTACGGAGGTGCATCTACTTGGGCACCATGGGATTGAGCCCCACTTAGGCCAAAAGCCTAAGCTTGGGGGAGGTATACCGACATCACACTCATCTATATATCATGTTCGGTCGGTTCTTTGTATATCCATTGTTTCACTTTCTTTTTGGTTCTTGTTGCTTCTTTCTCAAAAACACAAAAATACCAAAAATATTTTTGCTGTTTCTCTTGGTTTGTTTCTTTGTTTATTTGCTTTGGTTTGCCTTAAAAGAAAAATCCAAAAGATTTTGCTTTGCTTGGTTTGTTTTTACTTTGCTTGTTTTTGCTTTGTTGGCTTCTTTAAAAAATCGAAAACACCAAAAATATTTGTTGTTCTTCTTTGGTTTTGTGAGTTATTTGCAGGGTTCAGCCATCCTCAGTGGATTTTGGGTTGCATGTTATTATTCAAGTCACACAAGTGAAGGGAAATAATGAAGATTAAGACAACTCGAGGTATGGTAAGAGGCTGGTAACGAACTCTATTTGTTTTCATTTTTGTACATATACTCATCATTGTGAGCATGCTTAGTCTGTTCATGGTAAGGAGTGTGTTACTGATGGATGCTTAGTAGTTCTTGCTTGTCTATAATTAGCTCCAGCTTTCTAATAGTTTGTAGCATGTCATATGAATGTTTGCTTGCATTGTTTCAATCATATTTTGGTATGATATTGTGGTATCCTCCTCTGGAAGTTTCATTTGAGTCGACTTGGCACATGCTCATGCATGCATATAACTAAACAATAGTCAGTAAGCCTCGATGATTTATTTTGCCTTAGAATTCTTGTATCACTTTCATGCCATAATTAGTCCTGTTTTGTTACAAGCATGATTATGACAATTATTGCTCTCTCGTTTGTCGCTCCCTCTCTACTGCTAGCCTTCACTTGCACTGAGTATGAGCTCTACCTGTGCTTCCAACTCCCCAAAACCAATATTGCCAATTGTGTCCACCATACCTACCTATTAGCATCATTTGCTATTTCAGTGCATATTCTATATGCCTTGTTTTCCTCCAAATAAAATGTTTGTCTGTTTTGAGAAAGTTAGTTAGTAAAGCTCTCACGAACTTGATGGCACACTTTATTCCTTGCAATTAATAATCTTGAACCATTGTGACCTGTCCATGAAAGTTATATGCTTGCAAATTATATGCTGGGAGTCAGCAGAACCGTGTTGCCACGGGGAACGCATTCAACATTTTTTGGATATCTTATCCAGTTGATACTTTGCTCTTTTGTTAGCGGATGTCGACGGTGTGAAATAAAAGGGGAGCTTGTCAGTTCATGGAGTATATATATTGTGTTAGAGAAACGCCTGGGCCGCTAGCCTGAGCCATGCCTAATCATGGTGGAAACTTGCAGCACCACCATAATGAGCATTCTGTGAAGCATCCTCAATAAAATCTATGCACATAGTAAATAAAAAGATCGCTGAGATGATCATTGTCTGCTTGCCTTGTCATTTTGATCTCGGGATAGCTCATGTATCATGTGCAAGGGGTACCCCGTTGGCGGTTCTCTATGATATGCATGTATGTACAATGACAAGAACTTGCAGGTGACCAAAGTTGAGTAGCATGCAGAGCGTCCCTCGTACTCAAGGGACATTGGATTTCCAGTTTATGGTCTGTCAAGCATATAACTCAGATTGAACCTCACTTTCACCTTAACCACATGAAGATGCCTATGATAGGGGCAATGAGAGCTCAAAGCTAATGAGTACCTTCCTTTCAGCATTAGGAAGCCTTTCAAACTTTTCAAAACCATTTTCACAACCTTGTTAAGTCACCACTTATTCTATGAGCCCTTCTTGAGAGCATAGTTGTCATTCTTGTGTTTGTTCCAAAACTTGGTTAATTATGTCATGGCTTTGATGCTTGTATCTCTGATATCTTTACTTCTAATGTTCACTTGAACTTCAGAGGTGCCTCGGCATCTATATTGTGCCTCTACAAACAAAGGCAAGCGAGATACCACTCTATCATACCTTACTATGAGCATTGCAATGTTGCTTATCTTTATGTTCCCTGCTACTTATTATTATTGAGTTGGTTTCTCTTGATTATTGAGTAGACTTGGTTGCATGCTTCTTATTATGAATGGTTTAAGCATCTACTCATGTGCTGAGAATATATACATCATATGAAGCAAATGTGTTCGTGAAAGTTCTTTTATCGCACTCAGTTTTCAACTGAATTACTTGAGGACAAGCAATAAGCTAAGCTTGGGGGGAGTTGATACGTCCAAAACGTATCCACTTTCTCGAACACTTTTGCTATTGTTTCTCCTCTAAACTTGTGTTGATTTGGATACAACTAACACGGACTCACGCTGTTTTCAGCAGAATTACCTTGGTGTCTTGTTTTTATGCAGAAAATCAAGTATCAGGAAGAATCCCGGAAAATATGCCAAAAATTATATTTCACCAGAAGACCCACAGAGCCAGAAGACGAGACGGAGAAGGGGCCTGGGGGGCCCACACCCCTACCAGGCGCGGGCTCAGCTCTGGCCGCGCCTAGGGGGTGCAGCCACCCCAGGCACCCCTTCGGCCTCCCTCTGCGCCTATAAGTTTCCTCTCGACCTAAAAAACGAGGGGGGTTCGATAGTTTTCCAGAAAGATTTCCGCTCCGCCTTCGCCACCAGAAACCAAGATTCGGATCCAGAAACTCCGTTTTGGCACCCTGCCGGGACGGGAAATTTGGAGAGGATCATCGCCATCGTCATCACCAACACATCTCCATCAACCATCGATGTTTCCCTCATTCATGAGTGAGTAATCCCCCGCTGTAGTATTGAGAATGGTAGGGATTGGATGAGTTCTATCATGTAATCGAATAAGATCTGTTAGGACATAGTGCCTAGTATCTCTATTAGTGCTATTTGACTTTGTTGCAACTTGTTGTGCTTAATGTTTGTCACTAGTGTCCGAGTGTCATGATCTCAGATCTGAACTTATTATTGAATCATTATGATAGTATTATTTGTGATCTTATCTGCAAGTTGTTTACACGTATCATTATCCGGATCCAAAGGCCCCGAAGTGATAAAAATTGGGACAACCGGAGGGGATGACTGTGGTGTGAGGATCACATGTATTCACGGAGTGTTAATGCTTTGCTCTGGTGCTCTATTAAAAGGAGCACCTTAATTGCCAGTAGTTCCCTAGAGGCCCTGCTGCCACTGGCTGGCAAGACAGAAGATGTTGTGTAATTTCTCATTGCGAGCACGTATGACTATATTTGGAGCACATGCCTAGGATTATTTAGTACTTGGATGCTTGTTATTATTTATCTGCAATGCCCTAGATCTTGAAGTTATATGTTTAGACTCGTCCATGCAACGCCCGTCCATCCATCCCTATGCCTACCGCACTCGAATCCCACTGTTTACTGTTACTGTTACTATTGCTACTGTTCTGCTGTTGCTGTTGATTTGCTGTTGCTACTATCAAACTGTTGGTACTGATAAAGTTCTGTGAGTAAGAACTATTTCCAGGTGCAGCTGAATTGATAACTCAGTTGTTAAGGCTTGGAAGTATTCTTTGGCTCCCCTTGTGTCGAATCAATAAATTGGGTAATACTACCCGCGAAGACTGTTGCGATCTCCTACACTTGTGAGTCATCAGATATAACCGACACCGCATGAGAAATGAGAGAGATAAACCGGAAAGGTTTCAGGAAACACCCGATGTTGATCGGAGGGATCCAAAGTGAAAGATATAATAGTATATGTATTTTATATATTAATTGGTTGAATTAATATTAAAAAAATATTTATTTATTTATTTTTGGACAGCCTATACCTATTGGGCCATTCCCCAGAGGGAAGAGCCCATTGGGCAAGGCGCCTAGGAGAGGAGGGGGCCATGCACCTGGCTCCTAGGTCCCCGCCCCACGTGGGGACCACCTAGGGCCGGTGGCTGCCCTAGGGCAGCGGCGGCTGTGGGAGTCCCCACCCCTTCCCTAGGGTTTGCCCCTCCCACCTCCCTCCTATAAATAGAGGGGTTCCCCCCTCCCCTCTATGCACAACAAGTTCTCCTCTCTCTATATTCCCTAGAGCCCCTCTCTCCACCAAGATTGGATCTAGCTCTTGTGTGAATTTGTTCTCCACCTTCGCACTACCATCGTGTGAAGGATGGTCCGGCTTTCATCTTCCTCCGCTGCTCGGCTGGATCGGAGCCCGGGAGACGTCACTATACCGGACGTGTGTAGATCTTCGAGGCGCACAACTTGGGGCGATACTCGTCTTCATCGCTATACGCCTACCTGCATAAAGCGTGCCACGGTCTTCAAGGGTATGAACACCGTCCCCCTCTCCATTACTTATGAGTACACAGAATAGATGATGATGATATATTCTATAAATATGATGATTCTAGTTGTCTCAGCTCGAAGGAAATGCGACCGAGAGATGGAAGGCAACCAAAAAGGAAGGTTCAGTTCGGATAGACAGAAGTTCTGAAATTGAAACGGACATGGTGTCCTCATACCAAGTCGGAATTAAGCAAATAAGTACTTGTTGGAAAGATAATTTCGAGAGATTTCCAACGGGTACTCGCACGTCTCCAGGTGCATTACTAGCTGGGTGCAACGACCAAAACAAGTCGACGGTTATTTTGTTTACAAATATAGTCCCTTTAAGTTAGGAAAGTAAGAGATATGTTTGGTTTTGACCCCAACTCTATGTTGTACGTCCAACATCCTTTATATAGGCTTGTAAATCGTGATTTTTAGTTTAGACCACATTAAAATAAACCCTAGATCCAGATTGTTTTGCTACGACAAACCTCTGAATTATTCTGCACTAATTCGTACCGATCTGGTGTGTTGCTACTATAATCTGAGTGTGATTAGTTATTCCATTGGGGATTAGCCAATTGCAAGTTTAAGTATGATCCATTGTTCCATTAGAAATTAGTAGATCGCAATACCGCTTCGTGGTTAGCGGCTACGTGCACAAGTGTGTGGAGTTGCGAATATCTAAAGAGCGGAGAGTTCTCAGATCATACAAGTTATCTTCATCATCTACATTGCCATCTACTCCAGCTCACCGAGAAGATCGGGCCACCCCTTATCAATATATCTTGGTTATCGTGTTCTTGTAGTAGGATTTTTTTGTTTACTGCTACGGAACCCTTCATTTAAGTGGTACTTATTTTCAGATATATTTACACAAGTATCTTGTATGACAATTCAGTTCTAGAATAGGTGAAGCTTTTGATTCACTATTCTTTTCGTATCAATACAATAAGACGAACGAATAAGGCGACTCTTTTGGTATTAAATCTAGTGATATTATTTGTACCAACTAGAGGTAAATGTTTTTCCTAGCTCAAAGGCGATGAGTAGTAGATCTAGGGGTGCCTAGAAAGAAAACAAGTCTTCTCATGGTCATGGTTGGAACTTAATCGAACAAGCGAAGAATTTACAAAGTGTTCCGTCTTGTTTGTTTACTACCTCGTCTAAACCAAAGCAAAAGGGTCCAAGTGACAGAAGGTAATTATAACAATTGGTTTTCAACGATATAAAATTTTGCTCGCACATACTGTGTCCAATATTTTGGAACAGAGGTGTCATATCTTGAAGTTAGATAGACGTATTAGAATATGCTTTAATAAACATGACAGTAATTTCTGCACAACAATATCCTGCACCCCAAAGAGTCACAAAGTAAGTAGTATAACACAGTCCAATAGCAAACCGGCCCTTCATCTAATTCTCTTGTGCATGTATTGTTGTGATTATATACTCTCTTTGTTTAAAAATATAAGATGTTTTAGATTTGTAAACTAAATGTATCTAAACATTTTTTAGTGTGTATGTTTATTTGAACCTACACACTAAAATGTGTCTAGATACATTAGCTTCACTAACTTAAAATATTTTATATTTCTAAATGGAGAGAGTATTTTTCAATCTAACTTATTTGGATTTTGAGGCACCCTGTCTCACTCCTGGACCACTGGCAATGTACGAATCAATAGATTTGATAGTGGTAGAATATATGTTAAGTAAACACTCGCACACAATAGCGCTGAAGTGGTATTATAGGAGTATTAATTACTCCGTGTGAAAGAATCGATAGTACTTCTTCCGTTCAGAAATAACTGACTTGAATTTGTTTAAATTTAAACGGATTTGCTAGTTCTCAGGCGTCTGAGAACTTCTTAAGTCTCAGTCGCCTCTTTCACCGTTTGATTTTCCTCGTGATTCGTGCTATATATGAGTTGCAACTCGGGTGTAATTGAGAATTTAATGAGTTGCAACAAGTTTGTAACTGAGAACTAGTACAAATCTTATGAGTTGCAACTAGGTTGCAACTGAGAATTAGCACAAATATTAGGATGACATCAACGACTTAAACATAACTAATTCTCAGGCGTCTAAGATCTAGGCACTCCTAAATTTAAATGTATTTTAATGTATAGATATAATATTTAAATCTAAACAAACATCAGTCAGTATTTCTGGACAAGTAGTAGCTTATTTGGATTCGGTGGCACCCTGTGTCACTCACTGGCCGCGTATGAATTAATAGCTTGATTAGAATACCACGTGACCATTACCTCATTTTTGTTCTTCCAATAAAAACCCTGGCTCGCTCGCTCGCCCCCCTCCCCACCCCCCCCGCGGGCGACGAGCAGCCGTCTCCCTGCGCCCCGCCTAAAAGCTTCTCCCTTCAATCTCTCCTGCCGCCGCCGCCGGCGTGGTCCACTGGGCGCTGCCCGGGCGGGGCTGACGGTGATCGGAGCGGCCTTTACCCGACGTGCGAAAGGGGGCGCGGGCCCTGGACGGCGGCGGTGTCTCTCGGCGGCGGCGGTCCTGCTCGGTGGCGTCGCTCCCGGGGGCGGGGTGGGCGGAGGCGCGGCGGAGCGGCCGGTTGGGCGGCTGGGCGGCGCTGCCCTGCGTGCTTGCTTGTGCTGGCGGCAGGGCATCGAGGAGTTGCTGCCATGGTGTGCATCTTGGCCCAGATCTAGGCCCATATGGGCCCCATCTGGGTTGGGATGGGCTTACCCCGGCGTGCTCCTGTGCGGCTCCCTCGAGGTAGAGGAGGGGCGGTTGAGGATCTGGGTTGGTGGTGGCGTTCGCGGCTGCCCTTGCTGCAACGTGGCGACGGGGGCTTTGCGGGCCCATCTGGGCTCGGCCGGGCCCGAGACCTGGTGTGCCCCTGTTGCTGCATCCGATCGGCTACTGCCACGGCGGTGGAGGTAGTTCCCTCCCGCGCGGCTGCGATGCTACTACCCCGGTACCAATGCCCCCTTGCTCGGGACTCGAGGCCTCGTGTCGATGTCCACAGTGAGATGATGAAGATGGCGCCTTTTCCGTGGTGGCGCGTGCTGATTGGCGGTGGGTTGGGTGAAGCACTTCGAACCGTCCGGGATGGTGGTTCTTTGTGGGGTGGGCGAAATCCATGTCGGTCCTGGCTGGCACTGACGCGGTGACGCCTACGGGTGTTGCCTCTCCTTCCTGAAGGGCGTCGGGTACCTCCTCCCCACTCTTCTCCGTGTACCGGGGGAAACCCTAGGACTAGTCCGGGCATTAGCGTCGTTGTCGTCGCATCCCTTGCTGAAGGTACTGCTTGGTACACGACGGTTTGAAATGACAGGAGCGTGGTGGGACCTTTTTGGAGGGCGTAGCGATAGAGGGCCGTCTTCGCTTCATCGATCTGCCAATGTTGGTATTTGTTTTTTTTTAGTTCTTGTTCTTTTCGTTTGGGCTTGTCTGTGCTGTGGCCCTAGCATGTTCTTTGGGCGTTGTGCTGTCTGACCCAGCAGCGGTCTCACCGGTGTGCTTTATTTATAAAGCGGGACGAAAGTCTGATTCGATCAATCTTTATTACTCGGCTTAGTCGCAGAAGCCATTGTTGCACTTGTTATTGCACTGGTTGGAGCAGCTGCCGCAGTTCTTCTTGTCGGAGCGCAGATCCATGCAGTGACCGCCACAGCACGTCCGGCCGTGCTTGCACGCCTTGTTGCAGCCGCCGCAGTGTCCGTCGTTGGCGACGGTGTCCACGCACTGACCGCTGCAGCACGTCGGTCTGATGCTCCCCGGCGCGAGGCATGCTTCTGCCGACTTCTCCGAGCAGTCGTACGTCGGCAGAAGCAGGAAACGGCTCCTCCTTGCCGGGAGCGCTAGGCTGGCGCTCACCGCGGTGGCGGCGGCCAGCACCGTGAAGAAAAGGAGAGCGGCGTTCGCCATTGTGCAGAGAGGAAGTAATGGAGGTGTTTGCTGGCTTATTGGCTCGTGGCTCGGTTAAGAAGCTTAGCTCGATCGAGGATGTGTTTGTGTGGAGGGAATGTTTCTGAAGCTTGGTGCTATATATAGGAGAGAACACGGGAAGGAAATCAGCGGGATTAGCTCTACTCTCTTCAGGTTGACTTTTGATGGAGAGAAGACTTCAAGACCACGCGAAGAACACACTTTTGTTGGACACAAGTAAGCTAGGGTTTTCAGGTATAGTGTATGTGTGGAATATAGAGTTCAACAATATCAGTTGCAGGTTGATTAATCAACAAGAGTAAATTCGTAGCAATGTTCAGAAGTGAGAATGGCTGCAAGAGTGACGTAACTTTAAGGCAAAGGGAATAACACCCCCCACATAACCATGATTTTGGCGTAATTAGTGCACAAGATTCAGTGAACCAAATTATATATTGTTGTCTTCGCATGATAGATGTGTGCTGCGCCACCAGACGCTAATTAATTAATGGCATGATGCATGAACCTCCAATCGTGGCTGCGAGTGAAATGCACAAGGCGATGCCTTCCATTCTACACCCTCATATCACGCAGGAGAGTAGCACGTCTTAGAGTTTGAAGCACGCTCATATCTATCAATCCATCGTACTTAGCCAGGATTCAAAAGACGGACTATTAAAGAGGTACAAATTGTAAGGTCGGTCATTCCTCCATTGTCTTCTTTACTTAGTTTTATCTGAACTTTAGGTGTTTACTCCATGTAATTCGACTGTACCGAGTGTCCTCCAAGGACTCAATAAAAAATCATACACCCAGTCAAAAAGAAACTTTTTTCACAGGACATTCAGGGGAAAAAGCGCACACGTCCACCAACAACGAAACAAACGGTACCTACTAATCAGCGATATACGCTTTTTTTTTTAACTAAAATGGGGTCCCGAAAGACCCTGAAGCTGCCATTACTCATCAGTCGGTGGGTACAATATGCAGACAAGCCTCTTACAAGACGAAAATTGCAGAGAAGACCTGCGAATAAGCAAGGAGGACCCTAAAAAGAAAACTAGAAAAGTAATCAGGTCCTTCACTCCCTCACCATCGCTGAGCTCTCGCTGCCAGCCATCTTGAACCAGCCAGGGACGAACCACTTGGCCGGAGGAAGACGGGGAAGCCCGGAGCAGAGCTCCCAGTTGGCCTCCATCCTAGAGGTTGGATGCGCTCTATCGATGCGCGACTTGAGCCCTTCCTGGGCGAAGATGCCGGTGGCCCCAGAGGCCACCGCGCTGCTTGATCGTTGAGGCAGCAGAGCGGCTAGGTCGACAGCGGCTTCGCGGCTTTCCTTCTCTCCCCCTCCTCCTTGGCCGGCTAGGTTGATGAGAAAGCCCTCGAAGTCATGGAGACGCTGTCGTCGGTGCTTATGATGGGCTCCTGATGGGGATATGCCTACCGGGTATGCCCAGCAGGACGTTTCCCATTGGCCCAAGCTGCTAGCGAGTGGGCCTGTAGGACGGCGACTGGATCGAGACTTGGCGAGGACTTAGGCGACTGGAAGCTGGAGGCCCAGAAGCGTAGTTAGGCCCAGTCGGACTAGGTCAAAGACCCTCCGAATCCTTAACCAATTCGGTTGTAGATCTGTAAACCCTAGGAGGTGAGCCTATATAAACCTCCCTAGGGTACGCATAGAGGACACGTTCCATCATACACCCCAACGACTCGCCGCCTAGTCGTCGAGCTCGCCCTTGTACTCTCTCCATAATACAATCTAGCAGGAGTAGGTCTTTACCCTCCGGGGGGTCGAACCTGGGTAAACCCTTGTGTCTCCACCCTCATCTCGCACCGCAGATGGCTGACCGCCCTTGCCCCATGTTCTACTACTCGCTGCCGATTGCAGCATCTGTCGTGGCCATTCCCACGACAGTGGCGCCCACCGTGGGGCCTGGACGGTTAGGCCGGTGTTCTGCGACGAGATCCAATCTACCCATCAACGAGACGATCGCCACCGGCCGCATGATCGTGATCGACGAGATCCTCCAGATATTGTCGAGCAGCTATGTCCCGGCGGCATGCCCTGTCACGCACAGCGTGATCATGCCGGTCGGCACGATCAGCCTCTTCGTCGGCTTCACCGACGTCATCGTCTCGGAGGACTCGGCTCGCATCCACGAGTCGCCGCCACGCGACCAGATCTCTGAGAGCCAAGTCCGCACGATCCACCGCCTCGCCTCCAAGTACGACTCAACCCACAGGAACGTGGCCGAAACCGCCATGGTCGCGGACGACGCGGCCCTCAACGACGACGCCGACTCGGCAAACCCGGCGTCGGCTGCCGGATCCATCATCGCCGCATCGCCCGTGGGCTCCATCACCCATGTCTCCAACGTGGGAGACTTGGAGGACCCCTCCATCCTTGGGATCTTCGACTTCGACTCCGGGTCGGAGAACTCCGCCGACCTCCACGACGGGTCTGGTCGCCACGTCGCGGCCTACATGGCGAATGGAGCCGACCCCCCGCCAGACCCCTTCTCCACACCGATCCCACCGAACGCAACAGCAACGGAGGTCGAGGAACTCCGCCTGCGGCTGGAGGAGGCGGTCCGCAAAGAACAAGCCGAGCGCAAAAAATTTCACCTCGAGCAGGTGACAGCGCAGGAACTCTCGCGTTACCACCAACTCCGAATCAGGTCGCGCCTGAACCCCACCATTCAGGGACGCGCCCTGAACTTCAACGACGAGAATGACCCGGCTCGTGCAGCCGAGCGCGCGATCTACGAGAACGTGCCGCCAGGAGGGAGCTCTCGGCCCCCACCAGACGCGATGGCCAACGGCGCACCACCACCACCCAGCCGCGCCCCCCCAGGGACCAACCAAGAATCGTGGTCTCCTCGTGGGAGCGAGACGCAAACGGCCTCCCGTCGTTCTCCACTCCGATGGACAATGTCGTCGCGAGCCGAGCAGCGGTCGACAACATAAACGTAACCGGGGAAGGCGCCCTGTAGATCCAGTATGCCAAGGCTCTACTTGACAAAGCAGTCGAGCAGCAAAATGCGGGTGCCGACTCACAGGGTCGCATGTACTCGCGTTCGTCAGGCAGCAGGGCGGCCTCGAGCGGCCGTCCAATGGTGGCGAACACCCTCAACTTCCCACCACCCGAGCCCCTGCAGCTCCAACATCGACCCGCGCACGCGGCACTCTCCACCAACGACCCGCGGCCAGCGAACAACTTCGTCGCCGCCAACGGGCAGCCAGTCGACGCGCGCACCCACATCATCAACAACCAGAGCTGGCGCGCACGCCAGCCCGACGACCTGAGGCATACCCTCACCAACCGCCGCGGCGGCGAACCAAGGGGATCGCTGAGTCGAGTCGGACCCCAGTGCTTCGGACCAATGATCCGAGGCGAAAAATACCCGGCGCACTTCAAGGCGCTGAAGGAGATCGAGAAGTATGACCCGTCGTACGACCCGTCCGTGTGGCTGGATACCTACCTCATGGCAATGGGAATCGCTGGCCACGCCGACCTGCTCGCCGCCCACTACCTACACCTGATGATGGAGGGAGCATGCAGGCAATGGATCAACACCCTCCCCGCGGACAGCATCGACTCCTGGGAGGAAATGCGCGAAGCCTTCGTCAGGCACTTCGAGGGTTCCTACACCCGCGCCACCACCATCGAGGACCTGGAGCGATGCGTCCAGGGACCCCGTGAGTCGACCCGTAGCTAGGT
This sequence comes from Avena sativa, assembly GCA_916181665.1. Lineage (NCBI taxonomy): Eukaryota > Viridiplantae > Streptophyta > Magnoliopsida > Poales > Poaceae > Avena > Avena sativa. The sequence goes on along the minus strand of OV702284.1, from coordinate 176,225,470 downwards.
CCAACGGTGGCAAGACCTATGGTATAACACGGCCGGAATCCACCCAGACACCGCGATCCACTGTTTCAAGACCTCGTGCCGCTATGAGCCCCTGGTCGCCAAGCTCAAGCGAGTGTACAGAACACTCGACAACATACCGGACCTCCTGGAGATCGCCAAGCGGTACGCAGAAGAGGACCCAAACCAAGAAACCGACGACGAGTCGGGAGGGAATCGCCGCACGAGCGGCCACGACAATGGGAGGCGACCCGATCTACGCTACAGCAACACTCGCCTCACCGGCAAGCGTCGCGTTGATGGGCAAGTCGACTTTGTCGCCAACGTCAGATACACGCCGCCCGAACCCAAGAGCTTCCGCCGCAACGGAGGCCAGCGCCGCGATGGCGGCAACTACAAGGCGAAGCCGAGGTTCGACCCCACGACTCTCCTCAATCAACCCTATGTGTTTCACAGCAGGGAAGGGAAGCCCGCTACGCACACGACCGCCGACTGCCACTCCCTCAAGGAGATTGAGAAGGCACGACGCGCACGGGAAGACCCCGACAACAACCTGCCAAATGGCGGAAAATTCGGCAGCGTCGCCGGCTCGCTCCACACCTTCACATGCTTCAACACGAAGCGTGAGAAGAAGGTCATCGCCCACGCCATCGTCGTCAACACGGTGTCCTAGATAGACATCCCCTAGTTCCTCAACTGGTCCGAGCAACCAATACCTGGATCCGCGAGGACCACTCACCACAGATCGAATATCCAGGCCGGGTCGCCTTGGTGGTCAAGCCCAAGGTGGGGGACTATTGGCTCCCCAAGACGCTGATGGACGGCGGCAGCTCCATCAACATTCTATACCTAGACACATTCAGGCGACTGCGGCTCCCGCAGTCGATGATCGAGACGACCTACACCACCTTCCACGGCATCGTCCCCAGTCGGAAAGCGTACCCAATCGGCAAGGTGACGCTGCCAGTCACCTTTGGCACACTAGCAAACTTCCGCACCGAGCGGATTATCTTCGAGCTGGTGCCGTTCAACAGCCCCTACCACTCCGTCCTGGGGCGCTAGGCGTTCGCCAAATTCATGGCAGCACCCCACTACGCATACAACGCGATGAAGCTCCATGGGCCATGCGGCATCATCACTGTCCATGGCGACCCCGACATGGCCGTAGAATGCGAGGCCTAAGGCGCCGAACTCGCTGACGCTGTCATCACGCAGAGGACAACCACGCTGAGGAGCTCGCCAAGTACACGAGCGGGGTCAACAATGACGACCCCACCATACTCAAGAAGCCCAACTCGGAGGGTGGCAACTCCACCGCCTTCGAGGCAACAACGCACACCCGCACCGTCGAGCTGGTCCTAGGCGACTCCAGCCAGACGGTGATGATTGGGACGGGCATGAGCCCAGCATAGGAAGGCACGCTCATCGAGTTCCTACGTGAGAATCGCGACATCTTCGCATGGAAACCATCCGACATGCCTGGTGTCCCGAGGGAACTCGCTGAGCACAAACTCAACACCGACCCAAAAGCGCGACCCGTCAAGCAGTCGCTGCGGCCCTTCAATGAAGAACACCGCCGAGCAATCGCCGAGGAAGTGCAGCGTCTACTCGCTGCAGGCTTCATTCGGCCGATCAAATACTCCAAGTGGCTGGCAAACCCAGTCCTAGTCGAGAAGAAAAACAGGACCTGGAGAATGTGTATCGACTACACAAACCTCAACAGCGCCTGCCCGAAGGAGCAATTCGTCCTCCCGCGGATTGACCAAATCATCGACTCAACCGCGGGTTCGGAGTCGCTATGCTTCCTCGACGCCTACTCTTGGTACAACCAGATCAAAATGGCAGTCGAGGACGAAGATAAGACGGCGTTCATCATGCCATTCGACGCCTTCTACTACACCGCCATGACCTTCGGCCTCAAGAATGCCGGGGCGACCTACCAGAGGTGCATACAGGATTGCCTTGCAAGCCAAATTGGCCGCAACATCCACGTCTACATCGACGACATGGTGGTAAAATCCACTCGCCAGGACGATCTACTCGCCGACCTGGCGGAAACCTTCGCCAACCTGCGGAGGTACAAGATAAAGCTAAACCCAGGAAAGTGCACCTTCGGTGTACCTACTGGACAACTGCTGGGATACGTCGTCTCCAAGCGAGGGATCGAGGCGAACCCCGCCAATATCAACACGATCGCCCCGCTCGGCAGACCCAAGTGCCTGCGCGACGTCCAGAAGTTGGCCAGGCGAGTCGCGACTCTCAGTCGCTTCATCCCCCGGCTAGGCGAGAAAGCGATGCCCCTCTACCGCCTAATGCGCAAGAACCCCACCTTCTAGTGGGGCAAGGAGGCAGACGACGCGCTAAACGCTCTCAAGGAGGTGCTACTCGTAGCACCGCTACTCGCCGTCGCCGTCGACAAGGAGCCCATGCTCGTCTACATCACGGCTTCCGAGCGCGTCGTTAGCACCGTCATGGTCATCGAACAACCAGAGGAAGGCAAGGAGCGCCCGGTGCAGCGACCCGTATACTACATCAGCGAAGTCCTCATCGAGTCGCGCCAGCGTTACCCGCAGTACCAAAAATTGGTATATGCGGTCTTCAGAGCACAGCGGCGACTGCCGCACTACTTCTAGGAGCACCCAATAACGGTCGTCTCCTCAGCACCATTGCAGGACATCATCCGCAACCGTGAGGCGACCGGGCGAGTCGCCAAGTGGGCCGTCGAGATCGGTGTCCACAACATAAGGTACGAGCCGCGCAAAGCAATCAAATCGCAGGCTCTCGCAGACATCCTCTCAGACTGGAAGGAGGCCCAGCAGCCAGAGAAGCTGCCATACCTCCATTACTGGAGCCTACACCTCGACGGCTCCAAGAACACAGATGGCGCAGGAGCGGGGATCGTGCTAACATCTCCGAAGGGCGACAAGCTACGCTACGTCCTCTACCTCGACTTCACCCCCTGCACCAACAACATGGACGAGTACGAGGCGCTACTCCACGGCATGCGGGCAGCCAAGGAGATGAACATCAATCGCCTGCGCTGCTACGGAGACTCCGACCTCGTTGCCGGGCAAGTCGCCGGCACCCGCGATGCAGTCTTCCCCACCATGGTGGCATACCGCCAAGCAGTGGACCAGCTAGGAGGCCACTTCGCAGGCTACTCCGTCGAGTGAATCGACAAGCGGAAGAACGAGGAGGCTGACGCACTCTCCTGCATTGGCTTGGCTCGACTCGCACCACCCGCCGGCGTCTTCCTCGACACCATCACCAAGCCCTCCGTCTCTCCCCAAATGGAGATCGACATCTGAATTCCGCTGCAACCAGACGCAGCCCTGGTCGCACTATTCGCCGAGCCAAGCGACTGGACCACGCCATACGTTGCTTACCTGGAGGGAGGCACCCTACCCACAGACGAGACGGAGGACCGGATGATAGGACGCAGCTGCAAATCCTTCGTCATCATCAACGACGAGCTCCACAAGCGCAGCGTGACTGGCGTGTTCCAACGCTGCGTCCAACCCGCTGAAGGTCGCAAGATCCTCCAAGACATCCACTCCGGCGACCGCGGCCACCACACTGGCACACGCTCCTTGGTCGCCAAGGCCATGCGACATGACTTCTACTAGCTCATCGCACACGCCGACGCGGTCGACATCGTCCAGCGGTGCATCGGGAGCCAGAAGTATGCGAACCAGACTCACGTACCGAGCTCGGCGCTCAAGACAATCCCCATCACCTGGCCGTTCACCGTATGGGGCATGGACATGGTAGGCCCCTTCAAGAAGGCCCCCTTTGGCTTCACCCACCTCCTAGTCGCAGTCGATAAATTCACAAAATGGGTGGAGGCCAAGCCAGTCCGCAAGTGCGATGGGAAGACCGCTACAAAATTCCTACGCGAGCTCATCTATCGCTACGGGTTCCCAAACAGCATCATCACGGACAACGACACCAACTTCGCCAAGGGAGCCATGGCCGAGTTCTGCGAGGAGCACAACATCCGACTCGACCTCGCCTCAGTCGCCCACCCGAAGTCCAATGGCCAGGCGGAACGCGCCAACCAGAGCATCCTCTACGGCCTAAAGCCATGGCTACAAGTCCCACTCAAGCGCACCGCCGAATGCTGGGTCGAAGAATTCCCTCCGTCATCTGGGGCATCCGCACCTCCATCAATAGGTCGATGGGGATCACCCCCTTCTTCATGGTGTACGGTGCCGAGGCAGTCATGCCAACCGACCTCGAGCATGAATCACTTCGGGTGGTAAATTACACGGAGGCTGACAACGAGCTCGCATGCCAGGACGGATTCGACCATCTCGATGAAGTGCGCGACCTAGCTCGCTCCCTCACCACCATCTACTAGCAAGGGCTTCGCCGCTACCACAGCCGGCAAGTACGGACTCGCACTTTCCAGGAAGGCAACTTGGTACTGCGTCTAATCCAGGACAAGAAAGGCATGCACAAGCTCTCTCCCCCTTGGGAGGGACCATTCTCCACCGGGCGAGTCCCGGGCAATGACGCCTACTACCTTACCGACGTCCGAGGTGACGGAAAACTCGACGTCAAGCGGACATGGAATGTAAACCTCCTACGGAAGTTCTACTCTTAGAACTCCAGACATGTACCCCCTACCCGCTATGAAATAAAGCAGCTCGATTCGCGCAAATTGCGTCTATTCTCCATGCCTTGTGCCACTCGCACTCGTAAAAACAGCGTTACGCTATTCACAGAAGTCAACCTTTGGTAACGCGACCGGCATGGCCAAGTAGTGCGGTACGAGGGCACTGGAAAAATTCAGGCCTCGTACCGTCCACGAAAAAAGCTAACCCGGAGCCCCATTGGAGTCGCCTAGCTCGATGGCTCCCCGAGACAAGACGACTGCAGTCGCTTCCCACAGCGACCCAGTCCTCCACATCCTTGGCACAGCGACTCGAACGTCAAAGTACCACGCTCGAGACTGACACCAGCCCAAAGAAGAGCGGCTAGGGAAAAACGCCAAGTAAGAGAGCGCGCCCAGGACTCGCCATGCGACTAGTCTTACGGATCAGGCGTAGTGACGCGCCTAACACAATGCGCCTAGTCCTCACCTACCTCGGCCAAGTACCACGCTCGGGGACTCGGCGACCTGACCCCGTTCGCTCCCGGGAAAACAGCCAAGTAAAGAGCACCCCTAGGAGTCGCCATGCGACTGGCTTCCTGAGCCATGGCAAGTTGACCCTAACTCATTAACAGTTCACACAACATATAAAAACGAGGTTAACCCCATAAAAAGGGCGGACGCGCTCGGGGACTCGTACAACCAACACTCAAACCACAAAAGCAATGACAAAATTGTTGGGCCACGCGGAGATAAAACAAAAAAATTCCACTAACGTGGTGATCCCAAGATCCAGCTGAGGTAGAAGGCCACGAGGTTTACCACTAGACGCGCAGATGAGGATTACTGATGAAGCGCGTCAGTAGATGCAGTGCAGTCCTCACGATCCAATCGTCCTGGTGCTGATCATACAACACCTCTGCTGGTATCCACATGTGCAAGAAGGAGCGCCGACGGCGAACTGCTAGATTCGTTATGGTGGCGACATGACTGTTGTGGAGCTAGGGTTTCCAACACATGGAATGACCTAACCGAACAACGATTAACCCTTCACGGTTGGTGTGCTCCACTATATATAGGGAGTGAACGTGGGCTCTGCTCGCGCGGCCCATTCACTAAAGCCCATATAATGTTAGTCCATGTGAGTCCGACTCACTGACTCAGTCCAAATCAGGCTCGGGTCCAACCCAACCAGATTTCCAGTTCAGATCCAATCCAAACTTTCTCCCGCTCTTAAGTGTGTGACCCCGCAGGCTCATGGCTACTTGGACATGATTAGAGTCCGACTCTAAATCGATCAGTCGGCAGCGGATCCTAGCAGAACGTGCCGACTCCCAAGTACCAAAGAGTCATGACGACTTGCCTTTCCAATGTGACTTGCGTCCGAGTCCCTTTTGCCTCATGATATACCTTGTCAGACTATAGGCGAATAATTGTCATCCCTTAAATAGTCCGACTCTCTTCTCGATCTGAGATAAGTGATTCACCCGACTAACTCTTAGTCGATCGCCTCGGTTAACACTTAACCGAGTCGTGCATGGCCATGCTTTCCGAATCATATCTTCCGAGAGGGCCCAGAGAATATCTCTCCGAGTGGAGGGGAAAAATTCCATCTTGGTTATTCACATCACGCAGCTTGATTCTTAGTCGACTCGAACTCTGCCTTTATAATTGCCTAGTTACGGATCAGCGTTTGACAGAACCTAAGTCGGTGATCCTCAACTCGGACTATGCAATAACCTCAGGTGTAAGGATTACATTGATTGAGATATACAAATGACAACTTGTTTGTTGTACCTCAATATGGGTCAATCCGACTCGCTAAACTCTTTAGCCGAATCTGTGTAAGTTGGAATAGCATCTCCATGCCCATGACAAGTGGAACCGAGTCATCAAGCCAACTTTCACATTGGTCTAAGTTGTGTGTCCAGCACAACCTCAATGACCAAGGATATTTAGTACAAACAACATGAATGCATAGTTCCACAACCGAATCACATATTCAATGATACACATCAGATGTTTATACAAGGACTACTTAATATATTTATGAATACAATGGGAAATCTCATCATACATGATTGCCTCTAGGGCATATTCCCAACAGTCTCCCACATGTCTAAGCATCTAATGCCCATGGCTCTCAGGTGCGCCTCATGCTTTGGCTGTGGTAACGACTTTGTCAACGGATCCGCAATATTTGCATCCGTGTGTACCTTGCATAACTTGATATCACCCTGATTCACGAACTGGCGAATCAGGTGGTACCGCATGAGTATGTGCTTGTTCTTCTGGTGTTGTCTAGGTTCCTTGGCTTGTGCAATAGCACCATTGTTGTCACAATACACGTCTAACGGGTTGGACGTGCCCTGAACCACACCAAGATCCATGAGGAAATTCCTCATCCAAACAACTTCCTTTGCTGCCTCCGAGGCGGCAATATACTCAGCCTCTGTTGTAGATGCAGACACAATCTCTTGCTTGGAACTCTTCCAGCTCACAGCACCTCCGTTTATAATAAACACGTATCTGGATTGCGAACGAGAATCATCAGAGTCGGTAAGATAACTCGCATCCGTGTAACCCTTTACACCGAGTTCATCTTCACCACCATAAACCAAGAACATATCCTTAGTCCTTCTCAAGTACTTTAGGATATTTTTAGCCGCTGTCCAGTGGATCTCTCCAGGATCAGCCTGGTATCTCCTCACAACACTAAGAGCATAGGAAACATCCGGTCTAGTACAAATCATGGAATACATGATGGATCCGACTGCAGAAGAATACAGAATCGCACTCATCCGACTTCGCTCATCAGTTGTCGAAGGACACTGAGTCTTACTAAGTTTTACACCATGGGACATCGGTAAGAACCCCTTCTTAGACGATTCCATGTTGTACTTCTTCAACACTTTGTCCAAATAAGTACTCTGACTCAATCCAATGAGCCTCCTTGATCTATCTCTATAGACCCGGATTCTGAGAATATATGTTGCCTCACCCAAGTCTTTCATTGAGAAACTCTTTTCCAATGATTCCTTGGTTTCTTGCAACATCTGGACATCATTTCCAATCAATAATATGTCATCCACATATAAGATTAGAAAGTTTACTTTGTTCCCACTAAACTTATTGTATAAAAAAGAATCATGATCACTCTTGATGAAGCCAAACGATTTGACTACCTCATCAAAGCGAATATTCCAACTCCGAGATGCTTGCTTCAACCCATAAATGGATTTCTGAAGTTTGCACACCTTGTCAGCATTAGCCGGATCGACAAAACCCTCGGGCTGTATCATATACACGTCCTCGGTTAAATTTCCGTTAAGGAAAGCCGTTTTGACATCCATCTGCCATATCTCATAGTCGAAATAGGCCGCTATAGCTAACATGATCCGAACTGATTTAAGCATCGCTACGGGCGAGAAAGTCTCGTCGTAATCAACTTCTTGAACTTGTTGGAACCCCTTCGCGACAAGACGTGCTTTATAGACGGAAACATTTCCATCCATATCAGTTTTCTTCTTAAAGACCCATTTGCACTCGACGGGTCTTGCACCGTCTGGAAGATCAACCAAGTTCCAAACTTGATTTTCATCCATGGACTTTAAATCGGATCTCATGGCTCCAATCCATGACTAGGAATCAGATCCCACCATCGCTTCCGAATAATTTGCCGGCTCATCACTGTCTAACAGTAACACATCACGAACACTTCGTAATCTTGCCGATCTTTGTAGTACAGGTGCTGCTGCCGGCTCAGCTGCCATGACCGGCTCAACCTCCAAGGTTTTTGCCAACTCGCTACTAGCCGGTTCCTCTCGAATTTCTTCGAGCTGCACCGTGCTCCCACTTACTCCCCGACTGAGAAACTCTTTCTCAAGGAAGACACCGTTCCGAGCGACAAACACTTTGCCCTCTTCTCGGTTGTAGAAGTAGTAACCCAAGATTTCCCTTGGATACCCCATGAAAATACACTTATCCGACTTGGCGATGAGCTTGTCTGACTGAAGTAGCTTGACAAATGCTTCACAACCCCAAATCTTAAGAAAAGACAAACTCGGCTTTTTGCCTGTCCACATCTCATGCGGTGTCTTCTCTACCGATTTTGATGGTACTCTGTTTAGTGTGAACGCCGATGTTTGTAGACAATAACCCCAAAATGATAAAGGTAGATCTGTCCGACTCATCATTGATCGTACCATGTCCAACAAGGTCCGATTCCGCCTTTCCGAAACACCATTCCTTTGTGGCGTTCCTGGCGGAGTAAGTTGAGGAACTATTCCACAACTTTTCAGATGGTCATCAAACTCATGGCCCATGTACTCGCCTCCTCGGTCCGACCGAAGTAACTTTATTTTCTTGCCGAGTTGATTCTGTGCTTCATTCTAGAATTCTTTGAACTTTTCAAAGGATTCCGACTTATGTTTCATCAAGTAGATATATCCATACCTACTCAAATCATCAGTGAAGGTAATGAAGTACTCATAACTACCCCTGGCTATCGTGCTCATTTGGTCCACATACATCACTATGTACTAGTCCCAACAAGTCGGATGCCCTTTCACAACTCTTTGCAAAAGGTGTCTTGGTCATTTTGCCGAGTAGGCAAGATTCGCATGTCTCGAACGACTCCAAGTCGAACGAAGTTAGGAGTCCATCATCATGGAGCTTCTTCATGCGTTTCCAACTTATATGACCAAGCCGACAGTGCCAAAAGTAAGTCATATTCAGATCATTTGGTTTCAACCTTTTAACATTTATGTTATAAACCGACTCACCATCAAGATTCAAAATAAATAACCCGTCCTAGACGGGTGCAAAGCTGTGAAACATATCATTCAAATATAAAGAACAACCATTATTCTTGATATTCGACTCATAGCCTTGCCTCATCAAACATGAAGCAGAAATAATGTTTCGACTGAGCGCTGGAACATAATAACAATTATTCAGTTCCATAATGAATCCGGAAGGTAAATGAAGTTGCATCGTGCCGACTTCCAACGCAGCAACTCTTGCTTTGTTGCCGACTCGAATATCAACCTCGCCTCTTGCTACGCTCCTAGTTCTTACCAGTCCCTGCAACGAGTTGCAGATGTGAATAACTGATCCGGTATCTTATACCAAGAACTATTAGGTGCATCAGCAAGATATATGTCTATAACATTGCAAACAAGTGTACCTGAGTCGGAAGTCATACCTCTACTCTTGGCTTTGTCGGCCAAATACTTGCTGCAGTTCCTCTTCCAGTGGCCATCCGCCTTGCAATAGAAGCAAGTGGATCCGGCTGAAGGAGATGGCTTAGTCCCTGAGGAAGCGCTTGGGACCGGGTCCTGAGCCTGCTTTCCTCCTGACTTAGCCTTCTTCTTAGTCCAAGAACTCTTCTTGAACTTATCCTTATTATGCACCATCAACACTTGACTGGTGCCCTTCTTGAGATCTGCCTCTGCCTGCTTGAGCATCCCATGCAATTCAGTGAGCTTCTTATCCATACCATGCATGTGGTAGTTCGAAATGAACTGCCCATATGCACTAGGAAGAGAGTTCAGAATTATATCCGTAGCGAACTCTTCGCTAATGGGGTAGCCAAGCCTCTCCAGAGACTGCACATAACCAACCATTTTGATCACATGCGGACTCAGTGGATCACCATCCTTAAGCTTGCAACTCAGCAAAGCCTGAGAGACTTGATACCTCTCAGTCTTCGCCTGAGCCTGGAACATACATTTGAGGCTTTCGATCATATCGCAGGCCTCAACATGCTCGAACTACTTTTGCAAGTCCGGTTCCATGTGAGCAAGCATAAGACAGCTAATATCCGTGGACTCATCCTTAGCCCGACGGTAGGCATTGGTGGCAGCGACAGTCGCATTCTCATTCGGCTCATCTGGAAGTGGGTTGTCTAGGACATGGTCCTTCTTTTCTTGTTTGAGAACAATTCTCAGATTTCGATACCAGTTGGTAAAATTAGTGTCATTCAGTTTATCTTTCTCAAGAATGGTTCTTAACGCAAAACCGGATATCTGAGAGTGACTGCTACTTGGTGCCATGATATACAACAAAAATATGAAAAAACACTTAAGACATGTATTCATAAAAGAGCAAGCATATTAAACATTTTAATATTTTATGCTCCCACTAGAACCAACAGCCCTCCGATGGTTACTTAGTGATTCAGGATCCTAAATAAGCAAGTAGGCTAGTGATATTTAGCATCACCGCTAGCCGCCAAGTGATCTAGGTAGACAACTCCTTGTCAATCGTATCTCATACGACTCCTGTTGGACGGGTGGCATCACATGCCCCGGCTCCCGTCCGACCTTTCCCCGAGCCCCCACAACCGTTGTGATAGACCCGTCTAGCTTACCGAGTGTTTCTGCAGGAAGAGTCCAACTCGAACCCACCTAGTCGGAAGAATTGGCAGCACCTCAATTTTATGAGCCCACTACCAAAAATGTCCGACTTGTGATGGTGCAAACATTGGCGGGAAAACCGACTAGACCTTCTTTGAGGGATTGAATTTTACCGACTATCTAATAGAGGTAAAACAGAGACATAACAATAACACAAAATAAAGCAATTATAATGTGAAATGGTATGTCTCCCTTCATGGCGATCTCCATCTCCACAAAGCCTGTAATCCGACTCGTGCCAACTCTTGTCACTTGACGTCTTACCCCATGTCGCCGACATGTACATCGCCTTGCATGCCATCCGGATTCTCCCAACAGCTACACTAGCTAAGTAAAATACATTGCATAGAGAATCCAACACGCATGTCGTTATACAATTAAATGACAGCACCTAGGCTCCAGCCGGCTGACAAAAACCGTGATTCGCAGATCATGTATGGATTCCACACATACACACATGCACATGAACCATACCATTCACAACTTCCTGCAAAAACAAGTTATTCATAGATACAATATCTACCAGCATTGTGAAACTCGCAACGACATCTAAGGAGCTACGACACCGAAAACGTAGATCTCATCTACGATCCGAACATGGATTCCGACCATTGTTCCGATTTGATCAAAAATTTTGATCTTCGATCACCGCATCTGGATTTACGTGTCATAGTCTACCCCGATGGCAGAAGCCGACCTGTAGGGGTATGTCGTTCCACGACCTTAGCAGTATGATCACGGAAATCAGATCTACCATTCCCCGAGTATAGTTGATCCAATCAACCTTGTACAAAACCGATCTATCTCATAGATCGACCACCAAAACAGCATGTAGATCTCATCTACAGCCTACCACATATCACATATGCGAGATCTCGAGCCTAAAACTAGAAGCTATCGCTCTGATACCACTGTTGGGCCACGCAGAGATAAAACAAAAAAATTCCTCTAACGTGGTGATCCCAAGATCCAGCTGAGGTAGAAGGCCACGAGGTTTACCACTAGAAGCGCATATGCGGATTACTGATGAAGCGCGTCAGTTGATGCAGTGCAGTCCTGACGATCCAATCGTCCTTGTGCTGATCGTACAACACCTCTGTTGGTATCCACACGTGCAAGGAGGAGCGCCGATGTCGAACTGCTAGATTCGTTATGGCGGTGGCAGGACTGTTGTGGAGCTAGGGTTTCTAACACATGGAATGACCTAACCGAACAACGATTAACACTTCAGGGTTGGTGTGCTCCACTATATATAGGGAGTGAACGTGGGCTCTGCTCGTGCGGCCCATTCACTAAAGCCCATATAGTGTTAGTCCGTGTGAGTTCGACTCACTGGCTCAGTCCAAATAAGGCTCGGGTCCAACCCAACCAGATTTCCAGTTCAGATCCAATCCAAACTTGCTCCCGCTCTTAAGTGTGTGACCCTGCAGGCTCATGGCTACTTGGACACGATTAGAGTCTGACTCTAAATCGATCAGTCGGCAGCAGCTCCTAGCAGAATGTGCCGACTCCCAAGTACCAAAGAGTCATGACGACTTGCCTTTCCAATGTGACTTGCGTCCGAGTCCCTTTTGCCTCACGATATACCTTGTCAGACTATAGGCGAATAATTGTCATCCCTTAAATAGTCCGACTCTCTTCTCGATCCGAGATAAGTGATTCACCCGACTAACTCTTAGTCGATCGCCTCGGTTAACAAATGACAACTTGTTTGTTGTACCTCAATATGGGTCAATCCGACTCGCTAAACTCTTTAGCCGAATCTATGTAAGTTGGAATAGCATCTCCATGCCCATGACAAGTGGAACCGAGTCATCAAGCCAACTTTCACATTGGTCTAAGTTGTGTGTCTAGCACAACCTCAATGACCAAGGATATTTAGTACAAACAACATGAATGCATAGTTCCACAACCGAATCACATATTCAATGATACACATCAGATGTTTATACAAGGACTACTTAATATCTTTATGAATACAATGGGAAATCTCATCATACATGATTGCCTCTAGGGCATATTCCCAACAAAAATAACCCGCGCATTCCTTCATAGCAGAAAATTTTGTTCACATACAAGGAGAATTACATGTTTATCTTACGCTAACGCCGAATGGAAAAACACTCTATTCCGCAGGCTTCGAAGAGGAGGCGCCACCATCATTGCGGTTGCGGATAAAGGGAACCCAGGGATTCGACGGGTATGTCGTGAGCTCACCCGCCATCGCCGCACGAAATGGTTGCTCCACCTTGAAGTCACGGTGCGCCGGTTCGGGGTCATTGGGGGCGACGACTGTTTCCTGATAGGGAATAAGGTCGCCCATCGCCCACACGCGATCGGAGTACACCGCGGCCTGCTCCGTCAGCCTCAACACCTCGGCAATCTCGACCGAGCCCGTCGACGAGGGGTAACCGCTCGTGATGTCGTCGAGGTCGAAATCGTCGGGAAAATGTGCGAGCCCAAGGCTCAGCGCAGTCGCCGCTCCAGAACGGAAGGCCGACCGCGTCATGAACTCCACGACCGACGGGGCCTTCTCCAGACAGCGCCATACTTCGACGAGGTCGCTGGGGATCACCCCCGTGGGCGAGATCTCCTGAAAATACGCCCGGAGGCAGGTCGCTGACAGCACGGTTGAATCGACTAGGGTGGTCACACATTGCCGCACGTCGTACGATTGCGCCTCTTCGGCGTTATCAGTGATCAGGCCTGCAACACACAAGCAAACAGTGAGCAAAGCACTAAAATCACAATGTGGTACGCGCGCTCGGGAAGTGGCTGAAGGAAAACTCACCAATCAGTGGGCGGCAGAGGTCCGTGATGAAATTTTGAAGAGCCGAGAGGTCATTCTGCAACCCGACGACGAGTGCGTCCGACACCTTCCGCACCTTAGCAGCAGAAGTGATGGCCGCCTTGGCTCGTCCTTCCGCCGAGCTCGCTTCCGCCTTCGCCTCCTTGAGCTCACGCTCTAGTTCGGCGATTCACTTCTCCGCGGCGCTCAAGGAAGACTGAGCCGCCGTAAACTCACCAGCCGGAACAAGGCCCTGGCGAGCCTCCTTCACAGCGGTTGCACTATCCTCTGCTTCCACAACAAAACGGTCACAAACGCAATAGGTTCGCGACAAGCGTCAAACAAGACAAACACTCACATGCAGTCGCTCGAAGCTTCTCGTTCGTATCCTGAACAACGAGAAGCTCCTTTTCCACGCGGTGCTTGGTAGCAAGCCGTTCGGCCGACTCGCGCTGCAAGCCCTGTGCAACAATCACAGTGTCAGCAACAAAATTCCTAAGTGCCGAGCCGCTGAAATTCAGCGACTAGACACTCGGGGACTGGATGACAAAATTCCTAATTGCCCAGCCGCTGAAATTCAGCGACTAGACACTCGGGGACTGGATGGCGAAAAAACAGTAAGAATCCGACCACTGAAATTTGGTGGCCAGATCCTCGGGGACTGGACATACCTGGATGGCGGCACCTAGCATGCCGTGAAGCTCCATCGCATTCACCAACGAAAGCACGAGCGGAGTGTGCCTGCGACGCTGTTTGACCTCCATACCGACGACCCCAGGGAATTGGCTCGATGGCACCGAGGCACTCGCCGTGGCGGCCCTCGCTACAAAGCGAGGGAACGTCGCCAACGCGGCCCCCGCGCCACCCGAAGGCGGCCCGGTCACCTCAATCAAAACCATGGGGCCTGCCTGCTACGACCCCGAGTCCTCCGACGCCTTCAGAGCTACGTCCACCGCAATCGGGTCTTCGCTCGGGGCAGCTGTTGGCTCGTCCGAGATCGTGACAACTTCATCGCCTTTCGTTCTCTTGGTGCCTTCAGCAGGAGCCTCAATCACGTCGCCCTTCCTCTTCTTCGAGGGATCAGCCGGCACCTTCGCGGCGACTGATGGAACCTTGGCCACCGAAGGGTGACCTATCTTCTTTACTCCAGTCCTGCGAGACGACTCCGTTAATAATACTCGTCAATCGAAACACGAATCAAACAGACAGATGAAAGGTTGAGGAATACTCACATGGTGATTGGGATAAATAGTAGGACAGTGCGAATGCTGGCCGGCTTTTCTAGTTCTGGCCCCAGTTTCCGACTGAGGCCCGTATCAAACACGCTCTGTGCCCAAGACACCGACGGTTTCTTCGAGGATGAGGCTGCGGCAGGAGGCTCAGTGGCAATCACCGCGGGAGCTCCTCTCGGCGGCGAGGCCCCTGCGGCTGGAGCGGCCACCAACCCGGTGACTGGGGCGAATGACGGCAGCCGTGATGCCAGCGGCGCCTCGTCTTCCACGACGGTCGCACCAGTTGCTATAGCCGCGTGTGCCGCTGTTTCTTCGGCTGCGCTGGTAGCATCGGAGCTACTCGTGGACCGAGGCGGAGGCGCCGGCTTGGCCGGCTTCGTCTTCTTCTTGGGTGGCGGCGGTTTCTTCTTGTTTGACGGTGTGGCCTCACGCTGTGAGGTATGCTCGGTGAGCTCGTCGTCGTCGTCATGGGCCTCGAGGCTTTTGCTGGCCTCGAGTTCACGCTGGTGCTGCCCACGAGTCTTGCAGACCGTGGGGGCAGCAACCTCCACGGCTTCCTCGCCATTGTCGTCGTCATCGCCATCGCCACCCCCGTCACTCCTGACATCGCCCTTCTCAGGCAATGACTCGCTCTCGTCTTCGGCAGACGAGTTCGAGTTCTCGTCATCTGCGGGTGGAAGCCAACCTTCCACCACTTGGAACAACTGCAACAAATTAAACAACATTAGCACAACCGCGACTGCACAAACTGCGACTGCGAGTGCAAGGGAAATAAAAACTCACCGTTGGAGCTGGGCGCTTCGCGGTATAAGGTGCGACCCTGGACTTTGCGTCAAGATACACCGCTTGGGTGTCTTCTTCAGGGCCTGGGTGTAGTCTTTGAGTCTCCACTCATCGTAACAGGACTTCATCGGGTCGTCCTTGACCGTGTACTCGTACATATAGTGGGACGGCTGGCCAGAGGCACGAGCCGTCGCTCGAGCCAGCAATTGTAGAGGTTGATGGTTTGGAGGCCTTTCTTCTTCAAGTTGCGGATGGTCTGCAACATCTCGTCGACGACCATCCGCTGGTCCAGCGGAAGCTTGGTGACTTGGAGCCGACGCGGCTCGGGCCGATCGGCGGAGTACCTTGGAAGCACCACCTCGTCGCCCGGCGTCGACTCGGTCACGTAGAACCAGCTCTTCTTCCACTCATTCGCTGCCTTGGCGGGCAGCATCAGATCGAATAACGATGCCTTCGACTTCAGCTAGAAGGTCAGGCCGCCCGCGGCTAACATTGGGACGCCCGCCTCTTCGCGGCTGATCTCCCATGGAAAAGATCTTGCCATAGGGGAAAGTATGGCCGCCGACAGCCCAGGTAGCACTCGCAGAACACCACAAAGATGGTGAGCTGCTCGATGCTGTGCGGTCCCAGGTCCGACGGCTGGATGTCGTAGCAGGCGCAGAAGCAGCGGAAGAAGAGGGAAGTGGGGAATCCGAGCCCCCGTTCCAGGTGGCTGGTAAAGCAAACGAATCCCCCCTCGCGTGGATCTGGAATCACTTCTCCGGTCGCGGGGATGCGCCATCTCCTGGCGCGGAGGATCCCTGCCTCCTCAAATGATCTCTACAGCGCCTTCGTGCACTTGGATCTGCCCCATGGTTCCGCAGGAGGGGCCATCGGCTGGGGGATCGGGGGTTGCGAATCGCTCTAGGTCGCTCTGGTTGCTGCGCGGAATGGAGGAACGAGAATGCGCGAGTTCGAAGGAAGTGAGGGAAGCATTTTCCCCTCACCCGTTACTCTCCTTATATAGTGGTTGTTACCCACCATTTTCGGGGAGCCGTTACCACATGGTAATTACGTCGATATTACCGTTGGATTACCCAACGGCTAGTTTGACCAAGCTGACGGTCCAACTTCGTCCACTCGACCCGCTATCTTCAACGACTTGAAGATTCGCCGACCCGATCACTATAACAGTGACTTGACTATTCGCCGACCTGTTCGCCAAACTGCGATCTGATCAGACACCGTTATTGCGATTCAAATGACTAGTTCTTTCCTTTGTTCAGGAGTCCGCCGCCGATCCGACTGGGCGTCCGAATTGGACCCGCATACTCCGACTGCCAATGAACACCTGCGACGATTCAACGACAGCCTCGGGGACTACTGATGGTGATATGCCTACCGGTGTATGCCCAGCAAGGCGTTTCCCATTAGCCCAAGCTGCCAGCGAGTGGGCCTGCAGGACGGCACTGGATCGAGACTTGGCGAGGACTCAGGCGACTGGAAGCTGGAGGCCCAGAAGCGTAGCTAGGCCCAGTCAGACTAGGTCAAAGACCCTCCGAATCCTTAACCAATTCGGTTGTAGATCTGTAAACCCTAGCGAGGTGAGCCTATATAAACCTCCCTAGGGTACGCATAGAGGACACGTTCCATCATACACCCCAGCGACTCGCCGCCTAGTCGTCGAGCTCGCCCTTGTACTCTCTCCATAATACAATCTAGCAGGAGTAGGTCTTTACCCTCCGGGGGCGAACCTGGGTAAACCCTTGTGTCTTCGCCCTCATATCGCACCGTAGATGGCTGGCCGCCCTTGCCCCATGTTCTACTACTCGCTGCCGGTTGCAGCATCTGCCGTGGCCATTCCCACGACAGCTCCTGTTATATGTTGATCCAAATTCTACAATGTATAGGCCAACTTCTGACGAGTGGAGCGAGGCCCGTCGCCGGAGGCTTGGGCCGGAGGGTTTAGGGTTTAGGCCAACTTCTGATATTGCTGAGCTTTGTGGAGATGATTCTTGCATTACTTTGTTTTGTGACAGTCAAAGTGCCATATACCTTACAAAAGATCGGATGTTCCATGAGAGAACTAAGGACATTGATGTCAAGTACCATTTTGTTAGAGACATTGTTGCTCAAGGTAAATTAAAGGTATGCAAGATCAGCACTCATGATAATCCTACTAATATGATGACTAAACCTGTTCCTGTTGCTAAGTTTGAGCTTTGCTCGAACTTAGTTGGTTTAACTGATTAGCCCAAGTGGCTATTGGCGCCGAAATTATTTGCTTTGTTTGTTCAGGGAGATGGTTGTTGTTGATGCTGCAAGGAGGAATTTGTCTCAAGGTGGAGTTTGTTATATGTTGATCCAAATTCTACAAAGTATAGGACCACTTCTGACGAGTGGAGCAAGGCCCGTCGCCGGAGGCTTCTTCGCCTTCTTTGACTTGCCCATCATGGAGCGGCGAGTGCGAAGCTGGGTGCGAAGAAAAGTAGAAGAAAATACGCGGAGGATGTCCAATGCGCAGTAAGAGCAAGAAATGGGGGTAATGGCGAAGAAGCAGAGGCAAATGGTGAAGGGTATAATTCACTATTTCCCCGCGATATAAAAGGGCGAAGCTTTCCCATCATGGAGCGGTGAGTGCGACTCTGTGATGCAGCAGAGCCGTCGATTGAGAAGCCCTAACGCGTGCCTCAGATCTTACCGTCTGTGTGTCAGCACCAAACTAAACCGTCGCCAGCACGTCGTCCACTACGCGCGGAAATCGAGGAGACATTGTAACTTTCGCCATGTTACGTGTGAATAGTCAAATTCAAGTCAGGGCATGGGACCCACGATCGTCCCGTCGCATCGTCTCTACTGCGCAGACGATTGAGCTCACCGATCGTGAGCAATAACACCATCAAAGAGAAGCCAGCAACGGCTCAAAAAATTCGACTGAGCATAAGCACTTACTTGAGTCTACGACTCAACCAAGTACTTCGTGGCTACTCCTATCAGGAGCGCTAGCCGTGCACCTGAGAGATTACAAAGACAAAATCACCTCGAAGAGATCTTTCAGTCCTACTCGAGTCTGCGACTTCACTACGGACTTGGGGGCTACTCCCATAAGAAGTGCTGGCCGCGCATTCAAAAAAATGTGTCCTTCGAACTAATAATGGAAACTAATCAGAACGACTGAACTAAAGTCTTTGCTCGAGTCTACGACTCGAACAGACACTCGGGGGCTACTCCTATAGGGGCGCTGGTCGCGCACCCTATGAATTATTCGACCGAGAACTTTCGGATCAAATACGAAAAAATAATTTTGGCAACTTTGCCCAAACTAACGCTAAGTGAGAAGCAATCTCCTTGGCCACTTGAAACACCTTCGCGGTGATAAAACTTAGTATGTTGTGTCTACGACACAAAGATAAGCCCTACAGATATCATCTGATGGCCTGATAACGCACCCGACTGCGCTCTGCCTGTAAATTCCCGTGTCAAGAGGTGATGAGTGCGCGAAGCTTCATTGGGATACCCCAAGAGGAAGGTATGATGAGGACATCAGCAAGTTTTCCCTCAGTAAGAAACCAAGGTTATCAAACCAGTAGGAGGAAGGAAACGACTCAAAGGTGTTGCTAGCAACTTGGAAACCAGCACAACACAAACTCAAGACTTTGCCCCAACAAACAGTGAGGTTTTCAATCTCACCGGTTTGCTGAAAACAAAGGATTAACTATATGGTGTGGAAGGTAATAGTGGTTTGCAGAAAGTAAACAGTAATAGTGAAAGATGTATAAATGGTAAAGATTGGACTGGGGTCCATAGTTCACTAGAGATAAACAAACATGGCATGCTAGGTAATCAAATTACAACAGGGCAATTGACATGACTGAGAAAGGCATAACAATGCAATACTAGACATTCATGATCCTATGAGATTCGATTGGGCAATACAACAAGATACATATACCGACATCCAACTGCATCTATGACTAGTAAGCCACCTTCAGGTTATCATCCGACCCCCCTCCAGTATTAAGTTGCAAGCAACTGATAACTGCTTTAAGCAAAGTGTGTAAGTTAAACAATCCATTTGTTCCATGAACAAGAGACCGTTGTTTTCTCCCTAGTGGCAACAACACATCTACAACCTTAGAGATTTCTGTCACTTCCCTTAGATTAAATAGAGGCATGAACTCACTATCGAGCATAAATACCCCCTCTTGGAGTCACTAGCATCTACTTGGCCAAGATAGCTACTAGAAACGGAGAGCATGCAAGATCACAAACAACACAGACATGATAGAATCAATAAAACAAACCATTAATCAATCTGACATAGTAATCTCAATATCCATCGGATCTCCGCAAACACAACATGCATGATTACAAATAGATGATCTTGATCATGAACGGAGCTCACAAGATCTAAACATGGTAGCACAAAGGAGGAGATACAACCATCTAGATACTACATGGACCTGTAGTCCAAGGTGGAACTACTCACACTTCATACCGGAGGCTGGCATGATGAAGAAGAAGGCCTTCGAGATGATCTCCCCTCCGGCAGGGTGCCGGGAAGTGCTTCAGACCCCCCTGATATAGGGACGATGGTGGCGGCGGCTACAGACGGTTTCGTGGAATATTGATCGGGTACTTAGGGTATCTGTATCGGGGGGTCTTTATAGGCGAAGAGGCGAGGCAGGAGGGCATCCAGGGCGGCCGCACCCCCCATGCGTGGGCTAGGGTTAGCCATGCAGCCAGGGTGTGTGTCCCCATGGTGGCTCCCCTCCGTCTCGTATTATGGCTCCGTGTTCCCCACGGTAAAATATTGACTTTGGCTTTTGTCCCGTCTAATTCCGAGAATATTGATTTTCTGCCTTTGTGGAACTAAAAACAGAAGAAAACACGCAACTCTCACTATGGCATCTTGTTAATAGGTTAGTACCAGAAAACATATAAAAACACCTCAAAGTGTAGGCAAAGAAAAGCAAAGCAAAGTAGATACTAAAAAATAATGGAACATAAAAAATTGTAGATACGTTTCTGACGTATCAAGCATCCCCAAGCTTAACTCCTGCTCGTCCTCGAGTAGGTAAGTGATAAAAATAATAATATTCGAGGTGACATGCACCATCAAAATCAAGATCAAACCATTTGCAAGTATTGAAAGCTGGGATCAAAGAACTCTAAACATGAGCATGAAAGATGGAGTTTTAACAGTAAGACAAAGTAATTATGCGTTCAACATGAAAGGTTACGAACAAAGATCATGAATAACATGCATTGAAAAATGTTTGTTTGTTTCACATACAGAAAACATAGCATAGTGGCATTCAGCTTGTCCATCATGGATTAGCAAATAGATGCATATGACACCTTCAAAGTTCATAAGAGTGACTAGATACAAATAGTTCAATAATAAGCAATATCAATAATATGCATCAATCAGTAAGTTTTGGGACAATGCACATAGAACTAAGAATGGGAACTATGCTCTCTTAACTGGTGCCTAAGGATAGAAGGTGAAGACTCAATATAATACTGGAAGAAAGTCCCTTCATAAAGGGAAGCAGGGATTTCAAGTTTCAAAAATAACTTCCAAAAATTATGGCACTTGTTAGCTTTCAGCTCTCATTGCCCCCATCAAAAGCATCTTGAAGTGATTAAGGTTAAAGTGAACAAACTATGGAGTATATGCTTGACAAAGTATAAGTTGGCAATCTCATGTCCGTTGAATACGAGGGCCGCTCCTCATGCTACTCAACTTTAGTCACCTGTAAGTTTTTTCATAGTAAGCACATGTGTATCATAGAGAACCGCCAACGGGGTACCTGATACGTCAGAAACGTATCTATAATTTTTGATGCTCCATGCTTGTTTTGTATCTACTTTGCTTTGCTTTGTCTACACTTTGAGGTGTTTTTATATCTTTTCTGGAAATAACCTATTAACAAGTTGCCACAGTGCCAGTTGCGTGTTTCCTTCTGTTTTTTGTTCTAGAAAGGCAGTGTTGGGAATATAGCCTAGAGGCAATCATGTATGATGATATTTCCCATTGTATTCATAAAGATATTAAGTTGTCCTTGTATAAACATCTGATGTGTATCATTGAATATGTGATTCGGTTGTGGAACTATACATTCATGTTGTTTGTGCTAAATATCCTTGGTCATTGAGGTTGTGCTGGACACACAACTTAGACCAATGTGAAAGTTGGCTTGATGACTCGGTTCCACTTGTCATGGGCATGGAGATGCTATTCCAACTTACACAGATTCGGCTAAAGAGTTTAGCGATTCAGATTGACCCATATTGAGGTACAACGAACAATTTGTCATTTGTATATCTCAATCAATGTAATCCTTAGACCCGAGGTTACTGCATAGTCCGAGTTGAGGATCACCGGCTTAGGTTTTGTCAAACGCTGATCCATAACTGGGCAGTTATAAAGGCAGAGTTCGGGTCGATTGAGAATCAAGCTGCGTGATGTGAATAACCAAGATGGGATTTTGCCCCTCCACTTGGAGAGATATTCTCTGGGCCCTCTCGGATGATATGATTCAGAAAGCATGGCCATGCACGACTCGATTAAGTGTTAACCGAGGTGATCGACTAAGAGTTAGTCGGGTGAATCACTTATCTCGGATCGAGAAGAGAGTCAGACTATTTAAGGGATGACAATTATTCGCCTATAGTCTGGCAAGGTATATCGTGAGCCAAAAGGGACTCGGACGCAAGTCGCATTGGAAAGACAAGTCGTCATGACTCTTTGGTACTTGGGAGTCGGCACGTTCTGCTAGGATCCGCTGCCGATTGATCGATTAAGAGTTGGACTCTAATCGTGTCCAAGTTGCCAAGAGCCTGTGGGGTCACACACTTAAGAGCGGGAGCAAGTTCAGATTGGATCTGAACTGGAAATCTCGTTGGGTTGGACCCGAGCCTGATTTGGACTGAGTTAGTGAGTCGGAATCACAGGGACTAATATTATATGGGCTTTAGTGAATGGGCCGCGTGAGAAGATCCCACGTTCACTCCCTATATATAGTGGAGCACCGTAACCCAGAAAGGTTAATCGTTGTTCGGTTAGGTCATTCCATGTTGGAAACCCTAGCTCCACAGCAGTCCTGCCGTCGTATCGAACCTAGCAGTTCACCGCCAGTGCTCCTCCTTGTACGTTTGGATACCAACAGAGGTGTTGTACAATCAGCACCAGAACGATCGGATCGCAAAGGACTGCACTTCATCAACTGACGCGCTTCATCAGTAATCCGCAACTGCGTGTCTAGTGGTAAACCTCGTGGCCTTCTACCCCGACTAGATCTTGGGATCACCACGTTAGAGGAAAAAGTTTTGTTTTATCTCTACGTGGCCCAACAGTGGTATCAGAGCGATAGCTTCTGGTTTTAGGCTCGAGATCTCGCATATGTGATATGCGGTAGGCTGTAGATGAGATCTATATGTTGTTTTGGTGGTCGATCTATGAGATAGATCAGTTTTGTACGAGGTTGATTGGATCAACTGTACTCGGGGAATGGTGGATCTGATTTCTGTGATCATATTCCTGAGGTCATGGAACGATATACCCCTACCGGTCGGCTTCCGCCATCGGGGTAGAATGTGACACGTAAATCCAGATGCAGTGATCGAATATCAAAGAGTTTGATCGAGTCGGAACGATAGTCGGAATCCATGTTCGGACTGCCGCCTTCGCCCTGTCGTAGCGCCTTAGATGTCATTGCGAGTTTCAAAACGCTGGTAGATATTGTATCTATGCATAACTTGTTTTTGCAGGAAGTTGTGAATGATATGGTTCATGTGCATGTGATGTATGTGTGTAATCCATACGTGATCTGCGAATCACGGTTTTTGTTAGCCGGCTGGAGCCTAGGTGCTGTCATTTTATTGTATAACGACCTGCATATCGGTTTCTCTATGTAATTTACTTTACTAAGCTAGTGTAGCTGTTTGGAGAATCCAGATGACATGCAAGGCGATGTACACATCGGCGACATGGAGTAAGATGGCAAGTGACAAGAGTTGGCACGAGTCGGATTATAGGCTTTGTGGATATGGAGATCGCCATGAAGAGAGCCATACCATTTCACATTATAATTGTTTTATTGTGTGTTATTGTTATGTCTCTGTTTTACCTCTTTTAGATAGTCGGTAAAATTTAATCCCTCAAAGAAGGTCTAGTCGGTTTTTCCCGCCAGTGTGTGCACCATCACAAGTCGGACATTTTTGGTAGTGGGCTCATAAAATTGAGGTGCTGCCAATTCTTTCCGACTAGGTGGGTTCAAGTCGGAATCTTACTGCAGAAACACTAGGTAAGCTAGACGGGTCTATCACAACGGTTGTGGGGCTCGGGGAAAAGTCGGATGGGATCCGGGGCATGTGATGCCACCGGTCCAACAAGAGTCGTATGAGATGCGATTGAGAAGGAGTTGTCTACCTAGATCACTTGGTGGCTAGCGGTGATGCTAAAGCTCACTAGCTGACTTGCTTATTTAGGGTCCTGAATCACTAAGCAACCATCGGAGGGGTGTTGGTTCTAGTGGGAGCATAAAATATTAAAATGTTTAATATGCTTACTCTTTTATGAATACATGTCTTAAGTGTTTTGCATATTTCTGTTGTAGATCATGGCACAAAGTAGCAGTCACTCTCAGATATCCGGTTTTGCGTTGAGAACTATCCTTGAGAAAGATAAACTAAACGACACTAATTTTACCCACTGGTATCGAAATCTGAGAATTGTTCTCAAACAAGAAAAGAAGGACCATGTCCTAGACGACCCACTTCCAGATGAGCCGAATGAGAATGCGACTGTCGCTGCCACCAATGCCTACCGTCGGGCTAAGGATGAGTCCACGGATATTAGCTCTCTTATGCTTGCTCACATGGATCCGGACTTGCAAAAGCAGTTCGAGCATGTTGAGGCCTACAATA
The DNA here is from genome assembly GCA_916181665.1 of Avena sativa. Classification (NCBI taxonomy): domain Eukaryota; kingdom Viridiplantae; phylum Streptophyta; class Magnoliopsida; order Poales; family Poaceae; genus Avena; species Avena sativa. The sequence continues at coordinate 176,200,744 of OV702284.1, read as the reverse complement.
TGATCGAAAGCCTCAAAAGTATTTTCCAGGCTCAGGCGAATACTGAGAGGTATCAAGTATCTCAGGCTTTGCTGAGCTGCAAGATTAAGGACGTGAGTCCGCATGTGATCAAAATGGTTGGTTATGTGCAGTCTCAGGAAAGTCTTGGCTACCCCATTAGCGAAGAATTCGCTACGGATATAATTCTGAACTCTCTTCCTAGTGCATATGGGCAGTTCATTTCGAACTACCACATGCATGGTATGGATAAGAACCTCACTGAATTGCATGGGATGATCAAGCAGGCAGAGGCGGATCTCAAGAAGGGCGCCAGTCAAGTGTTGATGGTGCAGAATAAGGCTAAGTTCAAGAAGAGTTCTTGGACTAAGAAGAAGGCTAAGTCTAGAGGAAAGCAGGCTCAGGACTCGGTCCCAAGCGCTTCCTCAGGGAATAAGCCATCTCCTTCAGCCAGATCCAGTTGCTTCTATTGCCAGGCAGATGGCCATTGGAAGAAGAACTACATCAAGTATTTGGCTGATAAAGCCAAGAGTGGAGGTATGACTTCAGACTCAGGTACACTTTTTTGCAATGTTATAGACATATATCTTGCTGATGCACCTAATAGTTCTTGGGTATATGATACCAGATCAGTTATTCACATCTGCAACTCATTGCAGGGACTGGTAAGAACTAGGAGCGTATCAAGAGGCGAGGTTGATATTGGAGTCGGCAAAAAAGCAAGAGTTGCTGCGTTGGAAGTTGACACGATGCAACTTCATTTACCTTATGGATTCATTATGGAACTAAATAGTTGTTATTATGTTCCAGTGCTTAGTCGAAACATTATTTCTGCTTCATGTTTGATGAGGCAAGGCTATGAGTCAAATATCAATAATAATGGTTGTTCTTTGTATTTGAATGATATGTTTCACGACTTTGCACCCGTCCAGGACAGGTTATTTATTTTGAATCTTGATTGTGAGTCGGTTTATAACATAAATGTTAAAAGGTTGAAACCAACTGATCTGAACATGACTTACTTTTGGCATTGTCGGCTTGGTCATATAAGTTGGAAACGCATGAAGAAGCTCCATGATGATGGACTTCTAACTTCGTTCGACTTGGAGTCGTTCGAGACATGCGAATTTTGCCTACTCGGCAAAATGACCAAGACACCTTTTGCAAAGAGTTGCGAAAGGGCGTACGACTTGTTGGTACTAGTACATAGTGATGTATGTGGACCAATGAGCACGACAGCCAGGGGTGGTTATGCGTACTTCATTACCTTCACTGATGATTTGAGTAGGTATGGATATATCTACTTGATGAAACATAAGTCGGAAGCCTTTGAAAAGTTCAAAGAATTCCAGAATGAAGCACAAAATCAACTCGGCAAGAAAATTAAGTTTCTTTGGTCGGACCGAGGAGGCGAGTACATGAGCCATGAGTTTGATGACCATCTGAAAGGTTGTGGAATAGTTCCCCAACTTACTTCGCCAGGAACGCCGCAAAGGAACGGTGTTTCAGAAAGGCGGAATCGGACCATGTTGGACATGGTACGATCAATGATGAGTCGGACAGATCTTCCTTTATCATTTTGGGGTTATTGTCTAGAAACAGTGGCATTCACACTAAACAGAGTACCATCAAAATCGGTAGAGAAGACACCGCATTAGATGTGGACAGGCAAAAAGCCGAGTTTGTCTTTTCTTAAGATTTGGGGTTGTGAAGCATTTGTCAAGCCACTTCAGTCGGACAAGCTTACGGCCAAGTCGGATAAGTGTATTTTCGTAGGGTATCTGAGGGAAACCTTGGGTTACTAATGCTAAAACCGAGAAGAGGGCAAAGTGTTTGTCGCTCGGAACGGTGTGTTCCTTGAGAAATAGTTTCGCAGTCGGGGAGTCAGTGGGAGCATGGTGCAGCTCGAAGAAATTCGAGAGCAACCAGCTAGTAGCGAGTCAGCAAAAACCTTGGAGGTCAAGCCGGTCGTGGTAGCTGAGCCGGCAGTAGCACCTATATTACGAAGATCGGCAAGATTACGAAGTGTTCGTGATGTATTACTGTTAGATTGTGATGAGCCGGCAAATTATTCGGAAGCGATGGTGGGATCTGATTCCGAGTCATGGCTTGGAGCCATGAGATACGAGTTAAAATCCATGGATGAAAATCAAGTTTGGAACTTGGTTGATCTGCCAGACGGTGCAAGACCCGTCGAGTGCAAATGGGTCTTTAAGAAGAAAACTGATATGGATGGAAATGTTTCCGTCTATAAATCACATCTTGTCGTGAAGGGGTTCCGACAAGTTCAAGGAGTTGATTATGACGAGACTTTATCGCCCGTAGCGATGCTTAAATCAGTTCAGATCATGTTAGCTATAGCAACCTATTTCGACTATGAGATATGGCAGATGGATGTCAAAACGGCTTTCCTTAATGGAAATTTAACTGAGGACGTGTATATGATACATCCCGAGGGTTTTGTCGATCCGGCTAATGCTGACAAGGTGTGCAAACTTCAGAAATCCATTTATGGGTTGAAGCAAGAATCTCGGAGTTGGAATATTCGCTTTGATGAAGTAGTGAAATCGTTTGGCTTCATCAAGAGTGATCATGATTCTTGTTTATACAAGAAGTTTAGTGGGAGCAAAGTAAACTTCCTAATCTTATATGTGGATGACATATTACTGATTGGAAATGATGTCCAGATGTTGCAAGAAACCAAGGAATCATTGGAAAGGAGTTTCTCAATGAAAGACTTGGGTGAGGCAACATATATCCTCGGAATCCGGATCTATAGAGATAGATCAAGACGGCTCATTGGATTGAGTCAGAGTACTTATTTGGACAAAGTGTTGAAGAAGTTCAACATGGAATCGTCTAAGAAGGGTTCTTACCGATGTCCCATGGTGTAAAACTTAGCAAGACTCAGTGTCCTTCGACAACTGATGAGAAAAGTCGGATGAGTGCGATTCCGTATGCTTCTGTAGTCGGATCCATCATGTACGGCATGATTTGTACTAGGCCAGATGTTTCATATGCTCTAAGTATTGTGAGCAGATACCAGACTGATCCTGGAGAAATCCACTGTACAGAGGCTAAAAATATCCTAAAGTACTTGAGAAGGACTAAGGATATGTTTTTGGTTTATGGTGGTGAAGATGAACTCAGTGTAAACGGTTACACAGATGCGAGTTATCTTACCGACTCTGATGATTCTCGTTCGCAATCCGGATACGTGTTTATTATAAACGGAGGTGCTGTGAGCTGGAAGAGTTCCAAGCAAGAGACTGTGTCTGCATCTACAACAGAGGCTGAGTATATTGCCGCCTCAGAGGCAGCAAAGGAAGCTATTTGGATGAGGAATTTCCTCATGGATCTTGGTGTGGTTCAGGGCTCGTCCAATCCGTTAGACGTGTATTGTGACAACAATGGTGCTATTGCACAAGCGAAAGAACCTAGACAACTCCATAAGAACAAGCACATACTCATGCGGTACCACCTGATTCGCCAGTTCGTGGATCAGGGTGATATCAAGTTATGCAAGGTACACACGGATGCAAATATTGCGGATCCGTTGACAAAGCCGTTACCACAGCCGAAGCATGAGGCGCACCTGAGAGCCATGGGCATTATATGCTTAGACATGTGATGTCGGAAGATTGACTCTAATGCAAGTGGGAGACTGTTGGGAATATGCCCTAGAGGCAATCATGTATGATGATATTTCCCATTGTATTCATAAAGATATTAAGTTGTCCTTGTATAAACATCTGATCTGTATCATTGAATATGTGATTCGGTTGTGGAACTATACATGCATGTTGTTTGTGCTAAATATCCTTGGTCATTGAGGTTGTGCTGGACACACAACTTAGACCAATGTGAAAGTTGGCTTGATGAATCGGTTCCACTTGTCATGGGCATGGAGATGCTATTCCAACTTACACAGATTCGGCTAAAGAGTTTAGCGATTCGGATTGACCCATATTGAGGTACAACGAACAAGTTGTCATTTTTATATCTTAATCAATGTAATCCTTAGACCTGAGGTTATTGCATAGTCCAAGTTGAGGATCACCGACTTAGGTTCTATCAAACATTGATCCGTAACTGGGCAGTTATAAAGGCAGAGTACGGGTCGACTGAGAATCAAGCTGCGTGATTTGAATAACCAAGATAGGATTTTGCCCCTCCACTTGGAGAGATATTCTCTGGGCCCTCTCGGATGATATGATTCGAAAAGCATGGCCATGCATGACTCGGTTAAGTGTTAACCGAGGCGATCGACTAAGAGTTAGTCGGGTGAATCACTTACCTCGTATCGAGAAGAGAGTCAGACTATTTAAGGGATGACAATTATTCGATTATAGTCTGACAAGGTATATCGTGAGGCAAAAGGGACTCGGACGCAAGTCACATTGGAAAGGCAAGTCGTCATGACTCTTTGGTACTTGGGAGTCGACACGTTCTGCTAGGAGCCGCTACCGACTGATCGATTGAGAGATGGACTCTAATCGTGTCCAACTTGCCAAGAGCCTGCGGGGTCACACACTTAAGAGAGGGAGCAAGTTCGTATTGGATCTGAACCGGAAATCTGGTTGGGTTGGATCCGAGCCTGATTTGGACTGAGTCAGTGAGTCAGACTCACAGGGACTAATATTATATGGGCTTTAGAGAATGGGCCGCGTGAGTAGAGCCCATGTTCACTCCCTATATATAGTGGAGCATCGTAACCCAGAAAGGTTAATCGTTGTTCGGTTAGGTCATTCCATGTGTTGGAAACCCTAGCTCCACAGCAGTCATGCCGTCGTATCGAACCTATTAGTTCGCCGACGTTGCTCCTCCTTGTACGTGTGGATACCAGCAGAGGTGTTGTACGATCAACACCACGACGATCAGATCGCAAAGGACGGCACTGCATCAACTGACGCGCTTCATCAGTAATCCGCAACTGCGCGTCTAGTGGTAAACCTCGTGGCCTTCTACCTCGGCTAGATCTTGGGATCACCATGTTAGAGGAAAAAGTTTTGTTTTATCTTTGCGTGGCCCAACAGGTAGAAAATCAATATTCTCGGAATTGGACGGGACAAAAGCCGAAGTCATTATTTTTCCCGGAGCAACACGGAACCACGAAGCAGAGTCGGAGGGGGGCCACAGGGTGGCCGCACCTCCTAGGCGCGAGAAAGCCCTGGAGGCGCCCACAAAGGGTGTGGGCCCCCTGGACCCCCCCGACCTTGATTCCTGCGCCTATAAGAAGCCTCCGACCCAAAAACCCTAGGGCATCCAGAAGAAATCGAAAACATTTGTAGCACCGCCGCGACCGAAGGGGAGATTCAGGGGACAGAAAGTCTCTATTCTGGCACCCTGCCAGGACGGGGAAGTACCCCCGGAGCCATCTCCATCGATCTCCATCGCCATCTCCATCAACGTTGCTGATTTCCATGATGAGGAGGGAGTAGTTCTATCTTGAGGCTAAGGGATCTACCGATAGCTATGTTTTCATCTCTCTCTCTATGCATGATCTTGTTGTGGTCATGAGCTTTGTAATCAAGTAGATCTACCTTGCTACTCAAGTGTTTCAATAGATCTCTGCTCTCCCCATGTGTGTGAAAGTGACAGCGTGCACGCCATGGTGGCACTTAGGTTTGAGTCTACATAAATACTCTTTGTGCTTTAATAGATCTATGCTTTTCCCCATGTGTGTGAAAGTGACATCGTGCATACCGTGTGTGGCACTTTGGCTAGATTGAATATTTGTTATGAGTTATATTTTGAGTTGGATGTCTTTATGAAATTGTGGTGTTTGTTGGAACCATCTAGCGCTCAAGGTGACAGTGTAGGGTTATCTAGATTGGTTAAGGGGAACTTTGAGGTGTGCTGTTATAGCCCTACCGATGATTAGAGTGTCCTACCGGGGAGTAGTTAAGAGTAGTATCATGAAGAGAGGATATTTATATGAGAGAGTGTTCACTAGTGAAAGTATGATCCCTAGGACTTGTTTCTAAACATTGAAACACCATTTTCTACTAGATCTGTTGCATGTTTGCTTGCTTCCATCTTTGTTCCATTTGCCGGGGAGGTTTTGGGTACCTTTCCTCCATGCCATCTACTCTTTTCTGGCACTGTTAGCACTTGTATTTCACTATCTCTTCGCCGAACTAGTGCACCTATACACCTCACAAGTGTATTGGGTGTGTTGGGGACACAAGAGACTTCTTGTATCTTGATTGCAGGATTGCTTGAGAGGGAATACCTTTGACCACTTCCTCCTTGAGTTCAATAAACCTTGGGTAATCCACTTAAGGGAAACTTGCTGATGTTCTACAAACCTCTACACTTGGAGGCCCAACAACTGTCTACAAGAATAGAAGTGCGTACACATCAGTACCCCTTTCACATGATACAAGAGCTATCCCATAATTAAAATGACAAGGCAAGCAGACAATGAGCATCTCAGCAATCTTCTTATTTACCATGGGAAAATGGTGCTTTTTTCTCTCTTTCCTATTTTCAATATGTCTCTCTTTTTTTATAAGAAGAAAGCTTCATAGATGTCATTATGGTGATGCCGCAAGTTTCCACCATGATTAGGCATGGCTTAGGCTAGTAGCCTAGGAATTTCTATAACACACATACATAACTCCATGGACTTACAAACTCCCCTTTTATTTCACACTGACGACATCCATAGACAAAAGAGCATGATATCAACTGTGTACAAAGTAAAAGTGCAATGTTGAAAGCGTTCCCTGATAAGTCTAAAACGTATCTACTTTTCCGAACACTTTTGCTATTGTTTCTCCTCTAAACTTATGTGATTTGGATACAACTAACATGGACTTACGCTGTTTTCAGCAGAATTACCTTGGTGTCTTGTTTTTGTGCAGAAAATCAACTATCATGAAAAATCCTGGAAAATATGCCAAAAATTATATTTCACCAGAAGATCCAGGGAGCCAGAAGACGAGACGGAGAAGGGGCCTGGGGGGGGTGCCACACCCGTGCCAGGCGCGGGCCCACCACTAGTCGCGCCTAGGGGGGTGCACCCACCCCAGGCACCCTCTCAGGTTCCCTCTGTGCCTATAAGTTGCCTCTCGACCTAAAAACAGAGGGGGGTTCGATAATTTTCTAGAAAAAGTTCCGCTCCGCCGCCGCCACCAGAAACCAAGATTCGGATCCAGAAACTCCATTCTGGCACCCTACCGAGATGGGGAATTTGGAGAGGATCATCGCCATCGTTATCACCAACGCATCTCCATCAACCATCGATGTTTCCATCATCCAAGAGTGAGTAATCCCCCGTTGTATGCTTGGGGATGGTAGGGATTGGATGAGTTCTATCATGTAATCGAATAAGATCTGTTAGGGCATAGTGCCTAGTATATCTATTAGTGCTATTTGACTTTGTTGCAACTTATTGTGCTTAATGCTTGTCACTAGGGCCCGAGTGCCATGATCTCGGATCTAAACTTATTATTGAATCATTATGATAATATTGTTTGTGATCTTATCTGCAAGTTGTGCACCTATCATTGTCCGGATCCAAAGGCCCCAAAGTGACAATAATTGGGACAACCGGAGGGGATGGCTATGCTGTGAGGATCACATGTGTTCACAGAGTGTTAATGCTTTGCTCCGGTGCTCTATTAAAAGGAGCACCTTAATTTCCAGTAGTTCCCTAGAGGCCCCGCTGCCACAGGCTGGCTGGACAAAAGATGTTATGCAAGTTCTCATTGCGAGCATGTATGACTATATTTGGAGCACATGCCTAGGATTGTTTAATACTTAGATGCTTGTTATTATTTATCTGCAATGCCCTAGATATTGAAGTTACATGTTTAGACTTGTCCATGCAACGCCCGTCCATCCATCCCTATGCCTACCGCACTCGAATCCTACTGTTACCGTTACTGTTACTATTGCTCATGTTTCACTGTTGTTGTTGCTTTGCTGTTGCTACTACAAACTATTGCTACTAATAAACTTCTGTGAGCAAGAACTATTTCCAGGTGCAGCTGAATTGACAACTCAGTTCTTAAGGCTTGCAAGTATTGTTTGGCTCCCCTTGTGTCGAATCAATAAATTGGGTAATACTACCCGCGAAGACTGTTGTGATCCCCTACACTTGTGGGTCATCAAGACTATTTTCTGGTGCCTTTGCCGGGGAGCATAGCTTTATTTGTAAGTTCACTTGGATCTACTATTGTTCATTGCTACTCCTTTCATCATGGGTAAGTCTCGTGATGGAAAGTTTCCTATTTTACCATCCACTACAAGAAGAGGTACAGTCCTAAACACCTATGTTGCTCTTGATTCACCGTCTGTTATAAGTAAGCTTGTTACACCACCACCACATACTCATGCTACACACACTGCTACTACTACTGAATTTGAAACTGCTTTTGATGCTCATGATTTTACTTCTACTGTGCTTGAAGCGAGTGGTTCATTAGGTCCTTTTTCTAGATGCTACTATGGCTAGTCTAGGAAATACCCAAACACCTAGTGAAGACACTGTTACACCTGTTAACTCACCTGAGTCTAGTGAGAGTTATGATATTAATGATGGTTACATTGAGTTCACTGATGAATTTGTTGAAGAGTGCCGGAACACACATGGTACTAGTGCTAGTAAGAGTCTCCTTGCTAGACATACTATTATGCCTAAACTGTCCTCTGATCCTAAGTTTGCCACCTCTCCCATAGATATTAGAGATAAAGATTATGATTCTCTCTTGATTTATCCTATTTGGACATTGTTGAGAAAGAACCTTTCCGTGGGAATGAAAATGAGAGTGATGTGGCTCATATGAATGAGCTTTCTACTATGAGTGCTTTGTTCTCTGATGATTTTAAAATGCGCAAGTACTTTGTTACTAAGATCTTCCCTTTTTCACTAAAAGGAGAAGCTAGGGCTTAGTTTAATAGATTACCTCTTGGTTCCATTGATAGCCCTGATTGCTTCTTTCTTACAGAAATATTTTCCTCCTAGTGCTAGACATGCTGCTTTGCAGAGACTTTTTGATTTTAAACAGGGAGAAGAAGAGAAATTACCGGAGTCATGGACAAGGTTCCGTGCCTTGATTCATGCACATCCTGGATGTCCATTGCCTAAGAATGAGCTTCTTGATATTTATTATAATGGACTAACTGATGACTCTAGGACATACCTAGATAGCTTTGTTGATTGTGTTTTCAGGAAAAGGACTCCTACAGATGCTGAAGAATTAATGGCTAAGATAAGCAAGAATTATGATGATTGGACTTCAACTGAGTTAAATACACCTGAGCCTATTACACCTGAACCAGTTGTGCCTGAACCAGTTCCAACACCAACACCAAAGAAGAGGGGAGTTATTGCATTAAATGATGAAGTGATGAAGGAGGCTAAGAAGTGTCTAAAGGAGAATGGTATTAGAGATGAAGATGTGAACAATCTACCTCCTATAGAAGAATTATGTAAGTAAATTCCCCACTCATCTACTATTGAGGTACACTCTCTCCACTTTAATGAAGGTGATATTACCTATGGTAAGCCTCCTGATCAATGCTTAGAGGAATTTAACACATTTATTGTTAAACTAGGTAATTTTAATAAACAAGTTCAGAATCATTTATTGGAAAACTCTAGAGCTATCCATGAGTTGAAAGATATTGTGGAAAGAACTTCCAATGATATTAAAATACTCTGTAAACACTTTCAAATGGTACAAACCCAACTTGATCAACTTGCTAAGGTACAAAAGGATATGCTAGTTAATGCCTCAGGAGATAAACATGCTTATGGAATTAGAACTAGGAGTGGTATAACTGCTCAAGATCCTTTATATCCTGAAGGACACCCTAAAAGAATTGAGAAGGATTCTCAACAAGGTGAGAATAGTGGTAGTCCTCGTAAGAGAAAGAAAAAGAAACATAAAGTAGTTGAGGAACCACTTGAACCTACTGTAGATCCTAATAGTATATATGTCTCTGATGCTTAAACTAAGAGTGGTAATGATAAAAATGATGCTCCTGATAAGGAGGAAGGTGAGGAAGAACCTGAGAAGCATAGTAAGAACACTAGGTACACAAAGGAAGATTTTATTGCTAATAAACATGGTAAAGAGAGAACCTTGGGTGAAGAAACCTATGCCTTTTCCTGGTAAGAAACACAAGTAAAAGGAGGAAGAACACTACAACAAGTTTTGTGAGTGGATGAAACCTTTATTTTTGCAAATTCCTTTGACTGGTGTTATTAAATTGCCTCCATATTCAAAGTACATGAAGAATATCGTCTCTAATAAAAGGAAGATTCCTAATGAGGAGATTTCTACTTTGCTTGCTAATTATTCCTTCAATGGTAAGGTTCTAAAGAAACTTGGTGATCCAGGTATACCAACTATTCCTTTCTCTATTAAGAATAATTATGTTAGAACTGCTTTATGTGATTTGGGAGCTGGAGTTAGTGTTATGCCTTTTTCTCTCTATAAGAGACTCCATCTAGAAAAGTTGATACCAACTGATATATCTTTGCAAATGGCTGATAAGTCAACTACTATTCCTGTTGGTATATGTGAGGATGTTCCTGTTCAAGTGGATCATAATTGCTTGGTTTTGACTGATTTTGTTGTGCTTGAAATGCCTAAAGATGATAATATGTCTATTATTCTTGGGAGACCTTTTCTTAATATTGCAGGTGCTGTTATTAATTGCAATCAATGAAAAGTAACATTCAATATTAATGACAAAGAGCATACTGTTTATTTCCCCAAGAAGGTTGATAGAAGCTATTGCCTGAATTCCAATGAAAATATTGAGAGTATCAAGGTTGGAGAAATATATTGTCCCATTCCACAAGAAAATTTTGAAACTATTATGATTGGGACCATTGCTATCAAGTATGAGGTAACATAATCACCTTGTGGAATGCAAAGTTTTGTTTCATATAAGACCGTTTTGGTAACAAGACTTGATCAACCTTTTAATAAAAGGATTTTAATGAATGATACGTCCAAAACGTATCTACTTTCTCGAACACTTTGCTATTGTTTCTTCTCTAAACTTGTGTGATTTGGATACAACTAACACGGACTGACCCTGTTTTCAACAAAATTACCTTGGTGTCTTGTTTTTGTGCAGAAAATGAACTATCAGGAAAAATCCCGAAAAATATGCCGAAAACTATTTTTCACCAGAAGATCCACGGAGCCAGAAGGGGAGACAAAGAGGGGGCCTGGGGGGGCCCAGACCCACCCCAGGCACGGGCCCACCTGACCCCGCGCCTGTAGGGGGTGAGGCCATCCCAGGCAGCTCCTTGGCCTCCCTCTGCGCCTATAATTTGCCTTTCGACCTAAAAACCGAGGGGGGTTCGATAGTTTTCCAGAAAGAGTTCCGCTCCGCCGCCGCCACCAGAAACCAAGATTTGGATCTAGAAGCTCCGTTCTAGAACCCTGTCGAGACGGGGAATTTGGCGAGGATCATCGTCATCGTCATCACCAACGCATCTCCATCAACCACCGATGTTTCCCTCATCCATGAGTGAGTAATCCCCTACTGTAGGCTTGGGGATGGTAGGGATTGGATGAGTTTCTATCATGTAATCGAATAAGATCTATTAGGGGCATAGTGCCTAGTATCTCTATTAGTGCTATTTGACTTTGTTGCAACTTGTTGTGCTTAATGCTTGTCACTAGGGCCCGAGTGCCATGATCTCAGATATGAACTTATTATTGACTCATTATGATAGTATTTTTTGTGATCTTATCTACAAGTTGTGTACACATATCATTGTCCGGATCCAAAGGCCCCAAAGTGACAATAATTGGGACAACCGGAGGGGATGGTTGTGGTGTGAGGATCACATGTGTTCACGGAGTGTTAATGCTTTGCTCCGGTGCTTTATTAAAAGGAGCACATTAATTGCCAGTAGTTCCCTAGAGGCCCCGCTGCCACGGGCTGGCTGGACAGAAGATGTTGTGCAAGTTCTCATTGCCAGCACGTATGACTATATTTGGAGCACATGCCTAGGATTGTTTAGTACTTGGATGCTTGTTATTATTTATCTACAATGCCCTAGATATTGAAGTTACATGTTTAGACTCGTCCATGCAACTCCCGTCCATCCATCCCTATGCCTACCACACTCGAATCCAACTGTTACCGTTACTGTTACTATTGCTCCTGTTTCACTATTGCCGTTGCTGTTGCTTTTTTGTTGCTACTACAAACTGTAGCTACTGATAAACTTCTATGAGCAAGAACTATTTCCAGGTGCAGCTGAACTGAAAACTCAGTTGTTAAGGCTTGCAAGTATTCTTTGGCTCCCCTTGTGTCAAATCAATAAATTGGGTAATACTACCCGCGAAGACTGTTGCGATCCCCTATACTTGTGGGTCATCAAGACTATTTTCAAGCGCCGTTGCTGGGGAGCATAGCTTTATTTGTAAGTTCACTTGGATCTACTATTGTTCACTGCTACTCTTTTCATCATGGGGAAGTCTCATGATGAAAAGTTCCCTATTTTACCATCCACTACAAGAAGAGGTTCAGTCCTAAACACCTCTGTTGCTCTTGATTCACCGTCTGTTATAAGTAAGCTTGTTACACCATCACTACATACTCCTGCTACACACACCGCTACTACCGCTGAGTCTGAAACTGCTTTTGATGTTCATGATGTTACTTCTATTGTGCTTGATGCGAGTGGTTCATTAGGTCCCGTTCTAGATGCTACTATGGCTAGTCTAGGAAATACCGAAACTCCTAGTGAATGCACTGTTACACCTGTTATCTCACCTGCGGCTAGTGAGAATTTTGATATTAATGATGGTTACATTGAGTTCACTGATGAATTTGTTGAAGAGTGCCGAAACACACATGGTACTAGTTCTATTAAGAGTATCCTTGCTAGACGTACTATTATGCCTAAGTTATCCTCTGATCCTAAATTTGCCACCTCTCCCATAGATATTAAAGATGAAGATTATGATTTCTCTCTTGATTTGTATTATTTAGATATTGTTGAGAAAGAACCTTTTTGTGGGACTGAAAATGAGAGTGTTGTGGCTCATATGAATGAGCTTTCTAATATGAGTGCTTTGTTCTTTGATTATTTTAATATGCGCAAGTACTTTGTTGCTAAGATCTTCCCTTTTGCACTAAAAGGAGAAGCTAGGGCTTGGAATAATAGATTACCTCATGGTTCCATTGATAGCCCTGATTGCTTGATTTCTTCTTTCTTCCATAAATATTTTCCTCCCAGTGCTAGACATGCTGCTTTGCAGAGACTTTTTTATTTTAAACAGGGAGAAGAAGAAAAATTGCCTGAGTCATGGACAAGATTATGTGCCTTGATTCATGCACATCCTGGATGTCCATTAACTAAGAATGAGCTTCTTGTTCTTTATTATAATGGACTAACTGATGATTCTAGGACATACCTAGATAGCTTTACTGATTGTGTTTTCAGGAAAAGGACTCCTAGAGATGTTGGAGAATTAATGACCAAGATAAGCAAGAATTATGATGATTGGACTTCAACTGAACTGAATGCACCTAAGCCTATTACTCCTGAACCAGTTATGCCTGAACCAGTTCCAACACCAACAAAAAATAAGAGGGGAGTTATTGCATTAAACGATGAAGTGATGAAGGAAGCTAAGAAGTGTCTAAAGGAGAAAGGTATTAGAGCTGAAGATGTGAAGAATCTACCTCCTATGGAAGAATTATGTAAACCAATTCCCCACTCATCTACTATTGAGGTACACTCTCTCCAACACTTTGATGAAGGTGATATTCCTTATGGTAAGCCTCCTGATCAATGCTTAGAGGAACTTAACATTTTTATTATTAAACAAGGTAATTTTAATAAACAAGTTCAGGATCATTTCTTGGAAAACTCTAGGGCTATCCATGAGTTGAAAGATATTGTGGAAAGAATTTCTAATGATATTAAAATGCTTTGTAAACACTTTCAAATGGTTCAAACCCAACTTGATCAACTTGCTAAGGTATAAAAGGATATGCTAGTTAATGCTTCAGGAAATAAACATGCTTATGGAATTAGAACTAGGAGTGGTGCAGCTACTCAAGATGCTTTATATCCTGAAGAACACCCTAAAAGAATAGAGAAGGATTTCCAACTAGGTGAAGATAGTGGTAGTCCTCATAAGAGGAACAAAAAGAAACATAAGATAGTTGAGGAACCACTTGAACCTGTTGTAGATCCTAATAGTATATCTGTCTCTGATGTTGAAACTGAGAGTGGTAATGATAATAATGAGCCTCCTGATAAGGAGGAAGGTGAGGAAGAACCTGAGAAGCATACTAAGAACACTAGGTACACAAAGGAAGATTTTATTGCTAATAAACATGGTAAAGAGAGATAACCTTGGGTGCAGAAACCTATGCCTTTTCCAGGTAAGAAACACAAGTCAAAGGAGGAGGAACACTACAACAAGTTTTGTGAGTGGATGAAGCCTTTATTCTTGCAAATTCCTTTGACTGATGCTATTAATTTGCCTCCTTATTCAAAGTATATGAAGGATATTGTCTCCAATAAAGGAAGATTCCTAATGAGGAGATTTCTACTATGCTTGCTAATTACTCCTTCAATGGTAAGGTTCCAAATAAACTTGGTGAGCCAGGTATACCAACTATTACTTGCTCTATTAAGAACAATTATGTTAGAACTGCTTTATGTGATTTGGGAGCTGGAGTTAGTGTTATGCCTTTTTCTCTCTAGAAGAGACTCCATCTAGAAAAGTTGAAACCAACTGATATATCTTTACAAATGGCTGATAAGTTAACTACTATTCCTGTTGGTATATGTGAGGATGTTCCTGTTCAAGTAGCTCATAATTGCTTGGTTCTGACTGATTTTGTTGTGCTTGAAATGCCTGAAGATGATAATATGTCTATTATTCTTGGGAGACCTTTTCTTAATACTGCAGGTGCTATCATTAATTGTAATCGAGGAAAAGTAACATTCAATATTAATGACAAAGAGCATATTGTTTATTTCCCCAAGAAGGTTGTTAGAATCTATTGCCTAAATTCCACTGAAAATATTGAGGGCATCAAGGTTGGAGAAATATATTGTCCCATTCCACAAGAAAATTTTGAAACTATTATGATTGGGACCATTGCTATCAAGTATGAGGTAACATAATCACCTTGTGGAATGCAAATTTTTGTTTCATATAATATTGTTTTGGTAACAAAACTTGATCAACCTTGTTAACAAAAGGATTTTAATGAACAAAATAATGTTTCCACTATGGTTATACTTGCTTTCTTTTACTTTTCTCTTTCCTAGTCTTTGCTTTAGCTTTAGTTTTGTTAGTTGTTTGCTTGTTTGAGTTTCTTAGAGCTCCTGTAGTTTGGATTTTGGTTTTCTTTTGCTTGTTCTGAAAAACTGTTTCTGCGAGAATATCAATTTTCATACCCTGAAAATTGGCCAAAAATAAAGTTTCCCAAAAAATGCCAGAAAATTCAAAATAAATTTTTCTCAAAAAAAGGGGCAGAGAGGCACCGGAGGTGACCCAGGGGGCCACCCAAAGCCACCACACCTGTGGTAGGCGCGGGCCCACGACTGGTGGCGCCTAGGGGGGGGGTTGGCCCACCTGGGCCCCTCTAGGATGCCTCCTCAAAGCCATATTCTTTCTCTCTCCCAAAAAACACCAGAAAACTTACTCAAGCTCGAGTTCTTGCTATTCTTGCTCGCGATTTTTGATCTCCTTGTTCAGCCCATCTCAAGTGCTGATTTTTGGAGGGTTTGCTCCTTGGTATGTGCCTCCTCCACTTGTCTAACTAGATTTGTGATTGGTAGATTGTATCTTGAGTATTTTGCTGATATAGGTGACAGGTTGTTTGAGCTTGCATGCTTGTTCTTTGCTT
This sequence comes from Avena sativa, assembly GCA_916181665.1. Classification (NCBI taxonomy): domain Eukaryota; kingdom Viridiplantae; phylum Streptophyta; class Magnoliopsida; order Poales; family Poaceae; genus Avena; species Avena sativa. The sequence continues at coordinate 176,184,886 of OV702284.1, read as the reverse complement.
AGAAACTTTGTTTTGATGCATGTGTAGTCCTCTAGCAATGTCCTATAGTAGTTGCTCATCGTTTAGAAACTTAGAAATCACTTGGTTTGATGGTTGTCTAACAATTTCAGCAGAAGATGAGTACTTATCCACTAAATCAATATGACTTGATGGTGCATGAGCCAATGAAGGTTCATTGTGAGGAGGCAGTTTTTCCTTCCATATATCCATGCCATGAATTTATGAGAGCTGCAGGGATCCTCCAAGATTTCCAAACTTTGGTTACAAATGCAGGGTTGGATAACTTTGTTGAAGGTGAACCAATCCAATATGTTAAGCTAACCATGGATTTTGTGCAGGACTTCCGGTTCACTTGGTCTACTTCTAATCCCATGGTCCATTGCAAAATTTATAATATACCTGTGGACCTGCCTTTTGCTGATTTCTGTGCAGCAATTAGAGTACCTCAGTGGGGATCTTGTGAGAAGATCAAGGAGAGGCCCAAGTCACTTGTTGATTTGTATGCTGAGATTTGCCAAGGTTTCGACTTCTCAAAGGAAAGTGGTAAAATTCGGAACATTCAGCTCCAAGCTATTAGGTACTTTGCCTATTTCATTACCAAGTGTGTTCTTGCTAGAAAGACTGCTAGAAAGTTGTCTTCTTTTGATCTAGCTTTTATTGCAGCTGCTCTGAATAGGAATAGTTCTCATAGTTTGGGTGCTTTGATAGCTCACTGTATCACCACCAACCGTGAGAAGGGTGGAATTTGTGGAGGTCTCATTGCTTCTAGGTTGCTAGCTTTCCATGGTTTAGAGCCTCATTATTCAAATTTTCAGTTCCCCATAAGAGGCTTGATATTGAATCCATGATTCAGCATGGTTTTGTTTCTTTCGGAGCCAATGTGAGAAGTTTACCATATGAAATATCTTTTGCCCAGCAAGGTCGGAGAAAGGGTAGGACTGAGAAAATAGTTTATTTGCCTGCACCTGCTTTGTTTAACTTTGATAACAGGCAAGGATGGTCACTTACGGAGGAGTTCTTGACACTTATGTGGGGGAACTCTCCCAGCAATAGGAGAATGTTGAAGAGGATGCCAAGGATAATTCGGTTCAGCCCTCCAACTTGGGAGAGTCTTCATACCAGCAGCCCTCATTTGATTGGGGCGCGTCTTCTTGTTCATCGCAGGTGCCTGACTATGATCATTCCTATGATGACCCACCAGCATGGGGGTACTACCCGCATTATTGAGCCCCACTTAGGCCAAAAGCCTAAGCTTGGGGGCGGTATACCGACGACACGCTCATCTATATATCATGTTCGGTCGGTTCTGTAACATCCTAGGATTAGCACCTCGAAATAGACAGGACACATGTTTGTGCATTGCATTCATGCATAAGAAAATCCGGGGAATTTTCGCACAAAACTAAAGAAGCGGTAGAGGGATCGAGATCTCTCTTGTTCTGATGGAAACACCAGAACAGGTGCGATGAATTTCTACATGACCTCTACTGTAATTTTGTATTTCAAGGAAAGACCATTCAAATTTGAATATTTAATTGATAGATTATTAATTGGAAATTAAATAGTAATAAGAAATAAGAGGTGAACTCTTATTTATGAAAATATATCATTATTACAAGTCTCAAGTAATAAACAAAATTAAATGAAATGATTTATAATAATAAATAAGAATGGAATTCTTATTTATAAATAAGATATACATATTTTAGTCCCAAGGATAGTGTAATACTTTATTATAGAATACAATGTTTTAAGTGTTACAATAAAAGAAAATTACTATAAAACAATTGATATAAAAATGAATTACATAAATGAATAACTAAAAGGATTTTTGATTTACAAGCAAATATAAATATTACATTGTATTTGCAAATGCATTATAAAATAAAGAAGAAAACTAGTAAACTTCATTGAATAAAATACAACAATACAATATTTCTTTACAAAAAAAGAATGAATAAAGAAAAATAATTCCTTTATTACAATTCTATACTGTTTTATATTTCACAAAAGAAGAAGTAGATTACAAAAGAATAAAGAAAAAACTTAAAACTAAATTTATCTTCATCTTCTAAATCCTCTCTTTATATTCCTGATCTTGTTCCTGCAAAACAATAACAAAAGACAAACAAAGTAAATAAAAGAAGAGAGGTTAGTGTTAGGAAGGGTGCTCTCAGATATATAGGTGTAATGCACCTATTCCAATCATCATAGAGCTAATCCCAAATAAGGTGCCAAGAGTAAATATATGTTCTTATCAGTATAACGGCCTCAGCTTAACTTCATTGGCAATGGATCCAAGAATTTAATAATAAAGGGAAGGAAAGGTCAATGGATCAGCACTGGGTGAACATAGCAAAGGTTGCTAATGCACAATATGGATAGGAACAGATCCATCGATGAAGCAAGCACACATCTCATAAGCACCTTATTCACACATGCACTCAGTGTGTTGTCAACATCACAAGGAAACAGCAAGCTGAGAAGGAGCTCCAGCGGTTACAAAGCTTCTACCACATCATCTCTCCACACACACATACAACCAGACCAACAGATTCTTTATTAGCCCAAGAACATCATCAGACCTCGTTTGTTCTTATCATTCTCTTTCAAAAACACACAAACCATAGGAAACTAACTTGCCACCAAATAAGAACATCCTTGTTCTTATCTGTCTATCATTTCACCAAACTGATCCCAACAATTAGCATACATAACAGCTTCCACAAACCAGTGGAAGAATATGTGGAATCGGGAAGAGGAAGGAGAGGAGAAGCTTACCAACAGCAAGAGGAACTGGACAACAGTAGCACAAGGGGAGGAGGCCAGCAGCAAGGAAAGCAGGCCACCAACAGCATTAGGAGGGCAGAGTAACAAGAAGAGGAGCCAACAACAACACCACAAGACAACTCTAATCCAAACCTCACATCCCAGTTAAAGGTCAATCACTTTTCCCTTTGATACTTGTTCTCATCATTAATAAGGAAAAAGGGAGTGTTGTGAGGAAAGGTACTTTCAGAATTGCATATAAGTGGTATGCAAAATCATCACCAAGTATTTGGGAAATAATAACATTTTTTATTTTCAAACTAGCCCAATTAACAGCATATCATTTCACTATGGAGCATACTACTGTGCACACTCTAATGAGGCACCACAGTAGAGTAACTACCAACAATGGAAGCCATTATAGGGTAAAATGATACCATAAATGTTATCAAAATTAAGTGCCTCGGCCTTTGCATCATTGGCTAGGTCAAGAATTTCCTCCACAAAAATCAACCATAGCAACTGATCTTAGTCAGGAAAATAACATCCATGCACTATTCAGCTTTAGACTAGCATCATTAGCTTATTATCTAGTTTTACTAGATAAACATACCAACCAACCACAGTTGTTAGGCTACAGGGCACATTCCCAGAGGGTAGCACCTCTGTACCTAACAGATTCAGAATGTCTTGAGCATAAAATCCAGTCCATTTTCTAAAATCCACAAATCATTTTCCTAAAAAGATTCAGGAATCATTTAAAATGGTTGTTGTCATATAGGCAGTGTACTCATATTGGCCACTCAGTTACACTTACTAACCAAACAATCTTTTCATTTCCCTAGTCAACCATCTAGGAAATCATTTGTCCAGTTATCAAGAAATTGGTAGATAAAGAAAATCTACATTGTATATTCCAATTCATATTTTTCCAAGGACATGCCTTTGTAATATATGATCATCAATAGCTCATTAAAAGCCATCTGCAAGGAACCAACATTAAAAAAATTAGATCATTTTCCTAGCTATATGGCTAGGAATCATTTGTGTGTAACAACTCTGTCATATTGATAGGCATAGAATTCAGTTGAACATTATGAATCCATAACTTATAAAAAAATATGAGTACCACCACAAGATTAGATTGGCAGTGCCAATGCATAGCTTACACATATTTTAATTCAATCCCAAGAGCATCACATAGTTCTGTAATAAATCCAGGAAGTTTACTTATATCATTTTCCTAAATACTTGCTTCCATGAATCATTTTTAACCCTAGCGTTCAACATAGATAGCTAAGTTTAGTTCAATACAGACTCTAGATCATCATTGAACCAAAGGTTCAATAACTCAAAGCCTAGCATATTATCATCTTAACCAGCTACCAACTTAACCACATTCTTTTAGCAAAACCACTTGTTTTCTGATCAAACTAACAACCAAAGGTAGTTGTACAAGTGATAAATACCAAGTACTGGTAGTGTGAAATTGAGATACCCGTGTCACACTTTTGACCTGTGAATAACAGTAATCACAAACCTCTCTTCTAACAATAAATTTCACAAGCTATCCAATATATTTCATCAACACAATTTCCTCCACTTAGCAATTCAAAGGGAATCAGATCCACATCATACAAACACTAGGACAGCGCATTCATGCTACTTAGGATAATCCTATCATCACAGAGAGAAATCTAGAGAGGATTCAAGTGGAGAAAAGAACAGGGAGAATCCCCACTTACCCGTGGTCCTCGCTTAGAGATGGGATAGGAAGCAGACCGGCGGTGAATATTGGCGTGGCGGCATGGGGAGCACCGGTGGCGCTCAACCCGCGCCAAGACGCGTTCATAGAGCTCACAGTGAGGAAGACGACACCATCTCCTCACCAAGGCACCATGGCGATGCCAGAGGAGCGTCGGAGCACCACATCCTCGGCAACAGCGCAAACCCTAGCCATCGGAGAGAGAGAAGCGTGGCTAGAAGAGGGCCCGAGGATCGAATCGAGCTGGTCTATTCGATGCAGCATCGTCGACTACCTCAACGTGCAACACGGTGGCGGCCTAAGGGTCTAGAGATGATCGGAATCGAGCGGTGACGACGAGGAACTTCCAGTCGCCAGAGAGGGGAATGAGTGGGTGAGGATGAACAAGCTCGAGAGAGAGAAGAGGGTACTGGGCCGATGGGTCGGTCCAGTGGCAACTGGACGGGGTTTGGCCCTAAGACCAGTTGGGCCAAGTTGGATCCAGATGGGCCCGTTGGTGAGCCTGGCCCAATTCCAAAGGAAAAATAAGAAAATAAGACATTTATCAAATCACTAAATGACCAAACTACCCCTGCACATAATTTATACCCTAGAAAAATATAGAAAAATCTCAAAAATACTTATGATATGTTAAAATGACCACAAGAATAATATATACATAGAAAAATTATAATCTTACTTGTTAATATAAATAAAATGTAGATAAATATTAACACCATTACATCCTAAGAGAAATTTCATAAAATAAGGAAAAATCCTAAAAATTAATAAAAATCATTTTATGTATAAAAATAAATATACTATTTTATAAAAATAATAAGTTATTTTTTTATAAATAAATTTTAAAGTAATATTCAAAGACAATTGATCCTTTATGGAATTTTATAAACATAAAAATAATACTTAAAAATAAAATAAAAATCATTTTCAAAGTCTTGAATAAATCTATTACACTAGAAAAATACTAAATATATTAGTAGAAAACTTTTTAATATTTTAAATAATAAATCCTTATTCAATATATATTTTTGAAAATTCTTTAAGAACATTTATTAAGTAAGAAATAATTATATTTATTCAGAAATATTAATACCCGAAAAATCAAATTACTTAAGTTCTAAACGAGAACTAAGGTTTATAATAAAACTTAAGTGTAAATTATTAACTTTATAATATATTTTAAAACTTTAAATAAAGATTTAAAACCACAACCTTGAAAATAACTTTATAAGCATTCACTAAAATATAAAGTGAATAATTCCACACCTTAGTTATACTTATCATAAATCTAAAACTTAGGAATAATTAAAATATATTACATCTTAAGTTTACTTATCCTTTTAAAGTTAACTTTAGTCTCAAAGCTTATAAACAATAGGTCTAATACACCACTTATGTTTTTATAGTTAACTTTAGTCTATTTCAATTAAGACATAAAGCATCTCAAGTTTAGACTATTCAAGCAAGCATAAACAACATCAATCACATTCTATCAATCATATTTTAAAAGCTATCAGGGTTGTTTAAACCTTAGGAAGGAAATCTTTTCTTCAAATGTTATTCTTTTTGCCACTTCAAAGAATAATCTCATAATAAATTCTTCAACTCTTAACAACTAAAACCAAGGAATCTTATCTTAGTCACCAAATGACAATTAAACATAATCACATTACTTTATACTTTACCTGTATATCTAGAATTATTATCACTTAAGTTCCTTATAAATGTCATTACTTATAAACTAAAATTTGAAGATAAACTAACTCTTAAAAGAATCACCTAAATTCACTTCACTCAAAGCATTGGGGATTCACTTTGGGAATTTTACAAAATGCATATCATTACTTATGCATAACAGCATCTTGCTTCTTTAAACATTAGTCCTTACTGGACCAATGACACTGATTTCAGATATTGGATCTTATATTGTCTCGAAGACCGTGAGTGCATAATCTTGCAATCACAAAAGGCAAGTTCACACTTGCTCATGTCCTTTGATTATTTTCTGTAAAGTATTTTGCAAATCCAGTGTTGTCATCACCTGCATTTGAAAACGGACAGAAAACACTATTTTCATAATAACATGATTATAGGTTATTTACCATGAGGTAATAACCTACTATGAAAGTTCCGGTGGTAAAGGAACATATTATATAGGATTTAACAACCAATGTCGCCAGTGATTCTTGCGTCGTATATCACGTGTTAACCATGATATTTGGAATGGGACAGAGAGGTCAGCTGTATCTTCTTCCTCTCGCATGTAGCCGGATGTGCAGGTCGTGGCTGTTATCACTCGTAGCGTGCATATTAATTGGTAATTCGTAGAGGATATGTAGCATATGGGTAGGAACCCTCAACGTCCCACGATAGTTCTGGCATCTAACGGTCTGTACAAACCATTGTCGTAATTCAGTATGTGGGCATGGTGTACACCAAGGAGGCATGAAGGGTCGCGAAGGGGCAGTGATTGGCTTGGATCTTAGACTGGGCCCCATACCAAGGAAGTATGGACAAGGTCATGACTTTGTTGTGCAACAAAGCTAAGATATCTCATGGGTAAAGTAACGCACCTCTGTAGAGTGTAAGAACTGTAACTTGTTACTCCCTGTTCTGAGAAGGAGCTGCGAACGCGGCGGGAAAGGAACTCCATGAAAGTTCTGGTAAACCCGTGAAGGCTGACGGAAATAGCTTTTCAGAATAAAAGCAACCTTTGAAGAAATGTTTACAAAAAATTTCATTGCCTACGACCTATGGTCTGTGGCTGTAGATATAGTGCATCAAACACTCCTTTTCTAGTGAACTTGCTGAGTATGCTCGTACTCAACGTATCTTCTTAACCCTTGTTAGGTTCTGAAGCCAGTATATACGATGTCTACATCAAGTTATGCTCCAGGAATCATCACCAGAATCTAAAGTTCTCCAATGAAGTCAAGAAAGTCAACATATACATCAACTCAAGTGAAGACGAAGTTACTGATTAGATAGGAATATAATCTCTAGCCATAGAACCTATTTCTATAGCGTATTGCAACAGCAGCAATGCCAGACCATTAGTTAAAATACTAGTCTTAATAGTATGATAGTTTTTGAGTTGTTTATTTTTTATTCTTCTTTGTAAGAAGATTCTTTCTCTCTCTTTAACCTAGAGTGTTCTCTGGATCTTGTGTAAAGAGTTGAGTTGTAACCTATAGTCATGTCTTGGACCTGCTGTGTTTCTGTTGTACCACTTTTAGGGACGTAATACTAGTGAACGGTGTTTCATTGGTGTTATGTCAACGACTATAGTGTACTACATCATTCAGTGGTATGCCGGGTCACCGCAGGTTCTTTGTATATCCATTGTTTTCGCTTTCTTTTTGGTTTTTGTTGCTTCTTTCTAAAAACCCAAAAATACCAAAAATATTTTCGTTGTTTCTCTTGGTTTGTTTCTTTGCTTTGGTTTTCCTTAAAATAAAAATCCAAAAATATTTTGCTTTGTTTGGTTTGCTTTGTTTTTGTTTGGTTTTTCTTTGTTTGCTTGTCTCTAAAAAATCGAAAACACCAAAAATATTTGTTGTTCTTCTTTGGTTTTGTGAGTTCTTTGCAGGGTTCAGCCGTCCTCAGTGGATTTTGGTTTCATGTTAATTATTCAAGTCACACAAGTGAAGGGGAATAATGAAGATTAAGACAACTCGAGGTGTGGTAAGAGGCTGGTAACGAAATCTATTTGTTTCATTTTTGTACATATACTCATCATTGTGAGCATGCTTAGCCCGTTTGTGTAAGGTGTATGTCATTATGGATGCTTAGTAGTTCTTTCTTGTCTATGATTAGCTCCATCTTGCTAATAGTTTGTAGCATGTCATATGAATGTTTGCTTGCATTGGTTTATTAATACTTTGGTATGACATTGTTGTATCCTCCTTTGACTATTCATGTGAATCGAGTTGGCACATGCTCACGCATGCATATGACTAATCAATAGTTAGTAAGCCTCGATGATTTATTTTGCCTCAAAGTTCTTGTATCACTTTCATGCCATAATTAGTCCTGTCTTGTTGCAAGTATGATTATGACAGTTATTGCTCTCTTGTTTGTCGTTCCCTCTTTATTGCTATCCTTTACTTGCACTGAGTACATGCTCTACCTGTGCTTCCAACTCCCCAAAACCAATATTGCCAGTTGTGTCCACCATACCTACTTATTAGCATCATTTTCTATTTCAGTGCATATTCTATATGCCGTGTTTTCTTCCAAAATAAAATATTTGTATGTTTTGAGAAAGTTAGTTAGTAAAGCTCTCATGAACTTGACGGCACACTTTATTCCTTGCGCTTAATAATCCTGAACCATTGTGACTAGTCCAAGAAAGTTATATGCTTGCTAATTATATGCTGGGAGTCAGCAGAACCGTGTTGTCACGGGGAACGCTTTCAACACTTTTTGGATATCTCATCCAGTTGATTCCTTGCTCTTTTGTTTATGGATGTCGACGATGTGAAATAAAAGGGGAAGTTGTTAGTTCATGGAGTTTATACATTGTGTTAGAGAAACGCCTGGGCTGCTAGCCTAAGCCATGCTTAATCATGGTGGAAACTTGCAGCATCACTATAATGAGCATCTATGAAGCGTCCTCAATAAAAAGCTATGCATATGGTAAAAAAAAGATTGCTGAGATGCTCATTGTCTGCTTGCCTTGTCATTTTGGTCATGGGAAATCTCATGTACCATGTGCATGGGGTACCCCGTTGGCGGCTCTCGATGATATGCATGTATTTACAATGACAAGAACTTTCAGGTGACCAAAGTTGAGTAGCATGCGGAGTGACCCTCGTACTCAAGGGACTTGGGATTTCCAGTCTATGGTTTGTCAAGCATATGATTCAGAGTGGACCTCACTTTCACCTTAACCACATGAAAATGCCTATGATAGGGGTAATGAGAGCTCAAAGCTAATGAGTACCTTCCTTTCAGCATTGGGAAGCCTTTCAAACCTTCACAAAACCATTTTCAAAACTTTGTTGAGTCACCACTTATTCTATGATCACCTTCTTGAGAGCATAGTTGTCATTCTTATGTTTGTTCCAAAACTTGGTTAATTATGTCATGACTTTGATGCTTGTATCTCTGATATATTTACTTCTAGTCTTCATGTGAACTTCAGAGGTGCCTTGGCATTTATATTGTGCTTTTCAAACAAAGGCAAGCGAGATACCACCTTATCATACCTTATTATGAGCATTGCAATGTTGCTTATGTTTATGTTTCATGCTACTTATTATTATTGAGTTGGTTCCTCTTTATAGCTTGCAATGACTATTGAGTAGACTTAGTTGCATACTACTTATTATGAATTGTCTAAGCATCTACTTCTGTGCTAAGAATATTTACATCATATGAAGCAAAGTGTTCGTGGAAGTTCTTTTATCGCACTTAGTTTTCAACTGAATTGCTTGAGGACAAGCAATAAGCTAAGCTTGGGGGAGTTGATACGTCCAAAACGTATCTAATTTCTCGAAAACTTTGCTATTATTTCTTCTCTAAACTTGTGTGATTTGGATACAACTAACACAGACTAACGTTGTTTTCAGCAGAATTACCTTGGTGTCTTGTTTTTGTGCACAAAATGAACTATTAGGAAAACCCCTGGAAAATATGCCAAAAACTATTTTTCACCAGAAGACCAACGGAGCCACAAGGGGAGACAGAGAGGGGTCCTGGGGGCCCCAGACCCACCCCAGGCGCGGGCCCACCTGACCCCGCGCCTGGAGGGGGTGAGGCCACCCCAGGCAGCTCCTCGGCCTTCCTCTGCGCCTATAAGTTGCCTTTCGACCTAAAAACCGAGGGGGGTTCGATAGTTTTCCAGAAAGAGTTCCGCTCCACCGCCTCTGCTAGAAACCAAGATTGGGATCCAGAAACTCCGTTCTGGCATCCTGCCGGGACAGGGAATTTGCAGAGGATCATCGTCATCGTCATCACCAACGCATCTCCATCAACCACCAATGTTTCCCTCATCCATGAGTGAGTAATCCCCCGCTGTAGGCTTGGGGATGGTAGGGATTGGATGAGTTCTATCATGTAATCGAATAAGATCTGTTAGGGCATAGTTCCTAGTATCTCTATTAGTGCTATTTGACTTTGCTGCAACTTATTGTGCTTAATGCTTGTCACTAGGGCCCGAGTGCCATGATCTCATATCTGGACTTATTATTGAATCATTATGATAGTATTGTTTGTGATCTTATCTGCAAGTTGTGTACACATATCATTGTCCGGATCCAAAGGCCCCAAAGTGACAATAATTGGGACAACCGGAGGGAATGGCTATGGTGTGAGGATCACATGTGTTCACGGAGTGTTAATTCTTTGCTCCGGTGCTCTATTAAAAGGAGAACCTTAATTGCCAGTAGTTCCCTAGAGGCCCCGCTGCCACGGGCTGGCTGGACAGAAGATGTTGTGCAAGTTCTCATTGCGAGCACGTATGACTATATTTGGAGCACATGCCTAGGATTGTTTAGTACTTGGATGCTTGTTATTATTTATCTACAATGTCCTAAATCTTGAAGTTACATGTTTAGACTCGTCCATGCAACTCCCGTCCATCCATCCCTATGCCTACCATACTTGAATCCTACTGTTATCGTTACTGTTACTATTGCTCCTGTTTCACTGTTGTTGTTGCTGTTGTTTTGCTGTTGCTACTGATAAACTTCTGTGAGCAAGAAATATTTTTAGGTGCAGCTGAATTGACAACTCAGTTGTTAAGGCTTGCAAGTATTCTTTGGCTGCCCTTATGTTGAATCAATAAATTGGGTAATACTACCTATGAAGACTATTGCAATCCCCTATACTTGTGGGTCATCAATAAACAAAACAATGTTTTCACAGTGGTTATACTTGCTTACTTTTATTTTTCTCCTTTCCAACCCTTGCTCTTCGTCGTGCCTAACTTAAAGGCGTTAAAGAAAAGTACTTGTTGGGAGATAACCCAAGAGTTTTCTTGAGTCTTGGAAGTTATTACTTAAGTAATGACCTCTCCTTATCCTTTTTGTTTGCTTTTTGTGCCAAAAATGACCTCTAATGAGAGGGAAGTAAGATTTGGGGAGTTGCTGTCCCAAAACAGATTTCTATCCTCCACCATAAAAAATCGTAAGGAGTCTCTGTAAGTCGGATTGAGCTGAAAATTTACGAATAAATCCCCCAGTATGTTAGCTAACTTTAGTTAGCTCAACACGTTTTTATTTGAGCAACAGAAGATTTTTGAAAAAATCGGTTTCTACCTGCTGGTATGTTTTGAAAGATTTCTGCCATTATTTGCATTTGCTTTTTATTGATTCCTTTTTGAGTTCTCTTTTGGGGAATTGTGCTTTTTGTAGGATTTGCTACAGTAGATTGTGTTTTTAGTGAAAAGATTTGCTGTTCCAAAGCTTTACCTAAAGGTCTATTATCTTTTGAATACACTAATATTGCTAATGAAGATTGTGTGAAGTTTTGTATGAAGGAAAAATTTTAGGTGTAGAGAGAGGATGATGTAATGAGATGAAGAATGGACAAAAGCTCAAGCTTGGGGGGAGCCACCCCATATCACCCCAAGAAATATTCAAGAGGTACAAGCATCAAATCTTGGGGGTGCCCAAGGTATCCCCTTCTTCATCAATAAAAATCTCAGGTCTTTCTAGACACTTTGTTTTTATTGTTTTATGCACAATTGTGTTGTTCTTGGAGTGTCTTAGTTTTTGTTTTTGGTTTTATTTTGCTTTGTTTGTTTTTGCTTTGTTGGCTTGTTTGAAAAATTGAAAACATAAAAAATATTTGTTGTTCTTCTTTGGTTTTGTGAGTTCTTTGCAGGGTTCAGCCGTCCTCAGTGGATTTTGGTTTCATGTTATTATTCAAGTCACACAAGTGAAGGGCAATAATGAAGATTAACACAACTCGTGGTGTGGTAAGAGGCTGGTAACGAACTCTATTTGTTTTCATTTTTGTACATATACTCATCATTGTGAGCATGCTTAGTCTGTTCATTGTAAGGTGTATGTTACTAATGGATGCTTAATAGTTCTTGCTTGTCTATGATTAGCTCCAACTTGCTAATAGTTTGTAGCATGTCATATGAATGTTTGCTTGCATTGTTTTATTTATATTTTGGTATGATATTGTGGTATCCTCCTCTGAAAGTTTCATGTGAATCGACTTGGCACATGCTCACGCATGCATATGACTATCAATAGTCAGTAAGTCTCGATGATTTATTTTGCCTCAGAGTTCTGGTATCACTTTCATGCCATAATTAGTCATGTTTTGTTGCAAGCATGATTATGACAGTTATTGCTCTCTCGTTTGTCGCTCCCTCTCTTTTGCTAGCCTTCACTTGCACTGAGTATGAGCTCTACCTGTGCTTCCAACTCCCCAAAACCAATATTGCCAGTTGTGTCCGCCATACCTACCTATTAGCATCATTTGCTATTTCAGTGCATATTCAATATGCCTTGTTTTCTTCCAAATAAAATGTTTGTCTGTTTTGAGAAAATTAGTTAGTAAAGCTCTCACGAACTTGATGGCACACATTATTCCTTGCACTTAATAATCTTGAACCATTGTGAATTATCCATGAAAGTTATATGCTGGGAGTCAGCAGAACCGTGCGGGGAACGCTTTCAACACTTTTTGTATATCCTATCCAGTTGATACTTTGCTCTTTTGTTTACGGATGTCGACAATGTGAAATAAAAGAGGACCTTGTGAGTTCATGGAGTCTATACATTGTGTTAGAGAAACGCTTAGGCCGCTAGCCTGAGCCATGCCTAATCATGGTGGAAACTTGCAGCATCACCATAATGAGCATTTATGAAGCATCCTCAATAAAAAGCTATGCATATAGTAAATAAAAATCTCGCTGAGATGCTCATTGTCTGCTTGCCTTGTAATTTTGATCATGGGATAGCTCCTGTATCATGTGCAAGGGGTACCCCGTTGGCGGTTCTCTATGATATGCATGTATGAACAATGACAAGAACTTGCAGGTAACCAAAGTTGAGTAGCATGCGGAGCGGCCCTCGTACTAAAGGGACTTGGGATTTCTAGTTTATGGTCTGTCAAGCATATAACTCATACCGGACCTCACTTTCACCTTAACCACATGAAGATGCCTATGATAGGGGCAATGAGAGCTCAAATCTAATGAGTAGCTTCCTTTCAGCAGTTGGAAGATTTTCAAACTTTTAAAAACCTTTTTCACTTCCGTGTTGAGTCACCACTTATTCTATGAGCACCCTCTTGAGAGCGTAGTTGTCATTCTTGTGTTTGTCTCAAAACTTGGTTAATTATGTCATGACTTTGATGCTTGTATCTCTGATATCTTTACCTCTAGTCTTCACTTGAACTTCAGAGGTGCCTTGGCATTTATATTGTGCTCTACAAACAAAGGCAAGCGAGATACCACTCTATCATATCTTATTATGAGCATTGCAATGTTGCTTATGTTTATGTTTCATGCTACTTATTATTATTGAGTTGGTTTCTCTTCATAGCTTGCAATGACTATTGAGTAGATTTATTTGCATACTTCTTATTATGAATGGTTTAAGCATCTACTCCTGTACTGAGAATATATACATCATATGAAGCAAATGTGTTCGTGAAAGTTCTTTTATCGCACTCAATTTTCAACTAAATTCTTGAGGACAAGCAATAAGCTAAGCTTGGGGGGAGTTGATACGTCTAAAACGTATATACTTTCTCGAACACTTTTGCTATTGTTTCTCCTCTAAACTTGTGTGATTTGGATACAACTAACACGGACTGACGCTGTTTTTAGCAGAATTACCTTGGTGTCTTGTTTTTGTGTAGAAAATCAACTATTAGGAAAGATCCCGGAAAATATGCCAAAAATTATATTTCACCAGAAGATCCACGGAGCCAGAAGACGAGACGGAGAAGGGGCCTGGGGGGCCCACACCCCTTCCAGGCGCGGGCCCACCACTGGTCGCGCCTAGGGGGGTGCAGCCACTCCAGGCACCCCACGGGTTCCCTCTGCGCCTATAAGTTGTCTCTCAACCTAAAAACATAGGGGGGTTCGATAGTTTTCTAGAAAGAGTTCCGCTCTGCTGCCGCCAACAGAAATCAAGATTCGGATCCAGAAACTCCATTCTGGCACCCTGCCGGGACGGGGAATTTGGAGAGGATCATCGCCATTGTCATCACCAACGCATCTCCATCAACCATCGATGTTTCTCTCATCCATGAGTGAGTAATCCCCCACTGTAGGCTTGGGGATGGTAGGGATTGGATGAGTTCTATCATGTAATCGAATAAGATCTGTTAGGGCATAGTGCCTAGTATCTCTATTAGTGCTATTTGACTTTGTTGCAACTTGTTGTGCTTAATGCTTGTCACTAGGGCCCGAGTGCCATGATCTCAGATCTGAACTTATTATTGAATCATTATGATAGTATTGTTTGTGATCTTATCTGCAAGTTGTGTACACATATCATTGTCCGGATCCAAAGGCCCCAAAGTGACAATAATTGGGACAACCGGAGGGGATGGTTGTGGTGTGAGGATCACATGTGTTCACGGAGTGTTAATGCTTTGCTCCGGTTCTCTATTAAAAGGATCACCTTAATTGCCAGTAGTTCCCTAGAGGCCCCGCTGCCACGGGCTTGCTGGACAGAAGATGTTGTGCAAGTTCTCATTGCGAGCACGTATGACTATATTTGGAGCACATGCCTAGGATTGTTTAGTACTTGGATGCTTGTTATTATTTATCTACAATGCCCTAGATCTTGAAGTTACATGTTTAGACTCGTCCATGCAACGCCCGTCCATCCATCCATATGCCTACCGCACTCGAATCCTACTGTTACCGTTATTGTTACTATTGCTCCTATTTCACTGTTGCTATTGATGTTGCTTTGTTGTTGTTACTACAAACTGTTGCTACTGATAAACTTATGTGAGCAAGAACTATTTCTAGGTGCAGCTGAATTGACAACTCAGTTGTTAAGGCTTGCAAGTATTCTTTAGCTCCCCTTGTGTCGAATCAATAAATTGGATAATACTACCCGCGAAGACTGTTGCGATCCCCTACACTTGTGGGTCATTATTCCTCGTGACAGCACGATTCTGCTAATTCCAACGTATAAGTGCAAGCATATACAACATAGATGACACAATGGTTCAAGTTTATTAGGGGCAAGAAAAATAAAGTGTGTCATCAAGGTCGTGAGAGCTTTAATCACTAAGTTCTAACATAACAAAATACTTTTTAATTGGAAGATAGATGAAAACAAGAATATACTTTGAATGGTGTAACACACCATGCATAGGAATTTATAGTGGACACTTTGGAATAACTTGGTTTCTTGGGAATTAGATGCATGAGTAGAGCTTACTCATAAAAGTGGGGGCTAGCAAAAGACTGAGAGCGACCAACTAAGAGAGCAATAATGGCCATAATCATGCAGAGCGACAAAACATTACTAATCAAAGCATACGGTGGTACTAAAAGTCAAGGACTAAATTATCATAGAGGCTATGGTGACTTGTTCATAGTCATAACATGGTGTGAGCATGTGCCAAGTCAACCCAAACAAAGCATCAAATGAGAATACCACAATACTATGCTTTTATATGCTAAAACAACGCATGAATCCTTCAAGGCACATTAGGAAATATCAATTGTTTGGAACAATTCATGCTATTGCAATAATCACTAAGCATAAGGTCAAAACAACACCTAGCATGACATGCTAAAGTCTAAGTCACAGTCAAAGCAAGCTCCTCTTGTACTATTCAAGCAAGAACTTTCTACTTCTCTCCAACACCAATCAATTTATTTGAAACAACATAGAGAGAACGGGGGTCCAAAATACTTTATTCAAGCAAACAAAAACAAAAACTAAGACGCTCCAAGAACAACACAACAGTGCATGAAACAATAAAAACGAAGTGTCTAGAAAGACCTGATATTTTTATTGATGAAGAAGGGGATGCCTTGGGCATCCCCAAGCTTTGACGCTTGTTCCTCTTGAATATTTTTTGGGGTGACATGGGGTGTAATCCCCAAGCTTGAGCTTTTGTCCATTCTTCATCTCATTACATCATTCTTTCTCTACACCTGATAATTTTTCTTCATACAAAACTTCACACAATCTTCATTAGCAACATTAATGTATTCAAAAGATAATAGACCTTTGGGTTTTAGCTTTAGAACAGAAAAACTTTCACTAAAAACACAAGTAGAAATTCCCTCAAAAATCTCAATTTCCCAAAAAGAACCTAAAAAGGAATCAATAAGAAGCAAATGCAAATAATGGCAGAAATCTATCAAAACAGACCAGCAGGTAGAAACTGATTTTTTCGAAGACCTTCTGTTGCTCAAATCAAAAAGTGTTGAACTAACTAAAGTTAGATAACATACTGGGGGATTTATGCAAAAAATATAAGCTCAATCCGACTTATAGAGATTCTATACAATTTTTTACGGTGGAGCACAAAAATCTGTTTCGGGACAGCAACTCCCCAAATCTTACTTCCCTCTCATTAGAGGTCATTATTGGCACAAAAATCAAACAAAAAGTATAAGGAGAGGTCATTAATGAAGTAATAACTTCCAAGACTCAAGAAATTTTTTGGGTTATCTCCCAATAAATACTTTTCTTTAACGCCTTTAAGTTAGACACAAGAAGCAAGAATCAAGTATTTTCAAATGAAGAAGCATTAAGATCAATACTCGAAATATCTTCGACTAGGAAAGGTATCTCATCCAAATGAGCTTTAGAGGATCCTTTCTCATCTCTCTTAGGTTCACTACTTTCATCAAAAGGGTTTTCAGGAACAATCTAATCAAAATTCTTTTCTAAGGTTTCATGCATTCCTACAAGTTTAAAAGTTATTGGTATCTTAATTTCCACTCTGGGTTTGGTTTTATCTAAAGTACCCATAACATCTACACATGAGACTAGCATATTAAAATGTTCAAATATCTTTTTGGCTTCCTTAGCAACATCATTGAACTCTTTTAGTAAAGTTTCTAGGATAAAATCTCTCTTTTTAGGATCCTCTTCTTCTTTTAGTTTAAGGAACAAGATTTGCATCATGGGGTTAAGGTTAACAAACCTAGCCTCCAACATATGAACTAAAGAATTTGCAGCAATTTCATAATTAGGAGAAAGTTCTGATACAGATCTATCCTCAATATCCTCGTGTTTGCTTACATGATTAAAGAATTCTTCAACATTTTCTTTCCCAATTATAGAGCCACTACCTATTGAAAGGTCTTTCAGGGTGAACTTGGGAATCAACATAGTGAGCTAGATCAAGGTGACAACTAGAGCAGGAACTAATTTTTTTGTGTTTTTGATAAGAGAAAGCAAACCAAACTAAACTATTTTTTGGAGTTTTTGATAAAAAGAGGCAAACAAAACCAAGCAAAAGAAACTAAGCAAAACAAAAACAAAGTAAAGAGAAAGGTTGTGAAGGACTCCCCTTGTGAAGACGTCCTTAGCCTCCCCGGTAACGGCGCAAAAAAAAGTCTTGATGAGTACATGAAGCTTCGTTGGGAGACCCCAAGAGTAAGGTATGATGAGCACAACAACAAGTTTTCCCTCAGTAAAAACCAAGGTTATTGAACCAGTAGGAGGAAGAAAACGACTCAAAGGTGTTGCTAGCAACTTGGAAACCTACACAAACTCAAGACTTTGCCCCAATGAACAGTGAGGTTGTCGATCTCACCGGTTTGCTGAAAACAAAGGATTAACTGTATGATGTGGAAGGTAATAGTGGTTTGCAGAAAGTAAACAGTAACAGTGAAAGATGTATCAATGGTAAAGATTGGACCGGGGTCCATAGTTCACTAGAGGTGTTCTCCTTAAGATAAATAAACATGGCATGCTGGGTAACCAAATTACAGCAGGGCAATTGACAGGACTGAGCAAGGCATAACAATGCAATACTAGACATTCATGATCCTATGAGATTCGATTGGGCAATACAACAAGATACATAGACCGCCATCCAACTGCATCTATGACTAGAAATCCACCTTCAGATTATCATCCGAACCCCCTCCAGTATGAAGTTGCAAGCAACGGATAACTGCTTTAAGCAAAGTGTGTAAGGTAAACAATCCACTTGTTCCATGAACAAAAGACCGTTGTTTTATCCCTAGTGGCAACAACACATCTACAACCTTAGAGATTTCTGTCACTTCCCTTAGATTAAATAGAGGCATGAACCCACTATCGAGCATAAATACCCCCTCTTGGAGTCACTAGAATCTACTTGGTCAAGACAACTACTAGAAATGGAGAGCATGCAAGATCACAAACAACACAGACATGGTAGAATCAATAAGACAAAACCATTAATCAATCTGACATAGTAATCTCAATATCCATCGGATCGCCGCAAACACAGCATGCATGACTACAAATAAATGATCTTGATCATGAACGGAGCTCACAAGATCTAAACATGGTAGCACAAAGGAGGAGATACAACCATCTAGCTACTACATGGACCCGTAGTCCAAGGTGGAACTACTCACACTTCATACCGGAGGCTGGCATGATGAAGAAGAAGGCCTTCGGGATGATCTCCCCTCTAGCAATGTGCCGGGAAGAACTTCAGATCCCCCGATCTAGGGACGATGGTGGCGGCGGCTACAGATGGTTTCGTGGAATATTGATCGGGTACTTAGTGTAGGGTTCGCAGCATAGAAAACAAAAAATTTCCTATGATGAGAACAACTATGTACCAAGATTTATCTACTAGATACAATCAACGGGCGGATGTACATCCGTAGAGAACATACCCTTGAAGACCGACAAAGCTTAACAAGTCCAAACTCGTGGTTGATGTAGACGATCTCTTGCCGATCTCAAGATCGAGAGGAAGTCCTAGCGCCGAAAAAACAACAGTGCATCCGCGTTCGAGGCACCGAGCAACCTCCGCCTCCTCGCTCCAGCGATGCAGCGGAAGCACAACTCTTTGTTTCCGAATAGCCACCGGGAACATGTATCTCGCTAGTCCGAGACCATGGGGGTTAAATTCTAGAGGGGGAGAGAGATCCTTCACGAGGAGGTGTGAGTGAGAGAGAGAGGGAGGGGGGCTCCTTTTATAGGGAGAGGGGGGCACCCAAGGGGCCATGCGCCCAGCCATGGGGCTGCCCCCACCTCTTCCACATTCATGTGGGTGGACACTCCACTCACTCAAATGCCTTTCAATTCCCTCCACTCAAAAAACCCACTCAAATTCCCATTAAATTTCCACCAAATTTAATGCAAACTCTCATTAAATAAAACTCCTTTTATTTATTCAGAATTTTGTCAATTACTTTAATGACAAACATTCACATATAACCCCTTTCTAGTATTTCATTTCACATGCAGAAACACTTTCTGCAATTTCACCCGAAAACCCGTTTCGGTATCTAGTGAAATAAATTCCTGCGCTTGTTATTCTTTTCGGCATGAAACTTTTGCTCCAAATGGATGTCGGTGTCTCTTAAGTGTGTCACCCTACGGTTCACGAATAATGCGGACATGATCAAGAGCCCTCTCGGATCAATTATCAGAAGCGGGATTTGGAGACCCATACTGACTCCCACACATTCAACGATGACTTTCTTGTGATCGTCGGAACCTTTTACGCTAGTATCTTAATCCTTTTGTTTCGCGATATATTACATGTCCAAGATTCGATCATCGGTATCTCCATACCTAGTTTGATCTCATTACTGACATTTACTCTTTTCTCGTTCCCGTGATATAACATTCTAGTGATCAAATCACTTGCTTGCAAGCTAATCAATGTGATATCATCGAGAGGGCCCAGAGCATATCTATCTGTCATCGGCATGAACAAATTCCAATCTTGATCCATGGAACTCAACATAACACTTTAGTAGTTCTGAACCCATCTTTATAATCACCCTGTTACGGTGTGACGTTTGATGTTATCAAGGAACTCTTTCGGTGTTAGTGACTGACATGATCTCATGGTCTAAGGATTAGGATCACTCCGTAAGTTGTTATAGCAATATAAACTCAATGACTTTGATCGTAATGCTATACTTCGGATGAATGTTCATCACACCATTACACTAATGTTGTGACCTCGTTATTAACAACATCCAATGTCCATGATCAGGAAACCTATGATCATCTTGTTAATCAACGAGCTAGTTTATAAGAGAGGCATAACTAGGAACTTCCTTTTGTTTATTAAACACACATGTATTAACGTTTCCGTATTAATACAATTGTAGCATGTAAAATAAACATTTATCATAAACAAGGAATACGATAATAACCACTTTATTATTGCCTCTCGGGCATATTCCCTTCAGTCTCCCACTTGCACTAGAGACAATAATCTAGTTTGAAAACTTTGTGTATTGAACACCTATGGATTTCTGGTGTTCCATATACGCAATTGCAAGTGGTTAACATAATCTACGGATCTGACGCTTCAGGTCCATGTGTATTTGCATGTCTTTGCATCTTCACGCATCACTCATTCTCCAATGAGATGGCATTGTATAAATTTGGTCTTTCGGTGAGACCTTTAGTTCCTTGGGGTTAAATCATGTCGATACTATTGTCATACAATATATCTTTAGTGTTAGCCCGCTGCGAACCACACCTTAGTTTGATAACAAACTTCTTGACACAAATTCCCTCCTTTGCTGCTACTATAGCAGTCATATACTTAGCCTTTTTGTTGTAGTACTCGTCACAATGTCTTTACTATGGATTTCATCCAAATCCATCATGGAATATTTTTTTTCCATTACATTGTGCCACCCATAGTTTAAATTGAGATAAACTTAATTTGTATCTTGTGACAAACCTAGTATCAATGTAACGCTTTACAATGAACTATTTGTAATTGTTTGTCACCTCTACACAAATATATTCTTAGTTCTTTCAAGAAGATCATAAGAATATCCTCACTATCGTCCAATGATCATTTTATGATTCATTCTGGTATATGCTCATAACACTTAGAGCATAGGACATATCTGGATGTGTACATATCATGGTATGATTGATCAAAACATTCTCGTGATTTTACTCATCAAGTGTCAAAGCACTTGAATCTTGTTTCACTTATCAAGTGTCGATACACTTGAATCTTGATTCAATTCCTTTCCATGCGACAAGAACCGTTTCTTTTCGTTTCTATATTGAACTCCTTCAATATCTCATATATGTAGTTTTGGCATAACCATATTAGCGTCACAGTCTATCCACTATAGAAATTCATGCTAAATATTCGGGTTTTTCCTAAGTCTTTCATTGAAATGAAATTCTTAACCTTTGTCAATAAAAGATACATCATTTCTAATCAACAACATGTCTTCCACATAACATATTAGAAATATGTCTCAGCGCTCCCACTTAATTTCTTGCAAATGCAAGCATCTTCATCGTCTCCTGATGAAAACTCCTTTTCATCACGGTGAAGATTCCAACTCCGCGATGCTTACTTCAACCGTTGAAGTTTGCATGCCCTTTTTAGCATCCTTTGAATTAACAAAACCCTTTGGACCATGTCATGTACACGTCCTAGGTAACCATTCTATTAGAAGAACTTTGTTTTGTTTATTCATCTACCATATACCAAATTATATGTAGTGGTTGCTAGTTTAATCCGTCCAGACTAAATATCGCTATGAAAGATCAAATCTTGTCATAGTCAACTCTTTGAACATTGTCATAAAATACTTTACAACATGTCGACTATTTCATAGATGTGAAACATCCATGTCTATTTCTTTATAGATCCAAATACGACCGATAGGTTTTTACACCTTTCCGGAGGGTCTTCCAAGTTCAAAACTTGATTTCTCATGCATGGAACTATCACGGATTTTATGGCTTCAAGCCATTTGACGGAGTCAGGGCCCATCATCGCTTCTTTGTATGTAGTCGGTTCATCATTGTCAAACAATAATGATTTACTCTCAAATCTCAGCATTTGATTTGTTTATCCGACCGACTTGGTTCAATAAGAACTTAGATCTCCGTGATCACAACCTTTGAGGCACATAAGCTATGAGCATTATGGCAGCCTCCGGAACCATTTCCGGTGCTGCGCAACTCAGCACATTTAGCTAAGGTTCGTTAACCTTATCAAAGTTCTATTGTCCTCCCAGTTAACATTTATGAAAAAATTCTTCTTCAAGAAACTTCATGTTTCAAGCGACAAACCCTTTTGTCCTTGGTATTATGGAGGAATAACCAATTGTTATTCGAAATAACCTACATAGACATGCTCATCCGACTTCGGTTGTAAACATCTTACTTATGCTTAGCATACCAAAATTTAAGAAAGGACAACTTGGGTTTTATCCCAAACCATAACTCATATGGTGTCATTTCAACGGATCAAGATGGAGCTCTTTTCAGTGAAAAAGCGGTAGTCTCTAAAGCTTTAATCTTTTAAAACATAATGGCAGTTTTATAAATAACACCTTTGATCCAGCCGTGTCAAACAAGGTTTCATTACAAATCTCAAACACTCCATATTCCTATGGTGTTTCGGGATATGTAAATCTCGGTGTTTTGCTAAACTTGCAACTCAAATAAATCCCTTTATGATAAAATCATAATTCATTTATTTTATTGTTACACTTGTAACTCAAACCAATCCCTTATGATAAAATCATAAACCATTTATTTTCTTGTTACAATGATTTTCCACTTCATCTTGAAAGTCTTTGAAACGTTTTTCAAATATTTCATACTTCTTTCTCATTAAGTGAATATTCGCTCAAATTTCTGGAGAAAGCAAATGAAGTTGAAACCCATCGCTTACGACTACACATAATGGACTACATACATCGATATGTATAAATTCCAATAATTTAGTCGTTCGTTCTTCTTTGGCCTTTGAACGAAGTTTTAATTATCCCGAGTAAAGTCTCACAAGCGTCACTTGATCAAATCAAAGACTCCAAAAATCCATGCATATGGAGTTTCTTCATGTTTTCTTTCCAATATAATTTAAACGGCGATGTCACTTCGTAAGTGATCTTTCAATCATTTATCTTGCGACATTTTAGCATTAGGTTTTATGGATGTGATTTCTCCAACTAGATTTGTAAATCATCCATCTTATATGGAATACGGTAATTATTTGAACAACCTTTGTTCTCATAATACCTGATTCAAATAACAATTATTAAAACAAATCTTGAAGTCAAGCTTTGATGTCAACGAGAAATACAAACAACGGTTTGTTTGTTTTCGATGAACATCATCACATATTCTCTTGCTAGTTACTTAGGCCATTTTGGTTCATGAATTGCATTGTTCCGTATGAAATTTCATACCAACCATTTCGGTATCCAATACCCAAGAACCACATTGTTTAACAAGCAAAGAATACAACCATAACATGTATATCATATATATACCTAAATTGGATATTTCCAATCTTTTCTTTTCTGCCAAATATATTTTATAGATTCTCTTTTAGCATTTCCTTTTCCTTTTTAAAAGAATCTATCAACATCAAAAGTGGCGCCATATACATGACACATAGTCCAAAGCGTGTATATTCAAATAATAATACCTTTGGACTTGCACTTTGAAGTAGATCACCATCATCAAAATGATCGGTATTCTTTCAAAATCCATTCTTTAGTAATCTTTTAGTATAGTAAACACTTTACATACATCTTCTATTCATCCTTATCATGACGACTTTCATGATCAAGCTACTGTAGCTTATAAAGGCGAATCGTGAGTATAACATTACTTTCCAAAACCCTTTTGGATGATTAGGATGTCTAGCATCTCCAACCTTCGTAAATTCTCATCCAATATGAGAACATATATTATACTCTATCATATTGAAACCAAAACATTGTTTCAGATATCGTTATATCTTCCACACATGATGGTTTCTGAAACAATTCTTTCAGCTCCTAGATAAACTTGATATTAAAACAATCAAGAATCATGGAGGCAAACATGATACTTAAGATACTAACACTGGAATTGTTACTCTCGATTTAATACCAACTATTAAATTTCACGGAGTAAATAGAGTTTGCTGAAAGTTTGCAATAGGACTTTAAACTTTAGATTGACACTCAACACAATACGATACCAGTTCATAAAGTATATATCCAGAATTCTATAGTTCAATTATCTCAATTACAACTATGCATAAGGTGGTGAACGAATGCCAATGACTACAACAAATTATGCAAATTCACTTTGATTTAATTTATGATAAATTGAGTTCTACTAATCCAAATTAGAAATGAACTCCCACTCAAAAATGACATCCCTCGTGTCTTTTTGGTGATTACATGAACCAAATCCACTACACCAAGTCCGATCATCACGTGAGTCGGTGTAGCTTCAAAGGCGAGCATCCATATTGTCATCATATCAAAACATATGACTCATGCTTAACCTTTCGGTCCGTGTTCCGAGGCCATGTCTGTACATGCTAGGCTTGCCAAGTAAGAACCTTAGTATTCGCGTGTGTAACTGTCTTACACCCGAGATATGCTCATGGATTCAAGTACACCTGATCTTCACGTGATGTCTTGAAGCGACGAAACATTGTCGGTGCATACTTAAGGAAGAACACATTCTTATCTTGATATCTAAATAAGGGATCATCTTATTATGCTAATAAAACGCCAACCAAGCAATATAAGATGCTATCAAACATCACATGTTTATTAGTGGAATGATATGGTTCCCGCATATGATCTCTATCATTTGCACCATGGTATGATCACTATCATACCTATATGTGTAAGGCCAAGGTCTATGGAACTTACACGTTATGTGTGTTGTAAGAGTATCATCTCATATTTCTACTTACAACATCACCATATCATAACACTAGCCCAGCAACAATCTAAACTAGACGTCTCTAATCTATCCATTGCAAATTTTACGTGGCTTAGGGCTTTCGAAGATAGAACCGTTCATACCTACGAACATGAACCACAACAAGGATAACCAAATTGTTGACAACTCGTTGCAAAATAGATATTGACTATAGTAGGAGAGACAGACACCCGCTAGCCACTTATGCAAAACTAGTTGCATGTCAAGCGTGGAACAGGTCTCATGTGCGAGGACATGTAAAGTTTGTACGGGCCGCTTCATCCCACTATGCCACCAATATCCAAAGTACAACTAAGAAGCAATAAAATGATCATCATCGCCCACATACTCATATGTGTACTACCCGTGCAAAGTATCTACGCATAGATCCGGCTCTGATACCACTTTAGGGTTCGCAACATAGAAAACAAAAAATTTCCTATGATGGGAACAACTATGTACCAAGATCTATATACTAGATACAAACAACGGGCGGATGTACATCCGTAGAGAACATACCCTTGAAGACCGACAAAGCTTAACGAGTCCAAACTCATGGTTGATGTAGACGATCTCTTGCCGATCTCAAGATCGAGAGGAAGTCCTAGCGCCGCAAAACAGCAGCGCATCCGTGCTCGCACACACGTTCGAGGCACCGAGCAACCTCTGCCTCCTCGCTCCAGCGATGCAGTGGAAGCACAACTCTTTCTTTCCGAATAGCCACCGGGAACATGTATCTCGCTAGTTCGAGACCATGGGGGTTAAATTCTAGAGGGGGAGAGAGATCCTTCACGAGGATGTGTGAGTGAGAGAGAGGGAGGGGGGCTCTGTAACACCCTCAGAATCGTCCCTATGCAAGTTTCAGTGATTCCCGCCAAACCCGCATAGAAACGATTCAAAGGTGCCCACCAGGCACTTTCGTGCGGGTGGAAAACGAAGTAATACCATTACACAATAGTCCACGATGGAACCCACAGAAACAGATATATACAACAACGACTCAAAGAGTCAAGAATGCAGATATACAGTGCAAAGATCCAAATCACCTTGAAAATGATACAGCGTCCGACTACGGACAAGATGAAAATGGGGCTAAGAGCCCTGAAGAATAACCAATGGCGTCCATAACCCTGCCCAGGCCAAGCCAGAAGGGTAACCCTGCTAACAACGTCGATCTCAAAACCTGCTTAAACAAAAGGGGTGCCGACAAAGGGCAAAGGAAAAAGAGAGAGCGGTCAGTACTGAGGCCAGTACACGGCGAGGCTAGAATTCGGCGGTCCTCGCCTACATAGGTATGGTGGACTGAAGAGGCAGCGCCGGCATGCACTAAACATCCTATAGAGACTCGATACAACTAGCGGCTATCAGAGAGGGGTAAGAAAGACCTATTCGGAACCAACCTGATACTACCACCAAACATACCCATCCTGGTGTTTCCCCCTCGAGACCAAATGAGGAAGTCAACCGAGGAACTCACACCGTTGGCAGTTTTATTCATTCCGTTATAGTTGCGGCAATTACTAGTCAAATAAAGATGGCATGAGTCATCCTGATATAATAAGCAGTGGGCAGTTTTAGTTAAACATTCCGTTGTAGTTGCAACACTTACTAGTCAGATACGATTAGCATGAGACATCCCAAACCCAGCAGTTGTTGGTACTTTTATTTAGCCATTCCGTTGTAGTGAAGCTGATTACTAGTCATATCGGACACAAGTCAAATTATAACAGTAAACTTTAGTTATAGTTGTCTATGATCGAGAACTGTGCTCCAAGTCGTCCATAACCGCGGACACGACTTTTCGAAAAGATTTAACCCTGCAGGGGTGCACCAAAGTATCCACACGCACTTCGACCCTTTTTGCCAGATCAGTTAACATACACCCATCGGTATGTCGGCAGGGCCTAAGTCATGACGTTTCCCAGACCCAAAGCAAGTACATGGGGGCCACCCCACTAAGCTACCCGCAACGAAGTCGGCCGGTCTCCGAGACGGACTCAGGGTTTGCGTCAATGGCTGTAAACGACTGGGAACCCGAAAATGAGACTGGGCTTGTCGATACCGCGAAAACACTCCGCTTTCCTAAACAGTACAGGTGCAGTACTTCGCACAATTTTAAATTAAGCAGTAAAGCATGGCATAAGTACAGAATAGTAATAAAGCCCCAAACTACTTGTGGCCCCCAGTACAGTACTTGGAATCAGGTACTAAATCGATGGGGGTGCCCATACACCCCACCTGTGGTTAGCGCGCTCGATCTCGGAACAGGTGTCAAGAACTCGGGGTCCTACGGGACACAAGTGGACGGTTAACAACCAAATAACATCTATTGCCCACCTGTGCCTCTGCATTTACCTACTTTCAATTTTAGTTATTAAACAATAACTAAAGCCATGATCATATCCAACATTAAACATTGCGGCAATACTCCAACAACTGTGGTACTTGACGACACGCAACAGCACTTGAGTAAGCAACTACGACACGCAGGTCCCACTATCTACCAAACAACAGGTAATAGGATGTGTCCAAGGCAATATGAGGCTGCAAGGGATATCACGGGTACGAAAACTAGAGCATCGCAACACAGATAGCAATAGATCAACAGGAGGAAATAAAGACTATAAAAGTAAGATAGGTAGAAAGGGGGAGGTGCTCGCCTGAAAACATTGCCGAAGGTTCATCCGAAGATCGGGTCGACACTCGCATCAACTCATCGGCCTAATCCGTGAAGAAGCAAAGCACTAGAAGAAACACCGGATGCACTATTTAATACTACGGTAGAAGATCGGGCATGATGCATGTATGATGTATGACATGGCAAAGGTGCAAGGCAATTAGATCATATTAAGCGGAACCGGGGTCCCGACATTTAATTAAACGGTTCAAGTTATTTATCTACCCCGCAAATTAAATGTTGGATTAGCAAGACCAAACATGGCTTCGGTTCGCTATGCCAATTTAAATGAAGTCTGGAATAAGACAAAGATATCCCGCATATAGACTCCATATTTAATTATGAGATGAATTGGCATAATGCCCCAACCCACATGATATGCAGGCGAGATGAACAATTTAATATGCAACAATTGATAATGTCATATTATAAAATAATGGGGGTCTCGAATAGGGAATCACATTAGGGTTCGACGAACTTGGGCTCCGAGGGGTTCGGGGTTCGGTCTCAGGGTTCAGGGTTCGACGGGATCGGTCTTCGAAGGTCGGATACAAGATGAAGAGCTTGGCGTTCCGGGAAGAAGGACTTGGTGTGGCGTCAGGGGCGCATCGGACTCGCCCTGGTCGGTGTCGATCTTGTCGGGCCCGCGTATCAGGTCGGTCTTGGCATTCGGGGTGAAGAACTTGGCATCCTCGAGGAAGTACTTGTCGTATCCATGAAGAAGATCATGTCGGTCCACGGGGTTCGGTCTTCGGGGTTCGACGGGTGTCTTGGCGTCCCATGAAGGCATCCTCGGTGCTCCGTGTCGAAGGCGTCGGGGTCTCCGGGTAGGAGAACATGGAGTTCCGAGGGGTTCGGTCCCGTGAGGCAGATCTTGGGGTTCGGTCTTCAAACACCGGGATCGGTGTCCGGATTGGTGCATCGGGGTCTCGACGAGGTTCACGATCTTCAGACTCCTGGAAGGAGAACTTGGCGCGACGCCGGGTTCGGGATCAGTCTTCAGATCCAGGAAGGAGAACTTGGTGTTCCACGATGGAGTTCTTGTCTATGATTCTTCGGGCACCTTCGGCTCGGTAGGGTCTTCGGTCGCACTTATAATCGGTGCGGGGATTTTGATAGCATCGAAGGAATCTAGACGGAGGTCTTGGGCAAAGCCTCGATACAAACAACACACAAGCACCAAAGCATACACGCATGGTCACTGGTGTGTCACCTGGCCTCCAAGCGGGCGGGCGTGGCTGCGATGTTGCAGAAGAAAAAGGAAAACCGGCACGCTCCAGCTCACAGGGAGGCGATGGAGAGGGAGATGCTCGGCCGACAGGGGACGCGCTGGGCGCATGGCAGAACGCAGGCGGTACGGAGGAGCGGCGACTTCCGGCAACAGCGGGGCCTAGACGAGGAAGAGGAGGCGGACGGCGAAGCCGCACGCTAGGGATGACCGACGGCGAGCAGCTGTGGCCGGTGGCGGCTCCACGGGGGGGGGAGGGGAGGCGCTGCACCGGAGGCTAGGGCCAGCAGGGCGACGCAGACTCGGTGGCGGCGTTGGTCAGCCGACGAAGGAGACCGGGGGAAAACCGGGGCTTGTAGAGGATGCGGCGGCGAGGCGAGCGAGGGCGGCCGGAGATTCGCCGGAGGTGGGGAGGGAAGCCCCGGCAGCGCTCGGTGCGAGCGGTGGGGAGCAGAGGAAGGCGGTTGCAAGGGGAGGGGAAGCCAGCGGCGGATCTGGGAGAGCTGGCGGCAGGGAGAGGCGCGCCGGCGGAAGGGAGCGAGAGGTTGGGGTTCGCGGGGGCGGACGAGGAGGTGGCCGTGGGAGGCGCAGGCGGCCGGCGGGGAAGATGGCGATGGGACGGCGACGGGGTCAGAGGCGGCGCCGGAGGAGAGGAGGGCCAGGCGGCGGCGCGAGCTCCTGGCCAGGCAGCGACGGGCTCGGGGCCTGGAGGAGGAGGTGGCCTTGGCGGCGGCGGGCGGGGCCTCGCGAGGTAGGTGGCGACAGGATAGAGACGAGGAGGTGGGGATCGACGCGGGGCGGGGCAGGTGGTCTCGGGGTGGGCCAGGAGCGAGGTGGGAGGTGGGGCCGGAGCTAGTGTGTTGTTGGTCGGTGGGGTGGGGGTGAGGCGCGTGGGGCATGCGTGTGTGGCGTGGGTGTGCGTGTGAGGAGCGGCCCAGGTGGTGGGCCAGGTGAGGAGGTGGCAGGCGGTGAGAGAGAGAGAGAGAGAGAGAGAGAGAGAGAGAGAGAGAGAGAGAGAGAGAGAGAGAGAGAGAGAGAGAGAGAGAGAGAGAGAGAGAGAGAGAGAGAGAGAGAGAGAGAGAGAGAGAAAGAGAGAGAGGCGGCAGGGCAGGAGGGAAAAGGTGCGGAGTGGGGCAGGCGGCTGAGGTGGCGCGTGGTGGTTGGCTGGAGGAGGAAGGATAGCTGAGGTGGCGAGCACCGATTGGGTGGGATGAGGTGGAGGAAGGGTGGGTAGATTAGGTTGGGGTAGGAAAAGGGTTTAGGTAGTCCGGTTTTGTACTGGGGGTGGCCGACTGGGTCGGCCCAGTACGGCTGCCCCTAAAAATAAAATAAATATTTTAATATTTAAAATGGGGCTTTTGAAAACCGTTGGTAGGCAAAGCAAAATATTCCGGAGACCCGGGTTTTGTGTTTGAATAAAGACGGGGCGTTCAGAAGACAAAAATAGATTTTTCGAAGATAGTTTTATGCAAACAAATGCAAGATGACATGACGATGCTCAAATGCAATGTGGCATGATGACATGAGCATGCGGTCATGATGATGCAATGCACAAAAATAACGCCATTTTCTAGTAGTGGTTTTTGCGGGATGCCACAATTCGACACCACTAACAATGGATCTCGCCCTCGAGATCCGCCTCATGGTACCGGGAAGAAGGGCGGCGATCTGAATCTTCTCGCATCGTGTAGATCCTCGCGACACCACTAACAAGAGGTCGTTGTCCGTGATCGTCGAGGGAACACTCCGGGAACAAAAGGTCGAAGGTAGAGGTATCAACAAATAAAGCCACCTCTAACTCCGATAGAAAGAGAGAACCGATGCATTCTCATCCACTTCAATGTACACAAGCGAATAGAGTGAGTAGTCGGCATGGGGGCCAATCCATCACGCACCCAAACTATTACTCTGCACAATCAGTAGAAAAGCGTGCAACCATTCTTGGAATCAGACTGAAGATCTCGACAATCGAGGTTCAGAAACAAAGGAGTGATGCAGACTCTGCATCGGATCTAGCGTAGATGATGTCGTCGCGTCGGAAAACACCGGAAGGCACGAGAAGGAACAAAGAGAAGTCCACCAGACGAAGGGTTCCTCGGATAGCATGAAGACCAGATGTAGCAACACCGTTACCAAAGGAGGAAGCGAAACCCTGAAGGTACGATGGAACCCGACCACGAGAAATCCTGGACTCGAAGAGAGAGAAGAGAGCGGATTCAAAACACGCAGAGGTGAGAGGAGAGCAGCAGAGGGGTAAGGAGTAAAATCAGACCTAATCAGAACTATCCAACCGATTTTTCAAAAATAGTTTTGACACTCTACTTCGGCCGTTAGCTAGGTTATCCTACAGGCTGGACTTGTGGGGTATCACAACTGCTGAGCTCTGATACCACTCTGTAACACCCTCAGAATCGGCCCTATGCAAGTTTCAGCGATTCCCGCCAAACCTGCATAGAAACGATTCAAAGGTGCCCACCAGGCACTTTCGTGCGGGTGGAAAACAAAGTAATACCATTACACAATAGTCCACGATGGAACCCACAGAAACAGATATATACAACAACGACTCAAAGAGTCAAGAATGCAGATATACAGTGCAAAGATCCAAATCACCTTGAAAATGATACAGCGTCCGACTACGGACAAGATGCAAATGGGGCTAAGAGCCCTGAAGAATAACCAATGGCGTCCATAACCCTGCCCAGGCCAAGCCGGAAGGGTAACCCTGCTAACGACGTCGATCTCAAAACCTGCTTAAACAAAAGGGGTGCCGACAAAGGGCAAAGGAAAAAGAGAGAGCGGTCAGTACTGAGGCCAGTACACGGCGAGGCTAGAATTCGGCGGTCCTCGCCTACATAGGTATGGTGGACTGAAGCGGCAGCGCGGCATGCACTAAACATCCTATAGAGACTCGATACAACTAGCGGCTATCAGAGAGGGGTAAGAAAGACCTATTCGGAACCAACCTGATACTACCACCAAACATACCCATCCTGGTGTTTCCCCCTCGAGACCAAACGAGGAAGTCAACCGAGGAACTCACACCGTTGGCAGTTTTATTCATTCCGTTATAAGTGCGGCAATTACTAGTCAAATAAAGATGGCATGAGTCATCCTGATATAATAAGCAGTGGGCAGTTTTAGTTAAACATTCCGTTGTAGTTGCAACACTTACTAGTCAGATACGATTAGCATGAGACATCCCAAACCCAGCAGTTGTTGGTACTTTTATTTAGCCATTCCGTTGTAGTGAAGCTGATTACTAGTCATATCGGATACACGTCAAATTATAACAGTAAACTTTAGTTATAGTTGTCTATGATCGAGAACTGTGCTCCAAGTCGTCCATAACCACGGACACGGCTTTTTGAAAAGATTTAACCCTGCAGGGATGCACCAAAGTATCCACACGCACTTCGACCCTTTTTGCCAGATCAGTTAACATACACCCATCGGTATGTCGGCGGGGCCTAAGTCATGACGTTTCCCAGACCCAAAGCAAGTACATGGGGGCCACCCCACTAAGCTACCCGCAATGAAGTCGGACGGTCTCCGAAACGGACTCAGGGTTTGTGTCAATGGCTGTAAACGACTGGGAACCCGAAAATGAGACTGGGCTTGTCGATACCGCGAAAACACTCCGCTTTCCTAAACAGTACAGGTGCAGTACTTCGCAAATTTTAAATTAAGCAGTAAAGCATGGCATAAGTACAGAATAGTAATAAAGCCCCAAACTACTTGTGGCCCCCAGTACAGTACTTGGAATCAGGTACTAAATCGATGGGGGTGCCCATACACCCCACTTGTGGTTAGCGCGCTCGATCTCGGAACAGGTGTCAAGAACTCGGGGTCCTACGGGACACAAGTGGACGGTTAACAACCAACTAACATCTATTGCCCACCTGTGCCTCTGCATTTACCTACTTTCAATTTTAGTTATTAAACAATAATTAAAGCCATGATCATCTCCAACATTAAACATTGCGGCAATACTCCAACAACTGTGGTACTTGACGACACGCAACAGCACTTGAGTAAGCAACTACGACACGCAGGTCCCACTATCTACCAAACAACAGGTAATAGGATGTGTCCAAGGCAATATGAGGCTGCAAGGGATATCACGGGTACGAAAACTAGAGCATCGCAACACAGATAGCAATAGATCAACAGGAGGAAATAAAGACTATAAAAGTAAGATAGGTAGAAAGGGGGAGGTGCTCGCCTGAAAACATTGCCGAAGGTTCATCCGAAGATCGGGTCGACACTCGCATCAACTCATCGGCCTAATCCGTGAAGAAGCAAAGGACTAGAAGAAACACCGGATGCACTATTTAATACTACGGTAGAAGATCGGGCATGATGCATGTATGATGTATGACATGGCAAAGGTGCAAGGCAATTAGATCATATTAAGCGGAACCGGGGTCCCGACATTTAATTAAACGGTTCAAGTTATTTATCTACCCCGCAAATTAAATGTTGGATTAGCAAGACCAAACATGGCTTCGGTTCGCTATGCCAATTTAAATGAAGTCTGGAATAAGACAAAGATATCCCGCATATAGACTCCATATTTAATTATGAGATGAATTGGCATAATGCCCCAACCCACATGATATGCAGGCGAGATGAACAATTTAATATGCAACAATTGATAATGTCATATTATAAAATAATGGGGGTCTCGAATAGGGAATCACATTAGGGTTCGGCGAACTTGGGCTCCGAGGGGTTCGGGGTTCGGTCTCAGGGTTCAGGGTTCGACGGGATCAGTCTTCGAAGGTCGGATACAAGATGAAGAGCTTGGCGTTCCGGGAAGAAGGACTTGGTGTGGCGTCGGGGGTGCATCGGACTCGCCCTGGTCGGTGTCGATCTTGTCGGTCCCGCGTATCAGGTCGGTCTTGGCATTCGGGGTGAAGAACTTGGCATCCTCGAGGAAGTACTTGTCGTATCCGTGAAGAAGATCATGTCGGTCCACGGGGTTCGGTCTTCGGGGTTCGACGGGTGTCTTGGCGTCCCATGAAGGCATCCTCAGTGCTCCGTGTCGAAGGCGTCGGGGTCTCCGGGTAGGAGAACATGGAGTTCCGAGGGGTTCGGTCCCGTGAGCCAGATCTTGGGGTTCGGTCTTCAAACACCGGGATCGGTCTTCGGATTGGTGCATCGGGGTCTCGACGAGGTTCACGATCTTCAGACTCCTGGAAGGAGAACTTGGCGCGACGCCGGGTTCGGGATCAGTCTTCAGATCCGGGAAGGAGAACTTGGTGTTCCACGATGGAGTTCTTGTCTATGATTCTTCGGGCACCTTCGGCTCGGTAGGGTCTTCGGTCGCACTTATAATCGGTGCGGGGATTTTGATAGCATCGAAGGAATCTAGACGGAGGTCTTGGGCAAAGCCTCGATACAAACAACACACAAGCACCAAAGCTTACACGCATGGTCACTGGTGTGTCACCTGGCCTCCAAGCGGGTGTGCATGGCTGCGATGTTGCAGAAGAAAAAGGAAAACCGGCACGCTCCAGCTCACAGGGAGGCGATGGAGAGGGAGATGCTCGGCCGACAGGGGACGCGCTGGGCGCATGGCAGAACGCAGGCGGTACGGAGGAGCGGCGACTTCCGGCAACAGCGGGGCCTAGACGAGGAAGAGGAGGCGGACGGCGAAGCCGCACGCTAGGGACGACCGACGGCGAGCAGCTGTGGCCGGTGGCGGCTCCACGGGGGGGGAGGCGCTGCACCGGAGGCTAGGGCCGGCAGGGCGACGCAGACTCGGTGGCGGCGTTGGTCAGCCGACGGAGGAGACCGGGGGAAACCGGGGCTTGTAGAGGATGCGGCGGCGAGGCGAGCGAGGGCGGCCGGAGATTCGCCGGAGGTGGGGAGGGAAGCCCCGGCAGCGCTCGGTGCGAGCGGTAGGGAGCAGAGGAAGGCGGTTGCAAGGGGAGGGGAAGCCGGCGGCGGATCTGGGAGAGCTGGCGGCAGGGAGAGGCGCGCCGGCGGAAGGGAGCGAGAGGTTGGGGTTCGCGGGGGCAGACGAGGAGGTGGCCGTGGGAGGCGCAGGCGGCCGGCGGGGAAGATGGCGATGGGACGGCGACGGGGTCAGAGGTGGCGCCGGAGGAGAGGAGGGCCAGGCGGCGGCGCGAGCTCCTGGCCAGGCAGCGACGGGCGGGGCCTCGCGAGGTAGGTGGCGACAGGATAGAGACGAGGAGGTGGGGATCGACGCGGGGCGGGGCAGGTGGTCTCGGGGTGGGCCAGGAGCGAGGTGGGAGGTGGGGCCGGAGCTGGTGTGCTGTTGGTCGGTGGGGTGGGGGGTGAGGCGCGTGGGGCGTGCGTGTGTGGCGTGGGTGTGCGTGTGAGGAGCGGCCCAGGTGGTGGGCCAGGTGAGGAGGTGGCAGGCGGTGAGAGAGAGAGAGAGAGAGAGAGAGAGAGAGAGAGAGAGAGAGAGAGAGAGAGAGAGAGAGAGAGAGAGAGAGAGAGAGAGAGAGAGAGAGAGAGAGAGAGGAAGAGAGAGAGGCGGCAGGGCAGGAGGGAAAAGGTGCGGAGTGGGGCAGGCGGCTGAGGTGGCGCGTGGTGGTTGGCTGGAGGAGGAAGGATAGCTGAGGTGGCGAGCACCGATTGGGTGGGATGAGGTGGAGGAAGGGTGGGTAGATTAGGTTGGGGTAGGAGAAGGGTTTAGGTAGTCCGGTTTTGTACTGGGGGTGGCCGACTGGGTCGGCCCGGTACGGCTGCCCCTAAAAATAAAATAAATATTTTAATATTTAAAATGGGGCTTTTGAAAACCGTTGGTAGGCAAAGCAAAATATTCCGGAGACCCGGGTTTTGTGTTTGAATAAAGACGGGGCGTTCAGAAGACAAAAATAGATTTTTCGAAGATAGTTTTATGCAAACAAATGCAAGATGACATGACGATGCTCAAATGCAATGTGGCATGATGACATGAGCATGCGGTCATGATGATGCAATGCACAAAAATAACGCCATTTTCTAGTAGTGGTTTTTGCGGGATGCCACAGGCTCCTTTTATAGGGAGAGGGGGGCACCCAAGGGGCCATGCGCCCAGCCATGGGTCTGCCCCCACCTCTTCCACATTCATGTGGGTGGACACTCCACTCACTCAAATGCCTTTCAATTCCCTCCACTCAAAAAACCCACTCAAATTCCCATTAAATTTCCACCAAATTTAATGCAAACTCTCATTAAATAAAACTCCTTTTATTTATTCAGAATTTTGTCAATTGCTTTAATGACAAACATTCACATATAACCCCTTGCTAGTATTTCATTTCACATGCAGAAACACTTTCTGCAATTTCACCCGAAAACCCGTTTCGGTATTTAGTGAAATAAATTCCTGTGCTTGTTATTCTTTTTGGCATGAAACTTTGCTCCAAATGGATGTCGGTGTATCTTAAGTGTGTCACCCTATGGTTCGCAAATAATGCGGACATGATCGAGACCCCTCTCGGATCAATAATCAGAAGCGGGATCTGGAGACCCATACTGACTCCCACACATTCAACGATGACTTTCTTGTGATCGTCGGAACCTTTTACGCTAGTATCTTAATCCTTTTGTTTCGCGATATATTAGATGTCCGAGATTCGATCATCGGTATCTCCATACCTAGTTTGATCTCGTTACTGACATGTACTCTTTTCTTGTTCCCGTGATATAACATTCTAGTGATCAAATCACTTGCTTGCAAGCTAATCAATGTGATATCACCGAGAGGGCCCAGAGCATATCTATCCGTCATCGGGATGAACAAACTCCACTCTCGATCCATGGGCCTCAACATAACACTTTAGTAGTTCTGAACCCATCTTTATAATCACCCTGTTACGGTGTGACGTTTGATGTTATCAAGGAACTCTTCCGGTGTTAGTGACTGACATGATCTCATGGTCTAAGGATTAGGATCACTTCGTAAGTTGTTATAGCAATATAAACTCAATGACTTTGATCGTAATGCTATACTTCGGATGAATGTTCATCACACCATTACACTAATGTTGTGACCTCGTTATTAACAACATCCAATGTCCATGATCAGGAAACCTATGATCATCTTGTTAATCAACGAGCTAGTTTATAAGAGAGGCATAACTAGGAACTTCCTTTTGTTTATTAAACACACATGTATTAACGTTTCCGTATTAATACAATTGTAGCATGTAAAATAAACATTTATCATAAACAAGGAATACGATAATAACCACTTTATTATTGCCTCTCGGGCATATTCCCTTCACTTAGGGTTTATGTATCGGGGTCTTTATAGGTGAAGAGGCGAGGCAGGGGGGCAGCTAGGGCGGCCGCACCCTCCCAGGCGCGGGCTAGGGTTAGCCGTGTGGTCAGGGGTGTGGCCCCCTGGTGGCTCCCCTCCGTCTCGTATTCTGGCTCTGTGTTCCCCACGGTAAAATATTGACTTTGACTTTTGTCCCGTCCAATTCCGAGAATATTGATTTTCTGTCTTTCTGGAACCAAAAACAGCAAAAAACAGGCAACTGGCACGGTGGCATCTTGTTAATAGGTTAGTGCTAGAAAACATATAAAAATACCTCAAAGTATAGACAAAGCAAAGCAAAGTAGATACTAAATAAGCATGGAACATTAAAAATTATAGATCTGTTTCCGACGTATCAACAGGCACGATGAAAATCCCAACGGACGAGTTGGGTACATCATTTGAAAAACACCGGGGTTCGACTCCTATAAGACCTCAGCGGCCTGAGTCGAATCACACCAGCATTCGTTTCGGATTCGAGTCCAGGGACTCGAATCTGATGAAGATCGTGTTGTTTTGTCCTATGACAGTTAACTGGCCCTGATTCGTCGGGTGAGCCAGGCACACGCATCAATAATCCCTATGAACTAAACATTTTTCTAAAGACATGTTCAAATACAATGCACCCAAAAGATTACAGAAGTCTCTAGTCGAATCTACGATTCGACTGAACATTCGGGGGCTACTGACATGGATATACCCTACAGGTGCATAACATTGGTATACCCGGTCCAGTCCAAGGAAGGCCCACGTGAGGATTTGCAGCCCAGGAAGATTTCGGGTGGCCCAAGCCCATGGTGAATTCGATTCCTTGCAGGACAAGTCTATATTAGATAGAATTTCAAAGGGTTTCAACCCTAATCTGTAACCGACTCGACCTATCCAGGTACTTGGAGGGTACGACGGGAAGGACTTCAACACCTCATACACACACCTCCACGCCAGATTGCATCTGCGCACCCTTGTAACCTTCGGTTCCGCCGTAATAAAAAACAGTCAAGCAGGAGTATGGTTTTCCCTCCGGGGCCTGAACCTGGGTAAACCTCGTGTCCCCGTGTTGCTTGCCTTTTAACTATCTCATGACTTCCAGCATCCCCATCTTCTCCAAATTCCAAGTCCTCCAAAACCCAAGTCCATAACAATGGGCATTGACGAGTCGAACGCTCGTCACTCGCCTCCACGGCCGACGAGAGAACAAAGCAGCAAAGGAAGGGAAGGACCAACCTGACCTTGGGCTTATTGACGGAGATCCCTAGGAAGGCGCCGCGCTTTGGAGCCTCTGATCGCCTAAGACCACCCTCGCGCCATCGCCATCACAGGATGCGCCCGATCTGGCCCACACCGACCGGCGCCCTACTCCATACTACCGGCATCTCGCCGAAAAACCTAAAACTAAACCTACCATCTACTCCGGCACCTCCCCCTCCCCCTTCGGCCGGCAGAGCCGCCGAAGAGGGGTCGGGATCAGGCCGGTCTCGAGAGGTCAACGACCAGGCGGTGGAAGGGAAGGAGAGACGGGGTGGGAGGGGTGTGGGTTGTGACTAATCGAGTGTGTGTTATATCAGCGATATACGTGAAACATCCTTTTTGTACTTTTGTCATTCCTAATGCGATCGTGGGATTTTTTAATTAGCTAATCTTTAGACTGGAGAATTTTCGAGAAAACCTTATAGCCGGATTCCTTACCGCCAGCGAAGTGGGCCTGAAGTCGCCGGAGATAAGGCCTTCCATGCCTTCCTCACGTTAACACCGACGAATTAGATTTTAGGTTATAACAATTGGTTTTCAACGATATAAAGTAAACATAGCAGATAGACAGATATTGTGCCCAATATTTTGCAACGCAGGTGTCATATTTTGAAGTTAGATAGACAGATTAGAATCTGCTCTAATAAACATAATAGTAGTTTCTGCACAAACCCAAAAAGTCATAAAGTCAGTATAACACAGTCCAATAGCAAACCGGTTCTTCAACTAAGGCCCAGTTCTTTTAAGGGCTTTCCCGAGAAGCCGTCCTCCCCCAGCTTCCTGGGGAAGCCGGTCTAAAAATAACCGGCTTCCCAGGAAGCTGGGAGTGGGGCAGCTTCTGGGAGAAGCCAACAAAAGAACTGAGCCTAATTCTCTTGTGCAGGTATTGTTCTGCTTATATATATCTTTCAGCCTAATTCATTTGGATTCAATCAATAGATTGATAGTGGTAGAATATATATGTTTCTAAACGGAGGGAGTATATAGGAGAGAACATGGGAAGGAAGCCAGCAGGGTTAGCTCTACTCTCGTCAGGTTGACTTCTGATTTTCTTTTTCCAAAAAGAGGTGGACTTTTGATGGAGTCACGGAGAGAAGACTTCAAGACGACTCGAAGAACACACTTTTTTTCAGGCACAAGTAAGCTAAGGTTTTCAGGTGGAATGTAAGAGTTCAGCAATATGAATTGCGGGTTGATCGATTAACAAGAGTAAATCTGTAGCAATGTTCAGAAGTGAGAATGGCTGCAACACAGACCCGTAACTTCAAGGCACAGGGAATAGCGCCCCATATAACCAGGATTTTGGCGTAATTAGTGCAAAGGATTCAGTGAACCAAATTATAGTATGGCTGTCTTCGCATTATAGTTGGCAGAGGCGGGTGGATTTTACCTTTTGAAACATGATTATAGTATGGCTGTCTTCGCATGGAAGCTAATAAATTAATGGCATGAAGCATGAACGTGGCTGTGTGAAATGCACAGGGCGGTGCCTTCCATTCTACACCCTCCATATCACGCAGGAGAGGAGCAGATGTTAGAGTTTGAAGCACGGTCGTATCTATCAGTTCACCGTACTTAGCCGGGATTCAAAAGACAGACTATTAAAGAGGCATAAATTGCGAGGTCGGTCATTCCTCCATTGTCTTTTTACTTAGTTTCATTATCTGAACTTCAGGTGTTAATTCGACTTTACCAAGTGTCATCGAAAGGACTCAACAAGGAACTTTTTTTTTCACATGACACTTGGTAAAAAAAAAGTGCACATGTCTCCATTCTAATCGCGTTCGACAATAATGGGTTGATGAAATTTATTTCATCGAGTGTACATATTGATGAATCCAGCAGTAACATGCACTGTGCAGCTAATAATGTACTGGCCTAACAGAAGTATGTGCTTATATTTCAAACAGCCAGCTACAAAAATAATCAATCAAGGGTAAATTTGCTTCAGCATAAGTTTGCTAATTTTAAGTTTAATGCAGATCTAGTACTTCCTCAGATGTTGATATAGGAGTGTATTGGTTGATAACATCTTATATTATGGGACAGAGGAAATAACAAACAAGCACAACTAGAGAATGTGCAATCTGAACGCTGTCTATACTGACAAACTGACAATCTGTTTTCCAACAAATCAGTACGTTATTCAAACAAGTCAAAACCTTGGGGGTCAGAACTACTATCAAGAAAATGAATAGTCCAACTACCATTGTAAAGGCACTGAAAAATTGATAGTGATATATCATAACAAAATGCAGAGAACAGACCTCAAGTAAGAACAGAGCCATCTCTTGTGGTCATTATAGCACAAGATAAAGGTCTTGTGTTTCAGATAAAGATCGGTGAAAAATGATAACGATTTATGATCATAAGAAAATGAAAAGGCTTTGTTTTAAAGAACTAAATATATTTAAGTTATGTAGTATCTCTTTGATAAAAATAACATAAGATATCATTCAGTTGGAAACCCAATACAACAGAGTTATTGCATTTTACTATAATCACGTTTCAAATCAAAAGGTAAAATAGTTGTTACCTGCTTCTTGGAGAAGTTATAGTTTTCATCATAAATCATCAAATCAATAGGTCGTTCGGAGAACAAATGGATATCACACTGATCATTTGATCAAACAATTCTGGAGTTGCCAGTTAGAAGAGCCATTATCTACAGCTTGCTGAACAAAAAGAATAACTAACACCGACTTGCTTTGAAGTTTATATAAAACACTTACATAATAAGTAAGGATGCACATGTAATCACTAAGACTGAACAAAAATGAATGTGATGTTTCTAATGCTCTTAATAACATTTTACCATTGGGTATGATGCTTTTAATACATCGGAAAAAAAAAACTATGCATAGATAACAGTGTCATTCCAGAAGTGTCAGAGGTGCATCATGTCTGAATGGAAAATACAATGGTAAGAATCTTCCACTATTCCCACTGTGATATGATCTCCGATTACAATCCATCGTTTGATACTACATGGCACAGCTTGCACCTTGATGTGAATTGAAAGATATATAGCAATCAATGAAATGAATGAATTACTGAAAGGTCAGTAGCTATGTCGGGCCTGCAAACTCCATGCTAAGAGCTAACAACTATTGCAGGTGAGTCAACCTTCCACAATCTTGACCGGATGCTACTTCCTAGAAGCAGCTTTTATCCGTGATATAAGGCTTTCCCCAGCATCACCCAAGCCATCCAATCCCACAAGTTTTGTCCCAAAATCTCGGTACAGTGTACTCAACCGCTCCTCATCATCTTCCATTGCAGCTAGCTCAGCTACATTCTTTCGCATTATTAAGCCATAGAGGAAAAGTGAGCCAGAGCCCAATTTTCTGGCACCAATTCCAACACGCAGTAATGAAGTTGAATCAGGCTCAGATGTAGAAGGGTCATGGAGAACTGAGAAGCCACCGAAAGCAACATCAGGGATATGGAAGAGATCATCCAGATCAATGTTGTCATCTCTAACTATAACTTTGACTTCATTATTAACATGTATTTTCTCAGATGACTGAACACTTTTTGCTCTCTTCCTAGCAGCTCTTACAATATTGGCAGCCTCTCTGTATCCACTAAGCAAAGCTCCATGCATCGTTGCAGGGTATCGCCTATTTGTTGCCTCCCCGGCGAAGAAGACTCTATCACCAACATTCTCAGCCAAAATATCATAATCGTCACCAGAAGACCCAATAGCCACATAGGAATATGATCCATATGTAAACCTGTCAGTGCCCCAGCGAGTGCATATTGCTTGCAGTGGGTTTGGCACCTCGATCCCCTTGGGTGAAAAGATTTTTCTAAGTGTGTCCAAAACCTTCTCAACATTTTCCATTGGTGACCTCTTCTCAAAATTGATAGCAGATTCCCCAGCAACAAGTGCAACAAGCAGTGGTCCTCCTGAGACTGAAGAATAGCTATAGAACAGGAAGAATTCGCCACGTTGACCAGAGTCCTCCGTCAAATGCCCAAATGTATCAACCCTGCCATCCCAGAAGTCAAAGGGGAATAACATGACAACCTTATTAAGAAGTCCAAAACCCAATCTTCGAATAGCCTCACGCTTCTGAGTTGGCAGCTCAGGCACAAAATCAATGTCCCCCTTCTTAAGTACACCAAGGGGAACAGTGCAGAGCACCATATCACCACGGAATGTCTGCTTATCAGTGTAGACCATCACGCCATCACACCCATACTGTATCCTTCGCACATTCTGTCCATAGAATATCGGAACGCCATCCGCAAGTGCCCGGACAAACTGGGAATTCCCACCAGGAATAAAGCAGTGATCACCACCCATTTCATATGGATCATCCTGGTCCCAGAAGGCCATGGAGAGATCAGCAAGAGGAGCAGCATTGGCATACTCCAGGTTCGCCAGATGCCAATCGAGAAGCATCCGTTCCTGTGGCTCAGCGGCGACACCATGCGCCGCTCGGAATGCCTCAAGTGCCATGCCAAGTGACATATCCACACCATGTGGAACACTATCTGCGACAACCTGCCGCAGCTGGCACACCTTGTCAAGAAGCTGGTTGAAGGAAGCTTCAACACGAGAATCCATATCAGAGTCGACAGGGCGGCCATCCGGAAGATACAGCGGGCACTTGTCCCGCACCTTGTGAAGTGGGAAGCCAAGCTGCCGTGCTATGACACCAAGGGGGTTCCCATTGATACCTGTGAGCACACTGCCTCCAAGATCAGCAGCGGCAACCATGTCAGGATGGTCTGCAGCAGAGGAGCGCATTGTCTTTGTAAACACGCGGCCACCTGGTCTGTGTCGACCTTCAACAATGGCGACCTTGAAGCCAAGGGACATAAGGTGGCGTGCAGCAGCTAGGCCAGCAAATCCAGCACCGACTATGAGGACGGAAGGGGCAGGAAGGGACGGAGGAGGGCGTGGGGGGAGGGACACTATGGAGGGGGCAAGACCAAAATTGATGTACGCATGGTCAGACAGGAAGGAGTGCGCAGCGGCGACGAGGGGCGCATGCTCGGCACGAATAGATGCGAGCGCGGCGTTGGATGGGACGTGGGCGAGGGGATTAGAGCGCCAGAGCGCGAGAATATGGTTGCGCACGACGAGGTAGTTGGCCTGGTCGGCGCCACCGATGCGCGGGAGGACGGCGGCGGCGACCTCGTCCTCGGAGAGAGTGTCCGCGGGGAAACCCGCCGCGAGGGCGATGAGGGCCTCGGAATCAAGCTCCCGCGCTAGGCGGAGGGAGGAGTTGGTCGGCGGGCGCCCACGGCGGCGCGGGATGCCGGCGAGATGCGCCGCGGCCGCCGCGGACGAGGAAGATGCGCGG
Organism: Avena sativa; assembly: GCA_916181665.1. NCBI lineage: Eukaryota > Viridiplantae > Streptophyta > Magnoliopsida > Poales > Poaceae > Avena > Avena sativa. The sequence goes on along the minus strand of OV702284.1, from coordinate 176,140,757 downwards.
AGGACGCGGACGCCCTCCGTGGGGACCATGTCGAGGAACTGCTTCTTGCGGCGGCGGCGCTTCCGCGCGACGGTGGAGTCGTCCACGGCCGCGGTGGCGGAGGGGGCCGACGGGGTCGGGGAGGACGTGGGCGCGTCGTCCTCCATGGGCTCCGCGGCGCCCCCTCCCGCCGCTTCGTCGTCCATGGGTTCCGCGGCCGCCGAGGCGTCTCCCTCTGCTGATTCGTCCTCCATGGGCTCCGCGGCGGCCGCCGCCGCCGCCGCTTGGTCTTCGTCTTGGTTCATTGGGATGGGGGGCGGCTGATCTGCGTCTTCGGGGACGTCGGCCTGTGGCAGGGGCGGCGGTAGCGCCTCGTTGCCTTCCTCCATGGGGTCTCAGGGTGGGGATTGGGCGAGCTCGGCGGGTGGGAGCGGAAGAGGATTTGGGAAATTCCGAGGGTTCAAGGGTTGGTTTAGGGCCGGAACTGTGCAGCGCGAAGCCTGGTGGTGGTGGACGAGTCGAGAGGGGAACAGGTCTGGCTGGCCCAGTCGACCGATATCTGTATCGTACAGTAGAGAATCTATTCTCGTAGATCCTTACTACGGTACAGTGTATATTTAACAAACAGATATCTGGAAAATTAATACTCCCTTCATCCCAAAATATCAAAATTTTAACAAATCTAAAACATCTATTTTGAAATGAAAGTAGTATGTAGTATATATATTCCTCTAATATTTAAGGTATTTTCGTGGTTAATGTTTAAGGCTAGCGTTCTGACTAAAGACAATTTAGTGCATAGGGATGGATGGATAGAGGATAAAAAATATCGTTTCTATTGTTGCAATGAATCTACAGACCATCTGATTTTTCATTGTGGGATTGCTAGGTATATTTCCAATGTGATAGCTTGTGCTATAAATTGCAACATTGTACCTGGAAAAGTAGATGAAATATTTAACTGGGTGTTATCTTTGGAGGGTAATTGGATTAGGCATTCCGGTGTTTGGGCTGCTTTGTAGGGATTTGAAAATTCGAAACAAAGCTTTGCTTAGAGAATATCTAATCGTTGTTGGCGGTAGCATCTAACAATGGATTCCATGAGCTGGAAGGTTAGTGTTGATCTGAATATTCGTCAAAAGTGAGTTGAGTTGCGTGATATAAACGATAATACTTAAGTGGGTAGCGGTATTTACATTGGATTACATGGTTGATAATATTGTTCCGGATCATATTTACGCTGGACTAGGCCAGGCGTCACCAGCACATCTCTTTAAGAAACAAGTCTAGGCAGGATCGATACATCTTTCTACTGGATTAAGCTAGACTGTGTCAATATTGCTTCCTATTGGATTACACACTGGCTAAAGATATTAGTAATCTACGCTGCTGCAAACATGCGTATGCAACATGATGTTGAGGTGGGTGGCATGTGATGACTGCAAGTGCACAGATTAATTGTAGCTAGTTTTAAAATAAAAATATCGAACCCACAGAGAGCTAGTTGGTTAGGGTCTTTATGCCCCTCGTCACTAGCTACCAAATGATACTTGTAAGCTACCTTTGATTTCAAGTAAAGGATGTTTGATAGGTTTTTGGGTTAAATGCAAGAAGGTAAATAAAACGAGTAAAAGAAAGCAAGTAACAAGAGCGTTTGGAATGGTGGTTGAACTCAATATGGCTAAGACGCTCTTGGGGATATAGGATACACCACTAGCATGTTGTAATTAATCATAATTAGGATAACCTATTTCTTATGTCATGATATGTGTGTAATAAGATATTCACTACAAGCCTCGTAGACAGTCATTTTGTTGATCCAAGAATAAGGTCATCTCTAAATAACCACTTCGATGTCTGAAAGCAGTTACCATGCAGACTACAGGAATTAAGGGTCTTTCCATGGATATCGTAATTAGCTTAATAAATCTCTCTTTGTTCCCCCTTCGACCGTGTTGGTAGCTAGTGGCGTTTATAGTCAAATAGCTTCTGGCACGCTTCTAGACATGTCCAAAGGGTTTCACCCCTCTTATTTAGACCCGAAGGCAAATAATACGTGGTCAACTACACATACCATCTAAAGGGAGAGATAAAACACACATCATAGATCAATGGATCATATACACGACTAATAGATCATATTTATTTCATTTCGTAATAATGTTAGGGTTTCTCCATCTTCTCAAGAGTGAAGGCAACTACTCACACATGGAAGCAATCAACAGCATCATTATAATCAAATAGATGGATAAAGGTAATGAGATGAATCTAGTGCAAACTATAATTGAATCTGGAATTACAACAAGATCTAATGAATGGAAGATGGGGGTAGAGATGGTGATGGAGATGCAATGGTTGATGATGTAGGGGATGATGCGTTGTTCTCCAATGATCCATGCAGCAGCAAGGATTTGCCCTTCTCTAAGTTCCTCCTTCAAATCCCTTTTTGGTGTGCTTTTTCGTGGCTAGAGGTTATTTCTATGAATATTGGATCTGTGATCCTTCTTCGCGAGGTGGAAGTATTTGACGAGGCGGTCATGGCACCGGGTCATACGGGCATACGGTATGGCGGGCTCCGTCTATACCACTGGTCGTTATGCATGCTGGAACCTCCTAGGCGCAAGCAATTCCTCCAGGTGCGAAGAAAAATCAATAAAATGACTTTTATCACTTAAAAATATCATATTACAGTGTAATATGATAGTCTCAATTGATATGTACATAATAGACTTAGTAAATTGGGATCCTGCTAAAACAAGGACAAAAGGTGCACGCAAACGCGATAAATACTAAAACCCTACTCTACTTATGCAAAAAATAAAGACTAAAAATGCTCTAATTTTGGACTCATCAACTTCTCCAAGCTAGACTCTTTCTCGTCCCCGAGCAAGATGGTGTCTTATGAACAAGATCATCATGTTTATGAGGCATGAGTCGTTGCAATAAATGAGGCAAAAATTGAAACATGAGTACAATATCGGATGTAGAGTTATATTGGGAGCTTTATCACACCTTTACACATCACATGACTTAGAGGCTTCCACACCTTTCTGTATTAATGCTATTATAAGAAGCTATTAGTGATTGAACATATTATAAAATCATAAAATTTAAAATGTTTGAGCACTTGATTTAGTAATAAAGATTCATGATCATATTGTTTTCTCTTTCTTTCTTCTTCTCTCTTTATTTATAAGCTCGTACTCTTTCTTTTTCTTTGAGATTTTTCTTGATAGCGAACCTTTTGTGTCTTTCTCTTTCTTCTCTTCCTTCTTCTCTTTTTTTAGCACAGTTGTGTTATCATGCTCACTACTATGGATTTTATAATCCAAACCTGTGACTATAATATGCTACCAAGATTTTACTTCTCATAATTTAATCAATATTTTTATTGGTGTGGAAGACCCTAAAATCATAATAGTTATACAAGTATCATAACACTCAACCTAGTTCAATCATCTAATATAATAATCAAGAATCAAAAGATAACTTCGAATATCATAAAGTCTTGAAACTCCACGGATATAATTCTTTTCTTGAACAAGGGGAATCGAGGATGATGCAACTAATGCAAAGATCTCGAATAAAACCTAACATGCGTACAGTAAAGTAAACATGTTAAATCTGTAAGATAGATTACAAGGTGTTATCAATCTCTCCCAAGTTTGGGATCAAGATGGTGAGATCAAATAATCCTTATGAGTACATATTCCTTCTTGGGGGTGAATAAAGCATCTTCTTATTCTTCGTCTTCCACCTTGAGGCTGCAAGCATAAGAAATACACGCGAATCAGGTGGAAATTTCTGTGATGTAAGCATGCTGCTCTTTAATTATTTTACTTAAAGTCTTCTATCAACCATCTCCATAATAATATTGGTCAAGAATTGAACTCTACCATCGATGTCATTGACCCTCTTTTCGAGGTCTTTGACCATTAACCAATAGGAGTCAACTCCTTCTCCAATAGTTTCACCACTGGCCTTGGAAATTTTCTCAAGGTTCTTGATTTTTTCTCTAATCTCATCTTTCTTCTTGGTGAGAAGAAGTTTTGGGAGAGATTTGAGAGAAGATCCATGAAGGTTATACCGTTAAGGAGTGGGGGTTCTTCATGGTTCCTCCTATGTTCCACGTGCCGAAGCATCTACAACTTGCGTGGAAACAGGTCCTCCCAGTTAGGGAGTGGAACCACTTGAGTTGATTTTCTAGTTGAGGAAGACAAAGAATCCCCTTCAAGCTCCCTTCTATTGTCTCGAGCGATAGGTAATTTTCATTTCTTAGGATAGATCTACTTGATATGAGAGGGCTGCATACCTCTTGAACGATCAAGTGAGATCTGGGATGTCATAGCAAAAGGCTAAGAAAGATAAACCCTATATCCGAAAGGTGAAGGCAAAGGAAGAAAGGAAAAGGGTAAAAATAAAACGAAAAGGAAAAAGCCTAAATAAAAGTGTCCTAAATCGGTCACGAATAGCAGTACGGGTGAACTCCGTCCATGCGGTGCGCCCATATTGACATCGCACTGACTATAATATATATTATATTAATAAAGTAGATCAGACAAACAAGCAAACACAGGGAACAAAACGTCCTGCCGCACAGGCGGGTGCGCCCATACAGCACAGGCGTACCATAACTCCGAAAAACACCCCATGAGTACTGGCAGCAAAATAGTCACTAACACGGTTGCATGCATCCGTACCACCCGGCCGTACTGATCCTCAGAAAACAAGAAGATAAGATAGGGAAATACCAAGCATACAACAACCACTGGTATGGGAGTGTCCGACCATACATGCCGCAAAGATCAGAAAAATAAGAAGAAATCAAAGAACACAACCAACAAACCAAAAAAGTTTCCAGGAATACAAAAATAAAGCGACTAAGATCTTGTCACCTTAGTTTGTTTGATGTATTCCTTGGCCGTGATTAAGGAAATTAGTTCCACCATGTTGACTTTCCCAACTCTATAGTGTTTAAATGTTTCCCATTAACAATCCATGATGAGGAAGAAGGAGTGGTGGTTTTCAACTTTACCCCCTGAGGGGTATGCCTCTTATACTTTATAAGGTCACTCCCACTTGGATTTGAGCTTCCCTACAAAAATCTTAAACCAAGAGTTGTAGAGCAAGACTCTATCTCCAGATTTAAACTTCTTATTTTCTACTTTCCTATCATGCCATTTTTTAACTTTTCCTTGAATATTCTTGCATTTTCATAAGTTTTGTTTCTGAGATCATCTAAAGCATGAATATCTTAGAGACATTTTTCTCCAACTGTTTTAAAATCAAAATTCATAGTTTTAATAGCCCAACAAGCCTTATGTTCTAATTCTAATGAAAGATGACAAGTTTTACCATATATCATCTTATATGGTGTCATTCCTATTGGATTCTTGAATGCGGTGTGATATGCCAATAACACGTCATTGAGCTTCATAGCCCAATATTTTCTTGACTTATTCACTGTCTTCTGGAGTATGACTTTAATTTCCAGGTTAGACAGCTCTGCTTGCCCACTAGTTTGTGGGTGATATGGCGAGGCTACACGATGATCGACTCCATATTTTTGAAGTATATTCCTAAAAGTACCTTTCATAAAATGAATTCCACCATTAGTAATCAAAAAGCGGGGGACCCCAAACCTGGGAAAGATAATGTCTTTGATCATCTTGATAGATGTAGCCGCATCTGCATGAGAAGTGGGTATAGCTTCCACACACTTGGTGACATAATCAACAACAACAAGAATATGAGTATAACCATTAGAAGGGACAAACGGCCCCATGAAATCCATACCCCAAACATCAAAAGATTCTATTACAAGGTTATATCTCATGAACATTTCTTTCCCTTTTCCTATATTACTCATATGTTGGAAAATATCACAATTCCTAACATAATCATGAGCATCTTTGATTAAGGTTGGCCAGTAAAATCCTGATTGTAGGACTTTGGCTGATGTATGGTCACCAGCATGGTGTCCCCCATACGGACTATCATGGCAATCCTTAAGAATAACTCTCATCTCGTGATCAGGCACACATTTTCGAATTATCCCATCAATTTCATGCATATGTAAGTAAGGATCATCCCCAAAGTAGTGCTTTAAATCATTAAAGAATTTCTTTCTTTGATGGTAATTCATTCCTTTTAGTAGAAACTTACCCACAAGAAAATTAGCATAATCTGCTGAAAGATCGGTACAAGCGACTAGAGGGGGGGGGGTGAATAGGCGCTACTCAATTTTTAACTTCTTTTCAATTTTAAGGCTTGACACAAAGTAGGTTCTCTAGATATGCAACTAGGTGAGAGAACCTATATGACAAATAAGCAATCAATCAACAATAAGGGAGAAAGGGATAGAAGTCACCGAAAGTTGACACAAATATGTTTTCCCGAAGTTCCTTCCTTTTGAGGGGAAGCATGTCTCCGTTGGAGGGGTGGGCGGTACTAAGACCACCGGCGCCACAAAAAGCCTCACCTTATTCTCCCATGCACCCGCCGCAAGGAAAGTACACGATCCTCTATGTGGTGGCCTTCAAGGTGGCGGCTGGAACCTTTACAAACTTGTTGAGCAGATCTCCTCAACACTTGGAGTCTCCCAACATGATCCCGAAGCTTTACAACCAATGCCCAAGCTCCGAGATCAACCTCTTCCATCTAGGATTCAAAGAATCCAAGAGTAACAAGATCCATGAAGGAAAGCAAGGGGGAGTCAACTTTTCTTTGGTGAAACCCTAAATCTAGACCCCCTCCACCAAATCCCAAAGTATCAAGGAGATTGGAGCACTTGGGGGATATCTAGTGAAATTAAAGCTCAAGTACAATGGAGGAGAGAGATGAAAGAGGCAAGCTTCTGGTTGGAGAAGAAAGGACTATTTATACCACTCGCAGAGAATCTACCCATTGCAGCTCGACCGAAGCGGTACTACCGGTACATGAGCGTAATACCGGGTGCAACCGGTACTACCGATCAGGTATCGTATCAGGTACCGAAAAGGCTCAGGCTGAGCGACAAGGCTACTGCCTCCCCCGGTGGTAGCATCTCGAAATGAGCGGTGCTACCGCGTAGTGGTAGTATCGAACAACTTGAGCGGTACTACCAGTCCGGGCGGTAGTGCTGGCTGCGTGGTACCGGGTGAGCTAGAAGGGGAGGCGAGGCTCATCAGCACTCGCAGGCTTGCCCGACACCACCGAGCGGTACTACCGGTGGCGAGCGGTAGTACCGGATGGTACTTCCGGTACTGCCAGACGTCATAGAGGAGTAGGCAATGGCAACCATGGACGATTCTCTTTGAGGCCTCAACCATTGGGAAAGCTTGCCGGGTTTTCAAAATGGAGTTGATTCCACCCAAACTTTCCAACGCGGACCCTCTCTTGATAGTAAGGTGTTCCTATGACTCAAGCAAAAGCCCTAGGAAAAAATATTTATTGCTAGTGTCCTTTTTTAGGAAAACAAATGCCTTCTCCTAAAATAAAAACCTCAGATACACTTAGTAAACGATTAGTCCAGCATGTGTGTTATCATCAAACATCAAAACCACTTAGGATAGGAAATTCCCTTTCAATCTCCCCCTTTTTGGTGCTTGATGACAACACACCTTTGCATGATAATATTATGATAACACACAAGGTTTGAAAAATAGAGACGGGCTACCCCTAGATGAGTAGGATCAACACTACCCCTCTATTTTACAAACCAACCAAGAGTGCAAAGACAAAGATAAAGAAACTTGGAACTCATACCTTTGCACAATAAAATGTGATGAGAGATATAGGGATAATAGATAAAAAGCATCATCACATAAGATGAACCCATATGAGAATATTCGTAAAGCAAATATGATAGATCCACAAGATAACCACATAGTCTCAACTTACATAGCACAAATAGTTAGCACATAGAGTTCACACATAACATGAGGCAAATAAATTTCACAAGTAACTAAAGATCAAATCAAGAATAAGCTTGTGACTTTCCCATGCAAATCCTGCAACCTATGTTGCACCTTCTCCCCCCTTGGCATCAAGACGCCAAAAAGGGACAAGACCAAGACTAGCGTCTCGAAGCTCACTCCTCCTCATCATCATAGTCATCCTCATGGGTCGGTGGAGCACGGAAAGAAGAGGTGACATCATCATCTAAGTAGCTATTCTTGGAGATCCATTGGTCTTCGGGGGTGATGTTGTTCTTGGAACCTTTGGAGACGGTCAACCTTGGGCTTCCATCATCTCTTTCTGACGAGCATAAGCTTTCTTTGCATAGACATGGGCTTCATACACGCGCTATTGATTGTTGTCAAGATGACGTAGTACAACCCCCAAAAAATGTCGTTGACCATGCATCTAAGTGAATCTAGATCCATGGAGAGAAGAAAGGAAAAAGGAAAGGAGGGGCGGTTGTACCAGAGTCCATGGTAGTGTAGAAGCACGAGAAGCCCGCAGGAAATCCGGATCCGGTGGAAGGAGGTGGCGGCACGGCTCTAACGACAATTTTAGCTCCGGCGATGGCGGTGGTAAGCAAGGAGGACGTGGGGAAAAGTGAGGCACCGAGCGGTGCCTCCCCCGATCCACCCTTTTACCAAAATATGTCGATCGGTAGTACCTCTCAATGAACCGATAGTGCCGGACCTGGAGCAGTTTCCAGGCCTGGACCTGGGAACTGGTCGGTCCGGTGGAACCTTGATCTGTTGGAGATATGCCCAAGAGGCAATAATAAAGTGGTTATTATCATATCTTCATGTTTGTGATAAATGTTTACATACCATGCTACAATTGTATTAAAAGGAAACATTAATACTTGTGTGATTTGTAAACATAAAAGAGTCTCTAGTAAAGCCTCTTGTTAAACTAGCTTGTTGGTTAATATATGATCATGGTTTCCTGATCATGAACATTGAGATGTTATTAACAACAAGGTCATATCATTAGGAGAATGATGTGATGTACATACTCCTATAGTTAAGCGTCACATAAGATCAAGTCATTTAAATAGTTCACTTGCTATCAGCTTTCAAATACAGAGTAACCTAAATCCTTCGACCATGAGATCATGTTAATCACCATCACCGGATGGATGCCTTGATTACATCAAACACCACTTCGTAACTGGGTGGTTATAAAGGTGGCATTGAGTGTTCGGAAATTATGTGTTGAGGCACATGGATCAAGAGTGGGATTTGTCCATCCATATGACAGGTAGATATACGCTGGGCCCTCTCGGTGGAATGTCATCCAATTGGCTTGCAATCATGTGAATGGATCACAAGGGATCACATATCACGGTAACGAGTAAAGAGTACTTATCGGTAATGAGGTTGAACTAGGTATGCAGAGATACCGACGATCAAACCTCATATAAGTAAAGTAACGCGAGACAAAGGGAATTGGTATCGTATGTAAATGGTTCATTCGATCACGAAGTAATCGTAGAAATATGTGGGAGCCATATGAATTTCTAGATTCCTCTATTGGTTATTGATCGCAGAAGATTCTTGATCATGTCTGCATAATTCACGAACCGTAGGGAGGCACACTTAAGGATTCGATATTGTTTAGTAGATATGGAATGTGAGTAAAGAGACCGAATGTTGTTCGGAGTCTCGGATGGGATCTGGGATATCACGAAGAGATCCGGAATGGTCCGGAGAATAAGATTCATATAAGAAAATTCCAATTATGGGGTTCGGGAATGGTTTCGGTGTTTTCACCAGAATGTTATAGAAGGGTCTAGAAGGTCCATCACTCCGGAGTGGGAAGGGTACATGGATGTGTCATGACAAATTGGAATGGTTGCATCATTTACTAGGTCACTTGGTTGGTGTAGCACCCCGAGCAAATCCACTACTATAAAATCGCGTGTTAAATAATACTTTGTGCATCATCATATCATCATGCATGGTTTATCTAAAACTATTTTCTAAAAGCCTGTTTTTGCTTTCTAAAATTACCCTTTTCTTATTTCGAAACAAAATCTCATAATTGTCTGCTAAACTATTTGACTAAAAAGTATTCGCTAAAAAGATTTAAAACAAAGCAAAAGAAACAAATATTTTACAAAATAGTAAACCTAAATCTAGACCTAAACCGGCCAGGCCCAAAAGGCCCAGCCGGCTGAAACCCTAGCCATCTACCCAAAACCCAAACCCTAACCTACCGACCCCAATTCCCCACTTGTCGCCGCCGCACCTGCACTGATATGCACTCAACACGCACTCATGCACGCTGCCCCGTTTGATCCCCGCACCCATCCAGGACCGCTCGATCCCCAGAAAACCACCAACCCGACACGCACCTCCCGTTGTTATCGCTCTGGCCCCACCCCACTCCCTCGATCCTATCGCCTTGCGTCCCCTCCACGCGTTCCTCTCCCTCTCGCCTTGCTCCCTCTCTCTCTGCATCCCGCCGCCGGCATCCCCTACGAGAGCTCCTCCCTCCAAGCTTGCTGCCGCCACTATCCCGCCTCGCTGGGTCCTCGCGGGCGCCTCTCCACTGTTCCCATCCCCATGTCTCCTCTCTCTCATGAGCGCCTCCCTCTCTGGCCCGATCCGCCGCCGCCAGAAGCCCCTGCTCTGGCTGCCCTCCGTCTTCCTGTCTGTCATGGTGTGGAACACGGCAGAGCCATCGGGGATGGCAAAGAAGGGACACATGGTTGCATTCGGTGGCTCACGCAATGGGTTGGGCACGGTACACTGCAAACACAGGGACGTACCCAGGTTCGGGGCCCTCTTTGCGAGGTAACACCCCTACTCCTGCAAGATGAACTATGTATGGGAGCTGATGCTCAGTACAAGTGTTCCTTGAGTTGTTTCCTTAGCTACTACCGAGAGCTAGGGGAAGATGGGAACTTGATGCTAACACTTCTATCCTTCTATTGTTTCCTACCTAGAACCCTCGCTCTGCCCTCCCTTATATACTGGTCTGGGTGGGCAGATTACAGATCGGGTCCTAGGGTTTACTGTTTGGATATGGGTTTATAGGGCAGGGCCGGCTGCAGGGCCCAGCCGGTGGGCCAGGACCCAGACCGCCCTTCTTTTAGCGTCACCCTTCTCTTTAGCGGTCAGCCGGTCTTCCTTTGGGCCATCACCCCTGCTTTAACGGTCACCCGGACTGCTTTCGCCAGTCCAGCCGACCATCTTGCTTTATCTTTGTCGGGTAGTGATGGTCATGACGGCATGCCAACTTCCTTGATGACGAGGGAGAGCGAGAAGCGTACCTCGCACAGAGCGTCAGCCCTTCCGTGCTCTCCATCGAATCCGAGGTGAGCCAGGTGGAAACGTTCACCCGACAGGTTCTTCTGGCCACCGGCTAGACGGGCCAGCCGGGAAGGTTATAAGCCCAGCCGGGCTTGCTTGCCAGTCGGCTAGAGTTGTCTTTCCTGGAGGCCAGGTGGCCTCCATCTTCTAGAGCCGGCCTACTTATGCCTGGCTTTCCTCACCCGGGGGTTATCCCCCTAACACTAGTCCCCGAGCACGTATGGGCTTGGACGGTGGGCAAGATCTTCCGTGCTCCTTCTTGTCCTGAGAGAGTTGTTTTATTTCCTCTGGCTGCGGCTTTTGCTTTTGCTTTCCGGCTGGAATTAACCGGCTGCGGAATCGATGGTCGTCCACTGGGTGTAAACAGCGAAGACAGGTACTGGCTGGCGCAGCTGAAGACGAAACCTTTGGCTGGATGACATCGTTGATGTCGTCACCCACGACTGTGGCTCTAGCGCAGTCGCGTCAGTTTAACTTCCGCGTTGCTGCGTCATTTTTTGGCAACTACGCATGCAAACTTGCCGCAGCGTTTTCTCGGGGCAAGTGCGCACGCCTCATCTCCTGCTAACGCCCGGGGATCTTCTATGGAAATTACGACGGCGCAGAGGATTTGGAGCCGAAGAGTCATGCGGCTGTGGTTCCGCGACGCCACGCATCGCGCAGAAGCCGAAGGGGCGACGATGCCGCTTGCGGGGATAAATAGAGCTCTGAGGGGGATCGGTTCCCGCACTTGTCCATCCCCCGGCTCATCTTCCCCTCGTGCCCCAGCGCTCTTTGTTCTTGCACGCCCTCTCCTTGTCGTCGCCGGCCACTTTCTTTCTGTCCACCACGGCCTCCTCTTTCGAGATGCTGCCGGAGCAACGTGGAGGCTGGTGCGGGTCCTTTGTGACCGACGAGCTCATTAACAAGTACCGGCGGGGGAGGTTTCTTCCCTCGTCGATGCTTGTGAAGCACCGGCTCGTGCCGGAGGGGGAGCGGGTGCTGAACCCTTGGTCGGGGGAGCGCGTCGTCTTCCTCACGCATTTCGCCCGCGGCTTCGGCCTTCCCATCAGCCCTTTCCTCCTCCAGCTCTTTCTCTTCTTCGACCTCCAGCTTCATCACTTGGGCGCCAACGCCATGGCGCAGCTGTCGCATCATGCGGCCTGCTGCGAGTCATATCTTGGGGTGTGGCCCGAGGTGGCGAACTTTCTCAAGTTCTTCCACTTCAAGGCCCAGAACATCACCAAGGGTTGCTCCCTGACATAGACGGGCTGCTGCGCCATCTACCCGCGGTCCTCCTCGCCGATGCCGCGGTTCGAGCTCCCCGACACCGTCAAGCTGTGGCAGCGCTCATATTTCTATGTGAGCAATGCCACAGAGATTGACTGGATCTGCCTTCCACCCTTCGTCGACGTGCCCTCGACGCAGAAGGGCTGGATGACGAAGGGCATGGGTGCGGTGGCAGACCTCGACCGGATGGCCACCCGGCTGGAGACGATGGTGGAGACGGAGAGGCTCACCGCCTGGGGCATCACCTTGTCGTGGATGGTGCGTCGCGTGCTTCCGCTGCAGAAGCGGTCGCACAAGATGTGCCACCTTTCGATCGCCAATGATCCGACAAGGACGTCGCGGAAGGATGTGCCCTACCCGGACCTGCGGAACTGGGTCTCCGTGATCTCCAAGTTCTGCATCGAGGCCAACTGGGCATACTCCTACCCCCCGTTTCATCGCGTCCCCCTGCCTCCTCGGGTAAGTTTTTCTCTGGTTGTTTTGCGTCTCGCTTCTTGTTATTGCTAGCTTTCCTTGGGTGTCTTATGCCCCCCTTTTTTGATTAGTTGTTCACGGTGCAGCTAGCTAAGGATGGCATGGATGACTTCTCGCTTCCGTCCTTCTTGGAGGACATGAAACCGAAGAAGTACCCCCAGACAGAGCCCGAAGGGTTTCCCGTCCGGGCGGACGACGGCCCCTCGGATCCTCATGGTAGGTTGCTGACCATAGCTTTTTCTTTCTCCTTTGTTTTTGAGGTTGTGTTTTTTACTCTTTGCTTGTGCCGCAGTCGATGTCACCGACGAGGAGGGTTGCCGAGAGAAACCCGCGGCGAGAGCCCGAGGAAAGAGGGCGGCACCTGTTGCCGCTCCCGCTCCAGTTGAGACAAAAAAGACGCACTGAGGGCGTCAGGTTGTTGCTCCATCGGCTGTCGTTGGGTTAGTATCTCTCTTGCCCTTGCTTGCCACTATGTGGTTTTGCTGGTTCCTCCTTTGATTCTTCGTTCCATGCAGCGAGGCCATGCTGCTTGGCGATGGTGGCGCCGCCGTCATTGCTCCTCCACCTCCTCCGCCGATTGAAGAGGTGGCGAGGTCGCCGGCTGCGCCCGCGCCGGCTGCGTCAGCCGCGCCATCTTCGCCCAGGGCACCTGAGGGCTCCCCGACCACGGGGCTGCTGCACCAGGCGCCTGCGTCTTCGTGGTTGGGCCAGCTGTTTGCAGCTGCGCAGAACCTTGAGACCCCCCCATCCTTCGTTCCGGGGCTGGCATGAACCCGGCCTGGAGAGACGCTCCAAGCAGCTCCGTCCGGCCCGTCATTATGGAGGTGACGGAGGAAACTGGGGGCGTGCAGGCGGCTGCGGCGGATGGCGGCCAGCTGGATGGTGGTCAACCGGCTGGGAGGGAGTTGGTGGTGGCTGCGCCTTCGGGTGTGGCTGCCGATGATGACGAGGGTATCGTCACCAGCTCGAGGCCAGCTCCGGGTGTGCTGAAGCCGGGTGCGATCCTTGCCCAGCTCTCCGGCTCGGCGCCCGTCGCACTCAGCCCGGTTCGCCACCTGGTTGAGGGAATGGAAAAGGGCCTTGGCGAGGCCAAAAAATTGTCTGTTTTGATGGAGGTAAGTCGTTGCCCTTCACACGTTTTCCGTTCTTCCATCCGGTTTGCTTATCTGTTGCTCATTTGCTTTCTTGCTGCAGAAAGCATTTGCGGAGTCTATGAGAACACTCGGGACCTTGGCCGTAAGATTGCTTCTTCAGATCTGTCTTGGCGATTGGCTCCCTTTTCCCATTTTTTGTTGACCATCGGGTATCCTCTTACAACCATGATCCAGGACAAGGAGAGGGAGGTGGAACGCCTCAAAGATGAGGTTGCCCGGCTGGAGGAATTGAACATGGCGCGACAAGCGCAGTTCGATCAACTTGCCACGGCTAAGCTGTTGGAATTATGCCCTAGAGGCAATAATAAAGATGTTATTATTATAATTCTTGTTCATGATAATGTTTATATTCCATGCTAGAATTGTATTAAGCGGAAACTTTAATACTTGTGTGGTTTGTGAACAACACCGTGTCCCTAGTACGCCTCTATGGACTATCTCATTGATTAATGATGGTTAAGGTTTCCTAACCATGGACATGAGTTGTCGATTAATAATGAGATCATATCATTGGGAGAATGATATGGTGGACAGACCCAAACTAAGTGAAGAAATTAGATCGTGTCATCGTGTTCGTCTTTGCGAAGCTTTTCTTATGTCAAATATTGTATTCCTTAGACCATGAGATAATACAACTCCCTGGTATCAGAAGAAAGCTTTGAGGTCATCAAACGTCATCCTATGAGAGGGTGATCATAAAGGTGTCTCTCAGGTGATCGGAAAGTATCTGTTGGGTTGTATGTATCGAGATGGGATTTGTCCCTCCCAAGTCGGAGAGATATACTTCGGGCCCACTCGGTAATCGATATCAACACCGCTTGCAAGCATGTGGTTAAGGAGTTCATCACAAAGTGATATCGGATTACGGAACGAGTAAAGTACTTGCTGTGAACGAGATTGAACTAGGTATGACGGTACCGACGATCGAATCTCGGGCAAGTAAAATATCGCGAGACGAAGGGAATATATATATGGGATTGATTGAATCCTGGCATCGTGGTTCATCCGATATGATCATCGATGAATGTGTGGGAGTCAATATGGGTGCCCAGACCCCGCTGTTAATTATTGATAGAAGATCATGTCTGCATATTCTCGAACCCGCAGGGTCACACACTTAACGTGTCTCGACGCTAGGATAGATTGGATAATTGGTTTATGAATTTTTGTTCGAAGTCTCGGATGGGATCCGGGACATCACGAGAGGTTACGGAGTGGTCCGGAGAATAAGATTCATATAAGGCAGTGCAGTTTTTGGAGTTCGGAATTGTTCCGGGTTAATCGGTATTGTCCCGGAAGCTTCTAGAACCTTCCGGAAGGGGACCAACGTGGCCCCACCTTCCGGGAGGGGGCATGGGCCTATGAGGGAGTGCCCTGGCCGCATTGGGCCAGGGGCACAAGGCCCCATAGGGCCCAGCCGGCCTAGAGAGGTTTAAACTCGAGATAGACCTTCTAGAAGGGGGGGGGGGTTTCCTTGCCCCCCACTCCTCCTCCTTGGGGCCGCCGGTTTGGGCTTGGGGGAGGGGCTAGGGCTGCGCCCCCTCTATATAAAGAGGGGTGGGGGCGCACCACCCCCCACACCTTCCCCTCCAACCCTAGCCGCCCTGCTGCCCTCCTCTCTTCCTCCCGACTGCTTGTAGGCGAAGCCCTGCTGCAGAAATTCTCCACCAATTGCACCGCGCCGTCGCGTTGTAGATCCAACCCATCTCTCCACCATACTTGCTGGACCAAGGAAGGAGGATACGTCGAGGTGCTGCACGTGTGCATCTCACGGAGGCACCGCCACTTGTGGTGCTAGATCGGATCGGATCGCGAGGAGGAGAAGCGAGTACGACTACATCACCCACGTTCCGACGAACGTTCCGCTGTGCGAATCTTCAAGGGTATGAAGATCTAATCCAATCTCTCTCGTTGTTTGCATCTCCTAGATTAGATCTTGGCTTTCCCTCTGTTCGCATCCGTAGAAAATTTTGATTTACTATGCCGCGAATCCCTTCAGTGGTATCAGAGCTAGATCTATGCGTAGATGTGTTTCACGAGTAGAACGCAACATGGTTGTTGCGGGCGTTGATGTTTTCTGTTGCAAGCCTCTTGTTTGTGTTCTTCTTATGACGCGGGATAGTGAGATCGAAGCGGTCCAGGCCAACCTTACGCGACGTCGTTCGCGAGACCGGCTCCGCACTTGACGTGTGGCTTGTTCCACACATGCGGCTGGTGGATGTCAGTTTCTCTCACTATAGTTGTCATGGGATTAACACCGGAGTTTGGCAACCATAATATCACCGTTGTGGCTTTCCGTAGGTAAGAATCGTTCTTAGCATCTACTCCCATAAGCCACGTAAAACATGCAACAACAAAGTAGAGGCGTCTAACTTGTTTTTGCAGGGAGTGTTTTCTGTGATATGGTCTGGCACAAGATGTGATGTGTATAATGTATGCGATGATCATGTTTTGTAATGTTTCACGACTTGCATGTCGATGAGTACACAACCGGCAGGAGCCATATGGTTGTCTTTATAATTGTGTATGACCTGTGTGTCAACTTCTTATACGCCATGTAATAGTTTCACTTTATCGCTAAGTAGTTAGCAATAGTTGTAGTTGCTATTCGTGGTGGAGGCAATCATGGTGGAGTGATGGAGATCATGCCGGCACGCACAAGATGGAGATCATTGCGCGAAGATTGGCTATACCATGTCACATAAAGTTATATGCATGTGATGTTTATCCTTTTATGTATCTTATCATGCTTAGATCGCGACGGTAGCATTATAAGATGATTCCTCACTTAAAGATCAAGATAAAAACTGTCTTCTCCCCGAGTATGCACCGTTGCGAAAGTTCGTCGTGTCCAAGCATCACGTGATGATCGGGTGCTATAGACTCTACGCTCACATACAACGGGTGCAAGCCAGTTTTGCAGACGCGGAAATACTTGGGTCTAACTTGACGAGCCTAGCATGTACATACATGGCCTCGGAACACATGAACCGAAAGGTTAAGCATGAGTCATATGAATGATATGATCGACACTTCGTTGTCCACCATTGAAACCACATCTCTTCTCGTGATGATCGGATTAGGTGTGGTGAATTTGGATCGTGTTCACTAAACAACTTGAGGGATGTTGAATTTAGTGGGAGTTCATCTAGTAATTTGATTAAGTTGAACTAGTTATCATGAACATAGTCTAATTTGTACTTGCAAATACTGTAGATCACATGGCTAAGTCCAACTTCAACTTCAACGTTTTTGCTGAGAAGGAAAAGCTTAGAAACAATGGGTCTAACTTCACCAATTGGTTCTGCAATCTAAGAATCATTCTCTCTGGCGGTCAAAAGGACTATGTCCTTGGGAAAGCGTTAGGTGACCCCCCTGCTGCAACTGCGCCGGCTGATGAGAAAGCTGTCTATCAGTCGCGCAAAGATGATTATGGTGTGATTAAGAGCACCATGTTGTTTGCTATGGAACCGGAACTTCAAAATCGTTTTGAAGACTATCCCGGGCCCTTTGAGATTCTCGAAGAGATGAAAACCATGTTTCAGACTCAGGCCCGTTCTGAGAGATATGAGATCTCTGAGAAGTTCTTTAACTGCAAGATGGAGGAAGGGAGTTCCGTTAGTGAGCACGCCATTAAGATGACGGGCTACACTCAACGCCTTGAGCAACTGGAATGCACGATTCCAGAGGAGCTCAAGATTGACAGGGTTCTGCAATCACTCCCTCCCAGCTACAAAAGTTTTGTAGTGACTCATAATCAGATTGGTTCCACTGATACGATCACCGAGCTCTTCGCAAAGTTGAAGGCCGCGGAGGTGGACATCAAGAAGGATAATCATGTGTTGATGGTCAACAAGCCCACCTTCAAGAAAGGTAAGGGTGCAAAGAAGCCTTTCAAGAAAGGCGGCGGCAAGCGCGTTGCCCCTGCTGAGAAGAAGCTCAGGTCTTGTCCTAAGCCGGACACTGAGTGCTTCTATTGCAAGGACAAGGGTCACTGGAAGCGCAACTGTCCGAAGTACTTAGCGGACAAGAAGGCTGGCACCATCAAAGGTATATTTGATATACATGTTATTGATGTTTTCCTTACTAGCCCTCGTTGTAGTGCCTGGGTATTTGATACCGGCTCAGTTGCTAATATTTGTAACTCGAAACAGGAGCTACGGAATAGACGGCGGCTTGCGAGGGATGAGGTGACGATGCGCGTTGGCAACAGATCAAGAGTTGATGTGATGGCCGTCGGCACGCTCTCCTTAGTTTTACCTTCGGGATTAGTTTTAAACCTTAATAAATGTTATTATGTGCATGCGTTGAGCATGAACATTATTTCTGGATCGTGTTTATTGCAAGACGGTTATTCATTTAAATCGGAGAATAATGGTTGTTCTATTTATATGATTAACATCTTTTATGGTCATGCACCTATTGTGAATGGTTTATTTCTTCTGAATCTCGAAAGGGATGAAACACACATCCATAACATTGAGGCTAAGAGATGCAAAGTAGATAGTGATAATACTACTTATTTGTGGCACTGTCGTCTAGGTCATATTGGTGTAAAACGCATGAAGAAACTCCATTCTGATGGACTTTTGGAGTCTCTTGATTTTGAATCATTTGACACATGCGAACCATGCCTCATGGGCAAGATGATCAAAACCCCGTTCTCCGGTATGATGGAGCGAGCAACGGACTTGTTGGAAATCATACATACCGATGTATGCGGACCGATGAGTGTTTCGACGCGCGGTGGATATCACTATTTTCTCACTTTTACCGATGACTTAAGTAGATATGGGTATATCTATTTAATGAAACATAAATCTGAAACATTTGAAAAGTTCAAGGAATTTCAGAATGAAGTGGAGAACCATCGTAACAGAAAGATTAAGTTTCTACGATTCGATCGTGGGGGCGAATATTTGAGTTATGATTTTCTCACGCATCTTAAAGCAAGCGAAATCGTTTCACAACTCACGCCACCCGGAACACCACAGCGCAATGGTGTGTCTGAACGCCGGAACCGAACCCTATTAGATATGGTCCGATCGATGATGTCTCTTACTGATTTGCCGTTATCATTTTGGGGTTATGCATTAGAAACCGCTGCATTCACTTTAAATAGGGCACCATCTAAATCCGTTGAGACGACACCGTATGAACTGTGGTTTTGTGCTAAACCTAAGTTGTCGTTTCTTAAAGTTTGGGGATGCGAAGCTTACGTCAAGAAGTTGATGCCGGACAAGCTCGAACCCAAAGCGGAGAAATGCGTCTTCATACGATACCCTAAGGAAACTATTGGGTATACCTTCTATCACAGAACCGAAGGCAAAGTGTTTGTCGCAAAGAACGGTTCCTTTCTTGAGAAGGAGTTTCGCTCGAAATAAGTGAGTGGGAGGAAAGTAGAGCTAGACGAGGTTATTGAACCTTCTCTTGAATTGGAGAGTATAGCAGCACCTGAAATTGTTCCAGTGCCGCCTGCACCAACAATAGAGGAAGCTAATGACAAGGATCATGAAGCTTCGGACGATGCTGCTACTGAACGTCGCAGGTCGACAAGGTCGCGTGCCCCTCCTGAGTGGTACGGCAACCCTGTCTTGAGTGTCTTGTTAGTAGAAGACAGTGAACCTACGAACTATGAGGAAGCGATGATGAGCCCAGACTCTGAGAAATGGCTAGAAGCCATGAAATCCGAATTGGGATCCATGAGCGAAAACCAAGTATGGACTTTGGTGGACCCTCCTAGCGACCGAAAGGCCGTTGAGTGCAAATGGATCTTCAAGAAGAAGACGGACGCGGATGGTAATGTTACTGTCTATAAAGCACGGCTTGTCGCGAAAGGTTTTCGACAAGTTCAAGGTGTTGACTACGATGAGACTTTCTCTCCCGTAGCGATGTTTAAGTCCATTCGGATTTTATTAGCAATTGCTGTGTTTCATGATTATGAAATATGGCATATGGATGTCAAGACTGCTTTCCTCAATGGCAACATTGATGAAGAGTTGTATATGATGCAACCCGAAGGTTTTGTCGATCCTAAGGATGCTAGTAAAGTATGCAAACTTCAGCGTTCCATTTATGGACTGAAGCAAGCATCTCGGAGTTGGAACCTTCGTTTTGATCAAGTGATCAAGAGCTTTGGATTTGTTCCAAATTGCTACGAAGCTTGTATCTACAAGAAAGTGAGTGGGAGCTCGGTGACGTTTCTGGTACTATATGTGGATGACATATTGATTATTGGAAATGACATCAACATGCTTAATGATGTGAAGAGGTATTTGAACAAGTGTTTTTCAATGAAAGACCTAGGTGAAGCTGCTTATATATTGGGCATCAAAATCTATAGAGATAGACAAAGACGCCTGATAGCTTTAAGCCAGAGTACATACCTAGACAAAGTTCTGAAAAGGTTCAGAATGGATAAGGCAAAGAAAGGTTCAGTGCCTATGTTGTCAGGTAAGATATTGAGCAAGGCTCAGTGTCCAGCTACGGTAAATGATAGGGAAGCTATGAGCAAAGTGCCTTATGCCTCGGCCATAGGTTCGATCATGTATGCCATGCTGTGTACTAGACCAGATGTGTCCAATGCTCTTAGTTTGACGAGCAGGTATCAAAGTGATCCAGGAGTGGAACACTGGACAGCCGTGAAGAACATCCTAAAGTACCTAAATAGAACTAAAGAAATGTTCTTAGTCTATGGGGGTGATGAACAGCTCGTCGTAAAAGGTTACGTCGATGCTAGTTTCGACACCGACAAGGATGATTCTAAATCTCAGACAGGATACATGTATATTTTGAATGGAGGAGCTGTGAGCTGGAGAAGCTGCAAGCAAAGCGTGATCGCGGGATCTACAGTAGAAGCGGAATACATGGCTGCTGCAGAAGCGTCAAGTGAAGGAGTTTGGATCAGGAACTTCATCACTGAGCTTGGCGTGGTTCCAAGTGCATTGGACCCATTGGAGATATTGTGTGACAACACTGGCGCCATAGCACTCGCTAAGGAACCAAGATATCATCCAAAGACCAAGCATATCAACCACAAGTTTCATATAATCCGAGATTATATAGCAGATGGAGATCTGAAGATTAGCAAAGTACATACAGATCTGAATGTCGCAGATCCATTGACTAAACCTCTTCCACGTGTAAAACATCATCAACACCTCAGTGCCATGGGTGTGAGATTGTTTCCAAATGTAAACTAGATTATTGACTCTAGTGCAAGTGGGAGACTGTTGGAATTATGCCCTACAGGCAATACTAAAGATGTTATTATTATAATTCTTGTTCATGATAATGTTTATATTCCATGCTAGAATTGTATTAAGCGGAAACTTTAATACTTGTGTGGTTTGTGAACAACACCGTGTCCCTAGTATGCCTCTATGGACTAGCTCATTGATTAATGATGGTTAAGGTTTCCTAACCATGGACATGAGTTGTCGATTAATAATGAGATCATATCATTGGGAGAATGATATGGTGGACAGACCCAAACTAAGCGAAGCAATTAGATCGTGTCATCGTGTTCGTCTTTGCGAAGCTTTTCTTATGTCAAATATTGTATTCCTTAGACCATGAGATAATACAACTCCCTGGTATCGGAAGAAAGCTTTGAGGTCATCAAACGTCATCCTATGAGAGGGTGATCATAAAGGTGTCTCTCAGGTGATCGGAAAGTATCTGTTGGGTTGTATGTATCGAGATGGGATTTGTCCCTCCCAAGTCGGAGAGATATACTTCGGGCCCACTCGGTAATCGATATCAACACCGCTTGCAAGCATGTGGTTAAGGAGTTAATCACAAAGTGATATCGGATTACAGAACGAGTAAAGTACTTGCTGTGAACGAGATTGAACTAGGTATGACGGTACCGACGATCGAACCTCGGGCAAGTAAAATATCACGAGACGAAGGGAATATATATATGGGATTGATTGAATCCTGGCATCATGGTTCATTCGATATGATCATCGATGAATTTGTGGGAGTCAATATGGGTGCCCAGACCCCGCTGTTGATTATTGATAGAAGATCATGTCTGCATATTCTCGAACCCGCAGGGTCACACACTTAACGTGTCTCGACGCTAGGATAGATTGGATAATTGGTTTATGAGTTTTTGTTCGGAGTCTCGGATGGGATCCGGGACATCATGAGAGGTTCCGGAGTGGTCCGGAGAATAAGATTCATATAAGGCAGTGCAGTTTTTGGAGTTCGGAATTGTTCCGGGTTAATCAGTATTGTACCAGAAGCTTCTAGAACCTTCCGGAAGGGGACCAACGTGGCCCCACCTTCCGGGAGGGGGCATGGGCCTATGAGGGAGTGCCCTGGCCGCATTGGGCCAGGGGCACAAGGCCCCATAGGGCACAGCCGGCCTAGAGAGGTTTAAACTCGAGATAGACCTTCTAGAAGGGGGGGGTTTCCTTGCCCCCCACTCCTCCTCCTTGGGGCCGCCGGTTTGGGCTTGGGGGAGGGGCTAGGGCTGTGCCCCCTCTCTATATAAAGAGGGGTGGGGGCGCACCACCCCCCCACACCTTCCCCTCCAACCCTAGCCGCCCTGCTGCCCTCCTCTCTCCCTCCCGACTGCTTGTAGGAGAAGCCCTGCTGCAGAAATTCTCCACCAATTGCACCGCGCCGTCGCGTTGTAGATCCAACCCATCTCTCCACCATACTTGCTGGACCAAGGAAGGAGGAGACGTCGAGGTGCTGCACGTGTGCATCTCACGGAGGCACCGCCACTTGTGGTGCTAGATCGGATCGGATCGCGAGGAGGAGAAGTGAGTACGACTACATCACCCATGTTCCGACGAACGTTCCGCTGTGCGAATCTTCAAGGGTATGAAGATCTAATCCAATCTCTCTCGTTGTTTGCATCTCCTAGATTAGATCTTGGCTTTCCCTCTGTTCGCATCCGTAGAAAATTTTGATTTACTATGCCACGAATCCCTTCATAAGCACCAGCTTAAGGTTAGCGTGGAGCGGGGCAATAAGACAACTGACATCCGGGTGGAGGCGCTGAAGAACTTTGAGATGATCTCCACCCAACAGGAGGAGACAATCCAAGTTCTTCGCCGCAGGGAGGGGGAGCTTACTCAGCACCTCCAGAACATCTCGGAGATGGTCATTAGTAAGTTCTTCATCTTCCTTCTTCCGTTGTGCCGTGACTTGCTCGATTTTGTTCGTTTATTCTGCTTTGTGCTTGGCTACAGCTCATTATCCTGAAGCGACCGAGATGTCCATGGATAAGCTGCCCGTGGAAGAGGTTAGGCGTGACCTGACTGCCCTCGACTTGGTCAAGATGGTGGCGAAGGAGAGCAATGTCCTGCGCGCCGTTGGCAACGATCACTTCCACTACATCTGGCTGGACGCGGGCGATGTGCACCCAGCCTAGCTGTGGCTCTCTCCAAGGGCATCGACGTGTTGGACGTGCACAAAGAGTGGGCTCCTCGAGGCAGAGTGGAGATGGAGCTTGCTCTGGTGAAGTCGTGGTATCCGGGTGCCGACCTGAGCGTGCTCACCCGCGGCTTCCGTCTTGGGACGAGCTACGAGGGCCTTTGCGCCAGCACTCCTGCGCTCCAGGCCCGTGGGCTGAAGATTGGCACCTACGTGGACTTGGAGCGTGACTTCAGCGCCCCCGGAGAGCCACGATCGTTCCACTGGGTCCCGGTGCCTTGGAATCCCCTTGACGTTGCCTCCAGCAGCCAGCCTCCTTCCACTGATGCCGGTGCCGCCCCTGCTGATCCAGCCCCTGCTCGTGCTCCTTCTAATTCGTTAGCTCCAGACTCTTGATCCCCGGGATGCCGGGTGTATTTGTGAAAGTTGTTACTTTGCTGTGCTACACTTCGGCTGACTTCTGTCGCCGACTTTTGAATCTGTGCGGATCGTTCGTGCTCCACTTTATGGCTTGGTTCCTTTTGCTTATCTTTGTTTATGTCTCTGTCATTTGCGGTCTTTTATGCTCGGGCCAGCTGGGATAGCGAGCCGGGTTGGAGCTCTTTTGCCGTCCTGACTTGAGTTTGTGGGTGCGCGGGAGCGCATCCACTGGGTGTAGTCCCCAAGGTTTGGGCCGGCTGGGTAGCCAGCCGGGGCGAAGCTCTTTTGGCTACCTTGACTTGAGTTTATGGGTGCGCGGGAGCGCGTCCACTGGGTGTAGTCCCCGAGGTTCAGCCGGCCGGGGTAGCCAGCCGAGGCGAAGCTCTTTCGGCTACCTTGACTTGAGTTTATGGGTGCGTGGGAGCGCGTCCACTAGGTGTAGTCCCCAAGGTTCGGGCCGGCTGGGGTAGCCAGCCGGGGCGAAGCTCTTTTGGTTACCTTGACTTGAGTTTGCGGGTGCGCGGGAGCGCGTCCGCTGGGTGTAGTCCCCGAGGTTCGGGCCGGCTGGGGTAGCCAGCCGGGGCGAAGCTCTTTTAGCTACCTTGACTTCAACTTGCGGGTGCGCGGGAGCGCGTCCGCTGGGTGTAGTCCCCGAGGTTCGGGCCGGCTGGGGTAGCCAGCCGGGGCGAAGCTCTTTTGGCTACCTTGACTTGAGCTTGTGGGTGCGCGGGAGCGTGTCCACTGGGTGTAGTCCCTGAGGTTCGGGCCGGCTGGGGTAGCCAGCCGGGGCAAAGATCTTTTGCCACCTTGTTTCCTGCCAATTTGTGGCTCGGGTCGTGCAAGACAAAGCGTTGCTTTGGATTAGTTTTCTTGTGCAAATGCTCATTCGTTAGTTGGTACTTATCGTAGAAGGAAAATAGATACGCGCCCCTTCGAGTTAGGCCGTTAGCAACTCCCCTTTTCTTAGCGAGTATTGGCCCTTTGAGCATTTTTCCTTGCCGACTGTCAGCCGGGTTGCGGTCTGCAGCCGGAACCGAAGGACTGGCTATGTTGGTGTGCCTCGCGATACTTCGGTTCGCTATTGTTGGCTTAAATCTTGTAGGGCGCGACCGGTTCGCCTGGACGCCCTTGCTTTCTACGCTGGCATCTTCTTGCCGCGGGCACTTTGAGTTTTTGCTCTTGCCGGGTCGACAACCGACATGCGTACTGAACCCGGAACTGAAGAGGTTACTCTAGATGCCGCGTGCAATATTATGCCGTCTATAGAAATCGTGGGGCCTAGGCCAGCCGGTACGAAAATGCAGATGGTGTGCGGAATTGGGACGAAGTCCTTAGCGCTGCGCCAAGGCTTTCAATATTGTTCACTTGTTACATAAAAAGGGAAGATACATACACTTTTCTAAGTGTAAAATGGCCGGAGTAGGCTGGCATTCCATGGGCGCTCCGTCTCCTCGTCTGAGCGATCTGCCTTGTTCTTCGTCGGCTGTTGCGCGTCGATCAAATAGTATGAATTGTTGTGGAGCGCTCGGCTGACGATGAATGGTCCCTCCCATGGCGGGGACAACTTGTGCATTCCTTTGGTGCTCTGGACCAGGCGCAGCACCAGGTCTCCCTCGCGGAAAGAGGTGGGCCGGATCCGGCTGGCGTGGTATCGGCGCAAGTCTTGCTGGTAAATTAATGATCTGGACAGAGCCAACTCGCGTGCCTCCTCGAGCAAGTCCACGCTGTCCTCCCTTGCCTCCTTGGCTTCCTGCTCCATGTAGAGCTGCTTGCGGGGTGCATCGAACTGGATGTTTGTGGGGAGAATGGCTTCTGCCCCATAGACGAGGAAGAACTGCGTGAAGCCGGTTGAGCGATTGGGTGTGGTGCGTAGGCTCCAGAGCACTGCTGGCAGCTCCTCTATCCAGCATCCGGGTGACCTGATGAGCGGTTCGATGAGCCTTGGCTTGATTCCGGCTAGAACCAGACCATTAGCGCGCTCGCATTGTCCGTTGGACTGTGGGTGTGCGACCGATGCCAGATCCAGGCGGATCCCTTTTTCCCCATAGAAACGAGCGAAGACTCCTTTTGCAAAGTTGGTTCCATTGTCAATAATGATGCTGTGCGGGTAGCCGAACCGGATGATGATGTCTATGAAGAACTTGATCACCGTCGCTCCATTCAGCTTCTTGATTGGCTTCGCCTCGATCCACTTGGTGAACTTGTCCACAACTACAAGTAGGTGTGTCATACCGGATCGAGCTATCTTGAATGGTCCGACCATGTCCAGGCTCCAGACCACAAACGGCCAGGTGATCAGTATTGTCTTGAGCGCCGCAGACGGCATGTGCTTCAGCTGGCTGAATCGCTGGCAGCCGTTGCATGTCTTGACTATTTCTTTGGCGTCCTTCAGTGCCGTCGGCCAATAGAAACCATGCTGAAGGGCCTTGGTTGCTATTGCCCTTGATGAGGCATGGTGGCCACACTCACCCTGGTGTATGTCCGTTAGAAGCTTGGTTCCTTCCTCCTGACTGACGCATCGTTGGTAGATGCCTCCGACGCTGCGCTTGTACAGATCGTTGTTGATGATGGTGTAGGCGCTTGCCCTTCGTCGCACTTGTCGTGCTGCCACCTCTTCTATCGGGAGTTCGCCCTTGGCCAGGAAATCCATGTACGGCTTTGCCCAGTCGGGCGCCTCCCGTATGGTGTGCACCGTCTGTATGATGAGCTTGATCTCCTCGCGGACGACCGGCTCCAGAGCGTCGGGAGGCCTGCCGGGTGGAAAGGCGTTGATGTCGACCGCGGGCTGCATCGTGGTAGTTTCCGGATGCGGCGAAGCAGTCCTCGGGTGCGGTGCGGCAGTCCCCGGGTGCGATTCAGCAGTCCCTGGGTGTGATGCGGCAGTCCCCGGGTGTGCCGCGGCACCGACTGTTCCTAGGTCCATGCTGAGCACGATGGAGTCGGACTCTGGTGAGGGAGTGATGGAGGGCTTGAGCAGGTGCTCGAGGGAGACCCCAGGCGGTATGGCTTGTCTTGTTGACCCGACCCTGGCCAAAGCGTCAGCAGCTTCATTGTTGGCTCTAGGTACATGGTGAAACTCACATCCTTCGAAGCAGGCACACAGCTGCTGGACGAAGAAGCGGTAAAGGGCCATGTTCGCGTCCCTGGTGTCCCATTCGCCAGATACTTGTTGCACCACCAAGTCCGAATCTCCGAAGCACATCACCCTCTAGATGCCTATCTGCTTGGCCATCTTGAGCCCATGGATGAGTGCTTCGTACTCGGCGACGTTGTTGGAAGCTTTGAAATGGATCTGGAGAACGTAATCCAGCCGGTCGCCTTTGGGCGAGGTTATCACGATTCCGGCTCCAAGTCCTCCCCTCATTTTCGATCCGTCGAAGTGTAGATTCCAGTAAGTTGAATCCGACACTAGGGGCATGTATTGTGTCTCCGCCCAATCAATGATGAAATCAGCCAATGCTTGCGACTTGATTGCTGTGCGTGGCTCGTACTGGATGTTATGCGCAGCGAGCTCGATGGCCCATTTTGCCACGCGACCAGTGGCGCCTTTGTTGCCGATGATGTCCACGAGTGGGGCCAATGCTACCACCTGGATGGAGTGCTCTTGGAAGTAGTGCTTGAGTTTCTTGGCGGCCATGTACATGCCGTACACCAGCTTCTGGTGGTGAGGGTAGTTCTGCTTGGATAGCGAGAGCACCTCACTCAGATAGTATATGGGGCGCCGGGCCATCTGAGCCTTTCCTTCCTCTGGTCGCTCCACGACCAATACCATGCTGACCACTCTGTTTGTGGCAGCGATGTACATCAGCATGGGCTCCTTTGCTGCTGGCGCCGCCAGGACGGGTGGCGAGGCGAGAATGCGCTTGAGGTCTCGGAAAGCTTCATTCGCCTGAGCTGTCCAGACAAATTGGTCTGTCTTCTTCATCAGCTGGTACAGGGGAAGAGCCTTCTCTCCCAGTCGGCTAACGAACCGGCTAAGAGAAGCGAGGCACCCGGTGAACTTCTGTACGTCGCGCAGGTTCTGTGGCAGCTCCATGCGCTCGATGGCTCCGAACTTCTCCGGGTTCGCCTCGATTCCACGCTCGGAGACGAGAAAGCCCAGGAGCTTGCCGGCTAGGACGGCGAACACGCATTTCTCTGAGTTCAGCTTGATCTGGAAACGGCGGAGGTTGTCGAATGTTTCCTTCAGATCCTCAAGGAGAGTGTGCCGTTCCTTGGTCTTGATGACGACGTCGTCGACGTAAGCGTGTATGTTCTTTCCAATCTGCGTCTGCAGGCATTTCTGCATGCAGCGCTGATAGGTTGCATCTGCATTATTCAACCCGAAGGGCATGGTGGTGTAGCAGTATGCTCCATACGGGGTTATGAACGATGTCTTTATTTGATCGGTTACATTGAGATTGATCTGGTGATAGCCTGAGTAAGCGTCTAGAAAAGACAACAAATCGCACCCGGTGGTGGAGTCGATGACCTGATCAATCTGCGGAAGGGCGAAAGGATCTTTGGGACAAGCCTTGTTGAGACTGGTATAGTCGACGCACATGCGCCATTTCTTGTTCTTCTTCAGCACCAGCACCGGGTTGGCGAGCCATTCTGGGTGGAAAACTTCCATGATGAAGCCGACCGCGAGCAGCCGTGTGATCTCCTCACTGATGGTTCTTCTTTTTTCTTCTGCGAAGCAGCGTAAAGATTGTTGGACCGGCTTCGCGTCCGGTCGAACATGAAGGGAGTGCTCGGCGAGTTCCCTCGGGACACCTAGCATGTCTTTGGGGCACCATGCAAAAATCTCCCGATTCTCATGTAGGAAATCGACGAGCGCGCTTTCCTATTTGCTGTCCAGGCCGTCTCCGACCAGGACGAACTTGCTTGGGTCCTCCTCATTCAGCAGGATCTTTCTTGTCCCCTGCGAAGGATTGAACTGCGATTCTCCAGCCGGTTTGGGCTCTCCAGCCGACATGTCCTTTTGCAGAGCCGCCATGTTCTGCATTATGGCGCGCTTCTCTTCAGCGATGATCATTGCTTCGGCCAGCTTAGAGCCGTCTGAAGCGCATTCGATCGAACGCTTGTAGCATCCATTGACAGTGATCACTCCCTTTGGGCCCGGCAGCTTCATCTTGAGGTATGCGTAGTGCGGTACTCCCATGAACTTGGTCAGAGCTGGGCGCCCTAGTATGGCGTGGTAGGCACTGGAGAGATTCATGACCTCGAACCAAATTGGCTCACGGCGGAAGTTGTTCTCGCTGCCAAAGATGACGTCCAGCCAGATCTTGCCGATTAGGGAGTGCGATGGCCCTGGTACTGCTCCGTGGAATGAAGTGCTTGAGGGTTCCAGCTGGGACTCACTGATGCCCAGCCTCTCGAGGCTGCTCTGGTAAAGGAGGTTGATGCTGCTCCCTCCATCGATCAGTACCCGAGAGAAGCGGCATGAATGCTTCTTGGAGATGATGATGGGGTGCAAGACCAACACGTAGCTGCCAGGGCTTGGCAACATGGCCGGCTGATCCTCCTTGCTCCAGGTGATCGCCTGGTCAGACCAGTGTAGGTACTGGGGGACGGGTGGGACGATTGTGTTCACCTCCGCCTCACGTCTCTGCGTGACGTGCTTCGTTTTCGGCCCCTCCAGGAAATGTGGTAATTACCCACCTGCCGCGGGTAACCATCCTCGTCATCCTCGCAGCGGTTGCGCCGTTCCCCGTTATCCGGTGGGTCTCCGGCTGGCGGTGGAGGTGGTGGGGGAGTCCACCGGCTTCGACCATTTTCTTTGTCCAGCTGCATTGGCGCGTCGTGTGATTCACGGGCTTGTTGCCGCCGCTGTGAAACTTGCACGGCCCGTCGAGCATGGACTCCATGGTGTACTTCGGCCGAGGCGGCCTATCGTCCGGCCTCTGCCTTCGGCTGCAGTAACACCCTCAGAATCGGACCTACGCAAGTTTTAGCGAAACCCTCCAAACCCGCATAGAAACGATTCAAAGGTGCCCACCAGGCACTTTCGTGCGGGTGGAAAACGAAGTAATAACATTACACAACAGTCCTCGATGGGACCCACAGAACAGATATATACAACAGCGACTCAAAGAGTCAAGAATACCGATATAATATACAAAGATTCAAATCACCTTGAAAACGAGAAAGCGTCCGACTACGGACAAGGTGCAAATGGGGCTAAGAGCCCTGAAAAATAACCAATGGCGTCCATAACCCTGCCCAGGCCAAGCCGGAAGGGTAACCCTGCTAACGACGTCGATCTCAAAACCTGCTTAAACAAAAGGGGTGCCGACAAAGGGCAAAGAAAAAAGAAGAGGAGCGTCAGTACTGAGGCCAGTACACGGCGAGGCTAGAATTCGGCGGTCCTCGCCTACATAGGTATGGTGGACTGAGCGGCAGCGGCAGCATGCACTGAACAACCTATAGAGACTCGATACAACTGGCGGCTATCAGAGAGGGGTAAGAAAGACCTATTCGGAACCAACCTGATACTACCATCAAACAAACCCATCCTGGCGTTTCCCCCTCGAGACCAAACGAGGAAGTCAACCGAGGAACTCACACAGTTGGCAGTTTTATTTGTTCAGTTTTAGTTGCAGCAATTACTAGTCAGGTGTAGATAATCATTCTGATAAAATAAGCAGTGGGCACTTTTAGTTAACCATTCCGTTATGGTGGCAACACTTACTAGTCAGATCCAATTAGCATGAGATAACCCAAAAACCCAGCAGTTATTGGTACTTTTATTTAGCCATTCCGTTGTAGTTGCAATACTTACTAGTCAGGTACAATGGTCGCAAGCGACACCCAAGCAAACAATTGTTGGCAGTTTTATTTAGCCATTCCATTATCGTGAATCTGATTACTAGTCATTATAAAGTCAAGTTTATAGCACTACTTTAGTTATAGTTGTCTATGATCGAGATACTGTGCTCCAAGTCGTCCATAACCGCGGACACGGCTTTCAGAAAGTTTTAACCCGGCCGGGGTGCACAAATAGCAACACACACACGATCAACCTCGGAAAAACCAAATCAAAACCCAACGAGGTCTTCACGACAGAGCAATCACAAGATTCAGAAATATTTCAGGGGGCCACCCCATTGAGTAGAACCGCAACGAAGTAAGCTAGCTCCGAGACGGACTCAAGGTTTGCGTCAATGGCTGTAAACGACTGGGAACCCGAAAGTGTGGCTGGGCTTGTCGATACCGCGAAAACATTCCGCTTACCTAAACAGTACAGTGTGCCCCTCGCACAATCGTAAATACAGAAGTAGCATGGCATAAGTACAGGATAGTAAATAAAACCTCAAACTAGTTTGTGGCCCCAAGAAATAAGACTGATTCAAGCTCTGGCTAAGGGGGGCCCATACTCCCCGTATGTGGATAGCGCGATAAATCAAGGAACAGGTATCAAGTACTCGGGGTCCTACGGGACACAAGTGGGCGGTCGGAGACCAAATATTATCTATCACCCACCGATGCCTCTGCTTACTTACTTCAATTTTAGTTGTTAAACAGGAATTAAAGTGAACGATAAGTAAAACCATGATAATCTCCAACAACACACAAGCGGCATTACTCCAACAACTGTGGCATTTGACAACTCGCAACAACACTTGAGCAAGCGACTACGACGCGCAAGTCCAACTATCTACCGAACAACAGGTAATAGGATGTGTCCAAGGCAATATAAGGCTGCAAGGGATATCACGGGTACGAAATCTAGAGCATCGCAACACAGATAGCAATAGATCAACAGGAGGGAATAAATACTATAAAAGTAAGATAGGTAGAAAGGGGGAGATGCTCGCCTGAAAACATTGCCGAAGGTTCGACCGAAGATCGGGGCGAAGCTCACATCAACTCAACGGCCTTATCCGCGAAGAAGCAAAACACTAGAAGAAACACCGGATGCAATATTTAATACGACGGCAGAAGATCGACATGATGCATGTATGATGCATGGCATGGAAAGGTGCGATGAAATTAGGTCATATTAAGTGGAACCGGGGTCCCGATATTTAATTAGGTGGTTCAAGTTATTTAACTACCCCTCAAGTTAAATGTTGTAATAACAGGGCGAGATAAGTTACCGGTTCGCTACACAAATTTAAATGAGGCCAATAGGAGACTAGATTTGCCCGCATATGGGCCCCATATTTAATTAAGAGGTGAATCGGCCTAAGGCCCCCAAACCACAGACAAGGATGCATGCATGAACAATTAAGATGCGACAAGTTGTATTATGTTATAAAATAGGGTTTCGGGAAGGGATTCACACATTAGAGGGTCTCGACGAACTTGGGGTTCCGGGGTTCGGGGTCGGTCTCAGGGTTCAGGGTTCGACGGAACGGTCTCGCGGGACGGAGGTAGGTCTTGTCGCATCCGTGTCTTTGGTTCATGCCGACGGCCATGGCGTTCGGGATGAAGTTCTTGTCGCAACCGGGAAGCAGGATTTGGTTGGTGTCGGGGCGCATCGGGTCCGCCCTGGTCGGTGCTGATCTTGTCGTCGACGGCGAACTTGAGTGGGTCGGTTACCGGGGTCTTCGGATCCGTGAAGTAGACCTTGTCGCACGGTTTCCGAGGTAGACGAACTTGGCGTATTCGCATCGGCGATCTTGGCGTTCGGGTTCTCGACTTCGCATCCGGGACGAAGGTCTTGTCGCATCGGACTTTTGTTGAATCATCTTCGGAAGATCTTGACAAACAAGGGAATAGATATCTCGCGCGGTTTTGGTATTGTTTGGGTGGCACCACCATCTTCATAGTTCATATGACCTTCACCGTTGCAACCCCCAATCCATCACCTCCATTGCTTCACATCCATAGCAACACGTGTAAACACCATCTGGTAACACCACTAGCACCATCTTGACAGGAGACAAGGGCACCAGGGCACATGCGGGGTGGAGGCTTCGGGCTCTGCTCAGGGGGTGTCCCTTCGCAGCAGGGAAGAGGGGAGCGCTGGCACCGCTGCGGACAGGAGGACGAGGGGATGGGCGCCCGTGGCTACGTGGCTTGCAGGTGCTGCAGAGAGAGGCGACCGAGGGGTTCGGGGACGAGCACGGGACCGAGGTCGAAGACGAGCCGGCCAGCTGAGGGCGGGAAGGACGAGCGGCGGTCCGGCGGACGAGGGCGACGCAAGGAGGGGTGTTGCTGGAGGAGGGCGACAGGGTGAGGACGGGCGGAGCCAGGGGAGCTGGTGGCCGACGCGCTCGGGCTCGGGAAGAGGCGGCGGAGGGCGCAGGGGCGGGGAAGCTCCGGCGGCGGCGCTCGGTGGAGAGGCTTGGGGTCGACGGGGGCGAGCCGGGCAGCGGCCGGGGCGGAAGAGGCGGTCCAAGCGGAGGGACGAGGTCGGGGCGGCGCTTAAGGGGAGGCGCGCGGCGAGCAAGGGCGGAGGCGGGGCGACGAAGGTGCTGGCCGGAAGCTGCGGGGAGGGCCGGCAGAGAGGCGCAGAGGATGGAGGGGACGCGGCAAGGCGGAGCTCCAGGGAAGGGGGGGGGCGTGCGGGGTAGGGAAGAAGGCGGCCGGCGACGCTGGCCAGGAGGAGGGAGGACGGCGGCGTGGGGCGCGTGGATGGAGGAGGAAGAAGGGAGGTGGCTTCGTGGGTGGGACGCGCGGGTCTGGGGAGGGGACTGGGCAGGCGGGATCGGTGGGTCCCAGGCGGGCCAGGGTGGCGGTGCTGTGTGCGTGTGTTGCATGTGTGTGTCGGTGTGTGGCCTGTGTGGGGGAGCTGGTGGGTCCTAGGGGAGAGAGGGGGAGAGAGAGAGAGGGAGGGGAGAGGGGCTGGCTGAGATGGCAGTTTTTTAGTGGTGGGGGTGTGGGGAGAGGTGAGGTGGCGAGAGGGGGTTGGTTGGGGTGAGGTGGAGGGGGGCTGGGTAGATTAGGACAGGGTAGCTTTAGGATTAGGTTGGACCGATTATATTTCTGGGGTGGTCGTTCGGGTCATTCCGCCCGTTCGACTGCCCCACTAAAAATAATTAAATCTTTTATTTATTTTTAAATGCACCGTTTGCAAACCGATAGTAGACAACAAAATAATCCGGAGACCCGGGTTTGTGTTCGAAAACAAGACGGGGCGTTTTAGAAAACAAAAACATGCTTTGCGAAAATAGTTTTATGCAAACAATGCATGATGATGACGATGCAATGCACAAATTCAACGCGATTTTCTAGTAGTGGTTTTGCGGGATGCCACAGCTGCCCCTGCAGCCGGATCCTCATGCACCACAGCGACTTGTTTGGTACCGTACCGGCTATCCGGCTGGTCGTCTTTCCTCTTGCTGTGGCGGTTGTCGTGATCGTGCCACCGGGGATGATGGTCGCCCGGCTGGCGTCGCTCCGCCTGCTCGTCCGTGACGATTTGGCCTTAGTCGTCCACCACGATGGGCATCTTCATTGCTGCGTCCGTGGTGGCGTACTTGTCCGCGATGGCCATGACCTGGGCCATGGTTTGTGGGTCTGCCTGGCTGAGCTTGTGCTTCAGCATGGTGCCGTCTCGGCAGCCGTTGGTGAAGAAGTCTACGCCTGGTGCTCACACACCCCTTCACATGAATTGTGCATGCTGGTCCACTGGGTGAGGCAGGCGCGATCCGACTCGTCCTTGCCTTGTACATAGAGGGAAAGCTCGCGTGGCCGACCCGACCGCTTGTATGTTCCGGTGAAGTTGCGGATGAACGCCTCTTCGAAGTCCAGCCATGCGTTGATGCTGTTGTTGGGGAGGCTATTGAGCCATGTCCTCGCCGAGTCGACGAGCATGAGGGGGACGTAGTGTGGCGCCCCGCAAAACCACTACTAGAAAAATCGCGTTGTTTTTGTGCATTGCATCATCATGACCGCATGCTCATGTCATCATGCCACATTGCATTTGAGCATCGTCATCATCATGCATGGTTTTTGTCTAAACTATTTTCGGAACACCTAGTTTTGTTTTCTAAATACTCCCGTCTTTATTCAAATTAAAACCCGGGTCTCCGGAATATTTTGTTTCGTCTACCAACGGTTTGCAAAAGCCCTGTTTTAAATAAATAAAATATTTAATTATTTTAGGGGCAGCCGAACCGGGCCGATCCGACCCAGTCGGCCACCCCAGTTCAAAAACCCTACCTACCCAGAACACCCGAAACCTATGCTACCAGATAGCCTACCCAGCCCCCCTCCACCTCACCCTGACCAATCCCCTCTCGCCACCTCATCTCTCATCTCTCCTCCACCCACGCCCAGCCTGCCACATCACCCCCAGCCACCACCTACTCCCTCACCCACCACACAACACCACGCACGCACGCCCTCCCCACACGGGATCCCCTCGATCCCCACCTCCCTGCCGCGCCCCGACCCCCACCCTCGTCGCCTCTCTCCCTTAGCTCCTCTGCCCCGCCGCCGGCCTCTGGACCTTGCTTCCCCTCCGCCAGCGCTCCCGTAAGCTCGGGTCCCCCGCCACCTTCCTCCCTGTGGCCGCTACCGACCTCTCCGCCTCCGCGGGCCGCGTCGCCAGGCCGTCCCAGCCCCGAGCATCCCGTGCACCACCCCGTCCCCGCTCGCTGCCCTATCGCCATGGAGCCGCCGCTAGCGCCCGCCTCCATCATCAGCCACGGCGAGCACCCGTCGCCTTCCCCTTCCCGTGCGAGCTGCCTCTCTCGACCGACCTCCTCCACCGCGGCCTGCCTCCTCCGCCTTCCGCCGCTGCCGTGCGTCCTCTGGCCACGCCGGCTGCCCCACCACATCGCCACGTCGCTGTCCCTGCCGGCAGGCTCTGCGGTTCTGGCCCACCTCACGGTCCCTTGCCGGCCGCTGCAGCACCTCCGGCCGCGCGCGCCCTCCCCCGGCCTGCAGGAGTCGTCCCTTTCGCTCGAGCCTGCCCTGCCGCCAGTGCTCCTCTCCGTCCCTGGAGCCGCCTTGCCCGAGCCTCCTCCGTCGGGCCCTCTTCCTGCTGTCCCTGCGTCCCCGGCTGCGTCCGGCCGCCGCTCGTGCTCGTCGCCTTCCTGCTGCAACCCGACCACAAGCTGCTCGAGCTAATGCCCGAACGAGACATGAGCCTCCTCCAGCGTGTTGTCCTTGTTTTGGGTGGCGTTTGTTTAGGTTAGCAGTGTTGGTATTGCTGACTAGAACCCTCTCGGCGAACAAGAGATCCAAGTCGGATAAGCACCCGAGAAGCTGCCCGAACATCCGGTCCTAATTCCAAGTTCGTCATCGACCACCGAAGCCACGGACCCTCGGGATGACAAGTTCTCCACCCAAGGGCGACAAGACTTTCTCCAAGGATTTCAAGTACTCCGACCTGGAACCCCAAGGTCTACCTCATGGATCCGAAGACCGATCTTCAAACCCTCCGAAGCCGCCAAGATCGCCATGGAACGCCAAGTTCTTCACCCCGAAGGCCAAGACCGACTCGATGGCGCGGACCCGACAAGAACTTCATAACGACAAGATCGGCACCGACCAGGGCGGATCCGATGCGCCCCGACGCCGAACCAAGTCCTTCTTCACGAAATGCCAAGATCCACTCTGTTATCCGAGAACGCTCCCGCCGAGACCGAACCCCAGATCCGGACCCTGAGACCGACCCTGAACCCCCGGAGCCCAAGTTCGCCGAACCCCAAAGTGTGACCTCTTTTCCGTGACCTATATTTTATAAATAATATAACTTGTTGCATTAAATCATTCATCTCGCATGCATATTTGTGTGGTTTGGGGGCATGA
This sequence comes from Avena sativa, assembly GCA_916181665.1. NCBI lineage: Eukaryota > Viridiplantae > Streptophyta > Magnoliopsida > Poales > Poaceae > Avena > Avena sativa. The sequence continues at coordinate 176,104,123 of OV702284.1, read as the reverse complement.
TGCCGAGTCACCTCATAATTAAATATGGGGCCCATATGCGGACAAATCTAGTCTCATATTGGTTCCATTTAAATTGGTGTAGCGAACCAATGCCATGTTTTGTCCTGTTAAGACAACAATTAAATTGCGGGGTAGTTAAATAACTTGAACCATCTAAATATTTGTCGGAATCCCGGTTCCATTTAATATTGCCTAATCGCATCGCATCTTTGCCATGTCATACATCATACATGCATCATGCCCGATCTTTTGCCGTAGTATTAAATAGTGCATCCGGTGTTTCTTCTAGTGCTTGCTTCTTCACGGATTAGGCCGATGAGTTGATGCGAGTGTCGACCCGATCTTCGGATGAATCTTCGGCAATGTTTTTCAGGCGAGCATCCCTTCCCCTTCTACCTATTTTGCATTTATAGTCTTTATTTCCTCCTGTTGATCTATTGCTATCTGTGTTGCGTTGCTCTAGTTTTCGTACCCGTGATTTCCTTGCAGCCTTATATTGCCTTGGACACATCCTATTACCTGTTGTTTGGTAGATAGCTGGACTTGCGCGTCGTAGTCGCTTGCTCGAGTGCTGTTGCGTGTCGTCGAGTACCACAGTTGTTGGAGTTTTGCCGCATGTTTATTGTTGGAGATGATCATAACTTTAATTATTGTTTAATAACTAAAATTGAAGTAGGTAAATGCAGAGGCATAGGTGGGCAATAGTTGTTATTTGGTTTTTAACCGTCCACTTGTGTCCCGTAGGACCCCGAGTACTTGATACCTGTTCCTTGAATATTCGCTCTATCCACATCCGGGAGGATTATGGGACCCCCCCTGAGCCAGAGCTTGATTCATTCTTATTTCTTGGGGCCACAAACTAGTTTGAGGTTTTATTTACTATCCTGTACTTATGCCATGCTTTACTGCTTTATTTAAATTGTGCGATGTACTGCACCTGTACTGTTTAGGATCGGGACATGTTTTCGCGGTATCGACAAGCCCAGTCACATTTTCGGGTTCCCAGTCGTTTACAGCCGTCCACCCAAACCTTGTGTCAGTCTCGGAGTCAGCTAACTTCGTTGCGGGTAGCTTAATGGGGTGGCCCCCTGAAATATTTCTGAATCTTGTGATTGCTTTGTCGTGAAAGCCTCGTTGGGTTTTGATTTGGTTTTTCCGAGGTTGATAGAGTGTGTGTTGCTATTTGTGCACCCCTGCAGGGTAAAACTTTCTGAAAGCCGTGTCCGCGGTTATGGACAACTTGGAGCACAGTATCTCGATCATAGACAACTATAACTAAAGTAGTGCTATAAATTTGACTTTATAATGACTAGTAATCAGCTTCACTATAATGGAATGGCTAAATAAAATTGCCAACAATTGCTTGTTTGGGTTGTCGCTTGCCACCATTGTACCTGACTAGTAAGTATTGCAACTATAACGGAATGGCTAAATAAAAGTACCAACAACTGCTGGGTTTTGGGGATATCTCATGCTAACTGTATCTGGCTAGTAAGAGTGCAACTACAATGGAATGGTTAACTAAAAGTGCCCACTGCCTATTATATCAGGATGACTATCTATACCTGACTAGTAATTGCTGCAACGATAACTGAATAAATAAAACTGCCAACGGTGTGAGTTCCTCGGTTGACTTCCTCGTTTGGTCTCGAGGGGGAAATACCAGGGTGGGTATGTTTGGTGGTAGTATCCGGTTGGTTCCGGATAGGTCTTTCTTACCCCTCTCTGATAGCCGCTAGTTGTATCGAGTCTCTATAGGTTGTTTAGTGCATGCTGCGCTGCCGCTTCAGTCCACCATACCTATGTAGGCGAGGACCGCCGAATTCTAGCCTCGCCGTGTACTGGCCTCAGTACTGACCGCTCTCTCTTTTTTCCTTTGCCCTTTGTCGGCACCCCTTTTGTTTAAGCAGGTTTTGAGATCGACGTCGTTAGCAGGGTTACCCTTCCGGCTTGGCCTGGGAAGGGTTATGGACGCCATTGGTTATTCTTCAGGGCTCTTAGCTCAATTTGCATCTTGTCCGTACTCGGACGCTATATCGTTTTAAAGGTGATTTGGATCTTTGTATTGTACATCTGTATTCTTGACTCTTTGAGTCGCCGTTGTATATATCTGTTCTGTGGGTCCCATCATGGACTATTGTGTAATGATATTACTTCGTTTTCCACCCGCACGAAAGTTCCTGGTGGGCACCTTTGAATCGTTTCTATGCGGGTTTGGCGGGTTTCGCTAAAACTTGCACAGGGACGATTCTGAGGGTGTTACAGAGTGGTATCAGAGCTCAGCAGTTACGATACCCCACAAGTCCAGCCTGTAGGATAACCTAGCTAACGGCCGAAGTAGAGTGTCAAAACTATTTTTGCAAAATCGGTTGGATAGTTCTGATTAGGTCTGATTTTACTCCTTACCCCTCTGCTGCTCTGCTCTCACCTCTGCGTGTTTTGAATCCGCTATCTTCTCTCTCTTCGAGTCCAGGATTTCTCGTGGCTGGGTTCCATCGTACCTTCAGGGTTTCGCTTCCTCCTTTGGTAACGGTGTTGCTACATCTGGTCATCATGCTATCCGAGGAATCCTTCGTCTGGTGGACTTCTCTTTGTTCCTTCTCGTGCCTTCCGGTGTTTTCCGACGCGACGACATCATCTACGCCAGATCCGATGCAGAGTCTGCATCAACCCTTTGTTTCCGAACCTCGCTTGTCGAGATCTACAATCTGAATTCTGAGAGTTGGTTGCATAATTTCCTATTCATGTGCAGAGTAATGCTTTGGGTGCGCGATGGACTGATCACCATCCGACTACTCTTATCATTCGCTCTTGCACGTGAATGGTGAATCATTGCAGTTATACTCCTTCCGCGGAAGTTAGAGTTGGCCTTACCCTTTTGAGACCTTTACCTTCATCTTTGTTTCTCCGGAGTGTTCTCTCGACGAATGGGGAACCATCCTTGTTGGTGGTGTCGCCATTTTCAAGCTGAAGAAAGAACCATTGTTAGTGGTGTCACGAGGGTCTTCACGAAGCGCGAAGGATCAGATCGCCTACCTTCTTTTCGGTACCATGAGGCGGATCTCGAGGGCGAGATCCATTGTTAGTGGTGTCGAATTGTGGCGCCCCGCAAAACCACTACTAGAAAATCGCGTTGTTTTTGTGCATTGCATCATCATGACCGCATGCTCATGTCATCATGCCACATTGCATTTGAGCATCGTCATCATCATGCATGGTTTTTGTCTAAACTATTTTCGGAACGCCTAGTTTTGTTTTCTAAATACTCCCGTCTTTATTCAAATTAAAACCCGGGTCTCCGGAATATTTTGTTTCGTCTACCAACGGTTTGCAAAAGCCCTGTTTTAAATAAATAAAATATTTAATTATTTTAGGGGCAGCCGAACCGGGCCGATCCGACCCAGTCGGCCACCCCAGTTCAAAAACCCTACCTACCCAGAACACCCTAAACCTATGCTACCAGATAACCTACCCAGCCCCCCCTCCACCTCACCCTGACCAATCCCCTCTCGCCACCTCATCTCTCATCTCTCCTCCACCCACTCCCAGTCTGCCACATCACCCCCAGCCACCACCTACTCCCTCACCCACCACACAACACCACGCACGCACGCCCTCCCCACAAGGGATCCCCTCGATCCCCACCTCCCTGCCGCGCCCCGACCCCCACCCTCGTCGCCTCTCTCCCTTAGCTCCTCTGCCCCGCCGCCGGCCTCTGGACCCTGCTTCCCCTCCGCCAGCGCTCCCGTAAGCTCGGGTCCCCCGCCACCTTCCTCCCTGCGGCCGCTACCGACCTCTCCGCCTCCGCGGGCCGCGTCGCCAGGCCGCCCCAGCCCCGAGCATCCCGTGCACCACCCCGTCCCCGCTCGCTGCCCTATCGCCATGGAGCCGCCGCTAGCGTCCGCCTCCATCATCAGCCACGGCGAGCACCCGTCGCCTTCCCCTTCTCGTGCGAGATGCCTCTCTCGACCGACCTCCTCCACCGCGGCCTGCCTCCTCCGCCTTCCGCCGCTGCCGTGCGTCCTCTGGCCACGTCGGCTGCCCCACCACATCGCCACGTCGCCGTCCCTGCCGGCAGGCTCTACGGTTCTGGCCCACCTCACGGTCCCTTGCCGGCCGCTGCAGCACCTCCGGCCGCGCGCGCCCTCCCCCGGCCTGCAGGAGTCGCCCCTTTCGCTCGAGCCTGCCCTGCCGCCAGTGCTCCTCTCCGTCCCTGGCTCCGTCCCTGGCTCCGCCTTGCCCGGGCCTCCTCCGTCGGGCCCTCTTCCTGCTGTCCCTGCGTCCCCGGCTGCGTCCGGCCGCCGCTCGTGCTCGTCGCCTTCCCGCTGCAACCCGACCACAAGCTGCTCGAGCTAATGCCCGAACGAGACATGAGCCTCCTCCAGCGTGTTGTCCTTGTTTTGGGTGGCGTTTGTTTAGGTTAGCAGTGTTGGTATTGCTGACTAGAACCCTCTCGGCGAACAAGAGATCCAAGTCGGATAAGCACCCGAGAAGCCGCCCGAACATCCGGTCCTAATTCCAAGTTCGTCATCGACCACCGAAGCCACGGACCCTCGGGATGACAAGTTCTCCACCCAAGGGCGACAAGACTTTCTCCACGGATTTCAAGTACTCCGACCTGGAACCCCAAGGTCTACCTCATGGATCCGAAGACCGATCTTCAAACCCTCCGAAGCCGCCAAGATCGCCATGGAACGCCAAGTTCTTCACCCCGAAGGCCAAGACCGACTCGATGGCGCGGACCCGACAAGAACTTCGTAAAGACAAGATCGGCACCGACCAGGGCGGATCCGATGCGCCCCGACGCCGAACCAAGTCCTTCTTCGCGAAACGCCAAGATCCACTCTGTTATCCGAGAACGCTCCCGCCGAGACCGAACCCCAGATCCGGACCCTGAGACCGACCCTGAACCCCCGGAGCCCAAGTTCGCCAAACCCCAAAGTGTGACCTCTTTTCCGTGACCTATATTTTATAAATAATATAACTTGTTGCATTAAATCATTCATCTCGCATGCATATTTGTGTGGTTTGGGGGCATTATGCCGAGTCACCTCATAATTAAATATGGGGCCCATATGCGGACAAATCTAGTCTCATATTGGTTCCATTTAAATTGGTGTAGCGAACCGATGCCATGTTTTGTCCTGTTAAGACAACAATTAAATTGCGAGGTAGTTAAATAACTTGAACCATCTAAATATTTGTCGGAATCCCGGTTCCATTTAATATTGCCTAATCGCATCGCATCTTTGCCATGTCATACATCATACATGCATCATGCCCGATCTTTTGTCGTAGTATTAAATAGTGCATCCGGTGTTTCTTCTAGTGCTTGCTTCTTCACGGATTAGGCCGATGAGTTGATGCGAGTGTCGACCAGATCTTTGGATGAATCTTCGGCAATGTTTTTCAGGCGAGCATCCCTTCCCCTTCTACCTATTTTGCATTTATAGTCTTTATTTCCTCCTGTTGATCTATTGCTATCTGTGTTGCGTTGCTCTAGTTTTCGTACCCGTGATTTCCTTGCAGCCTTGTATTGCCTTGGACACATCCTATTACCTGTTGTTTGGTAGATAGCTGGACTTGCGCGTCGTAGTCGCTTGCTCGAGTGCTGTTGCGTGTCGTCGAGTACCACAGTTGTTGGAGTTTTGCCGCATGTTTATTGTTGGAGATGATCATAACTTTAATTATTGTTTAATAACTAAAATTGAAGTAGGTAAATGCAGAGGCACAGGTGGGCAATAGATGTTATTTGGTTTTTAACCGTCCACTTGTGTCCCATAGGACCCCGAGTACTTGATACCTGTTCCTTGAATATTCGCGCTATCCACAACCGGGAGGATTATGGGACCCCCCTGAGCCAGAGCTTGATTCATTCTTATTTCTTGGGGCCACAAACTAGTTTGAGGTTTTATTTACTATCCTGTACTTATGCCATGCTTTACTACTTTATTTAATTGTGCGATGTACTGCACCTGTACTGTTTAGGATCGGGACACGTTTTCGCGGTATCGACAAGCCCAGTCACATTTTCGGGTTCCCAGTCGTTTACAGCCATCCACCCAAACCTTGAGTCCGTCTCGGAGTCAGCTAACTTCGTTGCGGGTAGCTTAATGGGGTGGCCCCCTGAAATATTTCTGAATCTTGTGATTGCTTTGTCGTGAAAGCCTCGTTGGGTTTTGATTTGGTTTTTCCGAGGTTGATCGAGTGTGTGTTGCTATTTGTGCACCCCTGCAGGGTAAAACTTTCTGAAAGCCGTGTCCGCGGTTATGGACGACTTGGAGCACAGTATCTCGATCATAGACAACTATAACTAAAGTAGTGCTATAAATTTGACTTTATAATGACTAGTAATCAGCTTCACTATAATGGAATGGCTAAATAAAATTGCCAACAATTGCTTGTTTGGGTTGTCGCTTGCCACCATTGTACCTGACTAGTAAGTATTGCAACTATAACGGAATGGCTAAATAAAAGTACCAACAACTGCTGGGTTTTGGGGATATCTCATGCTAACTGTATCTGGCTAGTAAGAGTGCAACTACAATGGAATGGTTAACTAAAAGTGCCCACTGCCTATTATATCAGGATGACTATCTATACCTGACTAGTAATTGCTGCAACGATAACTGAATAAATAAAACTGCCAACGGTGTGAGTTCCTCGGTTGACTTCCTCGTTTGGTCTCGAGGGGGAAATACCAGGGTGGGTATGTTTGGTGGTAGTATCCGGTTGGTTCCGGATAGGTCTTTCTTACCCCTCTCTGATAGCCGCTAGTTGTATCGAGTCTCTATAGGTTGTTTAGTGCATGCTGCGCTGTCGCTTCAGTCCACCATACCTATGTAGGCGAGGACCGCCGAATTCTAGCCTCGCCGTGTACTGGACTCAGTACTGACCGCTCTCTCTTTTTTCCTTTGCCCTTTGTCGGCACCCCTTTTGTTTAAGCAGGTTTTGAGATCGACGTCGTTAGCAGGGTTACCCTTCCGGCTTGGCCTGGGCAGGGTTATGGACGCCATTGGTTATTCTTCAGGGCTCTTAGCTCAATTTGCATCTTGTCCGTACTTGGACGCTATATCGTTTTAAAGGTGATTTGGATCTTTGTATTGTACATCTGTATTCTTGACTCTTTGAGTCGCCGTTGTATATATCTGTTCTGTGGGTCCCATCGTGGACTATTGTGTAATGATATTACTTCGTTTTCCAGCCGCACGAAAGTGCCTGGTGGGCACCTTTGAATCGTTTCTATGCGGGTTTGGCGGGTTTCGCTAAAACTTGCATAGGGCCGATTCTGAGGGTGTTACACGTAGCGGATGGCTAGGCGGAGGTTGCCATCAGCGATTCCCACCGCGGTGGTGTAATCGACCAACCAATCCTCGGGCTTGACGGTTCCGTTGTACTTTGGTGTGTCCCTTGGGAGCGAAAATCCCTTCGGAAACGGCTCGTTCCGGATGCGCGGGCCGAAACACTTTGGGCCAGCCGGGCTTTCCTCCTCCTAGGTGCCTGACTGTACCAGGAGGGCGATGCGCTCCCGCGCGTCAGCCGGTTCTCGGGGACAGAGCCGGCCCTTCAAATGCGATGCAGGCGGGTCCTTGTTCGCGTCTCTCCTCCGGTGCTCTCGTCTTTTTCCCCTAGGAGGCTCCGCCTGCGCGACTTATGCTTGAGGCGGCGGCGTCCCGGTTGTGGCGACCGCGGTTGCCAGATTCGCCACGCGGGCGGCTGTTTTGCCCAACCCCTCCTGGAGAAGAGGCTTGTTGATGCTTGCTTCCTCCATGCGCCGTTTGGTCTGCGCCTTTGCGAACGACGATGTCGCGGGAGTTGCCCACCTGGCTGGGGACGCCCTCGGCTTGTTGCTTGTTCGTAGTGGCCACGAGGAGCTTCACACGCTCCTGCTGGCGACGAAGTTCCTCGCCCTCTAGGTGCTTTAGCTCCGCGGCCGCTGTCTCGGCTGCCCTCATGTTCTTGGCGGGAGTGCTGTAGACGGGCCGCACCACACCTACATGCGAGTCGGCGACGCAGTCCAGTTCTGTCGCCAGGTCGTGCCCCCGGTGCTAGATCTTCCTAGCGAATCCGTGAACTGCGTTGTACTCGTGCACGGTGGCGTTCAGCCGATGCTAGTTAGCCGTGACCTTGGTTGGCTTCCTCCAGGAGTTTTTGGCGTGTAGCTTCGAGTGCTACCAACGCAGCCGCTGGATCCGTCTCGACGACGACTGGAGTGCGCAAGTGCTGGATGGAGGCGGTGAGCGGGTCTTGCCCTTGCTCGAGCGCAGAGTTTTATCCTCCTGCCCGACGTTCTTTAGGCTGCCGATGGTTTTCGCGAGCGTTTACCATCATGAATTCGACGCGACCACTCCCTACGGCTGGGACACGGGCGAGGGGCACGTCGAGGACGGGGTGACCACGCTGGGAAAACCCTCTACGACAGTGGCGACATAGACGCTGACGTCTCCAGAATGCAGGATGGAGCCGTCGGCGGGTAAGGTGTTCCTGGCGAAACACGCTGCGTTGTCGATGACGCGGTCGAAGGCACCTAGCGTGAGAACGAGGCCAGAGGCCACGCGTTCGCCGGTGACGAGCGAAAGTGCCGTGCGGAAGATGATCCCAGCCGAAGCGTTGTGCCCCAAGGTGGGCGCCAACTGTCGTGGTGTGGAACACGGCAGAGCCATCGGGGATGGCAAAGAAGGGACACAAGGTTGAATTCGGTGGCTCACGCAATGGGTTGGGCACGGTACACTGCAAACACAGGGACGTACCCAGGTTCAGGGCCCTCTTTGCAAGGTAACACCCCTACTCCTGCAAGATGAACTATGTATGGGAGCTGATGCTCAGTACAAGTGCTCCTTGAGCTGTTTCCTTAGATACTACCGAGAGCTAGGGGAAGATGGGAACTTGATGCTAACACTTCTATCCTTTTATTGTTGCCTACCTAGAACCCTGGCTCTGCCCTCCCTTATATACTGGTCTGGGGGCGCAGATTACAGATCGGGTCCTAGGGTTTACTGTTTGGATATGAGTTTACAGGGCAGGGCCGGCTGCAGGGCCCAGCCGGTGGGCCAGGACCCAGTCCGCCCTTCTTTTAGCGTCAACCTTCTCTGTAGCAGTCACCCGGGCTTCCTTTGGGGCATCACCCCTGCTTTAACGGTCACCCGGACTGCTTTCGCCAGTCCAGCCGACCATCTTGCTTTATCTTCGTCGGGTAGAGTTGTTCATGATGGCATGCTAGCTTCCTTGAAGACGAGGGAGAGCCAGAAGCGTACCCCGCACGGAGCATCAACCCTTTCGTGCTCTCCATCGAATCCGAGGTGAGACGGGTGTAAATGGTCACCCGACCGGTTCTTCTAGCCACCGGCTAGACGGGCCAGCCGGGAAGGTTATAAGCCCAGCCGGGCTTGCTTGCCAGTCAGCTAGACTTGTCTTTCCTGGAGGCCAGGCGGCCTGCATCTTCTGGAGCCAGCCTAATTATGCTTGGCTTTCCCCACCCGGGGGTTATCCCCCGACACTGTCAGGCCCAGGCGCCGCTCGTCGCCCCGCCCGGCTCTCCTCACCAGCCCCGCCGCCTTCCGTGCGTCCCCGTCCCTCCAGCAGCGCCGCCCGGCCGCGGCCTCGACATCGTCTGTCGTCCTCCGCATCCGTCGCCCGCCCCTGGCTCCACTCGACCTCCGCGTCCGCCGTCGGGCGCCCCTCCCCGTCATGCCCTGGCACCGCCCCTGGTGCCCGTCTGCAAGCCCGGCCGTGCTATCTCCGTTCCTCGCTGGAGCCCACAGAGCTCCTCTATCCCGCAGCGCGTGCGCATCTCTGCATCACCGTCGCCTCCCCGCTGAACCGCCTCTCCCTCTCGCGCGTCTGTGACCTTCCTCTGTTGTAAAGACACCGGCTCTGCTGCGACTCCTCTGTATTGTTTTCCCTGTGTTTGTATATGGTGGGCTAATGGAGGTTGCTGCCGACATGGTCTCCTAAGACCCGTGTCTGTCTTTACCAGTTCGTCTGGCCTTCGACGCTCTGTGCGAGCCCACTCACAAACGCCAAGACCGGCCATCGACAAGTTTTCCCCAAGATCGAGTCCCGAAGACCGATCTCGAACCGAGTTCTCCGTCATGGATGACAAGGTCATCGCCATGGAACCGAAGAACCGAAGCTCTCCCTCATGGATCTGAAGCCCGATTCCCGGAGTCCGAAGACCCGAACCCGATCTCGTCGAACCCTAGCGAGCCCCAAGATCGCCGATACCCAATGTGTGACCCTCTTCTCGAGACCCCTATATTTTATATAATATATGAATATATATTTGTTGCATATGATTGATCATGCTTGCATACATATTGTGGGTGTTTGGGGTGTTTCGACGATTCACCTAAATTAAATATGGAGACCATATGCGGGCGAATCTAGTCTAATATAGGCTCCATTTAAATTTGTGTAGCGAACTGATGCTATGTTTTACCATGTTAATACAACATTTAAAATGCGGGGTATCTAAACAACTTGATCCACCTAATAAATTGTCGAGACCCTGGTTCCGCTTAATATTGCCTAATCGCATCGCATCTTTGCCATGCCATACATGATACATGCATCATGCTCGATCTTTTGCAGTAGTATTAAATAGTGCATCCGGTGTTTTCTAGTGCGTTGCTTCTTCACGGATTAGGCCGATGAGTTGATGCGAGTGTTGACCCGACCTTCGGATGAAACTTCGGCAATGTTTTTCAGGCGAGCATTCTCCCCCTTTCTAACTATTTTACTTTTATAATCTTTATTTCCTCCTGTTGATCTATTGCTATCTGTGTTGCGATACTCTTGTTTTCGTACCCGTGATATCTCTTGCAGCCTTATATTGCCTTGGACAGATCCTATTACATGTTGTTTGGTAGATAGTTGGACTTGCGTGTCATAGTCGCTTGCTCAAGTGCTGTTGCGTGTCGTCAAGTACCACAGTTGTTGGAAGACTGCCATATGCTTAATGTTGGAGATGATCATGGCTTTAATTATAGTTTAACAACTAAAATTGAAAGTAGGTAAATAATGCAGAGGCACAGGTGGGAAATAGATGTTATTTGGTTTTTAACCGTCCACTTGTGTCCCGTAGGACCCCGAGTACTTGATACCTGTTCTTTGAATATTCGCACTATCCGCATGGGGGACCATGAATCCCCTTAGCCAGAGCTTGAGTCATATATTATTTCTTGGGGCCACAAAGTAGTTTGGGGCTTTATTAGTATCCTATACTTATGCCATGCACTGCTTTATTTACTATTGCACGTGGAGCACCTGTATTGTTTTGGATCGTGGAACGATTTCACGGTATCGACAAGCCTAGTCACACTTTCGGGTTCCCAGTCGTTTACAGCCGTTCTCGCAAACCTCTGGGTTCGTCTCAGATCCGGCCAACTTCGTCGCGGGTAGCTTGGTGGGGTGGCCCCCTGAATATTATATGAATCTTGCAATTGCTCTGTCGTGATGCCTCGTTGGGTTTTCATTTGGTTTTTTCCGAGGTTGATCGTGCGTGTGTTGCTATTTGTGCCCCCTTCAGGGTAAAACTTTCTGAAAGCCGTGTCCGCGGTTATGGACGACTTGGAGCACAGTATCTCGATCATAGACAACTATAACTAAAGTAGTGCTGTAAATTTGACTTTGAAATGACTAGTAATCAGCTTCAGTACAATGGAATGGCTAAATAAAAGTATCAACAACTGCTGGTTTTTTTAATGCCTCGTGCTATATGTATTTGACTAGTAAGTATTGCAATTACAACGGAATGGTTAATTAAAACTACCCACTACACTAGTAAGTATTGCAATTACAACGGAGTGGTTAATTAAAACTGCCCACTGCTTATTATATCAGGATGATCCCAACTATATATATCTGACTAGTAATTGCCGCAACTATAAGGAATGAATAAAACTGCCTACCGTGTGAGTTTCCTCGGCTTGACTTCCTCGTTTCGTCTCGAGGGGGAAATACCAGGATGGGTATGTTTGGTGGTAGTATCAGGTTGGATCCGAATAGATCTTTCTCATCTCTCTCTATTAGCCGACAAATGTATTGAGTCTCTATAGGTTGTTTAGCGCATGCTCCACTGCCGCTTCAGTCCACCATACCTATGTAGGCGAGGACCGCCGAGTTCTAGTCTCGCCGTGTACTGGCCTTAGTACTGACCGCTCTCTTTTTCCTTTGCCCTTTGTCAGCACCCCTTTTGTTTAAGCAGGTTTTGAGATCGACGTCGTTAGCAGGGTTAACCTTCTGGCTTGGCCTAGGCAGGGTTATGGATGCCATTGGTTATTCTTCAAGGCTCTTAGCCCCATTTGCATCTTGTCCGTAGTCGGACGTTGTATCATTTTCAAGGTGATTTGGAACTTTGTATTGTATATCTGTATTCTGGACTCATGGAGTCGTGTTGTATATATATCTGTTCTGTGGGTTCCATCGTGGACTATTGTGTAATGATATTACTTCGTTTTCCACCCGCACGAAAGTGTCTGGTGGGCACCTTTGAATCGTTTCTATGCGGGTTTGGCGGGAATCGCTGAGACTTGCATAGGGCCGATTCTAAGGGTGTTATAGTTGGGCAATGGGAAGAGAGAAACCAAACTCTAGTTTAAAAGTCAAACGCCAATTTGAAAATGTCAAATCCCAACATGGTTGCCTAGTGGAGGGAGGGAATGAATCCTACCTAAGGGAGGATTCCTCCCTCTCCCTTGCCGCCGGCCACAAGGTGGAGTTTGGGGAGGACTCCCCTCCCCAAACCGCCCCTCCCTCTCATAATTAGAGGGGAGGGGGCCTTTCACCCCATAAGAAATCCTAAACTCTAGATCGACTGTCGCCCCCTCTCTACTTGCAGCCGCTCTAGATCTCCTCTAAACATCCGTCGTCTAGGTAATCCCTAGACACCGACTACTTCCACCCCTCGGCCCTCTAAACTTTAGATCACCGAGGCTCTCTCTACTCCACCATACCTGCTCCGGCTTAGGCGAAGCCCTGCGGGATTTCCCCTCTACTTTCGACACCACGTCGTCATGCTGCCGGAACCGCGAGGAGAGATCTACAACCTCCGCTGACTGCTGGAACTAGGAAGAGGAAGGTCTTCATCGAGTACCATATGTGTGACCGACTGCGGAAGCGCTGCCAGAACACGAGGCCATAAGGATCGTCTACGCGATCTTGAGATCGACAAGTGAACGACTACATCACCCACGAGAATCCGATCTTGTTAACCGCTTTGGAATCTTTGAGGGTTAGTACTCTATCGACTCATTGCTACAATCTAGTAGATAGAGCTTGGCTTGTGTGTGTTTATGCGGTAGAATATTTTTGTTTTCCATGCTATGAACCCCTATAGTGGTATCAGAGTCGTGTCTATATGTAGATCTGTTGCACGAGTAGAACATAATGGTCATTGTGGGAGGTGGTGTTTTTATTATCAACTGCTTCTTGTGTAGTTTGCATCTTGCGGGATGGTGGGATGAAGCGGCATGGGCTAACCTTAAATGACATCGTTCATGAGACTTGATCCACGCTTGACATGCAACTTGTATTGCATAAGTAGATTTTCGGGTGTCTGTCTCTCCCATCATAGTAAAGATTCAATTTACAATGGGCACTTGATAGTACTTGCATCAACGTTGTGGTTCTTGTTTGTAAGTTAGTACGGTACTTATTTGGAAGCCCCAAACCACGTAAAACATGCAAAAAAATTAGAGGTGTCTAACTTTGTTTTGCAGGGGTGTGCTATGATGTGATATGGCCATGATTGTGATTATATATATAATGTATGCAATGCTCCTTATTGTAAGTTGGCAACCGGCAGGATCCGTATGGTAGTCTTTTAATTTTGTTTAGACCTGCGTGTATATTATTCAAAGTAGTTGTAATAGTTGATGCTGGTGGACGATAACCATGGAGCGGTGCCATTTACCTTGACGCCACATTGGTGATGATGGAGATCATGTTCGTGCTTGAAGATGGAGATCAGAAGCACAACAAGAAAGGCCATATTATATCACATATTATGAATTGCATGTGATGTTAATCCTCTTATTCATCTTGTATTTCTTAGATCATGATGCATTATAAGATGATACCTCTCACTAAATATCAAGTAATAAAGTGTTTGTCCTTAGTAGGCACCGCTGCTAAGAGTCTAAGACTCGTCGTTTCGAAGCATCACGTGATGATCAGGTGTGATAGATTCTACGTGTGCATACAATGGGTGCAAGCCAGATTTGCACATGCGGATACTAAGGTTAACCTTGACGAGCCTAGCATGTACAGACATGGTCTCGGAACACGGAATACTGAAAGGTAAAGCATGATTCAGATAGATGATATGATGAACATGATGATTGTTCTCCTTTGAAACTGTAACATCCCAGCATTAGAGATCAGAAATAAGCTGAACCCAGATGTGTGCATTGCATTCATGCATAGAAAATCCGAATAATTTTCGCGCTTTTGAACAAAACCTGTCAAAGTGATTGAAGCTTCTCTCAACCTGATGGAATTGAGGTAGATCATCAAGTTGACTGTGATAAGTTTCAATATGACTTTGCTAAAATCTTATTTTTGGGTAACCATAATTTGATCTAAGGGTAGATCAAATATAATAACAATTAAATCATAATGCATTGCTTAAATGACTAATATCTGATCCTTAAGGGATCATATCATATTATTCATCACAACAACCCATGAATACCTAACTTTAACTCTTTACTGAGATTAGGAAGGGAAGAAAATAAGTCTAGATCATTCACCATATATCTTTCTTTCCATATCAATCCTTATCATCTCTATTGAGCTATATTCCAATATCTGATGTTCATCAATGTTGAGAAATCAACTATTGATTCACAGTTCTCAATCTATCAACTCTTGACCATAACATAACTTACACTTAAGTGCCTATAAAGAAACAACTAAGAAGAGGTAAATAGTAATGCTAGTTTTATATATCATCTATAGGATGGGAGTGATTGAAGAAGAATAAAATCAATGTGATAATTGATGGAGTTAAACTCACTCCTGAAATGATAGAAGAGTATGTGAGGTAGAGATTACAAGGATGAATCCCGAAGATAGTTACTAGTAATAATTCTATTGGATCAATTGGGCATAGTCCATGAATAACAGCCTTAATCCAATTAAAGGTATTAAGGAGATAATTTCAATACAATTGTAAGGTTGTATTGATAAATCCTTGATTAGCCAATTGGAAACCTAAGCTATAAATGATTAAAGGATTATAATGATCATGCCCTGCTCACCAAAATTGAATACTTATATCAAGTATACGTGATATTGGTGGGAAGAAAATGATTGAAACCCTAGTATAGATAAGTTATACTAGAGTAGTCAATGCAAGTCACATTAATATAATGACAGGTTGGAGTATGAGTTATTAGAGTAAAATAAATGTAAGATAGCAAGATTAAATTAAAGCTAGTATAGCCTGGAGTTATGGAAGTAGTGTTATTCCTCTTAAATGATAATAAGCTTTAAAGAAAGGTAGTTTGATGTATACATCTATTGAAGTAATTTTAGTGGTGGATGATTATGGAAGAATAGGAATGGAGTTAGAAATAGCTACTTGTTGGATTGAAGGTTATCAACACAAGAGTAGTTGATATAACCAAGTCTGGATAGGTGAAGATCATGAAATGCTCTAGTATCAAACTCATTGGATTCATCAATGAATTTAGAAGAATAAAAGGTGGATAAGAATATTCCTGTGAAGTAAAGCTCATCATGTTAACCATGATGATGGATAGGAAGAAAATAGTATATCTAGGAAAATAATTCCTTAATTAGAAATCTAAGATTGTGAATTATGGAAGATAGGAATTCTTGGTAAACACCCAACTCTAAATCTCAAACCAAACATCATATCCACTTCATGTTATTGATCCATCATCTTATCTTCATACCACTTTACAGGAACATTTTCCCATAGCAAATCACTTAAGCACATCTTTATCATTTCCAATTGTCTTAACCATATGTATTTAGGAGATATTTTCATCAATTCTTTTCCATAAAACATTTTAGATGTAACTTTCTATTTTAAAAGGTGATATCATTAAAGATCACAAACATAAGACAATATGCTTAGCTATCAAATCTTTACTCACAGCAACAAGGGAATATAAGTAAATTAAGAATCCTAAACTCTAGGGTAAGCACTTACAATTCAAACCCTAACTTCTATGTTTATCATAATAGAATATATACATTGCCAATTTCTAAATTAATAGGAGTTATATTAACCATATTAATTTCCTTTGTATATCATGCATCAAATAATGGTATATGATCATTATATAAAAATTTCCATTCAAACTATGAGCTAACTAAAATCAAGTTTTATAAACAAATAAGGAAATATCATATAATAAAGCCATGGTTTAGTAAAGAAAGAAAATTTATAATAAAGACTTCTACAAAATATTAAAAGGGACTCATACAAAGAAAATAAAGAAATATAAAATATTTATCATTAAGATTTACAAAATAAATCTCAATCAATATAAACTTTGGCTGCAAATATTCAGCAAATAAACTTTGTTAGAAAAGTTCAAAACAAATGTTAAAATATTAATCTAAAAATAAAATAGAAAATGGAAAACAAATAGGAAGAAAAATAGAGGAAACAGTTTCTGGCCCGTGGCCCATTTCTTCTCTCCACTATCTACCACTCACGTGCAGTCCTCTTCGGCCCAACAGCGAGCCCATCTCATCCACACAGTGACTGACGAGTGGGACCAGATAGAGGAGTGCGGGTTGAGCTGAAAGATTTTCCAGGGGGTTCTCCGTAAAAGTGACGTCGTTGTCATCCTCACGCACACAGGAAGCTCGCTGGAGGACTCCGCCGCCACCCGATGTCGTCATCGTCAGCCTGGCGTTGAGATACTTGCCGTCGTCTCAGAAGGGGATTAGAAGGCCGCTGCGATGCCCTGCCTCAATCCCTATCCACATTCCCTCCTTATCCTCTCTGTTTCGAATGGGGACGAAACCCTAGCTCACCGGAGCTCTCCTCGTCATCGAGCCGCACCTCCCCACTCTCTTCCAAGTAGCCATGGAGAAGCCTCGTGCTCCGTAGATCCTCTGGGTGAAATCTTGCATCAAAGGGAGCACTGGAGTGGACGAATTTTGCTGTTCCTCTTTGCGGCAGTTCGTCGGAATCCTCGTCGGAGAGCTCGTCTCCGACCGCACTAGTCCTCGTCGACACCACCACTACAATCAGGGTGAGGTCCTGAACCTTCCAGAATCCATAAATCGCCTCCTCTCGTTATAAAACGCCGTCACACCTTATGCCACCATCGGCCACCGTCGGAGCTCGTCAGAGCCGACGCTCCGATGACCATTTCCGGGTGGCGCCGCCACTCTAGGGTTCAGCGCGTTGTGCTAATTCGAACTAGGTTAGTTTTGTTTGTTGGGGCGCCGTATATCGTCGCCGGCGACCACCCACTGACGGCGGTGGTTGTGCTGACGCCATAGCAACGTCATGCCAACGTCACCCTCTGCCTAGCCAGTCTATTTGACATGGTCTTTGTTTCGTGTGGCAAGTGACATGGCCTAGGGCCCATCTGTCATTGTCTGGGAGTAGCAATCAGGCCGGTAACAAATGCATTTATTAACTTGAGAGCTGATGTGGCCACTGGCCCACTAGTCAGTGACTTTGGGTAGAGTTAGCCTCGGTACAAAAAGTTATTTTCTGTTTAAGAAATAAATAAAATGTTATAAACTCAAGTATCAATATTCCAGAAATGAAATAAATGATTAAATCTTGTTTAATTAATAACTTTTGTTTTATATTCAGAAAAATATGTATAGTATATGAAAATTTGTAGAAAAATAAAATCTATAACTTAAAACTATCATCAAACATTATTATGTTAACAATTTAAGTAATTATTGTTTAATAAATATTATTAAAAGTAATAAACTTTGATAATTCATATTCTAATAATGATAAATGTTAAAAATATAAATAAAATACCAAAAATCTTAGAGAAATAAAAACAATACTTTAAAACTATAATCATGCATTATTACTTCACTTAAATAAGTATTTATTATTTATTAAGTATTAATAAAATAATAAATCTTATAAAAATCATATCTTATTATCACAAAAATAAAAGTAATATATATCAAAATATCACAAAAATAATGTCTACTTGTTAAAAATATAATATTCCACTTTGAAAGTAAAAAAGTTAATACTCTAGTAATTTAAATTTAAACCTATTTCCTGAATTGTTAATTCATATAAGGGTAAATAAAATTTTGTTAATATTTCAAAAATTAGTCAATTGAGTCTAAAAAATAGTATTAGTCTTAAATATTGATAATATTAAGTCAAAATGGTTCAACACATTTTAAATACAATTCTATTTGATTTATCATTCAACATTAAGTGTATATCATTATTCAAATGGAGTTATCAAATATTAAATTCTCAAGATTATTATTTTGACTTGATAAAATCTATTACCAATGTTTCAACCACAAGTTATAAACATACCAAAACACTATACTGAGTCTATAAGTAATTAAATAATATTATTCCTTTGTTTATAAACTACAACCACTCATCTATAAAAAGGTAAATGATACTATTCCATTATAAAATCAAGAAACCACTACACCAAGTAAAAACAAAACCATTCTTAAGTAATCTTAAGGAAACATTACCAGGTATACAAGGTACAAATATCATAAGCACTACACTTCCAAATCATCTATGTTTTTTTAAAGTTAACTTTGGTCTCAAAGCTTATAAACATTATGTCTAATAAACTCCGTATGTTTTTATAGTTAACTTTGGTCTATTCCAATTAAGACATAAGGCATCTCAAGTCCAAACTAATCAATCACACACCAAAAGATATTGAACACATCCTATTAACAATAAAGATTGTTTAAACCTTAGAAACAAAATCTTTTCTTCAAATGTTATTCTTTTTGCCACTTTAAACAACAACTCTTATATAAGGAATCTTGAGTAACATTCCACATTTATGTATGCCTCATTGTTTTATAGTATTGGAATTACATGTTGTTTCACACACATTCACAAGCCTTAATAAGAAGCACAAGTATAAAACTTATCTAAAAAGGACAACACATTCTAAAATAACCATTTCCGGTATCCAAACCCTAGAACAGAGTTATTTTCGGGATTCACGTTTGAAAGAACATTTCATAATCCCTAGTGTTTTGTGTGTTAGATAACAATATCAAGGATTATTTAATGTGTGTTGAAATGTTGCAGCTCTCTCTAAGGATAAAAGGAAAAGGAATCTGCCTTTGGGGGCGGATAATACGCCCCACCAGGGGTGGATAATCCTCCCCACCCTTTTCCCAGATAGGCGCAAGCCCCAGAAGGGGGCGGAGTTTCAGACGGATTTTCTGGCACCGCCGGATAATCCGCCCCTCAAGGGGGCCGGATAATCCGCCCCTCATGTTCACTGCCAAGGTGCAAGCCCTAGAGGGGGGTGGAGTTTCGGCCGGACTTTCCGGCCACGCCGGATAATCCGCCCCTGGAGGGGGTCCAGATAATCCGCCCCCCAAGGCCTTCATCAAGTTCAGCAGGCGCCAGCCCCAGAGAGAGGGCTGATTTTCTCCCCGGAATATCCGCCCTGGGGGGCGGATAGTCCGCCCCTAGTGGGGGCGGATAATCCGCCCCCAAACTTGTTCAACGGCCAGATCTGTGCAGGGGGTATTTAAGCCAGCCTTCCCCTTCCTGCCAGATCTCTTGGTTCATTTGAAAAAGTCAAGATCTGATCTGCAACCTTCATCCAAGAGAGCTCCACATAGATCCACCCAAAGGCCCCATCCCTTGGGGAATCGAAGGAGGAGAACTCGATCTTCATCATCAGCAATCAAGCGCTTCATCTCCTATCCATTCATTTGGAGAATCACCGATCTAGTATTTCTTGCAAATACCTAGATCCTAGTTTTATTTATATTGATAAACCTTGTTCTTGTGACAACCTTTTGTCATCTCGGGATCCCCCAATTCAATTGTGGGTGTCTGCCCCGGTAGTGTTGTAAAGGCATCGGTTCCCGCCTCGAAGGGTACCAATAGTGGAGAAGGTGGATCAGGCCTTTTGTGGCGAGATCCATCGGAGAATAGGGTGAGGCCTATTGTGGTGTGGTGGTCTTAGAACCGCCCACCCCTCCAACATAGATGTACTTCTCTTAACAAGGAAGGAACTGCGGTAAAACAAATCCCTGTGTCTCCGCGTGCTCCACTACGGTTTCCTCGCTCCTCTCTTTACGTGCTTGGTATCTAGGGTTGCATATAGGGAAATTCTCGTAGTTACATATTTAGAGATTTTACTTTGTGTCAAGCCTAAAATTGATAAAGAACTAAAAATTGGGTAGCACCTATTCACCCCCTCTAGGTGCCCATACGATCCATTTCAATTGGTATCAGAGCCCCGGCTCTTATTTCGGGCTTAACCACCTAAAAGAAGTATGGGTTCCAAGGTAGATGGGAGTGATGCTCCGGAGGTAGTCACCATGAACGATCTCAAGACGTTGGAAACAACCTTGGTGAGTTCGATGGAGACTAAGATGGAAGAGATGCGTAAATTGATAATGTGTCTCTCCACATCCGCAACATCACCTCCATCTAACTCTGAGGCTACCACTCCGCAATCCAAGGAAACGGGTAAAACCGATTCCAAAGATAACGAAGTGGTTGGTGATGACACTAGCAAGAGCTCCTCCTCGAAAAAGGATAGTGGTAAGGATGGATACAATGAGCTTTCTCATGTGTATTCTCCTGATCCACCTATCCCTCACCCACATATACATAATAGGGGTGATCCACCCAAACTTTTAGCATCTACTTTTACTCAATGGCAATTTTTGATGAAGTCTCTCTCATGTGTGCAGTTCCTGCATTGAGTTGTGGAAAATCATCGAAAATGGTCTTCATGTTGGAAATCCCAACAATCTCACAAGGATAGAAGTTGTCGATAGTCAACTAAACGCTACAGCTCTACACATGATACAACTTGGTGTGGGTGACAAAGATATGCCACACATTCAACATCTTAGTACAGCTAAGGAAGCTTGGGATGCTCTCACCGAGCTCTTCATCGGAAATGAAAGTATGAGAAGGAACAGATATGATGCTTGGAGCAATGAAGCTGAAGGATTCTATATGTTGGATGGAGAAAACCACGAGGACATGTATAGGAGGCTCAAGGCAATATCCACAACTTTCAGGAACCATGGTGTCGCTCACGTTGATGATGCATGGATCAAGCGCAAATATGTCAATGCTCTTATGCCATTTGAGCCCACAGATTTGAAAAGTCTCCAAGGTAGGCATAACTACCACCTTATGACATCTAATGAGGTAATGCAAGAAATGGCCGCTTTCAAAGTGGCTGCCAAGAATGCCGAAGATGTTCGCGCACGAGATATGGGGATGCAAAAGGGGGTCAACATGGCCTTGAAGACTAGTGTGATCGATCATGATGAATATGCCATAGAAGGTATGGACTGTCCCGAGGATATAAAAAGGATCCACGGACAATACCTGGCTCTTTATGCTAGAAACTTTTGGAAAGATCGGTCCAAGGCTAAAGCTAAACTAGAACGCAAGAGTGGAGCCTATGGAAGAAAGGAAAATGGTCCCAAGTTAAGAACATGTTTCAACTGTGGTGACCGGCTACACTTTGTAGCTGAGTGTCCATATCAAAGTAGGGAAGATAATGGAGGAAGACTCATTTTCAAAGACAAGTCAAAGGCTCCACGCAAGAAACAGTTTGTAAAGAAGAATGCTCCTTTCAATAAGCAACCAAAGATTGTTCTAGTGGCTCAAGAAGAATATTCTTCGGGAAGTGAAGATGAGGGCGAGGATGATAGCTCTCAAGAGGTGGCTGCTATAGCCACCACATCTACATCAACATCTCTCTTCGACTCTCCAAACGAAAACATCATCAACAAGAATGCTACTTGTCTCATGGCAAGAAGCTCCGAGGTAACTTCTTCTAACTCTTCTTTTCCTAAGGCTATGTTTGACATGGATGATCCTACTAGTCTTAAGGTTAAATAAGAGATTATTGCTTTGGACTATTTCTTCACTAACTTGCAAGGTGAGCACAAAATACGTTTTGAAGCTCTTATGGACCAGCTTGCCCAAAATGAAGCTCTCCTCAAAGAAAAGGGCAGAATTGAAAGGGAGGATGCAATGGAAATTGCATCCTTAAAAAATGCTCTTGAAGAAGAAGAGACTCGGGTCTCTCTTGAAGAGAGGCTTGAGTCCCTTGAGGAGTCACATGAAGAAATAGTGGCCAAACTTGTTAAGGAACATGACAATGCAGTCACCAAAGCAAAGAAGTTAAATAAGGAAAAGATTGACTTTGGGGCTGCTCTTGGTAGACTCTTCGAGGAATTGGAGAAACTTGACAACGCTCACAAGGCGTTGAAAAGCGATTTCTCCATTCTCAATGAGTCACATGATCAGCTCCAAATTCGATTGGAAAAGTATGATGTTCCTAGCACATCCAATTCAATATATAGTCACAAGGAACATGTTAGTGTGGAAGAAGAATTGGTCAAGGACATCACTCCCAAGGATAAGGGTGTACTTGATGAAGTTCTTGGCAAGCAAAGGTAAAATCATGGTAAAGAGGGACTTGGGTATGTCACCAAGTCCAAGAAAAATAAAAACAAGAAGAACAAGACCAAGAATGTACAATCAAAGACAAGCACCGCTGAGAAGAATGTCACAAAAGACAAAACTAACTATATTGGTTTTGCAGGGTCTCACAATCCAAATTATGAACTCTTTTGTGATGATTATGACGATGTTTATGCTTATTATGTCGGTCCCTTTGATGAATATATTGCTTGGTCTATTTGGGTTCCAAAAACCCTTGTTACTAACATGAAAGGACCCATTAAAAAATGGGTACCTAAAACCTAGAAGTAATTCTCTTGCAGGGCTATGCTTCCGGTGGGTCGAAATGGGTGCTGGATAGTGGATGCACTAGTCATATGACCGGAAGCAAGGAGATCATCACGGAGATGCGTCCAAATCATGATAATATTATAGTCTCCTACGGTGATAAGTCTAAATCTTAGGTATTGGGTCTTGGCAAGGTTGTGGTGCCCACGATATCTCTCTCGTGGACGTCATGCTTGTTGAGACCCTCGGTTACAATCTTCTTTCTGTTCGTTCCCTTGGCAAGATGGGTTTTGCTATTTTTATCGATGATGATTTGGTGGTACTCTTGTGGAGCAAGTCTCTCAAGGTCGCTTTCGTTGGGTACGTCGAAAATGACCTGTATGTGGTGGACTTTTCGGGGAAAACCACTTCGGGTCCGATGTGCCTATTCGGAAAGGCCGGCGTGGGATGGTTATGGCATCTCCGTTTAGCCCATGTCAACATGAGAACTTTGCAAAGTCTCCACAAGGGTGGCCACATCCTTGGACTAAAACACAATGTCTCCTTTGCTAAAGATCGTGTTTGCAGGGCTTGTGTTGAAGGCAAAATGCATTACTCTCCCCACAAGAGGAAGACTATTGTGTCTTCAAAGAGGATCTTAGAATTACTTCATGTGGATTTATTTGGTCCTCCATCTCATGCCATTCTTGGTGGGAAGAAATATTTCTTGGTCATTGTTGATGATTACTCAAGATATACATGGGTCTATTTCTTCAAGCTAAAGAGTGAGACTCAACAAACGGTCATTGACTTTGCCAATGAAGTTCAATGTCAACACAATGTTCCTATCTTGGCAATAAGAAGTGACAACGGCTCCGAATTCAAGAACTACACCTTGAATGAGTTTTTAAGCGAAGAGGGGATAAGACATCAATATTCCGCTGCATACACCCCTCAACAAAATGGTGTAGCCGAGAGGAAGAACCGGACTTTGATGGACATGGCAAGATCAATGTTGGCTGAATTCAAGTCTCCTTACAACTTTTGGGCTGAAGCCATATCTACCGCTTTTCACTCATCCAACCGGCTCTACCTCCGAAAGATTTTGTACAAGACTCCATATGAAATACTTACCGGTAACAAGCCCAACATCTCATACTTCAAGGTATTCGGTTGTAAGTGTTTCTTTCTTATTAAAGGTGTTTGCTTGTCTAAATTTGAGTCCAAGGCTTTAGAAGGTATTTTTGTTGGTTACAGTGCCGAATCCCACACTTATAGAGTCTACAACAAGCTCACCGAGACTGTTGTAGAATCTTGTAGTGTGGAGTTCGATGAAAATAACAACGCCTATGTAGGGCAACTTGATGTTTGTGATCCAGATGTTGAAATACCTCAAGATGCCATAAGAAGAATGGGCGTGGGATTTTTCTGCCCCATTGAGGAACCCCTTGTGGCGGATCGAGAAGGACAATGCTCCACTCAAGTGGAGCCCTCATCTACACAAGATCAACAAGCCCCTACTGCTGGAGAAAACTCTGCATGAACACCGCAATCTGCTGACGATCATCAATCCTCTGGGCAAAATGATAGTCCCAGGACGGATTATCCGCCCCCTCCAAGGGGCGAACAGTCCGACCCTGGCACTCCAACTCGTCCCAGGGGATCCGAAGAAGAAGGGAACAACCAAGAAGACTCCAGGCTGGATTCTCCGGCCCTCGAGGGCGGATTATCCGGCTCTGGACCTCCCAGCTTTGTCAGGATTTCACAGGAAGAGGAGATTGTTGCCTCATCTCCCAGGCCGGACAGTCCGGCCCCACCAAGGTGCGGATTATCCGGCCCTGAAGAACATGTTCAGCAACAAGCTCCTGATGTCAACTCAGATCAAGATCAAGGGCAAGGTAGTGGACAAGATAAGGATACTAATGTTGAATCAACTCCTCCTAGAAACAATAAGGACATTGAGGCTCGTCGCAAGGCTCATGCTGATCGGAACCTTGAGCTAAGTGGTCACACTCTTGACAAGGTTGTCGGTGATCTACGAAGAAGGGTGTCTACTAGAAGATAACTTGCAAGCTTCTGTGATCATCAAGCTCACATTTCTATGGTTGAAACTAAGAAGGTCTTTGATGCTCTTGAAGCTCCCGATTGGGTTGTTGCAATGCATGAAGAATTAAATAACTTCGAGCGCAACAAATTTTGGAAGCTCATAGAGAAACCCAAGGATTGCCACAATGTTATTGGCACCAAGTGGATTTTCAAGAACAAACAAGATGAAAATGGCATTGTTGTGAGGAATAAAGCAAGACTCATGGCTCAAGGATTCTCTCAAGTGGAAGGAATTGATTTTGGCGAGACTTATGCTCCTGTGGCTCGTCTTGAGTCCATCCGTATCCTTCTTTCCTATGCCGCTCATCATAATTTTAAATTACAGCAAATGGATGTTAAGAGTGCGTTTCTTAATGGTCCACTACATGAGTTGGTATATGTCAAGCAGCCCCCGGGTTTTGAGGACCCCAAATTTCCGAACCATGTCTACAAACTCGATAAGGCGCTCTATGGCCTTAAACAAGCCCCACATGCGTGGTATGAGCACCTTAGAGAGCTTTTGTTAGACCGTGGATTCGAAGTTGGGAAAATCGATCCCACTCTTTTTACTAAGAAAGTTAATGGGGAGCTTTTTGTATGCCAACTCTATGTAGATGCCATTATTTTTGGCTCTACTAACCAAGCTTTTAACGATGAATTTTCAAAGCTTATGAATGACAGGTTTGAGATGTCGATGATGGGTGAATTGAGGTTCTTGGATTCGAGATCAAACAACTTAGAGAGGGAACTTTTATTAATCAAGCTAAGTACATCCAAGGCATGCTCAAGAGGTTCAAGATGACGGATCTCAATGGCATTGCGACTCCAATGCAAACAAAGTGTCATCTTGAGCTCAATACCAAGGGTAAAGATGTGGACCAAAAGGTATACTGATCCATGATCGGCTCTCTCCTTTACCTTTGCGCATCTAGGCCCGATATCGTGTTAAGTGTAGGAGTGTGTGCAAGGTACCAAGTGCTCCTAAAGAAAGCTACTTAGTGGCGGTCAAACGAATCTTCAGATATTTGGTTCATTCCCCAAATTTTGGGTTATGGTATCCCAAAGGTTCAAGTTTCTCTCTATGTGGTTACACTGATTCAGATTGGGCTGGTGACAAAGATGATAGAAAGTCAACTTATGGTGCATGTCAATTCTTGGGCAGACCTCTAGTGTGTTGGTCTTCAAAGAAACAAAATTGCATTTCACTCTCAACCGCCGAAGCTGAATATGTCGCTGCTGCAAGTGCTTGTACACAGTTATTATGGATGAGGCAAACTTTAAAGGAATATGGTGTCAATTGTGACAAAGTGCCTCTATTATGTGACAATGAAAGTGCTATCAAAATTGCTTACAATCCCGTGCAGCATACAAGAACAAAACATATTGAGATTCGCAACCATTTCATTCGGGATCATGTTGCTCGTGGCGATATTTCCCTATCCTTTGTGAGCACGAAGAACCAACTTGCTGATATTTTCACGAAGCCTCTTGATGAAGCAAGATTTTGTTATTTGAGGAATGAGCTAAATATCATAGATTCAAGGAGCTTGGCTTGAATACCCTTGCACACTCACTTACTCCTTTCATGTATTTGGTTTAGATGCGGGCATAGACATAGGGGGAGTGTGGTCCTAATTGATTGGGCTAACCCTCCCCCCATAATGCCGAAAGCAAGAAAAATCATTTCCCTTTATATCATTTAGTGATTTGTGGGTTATTGATGAGCATTGGTTTTGAACTCAAGATACATCTTCGCGGTGTCATGCCATGCACTCCAACATGGTGGCTTCGGCCACCACCCTCTTCCTTGAGAAAAGTTGGCTTCTAATGGCTCTGTTTGGTTATTCTTGCTCATTTCTTGTTCTTATGGAAAACACACTCAACTTTGGTTTTTGTTTGATTTGATTCTTGCAAATTTGGGTGTGTAGTACCATCTCAGTTTGTTGCTCTAAACCCAAGCCTTCTTTCCCTCTGTGAACCATATTTTCTTGCACACAAGTACTCTATACACCATCGAGGGGTTTTGCTAGGGTGCTCCGACCTGAATCTGTACTAAACAGAAAATTCAGAGGGGGGCGGACTATCCGCCCCAAGTGGGGGCGGATTATCCGCCCCGGGCGAATTCTGCCTCTTAAGGGTTGGGTTGGGGAGGCCATGCTCAAACAGAGCAGCCAACCCTCCCCCAACCCTAGATCTGCCCCTAGCCGCCGCCGGAGCCTCCGCCCCTCCCCGGAGTCAATTTGACCACCGGATTCTCCGGGCCCTCCCCGGATCTTCTTCACCTTGCCTCCGGGTATCTTCTCCTCCGCGATTTTCCTCCAATGAGTGAGGGTAACTCCCTCATCTCTCTCCTTTTGTATGGGATGCATTTTTTGGTGGAAATATCGTTGTAGAAGATCCTTGGTGTTTTCCTTGCCAGCTAGAATCAGTAGTATTGCAACCTAGTGCCCGATCTGTTTTGCCATGGTAAATCTGGGCCATTCCAGAATTTTTCTGCGGGGGGCAGATTATCCGCCCTTGCCAGGCCTGGAGATTAACATCTGGTCTGGTTTGGTCCTGATTTCTGCAATGCAAATCATTGGATTATGGATTGCTTTTCTACTATTTCTACCTTTTCTCCTGGACTTGTGTGTGTGCTTATCCCCATGCTATCCCTCTCATGCTTTTCACAGGTGGCTCCAAGGCTACTAAGACCTTCTCTCGTCGTCCCCGTGCCCGTTATCTCAAGCCCACTACAGAAGGGACATTCATTGATGAAACAGAAGTCAACAGAGCAGCAAGAGAGGCTGAACGGATGGCTGAGGCAGGAAAGAAAACAAAGAGGACTACATCTCGCAAGGGCAAACAGTCTAGGCCCATCTACAAGGCTATGGACAGTATTCAATATGCCTCCATTCGCCAGACTGATTACTATGATGAGGCTGACATTGATGGTCCCCCAGAGGACTCTATGTTTTGGAATGCCCACTTTCGGGCTATTCATGATGATGTGTATGCCACTCTCAAGCTTCGCCCCATGCACCCCATCAATATGACTGAGGCTCAAGCCAAGGAAAGGCTCCTTGAGGCATTGGATGTGACCAACAAGATGGGACTTCACCACCTTATGACTCTCCAATGAAACTATGATTCCTCCGTGGTGAGGCGGTTTTTCTCGACACTTGTGATTTGCGGTGATGAGCGCCGTACCATGAAGTGGATGACCGGGACAACAATGATTCAGTCGGACTTCCGCATTTTTGGGCAGGTTCTTGGGTACGCTTTCCATGGCCGTGACACTCCTTCTGGCCATCGCATCATTTCCCCATTGAAGCCATCCAAGGACACAGTGCTCGCTCCCTACCTTTCTCCTGATGGTGTTGCTGGTACTTTTGCTGGTCTCTCTCCCTTGTATGCCTCCCTTGTTGGCATATTTAGTGACAACATTTCTCCGAGTGGAGGCAACAATGACAAGATCCGTGGTCACCTGGTTCCTCTCCTTGATTTTGCTCACGAGTGTGCCACCAATTCTAGTTCAGCTACAGGTTACAAACTGGATGTCATGGACTACATATATCATGAGATGACGGATGCTATGATCAACATGCTCTCTATTCCATATGCTCCTTTCATTATGATGCTCATCAAGCATATGTTGCCTCTTAAAGACTTTGGCACTGCTTTGGATGGGGTTCACAAGCCCAAGAAAATCTACAACAAGGCTCACAAGACCCATCACCCTTCCACTACCCCTGAGTCCTTCATGCGTGATGCAGGAGCTAGTGGTCGTCGTTCCGTGGTGTCCCCAATGGCACGCGAGGTTAAAAAGCTCACTTGGTTCCAGCGGCACATCCTTTCCATGGGTATTGACACTCACAAGGGCCAGTATGAGGCGTACCGGAGGGATCATGAGAGGGATCACACTCAGCAGCTTATTCTTCACCATGTTTCAGGTGCCACTGGCCATCCACCTCCTCCCACTGCTCCGGAACCGTATGCTCAGTGGAACACTTTAGGGATCAACTATGGTGAGATAGAGAGTTGCCTATTTCCTCCACCTCCGAGGGCACCCACTCCTCCAGCTGATGACGATGATGATGAGTATGACGAAGAGGAAGGGGATGGGGATGACTATGATGAGGATGAGGAGGTGAGATCTTCTAGGGAGTTAGCATCGCTTTGCTTCCTTTTTGGCGTTTCGATGCCAAAGGGGGTGTAAGATCCCTCCCTTTATAAAGGTAAGGATCCCTGTGATTGCAATGCTAGTCCCTGGATCAATGCTAGCATCCACAATTTAAGATGAAGTACACAGAAACAAAGGTCATTATTACATATCATTCTAGAGACAAACATAGTCTTTTACAAACTCCATGGACATAGGACTAATACAAGAGTTCAAATATAGAATAAGATAAATAAGTCTTCATCTTCATGTGCCACAGACAAGCATGTTGAGTGTAGACTCATAACCCCTAATCATCATCAGAATAACCTGCAACATCACAAGTTACAGCCACAGTGGGTCAATACATTGGAATAGTATTGGCAAGTGATACCTTAGTAAAATTTTAGCATCTAGTTAATACATGAATTTGGCTAAGTGTAGCTTAGGCTTGCTTTTCTCAAAATAGGTTTTACCTATTAGTTGAAAACACTAAGTTTTTCTTTGACAAAAGTTTTTCCCAAGGAAACACCAATATAAATTGATGTACCTTCACCCTTGTTCAACCACAAGTTTTTAACTTAGAAACTGGGATGAGGAGATTCTTGATAGCTTCCATGTCTTGATGCTCAAGTTGTCCAATACCATGGACTTGGCTAAGTACTTAGATTCTTCCATCTGCAGAGGTTGTGCACTTTCCCCACAAGACTTGATTTTCACCAAGACAAGACCTTTCAGAAGCCTTCCCTTAGACCAAATGGACGAGCTCCAAACCTATCATCCCACTACCACTAACTGTCCAAATGGCTAAGTTATTGCAACCTATATGATCCAGGCAGAGCCCATAATGCCATGTGGCTGCACTAGAAGCTTCTTTACATTTGGCATCTCAAATCCCTTTGTTCCTGGGTGGATTTCCACAAGTGAGATACACAAGGTAAACCATAGAAATGGGCCTTGTGTAACCACTCAACACAAACCAATCTTTCCATTCCACCCAGGTATTTCATTCACTTAGTTGTTTTATTAAGCAAAACTTAAGTCCAAAGACTTAGAAATATTTCTCATAGCATGATTATATAGACCACCCTTGGTTACTACTAGCTAGGCTAAGAATGGCAACAACAAGTATCTTAACTTAAAGGAAAATCTAACATTGCTACAACTACTAGGATTTCCCAAGCATAGCATATAGATACTTAGCAAAATAATCATGCAAGCCCTATACAAAACATTTCTAATGCATAGGAAAAATATTGGGATAGAAACATGAAGCACCACTTGCCTTGGTAGTTTGGGGAGTTGCAACAATCTTCACAACCACAATCACTATTAGCACCAAAATCTACACACAAAATAATGGCACCAAAATCACATAACAATTTATACAAACAAAAATATATGAATGCATGCAAAATGCCATGTGATGATTTTCTACATCAAACAAGACAAGTAAACAGTACTGAATCATGAACAAGTCCAAATCAAACCAAATAAACTCTATTTGATCTTTAAATCATTTTACATATAATTTCTATACTCAAATTATGCCTATAAATGTTTCTGCATAAACAACCATTTTTACAGAGGCAAAACATTAAACACATTGCATAAACAGATAGGATTTTCTCTCCTGATTCCAATGATATAAAATTTACAAAATTTGAACATGTGGATCAAAAGTTATGAATTTTACAAGTTTGAAACACAAATAGATCTAAATTCTATTTTTAAATCTAAGCCCTAGCCACGCGGCGCGTTCTGATTGGCTGATACCGTTTCGCACGGATCGATCGATGCGGGCCGTAGGATTTAAGTTACGCTATGCGGCTCAGATCTAAAGAAAACGTTTCGTTAAGTGATCTATCGTACGCGTTAGATCTGGATCTAACGTGTCACATCCCAAGATTTTCCAAATCTTGTAATGTGAAAAATAAATGAATAAAATAAAACTTTGTTTGATTTTCAGGGTGAGAAGAAACTTTTTGAATTCCAATAGGAATCTTCAAACCTATTTGGATCAAATAAAATCCTAAAGGGATTTAAAAAGATAAAACATTTATTAAAGGAAAATAAAAATATTTAGAATTACTACTTTGAAATCTTCTTATAAAAAGATTTAGCTTCCAAAAGAAAAGGAAGGATTTTTTAATAAGAAATTATTTTACAAAGCCAAATTAAAACCTGGCCTAGTCTTTAAAAACAAAATATTTCTATTTGGAAAAATTAGTAAAAGTTTATTTAAACAAATTAATAAGGATTTAGTATCCAAGTTTTATTAATAAAGGTTTTACTATTTCCAAAACATCAAAACTTATTTATTTATTAAAAATAAGTTTTCCAAGTATTTTATATTCCCAAATAAAACCTCTGATTTGGTTTTGAAAATAATTAGATTTCAAAAGGAGTATTTAAATAAAACAAATCCTATTTGATTTAATAACAATGGTCTATTTATTTAATTAATAATGGACCTAAAATAAAAATATTATTTTGATCTTGGATATTGGTTTATGTTGCTGAACAGAACCAAATTCAAAGTTGCAAAGTATGGTGATTGTTTGAATTGATTTGAGTATGGTTTGGTTGTTTGAATTTCAAAACAGAAATTAGAAATAGAAAAAGAAAAGGTTTCAGAATAGGAAAAAAATAGGATCTGGTCGACCCAACCCAGCAGCACAATAAGGCCCAGTACCAGCCCACTCCCACTCTCCCACGGCGAAACGTTTTTCACTTAGAACCGCACCCGCGCAATCGCTGACTGGTGGCCCTCTTCTCCCTTCCACCTTCTCGCTGACAGCAAGGCCCCACAGCACTGTCATCGTTCCCACCCGCGCGACTTCTTCTCCCCAAACCTCGTCGCCGTTTCTGTCGTTTGAATGCGCGCTTGATTCCTCCTTAACCACGCATTGATTCACCCCGTGACTGCGTGCACTTAAGCGCCTCTCCTCCCTCTGTCATTCCCCTCAAACGCCAACTCCACATCGCCACCAGGCTGCTCGGAATCATCTCCAAACCGCCGCTACTCCGACGAGCTTCCTTCTCCAATTCCAGCCGAGCCTCGCCACCCCTTACCTCCCCGACCAAGCTCACACCTTCCCCACATCCTGGCGCATCTGTCCGTGCCTCTCATTTAACTGCGGGCGCCCCAGAACGCCATCTTCGACAAGCTTCGAGCGCCGCCGTGTCTGTTTACTTCTCCGGCGAAGTCTCCTGGTAAGTCCAGACCACCCCGCGCCTTCTCATTCACGCACGCGTCATCTCCTTGATCGTACGCATCTAACCATGCTTCTTGTTTGCCCTCTCGTGACCCGTAGCACCGTCCTCGACCTCGACCGCGTGCAACCGTCGCCAGACCTAACTCCGGCGAGGAATTGCTGCAGACCCAGTGCGCCCCTTGCCAGGACGACTCCAAGTTGAGCTTCGGCGTCGCCCTGCGATCACTGTAAGCATCTCCCCACCTTTCCTTGCTTCCTGTTTCGCCAGCGCCACCACCATCTGACCGCACCGCCGCTCGCCGTTGACCTTGTGCCGCCAGTTCTTGGCTAGTGGATAGGAGCCGTTCGATTTAGATCGAAGAGACGCGATAGAATCACTTAATAGTGAAAGGGTACGTGTCCTGCGCCGTGCGATCTACCTAGATCCAACGCACCGCAGAGCCCGATCCGGCCGAACCGGTACCAGCGAATAGCGTTGCGACGCGTGGCCAGGTTTTCGATTTAAAAACAGATTTGAATTGCAAATTGAAACTCTTGTAACTTTTGATCCACACGTCCAAAAAATTACAAACTTTATATCGTTGGAATCAGTGGAACAAGCCCTAGCCAACCATGCAGTTTGTTTAGTAAATAGTATCTGTTAGATTGGTTGTTTTTGCAGAAACATTTGTATGCTTGTTTAGATTAGAAAAATTGTTCAAAAATGTTTTTAGGGTTAAAACCTTTGCAAATTAGTTTGTGGTGAACTTACTGACCCTAGGAACCAACCCTTGGTTTTGAAAATGGATTTGGAAAAGTTTAGGATGGATTAATTGGTTTAGCCCATTTCTAGCCAAATAAAATTATTGGTTTTGTTAAGAAAATGTTTTTGGAAAGAAAAACTTTGGAAAAATGATTTGGATCAAACCTACTGACCCTAAACACCAAGTTTTGAGAAACAACAACTTATTGGTGAACAACATAAAGTTGTTGCTTTTGATAAAAATGTTTTCCACCACATAAAATAATGAAATGATTTAAAAATGGTTTGTGGACAAAACACTTTTGCAAATGACTTTGCCACTTTGGAAAATGACCACCTTGAGCCTTACAAAGTTTAGAGCCTAGTGGAAACCATCTTTGCAAATAAAACTATTTTTTTTTGCATGCTTGCATGCATGACTTAGATCCCATTGTTTTATGTGTGTGAATTGTTTGATTGATTATTGGTTTGGAATGCTAGTTGATATTGTGTTTGCTTGATTGATTGTAGTGAAGTTAGAAAAAGTGTGAGACTAGCAAGATCAAGAAGTGAACCACCATTCCCTACCAAAAGAAAGGCAAGTGACACTATCATCTAAAGTCCTACTATTTTCATTATACTTAGTGGATTTTGAAAACATGCATGAAAAGAATTTCAATACTTATGCTATGCTAAATCCTTATAGGATTCCCTATACATTCCTTAGTGAAAACAATGTAGTTGTTACATGCTTAGCCATGCTATACTTTGAAAAGAGATACATGTTGAGATTTTATGAAGTTGAGAAAAGGACTTGTGTTTTTATATAATAAAACAAGGACTCAATGAACCACCTGGGTGGCCAAGGATACTTTGAGTTTTGGAGAAGGTGGCAACAAAAGGAACCATGTCTATGGCAATCTCTTTGTGGTGTGCTCCAAGGAAACCACCCAGGAAACTTAGAGATTGAACATGTTTCTCCAATTGTGGCTTTCGTGTGCAACCACATGCTATTTATGGCTCTGGCTTAGTCAACTACATTGGGAAGACCCATGCATTGTCTTCAGGCTACTGGACATGAGGACCTGGAATCCTACATGGGTACTTGAAGACAAGCTAGCAATGGTGTATGGGAGGACCCTCTGGAAAGACTTCGTCACATTCTCAATCTGCCGGTACTCCATCTTGGTGAGCACTAATCCAGTGGACACTGGTGGCAAAAGGATGGGATTGTGACATGTGGGTAAAGTGTACTACTTCTGCAGAAGATAATAAAATCTAAGTACTTAGCCGTGTCCCCGGTTATGGACAATACTGAGAAACTAAAGTTTGAAGCTATGGGAAATCTCGACATTCTAATTTCTAAAAGAAAACTTATAAAACTTGATGCACTCGGGGTTACCAAGGAGCTCAAGAGATTTTGATAAAACTTGATGCACTTGGGGGTACCAAGTAGCTCAAGGGATTTTTGACAAGGACTTGAACACTTGGGGTTACCAAGGAGTTCAAGGGATTTTGAAAAAGAGATTTGACAAAGGACCAAAACCATTTTGAAAAGATAGGATAAAATATTTCTTTATGCAAATGAGCCTAAAACTCTACTTAGCCAAATATGCATGTAATGTTAGGATCCATTTATGTTCCACATAGTAGTGAAGCTTGCCAATACAATTCAAATGTATTGACCCTTGTGGCTGTAGCTTGTAATGTTGCAGGTTTGATTGTTTTAGAGAAGATTGATTGATTGATTAGGATTACAAAGTCTACAACCAACATCTGCCTGTGGAACTTTGAAGATGAAGGACCCCATAACTATAGTTATTCCGCTGCAATGTAATGTAATAGCCAAATGAGCTATGTAAGATGTAATAAACTTATGTTATTCCTGGTTATAAAGTTATATTATGACCTTTGTTTCTTGATATTACATCTTAACTGTGGATGCTAGCTATTGATCCAGGGACTAGCATTGTAAACACAGGGGACTCCACCTTATATTGTTTAAAGGTTGGGACACTCCCTCTACATAACGGCTGTGGACCAAGCGACCAAAGTCTGGCAGCGCTAGCGGCGGCGAGTGGTGGCGGCAGCTCTGTCAGAGACGTTGCCGACGGTTTAGGTCGCGCGGGAGAGGGAGAGATAGCTCACCGAGTTTGCCGTGCGTTGCTGATGCTCAAGGTGTGCTTGGATGACGAAGGGGCGCTCGAGGTTGACGGGTATTGCTCGCCGGAGTCGCTTCTGTCGTCGAGCGTGTGCTGCTGAAGACGGTGGCGATGCTACGGGTCGCGCTAAGGCACGAGAAAGGTTGCGTTAGATGCGTGCAGATGAGGCGAGTGTGTGGGTATGAATGAGAGGGAGAGGCGCGGTCAGTACAAACCAGGAGAGGTCGCCGGAGTTGCGTTGAGCTTTGGTTGCTTCCAGAGGTGGACGATGACGATGCTCTAGGACGATACAAAGCAAAAGAAATGCATGAGCAGATGCGCAAGGACGCACTGATCACGCTTGTATGAATCAGAGACAGGGGGGCGGACGATGCTTACCGGAATCACACGCCGGTGTGGCTCGGTACTGCGGCGGTGCAAGTGAGAGTGTGGGCAGCCTGGTGGCGGAGTGGGGGCGCTGGGTGAGGGGAAATGGTTGCAGAGGGGTGGGGTTTAAATAGCCGGAGCAGGGGCGAGAATCACGCACGGCATCAATGGAATTTAAGCGCATTTTCATCGGGGAGGAAACGGCCGCGGCGGCGCTGGTCGCAGGCGTGATTTGGGGACGACGAGGTGACGTGGCTGCGGGGCCCAGTGGTCAGCGAGGGGGTAGGTTCTGCGCGGGTGGGGAAAGGCAGAGAGAGGAGTGGCCCGGGTGGGCTGCTTTGGCTAATGGGCTGAAAAGCTGGCGCCAGGCCCAGTTCTGTTTTCTATTCTCTTTTCTTTTTCTAAATCGATTTTCAGGAATCCTTTTCAAACAAATTCAAAAGCATTTGAATTCCAAACTTTTCTGGATTTTTGTAAAGTGTAAACTTCATATTTTGGGCATAAAATTTTGCTGTCTCATTAGACTTGCTTGGTCCTTTTGAAAATTCAAAATAAACAGTGCCTTAGCACATGATTTGATAAATATTTGAAAATGGTTTTAATACCAAAATTTGTTTTGGAAAATTTTGTCCAAGCTTGGAACTCATCAAACAAACCTTTGAACACACAACAATGGTTTTTAAAACAAATATTCTCTCACTAGAGAGTAGCATTGAATCAATGCTTGTTTACATAAAATAACGAGTACCCAAATGCTTCTGTTTTTGTAATGACTTTGAAATTGAACCCTAAATGATCATGAATGCATGGATGATATGCAAAGCTTTGAAAACATGATTTTAGGTATGTTATAGGGGGAGAAGTAGTTCTATTAGGTCTCGTGGATTTGCAAGGGTCAGGTGCAAGTACTTGTCTTTTAGTCGTTTTATTTGCTTGCTTGTGCCATTTTAGCGTGAACTTATTTGCTATTTGTGCTTGGATTATGTAAGACTGTCGTGATCTACTCTGTTTGGTCTTCTGGAATCCCGGATTTATATTGTGGGTCTAATCTCATGGAATTCTGGATTTATCTATCGAGTCTGTTTGATGGCATAATGGAATCATGGGATTATCTAATGTATGCATCAATATTGTGGGATGTGCTTAGAGTCTAACAATCTCATTATTTTCTTTGGCTATAATCACATCCCGGTGGTATGACCTTGTTTCCCAACCCACCTTGTTTCAGTTATCTTTGCTATGAAAGTTGTGTTCTCTCTAGTGTGTGTATTTGTATTCAAATGCAAATTGTAAATATGCACACATCTAGGGGGAGCCTCTTTCATTTTTGTTAAGGTGGCGCTAGCCGGTTTCATTGCAAATCCTAGTATTGTCATATAACACCAAAAAGGGGGAGATTGAAAGAACATTTCATAATCCCTAGTGTTTTGTGTGTTAGATAACAATATCAAGGATTATTTAATGTGTGTTGAAGTGTTGCAGCTCTCTCTAAGGATAAAAGGAAAAGGAATCTGCCTTTGGGGGGCGGATAATCCGTCCCCACTAGGGGCGGATAATCCGCCCCACCCTTTTCCTAGATAGGCGCAAGCCCCAGAAGGGCGGCAGAGTTTCGGCCAGATTTTCCGGCACCGCCGGATAATCCGCCCCTCAAGGGGGCCGGATAATCCGCCCCTCATGTTCACTGCCAAGGCGCAAGCCCTAGAGGGGGGGGGGGGGGCGGAGTTTCAGTCGGACTTTCCGGCCACGCCAGATAATCCGCCCCCCTAAGGTCTTCATCAAGTTCAGCATGCGCTAGCCCTAGAGAGGGGGCGGAATTTGTCCCCGGAATATCCGCCCTGGGGGCGGAGTTTTCCTTGGGGGCGGATAGTCTGCCCCTAGTGGGGGCGCATAATCCGCCCCCAAACTTGTTCAACGGCCAGATCTGTGCAGGGGATATTTAAGCCAGCCTCCCCCTCCTGCCAGATCTCTTGGTTCATTCGAAAAAGTCAAGATCTGATCTGCAACCTTCATCCAAGAGAGCTCCACCTATATCCACCCAAAGGCCCCGTCCCTTGGGGAATCGAAGGAGGAGAACTCGATCTTCATCATCAGCAATCAGGCGCTTCATCTCCTCTCCATTCATTTGGAGAATCACCGATCTAGTATTTATTGCAAATACCTAGATCCTTGTTTTGTTTATGTTGATATACCTTGTTCTTGTGACAGCTTGTTCTCATCTCGGGAGCCCCCAATTCAGTTGTGGGTGTGTGTGCCCCGGTAGCATTGTAAAGGCACTGGTTCCCGCCTCGAAGGGTACCAATAGTGGAGAAGGTGGATCAGGCCTTTAGTGGCGAGATCCATCGGAGAATAGGGTGAGGCCTATTGTGGCGTGGTGGTCTTAGAACCTCCCACCCCTCCAACACAGATATACTTCCCTTAACAAGGAAGGAACTGTGGTAAAACAAATCCCTGTGTATCCACGTGATCCACTACGGTTTCCTCGCTCCTCTCTTTACGTGCTTGGTAGCTAGGGTTGCATATAGGGAAATTCTCGTAGTTACATATTTAGAGAATTTACTTTGTGTTAAGCCTAAAATTGAAAAAGAACTAAAAATTGGGTGGCACCTATTCACCCACCTCTAGGTGCCCATACGATCCATTTCAGCGTTTATAAAGTGCATCACATTACTTATGCATAAGAGCATATTGATTCTTTAAGCATTAGTCCTTATCGGACCAATGATGCTGATTTCAGATTTTGGATCTTATACTGACTTGAAGACCGTGAGTGCATAATCTTGCAATCACAAAAGGCAAGTTCACACTTGCTCATGTCCTTTGGTTATTTTTTGTAAAGTATTTTACAAATCCAGTGTTGTCATCACCTGCATTTGAAAAAGGTCAGAAAACACTATTTTCATAATAATATGATTGTAGGTTATTTACCATGAGGTAATAACCTACTATGAAAGTTCCGGCGGTAAAGGAACATATTATCTAGGACTTAACAACCAATGTCGCCAGTGATTCTAGCACCGTATATTATGCGTTAACCATGAGATTTGGAATGGGACAGAGAAGTCAGCTGTATCCTTTTCCTCTAGTATGGAGGCAAGACGACCTTAACGTGATGTTGTGATTCCTTGTGCGGATCCAACATATGGGTGGGCACCCTTACGCCCCACACTTTTGGTGTCTAGATTATCCATGAATGGTGTTTAGGGATATAGTCCATGTAAATGGTACTATTCCGGGCATCACCGAGTCATAGAGTCTTCGGGAAATCATCAGGGTTTTAGCCTGCCCGAAAGGGGGATTAATGAAGGTGAGCCCGCCTGAAGGATCATGCAGACATATGAGGTCGCGGAGAGGGTAGTGATTGGCTTGGACCAACTACTGGGCCCCACAACATGGAATTGTGGACAGGTAAGCTGCCTGGTTGTGCAACAAGGAGTTGATCTCTCATGGGTAAAGTAAAGCACCTCTGCAGAGTGTAAGAACTGTAACTTGTTACTCCATGTTCCGGTAAGGAGCTGCGAACGTGGCAGGAAAGGAACTCCATGAAAGTTCTGGTAAACCCGTGAAGGCTGACAGACATAGCTTTCAGAATAAAAGCAACCTTTGAAGAAATGTTTTCAAAAACTTGCATTGCCTACGACCTATGGTCTGTGGCTATAGTTATAGTGCATCAAACACTCCTTTTCTAGTGAACTTGTTGAGTACGCTCGTACTCAAAGTATCTTCGTAACCCTTGCTAGATTCTGAAGCGAATACAGACAATATATACATCAAGTTATGCTCCAGGAATCATCATCCAGAGCTAAAGCTCTTCCACGAAGACAAGGAAGTCAACATGTACCTCAAATCAAGTGAAGATGAAGTTTCTGATTAAAATAGGAATATACTCTCTAGCGAAAGAACCTATTTCTGTAGTGCGTTGCAATAGCAGCAATGCCAACCCCTTAGTTGAAATACTAGTCTTAAAAGTATAGTAGTTGGCGCATTATTTGTTTTTGATTATTCTTTGTAAGAAGTTATTTCTCTCTATTTAAACCAAGAGTATTCTCTGGATCTTGTGTATAGAGTGAGTTGTAACCTTTAGACATGTATTGGCCCATTGTTTTTCTGTTGTACCATTCTGAGGGATGTAATACTAGTGAATGGTGTTTCATTAGTGTTATGTCAACGACTATAGTGTACTACATCATGCAGTGGTATGCTGGGTCACCGCAGAAACTACACCATGTCACATGATGATTAGACTTGGTGTAGTGGATTT
Organism: Avena sativa; assembly: GCA_916181665.1. Taxonomy (NCBI): domain Eukaryota; kingdom Viridiplantae; phylum Streptophyta; class Magnoliopsida; order Poales; family Poaceae; genus Avena; species Avena sativa. The sequence continues at coordinate 176,064,266 of OV702284.1, read as the reverse complement.
GGTTCATGTGATCACTAAAACAATGTGAGAGGTATTGTTTTAAGTGGGAGTTCAACAGAAATATGATTAAAAGTTGAACACTATTTATCATAAATTAAATCAAAGTGAATTTGCATAGTTGTTGTAGTCATTGGCACCCGTTCACCACCTTACGCTTAGTTATAATTGAGATAATAGAACTATAGAATTCTGGTTAGTTACTTTACAAACTGGTATCGTATTGTTTTGAAGTGTTAATCTAAAGTTTAGAAGTCCTATTGCAAACTTTTAGTAAGTTCTGGTTACTCCGTGAAGTTTAATAATTGGTATTAAATCAAGAGTAACAATTCCAATTTTAGTATATAAGTATCATGTTGTCTCCATGATTCTTGATATTCAAAAGATTGTTTTAATATCAAGGTTATCTAAGAGATAAAAGAGTTGTTTTAGAAACCATCATGTGTGGAAGATATTGTGATATCTGAAACGATGTTTTGGTTGCAACATGATAGAGTACAATATGGAAAAATTTATGTTCTCATATTTGATGAGAATTTGCAAAAGGTTGGCTTGAATCGTCATACGAAACAACACAATTCATGAACTGCAATGGCTTAAGTAATTAGCAATAGAATATGTGATGATGTTCATCGAGAACAAATAAAGTGTTGATGTGTTTCTCGTTCACATCAAAGCTTGCCTTCAAGATTTGTTTTATCAGGTATTATAAGAACAAAAGGGTTGTTCAAATAATTGTCATAATCCATAAAAGATGGATGATTTACAAATCTTGTTGGATAAATCACATCCATAAAACTAGTGCTAAAATGTCGAAAGACAATTGATAGAAAAGATCACTTAGGAAGTGACATCGCCGTTTAAATTATATTGGAAAGAAAACATGAAAAAACTCCATGTGGATGGAATTTTGGAGTCTTTTGATTTTTGATCAAATGACGCTTGTGAAACTTTCCTAAAGATAACTAAAACTCCGTTCATAGGCCAAAAGTGAATGAATGACTAGCTTATTGGAACTTGTACATATTATTGTGTGAAGCCCATCATGTGTAGTCGAGAGCGATGGATTTCAACTTCATGTGCTTCCTCCGAAAATGTGAGTGAATATATGAATATTTGCTTTATAAGGATTAAGTATGAAACATTTGAAAAAGTTAAAAGACTTTCAAGATGAAGTGAAAAATCATTGTAACAAGAAAATAAAGAGTTTATGATAGGATCATAAAGGAAGATATTTGAGTTAAAAAGTTTAGTAAAACACTTAAGATTTGAGGAATCGTTCGATGGATTTGCGTTTCCCGAAACACCATATGAGTATGGAGTGTTCACAATATGTAATAAAACCTTGTTTGACATGGTAATATCAAAGGTGTGTGAGTTATAAAACTGCCATTTTATTTCAAAGATTAAATCTTTAGGGACTACCGCTTTTACACTAAAAAGAGCTCTGTCATGATCCATTGAAATGACACCATATGAGTTATGGTTTGGGGTAAAACGAAAGTTGTCCTTTCTTAAACATTGGTATGCTATGTTTACAACCAAAATCGGATGAGCATGTCTTTGTAGGTTATTTTGGATAACTGTTGAGTATTCCTCCATAATACCGAAGACAAAAGTGTTTATCGCTTAGAACATCGAGTTTCTTAAGAAGGAATTTTTCGTGAAATGTTAAGTGGGAGGACAATAGGACTTTGATAAGGTTAAAAGAACCTTAGCTATATGTTTTGAGTTGCGCAACACCGGAAAGCTTCTCGGAGGCAGCAACAATGCTCATGGCTCACGTGTCTCAAAGGTTGTGGTCATGGAGGTCTAAAGTTCCTATTGAACCAAGTAGGTCGGGTAAAACAATCAAATACTAAGATTTGAGAGTTAGATTATTATTTGACAATGATGAACCGACTACATGCAAAGAAGCGATGATGGGCCCTGACTCCGTCGAATGGCTTGAAGCCATAAAATCCATGATAGTTCCATACACGAGAAATCAAGCTTTGAACTTGAAAGACCCTCTGGAAAGGTGTAAGACCTTACAGTCGTGTTTGGATTTGTAAAGAAATAGACATGGATGTTTCACATCTATGAAATAGTCGACATGTCGAGAAAGAGTTCACGACAATGTTCAAGCAGTTGACTATGACAAGATTTGATCTCTCATAGCGATATTTAGTCTAGACGGATTAATGTAGCAACCACTACACATAATTTTGTTATGTGGTAGTTTAATAAACAAGACACGTTCTTCTAATAGAATGGTTACCTAGGACGTGTACATGACATGGTCCAAAGGGTTTTGTTAATTCAAATGATGCTAAAAGCGTATGCAAACCTCAATGGTTGAAGTAAGCATCGAGGAGTTGGAATCTTCAACGTGATGAAATTATTAAAGGGTTTAATTTCATCGGAGATGATGAAGATGCTTGCATTTTCAAGAAATTAAGTGGGAGCGCTAAGACATATTTCTGAAGGGAATATGCTCGAGAGGCAATAGTAAAGTGGTTATTATCGTATTCCTTGTTTATGATAAATGTTTATTTTACATGCTATAATTGTATTAATACGGAAACGTTAATACATGTGTGTTTAATAAACAAAATAAAGTTCCTAGTTATGCCTCTCTTATAAACTAGCTCGTTGATTAACAAGATGATCAAAGGTTTCCTGATCATGGACATTGGATGTTGTTAATAACAAGGTCACAACATTATTGGAATGGTGTGATGAACACTCATCCGAAGTATAGCATTACGATCAAGGTCATTGTGTTTATATTGCTATAACATCATACGAAGTTATCTTAGTCCTTAGACCATGAGATCATGTCAATCACTAACACCGGAAGAGTATCTTGATAACATCAAACGTCACACCGTAACAGGGTGACTATAAAGATGGGTTTAGTTCTATGAAGGTGTTATGTTGAGACTCATGGATCAAGAGTGGAATTTTTCCATCCTGATGACGGAGAGATATACTCTGTGCCCTCTTGGTGATATCACATAAATTAGCTTGCAAGCAAGTGATTTGATCACTAGAATGTTATATCACGGGAATGAGAAAAGAGTACATGTCGATAACGAGATCAAACTAGGTATGGGGATACCAATGATCGAATCTCGGACATGTAATATATCGCGAGACAAAGGGATTGAGTTACATGCGTATAAGGTTCACACGATCACAGAAGTCATCGTTGAATATGTGGGAGTCAGTACGGATCTCCAGGTCCCGCTGTTGATTATTGATCGGAGAGGGGTCTTGATCATGTATACATTATTCACGAACCATAGGGTGACACACTTAAGGGATACTGACACCATTTGGAGCAAATAATATGCCAGAGAAAGAAAAAGGAAAGCGCAGGAATTTATTTCACTAGACACCGAAACTGTTTCGGTTGAAATTGCTGAAACTGGTTCTGCATGTGAAATTGAATACTAGCAAGGGGTTTTATGTGAATGTTTTTTAGTTAAAGTAATTAACAAAATTATGAATAAATAAATAAAAGAGTTTTATTTAAATGAGAGCTTGCATTAAATTTGGTGGAAATTTAATGCATGTGAGTGGATTTTTGAGTGGAGGCTCTTTTATGGGAGTGGAGGCTTTTCATTTTGAGTGGGAGCTCCACCCACATGAATGTGGAAGAGGTGGGGGCAGCCACCATGGCTGGGCGCCATGCCCCTTGGGGTGCCCCCCTCTCCCTATAAAGGCCCCCCTCTCCTCCTCTCAAAGCAAACCTCCTCGCGAAGGATATATCTCCCCCTTTAGAATTCGCCATGGTCTCCGATCATCGAGATACATGTTCCCGGTGGCTTTTTCAGGAAGGATTTGTTGCTTCCGCTGCTTCGCTGGAGAGAGGGCGCGGAGGTTGTCGGGGTACCCGGACATGTGTGCGATCACGGATGCACCACTGCTTTGCGGTGCTGGACGTGATGGTGCTGGACCGGCTGGACCAGATGGACTTCATCACGATCTTGAGGTCGGCAAGCGTTTGACTACATCATCCACGAGTACAACCTCGTTAACGCTATACGGTCTTCGAGGGTATGTATTCTATGGATGTATATCCACCCGTTGCTTGTATCTAGTAGATAGATCTTGGTGCTTTGTTCCCATCGTAGGAATTTTTTTGTTTTCTATGCTGCGAACCCTTCAGTGGTATCAGAGCCGGATATATGCGTAGATACTTTGCATGGGTAGTACACATATGAGTATGTGGGCGATGATGATCATTTTATTGCTTCTTAGTTGTACTTTGGATATTGGTGGCATAGTGGGATGAAGCGGCCCAGACAAACTTTACATGTCCTCGCACATGAGACCTGTTCCACGCTTGACATGCAACTAGTTTTGCATAAGTGGCTAGCGGGTGTCTGTCTCTCCTACTATAGTCAATATCTAATTTGCAACGAGTTGTCAACAATTTGGTTATCCTCGTTGTGGTTCATGTTCGTAGGTAAGAACGGTTCTATCTTTGAAATCCCCCTAAGCCACGTAAAACTTGCAATGGATAAATTAGAGGCGTCTAGTTTAGATTGTTGCTGGGCTAGTGTAATGATATGGTGATGTTGTAAGTAGAAGTATAAGTCGATAATCTTACAACACACATAACGTGTAAGTTCCATAGACCTTGCCCTTACACATAGAACCATGATGGCGATCATACCATGATGCACATGATGGAGTTCAAGTGAAGAACCATATCATTTCACTTATTAACATGTGATGTTTGATTGCATCTTATATTGCTTGTTTGGCGTTTTATTAGCATAATAAGATGATCCCTGATTTAGATATCAAGATAAGAATGTGTTCTTCCTTAAGTATGCACCGATTATGTTTCGTCGCTTCAAGACATCACGTGATGATCAGGTGTACTTGAATCCACGAGCATATCTCGGGTGTAAGACAGTTACACACGCGGATACTAAGGTTCTTACTTGGCGAGCCTAGCATGTACAGACATGGCCTCGGAACACGGACCAAAAGGTTAAGTGTAACATCCCAGGACTAGCACCTAGAATTATAGAGGATGCAGGTGTGTGCATTGCATTCATGCATCAGAAAATCCGGGGAATTTTCGCGCAAAACAAAAGGAGCTATAGAGGAATCGAGGTCTCTCTTGTTCTGATGGAAACATCAGAACATGTGCGATGGATTTCTACATGACCCCTACTATACTTTTGTGTTGGAGGGGAAGACAATTCAAAATTTGAATATTTAATTAATAAATTTGAATACAAGAAGGATTTGAAATAAAATAGTAAATGGAAATTGAATTGTATTAGGAAATAAGAGATGAACTTTATTTATAAATAAGATACAAGAGTTACAAATATCCAATTAGAAAAGATAATTGAAATTTAAATACAAAACGAAAAAGAATTACAACAACAATAAGAATGGAATTCATATTTTTTTAAACAAGATATAAATATTACAAGAATTTAGATTACAAGTAGAAAGAAAATTTAACTTTATTAATATTATACAATATTGCATTGTCTTTCCAAATGAACCATAAAAGAAAAGGAAAACAAGTAATTTTATTAAATAAAGTACAATAATACAATGTCTTTACAATAATCAAACAGAAAAGAAATTACATTGATTGATAAAAAAGAAAACCTAAAGTATTTTCCTATATTATTTCTTGAACCTTCTTTTCTTCTTATCCTTCTGTACCTGCAAAAAAACTCAAAAGAAAACAAAGTTCTAGAAATGGAAAACAGAGATTATGTGGGGTTATGCTACTCTCAGATTAGGCAATGAAGTGCATTGCAAAACTCATCATTGAGTAACTGATAAAAAGGGGCCAAAGTGTGTGATCTGTTCTTATTCCAAAAAGGGCCTCAGTCTATGCATCACATGCATGGGGCAAGTTTCACCAAACTAGTAACAGGTAAAAGGAAAATCACTAATTCCAGAAAAATATCTAGTGTACTTGATATGATCCACATGATGGATGAAGCAGGCAAGTAGCTCACACAACACATGCATGGCATGTGTTGTCACTACCAAAGTAAGTGGTATAACAGTGCAAAGGTAGCAGAAGGGAACTTCCAGGGGCTGTTCTCACATATCAAACCATTCTAGCTGAAACTACACCTCTCTCTCCCTGTAGTAAAGTGTATCAAGAACACTTCTCTGAGCAAGACAAGAACACATACTTATCTATCATCAGAGCCACCCACTGGATAATAACCACACAGATTATTCCACCATCTCACCACATCTATAATTCTGGTTGCTCACTGGAGCCATCCAAGAACTAGGAGGGGCAAGTATACCAGAAGAAAAAACCATAGCAAATCCAATAGATCAAGTCAGGAACTAGGAGAAGAGGGATGTATCAGCAGTTGAATCACAAGCTTACCAGGACATCAACAACATCATTAGGACAAGTTTCCAAGAGCAACCACAGCTTCAGAACCACAGGTTATCCATTTAAGATCATGCCTTTATATCTGATCTTACTATTGCATCCTAGAAAATGGATGGGGTGATAGAAAATCCTCAGACCTGTACTCAAGTGGAGTACCAGATCATCACTGGATAATTTTCATAAGCAAGAAATAAATAATTTATCCAAGCATCATCAAATCCTCAGCCTATGCATCATGTGCTGAGCCAAGAAATTAAGCACTTGTCCATTTCTATCAGTATATCAAGACAACTTTTAGTATCTGTTCTTATCATATTGTTTAGAGCATGAGGTTGGAAAGAGAGAGCTCTCAGACTAGGTAGAAGTGCTACTCCAATATCATCCTAGAGCTAAGATCAATGCAAGAGAAAGAATCTGCATTTTTAGCCACCAAATTAGCTTCAGCCTTTGGCATCACAAGCTAAGTTTCTCTCTTGTTTATATCAACATCAATTACACTACTGTAATTATTCTCGGTAGCAAGCCATGCTACATGGGCTACTATTGTGCACTCTCCAAGGTTGGAGGCACCACAGTAGCAGCCCAAGGTCAGCTAAAGCCACCAGAAGGATCCTTACATATTAACTAGCTCACAAGTTATCCAAACACAACAAGATCCTATAATCTTCCCAAAAGCTAATCCAGGAATCAATTATGCCTAATCATTCTGTGTTCCTATGCATAGGAACTAAATTCTTTCTCAATATATCCAGCAAGCAAAGTCAGTTTAACATTAGCTGATCATTGCTAGAGATCATCCAAGGATGCACTATACCATAATAACAGTAATTATGCTAGCCTTTCAACTTTAAATTCCAAGTAAATTTGTCCTCATTCCACAGCTGCTTGAGACCAGCATCATAAGCATTAATTCCATATGAATATCTTTAATTATTTAAGGAGCAAATCATCTTACCTAAGTTATATTGTGCACACTCCTATTTGGAGGCACCACAAATATAACTAAGTCATGAGAAGCCACTAACATACCTCAAACAGATAGTAATCATTTTCCTAATTATATAATCAGGAATCATTTTAACACTATCTGTCAACATAGATAGCTAAGTTTAGTCCAATATAGACTCCAGATCATTATTTAACCAAAGGTCCAATAACTCAAAGCCTAGCATATTATCATACTAACCAGGTCCCAATTCAACCATATTCTTTTAGCAAAACCATTAATTTTCTGATCAAAGTAACAGCCAAAGGTAGCTATACAAGCAACAATTACAGAATAGTGGTACTGTGAAAGCAAGATACTTGCACCAGACTTTAGATAAGAGGGTAACAATAACCACAAGCTAGACAATCTAATTCATCAACATAATATCCTCCCCCTAATAGATAATTAGGGTGATAGCTTGCACAGTCACATGTATTTGATCCATCTGCTAATTAGCAGAGAACAATTCAAAGAAGATCATATTATTATCACACCTAGGATAGAGCATCGATGCTACTTAGGATGCTTTCACCATCATAGAAAGAAATCCAGAAAGGAATCAAGTGAGAAAAAGAAAGAAGATTCCCCACTTACCCGTGGTCCTCGCTGGAGTTTGGAGAGGAAGCAGACCGGCGGGGTGGTCGTAGTAGCAACAACGGTGGCACAGCGGCACATGCGACACCTGAGTCTGCGTCGAGCTGCAACCTACGACCTGCGCCAAGCTACACCAACCCAACAACACACACCATCTTCACCAACCTCAATCCACCACCAGGACAACATCAAACCATCACTGGAGCTCGGCGAAGCCAGGATACCGAAACCCTAGATGCACAGAAAATGTAAGAGGCGAGCTCGAGAGGGCTTTAAGAATAATTCCAATTGGAGGGCCAGGTCGGCCTCTGGGAGGCAAAGCCCCGGAGACCATCGGCGGCGACCACAACGGCCTGCCTCGCCGGAATCGGGCGGGCGACGACATTGGCGTCGCCAGCAACCAGGAGGGGAAAGAAACGAGGATGTGAGATGTGTGAGAGAGTGGTGGGATGGCTGGGCCGGGGTGGGTTTGACCCTAAGCCAGTTGGGCCAAGTTGGGTCCAAATGGGCCCGTTGTCAAGCCTGGCCCAATTCCAAAGGAAAAATAAGAAAAAAATACATAAATCACTAAATGACCAAACTACCCCTGAACATATATACCCTAGAAAAATATAGAAAAATCTCAAAAATACATATGATATGTCAAAATGACCACAAGAATAATATATACATAGAAAATTATAATCTTACTTGTTAATATAAATAAAATGTAGATAAATATTAACACCATTACATCCTAAGAGAAATTTCATAAAAATAAGGAAAAATCCTAAAAATGAATAAAAATCATTTTTATGTATAAAAATAAATCTACTATTTTATAAAAATAATAACTTATTTTTTTATAAAAATTTTTAAAGTAATATTCAAAGACAATTGATCCTTTATGGAATTTTATAAATATAAAAATAATACTTAAAAATAAAATAAAAATCATTTTCAAAGTCTTGAATAAATCTATTACACTAGAAAAATACTAAATATATTAGTAGAAAAGTTTTTAATATTTTAAAATAATAAATCCTTATCCAATATATATTTTTGAAAATTCTTAAGAACATTTCTTAAGTAAGAAATAATTATTTTTCTTTAGAAATATTAATACCCTAAAATCAAATTACTAAAGTTCTAAGCCAGAACTAAGGTTTATAATAAAACTTAAGTGTAAATTATTAACTTTATAATATATTTTCAAACTTTAAATAAAGATTTAAAACCACAACCTTCAAAATAAGTTTATAAGCATTCACTAAAATATAAAGTGAATAATTCCACACCTCATTTATACCTATCATAAATCTAAAACTTAGGAATAATTAAAATATATTACATCTTAAGTTTACTTACCCTTTTAAAGTTAACTTTAGTCTCAAAGCTTATAAACAACAGGTCTAATACACCACTTATGTTTTTATAGTTAACTTTAGTCTATTTCAATTAAGACATAAAGCATCTCAAGTTCAGACTATTCAAGCAAGCATAAACAACATCGATCACATTCTATCAATCATATTCTAAAAGTTATCAGGGTTGTTTAAACCATAGGAAGGAAATCTTTTCTTAAAATGTTATTCTTTTTGCCACTTCAAAGAATAATCTCATAATAAATTCTTCAACTCTTAACAACTAAAACCAAGGACTCTTATCTTAGTCACCAAATGACAATTAAACATAATCACATTACTTATTACTTTACCTGTATATCTAGAATTATTATCACTTAAGTTCCTTATAAATGTCATTACTTATAAAGTAAAATTTGAAGATAAACTAACTCTTAAAAGAATCACCTAAATTCACTTCACTCAAAGCATTGGGGATTCACTTTGGGAATTTTACAAAATGCATATCATTACTTATGCATAATAGCATCTTGCTTCTTTAAACATTAGTCCTTACCGGACCAATGATGCTGATTTCAGATATTGGATCTTATATTGTCTCGAAGACCATGAGTGCATAATCTTGCAATCAAAAAAAGAAAGTTAACACTTGCTCATGTCCTTAGATTATTTTCTATAAAGTATTTTGCAAATCCAGTGTTGTCATCACCTGCATTTGAAAAAGGTCCGAAAACACTATTTGTATAATAATGAGATTATAGGTTATTCACCATGAGGTAATAACCTACTATTAAAGTTTCGGTGGTAAAGGAACATATTATCTAGGACTTAACAACCAATGACGCCAGTGATTCTTGCGCCGTATATCAAACGTTAACCATGAGATTTGGAATGGGACAGAGAAGTCAGCTGTATCTTCTTCCTCTCGCATGTAGCCGGATGTGCAGGTCATGGCTGTTATCACTCGTAGCGTTCTTATTAATTGGTAATTCGTAGAGGATATGCAGCATATGTGTGGGAACCCTCAACGTCCCACGATAGTTCTGGCATCTAACGGTCTGTACAAACCATTGTCGTAATTCAATATGTGGGAATGGTGTACACCAAGGAGGCATGCGGGGTCGCGAAGGGGGAAGTGATTGGCTTGGATCTTAGACTGGGCCCCATACCAAGGAAGTATGGACAAGGTCACGACTTGGTTGTGCAACAAGGCTAAGGTCTCTCATGGGTAAAGTAACGCACCTCTGTAGAGTCTAAGAACTGTAACTTGTTACTCCCTGTTCCGGGAAGGAGCTGCGAACGCGGCGGGAAAGGAACTCCATGAAAGTTCTGGTAAACCCGTGAAGGCTGACAGACATAGCTTTTCAGAATAAAAGCAACCTTTGAAGAAATGTTTATGAAAACTTGCATTGCGTACGACCTACGGTATGTGGCTGTAGATATAGTGCATCAAACACTCCTTTTCTAGTGAACTTGTTGAGTACGCTCGTACTCAAAGTATCTTCTTAACCCTTGCTAGGTTCGAAAGCTAGTACATGCGACGTCTACATCAAGTTATGCTCCAGGAATCATCATCAAAAGCTCGAGCTCTTCAATGAAGTCAAGGAAGTCAACATATACATCAACTCAAGTGAAGACAAAGTTTCTGACTAGATAGGAATATAATCTCTAGCCATAAAATCTATTTCTGTAGTATATTGAATAGAAGCAATGCCAGACCATTAGTTAAAATACTAGTCTTAATAGTATGATAGTTTTTGAGTTGTTTATTTCTGATTCTTCTTTGTAAGAATATTCTTTGTCTTTCTTTAATCTAGAGTGTTCTCTGGATCTTGTGTAAAGAGTTGAGTTGTAACCTATAGTCATGTCTTGGACCTGCTGTGTTTGTGTTGTACCACTCTGAGGGATGTAATACTAGTGAACGGTGTTTCATTAGTGTTATGTCAACGACTATAGTGTACTACATCATGCAGTGGTATGCTGGGTCACCGCCACTAGTGGAAACGAGGTCTTTTGTTGATCCCGAAAAGGGGCTTTAACACCGGTTCTTCTACGAACCAGTGTTAAAGGGGGGGCCGTACCAGCGTGGCCCCTGCGGCATTAAAGGAGCCCCCCTTTAACACCGGTTCGTGCCACGAACCGGTGTTAAAGGTCCTAGCACCAGTGGCCCGCGCACCCCCCCTTTAACACCGGTTCGTGGCATGAACCGGTGTTAAAGGGGGGGGGCTATATAAGACACCACCCCAGCCCACACACACCCCACTCTTCCATTCTTTCACATTTTGGAGCCTAGCAAGAGGGTGTGAAGAGTGCTAGTTTGTGTTTTTTTCATATGCACTAGAGGTGTTCGGTGAAATGCCCGAGAGCTCAAAATAAGCTTTCTTGTTGCTCTTTCCGTCTCGGTCGAGGTCGGCAACTATAGTTTCATGTGTCATTGATGTACTATATATATAAATGGTCATCTCCCTATTATTTTTTGATATATACTACATATTAATGCAGATGAATCGGCAATGGATGTACGGTGACCGCCGCACTTCTGAGTACATTACGGGCCTCCAAAATTTCATCGTTGTGGCTAATGCAAACCGTGGTCACAATGGTTTTATGTGCTGTCCGTGTGTTCACTGTCAGAACAAGAAAGACTACTCAAATACCAGAACCATTCACGCCCACCTGCTTCGATCCGGTTTCATGCCCAGCTATAATTGTTGGACCAAGCACGGAGAAAAAGGGGTTGTGATGGAAGACAACGAAGAAGAAGAGGATGATGAAAACTATCATAATATGTATCCTGAATATGATGATAATGCAACGGAGGTAGATAAATGAAGATCAAGAGGGAGCAGATGGGCCCGCTGATGACGATCTTGGTCGGGCCATTACTGATGCAAAGGAAGAATGTGAAACTGAAAAGGAGAAGGAGAAGCTGGAGCAGATGTTAAAGGATCACAAAACATTGTTGTATCCAACTTGCGAAGATGGCCACAAAAAGCTAGGTGCCACACTGGATTTGCTGCAATGGAAGGCAGAGAATGGTGTGACTGACAGCGCATTTTCAAAGTTGTTGGTAAAAATGAAGAATCTTCTTCCAAGAAATAATGAGTTGCCTGATAGTACATACCAAGCAAAGAAGGTTGTCTGCCCTCTAGGATTAGACGTGCAGAAGATACATGCCTGCATTAATGACTGCATCCTCTACCGCGGTGAGAAGTACGAGAATTTGGATGCATGCCCGGTATGCACTGCACTGCGGTATAAGATCATACGAGACGATCCTGGCGATGTTGAGGGCGAGGCCCCTAGGAAGAAGGTTCCCGCCAAGGTTATGTGGTATGCTCCTATAATACCACGGTTAAAACGTCTCTTTAGAAATAAAGAGCATGCCAAGTTATTGCGATGGCACATGGAAGACCGTAAGAAAGACGCGATGTTGAGACACCCCGCTGATGGGTCACAGTGGAGAAAAGTCGAGCGAGAGTACCCGGACTTCGCACGTGACGCAAGGAACTTAAGGTTTGGTCTAAGTACAGACGGCATGAATCCTTTTGGTGAGCAGAGCTGCAGTCACAGCACCTGGCCTGTGACCCTATGTATCTATAACCTTCCTCCTTGGTTGTGTATGAAGAGGAAGTTCATTATGATGCCAGTGCTCATCCAAGGCCCGAGGCAACCCGGCAACGACATTGATGTGTACCTAAGGCCATTAGTTGAAGAACTTTTACAGCTGTGGGCCAAACCAGGTGTACGTATGTGGGATGAGCACAAAGGGGAGCCATTTGACCTACGAGCATTGCTTTTCGTAACCATCAATGATTGGCCTGCTCTTAGTAACATTTCAGGGCAGACAAACAAGGGATACAATGCATGCACACACTATTTAGATGATACTGAAAGTGTATATTTGGATAAATGTAAGAAGGTTGTGTACCTAGGGTATCGCCGATTTCTTCCGAACCTGCATCCAGTAAGAAAGAAAGGCAAGCATTTCAAACGTCTGGCAGAACCCCGGAGGAAGCCTGTCCTCCGTACCGGTGAGGAGGTATTTGGTATGGTCAAGGACCTAGAAGTAATCTTTGGAAAAGGTCCTGGCAGTCTATCTGTTCCGAATGATGATGCCGGACACGCGCCCATGTGGAAGAAGCAATCTATATTTTGGGACCTACCCTATTGGAAAGTCTTAGAGGTCCGCTCTTCAATCGACGTGATGAACGTGACGAAGAATGTTTGCGTGAACCTGCTAGGCTTTCTAGGAGTGTATGGGAAGACAAAAGATACACCGGAAGCACGACAGGACCAGCAACGTCTGAAGGCCCCTGAAGAGCCTATGCATCCTGAGAACGAGAAGGGTAAACGATGCCACTTAACTCCTGGCAGCTACGCTCTTACCAAAGCAGAGAAGGAAATCTTTTTTGAATGTCTGAGCAGTATCAAGGTCCCGTCTGGCTTCTCGTCGAATATAAAGGGAATAATAAATATGGCAGAGAAAAAATTCCAAAACCTGAAGTCTCATGACTGCCACGTGATTATGACACAATTTCTTCCGATTGCATTGAGGGGGCTTCTACCTGAAAATGTTCGAGTACCCATTGTGAAGCTATGTGCATTCCTCAATGCAATATCTCAGAAGGTAATCGATCCAGAAAGCCTTCCAGGGTTAGAAACAGTTGGCCCAATGTCTTGTCAGCTTTGAGTTGGTGTTCCCGCCATCCTTCTTCAATATTATGACGCATCTCCTGGTTCACCTAGTAGAAGAGATTGCCATTCTCGGTCCTGTATTTCTACACAATATGTTCCCCTTTGAGAGGTACATGGGAGTCTTAAAGAAATATGTTCATAACTGTGCTAGGCCAGAAGGAAGCATCTCCAAGGGCTATGTAACAGAGGAGGTCATTGAGTTCTGTGTTGATTTTATTCCTGACCTTAAGGCGATTGGTGTTCCAGAATCACGACATGAGGGGAGACTGCGTGGAAAAGGCACCCTAGGATGTAAAGCAATGATATGTAGGGACGGGCATTCTCTCAATCAAGCACACTACACGGTTTTACAAAGATCTATCTTGGTTGCCCCGTATATCAATGAACATAAGAATTTAATACGCCTCAAACTCCCGGGGCAGTCTGATGAATGGATTATAAGTGAACACATGGCGAGTTTTGGCGGCTGGCTGCAAAGACTTATCACGAATAACACCACTGTTGGGGATCAGCTATACTTGTTGGCCAGGACACCGTCTTCGACTGTATGTACTTTCCAAGGGTACGAGATAAATGGGAATACATTTTACACGATAGGCCAAGATAAAAAGAGCACCAACCAAAACAGTGGTGTCCGCTTCGATGCAGCAGAAGACAATGGGCAAAAGACCACGTATTATGGGTTCATAGAGGAGATATGGGAACTTGATTATGGACCTAATTTTAAGGTCCCCTTGTTTCGATGCAAATGGGTCAAGCTAACAGGAGGAGGGGTTGAGGTAGACAATAAGTACGGAATGACAACGGTGGATCTCAACAATCTTATGAAGAACTTAGACGAACCATTCGTCCTAGCCAATGATGTGGCTCAGGTTTTCTATGTGAAGGACATGTCCTCCAGACCAAAAAAAAGAAAAAAATATGCAAACGAATACATCATATGATGAGCCAAAGCGTCACATAGTTCTTTCAGGGAAAAGAAACATCGTGGGAATCAAGGACAAGACAGACATGTCAGAAGATTATAATAAGTTTGATGAAATTCCGCCCTTCACAGTGAAAACTGACCCAAGCATTCCGTTAAGTAAAGAAGATGCTCCATGGTTACGTCTGAAGCGATCATAAGGAAGGGCATATGCCAAGAAGTTCATGCTCATATTATGTAACTCTAGTTCATGTTTTTAATATTAATACATGTCTTGAGTGTTAGTCATGTTTTGTGGATGGACCGGGACTATGAGAAGAAGTTGTCCCGATTCGTACTTACCATTAAGATCTGATCTCCAAACGCGCGCGGTCACATATTAGGGAGTGCCTCTATGACCAGTTTCTTGGAGATGCCGGAGGACTAGGCTCCGTCGGCATCTCCCTGAAACTGGCCGTAGTGGTGTCCCTGCTCTCGAAAACCATCTTGCAGCTTTGCAACTTCTCTAACTAGATCAATACACCAGGGAGCTAACTAATTTCACATATTAGGGAGTGCCTCTATGACCAGTTTCTCGGAGATGCCGGAGGACTGGGCTCCGTCGGCATCTCCCTGAAACTGGCCGTAGTGGTGTCCCTGCCTCAAACTGGCTGGAGGACTGGACTCACAAGGATGCCTATTTATAGTACAAGCAGCTCGACATAGTGTTGACGCTTACGAAATAATGTCGACACTCACCCCTATTATTAGTGCTGACTCGTGTTTTGTGCTGGATGGTGTCTACAACCGGGACTAAAGGTTCATCTTTAGTCCCAGTTGGTGACACCATCCGGGACAAGGTACACGCCGCACGACATAATGTCGACATGCACTCACCCCTATTATTAGTGTTGACTCGTGTTTTGTCCCGGTTGGTGTCTCCAACCGGGACTAAAGGTTCATCTTTAGTCCCGGTTGGTGTCTCCAACCGGGACCAAAGGTTCATCCCGCCATTTTTTCCCGCCATTTTTCTTCCCGCCATTTTTCTTCCCGCCAGTTCTTCCCTCCAGTTCTTCCCGCTAGTTCACTATATATATGTAGGGGGTTGGCCTCCATTGTCATTGCACATCTCTAGACTCATATCTGCAACCTCATCACTCTTTCCCATGGCTTCCACCGTAGCACTAACCCCCAGGGAGGCGGAGGCGCTTTGCGCCTCGAACTACCCCTGCCCGCCGGGCTACTGTGTCCCCGTCGGCTGGATGCTGAGCATCGGAGGCGTGCCGGTTCCTCCTGTCCCTCTAGGTGTGGCGCACCGGATGGCCATCACGAACCACTACTACTTCGAGCTCACGCCGGAGCAGCGGAGGAATCCCAGATGGCATCCCGACTATTTCCCTACTTGGGAAGCCTTCTTCGTGGATCAGCATGAGAGGGCGCTCGCCAGGCACGAGGAGGACGGCCCACCTCCTCCTAACTTCAACGAGGCCGGCCGTCGGCTATGGTGGCGCGGTCGGACTCTCCAGAGCGTCATGGCCTATGACACTGCCGCCGACTCTAACCCCCGTCTGCGCTACCCTCAAGTCCAGCCCACGCGCTACCCTCAAGTCCAGCCCACACGTACTCTCCAGAGGTTCAATTACGGCGACCCCGACGACGACAGCGATGACGGCGGCGGCGAGTACGACGACTACAGTGGCGAGTATTACAGGTGTAGGCAGGAGCATGACTGAATCACTCCAACATTCCGAAACAAGTTCGGCCGATTGTTACTTAATCTGGCCATGTATCTTAATTTTCAGTTCTTTTATGTATCTTAATTTTCAGTTCCAGTTCGGCCGATTGTTACTTAATCTGGCCATGTATCTTAATTTTCAGTTCTTTTATGTATCTTAATTTTCAGTTCCAGTTCGTCTTTATGTAACTTTCTCAAAATGACCTATCTCATTCGAGGTTTCTTGGCTTTCGGGTCAAATGACCAATGTTATGGCTAGAATCAAGGCATAGTTTGCAAGAGGAGTTTTCCTTTTTATCGCACCAAAAAGGCATTTTCCATTTTCCGAGCATAAAAAACGGATGGTTTTGTGAAGCAACCACCAAATGGCTAATTCAAAAAACCACCAACACATTTTTAGGTTCACAATATGCTATTTTATCAAAAAACAATGCAAGTTGAGCGAGGCTTGGTGAGATTCAAGTGTATACAAAAGATGCGACATTTAAATATCCAATCAATTCAAAAATGTTAATACAAAAGATGCGGCATTAAAATATGATTTGATCTAATAAAAATCATTTTTTAGATGCTTAATATTTCTTATGTTCAAAGTTTTAGGATTTAACAATTTATTTTTGTTTGAATTGAATAATCAAAATTTATATGTAAGTGCTTTAATTATTTTAAAAAATTTCATGTAAAGTAAATATAAAATGATTTACATGAATGGATAGATATTATTTTTCTGAAAATTATGATATATTATTCATATTTTTCTGAGTTGAAATGAAAAAGATATGAATTTTCTAAATTCATATCATATTTTTTGAATTAAAAAAGCCCCTTTAATGCATGAAATAAATGCCCCCCCCTTTAACACCGGTTCCAGACAGGAACCGGTGTTAAAGGGGGGGGGCATTTATTTCATTTCCCGCGCGCACCCCCCCTTTAACACCGGTTTGTGGCTGGAACCGGTGTTAAAGGGGGGGGGTAATAAATACGCGCGCAAACGAATTCCCCCCCTTTAACACCGGTTCCTGCCACGAAACGGTGTTAAAGGGGGGGTATTAAATTCACCTTCCCCTTCCTTTCTTCCCCCCAGAGCAGCCAGATCGCCACCGCCACCGTACCGCCACCGCGCGCGTGCCATCGGAGCAGAGAGAAGCGCCGCCACCTCCACCGCCCATCGGAGCAGAGAGAAGCCACCGCCGGCCGCCACCGCCCTCGGAGAGTGAGGGAGGAATCGTCCGTGGGTGCCCTGAATCGTCGGCCCTGTCACCCACCTCTGTCCGCCGCTCGCCATCGACAACGCCGGTGTCCCCGACCTTCCCCGGCCTCGTCGACCCCACCATCGGCTTCCTGGTGAGCCTCTGGTGCTCAGGCACATCTTCTCTTCCTCCCTCACGGTCTATATCGCCTCCGCATCGTGTAACCGCCGCCAACCGCCGCAGTTCCTCGTCGTTCTCTGTTCTCCGGCGACCAAAAAGGGGAGGCGCCGCCACTACTAGGTCCGCCTCGACCTCCTCTTTCCAACCAGCCCAACCACAAGTCCCCGCGTGTAGCAGATCGACGGGAGCAAGATCGACCTGAGAGGATCTTCATTGCTGACGTCAGCGTGATGCAATATTCGTTTTCTTTTTCTTTTATTATTTCTGTAATTATTTCAGTGAAGAAAATAACTGACATGTGGGCCCTATCTGTAAGCGACAAAAACATTTCCATAAATGTTTTCTAATTAAGAAAATTGTTTATGTAAATTCCAACAATGCAAATGGTTTTATAATATTCCAAAAAATAATTTAAAATGAAATAACTGAAAATGCAATTATTTTATAATGCATCCGCGCGCAGAGAGCAGAGAGCAGCCACGCCGGCACCGCGTCTAGCCCTCGCCGTCGGAGCCGCCGCCCTCGCCCTCGGAGCGGCCGCCCTCGCCCTCGCCGTCGGAGCCGCCGTCCACGCCTCTGCGTCTGGCAGTCGGCGGCGGCACAATGTGAACAATGTGTCAAAGTTGGCGGCACAATGTGAACAATGTGAACAATGTGGGGAATATGTGTGACGTATAAAAGATGTAGTCATGTATTCATATTTGAGTAAAGTTTCTGATGTTGTAACATCGATAATATTGTTTACTTAGTGTTGGTGGTGAACTTGATGGTCAAAATTGGGAAACTCGAAACTAAGATGACATGTAATTATGGAGGGAGTAGTAGTATAGATAGGGTGTCAAGCGGGGCGGGTTCGCGGGCAACGTAGTTTCACCAGCTAATATAAATTGTACTACATGCATAGATTAAAACTTGTATACAAATTGGACCTCTGACTCATCCTGATTAGGGTTTCGACCCCTCGGAACTCGTTTAAACTGATCAAGAATCCTTAGGGTTTTAATTTCATTTGTATATTTATTTGTGTATTTTGGTATGAATAATATGTATATTTGTGTATGAATCCAAGTCCACTTGAATGTTTACACTCTTACTCTAGATAATATTATTGTTTTAGAAACTATGGATCCACTTAGTAGAAACCTTGAAGAAGAAGAAATAATGGAGAACATTATTGATGAGGACACCTCACAATATCTGAACTTGGAGGGACATGATGACGACAGCTCAAGTACTAGTCATGGAGAAGATGAAGACTCCGGTGAACGCAATTTAATGGTTACAAAGTCCGGCGAGGTATATGCATTGATTAAGCCTCTGCTGACTTCCACCAACAATCTTCTTCTACATGTATTAATTAACGCTTCTTTCTTCTTTTAGCCCTCTGGATCGACCAGCGCGCAACCATCTTCTTCTACGAAAAAGAGCAAGCGAGGCGCGAGCCAGCGGTTGAAAGATCGTGCAAAGTTCACGATCGAAGCAGTCCGTGTTGATGGCAGGCCGATGGAGCCCAAGAAGGCCGCAGACAAATTTGTACGTCAGGCTGGAGTTCTTGTTAGGGACCAAATCCCAATCACAATTGAAAATTGGAATAAGCCAAAGAAGGGCGACGGTACCTTTGTCGATGACAGATCCAAAGAAACGCTTTGGAATTCGTTGTTGGTAAATTTCACCCTTCCGCCACAGGAGGATGAAAACAACCCGGTTATAAAGGAAAAGGTCAAAGAGTGGACTCTAAAGAAGATGGTTGACGCTTTCCGCAACTGGAAGACAAAATTGAACAAATTTGTCAAATCTGGCGAGACTCCAAATTTCGAAGACGCATATTATGCGAAGATAAGACCTCACTGGCCCGAATTTGAGACATATAAAAAAAGTGCTATAGCTAAAAAGAGGTCAGAAACCAATACGCTTAATGCCCTGAAGAAGGAATATCACCAGAGGACGGGGTCAGGTGGCTACATATCTCAAAGGCCTAAGTGGGAGGAAGTTGAGAAGGCCCTGCGCGAGAGAGGGATCACACCCCAGACAGATGGGTGGGACCTACGTGCAAAGACTTGGTTCTACGGAATCGGGGCAAGGTTGGACCCAGAAACAGGATTGTGTATCTTCCCAACCATCCTTGCCAAACCTGTCACTGAACTCATCACGGCATACGAGGAAACATCCGCCAGGACCTTCCATCCCGACAGAGAGAATGACCAGCTCACACGCGCCATCGGTAAAAAAGAACACCCTGGACATGCACGAGGCACAGGGGGTATGACATGGAAGGATGGGTTTGCCGACTGGAGCGACTCTTACAGATGGCGCGGCAGAAAAGAAAAAGAGCGTACAGAGCGGATGACACAGATAGAACATGCACTTGCGGCGCTGTAGGCGCAAGTGAATGCACAACAGAGCCATCAAGCTACCGGCCCATCTCAGCGGCACGAAGAGCCTGCATTGGAAGCTGCCCGCGGCCCAGACTCTGCGCGGAAAAGCAGTGTGGCTTCCACGGAGAACGTGTAGCCCACGCTTGAAATGACGGGTCCTCGATACCCCGTGGATGAGATCACGGAGAGCGAACACGCTGAGCTGCATGTGAGATTAATGGGCTTATCCATTAAGGTGGCTGTCGACTATGCCTTACCTCCTGTAGCTGGTGGAACTTACCACTGGCGACCGATTCCAGATGGCTATGCTATTGTCGGGGTGGATGAGGTTGTGAAGGAATATGAGGAAGCATAGCTTGACCATGCTATAGGTGAAGGGGAAACTCAACTCAAATTTGCAGTGAAAACAACCATTATTTGGAAGAAGGAACACATTGTGCTTCCAAATTGGAGGTCACTGGCACCCCCGCCGTCTCCGCAGCATCAGCAGTCTGAGCCGCTTCAGCTATCTCCTGTGCGGCAGCCTTCTCCGGCGCGGCAGCCATCTCCGGCCCGTCAGCCATCTCCTGCGCGGCAGCCATCTCCGGCCCGTCAGCCATCTCCTGCGCGGCAGCCATCTCCGGCCCGTCAGCCATCTCCGGTGCTTCATCCATCTCCTCAGCGTAAGCGGAAGAGCACTGCCACGAGGAGCATTAGTAGCACTGCCACAAAGAAATCCGCAGGAAACCGTATGCCAAAGAGTTCAAAAAACTACGTCCCGCAGCCTTCCGCCAAGCCATTGTCAGTTTTATCGTGGAATCGCAGCGACGAGGAGACCAATAGGATCTCGGAAGAACAGGTCAAGAAATTCTTTGCACCTACACGGGCCGAGCCAAAGGAGAAAATAGATCCGGCGGTGGTGGAGAAGTTTTACAATAATCTTTTGAAACCTGAAACCCCACTTGTGCCGGACTACGAGCGCTAGATTTTGAAGGAGGATGCAAGGCGCCGTAGGGAGACTGAAAGTAGCAGTCGTGAGGCACCCCAGAAAACAGTTCCCATGCTCGGAGAGCAGGAAAACCAATCATGTGCCCCGCTCCAAATGTTCAACACACGAGACGCTCCTCCCGTAAATGATTACGAGGCAGATCTACAAAGAAAGGCCAATGAGATGGGGATGACTTACATTGCATACTTGAACGTCATGGGAGACAACTTGCCCAAATGCGATGCCAACCCCATACAGCCATGGAAGTATGGGAAGAATCTCGTCAAGAAAGAGGAGCTCAAGACTCTACCAACAAAGATGCGAAAATTGCACAAGTGGTACCTTCATTTCTGCAAGACGAGAAAGGTAGAATGGATCACGACGCATATAAGAGATCAGATTTTCTTGTGCGGAGACGACGCAATCGACTTCAACATTCAAGACTTGCATTTTCTATTCAATCAGAAGGAACTCGACAAATCTGCCATCAGCCTTTATTGTGTGTAAGTACTATTTCTGTAATTTTTATCTCATCTCATTCACTTCATTAATTGCATGTATATATATATATATGCTCACCATATATGTATATACTATTATGCAGGAAAAAGGTTATGGAATGCATGAAAGGAGGCCCTTTTGACATTGGGTTCGTTGACCCAAATAGAGTTCATGAACAAGTGGTAAGAGACAAACCCGGGCAAACAGAAGATTACTTGCTAAAGTCTTTACTGAGACAACAAACCAAAAGGGAAATACTATTGCCTTACAACTTCTCGTGAGTACTGTTACCCTCTCTCTTGTACACATTCTGTTTCGGCTTACTCGATGTTAAGTGTAATTGATGATGAGTTATGCGTGCGTAGGTTCCACTTTATTCTGCTAGTCATTCAACCCGACTCAGGAAAAGTCCTTGTCATGGACTCGTTACGAAAAGAAAAAGAGCTATGGTCAGACTTTAGAGAGATGCTCCAGAGGTAATTTCAATCATATTATCGCACTAGATCGGCAACTTTCGTGACAATAAGTAATTAATTACTCATTTATCCATTTTCTTTGTCGGACAGGGTTTGGAAAAGGTTCACGGGCAGGGCCGTGGGTGAATGGTCAGAAGAACTAAAATTTGTAGACCAAAATGTAAGTAATACTAGCTAGCTTCCAATTCCATTATATCATGCTTTATTGATTATTATTTTGATTGAACTCTCTATTCTCGTAAAGTGCGCGCATCAGGGACACGACAATAACTTATGTGGGTACTATGTTTGCGAATTCATTCGCAACACGATATGTGCGACGGGGCAAGCCGCACTAGAACAACTTAGAGTAAGTAAACAAAGTCCACAACATTATTTTATTACCATCAATTGTGTTGAGTTTTATTCTTATATATATATTGACGACCCATTCTTCATATATATTCAGATCGAACGGATGCGGGACCAACTCCTACCATTTGAACGCATACGAGCCATTCAAGAGGAATCGGCGGGGTTCATACTTGATGAGGTCGTCACGCCTGGCGGAGAACTCTTTAGATATCCACCAAAATGAACGATGACGATGTATGTGCCGATGACGATGTTTGTGTATAATAATAGTTGCTTAATTATTCATGTACTCGTATGTACCGATGACGATTTATGTGTATACCGCTCCCGATCGATTCCCCCTCACTCCCCCCCCCTCCCGCAGAAATACGCCCAGAACGTGGCAGAGGCAGAAGTCTGCCGCGGCAGAGATTTAGGCCGTTTTCCTGCCGCGGCAGGAAAACGGCCTAAATCTCTGCCGCGGCAGAAGAACCTTTAACACCGGTTGCAGATACGAACCGGTGTTAAAGGGGGGGGGGGCTGAGGCCTGCGGCAGCCCCACGTGCGCCACCCTTTAACACTGGTTCGTATAAGAACCGGTGTTAAAGGGCCCCCCCTCTAACACCGAACCCTCAACAGCGGTTGGGGAACCGCTGTTAGAGGGCCCTCCCAACCGGAGTTAAAGGGGGGGCTCTGCACTAGTGCGCATTAAGCATGAGTCATATGGAAGATATGATGCCCATTTGATACTCGCCTTTGAAGCTACACCGACTCATGTGATAATCGGACTTGGTGTAGTGGATTTGGTTCATGTAATCACCAAAAAGGCACGAGGGATGTCGTTTTTGAGTGGGAGTTCATTTCTAATGTGGATTAGAAGAACTGAATTTATCATAAATTAAATCAAAGTGAATTTGCATAATTTGTTGTAGTCATTGGCATTCATTCAGCACCTTATGCATAGTTGTAATTGAGATAATAGAACTATAGAATTCTGTATATATACTTTACGAACTGGTATCATATTGTGTTGAGTGTCAATCTAAAGTTTAAAGTCCTATTGCAAACTTTCAACAAACTTTATTTACTCCGTGAAATTTAATAGTTAGTATTAAATCGAGAGTAATAATTCCAGTGTTAGTATCTTAAGTATCATGTTTGCCTCCATGATTCTTGATTGTTTTAATATCAAGTTTATCTAGGAGCTGAAAAAATTGTTTCAGAAGCCATCATGTGTGACAGATATAACAATATCTAAAACAATGTTTTGGTTGCAATATGATAGAGTATAATATATGTTCTCATATTGGATGAGAATTTGCGAAGGTTGGAGATGCTAGACATCCTAATCACCCAAAAGGGTTTTGGAAAGTAATGTTATACTCACGATTCGCCTTTATAAGCTACAATAGCTTGATCATGAAAGTCGTCATGATAAGGATGAATATAAGATGTATGTAAAAGTGTTTACTACACTAAAAGATTACTAAAGAATGGATTTTGAAATAATACCGATCATTTGATGATGGCGATCTACTTCAAAGTGCAAGTCCAAAGGTATTATTATTTGAATATACACGATTTGGACTATGTGTCATGTATATGGCGCCAATGTTGATGTTGATAGATTCTTTTAAAAAGGAAAAGGAAATGCTGAAAGAGAATCTATAAAATATATTTGGCAGAAAAGAAAAGATTGGAAATATCCAATTTAGGTATATGGATGATATACATGTTATGGTTGTATTATTTTCTTGTTAGACAATGTGGTTCTTGGGTATTGGATACCGAATTGGTTGGTATGAAATTTCATACGGAACGGCGCAATTCATGAACCACAATGGCCTAAGTAACTAGTAAGAGAATATGTGATGATGTTCATCAAAAACAAACAAACCGTTGTTTGTATTTCTCGTTGACATCAAAGCTTGCCTTCAAGATTTGTTTTAATAATAGTTATTTAAATCAGGTATTATGAGAACAAAGATTGTTCAAATAATTACCGTATTCCATATAAGATGGATGATTTACAAATCTAGTTAGAGAAATCACATCCATAAAGCTAATGCTAAAATGTCGCAAGACAAATGATTGGAAGATCACTTACAAAGTGACATCGCCGTTTAAATTATATTGGAAAGAAAACATGAAGAAACTCCATTTTCATGGATTTTTGGAGTCTTTGATTTGATCAAGTGACGCTTGTGAGACGTTCCTCGGGATAATTAAAACTACGTTCAAAGGCCAAAGAAGAACGAACGACTAAAATATTGGAATTTATATATATCGATGTATGTAGTCCATTATGTATAGTCGTAAGCGATGGATTTCAACTTCATATGCTTTCTCCGGAAATTTGAGTGAATATTCACTTAATGAGAAAGAAGTATGAAATATTTGAAAACGTTCAAAGACTTTCAAGATGAAGTGGAAAATCATTGTAACAAGAAAATAAATGATTTATGATTTTATCATAAGGGATTTATTTGAGTTACAAGTGTAACAAGAAAATAAATGAATTATGATTTTATCAAAAAAGGGATTTATTTGAGTTGAAAGTTTACCAAAACACCAGATTTACATCTCCCGAAACACCATAGGAGTATGGAGTGTTTGAGATTTTTAATAAAACCTTGTTTGACATGGTTTAATCAAAGGTGTTATTTATAAAACTGCCATTATGTTTTAAAAGGTTAAAGCTTTAGAGACTGCCGCTTTTACACTGAAAAGAACTCCATCTTGATCCGTTGAAATGACACCTGGTTTGGGGTAAAACCCAAGTTGTCCTTTCTTAAAATTTTGGTATGCTAAGCATAAGTAAGATGTTTACAACCAAAGTTGGATGAGCATGTCTTTGTAGGTTATTTCGAATAACCATTGGGTATTTCTCCATAACACTGAGGACAAAAGGGTTTGTCGCTTGAAATGTGAAGTTTCTTAAAAAAGGAATTTTTCGCAGAAGTTAAGTGGGAGGACAATAGAACTTTGATAAGGTTAACGAACCTTAGCTAAATGTGCTGAGTTGCGCAGCGCCGAAAAATGTTTTGAAGGCAGCCAGAAAGCTCATAGCTTATGTTCCTCAAAGGTTGTGGTCACGGAGATCTAAATTTCCTATTGAACCAAGAAGGTCGGATAAACAATCAAATGATTGAGATTTGAGAGTAAATCATTATTGTTTGACAATGATGAATCGACTATAAAGAAGCGATGATGGGCCCTGACTTCGTCAAATGGCTTGAAGCCATAAAATCCGTGATAGTTCCATACATGAGAAATCAAGTTTTGAACTTGGAAGACCCTCCGGAAAGGTGTAAAAACCTATCGGTCGTATTTGGATCTATAAATAAACAGACATGGATGTTTCACATCTATGAAATAGTCGACGTGTCGTAAAGTATTTTATGACAATGTTCAAGGAGTTGACTATGACAAGATTTGATCTTTCATAGCGATATTTAGTCTAGACCAATTAAAGTAGCAACCACTACATATAATTTGGTATATGGTAGATGAATAAACAAACAAAATTCTTCTAATAGAATGGTTACCTAGTACAAGACACGGTCCAAAGGGTTTTGTTAAGTTAAAAGGATGCTAAAAGGGCATGCAAACTTCAATGGTTGAAGTAAGCATCGCGGAGTTGGAATCTTCACCGTGATGAAAAAGGAGTTTTCATCTGGAGACGATGAAGATGCTTGCATTTGCAAGAAATTAAGTGGGAGCGCTGAGACATATTTCTAATACATTATGTGGAGGACATCTTATTTATTGGAAATGATGTATCTTTTATTGACAAAGGTTACGAATTTCATTTCGATGAAGGACTTAGGCAAAACCCGAATATTTCGCATGAATGTCTACATGGATAGACTGTGACGCTAATATGGTTGTGCCAAACATACATATATGAGATATTGAAGGAGTTCAATATAGAAACGACAAGAAAAAGTTCTTTCTCACATGGAAAGGAATTGAATCAAGATTCAAGTGTATCGACACTTGATAAGTGAAACAAGATTCAAGTGCTTTGACACTTGATGAGTGAAATTACGAGAATGTTTTGATCAATCATACCATGATATGTACACATCCAGATATGTCCTATGCTCTAAGTGTTATGAGCATATACCAGAATGAATCATAAAATGATCATTGGACGATAGTGAGGATATTCTTATGATCTTTTGGAAGAACTAAGAATATGTTTGTGTAGAGGTGATAAACAATTACAAATAGTTCATTGTAAAGCATTACATTGATACTAGTTTTGTCACAAGATACAAATTAAGTTTATCTCAATTTAAACTATGGGTGGCACAATGTAATGGAAAGAAAGTTTCCATGATGGATTTGGATGAATTCCAAAGTTAAGACATTGTGACGGATACTACAACAAAAAGGCTAAGTATATTACTGCTATAGTAGCAGCAAAGGAGGGCATTTGTGTCAAGTAGTTTGTTATCAAACTAAGGTGTGGTTCACAACGGGCTAACACTAAAGATATATTGTGTGACAATAGTATCGACATGATTTAACCCCAAGGAACTAAAGGTCTCACCGAAAGACCAAATTTATACAATGCCATCTCATTGGAGAATGAGTGATGCGTGAAGACGCAAAGACATGCAAATACACACGGACCTAAAAGTGTCAGATCCGTAGATTATGTTAACCACTTGCAGTTGCGTATATGGAACACCAGAAAGCCATAGGTGTTCAATACACAAAGTTTTCAAACTAGATTATTGTCTCTAGTGCAAGTGGAAGACTGAAGGGAATATGCCTGAGAGGCAATAATAAAGTGGTATTATCGTATTCCTTGTTTATGATAAATGTTTATTTTACATGCTATAATTGTATTAATACAAAAACGTTAATACATGTGTGTTTAATAAACAAAAGGAAGTTCCTAGTTATGCCTCTCTTATAAACTAGCTCGTTGATTAACAAGATGATCAAAGGTTTCCTGATCATGGACATTGGATGTTGTTAATAACGAGGTCACAACATTATTGGAATGGTGTGATGAACACTCATCCGAAGTATAGCATTACGATCAAGGTCATTGTGTTTATATTTATATAACATCATACGAAGTTATCTTAGTCCTTAGACCATGAGACCATGTCAATCACTAACACCGGAAGAGTATCTTGATAACATCAAACGTCACACCGTAACAGGGTGACTATAAAGATGGGTTCAAGGTGTTATGTTGAGGCTCATGGATCAAGAGTGGAATTTGTCCATCCCGATGACGTAGAGATATACTTTGGGCCCTCTCGGTGATATCACATTAATTAGCTTGCAAGCAAGTGATTTGATCACTAGAATGTTATATCGCGGGAACGAGAAAAGATTACATGTCGGTAACGAGATCAAACTAGGTATGTGCATAACGATGATCGAATCTCGGACATGTAATATATCGCGAGACAAACGGATTGAGTTACATGCGTATAAGGTTCACACGATCACAGAAGTCATTGTTGAATATGTGGGAGTCAGTACGGATCTCCAGGTCCTACTGCTGATTATTGATCGGAGAGGGGTCTCAATCATGTATACATTATTTGTGAACCGTAGGGTGACACACTTAAGGGATACCGACACCATTTGGAGCAAATAATATGCCAGAGAAAGAAAAAGGAAAGCGCAGAAATTTATTTCACTAGACACCGAAACTGTTTGGGTTGAAATTGTTGAAACTGGTTCTACATGTGAAATTGAATACTAGAAAGGGGTTTTATGTGAATGTTTGTTAATTAAATTAATTAACAAAATTCTGAATAAATAAATAAAAGAGTTTTATTTAAATGAGAGCTTGCATTAAATTTGGTGGAAATTTAATGCATGTGAGTTGATTTTTGAGTGGAGGCTCTTTTATGGGAGTGGAGGCTTTTCATTTTGAGTGGGAGCTCCACCCACATGAATGTGGAAGAGGTGGGGGAAGCCACCATGGCTGGGAGCCATGCCCCTTGGGATGCCCCCCTCTCCCTATAAAAGGCCCCCTCTCCTCCTCTCGAAGCACACCTCCTCACGAAGGATCTCTCTCCCCCCTTTAGAATTCCCCATGGTCTCGGATCAACGAGATACATGTTCCCGGTGGCTTTTTCTGGAAGTATTTGGTGCTTCCGTTGCTTCGCTGGAGCGAGGGCGCCGAGGTTGTTGGGGTACCCAGACGTGTGTGCGATCACGGATGCACCACTGCTTTGCGGTGCTAGACGTGATGGTGCTGGACCGGCTGGACCAGATGGACTTCATCACGATCTTGAGATCGACAAGCGTTCGACTACATCATCCACGAGTACAACCTCGTTAATGCTATATGGTCTTCGAGGGTATGTATTCTATGGATGTATATCCACGTGTTGCTTGTATCTAGTAGATAGATCTTGGTGCTTTGTTCCCATCGTAGGATTTTTTTTGTTTTCTATGCTGCGAACCCTTCAATTTCTAATGCATTATGTGAAGGACATATTGTTGATTGGAAATGATGTATCTTTTATTGACACAAGTTAAGAATTTAATCTCGATGAAAGAATTAGGTAAGACCCGAATATTTGGCATCAATATCTATATGAATAGATTGAGACGCTAATATGGTTATGCTGAGAGTACACAAATGAGATATTGAAATAGTTCAATATAGAAACTACAAGAAAGGTTCTTGTCGCACAGGAAGGATTGAATCAAGATTCAAATGTTTTTGACACTTGGTAAGTGAAACAAAGATTCAAGTATTTTTGATACTTGATAGATGAAATCATAAAGAGTATTTTATCAATCATACTGTGATATGTACACATCCAGATATGTCATATGCTCTAAATGTTATGAGCATATACAAGAATGATTCATAAAGATGATCATTGGACAATAGTAAGGATATTCTTATGATCTTTTGGAAGAACTAAGAATATATTATTTATGTAAAGGTGGCAAATAGATGGTTAATTCATTGTAAAGTGTTACATTGATACTAGTTTTGTCACAAGATACAAATTAAGATTATCTCAATTTAAACTATGGGTGGAACAATATAATGGAAAGAAAGTTCCATAATGGATTTGGATGAGTTCCAAAGTTAAAGACATTGTGACAGATACTACAACAAAAGGCTAAGTATATGACTGTTATTGTAACAACAAAAGAGGGCATTTGAGTCAAGTAGTTTGTTATCAAACTAGGTGTGTTTCATAGCGGGCTAGCACTATGGATATATATTGTACAACAATCGTATCGACATGGTTTGACCCCAAGGGAACTAAAGGTCTCACAAATGGACCAAATTTATACAAATCCATCTCATTAGAGAATGAGTGATACGTAGAGACGCAAATACATGCAATTACACACGGACCTGAAAGTGTCGGATCCGAGGATCAGTTGACCACTAGCAATCGTGTAGATACAACACCGGAAAGCCATAGGTGTTCAATGCACAACTTTTTCAAAAACTAGATTATTGACTCTAGTGCAAGTGGGATATTGTTGGAGATGTGCCCAAGAGGCAATAATAAAGTGGTTATTAATATATTCATGTTTGTGATAAATTTTTACATACCAATGCTATAATTGTTAAACTAGCTTGTTGGTTAAAAGAGTCCCTAGTAAAGCCTCTTGTTAAACTAGCTTGTTGGTTAATATATGATCATGGTTTCCTGATCATGAATATTGAGATGTTATTAACAACAAGGTCATATCATTAGGAGAATGATGTGATGGACATACTCCTATAGTTAAGCGTCGCATAAGATCAAGTCATTTAAATAGTTCACTTGCTATAAGCTTTCAAATACATAGTAACCTAAATCCTTCGACCTTGAGATCATCTTAATCACCATCACCGGATGGATGCCTTGATGACATCAAACACCACTTCATAACTGGGTGTTTATAAAGGTGGCATTGAGTGTTCGGAAAGTATGTGTTGATGCACATGGATCAAGAGTGGGATTTTTCCATCCATATGACAGATAGATATACTCTGGGCCCTCTCGGTGGAATGTCATCCAATTGGCTTGCAAGCATGTGAATGGATCACAAGGGAGGACATATCATAGGAATGAGTAAAGAGTATTTATCGGTAATGAGGTTGAACTAGGTATGCAGAGATACCGACGATCAAACCTCGGATAAGTAAAGTATCACGAGACAAAGGGAAATTGGTATCGTATGTAAATTGTTCATTAGATCACAAAGTAATCGTAGAAATATGTGGGAGCCATACGTATTTCCATATTCCTCTATTGGTTATTGATCGAAGAAGAGTCTTGATGATGTCTGCATAATTCACGAACCGTAGGGAGACACACTTAAGGATTCGATGTTGTTTAGTAGATATGGAATGTGAATAAAGAGACCAAATGTTGTTCGGAGTCTCGGATGGTATCCGGTATATCACGAGGTGATCCAGAATGGTCCGAAGAATAAAATTCATATAAGGAAAGTCCAATTCCGAGGTTCGGGAATGGTTTCGGTGTTTTCACTAGAATTTTCTAGAAGGGTCTAGAATGTCCATCACTCCGGAGTGGGAAAGGTACATGGATGTGTCATGACAAAGTGGAATGGTTGCATAATGTACTAGGTCACTTGGTTGGTCAATGGGAAGAGAGAAATCAAACTCTAGTTTGAAATTCAAACGCCAATTTGAAAAAGTCAAATCCCAACACGGTTGCCTAGTGGAGGGAGGGAAGGAATCCTACCTAAGGGAGGGTTCCTCCCTCTCCCTTGCTGCCGTCAACAAGGTGGAGTTTGCGGAGGACCCCTCGCCAAACTGCCCCTCCCTATCATAAATAGAGGGGAGGGGCGCCTCCCTTGCACCCCATAAGAAACCCTAAACTCTAGATCAGCTGTCGCCCCCTCTCTAGTTGTAGCATCTCTAGATCTCCTCTAAACAGCCGCCGTCTAGTTAATCCCTAGCCTCCGGCTACTTCCACCCATCGGCCCTCTAAACTCTAGATCTCTGAGGCTTCTCTCTACACCACCATACCCTCTCTAGCTTAGGTGAAGCCCTGCAGGATTTCCCCTCTACTTCCGACACCACGCCGTCATGCTGCCAGAACCGCGAGGAGAGATATACAACCTCCGCTACTTGCTAGAACAAGGGAGGGGAAGGTCTTCATCGAGTACCGTACGTGTGACCGACTACGAAAGCTCCGCCGGAACGCGACACCGGAAGGATCATTTATGCGATCTTGAGATTGACAAGTTGATACATTGAAAACGTATCTATAATTTTTGATGTTCCATCCTTGTTTAGTATCTACTTTGCTTTGCTTTGTTTGCACTTTGAGGTGTTTTTATATGTTTTTCTGGACTAACCTATTAACAAGATGCCACAGTGCCAGTTGTCTATTTTCTTCTATTTTTGGTTCCAGAAAAGGCAGAAAATCAATATTCTTGGAATTAGACGGGACAAAAGCCAAAGTCAATATTTTACCGTGGGGAACACGGATCCAGAATACGAGACAGAGGGGAGCCACACCCCTGGCCACGCGGCTAGCCCTAGCCCGCGCCTGGGGGGGGGTGCGGCCGCCCTGACTGCCCCTGCCTTACCTCTTCACCTATAAACCCCCCGATACCAAACCCTAAGGACCTGATCAATCTTCCATGAAACAGTCCATAGATGCGGGCACTATCGTCCCTAGATCGGGGGGATCTGAAGCTCTTCCCGGCACCCTGCCGGAGGGGAGATCATCTCGGAGGCCTTCTTCATCACCATGCCAGCGTCCGGTATGAAGCGTGAGTAGTTCCACCTTGTACTATGGGTCCATGTAGTAGCTAGATGGTTGTATCTCCTCCTTTGTGCTACCATGTTTAGATCTTGTGAGCCCCCGGAGAACTCCGAGATCTTGCACCGTCTTGCCTCTTCACGTTGAATGCTCCGTCTAGATGGATGTCGGCAAATCATCAAGCAATATCTTGTAGTCCTCCCAAAGAACCATGCAAGGTTTTCCCCGTCTTAACTTGTAAGTCGGAGAATTGCTGAATCTTCCATCGTACTCTTTCCGTAGCCGGACTCAATCCGTCTATGCCGGAATCTTCCGATGTGACGGCTCATCTGCCTATGTCAGCAAGGGCGACGTAGGTGTAGGCCAGCGACGCCTCATAACTCACACATGCAGAGAACGCAATCATGTCCGATTTTCCCGCGTAAGCGATGCGAAACGTTGGCGGCGACGGTTGGAAACGTGGCAAAATTTCCGCGCACGTTCGCGAACACGTCGTCTACGCGGAAACCGTCCGATTAAGCTGCACGAATCTTGATGCTGGAGATGATAAATAGTAACTGCGGTGGAACTTTTTACTTTTCACCTCATTCTCTCCTCGCATCGTCTTCTTCCTCCAACGCGTGCCCCCTCGAGCTCTCCACGCAAACTCGCGAAAAACCCTAGCCCCAATTCTCGCTAGTCACCTCCAAACTCACTCCATGGCCAACAACACTACCCCTTCCCTGGCGGCGTCGAGCGAAGCCGGCGAGCTCTGTCTTCGTGCCTCTAGAAGGTCTGGTCATACCCATCACTGCGGTGGTCGAGTCCACCGGCGGCGACCATAATCCAGCGGCGCTGGAGCCGCTGGAGGAGGAGCTCGACTCCCATAAGGGCGATTGGAGCGGTTCGGATATCTCGGACCGTGACATCAAGGAGCTGATCGCCGAGGGATACCTCCCTGCGACGGAGGGGCTCGCCTGGTGGGCGACGCCGGCTGGCGAGGTGACACCTTCTCCCCAAGCCGGAGAAAAAGTGTACCTCAAAGCCCAACTGGTACGCGACATCTCCCTGCCCATCTCTAACTTCTTCCTTTCCGTCTTAAACCACTATAGAGTCCAGCCCCAGAATCTTTCTCCCAACAATATCCTAGCGCTTAGCAATTAGGCGGCGCTCTGCGAGGGTTATCTAGGGATTAAGCCTAGGCTAGACTTCTTCGTGTATTTCTTTACCGTCAAGCGTGAAGCCGGAGTCAGTAAGGACAAACTTAGGAATTGCGGCACCATAAGCTTCAAGATCCGTCCTGGCCGGCGGTTCCACGACATCGTCGGCCACGAGTCCTGCAAAAACTGGCAACGTACTTACTTCTATAGCCCAGATATCCCTCTGTCTAGACGAGAAGTAACGTACCCGGACTTCATTGACGGAGCCACCGCTGAAGCCTCGTCATGGAGATCCCAGGCCTCCCTTCCCTCCGACCTCAATGCTTCCTGCGCCATAAGGAGGATAGAGTGGCTCGTAGAGACGGGTTTGACTAGCTTGGACCTAGCCATGTGCTGGTTCATCAGGCGAATCCAACCTCTGCAGCACCGCGCGAAGCTCATGCACGAGTATACCAGCGATGGAAGGGATAGCCTCCGCATCTCCGTGGACAATTTCTCGAGTGACTCCGTCAAGCTCCGCCTTAAGGACATCGTGAAGGTGAAGGACAAAAGACGTGGCTTCACCATAACCTACGACATGTTCGTAGACGGCAAGTGCCCAAAGGTATTTGTTTACTCCAGTTCTTCTGTCTAGCCATTTTCATCTCATCTAACACGGTAACTTTTCACTTAACAGCTTAGCGATCTAGAGGAGGACAGCATGGCTGCCCAAATTAACGATCCAAAAATGAAGGAAGTCACGGTCGTGTCCGACGACGATGCTCCATTGGCGCGGAAGCGGAAGAACTCCACCTCTGACGCTGCCGATGGAGGCAAGAAGAAGAATACGACGGAGGGTGGAGCCTCCAAAAAGACTACCGCCGCCCTGGAGGCGGATAAAAGAAAGACTAATGGGATCCCTTTTGCCAAAGCACCCCCACTTGTGTAAGCTTCTTTTCTTCCGACATTGTATATTCATCTGTCTTGCTCCTGTACTTATGCACTTTGAACGTTTCAGGAAGAAAGCCACGACCAGCCTGAAGAAGACCTCCAAAACATCGGGGGCTTCTAGAACCATTAAGGACATGCTGCATCGCGACGCATATCCCGCCATCGCCCCTGTCACTCCCTCCGTCAAGACCTTGTCTGCCCTGACAAGCTCACAAGCTAAGGAGGCATCTGGCCCTTCCGCCATGGAAGTGGACTCAGGTGCCTCTACCGAGGTCGCTGTTGTCGGCGAGCAGGCGACGCAAGAGAGTGCCGCACACCCAATGACTGAAGCTCTGGCTAAGGATGCCATCAGTAGCGGTAAGGCGGTGGTGGAAGAAGGTACTTCTGTCGTAGGCGGCGCCCCCGCACCCAAGAAATCCATAGTTTATCCAAATATTGTCTACCTGGTACTTACGCCGGATACCACTACTTTGGCTCCTGGCGCGATGCTGACATCTCCGACGTGCGGTCTAGAGGAGCTCCTCCGTCAAGCAGAGATCTTGCAGGGAAACAACGTATCCTTTGGCAAGCTGCTGGCCAAGAGTGCTACTAACCTCAAGATCATTGCACTTGTAAGTTTTATTTGTCTTTTGCATTCATATGAGTATCCCACTGTAGCCCCCGAGGATGTGGACGGAAAACCATAGGTCTTTGCGTCTAGATGCTCTAAGAGTGACTAAGCTAGAAAAAATTTCACTGTAGCCCCCAAGCATATAGGTGGAATGAAACATTCTGACTAAATGCTTTAAGAGTAGCATACACAGTGTTTATTAATTTCAATACTGTAGCCCCCAATCCTCTAGTTGTAACTGAAATAGTTTCGACTAGATGCTTAAAGAAAAGCTAAGCATATATTCGAGTTAAAAACTTTATACTGTAGCCCCCAAGCTTCTAATCGAGAATTGAATTAGTTTCGACTAGATGCTTAAAGAAAAGCTAAGAATATTACTAAGTTAAAAACTCTTCACTGTAGTCCCCGAGCGTCTAGGTGGATTTTTTCCGGCTAGATGATCCAAGCAGACCAAACAACGTTTAATTTTTTCCTTTTGTCCATAGAACGAGAATGCTCGGAGGGGCTTGGCCAACGACAAGTATTAGAAGATGCGCGCAGACTTGGAAGCTAAAAAGGGTAAAACTGCCTTCTTGAAGGAACGGATCACCAAGAGCAAGAGTCTGTTTTCTTTTTAGCATTCCGACTTGGTTTTGTGCCCATATTCTCCGAGTACTCACTGTGTACTTTGCTTTCTCCGACTTGCAGAAACCATTGCCAAGGCCAAGGATATTGTCGAGCAATCTAAGCACATTCAAGAGCTGGATAGTGAGAACAAGATCCTTAAGCAGAAGAGGAAGGACATGCTGAAGATGCATGAAGAATCCATGAAATTCCCGCAGGACTCCGCCACCGAGGAAATCAACCGCTTGAAGGAGGAGATCGCGATCTTAAAAGATCAGAAGAAAGCTACCGACGAGCAGAATTAATGCCATCATGAGGCATATAAGCTCCTCCAACAAGAGAAAGAATCCCTGGCGGACACCCTATGGCAAGCTGAGGCCAGCATCTTCAGTAAGTTTTCTCCGTCTTGGATTTTTGTAGTCTAGATACTCTGAATTTTTGAACTCATGTGCTCCTTGTCGGAATTTGCAGCTCCTCTGGGTTTAACCTGGTCGCCTCCTTCACCAAAGGAATGCATGGTTCTTGCCGACAACTGCATCAACACCGCCATCACACAAGCCAAGGAGATTGCCAAGCCCCTCCAAATCAACATCAAATCATCGGACTCTGTGGTGAAGTACTCAGAGATTCTGCGCCGATCCCCCGAGCGTATCACAAGTTGGAAAGCTTCATGTGCATGGGCTGGCGCAAGGATGGCGTTGTCAATGGTGAAGGCACACTATGAAGATGCCGACATCGACACGGTGACCTCTGGCATTCCCGACGTAGATGACGATGGCAAAGAGATTAATCATGAATCCATCTTGTCATCACTCACGGGTTATGACAACAGAGTCGCCGAGTTAGTCGATGTCAACGTCTTCGTGCCAATGAACACCATCGATAGAGGCAACCAAAGTTCCTCTGAGTCCCTTCGCATCGCCGACTTCGAGGGTGGTTCTCCTGCTGCTGATGACGTTGCTTCCAAGTCGCCTGTGCCAAGGTAATATTTGTTTTACCTTTGATGCGTATGCGGAAAAAACTATATATGTAATCTTAAGGCAGAAAACAATGTTGTATGTCCTGATACTCAAGAACCAGTTTCCAGCATGTATATATTTTTTAAGCAAGTGCTGGCTTATCCATTGCTCTGGTTCTTATGCTTGACCTTTCATGAGTCGGAAGACTCGTTGTCGGAACCATGCGCTCAGGTGATGATACCCAATGGCACTGTCAAGAACCTAAGCACAAAATTGCCGACAATAAGTGCCAAAAGTCACTACTCCAAAATCCACATAAAAACAACAAAGAACATGTAGACCAGAAAACTTAAGCTAACGCTCGTAGGCGGAATTTTCACAAGTGCAATCGCAAAACTTGTGCATAAAGGTTTTACATGATCTAAAAATGAACACTAAAGGAGGTAAAAGACTCATAAATATGAGTGAACCAGAGAGCTTTATTTCATTGATCATATAAGAGGTACACAATTAGATAAAAAATGCTAAGTGTAAAAAGGACGTAGCTGTGCTATGTTTCATGGCCGATCAAGCTCCGGGTAGTCATCATCCGGGTCACGTCGCTTACGCTTATGATCCTTGTTGGGTCTATCCTTCAGTTCACGATTGTCAACGAGGTAGTAAGACCCATTGAGTAGCTCCTTGCTTATGATGAATGGTCCTTTCCATGGCGGGGATAATTTGTGTGACTTCTTCTGCTTAAGTCGGAGCACCAAATCCCCCTCTTTAAACGAGCGATGCCGAACGCGGTGACTATGGTAGCTGCGTAGCTTCTGCTGGTAGATGGCGGATCTTTGGCATGCCAAAACACGCTCCTCCTCGAGAAGGTCCACATCTAGGCGTCTGAATTCTTCAGCGTCATCTTCGTCGTAGGCGGCAACTCTTGGTGCACCGTGAAGGATGTCAAAAGGCAGGATGGCTTCTGCTCCATATACCATGAATTAAGGGGTGTAGCCGGTGGATCTGTTGGGTGTAGTTCGTAATCTCCACAGCACAGATGGCAATTCTTCCGCCCAGGCTCCAGCTGCTCTATGTAGCGGTGCCTCAAGACGTGGTTTGATTCCCTATAGAATTAATCCATTGGCTCGTTCAACCTGACCGTTGGATTGTGGATGTGCCACAGATGCAAGGTCTAGTCGGATGCCCTTCTCCCAACAATAAGCCTCCACTTCTCCGAGTGACAAGTTGTTGCTGTTGTCGGTGATAATGCTATCTGGAAGACCAAATCTCACCACTAGATCCCGGACAAACCTGAGGGCAGTTGCCCCATCAAGCTTTCTAATGGGTTTAGCTTCTATCCATTTAGTGAATTTATCAACTGCCACAAGAAGATGTGTAAACCCACATGGTTCCGTCTGTAACGGTCCCACCATGTCTAGCCCCCAAACTGCAAACGGCCAAGTTATTGGTATTGTTCGCAATTCTTTAGCAGGAACATGTGGTTGTCGGGCATAATACTGGCATCCCATGCATTTCTCAACCAGCTTGTCGGCGTCCGCCTTCGCGGTCAGCCAGTAGAATCCTTGCCGGAAGGCTTTCGCGACCAACGATCGAGGAGCGGCGTGATGCCCGCAATCTCCGAGATGGATTTCGCGTAGGATTTCCATACCTTCTAGCTGGGAAACACACTTTAGGTATACACCAGTAGTGCTACTTTTGTAGAGTTGTCCATTGATGATGGTATAACCCTTTGCTCGTCATACTATTTTCCGTCTTTCGACTTCGTCGTCGGGCAAAGTTCCGTGTTCAAGATATTCCATGAACGGTTTTGTCCAAGCCGGAGGAACCTTTGTCACAATGTTGACGAAAGAGTCAGCTCTATCCGGGTTGTCGATGTCGGCTCCCTTCACAGATGATGTGCGCAGATGCTCTAGGAAAACTCCTGGCGGAATTCGTTTGCGCCTTGATCCAAGCTTAGATAGCAGATCAGCCGCCTCGTTTTGCTCCCTAGGTACATACTTGACTTCGTAGCCCAAGAAGCTCTTGGCTATCTCGTCCACTTCGTCTTGATATGCCGCCATCATAGGGTTCCACGCATTCCAGGTGCCAGCCACCTACTGGGCAACCAAGTCAGAATCTCCGCAACAAAGTATGCGCTTGATGCCAATGTCCTTGGCTACACGTAGTCTGTGAATGAGTGCTTCATACTGCGCCATGTTGTTTGTAGCCTCGAAGTGGATCTGCAGAACGTAGTGTAACTTGTCTCCTTTTGGTGACTGTAGCAATACACCAGCCCCCGAGCCGTTGAGCAGCTTTGATCCATCAAAGTGCATCACCCAGTACTCTGGTTCCGGCAACGGAGTAGCATCTGGCATCTCCGTCCAATCTACAACAAAATCCGCCAAGGCTTGTGACTTGATAGCGTCGTGTCTCTTGTAGGTGATCTCGAAGGCGACAAGTTCAATGCCCCACTTCGCGACCCTTCCCGTAGCGTCGCTGTTGTTGATAATGTCGGGCAGTGGAGTCTTGATCACCACTGTGATTGGGTGCTCCTGAAAGTAATGCCTCAGCTTCTGAGAAGCAAGGAATACTCCATAAGCTATCTTCTGGTAGTGCGGGTAACGCTGCTTGGACTCCGTCAAGACTTCGCTTACGTAGTAAACTGGTCGTTGAACTCTATGCTCATAGCCTGGTTCCTTCCGCTCTACCACGACGACGATGCTGATTACCCGATTGGTTGCCGCCATGTAGATTAACAGGGGCTCGCCAGGCTCGGGCGCTGCAAGGATGGACGCTGAGGAAAGAATCTCCTTGAGCTGCTTCAATGTTGCATCTGCTTCGTCCGTCCACGCGAATTTGTCCGCCTTGTTCAGCAACTTGTACAGCGGCAGAGACTTCTCTCCAAGTCGGCTGACGAACCGACTAACTGCTGCAACACAACCTGTTAGTCATTGAATGTACTTTAGGCATGTCGGATGGTTTATGTTTAAGATGGCCTTGATTTTCTCCGGGTTGACCTCGATTCCACGCTGGGAAACGAGGAAACCCAACAATTTGCCGGCTGGAACCCCGAAGACGCACTTCTTAGGGTTAAGCATCATGTTGTATTTCCGGAGATTATCAAAGGTTTCTTTTAAGTCGGAGATTAAGTCATTTGATTTTTTAGACATCACCGCAATGTCGTCCACATAGGCGTGAACGTTCCGACCAATTTGGTCGTGTAGGCAATGTTGCATTGTCCGCTGGTACGTAGCACCCGCGTTTTTCAGCCCAAAGGGCATCGTGACATAGCAAAACGTGCCGTATGGGGTAGTGAACAAAGTGGCAATTGGTCCGACTTCCTCATCTTGATCTGGTGGTATCCTGAGTATGCATTGAGAAAACACAAAATTTCCGAGCCAGCCGTCGAGTCAATGACTTGGTCAATGCGAGGCAAAGCAAACGGATCTTTGGGGCACGCTTTGTTCAAGCCGGTGTAATCAACGCACATTCTTAATTCACTGGTTCCCTTTTTGGGGACAAGTACAGTATTTTCCACCCATTGGGTGTGAAGGACTTCTCGGATAAATCTAGCCTTAAGTAACCTAGCTATCTCTTTGCCAATGTCGCGTCTCTTCTCATCTCCAAAGCTTCGTAGAGGTTGTCTCACTGGTTTGCATTTTGGATCAGTGTTTAATATGTGCTCGGCAAGTTCCCTAGGTACACCTTTCATGTCGGCAGGTTGGCAGGAAAAGATGTCCCTGTTCTCACGGAGGAACTCGACGAGCGTGCTTTCCTATTTGGGATCTTGGTTCGTCCCAATGGCGGTGACCTTGGAGGCATCGCCTACCACAAGTTCCACCGGCTTGGTCTCGATGGCGGCCTTGAACGCAGGAGCGGAGTCAGAGATCTGCTTCTTCGACACGGGCATCTCTGAGTCATCGACCTTGCTCTCGATCTCTTTGAATTCTTTGCTGTAGAGGATAGCTTCCGTGAAGGCTGCTTCATTAATCTCGTAGTCCCTTGCCTTGGTAAAGCTTCCGGATACGGTGATGACATCGTTTGGTACGGGTATCTTGAGTTTGTTGTAGACGAAGCATGGCTTGGCCATGAACATATGGAATATGTCGCGGCCGAATATGACGTGGTACATGCTCTTGTAGGGGACCACCTCAAAGGTCATGCGCTCTTGGCGGTAATTATTAACATCGCCAAAGGCAACCTAAAGTGTAATGCACCCAAGGGACCAAGCCTCCCGACTAGGAACTATGCCGTGGAAGATGGTGTTGGTCCGCCTTAGGTTTGCCTCCGTCAAGATCATCTTCTGCAGTGTATCCAAGTACATGATGTTGATGCTGCTTCCACTATCCACCATACACTTGGTGAACTCCACGCCATCAATCGAAGGGTTGATGACCATGGCGTATTGGTTCTCTGTAGGGATAAGGTCTGGGTGGTCCGTCCTGTCCCAAGTAATTGGAACCTCTGACCAGCATAGGTACTGGGGAACTGGGGGCAGAGTAGCCATCAGGATCCTCATAGAGGTCTTCTATTGTCAGACGGTGGGGGTGCCAAGGAAAGTGTGGTAGACTGCTGCCTTCTTCACGAAGGGGTTCTTGCCCTTGTCGTCGCTCTTGGCGGCGTTCTTGGGGTCACCGTCCTCGTCCATGTCACTTGAATCCATGGACTCCTCCTTCTTTTCCCCTTGCCCTTGCCTCGCGGTCTGTTCTTCCGACTTTGCTTGTAGCCGGACTGCGGGTCTTCCTTGAGGTCGTTGACGAACTTGCAGTGTCGATTGGTATGGGTGGCCTTGCCGTTGACGTCGAGGTGTACGAGGCACGGCATATCGTGGTACTCCTCTTAGGTTTGGGGAACGCGGAGCGGCGCCGAGGTAGTTTCGCTTCCTCGTTGCTGCCCACGACCAACTCCCCTTCCTCGGCCACGTTGTCCGCCATCACCTCGTCCTGCAAAATTCATAGCGACCATGTCGGTAGATTGCTTTTCTTATGGAGCGGTTTTCCACTTTGTACTGCTGTTCCTCCGAGCCTGAGTTGGAACGGCCGTTGCCGGCAAGGAGCCGCGAGCATCGTCGTCGGCAGCTGCGAACTCACTAGCCAACTGAATCATCTGGTTCAAGTCAAGCTGGTGATTGTCCTACAAGCGCTTCAGCTTATGTTGGAGCAACGTGCCCCTTTGCAACCCATCGATGAAGGAAGCCATGGCGGTCTGAGCATGCACTCCTGCGCAGGAGTTCTTCATGTCCAGCCAGCGGGAGAGGTAGGCGCGAGATGTCTCGTGTTTCTCTTGCACGCACCGCTGTAGATCGCTAACACTGCAGGGACGCTTGTACGTACCCTCAAAGTTCTTGGTGAACGCTTCTTGCATGTCCAACCAATTGCAGATGGATTTCTCCGGCAAGTCGTCGATCCATTGACGGGTCGTGCCCGCCAACATTAACGGGAGGTACCTGACGACAACGTTGGGGTTGCCTCTGGCAATCTCCACCGTGTTGCCGTAATCCTGCATCAATGTGGCTGGCTTGGCAGTGCCGTCATAGGGCT
Source organism: Avena sativa (assembly GCA_916181665.1). Taxonomy (NCBI): domain Eukaryota; kingdom Viridiplantae; phylum Streptophyta; class Magnoliopsida; order Poales; family Poaceae; genus Avena; species Avena sativa. The sequence goes on along the minus strand of OV702284.1, from coordinate 176,022,103 downwards.
TGATGGTCTTGTCAATCCGGAAACCTTTGGGGTAAGTTGCAGACAGTATTGCAGGTCCAAAGCAACGTGGTCCCAGGTATGGTCCTTACCGGGCCTCGTGGATCTTATCGATCCGCGAACGTTCATCGTATGGCTCTGGGTTCTTCTTGTCAACAGGGGATGGGCTGTGTGAATGATGTAGGCCTCCTCCGCCATGGTGATTTGTAGAAGGAGTGTCCCAACCTTTAAACAATATAAGGTGGAGTCCCCTGTGTTTACAATGCTAGTCCCTGGATCAATAGCTAGCATCCACAGTTAAGATGTAATATCAAGAAACAAAGGTCATAATACACTTTATAACCAGGAATAACATAATTTTATTACATCTTACATAGCTCATTTGGCTATTACATTACATTGCAGCAGAATAACTATAAGCATGGAGTCCTTCATCTTCAAAGTGCCACAGGCAGATGTTGGTTGTAGACTTTGTAATCCTAATCAATCAATCTTCACAAAAATCAATCAACCTGCAACAATACAAGTTACAGCCACAAGGGTGAATACATTTGAATTGTATTGGCAAGTGATACTATGGAAGTATAGTGGAGTCTATCATCTATATGCATTTGGCTAGGTGGAGTTGAGGCTTGCATTGCTCAAAATAGATTTTCCTTATCATTTTGAAAATACTAAGTTTTTGTTTTGACAAAATCTTTTCCAAGGCTTCTCTCAATCAAAGATTGAAGATCCTTTAACCCTTGTTCAAATGACAAGTTTTTAACTTAGAAATTTGAATGATGAGATTCTTGATTGCTTCCATGTCTTGATGCTCAAATTGTCCTTTACCAGGGACATGGCTAAGTACTTAGATTTTACACTCTGCAGAGGTGGTGCACTTTCCCCACAAGACTTGGTTTCCCAAGACAAGATCTTTCAGAAGCCTTTCCTTAGACCAAAATGGACGCGCTCCAACCTATCAAACACTACCACCAACTGTCCATATGGCTAAGTTCTTGCAACCTATATGATCTAGGCAGAGCCCATAATGCCAAGTGGTTGCACTTGAAGCTTCTCAACATTTGACATCTCAAATCTCTTTGTTCCTGGGTGGCCATCCACAAGTGAGATACACAAGGTAAACCATAGACATGGGCCTTGTGAACCACTCAACCAAAATCCACCAAGCAATTACCATTCCACCCAGGTGATTCATTAACTTAGTTGTTTTATTAAACAAAAACACAAGTCCTCAGACTTAGGAATTTTTCCATAGTGTGAATATATATTCCACCCATGTTTTCTATTAGCTAGGCTAAGCTTGATAGTAATAGGAATCTTAACTTAGAAAGATTTCTACTAACGTTTCATCTACTAGTTTTCCTATAGCAAGGTTTATACTTAGCAAAAACCATGCAAGTTTACTTAGAGAAAATCACTAATGCATAGTGAAAGTAATGGGACAAAAAGTATGAAGCATCACTTGCCTTTTTGGTAGAGGGTATAGGTTCACTCCTTGTCCTTACAACAATCACACTCTTCAAGTCACTACAATTCAATCAAGCAAGGCACAAACTCAATCTACCAATCAAGCAAAACAACACATAAAATAACAAAGTCAAAGTAATGCATGCAAGCATGCCAAGCTTTGTTTTATTTGATAAAGTGGTTCCTAATGGGTCATAAACATTTGAAAACACCTAATGGTCATTTTGTCAAGTGGCAAAGTCATTTGCAAAAGGTTTCACTTCAAAAACCATTTTCAAAACAAAGTATCATTTTATGTGGTGTAGAAATATTTTTACTAAGGCATTAATCTATAGGGTTCACCAAATATGGTTTTAAACCATAAAACTTGGTGTTTGGGGTCAGAGAGTTTAAAACAAAACATTTCCCAAAAGTTTTCCTCCAAAATCATTTTTAATAAATAAACCACATTTCTATTTGACTAGAAATGGTTTTAAATCAAAGAATCATTATTTTGTTTCACCAAATTCATTTTTTAATCCACAAAGTGTTTCCTAATGTTAGTAGGTTCAAATCACACCATTTTCCAAAGATTTTATCCCCAAAATCATTTTTAAACAATTTTCACATCCTTAACAAGCATACAAATGTTTCTGTAAAAACAATCATTTTTCTAGAAGCTTTTTACTAAACAAATGGCATGGTTGGCTAGGTCTTGTCTTGCTGATTCCAATGATATAAAGTTTGAAAATTTTGGACGTGTGGATCAAAAGTTACAAGGGTTTCAAAATGGCATCTAAATCTGTTTTCAAATTCTATTTTAAATCATCCAGTGACACGCGGCCTATTCTCATTCGTCGGTACCGCTTCGCTCGGATCGCACAGCTGCAGCCGTTGGATCAAGTCAAATCGTGCGGTGCGCAGATGCTACTTACCCTTTCACCTAGCTTCTATCCTAGCCACTGGATCGAGATCGAACGGTTGCTGCAGGCTCGACCTAAAACTAGCGGCGCTGCGGCGGTGGCAGGCGACGGAGCGACCAGACGGTGGCGGCGTCGGCGATACAGGAAGCAAGGGTGGCTGGGGAGATGCTCACCGGAATCGTTGACGCTTGCTGATGCTCAACGTGGTACTGGTTGGTGAAGGGGCGCACGTGGCTGTCCTTAATTGCTCGCCGGAGATGAGCTGGGCCTCGGGCGGCTCTGGAGGTCGTCGAGGGCGAGGTTAGGGGGCACCCTAGGACAAACGGGAGGCACTGTTAGGTTCGCAAGAGCATGGCGATCATCATCGTGTCCACGGGGAAGAGAGGGGAGGTCTGGTTTACCGGGGAGACGTCGCCGCAGTTGGAGCAGACGGCGGTGCTGGCTCGGGGAAGACGTTGCCGACGCTCAGGGACGTGCACGAGCGAGCTGCGGCTGCAGAACGGTCCGCCAGGGCTTGGGGTGTATGCGAGTGTGGTCAAGGAGACGAGGGGTGGCAGGTACTGGCCGGAATCAGCAAGGGAGGTCGTCGGAGACAGAGGTGCTCGGGGAGGAATTGGGGCGGCCTGGGGGCGTGCTATTGCGGGGTGACAGAGGGTAAATAGAGAGGAGAGGTACGCGTTTCAGCTTGCGTGATCAAGGCGAGTAAATGTGGCCATGTTAAGGCGAATTGAAGCCGGAGGAATCAACAGCATGAGCGGGGGAAGAACGAGTCGCTGCGGGTGAGGACGATGAACAGGAGGGGTGGGGCATACCTGTCAGCGAGGAAGGAAGTGAGGGGGTGGGGTCCACTTGTCAGTGTCCTCGCGGGTTGCTTCTGCGGTAAAGAAAACGTTTCGGGGGCGAGGGAACAGGTGGGCTTGCTGGGCTGTTGGGCTGGCCGGCTGGGCTGGCTGTCCACTTCTATTTTTTTCCTATTCTGAAACCTTTTTCTTTTTCCAATACTATTTTCTGTTTTGAAATTCCAAACAACATTCAAACAATCACCACACTTGTAATGAGTTTTTTGGTTCTGTTTATCAACATAAACCAAATCCCAAAATAAAATAATATTTTTATTCTTTTTAGGATCTATTTAATAATTAAATAAAATAGACCATAGTTATTTAATCAAATAGGGTTTGATTTATTTAATAAAATCTCCATTTGAAATCCAAATATTTTCAAAACCAAATCAGTAGGTTTTATTTGAAAATATAAGATACTTGAAATACTTGTTTAAAATAAAATAACATTTTATTATAGGGTCCATTAATAATTAAATAAAATGGACCTTAGTTATTAAATCAAATAGGATTTGTTTTATTAGAATCTTTATTCTGAAATCTAAAATAAAACCAAAACACTTCAGTAGGTTTTATTTGAGAATATAAAATACTTAGAAAACTTATTAAAATAATTTAATAAGTTTTTGTGTTTATTTAAAATGGGAAAAACCTTTACTTTAAATAAAATTGGATATTAAATCCTTATTATTTTATTTAAATAAACCAAAACATTTTATTTCAAAACTTGGCCAAGGTTTAATTTGGCTTTATAAAATAATCTTTATTTATAAATCCACCTTTTCTTTTGAAAACCAAATCTTTTCATTAAAAGATTTCAAAAAATAGTAAAAACCAAATATTTTTATTTTCCTTTATTAAATGTTTAACTTTTTAAATACCTTTAGGATTTATCTTGATCAAAATAGGTTTGAAGGTTCCCATTTGATTTCAAAAAGTTTCTTCTCACTCTGAAAATCAACAAAGTTTTATTTTATTCATTTATTTTTCACATTACAAGATTTGGAAAATCTTGGGATGTGACAGGCTACCACCCTTAAAATAAATCTCGTCCCGAGATTTGGGAAGGCTAGGGGTTACAAGTAGGCTCAAAACAACTAGGGTACTACCACCCTTAAAATTTTTCCAACTAAATTACATATTGGCTTTCTTGGGATCCTAGGAAAACTTCTCTGGACAAACATCTGCATAGTGTCCTTTGTTTTCACACTTGAAACATGTGACAAGGCTGGGATCCTTTATAGGTTGGTTTATCTTGGGCTTCCTCTTTCCTGGACAGAAGTTTACATAGTGGCCTAGTTCCTTGCATTTGAAACACATCACTTGGCTGATATCTTTCTTTTCCTTTGGTATCATTGCCTCTTGTTTGTTTCTTTGATTCTTCTTCTTTTCTGGGCATTCATTGGCATAGTGTCCCATCTCTTTGCAATTGTAACATTGCACTTGAGTATATCCTTCTTGTTAGGGTTGGGGCATTTCTTCTTCTTCTTTTTGGGTCTCTCCAAAGCTAGGAGTTCTTCTAGTTCATGTTCTTCATAGGTGGGAGATCTTTCTCTCTTCTTGGGGCATTGATCTTCATGCTCCTTGGATGCATGATCCTTGTATCCACAAGTATTGCTAGCTAGGGTTCCTTCTAGAATAACATCTTTGTCATCTTTGTTGTCATTAGCTCTTTGGGAAAAGTTTTCTCCCATGTAGATCATTTGAGTAACCATTCTTTGCAACAATTGGGATTGAAGTTTCAAAATCCTTTGTATGGCTGGGTCTAGTCCATTGTTGTTGGCTAAAAGCTGAGTTGTCTCTTGGCTCAACTGGTTTTGGGTTGCTATAAGTTCTCTCATGTTGTCCTCTTGGTTGTTGTTGGTGTCATTATCCTTGATGTTGGAGTCTCCTGGAGTAGTCATCTGTTTGGGTTGATTGGGACTTAGGTTAGACAAAATATTTCTAAGGAAATAGTTCTAATCACACACATCATAATTCACACAAGCAATGTGCAAGCAATCACAAACAAACATTTCACTCAAACAACAAAGTTCAAGCATATTTTTAGGCAATCAAAAATATTTTTGTTACACCACATAAGTTGGTGTGTTAGACTTAACTATAATATGGTGGTCCATCTATATGGTTCACTTGTGATCTTTCCTTCCTTCTTGGTTGATTCCTTCTTACATGAGATCATGGTTTTCTTGGGAAAACTCTTGGGTACAAAACTTCAAGTGAAGTAAACTCCTTCTAATTTTGCATTTCCTCAGTCTCCATATCTTGAGCAAGATTTCCTTGACTTACTTGTAGTCCTTAGTAGTATCCAAGTTGGAAGTCCTTGGTGAATATGCTGAAGATGTTGAAGTCATTAGAGTTGAATAAGTTGAAGTCATTAGAGTTGAAGGAATCCTTTGCACATGGTGTAGTCTTTGGTCATGAGGTAGGTTTTTCCATCAAGTTGAAATAGAAGAGATGTAGAGTTGAAACCAAAATGGTTGAGGAAAGAGTTTACAAGATTGTTTGTAAATAAGTTTTTGAACAAAACAACTCCTATTTTTCTAAGGGTTTTTGTCCAATCCTAGGGTTTACAAATCCTACAGGCAACACAATGCTCTGATACCATCTGTAGAAGGAGCGTCCCAACCTTTAAACAATATAAGGTGGAGTCCCATGTGTTTACAATGCTAGTCCCTGGATCAATAGCTAGCATCCACAGTTAAGATGTAATATCAAGAAACAAAGGTCATAATACACTTTATAACCAGGAATAACACAATTTTATTACATCTTACATAGCTCATTTGGCTATTGCATTACATTGCAGCAGAATAACTATAAGCATGGAGTCCTTCATCTTCAAAGTGCCACAGGCAGATGTTGGTTGTAGACTTTGTAATCCTAATCAATTTCTTCACAAAAATCAATCAACCTGCAACAATACAAGTTACAGCCACAAGGGTCAATACATTTGAATTGTATTGGCAAGTGATACTATGGTAGTATAGTGGAGTCTATCATCTATATGCATTTGGCTAGGTGGAGTTGAGGCTTGCATTGCTCAAAATAGATTTTCCTTATCATTTTGAAAATACTAAGTTTTTGTTTTGACAAAATCTTTTCCAAGGCTTCTCTCAATCAAAGATTGAAGATCCTTTAACCCTTGTTCAAACCACAAGTTTTTAACTTAGAAATTTGAATGATGAGATTCTTGATTGCTTCCATGTCTTGATGCTCAAATTGTCCTTTACCAGGGACATGGCTAAGTACTTAGATTTTACACTCTGCAGAGGTGGTGCACTTTCCCCACAAGACTTGGTTTCCCAAGACAAGATCTTTCAGAAGCCTTCCCTTAGAACAAAATGGACGCGCTCCAACCTATCAAACACTACCACCAACTGTCCATATGGATAAGTTCTTGCAACCTATATGATCTAGGCAGAGCCCATAATGCCAAGTGGTTGCACTTGAAGCTTCTCAACATTTGACATCTCAAATCTCTTTGTTCCTGGGTGGCCATCCACAAGTGAGATACACAAGGTAAACCATAGACATGGGCCTTGTGAACCACTCAACCAAAATCCACCAAGCAATTACCATTCCACCCAGGTGATTCATTAACTTAGTTGTTTTATTAAACAAAAACACAAGTCCTCAGACTTAGGAATTTTTCCATAGTGTGAATATATATTCCACCCATGTTTTCTATTAGCTAGGCTAAGCTTGATAGTAATAGGAATCTTAACTTAGAAAGATTTCTACTAACGTTTCATCTACTAGTTTTCCTATAGCAAGGTTTATACTTAGCAAAAACCATGCAAGTTTACTTAGAGAAAATCACTAATGCATAGTGAAAGTAATGGGACAAAAAGTATGAAGCATCACTTGCCTTTTTGGTAGAGGGTATAGGTTCACTCCTTGTCCTTACAACAATCACACTCTTCAAGTCACTACAATTCAATCAAGCAAGGCACAAACTCAATCTACCAATCAAGCAAAACAACACATAAAATAACAAAGTCAAAGTAATGCATGCAAGCATGCCAAGCTTTGTTTTGTTTGATAAAGTGGTTCCTAATGGGTCATAAACATTTGAAAACACCTAATGGTCATTATGTCAAGTGGCAAAGTCATTTGCAAAAGGTTTCACTTCAAAAACCATTTTCAAAACAAAGTATCATTTTTTGTGGTGTAGAAATATTTTTACTAAGGCATTAATCTATAGGGTTCACCAAATATGTTTTTAAACCATAAAACTTGGTGTTTGGGGTCAGAGAGTTTAAAACAAAACATTTCCCAAAAGTTTTCCTCCAAAATCATTTTAAATAAATAAACCACATTTCTATTTGACTAGAAATGGTTTTAAATCAAAGAATCAATATTTTGTTTCACCAAATTCATTTTTGAATCCAAAAAGTGTTTCCTAATGTTAGTAGGTTCAAACCACACCATTTGCCAAAGATTTTATCCCCAAAATCATTTTTAAACAATTTTCACATCCTTAACAAGCATACAAATGTTTCTGTAAAAACAATCATTTTTCCAGAAGCTTTTTACTAAACAAATGGCATGGTTGGCTAGGGCTTGTCTTGCTGATTCCAATGATATAAAGTTTGCAAAATTTTGACGTGTGGATCAAAAGTTACAAGGGTTTCAAAATGGCATCTAAATCTGTTTTCAAATTCTATTTTAAATCATCCAGTGACACGCGGCCTATTCTCATTCGTCGGTACCGCTTCGCTCGGATCGCACAGCTGTAGCCGTTGGATCAAGTCAAATCGTGCGGTGCGCAGATGCTACTTACCCTTTCACCTAGCTTCTATCCTAGCCACTGGATCGAGATCGAACGGTTGCTGCAGGCTCGACCTAAAACTAGCGGCGCTGCGGCGGTGGCTGGCAACGGAGTGACCAGACGGTGGCGGCGTCGGCGATACAGGAAGCAAGGGTGGCTGGGGAGATGCTCACCGGAATCGTTGACGCTTGCTGATGCTCAACGTGGTACTGGTTGGTGAAGGGGCGCACGTGGCTGTCCTTAATTGCTCGCCGGAGATGAGCTGGGCCTCGGGCGGCTCTGGAGGTCGTCGAGGGCGAGGTTAGGGGGCACCCTAGGACAAACGGGAGGCACTGTTAGGTTCGCAAGAGCATGGCGATCATCATCGTGTCCACGGGGAAGAGAGGGGAGGTCTGGTTTACTGGGGAGACGTCGCCGCAGTTGGAGCAGACGGCGGTGCTGGCTCGGGGAAGACGTTGCCGACGCTCAGGGACGTGCACGAGCGAGCTGCGGCTGCAGAACGGTCCGCCAGGGCTTGGGGTGTATGCGAGTGTGGTCAAGGAGACGAGGGGTGGCAGGTACTGGCCGGAATCAGCAAGGGAGGTCGTCGGAGACAGAGGTGCTCGGGGAGGAATTGGGGCGGCCTGGGGGCGTGCTATTGCGGGGTGACAGAGGGTAAATAGAGAGGAGAGGTACGCGTTTCAGCTTGCGTGATCAAGGCGAGTAAATGTGGCCATGTTAAGGCGAATTGAAGCCGGAGGAATCAACGGCAGGAGCGGGGGAAGAACGAGTCGCTGCGGGTGAGGACGATGAACAGGAGGGGTGGGGCATACCTGTCAGTGAGGAAGGAAGTGAGGGGGTGGGGTCCACTTGTCAGTGTCCTCGCGGGTTGCTTCTGCGGTAAAGAAAACGTTTCGGGGGCGAGGGAACAGGTGGGCTTGCTGGGCTGTTGGGCTGGCCGGCTGGGCTGGCTGTCCACTTCTATTTTTTTCCTATTCTGAAACCTTTTTCTTTTTCCAATACTATTTTCTGTTTTGAAATTCCAAACAACATTCAAACATTCAAACAATTCAAACAATCACCACACTTGTAATGAGTTTTTTGGTTCTGTTTATCAACATAAACCAAATCCCAAAATAAAATAATATTTTTATTCTTTTTAGGATCTATTTAATAATTAAATAAAATAGACCATAGTTATTTAATCAAATAGGGTTTGATTTATTTAATAAAATTTCCATTTGAAATCCAAATATTTTCAAAACCAAATCAGTAGGTTTTATTTGAAAATATAAGATACTTGAAATACTTGTTTAAAATAAAATAACATTTTATTATAGGGTCCATTAATAATTAAATAAAATGGACCTTAGTTATTAAATCAAATAGGATTTGTTTTATTAGAATCTTTATTCTGAAATCTAAAATAAAACCAAAACACTTCAGTAGGTTTTATTTGAGAATATAAAATACTTAGAAAACTTATTAAAATAATTTAATAAGTTTTTGTGTTTATTTAAAATGGGAAAAACCTTTACTTTAAATAAAATTGGATATTAAATCCTTATTATTTTATTTAAATAAACCAAAACATTTTATTTCAAAACTTGTCCAAGGTTTAATTTGGCTTTATAAAATAATCTTTATTTATAAATCCACCTTTTCTTTTGAAAACCAAATCTTTTCATTAAAAGATTTCAAAAAATAGTAAAAACCAAATATTTTTATTTTCCTTTATTAAATGTTTAACTTTTTAAATCCCTTTAGGATTTATCTTGATCAAAATAGGTTTGAAGGTTCCCATTTGATTTCAAAAGTTTCTTCTCACTCTGAAAATCAACAAAGTTTTATTTTATTCATTTATTTTTCACATTACAAGATTTGGAAAATCTTGGGATGTGACATGACTGCTTGGTGGTGACGGAGGTGGAGGTGGCAGTGGGTTAGCCTTCTTACTGTTACCCTCCTGCGACGCCTCACGTCTGTCACGGTTGCTTGTCAGACACGGAGGGTCATGGAGTGACCTACCCTTGTGTCCTTGGTTGCGCTCTCCGTCCTGACGGGTCTGTTCCGCGTTGTCGCGGATGACGATTCCGCACTGCTTTGGTGGGGGCATATCCGTACGATGGTGAGGCTTGGGATCTTCGTGATGTTGGGGCGATCGGGGCGGTGGTGATGGGCGACAAGGTCGGGCCTTTTCTCCGTGGTCGGAGGATATGGGAATATCATCCTTCCTATTGCGCGCATCCCTCCGTCTTCGTTCTGATGAACCCATCTGGGACCCAACATCAAGAGGAGATCGGTCCCTTGGCGGCTTATACTGTCTAGACTGGAAGAGCGCTGGGTCAGACTCAAGCCTTTGAGAGGTGGCCTTTTCCTGCTGCTTCACCGCCTTGGCCACTAGGTTATAGACCTGTTCCACTGCCTCAGGCGATCTATCCTGCTCCAAAAGGGTCTTGGCGACGGCGAGGTTAAGGAGTGGGGTGGGAATCACCTGTTTGCCTTCACTGTCAATGTATGGCTTGGCCTATGCCGGCTTCGAGGGAGCCCATCCTAGGTTTCGCCGTACACCAGGATCGTTGATGACGCGAGCCGAAGCTTTCTTAGCCTTCTGTTGTTGTAGTAGAGTCTTGTACTCGGCCTCCATTGCTCTAGATTTCTCTATGGACTTCTGCGTGTTGACCAGATCTCTATCTAGCTTAGCGCCTTGCTCCGCGATGGCCTGCACTTCCTCCAGCAGCTGCTGGTGCTTCTCGTCAAGCTAAGTCACGTTTCGGATATAAGCTACGGTTAGTGGCTCGACGAGGAGATTGCCGTACATCACTCTATCAGCTGGAGTAACTTGGGCATCAGCAGACGTAGATGCTGGAGGCGGAAAGTTTGCGGTGTTGTTGTTGCTCGGGCCAGGGCCGAGTTCCTGCGGCTGCTGCACTGGGTTAGGCGGAGGAGGCATGACGTTTGCGCGATCATCGTCGGCAGCAATAAGTGGCCCCTTCCCCTTTTCCAGCGCTGTAGGCGGAGCTCGTCCGGGTTTATCTTCATCCATCGCCGTACCAATGGTGACGAACACCTCTCGAGATGTGACGACATTGTTGGCTTGCTCGTCGCGCGTGTACTCCTCCTCCATGTCCTGCATGGCAGAGTCTAGTTTCTCTGGACTGAAATCTATCTCCTCTGAATCTGCACTGAAGTAAGCATAAAGCGCGTCAATAACAGAGTCGGAGGGTGCTAGGACTTCCTCGATGACGGGCGGTGGAGGTGCAACAACAGCGACGATGACTGGAGGTGGCGGCACGGCTGCGACGATGGCGACCAGAGGCGATGGTGGCGTTGGCTGAATCGGAGGGGCTCCGTCAATGAGCGCAAGCTCTGTCTGAGCTGCCGCTTCGGCCTCCGCGTAGTTGTTGATGGTGTTCACCATGCCTTCGAAGGTAAGGCGTCCTGACGCCAGTTGCCGCCTTAGAGAATGTCGGAGAAGCGTGCCATGGTCCAATCCTTCAACAAAGTGATACATAGCATCATCATTGGGGTAGTGGGCCAGATCGGCTCGTATGCGGAGCCACCTGGCCAGATAATCGCAGGGGTTTTCGCCCTCTCTCTGAACGCAACACGCCAGATCAAAGATGGTAACCACGCCGACGAACTTGGATCTCTGATGTTCAGACGCACGGGTGAAGCCGGCGGACTTGCAGCGATCTTCCACCTTTATATCCTGCACAGGGGCGGTTTGGGCGGGCCTTGAATTTTTCCGATCTTTGCTGGCAAACTCCGAAGAGAGATCCGACATTGATCCTTCCGCGAATGTATCCTGCCCATAGGCGGTCCATGCGGGCCTTGATGCTCCCCCGCTCCCAGGGAACTAGTGCCCGAGTCAGTTTCTCCAATGAAGAGGTGGATGTCTCCGATAGGAACGATCGAACACCGCGTAGGGTTCGTCTTCGCCGGGATCCAGAACTCGCCGGGAGGGACGATCGGAACATTGCCGGAGAATATAACGCGACCGATGGCCACAGTTTCGCCGATTCCCGCGAAGATCTTGGTCCTCGCCCGCTGAAGAGCCTGAAGCGCCTCTTGCCCCATGGTGGGCGCCAACTATCATGGTATTGCCGACGAGTACGCCATGGAGGGGGTACTCACAGTGCGTGTTTAGAGACGTGGGGGAAGGCGGACGGTTGACGGGTACGAGGTAACACAGCTTACCCAGGTTCATATTCTACAACGGTGGCGGAATCCTACTCCTGCTATAAATCACTATAAGGGCAATACGCCGAGTTACAGAGATAGGTTCACTGTGCGAGGTTGTAAGAATCGATACTAGGTTGTGCCCTAAAGGCTCCCATAGGCCCGACTTATACAGTCGCCAGGTCCTAGGGTTACAGGGAAAAGGCCTAGCCGGACAGGTTACAGAGTCCTACACCGTCTATTACTAGTCTTGTGTATCTTGCACTCCAAGGCTCCGGGTACGTCGGTGACTCCAACCGTATCCTTCCTTTATCCGGCATGGGCCTCCCTTCTGGATCCATCTAACTGGGCCGCCCAGCAGGACATGGGCCATGCTACCAACTGTGGGCCACCCGGGTTATCCGTATATGAGACATGCTATGGGGATACCCATATAGAATATCCCCAACACATGTTGTGTTTGCGGGGATCCGATGGATATTCAGATTACTATGTCAGATTGATTAATGATTTTTTCTTATTGATTCTATCATGTCTGTGTTGTTTGTGATCTTGCATGCTCTCTGTTTCTAGTAGCTATCTTGGCCAAGTAGATGCTAGTGACTCCAAGAGGAGGTATTTATGCTCGATAGTGGGTTCATGCCTCTATTTAATCTAAGGGAAGTGACAGAAATCTCTAAGGTTGTAGATGTGTTGTTGCTACTAGGGAGAAAACAAAGGTCTCGTATTCATGGACCAAGTGGATTATTTACCTTACACACTTTGCTTAAAGTAGTTATCCGTTGCTTGCAACTTAATACTAGAGGGGGTTCGGATGATAACCTGAAGGTGGATTACTAGTCATAGATGTAGTTGTATGGCGGTCTATGTATCTTGTTGTATTGCCCAATCAAATCTCATAGGATCATGAAATGTCTAGTATTGCATTGTTATGCCTTGCTCAATCCTGTCAATTGCGCCCTGCTGTAGTTTGTTTACCCAGCATGCCATGTTTGTTTATCTTAAGGAGAACACCTCTAGTGAACTATGGACCCTAGTCCAATCTTTACCATTGATACATCTTCCACTGTTCCTATTTACTTTCTGCAAACCACTATTACCTTCCACACCATATAGTTAACCCTTTGTTTTCAGCAAACTGGTGAAATCAACAACCTCACTGTTCGTTGGGGCAAAGTCTTGAGTTTGTGTTGTGCAGGTTTCCAAGTTGCTAGCAACACATTTGAGTCGTTTCCTTCCTCCTACTGGTTCGATAACCTTGGTTTCTTACTGAGGGAAGACTTGCTGCTGTGCTCATCACACCTTCCTCTTGGGGACTCCCAACAAAGCTCTACATTGATCTGAGCCACCATCACAAGTGAACGACTACATCACCCACGAGAATCAGATCTTGTTAACCACTTTGGAATCTTCGAGGGTTAGTACTCTATCGACTCATTGCTATAATCTAGTAGATAGATCTTGGCTTGTGTGTGTTCATGCGGTAGAAATTTTCCATTTTCCATGCTACGAACCCCTACATGATCATCCGGTAGTACCGGTTCCACCTGAACAAGTATCCAGGAACAAAGGAGGGGGTTCTTGTGCAGAGTAGATGAGGTTTTAAGGGGAGGAAGAATGGCTTAGGTTGAGACTACCAAACTTATAAGGACACATGCACTCTAAATAGAAGGGAACAATGCAAGAACCAAATGAGAGTGCATGTCTCTAAGATCGAAACCAAACAACAAATTACAAACACAAGGAAGCACCAACCTCTCAATGGGAGAGGCGGTGGCCTAGGACACCATGTTTGAGTATACTTGTCTTGGCACCACGAAGATATATCTTGGGTCCATTACCAACACTCATCATTGAAGCTCACATATCACAAAATGATATTAAGTGTAATTATTTTTGTCACTTTGGGCATAATGGGGGGAGGGATAGTCCAATCAATTAGGGCCGCACTCCCCCTATTTCCATGACTACATCTAGATAGAATAACATATTAATGTATGGGTATGGGTGCATGGTCTCAAGCCACATTGCTCGAATCTATGATATTTAGCTCATTCCTTAACTCTCTGAATCTCTTATCATCAAGGGGCTTGGTGTATAAATTCGCAAGATTATTCTCGTTACTCACATAAGAGATATCAATATCACCATTGTTCACATGCTCGCGGATGAAATGATGAAGGATATCAATATGCTTCATTCTTGTGTGTTGCACCGGGTTGTGGGCGATCTTGATAGAACTTTCATTATCATAAAGAAGAGGCACTTTGTCACAAGTGACATCATAATCCTTTAGAGTTTGCCTCATCCACAATAGTTGAGCACAACAACTTGTGGCCGCAATATACTCGGCCTCAGTGGAAGACAAGGAGACACACTTTTGTTTCTTAGATGACCAACACACCAAGGACCTACCAAGGAATTAGCAAGCCCCGAAGGTTGATTTACTTCCAAATTTGTCTCCCGCCCAATATGAATCCATGAAACAATGAAGAAAAAAGCTTGAGCCCTTGGGATACCATAATCCAAAGTTTGGGGTATCAACTAAATATCGAAAGATTCGCTTGACCGCCACAAGGTGGATTTCCTTTGGGGCATCTTGAAACCATGCACAAATACCCACACTCAACATGATATCTGACCTATATGCACAAAGGTAAAGAAAAAACCAATCATAGAGCGGTATACCTTTTGATGCACATCTTTACCCTTACTATCGAGAGTAAGATCACACTTGAGTCATAGGAGTCTTGGCTCCATTTGGATCCGTAAACTTGAACCTCTTGAGCATATCTTGAATGTATTTGGCTTGGTTAATGAAGATACCTCCATGTAATTGCTTCACTTCTAATCCAAGAAATAATTGCAATTCTCCCATCATAGACATTTCAAACTCATCGGTGATTAGCTTAGCAAATACATCATTGAAAAATTTGTTAGGAGAACCAAAGATAATGTCATCAACATATATTTGGCATATGAACAAGTCACCTCCAACTCTCTTAGTAAAAAGAGTGGGGTCGATTAGCCCAATTTTAAAACCACGGTCAACCAACAACTTTCTAAGGTGCTCTTACCATGCACGAGGAGATTTTTAAGCCCATAGAGCACCTTATCAAGTTTGTAAACATGGTTTGGAAACTTGGGATCCTCAAAACCCGGGGGTTGCTTGACATATACCAACTCATTTAAGGAACCATTAAGAAATGCACTTTTAACATCCATTTGTTGCAGCTTGAAGTTATGATGAGATGCATATGTAAGCAAGATACAAAAAGATTGAAAACAAGCAACAAGGGCAAAAGTTTCACCATATTCGATACCCTCGACTTGGGAGAAGCCTTGAGCCACCAATCTTGCCTTGTTGAGAATGACCATCCCACTTGCATCTTGATTGTTCTTAAAGATCCACTTGGTTCCAATGACATTATGGAACTCCTTGGGTCTCTCCACTAATGACCACACTTTGTTGCGCTTGAAGTTGCTAAGCTCTTCATGCATGGCTTCGAGCCAATCCGGGCCTTCAAGCGCCTCATACACCTTTTGTGGCTCTACACAAGAAATGAAACTATTGTGGATAATGAACTTAGCCACTTGGTTACAAGTAGAAATGCCCCTTTCAAGGTCACCAACAACATTATCAAGGGTAATCCCTTCACGAACAAGCTTGGTGATCCTTCTTGCTTCACGATGAGTGTCGGCTTCCTCAATGGATTCTTGAGAAACCTCTTGGTCATCACCACTATTCTCGTCCTCATCTTGACCTTGTAAATGAGATGACCCTTCTTCTTGAGCTTTCTCGACATTTTGACCTTGTACATCTTCATGAGCTTGACCTTGGTCCATATGGGGTGATACACACCCACCAGTTGCTTGCACTTGACCTTGATCATGAGCTATCTCTTCAACCGGGGTATCTTGAGGGCTATGAGATTGATGAAGATCTTGATGAGGTGAGGGATCCACATGAGTAGAGCATTGTCCTTATCCTTCACAACAAGGGGTTCCTCAATGGGGAGGAAAAATCCCACACCCATTCTTCTTATGGCTTGAGGAGGAATTTCATCACTTACATCACCAAGATCAAGTTGCCCCACTTGGGAGCCATTATGCTCTTCGAACCTCATGTTACAAGAGACTATAACTTGTCTGGTGGATGTGGCGCCCCGCAAAACCACTACTAGAAAATCGCGTTGTTTTTGTGCATTTCATCATCATGACCGCATGCTCATGTCTTCATGCCGCATTGCATTTGAGCATCGTCATGTCATCATGCATCTGTTTGTCTAAACTATTTTCGAAAAGTCTGTTTTGTTTTCTAAACGCCCCGTCTTGATCTCAAATTAAAACCCGGGTCTCCGAAGTATTTTGTTTCGTCTTCAAACAGATTTCAAACGCCCCGTTTTAAATAAATAAATTATTTAAATTATTTTTTTTGGAGGCAGCTAGCCAGGCCCGAAAGCCCGGCCGGCCACCTCCATGCCCTAAAATAAAACCTAAACTAAATCCCAAACCCTTCTACCAAATAACCTACCCAGCCCCTCCACCTCACCTGCACCAATCGGTGCTTGCCACCTCACACCCTCCACATCACCTCCACCAATCCTGGGTCGCCACCTCCCCTCTCTCTCCTGGACCTACCCCGCACACAACACCGACCTTCTCACACGCACACAGCGCACAACAGCCGACCCGCACCCTGTCCCGATTGTGGCTCCCACCCGACGCGGTTCCTTGGCCAGCTCCGTCGATGCACCCACGACCGAACACGCCTCGCTCCCAGGGCCCACCTCCCTCTCATCTTTCCCTACCTCGCGACTGCCCCGCGACCCCGTCTCTTCCCTCCTCTGGCTCGCTAACCACCCCGCCGCCATCAATCTAACGACCAGAACCCCCGCCGCCCTCTGCGCCCCTCGCCGTAGAACCTCTGCTGCGCCGCCATCCCCGCTCCCTCCCCAACCCGTGCCTCGCACCGGCCCTCTTCTTCCCCTCCTCTCCACCTAGCCCCGATGCGCCTCTCTCGCCTCTCTGCTTCGACGGTGCCTCCATCTTCTCCTCCCCGAGGTCGCCCCTCCCTCGCCTTGCGCGCTTGCCCTCGACCTCCTCCTGTCTGCTCTTCCGCAGCCGCGCGCATCCACGAGCAGTCCCGCGCCTCCAACCGCCTCCTCCGCCGTGCTCTGCGTGACCCCCGAACCTCCATCGGCCTCGCCCCTCGTCGCCCGTGCTCCGCCGCCAGGGGCCGACCTCAAGAAGGGCGCAGGTCCACCTTGTCCTGCCTACCCGCCTCGGTTCCTGTACCGCCTCTTCTCCTCCCGTCTACGCCAGCGCCTCGAGGCCACCCTCTGCCATTATGGCCGCACCCGCCTCGCCCGAGCAAGCCGGCCGCAGCAGCAACCCACCTCTCCTCCCTGCAACCCACTACCTTGGGCCCCGCCTTCCTCGGGATCCCACCTCATCCGCCTCGCTGCGACCTCTGGCGCCCGCGGCCTCTAGCTCGACCTCGACCCGCGACAAGCACCTCCGCGCCACAGGCTGTCTCTTCTCGAGTACTAGCTGTTGCTATTTGAGGTGTTGTTGCGAGGATGTGGTGATGTGTTTATTGATGAAGTTTGGATGGCCGTGTGTGTGTGAAGCTACTGCATGTATGCGTCGAAAAGAACAACATCTGATAATTGTGGTGATAATTTGGAGAGGGCGTAGTGTCGGTACAGTGAGGATTTACATAATGCCTGTACCGTGCCCGTGTTGGTGCCGTGGCCACTAAGGTTCACCCGAAGACTGTTCCAGCGCCAAGATCCTCCGGAGCCCTCTAGCACCTGAAAAGCTAGATCTCCAAGTACGTCGACATAGAAAACCCCAAGATCTCCTTCATGGAAATCGAAGCCGACCCCGGAGATCCGAAGTCTGAACCCCGGAACCGACTTCGTGTTCTTCTTCACGGACGCCAAGACCTGTTCCTGGAGGCGAAGATCGATCCCCACCGACCCCGTTGAACCCCAAGATCGCCGGACCAATGTGTGACCCCTTTATCCGAGCCCTATTTTATAAATCAACATCTATATGAATTGTTGCATACAATTGTTCATGCTTGCACACATCTCATGTGGTTTGGAGGCATTATGCAGATTCACCTAAATTAAATATGGAGTCCATCTGCGGGATATCTTTGTCTTATTCCGGACTTCATTTAAATTGGCATAGCGAACCGAAGCCATGTTTTGTCTTGCTAATCCAACATTTAATTTACGGGGTAGATAAATAACTTGCACCGTTTAATTAAATGTCGGGACCCCGGTTCCGCTTAATATGATCTAATTGCATTGCACCTTTGCCATGTCATACATCATACATGCATCATGCCCGATCTTTTGCCGTAGTATTAAATAGTGCATCCGGTGTTTCTTCTAGTGCTTTGCTTCTTCACGGACTAGGCCGATGAGTTGATGCGAGTGACGCCCGTTCTTCGGATGAAACTTCGGCAATGTTTTCAGGCGAGCACCTCCCCCTTTCTACCTATCTTACTTTTATAGTCTTTATTTCCTCCTGTTGATCTATTGCTATCTATGTTGCGATGCTCTAGTTCTCGTACCCGTGATATCCCTTGCAGCCTCATATTGCCTTGGACACATCCTATTACCTGTTGTTTGGTAGATAGTGGGACCTGCGTGTCGTAGTTGCTTACTCAAGTGCTGTTGCGTGTCGTCAAGTACCACAGTTGTTGGAGTATTGCCGCATGTTTAATGTTGGAGATGATCATGGCTTTAATTATTGTTTAATAACTAAAATTGAAAGTAGGTAAATGCAGAGGCACAGGTGGGCAATAGATGTTATTTGGTTGTTAACCGTCCACTTGTGTCCCGTAGGACCCCGAGTTCTTGACACCTGTTCCGAGATCGAGCGCGCTAACCACAGGTGGGGTGTATGGGCACCCCCATCGATTAGTACCTGATTTCAAAGTATTGTAGCGGGGGCCACAAGTAGTTTGGGGCTTTATTACTATTCTGTACTTATGCCATGCTTTACTGCTTAATTTAAATTGTGCGAGGTACTGCACCTGTACTGTTTAGGTAAGCGGAGTGTTTTCGCGGTATCGACAAGCCCAGTCTCATTTTCGGGTTCCCAGTCGTTTACAGACATTGACGCAAACCCTGAGTCCGTCTCGGAGACCGGCCGACTTCGTTGCGGGTAGCTTAGTGGGGTGGCCCCCATGTACTTGCTTTGGGTCTGG
This sequence comes from Avena sativa, assembly GCA_916181665.1. Lineage (NCBI taxonomy): Eukaryota > Viridiplantae > Streptophyta > Magnoliopsida > Poales > Poaceae > Avena > Avena sativa. The sequence continues at coordinate 176,002,729 of OV702284.1, read as the reverse complement.
GAAACGTCATGACTTAGGCCCCGCCGACATACCGATGGGTGTATGTTAACTGATCTGGCAAAAAGGGTCGAAGTGCGTGTGGATACTTTGGTGCACCCCTGCAGGGTTAAATCTTTTCGAAAAGCCGTGTCCGCGGTTATGGACGACTTGGAGCACAGTTCTCGATCATAGACAACTATAACGAAAGTTTACTGCTATCATAGACAACTAGTAATCAGCTTCACTGCGACGGAATGGCTAAATAAAATTACCAACAACCGCTGGGTTTGGGGATATCTCATGCTAATCGTATCTGACTAGTAAGTGTTGCAACTACAACGGAATGTTTAACTAAAACTGCCCACTGCTTATTATAACAGGATGACTCATGCCATCTTTATTTGACTAGTAATTGCCGCAACTATAACGGAATGAATAAAACTGCCAACGGTGTGAGTTCCTCGGTTGACTTCCTTGTTTGGTCTCGAGGGGGAAATACCAGGATGGGTATGTTTGGTGGTAGTATCAGGTTGGTTCCGAATAGGTCTTTCTTACCCCTCTCTGATAGCCGACAGTTATCTCGAGTCTCTATAGGTTGTTTAGTGCATGCCGCGCTGCCGCTTCAGTCCACCATACCTATGTAGGCGAGGACCGCCGAATTCTAGTCTCGCCGTGTACTGGCCTCAGTACTGACCGCTCTCTTTTTCCTTTGCCCTTTGTCGGCACCCCTTTTTGTTTAAGCAGGTTTTGAGATCGACGTCGTTAGCAGGGTTACCCTTCCGGCTTGGCCTGGGCAGGGTTATGGACGCCATTGGTTATTCTTCAGGGCTCTTAGCTCAATTTGCATCTTGTCCGTACTCGGACGCTGTATCGTTTTCCAGGTGATTTGGATCTTTGTATTGTATATCTGTATTCTTGACTCATTGAGTCGCTGTTGTATATATATGTTTTGTGGGTTCCATCGAGGACTATTGTGTAATGATATTACTTCGTTTTCCACCCGCACGCAAGTGCCTGGTGGGCACCTTTGAATCGTTTCTATGCGGGTTTGGCGGGAAGCGCCACAACTTGCATAGGGCCGATTCTGAGGGTGTTACAGTGGACTTGTTATAACTCTATAAGCGTGAGCATCCAAAGCATAGCCAACAAAGATACCTTCAATAGCACAAGACTCGAATTTATACAATTAGTTACCTTTCTTGAGAATAAAGCACATACACCCAAAAACCTGAAGGTATTGGATATTTGGTTTATTGCCGGTGAGAATATCATAAGGGGTCATTTCCAAATACTTGTGGAGATACACACGGTTGGCAATATGACAAGCGGTTGAGATAGCTTCGGCCCAAAAATTATACAGAGACTTGAACTCCGCAATCATGGTTCTTTCCATATCCAAGAGAGTTTGGTTCTTCCTTTCCGCCACACCATTTTGTTGCGGTGTATAAGGAGAGGAATATTGATGCTTGATTCCCTCATCACTAAGAAACTCATCCAATGTGTAGTTCTTAAACTCGGTACCACTGTCACTTCTAATGGCCAAGATTTTCTTGTTATGTTGACGTTGAACTTCATTGGCAAAGTCGATGATGGTTTGTTGAGTTTCACTCTTCTTCTTGAAGAAATATACCCAGGTGTATCTTGAGTAGTCATCCACAATAACCAAGCAATACTTATTCCCCCAAGACTATCAAAGGATGGAGGACCAAAGAGGTCCATGTGAAGGACCTCCAAGATCCCATCGGAGTAGATGGTAGTTGTGTGTGTGTGGGGGGGGGGGTGTGCCAACTCATGGATCTTCCCTTCAATGCAAGTCATACACACACGATCTTTGACAAAACAAACATTATCTTTTAGTCCAAGAATGTGACCTCCCGTGTGGAGACTTTCCTAATCCCTCATGTTGACGTGGTCAAGATGGCGATGCCAAAGCCATCCCACGTCACCTTTAGCCATTAGGAATGCTGCGATAGGTATGGGTTTCTTGTTGAAATCTACCACATACAAACCATTCTCTACATGCCCAACAAAGTTTATAGAGAGAGACTTGCTCCACATGAGAACCACAACCTTGGAATCAAAGTAGGCAACGAAACCCATGAGTGTAAGTTGATGAATGGAGAGTAAGTTGTATGAAAGGGTTTGACAAGCATAATGTCCACAATGGAAGTATCCGGTGTGACCACTACCTTACCAAACCCAATACCTTAGAAGTTGATCCATCTCCATAAGTGACACACATGTTGGAAGAATTTGGCTTTATCTCATGGAGCATATCTTTTCTTCTGGTCATATGACTAGTGGAACCACTATATCAACCACCCATTTTATTCCACCGGAAGCATAGTTCTACAAAAGAAACCAATGCTTGGTATTAGGTACCTATTGTTGGATGGGCCCTCTTTTGTTAGTCACAAGTATCTTAGGAACCCAAATGTCCCAATGGTAATCGTCACCATAAGAGGTTCCCACATATTTAGCATAGACATGACCATCATAAGATTTCATAAGGACATAGGAAGGATTATATTTTATCCCAAAGTCATTGTGGGATGGTTCATCACCATCCTTAATGACACATGATTCCTTCCCAATTGCCTTCTTCCCCTCTTCACAAAGGTAATCATTTTGGAAGGGGAGTTGGCACACTCTTCTTCTTGCCCTTGCTCTGGTTCTTCTTCTTAGTGTTGGGTGCAAATACAAGCCCTTCCTTGGTCACATTGTCCCTTTTATTGCTCAAAAGGGCATTTAGACTTTTCTCACCTTGTATGGACGTGACAAGGCCTTTCTCGATTGTGACCTTCAACCTAATGGTCTCCTTCACAAGATCTTCGTGCTCACAACAAGGATTAGTAGAACAAGAGGAAACACTAGTTAACATGATTGAACTTTAATTTGTTACTTGAGTTTGAGACTTTGAGAGAGAAGAGAATTTGCTCAATAGGGCCTCATGGTCCTTCTTGAGTTTCTAAAGCTCTCCATTTAGTCTAGCATGGTCCTTCTTGAGTTTCTAAAGAATTTTACTTAATGCAAGAGCATGATATCGTTCCTTGGTAAGTTTTGAGATATTCAAGTTATATGATTCTTCATGAGACACATTAGTTCCTTCAATAGTGACCCTTTTACTTCTCTTCCTCAAGGGCATCGGAAAGAGCGGCTATTTCCATGGCGGCCTCACGAGCATGCCCAAACATCTCAGAGATGGTGTCATCTCATTCATTGATGATGTAGCGTGATTCACCTAGTTGACTCATGAGGGACTCACCACATATCTTAACATCACCTTCCAATTTAGTTAATAAGTTAGTGGATTCCACCACTTCCTTCTTAACTTGAGATCAATCTCATCACCACATGAAGGAGCATCAAGAGAGGGAGTTGAGGGTTTATGGGTTGTCATGGAGGCTTTAGCCATGAGGCATGTTCCATTGGTGATGAGCTTGTTCTCATTTGGAGAGTCGAAGAGAGATGTTGGTGAAGTTAACGAGGTAGAAGCGAAAGCGGTTGGGGGTAGCAGAAGCAGTGGCAATCGTGGCAATAGCGGCCATTCCCATAATATCTCCATATTTATCATCACTATCATCCTCTTGAGTTTCTTCATACTCTTCACGAGCCACCAACACATACTTTTAAGGTTCCTTCTTATTTGGAAAGTTCTTGTTGCCGAAGTTCTTGTTGGGGACTTTCTTGATGAAGTTCTTGTTTGAGGTAGGCTTGTACTTGGATTTCAACACAAGCCTTCCTCCATGATCTTCTCTCTTCTCATATGGGCACTCGGCAACAAAGTGGAATGTTTCATGAAAATTGTAGCAAGATCTTAACTTGGGCCTTGAGTCTCTTGGGAGAGGTCTTGAAGCATTGCCCTTTCCTTGGTTCCTCCAAAATGTCCTTGATGCTAGAGATAGGTGCTCATGCAAGGCACACTTTACATCTTCGGCATCACCTCCTACCGCATCTAGTCAATCATCATCTTCTTCATAGACTTGGGCCTTGGACTTCAAGGAAAGGGTGGGAGAATCCATCCTCCGAGCACGAGCAAGAGCATCATCCGCGGTCTTGTTGATGATTCCAAGAGACACAAACTCACTAAGCACTTGATTTGATGACATGGCATAGAAGTCTGCTCTTGAGCGAATATTGTTGGTGAAGTCTCTTCAGAAGGGCAAGATAGCTTGAATGAACTTGCGATTGATCCACTTGTCATCAACATCCTTGCTTCCATGGTCAATCATCCAAATAGAGAGAGCGGTGACCCGTCGATAGAGCTCTTCGGGAGTCTCATCTTCCTTTCCAACAAAGGCATCGGCTTCATAATGCATTTCTTCAAACTTGGAGCTTTGGATGCTCTTGTTGCCAAGGTATACTCGCTCAAGGGAATTCCAATCCTCCTTGGCGGTCTCATAGGAGCGAATATGGGTCATTTTCTCATGTGTCAAGGCATCTTGGAGAATGGCCAAGGCAGTGGCGTTGAGTTGATAGTTGATCTCTTCTGCGGGAAACATGTTGTAGGGATCACGTGGGTTGAATCCATACTCCACAACTTCCCAAAGATGAACACTTGAACTTTTGAAGTGAGAAATCATAAGGTATTGCCAATTGGCGAAATTAGATTCATCAAGCTTAGGAGGAGGACCATGATGGATGATATGGGGCGTAGGAAGGGGAGCATTATTATAGCTAGGTGGTGGGGGCACAATTCCATGAGGTTTATCCTTTCCCTTGTTGACACCTTCACCGGCAGGATCATCCTCGTGATACTCATCCACCGGTTTGATACCACTTGATGCACCATTAAGGGCATCGGCGACAACAAAAACTCCTTTTCCTAATTATGACTCAAGCAAGGCTTTCATCTCTTCTCTAACCGAGCTAATGGAGTTGGCAAGATCTTTCTTAGAGATGGGAGAGTTGTCATTAGGGGATTCATCCCCCTTCTACTCGTCGCTCATACTTCTCTTAGGCGGTTAAGACAAAGTAAGATCTGAGGCTCTGATACAAATTGAAAGATCGGTATAAGCAACTAGAGGGGGGGGTGAATAGGCGCTACTAAATTTTTAACTTCTTTTCAATTTTAAGGCTTGACACAAAGTAGGTTCTCTATATATGCAACTATGTGCGAGAACCTATATGACAAACAAGCAAGAACGAAACAATACGGGAGAAAAGGATAGAAGTCACCAAAATTTGACACGGAGATGTTTTACCGAAGTTCCTTCCTTTTGAGGGGAAGTACGTCTCTGTTGGAGGGGTGGGCGGTACTAAGACCACCCGTGCCACAAAAGGCCTCACCCTATTCTCCCATGCACCCGCTGCAAGGCAAGCACACAATCCACTATGCGGTGGCCTTCAAGGTGGCAACCGAAACCTTTACAAACTTGTTGAGTAGATCTCCTCAACACTTGGAGTCTCCCAACATGATCCCGAAGCTTTACAACCAATGCTGATCTCCGAGACCGTCCTCTTCCATCTAGGATTCAAAGAACCCAAGAGTAACAAGATCCACGAAGGAAAAAAGGGGAAATCAACTTTGCTTTGTTGAAACCCTAGATCTAGACCCCCTCCACCAAATCCCAAAGTATCAAGTAGATTGGAGAACTTTGTAGGGATATCTAGTGAAATTAAAGCTCAAGAACAATGGAGGAGAGAGATGAAAGAGGCAAGATTTTCGTTGGATAAGAAAGGCCTATTTATACCCCTCGTAGAGAATCTGCGCGTTGCAGCTCGACCGAAGCGGTACTACCGGTACATGAGCAGTACTACCGATGAGGTACCGGAAAGGCTCGGGTTGAGTGGCAAGGCTACTGCCTCCCTCGGTGGTAGCAGCTCGAAATGAGCAGTGCTACCGCACAACGGTAGTATCGGACAACTGGAGCGGTACTACCAGTCCGGGCGGTAGTGCCGGCTTCTTGGTACCGTGTGAGCCAGAAGGGAAGGCGAGGCTCGTCAGCCCTCACAGGCTTGCTTGGTACCGCCGAGCGGTACTACCGGTGGCGAGCGGTAGTATCGGATTGTACTTCTGGTACTATCAGCCGACACGAAGGAGTACGCAATGGAAACCATGGACGATTCTCTTTGAGGCCTCAACCATTGGTAAAGCTTGAGGGGTTTGCAAAATGGAGTTGATTCCACCCAAACTTTCCAACACTATGTCTTGCGAGTGTCCTTTTTGAAGGAAACAAATGCCTTCTCCTAAAATAAAAACCTGAGATACACTTAGCAAATGATTAGTACGACATGTGTGTTATCTTCAAACATCAAAACCAACCCAAGTCCATAGCAATGGGCATCTTTTCCCCAAAAAGAACTCGCACGATTTCCGAGGCATGAGGCTCCTCTAAGGAGACCGTTGGTCGGCCTTCGGCTTTCGCCGGCCTCTCACCGGTGTGGGATCTGCATGGACTCCTCAGGGGGTTGTTGGAAGATCACCTACTCTGGTGTGACCACGGGTGGTAAGTTTCTTGAGGGATCACTCGTTCTCTCGGCTGATTCTTCTCAATGCCAAAGGCTGTCCACTTGAGGGCAGATGTTTGGAAAATGGGGAGAAGATTTCTATTGGATCTGTTTTGAGGTTCCCCTCTCACCTCTCTCGTGTCAATGATTTTTTGGTGCCTACGTCTGGATTTCTTGGTAGATCTCCTACCATCTCTGGAACAGATGAGGACACTGGTTTTAAATGGCATGCTCTTTGCTCCTCCTTGTCGGCTGATGATCTGGAGCCTACTAAGGGTTTTTTGATGCTTTTCCCTAGTGCAAACAGATTAGTTCTTCTCAACCATAATGAGGCGGTCATTGATGCTAGATATTTGATCCAAGGTGAGGTTGTGGCAGCTAGTGTTTCTATTGATCTTCAAGTCAAAAGGGTTGTTGTTGGTACTCAGATCTTGCCTAGCTCTTCGGTTATGGAAAATTCTCTCAACTCTAAGAAGATCGTGCCAAAAACCCTGGATTTCACCAAGGATTTTCCTAAGGAGGTACTTCAGGTGGATGCATCGACGAAGCGACCTGCCCTGGATTTCTCGTTAGGGCGGGAATTTGAGAAGAATCTTTTCAATAAGTTCAGGCATCAAGTTAACTTTCTTGGTGGTTTTAGAAGGAAGCCTTTCTATCTGGTTTGTTCTTTTGGAAGAGAAAATTTTAAATTGGATATTCATACGGTTGGTCTTGCACTCCAAGCTTGTTTTTGTGGTTTGGCTTCTAAATTCCAAGTGTGATTTCTGCAAGACAGAACTTTTCGCTTCTCGGTTGCTTCAAGAGCTGTGGGTTTGAAATCTATAATATTTAAAAGTTTTCTTGTGATTCTTTTGTGGTTCATATTAATCTTTGGGGTAATGGTGGCCCAAATTGGATCTTTGAAGAAAAGGAATTTTACAAGGAATCTGCTGGAGATTGGAAGGTTGTCACGTACAAAAAGAAAAGCCCCAAAAAATCCCCTTTGATCAAGCATGCCAAAAATGTGCAGTCAGTTTTCCAACGGCGCAAATTCCCGGTTGCGGCTGCGGATTCCTCGCCTGGTCTCGCTGGGCACAGTAAGTGTGACAATATCTCGAGTAATAAAACCGGTCTTACGCTCAGGTTCTCGCTGATGGCGGAATTAAATCTCTGGTAACGCCTGTCGGGCCCAAGGGTGGCGAAAATCGCGCGGCAATTAAGCTCCCTGGTATTATTCCTTTTCTGAAATTCCCAACCTTCCCAAAACGTTTGTGGCCTGATAATCTTACCTTGGGTGGTTCAAGGCCCAGCCAAACCCATCTTTCTTTTGGCCCACTGTGTACAACAGTTTTAAGGACTTCTCCATTTTCCTTGCAAAAAACAACTGCCAGAATCCCTGTCCCCTCAACTCCCTCGCCTGCGGAAACCCCAACCTTGCCTTGCTCGTCGCCGGCGAAGTCTGGTACAATGGACAACATTCTTGCCGAACGGCTTTCAAGTTCTGCAAGTGGCTGGAAGAACCCGCGTCAAGAGGGTAGTGGTTCCGCGTCGGTCTAAGGCGCATGAACAGTATGCTATCGCTTCCATTAATCCCCTCCCCCTGGTCAGGTCCCTTTCACGAATATTCGAGATGTTCTGCTTGACTTCCTCAATAATGAAGTTCAGGTGAATTTTCGGGATGTCCAGGCTTGTCCTTTTGGGGCCGCCTATGTGCAATTTCACCATGTTAGTGACAGGGACAGGCTCATCGCGACCAGTCCCATTCCTTTCCAAGATGTGCATGTCTCTTTCATTAAGCACAATGAGGGTGAAAATTGGAGAAGGACCCAATTCAACAACGAGTGCTGGGTGATGCTAGTTCGACCCCCTTTGGACCACTGGCACACTGAAGATCTGAATGCTGTTTTTGCTGATATTGGGAAGGTTCTTCTTTGGGAGCGGGACCAGGATCATAAGGGAAGAATTCTGGCGAAAATACGTGTTATAGACTTGGTGGAGATCCCCAAGAGTGTGAGGTTCACTATTGGTGACTTGGTGGAGACTGAATCTTGGACCTTTTCTGTTGAAATTTACAGAGTGACTTGCTTGGGGGGGCCCACCTGAGGAGGACCCACTGCCTGCTGACAATGAGGACACACACCCCCTTCCTGTCTTTGGGCCCCAGATCCCCCCTCCTCCACCTCCCCCACCTGTTCTTGTTGGTGAGGCTGGTGGTTGGGGTCAGTGGTTGGTGCCACCACCTCCTCCTCCTAGTGGCAACAATGAGGGATGGAACCCATGGGAAGCTGCTACTGCCCCAGTGCAGGTACCTATGGTTGCTCCTGGTGAAGATATGCCTGTGGATGACCACAATCTCCCCCCTCAGGATGTTAACAGTGCAGTTACTGGTGCTATACTTGTAAATGATTGGGATTCAGATGATGAGGACTCTGTTAATGCTGATCCTGCATCTGTTGAGGAGCATGCAGTTAATGAGGAGCCTCACAGAGTTGGTATTGGGGAAGGCCTGCAGAACATCCTTCAAAATTACCTGGAGGAGGATGATTTCAACTATGATGAGGAAGGGAGGGTTGAGATTCCAATGGACACTGGTGCTGAGGCTGGAGAAAACAATTATTGGATGTTGGAGGATCATCACCTCCTCTCCCCTAATGAAGCTCATCTCCAGGTTGGCATGGTCAGAACTTTCGTTTCCATCCCTGATGTTCATGCTGCAAAACAGGGCTTCTCCCAACAAGGATTAGAGCTTTGGGAAAGTTACTTTTCCCCCCATATTCAAAAGGATTCATCATCAATGGGCTCACTCATGTGTGACATTCCTGTAAGTTGGTTTAATTTTATTACTCTCATGATTGCTACCCCTGAAAAGTTCAATTGGGTCAGAAGATTTCTTACCTCCCCCCTATGGGAAATTATTAAAGAACCTATTGCTAAGGAGAATTCAATCTCTTTCATCATCCCTAATGAAAGCATTTCATAGATGCCTCCTCCTTGTCTAGGCATTGATGCCAAGCAGTCTTCTTGCTCTCCTTCTAGTCCATCCAGAAAGAGAAAGGGCAAGGAACCTCTGGTTGAGTCTGAGGTGAGAAGAAGTCCTCGAATTGTTGAATTAAATGGGGGTTTCAAAAGTCATATAAACTGCTCAATTTCAGACTGTCTGACATGTAGGTCCCAACCTTTAATAAGGTAGAGATCCCTGTGTTTACAATGCTAGTCCCTGGATCAATAGCTAGCATCCACAGTTAAGATGTAATATCAAGAAACAAAGGTCATAATACAACTTTATAACCAGGAATAAAATAATTCATTACATCTTACATAGCTCATTTGGCTATCTTATTACAATGCAGCAGAAATAACTATAGCATGGAGCCCTTCATCTTCAAAGTGCCACAGGCAATCATGTTGGTTGTAGACTTGTAATCCTAATCAACACACTTCACTAACATCAAACAAACCTACAACATAATAAGTTATAGCCAAAAGGGCAATACATTTGAATTGTATTGGCAAGTGATACTATGGTAGTATAGTGGAGTCTATCATCTATATGCATTTGGCTAGGTGGAGCTTAGGCTTGCTTTGCTCAAAATAGATTTTCCTCATCATTTGAAAACACTAAGTTTTTGTTTTTCAAAATCACCCAAGGCCTATCCCAATAGAAATTGGTGATCCTTCAACCCTTGTTCAACCACAAGTTTTAACTTAGAAAATTGGGATGAGGAGATTCTTGATAGATTCCATGTCTTTATGCTCAAATTGTCCTTTGCCAGGGACATGGCTAAGTACTTAGATTTTACACTCTGCAGAGGTGGTGCACTTTCCCCACAAGACTTGATTTTCACCAAGACAAGATCTTTTAGAAGCCTTCCCTTAGACCAAAATGGACGCGCTCCAAACCTATCAATCCCCTACCACCAACTGTCCATTTGGCTAAGTTATTGCAACCTATATGATCCAGGTAGAGCCCATAATGCCAAGTGGTTGCACTTGAAGCTTCTCAACATTTGGCATCTCAAATCTCTTTGTTCCTGGGTGGCATTCCACAAGTGAGATACACAAGGTAAACCATATAAATGGGCCTTGTGTAACCACTCAACAAAAATCCTTCCAAGCAAGTCCCTTTCCACCCAGGTGTTTCATTCACATAGTTGTTTTATTAAACAAAACACAAGCCCTTGACTTAGAAATATTTCATAGCATGAATATAATCCACCCTTGTTTTCTAATAGTAGTAGGAATCTTAACTTAGGAAAATTCTACTAAGTTTTCATCTACTAGGATTTCCCATGGCATAGTTTATACTTAGTAAAAATTCCATGCAAGTCCTACTTAGAAATATCACTAATGCATAGTGAAAATAATGGGAAAAAATATGAAGCACCACTTGCCTTTTTGGTAGAGAATTATAAGTTCACTCCTTGACCTTGCAATAGTCACACTCTTCAAATTTCACTACAATTCAATCAAGGAACAAATATTCAATCTACCATTGAAGCAATCATCACATAGAATAATAAAAACAAAGCAATGCATGCAAGCATGCCAAGATTGTTTTATTTTGGAAAAGTGGTCTCTATTAGGTCATAAACATTTGAGAATACCCAATGGTCATTTATAAAAGTGATAAAACCATTTGATATCAAGTTAGTAAAAAGGCCATTTAAATCATTTTTGTTTTGCTAGAAATGGTTTAAATCCAAGGAAGATTTTCTAGTGTTTGCCAAATATAATTTCAACACAAATGTTAGTGTTTTAAGGTCAAGTGTTTAATATTGAAACCATTTGGAAAAGGTTTTACCTATAAACCATTTTTATACCAAATCAATATTTTATGTTGTTGAAAATGCTTTTTAGCAAAGTAATAATTTATAGGGTTCATCAAATATATTTTTAAATCCTAAAACTTGGTGTTTAGGGTCAGAGAGTTTTAATTCAAATCATTTTCCAAAGGTTCTACTCAAAAAGCATTTTTAACACATAAACATAATTTTTATTCAACTAGAAATGTTCTAATTCAAAGATTTATTCTTTTGCTTCACAAAATATGTTTTTGAATCCACAAGTTGGTTTCTATGGTCAGTAGATTCAAAACAATCTAATTGCCAAAGATTTTGCCTTAAAAATATTTCTAGAATAATTTTTATATCCAAATTATGCCTACACAAGTTTCTGCAAAAACAACCAATTTAACAGAAGAAATTTACTAAACAAATTACATGGTTGGGAAGTGTTTGTTTTTCTGATTCCATTGATATAAAATTTGCAAAATTTGGACGTGTAGATTTAAAGTTATGCAATTTACAAAATCAAACATCTAATAGATATTATTCTGTTTCTAAAACAAATTACAGCCGCGTGTTGAGTTCTGATTGGCCAAAAACGGTTCGTTTGGATCGGCTGCTGTGGTGTGCTTGGATCAAAATGAAATCGTGCAACACAGGAATCTCCATACCGCTTCAGTTAAGTCAACCTATCGTATTGCTCGGATCTAGATCGGACGGCTCAGAATGCATTTCCAAGAACTGGCGGCGCTGGCGGCGGAGAGTGGCGGCGGCACGGTCAGATGGTGCACTTGCCGATGATTCAGGAAGCAAAAGAGATAGGGGAGGGGCTCACCGAGATCTCCGTGGCGAGTGGATGCTCAAGGTGGTCTCTGTCGATGGAGGGGCGCACGGTGCTGGCTTGAATCGCTCGCCGGAGTTGCCTTCGGGCTCGGGTGCGGTCAGACGTTGTCGGAGACGATGCTACGGGGCATGCGAAGGCACGAGGTGAGTACGGTTAGATGCGCAAAGTCGTGGCGAGTATGCGTGTGGGAAAGAGTAAGAGAGGGGCGGTCAGATGCTACCTGGAAAACTTGCCGGAGTCGAGGCAGGCTGCGGCGTTGCTCAGACGTGGTCGTTGCGACGTTGTGGATCGAGCGCGGGCGTGTGGTTGGTGATGGGAGGTGCGCTGGAGTCTTGGGATCAGCCTCGTGTGGTCGAAGGGGCAAGGGGAGGCGGGGAGTGGCCGGAATCGTCGTCGGAGTTCGTCGGAGTCTGAGAGCCTTCGAGATGAATTCAGGGTGGCCTGGGGGCGGAGGGGAGAGGGTGTCTAGGGGAAAAGCTAGAGGGGGTGTGGGAGTTTAGAGGAGCGTGGTCGTAGGGAGTAAAGGCTGCGTCATTGTCGCACATTGAATTGAGCTTTAAACGGCAGCGACGGCCGGCGAGGGCATGGTCACTGCGGGGGGGGGGGGGTGAGGAAGACGACTAACGAGTGGGGCTGGCTAGTTAGCGAGAGAGAGAAAGGAAAGGTGAGGTCCAGTGGTCAGCGACTCTGCGGGCGAGTGGCTGAGTGAAAAACATTTCGCGAGAGAGTGGGAGGTGGGCTCGCTGGGCTGGTCTGGGCCTGGGGTTAGTTGGGCTGGGTCCAACTCATTTTTTTGTTCTGATTCTTTACCTTTTTCCTTTTCTATTATTCTGTTTTGATTTTTATTCAAATATTTCAAACACTAATTGAGTTCAAACCTTTGCCAAACTTTGTGTATATTCTAATACTGTTTATTAACATATTCTAAAGTCAAATTTAGAATATCTCTTTTATTATTTTTAGGGTATATTAATTATTTAAAATAGGCCCTTGTCTTAATTCAAATAAGATTTTATTAATGTTTTCAAACTCTATTTGAAATCTAAATTTTACCAAATCTTTTCAGTAGGTTTTATTTTAAAATAAATCACTTTGAATTATTATTTAAAATACTTTATTATGTTTTTAATGTTCATTTAAAATGGGAAATGTCTTTACTTTAATGAAATTGGATAATAATAAATCCTCATGATTTTATTTAAATAATCCTTTACTCTTTTTATTAAACAAAAATATTTTATTTTATTTGCTTGGCCAAGTTTTAATTTGGCTCTTTAAAATAGTCCTTATTTATTATTTCTTCCTTTTCTTATAAAAACCATATATTTTTATTTAGGGGTCCAAAAATGGTGATTCCAACTTTTATAATTTTATTTGTTATTTGATTCTCTTTTAAATCCATTTTCATTAAAAGTTTGTCCAAGATGGTCTTTGATGTTTCCATTTGGAATCAAAAAGTTTATTTTCACCCTAAATTTCAACAACTATTTATTTTGTTTATTTATTTCTCACATTTCAAAATTTAGAAAATTTTGGGATGTGACACTGCTTCACCATGTTTAAATCCTAAAGTGGTTAAAAACCTTGCTGCTTCTTTCTACAAGTTCAAGGATGGTGACCTGGATAAAAGGCTACTCAAGAAAGGGAAAGCCACTGAAGTTGCAGTCAAGGCTCCTACCAAAGGCACCAACAAAGGGAATGGCTCCTCAACTTTAAATCTTGGGGGCAAGAAGAAATCTGGGGCTGCTGGTACCTGTGGACATCAAGCCAAGAAGAAGCCCTCTATTTAGGTGTCTAATGTATCACAAATTGTATTTTGCTGGAACCTTGTTGGTTCCCTGTCCTGAACCTTGTAATAGTGGTCACCTGCTGTGTTTGCTACCTGTTGTGGTTATGGATGTTGAATCTGTCAGTGGGATAAGCTATGGAATGCCTTTTGCTTATTTGGTTGTGATCTCTTATTTTGGGTGATGACATTGGTTGTATCACCCCTTGATCAAACCCCCAATATGGTTTTTTATGGATAACAAAATAATATGGAAGATTTTGAATTGTTACATTAGGGGCATTAATTCTGATAAAAAAATGGGTTGCTCTCAGAAATAAGATTCATGAATCTAGTTGTGACATTTTTTGTCTCCAGGAAACTAAGAGGGAAGATTTTGATATTTCTTACATCAGAAAATTTTGTCCCTCCAAATTTGACAAATTTGAATTCCTTCCCTCTAGGGGGGCTTCTGGGGGTCTGATTATCATTCGGAATATCACTTTGTTTTCTGGGCAACTCTCCTTTCAAAATGAGTTCTCCATCTCTATTACCTTGACCTCCCTTTTGTCCAATGAAACCTGGATTCTCACCAATATTTATGGGCCCTTCTCAACTGAAAAAAGCAGAATTCTTAGAATGGTTTGCAAATATTGATATGCCTGATGATATGGATTGGCTCATTGTGGGTGATTTCAACTTTATTAGAAAACCCTCTGACATAAATAGGCAGGGGGTGATGTGAATGACATGTTCCTTTTTAATGAAGCCATTTGCAACCTGGGGCTCATAGAGTTACCCCTTAAAGGTACACGGTTCACTTGGAGCAAAATGCAAAAGGAACCTCTTCTGGAGAGATTGGACTGGTTTTTTACATCTGCTTCCTGGACACAAAGCTATCCTTCAAATTTTGTTGTCCCTCTTACCAAGCCAACCTCTGATCATCTGCCTTGTGTCATCTCTATTGGCACTATGATTCCAAAATCTCAGGTTTTTAGATTTGAGAACTACTGGATGCATCACAGTGATTTTAAATCAATTGTTCAAAATTCTTGGAACATTCCAGTTGGTTTCCCTGACTCTGCTAAGAGAATTAATTCTAAATTCAAAAATGTCAGAAGAGGGCTAAAGATCTGGGCAAAGAATTTGCCTTGTTTGAAAGCTCAAATTAGTAATGTCAATGCAACTATTGATCTCTTGGATGTCTTGGAGGAAATGAGAACTCTTACTGTATTGGAATGGAATCTCAGGGACTTGCTGAAAACTCTTGTAATCACACTGCTACGAGATCAGAATGCTTATTGGAAGCAAAGAGGAAATGTCAAATGGGACAAGTTGGGTGATGAAAACACAATTTTTTTTCATTCAAAAGCTACCATCAGTTTTAGGCATAACTACATCTCCATGCTCAAAGATGAATCCAATGAGGAGATTCATGCTCATTATAGTAAAGCTGACCTCCTTTGGCATGCTTTTAAGGATAGAATGGGCACTTCAGATAAGCCTGAAATGCACTTTAACCTTAGTGAGTTGGCAGGTGAATGTTTGAGCCATGAGGAAAGAGATGCTTTAGAAGAGCCATTCTCTGATATAGAAATTGAAGATGTGATTAAAGAACTACCTAATGACAAGTCCCCTGGCCCTGATGGTTTTAATAATGAATTCATTAAGCACTGCTGGCCTATTATTAAGGATGATGTTAAACAACTTCTTTTTGATTTCTTTGAAGGCAAGACTTCTTTGGAAAGCATTAATGCTTCTTTTATCACCCTCATTCCAAAAAAATGAGGCTCCTTTAACACCTGCAGATTTCAGGCCTATTTCTCTACTAAAAAGTGTCTTCAAGATTATAACCAAACTCCTGGCCAATAGACTTCAAAACATTATTCTTAATCTTGTCCACAAAAATAAATATGGATTCTTGAAACAAAGATCTATTCAGGACTGCTTAGGATGGGCCTTTGAATTCCTTTATCAATGTCACAAGTCCAAGGAAGAAATTTTAATTCTAAAGTTTGACTTTGAAAAGGCTTTTGATAAAATTGAGCATTCCACCATCATCAATATTCTCAAAGCAAAGGTTTTGGTGAGAAATGGGTTAATTGGATTCAGTTGATTTTTGGATCTGCTTCATCTGCTGTACTGTTAAATGGAGTGCCTGGGAAAAAATTCTACTGTAGAAGAGGTGTAAGGCAAGGGGATCCCTTATCCCCCCTTCTGTTTGTTCTTGCTGCTGATCTCCTCCAGTGCATTCTCAACAAATCAATGTGCCTTGGGCTTTTATATCTTCCCTTAGAAGGAGTGTTCTGCCCAGATTTCCCTGTAATTCAGTATGCAGATGACATCTTATTGGTCCTTAAAGCTAACTCAAAACAATTGATGTGCCTTAAAGCTCTACTTCATAATTTTGATCTTTACACTGGACTCAAGGTCAATTATTCTAAATCTAGTATGATGCCAATCAACATGGATTCTGATAGGCTAAGACATTTTGCTAATACAATTTCCTGCCTCACTGGATCTCTACCCTTCACTTATCTTGGATTGCCTTTAAGCATCAACAAGCCTGCAGTGGAACATTTTCTGCCTATTGTTCAGAGAGTGGAGAGAAGATTATGTGGGATTGCTGATTTCCTAAACTACGGGGGGAAGCTACAGTTGGTCAAATCTGTCTTATCTTCCCTTCCCATTTATTATATGAGCTGCTTTGAAGTTCCTGTCACTATTAAAGATCAGCTGATCAAGTACATGAGGCAATGCCTATGGAGGAAAAAAAACCACTGATGTCCAAGCTAGAGGACAAGCACTAGTGGCCTGGAACAAAGTTTGTAGACCAAAGGATCATGGAGGTTTGGGTGTTCTTGATCTTAACATTCAAAACTCGTCTCTTCTTTTGAAAAGTTTGGATAAATTCTATAATCACAAAGATATTCCCTAGGTTCATCTTGTCTGGAACACCTACTATAGAAATGGAAAATTGCCAGGAAGAAGTTTTGAGGGGTCCTTTTGGTGGAAGGCTCACCTGAAACTAGTTGACATCTTTAAAGGAATTGCAAAATGCTCGGTGGGAGATGGAAAGTCCACCCTCTTTTGGACTGATATGTGGAAAGATGAATGCTTACAGCATAAGTTTCCTCACTTACTATCTTATGCAAAGAATCCACATATATCTGTCAGTGAGTTTATTCAGACACCCAACATGCAAGACCATTTCTTTCTTCCTCTATCACAACAAGATTATTTTGACTATCAGTGCCTGGAGCAAATTATCAGTGAAGGGATACAGGGAGGAAAAGACAATTGGAGCTACATTTGGGGAAGTGATTTTTTCTCTGTTAAAAAGGCATATTCATCATTATCTAGGCATCTAACAGTTGAGCCTCATTTCTCCTGGTTGTGGAAGTCTTCTTGCCAGCAAAAACACAAGTTCTTCTTCTATCTTTTGCTCCTTGATAGACTAAACACCAGAAACCTTCTGAAGAGAAAAAATTCTCACTGACCACATATGATTGTGTGTTCTCTGGTTCCATCGGTGAGGAAATATTAAATCATTTATTCTGCCCTTTTGCAAAAGCGTGTTGGGATGATATCTGCCCTATCAGAGATAATGATTTAAATCTATTTGAGGCGCTGGCTAATATGAAGCGCATAATAAATGTCCCCTTTGCAATGGAGATTATTATTCTAGGGGCTTGGGGCATCTGGATGTGCAGAAATAATGAAATCTTTAACAACAAGCATGCTTCCCTTGATGAATGGAGGGCTATTGTTTCTCAAGAATTAAGATGGGTCCTGTTTAGAATCAAGAAAAAGTATTTCCAGGATCTCAAAGCCTGGATCAATAACAATTTGGATAGGAGATAGTTAGCCTTATTCTGTTTTTCCCTCTCTGAGGTGGCCTTGGATTTGTAAATATTTACTTATGTAACTCATTATGATTTATAAAAATTGCAGTGGGGTTTTACCCTACTGTTTTACCCTCAAAAAAACATCAAAACCACTTAGGATAGGAAATTCCCTTTCATATGCGAACCACGGATCATGTAACTCTAAAGTGGCAAGGTACTCGCCCGACATAGATTCATTAATGGGAGTTGGATCCTCCATAATACCATACATACTGTTGGAGATATGCCCTAGAGGCAATAATAAATGTAGTTATTATTATATCTTTGTGTTTATGATAAATGTTTACATTCATGCTATAACAGTATTAACAAGGAAACATTAATACTTGTGTGATTTGTAAACTAAATTAGAGTCCCTAGTAAAGCCTCTTTATAATACTAGCTTGCTGGTTAATAAATGATTGTGGTTTCCCTATCATGAACATTGAGATGTTATTAACAACAAGATCATATCGTTAGGAGAATGATATGATGGACATACTCCTAGAGATAAGCATAGCATAAAGATCAAGTCATTTTAATAGTTCAATTGCTATATGCTTTCTGATACATAGTAACCTAATTCCTTCGACCATGAGATCATGCATATCACCATTACAGAAAGGATGCTTTGATGACATCAAACACCACACCGTAACTGGGTGGCTATAAAGGTGGCATTGAGTGTTCGGAAAGTATTGGTTGAGACACATGGATCAAGAGTGGGATTTGTCCATCCATATGACGGATAGATATACTCTAGGCCCTCTCAGTGGAATGTCATCCAATTGGCTTTCAAGCATGTGACTAGATCACAAGGGATCACATATCACGGGAACGAGAAAAGAGTACTTATCAGTAACGAGGTTGAACTAGGTATGCAGAGATACCGACGATCAAAATCTCGGATAAGTAAACTATCGTGAGACAAAGGGAAATTGGTATTGTATGTAAGTGGTTCATTCGATCGCAAAGTAATCGTAGAAATATGTGGGAGCCATATGAATTTCCAGATTCCTCTATTGGTTATTGTTCGGAGAAGTGTCTCGATCATGTCCGCATAATTCACGAATCGTAGGGAGACACACCTAAGGATTCGATGTTGTTGAGTAGTTATGGAATGATGAGTAAGAGACCGAATGTTGTTCGGAGTCTCAGATGGGATCCGGGATATCACGAGGATATCCAGAATGGTCCGGAGAATAAGATTCATATAAGGAAAGTCCTGTTTCGGGGTTGGAGAATGGTTCCGGTGTTTTCATCGGGAATGTTCTAGAAGGTTCCGGAAGGTCCGACACTCCGGAGGGGAAGGGTACATGAATGTGTCATAACAAGTTGGAATGGATGCATCATGTAATAGGTGTCATCGCTGAGCAAAATAAAGGGATAAATCAAATCCTAGTTTGAAAAGTCAAACGCCAATTTGAAAAGTCAAACGACAAGTTTTGCTTGGTGGAGGGAGAGTAGGAAACCTACTTGTGAGGAGTTCCTCTCCCTCCACCCGCCGGCCTTGGAAGCCTAGTTGGGGAGGGACTCCCCTTCCCTTGGCCGGCGCCCTCCACCTATATAAGGAGGGGCAGGGCTGCCCCTCCAAGCACACACCTTGCCTCACCAAAACCCTAGCCGCCGGCCCCTCTTGCAGCCGCCGCCGCCCTAGGGCAAACCCTAGCCACCGAGTTGGGGCTTCCCCAAGCCCTAGTCGCCGACCTAGCCCTCTCTCCTTGGTGTGTCTAAACCCTAGATCACCAAGGCCTCTCTCATAGTCCACCATACTCGCTCCGGCTTAAGGCGAAGCCCTGCGAGATATCCCCTCTACTTTCGATACCACGCCGTCGTGCTGCTAGAATCGCGAGGAGAGTGCTACAACCTCCGCTGCCTGCTGGAACAAGAGAGAGGAAGGTCTTCGTCGAGTACCGAACGTGTGACCGACTGCGGGAGCGCTGCCAGAACGCGGCGCTGGAAGGATCGTCTACACGATCTTGAGATCGACAAGAGTACGACTACATCACCCACGAGAATCCGCTCTCGTTAAACACTTTGGAATCTTCGAGGGTGAGTTATTCCATCAACTCGTTGCTACAATCTAGTAGATAGATCTTGGCTTGTTTGTTTGTATGCGGTAGAAATTTTTTGTTTTCCATGCTACGAACCCCTACACATACGTGATAAATGGACGGCAGCCAGATTATCCTTGTCTCTCCTATCAAGTATTTGTAACCCATATTCTTGCAATAACAAAGCCCATTTAATTATACGGGGTTTTGCATCCTTCTTGTCTAAGAGATGTCCTAAAGACTGATGATCAGTATGAACTATTACCTTTAAATTAATAATGTAATGCCTAAACTTATCACAAGCGAAACATACAACTAAAAATTATTTTTCAGTTGTACATAGTTTCTTTGATCTTCATTAAGAGTTCGACTAGCATATTGAATGACGTTTAGATTTAGTCCATCCCATTGTCCTAAAACAGCTCATAAGCATAGTCACTAGCATCACACATCATCTCAAAAGGCTCACCCCAATTAGGTGGTTAAATAACTGGTGCAGAAACTAGTGCCTTTTTCAATTGTTCAAAAGAATCAATGCAATTCCTATAAAATGTGAAAAGGGCATCCTTATCCAATAGATAGTTTAAAGGAGCAGTTATTCTAGCAAAATCCTTAATAAAGCGCTTATATAAACCTGCATGTCCAAGAAAATTTTTTAACCCCTTTTACATCTTGTGGTATTGGTAATCTTTCTAAAGTAACAAGGTTAGCATTATCAATCTCAATCCCTTTCTTAGAAATTTTATGACCAAAAACTATACCTTCTCTCACCATAAATCGACAGTGCTCGCAATTAAGGACTACATTTGTGTGCCTACAACGCTGTAAAACTCTAGTAAGATTATAAAGACATTGTTCAAAAGCAGTCCCATACACAACAAAGTTGTCCATGAGAACCTCCATAGAGCTTTCTACAAAATATCAAATATCTATAAAACACAATCTTGAAAAGTAGCAGCCGCATTACATAAACCAAAAGGCATTAGCATGTAAGCATAAGTTCCATAAGGGAAAGTAAAGGTAGTTTTCTCTTGGTCTTCAGGCTGAATAGAAATTTGAGAATAGCCCGAATAACCATCAAGAAAACAAATGTGAGAGTTGCCAGACATCCTTTCCAAGATGTTATTCATGAGAGGTATTTGACTGTGACTCTTTATACTTTCCTTGTTCAATTTTATAAAATCTATACACATCTTATATCCTGCTAGTGTTTTAAAAGGGATTAAATCATCTTTGTCATTATTAATTATGGTTATGCAACCTTCTCGAGGTATACAATGGGTTGGACTTACCCATTTGCTATCAGAGATAGGATAAATAATATTATTGTCTAGCATACGTATGACTTCCTTCCTTACTACTTTTATTTTAGGATTCAATCTTTTTTGAGTGTCAACAAAAGGTTTAGCATCATCACCCATTGGTATTTTATGTGTAACTATGGAAGGATCTATCCCTTTAATGTCACTAAGAGTGTATCCAAAGGCTTCACGCTGCTCTACAAGTACCCCTAACAATTTCTTATTTTCTTTGAGAGAGAGAGAGAGGCTAACATCAAGAATTACTGGGCATTTACCTTCCTTGTGAAAAAATTCTTACCTGAGCCCTGGAGGGAGAGGCTTCAAAACAAGAGGCGGTGTATCCTTATCTCCCACTCCTAGCTCTTCAAACTCATTTCTAAGGAGGTTCTCAACTTCCGGTGCTGCATTGAGAATTTTATCCAGTTATTCTTTTGCAGAGTCAATCGGAAGTGAATCATTATTTTTTAAGCTTCTCTCGAACTCAGATTGTGGAGTGCTGAAGTATATTGCCGCCAATTATTCAATTGTCTTATCTTCTTTGACTTCAGTATTCTTCTCATATGGAAATTTTCTAAATTGGCTACAATTAACTTCTATTGCTTCTTGTCCAATCTGTAAAGACAAGCCTTGTTTCTTGTTATCAATATTAGCATCCATAGAGAAAGATTACCAAAAATTACTGGGCACGAGGAATTCAAAGAAAAAATATCAATAATATATAAATCAACCGGGTACACAAATGCTCCTAAAGAGATGCAGGTATCGCAAAGAATACCATGAGTCCACTGCAGGGTCCTGTTAGAAAGCATAAAAGTAACTTTGGACAATTCAAGATCCGGATAATCAAGATGACACCATAATTCTTCATAGATAAAGTAAGGCATAATGTTTACAGAAGAGTTTAGATCACAAAACCCAACATTAGTAATTCCTCCTAAACTAAAGGGAATTTTCTGTTGGCTTTTATTCTTACCTTCAAAATTACCTCTAATTATATCAGAGGATTATCTACTCACCATTATTACCTCTTCTTTAAATATCTCAGGTTCCAGAAGTTCTTTTACTATGCCAATGTTCTTCTTGATGCTACCCATATTCCTAGTTAACTTACCTATCCTTTGTTTTACCTCACTTTTGTCCTCAATTTATAGCTTCTTCTGCATTTGCAAGTATTTGTTTTCAAGGACAGCTATAGGAGGTTTTACTTTACCAGGTGGTGTGTAGCATTCCCGCTCCTTTGAACCTGCAAATGCTCAGCATAGGTTTTAATGATTTGGACAATCATGCGAGAGTCAATGTTAAAATTTCCATGGACATTTTCTACTTTGCTAGAAGCTAAAATGTTTTTAAGGCAATTGTACTCTATAGGATTTTCTTCATTTAGCACGGCTTCATAGTGAGCATTTTCTATCCTATGCATTGTATGTAGCAAATTCCAGACTCTTTCAACACTAAATTTGGTAAACAACCCATTAGTAAAGGAGTCTAGTTCATTTCTATTATTGGTACTCAAACCTGCGTAGAAAGTGTGTATTACCAACCAAGACAGGAAGTTATGGTGAGGGAAATGGTCAAGAAGCGCCCTAAATGTAGCACCCCGGTTCTGAAAAGACCGTGGCCTCTATGTGACATGCCAATCCCTGGATCGGTTCATTGGCCCACAATAGAGTAAGATGAATAACATAGAAAAATATCCGTGTATCATGAATAACAAAGATCCAGAGTACCATTATTACAATGAAAGCTTAGCACAAAGCTAGCTCAAATTATTCAGGTAGCAACATAAATAAAGTAAATCCTCCATTCTTCAAATTGCCCACAAGTGAACAAGTGCCGAGTGGAGTAGCGTGGCCTATAACGATCAATCAGAATCGGAATAACCTGCAACATGAAACGTAGCAGCCCCGAAGGGTCAATACATGGAATGTATGGCAAGTAGAGCTAGTAAAGGAGACAGTAGTACTAACATCTACATGCATATTTGGCAAGTGGAGCTGTGTCTGGCTTGAATTTGCAAATACATTTGTCCTACTTTCATAAACAGTTTTTGATTTTCTTTGAAAAGATCCCAATAAAGTTAACCCAACAATATTAAAACAATTATTAAATTAGAATGAGCGAGAAACATGTCATGGAGTCAATATCAAGCAACTCAGTTGTCCATAACCGGGGACACGGCTAATCGATTAGATTATACACCCTACAGGGGTTAGTACACTTTAACCATGTGACTTGGCCAGCCCAGCTCGTACCATCACTCTCATTTTGAGTGGTGATAGGGAGAAGTCCAAGAAGAGACTGTTCGGGAAGTAGCTCCTCAATCCCGACGCGCACCGGTCCAACCTACCAAAATTTCTACATCTCTGGATACGCGGGTTCGAGTTACCACAACCTACTAAGTCCAACCAACCGCCCATTCCATTATTGGCACATGGTTGTACACGTAAGCTACACAATAAAGAAGCCAATCATTCTCTCTTGATACCTGGGTGCCTTTCCGCAATGAAACCACCAAAAATTATCAATACCATCACACCCAGATGATTCATTGATTAAGTTGTTTTAGTTTTCACAAACCAATACTTTTAGAAACAAGTATCAATGATGTAACCCCGCCCTCGTTCAACATAGCATGGCTAAGCACATCTACCAATGGTGGTTCATCTACAAGGAAAACCCTACCACATAATAGGACATAGCATAGTGATAGTATCATCCTACTCATGCAACTACAAAATACACGACAATGCATTGAAAATAGTAGGACGATATCATGAACAAAGTAGCATCTACTTGCCTTGGTTGTAGCGGTCGGAAGAACAATCCACACACGAGCAAGCGTTGCACTCGTCACAATCTACACGATACAATTGCAATCATAAACAAACAATCCACAACATATGCAACAAATATGATGCATGAATGCAAGAACGACAAGTGAATCGGTGCTACAGCTGCACCTCAACATCCTATTCCATAATGCTATTGTTTGCATGCATGGAAAATAGTTTTAGCGCTAGGAAAACTATTTAGCAAAAGGTAGAGCTCAAAACTAGAGCTAGAACTCAAATATTCACTACTAGTGGTATACTGTTTGTAAAATCTTGCGAAACTTCTACAGTATAGGCATCGCTGATTAGAAACAGTACCAATTGGAATTACTCAAAAAGGAATTATAAAACTCCCCGAGTAATTAAAACACTGCAGAAAGCCACTAGACAGTTTCTGCAGAAGTTTTTACTGTAAGCCTATCTTTTTATTTCACGATGAGATTCCCCTCGTTCCACTGAATCCAGGGACATATCATACGCGATTTTTGGAGCTACGGATCTTTTTCTACGAATTTATTACTCCGAAAAGGGCCACTAACTAGTTTGATTAAACTATACTAAACCTTGCTGCAAAAGTCTGAACCAAAGGTACAGCAAGATTCTACACGACTCACTGAATCTACACATATTTTATTTGCAATTTTTGGCCAAGCGGTTTAATTTCTATGCAATTTACAAGATTTTACCGAAATCTGTCAACTAAAAGGATTAACGAAATTAACCAGTCAATTGTGTCTGTTGACTGGTCAAAGCGTCTGCTGACTGGGCGCTGACTGGGCGTCTGACTAGTCAACGCCTGAGTCTAACCGGTCAACGAACGATCAAAGCCGCTGATCTGAAATCTGACGATGGCTGCAGTCTTACCGGAAACAAACGGCGAAACGGACGGCGGCGAGTTCCGAACGGCGGCGGCGATCGGTTCCGGCGTCGGGGTTCTTCCTGCACGGAGGGAGACGGTCAACGAGCGGTTCAAGATCGTCAACGAGGCGCGCAAGACGGCGCGCGTACGTGCGGGTGTGCGTGAATGCGTGCGTGCGCAACGCGTAGGCACGCAGCGAATAGCGCGCGCGTAGGGCAGCAGCGCATGCGGCAGCGGCGCAAGCAGCAGCACGCGCGCGCAGCGAGCAAGCAGCGGGGCGGCGGCGCGGCAGCAGCGCGCAGCGCAGCAGCACGCAGGCGTAGCAGGGCGGCGGCGGCGCGCGCATCGGGTGGAGGCGGCGCGATGGCGGCGGGGGCGCGAGGTGCAGGCGGTGGCGAGGTGGGGGATGGCGCTGGCGGCGTGTACCTGCGGTGGCGGCGGGGACCGGCGGGGACCGGCGGCGAGGATCGGCAGCGGGGAGGGCAACTGGCGGCGGCGGCCGAAGGGAGGAGGGCGGCGCGCAGGAGGGCGATGGCGGCGGGGCGATCGCGAGGAGGCGGGGTCTCGGGAGTCGCGCGGGGTGGCGCGGTTATCGAGGGCAGGCGTGGTCGGCGGCCAGGTGGGTCCCTTTTGTGCCCCCCCACGCGGAATCCTAAACTGAAACGGCGCAGAGTTGGTTTCAGACTCGGAAATCGGTCCGGAATTTCGGACGGCGATTCACTAAAACGGCCGCAACTTCTCCGTACGAGCTCCGATTCGAGCGATTCTTGCTCCTACGGGTTCGTATAGTCGAGGGGAACAATCTAGCGTCAAGTTCCGAGCGAAACCACTAATCTACAAGGGCGGTCCATGCTAGTCCTACTAAAGCTTCCCGCAGGAACCTCGTAGCGAAATAGATTAGGGTTTTGCAAATGGCGTTTCGCCGAACCTTTTCACTCGACGATTTTGTATGGAAAAGCATGATGCAATGATATGAATGATATGCAAGACCAAATCTAAAATTTGGGATGTGACAAGACTAACCCCCTTAAGATGAATCTCGTCCTCGAGATTCGGCGCGCCTAGCAAACAGGTGTGGGTACTCCTCTCGGATGTCATCCTCACGCTCCCACGTGGCTTCCTCTTCGGTGTGGTGACTCCACTACACCTTGCAAAACCTGATCGTCTTGGTATGGGTAATTCTCTCCGCTGTCTCCAGAATCTTGACCAGCTTCTCCTCATAGGTCAAGTCATTCTCCAGCTGGACCTCCCCTAGCGGTACGGTGTCTGTCAATGGTGTATCCACCATCTCCGGATGGCACTTCTTCAGCTGGGACACATGGAACACATTGTGAACAGCGGATAGAGCCTCTGGCAACTCCAACTGATATGCAACTTCCCCTTTGCGTGCTAGGACTCGATACGGCCCAATAAATCGAGGTGCCAGCTTACCCTTAATTCCAAATCTCTTGATTCCACGAAGTGGCGACACTCTGAGGTATGCTCTATCACCTATCTCATACACCACTTCCTTGCGCTTGGCGTCAGCGTAGCTCTTCTGCCTTGATTGTGCCACCTTCAGTCTGTCCCTAATCAAGGCGACCTTCTCTTCAGCGTCCTTGATCAAATCAGGTCCAAACAACTGACGTTCTCCTACTCCATCCCATAGCAATGGTGTTCGGCACCGTTTCCCATACAGTACATCAAGCGGTGACGTCTTGATGCTGGTTTGATAGCTGTTGTTGTAGGAAAACTCCGCATACGGAAAATTCTCATCCCAACTAGAACAATGAGCCAAGGCGCAAGCTCTCAGCATGTCTTCCAAAATCTGATTCACCCTCTCGGTATGTCCATCAGTCTGCGGGTGAAACGCTGTGCTAAACTCCAATCTAGTACCAAGTGACTCGTGCAGCTGGCGCCAGAAGTGTGAGGTAAATTGGGTGCCTCTATCAGATACGATACTCTTGGGAACTCCGTGTAGGCACACAATCCTGTCCATGTAAATCTTGGCCAACTTTGCACTTGTGTAAGTCGTCTTCACCGGTATAAAGTGGGCTACCTTGGTCAAATGGTCAACCACTACCCAAATAGAGTCATATCATGACCTGGTCCTGGGCAATCCTGTGATAAAGTCCATTCCCACTCTATCCCACTTCCAATCCGGCACAGGCAATGGCTGTAGCAATCCTGCTGGCTTCTGGTGTTCTGCCTTCACTCGGCTACATACATCGCACAGGGCAATATGCTTGGCGATATCTCCCTTCATGTTATTCCACCAAAATCTGCTCTTCAAATCCATATACATCTTTGTGTTGCCCGGATGTATGGAGTATGGCGAGTTATGAGCTTCCTGTAGAATCAACTCCCTTATCTCAGGGTCGCTGGGCACACACAAACGATCTCCATACCACAAGGTACCATGCTCATCCTCGCGAATATCCTTTTCATGATTCTCCTTCATCTTTTCCTTTATCTCTCCTATTTCCTTGTCTCCCACTTGAGCCTTTACGATCCTGTCCTGTAGCGTCGGTTGGACTTCCATTGTAGCCAAATATCCTTCAGATACTACCTCCAGTCTAAGGTCCTTGAATTGCTTGCACAAATCCTCGGGCAACTCACCAATTGTCAAACCATTGGCATAAACCTTCCGGCTCAGAGCATCTGCTACTACATTGGCCTTTCCTGGGTGGTATTGTAGATTCATATCATATTCCTTGATAAGCTCCAACCATCACCTTTGTCTCATGTTCAGTTCCTTCTACGTGAATATGTACTTCAGGCTCTTGTGGTCGGTGTACACATCACAGTGTTTTCCCATTAAGTACTGTCTCCATACCTTGAGCGCATGAACCACTGACGCTAACTCCAAGTCGTGTGTGTGGGGTAATTCCGCTCATGGTGCTTGAGTTGTCGCGAGGCATATGACACTACTCTCCCATCTTGCATCAGCACACTACCAAGTCCCTGTCGAGAAGCATCACAGTACACTTGGAAATCCTTCTAAAGATCTGGTAGACACAGAACAGGCGCGGTCACTAATCGACGCTTCAGTTCCTGAAAGCTGGCTTCACATACGTCTGACCATTCAAATTTCCTTTCCTTCTTCAGAAGTTCAGACATCGGCTTAGCAATCTTGGAAAAGTTTTCAATGAACCTCCTGTAATATCCAGCAAGTCCCAAAAAGCTTCGAATCTCTCCCGCATTCTTGGGTGCTTCCCACTCAGTCACTGCAGTCACTTTGCTTGGATCAACAGCGACTCCTTCTCCTGACACTACGTGTCCAAGAAACCCAACGGTGTTAAGCCAGAATTCACACTTGCTGAATTTGGCATACAGCTTGTGTTCCCTCAGCTTCTCCATAATCAGTCTCAGATGCTTCTCATGCTCAGCATCATCCTTGGAATATATCAGTATGTCATCAATAAACACCACCACGAACTTGTCCAAGTACTCCATAAATACCTTGTTCATCATGGTCATAAAGTACGCCGGGGCATTCGTTAGTCCAAAAGACATAACCGTATAATCATATAAACCATACCTAGTGGTGAAGGCGGTTTTTGGTACGTCCTCCTCTCAGATCTTCAATTGGAAGTAGCCTGATCGCAGATCAATCTTGCTGAACACCTTCGCTCCTTCCAGTTGATCAAACAAATCATTATGTTCGGCAGAGGGTACTTGTTCTTGATGGTTACTTCATTCAGCGAGCGATAGTCCACCACTAATCTCTTGGTGCTGTCTTTCTTCTCCACAAACAGAACAGGTGCTCCCCATGACGACGCACTAGGCTGAATGAATCCCTTCTCTAGCTGTTCTTTCAACTGTTTCTTCAATTCCTTCAGCTCATCCACATCCATCTTATATGGTTTCTTTGCTATTGGTCCTGTTCCCGGCATCAGGTCGATAAGAAACTCTACTTCCCTGTCAGGTGGCATCCCTGGCAGCTCTTCCGGAAACACGTCAGGGTAATCCCTAATCACTGGCACAGTATCCATGCTAACCCCCTTAAGAGAATTCAACTTACACCTTCTTGGTCATATAGCCGACTTGAATCTAATCCTCTTACCATCCGGGGCTTTGAGTGAAACAGCTCGCTGTGCACAATCTATGTGTCCCCCATGCATAGACATCCAATCCATACCCAGAATGACATCTAATCCCTGTGAGTCCAACACTACCAAATGTGCAATGAAGTTGTGTGTTCCAATCCTCACAGTTAAATCGCGGCATCCCGCACTAGCTATCATATCTCCTCCAGGTGAACTCACTCTAAAAGACCTCTTCATAGACTCAGTAGGTAACTTATACTTATCCGCAAATGCCCTTGATATGAATGAATGCGATACACCAGTATCGAAAAGTATAAGTGCAGGGTAAGTGTTGATTGGAAACTTACCAATCACAAGGTCAGGCTCATCTGGAATCTCCTCCACATTCATGTGGTTCACTGTGGCCTTCTCGCTGTTGGTTGGCTTTAGTCCTTTCCTCTCCGGACAGTTGTCAGCATAGTGTCCCTTCTGCTTACACTTGAAGCATGTCACCTCACTTAGATCCTTCTTCACAAAGTTGCGATCACGGTTGCGGTCATGTCCACCGTGTCCTCCAGAGTGGTGAGAGTGTCCTCCCTTGTGGCTGTGGTGGCTTATCCTATGGTTGTCATGACGATGCCCATCGCCTCCATGGTGGTGGCGGTCATGGCTCCCATGGTCACTTCCTCCATGCTTGGAGTATCCCTCATATGAAGTGCGAGACTTGTGGTGTGAACCAGAGTGATGATTGTTGTTCTTTCTCTTGCGGCTTTCTACTTTCTTGTGCTTCCCTTCCAGGATCCTGGCCTTGTCCATAAGCTCCTGGAAAGTGGGGCAGTAAACCACCAGTAGCTGTACTGAAAGCTCATCACTGAGGCCATCCAGGAATCTCTCCCTCCTTTTTGGATCAGTGTCAACATCCTCAGGTGCATAACGGGACAAGTTGTTGAATTCTTCAATGTACTCAGCCACGGTGCGATTGGTTTGGCGCAAGTTGCGGAACTCCTTCCTCTTCAGGCTCAGAACTCCTGAAGACACGTGGTTGGTCCTGAAACCTTCCTCAAACATTGCCCAAGTCACAGTATCCAGCGGGTGGGTGATCTGAAAAGTGTCCCACCAAAAAGGGGCTGGTCCCTCCAGTAGGTGAGCGGCAAACCTCACCTTCTCAGCATCAGTGCATCCAACAGTTACTAGATCCTTGTTGACTGAACGCAACCAGTCGAGAGCAACCATTGGTTCTGTTGCAGTAGAGAACTTAGCTGGCCTTAACCTCAGAAATCTGGTGAGAGCATCTCCCTGAGGCTGATTGTTTCCATTGTTGTTGTTCTGATTTGCCATGAACTGAGTCATCACTTGGGTCAGCTGTGACTGAGCTGCCATGAGCTGCTCCAACTCATTGGGGTGGCGGCGGAGAGGCATCTGCGGTTCAGCACAGGTAAGTTTAGAAAGAATCAACTACGACAATAGGATTCTACCCATGCACATGATCAATCACCAACAAACAATAGCAGACAATCACAAGCAAGCAACACATCAACAAACAAGTGATCCAGCAACATCCCAGGGGTTATCCTAGCAGTATATACCTACTGAAATAGTTTTACAAGAGTTGGCAATGGTTAACTAAACAGTTGATCAACTAAACAACCAAAACAGCAATCTGCCAGAACAGTCCAGCAGCATTCGCGAATTTTTCCGCCTGATTTAAACTCGTCAGAAAATTTAGCTGATTTTTTCGCATATAGTACAGAGAGTTTCGCATCAGCCCAATTTTTTTCAGATTTTTCCAAGTTACCAGAAAAATATGAAAAATCGCGCAGTACTGCTGTATCAGCAGAAAAACTGCAGCGAAAATAACACAGATAGTAACCAAACTTACCATAACTCTTTCATAAAATTCGCACAAATAATTCCTGGGATATTGGAGTACACAAATAAGCAACTAAACACTCTTAAACTAGCACGAACTAAGCTTCACAACGATCGAGACTAATCCTAACGAGTTTACCTAACGAGGACTAATTGGTGGACTTGTATCTACTTCTTGAAGAGGTTGAGGTAGGTCCTTGCGGTCATGCGTTGGCGCTTCGGCTCGCGGTACAACCATGGCGGCGGAGTGTACACATCTCCTGAATCATCACTTGAGATTTCAAACTCTACCTCTTCTGGATCCTCCTCTTCTTCTTCATTTTCAGCTGCAACTGCAACAGCTTCGTCTCCTCCACCATCATCGTCTCCATCATCATTATCCTCGTCCTCATCATCATCGTCGTCTCCACTGTCATCATCATCCCCATTGTTGCCATCATCTCCATTGTCATCATCAGAGGGTGGGTTTAGCTGTGCTTGGAGAGCGGCAATTTGGGCTGTCATAGCTTCAATAGTTTGATCCCTTTCCTGGACGGTCCCCTGCAACTGTTATATGTTCTGGGTGTTCTCCTGCACAGTGCCATGTAGATGAGCTATGGTTGCATCTCTGGCTATCAGGGCATTCTCCAGAACTCCCACAGCTTCATTCAAAGTGTCAATCTCCTGTCCTTGGACCACCATACCATTGCTAGCAAAGTCTGCAATCTCCTTTATCATCATCACCTTCTCAGCTAGAGCTCCATTCTCCTTTTCCATGTCCTCTATGTGCCTCCGACGGGGCGGCATGTTGTTCCTGTCGCCCGTGGTAACCACAGCGCGTCCATCTTCATCACGCCTCCCATAGTCACGGTAGGGTGAATCTGCTGGCAGTAGGTGTCGGACATTATGGCACTGGCGAGACAGGGCTTCATGTATGGCCAAGTTGATTCCAAGTCCCCAGTTGCAGTATGTCTTGGTGTAGATCAAGTGCACGGGGTTTGGCAAGGCGGCATCTCTGAATATGAAGGTAGTGATCTCCCATGCATCCTCTCCATATCCATAGGTGTACAGTCTTCTTGCCTTGAACATAGGTAGTGGCAATCCCAATGACTGCGAGAGCTGAGCTAACTGCCTTGCAAAGGGCCTTGGTGACTCCATGGTGGCATACTCAGTCCTGACTTCTCCCATCTATCAAGTAAAAGAGGAAAGTGTGAGAATAGCATATGGTAAGAATTTACGAGGGTGAAAGGCACAAGATGAAAGACAGAGTTAATATAGGCTTTAATAATTCTATGGCTTCCTAATCCAATCCTAGGTCATGATCCTACAGTCGACACACGGGCTCTGATACCATCCTGTAGCACCCCGGTTCTGAAAAGACCGTGGCCTCTATGTGACATGTCAATCTCTGGATCGGTTCATTGGCCACAATAGAGTAAGATGAATAACATAGCAAAATATCCGTGTATCATGAATAACAAAGATCCAGAGTACCATTATTACAATGAAAGCTTAGCACAAAGCTAGCTCAAATTATTCAGGTAGCAACATAAATAAAGTAAATCCTCCATTCTTCAAATTGCCCACAAGTGAACAAGTTCCGAGTGGAGTACCATGGCCTATAACGATCAATCAGAATCGGAATAACCTGCAACATGAAACGTAGCAGCCCCGAAGGGTCAATACATGGAATGTATGGCAAGTAGAGCTAGTAAAGGAGACAGTAGTACTAACATCTACATGCATATTTGGCAAGTGGAGCTGTGTCTGGCTTGCATTTGCAAATACATTTGTCCTACTTTCATAAACAGTTTTTGATTTTCTTTGAAAAGATCCCAATTAAGTTAACCCAACAATATTAAAACAATTATGAAATTAGAATGAGCGAGAAACATGTCATGGAGTAAATATCAAGCAACTCAGTTGTCCATAACCGGGGACACGGCTAATCGATTAGATTATACACCCTGCAGGGGTTAGTACACTTTACCCATGTGACTTGGCCAGCCCAGCTCGTACCATCACTCTCATTTTGAGTGGTGATAGGGAGAAGTCCAAGAAGAGACTGTTCGGAAAGTAGCTCCTCAATCCCGACGCGCACCGGTCCAACCTACCAAAATTTCTACATCTCTGGATACGCGGGTTCGAGTTACCACAACCTACTAAGTCCAACCAACCGCCCATTCCATTATTGGCATATGGTTGTACACGTAAGCTACACAATAAAGAAGCCAATCATTCTCTCTTGATACCTGGGTGCCTTTCCGCAATGAAACCACCAAAAATTATCAATACCATCACACCCAGATGATTCATTGATTAAGTTGTTTTAGTTTTCACAAACCAATACTTTTAGAAACAAGTATCAATGATGTAACCCCGCCCTCGTTCAACATAGCATGGCTAAGCACATCTACCAACGGTGGTTCATCTACAAGGAAAACCCTACCACATAATAGGACATAGCATAGCGATAGTATCATCCTACTCATGCAACTACAAAATACACGACAATGCATTGAAAATAGTAGGACGATATCATGAACAAAGTAGAATCTACTTGCCTTGGTTGTAGCGGTCGGAAGAACAATCCACACACGAGCAAGCGTTGCACTCGTCACAATCTACACGATACAATTGCAATCATAAACAAACAATCCACAACATATGCAACAAATATGATGCATGAATGCAAGAACGACAAGTGAATCGGTGCTACAGCTGCACCTCAACATCCTATTCCATAATGCTATCGTTTGCATGCATGGAAAATAGTTTTAGCGCTAGGAAAACTATTTAGCAAAAGGTAGCGCTCAAAACTAGAGCTAGAACTCAAAAATTCACTACCAGTGGTATACTGTTTGTAAAATCTTGGGAAAATTCTACAGTATAGGCATCGCTGATTAGAAACAGTACCAATTGGAATTACTCAAAAAGGAATTATAAAACTCCCCGAGTAATTAAAACACTGCAGAAAGCCACTAGACAGTTTCTGTAGAAGTTTTTACTGTAAGCCTATCTTTTTAATTCACGATGAGATTCCCCTCGTTCCACTGAATCCAGGGACATATCATACGCGATTTTTGGAGCTACGGATCTTTTTCTACGAATTTATTACTCCGAAAAGGGCCACTAACTAGTTTGATTAAACTGTACTAAACCTTGCTGCCAAAGTCTGAACCAAAGGTACAGCGAGATTCTACACGACTCACTGAATCTACACATATTTTATTTGCAATTTTTCGCCAAGCGGTTTAATTTCTACGCAATTTACAAGATTCTATCGAAATCTGTCAACTAAAAGGATTAACGAAATTAACCAGTCAATTGTGTCTGTTGACTGGTCAAAGCGTCTGCTGACTGGGCGTCTGACTAGTCAACGCCTGAGTCTGACCGGTCAACGAACGATCTAAGCCGCTGATCTGAAATCTGATGGTGGTCGCAGTCTTACCGGAAACAAACGGCGAAACGGACGGCGGCGAGTTCCGGACAGCGGCGGCGATTGGTTCCTGTGTCGGGGTTCTTCCTGCACGGAGGGAGACGGTCAACAAGCGGTTCAAGATCGTCAACGAGGCGCGCAAGACGGCGCGCGTACGTGCGGGTGTGCGTGCATGCGTGCATGCGCAACGCGTAGGCGCGCAGCGAGTAGCGCGCGCGTAGGGCAGCAGCTAGCGCGCAGCAGCGCATGCGGCAGCGGCGCAAGCAGCAGCGCGCGCGGCGAGCAAGCAGCGGGGCGGTGGCGCAGCAGCACGCAGGCGCAGCAGGGCGGCGGCGGCGCGCGCAGCGGGTGGAGGCGGCGCGATGGCGGCGGGGGCGCGAGGTGCGGGCGGTGGCGAGGTGGGGGGTGGCGTCGGCGGCGTGTACCTGCGGTGGCGGCGGGGACCGGCGGCGAGGATCGGCGGCGGGGAGGGCGACCGGCGGCGGCGGCCGAAGGGAGGAGGGCGGCACGCAGGAGGGCGATGGCGGCGGAGCGATCGCGAGGAGGCGGGGTCTCGGGAGTCGCGCGGGGTGGCGCGGTTATCGAGGGCAGGCGGGGTCGGCGGCCAGGTGGGTCCCTTTTGTGGCCCCCCACGCGGAATCCTAAACTGAAACGGAGCAGATTGGTTTCGGACTCGGAAATCGGTCCGGAATTTCGGACCGTTTTCTGGCGATTCACTAAAACGTCCGCAACTTCTCCGTACGAGCTCCGATTCGAGCGATTCTTGCTCCTACGGGTTCGTATAGTCGAGGGGAACAATCTAGCGTCAAGGTCCGAGCGAAACCACTAATCTACAAGGGTGGTCCACGCTAGTCCTACTAAAGCTTCCCGCAGGAACCTCGTAGCGAAATAGATTAGGGTTTTGCAAATGGCGTTTCGCCGAACCTTTTCACTCGACGATTTTGTATGGAAAAGCATGATGCAATGATATGAATGATATGCAAGACCAAATCTAAAATTTGGGATGTGACACTAAATCTTGTGTATCCTTCATGCAAGCTTTCTTCAGGTCTCCCTTTAAAATTAGTGATCATACATCTAGCTCCAAGATTTTTGTCTTGGGAAAGAAATCAATTAAGAATGAAGAGTCTAACCTCTCCCAGGAGTTAGTGATCTTATTGGGACTTTGAATATACCAATAATGGGCTTCATCAATAAGGGTTTGAATAAAGAGAGCAGATTTAACCTCATCCCCAGTAAGTATATTTAGACAAAAATTCCCACATGTTTCCTCAAAGAACCCTACATTCTCATATGGATCTTCCATATCATCTCCTGCAATTTTTTAGCATGCAAAAGATCTAGAAGCATGGGGTTAATATCATACCCTTTTGGGTTATTGGATTTTAAATAAGTGTCCATGGGTGGACGAAAATTCTTTATAGCTTCCAGCTGAATGATATGTCGGTATTCACCCATGGTGTTTACCTGAAACTAGTAAACCACTTCAGTAAAAAAATTAATGGAATTAGCAACTAAGAACAAATACCAAAAGCGCTTAGCTCCCTGGCAACGGCGCCATGAAATATCTTGATGACTGCAAGTGTATAGATCAATGGTAGCTAGTTTCGAAATAAGAGTATCGAACCCATGGAGAGCTAGTTTCTTAGGGTCTTTATGCCCCTCGTCACTATCTACTGATGACCCACAAGTATAGGGGGTGTATCTAGTACTTTCAATAAATAGGAGTGTCGATCCATCGAGGAGCAGAAGGTGTTGACTAGTGGTTTGGATCAGGAATTCTCTGTAAATACTTAGCAAACAAATTTTTAGGCTTTTTTTTTGATAATGTAAGGAAATAAAGTGCAACTAAATAAAGACAACAATAATTGCAGCAAGTGGCCCAATCCTTTCTTAGCAAAGGACAAGCCGATTGTAATACTTATGAGGATCAAATGTTCTCGAGGACACATGGGAATACTGTCAAGTGCTTTCGCTTCATATAGTTGATTAATCTTCTTTGGTTGGATAAGTGTTGCGTGGGTGAACCTGTGCTAATGTACTGACCTTACTTGGACTAATACATACTTGTGATTAAACCACTTGCAAGCATCCGCAGCTACAATAAAGCAATTAAGATAAAAACCTAACCACAATTAAACTCTCAGATCCTACACTCCCTTGTGCAAAGATTTCCTAACGGGGGTTCAGGTTTCTGTCACTCCGGAAACCCCTCAATTAGTAGCCAAATACACAATGCATTCCCCTAGGCCCATAAATGGTGAAGTATCATATAGTCGATGTTCACATGACACCACTATAAGAATAGCACCACAACTTAAATATCAAACCATTGAATATTACTTCAACACAATTCCACTACTATCAAGATGAATTCTCCCATGTCCTCAAGAACTAAACAAACTACTCAGAAGACATCATATGGATCAAGATCAGAGATGATATGATGATGAATAACAATCTGAACATAGACAATAATTCAATGGTACCACTCAAAATCATCAACTACAAAAGTAATCAACACCGGGAAAGTTTCCCCTAAGAACTATGCAAGATTCAACCCAATTGTTACAGCCGGATGGAGTGGTGATGATGGTGCTGGTGGAGATGGTGGTGAGGATGATGATGATGATGATGATACCGATGAAGTCTATCTTGATGACGGTGTTGATGGTGATGATCTCCCCTCTCTAGGAAGGAATTTCACTGGCAGAAATCTGCCTGTCGAAGAGCTCTTTCTCTCTCTGTAGTTTTCGCCCCCGCAGAGGTGGTGGAATCTTTCTGTGGTCGCTCCCCAAGTATTAGGGTTTCGAGAGGAAGATATAGGTGAAGGGGCAAAGCAGGAGATGGGCCAGGGTGGCCACACCCCTGCTGGCATGGCCCAGGGTGGGCCTACGCCAGGTGGTGGTGTGGCCCCCATGTGGCCCATCTTCGCCTCCCCTTCTGGCTTCCTTTGTCTTCTGGAAAAATAGGATTTTTCATATATTTTCTGTAATTTTCTGATCTTCGCGAATATTGCATCTGGACACCGGTTTTTACATCAGAATCCTGACTCCAATAGTTCGTCCTCCAAAAGTCATCCCACATGCAAAAATAGATGAAATAACATAAGTATCACCTCTTAATATGAAATATATCAATGAATAGCAGTAAATTATGATGTAAAATAGTGATGAAAAATGGACGTATCAACTCCCCCCAAGCTTAGACCTCGCTTGTCCCCAAGCAAAAACTGAGCTCAGTAAACATGACCACAGGTTTATGGAGTGAAGTGTCGATAAAAAGAATACGGATAAGAAGCATCACACTTACCAATATACAACTCATAATAGAAAGCAACTCACCATTATATAACTTAACTTGCAACGAGTATGGGAGTCACAATAAAGATACATAAAGACAAATCATAATTGGTAATGGCAAACTTTGTTCTTGTTCAGAGAACAGTTGACAAATCATACTTAATTTTCAAGAAAAGCTTTTGTAATGATGTTTATAACAGGAGTCCTTTTGCTCAAACATAAAAGGCTTTTCACAATGAAGTCTTTCAAAGTAATACTCATTCAGATAAGAGTTTTCTGCAAAACAAAGAAGATAAGAAACATGATTGAATAAATCATCATATGAATGAATGAAACACAACAACTCAAGTGCTTGCTGGAGATAGAAAGGAATAGGTTTACTGACTCAACTAAGAAGTAAAAGAAAGGCCCTTCACAGAGGGAAGCAGGGATTTCAAGTTTCATAAAGAGCTTCAAAAAGATTATGGTACTAACTAGCTTTGAGCTCTCATTGCCCCTATCATAAGCATATTGAGGTGATTAAGGTTAAAGTGAACAAATATGGAGTATATGCTTGACAAATCATAAGTTGGCAATCTCATGTCCCTTGAGTACGAGGGTCGTTCCTCATGCTACTCAACTTTAGTCACAAGCAAGTTCTTGTCATTGTAAGTATATGTGTATCATAGAGAACTGCCAACGGGGTACCCCTTTCCCCATGACACAGGAGCTATCCCATATCAAAATGACAAGGCAACGGACAGTGAGCATCTCAGCGATCCTTTATTTACCATGAGAATGGTGCATATCTTTTTTTTTGTATATATTTTTTTCCAAGGATGCTTCATAGATTGCTCAATATGGTGATGCTGCAAGTTTCCACCATGATTAGGCATGTCTTAGGCTAGCGGCCCAGGCGTTTCTCTAACACATATACATAACTCCATGGACTTACAAGCTCGCCTTTTATTTCACACCGCCGACATCCATAAGAAAGAGCATGGTATCAACGGAGTAGATATTTACATGTGTTGAAAGCGTTCCCCGTGACAGCATGGTTCTGCTAAGTCCCAACTTATAAGTGCAAGCATATACAACATAGATGACACAATGGTTCAAGTTTATTAAGGGCAGGAAAATAAGGTGTTCCATCAAGTTCGTGAGAGCTTTACTAACTAGTTTTCACATAACAAAAATATTTTTAATTTGAAAGGTAGATGAAACTCGAGAATTTACTTGGAATAGCAATAATGCTAATAGGTAGATATGGTGGACACAAATGGCATAGGTTTAATTTCAAGGATTGGATGCACGAGAAGTATTCCCTCTCAGTACAAGTTTTTGGCTAGCAATGCTGGGTAGAAAGCATAAGAGTTGAAAGAAACGAGCAAACATACAAGTGATAAAAACAAACATGCAATCTTCCTTGAAAACGCAAAAGAGCTTAACCAAAGAATACTAATCTTATGAGCCAATCAAGAAAGAAATAAAATGATATAAAATACCTGTAAGTGCTTTTCTCTTTTCCTTTCAAACCTCAAAAAGTGTTGCTGCCGACCAGAGCTCGGTTTGCCAAAACCAATTTAAATTTACTTGATGCTCCCAAAGTGATACCAATACAAATCAACAAGATCAATCATATAATAAAGATTTCAAACTAAAATAAGATGTGCAAAAAGTAAAGACAAAACTTCTCATTAATATTCCATAAAGGCACTCACACCAAGGGATACATAGATAACCAACTAGGGGAGAGATACTTCCACAAGGTAAAAAGATGAAAGATAATGACGTGATACCGTGACACTCCCCCAAGGTTGGAAAAAAACAAGGGGATGCCAAAACCTGATGACAAATTATTCCTTCGGTGGTGGTGGTCCCTTGTTTAGGGTGAGGAAACCCTCCAGCATCTTACGAAGCTTGTTATTCTCCTCTTGAAGTATATCCACCTTTCTCCTTAGGGCTCGGTACTTATCACAAAACTCATCAGTGGCTCAAAGGGCTTCCACTACCTCAGGGCAGGAACTGAAGTCTAGAACTAAGGTCATCATTCCCTGCATATTATGAGAAAAAGCACGTCCAGTGTTAATTGCGCCTACAAAAGTAGGTCTTCTTGCCCTTGATCTCGTGGAAATTTGTCCCTTCATGCCTGCTGACATGTTCTTTACTTCCTCCTTGACGCTCCAATCCATGTCTTCGCGCCTAGATGCGATCGTTTCTTCTTCCACCTCCCTTGCTCAAGATCGTGGTGGAGCTCGCGCCGGCGTCGCAACTCATAGTCCTCCGAGAGCGAACCCTGGTACGACATCTGAACAGAACAGATCAAAACGAAAACATGAGGAGAACACGACATACAGACCTCGGGGGATCGAGGGGATTATATATTTATGAAGTTTTATGACATAAGGAAGGTACTGGGCGAAAACGGGACATAGACGGGCTCCGGGGTGGTCACACCCCATGGTGGCGCGGCTAGGTAGGGCCCGTGCCACTGGGTGGTGTGGGCCACCCGGGCTCCGTTTCCTTCCCTATTTCGACTCATTATCTTCCGTATGGAATAAAAACTGCAAAAATATAAATATAAAAGTTTTTTGCGAACCTTTAATTTCTAGCACTTTTACCTATTCAAAAACGGACTCTGCTGATTCCTTCTCTCCAACACTTGAAAGTTCCTATCATACAAAGCTTCACACAATCTTTATTAGCAACATTAGTGTATGCAAAAACAATAAACCTTTGGGTTCAAATTTGAAATTAAACCATCAAAACAAAAGCTAATGTAGCAACTCCTTTCAAAAACCCAAAAAGAATCTAAAAATAAATCGATTTAAGAGTAAAATGCAAATAATGGCAGAAATCAGTCAAAACTGAGCAGCAGGTAAAGATTGATTTTTTTCGAAAATGTTCTGTTGCTCAAATCAAAAAGTACAAAACAAACAAAAGTTGTATAACAACTTGGGGCACAATCACAGAAAATTACAGCTCCATCCTACATACTGGGATTTTTCAAGAATTTTTACAGTGAAGCACAAAAATCTCTCCCAGGACAGCAACTTCCCACAACTCACTTACTTCTCAAAAGAGGCTAATCTTGACACAAAAACCAAACAAAAAGGATAATGAGAGGTTATTACAGAGGTAATAACTTCCAAGACTCAAAGAAACAAAACCGAAAGCAAACTAAAATGGGTTGTCTCCCAAAAGCTCTTTCTTTATAGCCATTAAGATGGGCATGATAATTTCAATGATTCTCTCATAGGAGATATGAATTTGATGTGAAAGAGGGCATCAAGAAGCAAATATACAACACATTTAAGTCTAACCCACTTCTTATGCAAGGGAGTTTTGTAAGAAAACAAATTATTGAAACAAAATGCTACTAGCATAGGAAGACAAAACAAGTGCAACTTCAAAGCTTTCAACATAAAGCGGGGAAACTTAATATTATTGAGATGCATAAAACCATGTTTCCCTCTCTCATAATAACTTCCAGTAGCACTATGAATAAAGTTAAAAATATAACTGTCACAAGAAACATTCTTAACATCAAAATGAGCATACTTAAAATCATCAAAAGAAGGTCTAAGGTCATAAACTGGATCAATAGAAGCAAGTTGTTCAACTCTAAAATCCTCATTAGGCAAATCATTTTCATAAGGAGCTTTAGCAAACTTGGAAAAATTAAACTCATAAGATTCTCCATCAAATTTAGTTAAAATTTTCTCCTTCTTACAATCTATAATTGCTCCACATGTGTTCAAGAAAGGTCTACAAAAATGACAGGACAAGTTTTACTAGCTGCTGAACCAAGTACTAGAAAATTAGCAGGATATTTAATCTTACCACAAAGAACTTCCTCATCTCTCACTATACCTATTGGACAAACGGTTTCTTTATTAGCAAGGTGAATAACCACATCAATGCCCTCAAGTTCACAAGAACAAATT
The DNA here is from genome assembly GCA_916181665.1 of Avena sativa. NCBI lineage: Eukaryota > Viridiplantae > Streptophyta > Magnoliopsida > Poales > Poaceae > Avena > Avena sativa. Next base: position 175,961,474 of record OV702284.1, on the reverse strand, counting down.
TCATGCATAATTTCTCTGTAAAGCTCATAAGGAATAGCGCTAGAACTTGCACCAACATCACATAAACCATAATATAAATAATCACCAATCCTAACAGAAAGCACCAGGACACTAGATTTACTAGTTTTACTAGGATGAGAGGTAATATTAGAAGCATCTTCACAAAAGATAATGTGCCCATCTTCTACATTCTTAGTGAGAAGGTCTTTCACAATGGCTACTATAGGTTCAATATTTATTTGTTCATCAGGTTCAACAGCTTTCTTTGCACTTTTTCTAACCACATTAGCTATAATAGAATGATCCTTTACCTTAGCATGGAAAGGTATTTTCTCAATATAAGGTTCAGGAAAAATATGATCAACAGTATACACTTCAGTGTTTCTAGCAGGAACATGATCAACAATATCTTTATAAGGTGCATGGTACTTATTCCACTTCTTGTTAGGAATTTCAATATAAGAGGCAAAAGCCTTAAAGCAATTGGAAATACTTTGAGAATCAAGACCATACTCAGTACTAATATCATGAAAGTCATCAATTTCCATAAAAGATTTAATGCATTCATAATCATAATTTATACCTGACTTTCTTCCTTTGTCATTCTCCCATGCTTCAGTATTTTCTTGAATACGGTCTAGAAGATCCCATTTAGCTTATTCTTTCATACGTACAAATGATCCAGCACAAGAAGCATCTAATAAATCTTTATCATGAAGAGAAAGCCTTGCATAAAAGTTATTGATAATAATATTATTAGGGAGTTCATGAATAGGACATTTAAGAATTAGTAACTTCAATCTCCCCCAAGCTTGGTTTGTACTCTCTCCATCAGGAGGACAAAAGTTATATATTTGATTCCTATCCTTATGAATCTCACTGGGAGGATAGAATTTAGAATAAAAGAGAGGTACAATTTCCTCCCATTCCATAGATTGTCCATTCTTCAGCAGCTTATACTATTCTTCAGCTCTTCGTGTCAATGATATAATTTTTTCTTAACTTGTTCCGTTGTGATACCTGTACACTTAAAGAGCCCGCATAATTCATGGATAAAAAGCAAGTGATCACTAGGATGGATAGTTCCATCCCCAAAATAATATTTATCCATAACACGATCAACAATTTTTGTAGGTATCTTAAAAGGATCTATCTCAGCAGGTGGTGGTTCATGTACTACCCTAGCAGTGGTAGTAGCTTTCCCAAATAGGAAACCAAGTGTGTTAACCATATTGGAAACAAAGTAACAAACAGAAATAAAAATCAATACTCATAGTAGAAGTTTCCTTTACCAGTTCCACTCTTCAATAGCGCTTCACTCCCCGGCAATGGCGCCAGAAAATAGTCTTGATGACCACAAGTATAGGGGGGGTGTATCGTAGTACTTTCGATAAATATGAGTGTCGATCCCAACGAGGAGCAGAAGGTGTGACTAGTGGTTTGGATCAGGAATTCTCTGTAAATATTTAGCAAACGAATTTTTAGGGTTTTTTGATAATGCAAGGAAATAAAGTGCAAATAAATAAAGACAAAAATAATTGCAGAAAGTAGCCCAATCCATTCTTAGCGAAGGACAAGCCGGTTGTAATACTTATGAGGACCAAACGTTCTCGAGGACACATGGGTATACTATCAAGTGATTTTGCTTCATATAGTTGATGAATCTTCTTTGGTTGGATAAGTGTTGTGTGGGTGAACCTGTGCTAATGTACCGACCTTACTTGGACTAATACATATGTGTGATTAAACCACTTGCAAGCATCCGCAACTACAAGAAATCAATTAAGATAAAAACCTAACCACAACATTAAACTCTGAGATCCTACACTCCCTTATGCAAAGGTTTCCTAACGGGGGTTCAAGTTTCTGTCACTCCGGCAACCCCTCAATTAGTAGCCAAATACACAATGCATTCCCCTAGGTCCATAAATGGTGAAGTATCATGTAGTCGACGTTCACATGACAACACTAGAAGAATAGCACCACAACTTAAATATCAAACCATTGAATATTACTTCAACACAATTCCACTAATAACAACATGACTTCTCCCATGTCCTCAAGAACTAAACAAACTACTCACAAGACATCATATGGATCAAGATAAGAGATGATATGATGATGAATAACAATTTGAACATAGACAATAATTCAATGGTTCCACTCAAAAGCATCAACTGCAAAAGTAATGAACACCGGGAAAGTTTCCCCTAAGAACTAAGCAAGATTCAACCCAATTGTTACAGCGGGATGCAGTGGTGATGATGGTGCTGGTGGATATGGTGGTGAGGATGATGATGATGGTCCCGATGAAGTCTAGATTGATGACAGTGTTGATGGAGACGATCTCCCCTCTTCAGGGAGGAATTTCTCTGGCAGAAATCTGCCTGTCGGAGATCTCTTTCTCTCTCTGTAGTTTCTGCCCCGTAGAGGCGGCGGAATCTTTCTATGGTCGCTCCCTGAGTATTAGGGTTTCAGGAGGAAGATATTGCGAAGGGGCGAAGCAGGATATGGGCCAGGGTGGCCACACCCCTGCTGGCGCGGCCTAGGGTGGGCCCGCGCTAGGGGGTGGTGTGGGCCCCCTGTGGAAGTCATCCTCCAGAAGTCTGGACACCGTTTTTTCCATCAGAATTCTGAATCTGGAAATTCATCCTCCAGAAGTCATCCAACATGCAAAAATATATGAAATAACATAAGTATCACCTCTTAATATGAAATATATCAATGAATAGCAGTAAATTATGATATAAATAGTGATGCAAAATGGATGTATCATCTACCAAAGGATACTTGTAAGCTGCCTTTAATTTCAAGTAAAGGGTGTTTGAAAGATTTTTGGGTTGAATGAAAGAACATAAATAAAACGAGTAAAAATAAAGGAAGTAATAGGAGCATTTGGAATGGTGGCTGAACTCAATAGTGCTAAGACGTTATCGGGATGTAGGATACTATCAGACTATAGGTACTGGGGGTACCCCATCTTGCCGAATCGCCAGGCCCGCCGAATGCGCCCTCCAGAGGACTCGCGAGGAGCACAGTCCTCGGGAGGGGAGAAGGAGCCCAAAGCTTTGGTGGGCGTTAAGGCCTACCTCGCCAGGGGCTAAAATCCTTTTGTCGAGGCCTCATGAGGGGAGTGTTATTAGCCACGAGCACGCCTCGCAAGACAAAGCGCCAACGATCAGTTTGAGCGATGACCGGTCTACCTCGGGAAATCGAGACGATGCCTGCCTCAAAGATGGGAGCAGGTGATGTAGGGCAGCGGCAGCGCCTGACATTGCCACTTTGGTGCAAGAAGTCCAGGGTGACGCATCAAAGTAGGAGGACGGTCGTCCACCACCTCGGCTCTATAGCTGGCTAGCGACCATGTGAAGACAAGGCAGACCAGAGTCCTTCGGGCGGGAATGTGGTGACCCTTCCTGATGGCTTAGATATGTAGAGCTCGTTGGGAACCCCGAGAGGAAGGTATGATGAGCACATCAACAAGTTTCCCTTAGTTATGAAACCAAGGTTATCAAACCAATAGGAGTAAGGAAACAACTCCAAGGTGTTTCTAGCTACTTGGAACCTGCACAACACAACCACAGTACTTTTCCCCGACTTACAGTGAGGTTGTCAATCTCGCTGGTTTACTGAAAACAAAGGATTAAATGTATAGTGTGGAAGATAGTAATTGCTTGTAGTAATTGCGGAAAGTAAACAGTAGATGGAATATAAATGGTAAGGAATGAACCGGGGTCCACAATTCACTAGAGGTGTTCTCCATAAGATAAATAACATGCTGGGTGAACAGATTACAGTGGGACAATTGACATATTCAAAATGCATTACAATGCATATACTAGACATCTTGATCTCTACGAGATTTGTTTGGGCATTTCAACATGATACATAGACCGTAATCCAAGTACATCTATAACTAATAATCCACCTTCAGGTTATCATCCAAACCCCTTCCAGTATTAAGTTGCAAGCAACAGATAATTGCATTAAACAAAGTGTGTAAAGTAAACAATACAATTGCCCTTGGACAAAGGATTGTTGTTTTCTCCCTAGTAGCAACAACACATCTACAATCTTAGAGATTTCTGTCACTTCCCCAGATTACTAGAGGCATGAACCTACTATCGAGCATAAATACTCCCTCTTGGAGTTACAAGCATCTACTTGGCCAAAGTATCTACTAGCAATGGAGAGCATGCAAGATCACAAATAACATAGACATGATAGAATCAATAATCAATCTGACATAGTACTCAATATCCATTGGATCCCCGCAAACACAACATGTAGAATTACAAATAGATGATCTTGATCATGAACGGAGCTCACAAGATCTAAACATGATAGCACAAAAGAGGAGAAACAACCATCTAGCTACTGTATGGACCCATAGTCCAAGGGTGAACTACTCACGCATCACTCTGGAGGCTGGCATGGTGATTAAGAAGGCCTCCGGGATGATCTCTCCCATCTGGCAGGGTGCCGAGAAGAGGTTCAGATCCCCCCGATCTAGGGACGATGGTGGCAGCGGCTACAGACTCTGTCATGGATTTCTTATCGGGTTCTTAGGGTTTCTGCCTCGGGGTGATTATATAGGCAAAGGGGCGAGGTCGGTTGAGGGCCAGGGGGCCCACACCATGACCTGGCGCAGGCTAGGGTGGGCCCACTCCAGGGGGTGGTGCGGCCGCCCTGTGGCGCCTCTTTGTCCCCCCTCTGGACTCCGTATTTGCTCCGGTAAAATATTGACTTTGGCTTTTGTTCCATCTAATTCCGAGAATATTTCCTTACTAGCTTTTCTGAAACCAAAAACAACAGAAAACAGGCAACTGGCGCTGTGGCATCTTGTCAATAGGTTAGTTCCAGAAAATGTATAAAAATACCCCAAAGTGTAGACAAAACATAAGGAAGTCGATACAAAACAAGCATGGAGCATCAAAAATTATAGATACGTTTACGACGTATCAAGCATCCCCAAGCTTAACTCCTGCTTGTCCTCGAGTAGGTAAGTGATAAAAAGAATATTTTTTGAGGTGACATGGACCATCTCAATCTTGATCAAAATATTGTAAAGCATTGATAACTAGGATCAAAGTACTTAAACATGAGCATGAAAGATGTAGTTCTAACAATAAGACAAATCAACTAAATTGTAACATGAAAAGGTACAAACAAAAGATCATGAATAACAATGCATTAAAAGACATTTGTTTGTTTCACATATAGAAAACATAGCATGAGTGATATTCAGATTGTCCCTCATGGAATAGAAAAACATAAATGGATAGGACACCTTCAATGTTCATAAGGGTGACTAGATACAAATAATTTAAGAACAAGAAATACCATGATTATGAATCAATCAATAAGTTTTGGGACAATGCACATTGAACTAAGAATGACAACTATGCTCTCTTAATTGGTGCATAAAGATATAAGATGGAGACTCAACATAAAAGTAAAAAAATAAAGGCCCTTTACAGAGGGAAGCAAGGATTTCAAGTTTCATATAGAGCTTCCAAAAATTATCGTACTTATTAGCTTTCAGCTCTCATTGCCCCTATCATAAGCATCTTGAAGTGATTAAGGTTAAAGTGACACAAATATGAGGTATATGATTGACAGATCATAAGTTGAAAATCTCATGTCCCTTGAGTATGAGGGCCATTCCTCATGCTACTCAACTTTAGTCACAAGCAAGTTCTTGTCATTGTAAGTATATGTGTATCATAGAGAACCGCCAACAGGGTACCCCCTGCCCCATGACACAGGAACTATCCCATATCAAAATGATAAGGCAACAGAAAATGAGCATCCCAGTGATCTTTTTATTTACCATGAGCATTGTGCTTTTTTTCCTTTTTTCTTTTCTCTTTTTTTTCTATATTTTTTTCTGAAGATGCTTCATAGATTGCTCACTATGGTTATGGTGCAAGTTTCCACCATGATTAGGCATGGTTTAGGCTAGCCGCCCATGCGTTTATCTAACACATATACAATACTCCATGGACTTACAAGCTCCCCTTTTATTTCACACTGGCAACATCCATAAACAAAAGATCATGATATCAACTGGATAGATATGTACAAGTGTTGAAAGCGTTCCCCATGACAGCATGGTTCTGCTAACTCCCAACTTATAATTTGCAAGCACATAAGCAACATATATGGGCACAATGGTTCAAGTTTATTAAGTGCAAGAAAATAAAGTGTGCCATCAAGTTCGTGAGAGCTTTAATCACTAATTTTCACATAACAAGTTTAATTTGGAAGATAGATAAACACATGAATATACTTGGAATGGTGTAACACACCATGCATAGGAATTTATATTGGACTCTTTGGAATAACTTCGTTTCTTGGGAGTTGGATGCACGAGTAGAGCTCATACTCAGTACAGGTGGAGGCTAGCAAAAGACTAGGAGCGACCAACTAAGAGAGCAAGAATGGCCATAATCATGCAAAGCGACAAAACATTATTAATTAAAGCATAAAGTGATATCACAAGTCAAAAAATAAATGATCATAGAGGCTAAGGTGACTGGTTCATAGTCTTAACATGGTGTAAGCATGTGCCAAGTCAACCCAAATAAAGCATCAAAGGAGAATACCACAATATTATGCTTTTGTATGCTAAAACAACCGCATGATTATTTCACGGCACATTAAGCAATCTCAATTGTTTGGAACAAGTCATGCTACCGCAATAATCACTAAGCATATGGTCAAAGAAACATCTAACATGACATGATAAAGTCTAAGCCACAGTCAAAACAAGCTTCCTTTTGTACCACTATAAGCATGAAACTTTCTACTCTTTTCCAAAACCAATCAACTTATTTGAAACAACATAAGAATACGGGGGTCCAACTAATTTATTGCAGAAAACCAAACAAAACAAAACTAAAAACAAAAACAAATATGCTCCAAGAACAACATAATAGTGCATGAAGCAATAAAAATAAAGTATCTAGAAAGAAAACCTAAGATTTTTATTGTTGAAAAAGGGGATGCCTTGGGAATCCCCAAGCTTTGATGCTTGCACCTCTTGAATATTTCTTGGGGTGACACGGGTGACATCCCCAAGCTTGAGCTTTTGTCCATCCTTCATCTCATCACATCATTCTTCCCATACACTTGAAAATTTCCTTCATATAAAACTTCACACAATCTTCATTAGCAACATTAGTGTATTCAGGATAGTAAGCCTTTGGGTTTAGTTTCAACAAAAGTAAAACTTCCATTAAAACACAAGCTACTATAACAATTCCTTTTAAAAGCTCAAGCGATCAAAGAGAACTCAAAAGAAACCGATTAAGAGGCAAATGCAAATAATGGCAGAAATCTGTCAAAACAGACTGATGACCCACATGTATAGGGGATCGCAACAGTCTTCGCGGGTAGTATTACCCAATTTATTGATTCGACACACGGGGGAGCCAAAGAATACTTGAGAGCCTTAACAACTGAGTTGTCAGTTCAGCTACACCTGGAAATAGTTCTTGCTCACAGAAGTTTATCAGTAGCAACAATTTGGTAGTAGCAACATCAATAGTAACATCAACAGTGAAACAAGAGCAATAGTAATAGTAACTGTAATAGTAGTATTAGAGTGCGGTAGGCATAGGGATGGATGGACGGGCGTTGAATGGACGAGTCTAAACATGTAATTTCAAGATCTAGGGCATTGCAGATAAATAATAACAAGCATCCAAGTACTAAACAATCCTAAGCATGTGCTCCATATATAGTCATACGTGCTCGCAATGAGAACTTGCACAACATCTTCTGTCCAACCAGCCTGTGGCAGCGGGGCCTCTAGAGAAATACTGGCAATTAAGGTGCTCCTTTTAATAGAGCACCGGAGCAAAGCATTAACACTCCGTGAACACATGTGATCCTCACACCACAGCCATCCCCTCCGGTTGTCCCAATTATTGTCACTTTGGGGCCTTTGGATCTGGACAATGATATGTGTACACAACTTGCAGATAAGATCACAAACAATACTATCATAATGATTCAATAATAAGTTCAGATCTGAGATCATGGCACTCGGGCCCTAGTGACAAGCATTAAGCACAACAAGTTGCAACAAAGTCAAATAGCACAAGAGATACTAGGCACTGTGCTCTAACAATCTTATTCGATTACATGATAGAACTCATCCAATCCCTACCATCCCTAAGCCTACATTGGGGGATTACTCACTCATGGATGAGGGAAACATCGGTGGTTGATGGAGATGCGTTGGTGATGATGATGGCGATGATCCTCTCCAAATTCCCTGTCCCGGCAGGGTGCCAGAACGGAGTTTCTGGATCCGAATCTTGGTTTCTGGTGGCGGCGGCGGAGCGGAACTCTTTCTGGGAAACTATCGAACCCCCCTCGGTTTTTAGGTCAAAAGGAAACTTATAGGCACAGAGGGAGGCCGATCGAGGGGGTTCCAGGGGTGGCTGCACCCCCTCCAGGAGTGGCTAGTGGTGGGCCCGCGCCTGGGTGGGTGTGGGCCCCCAGGCCTCCTCTCCGTCTCTTCTTCTGTCTCCATGGATCTTCTGGTGAAATATAATTTTTGGCATATTTTCCGGGATTTTTCCTGATAGTTCATTTTCTGCACAAAAACAAGACACCAAGGTAATTCTGCTGAAAACATCGTCAGTCCGTGTTAGTTGTATCCAAATCACACAAGTTTAGAGAAGAAACAATAACAAAGTGTTCGAGAAAGTAGGTACATTTTGGACGTATCAACTCCCCCAAGCTTAGATTATTGCTTGTCCTCAAGCAATTCAGTTGAAAACTGAGCGCGATAAAAGAACTTTCACGAACACATTGCTTCATATGATGTAAATATTCTCAGCACATGAGTAGATGCTTAGACAATTCATAATAAGGAGTATGCAACTAAGTCTACTCAATAGTCATTTCAAGCTATGAGGATAAACCAACTCAATAATAATAAGTAGCATGAAACATAAACATAAGCAACATTGCAATGCTCATAGTAAGGTATGATAGAGTGGTATCTCGCTTGCCTTTGTTTGAAGATCACAATATAAATGCCAAGGCACCTCTGAAATTCACATGAAGACTAGAGATAAAGATATCAGAGATATAAGAATCAAAGTCATGACATAATTAACCAAGGTTTGGAACAAACACAATAATGAAAACTATGCTCTCAAGAAGGTGCTCATATAATAAGTGGTGACTCAACAAAGTTATGAAAACGGTTTTGTGAAGGTTTGAAAGGCTTCCAAATGCTGAAAGGAAGGTACTCATTAGATTTGAGCTCTCATTGCCCCTATCATAGGCATCTTCATGTGGTTAAGGTGAAAGTGAGGTCCACTCTGAATCATATGCTTAACACACCATAAACTGGAAATCCCAATTCCCTTGAGTACGAGGGCCGCTCCGCATGCTACTCAACTTTGGTCACCTAAAAGTTCTTGTCATTGTAAATACATGCATATCATCGAGAACCGCCAACAGGGTACACTATAACACAACAAAGCTTTGGTAACACAACCATGTAACACATAGTGACATATGTTACGTGTAAAATTACAGTAACACATCATTTATGAGCCGACGGTCGACAGTAACACAAACGATATATGGTCTGAAAATGTGTTACAGATATAACAACACGGTAACATACAAGTATGTGTGAGAGGTAATGTGTTACAGGTATATTGACGAAGTAACACATAGATATGTGTTGGTGGGATTGTGTTACAAACTTGAGTGGGAGTAACACATAAAACTATGTTGATCCATGGTGTTACAAGCTCTATTATATGTGCAATTATAAAAACTATAATCAACCGCACGTGTATATCATTATTACCATACACATAGGACCCACGTTAGAACGTGAAATTATTTATTTAAAAATAATAAATATTTTGTTTGGCAAATCCGGTAGATGATATATAGTTTAGTTTGTTAAATACAGAACTATAGGGTACAGTTTTAGTAAATACAATATTAACAAAGGTAGATGTGAATTTTTGGATGACTCGATGACCATATACATGCCAGCATGGTACATTTTGCCAATTTTCCTGTTTTAACACGCATAGTGTATTTTTCTATTTTTTTACATGGTACATTTCCCAAGTGCTAAGTTACAACTAGCAAATGGAGAAATAAAGTGCACGCTAGGCTACTTCTTTAGGTCAGCTTAGTTCGGTAATAATTTATCTGGTCTAAGATGGCGCAACACCACATCCCAATTTGGATCGTTATTTCAACCCAATTTGGATCGCTAATTTAGTCCAGCCAGATTACACACCGTAGCTGCTAGATTGGGCCCTTTTGGTTCCATGGGCACAAGACAACCACCCTTAAAAGACTGTCAACACCCAGGTGCAAACAAAATACTTTCTTCGATCTATATTAGTTGACTCAACTTATCTAAATTCATATATATAGTTAAATATCTAGTCGGTGCATCCGTATGTAGACAAAGTTAAGTCAACTAATATGGATCAGAGGAATACATTAAAGCAAAACCAAATAGGGAAAAACACAACACAACTTGCTGGAATCTCGTCGCCGTTAGCCGACAGTTTCAACAATTGTGCTAGAAAAACAATAGAAAACAGTCTAGCTGCACATAATATTCAGAAAATAAAGATATAAAAATCAAACGGCCAAGTTATTCATGCAGACTGTAGGAAAGGACGGTGCAACATTACCAAAACCTACCCTTGGCCAGCACCAAAGCTCATAGTTTCTAAGTACATAGGGACATTTGAAACATGCATATATTCCAGCAGAGTAATGAACGAAAGATTAACCATCTTAATAATCTTGTATGATCCAAAACATAACCTTTACAAGAATGGCATCACAATGCGTACAGGAAAGTCACATACACACAGGCTGGCTCACAAAAATTGAATCAAGTCACACACGCACAGGCTGGCTCACAAAAACTGAATCAGACGTCTATGTTTTCATACCAAACGTACATACCACATAAATAAGACAGTCTATGTTCTTAATAAAATATGACATCCATGTAGCTTAACTTAGTACCAATTTTCTGAATTTCCTAAGCTTCATGTAGCAAAAACTAAACAAAGATATAAAACTTTGCTAATAGAATGCATAGCTTCATCCGTCGGTTCAGAACAATTCTTCTAATATCCACTTGCAAAAATTTCTGAAAATGAAGTTCTTGAGGCTGCCATGCGCGCTGTCGCGCTGAGCCAAGCCAGCATGATTCGATACCCTGCAATGAAGTGAGGTGCATTAGCAACGGGGTTGACGACCACAAAACCATCACAGAGCCAAAAAATCAGGGTCAGTGTTAGCTTGCTTTTTCTACCAAGTAATCAACATCCTTTCTTTTTGTCTGATCCCAGGGCCGGACAGGACATGTGTTTTCTCTGTGAGGACATCTTGATATGCTGATTACCTTTTGATATACATGGTACATCTAGATGGTGTTTGGGCTGGGTATCATTCTAACATGGATTTACTTTAACCCGGTGTACTACAGAGGGCAATCCTTCTTTGTTTTTCATGAACTGTAAGTGACGTGTCATATTCTACACATTATTCTCAAATAATGTTTCTGATGAAATGAATGAAGCCGTTAGATTGCTAATATGTGTTGATGAAATGGGTGAAAAATCTTAACTATCGTTTGTCACAGGTAAATTCTCCATAACTGTATACAATTATATTATGTAGATTATATTAAGATTCAAGAAGTGCTTTCGTCAGATTACTGATGATTCATTAGACTGATCATAACTCAAGTATGGCATGTATTTTTGCAGCACTAATAATTTTCGTTTTTTTAATGGAAGAGAGTGCAGAGCACTCGTAATTTTCATTATTTAGAAACAGATATATGTATCATTGAGCCATAGAAGAGAAAATAAGGACACACAAATAGCAGCTGGAAGCTTTTACTTCAGGTATATCTTTTGCTGTTATTGTTTTAGTAATTTCTGAAATTCGAACCAATTTGTCAAACAGGGAAAAACCTTGGTTAATAGAAAAGTAATTTGGTTATGTGAGGGCTTCGTGTAATGTGCGAACCATTTGGTTTACCTGCTGTCGGTTGTACTCCAATATCGCAGGACCCTTCAGGGATGAAGTTAGCATGGTCAGATGTAACCCTTTTCTCATTTGTAGGATTATATTGGTATGTGTGTGCAACCGTTATACACAATTGGAGGGATGGGAAATGTTTTGCTTCACATGGTTTTCTAACTATCAAGGGGAAACAAGAAAAAAATAAAATGAACCCACTTACCTGAAAAGTTGTTGTTCTTTCTTCTTTTCTGTTTGGTATCATACAACTTTGATTTCTATGATTTCACCGAAGATTTTGAATGCCCGTTGTTATATTTGATTTATCCATTTTTATGTCATATGATTTGAAATGTCCATTTTCCCATTTCTTCTTTATGATATGTCATGTTCTTTTCCAGATGTTTCTATGTGCAAAGTGCCTTTTCCAATTCACTCAGGTAGGTATGTAATCTCATTTCCCCCCTTTTTGGCTTGATTATACGTGTTCATATATTATTCTGTAGAAACACTATTTAGAAGTTAAAATACTCTGATTTTACTCCCTCCTTTGCAATGAACTATGGCATGGATTATGCACATGTACTACTCACTCCGTCTCAAAATAGATGTTGTAGATTTATCAAAATTTGGATAAATCTTGATACTATTTAATATATAGATTCATCCAAATTTTCAAAAAGCTGCGATATCTATTTTGAGACAGAGAGAGTATAAGATTTTCTAGGTAAGACTGCAGTCCTATATCAGATCTATTGTCTCTTCTATAAGGCATATATGTATGTTACTTATTTTGGAATGCATGTGTGTACTTTCACATGGAACCGACACTCGAATGTTATGTTTGTTCCTCACTATAGTTATGTCTTGCATACTACCAATTGTACACCAACAAAAGTTGGATTCCTTAAATCTTGGATAGAACATATACAGGACATTTGGGGATCATATATCAAGCATTTTAACAAACTTAGCTTTTTCAAATGCAATTTTATAAAACTCCCATATTGATTGCCATTTGTATCTAACCCATAGTAAATACTATCTACTTTCCCGCAGCAATGCGCAGGGTATCATCTAGTCTTTAGTAATAGGAGAACAGTAGAACACCATCTCATATAGCTACAGAAAAGAAGTAAAAGGCATAAGGCGCACAAATGTACTGCTACAACTCAATAAATCACCTTCCACTATTCTTCACCTCTCGGAGCATTGGTGTTATCATCATCAACTTCTGTTCTTCAATGTCAGTTCTTACCCAATGTTTATCATGCCTTTTCTTTTTGAACATCTTCGCAAGGTGCGAAACATGGAAGGGCTCTGTGTCCTCTGCATACTCCTCGTTGCCAGTGTCATAGAGACCTCTAGGTTTCGGTGGCTTCATTACAACAGACCAACCCGGGTTTGTTTCATAAAACACTTGCTCAGCTTGGTTAGGAAATATAAAGGGCTCATGCTCGATTTTATCTCCGCTGTGTACCAGATGTGAGAAGTTCACAGTTGTGTACCCGTACCTGTCCTTTTGAATTCCATTTTCAGAAAAAACGTTAAGCCACTCACATTTAAACAACAACACAACTGAAAATTGTCCGGCATAGTTTATCTCGACAATATCAATTATTCTCCCGTAGTACGTCACATCACCAAGAACTGGACTTGCATCACGAGGTGTAGAATAAGTAGATGTTTTTGCGGTTACCATGACTCCACTATTTTGTGTCATTCTATCCAAGCGTTTAGGCCTAAAACGCATGCCTCGAGAGATTAAACCGCGATAGCTCTTTGCTGCATCAACTGGGCCCCGAGCGAGCCATCTAACATCATTTTCAATATTAGAAATATTGTTTTCTGTCTCCAATTTCATTATCTGAATATTTAGAAGTAGGTTAGTTAATAGAACTAGTGGTACATGTAGAGCATGGGAAAGATGGCACTTACATGAGATCTGAACTATTCGTGGAATGTCTCGTTTTGAATTTTCTCGAAAGTATTTGGGTTGACACTGTGCCTATTGGTGATCTCATCAGCATGAACTCTACAGAGTAATTGATAGTGAACTTTTCGGTATAAAAAAGGGAAAACTAAAGTAATTTACAAGTTAAGAATATTACCTAAGGTATGGATTCACATCGAAACAATTAAACAACAGGTATCTATGTGCCTGTACTTTAGCCAAGCCCCTGATAACATAATTGCGAGGCTTCCCCAGTGGTTTCCCATCATGAGGAAATAAAGTTGAACCTCCATTAAAACTAGGATGCCCAGCCTCGTTACCTTCGTCTCGTGAAGACATGTTATGTTTGGTCTGAAAACCAACAATATATCTCGAACAGAAAGTCATGCACTCATCTGCCAAATATGCTTCAGCAATAGATCCTTCAGGGTGAGCTTTATTGCGAACAGTTGACTTTAATTTACCGAGGTATCTGCATGAACAAAACAGCAAGCTGAATAAGAAAATAGTTGAACAATATATTATTGTACAGATAGCTAATGAATTCCATATATTTGTAAAAGAAGCTAGCATACCTTACCTTTCGGTAAACCACATTGACTGGTAAGAGACAGGACCACCTTTTTTTGCCTCGGTTGCTAGATGAATTACAAAATGCGCCATAATAGTAAAAAAACCAGGAGGGAATATCATCTCCATACGGCATAATGTTATCTTTATCCGTTGCTCCAATTTCTCAAGCTCTCTCACATAGAGAACATTTGCACTAACTTCTCTAAAGTATGCACATAGATCAAACAAGACATATGTGACATTATCTGGAAGTAATCCTCTCAAAGCAAGAGGCAGAAGTTGTTGCATTAGAATATGACAATCGTGACTTTTAAGGCCTGAAATTTTCCCCTGAGAAATGTTTACACATTTTGAGATGTTCCCCGAATACCCATCAGAAACTCTTATACAATGAAGTACTCTACAAAATATTGCGCCCCTTTTTTATCCAAGGTATACGATGTCGCGGGCAAATAATACTTACCGCTAGGTTTTTTTTAGGATGTAATTCTTCCCTGATATTCTTGTCCTGTAGATCTAGCCATGCTTTTAAATTATCCTTAGACTTTCCCTCTATGCCTAAAAGTGTCCCATATATATTCTCACATACATTCTTCTCAATGTGCATGATATCTAGATTGTGACGGAGCAAATTAAAGTCTGAATAAGGCAAATAGATGAATAGGCTACTCACAAACTTCCAAGTTTTTGAACCATCAAAGTCCTTGATTGATTTTATCTTCTCCAAAACTTGAACTTGGGAATAAGCACTAGGCTCAAGTCTATGTTCTTCAGATCCATCAAATGATTCAGCATCATAACGGAACTCATGATCTGGGTGCAGAAACCGGCGGTGCCCCATGAAACTGTATTTTTTCCCATGTTTCAACCTTATAGAAAAGGTTTCATCACTACAAGGAATATACCCGGACTCAGTGTTGGTACTATGCCCTGAAGCGATTGCAAGCACAGGATAGTCGCTCACAGTACACAAGACAACAGCATAAAGTTGGAACATAACATTTCGAGATGCATCATATGTAAATGTTCCAACTTCAAACAACTCAACTAGTTCTTCATAAACTGGCTCCATGAAGACATGGAAGTTCTTTCCGGGGTAAGATGGACCTGGAATAATCAGAGTAAGCAAAAGAGAAGAGGCTTTCATGCATAACCATGGGAGAAGGTTATAAGGCACTAAGACGACAGGCCAACAACTATATTTACAACTCATCGTCCCATATGGATTGAACCTATCAGTTGCCATTGCAAACCTAATGTTTCGGGAGTCTGCCGCAATGTGTTCATACTTAGAATCAATGGCCTTCCAGGCCTCTGAATCGGCTGGATGACATAGTGCTCCATCCTTTATGCGTTCCTCGTCATGCCATCTCAAAGATGTAGCAGTGTCTTTGTGCATAAAGAGCCTCTTAAGCCTTGGCTTAATTGGAAAGTATCGTACCACCTTCCGCGGGATGGCCTTCCTTCTTTCCTTATTAGTTAGAGTAGTTTTATTATGTACGTTCTTCCACCTTGAAGTTCCACACTTTGAACAGAAGTCATCACTTGCCTTCTCTTTTCGATAAAGCTGGCAGTTATTTTCACAAGCATGGATTTTCACATAACTAAGCCCAAGTTTTCACACAATCTTCTTAGCCTCACAAAATGTACTAGGCAGATTCATACCATCAGGAATTGCCTTCTGCAGAACTGGTAGCAGATCATTTAAATATTTATTGCTCCACTTGTTAGTGGATTTTATGTGGAAGAGAATGACAAAAAGGGAAAGCCTGGATAGTTCACGCCCTGGCCATAAGAGTTCATCTGCATCTCTCACCAAGTCATAGAAAGCTTGGGATTCCGGATCTGGTCCTGGTTCAAAAGGTTTTTGGTTCTCGAGTTCAATCATTGGAGAATATCTATAAACATCTTCGACGAGCTGGCGCATATTAGATTTTGCTCGTTCACACTGTGACTGTGATCGTTTCTTAGTTGAAATGTATGGTGCAGTTTTACCATGTTTATTAGTAGACATGTATGCTGTTGTTTCACCATGGCATCCCCAAACTGTATATCCATCTGAAATGCCATGACAAACTAAGTGATCATACACGTCTTGGCGCTTCAGTAACAATGCATTGAGACATTTAACAGATGGGCAACAGATCTTTGCATCAGAAATTAAGTCAAGAAAACCATTTACGCCAGCCAAGTACTCGTCACTTGGTCTAGGGGAAAGAAGTAAGTCCTTTATAGATTTCAAATCCATTGATTCACTGTGTAACAAAAATATATATATATATAGTTACTGCAATCACTATAATACTAGGAAACCTACATGGGCAATGAAAAGTGAAGTGTGTATTTAACAAATGGAAGGACAAAATGTAAGAGATAAAAGATTTTACTAGCTTGATGCAAATTGAGCATTAGTGCTGGAATTAATTATTTCAAGCATAACTTGAAGAGAAAAAGCTAGTGGTGTGGTGAACATGCCGTGACCATTACAGTTTTCAGAAAGAATTACATATTATTACTGGATTCTACTGAACAAAAGGGACATGTTATCATTAGTTTACTGTAACTTACCCCATTCAGCAGGGAATGGACTATCTCATGATTTACTTTCAACAAATACAGTTCCGAGTATCAACCCTAAACCACGGATCTGCATACAGAAGCATATAGATTATGCTATTGGACAACAAAGGAGTCTCTGCTAACAAAAATAAAAGATGGGTACCTCCAACAACTGGGCTTCCTACAAAGGCCTTCGTTCCCTCCTACAAGCACGGAACGATTTGCTTCACATGATCAGGAACATTCCTTTCCCTGATACCATATAGTTGTGAAAGATTCGTCAGGAACAAGAAAGCCAATAGGGGCAGGGATAGTGTGTGCTATAGAAAGTGCAGTATACTTATAGATTTTCAGAGCTTCAATGGCTACAGCGCAAGCAACCGCATGGCCAAGAATAAATAACCTATCTAAGAAACGACAACAACAGTCATATATATCGGTTTTATCAAACCTATGTTGCCCGGATACGGTGATACGGATACCACGATACGTCGATACGGCGATTTTCCAAAAACACAGATACGGGGATACGTTTGTATATATATAATAACATTAATAATATATACAAATTACTGATTTGGACTATCAACTAGTTTGGAACTATTACAGGTCACTAATTTTCTCAATTTCTCTATGTCCCAAAACATCAGCAAGATCAAAGAACAACAATTAGATCACAGAAACCCGCATTTGAGTTAGAGTTGGCGGCCATTGTTGAACTCCAAGAAGAGGAAGTAACACTATAACAGAACATTATCAGCTAGTCAATCCAGTGGATAGCAACTACGATGTATCTAATTCAATCGATGTGCTTTATAATCTATACGTATATGTTTCTATTTCACTATTTTCCATGTTTAATCTACAATAAACTAGATTTCGGAGTGGGGTGGATAGGCTTCCTCGATACCATGAACTCATACTCCGATGACCCGCATAGGTTCCCGGAGGCCCGGCCACGCCCGCGGCAGACCCAGGGACCAATAAGATCTAGAAAAATTGAGATGGGAAGAAGGGAAACTCACCTGCACGTGCACACTGCAGTACTGCATAGTGCAGTGGCGAGCGGTGAACGGCGGCAGGCGGCCGGCGGAGGGCTCTGCTTGCCGGGGGACGGTGATCTGCTGTAGTGTGGCGGCGCGCGACGCGCAGGTGGAGGACGAGGTATGGAAAAGGGGGCTGTCGGCCTGTCGCTCGGTCGCTGTATGTCAAGTATTCCCGTATGCCTGTATCCCCTGACGTATCGTCGTTGTATCCGTCCAGTATCCAATTTAATTTCTTTTTTATTTCAATGAAAAACCGACAATGTAGCACACTTCCCAAAAATTAAGTCTGTCGGCCTGTCGCTCGGTCGCTGTATGTCAAGTATTCACGTATGCCTGTATCCCCTGACGTATCGTCGTTGTATCCGTCCAGTATCCAATTTAATTTCTTTTTTATTTCAATGAAAAACCGACAATGTAGCACACTTCCCAAAAATTAAGTCTTTCTCGACCTTTTCTATGCGCAATTTGTAAATTGCATATCAAAATGCGGGTAAGAACTTTGCGGAGTTTTTCCCCGTCAATGATCCTATGATAAAAGAAAAATAACTCTACTTTTATGTACTCACCACCCAAGTACTCCCAAATCGCAATCAAGTCCATCTTCCTCATTGTCACCACCCAAGTACAGGGACCGAATCCGGAAGCCATCCATCTCCAGACACCATCGAGTCACCGACGCCGCCTTGGCCACAATGGGTCGACGGGAGTACTTTATTATGTTTCCAATTTCACATCTTTTCATCATACCGTGTACGGCGGCCTCGTGGTACTCTCTTCGCCGATCTCCCTCTCGTTCTCGTTATCCCTCTTTGAGAGTCCACCGCCACCGCCTAGGCTTCGCTAGATTAGCCGGCCGAAGCTGGACAGGTTGCGGCGCTGGAGTAGTTAGGTGTAGGGTGTCCAGTTGTTTTCCATAAGTGGGCTTCATGCCCGGTAGTTGGACGCGAGTGGCGGGTCTTAGCAGCCAGATCGTTCCGATTAGGGTTCTTCTTCATCGCCATGGTGCTCCTATGGTCGGAGGAAGTGGCGGCGGAGAGAGCCAACGTCTTCCCCAATAAACGTGTGTTTGACAAAGATCTTGTGATGCATGTGGTGTTTGACAAAGATCTTGTGATGCATGCGGTGGAGCTTCCCCTAGCGGACCATTCTGCCTTTGCCCCTTATGGTCGAATGGTGTCCCGCGTCTCTAACCTCCAGGAAGGAGACCTCTTCAACCTTGCTCCGATTCGCTGGTGGGGAGTTTCCGATTCGCCAGACTTCGCGATACGAGAGCTAGGTCGTGGCTGGAAATCCATTGCTGCAAGACGACGCTGGATGAGGGGCGCAAATAAATGTCAACAAGCATAATCACATATGATGCTCTAAGATGCAAATAAATGCACGGCGACATGAGTCGGTGATGGGGCATGTGCACCTAAACCATCGGTCCCCCTCTTCCTCCCACCGTCATCGTCGCCACTAGAAGGGGTCGTCGGGCAAAGCCTAGGAGGCACTAGCGTCGATGGTCTTCCTCTGGCCACGCCTTTGGGAGCCGGTCGGCCCGGTTTCTCCCTCTGGCAGCGGTTCGGAGCTCCTCTAGGTACCGCTTGGAGGCAGCGCCCTTGATAGCAAGGAAAGGAAGATGCTGCATAGAGATGACAGTGACCTTGATATTGTAGGAGGCGGAGGAGGTCAACATGAGATTCAAAGAGCTTCGCCAAAAAATAGAGGTACATGAGTACCTTCATTCCGGTTTATAACGCAAATACATACTTCAAGAAAATATTTTGACTGCAAATTTGCTTAACAATATATAAATTTGCTTAACAATAGAGGGATCAAGGGTTTCCCCCGGAGAACCCAAGCGGAGGAGCAAACTTAACTAGATAAGTTACATGCTTACCACATGACGAGTTCAATCACATGACGGCACGAGTTCATGACGACTCATGGCAACCATAAGTTACACGCTTACCATGACCTTCTCCATGGTGACCAAAGCACAAGAGGGAGATCAATTGTTCTATCGACACGTGAAAGAGTGGCGGCCGATGTGGGTAGGAACCATGAGTTTTTATGCGACTCCTTGTCTAAAGATATTATGATTCAATTCCCTTGAAGATGGCAGCGAGGGGCTTGAAGACGGCAGCGAGAACAATTCTTCATTTGCCCCTTATGGCCGACTGGCGGCCTGCGTCTCTAACCTCCAAGAAGGAGACCTCTTCAACCTTGCTTTCGAGCTCGGCACGTCACCTTCTGGTTCATCCCCAGGGAGATCGAGGTGACCAGTGGCAACGACTCTTCATCGGTGGAGAGTTTTCTGTTTTGTTGGAATTCGCGATATTTTTCTCTAACACACTTCTCAAAATTATTTCTTTCTCAAACTATTCTCAGCCAATTTGTAAATTGCATATCAAAATGTATCCCGATGCTTCTCGAATTTTTCCTGAGTGTATTTTATATTTTTTAGGAGTAGCTGCTTTGCTAGTTTGATCAATAAATTGAAGGTTCTTTTCATAAAACATAAAATCATTTGCCTCTCTTCTACTCTCTCTCTGACCCATATTAATTGACTTAAATTTGTTAAAATTTAGATAAACCTATATACTAAATAGTGTCTAGATTCATTCAATTTAGATAAATGTGAGTCAATTAATATGAGGTCGGAGGGAGTAAAAAAAATTGTTTGCCTAGCCAATCTGTTTTTTTTTTTGCTTACGAAAGACAGACGGAGGGAAAAATTTAGTTGTTCCCGCTAATACACTCTTTTTCCTCCATTAATAACTCCTATATATAACCATCCAGATTAATAATCGTCAAACAATATTTATCGCAATTACCTCATCTGGCTTCATCATCCTCCCACAGACGCGCCGCCCCAGTCACCGTCCGCGCCGCCCCCATCAGCCTCCTACCGCCGCGCCGCTCCCATCAGCCTCCCACCACGGCGTCACCCCCTCACCTCAGGCCACCCCGCCATCTTCTCCCTGTCGCGCCGACCAATCCATCAAGTGCTCCCGTCAAGTTCAGGTATTTCTTCAGCCATGTTGCGCCTCCGACTGGTATTTTTCTGGATGATCCAGAGATCCAGCCACATGCGCTGGAACCGCGGCCACGCCATGTACGCGGGCGGCATCAGCCGCCGCCACAAACCACTTTCCCATCTCATTGCTACTGCTAGCTAGCTGCCGGCGAGTGACCGGAGGGTAGCAGCGGGTATACTTCAATTAAATTACAGCAACCAGCAAAGTACTTAGTTCTCCTTCCGACTCATATTATTTGACTTGGATTTGTCTAGATTTAGATCTAGACACTGTTTAGTATATAGGTTCATCTAAATTTTGATAAATTCAAGTCAACTAATATGGATCGGAGGGAGTATAATAATGCAACTACTGATTCCTCATGCTAGCACGTATTGCTATAACCCAATGCTGTATTTCATTCTAGTCATGTAGCATGTAGCAGTATACCTGCATATGCATATTGCACACACATGTTGTGGTTCAATTCAATTTCCAAATTATGAGGGTTAGCATTTTTGTTTCATGTGCCCATTTTTATGAGGAAATAAGAGATAAGAAGAGGAACGGGCTACTATAAAGAGCTGAGCCAACCGATCATATAAGACTAGGGGAAAATTGTCCTTTTATTAAAAAATTAAACAATTGACTTTTTTTAATTTATAGAAAACCCCTCTGAGTAAATCATGATGTAATTTTATCTGAAATCTGTGGATATTTTAGAGCATCGTTTATATGATAATCTGAGGCATCTTAGAGAGTATGTTGCTGACTATAGGATAATGTAAGGCATCTTAGAGACCTCCATCTTAGTTATTTCTTCAGGCCCCTGCGACCACGATGCAACCTTCAAGAGCATTTGCCCCTTTCTAATTTGAGCATCTGCTCACGCCATGTACACGGCGGCATCAGCCACCGCCAATGCCCACGTTCCCATCTCATTGCTACTGCTAGCTAGCTGCCGGTGGGTGACCAGAGGATATCAGCCGGTATATTTCAATTAAGTTACAGCAACCAACAATAGCTATAATAATGCAAGTACTGATTCCGCATGCTAGCGTGTATTGCTATAACCAATATTGTATTTCGTTCTAGTCATCTAGCGTGTAGCAGTATACCTGCATATGCATATTGCACACAGATGTTGTGGTTAAATCCAATTATCCAATGCTTCAGACTTTTTGTTACTTCGCAATGATCTTTTGAGAACATAATATACACGATGTAGGTGTTGTTGATATCAGATGTGACAATATATGGATTTATTCATCTAGAAAAAATTCTTTACTTTCATCTAAAATCTGTGGACATTTTTTTTAAATGGTATTTCTGGACATTATTAATGAAGGTCCTCTAAATGTGGCAACCTCAGCAAGTATGTTGCTGACTATAGGATAATCTGAGGCATATTAGAGACCCCCATCCGTTTAACATGTCTTTTTGAACCAAATGGAGTGTATAGTTTGTATCATCCAATGAAATATATACTGATTTTAATGACCCTCATCAGTTGTTCTCCATCGCCCAAGTCTGCCCTCTGTTCTCCATCACCCCTGCCCCTTCTGCTATTCTCCGTCGCCCTGACCATCCCGCTGTTCTCGGTTGCCCAGGCCCCTCCTGCTGTTCTCCGCTGCCCAGGTCACCCTCTAGAGCACTTGCCCCTTTCTAATAAGTTTTGGGGATCGCATCTCCTTGTTATTTACATTGCAATGAGTAATTAATTCTGTTATAGTTGTTCCTTGTTATTCAAATAAAAGCTTCGGAATTTTTTGTTACTTTGCAAAGATCTTTTGAGAACAAAATATACACGAGTGCTGCTGATATCTTTTGAGAAAACATTCAC
Organism: Avena sativa; assembly: GCA_916181665.1. NCBI lineage: Eukaryota > Viridiplantae > Streptophyta > Magnoliopsida > Poales > Poaceae > Avena > Avena sativa. The sequence goes on along the minus strand of OV702284.1, from coordinate 175,938,449 downwards.
TACTGCCCAACATATAGCTCTGTAAATGACAGAACAAACTATAACAATGACTTGACTCCTAGCAAATTCTAAGCATAACATCCCCGTAGTGTTGTTACCAATTCTACATCTTATTTTACATGGATATAAAAAATGTCAATTTCCTGTTAAGTCTTTGATAATAGTAGCTGACCACTACACTGTTTTCGACAAGTTAATGCACCATGTAGTCTAAAGGAAGGTCTGGTTGACATTTTTATTTATATGTAGGATGGTGATGGACATGTTGACCATATACCTACACTACGAAGATGAAAATCAAGAGGCCCATATTCTACAAAGATCTATGATGAGGCGTCATGTCTCGCATTATGATTTCATCTTGATGATCGAGAAAGTTGGCTTCGATACAATGGACTTCCTATACTATGCAAAAAAAGACCCGCAAGGCAACACCTACTTTGTTCAGATCGAAGATCAAAGTGCTGTGATAAAAATGTTGTCCGACCATGAGATTGAGAAAACTGCCCACCTATATGTGTCTAAGGAGAAGACTACCAATGATATTGCTCCATCTGACCATCGCAATGAGAGCGTTCTCCTACAGGATGGCGGTGTCTCTTCTGAACTGGCAGAGCAACTTACTGCGAGAAGTTCACATAGTATGTCCCTTCCTGAACCTGAACTATAATTCAGAATTTCTTATTCAATATATGTATCTGTTGTTATCATTATTTTAATAGATGATTTATTGGCTGTTTTGCAGAACAATTGCGTAGGTCAAAAAGGTTGAATATGATTCAGATCACCGACCAACATAATGATGAAGATGAGGACTTCAACAATGACGAGAAATATATCGCACCAGGTGCTGAATCACAAGCATTGGAAGATGAAGATGATCGGGTTTATAAACAATGTAATGACCTATTAAAATTTTGTACTTCTATTAATTAATTATGTATATTCTAATTATCTAATAGTGGGCATAACTTAATTCATGCTTTTCTAAAAACAATTTGTAGTATGCACGGAAGTAGTCAAGCGGAAGAGAACAAGCTTGCCAATTGTTTGGAACATGCCACCACGGCAAAGAATAGTTGTAAAATGCAATGAAGAAAGCCAACCTATAGGAGAAGAAGGTGCAATTTTGGGGAAGTTTCTAGGCACAATAGCTAGAATCGGACGACTTTGCCCACTAAACATAAATGATTGGCGTGATCTCAAGAAGAATAGGCGAGAGGAAACAATATTGCAGTGTGTATAGGTACTTCACAATATGCTATTTGTTGTGCTTCTATTTTCGTCTAAAAGCTCTATAAAGGTCTATTTACATTTATTATTTATTTCGTATTTCAGACAAAGTTTGTATATCCTAAATCATGTGAAAAATCGATACTCAAATCAATTGGAAGAGACTGGAGGAAATTTAAGTCTAGTTTGAAAAAGGCTATCTTCAACCTAGCCATTGAAAAAAATCCGGACATTAGGAGGAAGGCTTTATATAAGCTCTGTCCAGATTATGTGGACAAAGATCAATGGCGTGGACTTGTGAAATTCTGGAAATCTAAGAAAGGAAAGGTAATAAATGAGATACTATACTTTTCTGTTTCGACATTTAAATCAGAGTTCTTGGGCTTAAAAGTCGCACTTATATATAGTTCCATCATAACAGGCCATAACTGAGAAGAACATAATTAGTCGTTCCCTTGTGAAGAATTCACATAATGCTAGGACTAAAAGTTATGCTCGTTGGAGTGAAGATATTGTGAGTTATCCTAATTTGTGAAGTTTTTTCTCTATTCCAGTTGTCATATCAGTGTTCTTTCTGTTTTGTAGAGACAAGCAGATCCTGAAAAGAAACGGCCACACCGATCAACGGTTTACTTAGCAACTCACAAGAAGAAGGATAATGCTAACAATATAGAGAAAAATAACCGTCTAGTAGGCAATTAATATGTATCTAAGGTTTTTTGGGGGGGTGGGCAACTTACAAATTCAATTTAACAATTAGCATATATGTGATTCTTTTCTTATAGGCTAGATTGGAGGAAATAATAGCTCAATGACCAAAGTTGGAACAAAGTGCAAATGGAAGAGTCGCATGGGAAGGTGATGCCTTGAAGGAAGTGTTAGGGGAAGAAAAGAATGGACAGGTGCATGGCATGGGATTACTTCCAACCCCTAAGCAAGTCTATGGTCGGACACCACGGTATCTCAAGAACATCAATATGACTACAAATGATGGATCACCATGTGATGGTGAAGATGATGTTAGGAAGGAAATAGCAAATATGAAAGAACATATAAAAAGGCTTGAAGATAGGAATAACAGAGAAGGCTATGGGAATATTGGATTAGAAGAGGTAAATGGATTCCTTTTCTCCTCCTTCCGTATGCATTTCTACCAATATTTTACTCAGGTTTGCTAGTTGTGTAGGAAAATCTCCAATCAAACAATAATGTTGTTTCTCGGTCACCAATACTACCTGGTAAAATAAAGGTAATGTCAACACACGGTGCAGCTATATAATTGCTTGTCACTTGAAACCTCCGTATTAATATTTTAGTTTGTAGAGAGTCCAGAGAGCTGCCTTCGCTTTTGGCGTTCCTTCGTAGATCTACGGATTTCACCCCTACACACGAAATTCCACTCTCCTCTGTCTCACTCAAGTGAATTGGTTTCGAGAGCATTCCGCCACTTTTTGGCAACTTTGACCTGTTGAAGCACGCTCGTCTATGCAACATGACACGTCCGAGGATAATAATTTATCGCTTTCACGTGAAAAGGTTATGGTTGCTCTTACTCATGTCACAAAGTAGATATAATATGGATACTCACTTAACATTGCCGTGTCACCTAACCAGGATGGCGAGCATGATAATGTTAATCAATTACTGATTCAACAAAATCCATCATCTGCACTTGGCCCTGTTATTGATTCTGTGCCAGAGGTAATATTGTGTGATTTTGAGTTTTTAAGCTTCAGCTTTCTAGCTCCAACATATGAATTTCATTCCATGTACTATTCTTCTCTATAGGTGACTGTAACAACAGAGCAACTAGATGAATCTTCTACAAGACTGAACCGGCAGGGAACGAGAAGTAAACGCCCACAATCAGCTCCCTCAAAAAGAAGGAGAACTTCTTCACTCAAAGTAAATATCTGCTATAGTTTATTTACTTCTTTAGGGTAATCTATGCTCGATTGACATTAAAATAGAACTCATTGTTTGATGATCCAGTAAGTTTCTTTTAATCAAAATTTTATCATTAAGTTGGCTGTGTAGCAATCAGAGGAAGGAGAATAAATCACAACTTACAATTTAAATCGTTTGCAATGAAATCAATAGTAAATTGAAGAATATTTAAAAATATTAATAAGCATTAAGTTGGCATGAAAATTTTCAATGTTTCCATTTTAATATATCAAACTGGATGGATGGTTCGTAGTGCATTATTACATGTCATTCAGGTGTCGTTCAGGATATAAGTGGCATGCTTGCTAGATGATACGAGAACTGCTGCTTCCGCCGCATATTAATTTAGTGTCTTTTGCAGTGGCCGTTTAATTTGTCTGGCAGCTTTGTGCGGTTAAATGGTGCCGCATCTGACGCGACGCGAAGCGACGCGGCGTCTTCATGCTCGCCAATGTGCGTGTTGGACTCTGGTCGTGTGCATGTTGGTCTCCTGTTTTTTAGATAATCCCAATCTACCACCAAACTAGGATTAAACTCGTGTGCACGTTGGACTCTGGTCATGTGCCCCTTGACGCTTATCTGCATGTTGTTAGCTAGCATATAGGATTCAGTTAGAAAGCAATCTTAATCAGAGAGGAGAGAGCAGTCTCAGTTAGGAAGGATAGCTGAATCAGGGCATGGTAAAAAGGAACCGGAGGATGCCCACACAGGGCCACATCCTGACAACCAGCATAAAAATTTCACAACATGAACAAGAGTAAATCTTATACTAGAGGAATAGAACTAGGATATGGAGACTCAAGATCAACATGAACAAGAGTAAATCTTATTCTAGCAGGACGTCAAATCAAAACGAATCAATGAACCTGGGCGTGAATGGAGCACCTAATTAACCTGGTTTCCATGGGGATTAAGGCATGGGGTAATGGGGATCAGGAAGCACCCGAGAATGAACTAAATCTAATATTTTAGACATCAATACAGAGGGAGTATATATTTAGAAACATCTACTCCAAACTACACACAAGGATCCCTTGATCTGTCTTTTTTCGCCTGCCAATGTTGTTTTCTCCTTGCTCCTGAAGGATCCATATCCCTACCAGAGAGGATTCAAACATCATTTCTAGATTTGGTCATGCCAATTGCCTCTTGGTGCAAATATATCATCCATCAGCATAGTCATCAAGAGTACAGCACAATTCATCTGGTCTAACCTCAAATGAATAGAGTCATGTAATCCTCGACTGAAACCATTAAATTATTTATTAAATAGTTAGCTTTAAATACTCCTATTTACAAGGAGAGGCAGATTATTTATTTGGGTATCACACACGCTCTTCACACAAAGACCTAAGATTAGAAATGAGGAAATAACAAGTGTAAACTACAACGGAAACTGCACTTCTGTATAAGATGAACTATCGAGGTTTCAGTCACATATGTATAATATGAATTATCCATAAGCTTGACAACTTGTTAATTATGCAGTGAGACAAGAGGGCAATGTTCTTTGAAATCTTAGTTCTGTCACAAAGTATGAATCCAGCTGCTCTATACTAAGAATTCCAGAACATATATTAATGCAATTCATCTGTTAGCAACGTCACTATGAAATAATTCATGTACTAATAAAACCTGGACAGAGATTTCGACCATCTGGAAACATTTGTACTCTTGTGGATCATCTGGGAAGGCCGCCAGGGGATGCGTTTTAGTTAAATATAAAAATATAAGAATATAACATGTTGTGTTCGTATTGAGTTAGCTGATTGTTAGTATGGATTTCTGACTTACACATTGATATCAGCAAGTAGTAACAACGAGACATAGCATAGTTTCTCTTAAAAAACTAATATACTTGCAGGAGTTCAGCATCGGCTACTAGTGTTGCATGTTAATTAGTGGATTATGCATTGTTGTTCGTTTCTCTTAAAAATTCCCAGTGCATGTATGTGTATTCCTAACGGAGTTAATGGTCATAAGAACCTTACTTAACTATGACCATGTGTATACTTTGGCATAATGTTCATGGAAATTGATATCATCTTTGTCGTTAAATACTAATGTTGATCATAATGCAGGATGGTTCTAGAGTAGTTCTAAAGACTTCAACCTATCCAAACAAGCGGAATATTGCGTATGCTACTATTCGAAGTACTAATCCTGCAACTAAGGCTGGTGGCATAGAGTTAGGTGCCGAATTTGCACTCGTGCGCATATATGAACCTATTATACAAAATGAGGAGTTGGTAAGGGAAGTAGGCGATTGCAAAACAATTGGTGATGCTTTTTCTGAAGGATTCTTAATTGCTTGGTCGTGGGCATTTGTAAGTTATTTTGTTCTTCCATATAGAATTATATGGGTGTACATGTTCTTAACTGTAAGTTCTCGTTTTCTTCTACAGATTCGAAAGAAGGATGACTGAGTTGTAGCAGAGAATAAAGGACAATTGAGTTCCAGGTGAATACACCGGTTGGATCAAGAAGCAAATAAATTTTGAAGATTTTCCGTAGCAATTATTATAGTTTAAGCTGAAAATGTAATATCTTCTATGTTGAAAAATGTAATATTATTCACATGATATTATTCTATGGTCGAATTAATGCACATGCTATGGTGTAGTCTTCTTGACAATTATGTTTTTTGTAATCAAAAATTGATATGGATATTGTGTCGTTGCACCAATATTATTGTTATTTATTTATTTATTTATAGTAATGCATATGTATTCTACACTTGTATATTGGTAATAAGTATCTTGATATAGATTAGATTTATGGATATGATGTGCGTATGTTTGCCATTTTTTTGATGGTGCATTGTAATAAAAATAATATGGTTCATACAATTTGATTTAATGTATATTCCTTAAATTGTTACCTAATTTTCTAATTATAATAATAAATATACATTAATGTTGATACAATATTAATGTAGCAGTGTTACTTATGGTGTTACTATGGGTATGAGATGTGTTACTAGAGTAGTTGACAACTATAAACTCTAGTGTTACAAGGTTGGAATATTATGTTACTAATTGTATATTAAAGATAAAGAATTTGTTACTAGTTATGTTACCGTAGTTGTAAAAATATGTTACCAACAATGTTTTATATATAGAAAAATATGTTACTACTAGTGTTACTATAGTTAAAAAATTGTGTTACCGACGCACAAAGTAACACATAATATACATGTTACTACAATGTGAATTGTAACACCGTTTTACACATATGGTAACAATTATGATGTGTGACCTGGGAGACCACTTAGTAACACGGCCTAATGGAACACATCACATAACATGTTACTATATGTCCTAGTGACACTGTTTTGGACCTGTGGTAACATAAGACTGTGTTACCAAAGCTCTGTCCTGTTGTAGTGGTACCCCTTGCACATGGTACAGGAGCTTTCCCATAACCAAAATGACAAGGCAAGCAGACAATGAGCATCTCAGGAATCTTTTTATTCACCATGTGCATAGCTTTTTTATTGAGGATGCTTCATAGATGCTCATTATGGTGTTGATGCAAGTTTCAACCATGATTAGGCATGGCTTAGGCTAGCGGCCTAGGAGTTTCTCTAACGCAATGTATAAACTCCATGAACTCACAACCTCCCCTTTTATTTCACATCATCGACATCCGTAAACAAAAGAGCAAGAAATCAACTGGATGAGATATCCAAAAAGTGTTGAAAGCGTTCCCCGTGACAGCACGGTTCCGCTGACTCCCAACATATAATTAGCAAGCATATAACTTTCATGGACTAGTCACAATGGTTCAGAATTATTAAGCGCAAGGAATAAAGTGTGCCATCAAATTCGTGAGAGCTTTACTAACTAACTTTCTCAAAACAGACAAACATTTTATTTTGGAAGAAAACATGACATATGGAATATGCACTGAAATAGCAAATGATGCTAATAGGTAGGTATGGTGGACACAGCTGGAAATATTGATTTTAGGGAGTTGGAAACACAGGTAGAGCACCTACTCAGTGCAAGTGAAGGCTAGCAATAGAGAGGGAGCGACAAACGAGAGAGCAATAGCTATCATAATCATGCTTGCAACAAAACATGAATAGCTATGGCATGAAAGTGATACAAGAACTCTGAGGAAAAATAAATCATCGAGGCTTACTGACTATTGATTAGTCATATGCATGCGTGAGCATGTGCTAAGTCGATTCACATGAACAATCAGAGGAGGATACCACAATATCATACCAAAGTATGAATAAAACAATGCAAGCAAACATTCATATGACATGCTACAAACTATTAGCAAGATGGAGCTGATCACAGACAAGCAAGAACTACTAAGCATCCATAATGACATACACCTTACACGAACAGGCTAAGCATGCTCACAATGATGAGTATATGTACAAAAATGAAACAAATAGAGTTCGTTACCAGCCTCTTACCACACCTCGAGTTGTCTTAATCTTCATTATTTCCCTTCACTTGTGTGACTTTAGTAATTAACATGAAACCAAATCCACCGAGGACGGATGAACCCTGCAAAGAACTCACAAAACCAAAGAAGAACAACAAATATTTTTAGGGTTTTCGATTTTTTTAGAAACAAGCAAACAAAGAAAAATCAAACAAAAACAGAGCAAACCAAACAAAGCAAAATATTTTTGGATTTTTCTTTTAAGGCAAACCCAAGCAAAGAAACAAAGAAACAAGCCAAGAGAAACTACAAAAATATTTTTGGTATTTTTGTGTTTTTGAGAAAGAAGCAACAAGAACCAAAAATAAAGCAATAACAAAGAACCGACCGAACATGATATAAAGATGAGTGTGACGTCGGTATACCTCCCCCCAAGCTTAGGCTTTTGGCCTAAGTGGGGCTCAATCCCATGGTTTCCAAGAGGATGAACCTCCGTAGTAAGTCAAGGAAGCTCCCTCGTCCTGGTACGAGCTCGAGGCCTCCCCTGTGTAATATGCAGGGGGTCGTATGATGGTGCTTCCTCTTGATAGTGCCCGTGGAAGTTAAGAGAGCACAACTTGTCATCCATCTCCGTATTTGAGCGTGACCAAGGTCCCTAAGAAATACCGAGCAAAGTGGTTTGGGTAGAGGGATCTCTCTCTCTTCCCCGTCAGTAAACAACATTCTATAAACCAAGTTCTCAAGAGTAGAGCTAGTGGTGACAAAGTGGTGCGCCTTCATGACAGCAAGATCAAGCCTCCGAGGAGCCAAAACTGTATCATGTGGATCAACAGCAATGTTCAAGGCAACAGAACACCACTAGCAATAATTCCCCCATAAATGGGTCCCTTAGCAGCTAGACGACGAACAATGAGATAACCAAGATTATACCTATCCTCATTGTTGAGCGCAGCAACTAAGAAGGCCAATTGATAGTTGTAAATATTACTAGTGTTCTCCCTACCAAGAACACTGGTGGCAAGATAGTAGGCAAAATACCTGATGGTTGGAAGTTGAATGTTCTTTATCTTCCCTCACTGAGCTCTACGGTCATCATCATTGGTTATTCCTTGGTAAAGCTCTAATAAATAAGCGAGTAGATCTTGAATCTTCTTTGATGACCCAGTTGTACCAAGTCCAAGGGCCTTGCAAAATTTCTTCAAAGTCATAGAATGAGCCCTGCCATAAATTTTGAAAGACACAGAAGGCTTGAACACACTATTAGTAAAGGAGAAACTCTCCACAAATGTTTTAGTAAGCAAAGCATATTGTGCACTCTCATCCTGCATGTAACTTGTTAGACCAGCTCTCTGCACCAAAGTCATAAAATCATTAAGAATCTCGGCAGCTCGCAAGAAAGTTTGGCAAGGAAAGGTGGAGGGGTGCGCATCCCCTTCATCTCCCTCGTCACCAAATCGCGGAGTGATGAGATCCTCATTGTATGAGGGTCTAGTGCTGGTAGATGACCTTGGAAGCCTTGCCCTTCTAGGTGCAACACTCTCAAATATATCACCAAAAGTGTGGTGGTCCATGACTTCCCTTTTCTGAAATTTTAAACAACCATCAAACCAAGTGATTTCTAAGTTGATAAATGAAGAGCAACTACTATAGGAACTTGCTAGAGGACTACACATGCATCAAAACAAAGTTTCTAAGCAAAGAACAAGCATGCTAGCTCAAGCAACCTGTCACCTATAGCAGCAAAATACTCAAGATACAATCTACCAATCACAAATCTAATTGGACAAGTGGGGGAGGCACATACCAAGGAACAATCCCTCCAAAAATCAGCACATGAGATGGGCTGAACAAGGATATCGAAAATTGCGAGCAAGAACAACAAGAACTCGAGCTTGAGCAAGTTTTTAGGTGTTTTTCGGGAGAGAGAAAGAAGGTGGCTTTGAGGAGGCAGCCTGGAGGGCCCCAGGTGGGCCAGACCCCCCAGGCGCCGCCACCTGGTAGGCCACGCCTACCAGGGGTGTGGTGGCCTGGGGTGACCCCTAGGTCAACTCAGGTGCCACTCTGCCCCTTTTTTCGAGGAAAAATTTATTTTGAATTTTTTGCGATTTTTCGGTAAACTTTATTTTTGGCTAATTTTTAGGGTATGAAAATTGATTTTCTCGCAGAAATAGTTTTTTCAGAAGAAGCAAAAGCAAACCAAAAGCCAAACTACATGAGCTCTAAGAAACTCAAACAAACAAAAGATAAAGCAAAGACTAGAAAGGAGGATAATAAATTAAAGCAAGAATAACCACAATGAGCATTATTTTGTTCATTAAAATCCTTTTGTTAACAAGGTTGATCAAGTCTTGTTACCAAAACAATCTTATATGAGACAAAACTTTGCATTCCACAAGGTGATTATGTTATGTCATACTTGATAGCAATGGTCCCAATCATAATAGTTTCATAATTTTCTTATAGAATGGGACAATATATTTCTCCAACCTTGATGCTCTCAATATTTTCAATGGAATTCAGGCAATAGCTCTTAACAACATTCTTAGGGAAATAGACAGTGTGCTCTTTGTCATTAATATTGAATGTTACTTTTCCTTGATAACAATTGATGACAGCACCTGCAGTATTAAGAAAAGGTCTCCCAAGAATAATAGACATATTATCATCTTGAGGCATTTCAAGCACAACAAAATCAGTTAGAACCATGCAATTATGAGCTACTTGAATAGGAACATCCTCACATATACCAACAAGAATAGTAGTTGGCTTATCATCCATTTGCAAAGATATATCAGTTGGTATCAACTTTCTATCTGGATTCTCTTGTAGAGAGAAAAATGCATAACACTAACTCCAGCTCCCAAGTCACATAAAGTAGTTCTAACATAATTATTCTTAATGGAGCAAGGAATAGTTGGTATACCTAGATCCCCAAGTTTCTCTGGAACCTTACCATTGAAGGAATAATTAGCAAGCAAAGTAGAAATCTCCTCATTAGGAATCTTCCTTTTATTAGAGACAATATCCTTCATATACCTTGAATAAGGAGGCAACTTAATAGCATCTGTCAAAGGAATTTGCAAGAATAAAGGCTTCATCAACTCACAAAACTTGTTGTAGTGTTCTTCCTCCTTTGACTTGTGTTTCTTACCTGGAAAAAGGCATTGGTTTCTGCACCCAAGGCATAGGTTTCTGCACCCAAGGTTTATTAGCAATAAGATCTTCCTTTGTGTACCTAGTGTTCTTAGTATGCTTCTCAGGTTCTTCCTCACATTCCTCCTTATCAGGAGACTCATTTTTATCATTACCACTCTCAGTTTCAGCAACAGAGACCGATATACTATTAGGATCTACAACAGGTTCAAGTTGTTCCTCAACTATCTTATGTTTCTTTTTCTTCCTCTTACGAGGACTACCACTATCCCCACCTTGTTGAGAATCCCGCTCTATTCTTTTAGGGTCTCCTTCAGGATATAAAGGATCTTGAGTAGCTATACCACTCCTAGTTCTAATTCCATAAGCATGTTTATCTCCTGAAGAATTAACTAGCATATCCTTTTGCACCTTAGAAAGTTGATCAAGTTGAGTTTGAACCATTTGAAAGTGTTTACAAAGCATTTTAATGTCATTAGAAGTTCTTTCCACAATACCTTTCAACTCATGGATAGCTCTAGAGTTTTCCAATAAATGATCCTGAACTTGTTTATTAATTTGACCTTGTTTAACAATAAAAATGTCAAGTTACTCTAAGCATTCATCAGGAGGCTTACCATAAGGAATATCACCTTCATCATAGTGTTGGAGAGAGTGTACCTCAATAGTAGATGAGTGGGGAGTTGGCTTACATAATTCTTTTATAGGAGGTAGTTTCTTCACATCTTTAGCTCTAATACCTTTCTCCTTTAGACATTTCTTAGCTTCCTTCATCACTTCATCATTTAATGAAATAACTCCCCTCTTCTTTGGTGTGGGTGTTGGAATTGGTTCAAGGATAACTGGTTCAGGAGTAATAGGCTCAAGTGTATTCAGCTCAGTTGAAGTCGAATCATCATAATTCTTGCTTATCTTAGTCATTAATTCTTCAGCATCTGTAGGAGTCCTTTTCCTGAAAACACAATCAGCAAAGCTATCTAGGTAGGTCCTAGAATCATCAGTTAGTCAATTATAATAAATATCAAGAAGCTCATTCTTAGGTAATGGACATCCAGGATGTGCATGAATCAAGGAACAGAACCTTGTCCATGACTTAGGCAATTTATCTTCTTCTCCCTGTTTAAAATCAAAAAGTCTCTGCAAAGCAGCATGTCTAGCACTGGGAGGAAAATATTTATGGAAGAAAGAAGCAATCAAACAATCAGGGCTATCGATGGAATCAGGAGGTAATCTATTAAACCAAGCCCTAGCTTCTCCTTTTAGTGAAAAAGGGAAGATATTAGTAACAAAGTACTTGCACATCTTCAAATCATCAGAGAATAAATCACTCATAGTATAAATCTCATTCATATGAGCCAAATCACTCTCATTTTCAGTCCCACAAAAAGGTTCTTTCTCAACAATATCTAAATAATATAAATCAAGAGAGAAATCATAATCTTCATATTTAATATCTATGGGAGGAGTGGCAAACTTAGGATCAGAGGACAACTTAGGCATGATAGTATGTCTAGCAAGGAGACTCTTAATAGCACTAGTACCATGTGTGTTTCGGCACTCTTCAACAAAATCATCAGTGAACTCAATGTAACCATCATTAATATCATAACTCTCACTAGGATCAGGTGAGCTAATAGGTGTAATAGTGTCTTCACTAGGAGTTCCGGTATTTCCTAGACTAGCCATAGTAGCATATAGAAAAGGACCTAATGAACCACTTGCATCAAGCATAGTAGAAATAACATCATGAGTACCAAAAGCAGCTTCAGACTCAGCAGTAGTAGTTGTGTGTGTAGCATGTGTATGTGGTGGTGGTGTAACAAGCTTACTTATAACAGACGGTGAATCAAGAGCAGCAAAGGTGTTTAGGACTGTACCTTTTCTTGTAGTGGATGGTAAAATTGGGAACTTTCCATCACGAGACTTCCCCATGATGAAAGGAGTAGCAGTGAACAATAATAGATCCAAGTGAACTTACAAATAAAGCTATGCTCCCTGGCAATAGCGCCAGAAAATAATCTTGATGACCCACAAGTATAGGGGATCGCAACAGTCTTTGCGGGTAGTATTACCCAATTTATTGATTCGACACAATGGGAACCAAAGAATACTTGCAAGCCTTAAAAACCGAGTTGTCAGTTCAGCTGCACCTGGAAATAGTTCTTGCTCACAGAAGTTTATCAGTAGCAATAGTTTGGTAGTAGCAATAGCAAAGCAACAGCAACAGTAACAGCAACAGTGGCACAACATCTTCTGTCCAGCCAGACTGTGGCAGCGGGGCCTCTAGGGAACTACTGGCAATTAAGATGCTCCTTTTAATAGAGCACCGGAGAAAAGCATTAACACTCCATGAACACATGTGATCCTCCACACCACAGCCATCCCCTCCGGTTGTCCACTTATTGTCACTTTGGGGCCTTTGGATCCGGACAATGATATGTGTACACATCTTGCAGATAAGATCGCAAACAATACTATCATAATGATTCAATAATAAGTTCAGATCTGAGATCATGGCACTCGGGCCCTAGTGACAAGCATTAAGCACAACAAGTTGCCACAAAGTCAAATAGCACAAGAGATACTAGGAACTATGCCCTAACAATCTTATTCGATTACATGATAGAACTCATCAAATCCCTACTATCCACAAGCCTACAGCGGGGGATTACTCACTCATGGATGAGGGAAACATCGGTGGTAGATGGAGATGCGTTGGCGATGATGATGACGATGATCCTCTCCAAATTCCCCGTCCCGGCAGGGTGCCAGAACGGAGTTTCTGGATCCGAATCTTGGTTTCTGGTGGCGGCGGCGGAGCGGAACTCTTTCTGGAAAACTATCGAACCCCCTCGGTTTTTAGGTCGAAAGGCAACTTATAGGCGCAGAGGGAGGCTGAGGGGGTGCCGGGGGGTGGATGCACCCCCTCCAGGCGCGGCTAGTGGTGGGCCCGCGCCTGGGGTGGGTGTGGGCCCCCCAGGCCTCCTCTCCGTCTCTTCTTCTGGCTCTGTGGATCTTCTGGTGAAATATAATTTTTGGCATATTTTCCGGGATTTTTCTTGATAGTTTATTTTCTACACAAATACAAGACACCAAGGTAATTCTACTAAAAACAGCGTCTGTCCGTGTTAGTTGTGTCCAAATCACACAAGTTTAGAGAAGAAACAATAGCAAAGTGTTCGAGAAAGTAGATATGTTTTGGACGTATCACAGACCAGCAGGTAAAGACCGATTTTTTCGAAGACCTTCTGTTGTTGAAATCGAAAAGTGTAATCTGGGGCGTATTCATAGAAAAGTACAGCTCAATCCAACGTACTGGGAGTTTTCACTATTTTTACAGTGAAGCACAAAAATATGTTTCAGGAAACCAACTTCCCCAAATCTTACTTCTCTCTCATTAGAGGTTATTCTTGGCACATAAACCACACAAAAAGTATAAGGAGTGGTTATTACAGAGGTAACAACTTCCAAGACTCAACAAAAGAAAAACTTATTGAAATAAAAAAAATCGGGTTATCTCCCAGGAGTGCTTTTCTTTAACGCCTTTCAGCTAGGCATAGAAAGCAATAATCAAGAATTTTCGAATAAAGAAGCATCAAAATCAAGTTTCTTTCCCCTACCTTTCTTACCCTTACTCTTATCTTTAGGGAATGCATGATTGCTTGGTGGAGAAGCGAAATGCATGATACCTTTTCCCACATCTATTATTGCTCCAAGGAGTTTTAGCAGGGATCGTCCAACTGTAATTTGTCCTTTTCCTACACATTCAATAACAAGATAATCAGTAGACACCACTTTCCCTAGGATCTTAGTAAACACTCCTTCGGCTATTCCAATGGGTAATATAGTGGCATTATTGGTAAGAGATATTTCTTATCCACCCTTAGAAAGTCCCCAAAGATTCAAAGATTCATAAATATCCTTGGGCATAAGACAAAATTCAGACATAATATCATAACAAGCATAAAAATTTCATCATTTATAATTATTTTTACTATAGGAAGCCATTTTGAAGATTCAGAATTTATTGGAACTATTCATGATGCTCTCTAAGCATATTATAGCATTGTTTGAAACTAGCTATATTCGTCTCAAGAGTGTTTAATCTAGCATAAATGTTTGTAAAGGATGAATCAGATTTGCTAGGCAAGTTATATGTTGCAATCAAATTTTTTATGGCATTAAAGGCTTCGTCCTCACCACACTAGAGGAAATCTCCTCCTACTATAGCATCCAAAGCATATCTATAGCAAAGAGGAAGAATAAAGTAGAAACAACTAAGAAACAAGCCTAGAGTCATCTTAGGTTCAGTTTTTTCATGTAAATCAGAAATTCTAGACCAAGCTTCTTTGAAACTCTCTTCACTTCCTTCTTTGAAAGTGAAGATCATTTCCTCAGGTGACATAGTGATTGGAGCAACACTAGACATAAAAGCAACTTGAAGTAGGAACTAGTTTTTTATGTTTTTGATAAAAAGAAACAAGGCAGCACAACATTTTTTTTTGTATTTTTGATAAAAAGAGACAAGCAAAACAAAGAAAAATAAACTAAGCAAAACAAAAACAAAGTAAAGAGATTGGTTGTGAGAGACTCCCCTTGCAAGAATCTTCTTTTTCCCTAAAAAGTGATTGATGGGGATGAAGAGATTGAAGTTGTCATTATCTCCCCGGCAACGACGCCAGAAAAGTGCTTGATGGCTCAGATATGTAGATCTCGTTGGGAACCCCAAGAGGAAGGTATGATGAGCACAGGAGCAAGTTCCCTCAGTTATGAAACCAAGGTCATCGAACCAATAGGAGTAAGGAAACAACTCCAAGGTGTTGCTAGCAACTTGAAACCTGCACAACACAACCATAGTACTTTGCCCCAACTTATAGTGACCTTGTCAATCTCATCGGTTTGTTGAAAAAAATGATTAAACGTATAATGTGGAAGATAGAAATTGCTTGTAGTAATTGCCGAAAGTAAACAATAGATGGTAAACAGTATATGAAATATAATTGGTAAGGAATGGACCAGGGTCCAAAGTTCACTAGAGGTGTTCTCCATAAGATAAATAACATGCTGGGTGAACAAATTACAGCGGGGAAATTGACAGATTGAAAATGCATAACAATGCATATACTAGACATACTGATCTCTACGAGATTTGTTTGGGCATTAAAACATGATACATAGACCGTAATCCAACTGCATCTATGACTAATAATCCACCTTCGGGTTATCATCTGAACCCCTTCTAGTATTAAGTTGCAAGCAATAGATAATTGCATTAAACAAAGTGTGTAAAGCAAACAATACAATTCCCCTTGGACAAATGATTGTTGTTTTCTCCCTATTAGCAACAACACATCTACAACCTTAGATATTTATGTCACTTCCGCAGATTACTAGAGGCATGAACCTACTATCGAGCATAAATACTCCCTCTTGGAGTTACAAGCATCTACTTGGCCAAAGTATCTACTAGCAACAGAGAGCATGCAAGATCAAAAATAACATAGAAATGATAGAATCAATAATCAATCTGACATAGTACTCAATATTCATTGAATCCTCGCAAACACAACGTGTAACATTACAAATAGGTGATCTTGATCATGAATGGAGCTCACAAGATCTAAACATGATAGCACAAAAGAGGAGAAACAACCATCTCGCTACTGTATGGACCCATAGTCTAAGGGTGAACTACTCATGCATCACTACGAAGGCTGGCATGGTGATGAAGAAGGCCTACGGGATGATCTCTCCCCTCCGGCAGGGTGCCGAGAAGAGCTTCAGATCCCCTTGATCTAGGGACCATGGTGGCAGCGGCTACGAACTCTTTCGTGGATTTCTGATCGGGTTCTTAGTGTTTCTGCCTCGGGGTGTTTATATAGGCGAAGGGGTGAGGTCGGGTGAGGGCCCCTTGCCCTGGCACGACCTAGGGTGGGCCCGCGCCAAGGGGTGGTGCGGCCGCCCTATGGCGCATCTTCGTCCCCCCTCTTGACTCTGTCTTTGCTCCGGTGAAATATTGACTTCAGCTTTTGTTTCGTCCAATTCCGAGAATATTTCCTTACTAGCTTTTCTGAAACCAAAAACAACAGAAAAGAGGAAACTAGCACTGCGGCATCTTGTTAATTGGTTAGTTCCAGAAAATGTATAAAAATACGTCAAAGTGTAGACAACACATAAGAAAGTCGATACAAAACAAGCATGGAGCATAGAAAATTATAGATACGCTTACGACGTATCACTTCCCGCCTAAGACTGGGGGAAGAGGCCTGTCGCCACTATATAAGGAGTCCTCCTACCTTAGAATTGGTCGATCCTAGAGATATAAAACCCTAGACTTTCATCCTCCATTGTACCCTCGCGAAGCACGCGAGCAATACAACAAAGCAAGAGTAGGGGCTTTACCTCCTCACGAGGATCCCAAACCTGGGTAAAAAAACCATGTCACCTCTTTATCGCGTGCTTGCTTCGCTACCACCACCGTCGCCGAGGCTCCATGGAACTGTGTGTTCAACCCCCTCTTGAACCAAGGGATCGTTGGGCCCTAGTTTCCTCCGTGGGAGCAATCTCCGACATTTGGCATGCCAGGTAGGGGCTAAGGCATGATTCAGAGGACCTCAGCCGGTAGCGCCAACATGGTCACTCGCATCAAGCCTCGCGATAGAAGCTCCCGGTGGGAATAAGCAAGGAGGCTCAGGGGATTGCACCATGCTGCCCCGCACCCTTACCATGAGCCGGAGCCACTAGCAGCTTCTCCCCGCGCCCTTATGTGGAGACATGTGGGGAAAACTCTTCTTCGAGCACCTCACCCCAGAGATGGCCTGCCTCATGGCAAAGGAGCTCCTCCGCTACTCTCCTGCCGAGGACGCGAGAGAGGATTGGTAGGCGCACCTCACGGATCTGATGGACGTCACTTGGGACAGCCCCGCAACGTCTAAGGCGCAACCAGGTAACATAACCTACGACACGCCCCCACCTCCTCCTGTCCACATTAGGCCCGGCGTTTGGGTGGCGGAGAACTATCGATCACTGCATACCCTAGGAAGATCCAAAGCTGGGCAAAGGTCGCCCGCTCGATGGAATACGCATGGGTAACCTTGGCAAGTCACAAGGTCGTGAAACTCGGATCCTCCAGGCTATCTCGACTGTGCGTCTCCAGAATAGAGCGGCCCTCACCGACGGCATAGAGACCCGTAGCTCTAGCTGCCCCGCTCTCACCGAGCACCTCCGTAGGGTGGTGTGATCCCCTGAGTTTAAGCCAGATATGCCACCGCAATACAATGACACCATCAACCCCACGGAGTTCCTACATCTCTACAGCATGGACGTCAAGGCGGTGG
The DNA here is from genome assembly GCA_916181665.1 of Avena sativa. Lineage (NCBI taxonomy): Eukaryota > Viridiplantae > Streptophyta > Magnoliopsida > Poales > Poaceae > Avena > Avena sativa. The sequence continues at coordinate 175,920,375 of OV702284.1, read as the reverse complement.
GAGGAGACGACCACGCCCTCTCCAACTGGTTCCCCATGGGCCTCGGAGCGGAGGCGTGCACCTGGCTGCTGAACCTCATAGAGGGATCCATCAGCTCATGGTCCGAGCTATGCGGTATCTTCACCACCAAGTTTGAGGATATGGAAAGACCATCGTACACATGTGAAGACCTCAGGAGGGTGCGTTAGGGACCTGACGAGACCCTGCGCAAATACCTGCAATGCTTCAACGAAAGCATCGTCAGAGTTGTCGGGGCCACCAATGCTGATGTCATCGTGGATTTTGCCAAAGGTGTCACTGATGCCCGGGTGCTCAACAAGATTGGCCACCATGGAGAGAACCTGTCCACAGTGGCCGAGCTCTTCACGGTAGGCGATCGCTGTGCCAAGGCAGTAGCCGGCAACCTATTTTCCTGTGGCAATGCTCGGCTGTCAAACCCGACCATGGATCTAGAGAGAAGCTTTGGTCGGTTCAAGGTGAAGGGCACCAAGAAGCGCCCCCGAGGAAGGGAGCGGGCGGCACGAACGGACATCACCTATACTGCGCCTTTCACCAGAGGCAAGGCCACGACAATGACGAGTGTGTCAAGCTCAGGGAGGTAAGGGAGGAGTATGACAACAAGAAGAGGTGTGAATAGATCAACAAGCGTAGCATGCCTCGACGTCCTAGTTCCCTGGACTTGTAGCTCCGACAAAGGGCCTGAGGGCTAGGGAAGGTCGCGATGGTGGAACCGGTGACTCCCCGCACCCTCAAGACGTGTAAGACACGCCCCAGCTCAGCCCTCCTAAGGTGACTCTCAGCCCCCACTCCCTTCCATCGGGCTATGTTTTTCGCCCCCATAGGGGTAGGGCACTCGGGAAGGGGAACTATTGCAATTGTTGATGATTTCTATCTGCCTCTTTGTGAGTTGATTCGTTCTACTAAATGTTCCTTTCTTCCCACGTGCTCACCACGTTCTCGTGTATCCATCATACGAGCGGGGGCTGGGACGGTGCCCATCGCCAGACCACTCCCATCAACACCAAGGGCCTAAAGTGTCGAGCTCTGAACTTGTGGACTAGCTCCAGCAATAAGTCACCCCACCTACTGTTACTGGTGCTTGAGACCCTCGCATGGTGTATAAACAAAACGGGTCAACACTAGAGACGCGGCCTGACCCGGACGCATTCGTCCTCGGGTAGAGCCGCAAAAATGTGTGATGCCTATGATCCCCTCCTCAAGAGGATCATGGGAAAGCACATGCCCCACAACACTCTCCTAGAGAGGCTTACAGGGTGGCTCATGAGGCACTTCCTTCTAGCGGCCCAAATCTCTAGGGCCTAAAGTGTCGATTTCTAAACTTATGACCCGTTCCCCGGTTGTAAGTCACCTCACCCATGGTTCCTAGCGTCTTGTGAGGCACTTCCCTTTAGCGTCCCAAATATCTAGGGCCTAAAGTGTCGAGCTCTGAACTTACGGCCCGTTCCTCGTCTATAAGTCACCTCACACATGTTTCTTGGCGGCTCCTGAGGCACTTCCCTCCAGTGGACCAAATCTCCAGTTCCTAAAGTGTCAATATCTAAACTTATGGCCCGTTCCTCGACTGTAAGTCACCTCACCCACGGTTCCTGGCAGCTCGTGAGGAACTTCCCTCCGGCGGCCCAAATCTCCAGGACCTAAAGTGTCGAGCTCTGAACTTACAGTCCATTTTCATTTGTAAGTTACCTCACCCACGATTCCTGGACTTTTAAAAAGCAAAAATATTCATGCTAGCCCGACGGCCTCCTTCTCGGGGGACCAACGGGATAAGCATCTGCCCTACTGCCTTCTCCTCGAGAGGTTTGTGGGGTGGACCATGAGGCACCCCCTCTAGCGTCCAGAAATATGCAAGACCTAAAGTGTCGAGCTCTGAACTTACCGCCCGATTGCAGTAACAAGTAACCTCACCCATGGTTCCTGACGCCAATAGCTTGCTACATAAGTGCATTGCATGGCCCCCACGATGCACATATTCTCCCCATGATCGTCTCCTCGATATTCCTAAGGGAAAGGCCAAATCCTCACCGGAAGCATAGGCGAATACATGCAAGAAGGATATACAAAGTACACCGGGTCCATACACAACCATCATGCCAAAGTCCACCAAGCGGATTACAACTGAAGGGGCCCCTTAGGCAGACGGCTCTAAAGAGCTGTCTTCAAGAGATTGCTCGTCGCTCTCCTCGGCGCAGGACAAACTGATCTAGGAAGTGCCGTCTTCACCAACTTGGGCCACGATAGCATCTCCCTCTTCAGTCGGCTCGAACAGCGATAGGAATTCATCCACAAGCTCCTCCATGAGCTGCTGGAAGTAGAAGATTTTGCTCGATGGAGTCCCCTTGGGATGCTTCACCCTCTATAGGATCACCCTCCAGGGGAAGTTGGCATCATGACAGTAAAGAGTGGAGAATACCTGGGTTGCAACAGCCTGTATCATCCTCCAACACTCGTCTAGGTGGTACCCGTCGTAGAGCATGGCTCTTCCCTCTAGTGTCGTCATGATTCGGTCAAAGAGCGCCAGAAAGGCACCACCCTCTTTGGCATCTGTGAGGGCCCTGGTGTAGAAGTCATTCACTCCGAATGACCAGAGAGTGTCGTCCACGCGCCTGGCAAGCGCCCGGTACATCTTGCATTGCTCCTTCTCCAACACCCGAAGTTCTCACTCCACGTCGTCCCGGATATCCCAACGCTTCTAGAGTTCCTGGTGGGCCGCTTGCAACCCCTTCAAGGTGTCCAAGTCAATAATAGCCTAGGCTAGGCGCTCCTCCGTCCTGACTTGGGAGTTCTCCAACGCCTCTTTATTCTCCAAGAAGCACGTCTGCTGGGTCTTGGCCTTCGCCAGATACTCCTCGCGAAGAACTAAGCGAAGTTGCGAGAGATCCTTGTCATTAGCTTCCTCCAGCTGCTTCCGCTCCTCGCCGACCTTTGCATAACAGCGACGGATGCGCTCATCGGTCTTGGAATTGCGGCAATCAACATCTAGCGTGTGCTCGTCAAGCTTATGGATGGTCATCTCTAGCTCGGCCTCTAGTGCTTCCACGAAGCTCCTCTCCAGTTGAGCCTCGTCCTTGTGGAGCCGGACCACCTCCTCGCGAAGGGCCACATCTCGCTCCCTCTGAGCGACCCTCAAGGGATCTTCTTCGACCTCCCGCTCGGAGAAGGCATGTGCGTGGTCACGCACGGAGAGATCCTATGCCACGTGACTCAGGTCCTTGGAGGAACTCCTATCCCCTCCGGAGGACAAGAATAGGACTCGGACAGGCACTGAAGCCCTTGCGACTCCACGAGACGCCTCCTCAGGTATCCCATTGCCTCCAGAGTCCCTCTCCTTGGAATGGATTCTCTAGTGCTCCCGGGCCTTGATGGGGATATGCCTACCGGGGTATACCCAGCAGGACGTTTCCGACTGGCCCAAGAACTGGCGAGTGGGCCTGCAAGACGACGACTGGATTGAAGCCCAGCAAGGAACCAAGCAACTGGAAGCTGAAGGCCCAGGCGAGTAGATAGGCCCAGTCGGATTAGGTTAAACGAGTACCGAAGCTTTAACTGAATCGGTTGAGATATGTAAACCCTAGGGGAGGTGAGCCTATATAAACCTCCCTATAGGGCGAGTAGAGATACGTTCCATCATACACCCAAGCGACTCGCCGCCTAGCCGCCGAGCTCTCCCATTGTACCACCTCCATAATACAATCTAGCAGGAGTAGGTCTTTACCCTCTGGGGGGCCGAACCTGGGAAAAACCCTGTGTCTTTGCCCTCATCTCGCACCGCAGATGGCTGGCCGCCCTTGCCCCTTGTTCTACTACTCGCTGCCGATTGCAGCATCTGCTGTGACCATTCCCATGACAGTGGCGCCCACCGTGGGGCCTGGCCGGTCTGGCCGGTGTTCTGCGGCGAGATCCAATCTGCCCATCAACGAGACGGTCGCCACCGGCCGCATGATAGCGATCGGCGAGATGCTCCAAATCTTGCCGAGCAGCTACGTTCCGGCGGCGCGACCCGTCACGCACAGCGTGATCCTGCCGATCGGCACGATCAGCCTCTTCGTCGGCCTCACTGACGTCATCGTCTCGGAGGATTCGGCTCGCATCCGCGAGTCGCCGCCACGCGATCGGCTCTCCGAGAGCCAGATCCGCACAATCCATCGCCTCGCCTCCGAGTACAACTCGGCCCACAGCGACGTGGCCGAAAACTCAACGGCCGCATGAGATGCGGCCCTCGACGACGACGCCGACTCGGCGACCCCGGCGTCACTCGCTGGGTCCATCACCGCGGCTTCACCCGCGGGCTCCATCACTCAGGTTTCCAACGTGGGAGACTTGGAGGACCCCTCCATCCTCGGGATCTTCGAATTCGACTCCGGGTCGGAGAATTCCGCCAACCTCCGCGACGGAACCGGTCTCCACGCCGCGACCTACATGGCGACCGGCGCCGATCCGCCGGAGGATCCATTCTCCACCCCAATCCCTCCTAACGCCACGGCAACGGAGGTCGAGGAACTCCGCCTGAAACTGGCGGAGGCGGTGCGCAAGGAACAAGCCGAGCGCGAAAAATTCCGCCTCGAGCAGGTGACGGCGCAGGAGCTATCGCGCTACCACCAACAGCGGATTAGGTCGCGCCTGAACCCCACCGTTCAGGGGCACGCCCTGAACTTCGACGACGAAAACGACCCGGCCCGCGTGGCCGAACACGCGATCTGCGAGAACGCGCCACTAGGAGGAAGCGCCTGACCCCCACCAGGATCGACGGCGATGGGCGCCCCGCCTCCACCCAACCGCACACCCCCCAGGGACCAACCGCGGATAGTAGTCTCCTCACGGGAGCGAGACGCAAACGGCCTCCCACTGTTCTCCACCCCAATGGACAACCTCGTGGCAGGCCGAGCAGCAGCCGATAGCATCACGGCCACTGGCGACGGCGCCCTACAGATCCAATACGTCAGGGCCCTGCTCGCAAAAGCCGTCGAGCAGCAAAGAGCGGGCGCCGACTCGCAGGGTCGAGTATAATCGCGTTCCTCGGGAAGCAGGGTGGCCTCGAGCGGCCGCCCAATGGCGGCAAACACACTCAACTGCCCGCCACCGGAGCCACTGCAGCTCCAACACCGACCCGCGATAGTGCCCCACTCTCCACCAACGACCCTAGGCCAGCGACCAACCTCGTCGCCGCCAACGGTCAACCCATCGACGCCCGCACCCACATCATCAACAACCAAAGCTGGCGCGCACGCCAGCCCGACGACCTGCGACACACCCTAGCCAATCGCCGCGACGACGAGCCCATGGGGTCGCTCAGTCGACTCGGCCCCAAGTGCTTCGGACCAATGATCCGAGGCGAGAAGTACCCGCCAAACTTTAAGGCGCCGAAGGAGATAGAAAAGTATGCCCCCTCGTACGACCCTGCTGTCTGGCTCAACACATACCTCATGGCAATGGGGATCGCAGGTCACACCGACCTGCTAGCCGCCCGCTACCTCCCCCTGATGATGGAGGGGACGTGCAAGCAGTGGATCAACACCCTCCCTCAGGACAGTATAGACTCCTGGGAGGAGATGCGCGACGCTTTCGTCAGGCACTTCGAGTGCTCCTACACCCGCGCCACCACTATCGAGGACCTGGAGCGATGCGTCCAGGGACCCCGCGATTCGACCCGCAACTGGGTCCAACGGTGGCAAGAACTCTGGTACAACGCGGTCGGCATCCACCCGGACACCGCGATCCATTGCTTCAAGACCTCGTGCCGCTACGAGCCCCTGGTCGCCAAGCTCAAGCGACACTCTCGCACACTCGACAACATCCCCGACCTCCTCGAGATCGCCAAACGGTACGCGGAGGAAGATCCAAACCAGGAAACTGACAACGAGTCAGGAGGTCAACGCCGCACGAGCGGCAACGACAGCGGACGACGGTCCGACCTACGCTACAGCAACACTCGCCTCACCGACAAGCGCCACAGTGACGGGCGAGTCGACTTCGTCGCCAACACCGGGCACGCGCAACGCGAGCCCAAAATCTTCCGCGGCGGCGGAGGACAACGCCGCGACGGCGGCAACTACAAGGCCAAGCCAAGGTTCGACCCCGCGGCTCTCCTTAACCAACCATGTGCGTTTCATAGCAGGGAAGGGAAGCCCGCAACGCACACCACCGCCGACTGCCACACCCTCAGGGAGATCGAGAAGGCACGGCGAGCGCGGGAGGACCCCGACAACGACCCGCCAAACGACGGAAAATTCGGCAAGGTGGCCGGCTCGCTACATACCTTCACAGGCTTCAACACGAAGCGCGAGAAGAAGGTCATCGCCCGCGCCGTCGCCGTCAACGCGGTGGCCCAGGTGGATGTTCCCCAGTTCCTCAACTGGTCGGAGCAGCCCATCACCTGGAGTCGTCAAGACCACTCGCCACACATCGAGTACCCAGGTCGAGTCGCCCTGGTGGTCAAGCCCAAGGTCGGTGACTACTGGCTCCCCAAGACATTGATGGACGGCGGCAGCTCCATCAACATCCTGTACCTCAACACCTTCAGGCGGCTGCGGCTCCCACAGTCGATGATCGAGACGACTCACACCATGTTCCACGGCATCATCCCCGATCGGAAGGCGTACCCGATCGGCAAGGTCACGCTGTCAGTCACCTTCGGCACACCGGCAAACTTCCGCACCGAGCGGATCGTCTTCGAGCTGGTGCCCTTCGATAGCCCCTACCACTGCGTCCTGGGGCGCCAGGCGTTCGCCAAGTTCATGGCAGCGCCCCACTACGCGTACGACGCGATGAAGCTCCCCGGGCCGTGCGGCGTCATCACCATCAACGGCGACCCCGACATGGCCGCCGAGTGCGAGGCCAAAGGAGCCGAGCTCGCCGACGTCGTCATCGCGGCGAAGACCAGCCACACCGATGAGCTCGCCAAGTACGCGAGCGGGGTCAACAATGACGACCCCACCATACTCAAGAAGCCCAACTCCGAGGGCGCAAACACCTCAACCTTTGAGGCCACTACGCACACCCACACCGTCGAGCTGGTCCCAGGCGACTGCAGCCAGACGGTGACGATCGAGACAGGCATGAGCCCAGCATAGGAAGGCGCGCTCATCAAGTTCCTCCATGAGAACAGGGACAACTTCTCATGGAAGCCCTCTGACATGCCCGGTGTCCCCAGGGAGCTCGCTGAGCACAAGCTAAACGCCGACCCCAAAGTGCGACCTGTTAAGCAGTCGCTGCGGCCCTTCAATGAAGAGCGCCGCCGAGCAATCGCCGAGGAGGTGCAGCATCTACTCGCTGCAGGCTTCATCCGGCCAATCAAATACTCCAAGTGGCTGGCAAACCCAGTCCTGGTCGAGAAGAAAAACGGGACCTGGAGGATGTGTATCGACTACACAAACCTGAACAGCGCCTGCCCAAAGGAGCAGTTCGTCCTCCCGCGGATCGACCAGATAATCGATTCCACCGCGGGCTCGAAGTCGCTATGTTTCCTCGACGCCTACTCTGGGTACAACCAGATCAAAATGGCTGTCGAGGACGAGGAGAAGACGGCGTTCATCATGCCATTCGGAGCCTTCTGCTACACCACCATGACCTTCGGCCTCAAGAACGTCGGGGCGACCTACCAGCGGTGCATGCAAGAATGCCTCGCGAGCCAAATTGGCCGAAACATCCACGTCTACATCGACGACGTGGTCGTAAAGTCCACTCGCCGGGGTGACCTCCTCGCAGACCTGGCGGAAACATTCGCCAACCTGCGAAAATACAAGATAAAGCTCAATCCACGAAAATGCACCTTCGGTGTACCAGCAGGACAACTACTGGGGTACGTCGTCTCTAAACGAGGGATCGAGGCGAACCCCACAAAGATCGACACGATCGCTCGGCTCGGCAAACCCGAGTGCCTGCGCGACGTCCAGAAACTAGCCGAGCGAGTAGCGGCTCTCAGTCGCTTCATTCCCCGCCTGGGCGAAAAGGCGATGCCCCTATACCGCCTGATGCGCAAGAACCCCACCTTCCAGTGGGACAAGGAGGCGGACGACGCGCTTCGCAACCTCAAGAAGGTGCTACTCGCCGCACCGCTACTCGCCGCCCCTGCGGACAAAGAATCCATGCTGGTTTACGTCGCGGCTTCCGAGCGCGTCATCAGTGCCGTCATGGTCGTCGAACGACCAGAGGAAGGAAAAGAGCGCCCAGTACAGCGACCGGTGTACTACATCAGCGAGGTCCTCACCGAGTCGCGCCAGCGGTACCCCCAGTACCAAAAGCTGGTATACGCGGTCTTCAGAGCTCAGCGGCGCCTGCCGCACTACTTCCAGGAGCACCCGATCACGGTCGTTTCCTCGGCACCACTGCAAGACATCATCCGCAACCGTGAGGCGACCGGACGGGTCGCCAAGTGGGCCGTCGAGATCGGCGTCCACAACATCAAATACGAGCCACGAAAAGCGATCAAGTCGCAAGCCCTAGCAGACTTCATCGCCGACTGGGAAGAGGCCCAGCAGCCAGAGAAGCTGCCATACCTCCATTATTGGAGCCTGCACTTCGACGGCTCCAAGAACGCGGACGGCGCGGGCGCAGGGATCGTGCTAACTTCACCAAAGGGCGACAAGCTCCGCTACATCCTCTGCCTCGACTTCACGCCCTGCACCAACAACATGGCCGAGTACGAGGCCCTCCTCCACGGCATGCGAGCTGCCAAGGAGATGAATGTCAACCGCCTACGCTGCTACGGAGACTCCGACCTTGTCGCTGGGCAAGTCGCCGGCACCTGTGACGCCGTATCCCCCACCATGGCGGCATACCGCCAAGCAGTGGACAAGTTGGGCGGACACTTCACAGGCTACTCCGTCGAGTGGATCGACAGGCGGAAGAACAAGGAGGCCGACGCACTCTCTCGCATCGGGTCGGCTCGACTCGCACCACCCGCCGGTGTCTTCCTCGACACAATCACCAAGCCATCAGTCTCTCCCCCGAGGGAGATCGACATCGGAGTCCCGCTCCAACCAGAGGCAGCCCTGGTCGCACTCGTCAACGAGCCAGACGACTGGACCAAGCCCTACATCGCCTACCTGGAAGCCGGCACCCTGCCGGCAGACGAGACGGACGCCAGGATGATCGCTCGCCGATGCAAGTCCTACACCATCATCGACGGCGAGCTCCATAAGCACAGTGTCACCGGCGTGTTCCAACGCTGCGTCCAATCCGCCGAAGGACGCAAGATCCTCCACGACATCCACTCCGGTGACTGCGGCCACCACGCTGGCGCCCGCTCCCTGGTCGCCAAGGCTATGCGACATGGCTTCTACTGGCCCACCGCACACGCCGATGCTGTGGACATTGTCCAGCGGTGCGCCGGGTACCAGAAGTACACCAACCAGACGCACGTGCCGAGCTCAGCGCTCAAAACAATCCCCATCACCTGGCCATTCGCTGTGTGGGGCATGGACATGGTAGGCCCCTTCAAGAAGGCCCCCTCCGGCTACACCCACCTGCTGGTCGCGGTCGACAAATTCACAAAGTGGGTGGAGGCCAAGCCAGTTCGGAAATGCGACGGGAAGACCGCCACCAAGTTCCTACGCGAGCTCATTTATCGCTACGGGTTCCCAAACAGCATCATCATGGACAACGGCACCAACTTCGCCAAGGGAGCCATGGCTGAATTCTGCGAAGAGCACCACATCCGGCTCGACCTCGCATCGGTCGCCCACCCGGAGTCCAACGGCCAGGCGGAACGGGCCAACCAAAGCATCCTCCACAGCCTGAAGCCGCGACTCCAAGTACCACTCGAGCGCACCGCCGGGTGCTGGGTCGAGGAGTTGCCCTCTGTCATCTGGGGGATCCGCACCTCAGTCAACAGGTCGACAGGGTTCACCCCCTTCTTCATGGTCTACGGCGCCGAGGCAGTCATGCCCACCGACCTCGAGCACGACTCGCCGCGGGTCGTCCACTACACGGAGGCCGCAAACAAGCTCGCCCGCCAAGACGGGGTCGATCAACTCGACGAGGCACGCGACCTCGCTCGGTCACGCACCGCTATCTACCAGCAGGGACTCCGCCGCTACCACATCCGGCGGGTGAAGACTCGCACCTTCCAAGAGGGCGACCTGGTGTTACGCCTCATCCAGGACAAGAAGGGCATGCACAAGCTCTCCCCTCCGTGGGAAGGGCCATTCGCCATCGGGCGAGTACTTGGCAACGATGCCTACTACCTCATCGACGTCCGCGGGGACGGTGAACTCGACGTCAAGCGACCATGGAATGTAAACCTCCTACGGAAGTTCTACACCTAGAACCCCACATATGTACTCTCCAGTCGCTATGAAATAAAAGAAACGGTTACCGCAAATTGCGCCTACTCTCCATGTCTTGTGCCACTCGCACTCGTAATGATAGCATTACGCTAACCGCAGAAGTCAACCTTTGGTACAGCGATCGGCACGGCTAAGTAGTGCGGCGCAAGAGCACTGAGCCACCTCAGGTCTTGCATCGTCCATGAAAAACGCCTACCCGGAGCCCCATTGGAGTCGCCTAGCTCGACTGGTTCTACGAACCAAGACAACTGCCTTCGCTTCTTACAGCGACCATGGTCCTCCGCATCCTTGGCATAGTGACCCGAACGGCTAAGTACCACGCTCGGGGACTGAAGACCAGTTCATCGCGAGCGGTCCGGGAAAACGCCAAGTAGGAGAGCATGCCCAGGACTCGCCACGCGACTGACCCCACGGGCCAGGCAGGAGTGACGCGCTCAAACTAACGCGCTAAAGTCCTCAACCACCCTCGAGTCGCGCCTAGAACAACCAAGTACCACGCTCGGGGACTCGGCCACCCGACCTCGTTCGCGCAAGGGAAAACGGCAAAGTACAGAGCACTCAAGGGAGTCGCCTAGCGACTGGCTCTCCGAGCCCGGGCGAGTCGACCACAATGACAAAACACGTAAAAACAACAAACATATCACATATGAGGTAAACCCCACAAAAGAGCGGACGCGCTCGGGGACTCGTTCAAACATCAATCATAAACACATGATAAATACCAAAATAGCCACGATGTCTCATTCGATTGCATGTTGCATTGTCTCCTATTACAAAATATGCCCGCATGGCAGACCTGCTACTAACGCCACAAGGCAAACTATCCTATTCCGCAGGCTTAGACGACGACTCGCCAACATCCCGGCGATTGCGGATGAACGGCGTGTACGGGTTCGACGGATACGTCGTCAGTTCACCTGCCATCGCCGCGCGGAAGGGCTGCTCGACCTTGAAATCATGATGCGGCGGCTCGGGGTCGTTCGGCACGACGACCGTCTCCTGGTACGGAAGGAGGTCGCCCATTGCCAAGACACGCTCCGAGTACGCGGCGGCGTGATCCTGCAACTTCAGGACCTCGGAAAGCTCCACCGCGCCAGTCGACGATGGGTAGCCACTCGTCACATCGTCGATGTCGAAGTCCTCGGGGAAGTGGGCAAGCCCAAGACTAAGTGCCGTCGCCGCTCCGCGCCAAAACGCCGACCGCGTCATGAACTCAACGACCGCGGGAGCCTTCTCCAAATACCTCCATACCTCAACGAGGTCGCTGGGAATAACTTCCGTGGGCGATATCTCTTGGAGATAGGCTCGGATGCACGTCGCCGACAACGTCGCCGAGTCGACAAGAATGCTCACACACTGCCGCGCGTTGAACGAGCTCGCTTCTTCCGCGCTATCGATGATGCGACCTGCGAGTAGAAGACAATAATGAATACGACGGACACCACAAAAGGCACAACTATCGGAAGAGGCAGACGCACTTACCAATCAGCGGGCGGGCGAGATCCGTGATGAAGCATTGAAGCGACGTATGGTCGTCCTGAAGCCCAGCAACAAGGGCATCCGACACCTTGCGATCCTCTTCGGCGGCTGCAACAGCGGCCTTGGCTCGCCCATCAGCCGAGCTCGCTTCTTCCTTCGCCTCCCGCAGCTCGCGCTCGAGGTCGGCGATCCGCTGTTCAGCCACACTCAAAGCTGATTGTGCCGCCGCCAATTCACCAGCGGGGACAAGCCCCTGGCGAGCTTCCTCTGCCTTCGCGGCAACAGCCTGAAGCCCTTTGTTCGCCTCCTGGACGATGGCCAGTTCCTTCTCCTCGCGCTGCTTCGCTGCCAATCGGTCAGCCGATTCAAGCTGCAGACCCTGCACATCACCAAAAAGGTTAATCAGAGCAAAATTCCTAAGTGCCCACCCGCTGAAATTCAGCGAGTGCGCAATCGGGGACTGGCAATCAAGAAATTCTCAAGTGCCCACCCGCTGAAATTCAGCGAGTGCGCACTCGGGGACTGGCAATCAAAAACTTCCTAAGTGCCCACCCGCTGAAATTCAGCGAGTGCGCACTCGGGGACTGACAATCCAAAAATTCCTAAGTGCCCACCCGCTGAAATTCAGCGAGTGCGCACTCGGGAACTGGTACTCAAAGAAATTCCTAAGTGCCCACCCGCTAAAATTCATCGCGTGCGCACTCGGGGACTGGATGCGAAAAATAAAGATAAGACATTAAAAGAATCAGGCCGCTGCAAAGCACCGACCTGATCCTCGGGGACTGGATGTACCTGGATGGCTGCGCCAAGCATGCCGTGGAGTTGTATCGCGTCCACGGACGCGAGGAAAGCCGGCGTATGCCCACGACGTTGGTCGACTTCAGCTTCGGCGGTCCCAGGAGCATAGCTCGAAGGCGAAGTCCCACTCGCCGCGGCCGCCTTGGTCATGAAACGCGGGAAGGTGGCGATAGAGGCACCTGCCCCAAAGGAGGTTGGCTCGGCCGCTCCAGGCAGAGGAGCGCCCTCCTTCGTGGACGCGGCTGCCTCCGTTAGGGGACCAGCTGGCGCGACCGCCGTGTCGTCAGAAATCATGACGACGTCGTCACCCTTGGCCTTCTTGCCGCCATCCGCAGAGACGACGACCTCGTCCGCCTTCCTCTTGCAGGAAGGATCCTCCTCGCTAACGACGGGTGGCACCTTAGCCACGGTAGGGTGGCCCATCCTCTTTACCCCGGTCCTGTTCAACAATCATGTAAGAAATATAATTCGCGCTACTATGAAAGACAAAGGAGGGAGAGTGTACTCACTTGGCGACTGGAATGAAGCGCAGCCCCATACGGAGGCCGGCTGGCTTCTCTAGTTCGGGGCCCAGTCGGCAGCTGAGCCCCATTTCCAGAACGTCGCATGCCCAAGACACGGACGGTTTCTTCGTTGTTGAAGCCGCAACCGGAGCCTCTGGAACGTCTTCAGCAGGAGCTTCCTTGTGAGGCGAAGCCGCTGCGACCGAGGCGTCCCCCAACCCAGAGACTGGGGCGAATGGCGGAGGCATCGACGCCAGGGGCACCTCGATGGTGGCCGTGTCCAACGCGGCTGTCGTTGGCGGCGCCTCGTCCTTGGCTGGGCTGGGGGCGTCGGAACTGCTCGCTGAATGTGGCGGCGACGCCGGCCTCGTTGGTTTGGTCTTCGTCTTCCTCGGAGGCGCCTTCACCTCCTTTTCCTTCTTCTTCTTTTTCGATGGAGTCGCCTGGCGGCGCGAGGTGGTTTCCGGAATCTCGTCGTCGTCATCGTGACGCTCGAGGCTTTTACTTGCCTCAAGCTCACGTTGACGCTGCCCACGGGTCTTGCGGAGCAGTGGGGCGACTTCCTCTTCGGACTCGTCGTCGCTGTCGCCCTCGTCGCTCCCGGCATCGCCCTTGGAGGGAGGCGACTCGCCCACGTCCTGGACGGACGAGCTCGAGTTCTCGTCATCCGAAGGCGGGAGCCATCCTTCCACCACTTGGAATAGCTGCAATGAATACAAGATGAAATTAGAATTACCGCGACTGCATAAACTGCGACTGCGAGTGAAGTGAAGTAATTACCGTTGGGGCTGGACGCTTTGCGGTATAGGGGGCGACCCCAGCCTGTGCGTCCAGGTACACCGCCTGGGTGATTTTCTTCAGTGTTGGGATGTAGTCCTCCAGCTTCCACTCGTCGAGGCAGGCCTTCGTCGAGTCTTCCCGGCCCGTGTACTGGTACATGTAGTGCTCGCGCCGAGCGAGCGGGACGAGCCGCCGCCCGAGCCAGCAGTTGTACAGGTTTATCGTCTGGAGGCCTTTCTTCTTCAGGCCGCGGATGGTCTGGAGCATCTCGTCGACGACCATCCGCTGGTCGTTGGGGAGCTTGCCGATTTGGAGACGGCGTGGCTCGGACCGATTGACGGAGTACCGCGGGATCGCCACCTCGCCCTCCGGGGTCGCCTCGGCTACGTAAAACCACGATTTCTTCCAGTCGCTCGCTGCCTTGGCGGGCAGCATCAGGTCGAAGAATGAAGCCTTCGACTTGAGCTGGAAGGTTAGGCCACCCGCGGCTAGCATTGGGCCGCCCGCTTTCTCGCGGCTGATCCGTCCGTGGAACAGATTTGCCATAGGGGGAAGTAGGGCCGGCAGCCCAAGTAGCATTCGCAGAACGCCACAAAGATGGCGAGCTGCTCGATGATGTGGGGACCCAGATCCGAAGGCTGGATCCCGTAATAGGCGCAGAAGCGCCGGAAGAACAAGGAGGTGGGGAACCCTAGCCCCCGTTCAAGATGGCTGGTGAAGCAGATGAACTCTCTCTCTCGCGGATTCGGGGTCGTCTCTCCGGCTGCGGGAATGCGCCAACAGCCGGCTCGCAAGATCCCGGCCTCCTCGAAGGAAGCCAGTTGCGCCCTCGTGCACTTAGATCTACCCCACGGCTCGGTGGAGAGGGCCATGGCAGAGAGATTTGCTGGGGGTCGGGGGATTTCAGGTCGGCTGGATCGCGATGCGAAGGGAGGCGAAAAGTGCGCGCAGTCAGAGGAAATGGTGAGAAGGTGGTTCTCTGATCGCCTGCCATTCCTCTTATATAGCGGTTGTTACCCGCCAAATCAGGGAGCCGTTACTACGCGGTGATTACGCCAAAAGTTACCGTTGGATTACCCCAACGGCTAGTTTGACCACGGTTAACGGTCCAACTTTGGCCACTCGACTCGCCGACCCTCTCACTATGACAGTGTTTTGCCGACTCGACACGCCAGAAGCTGCGACCTGGATGATTGGTTTCTCCTCTGTACGGGAGCCCGCCGACGATTCGACTGGATGTCCACTATGAAGCCGTATACTCCGACTGCCAGCAGCCACCTACGCCTAATCGACGGCGGCCTCGGGGACTACTGATGGGGATATGCCTACCGGGGTATACCCAGCAGGACATTTCCGACTGGCCCAAGAACTGGCGAGTGGGCCTACAAGACGGCGACTGGATTGAAGCCCAGCAAGGAACCAAGCGACTGGAAGCTGAAGGCCCAGGCGAGTAGATAGGCCCAGTCGGATTAGGTTAAACGAGTACCGAAGCTTTAACTGAATCGGTTGAGATATGTAAATCCTAGGGGAGGTGAGCCTATATAAACCTCCCTATAGGGCGAGTAGAGATACGTTCCATCATACACCCAAGCGACTCGCCGCCGAGCTCGCCCATTGTACCACCTCCATAATACAATCTAGCAGGAGTAGGTCTTTACCCTCCGGGGGGCCGAACCTGGGTAAAACACTGTGTCTTTGCCCTCATCTCGCACCGCAGATGGCTGGCCGCCCTTGCCCCTCGTTCTACTACTCGCTGCCGATTGCAGCATCTGCCGTGACCATTCCCACGACAGGCCTCATCAAAAGCGGTCTACTCCAAGTGAATTCGGCGCCACGCTCCGGCTAGGAAATGCCCATCTACAGCGATGTCTGCGAGGAACCGATCGAGCCCGACGTGGGTGGCCGCCACTACACCGTGCAGATGCCCGGGTCTACTGAGGGAGGAGCCCTCGAGCGACAGTAGAGCTAGCATGCTTGGTCCCGTGTTCTCGGGGGATTGGGGCTCCCCTCGCGAGGTTCCTCCATGCCGTCATGGACTGGTGACAGGGTCGAGCCTTGCGCACCCATGGGATCTTCAGGCGGCAGAGTGCCACCACTCCCAGCAACCATCATGGAGTCAGGCTGACCCTCCTCAAAGGAGCGGTCCACTACCTCAGGGCTAGGGGCTGCACGTACCGGCCACGTCAGGGCGCGGGACGAGATTCCCCCGATGGCTCCAGGCGAGAGACGCTCCCAGGCGGGGAGGCGGCTGGAGCTGCCCTCGACACGCTCCATTGTTCCTACAGATCCTGAACCTGGCACCTTCTTCCTCCGCTTCTTCTCATGCCTGCATCAGAGCGGCGGGATGACGAAGCAGGAAAGGAATAGGGAAAAGGGGGAGGAGGGGAGGAGGAAGACCTCACGAGCCCGACTCACCTCCCTGCTTCTGCTCCCACCAGGGACTAGCTGACTCTCTTCACGCCCAGGGGAAGGAAGATGCAGCTCTCGTCGGGTCTCGGGCGCTTCCTGGCCACCCGCACCTGGGTGGAAGCAGCAGCTGCCCCGAGCCCGACGCAGAATGCGCGGCTAGCACCGCCGGCGTAGTCTTGGGCTTTATCCCTAGGGGAATCCTCGGCGTCCTCCTACAAAGACGATACACTGTTGATCATCCTTCCACACCGAACAGGCCGGGAGGACTCGGAACCGCCGCCTGAGTTTGCGTCATCATCCAGCTCGACCAGGGGGCACTCTCCCCTAGCATCAAAGGCGGGAAGGCCTGTGCAAACTGTGTGCACGTCGACATCCATGTACAGGGGACGCATGCCAAGGGGAAGCTCTACCACCGTCTCCATGTCCAGGAGCAGACGCATGAGGATGGACACCGTATCCTCATCACGGAGCCCCTCCGAGAGCCTGACCGCGTCCTGGCAAGGCGACATGGTTCAGATAGAATTCCGGTGCTCCTGAAGAGGGGCAATCTGCTGCCACAGGTACTCCCAGCCAGCATCCACCAGCACTAAGTCATGGGGAAACTCCAACGCCACCCCAAGGATGGATATGGGCAGGAAGTCTCCCTCTTCTTCGGCAAAGAACCCGCCGCCGAAGAGGCAATACTCAGGTGAGAGGACGCGGAGGCGGTCGGAAGGGTCATGCTACACGGTTGAAGGTGGAGCATCTGGATGCAGTAGTGCTCTAGGACGACAATGAGGAAGGGGAGAACGGGGGGGCAAGACATGCAGTGATGGAGTGGGTGAAGATAGGGGCTGCGGGGTGCACCACATGTACCCTCCAACGCCAGTACACGACACCCGCGAGGCTCTCCACTCATTCAAGTTGGTGGCCATCAGCTTCTGGACCTTCTCCAACCCCTCCTCCTTGAGCACAGTCGCTCTCGGCAAGGTCCCGACGCTCGACGCGTAAAAACTTGGTGCAGCAAGGGCGGCGCGGGCTTTCTTGGGAGCCATATCGAATACTATCGGAGCAAGGTCGTGGGTAGAATGGCGGAGGAAGGAGATGAAGTGTGGCAAGTCTTCCCGAGCTCGGGGTTTTATGGGCGGCGTGGCCCCTGAGACCAAAGAGCGGAAGCGGCGGTTCCCGCATCGGACGTGCACCACGCCCTGGATGGGCACATGGAAGATGCGGACGACATCTTCGAGGATCATGCGCTGATGTGACCACCCTTGGGCCCGACGCCAGTTGGTCCCTTGACTTTCACGTCCCTTCGTCAAACGCGAGCAAGACAAGCGACCGGGGGCTATTGTCAGACTATTGGCACTAGGGGTACCCCATCCTGTCGAGTCTCCAGGACCATGAAATGCACCCTCTAGAGGACTCATGAGGAGCGCAGTCCTCAGGAGGGGAGAAGGAGTCCGAACCTTCGGCGGGCGTCAATGCTGACCTCACCGCGGGCTAAAAGCCTTTCGTCGAGGCCTCACGAGGGGGAGCATTCTCAGCCATGAGTGCGCACCACAAGACGACGCGCCAACGGTTAGTCCAAGCGATGACCGGTCTACCTCGGGAAAGCGAGATGCTTCCTCCCTACCTCTTTGCAAACAAAGGAGGGAGTGACGCAGGGCACCTGTAGCGCCTGACATTTCCAATTTACTGCAAGAAGACTAGGGTGACATATCAAAGCAGTAGGATGGCCATCCATCACCTCAGCACTATAGCTAGCCGGCGGCCACGTGAAGACAAGGAGAACCATAGTCCTTTGGGCGGGAATGTGGTGACCCTTCCCGCCTAAGACTGGGAGAAGAGGCCCGTTGCCCCTATATAAGGAGTCCTTCTCCTATCTTAGAACGGGCCGATCCTAGAGATCTAAAAACCTAGACTTTCATCCTCCATTGTACCCTCGCGAAGCATGTAAGAAATACAACAAAGCAGGAGTAGGGGCTTTACCTCCTCACGAGGGTCCCAAACCTGGGTAAAGAAACCCATGTGATCTCTATGTCATGTGGTTACTTTGCTGCCACCACCATCGCCAAGGCTCCTTTGAACTGCGTGTTCAGCCCCCTTTCGAACCAAGGGATCGTTGGAACCTAGTTTCCTTCGCGGGATATATCTCTGACAGATACACCACTAGCATGTTGTAATTAATCATAATTAGGATAACCTATTTGTTATGTGTGGCGAGAGTTCCATAACAAGATGTGCACTACAAGGCTCGTAGGGAGTCGCTTTGTTGAGACAAGAATGAGGACTTCTATAAATAACCACTGTAGTGTCTGGAAGCAGTCACCAAGTAGACCACCGCAATTAAGGGTCTCCCTATGGATATCATAATTATCTTAGTGAATCTCTCTTTGTTACCCCTTCGACCGTGCTGCTAGCTAGCGACGCTAATAGTCAAAATAGCTTCCGACATGCTTCCAAAGACGCCCAAAGGGTTTCACCCTCTTGTTTAGACCCGAAGGCAAATGATAAATCAATGGTTCATAGATCAAACACACATACAATCTAAAGGGAGAGATCAAACACACATCATAGATCAATGGATCATATACACAAGTAATAGATCATCTTTATTTCATTTCATAATAATGCCAGGGTTTCTCCATATCCCCAAGAGCGAAAGGAACTACTCATATATGGAAGAAATCAACAACATCATCATAATCAAACGGATAGATAAAGGTAATGGGATGAATCTAGTGCAAACCACAACTGAATCTGGAATTACAATAAAATCTAGTAAATGGAAGATGGGGGTAGAGATGGTGATGGAGATGCAGCGGTTGATGATGTAGGGATGATGCGATGTCCTCCAATGATACGTGTAGAAGTAAGGATTTTCCATTCTCCAAGTTCCTCCTTCAGATCCCTTTCTGTGTGGTTTTTTGTGGCTGGAGGTTTCTTTGAATGTTGGAACTATGATTCATCTTCGCGAGGGGAAGTATTTGACGAGGCGGTCCAGATGCCGGGTTGTATAGGCGAACAGTACAGGGGATTCTGCTTGTACCACTGGTCGTTACGCGCGCTGGAACCTCCTTGGCGCAAGAAATTCCTCGAGGTGCGAAGACAAATCAATAAAATGACTTTTATCACTTAAAAATATCATATTACAGTGTAATATGATAGTCTTAGTTGATATGTGCATAATAGACTTAGTAAATTGGTATCGTGTTGAAACAAGGACAAAAGGTGAGCGCAAACGCGGAAAATACTAAAACTTATGCAAAAACAAAGATTAAAAATGCTCCAATTTTGGACTCATCAGCATGCTTGTTAGTGGCCTCCATCGTTGTCTTCCTCATCAAAGATGACGATGACTTCCTTCTTTGGCCTCCAATAGCTCTGTCTCTATAGTAGTGTAATTAACTTGTGCATCATCTAGTGTATGGCTGACATACTGAATGACATGTACATATTTTTTTTATTTTCCCTAAAACTTCTCCAATGGCAAAATCACTGGCATCACAAATTAATTCAAATGGTTTTGACCAATCTAGAGGTTGCACAATAGGATCTGAAATTAATGCTTGTTTCAATTGGTGAAATGCTTCAAAACAAGATTCATCAAATTCAAATTTCACATCAGTATTGAGAAGATTTATTATGGGTTTGACAATTTTTGAGAAGTCCTTGATGTATCTTTTGTAGAATCCAGCATGGCCCAAAAAAAACTCCTTATTCCCTTAACATTTATTGGTGGTGGTAACTTTTCAATTACTTTGACTTTTGCTGTATCCACTTATATTTCTACCACTGAGACAAGATGACCCAACATTATCCTTCATTTACCAGGAAATGACATTTTTTCCTAGTTAATATATGGACCAGGTTTTGCTATGAAAATCTATGTAACACTTCATCTAGATTTCTCATACATGAATCAAAATCTTTTCCATACACACTGAAGTCATCCATGGACACTTCCACAATTTTTTCAATGAAATCTAACAAAATGGAAATCATGCAACTTTGAAATGTGATAGGAGCATTGCACAAGCCAAAGGCCAATCTGTTGTATGTGAATGTCTCATAAGGGCATGTGAAGGTTGTCTTGTCCTAATCAACTGGGTGAATAGGAATTTGCAGAAAACCTGGATAGCAGTCAAGATAATAATAATATTTCTATCTAGCTAGTCTCAACATTCGGTCAATTAAAGGTAAAAGAAAATGACCCTTCCTAGTTTTTTTAGGGTTGAAAGCTCATATATTGATCACATCATAATCTGTTACAACATTTTGATTACATAAAGCTAATACAATAGCTGGAATAGGATCCAACCAAACATTGCTATCTCTAGATTGTGATGCTACTTTTGCTAAATTGTGGGCAACTACATTGAACTTTCTGTCAATTTTCACAACAAAACATCTAGGAGTGAGATATCTCTATTTTGATATGTCCCTGTAGATGCTCCAGGATCCTTTTGATGACTGCAAGTGCACAAATAGTTTGTAGCTAGTTTCGAAATAAAGATATTGGTCCCATAGGGAGCAGGAGTCTGAAGTCTAAGAATTCTTGAAATAAATACTAAAAGTAGAAATGCTAAATAAAGTTCTAAGTAACAAGATAAAATGCGAGTATTATGTAAAAGGGTGTTTTGGGGTTTTTGGTATGAGAGAACAATGAGTAAAGTAAATAAAACTGAATACATAAAGTAAGTATCGTGTGTGTAAAAGAGATTTGAAACTTCAGTGGGGAAAAGCGTTCTCAGGGATTAGCAGATACACCACTAGTATTATAGAGGGCTAAGGTAAAGATTATTATCATGAACATTCTCAACTACGTATGGGTGGGAGGAACTCTGTATTTGGACAATGAGGCAACAACCACTGATCAAATCATCCTCATAACCACATCATACAGCAATCAACATCAATTGAATTATAGCGCTATGAAGGGACATAATCACGCATGACGTATCCCATGTCATGGATAGTGTTTTGTGAGTTTCCTCGATTCCCAAGTTGATACATAAGGGGTGTCAACAACTTTATAGTCACCGTAAGTGCTAACATCCCTCCGTCTACCAACAAGTAGTTCGCTACATCAAGTCCCCACAAGAGGAAAATATTGAGAGGTCGACTTCTCCCAACATCAAGATGTAGACAATCTAACACATGGTCATAGCGATAAACTTTATCTTATTTCAATCTCATACTAGGGTTTCTCCATCTCTCCAAGGACTAATGATCTACTCAGACATGGAGGCAATCAACATCATGGAAAAAGTAGTGGAATCTATCATAGATGAATAGTACTTGTATAAATCCACAACGAGTATGGAAGTTACAACAAGATCTAGACAAGATGTAGATGGGATGAATGGAGATGGTGGTGATGCAGCGGTTGAGGATGAAGATCGATGCCTTAGCCTCCCGGATCTGTGTAAGGCGAAGATGGATCCTTGGTGGATGAGTTCCCTCTCCAGATGCCTTCCGGAGGTTAGGTTTTGGCGATTTCTGGGTGTTCTGTATGTCTCCTCTCCGATCCAGTTGCATGGGGTGAAACTATTTGAGGATGCATTGTCGGCGCCAACTATATGGCGGGAACTATACGGCCGGAATATTTCCTCTCGCCGTATAGTTGGTCGTTAACCCTTCTATACCCTCCAATTGCTTTGGATTTTGTTCTGGTGTTATTAATATTTCCCAAATAAGCAATTTACATAGTTTTTGTCTCCTTTTCACTCCAATATAACTAGTCCAAGAATTGTGTCCATCAGATCCATCATTTGTCCTGATCCTGGGGAAAATAAACATAAAAAGTGCGTGCAAACACTGTAAAATACCAAAATCCTACTACTACTACAATGCAAAATAATAATCTAAAACATGATGCAAATATGCACTCATCACCTTTGTTTAGTTTTCGATAATCAGTGCACGTCCTCCATCTAGTAGCTAGTCTTGTAGTGGTGAGGTGCCCCTGCTCATTTTCTACTACTGTGAACCCTCCTTTCTTTTGCACAATGTGGATAGGACTGGCCCACTCACTGTCTGAGATAGGATATATCATTCTAGCAAATAGCAGATTGAGTATTTACTTTCTCACCACTTCCTGCAATTGTGGATTCAACCTCCTTTGTGACTCTCTAGATGGCGTATTGTCTTCTTCTAGATGAATTCTATGTAAATAGACTGATGCAGCCCAACATATGTCAATCACCATTGGTACATATCATGCTACGCCAATCATTCCTACAAAGGGAATTCCTTCCATTTCTTTCCTCTCTTTGGCCATCAGTTGAATGGGATCCTAGTTGAGCCAAGTGCCTATTGTATGACTAGGATTATGACCATGATACCAAGAGGAGATAAGGATGCCCCAGGATCCAAGACCCTCAAGCAAGAATCATGGAAGATAAGACGAAAGAAGCAGCAACTCCAGGACCGGAGTCTCCGCCGTGTACACGACAGATTCTCCACGCGTCAACCCTGGAGGTTCCGACGCACCTACCTTAGATTCTCTGGCCCTACCCTCAAGGACCATGTGACACCTTGCAGAACCCTGGCTCGGACACCACCTGGACACAACCCGGAGTCTCTAGCCTACCTGCTCTCCAACGAAGTCTCCGACCCAACCACACTAGAGTGTTAGATTAACCCGGATTGTCCGTCCTGCACAATGGGCATGCGAGCTCTAAGCTGGGACTCACCCAAGTAACGCCATCGTCCAACATGTCCTATTTATGCCTAGAATACCCCTGTTTAAGTGGATGTCCTATAAATAAGCCCCCACCTCCTCCTAGAAACCCTAGAGATGAATTGAGTTGAGACTATTGGCATGAGCCTAAGAACCCTATATTTATAACCTCTCCAACTGGGCACTCTCTGCGTTAAAATAACAATGTAGCATAAGTGAACAAGAGATGAGGTATCCCCGGTGCTCAACAAATATTAATAGGGTTTACCCCTTAGAAATAATCTCTGATTGCAACAAGGCAGATAGTCCATCAACAATAAATAGAAAATAAGAAAGGGGACAATAGATCACCTTGCCGTAGGCCCCTTGTAGGGGAGAACGCTTCTAGAAGGTCTCCATTAACTTTCATAGAGTACCTCAGCATGGTCACTTATGCATATAAAATGAATACATGAACTTTGTAGTTTATGGATACATATGCCCACATATTTGCAACATATATATAATGTTATATCCATGCTTTATATTGATTTTTAGGGATTTACCAATGATCTCCTTTATTTTGATTATAACTCTAGAGGACAAGAAGACCGTGATTTTTATCTTTTTGGGACCTAAACGAAGTCAAACGCCTCTAGGACTCTGGGAAAGTTAATATTTTGCAAAGAGCAAGAACCTGGAGCACTTGAACCTCACCAGAAAGGACAAGAAGCCCAAAATAGGTATGGTGGTGCAGCCCACCCCGTCGCACGCGCCACCTAGCCTCTTTTGGCCTTCGGTTTTCCAATTCGCCTCAATCTTTCGCCCATAGACTCGTCTTGACCGAAAAACACCTATATAAAGGTCCCCCGACGCAATCTTAGAACACACCAAGGTGGATATCACAAACACATAAATAGAGAGTCTATAGGCCACCACTAATGGAGATCGGAGGGGGGAACCGCTACCATCCCAAAAATCATGGCTTAAAAAGTTGCATATCATTCATGCATCCTTATGCATTTGGGTTATTTCAAACAAGGTTTCAAATAAGAAGCCATTTTGTTTTACCTATTATTTCATGTAAGAAAGGCAATGGCTTTATTTCTACTTCCAAAATGTGAGAATACTTTGATTCAACCAGAAAGGTGTAAAAAATGATTTCAAACCTTGCTCAAAGTTTTCAAAACAAGAATCTAAATTAAAACCACTTATATGCCTATTATAAATATTTAAATAAGGCATGGTTTTATTTTACTTTCAATAGGACAAAGTATTTTTGAGTAAACAGCAATGTTTTATACACAAATATGTGCATAGGTCACTTTACAAAAATCCAGAAAAGTTTTGAATTAAAACTCACTTGATTCCAGCCCAACTGCAGAAACGGCCGAAACAACAGCCCACCCAGGTTTCCCTCTCCCCTCTGTTTCTCACCCACTCTCGCACCCCTCTCACTGAGGCCTTGGCCCCACACGCCAAGTCATCATCATCCCCAAATCTCGCCGCGACCAGCTCCGCCGCGGCCGTTTCTTCCTGTTGATTCCGTGCTTGATTCCGCACCCCGGCTACTTAATCCCCTCCTCCTTCCGCTCATTTCCCCTCAAGACACACCCACAAAGAGCCACCAGGTTGCCCATGTTCGAGCTTAGTCCGCCGCGGTACCGAGCCTCTCCGGCGGCCAATTCCGGTGAGGACTCCCCACCCCTTACCTCCTGGTCTTGCTGTCGTGTTCGCCATACCTCCACGCGTCTAACCCAGCTCACGGTTTCCCTTCTGGTGACCTATAACTTCTTCATCGTCAACGAAAGCGCGTGCCCAACGAAGTGCTTTACTCCGATGAGCACATATCGTAAACCTAGCCTTCCCCTTCCTCTCTGGTTCACGCTCGCACACTCACAGATCGAGTGCGTGTCTAACGCCACACTCCATTTTCTTTCCCGTGCCTTGTAGCACCGCCAACATCGACACCCGAGCGCACCCGGATCCGCCCTCACCTCCGACGAGGAATTCCCGACGGACCTGCACGCCCGCGTCTCCACCACGTTGACCATCGACACCACCTCGTCTCCGCGCTTCGGCAACGACCCAAGCCTACCCCACTTAACCCCTAGCGCCACCAGTTCACCGCCGGCAGGAGCGTCGCCGCCGCTCTAGCCATTCGCGCTGCCACCTTTTGGTCAAATGAATCAGTGTCGTTAGATCTAGATCCAGGGGACCAGATTAGGTCATTTACCGAAGTGGTACAGATCGATCTGGCCCATACGTTTTAAATTAGATCCTGGGGCTTATTGATCGATCCAGCCGAAACGGTATAGACCAATCAGATGCATCCACGTGTCTGGGAATTTGTTTTAAAATCTGTTTTTGAATCTATTAGTTATTTAAACTTGTAAATTCAATAACTTTTGTTCTGTTTATCCAAAAAATACAAATAATATATCATTGGAATCACAAAAATAAATCCTACACATCTGTGGGCTTGGTTTTATATTTTGCCTCTGTTAAAATAGAATTTTATGTAGAGACATTTGTAGGCTTATTTTGTGTATAAAAAATATTTAGAAAATGTTTTTAAAGCCAATTTAAGTTTATTTAGTCTCTAAATGTTTATTTAGTGATTCAGTACTGTTTTACTTGTCTTGTTTAGTTTAGAAAAATCATCACATGGCATTTGCATGCATTCATATATTTTTTCTTGATTTGTTTGGATTATAAATTTGGTGCTATCGTTTTATGTGTAGATTTTGGTGCTAGTGGTGATTGTGATTGTGAGGATTGTTGCTACTCCCCCAAATACCAAGGCAAGTGGTGCTTCATACTTTGTCCCAATATGTTGACTATGCATTAGTGATATTTTGTATAGGGCTTGCATGATGTTTTTGCTAAGTATCTATATGCTATGCTTGGGAAATCCTAGTAGTTGTAGACTTGTTAGAATTTTCTCTAAGTTAAGATACTTGCTATATTGCCATGCTTAGCCTAGCTAGTAGAAACAAGGGTAGATTATTTACATGCTATGGAAAATGTTGCTAAGTCTTTGACTTGAGTTTTGCTTAATAAAATAACTAACTGAATGAATCACCTGGGTGGAATGGTATGTTTGGGTTATGTTGAGTGGTTACACAAGGCACATATCTATGGTCTACCTTGTGTATCACACTTGTTGAAAGCCACCCAGGAACAAAGGGATTTGAGATGCCATATGTTAAGAAGCTTCTAGTGCAGCCACATGGCAATATGGGCTCTGCCTAGATCATATAGTTGCAATAACTTAGCCAAATGGACAGTTGGTGGTAGGGGGTGATAGGTTTGGGAACGCGTCCATTTTGGTCTAAGGGAAGGCTTCTGAAAGGTATTGTATCAATGCATGTCGAGTCTTGTGGGGAAAGTGCACTACCTCTCGAAAAGGAAGAATCTAAGTACTTAGCCGTGTCCCCGGCAATGGACAATTTGAGCATCAAGACATGGAAGCTATCAATAATCTCCTCGTCCCAAATTCCAAGTTAAAAACTTGTGGTTGAACAAGGGCAAAGATTCACCAATGTCTATTGGTGGTTTCTTGGGAGTTTTGTTTTGTCAAACAAAAACTTAGTGTTTTCAACTGATAGGTAAAACCTATTTTCAGCAAAGCAAGCCTAAGCTACACTTAGCCAAATTCATGTAGAAGCTAGAAACTATTATTCTACTAAGGTATCACTCGCCAATACTATTCCAATGTATTGACCCACTGTGGCTGTAACTTGTAATGTTGCAGGTTACTCTGATGAGGATTAGGGTTATGAGTCTACACTCAACATGCTTGCCTGTGGCACATGAAGATGAAGACTTTACTTTATTTTGTTAATCTGAACTCTTGTACTAGCCTATGGCTATGGAGTTGTAAAAGACTATGTTATCTCTGGAATGACGATGTAATAATGACCTTTTTTTCTGTGTACTTCATCTTAAACTGTGGATTCTAGCATTGATCCAGGGACTAGCATTGTAATCACAGGGACCTTTACCTTTATAAAGGTGGGGTCTTACAGATGGTATCAGAGCACTATTTGCATGTAGGATTATGACCCTAGGTTGGATTATACTAAGAAACCACTAAGGTAAATTTCAACGCTTTGAAAAATCCACACTTGTCTTTTCTTCTCGTAAACTTTTCTAATCTTCTGTCTCATCTCTATTTGTAGATGAAATCCATCAACGAAGCCATTAGGAAGGGACCACTCATGATCATGACTTTGGAATGTGAGACTGAATTTCCCAAGGCCCTCAAGAACCTTATGGTTACCATGGGAATACATGGTGCAACTGTGTACAAGGGATTCCCTGTGATGGATGAAGGAGAAGAGTATTGGTGGGTGCAAATTCACTTGTACAAAAACAAGGAAGACAACCACAAGGAGTCAGGATTCTGCATGATCACCAACTCTGAAATGCACACAACATTCTTTGACTCTGCAAGAAATGCAGCTTGGAATGCCATCAAGGAGCTTGGTGATAGACTCAAGTGTAGAATGCTCAATACTCAAAATGACCTTAGAGAAGAGAAGAAGCATACCCAAGACTTAGAGACTACCAATCAACAACTAAGGGGAGACATCATAGACTTAATATGGGAGTCTTGTGAACAAGATAGACAGATTGCCACAAAGGATGCCCTGATAGCTATTTTGTCTAGTGAGTGAGAATTGTAACGTACTCCGTTAGTTGGACCACCACACTTGTCGTTTTACTTCAAAAATTTGTCTAAATTATGTTGAACCTTGGTGTTTGTAATGGATTTGTGTATGCCATGACTTGTGTGTTTGTTGCTAAAGATGTGCTTTTGTTATTTTTGTCTTGTGAATTTTCTCTACTTGTGTTGATTCTAACTTTATCTATCTTATAAAAATAGATGCCTAACATTGTTACCAGCACTGACGAGGAGTTCAAGGGAACTCGTTTTGGTACTCGTCTCATTGAGCTTACTAGTGTGCTCAACCTTCCACTTCCTAGCATCATGACACTTGAGCTCACCAAGTTTGAGAGGAAGGACCTATGGGGCTTTAGAGTCACACAGCCGGGATGCCAGGCAGAGCCACCCACGGAGGCTATCACCTTCAAGCTGATGCATGATGATAAGGAGAGAGGCTTAGATGTAGTCATGCAGGAGTTACTTGGACGCCTGGTTGGGAGGCACTCCACCGAGCTTAGAGGTCTCTACTTTCACCCGTTCGGGAGACGCGACGAGGAGGGTGAGGCTATAGAGTACGATGATGCTACTAGAGAGACGATGGAGCCGATTCGTCTGTACCCTCAGGACCTAGAGGGTCTTCTTAGACACCTTGACACTGATAGGACCAATGTCATGCTTAGCAATGACGAGCTCTGGGTTCAGCTGTGGGAGAAGGACAAGCTCTTTGCGGAGCAAGACGAAATTGTCAAAGAGATGGAGGCCAGATTTGAAAGCCAGGACAAGAAGTTCAAGAGCCAGGAAAAATAGTCCAAGACAGGAACAAGAAGATCAGGGAGATGAAGGAGGAGTTAGAGGCCAAGGACTTCGAGCTTGAGCACCAGCAGGGAGTGACCACTAGTGTTGATGAGTACAAGACCGCCATGGAGAATGCAGGTCTTACCCTTGTTGATGTGGATTTCGATGTGGAGGAGTAGTGTAGACTACTCGACTATCTTTCATCTACCATACTTTGATTATTGAGTTGCAATGACCATCCAACATGTGGATGGCTTGCTATGGTGTGTTTGCATTTTTTTAAACCTGTTGTTATGTCATTCAAACCTTATGTTATTTTGAGCTTGGTTATTGAGATTGTTTTTATGTGGTGTATTGTGCATGTTAAGCATCTATGGGTATCTTATTCTTATCCTTATTGAAACCATAGATGCCTCCCCGTCGTGCCAACCCCAACCAAAACAACAATAACAACATCACTCCCTAGATGCAGCAGTTGATGACAGCACAAGCTCAACTGATGCAGATGATGATGCACTTCATGCAAAACTAGAATCAGAATAACAATAACAACAACAATAACAACAACAACAACAATCAGAATAATCCTCCGGGATTTGACATGCTCACCAGATTTCTAAGACTAAGGCCTGCAAAGTTCTCCGGAACCACTGATTCCATGATAGCCAATGACTGGTTACGCTCAGTGAACAAGGACTTAGTGACTGTTGGATGAACCGACGAGTAAAAGGTCAGATTCGCAGCACATCTGCTTGAAGGGCCAGCAGCAACATGGTGGGATAACTTCCAGATCACCACTCCTCTTGAGGACGTGACATGGGCTATCTTTGAGGATGGATTCCGTACATCACATATCATCCGGAGTGATGAATTTGAAGAATAAGGAGTTCCACAATCTTAAGCAGCATCACCATAGTGTGGCTGAGTACATTGAGGAATTCAACAATCTGGCGCGCTATGCACCGGATGAAGTTGATACTGATGCAAAGAGGAAGGAGAAATTCCTCGAAGGACTAAATGATGAGTTGAACCTGCAGCTGTATGTTGCCTATGTTACAACCTATCAATCACTTTGTGACAAGGCTACCATCTTGGAAAACAAGATGAAACAGGTTGAGAGTAGAAAGAGGAAGCACAACTTTGATAAGCACAGCTCGGGATCGTCTCACAAGCGCTCCCATCATGATGATAGTGGGAGTTCTGGATCCCACAAACATGGGAAGTACAACAACCACCATAGCCACAACCATCACCATGATAACAAGCATCATCGCAGTCATGACAATGACAAGTATAAGAATCACAAGGGTGGACACAAGAGCCACCACAGTGCAAGTGGAAGTGGAAGTCAGCCTGTAAAGGAAGATCTCAGTCAGGTTGAATGTTTCAAGTGTAAGAAGATGGGGCACTATGCTAATGAGTGCCCAGAAAAGAAAGTTGAAGGTGCCAAAAAGCCCAACCCCTTCCAAAAGGGACAAGTGAACCACATCAATGTGGAAGAAATATATGAAGAGTCTGATGCTGTGGCTGGTAAGTTCAAACTCAATTCTGTTCCAACACTTGTTTTTTTATACTGGCTCATCGCATTCATTCATATCAAGAGCATTTGTTATAAAAATGGACTTCCAGTTGAAACTATTGGGTGTCCTATAAAAGTAAGCTCTCCTGGTGGAGAAATGATAGTGAACTCGGGATGTCATGATCGAGTGATAGAATTTGGGAAGTATAAGTTTCCCGTTAGTTTGATAATCCTAGATTCCCAAGGATTGGGTGTTATTTTGGGAATGGATTGGATGACTAAGTACGAAGGAGTACTAGATTGTGCCAATCGTGCTGTCACACTCACAACCCCAGATAAGAAATGGATTAGATTCAAGTCTAACTTTGAACCAAAAGGGAGTAAGCTAAATTCTCTTAAGGGGGTTAGCATAGACAGTGTGCTAATTGTGAGAGAGTACTCGGACGTATTTCCGGAGGAATTACCTAGAATGCCACCAGATAGAGATGTTGAGTTTCTGGTAGACTTGCTGCCAGGATTAGGACCAATTGCAAAGAGACCTTACAAGATGTCAGTTGATGAGTTGAAAGAACTCAAGAAACAGCTTGGGGAACAGTTGCAGAAAGGATTTATTCAACCAAGTTCTTCATCTTGGGGTGCACCAGTTTTGTTTGTTGAAAAGAAAGATAGAAGTCAAAGGTTATGCATAGATTACCGTTCACTCAATGAGGTAACTATCAAGAATAAATATCCTTTGCCAAGAATCAATTATTTGTTTGATCAGTTAGAAGGAGCCCAGTTTTTCTCAAAGATTGATCTTTGATCAGGCTACTTTTAGCTAAAGATAAGGGAACAAGACATACCTAAGACTGCTTTCACCACTAGGTATGTATTGTATGACTACACCGTGATGCCATTTGGTTTGACAAATGCACCAGCCTACTTCATGAATATGATGAACAAGGTGTTCATGGAATTTCTTGATAATTTTGTTGTCGTATTCATCGATGACATTTTGATCTACTCCAAGAGCAAAGAGGAGCATGAAGAGCATTTGCGTTTGATACTTGAAAAGCTTAGAGAGTATAAACTGTATGCCAAATTCAGCAAGTGTGAATTCTGGCTGAATGAAGTTGGATTTCTCGGACATATTTTGTCGGGAGATGGTGTAGCAGTAGATCCCGCAAAAGTGTCAGCTGTAACTGAGTGGGAATCTCCTAAGTCAGTGAAAGAAGTGCGTAGTTTCCTTGGCTTGGCAGGATACTATAGAAGGTTC
This sequence comes from Avena sativa, assembly GCA_916181665.1. Lineage (NCBI taxonomy): Eukaryota > Viridiplantae > Streptophyta > Magnoliopsida > Poales > Poaceae > Avena > Avena sativa. The sequence continues at coordinate 175,889,218 of OV702284.1, read as the reverse complement.
ATTGAGAATTTCTCAAAGGTAGCTAAGCCAATGACGGAGTTACTTCAGAAAGACAAGAAATTTGATTAGACTGAAGGATGTGAACTCAGTTTCCAAGAGTTGAATAAAATACTAGTGATAGCACCAGTCTTATGTCTGCCAGATTTGGAGAAAGATTTCCAAGTATATTGTGATGCATCTCACCAGGGATTAGGTGCAGTTTTGATGCAAGAAGGGAAAGTTGTGGCTTATGCCTCGAGACAACTCAAAACTCATGAAGTGAATTATCCTACTCATGATTTGAAGTTAGCCTATGTTGTCCATGCACTCAAAATATGGAGACATTATCTTTTGGGAAAACGATGTGAAGTGTTCACAGATCATAAAAGTTTGAAGTATATCTTCACTCAGAAAGAAATCAACATGAGACAAAGAAGATGGCTAGAACTCATCAAGGACTATGACTTGAGTTTGCAATACCATCCCGGTAAAGCAAATGTTGTAGCGGATGCATTAAGCCGTAAGGTTTATGTGAATGGCCTTACTAAGGGAGAATTGCCAGATGATCTGTGTACCCAATTCAAAGATCTAAGATTGGAGATAGTGCCTGAAGGACATCTGATGTCATTGGATGTTCAACCCACCATGTTGGAAAAAATCAAGGAAGCCCAAATGATGGACAAGGAAATTTAAGAGATTAAGGGAGAAATTAGCAAAAGGAAAGCCAAAGGATTCCATGAAGACGAACAGGGTACTATATGGTATGGAAAACGTATCTGCATTCCGCAAGATCCGGAGCTTCGGAAAATGATTTTACAAGAAGCACACAACTCACCATATTCCATTCATCCGGGTAACACCAAAATGTACATGGATGTGAAGGAAAGATTTTGGTGGAATAATCTCAAGAAGGACATCGCCGAACATATTGCTTTGTGTGATGTATGTAGTAGAGTGAAAGCGGAACATCAGAAACCAGCAGGATTGTTACAACCACTACCTATTCCTGATTGGAAGTGGGACAAGATTGGCATGGATTTCATCACCTGACTGCCAAGGACTAGATCAGGATATGATTCTATTTGGGTCGTGGTAGATCGCCTAACTAAAGTGGCTCATTTCATACCAGTGAAGAAAACCTATACAAGTGCTAAGTCAGCCAAGATTTATATGAATAGAATTGTGTGTCTGCATGGGGTACCCAAGTGTATTGTGTCGGATAGTGGAACTCAATTCACTTCACATTTTTGGAGGCAACTGCATGAGTCATTGGGAACGAGATTAGAATTCAGCACTACTTTTCATCCCCAGACTAATGGACAAACGGAAAGGAACAACCAGATTCTAGAAGATATGTTGAGGGCATGTGCCCTAGACTATGGTGCTAGTTGGGATGAAAGTCTGCCTTACGCAGAATTCTCTTACAACAACAGCTATCAAGCCAGTATTCAGATGGCACCATTTGAATTTCTCTATGGAAGGAAGTGTACTACACCATTGCTATGGAGTGGTGTTGGAGAAAGAAACTTGTTCGGGCCAGAACTAATCAAAGAAGCTGAAGAGAAAGTCAAGTTGGTAAAGGACAGATTGAAGATAGCACAGTCCCGGCAAAAGAGCTACGCAGATCCAAAGCGTAGGGAAGTCACCTATGAGGTGGGTGATAGAGCCTATCTTAGAGTATCACCACTTCGTGGAGTGAAGAGATTTGGAGTCAAAGGAAAATCGGTACCAAGATATGTTGGACCATTCAAAATTTTGAGTTGCAAAGGAGAAGTGGCTTAAGAGATTGAGTTGCCTGAATCACTGTCTACCGTTCACAATGTGTTTCACGTGAGTCAGTTGAAGAAATTCCATCCGGAGATGGAAGAGACTTCTTTGAAGGATACTATACCTTTGGAAGAGGTCCAGTTGGAAAGTGATCTCACTTATGAAGAGAAACCCATCAAGATACTTGAGACTGCAGAAAGAGTTACTCGGACTAAGACTATCAAGTTTTGCAAAGTTCAGTGGAACCACCATTCCAAAGAGGAAGCAACTTGGGAGAGATAAGATGATCTTCGGAAATACCACCCTCACCTATTTGCTAGCCAATCTGAATCTCGAGGGCGAGATTCACCTTAAGAGGGTTAGATTTGTAACATCCCAAAAATCATGGCTTAAAAAATTTGCATATCATTCATGCATCATTATGCATTTGGGTTATTTCAAACAAGGTTTCAAATAAGAAGCCATTTTGTTTTACCTATTATTTCATGTAAGAAAGGCAATGGCTTTATTTCTACTTCCAAAATATGAGAATACTTTGATTCAACCAGAAAGGTGTAAAAAATGATTTCAAAGCTGGCTCAAAGTTTTCAAAACAAGAATCTAAATTAAAACCACTTATATGCCTATTATAAATATTTAAATAAGGCATGGTTTTATTTTACTTTCAATGGGCCAAAGTATTTTTTGAGTAAACATCAATGTTTTATACACAAATATGTGCATAGGTCACTTTACAAACATCCAAAAAGTTTTGAATTCAAACTCATTTGAATAACATTTGAAAATGGATTCAGAAAATCAAATAAGAAATAGAAAAGGAGAAAAGAAATGGAAAAGGGACAGCGCCACCATTCTAGCCCAATAGCAGAAATGGCCCAAACACCAGCCCACTCGGGTTTCCCTCTCCCTCTGTTTCTCACCCACTCTCGCACCACCCCCTCACTGATGCCTTGGCCCCACACGCCAAGTCATCGCCGTCCCCAAATCTCGCTCGCGGCCAGCTCCATCGTAGCTGTTTCTTCCCGTTGATTCCGTGCTTGATTACGAGTTACTGCAGGCGTAGTTCCTTCTCTCGCCTCGGCTACTTAATCCCCTCCTGCTTCCGCTCATTTCCCCTCAAGCCACACCCACAAAGATCCACCAGGCTGCCCACGTTCGAGCTCACTCTGCCACGGTACCGAGCCTCTCCGGCGGCCAATTCCGGTGAGAACTCCCCACCCCTTGCCTCCTGGTCTTGCTGTCGTGTTCGCCATACCTCCGCGCGTCTAACCCAGCTCACGGTTTCCCTTCTGGTGACCTACAACTTCGTCATCGTCAACGACAGCGCGTGCACGACGAAGTGCTTTACTCCGACGACCACATACGGTAAACCTTGCCTTCCCCTTCCTCGCTGGTTCACGCTCGCACACTCGCAGCTTCAGTGCGCGTCTAACACCTCCCTCCATTTTCTTTCCCGTGCCTTGTAGCGCCACCAACATCGACACCCGAGCGCACCCGGATCCGCCCTCACCTCCGACGAGGAATTCCCGACGGACCTACACGCCCGCGTCTCCACCACGTTGACCATCGACACCACCTCATCTCCGCACTTCGGTAACGACCCAATCCTACCCCACTTAACCCCTAGCGCCGCCAGTTCACCGCTGGCAGGAGCGTCGCCGCCGCTCTAGCCATTCGCGCTGCCACCTTTTGGTCAAATGAATCAGTGCAGTTAGATCTAGATCCAGGGGACCAGATTAGGTCATTTACCGAAGCGGTACAGATCGATCTGGCCCATACGTTTTAAATTAGATCCTGGGGCTTATTGATCGATCCAGCCGAAACGGTATAGACCAATCAGATGCATCCACGTGTCTGGGAATTGTTTTAAAATCTGTTTTTGAATCTATTAGTTATTTAAACTTGTAAATTCAATAACTTTTGTTCTGTTTATCCAAAAAATACAAATAATATATCATTGGAATCACAAAAATAAATCCTACACATCTGTGGGCTTGGTTTTATATTTTGCCTCTGTTAAAATAGAATTTTATGTAGAGACATTTGTAGGCTTATTTTGTGTATAAAAAATATTTAGAAAATGTTTTTAAAGCCAATTTAAGTTTATTTAGTCTCTAAATGTTTATTTAGTGATTCAGTACTGTTTTACTTGTCTTGTTTAGTTTAGAAAAATCATCACATGGCATTTGCATGCATTCATATATTTTTTCTTGATTTGTTTGGATTATAAATTTGGTGCTATCGTTTTATGTGTAGATTTTGGTGCTAGTGGTGATTGTGATTGTGAGGATTGTTGCTACTCCCCCAAATACCAAGGCAAGTGGTGCTTCATACTTTGTCCCAATATGTTGACTATGCATTAGTGATATTTTGTATAGGGCTTGCATGATGTTTTTGCTAAGTATCTATATGCTATGCTTGGGAAATCCTAGTAGTTGTAGACTTGTTAGAATTTTCTCTAAGTTAAGATACTTGCTATATTGACATGCTTAGCCTAGCTAGTAGAAACAAGGGTGGATTATTTACATGCTATGGAAAATGTTGCTAAGTCTTTGACTTGAGTTTTGCTTAATAAAACAACTAACTGAATGAATCACCTGGGTGGAATGGTATGTTTGGGTTATGTTGAGTGGTTACACAAGGCACATATCTATGGTCTACCTTGTGTATCACACTTGTGGAAAGCCACCCAGGAACAAAGGGATTTGAGATGCCATATGTTAAGAAACTTCTAGTGCAGCCACATGGCAATATGGGCTCTCCCTAGATCATATAGTTGCAATAACTTAGCCAAATGGACAGTTGGTGGTAGGGGTGATAGGTTTGGGAACGCGTCCATTTTGGTCTAAGGGAAGGCTTCTGAAAGGTATTGTATCAATGCATGTCGAGTCTTGTGGGGAAAGTGCACTACCTCTCGAAAAGGAAGAATCTAAGTACTTAGCCGTGTCCCCGGCAATGGACAATTTGAGCATCAAGACATGGAACCTATCAATAATCTCCTCGTCCCAAATTCCAAGTTAAAAACTTGTGGTTGAACAAGGGCAAAGATTCACCAATGTCTATTGGTGGTTTCTTGGGAGTTTTGTTTTGTCAAACAAAAACTTAGTGTTTTCAACTAATAGGTAAATCCTATTTTGAGCAAAGCAAGCCTAAGCTACACTTATCCAAATTCATGTAGAAGCTAGAAACTATTATTCTACTAAGGTATCACTCGCCAATACTATTCCAATGTATTGACCCACTGTGGCTGTAACTTGTAATGTTGCAGGTTACTCTGATGACGATTAGGGTTATGAGTCTACACTCAACATGCTTGCCTGTGGCACATGAAGATGAAGACTTTACTTTATTTTGTTAAGATGAACTCTTGTACTAGCCTATGGCTATGGAGTTGTAAAAGACTATGTTATCTCTGGAATGACGATGTAATAATGACCTTTGTTTCTGTGTACTTCATCTTAAACTGTGGATTCTAGCATTGATCCAGGGACTAGCATTGTAATCACAGGGACCTTTACCTTTATAAAGGTGGGGTCTTACACTCTCCCACGGCCAACAACATGGGGTGATAAGCTTGATGAGATCTTGACAACTTGGAGACGAGACACCGACTCCAAGGACTTGTACAACTTGAACGCACGAGGCAAAATCCTAGAGGTGGGGGATAATTGGTGCTCCTTGTCAAGGAGCATGAGACTAGCAATTGTGGGGTGTCTTCAATTACAATTATCCATGTATGGGGTTTACAATAGAGAGTGGGGGCTATTTATAGGCCAGCCACATAAACAGGGGTAGTTTGGGCATGAAAAGGTAAAGTCTAGGCGAAATAAGGGGTTACATAGGACAAGACCGAAAGTTGACTTGAATCTGGGGTTTTTCGGCGAGAGGTCCGGTGCAAGAGTTGGTGCTAGAACCGGAAAGCCTTACAGAACATGTTGTCGGTCGCTGCCGGTCTGTTCCGGTCATTGCTGAGAGTTCCGGCTCTAGGGCCGGTTCGCCGGGCCTGGCACCGGTTTGTCCTAGAGCGACTTCTCGTGCTGCCTTTGGTCCCTCCCTTGGTGATGCTTCATTGGTTTCATAGCTGAGGATGCACAAAGTATGGACATGAAGTATCAATCCATCCAAGGGTGTATCAAAATCACACGAGGAGAGGAGCGAGTTAACCTTATCTTGTAGGAGCTTGGCTCGAGCGCGGGTCATTGGTCCACTTGGGGGACTAGTAGGCGGGGATGTAGAAGCATTGATACGTCCAAAACGTATCTACTTTCTCGAACACTTTGCTATTTTTTCTTCTCTAAACTTGTGTGATTTGGATACAACTAACACGGACTGACGCTGTTTTCAGCAAAATTACCTAGGTGTCTTGTTTTTGTGCAGAAAATGAACTATTAGGAAAAATTCCAGAAAATATGCCAAAAACTATTTCTCACCAGAAGATCCACAGAGCCAGAAGGGGAGACAGAGAGGAGGCCTGGGGGGCCCAGACCCACGCCAGGAGCGGGCCCACCTGACCCCGCGCCTGGGGGAGGTCTAGCCACCCCAGGCAGCTCCTCGGCCTCCCTCCGCGCCTACAAGTTGCCTTCTGACCTAAAAACTCAGGAGGGTCGATAGTTTTCCAGAAAGAGTTCTGCTCCGCCGCCGCCACCAGAAACCAAGATTCGGATCCAGAAACTCCGTTCTGGCACCCTGTCAGGACGGGGAATTTGGAGAGGATCATCGCCATCATCATCACTGTCACATCCCAAAATTTTCCAAATTTTGAAATGTGAAAAATAAATAAACAAAATAAATAATTGTTGAAATTTAGGGTGAAAAGAAACTTTTGTTTCTAAAAGGAAACATTAAAACCCATCTTGAACAAACTTTGTATAAAACTTGAGTCCAACTAAATTCAAAACAAGTGAAATGCATTCTTCATAAATGCATCTTGAAATTTAAACACTTGGAGAATAAATCAAAACTCTAAAACCCTAATGGGGGATTTCCAAGATATCTCTAAGACCATGGATTTGATCCATATAAAAATTTGTCAACAAACATTTATAAATGATCAAGAATGACAAATTGAAATATTATAAAACCATAGAAATTGGTTTCACTTAATTTGGAGCCATAGATAAAATCTTATGAATTTAATAAGATCAGGAAATTAAATTTCCAAAGCTAATAAAGCACCTATCTAAAAATCCATACCAAATGGTGAGTAAATAATACTAAAGGGATTTAAAAAGATAAACAAATATTAAATAAAATTATAAAAGTTGGAATCACCATTTTTGGATCCTTAAATCAAATGATATGGATTTTATAAGCAAAGGAAGAAATAAATAAATAAGGACTATTTTAAAAAGCCAAATTAAAACTTGGCCAAGCAAATAAAACAAAAAAAATTATTTAATAAAAAGAGTAAAGGTTCATTTAAATAAAATCTTGAGGATTTATTATTATCCAATTCCATTTAGGTAAAGACTTTTCCCAAATTTAAATGAACATTAAAAACATATTAAAGTATTTTAAATTATATTTCAAAGTGTTTTATTTTTAATAAAGCCTGCTGAAAAAGGTTTGGTAAAATTTGGAATTAAAATATAGTTTTAAAACATAATTAAATCCTATTTGAAATAAAGACAAATATCTATTTTTTAAATTTATTAATATACCCTAAAAAGAATAAAAGAGATATTCTAAATTTGACTTTAGAATGTATTAATAAATAGTATTTGAATATACACAAAGTTTGGTAGAGGTTTGAATTTAAATGGAGTTTGAATTGTGCAAATAGAAATCAAAACAGAAAATCTAAATGGAAACAAAGCCATCCCAGCCAGCAAGCCTAGTCCAGGCCCAGCTAGCCCATTTATTCTTCCCCGCAGAAAAACGATTCACACTAACAGTTGAACCCGCGGAGTCACTAACCGCTGGCCCCCACTTTTCCTTACCCTCTCTCACTTACTAGCCAGGCCCACTTGACAGTCATCTTCCTCACCCCCCCCCCCCCCCCCGCGGAGACCATGCCTCACTGACCGTTTCCTTCCATTGATGCCGAGGTTAAATTCGCTTAAACGCCTCGCTTAAACCTCGCCGCGACCATGCTCTATTAAACACCTGCTCCCCCTCTCCATTTCCCCCCAGAAACCACCCACTCTCTGCCCCCAGGCTGCTCCCATTTTGGCTCGCACCGCCGCGGACTCCGACGAGCTCTCCGAGCAATTCCGGCCGCTCCTCGCCGCCCCCTGCCTCCCAGTCCCCACGAGCTTGCTCGCCATCACTGTGCGCGTCTCCTAGTACCCCGAACCTGCCCGCGCTTGTCCCAGAACATCGGCAAGGATGACCACTGCACGCCACCGTCGCCTGCCACTTCTCCGGCGATCTCCCTCGGTATGTCCTAACCACCCCCTTCCCTCTCGTTGCCTCAAGTATGATCTCTAGCAATGTGCGCATCTAACAGCAACCCTATTTCATCTTAGCGCGCACCGTAGCGTCGCCCCCGACGACGACTGACCGCACCCGACGTCGTCTTAAACTCCGGCGAGAGATTGACAGCAACCCCGTGCGCCCCTCGACAAACAACAAGCACGTTTAGCATCCTCTCGTTGTTGCGAATCTGGTGAGCTAGCCCTCTCTCTCTCTACCCCCTGTATCGCCGGCAACCTCACTGGCCAAGCGCGCCGCCGCCACTCGTCGTTGCTGCGCCGCCAAACTTTGGTCAATTACCTGTGAGTCGTTAGATCATCATCCGGTGGCTTAGATAGAATGACTAATCGAAGAGGTATGCGAAGATCTGAGCCACACAGGTCCCTTTTAATCCTGCGATCCACGTTGTCTGATCCGGACAAACCGGTACCAGCCAATCAGAACAGGACGTGTGGCCTGTGTTTTGTTTTAAAAACCGGAAATTGTTCTATTAGATGATCAAACTTGTAAATTGCATAACTTTTAATCCACACGTCCAAATTTTACAAATTTGATATCAATGGAATCATAAGAACAATTAATTTACAACCATGCACTTTGTTTAGTAAATTTCTTCTGTTATATTGTTTGTTTTTACAGAAACATGTGTAGGCATAATTTGGATATAAAATTTATTCTAGAAATATTTTTATGGTAAAATCTTTGGCAAATAGATTGTGTTGAACCTACTGACCATATAAACCAACTTGTGGAATTAAAAGTGTATTTTGTGAAGCCAAAGAGTAAATCTTTGAATTAGAACATTTCTAGTCAAATAAAATTATGGTTTATGTGTTAAAAATGCTTTTTGAGTAAAACCTTTGAAAAATGATTAGATTTAAACTCTCTGACCCTAAACACCAAGTTTTGAGATTTAAAAATATATTTGATGAACCCTATAAATTATTACTTTGCTAAAAAGCATTTTCAAACAACATAAAATATTGATTTAGTATAAAGATGGTTTATAGGTAAAACCTTTTTCAAATGGTTTCAATATTAAACATTTGACCATAAAACACTAACATTTGTGTTTAAAAATATATTTATCAAACACTAGGTAATAATACTTTGGTTTGAACCATTTCTAACAAAACAAAAATGACTTAAAGTGACCATTTTCACTAAATTAATATCAAATGGCTTTACCACTTTTATAAATGGCCAAAAGATATTTTATGATGTTTATAACCTATTAGAAACCACTTTTCCAAATAAAACAATCTTTGGCATGGTTGCATGCATTGCTTTGTTTTATTATTCTATGTGATGATTGCTTGAATGGTAGATTGAAATTGTGCCTTGCTTGATTGAATTGTAGTGACATTTGAAGAGTGTGACTATTGCAAGATCAAGGAGTGAACTTATATTATCTACCAAAAAGTCAAGTGATGCTTCATACTTTTGTACCATTATTTTCACTATGCACTGGTGATATTTCTAAGTAGGACTTGCATGGAATTTTGCTAAGTATAAACTATGCCATGGGAAATCCTAGTAGATGAAACCTTAGTAGAATTTCCTAAGTTAAGATTCCTACTACCATCATGCTTAGCTTAGCTAGTACAAAACAAGGGTGTATTATATTCATGCTATGGAATATTTCTAAGTCAAGGACTTATGTTTTGTTTAATAAAACAACTAAGTGAACGAAACACCTGGGTGGAATGTTAATTGCTTGGTGGTTTTTGGTTGAGTGGTTACACAAGGCCCATTTCTATGGTTTACCTTGTGTATCTCACTTGTGGATTGCCACCCAGGAACAAAGAGATTTGAGATGTCAAATGTTGAGAAGCTTCAAGTGCAGCCACATGGCATTATGGGCTCTGCCTGGATCATATAGGTTGCAATAACTTAGCCAAATGGACAGTTGGTGGTAGGGGTTTGATAGGTTTGGAGCACGTCCATTTTAGTCTAAGGGAAGGCTTCTGAAAGATCTTGTCTTGGTGAAACCAAGTCTTGTGGGGAAAGTGCACCACCTCTACAGAGTGTAAAATCTAAGTACTTAGTCATGTCCCTGGCAAAGGACAAATTGAGCATCAATACATGGAAGCTATCAAGAATCTCCTCATCCCAATTTTTCTAAGTTAAAACTTGTGGTTGAACAAGGGTGAAGGTTCATCAATTTCTATTGGTGGTTCCTTGGGTGATTTTGACAAGCAAAAGCTTAGTGTTTTTAAATGATAAGGAAAATCTATTTTGAGCAAAGCAAGCCTAAGCTCCACCTAGCCCAATGCATATAGATGATAGACTCCACTATACTACCATAGTATCACTTGCCAATACAATTCAAATGTATTGACCCTTGTGGCTGTAACTTATTATGTTGCAGGTTTGTTTGATGTTAGTCAAGTATGTTGATTAGGATTACAAGTCTACAACCAACATGATTGCCTGTGGCACTTTGAAGATGAAGGACTCCATGCTATATTTAATTCTGCTGCATTGTAATGAGATAGCCAATTGAGCTATGTAAGATGTAATGAATTGTTTTATTCCTGGTTATAAAGTTGTATTATGACCTTTGTTTCTTGATATTACATCTTAACTGTGGATGCTAGCTATTGATCCAGGGACTAGCATTGTAAACACAGGGATCTCTACCTTATTAAAGGTTGGGACCTCTACAATCACCAACGCATCTCCATCAACCACCGATGTTTCCGTCATCCATGAGTGAGTAATCCCCCGCTGTAGGCTTGGGGATGGTAGGGATTGGATGATTTCTATCATGTAATCGAATAAGATTGTTAGGGAATAGTGCCTAGTATCTCTTGTGCTATTTGACTTTGTTGCAACTTGTTGTACTTAATGCTTGTCACTAGGGCCCGAGTGCCATGATCTCAGATCTGAACTTATTATTGAATCATTATGATAGTATTGTTTGTGATCTTATCTGCAAGTTGTGTACACATATCATTGTCCGGATCCAAAGGCCCCGAAGTGACAATAATTGGGACAATCGGAGGGGATGGCTGTGGTGTGAGGATCACATGTGTTCACGGAGTGTTAATGCTTTGCTCTGGTGCTCTATTAAAAGGAGCACCTTAATTGCCAGTAGTTCCCTAGAGGCCCCGCTGCCACGGACTGGCTGGACAGAAGATGTTGTGCAAGTTTTCATTGCGAGCACGTATGACTATATATGGAGAACATGCCTAGGATTGTTTAGTACTTGGATGCTTGTTATTATTTATCTGCAATGCCCTAGATCTTGAAGTTACATGTTTAGACTCGTCCATGCAACGCCCGTCCATCCATCCCTATGCCTACCGCACACGAATCCTACTGTTACCATTACTGTTAATATTGCTCATGTTTCACTATTGTTGTTGCTACTACCAAACTGTTGCTACTAATAAACTTCTGTGAGCAAGAACTATTTCCAGGTGCAACTGAACTGACAACTCAGTTGTTAAGGCTTGCAAGTATTGTTTGGATCCTCTTGTGTCGAATCAATAAATTGGGTAATACTACCCGCGAAGATTGTTGCGATCCCCTATACTTGTGGGTCATCAAGACTATTTTCTAGCGCCGTTGATGGGGAGCATAGCTTTATTTGTAAGTTCACTTGGATCTATTATTGATCACTACTACTCCTTTCATCATGGGGAAGTCTCGTGATGGAAAGTTCCCTATTTTACCATCCACTACAAGAAGAGGTATAGTCCTAAACACCTCTGCTGCTCTTGATTCACCGTATGTTATAAGTAAGCTTGTCACACCACCACCACATACTCATGCTACACACACTGCTACTACTGCTGAGTCTGAAATTGTTTTTGATGCTCATGATGTTACTTCTATTATGCTTGATGCGAGTGGTTCATTAGGTCCTTTTCTAGATGCTACTATGGCTAGTCTAAGAAATACCAAAACTCCTAGTGAATACACTATTACACCTGTTAGCTCACCTGAGTCTAGTGAGAGTTATGATATTAATGATGGTTACATAGAGTTCACCGATGATTTTGTTAAGAGTGCTGAAACACACATGGTACTAGTGCTATGAAGAGTCTCCTTGCTAGACGTACTATTATTCCTAAGTTATCCTCTGATCCTAAGTTTGCCACTTCTCCCATAGATATTAAAGATGAAGATTATGATTTCTCTCTTGATTTATCTTATTTAGATATTATTGAGAAAGAACCTTTTTGTGGTACTGAAAATGAGAGTGTTGTGGCTCATATGAATGAGCTTTCTACTATGAGTGTTTTGTTCTTTGATGATTTTAAGATGCGTAAGTACTTTGTTGCTAAGATCTTCCCCTTTTCACTAAAAGGAGAAGCTAGGGCTTTGTTTAATAGATTACCTCTTGGTTCCATTGATAGCCCTGATTGCTTGATTGCTTCTTTCTTCCATAAATATTTTCCTCCCAGTGCTAGACATGTTGCTTTGCAGAGACTTTTTGATTTTACAAAGGGAGAAGAAGAGAAATTGCCTGAGTCATGGAAAAGATTATGTGCCTTGATTCATGCACATCCTGGATGTCCATTACCTAAAAATGAGCTTCTTGATCTTTATTATAATGTACTAACTTATGATTCTAGGACATACCTAGATAGATTTACTGATTGTGTTTTCAGGAAAAGGACTCCTACAGATGCTGAAGAATTAATGACCAAGATAAGCAAGAATTATGATGATTGGACTTCAACTGAGCTGAATACACCTGAGCCTATTACTCCTGAACCAGTTGTTCCTGAACCAGTTCCAACACCAACAACAAAGAAGAGGGGAGTTATTGCATTAAATGATGAAGTGATGAAGGAAGCTAAGAAGTGTCTAAAGGAGAAAGGTATTAGAGCTGAAGATGTGAAGAATCTACCTCCTATAGAAGAATTATGTAAGCCAATTCTCCACTCATCTACTATTGAGGTACACTCTCTCCAACACTTTGATGAAGGTGATATTCCTTATGGTAAGCCTCCTGATCAATGCTTACAGGAACTTGACATTTTTATTGTTAAACAAGGTCACTTTAATAAACAAGTTCAGAATCATTTATTGGAAAACTCTAGGGCTATCCATGAGTTGAAAGATACCGTGGAAAGAACTTCTAATGATATTAAAATGCTTTGTAAACATTCTCAAATGGTTCAAACCCAACTTGATCAACTTGCTAAAGTGTAAAAGGATATGTTAGTTAATGCCTCAGGAAACAAACATGCTTATGGAATTAGAACTAGGGGTGGTGCAGCTACTCAAGATCCCTTATATCCTGAAGGACACCCTAAAAGAATAGAGCAGGATTCTCAAAAAGGTGAGGATAGTGGTATTCCTCGTAAGAGGAAGAAAAAGAAACATAAGAGAGTTAAGGAACCACTTGAACCTGTTGTAGATCCTAATAGTATAACTGTCTCTGATGCTGAAACTGGGAGTAGTAATGATAAAAATGAGTCTCCTGATAAGGAGGAAGGTGAGGAAGAACCTTAGAAGCACACTAAGAACACTAGGTACACAAAGGAAGATTTTATTGCTAATAAACATGGTAAAGAGAGAGAACCTTGGGTGCAGAAACCTATGCCTTTTCCAGGTAAGAAACACAAGCCAAAGGAGGAGGAACACTACAACAAGTTTTGTGAGTGGATGAAACCTTTATTCTTGCAAATTCTTTTGACTGATGCTATTAAGTTGCCTCCTTATTCAAAGTATATGAAGGATATTATCTCTAATAAAAGGAAGATTCCTAATGAGGAGATTTCTACTCTACTTGCTAATTATTCCTTCAATGGTAAGGTTCCAAACAAACTTGGTGATCCAGGTATACCAACTATTCCTTGCTCCATTAAGAATAATTATGTTAGAACTGCTTTATGTGGTTTGGGAGCTGGAGTTAGTGTTATGCCTTTTTCTCTCTACAAGAGACTCTAGCTAGAAAAGTTGATACCAACTGATATTTCTTTGCAAATGGATGATAAGTCAACTACCATTCCTGTTGGTATATGTGAGGATGTTCCTGTTCAAGTTGCTCATAATTGCCTGGTTCTAACTGATTTTGTTGTGCTTGAAATGCCTGAAGATGATAATATGTCTATTATTCTTGGGAGACCTTTTCTTAATACTGCAGGTGCTATCATAAATTGCAATCAAGGAAAAGTAACATTCAATATTAATGACAAAAAGCACACTGTCTATTTTCCCAAGAAGGTTGTTAAGAGCTATTGCCTGAATTCCATTGAAAATATTGGGGGCATCAAGGTTGGAGAAATATATTGTCCCATTCCACAATAAAATTTTGAAACTATTATGATTGGGAACATTGCTATCAAGTATGAGGTAACATAATCACCCTGTGGAATGCAAAGTTTTGTTTCATATAAGATTGTTTTTGGTAACAAGACTTGATCAACCTTGTTAACAAAAGGATTTTAATAAACAAAATAATGTTTCCACTGTGATTATACTTGCTTTCCTTTTCCTTTCTCCTTCCTAGTATTTTCTTTAGCTTTAGTTTTGCTAGTTGTTTGCTTGTTTGAGTTTCTTAGAGCTCCTGTAGTTTGGCTTTTGGTTTACTTTTGCTTCTTTTGAAAAAACTGTTTCTGTGAGAAAATCAATTTTCATACCCTGAAAATTGGCCAAAAATAAAGTTTCCCAAAAAATCTCAGAAAATTCAAAATAAATTTTTCCTCGAAAAAAGGGGTAGAGAGGTAATAGAGGTGACCCAGGGGCCACGCCAGGCCACCACACCTTGGGTAGGAGCGGCCTACCTAGCGGTGGCGCCTAGGGGGGTCTGGCCCACTTGGGCCCCTCCAGGCTGCCTCCTCAAAGCCACCTTCTTTCTCTCTCCCGAAAAACACCGGAAAACTTGTTCAGTGTCGAGTTCTTGCTATTCTTGCTCATGATTTTCGATCTCCTTGTTCAGCCCATCTCAAGTGCTGATTTTTGGAGGGTTTGCTCCTTGGTATGTGCATGCTCGACTTGTCCAATTAGATTTGTGATTGGTAGATTGTATCTTGAGTATTTTGCTGCTATAGGTGACAGGTTGTTTGAGCTTGCATGCTTTTTCTTTCCTTAGAAACTTTGTTTTTTATGCATGTGTAGTCCTCTAGCAAGTTCCTATAGTAGTTTCTCATCATTTATCAACTTAGAAATCACTTGGTTTGATGGTTGCCTAAAAATTTCAACAAAGGGAAGTCATGGACCACCACACCTTTGGTGACATTTTTGAGAGTGATGCACCTAGAAGGGCAAGGCTTACAAGGTCATCTACCAGTTCTAGACCCTCATACAATGAGGATCTCATCACTCCGCGGTTTGGCGACGAGGGAGATGAAGGGGATGCGCACCCCTCCACCTTTCCTTGTCAAACTTTCTTGCGAGCTGCTGGGATTCTTAATGATTTAATGGCTTTGATTGAGAGGGCTGGTCTAACAAGTTTCATGCAGGATGAGAGTGCACAATATGATTTGCTTACTAAAACATTTGTGGAGAGCTTCTCCTTCACCAATAGTTTGTTCAATCCTTCTATGTCTTTTAGACTTTATGGCAGGGCTCATTCTCTGTCTTTGAAGAAATTTTGCCAGGCCCTGGGACTTTGTACAACTGGGTCATCAGAGAAGATTACAGCTCTACTTTCTCATCTGTTAGAGCTTTACCGAGGAATAACCAATGATGATGACCGCAGAGCTCAACGAGGGAAGATAAAGAACATCCAACTTCCAGCCATCAGGTATTTTGCCTACTATCTTACCACCAGTATTCTTGGTAGGGAGAACACTAGTAATAACTCCAACTATCAATTGGCCTTCTTAGCTGCTGCGCTCTACGGTGAGGATAAGTATAATCTTGGTTCCCTCATTGCTCGTCATCTAGATGCTAAGGGACCCATTTATGGGGGAATTATTGCTACTCACATTGCTGCTGCCTTGGACATTGCTGTTGATCCACATAATACAGTTTTGGATCCTCTGAGGCTTGATCTTGCTGCAATGAAGGCGCACCACTTTGTCACCACTAGCTCTACTCTTGAGAACTTGGTTCATAGAATGATGTTTACTGACGGGGAAAAGAGAGAGAGATCCCTCTACCCCAAATCACTTTGTTCAGTATTTCTCAGGGACCTTGGTCACGCACGAAGGCGGAGATGGATGACAAGCTGCGCTCTCTCAACTTCCACGGGCACTATCAGGGGGAAGCGCCCTCATATGACCCTGTGTATTACACAGGGGAGGCCTCGAGCTCGTAGCAGGACGAGGGAGCTTCCTCGACATACTACGGAGACGCATCTGCTTGGACACCATGGGATTGAGCCCCACTTAGGCCAAAAGCTTAAGCTTGGGGGGGGGAGGTATACCGACATCACACTCATTTATATATCATGTTCGGTCGGTTCTTTGTATATCCATTGTTTCGCTTTCTTTTTGGTTTTTGTTGCTTATTTATAAAAACCCAAAAATACCAAAAATATTTTCAATGTTTCTCTTGGTTTGTTTCTTTGTTTCTTTGCTTTGGTTTGCCTTAAAAGAAAAATCCAAAAAGATTTTGTTTTGTTTGGTTTGCTTTGTTTTTGTTTATTTTTTCTTTGTTTGCTTGTTTCTAAAAAAATCGAAAACACCAAAAATATTTGGTGTTCTTCTTTGGTTTTATGAGTTATTTGCAGGGTTCAGCCGTCCTCAGTGGATTTTGGTTTCATGTTAATTATTCAAGTCACACAAGTGAAGGGCAATAATGAAGATTAAGACAACTCGAGGTGTGGTAAGAGGCTGGTAACGAACTCTATTTGTTTCATTTTTGTACATATACTCATCATTGTGAGTATGCTTAGCCTGTTTGTGTAAGGTGTATGTCATTATGGATGCTTAGTAGTTCTTGCTTGTCTATGATTAGCTCCATCTTGCTAATAGTTTGTAGCATGTCATATGAATGTTTGCTTGCATTGTTTTATTCATACTTTGGTATGATATTGTGGTATCCTCCTCTGACTGTTCATGTGAATCGACTTGGCACATGCTCACGCATGCATATGACTAATCAATAGTCAGTAAGCCTCGATGATTTATTTTGCCACAGAGTTCTTGTATCACTTTCATGCCATAGTTAGTCTTGTTTTTTTGCAAGCATGATTATGACAGCTATTGCTCTCTCGTTTGTCGCTCCCTCTCTTTTTCTAGCCTTCACTTGCACTGAGTACGTGCTCTACCTGTGTTTCCAACTCCCCAAAACCAATATTGCTAGTTGTGTCCACCATACCTACCTATTAGCATCATTTGCTACTTCAGTGCATATTCTATATGTCGTGTTTTCTTCCAAAAAAAATATTTGTCCGTTTTGAGGAAGTTAGTTAGTAAAGCTCTCACGAATTTGATGGCACACTTTATACCTTGCGCTTAATAATATTAAACCATTGTGACTAGTCCATGAAAGTTATATGCTTGCTAATTATATACTAGGAGTCAACAGAACCGTGCTGTCACGAGGAATGCTTTCAACACTTTTTGGATATCTCATCCAGTTGATTCCTTGCTCTTTTGTTTATGGATGTCAACGATGTGAAATAAAAGGGGAAGTTGTTAGTTCATGGATTTTATACATTGTGTTAGAGAAACGCCTGGGCCGCTAGCCTAAGCCATGCTTAATCATGGTGGAAACTCGCGGCATCACTATAATGAGCATCTATGAAGCTTCCTCAATAAAAAGCTATGCATATGGTAAATAAAAAGATTGCTGAGATGCTCACTGTCTGCTTGCCTTGTCATTTTGGTCATGGGAAAGCTCCTGTACCATGTGCAAGGGGTACCCTGTTGGCGGTTCTCGATGATATGCATGTATTTATAATGACAAGAACTTTCAGGTGACAAAAGTTGAGTAGCATGCAGAGCGACCCTCGTACTCAAGGGACTTGGGATTTCCAGTCTATGGTCTGTCAAGCATATGATTCAGAGTGGACCTCACTTTCACCTTAACCACACGAAGATGCCTATGATAGGGGCAATGAGAGCTCAAAGCTAATGAGTACCTTCCTTTCAGCATTGGGAAGCCTTTCAAACCTTCACAAAACCATTTTCACAACCTTGTTGAGTCACCATTTATTCTATGAGCACCTTCTTGAGAGCATAGTTGTCATTCTTGTGTTTGTTCCAAAACTTGGTTAATTATGTCATGACTTTGATGCTTGTATCTCTGATATCTTTACTGTCAACACCCGGATTTTTAATCCCAGATGCCTATTACATAATAATAAAGGTAGCGTAGGCGAAGCTCCATCTTCGGGGTCATAGGCAATGCTGACGATGAGAGATGATCCTAGTTGTCGTAACCTTCCTGGGGTCCATCCTCCTGGTACTCCTCTTCATAGTCTGGCCACGGGAATAGCCAGGGACAAAGCCATGAGTACTCTTTAAGTACTCGCAAACTAATACTAACAAATGAAGGGGGGTTTTGTAGTAGGACACTAAGATCTAGGGTTGTCTTGCAAAAAGCCAGATTTACCTCTACTAAGTTCAGAAGCAAAGAAAGCTAGTTGAAATTTTATAACTCCTAAGTGGGAACTTGTATTTCATATCACAACTCTGTTGTGGTCAAGTCAAAGTCTCAATTCTTTTCACAAGTCATTTTTAAAACATCTAACGAGGGAACAGTATGGCCACTCCAACTGTCCATAACCGCGGACGCGGCTATTCGAATAGTTTGACACTCTACAGAGATTGTACACTTTCACCACAACATTCGATACATCCATCAGGAACAAATCCTGAATTCACCATACTCAGTATGCGGATAATTAATCCAAACCTTTCGATTACACGCCCTAGTATAGGCACCTCTCCTGTGAGTTTGGCCTCCCAACCATGACCAACTGTCATCTTGGGTACTGCACAGGTGGACAATCTTCACAAGGTAGCCTCAGCTCAGACCTTGGCCGTGAGGGAACCCACACTAAGGTATATAAGTTTCCAGTCAAGCCCTACCCAATTCTCGTGTATTGTGGTTGTACAGTAAAATTGGAATGGTATCGCATCCAAACAACCATCAGTTTTGTAAAGGGCTAAGGCTCATGCCTCAACATTTTCATCATCAAAATCATCTGGTGTTTGGAAACACATGTCAAAACATTTCAATGGAATGACTCATCATTCCAAGGTTTTCATAACCATTTTCATCAAGTATTCCCATCTAAAGTTGATCAAGTTTTATGCTTAGCACTAGCATCTACAAGTGGGGTAAGTACTAATGAGGGGTGGTAATTAAG
This sequence comes from Avena sativa, assembly GCA_916181665.1. Taxonomy (NCBI): domain Eukaryota; kingdom Viridiplantae; phylum Streptophyta; class Magnoliopsida; order Poales; family Poaceae; genus Avena; species Avena sativa. Next base: position 175,869,831 of record OV702284.1, on the reverse strand, counting down.
GGAGATTAATTGAGTTCAATCTCATGCCTTAGGATGACACCAAGATTATCTAGCTTAGGCCAAATTTTATGCTCTTTATGCAACCTTCAATTATCTTTCTAGTATCTACAATTTACTTCAGTAATCTCTAAGAGAAAGCTTTGATAAAGAAATAAAGTATAAAGCTTGCAAGTAAAACTAGGATTGGGTTATCAAGTGGGTATGATCACATATGCTTAAGGCATATGGTTGGCATGGTAACAAGCAAGTATTTGCTTGCATAATTGCAAGTATAAGCTTGCTAAAGTAGGATATCTTGCAAGTGTTAGCTTTCTCAATAACTAGTAGTATTAGACTTGCCTTGTGCAGAGCAGTGGTTGAAGTTCTCCTCGGCTTCTTCTTCATAGTATCCTCCTTCCTCCGCGTATCCTTGGTCGGTACTAGCGTCTATGAATAAATACGAGGTACACAATCACCAAACAATACTTAACTACTTTCAATCATCACACAAAGGTGTTCTATAGATGATCTAGCATCATCACTAATATCACAAGAATAAAGCATTTGTCTTATTTATTTTATTTTTTTAGAAAAGTAATTTCTACTCATTGAAAAACTACTTAAGATTTAATATTCTCCAACTCAAACATGGGATCATGTTGACACATGTCATCACCACATATTTCAGTACATGGGAATGTGATTTAAAGTGGTGTCACAATTTAATAAGGTTTAACCTTTTATTTCAATTAAATAAAGTGACTATAAATGCCTATGTGGCATTCTTTTATTACTTGAACATTATTTTTGTAAGGAAACCCATATGTTTTTATATATTCTGAAAGGTATGATCAAATGTGATTTTTGAGAGTTGGAATCAACTCAAAAGATATTATGGTTGAAATTTGAAAAATGTTTGAATGCAGAAAAGCTTCCGACTTGTTATTTTTACCAAGGTTGATCTATAAATCCAAATGACTTGAATCCAACGGGATTGGATTAAGAATTTCAATATCTTTCTAAAAAAATTGGTTTCATTCAATTTGGTTCACTGAATCGAGCTGGGTTGATTTTTGAAACTAGGTACAGAACTATGTTTGAATTAAAATGGAAAAAGCTAAAGTCAAACGACTGGGCTGCGCGGGAAGGGTTAACGGGCCGGCCTAGTGTCACTCTGCAGCGCGGGGCTCAGCTGACAGGGGGTTCTACTGGTCAGTGGCTCTTTAAACGCGAAGCGGTACAGGGCGATGTGGTGCGTTGGATTAGAATGAAGATCGACGGCTGAGGGTCGTCATCGACGATGAACAAGTCACCGGCGAGCTCGAACCCTAGCGGCTCGGTGGGGGTGCATAGGGGGCATACCGGGGCTCCAGTGATGACGGCGAGGCGGGCAAACGACGAAGTCGACGATGGCGAACTCAGGGGTGGTCGTGGCAGCTCCAGGGGTGGACGAAATCAATGGCTCCTCTTCTCCTCTGCAGCGGCGAGCTCCGGCCAAATTCCGGCGATGCGCTGATTGCCTTGCTCCGGCTAAGGGGTGGAACGATCAGTGAGGTGAGGGGAGTCAAATGGTGTGCTCAAATCGGCTGGGGTTTGCCTCCTTTTATAGGCCCGACGGTGAGACCGAGAGGGATAGGCAGGCGACGTTGGCGACACGGCTACGGGCGGCTAGAGGCATGGCCGAGGTTGGCGGTCGACGGGCGGTCTCCTGGCGATGCTCTATGGTTTAAATTCGCGTGTAGGGGCAGTGGAAAATGGTCGGGAACGTGCGGTGCTTTGCGAGGCAGAGGCGGAGAACTCTGCGGCGAGCGGTGGCTACGGGGTACGGGCGGTGAAACGAGCATGTCTAGTGGTCTCCTGGGACGGTGGGGTGCATGCTGGCGGGCGGAAAGGGCTCGAGGTGGTCGGGTTGTGTGGGAACAGCGCGTGCGCTGCGGTGCGCGTCGGCATGGTCGACAGCGGTGCGGACGCGGCGTTCCTGGCGGTTCTGGGTGCTGTCTTCGAGCTAGAGCTGGTCGAGAGGGGGCGGTGAGACACGGGCTACCTCCCAGACAAGGTTGGCACGGCTAGTTCTTCTCCTAGCTTGCTGTCCACACTGGGGTGACATGGGTACTCTCGGCATGTTCACCATTGATGACATTGGCGAGCTTACAGTGGTGCGAGTGATTATTTAAGGTTGTTAGATGATCTACTAAGGCTAGTGGTGTCCAGAGAGGGAACAAGTTAGGCCCAAAACACTGCTCAACATAGTGTTTTGATTTTGTTTGATTTGCATCTGCAACCTGTTTGATGAAATGGCCGCATGAACTTAAGTTTTGAATTTTGAAAAGATTTTTGGTGGGTGTGCTAGGCATGTACTAGGGAGTCTGTGGATGCTTGGGTTTTGAAAATTGAGTTGGTTTGAGTGGTTTTTGAAAAAGTGGGATCTTCCCATATGAAATAGATTCAATTTTAAAATGTCATTTAAACTAAGCATTTGAATGTTTTTGGATGATCACAAAGTGGGCCTTGGTACCTTGTTATGAATACTATCAAGGGGTGCAAATATCCATACATGTTTCTGTTGAGTTTTAAAAATTAGAGATAGCCAAAGTAGGCATGGGAGTTAAATTGGCCAAAGTGACCATTCACTTAATTTGTTTGTTTTGACTTGTTTGTCTTTGGGAAAAGTTTGGGGATTATTTAGATGATGTTTATTTCTCCTAAGAATCATTTTACAAGCAAAGAAACACATAATAATGGCAATTCAAAAGAATCCACATTTTAATACACACACATATGAATGCTTTCATAGTTTTAATTAGAAAAGTTTTTGTTAACCCTAAATCTGGTGATTAGAGTTTGATGATCCAAGTTTAATATTTTTGGGATGTTACATTTACCTCTAGTCTTCATGTGAACTTCAGAGGTGCCTTGGCATTTATATTGTGCTCTTCAAACAAAGGCAAGCGAGATACCACTCTATCATACCTTATTATGAGCATTGCAATGTTGCTTATGTTTATGTTTCATGCTACTTATTATTATTGAGTTGGTTTCTCTTCATAGCTTGCAATGACTATTGAGTAGACTTAGTTGCATACTCCTTATTATGAATTGTCTAACCATCTACTCCTGTGCCGAGAATATTTACATCATATGAAGCAAAGTGTTCGTGAAAGTTCTTTTATCGCACTCAGTTTTCAACTGAATTGCTTGAGGACAAGCAATAAGCTAAGCTTGGGGGGAGTTGATACGTCCAAAACGTATCTACTTTCTCGAACACTGTGCTATTGTTTCTTCTCTAAACTTGTGTGATTTGGATACAACTAACACGGACTGGCGCTGTTTTCAGCAGAATTACTTTGGTGTCTTGTTTTTGTGCAGAAAATCAACTATCAGGAAAAATCCCGAAAAATATGCCAAAAACTATTTTTCACCAGAAGATCGACGGAGCCAGAAGGGAAGACAGAGAGGAGGCCTGCGGGGCCCAGACCCACCCCAGGCGTGGGACCACTTGACCCCACGCCTGGAGGGGGTGCTGTCACCCCAGGCAGCTCCTCGGCCTCCCTCTGCGCCTATAAGTTGCCTTCTGACCTAAAAACTCAGGGGGGTTCGATAGTTTTCCAGAAAGAGTTCCGCTCCGCCACCGTCACCAGAAACCAAGATTCGAATCCAGAAACTTCGTTCTGGCACCCTGTCGGGACAGGGAATTTGGAGAGGATCATCGCCATCATCATCACCAACGTATCTCCATCAACCACTGATGTTTCCCTCATCCATGAGAGAGTAATCCCCGGCTGTAGGCTTGGGGATAGTAGGGATTGGATGAGTTCTCTCATGTAATCGAATAAGATTGTTAGGGCATAGTGCCTAGTATCTCTTGTGCTATTTGACTTTGTTGCAACTTGTTGTGCTTAATGCTTTTCACTAGGGCCCGAGTGCCATGATCTCAGATCTGAACTTATTATTGAATCATTATGATAGTATTGTTTGTGATCTTATCTGCAAGTTGTGTACACATATCATTGTCCGGATCCAACGGCCCCAAAGTGACAATAATTGGGACAACCGGAGGGGATGGCTGTGGTGTGAGGATCACATGTGTTCACAGAGTGTTAATGCTTTGCTCCGGTGCTCTCTTAAAAGGATCACTTTAATTGCAAGTAGTTCCCTAGAGGCCCCGCTGCCACGGACTGGCTGGACAGAAGATGTTGTGCAAGTTCTCATTGCGAGCATGTATGACTATATATGGAGCACATGCCTAGGATTGTTTAGTACTTGGATGCTTTTTATTATTTATCTGCAATGCCCTAGATCTTGAAGTTACATGTTTAGACTCGTCCATGCAACGCCCGTCCATCCATCCCTATGCCTACCGCACTTGAATCCTATTGTTACCATTACTGTTACTATTGCTCATGTTTCACTATTGTTGTTGCTTTGCTATTTCTACTAACAAACTATTGATACTAATAAACTTCTGTGAGCAAGAACTATTTCCAGGTGCAGCTGAACTGACACCTTAGTTGTTAAGGTTTGCAAGTATTCTTTGGCTCCCCTTGTGTCGAATCAATAAATTGGGTAATACTAACCACGAAGACTGTTGCGATCCCCAATACTTGTGGGTCATCAAGCTTCTATAGGATAGACGGCATCAGCTCCCCCCTCCTTGGGAAACAGTCGTCCTCGACTCTTCAACCTTCTCAACTTCATCTTCTCCATGGAAGGGTGAGAGGTCCTTGACATTGAACGTCGGGCTCACAAGGTACTTTGATGTTGGGATGTCAATGATGTAGGCGTTGTTGTTGATCCTCTTGAGGACTTTGTGTAACATCCCAGCATTAGAGCTTAGAAATAAGCTGAACACAGATGTGTGCATTGAATTCATGCATAGAAAATCTGAATAATTTTCGTGCATTTAAATAAAAAACTTGTCAAAGTGATTGAAGCTTCTCTCAACTTGATGGAATTGAAGTAGATCATCAAGTTGACTGTGATGAGTTTCAATATGACCTTTGCTAAAACCTTATTTTGGGTAAACATGAATTGATCTAAGGGTAGATCAAATATAATAAAAGTTAAACCCTAATACATTACTTAATGATTTATATTTGATCCTTAAGTAATCATCTCCTAGTATTCATTACGCAACTCATGAATACCAAGTTATAAACATAACTTAAGTAATAGGAATGTAACAACTATATCTTAAATCTCAGCTATTTATACCATGAGTATCATGGTAATACCTATCCTTAATTCTTTAGTGAGATTGAGTAGGAAAGAAACCGACTCAAGATCATTCACCATATATCTTTCTTCCCATATCAATCCTTATGGAACCCTATCTCAATAATTGTTGTTCATCAATGTTGAGTAATCAACTATTGATTCACCAATTCTTCATCTATCAATTCTTGACATATCAACTCTTGTCCTTATTATAGCATTCACTTAAGTCCTATAAAGAAATAAGTAAGAAAGGGTAAATAGTAATGCTAGAATTGAATATCATCTATAGGATGGAAGAGTTTGGAGAGAATGAAATCATTATGATAATTGATGGATTTAACTCACTCCTAAATGGATAGAAGAGTTATCTGGAAGACATGATTATATTTGTTAACAAAGAAGATTATAAGGATGAGTTTTGAAGATAGTTACCAAGGAGTAATCCTATTGGATCAAGTAGGTTTAGTCAATGAGTAATATCTCATAGATAGATAGAGATACTAAGAAGATAACTATAATACAATTGTAATGTTGTATTGATAAGGCCTTGATTAGCCAACTGGAAACCTAAGCCATAAATGATCAAAGGATTATAATGATCATGTTTATGTCACCAAGATTGAATGCTTATATCATGTATAAGTGACATTAGTGGATAGAACATGATTGAACCATAGTATAGGTATATTATCCTAGATTAGCCATGACAAGTGATATTAATATATGAGAGGTTGGAGTATAAGATACTGGAATCAAGTAGAGATATGTTAGTATGATTAAGATGATGCTAGAGCACATTGAATTAGAGAAGTAGTATCTTCCTCTTGGGAAATACTAAAAACTTAAGGAGAGTAGAATTTGATATATGCATCTATTGAAGTAGTATTAGTGATGGATGATTAAGGAAGAGTATGAATGGAGATAGAAGTAACCACCTGTTGGATTGGGGATTATCAACAGCAGAGTAGTTGATATAACCAAGTATGGATCTGAGAATATTATGAAAAGCTTTAATGCCAAGCTCATTGGATTTATAAATGGAATGAGAAGAATAAAAGGTGGATAAGAAGATTATGTAAAGCAAAGCTCATCCTGTTAGCACATGATGATGGATGTAGATAAGTAATATATCTAGGAAAGGAATTCCTTAATTAGAAGACCAGGGTTGTGAATTATGGAAGATAGGAATTCTTGGTAAATACTAGACCCTAAATCTTTACCAAACATATTATTCATTTCATCTGATTAATCTATCATCTTATTTACACAAAGCTACATACAAATATTTTCCTATATCAACTCATTTAAGCATATCTTTGTCATTCTCAACCATCATTATCTTAGGTGCTTAAGAACTATCTTTATCAATTCTGTCTCATAAGTTAGCCTGGAAAACAATCCCACTATTATACTTTACATGGTGATATCATTAAAAATCACAAACATAAATACAATGTGTTTAGCAATTAAGCTTTATTCACATCAACAAAAGAATATAAGTATATTAAGAACCCTAAAGCCTAGGGCAAGCATTGACAATTCAAACCCTAACTTCCATATTAGTTATAATAAAATAATTATATTGCTATTTCTTAAATTTGCAAGAATAATACTAACCATATTAATTACTCAAAACATTATATATCAAATAATGAAGGATCATGATATATAAAAGTTTCTTTAATATTATAAATCAATAAGAATCAAAACATCCATTTTATAAGATCCTAAACAAATCCTAAAACCTAAGACCCTAATTTCTATTTATTCTATTTGATATAATAACCTTCATATGATTATGAATATGAAAGTATATAAAAAGGTAAATCAATAAAATATATTATTATAAAGAATATTAATACCAGAATCTTAAGTATATTTCCATAAACTTACAATTTTATAAATAAGAATCCCTAGAAAGTTAAAACAAATGAATAAATACAAAACTAGGAAAAGAAAACAGAAAATAAAAATGTGTAACTAAAAAGAAAAACAAAACCAGGCCTCAGCCCATTTTCTCTGCTACCTATCTACTGCCCAGCAGCAATCCTTCCTTCTTCCGCTCACTTCGCTACATCCCACCAAGACCCAGGCCCAAGATAACTTTTCGCCCAGTCTATCTCCATCGTCCACCTCTAGCCACGCCGGAGGCAGCTCGCTAGTAGCACCGCGACGCTCGCCGGCGTGGAGATGCACGCCGCCGCCCCCTAGTGCCCTCAAGTGCGTCGTGCCACCCCTTGACAACCCTAGCTTTGCCTTATCCTCTTCCTCCTTCGTTTCCCCATTCGACACCAAAACCGATCTCCAGATGCTTCGGCGTTCCCGACATTCCCGGTCGTCCTGCACCTCGTCGTGGTGTCTGGGAGCTCCGCCTCGTTCGTCTCTATCGATTGCCCCGAAGCGTGCAAGCACGCAAGGACTCCACTACCGCAATCGGACCCTCGTTCCCCTCCTCTGGCCGTCACGCTCGCCATCGATTCCGGCCACCTAGCTCCTCGACGACCCCTCTGCCCGCTTCGTGGTGAGCTCTTGGTCCTTAGGGACTTCCCCTCTACCTTCCTCTTTTCCTCTAATGAGCCCGCACCGAGCATCTGTCACCCCTGTCGCCGTTCACCATCATTGGCCGCGCTCCGGCGACCAAAAAATAGTGGCGCCGCCACCGTAGGGTTCGTGGCGATGCCCTCTCTCCGATACACACGATCTCAGCCGCGCGCGCGAGTGGAATCCTTTGATCGGTAATCGATCTGGGAGGTTCCTGCTTGGATGATGTCACTCTGACATCATCACCGCATCATCCCCAGCCACGTCAGCGGGTTGGACTTAGTCCACTGCTCGCGTGGAGGGTAACGTGGTCACTGGCCCACTGGTCAGTGACCGTGGGTAGATCTAGTCTAGGTGCACAATGTCTTTTCTGTTTAGGAATTAAATAAAATCATATTAATTCCAATATAAATAAAATAATTAAATCTTGTTTAATTAATAACTTTTCTTTTATAATTCAGAAAAATATGTTTAATATATGAAAATTTTCAGAAAAATAAAATCTACAACATAAAACTATTATCAAATATTATTATGATGATTATTTGAATAAATATAATTTAATAAAAGTTTTATAAGTAATAAAACATTGATAAATCATATTTTACTATTAGTAAATATTAAAAATATAAATAAAATACTAAAAATCTTAGAAAAATAAGAATTATAATTTAAAACTATAATCATGCATTATTATTCTACTTAATTAAATATTTGTTATTTATTAAGTCCTTATAAAATAATAAGTATTATAAAAATCATATCTTATTATTTTTAAATCACAAAAATAAATGTAATATACCAAAATGATCACAAAAATAATAACTACATGTTAAAAATGTGATATTCCACTTTTGAGTTAAATAAAAAGTTAAACACTTTCATAACTTGAATTTAAACATATTTATTTAGTTAATAATTCATAAATTACAAATAAAATTTGTTAATATTTCTTAAATTAACCAATTAAATGTAATAAATAGTATTAATCTTAAATACTAACATTATGAGGTCAAAATGATTTAACACCATTTAAATGCAATCTTATTGAATAATCCTTCAACCATAAGTATGAATTATTTTATAAAAGAATCCTTATCTAATATAAAATCTCCAAGAATAATTATAATAAGATAAAACCCATTCTTTATATTAAACACAAGTTTATAAACAAATCAAAACACTATAAGTGAATTCATAAGTAGTGAATAATATTGTTTACTTATTCATAAACCTTAACCACACCCTTATAAGGAGGTAAATCCCTTTATACAATTATAATGTAAAGAAACCATTACCAACTAAAAATAATACCATTCTTAAGTAACTTTAAAGAAAAATTATAAAGTGAACAAGGTATAAGTATAACAAGCATTTCACCTAAAGTCCATCTATGTCTTTAAAGTTAACTTTAGTCTATAATACTTTAAATATAATACTAAAGACTTTATTATATGTTTTATAGTTAACTTTGGTCTGTTATAATTAAGTTATAAAAGTATCTTAATACCAAACCAACCAAGTTAAAAACCAAGATAGATAAGTCTCAAATACTAATGCTGTCATTATTCAAATAAAGTAATTCTTTCTTATTTAAATACTATAACTAGAAAGAACACCTCATAAGGTTAACGTAAAAGCTTAAATGCTTCTGCTTAGTTGAACAAGATTTTCTTCAAATGTTATTCCTTTTGCCACTTCATAAAACAGATGACAACTAATCACAACCACCTTACTTCATACTTTACTTGTATAATAAGATTTTTAATACTTAAACTCTTTATAAGTGACATTGCTTGTAACGTAAAACTTGAAGATAAACAATTAAGATGTAAGCAACCTTGAATAGCATTCCATATGTGTGTATTTTATTGTTGTATAAATACATGTTGTTTCACACACACTCACAAGCCTTGATAAGAAGCACATGTGTGAAACTTAATCTAAAAGGGCAACACATTCCAAGGAAACCAATTCCAGTATCCAAACCCTAGAACAACGTTATTCTCGGGATTCGTGTTTATCAACTTGCATTACATTACTTATGCATAAAATCATATTGCTTCTTTAAACATTAGTCCTTACCAGACCAATGATGCAGATTTCAGCTATTGGATCTTATATTGTCTTGAAGACCGTGAGTGCATAATCTTGCAATCACAAAAGGCAAGTTCACACTTGCTCATGTCCTTTGATTATTTTCTGTAAAGTATTTTGCAAATCCAGTATTGTCATCACCTGCATTTGAAAAAGGTTAGAAAACACTATTTTCATAATAATGTGATTATAGGTTATTTACCATGAGGTAATAACCTACTATAAGAGTTCCGGTGGTAAAGGAACATATTATCTAGGACTTAACAACCAATGTCGCCAGTGATTCTTGTGCCGTATATTACGCGTTGACCATGAGATTTGGAATGGGATGGAGAAGTCAGCTGTATCTTTTCCCTCTCAGATGGAGCTGGATGTGCGGGTCATGGCTGTTATCACTCGTAGCATGCATATTATATGGTAATTCGAGAGGATATGCATCATATGGGTGGGAGCCCTCAACGTCCCACGATAGTTACGGCATCTGAACGGTCTGTATAAACCATTGCCGTAATTCAAAAGGTGGGCATGGTCTACACCAAGGAGACATGCAGGGTCGCGGAGAAGGCAGTGATTACCTTGGATCTTAGGTTGGGCCTCAAACCAAGGAAGTTTGAACAGGGACATACTCCCGGCCGTGCAACAAAACCTAAGGTCTCTCATGGGTAAAGTGACGCACCTCTGTAGAGTGTAAGAACTGTAACTTGTTACTCCCTGTTTTGGGAAGGAGCTGCGAACGCGGCGGGAAAGGAACTCCATGAAAGTTCTGGTAAACCCGTGAAGGCTGACGGACATAGATTTCAGAATAAAAGCAACCTTTGAAGAAATGTTTATAAAAACTTGCATAGCCTACGACCTACGGTCTGTGCTATAGCTATAGTGCATCAAATACTCCTTTTCTAGTGAACTTGCTGAGTACGCTCATACTCAACGTATCTTCTTAACCCTTTCTAGGTTCTAAAGACAGTATAGACGATGTCTACATCAAGCTATGATCCAGGAATCATCATTAAAGGCTAAAGCTCTTCAATGAAGTCAAGGAAGTCAACATATACATCCACACAAGTGAAGACAAAGTTGCGAATTAGATAAGAATAGAATCTCTAGCCATAGAAACTACTTTTGTAGAGTACTGCAATAGCAGCAATACAAGCCAAATAGTTAGATGCTAATTTTGCTAGCATAATAGTTATGAGTTGTTTATTTCTGATTCTTCTTTGTAAGAATTTTCTTTCTCTCTCTTTAACCTAGAGTGTTCTCTAGATCTTGTGTAAAGAGTTGAGTTGTAACCTATAGTCATGTCTTGGACCTGCTATGTTTCTGTTGTACTACTCTGAGGGATGTAATACTAGTGAACGGTGTTTCATTGGTGTTATGTCAATGACTATAGTGTACTACATCATGCAGTGGTATGCTGGGTCACCGCACTTTGAACGACCCATCACCCCTTGGCTTCAGCTTGGAGTCGCGATCCTTGGGGAAGCAGTCTTTACTCAAGTGTATCCACACAAGGTCGCCTTCTTCGAAGATCATCTCTTTCTTGTTCTTGTTTAGCTTTGATGCTTGGCGAAGGACTTGCTGCTCAATCGTAGCTCTTGTATCTTCATGGAGTTTTTTCATTGCTCGGGCACGCTTGTCGATGTCCATGTTGTTGCGGTCGTGGAGAGGAAGAGGAAGCATGTCGAGCGTGGTGAGAGGCTCGAATCCATAGACGATCATGAACGGGCTCATCATGGTGGTGGAGTGCTTTGCGCGATTGTAGGCGAACTCGGCGTGAGGGATACATTCCTCCCAATATTTAAGATTCTTTTTTATCAACACACGAAGAAGTGTGCCAAGGCTGCGGTTGACGACCTCGGTTTGGCCATCGGTTTGAGGATGCGAGGCGGACGAGAATAGTAGCTTGATGCCGATCTTGGCCATGAGTGTCTTCCAAAAGTAGCTCATGAATTTGACGTCGCGGTCGGAGACGATTGTTCGTGGCACTCCATGAAGGCGGATTATTTCCCTGAAAAACAGATTTGCGACATGTGAAGCATCATCGGTCTTATGGCACGGAATGAAGTGTGCCATTTTTGAAAAACGATCCACTACAACAAATATAGAATCATGACCATGTCTAGACCTAGGCAAGCCTAACACAAAGTCCATGCTAATATCCGACCAAGGTGCATGAGGAATAGGCAATGGCATATAAAGACCAAAAGGGTTAGACTTAGACTTATCTTGGACACATGTAGTGCATCGTTGGACGTGGCACTCCACGTCGTGCTTCATATTGGGCCAATAGTAGTGAGTGGAGAGCATGTCATATGTCTTGTGACGGCCAAAGTGACCCATAAGGCCTCCACCATGGGACTCTTGAAGAAGCAAAATTTGGAGAGACGACTTCGGAATGCAAACCTTGTTTTGTTTGAATAGAAAACCCTTATGCAAATAGAAATCATCAACCCCTTTGTTTATTGAACACTTTGCAAAAATTGATCCAAAGAATGGGTCGGAAGCGTACAATGATTTGATGTCATCAAGACCCAATACATTTACTTCGAGGCGCGTAAGAAGGCTAGTATTTTTGCGAGACAAGGCGTCTGCTACTCCATTTTATTTGCCCTTCTTGTACTTGACAATGTAAGGGAAAGACTCCATGAACTCAACCCACTTAGCGTGTCTTTTATTCAAATTGGCTTGACCGTTAAGATATTTCAACGACTCATGGTTGGAATGTATGATAAATTCTTTGGGCCAAAGGTAGTGTTGCCACACTTGAAGGACACGAACTAAGGAAAAAATCTCTTTGTCATAAATCGAATAGTTAAGGTGTGCGCCATCAAGTTTCTCGCCATGGTATGCAATAGGACGCCCATTTTGCATAAGGACGCCTCCAATGCCAATACCACCAGCGTCACACTCGATCTCAAAAGTTTTTGTGAAATCCGGTAAAGCAAGGAGTGGTGCTTCGGTGGGCCTCTTTTTGAGCTCATCAAATGCCTTTTCTTGTGCTTTGCCCCAAACAAATGTGTCATTTTTCTTTGTCAACTCGTTGAGAGGGCAAGCAATGGTAGAAAAGTCTTTGACAAAGTGACGGTAGAAATCGTCCAACCCATGAAAACTACGAAGTTCACTAACATTGGTAGGTATGGGCCAATCTCGTATGTCCTTAACTTTTGAGACATCGACTTCAATTCCATTTGAAGAAACTACAAATCCAAGGAAAATCAGTTTGTCTTTGGCAAAATTGCACTTTGGGAGATTAGCATAAAGCTTTTCATGATGAAGGATTTGTAGAACCTCCTTAACATGTGTAACATGCTCCTCTAGTGACTTGCTATAGACAAAAATATCATCAAAGTAAACAAAGACACTCTTTCCAATGAGAGATCTCAAAATATGGTTTATAAGGCGCATGAAGGTGGATGGGGAATTAGATAATCCAAAAGGCATAACCAACCATTCATAGAGACCAAGTTTGGCCTTGAAGGCGGTTTTCCACTCATCACCCTCGGTCATACGTATTTGATGGTAACCACTATGAAGATCAATTTTCGAAAATATAGTGGCTCCACAAAACTCATCAAGCATGTCATCAAGACGTGGTATAGGATGTTGATAACGCACGATGATAGCATTGATTGGACAACAGTCCATGCATAACCGCAACATATCATCCATGTTTGGGACAAGAATCACGGGTACCGCGCTTGGGCTAGTGCTTACTTGGATCAAACCTTTGGAGACGAGTTGGTTGATTTGTCGTTCTATCTCCTTCGTATCTTCTGGGTTCGTGCGGTATGCAGCGCGGTTTGGAAGAGGTGCGCCGGGTATGAGGTCGATGCGGTGCTCGATTCCACGAAGAGGGGGTAGTCCATGAGGAAGCTCTTCAGGAAACACATCTTGGAATTCCTGCAAAATAGCCATCAAAGAGGGAGGAACATTTGTCAAGTCATTAGTACCTTGCGCTAGTCCCTTGCATATAAGGACATAGTGCAAGATGGATGGGTTGTTCCGGACTTCTCTCATCTCACTTTTGGTGGCAAGAAGAACACTCTTAGTTTTTCCACTCGAGTTTGGCTTGTGGCTCTCACTCACTATATGGTGGTTCTCTCGCTCACCGCTCTTATCACAAGATGGTGTTGTGCTTTTCTCCCTCGCTAAAGCCTTTGCATTTTCCGCAATTATTTGGCTAGGAGTCATTGGTTGCAAAACACAAGTCTAGTGGAGCCATTTGAAGGTATAAGTGTTTGAGTAACCATCATGTAAAGCGCGCTTGTCATATTTCCAAGACCTTCCTAGCAACATATGGAAAACTGTCATGGGTACCACGTCACACTCCATCGTGTCCTTGTATGGTCCAATTGAGAATGTTACCAAGACGGTGTGCTTGATCTTCATGGACCCTTGGTCACTTAGCCATTGTATATGGTAGGGGTGCTTGTGTGGATTGAGGGTGAGGTTGAGCTTCTCACACAACTCCGTGCTTGCAAGATTGTGGCAACTCCCTCCATCAATGACAACTTTGATGTATTTCCTATTGATACCGACACGTGTTTGAAAGATGTTTGATCTTTGGTCTTCATTCTTGTTGACTTGAGTAGTTAAGACCCTTGTGACAACAAGCGATGGACTTGCGTCATGCTCACACACAAGTAGTTCTTGGTCATCTTCCAAATGTTGCCATGCCAAAGCTTCCTTGACTCTTGCATCAAACTCATCTTCACTCAAGTATTCTTCATTGCCATTTCCATGGATGAACAAAACTTTCTTGTTTTCACATGTGGCCGACTTGTGTCCTTTGCCTCCACACTTGTAGCATTCACCATTGAATGGTTGATCATCCTTTGTGTATTTGCCACTTGGGGGTGGTTTTCCTTGAGAAAGTGTTCGCGTGAAGGGAAGCTTGGTGGTACTTGATGAGCTTACATTTGGGGTTGTTGATGTAGTGTTTGGCGTTTGCTTGTAGGTGAAGTATGTCTTTGGCTTGTTGTACTTGATGTCCTCTTGCACTTGACATTCGGCTTTTGTTGCTATGTGTACAAGCTCAACCATGTTGTTGTACCTTTGGAACTCGGTGATGCGCTTGATTGGATGGTTCAAGCCATTAAGGAAGCGTGCCATTGTTTGTTCATCACGCTCTTCAATGTTGGCACGGATCATGTTGAGCTCCATTTTCTTGAAGTACTCTTCCACGGTCTTTGTTCCTTGACTAAGAGTTTGGGGCTTGTTGAAGAGGTCACGCGTGTAGTGCGAAGGAACAAAGCAGGATCTCATATGAGCCTTCATATCTTGCCAAGTGGTGATTGGAGGATCTTGTTTTTTTTCACGAGCGAGTTGGATTTGTTACCACCAAAGGTTGGCATAGTCATAAAACTCTAAGGATTCCATGGCCATCATCTTATCATTGCTATAGTTGTGCATGCGGAAGATCTTGTCAACCTTGAGTTCCCATGAGAGATATTATTCGGGTTCATTGGAACCAGTGAACTTGGGCATGGTGAATTTGAGCTTGCCGACAGTTTCCTCTTCATTTCGGTTTCAGTATCGGCGATTTCCATGATGTTGGTGGCCATCTTCATCATCCGACCTCTCGCGTCTTGCCTGGTGATGGTGGTGTTTCCCTTGCGGTTGTTATGGTGCCACATTTGGTGGTGGAACTTGGTCCTCACAATGATCTTGGGGAGCTTGCTCTTGTTCTTGGCGCGGTTGTTGACGAGGAGGAGGCGCTTGGTCCTCACGAGGTTGGTTTGGCCTTTGGCCATCATGACGACGAGCATTTTCTTGAGCCATGTGGCGAAGAGGATGGCGTGCCGCATGTGTAATCGACCACTCCCTATCTTCATGATACGGAGGAGGCTCGTCATGGTGATCATGTTGACAACGTTGACATTCATGTCGATGATGATGCCTTGGTGGATATTCGAGTGCTTCATGTCGATGGCGATCTTGTGCGTCCAATTCGGAGGCTTCACTTGTTGTTGAAGGGATGTGTCGTTGGAGAGGAGCTTGGGGATCCACTTGAGGTTGCTCTTGTTGAATCACGAGTGCCCTTGGTTGTGGAAGTTTCGCTTCACGTCTTGGAGGTCTTGCGGAGAGGTCACCATCATAGCTTGACGTTGTAGCGTGTCGCAGGGATGGTACCGCTTGAGAAGAGCTCATGTAGTGAAGAACGGGTCCGTCGTTGTGCCTTGAAGCGCGATTGCTTGAAGAGCTTGATTCACTTGAGGAGTGCCGTGACGAGCTTGAGGCACGAGATCGCGGCCTTGCTAGCCCATAATTGAGACATTGAAGCTTGTCATCCGTTGCGGCGAGGGCATGATGAAGAGCTTCATTTTGATGGCCGAGGTTGTGTTGCATGGCATGCATTTGTCCTTGGACCTCCTCGAAGCGGTTGTCGATGCTCTTGAAGTCCACTCGGGTTTCACTAAATTGTTTGTCATGGCACTGCTCAAGGGCGTCACTAGTTGAATTCTCCTCAGATCTTCCAATGATCCAACCTTGTCATGTATTGTGCGTCTCCCTCTTGAGGTGACGTTGGTTGGGACGACTCACCGTTCCTGTCCATGATGCAAAGCCGACAAGGATTGTATATGGAGGAGAATACATGGAGAGTTAGCCTTTTACCTCACCTTGGAGATTGTATCAAACCAATTGTCACACAAGAGAACTAAGAGCTTGCAAAGTGAAATCGCAAATAAACTCACACACAAGGAAACTACAACTCTCAAAAGCCTTCGGTGGAAGGTTAGGATTGTGGAAAACCAAACGAAACGATCTAAGAAAAAGGTTATTGTTCTAGGTGGTAAAGAACCAAAGATCAAAAGCAAAAAGGTTATGATCTACCAAAACACGAGGGAACACACACGTGGACATTAATGGGGTTAGCATGACTATGAAAATGAGCACAAAATGTCCTAACATAGACTAGCAAGGAGACACCATAACTCGTTTGCCAAAAGATGGTTAAGCAACGGATTTGTTCACTTGCCTTGGTCGCGATTTTTCCTCTCTCTTTGCTTACAGGCTTGATACTCTCTTTGTATTGGGAGACTATGTATCTTTCTATTTTTGCCTTTCCTTTTTTTATTCTTTTTCTCCCTTTCTATACTACTATGTTAACTTTTGTATTTGCCCTAACTTTCTCACTTTCCAATGGCAAGTGCACAATGCTTAGACAAACACAAAATGAGTTGCTCTCATAGGATAGATACACACAAAGGAAGGTATAGGGCTGTCAAAGTGGCGCAAGTTATACCTTTGGTATTGTTGACGACTTGCAACCGGTGTTGGGGAAGATGCTCGGGTGTCGTGGCGTCGAGAGCGCGTGATTTACTGATTTGCGAAAGCTTGTTGTTAGTTTTGGGAGACATGCATGCGACAAACGAACAAACAAGAAGAAAACTATCAAAATTTGGGATCTGAAAAAATTTCGGCGCAGGAACCGGCGGAGCTGGGTCTGTCGCCAGAATTTTCGGTCGTCGGTCCGGTTGTGCCAGAGTTGTCGCCGGAAATTCCGGTTGTAGAACCGGTTCGCCGGATCTGGTGCCAAAACCTGTTCATGACGAACTCCAGAAAGTCAAACTAATAAATCCGTCAAAAATCCATCCAAATTAGGTTGGAGGAAGGTCAAGGAGTGTAGATCAAGACCCAAAGCAACAGATCTATGGACCAAAACCACGAAAAACTCACCAAATCCACAGATCGATCCGAAGGCAATTTGGGTCTATTTTGGGGAATTTTCGATTTTATGGTGGATAGAAGAAAAATTGAGGGGAAATTCGTGATCAGTCTTGTTCTTGGTACCAATATGTTAGGGTTGACCCCTTAGGGAGGCCCGATCTTTCACGAATCCCGTGGAAATCAAGGATGGACGAGTGGGAGGAGGAGGGGGATGAAATCCACGAACTCACACGCGTAGAACTCGATGAACACACACACACACACACGAAAATACGATACAAGCCGATAGCTCACACCGGTGGCAAGCGGTCCACCACAATCCCTAGGATCGGCGTCGGGCAAGACACTCTCCCATGGCCAACAACAGGGGGTGAGAGGCTTGATGAGATCTTGGCAACTTGGAGACGAGACACCGACTCCAAGGACTTGTACACCTTGAAGGCACGAGGCAAAATCCAAGAGGTGGGGGATAATTGGTGCTCCTTGTCAAGGAGCATGAGACTAGCAATTGATAGATCCTCAAGGGGTGTCTTCAATTACAATTATCCAAGTTTGGGATTTATAATAGAGGGTGGGGGATATTTATAGGACAGCGAGATAAACAGGGGTAGTTTGGGTACGAAAAGTAAAGTCTAGGCGAAATAAGGGGTTACAAGGGCCAAGCCCGAAAGTTGACTTGAATCTGGGGTTTTCCAGCGAGAGGTCCGGTGGCACCGGAGTTGGTGCCGGAAATTCCGGTAGTCGACGGTATTTCCGATTGCAAACCGGAAAGCCTTGCAGAACATGTTGTCGGTCGCTGCCGGTCTGTTTCGGTCGTTGCCGAGAGTTCCGGCTCTAGGGCCGGTTCACCGGGGTCGTCGCCGGCGGTGGATCCGGTTCGCCGAGCCTTGCATTGGTTTGTCCTAGAGCGTCTTCTCGTGCTTCCTTTGGTCCCTCCCTTGGCGATGCTTCATTGGGTTCATAGCTGAGGATGCACAACGTATGGGCATGAAGTAGAAAGTCATCCAAGGGTGTATCGAAATCACACGAGGAGAGGAGCGAGTTAACCATAGCTTGTAGGATCTTGGCTCGAGCGCGGGTCATTGGTCCACTTGAGGGACAATTAGGCGGGGATGTAGAACCGTCTGTAGGACGGGCTGCATCATCATTAATTGTGATAACCAAATAGATAAAATAAAATTTTCCTAAACACTTGCTGCCTTGATGAACCCGCTCCTACTTCACTGGTTCCACTTTATTTGCACTAGTTCACCTATAGTATTTACTTCCAACACTTCACCATTTTCTAGTTAGTAGTAAAAACAACCATACGCACTCTAGTTCCTAGATTTACATGAAGAGCCATATAAGTGGGCTATAGGCCTTTAGAGAATAGATAGTTTATCTTCAGCTCCTCGTGGGTTTGACACTCTAATACTTATCTAATTGTACTATAGTGATTCCCTGCTTTTGGAGGTTATCAGTCACACACACCATTATCCATTGTATCCATCGGTGGGAGAAGCCCATCTTATGCATCACCTTGTCTAGAAAAAACCAGTCAACGCGATCATAAGCTTTCGACAAGTCTAACTTGTAAGCAAAATAGGGATAGGTTGAACTGGCACCATGCCTCAAGTAGTGTAGGCACTCAAATGCCAACATGGCATTATCAGTGATGAGGTGACCAACAGCAAAAGCGCTCTGGTTCTCTGATATTACGTCACCAAGAATAGGACTCGGCTGATTAACCAAACATTTAGAAATTATCTTGTATAGAACATTACAAAGACTTATTGGACTAAACTCCTTGGTTAACCGGGTTATTGACCTTTGGAATCAGGGCAATATATGTATCATTGATACCCTCACGCATATTGTAGCACCCCGGGTAAAACCATTACTAGAAAATCGTGTTTTTTTTGTGCATCTTATGACCTTGCTCATGTCATCTGTCATCATGCATATTTAAACTTAAAACTATTTTCTAAAAACCTACCTTTGTTTCTAGATATGCCCTTCTTCAATTCAAATCAAAACCGTCGGTCCGGATGAATCCTTTATTTTCCTAAAACTATTTACAAAGGAATTCTTAAAAACTAAATAAAAATATAAACTATTTTTATTAGGGGGAGGCCACCACTGGCTAGGCCCAAACGACCCAGCTGGTAGCAGCCTACCATCCCGGCTAATCCTAACCCTTGATCCAAATCTAAACCAAACCATAGCCCTATATCTAAACCTAACCATAGCCTCTACCTAAATCCCTCACCCCACCTGTCGCCGCCACCCCCTCACTCACGCACCACACCACCCCACCTAACTAGACCCAACACGACACACACGCAGCATGCGACGAACAACCACCCAACTCGTCTCGCAACGCATGCTTCCTCCCCACCTCAAACCACCACCAACCCCTCGATCCCTGCCCCGCTCCCGCTCGCGACCCACCCTGTGAACCCGCGCGTCATGCACGCAAGGCATCGCTCCCCTGGCCCCGAACCCGTCCCCACCTCTCTCGCTCCCTCTCGCATACGCCCCCGATTCTCCTTACCTTCCCTGCGTCTCCCTCCTGATCCCACTACTCTCTCTCTGCATCACGCGCAGCGCCTCTCGCCCCACATCGCCGCCACCTGCACACCCCGGCCTCTCCCGCATCAAGCCCTGGCTGCCCTTCACCCACATCGCCATCGATCGTGATCACCCCGCCTCAGCCTTCTCTCTGCCGGCAGCCTTCCTCCCTTTCCTCCGGCCATCGACCTTGTCGCCCTGTCGTCGCCTCTACCCGCAGCCTACAGCCGCGCGTGTTTGGGATGCCCCTCCGCCATAGGACACCACCGGCGCCGTTGTTCCTACTCCTCGAGCACCACCTACACCTGAGTGGCCCTCCCTGTCGACCTCTACGCCTGCGGAGACCCGCGTCCCTCGCCCCTACTGTGTCGTGAGCCATTGTTGGCCCGCCCCTACCCGAGCTCTGCCGCCCGCACCCTTTCTGTCGGGCACTGCATTGCTTCGTCCTTTATATACCTAGCGGAACAATCTATGTATCTCTAAACTCTCACATGTCGGACATGTATGTCAGCTATGTGCTATCAATGAAAATGTCATAAACCAAAAACTAACTCGGGGACTCCGTCATCCAAATTTTGTCTATTTTTACATTCAGTATTTCATTTTTTATGTCGCATGGCTGCTCTCTCCTATTCTTATCTCATATTAGTAATGTTTAAACACTAAGGGTCTACTCTTCGACTTAGCTATTCTCCAAAACCCGGCTTTATGGAAAGCAAGAGCAAAAGGAAAGAGGTGAATAAACATGAAAAACAAATAAGGAAAGGAAAAACGAGTGAGACGACATTTGTTTTTTTTTTTTGACTAACTGCTAGTAGGATATGTTGGCTTTTATGTCGGATGACTTTATGTCAAATCTCAAAGTTTCGAGTATTGTTAACTTAATTTTTATGACCTGAAGACTCATACATCGAATGCCAAAAAAGGTAGACAAGATCCAAAGTTATGAAATTGCCCCAAAGTGATTCGACATTTATCCTAAAATTTAAAGTTTAACGTTGTGCAACAAAACACCAAAAGTATCAAAGTATATCTTACATCTGCACCTGGCATACCGGGGATTTAACAAATTTAAAAGTTTTTGGCCTAAGAGGCTGAATGACCAGAAGATGAGTCGACAGGCCAGATCCAAGAGCAGGAGTGTCGGTAGCCGGGATAGGCACATCAGTAGTTGCAGGGGCGTCTGTCTCAGCATCTTCATCACCCATATCTTCTTCTTCCTCGGAAAGATCCGCCTCAACGACCTCCACCAAGTCCAGGAAACTTGGGCCATCACACCAAGTGTGCACATCAGCATATTGCACGAAAGCATAAGCTCTGTCTTGGCACTGCTGAATGAGCTCCGGGTCATTGGTCCATTTGGCACCCCCCCCCCCCCCCCCCCCCCCCCCCCCCGCATGTTCTGCAAGATGTCGAGATTGATAGTCTTGTACTAGGAGAGCACAAAGGAGAGAGCCGTATCAGTGGTAACCTGGCCAGCTGACTCGCGCCATTGGTCGAGTCTCTCCTCAACAAGCATAGATTTTAGTGCAGCTTTGGGATTGTCTTGGGGGTTTTCTCCTTGGGCCACAACGTTTTGAAAACGCGAATGCCGGCCTTGAGAAGATCCACCCCGTAGGACTTCATCATCTTGGTTCAAGCTGAGAGGACGATCAGATGTTCGTCAATAGTATACTCGACGATTAAGGAGGTAGACTCGACCGCTTCACGCCTAGCCTTCTTAATGGCTTTGATGGCAAACAATGTGGCTTTAGGAAAGGTCTCTGTAGAAAACAAGGAAATGTAAAAAAATGACTAAGATACGAAGGAATTTCAGAAAACTAAATAAAAGCAAGAACTCACTACCGAGATAGGCATTGATTCGGCCAAGCTCTGACTGCCAAGTCCTGGACTTCTTCTGAAGCACTTCCTGGTCTTGTTGAGTTGAAGCCAATAGAGACTCGGCGATCTGGAGCAGCTCCCCACTCTTCTTGACTTTGCCCTGCAGCTGACTTTTTCCTCTACAAACTCCTGGCAAACACCTTCTATCTCAGCTTCATGCTTACTCTGCATATCGGCAGTCTTCTAATTAAGCCGAGATATATCCTCTCGCTCCTTCTGGAGCTCGAGTTGGTGTTCCCTGCTTGTTCCAGAAAGTGAATCGTTAGTTCCGGCATAGGCACACTCCCTTGAAGTTTTTCTACGGACAAGGATTTCTCGTCTACGACGAGATATAAAACCATAGAGAAATGGGCTCAAGCGATATAGAGATAAAATCATAGATAAAAGGGAATACCTTCGGAATCCAAGAGTGTCTTGTGAAGCTCCACAATGTTGGCTTCAACAGTTGCTGAAATGAATAAAGATAAAAGGGTTAACCCGACAAAGAGCCAAAAGTTGACAAACAAGTCAGTTAGGTAAAGGAAAGTACCTTTGCCTTTCATCTCGTCCTGCAACTCCTTGTGCTCAGCAGAGAGCTTTCGATACTTCAGGAGCAAAGTCTGGAAGGTCTTCATGTGATTATTGGAGGAGATCTGCAAAGAATGACAAGGAATAAGGACATGGGTCTATGCATTTCAAGCCAAGTAAAACTCGACTAGAACCTAAGAAAATGAGGATCTAATTTGATGAGTAACATCATGACAAATGGCTTGTAAGCCTAGTCTTGTTCTATGAGCTTACGGCCGAGTAAATGCTTTACTAGGTCGTAACCTCGAGGACTAGGATATACTAGACGAAAAGGCGAGCTTCGCCTCGCCGCTGACATTTCATTCTAACATAACGTGACATGTGTGGTGGATTTGCACGTGACATTTATTTGTGCACAATGCTTTCTAGGCTATAATAGATCAATATCTAGGCTAGTAGAGAACATAGGCAGATGCAGCAAAGTTGGAGCACCGGTAGGAGGCCACGGTTTTCGTTCCAGCCGGTTCCATGTCAACACCTTGTCGAGTGACCTCCTGTCCCACCACCCATATGTCATTTGAAAGAAAGGAGGGGCATGGAATGGAAGACAGGGTGGAGAAGGATCGACGGGAGGGAGATGCAGTGACAACGCACCCTCGACTACGGCAGACCCATCGAAGATGTGGCAGGGAGAAGGAGCAGCACTGCTGGAGGACGCGGCGCGGGATGAGGTAAGCAAAGGGAAGACATGGTTTGGCTTCGTCCGAAGACTGACTGAAAATGGGCCCACATGCAACAGAGGTGAGCCCACCTGGCAGAGTCACAATAACGACAAATAGTCTCAGAATGCTTGCATGCGACCAGACTTAAGCTATAAAATAGTGACTCTGTTCTCATGTGCTCCATACTCTGAAGGAACTACACTAAGGTCACAAGTCTAGTTCCTCAACTTCGGATCATGTCGTGTTGGAGCCCTGTAGTTCACCTTCATGCTGCTATCGGACACTAAAGACTGTTGGCAAAGGTTAATGTCAAGACAATCAACACTCATGCCTACCGGTGCTTGTAAAATTGTCTGCCACATGTAAACAATAAAATTAATGTAGCATCCATCTAATGGTACCTAACAAACCGATTGAGAAAAACTGAAGAAAAAGGAGGATAAATAATTACATCATTGTTTGGCCGGATCAAGAGTTCATTGATGAACTGCAAAGTCGAACTGCTAATTCCCATAAATGACCAAAATAATTGGAGCATGTGGGTTGATATTTTGTTTGCAAGAATTATGTAGCAGCGCTACTAAATAATGTAGTTTCAGAGTAGTGCACAAGCAGAATTGTAGATTAGATCTGAGTAATACTCCCAATGGGAAGTAGAAAACACATACACATCTGATTAGATGAATCCTAAACAATGGTAGGTGGCAGAGGACATTCTTGTAACTTTAGTTTCCTAGTGGTTTCTCGGATAGTGACTATCTTAAATTCCACCTATTCCTGAACTCAAAAGAATCATGTCATATCATTATTTTTAATGTACTTATAGAATTGCCGATAAAAAAACAGATATCAAACCAAGCAAAGACAGTAAATATGACATAATAACCTGAAGAGTATGTAAAATGAATCTATGATTTGATCCTGATGTAAGCCGCCATTGACTCTACGATTTTATCCTGATGAAAGCCACAATTCACTCTAAGATTCGATCCTGATGTAAGTCGTCATTTACTCTATGATTCAATCTTGATGTAAACCGACATTCACTTTTTGAGCAATCTACTGTACTTTCTTCATAGCATACGAACCTCTTTTGAGCTGATGTGGATAAAAGAAGTACAATTTCAGCTCGACTACTTCCCCTGCGCATTGTATGATGCAAGTGTTAGTTTAAAAAGCTTGGGCCACTTGTTGAACATAAAACAATGGGAGTGGCATGTTCTCAGATCAAATTGTCAACTCAATAAACAATTCTTGTCTATGACAACATCAGCCACTAAGAAACATAACACCATGCGTGGAGTGAGAGAATGCTTCTCTCGAAATTCAAAATAAGAAATGGAGCAACTACCTATCCTTTGTCTAAGAATCAAGTAGCAGTATAGTCTAAAACCAAAGAACACACAATGTAAACATAGAATAAACCTGACTAAATTTCTAGTTCTGCAAACCAGCAGTCCATGCTCCCAAACGAATACAACAAATTTCAAGTCTTGGATGGTACAGAAAATAACCATTCAAACAACTTCTTTGACTGAAGAAAGAGAGAACAAATCTTTATCACCTATAGGTTAAGTAGCTGATGACTGTATAACAGGAAATGGTGTGAAAGCAAAAATAAATCTGGCAATCCAAGATGTTTAAAGGCACCGTACTTGATCATTTTATCAGCAGGCGGTTTTGAACCTCTGCAGTCTGGTGAATCTGCAAGAAATGTATCTCTAAGTGATATTCTTTCAAATACAATTCGTAACATGGTAAGTAAGGACGACGGACAGAAGGTGGTGTTCAGGATGGAACCATAATTAATATGTAGTTTTTGCTTATTGTCACCACCACATATTTGATACAAAAGGTACCATAAATTATTACAATCCATCTATAAGATTCTTAAAGCATGTGAGTTAAGAATAGAAGATGAAGCTTTAGTGAATGGAAGACCAAATTAATAATAAATTATTGTCTTCATTAGTAGTAAGAAGCATGAGGCAATAAGATGGTGTAAAAGATTTGGCAGTAGTTCTATTTCTGCCAGCAAGTTAATAGACGGCAACATATGAATTAGGTTCTAATGAAGCTGAGTTCAATCACAACCTTTTGAAATAAAAAGGGTCAGATCCAACATGCGTCTCCTTCCAAGTCTATTGACCTTTTCTTTTAGTTTCCAAGATAACTGATCTGTTTTGCTGCATACTAAAATGGTGTGCATCGCCTCAGACGACCACCACCACCAACACAGGCTGCTTGTTCACATGGAAAAAATAGATGCAAGGGGATAAAACCAAAAAGGGTGGAAGCGGAGGAAGGTGCCACCATATGAGAAGACTGAGCGACATTCCCGCTAGTTACGTACAGTTGACAATAGCGACGGAGGATCGGACTTCAGCGAGATAGCGGCATGGAAGGACGTCAATCCGCATCTAGTTGCCGCCAGATTTGTTAGCACAACAGGCTCTCTTACACCACAATACTGCAAGGCTGAAGTCGTCCGAGTACTGCTTCATGGAGGGTGGAGGTTCTCGAAAACGTCCTAGCGATCATGGCAGGAACCCAACTTTTGGCCACGCCAGTATCCGGTGCACTAAAGCTGCCAGAATACATGAGCGGATGAGAAATTGATTTGTGGAGCAGCACAAGAGTAAAGGAAAGAGAGAGGCTCACCTGTCGCCGTCACTCTGTCGACGTCGCCGTGTTAGACTCCGATGCAGCTGGCGCAATACGGGACTTGAGATGCGGGTTAGTCATGGCGGTCAACTGGGGATACGTACGCCATCGGCAAAGACGACCCTGATCTCCCCAGTGGTCCAATCGGCACATAGTTGCGGTAGCATCGAGGATGGAGTCTAGTCGGAAATGAGGAGATACGAAGATCGCTAGGAAACTGGGGAGGAGGGACAATTGAGATGGACCTCTCCGCATCGCATGAGATGGCTGCATCAGAGGTGCTTGACGGCCTCTTGGCGCCCTCCCCTTCGAATCCCGGTGCCATCGCCGTCGATTGGAGGCCATGGCGACTTCCCCAGGCCGTCTCTGCCCGCCTTCACCGCGTCGTCCTCGAACTCCCGCGCTGCCTGCACTGTCCGACTTGCTCTCGCGGGCTAGCTGGCACCACCGCCGGTCCGCCGCCCCGAATCCACTCGACATGGATTTGGCGACAGGGGACGCACGCTGCCATCCAAGAAGGCCATGAGCACAGAGAGAGGGAGGAGACTGGCTAGGTGAGGGCACCAGGCCGGCGGTGGCCGAGTTTTCTCAATACGGTGTGGTAGGCGGCGGCATGGGAATGGAGAGGTTCTCTCTGTCTCCGGCAAATTAGGATTAGGAGGAGAGAAGAGAAATTAACCCGACCGTCCACCGTCCATCCGCCCGGTCAAAGCCAGCAGTCCATAGGCAGGGACGGAAAGGCCCGCAGCCAGGGGCACACGATCGGCAAAACGTTCGCAGGTGCTCTCAGATTTCTCCCTGTGCTTCACGCTTAAGCTATAGAATAATATATACATATATATATATACTCAGAACACAAAAGAGTGAAGCATACGTACATCATTGACTTTGTCAGCGCCTATCATCATGGTGATGGCTAAGGTCATTAACTCGGAAACTGTATGAGGACCTAGTGTCATTCCTACTGGCACTTGCGTGTTAGGGTTATTGGAGGAATCTCATAACTGTTGACGTCATTCCAGTCCATCGCAAGTTTCTTGGCACAACCGAGACTTTGACCACTAAGCGTCCGGGTCAAGACAAGACCTTCCCCTTGGCAGATGGAGGACTGCTACTCCTGGCCGTAGCAGGGCTTACATGAAGAGAAAGCCACCTGTCGCTGACAATTGACCCGGCAGCAGCAGCTGTCTTTTTTAGCAAATCTGCAACAGACCTGGGTTTGGGCACATATGCGGATGTCTTTGTTGTTGGTGTTGGGCCACATAGAGATAATTTTTTCCGGCCAAATCTGAGCGTTCTGAAATTTTCCATCTGTCTGAAAAACAACAGCCAGACTGCCTATATTCCTCTGCGTTTTCCCGCCGCCTCGGACCTTATTCGGAAAAACTTCCTTAACTAAAGTTGTAGACCTATCTTTACTCTTGAATTCTAGTGTTTATGGTTTTTCCAAAATCTCAATAGATCTCTCGCCATCTTCATCGCCAAATCAAGTCAGCTAGCAGTTTTCGCGAGTTGGTTTTAGCTTCTTCACATCAGAGCAGCCGCATTTTTGCATTAGGGCCCCTTTACTTTTTAAACCTCAACCCGCACTCTCCTGGCTCGCCCACGTGTCAGCTCCCAGCTGGTCGCGCGCGCTCTGTGGCCCCGTGGACCCTGTCCCCACTTGTTGGTGGTTGTGGGTACCTTAGCGGAGTGTGATAAAAGTTATGAGCTTTAATAATTCAAACAAAATTCCAGAAATTGTCATCAACCAAATTAATTCATATCTTTTAAAATAATTCTAATTTGGGAAAACTTATAAAATGAAATATGAATGAATTTCCAATTCAAACCTATTTTCAAATTTGACCAGAGTTGACTGCAGCTAGTCAAACCTTTGACTTTGACCCTCTTTAATATATTTGATTTAAATATTATTTTAAAATTATAAATCCAAATAATATGTATGATATATGATTTTGAATCAGAAAAACATGAGGATTGTGAATATGCTATTTATAACATCATTCGCTCAATTTAAAAAATTTGAATTAATAAATATTAATAAATGTCTTTTCTTAATTATTGCATAACTTTAAATCTGTAACTCCGAATTCGACAAATAGTATGCCCAAATCGATCAGCGCAACGAGACCTCTCCAACCATGATATATATGTTATCATTTGCATCATGCATTAAGAGCAGTTTTATAATCAGTACTATTTATGCAAGGAAAACATGATAAATAAAATTGAGGACTAATTGTTTCTTATTAATAATTCCTCACAAGTGCTATATCATCAATGTTCTATGTCTTTAATACTTTTTCGACATAGTTTGCATCATTAAATTGCCATGTCATGCATCATATCATGATCATGCCGATTCTTTCCTATTAGTTGTAATTGTTGCATCGCTTGTTTCCTTTAGTGTTTTGCTTCTTCCCAGATAGGACGATGAGATGTTGTGAGCTTCGACAGGTTCTTCGGTTACGAAACTTCGGCAATGTTTTCCAGGCGAGCATTCTCCTCCTTTCTACCTATTTTATATTTCTAATCTTTATTTCCTCATGTTGATCTATTGCTATCTGTGATGTGATGCTCTAGTTTTCGTACCCGTGGTATCCCTTGCAGCCTTATATTGCCTTGTACACATCCTATTACCTGTTGTTTGGTAGATAGTTAGACTTGCGTGTCGTAGTCGCTTGCTCAAGTGCTGTTGCGTGTTGTCAAGTACCACAGTTGTTGGAGAATCCCTTATACTTTATGTTGGAGATGATCATGGCTTTAATTACCGTTTAATAACTAAAATTGAAGTAGGTAAATAATGCAGAGGCACAGGTGGACAATAGATGTTATTTGGTTTTTAATCGTCCACTTGTGTCCTGTAGGACCCCGAGTACTTGATACCTATTCTTTGAATATTCGCACTATCCGCATGTGGGACCATGAATCCCCCTAACCCTAGCTTGAGTCATATTTAATTCCTGGTGGCCACAAACTAGTTTGGGGCTTTATTACTATCCTGTACTTATGCCATGATTTACTGCTTTATTTACGATTGCGCGTGGAGCGCCTGTACTATTTAGGTAAGTGGAATGTTTCCACGGTATCGACAAGCCCAGTCACACTTTCGGGTTCCCAGTCATTTACAGCCATTGACACAAACCTCTGTGTCCGTCTCGGAGCCAGCCAACTTCGCCGCGGGTTGCTTAGAGGGGTGGCCCCCTGAAATCAAATATGAATCTTGCGAATGTTCTATCGTGATGCCTCGTTGGGTTTTTATTTGGTTTTTTCCGAGGTTGATCGTGCGTGTGTTGCTATTTGTGCCCCCCTGCAGGGTAAAACTTTCTAAAAGCCGTGTCCGCGGTTATGGACGACTTGGAGCACAGTATCTCGATCATAGACAACTATAACTAAAGTAGTGCTATAAATTTGACTTTATAATGACTAGTAATCAACTTCACTATAATAGAATGGCTAAATAAAAGTGCCAACAATTGCTGGTTTGGGTTATCACCTGTTACCATTGTATCTGACTAGTAAGTATTGCAACTACAACGGAATGGCTAAGCAAAAGTACCAACAACTGCTGGGTTTTGAGATGCCTCATGCTATATGTATCTGACTAGTAAGTACTACCACTACAACGGAATGGTTAACTAAAACTGCCCACTGCTTATTATATCAGAATAACTCATGCTATCTATATCTGGCTAGTAATTACCGCAACTATAATGGAATGAATAAAACTGCCAACTGTGTGAATTCCTCGGTTGACTTCCTCGTTTGATCTCGAGGGGGAAATACCAGGATGGGTATGCTTGGTGATAGTTTCAGGTTGGATCCGAGTAGGTCTTTCTTATCCCTATCTGATAGCCGCCAGTTGAATTGAGTCTCTATAGGTTGTTTAGTGCATGTTGTGCTGCCGCTTCAGTGCACCATACCTATATAGGCGAGGACCGTCGAATTCTAGTCTCTCCATGTACTGGCCTCAGTACTGACCGCTCTCTTTTTCCTTTGCCCTTTGTCGACACCCCTTTTGTTTAAGCAGGTTTTGAGATCGACGTCGTTAGCAGGGTTACCCTTCTGGCTTGGCCTGGGCAGGGTTATGGACGCCATTGGTTATTCTTTAGGTCTCTTAGCCCCATTTGCATCTTGTCCGTAGTCGGACGTTGTATCGTTTTCCAGGTGATTTGGATCTTTGTATTGTATATATATGTATTCTTGACTCATGGAGTCGTTGTTGTGTATATCTGTTCTATGGGTTCCACCGTGGACTATTGTGTAATGATATTACTTTGTTTTACAGCCGCATGCAAGTGCCTGGTGGGCACCTCTGAATTGTTTCTATGCGGGTTTGGCGGGAATCGCTAAAACTTGCATAGGGATGATCTGAGGGTGTTACAGAGTGGTATCAGAGCTCAGCAGTTACGATACCCCAGTAGTCTAGTATGTAGGATAACCTAGCTAACGACTGATGTAGAGTGTCAAAAATATTTTGGAAAATCGTTTGGATAGATCTGATTAGGTATGTTTTTACTCCTTACCCCTCTGCTATTCTCCTCTTACCTTCGCGTGTTTTGAATCTACCCCCTTATCTTTTCTTCGAGTCCAGGATTTCTCGTGGTTGGGTTTCCGTCGTACCTCCAGGGTTTTGTTTCCAACCTCTTGTAACGGTGCTTTGACATCTGGTCTTCATGCTATCTAAGGATTTTTTTCCTCTATTGTATCTTTAAGTGGACCAAAATTAACTAATTTTTTTTATTTGTATCTTCCGGTGTTCCAATCCGACGACATCATCATCTATGTTAGATCCGATAAAGAGTCCGCATCATTCCTTTGTTTCTAAACGTTGTTTGTAGAGATCTTCAGTCTGAATTCCGAGAATGGGCTGCATGATTTTCTACTTCCTGTGCGGAGTAATAGTTTGGGTGTGTGATGGATTGGCCCCCATGCCGACTACTCATTCTATTTTCTCTTGTACATTGAAGTGGATTAAAAGGCATATTTATCTCCTTCTATCGAAGTTAGAGGTGGCTTTATCTGTTGAGGCCTTTACCTTCGTCCTTTGTTCGCCGGAGTGTTCTCTCAATA
The DNA here is from genome assembly GCA_916181665.1 of Avena sativa. NCBI lineage: Eukaryota > Viridiplantae > Streptophyta > Magnoliopsida > Poales > Poaceae > Avena > Avena sativa. Next base: position 175,838,929 of record OV702284.1, on the reverse strand, counting down.
AGTTTGGCAAGGCGTAGTCTCCGCACCATCCCCTTGAAGGAGCTACATGGGATCGTGAAGATTTCTATCCTAGGAATCTCGGGGCGAGATTATTATTTAGTAGGGGAGAGTTGTAGCATCCCAATTGTCTAACAATTGTAATGCTACTTGCCTAGTCTATATATTGCTACTTCCAACATGTCATTCATTGCATCATTATTATATCATGCTCATGTCACCATGCCACCTTGCATTTGAGCATCATATTAAAACCCCTTTTCATTTGGTTCTTCTCATTTTGCATTTGCCTTCTCAATTGTATTTGCTTCTGGATATATATTGTATTTGTCTTTTGATATAATGTTATATGCCCAATATGAGTTGAGGGCATTTCTTTTGCAAATCCTTCCATCTACTAACTCGACATCATCACTTTCCCTTGGTACCATCTATTTTCTTTTCTTTTCTTCAATCCAACCATGTGTCATGTATGTGGGCCATGACTTTTACTTTTGGTTTTGAATTCTAGCTCACATATATTTGTACGATTCCCTTTTACTAATCATCAACTTTTAGCCATATGGTTTTGATCCAACCCATGTCCAATTTCCATGTACATGCACCATTGCATGTGCTCCTAATTTCGTGCCACGTGAAATTACGACCCTTCTTCCTTTTCTTCTTCTAGTATTCTTGCTTGCTTTTGTTTTAAAACTTTAATTCAATTGAAATGGGTTCATTTTAAATCCTAGCTAATCAAAACACACTCTACTAACCCAGTCTATCCTATGCTTCACCACCAGGCACGTGCATGTTCATGCACCAAACACCAAGCTAGCTTTTGCAAATCCTAACACCAAACCCCTCTCTAACCCTTCCAAGTCGTGGGCTTGCCATGTGCTTCCCTTCCTCCCTCTTTTGGTTCTTTTGACCAACCCACCACATGCCCCTCTCCCTGGTCCCCTCACTCTCCTCTCTTATTCATGCATCAAGAGGGAGGAGAGAAGAAACTCACCCAAAGCCATCCTCCTTCCTCTTTTTGGCAAAACAAAAAGCTACACATGTGAGCCTCTCCCATCTGCCAACCACCCTCCTTATCTCTCAGATCGAGATCTGAGATCTCCAGCACCACCAGGCCTTCCTTCCCTCTCCTCTCCACCATGACCATGGTGTAGCCATGCCCATGCCAAAACCCTAGTTCGGCCAAACCAAGAAGGCGGAGGTTGGAGCTGTGCTAGAAGGAATCCAAGATGTCCAGTGCCTGGTTCTACTTCCTCTACATCACCCTGTACCGGAGCATGACGGAGAACCTCGCCGGAGTCGCTGCAGAATGCCGGTGGCCGAAACATCCAGGAGCCTCCAGAGCCTCTGCTTCCCCATCGATCTACGCCTCCTCGAGCCCACTCGCTGCACCTGAGGGTCGTTGGTGAGCCTACAAACTTCCCTGACATACCCTATCCCTCCCTATCTTTCTGTATCACCGCCGCCGTCCGTCGAACGCCCTTCACGCGCACACCCGCGTTCTGCTCGCGTGACACAGCAAGCTGCAGTAGCAGCACACCCCGCCGCGAGCACCTACAACCCGTCTGCAATCCCCTGTTCATCAAGATCTAGCCGTCGCCATGTTATGTTTTAGCTCGAGCATCCTTAACAAAATTTGTAGCCTGAACTCTCCTCTTTCCAACGCACCATCGCAAGCCCCAGATGACCCAGCGTAGCGTTCGCGAGCTTTCCCGCAAGTTGTGCCACCGCGAGTCGCGTACGCCGTGCACAGCATCAGTCGCGCACTTGATCTGCAGCCGCACGCAAACCCCCCAGTTCACCGCTTCCTCAAATTTTCCTAGTGCTTGTGCTGCTTCTTTCTGAAATTTCGAACATCAAAGTTGATGCCCTCGGAATCATTTGTCCATAGCTTCAAACAGAGTCCAAATCCACACAGTTTTGAGCTCGCAATTGCTCGAGTAAGTCCGGCCAAATCTGAGCGTTCTGAAATTTTCCATCTGTCTGAAAAACAACAGCCAGACTGCCTCTGTTCCTCCGCGTTTTCCTGCCGCCTCGGACCTTATTCGAAAAAACTTCCTTAACTAAAGTTATAGACCTATCTTTTACTCTTCAATTCTAGTGTTTATGGTTTTTCTAAAATCTCAACAGAACTGTCGCCATCTTCATCGCCAAATCAAGTCAGCTAGCAGTTTTCGCGAGTTGGTTTTAGCTTCGTCACATCAGAGCAGCGTCATTTTTGCATTAGGGCCCCTTTACTTTTTAAACATCAACCCGCACTCTCCTGGATCGCCCATGTGTTAGCTCCCGGCTGTCCGCGCGCGCTTTGTGACCCTGTGGACCCTGTTCCCACTAAAATTCCAGAAATTGCCATCAACCAAATTAATTCATATCTTTTAAAATAATTCTAATTTGGGAAAACTTATAAAATGAAATATGAATGAATTTCCAATATGAGTTCAAACCTATTTTCAAATTTGAGCAGAGTTGACTACAGCTAGTCAAACCTTTGACTTTGACCCCTCTTTAATATATTTGAGTTAAATATTATTTTAAAATTATAAATCCAAATAATATGTATGATATATGATTTTGAATCAGAAAAACATGAGGATTGTGAATATGCTATTTATAACATCATTTGCTCAATTTAAACATTTCGAATTAATAAATATTAATAAATGTCTTTTCTTATTTATTGCATAACTTTAAATCCGTAACTCCGAATTCGACAAATAGTATGTCCAAATCGATTAGCGCGACGAGACCTCTCCAACCATGATATCTATGTTATCATTTGCATCATGCATTAAGAGCAGTTTTATAATAAGTACTATTTATGCAAGGAAAACATGATAAATAAAATTGGGGACTAATTGTTTCTTATTAATAATGCCTCACAAGTGCTATATCATCAATGTTCTATGTCTTTAATACTTTTTCAACATAGTTTGCATCATTAACTTGCCATGTCATGCATCATATCATGATCATGCTGATTCTTTCGCATTAGTTGTAATTGTTGCATCGCTTGTTTCTTTTAGTGTTTTGCTTCTTCCCGGATAGGACGATGAGATGTTGTGAGCTTCGACAGGTTCTTCGGTTACGAAACTTCGGCAATGTTTTCCAGGCAAGCATTCTCCCCCTTTCTATCTATTTTATATTTCTAATCTTTATTTCCTCCTGTTGATCTATTGTTATCTGTGATGCGATGCTCTAGTTTTCGTACCCGTGGTATCCCTTGCAGCCTTATATTGCCTTGTACACATCCTATTACCTGTTGTTTGGTAGATAGTTAGACTTGCGTGTCGTAGTCGCTTGCTCAAGTGCTGTTGCGTGTTGTCAAGTACCATAGTTGTTGGAGAATGCCTTATACTTTATGTTGGAGATGATCATGGCTTTAATTACCGTTTAATAACTAAAATTGAAGTAGGTAAATAATGCAGAGGCACAGGTGGACAATAGATGTTATTTGGTTTTTAACCGTCCACTTGTGTCCCGTAGGACCACGAGTACTTGATACCTATTCTTTGAATATTCGCACTATCCGCATGTGGGACCATGAATCCCCCTAACCCTAGCTTGAGTCATATTTAATTCCTGGTGGCCACAAACTAGTTTGGCGCTTTATTACTATCTTGTACTTATGCCATGATTTACTGCTTTATTTACGATTGCGCGTGGAGCGCCTGTACTATTTAGGTAAGTGGAATGTTTACGCAGTATCGACAAGCCCAGTCACACTTTCGGGTTCCTAGTCGTTTACAGCCATTGACACAAACCTCTGGGTTCGTCTTGGAGCCGGCCAACTTCGTCGCGGGTTGCTTAGAGGGGTGGCCCCCTGAAATCAAATATGAATCTTGCGAATGTTCTGTCGTGATGCCTCGTTGGGTTTTCATTTGGTTTTTCCCGAGGTTTATCGGGCGTGTGTTGCTATTTGTGCCCCCCCTGCAGAGTAAAACTTTCTGAAAGCCATGTCTGTGGTTATGGACGACTTGGAGCACAGTATCTCGATCATAAACAACTATAACTAAAGTAGTGTTATAAATTTGACTTTATAATGACTAGTAATCAGCTTCACTATAATGGAATGGCTAAATAAAAGTGCCAACAATTGCTGGTTTAGGTTGTCACCTGTTACCATTGTATCTGACTAGTAAGTATTGCAACTACAACGGAATGGCTAAGTAAAAGTACCAACAACTGCTGGGTTTTGGGATGCCTCATGCTATATGTATCTGACTAGTAAGTACTACCACTACAACGGAATGGTTAACTAAAACTGCCCACTGTTTATTATATCAGAATGACTCATGCTATCTATATCTGTCTAGTAATTGCCGCAACTATAACAGAATGAATAAAACTGCCAACTGTGTGAGTTCCTCGGTTGACTTCCTCGTTTGGTCTCGAGGGGGAAATACCAGGATGGGTATGCTTGGTGATAGTTTCAGGTTGGATCTGAGTAGGTCTTTCTTATCCCTATCTGATAGCCGCCAGTTGAATTGATTCTCTATAGGTTGTTTATTGCATGATGTGCTGCCGCTTCAGTCCACCATACCTATGTAGGCGAAGACCGCCGAATTCTAGTCTCACCGTGTACTGGCCTCAGTACTGACCGCTCGCTTTTTCTTTTTCCCTTTGTCGGCACCCCTTTTGCTGAAGCAGGTTTTGAGATCGACGTCGTTAGCAGGGTTACCCTTCCGGCTTGGCCTGGGCAGGGTTATGGACGCCATTGGTTATTCTTCAGGGCTCTTAGCCCCATTTGCATCTTGTCCATAGTCGGACGTTGTATCGTTTTCCAGGTGATTTGGATCTTTGTATTGTATATATCTGTATTCTTGACTCATAGAGTCTATATATCTGTTCTGTGGGTTCCATCGTGGACTATTGTGTAATGATATTACTTCGTTTTCCACTCGCACGCAAGTGCCTGGTGGGCACCTCTGAATTGTTTCTATGCGTGTTTGGCGGGAATCGCTAAAACTTGCATAGGGTCGATATGAGGGTGTTACATGATCGTACATCACCTCTGCTGGTATCCACACGTACAAGGAGGAGCACCGGCGGCGAACGGCTAGGTTTGGTACGTTGGCGGGACTACTGTGGAGCTAGGGTTTCCAACACATGGAATGACCTAACCGATCAACGATTAACCCTTCTGGGTTACTTTGCTCCACTATATATAGGGAGTGAACGTGGGCTCCATTTTCGTGGCCCATTCACTAAAGCCCATATAACACTAGTCACCGTGAGTCCGACTCATGACTCAGTCCAAATCCGGCTTGGATCCAACCCAACCAGATATCCGGTTCAGATCCTATCTGAACTTGCCCCCGCTCTTAAGTGTGTGACCCCGCAGGCTCTTGGCAACTTGGACATGATTAGAGTCCGACTCTCAGTTGATCAGACGGTAGCGGCTCCTAGCAGAACGTGCCGACTCCCAAGTACCAAAGAGTCATGATGACTTGCCTTTCCAATGCGACTTGCGTCCGAGTCCCTTTTGCCTCACGATATACCTTGCCAGACTATAGGCGAATATTTGTCATCCCTTAAATAGTCTGACTCTCTTCTCGAACTGACATAAGTGATTCACCCGACTAACTCTTAGTCGATCGCCTCAGTTAACACTTAACAGAGTCGTGAATGGCCATGCTTTCTGAATCATATCATCCAAGAGGGCCCAGAGATTATCTCTCCGAGTAGAGGGGCAAAATCCCATCTTGGTTATTCACATCACACAGCTTGATTCTCAGCCGACCCAAACTCTGCCTTTATAACTGCCTAGTTACGGATCAGCGTTTGACAGAACCTAAGTCGGTGATTCTCAACTCGAACTATGCAATAACCTGAGGTCTAAGGATTACATTGATTGAGATATACAAATGACAACTTGTTTGCTGTACCTCAATATGGGTCAATCCGACTCGCTAAACTCTTTAGCCAAATCTGTGTAAGTCAAAATAGCATCTCTATGCCCATGACAAGTGGAATCGAGTCATCAAGCCGACTTTCACATTGGTCTAAGTTGTGTGTCCAGCACAACATCAATGACCAAGGACATTTAGTACAAACAACATGAATGTATAGTTCCACAACTGAATCACATATTCAATGATATACATCAATGTTTATACAAGGACAACTTAATATCTTTATGAATACAATGGGAAATATCATCATACATGATTGCCTCTAGGGCATATTCCCAACAGTCTCCCACTTGCACTAGAGTCAATCTTCCGACATCACATGTCTAAGCATCTAATGCCCATGGCTCTCAGGTGCGCCTCATGCTTTGGCTGTGGTAACGTCTTTGTCAATGGATCCGCAATATTTGCATCTGTGTGTACCTTGCATAACTTGATATCACCCTGATCCACGAACTGGTGAATCAGGTGGTACCACATGAGTATGTGCTTGTTCTTCTGGTGTTGTCTAGGTTCCTTGGCTTGTGCGATAGCACCATTGTTGTCCCAATACATGTCTAACATATTGGACGAGCCCTGAACCACACCAAGATACATGAGGAAATTCCTCATCCAAACAGCTTCCTTTGTTGTCTCCGAGGCGACAATATACTCAGCCTCTGTTGTAGATGCAGACACAGTCTCTTGCTTGGAACTCTTCCAGCTCACAGCACCTCCGTTTAAAATAAACACGTATCCGGATTGCGAACGAGAATCATCAGAGTCGGTAAGATAAGTCGCATCCGTGTAACCCTTTACACTGAGTTCATCTTCACCACCATAAACCAAAAACATATCCTTAGTCCTTCTCAAGTACTTTCGGATATTTTTAGCCGCTGTCCAGTGGATTTCTCCAATATCAGCCTGGTATCTGCTCACAACACTTAGAGTATATGAAACATCCGGCCTAGTACAAATCATGGCATACATGATGGATCCGACTGCAGAAGCATACGGAATCGCACTCATCCGACTTCGCTCATTAGTTGTCGAAGGACACTGAGTCTTGCTAAGTTTTACACCATGGGACATCGGTAAGAACCCCTTCTTAGACGATTCCATGTTGAACTTCTTCAACACTTTGTCCAAATAAGTACTCTGACTCAATACCATGATCCTCCTTGATCTATCTCTATAGATCCGGATTCCGAGGATGTATGTTGCCTCACCCAAGTCTTTCATTGAGAAACTCCTTTGCAATGATTCCTTGGTTTCTTGCAACATCTGGACATCATTTCCAATCAGTAATATGTCATCCACATATAAGATTAGAAAGTTTACTTTGCTCCCACTAAACTTCTTGTATAAACAAGAATCATGATCACTCTTAATGAATCTAAATGATTTGACTACCTCATCAAAGCGAATATTCCAACTCCGAGATGCTTGCTTCAACCCATAAATGGATTTCTGAAGTTTACATACCTTGTCAGCATTAGTCGGATCGACAAAACCCTCGAGTTGTATCATATACACGTCCTCGGTTAAATTTCCGTTAAGGAAAGCCGTTTTGACATCCATCTGCCATATCTCATAGTCTAAATAGGCTGCTATCACTAACATGATCCGAACTGATTTAAGCATCGCTACGGGCGAGAAAGTCTCGTCGTAATCAACTCCTTGAACTTGTCAGAACCCCTTCGTGAGAATACATGCTTTATCGACGGAAACATTTCCATCCATATCAGTTTTATTCTTAAAGACTCATTTACACTCGACGGGTCTTTCACCGTCTGGCAGATCAACCAAGTTCCAAACTTGATTTTCATCCATGGACTTTAACTCAGATCGCATGGCTCCGAGCCATGACTCGGAATCATATCCCACCATCGCTTCCGAATAATTTGTCGGCTCATCACTGTCTAACAGTAACACATCACGAACACTTCGTAATCTCGCCGATCTTCGTAGTACAGGTGCTGCTGCCGGCTCAGCTACCACGACCAGCTTAACCTACAAGGTTTTTGCCGACTTGCTACTAGCCGGTTCCTCTCGAATTTCTTTGAGCTGCACTGTGCTCCCACTTACTCCTCGACTGAGAAACTCTTTCTCAAGGAAGACACCGTTCCGAGCGACAAACACTTTGCCCTCTTCTCGGTTGTATAAGTAGTAACCCAAGGTTGCCCTCGGATACCCCACAAAAATACACTTATCCGACTTGGATGTAAGCTTGTCCAACTGAAGTCGCTTGACAAATGCTTCACAACCCCAAATCTTAAGAAAAGACAAACACGGCCTTCTTCCTGTCCACATCTCATGCGGTGTCTTCTCTACCGACTTTGATGGTACTCTGTTTAGTGTGAACGCCGCTGTTTCTAGACAATAACCCAAAAATGATAAAGGCAGATCTGTTCGACTCATCATTGATCATACCATGTCCAACAAGGTCCGATTCCGCCTTTCCGAAACACCGTTCCTTTGCGGCATTCATGGCGGAGTAAGTTGAGGAACTATTCCACAACTTTTCAGATGGTCATCAAACTCCTGGCTAATGTACTCGCCTCCTCGGTCCGACCGAAGAAACTTCATTTTCTTGCCGAGTTGATTATGTGCTTCATTCTGGAATTCTTTGAACTTTTCAAAGGCTTCTGACTTATGTATCATCAAGTAGACATATCCATACCTACTCAAATCATCAGTGAAGGTAATGAAGTAATCATAACCACCCCTGGCTGTCGTGCTCATTGGTCCACATACATCACTATGTACTAGTCCCAACAAGTCGGACGCCCTTTTGCAACTCTTTGCAAAAGGTGTCTTGGTCATTTTGCCGAGTAGGCAGGATTCACATGTCTCGAATGACTCCAAGTCGAACTAAGTTAGGAGTCCATCATCATGGAGCTTCTTCATGCGTTTCCAACTTATATGACCAAGCCGACAGTGCCAAAAGTAAGTCATATTCAGATCATTTGGTTTCAACCTTTTAACATTTATGTTATAAACCGATTCACCATCAAGATTCAAAATAAATAACCCGTCCTGGACGGGTGCAAAGCCATGAAACATATCATTCAAATACAAAGAACAACCATTATTCTTGATATTCGACTCATAGCCTTGCCTCATCAAACATGAAGCAGAAATAATGTTTCGACTAAGCACTGGAACATAATAACAATTATTGAGTTCCATAATGAATCCGGAAGGTAAATGAAGTTGCATCGTGTCGACTTCCAACGCAGCAACTCTTGCTTTGTTGCCGACTCGAATATCAACCTCGCCTCTTGCTACGCTCATAGTTCTTACCAGTCCCTGTAACGAGTTGCAGATGTGAATAATTGATCCGTTATCATATACCCAAGAACTATTAGGTGCATCAGCAAGATATATGTCTATAACATTGCAAACAAGTGTACCTGAGTCAGACGTCATACCTCCACTCTTGGCCTTGTCAGCCAAATACTTGCTGCAGTCCCTCTTCCAGTGGCAATTCGCCTTGCAATAGAAGCAAGTGGATCCGGCTGAAGGAGATGTAGAGGTCCCAACCTGATAAGGTAGAGATCCCTGTGTTTACAATGCTAGTCCCTGAATCAAGAGCTAGCATCCAAAGTTTAAGATGTGATATCAAGAAACAAAGGTCAGAATACAACTTTATAACCAGGAATAAAATAATTCATTACATCTTACATAACTCATTTGGCTATCTTATTACAATGCAGCAGAAATAACTATGTAGCATGGAGTCCTTCATCTTCAAAGTGCCACGGGAAATCATGTTGGTTGTAGACTTGTAATCCTAATCAACACACTTCACTAACATCAAACAAACCTGCAACATAATAAGTTATATCCACAAGGGTCAATACATTTGAATTGTATTGGCAAGTGATACTATGGTAGAGTAGTGGTATCTATCATCTATATGCATTTGGCTAAGTGGAGCTTAGGCTTGCTTTTCTCAAAATTGATTTTCCTTATCATTTGAAAACAATAATTTTTTGTTTGTCAAAATCACCCAAGGCATCTACCAATAAAATTGGTGATCCTTTACCCTTGTTCAACCACAAGCTTTTAACTTAGAAATTGAGATGAGGAGATCCTTGATAGTTTCCATGTCTTGATGCTCTAATTGTCCATTGCCAGGGACACGGCTAAGTACTTAGATTTTACTCTCTCGAGAGGTCGTGCACTTTCCCCACAAGACTCGACATGCATCGAGACAAGATCTTTCAGAAGCCTTCCCTTAGACCAAAATGGAAGTGTTCCAAACCTATCACCCCTACCACCAACTTTCCATCTGGCTAAGTTATTGCAACCTATATGATCCAGGCAGATCCCATATTGCCATGTGGCTGCACTTGAAACTTCTCAACATTTGACATCTCAAATCTCTTTGTTCCTGGGTGGCTTTCCACAAGTGTGATACCAAGTTTTTTCCCAGTATATGGACTTGTGATACACAAGTTTTTCCCCAGCATACTGGACTTGTGTAACCACTCAACACAAACCTTTCATTCCATTGCACCCAGGTGATTCATTCACATAGTTGTTTTATTAAACAAAACACAAGTCATAGACTTAGAAATATTTCATAGCATGAATATAATCCACCCTTGTTTTCTACTAGCTAAGCTAAGCATGATATTAGTAGGGATATTAACTTAGGAAAATTCTACTAAGGCATCATCTACTAGGATTTCCCATGGCATAGCATACTTAGTAAAAATTCCATGCAAGTCCTACTCAAACCATCACTAATGCATAGTGAAAATAATAGGACAAAAGTATGAAGCACCACTTGCCTTTTTAGTAGAGAATATAGGTTCACTCCTTGATCTTGCAATGGTCACACTCTTAAAACTTCACTACAATTCAATCAAGGCACAAATTCAATCTAGCATTCAAACAATTCACCACATAAAATAATAAAAAAAGCAATGCATGCAAAAGATTGTTTTATTTGGAAAGGTGGTTTCTAATAGGTTATAAACATTTTGAAACACCTATTGGTCATTTATAAAAGTGGCAAAACCATTTAAAATTAAGTTAGTGAAAATAGCTATTTAAATCATTTTTGTTTTGCTAGAAATGAGTTAAATCAAAGTAATAATTTCTAGTGTTTCCCAAATATATTTTTGAACACAAATGTTAGTGTTTAGGGTAAAAGTGTTTAAAATAAATCCATTTTCAAAAGGTTTCACTCAAAAACCATTTTTAAATCAAAGTAACATTTTTATTTTGCTAGAAAAGCTTTTTATTCAAAGGAATAATTCCTTAGTGCACGACTCGGTTAAGTGTTAACTGAGGCGGTCGACTAAGAGTTAGTCGGGTGAATCACTTATCTCGGATCGAGAAGAGAGTCAGACTATTTAAGGGATGAAAATTATTCGCCTATAGTCTGACAAGGTATATCGTGAGGCAAAAGGGAATCGTACGCAAGTTGCATGGGAAAGGCAAGTCGTCATGACTCTTTTGTTCTTGGGAGTCGGCACGTTCTGCTAGGAGCCTCTGCCGACTGATCGATTGCGATTCGGACTCCAATCGTGTCTGAGTAGCCATGAGCCTGTCGGGTCACACACTTAAGAGCAGGAGCAAGTCTGGGTTGGACCCAAGCCAGAAATCTGGCCGGGTTGGACCTGAGCCGGATTAGGACTGAGTCAGCGAGTCGAACTCGCGGTGACTAGTGTTATATGGGCTTTAATGAATGGGCCACGAGAGTGGAGCCCACGTTCACTCCCTATATATAGTGGAGCACAGTAACCCAAAAGGGTTAATCGTTGTTCGGTTAGGTCATTCCATGTGTTGGAAACCCTAGCTCCACAGCAGTCCTGCCGTCGATACGAACCTAGCAGTTCGCCGCCGGTGCTCCTCCTTGTACGTGTGGATACCAGCAGAGGTGTTGTACGATCAGCACCAGGACGATCAGATCGCAAAGGACTGCACTGCATCAACTGACGCGCTTCATCAGTAATCCGCAATTGTACGTCTAGTGGTAAACCTCGTGGCCTTCTACATCAGCTTGATCTTGGGATCCCCACGTTAGAGGGAAAAGTTTTGTTTTATCTCTACGTGGCCAAACAGTGGTATCATAGCGATTGCTTCTAGTTTTAGGCTCGAGATCGCGCATATGTGATATGCGGTTGGCTGTAGATGAGATCTATGTGCTGTTTGGTGGCCGATCTATGAGATAGATCGGTTTTGTACGAGGTTGACTGGATCAACTATACTCGGCGAATGGTAGATCTGATTCCCGTGATCATACGGCTGAGGTCATGGAACGACATACCCCTACCGGTCGGCTTCCGCCATCGGGGTAGACTGTGACACTTAAATCCAGATGCGGTGATCGAAGATCAAAGAGTTTGATCGAATCGGAACGATGGTCGGAATCCATGTTCGGACCGCCGGCTTCGCCCTGTCGTAGCGCCTTAGATGTCGTTGCGAGTTTCACAGCGCCGGTAGATATTGTATCTATGCATAACTTGTTTTTGCAGGAAGTTGTGAATTGTATAGTTCATGTGCATGTGATGTATGTGTGTAATCCATACGTGATCTGTGAATCACGGTTTTTGTCAGTCGGCTGGAGCCTAGGTGCTGTCATTTTATTGTATAACGACCTGCGTGTCGGATTCTCCTTTTAATTTACTTTACTAAGCTAGTGTAGCTGTTTGGAGAACCCAGATGGCATGCAAGGCGATGTACATGTCGGCGACATGGAGTAAGACGGCAAGTGATAAGATTTGGCACGAGTCGGATTACAGGCTTTATGGAGATGGATATCACCATGAAGGGATCCATACCATTTCACATTATAATTGCTTTATTTTGTGTTATTGTTATGTCTCTTATTTACCTCTATTAGATAGTCCGTAAAATCTATCCCTCAAAGAAGGTCTAGTCGGTTTTCCCGCCAGTGTTTGCACCATCACAAGTCGGACATTTTTGGTAGTGGGCTCATAAAATTGAGGTGCTGCCAATTCTTTCCGACTAGGTGGGTTCGAGTCGGACTCTTACTGCGGAAACACTCGGTAAGCTAGACGGGTCTATCACAACGGTTGTGGGGCTCGGGGAAAAGTCGCACGGGAGCCGGGGCATGTGATGCCACCCGTCCAACAGGAGTCGTATGAGATGCGATTGACAAGGAGTTGTCTACCTAGATCACTTGGCGGCTAGCGGTGATGCTAAAGCTCACTAGCCGACTTGCTTATTTAGGGTCTTGAATCACTAAGTAACCATCGGAGGGGTGTTGGTTCTAGTGGGAGCATAAAATATTAAAATGTTTAATATGCTTGCTCTTTTATGAATACATGTCTTAAGTGTTTTGCATATTTTCTGTTGTAGATCATGCCACCAAGTAGCAGTCACTCTCAGATATCCGGTTTTGCATTGAGAACTATCCTTGAGAAATATAAACTAAACGACACTAATTTTACCAACTGGTATCGAAATCTGAGAATTGTTCTCAAACAAGAAAAGAAGGACCATGTCCTAGACAACCCACTTCCAGATGAGCCGAATGAGAATGCGACCGTCGATGCCACCAATGCCTACCGTCGGGCTAAGGATGAGTCCACGGATATAAGCTGTCTTATGCTTGCTCACATGGAACCGGACTTGCAAAAGCAGTTTGAGAATGTTGAGGCCTACGATATGATCGAAAGCCTCAAAAGTATGTTCCAGGCTCAAGCGAAGACTGAGAGGTATCAAGTCTCTCAGGCTTTGCTGAGTTGCAAGCTTAAGGATATTGATCCACTGAGTCCGCATGTGATCAAGATGGTTGGTTACGTGCAGTCTCTGGAAAGGCTTGACTACCCCATTAGTGAAGAGTTCGCTACGGATATAATTCTGAACTCTCTTCCTAGTGCATATGGGCAGTTCATTTCGAACTACCACATGCATGGTATGGATAATAAGCTCACTGAATTGCATGGGATGCTCAAGAAGGCAGAGGAGGATCTCAAGAAGGGTGCCAGTCAAGTGTTGATGGTGCAGAATAAGTCTAAGTTCAAGAAGAGTTCTTGGACTAAGAAGAAGGCTAAGTCAGGAGGAAAGCGGGCTCAGGACCCGGTCCCAAGCGCTTCCTCAGGGACTAAGCCATCTCCTTCAGCTGGATTCACTTGCTTCTATTGCATGGCGGATGGCCATTGGAAGAGGAACTGCAGCAAGTACTTGGCCGACAAAGCCAAGAGTGGAGGTATGACTTTCGACTTAGGTACACTTGTTTGCAATGTTATAGACATATATCTTCCTGATGCACCTAATAGTTCTTGGGTATATGATACCAGATCAGTTATTCACATCTACAACTCGTTGCAGGGACTGGTAAGAACTAGGAGCGTAGCAAGAGGAGAGGTTGATATTCGAGTCGGCAACAAAGCAAGAGTTGCTGCGTTGGAAGTCGGCACGATACAACTTCATTTACCTTCCGGATTCATTATGGAACTAAATAATTGTTATTATGTTCCAGTGCTCAGTCGAAACATTATTTCTGCTTCATGTTTGATGAGGCAAGGCTATGAGTCGAATATCAAAAATAATGGTTGTTCTTTGTATTTGAATGATATGTTTCACGGCTTTGCACCCATCCAGGACGGGTTATTTATTTTGAATCTTGATGGTGAGTCGGTTTATAACATAAATGTTAAAAGTTTGAAACCAAATGATCTGAATATGACTTACTTTTGGCACTGTTGGCTTGGTCATATAAGTTGGAAACGCATGAAGAAGATCCATGATGATGGGCTCCTAACTTCGTTTGACTTGGAGTCGTTCGAGACATGCGAATCTTTCCTACTCGGCAAAATGACCAAGACACCTTTTGCAAAGAGTTGCGAAAGGGCGTCCGACTTGTTGGGACTAGTACATAGTGATGTATGTGGACCAATGAGCACGACAGCCAGAGGTGGTTATGAGTACTTCATTACCTTCACTGATGATTTGAGTAGGTATGAATATATCCACTTGATGAAACATAAGTCAGAAGCATTTGAAAAGTTCAAAGAATTCCAGAATGAAGCACAACATCAACTCGGCAAGAAAATATAGTTTCTTCGGTCGGACCAAGGAGGCGAGTACATGAGCCATGAGTTTGATGACCATCTAAAAAGTTGTGGAATAGTTCCTCAACTTACCCCGCCAGGAACGCCACAAAGGAATGGTGTTTAGGAAAGGCGGAATCGGACCTTGTTAGACATGGTACGATCAATGATGACTCGGACGGATCTGCCTTTATCATTTTGGGGTTATTGTCTAGAAACAGCGGCGTTCACACTAAACAGAGTACCATCAAAATCGGTAGATAAGACACCGCATGAGATGTGGACAGGCAAAAAGCCGAGTTTGTCTTTTCTTAAGATTTGGGGTTGTGAAGCATTTGTCAAGCGACTCCAGTCAGACAAACTTATGGCCAAGTCGGATAAGTGTATTTTCATGGGGTATCCGAGGGAAACCTTGGGTTACTACTTCTACAACCGAGAAGAGGGCAAAGTGTTTGTCACTCGGAACGGTGTATTCCTTGAGAAAGAGTTTCTCAGTCGGGGAGTAAGTGGGAGCACGGTGCAGCTCGAAGAAATTCGAGATAAACCGGCTAGTAGCAAGTCGGCAAAAACCTTGGAGGTTGAGCCGGTCGTGGTAGCTGAGCCGGCAACAACACCTGTACTACGAAGATCGGCGAGATTACGAAGTGTTCGTGATGTGTTACTGTTAGACAGTGATGAGACGGCAAATTATTCGGAAGCAATGGTGGGATCTGATTCCGAGTCATGGCTTGGATCCATGAGATTCGAGTTAAGAGTCCATGGATGAAAATCAAGTTTGGAACTTGGTTGATTTGCCATACGGTGCAAGACCCGTCGAGTGCAAATGGGTCTTTAATAAGAAAACTGATATGGATGGAAATGTTTCTGTCTATAAAGCACGCCTTGTCGCGAAGGGGTTCCGACAAGTTCAAGGAGTTGATTACGACGAGACTTTCTTGCTCGTAGTGATGCTTAAATCAGTTCGGATCATGTTAGCTATAGCGGCCCATTTCGACTATGAGATATGGCAGATGGATGTCAAAACGGCTTTCCTTAACGGAAATTTAACCGAGGACGTGTATATGATACAGCCCGAGGGTTTTGTCGATCCGGCTAATGCTGACAAGGTGTGCAAACTTTAGAAATCCATTTATGGGTTGAAGCAAGCATCTCGGAGTTGGAATATTTGCTTTGATGAGGTAGTCAAATCGTTTGCCTTTATCAAGAGTGATCATGATTCTTGTTTGTACAAGAAGTTTAGTAGGAGCAAAGTAAACTTTCTAATCTTATATGTGGATGACATATTATTGATTGGAAGTGATGTCCATATGTTTCAAGAAACCAAGTAATCATTGGAAAGGAGTTTCTCAATGAAAGACTTGGGTGAGGCAACATACATCCTTGGAATCCGGATCTATAGAAATAGATCAAGGAGGCTCATTGTATTGAGTCAGAGTACTTATTTGGACAAAGTTTTGAAGAAGTTCAACATGGAATCATCTAAGAAGGGGTTCTTACCGATGTCCCATGGTGTAAAACTTAGCAAGACTCAGTGTCCTTTGACAACTGATGAGCGAAGTCGGATGAGTGCGATTCTGTATGCTTCTGCAGTCGGATCCATCATGTACGCCATGATTTGTACTAGGCCGGATGTTTCCTATGCTCTAAGTGTTGTGAGCAGATACCAGGCTGATCCTGGAGAAATCCACTGGACAGCGGCTAAAAATATCCTAAAGTACTTGAGAAGGACTAAGGATATGTTCTTGGTTTATGGTGGTGACGATGAACTCAATGTAAAGGGTTACACGGATGCGAGTTATCTTACCGACTTTGATGGTTCTCGTTCGCAATCCGGATACGTGTTTATTATAAACGGAGGTGCTGTGAGCTGGAAGAGTTCCAAGCAAGATACTGTGTCTGCATCTACAATAGAGGCTGAGTATATTGCCGCCTCGGAGGCAGCAAAGGAAGCTGTTTGGATGAGGAATTTCCTCATGTATCTTGGTGTGGTTCAGGGCTCGTCCAATCTGTTAGACGTGTATTGTGACAACAATGGTGCTATTGCACAAGCCAAGGAACCTAGACAACACCAGAAGAACAAGCACATACTCATGCGGTACAATCTGATTCGCCAGTTCGTGGATCAGGGTGATATCAAGTTATGCAAGGTACACACGGATGCAAATATTACGGATCCGTGGACAAAGCCGTTACCCCAGCCGAAGCATGAGGCACACCTGAGAGCCATGGGCATTAGATGCTTAGACATGTGATGTCAGAAGATTGACTCTAGTGCAAGTGGGAGACTGTTGGGAATATGCCCTAGAGGCAATCATGTATGATGAGATTTCCCATTGTATTCATAAATATATAAAGTTTCCCTTGTATAAACATCTGATGTGCATCATTGAATATGTGATTCGGTTGTGGAACTATGCATTCATGTTGTTTGTACTAAATGTCCTTGGTCATTGAGGTTGTGCAGGACACACAACTTACACCAATGTGAAAGTCGGCTTGATGACTCGGTTCCACTTGTCATGGGCATGGTGATGCCATTCCAACTTACACAGACTCGGCTAAAGGGTTTAGTGAGTCGGGTTGACCCATATTGAGGTACAACAAACAAGTTGTCATTTTTATATATCAATCAATGTAATCCTTAGACCTGAGGTTATTGCATAGTCCGAGTTGAGGATCACCGACTTAGGTTCTGTCAAATGCTGATACGTAACTGGGCAGTTATAAAGGCAGAGTTCGGGTCGATTGAGAATCAAGATGCGTGATGTGAATAACCAAGATGGTATTTTGCCCCTCCACTCGGAGAGATATTCTCTGGGCCCTCTCGGAAGATATGATTCGGAAAGCATGGACATGCACGACTCGGTTAAGTGTTAACCGAGGCGGTCGACTAAGAGTTAGTCGGGTGAATCACTTATCTCGGATCGAGAAGAGAGTCGGATTATTTAAGGGATGACAATTATTCGCCTATAGTCTGACAAGGTATATCGTGTGGCAAAAGGGACTCGGACGCAAGTCGCATTGGAAAGGCAAGTCGTCATGACTCTTGTTACTTGGGAGTCTGCACGTTCTACTAGGAGCCGCTGCCGACTGATTGATTGCGAGTCGGACTCCAATCGTGTCCGAGTAGCCATGAGCCTGTCGGGTCACACACTTAAGAGCGGGAGCAAGTCCGGGTTGGACCCAAGCCGGAAATCTGGCGGGGTTGGACCTAAGGCGGATTAGGACCGAGTCAGCGAGTCGGACTCGCGGTGACTAGTGTTATATGGGCTTTAGTGAATGGTCCACAAGAGTGGAGCCCACGTTCACTCCCTATATATAGTGGAGCACAATAACCCAGAAGGGTTAATCGTTGTTCGGTTAGGTCATTCCATGTGTTGGAAACCCTAGCTCCACAGCACTCCTGCCGTCGATACGAACCTAGCAGTTCGCCGCCGGTGCTCCTCCTTGTACGTGTGGATACCAGCAGAGGTGCTGTACAATCAGCACCAGGACGATCGGATCGCAAAGGACTGCACTGCATCAACTAACGCGCTTCAACAGTAATCCGCAACTGCGCTTCTAGTGGTAAACCTCGTGGCCTTCTACCTCATCTATATCTTAGGATCACCACGCTAGAGGGAAAAGTTTTGTTTTATCTCTACGTGGCCCAATAGTAGGTTCAAAACAAACCATTTGCAAAATATTTTACCGTAAAAACATTTTTAGAATAAATTTTATAATCAAAATAGGCCTAAACATGTTTCTGCAAAAACGACCAATTTTACAGAAGCAAAATACTAAAATAAGGGCATGGTTTCAAATTATTCTTTTTACTGATTCCAATGATATAAAATTTGCAAAATTTGGACGTGTAGATTAAATGTTATGAATTTTACAAAATCAACCTACTAATAGTCAAGTTTCTGTTTTTAAATCAAAAGGCTTTTTAAATCAAAAGGCTGGCCACGTGGCTGATTCTCATTGGACAATACCGGTTCGCACGGATCGACTGATATAAAGCGTTGGATCTAAGTGGGATCGTGCGGATCAGAACAATCCATACCTTTTCGATTTTATCTAATCGTATCCACTGGATTCATATCTAACAGCTCAGATCGAGACGACCATAGGTGGGCGGCGCTGCGACGATGGACGGCGGCAGCGCTCTCTGCTCGTGGTGGTTCCGGCGATGCAGGAAGCAAGGGAGGAGAAGGAGTGGCTCACCAGGTTCGTGGGATCATTGCGATGCTCAACGTGCTCTTTGGAGAGCAGGGGGCTCACGAGAGTGCACGGGATTGCTCGCCGTAGTTGTCGTCGACGTCGGGCATCTCTGTTCGTCGTCGTTGGCGAGGTTATGGGTCACGCCAAGGCAAGAAAAAGAGTGTGTTAGATGCGCGCGAGAGAGGATGTTGTAGAGGTAGCAACCAGAGAGGAGGGGGTGGTATGTGCTTACAGGGAGGGGTCACCGGAGTGGACACAGTCGTCGATGGCGCTCGGGCGAGGTTGTTGCCGACACTGCGGAGCGCGTGCGGGTGATCTGAGGGTACTGGATGGTGCGCCTGGCGATGGGGAGCAAGCTAGTAGGTATTAGGAGCGGGCAGGTGGTCGGAGTTGCCAGAATTTGGCCGGAGAAGGTCGTCGATGTTGTGGTGGTGTGGCTCAAAATCAGAGCAGCCCTGGGGCAGAGAGGGAGGGGCGAGTAAGGGGAAATGGGGAGGAGACATGGGCGCTTTAACGTGCATGGTCGTGGCAAGGATTTACGTGGCATTGATGCGAATTAACACCGTCATTCAACGGCAGAAAAATAGCTAGAGAGAAATCAGGGTGTGGTCTCCGCGTGGACGATGATGAGGTGGCGATGGTGGGTCTGGGCGTCAGCGGCTATGCGGGTTGAGCTGTTGGTGAGAAAAATGATTCGCGAGAGGTAAGAGCAGTGGAAGCTGGGCTATAGTTGGGCCAGATTTCTGGGCTGGGTCTGTTTGTCCATTTTTTTTCTTTCCTGATTCTTTTTCTTTTCTCATTTATTCTATTTTGAATTTATTCAAATGATTCAAACACACATTTGAATTCAGAACTTCTCCAAACTTTCAGTAAGTTTTAATACTGTTTATTAATGTATTTTAAAGTCCATTTTAGAATAATTCTTTTATTCATTTATGGTTTATTATTTATTTTTAATAGCCACTTGTCTTTATTTAAATTAGATTTTAAATATATTTTTAAAACTTCTATTTGAATTCCATTTTTTACCAAACCTTTTTCAGTAGGTTTATTTATTCATTAGTGCAAATAATTCGCTTTGAATTATTTAAAATATTTGAATATGATTTAGTGTTCATTTAAATTGGACATTTGTCTTTATTCAAATGAAATCAAATATGGTTTTAAACACATATAAATTTTATTCAAATAATTCTTTTATTCTTTTTAAGTTAATTAAATAACTTTTAATCCACTATGGCAAACTCCACTTTCTTATTTTCTCATGATTTACTTAATCATTTTTTATTAGGGATTTTGTCTTCATTTAAATAATTTGAATATGGTTCAATCACATATACTTTTATTTGAATATTCTTTATCCCTTTATTTTATTTGGATTTGGATTATCTTTGTTCCATTTGCTTGTGGATTTAATTCAAGATTTTAAATTGATTTCTAAATAATTTTCGTGGGATTTATTATTTAGTTTAGGCAATTTATCTTTATTTAAATAAAATTGAATATGGTTCAAAGCCCATATAGTTTTATTTAAATAATCTTTTATTTCTTTTTAGTATTTAAGAACTTTCATTTGTTTATGGACTTGGCAAAGATTTATTTTGTCTTTTAAATATTCCTTATTTATTTATTTCTTTCTTTATCTTATAAAATCCATATCTTTTTATTTTTAGATCCAAAATTGGTGATTCCAATTGTATAATTTTATTTAATATTTGTTTATCCTTTTAAATCCTTTTAGGATTAATTTGCTCACAATTTGGTTTTTAATTTAGTTAGAAGCTTTATTGGTTTTTGAAATTATTTACTTTAAACCTTATTAAAATCATGAGTTTTTATCTATGGCTCCAAATTAAGTGAAACCAATTTATATGTTTTTATAATATTTTTATTTGTCATTCTTGATCATTTAAGAATGTTTGTTGCTAAATTTTTATATGGATCAAATCCATAGTCTTAGAGAGATCTTGGAAATGATTGTCTTCCATTAGGGTTTTGGTTTATTTTTTCAAAGGTTTAAATTTATACATTCATTGATAAATGCATTTCACTTGATTGAAATTTTTGTTGGATTCTATTTTATTCAAGTTTTGTTCAAGAAGGGTTTTGATGCTTCCATTTCGAAACAAAAAGTTTCTTTTCACCCTAAATTTCAATAATTAATTCTTTTATTTATTTATTTTTCACATTTCAAAATTTGGAAAATTTTGGGATGTGACAGGAGATGGCTTAGTCCCTGAGGAAGCGCTTGGGACCGGGTCCTGAGCCTGCTTTCCCCCTGACTTAGCCTTCTTCTTAGTCCAAGAACTCTTCTTGAATTTAGACTTATTCTGCACCATCAACACTTGACTGGCGCCCTTCTTGAGATCCGCCTCTGCCTGCTTGAGCATCCCATGCAATTCAGTGAGCTTATTATCCATACCATGCATGTGGTAGTTCGAAATGAACTGCCCATATGCACTAGGAAGAGAGTTCAGAATTATATCCGTAGCGAACTCTTCGCTAATGGGGTAGCCAAGCCTCTCCAGAGACTGCATGTAACCAACCATTTTGATCACTTGCGGACTCAGTGGAGCACCATCCTTAAGCTTGCAACTCAGCAAAGCCTGAGAGACTTGATACCTCTCAGTCTTCGCCTGAGCCTGGAACATGCTTTTGAGGCTTTCAATCATACCATAGGTCTCAACATTCTCGAACTGCTTTTGCAAGTCCGGTTCCATGTGAGCAAGCATAAGACATCTAATATCCGTGGACTCATCCTTAGCCCGACGGTAGGCATTGGTGGCAGCGACAGTCGCATTCTCATTCGGCTCATCTGGAAGTGGGTTGTCTAGGACATGGTCCTTCTTTTCTTGTTGAGAACAATTCTCAGATTTCGATACCAGTTGGTAATATTAGTGTCGTTCAGTTTATCTTTCTCAAGAATGGTTCTCAATGAAAAACCGGATATCTGAGAGTGGCTGCTACTTGGTGCCATGATCTACAAAAGAAAATATGCAAAACACTTAAGACATGTATTCATAAAAGAGCAAGCATATTAAACACTTTAATAGTTTATGCTTCCACTAGAACCAACACCCCTCCCATGGTTACTTAGTGATTTAGGATCCTAAATAAGCAAGTCGGCTAGTGATCTTTAGCATCACCACTAGCCACCAAGTGATCTAGGTAGACAACTCCTTGTCAATCGTATCCCATACGACTCCTGTTGGACGGGTGGAATCACATGCCTCGGCTCCCGTCTGACCTTTCCCTAAGCCCCACAATCGTTGTGATAGACCTGTCTAGCTTACCGAGTGTTTCCGCAGTAAGAGTCCGACTCGAACCCACCTAGTGGAAAAGAATTGTCAGCACCTCAATTTTATGAGCCCACTACCAAAAATGTCCGACTTGTGATGGTGCAAACACTGGCGGGAAAGCCGACTAGACCTTCTTTGAGGGATTAAATTTTACCGACTATCTAATAGAGGTAAAACAGAGAGATAACAATAACACAAAATAAAGCAATTATAATGTGAAATGGTATGGCTCTCTTCATGGCGATCTCCATCTCCACAAAGCCTGTAATCCGACTCGTGCCAACTCTTGCCACTTGCCGTCTTACTCCATGTCGCCGACATGTACATCGCCTTGCTTGCCATCCGGCTCTCCAAACAGCTACACTAGCTTAGTAAAGTAAATTACATGGAGAGTCCGACACCTAGGTCGTTATACAATAATATGACAACACCTAGGCTCCAGTCGGCTGACAAAACCGTGATTCGCAGATCACGTATGGATTACACACATACATCACATGCACATGAACCATACCATTCACAACTTCCTGCAAAAACAAGTTATGCATAGATACACTATCTACCGGCGTTGTGACACTCGCAAAAACGTCTAACGCTCTACGACAGGGCGAAGCCGGCTGTCCCGACCATTATTCCGATTCGATCAAACTTTTTGATCTTCGATCACCGCCTCTGGATTTATGTGTCACAGTCTACCCCGATGGCGGAAACCGACCGGTAGGGGTATGTCGTTCCACGACCTCGCAGTATGATCACGGAAATCAGATCTACCATTCCCCGAGTATAGTTGATCCAATCAACCTCGTAAAACCGATCTATCTCATAGATCGACCACCAAAATAGCACATAGATCTCATCTAGAGCCAACCGCATATCACATATGCGAGATCTCGAGCCTAAAACCAGAAGCTATCGCTCTGATACCACTGTTGGGCCACGTAGAGATAAAACAAAATTTTCCCTCTAACGTGATGATCCTAAGATCTAGCTGAGGTAGAAGGCCACGAGGTTTACCACTAGAAGCGTAGTTGCGGATTACTGATGAAGCGCGTTAGTTGATGGAGTGCAGTCCTCATGATCCGATCGTCCTGGTGCTGATCGTACAACACCTCTGCTGGTATCCACACATACAAGAAGGAGCACCGGCGGCGAACTGCTAGGTTCGGTACGTCGGCATGACTACTATGGAGCTAGGGTTTCCAACACATGAAATGACCTAACCGATCAACGATTAACTCTTCTGGGTGAACGTGGGATTCATTTTCGTGGCCCATTCACTAAAGCCCATATAACACTAGTCACTGTGAGTCCGACTCACTAACTCACTACAAATCCGGCTCGAGTCCAACCCAACCAGATATCCGGTTTAGATCCTATCCGAACTTGCCCCCGCTCTTAAGTGTGTGACCCCGCAGGCTCTTGGCAACTTAGACACGATTAGAGTCCAACTCTCAATCGATCAATCGGTAGCGGCTCCTAGCAGAACCTGCCGACTCCCAAGTACCAAAGAGTCATGACGACTTGCCTTTCCAATGCGACTTGCGTCCTAGTCCCTTTTGCCTCACGATATACCTTGTCAGACTATAGGCGAATATTTGTCATCCCTTAAATAGTCTGACTCTCTTCTTGATCCGAGATAAGTGATTCACCCGACTAACTCTTAGTCAATCGCCTCGGTTAACACTTAACCGAGTCGTGCATGACCATGCTTTCCGAATCATATCATCCGAGAGGGCCTAGAGAATATCTCTCCGAGTGGAGGGGAAAATCCCATCTTGGTTATTCACATCATGCAGCTTGATTCTCAGCCGACCCGAACTCTGCCTTTATAACTGCCTAGTTACGGATCATCATTTGACAGAACCTAAGTCGGTGATCCTCAACTCGGACTATGCAATAACCTCAGGTCTAAGGATTACATTGATTGAGATATACAAATGACAACTCGTTCTTTGTACCTCAATATGGGTCAATCCGACTCACTAAACTCTTTAGCCGAATCTGTGTAAGTCAGAATAGCATCTCTATGCCCATGACAAGTGGAACCGAGTCATCAAGCCAACTTTCACATTGGTCTAAGTTGTGTGTCCAGCACAACCTCAATGACCAAGGACATTTAGTACAAACAACATGAATGTATAGTTCCACAACCGAATCACATATTCAATGATACACATCAGATGTTTATACAAGGACAACTTAATATCTTTATGAATTCAATGGGAAATATCATCATACATGATTGCCTCTAGGGCATATTCCCAACAGTTGGTTGTTGCTCTGACTAAGTCAAAGTCTTACCAAAGGAAATCTTTTGCTGCCTAGGACCTATTGTCTTCGACTGACTCGGATGAGCCGAGTGAGACGGTTTTTGGCTTGTCTACTTAGGCGGTGGAGTGGCCTGGTTCTGCTGGCCTAAGGAAGCTGCCTGACTCGGCTTCTTCTGCGATGGAACTGTTTGTGTTGGCAGAGGTGTTTTCTTTTTTCTTCTACTAGGTTATGGGATTATCAACATTACAAGACTTGACGGCAGCGCTGCTGGTGCTGGATATTTTCTCCTTCTCGGGGGCAGAAGTTTTCTCCTTTAGCTCCTCCTCCCCCCCGAGCTCTAGGATCTGCTTCAGGCCGGGATACAACGATATCCGACATAGAGGAAGGAACCTAGACTGGACTCGGAACATGAGTCTCGTCCAGATCTAGATAAGGAGGAGGAGGAATCTTGGATGCAATACAACTTGCCGACTGAGGGGCGTTCATTGCGGATCTGAGAAACGGAGAAAATTTGTATACATAAGATCAAATAAAGAAAGAGAAAGACAAGAAATGAAAAGGAAATTGGTACAAGGGAAATTACCCAGCAATAATAAGAGGGCGATAAACTCTCTTGGATACTTTGCGCCTCTTGGTGGTCTTGGCTTGCTCTACCACAACATCCTCAGCGGCTGCACCATGATTCTTCCCCTTATCCCGGCTAGGCCCAAAGGACCCAGCTAGCAGCAGCCTACCATCCCGGCTAATCCTAACCCTAGATCTAAATATAGACCAAACCCTAGCCCTATCTGTAAACCTAACCATAGCCTCTACCTAAATCCCTCACCCCACCTTTCGCCGCCACCCCCTCACTCACGCACCACACCACCCCACCTAACTAGAACCAACACGACACACACACGCAGTGCATAGCGAGCAACCACCCAACCTATCTCCCAACGCACGCTTCCTTCCCACTGCAAACCGCCATCAACCCCCGCGATCCATGCCCTGCCCCCGCTCGCGCCCCACCCCATGAACCCACACTTCACGCATGCAAGGCGTCGCTCCCCTAGCCCCTAACCCGGCCCCACCTCTCTCGCTCCCTCTCGCATACGCCCCCGATTTCCCCCACCTACCTTGCGTCTCCCTCCTGATCCCACCGCTCTCTCTGCATCACGCGTAGCGCCTCTTACCCCACAGCATTGCCACATGTGTGCTCGGCGGCCCTTCTACTTCCTCTTATAATCGTCAGCGAGGACAATGGGTAAGTGCTTTTGTTTCTCCCCAATTGTTCTCTGTCCTCTGTCTCTCTGGATAGCCTCTGTGTGCTTCTAGTGAGCAATCCCTAATTAGGGTTCATTGGTTTGATTTAGGGTTCATCCCTCTAGGTTGATTATTGAGGATAATGAATCATTTAGGAGTAATGGTGGTGATGATACTGCTAAGCTGTTGTCTAGTGATTCTGGTGGTGTGAATTTCACTATTGATTAATGTTCTTAGCACTGACAATGGTACTGTCAATAATTTTTCACTGAATTTTTATACACTGGTTTGTGTTGATATGTTCAGATTGGAGCTGATATGATACTCCTATGATTCTCTGATTATGATAGATTGTGTAAATGTGATTATGATGTAGGATTTGCAGCATAGAAAACAAAAAATTTCCTACAATGGGAACAACTAAGTACCAAGATCTATCTACCAGATACAAGAAACAGGTGGATATATATCCATAGAGAACATACCCTTGTAGACCGAAAAAGTTTAACGAGGTTGTAATAATGGATGATGTAGGAGACCGCTTGCCAATCTCTAGATCGAGAAGAAATCCAGCGCCACAAATCAGCAGCGCATCCGTGCTCGCACACACGTCCAAGCCTCCGAGCAACCTCTGCCTCCTCGCTCCAGCGATGCAGCGGAAGCAACAAATCTTTCCAAACGAAAAGCCACCGAGAACATGTATCTCGCTAGTCCGAGACCATGGGGAATAAACTAGAGGGGGAGAGAGATCCTTCACGAGGAGTGTGAGTATGAGAGAGGGAGAGGGGGGCTTTATATAGGAGGGGGCACCCCAAGGGGTGTGGCTGGCGGCCAAGGAGGCTGCCCCCACCCCTTCCTCCATTATGTGGGTGGAGCTCCCACTCACAATTTTCCCCTTCATTTCTCCACTCAAAAATCCTTTCATATTCCCACTAAATTTCCACCAAATTTAATGTAATCTCTCTTTAAATAAAAATCCTTTTATTTATTTATTCAGAATTTTTTAAATTACATTAATTAACAAACATTCACATAAAACCCCTTGCTAGTATTCTATTTCACATGCAGAAACAATTTCAGCAATTTCACCCGAAACAATTCCGATGTCTAGTGAAATAAATTTCCACGCTTTGTAAATCTTTTCATGTAGAAACTATTTGTTCCAAATGGTGTCGATGTCTCTTAAGTGTGTCACCCTACGGTTCGCGAATAATGCGGACATGATCGAGACCCCTCTCAGATCAATAATCAGAAGCGGGACCTGGAGATCCATACTGACTCCCACACATTCAACGATGACTTCTTGTGATCATGAGAACCTTTTACGCTAGTAACTTAATCCCTTTGTCTCGCGATATATTACATGTATGAGATTCGATCGTCGGTATCTCCATACCTAGTTTGATCTCGTTACCAACAAGCACTCTTTTCTTGTTCCCGTGATATAGCATTCTAGTGAACAAATCACTTGCTTGCAAGCTAACTAATGTAATATCACCGGGAGGGCCCAGAGTATATCTATCATCATCGGGATGGACAAATTCCACTCTTGATCCATGAGCCTCAACATAACACCTTCATAGCACTGAACCATCTTTATATTCACCCTGTTACGGTGTGACATTTGATGTTATCAATATACTCTTCTAGTGTTAGTGATTGACATGATCTCATGGTCTAAGGATTAGGATTACTTCGTATGATGTTATATCAATATAAACACAATGACTTTGATTGTAATGTTGTACTTCGGATGACTGTTCATCACACCATTCCAATAATGTTGTGACCTCGTTATTAACAACATCCAATGTCCATGATTAGGAAATTTTGATCATCTTGTTAATCAGCGAGCTAGTTTATAAGATAGGCATACATAGGAACTTTCCATTTGTTTATTAAACACACATGTATTAATGTTTCCATATTAATACATTATAGCATGCAAAATAAACATCAATCATATACTTGGAATATAAATAATAACAACTTTATTATTGCCTCTCGGGGCGTATTCCCTTCAGTCTCCCACTTGTACTAGAGACAATATTGTAACACCCCAAAAATATTAATGAGGATATCAATTTCTAATCAACCAAGATTAGGGTTAACAAAAGCTTTTATTAATTAAACCCTAACTTAATGAATGTGTGTATGAATGTTTGAAATGCCATGTTTGATTGTTGTAAATGATGAGAAATGGTTTAAAGATCAAAACAATATCATCTAGGTCATTTCCAAACAAGATCAAAACAAAAGAAAATAAAAAATATGAAGCATATGACCTAATGGTCATTTTTGCAAAAGTTAACCACTAGCTCACTTGGAGCATCTCTAGCAACTAATCTCAAACAGAAACATTTCCATTTCTTTTATACCCTTGCTAGACCTAGTGACACTAAACCTAATGGAGCTTTCGAACCTTGCAGAAACATTTTCAAATCCTTTTGAGAGGTAATTCAAAATTGAATCTATCTTATGTGTCAAGATAGCCATTTTTGGAAAACCGGTCAAACCTTCACCATTTAGCAAATCCTTACACCCAGAGACTACCAAGATTAGTACCAGAACACTCACCAAAAATCACTTGAAACTATGATGGTTTAGTTCTTGCGGCCATTAGATCAAACACCTGGTGATCACAGTATAACCTCAACCACTATACACTGTTTTGATCAATCCTTTGATCATCTTGGTGACCTCACCGAGCTCCCACGTCGTTCCCTTAACTCACTCAGTACCAGCCTGTGCAAACAAGCCCCTCTAACTCTACCAATGGACTAGTGCCGACCGTACCCGAGCTCACCTTTGCTACCCCGACATGGACACGCTGCCATAGACCGCGCCGCCCTCGCCCCCTTCGCTGCAGTATAAATAGTGCCCTTCCCCAACCTCAAAATGCACACCATTCCACTCCTCTCTCACCCAGCAACCTCTCTGACCCAACCCTGGAGCAAGGCGAGCACCACTTAGCCAGAATTTTTTCGGAGCTCACCGCTGCAGAGCATGAAAGGAGTCAGCACTAGGAGCCGCCCACGGAGCTGATGCGACCACCAGCCGAACCACCATCGTCGACTCGTTCGTTCGCCCACCTCGCCGGACCTAGCTAGAGCCCTTGTAAGCCCTGGACAACCCCCGCTGTAGCTCTAGGGTTCTGTCTCGCAAGCCCCGTGCGACAGAGACGACGACGCCCAGCCGTTGATCGTGTTCTAATCCTAAGGCCCAGATTAGCTGATACCGCTTCGCGTTTGATTAGATGTTGACAGGTAGGACCAGCCCTGGAGCAGCCTGCCGCGCGCGCGTTGCGTAGTTGGGCCACCCCATTAGCATTCCCGCCCGTAGCCCACTGATTCAAATTTAGATTTTTCTTTTATTTGAAAAATCTCATACTATATGTAACTTTAAAAATCAATTCAGGAAGATTCACTACACCAAATTGAATGAATCCAATTTTTCCTGGAAGTAGATGAAAATATCTAATCACTCCCGGTGGATTCAAACAGTTTGAAACTATGGATCACCCTTAGTAAAATTAACAAGATTGTAGCTTTTAGCACTTCAAATATTTTTCTAAAATCAAGCATAAGTGATTTTGAGTTGATTCCAACTCTCAAAAACCACAATGGACAAGACCTTTCTGAATATGTAAAAATATATATACTTACATACATTAGTCCTAGACCAAAATTAAAGAATGGCTTTATAGTCATTTCTAGTCCCTAAAATATTATTAAATAGTAGTGTTCAGCTTTGTAAATTAGGCCAACCACTTTAAATCACATTCTCAAGTATTGGAATATGTGGTGATGACATGCGTCAATATGATCCCATATTTGAATTGGAGAATATTAAATCTTAAATAACTTTTCAATGAGTAGAAATTACTTTTCTAAAAATAAGATAAATAAAATCTTATCACACTTTTCTTATAATAATAAAAATGATGCTAGATCATATAGAGTAACTCCTTGTGTGTTAAATAGAGGTAGTTAAGTATTGTTTGGTGATTGTGTACCTCGTATTGATTTATAGACGCTAGTATCAATCCGGGATACGAGGAGGAAGAATTATATGAAGACTAGGAAGAGAACTTCGACCACCTTACCAACCAAGGCAAGCTATACTATGCAAGACAGAACTATGCATACCTTGTGATACCCTTTGATTATACCAAATCGCAATTTTACTTGCAAGCTTTATCTTTCCCGCTTTGATCAAAGTTACGCAAGTAGTTAATGAATTGGTGATTAGTGGAAGATTAGGAAAGGTGCCATCAAGAGCATGGAGCTTGATGTAGGTGGAAACACTAGCTTAGTACCCCTCAAATAGTGACACCATCATTGATAGATGCTAGTGCTAAACTAATCTTTAGCAATCTAGATGGGAACAAATGATTATGAAAACCTTGGAATTATGAGTCATTCTATTGAAATGTTTTGACATGTGTTATGGACACAATGAGTTGAAGAAGATGATGAATGAAGTATGTGACCTAACATTGATAAAAACTAATGGTTGGGTTCGGGTGCAATACCATTCCAATTTTACCGTACAACCACAATACCCGAGTTTGGGTAGGGCTTAACTAGAAGTTTATCTGTCTTAGTATGGGTTCGCTCGTGGAACGAGGTGAGCTGAGGCTACCTTGTGAATGTGACTGTCCACCTATGCAGTTCCCAGGATGACGGTTGGTCATGGCTGGGAGGCCAAACTCAGAGGGGAGGTGCCTATACTAGGGTGTGTAATTAAAAGGTTAGGATTGATTATCTGCATACCAAGTATGATGATTCAGGGTTATTCCTGACGGATGTATCGAATGTTGTGGTGAAAGTGTACCACCTCTATAGAGTGTCAAACTATTTGAATAGCCACGTCCGTGGTTATGGACAGTTGGATGGCCATACTGTTCCGTTGTCAGATGTTTTTAAAATGACTTGTGACTTGAAGTATGACTTTGACACGACCCCCACAAGGTTGTGGATATGAAAGTAGGTTCCCACCTAAGTAACTTAGACAACTAAAGTTAGGTTTTTTTTACTAGATACTGGTTGAAATAAAATTGGCTTGTGGCAAACAAACCTAGAGCTTAGGATTCCTATTAGAATGGTCTTACGACTTTAGTAATAGTTTGCGAGTACTTAAAAGTACTCATGGCTTTGTCCCTGGCTATTCCCATGGCCAGACTATGAAGGAGACTACAAGGAGGATGGACAACATGACGCTTATGATAACTAGGATCATCTCCCATCATCAGTATTGCCTATGACCCTGAAGATGGAGCCGCTACTACGCTATTATTATTTCTGCTACTTTGATTCTAATCAAACCGAATCTTGAGATCAACTATTTGTACGACTATTATGGTTTGTAATGGATGATGTATTGTTCTATCAATCTGTTATGTCTCGCAAAAATGGTAATCCTGGGATTGCGATGTACGACATAACAAGCATCTGGGATAAAAAAATCCGGGTGTTGACAAGTTGGTATCAGAGCCATCCTAACCATAG
Organism: Avena sativa; assembly: GCA_916181665.1. NCBI lineage: Eukaryota > Viridiplantae > Streptophyta > Magnoliopsida > Poales > Poaceae > Avena > Avena sativa. Next base: position 175,807,475 of record OV702284.1, on the reverse strand, counting down.
GAGACCCTAGTTAGAATGGACGTCTGAAAAATTTAGTTTCCAAAAAAAAGAAATTGAGTATTTATGAAAACCTATCTTCAATCTTATCCTTGAAATTCTTTCCAAAAGAGAGTCATCTGTTCCTCAAATTTTTTTCAATCTTACATAAAATTTGGTGAAAGAACATGTTGGGCCCCCATGTGTGGTTTTGGTAATTAATGACAATCTTTATGGACTAATGTGGGTATTAAGTTATACTTGTAGGATTTGTCCATTGGCATCGCTTGGAGCATGTGTTGGCTTCAAGGTCGATGAAATGAGAAGAAGATGTGTTGTGCAAGCTTAAAATACGCCATCTATAGAAGATCTCATGTTTGATGCTTGCCATCCTCGGTGATCATGGATCGATGATGAGGAATCAAGAAAGGCGCTCCATCTTGAGAAGGGCAAGATCGTCTACATCGAGCTCAAGTGGAATGCTCAAGGCAAAGGTATAATCTTGATAGGTTTTCCCTTTTGCCGGTCTCATGTTGTGTGTGGGAGACCGGGTTTAGGATAGATAACTGTATTATCAAGAGGGGCTCTCAAATGAGTAACTCGGTCACTTCGTTTGGAGAGAGCTCAAACCTTTGCATATTTGCATCATCATATTTGGTTGTTATCTGGTCTTATCCATGTGAGGAAATAGAATTTGTGGTAATCTCCATAACAAGCTCTTGTTCATCGAAATCGGATCTCTCTTTTATATCTTGTTGCGATTTTGATCTATGCGGTTTTTTGGTTTCTCACCGAGTGAGGTATCTCACATTATTGTACTTGATACATTCTCACTTGGTGATAACTAATATTTTCACTCGGTTTAAAAGTTATGAGCGTTTGAATATTTGCCGATTTAATTCTAAAAAGAAAAATAAAAAACAGTATTACTGGGCCGTCCGGTACTACCAGGCCCAGTACCGGACGCGCCTGACCCAGCCCGCTCCCCTTCTGGCCCAGGCGGTAGTTAGTACCGACACTACCGGACCGGCCCGATAGTACCGCCCGGGCGGGCCGGTACTACCGGCCGGCCCATCCGGCTAACCTCCCACTCTAGCCCAGCCAACCTCACCGCGTCAGCCCGCCCGCGCTTAGACTCCCTCTTGCGCGCCGCGCATGCGCCGCCTCTCCAATTCCCGTGTTGACCCGCCAGATCCCGCGCGCGCTGCTGCCTGGCTCGCTCTGCACTGCTGCTGCTGGCCCTGCTGCCTGCACTGCTGTGCGCCTGCTGCCGCTGGGCCCGCAGATCCCGCGCGCGCAGCCGCCTGGCTTGGCTCGCGCATGCAGCCGCTGCCCCCCTCGCTCCTGCCCGCTTGCGTTGCGATCGTTGCGCGCATGCTGTTGGCCGCGCGCGCATTGACCTGCGCAGTGCCTCGCGCGAGCTGCTGCTTCGCTGCCTTGCGTGCGCTGGCCTCTGCACTGCCTGGCCCCACTTACAACCGCGCGTGCAGGATCTCGATCCAGCGCTGAACCGGTACTACCGGCCCATTCTGAAAAACGTCCCAACGGGCAGATTTTGTCTAGCCCTATTTATAGCTTTGTCCGTTCTGTGTTTTGAGTGCTTCTTCCTCTTCTATTAGGCTAAGCTTTGTCCACACTTGCTCTAGATCTTGAAGCTTGTCTAATCTTTTCTCTTCGATGATTCTTGCCCATATTTGAGTGGAAGAGAGAGGAGATCTAGATCTACGTTTTGACCTAACCGATGCATCTCTTTGTGAGTGCATCTTTAGGGATCTAGATTTGGGGGGATTTTGTGTCTCTCTTTGATTCCTCCTCTCTTGTTTCCCCAATAGCTTTAGTAGCTTTGTTGGAACTTGAGAGTGAGGGATTTGAGCACCTTTCTGGTGTTCTTGCCATTTGCATTTGGTGCATCGGTTTGAGTTCTCCTCGGAGGATTTGGTTCGTGTGACTGATTGAAGCTTGTCCCTCTTGCGTTCTTGGAACCCTAGATGGTTTTGTGGCCTTGGTGGCGTTTGTTGAGGCCTTGGTGGCGTTTGTTGGGAGCCTCCAATTAAGTTGTGGAGAAGTGCCCCAATCTTGTGAGAGGTTTCGGTTGCCACCGACAAGTGCACCGATAGTGGAAGCGTGGATCGATCCCATTGGGGTGAGATTCATGGAGAATAAGGGAGGCATTTTGTGGCGTAGGTGGTTAGATACCACCCCCTCTTCAAACAAGACGTACTCCATGTTGGGAGGAACTCGGTAAAATATTGTCGTCCCCGCGTGCCTCGGTTATCTCTATACCCGAGCTCTTTACTTATGCACTTTACATTGTGATAGCCTTCGTGCTTGAAGTAATATATATCTTGCTATCACATTGTTGCTTGTATTGCTTAACATAAGTTGTTGGTGCACATAGGTGAACCATAGTTGTTCTAGGTTGTGCTTGACAAAGTAAACGTTAGTTTTATTCCGCCTTTGTCGAGCCACTCTAGGAAAAGTTTTAATCGCCTATTCACCCTCCCTCTAGGTGGCATTTGTATCCTTTCATTTGGTACACTTGATCACCTCTCTTACTCATCTTAATTGCTTATAGATGGACTACATGTACAGCAAGTTTTATCAGTTGGGCAACGGAGGAGACCTGATCTTTGAGAGTGACCTGAGTCAGCTTGCGGAATTTCTGGAGCGCCGGCACCTAGAATTCTATGGAGCTCAACTCCATGATCACCCCGAAGGAGAGCTGCAATGGCTGATAGTTGCAGATCTGCGAGGGAAAATGGAACCTCCTACATCTGAGAAGATCCATTTCAGCATCAGAGAGAACAACTAGATAGATGGATTAGCAAGAGCAATGCAGGAAGCACTTGCCCGACTATGTGGACAGAATGTCAACAAGATTGCCGGCACCCGCTTCGCTCATTATGACAGGAGTGACTCCAATGGACAACCCCTACACATGCCAGGACACCCTGAGTTGAGGCACCATGTGGACCATCTTGCCTTCATGCTTCATGGGAATCAGAAAGAGCTGGACAACGCTCGTGCTGACGCCAACGAGAAGCAACTTGATGCCGCCAAGAAGGACCAGACCTTCGACATCCTCGTGAAGGAGCGCAAGTCACTTCTCCGTTTGCATGATAAGAAGGATCGCATCATTGCTCGCTTTCGTCACAAAGTGTCATCCTTGGAAGAGACCCTCCATGATCGGGACATGTAGCTTGAGGAGAGGGAGAACGAAGGGGAAGATATTCGTGGAGATCTCTACTCGGAGGACATGGACTAGAAGTTCCACACTGATGATGAGGACCACGACTTCATTGATGATGAAGAAGCCACCGGTTTTGATGAGAGTAGTAGCACCAGAGAACTATCATAGGTGTGGGTTGTATCCGGTCCAACTGTATCGTAGCTTGCCATAATGTTTCTTAAAACCATCTACTTAATATTTGTGGTGTGTTGTTTGGAATGTGATGTTTGTATGTGTGCTTGGAATGATTGAAAATGAGTTGTTGGCTTTCAAACCCTAGCCTTCCTCAAAGTTGAAAAGCTTTTAAACTAAACTCAGAAACCTTAGAAAAAATTTCCTCTTGTCTCATGATCTATCTCAATCTTCAGATGCCTCACGGAGGAAGCAGCTCATCTCAAGACCAGATGGTCCAAATTCTGCAAATGCTAGTAGCCGATCGAGAAGCCAGTAGGACTGAGCATCAAGCTAATCTAGCCACTCTTCAACAGATCGCTCAGTTGGCGCATGACAACCAAGGCCATGGAAATCAGGATCATCATGGATCCAAACTTAAGAACTTCCAGAACACCAATCCCCCTATCTTTAGCAAATCTGAAGAGACCCTAGATGTCGATGATTGGCTGCAAACCATGGAGAACAACTTAGAAATTGTCGGAGTAGAGGATGCGGAGAAAGTGTTGTTTGCCACCCACTATCTGGCAGGTTCTGCAAGAGCATGGTGGAATAGCACTCGTACCATGAATGGAGGACAGATGATGACTTGGGATGAATTCAAACTCAAGTTCAGCCGAACCCATGTGCCACCAGGTTTGATTCTGAGGATGAGGGATGAATTCAAGGAGCTGAAACAGGGAAGGATTACTGCGGTAGAGTACCGTGACAGATTTGTGTCTCTGTCTATGTATGCCCCTGATGAGATTGGTACTAAAGCCAAGAAGAAGGAGAGATTTCTGAATGGTCTGCATGATGAGATGTAGACAGTGCTAGTTAACATTCCGTTTGTTGATCTAGAAGCATTTGTGGATTCAGCTATCCAGATGGAAGGAAAGATCAATCAAGCCACTAAGAACTGTAAGCGTCGTATGATGCATCATCCTGGACACCACCATACCCCAAAGTATCGCCCTAGTTTGTCTGCAAGATTTACACCAAGGACCAACAGGCCACCTATGTCACGTCCGAACTTTCCCAATCGTAGTGGAGGAAACCCGAGACTTGGAGGAAACAACCATTACAACAATGGCAATCCCAATAATTTCAAACGTGCACCACTAAGACCCACCAACACCAACCACAATACTGCCCCAAGGACTGGAAGTAATGCCGTGTCTGTTGTATGGAAGGACAAGTCAACAATCACCTGCTTTTAGTGTGGAGTGACGGGTCACTACTCCAATGAGTGCCCCAAGAAGATTGCTGCCACACCCAATTTCACTGCACCTCCCCAGCAGCAGCGTCGTGTCCAACCTAGAAAGAGGTTCGCCCCTGGCAACCCGAACAACCGTACCGTCCGTCTGTTCCACATGAATACTGAAGAAGCCCAGGAAGCACCAGATGTCGTGCTGGGTATGTTTTCCGTTAACTCAGTACTTGCAAGAGTGTTGTTTGATTCTAGAGCATCGCACTCGTTTGTTACTAAAGAATTTGCATGCACTAGTAAGATTCAACCAACAAATTTGAAGCATGTTATGATAGTTAAAATACTTGGGTCAACTACCAAAGCTAGAAAAATTTGCAAGGTCGTACCTATCAGTATACATGGGATAGATTTCTATGCCAATATAATAGTACTCGGAATAGAAGGTTTGGAAGTAATAATAGGAATGGATTGGATGTCGAAACATCAAGGACTTATAGATTGCGCCAAGAAATCCATAACCATGACCAGTAGCACCGGAGTATCAGTTGAGAATGTGTCTGAGACACTGCCCCGTCAATTCAAGTGCAACAAGAGTTTAGCACAACCGACCCTAGACCAAGTCAGAATAGTCTGTGAATACCCCGATGTGTTCCCAAATGAATTACCCGGTATGTCCCCACAACGGGATATCGAGTTTATCATTAAACTAATACCTAGAACTAGACCCATGGCTCAGAGACCCTATAGTATGAACCCAGTGGAGTTAGTGGAGCTCAATAAGCAACTTGATAACATGATTAGCAAAGATCTGATTCAACCAAGTGCATCGCCATGGAGATCACCTATTCTGTTTGTGGATAAGAAAGATGGTGCCACCTGTTTATGTACGGATTACCGGAAGTTGAATGACGTCACCATTAAGAACAACTACCCACTACCCAAGATAGAAGATTTGTTTGACCAGTTGACGGGTGCCATAGTGTTCTCTAAGATTGATCTTAGAACTGGTTATCATCAACTAAAAATTCTCGCAATGGATATCCCAAAGACTGCCTTCACTACCCGGTATGGATTGTATGAGTACAAGGTCATGTCTTTTGGATTAACCAATGCCCCCGCTTATTTCATGAATATCATGAATAAGATTTTCATCAACTTCTTGGATAAGTTTGTCGTTATTTTCATCGACGACATTCTGATCTACTCCAAGTTGGAAGAAAAACATGAACAGCACCTAAGGACCATCCTCAGAACCCTTAGAGAGCATCAGTTGTATGCCAAGTTCAGCAAATGTGAATTTTGGTTAAAGGAAGTAGGATTCTTAGGACATATGTTGTCAGCCGGAGGAGTTGCCGTCGACCCTGCCAAAATTAAGGATGTTGAAGAATGGAGAGCCCTGACCACTCAAACTAAAGTTCGTGCATTTCTTGGATTAGCGGGATATTACCGCAAGTTTGATGAAGGATTTTCAAGTATCGCCAGGCCGATGACCCAGCTATTGAAGAAAGACAAGAAGTTTGAATGGGCGGACAAATGTGAAGCAAGTTTTCAAGAACTCAAGAAGAGGTTGACTTCATCCCCAAATTTGACCATGTCGAATACCACTCAGCCCTTTGACGTGTATTATGATGCATCCAAGATTGGTCTCGGATGTGTGTTGATGCATGGAGGAAAAGTGATATCATATCTGTCCCGACAACTGAAGCAACATGAACAGAATTACCTCACACATGACCTAGAGTTAGCAGCCATAGTTTTAGCGTGAATACATGGCGTCATTACTTCATGGGTAATCACTCTGAGATTTACTCGTATCATAAGAGTTTGAAGTATATTTTCACCTAGAAAGAGATGAATATGTGGCAAAGGAGAAGGATAGAGCTAATCAAGGATTATGACCTTGACATTCACTACCACTCTGGCAAGGCCAATGTGGTAGCGGATGCTCTTAGTAGACTATCGTGTAGATTAAACACCATGGTTCTGAAAGAGCAGCCAAGTTTGTATAAGGAGTTGGAGGATTTTAGAATGGAGCTAGTTAGCGAAGGATTCCTAGCCAGTATTGAACTTCAACCCACTTTGATAGATCAGATCAAGGAAGCCCAGAAAGGAAATGCCAGTATCAACGGAATTAAGTGTTGAATTGGTACAAGGAAGGTACCCGGATTCACGAAAGATGAAGGCGTTCTATGGTATAAAGGAAGAATCTGTGTGCCAGCAGATTTAGAGTTGAAACAAGTTATTTTGCAAGAATGCCATGATACTCTTTATTCTATTCATCCGGGAGGAACAAACATGTATCAGGATTTGAAGGAGCAAATTTGGTGGCATAAAATGAAGAGAGAAGTCGGAAGCTACATAGCCAAGTGTGATATCTATCAGAGAGTCAAAGCGGAACACCAGCAACCCGCCGGACTTTTGCAACCTCTGCAAATTCCAGAATGGAAATGGGATTCAGTTGGAATGAATATCATCACGGTTTGCCTACATCTAGTAGAGGAAATGATTCTATTTGGGTCATAGTGGATAGACTTTCCAAAGTAGCCCATTTCATACCAGTCAAGACCACTTACCAAAGCTCGAAGCTAGCAGAGTTGTATATTGCTAGGATAGTCAGTCTGCACGGAACCCCCAAGACCAACGTATCAGATTGAGGAACCCAGTTTACCTCGAGATTTTGGCAGAGAGTCCAAGAAGGTTTAGGAACCAAGCCGCACTTCAGCACCGCTTATCACCCACAGACAGATGGACAAACAGAAGAGTAAACCAGATACTCGAGGATATGTTGAGATCTTGGGTATTGGAATATGGATCTAAATGGGAAGACTGCCTGCTTTTGCAGAATTCTCATACAATAACAGTTATCAAGCCAGTTTGCAAATGGCCCCTTTTGAGTTTTTGTATGGAAGGAAGTGTCGTACCCCCCTGAATTGGTCACAAGTAGGAGAGAGTTAGATGTTTAGACCAGACATCCTACAAGAAGCCGAAGAGAAGTTTCACAAGATCCGTGAGCACCTCAAGACCGCTCAATCCAGACAGAAGAGTTATACCGACAAGAGATGTCGATATCTAGCCTTCAATATCGGGGACTTTGTTTATCTCAAAGTATCACCCTTGAAAGGAATGCAGCGTTTCCAACTCAAAGGGAAGATTGCACCCAGATACATTGGACCCTTCAAGATTTTAAGTCGCCGAGGAGAAGTGTCATATCAGATAGAACTATCGTAAGAGATGTCAGCCATGCATGACGTGTTCCATATCTCGTTACTTCAGAAATGCTTAGGAGTTCCAGAAAAGGCAGAAGTGTTCAAGAACATCGACCACAAAGACGTGGAGAACAACCCGAATTTAACTTATTGCGAAGTACCCGTTCGTATTTTGGAAGAAGGTTTCCTAACTACCCGGACCAGGAGTATCAAGTTTCTCAAGATTCAGTGGAGCAACCATACTCAAGAAGAAGCCACTTGGGAACGCGAAGATTACATGAGGACCGAGTTTCCCAATCTCTTTAGTTCCTATTTTTTCCTAAATCTCGGGACGAGATTCTGTTTAAGGGGGGAAGGTTTGTAACACCCCAAAAATATTAATGAGGATATCAATTTATAATCAACCAAGATTAGGGTTAACAAAAGCTTTTATTAATTAAACCCTAACTTAATAAATGTGTGTATGAATGTTTGAAATGCCATGTTTCATTGTTGTAAATGATGAGAAATGGTTTAAATATCAAAACCATATCATCTAGGTCACTTCCAAACTAGATCAAAACAAAAGAAAATCAAATATGAAGCATATGACCTAATGGTCATTTTTGTAAAAGTTAACCACTAGCTCACTTGGAGCATCTCTAGCAAATAATCTCAAACAGAAACATTTCCATTTCTTTTCTCCCCTTGCTAGATTTAGTGACACTAAACCCAATGGAGATTTCTAACCTTGCAGAAACTTTTTAAAATCCTTTTCAGAGGCAATTCAAAATTGAATCTATCTTATGTATCAAGATAGCCATTTTTGGAAAACCACTCAAACCTTCACCACTTAGCAAATCCTTACACCCAGAGACTATCAAGATTAGTACCAGAACACTCACCAAAAATCACTTGAAAATATGATGGTTTAGTTCTTGCGGCAATAGATCAAACACCTGGTGATTACAGTACAACCTCAACCACTATACACTGTTTTGATCAATCCTTTGATCATCTTGGTGACCTCACCGAGCTCCCACGTCGTGCCGTTAACTCACTCGGTACCATCCCGTGCAAAGGAACCCCTCTTACTCGACAAATGGACTAGTGCCGATCGTACCCGAGCTCACCTTTGCCACCCCGACGTGGACACACTGCCATAGACCACGCCGCCCACGATGTCTAGGAGGTAGCCCTGACCTCACCTCCTCTGCCTATGCATGCTGTAGTGGTTCGTAGCATGGAAAACAAAATTTTCTACCCCATGAACACAAACAAGCCAAGATCTATCTACTAGATTGTAGCAACGAGTAGATTAGAGTACTCACCCTCGAAGATTCCAAAGAGGTTAATGAGAGTAGATTCTCGTGGGTGATGTAGTCGTACACTTGCCGATCTCAAGATCGCGTAGACGATCCTTCCGGCGCTGCGTTCCGGCAGCGCTTCCACAGTCGGTCACACGTACGATACTCGATGAAGACCTTCCTCTCCCTTGTTCTAGCAGGCAGCGGAGGTTGTAGTTCTCCCCTCGCGAATCCGGCAGCACAACGGCGTGGTGTCAAAAGTAGAGGGAAGATCCTGAAGGTCTTCGCCTAAGACGGAGAAGGTTATGGTGGATCTAGGGTTTCCGGCGATCTAGGGTTTAGAAGGCCGGAGAGGAGGAGGCGTGGTCGGCGGCGTCTAGGGCGGCGGTGGCATGGCTAGGTGGGGAGGGGATGGTGTTGTGTGTCTCTTGGGGAACCCCCTCCCCTCTATTTATGAGAGTGAGGGCAGCTTGGGAGAAGGGAGTTTGAATCCTTCCCAACTCCCTCTCCTTGTTGGCTTGTGGTGGAGGGAAAGAAGGATACTTTCCTTCCTCCACCAGGACACATTGTCCCAGTTTGACTTTTCAAAATTGCCTTTTGACTTTCAATTTGGAGCTTGATTTCTTTCTTGCTAATACCCAACCAAGTGACGTCATTCCACTTATCCATGACACATTCATGTACTCTTCCCCTTACGGTCTGGTGAACCTTCTAGAACCTTCTAGAACCTCTCCGATGAAATCATCAAAATCATTCCCGAACTCCGGAATTGGACTTTCCTTATATGAAGCTTATTCTCCGGACCATTCCGGATCTCCTCGTGATATACCGGATCGCATCTGAGACTCCGAACAACATTTGGTCTCCCTACTTACATTCCATATCTACGAAACAACATCGAATCCTTAAGTGTGTCTCCCTACGGTTCATGAATTACGCGGACATGACCGAGACACTTCTCCGATCAATAACCAATAGAGGAATCTGGAAATTCATATGGATCCCACATATTTCTACGATTACTTTGCGATCGAATGAACCACTTACATACGATACCAATTTCCCTTTGTCTTGCGATAGTTTACTTATCCGAGGTCTGATCGTCGGTATGTCTTCATACCTAGTTCAACCTTGTTAGTGATAAGTACTCTTTTCTCATTCCTGTGATATGTGATATGTGATCCCTTGTGAGAAATTCACATGCTTGCAAGCTAATTGGATGACATTCCACCGAGAGGGCCTAGAGTATATCTATCCGTCATATGGATGGACAAATCCCACTCTTGATCCATGTGTCTCAACCAATACTTTCCGAACACTCAATGCCACCTTTATAGCCACCCAGTTACGGTGTGGTGTTTGATGTCATCAAAGCATCCTTCCGGTGAAGGTGATATGCATGATCTCATGGTCGAAGGAATTAGGTTACTATGTATCAGAAATCTTATAGCAAATGAACTAATGAAATGACTTGATCTTTATGCTCCGCTTATCTATAGGAGTATGTCCATCACACCATTCTCCTAATGATATGATCTTGTTGTTAATAACATCTCAATGTTCATGATCAGGAAACCATGATCATATATTAACCAACAAGCTAGTTTAACAAGAGGCTTTACTAGGGACTCTTTTATGTTTACAAATCACACAAGTATTAATGTTTCCGGTTAATACAATTATAGCATGGTATGTAAAAATTTATCATAAGCATGAAGATATGATAATAACCTCTTTATTATTGCCTCTTGGGCATATCTCCAACTGTCTCCCACTTGCACTAGAGACAATAATCTAGTTTCAAATCTTTGTGTATTCAACACCTATGGCTTTCCGGTGTTGTATTTACACGAATGCTAGTGGTCAACTGATCTTTGGATCCGACTCTTTCAGGTCCGTGTGTAATTGCATGTCTTTGCGTCTCTACGCATCACTCATTCTCTAAAGAGATGGCTTTTTTAAATTTGGTCCTTTGGTGAGACCTTTAGTTACTTGGGGCTAAAACATGTTGAAAATATTGTCGTACAATATATCTTCATAGTATTATCCCGCTGTGAACTACACCTAGTTTGATGACAAACTACTTGACACAAATGCCCTCTTTTATTGCTATAATAGCAGTCATGTACTTAGCCTTTTGTTGTAGTATCTGTCACAATGTCTTAACTTTGGAATTCACCAAAATCCATTATGGAACTTACTTTCCATTATATTGTGCCACCCTTAGTTTAGATTGAGATAAACTTAATTTGTACTTTGTGATAAAACTAGTATTAATGTAGTACTTTTACAATGAACTAATCATCTATTTGTCACATCTACAAAAATAATATATTCTTAGTTCTTCCAAAAGATCATAAGAATATCCTCACTATCGTCCAATGATCATCTTATGAATCATTCTAGTATATGGTCATAACATTTAGAGCATAGGACATATCTGGATTTGTACATATCACAGTATGATTGATATAAATACTCTTTGTGATTTCATACATCAAGTATCAATCTATACTTGAATCTTTGTTTCACTTACCAAGTGTCGATACACTTGAATTTTGATTTAATCCTTTCTGCATGGCAAGAACCTTTCTTGTCATTTCCATATTGAACTCATTCAATATCTCATCTATGTACATTTGGTACAACCATATTAGCGTCTCAATCTATCTATATAGATATTGATGCCAAATATTCAGGTTTTGCCTAGGTCTTTCATCGAGATGAAATTCTTAACATGTTTTAATAAAATATACATCATTTCCAATCAATAATATGTTTTCCACATAATGTATTAGAAATATTTCTTAGCGCTCCCACTTAATTTCTTGCAAATGCAAGCATGTTCATCATCTCTGATGAATTCAAACTCTTTTAACAGTTACATCATGGTGAAGATTCCAACACTGTGATGCTCACTTCAACCATTGTAGTTTGCATACGCTTTTAATATCCTTTGAATTAACAAAACCCTATGGACGGTGTTATGCACACGTCCTAGGTAACAATTTTATCAGAAGAACTTGTTTTGTTTATTCAACTACCACATAACAAAATTATATGTAGTGGTTGCTACATTAATCTGTATAGACTAAACATCGCTATGAAAGATCAAATCTTGTCATAGTCAACCTTTGAACATTGTTGTGAACTCTTTCCCAACATGTCAACTGTTTCATAGATGTGAAACATCCATGTCTATTTCTTTATAGATCTAAAGACGACTGTGAGGTTTTACACCTTTCTAGAGGGTCTTTCAAGTTCAAAGCTTGATTTCTCGTGTACGGAAGTATCACGGATTTTATGGCTCCAAGCCATTTGACGGAGTCAAGGCCCATCATTTCTTATTTGCATGTAGTTGGTTCATTATTGTCAAATAATGATTCAACCCTCAAATCTTGGTATTTGATTGTTTATCCGACTTACTTGGTTCAATAGGAACTTAGACTTCCGTGACCACAACCTTTGAGGCACGTGAGCCATGAGCATTGTTGCTGCCTCCGGAACACTTTTCGGCGCTGTGCAACTTTGCACATATAGCTAAGGTTCTTTTAACCTTATCAAAGTTCTATTGTCCTCCCACTTAACTTGAAAATTCCTTTCTCAAAGAAACTTGACGTTCTAAGCGACAAACATTTTTGTCTTTGGTGTTATGGAGGAATACTCAACGATTATTCAAAATAACATACAAAGATATGTTCATCCGATTTTTGTTGGAAACATCTTTCTTATGCATAGTGTCGTGGTATTGCCGACGAGTATGCCATGGAGGGGTCCTCACAGTGCGTGTTTAGAGACGTGGGGGAAGGCGGACGGTTGACGGGTACGAGGTTACACAACTTACCCAGGTTTAGATCCCACAACGGTGGCGAAATACTACTCCTGTTATAAATCACTATAATGGCAATACGCCAAGTTACAGGGATTGGTTCGCTGTGCGCGAGTACGAGTTTTACGTCTAAAGTTATCTTGGTTATGCCCTAAAGAATCCCATAGGCCCGACTTATATAGTCGCCAGGTCCTAGGGTTATAGGGACAAGTCTTAGTCTGATAGGTTACAGAGTCCTACACTGCTTACAAATAGTCTAGCGTGTCTTACACTCCAAGGCTCCGGGTACATCGGTGACTCCTCCGTAGCCTTCCTTTATCCGGCATGGGCCTCCCTGCTAGATCCATCTAACTGGCCCACCCAGCTGGCCATGGGCCATGCTACCAACTATGGGCCACCCAGGTTATCCGGATAGGATACATGCTATGAGGATACCCATATAGCATATCCCCAATAGTAGCCCCCGGAGAATTCCGAGATCTTGTGCTGTCTTGCCTCTTCAGGTTGAATGCTCCGTCTAGATGGATGTCGGCAAATCGTCAAGCAATATCTTGTAGTCCTCCCAAGAACCCTGCAAGGTTTTCTCCGTCTTCAACTTGTAAGTCGGAGAATTGCTGAATCTTCTATCATACTCTTCCGTAGCCGGATTGGATCCGTCCATGCTGGAATATTCCGATGTGATGGTTCACCTGCTAGTGACAGCTAGGATGACGTAGACATAGGTCAGCGATGCCTCGTAACTCACACATGCAGAGAACACAATCATGTCCGTTTTTCCCGTGCGAGAGATACGAACCATTGGCGGGCAACGGTTGGGAACGTGTCGAAATTTACACGCACGCGCCCGCGCACGTCGTCCACGCGCCGACCACTCGATCGTCTTGCACGAATATTGACGCCAGGGGTTATAAATTGTAACTGCGGTGGATTTTTACTTTTCACCTCATTCTCCTCATGTGTCATCTTCTTCCTCCAGCGAGCACCTCCTCAAGCTCTCCACGCGCACGCGAAAAACCCTAGCCTCCACATCCTTCCAGTCACCACCTCTCCCTCTCCAATGGCAAGCAGCGGCTCTGCTCCTTCCATGGCGGCGTCAGGCGATGCCGCGGCGAAGCCGGCGAGCATCGTCCATGTTCCCCCAGAGGGCTTGGTGTTGCCCAAGTCCGTGGTGGTCGAATCCACCGGCGGCGACCACAATCCAGCGGCGCTAGAGCTGCTAGAAGAGGAGAGCGATTCCCACAAAGGGGACTGGTGCGGCTCGGACATCATAGACTGCGACATCAAGGAGTTGCTCGTCGAGGGCTACCTCCCTGCGATGGAGGGGCTCGTGTGGCGGGCGGTGCCGGCCAGCGAGGTTACCCCTTCTCCCCAAGCCGGAGAGAAGGTGTACCTCAAGGCCCAATTGGTACGCGGCATTTCCTTGACCATCTCCAATTTCTTTCTAGATGTCCTTAGCCATTACTGAGTACAGCCCCAGAACCTCTCCCCCAATAGCATACTCGCGCTTAGCAACTACACGGCGCTCTGTGAGGGTTACTTAGGGATTAGGCCTAGGCTAGATCTCTTTATTTATTTCTTCACTGTCAAGAGGGAAGCCGGAGCCGGCAAGGACGAGCTCAGGAACTGTGGGACAATTAGTTTTAAGATCCGGACTGGCCGTCGATTCCCCGACATCGTCGGCCATGAGTCCTACAAGAACTGGCAACAAACATAATTCTACGGCCCAGATATCCCTCTGGCCGGCCGAGAAGAAACATATCCGGACTTTGTCGACGGAGCCGCTACCGAAGCCCCGACATGGATATCCTAAGCCACCCTTCTCTCCGACAATGAAGCCTCCCGCGCCATTAGGCGGATAGAGTGGTTCGTAGACACGGGTCTGACCGGGTTGTACCTAGCCATGTGCTAGTTTGTCAGGCAGATCCAGCCTCTGCAGCACCGCTCCAAGCTGATGCACGAGTACTCTAAGGAGAGGAAGGATAGCCTCCGCATCTCTGAGGACAACTTCTCGAGTGACTTCATCAAGCTCCGCCTCAAGGACATCATCAAGGTGAAGGACAGAAAGCGTGGCTTTGCCATCACCTACGACATGTTCGAGGAGGGAAAGTGTCCAGAGGTACCTGTTTATTTTACGTGTATGACATATACTCCAGTTCTTCCGTCACCTTCTCATCTAACACTTTTGGGATTTCACTTAACAGCTCAGAAGTCTAGAGGAGGATTGCATGGCTATCCAAATCTATGACCCTAAGATGAAGGAAGTCACCATCGTGTCCGATGATGATGTCCTGCTGGCACAAAAGCGGAAGAGCTCCACCTCTGACGCTGCCGACGGAGGCAAGAAGAAGAAGACGGAGGGTGGAGCCTCCAAGAAGTCCACTGCCGCCCTGGAGGCAGAGAAAAGAAAGGTTACTGGGATCCTTTTGCCAAAGAACCCCGTGTTGTGTAAGCCTATTTCCTTCCAACATTGTCCATTACTCGCCGTATTCATGTACTTATACTTTTTGCACGTTTCAGGAAGAAGGCCAGTACTAGTTTGAAGTGTAGGGTTTCGTAGCATGGAAAACAAATATTTTCTATCGCATACAAACAAACAAGCCAAGATCTATCTACTAGATTGTAGCAACGAGTCGATGGAATAACTCACCCTCGAAGATTCCAAAGCGTTTAACGAGAGCGGATTCTCGTGGGTGATGTAGTCGTACTCTTCCCGATCTCAAGATAGCGTAGACGATCCTTCCGACGCTGCGTTCCGGCAGCGCTCCCGCAGTCGGTCACACGTTCGGTACTCGACGAAGACCTTCCTCTCCCTTGTTCCAGAAGGCAGCGGAGGTTGTAGCACTCTCCTCGCGATTCCGGCAGCACAACGGCGTGGTACCGGAAGTAGAGGGGAGATCTCGCAGGTCTTCGCCTTAAGCCAGAGCGAGTATGGCGGACTATGAGAGAGCCCTCGACGATCTAGGGTTTAGACACGCCGAGGAGGGGGAAAGTCGGTGGCTAGGGTTAGCTAGGCGGCGGCAGCGGCAGTGGAGGTGGCGGCGCCGGCTGCTAGGGTTTAGAGGTGGAGGTGTTGGGGTTCTAGGAGGGGAGCCCTGCCCCTCCTTTTATAGGTGGAGGGGTCGGCCAAGGGGAGGGGAGTCCCTCCCCAACTCGCCTTGGAGGTGGGCCGGCGGTGGAGGGGAGGAACTCCTCCCCAACTCGGTTTCCACCTCCCTCTCCACTTCCCAAAAATAGCCTTTTGACTTTCAAATTGCCGTTTGACTTTTTCAAACTAGGATTTGATTAAACCCTTTATTTTGTTCAGCGATGACACCTAGTACATGATGCAATCATATCAATTTGATATAACACATTCATGTACCCTTCCCCTCCGGAGTGCAGGACATTCCGGAACCTTCTAGAACATTCCCGATGAAAACACCGGAACCATTCCCCAACTCCGAAACAAGACTTTCCTTATATGAATCTTATTCTCCGGACCATTCCGGATCTCCTCGTGATATCCCGGATCCCATCCGAGACTCCGAACAACATTCGGTCTCTTTCTCATCATTCCATAACTACTCAAACAACGTCGAATCCTTAAGTGTGTCTCCCTACGGTTCGTGAATTATGCGGACATGATCGAGACACTTCTCCGAACAATAACCAATAGAGGAATCTGGAAATTCATATGGCTCCCACATATTTCAACGATTACTTTGCGATCGAATGAACCACTTACATACGATACCAATTTCCCTTTGTCTCACGATAGTTTACTTATCCGAGGTTATGATCGTCGGTATCTCTGCATACCTAGTTCAACCTCGTTACTGATAAGTACTCTTTTCTCGTTTCCGTGATATGTGATCCCTTGTGAGCCAGTCACATGCTTGCAAGCTAATTGGATGACATTTCACCGAGAGGGCCCATAGTATATCTATCCGTCATATGGATGGACAAATCCCACTCTTGATCCATGTGTCTCAACCAATACTTTCCGAACACTCAATGCCACCTTTATAGCCACCCAGTTACGGTGTGGTGTTTGATGTCATCAAAGCATCCTTCCAGTGAAGGTGATATGCATGATCTCATGGTCGAAGGAATTAGGTTACTATGTATCAGAAAGCATATAGCAATTGAACTATTAAAATGACTTGATCTTTATGCTACGCTTATCTATAGGAGTATGTCCACCATATCATTCTCCTAATGATATGATCTTGTTGTTAATAACATCTCAATGTTCATGATAGGGAAACCACAATCATTTATTAACCAACAAGCTAGTATTATATAGAGGCTTTACTAGGGACTTCAATTTAAGTTTACAAATCACACAAATATTAATGTTTCCTTGTTAATACTATTATAGCATGAATGTAAAAATTTATCATAAACACAAAGATATAATAATAACTATATTTATTATTGCCTCTAGGGCATATCTCCAACAGTCTCCCACTTGCACTAGAGTCATCTAATCTAGATTACATGGTAATATACCGAACACCCATGGCAGTTTGGTGCTGGTCATGTTTTGCCCTCTGGAGAGGTTTAGTCAACGGATCCGCCACATTCAGATCTGTGTGTACTTTGCAAATCTTTATGTCCCCATCTTGGACATGTTCTCGAATAGCGTGAAAACGTAGCTTGATGTGCTTCAGCTTCTTGTGTTACCTTGGTTCTTGCGCATTGGCTATGGCGCCCATGTTATCATAGTAGATAGACATTGGGTCCAGTGCACTAGGAACCACACCCAGCTCTGTAATGAACTCTTTCATCCATATCGCTTCTTGTGAAGCCTCCGAAGCAGCCATGTATTCCGATTCAGTTGAAGATCTCACCACAACGCTTTGCTTTGCACTCCTCCAGCTAACTGCTGCATCATTCAAAATAAATATGTATCCAGATTGTGATTTAGAATCATCCGGATCGGTGTTCCAACTAGCATCGGTGTAACCATTAACAACGAGTTGTTCATCACCTCCATAAGAAAGAACCATATCCTTAGTCCTTCTCAAGTACTTAAGGATGTTTTTGACCATTGTCCAATGATCCACTCCTGGATCACTTTGATATCTGCTTTAAACTAACAGCATATGCAATGTCGGGTCTAGTACATAGCATGGCATACATTAGAGATCCTATGGCTGAGGCATAGGGAGTCTTACTCATCCTTTCTCTATCTTCTACCGATGTCGGACTTTGAGTTTGACTCAAGGTCGTATTGGGCAACATGGGCAAGAACCCTTTCTTGCTATCTTCCATTCCAAACCTCTTTAGAACTTTGTCCAAATATGTACTTTGTGACAATGATATTAGGCGTCTCGATCTATCTCTATAAATCTTTATGCCTAATATGTAAGCTGCTTCGCCAAGATCCTTCATTGAAAAACTATTATTCAAATATTCCTTGACACTATTAAGAAGGTCTACATCATTCCCAATCAACAATATGTCATCTACATATAGTATTAAGAATGCTACAGAGCTCCCACTCACTTTCTTGTAAATACAAGCTTCTCCATAAGTTTGTATAAAACCAAAACTTTTGATCACCTTATCAAAACGTTGATTCCAACTTCGGGATGCTTGCTTCAATCCATAGATGGACCGTTGAAGTTTGCATACCTTGTTAGCATCTTTAGGGTCGACAAAACCTTTGGGTTGCATCATATACAACTCTTCATCAATGTCTCCATTGAGGAATGCTATTTTGACATCCATCTGCCATATCTCATAATCATAATATGCAGCGATTGCTAACATAATCCTCACAGACTTCAGCTTCGCTACTGGTGAGAAAGTCTCATCGTAGTCAACTCCTTGAATTTGTCGAAACCCTTTTGCGACAAGTCGAGCTTTATAGACAGTAACATTACCATCAGCATTTGTTTTCTTCTTGAAAATCCATTTGTTCTCGACAGCCTTCCGGCCATCCGGTAAGTCCACCAAAGTCCATACTTGGTTTTCTTACATGGATCCAATCTCGGATTTCATGGCTTCTTGCCATTTGTTGGAATCTGGGCTCATCATCGCTTCCTCATATGTCGCAGGGTCATCGGTGTTGTCCACCAACATGACACTCATAACGGGATCATACCAATCTGGAGTGGTACGAGTTCTCGTTGACCTACGAGGCTCTGTAGCAACTACAACCGAAGTTTCATGATCATCATCATTAGCTTCCTATCTTATTGGTGCAGGCACCACAGGAACTTCTTCCGGTGCTGCGCTACTCGCAATTTCGAGAGAAGGTTCGACAACCTCGTCGAGTTCTATTTTCCTTCCAGTCACTTCTTTCGAGAGAAAATCCTTCTCTAGAAAGGATCCATTCTTAGCAACGAAGATTTTGCCCTCGGATCTATGATAGAAGGTATACCCAATAGTTTCCTTTGGGTATCCTATGAAGACGCATTTTTCCGCTTTGGGTTCAAGCTTGTCCGGCTGTAACTTCTTTACATAGGCTTCGCAACCCCAAACTTTAAGGAACGACAATTTAGGTTTCTTCCCAAACCATAATTCATACGGTGTCATTTCAACGGATTTAGATGGTGCCCTATTTAAAGTGAATGCGGCTGTTTCTAATGCATAACCCCAAAATGATAGCGGTAAATCTTTAAGTGACATCATAGAACGAACCATATCTAAGAGAGTTCGATTACGATGTTCGGACACACCATTACGCTGTGGTGTTCCCGACGGTGTCAATTGTGAAAGTATTCCGCATTTCTTCAAATGCTCGCCAAACTCGTAACTTAGATATTCACCTCCACGATCAGAACGTAGAAATTTAATCTTCTTGTTACGTTGATTCTCTACCTCACTTTGAAATTCCTTAAACTTCTCGAAAGTTTCAGACTTATGTTTCATTAAATAGATATACCCATATCTACTCAAGTCATCCGTGAAGGTAAGAACATAACGATAACCACCGCACGATGCTACACTCATTGGACCACACACATCGGTATGTATGATTTCCAATAAGTCCGTAGCTCGCTCCATCATACCAGAAAATGGAGTCTTAGTCATTTTACCCATCAGACATGCTTCGCATCTTTCAAGTGATTCAAGAAGTCCATCGGAATGGAGTTTCTTTATATGCTTCACTCCAATGTGACCAAGGCGACAGTGCCACATATAGGTCGAGTTATCGCTCGATTTCAAACGTTTAGCCTCAATGTTATTAATATGTGTATTTCCACTATCGAGATTCAATAAGAATAGACCTTCTATCAAAGGTGCATGTGCATAAAACATATTACTCATATAAATCGAACAACCATTATTATCGGACTTAAACAAGCAACCGTCTCGCAATAAACAAGATCCCGATATAATGTTCATGCTTAACGGAGGCACCAAATAACAATTATTTAAGTATAAAACTAATCCCGATGGTAGATGAAGGGGTAGCGTGCCGACAGCGATCACATCAAGCTTTGATCCGTTTCCCACGCGCATCGTCACCTTGTTCTTCGCTAGCTTCCGTTTATTCTGCAGCACCTGTTTCGAGTTACAAATATGAGCAACCGAACCAGTATCAAATACCCAGGCACTACTACGAGTACTAGTGAGATACACATCAATAACATGTATATCGGATATATCTTTCTTCTTGATGTTGCCGTTCTTCAAATCCGCCAAGTACTTTGCGCAATTCCCAATCCAGTGACCTTCTCACTTGCAGTAAAAGCACTCAGTATCAGGCTTAGGTCCAGCCCTGGTCTTCTTCGTCGGCGCGGTAACTTTCTTACCACCCTTCTTGAAGTGTCCCTTTTGCTTAGACTTGCCTTTCTTGAATTTGGTGGTCTTATTGACCATCAACACTTGGTGCTCTTTCTTGATCTCCACTTCTGGAGATTTCAACATAGCAAACAGTTCTGGCAACTGCTTGTTCATGTTTTGCATATTGTAGTTCATCACAAAGTTCTTGTAACTTGGTGGTAGTGATTGGAGGACACGGTAAATCCCCAAAGCATTAGGAATCACTATACCCAAGATTTGAAGTTTTTTTGCGTGCCCAGACATCTTAAGCACATGCTCACTAACGGAGCTGCCCTCTTCCATCTTGCAGTTAAAGAACTTTTCAGAAGCCTCATAGCTCTAAATTTCCGCGTGAGTCTCAAAGATCAATTTGAGATCACGGACAATATCATGTGGGTCTGAATTCTCAAACCTTTTATGAAGCTCCGATTCTAAACCATACAAGATAGCACACTGAACTGTGGAGTACTAAGTCTTCCGAGCGAGGTAAACATTCTTTACTTCGTCGGCAGCATCAGCTGCAGGCGGGTCACCCAGCGGTGCATCCAGCACATAGGTCAAATTAGTAGCTGTGAGGACAATCCTCAAATTGCGGAACCAATCCGCGAAGTTGCTTCCATTGTTTTTCAACTTTTCTTTCTCTAGGAACGCATTAAAATTGATGGTAGGGGCCGCCATTGATCTACAACATATTTGCAATAGTTTAGACTAAGTTTATGACAAATTGAGTTCTAATTAATAGTTAAATTAATCTAGGTGAACTCCCACTCAAAACAATATCCCTCACATTGTTTTAGTGATCACACGAACCAAATCCACCACATCAACACCGATCATCACGAGAGTTGATATAGTTTCAATGGCGAACAATCGACATGTTCATCATATCTACTATATGATCCATGCTTTACCTTTCGGTGATCCGTGTTCCGAGACCATGTCTGTACATGCTAGGCTCGTCAAGATCAAACCTTAGTTTCCGCATGAGTAAATCTGGCTTGCTCACGTTGTATACACTTGCGGAATCTAACACACCCGATCATCACATGGTGCTTCGAAACAACAAGCTTTAGCAACGGTGCTAACTAAGGGTGAACACTTTATGACTTGAAATTCATGTGCATGAGGGATCATCTTATAATTCTACCGTCGTTAACTAAGCAATACAAGATGCATAAAGGATTAACATCACATGCAATTCATAATATGTGATATGATATGGCCTTTCTTCTTTGTGCTTCCGATCTCCATCTTCAAGCACAAACATGATCTCCATCATCACCGGCATTGCATCAAGGTCAATGACGCTTCTCCATGGTTGTCGTCCACCGGCTTCAACTATTACAACTACTTTGAATAGACACGCGGGTCTTAACAAAATTTAAAAACAACCATATGGCTCCTGCCGGTTGCCAACTTACAATAAGGATCATTGCATACATCAAATATAATCACAATCATGGCCATATCACATCACTGCACACCCCTGCAAAACAAAGTTAGACGCCTCTACTTTGTTTGCATGTTTTACGTGGTTTGGGGCTTTCAATAAGTGTTGTTCTAACTTACGAACAAGAACCACAACATTGATACTAGTATTGTTAATCACCCGTTGTAAACTGGATCTTAACTATGTTAGGAGAAATAGGCACCCGCAAAGCCACTTATGCAATACAAGTTGCATGTCAAGCGTGGAGCAAGTCTCATGAACGATGTCATGTAAGGTTAGCCCGGGCCGCTTCATCCCAACATCCCGCAAGATGCAAAGTACACAAGAAGCAATCGACAATAAAAGCATCAACGCCCACAATGACCATTGTGTTCTACTCATGCAACAGATCTACATATAGACACGGCTCTGATACCACTATAGGGTTTCGTAGCATGGAAAACAAATATTTTCTATCGCATACAAACAAACAAGCCAAGATCTATCTACTAGATTGTGGCAACGAGTCGATGGAATAACTCACCCTCGAAGATTCCAAAGCGTTTAACGAGAGCGGATTCTCGTGGGTGATGTAGTCGTACTCTTCCCGATCTCAAGATCGCGTAGACGATCCTTCCGGCACTGCGTTCCGGCAGCGCTCCCGCAGTCGGTCACACGTTCCGTACTCGACGAAGACCTTCCTCTCCCTTGTTCCAGCAGGCAGCGGAGGTTGTAGCACTCTCCTCGCGATTCCGGCAGCACAACGGCGTGGTACCGGAAGTAGAGGGGAGATCTCGCAGGGCTTCGCCTTAAGCCGGAGCGAGTATGGCGGACTATGAGAGAGCCCTCGACGATCTAGGGTTTAGACACGCCGAGGAGGGGGCAAGCCGGCGGCTAGAGTTAGCTAGCGGCAGCGGCGGTTTGCCCTAGGGCGGCGGAGGCAGTGGAGGTGGCGGCACCGGCGGCTAGGGTTTAGAGGTGGAGGTGTTGGGGTTCTAGGAGGGGAGCCCTGCCCTTCCTTTTATAGGTGGAGGGGCCGGCCAAGGGGAGGGGAGTCCCTCCCCAACTCGGCTTGGAGGTGGGCCGGCGGTGGAGGGGAGGAACTCCTCCCCAACTCGGTTTCCACCTCCCTCTCCACTTCCCAAAAATAGCCGTTTGACTTTCAAATTGCCGTTTGACTTTTTCAAACTAGGATTTGATTAAACCCTTTATTTTGTTCAGCGATGACACCTAGTACATGATGCAATCATATCAATTTGATATAACACATTCATGTACCCTTCCCCTCCGGAGTGCCGGACATTCCGGAACCTTCTAGAACATTCCCGATGAAAACACCAGAACCATTCCCCAACTCCGAAACAGGACTTTCCTTATATGAATCTTATTCTCCGGACCATTCCGGATCTCCTCGTGATATCCCGGATCCCATCCGAGACTCCGAACAACATTCGGTCTCTTTCTCATCATTCCATAACTACTCAAACAACGTCGAATCCTTAAGTGTGTCTCCCTACGGTTCGTGAATTATGCGGACATGATCGAGACACTTCTCCGAACAATAACCAATAGAGGAATCTGGAAATTCATATGGCTCCCACATATTTCAACGATTACTTTGCGATCGAATGAACCACTTACGTACGATACCAATTTCCCTTTGTCTCACGATAGTTTACTTATCCGAGGTTATGATCGTCGGTATCTCTGCATACCTAGTTCAACCTCGTTACTGATAAGTACTCTTTTCTCGTTCCCTTGATATGTGATCCCTTGTGAGCCAGAGTATATCTATCCGTCATATGGATGTACAAATCCCACTCTTGATCCATGTGTCTCAACCAATACTTTCCGAACACTCAATGCCACCTTTATAGCCACCCAGTTACAGTGTGGTGTTTGATGTCATCAAAGCATCCTTCCGGTGAAGGTGATATGCATGATCTCATGGTCGAAGGAATTAGGTTACTATGTATCAGAAAGCATATAGCAATTGAACTATTAAAGTGACTTGATCTTTATGCTACGCTTATCTATAGGAGTATGTCCACCATATCATTCTCCTAATGATATGATCTTGTTGTTAATAACATCTCAATGTTCATGATAGGGAAACCACAATCATTTATTAACCAACAAGCTAGTATTATATAGAGGCTTTACTAGGGACTTCAATTTAAGTTTACAAATCACGCAAGTATTAATGTTTCCTTGTTAATACTATTATAGCATGAATGTAAACATTTATCATAAACACAAAGATATAATAATAACTATATTTATTATTGCATCTAGCGCATATCTCCAACAGTCTCCCACTTGCACTAGAGTCATCTAATCTAGATTACATGGTAATATACCGAACACCCATGGCAGTTTGGTGCTGGTCATGTTTTGCCCTCGGGAGAGGTTTAGTCAACGGATCCGCCACATTCAGATATGTGTGTACTTTGCAAATCTTTATGTCCCCATCTTGGACATGTTCTCGAATAGCGTGAAAACGTAGCTTGATGTGCTTCAGCTTCTTGTGTGACCTTGGTTCTTGCGCATTGGCTATGGCGCCCATGTTATCACAGTAGATAGACATTGGGTCCAGCGCACTAGGAACCACACCCAGCTCTGTACTGAACTCTTTCATCCATATCGCTTCTTGTGAAGCCTCCGAAGCAGGCATGTATTCCGATTCAGTTGAAGATATCGCCACAACGCTTTGCTTTGCACTCCTCCAGCTAACTGCTGCACCATTCAAAATAAATACGTATCCAGATTGTGATTTAGAATCATCCGGATCGGTGTTCCAACTAGCATCGGTGTAACCATTAACAACGAGTTGTTCATCACCTCCATAAGAAAGCACCATATCCTTAGTCCTTCTCAAGTACTTAAGGATGTTTTTGACCATTGTCCAATGATCCACTCCTGGATCACTTTGATATCTGCTAGTTAAACTAACAGCATATGCAATGTTGGGTCTAGTACATAGCATGGCATACATTAGAGATCCTATGGCTGAGGCATAGGGAGTCTTACTCATCCTTTCTCTATCTTCTACCGATGTCGGACTTTGAGTTTTACTCCAGGTCGTATTGGGCAACATGGGCAAGAACCCTTTCTTGCTATCTTCCATTCCAAACCTCTTTAGAACTTTGTCCAAATATGTACTTTGTGACAATGATATTAGGCGTCTCGATCTATCTCTATAAATCTTTATGCCTAATATGTAAGCTGCTTCGCCAAGATCCTTCATTGAAAAACTATTATTCAAATATTCCTTGACACTATTTAAGAAGGTCTACATCATTCCCAATCAACAATATGTCATCTACATATAGTATTAAGAATGCTACAGAGCTCCCACTCACTTTCTTGTAAATACAAGCTTCTCCATAAGTTTGTATAAAACCAAAACTTTTGATCACCTTATCAAAACATTGATTCCAACTTCGGGATGCTTGCTTCAATCCATAGATGGACCGTTGAAGTTTGCATACCTTGTTAGCATCTTTAGGATCGACAAAACCTTTGGGTTGCATCATATACAACTCTTCATCAATGTCTCCATTGAGGAATGCTATTTTGACATCCATCTGCCATATCTCATAATCATAATATGCATCGATTGCTAACATAATCCTCACAGACTTCAGCTTTGCTACTGGTGAGAAAGTCTCATCGTAGTCAACTCCTTGAATTTGTCGAAACCCTTTTGCGACAAGTCGAGCTTTATAGACAGTAACATTACCATCAGCATCTGTTTTCTTCTTGAAAATCCATTTGTTCTCGACAGCCTTCCGGCCATCCGGTAAGTCCACCAAAGTCCATACTTGGTTTTCTTACATGGATCCAATCTCGGATTCATGGCTTCTTGCCATTTGTTGGAATCTGGGCTCATCATCGCTTCCTCATATGTCGCAGGGTCATCGGTGTTGTCCACCAACATGACACTCATAACGGGATCATACCAATCTGGAGTGGTACAAGTTCTCGTTGACCTGCGAGGCTCTGTAGCAACTACAACCGAAGTTTCATGATCATCATCATTAGCTTCCTCTCTTATTGGTGCAGGCACCACAGGAACTTCTTCCGGTGCTGCGCTACTCGCAATTTCGAGAGAAGGTTCGACAACCTCATCGAGTTCTATTTTCCTTCCAATCACTTCTTTCGAGAGAAATTCCTTCTCTAGAAAGGATCCATTCTTAGCAGCGAAGATTTTGCCCTCGGATCTATGATAGAAGGTATACCCAATAGTTTCCTCTGGGTATCCTATGAAGACGCATTTTTCCGCTTTGGGTTCAAGCTTGTCCGGCTGTAACTTCTTTACATAGGCTTCGCAACCCCAAACTTTAAGGAACGACAATTTAGGTTTCTTCCCAAACCATAATTCATACGGTGTCGTTTCAACGGATTTAGATGGTGCCCTATTTAAAGTGAATGCGGTTGTTTCTAATGCATAACCCCAAAATGATAGCGGTAAATCTGTAAGTGACATCATAGAACGAACTATATCTAAGAGAGTTCGATTACGACGTTCGGACACACCATTACGCTGTGGTGTTCCCGGCGGTGTCAATTGTGAAAGTATTCTGCATTTCTTCAAATGCTCGCCAAACTCGTAACTTAGATATTCACCTCCACGATCAGAACGTAGAAATTTAATCTCTGAGCAAGAGTCTGTTTTTCCTTTCGTTTTCGTATTCTGACTTGGTCTTGTGCCAACATTCTCTGAGTACTCATTGTGTACTGTTCTTTCTCTGACTTGCAGAAGCCATTGCCAAGGCCAAGGACATTGTTGAGCAATCCAAGCATATTGAGTTGCTGGATAGCGAAAACAAGATCCTTAAGCAGGAGAGGAAGGATATGCTGAAGATGCACGAGGACTCCATGAAGGTCCTGCAGGAGTCCGCTAACACGGATATGAACCACTTGAAGGAGGAGATGGCGATGCTGAAAGAATAGAAGAAAGCTGTCGATGAGCAAAATCAGTGCAATCTTGAAGCATACAAGATCCTCCGAAAAGAACGGGACTCCATGGCGGATACCCTCCAGCAGGCTGAGATTAGCATCTTCAGTAAGTGATTCTCTGTCTTGTACTTCTGTAAGTTACATACTCTAATCTTTTTGTGTTATTGGACTCATGCATTCCTTTGTCGGAATTTGCAGCTCCTATTGGTTTGACCCAGTCGCCTCCTCCGCCAAAAGAATGCATGGTCCTTGCCGGCAACTTTATCAGCACCGCCATCAAGCAGGCCAAAGTGATAGCCAAGCCCCTCCAGATTAACATCAAAGCGGTGGATTCCGTGATGAAGTTCTCGAAGATCTTGCGCCAAGCTCCTGAGCGTATTGTAAGCTGGAAAGCTTCATGTAGCCGGGCTGGCGCGAGGATGGCACTGTTAATGGTCAAGGCACACTACGAGAATGCCGACATCGACACGGTAACTTCCGGTATTCCCTAAGTTGACGACGATGGCCAGAAGATAGATCACAAGGCTATATTGGCGTCGCTCGCGGGTTATGATACCAGGGTCTCCGAGTTGGTCGACCATAACGTCTTCGTGCCTATGGAGATCATTGACAACGATAACCAAAGCTCCTCTGAGTCCATCAAAACCGCCGACTTCGAGGATGGCTCTCTTGCTGCTGATGATGTTGCTTCCAAGTCTCCTGCGATAGAGGAATGAACATATAACATGTAATATTTGTTTCCTCTGGAATTTTTATGCGGAAAAAACTACTTGTTAACTTAAGGCGGAAAAACAATGATTGTTATTTCCTGCTACTCAAGAACTGGTTCCAGCATGTACATATTTTTAAGCAAGTACTGGCTTATCCATTACTCTGGTTTTTATGCTTGACCTTTCGTGAGTCGGAAGACTCGTTGTCGGAACTATGCGCTCAGGTGATGATGCCCAATGGCACCATCAAAAACCTAAGCACAAAATCACTGACAATAAGTGCTGAAAGTCACTACTCTAGAATCCACATAAAAACAACAAAGGACGTATAGACCAGAAAACTTAAGCTAACGCCCATAGGCGGAATTTTCACAAGTGCAATAGCGATAAACTTGTGCATAAAGGTTTTATACGATCCAAAAATGAACACTAAAGGAGGTAAAAGACTCAGAAATATGAGTGAACCAGAGAGATTTATTTCATTGATCATATAAGAGGTACACAATAGATAAAAAATGCTAAGTGTAAAAAGGACGTAGCTGTGCTATGTTCCATGGCCGATCAAGCTCTGGGTAGTCATCATATGGGTCACGTCGCTTACGCTTATGATCCTCGTTGGGTCTATCCTCTAGTTCACGATTGTCAACGAGGTAGTAAGACCCATTGAGTAGCGCCTTGCTTATGATGAACGGTCCTTCCCATGGTGGGGATAATTTGTGTGACTTCTTCTGCTTAAGTCGGAGCACCAGGTCCCCCTCTTTAAACGAGCGATGCCAAACGCGACGACTATGGTAGCTGCGTAGCTTCTGCTGGTAGATGGCAGATCTTTGGCATGCCAATACGCGCTCCTCCTCGAGAAGGTCCACATATAGGCGTCTAGATTCTTCAGCGTCATCTTCGTCGTAGGCGGCAACTCTTGGTGAATCATGAAGGATGTCGGAAGGCAGGATGGCTTATGCTCCATATACCATGAAATAAGGGGTGTAGCCGGTAGATATGTTGGGTGTAGTTTGTAAACTCCACAACACAAATGGTAAATCCTCCGCCAAGGCTCTAACTGCTCTATGCAACCGTGCTTCTAGACTCTTGATTCCCTGCAGAATTAATCCATTGGCCCGCTCTACCTGACCATTGGACTATGGGTGCACCACAGATGCGAGGTCAAGTCGGATGCCCTTCTCCCAACAATAAGCTTACACTTCTCAAAGTGACAAGTTGATGTCGTTGTCGGTGATAATGCTATGTGGGAGACCAAATCTCACCACTATATCCCGGACAAACCTAAGGGCAGTTGCCCCATCGAGCTTTCTAATAGGTTTAGCTTCTATCCACTTGGTGAATTTATCAACTGCTACTAGTAGATGCGTAAACCCACATGGTGTCGTCTGCAACGGACCAACCATGTACAACCCCCAGACTGCAAACGGCCAAGTTATTGGTATTGTTCGCAATTCTTCAGCTAGAACATGTGGTTGTCGGGCATAATACTGGCATCACATGCATGTCTCAACCAGCTTGTCGGCGTCCGCCTTCGCGGTCAGCCAGTAGAATCCTTGTCGGAAGGCTTTAGCAACCAACGATCGAGGAGCGGCGTGATTCCCACAATCTCCGAGATGGATTTCGCGGAGGATTTCAATACCTTCTTACTGGGAAACACACTTAAGGTATACACCAATGGTGCTTCTTTTGTAGAGCTGTCCATTGCTTATGGTGTGCCCTTTGCTCGACGTACTATTTGCCGTCTTTCGACTTTGTCATGGGAAAAGTTTCCTGTACGAGATATTCCATGAACGGTTTTGTCCAAGCCGGAGGGACCTTTTTCACAGTGTGAACGAAAGAGTCAACTCTGTCCGGGTTGTCTATGTCTGCTCCCTTCACGGATGGTGTCCATAGATGCTCTAGGAAAATGCCAGGCGGAATTTGTTTGCACCCTGACCCCAGATTTGACAGCAGGTTAGCCGCCTCATTTTGCTGCCTAGGTACATACTTGACCTCGTAGCCCAATAAGCTCTTGGCTATCTCGTCCACTTCGTCGCGATATGCCGCCATCATAGGGTTCCGCGCATTCCAGGTGCCAGCCACCTGCTAGGAAACTAAGTCGGAATCTCCACAACAAACTATGCCCTTGATGCCAATATCCTTGGCTACGCATAGTCTGTGAATGAGTGCTTCATACTCCGCCATGTTGTTCGTATCCTCGAAGTGGATCTGCAAAACGTAGTGTAGCTTTTCCCCGGTTGGTGACTGTAATAGTACACCAGCCTCCGAGCCATTGAGTAGCTTTGATCCGTCAAAGTGCATCACCCAGTACTCTGGCTCTGGTATAGGGGTAGCATTAGGCATCTCCATCCAGTCTGCGATAAAATCCGCCAAGGCTTGTGATTTGATAGCGTCGCGTCTCTTGTATGTGATATCGAAAGCGGCAAGTTCAATGACCCACTTCGCGACCCTTCCTGTAGCGTCGCTGTTATTGATGATGTTGGACAGTGGAGCTTTGCTCACAACTATGATAGGGTGCTCCTGGAAGTAGTGCCTCAGCTTTCGAGAAGCAAGTAACACTCCATAATCTAGCTTCTGGTAGTGAGGGTAACGCTGCTTGGACTCCGTCAAGACCTCGCTTACATAGTAAACTGGTCGTTAAACTCCGTACTCATGCCCTGGTTCCTTCCGCTCTACCACGACGACGATGTTGATTACCCGGTTGGTAGCCTCCATGTAAATTAACATAGGCTCCCCAGGCCCGGGTGCTGCTAGGATAGGCGCTGAGGAAAGTATCTCCTTGAGCTGCCTCAATGCTGCATCTGCCTTGTCCATCCACATGAATTTTTCCGCCTTCTTCAGCAACTTGTACAGCGGCAAATCCTTCTCTCCAAGTCGGCTGACGAACCGACTAACTGCTGCAACGCAACCCGTTAGCCTTTGTATGTCCTTTAGGCATGTCGGACGGTTTATGTTTAAGATGGCCTTGATTTTCTCCGGGTTGACCTCGATTCCACGTTGGGAAACGATAAAGCCCAACAATTTGCTGGATGGAACCCCGAAGACGCACTTCTTAGGGTTAAGCATCATGTTGTATTTCCGGAGATTATCAAAGGTTTCTTTTAAGTCGGAGATTAAGTCGTTTGACTTTTTAGACATCATCGCTATATCGTCCACATAGGCGTGAACATTCTGACCAATTTGATCGTGTAAGCAACGATGCATAGTCTGTTGGTATGTAGCACCTACATTTTTCAGCCCAAAGGGCATCGTGACATAACAGAATGTGCCGTAAGGTGTAGTTAACGAAGTGGACAATTGGTACGACTTCCTCACCTTGATCTGGTGGTATCCTAAGTATGCATCAAGAAAACACAAAAGCTCGGAGCCAGCCGTCGATTCAATGACTTGGTCAATGCGAGGCAAAGAAAATGGATCTTTGGGACATGCTTTGTTCAAGCCGGTGTAATCAACGCACATTCTTAATTCTTTGGTTCCCTTTTTGGGGACAAGTACAGGATTGGCCACCCATCGGGTGTGAAGGACTTTTTGGATAAAACTAGCCTTAAGTAACCTAGCTATCTCTTTTCCTATGGCGCATCTCTTCTCGTCTCCGAAGCGTTGTAGAGGTTGTTTCACTGGTTTACATTTTGGATCAATATTCAAGGTGTGCTCGGCAAGTTCCCTAGGTACACCTTTCATGTCGGCAGGTTGCCAGGCAAAGATGTCCCTATTCTCACGGAGGAACTCGACGAGCGTGCTTTCCTATTTAGGGTCCAGGTTTGTCCCAATGGCGGTGGTCTTGGAGGCATCGCCTACCACAAGTTCCACCGGCTTGGTCTCGATGGCGGCCTTGAATGCTGGGGCGGAGTCAGAAATCTGTTTCTTCGACGCGGGCATCTCCGAGGCATCGACCTTGCTCTGGATCTCCTTGAATTCTTTGTTGTAGAGGACACTTCTGTAAAGGCTGCTTCTCTAATCTCGCAGTCCCTTTCCTTGGTAAAGCTTCCGGATACGGTGATGACACCGTTTAGTCTGGGTATCTTGAGCTTGTTGTAGACGAAGCATGGCTTGTCCATGAAAGTGTGGAATATGTCGTGGCCGAATATGACGTGGTACACGCTCTTGAAAGGGACCACCTCAAAGGTCATGCGTTCTTGGCGGTAATTATTGACATCGCCAAAAGCGACCTGAAGTTTGATGCACCCAAGGGACCGAGCCTCCCGACCAAGAACTACGCCATGGAAGATGGTGCTGGTCCGCCTTAGGTTTGCCTCCGTCAAGTTCATCTTGTGCAGTGTATCCAGGTACATGATGTTGATGCTGCTTCCACTATCCACCATACATTTGGTGAACTCGTTGCCGTCAATCAGGGGGTTGATGACCATGGCGTACTGGTTCTCCGTAGGGATGAGGTCTGGGTGATCCTTCCTGTCCCAAGTAATTGGAATCTCCGACCAACGCAGGTATTGGGGAACTGGGGTAGAGTGGCCATCAGTATCCTCATGGAGGTCTTCTGTTGTCGGACGGTGGGGGTGCCAAGGAAAGTGTGGAAAACTGCCGCCTTCTTCTCGAAGGGGTTTTTGCCCTTGTCATCGCTCTTGGCGGTGTGTTTGGGGTCAACTTCCTCGTCCATGTCGCTTGAATCCTTGGACTCCTCCTTCTTCTTCCCCTTGCCCTTGCCTCGAGGTCTGTTCTTCCGACTTTGCTTGTAGCCGGACTCCAGGTCCTCCTTAAGGTTGTTGACGAACTTGCAATGGCGATTGGTGTGCGTGGACTTAGCGTTGGCGTTGAGGTGTACGAGGCACAGCATATCACGGTACTCCTCGTAGGTCTGGGGAACACGGAGCGCTGCCGAGGTCGTTTCACTACCTCGCTGCTGCCCACGACCAGCCCCCCATCCTCGGCCATTCTTTCTGCCATCACCTCTTCCTGCAAAAGTCATGGCAACCATGTCGGAGGTTTTATTTTCTTCTGGCGGGCTCTTCCACTTGGTGTTGTTGTTCCTCCGAGCTTGAGTTGCCGTTGCCGGCAAGGAGCCGCGAGCATCATCGTCGGCAGCCGCGAGCTCACTAGCCAGCTGGATCATCTGGTTGAGATCTAGTTGGTGGTTGTCCTACAGGCGCTTCAATGTATGTCGGAGCAACGTGCCCCTTTCTAACCCGTCGATGAAGGTAGACATGGTGGTCTGGGAGTGTACTCCTGCGCAGGAATTCTTCATATCCAGCTAGCGGGAGAGGTAGGCGCGAGATGACTCGTCTTTCTCCTGCACGCACCGCTGTAGGTCGCCAACAGTGCAGGGACGTTTGTACGTCCCCTCGAAGTTCTTGGTGAACACTTCTTGCATGTCCATCCAGTTGCAGATAGATTTCTCTGGCAAGTCATCGATCAATTGTCGGGTTGTTCCCACTAGCATCAATGGGAGGTACTTGACGGCAACATTGGGGTTTCCCCCGGCGATTTCCACCGCGTTGTCGTAATCCTGCAACCATGTTGCTGGCTTGGCAGTGCCGTCATAGGGCTTGATGGTCTTGTCAATCCGGAAACCCTTGGGGTAGGCTACGGTCTGTATCATAGTTCCAAAGCAGCGTGGTCCCAGGTATGCTCCATCCCGGGCCTCGTGGATCTTGTCCAGACGTGATCGTGCCTCGTATGGCCCCAGGCTTCTTTTCTTATTTTTGCCATCAGGGGATGGGCTGCATGAACGACGCGGTCCCCCTCCGCCATGGTGGCTGCTAGGTGTCCACGGAGGCGGAGATGGCGGTGGGTTAGGCTTCTTGTTGTTACCCTCCTGCGATGCCTCACGGTTGTCACGGTTGTTTGTCGGACGCGGAGGGTCATGACGTGACCTGCTCTTGTGTCCTTGGCTGCGCTCCCCATCATGACAAGCCTGCTCCGCATTGTCGCGGATGATGATGTCGCATTGCTTAGGTGTAGGCATGTCCGTACGATGGTGAGCCTTGGGGTCTTCGCAGATCCAGGCGGCAAAGATGGGCGACAAGGATGAGCTTTGCCTCCGTGGTCGGAGGATATGGGGATAGCGTCCTTCCTGTTGCGGGCATCCCTCCATCTTCATTCTGAGGAACCCGTCTAGGACCCGACATCCTGAGGAGATCGATCCCTTGGCGGCTTATGCTGACTCGACTCGAAAAACGCTGGGTCAGACTCAAGCCCCTGAGAGGTGGCCTTTTCCTGCTATTTCACCGCCTTGGCCACGAGGTCATAGACCTGCTCCACCACCACGGGTGATCTATCTTGTTCCAGAAGGGTCTTGGCGACGGCGAGATTAAGAAGAGGAGTGGGCATCACCTGCCTGCCTTTGCTGTCAATGTATGGCTTTGCTTGTGGTGGCTTCGAGGGGGGCCATCCTAGGTTTCTCCGTACACCAGGATCGTTGATGACGTGAGCCGGAGCTTTCTTAGCCTTCTGCCGCTGGAGCAGAGTCTTGTACTCGTCCTCCATGGCTCTATCTTTCTCTATGGACTTCTGTGCGTTGGCCAGATCTCGATCTAGCTTTGCGCCTTGCTCTGCGATGGCCTGCGCCTCCTCCAACAGTTGCTGGCGCTTCTTGTCAAGCTGCAGGTATTCGTATATCACTCTATCAGCCGAAGTAATTTGGGCAGTAGCAGATGTAGATGCTGGAGGCGGCGGGTTTGCGGTGTTGTTGTTATCCAGACCGATGTTGAGTTCCTGCGGCTGCTGCACTGGGTTAGGCGGAGGGGGCATGGCCTTTGCACGATCCTTGTCGGCGGCAACAAGTGGTCCCTTCCCGTTGTCCAGCGCTTTAGGCGGATCTTGTCCGTGTTGGTATTCTTCCATCACGGTCACAATGGCGACAAACACCTCTCGGGACGTGATGGCCTTGTCGGCCTGCTCGTCGCGTTGGAAATCCTCCTCCATCTCCTACATAGCAGAGTCTAGCTCATCCGGGCTGAGGTCTATCTCCTCCGAGTAAGCGTTGATGTCGGCATAGAGCGCGTCAAGCACAGAGTCGGAAAGTGCCAAGGCTTCCTCGACAATGGGGGGTGGCGGTGCGATAGCGGCAATGATGACTGGAGGTGGTGGTGCTACTGCAGCGATGACGACTGGAGGCGGTGGCGGTGGCGCGTCGACTACAACCGGAGGCGGTGGTGGCGGTGGCTGAGACGGAGGGGATCCACCGACGAGCGCAAGTTCTGTTTGAGCTTCTTCCTCAGCCGCCGCGTAACTGTTGACAGTGTTCACCATGCTCTCGAAAGTGAGGCATCCCAAAGCCTGCTACCACCTTAGCGTATGCCGAAGAAGCGTGCCTTGGTCCAGTCCTTCCACAAAGTGATACATGACATCATCATTGGGGTAATGAGCCAGGTCAGCCCGTATACAGAGCTACCTAGCAAGGTAATCGTGGGGGTTTTCGCCCTCTCTCTAAAGGCAGCGTGCCAGATCGAAGATGGTAACCACGCCGACGAACTTGGATCTCTGTTGTCCAGACGCACGGGCGAAGCTGGCGGACTTGCAGCGATCTTCTCCGTTATATCCAGCACAGGGGCGGTTTGGGTGGGCCTTGAATTTTTCCGATCTTTGTCGGCAAACTCCGATGAGAGATCCGACATCGATCCTTACATGAACGTATCCTGCCCGTAGGCGGTCCGTGTTGGTCTTGATGCTCCTCCTACTCCCAGGGAACTAGTGCCCGAGTCGGTTTTGCCGATGAAGAGGTGGATATCTCTGATGGGGACGATCGAGCACCGCATAGGGTTCGTCTTCGCTGGGATCCAGAACTCGTCGGGAGGGACGACAGGAACGTTGCCGGAGAAGAGAACACGACCGATGGCTACGGTTTTGCCGATTCCCACGAAGATCTTGGTCCTCGCCCGCTGAAGATCCTAAAGCGCCTCTTTCCCCATGGTGGGCACCATCTGTCTTGGTATTACCAACGAGTACGCCATGGAGGGGTCCTCACAGTGCATGTTTAGAGACGTGGGGGAAGGCGGACGGTTGACGGGTACGAGGTTACACAGCTTACCCAGGTTCAGATCCCACAACGGTGGCGGAATCCTACTCCTGCTATAAATCACTATAATGGCAATACGCCAAGTTACAGGGATTGGTTCGCTGTGCACAAGTACGAGTTGTACGTCTAAAGTTATCTTGGTTATGCCCTAAAGTCTCCCATAGGCCCGACTTATATAGTCGCCAGGTCCTAGGGTTACAGGGACAAGTCCTAGCCGGATAGGTTACAGAGTCGTACACAGCTTACAACTAGTCTAGTGTGTCTTGCACTCCAAGGCTCCGGGTACGTCGGTGACTCCTCCGTAGCCATATAGCATATCCCCAACACATAGCATACCAATGTTTAAGAAATGATAACTTGGGTTTTATCCCAAACCATAACTTTATATGGTGTCCTTTCAATGGATTATGATGGAGCTATTTTTAGTGGAAAAACGGTAGTCTCTAAAGCTTTAATCTTTAAAATATAATAGCAGTTTTATAAATTACACCTTTGATCTTACCATGTCAAACAAGGTTTCATTACATATCTCGAACACTCTATACTCTCATGGTGTTTCAGGAAATGCAAAAACACGGAACAATTCCTCAAATCTAAGGTATTATGCTAAACTTGTAACTCAAATATCTTCCTTTATGATCCTATCATAAATTATTTATTTTCTTGTTACATTGATTTTGCACTTCATCTTGGAAGTTTTTGAACTTTTCAAATGTTTCACCTTTCATCCTCATTAAGTAAATATTCATATATTCACTCAAATTTTCGGAGAAAGCATATGAAGTTGAAATCCATCGCTCTTGACTACACGTAATGGACTTCATACATCAAATATGTACAAATTCCAATAATCTAGTCATTCGTTCCCTTTTGGCCTATGAACGGAGTTTTAATTATCTATAGGAAAGTTTCCCAAGCACCATTTGATTAAAAATCAA
The DNA here is from genome assembly GCA_916181665.1 of Avena sativa. Lineage (NCBI taxonomy): Eukaryota > Viridiplantae > Streptophyta > Magnoliopsida > Poales > Poaceae > Avena > Avena sativa. The sequence continues at coordinate 175,770,820 of OV702284.1, read as the reverse complement.
AAGACTCCAAAATTCCATCCACATGGAGTTTCTTCATGTTTTCTTTCCAATATAATTTAAACGGCGATGTCACTTCCTAAGTGATCTTTCAATCAATTTGTCTTTTGACATTTTTAGCACTAGTTTTATGTATGTGATTTCTCCAACGAGATTTGTAAATCATCCATCTTTTATGGATTACGGAAATTATTTGAACAACCCTTTGGTTCTCATAAGACCTGATAAAACAAATCTTGAAGGCAAGCTTTGATTTCAACGAGCAACACAATAACCCTTTATTTGTTCTCGATGAACATCATCACATATTATTTTGCTGGTTACTTAGGCCATTGCAGTTCATGAATTGTGTTTTTTCGTATGACGATTCACACCAACAAATTTAGTATCTAATACTTAAGAACCACATTATTTAACAAGCAAAGAATATAGCCATAAAACGTATATCCTGTATATACCTAAGCTGAAAACTTCTTGTCTTTTCTTTTCTGCCATATATTTATGAGATTCTCTTTCAGTATTTCCTTTTCTGTTTGAAAGAATCTATCAACATCAATAGTGGAGCCATACACATGACACATATTCCAAAGCATGTATAGTTAAATACCAATGTCTTTGGACTTGCACTTTGAAGTAGATCACCATCATCAAATGTTTGGTGTTCTTTAAAATTCCATTCTTTAGTAATCTTTTAGTGTAGTAAATATTTTACCTACATCAAATATTCATCCTTATCATGGAACTGTTTATGATCAAGCTACTTTGGATTATAACGGTGAATCGCGAGTATAATGTTGCTCTCCAATACCTTTTGGAGGATTAGGACGACTAGCGTCTCTAACCTTTTGAAAATTCCCATCAAATATGAGAACATAAACTTTTCCATATTATACTCTATCATGTTGTAATCTAAACATCATTTTAGATATCGCAATATCTTCCACATATGATGTTCCTAGATAACCTTGATATTAAAACAATCTTTTGAATATCAGGAATCATAGAGATAAACATGATACGTATATACTAACACTGGAATTGTTACTTGATGACCCACAAGTATAGGAGATCGCAACAGTCTTCGTGGGTAGTATTACCCAATTTATTGATTCGACACAAGGGGATCCAAAGATTACTTGCAAGCCTTAACAACTGAGTTGTCAGTTCAGCTGCACCTGGAAATAGTTCTTGCTCACAGAAGTTTATCAGTAGCAATAGTTTGGTAGTAGCAACAACAACAGTGAAACAGGAGCAATAGTAACAGTAACGGTAACAGTAGGATTCGAGTGCGGTAGGCATAGGGATGGATGGACAGGCGTTGCATGGACGAGTCTAAACATGTAACTTCAAGATCTAGGGCATTGCAGATAAATAATAACAAGCATCCAAGTACTAAACAATCCTAGACATGTGCTCCAAATATAGTCATATGTGCTCGCAATGAGAACTTGCACAACATCTTCTGTCCAGCCAGCCTGTGGCAGCGGGGCCTCTAGGGAACTACTGGCAATTAAGATGCTCCTTCTAATAGAGCATTGGAGAAAAGCATTAACACTCCGTGAACACATGTGATCCTCACACCACAGCCATCCCCTCCGGTTGTCCCAATTATTGTCACTTTGGGGCCTTTGGATCAGGACAATGATATGTGTACACAACTTGCAGATAAGATCACAAACAATACTATCATAATGATTCAATAATAATTTCAGATTTGAGATCATGGCACTCGGGCCCTAGTGACAAGCATTAAGCACAACAAGTTTCAACAAAGTCAAATAGCACAAGAGATACTAGGCACTATGCCCTAACAATCTTATTCGATTACATGATAGAACTCATCCAATCCTACCATCCCCAAGCCTACAGCGGGGGATTACTCACTCATGGATGAGGGAAACATCGGTGGTTGATGGAGATGCGTTGGTGATGATGATGTCGATGATCCTCTCCCAATTCCCCGTCCCGGCAGGGTGCCAGAACGGAGTTTCTGGATCCGAATCTTGGTTTCTGGTGGCGGCGGCGGAGCGGAACTATTTCTGGAAAACTATCGAACCCCACCCCCCCCCCCCCCCCCCGGTTTTTAGGTCGAAAGGCAACTTATAGGCGTAGAGGGAGGCCGAGGAGGTGCCTGGGGTGGCTGCACCCCCTCCAGGCAAGGCTAGTGGTGGGCCCACGCCTGGGGTGGGTGTGGGCCCCCCAGGCCTCCTCTCTGTGTCTTCTTCTGGCTCCGTGGATCTTCTGGTGAAATATAATTTTTGGCATATTTTCCGGGATTTTTCCCGATAGTTCATTTTCTGCACAAAAACAAGACACCAAGGTAATTCTGCTGAAAACAGCGGCAGTCCGTGTTAGTTGTATCCAAATCACACAAGTTTAGAGAAGAAACAATAGCAAAGTGTTCGAGAAAGTAGATATGTTTTGGACGTATCAACTCCCCCAAGCTTAGCTTATTGCTTGTCCTCAAGCAATTCAGTTGAAAACTGAGTGCGATAAAAGAACTTTCATGAACACATTGCTTCATATGATGTAAATATTCTCAGCACAAGAGTAGATTCTTAAACAATTCATAATAAGGAGTATGCAACTAAGTCTACTCAATAGTCATTGCAAGCTATGAAAAGAAACCAACTCAATAATAATAAGTAGCATGAAACATAAACATAAGAAACATTGCAATGCTCATAATAAGGTATGATAGAGTGGTATCTCGCTTGCCTTTGTTTGAAGAGCACAATATAAATGCCAAGGCACCTCTGAAGTTCACATGAAGACTAGAGATAAAGATATCAGAGATACAAGCATCAAAGTCATGACATAATTAACCAAGTTTTGGAACAAACACAAGAATGACAACTATGCTCTCAAGAAGGTTCTCATAGAATAAGTGGTGACTCAACAAGGTTGTGAAAACGGTTTTGTGAAGATTTGAAAGGCTTCCCAATGCTAAAAGGAAGGTACTCATTAGCTTTGAGCTCTCATTGCCCCTATCATAGGCATCTTCATGTGGTTAAGGTGAAAGCGAGGTCCACTCTGAATCATATGCTTGACAGAACATAGACTAGAAATCCCAAGTCCCTTCAGTACGAGGGTCGCTCTGCATGCTACTCAACTTTGGTCACCTGAAAGTTCTTGTCATTGTAAATACATGCATATCATCGAGAACCGCCAACGAGGTACCCCTTGCACATGGTACAGGAGCTTTCCCATAACCAAAATGACAAGGCAAGCAGACAATGAGCATCTCAGCAATCTTTTTATTTACCATGTGTATAGATTTTTATTGAGGACGCTGCATAGATGCTCATTATGGTGATGCTGCAAGTTTCCACCATGATTAGGCATGGATTATGCTAGTGGCCTAGGCGTTTCTCTAACACAATGTATAAACTCCATGAACTCACAACCTCCCCTTTTATTTCACATCGTCGACATTCGTAACCAAAAGAGCAAGGAATCAACTAGATGAGATATCCAAAAAGTGTTGAAAGCGTTCCCCGTGACAGCATGGTTCTGCTGACTTCTAGCATATAATTAGCAAGCATATAACTTTCATGGACTAGTCACAATGGTTAAGAATTATTAAGCGCAAGGAATAAAGTGTGCCATCAAGTTCGTGAGAGCTTTACTAACTAACTTTCCCAGAACAGTCCAGCAGCGTTCACGAATTTTTCTACCTGACTTAGACTCGTCAGGAAATTATGCTGATTTTTGCACATACAGTACAGAGAGTTTTGCACCAGCCCTATTGTTTTCAGATTTTTCACAGTTACCAGAAAAATATGAAAAATCGTACAGTACTGCTGTATCAGCAGAAAACTGCAGCGAGAATAACACAGATAGTAACCAAACTTGCCATAACTCTTTCATAAAATTCGCACAAATAATTCCTGGGATATTGGAGTACACAAATAAGCAACTAACCACTCTTGAACTAACAGTAATTAAGTTTCACATCGATCGAGACTAATCCTAACGATTTTACCTAACGAGGACTAATTAGTGGACTTCTATCTACTCCTTGAAGAGGTTGCGATAGGTCCTTGCACTCATGCGTTGGCGCTTCGGTCCACGGTTCAACCATGGCGGCGGAGTATACACCTCTCCTGAGTCATCACTTGAAATCTCAAACTCCACCTCTTCTGGATCCTCCTCTTCTTCCTCACTTTCAGCTGCAACTGCAACAGCTTCATCTCCTCCACCATCATCGTCTCCATCATCATCATCCTCGTCCTCATCATCATCATCGTTCCCACTGTCATCATCATCATCATTGTTGCCACCATCTCCATTGTCATCATCAGAGGGTGGATTCAGCTGTGCTTGGAGAGTGGCAATCTGGGCTGCCATAGCTTCAATAGTTTGATCCCTTTCCTGGACGGTCCCTTGCAACTGTTGTATGTTCTGGGTGTTCTCCTGCACATTACCCTAAAGATGAGCTATGGTTGCATCTCTGGCTATCAGGGCATTCTCCAAAACTCCCACAGCTTCATGCAAGGTGTCAATCTCCTGTCCTTGGACCACCATACCATTGCTAGCAAAATCTGCAATCTCCTTTATCATCATCACTTTCTCAGCTAGAGCTCCATTCTCCCTTTCCATGTCCTCTATGTGCCTCCGACGGGGCAGCATGTTGTTCCTGTCGCCCGGGGTAACCACAATGTGCCCATCTTCATCACGCCTCCCATAGTCACGGTAGGGTGAGTCTGCTGGTAGTAGGTGTCGGACATGATGGCACTGGCGAGACAGGGCTTCATGTATGGCCAAGTTGTTTCCAAGTCCCCAGTTGCAGTATGTCTTGGTGTAGATCAGATGCACAGGGTTTGGGAAGGCGACATCTCTTAATATGAAGGTGGTGATCTCCCATGCATCCTCACCATATCCATAGGTGTACAACCTTCTTCCCTTGAACATGGGCAATGGCAATCCCAATGACCGTGAGAGCTGTGCTAACTGCCTTGCAAAGGGCCTTGGTGACTCCATGGTTGCATACTCAGTCCTGACTTCTCCCATCTATCAATTTAAAAGAGGAAAATGTGAGAATAGCATATGATAAGGATTTACGAGAGTGAAAGGCATAAGATGAAAGACAGAGTTAACATAAACTTTAATAATTCTATGGCTTCCTAATCCAATCCTAGGTCACGATCCTACAGTCGACACACGGGCTCTGATACCATCTTGTAACACCACGGTTCTGAAAAGACCGTGGCTTCTATGTGACATGCCAATCCCTGGATCGGTTCATTGGCCCACAATAGAATAAGATAAATAACATAGCAAAATAACCGTGTATCATAAATAACGAAGATCCAGAGTACCATTATTACAATAAAAGCTTAGCTCAAGGCTAGCTCAAATTATTCAGGTAGCAACATAAATAAAGCAAATCCTCCATTCTTCAAATTGCCCACAAGTGAACAAGTGCTGAGTGGAGTACCGTGGCCTATATCGATTACTTAGAATCGGAATATCCTGCAACATGAAACGTAGCAGCCCGAAGGGTCAATACATGGAATGTATGGCAAGTAGAGCTAGTAAAGGAGACAATAATGCTAACATCTACATGCATATTTGGCAAGTGGAGTTGTGGCTAGCTTGCATTTGCAAATACCTTTGTCCTACTTTCATAAATAGTTTTTGATTTTCTTTGAAAGATCCCAATTAAGTTAACCCAACAACTTTAAAGCAATTATGAAATTAGAATGAGTGAGAAACATGTCATGAAATCAATATCAAGCAACTCAGATGTCCATAACCGGGGACACGGCTAATCGATTAGATTACACACCCTGCAGGGGTTAGTACACTTTACCCATGTGACTTGGCCAGCCCAGCTCGTACCATCACTCTCATTCTGGGTGATGATAGGGAGAAGTCCAAGAAGAGACTGTTCGGGAAGTAGCTCCCCAATCCCGACGTGCACCGGTCCAACCTACCAAAATTCTACATCTCTGGATACACGGGTTCGAGTTACCACAACCTACTAAGTCCAACCAACCGCCCATTTCATTATTGGCACATGGTTGTACACGTAAGCTACAGAATAAGGAAGCCAATCATTTTCTCTTGATACCTGGGTGCCTTTCCGCAATGAAACCACCAAAATTTATCAATCCCATCACACCCAGGAGATTCATTGATTAAGTTGGTTTAGTTTTCACAAACCAATACTTTAGAAACAAGTTTCAGTGATGTAACCCAGCCCTCGTTCATCATAGCATGGCTAAGCACATCTACCAACGGTGGTTCATCTACAAGGAAAGCCCTACCACATAATAGGACATAGCATAGCGATAGTATCATCATACACATGCGTCTACAAAATACACGACAATGCATAGAAAATAGTAGGACAATATCATGAACAAAATAGCATCTACTTGCCTTGGTTGTAGCAGTCGGAAGAACAATCCACACACGAGCAAGCGTTGCACTCGTCACAATCTACACGATACAATTGCAATCATAAACAAACAATCCACAAGCATATGCAACAAGGATGATGCATGAATGCATACATGACAAGTGAATTGATGCTACAGCAGCATCACATAATCCTATTTAGTAAAGCTACTGATTGCATGCATGGAAAATAGTTTTAGCGCAAGGAAAACTATTAAGCAAAATATAATGCTCAAAACTAGAGCTAGTACTCAATTAATTCACTACCGGCAGTATACTGTTTGTAAAATCTTGGGAAAAATCTACTGTATAGGCATTGCTATTTAGGAACAGTACCAACTGGAATTACTCAAAAAGGAATTATAAAACTCCCTGAATAATTAAAACACCTCAGAAAGCCACTAAATAGTTTCTGCAGAAGTTTTTACTGTAAGCCTAACTTTTTAATTCACTTTGATATTCCCCTTGTTCTACTGAATCCAGGGACATATCATATGCAATTTTTGGAGTTACAGATATTTTTCTACGAATTAATTACTCCAAAAAGGGCATTAACTCATTTAATTAATCTGGACAAAATCTTGCTGCAAAAGTGTGAAACAATGATACAGCAAGATTCTACACATCCTACTGAATCTACACATATTTTATTTTCAATTTTTGGCCTAGTAGATTTAAAGATATGAATTTTGCAAGTTTAAGCAATTTTTTGTCAAATTAAATCTATTTTAGGAAATTACCCAGTCAGATTGACTTTGACTGGGCTGACGTGGCGGCTGACTGGGCGGTTGACCGGTCAGCGCCCGAGCTGACCAGTCAACGGTCCGATCTGGACTGTCGGATCTCGATCGTGTGGCCAGGGGAAAGGCGGCGAGGTAGCTCACCTGAGCAAGCAGCGGCGACGGCGGTGAGGTCGTGCGGCGGCGGCGGGGTCTCCGGCGGCGGCGGTGGCACGATGGCGTCGGTGGAGGGGCGGAGGAGCTCGTCGAGGTGGCGGCGGTGTCCGGCGTGAGCGGGGCCGAGCGCGGTGAGCGGCTGGAGGCGGCGGCGTCGGTGGTGGAGCGGCGGCGGCGTCGACGACCTGTGGGAGAGAGGCGGGCGGCAGGTTAGCGGGGGAGGGGCGACGGCGAGCTCGCGGGGAGAGAGGAAGAGGCGGAGCGAGGCGGTGGCGAGCTCACCGAGCTCGAACGGTGGCGGCGGCGGAGGAATTCCGGCGAGAAATCGCCCAAGGTTGGGGGCGAGATAGGGCGTGCGAGTAGGGGGAAAAGAGGGGCGGCGGCGTCGTTTAAGAGGTCCGGGATTTTGGGGAGGGGGCGAGGCGGTTCGGGGCCGATTCGGACAGGAAACGCGACGGCGGGTGGAGGAGTTTGCGCCAGTCACGGCGGGGCGGCGGCGTCGGGTGGACCCCGCCTGGCAGCGGCTGGGCGCGGGCGCAGGCGGTGGATAATTCCCGCCGCGCGGGCGGCGGCTTGCGGGCGCTGGCTGGGCCGGCGCGGCCCAGCAGGCTGGCGGCGGCGCTGTTTAATATTTTTTTTTGTTCTTTTGTTTTTCTAATATCCTATTTAGTAAAACCTCCGTAATTTTTCCATACGAGCTCCGAATCGAACGATTCTTCTTTCTAATTTTTTGTAAAATCAAGGGGATCAACCTAGGGTCAAGGGGTGGGTGAATCCACTTGTCTACAGGGGTGGAAAGCACAAGTCCTAGTAAAACCTCCCGTAGGAGCATTGTTGCAAAATAAAATAGGATTTCGAAAATAGCGTTTTGCCGAGTCTTTTCAATCGATGGTTTTGCATGGAAGAGTATGATGCAATGATACGAATGATATGTAGGACCAGATCTAAAATTTGGGATGTGACAAGACTAACCCCCTTAAGATGAATCTCGTCCCCGAGATTCGGCGCGGCTAGCAAATAGGTGCGGGTAGTCCTCTCGGATGTCATCCTCACGCTCCCAAGTGGCTTCCTCTTCGGTGTGGTGGATCCACTGCACCTTGCAAAACCTGATCGTCTTGGTACGGGTAATCCTCTCCGCTGTCTCCAAAATCTTGACCGGCTTCTCTTCGTAGGTCAAGTCATTCTCAAGCTGAACCTCCTCTAGTGGCACAGTGTCTCTCAACGGTGTATCCACCATCTCCGGATGGCACTTCTTCAGCTGGGATAGGTGGAACACATTGTGAACAGCGGACAGAGCCTCTAGCAACTCCAACTGATAAGCTACCTCTCCCTTGCATGCTAAGACTCGATATGGTCCAATAAACCGAGGTGCCAGCTTACCCTTGATCCCAAATCTCTTGATTCCACGAAGTGGCGACACTCTGAGGTATGCTCTATCACCTATCTCATACACCACTTCCTTGCGCTTGGCGTCGGCGTAGCTCTTCTGCCTTGATTGTGCTACCTTCAGCCTGTCCCTAATCAAGGCGACTTTTTCCTCAGCATCCTTGATCAAATCAGGCCCAAACAACTGACGTTCTCCTACTCCATCCCATAGCAATGGTGTCCGGCACCGTTTCCCATACAGTACGTCAAACGGTGACGTCTTGATGCTGGTTTGATAGCTGTTGTTGTAGGAAAACTTAGCATACAGCAAATTCTCATCCCAACTAAAACCATGAGCCAAAGTGCAATCTCTCAGCATGTCTTCCAAAATTTGATTCACCCTTTCGGTCTGACCATCAGTCTGTGGGTGAAACGATGTGCTAAACTCCAATCTCGTACCAAGTGACTCGTGCAGCTGGCGCCAGAAGTGTGAGGTAAATTGGGTGCCTCTGTCAGATACAATACTCTTGGGAACCCCATGTAGGCACACAATCCTGTCCATGTAAATCTTGGCCAACTTTGCACTCGTATAGGTCATCTTTACCGGTATAAAGTGGGCTACCTTGGTCAAATGGTCGACCACTACCCAAATGGAGTCGTATCCTGACCTGGTCCTGGGCAACCCTGTGATAAAATCCATTCCCACTCTATCCCACTTCCAATCCGGCACGGGCAATGGCTGTAGCAATCCTGCTGGCTTTTGGTGTTCCGCCTTCACCCGGCTACATACATCACATAGGGAAATATGCTCCGCGATGTCTCCCTTCATGTTGTTCCACCAGAATCTGTCCTTTAGGTCCATATACATCTTAGTATTGCCCGGATGTATGGAATATGGCGAGTCATGAGCTTCCTGCAGAATCAACTTCCTTATCTCCGACTCGTTGGGAACGCACAAACGATCTCCATACCACAAGGTCCCTTGCTCATCCTCGCGGAATTCCCTTGCTCGATCCTCCTTCATCTTTTCCTTTACTTCATCAACCTCTTTGTCTCCCTCTTGAGCCTTCCTGATTCTGTCCTGTAGCGTTGGTTGGACTTCCATTGTTGCCAAGTATCCTTCAGATACTACCTCTAGTCTAAGGTCCTTGAATTGCTTGCACAAATCCTCGGGCAATACCCCAATTGTCAATCCATTGGCATAAACCTTCCGGCTCAGAGCATCTGCTACTACATTGGCCTTTCCTGGGTGGTATTGCATATTCATATCATAGTCCTTGATAAGTTCCAACCATCTCCTTTGCCTCATGTTCAGTTCCTTCTGTGTAAATATGTACTTCAGGCTCTTGTGGTCGGTGTACACATCACAGTGTTTTCCCATTAAGTAATGCCTCCATACCTTGAGCGCATGAACCACTGACGCTAACTCCAAGTCGTGTGTGGGGTAATTCCGCTCATGGTGCTTGAGTTGCCGCGAGGCATATGACACTACTCTCCCATATTGCATCAGCACACTCCCAAGTCCTTGTCGAGAAGCATCGTAGTACACTTGGAAATCCTTCTGAAGGTCTGGTAAACACAGAACGGGTGCGGTCACTAGTCGACGCTTCAGTTCCTGAAAGCTGGCTTCACACACATCTGACCATTCAAACTTCCTATCCTTCTTCAGAAGTTCTGTCATCGGCTTAGCAATCTTGGAGAAGTTTTCAATGAATCTCCTGTAATATCCAGCAAGTCCCAAAAAGCTTCGAATCTCCCCCGCATTCTTGGGCGCTTCCCACTCAGTTACTGCAGTCACTTTGCTTGGATCAACAGCGACTCCTTCTCCTGACACCACGTGCCCAAGAAATCCAACAGTGTTAAGCCAGAATTCACACTTGCTGAATTTGGCATACAGCTTGTGTTCCCTCAGCTTCTCCATAATCAGTCGCAGATGTTTCTCATGTTCAGCATCATCCTTGGAATATATCAGTATGTCGTCAATAAACACCACCACGAACTTGTCCAAGTACTCCATAAATACCTTGTTCATCATGGTCATGAAGTATGCCGGGGCATTCGTTAGTCCAAAAGACATAACTATATACTCATATAAACCATACCTAGTGGTGAAAGCAGTCTTTGGTATGTCTTCCTCCCGGATCTTCAATTGGAAGTAGCCTGATCGCAGATCAATCTTGCTGAACACCTTTGCTCCTTCCAGTTGATCAAACAAATCATTTATGTTCGGCAGGGGGTATTTGTTCTTGATAGTCACTTCATTCAGCGAGCGATAGTCCACCACTAATCTCTTGCTGCTGTCTTTCTTCTCCACAAACAGAACAGGTGCACCCCATGACGACGAACTAGGCTGAATGAATCCCTTGTCCAACTGCTCTTTCAGCTGCTTCTTCAATTCCTTCAGCTCATCCACATCCATCTTATATGGTCTCTTTGCTATAGATCCTGTTCCCGGCATCAGGTCGATGAGAAACTCCACTTCCCTGTCAGGTGGCATTCCTGGCAGCTCTTCCGGAAACACGTCGGGGTAATACTTAATCACAGGCACAGTATCCATGCTAACCCCCTTAAGAGAATTCAGCTTACACCTTCCCGGTCGCACTGCCGACTTGAACCTAATTCTCTTACCATCCGGGGTTTTGAGTGAAACAGCTCGCTGTGCACAATCTATGTGTCCCCCATGCATAGACATCCAATCCATACCCAGAATAACATCTAACCCTTGTGATTCCAACACTACCAGATGTGCAATGAAGTTGTGTGTCCCAATCCTCACAGTTAAGTCACGGCATCCCGCACTAGCTATCATATCTCCTCCAGGTGAACTCACTCTAATAGACTCTTTCATAGACTCAGTAGGTAGCTTATACTTATCCACAAATGCCCTCGATATGAATGAATGCGAGGCACCAGTATCGAAAAGTATAAGTGCAGGGTGAGTGTTGATTGGAAACTTACCAATCACAAGGTCAGGCTCATCTGGGATCTCCTCCGCGTTCATGTGGTTCACTGTGGCCTTCTGGTTGTTGATTGGCTTCAGTCCCTTCCTCTCCGGACAGTTGTCAGCATAGTGTCCCTTCTGTCCACACTTGAAGCATGTCACCTCACTCAGATCCTTCTTCACAAAGCTGCGATCATGGTTGCGGTCATGTCCACCGTGTCCTCCAGAATGGTGAGAGTGTCCTCCCTTGTGGCTGTGGTGGCTGCTCTTGTGGTTGTCATGGCAATGTCCATCGCCTCCATGGTGGTGGCGATCATGGCTCCCATGGTCACTCCCTCCATGCTTGGAGTACCCATCATATGAAGTGCGAGACTTGTGGTGAGAACCAGAGTGGTGATTGTTGCTCTTCCTCTTGCGGCTTTCCACCTGCTTGTGCTTCCCTTCCAAGATCCTGGCCTTGTCCATAAGATCCTGGAAAGTGGGGCAATATACCACCAGTAGATGCACTGAAAGCTCATCACTGAGGCCATCCAGGAATATCTCCCTCCTTTTTGCATCAGTGTCAACATCCTCAGGTGCATAACGGGACAGGTTGTTGAACTCCTCAATGTACTCAGCCACGGTGCGGTTGGTTTGGCGCAAGTTGCGGAACTCCTTCCTCTTCAGGCTCAGAACTCCTGAAGACACGTGGTTGGTCCTGAAACCTTCCTCAAACATTGCCCAAGTCACAGTGTCCAGCGGGTGGGTGATCTGAAAAGTGTCCCACCAAGAAGCGGCTGGTCCCTCCAGTAGGTGAGCGGCAAACCTCACCTTCTCAGCATCAGTGCATCCGACAGTTACCAGATCCTTGTTGACTGAACGCAACCAGTCGAGAGCAACCATTGGTTCCGTCGCAGTAGAGAACTTAGCTGGCCTGAGCCTCAGAAACCTGGTGAGAGCATCTCCCTGAGGCTGGTTTTTCCCATTGTTGTTGTTCTGAGCTTCCATGAACTGAGTCATAACTTGGGTCAGCTGTGTCTGAGCTGCCATGAGCTGCTCCAACTCAGTGGGTTGATGGCGGGGAGGCATCTGCGGTTCAGCACAGGTAAGCTTAGAAAGTATCAACTATGATAATAGGATTCTACCCATGCATTATGATCAACCAACAACAATCAATGGCAGACAATCTCAAGCAAGCAACACATCAACAAAAAAGTGATCCAGAAACATCCCAAGGGTTATCCTAGCAGTATATACCTACTGAAATAGTTTTACAAGAGTTGGCAATGGTTAACTAAACAGTTGATCAACTAAGCAACAAAAACAGCAATCTGCCAGAACAGTCCAGCAGCGTTCACGAATTTTTCTACCTGACCTAGACTCGTCAGGAAATTATGCTGATTTTTGCACATACAATACAGAGAGTTTCGCACCAGCCCTATTGTTTTCAGATTTTTCACAGTTACCAGAAAAATATGAAAAATCGTACAGTACTGCTGTATCAGCAGAAAACTGCAGCGAGAATAACACAGATAGTAACCAAACTTGCCATAACTCTTTCATAAAATTCGCACAAATAATTCCTGGGATATTGGAGTACACAAATAAGCAACTAAGCACTCTTGAACTAACAGTAGTTAAGTTTCACATCGATCGAGACTAATCCTAACGATTTTACCTAACGAGGACTAATTAGTGGACTTCTATCTACTCCTTGAAGAGGTTGCGGTAGGTCCTTGCACTCATGCGTTGGCGCTTCGGTCCACGGTTCAACCATGGCGGCGGAGTATACACCTCTCCTGAGTCATCACTTGAAATCTCAAACTCCACCTCTTCTGGATCCTCCTCTTCTTCCTCACTTTCAGCTGCAACTGCATCAGCTTCATCTCCTCCACCATCATCGTCTCCATCATCATCATCCTCGTCCTCATCATCATCATCGTTCCCACTGTCATCATCATCATTGTTGCCACCATCTCCATTGTCATCATCAGAGGGTGGATTCAGCTGTGCTTGGAGAGCGGCAATCTGGGCTGCCATAGCTTCAATAGTTTGATCCCTTTCCTGGACGGTCCCTTTCAACTGTTGTATGTTCTGGGTGTTCTCCTGCACATTACCCTAAAGATGAGCTATGGTTGCATCTCTGGCTATCAGGACATACTCCAAAACTCCCACAGCTTCATGCAAGGTGTCAATCTCCTTTCCTTAGACCACCATACCATTGCTAGCAAAATCTGCAATCTCCTTTGTCATCATCACTTTCTCAGCTAGAGCTCCATTCTCCCTTTCCATGTCCTCTATGTGCCTCCGACGGGGCGGCATGTTGTTCCTGTCGCCCGGGGTAACCACAATGTGCCCATCTTCATCACGCCTCCCATAGTCACGGTAGGGTGAGTCTGCTGGTAGTAGGTGTCGGACATGATGGCACTGGCGAGACAGGGCTTCATGTATGGCCAAGTTTATTCCAAGTCCCCAGTTGTAGTATGTCTTGGTGTAGATCAGATGCACAGGGTTTGGCAAGGCGGCATCTCTGAATATGAAGGTGGTGATCTCCCATGCATCCTCACCATATCCATAGGTGTACAGCCTTCTTCCCTTGAACATGGGCAATGGCAATCCCAATGACTGCGAGAGCTGTGCTAACTGCCTTGCAAAGGGCCTTGGTGACTCCATGGTTGCATACTCAGTCCTGACTTCTCCCATCTATCAATTTAAAAGAGAAAAGTGTGAGAATATCATATGATAAGGATTTACGAGAGTGGAAGGCATAAGATGAAAGACAGAGTTAACATAAGCTTTAATAATTCTATGGCTTCCTAATCCAATCCTAGGTCACGATCCTACAGTCGACACACGGGCTCTGATACCATCTTGTAACACCACGGTTCTGAAAAGACCGTGGCTTCTATGTGACATGCCAATCCCTGGATTGGTTCACTGGCCCACAATAGAATAAGATAAATAACATAGCAAAATATCCGTGTATCATAAATAACGAAGATCCAGAGTACCATTATTACAATAAAAGCTTAGATCAAGGCTAGCTCAAATTATTCAGGTAGCAACATAAATAAAGCAAATCCTCCATTCTTCAAATTGCCCACAAGTGAACAAGTGCCGAGTGGAGTACCGTGGCCTATATCGATTACTCAGAATCGGAATATCCTGCAACATGAAACGTAGCAGACCCGAAAATACATGGAATGTATGGCAAGTAGAGCTAGTAAAGGAGACAATAATGCTAACATCTACATGCATATTTGGCAAGTGGAGTTGTGGCTAGCTTGCATTTGCAAATACCTTTTTCCTACTTTCATAAACAGTTTTGATTTTCTTTGAAAAGATCCCAATCAAGTTAACCCAACAACTTTAAAGCAATTATGAAATTAGAATGAGTGAGAAACATGTCATGAATTCAATATCAAGCAACTCAGATGTCCATAACCGGGGACACGGCTAATCGATTAGATTACACACCCTGCAGGGGTTAGTACACTTTACCCATGTGACTTGGCCAGCCCAGCTCATACCATCACTCTCATCCTGGGTGATGATAGGGAGAAGTCCAAGAAGAGACTGTTCGGGAAGTAGCTCCCCAATCCCGACGCGCACCGGTCCAACCTACCAAAATTCTACATCTCTGGATACGCGGGTTCGAGTTACCACAACCTACTAAGTCCAACCAACCGCCCATTTAATTATTGGCACATGGTTGTACACGTAAGCTACAGAATAAGGAAGCCAATCATTTTCTCTTGATACCTGGGTGCCTTTCCGCAATGAAACCACCAAAATTTATCAATCCCATCACACCCAGGAGAGTCATTGATCAAGTTGTTTTAGTTTTCACAAACCAATACTTTAGAAACAAGTTTTAGTGATGTAACCCAGCCCTCGTTCATCATAGCATAGCTAAGCACATCTACCAACGGTGGTTCATCTACAAGGAAAGCACTACCACATAATAGGACATAGCATAGCGATAGTATCATCCTACACATGCATCTACAAAATACACGACAATGCATAGAAAATAGTAGGACAATATCATGAACAAAATAGCATCTACTTGCCTTTGTTGTAGCGGTCGAAAGAACAATCCACACACGAGCAAGCGTTGCACTCGTCACAATCTACACGATACAATTGCAATCATAAACAAACAATCCACAAGCATATGCAACAAGGATGATGCATGAATGCATGCATGACAAGTGAATTGATGCTACAGTATCATCACATAATCCTATTTAGTAAAGCTACTGATTGCATGCATGGAAAATAGTTTTAGCGCAAGGAAAACTATTAAGCAAAATATAATGCTCAAAACTAGAGCTAGTACTCAATTAATTCACTACCGGTAGTATACTGTTTGTAAAATCTTGGAAAAAATATACTGTATAGGTATTGCTATTTAGGAACAATACCAACTGGAATTACTCAAAAAGGAATTATAAAACTCCCTGAATAATTAAAACAGTATAGAAAGCCACTAAATAGTTTCTGCAGAAGTTTTTACTATAAGCCTAACTTTTTAATTCACTTTGAGATTTCCCTTGTTCTACTGAATCCAGGGACATATCATATGCAATTTTTGGAGTTACAGATCTTTTTCTACGAATTAATTACTCCAAAAAGGGTATTAACTCATTTAATTAATCTGGACAAAATCTTGCTGCAAAAGTGTGAAACAATGATACAGAAAGATTCTACACATCCTACTGAATCTAGACATATTTTATTTGCAATTTTTGGCCCAGTTGATTTAAAGATATGAATTTTGCAAGTTTAAGAAATTTTCTGTCAAATTAAATCTATTTTAGGAAATTACCCAGTCAGATTGACTTTGACTGGGCTGACGTGGCGGCTGACTGGGTGGTTGACCCGTCAGCGCCCGAGCTGACTAGTCAACGGTCCGATCTGAACTATCGGATCTCGATCGTGTGGCCAGGGGAAAGGCGGCGAGGTAGCTCACCTGAGCAAGCAGCGGCGACGGCGGTGAGGTCGTGCGGCGGCGGCGGGGTCTCCGGCGGCGGCGGTGGCACGACGGAGGCGGTGGCGGGGCGGAGGAGCTCGTCGAGGTGGCGGCGGTGTCCGGCGTGAGCGGGGCCGAGCGCGGTGAGCGGCTGGAGGCGGCGGCGTCGGTGGTGGAGCGGCGGCGACGTCGACGACCTGTGGGAGAGAGGCGGGCGGCAGGTTAGCGGGGGAGGGGCGACGGCGAGCTCGCGGGGAGAGAGGAAGAGGCGGAGCAAGGCGGCGGCGAGCTCACCGAGCTCGAACGGCAGCGGCGGCGGAGGAATTCTGCGAGAAATCGCCCAAGGTCGGGGGCGAGATAGGGCGTGCGAGTAGGGGGAAAAGAGGGGCGGCAGCGTCGTTTAAGAGGTCCGGGATTTTGGGGAGGGGGCGAGGCGGTTCGGGGCCGATTCGGACGGGAAATGCGGCGGCGGGTGGAGGAGTTTGCGCCGGTCACGGCGGGGCGGCGGCGTCGGGTGGACCCCGCCTGGCAGCGGCTGGGCGCGGGCGCAGGCGGCGGATAATTCCCGTCGCGCGGGCGGCGGCTTGCGGGCGCTGGCTGGGCCGACGCGGCCCAGCAGGCTGGCGGCGACGCTGTTTAATTTTTTTTTTGTTCTTTGTTTTTTCTAATATCCTATTTAGTAAAACCTCCGTAATTTTTCCATACGAGCTCCGAATCGAACGATTCTTCTTTCTATTTTTTTGTAAAATCAAGGGGATCAACCTAGGGTCAAGGGGTGGGTGAATCCACTTGTCTACAGGGGTGGAAAACACAAGTCCTAGTAAAACCTCCCGCATGAGCATTGTTGCAAAATAAAATAGGATTTAGAAAATAGCGTTTTGCTGAGTCTTTTCAATCGATGGTTTTGCATGGAAGAGTATGATGCAATGATACGAATGATATGTAGGACCAAATCTAAAATTTGGGATGTGACAGTTGTCATCCATCTCCGCTTTTGAGTGTGACCAAGGTCCTTGAGAAATAATGAACAAAGTGGTTTGGGGTAGAGGGATCTCTCTCTCTTCCCCATCAGTAAACATCATTCTATAAACCAAGTTCTCAAGAGTAGAGCTAGAGGTGACAAAGTGGTGCGCCTTCATGGCAGCAAGATTAAGCCTCTGAGGAGCCAAAACTGTATCATGAGGATCAACAACAATGTTCAAGGCACCAGCAACACGAGTAGCAATAATTCCCCCATAAATGGGTCCCTTAGCAGCTAAACAACGAGCAATGAGAGAACCAAGATGATACTTATCCTCATTGCTGAGCGCGGCATCTAAGAAGGCCAATTGATAGTTGGAAATATTACTAGTGTTCTCCCTACCAAGAACACTTGTGTCAAGATAGTAGCCAAAATACCTGATGGCTAGAAGTTGAATGTTCTTTATCTTCCCTCGCTAAGCTCTATGGTCATCATCATTGGTTATTCCTCGGTAAAGCTCTAACAAATAAGCGGGGTAGAGCTTGAATCTTCTTTGATGACCTAGTTGTACCAAGTCCAAGGGCCTTCCAAAATTACTTCAAAGTCATAGAATGAGCCCTGCCATAAATTTTGAAAGACACTGAAGGCTTGAACACACTATTAGTAAAGGATAAACTCTACACAAATGTTTTAGTAAGCAAAGCATATTGTGCACTCTCATCCTTCATGTAACTTGTTAGACCAGCTCTCCGCACCAAAGTCATGAAATCATTAAGAATCCTAGCAGCTTGTAAGAAAGTTTGGCAAGGAAAGGTGGAGGGGTGCGCATCCCCTTCATCTCCCTTGTCACCAAATCGCGGAGTGATGAGATCCTCATTGTAAGATGGTCTAGTACTAGTAGATGACCTTGGAAGCCTTGCCCTTCTAGGTGCATCACTCTCAAATATGTCACCAAAGGTGTGGTGGTCCATGACTTCCCTATTCTGAAATTTTAAACAACCATCAAACCAAGTGATTTCTAAGTTGATAAATGATGAGAAACTACTATAGGAACTTGCTAGAGGACTACACATGCGTCAAAACAAAGTTTCTAAGCAAAGAACAAGCATGCCAGCTCAAACAACATATCACCTATAGCAGTAAAATACTCAAGATGCAATCTACCAATCACAAATCTATTTGGACAAGTGGAGGAGGCACATACCAAGGAACAATCCCTCCAAAAATCATCACTTGAGATGGGCTGAAAAAGGAGATCGAAAATCGCGAGCAAGAACAGCAAGAACTCGAGCTTGAGCAAGTTTTTTGGTGTTTTTTGGGAGAGAGAAATAAGGTGTCTTTGAGGAGGCAGCCTGGAGGGTCCCAGGTGGGCCAGACCCCCCCCCCCCTAGGCGCCGCCACCTGGTAGGCCGCGCCTACCAGGGGTCTGGTGGCCTGGGGTGCCCCCCGGGTCACCTCAGGTGCCACTCTGCCCCTTTTTCAGAGGAAAAATTAATTTTGAATTTTCTGGGATTTTTCGGGAAACTTTATTTTTGGCCAATTTTCAGTGTATGAAAATTGATTTTCTCACAGAAACAGTTTTTTTCAGAAGAAGCAAAAGCAAACCAAAAGCCAAACTACATGAGGTCTAAGAAACTCAAACAAGCAAACAACTAGCAAAACTAAAGCTAAAGCAAAGACTCGGAAGGAGAAAGGGAAAAGAATGAAAGTATAACCATAGTGGAAACATTATTTTGTTCATAAAAATCCTTTTGTTAACAAGGTTGATCAAGTCTTGTTACCAAAACAATCTTATATGAAACAAAACTTTGCATTCCACCAGGTGATTATGTTACCTCATACTTAATAGCAATGGTCCCAATCATAATAGTTTCAAAATTTTCTTGTGGAATGGGACAATATATTTCTCCAACCTTGATGCCCTCAATATTTTCAATGGAATTCAGGCAATAGCTCTTAACAACCTTCTTGGGGAAATAGACAGTGTGCTCTTTCTTAATAATATTGAATGTTACTTTTCCTTGATTGTAATTGATGACAACACCTGCAGTATTAAGAAAAGGTCTCCCAATAATAATAGACATATTATCATCTTCACGCATTTCAAGCACAACAAAATCAGTTAAAATATGCAATTATGAGCAACTTGAACAGGAACATCCTCACATATACCAACAGGGATAATAGTTTACTTATCAGCCATTTGCAAAGATATATCAATTGGTATCAACTTTTCTAGCTTGAGCCTCTTGTAGAGAGAAAAAGGCATAACACTAACTATAGCTCTCAAGTCACATAAAGCAGTTCTAACATAATTATTCTTAATAGAGCAAGGAATAGTTGGTATACCTGGATCACCAAGTTTCTTGGGAACCTTACCATTGAAGGAATAATTAGCAAGTAGAGTAGAAATCTCCTCATTAGGAATCTTCCTTTTATTAGAGACAATATCCTTCATATACTTTGAATAAGGAGGCAACTTAATAGCACCAGTCAAAGGAATTTGCAAGAATAAAGGCTTCATCCACTCACAAAACTTGTTTTAGTGTTCTTCCTCCTTTGACTTGTGTTTCTTACCTAGAAAAGGCATAGGTTTCAGCACCCAAGGTTCTCTCTCTTTACCATGTTTATTAGCAATAAAATCTTCCTTTGTGTACCTGGCGTTAGCTATACCACTCCTAGTTCTAATTCCATAAGCATGTTTATCTCCTAAAGCGTTAACTAGCATATCCTTTTGTACCTTAGCAAATTGATCAAGTTGGGTTTGAACCATTTGAAAGTGTTTACAAAGCATTTTAATGCCATTAGAAGTTATTTCCACAATATCTTTCTACTCATGGATAGCTCTAGAGTTTTCCAATAAATGATCATGAACTTGTTTATTAAAATGACCTTGCTTAACAATAAAAATGTCAAGTTCCTCTAAGCATTGATCAGGAGGCTTACCATAAGGAATATCACCTTCATCAAAGTGTTGGAGAGGGTGTACCTCAATAGTAAATGAATGGGGAATTGGCTTACATAATTCTTCTATAGGAGGTAGATTCTTCACATCTTCATCTCTAATACCTTTCTCCTTTAGACACTTCTTAGCTTCCGTTATCACTTCATCATTTAATGCAATAACTCCCCTCTTCTTTTTTGTTGGTGCTGGAACTGGTTCAGGAGTAATAGGCTCAGGTGTATTCAGCTCAGTTGAAGTCCAATCGTCATAATTCTTGCTTATCTTGGTCATTAATTATTCAGCATATGTAGGAGTCCTTTTCCTAAAAACACAATCAGCAAAGCTATCTAGGTAGGTCCTATAATCATCAGTTAGTCCATTATAATAAATATCAAGAAGCTCATTCTTAGGTAATGGACATCCAGGATGTGCATGAATCAAGGTACAGAACCTTGTCCATGACTCAGGCAATTTCTCTTCTTCTCCCTGTTTAAAATCAAAAAGTCTCTGCAAAGCAGCATGTCTAGCACTGGGAGGAAAATATTTCTGGAAGAAAGAAGCAATCAAACAATCAGGGCTATCAATGGAACCAGGAGGTAATCTATTAAACCAAGCCCTAGCTTCTCCTTTTAGTGAAAAGGGAAGATCTTAGTAACAAAGTACTTGCGCATCTTAAAATCATCAGAGAATAAAGCACTCATAGTAGAAAGCTCATTCATATGAGCCACAACACTCTCATTTTCATTCCCACAAAAAGGTTCTTTCTCAACAATATCTAAATAAGATAAATAAAGAGAGAAATCATAATCTTCATCTTTAATATCTATGGGAGAAGTGGAAAACTTAGGATCAGAGGACAGCTTAGGCATAATAGTACATCTAGCAAGGAGACTCTTAATAGCACTAGTACCATGTGTGTTTCGGCACTCTTCAACAAAATCATCAGTGAACTCAATGTAACCATCATTAATACCATAACTCTCACTAGGCTCAGGTGAGCTAACAGGTGTAACAGTGTCTTCACTAGGAGTTTCGGTATTTCCTAGACTAGCCATAGTAGCATCTAGAAAAGGACCTAATGAACCACTCGCATCAAGCATAGTAGAAGTAACATCATGAGTATCAAAAGCAATTTCAGACTTAGCAGTAGTAGCAGTGTGTGTAGCATGTGTATGTGGTGGTGGTGTAACAAGCTTACTTATAACAGATGGTGAATCAAGAGCAGCATAGGTGTTTAGGACTGTACCTATTCTTGTAGTGGATGGTAAAATAGGGAACTTTCTATCACAAGACTTCCCCATGATGAAAGAAGTAGCAGTGAACAATAATAGATCCAAGTGAACTTACTAATAAATCTATGCTCCCCGACAACGACGCCAGAAAATAGTCTTGATGACCCACAAGTATAGGGGATCGCAACAGTCTTCGCGGGCAGTATTACCCAATTTATTGATTCAACACAAGGGGAGCCAAATAATACTTGCAAGCCTTAACAACTGAGTTGTCAGTTCAACTGCACCTGGAAATAGTTCTTGTTCACAGAAGTTTATCAGTAGAAATAGTTTGGTAGTAGCAACAGCAACAACAATAGTGAAATAGGAGCAATAGTAACAGTAACGGTAACAGTAGGATTCGAGTGTGGTAGGCATAGGGATGGATGGACGGGCGTTGCATGGACGGGTCTAAACATGTAACTTCAAGATCTAGGGCATTGCAGATAAATAATAACAAGCATCCAAGTACTAAACAATCCTAGGCATGTGCTCCAAATATAGTCATACGTGCTCGCAATGAGAACTTGCACAACATCTTATGTCCAGTCAGCCCGTGGCAGCGGGGCCTCTAGGGAACTACTAGCAATTAAGGTGCTCCTTTTAATAGAGCACCGGAGCAAAGCATTAACACTCCATGAACACATGTGATCCTCACACCACAGCCATCCCCTCCAGTTGTCCCAATTATTGTCACTTTGGGGCCTTTGGATCAGGACAATGATATGTGTACACAACTTGCAGATAAGATCACAAACAATACTATCATAATGATTCAATAATAAGTTAAGATCTGAGATCATGGCACTCGGGCCCTAGTGACAAGCATTAATCACAACAAGTTGCAACAAAGTCAAATAGCACAAGAGATATTAGGCACTATGCCCTAACAATCTTATTCGATTACATGATAAAACCCATCCAATCCCTACCATCCCCAAGCCTACAGCGGGGGATTACTCACTCATGGATGAGGGAAACATCGGTGGTTGATGGAGATGCATTGGTGATGATGATGGCGATGATCCTCTCCAAATTCCCCGTCCCGGCAGGGTGCCAGAATAGAGTTTCTAGATCCGAATCTTGGTTACTGGTGGCGGCGGTGGAGCAGAACTCTTTCTAGAAAACTATCGACCCCTCCCCCCCCCCCGGTTTTTAGCTCGAAAGGCAACTTATAGGCGCAGAGGGAGGCCGAGGAGGTGCCTGGGGTGGCTGCACCCCCTCCAGGCGCGTCCAGTGGTGGGCCCACGCCTGGGGTGGGTGTGGGCCCCCCCAGGCCTCCTCTCTGTCTCTTCTTCTGGCTTCGTGGATCTTCTGGTGAAATATAATTTTTAGCATATTTTCCGAAATTTTTCCTGATAGTTCATTTTCTGCACAAAAACAAGACACGAAGGTAATTCTGCTGAAAACAGCGTCAGTCTGTGTTAGTTGTATCCAAATCACACGAGTTCAGAGAAGAAACAATAGCAAAGTGTTCGAGAAGATACGTTTTGGACGTATCATTACTCTTGGTTTAATACTAATTATTAAACTTCACAGAGTAACCGGAACTTACTAAAAGTTTACAATAGGACTTTTAAAGTTTAGATTAACACTTCAAAACAATACGATACCAGTTCGTAAAGTAACTAACTAGAATTCTATAGTTCTATTATCTCAATTATAACTAAGCGCAAGGTGGTAAACGGATGCCAATGACTACAACAACTATGCAAATGCACTTTGATTTAATTTATGATAAATAGTGTTCAACTTTTAATCATACTGTTGTTGAACTCCCACTCAAAACAATATCCCTCACATTGTTTTAGTGATCACACAAACCAAATTCACTACACCAAGTCCGATCATCACGTGACATGATATAGTTTCAAAGGCGAACAATCATCATGTTCATCATATCATCTATATGACTCATGCTTTGCCTTTCAGTATTCCATGTTCCGAGACCATGTCTGTACATGCTAGGCTCGTCAAGATCAGACCTTAGCTTCCGCATGAGCAAATCTGGCTTGCTCCCATTGTATACACACGCAGAATCTAACACACCCGATCATCACGTGGTGCTTTGAAACAACGAGCTTTGGCAATGGTGCCTACTAAGGAGGAACAATCTATAACTTGATATTTTTTGAGAGGGATCATCTTATAATGCTACCGTCACGTACTAAGCAATACAAGATGCATAAAGGGATTAACATCACATGTAATTCAAAATATGTGATATGATATGGCCTTTCTTCTTGTGCTTCTGATCTCCATCTTCAAGCACGAACATGATCTCCATCATCACCGGCGTGGCGTCAAGGTCAATGGCGCCGCTCCATGGTTGTCGTCCACCAGCATCAACTATTATAACTACTTTGAATAATAGACACGCAGGTCTTAACGATATTAAAAGACAACCATCAGGCTCCTGCCGGTTGCTGACTTACAAGAAGGAACATTGCATACATCATATATAATCACAATCATGGCCATATCACATCACAACTCACCCCTGCAAAACAAAGTTAGACACCTCTAATTTTCGTTGCATGTTTTACGTGGTTTGGGGATTTCAATAAGTGTTGTTCTAACTTATGAACAAGAACCACAACGTTGATACTAGTATTGTCAATCACCCGTGGTAAATTGAATCTTCACTATGTTGGGAGAAACAGGCACCCGCAAGCCACTTATGCAATACAAGTTGCATGTCAAGCGTGGAGCAAGTCTCATGAAAGATTTCATGTAAGGTTAGACCGGGCCGCTTCATCCCACCATCCCGCAAGATGCAAAGTACACAAAAAGTAATCGACTACAAAAGCATCAACGCCCACAATGACCATTGTGTTCTACTTGTGAAACAGATCTACATATAGACACGGATCTGATACCACTGTAGGGGTTTGTAGCATGGAAAACAAAATTTCCTACTGCATGAACACAAACAAGCCAAGATCTATCTACTATATTGTAGCAACGAGTCGATTAGAGTACTCACCCTCAAGTATTCCAAAGCGGTTAACGAGAGCAGATTCTCATGGGTGATGTAGTCGTACACTTGCTGATCTCAAGATCGCGTAGACGATCCTTCCAGCGCTGCGTTCCAGCGGCGCTTCCGCAGTCGGTCACACGTACGGTACTCGATGAAGACCTTCCTCTCCCTTGTTCCAACAGGCAGCGGAGGTTTTAGTTCTCGCCTCATGATTCTGGCAGCACGACGGTGTGGTGTCGAAAGTAGAGGGAAGATCCTACAGGGCTTCGCCTAAGCCGGAGCAGGTTATGGTGGATCTAGGGTTTCCGGAGATCTAGTGTTTAGAAGGCCGGAGAGGAGGAGGCGTGGCCAGCGGCGGCGGCGCTGGGGGCGGCGCGGCTAGGTGGGGAGGGGCTGGTGTTGTGTGTCTCTTGGGGCACCCCCTTCCCTCTATTTATGAGAGGGAGGGCAGCTTGGGACAGGGGAGTTTTAATCCTTCCCCAACTCCCACTCCTTGTTGGCTTGTGGTGGAGGGAAAGAAGGATTCTTTCCTTCCTCCACCAGAACACATTGTCCTAGTTTGACTTTTCAAACTTGCCTTTTGACTTTCAATTAGGAGCTTGATTTCTTTCTTGCTAATGCCCAACCAAGTGACCTAGGACATGATCCAATCATTCCACTTATCCATGACACATTCATGTACCCTTCCCCTTCCGGTCTGGTGAACCTTCTAGACCCTTCTAGAACCACTCCGATGAAATCATCGGAATCATTCCCGAACTCCGGAATTGGACTTTCCTTATATGAATCGTATTCTCCAGACCATTCTGGATCTCCTCGTGATATCCCGGATCCCATCCGAGACTCCAAAAACATTCGGTCTCCCTACTTACATTCCATATCTACTAAACAACATCGAATCCTTAAGTGTATCTCCCTACGGTTCGTGAATTACGAGGACATGACCGAGACACTTCTCCGATCAATAACCAATAGAGGAATCTGGAAATTCATATGGCTCCCACATATTTCTATGATTACTTTGCGATCGAATGAACCACTTACATACGATACCAATTTCCCTTTGTTTCGCGATAGTTTACTTATCCGAGGTCTGATCGCCGGTATCTCTTCATACCTAGTTCAACCTCGTTCCCGATAAGTACTCTTTTCTCGTTCCTGTGATATGTGATCCCTTGTGATCTCGTCACATGCTTGCAAGCTAATTGGATGACATTCCACCGAGAGGTCCCAGAGTATATATATCCATCATATGGATGGAAAAATCCCACTCTTGATCCATGTGCCTCAACACATACTTTCCGAGCACTCAATGCCACCTTTATAGCCACCCAGTTACGGTGCGGTGTTTGATGTCATCAAAGCATCCTTCCGGTGATGGTGATTAACATGATATCATGGTCGAAGGAATTAGGTTACTATGTATCAGAAAGCTTATAGCAAATGAACTAATGAAATGACTTGATCTTTATGCTACGCTTATCTATAGGAGTATGTCCATCACACCATTCTCCTAATGATATGATATTGTTTTTAATAACATCTCAATGTTCATGATCAGGAAACCATGATCATATATTAAACAACAACAAGCTAGTTTAACAAGAGGCTTTACTAGGGACTCTTTTATGTTTACAAATCACACAAGTATTAATGTGTTTGGTTAATACAATTATAGCATGGTATGTAAACATTTATCATAAGCATGAAGATATGATAATAACCTCTTTATTATTGCCTCTTGGGCATATCTCCAACACACGCCTCGACCAACGACCGCCCGCGGAGATGCCAACACAGCCGCGCCCATTTAACACCAGACCATGCCGGTCGCCGCGCCAGAGCATCGAGCAATCCACGCGCACACGCCGCGCCTCACTCTTGCCTTGCGCCATTACGTTCATCATGACTCCCGCAAGATCCCAGACACGATCGTTTGATCCCGTGCTCGCCGTGACCACCGTGCGTCGTGACGAATGCCGACAGTATCGCTGCAGAGCACAGATGTTCTAGACCGATAGAGACCGTGCCTCTCTGTGCCACTGTGCGCATGAAGATCGCCCTGAAGCACCACGTCGACCTACACCCTTGGCCATTCCGATAGCACACTATGACGACGTCGCCGACGAGCACGAGCCATGTCGCTGTGCCGCCTTCGCCACAGTATAAATAGAACCCTCCCCCGACCTCAAAACACACGACATTCCACTCCTCTCTCGCCCAGCAACCTCTCTAACCCAACCCTAGAGCAAGGCGAGCACCACTTCTCCGGAATTCGCTAGAGCCTGCCGCTGTAGAGGAGGAAATGAGCCAACGCTAGGAGCCGCCCCCGGAGCTGCCGTGACCACCAGTCGAACTGCCATCATCGACTTGTTAGTTTGCCCACCTTGCCAGACCTAGATGGAGCCCTGGTAAGCCCTCGACGACCCCCGCCATAGCACTAGGGTTCTGTCTCACATGCCCCGTGCGACCGAGACGACGACGCCCAGCCATTGATCATGCTCTAATTCTAAGGCCTAGATTAGCTAATACCACTTCGTGTTTGATTAGCCGCTGACAGGTAGGACCAGCCCCAGAGCAGCCCACTGCACGCACGTTGCATAGTTAGGCCAGCCCATTAGCATTCCCGCGCGTAGCCCACCGATTAAAATTTAGACTTGTCTTTTATTTGAAAAATCCCATACTATAGGTAACTTTAAAAATATATTCAGGAAGATCCACTACACCAAATTGAATGAATCCAATTTTTCCTGAAAGTAGATGAAAATCTGTAATCACTCCAGGTGGACTCGAATAGTTTGAAACTATGGATCACCCTCAGTAAAAATAACAAGATAGTAGCTTTTAGCACTTCAAACATTTTTTATAAAATCAACCATAAGTGATTTTGAGTTGTTTCCAACTCTCAAAAATTACATTGGACAAGACCTTTCTGAATATGTAAAACTTACATACAGTAGTCCTGGACCAAAATTAAAGAATGGCTTTATAGTCATTTCTAGTCCCTAAAATATTATTAAATAGTAGTGTTAAGCTTTGTAAATTAGGCCAACCACTTTAAATCACATTCTCAAGTATTGGAATATGTGGTGATGACATGCGTCAATATGATCCCATATTTGAATTGGAGAATATTAAATCTTAAATAACTTTTCAATGAGGAAGAGAACTTTGACCACCTTACAAACCAACACAAGCTATACTATGCAAGACATAACTATGCATACCCTTGTTATACCCTTTGATTATACCAAATCCCAGTTTTACTTGCAAGCTTTATCTTTCCCGCTTTGATCAAAGTTACGCAAGTAGTTAATGAATTGGTGATTAGTGGAAGGTTAGGAAAGGTGCCATCAAGAGCATGGATCTTGATGTAGGTGGAAAAACTAGCTTAGTACCCCTCAAATAGTGACACCATCATTGGTAGATGCTAGTGCTAAACTAATCTTGAGCAATCTAGATGGGAACAAATGATTATGAAAACCTTGGAATGATGAGTCATTCTATTGAAATGTTTTGACATGTGTTATAGAAAAAATGAGTTGAAGAATATGATGAATGAAGTACGTGACCTGACTTTGATAAAAACTGATGGTTGGGTTCGGATGCGATACCATTCCAATTTTATCGTACAACCACAATACTCGAGTTTGGGTAGGGCTTAACTAGAAGTTTATGTGTCTTAGTATGGGTTCCCTCGCGGAACAAGGTGACATGAGTCTACCTTGTGAATGTGACTGTCCACCTATGTAGTTCCTAGGATGACGGATGGTCATGGCTGGGAGGCCAAATTCATAGGGGAGGTGCCTATACTAGGGTGTATAATTGAAAGGTTAGAATTGATTATCTGCATACCAAGTATGATGATTCAGGGTTATCCTTGACAGATGTATCAAATGTTGTGGTGAAAGTGTACCACCTCTACAGAGTGTTAAACTATTCGAATAGTCGCGTCTGCAGTTATGGACAGTTGGATGGCCATACTGTTCTGTTGTCATATGTTTTAAAAATGACTTGTGACTTGAAGGATGAATTTGGCTTGACCCCACAAGGATGTGGAGATGAAAGTAGGTTCCCACCTAAGTAACTTAGACAACTAAAGTTAGGTTTTTATTACTAGATACTGGTTGAAATCAAAATTGGCTTGTCGCAAACAAACCTAGAGCTTAGGATTCCTATTAGAATGGTCTTACTGCTTTAGTAATAGTTTGCGAGTACTTAAAAGTACTCATGGATTTTTTCCCTTGCTATTCCCATGGCCAGACTATGAAGGAGACTACAAGGATGATGTACAACATGACGCTTATGATAACTAGAATCATCTCCCAACGTCAGCATTGCCTATGACCCGGAAGATGGAGCCGCTACTACGCTATTATTATTTCCGCTGCTTTGATTGTAATCAGACCTGATCATGAGATCAACTATTTGTACAATTATTATGGTTTATAATGGATGATGTACTGTGCTATCAATCCGTTATGTCTCACAAAAATGGTAATCCTAGGATTGCGATGTACGGCATAACAGGCATCTGGGATAAAAAAAATCCTGGTGTTGACAATAATCTAGTTACATAGTGGTGAATCTAACACCCATGGAGTTCTGGTGTTGATCATGTTTTGCCCTAGGGAGATTTTTAGTCAACAGATCTGCTACATTGAGATCTGTGTATACTTTACAAATCTGTATATCTCCATCCTTGACATGTTCGTGGATGGAGTGAAAAAGGTGCTTAATATGCTTGGAATTCTTGTGAGACCTTGGTTCCTTGGCATTGGCTATGGATACATTGTTGTCACAATAGATCACCATTAGGTCCAACGCTTTAGGAACCACACCTAGTTCGCTTATGAACTCCTTCATCCAAACTGCTTCCTGAGCCGCTTCCGAAGCAGCAACATATTCAGCCTCCATTGTTGATCCTGCCACCACAGGTTGTTTGGAACTCCTCCAACTAACCACTCCTCCATTCATGAGAAATACGTATCCGGATTGAGACTTAGAGTCATCCGGATTGGTGTCGGAGCTAGCATCGACATAACATTTAGCGACGAGATCTTCTTCATCTCCGTACATGAGAAACATTTCCTTGGTTATTCTTAAGTACTTAAGGATATTCTTGACCGCTATCCAGTGTTCCGATCCTCAATAAGATTGGTATCTACTAGTCAAACTAATAGCATGTGCCACATCCGGTCTTGTACATAGCATGGCGTACATTATAGAGCCTATGGATGAAGCATAGGGGACCTTGTCCATTATCTCTCTTTCTTCCACTGTAGCCAGACTTTGAGTCTTACTCAATGTCTTGCCTTGCAACATAGGTAAGAAACCCTTCTTACTTTCGTGCATTTTAAACTTCTTTAAAATCTTATCAATGTATGTACTTCGTGCGCCTTGATCTATCTCTATAGATATTTATGCCTAATATGTATGACTCCTCACCTAGATCCTTCATTGAAAATTTGTTGTTTAGATAACTTTTAACACTGTTTAAAAGATCTACATCATTTCTGATTAGTAATATGTCATCCACATATAATATCTTAAATGCCACATCGCTCCCAATCACTTTCTTGTAAATACAAGCCTCTCCATAAGTTTGGACAAATCCAAACTCTTTGATCACCTCATCAAAGTGGAGATTCCAACTTTGGGATGCTTGCTTCAGTCCATAGATGGATCGCTGAAGCTTGCATACCTTGTCAACCTCCTTAGGATCGACAAAACCCTTTGGTTGTATCATATACAACTCTTCTTCAATGTTTCCATTGAGAAACACAGTTTTGACATCCATCTGCCATATTTCATAGTCGAAATATGCAGTAATTGCTAACATAATCCTAACTGATTTTAGCATCGCAACAGGAGAGAATGTCTCATCGTAGTCAACTCCTTGAATTTTTCAAAACCCGATTGCAACAAGTCGAGCCTTATAGACGGTTACGTTACCATCAGCATCAGTTTTTCTTTTGAAAATCCATTTGTTCTCCACGACCTTTCGGTTATGAGGTAAGTCCACCAAGGTCCAAACCTGTTTTTCGTACATGGATTCCATTTCAGATTTCATGGCTTCTAGCCATTTGTTGGAATTAGGGGTCATCATCGCTTCTTCATACATCGCAGGGTCATCTATTTCATCAACCATGAAATTCATAATAGGATTTTCATACAGTTCAGGAGCTGCACGTGTCATGCTTCACCTATGAGGTTCGGTAGTATTCTCTTTCGGAGTTTCATGATCATTATCATTAGTTCCCTCTTCATTTTGTGAATTCAACTCCGGAACAACTTCCAGCGCTGCGCTACTCGCCATACTATGAAGAGAAGGTTTAATAACCTCTTTGAGTTCTACCTTCCGACTACACACACCTTTCGTGAGAAACTCTTTCTCTAGAAAGGATCTATTCTTGGAAACAAAAACCTTGCCCTTCGATCTGTGATAGAAGGAATACCCAATAGTTTCCTTAGGTTATCCTATAAAGACGCATTTTTCCGCTTTGGGTTCGAGTTTATCAGGCTGAAGTTTCTTCACATAAAAATCGCATCCCCAAACTTTAAGAAATGACAATGATACGGTGTCTTTTCAACTGATTTAGATGGTGCCCGATTTAAAATGAATTCAACGGTTTCTAGTGCATGACCCCAAAATGACAGTGGCAAGTCAGTCAGAGATATCATAGATCAAACCATATCTAATAAAGTACGATTACGATGTTCCGACATACCATTTCGTTGTGGTGTTCCGGCACGTGTGAGTTGTGAAACTTTTCCACACTCTTTCATATGTGTGCTAAACTCGTAACTTAGATACTCACCTCCACGGTCAGACCGTAGAAATTTGATCTTTCTATTATGATGATTTTCCACTTCATTCTGAAATTCCTTGAACTTTTAAGAGGTTTCAGGATTGTGTTTCATCAAGTAGATATACCCGTATCTACTCAAATCATCCGTGAAAGTAACAAAATAACAATATCCACCTTGCGCTGACACACTCATTGGACCACATACATCAGAATGTATGATTTCCAACAAATCTGTCGCCCGTTCCATTGAACCGGAAAACGGCGTTCTAGTCATCTTGCCCATAAGGCATGGCTCACATGTATCAAATGATTCACGTGATTCCAAAAGTTCATCTGAATGGAGTTTATTCATGCATTTAACGCTAATATGACCTAGACGGCAGTGCCACATATATACATATATATCATCAAGTTTATCCTTTAGCATCAATATTATGAATATATGTAACACTATTATCGAGATCCAACAGAAATAAACCATTCATCATAGGTGCATGACCATGAAATATATCATTCATATAAACCGAACAACCATTGTTTTCAGATTTAAATGAATAACCACTTCGCATCAAACACGCCAGATGCAATGTTCATGCTCAGTGCAGGCACCAAATAACAATTATTTAGGTTTATGACTAATCCCGATGGTAAGTGGAGAGGCAGCGTTCCGACGTCGATCACATCAACACTTGATCCATTTCTGACACGCATCTTGACCTCACCCCTTGCTAGCGGTCGCTTGTTTCCCAGCCTCTGATTCGAGTTACAAATATTAGCAACTGATCCGGTATCAAATACCCAGGTGCTGCTGCGAGTACTAGTCAAGTACACATCAATAACATGTATATCATATATACCTTTGTTTGCCTTGACGGTTGTAACACCCTCAGAATCGGACCTATGCAAGTTTTAGCGAAACCCGCCAAACCCGCATAGAAGCGATTCAAAGGTGCCCACCAGGCACTTTCGTGCGGGTGGAAAACGAAGTAATAACATTACACAACAGTCCTCGATGGGACCCACAGAACAGATATATATATATATAACAGCGACTCCGTGAGTCAAGAATACAGATATACAGTACAAAGATCCAAATCACCTTGAGAACGATATAGCGTCCAGCTACGGACAAGATGCAAATGGGGCTAAGAGCCCTGAAGAATAACCAATGGTGTCCATAACCCTGCCCAGGCCAAGCCGGAAGGGTAACCCTGCTAACGACGTCGATCTCAAAACCTGCTTAAACAAAAGGGGTGCCGACAAAGGGCAAAGGAAAAAGAGGAGCGTCAGTACTGAGGCCAGTACACGGCGAGACTAGAATTTGGCGGTCCTCGCCTACATAGGTATGGTGGACTGAGCGGCAGCGGCAGCATGCACTAAACACCCTATAGAGACTCGATTCAACTGGCGGCAATCAGAGAGGGGTAAGAAAGACCTATTCGGAACCAACCTGATACTACCACCAATCAAACCCATCCTGGCGTTTCCCCCCCCCCCCCCCTCAACACCGATCGAGGAGGTCAACCGAGGAACTCACACAGTTGGCAGTTTTATTTATTCGGTTTTCGTTGCGGCAATTACTAGTCAAATTTAGATAATCATCCTGATAAATTAAGCAGTGGGCACTTCTAGTTTACCATTCGGTTGTAGTTGCAACACTTACTAGTCAGATACAATAAGCATGAGATATCCCAAAACCCAGCAGTTGTTGGTACTTTTATTTAGCCATTCCGTTGCAGTTGCAATACTTACTAGTCAGGTACAATGGTCGCAAGCGACACTCCAAACAAGCAATGGTGGGCAGTATTATTTAGCCATTCCGTTATAGTGAAGCTGATTACTAGTCAGTATAAAGTCAAATTTATAGCACTACTTTAGTTATAGTTGTCTATGATCGAGATACTGTGCTCCAAGTCGTCCATAACCGCGGACACGGCTTTCAGAAAGTTTTAACCCGGCCGGGGTGCACAAATAGCAACACACACACGATCAACCTCGGAAAAACCAAATCAAAACCCAACGAGGCTTTCACGACAAAGCAATCACTGGATTCAGAAATATTTCAGGGGGCCACCCCATTGAGTAGACCCGCAACGAAGTAAGCTAGCTCCGAGACGGACTCAAGGTTTGCGTCAATGGCTGTAAACGACTGGGAACCCAAAACTGGGATTGTCGATACCGCGAAAACATTCCGCTTACCTAAACAGTACAGTGTGCTCCTCGCACAATCGTAAATAAAGCAGTAAAGCATGGCATAAGTACAGGATCGTAAATAAAACCTCAAACTAGTTTGTGGCCCCAAGAAATAAGACTGAATCAAGCTCTGGCTAAGGGGGGCCCATAATTCCCCGTATGTGGATAGCGCGATAAATCAAGGAACAGGTATCAAGTACTCGGGGTCCTACGGGACACAAGTGGGCGGTCGGAAACCAAATGTTATCTATCACCCACCGATGCCTCTGCTTACTTACTTCAATTTTAGTTGTTAAACAGGAATTAAAGTGAACGATAAGTAAAACCATGATCATCTCCAACATTAAACAGGCGGCAGTACTCCAACAACTGTGGTACTTGACGACACGCAACAGCACTTGAGCAAGCGACGGCGACGCGCAAGCCCAACTATCTACCAAACAACGGGTAATAGGATGTGTCCAAGGCAATATAAGGTTGCAAGGGATATCACGGGTACGAAACTAGAGCATCGCAACACAGATAGCAATAGATCAACAGGAGGAAATAAATACTATAAAAGTAAGATAGGTAGAAAGGGGAAGATGCTCGCCTGAAAAACATTGCCGAAGGTTCATCCGAAGATCGGGTCGAAGCTCACATCAACTCAACGGCCTTATCCGCGAAGAAGCAAAACACTAGAAGAAACACCGGATGCAATATTTAATACTACGACAAAAGATCGGCATGATGCATGTATGATGTATGGCATGGCAAAGATGCGATGCAATTAGGTCAATATTAAGTGGAACCGGGGTCCCGACAATCAATTAGGTGGTTCATGTTGTTTAGCTACCCCGCAATTTAAATGTTGTTTAACAAGGCAGAATATATCACCGGTGCGCTACACAAATTTAAATGAGGCCAATATAAGACTAGATTTGCCCGCATATGGGCCCCATATTTAATTATAGGTGAATCGGCATAAGGCCCCCAAACCAATGACATGCATGCGAGAATGACAATTTAATATGCGACAAGTTGTATTATATTATAAAATAGGGTTTTCGGGAAGGGGTTCACACATTAGAGGGTCTCGACGAACTTGGGGTTCCGGGGTTCGGGGTCGGTCTCAGGGTCCAGGGTTCGACGGATCGTTCTCGGATTGCGGAGTAGATCTAGGCGTCCCGGGAGGAAGCACTTGGTCTGGCGTCGGGGCGCATCGGACTCGTTCTGGTCGGTGCCGTTCTTGTCGTCGCGAAGACCTGGTCGGGTCCGTGTATCGGGTCGGTCTTGGCGTTCGGGATGCAGATCTTGACGTTCTGTGGCGAAGTGCTCGTCGTTCCGGTGGCGATCTTGGCGTCCGGGTTTGGTCTTCGAAGTCGGGGTCTTGACGCCCTTGAACCCGGGAACTTGGCGTCCACGGCCTTCGGTTCCGGGAGGACGAACTTGGCGTGTCGGGTAGAAGAACTTGTCGTTCCGACAGGTTCGGATTCCGTCTTCGGGGTTCCGTCGGGGTTCTATCTTGTTGTCGCACTCCAGCGGTCTAGGGTGGGATTGTTCCGAAGATCTTGCCATGTGGCGCATAGTCGATGTATTACCCACCACATCGGCACAACATCGGGTAGCTCTTGAAGAGGTCCTTTATCACCAACATGACACCTTGAGCTCATAGAACATGGTACCCCAGCAGCTGTCGAGGTGGTCCTGAGAACGGCAGCGGGCCCACGAGCAGCTCAAGACGGTGCAGACCGCAGCGAGGGGACGGCTTTGCGGGCGACGAGGTCGGCGAGGCGGACCAGGGCCAGAGGTGGCGACGGGCGACGGGGCCGGCGCGAGGCGGCCAAGGGCGACACAGATGCGGGAGAGGCGCCGGTGGCCGCGGGGAGGAGACCCTTGGCGCCGAGCGGGCTGGTGGCGGGCTCGGTGACGCGGCCGACGGTGGTTGACGGCCGGACGCGGTGTCCCGCGGCGGCGGCTCGCATGGAGAAGGGACGAGGGCGCCGGGCGCGGCTGCTGCAGGGGTCCTCACGGGGAGGCGCGCTGGAGGATGGCGAGCTCGGCGGGGCGACGCTGGAGACCTGGCGGCGGCGGCCGGCGGGAGGCGGACGGGCTGGCGCAGCCGGGCGGCGGACGGCGTCGGGGGGCGTCGCGCGCGGGCCGGCGAGGGAGGCGCGGCGGTCCGGTTGAGGGGGCGCCGGGGCGCGCGGCGGAGGACGAGAGGGGGCGGCCGCGGGGAGCGGAGGTGGCCGGAGGCGGCTCGCGAGCTGGGCGGAGGGGCGGCGGCCGACGGGAGGCCGAGGGCGGCGGGGTCGATGCCGGCGGCGCGGCGACGCGTGCTGCGGTGCGGGGTCGGGCTCCGACCAGAGGGGCGACGAACTGGGCGGAGGAGAGGAGCGCGGGAGGAGGGCGAGGCTGCGGGCGGTTGGCGCGGTGCTCTCCGGAGCGGGGAGGACCGGCGGCGAACGGCGGCTGAGGGAGGAGGTCGGGTGAGGACGCGCGGGGCGGGTCGCGTGCGGGAGAAGGGAGTGGGGCTCGGGGTGGTCACGGGGTGGTGGGGCCAGGAGCGGGGTGCACCTGGGCGTGGACGGGGATTGCGGGAAAGGTGGGGTTAGGGGGAGAGGGCGGTCGGCTGGTTGGTTGGATTGCTGCGCGCGCGGGTGGGTGCCAGCGTGTGACGTGTGTGTGGGTGTGTTGGCTCCAGGGTAGGTGGCAGATGGGGATTGGGTGGGGTTTGGGTCAGGGTGAGGTGGCAGATGTCTATAGGTTGGGGTGAGGTGGATGGAGGGGTGGGTAGAATAGGTTGGGTAGACTAGAGATTTTGGGGTGGACCGATTTTATTTTTGGGGGTGGTCGTTCGGGTCGATTCGGCCCGTTCGACTGCCCCCACAAAAAGAATTAAATGTTTTATTTATTTCAAACAAGCCTTTTGCAAACTGATAGCAGACAAAGTAAAAAAATAATCTGGAGACCCGGGTTTGCATTTGAAGACAAGACGGGGCGTTTTAGAAAACAAAAACGGGCTTTGCGAAAATAGTTTTAGACAAACAACGCATGATGATGTCGATGCAATGCACAAATTCAACGCGATTTCCTAGTAGTGGTTTTGCGGGATGCCACAACGGTCTTCTTGTTTGCCAAATACTTGGGGCAGTTGCGCTTCCAATGGCAATCCCCTTACAATAATAGCACTCGCTATCATACTTAGGGCCATCTCGGGATTTCTTTTCAGGCACAGCAACAGATTTGCCGCCCTTCTTTCCCTTATGTTTACCCTTCCTGTTTTTCTTGAAACCGGTGGTCTTATTGATCATCAACAGTTGATGTTATTTCTTGATCTCCACCTCTGTAGTCTTAAGCATTGACACAAGCTCGGGGAGAGACTTCTTCATGCCCTGCATGTTATAGTTCATCACGAAGCTCTTGTACCTAGGTGGCAGAGATTGGAGAACACGACGTATGCCTAAGTAAATGGGAATCGATATTCCCAAGGACACAAGCTTATCGGCATACCCAGACATTTTGAGTACGTGCTCACTAACAGAGTTGTTCTCTTCCATCATGTAGCTAAAGAACTTTTCTGAAGGATTATAACTCTCTACAACAGCATGGATGTCAAAAATCATTTTCAACTCACGCATTGTATCAAAGGCATTGCCGTTTTCGAAACGCTTTCGAAGTTCTGGATCTAGCTCATACAATATGCCGCAATGAACTAAGTTGTGGTCCTCCTGACGAGTCTGATATACGTTCGTTTCCTCGTCAGGGGCATCATCAAGTGGTGGGGGGCCTAGCGGCGCTTCTATCACATATTGCTTTTGTGTAGTAGAGAAGAGAATCCTCAAATTCATGGCCCAGTCGGTAAAGTTTCTACCATTCGTTGCAATTTTCTTTTTCTCCATGAACACATTGAAATTAAAAGTAGGAGGTGCCATCTTTAATAGAATTTGTAAAGTATAGACTAAGTTTATGATAGATCGAGTTCAACTAATCCAAATTATGAATGAACTCCCACTCAAAAACGACATCCCTCGTGTCTTTTTAGTGATTACATGAACCAAATCCACTACAACAAGTCTGATCATCATGTGAGTCGGTGTAGCTTCAAAGGCGAGCATCTATATGGGCATCATGTCAAATATGTGACTCATGCTTAACCTTTAGGTCCGTGTCCCGAGGTCATATCTGTACATGCTAGGCTCGCCAAGTAAGAACCTTAGTATTTAGCGTGTGTAAAACTGTCTTACACCCGAAATATGATCGTGGATTCAAGAACACCCGATCATCACGTGATGTCTTGAAGCGACGAAACATAATCGGTACATACTTAAGGGATAACACATTTTTATCTTGATATCTAAATGAGGGATCATCTTATTATGCTAAAAAATGCCAAACAAGCAATATAAGATGCAACAACATCATATGTGAAAAGTGAAATGATATGGTTCTTGCACTTGATCGCTATCATGTGCATCGTGGTATGATCTTCAACATTCCTTTGTGTGTAAGGCCAAGGTATATGGAACTTACACGTTAGGTGTGTTGTAAGAGTATAAACTATACATCAACTTACAACATTACCATATCATGACACTAGCCCAGCAACAATCTAAACTAGATGCTTCTAATTTATCCATTGCAAGTTTTATGTGGCTTAGGGATTTCGAAGATAGAACCATTCTTACCTACGAACATGGAACCACAATGAGGATAACCAAATTATTAACAACTCATTGTAAATCAGATATTGACTATAGTAGGAGAGACATACACCCGCTAGCCACTTATACAAAACTGGTTTCATGTCAAGTGTGGAACAGGTCTCATGTGTGAGGACATGTAAAGTTTGTTCGGGCCGCTTCAACCCACTATTCCACCAATATCCAAAGTACAAACAAGAAGCAATAACATGATCATCATAGCCCATATACTCGTATGTGTACTACCAGTGCAAAGCATCTATGCATAGATCCGGCTCTGATACCACTGTAGGGTTCGCAGCATAGAAAACAAAAAAATTCCTACGATGGGAACAACTAAGTACCAAGATCTATCTACTAGATACAAGCAACGGGTGGATATACATCCATAGAGAACATACCCTTGTATACCGACAAAGTTTAACGAGGTTGTACTCGTGGATGATATAGATGAACGCTTGCCGATCTCAAGATCGAGAAGAAATCCAACGCCGCAAATCAACAGCTCATGCGTGGTCGCACACACGTCCAAGCCACCAAGAAACCTCCGCCTCCTCGCTCTAGCGATGCAGTGGAAGCAGCAACTCTTTCCAAACGAAAATCCACTAGGAACATGTATCTCGCTAGTCTGAGACCATGGGGAATAAACTAGAGGGGGAGAGAAATCCTTCATGAGGAGGTGTGAGTATGAGAGAGGGAGAGGGGGCTTTATATAGGAGGAGGGGAGCACCCCAAGGGGTGTGGCCGGGACCCAAGGAGGCTTACCCCACCCTTTCCTCCATTATGTGGGTGGAGCTCCCACTCACAATTTGCCCCTTCATTTCTCCACTCAAAAATCCTCTCATATCCCATTAAATTTCCACCAAATTTAACGTAATCTCTCTTTAAATAAAACTCCTTTTATTTATTTATTCAGAATTTTGTCAATTACATTAATTAACAAACATTCACATAAAACCCCTTGCTAGTATTCTATTTCACATGCAGAAACAATTTCAGCAATTTCACCCAAATCAATTCCGGTGTCTAGTGAAATAAATATCTGCGCTTTGTAAATCTTTTCATCTAAAAACTATTTGTTCTAAATGGTGTCGGTGTCTCTCAAGTGTGTCACCCTACGGTTCGCGAATAATGCGGACATGATCGAGACCCCTCTCGAATCAATAATTAGAAGCGGGGCCTGGAGATCCATACTGACTCCCACACATTCAACAATCCCTTTGTATTGCGATATATTACATGTCCAAGATTCGATCATCAGTATCTCCATACCTAGTTTGATCTCGTTACCGACATGTACTCTTTGCTCGTTCCCGTGATATAACATTCTAGTGATCAAATCACTTGCTTGCAAGCTAATGTGTTATCACCGAGAGGGCCCAGAGTATATCTATCCGTCATCGAGATGGACAAATTCCACTCTTGATCCATGAGCCTCAACATAACACCTTCGTAGCACTGAACCCATCTTTATAGTCACCCTATTACGGTATGACGTTTGATGTTATCAAGATACTCTTCTAGTGTTAGTGATTGACATGATCTCATGGTCTAAGGATTAGGATTACTTCGTATGATGTTATAGCAATATAAACACAATGACTTTGATTGTAATGTTATACTTCGGATGAATGTTCATCACACCATTCCAATAATATTGTGACCTCGTTATTAACAACATCCAATGTCCATGATCAAGAAACCTTGAGCATCTTGTTAATCAACGAGCTAGTTTATAAGAGAGGCATAACTAGGAAATTTCCATTTGTTTATTAAACACACATGTATTAACGTTTCCATATTAATACAATTATAACATGCAAAATAAACATCTATCATATACTTGGAATATACATAATAATAAATTTATTATTGCCTCTCAGGCTATATTCCCTTCATATGATTCCTGGTTATTCATTCTAGGAAAATGATTGAGTATTTTACTGCGGGTTTACTTATGAAATCTTTGTGTATGATTTGCTTGGTGTAGAATATATAGTTGTGACACCTTCTTTGGAATGGTACACAAGTGTCCATTCTAATACTGGGCTAAATTCTACCTGTGTCCTAGTGTGGCTTAGGCTAAAATGGATTGAAATCTTCTGCTGGATTTATAATCCTAGGATGCTAATGATTTCCCTTTGGCCCGTGATGCTGGTCTGAGGCATAACTAGGTAGAAACTAAGTTTTTACCTTTTGTCCCTCATAGATGTGTCTTGATATCCAGTATCAACTAATGATTCTTGAATTCTTTAAGAAAATGATTTGGCATCCTCATTGTTTAATATATCCTTAAGATATATAGATTTTTGAGGGGCTACTCTTTAAAAGATGTGCCCAAAAATCTTGATCTAAGGCTGCTGATATATTTGGATGTAGAAATATAGATTTATACCCAAGATCAATGATGCACAGGCTGAGATCTTGGTGTTGTTTGTAAATATTGGTCACTGGATTTTATTTAAATTACTTTTGTGATAGATACACCCCACTTGGGTGTTTTTTTAGAAGATTCATATAAAACACACATGCTCTGATAATCTAAGATGTATATATCATGTGATGGTTTATGTGTACTCACCATACAACTTGGTTGTTGATGATGATGTTGTGGTGCTAGATGATCTTGCTAGCTTGATCTTGCTGGCTTAATCTTGCTAACTTGTTCCTGTTGGATTGATCTTGCTAGCTCTGCACCTCTTGGTGTTGTTTCTGCTCCTCCTAGCTCATGTGATCCTGTGCTTGACCTTGCTATCCACCTGCACCACCCCCTCCTTATGTCACTATATTGTGGATGGTTGGATGATCTGTGATGTATCTTGCCTTGGGATTTATTTGGGAAGTTGACAGACTCAGTGTGTTCTTGCAGTGTGCTTGAGAAGATAAAATGAGCTCCCTGGTAGCTGTGCTATGGCTGTGAACTCTTTTTTGACTTCTTGTGTTGTTGATGTTGTTTGGACAGCACACTACATGCTATTAGGTTACTAAGCTGCCTTGTTGTTTGGCCTGGTTGTGGATCAGATTAAGTGAAATGTTTTTTTACTGTTTATCATTTTACTGATTACAGTCCTGGTGAAACTTGACCATTTTACTTTGCTGATGATTTTGTTCTGAGGCTTAATTGATATGAAAGAACAGATATTGCTCATTGGTGAAACTTGCCTCTTTTAATTACTCAATGATGTAATATGAACAGTGCACTTTACTTTTCACCACTGAGAGTAAAATAGCTAACTAACCCTTTATTTCCCTTTTAGTTGTTTTTTATTATTTACACGAACAAGATCTGGATGCTCAAGATGTAGTATAGGAATAGATAGGTTTTATAGATTTCGGTA
Source organism: Avena sativa (assembly GCA_916181665.1). Lineage (NCBI taxonomy): Eukaryota > Viridiplantae > Streptophyta > Magnoliopsida > Poales > Poaceae > Avena > Avena sativa. The sequence continues at coordinate 175,729,081 of OV702284.1, read as the reverse complement.
ATCTTCTTTCTATTCTTTTTGTAAAGAATCTTGTAATAATATTCTTATAATTTAATGAAATTTCAGTTTTATTGTAATTCACTTACTGTAATGTGTTCTTTTATTTGTTATATCATTCTTACTTTGTAATATTATTATGGAATAAGGAAAAGAAATAAGATTTCATTTCTTATTTAAATTTCTTTATATTAATTTATTATTACTATTTAATATATCTTTAATATAGTCAAACAATGTTAATAAATCATTTTGGAAAACAACTTAATATTTCTAAGTTCTAATTTTCAAATATTTTCCAAATGATTTGAATTCAAAATATTTCCCCAAAACACATTACTGTCTAAAGGTCATGTCAAAATTTATAAGAATCACTATAAAGAGCTATTTCTACCTCTAAATAGTGAAAGAAACTCTGATCATTTTAGGTTTTTGTTTGACAAAAAAATTACCCTGATTTTACAGATGAATGCATGCACATGCTCAGGTTCCTATTTCTACCCCTCGTTGGTTCCTAAATGCTGGGTTGTTACACTCATGAAATGTAGATGTATGTCTCAGTACTAATGTATCTTCATTTTAGTTGTAGTGTCCTGATGTATCTTAATTTCAGTTGTAGATGTATCTTCATTTCAGTTGCATTTGTTGTTTAGTAACTTAATTTCCGCATTACTTTGTAGTCATCAGTTAATTTCAGAGACAATGTATATTAAGTTTTCATGTCATAATGTTTTCCCGCCATAATGTTTCCCGCCAAGATGTTTCCCGCCAAATTGTTTTCCGCCAAAATGTTTCCCACTTGGTTCTTCCTGCCTAGTAGTTCAATCCATTTATTGTTGGTTACTCTATAAAAAACCCTCCTCACGAAGCTCTGTAGGCACACCATTCTCGTCGAGAGCACCACTATGTCGGCATCTTTTCCTTTTCGAAAGATGTCTGAAGACCTTTTTTTATTTCACCAGGACTTGTAGGATAGACAATAATCCAGCCAAATTGGAGGAACTCATTGCTAGTGATTATCTCCTCACTGAGCCGGTGAGGCACTATGTATGATAGGGTGGCATCAGACGACCCCAGAGGAGGTACGACAAGAGCTTCTCAAGATCAATGCAAGGTGGAACAAGATTAAATTTAAGAGTAAAACTAACAAGCTGAGGAAGTCTGAGAACTCTTCATTTTGGATAGAAGAGAGTGAAGACGAAGATGATCTCTTCATGCTGCCGCCCGTTGGTACCAAGGCGAGAGCTGAGTGGGACAAGAGACATGCCATGAAGAAGGAGAAGGCCAAGAAGAGCAATGACAAGAAGAGGAAGGATGCGAACTTTTCATCTTAGATAGAAGATATTGAAGATGAAGATCATATCTTCATGCCGCCGGCCGTTGGTACCAGGGAGAGAGCTAAGTGGGAAAAGAGGTTGGCCAGGAATAAGGCACATGCCAAGAAGATTAAGGGCGAGGCATCGTCGAAGGGAAAGGGCGAGGCATCGTCGAAGGGCAAGGGTAAGGCATCGTCGTAGGGATAGAGAGAACTCTTATTTATGTACCGCAAGTTATGTTGAACTGTGTTGCAAGCTATATTGAAGTGTTTATCGAATAAAAATGTGAAATAATAGAAAGGTGTCTCATACATAGATAGATATATGTCTCATATATAGATAGATATATGTCTCAATCATAGGTAGATATATGTCTCATACATAGATAGATATCACTGGTGTCAGCCATGACGAGGTTGCAGAGGCCTAGGTGTACTCCATCCGTACCTGTTTGGTGGCATCACATTAAGGGGAGGTAGAGTTGACCCATCACCCTGAGTCTGCGTATCCTGTGTGGGGAAAGGAGGTGGAGTCTGGTACATCTGATATTGGCCGAACCAGTCAACCTAATCCTACTATGTCTGTTAATCCTCCTTCTCATCAGTCGCCCATGAACCTATAGAGGACATGTTTGGGCCTCCATATCCTCCTGCTCGTGTATAAAAAATTTAGTACTGAACAATAGCATGCTTACCCTGAGGCTAAGATAGGGAAATGCTTACCCTGAGGCTGAGACCGTGGTCGGAAATCAAAGTCCATGAAGGGGATGTGCTGCTGCTGCCACTGGTCGAAAGTAAGCTAGTGCTGTTGCCAGTGGTCGGAAGTAAACTACGGCTGTTGCTGCCACTTGTCGGAAGTAAACTGCGGTTGCTACCACGTCGAGCCTCCAGCCTAGTCTTGAGGTGGTGCTCCCAGTGTCGCCCGCTGTGAGAGCCGTGGACGAGGCCTATGGCGGAGTGGACTAGGAATCTGATCCTGCCACGCTGAGCCTCCAGCCTAGTCTAGAGGTGGCTGCTGCGTGGAGGGACGCGGGGAGCGCTCCTCCATGGATCAACGCGGTAGGCGTTGCTGCGTGGAGGGACATGGGACGCGCTCCTCCATGGAGCGACGCGATGGGCGTTGTGCTATTCGGTGTTGAATGACGTTCAGAACGTTGGTGCACGTGATGGTCGCGTAGATACTCCGTAGCCTGTCCCAGACACGCTGGAGAAAGGACTGAGCCTGCTGACGAGGTACAAGATGAGTGGACGAAATCGAACGTTCATACTGAGCTACTTCAGCCTGTTGCTTCCACGTTGTATCGGTCTGCATTTGTATCATGGTTAAGTACGCATTATATAGGCAAACATGTTCACTATGCTAGAAAATAGTATTTACCGTTGACTGTCTAGACTCCAAAGTCGACTTGCTAGGGTATATCGCATCGCCGTGGACGTGTGGGATGGGATGCAAACGTGTCATGGACATGTACCTATGTAAGTATGCACAAAATATCTCCATATAAAATGGGCCAGCTTGCCACACTTCAGTCGGTGCATTCTGCCACTCATCGACATAATTCTGAACCCGTTGAAGCCATTGAGTCACGGTTCTGTTATTACCCTTCCGAGAGTACCTGCAATTATATTTTGTTAGACCATCATTAAAAAATGAAAATGAAGTAAGGCACAATCCAAATGTGCATGTATTAACTTATGTGTGTATGACATCTAGAAGGGATACCTTCGGATGTGGAGGATCTACCATCGGGCAAAGACCGAATTGCCTCATAACCCTCTGTTGAGACATCTCCTCGACCGGGCAATCGAAGATGATCTTCGATTTAGTTAGTCAGTACTCCTCATCTCTAGTTCACATACTAGATATCCCATCGAAATATCGTGCGGTTGCCGCCAACTGCGTGTACGGCTCACAAATGAACGCTTCCTCTCTCAGCATGTCAAACTTCTTTCTGAATGACGGGTAGCAGTTCTTGACTTGATCTCCCACAAAATGACACCGTGGGATGAAGCAGTTGTTAGTCTCCTTCATAATGTAGTATCATAAGTGTAATTTATTAAAACGTTTCACTAACCTTGCGACGGGTTCAATGAGTACCAAATTTAGGCATGTCAACTCCCTCATGGACAAACAGGTTTACATATGCTTTGTTGAGCGTTACATTCGGGCAGCCGATAGGAACCTCTCCCATGACCACAACTACAACAACATTTGGGCATCCTAGCAAGACAGACCTTTCCTTGGTTAGCTGGCAAGCTATGCACATACCTTGGTACGTAGCTGCTAAGACAGCAGAACCCCAGCTCCACTATGTGATGTCGTCCTGACACGTCGCCTTCGCGATCTCTCTGGCAAAGTGGATGTATCGCGCACTAATGGTCGAGTCGTGGTTCTTGGTGAACATCACCTTCATGAAAAGCCACATTATATATGTCTCCAGGCTGCGTGTAACTTGTGGCGCAGTCATCGGATTAGCTGGGTACCCGAACTTCTGGATCTGCATTGACAAATAGAACAATTTTGATAACCATGTGATATGACAAGTAGAACATGATGAAGATACAGAGTAGTATGAAAAGTAGAACAAATATGAAGATACAGAGTAGCAAATGAACCTGATATATTTGCAACCATTCAAATTTTGGGCCATGATTTTAACACGCAAAGGTCGTAGATCCATCACGGATGTCAAAGAACCGTTGCGTCATGTCTTGGGCCCAATTCGCCGACGGATCCACTAGTCCTACTGGCACACCAGCCAACGACAGTCCCAGCAAGAATGAGACATCCTAAATGGTTGGAGCCATCTCTCTCCAGTGAAAGTGGAAAGTGTGAGACATCCCGAAGGGTAGAATCCACTGATAATCGCTCAAATCAACTCCGTGCTCGTTTGTTCTGACGACACCGTTACTATAGTGAAACCTAAACAGTACATTGTCCGACATAACTTTCTCCCTAAAAACATATCGAAACGCGTTAAATACCAGTACCATGGCACATTATAGTCTACAAATATACTTCTAATCCTCTAGCCGAATAATCTTACAGCTACCATACCATATCTAAGTATACCCCTAAACATACACAAATGACTGCACTTAGCGAGAAATTAGGGTTTATCCTTGAAACGTAGGAGCCTCCAGTCACCGGACCGGCACCTCCACCATGCAGCTACCACAAGCTGCAGCCCCATCCTCCACCATAGCCATTGCTCCCCAAGAACACCACCAACTTCCTCCACAAAAATGCCCCGAATCACTCCACCAACCTACCCCATCAGTAGATCGGGCCTTTCCTAGCTTCCTAATGTATTTCAGCACCAAGTTTCGATGTAAATCGCAGCATAAATAGGCTGAAAATTGGTGGAGATATAGCTGGAAATGAGAGGAAGAAGAAGAAGAAGAAGAAGAAGAAGAAGAAGAAGAAGAAGAAAGAGGTCGCGGGGCTAGCCAGCGCCCGCGCGGGGATAAGAAGAGACCTGCTCGGGATTTCAAGTCTCGACCGGTCGGGATTTCCTCTCCCGACGAGAAGATGCTCCTCCCATGTCAGCCAACAGCTCATCCAGGTGGGCCTCTCTGTCCACCGTGGTCGGGAATCTAAGCCCCAAATCTTTGGTTGTGCACGGCCGAATCTAGTCGGGATTTTAGGCCCTGTGGCCACGCTAGATTCGTGATTTTCCATATTTGTGTATTACTCGTGTAATTTACTAAATAATTCGTATTATTAGAAAAATTAGCCGCATTTTCCTTACATCGGTAAGCATTTCTCCTGGTTCATCGGAAATCCTATACACTGCCCTCGGCGGCGTGGGTGGTTGCCGCGTGCACCCACTTTGCGTCACGCCTAACTAAGAAGTTTCGTTTTTCGTGGGTGGTCGCGGCGTGCATCTACTTTGCACCGCGCCCAACAAAGATGTTCCGTTTTTCGCTTTTGATTGGTTTTTCTTATTGATTGGTTTTCTGTTAGGTTTTCTTTTCTGTTTTCCTCCAAGTTTATGTTTTTCTGCCGGGTTTTTTCTTTTCTTTTCTGGTTTCTTTTTCTTTTTTTTTGAAATGTGCAAATTGAAAAACTTTCGGATCTAAAAAATCAGATTTGAAAAATATTTATAATTTTAAAAGTTTACTTTTAAAATAAACTTTTAAAATTTTGTTCAGCTATGAAAAATGGTTACATTTCAAAAATATCAAATTTAAAAATTGTTCAGAATTTAAAAATGTTGAAATTTGTTTAGATTTGAAATTTTACATATTTAAAATCGTTCGAATTTAAATTTGCTCAGATGTAAACATGAATAACTCATATGCACGGCTAAGAGCATCTCTAAGGGTACCTATAAACACGCAAAAACTATATAATAACCTCTAGTTTTAGGTTTCGACAAAAAGTTGGCGGTCTAGCGGACACTGTAAACACGCAAAAATGTATTAATTTTTACTCTCAGCGAAGAAACCCTTACCTCGATGTTCAAATATGAGGGCTCCTCGAGCGAACTGAGTGTGCCCTATATAGGGTAGTTCAGTTGGCGCCAAGGAAATTTGAAGATGCTACTTGCCCGAATATGCCCGAAACTTGCCGGAATCAGCCGCCGCATGTTGGAAGAGTCCGGAAACTCCAGAAGAGGCTGCTGGCGGTCCGAATTGGGCGGGCTCGACCTCCACACGCTGGAATAGTGGCTGCAGCAGGTCGGAATAGCGATCGACTCGCCGGACGGAGCCGAAGAAGGGCGGGACAGGGCGGGGTGGAACCAGCAAGCTCGCGCGGTGCCAGGAGGTCGCGGGGCTGCGATTGGCAGGACAAAAGCGGGGTGGGCCGGCGATGGGCAGAGCCGTTGAGCCCTGGTGCGGCGCTAGGCATCTCCTCAAGAGGAAGAAGGCAGTGAGAAAAAACATGGACTCTATGGGGTACAATCTTTTTTAAGTATCCGATCTGTACTTGTTGATTTTGCAATGTAAAATAATTTTCTGTGGAATGTAAATTATTTTATAGTTCTGTATTTTACCGTTTCAGAGGCTAGGGAAATCATGCCTTCTTTTAGCTCTTCATATCGTTTAGAAAAGATACAATATATAAGTTGTACAATGCATTATCTCTTATTGCTATCTGTAGCAATTAATAATAATTAACTATTTTGATTAGGAAATTGGTTAGTCAAGGAAAGACATATGATACAATGGAAAAAAATAGTCTTCTCGTATTTTTAAAAAATCATCACTTAACCAAAAAAAGACAACCTACTCTTTTTTATTTTTCTCTTGTCCAACTAACAAAAATCCAGCATAACAAATATAAGAAAGTCTGACATAGCCACATCTTACATTGTCCTAAGAGCGGTTTAAGGGTGCGTCGGTTCACTCCTCTATGCAATTGATGGTTTACTCCGAATGAGCCCACCAGCGGCGGAGCCATTTAAAACTTAAGCCTATATAGGCCTTGACAGCTGGCCTGGACACGACAGCCTTTCCATATGGGCCTGTGGCCATACTTCATTCTCTAAAGAAACTGCATCCTCTTCGTTATTTCGGACGCAGCGGGAAAAAAATTATGTAACAGAACTTCTCTCTACTATCTAAAAATAGAAAGGTCTTCTGTTTTCTGCCCTCAGCGCCACTACATCGTCCTTTTTGTTGGAACACCCCCTGCCGACTGGACTGTCCCGAGGCTGTTCCATACCCGAGAAAAAGACTAGGAGAAAGCACACACAATACACAAGTAGATGACACAGGGAACAAAAAGGAACTTTATTAAAAACTCTCTCGGTAAACTCCTGTACACAAATTGTTCCTCTATTTATAGGCTAAAGGGTGATACGATACCCACATGGGCCAACCCTAGCCTGGTAGAGGCCACACCGAGTGGGCCTCTACCGGCCCAGTTTCTCAACACTCCCCCTGGGTATCTTATCTTGTATAACCATGGCTTAAAACTCCGAAAAACCCAGTGGGAAAATATGGAGAAATGCACACGGTATACTTCTTGCTATGTTGCACTAATTGCCTCATTAAAAACCTCATGTGAGAAACTTCATAAAAACTCACTAAGGGAAAAAGAGTACAATTCACTTAACTATAAAGTTAAGTACTCAATCATCGGGATCAAGATTTCAGCGATGAGTTTGTGAAGATTCTCCCCCTGAACCTTGCATCTCCCTAAGTCTCATCATGCCGATCCCTCGGACACATCTCTCGACAGAAGACGCCGGCAATGATTTAGTGAACAAATCAGCGAGATTTTCACACGACTTAGTATGCAAGACTTTCACTTCGTTCATCTTTTGCAACTCATGTGCATAGAAGAACTTGGGGTTTATATGCTTTGTGAGATTGCTCTTCACGTAATTCGTCTGAACTTGTGCAACACAAGCGGCATTATCTTCATAGATAATTGTTGGGGTTTGTACGGTGTTCAGTCCACATGACATCTGGATGTGACTGACTACTCGTCGAAGCCATACACATTCTCGTGATGCTTCATATAATGCTATGATTTCCGAGTGGTTTGTCGAAGTTGACACAAGAGTTTGCTTAGACGATTTCCAGGAAATAGCTGTTCCACCACAAAGTAAAACATATCCAGTCTGCGACTTGGATGTGTGCGGGTCCGAAAGGTACCCAGCATCAGCATAGCCTACAACAGATAGGTCTTGGTTCTTTTGGTAAAACAAGCCAAGGTCCTTAGTCCCTTGTATGTACCTAAATATGTCCTTAACGCCTTTCCAATGTCTCTTGGTAGGCTCAGAACTGTACCTTGCAAGCAAATTGACGGCGAATGCAATATCCGGCCGTGTACAATTTGTGAGGTACATAAGTGCGCCAACTGCACTTAAGTAGGGGAATTCCGGTCCCAGAATTTCCTTCCCCTCTTCTTTAGGCCTGAACGGGTCCTTGTCTTGCTGCAAAGATCTTCCGACCATCGGGGTCTTAGAAGGATATGCCTTTTCAAACCTAAATCGTTCCAACACCTTCTGGGTGTAGGCCGACTGGTGAACTAGAATCCCAGCAGGGGAATGCTCAAGTTGCAGACCGAGGCAGAACTTGGTTTTGCCTAAGTCTTTCATCTCGAATTCCGACATCAGGTAGGAACTCGCTTCCTCAATATCGTCAGGTGTACCGATTATATTCAAATCGTCCACGTACACCGAGATAATACAGAAACCATCCTGGGATCTCCGTATAAAAACATATGGGCAATCTTCATTGCTCGCGTAGCCCTTCTGATGAAAGAAATCGCTTAAACGATTATACCACATCCTACCTCACTGCTTTAGTCCATGCAATGACTTCTTAAGCTGAACATTGTATAAGCTCCTGTTTGCTCTATCCTGGTTCGGGACAGGGATACCTTCTGGTACTTTCATGTATATGTCCGAATCCAAGTTACCATATAGGTAAGCAGTGACAACATCCATTAGTTTCATTTTTAAGCATGTTTACTGCCATTGAGATCAAGTATCTAAAGGTAATTCCATCCATGACTGGGGAGTAAGTTTCCTCAAAGTCGACACCTGGTCGCTGAGTGAAACCTTGAGCAACGAGTCTTGCTTTGTACCTTACTACTTCATTATTCTCGTTTCTCTTTCGAACAAAAACCCACTTATGGCCAACAAGGCGAATGTGGGGAGGAGTTAGACAAACAAGTCCAAATACCTCTCTTTTGTTTAACGATAATAATTCAGCGGTAATTGCCTTCTGCCAATCTTTCCAATCCGACTTTTTCTTGAAATCAGCGAGCGTGTTAGGCTCAGGGTCAAGATCTATGATTGAGGCAATTTTCTTGGCAAAATTAACGTCGACATTTGCCATGGCTCGGTTGTATGACTCGCCCGAATTAACATAGTTAATGGCCATTTCGTCATGAAGTGCATCAGGCACATCCTCTTGCTCCACCGGATTTCCCAATCCAGGAGCTAGGTCCTTTAGCTTTTCCGCTCCGATGTGTGCGCACACAACTTCGCTGGGTATTTCCGATATAGGAAAGTTCAAGTCCGGAATTTCGTGCACTGAAATATCCGTGCTTGTGCCAGGTCTCAACTGGCTCCCCTCAACAGGGGCAGACTGTAATAAATCTCTCTTATCCTTTTTCTTCAGGCGTCCCCGGGTACTTGGGATTTGAGAAACCGGAATCTGCGTCCTCTTAGGCCTTGGAGCAGGAGCGGGTATACCATCATTTTTCTTTGGTATTTCAACCCTTTCCGGTGCATTGCGTGCATGCACATGCGACTTTGTCACAGTCTTTAAATCACTAAAATGATCGGGCAGTTGATTCGCTAGGGAGTGCAAATCTAGTATCTTTTGGACTTCTCTATTAGTCTCAACAGTGCGCGGGTCATGAGCATGGATCCCCGTGGCTTTCCACGTGATTTATCGACTTTTGTCATCCAGGGGTTGATTACCTCCCCCCCAAAGTCAGGAAAAGATCCTCGTTAAAAATGCAGTCAGCAAAACGGATCGTGTGACAGTCACCTGTCAAGGGGTCCAAGAACCTGATTATGGACACAGTCTCATAACCAACGTATATCCCCGACTTACGAAGCGGTCCCATTGCTGATCGCTGGGGTGGTGGTATAGGTACATATACCTGGCAGCCGAACCTACGTAGGTGGGAAATTTTCGGTGTCGACCCTTGCGCAAGTTGGATGGGAGAGTGGATGTTGTAGGCCGATGGACGAAAGTTGATGACATTAGCGGCGTGTAACACCGCGTGTCCCCAACATGTAGTTGGTAAATTACAACCCTGAAGGAGTGGTCTGGCAATGAATTTAGTTCTTTTAATCAATGCCTCCGCAAGTCCATTTTGAGTGTGGACATGCGGTACAGAGTGCTCAAGTTTGATTCCAGTTGCCATGCAATAATCATCGAATGCCTTTGAAGTAAATTCTCCGGCATTGTCCATTCGAATAGACTTTAAATGATAATCAGGGAATTTATTCCTTATTTGTATGATCTGGGAGATCAACTTTGCAAAAGCATGGTTCCTTGTTGACAGCAGGCAAACATTGGACCATTTAGAGGAAGCATCGATGAGCACCATGAAGTACCAAAACGGCCCTGAGAGGGGCTGAATTGGACCACATATATCCCCTTGAATGTGTTCCAAGAACGCAGGGAGTTCATCCTTCACCTTTAGGGGGGACGGTCTAATGATCAATTTCCCCGTAGCGCATGCGAAGCACACGAAATCATCGGGATTCGGGAAATTTTTCACATTAACATTATGACCGTTCGAGTTGTTAATTATATTTCTCATCAACCTAAGACCGGGGTGGCATAACCTATCATGCCAAAGGCAGAATAGTTCAGAGCTTCTAAAGACAGTCTTAAGGGTAGTGTAAATAGGTGGTGCTACTATCTTAGTGTAGTACAGCCCAGTAGCTAATGAAGGGAGTCTTTCGACAACATGTTTACCATTTTCGTCGCGCTTGGTAATGAGTAGGAACTCCTTTCCATTCTCATCATCATCGGTTTCGACATTGAATCCATTTGCGCGGATGTCTCTAAAACTTAAGAGAGTACGAGTCGACTCCGGATACAACAATGCCTCTTCAATGATCAGAGTTGTTTCATTTGGGAGTATGATAGTTGCTCTTCCGGAGCCAACTACATTCGGACTGTAGTCGGCGATCGTCATTTTGTTACCAGGGTTTTTGGTAATGGACTCAAAATACTTTGTTTCTCTCAAGATGGTATTGGTGGTGCCGCTATCAGCAAGGCACGTTTCCTCCATTTGGGCGCCACACGCGTTCTAAAATATAGTGCCTAATTAATATAATGGAGCGAGGAAGTTGCTACATCAAGTAAGTAAAACACATAGACATTTCAGAACATCACATAATCAAATAATGGAATAAATGAATGAAATAAATTTCATCCAATCGCCGAAAATAAGTGTTATGCTCTCATAGAGCTTACAACCATATCGAAAAAAAATTGTATCTGATTATTGCGGAAAAAGGATTCATCTCAATAAAAAGGAGCTCAGGTGGATTCTGCAAAGAAACCACCAAGCTCAGCCAGTATCTCAAGGTCAGTGGGCTTCTCTTAGTTGGCCATCATCATGGACAAGGGTCCTAGCTGAGGCGGCGGGGGCACAACGTGCTCAACCTCCATGGGCACAGCGGCGTCCGTGGGGACCGCCGAGGGTGCTGCCACTTGTGCTACGTCCTGCGCCACTACGTGCGCGACGTTCTGCACAGGCGCCGCTCCGGGCGCCAATGGTGCCTCAACCTGGACAAGATGTGCCTCGCGCGCCTTCTTGTTGGCCTTGGATGCGTCCACGACGTGTTTAGGGGCCAAACACTGCATGGAGAAGTGAGTCTTGGAGCCACAGCGGAAGCAGTCCTGGGGCCTCGCCTCCCCCTTGCCCACCTTGCGTTGCTTGGCCGGGTTGGAGGAGTTGGGGCCCTTCTTGTCCTTCTTGCCTCTCTTCTTGTGGATGGGCTTGCGCACCTTGTAGGCACCAGCATTGGCCTCGTGACTTCGGCCCCCTGCGAAGGGTTGCGCGGAGAAGTTCTTTTTCAGAACATTATCCTGCAACTCGACCACCTGGAGAGCATCAATAAGCGCTGCATATTTCGTGAATCCTTCCTGGCGAAAGTTTCGCGAGGACTGGATGTTGTCCGGATGGAATGTGAAGAGGGTTTTGTCTATCTTCTGCTGATCGGTGGTACTGGTCCCACACAGCTGAAGAATAGTACAAATCCGGTGCAACCTAGAGTTGTACTCTCCCACGGTCTTGAAGTCCGCAAACCTCAGACGTATCCAATCTGCCTCCTCCTGTGGCTGAATGGTGTACTTCAGCCTAGAGAACCGCTTGTTGAGGGCGGTCCAAAGGGCAGAAGCACTCCGTTCTGCCATGTACTCATTCTTGAGAGTCTCACACATGTGATGGCGGAGGAAGTGCAGGGCTTTGGCGTTATCCGCCGGGATGGTTTTGCTGGGGGCCGTCGGGGTCCCCTCAATCAACGCATCCTTGATGCATCGGCCCTCAAGGACGATCTCAACGTCCGAGGCCAAGTCAGGTAGTTAATCCCATCCTGGATCAACTCTGGGAACTCGCGGCTGACGATTCCGGTCATCTGCAATTTATGCAAAGTGTGTAAGATTACAGCAGGTAATCGGTTGCATAAATGCGATAATCGATAAAATAATTCAAATATGACGACGTTCCAAAATTTTAAAAAAACGGTACAAGCTATCTATGAGATACAAAGTATTAACAACATGCGGTAGTTAATAACTATAGTAAAACATAGTGCAAAAGCTTGTTTAAAATCGGGCCAAAAACAGAACCGAAACGGTCCAACAGCCCCGCAAACGCGTGTTCCCACGCCCAAAATCGGCACAAAAATGGCCGAAAAAACGCGCGGTCGCCCGTGGACCGGCCCACCCCACACCGTCCCTGCCCAAAAACGGGGGAACAGAGCACTGGTGTGCTCTCGAGTGGGGCGGCGGCGGCAGCAGGCCGCACCGGCGGCGGGACGAGGGCGAGTGGGGTGGGGCGGCATGCGCGGCGGCGGCGCAAGGCAGCGGCGGCCGGCGGCCCGTGGCACGCGCGCAGGCGCGCAGACGCGGGGCGGCACGCGGTGCAGCGGCGCACGCGGCGCGCGGTGCGGCGGCGGGTGCAGCAGGCACCGCGGCGTGCGGCGGGCGGAGACCGGGCAGCAGCGGCGTGCGGTGGACGCGCCAGCGGCGCGCGGGCGTGGCCAACAGGGCCGGCGCGCGCGGCGGCGCAAGGCAGCGGCGGCGGGGCGGCGCACTGCGGCGCGAGGCGCGCGGCGAGCACGCGCGGCGCGCAGCCAGCACGCGCGGCGCGCAGCGAGCACGGCGGCGGCGAGGCGCGCGGGCGCGGCAGTTGGCCTCGACGCGGCAGCATTCCGACGAGGCGGTGGCGTGCGAGCGCGGCCAGGCGGCGGCGCGGCACGCGAGGCCAGCGGGGCCAGGCGGTGGCACGGCGCGCGAGGCCAGGAGGCGGCGCCTCGCGGCGAACTCGGCCAGGGCTTGGCTAGCGCGGCGGCGCAGCAGGCGGCGAACGCGGCCAGCGCGGCGGCGGCGGCCAGCGGGGCCGCACGTGCTCGCTGTTGGCTGCCATGGCCAATGCATGAAACCCGCGCGAGTGCATGTGCAGTTACAAAAAAATGACATGCAAAAAAAAATTGTAGATCCGATCCGATCTACTTAATAAAATTAGACATGATCAGTTCGATCTACTAAATTAAATTTAGATCGGCACAACAGGTGCACTGGTACAGTCAACAAATTCCTGATCTGGGAGTGATTAAATCGACATTGATCGGCGACAACAGGTCAGCTCGACTCCCGGAAAGGAAAATTCATACCCCAGATGGGATCTATTCTAAGATCTGAACGCAAATTTTGAAAGGAAAGTGCGAGACGAATACATTTTTGCGGTCAGATTTGTGTTACCTTCAACGAAAGCCTGCGTGATGCAGGCTCGGAGATGGCTTGACGGAGGCTCGACGGAGAGACACGTGCTGATAACGTGTTGAAACACCCCCTGCCGACTGGCCGGTCCCGAGGCTGTTCCACACCCGAGAAGAAGACTAGGAGAAAGCACACACAGTACACAAGTAGATGACACAGGGAACAAAAGGGAACTTTATTGAAAACTCTCTTGGTAAACTCCCGTACACAGATTGTTCCTCTATTTATAGGCTAAAGGGGGATACGATACCCACATGGGCCAACCCTAGCCTGGTAGAGGCCACACGAGTGGGCCTCTATCGGCCCAGTTTCCCAACACTTTTCTCCTTTCGTCCCTTCGTCGCTCTGTCCGCGAGCGCACGCACAAAAGAAAGTGGTGTTCCCTTTCCTGCCACCACTCGTGTTTCGTGTTGGGAAACTGGGCCGGTAGAGGCCCACTCGGTGTGGCCTCTACCAGGCTAGGGTTGGCCCATGTGGGTATCATATCCCCCTTTAGCCTATAAATAGAGGAACAATCTGTGTACGGGAGTTTACCGAGAGAGTTCTAATAAAGTTCCATTTTGTTTCCTGTGTCATCTACTTGTGTACTGTGTGCCTTCTAGTAGTCTTCTCCTCCGGTGTGGAACAGCCTCGGGACCAGCCAGTCGGCAGGGGGTGTTCCAACACGTTATCAGCATGTGTCTCTCCGTCGAGCCTCCGTCAAGCCACCGTCGAGCCTGCATCACGCAGGCTTTCGTTGAAGGTAACACAAATTTGACCGCAAAAATGGATTCGTCTCGCGTTTTCCTTTCAAGATTTGCATTAAGATCTTAGATCAGATCCCATCTTAGGTGCGGATTTTTCTTTCCGGAAGTCGAGCTGACCTGCTGTCGCCGACAAATGTCGATCTAATCACTCCCGGATTAGAAATTTGTTGACTGTACCGTCGATGCGTGCACCTGCTGTGCCGATCTGGATTTTTTTAGCACATCGGGCTGATCTTGACCGTTTTTAGATCAAATCGATCCATTTTTTATGAACTGTACGGACACGTTCTATCCTTGAAGCGGCCATGGCGGCTAACAGCCGCAGCTCGCGCCCACCCCGCAGGCCCTGCTGGCCGTCAGCGCCCCTGCCCGCTCGCCGCTCGCCGCAGGCCCTGCTGGCCCCGCCCCTGTGCGCCGCGTGATGGCCGCTGCGCCGCCGCGTGTGCGCCGCGTGCTGGCCGCTGCGCCACCGCAAGTGCGCCCCTGGCCGCCGCGAACTGGCCGCTGCGCCGCCGCGTGTGCGCCGTGTGCTGGCCGCTGCGCCACCGCGTGTGCGCCGCGTGCTGGTCGTCGCCTCGTTCGCGCCTGCTGCACCGCCGCGAGCCGTGAGCGCTGCGCGTGCGCCGCGCCACGCCGAGCGGTCCACCGCGTGCCGCCGAGTCCACCGCCTGGCCCGAGCTCGCCGCGAGGCGCCGCCGTGCCGTCGCGTCCACCGCATGGGCCGCCTGCTGCGGCGCCGGCCGCCGCGCCCGCGTGCTGCCGCTGGCTGGCCACGCGCCCGCGTCGGGCCGCTGCGCGCTCGCCGCTGCCGCTGCACGTTGCGCGCGCGTCCGCAGTGCGCCGCCCGGCCGCCGCCCGCTGCGTGCCTGCCGCCGCGCTGTCCGCTGCGCCGCGCCGCCCAGCGCGTGCCTGCCGCCGTCCTGGCCGCTGCGCCGCGCAGGGGCCGCCGGCCGCCGCTGCCTTGCGCCGCCGCGCATGCCGCCCCATCCCACTCGCCCTCGTCCCGCCGCCGGTGCGGCCTGCTGCCACCGCCGCCCCACTCGAGAGCACACCAGTGCTCTGTTCCCCCATTTTCGGGCAGGGGCGGTGTGGGGTGGGCCGGTCCACGGGCGACCGCGCGTTTTTCGGCTATTTTTGTGCCGATTTTGGGCATGGGAACACGCGTTTGCGGGGCTGTTAGACCGTTTCGGCTCTGTTTTTGGCCCGATTTTAAACAAGCTTTTGCACTATGTTTTACTATAGTTATTATTTACCACATGTTTTTAATACTTTGTATCTCATAGATAGCTTGTACCATTTTTACATTAAATTTTGGAACGCCGTCATATTTGAATTATTTTATCGATTATCGCATCTATGCAACCGATTACCTGCTGTAATCTTACACACTTTGCTTAAATTGCAGATGACCGGAATCGTCAGCCGCGAGTTCCCGGAGTTGACCCAGGATGGGCTTAACTACCTGACTTGGGCCTCGGACGTTGAGATCGTCCTTGAGGGCCGATGCATCAAGGATGCGTTGATTGAGGGGACCCCGACGGCCCCCAGCAAAACCATCCCGGCGGATAACGCCAAAGCCCTGCACTTCCTCCGCTATCACATGTGTGAGACTCTCAAGAATGAGTACATGGCAGAACGGAGTGCTTCTGCCCATTGGACCGCCCTCAACAAGAGGTTCTCTAGGCTGAAGTACACCATTCAGCCACAGGTGGAGGCAGATTGGATACGTCTGAGGTTTGCGGACTTTAAGACGGTGGGAGAGTACAACTCCAGGTTGCACCAGATGTGTACTATTCTTCAGCTGTGTGGGACCAGTACCACCGACCAGCAGAAGATAGACAAAACCCTCTCCACATTCCATCCGGACAACATCCAGTCCTCGTGAAACTTTCGCCAGGAAGGATTCACGAAATATGCAGCGCTTATTGATGCTCTCTAGGTGGCCGAGGCGCAAGATAATGTTCTGAAAAAGAAGTTCTCCGCGCAACCCTTCGCAGGGGGCCCAAGTCATGAGGCCAATGCTGGGTCCTACAAGGTGCGCAAGCCTATCCACAAGAAGAGAGGCAAGAAGGGCAAGAAGGGCCCCAACTCCTCCAACCCGGCCAAGCAACGCAAGGCGGGCAAGGGGGAGGCGAGGCCCCAGGACTGCTTCCGCTGTGGCTCCAAGACTCACTTCTCCAGGCATTGTTTGGCCCCTAAACACGTCGTGGACGCGTTCAACGCCAACAAGAAGGCGCGCGAGGCGAATCTTGTCCAGGTTGAGGCACCACTGGCGCCCGGAGCGGTGCCTGTGTAGAACGTTGCGCACGTAGTGGCGCAGGACGTAGCACAAGTGGCAGCACCCTCGACGGTCCCCACAGACGCCGCTGTGCCCATGGAGGTTGAGCATGTTGTGCCCTCGCCGCCTTAGCTAGGCCCCTTGTCCATGATGATGGCCAACGAAGAGAAGCCCACTGACCTTAAGATACTGGCTGAGCTTGGTGGTTTCTTTGCAGAATCCACCTAAGCTCCTTTTTATTGAGATGATTCCTTTTTCCACAATAATCAGATACAATTTTTCTATATGGTTGTAAGCTCTATGAGAGCATAACACTTATTTTCGGCGATTGGATGACATTTATTTCATTCATTTATTCCATTATTTGATTATGTGATGTTCTGAAATGTCTATGTATTTTACTTACTTGATGGAGCAACTTTCTCGCTCCATTATATTAATTAGGCACTATATTTTAGAACGCGTGTGGCGCCCAAATGGAGGAAACGTGCCTGGATGATAGCGGCACCACAAATACCATCTTGAGAGAAACAAAGTATTTTGAGTCCATTACCAAAAACCCTGGTAACATAATGACGATCGCCGGCTGCGGTCCAAATGTAGTTGGCTCCGGAAGAGCAACTATCATACTCCCAAATGGAACAACTCTGATCATTGAAGAGGCATTGTTGTATCCGGAGTCGACTCGGGCTCTCTTAAGTTTTAGAGACATCCGCGCAAATGGTTTCCATGTCGAAACCGATGATGATGATAATGGAAAGGAGTTCCTACTCATTACCAAGCGCGACGAAAATGGTAAACATGTTGTCGAAAGACTCCCTTCATTAGCTACTGGGATGTACTTGTTGGAGATATGCCCTAGAGGCAATAATAAATGTAGTTATTATTATATCTTTGTGTTTATGATAAATGTTTACATTCATGCTATAATAGTATTAACAAGGAAACATTGATACTTGTGTGATTTGTAAACTTAATTTGAAGTCCCTAGTATAGCCTCTATACTTCACTAGCTTGTTGGTTGATTAATGATTGTGGTTTCCCAATCATGAACATTGAGATGTTATCAACAACAAGATCATATCGTTAGGAGAATGATATGGTGGACATACTCCTATAGATAAGCATAGCATAAAGATCAAGTCATTTCAATAGTTCAATTGCTATATGCTTTCTGATACATAGTAACCTAATTCCTTCGACCATGAGATCATGCCTATCACCATTACCGGATGGATGCTTTGATGACATCAAACACCACACCGTAACTGGGTGGCTATAAAGGTGGCATTGAGTATTCAGAAAGTATTGATTGAGACACATGGATCAAGAGTGGGATTTGTCCATCCATATGACGGATAGATATTCTCTGGGCCCTCTCGGTGAAATGTCATCCAATTAGCTTGCAAGCATGTGACTGGCTCACAAGGGATCACATATCACGGGAACGAGAAAAGAGTACTTATCAGTAACGAGGTTGAACTAGGTATGCAGAGATACCGACGATCATAACCTCGGATAAGTAAACTATCGTGAGACAAAGGGAAATTGGTATCGTATGTAAGTGGTTCATTCGATCGCAAAGTAATCGTAGAAATATGTGGGAGTCATATGAATTTCCAGATTCCTCTATTGGTTATTGTTCAGAGAAGTGTCTCGATCATGTCCGCATAATTCACGAACCGTAGGGAGACACACTTAAGGATTCGACGTTGTTTTGAGTAGTTATGGTATTATGAGAAAGAGACCGAATGTTGTTCGGAGTCTCGGATGGGATCCGGGATATCATGAGGTGATCCGGAATGGTCCGGAGAATAAGATTCATATAAGGAAAGTCCCGTTTCGGAATTCGGAAATGATTCCGGTGTTTTCATCGGGAATGTTCTAGAAGGTTCCGGAATGTCCGGCACTCCGGGAAGGGGGAGGGGTACATGAATGTGTCATTACATATTGGAATGATTGCATCATGTACTAAGTGTTCTTGCTGTTCCAAATAAAGGATTAAATTGAATCCTAAAACAGAAAAGTCAAATGGCCAGTTTGAAAGTCAAACGGCTAAAACAGGAAACTGTGGGAAACAAGCAAGAGGTGGTTGAAACCGACTTGGGGGAGGAGTCTCCTCTCCAAGCCGGCGCGCCACCCAAGGACGACTTGGGGAGGGACTCCCCTCCCCTTGGCCGCACGTCCCACCTATAAGAGGAGGGGCAGGGCCTCCTCCTCTAGACACACAAGTTCCTATCCTCTAATCTCCGGTTTAGAGCCGTTTTGGTTTGGAGCTTCTAATTGCCCTAGCCTTCGGTTTAGAGCCTTCTAATTGGTGTGTCTAAACCCTAGACCACTAATAGTTCTCTCTCATACTCCACCATACTCGCTCCGGCTTAAGGCGAAGCCCTGCGAGATATCCCCTCTACTTCCGGTACCACGCCGTTGTGCTGCCGGAATCGCGAGGAGAGTGCTACAACCTCCGCTGCTTGCTGGAACAAGGGAGAGGAAGGTCTTCGTCGAGTACCGAACGTGTGACCGACTGCGGGAGCGCTGCCGGAACGCAGCGCCGGAAGGATCGTCTACACGATCTTGAGATCGGGAAGAGTACGTGTAGCATCCCATTTGTCTAACAATTGTAATGCTACTTGGTCTAGTAATATAATGGCTACTTCCTACATATAATTGTTGCATCATCATGTTATCATGCTCATGTCATCATGCCACCTTGCATTTGGGCATCATACAAAAACCCTTTTTGTTTTGGTTCTTATCTCATATGCATTATTATTTGTATTTGCCTCTTGATATTGTATTTGGTTCTTGATATATTGTTAAATGCCCAAGTTGAGTTGGGGGCATATCTTTTATTGACTCCACCACCCTTTCTTTCACCACTTTACAATTCCACCATCCCATTATCCATGAGCTTGCAATTATTTTTCTTTTGGTGTTTAATCAAGCTCATGAGAGATAGGGTGGGTCCAACTCTACAAGTCCTTTTGCTTGACCCTTACTCCAACTTTGGAGGATGCAAATAAATAAATGCCATGAAATATTATTTTGTAGTCACAAGATAAAATCTAGCTTTTAATGCATTTGCATGGGCCATGCAACCCTCACCAACTTTGGTCATCTTTGGATTTATTTGAAGTTTGAGTGGTTCATCTCTATCTCTATCCTTTCTTTTAGGCTTGATATATTTTTGATCTTGCTTAGACCTCATCCCCATCTCTATCTACCCCATCACCACCTTTTCTTCTTCTCTCTCTTTGGCTATTTGTTTGAGCTTGTGTGATCATGCTTGATCTAGTCAAGTGAACCAATCCATCTCTCTCTCTCTCTCACTCTCTCTCTCTCTCTCTCTCTCTCTCTCTCTCTCTCTCTTACCCTCTAGCTAAGATCCTACCCTATTACCATACCCCATCTAACCCTAAAACCCTACCCCATCTTTAAACCATCCCCCATCCATGCATGACCATGTGGGCCTGCCCAAACCCTAAACCTCCCCTCTCTCTTTACATCTCAAAACCCTAGCCACCCTTCCCCTAGGCCGAGCCCACTTGTCCTTCTCCCTCTCCTCTCTCTACCATGCTACCCCAACCCTGGTTCCAACCTAACCGAGGCTACCTACCCGAGCCCCCTCTAACCCTAGCTCCCACCCGAGCGCCCCCTCTCCTCTCTCTTGCTCTCTCTCTCTGCCTGGCCTGCCCCACCCCGAGCTCCCTCTTGCCTGGCCCACCTGGCAGCCTCCAGCCGAGCCTCCCCACCGTCCTTGCACCACCTCCCTGGCCCCATGTCGAGCACGTGAGGGAGAAGGTGAAAAAGGTGGCCGACGCCACCTTCCCCTCCCCCACGCCATCCCCACCTCACCCCGTCCTTATCTACCTCCCTCCCAACCCTCTGGCCTCTCCCAGATCTCCCCAGAGGCCCTGCCTCGCCTCCCCCCTTCTCCCTCTTTCTCCACCGCCACCATCCACCGACGACGTCCACCGTCGGCCTCCACCTCCCCTAGCCACACCAGCCGGAGGCGTGGCGTTTCAGGCTGTCGGGGAAGACCACGAGGAACCCCTGCTTCGCCCTGGACACGCCAACGCGGAGGAGAAGGCCCAGGAGCGCTGGACACCGACGCGAGCCGACGCAAACCCTAGCTTCACCGGCGCCAGCCTCGCCGACGATCGTGACCTCCCCGAGCCTCGTCGACCACACCAACGGCCCCGCGGTGAGTCCCCGAGTCTCCTAGACATACCCCTGCCCTGCCTCGTTTCTTGTCGGCGACGAGCGTTTCGTCGAGCACACTCTGTGCACCGGCGGCCGCGCGCGTCCGCTCGCTCCCGCACAGTCTAGGGCTTTATCTAGTCCGCGCCCGCCCTCCAGACACCAACCTCACACCAGCGCAGTGGCTCTGCCCCTCTGCGCGTGCTACCCACGTCGCGGGTTCGATTCCCCTCCTCGCTGCACTGCACACCGCGCGCGCCAGACGGTGGGGGAAGATCCACAGGGCGCGGCGTCTGTTTTGCAAGAAACCCCCCCACTTTTTCGTTTGCGCAGCCGCGACCCTCAGGCCCCACCTGTCTGTGCCTCTGCCTTTTTGCAAAAAGGCTCCCGACAAACGTCTCAATCAACCCGCGGTCCCTTAACCACCCTCCTGTCAGCCTCCGCCGCTTCCCCGCTGGCACGTGGGCCCGCGAGCCACTGACCCCACTCGTCAGCCTCGGTGGCTGGCAGCAGCCGCGGTATAAAAGGTTCTCGGTGCGCGTGTGGCCTGAGCCAGCTCTGGCCCCACCCGTCATTGGGCGTGGCTGGGTCTGTCTGGGTGACAATAGGTTTTCTGCATATCTGTTCAAAATTTAAACTATTCAAATTAGTTTAAAATTCAAATTTCAATTCTGTTTTAAAATAACTTTTAATTATAAATCCAAATTCAACAAATAATATATGATTTTGAATCAGAAAAATGTGAGGGATTCAAATATGCTATCCACAATTTCAATTAAGCACTTTATTTTCCAAGTTGAATATAAAAACATAAAATTCCCTTTTCCTTATTTATTTAATAACTTTTGTTTTATAACTCCGAATTTAACAAATGATATGTCTAAAATGATCAGCTCGACGAGACCTTTCTGTTTAGGCTATCCATAACTTCAATTGCAGCATGCATCATATAAATATATAGTATACAGCAACTAAAATGACAATAAAATGTGACCAAAACTCAATAAAAATGTTATTCCTTGTATTCTACACCTCACCCGTGCCATGCTACATTATTGCCATGCAACTTGTGCATCATTCATCATGGCATGATTGTTTGCTTGACGCATTTTATTCCTATGCTTGTGCACTTTATTTATGTTGGCCCTTGTTTGTTTGGTTCTTCTTCGAATAGACCCTGAGCAGGGGATATATCAAGAGAACCAGGAGCACTACCCAGATCCGTCTCTCGCTTCAACTGAGTTTCCAGGCAAGCACTACCACATGCTTGCATACATACAGTACCTATTGCCTCTATCTTATTCTTGCATCATTGAGTCGCGATTGCATTAAACTGAATCCCAAGT
Organism: Avena sativa; assembly: GCA_916181665.1. Classification (NCBI taxonomy): domain Eukaryota; kingdom Viridiplantae; phylum Streptophyta; class Magnoliopsida; order Poales; family Poaceae; genus Avena; species Avena sativa. The sequence continues at coordinate 175,706,761 of OV702284.1, read as the reverse complement.
ATTGCATAGCCTTTACTTTTAAACCCCACCAAGCTTGTTCCTCCATCCCATGAGCCATTACTACAGGAGTTGTTTGAGCCATGCGAGTCGTAGAACAGCATGTGTAGGGTATGTGAGAGTCTGATGGATAATGAGGTACCTAAACAACTTAACCTGAGTAGTAATGGGAGAACTAATGAAAGTGGCACCGGTGAGCAATATCTGCTATTTGGTTTTTCCTGCTCACTTGTGTCCCGTAGGACCCCGAGTACTTGATTCCTGTTCCTTGATTATTCGCGCTATCCACATTCGGGAGGCTTATGGGACCCCCCTGAGCCAGAACTTGATTCAGTCTTATTTCTTGGGGCCACAAACTAGTTTGAGGATTTATTTACTATCCTGTACTTATGCCATGCTACTGCTTTATTTACGATTGTGCGAGGAGCACACTGTACTGTTTAGGTAAGCGGAATGTTTTCGCGGTATCGACAAGCCCAGTCACACTTTCGGGTTCCCGGTCGTTTACAGCCATTGTCGCAAACCTTGAGTCCGTCTCGGAGTCAGCTAACTTCGTTGCGGGTCTACTCAATGGGGTGGCCCCCTGAAATATTTCTGAATCCTGTGATTGCTTTGTCGTGAAGGCCTCATTGGGTTTTGATTTGGTTTTTCCGAGGTTGATCGAGTGTGTGTTGCTATTTGTGCACCCCTGCAGGGTAAAACTTTCTGAAAGCCGTGTCCGCGGTTATGGACGACTTGGAGCACAGTTTCTCGATCATAGACAAGCATAACTAAAGTATCGTATTTAATTTGACTAAGTAATTGACTAGTAAATAGAGCAACACTCATGGAATGGTTAATAAAATTGCCAACGGATGGAGGGTTGTTCGTCCGCTTCCTTGTTGGTAAGCGAGGAGGAGGATGGATCTGTGGATATTACTGTTATAACTGTTGTCATTAATCCACGGACATCCGTCTATCTTGGTTAGGCGGATGGTTAGCGAGTATCTATAGAACTGTTAGGGTTTATCTTTTGCTGCAATTGCGTCACCCTAGGTTGTGTCCCCTTTAGAGGCATAAAGACTTGCTGAGTACCCCTAGGGTCTCACACGATAAATTATTGGTTCAGATGAACAGGTACCCTCGCAAGATGGATACTGGGTGGAGGAGGCTGATGATATGGGCAACGATCGTTCGGTGTAGAGATTCCGGGAACGGGTATCCGTGAGATCTGTGGGCGGGATGTGCTTATTTAATGGGCATCTTATGCCGATTTGCTTCTTATCCGTACTCGGATCTTGTTTGCCGCTTCCGCCTGATACTCTGATGTGTGATGTATGAGTAAATATCCTAAACTATTAAATCTATCTAGGACATTTGAATCTTGCTGTATGGCGTTCCTATATTTCCTTTCTTTTTAGATGGAATGGCTCGGATGTACTATTGTATGGTGGCTTGCATACATACTCATTTGTGTATGTAGTTGATCCCTTCGCCTGCCGATTACGCCGCCCGTACTTGTCCCGATGACTGGAAATGGTTGGGACGGCCGAAAGGTCTACCCGTGAGTGGCTTTTGGGCCCCACCGTACTATTTCAACCATTTCCGCTCATCCAGGCTTGTATCTAGGAGCGTAATTCACCGAGGTAGTTACAATTGGTATCAGAGCCATCCCGCCCTTCAGGGTCTCAGCCAAATGGTCGTTGTCAGTCTAGCAAATATTTTTGGTAGTTATGTATACTAGGGAAAAACAAAACGCGAGAGTAGGACTGCTTCCACTTTTCTTCTTACCCACCCACCCACCCTTTTCTGGTAAGGAAGTGTAACGTTTTCAATCCTCTTCTTAAAAGTTCAAACTAGGATTCACGTGTTCTGGGTTTCCGTAGTACCATAGGTTGTGTTTTTTTTTTGTGTGTGTGTGTAATTCCTTGTCTATCTGTTGCATCCAAGTTGTTATCTAATCAACCGTGGTTATCAACTGTTGGTACATTCCATACCGACAGGCTTTTGCAAACCGACGCGATCTGTCTTACCCTTTGTTATCCGACGTTATCTTGTTTGGGGTGTTCGTTTCCGTAGTTACCAATCTTTAGGTTAAACGTGAGACGAAGGGGTTAGGATATGTGTTCCACTTATTCATGTGCGGAGTAATGATTTGAGTGCGGGATGGAGTCGCGACCATACCACTACTCTTATCATTCGCTTTTGTATATTGAATTGGTAGAGTCACTAATCTTGATTCGTTAAGTAATTTTGCGCATCTATTGGTATTTTAATGCCGAAATTTGTGGAAAAATTTTCTTTGATATATTTGTGTACCACACTCCTTTTCAGTCGTGTGCGATATGCTTAATATCTTCTAGGTGCTTTGAACTTTGTTGATATTTTAATATCATCTTAGTAAATTGTATCCTTTAATCTTGGTTAATTCCATCTTGGTACTATTTTGGATTATTATTATTCTCCATTATAGTACTGACTTGTGTTTTATATCAATCACATGATGGCTCCACCACGCCGTTCTGATGAGGACATACCACCTGAACTGGGCTCCGCGTTGTCAAACATCGCCAATGCCTTGGCAGCAATGCAGCAGAACCAGCAGCGCTTTGAGGAAAGTGTTCGGAGGAATGAGTTTGCTCCACTACCTCCACCTCCCAAGCGAGGAGACATCAAAAGCTTTCTGAAGTTCAACCCTCGCCAATTTGATGTTTCTGATCGACCACTGGATGCGGATGATTGGTTGCGTGAGATGTCAAGGCTACTCGAGACTGCTGATGTTCCTGAGCAAGAATGGGTAAAGTGTGCTACTCACCTTCTGAAGGGAGATGCAGCTCTCTGGTGGGAGAATTACCTGAAGGCAAACTGCACTGGTTTTCAGCCTACTTGGGAACGGTTCACTGGAGCGTTCAAAGAGCAGTATCTGTCAGAAATTGTCATGGAGAGGATGAAGGAAGCGTTTCTCAATCTCAAGCAGGGAAATGATAATGTCAACACCTACATCAGGAACTTCATGAATCTTTCTCGTTATGGTGGCGATGAGATCTCTGATGACAAGAAGAAGCAAAAGAGGTTCAGGCAAGGGCTCAATGCATCGATTAAATATGCAATCACACATGCAAGGCCGGCATCTTTTCTGGAACTTCAGCATACAGCTCTGCAGGAGGAAGCAAGTAGGCAAGTGTTTGAGGAGTCAAAGAAACACAACCGTGATGCACCAAGCTCTTCAGCTATGTCAGCTCCTTCTAAGCGGCGTGTCTGGGTTCCTAACACCCCACCGTCGCTCCCGGCTTCACCAAGACCTTCAAGCTTCGCGGCAAGGCCACCAAACTTCATCACTGCGGCTCCCAGGGGCTACAACCACCACTACCCTGGAACGCCTGGCGGAGTCCCTGGCTACGTTTCTCCACGTCCACCTGGTGCTTGTTTCACATGTGGAGACCCTGGACATCTAAACTGGAACTGTCCGTTGAAAAACAAAGCTCTTCCTCCACCCCCTCCAAGATCTGCGGCAAGCTCTCCTATGGTTCGTGCACCAACACCTCGGGCTCTCAACATCAACACCAAGCCCGGGTCTACTGTTGCTCGTGCCAACTGTGTCAACGCCGCTCAAGCTGAGCATGCACCTGGAGTTGTGATGGGTATGCTTTCCGTTAACTCAGTCCCTGCACGAGATTTGTTTGATTCTGGTGCATCGCATTCTTTTGTTTCTATCAAGTTTGCAAGTGAGAATGGGTTAGCGGCGGATCCTCTTCTTAAGCGGTTAATGGTCCTTTCTCCTGGAGCAAATATGGCAGCTTCTAAAATCAGCCATGGCAATCAAATTGAGATTGGTGGCTCTTCGTTCTCGGATTCCTTAATTGTTCTGGGCAATTCTGACATTGATGTCATCTTGGGCATGGATTGGTTGACGGCAAATGCAGCTGTGATTGATTGTGCTGAACGCTCGGTTTCTCTGAAGATTCCTGAAGGCCATATAGTCTTTTCTCCAAGTCTGACTCCTGCTGTCCAGCTTTTCTCTTTGGCGGCTCTGAATGATGATGCTATGGAAGCTATTCAGAGTGTCCCAGTGGTCTGTGAGTTTCCGGATGTCTTTCCTGAAGAGTTGCCGGGTATGCCTCCGGATCGTGAGGTTGAGTTTGTAATTGAGCTTGAACCTGGAACGGCTCCTATCTCCAAGCGGCCTTATAAAATGGGTCCTGCTGAGTTGGCTGAACTCAAACGTCAGCTTGATGAACAAGAGAAGTTGGGTTTCATTCAACACAGTACTTCTTCTTGGGGTAGCCCAACAATCTTTGTGAAAAAGCGAGACAAGACTGATAGACTTTGTGTGGACTATCGGGCTCTCAATGCTAAAACCATCAAGAACAAATATCCCCTTCCGCGGATTAATGATCTCTTCGATCAGCTAGCTGGAGCTGTGGTGTTCTCTAAGCTTGACTTGAGAAGTGGTTATCACCAAATCAAGATTCGCAAGGAAGATGTGCCTAAAACAGCTTTCACCACCCGCTATGGCCTGTATGAGTACACGGTCATGTCTTTCGGTCTCACCAACGCACCTGCTACCTTCTCGAGGCTTATGAACTCAGTTTTCATGGAGTACCTTGATAAGTTCGTTGTGGTCTATCTGGATGACATCCTAGTCTATTCCAAGTCAAAGGAAGAGCATGAAGAACACCTTCGGTGTGTCCTAAACAAGCTTCGTGAGAACCGCTTGTATGCAAAGTTCTCAAAGTGTGAGTTTTGGCTGCCTCAAGTAACCTATCTTGGTCACGTCATCTCTGCCAAGGGCATTGCAGTCAACCCGGAAACGGTAAAGACAATTGTTGAATGGCTTCCTCCTGTAAATGTCAAAGAAGTGCGGAGCTTCCTTGGTTTGGCTAGTTATTGCCGTCGCTTCGTTCAGAACTTTTTGAAGATAGCGAAGCCTCTTACCGACCTCCTCAAGAAAGGCAATAAATACCTTTGGACTCCTGCATGTCAAGCAAGCTTTGAGACACTCAAAGAGAAGATCACTTCCACACCAGTCTTGGTTCCTCCGGATACATCTAAGCCTTTCCAGATATTCTGTGACGCCTCTTTGCAAGGATTGGGTGCGGTCCTTATGCAAGAAAGACAAGTTGTTGCTTATGCCTCTCGACAGTTGAAGACGCATGAGATCAACTATCCCACACATGACCTCGAGCTCACAGCAGTTGTCTTTGCTTTGAAGCTATGGAGGCACTACTTGCTTGGCAACCGTTGTGAGATCTTTTCTGACCACAAGAGTTTGAAGTATATCTTCACTCAGCCTGATCTCAACCTTCGGCAGAGGAGATGGATTGAAGCAATCAATGATTTTGATTTGACCATCAACTACACACCGGGCAAAGCTAATGTCATGGCCGATGCTCTCAGCCGCAAAGCTTATGTCAACAACCTCATGATGGAAGAACAGCAACCTCTTTTGTGCGAGGAATTCCGTCAGCTCAACCTGGAAATTGTGGATCAAGGGTATCTCCTGAACCTTCTGGCTACCCCTCTCTTGGAAGAAAAGATTCGTTATCGTCAGCGTGGTGATCCGCACACCAGAAAGATCATCTCCAAACTTCAGCTTCCGAAGTATGAGTCCTTCCACGTCGATGATCAAGGCACGCTTTTCTTTGAACACCGGATGTTTGTTCCGAACTACCCGGGTTTGAGAGAGCAAGTTCTCAAGGAGGCGCACGATTCTGTTCTATCTATCCACCCTGGCAGCACAAAGATGTACATGGACTTGAAAACACAATATTGGTGGCCTGGTTTGAAACGATATTGTGCAAAGTATGTCTCGGAGTGTGATGTCTGCCGCATAGTGAAAGCTGTCCATCAGAAACCTTTCGGTCTTCTACAGCCATTGAAACCTCCGGAATGGAAATGGGAGAAAGTAGAGATGGACTTCATCACTGGTTTTCCAAGGTCGCAGAAGGGAAACAATGTAATCTTTGTTGTCATTGACAGGCTCTCTAAGGTGGCTCATTTCTTCCCCGTCAAGGAAACAATTTCTGGAATTCAGTTGGCTGAGCTCTATATCAACAGAATTGTCTCTCTGTATGGGGTTCCGCTTGAGATCAGTTCAGACCGTGGAAGCATCTTCACTTCCAAATTCTGGGAAAGTTTCCAAAATGCTTTGGGAACAAAGTTGAACTTCAGCACAGCTTACCACCCTCAGTCGCAAGGACAAGTGGAAAGGATCAATCAGATTCTGGAGGACATGCTTCGTGCTTGCGTCATCTCTTTTGGCATGAAGTGGGAAGAATGTCTTCCTTATGCTGAATTCTCTTACAACAACAGCTTCCAGAAGAGTCTGAAGATGGCACCATTTGAGGCTCTCTATGGTCGCAAGTGCAGAACTCCGATTGGTTGGTCGGGTGCAGGAGAAAGAATTTGGTTTGGCCCTGACATTGTAACTCAAGCGGAGGAGAAGGTGCATATCATTCTTGAGAACCTGAAGATTGCTCAAAGTCGTCAGAAGAGCAATTATGACAGGAAGCACACGGACATGGTGTATGCCCCTGGTGATCTCGTTTACCTTCGTGTCACTCCCATGAAAGGCACACACCGCTTTGGTATCAAAGGAAAGCTGGCTCCTAGATACATCGGTCCTTTCAAAATTCGTGGAAGAAGAGGAGAAGTTGCTTATGCTCTTGAGCTCCCGGAAAAACTCAAGGTTCATGATGTTTTCCACATCTCTCAACTCAAGAAGTGCTTCAAGGATCCCGGCAGGACCGTGGATCATGAGCTAATCAATCTCCAAGAAGACCTGTCTTATCAAGAACACCCCACAAAAATCCTGGAAGTCGCAGAAAGAAGGACTCGCAACAAGTCCATCAAGTTCTGCAAGGTGCAGTGGTCGCACCATTCCGTTGATGAAGCCACTTGGGAGCGTGAAGATGAACTCCGTGCCAACTATCCTACCCTCCTGGTGGCTTCTTCTTCTTCCTAGAATCTCGGGGCGAGATTCCTGTTTAGTGGGGGAGAGTTGTAGCATCCCATTTGTCTAACAATTGTAATGCTACTTGGTCTAGTAATATAATGGCTACTTCCTACATATAATTGTTGCATCATCATGTTATCATGCTCATGTCATCATGCCACCTTGCATTTGGGCATCATACAAACACCCTTTTTGTTTTGGTTCTTATCTCATATGCATTATTATTTGTATTTGCCTCTTGATATTGTATTTGGTTCTTGATATATTGTTAAATGCCCAAGTTGAGTTGGGGGCATATCTTTTATTGACTCCACCACCCTTTCTTTCACCACTTTACAATTCCACCATCCCATTATCCATGAGCTTGCAATTATTTTTCTTTTGGTGTTTAATCAAGCTCATGAGAGATAGGGTGGGTCCAACTCTACAAGTCCTTTTGCTTGACCCTTACTCCAACTTTGGAGGATGCAAATAAATAAATGCCATGAAATATTATTTTGTAGTCACAAGATAAAATCTAGCTTTTAATGCATTTGCATGGGCCATGCAACCCTCACCAACTTTGGTCATCTTTGGATTTATTTGAAGTTTGAGTGGTTCATCTCTATCTCTATCCTTTCTTTTAGGCTTGATATATTTTTGATCTTGCTTAGACCTCATCCCCATCTCTATCTACCCCATCACCACCTTTTCTTCTTCTCTCTCTTTGGCTATCTTGTTTGAGCTTGTGTGATCATGCTTGATCTAGTCAAGTGAACCAATCCATCTCTCTCTCTCTCTCTCTCTCTCTCTCTCTCTCTCTCTCTTACCCTCTAGCTAAGATCCTACCCTATCACCATACCCCATCTAACCCTAAAACCCTACCCCCTCTTTAAACCATCCCCCATCCATGCATGACCATGTGGGCATGCCCAAGCCCTAAACCTCCCCTCTCTCTTTACATCTCAAAACCCTAGCCACCCTTCCCCTAGGCCGAGCCCACTTGTCCTTCTCCCTCTCCTCTCTCTACCATGCTACCCCAACCCTGGTTCCAACCTAACCGAGGCTACCTACCCGAGCCCCCTCTAACCCTAGCTCCCACCCGAGCGCCCCCTCTCCTCTCTCTTGCTCTCTCTCTGCCTGGCCTGCCCCACCCCGAGCTCCCTCTTGCCTGGCCCACCTGGCAGCCTCCAGCCGAGCCTCCCCACCGTCCTTGCACCACCTCCCTGGCCCCATGCCGAGCACGTGAGGGAGAAGGTGAAAAAGGTGGCCGACGCCACCTTACCCTCCCCCACGCCATCCCCACCTCACCCCGTCCTTATCTACCTCCCTCCCAACCCTCTGGCCTCTCCCAGATCTCCCCAGAGGCCCTGCCTCGCCTCCCCCCTTCTCCCTCTTTCTCCACCGCCACCATCCACCGACGACGTCCACCGTCGGCCTCCACCTCCCCTAGCCACACCAGCCGGAGGCGTGGCGTTTCAGGCTGTCGGGAAAGACCACGAGGAACCCCTGCTTCGCCCTGGACACGCCAACACGGAGGAGAAGGCCCAGGAGCGCTGGACACCGACGCAAGCCGACGCAAACCCTAGCTTCGCCGGCGCCAGCCTCGCCGACGATCGTGACCTCCCCGAGCCTCGTCGACCACACCAACGGCCCCGCGGTGAGTCCCCGAGCCTCCTAGACATGCCCCTGCCCTGCCTCATTTCTTGTCGGCGACGAGCGTTCCGTCGAGCACACTCTGTGCACCGGCGGCCGCGCGCGTCCGCTCGCTCCCGCGCCGTCTAGGGCTTTATCTAGTCCGCGCCCGCCCTCCAGACACCAACCTCACACCAGCGCAGTGGCTTTGCCCCTCTGCGCGTGCTACCCACGTCGCGGGTTCGATTCCCCTCCTCGCTGCGCCGCACACCGCGCGCGCCAGACGGTGGGGGAAGATCCACAGGGCGCGGCGTCTGTTTTGCAAGAACCCCCCCCCCCCCACTTTTTCGTTTGCGCAGCCGCGACCCTTAGGCCCCACCTGTCTGTGCCTCTGCCTTTTTGCAAAAAGGCTCCCGACAAACGTCTCAATCAACCCGCGGTCCCTTAACCACCCTCCTGTCAGCCTCCGCCGCTTCCCCGCTGGCACGTGGGCCCGCGAGCCACTGACCCCACTCGTCAGCCTCGGTGGCTGGCAGCAGCCGCGGTATAAAAGGTTCTCGGTGCGCGTGTGGCCTGAGCCAGCTCTGGCCCCACCCGTCATTGGGCGTGGCTGGGTCTGTCTGGGTGACAATAGGTTTTCTGCATATCTGTTCAAAATTTAAACTATTCAAATTAGTTTAAAATTCAAATTTCAATTCTGTTTTAAAATAACTTTTAAATTATAAATCCAAATTCAACAAATAATATATGATTTTGAATCAGAAAAATGTGAGGGATTCAAATATGCTATCCACAATTTCAATTGAGCACTTTATTTTCCAAGTTGAATATAAAAACATAAAATGCCCTTTTCCTTATTTATTTAATAACTTTTGTTTTATAACTCCGAATTTAACAAATGATATGTCTAAAATGATCAGCTCGACGAGACCTTTCTGTTTAGGCTATCCATAACTTCAATTGCAGCATGCATCATATAAATATATAGTATACAGCAACTAAAATGACAATAAAATGTGACCAAAACTCAATAAAAATGTTATTCCTTGTATTCTACACCTCACCCATGCCATGCTACATTATTGCCATGCAACTTGTGCATCATTCATCATGGCATGATTGTTTGCTTGACGCATTTTATTCCTATGCTTGTGCACTTTATTTATGTTGGCCCTTGTTTGTTTGGTTCTTCTTCGAATAGACCCTGAGCAGGGGATATATCAAGAGAACCAGGAGCACTACCCAGATCCGTCTCTCGCTTCAACTGAGTTGCCAGGCAAGCACTACCACATGCTTGCATACATACAGTACCTATTGCCTTTATCTTATTCTTGCATCATTGAGTCGTGATTGCATTAAACTGAATCCCAAGTATTGCATAGCCTTTACTTTTAAACCCCACCAAGCTTGTTCCTCCATCCCATGAGCCATTACTACAGGAGTTGTTTCAGCCATGCGAGTCGTAGAACAGCATGTGTAGGGTATGTGAGAGTCTGATGGATAATGAGGTACCTAAACAACTTAACCTGAGTAGTAATGGGAGAACTAATGAAAGTGGCACCGGTGAGCAATATCTGCTATTTGGTTTTTCCTGCTCACTTGTGTCCCGTAGGACCCCGAGTACTTGATTCCTGTTCCTTGATTATTCGCGCTATCCACATCCGGGAGGCTTATGGGACCCCCCTGAGCCAGAACTTGATTCAGTCTTATTTCTTGGGGCCACAAACTAGTTTGAGGATTTATTTACTATCCTGTACTTATGCCATGCTACTGCTTTATTTACGATTGTGCGAGGAGCACACTGTACTGTTTAGGTAAGCGGAATGTTTTCGCGGTATCGACAAGCCCAGTCACACTTTCGGGTTCCCGGTCGTTTACAGCCATTGTCGCAAACCTTGAGTCCGTCTCGGAGTCAGCTAACTTCGTTGCGGGTCTACTCAATGGGGTGGCCCCCTGAAATATTTCTGAATCCTGTGATTGCTTTGTCGTGAAGGCCTCGTTGGGTTTTGATTTGGTTTTTCCGAGGTTGATCGAGTGTGTGTTGCTATTTGTGCACCCCTGCAGGGTAAAACTTTCTGAAAGCCGTGTCCGCGGTTATGGACGACTTGGAGCATAGTTTCTCGATCATAGACAAGCATAACTAAAGTATCGTATTTAATTTGACTAAGTAATTGACTAGTAAATAGAGCAACACTCATGGAATGGTTAATAAAATTGCCAACGGATGGGGGGTTGTTCGTCCGCTTCCTCGTTGGTAAGCAAGGAGGAGGATGGATCTGTGGATATTACTGTTATAACTGTTGTCATTAATCCACGGACATCCGTCTATCTTGGTTAGGCGGATGGTTAGCGAGTATCTATAGAACTGTTAGGGTTTATCTTTTGCTGCAATTGCGTCACCCCAGGTTGTGTCCCCTTTAGAGGCATAAAGACTTGCTGAGTACCCCTAGGGTCTCACACGATAAATTATTGGTTCAGATGAACAGGTACCCTCGCAAGATGGATACTGGGTGGAGGAGGCTGATGATATGGGCAACGATCGTTCGGTATAGAGATTCCGGGAATGGGGATCCATGAGATCTGTGGGCGGGATGTGCTTATTTAATGGGCATCTTATGCCGATTTGCTTCTTATCCGTACTCGGATCTTGTTTGCCGCTTCCGCCTGATACTCTGATGTGTGATTTATGAGGAAATATCCTAAACTATTAAATCTATCTAGGACATTTGAATCTTGCCGTATGGCGTTGCTATATTTCCTTTCTTTTTAGATGGAATGGCTCTGATGTACTATTGTATGGTGGCTTGCATACATACTCATTTGTGTATGTAGTTGATCCCTTCGCCTGCCGATTACGCCGTCCGTACTTGTCCCGATGACTGGAAATGGTTGGGACGGCCGAAAGGTCTACCCGTGAGTGGCTTTTGGGCCCCACCGTACTATTTCAACCATTTCCGCTCATCCAGGCTTGTATCTAGGAGCGTAATTCACCGAGGTAGTTACAGTACGACTACATCACCCACGAGAATCCGCTCTCGTTAAACGCTTTGGAATCTTCGAGGGTAAGTTATTCCATCGACTCGTTGCTACAATCTAGTAGATAGATCTTGGCTTGTTTGTTTGTATGCGATAGAAAAATTTTGTTTTCCATGCTATGAAACCCTACAGTGGTATCAGAGCCGTGTCTATATGTAGATCTGTTGCACGAGTAGAACACAATAGTCATTGTGGGCATTGATGCTTTTATTGTCGATTGCTTTTTGTGTACTTTGCATCTTGCGGTATGTTGGGATGAAGCGGCCCGGGCTAACCTTACATGACATCGTTCATGAGACTTGCTCCACGCTTGACATGCAACTTGTATTGCATAAGTGGCTTTGCGGGTGCCTGTTTCTCCTAGCATAGTTAAGATCCAATTTACAACGGGTGATTAACAATACTAGTATCAATGTTGTGGTTCATGTTCGTAAGTTAGAACGACACTTATTGAAAGCCCCAAACCACGTAAAATATGCAAAGAAAGTAGAGGCGTCTAACTTTGTTTTGCAGGGGTGTGCAGTGATGTGATATGGCCATGATTGTGATTATATTTGATGTATGCAATGTTCCTTATTGTAAGTTGGCAACCGGCAGGAGCCATATGGTTGTCTTTAATTTATGTTAAGACCCGCGTGTCTATTCAAAGTAGTTGTAATAGTTGAAGCCGGTGGATGACAACCATGGAGAAGCGTCATTGACCTTGATGCTATGCCGGTGATGATGGAGATCATGTTCGTGGTTGAAGATAGAGATCGGAAGCACGAAGAAGAAAAGGCCATATCATATCACATATATATTGAATTGCATGTGATGTTAATCCTTTATGCATCTTGTATTGCTTAGTAGACGACGGTAGCATTATAAGATGATCCCTCATGCACATGAATTTCAAATCATAAAGTGTTCACCCTTGGTTAGCACCGTTGCTAAAGCTTGTTGTTTCGAAGCACCACGTGATGATCGGGTGTGTTAGATTCTGCAAGTGTATACAACGTGAGCAAGCCAGATTTGCTCATGCAGAAACTAAGGTTTGATCTTGACGAGCCTAGCATGTACAGACATGGTCTCGGAACACGGATCACCGAAAGGTAAAGCATGAATCATATAGTAGATATGATGAACATGTCAATTGTTCGCCATTGAAACTATGTCAACTCTCGTGATGATCGGTGTTGATATGGTGGATTTGGTTCGTGTGATCACTAAAACAATGTGAGGGATGTTGTTTTGAGTGGGAGTTCACCTAGTTTAATTACATTAATTAATTTGAACTCAATTTGTCATAAACTTAGTCTAAACTATTGCAAATATGTTGTAGATCAATGGCAGCCCCTACCATCAATTTTAATGCGTTCCTAGAGAAAGAAAAGTTGAAAAACAATGGAAGCAACTTCGCGGATTGGTTCCGCAATTTGAGGATTGTCCTCACAGCTGGTAATTTGACCTATGTGCTGGATGCACCGCTGGGTGACCCACCTGCAGATGATGCTCCCGATGAAGTAAAGAATGTTTACCTCGCTCGGAAGAATCAGTACTCCATAGTTCAGTGTGCTATCTTGTATGGTTTGGAATCGGAGCTTCAGAAAAGGTTTGAGGATTCAGACCCATATGATATTGTCGAGGATCTCAAATTGATTTTTGAGACTCATGCGGCAATTGAAAGCTATGAGGCTTCTGAAAAGTTCTTTAACTGCAAGATGGAAGAGGGCAGCTCCGTCAGTGAGCATGTGCTTAAGATGTCTGGGCACGCAAACAAACTTCAAAGCTTGGGTATAGTGATTCCTAATGCTTTGGGGATTTACCGTGTCCTCCAATCACTACCACCAAGTTACAAGAACTTTGTGATGAACTACAACATGCAGAACATGAACAAGACGTTACCAGAACTCTTTGCCATGTTGAAATCTGCAGAAGTGGAGATCAAGAAAGAGCACCAAGTGTTGTTGGTTAATAAGACCACCAAATTCAAGAAAGGCAAGTCTAAGCAAAAGGGACACTTCAAGAAGGGTGGTAAGAAAGTTACCACGCCGGTGAAGAAGACCAAGGCTGGAACTAAGCCTGATACTGAGTGCTTTTACTGCAAGGGAGAAGGTCACTGGAAGCAGAATTGCCCAAAGTACTTAGCAGATCTGAAGAACGGCAACATCAAGAAGAGAGGTATATCTGATATACATGTTATTGATGTGTATCTCACTAGTACTCGTAGTAGTGCCTGGGTATTTGATACTGGTTCGGTTGCTCATATTTGTAACTCGAAACAGGTGCTGCAGAATAAACGGAAGCTAGCGAAGAACGAGGTGACGATGCGCGTGGGAAACGGATCAAAGGTTGATGTGATCGCGGTCGGCACGCTACCCCTTCATCTACCATCGGGATTAGTTTTATACTTAAATAATTGTTATTTGGTGCCTGCGTTGAGCATGAACATTATATCGGGATCTTGTTTATTGCGAGACGGTTACTTGTTTAAGTCCGAGAATAATGGTTGTTCGATTTATATGAGTAATATGTTTTACGCACATGCACCTTTGATATATGGTCTATTCTTATTGAATCTCGATAGTGGAAATACACATATCAACAACATTGAGGCTAAACGTTTGAAATCAAGCGATAATTCGACCTATATGTGGCACTGTCGTCTTGGTCACATTGGAGTGAAGCATATGAAGAAACTCCATTCCGATGGACTTCTTGAATCACTTGATTTTGAATCACTTGAAAGATGCGAAGCATGTCTGATGGGAAAAATGACTAAGACTCCATTTTCTGGTATGATGGAGCGAGCTACGGACTTATTGGAAATCATACATACCGATGTGTGTGGTCCAATGAGTGTAGCATCGCGCGGTGGTTATCGTTATGTTCTTACCTTCACAGATGACTTGAGTAGATATGGGTATATCTATTTCATGAAACATAAGTCCGAAACTTTCGAGAATTTTAAGGAGTTTCAAAGTGAGGTAGAGAATCAACGTAACAAGAAGATTAAATTTCTACGTTCTGATCGTGGAGGTGAATATCTAAGTTATGAGTTTGGCGAGCATTTGAAGAAATGCGGAATACTTTCACAATTGACATCGCCGGGAACACCACAGCGTAATGGTGTGTCCGAACGTCGTAATCGAACTCTCTTAGATATGGTTCGTTCTATGATGTCACTTACAGATTTACCGCTATCATTTTGGGGTTATGCATTAGAAACAGCCGCATTCACTTTAAATAGGGCACCATCTAAATCCGTTGAAACGACACCGTATGAATTATGGTTTGGGAAGAAACCTAAATTGTCGTTCCTTAAAATTTGGGGATGCGAAGCCTATGTAAAGAAGTTACAGCCGGACAAGCTTGAACCCAAAGCGGAAAAATGCGTCTTCATAGGATACCCGAAGGAAACTATTGGGTATACCTTCTATCATAGATCCGAAGGCAAAATCTTCGTTGCCAAGAATGGATCCTTTCTAGAGAAGGAATTTCTCTCGAAAGAAGTGACTGGAAGGAAAGTAGAACTCGACGAGGTTGTCGAACCTTCTCTCAAAATTGCGAGTAGCGCAGCACCGGAAGAAGTTCCTGTGGTGCCTGCACCAATAAGAGAGGAAGCTAATGATGGTGATCATGAAACTTTGGTTGAAGTTGCTACAGAGCCTCGGAGGTCAACGAGAACTCGTACCACTCCAGATTGGTATGATCCCGTTATGAGTGTCATGTTAGTGGATAACACCGATGACCCCGAGACATATGAGGAAGCGATGATGAGCCCAGATTCCAATAAATGGCAAGAAGCCATGAAATCCGAGATTGGATCCATGTACGAAAACTAAGTATGGACTTTGGTGGACTTACCAGATGGCCGGAAGGCTGTCGAGAACAAATGGATTTTCAAGAAGAAAACAGATGCTGATGGTAATGTTACTATTTATAAAGCTCGACTTGTCGCAAAAGGGTTTCGACAAATTCAAGGAGTTGCCTACGATGAGACTTTCTCACCAGTAGCGAAGCTAAAGTCTGTGAGGATTATGTTAGCAATCGCTGCATATTATGATTATGAGATATGGCGGATGGATGTCAAAACAGCATTCCTCAATGGAGATATTGATGAAGAGTTGTATATGATGCAACCCAAAGGTTTTGTCGATCCTAAAGATGCTAACAAGGTATGCAAATTTCAACGGTCCATCTATGGATTGAAGCAAGCATCCCGAAGTTGGAATCAACGTTTTGATAAGGTGATCAAAAGTTTTGGTTTTATACAAACTTATGGAGAAGCTTGTATTTACAGGAAAGTGAGTGGGAGCTCTGTAGCATTCTTAATACTATATGTGGATGACATATTTTTGATTGGGAATGATGTAGACCTTATTAATAGTGTCAAAGAATATTTGAATAATAGTTTTTCAATGAAGGATCTTGGCGAAGCAGCTTACATATTAGGCATAAAGATTTATAGAGATAGATCGAAACGCCAAATATCATTGTCACAGAGTACATATTTGGACAAAGTTCTAAAGAGGTTTGGAATGGAAGAAAGCAAGAAAGGGTTCTTGCCCATGTTGCCCAATACGATCTTGAGTAAAACTCAAAGTCCGACATCGGCAGGAGATAGAGAAAGGATGACTAAGACTCCCTATGCCTCAGCCATAGGATCTCTAATGTATGCCATGCTATGTACTAGACCCGACATTGCATATGCTGTTAGTTTAACTAGCAGATATCAAAGTGATCCAGGAGTGGATCATTGGACAGCGGTCAAAAACATCCTTAAGTACTTGAGAAGAACTAAGGATATGGTTCTTTCTTATGGAGGTGATGAACAGCTCGTTGTTAATGGTTACACTGATGCTAGTTGGAACACCGATCCGGATGATTCTAAATCACAATCTGGATACGTATTTATTTTGAATGGTGCAGCAGTTAGCTGGAGGAGTGCAAAGCAAAGCGTTGTGGCGAGATCTTCAACTGAATCGGAATACATGGCTGCTTCGGAGGCTTCACAAGAAGCGATATGGATGAAAGAGTTCATTACAGAGCTGGGTGTGGTTCCTAGTGCGCTGGACCCAATGTCTATCTACTGTGATAACATGGGCGCCATAGCCAATGCGCAAGAACCAAGGTCACACAAGAAGCTGAAGCACATCAAGCTACGTTTTCACGCTATTCGATAACATATCCAGGATGGGGATATAAAGATTTGCAAAGTACACACAGATCTGAATGTGGCGGATCCGTTGACTAAACCTCTCCCGAGGGCAAAACATGACCAACACCAAACTGCCATGGGTGTTCGGTATATTACCATGTAATCTTGATTAGATGACTCTAGTGCAAGTGGGAGACTGTTGGAGATATGCCCTAGAGGCAATAATAAATGTAGTTATTATTATATCTTTGTGTTTATGATAAATGTTTACATTCATGCTATAATAGTATTAACAAGGAAACATTGATACTTGTGTGATTTGTAAACTTAATTTGAAGTCCCTAGTATAGCCTCTATACTTCACTAGCTTGTTGGTTGATTAATGATTGTGGTTTCCCAATCATGAACATTGAGATGTTATCAACAACAAGTTCATATCGTTAGGAGAATGATATGGTGGACATACTCCTATAGATAAGCATAGCATAAAGATCAAGTCATTTCAATAGTTCAATTGCTATATGCTTTCTGATACATAGTAACCTAATTCCTTCGACCATGAGATCATGCCTATCACCATTACCGGATGGATGCTTTGATGACATCAAACACCACACCGTAACTGGGTGGCTATAAAGGTGGCATTGAGTATTCAGAAAGTATTGGTTGAGACACATGGATCAAGAGTGGGATTTGTCCATCCATATGACGGATAGATATTCTCTGGGCCCTCTCGGTGAAATGTCATCCAATTAGCTTGCAAGCATGTGACTGGCTCACAAGGGATCACATATCACGGGAACGAGAAAAGAGTACTTATCAGTAACGAGGTTGAACTAGGTATGCAGAGATACCGACGATCATAACCTCGGATAAGTAAACTATCGTGAGACAAAGGGAAATTGGTATCGTATGTAAGTGGTTCATTCGATCGCAAAGTAATCGTAGAAATATGTGGGAGCCATATGAATTTCCAGATTCCTCTATTGGTTATTGTTCGGAGAAGTGTCTCGATCATGTCCGCATAATTCACGAACCGTAGGGAGACACACTTAAGGATTCGACGTTGTTTTGAGTAGTTATGGTATTATGAGAAAGAGACCGAATGTTGTTCGGAGTCTCGGATGGGATCCGGGATATCATGAGGTGATCCGGAATGGTCCGGAGAATAAGATTCATATAAGGAAAGTCCCGTTTCGGAGTTCGGAAATGATTCCGGTGTTTTCATCGGGAATGTTCTAGAAGGTTCCGGAATATCCGGCACTCCGGGAAGGGGGAGGGGTACATGAATGTGTCATTACATATTGGAATGATTGCATCATGTACTAAGTGTTCTTTCTGTTCCAAATAAAGGATTAAATTGAATCCTAAAACAGAAAAGTCAAATGGCCAGTTTGAAAGTCAAACGGCTAAAACAGGAAACTGTGGGAAACAAGCAAGAGGTGGTTGAAACCGACTTGGGGGAGGAGTCTCCTCTCCAAGCCGGCGCGCCACCCAAGGCCGACTTGGGGAGGGACTCCCCTCCCCTTGGCCGCACCTCCCACCTATAAGAGGAGGGGCAGGGCCTCCTCCTCTAGACACACAAGTTCCTATCCTCTAATCTCCGGTTTAGAGCCGTTTTGGTTTGGAGCTTCTAATTGCCCTAGCCTTCGGTTTAGAGCCTTCTAATTGGTGTGTCTAAACCCTAGACCACTAATAGTTCTCTCTCATACTCCACCATACTCGCTCCGGCTTAAGGCGAAGCCCTGCGGGATATCCCCTCTACTTCCGGTACCACGCCGTTGTGCTGCCGGAATCGCGAGGAGAGTGCTACAACCTCCGCTGCTTGCTGGAACAAGGGAGAGGAAGGTCTTCGTCGAGTACCGAACGTGTGACCGACTGCGGGAGCGCTGCCGGAACGCAGCGCCGGAAGGATCGTCTACACGATCTTGAGATCGGGAAGAGTACGTGTAGCATCCCATTTGTCTAACAATTGTAATGCTACTTGGTCTAGTAATATAATGGCTACTTCCTACATATAATTGTTGCATCATCATGTTATCATGCTCATGTCATCATGCCACCTTGCATTTGGGCATCATACAAAAACCCTTTTTGTTTTGGTTCTTATCTCATATGCATTATTATTTGTATTTGCCTCTTGATATTGTATTTGGTTCTTGATATATTGTTAAATGCCCAAGTTGAGTTGGGGGCATATCTTTTATTGACTCCACCACCCTTTCTTTCACCACTTTACAATTCCACCATCCCATTATCCATGAGCTTGCAATTATTTTTCTTTTGGTGTTTAATCAAGCTCATGAGAGATAGGGTGGGTCCAACTCTACAAGTCCTTTTGCTTGACCCTTACTCCAACTTTGGAGGATGCAAATAAATAAATGCCATGAAATATTATTTTGTAGTCACAAGATAAAATCTAGCTTTTAATGCATTTGCATGGGCCATGCAACCCTCACCAACTTTGGTCATCTTTGGATTTATTTGAAGTTTGAGTGGTTCATCTCTATCTCTATCCTTTCTTTTAGGCTTGATATATTTTTGATCTTGCTTAGACCTCATCCCCATCTCTATCTACCCCATCACCACCTTTTCTTCTTCTCTCTCTTTGGCTATCTTGTTTGAGCTTGTGTGATCATGCTTGATCTAGTCAAGTGAACCAATCCATCTCTCTCTCTCTCTCTCTCTCTCTCTCTCTCTCTTACCCTCTAGCTAAGATCCTACCCTATCACCATACCCCATCTAACCCTAAAACCCTACCCCCTCTTTAAACCATCCCCCATCCATGCATGACCATGTGGGCATGCCCAAACCCTAAACCTCCCCTCTCTCTTTACATCTCAAAACCCTAGCCACCCTTCCCCTAGGCCGAGCCCACTTGTCCTTCTCCCTCTCCTCTCTCTACCATGCTACCCCAACCCTGGTTCCAACCTAACCGAGGCTACCTACCCGAGCCCCCTCTAACCCTAGCTCCCACCCGAGCGCCACCTCTCCTCTATCTTGCTCTCTCTCTCTGCCTGGCCTGCCCCACCCCGAGCTCCCTCTTGCCTGGCCCACCTGGCAGCCTCCAGCCGAGCCTCCCCACCGTCCTTGCACCACCTCCCTGGCCCCATGCCGAGCACGTGAGGGAGAAGGTGAAAAAGGTGGCCGACGCCACCTTCCCCTCCCTCACGCCATCCCCACCTCACCCCGTCCTTATCTACCTCCCTCCCAACCCTCTAGCTTCTCCCAGATCTCCCCAGAGGCCCTGCCTCGCCTCCCCCCTTCTCCCTCTTTCTCCACCGCCACCATCCACCGACGACGTCCACCGTCGGCCTCCACCTCCCCTAGCCACACCAGCCGGAGGCGTGGCGTTTCAAGCTGTCGGGGAAGACCACGAGGAACCCCTGCTTCGCCCTGGACACGCCAACGCGGAGGAGAAGGCCCAGGAGCGCTGGACACCGACGCAAGCCGACGCAAACCCTAGCTTTGCCGGTGCCAGCCTCGCCGACGATCGTGACCTCCCCGAGCCTCGTCGACCACACCAACGGCCCCGCGGTGAGTCCCCGAGTCTCCTAGACATGCCCCTGCCCTGCCTCGTTTCTTGTCGGCGACGAGCGTTCCGTCGAGCACACTCTGTGCACCGGCGGCCGCGCGCGTCCGCTCGCTCCTGCACAGTCTAGGGCTTTATCTAGTCCGCGCCCGCCCTCCAGACACCAACCTCACACCAGCGCAGTGGCTCTGCCCCTCTGCGCGTGCTACCCACGTCGCGGGTTCGATTCCCCTCCTCGCTGCGCCGCACACCGCGCGCGCCAGACGGTGGGGGAAGATCCACAGGGTGCGGCGTCTGTTTTGCAAGAAACCCCCCCACTTTTTCGTTTGCGCAGCCGCGACCCTCAGGCCCCACCTGTCTGTGCCTCTGCCTTTTTGCAAAAAGGCTCCCGACAAACGTCTCAATCAACCCGCGGTCCCTTAACCACCCTCCTGTCAGCCTCCGCCGCTTCCCCGCTGGCACGTGGGCCCGCGAGCCACTGACCCCACTCGTCAGCCTCGGTGGCTGGCAGCAGCCGCAGTATAAAAGGTTCTCGGTGCGCGTGTGGCCTGAGCCAGCTCTGGCCCCACCCGTCATTGGGCGTGGCTGGGTCTGTCTGGGTGACAATAGGTTTTTTGCATATCTGTTCAAAATTTAAACTATTCAAATTAGTTTAAAATTCAAATTTCAATTCTGTTTTAAAATAACTTTTAAATTATAAATCCAAATTCAACAAATAATATATGATTTTGAATCAGAAAAATGTGAGGGATTCAAATATGCTATCCACAATTTCAATTGAGCACTTTATTTTCCAAGTTGAATATAAAAACATAAAATGCCCTTTTCCTTATTTATTTAATAACTTTTGTTTTATAACTCCGAATTTAACAAATGATATGTCTAAAATGATCAGCTCGACGAGACCTTTCTGTTTAGGCTATCCATAACTTAAATTGCAGCATGCATCATATAAATATATAGTATACAGCAACTAAAATGACAATAAAATGTGACCAAAACTCAATAAAAATGTTATTCCTTGTATTCTACACCTCACCCATGCCATGCTACATTATTGCCATGCAACGCGCGCTACAATCTAGTAGATAGATCTTGGCTTGTTTGTTTGTATGTGATAGAAATTTTTTGTTTTCCATGCTACGAAACCCTACAGTACTACACTAAGATAGTAGCAGCACCTATTTACATTACCCTTAAGACTATCTTTAGAAGATCCGAACTATTCTGCCTTTGGCATGATAGGTTAGGCCACCCCGGTCTTAGGATGATGAGAAATATAATTAACAACTCGAATGGTCATAATGTTAATGTGAAAAATTTCCCGAATCCCGATGATTTCGTGTGCTCCGCATGCGCTACGGGGAAATTGATCATTAGACCGTCCCCCCTAAAGGTGAAGGATGAACTCCCCGCGTTCTTGGAACGTATTCAAGGGGATATATGTGGTCCAATTCAGCCCCTCTCAGGGCCGTTTCGGTACTTCATGGTGCTCATCAATGCTTCCTCTAAATGGTCCAATGTTTGCCTGCTGTCAACAAGGAACCATGCTTTTGCAAAGTTGATCTCCCAGATCATACAAATAAGGAATAAATTCCCTGATTATCGTTTAAAGTCTATTCGAATGGACAATGCCGGAGAATTTACTTCAAAGGCATTCGATGATTATTGCATGGCAACTGGAATCAAACTTGATCACTCCGTACCGCATGTCCACACTCAAAATGGACTTGCGGAGGCATTGATTAAAAGGATTAAATTCATTGCCAGACCACTCCTTCAGGGTTGTAATTTACCAACTACATGTTGGGGACACGCGGTGTTACACGACGCTAATCTCATCAACTTTCGACCATCGGCCTACAACATCCACTCTCCCATCCAACTTGCGCAAGGGTCGGCACCGAAAATTTCCCACCTCCGTAGGTTCGGCTGCCAGGTATATGTACCTATACCACCACCCCAGCGATCAGCAATGGGACCGCTCCGTAAGTCGGGGATATACGTTGATTATGAGACTGTGTCCATAATCAGGTTCTTGGACCCCTTGACAGGAGACTGTCACACGACCCGTTTTGCTGACTGCATTTTTGACGAGGATCTTTTTCCGACTTTGGGGGGAGGTAATCAACCCCTGGATGACAAAAGTCGAGAAATCACGTGGAAAGCTACGGGGATCCACGCTCATGACCCGCGCACTGTTGAGACTAATAGAGAACTCCAAAAGATACTAGATTTGCACTCCCTAGCGAATCAACTGCCCGATCATTTTAGTGATTTAAAGACTGTGACAAAGTCGCATGTGCATGCACGCAATGCACCAGAAAGGGTTGAAATACCAAAGAAAAATGATGGTATACCCGCTCCTGCTCCAAGGCCTAAGAGGACGCGGATTCCGGTTTCTCAAATCCCAAGTACCAGGGGACGCCCGAACAAAAAGGATAAGAGAGATTTATTACAGTCTGCCCCTGTTGAGGGGAGCCAGTTGAGACCTGGCACGAGTGCGGATATTTCAGTGCACGAAATTCTGGACTTGAACTTTCCTATATCGGAAATACCCAGCGAAGTTGTATGCGCACACATCGGAGCGGGAAAGCTAAAGGACCTAGCTCCTGGATTGGGAAATCCGGTGGAGCAAGAGGATGTGCCTGATGCACTCCATGACGAAATGGCCATTAACTATGTTAATTCGGGCGAGTCATACAACCGAGCCATGGCAAATGTCGACGTTAATTTTGCCAAGAAAATTGCCTCAATCATAGATCTTGACCCTGAGCCTAACATGCTCGCTGATTGCAAGAAAAAGTCGGATTGGAAAGATTGGCAGAAGGCAATTACCGCTGAATTATTATCGTTAAACAAAAGAGAGGTATTTGGACCTTTTTGTCTAACTCCTCCCCACATTCGTCCTGTTGGCCATAAGTGGGTTTTTGTTCGAAAGAGAAACGAGAATAATGAAGTAGTAAGGTACAAAGCAAGGCTCGTTGCTCAAGGTTTCACTCAGCGACCAGGTGTCGACTTTGAGGAAACTTACTCCCCAGTCATGGATGGAATAACCTTTAGATACTTGATCTCAATGGCAGTAAACATGGACTTAAAAATGAAACTAATGGATGTTGTCACCTCTTACCTATATGGTAACTTGGATTCGGACATATACATGAAAGTACCAGAAGGTATCCCTGTCCCGAACCATGATAGAGCAAACAGGAGCTTATACAGTGTTCAGCTTAAGAAGTCATTGTATGGACTAAAACAGTCAGGTAGGATGTGGTATAATCGTTTAAGCGATTTCCTTCATCAGAAGGGCTACGCGAGCAATAAATATTGCCCATGTGTTTTTATACGGAGATCCCAGGATGGTTTCTGTATTATCTCGGTGTACGTGGATGACTTAAATATAATCGCTACACCTGACGATATTGAGGAAGCGAGTTCCTACCTGATGTCGGAATTCGAGATGAAAGACTTAGGCAAAACCAAGTTCTGCCTCAGTCTGCAACTTGAGCATTCCTCTGCTGGGATTCTAGTTCACCAGTCGGCCTACACCCAGAAGGTGTTGGAACGATTTGGGTTTGAAAAGCATATCCTTCTAAGACCCCAATGGTCGGAAGATCTTTGCAGCAAGACAAGGACCCGTTCAGGCCTAAAGAAGAGGGAGAGGAAATTCTGGGACCGGAATTCCCCTACTTAAGTGCAGTTGGCGCACTTATGTACCTCGCAAATTGTACACGGCCGGATATTGCATTCGCCGTCAATTTGCTTGCAAGGTACAGTTCTGAGCCTACCAAGAGACATTGGAAAGGCGTTAAGGACATCTTTAGATACATAAGGGACAAAGGACCTTGGCTTGTTTTACCAAAAGAACCAAGACCTATCTTTTGTAGGCTATGCAGATGCTGGGTACCTTTCGGACCCGCACACATCCAAGTCGCAGACTGGATATGTTTTCCTTTGTGGTGGAATAGCTATTTCCTGGAAATCGTCTAAGCAAACTCTTGTGTCAATTTCGACGAACCACTCGGAAATCATAGCATTATATGAAGCATCACGAGAATATGTATGGCTTCGACGAGTAGTCAGTCACATCCAGATGTCATGTGGACTGAACACCGTACAAACCCCAACAATTATCTATGAAGATAATGCCGCTTGTGTTGCACAAGTGCAGACGGGTTACGTGAAGAGCAATCTCACAAAGCATATAAACCCCAAGTTCTTCTATGCACATGAGTTGCAAAAGATAAACGAAGTGAAAGTCTTGCATACTAAGTCGTGTGAAAATCTCGCTGATTTGTTCACTAAATCATTGCCAGCGTCTTCTTTCGAGAGATGTGTCCGAGGGATCGGCATGATGAGACTTAGGGAGATGCAAGGTTCAGGGGGAGAATCTTCACAAACTCATGCTAAAATCTTGATCCCGATGATTGAGTATTTAACTTTGTAGTTAGGTGAATTGTACTATTTTTCCCTTAGTGAGTTTTATGAAGTTTCTCACTTGAGGTTTTTAATGAGGCAATTCGTGCAACATAGCAAGAAGTATACTGTGTGCATTTCTTCATATTTTTTCCACTGGGTTTTTAGTTTTAAGCCATGGTTATACAGATAAGATACCCAGGGGGAGTGTTGGGAAACTGGGCCGGTAGAGGCCCACTCGGTGTGGCCTCTACCAGGCTAGGGTTGGCCCATGTGGGTATCGTATCCCCCTTTAGCCTATAAATAGAGGAACAATCTGTGTACGGAAGTTTACCGAAAGAGTTTTAATAAAGTTCCTTTTTTGTTCCCTGTGTCATCTACTTGTGTACTGTGTGTGCCTTCTAGTAATCTTCTTCTCCGGTGTGGATGTTCCAACATTTCGCTCCCGTTTTGTCCGTCGCCCCGGTCTCCCCTTAGTCCAACTCCCCCACCCGTCGGTTCCCCTGTTCCGAAAATCACGCCCCCAGAAAACCGCATCACGGAAACCGTCCCCCATCCACCGCATCGCCTCCCTGTCTACCGCAGCAAAGGTCCTCCTCCATCTCAAGCAATGCCTGCTACCTCGAAATCTCCACATCGGTTCCAGATGGTTCGCCTGCATAGAGATTCGCCTCACCATCCTGCATAGTTGCGATTCATGTCCACAGCGCCGCCGGCGTGCCGCCCTGAAGCCACCCTGCTACCTCGTCGGCCCACGTGCGCACACACACCTGCTTCCACGCAACGGGCTGCACCACGACGCCGCCATACTTATCCCTGCCGGAAACAGAGATCCACTACCCATGCCGGAGCACCACTTCACCGGGAGCCCGGGATAAGGCAGAAAGGATCCAGCGATGGTGAACTAGATGAGGGGCATTCAGTCCGTCTCTCGCCACTGTGACTAACACAGGACCTGGGATGGCAGTGGTGTTCTATCAACGAAGAAACTCATGCCCTCCAACTCTCAGGTTTGGTATCCCTCTACCTTAATTCCAAGGTTTCCTATTTAGATGAATTGCATGAGTTCCTACTTGGATGGTTCGAGTGTTGGACTCTTTGATGTGCTCAGCTTAATATTCCAGGATTCCCGTGATATATCCCCTGGTGATGCCCTCCTCTCCACGCACTGCAATACCCGCTCTCTCGACACACACCCGATCGTAGGAACGCG
This sequence comes from Avena sativa, assembly GCA_916181665.1. Classification (NCBI taxonomy): domain Eukaryota; kingdom Viridiplantae; phylum Streptophyta; class Magnoliopsida; order Poales; family Poaceae; genus Avena; species Avena sativa. Next base: position 175,680,879 of record OV702284.1, on the reverse strand, counting down.
TTGATGGGATGCTGCCGCTGCATTCTAACTCATCCCTGGATAGTACTCCATGAATTGCGCCATCAGGTCCTCGCCGAGTTTACCTCGAGCTCCGGACCAGACGCCGCTTCAGCTCATGAATGTGCCTCTCCTGTCCGTGTTTGGTCCTTCAGGTTTTTCTCATCTACATGTTTTGAATGTTTGGTCCCAGTTTTACACACCCCATTATCCATACATTAGTTTCGAGCAACCTTCTACGACAGCACGTCAAAATCAAGGCTTCTATTTGTAAGAGGCATGGTTGAGAATTTTGATGAAGCATCGGAAGACCACTGTAGTTGAGAATTTTGATGCAAGTGTTTACATGTCAGTATCAAATAGGATAACCAACGACCATCGGGTTTGCATTTGTTGCTAGAACCATGTATGACCTAGAACTTCTGATTTGAAACAAGGAGTTGCCAAAATTCAGTATTTCGATTAAGTACACACATCAGGATTTTTAAAGATGTGCTATTCACTGATTGTAACCTTCTCTTATCAGGAAATCTCTTCTGGAAGTTTTGGGGAACTTACTCAAGACAAAAGGCAAGAAAATCGATAACTTCTAAATTCGCAGAAGATATTTCCATCTTATACTGGGACACAATGAGTGCAATCAGGCAAGAATGGTTTCTCATACACTGAAGACTATCATCACCAAGGTTGTTGTACAGTGTCACTATAGCATAAAAGACGTGAGTGAATTTTTTCTCACTATGCATTACATCGTTTACCCCCTTCCAGTACTGTTTACGTCAAACAGCTCGCGCAACGTGATGAGGATCATACTGTTTTGGAGCGTTTTATATCTAGAAAAATTCAGAATTATAGCTTGCTTCTTCATAAACCGTTCCTACTCCTTGTCCACCTCCTAGAGTTATTTCTTTTATTTTCTACCTCTTGCAAAATCCTCTTTGCTTCTTCATTTAGGATCAAGCTGAGTGAATAATATTTGAGATCCGAGACACATGTTTCAGGTTATCAACTTGACAGATGGTATGTAGTCCTCCGAGTTTCATGTTTTTATAATTATTTTGGCCATTTCAGAAATTTTTGTTTCCTTGAACTTCCTTCTGCATCGATAAAGATGTTTGTTGGATATCAGATCATATAGAGAGTCGTGTATCCTTTTATCATATGGAGAGTCATGTATCCTTTTTTTCACTGTATCCAGTTATTATTTGCCTCGTGTTGTGTTTCACAGGTAGGCACATGTATTTTTCTTTCTAAAATTTGCAAAGTTACTTTGTCCGTGTTACTTCTTCTAAATCCATGTGTTCCTGGGTTACAATCTTTGTGCCAACATGTTGTTCCAAAGTTTCTGGTTCTGTAACACAATAGTTATTGATGTCAACACTCGGTCTTAATACTACATGGTGCTAGCATCATAATAAGTGAACTATTGTGTGGATCCGAAGACGAGCTACATCACACCATATGATGCTCCTTATAGCACGGCACTTTTCATGAAAAGTAATTGTTGCAGTCTTTTGAAATTGGCAAAGTATCCATATCATGTCTCAGTTGAACTGTATAAAATAGTCTTCTGCAGAGTATACACTTTTTAAGAGATTTCAATGGGAGAACTACAGGACAAAGGAGAGTAGAAGGCAGGTACTCAAAACTTTATAGCAAGAAACTATGTTTTTCCTATTAGGATGTTGTTCCATTAAGAAGTGTTTGTAATAATTCGATCACAAAACATGCAATGTACATATTTCATGTAGCCTCCTTGAAATGAGAATCCAAAGTGATAATTATTGAGAGTCAGTTAGCAGTCAAAACAGAGGATCAAAATTAGGAAGCATAAAATCATGCAATGTAATCCTCTCATCGTGATTTTATATGCCTATGTGCATGTTGTGTATGACCATTTGATTGAAATCATGCATGTTGCGCTTGATGCATTTGATAAAATAGAACAACTAATGCATATATATCCATGAATTTATATAAAAGGATAGAGGATGGCCATAGTTCATACTTTCAGGGTTACTAATTTTGTCCTTCTCTGGTATCAGGAAAGCTGTTTCAGTTCTTTATTTATCCAATGTTGGCCAACGCGTCATGGACATTAACTTATCGCATTGGCCGTTTGTTTGGATAGTGGTTTAGAAGAGATTTTCGGTCCTGTTGTGTTGATAGTTGTTGATTTGCAAGGACAGTGGAAATACCATTGCAAAGCTCTCTTCTTACCAGCGTTTAAGGATTTTCATGTGGTGTATGGGAGTTAGAGATATAAATATGTGGCCTCTCTATGTCTTGAGAAGTGAACTGTCTGGAAATCTGCAGTTACCATGATGAAGCGCCCATCTTTGGATTGCTTTCAGTGATATTTTTGACCTTGACACTCGTCCTGTTGCTGAAGTACGTCATAATTGTCCTGGCTGCTGATGGTAATGGAGAGGTGGATACATTCTCGAAAGAAAAAAAATAGGCGAATAACAATCTATAACATCTGAAGTTCTATAATAATATTGTAACACAAGTATTAATTCTTTTTCTCTTTGTCGCCGCGTAGGATGAGCCGATGTGCGACGAGGAGGGGATAGAGACGCTGGCTACGGTTGAGAAGCTGGCGCGTGGGATGTAGAACGCTGGCGAGGAGCTCTGCCACACGCCTCACCGATTTCAAAGGTAAACTGTTCTGGCTCACACATGTTTTTTACATATAGTTGCATTTCCCTGAAGAGTTTGATCTTTGGAGAAGTTACTTCGTGTTTTGAAGACAGCTCTCAATTGTTTTGCAATGCACATGTATGTATATTTGAAAACTGAAAATGTCATCTACTCATTCATGACAAAAAAGGATATGCTTGTGGAACTATATGTTATATTTCTCTCTATGTAGTAGGGGTACCGTAGCTTCTGTATTATGTTTTTCAAGTTTAAGTAACACGAGAAGGTTGCTTGCTCACTAAATTTTTGGCTTATATATAACGAAGGAACTTAGTATATTCATCATAATTCTCGCCTCATTGCTATATGGTGTTCTGATTATGGTATGTGCTTTGCTATGATTTGCTGATGCTTACAGATGAAGAGGTGAAAGGAGTGGCCCCGGATCGGGAGGAACTCAAGTGAGAAACAATGTGAGCAAGGACCCCCTCTTGTCCTCTCGGAAATTATTAAACTTTTATGCCTAAAATGCATCGTATTTATCTGATATTTGTGATATCATGTGCCATACAAAGGTCAGAATCAGACGCACAGGGCCAGGAGAAAGTAGCTTCCCGTAGATGCATCAACAAATCACAGGTAGCTTATTGTTTTCGTTTGTATTATCAAGAGAAGAGTTTTTACTTTTCAGACATTTGCTCAGTGAATATGTGTACGGTTTGCATGGGTGTGTGAATAAGTACTAATGAGGAGAAAAAAATGAATCTTGTTACGTTAGGACGAGAAATAAGTCTACAAATTAATGCCTGTAAAGTAATGCTATTTTTTGCTTGCTTGAGAAATACTTGGTAAAACGACTCTGGTTCGAGGTTTCTAATAAAGCTGGGCCTGATGGCCTCATTTCTGAAAACATGTTCTTAGCAGGATTCCGAAGGAGAAGATCTCCCACTGTGGTGAATGACACTTGATTTTCTCATGGAAAAAATTCCCAAATGTAGCTATTCTCGAGCTGCGGTGCCAATCCTGCCGCCGCATGCCATTTCTCTCGATGAATCTGCCATGCCATGCCCATCCTATGTTGATATGGTTAATTATCTGCAATTTGGTCAGACTTTACAGTGGTTGAAACCTTTGTTGAGCTACATCTTTCATACTTAACAGTGACATGAGGTTTCTTCTCTCCTAGCCACATAATTCATGTACGTAACTGTATTTAACTGTTCAGGATTTTAGTGGACTGATTTGGAACTAAAAGGCTTCCAAAGGACATCATAAAGCTAAATTTGTAGTCCTTGATTGATGCAAAACTAAATTCACATTTGCACTCTTCCACCTAAACAAGGGTACACCTTCTACAGGTCCACTGGTTTGAATCTTGACGACTAAATCGTTGATTTGAACAATCTCTATGCTTCAAAGTCCTGTGGTGGAAGAGGTAAAATGGCAGCTTTTATTGGCTTAAGTGAGATGATATTTGCATTTTTCTCATAGATATTTTTTTACCCTGCTTCACTCTAATCCATCTTTTCTGCTTGCATATGTACAACCATACACCTTGGTTGTGGTAACAGTACAAAGAAAATGAGGATAACGTATGTGGATAAATGCAAGAGCTATGTTTTTTGTCTGGGTGCATTTTTCTTAATAGGAGGGTTCTACCGACAATGCTTGGTTTTATTTTCATTATAGTTACTACTATATTTTGGATGCGCCGCTTTTTGCAAGCGATCATTAAAAATGAAGGCAATTGTATGTGCTGCAGCCGTAGGGTTCATCTTTTTTAGGTGTATATCTCTGATTTTCTGAAAGTTTACTACTATTTTTTCTTGTTCTTCTTGGCCATGCTATGGCAAAGTAAGGTTGTACACATATCAACGAGTCATGTGCGTAAAAGACGTGTTTCAAATGTATTTATCTGTTTAAACCGCGTGGCACATTATAAGGGTGCTTTTGAAATGTTAAGCAAGCAAGGTTTTAGTAGGCTATGTCATTGATTTGTATATGCTCATGGAGAAAAAACCTGTGGACTCATAGTGAAGTATTTGGGCGTTACTAGATGGTTACTGAAGATGACAATGGTTCAAGCTTGAGTAATTGTGCACATGTAATATATAAAATTTGGCATAATTAGAGGTGTAAGTTTTATTTGTGATGTTGCATTTTATGTTTATTTCCCGTTGCAATGCACGAACATGTTTCCTAGTGTATAAAAACAAAGGATTAGAAGGCATGCGGATGCTGCCACGACACAGTGCTGGTTTTGGATCCGAGGTGATAACGTTGCAGAACCAATTTGCGGTAGCTTCCACAAGCGGACACTAGAAGTGCATGCATAGTTGATAGCATTTCGGGTCCAACTTGCTCCAGATGTGTGTAATCTTGGAAAGTGAGCCTAGCCTAAGTGGTTTGGAAAGTGGATGTACAAATTCGACACCTGAGTTTAAATCCTCACGAAAGCGAATTAAGTTTCATATTTATACTTGAGGACCATGATCTCCTGGTACTTATGCAATTTATTTTGAGGACCAGGCTTGGTGTTAACCAAGTTTAAAAATCCTGATACTCATGCTTAATGGTTATGTGCATCTCTAGTTGGTGCAGAGGCCGGGGAAGTGAAATCCTCCCTCCATTTTAGACGACTTAGAAAAAACACACAAAAAAATCTGAGAGCTCCCGTACCCCTCCTCCTCCCGTACCCGTGCTGCGGCGCCGCGCCGGGTGGCCTTCCCTCCCCGCCGTCGAGCCCTCCCTCCCGTGTCCTCTCCTTCCCGTCGCCGTCGTCCGGTTCGTCGCCAGGAAAAGACCTGGGGGCGTGGCGGTGGCGGCGAGGTCTTTGATCGTGATCTGACGGAAGGCGGCGGCGTCCGTCTCGGCTGGTTTGGCGGTGGTGGCGGCTGGTTTGGTTGGTTTTGCGGAATTCGGCGTAGTAGTTGAAGTAACGTAGTTTGAGTTGGAGTAGTCGAGGTAGGTGACACGCCTTGTCGAGCTTGCCAAACTCGGGAGCATGCCAAGGACGAAGGCACGCGTTGATGTTGCCAATATCGGACGTGCAAAGACAGGGACCATCACGAGCCATGTGAGCCAGAGCCGGAGGGAGCAGCAGAGAAATTCTCCGTGAACGGTCGTTGCGTAGAAGTTGTCCGCCGATTTATTGGAGTAGATGAAGTAGTTGCAAGAAGAAAATAAATTTAGTGCAAAATAAAAATTAGACTGCGACTCTGGCGGCGAGGTCGTGGTGGACGAAGACAACGAGATAGATGTTGATGACGATTGAATTGTTGCGGTAGTCGATTTCGGGGATTAGACCCGTATTTTCCGCTTGTATGAGCGCGACGTCGCTCGTGAAGAAGAACTTTTTGTTGGCGTTGACGTTGACCATGATTGGTGGTGGCGGCGACGATGCGACGATGTTGTTGGTGTAGATGTGAAAGGATAGAGATGTCGCCTAGAGGGGGGGTGAATAGGCAATTTTAAAACTATTACGGTTTTGGCTTGATAGAATGCGGAATTAAACTAACGTTTATTTTACAAGCACAAAACCTAAATACACTAGGATCAACTAAGTGCACCAACAACAAATTAAGCTAAGCAAGATAGCACAAGATAAATATACCACACGTGATAAGCAAGATATAAGTACTTCAAGCTCGATGGCTATCACAAGGAAAGGAAGCTCGGATATAGAGATAACCGAGGCACGCGGAGATGAATATGTATTCCCGTGTTCACCACCTTTGGGAAGGGGGCTACGTCACGTTGGAGAGATGTGAGGTTCCACGAAGGATTCCTCACGCGCCACAAAGGCTCACCTTCTTCTCCGACTCTATCCCACGAAGGAATAGGCCCTTTCCTTATGGCTAGCTTTTCCCCCACTCCGGAGATGGCAAGCTCCACAACCACTTTACAAGCTCCATGAAGGAGAATCCCTGGTCTCTTCACAATCTTCCACGAAGAGAACACCGCGGTACCAACCGCCAAGCCAACTAGGAGGTCACCCTCCAAGAGTAACAAGCTCACGGTCTCTCACTCGAACAAATCGTAATGGAGAGCTAAACACTTATGCAAGAATGCAAAGCAAGACCACCAAGGGTGCTCAAATCCTTCACTCTCAAATCCCACCAAAGCAACAAGTGCTAGGGAGGAATTAGAGAGGAAGAACAATGGTGGAAGTCAACCAATGACTCCAAGATCTAGATCCAATGGGTTCTCCTCACTTAGAGGAGGAATTGATTGGTGGGGATTGTAGATTTAGATCTCCTCTTCCAAAGCCCTCAAAAAGATGCAAGAATCATAGGAGGGAAGGGGGAGGAAGCAAGCTCAAGAGGTTCAACAATGGAGGTCAATTTCGTGGTCAAGAACACCCTAAAATGTTGGGGGAAGAACCCCCTTTTATAGTGGAAAGCAAATATGGCCGTTGGAAGAAATCTGTGCGAACTCGGTTGAAAGTTCGGTTGGACCGGCTCCAGAACCGGACGGTCCGGTTCCTGGACCGGAAAACCGAACTTAAAACCGGAATTAGGGTCAGTACACAGTCTCGGTATAGAAAAACCGAAAATCCCGGTTTCAGATCCGGTTTTCCGGTCCTAACACCGGACCACCCGGTCTGGGAGCCGGTTGAACCGAATCCACAACCGGGATGAACTAGGCTTCACGAAAAACGCAATAACTTTTGCATCCGGACTCCGATTTCGATGATCTTGGGCTTGTTTTGACGAGGACAACAAGCTTTACAAGACTGTGCAGAGAAACATCATAGCCCAACAAAGGAGGATAGAACCAAATGAAGAAATGTAAGAAGCCTCCCTAAATAAGAACCGATAAAACCTTCAAATTCGAAAACGCCATAGAAGATGCATACGAATTCCGTTTTCGATGAACTTGGGCGTGTTGAAGAGCTAGCAACAATCTCAAGAACCTCACATGGAGAAACACCAAGAAGCAACAAAATAGGAAGATGCAAAGTATGCAAAGGATTGAGCTCCCTATGACGATGTTATCAAGTTACACAACCTAAAGCCCCTCTTGATAGTGCGACTATCTATCCTATAACCCGGTCTCCCAACAACCACCCTGAGACCGGTAAAAGGAAAACCTAGCAAGGCCATACCTTTACCTTACGCAAACCTCTTGATGTTGATGACAATGCTTCAAGCTCCACCCAAGCCGGAATGCAACACTTGATCATTGTTGCTTCGTGAAGACTCCTAATTTGCTCCCCATACACCAATATGGGATAGCTTCATTAATACATGTCTTCACATGTCCATTATCACCAATATGGACGGCAAGCTTCAAGCAAATGATCTTATCGAGATTCTTATCTTGAACTTGCCTTTCTCAACCTTGATGACGATCACCACTTGATCCTCTCATGGGCTATATAATATCTTCATTTTTGAAGCATGCCCATGGAAAGATACCTGTCCATATAGAAAACGCAAAGGCAAATATATAATGGATTAGTTCATGATGCATAATTGACAAGGCTTACCATACCACAATACCATGTGGTACATTCTTTATGCTTCATGTGTTGACCAACTTGAAATCACTCTTCACTCTTTGTATTGGTCAACCAAGTATCTTCTCGTGCTCCATGTTAATATCTTGAGGTACATAAGGAACTCTTCATTTGATTACATTCTCTAAATCTTAGTCAACCATAGCTCAACTAATGAGGATATCATGACACCGACTTAGAGCCATATCTTGAATTCTTCTATTGAGATCACACTCTCAAGATCTTGATCATATCATATTCTTCTCTTCAACTCGATGATTTTGATGCCAATACTCAAGGTATATCTTTATCTTCATGGCATCCATACTTGAATCCAACACATGGACTACAAGCATGACCTATGGAATATACCTTCATATAACTCATTGAAAACATTAGTCCATAGGGATTGTCATTAATCACCAAAACCACACATAGGGGCAATTACCCTTTCAATCTCCCCCATTTTGGTAATTGATGACAATCACAACAAGAGGGTTTAGATAATGAATATTAGAAACAAGTACACAGCTTATCTGAGAATAAGTTGTATACAAGAGGTTGTATTTGATATGGTTAATTAACATAAAGATACTAGCCCATATCAAAACTGATTCTAATCACATAAACTACAACTAATGCATGAGATGTGAGTAGAACCAACATATATAGAGCAAACCGCCCACAATATATGCACGTGTGATGATCTTGAATTTCATTGCATACATTGTTAAGCATAACCTTTGGGAGAGTTTCCACTATATATACAACCATGCAAAACATAATAAAGATGAAATGCATGAAAGGCAAACACTTAAGAACAAACCAATCTTAAGTAGAAAACCATTTCCCTTAAAACCCTCTAAAATTCTCCCCCATTGACAACAAGTGCCAAAATGGATAACAAGGTTAGAATGACAATATAGTATGAGTTCCTACACATGGTGTGCATTACTCGTAATATGAGTGAAATCACATGCACATACCCAATGACGAACACTTGGAGGAAATCAAACTATATTGAGGATCAAGGATTGCTAAAAGGATAACAAGGTGAAGGAACTTCAACGGATGAAGCAAGCAATCAAAAGATCCAAATAATCAAATGGACAAATAGTGCTCTAAGTGAAATAAGGAAGCTCCCCAAGGTTCGTGCATAAATTAGTTGTTTCATTTGAATACAATATGCACAAACATGGAATCCTCACTCCCTCTATATTATTTAGAACACAACCAAGATACAGGGATTAGATATAAACCAATACACTTGTCAAGACAAGCTTAAGTCCAAGAGAAACCAAATATAAGATATGAGTGCATGAATATGAAATAAAAGTAAATCAAGAACTCATAAATCAATACCATATCAAAACCATTAAAAATCAAGAGGATAAGAGTGATGGTCAGAAAAAAGCGAGCATATCAAGGGGAGAGATTAACACTCTCGTGTATATAAGTTTCTAAGGGGAAAACATGAGAATAATCCACAAAGAAACATCCACACATAAGAGGTTAATAAAAAGAATACATGATATCCAAGCGAAAGTCATGAGATATACCAAAAAGTATACTTTGCTTAAGTGCATATATAGCCCATGGCTCTATTTTATCTTATGGTATATCAATGAACTTCACCAAAGAATAAACAAAAAAAATCTCAAAACCATCACAACTAACACTAAGGGAATTAATGCTAGTTGGGATACTTTGAGAAAGGCAACAAGTATCAAAAGGAATGATTCAATGCAATTCCAACAATATTGCACATGAGAGTACCTTGAGGAGTTGATATGCAATAAATTGCTAGAAGGAATATTTGGAATTGGTGAATCATGAACATGATTTTATATACTCCCCAGTATATGCATCATCTCAAATTACTCACATAAGCAATAAGGATACATAAGTCTTTCAAAGATAATTGCAAGAATCGAACATTTACAACCAAATAAATTCATGCCAAGATGCAACCTACAAGATATTGGATGGAAGAATAGTATGCATGAATAAGATACTTGTTACCAAGATAGCAATGGTATGATGTAGTAGATAAGAATTTTTGGATCATCCTAGCTTGGCTCCAGTTATCATGTGGTGACAACTTTCTTTATAGACGAGACAAGCATCCATTGCATCTTCAATGTACCTAAAACAACATTCAAGTACATCTTGGTCCCCAAACTTATTGGGTCCAAAGTGGTTAGAATAACCACAACACATAGGATACACTCCATAACAATATGTGCATATTTAGAGATGAAATTTGAATTTCATGCACATCTTAGCCGTTTAAGGATTTGATGGAGTATACCCTATATATTGGATCAAAGAAAGCAAAACATGACATAAGATATACATTTATTAAACATGCATGCGCGAGAATTTCAAGATCCAACGAAGATATACTTTGGACAAATCACCAAAAATATTCAAGAAGGCATACAAGGTGTGACAAAACACATTTGTTGTCCAAACTATACCAAAGAATCAAATCAACACAAGATTTGTTCAACAAAGTTCAACGAATGAACCGAGCAAAAACTATTAAGCATGAAAGATGAATTAAAAACACAAATACTCAAATATTTATCTCATTCAAGAAAATAAAATAGAGAATAAAGAATGAGATAACAAACTCCCAAAAGAGCAAGGGTTTAACAAATAAACCAAACCCTTAACACTTTGCACAATGGCACAAGGTTCTGAAAAGAAAAGGTTTGTCTTCCACTAAAAAACATTTGATAATAATCAAAAACATCATCAAATATATGTTCAAAAGCCAAGGAAGACAATGGGAGCCACACATTTTTTTTGAAAGAAAGTAAGGCAATAAGAGGTTAACTCCAAAGTGAAGATGATCCACAAATGCTACCACATACAAGTATATCAATTGTCGAAGACAATGATTGTATTGGAATAGATTTTCGATGGTATATTGCACGGATATTAAAGATAAATCTTCACAATAAAAAGCATAAGATAGAAATAAAAATATTAAGCACTATGCAAAGATAGAGATTCTTGATAGCTTCAACTAGTCACACAATTATGCAAAACAATGATTAGAATAACTTGAAAAAAATGGTATCCCAAATAAGATATATAGATATGTATTTGAGAAAGACCGCACCAAGAATTTCTTACTCAAACAAAGACCAAAAAGACAAGCAATAAAAGCTTCTAACAAAAATAGGACCTTGTTGAGCCAACATGCCACCTAGAAACAAGATAATCAACAATATCAACTCTAAGTGGCACTACCTCATATGTTGTGAGACCCTGGCACATGGCTCAATAGGATTGATAGGAAACCCATACCAACAAGTTGCAACTTCTTTTCCGGAAGCTCATTCTAAAAGAACTCTAAGGTTAAGCGTGCTTGGCCTAGAGCAATTCTAGGATGGGTGACCGACCGGGAAGTGGGTAACCGGGTGCGCACGAGTGAGGACAAAGTGTGCAGAAAAGACTAGTGTTGGTCTGTGGGGCTAGTCTAGAGATCCTATTGAGCTGCCAGAAGTGACAGCCGTCGGTCCGGAGTGGCCGGGGGTGTTACAAATTGGTATCAGAGCCGACCCTCGCGGTTAAACGGGCGTGTGCGGGTCAGTGGCGGACATGTGGCACATGGCGCGTGTGGCCCGGAGTGGACACGGCATGGCACATGTGCCGGCACTGGACGCACAGACGTGTGCCAAGAGGGGACGTTCCTGGCTTGTGGTTGATCGACGAGGACGTCGATCTTCTAAGGGTGGGTGTATGTGAGACCCTGGCACATGGCTCAATAGGATTGATAGGAAACCCATACCAACAAGTTGCAACTTCTTTTTAGGAAGCTCATTCGAAAAGAACTCTAAGGTTAAGCGTGCTTGGCCTAGAGCAATTCTAGGATGGGTGACCGACCGGGAAGTGGGTAACCGGGTGCGCACGAGTGAGGACAAAGTGCGCAGAAAAGACTAGTGTTGGTCTGTGGGGCTAGTCTAGAGATCCTATTGAGCTGCCAGAAGTGACAGCCGTCGGTCCGGAGTGGCCGGGGGTGTTACATATGTTACATTTCCTAGGATTGTGATATGCAAAAGAAGCATATTACTCCCCCATAATGTGATATTCATTTTTTTATAAGAGGCAAAACAATCTCAACTAGAGATAATTAATGGACATTTAGAATTTGAATTTCTCATGAGTATGATACACCACATAGTGACTAGATAAGCTTGCAATATCAATACTAAGTGGTAGTACTCATGTACACATATTTTAAGGTTTGAGAGATGCGCGAGGCATGTCACTCCCCCAAAATGGTATGTTCCATTAACCACTCTAAAAGAGCCAAATAAGATATCATCAAGATGCATTAGAGACTCCAAATAAAACACACGAGTAAATGATGTGCCAATCACCTAGACATACTTGAATACACAAAATAATCAAGCATGAGGCACACCAAATACAAACACATACTTGGTACAAAACCAAAACATGTAAAGGGTCAAGTAACTTACAATATAAATGAGTTAAGTACAAGTTACCGCGAAGAGGCACATTGGATATAAGATAGGGAAATAATAATCCTTATAACTTGGCTTGTTCAAATATAATATACGAAGATCCCTTAATTCTTCAAGAGTTAGCCAAGTCTCCAATGCCCTCCATAAACACCTATTGATCAAGTTTGAGCTAGTTGGTACCCAACCAAGTTGGGTCCTAAGAGGTTAGTCACAATAGGCTTGGCAACCCAAATGGTTCTTTTCTTGACACCACTTTGAGTTCCAACAAACTTGGCAAACACATTGCCATCCTTATCCTTCCTAAGATAATAATCATCATCAACAATGATAGGGTTAGATAAGGTACCGTTTGAACATTAAGAGGCAAAGTGCCCCTTCACACGACATATGTAGCAACAAGTGCTCCCGTTTCTCTTCTTCATTGATTTATTGGCTTGGGGAGCATTATCTTGATTTTTCTTCGGAAGTGGCCTAACTTCAACTTGGGCTTGAACATGAACTTGTGGCCGCTTCCCTTGTTGCTTCTCACTCAAGTGTTTTTTCTTCAATGGACAAGATCTTACATGATGTCCTTCAACCTTGCACTTGAAGCAAATAATCTTGGCCGAATTCTTGACTTGGTTTTGGCCCTTCTTCTTGTTTATATTGGACTTGTTCTTGTTATTGGAGTTGAATCCAAGTCCACTTTTATCATTAGGGGATTTTTGCACACTCAAGATATTATCGAGTGTGGATTTCCCTTCATGACTCTTTTCCAAGTCATTCCTCAAGGAAGTGACTTGAGCCTTGAGCTCTTTGATTTCCTCTACATGGTTAGTATAAATACAAGTACTAGAGGAAGTAGAAGCTTCATTGTTAGAGCAACAAGGCAAAGAAATTAATCCAACACAAGGTTTATCAATAGTATGGCTAGATGAATTACTAGGACTAGCACATGGCAAAATATCATTTTGAGTAGAATTTATGCTAATGTCCAAAAGAGTCTCACAAGATGTTACCTTAGTAATACTTTCCTCATGAGCTAACTTTATCCCATCATAAGAGATTAGAAGATCATTATGAGAGCCCGAGAGCTTTTCGTGACTTTCTTCCAATTTCCTATACTTGTTAGTTAGCAACTCAAGTTGAGCCCTTAGCTCAACATTCTCCTTTAGGATAGATGCTTCACAAGAAGTAGAGTTAGTAGCACAAGCATCATTAATGGAATTTTCCTTTTCATGCTCATAAGATTCAATTTTTTGTGTGAGGAGACAATTAGTGTGCTTCTCCTCGGCAAGCTCTTGCTTAAGGAGATTGAATCTCCGACTCACATCATCAAGTTGGAAATCCAACTCCTCTATGGTTCCCGTTTGTTTAGTTATGGTGTCCATAACGTGTTTGAGACAAGTAACGACCTTATTATTACCACGAAGAGAGGTACACAAAAAAGTTAACTCAAGCAAGAGAGCACTAGTATCCTCATCAATGTCATCATCACTATCATCATTATCATTGCTATTATATTTACAAGATATATTGGGATCCAAAGTAGGAGATACCTTTGATCCTCTTGCCATAAGGCACATGTGAGCATGGGAGAATGAAGATGAGGATATTCTTGAATCTTCATTCATGATCATGTCTTGCTTCATAGAATGTTTGATTTCCTCTACATTGTTAGATAAACAACTAGAGGAAATAGAAGCATTTTGTTCATGGTAACAAGGCAAATCAAGCGTATCATCTACACTAGTACTCAGATAATTTCTAGATGATATACAAGGACTAGCAACACAAGGGGATATAGCATTATTGTTGCAAGAAGTGCTCAAGTCCAAAGAAGAAACATTGCAATGGGATAGAGATGAAGGATCATCATTAGCGAGCACAATATCAACATTGCAATTCCCAACACCACTCACCATATCTTTACCTTGTGTCTTGCCACACATTGGTGAAGTGGGTGAAGATGAGAACTCATCGCGGCCGGAGGTGGAAGCAACTTGGAGCTCTTCATGATGTGAAGGAAAAGAGATCTCCTCGGAGAAACCACCGACAATATTAGAAATGGAACCACCAAATATTTCTTTAAGCTTGGTCCACTTCTCATGAGACGACTTGCGCTTTACAATCGTCAAGAACAAATTAACTATGGGGCTCAAAGATAAAATAAGCTCATTAGATACTTGAGCTTCGAGATGTAAATTTTTCTCATCCTCTAAAGATAGATTTTGAGAATCCATAGGAGGATAAAAACCTACATCTAGAAATCGCTCAATATTTGGACACAAGGTCCGAAGATTACAAAGCAAGCAATTTCTCCACAAAGCATAATTTGTGCCATCAAAGATAATTGTGTCATTGTGCACTATACTACTAGCCGACATCTTTACACTCTAGGCTGTGAAGCCTAAACAAGGAGAGACCTTGCTCTGATACCAATTGAAAGGATAGAGATGTCGCCTAGAGGGGGGGGGGGTGAATAGGCATTACGGTTTTGGCTTGATAGAATGCGGAATTAAACTAACGTTTATTTTACAAGCACATAACCTAAATACACTAGGATCAACTAAGTGCACCAACAACAAATTAAGCTAAGCAAGATAGCACAAGATAAATATACCACAAGTGATAAGCAAGATATAAGTACTTCAAGCTCGATGGCTATCACAAGGAAAGTAAGCTCGGATATAGATATAACCGAGGCACGCGGAGACGAATATGTATTCCCGTGTTCACCACCTTTGGGAAGGGGGCTACGTCACGTTGGAGAGGTGTGAGGTTCCACGAAGGATTCCTCACGCGCCACAAAGGCTCACCTTCTTCTTCGACTCTATCCCACGAAGGAATAGGCCCTTTCCTTATGGCTAGCTTTTCCTCCACTCCGGATATGGCAAGCTCCACAACCACTTCACAAGCTCCACGAAGGAGAATCCCGGGTCTCTTCACAATCTTCCACGAAGAGAACACCGCGGTACCAACCGCCAAGCCAACTAGGAGGTCACCCTCCAAGAGTAACAAGCTCATGGTCTCTCACTCAAACAAATCGTAATGGAGAGCTCAACACTTATGCAAGAATACAAAGCAAGACCACCAAGGGTGCTCAAATCCTTCACTCTCAAATCCCACCAAAGCAACAAGTGCTAGGGAGGAATTAGTGAGGAAGAACAATGGTGGAAGTCAACCAATGACTCCAAGATCTAGATCCAATGGGTTCCCCTCACTTAGAGGAGGAATTGATTGGTGGGGATTGTAGATCTAGATCTCCTCTTCCAAAGCCCTCAAAAAGATGCAAGAATCATAGGAGGGAAGGGGGAGGAAGCAAGCTCAAGAGGTTCAACAATGGAGGTCAATTTCGTGGTCACGAACACCCTAAAACGTTGGGGTAAGAACCCCCTTTTATAGTGGAAAGCAAATATGGCCGTTGGAAGAAATCTGTGCGAACTCGGTTGAAAGTTCGGTTGGACCGGCTCCAGAACCGGACGGTCCGGTTCCTGGACCAGAAAACCGAACTTAAAACCGGAATTAGGGTCAGTACACAGTCTCGGATAGACTCGGTATAGAAAAACCGAAAATCCTGGTTTCAGATCCGGTTTTCCGGTCCTAACACCGGACCACCCGCTCTGGGAGCCGGTTGAACCGAATCCACAACCGGGATGAAGCAGGCTTCACGAAAAATGCAATAACTTTTGCATCCGGACTCCGATTTCGATGATCTTGGGCTTGTTTTGATGAGGACAACAAGATTTACAAGATTGTGCAGAGAAACATCATAGCCCAACAAATGAGGATAGAACCAAATGAAGAAAGGTAAGAAGCCTCCCTAAATAAGAATCGAGAAAACCTTCAAACTCGAAAACGCTATAGAAGATGCATACGAATTCCGTTTTCGATGAACTTGGGCGTGTTGAAGATCTAGCAACAAGCTCAAGAACCTCACATGGAGAAACACCAAGAAGCAACAAAATAGGAAGATGCAAAGTATGCAAATGATTGAGCTCCCTATGACAATGTTATCAAGTTACACAACCGAAAGCCCCTCTTGATAGTGCGACTATCTATCCTATAACCCGGTCTCCCAACAACCACCCTGAGACCGGTAAAAGGAAAACCTAGCAAGGCCATACCTTTGCCTTACACAAACCGCTTGATGTTGATGACAACGCTTCAAGCTCCACCCAAGCTGGAATGCAACACTTGATCATTGTTGCTTCGTGAAGACTCCTAATTTTCTCCCCATACACCAATATAGGATATCTTCATTAATACATGTCTTCACATGTCCATTATCACCAATATGGACGGCAAGCTTTAAGCAAATGATCTTCTCGAGATGCTTATCTTGAACTTGCCCTTCTCAACCTTGATGACGATCACCACTTGATGTCATCCTCTCATGGGCTATATAATATCTTCATTTTTGAAGCATGCCCATGGAAAGATACTTGTCCATATAGAAAACGCAAAGGCAAATATATAATGGATTAGTTCATGATGCATAATTGACAAGGCTTACCATACCACAATACCATGTGGTACATTCTTTATGCTTCATGTGTTGACCAACTGGAAATCACTCTTCACTCTTTGTATTGGTCAACAAAGTATCTTCTCGTGCTCCATCTTAATATCTTGAGGTAAATAAGGAACTCTTCACTTGATTACATTCTCTAAATCTTAGTCAACCATAGCTCAACTAATGAGGCTATCATGACACCGACTTAGAGCCATATCTTGAATTCTTCTATTGAGATCACACTCTCAAGATCTTGATCATATTATATTCTTCTCTTCAACTCAACGATTTTGATGCTAATACTCAAGGTATATCTTTATCTTCATGGCATCCATACTTGAATCCAACACATGGACTACAAGCATGACCTATAGAATATACCTTCATATAAAACTCATTGAAAACATTAGTCCATAGGAATTGTCATTAATCACCAAAACCACACATAGGGGCAATTACCCTTTCAAGATGGTTGTCGGCGATGATGACCACGAGTGATGAAGGTGCAGCCCTTTGTTGACGGCGAGGCGCGTACTCGGGGACTTGCGTCCCGATTGATGTAGGCGAAGACGGGCCGGCGTGGTGACGACGTGAGGACGGGGAAGCCGACGTAGCGCGTGAAGGCGTCCCTTGGGGCGCCGCGCGGAGCCTCCTTGGCACGATCGTTGGCGATGATTTGCCGGAGATGAGTCGACACCGAGGTTGAATTAGAGGCGCGTGATGACGACATGTGGTTGTGGATGACGCAATCCGATCTATGATCGGCCAAAGAAGAAGAAATGCCGGTCAAGCGGCTGGCGAGAAAAATTTGGCGAAGTAAGATCTAATCTACTATTGCGCGACCCCGGCGGAGAAGGATCTCCCCGGGGGCGGCGCGGCGGAAGCGGTGACTAAACCCTAGGCGGAACGAACCACTCTGATACCATGTAGAATTGCGGAATATTATCTGTATTGATATTACTTGTGGTGATTACAGCGTGAGCCCTTGCGCTGTTTATATAGTACTAGAAGACTACTAGAGATAGAATTGAATTATAAACTTAAACTACCAAATATAATCCAAACCGTGATATACTCTAACAGTTGGCTTCGGACAGTTTATCGACTTGACAAAGTTGAGCCTCTTCGTCCAAGATGATCTCATCGCCGTAGTTGTCCTAGCCGCCATCATTAGATCTGAAATATAATTAAGATTTCTTTATCTACTGCTCAAAAGCTCAAAAGCTGATGCCCAAGACGCAAGCTCGAGGAGCTTTATTTTGCAGGTTTTCGGAGCCTAAGGTTTGCAGCATCAACTATGGTCATGTATTTTTTCTGGAGGTAGTGCAGCGCTGCCAGACTTGGTGGTTTAATAGCTTCTCCAAAGGTTGATTTGTGTTTTCCATGGAACAATTTTGGCTCCGATGCTTCCTTCTCTCTATAGTACGGTTTGACGTTCCCTCCATCTCTTAATAATCGGCAACATTCTCAACAATGGTAGAAGGATTCTGAAAGTAATAGCATGACGCACGTTCACACTGTGGTGGAAGATCCTTAAACCATGAACTTGATTAGACTGTATGTACGGCAACAAAGGTACCTTGACGGCTTGGGAGCCCCCTTATATTGCCTGTCTGAATAAGAGTGTATACGAATGACCTGATGGTAAAAAGTATATAAAAATGACTTTAGTGAAACTCTACTAACCTAGCAAGAAAAGGCGCTAGGGAGGTGGCCGTCCACTTTTCCACGCTCTAGCTGTAGATAATGGCAGAGGATGAGTGCGCTGCCTCAAAATGTTGTCGGAGCATCTCCACTAGCCTGCCCAGGAGGTCAATTCGGACGTTGAATTTTGGTCCGGACGCTGAAAATTGGCCCAGTCGTGTATCCAAGGACTTGTTTTCGGCCGGATTTCGCCCATTTTTGGTCCGGGCTACCGAGGCCGAACCCAGGTTTCCGGGTACGCCGGACTTAGCGATATTGGCGAAAAAAAATCAAAGCGACGCGTGAACCCGCCGAGTCAGTGAAGGAAGCCGAGTCGTCGTCATCCTCGGAACCACGCGACGACCGCCGGGCAATAACTGCCCGTCGCGTCGACCACGCGTCTCCGATTTACGGCGCCACCGTCGCCGCCTCGGCTCCCGTGTCGGACCGGCGGTCACTAACTTTCCACTTTTCCCGTCCTCGCTGCTACGCCCCTCCCGCCATTTTTCCGGCCTATATAAAAGCCGTACATCTTGCCGTCTCTCTTCACACTTTCTCACACCACCACAACTCCGGCGAACTTCGGGCATTCACATCTTTCTTCCTCGCCAGCTCCGCCGAGAAGCCATGGCCGGCCGCCGCACGCTGTCGCCGTGGGAAGCCCGGCTCCTCCGGGAGGCGCGCTATACGGCCCCGCCGGACACTCGCCTCCCCCGAGGTTGGACACTCAGCGCCGGCGGGATTCCTGTCCCGCCGGTGCCTGACGGGCAGGAGCTCGCCGCAGAGATCCAGGCGACTATCGCCGCCATGGAAGACCCAGACCTCGCCGGAGAGATCCAGGCCGCCATCGAGGCCATGCAAGACCCGAATCTCGAGGATCAGGGCAACTTGGTCTTCTGGAGGCAATTTTTCGCCGACAGGCGCCTCGAGGAACTCGCCCGACACAACGGACGGCCGGGCTCACCGTCGCCGCCACGTAACAATATGGCTTACCGCCGCCGCTGGTGGAGCGTTCCAGGGCGGACTCTCGCCGGAGTCATGGCGCACATCGAGGCCGGTAATAATCCCCGCCTCGGCCTGTAGTTGGCGTTCTGCGTCGACCACGGCGGCGTCCTTTCCTAGTTATAAAACCGATGTATTATGTACCTCTCGCCTGCTTTAATGAAATTCCGTCTATATTCGCCCATATTTCGCCGAGTTTGAGTGAATTTAGCAGAACTTGGAAACGCGGTCTGGGTACGCGAGTGAGCGAGTGGGCGTACCCAGGCCAAAAACGCGCTTCGTTCGGCCGAAAATCGGTACGATTTTCGGTCTGGGTACGCCCCAACGAGTGGAGATGCTCAAACTCCACCCTAGCACGGAGTACGCCGGTGCCAGTATGTATTGGCAGTGCTGAATAAATCCGCGGCAACGTACGTAGCCAGGTGCACAGGCAGATTGCTGGCCACCGACGGAACATCTGCACGAAACAAATTAAACTCGTGGAGTGGAGTGGAGAGATGACAAGACAGAGCAGCTTGCGATGCTGCATCGGCCGTGCGCGCCAGAGCCAGATCACGGCCGCGCGGCTCCGGTTCTGGCAGGTGGCGCCAGTGCATGCCAGCTCCGGTCCGGGGATACACCGCACCGGCAATTAACAACGGAGAGAAACCAAAGTGCCGGGCCGACGGGGCGCTAGAGCTAGCTGCAAGCTTGCAGCGTACCGCAACCAACTCCCGTGGTTTCGTCGCGAGTTGTGCAGAAGAAGGAAAACGCAATTAGGGAAGAGGCCAAATAGCTTATGCTAGCGAGCAAAAGCCAGCAGGAAATGACGATGGTACGTTCTCGCACGACATTCGCTGCCCGGCCAGCTAGGTTTCACCCACTAACGACAAACAGGAGGAGGAGTAGTATGAGCGAGCCGACGATGGTGCAGTCCAACGAAACCTGAGATGGACGTGAGTTGGATTTTTGCCACTTTGGAGTCTGGAGCTAAGCTACCACGTCGTCTCTCTGCTGCATCCCTCTCAAGCAGTTGCTTGCTTGCTGTTAAAGAAAAAAACAACGAGGTTCGTGCATACAAGGAAGGGAGATTTACTTGGGCTCATGGTTGATGACAGGGACGGCCGATTCGGCTCCATTCGTTAACGGATGACGGAGACGCGCCCTTTCCGGGGTGGGGTCCTGTGGATGGATTGGGAACAGTTTGCTAGCCCTCCTCGAAACAGGCATACGCCCAGCTTTATAAATAAAGCAACAACCATACAATATTCAGACCACGTGACACAGTTCAACACCAAACACACAGACCACACAACACACTCAACACCCACACAGTCTAGCACATACGGATACAAACACGCCCCAGGGGCGCACTCAGGACCCAGAGGGAGAAGCAATTTGGCGTGCCGCCACGATGAGGTGCTCGATCATCCCGTCCAGCCACGCCCTGTCTCGCTGTCTACTCAACGGGTACCACTGCTGCAAAAAAGCGAGAAATTTGAAGGTCGAGTCAGAGGCCCTGCGAAGAAAGACACGCTCGATGACCATCTTGTTCCGGATGTTCCATAATGTCCAGATCATCCCTGCGAACAGGAACCAGAAGAGGCGCCTCCTCCTACCGGTCTGGTTCGCATTGGCATCCAGGAATTCCCCCAGGTCCGCGGCCTGCCACGCGGGCCCCAGAGCCTCATGGGTAAAGTTCCAAAGGAAACGAGCTGCGGGACAGGAAAAGAAGATGTGATGCCCCGTTTCCGGGACCGCACAAAGCGGACACAGGCCATTCCCCGGGCCCTGCCGCTTGGCCACCTCCACCCCGGAAGGAAGCCGATCACGTAACAACTGCCAAAGGAAGATCTGTGGCATCCCGCAAACCACTACTAGAAAATCGCGTTGAATTTGTGCATTGCATCATCATCATCATGTGTGGTTTGTCCAAAACTATTTTTGAAAAGCCTGGTTTTGTTTTCCAAACGCCCCATCTTAATTCAAACGCAAAGCCCGGTTCTCCGGATTAATTATTTTTGGCTGCTATCGGTTTGCAAACGGC
Source organism: Avena sativa (assembly GCA_916181665.1). Taxonomy (NCBI): domain Eukaryota; kingdom Viridiplantae; phylum Streptophyta; class Magnoliopsida; order Poales; family Poaceae; genus Avena; species Avena sativa. The sequence continues at coordinate 175,659,031 of OV702284.1, read as the reverse complement.
CCTTTTAAAACAAATAAAAAGTTTAATTGTTTTAGTGGGGGCAGTCGAACGGGCCGACCCGACCCGAACGACCACCCCCAGAACCTAAATCGGTCCACCTAAATCCTACAGCTACCAACTAACCTACCCAGCCCTCCCCTCCACCTCACCCCAACCAACCCCCTCTCGCCACGTCACCTCTCCCCTCCCCCCCTAGCCTATCAAACTTTGCCACCTAGCCACCCCACTCCCTCTCCCTCTAAACCCAACCCCTCAAACACACACAGGGCCACACGCACGCACACCACCCGCGCGCCATCCCCCTGGCCGGATCCCACCTTCCCCAGATCTTTTCCCCTGCCCCAGGTCCCACCGCAGCCGGCCCCACCCCATGGCCCACCACCTGCCCCGCCCCCGCACGCACCCACCCTGTCTTCTTCCTCCTCTCTCTCGCGCGAGGCGCGCCCGCGCTCTCCTCTCCCTGGCTCCGTCCTCCTCTTCCCCTCCTCTGGCTCGCCGCGCCTCCGCGCGCCCGCCCGCCGAAGCCACCGGCCGCCCCAGACGCTGCGCCGCCCCGCCACCTCGTTCTCCCCCGCGCGCCCCGCCGACGGAGGCCTCCCTCACCTCGCCCCGCCGCCGCGGCCTGCCTCTCCTCCTCCCGGCCTCCCTTCTCCCGCGCTCGCCTCCAGCTCTCCACCGCGACCCTGCCGACCCGCGGACCTTCCCCCTCGCCGCGCCGCTGCGCCTCCTCTCCGCCGGCGTCGCCCGCGCGCCCCGCCGCCGCGTCCTCCGCTCGCCTCGCCCTGCACCCTCCCCAGCCCGTCTGCGCCAGCCCGTCTGCGCCAGCCGTCCGCCTTCCGCCGCCCGTCGTCGCCGAGGCCACGGCCACGCCTCCCCGTCGCCTGGTCTCGTCGCCGCCTTTGGCCGTGCAGCGGCCGTTGGCCAGCGGTCCCGCCCTTGTCCTCTGCGCGTCTGCCTCGTCTCGCGAGCCCGAACCCCATCGGCCTCGCGCCGACCGCTCGTCGTGGTGCTCTAACGGTGTATGAGGCGGCGTGAAGTGAAGATGACCTGGTTGTGCTGCCACGAATCAAGACCTTCCCGAAGAAGGGCACAAGATGTTGGACAAGGGCATCGATGTCGTCGACAAGATCTTCGATGACCACCGGATTGGATTCAAGTTCTCCATCGTCGACAAATCGTCCTCTAGGATCCGAAGGCCCCAACTCCGAAACCTCCAGGACCGAACCGATGCCGATCCAAGTTCTTCCTCTCGGACGCCAAGGGCCGCAACCGAAGACCATGGAATCGCCAAGATCTACTGACGCCCGGCGCCCGAAGCCGAGGACCCTGACAAGTTCTTCTCAACGACAAGATCATCGACAGGGGACCCGAAGAACACATGTGCGACAAGTACTCCCTCGAGGACGTCAAGTACTTCACCCCGGACACCGAGACCCCGATACGACAAGTGCTTCATCCCGAACGCCATGACCGTTTACGCGGGCCCGAAGACCGCGGATGCGACAAGAACGACAGCGATCAGAACGAGTCCGATGCGCCCCCGACGCCGCACCAAGTCCTGCCCGGATGCGAGAACGAGCCCGCCGAGACCGAATCCGCCGAACCCTGGACCCCGAGACCGAACCCCGAACCCCCGGATCCCCAAGTTCGTCGAGAACCTCTCATGTGTGAACCTTTTCCCGAACCCTATTTTATAATATAATACAACTTGTTGCATATTAAATTGTCATACTCGCATGCATATCATTGGTTTGGGGGCCTTATGCCGATTCACCTAAGAATTAAATATGGGGCCCATATGCGGGCAAATCTAGTCTTATATTGGCCTCATTTAAATTTGTGTAGTGAACCGGTACTATGTTTTGCCATGTTAAGACAACATTTAAATTGCGGAGTAGCTAAATAACTTGAACCCTTTAATTAATTGTCGGGACCCCGGTTCCGCTTAATATGACCTAATCGCTTCGCACCTTTGCCATGTCATTCGTCAACCATGCATCATGCCGATCTTCTGCCGTTGTATTAAATATTGCATCCGCTGTTTCTTCTAGTGTTTTGCTTCTTCGCGGATAAGGCCGTTGAGTTGATGTGAGCTTCGCCCCGATCTTCGGTTGAACCCTTCGGCAGTGTTTTCAGGCGAGCATCTCCCCCTTTCTACCTATCTTACTTTTATAGTATTTATTCCCTCCTGTTGATCTATTGCTATTTGTGTTGCGATTCTCTAGTTTCCGTACCCGTGACATCCCTTGCAGCCGTATATTGCCTTGGACACACCCTATTCCCTGTTGTTTGGTAGATAGTTGGACTTGCGCGTCGTAGTCGCTTGCTCAAGTGCTGTTGCGTGTCGTTCAGTGCCACAGTTGTTGATGTATTGCCGCATGTTGATGTTGGAGATGATCATAGTTTTACTTATCGCTTAATTTAATTCCTGTTTAACAACTAAAATTGAAATAAGCAGAGGCATCGGTGGGTGATAGATAATATTTGGTTTCCGAACGCCCACTTGTGTCCCGTAGGACCCCGAGTACTTGATACCTGTTCCTTGATTTATCGCGCTATCCACATCCGGGAGGTATATGGGACCCCCCTGAGCCAGAGCTTGATTCAGTCTTATTTCTTGGGGCCACAAACTAGTTTGAGGTTTTATTTACGATCCTGTACTTATGCCATGCTTTACTGCTTTATTTACGATTGTGCGATGGATAGCACACTGTACTATTTAGGAGCGGGACACGATTCCGCGGTGTCGACAAGCCCAGTTTTGGGTTCCCAGTCGTTCACAGCCGTCTACCCAAACCTTGAGTCCGTCTCGGATCTTGCTTACTTCGTTGCGGGTCTACTCAATGGGGTGGCCCCCTGAAATATTTCTGAATCCTGTGATTTCTTTGTCGTGAAGGCCTCGTTGGGTTTTGATTTGGTTTTTCCGAGGTTGATCGAGTGTGTGTTGCTATTGGTGCACCCCGGCCGGGTAAAACTTTCTGAAAGCCGTGTCCGCGGCTATGGACGACTTGGAGCACAGTATCTCGACCATAGACAAGCATAACTAAAGTTTATTGCTATAAATTTGACTTTATAATGACTAGTAATCAGCTTCACTATAATGGAATGGCTAATTAATACTGCCCACAATTGCTTGTTTGGTGTGTCGCTTGCGACCATTGTACCTGACTAGTAAGTATTGCAACTACAACGGAATGGCTGAATAAAAGTACCAACAACTGCTGGGTTTTGGGTTATCTCATGCTAATTGTATCTGATCAGTAAGTATTGTAACTATAACGGAATGGTTAACTAAAAGTGCCCACTGCTTACTTTATCAGGATGATTATCTAAACCTGACTAGTAATTGCTGCAACGATAACTGAATAAATAAAACTGCCAACTGTGTGAGTTCCTCGATTGACTTCCTCGTTTGGTCTCGAGGGGGAAACACCAGGATGGGTATGTTTGGTGTTAGCTTTAGGTTGGATCCGTATAGGTCATTCTTACCCCTCTCTGATAACCGCCAGTTGTATCGAGTCTCTATAGGTTGTCAGTGCATGCTGCCGCTGCCGCTTCAGTCCACCATACCTGTGTAGGCGAGGACCGCCGAATTCTAGTCTCGCCGTGTACTGGCCTCAGTACTGACGCTCCTTCTTTTTCCTTTGCCCTTTGTCGGCACCCCTTTTGTTTAAGCAGGTTTTGAGATCGACGTCGTTAGCAGGGTTACCCTTCCGGCTTGGCCTGGGCAGGGTTATGGACGCCATTGGTTATTCTTCAGGGCTCTTAGCCCATTTGCATCTTGTCCGTAGTCGGACGCCGTATCATTTTCAAGGTGATTTGGATCTTTGTATATTGTATCTGTATTCTTGGCTCTTTGAGTCGCTGTTATATATATATCTGTTCTGTGGGTCCCATCGAGGACCGTTGTGTAATGTTATTACTTCGTTTTCCACACGCACGAAAGTGCCTGGTGGGCACCTTTGAATCGTTTCTATGCGGGTTTGGCGGGTTTCGCTAAAACTTGCATAGGTCCGATTCTGAGGGTGTTACAGAGTGGTATCAGAGCCCAGCAGTTGCGATACCCCACAAGTCCAGCCTGTAGGATAACCTAGCTAACGGCCGAAGTAGAGTGTCAAAACTATTTTGCAAAACCGGTTGGATAGTTCTGATTAGGTCTGATTTTACTCCTTACCCCTCTGCTGTTCTCCTCTTACCCCTACGTGTTTTGAATCCGCTCTCGTCTTTTTCTTCGAGTCCAGGAATTCTCGTGGTTTGGGTTTCCGTCGTACCTTCAGGGTTTCGCTTCCTTCTTTGATAACGGTGTTGCTTCATCTGGTCTTCATGCTATCCGGGGAATCCTTCGTCGGTGGTACCATTCTTTGTTCCTTGTTTGTGCCTTCCGGTGTTTTCCTACGCGACGACATCATCTACGCCAGATCCGATGCAGAGTCTGCATCACGCCTTTGTTCCGAACCTCGCTTGTCGAGATCTTCAGTCTGACTCCGTGAATGGTTGCACGCTTTTCCACTGATTGTGCAGAGTAATAGTTTGGGTGCATGATGGATTGGCCCCCATGCCGACTACCCCTTCTATTCGCTTTTGTACATTGAAGTGGATGAGAATGCATCGGTTCCCTCTTTCCATCGAAGCTAGAGGTGGCTTTATTTGTTGATACCTCTACCTTCGACCTTTTGTTCCCGGAGTGTTCCCTCGACGATCACGGACAACGACCTCTTGTTAGTGGTGTCGCGAGGATCTACACGAAGCGCGAAGGATCAGATCGCCGGCCTTCCTTCCGGTACCATGAGGCGGATCTCGAGGGCGAGATCCATTGTTAGTGGTGTCGAATTGTGGCATCCCGCAAACCACTACTAGAAAATCGCATTGAATTTGTGCATTGCATCGTCATCATCATGTGTGGTTTGTCCAAAACTATTTTTGAAAAGCCTGGTTTTGTTTTCCAAACGCCCCATCTTAATTCAAACGCAAAGCCCGGTTCTCCGGATTAATTATTTTTGGCTGCTATCGGTTTGCAAACGGCCCTTTAAAACAAATAAAAAGTTTAATTGTTTTAGTGGGGGCAGTCGAACGGGCCGACCCGACCCGAACGACCACCCCCAGAACCTAAATCGGTCCACCTAAATCCTACAGCTACCAACTAACCTACCCAGCCCTCCCCTCCACCTCACCCCAACCAACCCCCTCTCGCCACGTCACCTCTCCCCTCCCCCCCTAGCCTATCAAACTTTGCCACCTAGCCACCCCACTCCCTCTCCCTCTAAACCCAACCCCTCAAACACACACATGGCCACACGCACGCACACCGCCCGCGCGCCATCCCCCTGGCCGGATCCCACCTTCCCCAGATCTTTTCCCCTGCCCCAGGTCCCACCGCAGCCGGCCCCACCCCATGGCCCACCACCTGCCCCGCCCCCGCACGCACCCACCCTGTCTTCTTCCTCCTCTCTCTCGCGCGAGGCGCGCCCGCGCTCTCCTCTCCCTGGCTCCGTCCTCCTCTTCCCCTCCTCTGGCTCGCCGCGCCTCCGCGCGCCTGCCCGCCGAAGCCACCGGCCGCCCCAGACGCTGCGCCGCCCCGCCACCTCGTTCTCCCCCGCGCGCCCCGCCGACGGAGGCCTCCCTCACCTCGCCCCGCCGCCACGGCCTGCCTCTCCTCCTCCCGGCCTCCCTTCTCCCGCGCTCGCCTCCAGCTCTCCACCGCGACCCCGCCGACCCGCGGACCTTCCCCCTCGCCGCGCCGCTGCGCCTCCTCTCCGCCGGCGTCGCCCGCGCGCCCCGCCGCCGCGTCCTCCGCTCGCCTCGCCCTGCACCCTCCCCAGCCCATCTGCGCCAGCCCGTCTGCGCCAGCCGTCCGCCTTCCGCCGCCCGTCGTCGCCGAGGCCACGGCCATGCCTCCCCGTCGCCTGGTCTCGTCACCGCCTTTGGCCGTGCAGCGGCCGTTGGCCAGCGGTCCCTCCCTTGTCCTCTGCGCGTCTGCCTCGTCTCGCGAGCCCGAACCCCATCGGCCTCGCGCCGACCGCTCGTCGTGGTGCTCTAACGGTGTATGAGGCGGGGTGAAGTGAAGATGACCTGGTTGTGCTGCCACGAATCAAGACCTTCCCGAAGAAGGGCACAAGATGTTGGACAAGGGCATCGATGTCGTCGACAAGATCTTCGATGACCACCGGATTGGATTCAAGTTCTCCATCATCGACAAATCGTCCTCTAGGATCCGAAGGCCCCAACTCCGAAACCTCCAGGACCGAACCGATGCCGATCCAAGTTCTTCCTCTCGGACGCCAAGGGCCGCAACCGAAGACCATGGAATCGCCAAGATCTACTGACGCCCGGCGCCCGAAGCCGAGGACCCTGACAAGTTCTTCTCAACGACAAGATCATCGACAGGGGACCCGAAGAACACATGTGCGACAAGTACTCCCTCGAGGACGTCAAGTACTTCACCCCGGACACCGAGACCCCGATACGACAAGTGCTTCATCCCGAACGCCATGACCGTTTACGCGGGCCCGAAGACCGCGGATGCGACAAGAACGACAGCGATCAGAACGAGTCCGATGCGCCCCCGACGCCGCACCAAGTCCTGCCCGGATGCGAGAACGAGCCCGCCGAGACCGAATCCGCCGAACCCTGGACCCCGAGACTAAACCCCGAACCCCCGGATCCCCAAGTTCGTCGAGAACCTCTCATGTGTGAACCTTTTCCCGAACCCTATTTTATAATATAATACAACTTGTTGCATATTAAATTGTCATACTCGCATGCATATCATTGGTTTGGGGGCCTTATGCCGATTCACCTAAGAATTAAATATGGGGCCCATATGCGGGCAAATCTAGTCTTATATTGGCCTCATTTAAATTTGTGTAGTGAACCGGTACTATGTTTTGCCATGTTAAGACAACATTTAAATTGCGGAGTAGCTAAATAACTTGAACCCTTTAATTAATTGTCGGGACCCCGGTTCCGCTTAATATGACCTAATCGCTTCGCACCTTTGCCATGTCATTCGTCAACCATGCATCATGCCGATCTTCTGCCGTTGTATTAAATATTGCATCCGCTGTTTCTTCTAGTGTTTTGCTTCTTCGTGGATAAGGCCGTTGAGTTGATGTGAGCTTCGCCCCGATCTTCGGTTGAACCCTTCGGCAGTGTTTTCAGGCGAGCATCTCCCCCTTTCTACCTATCTTACTTTTATAGTATTTATTCCCTCCTGTTGATCTATTGCTATTTGTGTTGCGATTCTCTAGTTTCCGTACCCGTGACATCCCTTGCAGCCGTATATTGCCTTGGACACACCCTATTCCCTGTTGTTTGGTAGATAGTTGGACTTGCGCGTCGTAGTCGCTTGCTCAAGTGCTGTTGCGTGTCGTTCAGTGCCACAGTTGTTGATGTATTGCCGCATGTTGATGTTGGAGATGATCATAGTTTTACTTATCGCTTAATTTAATTCCTGTTTAACAACTAAAATTGAAATAAGCAGAGGCATCGGTGGGTGATAGATAATATTTGGTTTCCGAACGCCCACTTGTGTCCCGTAGGACCCCGAGTACTTGATACCTGTTCCTTGATTTATCGCGCTATCCACATCCGGGAGGTATATGGGACCCCCCCTGAGCCAGAGCTTGATTCAGTCTTATTTCTTGGGGCCACAAACTAGTTTGAGGTTTTATTTACGATCCTGTACTTATGCCATGCTTTACTGCTTTATTTACGATTGTGCGATGGATAGCACACTGTACTGTTTAGGAGCGGGACACGATTCCGCGGTGTCGACAAGCCCAGTTTTGGGTTCCCAGTCGTTCACAGCCGTCTACCCAAACCTTGTGTCCGTCTCGGAGCTTGCTTACTTCGTTGCGGGTCTACTCAATGGGGTGGCCCCCTGAAATATTTCTGAATCCTGTGATTGCTTTGTCGTGAAGGCCTCGTTGGGTTTTGATTTGGTTTTTCCGAGGTTGATCGAGTGTGTGTTGCTATTGGTGCACCCCGGCCGGGTAAAACTTTCTGAAAGCCGTGTCCGCGGTTATGGACGACTTGGAGCACAGTATCTCGACCATAGACAAGCATAACTAAAGTTTATTGCTATAAATTTGACTTTATAATGACTAGTAATCAGCTTCACTATAATGGAATGGCTAATTAATACTGCCCACAATTGCTTGTTTGGTGTGTCGCTTGCGACCATTGTACCTGACTAGTAAGTATTGCAACTACAACGGAATGGCTGAATAAAAGTACCAACAACTGCTGGGTTTTGTGTTATCTCATGCTAATTGTATCTGATCAGTAAGTATTGTAACTATAACGGAATGGTTAACTAAAAGTGCCCACTGCTTACTTTATCAGGATGATTATCTAAACCTGACTAGTAATTGCTGCAACGATAACTGAATAAATAAAACTGCCAACTGTGTGAGTTCCTCGGTTGACTTCCTCGTTTGGTCTCGAGGGGGAAACACCAGGATGGGTATGTTTGGTGTTAGCTTCAGGTTGGATCCGTATAGGTCATTCTTACCCCTCTCTGATAACCGCCAGTTGTATCGAGTCTCTATAGGTTGTCAGTGCATGCTGCCGCTGCCGCTTCAGTCCACCATACCTGTGTAGGCGAGGACCGCCGAATTCTAGTCTCACCGTGTACTGGCCTCAGTACTGACGCTCCTTCTTTTTCCTTTGCCCCTTGTCGGCACCCTTTTGTTTAAGCAGGTTTTGAGATCGACGTCGTTAGCAGGGTTACCCTTCCGGCTTGGCCTGGGCAGGGTTATGGACGCCATTGGTTATTCTTCAGGGCTCTTAGCCCATTTGCATCTTGTCCGTAGTCGGACGCCGTATCATTTTCAAGGTGATTTGGATCTTTGTATATTGTATCTGTATTCTTGGCTCTTTGAGTCGCTGTTATATATATATCTGTTCTGTGGGTCCCATCGAGGACTGTTGTGTAATGTTATTACTTCGTTTTCCACCCGCACGAAAGTGCCTGGTGGGCACCTTTGAATCGTTTCTATGCGGGTTTGGCGGGTTTCGCTAAAACTTGCATAGGTCCGATTCTGAGGGTGTTACAAGATCTTAATCTTCAAAGGGAGGGGGGCCTTCCACAGAGGGGATGTCCAAGAAGCGGAGGGCCCACCGAAGAGGGCCCGGTACATGGACCCCACAGAAAACACGCCCGAGGGCGAAAGGTGCCAGGACATACTATCCGGGGATTGGGAGTGGGGCAATGGAAGACTGTCCCGAAGTCCCTCCCAGGTCGCTCGCTCAGCGGCCCCAAGGCTCCGGCGGAACGCAACGTGCCAGACTCCGTCCTGGAAGGCATCAGCCACCAAGAGCAAGGGATCTGTGCATATCGCGAAAAGCTCGGGCGTCAGAAGACGCAAGGGGCGCCCGCCCACCCAAGGGTCGAGCCAGAAGACGGTGTTTTTCCCATTCCCAGTGGAAATAACAAGCCCCTTCCGGATCGCTGGCTTGATGTCCTGGATGGCTCTCCAAAACTGAGAGCCCTCCCGACGATCATAGGCTAGGAGCGGGCACCCGCGCAGATACTTAGCTTTGGTCAACCTTAGCCACAGGCCCCCTTCGTCCGTCAGGATCCGCCAGACTCAACGAAGCATGAGGGCCACATTCATGTGACGAGAGGAAATGATCCCTATGCCCCCCATATCCTTGGGGGCGCAAATGTCCGCCCACTTAACCATGTGGTACTTTTGGTGACCATCATTTGCCATCCAAAAGAACCTAGATAGCTCCTTATCAAGGTTGGCGTGCACACCTTCCTGCAGGATATACAACCCCATGATGTACATGGGGAGGCTGGATAAGCATGCGTCAATAAGGATGGTCTTACTCCCTTTGGAGGTAAACCTGCCTTGCCATGGTTCGGATCTCGCCTTAACCCGACCCATAAGGGGCTCCAGGTCCCTAGACAAGAGCCTGGTGTCCCTGACTGGCATCCCCAGGTAGTTCATGGGGAACGATGCCAGTCGACAATTCAAGTTATCAGCAATCCGCTGCTGAGCTTCCACGGGATACCCCAACACCATCACCTCACTCTTGTCGAAATTGATTTTGAGGCCAGACATAGCCTCAAAACAAAGAAGCAAGAATTTTAGGTTTCTGATATCCTGCTCCGACCCTTCTACCATAAGCATGGTATCATCGGCATATTGGAGGTGAGTGACCCCCCCTCCCGGGATCAGATGCCCTACCACACCAGAGATGTGGCCAGAGATCTTGGCTTTCTCCATGATTTCTGCCAGGGCATCCATCGCGGCATTGAACAGGATTGGGGAGATCGGGTCCCCTTGTCTAACCCCACACGTGGGTCTGAAATAGGGGCCTACCTCCCCATTTATGTTAATCGCCGTGTTCCCGCTCATGACGATTTGCATGATCCACCCTATCATGCGATCATCGAGGCCCCTGCGTTGGAGGACTTGGCGAAGAAAGGCCCAATCTAGCCTATCATACGCCTTCTGGAAGTCAAGCTTCAGGAAGACGCCCCGCTGGCGTCCCACCTTTACTTCGTGAATAATCTCATGGAGTGCCAGGATCCCATCATGGATGAATCTGCCCTTAAGAAAGGCGAACTGGTACGGGTGCGTCAGGCGTTCCATTAGAGGCGCCAACCTACGCGCACAAACCTTGGACATAATCCTTTGGATGACATTGATTACCGTGATCGGCCTAAACTGCCGAATATCCGTGGCCCCCACCACCTTGGGGATCAAGGTAATCACGCCAAAGTTTAACCGCGACATCACGAGGGTCCCGACATATAACTCCTGAAACATAGGCATAACAGCCCCCTGTATGCAGTTCCAAAATTTCTGGAAGAACACGACAGGAAGGCCGTCCGGGCCCGGGGCCGAGTTAGCCTTCATCTCCATAATGGCTAGTTCCACCTCCGCTGGCAGGAACGGGAGCGTGAGCTCAACGTTCTCCGCATCGGAGACCCTGGCCCTCTTTGACCAGAAGTCACCGGCTAATGCGACCCCCGTCTGGGGGCCAGCCGAGAATAGCCCCTTATAGAAGGAGTAGATATGGGAGGTGATGTCTCTGGCCTCCTCCAGGAGACGTCCAACATCCCAGAGGCAGGGGATGGAACATTTCCTACGCCTGCCATTAGCGATGGCATGGAAGTAGGCCGTGTTCGCATCCCCTTTGAGGAGCCAGTTTTGGCGGCTCCTTTGCCGCCAGAACGTCTCCTCGCCCCGAAAAATCTCCATGAGGGAATCCTCCAATGCATAGCGTTGGAGCCATTCCTCCATAGAGAGGCCTACCGTATCTGCAGCCCTATCTAGATCCTGGATGGACGTGAGAAGGTCCCCTTTTCTGCGCCGCAGCTCGGCGCCAAGGTTCGCCCCCCACCCACGCATGAACTGACGGGCCATCAGAGCGCAGCGGTGCCAAACGTCCACCGCCGTGCGCGCCCTCTGAACCGTCCCTATCGCTGCACTCCACTTGGCCTGAACCATCTCCACAAACCCCGGCTGCTGGAGCCAGAAATTCTCGAAGTGGAACCGGCTGGGTTTTGGGGGGGATCCCTCACCCGTCGAGAGTAGGAGTGGGCAATGGTCCGAACCCACCCTCGTGACCGTCCGAAGCGAACACAAGGGATAGGCCATTTCCCATTCGACCGAAACTAAGACCCGATCAAGCACACTCCTGATCGGGTCTACCCGGTTGTTCGACCAGGTAAAACGGCCCCCCACACGGGTGATCTCCCATAGGGCGAGGTTAGCAATGCAGTCGTTGAACATACGCATCCTGGAAAGATCCACATTATCCGAGCTCTTCTCTTCTGGGGACCGAATAAGATTAAAGTCCCCAGCCACCACCACTAGACTGGAGCAACTCCCCACCTTAGTTGAGAGTTCAGCCAGGAAGGCAGGGGAACGGCGATGATCCGCAGGGCCATAGACGATGATCACCTCCCAACTAAGATGAGATCGTCTATGGGTGAGTAGCATACTCACAAAGAATTCCCCACTGTCCATATCATCTACCTCAAAGGTGTCCTCTTTAGCCCCTAAGAGGATACCTCCCGAGTGGCCACTGGCTGGCAACCAGTGCCAGGCAAACTTGTGGCGGCTCAATCCCTGCAACTCAGGGATCGAGAAGTCTTGTCTAATCGTCTCCTGGAGGCCCACAATGTCGACATCTTCCTGTCTCAAATAGTCCCGCAGTTGCTGCCTACGGCCAGCATTCCCGAATCCCCGGATGTTCCAATCTAGGAGGAAGATCGGGCGACTCATTGGGGAATACTATCAGGGGGGGATCCCCTTACGGGGGACAGATCGGGCCCTACCTCCTGTCGAGGGCCTGGACACCGGCTTGGGAGGCCTTCCTCGCTTCCCCCCCACCTGGGGAGTCGTGAGGGAGGTCTCCCCAAACAACGGGCGAGGTGGGCTACCTCCCCTAGTCACCGGGCCCTGCAGCCCAGTGCTAGAGGTGGCACGGAGTCTGGCCAGCTTCTCCTGCTCCGCCTGAGCACGAGAGGCCGCCAATACTCCATCGTAGACCTGCTTCGCCTTTAGTGCCGCAATCTGCTCCAAGCGAGGACCACGCTCCCCACGGAACACGATCCCGCAATCCCTGGCCACAATATCTAATTGCTCCTCTGGGACCTCTGCCAAAACCGAGAACCTAGACCCGGAGGGGGGAGAGAGAATAGAAGTTGGAGAGCATGGGGGACGAGACGTACCAGGGTCAAGGTTGCGTGAAGCCGCCAGCGCCTCCGCTTGCTCGAGGACAGTCGGCTCCCGCCCCTCCCCGCTAGTCCTGGCTCTCGCGGTAGCAATCCTGGCACTAGCACGGGAGGGCAGGGGAGGAGGTGGACGCGAGCGCCTGGAGGGGGGGGGCCTTGGCCGTCGCCTCGGGAGTGTCGGGGAAGACCGAGAGTGACAGGCCAGCCGAGGGGAGCGGGGTTGCCGGCGCCCCGGCCAGCAGCTTCCGGGGTGGAGCGGGGGGAGAGCCCGGGGAGAGGGTGTAGCACACCGCCCCGAGGGAACGAGGGGACAGCGGCGGAGCCACCACCATCCCCTCACTGGGAGAGGAAGAAGGCACCATCGGGCTGCGTGGAGGGGAGGACTGTAGCGCGGCCCAGCCCGAGAGCCCGAGATACTCCAGCCCCTCACCCATGTTCGACCCGTAGGGGGCAACGTCCATCTCCTCTGAGATTAGAGGATCTGGGCGCATACACCTGGGGACGTCCACTGGGGGGAGGGACAGAGTGAGGACAGGCCCCAGAGACAGAGTAGCGGCAGGAGGACCCGTTCCCCCCTCCGCAGGCAGGGGGAGGCCCCCCCGGGGGATGGGGCCGGCGCGGAGTGGTCCGGGTCGTCCTCCGAGTCCTCCTCACTGGAGCGATCATCTCCCCCATCTCCGGGCTCGCGGCGGTGCACGGAAGGGTCTAGGGATGGGGAGCGAGACCCCACCTCCTCCCGCTCCAGCTCCACCGTAAGGGTCCTGCCAGGGGTGCCGAAGTAGAAGGGCGGGAGGGTGCAGTCCAGCTTGGCCGGATCCGGGTGTCTGACCTGCACCCGCACCGGACCCAGACCGCGGAGGGAGTCCAATTCGCAACTCACGAACTTGCCAGTGGCCTGAGAGATCATCATGATGTATTTCGCCTTCCTGGCCTCCTCAGGGATGCCGTGGATGCGAACCCAAACGGTCGAGAGCGCAGCAGTGGTGTCGGGGTGCACGCAGGATTCCTGAATCGACACCTTGATGTTGTGGATGCAAAGGAACGTCGACTGGCCCCAAGACAACGCCCGCAACACCTCCCTAGACGGGAAAATCACCGAGAACACCATGGGGGCAGTCTCCCTCACGTTCCACACGAAGTCAGAGTCAAACGACCTCAGCTCCGCGCGAATGATGTCCTCGGTAATCTCCACCGATAGAGGGGGGTCCTGGTCCGGCAGTACACGGATCTCAGCGAGGTTCTGGGGAACCGAGAGGGCCACCTTGCCCAGGTCAATGTAGTAGAATCCCAGGTCGATCCCGTGGCCAAGGAGCTCCAAGGTGCTGCGCTCGCGGTGCAGCGAACGGGTCGTACAGTCCAGCACCCGGTGAGAGGGATCGCCACAAAACAGGCAGTGCTCTGGCTCTGAACAGTCAGAACGAAAGTGGCCAACCTCCCCGCAGTTGAAGCATCGGTTGCGCGTGGGGGACTTCGGGTGCACCGGGACCCCTGCCGCCGGCTGAGGCGCGCCAGGGGGATGCGGCATGGGTGGGTGCCCAGTCGGGCCCCCTCCCGTGCCCGCCCCGCCCTGCTGCACGCCGGCGCTAGTGCCCTGAGACTTCTTGCGCTTCTTGTTCTTCTTCTTTTTGGGACCAGATGGAGCAACCGGGGCAGAAACAGCCGCATGCGCAAACTGGCGACCACGCTGAGGACGTGCGCCCTCAAGCCCAGCCCCATGGCTGCGGTCGTCCCTCCAGGGGGCAGAGCCGCGGAGCTCCAGCTCGCGACGCAGGTCTAATTCGTGCCGCTGTGCCGCCGGATAAGGGACCCGGCGAGGAGAGGACCGACCACGCGCCGGCGACCGGCCCCGAGGGGAAGGCGGCAAAGGGAACCTGGCGCGGTACAGAGCATCCGCGCGACGCGGGGAGCGTCTGGCCGGGGAGCGCCCCTCCCGACCCTCACGGCAGGGCTCCGCCTCACAACGGCACGGGGAACGCCTGGCCGGGGACCGTCTGGCCGGCGGCTGGTAGGGGGTAGCAGGAGGCGGGCGGGGAGTCGGGGAGGGCTGGCGGGTGCGTCGGTGGTGCTGGGGAGGAGGGGAGTAGCTCGGAGAGGGGGAGGTCCGGTGGCGCTTCATGGTGGCCTCCGCGAAGGACTGCAGGAGAGGCGTCGGGGAGGGGTTCAGGCGTACTCGACGAGCACCCGAGGCGTGGCGGCGGATTTGATCGGGGGAAGCTAGGGTTGCACGGTCCAGGGTAGTAGATCCTTTGTGGATCCAAAGCCACGCCCCCACGGGCCAAGCCCAAGCCCGCGGCCCCGTCCCAGCCCACTGAGGCCCAGCCCTGCCAGCTCGGACATCCTGGCTACGCCACGCCGGAATAGGCCTAGACAGGATGCAAGCCCCGGACCTGGGCCCCTCCTGGGCCGGCCCAGCCTGCCTCGCACTGGCCTGTGCGCGCCGGCGGGGGCAACCTTCCCTGACGACCGCGAGCGGCGGCGGCGGACGCCCCACCGTATCCATGGCCGCGCGGAAGCAGACCAGAGGACTCGAGGCCTCAGGGCAGCTCCCCTTGGCCAACTGTCCCCCCGCCGCCTCCCAAGCAGCGTTCAGGAACGCGGAGCGCCTCTCCCGGCCACCAGCGACCATCCTCGACGGTGCCGAGCAGCAGGCCGGTGACATCCCGGGGCCCCTCCGCAGCATCTTCGACCTAGCCCCACGACCCCGCCGTGCAGCATCCAGGAAGAGCCCCAACGTCGGCAGCGGCGGCGGTGAGGACCGCCGCGCTGCTTCTTCCCGCTCGGCCTCCTCGTCGTCGACTTCGTCAGCCACGTCCGCCCAACGCCGGCCACGAATCGAGTCAGGGGAGGCAGAGGCAGGACCCGGGTGCGCCATTCCGGCCGGACGGGGAGGGGGTCAGGGGGGGGGGGGGGAGGCCGGAGAACGGCGGCCACCGCGCTAGCAGCAAGCGAGCGCCTCCAGCATCGCCAAAGTCGCCTCTTTCGGCAGGATCACGAGGTCCCTGCCAATGCATCTTGCCAATGAAGCGTAAACAAAGAGCTAGTAGCAATTTAAGCATTGTAGCCCTATCCATCTGGACTCTGGCGATTGCTTAAAGGACAGGTTGGTAATTAGCGACAGGGCTGCCGTATCCATCTGTTGCTATCATCATCGTCCCCTTGCACACGCACGCACGCACGCAGACACACATATATATAGGAAATAGCCTGCTAAGTACGGGCATAGTTGCGCATAGCGTATCCACTGTTGATTCTATCCTCTTTTGATATAGGGAGCACATGTATCCAGACCCAGGATTTGTCTAAGAACTAACGTCGTTAGTGTTCCTTTGGCATGCATGCATGAAGCCCTACCAAAACAAAGCTTGTCTAATTTCGTTTGCATGAGGCAAACCCTAACGAGCAACATGCAAAACAAAGCTTGTCTAATTTCGTTTGCATGAGGCAAACCCTAACGAGGAACATGCAAAACAAAGTTTGTCTATTTTCGTTTGCATGAGGCAAACCCTAACGAGCAACATGCAAAACAAAGCTTAATTTCGTTTGCATGAGGCAAACCCTAAGGAGCAACATGCAAAACAAAGCTTATCTAGTTTCGTTTAGGTGAGGCAAACCCTAACGAACAACATGCTGAGAAACCCTAACTTATTTAGGTGAGAAACCCCAACGAACAATACACTAAACCAGTTAGATGAAATTTTAGGGTTTGCATAGTACCACAAACCTTCACTAGGGTTTGCATACTATGTAGAACTCATTTTAAGCCTTGTTGACTTATCTTTCCATTTTAGATGCTAAAAGTTTCTTTGCCAAATAGCGAGCTAAATTTTTTAGGGTTTTCACGAGACCCTAGACATTGCATGCAAGTACACACACGCGGTGCTTCAAACGCCGTTAGGAACCGTTACTACTTTCAAGATCCAGCCATTACCATCTAAACTAGTAGTGTATGTGATCTCTTTATCCAACGGTTCTAAGCCTATGCGTAGCTACGCATAGGCTTAGAACCGTTGGATAAAGAGATCACATGCAATGCTAGTTTTAGATGGTAGTGCCTGGCTCTTGGTAGGAGTAACGGTTCTTAACGGCGTTTGTACCACACCGTGTGTACATGCATGCAATCCCTAGGGGCTCTAGCAAACCCTAATTTGCTACTCACGGCGTTTTTACCACACCGTGTGTGTACATGCATGCAATCCCTAGGGGCTCTAGCAAACCCTAATTTGCTACTCACGGCGTTTGTACCACACCGTGTGTGTACATGCATGCAATCCCTAGGGGCTCTAGCAAACCCTAATATATATATATATATATATATATATAACGCGGATTTGCTACTCACGGGCGTAGCTGCCCATAGGCAGAGAACCGTTGGATTTAGGGATCAAATGCATAAAACCTCTAGATGGAAGTGAGGTGGAACATGGATGAGCTAACAGTGTTAGTTTGTGCATGCATGCAAGAATCTAGGGTTTGGCATGGGTTCCAAATTAACACACTGTTTTGGCTACAAAAAATTTAGCATCTAAAATGAGAAGGGATTGAGAACAAGGATTAAATAAGTTAGGGTTTTTCAGCATGTTGTCCGTTAGGGTTTGCCTCACCTAAATGAAATTAGATAAGCTTTGTTTTGCATGTTGCTCGTTAGGGTTTGCCTCATGCAAACGAAATTAGATAAGCTTTGTTTTGCTAGGGCTTCATGCATGTAGTATATTAGAGTTAGGGTTTACCTCATGTTGTATATTAGGGTTTGCCTAACCAAAATGAAGTTAGATAAGCTTTGTTTTGTTAGGGCTTCATGCATGTAGTATATTACGGTTTACCGTGTAGTATATTTGGTTTAGTGTTTACCGCATGTTGCTCGTTAGGGTTTGCCTCATGCAAACGAAATTAGATAAGGTTTGTTTTGCTAGAGCTTCATGCATGCATGTCAAATGAACATTAACGGCGTTAGTTCTTAGACAAATCCTGGGTCTGAATACATGTGCTCCCTATATCAAAAGAGGATAGAATCAACGGTGGATAGGCTATGCGCAGCTATGCCCGTGTTTAGCAGGATATATATATATATATATAGCTATTCAAGAACCACTTCCTGAATAACTATTCAGGAACTCGCTGTTACTGTTCACGTGAACACCAGGAACCCTCTGTTAACTTCTAGGCGAGCACGAGTTAACTTCTTTTTCTAAGTTAACTTCCAGTATGTAACAGTAATAGTGAATGTTAACTTTCACTGTGTAAGTTAACTTCCACGACCATTCTTAACTTCCTCATGTGCGCAAGTTAACTACCTCTTCTATGCTAGTTAACTGCCTGGCGGAGCATCGATTTTCCATGTTTTCTGAAACTCTGTTATTCAAGAACTCGCTGTTACTGTTCACGTGAACACCAGGAACCCTCTGTTAACTTCCAGGCGAGCACGAGTTAACTTCTTTTTCTTTCTAAGTTAACTTCCAGTATGTAACAGTAATAGTGAATGTTAACTTTCACTCTGTAAGTTAACATCCGCGACCATTCTTAACTTCCTCATGTGCGCAAGTTAACTACCTCTTTCTTAACTTCCACCTATGCAAGTTAGCTTCCGTAAACATTTTAGCTGTCCCGTGTGTACAAGTTAACCCCCTCTTTCTATGCTAGTTAACTTCCTGATGGATAATCGATTTTGTGTGTGTTTTTTCGCGGACTGAATGTTAACTTCCGCATGTGCAAGTTAACTTCTGCGACTCTTCTTAACTTCCCCGTATGTACAAGTTAACTCCCTCTTTTCTACTAGTTAACTTCCTCACGACACGCTGGGCGGAGGAGGCTAGCCACGCACGGGGGAGGAGGGCGCAAAGGAGGTTGGATACGCACGGGGCGGAGGTGGCTGCGGTGGCGCGCGAGGAGGAGGGCACGGTGGCGCCTGGTGCGGAGGAGGCCGGCGGCGAGTAGGGCGGAGGAGGTCGGCGACGCACGGGTGAGGTGAGCATGGAGGAGGCCGGCTACACGCGGGCGGAGGATTCCACGGTGGCACGCGGGCAGGAGGGTGCAGCTGTAGCACCCCGGGAATCCACTACTAGAAAATCGCGTGTTAAATAATACTTTGTGCATAATCATGACATCATCATGCATATTAATTGCCAAAACTGTTTCGCCAAAAGCCTACTTTGTTTTCTAAATATCCTCTCCTTCAATTCCAAATTAAAAAGCCTAGTCTCACTAGATATTTTATTTGTTACAAACTGTTTACAAATTTTTTTTGTATAAAAATAAATAAACACATCAAAATAAAATATTTTTGTAAAACCGGGGAGGCAGTCCAGCCGTCCAGGCCAGAGGCCCAACCGGCCAAACCACCTACTACCTGGCCCATCAAAAAATAAACCCCAATCCCTATCAAACCCTAGACACAAACCTGATGGGGATGTGCCTACCGGGGTATACCCAACAGGACGTTTCCGACTGGCCCAGGAACTGGCGAGTGGGCCTACAAGACGGCGACTGGATCAAGGCCCGGTGTGGATCCAAGCGACTGGAAGCAGAAGGCCCAGGCGAGTAGATAGGCCCAGTCGGATTAGGTTAAACAAGTACCGAAGCCTTAACTGATTCGGTTGAGATATGTAAACCCTAGGGGAGGTGAGCCTATATAAACCTCCCTGCAGGGCGTGTAGAGATACGTTCCATCAGACACCCAAGCGACTCGCCGCCTAGCCGCCGAGCTCGCCCATTGTACCACCATCATAATACAATCTAGCAGGAGTAGGTCTTTACCCTCCGGGGGGCCGAACCTGGGTAAAACCTTGTGTCTCCGCCCTCATCTCGCACCGCAGATGGCTGGCCGCCCTTGCCCCTCGTTCTACTACTCGCTGGCGATTGCAGCATCTGCCGTGACCATTCCCACGACAGTGGCGCCCACCGTGGGGCCTGGCCGGTCTGGCCGGTGTTCTGCGGCGAGATCCAATCTGCCCATCAACGAGACGGTCGCCACCGGCCGCATGATAGCGATCGGCGAGATGCTCCAAATCTTACCGAGCAGGTACGTCCCGGCGGCGCGACCCGTCACGCACAGTGTGATCCTGCCGGTCGGCACGATCAGCCTCTTCGTCGGCCTCACCGACGTCATCGTCTCGGAGGACTCGGCTCGCATCCGCGAGTTGCCTCCACACGATCGGCTCTCCGAGAGCCAGATCCGCACGATCCATCGCCTCGCCTCCGAGTACAACTCGGCCCACAGTAACGTGGCCGAAAACTCAGTGGCCACAGAAGACGCGGCCCTCAACGACGACGCCGACTCGGCGACCCCGGCGTCACTCGCCGGATCCATCACCGCGGCTTCACCCGCGGGCTCCATCACCCAGGTCTCCAACATGGGAGACTTCGAGGACCCCTCCATCCTTGGGATCTTCGACTTCGACTCCGGGTCGGAAAATTCCGCCGACCTCTGCGACGGGACCGGTCGCCACGCCGCGACCTACATGGCGACCGGCACCGATCCGCCGGAGGATCCCTTCTCCACCCCGATCCCTCCTAACGCCACGGCAACGGAGGTCGAGGAACTCCGCCTGAAGCTGGCGGAGGCAGTGCGCAAAGAGCAAGCCGAGTGCGAAAAATTCCGCCTCGAGCAGGTGACGGCGCAGGAGCTATCGCGCTACCACCAGCAGCGAATCAGGTCGCGCCTGAACCCCACCGTCCAGGGGCGCGCCCTGAAGTTCGACGACGAAAATGACCCGGCCCGTGTGGCCGAGCGCGCGATCTGCGAGAACGCGCCACCAGGAGGAAGCGCCCGGCCCCCGCCAGGGTCGACGGCGATGGCGCCCCACCTCCACCCAACCGCACACCCCCCAGGGATCAGCCGCGGATAGTAGTCTCCTCACGGGAGCGGGACGCGAACGGCATCCCACTGTTCTCCACCCCGATGAACAACCTCGTGGCAGGCCGAGCAGCAGCCAACAACATCACGGCCACCGGCGACGGCGCCCTACAGATCCAGTACGTCAGGGCCCTGCTCGCAAAGGCCGTCGAGCAGCAAAACGCAGGCGCTGACTCGCAGGGTCGAGTGTACTCGCGTTCTTCGGGAAGCAGAGCGGCCTCAAGAGGCCGCCCAATGGCGGCAAACACCCTCAACTGCCCGCCACCAGAGCCATTGCAGCTCCAACACCGACCCGCGAACGCGACACTCTCCACCAACGACCCCAGGCCAGCGGCCAGCTTCGTCGCCGCCAACGGTCAACCCATCGACGCCCGCACCCACATCATCAACAACCAAAGCTGGCGCGCACGCCAGCCCGTCGACCTGCGACACACCCTAACCAATCGCCGTGACGGTGAGCCAATGGGGTCGCTAAGTCGACTCGGCCCCAAGTGCTTCGGACCGATGATCCGAGGCGAGAAGTACCCGCCGAACTTCAAGGCGCCGAAGGAGATAGAAAAGTACGACCCTTCGTACGAACCCGCCGTCTGGCTTGATACATACCTCATGGCGATGGGGATCGCAGGCCACAACGACCTGCTAGCCGCCCGTTACCTCCCCCTGATGATGGAAGGGACGTGCAGGCAGTGGATCAACACCCTCCCCCAGGATAGTATCGACTCCTGGGAGGAGATGCGCGACGCCTTCGTCAGGCACTTCGAGTGCTCCTGCACCCGTGCCACCACCATCGAGGACCTGGAGAGATGCGTCCAGGGACCCCGCGAGTCGACCCGCAACTGGGTCCAGCGGTGGCAAGAACTCTGGTACAACGCGGTCGGCATCCACCCGGACACCGCGATCCATTGCTTCAAGACCTCGTGCCGCTATGAGCCTTTGGTCGCCAAACTCAAGCGACATTCTCGCACACTCGACAACATACCGGACCTCCTCGAGATCGCCAAACGGTATGCGGAGGAAGATCCAAACCAGGAAACCGACGACGAGTCGGGAGGTCAACGCCGCACGAGCGGCAACTACAGCGGACGACGGTCCGACCTAAGCTACAGCAACACTCGCCTCACTGGCAAGCGCCGCAGTAACGGGCGAGTCGACTTCGTCGCCAACGCCGGGCACACACTGTCGTGGTGGTTGCACGGCAGATGCCATGGGTAGGCTGAAGTACGGGGCCAATGGATGCTAGTGGGATCTGGGGAGGGAAGATGCAGCAGTCTTTACACTCAAGCTGCCAAAGTGATGAACTTTATTTTTCTCTTGATGGGTTACAAGTGCTCCTTGAGCAGTATACAGAGGGACAATGTGAATCTCCCCAGCCTAACGGTGCTCCCCGCCTCCGCTCTCTCTCAGGGTCCAAACCTCCCCTTATAAAGGGGTGCCTTGGGTGCCCTTAGGGCTGACGAGGCAAGCATATTCGTCGAATATGCTTGTCCCAAAATAGTAGTTCGGCGGCCTCCTTTCCCTGTCGCCCTTCTAATGACGGCAAGACTCCAGTGGCCCCCTCCTGCGTGCCTCGGGCTCCAGGACTGTCACCTCCGTGACCTCCTTCTGCCCCTCTGACGCTGTGCATCCTTGTCTCTTGTGCTTGGCCCTGTTCTGATTCCTTCTAGCCTGCAGCTATAGTTTGACCCTGGGCTTCTCCTTCTCCTGCAAGCTTAGTATTACTCGGCCTTACCTTGTGTTACTCGGCTCGTTCCTTACCTGCATGAAGATCATTTGGGTAACCCGGCCGATTCTCTCATTAACTCGGCCGGGTAACCACTTGATACCTATACATGGGCTTCTTGCCTCCGTTCATCGGCCGACATATCCATGATTCGGCCGACTTAGGCTGTAGCTCGGAAACCAGACGGGGACGGTACCTCTGTCTTTCCCCGTCTCTGACCTACCCGAGGTTAACCCCCCGACATTAGTCCCCGAAGCTGGTGTGGCCCTGTCAATAGCTTTGGCCGGGTTATATCAGCTTCATCACTTTCTTCAGTCTTGCTTCTGAGCTATGGCCTCACCCGAGGTTTCCTCGTTCCTTCTCTCGTAAGCCACGTCCTACGTGTCACCCCATCATTGCTCTTCTAGTTTTTAGGTCCTTCTACAGTGCTTACTGACAAGCTACAGTGAACCCTGTATCCGCTGCGCCGCCGCCGCGACGCCTCGTGTGCCGTTCCTCTTGGGATTGTAACAACTTTTCTTCGTCTGTGGCCGTTGGTGTGGCTCCACTCACCGTCGTGCGTTCGTGCTGTTCCCACGATCTACACGGGTAACTGCCATACTCACGATCCCACTTCCCTGTTCATGGCTCGGCTATAAAGAGGGGAAACGCGCCCGCAGGATTCATCTTTCCCCTTATCGCTCGCCTCCGTTCTCCTTCTTCCTTTCGCCTGCGTGTTCTCTTGCCGCTCCGCCGCCGCTCGTCAGCCAGAGCCTCCGCCGGTGAGGATTCCGCCGCGTCGTTCGGCCTTTCTCTCCCGCGCTCTGCAGCTGTGGCTCCGCCGCCGGTGAGTCCTCTCTGACCATCTTGCCCTGATCTTGCCCTAGATCGATCTGCTCCGTTTTCGTGCTCAGGCGACGGTTCCTCCGCTCTTCGCCATTGTTTTCGTGCTAAGTTCCGACGGGGCCTTGTAGCTCTAAGCTCCCCTCCGCCGCCAGTTTTTCCTCCGGCGATCTCTCCGGCGCACCCATGTCTAGTTCGTTTAGCGGCGCTCTTGTTGAGGACGATGACGCTGGCTCCGGGCCCGAGCGTGGATTGTGGCAGGGCTCTTCAGTCACACGCCGTGAGATTGAATGGCTCATACGAACTCGTCGGATTTCTGCCGAGGTTTCCTGTCGTTTACCCGGCAGCGAATCCTCTCCAGTTATCAGAGAGGGCGAGTATGTGGTTTTCATGTCTCACTTCGCCCGCGGCTTCGGTCTTCCTCTTAGCGATTTCGCTAGAGAATTCCTCGATTACTTCGGCCTTCAGCCGCATCATCTTCCCGCGAACGCCATAGCTTCTCTTTCTGCTTTCTTCTCCGCTTCGGAGGGTTACTTCGGCCTGTGGCCGTCAGTACATGTCTGGTCGAAGTTCTTCCAGATCCGCTCTAACGTTGTCCCTGACAAATCTTTGCACCCTTCCGAGAAGTTACTCACCCAATGTGGGGCGGCGTCCATAACACCTCGGAGGAAATCCGTGTTCCCTCGCGTCACTGGGTTGGAGTCGTGCAAGAAGTGGCACAAGTCATTTTTCTACGTCAAGAACAGAGGGGCAGAAGACAGGATTCGGCTCCCTCCATTCTCAATTGGCCCACCTTCTAAAGTGAACTGGCTCTATAATCCGAGAAAAACTCACGCCTTGGCCGAGGCCTTTGAGATTCGGCTTAAAGAGTTGATCCGGGCCGGGTTATGCGGCGAAGACCTGATGGCAACTTTCATTAGTAGCCGGATCTGCCCCTTCCAGCAGCGGACCCACAAGCTGTGCTACATGAGTGGTCCCCTTGACCCTAACCGAGTCTCGACCGTGGAGCTGGATAACTACCTTATTCATAAGCGCGTCCGAGCTATCTTCAAGACTGAGATGCCTGAGGATTGGTCTTGGGGATTAAAACCATTCACTCGCGATCATCCGCCTCCCGAGGTAAGCTTAATCCGTATTGCTCTGTTACTCTCCTGTCTTTAGAAACTGGTTTATCTAATTCTCTTTTTCCTCGTCTTGCAGAGGTTCGCAGAGCAGAAAAACGAGGACGCCGAAGTTCTGCAGCTCCCTTGGCCTGCGGACAGGAGTACCCCGGATACTGGCGAGCCGGACTCTGAGGAGTTCGTCCCTAAATCAGATCCTGCTCCGACTCGAGCTCGCGGCAGAACTGCTGCGCATGACGAGGAAGGTGATTCGGACGAGGTCCAAATTCTTGAGGTAGTTGCCGCCACGCCTATTTCTTATGCATTTCCGGCTTCTACTTTCCCAGCTAATCCGGCCGGTCAGGTCCACGACGCCGAGCCTATTGCTTCCCGGCCTCCCGTTACCTCGGGGAAACGCGGGGCTCCTGCTGGTGCCTCGGAGGCGGTTCCTAAGAAGCGAATAAAGAGATCTGCTCCGAACCCTCCTAGGCGCAAAACTATGCCTGGGGTCGCCGGGTAAGTTCTTTTGCTTATATTTCTTGTTTCTCTCTTTCTGTTTCTCATACTGATGAATCTTCTTTCTTACTTTTGCAGTGCTCCTCTTTCTGTTAAACCCGGCGGTCCTAGTATGACTGACCGTCCGACTCGGCCGCCATCTCCTCCTCCCGCTGATGATACCAGAGTTCCTAGTCCTATTCGTCCCGCCTCTCCTCTAGCTCGGAATACTTCGCCTGTCCGCCACGAAGTCCCTGAGACCCCTTCCATTGCCTTGGATTCGACCCGGCCCTCCGAGGTTTTCGTTGAGCCCGCCGCCCCTTCTATGGGCCCCAGCGCTGCTACTGAGTCTCCATCTACTCCGGCGGTTTCCACGGCCATCCCGACCTCGGCGGAACAGGTTGTTATCCCGGCGCCCTCTGCGACCTTATCCTCGGCTGTTCCCACGGACTCCGTCCCTACTTCCGAGGTGCCACTTCCTGCTGATGCCCCTTCTAGGGCGGAGAAAGTTGTTGCCGTCAAGACCTCTTCTTCTCAGAAAGGTCTTGCCGGCTCTTCTCAACCGAGTATCGCTGACGTGCTGCGTAAGGGAGCTGCACCTAAAGTCCTCGTTACCTCGGCCTCCGGCAGCCAGCTTGCTCTTCATAAGAGCCCTGCGACCGCCATGCTCGGACAGCCTACCCGGGGTAAAGTTTTAACTCGGACAGCTAGTGGGAACAGCCTTGGAGCGCTGGTTGAATATGCCAACAACTGGAATGCCGCTGATCAGTTTGAGGGTAACCCGACCAACCAGTCTTTTCAGTTTTCTGATATCAGCGGCCGTTTTGACCACGCTGCCCAGTTCATCATTGATACCAACAAAATGAATGAGGTAATTATTTTTTCCTCTGAGTCTTGAATTATTCTTCAGATGTTACCATATGCTCTAGTCCCCGAAACTTGCAAGGAAATAACTTGTTCTATACTTGGAAGTTTGATTTATTTCTAAGGTTTGTTAATCCGGCCGTTTAGATCCGAGTTTAATTGTGTTTTATTCGGACCTAGCCTAGCCTTGAATATCCAGCTATCTAGATCCGAGTTTAGTTCTGCTTGACTCGGATCTGGTTTTCCTTTGAATATCCATCCACCTGTAGCCAAATTAAGCTTTGCTTGATTTGGATCTGATTTAGCTTTGAATATCCAGCCACCTAGGCTTGAGCTAAGTCCTGCTTGACTCGGATTTGGTTTAGCTTTGAATATCCGGCCACCTAGAGCCGAATTAAGCTTTGCTTGATTTGGTACTGATTTAGCTTTGAATACCCAGCCACCTAGATCTGAAAGTCCTGCTTGACTCGGATCTGGTTTAGCTTTGAATACCCAGCCACCTAGATCCGAATTAAACTTTGCTTGATTTGGATCTAATTTAGCTTTGAATA
Source organism: Avena sativa (assembly GCA_916181665.1). Taxonomy (NCBI): domain Eukaryota; kingdom Viridiplantae; phylum Streptophyta; class Magnoliopsida; order Poales; family Poaceae; genus Avena; species Avena sativa. The sequence goes on along the minus strand of OV702284.1, from coordinate 175,632,933 downwards.
TCCAGCCACCCAGATCTGAGTTAAGTGCTACTTAACTCGGATCTGGTTTAGTTTTGAATATCCAGCCACCTAGATCGGAGTTAAGTTCTGCTTAACTCGGATCTGGTTTAGTTTTGAATATCCAGCCACCTAGATCTGAGTTAAGTGCTGCTTAACTCGGATCTGGTTTAACTTTTGCTCGTTGATTTATCATTGTGCCTCATTACTCAGGTTGCACATGACCGGCGAACTGTCGAGTTCCAGAGGTTGCTTTTTTCGCATCGCAAACTGGAAGAGAAGTACGAGAAAGTTCTGCCTGTGGCGAAGAAGACTGGTATGTTGATAATTCCTTTTCCTTATTCTGAACTTTCTCATGTATTCGTCCATAGACTGCCGGCTTACTTCTTGTTGAACAGGTAATGTTAATAACCTCAACATTCGCCTTCAAAAGAAAATCAAGGACCTGGAAGGTTAGTTTCCTTTCTATGTTACTCCTTCTCCTTTTAATATCTATGCTAAGTTTCCTTATTGCGTTTGGCTGTGGTAAAGCCGAGTTGCAAGACTTTGCAGTGTCGCAACAAGATTGCGTGCCCATGCCTGACGTGATGCTGCATTTTTTAGAACAACACGCAGTTCATTCGGCGCAATTACAAGAAAAGGATGATGAGATAGCTCGCCTGCGATCCGAGGTGAATACCATCAAGCTCTCTCAGAAGTCCGAGTTAGAAAAGGTCGACCAAGAATTTTCCGAGGAAAAGAATCGGCTGACTCTGGATCTACAGAAGAACAAAGAACTCCTCGAAGCTGCCGAACTTAAAACCCGCGGTTTGGGCGAGGAAATTGTTCGTTTCGAGAAGAGTAAAGCTGCTTGGGCCAAAGACCTTCAGATAACGATGAGCTTCATTCATCGTAAGTTATTCGGCATGGCCGAACTATTATTTTTCTTTGTCGTTCCTGCTACCCTTTGACATGTCCATGTTTTGCGCAGATCACTTCCCCGAGGCCAAACCCGTGAGTTCTAAAGCTGTTCTTGCAGCTCGCGCACGCCGAGGTGAACCGGTTGCTGTTGAGTTCGAATATTCGATGGAGGATTTCTTGGTTGCTGTTGGTGCTGCAGTTGGTCCGATGAAAATTATGGGCCGGGACTTAGTGCAGGCCGCTATCCGAGCTTACCACGCACTCTGGCCGAATACCTCAGGGACTCCTGATATCAACGAAATTAAGTTATTGGTGACAAGGCTGATGGCATCTGAGAGGCAGCTGAGTCTTTGGAGAGAATCTGCCGGGCGTGCTGGTGCCGACATGGCCCTTACTGTAATCATGTCATGGTATGAAGATATCTCTCTTGACATTCTGAGGAATTTGCGCACTGGCTCCCGCTGGGTTGAAGATCCCACCTTTGTTGCTCTTCGGCAAGCTCGGGCTTTCCAGCTCGTCGAGTACGCCGACGTGCACACTTGGAATGAAGGGCCGAGTTTTCTCCCAGATCCGGATCAAGAGGTCGCGGCTGAGGGTGCTTCGGGTGATGATTCAGCTGAGCATGGGGAAGGTGAAGATGATTCGGCCACATCCGATAGCTCCAGCTCAAGCTCAGATAGCAACGGTGATGCGCGGTCTTCCTCCAAAGGCACCGGGCATTCTACCGCACGTACTGACGCTCCTGAACAACCCCGGGAGACTGCCGAAGTTGCACTTGGGTCGGCGGAGGGCGAGGCGACCTCAGTCGAAGTTCCTCCTACTTCGGAGTGCCCCGCACCTGAGCAAGTGGCTGCCCCTCCAACGAACAACGCCTAAGTTATTTGCGATCCCTGGTATGCCGGGCGTATAATGTAGACGAAAAATTTGTCAGCTCGTTGTATGATTTGAATTTCTTTTGCTATGTATTGTTGAGACTCGTGGTTAAGTGGATGCTCATCCGAATTCTTGCCTTGCTGGCCTGTAACTTCTTGATCTTTTAGGGCTTAACTTTGCCGTTATTTTGATGATCTTATCCAAGCATTAGCGCTGAATATCCATGTTATTGCCCTGTTTTGAACATAAGTTAATTATTCCGTTGTGGAAGCAAACAACAACCGCTGGATCGTTGTCTATTGTCTGAAATTCCCTTATATAAATCAAGTTTCGGGGTAGTATAAAACTGATATGATTGCATCCAGCATAAGTTTGAGGTATCAGACGGTAGTCCCCGACTCACTGCTTTATACGCCGAAGTTTAGGTGTCAATACGAAATTGACATATCATATGATAGTCCCTGAGTTATTGCTCTTGGCACCGAGGTCGTATTCGTAACATGAAAGGAATACAACATACGGCAGTCCCCGAGTCACTGCTCTGGTCGCCAATGTTCAAGTATGTAACGCGAAAGAAATAAATATACCATATGGCAGTCCCCGAGTCATTGCTCCGGGTGTCGAGGTTCAAACATATAATACGAAATAATCATTACATATGGCAGTCCCCGAGTAACTGCTCTGGGTGCCGAGGTTCAAACATCTAACAGGAATTAACATAACATATGGCAGTCCCCGAGTAACTGCTCTGGGTGCCGAGGTTTGAATACATGATATGAAATAAATATATATCCTACGGCAGTCCCCGAGTCACTGCTCTGGGTGCCGAGATTCAAATACATCATTGGATTTCGACCTTGAGATGTAATGCTACGAGTAAAATGGCTGAAGTAAAGCCACATTCCAAGGGCGCTTTGTTTCTTCACCAGCTTTGTCTGCCTTGTTCTCTTCAGGGGACTGAGCATCGATCAGATAATATGCATCGTTGTGCAATGCTTTGCTTACAATAAATGGTCCTTCCCATGGGGGTGACAATTTGTGCATGCCGGCCGTGCGTTGCACTAGTCGGAGGACCAAATCTCCTTCTTTGAATACTCTTGGATTCACTTTCTTGCTGTGATACCGCCGTAAGTTCTGTTGATAAATAGCCGATCGTGACAATGTCAATTCTCTGGCTTCTTCCAACAAGTCTACGGCATCTTGCCGAGCTATTTCGTTTGTCTCCGAGGTTGTGTACTGAGCAACTCTTGGCGAGTCATATATTATGTCGGCTGGGAGTACGGCCTCTGCCCCGTACACCAGAAAGAATGGAGTATAACCTGTTGATCTATTCGGAGTAGTCCGAAGGCTCCATAACACGGCTGGGATTTCTTCGATCCAACACCCTGCCGACCTTTGCAAAGGTTCAACAAGTCGGGGTTTTATTCCTGATAGCACTAGTCCATTAGACCTTTCCACTTGTCCATTGGATGCTAGGTGAGCTACTGAGGCAATATCTAGTCTTATGTGCTTCTCTTGGCAAAATCTAGCGAAGGCTCCTTCTGCAAAGTTTGTGCCATTATCCGTAATAATGCTATGTGGGTACCCGTATCTCAAGATGATATCCTTGAGAAATTTCACTGCTGTGTGCCCATCACACTTTTTGATTGGTTTTACTTCAATCCACTTGGTGAACTTGTCTACCATAACCAACATGTGGGTCATTCCTCCTCTCGCCGGCTTGAATGGTCCCACCATGTCTAAACCCCATACAGAAAATGGCCAAGTGATGGGTATTGTTTTTAACTCGGCTGACGGCATATGTACTCTGGTTGCGTATCTCTGACACCCATTGCACTTCTTAACCAATTCTTCTGCCTCTTTTAACGCCGTTGGCCAGTAAAATCCATGCCTAAATGCCTTGGCTACTAAAGCGCGAGATGAGGCATGGTGCCCACATTCTCCTTGGTGTATGTCTAGAAGGATTTCCTGACCTTCTGTGGAACTCACGCACTTCTGCAATATGTTTGTTACACTTCTTTTATATAACTTATTGTTTATGATTGTATAGGCTTTTGCTCTTCTTATGGTTTGTCTGGCTAATACCTCATTACTCGGCAGCATGGCGTCTTTTAGGTAAGAGAATATGGGTTGCGCCCATATCGGTGTTACTCTTTCTGAAGTGATCTCACTGTCTATCTCCATGTTTTCTGTCGACGTATATACCCCGGCTCTCTCCATGATTGTGATTACCTCGGCTGTCTCCTTCCTTAGGGGTTCCGAGTCTTTCTGCTGATCTACCTCCATTGGCGTGTGATTTTCTGCAGAACTCGCTGGGACAAAGATTGATTCGGATTCTGGTGATGGGATTATTGATGGTTTCCTGAGGTGCTCCAAGGCAATACCTGGCGGAATTGACTGCCGGGTCAATCCTAATTTCGACAATGTGTCGGCAGCGTCATTTTCTGCTCGTGGTATGTGGTGGAATTCACATCCTTCAAAGTATCCACTGATTTTTTGCACATGGAATCTGTATAAAGCCATATTAGCATCTAATGCGTCCCAACTGCCCGATACTTGCTGTACTACTAGATCCGAGTCACCGTAGCATAGGATTCGGCGTATACCGATTTCTTTTGCTACTTTTAATCCATGGACTAGCGCTTCATATTCAGCTACATTGTTGGACGCAGCAAAATGTATTTGCAGTACATATTTCAATTGATCTTTTTTAGGCGAGGTTAGCACTATTCCTGCTCCCAAACCATTCCTTAGTTTGGAACCATCAAAATGCATTGTCCAGTAATTTGGATCTGGCAATGGTGGCTCATACTGCACCTCGGCCCAGTCTACGAGAAAGTCGGCAACAGCCTGAGATTTGATTGCATCTCTTCTGTCAAATTGTGGAGCATACGGTGATAACTCGATCGCCCATTTTGCTATTCGGCCACTTGCATCTTTGTTGTTCAATATGTCGGCTATGGGCGCCTCACAAATTACTTTGACGGGGTGCTCTTCAAAGTAATGCTTAAGCTTTTTTGCCGACATATATATTCCATAAGCCATCTTCTGATAGTGCGGATAATTCTGCTTTGAGGCGGATAATACTTCACTCAAATAATACACCGGCCTCTGAATGGACTTACCATCTTCAAGTCGTTCCACTACGACCACAGTACTAACTACTCGATTGGTAGCCGCCACATAGAGTAGCATAGGTTCTCTCGATAATGGAGAAGCTAAAATGGGTGCCGTAACTAGCATCTTTTTCAACTCATGAAATGCAAGGTCCGCCTGCGGAGTCCAGCTGAATTTGTCCGACTTTCTCATCAGTTGATAGAGTGGCAATGCCTTTTCTCCTAGCCGACATACAAATCGACTAAGCGAGGCCAAGCAGCCCGTGAATTTTTGTACATCGTTTAAACATCTGGGTAATTCCATTCTTTCTACTGCTCTTATCTTCGTTGGATTAGCCTCGATACCTCGGCTGGACACCAGGAAACCGAGTAGTTTTCCTGCCGGCACGCCAAATGTGCATTTCTCTGGATTAAGCTTCATTCGGAACCTTCTCAGGTTCGCGAAGGTTTGCCGTATATCTTCTAGCAAGGTTTTGCTTTGCTTAGTTTTGATGACCACGTCATCCACATACACTTGTACATTTTTCCCTATCTGATCATGTAGGCATTTTTGCATGCATCTTTGGTATGTTGCTCCTGCATTTCGCAGGCCGAATGGCATTGTGCGATAACAATAAGCCCCGTACGGGGTAATAAATGCAGTCTTTATTTGATCGGCCGGATTTAACGGTATCTGGTGGAAACCAGAATACGCGTCTACAAATGATAACAGCTCACAGCCAGCGGTCGAGTCAATGACTTGGTCTATTCTAGGCAATGGAAAAGGATCTTTCGGACACGCCTTGTTCAGGTTAGTGTAGTCGATACACATTCGCCACACAATGGCTACATTGGGGTCATCTTTTTTCTTTTCTACTAACACCGGATTTGATAACCAATCCGGATATAGCACCTCCATGATGAACCCGGCTGCGAGAAGCCGAGCTATTTCATCCCCTATTACTTTTCTCCTGTCTTCGGCGAAGCGGCGGAGAGGTTGCTTCACCGGCCTTGCTCCTGGCCTGACGTTTAAAGAGTGCTCAGCCAACTCCCTCGGCACACCTTGCAGATCTTGAGTTGACCATGCAAATATGTCCCGATTCTCACGGAGGAAGTTGGTGAGCTCGCCTTCCTATTTAGCGTCAAGGCCTGCACCAATAGTAACAATACGCTCCGGGAATTGCTCATCAATCTGAAATTTCTTCGTCTCTTTGGTCGGCTGAAAAGAAACACTGCCATGAGGGTTGGCCAGTGCCGGCATGCTTAACTGTGCTGACTGAGCGAGGGCTGCTACCTCCTGAATCCTTTTCTTTTCTCTTGCTATAACCAATGACTCGGCCAAATTTGACCCGGCCGAAGCACACTCCATTGACTTCTTGTAATCCCCTGCAACTGTTATCACCCCTTGTGGTCCGGGTAATTTCATCTTTAGATAACCTATATGACAGCTGCTCATGAACTTGGCCAGTGCGGGCCGTCCGAGTAGGGCATGATAACAACTTTCCAGATCTACCACTTCAAATTCTAAATTTTCTGCTCTGCAGTTATCTCTTGTACCGAATAACACGTCCACTCGGACTTTACCGATGGGCTCACATGAAAGCCCTGGCACTATCCCATGGAAAGTTGTCCTCGTGGACTGCAGCATATTCTGTGATATTCCGAGCTTATGCATGGTATCTTTGTACATGATGTTGATACTGCTTCCATTGTCGATGAGTACTTTTGAGAATTTCACATTGATGCTTGGTCCCACAAACGTCGGATCCAACACAAGTGCATATGATCCTGGACTCGGCATTATCCTGGGGTGGTCTTTCATGCTCCAGGTCACCTCCTGATCAGACCATGGCTGGTATCTTGGCACTGCCGGTACAACTGCATTCACTTCCATATGCCGGCGCTGCACACTCTGCTTGTCCTGCTGTTCTGTCGTGAACACACAATAAGACTGGTGATGTTCCCTGTAATCATTACGTCCAGCATTTGCCGGATTTATCCTTCCTTCCTGCCCCTGGTTCATTACTTGATGCACTGCATCCCTCCGATCCGAGTTATCGTACCTCGGGGGAGGGGGCGGTAGCATCAGTTGCTGTGTATTTGCTCCAGTTAATTGCGGCTGATGCTGCTGTTGCACCTGATGGGGAGCCTGAACTCCTGCCGGGTTCCCCATCGCATTTTTCATCCAGGCGCATTGCCGGGTTGTATGATTGGCCGGTCTATATGGGTTTGATGTGTGAAATTTACACGGCTGATCTAACATGGATTCGAACGTATACTTCGGCCTCTCTTGCCATTGCTTTTTTTGCTCTGGGGTCCATTGCCTCTTTCCCTCATTTCTTGATGTCCACTGTTGAGGTCCATTTTTCTGTCGTTGAGTTGCTCCGTGACTCGGCTGATCTTGTGCTACAGCCGCCACCTGGGCTGAATTATATCTATAATCCGGCCTCTCTTCTCTTCTTCTTCCTCTGAAATCACGCCTGGATGACCCGGCCAATTCTCTCGTGTACTGGTCCTGTTGCTCACGATGATCTGCCGACATTAACTCCGGTTGGGTTGGGTCACCCAATGCATAGGAGTCTGCTATTCTGATAGTTTCTGCCAGTGTGGTTGGCATATCTCTCTGCAGGCGTTGCCACAACACGCTGGCATAACGGCAGCCTTGCGCGAACCAAGCGATTGCTTGCGATTCGATAACTCCCTCACATGAGTTTCTCAGGTTACACCATCGAGTTAAAAACTCTCTATCTGTTTCATTCGGCCTCTGCTTGCACATGGCTAGTTGCTGTGGTCTATTTGGTCTCTTGTATGTGCTGGTAAAGTTGCTAACGAACATTTCTTCGAAATCTAACCAGCAGTTGATACTGCCAGCTGGTTGATTATTCAACCACACCCTGGCTGGTCCTTCCAACATCTGTGGGACATACCGCACTGCCCATCTTAAGTTGCCACCCGCTATCTTCACAGCGGTGGCATAATCAATCAACCAGTCTTGTGGCTTGGTACTTCCATTGTACGTTTTCGTGCCTCTTGCCAACTGAAAATTCGGCACTGGTGGTTCGCCCATGATCCGTGGTCCAAAACACGTTGGACCTGGTGGACCTTGCTCTTCCAATAGCTCGGACCGGTATAGTCGATCCAACTTTACTCTTGCATCATTTGCTGGCAAATCTCTGTACAGGATTCTATCCTGCATCCCATAGTGATTGTTTCCACCCTGATTTGCGTATTCTACCTCGGAATATCCATCATTATACCTTTCATTCATCTGATTGTAGCGAGCTGGCCTCACTTCTCTTTCCTGCTGAGGCTCATGTCTTGGTTGCGGGTTGAGCGGCACTTCCCTCCTTACCTCGGCCGGGGTTTGGTTTTCATGATTGTCTCTTGCGGGTTCTTTCCTGCCGTGCTCCCCATTACCTCGGCCGCCGCCGTCCTTTTCCATACGGCCGTGGTTTCTTTCCCCACTATTACCTCGGCTTGCATTGCCTCTGTTCTCATTTGCCTTTCCAGCTATTGCCGGGTCATATGGAACAATTTGTTTGTTCCTCTTCCCTGAGGTTACTGCTTTTTCTTTTCTAGCGTTGTTTCCGGGTGAAGATGCCGCTGCCGCAGATAAAGCAGGTGCTGCCCCTGCCGAATGAACCATCCGTGAAGCCCCTGGTCTTGCCGGGTTAGCTCTGAGCATTTCCTCATTTTGCTGGTTCGCGATGCGCACCAGCTCATTCACTCTTTCTTGTTGTTTCTGCCGAGCTTCCCCTGTTAACCCTTCTAATTCCAATGCTGCGGCATTTGCCGCTCTCAGGTTTTTCGCCGGGGTACTGTACCTCGGCAAACCCAAATCGCCTGATTCGGCTCTGTGAGCTTCATGCTCTTTGTTAATATCATTCATGAGGTTCTTACCTCTTAATCTTAGCTCGTCCACCCGCTCGGGTGCGATATCAAGCTTATTAGCTTTTGCATATTCTCTCAGGGTCCTGTTCAAGGATTCCCGCAGGGCTGATACTTTTTTGGCCTCTACCAGCACCTTTTGCCTGGTTTCCTCTAACTCTGCCTAAGCATTTGCCGGATCAAGTATCGGCGCTACAGGTGTGGTTAAGTTCTCTATAGTTGCCTGAAGAATGTTCTCTGGTCTCTCCAGAGGTGGTCCTCTCACTCTTGGTGCCTTTGGGGTGGTGTTATGCAGCTCAGCCGGGTTTGTCACTGGCGGAATTACTTCGGCGGTTTGCAGTGTGACCTGCTTGGGCGGACCCTGTGCGCCTGCGGCGGCTTCTCTGCTTGACCCGGCTAATGCTGCTCCCGCTTGAGTCCCTGCTGCGACCATCACCTCGACGCTGCCTGCCAGATGCTCTCTTGATGGACAGCTCGCCGCGCTTCGAGGTGGTTCCCCTGCAACAACAACATGGTGAAGATAAATATCGGTGACGTCGACGCCAACATAGACCCTGTGCTCGCCCAGGCCGATGAAAATCCCGTTGCGCGGGGGGGTCTTCCCCCTGAAGCTCCCTGCATTGTCTCTGACATAGTCGCAGAGGCCAAATCTCTGGACCAAGCCAGAAACAACGCGCTCGCCGGTGTCGATGAAGTTTCCCGTCCGGATCACAACTCCAGCTAGCACCGCTGCTGGCCCCACGGTGGGCGCCAACTGTCGTGGTGGTTGCACGGCAGATGCCATGGGTAGGCTGAAGTACGGGGCCAATGGATGCTAGTGGGATCTGGGGAGGGAAGATGCAGTAGTCTTTACACTCAAGCTGCCAAAGTGATGAACTTTATTTTTCTCTTGATGGGTTACAAGTGCTCCTTGAGCAGTATACAGAGGGACAATGTGAATCTCCCCAGCCTAACGGTGCTCCCCGCCTCCGCTCTCTCTCAGGGTCCAAACCTCCCCTTATAAAGGGGTGCCTTGGGTGCCCTTAGGGCTGACGAGGCAAGCATATTCGTCGAATATGCTTGTCCCAAAATAGTAGTTCGGCGGCCTCCTTTCCCTGTCGCCCTTCTAATGACGGCAAGACTCCAGTGGCCCCCTCCTGCGTGCCTCGGGCTCCAGGACTGTCACCTCCGTGACCTCCTTCTGCCCCTCTGACGCTGTGCATCCTTGTCTCTTGTGCTTGGCCCTGTTCTGATTCCTTCTAGCCTGCAGCTATAGTTTGACCCTGGGCTTCTCCTTCTCCTGCAAGCTTAGTATTACTCGGCCTTACCTTGTGTTACTCGGCTCGTTCCTTACCTGCATGAAGATCATTTGGGTAACCCGGCCGATTCTCTCATTAACTCGGCCGGGTAACCACTTGATACCTATACATGGGCTTCTTGCCTCCGTTCATCGGCCGACATATCCATGATTCGGCCGACTTAGGCTGTAGCTCGGAAACCAGACGGGGACGGTACCTCTGTCTTTCCCCGTCTCTGACCTACCCGAGGTTAACCCCCCGACACACACAACGCGAGCCCAAAAGCACATGACCGCCGACTGCCACACCCTCAGGGAGATTGAGAAGGCACGGCGAGCAAGGGAGGACCCCGACAACAACCCGCCAAATGGCGGAAAGTTCGGCAACGTGGCCGGCTCGCTCCATACCTTCACATGCTTCAACACGAAGAGCGAGAAGAAGGTCATCACCCGCGCCGTCGCCGTCAACGCGGTGGCCTAGGTGGACGTTCCCCAGTTCCTCAACTGGTCGGAGCAGCCCATCACTTGGAGCCGCCAGGACCACTCGCCGCGCATCGAGTACCCAGGCCGAGTCGCCCTGGTGGTCAAGCCAAAGGTGGTCAGGCCGAGTTCCCCAAGACATTGATGGACGGTTGGCAGCTCCATCAACATCCTGTACTTGGACACCTTTAGGCGGCTGCGGCTCCCGTAGTCGATGATCGAGACAACCCACACCACGTTCCACGGCATCGTCCCCAGTCGGAAGGCGTACCCGATTGGCAAGGTTACGCTGCCAGTCACCTTCGACACACCAGCAAACTTCCGCACCGAGCGGATCGTCTTTGAGCTGGTGCCCTTCAACAGCCCCTACCACTGCGTCCTGGGGAGCCAGGCGTTCGCCAAGTTCATGGCAGCGCCACACTACGCGTACAACGCGATGAAGCTCCCCGGGCCGTGCGGCGTCATCACCATCAACGGCGACCTAGACATGGCCGCCGAGTGCGAGGCCAAAGGAGCCGAACTCGCCAATGCCTTCATCGCGGCAGAAGCCAACCACGCTGACGAGCTCGCCAAGTACGCGAGCGGGGTGAACAATGATGACCCAACCATACTCAAGAAGCCCAATTCGGAGGGCGCAAACACCTCAGCCTTCGAGGCAACGACGCACACCCACACCGTCGAGCTGGTCCCGGGCGACTCCAGCCAGACGGTGACGATCGGAACAGGGATGAGCCCAGTCTAGGAAGGCGCGCTCATCGAGTTCCTCCATGAGAACAGGGACATCTTCGCATGGAAGCCCTCTGACATGCCTGATGTCCCTAGGGAGCTCGCTGAGCACAAACTAAACGCCGACCCCAAAGTGCGACCCGTCAAACCGTCGCTGCGGCCCTTCAATAAAGAGCGCCGCCGAGCCATCGCCGAGGAGGTGCAGCGTCTACTCGCTGCAGGCTTGATCCGGCCAATCAAGTACTCCAAGTGGCTGGCAAACCCAGTCCTGGTCGAGAAGAAGAACGGGACCTAGAGGATGTGTATCGACTACACAAACTTGAACATCGCCTACCCAAAGGAACAGTTCGTCCTCCCGCGGATCGACCAAATAATCGACTCCACCGCGGGCTCGGAGTCGCTATGTTTCCTCGACGCCTACTCTGGATACAACCAGATCAAAATGGCTGTCGAGGATGAGGAGAAGACGGCGTTCATCACGCCATTCGGAGCCTTCTGTTACACCGCCATGACCTTCGGCCTCAAGAACGCCGGGGCGACCTACCAGCGGTGCATGCAAGAGTGCCTCGCGAGCCAAATCGGCCGCAACATCCACGTCTATATCGATGACGTGGTCGTAAAGTCCGCTCGCCAGGGTGATCTACTCGCCGACCTGGCGGAAACGTTCGCCAACTTGCGAAAATACAAGATAAAGCTTAACCCAGGCAAATGCACCTTCGCTGTACCAGCAGGACAACTACTGGGGTACGTCGTCTCCAAGCGAGGGATCGAGGCGAACCCTACTAAGATCGACACGATCGCCCGACTCGGCAAACCCGAGTACCTGCGCGACGTCCAGAAGCTGGCCGGGCGAGTAGCGGCTCTCAGTCGCTTCATCCCCCGCCTGGGCGAAAAGGCGATGCCCCTATACCGTCTGATGCGCAAGAACCCCACCTTCCAGTGGGACAAGGAGGCGGACGACGCGCTTCGAGACCTCAAGAAGGTGCTACTCGCCGCACCACTACTCGTCGCCCCCACCGACAAAGAACCCATGCTGGTCTACGTCGCGGCCTCCGAGCGCGTCGTCAGCGCCGTCATGGTCGTCGAACGGCCGGAGGAAGGAAAGGAGCGCCCAGTACAGCGACCGGTGTACTACATCAGCGAGGTCCTCACCGAGTCGCGCCAGCGATACCCGCAGTACCAGAAGCTGGTATACGCGGTCTTCAGAGCACAGCGGCGCCTGCCGCACTACTTCCAGGAGCACCCGATCACGATCGTCTCCTCAGCACCGTTGCAGGACTATCCGCAACCGTGAGGCGACTGGGCGAGTCGCTAAGTGGGCCGTCGAAATCGGCGTCCATAATATCAAGTACGAGCCACGAAAAGCGATCAAGTCGCAGGCTCTAGCGGACTTCATCACCGACTGGGAAGAGGCCTAGCAGCCAGAAAAGCTGCCATACCTCCATTACTGGAGCCTGCACTTCGACGGCTCCAATAACGCGGACGGCGCAGGAGCAGGGATCGTACTGACTTCACCGAAGGGCGACAAGCTCCGCTATGTCCTCTGCCTCGACTTCACCCCCTGCACCAACAACATGGCCGAGTACGAGGCACTACTCCACGGCATGCGAGCTGCCAAGGAGATGAACGTCAACCGCCTACGCTGCTACGGAGACTCCGACCTCGTCGCTGGGCAAGTCGCTGGCACCTGCGACGCCGTCTCCCCCACCATGGCGGCATACCGCCAAGCAGTGGACAAGCTGGGCGGACACTTCGCAGGCTACTCCGTCGAATGGATTGACAGGCGGAAGAACGAGGAGGCCGACGCACTCTCTCGCATTGGGTCGGCTCGACTCGCACCACCAGCCGGCGTCTTCCTCGACACGATCACCAAGCCACCAGTCTCTCCCCCAAGGGAGATCGACATCGGAGTCCCGCTGCAGCCAGAGGCAGCCCTGGTTGCACTCGTCACCGAGCCAGACGACTGGACCAAGCCCTACGTCGCCTACCTGGAGGCCGGCACCTTGCCGGCAGACGAGACGGACGCCCGGATGGTCGCACGCCGATGCAAATCCTTCACCATCATCGACGGCGAGCTCCACAAGCGAAGCGTCACCGGCGTGTTCCAACGCTGCGTCCAACCGGCCGAAGGACGCAAGATCCTCCACGACATCCACTTCGGCGACTGTGGCCACCACGCCGGCGCGCGCTCTCTAGTCGCCAAGGCTATGCGGCATGGATTCTACTGGCCCACCGCACATGCCGATGCCGTCGACATTGTCCAGCGGTGCGCCGGGTGCCAGAAGTACGCCAACCAGACGCACGTGCCGAGCTCGGCGCTGAAGACAATCCCCATCACCTGGCCATTCTCCGTGTGGGGTATGGATATGGTAGGCCCTTTCAAAAAGGCCCCCTCCGGCTACACCCACCTCCTGGTCGCGGTCGACAAATTCACAAAGTGGGCGGAGGCCAAGCCAGTCCGGAAATGCGACGGGAAGACCGCCACTAAATTCCTACGCGAGCTCATATATCGCTACGGGTTCCCAAACAGCATCATCACGGACAACGACACCAACTTCGCCAAAGGAGCCATGGCCGAATTCTGCGAAGAACACCACATCCGGCTCGACCTCGCGTCAGTCGCCCACCCAGAATCCAACGGCCAGGCGGAACGGGCCAATCAAAGCATCCTCCACGGCCTGAAGCCGCGACTCCAAGTACCACTCAAGCGCACCGCCGGATGCTGGGTCGAGGAGGTACCCTCCGTCATCTGGGCATCCGCACCTCGGTCAATAGGTCGACAGGATTCACCCCCTTCTTCATGGTGTATGGCGCCGAGGCAGTCATGCCCACCGACCTTGAGCACGACTCGCCGAGGGTCGTCCACTACACGGAGGCTGCGAACGAACTCGCACGACAGGATGGAGTCGATCAACTCGACGAGGCACGCGACCTAGCTCGCTCGCGCACCGCCATCTACCAACAAGGACTCCACCGCTACCACAGCCGGCGGGTGAAAACTCGCACCTTCCAAGAAGGCGACCTGGTGTTTCGCCTCATCCAGGACAAGAAGGGCATGTACAAGATTTCCCCTCCGTGGGAGGGACCAATCGCCATCGGGCGAGTACTCGGCAACGACGCCTACTACCTCATCGACGTCCGCGGGGACGGCAAACTCGACGTCAAGCGACCATGGAATGTAAACCTCCTACGGAAGTTCTACTCCTAGAACCCCACATATGTACCTTCCAGTCGCTATGAAATAAAAGAATTGGTTACCGCAAATTGCGTCTACTCTCCGTGTCTTGTGCCACTCGCACTCGTAATAACAGCGTCAAGCTAACCGCAGAAGTCAACCTCTGGTACAACAATCGGCACGGCTAAGTAGTGCGGTGCAAGAGCACTGGGTCATCTCAGGTCTCGCATCGTCCATGAAAAACGCCTACCCGGAGCCCCATTGGAGTCTACCAGCCCGACTGGCTCTACGAGCCAAGACAACTGCCTTCGCTTCTTACAGCGACCATGATCCTCCGCATCCTCGACATAGCGACTCGAACGGCCAAGTACCACGCTCGGGGACTGACGACCAGTTCAGCGCGAGCGGCTAGGGAAAACGCCAAGTATGAGAGCATGCCCAGGACTCGCCATGCGACTGACCCACCGGGCCAGGAAGGAGTGATGCGCTCGAACTAACGCGCCAAGTCCTCACCAACCCTCGAGGTGCGCCTCGAACAGCCAAGTACCACGCTCGGGGACTCGGCCACCCGACCTCGTTCGCTCAAGGGAAAACGGTGAAGTACAGAGCGCTCAAGGGAGTCGCCTTGCGACTGGCTCTCCAAGTCCGGGCGAGTCGACCGCGATAACAAAATATCCAAAAACCGCAAACACATCACAAACGAGGTCAACCCCATAAAAAGGGCGGACGCGCCCGGGGACTCGTTCAACCCTCAATCAAAAAACATGACAAATCACAAAACAAACACGATATCTCATTCAATAGCATGTCTCATTGTCTCAAATTACATAGTATGCCGAATGGCAGAACTGCTACTAACGCCCCAGGGCAACCTAGTTTACTCCGCAGGCTTCGACGACGACTCGCCAGCACCCTTGCGATTGCGGATGAAGGGAGTGTAAGGGTTCGACGGATACGTCGTCAGCTCACCCGCCATCGCCGCACGAAAGGGCTGCTCGACCTTGAAGTCCCGGTGCTGCGGCTCGGGGTCGTTGGGTGCAACGACCGTCTCCTGGTAAGGAAGGAGGTCGCCCATCGCCCAGACGCGCTCGGAGTACACCACGGCGCGGTCCGTCAACTTGAGCACCTCGGAGATCTCCACCGCGCCAGTCGACGACGGATAGCCACTCGCCACATCGTGGAGGTCGAAGTCCTCCGGGAAGTGAGCAAGCCCAAGGCTAAGAGCCGTCGCCGCTCCGCGCCGGAACGCCGATCGCGTCATAAATTCAACGACCGAGGGCGCCTTCTCCAAGTACTTCCACACCTCGACGAGGTCGCTGGGAATTACTTCCGTGGGCGATATCTCCTGGAGGTAGGCTCGGATGCATGTCGCCGACAACGTCGCCGAGTCGACGAGCGTGGCCACACATTGCCGCGCGTCGAACGAGCTCGCCTCTTCTGCGCTATCAAGGATGCGACCTGCGAAGAGAAGACAACAGTGAGTACGTTGGATATCACAAAAAGGCACATGCAATAGGCAGGGGCAGACACACTCACCAATCAAGGGACGGGAGAGATCCGTGATGAAGCTCTGAAGAGAAGTATAATCATCCTGAAGCCCAGCAACAAGGGCGTCAGATACCTTACGTTCTTCCGCGGCGGCCGTAACGGCGGCCTTGGCTCGACCATCCGCTGAACTCGCTTCTTCTTTCGCCTCCCTCAGCTCGCGCTCGAGGTCGGCGATCCGCTTCTCAGCCGAGCTCAATGCCGATTGGGCCACTGCCAATTCACCCGCTGGGACAAGCCCCTGGTGAGCCTCCTCTGCCTTCGCTGCAACTGCCTGAAGCCCCTTATTCGCCTCTTGGACGGTGGCCAGTTCCTTCTCCGCGCGGTGTTTCGCTGCCAATCGGTCAGCTGACTCACGTTGCAGACCCTGCACACAATTCAAACAGTTAACCAAAGCCAAATACTAAGTGCCCACCCGCTGAAATTCAGCGAGTGCGCACTGGGGGACTGGAAATCAAAAAAACCCTAAGTTCCCACCCGCTGAAATTCAGCGAGTGCGCACTCGGGGACTGGCAATAAAAAAAAACCCTATGTGCCCACCCGCTGAAATTCAGCAAGTGCGCACTCGGGGACTGGACGCGAAAAATAAAAACAAGCCACTAAAAGAATCAGACCGCTGCTGCACACCGGCCTGATCCTCGGGGACTAGACATACCTGGATGGCTGCGCCAAGCATGGCATGAAGTTGTATCGCATCCACGGACGCGAGGAGAGCTGGCGTGTGCCTGCGACGCTGCTCGACCTCCGCGTCGGCGACCCCAGGTGCACGGCTCGAGGGCAAGGTTCCACTCGCTATAGCCGCTTTGGCCATGAAGTGCGGGAACGTTGCGATAGAGGCACCGACACCAAAGGAGGCTGGCTCGGCCGCCCCAGGCGAGGGAGCACCCTCCTTCATGGGCACGGCCGCCTCCGTTGCGGGTTCATTCGGCGCGACCGCCGTGTCGTCGGAGATCGTGACGATATCGTCGCCCTTGGTCTTCTTGGCGCCATCCGCAGGGACGACGACTTCGTCCGCCTTCCTCTTACGGGAAGGATCCTCCTCGCTGTCGACGGGTGGCACCTTAGCCACGGTCGGGTGGCCTATCTTCTTCGCTCCGGTCCTGTAAATCGATCGTGTGAGCAAGATAATCCAAGTTGTTATGAAAGACAAAAGTAGGTGAGCGAACTCACTTGGCGACTGGAATGAAGCGTAGCCCCGTGCGGATGCCGGCCGGCTTCTCCAGTTCGGGGCCCAGTCGGCGACTGAGGCCCATCTCCAGGACGTCGCGTTCCCAAGACACGGACGGCTTCTTCGTCGTCGAGGCTACAACGGGAGCTTCTGAGACATCTTCAGCGGGAGCTTCCCTGCGAGGTGAAGCCGCCGCGACCGGAGCGGCCCCTAGCCCAGAGACTGGGGCGAATGGTTGAGGCATCGAGGCCTGCGACACCTCGCTCAGGACAGTGGCCGTGTCCAGCACGGCTGCCGTCGGCGGAGCCTCATCCTTGGCCGGGCTGGGGGCGTCGGAGCTGCTCGCCGAGTGCGGTGGCGAGGCCGGCCTCATCGGCTTCGTCTTCTTATTCGGAGGGGCCTTCGCCTCCTTCTCCTTCTTCTTCTTCTTCGACGGAGTAGCCTGGCGGCGCGAGGTGGTCTCCGGAAGTTCGTCATCATCATCATGCCGCTCGAGGCTTTTACGCGCCTCAAGCTCACGCTGACGCTGCCCGCGGGTCTTGCGGGCCAGCGGGGCGACCTCCTCCTCGGATTCGTCGTCGCCATTGCTTTCGTCGCTCTCGGTGTCTCCCTTGGCGGGAGGCGACTCGCCCATGTCCCGGACGGACGAGCTCGAGTTCTCGTCATCTGAAGGCGGGAGCCATCCTTCCACCACTTGGAATAGCTGCAATGAACACAAGATGAGATTAGAATGACCGCGACTGCACAAACTGTGACCGCGAATGATGCAAAGAGACTTACCGTTGGGGCTGGATGCTTCGCGGTGTAGGGGGCGACCCCGGCCTTTGCGTCCAGGTACACCGCTTGGGTAATCTTCTTCAGCGCTGAGGTGTAGTCCTCAAGCTTCCACTCGGCGGGGCAGGACTTCGTCGAGTCTTCCCGGCCCGTATATTGGTACATGTAGTGGTCCCGCTGCGCCAGAGGGACGAGCCGCCGCCCGAGCCAGCAGTTGTATAAGTTGATCGTCTAGAGGCCCTTCTTCTTCAGACCGTGGATGGTTTGAAGCATTTCGTCCACGACCATCCGCTGATCGGTGGGAAGCTTGCCTACTTGGAGTCGGCGCGGTTCGGGTCGGTCGGCGGAGTATCGTGGGATCGCCACCTCGCCCTCCGGAGTCGCCTCGGTAACGTAGAACAAAGAATTCTTCCATTGGCTCGCCGCCTTGGCGGGTAGCATCAGATCGAAGAAGGAGGCCTTCGATTTAAGCTGGAACGTCAGGCCGCCCGCGGCAAGCATTGGGCCGCCCGCTTCCTCGCGACTGATCCGTCCGTGGAACAGATCTTGCCACAGAGGGAAGTAGGGCCGGTAGCCCAGGTAGCACTCGCAGAACGCCACAAAGATGGCGAGTTGCTCGATGCTGTGCGGACCCAGGTCCGACGGTTGGATCCCGTAGTAGGCGCAGAAGCGCCGGAAGAACAGGGACGTAGGGAACCCCAGCCCCCGTTCCAGGTGGCTGGTGAAGCAGATGAATTTTCCCTCGCGCGGGTTCGGGGTCACCTCTCCGGCCGCAGGGATGCGCCACCTGCCGGCGCGCAGGATCCCGGCCTCCTCGAAGGATGCCAGTTGTGCTCTCGTACACTTAGATCTGCCCCAAGGCTCGGTGGAGGGGGCCATTGGCGGAAGGATTCGTGGAGGTCGGAAGATTTCGGGTCGGCTGGATCGCGATGCGGAGGAAGGCGAAAGTGTGCGCAGTCGTAGGAAATGACGAGGATATGGTTCTCTGATTGCCTGCCATTCCCCTTATATAGCGGTTGTTACCCGCCAAATCAGGGAGCCGTTACTACGCGGTGATTACGCCAAAAGTTACCGTTGGATTACCCCAACGGCTAGTTTGACCACGTTTAACGGTCCAACTTCAGCCACTCGGCTCGCCGAACCGATCACTACGACAGTGACTGAGTATTTCGCTGACTCGACTCGCCGAGAGCTACGATCAGAATGACTAGTTTTCTCCTTTATACAGGAGCCCGCTGATGATTCGAATGGATGTCTGCTTTGAAGCCGTATACTCCGACTGCCAGCAGCCACCTACGCCCAATCGACAACGGCCTCGGGGACTACTGATGGGGATGTGCCTACCGGGGTATACCCAGCAGGACGTTTCCGACTGGCCCAGGAACTGGCGAGTGGGCCTACAAGACGGCGACTGGATCAAGGCCCGGTGTGGATCCAAGCGACTGGAAGCAGAAGGCCCAGGCGAGTAGATAGGCCCAGTCGGATTAGGTTAAACAAGTACCGAAGCCTTAACTGATTCGGTTGAGATATGTAAACCCTAGGGGAGGTGAGCCTATATAAACCTCCCTGCAGGGCGTGTAGAGATACGTTCCATCAGACACCCAAGCGACTCGCCGCCTAGCTGCCGAGCTCGCCCATTGTACCACCATCATAATACAATCTAGCAGGAGTAGGTCTTTACCCTCCGGGGGGGGGGGGGGGGGGGGCGAACCTGGGTAAAACCTTGTGTCTCCGCCCTCATCTCGCACCGCAGATGGCTGCCGCCCTTGCCCCGCGTTCTACTACTCGCTGCCGATTGCAGCATCTGCCGTGACCATTCCCATGACAAAACCAATCCCACCACCTTTCCCACCTGCCACCGCCACTCTCCCCTCGCACCTGCAACGCACACACGCTACACAAACACACCCAGTCACACCGACACCCTCCCCGTCACGTTCACTGGCCCCGCTCCCGTGGACCCCACCCCGACCCGATCGTGACCATGCGGGATCCCCGCTCGGCCCGCTCCCCTCCCCACGATCCCCGCTCCCTCTCTCGGTTTCCACTCCGCGTGACCCCGACGCAATCCCCGCCTCTCTCTGCTACCCACTCGTCGCCGCCACCATGTTCCCCGTCGCCGCAGAGCTCGCCTCCCTATCTCCCCTCCCGCGTCCCCCCCGCAAGCCCCTCTCCTTCTGGCGGGCCCCGACCCCGCTCCGCCGGCCCCTTCCTCGCCTCCTCTCCGACGCGAGCAAGCTTTCCTGCCACCGCCGGCGCCTCCGCTGGTCAGCTGTCCCCGGTCCATGCTCTCCCTCGCATCGTCCCTGACCCCACGAGCCCCGCCGCAATCGCGGGACCCTATCGGCATGCACCTCGCCCGCCTCCTATCTGCCCATCGGAGCCTAGCGAGCTCGCCCCCCTTACTGACTCACCGTCATCGGGCCCTCCTCTGCTCGCCTTCCTCTGCCTCGACCTTCGGTCGCCTCCATGGTCGTGGATGCATCCCTCTTGCTCGACGCCGTCATCGCTTTGTCTCCGTTTGTGCCGTCCTGACCCGACCAGCAGGCGCTCGACCCAGACTCGTCTTCCCTCCCGCTCGAGGTACTGCGTGTGGAGCCAGCAATATCCGCTGCCCAATGATGCCCTGTATCATTTGTTTGATGCGCCTGTTACAAATGGTCAACTCCTTTTATGTTGATGCTTAGTGAATGGTGCTCCTGATGCTGCATACAGTAAAGGGGAGGTGGGATCTTGAAGCATAATGCTTGTGTGTGTGCAAGCGAAGATGGTGTATTTTTGTTTGGCTTCGATTACCTCGGTTACGATCGACACCGAACAAGACAAGATCGATGAACCATCGGCGCCGCACCCAAGTCCAACACCGGCATGTCATGGAACCGAAGATTGGCGGAACCCAAGATCTTCTTCATGGAATGCGGAGACCCCGATCCCGCCGAAGACCGAACCCCGTCGATCCCATGTGTGACCCCTAACTTATCCGCCCCTATTTTGTAATATAACATCTATCTTGTTGCATAATTAAATTGTCATGCTTGCATACATATTGTGGGTGTTTGGGGGTGTTTCGACGATTCACCTAAATTAAATATGGAGGTCACATGCGGGCAAATCTAGTCTAATATTGGCTCCATTTAAATTGTGTAGCGAACCGATGCCATATTTTGCCTTGTTAAGACAACATTTAAATTGCGAGGTACCTAAACAACATGAATGATATAATTAATTGTCGGACCCCGGTTCCGCTTATTATTGACTAATCTCATAGCATCTTTGCCATGTCATGCATCATATCATGATCATGCCTATTCTTTCGCATTAGCTGTAATGGCTCCATCGCTTGTTTCTTTTATTGATTTGCTTCTTCACGGATTAGGCCGATGAGTTGATGCGAGTGTCGACCCGATCTTCGGATGAACCTTCGGCAATGTTTTTAGGCGAGCAATCTCCCCCTTTCTACCTATCTTACTTTTACAGTATTTATTCCCTTCTATTGATCTATTGCTATCTGTGTTGCGATGCTATAGATTCCGTACCCCGTGATACTTCCCTGCAGCCCTTATATTGCCATGGACACATCCTATTACCTGTTGTTTGGTAGATAGTCAGCCTTGCGAGTCGTAGTTGCTTGCGCAGGTGATGTGTCGCTTCGTCGATCTTCCACAGTTGTTGGAGTAATGCCGCATGTTTAATGTTGGAGATGATCATGACTTTAATTACCATTTAATAACTAAAAATTGAAGTAGGTAAATAATGCAGAGGCACAGGTGGTCAATAGATGTTATTTGGTTTTTAACCGTCCATTTGTGTCCCATAGGACCCCGAGTACTTGATACCTGTTCTTTGAATATTCGCACTATCCGCATGTGGGACCATGAATCCTCCTAGCCAGAGCTTGAGTCATATTTATTTCTTGGGGCCACAAAGTAGTTTGGGGCTTTATTATTATCCTGTACTTATGCCATGCTTTACTGCTTTATTTACGATTGCGCGTGGAGCGCCTGTACTGTTTAGGTAAGTGGAATGTTTCCGCGGTATCGACAAGCCCAGTCACACTTTCGGGTTCCCAGTCATTTACAGCCATTGACACAAACCTCTGGGTCCGTTTCGGAGCCGACCAACTTCGTCGCGGGTAGCTTGGTGGGGTGGCCCCCTGAGATTTATATGAATCTTGCAATTGCTCTGTCGTGATGCCTCATTGGGTTTTTATTGGTTTTTCTCGAGGTTGATCGTGCGTGTGTTGCTATTTGTGCCCCCCTACAGGGTAAAACTTTCTGAAAGCCGTGTCCGCGGTTATGGACGACTTTGAGCATAGTATCTCGATCATAGACAACTATAACTAAAGTAGTGCTATAAATTTGACTGTATAATGACTAGTAATCAGCTTCACTATAATGGAATGGCTAAATAAAAGTGCCAGCAATTGCTGGTTTGGGTTGTCACCTGTTACCATTGTATCTGACTAGTAAGTATTGCAACTTCAACGGAATGGCTAAATAAAAGTACTAACAACTGTTGGGTTTTGGGATACCTCATGCTATATGTATCTGACTAGTAAGTACTACAACCACAACGAAATGGTTAATTAAAACTGTCCACTGCTTATTATATCAGGATGACTCATGCTATCTATATCTGACTAGTAATTGCCGCAACTATAATGAAATGAATAAAACTGCCAACTGTGTGAGTTCCTCGGTTGACTTCCTCGTTTGGTCTCGAGGGGGAATTAACAGGATGGGTATGCTTGGTGATAGTTTCAGATTGGATCCGAATAGGCCTTTCTTATCCCCATCTTATAGCCGCCAGTGTATTGAGTCTCTATAGGTTGTCTAGTGCATGCTGCGCTGCCGCTTCAGTCCACCATACCTATGTAGGAGAGGACCGCCGAATTCTAGTCTCGCCGTGTACTGGCCTCAGTACTGACCGCTCTCTTCTTCCTTTGCCCTTTGTCGGCACCCCTTTTGTTTAAGCAGGTTTTGAGATCGATGTCGTTAGCAGGGTTACCCTTCCGGCTTGGCCTGGGCAGGGTTATGGACGCCATTGGTTATTCTTCAGGGCTCTTAGCTCAATTTGCATCTTGTCCATACTCGGACGCTGTATCGTTTTAAAGGTGATTTGGATCTTTGTATTATATATTTGTATTCTTGACTCTTTGAGTCATTGTTGTATATATCTGTTCCGTGGGTTCCATCGTGGACTATCGTGTAATGATATTACTTCGTTTTCCGTCCGCACAAAAGTGCCTGGTGGGCACCTTTGAATCGTTTCTATGCGGGTTTGGCGGGAATCGCTGAGACTTGCATATGGTCGATTCTGAGGGTGTTACAGAGTGGTATCAGAGCTTAGCAGTTACGATACCCCACTGGTCCAGCCTGTAGGATAACCTAGCTAACAGACGTGTAGAGTGTCAAAACTATTTTGAAAAATCTGTTGGATAGATCTGATTAGGTATGCTTTTACTTCTTACCCCTCTGCTATTCTCCTCTTATCTCGACGTGTTTTGAATATGCTCTCTTATCTTTTCTTCGAGTCCAGGATTTCTCATGGTTGGGTTTCCATCGTACCTTCAGGGTTTCGCTTCCATCCTCTTGTAACGGTGCTTCAACATCTGAGATTCATGCTATCAGATGAATATTTCAT
The DNA here is from genome assembly GCA_916181665.1 of Avena sativa. Classification (NCBI taxonomy): domain Eukaryota; kingdom Viridiplantae; phylum Streptophyta; class Magnoliopsida; order Poales; family Poaceae; genus Avena; species Avena sativa. The sequence goes on along the minus strand of OV702284.1, from coordinate 175,609,393 downwards.
CTGTTGTACCTTTCAATGGACCGAAAATTCACTAAAATTTTTCTTTCTATCCTCCGGTGTTTTTGGATACGACGAAGTCATCTACATCAGATCTGGTGAGAATCTCCATCTGTCACATCCCAAGATTTTCCAAATCTTGTAATGTGAAAAATAAATGAATAAAATAAAACTTTGTTTGATTTTCAGGGCCAGAAGAAACTTTTTGAATTCAATTGGAACCTCAAACCTTTTTGGATTAGATAAAATCCTAAAGGGATTTAAAAAGACAAACATTTTAAATAAAAGAAAATAAAATATTTTGGAAACACTATTTTGGATCTTTTAAATAAAAGGTTTTGGCTTTCAAAAGAAAAAGTGGATTTATAAATAAAGATTATTTTATAGAGCCAAATTAAACCTTGGCCAAGCTTTTGAAATAAAACATTTTGTTTTGATAAAAATAGTAAAGGTTTATTTGAAGTTAAATTAATAAGGATTTAATATCCAAGTTTTATTAATAAAGGTTTTACTATTTACAAAACATCAAAACTTATTTAATTATTTAAAATAAGTTTTCCAAGTATTTTATATTCTCAAATAAAACCTACTGAAGTGTTTTGGTTTTATTTTAGATTTCAAAATAAATATTTTAATAAAACAAATCCTATTTGATTTAATAACTAAGGCCCATTTTATTTAATTATTAATGGACCCTAAAATAAAAGGTTATTTTGTTTCCAAGTATTCTTTAATTCCAAATAAAACCTACTGATTTGGTTTTGAAAATATTTGGATTTCAAATGGAGATTTTGTTAATTCAATCAAACCCTATTTTATTAAATAACTAAAGATCCATTTTATTTAATTAAAGGATGGATCCTCAAAAGAATAAAAATTATTATTTTATTTTGGAATTTGGTGTATGTTGATAAACAGAACCAAATTCAAGGTACAAAGTTTAGTGATTGTGTGAATTTGGTTGATTGGATGGTTTGTTTGAATTTCAAATCAGTAAAAAGAAATAGAAAAGATAAAACAATCAGACAAACAAAAAATAAGAACAAGTCGACCCAGCCCAGCCGGCCCAACTAACCCAAGAAACAGCCCACCTCTCTTTCCCAGCGAACCGTTCTTTTCCACTCACACCTGCACCCACAGAACCAATGACAAGTGGACCCCACACTCGCGGTCTCTCTCTCACAGACAGCCAGGACCCACCCCTCCTGTTCATCGTTCTCACCCGCAGCGACCGTTCCTCGCCGTTTACTGCCGTGTTAATTCCCTTGAATTCGCGTTGATGGATGGATTAAACCTCGCCGTGACCACGCAGTGATAAACGCCAGTGACTCCTCTCTGGTTCCCCTCTGTTCCCCCATCTCAACACGCCCCTAGGCCGCGGAATTTTGCCCTACACTCCCTCTGTTCCAACGACGCTCCGGTGAGAATTCCGGCCGTGTCCTGCCTCCCGTTGCCTCATTGACCAAGCACGCACACTCCCCATCCCCTGGCTCTTCTGTCCGTGCCCTCCGTTCAACCGCGGGAGCCCCAGAACCTCGACTCCGACGAGCTCCGAGCGCCGCCGCGTCTGCAACTATCTCCGGCGATGTTTCCTGGTAAGAACTGACCACCCCGGGCCCTCTCTTTCACGCGAGAAGCTTCGCCTTGATCTTGCGCGGCTAACTGCGTCTTCATTTTCCCTCGGGGCGAACCACAGCTCCACCCTCGACGAGCTCCAGGACCATCTGACGCCGACCACGTCTCCGGCGAGCAATTAACCGCAACCTTGCGCGCCCCTCGTCGAACCATCAGCACGTTGAGCATCGCCGTGACCCCCTGAGCCCGGTGAGCATCTCCCCTTTCTCCCTCACCCCCTGTAGCATCGGCACCATCGTCGACCGATAGCTCCGCCGCTAGTAGCCACCGCAGCTCCGCCCATCTGTGGCTGGTGTGCCTAGCATCGTTAGATCGTAATCGTATGGCCACAATAGAACTTAACCGAAGCGGTAAGTAGCCTCTGCGCGCCGCACGATTTAACTTAAATACAACGGCTGTCGTCGCGTGATCCAACCGAAACGGTACCGACGAATAGGAAGTCGCCGCGTGTCCAGCTGATGATTTAAAAACAGAGTTGAAAACAGATTTGTTTGCAGATTTGAAAACCTTATAACTTTTGATCCACACGTCCAAATTTTGCAAACTTTATATCAATGGAATCAGTAGAACAAACCCTATCCAACCATGCCCTTGGTTTAGCAAATAGTATCTGTTAGGGTGTTTGTTTTTGCAGAAACATTTGTATGCTTGTTAAGGATGTAAAAATTGTTTATAAATGAATTTGGGGTTAAAATCTTTTGCAATTGGATTGATTTGAACCTACTAACATTAGGAAACACTTTGTGGACTCAAAAATGTATTTGGTGAAAAAAAATAAAGATTCTTTGATTTAAAACCATTTCTAGTCAAATAGAAATGTGGTTTATTTATAAAAAAATGATTTTGAAGGAAAACTTTTGGGAAAAGTTTCGTTTTAAACTCTCTGACCCTAAACAACAAGTTTTATGGTTTGAAAACATATTTGGTGAACCTTGGAGATTAATGCCTTGGTTAAAATATTTCTACACCACATAAAATGATACTTTGTTTTGAAAATGGTTTTTGTAGTGAAACCTTTTGCAAATGACTTTGCCACTTTACAAAATGACCATTAGGTGTTTTCAAAAGTCTATGACCCATTAGGAACCACTTTTCAAAACAAAACAAAGCTTGGCATGCTTGCATGCATTACTTTGACTTTGTCATTTTATGTGTTGTTTTGCTTGATTGGTAGATTGAGTTTGTGCCTTGCTTGATTGATTTGTAGTGACTTGAAGATTGTGATTGTTGCAAGGACAAGGAGTGAACCCATACTCTACCAAAAAGGCAAGTGATGCTTCATACTTTGTCCCATTACTTTCACTATGCATTAGTGATTTTCTCTAAGTAAAACTTGCATGAATTTTGCTAAGTGTAAACCTTGCTATAGGAAAACTAGTAGATGAAACCTTAGTGGAAATTTTCCTAAGTTAAGGTTCCTACTACTATCAAGCTTAGCCTAGATAATAGAAAACATGGGTGGAATATATATTCACACTATGGAAAAATATTCTAAGTCTAAGGACTTGTGTTTTGTTTAATAAAACAACTAAGTTAATGAATCACCTGGGTGGAATGGTAATTGCTTGGTGGTTTTTGGTTGAGTGGTTCACAAGGCCCATGTTTATGGTTTACCTTGTGTATATCACTTGTGGATGGCCACCCAGGAACAAAGAGATTTGAGATGTCAAATGTTGAGAAGCTTCAAGTGCAACCACTTGGCAATATGGGCTCTGCCATGATCATATAGGTTGCAAGAACTTAGCCATATGGACAGAGGGTGGTAGTGTTTGATAGGTTGGAACGCGTCCATTTTGGTCTAAGGGAAGGCTTCTGAAAGATCTTGTCTTGGGAAACCAAGTCTTGTGGGGAAAGTGCACCACCTCTGCAGAGTGTAAAATCTAAGTACTTAGCCATGTCCCTGGTAAAGGACAATTTGAGCATCAAGACATGGAAGCAATCAAGAATCTCATCATTCAAATTTCTAAGTTAAAATCTTGTGGTTTGAACAAGGGTTGTTTGAAATCTTCAATCTTTGTTTGAGAGAAGCTTTGGAAAAAGATTTTGTCAAAACAAAATCTTAGTATTTTCAAAATGATAAGGAAAAATCTATTTTGAGCAATGCAAGCCTCAACTCCACTTAGCCAAATGCATATAGAAGATAGACTTCACTATACTACCATAGTATCACTTGCCAATACAATCCAAATGTATTGACCCTTGTGGCTGTAACTTGTTATGTTGCAGGTTTGATTGTTTTTAGTGAAGATTGATTGATTAGGATTACAAAGTCTACAACCAACATCTGCCTGTGGCACTTTGAAGATGAAGGACCCATGCTTATAGTTATTCCGCTGCAATGTAATGTAATAGCCAAATGAGCTATGTATGATGTAATAAAATTATGTTATTCCTGGTTATAAAGTTATGTTATGACCTTTGTATCTTGATATTACATCTTAACTGTGGATGCTAGCTATTGATCCAGGGACTAGCATTGTAAACACAGGGGGCTCTATCTTATTAAAGATTGGAACCTCTACACCATCCCTCCTTTGTTTCTGAACCTTGCTTGTCGAGATCTTCAGTCTGAATTCCGAGAGTTGGTTGCATAATTCTCCTATTCATGTGCAGAGTAATGATTTGGGTGCGCGATGGACTGATCACCATCCGAATACCCTTATCATTCGCTTTTATACATTGAATCGGTGGATCAAGCAATTCTACTCCGTTCGCCGAAGTTAGAGGTGGCCTTAATTTTTGATATCTCTACCTTTGACCTTTGTTTGTCCTGAGTGTTCTCTTGACGAACGGTAGCATCAATCCTTGTTAGTGGTGTCGCGAGGATCTACACGAAGCGAGAAGATTCAGACCGTCGGTCTACTTCCCCGTACCATGAGGCGGATCTCGAGGGCGAGATCCATTGTTAGTGGTGTCGAATTGTAGCACCCCGGGAATCCACTACTAGAAAATCGCGTGTTAAATAATACTTTGTGCATAATCATGACATCATCATGCATATTAATTGCCAAAACTGTTTCGCCAAAAGCCTACTTTGTTTTCTAAATATCCTCTCCTTCAATTCCAAATTAAAAATCCTAGTCTCACTAGATATTTTATGTGTTAAAAACTGTTTACAAAAATTGTTTGTATAAAAATAAATGAACACATCAAAATAAAATAGTTTTGTAAAACCGGGGAGGCAGTCCATCCGTCCAGGCCATAGGACCAACCGGCCAAACCACCTACTACCCGGCCCACCTAAAAATAAACCCTAATCCCCAATCCCTATCAAACCCTAGACACAAACCAATCCCACCACCCTTCCCACCTGCCGCCGCCACTCTCCCCTCGCACCCGCAACGCACACACGCTACACAAACACACCCAGGCACACCGACGCCCTCCCCGTCACGTTCCATGGCCCCGCTCCCATGGACCCCACCCTGACCCGATCGTGACCATGCGGGATCCCCGCTCGGCCCGCTCCCCTCCCCACGATCCCCGCTCCCTCTCTCGGTTTCCACTCCGCGTGACCCCGACGCGAGCCCCGCCTCTCTCTGCTACCCACTCGTCGCCGCCACCATGTTCCCCGTCGCCTCGGAGCTCGCCTCCCTATCGCCCCTCCTGCGTCCCCCCCGCAAGCCCCTCTCCCTCTGGCGGGCCCCGACCCCGCTGCACCGGACCATTCCTCGCCTCCTCTCCGACATGAGCAAGATTTCCTGCCACCGTCTGCGCCTCCGCTGGTCAGCTGTCCCCGGTCCATGCTCTCCCTCGCATCGTCCCCGACCCCACGAGCCCCGCCGCCATCGCGGGACCCTGTCGGCCTGCACCTCGCCCGCCTCCTCTCTGCCCAACGGAGCATCGCGAGCTCGCCCCCCTTACTGTCTCACCGTCATCGGGCCCTCCTCTGACCGCCTTCCTCTGCGCCTGTTCCCTGCGACCTCGCCATGACACGGCCGTTCTGCCTCGAACTTCGGTCGCCTCCATGGTCGTGGATGCATCCCTCTTGCTCGACGCCGTCATCGCTTTGTCTCCGTTCGTGTCGTCCTGCCCCGACCAGCAGGCGCTCGACCCAAACTCGTCTTCCCTCCCGCTCGAGGTACTGCGTGTGGAGCCAGCAATATCCACTGCCCAATGATGCCCTGTATCATTTGTTTGATGCGCCTGTTACAAATGGTCAACTCCTTTTATGTTGATGCTTAGTGAATGGTGCTCCTGATGCTGCATATAGTAAAGGGGAGGTGGGATCTTGAAGCATAATGCTTGTGTGTGTGCAAGCGAAGATGGTGTATTTTTGTTTGGCTTCGATTACCTCGGTTACGATCGACACCGACCAAGACAAGCTCGATGAACCATCGGCGCCGCACCCGAGTCTGACACCGGCATGTCATGGAACCGAAGATTGGCGGAACCCAAGATCTTCTTCATGGAATGCGGAGGCCCCGATCCCGCCGAAGACCGAACCCCGTCGATCCCATGTGTGACCCCTATCTTATCCGCCCCTATTTTGTAATATAACATCTATCTTGTTGCATAATTAAAATGTCATGCTTGCATACATATTATGGGTGTTTGGGGGTGTTTCGACGATTCACCTAAATTAAATATGGCGGTCATATGTGGGCAAATCTAGTCTAATATTGGCTCTATTTAAATTGTGTAGCGAACCGATGCCATATTTTGCCTTGTTAAGACAACATTTAAATTGCGGGGTACCTAAACAACATGAATGATATAATTAATTGTCGGGACCCCGGTCGATACTTTCGCATTAGCTGTAATGGCTCCATCGCTTGTTTCTTTTAGTGATTTGCTTATTCACGGATTAGGCCGATGAGTTGATGCGAGTGTCGACCCGATCTTCGGATGAACCTTCGGCAATGTTTTTAGGCGAGCAATCTCCCCCTTTCTACCTATCTTACTTTTACAGTATTTATTCCCTTCTGTTGATCTATTGCTATCTGTGTTGCGATGCTATAGATTCCGTACCCCGTTATACTTCCCTGCAGCCCTTATATTCCCATGGACACATCCTATTACCTGTTGTTTGGTAGATAGTCGGCCTTGCGAGTCGTAGTTGCTTGCGCAGGTGATGTGTCGCTTCGTCGATCTTCCATAGTTGTTGGAGTAATGCCGCATGTTTAATGTTGGAGATGATCATGACTTTAATTACCGTTTAATAACTAAAAATTGAAGTAGGTAAATAATGCAGAGGCATAGGTGGGAAATAGATGTTATTTGGTTTTTAACCGTCCATTTGTGTCCCGTAGGACCCCGAGTACTTCATACCTATTCTTTGAATATTCGCACTATCCGCATGTGGGACCATGAATCCTCCTAGCCAAAGCTTGAGTCATATTTATTTCTTGGGGCCACAAAGTAGTTTGGGGCTTTATTATTATCCTGTACTTATGCCATGCTTTACTGCTTTATTTACGATTGCGCGTGGAGCGCCTGCACTGTTTAGGTAAGTGGAATGTTTCCGCGGTATCGACAAGCCCAGTCACACTTTCGGGTTCCCAGTCGTTTACAGCCATTGACACAAACCTCTGGGTCCGTTTCGGAGCCGGCCAACTTCGTCGCGGGTAGCTTGGTGGGGTGGCCCCCTGAAATTTATATGAATCTTGCAATTGCTCTGTCGTGATGCCTCGTTGGGTTTTTATTGGTTTTTCTCGAGGTTGATCGTGCGTGTGTTGCTATTTGTGCCCCCCTGCAGGGTAAAACTTTCGGAAAGCCGTGTCCGCGGTTATGGACGACTTTGAGCACAGTATCTCGATCATAGACAACTATAACTAAAGTAGTGCTATAAATTTGACTTTATAATGATTAGTAATCAGCTTCACTATAATGGAATGGCTAAATAAAAGTGCCAACAATTGCTGGTTTGGGTTGTCACCTGTTACCATTGTATCTGACTAGTAAGTATTGCAACTTCAACGGAATGGCTAAATAAAAGTACCAACAACTGCTGGGTTTTGGGATACCTCATGCTATATGTATCTGACTAGTAAGTACTACAACCACAACGAAATGGTTAATTAAAACTGTCCACTGCTTATTATATCAGGATGACTCATGCTATCTATATCTGACTAGTAATTGCCGCAACTATAACGAAATGAATAAAACTGCCGACTGTGTGAGTTCCTCGGTTGACTTCCTCGTTTGGTCTCGAGGGGGAATAACCAGGATGGGTATGCTTGGTGATAGTTTCAGGTTGGATCTGAATAGGCCTTTGTTATCCCTATCTTATAGCCGCTAGTGTATTGAGTCTCTATAGGTTGTCAAGTGCATGCTGCGCTGCCGCTTCAGTCCACCATACCTATGTAGGCGAGGACCGCCGAATTCTAGTCTCGCCGTGTACTGGCCTCAGTACCGACCGCTCTCTTTTTTCCTTTGCCCTTTATCGGCACCCCTTTTGTTTAAGCAGGTTTTGAGATAGATGTCGTTAGCAGGGTTACCCTTCCGGCTTGGCCTGGGCAGGGTTATGGACGCCATTAGTTATTCTTCAGGGATCTTAGATCATTTTGCATCTTGTCCGTACTCGGACGCTGTATCGTTTTAAAGGTGATTTGGATCTTTGTATTATATATTTGTATTCTTGACTCTTTGAGTCATTGTTGTATATATTTGTTCTATGGGTTCCATCATGGACTATCGTGTAATGATATTACTTCGTTTTCCACCTGCACGAAAGTGCCTGGTGGGCACCTTTGAATCGTTTCTATGCGGGTTTGGCGGGAATCGCTGAGACTTGCATAGGGCCGATTCCGAGGGTGTTACAGCAGCGATGCCTGGTGTGGAGGAGGCCGCGGCAACGACTAGGCGGAGGAGGCCGCGACGGTGACTGGTGTAGAGGAGGCCGCGATGGTGACTGGTGTAGAGGAGGCCGGCGAGCGGCTCCCGGGGCGGAGGATGCCGACGGCGCTGGGGGCAGATGAGGTCGGCGGCGTGGGGGTTTAGATGTGACGAGGAAGAAAGTTTTTAGGTGGGGGAGGGTAGTTAGGTGGGGGTTTCCTGAATAAGCTTATCTAGGAACCTCTTAAGGGGGTGTTTCTGAATAGTCCAGTCGTATATATATATATATTGGTACCCTGACATCATTCTGGGTGCATCTTCTTCTTCAACAGAGTTTATATGCCTATCTCTAACAACTTAATTCCGTAACGAATAAAACAAACTTAATGCATTAATTACACTAAAACAGACGCAATCCAATGAGGCTCCGCTAGAGATCCTACATGTAGGGACTTTTTTATTCAAAATATTTTCATAAGAATCATGGAGGATTCAAATCCTTACAATTTTTTTCTAGTTTGGTTGTTTGATCTATAGGTTGATCCCATAGGAATATTTTCCAAAAAAAGTAAAAAATACTTTGCACCAGATTTCGTAAATAATAAACCAACATTATTCACCCCCTTGCAAGTCTTCGGATGGTGAGTACCATGTTATATTCCATATTCGCAACAAAACCGATAACTTGACATGAAGTCTTGTCGCCGTATATGGTGCTGTCCAAGAAGAGTTTAATACTAGGATTTTTGAGAGATGGTTAATCTAGCAAAAGATAATCCATACCCTATTTTTATTGGGGGCTTCAATTTTCTAAGGTTCCCATATGAGAAATCCAAAGGTCGGTTGAATGATCATTGTTTTTTTATTCGCTGCATCATTCACAGCTTGGATGTAAGAGATGTTTCAATGATAGCTGTCGTCGGATTGTCGACAAGTACGTCATAGGGTGTCCTAGTGGCGTTGGAAAGATGGCGTGTGAGACGTCGGTTGTTCCAGGAGCAGTGAGCACAAATTTACCCAGATTCAGATCCGACTGCGGTGATCGGATCCTACTCCTGCTAGCAACCCAGTAATATATCGGCGTAAGCCGGATGTTACAATGGATTACAAGAGATGTTCGCCTGTGCGAGTTGATTGTGGTGTTGTGTGTTATTGTGTGTCCTAAAGGCTCCCATAGGGCCGGTTTATATAGTCGCCGGGACCTAGGGTTATAGGAGACACCTATCTGGCTACGTTACATAGTCGGTAACTAGATATAGCTTGGACTACAAGTAATACTACATCCCTAAGTCGGTAACTCTTTTGGGCCTTGTCGTAGCCGGAACGGGCTCCTCCTCTTTCTCTGACTAGGCCACCCGTGAAGCAAATCTCTAACCCGTTGGTGGGCCACCCTAGTCAGCGAGTCCTGTGGGTATACCCGGAAAGTATATCCCCAACAGTAGCCCCCGGAAGTCTCTAAGATCCAAAGCCGGATAAATCGTCTAGCTTGATGGTTTCTTTGTCTTGAGAATCTTGAAGGTTTCCCGATGACTTTAGTCTTTTCCTTGCTCAGTTTGAAACATAAGCCGAATTTTTCAGCGGCGTGCGGACTGAAAACTTTTCAGACCAGGTCCTTTCACTGATAGGAGTCCTATCAACATGACCGTTGGTGGGTCTGCTCCTTACGGAACAAAACGTCATTTCAATGCCTACGCGAAAATCGAGGGGGCGGAAGAGTCGCGAGGAAGCTACCTCCCTCTCTCCTATACGCATGGCGCTAATCGCGCGTATTAACGCACGAATCTTTGCACATAGACAAATAAAAGAGAGGAGAAAACCCTTTCTCTCAGATTTATCTCTCCATCGATTCATTCATTGCCTCCTCATACTCCTCGAGCCCTCCGCAGCCATTCCCATCTGCACAGCTCAAAAAATCTCTTTCCCCCACCAGTTCTTTTCCTCCAAGATCAATGGTGTCTTCCTCGACCTCAGGAGCGGCGGCGGGTTCGTCGGCAGCGGATGAAAAGAAGATGCGGGGCCTCTGGATCCCCAGCGCCATGGACAACGCTGAACTCCAAGTCATGGAGGATGAAGGACTCATCGTCGCTGGAGCGTGGTGGAGCGCCTCAGGGCACGCCATTCCTTCCTCGCGCGATGGCGAGCGGGTGTTGTTCGGCATGCACATTGACCGCGGCCTCATCTTTCCACCGTCGGACTTCCTCGTCGAGGTCCTCAACTACTACAGTGTGCAACTTCATAATCTTCCTCCCAACTCTCTGCTCGAGCTTAGTACTCATGCAGCTCTGTGCGAGGGGTTTCTTGGCATTAGGCCAATTCTCACCCTTTTCTGGTACTACTATGGTACCAGGAAGAACTCCATTAGCGCCGGTGTGCCTTACATCACCGACATCCTTAGATTAGTCCTTAGGAGAAACCGAGTTTATCCTAGGATTAACACTAGCGAATCCGTCAAACGCTGGGCCGGAACCTTCTTTTATCACAAGGATATTACAACTCCTGGAAAGGCGGAAGGTCTTCCGGCATTCACCGACGGTGCCGTTCCCCACCAGAATTCATGGGACACGGAGGCGCCAGAGCTTTCAGATATCTTGATCCTCGCCAAAAGGAGGATTGAGTTTATTATGAAGTATGAGGGCCTCAGTGGATCCGACTTGATCCACTGCTAGTTGGAGCGCTGGATTCAACCTCTCCAGCACCATGAAGATCGCCTCATGTACCAGATCACCAGCGACAAGAAGGACAAGATGCGGGTCAGTTCGAGCCGGATTCCTGCGAAGGACTACAGGACCCTTATGCAATATTTGATCAAGGAAAGAATGGAACGAAAGGTTCCACAAGTCTCTGTTAAGATGTATACTTCCAACCATCCTCTGACTCCGGTAATTGACTCTGCTTTTTGCGTTTCATTGTTCTTTTATATTCTTTCTCCAACTCTATTTTCATCGATGCTTTTTGACTTAATTAGCTCGAGAAACTCTCTGATTCTGAGCTAGCTCCGCTAGAGGGCTATGCCTCAGACGATCCGGAGGCGACGGAGGATGATGAGGTGCAAGAAGTTGCCACCTCCGCTTCCAAGAAGCACAAGGCAAAAGAAGTTGTTGTTACTGCGGGTAGCCAAGTGCTGCCAGTAGTTAAAAAGTAAGCACCATGTCTTTTCAGTACTTTTTATACCTTTCTTTCTTTCCAGAGCACACCTGATATTTGGATTTTCGTGTTCTAGAGCTAAATCAGTTTTGAAGAGTAAGATCAAGCCGAACAGTAAGCCGAGCAAGCAGATGCGTTAGCAGAAGCTTGTTATTTCTCCTGCCATGCCGCCACCAACTCCATCCAGTACTCCATCAGCACATGAAGCCTCTGCCTCTCGTGATTCTGGCAATTTCTCGAAAGCCTTGGTCACCTTTGATGACCAATCATGTAACAAGGGTGAACCCGCTAAGGGTAATGATCCCATGGTAACATCTATAGGAACATTGGATAAAGTGGCCGGCTCTGCTATCTCTTCCCTGAAGAGGAAGAAGAAGGAAGAGATCCTTAGGCTTAGTCCAGCCTTGAGAAGCGAGCCGGAGGACGTCAAGTTGGTTAGCCTCTTGGACTAAATTTTGGTCCAGGATGCTAAGATCGAGTCTGGCGAACTCCTAGCAACGGATGTTCCTTCCTTCTCCCTTGCTGAGAAGGTGTTTCACAGCACCAAGCTCGGATTTGAAAAATTGCACCTGGAACACATTGTAAGTTTCTGATTCTTATGTGCATTTATTATCATATCCTATAGCCCCCAAGCATAAAGCCGGATAAACATCGTTGAATCCGAGTTGATGCTTTTAGTTTGCAAAAGAACGATGTAGTGTAGCCCCCAAGGCTGGTGCTATAATTTTACTTAGTTAAATTTGCAGCCCGAGTCTTAGTAGCCGTCTGACGGTATTTCATCTCTAAACTTACAGAAATTGCATCTTGCAACCAGGAATTTCTCAAGAACATCTGTAATAAGCGCAAGGATATCAAAGCCTTGCGCCTTGAGAATTCAAAGTTGCAAATTGAGAAGAATGAAGCAGAAGGTAATTTTTCCGGCTTCATTTTTGTCACTTTGGCTATTTTCATAGTCAAACTTGTTCTGTCCGACTGATTATTTTTTCCCTTTGCAGAACTCTTGTGCGAGTCCAACAACATGGTGGAGCAATCCGAGAATATCAAGGTATTAGAAATAGAGAATGCTGAACTCCGGGACAAGCTTCAGAAGCTTACTATTGAGTCAGAGAAATCCATAGTTTTTGTCCTGGAGTCAAGCAATCATGAGACTGTGAGGCTCGAGAAGCTGCTAGCCCTCTAAGATAAACAACTAGATGATCTCAAGAAGGACTTTGATAGTCAGAAGGATCTGGCCCAGGCTGCAGAGAGTGAACTTAACTGTCTCCGTGAAGAGCATGCTCAATGGAATCTCTCTGTGCTAGGTAAGTTTTCCGACTTTTCTTTTTTTGTTGATTTTTCGAATTTCTTTTCAGTCGAATTTTGACTTTTAGTTCTTTCCTAGCCCCCTGAATCTTTCTGACTCTCCTACCTTTGAACCTGGCCTCGAGCGCATCAAGCTCGTCGGAGATATCTTGTACGACTTCCGCCAGACTCTTGAAGAGGCTGGTGAGTCAGTCAAGCTTTCCGACTTGCACATAATGTCAGTGCAAGAGGTGAGGGACAAGTACAAGAAGATTCCGAAGCTTATCTAGGACTGGAAGATATCCTACGCTCGGACTGCTGCTCAGACTGCGCTTACCATGGTGATGAGCCACCATATCGAGATGGAAATCTGGCATGTCACCAAAGGTATCGCCGAGGAGGATGATGAGGGTAACCCACAGGACATCAAGACAATCCAAGATTCATGTGCAGGTTATGCTTGTCGTGTGGCGGAGATGACCAACTATACGACGCCGTTCTTTGAATCCGTCGTCGTGCCTCCCTCGCCTCAAGAGCCAGAAAATAGCTTTGTAGCTTCCGAGTCTGAGATCTAGGGCGACAATGTTGTCGACTCCAGCACTCCACCTTCTTCATCACCACCGCCTGACTCTGCAACATAAACAGTTTTTATGCATTATTCTGAACTTCTGGCAATTTAATGATTTAAACAATATTTTTATTTGTGCTAGTCTTGTAAAAACTAATGTTTTTACTATCGTAGAACTTATGCTTATATTTTTTATGCATGTGCTTGAAAATTTCTGAAGCACTTTTGTGTTTTATGCCTATACTTGTCGTTTTATCTGGCTCTCTACCTCGTCCCTTTCATGGGCCGGCCAACCTTTAGCACAAAAACTTTGCGAGCAACAGAGCACAATTGCTAAACCATTTTAAACTTGGAAACAAAGCCGGCTTCCAGTACCAACAACTCATTACTCGGAAAATGCCCGCGTCTAAGCAATTAGTTAAAAAACCAAAGTACAAACAATAAATTGAATTTTCAACCCTAAGGTAACATTTTTTAGATATTCAGAAATCGTAACCAAAATGAACATGAGCATAAAGTACTTTCAAGCATTCTGAGATTTTTGAAAAAAAAATGACATGCTCTTTTGGAAATAAGATGGCAAAAACTTCTCAAAGATAACATATGAGTAAACCAATACTTTATTTCACTTTGAACATGTACATATATGATTACAAGGAAATATAATTAAGAATAAAAGGGACGTAGCTCTGCAATATTCCATGGACGGTCTATTTCATCCGGGTCTGTGCTACCGCCAGCTCTCTTTCTCTTCCGAGTATCTAGTCTTTCCTTGACTGGTCTCGTATCGGTTAAATAATATGACCCATTATGCAGAACTCTGCTAATCATAAAAGGTCCTTTTCAAATTGGGGAAAGTTTTGCTTTCTCTTTTGCACAAGACGGAGAACCAAATCGCCTTTTCTGAAAGAGCGGTTTTGCACTCTCTGACTATGATACTTGCACAACTTTTGCTGACAGACTGTAGATCTCTGCTCAGCAACGACGTGTACTTCTTTGATTGTATCGAGATAATCTTGTCGAGAAACTTCTGCATCTTCTTCGATATATGCTTTGACTCATAGAGACTGATGAATTAGATCACTTGGAAGAACTGCTTCTGCACCATAGATCAAGAAGAAAGGAGTATAGCCGGATAATCTGTTAGGAGTTGTACGTAAGATCCATATCATAGACGACAATTCTTCCGCCCAAACCCCCGCGGCTCGACGAAGCGGTGCCTCGAGGCGAGGTCGGATTCCTTGCAAAATAAGTCCATTAGTTCTTTTGACTTGTCCATTAGCTTGTGGATGTGCGATTGATGCAATATCGAATCGGATTCCTTGTTCTTCGTAGAATTCCGCAAGTTCCCCCACGGAAAAATTGCTTCCATTGTCAGTAATTATACTGTGCGGATATCCGAATCGGATGATTATGTCCTCAACAAACTTTCTGGTTGTGGCTCCATCGCAACTTGTTATGGGTTTAGCTTCAATCCACTTTGTAAATTTATCCACCATCACTAGTAGGTGGGTAAATCCATATTTTGCCGTGCGAAACGGCCCTACCATATCAAGCCCACAGACCGCAAATGGCCATGTAATAGGGATTGTTCGCAACTATTTAGTCGGAACGTGTGCCTGATGGGCGTACTTTTGGTAGCCTAGGCATGTTTTGACCAGTTTGTTGGCATCTGTTTTAGCTGTAAGCCAAAAGAATCCGTGTCAAAAAGCTTTTGCCACCAAGGATCTGGCTGCAGCATGATGACCACACTCGCCTTCATGGATTTCTCTTAAGATTTCCACTCCTTCTTCCGAATAAATACATCGCCGAAACACGCCAGAAACACTCTGTTTATAGAGCTCACCATTTATTATAGTGTAAGATTTTGCTCGTCGGACAATCTGCCGGCTCAAGACTTTATCTTCGGGTAATTTTCCGTCTATCAGGAAATCCAGATAGAGTTTTGTCCAGCTGGGAATTACAGCCACAACTACTATTAAAGGTGAGTCGGATTTCGTCGAATAGTCCTCGTCAACTCCAACTATGGAGGGGACCCTTAAATTCTCTAAGAAAGCGCCATCTGGTACTTGTTTCTGCGCAGAGCCTATCCTTGATAAAGCATCTGCTTCCTCATTTTCTTCTCGAGGGATGTGTTGAACCTCAAAACCCTCGAACGATTTAGATAGTTCATCCACAACAACTTTGTATGCTGCCATGTGCTTGTTTGTGTTGAAAATATGGGATACTTGCTGAGCAACTAAATCCGAGTCTCTATAACACATGAGTCTTGATATACCAATGTTTTTGGCCATGTGTATTCCATGTAGCAATGCTTCATACTCGGCAATATTGTTCGTTGCCGTGAAGTGTATTTGCAACACATAGAATATCTTATCTCCTTGGGGTGATTTGAGCACCATGCCAGGCCCCGAGCCTCCTCGTGCTTTTGATCCGTCAAAGTGAAGGGTCCGAAATTCCGAGTCTGGAGGACTTGTGTTTTCTGTCGTCTCTGTCCAATAAACAATGAAGTCGGCAAGTATTTGGGACTTGATTGTTGTATGTGGTTTGTACTCAATATCAAAAGCTGCAAGCTCTATTCCCCACTTTGCAACACATCCTGCGGCGTCGCGGTTATTGATTAATCCCGCAGGGGAGCGGTGCTCACCACTGTGATCTTATGCTCTTGAAAATAGTGGCGTAGATTTCTGGATGCAAAGAACACTCCATAACCTAGCTTTTGATGATGTGAGTACCGTTGTTTTGATTCTGTTAGGACCTCACTCAGGTAATAAGTTGGTCGTTGCACCTTATGCTCGTGGCCTTCTTCCTCGCGCTCGACTACTGTACCACACTTATGACCTTGTTGGTCGCTGCAATGTAGAGTAACATAGGTTCCTAAGGTTATGATGCTGCGAGAACTGGTGGGTTTAAAAGTAGATCTTTCAAACTTGCAGGGCAGTTTCGGCTTCTTGGGTCCAGACAAATTTGTCGGTTTTCTTCAAAAGTTTATATAAAGGTGTGGCTCTTTCGCCGAGCCGTCTAACAAACTGACTCACTACCGCAATGCAACCAGTGAGATGTTGCACGTCCTCCAAGCGAGTCGGCCTGGTAATATTTAGTATAGCCTTGATTTTGTCCCGGCTCACCTCTATGCCTTTCTCAGAGACGATGAAACATAACTATTTTTTCCGGCTGGAATTCCAAAGAAATACGTCTTTGGATTTAGCATCATATTGAATTTTAATAGACTAGCAAATGTTTCATCCAATTAAAGTTTCCTTATTTTTGGACATAACTGCTATGTTGTCTACGTATACATGGACGTTGCGTCCAATTTGGTCGTTGAGACAATGTTGCATAGTACGTTGATATGTTGCTCATGCGTTCTTTAAACCAAAAGACATAGTTTTGTAGCAGGAGGTTTCAAAAGGAGTGACGAAAGACGTCTTAATTTGATCCGACTTTTTCATCGGTATTTGGTGATATCCGGAATATGCTTCGAGAAAACAGAGTAGTTCTGATCCTGCCGTTGAGTCAATAACTAGATCGATTCGTGGCAAAGGAAACAGATATTTTGGGCATGCCTTGTTGAAAGCGGTATAATCAACACACATCCATAAAATCAATGGTGTCCTTTTTAGGGACGAGTACAGGATTTGCCACCCAATCTGTATGGATGACCTCTGTTATAAAATCCGCTAATTCTAGTCGGGCTAATTCCTTCGCTATTGCTTTGCGCTTTTCATCACCAAACCGTCGTAAGGACTGTTTGACGGGTTTAACGTCAGGGTGCACATTAAGAGAGTGCTCGGCAAGTTCCCTAGGTACTCTGGTCTTGTCAGAAGACTGTCATGCGAAGATATCACTATTAGCTTTGAGGAACTCGACGAGCGTGATTTACTATGCGTGGACTAAGCCTGCCCATATGTTCTTCGTCTTGGAGGGATCATCTTCCTTCAACGACGTTTTCTTCATCTCTTCTAACGCCTTGAACTGCAAACTTGGTTCTAGCACCTCGTTCTTCATAGCGGGCATCTCAGACGGATTGATGGTCTTCTTGTTCTCATGGTACTCCTGGGCCTGCAGCACGGCTTCGGCGAAGGCAGCACATCCTTCCTCGCACTCTCGCGCCTTCCTCGGATTTCCCCGTACAATGATTACGCCCTTTGGACCTGGAAGTTTTAATCATGTTGTAGATGTAATAGGGACGAGCCATGAACGCCCAGTAAGCCGGACGTCCGAAGATGGCGTGGTAAGAACTTTTGAACGGTACCACCTCAAAAGAGAGTGGCTCGGTCCGGTAATTGTCTCGGGTTCTGAATGTCACGTCCAGAGTAATCTCACCCAGAGAATCCGCCTGTCTCCCTGGTATAATGCCATGGAAAGTTACACTGTTGTAACTCAACCAGCTCTCATGTAGCTTCATGTGATGAAGCGTCTTGATGTAGAGGATGTTAATGCTGCTTCCACCATCCATGAGTGTTTTAGAAAACTCATAGCCATCAATAAGAGGATTGACCAGAGGGTACTTTCCCCGACGATGTGTTTTCCTCGTGTGACCTGAGAGGTCAAAGGTGATGGTTACATCCGACCAGTCCAGAAATCTGTGGAACAGTCGGAACTGTGGCATTGAGATCATGGAGAACCGCCTTCTTTTCCTTTGAATTTTAGGATCCAAGGAAGCAGACGCATGCGTCTTTCTTGGTCGGAAAGTTCTTATTTCCATCCGACTTGGGCTCTGCAGCGGCTTACGCTTCTTCCATGTCAGAATCTTCCTTGGGCTCCTTTCGTTTCTCGGAATTTTCTTTCCTTTTTGTCGCTTGGCTCTGTAGCCAGCGGAGTCGTCTTTCTTGATGTCGTCATTGAAACGACACTCGACATTTGTGTGGGTAGATCCTCCGTTACTATCCAAGTGGTGGACACAGGGATTATTGGCAATGTGGCCCAGGTATAGGTTCTTCCGGGTTGCTGATCTCCTCTGCCCTGGATTCGGGAAGTTCCACGGCCTCTACCCTGGCCGCCTCCGCGCCCTCCTCGTGTTTCGGATCCGAACGTTGCATTGACAGCTGCGTTGTCCGGAGCTGGCTTTTCTTCCGAGGTATTCTTATGCTTCTAAGTTTGTTTTGGCTGTTTGGCCGCATTGGGATTGGGCAGAATATTTAGCAGCCCTTCTGAATCATCATCGGCATCAGCGTATTTTCTTGCCGTCTCTATCATTTCTCCCAAATCTATGACATTGTCACGCTTCGGTCTGTGACGTAAAAGTCCGACTAGAAGTCCTGCTATAAAAGCTTCTATCGTAGTTTGCTCGTTTACTCCCTCGCAGGAGTTCTTCGTGTCGATCCAGTGTCCGAGGTAATCCCGACGGGTTTCTCTGGGTCTTTGTGTGCAACGCTGCAAGTCTCCGACTGTGCAGGGCCTCCTGTATGTTCCCTCGTAGTTTGAAAAGAACACACTTTGCATATCATACTAATTGTGAATTGAATTCTTTGGCAGTTCACTGAGCCATGATCGAGCCGTCTTCCTCAACATGAGTGGGAGATATCGGACTGTGACCAGGATATTTCCTCCTTTGGCGATGAAGCAGGTCTAGAAGAAGTCCTGGTGCCAGGTATCTGGCCGAGTTGTGCCGTCGTAGGGCTAAATGTGTTTGGCAATACCAAAGTCAACCGAAAATTTAGTCTGACGTATATGTGGTCCAAAGCACTTGGGTCCCACATACACGTCTTCTTCTTCATACCGTCGTGCTTCTACGTTCGATTCAATGCGATGGCGAGCGTCGTTTGGTGAGAGAGATCTGCGCCTTGGAGGCTCACGTCTCCTGCGCGACGGAGTCGGATTTCTTCTTCTCCTTTCACCATTGCCGCCTCCACCCCTGCGGCTTCCATGGCTACGTCGGGATCCTTCATGGTCGCTGTTAGGAGGCGATGGTGGCCCTCGTGGATTATTTCCGGCTGGGTTATGCAGTGGTGGCAGTGGAGCCTCATTATGCTGACTCTGATGCCTATTTCTTCGGGCACCGTCCCTACTTGATTCAGGACAATCCAGATCATCTCTTCGTCCGGCATTGCCAGCCGGACGGCTCGGTGGTGGCATCCTTAGCCGATCTTGTTCTTCTCACTGGCGGCGCGTTTCCAGGTTTTCTCTGTAGTGGTTGTTTTGCCGACGATGGTCCTGATGAGGGACCATTGCCCTGATGGCATCTTCGGACACGCCGGTCGGCGAGAGTGGTCGTTTGAGCCGGTTCTTGAATTCTCTTCTTCTCCACGAGGACGATAGCGTTGATTCGTATCCCTACGAATCTTTACATCAGCGATTTGGCTAGTGCCAGTGTGGCAAAACTCGGACTTTGAGGCCAGCTTGCCACTGAATGACGCGGCCATTTTCTGCTACTTTAATCCTTTGACCAGCAATACGACGCACTGTTGGACCTGCTGTGGAGACGGATTGTTGGCAAGAAACAGACCAGCAATACGACGCACTGTCCGTCCTTTTCGTCGAATAGATCTTTGTGGATATCCGGGTTCTTGTTAGCAAGAAACAGACCTCCCCTTGTCTTGTTTGGGTGTCGCTTGAAATCTGACTGGTACTTGGCAGGATCACTGTCTAACTGCTGTTTAAGCTCGACGATGCACGCGGCTTCCTCGAGTAGAAACAGACAATGCTTTTCCAGGTCCTCAGCCCTTTTCTCCAGTGCCTCTGGTGTAAGATCCAAAGCCGTTGGGATTGGAATCGTGAGAGCATCTCCATAGATTTCATGCGCACCCTTGGTGACGACGTGTCCATCCACAGGAGGGTCGATCAGGGTGGTATTAATCGGATCTCCATCTCGATATCTTCATCAATTTTTTCTTCGTTGGTTTCCTCGACTTTCGGCTCTTCCGGTGTCAGATTTTTGTTGTTGTTCTTCTTCTTTGACTGCCCAGTAGCCTTAACGTGCGTACCAGTGGCAAAGACGACTTTTGGTCTGGTACTGGGGGATAGACTTTCGTCGGTACTTTTCGTCATGGTGGGCTTATGGACCTCGGAAGAATCTCCGGTGTCCATGTCATCCTGCGAGGTGTATATTTCATCCATGCTATCATATGGACTAGGAGAATTTTCCGGCGCACCTTGTGTTTGCTTGGAGACATGTTCTTGTTCATACTCCTCCATCTCTTTGTCGAAGTCTCGAAGTTCCTGCGACGTTATTGACTCCTGAGGGGAGCTAGTTAAGTCGGAGTTTCTTCGATTGCGTCTAGGACCAAACCGCTACTGGCTCCAGCATCGACAGAGTCGGATCTAGAGCTTATGTGGTACACGAAATAGTTCTTCTTCTTGTTTATGTTCTTGAGGTAGTGGTATAACTTGGTTTACGCTTCGACATCGGCAGAGCCGGATCCGTAGCGGATGTACTCCTCATCTATATACCCAATCTCGCTAGAGAGATCAGATCCAGATTCTTCTTCCACCTCTTCCACTACAGGAGTGGGCTGGGTGGGTTTGATTTTCTCCGAGATCTTGAACTCTTCTGCTTCTGCGGACAAAGTAGATCCAGATTTTTCTTCCGCCATGGTCATCACCTCAAGGGTGGGTTGGGCGGGATCAGCAAAATCGAGCTAAATATCGATCTCGCCGATGGACATGATTGTGTAGGTCGTCATGGGTTTCGAAGCCGGAATCCAGGTCTCGTCGAGAAGGACGAGAGGGACATCACTGGCGTAGACCACGCGATCCATGGTGATAGTTTTGCCGATTCCTGCACACGCAGATTCCGCATGGAACAAAGCTCCAAAAGTCACCCGCCCCATGGTGGGCACCAACTGTCGTCGGATTATCGACAAGTACGTCATAGGGGTTCCTAGTGGCGTTGGGAAGATGGGGTGTGAGACGTCGGATGTTCCAGGAGCGGTGAGCACAAGTTTACCCAGGTTCAGATCCGACTGCGATGGTCGGATCCTACTCCTGCTAGCAAGCCAGTAATATATCGGCGTAAGCCAGATGTTACAATAGATTACAAGAGAGGTTCACCTGTGCGAGTTGATTGTGGTATTGTGTGTTATTGTGTGTCCTAAAGGCTCCCATAGGGCCAGTTTATATAGTCACCGGGACCTAGAGTTACATGAGAGACATATACGGCTACGTTACATAATAGGTAACTAGATACAGCTTGGACTACAAGTAATACTACATGCGTAAGTCGGTAACTCTTATGGGCCTTGTCGTAGCCGGAACGGGCTCCTTCTCTTTCTCTGACTGGGCCGCCCGTGAAGCAAAGCTCTAACCCGTTGGTGGGCCACCCTGGTCACGAGTCCTGTGGGTATATCCAGAAAGTATATCCCCAATAATAGCAAGACAGTTTACCTGGGCAAATAGTCTTCCTAAACCTATATACAAAAAACTAGACCGTGTACTAATGGATACTGATTTTGAAGAAAAATTTCCTTTAGTATCGGTATGTGCCCTAGAGAGTATTAAGGCTCTATCCGACCATGCTCCTATATTATTGATTACAAGATTGTCTAGACCATAATGTAATCGTCGTTTCAAGTTTGAACTTGGATGGCTCCAACAGGGCTTTCATGACATGGTAAAATTATTATGGAAAGAATTGTTGCTAGACGCACTCCAATTGAAATGTGGAATAATAAAATGCATGCAACATGCAAACACCTTGGTGGTTCGGCTCATCACACGACAGGGATTTTTAGGAAGGAAAAGCAGCAACTTTCGTCTATTATTGATGATCTGGAAGATTTATCCAAAGTTCAACCACTTTCCAAGAACAAGACTAAGCTCAAGAACCAATCAAATGCACGTATAGCCAAATTTTTATGATGAGGAAGATCTCAAATGGTATCAATGTTCTAAATCTCAATTCATCCTAGAAGGAGATGAGAATACAAGATGCTTCCTAGTGTCGCCAGTTGTAGACATTCAAAGAAAGTTATTCACTCTCTGGTTCGGGACGAGGGGACTATTGAGGGCCATGAGAAACTAAAGTCATATATTACAATCTATTGTTTGGCTGTTGGAGAGTACTTTTGATTGATTTATTTCCTGATTTGATTTGATCTTGTTGGGTTACTCAAGTACTGCATGTTGGGTTGTGCTTTGTATATTTCTGCTTATGCACATACGTCATTTTTGAAATGCCTAGCAGCACAACGAAATTTGTGTTGAACCCGCATAAAGGTGTGATGAAATATGATTATTGTGGACTCAATGGTCATGTAAAAGATTTCTATTGGGATATCAATGGGAAGCCGAGTTGAAAAAATCAGTTAATAACCATGACATGAATAATGACAAGAACAAGAACAAGAACAAAGTAAGTGTTTTGTTTACCATGGCACATAAGAGAGGTTTGATTCCAGTTCTCTTGAGCCATGATGAGTATGAGTTGTGGAAGTTGGTAAAGGATGCTTGTACTAAAACAGAACAAATGGTAGAGACTAGGACAAACACTACACTCCCAGCGAGTGACTTATGGTTGATTGACTTAGGGCCTCTCGACATATGGCAGGGTCATTTGAGCTATTGGAGAATTATACTCCCATCACTTGGAAGAAGTAAGATGTCAAATTAGCTAATGGATCTTCACAACCCATAATAGGCATTAGTGTAGTGAGGTGCAGTCCTGCTATGAACCTTTCATGAGTATTACATGTTCCATCATTTCCTACGAATCTTCTCTTTGTTAGTGCAATAACAAAGGAGTTGAATTGTACTGTACACTTGTCCCAAAAATCAGGGAGAGTACTTGGAGTGGGAATAATGAGAAATGACTTATACTATTTTATACAATATGCTATTGATACTGCCCTTGCCTTTATTCTTTGTTGAAGCCCTGTGGATGAGATTCCACTCCATCATAAAAGTCTAGGTCACCTATCATTCTCATCACTTGAGTTGATGCATCCCGATTTGTTCAAGGTCGTTGACAAGAATATGCTAGTATGTGATGCATGTGAGTTGGCAAAGCATATACTAGGTCTTCATACATTTATTCATGTATTAGAAGTAGTGATCTATTATGTACCATTCATTTAGATGTTTGGGGTCGTGTAAAACTACATCCTTGAGTGGCCGTCATCGGTGGTTTCTAACATTGTCTGCTCTAGTCGATATACTTGGATATATGTCATGAAGAACACATCTCAGGTGTATTGTTGCTTTGGAGATTTTCACAAAATGGTGATGAATCATTATGATGCTAGAGTAAAGGTTCTTAGATCTGACAATGGTACAGAGTATGTGAACCATCAGGTTGGGGAATACCTCTCATCTTATGGAATTATACATCAGACAACTTGTGTTAATACTCGTGAACAAAATGGGGTAGCTAAAAATAGGAATTTACTAGAGGTTGCTTGAATCCTGATATTTCAGATGAATGTTCCAAAGTTTTTGTGGATCGAGGCAGTTAAAACTACAACATACCTTATTAATCGGATGCCATCGAGAATACTGAACATAAAAACAACATTGTAATGTCTCGACGGTGAACACTAGTGGCGATGCCAGGGGTTTCTGCATAGTCAATTGACTACACGGGATTGTGGCAAATCTTTTATATGTAGCCGAAAAATTCCAAGAAAAAACTTTTGAATGGCATGAATTTGACATCACATGATTATGGTCCTAGCCCCACTACCGGTGAACACTCATATGTTGTTCCTAGAGTATTTTGTTGTGTTTGTTTCATGTGTGATCATCGACCTTATGATGGAAAACTAGATCCTAGGGCACTCAAGTGTATCTTTGTGGTTACTCAAGCACTAAAAAGGGGTAAAGGTGTTGGTTTCTATCCGAAAGGAAAATGTTCACCACTATGGATGTGACATTCAGAGAGTTAGAGTCTAAGAAGTACTAGATTTGGCAGACTGGGTACCTCATACTGAGGATGATTGGGACTTTACCAATTCGTGTCCTATCAAGTCCAGTTACCACCGGGTAGGAAGTAATGCAAGATCCCACTATAAACCTTGGAAACAATGATAATGATTGTTATCTCATGCAAGACCTACAAGACGAATGTTTTCACCAAGGGATTTCTATTTGCATGCCCCTGGTTCGTTAGTTGTACTCAGTTTTCCCCATTAGCTTAACTTTTCCTCACTTTTTCCCATCTCCTTCGCAGAAATCATCAAAGAGCTCGAATGATAGCTGCCGTTAGGTTGACCGTTGGCTGCTGTGTGGGGCCGCACATCATGGCACCACGTGAGACCGGTTGGTCAGGAACTCGTTATGCTGACGTGTGGGTCCGTGCCATCTGGGACTGCTTTGGGCCGTTTTGTTGGGAACGCGTTATGAGGGATGTGGTGTGGGACCACGTGGGGTGCGTTTGGTGGTTACGTGCACCCGGTCGCCTGAATTGAAGTTTTATTTTTTTTATTTTTATGATTGGCCTTTTTAAGAGAGTCTTTTCCCTCTCTATCTCGCTAACAATTTTTTTGCCCAAAAAGGTAGCGAATCTAGAGCAGCTTCTTTCTTCATTCATTGTTCCTTTTGGCTCTCTTTTTCCCAATCTAGTAGCAAATCTAGAGCAAAAAAACTAACCAGCACCATAAATACATTCAGTAAACATAGCAGATATAGATAAAGCAGCTAATATAGGATATATAGTTCAATACTTAACGAGGTTCAACAATTAGGCTGCTCAGAAGTAGCGGAAAAGTTCAACATAGACTATACAAAAGAAGCTTATTTATAGCAGCAGTTCCACTAGACACTGGCCCCTCATGACCTCCACTGGGAGGGCCTCCGCCCTCTAGTTCTTCCTCCACTTCTTGCCGCCCAGTCCCTTGACCATGGGCGCCTTGGGCTTGATCGGGGGCATGCGAACCTCCTCGATGGCCACCCTCTGGAGGTTGCAGAAGTGAAAACTGAGTGCTTGGTGATTGGTTCTGAAGCCGTGGACATTCACAAATAGGCTGCAGGCTTCACGTCCTTGGCATGCTTTACGAGGGAGTTGAAGTCGGTGGCTAGGCTCCTAGTGAAGAAGGGGCACCTGTAGACGTCGCCGGCGAATAAGTTGTCGTACTAGTCAGACTTCAGCCTCCTCAGCACCTGACGAGTTTTGGTGTCGTTGGAATCGTCGTCGCTGCAAACGTCGGTGCTATCCACCTATTGGAAAAAAGTAGAGTGCAATAAGGACATGATTGAGATACCTTAATTATCGGGATTTATTACTTGTATATATTAACCGAATGAGATCCCTTGATTATTCCCCAATACCCAAATCTCAAACCAAATTGAATACTGATCCCAACTATAGATCAGTGCTAGTACTAACTAGGGAATCCCTTAACTGAAACTCGGAGGACAAATAAAATAGGATTGAAATACGAATAGGGGGGGTTCATCGAAATACGAGATATAACACAAGAGGATTAGCTACTGTAAAAATACCTAGCATCCAACGATTGAAAATACGAATAGCCAAACCCTAATAACACATGATCTAGCATCCAACGATGGGAATGAGGGGACAACAAAGGAAGGGTAGAAAACCCTAGTTACCTCCGACCATGGGTAGGCAATGCTGGTGTCATAGGGGTTCTCCAGCCTGATGTAATCCTCCTCCCCGTAGGGGTCCCAGCCGAGCGGGATCTGCCCGAGACCGGTGGGGGGCCTCCTCGCCGGTGGCTATGGCGGAAGCGGGGATGGGGGTATGGACGGGGACGGCGGCTGCCTTCGATGCCTCGACGGGGGCCTGTACAGGGACAGGTGCCTCCTCGCTGGCGGCCTTGTAGGCGACGATGGCCACCACGCTGTTCTTCTCCATCGCCGGTGTGGTTGGGGTTTTCTTGGGGGTTTGTAGAAGGTGATGAGACAGTGGAGACGGTTGCGTGAGTGAGCGAGTGAGTGATGAGTGAGAGTGAGGAGGCCTCTATAAAGGTGAAGAGAGGAGACGTTTTGTTGCACCACCGTGCACCACGTAACCGCGTATGCTACTGCACCGTGCACAGCCACACGCGTCCGCTACCGCCCCGTGCACAACGACACGTGTACCATGCGTCACTTTTTTTCCCTCGTGTCTAACCCTAGCGACTTAGTTGTGCTTAGTTATACCCTCGAGTGTAACACTTGTAGTTTGGTTGTACTCAGTTTTGCCCTCTAGTACTAACACTGTCGTATGCTATATTCTCACTTTTACCCTCCGGTGGCTGGTCAATAAAGAGTCAATGAATGGGTTTTATCTAGCTAATTGAGTCATTTTATGCATAACAACTTCAAAAAGATAAAAACATAGTGGCATCTACCCAGGGAGTCTTATTATGTGATCAAATCACCTACTATCTATGAAGGTTCATGATTTTCTACTCAAGCCTCTTTCCAAAACATCCCTCCCCAAAACATAGTTTGTCTGAATGAGGCAATAATTGTCAAAATGATGTATATTTAAATTCCAACTAGTTTGATGTATGCCAAGATGTATTTTATTGTATAAAATAAGGATTTTATATTTTTTAAATATCTTTCTATTTTCTATTTGAATCCCTTTGTCAGTTTTGCCCTTGGTTTTTAAGTTCTACTCAGTTTTGCGCTTGGTTTTTAAGTTCTACTCAGTTTTTCCCTCTTTCTTAGTCACAAACTCTCACACCTGTGCTCATCTTGGCGGCTATGCTCTGATTGCTCGTGATAGTTGCCACGTGGATCATGCCCACCAACCATTGATCCTCTATGATCTGGCGGACAAGATAACCCATATAGCTGTCGGGGGGCACCCCTCTATCCATGCAAAATAACGAGTTTACCATCGGTACTATAACTCCATAAACAAATGATTTTGAATATAATTTGAAGAGAAAGTGTTCAAAGGTGTATAATTTTTGTATATGCAAGTTTATGCATTATATTTCAATCCATGAAAATGATAAATGATCAGGATTTTATTAGCACAACATTATCATGTCCTAAGTATGATTAAGAGTTCAAAGGTGTATAATTTTCGTATATGCAAGTTTATGCATTACATTCTATGAAAATGATAATCTGTCAAGATTTTCTTAAACTACAAGAAATGTTTCCTTCCGCAACGACTAGGCCCGTCGGTCATCGTAGAAGGCGTGCCTTCCGCAACAAAAATCTCGGCTCGACTATGGCCGATGCAAAACTTTTTTCCAGTTTTGCGACCCTCTACTATGACGAAACCGCTAAAAACATGGAGGAAGGTCAACGGGCGCGTGGGAGAAGTAAGATTTCCGCGTCCTCGCGAGATGTTGACTCGCCGAAGTATTTTTTTACGCTTGGGTCCCGAACGTCAGTAACTCTAGCGGACCAAACTTTGAAGCTCCTTTTCAAGGTTAAAATCTCCAGCACTTCAACAAAAATTAAATAATCCTTGGTATTGTTATGTAACACACAAAAGACTAGGGATCATGAAATGTTCTTTCACTCTCTTCATTGGTTCTTGTAAACTTCTTAGAGTTAAGTAATTCAAATAATAAGGGATGGATCTCAATACCATCAGGGTTTATGCTTTTATTGACAGTTATAAAAACATCCATGGATGAACCTATTTTCCTTACTGCCTCAAGCTGGATTAAATGCTGAGTGTCGTCCATTGTTATTGTCCTACAACTCAAATAAAAAATTAGTACAACGAAAGTAAATAACTAAAAGTAAAGTGACTTATAGAGCTAAGCTCCTTGGCAACGGCGCCAGAAAATAGCTTGATGACTGCAAGTGCATAGATCGTTTATAGATAGTTTCGAAATAAAGATATCGATCCCACAGGGAGCAGTAGGCGAAAGACTAAAATGATTTAAACTAAAACTAAACGAAGTACTTAAGGAATAATTATATGATGCAAGAAAAGTAGAATTGTTTTTGTGTTTTTGATTGAGCAAAAGAATAAAGTAAAGTGAAGTAAACTTAATGCAGAAAATAAGAATCGCGTTTGTAAGAAAGCTTGGAAATACAATAGGGGAAAATGCATTCTCGGGGAGTGGTGGATACACCACTAGCAGTGTAGAAAGAATGGTCAAGATTATTATAAAAATTATTCTCATGACATGTATGTATGTGGGAGGAGCTCCATATATGGATGAATAGGCAGCAACCACTGCTCACATATTTCTTCATAACCACAACTGACAGATAAACGACATCAATCGTATTACCTTGCTATTAAGGGATTTCTCCCGTTGTATGGCCATGGCTTAATGAGTTCTCCTTGATTCACCAAGTTAGTACATAAAGAATGACAACTACTTTATAGTCACAATAAGTGCTATCATCCTTCCGTCTACCAACAAGTAATCCTCTTCATCAAGTCCCCATAAGAGGCAAATATTAAGAAGGTGCACAACTCCCAACATCAAGATGAAGACAATTAACAGATACACATAATGATGTATAACATAATAATCTCTATCTCATCTCAATCATATTCTAGGGTTTCTTCATCTCCCCAAGAACTAATGATCTACTCAGACATGGAGGCAAGCAGCATCATGGCAATGGTAATGGAAACAATTATAGATGAATAGTTCTTGTATCCACAACTAGTGCTAGAATTACACCAAGATCTAGATGAGATGGATGGAGATGATGATGGTGCAGTGGTTGATGAATATGAAGATCGATGCCCTTGTGTCCCAGATCTGCGTAGGGCGAAGATGGCTCCCTAGGGCAAGTTCCCCCTCCAGATCCCTTTCGGAGGTGAGGTTTTCAGCGATTTCTGGGTGTTCTATATGTCGTCTCTCCGATCAAGTTGCACGGGGTGAAACTATTTGAGGAGGCGGCGCCAAATATACAGCGGGAACCATACAGCCGAAAAAGTTCCTCCCGACATATAGTTGGTCATTAAACCTTCTGTATCCTCCAATTGCTTCGGATTTTCTTCTGGTGTTATTAATATTTCCCAAATAAGCAATTAACGTTGTTTTTTCTCCTTTTTGCTCTAGTATAGTTGGTCCAAGAGTTGTGTCCATTGTATCCATCATCTGTCCGGATCCTGGTGAAAATAAACATAAAAGATGAACACCGCAAAATACCAAGATCCTACAACTACAATGCAAAATAGTAACATAAAACATGATGCAAATATGCACTCATCAAATATGTGCATAGCCATGAAACACATTGTTCAAATGAAATGAACAACCACGGTTCTTAATATTCGACTCATAACCCTGTTCCATCAAACATGAGGAGGAAATGATGTTTCAGCTTAGTATAGGAACATAATAACACATATTTAGTTCTAGTACAAATCCTGAAAGTAAGTCGAGTTGCATCGTCCCTATAACTAAAGCAGCAAATCTTGCTTTATTTCCAACTCTGATGTCAATCTCCCCTCTGTCCACACTCCTATGCCTTACCAGTCCCTGCATCACTACAAGAAATCTAGTGATACATGACCCTCCATATTGGTCACTGAAAGGTCATAGTTTTCAATTTGGGAAGTTTTTGTGACCAAATACAGTTGGTCAAAAGCTGAGCGTCACTAGTTAAACACCACGACCTTTTTCCTAAATTGGTCATATATGTCTATGACCAATATAGATGGTCACAAATTCTTTGACCAACTGGATTGGTCACAGACTGTCTGCCCTATCCACGTCAGATCCTACATGGCCGATCCTATGTGGCAAATTTGTGACCAACTGAAAAGGTCGTCGATCAGATTTATCCTAGTCCAGGTAGGTGTTTTATAAGGGCCAAGCCCAATGTTTATGGTCTTTTTACATGGCCTGCTTGGCTATTTGTAGTCCACTTCTATTTGGGCCTTGGCCTATTAGGGTTCATTTCTTATTTGGCCCGTAGCCTTTTTTTACATGGCTGCTTGGCTATTTTCAGTATATTTATCTTTGGTCTGGACCTTTTTTTGTGGTTCTGTTCTTTATTTGGGCTTGGACTTACATGGTCCATTTTCAGCCTTATGTTAATATTAGTTGGGCCATGCCCTTTACAGAATGCAAACAATACTAGGCCTCGCTTGTCAGCCAGGTTATAATTTCCACTTTTTAGAGTAAATAAACCACATTTAAGCAAGGACATCATAAAATCATAGGCCCAATTTTTCTAATCGTAAGCTACTTACAAAAGAAGAATTTTTTTTATGATTACAAGACCCCGTTATGATCCACACACAAGTAGCGAATCATATAGCAAGCACAACACAAGCTACATCAAGCATTACACACAGCAAGCAAAGCACCGCTTTGCTGCTTGTCACCGGCCTCCAGTCCTATTCACCTCGATTGGCTCCTCACCTCGCCAGCCTGCCAATGTTTCCTGCTACAGTATATTGTCACATCTGAAAAGGAAGCAGCTGAACTTAAGCAACATATTAATAAGGCAATCAGCCATCATATGCTACAAGGGCTCGGTAGAGATCTGACACTTCCTTCAACCAAAATCACCACAGTAAATTATACAACAACAATGGTGCAGTAACAATATTTCAGTAGTATAGCACGATTATATTCAAAGAGCCTGATACGTCGCAATGTATCTATAATTTTTGATGCTCCATGCTTTTTTTGTATCTACTTTGCTTTGCTTTGTCTATGCTTTGAGGTGTTTTTATATCTTTTCTAGAACTAACCTATTAACAAGTTGCCACAGTGCCAGTTGCTTGTTTTCTTCTGTTTTTGGTTCCAGAAAGGCAGAAAATCAATATTCTCGGAATTGGACGGGACAAAAGCCAAAGTTATTATTTTTGCCGGAGCAACACGGAACCACGAAGCAGAGCCGGAGGAGGCCATAGGGTGGCCACACACCCTAGGCACATGCAAGACCTAGGGGCGTCCACAGGGGGTGTGGGACCCCTGGACCCCCACCGACTTTGATTCCTGCGCCTATAAGAATCCTCCGACTCAAAAACCCTAGGACATACAGAAGAAATCCATGAAAACATCTGTAGCGCCACCGCCACCAAAGGGGAGATTCGGGGGATAGAAAGTCTCTGTTTCGGCACCCTGTCGGGAAGGGGAAGTGCCCTCGGAGCCATCTCCATCGATCTCCACCACCATCTCCATCACCGTTGCTGATTCCCATGATGAGGAGGGAGTAGTTCTCCTTCGAGGCTAAGGGCTCTACCGGTATCTATGTGTTCATCTCTATCTCTATGCATGATCTTGTGGTCATGAGCTTTGTAATCAAGTAGATCTACCTTGCTACTCAGGTGCTTCATTAGATCTCTGCTCTCCCCATGTGTGTGAAAGTGACAGCGTGCACACCATGGTGGAACTTAGCTAGAGTCTACATAAATACTATTTGTGCTTTAATAGATCTATGCTTTTCCCCACGTGTGTGAAAGTGACAGCGTGCATACCGTGTGTGGCACTTTGGCTAGATTGAATATTTGTTATGAGTTATATTTGGAGTTGGATGTCTCTATGAAATTGTGGTGTTTGTTGGAACCATCTAGTGCTCTAGGTGATAGTGTGGGGTTATCTAGATTGGGGAAGGCAGACTTTAAGGAGTTCTGTTATAGCCCTACCGATGATTAGAGTGTCCAACCGGAGAGTAGTTAAGAGTAGTATCATGAAGAGAGGATATTTATATGAGAGAATGTTCACTAGTGAAAGTATGATCCCTAGGCCTTGTCTGTAAGCATTGAAACACCGTTTGCTACTAGATCTGTTGCATGTTTGCTTGCTTCCATCTTTGTTCCATTTGTCGGGAGGTTTTGGGATTTTACCTTTCCTCCACGCCATCATCTCTTTTCTGGCACCGTTACCCCTTGTATTTCACTATCTCTTCGCCGAACTAGTGCACCTATTGAAGGGAATATGCCCGAGAGGCAATAATAAAGTGGTTATTATCATATTCCTTATTTATGATAAATGTTTATTTTGCATGCTATAATTGTATTAATACGGAAACGTTAATACATGTGTGTTTAGTAAACAAAAAGGAAGTTCCTAGTTATGCCTCTCTTATAAACTAGCTCGTTGATTAACAAGATGATCAAAGTTTCCTGATCATGGACATTGGATGTTCTTAATAATGAGGTCACAACATTAGTGTAATGATATGATGAACATTCATCCAAAGTATAGCATTACGATCAAAGTCATTGAGTTTATATTGCTATAACAACTTATGAAGTGATCCTAATACTTAGACCATGAGATCATGTCAATCACTAACACCGTAAGAGTTTCTCGATGACATCAAACGTCACACCGTAACTGGGTGATTATAAAGATGGCTTCAGAACTACTAAAGTGTTATGTTGAGGTTCATGGATCGAGAGTGGAATTTGTTCATCCCGATGACGGATAGATATGATCTGGGCCCTCTCGGTGATATCACATTGATTAGCTTGCAAGCAAGTGATTTGATCACTAGAATGTTATATCACGGGAACGACAAAAGAGTGCATGTCGGTAACGAGATCAAACTAGGTATGGAGATACCGATGATCGAATCTCGGACATGTAATATATCATGAAACAAAGGGATTAAGATACTAGCGTAAAAGGTTCACACGATCACAGAAGTCATCGTTGAATGTGTGGGAGTCAGTACGGATCTCCAGGTCCCGATGCTGATTATTGATCGGAGAGGGGTCTCGATCATGTCTGAATTATTCACAAACCATAGGGTGACACACTTAAGGGATACCGACACCATTCGGAGCAAATGATATGTCAGAAAAAGAAAAGGAAAGCGCAGGAATTTATTTCACTAGACACCGGAACTGTTTCGGTTGAAATTTCTGAAACTGGTTCTGCATGTGAAATTGAATACTAGCAAGGGGTTTTATGTGAATGTTTGTTAATTAAAGTAATTAACAAAATTCTGAATAAACAAATAAAAGAGATTTATTTAAATGAGAGCTTGCATTAAATTTGGTGGAAATTTAATGCATGTGAGTGGATTTTTGAGTGGAGGCTCTTTTATGGGAGTGGAGGCTTTTCATTTTGAGTGGGAGCTCCACCCACATGAATGTGGAAGAGGTGGGGGCAGCCACCATGGCTAGCGCCATGCCCCTTGGGGTGCCCCCCTCTCCCTATAAAAGGCCCTCCTCTCATCCTCTCAAAGTACACCTCCTCGCGAAGGATCTCTCTCCCTCCTTTAGAATTTCCCCATGGTCTCAGATCAGCGAGATACATGTTCCCGGTGGCTTTTTCTGAAAGGATTTGTTGTTTCCGCTGCTTCGCTGGAGCGAGGGCGCGGAGGTTGTCGGGGTAACCGTACGTGTATGCGATCACGGACTTGATGGTGCTGGACCGGATGGACCAGATGGACTTCATCACGATCTTGAGATTAGCAAGCGTTCGTCTACATCATCCACGAGTACAACCTCGTTAACGCTATTCGGTCTTCGAAGGTATGTATTCTATGGATGTATATCCACCCGTTGCTTGTATCTAGTAGATAGATCTTGGTACATAGTTGTTTCCATCGTAGGAATTTTTTTTGTTTTCTATGCTGCGAACCCAACAGTGGTATCAGAGCCAGATCTATGTGTAGATGCTTTGCACGGGTAGTACACATATGAGTATGTGGGCGATGATGATCATTTTATTGCTTCTTAGTTGTAATTTGGATATTGGTGGCATAGTTGGATGAAATGGCCCAGACAAACTTTACATGTCCTCGCACATGAGACCTGTTCCACGCTTGACATGCAACTAGTTTTGCATAAGTGGCTAGCGGGTGTCTGTCTCTCCTACTATAGTCAATATCTAATTTGCAACGAGTTGTCAAAAATTTGGTTATCCTCGTTGTGGTTCATTTTCGTAGGTAAGAATGGTTCTATCTTCGAAAGCCCTAAGCCACGTAAAACTTGCAATGGATAAATTAGAGGCGTCTAGTTTAGATTGTTGCTGGGCTAGTGTTATGATATGGTGTTGTTGTAAGTAGAAGTATAAGATGATACTCTTACAACACACATAACGTGTAGGTTCCATAGACCTTGGCCTTACACATA
The DNA here is from genome assembly GCA_916181665.1 of Avena sativa. NCBI lineage: Eukaryota > Viridiplantae > Streptophyta > Magnoliopsida > Poales > Poaceae > Avena > Avena sativa. The sequence goes on along the minus strand of OV702284.1, from coordinate 175,575,125 downwards.
GAGGTATAGTGATCATACCACGGTGCACATGATGGAGATCATATGCGGGAACCATATCACTTCACTTACAAACATGTGATGTTTGATTGCATCTTATATTTCTTGTTTGGTATTTTATTAGCATAATAAGATGATCCCTCATTTAGATATCAAGATAAAAATGTGTTCTTCCTTAAGTATGCACCAACAATGTTTCGTCGCTTCAAGACATCACGTGATGATCGGGTGTACTTGAATCCACGAGCATATCTCGGGTGTAAGACAGTTACACATGCGAATACTAAGGTTCTAACTTGGCGAGCCTAGCATGTACATACATGACCTCAGAACATGGACTGAAAGGTTAAGCATGAGTCATATGTTTTGATATGATGACCATATGGATGCTCGCCTTTGAAGATATACCGACTCACGTGATGATCGGACTTGGTGTACTGGATTTGGTTCATGTAATCACCAAAAAGACACGAGGGATGTCGTTTTTGAGTGGGAGTTCATTTCTAATTTGGATTAGTAGAACTCAATTTATCATAAATTAAATCAAAGTGAATTTGCATAATTTTTTGTAGTCATTGGCATTCGTTCACCACTTTATACTTAGTTGTAATTGAGATAATAGAACTATAGAATTCTAGATATTTACTTTACGAACTGGTATCGTATTGTGTTGCGTGTCAATCTAAAGTTTAAAGTCCTATTACAAACTCTGTTTACTCCGTGAAATTTAATAATTGGTATTAAATCGAGAGTAACAATTCCAGTGTTAGTATCTTAAGTATCATGTTTGCCTCTATGATTCTTGATTGTTTTAATATCAAGTTTATCTAGGAGCTGAAAGAATTGTTTCAGAAACCATCATGTGTGATAGATATAACGATATCTGAAACAATGTTTCGGTTTCAATATGATAGAGTATAATGTATGTTCTTATATTGGATGAGAATTTACAAAGGTTGGAGATGCTAGACATCCTAATCATTCAAAAAGGTTTTGGAAAGTAATGTTATACTCACGATTCGTCTTTATAATCTACATTAGCTTGATCATGAAAGTCGTCATGATAAGGATGAATAGAAGATGTATGTAAAGTGTTTACTACACTAAATGATTACTAAAGAATGGATTTTGAAAGAATGCCGATCATTTTGATGATGGTGATCCACTTCAAAGTGCAGGTCCAAAGGTATTATTATTTGAATATACATGCTTTGGACTATGTGTCATGTATATGGCGCCACTTTTGATGTTGATAGATTATTTTAAAAAGGAAAAGGAAATGCTGAAAGAGAATCTATAAAATATATTTGGCAGAAAAGAAAATATTGGAAATATCCAATTTAGGTATATGGATGATATACATGTTATGGTTATATTCTTTGCTTGTTAGACAATGTGGTTCTTGGGTATTGGATACCGAATTGGTTGGTATGAAATGTCATACATAACGACGCAATTCATGAACTACAATGGCCTAAGTAACTAGCAAGAGAATATGTGATGATGTTCATCGAAAACAAACAAAACATTGTTTGTATTTCTTGTTGACATCAAAGCTTGACTTCAAGATTTGTTTTAATAATTGTTATTTAAATCAGGTATTATGAGAACAAAGGTTGTTCAAATAATTACTGTATTCCTTATAAGATGGATGATTTACAAATCTAGTTGAAGAAATCACATCCATAAAACCTAATGCTAAAATATCGCAAGACAAATGAAGATCACTTACAAAGTGACATCACCGTTTAAATTATATTGGAAAGAAAACATGAAGAATCTCCATTTTCATGGATTTTTAGAGTCTTTGATTTGATCAAGTGACGCTTGTGAGACTTTCCTCGAGATAATTAAAACTTTGTTCAAAGGCCAAAGAAAAACGATCGAATAAAATATTGGAATTTATACATATCGATGTATGTAGTCCATTATGTGTAGTCGTAAGCGTTGGATTTCAACTTCATATGATTTCTCCGGAAATTTGAGTGAATGTTCACTTAATGAGAAAGAAGTGTGAAATATTTGAAAACGTGCAAAGACTTTCAAGATGAAGTGAAAAATCATTGTAACAATAAAATAAATGGTTTATGATTTTATCATAAGGGATTTATTTGAGTTACAAGTGTAACAAGAAAAATAAATGAATTATAATTTTATCATAAAGAGATTTATTTGAGTTGCAAGTTTAGCAAAACACCTAGATTTACATCTCCCGAAACACCATAGGAGTATGGAGTGTTTGCAATTTGTAATAAAACCTTGTTTGACATGGTTGGATCAAAGGTGTTATTTATAAAACTACCATTATGTTTTAAAAGATTAAAGCTTTAGGGACTACCACTTTTACACTGACAAGATCTCCATCTTGATCCGTTGAAATGACACCATATGTGTTATGGTTTGGGGTAAAAACCTAAGTTGTCCTTTTTTAAATTTTGGTATGCTAAACATAAGTAAGATGTTTACAACCAAAGTCAGATGAACATGTCTTTGTAGGTTATTTCGAATAACAATTGGTTATTCCTCCATAACACCGAGGACAAAAGGGTTTGTCGCTTGAAATGTGAAGTTTCTTGAAAAAGGATTTTTTTCGCAAAAGTTAAGTGGGAGGACAATAGAACTTTGATAAGGTTAACGAACCTTAGCTAAATGTGCTGATTTGCGCAGCGCCGGAAATTATTCCGGAGGCTTCCATAATGCTCATAGCTTATGTGCCTCAAAGGTTGTAGTCACGGAGATCTAAGTTCTTACTGAACCAAGTCGGTCGGATAAACAAATCAAATGCTGAGATTTGAGAGTAAATCATTATTGTTTGACAATGATGAACCGACCACATACAAATAAGCGATGATGGGCCCTGACTCCGTCAAATGGCTTGAAGCCATAAAATCCGTGATAGTTCCATACACGAGAAATCAAGTTTTGAACTTGGAAGACCCTCCAGAAAGGTGTAAAAACCTGTCGGTCATATTTGGATCTATAAATAAACAAACATGGATGTTTCACATCTGTGAAATAGTCGACATGTCGTAAAGTATTTTACGAGAATGTTTAAGGAGTTGACTATGACAAGATTTGATCTTTCATAGCGATATTTAGTCTGGACGGATTAAAGTAGCAACCACTACATATAATTTGGTATATGGTAGATGAATAAACAAAACAAAGTTCTTCTCATAGAATGGTTACCTAGGACGTGTACATGACACGATCTAAAGGGTTTTGTTAATTCAAAGGATGCTAAAAAGGGCATGCAAACTTCAATGGTTGAAGTAAGCATCGCGGAGTTGGAATCTTCATCGTGATGAAAAGGAGTTTTCATTAGGAGACGATGAAGATGCTTGCATTTGCAAGAAATTAAGTGGGAGAGCTGAGACATATTTCTAATACATTATGTGGAGGACATCTTGTTGATTGGAAATGATGTATCTTCTATTGACAAAGGTTAAGAATTTCATTTCGATGAAATATTTAGGCAAAACCCAAATATTTAGCATGAATGTCTATAGTGGATAGACTGTGACGCTAATATGGTTGTGCCAAACGTACATATATGAGATATTAAAGGAGTTTAATATATAAATGATAAGAAAAGGTTCTTGTCGCATGGAAAGGAATTGAATCAATATTCAAGTGTATCGACACTTGATAAGTGAAACAAGATTCAAGTGATTTGACACTTGATGAGTGAAATCACGAGAATGTTTTGATCAATCATACCATGATATGTACATACCCAGATATGTCCTATGCTCTAAGTGTTATGATCATATACCAGAATGAATCATAAAATGATCATTGGACGATAGTGAGGATATTCTTATGATCTTTTGGAAGAACTAAGAATATATTTGTGTAGAGGTGACAAAAAATTACAAATAGTTCATTGTAAAGCGTTACATTGATACTAGTTTTGTCACAAGATACAAAATTAAGTTTATCTCAATTTAAACTATGGGTGGCACAATGAAATGGAAAGAAAGTTTCCATGATGGATTTGGATGAATTCCAAAGTTAAGACATTGTGACGGATACTACAACAAAAGGCTAAGTATATGACTGCTATAGTAGCAGCAAAGGAGGGAATTTGTGTCAAGTAGTTTGTTATCAAACTAAGGTGTGGTTCGCAATGGGCTAACACTAAAGATATATTGTACGGCAATAGTATCGATATGATTTAACCCCAAGGAACTAAAGGTCTCACCAAAAGACCAAATTTATACAATGCTATCTCACTAGAGAATGAGTGATGCATGGAGACGCAAAGACATACAAATACACACGGTCCTGAAAGCGTCAGATACGTATATTATGTTAACCACTTGCAGTTGCGTATATGGAACACCAGAAAGCCATAGATGTTCAATACGCAAAGTTTTCAAACTAGATTATTGTCTCTAGTGCAAGTGGGAGACTAAAGGGAATATACCCAAGAGGCAATAATAAAATGGTTATTATAGTATTCCTTATTTATGATAAATGTTTATTTTGCATGCTATAATTGTATTAATACGGAAACGTTAATACATGTGTGTTTAATAAACAAAAAGGAAGTTCCTAGTTATGCCTCTCTTATAAACTAGCTCGTTGATTAACAAGATGATCAAAGTTTCCTGATCATGGACATTGGATGTTGTTAATAAAGAGGTCACAACATTAGTGTAATGATGTGATGAACATTCATCCAAAGTATAGCATTACGATCAAAGTCATTGTGTTTATATTGCTATAACAACTTACGAAGTGATCCTAATCCTTAGATCATAAGATCATGTCAATCACTAACACCAGAAGAGTTTCTTGATGACATCAAACATCACACCGTAACTGGGTGATTATAAAAATGACTTCAGAACTACTAAAGTGTTATTTTGAGGTTCATGGATCGAGAGTGGAATTTCTTCATCCCGATGACAGATAGATATGCTCTGGGCCCTCTCGATGATATCACATGGATTAGCTTGCAAGCAAGTGATTTGATCACTAGAATGTTATATCACGGGAACAAGAAAAGAGTGCATGTCGGTAAAAAGATCAAACCAGGTATGGAGATACCGATGATCGAATTTCGGACATGTAATATATCGTGAAACAAAGGGATTAAGATACTAGCGTAAAAGGTTCACACGATCACAGAAGTCATCGTTGAATGTGTGGGAGTCAGTACGGATCTCCAGGTCCCGCTGCTGATTATTGATCGGAGAGGGGTCTCGATCATGTCTGCATTATTCAGGAACCGTAGGGTGACACACTTAAGGGATACCGACACCATTCGGAGCAAATGATATGTCAGAAAAAGAAAGGGTTAATTGGATAGACGCCAGTCCAATTCTAGGCTATTTGAGAAATGCCACTACAACTTTCACCTTTTGAAAAATGCCACTACAATTCTACATACATTCCGTATACGCCATTATGGCCATTTTAACACACCTACCCCACAATATACACTTGTATTTCCATCGTACACATGTATATTCGGTAACCACCACTAGAATCAGGTTAGGCCATGTGTATTGCTTTAGATGACTGCTGAATTTATGCTTCCTCCATGTCATAGAAAACAGTATTGAAGCCATAATTTACAACAAGTTATATGTATCTCTATCTATAAGCACCATGAAATCTAAAATTTGTTGTTACTAACTAAATAGTGTACGATAAATTAGTGCAACTTGAGTTCAAAAAATATGAAGCGAAAAGAGTACTTCATACGTGCGGCCATTACATTTTATTCTCTAAGAGCATAAATACAACATGTGTGTATTGATTTATTACAAATATAATATTACAAAATAACAAAACAATTATTACACAAAAATGAGTCGGCAACAAAAGTTAAATCTGGTGAGGCCCACCTAGTATATGTATGCACAACAATAATATGAGTGTATATGGTGTTGTACGTGTGTTAAAAATAGGCATAATGATGTCTATGGAATGTATAGAGAATTGTAGTGGCGTTTTTCAAAAGTTAGAAGTTGCAATGGCGTTTCTCAAATAGCTATAAATTTTAGTGGCATCTATCTAATTAACCCAAGAAAGCAAAAAGAAAAGAAAAGCGCAGGAATTTATTTCACTAGACACCGGAACTGTTTCAGTTGAAATTGCTGAAACTGGTTCTGCATGTGAAATTGAATACTAGCAAGGGGTTTTATGTGAATGTTTGTTAATTAAAGTAATTAACAAAATTCTGAATAAATAAATAAAAGAGTTTTATTTAAATGAGAGCTTGCATTAAATTTGGTGGAAATTTAATGCATGTTAGTGGATTTTTGAGTGGAGGCTCTTTTATGGTAGTGGAGGCTTTTCATTTTGAGTGGGAGCTCCACCCACATGAATGTGGAAGAGGTGGGGGCAGCCACCATGGCTGGATCCATGCCCCTTGGGGTGCCCCCTCTCCCTATAAAATGCCCCCCTCTCATCCTCTCAAAGTACACCTCCTCGCGAAGAATCTCTCTCCCCCCTTTAGAATTTCCCCATGGTATCGAATCAGCGAGATACATGTTCCCAGTGGCTTTTTATGGAAGGATTTGTTACTTCCGCTGCTTCGCTGGAGCGAGCACACGGAGGTTGTCGGGATACCCGTACGTGTGTGCGATCACGGATGCACCACTGCTTTGTGGTGATAGACTTGATGGTGCTGGACCGGCTGGACCAGATGTACTTCATCACGATCTTGAGATCGACAAGCGTTCGTCTACATCATCCACGAGTACAACATCGTTAACTCTATTTGGTCTTCGAGGGTATGTATTGTATGGATGTATATCCACCCGTTGCTTGTATCTAGTAGATAGATCTTGGTACTTAGTTGTTCCCATCGTAGGAATTTTTTTGTTTTCTATGCTGCGAACCCAACACCTATACACCTTACAAGTGTATTGGGTGTGTTGGGGGACACAAGAGACTTCTTGTATCTTGATTGTAGGGTTGCTTGAAAGGGAATACCTTTGACCACTTCGTCCCTGAGTTCGATAAACCTTGGGTGGTCCACTTAAGGGAAACTTGCTGCTGTTCTACAAACCTCTGCACTTGGAGGCCCAACAACTGTCTAAAAGAATAGAAGTGCATAGACATCAAGCTCTTTTCTGGCGCCGTTTCCGGGGAGGAAAGGTAAAAGGCACTCACACACGTTACCCCATGGCAACAGCAAGCCAGAAAAGCTCTTTTCTAGCGCCGTTGCCGGGGAGGTAAGGTAAAAGGTACTCACATCCTCCGGTGTGAGTGCTCGAATTTTTTCCTTTAGATTCTGTAATTTTTCTTTTTGTTTCTTGGTTTTACTAGTTAGGCTTAATAGAAAACAACAACAAAATTAGAGAGCTTTATAGCATTTATCTTGAGTTAGGACATGAAGTGTTTGAAGAGAAAATTAAAAAACCTATGGAGATTTATTTGCATACTAATAGTAATGTTATTAGTATGAATTCTTTGGACACCATTATTGCTAGTGCTATGGAAAAGTCTAAGCTTGGGGAAGCTAGTTTTGATGAAAATGATCTTTTTAGTTCCCCAGCTTTAGAGGAGAAAATTTGGATTGATGATACTTTACCTCCAATATATGATGATTACAATGATGAATATGATATTTTAAGTCCACCTACTATTGAGGAGAAAATTAATATTGATTACAATATGCGTCCTATATTTGATGATTATGGTGATGAGAATAATAATGATAGCTATTTTGTTGAATTTGCTCCCACTATAATTAATAAGAATGATTATGCTTATATGGAGAGTAATATGCATGTGGCTCATGATAAGAATGTTTTATGTGATAGTTATATCGTTAATTTTATTCATGATGCTACTGAAAGTTATTATGAGAGAGGGAAACATGGTCTTATGCATCTCAAAAATATTAAGTTTCCCCTCTTTATGTTGAAAATTTTGAAGTTGCATTTGTTTTGCTTTCCTATACTTGTTGGTTTGTGCTTTCATGACTTGTTTCTTTACAAGATTCCTATGCATAGTAAGTGGGTTAGACTTAAATGTGTTTTGAATTTGCTTCTTGATGCTCTCTTTTACTTTAATTCATATTTCTTATGTGAGCATCTTCTCAAGCTATAAAGCCTAACTTAAAGGCATTAAAGAAAAGTACTTGTTGGAAGATAACCCAAGAGTTTTCTTGAGTCTTGGAAGTTATTACTTCTGTAATGACCTCTCCTTATTCTTTTCGTTTGTTTTTTGTGCCAAGAATGACCTCTAATGAGAGGGAAGTAAGATTTGGGGAGTTGCTGTCCCGAAACAGATTTCTGTCCTCCACCATAAAAATTCGCAAGGAGTCTCTGTAAGTCGGATTGAGCTGAAACTTTACGAATAAATCTCATATTATGTTAGTTAACTTCCGTTAGTTCAACACTTTTTTATTTGAGCAACATTAGATGTTCAAAAAAATCGGTTTCTACCTGCTGGTCTGTTTTGACAGATTTCTGCCATTATTTGCATTTGCTTCTTATTGATTCCTTTTTGAGTTCTCTTTTTGGGGATTTGAGCTTTTTGAAGGAGTTGCTACAGTAGCTTGTGTTTTTAGTGAACGTTTTGCTGTTACAAAGCTTTGCCTAAGGGTCTAATATCTTTTGAATACATTAATGTTGCTAATGAATATTGTGTGAAGCTTTGTATGAAGGAAAAAATTTAGGTGTAGAGAGAGAATGATGTAATGAGATAAAGAATGGACAAAAGCTCAAGATTGGGGATGCCACCCCGGTGTCACCCCAAGAAATATCCAAGAGTTACAAGCTTCAAAGCTTGGGGATGCCCAAGGCATCCCCGTCTTCATCAATAAAAATCTCAGGTATTTCTAGACACTTCGTTTTTATTGTTTCATGCATTATTGTGTTGTTCTTGGATCGTCTTAGTTTTCTTTTTTGGTTTTCATTTTCTTGGTTTGCTTGAGTAAGTTGGTTGGTTACACCACACTTCTTTTGGAGAGATACACACTCTGTTTCCATTGCCTAGAACACTCTAGTTTTCACTCTTATTGTTTTGTGAGTGTTCACTTTTGCTAGCACTACATTCAGCCTTAGTTTTCTTGTGCTTTCAGCTTAGAACTTTTTAGTTCTTCTTTGTGGATTTGTGAGACAAGCTCACTGATCTTTATTGATTATTATCTTTGTGAGTTGTTTCAAATATGTTGTTTGGTGTTGGAAAAGAGTAGGAAGCTTCATGCTTAAGTGGTACAAAAGACCTTGTTCTGAATATGGCTTAGACTTTATCATGTCATGCTAGATCTTGTTTTGACCTTATGCTTAGTGATTATTGCTGTAGCATGACTAGTTCCAAACAATTGGGATTCCTTAGTGTGACTTGAAAGAATCATGCGTTGTTTTAGCATACAAAAGCATAGTATTGTGGTATTCTCCTTTGATGATTTGTTTGGATTGACTTGGCACATGCTCACACCATGTTATGACTATGAACAATTCACCATAGCCTCTATGATCATTTAATCCTTGACTCTTAGTACCACTTTATGCTTTGATTTGTAATGCTTTGTTGCTCTACATGATTATGGCCATTATGCTCTCTTAGTTGGTTGCTCCCAGTCTTTTGCTAGCCTCCACTTGTATGAGTAAGTTCTACTCATACTTCCAACTCCCAAGAAACCAAGTTATTCCAAAGTGTCCACTATAAACTCCTATGCATGGTGTGTTACACCATTCCAAGTATATTCTTGTTTTCAGCTAACTTCCAATAAAAAACAATTTTGTTATGTGAAAACTTAGTGATTAAATCCCTCATGAACTTGATGGCACACTTTATATTCTTTGCCCCTAATAAACTTGAACCATTGTGACAACTTTGTTGTATATGCTTACACTTATACGTTGGAATTAGCAGAACCATGCTGTCACGGGGAATGCTTTCAACATTGCACTTGTACTTTGTACTCAGTTGATAGCATGATCTTTTGTCTATGGATGTCACCGGTGTGAAATAAAGAGGGAACTTGTAATTCCATGGAGTATGTATTTTGTGTTAGAGAAACACCTGGGCCGCTAGCCTAAGCCATGCCTAATCATGGTGGAAACTTGTAGTATCACCATAGTGAGCTATCTATGAAGCATACTCAATAAAAAGCTATGCATATGGTAAATAAAAAGATTGCGGAGATGCTTATTATCTGCTTGCCTTGTCATTTTGGTTATGGGAAATCTCCTGTATCATGTGCAAGGGGTACCCCATTGGCGGTTCTCAATGATATGCAAATAGTTACAATGATAAGAACTTACCTGGGCCCAAAGTTGAGTATGCATGAGGTGTGGCCCTCGTATTCAAGGGACTTGAGATTGCCAACTTATACTTCGTCAAGCATATACTCCATCTTTGCCATTTTAACCTTAATCACTTCAAGATGCTTATGATAGGGGCAATGAGGGCTGAAAGCTAACAAGTACCATAATTTTTGGAAGCTCTTTTTGAAACTTGAAATCCCTGCCTCCTTTACAAAAAGGTCTTTCTTCCACCATTATTGAGTCTCCACTTTCTACCTTTAGGCACCATTAAGAGAGCATAGTTGTCATTCTGTGTGCAGTGTCCCAAAGCTTATTGATTGATGCATATTGTGATATTACTTGTTCTTGTGATATTTGTTTCTAGTCACCCTTGTGAACTTTGAAGGTGTCATATGCATCTATTTGCTACTCTATGAGGGACAAGCTGATTGCCACTATGCTATGTTTTCTGTATGTGAAACAAACAAACGTTTTTCAATGCATGTTATTCATGATATTTGTTTGTAGCCTTTCATGTTGCATGCATAGTTACTATGTCCTATTGTTAGAACTCCATCTTTCATGCACATGTTTAGAGTTCTTTGATCCTAGCTTTAAATGCTTGCAATTGGTTTGATCTTGGTTTTCATGGTGCATGTCACCTCAAAAATTATTCTTTTTATCACTTACCTACTCGAGGACGAGCAGGACTTAAGCTTGGGGATGCTTGATACGTCGGAAACGTATCTATAATTTTTGATGCTCCATGCTTGTTTTGTATCTACTTTGCTTTGCTTTATCTATACTTTGAGGTGTTTTATATCTTTTCTGGAACTAACCTATTAACAAGTTACCACAGTGCCAGTTGCCTGTTTTCTTCTGTTTTTGGTTCCAAAAAGGCAGAAAATCAATATTCTCGGAATTGGACGGGACAAAAGCCAAAGTTATTATTTTTCCCGGAGCAACAGGGAACCACGAAGCAGAGCCGGAGGGGGGCCACAGGGTGGCTGCACCCTCCCTAGGCGCGGGCAAGCCCTAGGGGCGCCCACAGGGGGTGTGGGCCCCTTGGACCCCCACCGACCTTGATTCCTGCGCCCATAAGAAGCCTCCGACCCAAAAACCCTAGGGAATTGCGGTGACCCAGCATACCACTGCATGATGTAGTACAGTATAGTCGTTGACATAACACGAATGAAACACCGTTCACTAGTATTACATCCCTCAGAGTGGTACAACAGAAACACTGCAGGTCCAAGGCATGACTATAGGTTATAACTCAACTCTTTACACAAGATCCAGAGAACACTCTAGGTTAAAGAGAGAGAAAGAAATTTCTTACAAAGAAGAATCATAAATGAACAACTCATAACTAATATACTAATAGTCTAGTACCTGAACTATTTGGGCTTGTATTGCGGCTATTGCAATACTCTACAGAAGTAGGTTCTATGGCCAGAGATTATATTCCTATCTAATCCGCAACTTCGCCTTCATTTTAATTGACGTATATGTTGACTTCCTTAACTTCAATGAAGAATTGAGCTGTTGGTGAAGACTTCTTCGAGTAGAAGTTGATGTAGACGTCGTCTGTATTGGCTTCAGAATCTAGCAAGGGTTAAGAAGATACGTTGAGTACGAGCGTACTCAGCAAGTTCACTAGAAAAGGAGTGTTTGATGCACTATATATACATCCACAGACCATAGGTCATAGGTAATGCAGTTTTCATAAACATTTCTTCAATGGTTGCTTTTATTCTAAAAAGCTATGCCCGTCAACCTTCACGGGTTTACCAAAACTTTCATGGAGTTCCTTTCCCGCCGCGTTCGCAGCTCCTTCCCGGAACAGGGAGTAACAAGTTACAGTTCTTACACTCTGCAAAGGTGCGTTACTTTTCCCATGACAGATCTTATCTTTGTTGCACATCCGAATTGCAGGTTCATTCACACTTCCTTGGTGTGAGGCCCAGACTAAGATCCAATCCAATCACTGCCCTCTCCGCGACCCCATATGTCTGCACGATCCTTCGGGGCTGGCTCACCTCCGTTAAGCCCCAGTTCTGGCAGGCTAAAACCCTGATGAGTCCCGAAGACTCTATGAGCTGGTGATGCCTAGGTAAGTACCTTATAGGTCCGGCTAAACCCCCGGCAGCCACTCATAGATAATCTAGACACCAAAAACGCGGGGCCTAAGGGTGCCCACCCATATGTTGGATCCGCACATGGAATCACAATGTCATGTTAAGGTAGTCTTGCCTCCATATGAAAGGAAAAGGATACAACTGACTTCTCCTTCCCATTCCAAATCTCATGGTTAACGCGTAATATATGGCGCAAGAATCACTAGCGACATTGGTTGTTAAGTCCTAGATATTATGTTCCTTTACCACTAGAACTTTCATATTAAGTTATTACCTCATGGTAAATAACCTATAATCATATTATTATGAAAATGCAGGTGATGTCAACACTGGATTTTCAAAATAATTTGCAAAAAATAATCAAAGGACATGAGCAAGTGTGAACTTGCCTTTTGTGATTGCAAGATTATGCACTCACAGTCTTCGAGACAATATAAGATCCAATATCTGAAATCGACATCATTGGTCTGGTAAGGACTAATTTTTAAAGAAGCAAGATTCTTTTATGCATAAGTAATGTAATGCAAGTTGATAAACTCAAATCCCGGGGATAATGTTGTTCTAGGGTTTGGATATTGGAATTGGTTTCTTTAGAATGTGTTTCCCTTTTAGATTAGTTTCTTATTTGTGCTTCTTATTAAGGCTTGTGAGTGTGTGTGAAACAACATGTAATTATAATGGTATACAACAATAAGATACACGAATGTGAAAAGCTACTCAATATTGCTCATATTATAATTGTTCCTCTTTAAATTTTTACCTTACAAGTAATGTCACTTGTAAAGAATTTAAGTGTTATCAACCCTAAGTATACAAGTAAAGTATAAAGTAATGTGATTACGATTAATTTTCATCTGTTGACTTAATTGGAAAAACGAATAACTTTTGAAGAAAAGATTTCTTTATTAAGGTTTAAACAATCATGATAGTTTTTAGAATAGGATTAATAGAATGTGATTGATGTTGTTTATGCTTGCTTGAATAGTCTGGACTTGAGATGCTTTATGACTTAATTATAACAGACCAAAGTTAACTATAAAACACATAACAAAGTCTTTAGCCTTATATTTAAAGTCTTGTAGACTAAAGTTAACTTTAAAGACATAGACGGACTTAAGGTATATTGCTCATGTTATTTGTAACTTGTGTACTTCATAATGTTTCCCTAAAGATACTTTAAGAATGGTAACATTTCTTTTTGAATAGTGGTTTCCTAACCTTATAAATGTATAAATGGATTTATCTGTTTATAAGGGTATGGTTATGGCTTGTGAATAAGTAAACAATATTATTTACTAATTATGAATTATCTTTGGATTTAGTCCATTATAAAGTTGTGAGTGAAACAATGGTAAAATATTTTATTTGGTTATAATATCATTCTTGAAGATTTTATAATTGTTAAAGATCCTTTTTAGAAAATAAACTACTCATATGGTTGAAGGATAATTCAATAAAATTGTATTTAAAACGTGTTGGACCAATTTGACTTTATCTTCTAAATATTTAATACTGGTATTACTTATTAGACCTAAATTGGCAATTTTAGAAATATTAACAAATTTTATTTACCCTTATATGAATTAATAATTCAGGAAATAGTTTTAAAATTCAAGTTATTAAAGTATTTAAATTTTTATTTAACTCAAAAGTGGAATATTATATTTTTAACATGTAGGTATTATTTTTGTGATCATTTTGGTATATTACATTTATTTTTGTGATTTATAAATAATAAGATATGATTTTTTATAAGTTTTATTACTTTATAAACACTTAATAAATAATAGATATTTATTTAAGTGAAATAATAATGCATGATTATAGTTTTAAATTATAGTTCTAATTTTTCTAAGATTTTTGGTATCTTATTTATATTTTTAACATTTACCATTATTAAAATATGAATTATCAAAGTTTTATTACTTACAAAATCTTTTTTGAATAATAATTATTTAAATTATCAACATAATAATGTTTGATAAGATTTTAATGTTATAGATTTTATTTTTCTGCAAATTTTCATATATTAAACATATTTTTCTAAATTATAAAACAAAATATATTAAATTTACAAGATTATTCTTGTCCTAAATTATTTTCTAATTAAATTCTAAATGGTAAATACTTTTTACACTGATACTATTCTAGACACAGTCACTGACTGGTGGGCCAATGGCCACATCATCTACTCAGGTTAGTGAATGCATTTGTTACCGGCCCTACTTCTACTCACATTCATTGACAAATGGGCCAGGACCACGTCACACGCCACGTTAGCAGAGGACTGGTCAAACTAGTTGACTAGGCCTGGGATGATGTCATTGTGACATCACACGATTTGATCCTCTCAGATCGAAGCTCGATCGAGCGATTTCGTACGCGCGCGTGGTTGTGATTATGTTTATCGGAAAGAGCACGTCGCAAGGAGCCCTATAGTGGCGGCGCCGCTCGATTTTGGTCGCCGGAACAGTGGTGGCGACGGTGGCTAACGGCGGCACTGGAAGATGCTCGTCAGGGAAACAAACTGGGGCGAGATTGAGCTAAATAAACGGTGCCCGAGCATCGCAAGCTCACAGGTATTGCAGCGAAGTGGTTGATGATGACAGGTGCGATCGGAGGTGAGCTATTCGACAGGATTTACGATGAACCACAGCAGAGGGGAACGACAAAATTCTATCGTCTCCGAGCTCCCCTTGGTGCTGCGTTCATCACAGATGTTCTACGCATGATAGCGCTTTGCCTCGACCACTCCATGTCCTCTGGAACGAACTCTACTGACGACAGTGAACTTCTCTGACCGGAGCTAGGGTTCGGTCAGAGAGGAAATTGAGGAGGGAGAAGGGGAATTGGCTCTAGGGTTCCTGGACAGCGGCGCTGAGGTGTTTATAGACGTTGATCAGTGGCGGCACGAATCTGAATGGAGACGGACGTCATGGCGCGGCGGCGAACGGAGGCGATGCCGATAGGCAGCAGCTTGTGACGTTGCGAGGAAGACGACGGTTGGCGATTTTGCGGAAAACCCCCTGGTGAAACTTTAGACTCAACCCACAGTCCCTTGGCGGTCCACCGTTCAGCCAGAGAGGAAGATAAGCTAGGCTCGCTGCTGGGTCTTTGTGGGCTGTACGTGGGCGACACATAAGAAGGAGGGAAGTTGGGCCACGGGCCAAAAACTGTTTCCACTATTTTTTTCTTTTTGTTTGTTTTCCATTTTCTGTTTCATTTTTCATATTTGTATTTTTCATTTGTTTTGGAATCCTTCTTTACAGAATTTATTTGCTAAATAATTGTAGCAGTATTGGAATGTGTTTAGTATCATTTAGTGAACTTTTATTATATATTGTTATATTTCTTTATTTTTTACTATTTTGTAAGGTCCTTTGTGATTAATTTTCTTTCTATAATAAATCATGGATTTATTATATGATACTTCCTTATTTATTTATTAAAACTTAGTTCTATTTAATTTATAGTTTGAAGGGGAAATTTTTTATATGGTGGTCCTTCATTATTATTTGATACATAAAGTCCTAGGGAATTAATATGGTTAATATTATTCCCATGAATCTAGGAAATAGGATTGTATATATTTTATTATAACTAACAGAGGAGTTAAGGTTTGAATTATAACTGCTTACCCTAGGGTTTAGGATACTTATATTCTTTTGTTGATATGAGTAAATATTAATGGCTAAGCATATTTTCTTTCTGTTTGTGATCTTTATTGATATCACCTTTTAAAATAGAAAGTTATTATCTGGAATGTCTTATGAAAAGGATTTGATTAGGATAACTCCTAAGCACATTTAAGTATGATAGTTAGGAATGACAAAGATGTGCTTAAGTGATTTACTATAGGAAATATTCCTATGAAGGATTGTGAAATTAAGATGATAGATCAATCCGATGAAATGGATTTTATGTTTGGTAAAAGATTTAGGGTTTATTGTTTACCAAGAATTCATATCTTCCATAATTCACAATCCTGGACTTCTAATTAAGGAATTCCTTTCCTAGATATACTAATTCTTCATATCCATCATCATGTGCTCACATGATGAGCTTTACTTTACCAGAATATTCTTATCTACCTTTTATTCTTCTAAATACATTTGTAAATCTAATGAGCTTGACTCTAAAGCTTTCATAATCTTCTCATATCCATACTTGGTTATATCAACTACTCTACTGCTGATAATCTCCAATCTAACAAGTAGTTACTTCTAACTCCATTTATACACTTCCTTAATCATCCACCACTAATAATACTCCAGTAGATTTATATATCAAATTCTATTTCCTCAAAAGTTTACTATCCTTTAAGAGGAATAATACTACTTCAATAACTTCATGCTACTCTAGCTTCAACTTAATCATACTATCTCATATTTACTTTACTCCAGTACTTTATTTTTAAACTTCACATTATATCATGGTGACTTGTGAGGCTAATCCTAGGATAACATATCTTTACTAGGGTTCAATCATGTTCTATCCACCAATGTCACTTACACATGATATAAGCATTCAATATTGGTGACTAAAGCATGATCATTATAATCCTTTGATCCTTTATGGTTTAGGTTTACAGTTGGCTAATCAAGGATTTCATCTATACAACATTACAAATGTATTATAATTATCTTTTGTTTATCTCTATTGGAGTTAGAGATATTATTCATTGACTATACCTACTTGATCCAATAGGATTACTCCTAGTAACTTTCTTGAGGGTTCATCCTTGTAATCTTCTTTATCACTATATAATCATATATTCCAAATAACTCTTCTATCATTTTAGGAGTGAGTTAACTCCATCAATTATCATATTGATCTTATTCACTTCCAACACTCCCATCCTAAAGATGATATTTATAACTAGCGTTACCATCTACCTCTTCTTACTTCTTTCTCTAAAGGACTTTAAGTGAATGATATGATAAGGACAAGAGTTGCTAGGTCAAGAATTGATAGGTTAAGAATTGGTGAATCAATAGTTGATTACTCAACATTGATGAACAACAGATATTGAGATAGGATTCCATAAGGATTGATATGGAAAGAAAGATATATGGTGAATGATCTTGACTTGGTTTCTTTCCTACTCAATCTCACTAAAGATTTAAGGTTAGGTATTACCATGATACTCATGGTATAAGTGGATGAGATTAAGATATATCAAGATTTAGTTATTACACTCTTATTACTTAAGTTATATTCATAGCTTGGTATTTATGGGTTATTGTAATGATTACTATGGAATGATCACTTAAGGATCAACATCAAACATTAAATAATATGTGGTGGTTTAGTTTTAGTACATTTTATCTACCCTTAGATCAAATCATGATTACCCAAAATAAGGTTTTAGCAAAGGTCATACTGAAACTCATCACAGTCAACTTGATGATCTACTTCAATTCCATCAAGTTGAGAGAAGCTTCAATCACTTTGACAAGTTTTGTTCAAAAGCGCAAAAATTATCCGAATTTTCTATGCATGAATGCAATGCACACAACTGTGTTCAGCTTATTTCTAAGCTCTAATGCTGGGATGTTACAGGCATCCAGAATAAATCCATCAAAATCTCTGTAGCGCCTCCGCCACCGAAGTGGAGATTCGGGGGATAGAAAGTCTCTGTTTCGGCACCCTACCGGGATGGGGAAGTGCCCCTGGAGCCATCTCCATCGATCTCCACCACCATCTCCATCACCGTTGCTGATTCTCATGATGAGGATGGAGTAGTACTCCTTCGAGGCTAAGGGCTCTACTGGTAGATATGTGTTCATCTCTCTCTCTCTCTATGCATGATCTTGTGGTCATGAGCTTTGTAATCAAGTAGATCTACCTTGCTACTCAAGTGCTTCATTAGATCTCTGCTCTCCCCATGTGTGTGAAAGTGACAGCGTGCACACCATGGTGGCACTTAGCTAGAGTCTACATAAATACTCTTTGTGCTTTAATAGATCTATGCTTTTCCCCACATGTGTGAAAGTGACAGCGTGCATATCGTGTGTGGCACTTTTGCTAGATTGAATATTTGTTGTGAGTTATATTTGGAGTTGGATGTATCTATGAAATTGTGGTGTTTGTTGGAACCATCTAGTGCTCAAGGTGACAGTGTGGGGTTTATCTAGATTGGGGAAGGCGGACTTTAAGGAGTGTTGTTATAGCTCTACCGATGATTAGAGTGTCCAACCGGAGAGTAGTTAAGAGTAGTATCATGAAGAGAGGATATTTATATGAGAGAGTGTTCACTAGTGAAAGTATGATCCCTAGGCCTTGTCTGTAAGCATTGAAACACCGTTTGCTAATAGATCTGTTGCATGTTTGCTTGCTTCCATCTTTGTTCCATTTGCTGGGGAGGTTTTGGGCTTTTACCTTTCCTCCACGCCATCACCTCTTTTCTGGCACCGTTACCCCTTGTATTTCACTATCTCTTCGCTGAACTAGTGCACCTATACACCTGACAAGTGTATTGGGTGTGTTGGGGACACAAGAGACTTCTTGTATCTTGATTGCAGGGTTGCTTGAGTGGGAATACCTTTGACCACTTACGCCCTGAGTTCGATAAACCTTGGGTGATCCACTTAAGGGAAACTTGCTGTTGTTCTACAAACCTCTGCACTTGGAGGCCCAACAACTATCTACAAGAATAGAAGTGCGTAGACATCAGAGCCCCATTTCAAATGTAATAACACATTTAAATAGCACCAATAGTAGTTAAATACAAATGTACACTGTCAGTAACAAGGACACATATTGTGGGTCTCTTGTAATATCCTAAAATTTGCTGAAAGCAACAAACTGAAGTGCAAAACACATCAAGAAAATAACATTAGTCATGAACACGAACAAGAAAATCACACTATGCTAGAAAGACTACTATAATATTCAGGTTATAGTAATAACCCAAACCACACATGAGAAACTGCATAGTTAATCCACATGAATACAACAGTTGGTGAACCTGAATGTAGCACAGAACAAACATGATACCGTGCAGCCTAAAAAGAAGTTAAAATTTCACTGGAAGTACTTAATTCTCTTCAAACTGAATAATCATGTAGACACTTCAATCTGACTTTTGGGTTCAATATGATGCTCAAGATGAAAAGGTTTCAAGCACAATCAGAGGCACGATGAGGTTATCTAAAATACTACTATATGTAAGAGCACTCATAATAATATAGAAAATCACACTCTGCAGCAACCAACCAACCAACCAACCATGTGATACAAAACCACGAGAATCTGGGTTGGAGAGAGCGAGATTACTACCCGACACCATAGTTGAGGGTGATGCCGGCCCTGCTCGAGGAAGATCCTATCATTCGTCCAGGGAAAAGCAGGAACAGCAAGCAGGAGGAGGAGGACGACACCATCAATCAGCTAGCGCAGCCTCCACGGAAATCGTCTAGTGAAGTTGGGTAAGATCTTGTCTTGGAACGAATAGAGGACCTATTGATAGCCAGTGTAATCCTTTGGGTTCAACTTCTATAGGTAACACGCGTCATCCCCATAACCACTTTGACGAACTTGTCCGCTTCCGTGATCCTAGTGGCACAACGTCAATATTTGACGTTCAGTATCCTTGGAAACAAAAGCGCAAAAGTATGAGGGATTGAAAAAAAACGTCACAACAAATACATGAATAAATAGATGATAATGCAATTATCTCCGTATGGAGAAACTCCAAACAATACTTGTACATCGTTTCTGACCAATCTCATAGTTTAAACTATATGGGTTTAAATACATCAACCTGATCAAGCATGGATGTATATTTAAGACTCAAACCACCACTTATTTACCAAACAAATGGAGCAAGATTAAACCAAATCTATCTAACAAGTTCAAACCACTTATTTTAGTTTCAGGACAAGTCAACTAAATCATGTGCTTATCACAAAAATAAATCAACATTTAGAGCATGTATTTCATAACATAGAACTATCCCACGCATCTCTAGATGGAACAAAATATACTGGTATAGGGATGGTATGCTCATTTATGATTAATTATCCAAAGACAACATATTGTACAATTCAACCTAAAGCAGGGCATCATCAAATCCTAAAACTTTGTGCAATCAAACGTGCTTGAGTTGTACCTCCTGATGTTTGATATCCTCTAGTACCTAAGCATGACACTTTGTGCAGAACGGAAGCCATGCACTCCCTCCTGGCACGCTCCAGTACAGAGGAGAGTAGGACCGCATTAGGATCAACGATTTAGTTTATGAGTGTCGATAATAAATTCTAATCTAGGAAAAATGGAGGCTCTTTAGAAGGGGAACGAGACTCACATTTTAGAGATCGTAGTAGTCCTTATGGAGGCGCTTCACATAACCCTTAACAGCGATGGAGAAACCCTAGGCGGCCACGAATCCTGCAAGCAAATCCCCCCGAAAAAATCAATATTCGAGCAGATCAAAAACCATCTGGAGTATATCGTAGCTAGAACTTACGGATCAGAGGAGTAGGCCTTGTCCTGGCTTTGGCGTCTTCGAATGTGAGGGACTCCCCTCTCTTCTCGTGCACGCCATCGTATATATCCCATGCTCGCGATAGAAGATCCCCATGCCTTTCGTGTTGAACCTCCCGTGGTAGAATGAGGTCGTGCAGAAGAGCGCCAGATCTCTCGTGCAGATGCCTCCCTTGGACAACACGTGAATAGGCGAGCTAGCGGGAGCGCATAGCGCGTTGTGGTGCTGATGCATGCGCACTTCGGTGAGAAAACCATCCCTGTCGCCGCAGTTACTTGGAGCCGGGGTCATTGACCTTGGAGGCAGGGTCGATGCGTCTAATTTGGTGGCGGCCATCGTGGCATCTGTGTGGTTCATATATGGATATAGGTCAGCCACGGGGTAGAGCTGGAATCGATCTAGCAGTTGAAGCAGAGAGAGAGGCACGATGGTGCATGAAGGGAGGCGCCGACGGGATAATGGTTTAGGTGCTCATGAATGAGGAAGAAGTGATGGCGGGGTCGAGCGTGTGAGGGGATTAGGGTTGGGTTTGGGTAGATGACTATGGGAGATTCTACCAAAATGCCCCTGATCATTTCTATGTTGCAATATTGGGAATACTAGGGCGTTTCAGTCCATTGAGGCCCAAAGTGTGGGAGGCAGGAGACATTGGTGCTACGAGTTTGGAGCATTGGATCCAAGCCCTATCAATGGCAAATATCTGATTCGGTGGGTGATCCTTGGGTAGACTGGTTCTCTCTTTTGATTGGTCACACAGAAAAGCTATTTTTCATTTTGCGAGTGCCAAAAATGGGGTGTTTTGTGAAGCAACCACAAAAGGCACAATTACAAATGGTGACACCCCATTTTTCATAAAAACTAGACCACCTTTCATGGATAATGACCCAACTAAGGTTTCTCAAACCTTTCCATCCACCCCTGGTAAAAAACAAATGTCTGTCGAATCAATAGGAAGTGGGTCTGGTTTAAACTACATGTACATTATCTAATGCTCATGATTTTTTGCAAAAATCATTTTTAGCTTCATAATATGTTTTTTTATCAGAGATCCAATGCAAGTTTAGCGAGGCTCATCCCCTAGCTAAGAACCTTCATGCCCACCATTTTGACCATAGTTTGAAACAGGCATAAGAAATTCAAAAATGGTCCAAATAAGGTAAATCCTTCACGTGGTGTCATATTATGTGACTTAGTTGCAAGGAAAAATACCTAACTTGGTATATTGATTGGATGTAAAAACACCTTTTCAGAAATGACCTATCATGTTTGAGGTTTCATGGCTTTCAGGTCAAACGACCAATGTTATGGCAAAACTCGCGGCATAGTTTGTGATAATGTGCCCATATCGTGCATGCATGTGAATATTGGAATGCCGAACAATGTTGCAGGAAGAAGTTTTCCTTTTCGTTGCTCAAAAAATGCATTTTCCATTTTCTGAGTGCGAAAATATGACGTTTTGTTAAGCAACCCCCAAAGGAATAATTCAAAATGGTACCACCCTATTTTTCAGAAATACTAGACCAACTTACATGGATAATATCCCAACCGGGATTTCTCAAACCTTTCCGTCCATCCTTCATCAAAAAGACAAATGTGTGCCAAATCAGTAGGAAGTGGGTCTGATTTGAACTACATGTACATTATCTAATGCTCATGATTTTTTGCAAAAAATATTTTTAGCTTCACAATAAGTTGTTTTATTAGAGATCCAATGCAAGTTTAGCGAGGCCCATCCCCTAGCTAAGAACCTTCATGACAACCTTTTTGACCATAGTTTGAAACAGGCATAAGAAATTCAAAAACGTTCCAAACAAAGTAAATCCTTCGCATGGTGTCATATTATGTGACATAGTTGCAAGAAAAAAATACCAAACTTGGTATATCATTTTCAAGGTTTCATGGCTCTTAGGTCAAATAACAAATGTTATGGCCAGAATCGCGACATAGTTTGTGATAATGTGCCCATATCATGCATGCATGTGCATCTTGGGATGGCTAATAATGCTGTAGGAGGAAGTTTTTCTTTTCGTCACTTAAAAAATGCATTTTCCATTTTCCGAGTGTGAAAAACAGGGCATTTTGTGAAGCAACCACCAAAGGGATAATTCAAAATGGTACCAACCTATTTTTCAAATATACTAGACCACCTTACATGGACAATGTCCCAACTGGGGTATCTCAAACTATTCCATGCACACCTCATGAAAAAGACAAATGTCTGCCGAATCAGTAGGAAGTGGGTCCATTTTGAACTACATTTACATTATCTAATCCTCATGATTTTTTGCAAAAATCATTTTAGCTTCAAAATATGTTGTTTTATCAGAGATCCAATGCAAGTTTAGCGAGGTTCATCCGCTAGCTAAGAACCTTCATGTACGCTGTTTTGACCATAGTTTGAAACGGGCATAATAAATTCAAAAACGATTCAAACAATATAAATTCTCCGCGTCCTGTCATATTATGTGACATAGTTGCAAGGAAAAATACCATACTTGGTATATTGATTGGATCTTAAAAAACTTCTCAAATATGACCTACCATGTTCGAGGTTTCATGGCTTTCAGGTCAAATTCCCAAAGTTATGGACATAATTGCCACATAGTTTGTGATAATGTGCTCATATCGTGCATGCATGTGCATATTGGGATGGTGAACAATGTTGCAGGATGAAGTCGCTCAAAAAATGCATTTCCATTTTCCGAGTGCAAAAATGGGGCGTTTTGTGAAGCAACCACCAAAGGGCTAATTCAAAATGACACCACCCTAATTCTCAAAAATACTAAACCACCTTACATGGATAATGTCCCAACTGGTATATCTCAAACCTTTTCGTGCACCCCTCGTCAAAACGACAAATGCCCGCTGAATCTGCAAGAAGTGGGTGAGAATTGAACTATAAGTACATGATATTTTGCTCATGATTTTTTACAAAAAATATTTCTAGGTTCAAAATGTGCCATTTCCTCACAGATCAAATTTTAGAAAGTTTCAACCCCTAACGAAGAACGTCCATGTCACCGTTTTGATTGCATATTGAGAGCACAAGAACAAAAAAGATAGACCATACACTCGGGATGACATAAAATGAGAAATTTGCCAACATCAAGGTTATACATATCTTTGAGATGAACCAAAATGATATTTATATCATTTTAATCCGAGGTCATATGCAAAATTAAATTTGAATTTATATTTGTAGAGTTCTTAAAAACATTTGAAGCCCCTCTATTTATGTGGCTCAAAACTTATAAGAAGCCCACGATTCCCACCCAAAACTGTCCTTCTAATGATCTATGGGCCGATGCCACAACCACGGGACAAAATCACAAGGAATCGATGGTTTTGGATTTTTCCCGTCCAGGCCCAACCCGACTTTTTCATGTATAAATAGCTTTTATAGGGTAGTTTGACACGGAGTATATGATGGCGTGGTGGTTAGGTTGCTGCCGTTAGAGGAGTAGGTCGCGGGTTCGAGCCCCATGTGCTATTTTTTGTCATATTATTCCTGCACGTGAATTTGTCTTCTGTACTGCAGCTGAAATAAAAATGTTTAAAGGAGGCCGAGCTCCCTACTTGGCACAAACTAGTTGAGTGGTATAGTGGTTAGGTGCCCGTGGGTAGTTGGTGAGGGGTTGAGTTCGATCCCCCATGGGGCCTCTTTTTGTTGGAATAATTTCCACAATCTAGCACCGCGGTGGTGGTTAAAGGTGGCCGAGCTCCATAACTGGCACGATGAGTTAAGTGGTGCAGTGGTTAGGATCCTATGGGGAGTTATTAAGGTGGTGAGTTCGATCCCCACAGGGCTTCTAAAAATAATTTCCACACGCCAGCACTGTAGTGACACCGGATCGGTAAGGATCCTAAGTCCCTGTGATTAACATGCTAGTCCCTGGATCAATAGCTAGCACTCACAGTCGATAAAATATCATGTAAAACACAAAGTCTTTATTACACGGAGAATCCAGAGTATGAATTTATTACAAAAATTTCTTAGCATTATGCTAGCTCAAATAACAGCAGAAACATAAAAGCAGCATGAGTCCATCAACGCCCCAGGCTTGTCGAGTGTAGACCCGCGATCTCTACGCACCTTTCAATCTTCGGATTCTGCACATAAGACGTGCAGCCAAAAAGTTGGGTCAATACTTTTAATGTATTGGCAAATTACAACAAGGAGAGAAAAGACTATCTCTACATGCAAGGATGGTATAGGCTATAGAGTTCATTTTCTCAAAGCTAGTTTTTCTTAAGTAGAGAGAAGAATAGAGGATTGTCCTACTTTGTAAACATTTGCTTAGATAAAATAAGGTCGAGTGGCACATGAGGATATTACGCACCAAGTGTCCAAACAACCAAACACTTGGATATTACGCACCAAGCGTCACTTGGATATTACACACCAAGTTCCCCAAAATCCCACCCATTGGCGATATTACGCACGCCATGGGGTTTCAAAACTTTGTTTTAGGAAAGAGAGAGGAAGATCCTTCAGAGGCTCCATCCTTCAGACGCTCATTGTTGTTCTGTTACCGTGAACACGGCTGATCGATCAGATTGCAATATTCTCGAGAGTTTGTGCACTTTACCCACAATCCACGATCAAGTCCTTTTACAGACAAGACCATGGTGAGGCTTTCCCTTAGTAGCCCCTCTACCTTCCAGATCCAACTGTGCCAAGAACCTCCAAATGTTGGTACCCAGGTGAGGTTTCCCACTAAGTACTAGGCCAAGACAGAGCCCATAATGTATTGTGGTTGCACTGGAAGCTTCTGAATTCTGAAACATGGCAGACTTCTTTGATTCCTGGGCGGCCGTCCTCCACCAAAATCTCACTCGTTGACCCGACAACCATTCCGCCCAGAAGAAAACTTAGTTTTATTTTGAAGTGGATTTGAGAAGAAAGGTTTTCTCTAGAGATCCTTTATACTTAGAAAAATTCTTTGTCTTTCGAACCCCCCAACGGTACTTTGTATATATAGCATAGCAAGCAATACTTAGCAAAAAACAGGGGTAACCTATTAGGATGGGAAATCCTAAGCATAGAGCTACTCATGGCATACTACAAAATTATCGCACTTGCAAAATAATACTAAGGAAAAATTCTACTAGAACATCCTACACATGCATACTACAGAATTTTGAAGATCACATGCATAGAATCAAAACTGGGACAAAATTATGAACAAGTGGTGTAACTTGCCTTGATCCGAGCAGCACTCTACACAATAGCACTCCTTAGCGCACTCCGAGCAATCTAACGAACCACAAACATAGATCTGATCACAACTTGCTCAAAGCATATCACAAAGAAAATCATGCATGCATGCAACATGGTATTTTATGCAAGGTTGGTTCTTCTAAATTGATCGAGGTAGCAAGTTCATGTTGTGATAGTGTAAGGGTGTCACTAGGATTGATTTTCCCAAGGGTTTAGATCTAATAGAGTCACTAAAACAAATCCTAAGATTATAAGGAGATCAAACCATCTAATTAGCCCCAAACTAGATCTAATGATCTTAAGCAAAGTTGTACAATTTTGTCCAGTAGGCATTATGGAAACAAGGTCATTGCAACAAGAATCAATTAAAACAGAAATTTAATTATTTTTCTATAGAATAAACACTCCAATCTAGTGATTAAAATCTACACCTAAAACATTACTGTAAACCTGGGATATTATTACAGATTTGGATTCTACATAAAATTAGGAATCCAACGGTATATTACAAGCTAAATTTGGACAAATATTCAATTTTATATGATTTTCGCAAGATTGAATCTAAATCTGCAAACAGATCTGAACTACACTTAAATTCTTGCCAAGTGTCAGCGTCTGATTGGCTCCAGCTAGGTGACGCAGCGCTGGCGCGTGCGTGCTGACGCGCGCGGCCACGTGGCACGCCGCTATTCGCCGATACCCCTTCGGTATACTTCTAATCCTATGCGTTCAATCTCAATCCGACGGTCAGGAGAGGCGGCGGCGACTTACAAGGTGTGACGGCGGCGTGGGGCGGCGGTGGCGTCGGCGATGATGGCTGGCGGCGCTCCGGTGGTTCCCTGGGACAGCGGCGAGGTCGTCGAGGTTCGCCTGGCCCTTGCGGTCATGCTAGCCCCCTCGGCCGATCTCCTTGCCTCCTCCTCCTGCCGCGGTGCTCCGATGCCTCCTCGCTCCTGGCGGTGCTCCGGCGAGCAATTGGCGGCGCCTCGGCAGGGTTTGCGCTAGGGTTTTTGGGGGAAACAATAGCGGGGGGGAGGGGGGTCGGCTTATATATCCCCAAAGTCTTGGGGAAGGGGGTGGCCGATTCCCGTTCGAATCGGACTATCCCGACGCGGCGGCGTGCGTGTCCGCCATGGACTCTGGGAAGGTGGCGATGGGAGCGGTCCCACGTGTCAGTGGTGGAGGGAGAAGGTGGGCTGGTGCGGGCGCGGGTGGTTAGCTGCCGCGCAGCGCGGGTGGGCTGGCGCTGCGGCTGGGTGGGCTGGCGAGCGGCCCAGCTAGGTTTGCTGCTGGCCGTTTTTTTTTTCTTTTTAACATTTTTCCTTTTTCTGTTTTGGTACACCTAAATAACTTTTGCAACCTAAAACCAAACTTGATAAAAATTGTTTCGAAATTATTATAAAATTAAGGTGGTCAACATAGGGCCATAGTTTAATGTTTTACAAGGTTTTTTAGAAGGGTCAAACTTGACCACTATAATAATGCTTAAAAATGGCAAAACACTATTAGGGTTTTGCTAGGTTTAGGTGTTTAGGATTTGTTGTAAAAACTTATTTGTAGAATGCAATGATGCAAGGATGATGCATGGAACTAATAACATCCTAATATAGAATCTGGGATGTTACAAGCACCATGGTGTTCCGGAGATGCCATGTATACATGACAAGTAAGAAAAAAATGACACATGGACATGTCATGAAGGTGATATTGCTGAGTTGGCAATCCTGTTATATTGTTTGCCTTGGAATTTAACCATAACAACCATTTAAATTGGTCATAGTCTACCAAATAAAAGGCTTCAAACCAGTCCTATCTATATATAACCTTTTCGTGTTAGGACATCATGACCTTCTTTACTAAATTGGTAGTTATTTTTCAAGGTTTGGACCCTCCTAAATTCCCTACGACCAATTGGTTCAGAATGGTCATAGATCTATGACCAAAAAACACAAAGTCGTTAAAATGGTCAATAGTGAGAAGATTTCTTGTAGTGCATCGAGTTGCATGAACAACTGATCCGGTATCATATACCTAGGTACTGCTAGGGGTGTTATCAAGATAAATGTTTATAACATTCATAACAAGTGTACCTGAGTAGGAAGTCATATTTCCGCTCCTGTCTTTATCTTCCTTGTACTTGTCACCGTTACTCTTCCACTGACCCTCTCCTTTACAGTAAAAGCATACTGTTCCCAGAGGTTTTTTGGCTTTCCAGTCGCTGAGTCGGTGCTAGGACTTGGATCCAGCGTGTCATCACCCTTTGGCTTGGATTTCTTAGACCAAGGCTTCTTCTTGATCTTGGAAGCATTTTGCACCATCAACACGTGATTGGTGCTGCTCTCTTGATGTCGGATTTTGCTGTCTTGAGCATCCCTTGCAGTTTTGCCAGTTTCTTATCCATGCTGCGCATATGGTACTTCGAAATGAACGGACCATATGCACTAGGAAGAGAATTCAGGATAATGTCGATAGTGAACTCATCGCTCAAGGGAAAACCCAGATGATCCAATGACTACACATATCCGACCATCTTGATCATGTGCGCTCCTAGTGGATCTCCGTCTTTCAGCTTGCAACCAAGCAAGGCTCTGGATACGTTGTACCTATCTATCCTAGCCTGCGTCACAAACATGCTCTTAAGGGCAACAACCATATCGTATGCCTCAACATTCTTGAACTACTGCTGCAGTTCTAGCTCCATGTGAGCGAGCATGAGGAAGCTGACTTCCATCGACTCATCCTAAGCCCAGCGAAAAGCGTTTCTTACAATAGTAGGCCCATCACTGCTCGGCTCGTCTGGAATCGGATTGTCTAGGAAATGTTCCTTCTTCTCTTGCTTGAGAATGATTTTCAAGTTAAGATACCAGTTGGTAAAGTTAGTTCCATTCAGCTTGTCCTTCTCAAGGATAGTACGCAACACAAAGCTTAAAACATGAACAGAGCTAGTAGGTGCCATCTCCAAACAAAATATGCAAAAAACTTAAGACAATGTATCTTTAATACGATAAGGTAGATTAAACTCTTTAATCGTGCACACTCTAACTGAGACTGATATCCCTCCCATAGTCGACAGTGATTTAGGATCCCGGTCGGTTATCCGACTAGTGAGCCTTTGCGTCACTTCTAGCTAGAGAACCTTCTGATTAGGGAACACCTTGACAATCATATCTCTATTCAATTCATGTCGGATTATCCGGCAACCCCCCCTACCCCGAAGCCCATAACTATTGTGATATCCCAGTCTAGCTACCAAGTTCCCTATAGAGAGAGTCTGGATCTCTCACACTTTATTGAAGAGAATTGGCAGTGCCCCAACAATATGAGCCCACTAACCAAGATTTTCCTACTTGTAGTGTTGCAGCAAATGGCAGGGTAATCCGACTAGACCTTCTTTGAGGAAAAAATAAGCAAATGAAACTGCAAGTTGAAACCTTTCCGCTTATACCAGCTAACTTTTAACTTTAAATTTTGATAGGGTACAACAGTACTATTCTGGTCCAACAAGAAAAGCAACTTTAGTGATTGATCGTGGACGTTAGCCACGTGATCTCCCACTTAGATCTTGACCAGTTTTGACCAACTTCTTAGCCAAGACAAACCAGATATGGCCGCTACCCTAGATCAAACTAGATCAAAAGGCAAACAAAAAACTGTGAAAATATATAATCTTTCCCACTAGCACATCACATGCGGAAGAACTAGGCCAAAAACTCGAGCCGATGCTCTGATACCACTGTTGGGCAACGCGTAGACCCAAGCCAAAAACAAAAACTTTTCTTATCTGGCTAGAACTCTAGCGAGTCGCACCAAGATCCAGCCAAGGTCAAAGGCAATAGTTCTTACCACTTGGCGCGTAGGTGCGGAAGATGAGGAAGCACATCGCGGTGGTGCCATACGTTCCTCTCGCCTCATCCAGCTCCAGCGAACTGCTCGATCCTAGGACCACCTCGTCACTAGGTCCGGTACTCCTCCTTCATCATACGCCTTTGCCGCCGACGAGCAGCGTAGATGTGGTGCCTAGGCTGTCTCACACACGTAAAAGGTGGAACAATAACAAGTGAGGTGCCAGACTCTGTCCTACTGCCACGGGACAGGAAGGTTGAATTGCCAAGTCGAGCAAAACCTTAGGAAGCAGCACTGGATTGATTTGTCCGTCGCCATGCACCTTCCTTTATATAGGCGAGTGATACATTGCAAACGTATTTATAATTTTTGATGCTCAATACTTATTTTGCACCAACTATCTTATGTTTCGTCTACACTTTGTGGGCTTTTTTGAATTTTCTAGAACTAACATATTAACAAATGCCGCAGATCAAGTTTCCTGTTTTCTACTATTTTTGGTTTCAGAAGAACTAGTATAGAAATATTCTCGTAATTGGGCGAAACAAAAGCCGAAGTCCTTATTTTTCCTGACACGACACGGAGCTCGAAGGAGAGGGGGAGACACACCCCAGGGCAGCCACACCTGGGCCAGGCGCGACCAGGGGGCGCACCGCCCTAGGGTGTGGGCCCCCTGGCGCTCCACCGACCTTGCCCCTTCGCCTATATAAACTCCCCGAGATGAAAATCCTAAGAACCATATCAGAATTCCACGAAAGAGTCCGTAGCTGCCACCACCGTCGTCCCTAGATCAGGAGGGATCTGAAGCTCTTCCCGGCACCCTGCCGGAGAGGGGAGATAATCCCGAAGGCCTTATTCATCACCATGCATGCCTCCCGAGTGATGTGTGAGTAGTTAATCCTTGGACTACGGGTCCATATCAGTAGTTAGATGGTTGTTTCTCCTATTTGTTCCACCATGTTTAGATTTTGTGAGCTGCATATCATGATCAAGATCATCTTATTGTAATGCTACATGTTGTGTTTGCAGGGATCCGATGGATATTGAGTATTATGTCAGATTGATTATTATTCTATAATGTCTTTTTTATTTGTGATCTTGCATGCTCTCTGTTGCTAGTAGTTACTTTGGCCAAGTATTTGCTTGTGACTCCAAGAAGGAGTATTTATGCTCGATAGTAGGTTCATGCCTCTAGTAATCTGGGAGAGTGACAGAAACTAATAAGATTGTAGACGTGTTGTTGCTACTAGGGAGAAAAAAACAATCCTTTGCCCAAGGGAAATTGTATTGTTTACATTACACACTTTGCTTAATGCAATTATCTTTTGCTTGAAACTTAATACCCGAGGGTTGTTCGGATGATATCCCGGAGGTGGATTATTAGTCATAGATGCAGCTGGATTATGGTCTATGTATCATGTTGTAATGCCCAAGTGAATCTCATAGTGATCATCATTTCATGTACATGCATTGTTATGCATTCTCTATTTGTCAATTTCCCTGTTGTAATTTGTTCACCCAACATGTTATTTATCTTATGGAGGAAACACCTCTAGTGCACAGGGGACCCTGGTTCATTCCTTCCCATTGATATTCCATCTAATTTTTACTGTTTACTTTCTTCAATTACCACAAGAAATTACTTTCTTCCACACTATACATTTAATCCTTTGTTTTCGGCAAAACCAGTGAGCTTGACAACCTCATTGATAAGTTGGGGCAAAGTATTTTGGTTGTGTTGTGTGCAGGTTCCATGTTTCTAGCAACACCTTCAGAAGTGGTTTCTTTCGCCTACTGGTTCGATAACCTTGGTTCTATAACTAAGAGAAAACTTGTTGTTGTGCTCATAATACCTTGTTCTTGGGGTTCCCAACAGGCTCTACATCAACCGAGCAATAATCAAGCTTTTTCTGGTGGCGTTGCCGAGGAGAAAGAAGATTTCTGCAAGGGGAGTCCCTCACTACCAATTTCTTCACTTTGTTTTTGTTTTGCTTTATTTTCTTTTATTTTTTTGGTTTTCTTCTTTTTATCAAAAAAACACAAAAAAATATTTCCTACTTAGTTCCTATTTTTGTTGGCTTGCTTTAATATTGCAAAAATGACTACTCCTGAAAACACTAAGTTGTGTGACTAGCACAAATAAAAATGATTTCATTTGCACACCTATTGCTCCACCTATTCCTGAAGCTACTTTCTATGAAATTAAACCTGCTTTGCTAAATCTTGTTATGAAAGAGCAATTTTCTGGTCTTAGTACTGATGCTGCTGCTTCTCACCTTAATAATTTTGTTGAACTTTGTGAGATGCAAAAATATAAGGATGTAGGTGGAGATATTATTAAGCTAAAAAATTTTCCTTTCTCTTTAAGAGGAAGAGCTAAATATGGGTTGCTATCTTTGCCTAAAAATAGTATTGATTCTTGGATTAAATGCAAAGATGCTTTCATTGGAAAATATTATCCTCCTACTAAGATTATATCCATGATAAGTGACATAATGAACTTTAAACAATTTGATAATGAACATGCTGCTCAAGATAGGGAAAGAATGAAATCTTTAGTGAAGAATTGCCCCACTCATGGATTGACTACTTGGATGATTATCCAAACCTTTTATGCAGGATTGAATTTTTCTTCAAGAAATCTGTTGTATTCGGCTGTTGGAGGTACATTTATGTCCATCACTTTGGGTGCTACAACAAATCTCCTGGATAATATGATGATTAATTATTCTGAATGGCACACTGAGAGATCTCCACAAGGTAAGAAGGTAAATTATGTTGAAGAAACCTCCTCCTTGAGTGATAAGATTGATACTATTATGTCTATGCTTGTTAGTGGAAAAGCTCACATTGATCCTAATAATGTTCCTTTAGCCTCTTTGGTTGCTCAAGAAGAGCAAGTTGATGTGAACTTCATTAGAAGTAATAATTTTAGCAACAATGCTTATAGGAATAATTTTGGTAACAATAATTATAGGCCATATCCTCCTAATAGTAGCAATAGTTATCATGGTAAATTTGGAATACCTAGTGAAGAAACGATTTTGGAAGTTGAAAGGTCCACTAAAAACTTCATGCAAATGCAATATGAGCAGAATAAATTATTCACTAAAACCATGGAAGAACAATCTGCCATTTTTAAAAATATTAGTTGTCAACTTGAGAATTTAAATAGGGAAATTCCTGGTTTGCTAGCCAAAATTTCCAATGCTAAAAATAATATTTCATCTTTGTCTAAAGCACGATCTTCTTTGATAAATAAAATGGCTGCTAAACCTAAAACTATGGATAAACCCTTTGCTTCTACTAATGCCATTCAAGTTAGAATTGATGAAAATGTTAGGATGTTTGCTGAATTGCATGCTAGGTGGGAAAGAGAAGAAGAAATTGCTAGAAATAATAGTATGACTAAGTTTTGTACCATTACCACCACTAGTGATGATGAAGTTTCAAATGCTAGCAAACCTCCTACTATTAATGGTAAAATAATTGGTGTAGACAAAGTCCCCATTCCTTTTGCAACATTTTCTAAACCCACTGGAAATTTTTCCAATAAAAATGCTGAAATTTTTCGAAATATGGGAGACAAAAGTTCTACTACCTTGAACGATAATTTTGATTTTGATCTTAATGGTTGCAATATTTCTGAAGTAATTATATTCTTGCAAAATCTTTCTAGAAGTCCTAATGCTAGTGCTATGAATATGGATTTTACAAAACATATTGCAAATTCTCTCATGGAAATTAAAGAAGAAAACATGAAACATGAAGCTTCTATTCTAGGAAATTAGAAGATGGGTGGGATCCCATCATTAATATGAAAGTGAATTATTTTGATTTCAAAGATTTATGTGATATTCGTACTAGTGTCCCTATTATGCCTAAAAAAATTATGATATGCTTGATTTACCACCATTGGAAGATTTTTATTTGGATGTCCATCTTGATGAAAATTCTAATAAGAAACCTATGGGGAGAATTTATGATGTTCTTATTATGGTTAACAATACCTTTGTACCTATTGATTTCTATGTTTTGGATGTTGAATGCAATGCTTCTTGTCCTATTATTTTGGGAAGACCTTTTCTTATAACTGTTGGTGCCATTATTGATATGAAGGAAGGCACCATTAAATATAAATTCCCACTCAAGAAAGGTATGGAAAAGTTCCTTCTAAAAAGAAAGAAGCTATCTTTTGACTCTCTTATTAGAACAAATTTTGATGTTGATGCTTCTTCATTCAAAAATACTTGATTATTGCTTTCTATGCCTAGCTGAAAGGCGTTAAAGAAAAGCACTCTTGGGAGATAACCCAATTTTTATTTCAGTAAGTTTTCATTTTGTTGAGTCTTGGAAGTTATTGCCT
The DNA here is from genome assembly GCA_916181665.1 of Avena sativa. Taxonomy (NCBI): domain Eukaryota; kingdom Viridiplantae; phylum Streptophyta; class Magnoliopsida; order Poales; family Poaceae; genus Avena; species Avena sativa. The sequence goes on along the minus strand of OV702284.1, from coordinate 175,540,852 downwards.
CTATAATAACCTATCTTTATCCTTTTTTTGGTTTTTGTGCCAAGAATAGACTCTAATGAGAGGGAAGTAAGATTTGGGGAAGTTGCTGTCCCGAAACAGATTTTTGTGCTTCGCTGTAAAAATTAATGAAACATCCCAGAATACCGTATTGATCTGCAATTTTGTGTGCCATGCCCCTGATATTGACCCAACTTTCGTTAGTTTTGCAACTTTCGATTTGAGCAACAGAATATTTTCAAAAAAAACCGGTCTTTACCTGCAGGTCTGTCTTGACAGATTTTTGCCATTATTTGGATTTGCCTCTTAAATCAATTTCTTTCGAGTTCTTTTGATCACTTGAGCTTTTAAAAGGAGTTGCTACAGTAGATTATGTTTTAATGGATGATTTACTTGAGTTGAAACTGAACCCAAAGGTTTATTATCTTGCATACATTAATGTTGCTAATGAAGATTGTATGAAGTTTTGTATGAAGGAAGTTTTCAAGTGTAGGGAGAGAATGATGTGACGATATGAAGTATGGACAAAATATCAAGCTTGGGGATGCCACCCATGTCACTCCAATAAATATTTAAGAGGAACAAGCGTCAAATCTTGGGGATGCCCAAGGCATCCCTTTCTTCATCAACAAAAATATCAGGTTTTCTTTCAAGATACTATATTTTTTTGCTTCATGCACTATGTGTTGTTCTTGGAGCGTCTTTGTTTTTGTTTTTAGTGTTATTTGTTTTGTTTGCTGCAATAAGTTGGTTGGATCCCAGCACACTTCTTTTGGAGAAGTCACACCCTGTTTTTCATTGCCTACAACACTCTAGTTTTCACTCTTATTGTTCTGTGAGTGTTCTCTTTTGCTAGCACTGCGTTTAGCTTTAGTTTTCTTCTTCTTTTTACTTAGAACTTTTTAGTTATTCTTTGTAGTTAGGTGAGACATGATCTCTGGTCTTAACTGATTATTATATTTTTGAGTTTTTTTCCAATAAGTCGATTGGTGTTGGAAAAGAGTGGAATGTTTCATGCTTATGGTGGTACAAAAAGAAGCTTGCTTTGAATGTGACTTAGGCTTTATCATGTCATGTTAGATGTTTCTTTGACAATATGCTTAATGATTATTGTTGTAGCACGACTTGTTTCAAACAATTGAGATTGCTTAATGTGCCATGAAAGAATCATGCGTTGTTTTAGCATATAAAAGCATAATATTGTGGTATCCTCCTTTTATGCTTTATTTGGGTTGACTTGGAACATGCTTACACCATGTTATGACTATGAACCAGTCACCTTAGCCTTTATGATCATTTAGTTTTTGACTTGTGATATCACTTTATGCTTTGATTAATAATGTTTTGTTGCTCTGCATGATTATGGCCATTATTGCTCTCTTAGTTGGTCGCTCCCAGTCTTTTGATAACCTCCACCTATACTGAGTATGAGCTCTACTAGTGCATCCAAGTCCCAAGAAACCAAGTTATTCCAAAGAGTCCACTATAAATTCCTACGCATGGTGTATTACACCATTCCAAGTATATTCATGTTTTTATATATCTTCCAAATTAAATTTTTGTTATATGAAAATTAGTGATTAAAGCTCTCATGAACTTGAAGGCACATTTTATTTCTTGCACTTAATAAACCTGAACCATTGTGACTATCTTATGATGCTTATATGCTTGCAAATTGTAAGTTGGGAGTTGGCAAAACCATGCTTTCATGGGGCACGCTTTCAACATTGCACTTATTATATTTAGTTGATATCATGTTCTTTTGTTTATGGATGCCGTAGGTGTGAAATAAGATGGGAGCTTGCAAGTCCATGGAGTATGTATATGTGTTAGAGAAATGCCTGGGAGTTATTCTAAGCCATGCCTAATCATGGTGGAAACTTGCAGCAAAACCATAGTGGCATTCTATGAAGCATCCTTAATAAAAAGCTATGCACATAGCAAATAAAAAGATCGCTGAGATGCCCACTGTCCGTTGCCTTGTCATTTTGATATGGGATAGCTCCTGTGTCATGGGGCAAGGGGTACCCCGTTGGCGGTTCTCTATGATAGACATATACTTACAATGACAAGAGCTTGCTTGGGACCAAAGTTGAGTATCATGAGGTCTCGGTACTCGTACTCAAGGGGCATGAGATTTTCAACTTGTGATTTGACAAGCATATAACTCATATTTTTCCTCATTTTAACCTTAATCACTTCAAGATGCTTATGATAGGGGTAATGAGAGCTCAAAGCTAATAAGTACCATAATTTTTGGAAGCTTTATAAAACCATTTAATCCCTACTTCCCTCTACGAAGGGCCTTTCTTTTACTTTTTGTTGACTCTCCTTCTTCTATCTTTATGAACCAGCTAATAGAGCATAGTTGTCATTCTAAGTTAAATGTGTATTGTCCCAAAACTTGTTGATTGATTCATAATTATGGTATTTCTTGTTCTTAAATTATTTGTATCTAGTCACCCTTATGAACTTTGACGGTCTCCTATGCATTTACGTTTTGCTATTCCATGAAGGACAAGCTGAATACCACTCTTGCTATGTTTTCTATATGTGAAACAAACAAATGTCTTTCAAAGCATTATTCATGATCTTTTTTTGTGTTGCCTTTCATGTTGCAACATAGTTGCTATGTCTTATTGTTAGAAATATATCTTTCATGCTTATGTTTAGAGTACTTTGATTCCAGCTATCAATGCTTTGCTATACCATGATCAAGATTGTGATGGTGCATGTCACCTCAAAAATTATTCTTTTTATCACTTACCTACTCGAGGACGAGAAGGAGTTAAGCTTGGGGATGCTGATATGTTGCAAAAGTATCTATAATTTTTTATGCTCCATGCTTATTTTGCACCAACTTTGTGGATTTTTTATGAATTTTCTAGAACTAACATATTAACAAGTGCCTCAGAGCCAGATTCCTGTTTTCTGCTATTTTTGGTTTCACAAAAACTAGTAAAGAAATATTCTTGGAATTGGATGAAACAAAAGCCAAAGTTCCTATTTTTCTTGACACGACACGGAGCCCAAAGGAGAGGGGGAGACGCACCCCAGGGCGGCCACACCTGGTCCAGGCGCGGCCAGGGGCGCGTCGCCCTAGGGTGTGGGCCCCCTGGCGCTCCACCGACCTTTCCCCTTCACCTATATAAACCCCCCGAGACGAAAATACTAAGAACCACATCAGAACTCCACGAAAAAGTCCGTAGCCGCAGCCACCGTCGTCCCTAGATCGAGACGGATCTGAAGATCTTCCCGACACCCTGCCGGAGAGGGGAGATCATCCCAGAGGCCTTCTTCATCACCATGCCTGCCTCCCGAGTGATGTGTGAGTAGTTCATCCTTGGACTATGGATCCATAGCAGTATCTAGATGGTTGTTTCTCCTATTTGTGCCACCATGTTTAGATCTTGTGTGCTGCCTATCATGATCAATATCATCTTATTGTAATGCTACATGTTGTGTTTGCGGGGATCCGATGTATATTGAGTATTATGTTGGATTGATTATTGTTCTATCATGTCTATGTTATTTTTGATCTTGCATCCTCTCCGTTGCTAGTAGTTACTTTGGACAAGTATTTGCTTGTGACTCCAAGAGGGAGTATTTATGCTCGATAGTAGGTTAATGCCTCTAGTAATCTGGGAGAGTGATAGAAACTTCTAAGATTGTAGATGTACTGTTGCTACTAGGGAGAAAACAACAATCCTTTGTCCAAGGGCAATTGTATTGTTTACATTACACACTTTGCTTAATGCAATTATCTGTTGCTTGCAACTTATACCCGAGGGTTGTTTGGATGATATCCCGGAGGTGAATTTAGTCATAGATGAAGTTGGATTATGGTCTATGTATCATGTTTTAATGCCCAAGTGAATTTCATAGTGATCATCATGTCATGTACATGCATTGTTGTGCATTCTCTATTTTTCAATTGCCCCTCTGTAATTTGTTCACCCAGCATGTTATTTACCTGATGGAGAAAACACCTCTAGTGAACTATGGACCCTGGTTCATTCCTTCCCATTGATATTCTATCTACTATTTACTATTTACTTTCTGCAATTACCACAAGCAATTACTTTCTTCCACACTATACATTTAATCCTATGTTTTCAGCAAAACCAGTAAGCTTGACAACCTCATTGATAAGTTGGGGAAAAGTATTTTGGTTGTGTTGTGTGAAGGTTCCACATTGCTAGAAACACCTTCGAAAGTGGTTTATTTCTCCTACTGGTTCGATAACCTTGGTTCTATAACTGAGGGAAAACTTTCTGCTGTGCTCATCATACCTTGCTCTTGGGTTCCCAATAGGCTCTACATCAACCGAGCCATCATCGACGAGTAGGTGAGGGCACACAAAACTTGTCCCTCGGTCCTAACCCCTAACCTTAGTCAAAGTAGGTCCAACACATTGACATGTGTCCCTATCCAAACAAGTCCAACTTGTCGGCTAGTGATAGTCGGATTAGCATCCGCCTAGTTGCACTCTCTTAAGTGTGTGATCCCGCAGTCTTACGCTAAGCCGAACATAACTCAGTAATCATTCAGTCAGAACCGTAGCTCAGTGACTTTCCGACTAGAGCTTATAATCGGTAGAGGCCTCTAGCAAGACTTTTCGACTCCTTATTTATGCAAGTGCCCTCAATGTGACGATCTGTCCGAGTCCCTTTGCCTCACGATATTAGTGATAAACCACAGGGGAGATTCCATCATACCAGTGCCACTTTAACTCTCTTCTTGTTGCAGTGATAACTGATTCCCTCCGACTTCACTAAGTGGGACTACCTCAATCAACACTTGATCGAGTAGTGCATGGACATTCTTCTGAATCATATCACACGAGAGGGCCTAGAGAATATCTCTCCGAGATGGAAGGGAAAATTCTGTCTTGGCTAATCCACGCCACACATCTTGCTTTGAAGTCGTCCCAAGACCACCCTTATTACTCCCAGTTATGGTGAGTGTAAGATGGAGTCAAAGCCAGCTTTTCCACAACTCGGATTGTGCGATCCCCTCAGGTCTAAGGATACCATTGTGTTAAGCGGAGTGTATGATGGTGAGTTCACGCCCTACTAACTTTTGGATTGGTTCGGCTATTGTAACTCTTCTGACTATCCAATGCAAGGCAGATAGCATCTTCATGCACATGGAATGTAAAATATTGTCATCTTCCAACTTACAAATTAATCTCGGCAGTGGGATTCCCTCCCAACCTCAAATGACTAAGGACAAAATGGCTAGAGCCAGATACAAGTATGTTGTTCCACACACCTACAACAATTGCAGGGACACATAAAAAACTAGCTCTAAGAAGGATTCTAGGTTACAAATACAAGTCGGAATGTGAACCTCTAGGGCATCATTCCTAATAACCAGAAGCTATGCGTGAAGAGATAATGGCCTACCAGTTCCTCCACCACCACAAAAGAAGGGACCTACTTCAGATGCTGAGGTAGATCTATGAAAGAAAGAGGCTAGACGATGAATCCAGCCTTCGGCGATCACAACTCAGTTCCACCCGCGGTTCTGGTAGCGTTACCGGAGGGCCACAACCAAGGAGAGGCACTTCACGGCTGCAGTGCATACTTGAAGCCAAAAGGTGTGAGCTGGCTAGAGACTTGGACATGTCGTTCATGTTAGTGGATTTGGCAGGGAATATTAAAGAAAAAACATCGCAAGCGGCCCTCATCATTGTTCAAACTTATATCCTCACAACTCAGCCAATAGACGATGATCTGCAGGTAGCTATCCATCGTTCCACTCTCATGGGCCTTGGCATGCTAGGAGCAACCCTCACACGAGGAGAATAGGGGATCATCCATCAACAAGACAAATCGCCCCATCGTCGCATCATCCCTCAACACACGGGAAATACCCGAAGGTTAAGCTCATCACATCATGTGAGTTTCACACATTCTTAGCATGGAGATGGCGTCAGAAACGATATCACTTGGAGAATGGTCGATAATCCAAGGAAGAGAGAAGCAGCCGAATATACTCCAATACTGAGAGTGATGATGAATGCAAGCCTTGTGGTGCTAGTTGCTTTACCCTTCGGGTTCACAAAACTCCAGTAACTAAGGATTTCAAGCTTCCCTGTGATCGCCAGAAGTACGATGTACTCCAAGAGCCTGAAGCATGGCTAACCGATTATTTGCAAACTGTCAAACTCCAGGGTGGCTCGAAAGCTACTGCTATGCAAAGTCTATAGCTACACTTAAGTGGCGCCACATGATTATGGCTTAGACAACTACCCGAAAAATCCATCAGCAGTTGGAGCGATCTCGAGGATAAGTTCATCTGAAACTTAAAATCTACGTTCAAACGACCCATGTCTATTGAGGAACTGCGAGCTTGGAAGCAGAAGCCTGGAGAATCAATCCAAGTGTTCATCCAAAGGTGGAACATTATCAAAAACTTAGCCGAAAGCATATCCTACAAAATGGCAATCGAAGCCTTCAACGACGGTCTTCACCGGAAAGAGTTTATCGAGGAGTTGGGTCACGACAAGCTCAAAACAATTTCCCAGCTGATGGATATGGTAAACCGCTGGGCTGATGGAAAAAATGGAGTGCATAACAAGAACAGACATTCACCCGAGGAAGAGCGCGATAAGCACAATAATGACAATAGGAGGAGGCTAAATTACAATGGTTGCAGCAGGCCAAGCTATGTCATGGCTGGTTTACCATGGCAGTTGAGACAATGCTGCGACGATCAAGAGAAGAAACGACAATCACGGCAACGTATACCATGACAGTTGAGAAAATGCTGGAAGAAATAGAACAACCCAGCAATATCGACCAAGAGAACCCCCAGTGTCTCCGATGCATATATTGGAAGGGCCGTGCAATATGCACTTTTATGTCGACTTGGAGGAAAGAAGACGTTTAATTCATGTCGTGAAGGATTGCCGCACTTTCTTGAGTATGCAGGCAGTTTGCAATGCCAAAGTAAATGACGCAACAAACCACGGGTAAGCCTCCACACCAGCAACCCATTCTATTACATCACCACCACCACCAAAAGGAACTAGGAGGATGAGTACTCGAGGTCAAGTGGGGCAATGTCAATGATCTAGAAGGGGCACCCATCCAACATAATCCAAAAGATGATTACATCACAAGTTAATATGGAAGTAACAACATCGCATGTAACACCCAAATATCTTCACTGGTCAGAACAGGAAATCACGTTCCGTAGAGAGGATCACCCACTTCGAGTACCACGACTAGGTCATTTGGCTCTAATAGTTGAAGCTCAAATTGGCGGGTTCGATATGAACAAGGTCTTCATGTATGCAGGAAGTAGAATCAATCTCATCTACGCCAAACCCTTGCGGGCTATGAACTGCTCCTTGACAAACCTAGCACCAACAGAGACGTCCTTCCACAGAATAGTCCCAGGTAAAGTTGAAATTCCTTTAGGAAAAATCTATGTTGATGTTGTCTTAGGATCGTAATATAATTTTAGGCGCGAGAAGCTCGAATTCGAAGTTATGGACGTGGCCATCGTAGTACGACGAGATCCTAGGACACCTAGCTTTCGCCATATTCATGGTAGTACCGACTATGCATACCTGATGATGAAGATGGCAACAACCAATGAAATTATAATGGTGAAATGAAGCTTCACCCGATCTGACAATTGCGACCAGGAATTCAACAAGATCTTTGAATCTTTCGGGATGGAAATAGAGTTTACACAGCTGAAAATATCAACCAACAAAAGATCTTTCTAGAAGTGCAGGTCAAGCCCGATCAAGCTATTGACATTGCAAAGTACATGTGGCAAATCCAGGTTCATCCTACAGACCTGAAAAACAACCTTTGTGGCCTCCAATCTTGGTCCTGCATAGGAAAGCGCTCTCATCGAGTTCCTCTATGAGCGCTGGGAGATTTTGCAGGGGTACCAGTGGATATGCCAGGAATCCCCATGGAACTTGCTGAGCACACACTCAATTTATACCCCGACACTAGACCTGTGAAGTAATCACTTCGCTGTTTTGCGGAACCCAAGCGCTATGCGAACTCCATCGCCTCATGGATGCCAACTTTATCACAAAAATTAGGAAATCCTTGTGGGTCACCAACCTTGTATGTGTCCCAAATAAAAACATGAAAAAATTGCGCATGTGCATCGATTTCACCGCGCTAAACAAGCATTGTCTGAAGGATCACTTCCCTCTCCCGCGAATCGATCAAATTATTGATGCAACCGCTAGATACGAATGTCTTTCCTTTCTGGATGCATATTATGGATAACAACAAATTTGGATAAAGGAGGAGGATCAAGATAAAACAACATTTATCACACCTTATGTTGTATTCTGCTACACGACAATGCCCTTCAGGCTAAAAAACACAGGTGCTACATACCAACGGATGATGCAAAACTGCCTTGGAAGCCAAATTGGCACAAACGTTTAAGTTTACATCAAGGATTTTATAGTCACAACCAAGAAAGAGTCAACATTTATTGATGACCTCTAGGAAACATTCGATAATCTTGACAAATACCACATCATGCTCAACCCGATAAAGTGCTCCTTTGTAGTCCCCGCGGGGCAACTCCTCAGGTACCTAATATCGTCAAGAGGCAAACCCTGAAAAAATACAGGTGATCCTCACAATGAAGAAGCCAATGAATATTTAGGGCGTTCAGCAGCTGGCCAGAAAATTAGCAGCGCTAAGCCGATCACCGCTCGAATGGGCGAAAAAATATTTCCATTCTATGCTCTCATGAACAAATCAGAAAAATTCGAGTGGACCGAAGAAGCCCAATGAGACTTTGAATCCCTCAAGAAAACACGCTCAATATCAGCTCTTGTTGTGTCACCTAAAGATAAAGGGCCTTTGCTGCTCTACATCGCCACCACCAATCAGGTGGTTAGTACAATTCTGGTCATCGAACGATCCAAGAAAGGAAAAAAAACAGCGTCCAATGGTCGGTATCTTACCTCAGCGATGTACTCTCGCCATCCAAGCAAAGGTACACACACTACCATAAAATTGCACATGGCGTCTTCATGACAGCGCACAAACTGTGCCACTACTTCTCAGATCACGCGATAGTGGTGGTCAATGAAGCTCCCCTCTCCAATATACTCAACAACCAAGAAGCCAACTGGCGTGTCTCTCTTTGGGGCATTGAGCTATCCCCTCGAGATATCACGTATGAGAAGAAAAAATCAACCAAGTCTCAAGTAGTGCCTGACTTTATCAATGTATGGGTCCGCCGGATCTGTTCAAGTAGTCTCAACGGGCGTATCTCTCTTTGGGAGTGGAGGAAGCTCCAATGTATGGGTCCACCGGATCTGTCCAGTGCATGTATAATGTACTTTGATGGATCCAAAAGAACAGAAGGAGCATAAGCTGGAGTAATATTGGTGTCACCACAAGGTGAAAAAATGCGCTATGTACTTTGGATGAGCTTCTCCAATGCATCGAACAACGAAGCCGAATATGAGGACCTATTGCATGGCATGCGCATGGCGAAGGCATGTGGTGTGACTCGCCTCAAAATCTTTGCTGACTCCAATCTCATTGCACAACAAGTAATGAACAAGTGTGATGCCATTATCAACAAAATGATATCATATATAAAATTGCATAGTATCATGGAGGCTCACTTTGACGGGTGTGAGGTCTCTCACATATGCAGAGTAAGCAACGAGGAACTTGACAATCTGGTGAATATCAGGTCCCTTTTTCTACCCGTTCCACCAGGTCACATATGCAGAACACTATCAAGCCCCAAAAACTAATCAAAGTTGTAGCACCCAAGATGAGCAAGAAAGTCAAACCAACAGGTGACTCGGGGCCTACGCCCACATCGGGAGGAGAAATAGCTCACCCCGACGAGGGATACGATCCTAAAGAAGTGATAATGATACAATCTACATGGATTAAACCGTATGTAGCATATATGATGCGAGGAGAAATCTCGAAAGACACATTCGAAGCACGAATAATCACACGCGGTTCTAAGGCCTTCCGAATTGTTAATGGGAACTCTACAAGAGAAGCATATCATGAGTATTAAAGCGATGCATCACACCCAAAGAAGGGAAGCTCATCCTCAAGGACATACACGAAGGAATATGCGGCCACCATGCCAGCAATCGAGCAATTGCAGTCAAGTCCTTTCGGAAAGGATTTTATTGGCTCACGGAAGTTCAAGGTGAAATGAACATCATGAGGACATGCGTAGCGTGCCAGCATTTCATGAAAAAGACAAACACACCAGAAGAAATGCCCCTCATAACTTTGGCTTGGCCGTTTGCTTAGTGGGGGCTTGACATGGTGGGAAAACTCCAGAAATATTTGCCTAGAGGCCACGTCTTTCTGCTAGTCACAGTCGACAAATTTACAAAGTCGATTGAAGAAGTACCTGTCACCACCAATATGCAACTTTGGCTGTGTACTTCATCAAGTCAATAATCTTTCGAGCATTATCACCGACAACGGCACACACTTCACGTCAAGTGAGTTCAAGGATTATTGCAATGAGATGGGTATAAACGTCATCTACACTTTGGTACCCCACATGCAAACTAATGGGCAGGTCGAAAAGGCCAATGGGCTTGTCACCAATGGCATTTAGAAAAGGCTGCTGGCTCCCCTCAAAAGAGAAAAAGGCGCTTGGGAAGATTAATTACCCTCTGCCCTTTGGGTTATTTGCATGACCCGAATACTAATACACAGGAAACACCTTTTATTCTGGTCCACGGCACAGAAGCTACTCTTCCAGTCTAAATAACCCATGAATCTCCTCAAGTCGTTGCATAAGATAAAGAAACTTGAAGAGAAGCACTCGAAGATGACGTCGACTCACTCGACGAAGAATGAGATGTCGCTCTACAAATAACTACCACCTACCAGCAGAACCTGCACAATTATCATAGCCATCGACTACATCATAGGTCCTTCGTCATAGGGGACCTAGTCCTTTGCCTAAAACAAGATGGAGACCGCAAGATGGAATCGCCGTGGGAGGCCATACATCATCACCGAAGTAATCCCTAGCGGGGCATATCGGCTCTAAGACAGGAAGACCGTAATTCACTACTCCAACCCATGGAATGTTGTGCAACTGTGACGTTTCTATGATTAGGATCTTTACTTTCCGCAATTTACATTCAATAAGTCCTACTGCTAGGCGTATTAGCCAAAGGCTCGTACTTTACTTTCAATAAGGCTGGTGTCCAGGTGATTATGCTACAATATGTACCTCTGTACTCGATGATAAATAATCTAAGTTCCCGAAACTCAGTCTCAGTTCTAGTTTTGTCACTGTCTATCTTTACCTGAAACTCGGGGGCTCATATTAACACACTCATCGAAGAAAAATTTGCACCCGATACTCGGGGGCATCGCTACTCAGTGCAATATTTTTTTTGGCTACACCATCTAGCTCAAAGCTTTGACCTGAATAGCTAACTCAACCCCACGGCGTCAGGAAAACGAAAGGGTCTCGCATAGGGAAACTCTCTAATTACCATAAAACACATATAAAACAAGTATCAAGCAGAATATACAACATATTTTACATAATTTGCGTGTTCTATATGCAGGAGCATAAAGCATTAATTACACCTCGAAGTTAAAGAAAAAATCTTTGTCTTCGTCCAACACCTGCGGATGATCCGGATGGTAGGACTTCGAGAATCTGCATAGTGAGGCTCCATAACAATATTGCCACCTCCTAGGGGGAAGGCAATTCCCGATACAATGCATCCAAGTCAAGGTTCGAGTAGTGCACATGTATCGAAGAAAGTGCTAATTTGGCACCCTCAATAAGCCGCAACTTGATGTAATGATGAATCCTCTTGCCTTATTGAAACTTACTCGTCAATGCGGCACGGCCCTGAGGTTGAGGATCCTGCGGAACAGAGCATTGTACACGTGAGACAGCGTCTGGTGACAACACTCAACAAACTCCTCCACCTCGTATACCCGATCCTAGAGGAGTGTCAGTGTAAAGGCACGCCTATGACCAGTCCAAAAATCAGCAGTTGTGACCTGATATGCCTCCATCAGAGCGTTCATTTGAATATGCAGACGCTGATTCCCCTCTACCTCTCTTAATTGAATGCCTAAAGAAAATTTTTAGGGTCATTTTCTATGACTAAACATAAAGACTTGGGGGCTCTATGAGATAACTTACAAAGAATTTTATCGCTCACCCTGGAGATCTCCTCTAGAAGATATGCTTCGCGATCCAAAGTTTTTTGCATATTTGATTGGGAAACATCTACCATCGCTTGTACAGCCCGAAGATCAGCTTCCAACCATTTTATACATTGAATTTTCTCGGCATACAAAGAAGGATACATGACGCGAGTAATGGTATTTTTAGGAGTACTCGATTCAGATGGTGGTGCCTGTGCAACAAGTGCTTGAGAAGTACTCGAAGGATTCGAGGAGCTAGACATCTTCTGGAAGAAAGGATAAGGCAAAGAAACTCAGAATAAACATTGGGTGCAAATAAATTCAACAAGTCAAAGGCAGCAGTACTATATATACATAAATCAAAGGATCGGCTCAATACATACTCGGAACCAGTTCAGGAAATAATAGATTCTTACAACAAAATACTATAGCTAGCGGGACAAGCTAAAGCTAAGAGGACTTTTTTAACCAAGAAGTGACGCTAGACGAAGGAGCATTAGCCATAGGTTTTGCGGAGGCAGCAACGCTAGCAGAGGGGGTATCGGTCGAATCTTTAGAAGTAGGAGCTTCTTGTCCCGAAGCAATCAAGAGAAGCAGCTGTGAATAATTTTTTGCCCTCTTTATCAAAAGCTTAAGGTTAATGTCTTGGTCAACGTCATTGATTGGAATGGAGGAGCTAACCTTCTTCTAGTTAATATTTTCGCCATGAGCCATTGCCAGGGCCATTGGAATCTTCGTGTCGCTCTTCGATAGAGTCAGGCTATACCCTATTAGCGGATTGGGGTCGGCGTTGAAGACAGGGAGGAGGTCATTTAAATCTGTGGGTACCTCCTTGTCCGCAAAGACTTCGGCGTGCACAGTCTTGAAGGCACGCCATGAGCAAATTATAAGATTACGCCCATGTACGCTATTTGCTTCCAATATTCCCACTCCATCCGGCAATGGATCAGATCTTTGTTCCTCTTCCAAAGTCAGAGATTGGACGGCAATTTCTTTGTTACAAAACCAGCAATTCAGCATTCAAAGGGAAGCAGAGGAAAAGCGGAAGAAAAAGGTTGACCACGAAAAATGCGAGAAAATTAGAGCAAAAATAGTTGCATTAAAATTACTGGTCAAGGAAGTGTTCATAGCCTCCACCTGTTTCAGAAGCTCCTCGTCCGTGGCGGCTATAGCATTAGCTTGCCTCTTCCATTCTTCGGATTCAGCGGCAACAGCTTGCTTGGATTCTTCAAGGGTTGTATTAATGTTCTTTAACTCGGACTCAAGATCCTCTATCAACACCCAAATTTTTAATCCCAGAAGCTTGTTATGCTGTACATCGCAATCCCAGGATTACCATTTTTGCGAGACATAACAGAATTGGTAGCATAGTACATCATCCATTACAAACCATAATAGTCCTACAAATAGTTGATCACATGATCAAGTCTTAATACACATCAAAGTAGCGGAAATAAACGTAGTAGAGGCTCCATCTTCATTATCACAGGCAATGTTGACGATGGGAGATGATCCTAGTTATCGTAGGCGTCCTGCTGTCCGTCCTCCTTGTACTCCCCTTCATAGTCTGGCCATCGGACTAGCCAGGGACAAAGCCATGAGTACTTTTAAGTACTCGCAAACTATAACTAAAGTAGTAATACCATTCTAGTAGGAATCCTAAGCTCTAGGTTTGTTTGCAATAAGCAAATTTTATTTCATAAGGACTTAGTAGTGAAGACCTAATTTAGTTATCTAAATTACTCAAGAGGGAACCTAGTTTCATGTCCACTACTCTGTGTGGTCAAGTCAATGTCATATTTCAAGTCACAACGAAAATATCTGACAACGAAACAGTATGGCCATCCAACTGTCCATAACCGCGGACGCGGCTATTCGAATAGTTTCACACTCTAGAGAGGTGGTACACTTTCACCATAACATTCGATACATCCATCAGGGATAACCCTGAATCGTCATACTTGGTATGCGGATAATCAATCCTACCCTTTCAATTACACACCCTAGTATAGGCACCTCCCCTTTGAGCTTGGCCTCCTAGCCATGTGTCAACACCTGGATTTTTAATCCCAGATGCCTGTTATGTCGTACATCGCAATCCCAGGATTACCATTTTTGCGAGACATAACAGATTGATAGCACAGTGCATCATCCATTACAAACCATAATAGTCTTACAAATAGTTGATCTCATGATCAGGTCTGAGTACAATCAAAGCAGTGGAATAATAATAGCATAGTAGCGGCTCCATCTTCTGGGTCACCAGCAATGCTGACGATGGGAGATGATCCTAGTTATCATAAGCGTCCTGCTGTCCATCCTCCTTGTAATCTCCTTCATAGTCTGGCCATGGGAATAGCCAGGGACGAAGCCATGAGTACTTTTAAGTACTCGTAAACTATTACTAAAGCAATAAGACCATTCTAATAGGAATCTTAAGCTCTACGTTTGTTTGCCAAAATCCAATTTTATTTCAACCAGTATCTAGTAATAAAAAGCCTAACTTTAGTGGTCTATGTTTCTTAGGTGGGAACCACTTTCATCTCCACAACTTGTGCGGGTCAAGTCAAAGCCACCATTCAAGTCACGAGTCATTTTTGTAAAACATCTGCAACGGAACAGTATGGCCATCCAACTGTCCATAACCGTGGACGCGGCTATTCAAATAGTTTGACACTCTGAAGAGGTGGTACATTTTTACCAAAACATTCGATACATCCATCAGGAATAACCCTGAATCATCATACTTGGTATGCGGATAATCAATCCTAACCTTTCAATTACACACCCTAGTATAGGCACCTCCCCTATGAGCTTGGCCTCCTAGCCATGACCATTCGTCATCCTAGGAACTGTATAGGTGTACAGTCACATTCACAAGGTAGCCCCAGCTCACCTTGTTCCACGAGGGAACCCATACTAAGACACAAAAACTTCCAGTCAAGCCCTACTCAAATTCGGGTATTGTGGTTGTACGGTAAAATTGGAATGGTATCGCATCCGAACCCAACCATCAGTTTTTATCAAAGTCAGGTCACATACTTCATTCATCATCATCTTCAACTCATTGTGTCCATAACACATGTCAAAAAAATTTAATAGAATGACTCATCATTCCAAGGTTTTCATAATAATTTGTTCCCATCTAGATTGATCAAATTTAGTTTAGCACTAGCATCTATCAATTGGGGGTGTCACTATTTGTGTGGTACTAAGCTAGTGTTTCTACCTTCATCAAGGTCCCATCTCTTGATGACAACTTTCCTAATCTTCCACTAATCATCAGTTAATTAACTACTAGAAACAACTTTGCAAAAATGGTAAAGGGTAAAGCTTGCAAGTAATATTGGGATAGGCTTAATCAAAGTGGTAACACAAGGGCTTGCAAGTGATACTGGCATGGTTCATCTTAGCTTTCCTTGATTGGTAAGGTGGTCGAAGTTCTCTTCCTCATCTTCATAGAATTCTTCCTCCTCGTAGCCCGGATTGATACTAGTGTCTATAAATAAATACGAGGTACACAATCACCAAACAATGCTTAGATACCTAGATGATCTAACATCATCTCTATTATTACAAGACAAAGGGTGGCAAGGTTTTATTTATCTTATTTTTAGAAAAGTAATTTCTACTCGTTCAAGAGTTAATTAAGATTTAATATGCTCCAATTCAAATATGGGATCATATTGACACAAGTCATCACCACATATTCCAATACTTGAGAATGTGATTTAAAGTGGTTGGCCTAATTTACAAAGCTTAACACTATTATTTAATAATATTTTAGGGACTATAAATGACTATAAAGACATTCTTTAATTTTGGTCCAGGACTACTATATGTAAGTATGTATATTTTTACATATTCAGAAAGGTCTTGTCCAATGTGATTTTTGAGAGTTGTAATCAACTCAAAATAACTTATGGTTGATTTTAGAAAAATGTTTGAAGTTCTAAAGGCTACTGTCTTGTTATTTTTACTGAGGGTGATCCAGAGTTTCAAACTATTTGAATCCAATGGGAGTGATTAGAGATTTTCATCTACTTTCAAACAAAATTGGATTCAATCAATTTGTTGTAGTGAGTCTTTCTAAATGGATTTTTAAAGTTACCCACAGTAAGGGATTTTAAAATAAAAGAAAAATAAAAATTTGAATAGATGGGCTACGCGTGGGAATGCTACTGGGCTGGACAACTACTGTCGTGGTGGTGGAACGACAGATGCCATTGGTAGGCTTAATTTGGGGGCCGAATGGGTGCTTGTGGTCACCGGGGAGGGAGTGCTCGGTCGAGCCATGCATGAAGAACAAGACGAACTCTCCACACTTAGCGATTTGATTGATACCCGAGAACTACAAGTGCTCCTTGAGCTGTATGATCTAGTTTACTATGCACTAGTTCCCTACTTGGTCCAACCTTCTCTCCACTACAACTATGCCCCTCTTATATAGGCAACGCTAGCTAGCTTATACCCCTTTGGGTTCTAGGGTTTAATATTTGGATCTTAGTTCCTACAATGTGGGCTGGGTCATGGGCTTGCCCTAAGCCCAATGGCCCAATCCACAAAACTTGACAGCTAACGGTCTTCTGGAACGTCGCCTCCTATTTCTATTGGCGTCACATTGTTACTTTGTACGTCAGCGTATGCTTTGGGCTCACCCGACTCCTTTTGTGTCACCCGGTGTCGCCCTTCTCTTTTGACCATGCTTTGCCATGGTCCCTCCTAAACCTTACTCGGAAAGGTGCCACGCGTCCTATTCGACTTGGCCCTTCCTCGATAGACTCGGCTCATCGGTCCCTGCAAGAATAATAATTTTGTCTTATGCAGGCTGGCATAGTTCATACGTTAGCCGCGCATGCTTCTCTCTCTTGTCTGTCCTTACCCGGCCTGGTTCTTTCTTCACTCGGAGCTTACCCAGCTATGCTATGGTTCATCCCTCGTGACCCTACCGGGGGTTATCCCCCCGACATTAGTCCCCTAAGCTGGTGAGGTCTAGCAGTTCAAGCTGTTAGGCGTCTCTAGGTTCCTTTTATGTGACTGGAACTTAATTTTTGTCTTTATTTGTCGCAATCTTGCACCTTGCCGAGTCTGTCTGACAGTTTTCGGATCCACTCTTTGACTTCCTGGCTCGTTTTTGCCTCGTGCGGAGTCACTTTGGGCAATTTCGGGTCATTTTCGGCATGCTTCAGTCACAAACAACTGGTAATCATGATTACTTGCCTCAAATTTTGTTCCAAGCTCTGGCGTCATAGTGACGGCTGCGCAGTTATTCCCCGTCATTGTGGTAGTCCCATCGGCCCGCACCCCTTGCTCTTCCTTTCATGACGTGGCACGAGATTTTTCGAGTATCTCTGGCTATGTGGCGTCCGCTGATTGGCTTACCCGGCCTGGTACACGGCCACACGCCAGCCACACGACGCATGGATCCCACGACCGGGGTTTTTACTGCCCTTAAGTAGGGGTTGGGGGGTTTCCACTTCCCCCGCTCCCTTCAGTTTTCCCTTGCCTCTTCTTCTTCCTTGCGCCTGCAAAATCAAACCGCCCCTTTGTGGTTTCTTCTTCCTCCTGTTCTTGCCCTGCAATTGCTCCACTTCTCTTTCCATACCACGGGTCCGTGTTCTTCCAAACCCCTTCCAACGGCAGAGGAGACTGAATCTGCGAGGGTCATGGACGCTCGCGACATCGCTGATGGTGCGGAGGAGCAGGAGGTTCCCGCCAGTGAGCGCAGCGGCTGGGAAGGCTCGGAGGTCTCCATCGAGGAGGTGGAATGGCTCCGCTCCACCAGGCGCATTCCGCTGCAAGTGGATTGCCGTGTTTCCGCCAGTGAGATCTCTCCCAAACCCGATGCTAATGAGCGGGTGGTTTTCCTTTCTCACTTTGAGCGCGATTTCGCTCTTCTAGTGAGCACCTTCTTCTCCTCGTTTCTCTCCACTTTCCACCTGCAAACCCATCATCTTCCTGCCAATGCGATTGGCTCTCTTTCCTTCTTTATTTCTGCTTGCGAGGCTTACCTCGGGATTTGGCCTACAGTTCTTTTGTGGGCCAAATATTTTAGCTTTAGGGTTTAGGTTGTTCCCGAGCCCGGTGTTTCTCGTGCCGAGAAAAGGCTGACTCGGTGCGGTGCTTCTAGCATCACTCCCAGGAGGGACTCCATCTTTCCTTGGGTTACTGGCCTTGACTCTTGCAAGAAATGGCATAGGACCTTTTTCTATGTCAAAAATAGCGGGTCCACTGACAACATCCGGCTCCCCCCTTTCTCAGACGAGGTTCCCAGCAAGAATCTCTGGCATCTTGACCCGCGCGACCAAGACGCTGCGATGAACGAGGCTAATGCGATCCTGGAAAGGTTGTTGTCGCCAGATGAAAACTTTCATCTTGCCGACACTGACCAGCAAGGAGCCACAAGATGTGCTTCATGAGTGGCTCCCACGACCCCACTCGGCACTCCACTTTGGATCTCACCCTTGACTCCATCGCTCACCGAGTAAGCTCAATCTTCAAACTGAACTTGGCGGATGATTGGGCTTGGAGTTGCCCTCCGTTTAGCCGGGTCAGGCCTGTCCCCTGGGTAAGTTTTCCGAGTCTTTTTCCTTGCCAAGTCGGCTTTAGCTCTTTTGCCACTCTTAGTCTAGTTTTTGTTACTCATTCTGTTTGTCTCTCGCAGAACCTTGTTTACCAGGTTGATGACAGTACTGTCCCTTCCTGCGGTTATAACGGGGATCGCTCCGACTCCGACAAAGTAAAGTTTGACCTGGAGTGCTTCATGCCCATCCCTCATGCTGCCACTGCTTCAGCTTCGGGTAAGAGTCAACCTCACAACCCCTTACAAGATTGGTCTGACGATGATGAGGATGATGATTGTACAATTTTGGAGGTACATGTCTTATGATTTTAGTTTCCCAACTTATCCGAGTAAGCCTGTTATTTACTTATGCAGCTAGCCAGGTACATGACACTCCTCCTCTCGCCGTGGGCGGAGTCGGCAAGATCCCCGTCGCCAAGCCGAAGCGACGCGGAGTCTCCTCCAGCACTCAGCCGGCCAAGAAGAGCAAGCCCACTCCGGCAGCTCCTGTTGCCTCTGCTGCTGCCACGCTGGCTGAGACTCGCCAAGCCGCTGGGCGCAGAGTCACACGCCGAGTCACCCGTGACCCGATCGTCACCGGGTAAGTTTTTATACTCTTCTTTCATTATTCTTTCTTTTTCGTCACTATTGTTCTCTTATACATGTCTTGTTGTTTCCAGCGCCGCACCTTTGTCTGCGAACCAGGCTGCTTCTAGCATGACCTCGCCGCTAAGGCCCGCGCCTCCTCCAGCTGATTCGACGGCGCCGAGTCCTGTCCGAGTCGAGGCTCCCACTGTTGAGGCTCACGCTTCTCAGTGTTAGTCAGAACCGGTGGATCACGCGGCTGAAGTGACTTGGCCTAGCGCCCCTGGTGCTGGCCAGGAACAGCTTCCTGATCTTGGTGCCAGCAATGCTGGTGCCGAGAAGACCTCTACCACCAGTTCCTCAGGCACCAGCCCTCTTGCTGGTGCGAATGAACAACTTCCTGATCTTGGTGCCGGCAATACTGCTGAGCCTAGTCAGGGGGATTCTCTTTGTCCTCCTAGCAGCCCTGCTCACTCTTCTGTTCTATAAAAGAGCCAGAGCCAACCCCTAAGGCTGCTGGTTCGGCTCGCCCCTCATCCGGCAAAACTACCACCAAGAAGATAACCCTGGCCCGCGCTCCGGGTTCTGCTCCTCAGATCCAGCCTTCGACGTTGGCAACAATGCTTGCTTCAACGGTCAAAGCGGGCGAGTCCACGGCTGCCGCGTCAGGTGATGGATCTAAAGCTGTTGCCCTTCATACTAGTGCCACTGCGACCCGTGCCAACGTGGGAACTACCCTGAAAATGGGTCAAGTTCTCACTCAGACACTCAGCGGGAAAAGCCTTGGTTCGGCTGAGCCTTATGCTTTGGCATGGAATGCAGCTGGCGAGCAAGAGGTCAGTACCCGGAGCAGCAAAAAACTAGTGCTTGTAAGATCCCTCCTTTGTAAAGGAAAGGATCCCTGTGATTGCAATGCTAGTCCCTGGATCAATGCTAGCATCCACAGTTTAAGATGAAGTACACAGAATCAAAGGTCATTATTACAAATTATTCCAGAGACAAACATAGTCTTTTACAACTCCATGGCCATAGTCCTAATACAATAGTTCAAATATATAATAAGACAAATAAGTCTTCATCTTCATGTGCCACAGGCAAGCATGTTGAGTGTAGACTCATGAATCCTAATCATCATTAGAATAACCTGCAACATCACAAGTTACAGCCACAGTGGATCAATACATTGGAATAGTATTGGCAAGTGATACCTTAGTAGAATATTGGTGGACTAAATACTATATGCATTTTGGCTAAGTGTAGCTTAGGCTTGCTTTGCTCAAAATAGGTTTTGCCTATCAGTTGAAAACACTAAGTTTTCTTTGATAAAATTCTTTCCCAAGGAACCACCAATAGACATTGGGGTCCTACACCCTTGTTCAACCACAAGTTTTTACTTAGAAATTGATATGAGGAGATTCTTGATAGCTTCCATGTCTTGATGCTCAAGTTGTCCAATACCAGGGACATGGCTAAGTACTTAGATTCTTCCATCTGCAGAGGTTGTGCACTTTCCCCACAAGACTTGATTTTCACCAAGACAGGACCTTTCAGAAGCCTTCCCTTAGACCAAATGGACGCGTTCCAACCTATCATTCCACTACCACCAACTGTCCAAATGGCTAAGTTATTGCAACCTATATGATCCAGGCAGAGCCCATATTGCCAAGTGGCTGCACTAGAAGCTTCTTAACATTTGGCCTCTCAAATCCCTTTGTTCCTGGGTGGCTTTCCACAAGTGAGATACACAAGGTAAACCATATAAATGGGCCATGTGTAACCACTCAACATAACCCATTCTTTCCATTCCACCCAGGTGTTTCATTCACTTAGTTGTTTTATTAAACAAAAACATAGTCCAAAGACTTAGAAATATTTATTCATAGCATGAATATAACCACCCTTGGTTGCTACTAGCTAGGCTAAGCTTGGCATTGATACGACTTAGAAATATTTCTAGCAATTCTACAACTACTAGGATTTCCCAAGCATAGCATATAGATCAAAAATATCCATGCAAGACTAGTAAAATATTTCTAATGCATATTTAAAAATCATAGGAATAAAATCATGAAGCACCACTTGCCTTGGTAGTTTGGAGAGTAGCTACAATCCTAACAATCACAATCACTATTTGCACCAAAATCTACACATAAAATGATAACACCAAATCACATACAAAATAAATACAAGCAAAAATATATGGATGCATGCAATATGATATGTGATTATTTTCTATACTCAAACAAGACAAGTGCATAGTACTGATTCATAAACAGGTTCAAAACTTGCCAAACAACCTTTATTTGAACTTTAAAACATTTCTCAAATAATTAATATACACAAAATAGGTCTACACATGTTTCTGTAAAAATAACCATTTTAATAGAAACAAAACATTAAACACATTGAATAAATGTAAAGGGCTTTCTCTCCTGATTCCATTGATATAAAATTTGTCAAATTTGGACGTGGGAATCAAAAGTTATGAATTAAACAAGTTTAAACATCTAATAGATCTAAATTCAGATTTTAAATCAAACTAACAGACACACGGCGTGTTCCTATTGGTTGGTACCGGTTCAGGTGGATCACGCTTGCGAGCCACAAGATCTAAGTGACGATGCACGACTCAGATTAAAACATACCGCTTCGCCCTCTAATCTAATCCTAGCCTCTAGATCTGGATCCAACGATCCTTGATGCTTTGACCATAGGTGGGCGGCGCAATGGCTGCTGGCGGCGGCGACGGCTCTGCCGGCGATGGATTGGCGATTCTAGCGAGGGCTGGGGATAGTGGTGTTGCTTACCGGCGTCGCAAAGTTGCGAGGAAGCTCGAGGTGCTGCTGGCGTGGACAGGGGCGTGTTGATGTGGCCGTAGGAGCTCGTCGGAGTTGAGCGTAGCGTCGGGTGCACGGTGACGAAGACATTGGCGATGCTCTGGATCACCCTAGCATGAACCAGTGGTATCAGGAGGTGCGCAAGACTACGGCGAATACTACTGGATCAAGGAGAAGTCGAGGGGCGGTCGGGCTTTACCTCAATCGCTCGTCGGAGTCGAGCGGCGGTTCTGTTGTTTGCGGGCACGAATGGTGACGGCATCCTGGGTCATGAGAAAGCAAACAAAAGGCATCAGTGAATGTGCAAGGACACGCCGATCACGTTGGTTTGAACTAGAGACAGGGGGCGGTGCGAGCTCACCGTGATGGCTCGTCAGAGATCGTCGGTGCTGCGGCGGTGTGGGCAAGACTACGGGCAGCCTGGTGGCGTGAAGAGGAAATTGAGTGAGGGGAAATGAGCAACGAGGAGAGGGGGTATTATAGCTAGAGCGGGGGCAAGAATCTCGCGAGGAAACGCCGGCAATCAAGCCCACATCAATCGCGGCAGTGATGAGGTAACGGCGGCGTCGACGGGGTCGTGGGGGTGCGTGGCTGGAGACGATGCTTGCGTGGCGCTTGGGTCCACCAATCAGCGAGTGCGGGGTCGATTAGCAGCGCCGGCCTTTTCTTATTTCTTTACTCCTTTTCTTTTTCTATTTGAATTTCTAGGAAACATTTTCATATGATTTCAAAAGCCATTTGAATTCAAACCTTTTCAGAATTTTTTAGAGTGTAACACTCATATTTCTGGGCATAAAAACATGTGGTCTCTCTATATTAGCTTGGTCCTATTGATCAAACAAAATAAACAGTGACATAGCACTAGATTTGGTCAAGTTTTGAATTTGGTTTTAAATCCATATTTGTTTTGTAAATTTTGGTTTAAGCACTACGAATCAAACAAAAAAATCTAAGAGCAACAAAGTTTGGTTCTTGAACAAATAACCCCTCATTGGAAAGTAGCATTTGATTTAATGTTGTTCACATAAAATCATAGCTCTCAAATTCTATTTTCTTTCAAATGTGTTTGAGTTTTGATCCCTAAATGATATGCATGGATGCATGATATGAAATCTTTGGAAACATGATTTTAGGGATGTTACAGTGCTGGGCCCCAAGGCCGTCTCTGACATGACCCAGCAGGCCATTTCCCTAATGGCCCGCGCCGACAAAGTGAACGAGGTAAAGTAACTTCTTACTCTTTTGTATTGTTGAGTATTTATTTTATACATATCACCTATTCCCCGAGGTTACTGCCGAATGAAGAACTTATTCGGCCGTAAGCTCTCAATAATCACTTAGTCTTTAAATTTTCATGCCAAGCTTGTATGCTAGAGCTTCGATCCCTAGACCACGAGGTTACTGTTGAATGAAGAACTTATTCGGCTGTAAGCTCTTAAGCCCTTTTTATTTCCTTATGCCAAACTCATATGTTAGAGCTTCGATCCCTAGCCCCCGAGGTTACTGCTGGATAAGAAACTTATTAGGCTGTAAGCTCTTAAGCTTTATTTTATTTTTTTATTTTTTTTAATTTACCAAACACATATGTTAGAGCTTCGATCCCTATCCCTCGAGGTTACTAACGGATAAGAAACTTATTTAGCTGTAAACTCACATATATGAACCATTCCTTATCTGTCTGGGAGCTTGATTTCTATTTTCTCCCTGTTCTTTTCCTTTGCGCAGCTTACGCATAACGAGCGCACCAAGGTGCACCAAACTCTCGTTCTGGTGCATCGCAAGCTCGAACTTGCATATGAGAAGCTGCAGACTGACACCGAAGGCCAAGGTAATGTTCTTACTCGTCCTTTCTTTATTTGGTGTATTTTTCTCCGGTTCGTTTTCTCAATCTCTTCTTGCTCTTTTCTCACAGTCTCTGCTTAATCCACCATCGAGGCTCTTCACTCGCAGATCAGCAAGGCAGAGAGTAAGTTTCTTGCCTGATTAATCTGATAGCTGTAGATATTTCTTTTGGTGCTAACAAGTAGTTTGTTCAAATAAGCAGAGAAGCACCAAGCCGAACTCCAGAAGGAGCGAGACGAGGTGACTCGGTTGAAGAAGCTGATGGCCGAGACAGAGTAGAAGCACTTGGCCAAGGTGAAGGGGCTAAAGGAAGAGCTTGTCGAGAAGAATGAGCAGCAGGCCGCCAGCGCCCGAAAAGACGAAGAGGTTGCTCGACGAGGCCAAGTCATTGGTTGAGTCGGCAAACCTGAACCTTGACGCACTTCAAGCCAAGGCCAAAATTTGGCAGAGAAAGCTCGGTGCTATCAACTCCTTTCTCGGTAGTGAGTTCTTACTCTTTTTGCACTATATAGGTTGCTCTGGACTCCTTCCGTCTACTTTTGTTATTTTTCTAACTTTCTCTTTTGCTTGCAGAGAATTTTCCTGAAGCCAATATGTTTGCCATCCGAGCCATGAAGAAAGTTAGGGCCGAATCTGGTGCTTCGGCTGATCGCGAGGTGACCATGGAAGAGCTTCTCGAAGCGGTGTCAGAATGGGTCAAGACCCTCAAGTCTTGCGGTGCGGACCTGCTCAAGTCGGCTATTCATGCGTTTCGCATGCTCTGGCCGGATGAAGACGCACCTGAACTCATCGAGCCACTTGCTGAGAGATCGCTCCATACTGAGGATCGGCTGGATCAGTGGCGTGAGTCGGCCGGCCGAGCTGCAGCGGAAAAGACTCTTTCCTTCGTGCTTTCATGGTACGAGGACATCAATCTTGATGTTCTTGCTCGCATAAGAGGAGATGGCAAATGGATGAATGACCCGGAGCTAATCAAGAAACACTAGGAGCGAGCCTACGCCATGATTGAGTACACCATGGTGCATGCTTGGTGCGACGGGCCCAGCTTCCTCGACCTCGGCGACCCGCTTGTCGAAGTTGCTGTTGAAGAGGGTGCCGACAGCGAAGCAACCGAGTCATATGGTCCCGATGACCCAGCCACCGACGCCTGTGACTCGGCAGATGCTCCAAGCGACGCTCCTAGCTCCAAGGGTGCCCCTCCGAGTCCTCCTGCTTCTTAGGCTAAAAAGAACTTGAACTTTTGATTAGATCCCCGGTATGCCGGGTACAAATGTAACGTACATTGCACTTTAAGTTTGATTATGCGCCTTTTGATAAGGCTTTATATATTTTCGTTATGTTCTGAGTGTGAATCATTCAAGGGCAAGTCCCCGGGTCTCATTTTGCCGTTTCACCTTTCCTTGACTTTGGCCCCTGTCTACCTTTTTTGGTGTTCGACATTAGAGTCTCAAAGTACGAAGGATACAGTTAGCGGATATGAAACTTGGATCAATTGACCGAGATTATTCAACATGCAGTATAACATGACCTGCAGTGGGTTAGGCAAAGACATAAAGCCGACTCGTGTTTGTCCTTTATACTTATCCGGCGTTCGTATTTACCCGTCATACATCTTTTTCTCTTTCTTTCCATGAAGCTGTGTTTTCGGATAACAGCATAGTCGAAGAGTTGTTTTTTTCCCGAGTAAACACTACTTGTTCCAAGATAAGTTTTGGGTGTCACGCCAGCCGACATAAAATAACTGAGAGGGAAAACTTAAGGGGTAGTCCTCGAGTCAGTTTTTCGAGTCATACCATTTTATTATCAGCACATAGCCGGCACATACGTCTGACGTATGAGAGTTCGAGTTATACATGCATTGTTCCTCCTAAGTATAGAAGGGACGAAGTAGTGCCACATTCCATGGCCTTTTGGTCTCATCTCCTGACCTATCCACCTTGTTCTTTTGCGCTTCACGAGCATCTATGAGATAATATGAATCATTGTGCAATGATTTGCTTACAATGATCGGACCTTCCCATGGGGGTCATAATTTATGCATTCCCGCGGTGTGCTACACCAGCCTTAGCACCATATCCCCTTCTCGAAAAACACAAGGTTGCACTTTCCGGCTATGGTAGCGTCGGAGATTCTGTTGATATATAGCGGATCTGGATAATGCCAGTTCCCTTGCTTCTTCGAGTAAGTCTACTCCATCTTCTCGGGGCCCTTTTACCTCGGCTTCCAAGTATTTCCTTATCCTTGGCGATTCATACTCTATGTCAGCAGGCAAAATTTCTTCTGTCCCATACACGAGGAAAAATGGCGTATAGCCCGTTGATCGATTCGGAGTTGTTCTTGGGCTCCATAAATTTGAGGGCAGTTCCTCTATCCAACAACCAGGTGACCTCTGGAGTGGTTCCATTAAGCGGGGTTTTATCCCTGACAGAACTAAGACATTAGCCCGTTCAACTTGTCCATTTGATTCTGGATGGGCGACTGATGATACATCGAGTCTTATTTGGTGTTTCCCGCAGAAACGAGCAAAAGCTCCTTCAGCAAAGTTCGTGCCATTATCAGTGATTACACTGTGTGGGTAACCGTATCTTAGGATTATATCCTTTAAGAATGTGATAGCTATTTTACCATCCAATTTTTGATTGGTTTCACTTCTATCCATTTGGTGAACTTATCAATCATCACCAAAATATGAGTCATGCCTCCCCTTGCTGGTTTGAATGGTCCTACCATATCTTGGCACCATACTGCAAAAGGCCAAGTGATTGGTATAGTTTTTAATTCAGACGCTGGTAGATGTGACTTGGAAGCATAGTGTTGACAACCACTGCATTTTCCGACTAATTCTTGCGCCTGTGCCAATGCGCTTGGCCAATAAAATCCATGTCGAAATGCCTTGGCCACCAACACTCTTGATGACGCATGGTGCCCACATTCTCCTTGATGAATATCCAACAAAATCTCCTGGCCTTTCTCTGAGCTGATACAACGCTGCAGTACGCTCGTCACACTTTGCTTGTATAGTTCCTTGTTGATTATGGTGTACGCTTTTTATCTTCTTGATGTTTTCCTTGCCAATGTTTCATCATTCAGCAAGGTCCCATCTTTTAAGTAATCGAATATTTGCTGTGCCATGTTGGTATTAGTGGTTCCGGGTCTGCTTCAACATCAATTTACATTGGCTCTGTCGACATATGCTCTGCCGACATGACCTGAGGAGTCCCCGAGTGTGATTCGACAGCCCCTGAAGTGAGCGGATCAATCCGCGAGTGAGTCGAACCTGCCCCTTAGTCAATATCCATTTTTACCACGTCTGACTCCTGATTAGCCGAGGTGACCCTGATCGAGTCGGATTCTAGTGACGGCTTGATCGATGGTTTCCTAAGGTTCTCCAGTTCTACTCCTAGTGGTATTGCTTGCCAAGATGACCCTTGTTTGGACAATACATCTGCTGCTTCTTTCTCTGCTCTAGGAACGTGATGGAATTCGCATCCGTCAAAGTATCCCGAAATTTGTTGCACATGGAAACGATACAATGCCAAGTTTGCGTCCAGCGCATCCCAATGTCCAGACACTTGCTGAATCACCAAATCCGAATCACCAAAACAGATGATCCTTTTGATGCCAACCTCTTTGGCCACTTTGATGTCTTGGACAAGTGCTTCATACTTGGCAACGTTGTTGGAAGCAGCAAAATGAATCTGTAACACATACTTGAGTTGATCCCTCTTTGGAGATGTGAGCACTATCCCGGCGCCCAGACCCATTTTCGTCTTGGACCCGTCAAAATGCATTTTCCAGTAGTTCGGATCTGGCAGTGGTGGTTCGTACTGCATTTCCATCTAGTCTACAAAGAAATCTGCAACAGCTTGAGATTTGATTGCATCTCGCCTATCATATTGTGGAGTATATGGTGCTAGTTCTATGGCCCATTTTGCAACTCGGACGCTGGCATATTTGCTGCCCAATATATCTGAGATAGGTGCCTCGCATATTACCCGGATTGGGTGTTCTTGAAAGTAATGTTTCAGCTTCTTTGCCGCCATATATACCCCGTATGTCATTTTCTGATAATGCGGGTAATTCTATTTCGAGACAGAGAGCACTTCGCTCAAGTATTAAACTGTTCTTTGGATTGATTTGCCCCTTCTTCACGTTCAATCGCTATAACTGCACTTACAACTCTGTTGGTTGCGGCGACATAGAGCAACATTGGCTCTTTGGATAGTGGTGATGCTAATATTGGTGATGTTGCCAACATTTTCTTTACTTCATGGAAAGCGCTATCAGCTTGCTGTGTCCATGTGAATTTGTCTGATTTCTTCATTAGTTGATATAGTGGTAGGGCTTTTTCACCTAGCCAACTAACAAACCTTCTCAACAAGGCCAAGAATCCTGTAGACTTCTGGACATCGTTGAGGGTTTTTGGCAATTCCATTCTCTCGATGGCCCTGATTTTTGTCGGGTTAGCTTCAATTCCTAGGTTGGATACAAGGAATCCAAGTAACTTGCCAGCTGGGACACCAAATGTGCATTTATCCGGGTTAAGCTTCATCTGGAATCTTCTCAAGTTTGCGAATGTTTGACACAAGTCCTCAAATAGAGTATGACTTTGCTTGTTTTTTATTACCACGTCATCGACGTATACTTGAACGTTTTTGTACAATTGATCTTGCAAGCATTTTTGCATGCATCTTTGATATGTTGCACTTGCATTTCTCAACCCAAATGGCATGGTACGATAGCAATAAGCCCGATACGGGGTGATAAAAGCTGTCTTTATTTGATCATCCAGATTCAGTGGTATCTCATGGAATCCAGAATACGCATCCACAAATGACAACAACTCACATCCGGCAGTAGAATCTATGACTTGATCGATCCGTGGCAGGGGAAGTGGATCTTTTGGACACGCCTTATTGAGGTTCGTGTAATCAATACACATGCGCCATACCACTGCCACGTTCGGGTCATCTTTTTCTTCTCGACCAAGACTGGATTTGACAACCAATCCGGGTGCAGTACTTTCATGATGAATCCAGCATCTAAGAGTCTGGCAATCTTGGCAGCTATTACTTTCCTCCTATATTTGACGGAGGGGTTGCTTCACCGGCTTGGCATCTGGTCTTACATGAAGAGAGTGCTCAGCCAGCTCCCACGGAACTCCTTGCAGATCCTGAGTGGACCATGCAAAGATATCCCGATTCTCACGGAGGAAGGTAGTGAGCTCGCTTTCCTATTTGTCCGTGAGGCCAGCCCCAATGGTAACTGTGCACTCTGGGAAAGTCGCATCCACCTGTACCTTCTTGGTTTCTTTGGTAGCTTGAAATGACACATTTCCATGCGGGTTGGTGAGTGACGGCATGGACATTTGTGTT
The DNA here is from genome assembly GCA_916181665.1 of Avena sativa. NCBI lineage: Eukaryota > Viridiplantae > Streptophyta > Magnoliopsida > Poales > Poaceae > Avena > Avena sativa. The sequence goes on along the minus strand of OV702284.1, from coordinate 175,511,478 downwards.
GCTTTGTCCAATGCTGCCACTTCCAACATTTGTTGTTTTTCTTGTGCTATGACGAGTGACTCGGCAAGTGAAGATCTGGCTAAGGCACAAGCAATGGATCTTTTGTAGTCCCCTTCAACTGTAATCACCCCACATGGGCCTGGCAGCTTCACCTTTAAGTAAGCAATGTGGGGAGTAGCCATAAACTTTGCCATAGCTGGCCTGCCGAGTAAGGCGTGATATGAGCTGACCAAATCCACTTCCTCGAACTCTATGGCTTCAGTGCGACAGTTCTCTCTGTTGCCGAATAAGACGTCGACCCAGATCTTACCAATTGGCTCACAGGACAATCCTGGCACAATACCATGGAAAGTGGTCTTAGTTGGCTCCAGCATGTTCATGGTAATGCCTAACTTGAGCATAGTATCCTTGTACATGATGTTGATGCTACTGCCATCATCGATCAGCACTTTTGAAAACTTGACATTGATATCTAGGCCCATGAACGTTGGATCCAAAACCAGAGCATATCCTCCTGGGGTTGGCATGATCTTGGGGTGATCTTTTATGCTCCAAGTTATCTCTTGCTCTAACCAATGCATGTACTTGGGAATTTCCGGCATTGTGGCATTCACCTCCATCATCCGTCGTTGCTGTCTCTTTTTGTCATTCGGCTTTGTGACAAAGACAACATAGCTCTGGTGATGTTCTCTATACTCATTTCTAGTTTCGTGGTCGACATGAGCGTCGTCACCTCTTGGATTGTGCACCTGGTGCACACTTTCTCTTCTTTCTTGATTATGATACCTCGGCTGCCTCTTTTCGTATGTGTTATCTGTTCCCACTATTTGAGCATTTCCTCCTGTAAGTGGTGGAGGGGGAGGTGGTGGAAGCTGCTTATTCGGCGAATCCACTCTATCTCCTTTCTGAAACCAAGTGCGCTGCCTTGCTGTGTGATTGGCCGGTTTACTCGGACTAGGCATGTGAAACTTACACGGCTGGTCCAGCATCATCTCACAGGTATATTTTTGTCGGTCCTGATATTGCTTCCTTTGTTCGTATGGCTTTTTGCCATCATTCTTTGGCACCCACTGTTCTTGTCCACTTGTCCTTTGGTGTTGGCTAATTCCAGCATCCGGATGATCCTGACTTTCGGCCGCAACCTGAGTCGAACCATATCTGTAATCTGGCCTTTCGTCTCTTCTCTTGCTTCTGTATTCGGATCTTTCCTGGCGCCTTTGTGATCTGGAAGCGTCATAGATCTGAGTCTCAGTCATCCCGTCTGTCGACATAAGCAGCGACTGAGTCGGATCTCCTAACGCATACGAATCAACAATTCTTATCGTTTCTGCCAGACTTGCCGGCATATCTCTCTGCAACCTTTGCCACAGCACACTTCCATGTCTGGATCCTTGTGCAAACCAAGCGATTGCCTGTGACTTACCCCTTTACAAGATTTGCACATCGTACACCACCTTGTGAGGAATTCCCTGTCTATTTCATTCGGTCTTTGCTTGCACATCGCCAGTTGCTGTGGGCGATTCGGCCTCTTGTAAGTGCTCGTGAAATTTCTCACAAAAGCGTCTTGAAAATCAATCAAGCTGTTAATGCTTCCGGGTGGAAAATTGTTCAGCCATACCCGAGCTGGTCCTTCCAGCATTTGCGGTACATAACGTACCGCCCATCTCAAATTTTCCTCCGCGATCTTCACAGCAGTTCCATAATCTATGAGCCAGTCCTCTGGCTTTGTACTTCCATCATACGTTTTTGTCCCTCTGGCCAGCTGGAAATTTGGTACCGGTGGCTCCTTCATGATCCTTGGGCCAAAGCATGGTGGACTCAGCGGACCATGCGATTCGATCAGCTCTGCCATCTTTATTCGGTCAAGCTTCAGCCTTGCATCATCCGGCTGAAGGTTCCTACCTCCGAGTCTAGCTACCATTGCTTGATATGTGTGATCAGGCAATTCATACCCGTCGTTCACCATAGCCGAGTAACCATCATTGTACTTATTGGTGTTCGGGTCAGCAGGCTATTGAGCTGCCTTTCCCGCGCTTTGATGTCTTCTTTCGGGTTGAGCTGGTGCGTTATTCGGCGCTGGATTTCCTCCCCCTGCCGAGTGAGTTCCACGCCTAGCTTGAGGCGCAAAATTTTGCCCTCCGTTGTCGTTTCTTTTCCCTGCTTGCCTTTCTCGACCTGCATTCTCCTGGTTTTCATTTCCTTGGGCATTATTCCTTCTTGCCCCCTGCGCATGTGCCGGGTTTCCTTGAGCCATCACCGGATCATAGGTGACCATCTGCTTGGTTCTTCCAGAATCCACACTTTTTCCTTTCTCGGTCTTGGCGCCACTCCGGGTGAGGATGCCGTGTGCCCTGCCGATCTTGCCGGAATATGAGTCGCCGAGTGAATCAGTTGAGACCTTCCTGCTATACCCGGATTTGCTCTGTAATATGCTTCATTCAGCATGCTAGCTGCTCTTACTAGTTCATTGACTCATTCTTGTTGTCTTTTCTTTGCTTCTCCCTCCAAATGGGGTAATTCTGCCATTGATGCTTATGCTGCTCGCAGATTAGCTGCTGCTGTGTTATATGTTGGCCGCATAGCTGTTTCGTTGCTATTCTCTGGAGTTACTTTTGATGTCGCATCTGCCAGCTCTTCATTGAGATTTCTTCCTCTCAATCTCATCGCATCCAGCTGGGTCTTCGCACCATTGACTCGATTTGCCAAGTTTAGCACTCGGATAGTGATATCCACATCTTGCTGTAACTCTGCTAATTCCTTGGCTTTCTCCAAAACCTTTATCCTGGCTTCCTCCAACTCGGCTTGCACACGTGCCAGGTCAGTTTCCTGCGCTACTGGCTCTGCCAACTTGTCTATCGCTTCCTGTAGCTCCTTAGCCCTTTTACTCCTAGCTATGTTTTCTGGTTTTTCTAGTGGTGCCTTTGTTGTTCTTGCAGCCCTTGGTGTTTCCTCATGATTTCCTCCCTCAACATTCTCATTCACTACTGGAACTATCGGCGGAGCCGCGGGTTTTGGGGCTGTCATCATTACCTCCACGGAGACGAGTTGGTGAAGCTTCCCAGCGATAGGAATCGCTGGCGGATCCGGTGCCAGGACGACGCGCTCCACGCGCACGGCGACATAGAACTAGTGCTCGCCGGACTTGATGAAGCGGCCGCCCCTAGGGAACGGCCTGGTCCCAAATCATCCCGCATTGTCGCTGACGAAGTTGAGCGCTCCAAACCTCTGAATGAGGCCAGAGTAGACGCGCTCGCCAGTCTTGGCGATGATGTTGCCCATCCGGATGAAGACTCCATCAAGCACCTGCTTCTGCCCCACGGTGGGCGCCAACTGTCGTGGTGGTGGCACGACAGATGCCATGGGTAGGATTAAGTTGGGGGCCTAATGGGTGCTTGTGGTCACCGGGGAGGGAATGCACAGTCGAGCCATGCACGAAGAACAAGATGAACTCTCCACACTTAGCGATTTGATTGATACCCGAGAACTACAAGTGCTCCTTGAGCTGTATGATCTAGTGTACTATGTACTAGTTCCCTACTTGGTCCAACCTTCTCTCTACTACAACTATGCCCCCTCTTATATAGGCAGTGCTAGCTAGCTTATACCCCTTTTGGTTCTAGGATTTACTGTTTACATCTTGGTCCCTACAATGTGGGCCGGGTCATGGGCTTGCCCTAAGCCCAATGGCCCAGTCCACAAAGCTTGACAGCTAACGGTCTTCTGGTACGTCGCCTCCTGTTTCTTTTAGCGTCACACTGTACCTCAGCGTATGCTTTGGGCGTCACCCGGTGTCGCCCTTCTCTTTTGACCATGCTTTTCCATGGTCCCTCCTGAACCTTACTTGGGAAGGTGCCATGCGTCCTATTCGACTGGGCCCTTCCTCGATAGACTCGGCTCATTGGTCCCTGCAAGAATAACAATTTTGTCTTACGCGGACTGACATAGTTCATACGTCGGCCGCACACGCTTCTCTCACTCGGCCGTCCTTACCGGGCCTGGTTCTTTCTTCACTCGGAGCTTACCCAGCTATGATATGTTTCATCCCTCGTGACCCTACCGGGGGTTATCCCCCCGACAACTACGCAACATGCGCAGAGCAGGCTGCTCCGGGGCTGGTCCTACCTCTCAACGGCTAATCAAACGCAAAGAGGTACCAACTAATCCAGGCAATACGATTAGAGCGCGATCAACGACTAAGCATCGTCGTCTCCATCGCAGGGCACACGCGAGACAGAACCCTAGCGCTACGGGGGGGGGTCGTCGGGGGATTACCAGGGCTATAGCTAGGTCAGGCGATGGGGGCGAACGAACGAGTCGACAACGGCGGTTTAACTGGTGGTCGCGGTAGCTCCTGGGGCGGCTCCTAGCGTTGGCTCCTTTCCTCCTCTGCAGCAGCGAGCTCCGGCGAAATTCCGGCAAAGTGGTGCTCGCCTTGCTCCAAGGTTGGGTTAGAGAGGTTGCTGGGTGAGAGAGGAGTTGAATGTTGTGCGTTCTGAGGTCAGGGATGACTCTATTTATACTGCGGCGAAGGGGGCATGGCGGTATGGTTCGGGCTCTCCGATGACGTCATCATAGTGTGCTATCGGCATGGCCAAGGGTGTAGGTCGATGTGGTGCTTCAGGGCGATCGTCATGTGCACATTGGCATGGCAAGGCGTGGTCTCAATCGTTCTAGAACGTACATGCTCTGCAGTGGTACCTTCGGCAATCGTCATGACGTACGGTTGTCACGGTGCTCGTGTGGTCAAATGAGCATGTCTGGGCGCTTGCTGGAGTCATGGCGAACGTAATGGCAAAAGGCGTGGGTGAGGCGTGGCATGTGCACGCGGGATTGCTTGGTGCTCTGGCGTGGCGACCGGCATGGTCTATCATCAAATGGGCGAGGCTGAGCTGGCGTCTCAGTGGGCGATCATTGGTCGAGGCGTGCGTAGTAAGAATTGGTGAGGCCAGGTCTACCTCCTAGACATTGTGGACGAGGGCGGCGCTGTCTGTGGCGGCGTGTCCGCGTTGGGGTGGCAAGGTGAGATTAGGTACGATTTTGCATTGGTCATTTGATCGAGTGAGAGGGGCTCTTTCACACGGTCTGGTAGTGAGGAAGTTAAGGGCACGACATGTGAGCTCAATGAGGTCACAAATATGAGCAAAGGATTGATCGAAACAGTTTATAGTTGTTGAGGTTGTACTGTGATCACCAGGTGTTTGATATAATGGCCACAAGAACTAAACCATCACATTTTCCAGTGATTTTTAGTGGGTGTTCTGGTACCAATCTTGGTAGTCTTTGGGTGCAAGGATTTGCTAAGTGGTGAAGGTTTGAGTGGTTTTCCAAAAATGGCTATCTTAATACATAAGATAGATTCTTTGAATTGCCTCTCAAATGGGTTTGAATTTGTTTCTGCAAGGTTGGAAAGCTCCACTAGGTTCAGTGTCACTAGGTCTATCAAGGTGAGAAAAGAAAAGGAAAAGTTTCTGTTTGAGATCACTTTCTAGAGATGCTCAAAGTGAGCTAGTGGTTAACTTTTGCAAAACTGACCATTGGGTCATATGCTTCATATATTGATTTTCTTTTGTTTTGATCTGGTTTGGGAATGACCTAAATGATATGGTTTTGATCTTTAAACCGTTTCTCATCATTTACAACAATCAAACATGGCATTGCAAGCATTCACACACTTTCAATAAGATAGGGTTTTAATTAATAAAAGATTTTGTTAACCCTAATCTTGGTTAATTAGAAAATTGATCCTCATTAATATGTTTGTTACACCATGGCAATCCGCCATCCCGGGAACTGCATAGGTGGGCATTCATATTCACGAGGTATCCTCAGCTCAAACTCTTTCCGCGAGGGAACCCATACTAAGATGCATAAACTTCCAGTTAATCCCTACCCAAAGTCAGGTATTGTGGTTGTACGGTAAAATTGGAATCGTATCGCATCCGAACCCAACCATCAGTTTTTATCAAAGTCAGGGCACAAGCTTCATTCAGTACCATCTTCAACTCATTTTGTTCCATAACACATGTCAAAACATTTCATAATCATTTTCTCTAAGTGTTCCCCTCTTTAGTAATCAAGATTAGTTTAGCACTAGCATCTATTAATGAGGGGTAACTATTTGAGGGGTACTAATCAAGTGTAATTATCTATACCTAGTTCTATGCTCTGGATGGCATTTTTCCTATTTTTCACTAATCACTAATTTATGAACTATTTGAGCAACTTTGCAAAAAGGATGAAAAGATAAAGCTCGTAGGTAAAACTTGGGATTGGTATAATCAAGGTGGTATCATAATAGTATGCATAGTTCTATCTTGCATAATATAGCTTGCATGGTATAGCTTAGCTTGCCTTGGTTGGTACAGTGGTCGTAGTTCTCTTCTTCTTCGTAGAATTATTCCTCCTCGTAGCCCAGGTTGATACTAGCGTCTATACATAAATACGAGGTACAAAATCACCAAACAATACTTAACTACTTCTATTTAGCACACAAGGATTCACACTAGATTATCTAACATCATCTCAATTACTAGAAGAAAGAGGGTGACAAGATTTTATTTATCTAATTTTAGAAAAGTAATTTATACTCATTGAAAAGTTACTTAAGATTTAATATTCTCCAATTAAAATATGGATCATATTGACACATGTCATCACCACATATTTCAATACTTGGGAATGTGATTTAAAGTGGATGGCAACTTAAAAAGTTTTAACATTGCCATTTAATAATATTTAGGTGACTAGGAATGATTATAAAGCCATTCTTTAATTTTGGTCCAGGACTACTGCATGTAAAATTATATATTTTTATGTACTCAGATAGACCATGGCCAATGTGATTTTTGAGAGTTGGAATCGACTCAAAAGAATTTATGGTTGATTTTGTAAAAATGTTTGAAGTTGTAAAAGCTACTGTTTTTTTTATTTTTACTCTAGGTGATTTAAAATTTCAAACTATTTGAATCCAACAGTAGTGTTTAGGGATTTTCATATACTTTCTATCAAAATTGGATTCATTCATTTTGGTTTAGTGAATATTCCTGAATTGAATTTCAAAGTCACCTACAATATAAGGTTTTGAAATAAAAGGAAAAACTAAGTTTGAATTACTAGGAAGCGCACGTGAATGCTAATGGGATGGCCCAACTACACAGTGCACACGCGGTGGGCTGCACCGGGGTTGGTCCCACACGTCAGCAACTGATCTAACATGAAGCGGTATCCTTCAATCTGGACTGCATGATTAGATCACGATCGACGGCTTCCCATCGTCATCTACATCGGACAATGCACGCGAGATTCTAAGCCTAGCTCTACGGTGGGGGTCATAGGGGGCTTACCAGGGCTCCAGGTAGGTCCAGCGAGGTGGGAAAACGAGCTTGTCGACGACGGCGGTTCGAACGATGGTCACGACGGCTCCTAGGGCGGCTGCTAGCGACGACTCCCTTCCATCACTGAAGCGGCGTGCTCTGGTGAAATTCCGGCGGTGTGGTGCTCGCCTTGCTCCGGGGACGGGTCAGAGAGGTTTCTGGGTGAGAGGGGAGTGGAATGGTGTGGGTTTTGAGGCAGGGGAGGGGTCTATTTATACCCCGTAAAGGGAGCAGGACGACATGGGTCGGGCATGTCGGCGACGTCGTTACAGGAAGCTCGGCATGGCTGAGGGCGTAGGTCAACGCAGGGCTTCATGGCGGTCGTCATGTGTAACTCCCCAAAAATAGTAATGAGGATCATTCCCAAATTAATCAAGACTAGGGTTAACAAAAGCTTTTATTAATTAAATTCAAATCTGTATACTTATGTGTATGAATGATTGCAATGTCATGTTTGATTGTTGTAAATGATGAGAAATGGTTTAAAGATCAAAACCATATCATCTAGGTCACTACCAAATCAAATCAAAATAAAATAAAATGAAAATATGAAGCATAAGACCTAATGGTCATTTTTGCCAAAGTTAACCACTAGCTCACTTTGAGCATCTCTAGCAACTAATCTCAAACAGAAACTTTCCCATTTCTTTTCTCCCCTTGCTAGACCTAGTGACATTGAACCCAATGAAGCTTTATAACCTTGCAGAAACTTTTTCAAACTATTTTGAGAGGCAATTCAATTTGAATCTATATTATGTATCAATATAGCCATTTTTGGAAAACCACTCAAACCTTCACCACTTGGAAAACCATTGCACCCAGAGACTACCAATATTAGTATCAGATCACTCACCAAAAATCATTGAATTTGGTGATTATTTAGATCATGCGGCCATTTGATCGAACAGTTGGTGATCACAGTACAACTACCAACTATCTACAATTTGTGATCAATGAATTGCTCACAATTATACCCCAAATCTTTGCCCTAGATCACCCACGATCACCCCCAGTACCCAGTCGTGCAATTGAGCCACTCTTCTTCACTATCTTGATCAAGGCCAATGGTACCCGAGCTCACCATGTCACTCGGACATGGACATCACGCCTCAGGCCGCGCCTCACTCGCTCCCAATGTCTAGCTAGTAGTCGCGACCTCACCGCCCCTCTCAGTCCACCCCTCTAACAACGGCGAGACGTGGAGACACTAGAACGTCCACGCCCATTTAAGACACGGACATGCCGAGAGAACAACGGAGCGCTGCATCCGCCTCGCGCATACACGCCGTGACTCGACCTCTCCGCCCGTACTCGCAACCGTGGCGTCACCAGCCACCGCCTAGACATGCCCATTTGTCACCGCGCGACCCCTTGACCACCGTACTCGCTGACGAACACCACCGTGTAGGGTTTGCAGCATAGAAAACAAAAAAATTCCTACGATGGGAACTATGTACCAATATCTATCTACTATATACAAACAATGGGCGGATGTATATCCATAGAGAACATACCCTTGAAGACCGACAAACCTTAACGAGTTAAACTCGTGGTTGATGTAGACGATCTCTTGCCGATCTCAAGATCGAGAGGAAGTTCTAGCACCGCAAAACAGTAGCGCATCCGTGCTCGCACACACATAGAAGACACCGAGCAACCTCCGCCTCCTTGCTCCAGCAATGCAGTGGAATCACAACCCTTTCTTTCCGAATATCTACCGGGAACATGTATCTCACTAGTCCGAGACCATGGGAATAAATTCTAGAAGGGGAGAGAGATCCTTCACGAGGAGGTGTTCTTTGAGAGGATGAGAGGGGGGCCTTTTATAGGAGAGAGGGGGGGGACCCAAGGGGCATGGTGCCCAGCCATGGGGCTGCCGCCACCTCTTCCTCATTCATGTGGGTGGACACTCCACTCACTCAAATGGCTTTCAATTTCCTCCACTCAAAAACCCACTCAAATTCCCATTAAATTTCCACCAAATTTAATGCAAACTCTCATTAAATAAAACTCCTTTTATTTATTAAGAGTTTTGTCAATTAATTTAATGACCAACATTCACATATAACCCCTTGCTAGTATTTCATTTCACATGCAGAAACACTTTCTGCAATTTCACCCGAAAACCTGTTTCGGTATCTAGTGAAATAAATTCCTGCGCTTGTTATTCTTTTCGGCATGAAACTTTTGCTCCAATTGGATGTCAGTGTCCCTTAAGTGCGCCACCCTACGGTTCGTGAATAATGTGGACATGATCGAGACCCTTCTCCGATAAATAATCAGAAGCGGGACCTGGAGATCCATACTGACTCCCACACATTCAACGATGACTTTCCTGTGATCGTCGGAACCTTTTATGCTAGTATCTTAATACCTTTGTTTCACGATATAGTACATTTCCAAGATTCGATCATCGGTATCTCCATACCTAGTTTGATCTCGTTACTAACATGCACTCTTTTCTTGTTCCCGTGATATAACATTCTAGTGATCAAATCACTTGCTTGCAAGCTAATCAATGTGATATCACCGAGAGGGCCCAGAGTATATCTATCCGTCATCGGGATGAAAAAATTCCACTCTCGATCCATGAGCCTCAACATAACACTTTAGTAGTTCTAAAGCCATCTTTATAATCACCTAGTTACGGTGTGACATTTGATGTCATCAAGAAACTCTTCCGGTGTTAGTGATTGACATGATCTCATGGTCTAAGGATTAGGATCACTTCGTAAGTTGTTATAGCAATATAAACTCAATGACTTTGATCGTAATGCTATACTTCAGATGAATGTTCATCACACCATTACATTAATGTTGTGACCTTGTTATTAACAACATCCAATGTCCATGATTAGAAAACCTTTGATTATCTTGTTAATCAACAAGCTAGTTTATAAGAGAGGCATAACTAGGAACTTCCTTTTTGTTTATTAAACACACATGTATTAACGTTTCCGTATTAATACAATTACAGCATGCAAAATAAACATTTATCATAAATAAGGAATATGGTAATAACCACTTTATTATTGCCTCCCGGGCATATTCCCTTCAGTCTCCCACTTGCACTAGAGACAATAATCTAGTTTAGAAAACTTTGCGTATTGAACACCTATGGATTTTTGGTGTTCCATATACGCAATTGCAAGTGGTTAACATAATCTACGGATCTGACGCTTTCAGGTCCATGTGTATTTACATGTCTTTGCGTCTCCACACATCACTCATTCTCCAATGAGATGGCATTGTATAAATTTGGTCTTTTGGTGAGACCTTTAGTTCCTTGGGGTTAAATCATGTCGATACTATTGTCGTACAATATATCTTTAGTGTTAGCCCGTTGCGAACCACACCTTAGTTTGATAACAAACTACTTGACACAAATTCCCTCCTTTGCTGCTACTATAGCAGTCATATACTTAGCCTTTTGTTGTAGTATCCGTCACAATGTCTTAACTTTGGAATTCATCCAAATCCATCATGGAAACTTTCTTTCCATTTCATTGTGCCACCCATAGTTTAAATTGAGATAAACTTAATTTGTATCTTGTGACAAAGCTAGTATCAATGTAACGCTTTACAGTGAAATATTTTTAATTGTTTGTGACCTCTACACAAATATATTCTTAGTCCTTCCAAAAGATCATAAGAATATCCTCACTATCGTCCAATGATCATTTTATGATTCATTATGGTATATGCTCATAACACTTAGAACATAGGACATATCTGGATGTGTACATATCATGGTATGATTGATCAAAACATCCTTGTGATTTCACTCGTCAAGTGTCAAAGCACTTGAATCTTGTTTCACTTATCAAGTGTCGATACACTTGAATCTTGATTCAATTCCTTTCCATGCGACAAGAACCGTTTCTTTTCCGTTTCTATATTGAACTCCTTCAATATCTCATATATGTACGTTTGGCACAACCATATTAGGGTCATAGTCTATCCACTATAGACATTCATGCTAAATATTCGCGTTTTGCCTAAGTCTTTCATCAAAATGAAATTCTTAACCTTTGTCAATAAAACATACGTCATTTATAATCAACAAGATGTCCTCCACATAATGTATTAGAAATATGTCTCAGCACTCCCACTTAATTTCTTGCAAATGCAAGCATCTTCATCGTATCCTGATGAAAACTCCTTTTCATCACGGTGAAGATTCCAACTCCGTGATGCTTACTTCAACCATTGAAGTTTGCATGCCCCTTTTTAGCATCCTTTGAATTAACAAAAACCCTTTGGACCATGTCATGCACACGTCCTAGGTAACCATTCTATTAGAAGAACTTTGTTTTGTTTATTCTTCTACCATATACCAAATTATATGTAGTGGTTGCTACATTAATCTTGTCATAGTCAACTCCTTGAACATTGTCATAAAATACTTTACGACATGTCGACTATTTCATAGATGTGAAACATCTATGTCTATTTCTTTATAGATCCAAATACGACCGATAGGTTTTTACACCTTTCAGGAGGGTCTTCCAATTTCAAAACTTGATTTCTCGTGTATGGAATTATCATAGATTTTATGGCTTCAATCCATTTGACGGAGTGAGGGAGCATCATTGCTTCTTTGCATGTAGTTGGTTCATCATTGTCAAACAATAATGATTTACTCTCAAATCTCAACATTTGATTGTTTATCCGACCAACTTGGTTCAATAGGAACTTAGACCTCCGTGACCGCAACCTTTGAGGCACGTTAGCCATGAGCATTCTGGCTGCCTCTGGAACATTTTCTGGTGCTGCGCAACTCATCACATATAGCTAAGGTTCATTAGACTTATTAAAGTTCTATTGTCCTCCCACTTAACCTTTTATGAAAAACTTCTTTTTCAAGAAACTTCACGTTTCAAGCGATAAACCCTTTTGTTCTCGGTGTTATGGAGGAATAACCAATTGTTATTCAAAATAACCTACCAAGACATGCTGATCCGACTTCGGTTGTAAACATCTTACTTATGTTTAGAATACCAAAATTTAAGAAATGACAACTTGGGTTTTACCCCAAACCATAACTTTCATGGTGTCATTTCAACGGATCAAGATGGAGCTCTTTTCAGTGTAAAAGCGGTAGCCTCTAAAGCATTAATCTTTTTAAAACATAATGGCAGTTTTATAAATAACACCTTTGATCCAACCATGTAACACAAGGTTTCATTACAAATCTCAAACACTCCATACTCCTATGGTGTTTCGGGAGATGTAAATCTAGGTGTTTTGCTAAACTTGTAACTCAAATAAATCCCTTTATGATAAATCATAATTCATTTATTTTTCTTGTTACACTTGTAACTCAAATAAATCCCTTTATGATAAAATCATAAAACATTTATTTTCTTGTTACAATGATTTTCCACTTCATCTTGAAAGTCTTTGAAACGTTTTTCAAATATTTCATACTTCTTTCTCATTAAGTGAATATTCACTCAAATTTCCGGGGAAAGCATATGAAGTTGAAGTCCATCGCTTACGACTACACATAATGGACTACATACATCGATATGTATAAATTCCAATAATTTAGTCGTTCGTTCTTCTTTGGCCTTTGAACGAAGATTTAATTATCCCGAGGAAAGTATCACAAGCGTCACTTGATCAAATCAAAGACTCCAAAAATCCATGAATATGGAGTTTCTTCATGTTTTCTTTCCAATATAATTTAAATGGAAAGGTCACTTTGTAAGTGATCTTTCAATCATTTGTCTTGCGACATTTTAGCATTAGTTTTTATACATGTGATTTCTCCAACTAGATTTGTAAATCATCCATCTTATATGGAATACGGTAATTATTTGAACAACCTTTGTTCTCATAATACCTGATTTAAATAACAATTATTAAAACAAATCTTGATGTCAAGCTTTGATGTCAACGAGAAATACAAACAATGGTTTGTTTGTTTTTGATGAACATCATCACATATTCTCTTGCTAGTTACTTAGGCCATTGTGGTTCATGAATTGCGTCTTTCCGTATGAAATTTCATACCAACCAATTCGGTATCCAATACCCAAGAACCACATTGTTTAACAAGCAAATAATACAACCATAACATGTATATCATCTATATACCTAAACTGGATATTTCCAGTCTTCTATTTTCTGCCAAATATATTTTATAGATTCTCTTTCAGCATTTCCTTTTTCCTTTTTAAAAGAATATATCAACATCAAAAGTGGCGCCATATGCATGACACATAGTCCAAAGCGTGTACATTCAAATAATAATACCTTTGGACTTGCACTTTCAAGTAGATCACCATCATCAAAATGATCGGCATTCTTTCAAAAATCCATACTTAGTAATCTTTTAGTGTAGTAAACACTTTACATACATCTTCTATTCATCCTTATCATGACGACTTTCATGATCAAGCTAATGTAGCTTATAAAGGCGAATCGTGAGTATAACATTACTTTACAAAACCATTTTGTGTGATTAGGATGTCTAGCATCTCCAACCTTTGTAAATTCTCATCCAATATGAGAACATACATTATACTCTATCATATTGCAACCAAAACATTGTTTCAGATATCATTATATCTGTCAGACATGATGGTTTCTGAAACAATTCTTTCAGCTCCTAGATAAACTTGATATTAAAACAATCAAGAATCATGAAGGCAAACATGATACTTAAGATACTAACACTGGAATTGTTACTCTCGATTTAATACTAATTATTAAACTTCACGGAGTAAACAGAGTTTTCTAAAAGTTTGCAATAGTACTTTAAACTTTGATTGACACTCAACACAATACGATACTAGTTCATAAAGTAAATATCCAGAATTCTATAGTTCTATTATCTCAATTACATCTATGCATAAGGTGGTGAACGAATGCCAATGACTACAACAAATTATGCAAATTCACTTTGATTTAATTTATGATAAATTGAGTTCTACTAATCCAAATTAGAAATGAACTCCCACTCAAAAACTACATCCCTCGTGTCTTTTTGGTGATTACATGAACCAAATCCACTACACCAAGTCCGATCATCACGTGAGTCGGTGTAGCTTCAAAGGCGAGCATCAAATGGGCATCATATCTTCCATATGACTCATGCTTAACCTTTCGGTCCGTGTTCCGAGGCCATGTCTGTACATGCTAGGCTCGCCAAGTAAGAACCTTAGTATTCGCGTGTGTAACTGTCTTACACCCGAGATATGCTCGTGGATTCAAGTACACCCGATCATCACGTGATGTCTTGAAGCGACGAAACATTGTCGGTGCATACTTAAGGATGAACACATTTTATCTTGATATCTAAATGAGGGATCATCTTATTATGCTAATAAAACACCAAACAAGCAATATAAGATGCAATCAAAACATCACATGTTTGTAAGTGAAATGATATGGTTCCCGCATATGATCTCCATCATGTGCACCGTGGTATGATCACTATCATACCTCTATGTGTAAGGCCAAGGTCTATGGAACTTACACGTTATATGTGTTGTAAGAGTATCGACTTATACTTCTACTTACAACATCACCATATCACAACACTAGCCCAGCAACAATCTAAACTAGACGCCTCTAATTTATCCATTGCAAGTTTTACGTGGCTTAGGGCTTTCGAAGATAGAACCGTTCTTACCTACGAACATGAACCACAACAAGGATAAGAAAATTGTTGACAACTCGTTGTAAATTAGATATTGACTATAGTAGGAGAGACAGACACCCGCTAGCCACTTATGCAAAACTAGTTGCATGTCAAGCGTGGAACAGGTCTCATGTGCGAGGACATGTAAAGTTTGTCCGGGCCGCTTCATCCCACTATGCCACCAATATCCAAAGTACAACTAAGAAGCAATAAAATGATCATCAT
Organism: Avena sativa; assembly: GCA_916181665.1. Lineage (NCBI taxonomy): Eukaryota > Viridiplantae > Streptophyta > Magnoliopsida > Poales > Poaceae > Avena > Avena sativa. The sequence goes on along the minus strand of OV702284.1, from coordinate 175,496,229 downwards.
CGTCCACATACTCATATGTGTACTACCCGTGCAAAGCATCTACGCATAGATCCGGCTCTGATACCACTGTAGGGTTCGCAGCATAGAAAACAAAAAATTTCCTACGATTGGAACTATGTACCAAGATCTATCTACTAGATACAAACAACGGGGGGATGTATATCTGTAGAGAACATACCCTTGAAGACCGACAAAGCTTAACGAGTTAAACTCGTGGTTGATGTAGACGATCTCTTGTCGATCTCAAGATCGAGAAGAAGTCCTAGCGCCGCAAAACAGCAGCGCATCCGTGCTCGCACACACGTACAAGACACCGAGCAACCTCCGCCTCCTCGCTCCAGCGATGCCGCGGAAGCACAACCCTTTCTTGCCGAATAGCCACCGGGAACATGTATCTCGCTAGTCCGAGAGCATTGGAATAAATTTTAGAGGGGGAGAGAGATCCTTCACGAGGAGGTGTTCTTTGAGAGGATGAGAGGGGGGCCTTTTATAGGAGAGAGGGGGGGCACCCAAGGGGCATGGCACACAGACATGGGGGTGCCCCCACCTCTTCCTCATTCATGTGGGTGGACACTCAACTCACTCAAATGGCTTTCAATTTCCTCCACTCAAAAAACCCACTCAAATTCCCATTAAATTCCACCAAATTTAATGCAAACTCTCATTAAATAAAACTCCTTTTATTTATTCACAATTTTGTCAATTACTTTAATGACAAACACTCACATATAACCCCTTGCTAGTATTTCATTTCACATGAAGAAACACTTTCTGCAATTTCACCCGAAAACCTGTTTCGGTATCTAGTGAAATAAAGTCCTGCGCTTGTTATTCTTTTCGGCATGAAACTTTTGCTCCAATTGGATGTCAGTGTCCCTTAAGTGTGCCACCCTACGTTTCGCGAATAATGCGGACATGATCGAGACCCTTCTCCAATCAATAATCAGAAGCGGGACCTGGAGATCCATACTGACTCCCACACATTCAACGATGACTTTCTTGTGATCGTCGGAACCTTTTACGCTCGTATCTTAATCCCTTTGTTTCACGATATATTACATTTCCAAGATTCAATCATCGGTATCTCCATACCTAGTTTGATCTCGTTACTGACATGCACTCTTTTCTCGTTCCCGTGATATAACATTCTAGTGATCAAATCACTTGGTTGCAAGCTAATCAATGTGATATCACAAAGAGGGCCAAGAGTATATCTATCCGTCATTGGGATGAACAAATTCCACTCTCGATCCATGAGCCTCAACATAACACTTTAGTAGTTCTGAAGCCATCTTTATAATCACCCAGTTATGGTGTGATGTTTGATGTCATCAAGAAACTCTTCCGGTGTTAGTGATTGGCATGATCTCATGGTCTAAGGATTAGGATCACTTCGTAAGTTGTTATAGCAATATAAACTCAATGACTTTGATCGTAATGCTATACTTCGGATGAATGTTCATCACACCATTCCATTAATGTTGTGACCTCGTTATTAAAAACATCCAATGTCCATGATCAGAAAACCTTTGATCATCTTGTTAATCAACGAGCTATTTTATAAGAGAGGCATAACTAGGAACTTCCTTTTTGTTTATTAAACACACATGTATTAACGTTTCCGTATTAATACAATTATAGCATGAAAAATAAACATTTATCATAAATAAGGAATACGATAATAACCACTTTATTATTGCCTCTCGGGCATATTCCCTTCACACCGTACCCACATAGAACGCCGACGTCGCCCGACCGACTGAGACCGCCCCTTGTCAAGCCACCACTCGCATGACGATCGCCACACCCAACATCGTCGACCCATGCCCTTCGACATGCCTAGCTCGCCCTGTAGCAACGTCTCCGAGGAGCCCTTGCCATGCCACACTGCCTCACCCACGGGAATATAAATAGACCCCTTCCCCAGCCTCAATCTTCACACCATTCCACTCCTCTCTCACTCAGAAACACCCCTAACATGTTCCTGGAGCAAGGCGAGCACCCAGTCATCGTAATTTGATCGGAGTCGGCCGCTGCCGTGAGGGATAGGGTACGTCGATTGGAGCCACCCCAGGAGCTGTTGTGCCCACCATTCGACTCGTCATCGTCGACAAGCTCATTCGCTTGCACCGCCAACCCTAGCTAGAGCCCTGGTAAGCCCCTAGCTTCCTCACTGCACCGCTAGGTTAAGATCTTACCGGAGCCTCACGACGTAGATGATGAACCTCGACCGTAGATCGTGTTGTAATCGTAGGGACAGCTGATGACCCACAAGTATAGGGGGTATATCGTAGTACTTTTGATAAAGAGGAGTGTCGATCCCAACGAGGAGCAGAAGGGGCTGAACAGTGGTATGGAGCAGGAAATCCCTGTGAATACTTAGCAAGCGGATTTTTAGTGGTTTTCTGACAAGGCAACAAAACAAAGAACAAGTAACAGAAGTAACGAACAAACATAGCAAGTGGCCCAATCCTTTCTTAGCAAAGTACAAGCTGGTGGAAATACTTATAAGGACCAAACGTTCTCGAGGACACATGGGAATTCTGTCAAGTGCTTTCGCTTCAAATAGCTAAGTACTCTTCTCTGGTGTTCATAAGTGTTGTGTGGGGGAACATGTGCTAACATACCACCCTTCCTAGGACTAATACATACTTGTGATTAAACCCCCTACAAACATCCGTAACTACAGGAAAGTAATTAAGATATAAATCTAACCATAGCCTTAAATTCTGAGATCCTACACTCCCTTCTGCAACGGTGTCCTAACGGCGGTTCAGGTTTCTGTCACTCCGGCAACCCCACGATTAGTAGCCAAATACACAATACATCCCCCTAGGCCCATAAATGGTGAAGTGTCATGTAGTCGATGTTCACTAGACACCACTAGAAGAATAGCACCACAACTTAAATACTAAACCATTGAATAATGACTCATCCCAGATTCAATACTAACAACATGACTTCTCCCATGTCCTCAAGAACTAAACGAACTACTCACAAGACATCATATGGATCAAGATCAAAGATGATATGGTAATGGATAACAATCTGAACATAAACAATAATCCAATGGTTCTACTCACAAGCATCAACTACAATCGTAATCAACACCGGGAAAGTTTCCCCTAACAAACTAAAGCAATATCCAACACAATTGTTACAGCGGAACAAAGTGATGGTGCTGGTGGAGATGATGGTCTGGATCATGATGATGATAATCCCGATGAAGCCTAGCTTGATGATGGTGTTGATGGCGACGGTCTGCCCTCTCCGGGAACGAATTCCCCCGGCAGAAATTTGTCTGCCAGATAGATCTTTCTCTCTCGGTGTTTTCTGCCCCGCAGAGGCGACGGAAATCTATCTGTGGTCGCTCGCCTGGTGTTAGGGTTCCGTAGGGAATATATAGGCGAATGGGCGGTGTCGGAGGCCGAACAGGTGGGCCAAACCCACCCTAGGCGCGGGGTCAAGTGGGCCCGCGCCTAGGGGGTGTGGGCCCCCTGAGGCCCCCCTTCGCTCCTCCTTCTGGCTTCCTTCGTCTTTCGGTAAAATAATATGTTTTCATATTTTTCTGGTATTTTTCAGATCTTCGCGAAATTGCACCGAAACGTCGTCTTTTCCATTAGAATCCAGACTCCGGCAGTCCATCCTCTAGGAATCATCCAACATGCATAAACAGATGAAAATCCATAAGTAATACCTCATAATAAGAAATATATCAATGAATAGAGGTAAATTATGATATATAAAGGTGATCAAAATTGGGCGTATCACCAGCATTAGTCGATACCGCTTTGTTTAGAAACACTCGCTAACGCGTGGGACCAGCCTGAGTTAGCCCGCTGTGCGCCTTGTATAGTTGGGCCAGCCCAGTAGTATTTCCCGAGTGAGCCCAGTAATTCAAATCTAGTCTTTTTCTTTTTATTCAAAAACCTTTTCTATACTGAACTTTAAAAATCAATTCAAAGAGATTCACTACACCAAATTGAATGAATCCAATTTTGTTTGAAAGTTGATGAAAATCTCTAATCACTCCCGTTGAATTCAAACAGTTTGAAACTATGGATCACCCTTAGTAAAAATCACAAGCCAGTAGCTTTTACAACTTCAAACATTTTTCTAAAATCAACCATAGGTGATTTTGAGTTGATTCCAACTCTCAAAAATCACATTTGTCAAGACCTTTCTGAATATGTAAAAATCTACATACTTACATACAGTAGTCCTGGACCAAAACTAAAAGAATGACTTTCTAGTCATTTTTAGCCACTTAAATCTTATTAAATAATAGTGTTAAACTTTATAAATTAGGCCAACCAATTTAAATCACATTCCCAAGTATTAGAGTATGTGGTAATGACATGTGTCAATATGATCCCATATTTTTAATTTGGAGAATATTAAATCCTAAGCAACCATTCAATGAGTAGAAATTACTTTCCTAAAAATAAGATAAATAAAATCTTATCACCCTTTCTTGTACTGATAGAGATGATGCTAGATAATCTAGTGTGACCCTTGTGTGATAAATAGAAGTAGTTAAGTATTGAATGGTGATTGTGTACCTCGTATTTATTTATAGACGCTAGTATCAACCCGGGCTACAATGAGGAGGAATTCTACGAAGACGAGGAAGAGAACTTCGACCACCTTACCAATCAAGGCAAGCTATGCTAAACCATGCAAGCTATACTGAGCATGCTAGACTGTGCAAGCCTTATTATACATACCTTTGTGATAGCCCTTTTTACTATACCAAATCCCAGTTTTATTTGCAAGTTTTACTTTTCACGAAGCTGTTCAGTAGTTAATAAATTGGATGATTAGTGTAAAAGGAGGAAAGAGTCCTCAATAGATTTTAACTGGATGAAGATAGATATACCAGCTTAGTACACTACAACTAGTGCCACATACCCACATTTGATAGAGGCTAGTGCTAAAATAAACCTGATCATCAGATGGGAACAAATGATTATGAAAACCTTGGAATGATGAGTCATTCTATTGAAATGATTTGACATGTATTATGGACACAATGACTTGAAGATGATGGTTAATGAAGTATGTGACTTGCCTTTGATAAAAACTGATGGTTGGGTTTGGATGCGATACCATTCCAACATTTACCGTACAACCACAATACCCGAATTTCGGTAGGGCTTGACTGGAAGTTTATATGTCTTAGTATGGGTTCCCTCGCAGAATGAGGTGAGCTGAGGCTACCTTGTGAATGTGACTGTCCACCTATGCAGTCCCCAAGATGATAGATGGTCATGGTTGGGAGACCAAACTCATAGGGGAAGTGCCTATACTAGGTTGTGTAATTGAAAGGTTAGGTTGATTATCCGCACTAAGTATGATGATTCAGGATTGTTCCTGATGGATATATCGAATGTTGTGGTTAAAGTGTACCACCTCTGTAGAGTGTCAAACTATTCGAATAGCCGCGTCCGCGATTATTGATAGTTGGATGGCCATACTGTTCTGTTGTCAGATATTTTCCAAAATGACCCGTGACTTGAAATATGAATTTGACTTGACCCCACAAGTTGTGGAGATTAAGTTAGGTTCCCACCTAAGTAACCTAGACAACTAAAGTTAGACTTTATTTACTAGATACTGGTTGAAATAAAATTGGCTTGTGGCAAACAAACCTAGAGCTTATGAATCCTATAGAATGGCCTTTTTGCTTTATTGGAAGTTTACGAGTACTTCAAAGTACTCATGGCTTTGTCCCTGGCTATTCCCATGGACAGACTATGAAGGAGACTATGAGGATGATGGACATCAGGACGCTTACGATAACTAGGATCATCTCCCATCATTAGCATTGCCTATGACCCTGAAGATGGAGCCCCGGCCACGCTACCTTTATTATTATTCCGCTTCTTTGATTATAATCAGACTTGATCATGAGATCAAATATTTGTAAGACTATTATGGTTTGTAATGGATGATGAACTATGGTACCAATCTATTATGTCTCGCAAAAATGGTAATCATGGGATTGCGATGTACGGCATAACAGGCACCGGGGATTAAAAACTGGGTGTTGACATCATGCGCATAGTGACACGGTGAGGCGCGGTCTCTATTGGTCGGGGGCGTCCATGCTCTGCACCTGTACCGCGGGCATTTGTCATGACGTACGATGGTCATGGAGCACGCGGGGTCAAACAGACATGTCTGGGGGATTGCAGGCGTAGCAGCAAATTCATTGACGCAAGGGAAGAGCGAGGCGCGACGTGGTTGCACAAGGCGGCTCGGCGCTCTACATGATCGAGAGTTAAATGGGCGCGGCTGCGCTGGCGTCTACATGGGATGTCATTGGTCGAGCCGTACATAGGAAGTGTCGGTGAGGTCACGGCTACGTCCTAGACATCGTGGGTGAGGGTGGTGCGGCGTGTAGCAGTGTGTTCTATCTGGGTGGCATGGGTGAGCTCGGGTACGAATTGCACTGGTCAAAACAGCGAATGAGAGAGCCTCAATTGCACGGGCTGGTACTAGGGTGAGTAAGGGCGAGTAGTGGAGGCTTGGTCGAGTACAAATATGATCACAAGATTGATAAAAACAGTGAATAGTTGGTAAACTTGTACTGTGCTCACTAAGTTTTTGATTAAATGGCCGCATGAACTAAATCTTTTAATTTTCAAATTTTGTTTGGTGTGTGTTGGTCAAAAGCTTGGTAGTCTCTGGCTACCAGGGTTTGCCAAGTGATGAAGGTTTTGAGGGTTTTCCAAAAATGACTATCTTGATGCATAAGATAGATTCAATTTTGAAATGTCCTTCAAATGAATTTGAATTTCTTTCTGTAAGTTTTGAGAAGCTCCCTAGTGTTCATTGTAACTTGGTCTAGCAAGGGGAGAAAAGAAATGGAATTGTTTCTGTTTGAAATCATTTGCTACAGATGCTCAAAGTGAGCTAAGTGTTAACCATTAGGTCATATGCTCTATATTTTGATTTTCTTTTGTTTTGATATGGTTGGGATTTGACCTAGATAATATGGTTTTGATCTTTAAACCAAACCTCATCATTTACAACAAAAAAACATGGCATTTTCAGGCATTCACCAACATTCATAACACACATGCATTAATATAGTATTTAATATTAAAAGCTTTTGTTAACCCTAATTTTGGTTGATTTGGAATTGATATATCCATTAATATTTTTGAGATGTTACAAACCTGTCCCCCTTAAATAGAATCTCATCCCGTGATTCAGGAAAAACTAGGAACTAAAGATATTGGGAAACTTGGTACTCATGTAATCTTCTCGTTCCCAGGTGGCTTCTTCTTCATTATGGTTGCTCCACTGAATTTTGAGAAACTTGATACTCCTGGTTCGGGTGGTTCTGAAGGCTTCTTCCAAAATACGAATGGGTACTTCACGATAAGTTAGATCCTGGTTGATATCCACGGCTCTATGATCGATGTTCTTGAAAACTTTGGTCTTCTCTGGAACTTCTAAGAATTTCCGAAGTAATGAGATATGAAACACAACATGAACGGCTGACATCTCTTCGGGCAGTTCTATCTGATAAGATACTTCTCCTCGGCGACTTAAAATCTGGAAAGGTCCGATATATCTGGGTGCCAGCTTCCCTTTGAGTTGAAAACGCTGCATTCCTTTCAAGGGGGATACTTTGAGATACACAAAGTCTTCGATATTGATGGACAGGTCTCGATGTCTCTTATCAGCATAACTCTTCTGTCTGGATTGAGCGGTCTTGAGGTGCTCACGGATCTTGTGAACCTTCTCTTAGGCTTCACATAGGATGTATGGTCCGAATATCTGACTCTCTCCTACTTGCGACCAATTCATGGGGGTACGGCACTTCCTTCCATACAAAAACTCAAATGGGGCCATTTGCAAACTGGCCTCATAACTGATGTTGTATGATAATTCTGCGAAAGGCATACAGTCTTCCCATTTAGATCCATATTCCAATACACAGGCTCTCAGCATATCTTCTACTATCTGGTTTACTCTTTTCGTTTGTCCATCGGTCTGCAGGTGATAAGCTGTGCTGAAGTTCAGTTTGGTTCCTAATTCTTCCTGGACTTTCTTCCAAAATCTTGAGGTAAACTGGGTTCCTCGATCTGACACAATTGTCTTAGGGGTTCCATGCAAAATGACTATTCTAGCAATATACAACTTTGCCAGCTTCGAGATTTGATAAGTGGTCTTGACAGGTATGAAATGAGCTACTTTGGAAAGTCTATCCACTATGACCCAAATAGAATCATTTCCTCTACTAGATGTAGGCAAACCGGTGATGAAATCCATTCCAACTGAATCCCATTTCCATCTTGGAATTTGCAAAGGCTGCAAAAGTCACGCGGGTCGCTAGTGTTCCGCCTTGACTCTCTGACAGATATCACACTTGGCGATATAGCTTCCGACTTCTCTCTTCATTATGTGCCACCAAAATTGTTCCTTCAAATCATGATGCATCTTCATTCCTCCCGGATGAATAGAATAAAGAGTATCATGGGCTTCTTTCAAAATGACTTGCTTCAACTCTGAATCTGCTGGCACACAGATGCGTCCCTTATACCATAGAACTCCTTCTTCATCTTTTGTGAATCCGGGTACTTTCCTGTATCGATACGATGCTTAATTCCGTCGATACCGGCATTTCCTTTCTAAGCTTCCTTCATATGACTGATCAAATTGGGTTGAAGTTCAATACTTCCTAGGAATCCTTTGCTAACTAGCTCCATTCTAAAATTCTCCAAATACTCATGCAAAATTGGTTGTTCTTCTTTAATCATGGTGTTTAATCTGCACGGCAGTCTACTTAGAGCATCCGCTACCACATTGGGTGGTTGTGAATGTCAAGGTCATAATCCTTGATTAACTCTATCCATCTCCCTTTTCTCATATTCAGCTCCTTCTGGGTGAAAACATACTTCAAACCCTTGTGATCTAAATAAATCTCACAGCGGTTACCCATGAGGTAATGGCACCATGTCTTCAAGGTTAAAACTACTGCGGCTAACTCTAGGTCATGGGTTGGGTAATTCTTCTCATGTTGCTTCAGTTGTCTGAACAGATATGATATTACTTTGCCTTCCTGCATTAACACACATCATCCGAGACCAATCTTGGATGCATCACAATATACGTCAAATGGCTTCGTGATATCCGGCATGATCAAAATTGGGGCTGAAATCAATCTCTTATTGAGATCTTGAAAACTTGCTTCACATTTGTCTGTCCATTCTAACGTCTTGTCTTTCTTTAACAGCTGGGTCATCGGCCTTGCGATGCTTGAAAATCCTTCAAAAAACTTGTGGTAATATCCCGCTAATCCAAGGAATTCGCGAACTTTGGTTTGAGTGGTTGGGGCTTTCCATTCTTCAACATCCTTAATCTTGGCAGGGTCGACGGCAACTCCTCCTGTCGATAAGATATGTCCTAGGAATCCTACTTCCTTTAATCAGAACTCATGTTTGCTGAACTTGGCATATAACTGATGCTCTCTAAGGGTTCCAAGGATGGTTCTTAGGTGTTGCTCATGTTACTTTTATGACTTGGAATAGATTAGAATGTCATCGATAAAAACAACGAAAAACTTATCCAAGTTCATAAAAATATTATTCATGAAATAAGAGGGGGCATTGGTTAATCCAAATGACATGACATTGTACTCATAAAATCCATATCGGGTAGTGAAAGCAGGCTTTGGGATATCCGTTGCACGGATCTTCAGTTGATGATAACCAGTTCTAAGATCAATCTTGGAAAACATCATATTTCTTATCCACAAACAAAATAGGGAATATCCATGGCGATGCACTTGGTTGTATCAGATTTTCCTCAACATGTCATCAAGTTGCTTCTTGAGCTCCACTAATTTAGCTGGGTTCATACTATAAGGTCTCTGAGCTATGGGTCCAAATCCAGGAATTAGTTCAATGATAAACTCGATATCTCGATCTAGGGGCATACAGGGTAATTCATCTAGGAACACATCGGGGTATTCATAGACTACTCTGACTTGGTCTAGGGTTGGTTGGACTAAACTCTTGTTGCACTTGAATTGATGGGGCAGCGTCTCAGACACATGCTCTACTGATACTCCGGTGCTACTGGTCATGGTTATGGCTTTCTATTCCTTGATGTTTCGACATCCAATCAATTCCTAGTACTACTTCCAAACCTTTTGTTCCAAGTAATATCAAATTTGCGTAAAAATCTATTCCATGTATTCTGATAGGTACGGCCTTGCAAATTTTTCTAGCTTTGGTGGTTAACCCAGGTATTTGAACTATCATAACATGCTTCAAATTGGTTGGTTGAATCTTACTAGTGCATGCAAATTCTTCTGTAACAAACGAGTGCGATGCTCCAGAGTCAAATAACACTCTTGCAAGTACTGAGTTAACATAAAACATACCCAACACGACATCTGGCGCTTTCTGGGCTTCTTCTGCATTCATGTGGAACAGGCGGCCGATACGGTTGTGCGGGTTGCCTGGGGAAAATCTCTTTCCAGGTTGAACACGGCGCTGTTGCTGGGCAGGTGGTGTGGCATTGGGTGCTGCAGCAAGCTTCTTGGGGAACTCATTGGAGTAGTGACCCGTGATTCCACATTCAAAGCAGGTTATCATTGACTTTTCCTTCCCGGAACTAGGCACAACATTTCTTCCAGTCCTTGGGGTAGTATTGTTGTTGGTGGTGGGCCTTGGAAGTGCATGGTTGAAGTTATTGGCGTTGTCGGTGTTGTAGTTGTTGTGGCCTCCGGGCCTCGGGTTTCCTCTGTCACGATTGGGAAAGTTCGGACGAGACATAGGTGGCTTGTTGTTCCTTGGTGTAAATCCTGCAGGCAAGCTGAGGTGATACTTCGGCATATAGTGTGGTCCAGGCTGGTGCATCATACGACGCTTGCGGTTCAGTGGCTTGATTGATCTTTCCTTCCATCTGGATAGCAGAATCCACTAGGGCTTCTAGATCAGCAAAAGGAATATTGACTAACACTTTCTGCATCTCATCATGCAGTCCATTCAGAATTATTTCCTTCTTTTTGCTTCAGTGTTGATCTCATCGGGGGCATACCTAGCCAAAGACAGGAATCTGTCACGGTATTCCACCATAGTCATTCTTCCCTGCTTCAATTCCTTGAATTCATCCCTCATCCTCACGATCAAACTTGGAGGCACATGAGTCCTGCTGAACTTGAGTTTGAATTCCTCCCAAGTCATCATCTGTTCTCCGTTCATCGTATGAATGCTATTCCACCATGCTCTTGTAGAACCTGCCAGATAGTGGGTGGCAAATAGTACTTTCTCCGCGGCATCTAATCCAGCAACTTCTAAGTTGTTTTCCATTGTCTACAGCCAGTCATCAGCATCTAAGGGCTCTTGAGATTTTCTAAAGATAGGAGGATTGGTGTTTTGTAAGTTCTTAAGCTTAGATCCATGGTGATCTTGATTTCCATGGCCTTGTTTGTCATTCGCCAGTTGGGCGATCTGCTGAAGAGTGGCGAGATTGGCTTGATGCTCGGTTCTACCGGCTTCTCGATCTGCTACTAGCATTTGTAGAATCTGAACCATCGGGTCCTAGGATGAGTTGCTTGCACCGCGAGGCATCTGAAGATTGAGGTAGATCATAAGATAAGAAAAATTCTATGGTTAACGGTTATGGTTTAAAAGCTTTAAACTTTGAGTAAGGCCAAGGTTTGAAAGACAACAAATCTTTTTCATTCATTCCAAACACCGATACAAACCATACATTGCAAACCACACATCACAACCACAAAGCAGATAGTATTAAGAACCATTCTGTCAAGCTACGATACAGGGGGACCGGATACAAACTCACACCTAAGACAGTGCTCTAGTGCTACTACTCATCATCAGAACCGGTGGCCTCTTCATCGTCGATGAAATCTCGGTCCTCATCGTCAGTGTGGAACTCCATGTTGATGTCCTCAAAATAGTCATCATCATCACTAAGGTACGAATGGATATCCCCACGAATATCTTCGCATTCGTTTTCCCTCTCCTCGAGCTGAATGTCCCGATCATGGATGGTTTCTTACAGAGTTGGCACCTTCTGACAGAGGCGAGCAATGATGCGTTCCTTCTTGTCATGCTGGCAAGGATTGAGGGTCTGGTCTTTCTTCACTGCAACACTGTGCTTCTGGTTGGCGTAGGCACAGGCGTTGTCCAACTCCTTCTGGTTCTCGTGCAGCATGAAGGCAAGGTGATCCACATGATTCTTCAGCTTCGGGTGTCCTGGCATGGCCAAGGGCTGTCCATGGGAGACACGTCTTGTATAGTGCGCGAAGCGAGTGCCAATATTCTGGTTGATGTTCTGCCCACACATACGGGCAAGTGCTTCCTTCATTTCTCTAGCTAGTCCATCCAGCCAGTTGTTCTCCCTCAAGCTAAATTGTATCTTCTCCGAGGTAGGTGGCTCCATCTTGCCTCTCAGATCAGCAACGATCAACCACTGCAATTCTCCAACTGGCTGATCATTGAGCTAGGCTCCATAGAACTCCGGGTGTGGGCGTCCAAGAAACTCTGCGAGATGACCCAAGTCCCTCACGAAGATGAGTTCCCCTTCGTTGCCAAGCTGGTAGAACTTGTTGTACTTGAATTCCATCTATAAGCAATTAGCATGAGAAGTTAGTGAGGTGATCAAGTGTGTCAAATTTTATGTAGGATTGCAAAAACGTTGAGGAACATATGACTCTCTTTTTGGAAAGAATCTCAAAGATAATAGTGAGAATAGTTTTTAAGTGTGTCAAATTTTATGTAGGATTGCAAAAACGTTGAGGAACATATGACTCTCTTTTTGGAAAGAATCTCAAAGATAAGAGTGAGAATAGTTTTTCATAAATGCCCACTTTCTTTGTTTTGAAACTAAGTTTTTCAGACGTCCATTCTAACTAGGGTCTCCTATGGTCAGGATGGCTCTGATACCAACTTGTCAACACCCGGATTTTTAATCCCAGATGCTTGTTATGCCGTACATCGCAATCCCAGGATTACCATTTTTGCGAGACATAACAGAATTGATTGCATAGTACATCATCCATTACAAACCATAATAGTCTTACAAATAGTGAATCACATGATCAAGTATTAATACACATCAAAGTAGCAGAAATAAACGTAGTAGAGGCTCCATCTTCATTGTCACAGGCAATGCTGACGATGGGAGATGATCCTAGTTATTATAGGCGTCCTGCTGTCTATCGTCCTCATACTCCCCTTTATAGTCTGGCCATGTGTCACATCCCAAAATTTTCCAAATTTTGAAATGTGAAAAATAAACAAACAAAATAAATAACTGTTGAAATCTAGGGTGAAAATAAACTTTTTGATTCCAAATGGAAACATCAAAACCCATCTTGAACAAAATTTGATAAAATAGAATCCAACAAAAATTCAAGTCAAGTGAAATGCATTCATCAATGAATGTATTTGAAATTCAAACTTGAGAAAATAAACCGAAACTCTAAAACCCTAAGGAAAGGAAATCATTTCCAAGATCTCTCCAAGACTATGGATTTGATCCATCTAAAAATTTAGCTACAAGCATTTATAAATGATCAAGAATGATAAAACAAAATATTATAAAACCATAAAAATTGGTTTCATTTAATTTGAAACCATAAATAAAAACTTATGAGTTTAATATGACAAAAGGAAATAAATTCCAAAGCTAATAAAGATCCTATCTAAAATCCATACCAAATTGTGAGCGAATAAATCCTAAAGAGATTTAAAGGGATAAACAAATATTAAATAAGATTATACAAATTGGAATCACCAAGTTTGGATCTATAAATAAAAAGATATGGATTTTATAAGATAAAGAAAGAACGAAATAAGGACTATTTAAAAGCCAAATTAAATATTGGCCAAATCCATAAGAAAATGAGATAAACTTAATCCAAATCCAAATGAAATAAAGGGATAAAGAATAAACAAATAAAAGCATATGGGATTAAATCATATTCAAAATTATATTTAATAAAGACAAAATCCATAATAGAAATGATTAATTAAATCATAAGAAAATAATAAATTGGAATTTATCCAAGTGGAATAAAAGTTATTTAATTAACTTAAATGGAATAAAAGAATCATTTAAATAAAATTTATATGGATTTAAAACCATATTGGATTTTATTTGAATGAAGACAAATGCTCAATTTAAATGATTAATAAATCATAATAAAAATATTTCAAATAATTCAAAGTGAATTATTTAACACCCTAATAAATAAATAAAACCTACTGAAAAGGATTTGGTAAATTTTGGAATTTAAATAGAAGTTGGAAAACATATTTAAAATCCTATTTAAATAAAGACAAAAGTCCATTTTAAATAAATATCTAAATCATGTGAGAATAAAAGAAATATACTAAAGTGGTCTCTAAAATACATTAGTAAAGAGTATTAAAACTTGCTAAAAGTTTGGTAAAGGTATGAATTCAAATGGTTGTTTGAAATGTTTGAATAAATTCAAAACAGAAAATGAAAATAGAAAAAGAAAAAGAAAAAGAAAAAAGAAACAAAAAAAAAACCACAGCCTAGCCCAGGCCCAACTAGCCAGCCCACCCGGCAGCCTCCTGTGAATCCTTTTCTCATCGCAAACCTCACCCACTTAGTCACTGATCAACTGACCCCACCAAACCCCTCTCTATCTCGCTGACGCCAGGCCCCACCGCTAGATCACCTTCTTTCTCACCCGCCGCTGACCATGCTCTCCCATCGCTGTTTCTGCCGTGAATCCGCGAATTAAAATTCGATTGATTGCAGACATTAAATCCCCAGCAATCACTGCCCTCTTAAACGCCCTCCTCTCCCCCTCCTTTCCCCTCAAGCCTCATTCCGCCGGAGCCCCAGGGCTGCTCAATTTTTTACTCGCGACCTTCTTTGCTCCGGCGAGCCTCTAAGAAAATTCCGGCCAGACACCGCCTCCCCTTGCTCCCTAGCCTCCACGATCCTACTCCCCATCGTCTTGCGAACCTCCCAGTACCACCCACTCGCCTGCGCGAGCACCGTAGGCTCGGCAACGTCCTCGACAGAACACACCGCCATCTGCTTCGATTCCGGTGAGCTTCTCTGGTAAATCCCGACCGCCCCTCTCCCCCTTGTTGACACTCGCGTAACCAGAATCATCTTGCACATCTCACGAACTACTTGTCCTGCCTTCCCGAGCCGTGTAGCGTCGCCAATGTCACCAGCCCGAGCACACCGTCGTCAGGAGCTTCTCCGGCGAGCAATACCCGTCGACTCCGTGCGCCCCTTCGCCAACCAAGCACATGTTGAGCATCAGCAAGCTTCTGCAATTCTGGTGAGCCACCCCACTCCCCCTCTCGCTTCCTATATCGCCGGTAACGCCACCGTCTGAGTGCGCCGCCACCAGTCACTGTCGCCGCTCCGCCCATCCTTGCTCACTCGCACATCAGCCGTCAGATCACGATCGCGTGGCTAGGATAGAATGACTTAACGAACCGGTATGATTAGATCTGAGCCACACAGTTTCATTTTAATCCCACGGTCTGTAATGCGTGATCCAATCGAAGCGGTACCGTCCAATAGGATTGCTCCACGTGGCTCAGACTTTGATTTAAAAACAGAAACATTTCTATTAGATATGTGATTTTGTAAAATTCATAACTTTAAATCTACACGTCCAAATTTTACGAATTTTATATCAATGGAATCAGAAAAAAGAGTACTTTCCAACCATGTACGTTTTTAATGAATTACGTCTAAAAAATTAGTTGTTTTTATAGAAACATGTGTAGGCCTATTTTGTGTATAAAATTCATTCTAAAAATGTTTTTAGGGTAAAATCTTTTTTAAAAGGATTTTTTTAACCTACTGACCATAGAAACCAACTTTTGGATTTAAAACTATATTTTGTGACACTTAGGAATTATTCCTTTGAATTAAAGCATTTCTAGCTAAATAAAAATGTTGAATATGTTTAAAAATGCTTTTTGAGTAAAACCTTTGAAAAATGATTTGATTTAAACTCTCTGACCCTAAACACCAAGTTTTTGGATTTAAAAATATATTTGGTGAACCCTAGAAAATTATTACTTTGCTTAAAGGCATTTCCATCAAATAAAATTTTGCCTTGGTATAAAAAAATGGTTTATAGGTAAAACCTTTCGCAAATGATTTTAATATTAAACACTTTACCTTAAAACACTAACATTTGTGTTTAAAAATATATTTGTCAAACACTAGAAATTGTTACTTTGATTAAATCATTTGTAGCAAAACAAAAATGACTTAAAGTGGCCATTTTCACTAACTTGACTTAAAATGGTTTTGCCACTTTTATAAATGACCTATAGATGTTTTAAAATGATTATAACCTATTGGAAACCACTTTTCCAAATAAAACAATCTTTGGCATGCTTGCATGCATTGCTTTGTTTGTATTATTATGTGATGAATTGTTTGAATGTTAGTTTTGAATTTGTGCCTTGCTTGATTGAATTGTAGTGAACTTTGAAGAGTGTGACTATTGCAAGATCAAGGAGTAAACTTATATTCTCTACCAAAAAGGCAAGTGGTGCTTCATACTTTTGTCCCATTAGTTTCACTATGCATTAGTGATATTTCTAAGTAGGACTTGCATGGAATTTTCTATGTGTTAACTATGCCATGGGAAATCCTAGTAGATGAAACCTTAGTAGAATTTTCCCTAAGCTAAGATTCCTACTACTATCATGCTTAGCTTAGCTAGTAGAAAACAAGGGTGGATTATATTCATGCTATGAGATATTTCTAAGTATATGACTTGTGTTTTGTTTAAAAAAACAACTATGTAAATGAATCACCTGGGTGGAATGGAAAGGATGGATTTATGTTGAGTGGTTACACAAGGCCAGGGGACTGGTGAACCTTGTGTATCACACTTGTGGAATGCCACCCAGGAACAAAGAGATTTGAGATGTAAAATGTTGAGAAGCTTCAAGTGCAACCACTTGGCATTATGGGCTCTTCCTGGATCATATAGTTGCAATAACTTAGCCAGAGGGACAGTTGGTGGTAGGGGGTGATAGGTTTGGGAACGCGTCCATTCTGGTCTAAGGGAAGGCTTCTGAAAGATCTTGTCTTGATGCATGTCGAGTCTTGTGGGGAAAGTGCACCACCTCTCGAGAGAGTAAAATCTATGTACTTAGCCGTGTCCCCGGCAATGGACAATTTGAGCATCAAGACATGGAAGCTATCAAGGATCTCCTCATCCCAATTTCTAAGTTAAAAACAAGTGGTTGAACAAGGGTTAAGGGATCACTAATGTCTATTGGTAGATGCCTTGGGTGATTTTGACAAACAAAAACTTACTGTTTTCAAATGATAAGGAAAATCTATTTTGAGCAAAGAAAGCCTAAGCTCCAGTTAGCCAAATGCATATAGATGATAGATACCACTATTCTACCATAGTATCACTTGCCAATACAATTCAAATATATTGACACTTGTGGCTGTAACTTATTATGTTGCAGGTTTGTTTGATGTTAGTGAAGTGAGTTGATTAGGATTACAAGTCTACAACCAACATGATTGCTTGTGGCACTTTGAAGATGAAGGACTCCATGCTATAGTTATTTCTGTTGCATTGTAATGAGATAGCCAAATGAGCTATGTAAGATGTAATGAATTATTTTATTCCTGGTTATAAAGTTGTATTATGACCTTTGTTTCTTGATATTACATCTTAACTATGGATGCTAGCTATTGATCTAGGGACTACCATTGTAAACACATGGATCTCTACCTTATTAAAGGTTGGGACCTCTACACCATGGGAATAGCAAAGGACAAAGCCATGAGTACTTTTATGTACTCGCAAACTATCACTAAAGAAGTAATACCATTCTAGTAGGAATCCTAAGCTCTAGGTTTGTTTGCAATAAGCCAATTTTATTTCATAAGGACTTAGTAGTGAAGACCTAATTTAGTTATCTAAATTACTTAGGAGGGAACCTAGTTTCATGTCCACAACTCTGTGTGGTCAAGTCAATGTCATATTTCAAGTCATGAGTCATTTTGAAAATATCTGACAACGAAACAGTTTGGCCATCCAACTGCCCACGACTCCTGACACGGCTATTTGAATAGTTTGGCCATCCAACTGCCCAAGCATCAGTTTTTATAAAAGTCAGGGCACAAGCTTCATTCAATACCATCTTCAACTCATTGTGTTCCATAACACATGTCAAAACATTTCAATAGAATGACTCATCATTCCAAGGTTTTCATAATCATTTTCTCCAAGTGTTCCCATCTATAGTGATCAAGATTAGTTTAGCACTAGCATCTATCAATGAGGGGTCACTATTTGAGGGGTACTAATCAAGTGTAATTATATATACCTAGTTCTATGCTCTGGATGGCATATTTCCTATTTTTCCACTAATCACCAATTTATTAACTATTTGAGCAACTTTGCAAAAAGGATGAAAAGATAAAGCTTGCAGGTAAAACTTGGAATTGGTATAATCAAGGTGGTATCATAATAGTATGCATAGTTCTATCTTGCGTAGTGTAGCTTGCATGGTATAGCTTAGCTTGACTTGGTTGGTACCATGGTCGTAGTTCTCTTCTTCTTCTTCGTAGAATTCTTCCTCCTAGTAGCCAGGGTTGATACTAGCGTCTTTAAATAAATACGAGGTACAAATTCACCAAAAAATACTTAACTACTTCTATTTAGCACACAAGGATCCACACTAGATGATCTAACATCATCTCAAATACTACAAGAAAGAGGGTGACAAGATTTTCTTTATCTTATTTTAGAAAAGTAATTTCTACTCATTGAAAATTTACTTAAGATTTAATATTCTCCAATTAAAATATGAGATCATATTGACACATGTCATCACCACATATTCCAATACTTGGGAATGTTATTTAAACTGGATGGCAACTTACAAAGTTTTAACATTGCCATTTAATAATATTTAGGTGACTAGGAATGACTATAAACCCATTCTTTAATTTGGTCCAGGACTCCTGCATGTAAAATTATATATTTTTATATATTCAGATAGATCATGGTCAATGTGATTTTTGAGTTGGAATCAACTCAAAAGAGTTATAGTTGATTTTAAAAATATGTTTGAAGTTGTAAACACTACTGTCTTGTTATTTTTACTGTGGGTGATCTACAATTTCAAAATCCAACGGGAGTGTATAGGGATTTTCATATACTTTCTAACAAAATTGGATTCATTCATTTTGGTTAAGTGAATCTTCCTGAATTGAATTTCAAAATCACCTATAGTATAAGGTTTTGAAATAAAAGGAAAAACAAAGTTTGAATTACTGGGCAGCGCGCGGGAATTCTAATGGGCCGGCCTAACTACGCAGTGCGCGCGTAGCGGGATGCACCGAGGTTGGTCCCACACGTCATCGACTAATCTAAGATGACGTGGTATCCTTCAGTCTGGACCACACGATTAGAGCATGATCGACGGCTCCGCATCATCGTCTCCATCGCACAGCGTGCGCGATATTCTAACCCTAGATCTATGGCGGGGGTCGTCTTACCAGGGCTCTAGCTAGGTCTGGTGAGGTGGGCTAACGAGCTTGTCGATGACGGCGGTTCGAACGGTGGTCACGGCGGCTCCTGGGGTGGTTCCTAGCGATCTCTCCCTTCCATCACTACAGCGGCAGGCTCCGGTGTAATTATGGCGGTGTGGTGCTCGCCTTGCTTCGGGGATGGGTCGGAGAGGTTTCTAGTGATAGGGGAGTGGAATGGTGTGCCTTTTGAGGCAGGGGGAGGGGTCTATTTATACCCCGGCGAAGGGAGCAGGGCGGCATGGTTCGGGCTTGTCGGCGACGTTGTTACAGGAATCTATCGGCATGGCTGAGGGCGTAGGTCGACGCAGGGCTTCATGGCGGTCATCATGCACACGGTGGCATGGTGAGGCGTGGTCTCTATTGGTCGGGGGCGTCCATGCTCTCATCCTATTCCGCGGGCGTTCGTCACGGCGTACGGTGGTCACGGCACTACTAGAGAAAATCCTATCCGAGGCGCACCTAAAAGCCTATCCGAGGCGCATATCATATGCGCCTCTAGCTTCAAGCCTCGGGTATTTTTTATGCGAGGCGCATATGGTATGCGCCTCCTATACTTCACATATGCGAGGCGCATATCGCGACGTTGTTACAGGAATCTATCGGCATGGCTGAGGGTGTAGGCCGACGCAGGGCTTCATGGCGGTCATCATGCACACGGTGGCATGGTGAGGCGTGGTCTCTATTGGTCGGGGGCGTCCATGATCTCATCCTATTCCGCGGGCGTTCGTCACGGCGTACGGTGGTCACGGCACTACTAGAGAAAAGCCTATCCGAGGCGCACCTAAAAGCCTATCCGAGGCGCATATCATATGCGCCTCTAGCTTCAAGCCTCGGGTATTTTTTATGCGAGGCGCATATGATATGCGCCTCCTATACTTCACATATGCGAGGCGCATATCGATATGCGCCTCGCATATGTGAAGTATAGGAGGCGCATACCATATGCGCCTCGTATATTTATAGTATATGCGCCTCCTATAGTATCCTATATGCGCCTCCGGTAATATTTTTGAAATTCAAGTTTTACAGACCACTATAAATAATAATATACAGATATTGAAATATACAATATAGTCCAGAATACAGTATAAAGAGCACAAAATTTTTCAGAAACTTGCAATTTGCCAAAGCATATTAGAACCAACATGAATACAATACATTACACATCAATCATGACATACAAGTTCATACATCAAGTGTTTGTGCCACAAGTTCACACCTCCGAGTACAAGTTCACAATCACATTACACCTCCGAGTACAAGTTCACAATCACATTACAACTCCAACGACGTAGCTCTACCTAGATGAAGTAGAACACATAACCTACCATGAAGAGAAACAAGGTGGTGATCACGAGGAAGTTCCTCCACTTCTTCCTTCCATGCCTCCTCCACTTCTCTTCTGCCACCTCTCTACTCTCATAGCCTTGGTAGTTGTTGCCCGAGAAGTTGTTCACTTGCTTCTGACAGTCTTTCCACTCCTCGTACACACCTGGAACCCGACCGATGTACACGACATAACACCTCCTCGCCATCTCCTACACATAATAAAGATGATATTACTTATGTCAGTGGAAAGCAATAGCTAGCATTTCACAAGATTTACTGACTTTTCACGCCTTGATACCAACCCCTCTCTTTGAACTCGGGCATATCTAGGATCAGTATCATATGGGAGTGGTCTAGAAACAAGGTGAAAAGTTTCAGACAACGAACTGTCAGCAACATTAGTACTTGGATTAGTGGGTGGCAATGGAGCAACTCCTTGAGCTGCGTTGCTTGGCCTAGAGTCAAGCCTCTGGAATGCTGTGGTATACTACATAGATTACAGAAAAGACTAGAGTTAGAAGAAACATTCAGTGATGAAAATAAATGTATCATATCATGAAAATTCAGTGAAACTACAATAGCCAAGACATCTTCCAAATTTGTTTGAGCTTTCTCTCTAATATGAATATGTCCAGAAAATGCCCATACATCTCGCATGTAAATTTGTAGAACGCAATCGAGAAGAATAGTCACTAGACCAACATGCTACAATAAGATGTATGGTAAATTGGAAATCAGAAGATTAAATGTACAGATATCATCATATAAGTGATTGCAATTCGGATATTGGAAAATGTCATATATTAACTGGTAACATTACCCCACCAAATATATTGACGATGAAGATATAATGCCGACAGGCAATTGCTCCTTCTTTTGTTTGGGAGCTCGCAAACGTAAGAAACAGAAACCTCAAACATAAATAACAGAACAGGACTCCAGACTATGCCTTCAGCTGCTATAACTCTAGAAAATTACAATAAAATAGGCAAAAGATCTGGAACAATAGCTAGAAACAGGATATATTGATTTGATGTAAAGAATCTCAAAGATAACAACTTCACTGGGTGTACCTTGAACAGCATGATCCCAGGAAGCAGCACGGATTTTCTCAAGAAGGTCTTGCACCCGGTCAACAGTTGCCATCTTCCGAGCCAAGCTTACCTTCATGATAAATCACCGTTAGCCAAAACACAACAGTACTTGGCGCTGTTCTAAATTAAATGTAGAGGGGACAAAGGTAAGCGTGCACACCTCAACATAGTTCTTGTACCCAAGTAATTTAGCCTTCTCAAGCCTCAACTTTAGAATCTGACTTATGATGTCCGTGTTATCAAGCTCACCACTCGAGGCATGCGTCAGATAGGCAAGATAAACCTCCTCACGCAGAGCTCTATTCTTAGCATGTTGCATAACAGCCATAAAGCTTGGTGCATCCAATGTGATGATCCAAGGTCCATTTTCAGCCGAAGCATTTTCATGGCCCTAAAGAAACTGCTTGTCAGCATTAAAAAATCATGGAAAACTTCGAAGATTCCATATTGATGACGTTTATAGCACACACCTTTGACACAGCAGTTTGTGCTGCTAGACCGAAGGCTGAAGCAGGCAAGCCATCAAGTTCTTTCTTATCAGTAATTAATTTCTCAAATTTCTTTGTCGCATCCAGCACGTTCTCACTGAACTTCTCTGTCAGCTTCTCAAGCTCCTGAAAAAAAATTCAGCACTACATTAACTGACATGCACCAGGGAAAATTAAGTATGACTGGGAATAACTTTACTGCTTAACTAACAAAGAGGTTCAACCAGCTAGAATCTGTCAGCATACGGTAAAAAGGAAACAAAGAACCTACTTGCTGGATTTGATTAAATTTCTTCCTCTCCTCATCCTCAAGTGCAACTCCACCAAGAACAGCGTCCTTTATTTGTCCTGACTCAGGAAAGAAGAAATGGTATTAGGAGTGGAAAAACTCAATCGCAGCACGCGAAGTGAAACAAGAAAACAAACACGGTGAAACCCATATGGGCAACTTAGGAAGTATCGACAGCTAGAAACATTGCTTAACGGCAATACAATTGATTCGGCGTGGTACTGTGGCTATATAGAGAAGAAGGTTACCATCTACGACACGCTTGCGAGCATCGCTGAGGCTGTCCCATTGCGGCGAATTCCTGATGGCGTTGAAGGCCTGGTATATGGGCTTGCTCTGCCCCAGCCTCAGATAGAACTTCACCTTCTCGGGCTGTTAAGATTCAAGATCGAGACAGACAGGTCAGGTGGTGTGGAGGCATAGCATATGAAACAGCTTTTTATTAAACACGTAAAACAACATATAGCATCACCCTCTACCCTCTGGCGATCAAGCCTGGTACCTCCATTAAGCCGTAAGCCCGGAAGCAGGTTAGAAGCAGGATGTATCAGTCGTGAGCATGCTGGATGATTCATGATATTTGGAACCAGGTGACCAGATTCGCCAGGCTTAAATCTATAATTTCTATATATATGCTAGAATATTCGTGGAGCGAGATGCATAAAGATGGTCAGACCCGACAGCAGGATTAAATTCGAACCAGGGGCGCGGCGGGAGGGCATGGGAGTAAGAGGAGGAGAGCGGGTACCTGGACGTCCTCGACGGCTGCGCGGAGGTCGGCGGAGTCCTTGACGGCCTTGAGGTGGTTGACGACGTTCCAGACGACGTCGAGCCTGTCGGTGATGCGCTCGAGCAGGACGACGAGCTTGCCCCACGCCGGCTCCACGCCCTTCTCGAGCGCCTCCAGCTCACCCTCCTGCGGCAGCCAAAACCAGTCAGTTCCAGATGACCGAGTGTATATTAAGCCAGCGCGGAGGGCCAAAGCGATCGGAGTGTCGGTCAGGGAAGGGATATCTTACAAGGCGGGCAAGGAGGGCGCGGATCCCGAGGCGGGTTGTCGGCGACGAGAGTGGCGTCGGCCATGGCGGTGGCGGTGGAGCAGGTGGCACGGGAGGAGGGGCAGAAGGCGCGGAGCGTGGAGGAGGAGGGGAGGAGGGAGAGGAGGAGGAGGCGGTTAGGGTTTCGGGCAGCGAGAGGGAGAGCCGGGGCGAGGCGGGCGGAGAGGAGGTGGGAGACGGAGGAGGAGAGGATGGGGAGCATGGCCACGAGGAAGAGGAGGACGATGGTGCGCTGACATGGTGGGCCCATCGCTCCGTCTGACCCGTGCCGTGTGGGAAAAAGTGGTGCCAGGTTATGCGAGGCGCATATTGCACAATATGCGCCTCCTATAATTCAAACTATAGGAGGCGCATATAGCAATATGCGCCTCGCATATGCGGCCACCTACCACCGCCCGGGCCCGCAGGAGTTACTTGAGGCGCATATGGCCATATGCGCCTCGCATATTATAAAATATAGGAGGCGCATATAGCCATATGCGCCTCGCATATTCGTGCACCTACCAACACGCGGGCCCACACAGATTATGCGAGGCGCATTCTGTCCATATGCGCCTCGCCTATCTGATATATAGGAGGCGCATATGACTAGAATGCGCCTCGCATAATATGGGGCTGCTAGATTCTGTCCCTACAGGGATTATAGGAGGCGCATTCTTATCATATGCGCCTCGACTATTTTTATACTAGAGGCGCATATCGCAAAGTGCGCCTCGCCTATTTTTATAGGAGGCGCATATGTCTAAATGTGCCTCGCATAAGCATGTCTCCTATAGCCTTTTCTCTAGTAGTGCGGAGCGCACGGGGTCAAACGGACATGTTTGGAGGATTGCTAGCATCGCGGCGAATTCATTGACGCAAGGGGAGAGCGAGGCACGACGTGGTTGCACGAGGAGGCTCGGTGCTCTGACGCGGCGATCGGCACGGTCGAGAGTTAAATGGGGGCGGCTGCGCTGTCTTCTCCACAGGCTATTATTGGTCGAGGCATATATAGGCAGTGGCGGTGAGGTCGGGGCTACCTCCTAGACATCGTGGGCGAGGGTGGCGCGGTCTGTAGCAGTGTGTCCACGTCGGGATGGCATGGGTGAGCTCGGGTACAAATTGCAGTGGTCAAAACGGCAAGTGAGATAGGCTCAATTGCACGGGCTGGTACTCGGGTGAGTAAGGGCGAGTAGTGGAGGCTTGGTCGAGTACAAAGATGATCACAAGATTGATCAAAACAGTGAATAGTTGGTAAACTTGTACTGTGCTCACTAAGTGTTTGATTAAATGGTCGCATGAACTAAATCTTTGAATTTTCAAATTCTGTTTGGTGTGTGTGTTGTTCATAAGCTTGGTAGTCTCTGGGTACCAGGGTTTTCCAAGTGGTGAAGGTTTTGAGGGTTTTCCAAAAATGACTATCTTGATGCATAAGATAGATTCAATTTTGAAATGTCCTTCAAATGAATTTGAATTTGTTTCTGTAAGTTTTGAAAAGCTCCCTAGTGTTCATTGTCACTTGGTATAGCAAGGGGAGAAAACAAATGGAATTGTTTCTGTTTGAAATCATTTGCTAGAGATGCTCAAAGTGAGCTAAGTGTTAACTTTGGCAAAAATGACCATTAGGTCATATGCTCTATATTTTCATTTTATTTTGTTTTGATCTGGTTGGCATTTCACCTAGATGATATGGTTTCGATCTTTAAACCAAACCTCATCATTTACAACAAACAAACATGGCATTTTCAGGCATTCACCAACATTCATAACACACATGCATTAATATAGTATTTAATATTAAAAGCTTTTGTTAACCCTAATTTTGGTTGATTAGGAATTGATATCTTCATTAATATTTTTGAGATGTTACATCCTCATCCCACTTCAAAGCCTGGTCCCGAATCACCTCGAATTCCTTAGCAATAGCTGCACAACATAATGTAATTTGGGTCAGTAGAAGATAAACCGATATAGAGAGAAATATGAAAGTATGAGGACAATGAAACCTTTGGATTCTTCGGCTTGGTGACGAATCTTAATAAAGCGGGAGGCCATCTCAACCATCTCACTCATCATAGGTTGGATAAAAAGGACAAAAAATACTAGGGGGTTAAAGTAGAAAGCAGATGTCAAAAGTGCAAGTGTGAATCAAGACTTACATCTTCCATGTTAGGCTCGGGCGGATTCTAGGATATGGTCACACCTTTTCCCATGGTTTTCTTGTTGTTCTAAGGTGTAGTCGGAGGCGATGATGTTGTATTCTTTGGATCTGGTTTTCTGCAAGTTTTTCTTGCGGCTTCACTGTTTCACTTGGATGAGCAGTTGATTTGGAGGAAGGAGAATCGATCGATGCACTAGCTCGTGATCGTGGAGAATCTTCTTCATCGTCATCACCCCTGGTCGAACAAGTGAAATTTTGGTTTACACATAAAATAAAACTTTAGAAAGACAAAGAAGGACGTAGTCATGCGAAAGATTCCCACTCTTGGAGGGGCGGAGGATATTGGCGCAACAAACTTTAGCTTCGAACATGTCGAATCGTGGAGTCCTTGACCATTTTGACAGCTTTGAGGCCCTTCCATTTCCTAGCCGCGGGTACCCTCTTGAAATCTTGAGAGTGCACTGAGGGAACTGAGGTAGTTTCATGAGACGAGTCCGCGGATGAAGCTTCATCGTCTTCAGTAGCAACAACAGCATCGATGTAGCCTTTGGATGCCGTTGTGCTGTCCGACAGTTCACCATTTTCAGGAAGGGGAGGGAGAGAAGAGAGATGATTGTGGCCCTGCAACATAGCAAAAGTAGTCACGCAATATAGCATTCCGGGTAAAACCACTACTAGAAAATCGCTTATTAATTCTATCTCGTGCATCATCATGTCATAATGCATATTTTTGTGCCTAAAATTATTTTAATTAAAACCCTATCTCTGTTTCTACATTACTTCCCTCAATTCTTTCAAATTGAAACTTTGTTATTCTGTTCAAAATATCTGTTCAAAAAGTATTTCTCAAAATGTTTTTAAAATGAAACAATAACAACAAATTTACAATTAGATATTTTATTTTGTGGGGGCAGCCGAACCAGGCCAAATCCGACCCAACCAGCCACCCCCAGCTACCCAAACCCTAACTAAGATCCTAATCCCTCAACCTCCCCACCCCCTGCTCGCCTCGCTGCACGTCGCTGGGAATCCCGCCGTGCCCCGTGTCCACCCGCTCACATATGTCCCTCGCTACTTTGTTCCTAGCCCCGCCTCTAGTCAACACGAACCAACCCGATCCTCTCACCCATGGCACGCTGCGGTGACTCAGCATACCACTGCATGATGTAGTACACTATAGTCGTTGATATAACACCAATGAAACACCGTTCACTAGTATTACATCCCTTAGAGTAGTACAACAGAAACACAGCAGGTCCAAGACATGACTATAGGTTACAACTCAACTCTTTACACAAGATCCAGAGAACACTCTAGGTTAAAGAGAGACAGAAACTTCTTACGAAGAAGTATTAGGAATAAATAACTCATAGCTACCATACTTATAAAACTAGTAACTGAATTACTGGCTTGTATTGCTGATATTGCAATACTCTATAGAAGTAGGTTCTATGGTTAGAAATTCTATTCTTATCTAATCAGCAACTTCGTCTTCACTTGAGTTGATGTATATGTTGACTTTCTTGACTTCATTGAAGAGCGTTAGCTTTTGATGATGATTCCTGGAGCATGATTTGATGTAGACGTCGTCTGTACTAGCTTTAGAACCTAGCAAGGGTTAAGAAGATACTTTGAGTACGAGCGTACTCAGCAAGTTAACTAGAAAAGGAGTGTTTGATGCACTATAGCTATAGCCAGAGACCATAGGTCGTAGGCCATGCAAGTTTTGGTAAACATTTCTTCAAAGGTTGCTTTTATACTGAAAAACTATATTCGTCTGCCTTCATGGGTTTACCAGAACTTTCATGGAGTTCCTTTCCCATCGCGTTCGCAGATCCTTCCCGGACAGGGAGTAACAAGTTACAATTCTTACACTCTATAGAGGTGCGTCACTTTACCCATGAGAGATCTTAGCTTTGTTGCACATCCGAATTGCAGGTTCGTTCACACTTCCTTGGTGTGAGGCCCATACTAAGATCTAAGCCAATCACTGCCTTCTCCGCGACCCCGCATGTCTCCTTGGTGTACGCCAGCCCACCTATTGAATTACGGCAATGGCAGTAGAGACCATTCAGATGCCGGAACTATTGTGGGACATTGAGGGCTCCCACCCATATGCTGCATATCCTCTACGAATTACCATAAATAATATGCATGCTACGAGTGATAACAGCCACAACCCGCACATCGAGCTCCATGCGAGAGGGAAAGATACAGTTGACTTCTTCGTCCCATTCCAAATCTCATGGTCAACGCGTAATATACGGCACAAGAATCACTGGTGACATTGGTTGTTAAGTCCTTAAGACATTTTACAAATATATGGCACAAGATACGTGTTTTCTTTCATTTTTCAAATGCAGGTGTTGACAACACTGGATTTGCAAAACATTTTACAGAAAATAATCAAAGGACATGAGCAAGTGTGAACTTGCCTTTTGTGATTGCAAGATTATGCACTCATGGTCTTTCAGACATTATAAAAGATCCAATATCTGAAATAAGCATCATTGGTCCGGTAAGGACTAATGTTTAAAGAAGCAAGATGCTTTTATGCATAAGCAATGTAATGCAAGTTGATAAACGCGAATCCCGAGGATAACGTTGTTCTATGGTTTGGATACTGGAAAGGGTTTCCTTGGAATGTGTTGCTCTTTTAGATTAAGTTTAACACATGTGCTTCTTATTAAGGCTTGTGAGTGTGTGGAAAACAACATATATTTATACAACAACAAAATACACAGTATGGAATTCTACTCAAGGTTATACATGATTTAAGTATTTACAATCTTATTATACAAGTTTTACTTATACATGATTTAAGTATTGTCACTTATACATGATTTAAGTATTTACAATCTTATTATACAAGTATAGTATAAAGTAAGGTGTTTACTATTAATTGTCATATGTTGATTGAAGTGGCAAAACGAATAACTTTTGAAGAAAATCTTACTCAACTAAGTAGAAGCATTTAAGCTTTTAAGTTAACCTTATGAGGTGTTCTTTCTAGTTATAGTCTTTAAGTCAGAAGGAATTGCCTTTACTGGAATAATGATATTAGTAGTATTTGAGACTTATCTATCTTGGTTTTTAACTGGGTTGGTTTTTGTAACATCCTCAAAATCATGTTTTAAACTTATGCATAGCATCCATGCATCCATGAGCATATGATTTTCATTTCAAACAAATCAATTCAAAACAGAAGCATTTGTGCTTATTATTTTATGTAAGGTTTACTCAAGCCTTGTGCTACTTGTTTTGAGAAAAGTACTGTTAACCATTCAGTATTGTTTAGAATCCAAACTCAAAAGATTTCAAAAACTTGAGCAAATTCTCAAAGCAAAATATGAAATAAAACCAAATCTATGCCTATTATCACACCTCATAAAGGCATGGTTTTATTTTTATTTTCAAAATACCCAAGTGTGTTTGAGTGAACACATGTGTTTGACATTTATTTGAGCACAAGTTTTTCTGTACAAAAGTCCTGAAAAGCTTTGGATTCAAACAGATTTGAATTGAGGTTTGAAAACCATTTCAGAAAAACAAACAGAAAAGGAAAAAGCTTAAAGAGAGAAAAAAATATCACTCAGCCGAATCTGGCCCAACCAGCCCAGCTAAGCCCAACACCCCACCCCGCGAACCGTTTTCTTTCACTCACCTCCGCACCCGCTGAGTGACTGACAGGCAGGACCCACTCCCTCTCCTTTCCTCTCGCTGACAGCCACGGCCCACACGACCATCGTCGTCTCCACCCAGCGACTGGTTCATCCCCAAATCACGCAGGCGTTCCCTGTATTGATTCGCGGCGTCAATTCACGTTGAATGCTGGAGTAAATCTCGCTCGCGACCATGCTACTTAAACCCCCTCTGCCCCCTCTCCATTTCCCCCCAAACTCCGAGCAAAAAGCGCCCCCAGGCTGCCCGCATTCAACCTCGCACCGCCGCAGTCAGAGAGCACTCCGGCGACCGATTTCGGTCGTCGATTCCGTTCAACACCGCAAGCTCCCGACGACAACCTCGACTCCGGCGACCAAATTCCGTAAGCCCTTTGCGCCCCTTCACCTCTGACTCACACGAAGTTGTTCTCCACTGTCTTGTGCATCATATGGTGTCGCTTGTTTGTGCTAGGGAGACCAGGAGCGTCGCCAACGTCGCCGTCTACTCGAACCCGACGCCGCCCGCAACTCTGATGAGCTCCAGCAGCCCACTCCGTGCGCCCCTTGCCAAGCCGCCGCCAGGTTGAGCATCAGCACGTCGCCACGGTTCTGGTAAGCCCCTCCGACGACCCTAGGACGACCTGTAGCGCCGCGCCGCCGTAGGCAGAGCTCGCCGCCGCTAACGCCGCTCAGTTTTGGTCGCTTGATTCGTAGCCGTCAGGTCTAGATCCAGCGCGTAGGATTAGATCACTTAACGAATCGTTATGAGTAGATCTGAGCCGTGCGGGTTAAGTAGATCCAACGGCCCAGAAGCGCGATCCAACGCGAAACGGTATGGACCAATTAGAAACAGACGCGTGGCTGGAGTTTAGATTTAAAACAGGATTTGAATCTGATTGATGTTCAAATTTGTTTTGGCTATAACTTTTGATCCCCACGTTAGAATTTGACAAATTTTATACCGTTAGAATCAGGAGAGCAAGCTCTTTATAAATATGCAATGTGTTTAATGTTTTGCTTCTGTTAAAAAGGTTTTATTTGCAGAAACTTGTGTAGGGCTAATTTGAGCATATGAAATGTTTAGGAATTAATTTAGGGTTTAGATAATTGTTGTTTGGCAAGTTTTTGACTTGTTTATGAATCAGTACTGTATACTTGCTTTGTTAAGTTTTTAAAATCATCACATATCATTTTGCATGCATGCATATATTTTTGATTGTATATGTTTTGTATGTGATTGTGGCTATGATTCTTTGTGTAGATTTTGGTGCTAGTGATTGTGATTGTGAGGAGTGTAGCTACTCTCCAAACTACCAAGGCAAGTGGTACTTCATGAATATTTCTATCCCCATGTTTTATACTAAGCATTAGAAATATTTTTCTAAGTCTTGCATGTTATTATTTTGCTTATATGCCATGTTGGGAAATCCTAGTAGTTGTAGAATGGCTAGGGAATTTCTAATACTATCTATGCCATGCTTAGCCTAGCTAGTAGCAAACAAGGGTTGGTGAAATATACATGCTATGATGAAAATATTTCTAAGTCTTTGGACTTGTGTGTTGCCTAATAAAACAACTAAGTTCACAAAACACCTGGGTGGAATGGAAGGAATGGTTTATGTTGAGTGGTTACACAAGGCCCATTTCTATGGTTTACCTTGTGTATCTCACTTGTGGTAAGCCACCCAGGAACAAAGATATTTTAGATGCCAAGTGTTAAGAAGCTTCTAGTGCAGCCACTTGGCAATATGGGCTCTGCCTGGATCACATAGGTTGCTAGAACTTAGCCATTTGGACAGTTGGTGGTAGTGGGATGATAGGTTGGAACGCGTCCATTTGGTCCAAGGGAAGGCTTCTGAAAGGTCCTGTCTTGGTGAAACCAAGTCTGGTGGGGAAAGTGCACAACCTCTGCAGATGGAAAAATCTAAGTACTTAGCCATGTCCCTGGAAAAGGACAACTTGAGCATCAAGACATGGAAGCTATCAAGAATCTCCTCATCCCAATTTCTAAGTAAAAATTTGTGGGTGAACAAGGGTGAAGGACCTCAATGTCTATTGGTGGTTCCTTGGGAAAAGTTTTGACAAAGAAAACTTAGTGTTTTCAACTAATAGGCAAAACCTATTTTGAGCAAAGCAAGCCAATCTACACTTAGCCAAAATTGCATATAGAATCTAGTCCACCTAAATTATACTAAGGTATCACTTGCCAATACTATTCCAAAGTATTGACCCACTGTGGCTGTAACTTGTGATGTTGCAGGTTACTCTGATGAGGATTAGGAGTCATGAGTCTACACTCAACATGTTTGCCTGTGGCACATGAAGATGAAGACTTTTATTTATTTACTTATTCAAACTCTTGTACTAGGCCTGTGGCCTTGGAGTTGTAAAGACTATGTTTATCTCTGGAATGGCTGTAATAAAGACCTTTGTATCTGTGTACTTCATCTTAAACTGTGGATGCTAGCATTGATCCAGGGACTAGCATTGCAATCACAGGGATCCTTTTCCTTTACAAGGAGGGATCTTACAGATGGTATCAGAGCACTGTGTTGCCTGTAGGATTATGACCCTAGGATTGGAAACCACTAAGGAAAAAATTTCAACAACTTCTACACTTGTCTATTCTTCTCGTAAACTTTTCTAATCTTCTTTCTCATCTCTAATTGTAGATGAACTCCATCAACGAAGCCGTGAGGAAAGGACCACTCATGACAATGACTTTGGAGTGTGAGACAGAATTCCCCAAGGCTCTCAAGGACCTCATGGTTGCATTAGAGATACAAGGTGCAGCTGTGTATAAAGGTTTTCCTGTGATGGATGAAGGACTTGAATACTGGTGGGTGCAGCTTCACTTGTACAAAACAAGGAAGACAACCACCAGGAAAAAGGATTCTGCATGTTCACCAATTCAGTGGTGCACACTACATTCTTTGAATCAGCAAGGGATGCAGCTTGGAAGACCATCAAAGAACTTGGTGATAGAGTTAAGTGCAGAATGCTCAACCTTCAAAATGATCTAAAGGAAGAGAAGAAACACACCCAAGAGTTGGAAGCTACCAACCAAACCTTAAGAGGAGACATTATAGACTTAGTGATGGAGTCATGTGAGCAAGATAGGCTGATTGCTTCTAGAAACATTGTGTTAGCCAACAGATCCAGTGAGATAGGATTGTAAGCGTAATTCGTTAGTTGGACCACCACTATTTCACCTTATTTTCCAAATGTTGCTTTAAAATAAGTTGAACCTTGGTTGTTGTAATGGATCCATGTATGCCATGACTTGTGTGTTTTGATTTCCAAGGATATGTATGTGATGTTTTGTCTTTTGTTTTATCTTGAATTGTGTTGTTCTAACTTTTCTATCTTATAAATAGATGCCTACTGTTACCATCAGCACTGTTGAGGAGTTCCAGGTTACTCGCTTTGGTACTCGTATTGTTGAGCTTACTACTTTGCTCAATCTCCCTCTTCCTACCATCATGGTGCTTCCCCTCACCAAGTTTGAGAGGAAAGACCTCTGGGGTTTCAAGGTCAACCAGCCCGGACGCCAGACAGAGCCTACCACGGAGGCCATCATCTTCAAGCTGATGCATGATGACAAGGAGAGATGCCTTGAGGTAGTAATGCAGGATCTGATAGGACGTCTGCTGGGGAGACACTCCCGACAGGTTAGAGGTACTCACTTCCACGTCTTCGGTAGACGTGATGAGGATGGAGAGTCCATTGACTTCGAGGACGATTCGAGGGACACAGCGGAGCCGATTCATCTATACCTCCAGGACTTAGAGGCTCTCATTAGGCACGTGGACTCCGATAGGACCAACTTCATGCTCAGCAATGACGAACTCTAGGTGCAGCTTCGCGAGAAGGACAGGCTCTTCGCGGAGCAAGACGAGATAGTTAAGGAGATGGAGGCGAAGTTCGAGAGCCAGGACAGGAAGTTCAAGAGTCAGGAGAAACGAGTCCAGGATAGGAACAAGAAGATTCGGGACATGACTGAAGAACTGCAGGCCAAGGACTTCGAGCTCGAGCATCAGCAGACGGTGATTGAGAGGCTTCGTTCCCAAAAGAGGGCTCTCAAAGCCAAGATAGAGACCTTGACCACTAGTGTCGAGGAATACAAGACCGCGATGGAGAACGCAGGTCTTACCTTTGTCAAGGAGGAGGTTGATGCCGAGGAGTAGATTTGACTACTCATTTATCATTTATTATCGTACTTGTTGATTGGGAACTTGTTATTTGACCATCCGACATGTGGATGGCTTGCTATTTGTGTGTGTTTTACTTTGCGAACTTGTTATCTAGTTGTTGAACTTTTTATCATTATGTTGCATGCTTTGTGATTGTTTATGTGATGTATTGTGCATGAAAACATCTATGGGTATCTCATTCTTATCTCTATTGAACAAACCACAGATGCCTCCCCGTCGTGCAAACCCCAACCCCAACAACAACAACAACAACATCACTCCAGAAATGCAGCAAATGATGACCGCTCAAACTCAGCTGATGCAGATGATGACGACGTTCATCCAGAACCAAAACAACAACAATAACAACAATAACAACAACAACAACAACAACAACAACAACAACAACCCACCGGGCTTTGACATGCTTACCAGGTTCTTGAGATTGAGGCCAGCAAAGTTCTCAGGGACGACTGATCCCATGGTGGCCAATGATTGGCTACGCTCTGTGAACAAGGACTTGGTAACCATGGGCTATACGGATGCTGAAAAGGTCAGATTTGCAGCACATTTGCTGGAAGGACCAGCCGCCACTTGGTGGGATAACTTCCAGATCACCACTCCCATAGAAGATGTGACATGGGCTATCTTTGAGGATGGCTTTCGTACTGCTCATATCTCATCTGGAGTGATGAGTCTGAATAAGAAGGAGTTTCATAACCTGAAGCAGCGCCACCGCAACGTGGCTGAATATATTGAGGAGTTCAACAATCTGGCGCGATATGCACCGAATGAAGTTGACACTGATGCTAAGAGGAAAGAAAAGTTCCTCGAAGGGTTGAATGATGAACTGAACCTGCAGTTGGCAGTGGCCTATGTACCCACTTATCAGTCTCTCTGTGACAAGGCTGCTATTTTGGAGAACAAAATAATGCAAGTTGAAAGCAGGAAGAGAAAGCACTCACACAAGCACAGCTCGGGATCGTCTCACAAACGTTCCCATTATGATGATAGTGGAAGCTCAGGATCCCACAAGCATGGGAAATTCAACAAGCACCACAACCACAACCGTCATGACAACAAGCATCACCGTAGTCATGACAATGACAAGTACAAGAACCACAAGGGTGGATACAAGAGCCACCACAGTGGTAATGGAAGTGGAAGTGGAAGCCAGCCTGTCAAGAAGGACATAAGTCAGGTTGAATGCTTCAAGTGCAAGAAGATGGGGCA
Source organism: Avena sativa (assembly GCA_916181665.1). Taxonomy (NCBI): domain Eukaryota; kingdom Viridiplantae; phylum Streptophyta; class Magnoliopsida; order Poales; family Poaceae; genus Avena; species Avena sativa. Next base: position 175,461,171 of record OV702284.1, on the reverse strand, counting down.
TTATGCAAATGAATGCCCAGAGAAGAAAGTTGAAGGACCCAACAAGCCCAACCCTTTTCATAAGGGACAAGTTAACCACATCAATGTGGAGGAAATCTATGAGGAGCCTGATGTTGTTGCTAGTAAGTTCAAACTCAATTCCGTTCCAGCATTTTTTCTCTTTGATACTGGTGCATATCATTCATTCATATCAAGAGCATTTGTTGAAAGAAATGAACTGCCAGTAGAAACTATTGGGTGTCCTATAAAAGTAATTTCTCCTGGCGGAGAAATGATAGTGAATTTAGGATGTCATGATCTAGTTATAGAGTTTGGGAAGTATAAGTTCCCCATTAACTTGATAATCCTAAATTCCCAAGGATTGGATGTCATTTTGGGAATGGACTGGATGACTAAGCACAAGGGAGTGATAGATTGTGCCAACCATACTGTCTCACTCACAACTCCAGAAAATAAAAGGATCAGATTCAAGACCAACTTTGAAGCAAGAAGGAGTATGCTAAATTCTCTTAAGGGGGTTAGCATAGACAGTGTGCCAATTGTGTGTGAGTATCCGGAAGAATTGTCGGGAATGCCACCAGATAGAGATGTGGAGTTTCTTATAGATTTGGTACCAGGGTCTGGACAAATAGCAAAAAGACCATATAAGATGTCAGTTGATGAACTGAAGGAACTCAAGAAACAACATGGAGAACAGTTGCAGAAAGTATTTATTCAATCAAGTTCTTCATCTTGGGGAGCCCCAGTTTTGTTCGTGGAAAAGAAGATAGAAGTCAAAGGTTATGCATAGATTACCGTTCACTTAATGAGGTGACTATTAAGAACAAATATCCTTTGCCTAGAATCAATGACTTGTTTGATCAGCTAGAAGGAGCTTGTGTGTTCTCAAAGATTGATCTCCGGTCAGGTTATTTTCAACTCAAGATAAGAGAACAAGACATACCTAAGACAGCTTTCACCACAAGGTATGGATTATATGAGTATACCGTGATGCCATTTGGTTTGACCAATGCTCCAGCATACTTCATGAATATGATGAACAAGGTGTTCATGGAATTCCTTGACAAGTTTGTTGTCGTTTTCATCGATGACATTTTAGTCTACTCCAAGAGCAAAGAAGAGCATGAAGGACATTTACGTTTAATACTTGAAAAGTTAAGAGAGCATAAACTTTATGCCAAATTCAGCAAGTGTGAATTCTGGTTGAATGAAGTTGGATTTCTTGGACATGTTATGACAAAGGATGGTGTAGCAGTTGATCCTCCTAAGTTTCAGCTGTAACGGAATGGGAATCTCCCAAGTCAGTAAAGGAAGTTCGTAGTTTCCTTGGCTTAGCAGGTTACTACAGAAGGTTCATTGAAAATTTCTCCAAGGTAGCTAAGCCTATGACTGAATTGCTAAAGAAAGACAAGAAATTTGCTTGGACAGAAGGTTGTGAACTCAGCTTTCAGGAATTGAAGAAGAGACTTGTGACAGCACCAGTCTTGTGTTTGCCAGACTTGGAAAAATATTTCCAAGTATATTGTGATGCATTTCATCATGGTTTGGGTGCAGTACTTATGCAAGAAGGAAAAGTTGTGGCGTATGCCTCGAGACAACTCAAAACTCATGAGGTGAACTATCCTACTCATGATTTAGAGTTAGCCTCTGTTGTCCATGCACTCAAAACATGGAGGCACTATCTTTTGGGAAAGCGTTGTGAAGTGTTCACAGATCACAAGAGTTTGAAGTATATCTTCACCCAGAAGGAAATTAATATGAGACAAAGAAGATGGCTGGAACTCATTAAAGACTATGACTTAAGTTTGCAATACCACCCCGGTAAAGCAAATGTTGTAGCAGATGCTCTAAGTCGTAAGGTTTTTGTGAATGGCCTTACCAAAGGAGAATTGCCAGATGATTTGTGTGCCCAATTCAGAAAACTCAGATTGGAGATTGTGCCTGAAGGACATCTCATGTCTTTGGATGTTCAACCCACTTTGTTGGACAAGATCAAAGAAGCCTAGAAGATTGATAAAGAAATCGAAGAGATTAAAGAAAAGATTGGCAAAGGAAAAGCCAAAGGGTTCCATGAAGACGAACAGGGTACTTTATGGCATGGGAAACGTATCTGGGTTCCACAAGATCCGGAGTTGCAGAAACTGATTTTGCAAGAAGCACACAACTCTCCGTATTCCATTCATCTGGGTAACACCAAAATGTACATGGACATGAAGGAAAGATTTTGGTGGAACAATCTCAAGAAGGACATCGCCGAACATATTGCTTTGTGTGATGTGTGTAGTAGAGTGAAAGCGGAACATCAGAAACCAGCAGGTTTGCTTCAACCACTACCTATTCCTGATTGGAAGTGGGACAATATTCGTATGGATTTCATTACCGGATTACCAATGACCAGGTCAGGATATGATTCTATTTGGGTAGTAGTGGATCGCCTAACTAAAGTGGCTCATTTCATACCCGTGAAGACAACCTACACAAGTGCTAAGTTAGCCAAAATCTATATGAGTAGAATTGTATGTCTACATGGAGTGCCCAAGAGTATTGTGTCTGATAGGGGAACTCAATTCACTTCCCATTTTTGGAGACATCTACACGAGTCATTGGGAACGAGGTTGGAATTCAGTACTGCTTTTCATCCTCAAACTGATGGACAAACCGAAAGAACTAATCAGATTCTCGAAGACATGTTGAGGGCATGTGCCCTAGACTATGGAGCCATTTGGGATGAAAGTCTGCCTTACGCAGAATTTTCTTATAACAACAGCTATCAAGCCAGCATTGGGATGGCACCATTTGAGTTTCTCTACGGAAGAAAGTGTACCACCCCATTGTTATGGAATGGTGTGGGAGAAAGAAGTTTATTCGGACCAGATCTTATCAAAGAAGCCGAAGAGAAGGTCAAGTTGGTGGTAGAATCCCGATAGAAAAGCTACGCGAACCCTAAGCGTAGAGAAGTCACCTACGAAGATGGTGGTAGAGCTTATCTTAGAGTGTCACCACTTCGTGGAGTGAAGAGGTTCGGAGTCAAAGGAAAGTTGGCCCCAAGATATGTTGGACCATTCAAGATTCTGAGTCGCAAAGGAGAAGTTGCTTATGAAATTGAATTGCCAGAATCTTTGTCAGCTGTCCATAATGTGTTTCACGTGAGTCAGCTTAAGAAATGTCATCCAGAAATGGAAGAAACTTCTTTGAAGGATACTATACCTTTGGAAGAGGTTCAGTTGGAGAGTGACCTCACTTATGAGGAGAAGCCTATCAAGATTCTTGAGACTGCAGAAAGAGTCACATGGACTAAGACTATCAAGTTTTGCAAAGTGAAGTGGAATCATCATACCGAAGAGGAAGCAACTTGGGAAAGAGAAGATGATCTTCAGAAAGACCACCCTCACCTATTTGCTAGCCAACCCGAATCTCGAGGGCGAGATTCACCTTAAGGGGGTTAGATTTGTAACATCCTCAAAATCATGTTTTAAACTTATGCATAGCATCCATGCATCCATGAGCATATGATTTTCATTTCAAACAAATCAATTCAAAACAGAAGCATTTGTGCTTATTATTTTATGTAAGGTTTACTCAAGCCTTGTGCTACTTGTTTTGAGAAAATTACTGTTAACCATTCAGTATTGTTTAGAATCCAAACTAAAAAGATTTCAAAAACTTGAGCAAAGTATCAAAGCAAAATATGAAATAAAACCAAATCTATGCCTATTATCACACCTCATAAAGGCATGGTTTTATTTTTATTTTCAAAATACCCAAGTGTGTTTGAGTGAACACATGTGTTTGGCACTTATTTGAGAACAAGTTTTTCTGTACAAAAGTCCTGAAAAGCTTTGGATTCAAACAGATTTGAATTGAGGTTTGAAAACCATTTCAGAAAAACAAACAGAAAAGGAAAAAGCTTAAAGAGAGAAAAAAATATCACTCAGCCGAATCTGGCCCAACCAGCCCAGCTAAGCCCAACACCCCACCCCGCGAACCGTTTTCTTTCACTCACCTCCGCACCCGCTGAGTGACTGACAGGCAGGACCCACTCCCTCTCCTTTCCTCTCGCTGACAGCCACGGCCCACACGACCATCGTCGTCTCCACCCAGCGACTGGTTCATCCCCAAATCACGCAGGCGTTCCCTGTATTGATTCGCGACGTCAATTCACGTTGAATGCTGGAGTAAATCTCGCTCGCGACCATGCTACTTAAACCCCCTCTGCCCCCTCTCCATTTCCCCCCAAACTCCGAGCAAAAAGCGCCCCCAGGCTGCCCGCTTTCAACCTCGCACCGCCGCAGTCAGAGAGCACTCCGGCGACCGATTCCGGTCGTCGATTCCGTTCAACACCGCAAGCTCCCGACGACAACCTCGACTCCGGCGACCAAATTCCGTAAGCCCTTTGCGCCCCTTCACCTCTGACTCACACGAAGTTGTTCTCCACTGTCTTGTGCATCATATGGTGTCGCTTGTTTGTGCTAGGGAGACCAGGAGCATCGCCAACGTCGCCGTCTACTCGAACCCGACGCCGCCCGCAACTCCGACGAGCTCCAGCAGCCCACTCCGTGCGCCCCTTGCCAAGCCGCCGCCAGGTTGAGCATCAGCACGTCGCCACGGTTCTGGTAAGCCCCTCCGACGACCCTAGGACGACCTGTAGCGCCGTGCTGCCGTAGGCAGAGCTCGCCGCCGCTAGTAGCCGCCGCTAGCGCCGCTCAATTTTGGTCGCTTGATTCGTAGCCGTCAGATCTAGATCCAACGCGTAGGATTAGACTCACTTAACGAATCGTTATGAGTAGATCTGAGCCGTGCGGGTTAAGTAGATCCAACGGCCCAGAAGCGCGATCCAACGCGAAACGGTATGGACCAATTAGAAACAGACGCGTGGCTGGAGTTTAGATTTAAAACAGGATTTGAATCTAATTGATGTTCAAATTTGTTTTGGCTATAACTTTTGATCCCCACGTTAGAATTTGACAAATTTTATACCGTTGGAGTCAGGAGAGCAAGCTCTTTCAAAATATGCAATGTGTTTAATGTTTTGCTTCTGTTAAAAAGGTTTTATTTGCAGAAACTTGTGTAGGGCTAATTTGAGCATATGAAATGTTTAGGAATTAATTTAGGGTTTAGATAATTGTTGTTTGGCAAGTTTTTGACTTGTTTATGAATCACTACTGTATACTTGCTTTGTTAAGTTTTTAAAATCATCACATATCATTTTGCATGCATGCATATATTTTTGATTGTATATGTTTTGTATGTGATTGTGGCTATGATTCTTTGTGTAGATTTTGGTGCTAGTGATTGTGATTGTGAGGAGTGTAGCTACTCTCCAAACTACCAAGGCAAGTGGTACTTCATGAATATTTCTATCCCCATGTTTTATACTAAGCATTAGAAATATTTTGCTAAGTCTTGCATGTTATTATTTTGCTTATATGCCATGTTGGGAAATCCTAGTAGTTGTAGAATGGCTAGGGAATTTCTAATACTATCTATGCCATGCTTAGCCTAGCTAGTAGCAAACAAGGGTTGGTGAAATATACATGCTATGATGAAAATATTTCTAAGTCTTTGGACTTGTGTTTTGCCTAATAAAACAACTAAGTTAACAAAACACCTGGGTGGAATGGAAGGAATGGTTTATGTTGAGTGGTTACACAAGGCCCATTTCTATGGTTTACCTTGTGTATCTCACTTGTGGTAAGCCACCCAGGAACAAAGATATTTTAGAGGCCAAGTGTTAAGAAGCTTCTAGTGCAGCCACTTGGCAATATGGGCTCTGCCTGGATCACATAGGTTGCTAGAACTTAGCCATTTGGACAGTTGGTGGTAGTGGGATGATAGGTTGGAACGCGTCCATTTGGTCTAAGGGAAGGCTTCTGAAAGGTCCTGTCTTGTGAAACCAAGTCTGGTGGGGAAAGTGCACAACCTCTGCAGATGGAAAAATCTAAATACTTAGCCATGTCCCTGGAAAAGGACAACTTGATCATCAAGACATGGAAGCTATCAAGAATATCCTTATCCCAATTTCTAAGTAAAAATTTGTGGGTGAACAAGGGTGAAGGACCTCAATGTCTATTGGTGGTTCCTTGGGAAAAGTTTTGACAAAGAAAACTTAGTGTTTTCAACTAATAGGCAAAACCTATTTTCAGCAAAGCAAGCCAAGCTACACTTAGCCAAAATTGCATCTAGAATCTAGTCCACCTAAATTATACTAAGGTATCACTTGCCAATACTATTCCAAAGTATTGAACCACTGTGGCTGTAACTTGTGATGTTGCAGGTTACTCTGGTGAGGATTAGGAGTCATGAGTCTACACTCAACATGTTTGCCCGTGGCACATGAAGATGAAGACTTTTATTTATTTACTTATTCAAACTCTTGTACTAGGCCTGTGGCCTTGGAGTTGTAAAGACTATGTTTATCTCTAGAATGGCTGTAATAAAGACCTTTGTATCTGTGTACTTCATCTTAAACTGTGGATGCTAGCATTGATCCAGGGACTAGCATTGCAATCACAGGGATCCTTTTCCTTTACAAGGAGGGATCTTACAGTTTTAGTATTAAGATGCTTTATAATTTAATTGTAACAGACCAAAGTTAACTATAAAGCATATAATAAAGTTTTTAGCATTATACTTAAATCTTTGTAACTATAAGTAACTTTAAGAATGTAGAAAGACTTAGGGTGTATTACTTATGATACTTGTATCTTGTTCACTTTATATTGTTTCCTTAGAGTTACTTAAGAATGGCATTACTTCTTTTGGAGTAGTGATTTCTTTACATTATAATGGTATAAAGGGATTTACCTTCCTATAAAGATGTGAACAGCTCGTTGTTAATGGTTACACCGATGCTAGTTGGAACACCGATCCGGATGATTCTAAATCACAATCTGGATACGTATTTATTTTGAATGGTGCAGCAGTTAGCTGGAGGAGTGCAAAGCAAAGCGTTGTGGCGAGATCTTCAACTGAATCGGAATACATGGCTGCTTCGGAGGCTTCACAAGAAGCGATATGGATGAAAGAGTTCATTACAGAGCTGGGTGTGGTTCCTAGTGCGCTGGACCCAATGTCTATCTACTGTGATAACACGGGCGCCATAGCCAATGCGCAAGAACCAAGGTCACACAAGAAGCTGAAGCATATCAAGCTATGTTTTCACGCTATTCGAGAACATATCCAGGATGGGGATATAAAGATTTGCAAAGTACACACAGATCTGAATGTGGCGGATCCGTTGACTAAACCTCTCCCAAAGGCAAAACATGACCAGCACCAAACTGCCATGGGTGTTCGGTATATTACCATGTAATCTATATTAGATGACTCTAGTGCAAGTGGGAGACTGTTGGAGATATGCCCTAGAGGCAATAATAAATGTAGTTATTATTATATCTTTGTGTATATGATAAATGTTTACATTCATGCTATAATAGTATTAACAAGGAAACATTAATACTTGTGTGATTTGTAAACCTAATTTGAAGTCCCTAGTAAAGCCTCTATATAATACTAGCTTGTTGGTTAATAGATGATTGTGGTTTCCCTATCATGAACATTGAGATGTTATTAACAACAAGATCATATCGTTAGGAGAATGATATGATGGACATACTCCTATAGATAAGCGTAGCATAAAGATCAAGTCATTTCAATAGTTCAATTGCTATATGCTTTCTGATACATAGTAACCTAATTCTTCGACCATGAGATCATGCATATCACCTTTGCCGGATGGATGCTTTGATGACATCAAACACCACACCGTAAATGGGTGGCTATAAAGGTGGCATTGAGTGTTCGGAAAGTATTGGTTGAAACACATGGATCAAGAGTGGGATTTGTCCATCCATATGACGGATAGATATACTCTGGGCCCTCTCGGTGAAATGTCATCCAATAAGCTTGCAAGCATGTGACTGGCTCACAAGGGATCACATATCACGGGAACGAGAAAAGAGTACTTGTCGGTAACGAGGTTGAACTAGGTATGCAGAGATACCAACGATCATAACCTCGGATAAGTAAACTATCGTGAGACAAAGGGAAATTAGTATCGTATGTAAGTGGTTCATTCGATCGCAAAGTAATCGTAGAAATATGTGGGAGCCATATGAATTTCCAGATTCCTCTATTGGTTATTGTTCGGAGAAGTGTCTCGATCATGTCCGCATAATTCACGAACCGTAGAGAGACACACTTAAGGATTCGACGTTGTTTGAGTAGTTATGGTATGATAAGAAAGAGACCGAATGTTGTTCGGAGTCTCGGATGGGATCCGGGATATCACGAGGAGATCCGGAATGGTCCGGAGAATAAGATTCATATAAGGAAAGTCCCGTTTCGGAGTTGGGGAATGTTTCCGGTGTTTTCATCGGGAATGTTCTAGAATGTTCCAGAATGTCCGGCACTCCGGAGGGGAAGGGGTACATGAATGTGTCATATCAAGTTGGTATGATTGCATCATGTACTAAGTGTCATCGCTGTTCCAAATAAAGGATTAATTCAAATCCTAGTTTGAAAAGTCAAATAGCTAAATTGAAAAGTCAAACGGCTAAATTTGGAAAGAGGAAAAGAGGAGGAAGGTGAAACCGAGTTGGGGAGGGAGTCCCTCCTCCCCAAGCCGGCGCACCACCCAAGCCGAGTTGGGGAGGGACTCCCCTCCCTCCCCTTGGCCAGCCGGCCCCTCCACCTATATAAGGAGGGGCAGGGCTCCCTCCTAGGACACACAAGTACCTCTCCTCCAAACCCTAGCTTGGCGCCACCACCTCCTGCAGCTGCCGCTGCCCCCTAGGGTTGCCCTAGCCGCCGACTTGGGGTGCCCCAAACCCTAGCCGCCGGCTCTAGCACCTCCTCCTTGGTGTGTCTAAAACCTAGATCACCGAGGAGCTCTCTCGTACTCCACCATACTCGCTCCGGCTTAAGGCGAAGCCCTGCGAGATCTCCCCTCTACTTCCGGTACCACGCCGTTGTGCTGCCGGAATCGCGAGGAGAGTGCTACAACCTCCGCTGCCTGCTGGAACAAGGGAGAGGAACGTCTTCGTCGAGTACCGAACGTGTGACCGACTGCGGGAGCGCTGCCGGAACGCAGCGCCGGAAGGATCGTCTACGCGATCTTGAGATCGGGAAGAGTACGACTACATCACCCACGAGAATCCGCTCTCGTTAAACACTTTGGAATCTTCGAGGGTGAGTTATTCCATCGACTCGTTGCTACAATCTAGTAGATAGATCTTGGCTTGTTTGTTTGTATGCAGTAGAAATTTTTTGTTTTCCATGCTACGAAACCCTACAAGATGTGGTTAAGGTTTATGGATAAGTAAACAATATTATTTACTACTTATGGACTCACTTATAGTGTTTTGATTTTTTTATAAACTTGTAGTTAATATAAAGAATGGGTTTTATCTTATTACAATTATTCTTGGAGATCTTATATTAGATAAGGATTCTTTTATAAAAGAATTTATACTTATGGTTGAATGATAATTCAATATAATTTTATGTTTAAAATGTGTTGAACCATTTTTACTTCATATAATAGTATTTAAGAATAATACTATTTATTAGACTTAATTAGCTAATTTTTAGAACTATTAGCAATTTTTATTTACCCTAATGTGAATTATCAATTAAGGAAATAAGTTTATATTTAAGTTATTAAAGTTGTTTAACTTTGTATTTAAGTCAAAGTGGAATATCACATTTTTAACATGTAGGTATTATTTTTGTGATCATTTTGGTATATTACATTTATTTTTGTGATATATAAATAATAAGATATGATTTTAATAAAGTTTATTACTTTATAAATACTTAATAATTAACAAATATTTAATTAAGTGAAATAATAATGTATAATTATAATTTTAAAGTATAATTCTTGTTTTTCTAAGATTTTTAGTATTTTATTTATAAATTTAACATCTATCATTATTAAAATATAAATTATTAAAGTTTTATTACTTATAAAACCTTTATTATATAATATTTATTTAAAAAATCATCATAATAATATTTGATAATAATTTTAAGTTGTAGATTTTATTTTTCTCAACATTTTCATATATTATATGTATTTTTCTGAATTATAAAACAAAAGATATTAAATTTACAAGATTTAATCATTTTATTTTATTTCTGGAATATTAAAATTTGGATTTTATAATTTTTTAATTATTCCTAAATAGACAATAAACCTTTTTACAGCCAGATGGGATCTACCCTAGTCACAGACAGGTGGGGCTTAGGGCCACGTCATAAGCCACATCAGCAAAGACCAGTCAACAGGGTGGACTTAGTCAAGATGACGCAAGCAGGACATCATCATGACGTCACACAAACTATCTCCCCCAGATCGAAGTTCGATCGATCGATTGGGAGGATGCTTGCACGCGGGAAGGGTGTTGCTGGACGCGGATGAGCACGCTGAGTTGAATGGTGGCGGCGCCGCTCCGTTTTGGTCGTCGGAGCTACTCCGGCGACTAACAACTGCGGTGGTCGACGGTGGTGTTCGGCTAAATCTTAAACTAGGAAGAGAACGAGAAAAAGGAGAGCGCTAAAATGCTCAGAGCATTACCAGGAATCTCGTGGAGTAGTTGGCGAGACAGGAGATGGTCGGAATCAGCGAGGACCACGGTGGCCGGACTTCGGGAAGGTGACCTCGTGGCGTCGATTCCCGTCGGCTCGCCTCAATTCCTTTGACTAAGAGGCTTAGATGGGAAAGGCAAGGATGATAGCTTGATCAACGGAGCACGAGAGGGCTCAGAACGACAGTTGTTGGCAATAGGGTTCTAGGGTTTCAGCTCGGAAAAGGAAAATGGAAAAGCGAAGAAGATAGGGTTCGTTTCTACGCAGGAGGGGATCTTGTAGACGACCAGGAGAGGTGGAATGGATCTTGGCAGGGCCGTACGTCATGGCGCGGCGGTGGACAGAGGCGATGCTGACAGCCAGCTGCTTGTGACATCGGGGAGAAAGACGACGGCGTACTTTTCGTGGAAAACTCCCCAACAGTTCTTCTGATTTGCTCCGCGTTACCTCCTCGGTCCCACTTGTCAACTAGAGAGAAGGATATATTGGGCTGGTTGTTGGGCTGCTACTGGGCTCTAGTTGGGTGGCTGTGGTTGCTCGTGGCGATGGATAAGAAAGAGGGTTAATGGGCTTCGGCCTGGTTATAGTTTTTTCTTTACTGTTTCCTTTTCTCTTTTCTGTTTTATTTTCAGATTTGGGTATTACACATTTGTTTTAGGAATATTTCTTTATAAAAGTTCTTTGCTGAATACAAGCATCAACAATAAGTTATTTTGAACTATTTATGAACTTTTATTATATAAAGTTATCAATTCTTTATTTTCTTATACACTATGTATATATTTTATTATGACTAACATAAGAGTAAAAGTTTGAATTGGAAATACTTATCATAAGTTCTTTGAAGATTTGATATTCTCATATTTCTTTTATTGATGTGAACAAGGGTTAATGGCTAAACATACTATCTTTATGTTTAGGATCTTTATTAATATCACACTTTAAAATAAATAGTTATTATTTGAAATGAATTATGGGAGAGAATTGATAACTATAGTTTCTAGACATATATGATTGATATAAAAGTTAAGGTTTTTAAATTGTAATTGTTTACCATGGTTTTAGGAGTTTTAATATTTTTGTTCATTCCTTTATTTATATGAATAAAGATTATTGGTTAATCATATTGTCTTCATATTTGTGATCAGAGTGATGTTATTTGGAATGTCTCATGAAAAAGATTTGATAAAGATAACTCCTGAGAACATATGGTTATGATAATTGGAATTGAGAAAATGTGTGCTTAATTGATTTCTGATAGGAAAATATTCCTATAAAGCATTGTGGAAACAAGATGATAAATCCACCATAAAAAATGGATATTAGGTTTGGTCTTCAATTTAGGGTTTAGTGTTTAACAAGGATTCTTATATTCCATACGTCATAATTCTGGACTTCTAACTAAGGAATTCCTTTCTTAGATATACTACTCCTTCATATCCATCATCATGTGTTAACATGATGAGTTTTACTTCACAAGAATGTTCCTATCCACCTTTTATGCTTCTAAAGCCAATTATAAATCTAATGAGTTTGTCATTAAAGCCTTTCATAATCATTTATATCTATACTTGGCTATATCAACTACTCTATTGCTGATAATCCCCAATCCAACAAGTGGTTACTTCTAACTCCAATCATACACTTCCTTAATCATCCTTCACTAATATCACTTCATTAGATGTATACATCAAATCCTACTTCACCTCAAGTGCTTAGTATTTCCAAAGAGGAAACTACTACTTCTATAATCCAATGCTACTCTAGCATCACCTTATTCATACTATCTTGTCTCTTCTTAACTCCAGTATCTATTATTCCAACCACACATTATATTAATGTGACTTGTAATGACTAATCTAGGATAATATATCTATACTATGGTTCAATCATGGTTTATCCACCAATGTCACTTATACATGATATAAGCATTCAATATTGGTGACTAAGGCATGATCATTATAATCCTTTGATCTTTTATGATTCAGGTTTCCAGTTGGCTAAACAAGGCTTCCATCCATACAACATTACAGTTGTATTCTAATTATCTTTTGTTTAGCTCTATTGGATTAAGAGATATAATTCATTGACTATACCTACTTGATACAATAGGACTACTCCTGGTAACTATCTTCAGACTTCATCCTTGTAATCTTATTTGTTACAATATTGATTTGATTTACTCCAATCACTCCCATCCTATAGATAACATATAAAACTAGCATCACTATTTACCTCTTCTGACTTCTTTCTTTATAATACTTAAGTGAATGCTATAATAAGTACAAGAGTTGATAGGTCAAGAATTGGTAAATCAATAGTGGATTACTCAATATTGATGAACAACAATTATAAGGATTGGATTCAATAGAGATGATAAAGATTGATATGGAAAGAAAGATATATGGTGAATGATCTTAACTTTGGTTTCTTTCCTACTCAATATCACTAGAGATTTAAAGTTAGGTATTTCCATGATATTCATGGTATAATTAGATGAGAATAAACTATAGTTGTTACATTCTTATTATTTGGGTTATATCCTTAACTTGGTACTCATGAGTGATTATAATGAATACTATGATATGATCACCTAAGGATCAAATATAAATCATTAAGTAATGTATTAGGGTTTAGTTTTATTCCATTTGATCTACCCTTAGATCAAATCATGTTTACCCAAAATAAGGTTTTAGCAAAGGTCATATTAAAACTTATCGCAGTCAACTTGATGATCTACTTCAATTCCATCGGGTTACGAGAAGCTTCAATCACTTCGACAAGTTTTTATTTAAAAGCGCGAAAATTATTCAGATTTTCTATGTATGAATGCAATGCACACATTTGTGTTCAGCTTATTTATAAGTTCTAATGCTGGGATGTTATAGACTCTCCCCCTTAAAATAAACTTTGTCCTCGAAGTTCGCATACTCTCACGTTTCGGAGTAACGAATTTTCTTGCAAGGATTATAATATGTCTTAACTCCATGTTAACCTCAATGGGAATAATTGTAATATCCCATATCCAGATCCTTTCCTTGAATCCTCATTATACTTGGCAATCTTCAACTTGTTGTCTCCAATACTCCACGGTTCCTTTTACTTTACTCCCTTAGGGATATGTCCTTATTATGAACTTCTAAAATTGGGGTCTCTTATTTAGTCTATTATTCTTAATTAGGTATCCTAATCCAATTCCTTAACTTGATCATCAAACTTCCCTACTATATTATGTAAGATCTAGGAAGTCTCACTAAAACAGGTTTTAAAGTTTATTAATCAATAGTGTGGTTAAAAGACTAATCTTTGATTTTATCATTGTATGATTTATACGGGTTGTCCTTCCGAAGATTGGGTTTGAACTTATTTAGTCCATCCGAAGATACGGGTGGTCCTTCCGAAGATCTTCAACTGAATCGGAATACATAGCTGCTTCAGAGGCTTCACAAGAAGCGATATGGATGAAAGAGTTCATTACAGAGCTCGGTGTGGTTCCAAGTGCGCTGGACCCAATGTCTATCTACTGTGATAACATGGGCGCCATAGCCAATGCGCAAGAACCAAGGTCACACAAGAAGCTGAAGCACATCAAGCTACGTTTTCACGCTATTCGAGAACATGTCCAAGATGGTGACATAAAGATTTGCAAAGTACACACAGATCTAAATGTGGAGGATCCGTTGACTAAACCTCTCCCGAGGGCAAAACATGACCAACACCAAACTGCCATGGGTGTTCGATATATTACCATGTAATCTAGATTAGTTTATTCTAGTGCAAGTGGGAGACTGTTGGAGATATGCCCTAGATGCAATAATAAATGTAGTTATTATTATATCTTTGTGTTTATGATAAATGTTTACATTCATGCTATAATAGTATTGACCAGGAAACATTAATACTTGTGTGATTTGTAAACTAAATTAGAGTCCCTAGTAAAGCCTCTTCATAATACTAGCTTGTTGGTTAATAGATGATTATTGTTTCCCTATCATGAACATTGAGATGTTATTAACAACAAGATCATATTATTAGGAGAATGGTATGATGGACATACTCCTATAGATAAGCGTAGCATAAAGATCAAGTCATTTTAATAGTTCAATTGCTATAAGCTTTCTGATACATAGTAACCTAATTCCTTCGACCATGAGATCATGCCTATCACCATCCCCAGAAGGATGCTTTGATGACATCAAACACCACACCGTAACTGGGTGGCTATAAAGGTGGCATTGAGTATTCGGAAAGAATGGGTTGAGACACATGGATCAAGAGTGGGATTTGTCCATCCATATGACGGATAGATATACTCTGGGCCCTCTCAGTGGAATGTCATCCAATTAGCTTGCAAGCATGTGACTGGCTCACAAGGGATCACATACCACGGGAACGAGAAAATAATACTTATCGGTAACAAGGTTGAACTAGGTATGCAGAGATACCAACGATCAAAACCTCGGATGAGTAAACTATCGTGAGACAAAGGGAAATTGGTATCGTATGTAAGTGGTTCATTCGATCGCAAAGTAATCGTAGAAATATGTGGGAGCCATATGAATTTCCAGATTCCTCTATTGGTTATTGATCGAAAAAGTGTCTTGATCATGTCCGCATAATTCACGAACCGTAGGGAGACACACTTAAGGATTCGATGTTGTTGAGTAGTTATGGAATGATGAGTAAGAGACTGAATGTTGTTCGGAGTCTCGGATGGGATCCGGGATATCATGAGGAGATCCGGAATGGTCCGGAGAATAAGATTCACATAAGGAAAGTCCTGTTTCGGAGTTGGGGAATGATTCTGGTGTTTTCATCGGGAATGTTCTAGAAGGTTCCGAAAGGTCCGGCGCTCCGGAGCGGAAGGGTACATGAATGTGTCATGACAATGTGGAATGGTTGCATCATGTACTAGGTATCATGGCTGGGAAAAATAAAGGGAGAAATCAAATCCTAGTTTGAAAAGTCAAACGCCAATTTGAAAAGTCAAACGGCAAGTTTGCTTGGTGGAGGGAGAGTAGGAAACCTACTTGGGGAGGAGTTCCTCTCTCTCCACCCGCCGGCCAAGGAGGCCGACTTGGGGGAGGACTCCCTCCTCCCAATCCGCACCCTCCCACCTATATAAGGAGGGGCAGGGCTGCCCCTCTAGCCTACACCTCTCACACCCCAAAACCCTAACCCTAAGCCGCCGGCGCCACCACCCCTGCTGCTGCCGCCGCCGCCACCTAGGGCACCACCAACTCGCCGAGTTGGGGTGATCCCAAACCCTAGCCGCCGACTACACTCTCCCCTTGGTGCCTTCTAAACCCTAGATCGCCAAGGCCTCTCTCATAGTCCACCATACTTGCTCCGGCTTAAGGCGAAGCCCTGCGAGATCTCCCCTCTACTTCCGGTACCACGCCGTCGTGCTGCCGGAATCGCGAGGACAGTGCTACAACCTCCGCTGCCTGCTGGAACAAGGGAGAGGAAGGTCTTCATCGAGTACTGAACGTGTGACCGACTGCGGAAGCGCTGCCGAAACGCAGCGCCGGAAGGATCGGCTACGCGATCTTGAGATCGGCAAGAGTACGACTACATCACCCACGAGAATCTGCTCTCGTTAACCGCTTTGGAATCTTCGAGGGTGAGTTCCTCTATCGACTCGTTGCTACAATCTAGTAGATAGATCTTGGCTTGTTTGTTTGCATGCGGTAGAAATTTTTTGTTTTCCATGCTACGAACCCCTACAGGTATCTTCATACTTATACTTCAGGATAATTTACTAATTTCTTGTCATATTTACACTCTCATCATCGTTTCGGAGCTAATCTCACCATGATCTCATTATGTTTTACCTATACACCATGATTTAGGAGTTAATCTCACCATGATGACTTTATTTCTTGTTGTACTGTCATTCAGTCTTGACCTAAACTCACGCCATCACGTAGAATTCTCAAGTGAATCCCACATGATTACTACTCATTACCTCAACATTGATCCTAATGATATTCATCATGTTGCCTTCGGTTATCAACTGATACTAAGATTTTACTGTTCTTACTTATATTCTAGGGTTAAGCTACACCATTAAGACTACTTCAATTGATTTCTTACACTTTCCTACAGTATCTTGGTGGTTTATGTCTCCCTCGAAAAACACTAAAGAGCACTATACTTGAGAAAAGATAAATAATTACTCCTAAGAAAGAATGACTTAAGTATCTGACTCAGGTGTGACAAGGTTTATCCTCAAGTGGATACTCATCACAAGTCATAATAATATTTGGTTTAGATAAGATGGCTCCTATAGTCACTATCCAACCTACAGATCTTCCTAAAAGGGTTTGAATCCTAAGGTCAAAGAATATGCTCTGATACCAACTGCGGTGACCCAGCATACCACTTCATGATGTAGTACACTATAGTCGTTGATATAACACCAATGAAACACCGTTCACTAGTATTACATCCCTCAGAGTAGTACAACAGAAACACAGCAGGTCCAAGACATGACTATAGGTTACAACTCAACTCTTTACACAAGATCCAGAGAACACTCTACGTTAAAGAGAGAGAAACTTCTTACGAAGAAGTATTAGGAATAAATAACTCATAGCTACCATACTTATAAAACTAGTAACTAAACCACTGGCTTGTATTGCTGATATTGCAATACTCTATAGAATTAGGTTCTATGGTTAGAAATTCTATTCTTATCTAATTAGCAACTTCGTCTTCACTTGAGTTGATGTATATGTTGACTTTCTTGACTTCATTGAAGAGTGTTAGCTTTTGATGATGATTCTTGGAGCATGATTTGATGTAGATGTCATCTGTACTAGCTATAGAACCTAGCAAGGTTTAAGAAGATACTTTGAGTACGAGCGTACTCAGCAAGTTCACTAGAAAAGGAGTGTTTGATGCACTATAGCTACAGCCACAGACCATAGGTCGTAGGTCATGCAAGTTTTCATAAACATTTCTTCAAAGGTTGCTTTTATTCTGAAAAACTATGTCCGTCAGCCTTCACGGGTTTACCAGAACTTTCATGGAGTTCCTTTCCCGCCGCGTTCGCAGCTCCTTCCCGTAACAGGGAGTAACAAGTTACAGCTCTTACACTCTGCAGAGGTGCGTCACTTTACCCATGAGAGATCTTAGCTTTGTTGCAGATCGGAATTGCAGGTTCGTTCACACTTCCTTGGTGTGAGGCCCAGACTAAGATCTAAGGCAATCACTGCCTTCTCCGCGACCCCGCATGTCTCCTTGGTGTACGCCACCCCACCTATTGAATTACCGCAATGGCAGTACAAACCGTTCAGATGCCAGAACTATCGTGGGACGTTGAGGGCTCCCACCCATATGCTGCATATCCTCTACGAATTACCATAGATAATATTGACGCTACGAGTGATAACAGCCACGACCCGCACATCCAGCTCTATGCGAGAGGGAAAAGATACAGCTGACTTCTTCGTCCCATTCCAAATCTCATGGTCAACGTGTAATATACGGCACAAGAATCACTGGCGACATTGGTTGTTAAGTCCTAGGTAATATGTTCCTTTACCACCGGAACTCTTATAGTAGGTTATTACCTCATGGTAAATAACCTATAATCACATTATGATGAAAATATGTTTTCTGTCCTTTTTCAAATGCAGGTGATGACAACACTGGATTTGCAAAACATTTTACAGAAAATAATCAAAGGACATGAGCAAGTGTGAACTTTCCTTTTGTGATTGCAAGATTATGCACTCACGGTCTTCAAGACATTATAAAAGATCCAATATCTAAAATCGGCATCATTGGTCCGGTAAGGACTAATGTTTAAAGAAGCAAGATGCTTTTATGCATAAGCAATGTAATGCAAGTTGATAAACACGAATCCCGAGGATAACGTTGTTCTATGGTTTGGATACTGGAAAGGGTTTCGTTGGAATGTGTTGCTCTTTTAGATTAAGTTTCACACATGTGCTTCTTATTAAACCTTGTGAGTGTGTGGAAAACAACATGTATTTATACAACAACAAAATACACAGTATGGAATGCTACTCAAGGTTGCTTACATCTTAATTGTTTATCTTCAAGTTTTACTTTACAAGTAATTTCACTTATAAAGGATTTAAGTATTAACAATCTTATTATACAAGTATAGTATAAAGTAAGGTGTTTACTATTAATTGTCATATGTTGATTAAAGTGGCAAAACGAATAACTTTTGAAGAAAATCTTACCCAACTAAGTAGAAGCATTTAAGCTTTTAAGTTAACCTTATGAGGTGTTCTTTCTAGTTATAGTCTTTAAGTCAGAAGGAATTGACTTTACTGGAATAATGATATTAGTAGTATTTGAGACTTATCTATCTTGGTTTTTAACTGGGTTGGTTTGGTATTAAGATGCTTTATAATTTAATTGTAATAGACCAAAGTTAACTATAAAGCATATAATAAAGTTTTTAGCATTATACTTAAAGCTTTGTAACTATAAGTAACTTTAAGAATGTAGATAGACTTAGGGTGTATTAATTATGATACTTGTATCTTGTTCACTTTATATTGTTTCCTTAGAGTTACTTAAGAATGGCATTACTTCTATTGGAGTAGTGATTTCTTTAGATTATAATGGTATAAAGGGATTTACCTTCCTATAAAGATGTGGTTAAGGTTTATGGATAAGTAAACAATATTATTTACTACTTATGGACTCACTTATAGTGTTTTTATTTGTTTATAAACTTGTGGTTAATATAAATAATGGGTTTTATCTTATTACAATTATTCTTGGAGATCTTATATTAGATAAGGATTCTTTTATAAAAGAATTTATACTTGTGGTTGAATGATAATTCAATATAATTTTATTTTTAAAATGTGTTGAACCATTTTGACTTCATATAATAGTATTTAAGACTAATACTATTTATTAGACATACTTAGCTAATTTTTAGAACTATTAGCAATTTTTATTTACCCTAATGTGAATTATCAATTAAGGAAATAAGTTTATATTTAAGTTATTAAAGTTTTTTAAGTTTTTATTTAACTCAAAATTGGAATATCACATTTTCAACATGTAGGTATTATTTTTGTGATCATTTTGGTATATTACATTTATTTTTGTGATTTATAAATAATAAGATATGATTTTAATAAGGTTTATTACTTTATAAATACTTAATAATTAACAAATATTTAATTAAGTGAAATAATAATGTATAATTATAATTTTAAAGTATAATTCTTATTTTCTAAGATATTTAGTATTTTATTTATATTTTTAACATCTATCATTATTAAAATAGAAATTATTAAAGTTTTATTACTTATAAAACCTTTATTAAATAATATTTATTTAAATAATCATCATAATAATATTTGATAATAGTTTTAAGTTGTAGATTTCATTTTTCTCAACATTTTCATATATTATATGTATTTTTCTGAATTATAAAACAAAAGATATTAAATTTACAAGATTTAATCATTTTATTTTATTTCTGGAATATTAAAATTTGGATTTTATAATTTTTTAATTATTCCTAAATAGACACAAAACCTTTTTACAGCCAGATGGGATCTACCCTAGTCACAGACAGGTGGGGCTTAGGGCCACGTCATAAGACACATTAGCAAAGACTAGTCAACAGGGTGGACTTAGTCAAGATGACGCAAGCAGGACGTCATCATGACGTCACATGAACTATCACCCCCAAATCAAAGTTCAATCGATCGATTAGGAGGATGCTTGCACACGGGAAGGGTGTTGCTGGACGCGGACGAGCACGCTGAGTTGAATGGTGGCGGCGCTGCTCCGTATTGGTCACCGGAGCTACTCCGGCGACCAACAACTGCGGTGGTCGTCAGGGATGTTTGGCTAAATCTTAAACTAGGAAGAGAACGAGAAAAAGGAGAGCGCTAACATGCTCAGAGCATTACCAGGAATCTCATGGAGTAGTTGGCGAGATGGGAGATGGTCAGCGAGGACCACGGTGGCCGGACTTGGGAAGGTGACCTCGCGGCGTCGATTCCCGTCGGCTCGCCTCGATTCCTTTAACTAAGAGGCTCGGATGGGCAAGGCGAGGATGATTTATTGATCAACGGAGCACGAGAGGACTTAGAACAAAGGCAGTTGCTGACAACAAGGTGCTAGGGTTTCGGATCAGAAAAGGAAAATGGGAAAGCGAAGAAGATAGGGTTCATTTCTGCGCAGAAGGGGATCTTGTAGACGACGAGGAGCGATGGCGTGGATCTTGGCGCGGCCGGACGTCATGGCACGACGGCAGACGGCAGCGATGCTGACAGCAAGCTGCTTGTGACATCGGGGAGGTAGACGACGACGTACTTTTCGCGGAAAACACCCCAGCAGTTCTTCTAATTTGCTCCGCAGTACCTCCTCGGTCCTACTTGTCAACTAGAGAGAAGGATAGATTGGGCTGGTTGTTGGGCTTCTGTAACATCCCAAAAATCATGACTTCAAAGCTTGCATATCATTCATGCATTCATAATCATTTTAGGATCATTTTAAAATGAGATTTAAAAAACAGAAGCATTTGAATGTCTATTATTTTATGTAAGCAAGGAAATGGCCCACTGCTACTCTCTATGTCAAAACCCGGATTTTTAATCCCAGATGCATGTTATGCCATACATCGCAATCCCAGGATTACCATTTTTACGAGACATAACATAATTGGATACCACAGTACATCATCCATTACAAACCATACATAAGGTCTTACACAAATTGGGATCTCATGATCCAGTTCTTAATACGAATTCCAGCAGCGGAATACGTAATAATAACGGTAGCGTAGGCGAAGCTCCATTTTCGGGGTCACAGGCAATGCTGACGATGGAAGATGATCCTAGTTGTCGTAACCTTCCTGGGGTCCATCCTCCAGGTACTCCTCTTCATAGTCTAGCCATGGGAATAGCCAGGGACAAAGCCATGAGTACTCTTTAAGTACTCGCAAACTAATACTAACAAGTGAAAGGGGTTTTTGATAATAGGACACTAGGCTCTAGGGTTTTGCAAAGGCCGGATTTATCTCTACTAAGCTGAGAAGAAAGAGAAGCTAGTCAAAGTTTTATAACTCCTAAGTAGGAAACTTGTATTTCATATCACAACCCGGTTGTAGTCAAGTAAAAGTCTCAATTCATTTCACAAGTCTTTTGAAAACATCTGACGGGGGAATAGTATGGCCACTCCAACTGTCCATAACCGCGGACGCGGCTATTCAAATAGTTTGACACTCTGCAGAGATTGTACACTTTCACCACAACATTCGATACATCCGTCAGGAACAAATCCTGAATTCACCATAATTAGTATGCGGATAATCAATCCTAACCTTTCAATTACACGCCCTAGTATAAGCACCTCTCCTGTGAGTTTGGACTCCCAACCATGACCAACTGTCATCTTGGGTACTTCACAGGTGGACAATCTACACAAGGTAGCCTCAGCTCAGACCTTGGCCGTGAGGGAACTAATACTAAGGTATACAAGTTTCCAGTCAAGCCCTACCCAATCTTCGGGTATTGTGGTTATACGATAAAATTGGAATGGCATCGCATCCAGACAACCATCAGTTTTATAAAGGTCTAAGTCTCATGCCTCAACATTTTCATCACCAAAATCATCTGGTGTTCGGAAACACATGTCAAAACATCTCAGTAGAATGATCCATCATTCTAAGGTTTTCATAACCATTTTGACCAAGTATTCCCATCTAAATTTGATCAAGTTTTATGCTTAGCACTAGCATCTACAAGTGGAAGTGAGTACTAATGAGGGGTGGTGAACTAGTGGAGTTTCAACTAAGTTCAATCTCATGCCTTAGGATGACATAAAGATTATCTAGCTTAGGCCAAATTTTATGCTCTTTATGCAACCTTCAATTATCTTTCTAGTATCTACAAATCACTTAAGTAAACTCTAAGTAATAGCTTTGATAAAGAAATAAAGTAGAAAGCTTGCAAGTAAAACTAGGATTGGGTATCATCAAATATGTCTAACCAAGCATGCTTAGTGCGTTGCATAGGTTATCTAACTTTCATAATTGCAAGTGTTAGCTTGCTCAATCAACTAGTAGTATTAGGCTTGCTACAATAGAGTATCTTGCAAGTGTTAGCTTGCCTTGTGCAGAGCAGTGGTTGAAGTTCTCCTCGGCTTCTTCTTCGTAGTATCCTCCTTCCTCCTCGTATCCTTGGTCGGTACTAGCGTCTATGAATAAATACGAGGTACACAATCACCAAACAATACTTAACTACTTGCAATCATCAGACGAAAGGGTCCTATAGATGATCTAGCATCATCACTAACATTACAAGATTAAAGCTTGGTTTAATTCCTTTTTTTAGAAAAGTAATTTCTACTCATTGAAAAACTACTTAAGATTTAATATTCTCCAAACCAAACATGGGATCATGTTTACACATGTCATCACCACATATTTTAGTCCATGGGAATGTGATTTAAAGTGGTGTCACAATTTAATAAGGTTTTACCCTTTTATTTTAATTAACTAAAGTGGCTATAAATTCCTATGTGGCATTCTTTTATTACTTGGTCATTATTTCTGTAAGTAAACCTATATATTTTTATATATTCTAAAAGGTATGGTTAAATGTGATTTTTGAGAGCTGGAATCAACTCAAAATCTATTGTGGTTTAAATTTGAAAAATGTTTGAATGCAGAAAAGCTTCTGCCTTGTTGTTTTTACCATGGATGATCTGCATATCCAAATGACTTGAATCCAACGGGCTTGGATTCAGCATTACCAGACCTTTCTAACAAAATTGGTTTCATTCAATTTGGTTCAATAAATCGACCTGGGTTGATTTTTGAAACTGGGTACAGAAGTGTGTTTGAAATAAAATGAAAAAGGTTAAATTCAAATAACTGGGCTGTGCGGGAAGCGATACTGGGCCGGCCTGCTAAGCACAGCGCTTACACGGGCTGGTTAAGTCGATGTCCCCACGCGTCAGTGAGACATGGGGGTGCGAAGCGGTATGGGGCGATGTGGTGCGTTCGATCTGGTTCTAATCCAACGACTGAGGGTCATCGTCGACGTTGGGAAACGCCGGCGAGACAGAAACCTAGCGTGGCTGGTGGGGGTCGTTGTGGGCTCACCGGGGATCAGGAGAGGGTCGGCGAGGAGGGCCAACGACGAAGTCGATGACGGCGAACCTCCTAGTACCGACAGCTTCTCCTGGGGCGGCTCCAATCGCTGGCTCCCTTCTTCTCCAGACACGGCAGGCTCCGGCGAAATTCCGGCGAAGTGCTGCTCGCCTTGCTTCGGGAAAGGGGTGGCACAATCAGTGAGGAGAGGGGAGTGAGATGGTGTGCTCAATTCGGCTGGGGTGGCCTCTATTTATAGTCGCGACGGCGAGACCGAACGGCATGGGCAGGCGACGGTGGCGACATGGCTACGGGCGTCTAGAGGCATGGCCGGCGGTGGAGATCGCTTGGTGGTCTCCTGGCGGTGCTCTACGGCTTTAATGCGCATGTAGGGGCGGTGCGGTTTGGTCTGTAACGCGCGATGCTCTACGCGGCAGAGGCGGCGTCTTCGACGGCGAGCGGTGGTTGTGCGGCATGGGGCGGCGAACGGGGATGTCTGGCGGCCTCCTGGGTTGGTGGCGATCATGTATGCACGCGGGGAGGGCGGCGCGCAGTCTGTGGGCGTCGGTCGAGCATGGCGCTCTGGCGCATGCTCGACATGGTTGCTGGCGAGCTGGGCGTGGTCCGTGCGTGTGGTCCAGGGTTTGGCAACGCTCGCGGCTGGGACAGGGAGTGGCGGTGGATGGTGGGCTGCCTCCTAGACAAGGTTGGCACAGCTAAATCTCCTTCTAGCTTGCTGTCTCCAATGGGGTGGCATGGTGAGCTTCGGCTATTCACCATTGATGTCATTGCCCAGCTTACAGTGAGGCTAGTGCTTGGTTTAACTTGCTATATGATCAACTGAGATGGTTATGAGCTGGAGAGGGGACAAGTTAGGCTTCAATCACTGCTCACAATAGTGTTTAATATTTTGATGATTTGTGTCTACAAAGTGTTTGATGAAATGGCCGCAAGAATTCAAGTTTTGAATTTTGAAACGATTTTTGGTGGGTGTGCTAGGTCGGTGCTGGTGAGTCTGCAGATGCTTGGGTTTTGAAAGTGGAGCTTGTTTGAGTGGTTTTTGAAAAAGTGGGATCTTCTCATATGATAAAGATTCGATTTTGAACTGTCATTTAAACTATGCATTTGAAAGTTTCTGGATGATCACAAAGTGGTCCTTGATACTTTGTTATGAGTAAAATCAAGGGGTGCAAAGATCCAAACAAGTTTCAGTTAAGTTCTGAAAGTTTGGGACAGCCAAAGTAGGCATGGGAGTTAAATTGGTCAAAATGACCATTCCCTTATTTTATTTTTTTTGATTTATTTGTCTTTGGGAAAAGTTTGGGAAATGTTTAGATGATGTTTATTTCACCTAAGAATCCATTTACAAGCAAATAAACACACAAACAAGGTGGTTCAAAAGAAATCAAAATTGGAATGCATACACACATGCATACTTTCATATTTTTATTTAGAAAAGTTTTTGTTAACCCTAAATTTGATGCTTAGAGTTTGATGATCCAAGTTTAGTATTTTTGGGATGTTACAAACCTTCCCCCCTTAAACAAAATCTCGTCCCGAGATTTGAAAAAGGACGAAAAAGATTACCTAGGATTTGAAGAGATCGGGAAACTCTGTCCTGGTGTGATCTTCGCGCTCCCAGGTAGCTTCCTCTTCGGTGTGGTTGCTCCACTGAATCTTGAGAAACTTGATGCTTCGGGTTCGGGTAGTTTGGAAAGCTTCTTCCAAAATACGGATGGGTACTTCGGGATAGGTCAGGTCATCGTTGATTTCTATGGTCTGGTGATCGATATTCTTGAACACTTCAGTCTTCTCTGGGACTTCGAGACACTTGCGAAGTAACGAGATATGGAACACATTGTGAACGGCCGACATCTCTTCAGGTAGTTCTAATTGATACGATACTTCTCCTCGACGGTTCAGAATCTTGAAAGTTCCGATATATCTGGGGGCTAACTTTCCTTTGAGTTGGAAACGCTGCATTCCCTTCAATGGCGACACTTTCAGATATAAAAAATCTCCTATGTTGAAGGCGAGGTCTCGACGTCTCTTGTCGGCGTAACTTTTTTGTCTGGACTGGGCGGTCTTGAGGTGCTCACGAATCTTGTGAACCTTCTCTTCTGCTTCTCGTAGTATGTCGGGTCCGAAAATCTGACTCTCTCCTACTTCCGACCAGTTCAAAGGGGTGCGACACTTCCTTCCATACATAAATTCAAATGGGGCCATTTGCAAACTAGCCTGATAACTGTAGTTGTATGAAAATTCTGCAAATGGCAGACAATCTTCCCAGTTAGATCCATATTCTAACACACATGCTCTCAGCATATCTTCGAGTATTTGATTTACACGCTCAGTTTGTCCATCGGTCTGAGGGTGATACGCGGTGCTGAAATCTAGGCGGGTTCCTAAACCTTCCTGGACTTTCTTCCAGAATCTTGAGGTAAACTGAGTTCCTCGATCCGATACGATGTTCTTGGGGACTCCATGCAACTAACTATTCTAGCGATGTACAACTCTGCTAGCTTCGAACTCTGATATGTGGTCTTGACAGGTAAGAAATGGGCGACTTTGGACAATCGGTCCACTATGAACCAGATAGAGTCATTTCCCCTACTAGAAGTAGGCAGTCCAGTGATAAAGTCCATTCCAACGGAATCCCATTTCCATTCCGGAATCTGCAATGGTTGCAACAATCCAGCGGGTCTTTGATGTCCTGCCTTGACTCGCTGACATATATCACACTTGGCGATATAGCTTCTGATTTCTCTCTTCATCTTATGCCAACCAAATTGCTCTTTCAAATCTTGATACATCTTAGTTCCTCCGGGGTGGATAGAATAAAGAGTATCATGAGCCTCCTTCAGAATAACTTCTTTCAACTCCGAATCTGCTGGTACACAAAGGCGTCCTTTGTACCACAGAACTCCTTCTTCGTCTTCGGTGACTCCGGGTACTTTGCATGTACCGATACGATGCTTGATTTCGTCGATACTAGCATTTCCTTTCTGCGACTCTTTGATCTGGCTGATCAAAGTGGGCTGAATTTCTATGCTACCTAAAAATCCTTCACTCACTAATTCTATTCGAAATCTTCCATCTCTTTGTGCAAGCTTGGTTGCTCCTTCAAGATCATGGAGTTCAAGCGGCACGGAAACCTTCTAAGGGCATATGCTACCACATTGGCTTTAAGGGTGATAGTGAATGTCCAGATCGTAATCCTTGATTAGCTCAATCCATCTTGTTTGTCTCATATTCAGCTCCTTCTAAGTGAATATATACTTCAGACTCTGGTGATCCGTATAGATCTCACAACGATTTCCCATGAGGTAATGCCTCCATGTCCAGAACTACGGCTGCGAGTTCGAGGTCATGGGTTGGGTAAGTTTGCTCATGTTGCTTCAGTTGTCGAGATAGATAAGATATAACTTTTCCTTCTTGCATTAGCACACATCCGAGACCAATCTTGGATGCGTCACAATACACATCGAAGGGCTTCGTGATATCCGACATGATCAAGATTGGGGCTGAAATCAATCTCCTCTTGAGTTCTTGAAAACTCGCTTCACATTTGTCGGTCCATTCAAACTTCTTGTCCTTCTTCAGCAATTGGGTCATGGGCCTAGCGATACTCGAGAATCCTTCTACGAACTTGCGGTAATATCCCACCAATTCGAGAAATGCACGAACTTGGGTTTGAGTGGTTGGGGCTTGCCAATCTTCGACATCTTTCACCTTTGCGGGATCAACGGCAATTCCTCCGGATAATACAATGTGACCGAGGAATCCTACCTCCTGTAACCAGAATTCACATTTGCTAAACTTGGCATACAACTGATGCTCTCTAAGGATTCCAAGAATGGTCCTTAGGTGTAGCTCATGTTCTTCTTCTGATTTGGAATAAATCAGAATGTCATCGATGAAAACAACGACAAACTTATCCAGGAAGTCCATAAAAATCTTATTCATGAGATTCATGAAATAAGCGGGGGCACTGGTTAATCCAAAAGACATGACTGTATACTCGTACAATCCATATCTGGTGGTAAAGGCAGTCTTTGGAATATCCTCTGCATGAATTTTGAGTTGATGTTACCCAGTTCTAAGATCAATCTTAGAGAACACCTTGGCACCGGTCAACTGATCAAATAGATCTTCTATCTTGGGCAAGTGGTATTTGTTCTTGATGGTGACATCATTCAATTTCCGATAATCCGTACACAAACGGTTACCTCCATCCTTCTTGTCCACAAACAAGACAGGTGACCTCCATGGTGACGCACTTGATTGAATCAATCCAATTTCCAACATGGAATCCAGTTGCTTCTTCAGTTCCTCTAGTTCCGACGGGTTCATACTATATGGTCTCTGGGCTATTGGTCTAGTTTTGGGGATTAGTTCAATGATAAACTCGATATCCTGATCTGGGGGCATATCGGGCAAAGCATCTGGAAATACATCGGGGTATTCATAGACTATCCGGACTTGGTCAATGGTAGGTTGGGCTATACTCTTATTGCACTTGAATTGATGAGGTAAGGTTTCAGATATGTGCTGGACTGATATTCCGGCTGTACTGGTAATGGTTATGGCTTTCTTGGCACATTCAATCAATCCTTTATGTTTGGACATCCAATCCATTCCTAGTACTACTTCCAAACCTTTAGTTCCGAGTACTATCAGGTTAGCATAAAAATCTATGCCATGCATTCGGATAGGGACGGCTTTGCAAATTTTCCTAGCCTTGGTGTTTGATCCGGGAATTTGAACAATCATAACATGCTTCAGTTTGGTTGGTTGAATTTTACTAGTGCAGGAAAATTCTTCGGTGACAAATGAGTGCGATGCACCAGAATCAAACAACACTCTTGCCAGTACTGAATTAACAGAAAACATACCCAGCACGACGTCTGGCGCTTCCTGAGCTTCTTCAGCATGCATGAGAAAAAGACGGCCATTGCGGTTGAGTGAATTCCCTGGGGAAAACCTTCTTCCGGGATGAACACGACGCTGCTGCTGAGCTGGGGCATTGGCATTGGGTGCTGCGGCATTCTTCTTGTTGGGGCACTCGTTGGAATAGTGGCCCTTATTTCCACAGTCATAACAAGTTACTTGCGACTTGTCCTTTGCTGCTACAGGCACAGCATTGCTTCCAGTCCTCGGGGCAGTGTTGGTGTTGGTGGCAGCATTGTTGGTGTTGAACTTGGGTGGGGCACGGTTGAAATTGCTAGAGTTGCCGGGTTTGTTGTTATTGCCTCCGGTCCTAGGTTTTCCACGGTTGGGATAGGTCGGACCGTTCATTGGGGGTCTGTTGGTTATCAGGGCAAATCCGGGAGATGGGTTAGGGCGATACTTTGGGGTCTGATGGGTTCCTGGCTGATGCATCATGCGACGCTTGCGGTTCTCATTGGATTGGTTGATCTTTCCTTCCATCTGGATGGCAGAGTCGACAAGGGTTTCAATATCAGCAAAGGGGAAATTGACTAACACTGTATGCATCTCATCGTGCAGACCATTCAGGAATCTCTCTTTCTTCTTGGCTTCGGTGTCGATCTCATCCGGGGCATACCTAGCTAATGACAAGAATTTGTCACGGTATTCCACTACGGTCATCCTTCCTTGCTTCAGTTCTCTAAACCCGTCTCTCATTCTCTTGATCAAACCCGGTGGCACATGGGTTCTGCTAAACTTGACCTTGAATTCCTCACTGGTCATCATCTGGCCTCCGGTCATTGCGCGAACACTGTTCCACCATGTCCTGGCATCTCCGGCAAGATAGTGGGTGGCGAACAGAACTTTCTCGTTGGCTTCCACTCTGGCGACTTCTAGGTTATTTTCCATGGTTTGCAGCCAATCATCGGCGTCTAAGGGCTCTTCCGACTTAGTGAAAACAGGTGGGTTGGTGTTCTGGAATTTCTTGAGCTTAGATCCATGGTTGTCCTGATTTCCGTGGCCTTGGTTGTTGTGGGCTAGCTGAGCTAGCTGTTGTACGGTGGCTAGGTTGGCTTGACGTTCCGCTCTTTTAGCTTCGCGGTCAGAAGTCAACATTTGCAGAATCTGCAACATCGGGTCCGGGGATGAACCACTTCCTCCACGTGGCATCTGAAGATTGAGATAGATCATGAGAAAAGAGGGAAATTTCTAAGGTTCTGGGATTTTGAAAAGTTTTTAAAGTTTGACTCAGATTTTTCTAGCAACTCGCTTTTCATTCATTCATTCATAGCACACGATACAACACACACCACAACAAAGAAAAATAGATGGTTTTAAGAACCATTCTGGAAACTACGATACAGTGGGACCGAATACTACTCACTACGCTAGTGCTCAAGAGCTACTACTCCTCGGAATCGGTGGCTTCGTCATCTTCATCATCGTCGATGAAGGCGAAATCATCCTCATCGGTGAAGAAGTCCATAGCCTGATCCTCCAGAAAATCATCATCATCGCTGAGATAGGAGTAGGGGTCTCCACGAAGATCCTCTCCGGCATTCTCCTTTCTTACAACTGCATGTCTCTCTCGTGGATGGTCTCCTCCAAAGATGAGATACGATGGCGAAGACGGGCAATGATGCACTCCTTCTTGTCGAGCTGACGGCAGCGAGACTTGTGATCCTTTGCTAGCATGGTGATGGTTTGATCCTTCATCTTAATGATGGCAGACTTGTGGTTGGAGTAGTCACGGCAGTTATCCAACTCCTGCTGATGATCGTACATCATGAAGCTAAGGTGGTCCAATTGGGTCTTCAGCTCAGGGTGGTATGGGGCTTCCAGTGGTTGTCCATTAGCATCACGCCTTGGGCAAAACTCAAAGCGGGTTCCCTTGATCCGATTGATGCTCTGCCCATACAGACGGGAAAGAGCTTCCTGCATGGCCCTGGCAAGTCCATCGAGCCAGTTGTTCTCTCTTAAGGTAAACTGAATTCCCTCAGCAGTGGGAGGTTCAATCTTTCCTCGGAGACTTGCAACAATTAGCCACTGCAGATCTTCTCCTCCTTGATCATTGAGCTGAGCTCCAAAGAACTCAGGGTGAGGACGCTCCAGAAGTTCCGAAAGCTGGTCCAAATCCCTCTCAAAGATAAGGTCGCCTCCATTCCCCAACTGATAAAACTTGCTGTACTTCACGTCCATCTATAAGAATATATGATGAGTAGGTTAGTAGAGTGATCAAGTGTGTCAAAAATTTTATGTATTTTGCAAAAGTTTTTGGGGAACATGAATTTTTATGAAAGAATCAAAGGGATAAGAATGAGAATAAGTTTTTGTAAATATTTGTTTTCTTTGGTTTTGAAACTAAGTTTTTGATTCAAACGTCCAGTCTAACTAGGGTCTCCTATGGTCAGGATGGCTCTGATACCAACTTGTCAACACCGTGATTTTTAATCCCAGATGCCTGTTATGCCATACATCGCAATCCCAGCATTACCATTTTTCAAGACATAACAGAATTGGACACCACAGTACATCATCCATTACAAACCATACATAAGGTCTTACAAAAATAGGGATCTCATGATCCAGTTCTTAATACAACTTCAAGCAGCGGAATACGTAATAATAACGGTAGAGTAGGCGAAGCTCCATCTTCGGGGTCACAGGCAATGCTGATGATGGGAGATGATCCTAGTTGTCGTAACCTTCCTGGGGTCCATCCTCCAGGTACTCCTCTTCATAGTCTATCCATGGGAATAGCCAGGGACAAAGCCATGAGTACTCTTTAAGTACTCGCAAACTAATACTAACAAGTGAAAGGGGTTTTTGATAATAGGACACTAGGCTCTAGGGTTGTTTTGCAAAAGCCAGATTTATCTCTACTAAGCTGAGAAGCAAGAGAAGCTAGTCAAAATTTTATAACTCCTAAGTAGGAAACTTGTATTTCATATCACAACCCTGTTGTAGTCAAGTCTGAAATGGATAGTATGGGCACCTAGAGGGGGGTGAATAGGTGCTAACCAATTAATAATACTTTTTCAATTTTAGGCTTGACACAAAGTAAATTCTCTAGATATGCAACTACGCGAATTTCCCTATATGCAACCCTAACTACTAAGCACGTAAAAAGAGGAGCGAGGAAACCGTAGTGGAGCATGCGGAGACACGGGGATTTGTTTTACTGCAGTTCCTTCCTTGTTAAGGGAAGTACATCTGCGTTGGAGGGGTGGGCAGTTCTAAGACCACCACGCCACAATAGGCCTCACCCTATTCTCCGATGGATCTCGCCACGAGAGGCCTGATCCACCTTCTCCACTATTGGATCCCTTCGAGGCAGGAACCGGTGCCTTTTACAACAATATCGGGGCACACACCCACAACCGAATTGGGGGATCCCGAGATGACAACAAGCTACCACAAGAACAAAGGTTTATCAATATAACAAAAACAAGGATCTAGGTATTTGCAAGAAATACTAGATCGGGGGTTCTCCAAATGAATGGAGAGGAGATGAAGCGCTTGATTGCTGATGATGAAGATCGAGTTCTCCTCCTTCGATTCCCCAAGGGACGGGGCCTTTGGGTGTATAGGTGGAGCTCTCTTGGATGAAGCTTTCAGATCTGATTTGGTCTTTTTCGAATGAATCAAGAGTTCTGGCAGGAGGGGGAAGGCTGGCTTAAATACCCCCTCCCTAGATCTGGCCTGTGCACCACTTTGGGGGCGGATTATCCGCCCCCTGGGAAAACTCCGCCCCAAGGGCGGATTCTCCGGGGGAAACTCCGCCCCCTCTCTGGGGCTGGCGCCTGCGAAACTTGGTGAAGATCTTGGGGGGCGGATAATCCGGCCCCCTCCAAGGGCGGATTATCCGGCCCGACCGGAAAGTCCGGCCAACACTCCGCCCCCTCTCTGGGTCTTGCGCCTTGGCGAAGATCAGGGGGGGGACTATCCGGCCCCCCTGAGGGGTGGATTATCCGGCGGGGCCGGAACATCCGGCAAAAACTCCGTCCCCCTTCTGGGGCTTGCGCCTGCTTGGGAAGAGGGAGGGGCGGATTATCCTCCCCTTGTGGGGGCGGATTATCCCCCCCCCCAAAGGCAGAATCATATTCCCTTTTTCTCAAAGAGAGCTGCAACACTTCAACACACATTAAATAATCCTTGATATTGTTATCTAACACAAAAAACACTAGGGATTATAAAATGTTCTTTCAATCTCCCCCTTTTTGGTGTTAAATGACAATATTAGGATTTGCAATGAAACCGGATAATGCCACCTTAAATAATGAAAGACGCTCCCCCTAGATGTGTGCATATTTAAAATTTGCATTTGAATACAAATACACACACTAGAGAGAACACAACTTCCATAACAAAGATAATTAAAACAAGGTGGTTTGGGAAACAAGGTCATACCACCGGGATGAGAATATAGCCAAAGAATATTGTTTGTTTGATAGCCTCCAAGCACATCCCAACCATACCAGCAATATTGATGCATACATTAGATAGGCCCATGATTCCATATTCCATCAAATAGAAAATGAGTTCACGCTAAAAAGGCACAAGAAAGCAAATAAAAAAATGACTGAAAGAAAGATGCTTGCGCCCGACCCTTGCAAATCCACGAGACCTAATAGAACTACTTCTCCCCCTTTGGCATCGAAACGCCAAAAAGGAAGAAGAGCGATGCTAACGCCCCTGAAGATCACTCCTCCTCATCCTCGTCGTAGTCATTCCACGAGATAAAGGCTTGGGTTGAGAGCATCAAACTGAGATGGTACTACACACCCAAATTTGCAAGAATCAAATCAAACAAAAGCCAAATTTGAGTGTGTTTTCCATCAGAACAAGAGATAAGCAAGAAAATCCAATGAGACCCATGAGAAACCAACTCTTATCTAGGAAGAGGTCGGTGGCCGAAGCCACCATGTTGGAGCGCATGGCATGACACCGCGAAGATGTATCTTGAGTTCAAAACCAATGCTCATCGATGACCCACATATCACAAAATGATATTAAGGGAAATGATTTTACTTGCTTTTGGCATTATGGGGGGAGGGTTGGCCCAATCAATTAGGACCACACTCCCCCTATGTCTATGCCCGCATCTAAACCAAATACATGAATAAGAGCAAGTGGGTGTGCAAGGGTAGTCAAGCCAAGCTCCTTGAATCTATGATAATTAGCTCATTCCTCAAATAACAAAATCTTGCTTCATCAAGAGGCTTCGTGAAAATATCAGCAAGTTGGTTCTTCGTGCTCACAAAGGATAGGGCAATATCACCACGAGCAACATGATCCCGAATAAAGTGGTTGCGAATCTCTATATGTTTTGTTCTTGTATGTTGCACGGGATTGTAAGCAATTTTGATAGCACTTTCATTGTCGCATAATAGAGGCACTTTGTCACAATTGACACCATATTCCTTTAAAGTTTGCCTCATCCATAACAATTGTGTACAAGCACTTGCAGCAGCAACATATTCAGCTTCGGCGGTTGAAAGTGAAATACAATTCTGTTTCTTTGATGACCAACACACTAGATACCTGCCCAAGAATTGACATGCACCAGAGGTTGATTTCCTATCATCTTTGTCACCAGCCCAATCTGAATCAGTGTAACCACATAGAGAGAAACTTGAACCCTTGGGATACCATAACCCAAAATTTGCAGAATGAACCAAATATTGGAAGATTCGCTTGACTGCCACTAAGTGGATTTCTTTAGGAGCGGCTTGGTACCTTGCACACACTCCTACACTTAACACGATATCGGTCCTAGATGCGCAAAGGTAAAGGAGAGACCCGATCATGGATCGGTATACCTTTTGATCCACGTCTTTACCCTTGGGATTGATCTCAAGATGACACTTTGTTTGCATTGGGGTAGCAACGCCATTGAGATCCGTCATCTTGAACCTTTTGAGCATGTCTTGGATGTACTTAGCTTGATTAATAAAGGTTCCCTATCTAAGTTGTTTAATCTCAAATCCAAGAAAGAACCTCATCTCACCCATCATGGACATCTCAAACCTGTCAGTCATAAGCTTTGAAAATTCATCGTTAAAAGCTTGGTTAGTAGAGCCAAAAATAATGTCATCCACATAAAGTTGGCATAAAAAAAGCTCCCCATTAACCTTCTTAGTAAAAAGAGTGGGATCGATTTGCCCAACTTCGAATCCACGGTCTAGCAAAAGCTCTTTAAGGTGCTCATACCACGCACGTGGGGCTTGTTTAAGGCCATAGAGCACCTTATCGAGTTTGTAGACGTGGTTCAGGAATTTGGGGTCCTCAAACCCCCAGGGCTGCTTGACGTATACTAACTCATGTAGAGGACCATTAAGGAAAGCGCTCTTAACATCCATTTGTTGTAATTTAAAATTATGATGAGATGCATATGCAAGAAGGATACGAATGGACTCAAGACGAGCCACAGGAGCATAAGACTCGCCAAAATCAATTCCTTCCACTTGAGATAATCCTTGAGCCACGAGTCGTGCTTTATTCCTCACAACAATGCCATTTTCATCTTGTTTGTTCTTGAAGATCCACTTGGTGCCGATAACATTACGGCAATCCTTTGGTTTCTCTACGAGCTTCCAAACTTTGTTGCGTTCGAAGTTATTTAATTCTTCATGCATTGCAACAACCCAATCGGGGTCTTCAAGAGCATCAAAAACCTTCTTCGGTTCAACCATGGAAATGTGAGCTTGATGATCACAGAAGCTTGCAAGTTCTCTTCTAGTGTATACCCTTCATCGTAGATCACCAACAACCTTGTTAAGAGTGTGACCCCTTAGTTCAAGGTTCCGATCAGCACGAGCCTTGCGTCGAGCCTGAATGTCCTTATTGTTTCTAGAAGGAGTTGATTCAGTATTTGTATCCTTGTCTTGATCACTGCCTTGCCCTTGATCTTGATCTGTATTAACACCAGAAGATTGCTGCTGAGTTTGTTCTTCAGGGCCGGATAATCCGCCCCTTGGAGGGGTCGGACTATCCGGCCTGGAAGGTGAAGCACCAGAGCCTTCTTCCTGAGAGAGTCTGACAGGAGTTGGAGACCCAGGGCCGGATAATCCGCCCTCGGGGGCCGGAGAATCCGGCCTGGGAGCTTTAGAGTTGTTGGCTTCTCCTCCGGATCCTCTGGAACGAGTTGGAGTGCCAGGGGCAGATTGTCCGCCCCTTGTAGGGGGCGGATAGTCCGGCCTGGGACTACCAACTTGTCCAGGGGACAGATGATCTTCAGCAGATTGTGGTGTTGGTGCAGGAATTTCTCCAACAGTAGGAGCTTGTTGATCTTGTGTAGATGAGGGCTCCACATGTGTGGAGCATTGTCCTTCCCGATCCTCCACAAGGGGTTCCTCAATGGGGCGGAAAAATCCCACGCCCATTCTTCTTATGGCATCTTGGGGTATTTCAACATCTGCATCACAAACATCAACTTGCCCTACAAAGGAGCCGTTATTTTCATCGAACTCCACACTACAAGATTCTACAACAATCCCAGTGAGCTTGTTGTAGACTATATAAGTGTGGGATTCGGCACCGTAACCAACAAAAATACCTTCTAAAGCCTTGGACTCAAATTTTGACAAACGGACACCTTTAATAAGAAAGAAACACTTACATCCGAATACCCTGAAGTATGAGATGTTGGGCTTGTTACTGGTAAGAATTTCATATGGAGTCTTGTCCAAAATCTTTCGGAGGTATAGCCGGTTCGATGAGTGACAAGCAGTGGATATGGCTTCAGCCCAAAAATTGTAAGGAGACTTGAATTCAGCCAACATTGATCTTGCCATGTCCATCAAAGTCCGGTTCTTCCTCTCGGCTACACCATTTTGTTGAGGGGTGTACGCAGCGGAGTATTGATGTCTAATCCCCTCTTCGCTAAGAAACTCATTTAAAGAGTAGTTCTTGAATTCGGAGTCGTTGTCACTTCTTATTGCCAATATAGGAACATTGTGTTGACGTTGAACATCATTGGCAAAGTCAATGACAGTTTGTTGAGTCTCACTTTTCAGCTTGAAGAAATAGACCCATGTATATCTTGAGTAATCATCGACAATGACCAAGCAATATTTC
Organism: Avena sativa; assembly: GCA_916181665.1. NCBI lineage: Eukaryota > Viridiplantae > Streptophyta > Magnoliopsida > Poales > Poaceae > Avena > Avena sativa. The sequence continues at coordinate 175,424,465 of OV702284.1, read as the reverse complement.
TTCCCACCAAGACTTGCATGAGAAGGAGGACCAAATAAATCCACATGAAGTAATTCCAAGATCCTCTTTGATCACACAATAGTCTTCCTCTTGTGGGGAGAATCATGCATTTTTCCTTCTACACAAGCCATGCAAACACGATCTTTGGCAAAAAGAGACATTGTCTTTTAGTACAAGGATGTGGCCACCCTTCTGGAGACTTTGCAAAGTTCTCATGTTGAGATGGGATAAACGGCGATGCCATAGCCAGCCCACGTCGGCCTTTCCAAATAGACACATCGGACCCGAAGTGGTTTTCCCCGAGAAGTCCACCACATACAGGTCATTTTCGACGTATCCAACGAAAGCGACGTTTAGAGACTTGCTCCACAAGAGTACCACCAAATCATCATCGATAAAAACAGCAAAACCCATCTTACCAAGGGCACGAACATAAATAAGGTTGTAACCGAGGGTCTCAACAAGCATGACGTCCACGAGAGAAATATCGGGTGCAACCACTACCTTGCCAAGACCCAATACCTGAGATTTAGACTTATCACCATAGGAGACTGTGATATTATCATGATTTGGACGCATCACCGTGATGATCTCCTTGCTTCTGGTCATATGACTAGTGCAGCCACTATCCAGCACCCATTTCGACCCACCGGAAGCATAGCCCTGCAAGAGAATTACTTCTTGGTTTTAGGTACCCATTTTTCAATGGGTCCTTTCATGTTAGTAACAAGGGTCTTTGGGACCCAAATAGACCAAGCAATATATTCATCAAAGGGACCGACATAATAAGCATAAACATCGCCATAATCATCACAAAAGAGTTCATAATTTCGATTGTGAGACCCTGCAAAACCAATATTGTTAGTCTTGTCTTTTGTGACATTCTTCTCAGCGGTGCTTGTCTTTGATTGAACATTCTTGGACTTGTTCTTCTTGGTTTTCTTTTTCTTGGACTTGGTGACATACCCAAGTCCTTCTTTACCATGATTTGACCTTTGCTTGCCAAGGACTTCATCAAGCATGCCTTTGTCCTTGGGAGTGATGTCCTTGATCAGTTATTTTTCCACACTAGCATTTTCCTTGTGACTATATGTTAAGTTGGATGAGCTAGGGGCATCATATTTGGCCAATCGACTTTGAAGCTGATCATGTGACTCATTGAGAATGGAGAAATCGTTTTTCAACGCCTTGTGAGCATTGTCAAGTTTCTCCAATTTCTCGGAGAGTCTATCATGAGCAGCCCCAAAGTCAATCTTTTCCTTCTTTAACTTCTTTGCTTTGGTGACTTCATTGTCACGTTCCTTAACAAGTTTAGTCACAATTTATTCATGTGACTCTTCCATAGACTCAAGCCTCTCTTCAAGAGAGACCCGAGCTTCTTCTTCTTCAAGAGCATTTTTTAAGGATGCAATTTCCATTGCATCCTCCCTTTCAATTCTGCCCTTTTCTTCGAGGAGTGCTTCGTTTTGGGCCAGCTGATCCATAAGAGCTTCAAAACGAACTTTGTGCTCACCTTGCAAGTTAGTGTAGAAGTAATCCAAAGCAATAATCTCTTCTTTAACCTTAAGACTAGTAGGATCATCCATGTCAATCATAGCCTTAGGAAAAGAAGAGTTAGAAGTCGTTACCTTAGAGCTTCTTGCCATGAGACAAGTAGCATTCTTGTTGATGATGTTTTCATTCGGAGAGTCGAAGAGGGATGTTGCTGTAGATTTGGTGGTTATAGCAGCCACCTCTTGAGAGTTATCGTCCTCATCCTCATCTTCACTTCCTGATGAATATTCTTCTTGAGCCAGTAGAACAATCTTCGGTTGCTTCTTGAAGGGAGCATTCTTCTTTACAAACTGTTTCTTGCGTGGAGCCTTTGAATTGTCCTTGAAAATAAGTCTTCCTCCATTATCTTCCCTACTTTGATATGGACATTCAGCTACAAAGTGCAGCCGGTCACCACAATTGAAGCATGTTCTCAGCTTGGGACCATTTTATTTTCTTCCATAGGCTCCACTCTTGCGATCTAGTTCAGCTTTAGCCTTGGCTGGATCTTTCCAAAAATTTCTTGCATAAAGAGCCAAGTATTGTCCGTGGATCCTTTTTATATCCTCAGGACAGTCCAGACCTTCTACCGCATATTCATCATGATCAATCACACTAGTCTTCAAGGCCATGTTGACCCCCTTTTGCATCCCCATAGCTTGAGCACGAGCATCTTCGGCATTTTTGGCAGCCACTTTAAAAGCGGCCATTTCTTGCATTACCTCATTGGATGACATGAGGTGATAGTTATGCCTACCTTGGAGACTTTTCAAATCTGTGGGTTCAAATGGCATAAGCGCACTGACATACTTGCGCTTGATCCAAGCATCATCAACATGAGCTGCACCGTGGTTTCTGAAGGTTGTGTCTATTGCCTTGAGCCTCCTATACATGTCCTCGTGGTCTTCTCCATCCAGCATATAGAATCCTTCAGCTTCATTGCTCAAAGCATCATATCTATTCCTTCTCATACTTTCATTTCTGATGAAGAGCTCGGTGAGGGCATCCCAAGCTTCTTTAGCTGTGCTAAGATGCTGAAAGTGTGGCATGTCTTTGTCACCCACACCAAGCTGTATCATGTGTAGAGCTGTAGCGTTGAGTTGGCTATCAACAATTTATCTTCTTGTGAGATTGTTGGGGTTTCCAACATGAAGACCATTTTCTATGATTTTCCACAACTCAATGGAGGAACTGCACACATGAGACTTCATCAAAAATTGCCATTGAGAGAAAGTAGATGCAGAAAGTTTGGGTGGATCACCCCTATTATGTATATGTGGGTGAGGGATAGGTGGATCGGGGGAATACACAAGAGAAACCTCATTGTATCCATCCTTACCGCTATCCTTTTTCGAGGAGGAGCTCTTGCTAGTATCATCACCAACCACTTCGTTATCTTTGGAAACAGTTTTACCCGTTTCCTTGGATTGCGGAGTGGTATCCTCAGAGTTAGATGGAGGTGATGCTGCGGATGTGGAGAGACGCATTATCAATTGACGCATCTCTTCCATCTTAGCCTCCATTGAACTCATCAAGGTTGTTTCCAACATCTTGAGATCGTTCATGGTGACTACCTCCGGAGCATCACTCTCATCTACCTTGGAACCCATGCTTCTCTTAGCCGGTTAAGCCCGAATAAGAGCCGAGGCTCTGATACCAATTGAAATTGATAGTATGGGCACCTAGAGGGGGGGTGAATAGGTGCTAACCAATTTTTAATACTTTTTGAATTTTAGGCTTGACACAGAGTAAATTCTCTAGATATGCAACTACGCGAATTTCCCTATATGCAACCCTAACTACTAAGCACGTAAAAAGAGGAGCGAGGAAACCGTAGTGGAGCACGCGGAGACACAGGGATTTGTTTTACCGCAGTTCTTTCCTTGTTAAGGGAAGTACATCTGCGTTGGAGGGGTGGGCCGTTCTAAGACCACCACGCCACAATAGGCCTCACCCTATTCTCCGATGGATCTCGCCATGAGAGGCCTGATCCACCTTCTCCACTATTGGATCCCTTCGAGGCGGGAACCAGTGCCTTTTACAACACTATCGGGGCACACACCCACAACCAAATTGGGGGCTCCCGAGAGGACAAAAAGCTGCCACAAGAACAAGGTTTATCAATATAAACAAAAACAAGGATCTAGGTATTTGCAAGAAATACTAGATCGGGGGTTCTCCAAATGAATGGAGAGAAGATGAAGCGCTTGATTGTTGATTATGAAGATCGAGTTCTCCTCGTTCGATTCCCCAAGGTACAGGGCCTTTGGGTGGATCTTGGTGGAGCTCTCTTGGATGAAGCTTTCAGATCCGATCTGGTCTTTTTCGAATGAATCAAGAGTTCTGGCAGGAGGGGGAAGGCTGGCTTAAATAATCCCTCCCCAGATCTGGTCGTTGCACAACTTTGGGGGCGGATTATCCGCCCCCTGGGAAAACTCCGCCCCAAGGGCAGATTCTCCGGGGGAAACTCCGCCCCCTCTCTGGGGCTAGCGCCTGTGAAACTTGGTGAACATCTTAGGGGGCGGATAATCCGGCCCCCTCCAGGGGCGGATTATCCGGCCCGACCGAAAACTCCGGCCAACACTCCGCCCCCTCTCTGGGCTTGCGCCTTGGCGAAGAGCAGGGGGGCGGAGTATCCGGCCCCCCTGAGGGGCGGATTATCTGGCTGGGCCAGAACATCTGGCAAAAACTCCGCCCCCCTTCTGGGGCTTGTGCCTGCTTGGGATGAGGGAGGGGCAGATTATCCGCCCCTGGTGGGAGCGGATTATCCGCCCCCAAAGGAAGAATCCTATTCCCTTTTTCTCAAAGAGAGCTACAACACTTCAACACACATTAAATAATCCTTGATATTGTTATCTAACACACAAAATACTAGGGATTATAAAATGTTCTTTCAAAGTCAAAGTCTCAATTCATTTCACAAGTCTTTTGAAAACATCTGACGGGGGAACAGTATTGCCACTCCAACTGTCCATAACCGCGGACGCGGCTATTCGAATAGTTTGACACTCTGCAGAGATTGTACACTTTCACCACAACATTCGATACATCCGTCAGGAACAAATCCTGAATTCACCATAATTAGTATGCGGATAATCAATCCTAACCTTTCAATTACACGCCCTAGTATAAGCACCTCTCCTGTGAGTTTGGACTCCCAACCATGACCAACTGTCATCTTGGGTACTTCACAGGTGGACAATATACACAAGGTAGCCTCAGCTCAGACCTTGGCCGTGAGGGAACTAATACTAAGGTATACAAGTTTCCAGTCAAGCCCTACCCAATCTTCGGGTATTGTGGTTATACGATAAAATTGGAATGGCATCGCATCCAGACAACCATCAGTTTTATAAAGGTCTAAGTCTCATGCCTCAACATTTTCATCACCAAAATCATCTGGTGTTCGGAAACACATGTCAAAACATCTCAGTAGAATGATCCATTATTCTAAGGTTTTCATAACCATTTTGACCAAGTATTCCCATCTAAATTTGATCAAGTTTTATGCTTAGCACTAGCATCTACAAGTGGAAGTGAGTACTAATGAGGGGTGGTAAACTAGTGTAGTTTCAACTAAGTTCAATCTCATGCCTTAGGATGACATAAAGATTATCTAGCTTAGGCCAAATTTTATGCTCTTTATGCAACCTTCAATTATCTTTCTAGTATCTACAAATCACTTAAGTAAACTCTAAGTAATAGCTTTGATAAAGAAATAAAGTAGAAAGCTTGCAAGTAAAACTAGGATTGGGTATCATCAAATATGTCTAACCAAGCATGCTTAGTGTGTTGCATAGGTTATCTAACTTTCATAATTGCAAGTGTTAGCTTGCTCAATCAACTAGTAGTATTAGGCTTGCTACAATAGAGTATCTTGCAAGTGTTATCTTGCCTTATGCAAAGCAGTGGTTGAAGTTCTCCTCGGCTTCTTCTTCGTAGTATCCTCCTCGAATCCTTGGTCGGTACTAGCGTCTATGAATAAATACGAGGTACACAATCACCAAACAATACTTAACTACTTGCAATCATCACACAAAAGGGTCCTATAGATGATCTAGCATCATCACTAACATTACAATATTAAAGCTTGGTTTAATTCCTTTTTTTAGAAAAGTAATTTCCACTCATTGAAAAACTATTTAAGATTTAATATTCTCCAAACCAAACATGGTATCATGTTGACACATGTCATCACCACATATTTTAGTCCATGGGAATGTGATTTAAAGTGGTGTCACAATTTAATAAGGTTTTACCCTTTTATTTTAATTAACTAAAGTGGCTAGAAATGCCTGTGTGGCATTCTTTTATTACTTGGTCATTATTTCTGTAAGTAAACCTATATATTTTTATATATTCTGAAAGGTATGGTTAAATGTGATTTTTGAGAGTTGGAATCAACTCAAAAGCTATTATGGTTTAAATTTGAAAAATGTTTGAATGTAGAAAATCTTCTGCCTTGTTATTTTTACCATGGATGATCTACAGATCCAAATGACTTGATTCCAACGGGCATTCCCAGACCTTTCTATCAAAATTGGTTTCATTCAATTTGGTTCACTGAATCGACCTGGGTTGATTTTTGAAACTGGGTACAGAAGTGTGTTTGAAATAAAATGAAAAAGGTTAAATTCAAATAACTGGGTTGCGCGGGAAGCGATACTGGGCCGGCCTTCTAAGTCGTTGTCCCCACGCGTCAGTGAGACAGGGGGTGCGAAGCGGTATGGGGCGATGTGGTGCATTCGATCTGGTTCTAATCCAACGGCTGAGGGTCATCATCGACGTTGGGCAACGCCGGCGAGACAGAAACCTAGCGCGGCAGGTGGGGGTCATTGGGGGCTCACCGGGGCTCAGGAGAGGGTCGGCGAGGCGGTCGAACGACAAAGTCGACGACGGCGAACCTCCTGGTACCGGCAGCTTCTCCTGGGGCGGCTCCAATCGCTGGCTCCCATCTTCTCGAGAGGCGGCAGGCTCTGGCAAAATTCCGGCGAAGTGCTGCTCGCGTTGCTTCGGGAAAGGGGTGGCACGATCAGTGAGGAGAGGGGAGTGAGATGGTGTGCTCAATTTGGCTGGGGTTGGCCTCTATTTATAGTCGCGACGGCGAGACCGAATTGCATGGGAAGGCGACGGTGGCGACATGGCTACGGGCGGCTAGAGGCATGGCCAGCGGTGGCGATCGCTTGGTGGTCTCTTGGCGATGTTCTTCGGCTTTAATGCGCATGTAGGGGCGGTGCGGTTTGGTCTGGAACGCGCGATGCTCTGCGCGGCAGAGGCGGCGTCTTCGACGGCGAGCGATGGATGTGCGGCATGGGGCGGCGAACGGGGATGTCTGGTGGTCTCCTGGGTTGGTGGCGATCATGTATGCACGCGGCGAGGGCGGCGCGTGGTCTGTGGGCGTCGGTCAAGCGTGGCGCTCTGGCGCATGCTCGGCATGGTTGCTGGCGAGTTGGGCGCGGTCCATGCGTGTGTTCTAGGGTTTGGCAACGCTCGCGGCTGGGACAGGGAGTGGCGGTGGACGGTGGGCTGCCTCACAGACAAGGTTGGCACGGCTAAATCTCCTTCTAGCTTGCTGTCTCCACTGGGGTGGCATGTGAGCTTCGGTTGTTCACCATTGATGTCATTGCCCAGCTTACAGTGAGGCTAGTGCTTGGTTAAACTTGCTAGATGATCTATTGAGATGGTTGTGAGCTAGAGAGGGGAGAAGTTAGGCTTCAATCACTGCTCACAATAGTGTTTAAGATTTTGATGATTTGTGTCTACAAAGTGTTTGATGAAACGGCCGCAAGAATTCAAGTTTTGAATTTTGAAAAGATTTTTGGTGGGTGTGCTAGGTTGGTGCTGGTGAGTCTGCAGATGCTTGGGTTTTGAAAGTTGAGCTTGTTTGAGTGGTTTTTGAAAAAGTGGGATCTTCTCATATGATAAAGATTCATTTGAAAGTTTCTAGATGATCACAAAGTGGGCCTTGATACTTTTTTATGAGTACAATCAAGCGGTGCAAAGATCCAAACAAGTTTCTGTTAAGTTCTGAAAGTTTGGGACAACCAAAGTAGGCATGGGAGTTAAATAGGTCAAAATGACCATTCCCTTATTTTATTTGTTTTGATTTATTTGTCTTTGGGAAAAGTTTGGTAAATGTTTAGATGATGTTTATTTCACCTAAGAATCCATTTACAAGCAAAGAAACACACAAACAAGGTGGTTCAAAAGAAATCAAAATTGGAATGCATACACACATGCATGCTTTCATATTTTTATTTAGAAAAGTTTTTGTTAACTCTAAATTTGATGCTTAGAGTTTGATGATCCAAGTTTAGTATTTTTGGGATGTTACACTCTAGTATGATATTATTTGTTTCAAACAAGAAAGATTTGAACTTAGAGTTGATTGATATTTTCTAAAGCTTGGACAAAGTTTTCAAAACAAAGTATGAATTCAAAACCATTCATATGCCTTTATTAAACAAATGGTAAAGGCACTGTTTTATTTAAATTCCAATGGGCCAAAGTATTTTGAGTGGGCAACTTTGTTCTGTAGCCAAAAAGGTGCAAGCTCTACTTTACAAAAATTCAGAACAGGTTTGAATTCAAACCCATTTGAAAACCATTTGAAATTGATTCCAAAAAATCAAATCAGAAATAGAAAAAGATAAAGAAATGGAAAAGGGCTAGCACCAGCATTTCGGCCCTATAGTAGAACCAGCCCACCCGGGCCAGTCCCCCTCTACCCCCCCCCCTCTCTCACCCGCGCGAAATGTACCCCGTAGACACTGACGCTGGGCCCTCTCCACGTCAGCGTCGTCTTCCCCGAATCCTCGCGCGCAGACGCCGCTCCGCCATTACCTCTCTGCAGTGACGCCGCGATTAAACCCAACGTAAATTCCATTGATTGGCCGCGTGATTGTGGCCCCTGCTCTGGCTACAAAACCCCCTCTCCACCCCGCACTTTTCCCCTCACTCCACTCGCTCGCTCCGCCACCAGGCTGCCCCTATTTCGCATTACTCCGCCGCAGACAGAGCCAACTCCGGCGAGGTATTCCGGTAAGCCTCATGTTCACGCCCACTCCTCGTTCACTCTGAGATGACCCCATGTTCCATGCGCATCTCCTGATACCCTTTGTTCATCTATTTGTGATCCAGAGCGTCGACTTCGACGAGCACCGTGGGCATCCGACACCGCCTCCAACTCTAGCGAGCGATTTAGGTAAAACCCGACCACCCCGTGCCTTCTCTTTGACCCTGTCAGGTTCGCCTGAGTGTTGTGCACACACTGATACCCTCTGTTTGTGCTAGGGTGGCCAGAAACATCGCCTTTTTCGTCATCTTTGCAAACCCGACGCTGTCCCCAACTCCGACGAGCCCCAGCAGCCTCTGCAGCACGCCCCCGCCCAAGCCAATGACACCTTGAGCACCGTCGTGTTCACTCGAGTCTGGTAAGCCACTACCTATCCCCTAGCCCCCTCTAGAACCACCGGAACGTCATCGGCAGAAGCGCCGCCGCCGCCAGCAACCATTTGCGCCGCCGGTTTTAGGTCAACACGATTTGATCCACTGGATCTAGATCCAGTGGTTTAGATTAGACGCTACGCTGAAGAGGTACGGGAAGATCTGAGCCGCTGGATTTTAATTAGATCTAACGGTGCGCGAGCGTGATCCAGTGCAAAGCGGTATCAACCAATCAGGCAGCGCCGCGTGGCCGGTGTTTTGATTTAAAATCTGAAATTAGATCTATTAGTTGTTCAAACTTGCAAAATTCATAACTTTTGATCCACACGTTCAAATTTGTAAATTTTATATCATTGGAATCAGGAGAAAGAATTCTATCCAATTATGCCCTTTGTTTAATAAATTGCGTCTGTAAATTTGGTTGTTTTTGCAGAGACATTTATAAGCTTATTTTGTATATAAAATTTGTATGGAAAATGTTCTAAGGGCCAAATTAATATTATTTAGTGTATAATTGTTTTGTTTATGATTCAGTACTGTTCCACTTGTCTTGTTTGATTAATAAAATCATCGCATGGCATTTGCATGCATTCATATATTTTTGCTTATTTATTTTGATATGTGAATTTGGTGCTATCATTTTATGTGTAGATTTTGGTGCTAGTGGTGATTGTGACTGTGAGGATTGTTGTTACTCCCCCAACTACCAAGGCAAGTGGTGCTTCATGTTTTTGTCCCAGTATTTTGACTATGCATTAGAAATATTTTGTATAGGGCTTGCATGAGTATTTTTGCTAAGTATCTATATGCTATGCTTGGGAAATCCTATTAGTTCTAGAATTGTTAGATTTTTCTCTAAGTTAAGATACTTGCTATTGCCATGCTTAGCCTAGCTAGTAGCAACCAAGGGTGGAATATATACATGCTATGGAAAAATATTGCTAAGTCTTTGACTTATGTTTTTGCTTAATAAAACAACTAAGTGAATGAAACACCTGGGTGGAATGGTAATTGCTTGGTGGTTTTTGGTTGAGTGATTACACAAGGCCCATTTCTATGGTTTACCTTGTGTATCTCACTTGTGGATTGCCACCCAGGAACAAAGGGATTTGAGATGTCAAATGTTAAGAAGCTTCTAGTGCAGCCACATGGCATTATGGGCTCTGCCTGGATCATATAGGTTGCAATAACATAGCCATTTGGACAGTTGGTGGTAGAGGGACGATAAGTTGGAACGCGTCCATTTGGTCTAAGGGAAGGCTTCTGAAAGGTCCTGTCTTGGTGAAACCAAGTCTTGTGGGGAAAGTGCACCACCTTTGCAGAAGGAAGAAACTAAGTACTTAGCTGTGTCCCCGGTAATGGACAACTTGAGCATCAAGACATGGAAGCTATCAAGAATCTCCTCATCCCAACTTTCTAAGTTAAAATTGTGGGTGAACAAGGGTGAAGGTTCACTAATTTCTATTGGTGGTTCCTTGGGAGTCTTTGCCAAACAAAAACTTAGTGTTTTCAACTGATAGGTAAAACCTATTTTGAGCAAAGCAAGCCTAAGCTACACTTAGCCAAAAATTCATGTAGTAGCTAGATGTTAATATTCTACTAAGGTATCACTTGCCAATACTATTCCATTGTATTGACCCACTGTGGCTGTAACTTGTGATGTTGCAGGTTACTCTGATGATGATTAGGGTTTATGAGTCTACACTCAACATGCTTGCCTGTGGCACATGAAGATGAAGACTTCTATTTTTATATTGTTAAGTTAAACTCTTGTACTAGCCTATGGCTAAGGAGTTGTAAAAGACTATGTTATCTCTGGAATGACGATGTAATAATGACCTTTGTTTCTGTGTACTTCATCTCAAACTGTGGATGCTAGCAATTGATCCAGGGACTAGCATTGCAATCACAGGGATCTTTACCTTTATAAAGGTGGGATCTTATAGATGATATCAGAGCACTATGTTGCCTGTAGGATTATGACCCTAGGATTGGATTAGAAACCACTAAGGAAAAATTTTCAACAAATTCCACACTTGTCTTTTTCTTCTCGTAAACTTTTCTAATCTTATTTATCATCTCTATTTGTAGATGAACTCCATGAACAAAGCCATGAGGAAGGGACCACTCATGACCATGACCTTGGAGTGTGAGACAGAATTCCCCAAGGCCCTCAAGAACCTCATGGTTACCATGGGGATACATGGTGCAGCTGTGTACAAAGGATTCCCCGTGATGGATGAAGGAGTAGAGTACTGGTGGGTGCAACTTCACTTGTACAAAAACAAGGAACACAACCACAAGGAGTCAGGATTCTGCATGGTCACCAACTCAGAAATGCACACAACATTCTTTGACTCTGCAAGAAATGCAGGTTGGAATGCCATCAAGGAGCTTGGTAATAGACTCAAGTGCAGAATGCTTAACACCCAAAACGATCTTAGGGAAGAAAAGAAGCATACCCAAGAGTTAGAGGCTACCAACCAACGTTTAAGGTAATTCATCATAGACTTATTATGGAGTCATGTGATCAAGATCGACAGATTGCCTCTAGGGATGCCCTGATAGCCAACTTGGCAAGTGAGTGGGGATTGTAATGTACTTCATTAGTTGGACCACCACACTTATCGTTTCATTTCCAAAATTTTGTCTAAGTTATGTTGAACCTTTGATGCTTGTAATGGATTTGTGTATGCCATGACTTGTGTGATTGTTGCAAAAGTTATGCTTGTGACATTTTGTCTTGTGATTTTTCTCTATTGATGTTGATTCTAACTTTTCTCTATCTTATAAAAATAGATGCCTAATGTTATTATCAACACGACCGAGGAGTTCAAGGGAACTCTTTTTGGTACTCGTCTCATTGAGCTCACTAGCATGCTCAACCTTCCACTTCCTAGCATCATGACGCTTCCCCTCACCAAGTTTGAGAGGAAGGACCTTTGGGGCTTCAGAGTCACTCAACCTGGACGCCAGACTGAGCCAACCACAGAGACCATCACTTTCAAGCTGATGCATGACGACAAGGAGAAAGGCCTAGATGCAGTCATATGGGAGTTACTTGGGCGCCTGGTAGGGAGACACTCCAGGGAGCTTAGAGGTCTTTACTTTCACCCCTTCGGGAGATGCAACGAGGAGGGTGAGGCTATTGAGTACGAGGATGTTGCTAGAGAGACGATGGAGCCGATTATTCTATACCTCCAGGACCTAGAGGGTCTTATTAAGCACCTAGATACTGATAGGACCAACGCCATCCTTAGCAATGACGAGCTCCAGGTGCAGCTTCGTGAGAAGGACAAGCTCTTCGCGGAGAAAGACGAGATAGTCAAGGAAATGGAGGCCAAGTTTGAAAACCAGGACAAGAAATTCAAGAGCTAGGAGAAGAGAGTCCAAGACCGGAACAAGAAGATCCGGCAGATGAAGGAAGAGCTGGAGGCCAAGGACTTCGAGCTCGAGAATCAGCAGGGAGTGATCGAGAGGCTTCGCTCACAGAAGAGGGCTCTTAGGGCCAAGATAGAGGCCTTGACTACCAACGTTGAGGAATACAAGACCGCTATGGAGAATGCAGGTCTTACCCTTGTTGATGTGGAGGTTGATTCAGAGGAGTAGTGATGACTACTCATTTATCTTACATCTATCGTACTTTTGATTATTGAGTCGCAATGACCATCCAACATGTGGGTGGCTTGCTATGGAGTGATTGCTTTTCCAAATTTGTTGTTTAGGTTGTTTGAAACTTATGTTATTTTGATGCTTGGTTTTGTGATTGTCTATGTGATGTATTGTGCATGATAAGCATCTATGGGTATCTCATTCTTATCCTTGTGAAAACCACAGATGCCTCCTCGACGTGCCAACCCCAACCCAAACAACAACAATGTCACCCCCGAGATGCAGCAGTTGATGACAGCACATGCACAACTGATGCAGATGATGACCACTTTTATGCAGAATCAGAATAACAACAACAACAACAATGAACAATCCACCAGGATTTGACATGCTCACCAGATTCCTAAGACTGAGGCCTGCAAATTTCTCAGGAACTACTGGTCCAATGGTGGCCAATGATTGGCTATGTTCGGTGAACAAGGATTTGGTAACTGTCGGCTGCACCGACGAGGAGAAGGTCAGGTTTGCAGCACATCTGTTGGAAGGACCAGCAACTACTTGGTGGGATAACTTCCAGATCACCACTCCCATTAAGGATGTGACATGGGCTATCTTTGAAGATGGATTCCGTACAGCTCACATCTCATCTGGAGTGATGAATTTGAAGAAGAAGGAGTTCCATAACCTGAAACAGCGTCACTGCAGCGTGGCTGAATATATTGAGGAGTTCAACAATCTGGTGCGTTATGCACCGGATGAAGTTGATACTGATGCCAAGAGGAAGGATAAATTCCTCGAAGGACTGAATGATGAACTGAATCTGCAACTATCTATTGCCTATGCCCCAACCTACCAATCAGTTTGTGACAAGGCTACCATCTTGGAGAATAAGATGAAACAGGTTGAAAGCAGAAAGAGGAAGCATAGCTCTGACAAGCACAACTCGGGATCGTCTCACAAGCGTTCCCATCATGATGATAGTGGGAGTTCTGGATCCCACAAACATGGAAAGTACAACAACCACCACAGCCACAACCGCCATCATGACAACAAGCATCACCGTAGTCATGATAATGACAAGTACAAGAACCACAAGAGTCACCACAGTGGAGGTGGAAGTGGAAGTGGTAGTCAGCCTGCAAAGAGATATATCAGTCAGGTTGAATGTTTCAAGTGTAAGAAGATGGGGCATTATGCAAATGAGTGCCTAGAGAATAAAGTTGAAGGAACCACCAAGCCCAACCCTTTCCAGAAGGGACAAGTGAACCACATTAATGTGGAAGAGATTTATGAGGAGTCCGATGCTGTGGCTGGTAAGTTCAAACTCAATTCTATTCCAGCACTTGTTCTTTTTTATACTGGCGCATCACATTCATTCATATCAAGAGCATGTGTTGATAGAAATGAGCTTCCAGTTGAAACTATTGGGTGTCCTATAAAAGTAAGTTCTCCTGGTGGAGAAATGATAGTGAACTCAGGATGTCATGACCTAGTCATAGAGTTTGGGAAGTATAAGTTTCCCGTTAATTTGATAATCCTAAATTCCCAAGGATTGGATGTCATTTTGGGAATGGACTGGATGACTAAGTACATGGGAGTGCTAGATTGTGCCAATCATACTGTCACACTCACAACCCCGGATAATAAAAGGATTAGATTCAAGACTAACTTTGAATCAAAAGGGAGTAAGCTAAATTCTCTTAAGGGGGTTAGCATAGACAGCATGCTAATTGTGAGGTAATATCCGGATGAGTTTCCGGAAGAATTGCCGGGAATGCCACCAGATAGAGATGTGGAATTTCTGATTGACTTGCTGCCAGGATCAGGACCAATAGCAAAGAGACCTTACAAGATGCCAGTTGATGAGTTGAAAGAACTCAAGAAACAACTTGGAGAACGGTTGCAGAAAGGATTTATTCAGCCAAGTTCTTCATCTTGGGGAGCACCAGTCTTGTTTGTGGAAAAGAAAGAAAGAAAGAAGTCAAAGGTTATGCATTGATTATCGTTCACTCAATGAGGTGACTATCAAGAACAAATATCCTTTGCCCAGAATCAATGACTTGTTTGATCAGTTAGAAGGAGCCTGTGTGTTCTCAAAGATTGATCTCCGGTCAGGCTATTTTCAACTTAAGATAAGAGAACAAGACATACCTAAGACTGCCTTCACCACTAGGTATGGATTGTATGAGTACACCGTGATGCCGTTTGGTTTGACCAATGCACCAGCTTACTTCATGAATATGATGAACAAGGTGTTCATGGAGTTCCTTGACAAGTTTGTTGTTGTTTTCATCGATGACATTTTTATCTACTCCAAGAGCAAAGAAGAGCATGAAAGGCATTTGAGTTTGATACTTGAGAAGCTTAGAGAGCATAAGCTGTATGCCAAATTCAGCAAGTGTGAATTCTGGTTGAATGAAGTTGGATTTCTTGGACATATTGTGTCAGGAGATTTTGTAGCAGTTGATCCCGCAAAAGTGTCGGCTGTAACTGAATGGGAATCTCCTAAGTCAGTGAAAGAAGTTCGTAGTTTCCTTGTCTTGGCAGGATACTATAGAAGATTCATTGAGAATTTCTCCAAGGTAGCTAAGCTAATGACGGAGTTACTAAAGAAAGACAAGAAATTTGCTTGGACTGAAGGATGTGAACTCAGTTTCCAAGAATTGAAGAAGAGACTTGTGACAGCACCAGTCCTGTGTCTACCAGATTTGGAGAAGGATTTGCAAGTTTATTGTGATGCACCTCATCATGGATTAGGTGCAGTTCTGATGCAAGAAGGGAAAGTTGTGGCTTATGCCTCGAGACAACTCAAAACTCATGAGGTGAATTATCCTACTCATGATTTAGAGTTAGCCTCTGTTGTCCGTGCACTCAACACATGGAGACATTATCTTTTGGGAAAGCGATGTGAAGTGTTCACAGATCACAAAAGTTTGAAGTATATCTTCACTCAAAAAGAAATCAACATGAGGCAAAGAAGATGGCTAGAGCTCATCAAGGACTATGACTTGAGTTTGCAATACCACCCCGGTAAAGCAAATATTGTAGCGGATGCACTAAGTTGTAAGGTATTCATGAATGGCCTTACTAAGGGAGAGTTGCCAGATGATCTGTGTGCCCAATTTAGAGACCTCGGGTTGGAGATTGTGCCTGAGGGACATCTCATGTCATTAGATGTTCAACCCACCTTGTTGGACAAAATCAAGGAAGCCCAAAAGATAGACAAGGAAATTGAAGAGATTAAGGAAAAGATTGGTAAGGGAAAAACCAAAGGATTCCATGAAGAAGAATACGGTACTTTATGGTATGGAAAACGTATCTGCGTTCCGCAAGATCCGGAGCTTCGGAAACTGATATTACAAGAAGCACACAACTCACCATATTCCATTCATCCGGGTAACACCAAAATGTACATGGATATGAAGGAAAGATTTTGGTGGAATAATCTCAAGAAAGACATCGCCGAACATATTGCTTTGTGTGATGTATGCAGTAGAGTGAAAGCGGAACATCAGAAACTAGCAGGATTGTTACAACCACTACCTATTCCTGATTGGAAGTGGGACAAGATTGGCATGGATTTCATCACCGGATTTCCAAGGACCAGGTCATGATACAATTCTATTTGGGTAGTAGTGGATCGCCTAACTAAAGTGGCTCATTTCATACCCGTGAAGACAACCTATACAAGTGCTAAGTTGGCCAAGATCTATATGAATAGGATTGTGTGTCTGCATGGAGTACCCAAGAGTATTGTGTCTGATAGGGGAACTCAATTCACTTCTCATTTTTGCAGGCAACTGCATGGGTCATTAGGAACGAGATTGGAATTTAGTACTGCTTTTCATCCCCAAACCGATGGACAGACAGAACGGACCAACTAGATTCTAGAGGATATGTTGAGGCATGTGCCCTAGAATATGGAGCTAGTTGGGATGAAAGTCTGCCTTACGCAGAATTCTCTTAAAACAACAGCTATCAAGCCAGTATTGATGGCACCGTTTGAGTTTCTCTATGGGAGAAAGTGTACTACCCCATTGCTATGGAATAGTGTGGGAGAAAGAAACTTGTTCGGGCCAGAACTAATCAAAGAAGCTAAAGAGAAAGTCAAGTTAGTAAAGGATAGATTGAAGATAGCACAGTCCCGAGAGAAGAGCTACGCAGATCCTAAGCGTAGAGAGGTCACCTATGAGGTGGGTCATAGAGCTTATCTTAGAGTGTCACCACTTCGTGGAGTGAAGAGATTTGGAGTCAAAGGAAAATTGGCCCCAAGATAAGTTGGACCATTCAAGATTCTGAGTCGTAAAGGAGAAGTAGCTTATGAGATTGAATTGTCGGAATCATTGTCAGCCGTTCATAATGTGTTTCATGTGAGTCAGCTAAAGAAATGCCATCCAGAGATGGAAGAGACTTCATTGAAGGATACTATACCTTTGGAGGAGGTCCAAACGGAAAGTGATCTCACCTATGAGGAAAAACCTATCAAGATTCTTGAGACTGCAGAAAGAGTTACTCGGACAAAGATTATCAAATTCTGCAAAGTTCAGTGGAACCATCATTCCAAAGAAGAAGCAACATGGGAAAGAGAAGATGACTTTCGGAAAGACCACCCTCACCTATTTGCTAGCCAATCCGAATCTCGAGGGTGAGATTCACCTTAAGGGGGTTAGATTTGTAAAATCCCAAAAATTGTGACTTCAAAGCTTGCATATCATTCATGCATTCATAATCATTTTAGGATCATTTTCAAATGAGATTTCAAAAACAGAAGCATTTGAATGTCTATTATTTTATGTAAGCAAGGCAATGGCCCACTGCTACTCTCTAGTATGAGATTATTTGTTTTAAACCAGAAATATTTGAACTTAGAGTTGATTGATATTTTCTAAAGCTTGGACAAAGTTTTTAAAACAAAGTATGAATTTAAAACCATTCATATGCCTTTATTAAACAAATGGTAAAGGCACTGTTTTATTTAAATTCCAATGGGCCAAAGTATTTTGAGTGAGCAACTTTGTTCTGTAGCCAAAAAGGTGCAAGTTATACTTTACAAAAATTCAGTACATGTTTGAATTCAAACCCATTTGAAAATCATTTGAAATTGATTCTAAAAAATCAAATCAGAAATATAAAAAGATAAAAGAAATGGAAAAGGGCTGGCGCCAGCATTTCGGCCCAATAACAGAACCAGCACACCCGGGCCAGTCATCCTCTACCCCCCCTCTCTCACCTGCGCGAAACATACCCCACAGCCACTGACGCTGGGCCCTCTCCACGTCAGCGTCGTCTTCCCCGAATCCTCGCGCGCAGACGTCGCTCCGCCGTTACCTCTCTGCAGTGACACCGCGATTAAACCCAGAGTAAATTCCATTGATTGGCCACGTGATTGCCGCCCCTGCTCCGGCTACAAAACCACCTATCCACCCCACACTTTTCCCCTCACTCCACTCGCTCGCTCCGCCACCAGGCTGCCCCTATTTCGCATTACTCCGCCGCAGACAGAGCCAACTCTGGCGAGGTATTCCGGTATGTCTCGTGTTCGCGTCCACTCCTCGTTCACTCTGAGATGACCCCATGTTCCATGTGCATCTCCTGATACCCTTTGTTCATCTGTTTGTGATCTAGAGCGTCAACTTCGACGAGCACCGTGTGCATCCGACGCCCCCTCGAACTCCGGCGAGAGATTTAGGTAAAACCCGACCACCCCGTGCCTTCTCTTTGACCCTGTCAGGTTCGCCTGAGTGTTGTGCACACACTGATACCCTCTTTTTGTGCTAGGGTGGCCAGAAACATCGCCTTCGTCGCCGTCCGAGCAAACCCGACGCTGTCCCCAATTCCGACGAGCCCCAGCAGCCTTTCCAGCACGCCCCCGCCGAAGCCAACGACACCTTGAGCACCATCGTGTTCACGCGAGTCTGGTAAGCCACTACCCAGCCCCTAGCCCCCTCTGGAGCCACCGGAATGTCGTCGGCAGAAGCGCCGCCGCCGCCAGCAACCATTTGCGCCGCCGGTTTTAGGTCAACACGATTTGATCCACTGGATCTAGATCTAGTGGTTTAGATTAGACGCTAGGCCGAAGAGGTACGGGCAGATCTGAGCCGCTGGATTTTAATTAGATCTAACAGTGCACGAGCGTGATCCAGTGCAAAGCGGTATCAACCAATCAGACAGCACCGCGTGGCCTGTGTTTTGATTTAAAATCTGAAATTAGATCTATTAGTTGTTCAAACTTGCAAAATTCATAACTTTTGATCCACACGTTCAAATTTTGTAAATTTTATATCATTGGAATCAGGAGAAAGAATTCTATCCAATTATGAACTTTTTTTTAATAAATTGCATCTGTAAAATGGGTTGTTTTTGTAGAGACATTTATAAGCTTATTTTGTATATAAAAATTGTATGGAAAATGTTCTAAGGGCCAAATTTATTTTATTTAGTGTATAATTGTTTTGTTTATGATTCAGTACTGTTCCACCTGTCTTGTTTGATTAAAAAAATCATCACATGGCATTTTCATGCATTCATATATTTTTGCTTGTTTATTTTGGTATGTGAATTTGGTGCTATCATTTTATGTGTAGATTTTGGTGCTAATGGTGATTGTGACTGTCAGGATTGTTGTTACTCCCCCAACTACCAAGAAAAGTGGTGCTTCATGTTTTTGTCCCAGTATTTTGACTATGCATTAGAAATATTTTGTATAGGGCTTGCATGAGTATTTTTGATAAGTATCTATATGCTATGCTTGGGAAATCCTAGTAGTTGTAGAATTGTTATATTTTTCACTAAGTTAAGATACTTGTTATTGCCATGCTTAGTCTAGCTAGTAGCAACCAAGGGTGGAATATATACATGCTATGGAAAAATATTGCTAAGTCTTTGACTTATGTTTTTGCTTAATAAAACAACTAAGTGAATGAAACACCTGGGTGTAATGGTAATTGCTTGGTGGTTTTTGGTTGAGTGGTTACACAAGTCCCATTTCTATGGTTTACCTTGTGTATCTCACTTTTGGATTGCCACCCAGGAACAAAGGGATTTGAGATGCCAAATGTTAAGAAGCTTCTAGTGCAGCCACATGGCATTATGGGCTCTGCCTGGATCATATAGGTTGCAATAACTTAGCCATTTGGACAGTTGGTGGTAGAGGTACGATAGGTTGGAACGCGTCCATTTGGTCTAAGGGAAGGCTTCTAAAAGGTCCTGTCTTGGTGAAACCAAGTCTTGTGGGGAAAGTGCACCACCTCTGCAGAAGGAAGAAACTAAGTACTTAGCTGTGTCCCCGGTAATGGACAACTTGAGCATCAAGACATGGAAGCTATCAAGAATCTCCTCATCCCAACTTTCTAAGTTAAAACTTGTGGGTGAACAAGGGTGAAGGTTCACCAATTTCTATTGGTGGTTCCTTGGGAGTTTTTTCCAAACAAAAACTTAGTGTTTTCAACTGATATGTAAAACCTATTTTGAGCAAAGCAAGCCTAAGCTACACTTAGCCAAAAATTCATGTAATAGCTAGATGTTAATATTCTACTAAGATATCACTTGCCAATACTATTCCAATGTATTGACCCACTGTGGCTGTAACTTGTGATGTTGCAGGTTACTCTGATGATGATTAGGGGTTATGAGTCTACACTCAACATGCTTGCCTGTGGCACATGAAGATGAAGACTTCTATTTTTATATTGTTAAGTTAAACACTTGTACTAGCCTATGGCTAAGGAGTTGTAAAAGACTATGTTATCTCTGGAATGACGATGTAATAATGACCTTTGTTTCTGTGTACTTCATCTCAAACTGTGGATGCTAGCAATTGATCCAGGGACTAGCATTGCAATCATAGGGATCTTTACCTTTATAAAGGTGGGATCTTACAGCTGCTACTGGGCTTCAGTTGGGTGCTTGTGGTTGCTCGTGGCGATGGATAAGAAAGAGGGTTAATGGGCTTCGGCCTAGTTATAGTTTTTTCTTTACTGTTTCCTTTTCTCTTTTCTGTTTTATTTTCAGATTTGGGTATTACACATTTGTTTTAGGAATATTTCTTTATAAAAGTTCTTTGCTGATTACAAGCATCAATAATAAGTTATTTTGAACTATTTATGAACTTTTATTATATAAAGTTATCACTTCTTTATTTTCTTATACATATGTATATATTTTATTATGACTAACATAAGAGTTAAATTTTAATTGGAAATACTTATCATAAGTTCTTTGATGATTTGATATTATCGTATTTCTTTTATTGATGTGAACAAGGGTTAATGGCTAAACATAGTATCTTTACGTTTAGGATCTTTATTAATATCACACTTTAAAATAAATAGTTATTATTCGAAATGAATCTTGGGAGAGAATTGATAACTATAGTTTCTAGACATATATGATTGAAATAAAAGTTAGGGTTTTTAAATTGTAATTGTTTACCATGGTTTTAGGATTTTTAATATTTTTGTTCATTCCTTTTTATTTATATGAATAAATATAATTGGTTAATCATATTGTCTTCATATTTGTGATCAGAGTGATGTTATCTGGAATGTCTCATGAAAAAGATTTGATAAAGATAACTCCTGAGCACGTATGGTTATGATAATTGGAATTGAGAAAAGGTGTGCTTAATTGATTTCTTATAGGAAAATATTCCTATAAAGCATTATGGAAACAAGATGATAAATCCACCATAAAAAATGGATATTAGGTTTGGTCTTAAATTTAGGGTTTAGTGTTTAACAAAGATTCTTATATTCCATACTTCATAATTCTAGACTTCTAACTAAGGAATTCCTTTCTTAGATATACTACTCCTTCATATACATCATCATGTGTTAACATGATGAGTTTTACTTTATAAGAATGTTCCTATCCACCTTTTATGCTTCTAAAGCCATTTATAAATCTAATGAGCTTGTCATTAAAGCCTTTCATAATCATTTATATCTATACTTGGCTATATGAAGGAGTTATATCAACAAGAGTTATATCAACTACTCTATTGCTGATAATCCCCAATCCAACAAGTGGTTACTTCTAACTCCAATCATACTCTTCCTTAATTATCCTTCACTAATATCACTTCAATAGATGTATACATCAAATCCTACTTCACCTCAAGTGCTTAGTATTTCCAAAGTGGAAACTACTACTTCTATAATCCAATGTTACTCTAGCATCACCTTATTCATACTATCTTGTCTCTTCTTAACTCTAGTATCTATTATTCCAACCTCACATTTTTTTAATGTGACTTGTAATGACTAATCTAGGATAATATATCTATACTATGGTTCAATCATGGTCTATCCACCAATGTCACTTATACATGATATAAGCATTCAATATTGGTGAATAAGGCATGATCATTATAATCCTTTGATCTTTTATGATTAAGGTTCCCAGTTGGATAAACAAGGCTTCCATCCATACAACATTACAGTTGTATTCTAATTATCTTTTGTTTAGCTCTATTGGATTAAGAGATATAATTCATTGACTATACCTACTTGATCCAATAGGACTACTCCTGGTAACTATCTTCATACTTCATCCTTGTAATCTTCTTTGTTACCATATTGATTTGATTTCCTCCAATCACTCCCATCCTATAGGTAACATCTAAAACTAGCATCACTATTTACCTCTTCTGACTTCTTTCTTTATAAGCCTTAAGTGAATGCTATAATAAGTACAAGAGTTGATAGGTCAAGAATTGATAGGTTAAGAATTAGTAAATCAATAGTGGATTACTCAATATTGATGAACAACAATTATAAGGATAGGATTCAATAGAGATGATAAAGATTTATATGGAAATAAAGATATATGGTGAATGATCTTAACTTTGGTTTCTTTCGTACTCAATCTCACTAGAGATTTAAAGTTAGGTATTTCCATGATACTCATCGTATAATTAGATCAGAATAAACTATAGGTGTTACATTCTTATTATTTGGGTTATATCCTTAACTTGGTACTCATGAGTGATTATAATGAATACTATGATATGATCACCTAAGGATCAAATATAAATCATTAAGTAATGTATTAGGGTTTAGTTTTATTCCATTTGATCTACCCTTAGATCAAATCATGTTTACCCAAAATAAGGTTTTAGCTAAGGTCATATTGAAACTTATCGCAGTCAACTTGATGATCTACTTCAATTCCATCAGGTTAAGAGAAGCTTCAATCACTTCGACAAGTTTTTATTTAAAAGCGCGAAAATTATTCAGATTTTCTATGCATGAATGCAATGCACACATCTGTGTTCAGCTTATTTCTAAGCTCTAATGCTGGGATGTTACACACGCGTCGCACCCCACCTCTCGTTTTCCCCTGGCTCCACCTCATCTCGCTCATGTCCACCCGCCCCTGCACGCACGTACCTGACCCGCCTGTGTGCCGACCCCAACCAAAGCGCTCCGCCCTCCCTCCCATATGCAACCGGCCCCATGGTCACGTGTTCTATTCCCTATAGTCTCGCTTCCTCTATCCCTAGACCGAGTCTTCTGCTGCCATGCTCCCTTCCCTCGACCCCTCCTCATTGGTCTCACCTTTCCTGCGCTGCTGGCTCCTAGCGCCCCAGCACCGTCTACCCCGGCCTCTCTCTGTCGCACTGGCATAGCTCCGACTGCCGCTCCTCCTCTATCGGCGCTGGTGGCCCCCTCGAACCTCCCTGCCTCCTTCCCCTCGGGCGCCGCCTGCAGTTCATCATCGCCAGCACCTTCCTGAGCACGCCCCTCGCTGAACGGCCTCGTCTCTGTCACCTCGCCTCTACAAGCGGCTGTGGAGCTCGCCTCGCTGGCTGCTGCCGCCTTCCCTGGTCGTAGCCGCACCGGTGACCCCATCTCTACCTCGACGCTGCGGACGCCTCGCCTCCTACCCACTCAAGCTCGAGCACCGCGCACCATCCTCCGGTGGCTCCTCTGCAGCCTCGGCTCTATCCGCCCTCAACCTGCCATGTTCGCCGTGCTACGCAGTCCCTGTTCACTTGCAGGCTCTGCCCCGACCTCGCCCTTCCATCCTTCCTGCGATAAGTGTTGGCCTCGAGTTTGCCTACTTCCTACCATGAACACAAGTGGTGTATATAGGGATTGGTGCTAGGAAGAGATGTTTTGGCCGATGCTTTGAGATGATGTGACATGGTGGTGTTGTGTGACCGATGTGTTAGTAGTCCTACTACATCATTATTGCCGTGGGCGAGAAACTCGGAGTTGATTTCAATCCAAGATCAACATCGATAAGGAAGACACAATCCCAAGACCTCCATCCTGGAACACCGAAAACTCGGCCAGAACCGGTGATGCCGGCACCTCAAGATCTCCCTCTCGGACTGCAAGATCCCTATTCCGGATCCGAAGACCGAACCCGGCGTCCTTTTTCCTCTCGTATCCGAAGACCCCGGAGACCGTTCCCACCAAGCCGAACCCCTCGAACCCACGGAGACCATGATCTGCGATCTGAGAAGTGCGAACCCTACCAATCCTGGCCCATATTTTTATATTATATGACATTTATCCTTGTTGCATAAATTATACATGCTTGCATACATATTTGTGTTGTTTGGGGGCATTATGCTGATTCACCTAATAATTGAATATGGAGACCATATGCGGGCAAATCTAGTCTTATATTGGCTCCATTTAATTTTTTTGGCAAAACGGTGACATATTTTGCCTAGTTAATACAACATTTAAATTGCGGGGTATCTAAAAAACATAAAGCACTTAATTAATTGTTAGGACCCCAATTCCGTTTAATATTGTCTAATTGCATCGCACCTTTGCCATGCCATACATAATACATACATCATGCTCAATCTTTTGTCGTAGTATTGAATAGTTCATCCGGTGTTTCTTCTAGTGCTTTGCTTGTTCACAGATTAGGCCAATCAGTTGATGCGAGTGTCAACCCAATCTTCGAATGAACCTTCGATAGTGTTTCTCAAGCGAGAATTCTTCCCCTTTCTACCTATTTTGCATTTATAGTCTTTACTTTCTCATGTTGATCTATTGCTATCTATGTTGAGATGCTATAGATTTCGTGCCCCTTTGTATTTCCCTACATCCCTTATATTGCCATGGACACCTCCTATTACCTATTGTTTGGTAGATAGTCGGCCTTGCGAGTCGTAGTTGCTTGCGCAGGTGTTGCTTCGCGCTGTCGATGTTCCACGGTTGTTGGAGAAATGCCGCATGCTTAATATTGGAGACGATCGTGGCTTTAGGTACCACTTAATTTAAAATCCTGCGAATAGTTATAACTAATGCAGAGGCACCGGTGGGAAATAGATGCTATTTGGTTTTTAACCTCTCACTGGTGTCCCATAGGACCCCGAGTACTTGATACCTGTTCCTTGACTATCGCACTATCCACATGTGGGACCATGAATTGCCTTAGCCAGAGCTTGATTCATTTATTATTTCTTGGGGACACAAACTAGTTTGGGGTGTTATTACTATCATGTACTTATGCCATGCTTTACTGATTTATTTACTACTGTTGCTCATGGATAGTGTTTACTACTATACTGTTTTGGAATCCCGTGCCATGTTTTCGCGGTATCGACAAGCACAGTCACACTTTCAGGTTCCTAGTTGTTTACAGCCGTCGTCACAAACCTCTGGGTACATCTCGGAGTCGGCCAATTTCGTCGTGGGTAGCTTAGTGGGGTGGCCTCCTCAAATATTTTATGAATCGTGTGATTGCTTTATCGTGATGCCTCATTAGGTTTTCATTTGGTTTTTCCAAGGTTGATCGTGCGTGTGTTGCTATTTCTGCCCCCCTGCAGGGTAAATCTTTCTAAAAACCATGTTCATGGTTATGGACGACTTGGACCATAGTATCTCGATCATAGACAACTATAACTAAAGAAGTGCTATAGATTTGACTTTGACATGTCTAGTAATCAACACTACAATGGAATGAGTAAATAAAAGTGTCAACAACTGCTGGATTTGGGATGTCTCATGCTATATGTATCTGACTAGTAAGTATTACAACTAGAATGGAATGGTTAACTAAAACTGCCCACTATTTATGCTATCATGATGACTTATGCTATCTATATTTGACCAGTAAGTGCTACAACTATATTGCCAACTCTGTGAGTTTCCATGGTATGACTTTGTTTGGTCTCGAAGGGGAATACCAGGATGGGTATGTTTGGTGTTAGTATCAGGTTGGTTATGAATAGGTCTTTCTTACCTCTCTCTGATAGCCGACAGTTGTATCGAGTCTCTATAGGTTGTTTAGTGCGTGCTGCACTACAGATTCAGTCCACCATACCTTTGTAGGAGAGGACCCCCGAATTCTAAGTCCCGCCGTGTACTGGCCTCAGTACTGACCGCTCTCTTTTTACTTTGCCCTTTGTCGGTGCCCCTTTTGTTTAGCAGGTTTGAGATCGACGTTGTTAGCAGGGTTACCCTTCCGGCTTGTCCTGGGAAAGGTTCTGGACGCCATTGGTTATTATTCAGGGCTCTTAGCCCAATTTGCATCTTATCCATACTCGGATGTGTATCTTTTTCAAGGTGATTTGAATCTTTGTACTGTATATCTGTAATCTTGACACATGGAGTCGTGTTGTATATATCTGTTCTGTGGGTTCCATCGTGGACTAATGTTTAATGGTATTACTTCGTTTTCCACCCGCACGAAAGTGCCTGGTGGGCACCTTTGAATCGTTTCTATGCCGGTTTGGAGGGAATCGCTAAAACATGCATAGGGTCGATCCGAGGGTGTTACACGCGATGAAATACAAACCATAACAATAATGAAAATAAGAGAAACTAGAAAGGATATGGAAAACCATAACATTCTTCCTGGACTGGACTTTTCTTCGTCAACATGGTGAAGGAACACACCCTTTTCTTGAGAACGTCTAGAAACAGATTCTCGACAGAAATCCTCATCAATTCCTTTTTACTAGAGTAGGCCCACATACTAGCTAGCCTATCCTAGAGAGGTTGAATGTGCACTCGAATAAAGTAGTTCATGATCTGCAAACCTGTCAATTATTTAGTGTGGAACTTCACATTCTAATCCAGCAGAGGTTGAATTTCCTTCATTTCTTCGGCACTTGGGCGCTGCTCCCATGAGTTGAGCCTCCAGCAATTTTCTTTGGGTCGAAGGGAGCTAACCCGAACTTTTGACCTTCGACTTGTTGTTCCTTGATATAAAACCACTTCGTCTTCCAACCTTGGACAGAATCCACGGTTTTTAAGTCAAAATAGTTCACATCAGAGCGCAAATATAATCACGCCTCCAACGTTATGAACTACGATGTCACAAGCGTTGCGACGAAAAAGGAAGAGATATTTCCATAGGCCCCAATGGGGATGAATCCCGAGGAAACACTCACAGAGAGTGATAAAGCATGCGATATGAAGGATGGAGTTTGGTGTAAGCTGTTACAGCTGTACACAGTAAACAAAAAGAAGACCATGGAGAAACTCATGTGCGGGAGAGAGAGGCCATGGTAAACGAAAGGAGATGAATATTACCTTCCATCCGGATTCAGGTTGTAACTACCTCGGTGAATTACGCTCCTAGTTACAAGCCTGGACGAGCGGAAATGGTTAAAATAGTACGGTGGGGCCCAAATGCCACTCACAGGTAGACCTTTCGGCCGTCCTAACCATTTCCAAACATCGGGACAAGAACGGGCGGCGTAATCGGCAGGCGAAGGGATCAACTACATACACAAATGAGTATGTATGCAAGCCACCATACAACAGTCCTCAGAGCCATTCCATCTAAAAGAAATAGAAATATTGCAACGCCATACGGCAAGATCCAAATATCCTAGATAGATATATAGTTTAGGATATCTCCTCATACATCAAACATCAGAGTATCAGGCGGAAGCGGAAAACAAGATCCGAGTACGGATAAGAAGCAAATCGGCATAAGATGCCCCATAAATAAACACATCCCGCCCACAGATCTCACGGATCCCCATTCCCGGAATCTCTACACCGAATGATCGTTGCCCACATCGTCCGTCTCCTCCACCCAGTATCCATCTTGTGAGTGTACCTGTTCATCTGAATCAAATAATTTATCGTGTGAGACCCTAGGGGTACTCAGCAAGTCTTTATGCCTCTAAAGGGGACACAACCTGGGTGACGCAATTGCAGCAAAAGATAATACCTAACAATTCTATAGATACTCGCTAACCATCCGCCTAACCAAAGATAGACGGATGTCCATGAATTAATAACAACAGTTATAACAGTAATATTAACAGATCCATCCTCCTCCTCGCTTACCAACGAGGAAGCGGACGAACACCCCCCATCCGTTGGCAGTTTTATTATCCATTCCATGAGTGTTGCACTATTTACTAGTCAGTTACTTAGTCAAATTAAAAGCGGGTCTTTAGTTATACTTGTCTATGATCGAGAAACTGTGCTCCAAGTCGTCCATAACCGCGGACACGGATTTCAGAAAGTTTTACCCTGCAGGGGTGCACAAATAGCAACACACACTCGATCAACCTCGGAAAAACCAAATCAAAACCCAACGAGGCATTCACGACAAAGCGATCACAGGATTCAGAAATATTTCAGGGGGCCACCCCATTAAGCTACCCGCAACGAAGTTGGCCGGCTCCGAGATGGACTCAAGGTTTGTGTGGACGGCTGTAAACGACTGGGAACCCGAAAGTGTGACTGGGCTTGTCGATACAGCGAAAACGTGTCACGATCCTAAACAGTAAAGGTGCTCCTCGCACAATCGTAAATAAAGCAGTAAAGCATGGCATAAGTACAGGATAGTAATAAAGCCCCAAACTACTTTGTGGCCCCAAGAAATAAGAATGAATCAAGCTCTGGCTCAGGGGGGTCCATAAGCCTCCCGGATGTGGATAGCGCGAATATTCAAGGAACAGGAATCAAGTACTCGGGGTCCTACGGGACACAAGTGAGCATGAAGAACCAAATAGCAGATATTGCTCACCGGTGCCACTTTCATTAGTTATCCCATTACTACTCAGGTTAAGTTGTATAGGTACCTCGTTATCCATCAGACACTCACATACCCTACACATGTTGTTCTACGACACGCATGTCTCAAACAACTCCTGTAGTAATGGCTCATGGGATGGAGGAACAAGCTTCGGTGGGGTTTAAAAGTAAAGGCTATGCAGTACTTGGGATTCAGTTTAATGCGATCGCGACTCAATGATGCAAGAATAAGATAGAGGCAATAGGTACTATATGTATGCAAGCATGTGGTAGTGCTTGCCTGGCAGCTCAGTTGAAGCGAGAGAAGGATCTGGGTAGTGCTCCTGGGTTTCTTGATATATCCCCTGCTCAGCGTCTATTCGAAGAAGAACCAAACAAACAAGGGCCAACATAAATAAAGTGCATAAGCATATGAATAAAATGCGACAAGCAAACAATCATGCCATGATGAATGATGCACAATTTGCATGGCAAAAAGGTAGCATGGCATGGGTGGGGTGTGGAATACAATAATAAAGCATTTTATTGAGTTTAACCACATTTTATACTTAAATAAGTTGCTGTATGCTTTATAATTATATGATGCATGCTGCAAAACAGAACATGAAATGTATAAACGGAAAGGTCTCGTCGAGCTAATCATTTTAGACATATCATTTGTCAAATTTGGAGTTATAAAACAAAAGTTATTAAATAAATAAGGAAAAAGGGCATTTTATTGTAATTTTAATCAACTTGAAATTTAAAGTGTTCAAACATTATTTTGAAGGGCATATTTGAATTCCTCACATTTTTCTGATTTCAAAACATATATTACATGTTTAATTTGGATTTATAATTTAAAAGATATATTAAAACAGATTTAAATTTGAATTTAAATTATTTGAAAAGGTTTAAATCAAAACAGAAAACAGAAAAATCCTTTTTGTACTCAGGCAGATCCAGCCACTGACGCTGACGGGTGGGCCTTGCGCTGACTCAGCAGCAGGTGGGGCGCAGTGGCTGCGCGGGGCTTTTCCTACAGCAGGTGTGGCTAGCCCGCGAGACTGACAGATGGGGCCGGAGAACACGCGGGCCCACACGCGGGCGCACCAGCCGGGGCGTGACACGGGGCAGATCCGAGGGAGCGCGGGCTGAGGTTGTGGAAAAACCAGGGACCGATTCGTGAAAACGCCAGGGTGATCGACGGGTGGGGCCTCTAGGAGCGCGGGTTAGGATTAAAAAGCTAGGGGGGGTTCCACAAAAACGCACGGCGGCACTGTGCTTCTTCTCTGATCTCTGACGACGGCTCGGTGCACGACAGCGGCAGAGCGCGGCGCGCGAGGCTCGAACATGCGACCTGGGGCGCGCGCGCAGACGGCGGCGACCACTGGGCTAGGCGGGGGTTGATGCAGGGTAAGCGCGGCACGGCTAGGTGTAGCTACTGTGGCGCGCAACGAGCAGACGCGCGTGCACGCCGACGCTCAGAGGCCGCTCGACGAAAGGTTCGGCGAGCACAGGGAGCCACGGCGAGAACGGAGGTGTCAGGGAGAGGGAGGAGCTCACCGGGAGGTGGTTGGTGCGGTCGGATCAGGCAGAGGAGCAGCGGACCGACGACGAGGCTGGCGGTCCGGCGATCTAGGGTTTCGGCTAGCGGTGATGGTCCTGGGGCTTCTGGTCCTCCTCCTCCTCGCTGGTACGTACAGGACGAAGCAGGGGAGGGTCCTCGGTCTTCCTCGACACCCAGAACACCTCGCCACCGGCTGCAAGAGGGGGGAACGGTGGAGACCGACGGTGGCCGGCGATGGGGTAGACGGTGGTAGGGGTAGACGGAGAGAAAGGGGGCGGTCTGGGGAGATCTGGGAGAGGCAGAGAGGTTGTGGGGCGGAGGTCAAAGCGAGGGAGAGGCGTGGGTGCCGTGTGGGAGCAGGTTGGAGATAAAGGTGGCTTCGGCCACCTTTTCTGCCTCTCCTCGAGCACGTGCTCGTGCTGGCCGGCAGGGCAGGGTAGGGGCTTCCAGGTGGGGTCAGGGTGAGGCCAGAGAGGGGTAGGCTCGGGCTAGGATGGGTAGCCATGTGGGGCCTGCATGATAGAGAGAGGAGAGAGGCCGAGAGAGAGGAAGGGAGCTAGGGAGGCTCGGTTTAGGGTTTAGGAGAGAGGGGGTATGGTGATGGTGGGGTAGGTGATTAGGGAGCATATTAGATAGGGGATAAGAGAGAGAGGGTGATGGCTTAGGGTTTTAGATGCTTGCATGCTCCAAACTAGATCAAGCAAGAATAGGTGGAAAAAGTGTAGGGTTTGGGTTTTAGAAAAGATCCACTTGATCATGCATATATGGAGGTGAAAAGGGAGGGGAAGATGAGGAATAGAGAGAGATGAGGGGGGTGAGGTATATTGTTTTGTCAAGCTCAAGCAAGATCAAGCAAAGAGCAAGCAAGACTTAGACAAAGGAGTAGAAGAGATGAAAGATGGTGAGGAAAGTCGGAGTAGCTCATGGTGGTGGTGTTTTTAGCCAGACCAACTAGATCAAGCCAAAAGGAGGGAGAGAGAGAGATGGGAGATGATCCACTCAAGAATTCAAATAAAATCCAAAAGTCTAGAATGTGGTGGTACTTGGATGGCCCATGCAAAACAATTAATGCCATGCTTATTCTTGTGAAAACAATAATATTTACATGGAATTATTCCAATGCATTCCCAAAAGTGGAATTAAGCCAAGCAAAAGAATTTAAAGGAAAGTTCCAGATGGAGTAGATGGATATGATCACATTTGATTATAATTGGGACTTGCTAGTGTGTATATTCCACTAGATGTTTAATAGTCCCAAAAATATCCCAACATGAGCATAAATCCATGATAATCCATATGAAAGCTAGGAAAAAGGAGCACTACTCATAATGCATGCAAAGGTGGCTCCACATATCAATAATGTGAAAGCAACATGATGCTAAGATGAGAGCATGTGGAAATAGAATTGGATCCATCCCAACCCACATGAGCTAGAGATAAAAACCAATAAAGTGCAAAGCTCATATTTAGTTGGATGGTGGAATTATAAGGTGGTGGCAGAGAAAGGTGATTGAGTTGAATAAAAGATATGCCCCCAACTCAACTTGGGCATTTAAACAATATATCAATAACCAAATACAATATCAAGAGGCAAATACAATTAACAATGCATATGAGAGAAGAACCAAACCAAAAAGGGTTTTATATGATGCTCAAATGCAAGGTGGCATGATGACATGAGCATGATATAATTATGATGCAACAATTATATATAGGAAGTAGCATTTATATAGACTAGGCTAGTATCATTGCAATTGTTAGACAATTGGGATGCTACACAGGTGCAGGCATAGCTTCATCCCTTGGAAGCTTGAAGGAATCTTCCTCCAAGAGATTCTACTTACGGACCTCATGCAGATCCCGCATAGTGCACTTCGATGGAGCCCAGCCGACATCCCTCTTCTTCGCCACCATGGCGTCAGCACTGAAGGATGCTCATTTTGATTTTCCCGTGGTGGCTCTCAAGGGGACGAGCATGTGCGCAAGGAAAAAAGCAAGAACAAGGAGCAATGGAGCACAAGAGCGGCGCAAGGAGGAAGAAGAAGTGCGCACATGAGGG
Organism: Avena sativa; assembly: GCA_916181665.1. Lineage (NCBI taxonomy): Eukaryota > Viridiplantae > Streptophyta > Magnoliopsida > Poales > Poaceae > Avena > Avena sativa. The sequence goes on along the minus strand of OV702284.1, from coordinate 175,392,298 downwards.
GAGTAGTGAGCAGTAAAATCTTTTCCTCGGATTATAAAGAAAAGGGGCGCAAGTTTGGGCCGTTGGATCTAGATGATGAAGCGATAGGACGCCTCCAATGACAACATGTGCCAAGCACCGCTGAAAAGGATAAATATCATGGGCAGTAATTACTGTGGTAAACACGATAGAAATTGCATGATGCCTCGATCTTCGAGCAAGAGTGGGGTCATCTAGTCAAAATTTCCGCTGACGCGCCACTCGCGTGTCATAATTTCTTGTAACAAAGGGCCCAACATTCATACGTTCCATCATGTCTTGTTCTTCAAAAACTGCGACACAACATCTTTGTCAGTACTGACATCATGTGTGGCCAAAAATCAAAGATAGATTTGTATGCATACGAAGAAAAGACTCTGAGTCTATGCTACAGTGCAAACAACCGAACATAGCCTTGGGGGCTACTCTCATTGAGAGCACTTACCGCGCACCTAATAAATTTTATAGATTTAAGAAATCAAGGCCTGAGTTGAGCCCTTCCTCGGATGAAGAAAATACTCTGAGCCTATGCTCCTGTAAAAGCACCACAATATAGCCTCGGGGGCTACTCCCATTGGGATATTATCATGCACCCGATAGAAAAATACTCCTACGGAGCCGCCATAAAAGCAAGTATGAAGAATAATTTTTGAGCGTACACTCGAATTCAAGCATTCGACTATAGCCTCGGGGGCTACTCCCATCGAGAGTGCTAGATGCGCACCCGATAAAAATAACATAATCCTCCAACAGAGTCGAAGAAGTAAAAAACCTATGAGCATTACATAACTATATCCCTAAACGGTTACTCCCATCAGGAGCGCTTACATCGCACCCGACAAAATGATAAAAGAAGCCGACAACTTCATTAATTCCAACAGCCAAACAAGACAGTCAAAATCTTAGACTGTGTCCACTGCAATAACATGTTTGAATCATGTGTCTACGCTATGAAGATAAGAGAGATCCGTCCTGTGAGTCCTGGTAATCGCACACGAATGTGCTCTGTTAGTATTTAATCCGTATCTATGATACGATGAAAATATCCACGGTCGCGTTGGGTACTCGAAATAAATCACTGGAATTCATTATTCGATAAGACATTCACGGCCCAAACTGAATTACGCCAGTAAATACCGAGTTCTAGCCTCGGGACTCAAATTTTATGTAGGTTCACGTTGTTTTTTTCCAAGAGCAATTAACTGATTCTGGATCCATCGGATTCATTAGGTTCGTTATACCAAATCCCTATGACAATAAAAATATGAATATATGAAATTATCTGAGGAAAACTTTGGCTTATAGCTGACAATGTCTTTGAGACTCAACATGAATCTGTGATTCAAATGGAGTCTCAGGGGATACTAGCATAAGTATGACCAATTGGGTCCCTATGATTAGTTAACCTAGGCACATAAAGGTCTACGGCCCATGAAGCCCAAAGAAGTCCAAGGATCATCCGACAGATAAAAACATGTCTTGGTACTCAAGAAAGAAGTATGAACCGACATAAAGTCAGTATTGTAATCATGACGTATAAACCTCTCTGTATATATCTCTAGGACCCAGTCTCTCATATAAAGGCTAGGAGGACACGACAAAGAGGGCACATTTGCTTTTACTGCAACCAGCAATCCGTCGTGAGCTACATCGAAACTAGCTTGGCGACTTTGTAATCATATTTTCATCATAATCAGACTATATTGACTTCCTTGTTTGTCTGATTAGCCAACAAAATAACCATCGCTCTTCTTTCCATGAAACCCTAAGTCCATAACCATGGACATTGCCGAGGCTGCCCCTCATCAATGAGTGTTTATGTTGATGATATTATGATCACCGGAGACGATGAAAATGAAATTTCGAGGATCAAAGGGGATCTGGCAAAATCCTTTAAAGTGAAATATTTGGGAAGGCTAGGTTATTTTCTTGGAATAGAGGTTGCCTATTCTGCTCAAGGGATATATCTTTCATATAGGAAGTATGTTCTTGATCTGCTATCTGAAACAATGATGTTAAATTGCAAACCAATGTTCACTCCCATTGAGCAAAATCATCGGCTATACTCTGAAGCGAGTGAGCAAGTGTACATGAGTCAATACCAAAGGTTAGTAGGTCGGACCATGTATTTATCACATACAAGTCCAAATATTTTGTATGTTGTGAGTATTTTGAGTCCATATATGCATGAGCCACGAAAGGGGCGCATATATGTTGTCTATATAATACTGCACTACTTAAAGGGATGCCCATGAAGAGGCATAATATTTAGTGCTCATGGCCACCTTAATATTGAGGGATATATATATATATATTATGCAGGTTGGGCAGGTTGCTTGGATGATAGGAGGTCAACAACTGGTTATTATGCATATGTAGGAGGAAATTTTGTGATTTGGAGAAGATCAACCGTTGAAGCAGGATATAGAGCCATGGCATTGCATGTTTGTGCGCTAATTTGGCTGAAGATACTATTGAGTGATGTCGGGGTAATAACCCCCGGTAGGGTCATAAGGGGTAAAACATGGCCGAGCTTGGCTTATGCCGAGTAAAAGATACCTCAAGCCGGGTAATAACGGCAGGGTAAGAAGGTCATGTGCGGCCGACATAAGAATTATGTCGGCCCATATAAGACAAGTGTGTTTGCCTTGCAGGAAGCAATGAGCCGAGTCTCACGAGGGAAGGCGGAGTCAGAAAGGACGCGTGTCAGCTTTCTGAGTAAGATTCAGGAGGGACCATGGTAAAGCATGGTCAAAAGAGAAGGGTGACGTCGGGTGACAGAAAAGGAGTCGGGTGACGCCCAAAGCAAGGGATGACATACAAAGTCACGGTATGATGCCAAAATAGTTGGAGGCTACGTACGAGAAGACCGTTAGCTGTATGGCTTTGTGGACTGGGTCAGGGGGCTCAGGGATAGCCCATGACCCGGCCCGCTTAGTGACGACCAAGATCCAAACAGTAACCCTAGAACCCAAAGGGATGTAACCTAGCTTGCCATCGCCTATATAAGGAGGGGCATAGCTAGGGTTGAAGGAGGTTGGAACAAGTAGGAAACTAGTGCCCTGAGGCTATGCTCGAGCAGCTCAAGGAGCACTTGTAAACTTCTAAGTTCAATACAAATCCTAAGTGTGGAGAGTTCATCTTGCTCTTCGTGCGCGGCTAGACCGTGCACTCCCTCCCCGGTTACCACAAGCGTCCATTCGGCCCCCAACTTAAGCCTACCCATGGAATCTACTATGACACAACATCGACAGTTGGCGCCCACCGTGGGGCAGAAGCATGCTATTGCTAGAGTTTTCATTTGGACGGGCAACATCATCGCCAAGACCGGTGAGCGCGTCTATTCCGGCCTCATCCAGAGGTTCGTCGCACTCAAGTTCGTCAGCGACAACGCGGGCTGCTTAGGGACCCAGCCGTTCCCAAGGGGCAGTCGCTTCATCAAGTTTGTCGAGCACCAGGTCTACGTCGCGGTGCGCATGGAGCGCGCATATCCGGAGCGCGTCATCCTGGCGTTAGATCCACCTGTGGTCCCTGTTGCGGGAAAGCTTCATCAACTCGTCTCCATCGAGGTAACGATGATAGCTCCGAATCCCCCAGCACCTCTAGTAGTCCCTGTGGTGAATGAGGATGCAGAAGGAGGAAATCCAGAAGAACGCCAACGGCGGCAAGAACTGCAAAAGCGCCGCTAGAAAAGCCAGAAAACATAGCTAGGAGTAAGAGAGCCAAAGAGTTGCAAGAAGCAATAGAGAAGTTAGCAGAGCCAGTAGAGCCAGTAGCTAATCTAGCGCGTGTGCAAGTCGAGTTAGAGGAGGCCAGGATAAAAGTCCTGGAGAAGGCAAAGGAATTGGCACAGTTACAGCAAGATGTGGATATCACGATTCGAGAGCTCAACTCGGCAAATCGAGTCAAGGGCGCAAAGACCCGGCTTGATGCAACAAGGCTGAGAGGCAGAAACCTCAATGAAGAATTGGTGGATGCAACGTCAAAGATAACACCAGAAAACATCAATGAAACAGCCATGTGGCTGACATATAACACTGCAGCATCAAATCTGAGAGCCGTAGAGGTAGCAATGTCTAAGCTTCCCCATCTAACGGGTGAGGCAAAGAGAAAACAACAGAAACAAGTAAATGAATTGGTAAGAGCTGCAGGAATGCTGAATGAAGCGTACTATAGGGAGAATCCGGGTGTAGCTGGAAGGTCACAGCTGGTTCACTCGGGAACTCCAATCCCGGCGAGATCAGAAGGCCATATAGCCTCCTCACCAGGAGTGGCGCCGAGACAGAGAAAAGAAAAGAGTGTGGATTCAGGAAGGATCAAGCAGATGGTTTCTTATGACCCGGCAGTGGTTTAAGGAAACCCGGCGCATGCGCAGGGAACAAGAAGAAATGTCGTTTAGGGAAATGAGAACGAGGAAAATGCTGGCCGAGAAAGGCAAGCAGCACAAAGAAATGACAATGGGGGGAAAAACTTTGCACCTTAGCCTAGGCGTGGGACTCACTCGGCAGGAGGAGGAAACCCATCTCCGAATCCACCGCCAGCCCAACCCTAAAAGAGACAGCAAAGCGTGGGGAAAGCAGTGCAGCAACCTGCAGACACGAACGCCAACAAATACAATGATGGTTACTGGGCAATGGTAAATGATGGGTATGAATTGCCGGATCATGTATATCAAGCAATGGGAGCAAGACTCGGAGGTAGAAATCTCTAGTCGGATGATGCAAGGCTAAAGCTCGACCAGATAAAATTGCAAAACTGATCGAATCGCAAGGTCCACAGGGTCCACCATGTTTTCGCCCAAGGATCATGAAAGACCCGCCGGTGCCAAGCTTTCAGCTTGCCAGAGGAACAAAGACCTATGATGGAAGCACAAATCCAAAAGACTGGCTCATAGAATATGGAACAGCAGTAAAGATCGCGCATGGAAATTTGAGATGGGCAGTGCGGTATGTGCAGTAGATGCTAGAAGGACCAGCAAGGGTGTGGATGAATAATTTTCCACCCGGAAGCATCAACAGCTGGATTGATTTTCAGGAAGCCTTCGTGAGCAATTTCACGAGCACGTACAAGAGGACGAATCGCCCATAGCAACTAGGTATGTGCAAGCAAAGGCCGAATGAAACAGACAGGGAATTCTTCACAAGGTGGTGCACAATGCGCAACTCTTGTGAAGGGGTAATCGAGTCTCAGGCCATTGCATGGTTTGCACAAGGATGCAGGCATGGAAGTTTACTATGGCAAAGGTTACAGAGAGATATGTCGGCAAGCTTGGCAGAAACAATAAGAATCGCCGACTCATACGCGTTAGGAGATCCGACTTAGCCTTTGATTATGTCGGCAGACGGCATGACTGAGACTCAGATCTATGACGCAGCCGGGTCGCAAAGGCGCTAGGAAAGGGCCGAGTATAGAAGAAAAAGAAGGGATGAGAGACCAGACTACAGGTATGGTTCGACTCAAGTCGCAGCAGTAAGTTAGGATCATCCAGATGCTGGAAGCAGCCAACATCTAAGGACAAATGGGCAACAGCAGTGAAAGCCATACCAAGATAGACGGAAGTATACTTATGAGATGATGTTGGATCAGCCGTGTAAGTTCCACACGCCAAGTCTGAGTAAGCCGGCAAACCACACAACAAGACAATGTGTAGAGGTCCCAACCTTTAATAAGGTAGAGATCCCTGTGTTTACAATGCTAGTCCCTGGATCAATAGCTAGCATCCACAGTTGAGATGTAATATCAAGAAACAAAGGTCATAATACAACTTTATAACCAGGAATAACATAATTTTATTACATCTCACATAGCTCATTTGGTTATTACATTACATTGCAGCAGAATATCTATAAGCATGGGGTCCTTCATCTTCAAAGTGCCACAGGCAAACATGTTGGTTGTAGACTTGTAATCCTAATCAATAAACTTCACTAACACCAAACCAAACCTGCAACATTACAAGTTACAGCCACAAGGGTCAATACATTTGAATTGTATTGGCAAGTTTCACTACTAAGTGGAAATATGTGGATCCTATCATTACATGCATATTTGGCTAGGTAGGGTTTAGGCTTGTTTGCAGAAAGCAATAATATTTTTCCTATCTTTTTCAAAATAATTTTGATCTTTTGTCAAAATCTTTTTGAGCTCCTTGGTACACCCCAAGTGCTTCAAGTCTTTGTCAAAATCTTTTGAGCTCCTTGGTACACCCCAAGTGCTTCAAGTCTTTGTCAAAATCTTTTGAGCTCCTTGGTACACCCCAAGTGCTTCAAGTCTTTGTCAAAATCTTTTGAGCTCCTTGGTACACCCCAAGTGCTTCAAGTCTTTGTTGTCACTTTCAAGTTTTACTTTTAGAAATTGGAATGTCGAGATTTCCCATAGCTTCAGGCCTTAGTTGCTCAGTATTGTCCATAACCGGGTACACGGCTAAGTACTTAGAATTTTGATCTTCTGCAGAAGTTGTACACTTTACCCACATGACACAATCTCATCTTGTTGCCACCAGTGGCCGCTGGATAAGTACTCACCAAGATGGAGTACTAGCAGATTGAGAATGTGACGAAGTCTTTCCATAGGGTCCTCCCAATACACAATTCTAGCTTGTATACCAGGCACCAATCTAGGGTTCCGAGTTCCCTCATTTAGTTAACCTGAAGAGGCCAATGCATGGGTCTTCCACAATGTAATTGACTAAGCCAGTGCCCATTTAGCATGTGGCTGTACACGGAAGCCACTGTACGAGAAACATGTTCAATCTCTAAGTCCCTGGGTGGTTTTCTTTTAGTGCACAACAAAAAGAGATTGCCATATAAACATGGTTCCTCTTGTTGCCACCTTTTCAAAAACTTGAGTATCCTTGTCCACCCAGGTGGTTCATTGAGTACTTGTTTTATTATATAAAACATAAGTCTTTTCTCAACTTCATAAAATCTCAACATGTATCTCTTCTCAAAATATATAGCATGGCTAAGCATTTTACAACTACATTGTTTTCACTAAGGAATATATAAGGGTATCCTAATAGGATTTAGCATAGCAAAATATAGTAGTCCTTCTCATGCATGTTTCAAAATCCACTAAGTGTAATGAAAAAATAGTAGGACTTTGGATGATAGTGTAACTTGCCTTTTTGGTAGAGAATGTTGGTTCACTTCTTGATCTTGCTAATATCACACCCTTCTAACTTCACTACAAATCAATCAAGAAAACATAGAATCAACTAGCATTCTAATCATAAACAAACAATTTAACACACATAAAATAATAGAAACCAGGTTATGCATGCAAGCATGAAAAAGCTAGTTTTATTTGCAAAGGTGGTTTCTACTAGGCTCTATACATTGTAAGGTTCAAAGTGGTCATTTTCTAAAGTGGCAAAACCAAAAAGGGTTTTATCTATAAACCATTTTTAAATCAAATCATTATTTCATGTGGTGGAAAATGTTTTTAGCAAAGCAACAATTTTATGTTGTTCACCAAATAAGTTGTTAATTCTCAAAACTTGCTGTTTAGGGTCAGTAGGTTTTAATCAACACATTTTCCAAAGGTTTTTCTCAAAAACCATTTCCACATCAAAATCAATATTTTTATTTGACTAGAAATGAGCTAATTCAATTATTCAATTCTAATCTTCACAAAATACATTTTTAAATCCATGAGTTGTTTACTAGGGTCAGTATGTTCACAACAAACCATTTTGCAAAGAATTTATCCCAAAAATCATTTTGGAATAATTTTTATAACCTAAACAAGCATACACAAGTTTCTGAAAAACAAACAATTTAACAGAAACTTTTTGCTAAACAAATGGCATGGTTGGTTAGGGCTTGCTTTTATGAATCCATTGATATAAAATTTGCAAATTTTGGACGTGTGGGTCAAAAGTTATGCAATTTACAAGTTTGCATCTAAATCAGATTCAGAATTTTGTTTTAAATCAAACTACTGCCACGAGGCGTGTTTCTACTGGCCGGTACCGGTTTGCACGGATCGAGATCGCTGGATCATTGGATCTAACTATGATCGAGTGGCACAGAGGCACACGATACCCCTTCATCTACGTTCTATCACAGCCAGACGATCAAGATCTGACGGCTACAGCGAGGCTACCAGGAACTGGAGGCGCTCGGCTAGCGGCGTTGCGGCGGTTACAGGAAGCAAAGAAGGAAACGGGGGTGCTCACCGTGCTCGCGAGGTCGAGGTGATGCTCAACGCGTGGTCAACTTGGCAAGGGGCGCTCAGACGCGACGGGGATTCCTCGCCGGAGTGGGTGGCGGCGTCGGGCGGCTCTGGAGGTCGTCGGGGGCGATGTTTGCGGGCGCGCTAAGGCAAACGGAGCACACGGTTTGACGCGTACGACACTAGGGATCATAGGAGTATCAATAGGAAGGCTCGGGGTGGTCGGCTCTTACCTGGAAGGCTCGTCGGAGGCGAGACAGACGGCGGCGGCGAGTTGAGGTCGTCCTTGCCGATGCTAGGGAACCTGCGCGGGCGAGCTAGTGTTACGGGGAGGTGCGCCTAGGTCTGGGGAGTGTGTGAGCTTGGTCGAGGAGGCAAGGGGCGGTGTCTACTGGCCGGAATTGCTCGCGGAACTCGCCGGAGCAGTGAGGGCGCGACCTCGAATTGGGGCAGCCTAGAGGTAGAGGGGGAGAGCTGTCTGGGGGAAATGAGAGAGGGGAGGGAGGCGTTTATGCACGCGTGGTCGCAGGGGGAGTTATGGTAGCTGTTAACGCGAATTGATCGCCGGCGTTACTGGCTGCAACGGCAGGGCGTGGTTTGGGGGGTTGAAGACGACGGTGTGGTGGTGGTGGGGTCTAGGTGTCAGCGAAAGAGAAAGAGAGGGGGAGGGGGCCACCTGTCTGGGACTCTGCGGGTTCGCGGTTGAGTCGGAAAACGATTCGCGCGTGGGGGGTTTAATTGGGCTGGAGCTAGGCTTGCTGGGCCAGATGGTTGGGTTGCTGTCTGGTTCATTTTTTTTGTTCAGTAAAATTTTTCTTTTTCTATTTGTTTTTCCTGTTTTGAATTTCAATCAACCAATTCAAACATTCAAATCAAATCAAACTTCCACCACACTTTGTATTGTGTTTAGCTCTGTTTATCAACATAAAACAAAGTCCAAAACAAAATAATATTTTTATTCTTTTTAGGATCTATTTAATAAAATAGTCCTTAGGTATTAATTCAAATAAGATTTGATTTATTAAAACTCTATTTTGAAATCTAAATAATATGAAAACCAATTCAGTAGGTTTTATTTGAAAATATAAAACACTTGGAAAACTTGTTTAAATTAAAATAACAATTTTTAGTGTTTTTTTTTAAATGGGAAAAGCCTTTACTTTAATAAATTTAGTTTATTAATAAACTCTCATTATTTTATTTAAATAAACCTTTACTCTTTTTATCAAATAGGAATATTTTTATTTCAAAAGCTTGGCCAAGATTTAATTTGGCTCTATAAAATAATCTTTATTTATAATTCTATCCTTTTCTTTTAAAACCAAATCTTTTTATTATAAGATCCAAAAATAGTAATTCTACTTATTTAAAATTTTCTTTATTAAATGTTTATCTTTTCAAATCCCTTTAGGATTTGTTTGATCAAATAGGTTTGAAGGGTTCCAATTGAAATCATAAGTTTCTTCTCACCCTGAAAATCAACAAAGTTTTATTTTATTCATTTATTTTTCACATTACAAGATTTGGAAAATCTTGGGATGTGACACAATGCACTTGGTTTCAGAAGGGAGACATAGTGGATTCGCCGACTCAGCAATTACCACCACCTCCCCCTCCACCGCTCACAGGAGGAAATGCTCAAGATGTTGGAGCTGAGCATAGATATGTGAACAGGCAGCCGATATATCATAACCAAGAAAGAAGGGAGGTTGTGCATCAGGTGCATAACCCAAGAGGTGAGGATGCTCATGTCGCCCATGGAACCAGAAATGAGTACATAGAGCATCACCAGAGCCATGTCGTATTCGTCATAGAGCCGAATGACAAGAAGAGTCAACAGAGACGGATGATGGAAGTGAATGCCACAATGCTGGCAATACCAAAGTACATGCATTGGTCTGAACAAGAGATAACTTGGAGCATAAAGGATCACCCTAAGATCATGCCAACACCAGGAGGTTATGCTCTGGTCCTGGATCCAACATTCATGGGCCCTGATATTAATGTGAAGTTCTCCAAGGTACTGATTGACGATGGCAGTAGCATCATCATCATGTACAAGGATACCATGCTCAAGTTGCGCATCACTATGAACATGTGGAGCCGACTAAGACAACTTTCCATGGTATTGTGTCGGGACTGTCCTGTGAACCAATTGGCAAGATCTGGGTTGACGTCTTATTCGGCAACAGAGAGAATTGTCGCACTGAGGCCATAGAATTCGAGGTGGTTGACCTAGTCAGCTCATACCATGCCTTACTTGGCAGGCCGACTATGGCAAAGTTTATGGCTACTCCTCACGTTGCTTACCTAAAAATGAAGCTGCCAGGTCCGTGTGGAGTTATCACAGTTGAAGGAGATTACAAGAGATCTATTGCATGTGCCTCAGCCGGATCTTCGCTGGCCAAGTCACTAGTCATAGCGCTGGAAAAGCATCAAACGATGGAAGTTGCAGCACTGGCCAAGGCGGCACAAATGTCTATGCCGTCACTCACTAACCCGCATGGCAGTGTATCTTTCCAAGATACCAAGGAAACAAAAAAGATACAGGTTGATGAGGCCTTCCCAGAGCGCACAGTTACCATTGGTGCTGGGTTATCTGATAAATAGAAAAGCGAGCTCACTAGCTTCCTCCGTGAGAATCGGGACATCTTTGCACGGTCCACACAAGACCTGCAAGGAGTTCCGAGGGAGCTGGCTGAGCACTCTCTTCATGTAAGGCCAGATGCCAAGCTAGTGAAGCAACCCCTTCGCCGCTTCGCCGAAGATAGGAGGAAAGTGATAGCCGCCAAGGTAGCCAGGCTCTTGGCTGCCGGGTTTATCATGGAAGTACTGCACCCAGATTGGTTGTCAAATCTAGTTTTGGTTGAAAAGAAGAAAGATGACCCGAACGTGGCAGTGGTGTGGCGTATGTGTATTGATTACACGAACCTCAATAAGGCGTGTCCAAAGGATCCATTCCCCCTGCCAAGGATCGATCAAGTTATTGATTCTACTGTCGGGTGTGAGTTGTTGTCGTTTGTGGATGTGTACTCTGGTTTCCACCAGATACCACTAAATCCGAATGATCAAATAAAGACAACTTTTATCACCCCGTATAGGGCTTATTGCTATCATACTATGCCATTCGGATTGAGAAATGCAGGTGCAACATACCAAAGATGCATGCAAAATGCTTGCAAGATCAACTGGACAAAAATGTTCAAGTGTGCGTCGATGACGTGGTGATAAAAACCAAACAAAGTCATACTCTAATTGAGGAAAAGTGCAAATTTAAGAAGATTCCAGATGAAACTTAACCCAGAAAAGTGCACATTTGGTGTCCCGGCTGGAAAATTGCTCGGATTTCTCGTGTCCAGCCGAGGAATTGAGGTTAACCCGACAAATATCAGGGCCATCGAAAGAATGGAATTGCCGAAAACCCTCAACGATGTCCAGAAGTTTACATGGTGACTGGCCTTGTTAAGTAGGTTTGTCAGTCAGCTAGGAGAAAAGGCCTTACCATTATATCAACTAATGAAAAAATCAGACAAATTCACATGGACACAGCAAGCTCATAGCGCTTTCCATGAACTGAAAAAGATGTTGGCAACAACACCAATATTAGCGTCACCACTATCCAAAGAACCAATGTTGCTCTATGTCGTGGCAACCAATAGAGTTGTCGGTGCGGTGATAGTGGTAGAACGTGAAGAAGAGGGCAAATCAATCTAAAGACTAGTTTATTACCTAAGCTAAGTGCTCTCTACATCAAAGCAAAATTATACCCATTACCAAAAAATGATGTATGGGGTGTATATGGCAGCAAAGAAGCTAAAGCACTATTTCCAAGAACATCCAATTCGAGTAATATGCGAGGCACCTATCTCGGATATATTGGGCAGCAAAGATGTCAGTGGCCGAGTGGCAAAATGGGCCATAGAGCTAGCACCAAACACTCCACAATATGATAGGCGAGATGCAATTAAGTCTCAAGCTGTAGCTGATTTCTTTGTGGACTGGATGGAAATGCAATATGAGCCACCGCTGCCAGACCCAAATTATTGGAAGATGTACTTCGACAGGTCCAAGACAAAGATGGGTCTGGGTGCTGGGATAGTACTCATATCACCAAAGAAGGATCAGCTCAAGTATGTGTTGCAAATCCACTTCGTTGCATCCAATAATGTAGCCGACTATGAAGCACTTGTCCATGGCATAAAAGTGGCCAAGCAGATTGACATCAAAAGGATCATGTGTTTTGGTGACTCGGACTTGGTTATCCATCAAGTATTTGGGCATTGGGACGCATTGGATGCAAACATGGCACTGTATCGCTTTCATTTGCAACAAATTTCGGGATACTTTGACGGGTGTGAATTTCATCACATACCTAGGGCAGATAATGAGGCAGCTGACGTACTATCCAAGTTAGGCTCATCTCGGCAGGCAATCCCACCAGGAGTAGCATTGGAACATCTCAGAAAAACAAGCCGTCACCAGAGTCCGAGTCAATTAGGCTCATCCCGGCAAACCAAGAGTCAGACGCTGTGCCAATGGACATTGACTCAGGGCAGGTTCGAGTAACTCAGGGACTATTCCGCTCAACCCAGGGGCTAACGAATCTCACTCGGGGACTCCTCAGGTTATGTCGATAGAACTTATGTTGGCTGAGCCAATGGAAATTGATGAAGAGACAGATCTGGCACCGCTGATACCAGCCTGGGCGCAACCAATATTCAACTACTTTAAATATGGAACTTTGCCAGATGATGAGGTACTGGCAAGGCAAACAAAAAGAAGAGCAAAGGCATAAACAATAATCAACAAGGAGTTGTACAAAAGGAGTATGATGAGCGTACCGCAGTGCTGTATAAGTCCAGACAAAGGCCAAGAAATACTATTGGACATTCACCAAGGAGAGTGTGGGCACCATGCATGGTCAAGAGCATCGGTATCCAAGTCATTCCAACATGGATTCTACTGGCCAAGTGCAATTGTCAGAAGCGCATGAGCTAGTGAGAAAGTGTAACGGTTGCCAGCATTACGCGTCAAAGTCACACTTACCAGCATCCGAGTTAAAAACTATACCAATCACTTGGCCATTCGCAGTATGGTGCCTGGATATGGTAGGACCATTCAAACCATCGAGAGGTGGCATGACTCACATACTAGTAATTGTTGACAAGTTCACCAAATGGATAGGAGTGAAGCCCATCAAGAAATTGGATGGAAAAACAGCTGTCACATTCCTAAAAGACATAATCCTGAGGTATGGTCACCCGCACAGTGTGATCACAGATAATGGCACAAACTTTTCCGAAGGAGCTTTCGCTCGCTTCTGTGGGAAAAACCGAATAAGACTTGATGTAGCGTCATTAACTCATCCAGAATCAAATGGACAAGTTGAACGAGCTAACGGCTTAGTTTTATCCGGGATAAAACCCCGCCTAATGGAACCACTCCAAAGATCACCTGGTTGCTGGATCGAGGAACTACCCTCAATGATGTGGAGTTTAAGGAAACTCCGAATCGATCAACAGGCTATACGTCGTTCTTGTAGGGGTTCGTAGCATGGAAAACAAAAAAATTCTACTGCATACAAACAAACAAGCCAAGATCTATCTACTAGATTGTAGCAACGAGTCGATAGAATAACTCACCCTCGAAGATTCCAAAGTGTTTAACGAGAGCGGATTCTCGTGGGTGATGTAGTCGTACTCTTGCCGATCTCAAGATCGCGTAGACGATCCTTCCGGCGCTGCGTTCCGGCAGCGCTTCCGCAGTCGGTCACATGTTCGGTACTCGACGAAGACCTTCCTCTCCCTTGTTCCAGCAGGCAGCGGAGGTTGTAGCACTCTCCTCGCGATTCCGGCAGCACGACGGCGTGGTACCGGAAGTAGAGGGGAGATCTCGCAGGGCTTCGCCTTAATCCGGAGCGAGTATGGTGGACTATGAGAGAGCCTCGGTGATCTAGGGTTTAGACACACCAAGTAGAAGGGGCTAGGCCGGCGGCTAGGGCAACTAGAAGCCCCAACTCGGCGGCTTGGGAGAAACCCTAGGGCGGCGGCTATGGTGGGAAAGGTGTAGGTCTTGGAGGGGCAGCCCTGCCCCTCCTTATATAGGTGGAGGGGCGCGCCAAGGGAAGGGGATTCCCTCCCCAACTCGGTCTCCAAGGGCCGGCGGTGGGGGGAGAGGAACTCCTCCCCAAGTAGGTTTCCTATTCTCCCTCCACCAAAAAAATAGTGTTTGACTTTTCAAATTGGCGTTTGAATTTTCAAACTAGGATTTGATTTAACCCTTTATTTTGTTCAGCGATGACACCTAGTACATGATGCAACCATTCCAACTTGTTATGACACATTCATGTACCCTTCCTCTCCGGAGTGTCGTACATTCCGGAACCTTCTAGAACATTCCCGATGAAAACACCGGAACCATTCTCCAACCCCGAAACAGGACTTTCCTTATATGAATCTTATTCTCCGGACTATTCCGGATCTCCTCGTGATATCCCGGATCCCATCCGAGACTCATCATTCGGTCTCTTACTCATCATTCCATAACTACTCAACAACGTCGAATCCTTAAGTGTGTCTCCCTACGGTTCGTGAATTATGCGGACATGATCGAGACACTTCTCCGAAAAATAACCAATAGAGGAATCTGGAAATTCATATGGATCCCACATATTTCTATGATTACTTTGCGATCGAATGAACCACTTACATACGATACCAATTTCCCTTTGTCTCACGATAGTTTACTTATCCGAAGTTTTGATCGTCGGTATCTCTGCATACCTAGTTCAACCTCGTTAGTGATAAGTACTCTTTTCTCGTTCCCGTGATATGTGATCCTTTGTGAGCCAGTCACATGCTTGCAAGCTAATTGGATGACATTCCACCGAGAGGGCCCAGAGTATATCTATCCGTCATATGGATGGACAAATCCCACTCTTGATCCATGTGTCTCAACCAATACTTTCCGAACACTCATTGCCACCTTTATAGCCACCCAGTTACGGTGTGGTGTTTGATGTCATCAAAGCATCCTTCCGGTGATGGTGATAAGCATGATCTCATGGTCGAAGGAATTAGGTTACTATGTATCAGAAAGCATATAGCAATGAACTATTAAAATGACTTGATCTTTATGCTACGCTTATCTATAGGAGTATGTCCATCATACCATTCTCCTAATGATATTTTCTTGTTGTTAATAACATCTCAATGTTCATGATAGGGAAACCACAATCATTTATTAACCAACAAGCTAGTATTATGAAGAGGATTTACTAGGGACTTCAATTTAAGTTTACAAATCACACAAGTATTAAAGTTTCCTTGTTAATACTATTATAGCATGAATGTAAACATTTATCATAAACACAAAGATATAATAATAACTACATTTATTATTGCCTCTAGGGCATATCTCCAACAGTCTCCCACTTGCACTAGAGTCATCTAATCTAGATTACATGGTAATATACCGAATACCCATGGCAGTTTTGTGTTGGTCATGTTTTGCCCTCGGGAGAGGTTTAGTCAACGGATCCACCACATTTAGATCTGTGTGTACTTTGCAAATCTTTATGTCACCATCTTGGACATGTTCTCCAATAGCGTGAAAACGTAGCTTGATATGCTTCAGCTTCTTGTGTGACCTTGGTTCTTGCGCATTGGCTATGGCGCCCATGTTATCACAGTAGATAGACATTGGGTCCAGCGCACTTGGAACCACACCTAGCTCTGTAATGAACTCTTTCATCCATATCGCTTCTTGTGAAGCCTCCGAAGCAGCCATGTATTCCGATTCAGTTGAAGATCTTGCCACAACGCTTTGCTTTGCACTCCTCCAGCTAACTACTACACCATTCAAAGTAAATACATATCCAGATTGTGATTTAGAATCATCCGGATCGGTGTTCCAACTAGCATCGGTGTAACCATTAACAACGAGCTGTTCATCACCTCCATAAGAACGAACCATATCCTTAGTTCTTCTCAAGTACTTAAGGATTTTTTTGACCGCTGTCCAATGATCCACTCCTGGATCACTTTGATATCTGCTAGTCAAACTAACAGCATATGCAATGTTGGGTCTAGTACATAGCATGGCATACATTAGAGATCCTATGGCTGAGGCATAGGGAGTCTTACTCATCCTCTCTCTATCTTCTGCCGTTGTTGGACTTTGAGTTTTACTCAAGGTCGTATTGGGCAACATGGGCAAGAACCCTTTCTTGCTATCTTCCATTCCAAACCTCTTTAGAACTTTATCCAAATATGTACTTTGTGACAATGATATTAGGCGTCTCGATCTATCTCTATAAATATTTATGCCCAATATGTAAGCTGCTTCGCCAAGATCTTTCATTGAAAAACTATTATTCAAATATTCCTTGACACTATTAAGAAGGTCTACATCATTCCCAATCAACAATATGTCATCTACATATAGTATTAAGAATGCTACAGAGCTCCCACTCACTTTATTGTAAATACAAGCTTCTCCATAAGTTTGTATAAAACCAAAACTTTTGATTACTTTATCAAAATGTTGATTCCAACTTCGGGATGCTTGCTTCAATCCATATATGGACCGTTGAAGTTTGCATACCTTGTTAGCATCTGTAGGATCGACAAAACCTTTGGGTTGCATCATATACAACTCTTCATCAATGTCTCCATTGAGGAACGATGTTTTGACATCCATCTGCCATATCTCATAATCATAATATGCAGCGATTGCTAACATAATCCTCACAGACTTTAGCTTCGCAACTGGTGAGAAAGTCTCATCGTAGTCAACTCCTTGAATTTGTCGAAACCCTTTTGCGACAAGTCGAGCTTTATAGACAGTAACATTACCATCAGCATTTGTTTTCTTCTTGAAAATCCATTTGTTCTCGACAGCCTTCCGGCCATCCGTTAAGTCCGCCAAAGTCCATACTTGGTTTTCGTACATGGATCCAATCTCGGATTTCATGGCCTCTTGCCATTTATTGGAATCTGGGCTCATCGTCGCTTCCTCATATGTCGCAGGGTCATCGGTGTTGTCCACCAACATGACACTCATAACGGGATCATACCAATCAGGAGTGGTACGAGTTCTCGTTGACCTGCGAGGCTCTGTAGCAACTACAACCGAAGTTTCATGATCATCATCATTAGCTTCCTCTCTTATTGGTGCATGCACCACAGGAACTTCTTCCGGTGCTGCGCTACTCGCAAGTTCGAGAGAAGGTTCGACAACCTTGTCAAGTTCTACTTTCCTTCCAGTCACTTCTTTCGAGAGAAATTCCTTCTCTAGAAAGGATCCATTCTTGGCAACGAAGATTTTGCCTTCGGATCTATGATAGAAGGTATATCCAACCGTTTCCTTTGGATATCCTATGAAGACGCATTTTTACGCTTTGGGTTCAAGCTTGTCCGGCTGCAACTTCTTTACATAGGCTTCGCAACCCCAAACTTTAAGGAACGACAATTTAGGTTTCTTCCCAAACCATAATTCATATGGTGTCGTTTCAACGGATTTAGATGGTGCCCTATTTAAAGTGAATGCGGCTGTTTCTAATGCATAACCCCAAAATGATAGCGGTAAATCTGTAAGTGACATCATAGAACAAACCATATCTAAGAGAGTTCGATTACGACGTTCGGACACACCATTACGCTGTGGTGTTCCCGGCGGTGTCAATTGTGAAAGTATTCCGCATTTCTTCAAATGCTTGCCAAACTCGTAACTTAGATATTCACCTCCACGATTAGAACGCAGAAATTTAATCTTCTTGTTACGTTGATTCTCAACCTCACTTTGAAATTCCTTAAACTTCTCGAAAGTTTCAGACTTATGTTTCATGAAATAGATATACCCATATCTACTCAAGTCATCCGTGAAGGTAAGAACATAACGATAACCACCACGAGATGCTACACTCATTGGACCACACACATCGGTATGTATGATTTCCAATAAGTCTGTAGCTCGCTCCATCATACCAGAAAATGGAGTCTTAGTCATTTTACCCATCAGACATGCTTCGCATCTTTCAAGTGATTCAAAATCAAGTGATTCAAGAAGTCCATCGGAATGGAGTTTCTTCATACGCTTCACTCCAATGTGACCAAGACGACAGTGCCACATATAGGTCGAGTTATCGCTCAATTTCAAACGTTTAGCTTCAATGTTATTAATATGTGTATTTCCACTATCGAGATTCAATAAGAATAGACCATCTATCAAAGGTGCATGTGCATAAAACATATTACTCATATAAATCTAACAACCATTATTCTCGGACTTAAACAAGTAACCGTCTCGCAATAAACAAGATCCTGATATAATGTTCATGCTTAACGCAGGCACCAAATAACAATTATTTAAGTATAAAACTAATCCCGATGGTAAATGAAGAGGTAGCGTGCCGGCCGCGATCACATCAACCTTTGATCCGTTTCCCACGCGCATCGTCACCTCGTTCTTCGCTAGCTTTCGTTTATTCTGCAGCACCTATTTCGAGTTACAAATATGAGCAACCGAACCAGTATCAAATACCCACGCACTACTACGAGTACTAGTGAGATCCACATCAATAACATGTATATCGGATATACCTTTCTTCTTGATGTTGCCGTTCTTCAAATCGGCCAAGTACTTTGGGCAATTTCGCTTCCAGTGACCTTCTCCCTTGCATTAAAAGCACTCTGTATCAGGCTTAGGTCCAGCCTTGGTCTTCTTCGTCGATGCGGTAACTTTCTTACCACCCTTCTTGAAGTGTCCCTTTTGCTTAGACTTGCCTTTCTTGAATTTGGTGGTCTTATTGACCATCAACACTTGGTGCTCTTTCTTGATCTCCACTTCTGCAGATTTTAACATGGAGAAGAGTTCTGGCAACTGCTTGTTCATGCTTTGCATATTGTAGTTCATCACAAAGTTCTTGTAACTTGGTGGTAGTGATTGGAGGACACGGTAAATCCCCAAAGCATTAGGAATCACTATACCCAAGCTTTGAAGTTTGTTTGTGTGCCCAGACATCTTAAGCACATGCTCACTGACGGAGCTGCCCTCTTCCATCTTGCAGTTAAAGAACTTTTCAGAAGCCTCATAGCTCTCAACTGTCGCGTGAGTCTCAAAGATCAATTTGAGTTCACGGACAATATCATGTGGGTCTGAATTCTGAAACCTTTTCTGAAGCTCCGATTCTAAACCATACAAGATAGCACACTGAACTGTGGAGTACTGAGTCTTCCGAGCGATGTAAACATTCTTTACTTCATCGGTAGCATCAGCTGCAGGTGGGTCACCCAGCGGTGCATCCAGCACATAGGTCAAATTACCAGCATTGAGGACAATCCTCAAATTGCGAAACCAATCCGCGAAATTGCTTCCATTGTTTTTTAACTTTTATTTCTCTATGAACGCATTAAAATTGATGGTAGGGGCCGCCATTGATCTACAACATATTTGCAATAGTTTAGACTAAGTTTATGAAAAATTGAGTTCTAATTAATAGTTAAATTAATCTAGGTGAACTCCCACTCAAAACAATATCCCTCACATTGTTTTAGTGATCACATGAACCAAATCCACCACATCAAAACCGATCATCATGAGAGTTGATGTAGTTTCAGTGGCGAACAATCGACATGTTCATCATATCTACTATATGATTCATGCTTTACCTTTCGGTGATCCGTGTTTCGAGACCATGTATGTACATGCTAAGCTCGTCAAGATCAAACCTTAGCTTCCGCATGAGCAAATCTGGCTTGCTCACGTTGTATACACTTGCAGAATCTAACACACCCGATCATCACGTGGTGCTTCGAAACAACAAGCTTTAGCAACGGTGCTCACTAAGGATGAACACTTTAGACTTGAAATTTATGTGCATGAGGGATCATCTTATAATGCTACCGTCGTTAACTAAGCAATACAAGATGCATAAAGGATTAACATCACATGCAATTCATAATATGTGATATGATATGGCCTTTCTTCTTTGTGCTTCCGATCTCCATCTTCAAGCACGAACATGATATCCATCATCACCAACATTGCATCAAGGTCAATGACGTTTCTCCATGATTGTCCTCCACCAGCTTCAACTATTACAACTACTTTGAATAGACATGCGGGTCTTAACATAAATTAAAGACAACCATATGGCTCCTGCCGGTTGCCAACTTACAATAAGGAACATTGCATACATCAAATATAATCACAATCATGGCCATATCACATCACAGCACACCCCTGCAAAACAAAGTTAGACACCTCTAATTTCTTTGCATATTTTACGTGGTTTGGGGCTTTCAATAAGTGTCGATCTAACTTACGAATAAGAACCACAACGTTGATGTTTGAACTATCAAGTGCCCGTTGTAAATTGGATCTATACTATAATGGGAGAGACAGTCACCCGCAAAGCCAATTATGCAATACAAGTTGCATGTTGAGCGTGGAGAAAGTCTCATGAACGATGTCATGTAAGGTTAGCCTGGGCCGCTTCATCCCATCATACCGCAAGATGCAAAGTACACAATAAGCAATTGATAATAAAAGCACCACCGCCCACAATGACCATTGTGTTCTACTCGTGCAACAGATCTACATATAGACACGGCTCTGATACCACTGTCGGGGTTCATAGCATGGAAAACAAAAAATTTCTACCGCATACAAACAAACAATCCAAGATCTATCTAGTAGATTGTAGCAACGAGTAGATAGAATAACTCACACTCGAAGATTCCAAAGTGTTTAACGAGAGCGGATTCTCGTGGGTGATGTAGTCGTACTCTTTCCGATCTCAAGATCGCGTAGACAATCCTTCCGGCGCTGCGTTCCGGCAGGGCTTCCGCAGTCGGTCACACGTTCGGTACTCGACGAAGACCTTCCTCTCCCTTGTTCCAGCAGGCAGCGGAGGTTGTAGCACTCTCCTCGCGATTCCGGCAGCACGACGGCGTGGTACCGGAAGTAGAGGGGAGATCTCGCAGGGCTTCGCCTTAAGCCGGAGCGAGTATGGTGGACTATGAGAGAGTCTCGGTGATCTAGGGTTTAGACACACCAAGTAGAAGGGGCTAGGCCGGCGGCTAGGGAAACTAGAAGCCCCAACTCGGCGGCTTGGGAGAAACCCTAGGGCGGCGGCGGCTATGGTGGGCAGCGGCGGCTAGGGTTAGGGTTTAGAGGGGCAAGGTGTAGGTCTTGGAGGGGCAGCCCTGCCCCTCCTTATATAGGTGGAGGGGGCGCGCCAACGGGAGGGGAGTCCCTCCCCAACTCGGTCTCCAAGGGCCGGCGGTGGAGGGAGAGGAACTCCTCCCCAAGTATGTTTCCTATTCTCCCTCCACCAAACAAAATAGCGGTTTGACTTTTCAAATTGGCGTTTGACTTTTCAAACTAGGATTTGATTTAACCCTTTATTTTGTTCAGCGATGACACCTAGTACATGATGCAACCATTCCAACTTGTTATGACACATTCATGTACCCTTCCTCTCTGGAGTGCCGGACATTCCGGAACCTTCTAGAACATTCCCGATGAAAACACCGGAACCATTCTCCAACCCCGAAACAGGACTTTCCTTATATGAATCTTATTCTCCGGACTATTCCGGATCTCCTCGTGATATCCCGGATCCCATCCGAGACTCCGAACAACATTCGGTCTCTTACTAATCATTCCATAACTACTCAACAACGTCGAATCCTTAAGTGTGTCTCCCTACGGTTCGTGAATTATGCGGACATGATCGAGACACTTCTCCGAACAATAACCAATAGAGGAATCTGGAAATTCATATGGCTCCCACATATTTCTACGATTACTTTGCGATCGAATGAACCACTTACATACGATACCAATTTCCCTTTGTCTCACGATAGTTTACTTATCCGAAGTTTTGATCGTCGGTATCTCTGCATACCTAGTTCAACCTCGTTACTGATAAGTACTCTTTTCTCGTTCCCGTGATATGTGATCCTTTGTGAGCCAGTCACATGCTTGCAAGCTAATTGGATGACATTCCACCGAGAGGGCCCAGAGTATATCTATCCGTCATATGGATGGACAAATCCCACTCTTGATCCATGTGTCTCAACCAATACTTTCCGAACACTCATTGCCACCTTTATAGCCACCCAGTTACGGTGTGGTGTTTGATGTCATCAAAGCATCCTTCCGGTGACGGTGATAAGCATGATCTCATGGTCGAAGGAATTAGGTTACTATGTATCAGAAAGCATATAGCAATGAACTATTAAAATGACTTGATCTTTATGCTACGCTTATCTATAGGAGTATGTCCATCATACCATTCTCCTAATGATATGATCTTGTTGTTAATAACATCTCAATGTTCATGATAGGGAAACCACAATCATTTATTAACCAACAAGCTAGTATTATGAAGAGGCTTTACTAGGGACTTCAATTTAAGTTTACAAATCACACAATTATTAATGTTTCCTTGTTAATACTATTATAGCATGAATGTAAACATTTATCATAAACACAAAGATATAATAATAACTACATTTATTATTGCCTCTAGGGCATATCTCCAACAGTTCTTCCTTGTGTATGGGGCAGAAGAAGTTTTGCCTACCGACATAGAGTATGACTCGCCAAGAGTAAGACAATACTCGGAAGCCGAGGTAAAAGAGGCCCGAGAAGATGGAGTTGACTTACTCGAAGAAGCAAGATAATTGGCATTTTCCAGATCCGCCATATACCAACAAAGTCTCTGACGCTATCATATCCGGAAAGTTCAACCTCGTGTCTTCGGAGAAGGGGATATGGTGCTCAGGCTAGTACAACGCACAGCTGGGATGCATAAACTATCACCCCCATGGGTAGGACCGTTCATTGTAAAAAAACATTGCACAATGATTCATATTATCTAATAGATGCTCGTGAAGCACAAAAGAACAAGGCGGACAGATCAGGTGATGATACCAAAAGGCCATGGAATGTGGCATTGCTCCATCCTTTCTACACTTAGGAGAAGTAGTGTATGTATCTCTCAAACTCTCATATGTCGGATACTCATGTTGGCTATGTGCTGATAATAAAATGGTATGACTCGAAAAACTAACTCAGGGACTGCCCCTTATTTTTATTCTTGAAAATTCTATGTCGTCTGGCGTTGACACTTAATACTTATCTCAGAATAAGTAGTGTTTACTCATATAGAATCAACTCTTCGACTATGCTGTTGTTCGAAAACACGGCTTCATGGCAAGCAAGAGGAAAAGATCAATGACGGGTAAACATGAACACCGGATAAGTAAAGGAAGAAACGCGAGTCGGCTTTATGTATGTTTTTAACTAACCCATTGTAGGATATATTGGTTTGTATGTCGAATAATCCTAGGTCAAGTGGTCTAGTTTCATATCCGCTAACTCAATCCTTAGAACTTTGAGACTCTAATGTCGAACGCCAAAAAAGGTAGACAAGAGCCAAATTCAAGGAAAAGGGAAACAACAAATGAAACTCGGGGACTTGCCCCTGGATGATTGGCATTCAGAGCAAAATAAAAGTTTAAGCCTTAGCAAAAGGCGCACATACCCAAAATAAGTGCACTATATATTACATTTGCACCCGGCATACCAGGGATCTCATCAAAGTTAAGTGTTTTGAAATAACTAGCTTAAGAAGCAGCTGGACTCGGAGGAGCGTTCTTGGGGCTGGAGATGGGAGCATCATCTGGAGTATCGGCCGAGTCAGGTGCGTTAGTCGAGTCTGCAGGACCGTCTGACTCGGTGGCCTCCCTGTCTGCACCGTCATCGTCGATAGTTTTGGCAAGCGGCTCACCAAGGTCGAGGAAGCTAGGCCCATCACACCAGGCATGCACCAAAGCGTACTCCACCATGGCGTAGGCTCGCTCTTGGTGCTTCTTGATGAGCTCAGGCTAGTGGTTCCACTTACCTTCTGCCCTCATATGATAAAGGACACCAAGATTGATGTCCTCATACCATGAAAGCACAAAGGCAAGGGCCTTGTCCACTGCAGCACGACCGGCCGACTCACGCCACTGATCCAACCTGTCCTCAGTTAGAAGCAACCTGGCAGCCAGAGGCTCAATGAGCCTGGGTGCATCCTCATCCGGCTAGAGCATCCTAAATGCATGGATTGCCGACTTAAGAAAGTCAACACCGCATGACTTCAGTGTGGTTGCACGCTCTGACAGTGCTGCCAGGTGCTCATCAATGGTGACCTCGCCATCAGCTGAAGCTCTAGACTCAGCTTGAACCTTCTTCATTGCCCTCAAGGCAAACATGTCAGCCTCGGGAAGTTCTTTGCAAACACCAAAGAACATCAGCAAACAATGAAAAAGGGGCAAAAAGCATGGATAGAAGCATAGTAAAAAGGGTAAGAACTCACTACCGAGAAATGAGTTGATCGTGCCAAGCTTGTTCTGCCAGATCTTAGCCTTGGCCTAAAGAGCTTCCAGGTCCTGCTGCGTCGAATGAACCGCCAACTCGGACGCTTTGATCAGTTGATCAGTCTTTGCAGCATTGGCGGCTTGCTGGTCAGCTTTCTCGGCAAGCTCTTTGTGCAGGCCTTTCAGCTCGGACCGGTGCTTCTTCTCCATATCCGCAATCTGCTTCTTCAGCCGAGTCACCTCGTCTCGCTCCTTTTTGAGCTCGATCTGGTGCTTCTCTGCCTATTCGGAGCAAGTGACTCGTTAGTAACAGCAAATTATCTTGTTTTAGCCGAGATAGAAAAATGGAAAAGCAATAAGCATAACTACGGAGCAGTCACAAAGTTTCTAAGAACTTACTTTCGGCATCGCTGATCTGCGAGTGCAGCGCATCAATTGTAGATTGGGCAGAAGCTATGGAAAGACAATGAGAAAAAATCAGGAAGATGAAACAAAGAAGATCTAACGAATACGAGCAAGCCGAGTAAGAAAAAGTACCTTGGCCCTGAGCCTCAGCTTTTAGATCTTGGTGAGCGAGCTCAAGCTTTCTATACTCACAGAGGAGAGCCTGATGCACCTTAGTACACTTAAGCTACACAAAAAATGATATAGTCAGAAGGTGTACGATCAAGCTTACAGCCGACTAAGTTCCTTACTCGGCAGTAACCTCGGGGGCTAGGGATCAAAAATCTGACATGCAAATTTGGCAGGAGAAAATAAAAGTGGGATTCTATCTCAGAGCTTATAGACGAATAAGTTCCTTACTCGGCAGTAACCTCGGGGGCTAGTGATTGAAAATCCGACATGCAAATTTGGCAGGAGAAAATAAAAGTTGGATTCTATCTCAGAGCTTAGAGCCGAATAAGTTCCTTACTTGACAGTAACCTCGGGGGCTAGGGATCAAAAATCCGACATGCAAATTTGGTAGGAGAAAATAAAAGTTGGATTCTATCTCAGAGCTTACAGCCGAATAAGTTCCTTACTCGGCAGTAACCTCGTGGACTAGGGATGATGTATAATATAAAGTTACTCAGTACACAAAAGAGTAAGGAAGTCACATACCTCATTCACTTGATATGCTTTGGCCATCAAGGCGATGGCATGATGAGTCATCTTTGAGACAGCCCTGGGACCCAGCTTCATCTTATTCTGGCCAGAGCTGGAGCTCACTTCTTGCTCGCCGGCTGCGTTCCAGGCAATGGCATAGCGCTCCGCGGAACTAAGGCCCTGCCTGCTAAGCGTCCGAGTTAGGACTTGCCCTTTCTTCAGGGTAGTTCCCACCCCGGCACGGGTAGCAGCAGCGCTGGTATGCAAGGCACCAGCTCTAGAAGCGCTGCCAGATCCAGCAGCTGCAGACTCGCCCAACTGACCAGCCAAAGTGGGTGTCGTTGTTGATGGTGTGGGCCGAATCTGTGGAGTGGTGCCTGGAGCGTGGACCAAGCTCAGTTACTTGGTCGCAGATGGCTTACTAGGCACGATACGAGATTGGCCTTGAGCGGCAGGACGGGTCTGGGCTTTGGACAAAGAAGCAGGGGGAGCAGGTCAAGGACTGGTTGAGGAATATATAGGAGCCGACTGAGCAGGCCCAACAACAATCTGAGGGGCAACAACTGGTAATAGGAGAGCTGCAAACAGAGGTTTTCTCAGTGTCGGTGTTGCTGGCGCCAGGGTCAAGGTTCTGTTCGAGTAAACTAACGAGAGCTAGGACGGGTCTCCTCTGACGGGTGCGCCGCCAGATCGGCCTTACTCTGAGACGCATGAGTCTCAGTAGTGGGGAAGTGACCCGGACGGGGCTCTGCACAGCGGTGTTAGTGCGAGGAGGAGAAGCAGGCGTCAATGGTGAAGAAGCCATGTTAGGTGCACCTTGGCTAGCAGACATGGTCGCGCTGAAAATAAAAACAAGAGCCTATAAGATGACAATCACATAACAGAAAAGGATAATAAAAGGTAACGAATATATAAACTTACCCAGAGACGGTCGGGTCGCGTAGGGCATGACGAGTGACCCAGCGCCCTGCGGTCTTGCGGGTCTGGGATAACATGGCAATAGGAGGTGTGGCAGGATCAAGTCGGCGCTTCTTTGAAGGCTGAGTGCTGGAGGAGGCACCGTGCCGCTTAGTCGATTTGGCAGAAGGGAGCTTGCCATACCCGCCTACAGCAAGGGGAGTTTCCTCGTGTACCTGGCCAGCTACATGAGTAAATAAAATGCTCAAGTGGGACAATTCAGAAAGTCAAGGTCAAAAGACAAGTACCTCCAGAACTTCATAGTCCATGTCATCATCATCATACCAATCTCGCAAGGGATTTCGAGTAGAGGTCTTACCCGAAGCAGAGGCAGCAGCGGCATGCGAGATTGGCATGAAGCACTCCAGGTCAAATTCAACCTCGTTAGTGTTGGAGCGATCGTCAAAGTAGGCCCCAGGAGGGACGGTACTGTCATCAACCTGGTGAACGAGATTCTGCGTAAGAGAAACCAAATAAAATCAATAAATAAACGAAACAGCAAGTGAATGCAAGGAAAGCTATGTCGGCAGCGAATGAGTGACTCGGACCTTACCCAGGGAATAGGCCTATCCCGGCTGAAAGGGGGGCAGCTCCATGCCCAGTTTTCTGCTAAGGTCAGCTTAAAGATTGAGCTGACTCGGCGGGCCACTGTGTCATGGGTAAGCTCCAAAGTGGAGTGTCGGGTAGGATCTCACAGGCCGCTCATGAATCACATCTTGTGGCTTCTGGCCTGGATGGGGCTGACTCGGCATGCAATGAAAGCGCACATGAGGTCCTCCTCAGATAGGTGGAAGTTCTCATCCGGCGAGAGCAGCCTCTCGAGGATCCCAGGAGCCTCATTCACCACGGCATTCTTGTCGCGCGGGTCAAGCTTCCATAGCTCCTTGCTAGGAACCTCGTCCTTGAAGGGGGGAAGCCGGATGTAGTCGTTGGACCCGCTGTTCTTGACATAGAAAAAGGTTCTATGCCACTTCTTGCAAGAGTCAATGCCAGTGACCCGAGGGAAGATCGAGTCCTTCCTGGGCGTGATGCTAGTAGCACCGCACCTAGTGGGCCTCTTATCAGCACAGGTAATTCCAGGATCAGTCATGACTTGTATCCGGAAATTAAAATACTTGGCCGAAAGAAGAATAGTGGGCCAGATGCCAAGGTACCCTCACAGGCAGAGATGAAACAAGAAAGGGAGCCAATGGCATTGGCGGGCAAATGGTGAGTTTGTAGATGAAAAGTGGAGAGGAAAGACACAAAGAAGTTACTAACAGGAAGAGCGAAACCACACTCTAAGTGCGAGAGGAAAACCACCCTCTCGTTGGCCTCGGGCTTGGGGACAATCTCACCCAAGGGGAGGCGACAATCGACCTCGAGCGAGATGCGCCTGGTGGAGCGTAGCCGCTCGAGTTCCTCCACTGTAACCTCTGAGCCCTCCTAGCCGCCGCGCTCACCGGCGGCGACCTCATGCTCCTCCGCCTCCTCGCCGGCATCACGGGCGTCCATGATATCGCTTGGCTAGGGCTCTTCCGTTGTTGGAAGAGGCCTGGAGATGCAAGTACCCGTCATAGAATTGGAGGGGGAAGAAGAGAATCGCTAGAGAAAAGCATCAGAGGAGAGGAACCGCAAGGAGGCAGTTTGGATTTGGGGGACGCGAGGAAGAAGAGGGCCGTGGGGAAACTGAACAGGCAAGGGCAGTTAAGTTCCCCTCGCCCCTACTTAAGGAGAGTAAAACCCCCAAGCGTGGGATCCTTCTGCGCCGTGTGGCCACCCTGTGGCCGTGTATTCGGCCGAGTAAGCGTATCAGCGAGCTCCACGTGTAGGCGATACACGGAAAATTCATAGCCACGTCACGCTGCGCAGGACACGAGATGCAGAGCGATGGGACTGCCACAGTGATGGGGAGTTACTGCACCACCATCACTGTGCGGTCAGGATTTGGGACAAAATTTGAGGCAAGCGATCGTGATTACAAGCTGTCAGTGACTAAAGCAAGCCAAAATTACTCGGCAACATAGAAAGTGACTCGGCACGAGGAAAAATGGCCCAGAAATTCAAAGATGATACTCAAAAGGGGCCAAATAGACTCGGAAAAGATCGATATTACGCAAAACAGTGCGCCCTAAGCAGTAAATGCCGAGAGAAACAGAAGTTCCAAGCACATTAAAGGAACTTGGAGACGCCTAACAGCTAAAAACTGCTAGGCCTCGCTAGCTTCGGGGACTAATGTCGGGGGAATAACCCCCGGTAGGGTCATAAGGGGTAAAACATGGCCCAGCTTGGCTTATGCCGAGTAGAAGATACCTCAGGTCGGCTAATAACAACCGGGTAAGAAGGTCATGTGCTGCCGACATAAGAATTATGTCGGCCCGTAAAAGACAAGTTTGTTTGCCTTGCAGGAAGCAACGAGTCGAGTCTCACGAGGGAAGGCCGAGTCAGAAAGGACGCGTGGCAGCTTTCCGAGTAAGATTCAGGAGGGACCATGGTAAAGCATGGTCAAAAGAGAAGGGCGATGCCGGGTGACACAAAAGGAGCCGGATGACGCCCAAAGAAAGGGCTGACATACAAAGTCACGGTATGACACCAAAAGAGCTGGAGGCTATGTACGAGAAGACCGTTAGCTATATGGCTTTGTGTACTAGGTCAGGGGGCTCAGGGATAGCCCATGACCCGACCCGCTCAGTGAGGACCAAGATCCAAATAGTAACCCTAGAACCCATAGGGATGTAACCTAGCTGGCCATTGCCTATATAAGGAGGACCATAGCTAGGGTTGAAGGAGGTTGGACCAAGTAGGAAACTAGTGCCCTGAGGCTATGCTCGAACAACTCAAGGAGCACTTGTAAACTTCTAAGTTCAATACAAATCCTAAGTGTGGAGAGTTCATCTTGCTCTTCGTGCGCGGCTAGACCGTGCACTCCCTCCCCGGTTACCACAAGCCACCATTTGGCTCCCAACTTAAGCCTACCCATGGCATATGTCGTGACACTACCATGACAAGTGAACTTCACTTGAATGGTGGCACGCCTCTGTCTTCGAATTGTGATAGCAAAGCATCTACCGATATAGCACATAAATCAGTCCAACATGAGCGAACAAAACATATTGAGATTGATTGACACTTCATTAAGGAAAATTGGATGATGGTCTTCTTCAACTTATACGTCTTAGATTGGAAGGTTGTTGATGTTCGAACCAAAGGTTTGGGTATACAAATGTTGTGTACTGCATGTCACAAGATGGGACTAGCCCTGGTATAATAGCTCCAGGGGAATTGAACTGAAAGGAGTGTACCGAGAGAGAAGGAGAGCTGAGTGTGCTATTGTGTCTTCTCCCAGTGTGTTGGGCCTGGACTAGTTGCCCCAGCCGTGTGCCGCTCGTCAATTGGGTCATGCTGCCGGCGCGTGCTTCTAGCGTGCTAGAGAGGGGGCGTCGAGGGCACGAGCGTCGTGTCATCATCCACCTTAACATCCATGAAGACCACACTGGTGACACGGTGATATCCAGGGAGCTTCCCTTCGGGCACTACATCATCGACGGCGACACACACACCCGTGACAGGCAGGAGCGCCTCTCCCATAGGGGTGGCTGCAGGCACGATGGCGACCGCGACAACGACAACCACTATGGGTGTGACCAACAGGGAGATCGCAATGGCACCGGCTAGCGGGAGCACATCTGTAGCCTTTCAAGGGATGCTTACCATTGCGGCGATAGAAGGGACAACAGGCGTGACGACCGTGATGTTCGCGGTGCTCGTCGCGATGGTCGTGGCGACCGCGATGGCCACTTCCGCTAGGATGGCCTGGAGATGGCTGTTGAGGGTGCAAGACAGGGCACCACGGAAGCTATGCCGATTCTGGAGGTGGTGGCGACAGCTGTGGGTGTCACGCCAGTGCTGGAGGCTTCTGTTGCTGTTGGTGGCCATGCCCCTTTCGACGTTGGTCCTGTGTTGGTGGAGGCGGGCGTGCTGGGCACTGGGCATCCCATTGAGGTGCACATCGCTGCTATGCTTGGCGCGGACTCTCCGCAGGAGCAGCTCGACATGCCTGGCTTGTCCATCTCCACGGCAGGCGGGCAAGATCTGACTTGGGATGGGGCTCCCGGTCAGAGCCCGGTGAGGAGCATCACCCTAGCAGCATCTCGGTGTTGCATCTCGCACTCCACCGTCCACTCCGCCATCCCTGTCGTCCCCATCTTTAGTGCTGTCGTGCTCCTCCCTCTCGCCCAAGGTGACATCTGCCCCACCCTGTCTCCGCACCGTTCCACTGAAGCCGACATGCTCGTCATGCCCACAGGCCTATACTCGCCTCTTCATCTGCCAGGTTTCATCACCGCCATGTTCTCCTTGACATCCACCCCGCCGGTGATGCAATCCAGGCTCTACTCCCCAATGCCATCGCCCACGTCGCTCACCATGATGCCATCGAGCACCTTATCCGCCCAGTCTCGCTGGCCCGTGTAGCTCCCTATTCTCCTCTCCGAAGCCGGCGCTACTTCCAACTCCTACGGATCAGCAATATCCAAGGCCAGCACCTCCTTCTAACCGCCGCAAGACTCTGGTTGTCAGCTTCCTGGTGCGCAGGAGCAGCATTCGCATGAAAGCCGCTCACCGTGGCACGCCCATTGCCAAGATGGCCAAGCTGAACCTTCTGCGTCGCATGGGCATCATTGACGAGCACGAGGATGTAAACTGAGCAAGCCATTCAGGAGTTTATCCTCACTTTCAAGACCCGGGTACCATCCGAGAAGATCGATGCGCTGCGCGCCCTTTTCAGGCTTGATTGCGTTCATGCTGACGCCATCGAGACAATGATAATGAACCATGGAGGACAGGCTGCCCACGATCTGGAGATCACAGGAGATGTTTGAGTGCCTTACGCCGTGCCGCCTAAGCTGGAGCCTCACTGGTGTTTGCTTCATGCATCACCAGTCTACTACTGTTCCGGTTTAGATTATGCTTCTCTTTGAGTTAAGCTGTGTTATCTACTCCAGGACCTGGAGCATTATTTGTCAGACTTTGAGTCTTGTTGTTGTGTCTTTGTGTGCCTGCGGGCAAGACTATTTGGGGATTGTAGTATGTGCTTTCTATCAAACTTGGTCTACTCTGCCTGGTATGTTGTGTGTCTACTGGAAACTTATAGCCTTTCCTTTGGTTATCAGATGAGTCACTAGGACATTGCTTTCTTGATCTGGAACGCAAGAGGTTTGAATGATCCGGACAGGAAGCTTACTATCAATGAAACTCATGCTTCATACTCCTGTGTCATTGCTTGCCTTCAGGAGACTAAGCTCACCAACATCAACGCTAGCACCGCAGCTTTTATCGGAGGCAATAGATTAAAGGATTTTGCTTACAAACCAGCAAATGGGACCAGGGGTGGCATTTTAGTTCTCTTCGATGATGATGTGCTCGGGGCCTCGTATATTTAGGTTGGCACCTTTTGCATTTATATGACTTTCACCCACATCCTGGATGACTCGTCCTTCAGGCTAACCTCCGTCTACGGGCCAACAAAAAAACCATAAAGAGGATTTCTTCTTGGAGATTTTAGCACAAAAGCCAAAGAATGGTACACGTTGGCTCGCAAAAGGTGATTTCAACCAAATATACTAGGCAAGGGAAAAAATAAGCGGTCTTCAAACCAGAGGCGCATAAACCTCTTTAGATAAATCCTTCAACTTTCTGAACTTCATGAAATTCATCTTCAAAACCGGAGGTTTACCTGGAGCAACGAGAGGGTGAAACCAACCTTGTGCAAGCTTGACTATACTTTTTGCAATGATGATTGGGATATTTTTTCCCAAACCACATTCTACATGATCTTTCGTCCTCCCTCTCGAATCATTGTCCCCTTCTCTTGGCCGGGGAAGTTGGTCCAAGGCGATCGTGTTCTTTCAAGTTTGAAATTTTTTGGATCAAGATGTCGGGGTTCCAAGTCTTGGTGAATGAAGCTTGGCACGCCCCTACGCCACACTCCGGACCTTGCCATGTTATTTTCCACAAGCTTAAGAAGTTGGGATTCCGGTTGAGAAAATGGAGCTAATATTTCACCTCCCAGGCAAAGTTGCATCAACATATGGCTTTGGAGGTCATCCTATGCCTTGATGGAGCCCAATATTTTAGGGTTCTATCCAATGAAGAGGGGAACTTGAGCAAGCGCCTCAAGAGAAGGGTCATTAGTATTGCGGTTCTTGAGAGATCAAGAAAGAAGCAATGTACCCGCATTAAAAACATGAAAGACGGTGATGAAAACACTAAATACTTTCACAAGAAATTAAATGCAAGGAGGAGAAAACACTACATTCACAAACTCGCAAATGATAATGGTTGGGTCACCGATCATGAGGACAAAGAGGCTCTTATTCTTGACCATTTCTCCATGATGATGACCCGTGGGCCTCCTCGCACTCGCAATTTTTCTTGGGAGGCCATGGTTTTCCCATGTTGTGAGCTTGACAACCTTGGTGATGTTTTTTTGGAAGAGGAGGTCTATGCGACCATCAAGTCCATGCCAAGAGATAAAGCCCTGGGTCCAAATGGTTTTATTGGGGCTTTCTTTAAAGCTTGTTGGCATACTATCAAAGCCGACCTTATGGGAGTCATCCACCGCTTTTCCACCCCTTAGGTCGGTGATTTCCACTGGCTCAACACCGCGAGCGTCGCCCTTTTGCCAAAGAAGGATAGTGTTGAGTAAATGTCCGACTTCCGCCCCATTAGCGTCATCCATGTCGTCGCTAAGATCATTGCAAAAATGATGTCCTTGCAGCTTGCTCCGCAAATGGATATGCGCATTTCAAAGGCGCAAAGTGCTTTCATCAAGTCCCGGAGTATACATGACAATTTCCTTTGCGCGTGTAACTATGCAAGACATATGCATCAAACCAACATGCCTACCATCCTTCTTAAGCTTGACATCGGAAAGGCGTTTGATTCTGGGAGTTTTTTTGGACCTCATGCAAAGGCGTGGTTTCCCGACGAGATATAGAAACTGGGTGGCACCTCTCCTTTCTTTGGTGTCATCTCGAGTCATCCTAAATGGGATTCTAGGAAGACCAATTCACCATTGGCGTGGTATTCGACAAGGGGATCCACTTTCTCCTCTACTTTTTTATCTTACCATAGACCCTTTGCAACAACTTTTGGATATTGCCACGGAGAGAGGGGACCTCCATCAACTTAGGGGACGCGGCCCTATTATGTGTTCCTCTCTCTATGCCGATGACGCCTCCATTTTTGTGGCTCCAATAAAGGAGGACTTTGAAAGCTTAGCAACCATCCTTGAAGGTTTTGGACAAGTTACGGGGCTTGTTACCAATTTCCTCAAAATCAAAGCGGCTCCCATTCGGTGCGACATGTTAAATCTTGATAACATCATGCAAGCCTTCCTGGTCAATAGAGTGTGCTTCCATGCAATATTTGGGGATACAACTCTCCACTAGGCGCATCAAAGCTATTGATGTCCAACCGCTTGTTGACAAGGTGGCGCCCAATCTTGTTCTGTGGCCTGGGAGGCACATCGCGGTGGCTGGTAGTGTAGGGTTCGCAGCATAGAAAACAAAAAAATTCCTATGATAGGAACAACTATGTACTAAGATCTATCTAATAGATACAAGCAACAGGTGGATATACATCCATAGAGAACATACCCTTGTAGACCGACAAAGTTTAACGAGGTTGTACTCATAGATGATGTAGACGAGCGCTTGCCGATCTCAAGATCGAGAAGAAGTCCAGCGCCGCAAATCAGCAGCGCATCCATGCTCGCACACACGTCCAAGCCACCGAGCAACCTCCGCCTCCTCGCTCCAGCAATGCAGCGGAAGCAACAACTCTTTCTTGCTGAAAATCCACCGGGAACATGTATCTTGCTAGTCCGAGACCATGGGGGATAAACTAGAGGGAGAGAGAGATCCTTCACGAGGAGGTGAGAGTATGAGAGGGGAGAGGGGGTCCTTTTATAGGAGGAGGGGGCAGCCCCTCCCCATGGCTGGCGCACCATGGAGGGTGCCCCCTTCCCTCCTTCATTCATGTGGAGGGAGCTCCACTCACATAAAGATGACCTCTTGATGACCCACAAGTATAGGGGTGTATCGTAGTACTTTCAATAAATAGGAGTGTCGATCCCAACGAGGAGCAGAAGGTGTTGACTAGTGGTTTAGAGCAGGAATTCTCTGTAAATACTTAGCAAATGGATTTTTAGGGTTTTCTGATAATGCAAAGAAATAAAGTGCAAGTAAATAAAGACAACAAATAAATGCAGCAAGTGGCCCAATCCTTTCTTAGCAAAGGACGAACCGGTTGTAATACATATGAGGACCAAACGTTCTCGAGGACACATGGGAATATTGTCAAGTGCTTTTGCTTCATATAGTTGATTAATATTCTTTGGTTCAATAAGTGTTGTGTGGGTGAACCTGTGCTAATGTACCAACCTTACTTGGACTAATGCATACTTGTGATTAAACCCCTTGCAAGCATCCGCAACTACAAGAAAGTAATTAAGATAAAAACCTAACCACAACATTAAACTCTGAGATCCTACACTCCCTTGTGCAAAGGTTTCCTAACGGGGGTTTAGGTTTCTGTGACTCTCGCAACCCCACAATCAGTATCCAAATACACAATGCATTCCCCTAGGCCCATAAATGGTGAAGTATCATATAGTCGACGTTTGATGGGGATATGCCTACCGGGGTA
This sequence comes from Avena sativa, assembly GCA_916181665.1. Classification (NCBI taxonomy): domain Eukaryota; kingdom Viridiplantae; phylum Streptophyta; class Magnoliopsida; order Poales; family Poaceae; genus Avena; species Avena sativa. Next base: position 175,357,001 of record OV702284.1, on the reverse strand, counting down.
TACCTAGTAGGGCATTTACGACCGGCCCAGGAACTGTCGAGTGGGCCTGCAGGACGGCGACTGGATCAAGACCTGCCGTAGATTCAAGCGACTGGAAGATGAAGGCCCAGGAGAGTAGATAGGCCCAGTAGGATTAGGTTAAACGATTGCCGAAACCTTAACTACTTCGGTTGAGATCTGTAAACCCTAGGGGGTGAGTCTATATAAACCTCCCTAGAGGGCGTGTAGAAGATACGTTCCATCATCCATCCAAGCGACTCGCTGCCTAACTGCCGAGCTCGCCCCATTGTACTCTCATCATAATACAATCTAGCAGAAGTAGGTCTTTACCCTCCGGGGGGCGAACCTAGGTAAAACCCTGTGTCTCCGCCCTTATCTCGCTCCGCAGATGGCTGGCCGCCCTTGCCCCATGTTCTACTACTCGCTGACGATTGCAGCATCTGTCGTGGTCATTCCCACGACAGTGGCCCCCACCGTGGGGCCTGGCCGGTCTAGCCGGTGTTCTGCGGCGAGATCCAATCTGCCCCATCAATGAGTCGATCGCCACCGGCTGCATGATAGCGATCGGCGATATGCTCCAAATCTTGCCGAGCAGCTACGTCCCGGCGGCGCGACCCGTCACGCACAGCATGATCCTGCCGGTTGGCACGATCATTCTCTTCGTCGGCCTCACCGACGTCATCGTCTCGGAGGACTCGGCTCGCATCCGCGAGTCACCGCCACGCGGTCGGCTCTCCGAGAGTCAGGTCCGCACGATCCACCGCCTCGCCTCCGAGTACGACTCAGCCCACAGTGATGTGGCTGAAACCACCGCGGCCGCGGAAGACGTGGCCCTCAAAGACGACGCCGACTCGGCGACCCCAGCATCACTCGCCGGATCCATCATTGCGGCTTCGCCCGCGGGCTCCATCACCCAGGTCTCCAACATTGGAGACTTCGAGGATCCCTCCATCCTTAGGATCTTCGACTTTGACTCCGGGTCGGCAAACTCCGCCAATCTCCGCGACGGGACCGGTCGCCACGCTGCTACCTACATGGCGACTGGCGCCGACCCACCGGAGGATCCCTTCTCCACCCTGATCCCTCCCAACGCAACGGCAACGAAGGTCGAGGAACTCCGCCTGAAGCTGGCGGAAGCAGTCCGCAAGGAGAAAGCCGAGCGCAAAAAATTTCGCCTCGAGCAGGTGACAGCGCAGGAGCTGTCACGCTACCACCAGCAACGAATCAGGTCGCGCTTGAACCCCACCGTCCAGGGGCGCGCCCTGAACTTCGACGACGAAAACGACCCGTCCCGCGTGGCCGAGCGCGAGATCTATGAGAACGCGCCACCAGGAGGAAGCGCCCGGCCCCCACCAGGGTCGACGGCGAATGGCGCCCCACCTCCACCCAACCGCGCACCCCCCAGGGACCTCCACCCAACGGCCTACCACTGTTCTCCACCCCGATGGACAACCTCGTGGCGGGCCGAGCAGCGGCCGACAACATCATGGCCACCGGTGACGGCGCCCTACAGATCCAGTACGTCAAGGCCTTGCTCGCAAAGGCGGTCGAGCAACAAAACGCAGGCGTCGACTCACAGGGTCGGATGTACTCGCGTTCATCGGGCAGCAGAGCGGCCTCAAGCGGCCCTCCATTGGCGGCAAACACCCTCAACTGCCCGCCACCCGAACCACTGCAGCTCCAACACCGACCCGCGAACGCGGCACTCTCCACCAACGACCCCAGGCCGACGACCAACTTCGTCGCCGCCAACGGTCAGCCCGTCGACGCCCGCACCCACATCATCAACAACCAGAGCTGGCGCGCACGCCAGCCCGACGACCTGCGACATACCCTAACCAACCGCTGCGATGGCGAGCCGAGGGGGTCGCTAAGTCGACTCGGGCCCCGGTGCTTCGGACCAATGATCCGAGGCGAAAGATACCGGCGAACTTCAAAGCGCCGAAGGAAATAGAGAAGTACGACCCCACGTACGATCCCTCCGTGTGCCTGGACACTTACCTCATGGCAATGGGGATCGCCGACCACACCGATCTACTCGCCGCCCGCTACCTCCCCCTGATGATGGAGGGGGCGTGCAGGAAGTGGATCAACACTCTCCCCGCGGACAGCATCGACTCCTAGGAAGAGATGCGCGACGCCTTCGTCAGGCACTTCGAGGGTTCATACACCCGCGCCACCACCATCGAGGACCTGGAACGATGCGTCCAGGGACCTCGCGAGTCGACCCGTAGTTGGGTCCAACGATGGCAAGAACTGTGGTACAACACGGTCGGTATCCACCCAGACACCGCAATCCACTACTTCAAGACCTCGTGCCGCTACGAGCCCCTGGTTGCCAAGCTCAAACGAGCATACCGCACACTCGACAACATACCGGACCTCCTTGAGATCGCCAAAAGATACACGGAGGAAGAACCAAACCAAGAAACCGACGATGAGTCGGGAGGACAACGCCGCATGAGTGGCAACGAAAACGGAGGACGATCCGATCTACGCTACAGCAACACTCGCCTCGCCGGCAAACGCCGCAGTGATGGGCGAGTCGGCTTCGTCGCCAACACTGGGCACGCGCAGCGCGAGCCCAAGAGCTTCCGCCGCGACGGGGGGAAACGCCGCGACAGCGGCAACTACAAGGAGAAACCAATGTTCGACCCCGCGGCCCTCCTTAACCAACCTTGTGCATTTCACAGCAGGGAAGGAAAGCCCGCCACGCACACGACCGCCGACTGCCACTCTCTCAAGGAGATCGAGACGGCACGGCGAGCGCGGGAAGACCCCAACAACAACCCGCCAAACGGCGGAAAATTCGGCAGCGTGGCTGGCTCACTCCACACCTTCATAGGCTTCAACACGAAGCGCGAGAAGAAGGTCATCGCCCGCGCCGTCGCCGTCAACGCAGTGTTCCAGGTGGACATTCCCCAGTTCCTCAACTGGTCGGAGCAACCCATCACCTGGAGCCGCCAGGACCACTCGCCACGCATCGAGTACCTAGGCCGAGTCGCCCTGGTAGTCAAGCCCAAGGTAGGATACTACTGTCTCCCCAAGACATTGATGGACGGCAGCAGCTCTATCAACATCCTGTACCTGGACACCTTCAGGCGACTGCGGCTCCCGCAGTCGATGGTCGAGACGACCTACACCATGTTCCACGGCATCGTCCCCGGTCGGAAGGCGTACCCGATCGGCAAGGTCATGCTGCCAGTCACCTTTGGCACACCGGAAAACATCCACACCGAGCGGATCGTCTTCGAGCTGGTGCCCTTCGACAGCCCCTACCACTGCCTCCTGGGGCACCAAGCGTTGCCAAGTTCATGGCGGCGCCCCACTATGCGTACAATGCGATGAAGCTCCCCGGACCGCATGGCGTCATCACCATCCACGGAGACCCCGACATGGCCGCCGAGTGCGAGGCCAAAGGAGCCAAACTCGCCGACGCCGTCATCGCGGCAGAGGCCAACCACGCCGACGAGCTCGCCAAGTACACGAGCGGGGTCAACAACGACGACCCCACTATACTCAAGAAGCCCAACTCGGAGGGCGGCAACACCTCAGCCTTCTAGGCAACGACGCATACCCGCACCGTCGAGCTGGTCCCAGGCGACTCCAGCCAAACGGTAACGATCGGGACGGGCATGAGCCCAGCATAGGAAGGCGCGCTCATCGAGTTCCTCCGTGAGAACAGGGACATCTTCACATGGAAGCCCTCTGACATGCCTGCCTTCCCTAGGGAACTCGCTGAGCACAAACTCAATGCCGACCCCAAAGTGCGACCTGTCAAGTAGTCGTTGCGTCCCTTCAATGAAGAGCGCCGCCGAGCCATCGCTGAGGAGGTGCAGCGTCTACTCGCTGCAGGCTTCATCCGTCCAATCAAATACTCCAAGTGGCTGGCAAACCCATTCCTAGTCAAGAAGAAAAATGGGACCTGGAGGATGTGTAACGACTACACAAACTTAAACAGCACCTGCCCAAAGGAACAATTCGTCCTCCCGCGGATCGACCAAATAATCGATCCACCGCGGGCTCGGAGTCACTATGCTTCCTCGACGCCTACTCTGGATACAACCAGATCAAAATGGCCGTTGAGGACGAAGAGAAGACGACGTTCATCACGCCATTCGGAGCCTTCTGCTACACCGCCATGACCTTCGGCCTCAAGAACGCCGGGGTGACCTACCAGCGGTGTATGCAGGAGTGCCTTGCGAGCCAAATTGGCCGCAATATCCACGTCTACATCAACGACGTGGTAGTAAAGTCCGCTTTCCAGGGCGACCTACTCGCCAACCTGGCGGAGACATTCGCCAACCTGCGGAAATACAAGATAAAGCTAAACCCAGAAAAATGCACCTTCGGTGTACCAACAGGGAAGCTACTGGGATACGTCGTTTCCAAGCGCGGGATCGAGGCGAATCCTACCAAGATCGACACGATCGCTCGGCTCGGCAAACCCGAGTGCCTGCGCGACGTCCAGAAGCTGGCCGGGCGAGTCGCGGCTCTCAGTCGCTTCATCCCCCGATTGGGCGAAAAGGTGATGCCCCTATACCGCCTGATGCGCAAGAACCCCACCTTCCAGTGGGACAAGGAGGCGAACGATGCGCTCCGCGACCTCAAGAAGGTGCTACTCGCAGCACCGCTACTCGCCCCCGTCGACAAGGAACCCATGGTGGTCTACGTCGCGGCTTCCGAGCGCGTCGTCAGCGCCGTCATGGTCGTCGAGCGACCAGAGGAAGGAAAGGAGCGCCCAGTGTAGCGGCTAGTGTACTATATCAGCGAGGTCCTCACCGAGTCGCGCCAGCGATACCCGCAATACCAGAAACTGGTATACGCGGTCTTCAGAGCACAGCGGCGACTGCCACACTACTTCCAGGAGCACCCTATAACGGTCGTCTCCTCAACACCGTTGCAGGACATCATCCGCAACCGCGAGGCGACTAGGCGAGTCGCCAAGTGGGCCGTCACAACATCAAGTACGAGCCGCGCAAAGCGATCAAGTCACAGGCTCTCGCGGACTTCATCGCCGATTGGGAGGAGGCCCAGCAGCCAGAAAAGCTGCCATACCTCCACTACTGGAGTTTACACTTCGACGGCTCCAAGAATGCGGACGGTGCAGGAGCAGGGATCGTGCTAACCTCTCCGAAAGGCGACAAGCTACGCTACGTCATCTGCCTCGACTTCACCCCCTGCACCAACAACATGGCCGAGTACGAGGCACTACTCCACGGCATGCGAGCCGCCAAGGAGATGAATGTCAACCGCCTACGCTGCTACGGAGACTCCGACCTCGTCGCTGGGCAAGTCGCTGGCACCTGCGACGCCATCTCCCCCACCATGGCGGCATACCGCCAAGAAGTGGACAAGCTGGGCGGACACTTCGCAGGCTATTCCGTCGAGTGGATCGACATGCGGAAAAACGAGGAGGCCGACGCCCTCTCTCGCATCGGCTCGGCTCGACTCGCACCACCCGCCGGCGTCTTCTCGACACCATCACCAAGCCCTCCGTCTCTCCCCCAAGGGAGATCGACATCGGAGTCCCGCTGCAACCAGAGGCAGCCCTGGTCGCACTCATCGCCGAGCCAGAAGACTGGACTATGCCGTACATCGCCTACCTAGAGGGAGGCACCTTGCCAGCAGACGAAACAGACGCCCGGATGATAGAGCGCCGCTGCAAATCCTTGTCATCATAGACGGCGAGCTCCACAAGCGCAGCGTGACCGGCGTGTTCCAACGCTGCGTCCAACCCGCTGAAGGACGCAAAATCCTCCACGACATCCACTCCGGCGACTGCGGCCACCACGCCGGCGCCCGCTCTCTGGTCGCAAAGGCTATGCGACACGGTTTCTACTGGCCCACCGCACACGCATACGCTATCGACATTGTCCAGCGGTGCGCCGGGTGCCAGAAGTACACCAACCAGACCCACGTGCCGAGCTCGACGCTCAAGACAATCCCAATCACCTGGCCGTTCGCCGTGTGGGGTATGGACATGGTAGGCCCTTTCAAAAAGGCCCCCTCCGTCTTCACTCACCTCCTGGTCGCGGTCGACAAATTCACAAAGTGGGTGGAGGCCAAGCCAGTCCGGAAATGTGACGGGAAGACCGCCACCAAGTTCCTACGCGAGCTCATATATCGCTACGGGTTCCCAAACAGCATCATCACGGACAACGGCACCAACTTCGCCAAAGGAGCCATGGCCGAGTTCTGCGAAGAACACCACATCCGACTCGACCTCGCCTCGGTCGCTCACCCGGAGTCCAACGGCCAGGCGGAACGGGCCAACCAGAGCATCCTCCATGGCCTGAAGCCACGGCTACAAGTACCACTCGAGCGCCCCGCCGGGTGCTGGGTCGAGGAGATACCCTCTGTCATCTGGGGCATCCGCACCTCCGTCAATAGGTCGACAGGATTCACACCCTTCTTCATGGTGTATGGCGCCGAGGCAGTCATGCCCACCGACCTAGAGCACGACTCGCCAAGGGTTTTCCACTACACGGAGGATGCAAACGAACTCGCACGCCAGGATGGAGTCGATCAACTCGACGAGACACGCGACCTAGCTCGCTCCCGAACTTCCCTCTACCAGCAAGGACTCCGCCGCTACCATAGCCGGCGAGTGAAGACTCGCACTTTCCAGGAAGGCGACCTGGTGCTACGCCTCATCAAGGACAAGAAGGGCATGCACAAGCTCTCCCCCCCCCCCCCCCGTGGGAGGGACCATTCGCCATCGGGCGAGTACTCGGCAACGACGCCTACTACCTCACCGACGTCCGCGGAGACGGGAAACTTGACGTCAAGCGACCGTGGAATGTAAACCTCCTACGGAAGTTCTACTCTTAGAACTCCATACATGTACCCTCCACCCGCTATGAAATAAAACATATTGGCCACCACAAATTGCGTCTACTCTCCGTGTCTTGTGCCACTCGCACTCGTAATAACAGCGTCAAGCTAACTGCAGAAGTCAACCTCTGGTACAGCGACCGGCACGGCCAAGTAGTGCCTTACGAGGGCACTAGGTTACCCCGGGACTCTTAACGTCCACGAAAAACGCCTACCCGGAGCCCCATTGGAGTCGCCTAGCTCGACTGGCTTAACGAGCCAAGACAATTGCCTTCGCTCCTCACAGCGACCATGATCCTCCGCATCCTCGACACAGCGACTCGAACGGCCAAGTACCACGCTCGGGGACTGACGACCAGTTAAGCACGAGCGACTAGGGAAAAACGCCAAGTATGAGAGCGTGCCCAGGACTCGCCATGCGATTGACCCTACGGATCAGGCAGGAGTGATGCGCTAACTCTAACGCGCTCAGTCCTCACCCACCCTAGAGCCGCGACTAGAACCACCAAGTACCATGCTCGGGGACTCGTCCACCCGACCTCATTCGCGCAAGGGAAAACGGTCAAGTAAAGAGCACTCATGGGAGTCGCCCTGCGACTGGCTTTCCAAGATCGGGCGAGTCGACCTCAATAACAAAACAACTGACAAAACGTTCAAAACCACAAACACATAACAAAACGAGGTAAACCCCATAAAAAGGGCGGACGCGCTCGGGGACTCGTCCAATCAGCAATCAAAATCGCAAGACAATTCACAAAATAACACGAGATTCCATTACAGCAGAACAAAGTCGTTCCAAAATACAAGTCAAGCCCAATGGCCAATTACTAATAACGCCCTAGGGCACAATGTTTCTATTCCGCAGGCTTCGACGTCGACTCACCGCCATCCCTGTGGTTGCGAATGAAGGGCATGTACGGGTTCGACGGGTACGTCGTCAACTCACCCGCCATCGCCGCACAAAAAGGCTGCTCGACCTTGAAGTCCCGATGCGCCGGCTCGGGATCGTTGGGCACGACAGTCGTCTCCTGATAAGGGAGGAGGTCGCCCATTGCCCAGACGCGATCGGAGTATACTGCGGCCTGGTCTATCAGCTTCAGCACTTCGGCGATCTCCACCGAGCCCGTCGACGAGGGGTAACCACTAGTCACGTCGTCAAGGTCGAAGTCCTCCGGGAAGTGGGCAAGCCCAAGGCTAAGCGTCGTTGCCGCCCCGCGCCGGAAAGCCGACCGCGTCATGAACTCGACGACTGACGGCACCTTCTCCAGATACCGCCATACTTCGACGAGGTCGCTTGGAATCACTTCCGTAGTCGACATCTCCTGAAGATACGCCCGAATGCAAGCCGCGGACAACGTGGCCGAGTCGACCAGAGTGGTCACACACTGCCGCGCGTCATACGACTGCGCCTCCTCCGAGCTGTCGATAATCCGACATGTGGGCAGAGGGCGGCAGTGAGTACAACAAAGATTACATAATGCATCTAATACAGGCAGAGGCAGGAAGTTTACCAATTAAAGGACAGCAGAGGCCCGTGATGAAGCTTTGAAGCGAGGAGAAGTCGTTCTGCAGCCCAATAACGAGGGCGTCAGACACCTTTCGCTCTTCAGCAGCAGTCGTAACAGCAGCTTTTGCTCGCCCATCCGCCATGCTCGCCTCCGCTTTCGCTTCCTTGAGCTCGCGCTCCAGATCAGCGATCCGTTTCTCAGTCGTACTCAACGCAGACTGAGCCGCCGTCAGTTCACTCGCCGGGACAAGGCCCTGGCGGACCTCCTCTGCCTTAGCAGCGATCGCCTGGAGTCCCTTGTTCGTTTCTTGGACAGCAACAAGTTCCTTCTCCGTGCGACACTTCGCAGCAAGCCGGTCGGCTGACTCACACTGCAAGCCCTGCGCACAAATCAAACAGTTAACAACAATGGAATCCTAAGTGCCCACCCGCTGAAATTCAGCGACTAGACACTCTGCCCAACCGCTGAAATTCAGCGACTAGGCACTCGGGGACTGGGTGCTACAAATAAAAAAACAAACACCAAAAGAATCTGACCACTGAAATTCAGTGGCCCGATCCTCGGGGACTGGGTATACCTGGATGGCTGCGCCCAGCATGCCATGGAGCTGTAGCGCGTCCACAGACGCGAGAAGAGCCGGAGTGTGTCCACGACGCTGCTTGACCTCCGTTTCGGCGACCCCAGGCGTGCGGCTCGATGGCGCTATACCACTCGCTGTAGCCGCTTTGGCCATAAAGCGGGGGAAGGTCGCGGCGGATGCTCCAGCGCCACTAGGAGCCCGCTCGGCCATTCCAGGCGAGGAAACATCCTCCTTGGTCTTCACGGCCACCTCCGTCGCAGTCGGAGGATCACTCGGAGCAACCGTCGTGTCGTCAGAGACTGTGACGACATCGTCGCCCTTGGCCTTCTTAGCACTGTCTGCGGGGGCAGCGACCTCATCAGCTTTCCTCTTCCGTGAGGGGTCCTCTTCGGCGACGACTGGTGGCACCTTGGCCATGGAAGGGTGGCCGATATTCTTAACTCCAGTCATGTGAAACAGCGATATGAGCAAAATTGTCCGAGTACAACGAAAGACAAGCAGATGGACAAAACTTACTTGGCGACTGGTATGAACCGCAGTCCCGTGCGGATACTGGCCGGCTTCTCCAGTTCGGGGCCCAGTTTCCGACTGAGGCCCATTTCCAAAACATCATGTGCCCAAGACACGGAAGGCCTCTTCGACGACGAGGCCGCGACAGGAGCCTCCGAGACGACGTCGGCAGGAGCTCTCCTGGGAGGTGAAGCTGCAGCGGCTGGAGCAGCCCTCAACCCAGAGACCGGGGAGAATAGGGGTGGAAGCGAGGACAGAGGTACCTCATCCAGGGTGGCAGCGGCATCCGCTGCTGCTATCGTCTGTGGCGCTTCATCCTTGGCCAAGCTGGTGGCGTCGGAACTACTCGCCGAACGAGGCAGAGATGCCTGTTTCGCCGGCTTCGTCTTTCTCTTTGGTGGAGCCTTCACTTCCTTCTTCTTCTTTTTCGATGGTGTAGCCTCACGACGCGAGGTGTGCTCGGGAAGCTCGTCGTCGTCGTCGTCATGACGTTCGAGGCTTCTAATCGCCTCGAGCTCGCGCTGATGTTGCCCGCGAGTTTTGCGAACCATCGGGGCGGTGTCTTCCCTGGGCTCGTCATCGTCGTCGTCGTCATCACTCGCGTCGCTCCCGACGCCGCCCTTGGCAGGAGGTGACTCGCCCCCGTCCTGGACGGACGAGCTCGAGTTCTCGTCGTCCGCGGGTGGGAGCCACCCTTCCACCACTTGGAATAACTGCAGCAGGCACGAGACAATATCAATATAACCGCGAAAGCATCAACTGCGACTGCGAATTGTAGTGAAAACAGCGACTTACCGTCGGAGCTGGATGCTTCGCGGTGTAGGGGGCGACCCCAGCCTTCGCGTCCAGATATGCTGCCTGGGTGATCTTCTTCAGCGCCAGGACGTAGTCTTCGAGTTTCCACTCGGCGAGGCAGGATTTTGTCGAGTCTTCCCTGCCCGTGTACTCGTACATGTAATGATCGCGGCAGGCCAAGGGAACGAGTCGCCGCCCGAGCCAGCAGTTGTACAAGTTGATGGTTTGGAGGCCCTTCTTCTTCAGGCCACGGATGGTTTGAAGCATCTCGTCCACGACCATCCACTGGTCTAGTGGGAGCTTGCCGACCTGGAGTCGGCGCGATTCGGGCCGGTCGGCGGAGTACCTTGGGATCGCTACCTCGCCGTCTGGAGTAGCCTCAGTGACGTAGAACCAGGACTTCTTCCACTCGCTTGCCACCTTGGCAGGCAGCATCTGGTCGAAGAAGGAGGCCTTCGACTTCAACTGAAACGTCAGGCCACCCGCAGCCAGCATTGGGCCGCCTGATTCTTCGCGACTGATCCTCCCGTGGAACAGATCTTGCCACAGGGGGAAGTAGGGCCTGCAGCCCAGGTAGCACTCGCAGAACGCCACGAAAATGGCGAGCTGCTCAATGTTGTGCGGGCCTAGGTCCGACGGCTGGATTCCGTAGAAGGCGCAGAAGCGCCGGAAGAAGAGAGACGTGGGAAACCCCAGCCCCCGCTCCAGGTGGCTGGTGAAGCAAATAAATTCTCCCTCCCTCGGGTCCGGAGTCACCTCTCCGGCCACGGGGATGCGCCAACTGCCGGCGTGCAGGATCCCGGCTTCCTCGAAGGATGCCAGTAGCGCCCTGGTGCACTTGGACGTGCCCCATGGTTCGGTGGAGGGGGCCATTGGCTGAAAGGTTCGCGGAGGTCGAGGTTTTCTGGATCGATTGGATCACGATGCGGGGGAAAACGGAGATGGGCGAAATCGGAGGAAAGACGAAGGAGTGTTTTCCCGATCGCCTGCCATTTCCCTTATATAGCGGTTGCTACCCGCCAATTTCGGGAGCCGTTACTACGCGATGATTACGCCAAAGTTACCGTTGGATTACCCCAATGGCTAGTTTGACCTCATCTGACGGTCCAACTTCATCCATTTGACTCGCCGACCCGATCACTACAACAGTGACTGAACATTCGCCGACCCGTTCGCCGAGCTGCGACCCAACTGACCACTATCATTGCGACTAGAATAACTGGTTTTTCCTTTATTCAGGAGTCCGCCGCCGATTCGACTGGGCGTCCGCCTTCGACCCGTATACTCCGACTGCCAACGAACACCTGCGACCAATCAACGACCGTCTCGGGGGCTACTGATGGGGATATGCCTACCGGGGTATACCCAGCAGGGCGTTTCCGATCGGCCTAGGAACTGTCGAGTGGGCCTACAGGACGGCGACTGGATCAAGACCTAGAGTAGATTCAAGCGACTGGCAGCTGAAGGCCTAGGAGAGTAGATAGGCCCAGTCGGATTAGGTTAAACGATTTCCGAAACCTTAACTAATTCGGTTGAGATCTGTAAACCCTAGGGGGGTGAGTCTATATAAACCTCCCTAGAGGGCGTGTAGAAGATACGTTCCATCATCCACCCAAGCGACTCGCTGCCTAGCTGCCAAGCTCACCCCATTGTACTCTCATCATAATACAATCTAGCAGGAGTAGGTCTTTACCCTCCGGGGGGCCGAACCTGGGTAAAACCCTGTGTCTTCGCCCTCGTCTCGCTCCGCAGATGGCTGGCCGCCCTTGCCCCATGTTCTACTACTCGCTGCCGATTGCAGCATCTGCCGTGGTCATTCCCACGACAACGTTCACATGACACCACTAGAAGAATAGCACCACAACTTAAATATCAACCAATGAATATTACTTCAACACAATTCCACTACTAACAACATGACTTCTCCCATGTCCTCAAGAACTAAACTAATTACTCATGAGACATCATATGGATCAAGATTAGAGATGATATAATGATGAATAACAATCTAAACATAAAAATTAATCCAATGGTTCCACTCACAAGCATAAACTACAAAAGTAATCAACACCAGGAAAGTTTCTCCTAAGAACTATGCAAGATTCAAGACAATTGTTATGGCGGGATGGAGTGGTGATGATGGTGCTGGTGGAGATGGTGGTGAGGATGATGACGATGATCCCGATGAAGTCTAGCTTGATGACGGTGTTGATGGCGATGATCTCCCCTCTCCCGGAAAGAATTTCCCCGGAAAAAATCTGCCTGTCGGAGAGCTCTTTCTCTTTCTATAGTTTTCGCCCCGCAGATGCGACGGAATCTTTCTATGGTCCTTCTCCCGGTATTAGGGTTTCGAGGATAATATATAGGCGAAAGGGCGAAGGAGGAGGTGGGCCAGGGTAGCCACACCCCCTGGTGGCACAGCCCAGGGTGGCGCTTGCCTGGGGGTGGGCCCCCTGTGGCCCATCTCAGCCTCCCCTTCTGGCTTCCTTCGTCTTCTGGAAAAATAGGATTTTCCGTGTATTTTCTGGTATTTTCTAATCTTCGCGAATTTTTCATCTGGACATCGCTTTTTCCATCAGAATCCTGACTCCGGCAGTTCATCCTCCAAAAGTCATCCAGCATGCAAAAATAGATGAAATAACATAACCAACACATCTTAATATGAAATATATCAATGAATAGCAGTAAATTATGATATAGAATAGTGATGAAAAATGGATGTATCAACTCCCCCCAAGCTTAGCCCTCGCTTGTCCCCAAGCGAAAACTGAGCTCAATAAACATGACCACAGGTTTATGGGGTGAAGTGTCGATAAAAAGAATACAGACAAGAAGCATCACACTTACTAATACACAACTCATAATAGAAAGCAACTCACCATTCTATAACTAAGTTTATAACAGGAGTCCTTTTGCTCAAACATAAAAGGCTTTTCACAATGATATCTTTAAAAGTAATACTCATTCAGATAAGATTTTTGTGCAATACAAGGAAGATAAGGAACATGATTGAATAAATCATCATATGAATGATTGAAACACATCAACTCAAATGCTTGCTGGAGATAGAAAGGAATAGGTATACTGACCCAACTAAGAAGTAAAAGAAAGGCCCTTCACAGAGGGAAGCAGGGATTTCAAGTTTCATCAAGAGCTTCCAAAAGATTATGGTACTTCATAGCTTTGAGCTCCCATTGCCCCTATCATAAGAATCTTGAGGTGATTAAGGTTAAAGTGAACAAAGATGGAGTATATGATTGACGAAATATAAGTTGGCAATCTCATGTCCCTTGAGTACGAGGGTCGTTCCTCATGCTACTCAACTTTAGTTACCGGTAAGTTCTTGTCATTGTAAATATATGTGTATCATAGAGAACCACCAACGGGGTACCCCTTCCCCCATGACACAGCAGCTATCCCATATCAAAATGACAAGGCAACAGACAATGAGCATCTCAGCAATCTTCTTATTTACCATGGCAAAATGGTTCTTTTTTCTCTTATTTCCACTTTTTTCTTTTTCTCTTCTCTTTTTTCTATCTCTCTTTTTTATAAGAAGAATGCTTCATAGATTGATCACTATGGTGATGCTGCAAGTTTCCACCATGATTAGGCATGGATTAGGCTAGTGGCCCAGGCATTTCTCTAACACATATACATAACTCCATGGACTTACAAGCTCCCCTTTAATTTCACACTGTCGACATCCATAAACAAAAGATCATGATATCAATAGGGTAGATATTTACAGGTGTTGAAAGCGTTCCCCGTGAAAACACGGTTGTAACATCCCTAAAATCATGTTTTCAAAGATTGCATATCATCCATGCATGCATAATCATTTAGGGATCAAATTTCAAAGTCATTTCAAGAAAACAGAAACTTTGAGTGCTTATTATTTTATGTAGACAAGTTTTGATCCAATGATACTCTCTAGTGAGAGAATATTTGTTTCAAACCAAGTTTGTTTGTTCATAAGTTGGTTTGGTTGAGTTCCAAAGCTTGGACAAAAATTTCCAAAACAAATTATGGATTTAAAACCATTTCCATATCTTTATCAAATCTTGTGCTAAGGCACTATTTATATTTTTACAATGGAACCAAACAAGTCTAGTGAGACAGCATGATTTTACACTAAAAAATGTGCAGGTTTCATTTTACAAAAATCCAAAACAAGTTTGAAATCAAACACATTTGATTTCATTTGAATTCGTTTCCTGAAAATCAATTTAGAAAAAGAAAAGGGGTAAGGAATTAGAACTGGGCCAGGCGCTACCTTTTCGGCCCAGTAGAAAAAGCAGCCCACCCGGGTTTCCCTCTCTCCCTCTGTTTCTCACCCGACCCGCGCACACCCCCTCACTGACAGGCCTACCCCACCCTGCCCCGTCAGCGTCGTCCCCAAACCCCGCCCACGACCTGGCCTCGCCGTTTCCTCCCTCTCCTTCACTGACGCGATTTAATACAGTTAATTGTTGTTGATTGCGTGCGTGATTCTCTCCTCCGCTCCGGCTACTTAATCCCCTCCCCCTCGCGGCCATTTCCCCCAGCAGAGCTAGCCAGAAGCGCCACCAGGCTGCCCCTATTTGCTCTCACATCGCCGCTGTACCGACGAGCTCCGGCGACGAAATTCCGGTGAGCCAGACCACCCCATCCCTTCTAATTCAAACGAGCATGTTCCTGGCAACCTTGTGCACCTCCTGACCCCTCTCGTTTGGCCACGCTTGACCCAGGCAGCCGTTCCCGTCCATCCCTGCAAGCAATAGAGCCGCCGCTCAACTCCGACAAGGAATACCGGTAATGTCCGAGCGCCCCTCGCATCCTCTCTGACCCTATCATGTTCGCCGCAACCTTGTGCATCCTCTGACACCACTGGTTCGTGCTAGGGCGGTCTACATCGTCGGCAACTACTCCATCCGCAAGCACCCGACGCCGCTAGCAACTCCGACGAGGTCCTGCCGCTGAATCCGTGCGCCCCTGTCTCTGCCTCGACCACCTCGAGCATCACAGCAACCACGCAAACCCAGTAAGCATCTCCACTCCTCCCCGCGCGACCTAAATCGCCGGCAACTTCTCTGACAGAGCCGCCGCCGCCGCCACTCGCCGCCGCTGGCGCCGCCAAACTTTGGTCGTTTGATCTGTAGACGTTAGATCTAGATCTAACGCATGCGATAGATTCACTTAACGAAGGGGTACGCGTTAGATCTGGCCGTGCATTTTCATTTCGATCCAGTGGTCCACGTTGATCGATCCGTGCGAACTGGTATGGGCCAATCAGAACACACCGCGTGGCCTGAGTTTAGATTTAAAACAGAAATTTGATCTATTAATAATTCAAACTTGCCAAATTCATAACTTTTGATCCCCACGTTCAATTTTTGCAAATTTTATATCATAGGAATCAGGAGAGAAAATCCTATCTGTTTATACAATGTGTTTAATGTTTTGCCTCCGTAAAAATGGTTATTTTTGCAGAGACATTTGTAGGCTTAACTTGAGTATGGAAATTACTTGGAAAATGTTTTAAAGATCAAATAAAGTTTATTTTGAGTATATTGGTCTGGTTTTTGTTTCAGTACTATACACTTGTCTTGTTTGGTGTAGAAAATTCATCACATGGCAATTGCATGCATTCATATATTTTTGTTTGTATATTTTGTTATGTGATTTTGGTGCCATTATTTTATGTGTAGATTTTGGTGCTAATAGTGATTGTGGGTGTGAAGATTGTTGCTACTCCCCAAACTACCAAGGCAAGTGGTGCTTCATGTTTTTGTCCCTATATTTTACCTATGAATTAGAAATATTTTGTATAGGACTTGCATGAATATTTTGCTAAATATCTATATGCTATGCTTGGGAAATCCTAGTAGTTGTAGAATTGTTAGAATTTCCTCTAAGTTAAGATACTTACTATTGCCATGCTTAGCCTAGATAATAGCAACCAAGGGTGGATTATATATTCATGCTATGTGAAATGTTACTAAGTCATTGACTTATATTTTTGCTAATAAAACAACTAAGTGAATGAAACACCTGGGTGGAATGGAAAGAATGGTTTGTGTTGAGTGGTTACACAAGGCCCATTTCTATGTTTTAACTTGTGTATCTCACTTGTGGAAAGCCACCAAGGAACAAAGGGATTTGAGATGCCAAATGTGAAGAAGCTTCTAGTGCAGCCACATGGCATTATGGGCTCTACCTGGATCATATAGGTTGCAATAACTTAGCCATTTGGACAGTTGGTGGTAGTGGGATGATAGGTTTGGAGCGCGTCCATTTGGTCTAAGGGAAGGCTTCTGAAAGGTCCTGTCTTGGTGAAAATCAAGTCTTGTGGGGAAAGTGCACAACTTCTGCAGAAGGAAGAATCTAAGTACTTAGCCATGTCCCTGGTATTGGACAACTTGAGCATCAAGACATGGAATCTATCAAGAATCTCCTCATCCCAATTTTTCTAAGTTACAACTTATGGTTGAACAAGGGTGAAGGTTCACCAATTTCTATTGGTGATTCCTTGGGAAAGTTTTGTCAAAGAAAAACTTAGTGTTTTCAACTGATAGGAAAAACCTATTTTGAGCAAAGCAAGCCTAAGCTACACTTAGCCAAATTCATGTAGTATCTAGATGCTAATATTCTACTAAGGTATCACTTGCCAATACTATTCCAATGTATTGACCCACTGTGGCTGTAACTTGTGATGTTGCAGGTTATTCTGATGATGATTAGGGGTTATGAGTCTACACTCAACATGATTGCCTGTGGCACATGAAGATGAAGACTTATTTATATTGTTATGGTTAAACTCTTGTATTAGGCCTATGGCCATGGAGTTGTAAAAGACTATGTTTGTCTCGAATGATATGTAATAATGACCTTTGTTTCAGTGTACTTCATCTTAAACTGTGGATGCTAGCATTGATCCAGGGACTAGCATTGCAATCACAGGGATCCTTACCTTTATAAGGGAGGGATCTTACATATGGTACCAGAGCACTGTGTTGCCTGTAGGATTATGACCCTAGGATTGGATTAGAAACCACTAAGGAAAAAAATTCAATAATTTCCACACTTGTCTTTTTATTCTCGTAAACTTTTCTAATTCTTCTTTTTCATCTCTATTTGTAGATGAACTCCATCAACGAAGCTGTAAGGAAGGGACCACTCATTACCATGACCCTAGAGTGTGAGACTGAATTTCCAAAGGCCCTCAAGAACCTTATGGTTACCATGGGGATACATGGTGCATCTGTGTACAAAGGTTTCCCTGTGATGGATGAAGGAGAAGAATATTGGTGGGTGCAACTTCACTTGTACAAAAACAAGGAAGACAGCCACAAAGAATCAGGATTCTGCATGGTCACCAACTCAGTGATGCACACCACATTCTTTGATTCTGCAAGGGATGCAGCTTGGAAGGCCATCAAAGAGCTTGGTGATAGACTCAAGTGCAGAATGCTCAACACCCAAAATGACCTTAGAGAATAAAATAAACATACCCAAGAGTTGGAAACTACCAACCAACAACTAAGGGAAGACATCATAGACTTGATTTTGGAATCTTGTGAACAAGATAGGCAGATGGCTACTAAGGATGCTTTGATAGCCATTTTGTCTAGTGAGTGAGAGTTGTAACGTACTTCGTTAGTTGGACCACCACACTTATCATTTTATTTCCAAAATTTTGTCTAAGTTATGTTGAACCTTGGATGCTTGTAATGGATTTATGTATGCCATGACTTGTGTTTGATTGCAAATAATATGCTTGTGTTACCTTGACTTGTGTATTTCTATTAATGTTGTTTCTAACTTTTCTCTATCTTATAAAATATATGCCTAATGTTACTATCAACACGGCTGAAGAGTTCAAGGGAACTCGTTTTGGCACTCATCTTATTGAGCTCACTAGTGTGCTCAATCTTCCGCTTCCTAGCATCATGATGCTTCCCCTCACCAAGTTTGAGAGGAAGGACCTTTGGGGCTTCAAGGTTACTCAGCCAGGACGCCAGACTGAGCCAGCCACGGAGGCTATCACTTTCAAGCTCATGCATGACGACAAGGAGAGATGCCTAGAGGTAGTCATGCAGGATTTACTTGGGCGTTTCTTAGGGAGACACTCTCGGGAGATTAGAGGTACTCACTTCCACGCCTTCGGTAGACGTGACGAGGATGGTGAGGCTATTGAGTTCGAGGATACTGCTAGAGAGATGGCAGAGCCGATCCGTCTTCACCTTCAGGACCTAGAGGTTCTACTTAGGCACCTAGATACTGATATGACCAACGTCATGCTTAGCAATGACGAACTCCAGGTGCAGCTCCGTGAGAAGGACAAGCTCTTCGCGGAGCAAGATGAGATAGTCAAGGAAATGGAGGCCAAGTTTGAGAGTCAGGATAGAAAGTTGAAGAGTCGAGAGAAAAGAGTCCAAGATAGGAACAAGAGGATTCGAGAGATGACTACAGAACTAGAGGCCAAGGATTTCGAGCTCGAGCATCAGCAGGTTGTGATTCAGAGACTTCGTTCACAGAAGAGGACTCTCAAAGCCAAGGTAGAGGCCTTGACTACCAATGTCGAGGAGTACAAGACCTCTATGGAGAATGCAGGTCTTACACTTGTCGATGAGGAGGTTGATGCAGAGGAGTAGTGATGACTACTCGTTTATTTATCATTTACCATACTTATGATTTTGAGTCGCAATGACCATCCAACATGTGGATGGCTTGCTATTGGTGTGTTTACCTTTCAAACTTGTTGTTTACATTGTTGAACTTTTGTTGTTTGATACTTGTTTGGTGATTGTTTATGTGATGTATTGTGCATGTTAAGCATCTATGGGTATCTCATTCTTATCCTTATGAAAACCACAGATGCCTCCTCGACGTGCTAACCCCAACCCGAACAACAACAATGTCACCCCCGAGATGCAGCAGCTGATGACAGCACAGACACATCTCATGCAGATGATTACTAATTTCATACAGAATCAGAACAACAACAACAACAACAACAACAACAACAACAACAACAACAACAACAACAACAACAACAACAACAACAACAACAACAACAACAACAACAACAACAACAACAACAACAACAACAACAACAACAACAACAACAACAACAACAACAACAACAACAACAACAACAACAACAACAACAACAACAACAACAACAACAACAACAACAACAACAACAACAACAACAACAACAACAACAACAACAACAACAACAACAACAACAACAACAACAACAACAACAACAACAACAACAACAACAACAAAAACAACAACAACAACAACAACAATAACAACAACAACAACAACAATAACAACAACAACAACAACAATCAGAACAATCCACCAGGTTTTGACATGCTCACCAGATTCCTAAGACTGAGGCCAGCAAAGTTCTCAGGAACTACTGATCCCATGGTGGCTAATGATTGGCTACGTTCAGTGAACAAGGATTTGGTAACTGTCGGCTATACCGACGAGGAGAAAGTCAGGTTTGTAGCACACTTGTTGGAAGGACCAGCAGCTACTTGGTGGGATAACTTCCAGATCACCACGCCCATTGAGGATGTGACATGGGCTATCTTCGAAGATGGTTTCCCTACAGATCACATCTCATCCGGACTGATGAGTTTGAAGAAGAAGGAGTTCCATAACTTGAAGCAGCGCCACCGCAGCGTAGCTGAATATATTGAGGAGTTCAACAATCTAGCGCGTTATGCACCGGATGAAGTTGATACTGATGCCAAGAGGAAAGAGAAGTTCCTCGAAGGATTGAATGATGAACTGAATCTGCAACTATCTGTGGCCTATGTCCCCACATATCAATCTCTTTGTGACAAGGCTGCCATCTTGGAGAGCAAGATGAAACAGGTTGAAAGCAGGAAGAGGAAACACTCTGACAAGCACAGCTCGGGATCGCCTCACAAGCGTTCCCATTATGATGATAGTGGGAGTTCTGGATCCCACAAGCATGGAAAGTACAACAGCCACCACAACCACAACCGTCATCATGACAACAAGCATCACCGTAGTCATGACAATGACAAGTACAAGAATCACAAGAGTGGACACAAGAGCCACACAATGGAAGTGGTAGTGGAAGCCAGCCTGTCAAGAAGGATCTTAGTCAGGTTGAATGTTTCAAGTGCAAGAAGATGGGGCATTATGCAAATGAATGCCCAGAAAAGAAAGTTGAAGGACCCAACAAGCCCAACCCTTTTCAGAAGGGACAAGTGAACCACATCAATGTGGAAGAAATCTATGAGGAGTCCGATGCTGTGGCTGGTAAGTTCAAACTCAATTCTATTCGAGCACTTATTCTTTTTGATACTGGTGCATCACATTCATTCATATCAAAAGCATTTGTTGATAGAAATGGGTTTACAACTGAAAACATTGGGTGTCCAATAAAAGTAAGTTCTCCCGGTGGAGATATGATAGTAAGTCTTGGATGTCGTGATCTAGTGATAGAGTTTGGAAAGCATAAGTTTCCAGTGAGTCTGATAATCCTAGATTCCTAAGGACTGGATGTAATTTTGGGAATGGACTAGATGACCAAGTATGAATGAGTACTAGATTGTGCCAATCGTACTGTCGCACTCACAACCCTGGAAAAGAAACGGATAAGATTCAAATCTAACTTTGAATCAAAAGGAAGTAAGATAAATTCTCTTAAGGGGGTTAGCATAGACAGTGTGCCAATTGTGAGTGAATATCTGGATGTGTTTCCGGAAGAGTTGCCAGGAATGCCACCAGATAGAGATGTGGAATTTATGATTGATTTGCTACCAGGATCAGGACCAATAGCAAAGAGACCTTACAAGATGTCAGTTGATGAGTTGAAAGAACTCAAGAAACAACTTGGAGAACAGTTGCAGAAAGGATTTATTCAACCAAGTTCTTCATCCTGGGAAGCACCAGTTTTGTTTGTGGAAAAGAAAAATAGAAGTCAAAGGTTATGCATAGATTATCGCTCACTCAATGAAGTGACTATCAAGAACAAATATCCTTTGCCAAGAATCAATGACTTGTTTTATCAGTTAGAAGGAGCCTTTGTGTTCTCAAAGATTGATCTCCGGTCAGGTTATTTCCAGCTCAAGATAAGGGAACAAGACATACCTAAGACAGCTTTCACCACTAGGTATGGATTGTATGAATACACCGTGATGCCATTTGGTTTGACCAATGCACCTGCTTATTTCATGAATATGATGAACAAGGTGTTCATGGAGTTCCTTGACAAGTTTGTTGTCGTTTTCATCGATGAAATTTTTATCTACTCCAAGAGAAAAGAAGAGCATGAAGGACATTTGCGTTTGATACTTGAGAATCTTACAGAGCATAAGCCGTATGCCAAATTTAGCAAGTGTGAATTTTGGTTAAATGAAGTTGGATTTCTTGGACACGTTGTGTCAGGAGATGGTGTAGCAGTTGATCCCGCTAAAGTGTCAGTTGTAACTGAATGGGAATATCTGAAGTCAGTAAAAGAGGTTTGTAGTTTCCTTGGCTTGGCAGGATACTACTGAAGATTTATTGAGAATTTATCCAAGGTAGCTAAGCCAATGACAGAGTTGCTAAAGAAAGACAAGAAATTTGCTTGGTCTGAAGGATGTGAGCTCAGTTTCCAAGAATTGAAAAAGATATTAGTGATAGCACCAGTCTTATGTCTGCCAGATTTGGAGAAAGATTTCTAAGTGTATTGTGATGCATCTCATCATGGATTAGGTGCAGTTATAATGCAAGAAGGGAAAGTTGTGGCTTATACCTCGAGACAACTCAAAACTCATGAGGTAAATTACCCTACTCATGATTTAGAGTTAGCTTCTGTTATCCATGCACTCAAAACATGGAGACATTATCTTTTGGGGAAGCGATGTGAAGTATTCACATATCACAAAAGTTTGAAGTATATCTTCACCCAGAAAGAAATCAACATGAGACAAAGAAGACGGCTAGAACTCATCAAGGACTATGACTTGATTTTGCAATACCATCCCAGTAAAGCAAATGTTGTAGCGGATGCACTAAGCCGTAAGGTATTTGTGAATGGCCTTACTAAGGGAGAGTTGCCAGATGATCTGTGTGCCTAATTTAAAGATCTCAGATTGGAGATTGTGCCTGAAGGACATCTCATGTCATTGGATGTTCAACCCACTTTGTTGGACAAAATCAAAGAAGCCCAAAAGGCAGATAAGGAAATTGAAGAGATTAAGGAAAAGATTGGTAAAGGAAAAGCCAAAGGATTCCATGAAGACGAACAAGGTACTTTATGGTATGGAAAACGTATCTGTGTTCCACAAGATCCGGAGCTTTGAAAACTGATTCTACAAGAAGCACACAACTCACCATATTCCATTCATCCGGTTAACACCAAAATGTACATGCATATGAAAGAAAGATTTTGGTGGAATAATCTCAAAAAGGACATCGCCGAACATATTGCTTTGTGTGATGTATGTAGTAGAGTGAAAGCGGAACATCAGAAACCAGCAGGATTGCTACAACCACTACCGCTTCCTGATTGGAAGTGGGACAATATTGGTATGGATTTCATCACTGGATTGCCAAGGACCAGGTCAGGATATGATTCTATTTGGGTAGTAGTGGATCTCCTAACTAAAGTAGCTCATTTCATACCCGTGAAGACAACCTATACAAGTGCGAAGTTAGCTAAAATCTATATGAATAGGATTGTATGTCTGCATGGAGTACCCAAGAGTATTGTGTCTGATAGGGGAACTCAATTCACTTCTCATTTTTGGAAGCAACTACATGAGTCTTTGGGAACGAGATTGGAATTCAGCACTGCTTTTCATCCTCAGACTGATGGACAGACAAAAAGGACCAACCAGATTTTCGAAGATATGTTGAGAGCATGTGCTCTAGACTATGGAGCTAGTTGGGATGAAAGTCTGCCGTACGCAGAATTCTATTACAATAACAGCTATCAAGCCAGTATTGAGATGGCACCATTTGAGTTTCTCTATGGGAGAAAGTGTACCGCCCCATTACTATGGAATGGTGTGGGAGAAAGAAATTTGTTCGGACTAGAACTAATCAAAGAGGCTGAAGAGAAAGTCAAGCTAGTTAAGGACAGATTAAAGATAGCACAGTCCCGACAGAAAAGCTACGCAGATCCTAAGCGTAGAGAAGTCACCTATGAAGTGGGTGATAGAGCTTATCTTAGAGTGTCACCACTACGTGGAGTGAAGAGATTTGGAGTCAAAGGAAAATTGGCCCCAAGATATGTTGGACCATTCAAGATTCTGAGTCGTAAAGGAGAATTAGCTTATGAGATTGAATTGCCAAAATCATTGTCTGTCGTTCACAATGTGTTTCATGTGAGTCGGTTAAAGAAATGCCATCAAGAGATGGAAGAGACTTCTTTGAAGGATACTATACCTTTGGAGGAGGTTCAATTGGAAAGTGATCTCACCTATGAGGAAAAACCTATCAAGATTCTTGAGACTGCAGAAAGAGTTACTCGGACTAAGACCATCAAATTCTGCAAAGTTCAATGGAACCATCATTTCGAGGAAGAAGCAACATGGGAAAGACAAGATGATCTTCGGAAAGACCACCCTCACCTATTTGCTAGCCAACCCGAATCTCGAGGGAGAGATTCACCTTAAGGGGGTTAGATTTGTAACATCCCTAAAATCATGTTTTCAAAGATTGCATATCATCCATGCATGCATAATCATTTAGGGATCAAATTTCAAAGTCATTTCAAGAAAACAGAAACTTTGAGTGCTTATTATTTTATGTAGACAAGTTTTGATCCAATGATACTCTCTAGTGAGAGAATATTTGTTTCAAACCAAGTTTGTTTGTTCATAAGTTGGTTTGGTTGAGTTCCAAAGCTTGGACAAAAATTTCCAAAACAAATTATGGATTTAAAACCATTTCCTTATCTTTATCAAATCTTGTGCTAAGGCACTATTTATATTTTTTTTCAATGGAACCAAGAAAGTCTAGTGAGACAACATGATTTTACACTCAGAAATGTGCAGGTTTCATTTTACAAAAATCCAGAAGAAGTTTGAAATCAAACACATTTGATTTCATTTGAATTTGTTTCCTGAAAATCGATTTAGAAAAAGAAAAGGGGTAAGGAATTACAACTCGGCCAAGCGCTACCTTTTTGGCCCAGTAGACAAAGCAGCCCACCCGGGTTTCCCTCTCTCCCTCTGTTTCTCACCTGACCCGCGCACACCCACTCACTGACAGGCCTACCCCACCCTGCCCCGTCAGCGTCGTCCCCAAACCCCGCCCACGACCTGGCCTCGCCGTTTCCTCCCTCTCCTTCACTGTCGCGATTTAATCTGGTTAATTGCCGTTGATTGCATGCGTGATTCTCTACTCCGCTCCAGCTACTTAATCCCCTCCCCCTCGCAGCCATTTCCCCCAGTAGAGCTAGCCAGAAGCGCCACCAGGCTGCCCCTATTTTCTCTCACATCGCCGCTGTACCGACGAGCTCCGGCGACGAAATTCCGGTGAGCCAGACCACCCCATCCCTTATAATTCAAACGAGCATGTTCCTGGCAACCTTGTGCACCTCCTGACCCCTCTCGTTTGGCCACGCTTGACCCAGGCAGCCGTTCCCGTCCATCCCTGCAAGCAACAGAGCCGCCGCTCAACTCCGACGAGGAATACCGGTAATGTCCGAGCGCCCCTCGCATCCTCTCTGACCCTATCATGTTCGCCGCAACCTTGTGCATCCTCTGACACCACTGGTTCGTGCTAGGGCGGTCTACATCGTCGGCAACTACTCCATCCGCAAGCACCCGAGCCGCTAGCAACTCCGACGAGGTCCTACCGTTAAATCTGTGCGCCCCTGTCTCTTCCTCGACCACCTCGAGCATTGCAGCAACCACACGAACCCAGAAAGCATCTCCACTCCTTCCCGCGTGACCTAAATAGCCGGCAACTTCTCTGACAGAGCCGCCTCCACCACTCGCCGCCGCTGGCGCCGCGAAACTTTGGTCGTTTGATATGTAGCCGTTAGATCTAGATCTAACGCATGCGATAGATTCAGTTAACAAAGGGGTACGCGTTAGATCTGGCCGTGCGTTTTCATTTAGATCCAGTGGTCCAAGTTGATCGATCCGTGCGAACCAGTACGGGCCAATCAGAACACGCCGCGTGGCCTGAGTTTAGATTTAAAACAGAAATTTGATCTATTAGTGATTCAAACTTGCAAAATTCATAACTTTTGATCCCCACGTTCAATTTTTGCACATTTTATATCATAGGAATCAGGAGATAAAATCCTATCTGTTTATACAATGTGTTTAATGTTTTGCCTCTGTAAAAATGGTTATTTTTTCAGAGACATTTGTAGGCTTAATTTGAGTATGGAAATTACTTGGAAAATGTTTTAAAGATCAAATAAAGTTTATTTTGAGTATATTGGTCTGGTTTTTGTTTCAGTACTATACACTTGTCTTGTTTGGTGTAGAAAATTCATCACATGGCAATTGCATGCATTCATATATTTTTTTGTATATTTTGTTATGTGATTTTGGTGCCATTATTTTATGTGTAGATTTTGGTGCTAATAGTGATTGTGGGTGTGAAGATTGTTGCTACTCCCCAAACTACCAAGGCAAGTGGTGCTTCATGTTTTTGTCCCTATATTTTACCTATGAATTAGAAATATTTTGTATAGGACTTGCATGAATATTTTGCTAAGTATCTATATGCTATGCTTGGGAAATCCTAGTAGTTGTAGAATTGTTAGAACTTCCTCTAAGTTAAGACACTTACTATTGCCATGCTTAGCTTAGATAATAGCAACCAAGGGTGGATTATATATTCATGCTATGTGAAATGTTACTAAGTCATTGACTTATATTTTTGCTAATAAAACAACTAAGTGAATGAAACACCTAGGTGTAATGGAAAGAATGGTTTGTGTTGAGTGGTTAAACAAGGCCCATTTCTATGGTTTACCTTTTGTATCTCACTTGTGGAAAGCCACCCAGGAACAAAGGGATTTAAGATGCCAAATGTTAAGAAGCTTCTAGTGCAGCCACATGGCATTATGGGCTCTGCCTGGATCATATAGGTTGCAATAACTTAGCCATTTGGACAGTTGGTGGTAGTGGGATGATAGGTTTGGAGCGCGTCCATTTGGTCTAAGGGAAGGCTTCTGAAAGGTCCTGTCTTGGTGAAAATCAAGTCTTGTGGGGAAAGTGCACAACCTCCGCAGAAGGAAGAATCTAGGTACTTAGCCATGTCCCTGGTATTGGACAACTTGAGCATCAAGACATGGAAGCTATCAAGAATATCCTCATCCCAATTTTTCTAAGTTAAAACTTGTGGTTGAACAAGGGTGAAGGTTCACCAATTTCTATTGGTGATTCCTTGGGAAAGTTTTGTCAAAGAAAAACTTAGTGTTTTCAACTGATAGGAAAAACCTATTTTGAGCAAAGCAAGCCTAAGCTACACTTAGCCAAATTCATGTAGTATCTAGATGCTAATATTCTACTAAGGTATCACTTGCCAATACTATTCCAATATATTGACCCAATGTGGCTGTAACTTGTGATGTTGCAAGTTATTCTGATGATGATTAGGGGTTATGAGTCTACACTCAACATGATTGCCTGTGGCACATGAAGATGAAGACTTATTTATATTGTTATGGTTAAACTCTTGTATTAGGCCTATGGCCATGGAGTTGTAAAAGACTATGTTTATCTCTGGAATGATATGTAATAATGGCCTTTGTTTCTGTGTACTTCATCTTAAACTGTGGATGCTAGCATTGATCCAGGGACTAGCATTGCAATCACAGGGATCCTTACCTTTATAAGGGAGGGATCTTACAACGGTTCTACTAATTCCCAACTTATAAGGGCAAGCATATACAACATAGATGACACAATGGTTCAAGTTTATTAGGGGCAAGAAAAATAAGGTGTGCCATCAAGTTAGTGAGAGCTTTACTAACTAGTTTTCACATAACAAAAGAATTTTTAATTTGAAAGGTAGATGAAACTCGAGAATTTACTTGCAATAGTAATGATGCTAATAGGTAGATATGGTGGACACAAATGTAATAGGTTTAAGTTCAAGGATTGGATGCACGAGAAGTATTCCCTCTCAATATAGGTTTTTGGCTAGCAAGGCTGGGCAGGAAGCAAAAGATTTGAAGGAAACAAGCAAACATACAAGTGATAAAAACAAAATGCAGTCTTCCTTGAAAACACAAAAGATCTTAAATAAAGAATACTAAGCTTATGGTCCAATCAAGAAAGAAAGAAAATGATATAAAATACATGTAGTTGCTTTTCTCTTTTCCTTTCAAACCTCAAGAAGTGTTGCTACTGACTAGAGCTCGGTTTGCCAAAAACAATTTAGATTTACTTGATGCTCCCAAAGTGATACCGATACTAATCAACAAGATCAATCATATAATAGAGAGTTCAACTAAAAGAAGATGTGCAAAAAGTAAATGATGAAACTTCTCATTAATATTCCATAAAGGCACTCACACCAAGGGATACATAGATAACCAACTAGAGGAGAGATACTCCTACAATGCAAACCATCCTATATGATAACTTATATAATCATGATATGACTCTACTAAAAAGGTCAAAAGATGAAAGATAATGATGTGATACCACGGCACTCCCCCAAGCTTGGAACAAACCAAGGGGATGCCAATACTTAATGATGAATTACTCCTTTGGTGGTGGTCGTGTTCCCTTGTCATCATCAGACTTCCAAGGTAAAGGCTCCCCATCCACAAAGGATGTCTTGGTTTCCACAATCCTGAAACTAGCAGCAGAGCTTATGTGTTCAAACCTAGCCTCATACTCACAATTTTGATTTTGCATGTCGTAGAGTTGTGCTTGTAATTGGTTGGTGGTATGATGGAGCGAGAGGATATCATCCCGAAGCTTGGCAGTATCCTTCTTGTGATCAGCGATGAGTTCTGAACTTATCTTATAGATGACGTCCACTTCGCGTTCCGCCATCTTCTTGTACCTAAAAACTTCTTGCTCCAATGCTTCCATCCTATCCTCCAGACGTCCTTCTCCTTTAGGGCCCTGAACCTCCTTTATCTGTACCTTCCCGTCCTTGAGTAACAACTCCTTGGGGTGAATCTTCAACTCATACATGTACGGTTTAATGACGTCTATGGAGGAATCCTCCATGGGTGATCTAGAGAAAGACACTGTGGCTCCAAAACTGAGAATCTGCCTGACAGAAACAGATCGAAACAAAAACACGATGAGAACACGATATACGAACCTCGGGGGATCCGAGTGATTATATATTACGAAATTTTATGTCATAAGGAAGGTACTGGGTGAAAACGGGACAGAGACGGGCTCCGGGGTGGTCACACCCCTGGTGGCGCGGCCAGGTGGGGCCCGCGCCACTAGGTGGTGTGAGCCACCCGGGCTCCGTTTCCTTCCCTGTTTCGTCTTGTTATCTTCCGTATGGAATAAAAACTGCAAAAATATACAAAGAAAAGTTTTTTTCACGAACCTTTTATTTCTAGCACTTTTACCTATTCGAAGTCGAACTCTGCAGGTTTCTCCCCTCCAACACTTGAAAGTTCCTTTCATACAAATCTTTACACATTCTTCATTAGAAACATTAGTTTATGCAAAGACAATAAACCTTTGGGTTCAAATTTCAACTGAAATCCATCAAACATAAGATACTGTAGCAACTCCTTTCAAAAACCCAAGAAGAATCTAAAAGGAAATCGGTTTAAGAGGCAAATGCAAATAACAGAAGAAATCTGTCAAAACAGACAAGCAGGTAAATATTGATTTTTTTTTAAATGTTTTGCTACTCAAATAAAAAAATTCAAAACTAATGAAAGTTGGATCACAACTTGGGGGACAAGCACATAAAATTTTAGCTCCATCTAACATACTGAGATTTTTCACGAATTTTTACAATGCAGCACAAAAATCTGTTCCGAGACAGCAACTTCTCACAACTCACCTACTTCTCAAAGAGGCTGATCTTGAACCAAAAACCAAAAAAATGGAAGATAAGAAGAAGTTATTACAGAGGTAATAACTTTCAATACTCAAAGAAACAAAGACAAAAAGCAAACTAAAATGGGTTGTCTCCTAAAATCTCTTTCTTTATAGCCATTAAGATGGGCATGAAAATTTCAATGATGTTCTCATAGGAGATATGGATTTGAAGTGAAAGAGAGCATCAAGAAGCAAATATCCAACACATTTAAGTCTAACCCACTTCCTATGCAAGGGATTTTTGTAAGAAAACAAATTATTAAAACAAAAGGCTACTAGCAAAGGAAGACAAAACAAGTGGAACTTCAAAGCGTTCAACATAAAGCGGGGAAACTTAATATTATTGAGATGCATAAAACCATGTTTCCCTCTCTCATAATAACTTCCAGTAGCACTTTGAATAAATTTAAAAATATAACTATCACAAGAAACATTCTTATCATCAGAATGAGCATACTTAAAATCATCAAATGAAGGTCTAAGGTCATAAATTGGATCAATAGAAGCAATTTGTTCAACCCTAAAATCCTCATTAGGCAAACCATTTTCATAAGGAGCTTTAGAAAACTTGGAAAAATTAAACTCATAAGATTCTCCATCAAACTTAGTTAAAATTTTCTCCTTCTTACAATCCATAATAGCTCCACAAGTGTTCTAGAAAGGTCTATAAAAAATAATAGGACAAGTTTTACTAGCTGTCGAACCAAGCACTAGAAAATCAGCTGGATATTTAATCTTACCACAAAGAACTTACACATCTCTTACAATACCAATTGGATAGATGGTTTCTTTATTATCAAGGTGAATAAGCACATCAATGTCCTCAAGTTCACAAGGACCAATTTCATGCATAATTTCTCTGTAAAGCTCATAAGTAATAACACTAGAACTTGCACCAATATCACATAAACTATAATAGAATGATCACCAATTCTAATAGAAACCACATGGAAACTAGCTTTCCTAAATTTAGTAGGATGTGAGACAATATTAGAAGTATCTTCACAAAAGATAATGTGCCCATGTTCTACATTCTTAGTGACAAGGTCTTTCACAATGGCTACTACAGGTTCAATATTTATTTGTTCATCAGGTTCTACATCTTTCTTTGTACTTTTACTAACCACATTAGCTATAATAGAATGTTACTTTAACTTAGAAGGAAAGATATGTTCTCAATATAAGGTTCAGGCAAAATGCGATCAGCAGCACAAACTTCAGTATTTCTAATAGGAACATGATTAACAATATCTTTATAAGGTGCATGGTACTTGTTCCACTCCTTTTTGGGAATTTCTATATAAGAGGAAAAGGCCATAAAACAATTGGCAATACTTTGAGAATCAAGACCATACTCAGTACTAATATCATGAAAGTCATCAATTCCAATAAAAGATTTAATGCATTCATAATCATAATTTATACCTGACTTTCTTCCTTTGTCATTCTCCCATGCTTCAATATTATCTTGAATATGGTCTAGAAGATCCCATTTAGCTTCTTATTTCATACGTGTGAATGATCCAGCACAAGAAGCATCTAATAAATCTTTATCATGAAGAGAAAGCCTTACATAAAAGTTATTGATAATAATATTATTAGGTAGCTCATGAATAGGACATTTAAGCATTAGTAACTTCAATCTCCCCCAAGATTAGGATGTACTCTCTCCATCACGAGGCCAAAAGTTATATATTTTATTCCTATCCTTATGAATCTCACTGGCAGGATAGAATTTATAATAAAGAGAGGTACAATTTCCTCCCATTCCATAGATTGTCCATTCTTCAGCTCTTCCTTTCAATGATATAGAGAGTAACTTTTTCTTGACTTGTTCCATTGTGATACCTGCACAATTAAACAACCCACATAATTCATGGATAAAAAGCAAGTGATTACCCGGATGGACAGTTCCATCCCCAAAATAATAGTTATCCATCACACGATCAACAATTCTTGTAGGTATCTTAAAAGGATCTATCTCAGCAGGTGGTGGTTCATCTACTACCCTAGTAGTAATAGTAGCTTTCCCAAATAGGAAACCAAGTGGGTTATCCATATTGGAAACAAAGTAACAAACAGAAATAAAAATCAATAATCACAGTAGAAGTTTCCTTTACCAGTTCCACTCTTCAATAACGCTTCACTCCCCGGCAATAGTGCCAGAAAATAGTCTTGATGACCCACAAGTATACGGGGTGTATCGTAGTACTTTCGATAAATAGGAGTGTCGATCCCAACAAGGAGCAGAAGGTGTTGACTAGTGGTTTGGAGCCGGAATTCTTTGTAAATATTTAGCAAACGGAATTTTAGGTTTTTTTTCATAATGCAAAGAAATAAAGTGCAAGTAAATAAAGACAACAAATAAATGCAGCAAGTGGCCCAATCCTTTCTTAGCAAAGGACAAATCGGTTGTAATACTTATGAGGGCCAAACATTCTCGAGGACACATGGGAATATTGTCGAGTGCTTTCGCTTCATATAGTTGATTAATATTCTTTGGTTGGATAAGTGTTGTGTGGGTGAACCTGTGCTAATGTAACGACCTTACTTGGACTAATACATACTTGTGATTAAACCCCTTGCAATCATCCGCAACTACAAGAAAGTAATTAAGATAAAAACCTAACCACAACATTAAACTATGAGATCCTACACTCCCTTTGCAAAGGTTTCCTAACGGGGGTTCAGGTTTCTGTAACTCCGGCAACCCCACAATTAGTAGACAAATACACAATGCATTCCCCTAGGCACATAAATGGTGAAGTATCATGTAGTCGACGTTCACATGACACCACTAGAAGAATAGCACCACAACTTAAATATCAACCATTGAATACTACTTCAACACAATTCCACTACTAACAACATGACTTCTCCCATGTCCTCAAGAACTAAACGAACTACTCATGAGACATCATATGGATCAGGATTAGAGATGATATAATGATGAATAACAATCTGAACATAAACAATAATTTAATGGTTCCACTCACAAGCATCAACTACAAAAGTAATCAACACCGGGAAAGTTTCCCCTAAGAACTATGCAAGATTCAACACAATTGTTATAGCGGGATGGAGTGGTGATGATGGTGCTGGTGTATATGGTGGTGAGGATGATGATGATGACCCCAATGAAGTCTAGCTAGATGACGGTGTTGATGGCGACGATCTCCCCTCTTCGGCAAGGAATTTGCCTAGCAGAAATCTGCCTACCAGAGAGATCTTTCTCTCTCTATAGTTTCCGCCCCGAAGAGGCGACGGAATCTTTCTGTGGTCCCTCTCGTGGTATTAGGGTTTCAAGGAGAAGATATAGGCGAAAGGGCGAAGCAGGAGGTGGGCCAGGGTGGCCACACCCCCAGGTGGCGTGGCCCAGGGTGGCCCTCGCTTGGGGGGTGTGGGCCACCTGTGGCCCATCTCAGCCTTCCCTTCCGGCTTCCTTCGTCTTCTGGAAAAATAGGATTTTCCGTGTATTTTCTGATCTTCGCGAATTTTGCATCTGGACACCACTTTTTTCATCAGAATCCTGGCTCCGGCAGTTCATCCTCGAAAAGTCATCCAACATGCAAAAATAGATGAAATAACATAAGTAACACCTCTTAATATTAAATATATCAATGAATAGCAGTAAATTATGATATAGAATAGTGATGCAAAATTGACGTATCACCCCTCACTTCTCCACTCTAAATCCCACTCATATTCCATTAAATTTCCACCAAATTTAATCTAATCTCTCTTTAAATAAAACTCCTTTTATTTATTTATTCAAAATTTTGTCAATTACATTAATGGACAAACATTCACATAAAACCCCTTGATAGTATTCTATTTCACATGCAGAAACACTTCCAGCAATTTCACCCGAAACAATTCTAGTGTCTAGTGAAATAAATTACTGCACTTTGTAAATCTTTTCGACAAGAAACTATTTGTTTCAAATGGTGTGGTTGTCTCTTAAGTGTGTCACCCTACGGTTCACGAATAATGTAGACATGATCGATACCCCCTCTTAGATCAATTATCAGAAGCGGGGCCTAGAGATCCATACTAACTCCCACACATTCAACGATGACTTCTTGTGATCGTGAGAACCTTTTACGCTAGAATCTTAATCCCTTTGTCTCATGATATATTACATGTTCGAGATTCGAGCATCGGTATCTCCATACCTAGTTTGATCTCGTTACCGACATGTACTCTTTTCTCGTTCCCGTGATATAACATTCTACTAATCAAATCACTTGCTTGCAAGCTAACTAATGTGTATCACCGAGAAGGCCCAGAGTATATCTATCTGTCATCGGGATGGACAAATTCCACTCTTGATCCATGGGCCTCAACATAACACCTTCGTAGCACCGAAGCCATCTTTGTAATCACCATGTTACAGTGTGACATTTGATGTTATCAAGATACTCTTCTAGTGTTAGTGATTGACATGATCTCATGGTCTAAGGATTAGGATTACTTCGTATGATGTTATAGCAATATAAACACAATGAATTTGATCGTAATGCTATACTTCGGATGAATGTTCATCACACCATTCCAATAATGTTGTGACCTTGTTATTAACAACATCCAATGTCCATGATCAGGAAACCTTGATCATCTTGTTAATCAACGAGCTAGTTTATAAGAGAGGCATAACTAGGAACCTTCCATTTGTTTATTAAACACACATGTATTAACGTTTGCATATTAATACAATTATAGCATGAAAAATAAACATCTATCATATAATTGGAATATACATAATAACAACTTTATTATTGCCTCTCAAGGCATATTCCCTTCAGTCTCCCAGTTGCACTAGAGACAATAATCTAGTTACATAGTGATAAATCTAACACCCATGGAGTTCTGGTGTTGATCATGTTTTGCTCTAGGGAGATTTTTAGTCAATGGATCTGCTACATTGAGATCCATGTGTACTTTACAAATCTTTATGTCTCCATCCTTGACATGCTCGTGGATGGAGTGAAACCGACGCTTAATATGCTTGGAATTCTTGTGAGAACTTGGTTCTTTGGCATTGGCTATGGCTCCATTGTTGTCACAATAGATAACCATTGGGTCCAACGCGCTAGCAACCACACCTAGTTCGGTTATGAATTTCTTCATCCAAACTGCTTCCTGAGCCGCTTCCAAAGCAGCAACATATTCGGCCTCCGTTGTTGATCCTGCCACCACGGGTTGTTTGGAACTCCTACAACTAACCGCTCCACCATTCATGAGAAATACGTATCCGGATTGAGACTTAGAGTCATCTGGATCGGTGTCGAAGCTAGCATCGACATAACACTTATTGACGATCTCTTCTTCACCTCCGTACACGAGAAACATTTCCTTAGTTCTTATTAAGTACTTAAGGATATTCTTGACCACTATCCAGTGTTCCGATCCTATATCAGATTGGTATCTACTAGTCAAGCTAATAGCATGTGCCACATCCGTTCTTGTACATAGCATGGCGTACATTATAGAGCCTATGGCTAAAGCATATAGGACTTTGTCCATTATCTCTCTTTATTACGCTGTAGCCGGACTTTGAGTCTTACTCAATGTCTTGCCTTGCAACATAGGTAAGAACCCTTTCTTACTTTCTTCCATTTTAAACTTCTTTCAAATCTTATCAAGATATGTACTTTGTGGTAGCCCTATTAGGCGCCTTGATCTATCTCTATAGATCTTTATGCCTAATATGTATGACGCTTCACCTAGGTCCTTCATTGAAAATTTGTTGTTTAGATAACTTTTAACACTGTTTAAAATATCTAAATCATTTCTGATCAGTAATATGTCATCCACATATAATATCAGAAATGCCACATTGCTCCCACTCACTTTCTTGTAAATACAAGCTGATACGTCCAAAACGTATCTACTTTCCCGAACACTTTTGCTATTGTTTCTCCTCTAAACTTTTGTTATTTGGATACAAATAACACGGACTCACGCTGTTTTCAGCAGAATTACCTTGGTGTCTAGTTTTTGTGCAGAAAATCAACTATTAGGAAAAATCCCGGAACATATGCCAAAAATCCTATTTCACCAGAAGACTCACGGAGCCAGAAGACGAGACGGAGGAGGGCGACGAGGGGCCCACACCCCTGGCTACGCGAGCTAGGCCTAGTGACGCCTGGGAGGGGTGTGGCCGCCTCGGGCACCCCCTCGGCCTCCCTCTACGCCTACATAAAGCCTCCTAACCTAAAAACTCCACGGGGGTTCGACGTTTTTCCAGAAAGAGTTCCGTTGCGCCGCCACCACTAGAAACCGCGATTCGGAACCAGAAACTCTGTTCTGGCACCCTGCCGGGACGGGGAATTTGGAGGGGATCATCGTCATCATCATCACCAAAGCCTTTCCATCAACCATCCATGTTTACCCCATCCGTGAGTGAGTAATCCCCCGTTGTAGGCTATGGGGATGGTAGGTATTGGATGAATTCTATCATGTAATCGAATAAGATTGTTAGGGCATGGTTCCTAGTATCTCTATTTGTGCTATTTGACTTTGTTGCAACTTGTTGTGCTTAATGCTTGTCAATAGGGCCCGAGTGCCATGATCTCAGATCTGAACATGTTATTGATTCATGATGATAGTATTGTTTGTGATCTTATCTGCAAGTTGTGTACACATATCATTGTCCGGAACCAAAGGCCCCGAAGTGACAGAAATTGGGACAGCCGGAAGGGATGGCTATGATATGAGGATCACATGTGTTCATGGAGTGTTAATGCTTTGCTCCGGTACTCTATTAAAATGAGTACCTTAATTGTCAGTAGATTCCCTTGAGGCCCCGCTACAACGGGCTGGCAGGACAAAAAGTGTTGTGCAAGTTCTCATTACGAGAACGTATGACTATGTATGGAAAACATGCCTATGATTGTTTAGTACTTGTATGCGTTATCTTATTTATCTGTCATTGCCCTAGTTCTTGAAGTTACATGAATAGTCTCGTCCATGCAACACCCGTCCATCCATCCCTATGCCTACCGCACACATATCCTACTATTTGCTACTATTGTTACCATTACCTTTATTTTACTGCTGCTATTACTTTGCTATTACTACTACAATACTGTTGCTACTGATAAACTGTTGTGAGCAAGACTATTTCCAAGTGTAGCTGAATTGACAACTCAGTTGTTAAGGCTTATAAGTATTCTTTGGCTCCCCATGTGTCGAATCAATAAATTGGGTAATACTATCCTCAAAGACTGTTGTGATCCCCTATACTTGTGGGTCATCAAGACTATTTTCTGGAGCCGTTGCAGGGGAGTATAACTTTATTTGTAAGTTCACTTGGATCTATTGTTGTTCACTACTATTTCTTTCATCATGGGGAAGTCTCGTGATGGAAAGTTTCCTATTTTACCATCCACTACAAGAAGAGGTATAGTCCTAAACACCGCTGCTGCTCTTGATTCACCGTCTGTTATAAGTAAGCTTATTACACCACCACCACATACACATGCTACACACACTGCTACTACTGCTGAATCTGAAATTGTTTCTGATACTCATGATGTTACTTCTACTGTGCTTGATGCGAGTGGTTCATTAAGTCCTTTCCTAGATGCTACTATTGCTAGAACTATTTTAGAGAACACTGAAACTACTAGTGAAGACACTATTACACCTGTTAGCTCACCTGAGTCTAGAGAGAGATATAATATTAATGATTGATGAATTTATTGAAGAGTACCAAAACACACATGGTGCTAGTTCTATTAGGAGTCTCCTTGAGAGATGTACTATTATACCTAAACTGTCTCTTGATGCTAAGTTTGCTACTTCTCCCATAGACATTAAAGATAAAGATTATGATTTCTCTCTTGATTTATCCTATATAAACATTGTTGAGAAAGAACCTTTTTGTGGGACTATGAATGAAAGTGTTGTGGCACATATGAATGAGATTTCCACCATGAGTGTCTTATTTTGTGATGATGTTAATATGCGCAAGTACTTTGTTACAAAGATCTTCCCTTTTTCACTAAAAGGAGAAGATAAAGCTTGGTTTAATAGATTACCTCCTGGATCCATTGATAGCCCTGATTGTTTGATTTCTACTTTCTTTCAGAAATATTTTCCTCCTAGTGCTAGACATGCTGCTTTGTAGAAACTTTTTTATTTTAAACAGGGAGAAGAAGAGAAATTGCCAAAGTCATGGACAAGGTTTTGTGCCTTGATTCATGCACATCCTGGATGTCCATTTCCTAAAAATGAACTTCTTGATATTTACTATAATGGACTAATTGATGAATCTAGGACATACCTGGATAGTTTTGCTACTTGTGTTTTTAGGAAAAGAACTCTTGCAGAAGCTGAAGAATTAATGGCTAAAATAAGCAAGAATTATGATGATTGGACTTCAACTGAGCCAATTACACCTGAGCCTACTACACCTAAACCAATTGTGCCTGAACCAACTCCAACACAAACACCCAGGAAGATGGGAGTGATTGCATTAAATGATGAAGTGATGAAAGAAGCTAAGAAATGTCTTAAGGAGAAAGGTATTAGATATGAAGATGTGAAGAATCTACCTCCTATAAAAGAATTATGTAAGCCAATTCCCCACTCATCCACTATTGATGTACACTCTCCCCAACACTTTGATGAAGGTGATATTACCTATGGTAAACCTCCTGATCAGTGCTTAGAGGAACTTGACATTTTTATTGTTAAACAAGGTAATTTTAATAAACAAGTTCAGAATCATTTATTGGAAAACTCTAGAGCTATTAATGAGTTGAAAGATATTATGGGAAGAACTTCTAATGGTGTTAAAATGCTTGTTAAACACTTCCAAATGGTTTAAACCCAAATTGATCAACTTGCTAAGGTACAAAAAAGATATGCTAGTTAACGCTTCTAGAGATAAATATGCTTATCGAATTAGAACTAGGAGTCCTAAGGGACATCCTAAAAGAATTTTGCAGGATTCTCAACAGGCTGAAAATAGTGGTAGTCCTCATAAGAGAAAGAAAAAGAAACATAAAAACAATTGAGGAACTTTCTAAACCTGCTGTAGATCCTAATAGTATATATATGTCTCTGATGCTGAAACTAAATGTGGTATTGATAAAAATGATGCTCCTGATAAGGAAGAAATTGAAGAAGAACCTGAGAAGCACACTAAGAACACTAGGTACACTAAGGAAGATTTTATTGCTAATAAACAAGGTAGTGAAAGAGAACCTTGGGTGCAGAAACCTATGCCTTTTCCTAATAAGAAACACAAGTAAAAGGAGAAAGAATACTATAACAAGTTTTGTGATTGGATGAAACCTTTATTGTTGCAAATTCCTTTGACTGATGCTATTAAGTTGCCTCCCCATTTGAAGGATATTGTCTCTAATAAAGGGAAGACTGCTAATGAGGAAATTTCTACTTTGCTTGCTAATTATTCCTTCAATGGTAAGGTTCCAAAGAAACTTGGTGATCCAGGTATTCCAACTATTCCTTTCTCTATTAAAAATAATTATGTTAGAACTGCTTTGTGTGATTTGGGAGCTGGAGTTAGTGTTATGCCTTTTTCTCTCTACAAGAGACTTCATCTAGAAAAATTGATACCAACTGATATATCTTTGCAAATAGCTGATAAGTCTACTACTATTCCTGTTGGTATATGTGAGGATGTTCCTGTTCAAGTGGCTCATAATTGCTTGGTTTTACCAGATTTTTTTGTGCTTGAGATGCCTGAAGATGATAATATGTCTATTATTCTTAGGAGACCTTTTCATAATACTGCAGGTGTTGTCATCAATTGTAATCAAGGAAAAGTAACTTTTAATATTAATGAAAAAGATCATAATGTATATTTACCAAAGAAGATTGGTAAGAGCTATGGCCTAAATTCCATTGAAAATATTGAGAGCATCAAAGTTGGAGAAATATATTGTCCCATTCCACAAGAAAGTTTTGAAACTATTATGATTGGGACTATTGCTATCAAGATTGAGGTAACATAATCACTTTGTGGAATTCAAAGTTTTGCTTCATATAAGATTGTTTTGGTAACAAGACTTGATCAACCTTGTTAACAAAGGGATTTTAATGAACAAAATAATGCTTTCATAGTGGTTATACTTTCTCACTTTTATTTTTCGCCTTTCCATTATTTGCTCTTAGGCTTGCTAGTCTTAGTTTTGCTAGTTGTTTGCTTTTTAGAGTGTCTTAGAACTTCTATAGTTTTGGTTTTGGTTTGCTCTTTGTGTCTTTCAAAAATCTTTTTTCTGCGAGAAAATCAATTTTCATAACCTGAAAATTGGCCAAAAATAAAGTTTCTCGAAAAATTCCAGAAAATTCATATTAAATTTCCACGAAAAAAGGGCAGAGGGACACCTGGATTGGCCCACGGGGACCCACCAGGCCAGCACACCCCTGGTGGTGTGGCCAGCCCTAGGGCACTCCTGGCCTGGGTGGGACCCACCTGTGGCCCTCCAAGTTGTCTCCTTCCAGCCACTTTTTTCTCTCTCCTGAAAAACACCGGAAATTTTCTCAAGCTCGAGTTCCTGCTGTTCTTGCTCCCGAATTTCGATCTCCTTGCTCAGCCCATCTTTGTTGCTGATTTTTGGAGGGATTGCTCTCTGGTATGTGCCTCCTCCGCTTGTCCAATTATATTTTTGATTGGTGGATTGTATCTCGATTATTTTGCTGCTGTAGGAGACAGGTTGTGTGAGCTTGCATGCTTGTTCTATGCTTAGAGATTTCATTTTGATGCATGTTTAGCCCTCTAGCAAGTTCCTATAGTAGGTCCTCATCATTTTATCAACTTGGAAATCACTTGGTTTGATGTTTGTCTAAAATTTTCAGAAAAAGGGACATGGACAACTACACCTTTGGAGAAGTGTTTCATAGTGATGCACCTAGGAGGACAAGGCCTTCGAGATCATCCTCCCGAGCTAGGCCATCATACAATGAGGATCTTATTACGCCGTGCTTTCGCAACGAGGGAGATGAGGGTGATGCACACCCTTCTACCTTCCCTTGTTTTACCTTTTTGCAAGCTGCAGGGATTCTCAATGATTTCCTAACTCTTGTTAGGAGGGTTGGTCTAACTGATTATATGCAGGATGAGAGTGAGCAATATGCTATGCTCACCAAAACTTTTGTGGAGAGTTTTTCTTTCACTAACAACCCTTTCAGGACAGATGTGTCATTCAATATCTATGATAGGCCTACCACCATGACATTGAAGAAATTTTGCAACATTTTAGGTATTGGCATGGCTGGGATGGTGAAGAAGATTCAAGCTCGACCCGCTAATTTGTTGGATCTCTACCGCGGGGTAACTAATGATGATGACCGCATAGCCCAGTGCGAGAAGATAAGAAATATTCAACTCCTAGCTATCAGATATTTGGGTTATTATCTTGGCACTAGTATTCTTTGTAGGGAGAAAACTAGCAATATTTCCAACTATCATTTGGCCTTTCTAGCTGCTGCACTCAAAAATGAAACCAGGTACAATCTTGGTTCTCTCATTGCTCGTCGCCTAGCTGCTAGAGGACCCATTTATGGGGGAATTATTGATGCACGTGTAGTTGTTGCCTTAGAACTTTCTGTTGATCCAAATGATACAATATTGGATCCACAGAGGCTTGATTTAGAAGTCATGAAAGAACATTACTTTGTTACTGCTAGCTCTACCCTTGAGAGTTTGGTTTACATGATGATGTTTACTGATGGGGAAGAGAGGGAAATTCCTTTGCCACAAACTACTTTGTTCAGTATTTGCAGGGGGCCTTGGTCACACTCCAAGGAGGAGATGGACGAGAAGCTGCACATTCGTGGTTTCCACGAACACTACTAGGGGGACACACCCTCTTACGACCACTCTGTTCACTACACATGGGTGTCCTCGAGCATGTACCAGGATGAAGGGTCCTCTTCGTCAAATTACAGAGGCGCGCCTTCTTGGCTAGGCTAGGATTGAGCCCCACTTAGTCCAAAAGCCTAACCTCGGGGGGAGGTATACCGACATCACACTCATCTACATATCATGCTTCGTCGGTACTTTGTATATCCATGTTTCGCTTTCTTTTAGTTTTTTGCTTCTACTTTCCCAAACACAAAAAAACCAAAAATATTTTTGTTGTTTCTCTAGGTTTGTTTCTTTTAGCTTTGGTTTGGCTTAAAGAAAAATCCAAAAAGATTTTGCTTTGTTTCTTTTTTCTTTGAGTGCTTGCTTTAAAAATCGAAAACACCAAAAATATTTGTTGTTCTTCTTTGGTTTTGTGAAGTTCGTTGCAGGGTTCAGCGGTCCTTGGTAGATTTTGGTTTCATGTTATTATTCAAGCCACACAAGTGAAGGGCAATAATGAAGATTAATGACAAATCGAGGTGTGGTAAGAGGCTGGTAATGAACTCTATTTGTCTTCATTTTTTTACATATACTCATCATTGTGGGCATGCTTAGTCTGTTCATGTAAGGTGTATGTTATTTATGGATGCTTAGTAGTTCTTGCTCTATTATGATTAGATCCAGCTTGCTAATAGTTTGTAGCATGTCATATGAATGTTTGCTTGAATTGTTCTATTCATATCCTGGTATGACATTGTGGTATCCTCCTCTGAATGTTTCATTTGAATCGACTTGGCACATGGTCACGCATGCATATGACTGAACAAAAGTCAGTTAAGCCTCGATGATTTATTTTGCCTTAGAGTTCTTGTATCATTTTTTATGCCATAATTAGTCCTATTTTGTTGCAAGCATGATTATGGCAGTTATTGCTCTCTCGTTTGTCTCTCCCTCTCTATTGCTAGCCTTCACTTGCACTGAGTATGAGCTCTACTTGTGCTTCCAACTCCCCAAAACCAATATTGTCAAAAGTGTCCACCATACCTACCTACTAGCATCATTTGCTATTCCGTGCATATTTATTATGCCTAGTTTTCTTCCAAATAAAATGTTTGCTTGTTATGGGAAAGTTAGTTAGTAAAGCTCTCACGAACTTGATGGCACACTTTATTTCTTGCACTTAATAAACTTGAACCATTGTGACTGTCCATGAAAGTTATATGCTTGCAAATTATAGTATGGGAGTTAGCAGAACCGTGCTATCACGGGGAACGCTTTCAACACCTATAAATATATACCTAGTTGATATCATGCTCTTTTGTTTACGGATGCCGTAGGTGTGAAATAAAAGGGGAGCTTGTAAGTCCATGGAGTTATGTATATGTGTTAGAGAAACGCCTGGGTTGCTAGCCTAAGCCATGCCTAATCATGGTGGAAACTTGTAGCATAACAATAGTGAGCAATCTATGAATCTTTCTTCTTATAAAAAAGAGACATATTGAAAAGAGGAAAGAGAGAAAAAAGCATCATTTTTCCCATGGTAAATAAGAAGATTGCTGAGATGCTCATTGTCTGCCTGCCTTATCATTTTGATTATGGGATAGCTCATGTATCATGTGCAAGGGGTACCCCGTTGGTGTTTCTCTATGATGTGCATGTATTTACTATGACAAGAACTTACCCGTAACTAAAGTTGAGTAGCATGAGGAGCGGCCCTCATACTCAAGGGACATGATATTTCTAGTTTATGGTCTATCAAGCATATAACTCATATTGGACCTCACTTTCACCTTAACCATTTAAAGATGCCTATGATAGGGGCAATGAGAGCTCAAAGCTAATGAGTACCATACTTTCAGCATTTGGAATTCCTTCAAACTTTTCAAAACCTTTTCACTTCCTTGTTGAGTCACCACTTATTCTATAAGCACCTTCTTGAGAGCATAATTGTCATTCTTAGTGTAATGTGCTTGTCTCAAA
Source organism: Avena sativa (assembly GCA_916181665.1). Lineage (NCBI taxonomy): Eukaryota > Viridiplantae > Streptophyta > Magnoliopsida > Poales > Poaceae > Avena > Avena sativa. The sequence continues at coordinate 175,313,945 of OV702284.1, read as the reverse complement.
ACTTGGTTAATTATGCCATAACTTTGATGCTTGTATCTCTGATATCTTTACTTCTAGTCTTCACTTGAACTTCAGAGGTGCCTTGAATTTATGTTGTGCTCTAAAACAAAGGCAAGCGAGATAGCACTCTATCATACCTTGTTATGAGCATTGCAATGTTGCTTCTGTTTATGTTTCATGATACTTATTATTTTTGTGTTGGAATCTCTTCATAACTTTCAATGACTATTAAGTAGACTTATTTACATACTCCTTATTATGAATTGTCTAAGTATCTACTCATGTGCTGAGAATATTTACATCATATGAAGCAAATGTGTTCATGAAAGTTCTTTTATCGCACTCAGTTTTCAACTGAATTGCTTGAGGACAAGCAATAAACTAAGCTTGGGGGGAGTTGATACGTCCAAAACGTATCTACTTTCCTGAACACTTTTTCTATTGTTTCTCCTCTAAACTTGTGTGATTTGGATACAGCTAACATGGACTGGCGCTATTTTTAGCAGAATTACCTTGGTGTCTAGTTTTTGTGCAGAAAATCAACTATCAGGAAAAATCCCGGAAAATATGCCAAAAATCCTATTTCACCAGAATACTTATGGAGCGAGAAGACGAGACGGAGGAGGGCCACGAGGGGCCCACACCCCCTAGCCGCATCTAGGAGGGGTGTGGCCGCCTCGGGCACCCCCTCGACCTCCCTCTTCGCCTAAATAAAGCCTCCTGACCTAAAAACTTCGGGGGGTTCGACGTTTTTCCAGAAAGAGTTCCGCTGCGTCGCCACCACAAGAAACCGCGATTCGGAACCAGAAACTCCGTTCTGGCACCCTTCCAAGACGGGGAATTTGGAGGGGATCATCATCATCATCATCACCAATGCCTCTCCATCAACCATCCATGTTTCCCCATCCATGAGTGAGTAATCCCCCGCTGTAGTGTAAGATCCCTCCCTTATAAAGGTAAGGATCCCTGTGATTACAATGCTAGTACCTGGATCAATGCTAGCATCCACAGTTCAAGATGAAGTACATAGAAACAAAGGTCATTATTACATATCATTCCAGAGACAAACATAGTCTTTTACAACTCCATGGCCATAGGCCTAATACAAGAGTTTAATCATAACAATATAAATAAGTCTTCATCTTCATGTGCCACAGGCAATCATGTTGAGTGTAGACTCATAACCCCTAATCATCATCAGAATAACCTGCAACATCACAAGTTACAGCCACAGTGGGTCAATACATTGGAATAGTATTGGCAAGTGATACCTTAGTAGAATATTAGCATCTAGATACTACATGAATTTGGCTAAGTGTAGCTTAGGCTTGCTTTTCTCAAAATAGGTTTTACCTATCAGTTGAAAACACTAAGTTTTTCTTTGACAAAACTTTCCCAAGGAATCACCAATAGAAATTGGTGAACCTTCACCCTTGTTCAACCACAAGTTTTAACTTAGAAAATTGGGATGAGGAGATTCTCGATAGCTTCCATGCATTGATTCTCAAGTTGTCCAATACCAGGGACATGGCTAAGTACTTAGATTTTCCATCTGCAGAGGTTGTGCACTTTCCCCACAAGACTTGATTTTCACCAAGACAGGACCTTTCAGAAGCCTTCCCTTAGACCAAATGGACGCGCTCCAAACCTATCATCCCACTACCACCAACTGTCCAAATGGCTAAGTTATTGCAACCTATATGATCCAGGCAGAGCCCATAATGCCATGTGGCTGCACTAGAAGCTTCTTAACATTTGGCATCTCAAATCCCTTTGTTCCTGGGTGGCTTTCCACAAGTGAGATACACAAGGTAAACCATATAAATGGGCCTTGTGTAACCACTTAACACAAACCATTCTTTCCATTCCACCCAGGTGTTTCATTCAATTAGTTGTTTTATTAAGCAAAAACACAAGTCAAAGACTTAGTAATATTTCACATAGCATTAATATATAATCCACGCTTGTTTGCTACTAGCTAGGCTAAGCATGGCAATAGTAAGTATCCTAACTTAGAGGAAATTCTAACAATTCTACAACTACTAGGATTTCCCAAGCATAGCATATAGATACTTAGCAAAAATATTCATGCAAGTCCTATACAAAATAATTCTAATGCATAGGTAAAAATATAGGGATATGAAGCACCACTTGCCTTGGTAGTTTGGGGAGTAGCAACAATCTTCACAACCACAATCACTATTAGCACCAAAATCTACACATAAAATAATGGCACCAATATCACATAACAAAATATACAAGCAAAAATATATGAATGCATGCAAATGCCATGTGATGATTTTTTTCTACACCAAACAAGACAAGTGTATAGTACTGAAACAAAAACAAGACCAAGATACTCAAAATAAACTTTATTTGATCTTTAAAACATTTTTCTAATAATTTCCATACTCAAATTAAGCCTACAAATGTCTCTGCAAAAATAACCATTTTTACAGAGGCAAAACATTAAAAACATTGCATAAAAAGATAGGATTCTTTCTCCTGATTCTAATGATATAAAATTTACAAAATTTGAACGTGTGGATCAAAAGTTATGAATTTTGCAAGTTTGAATCACTAATAGATCTAATTCAGATTTTTAAAACAAAGAACTAGCCACGCGTCATGTCCTGATTGGCCGATACCGATTCGGCTGGATCGAGCAACGAGAGCCACAGGATTTAAAGACGATAGATCTAGCATACCCCTTCGCGTAAGTGATTCTATTGCGTGCGTTGGATCTAGATCTGACGATTGCTGATCAAGCGACCAAAGATCGGCGGCGCTGGCGACGGTGGCGCGGCGGAGGCGCTCTGTCGGTGACGCTCCAGCTGCTACAGTGGGGGCTGGGGTCAACGGAGGGGCTTACCGAACTCGCAAGGTCGCTCTGATGATCAACCTCTTGCTGACGTGGACGGGGGCGTGCTGTGGAGGTCACTAGGGCTCGTCGGAGTAGCGGGCGGCGTCAGGTTCTTGCATTCAACGACGTTGCCGACGATGTGGACCGTCCTAACACAAACCGAAGGCGTCAGGGTGTGCACAACAAACTGGCGAACAAGATAGGGTCAAGCGGAAAGCAAGGGGCGGCCTGGTATTACCTAAATCGTTCACCGGAGTTAGGCGGCGGTTCTGCCGTTTGCTGAGGTGGTCGGGGATGGAGACCTGGGTCATGCGCGGGCAAAACAAAAGCATCAGGAGAAGCACAGAGACACGGCGAACTTGATAGCGTCAACAGAAGACGAAGGGCGCTCGGTACTCACCGGAATCAGACGTCAGATTTTGTCGGGACAGCGGGGAGGTTTGGTGAAATCCGAGCAGCCTGGTGGCGGAGCGAGTGAGTGGGGTGAGGGGAAATGGCCGTGGTGAAGAGGAGATTAAGTAGCCAGGAGCGGGGCGGGGATTACTCCCTGAATCAATGGGATTTAAGCGAATTAAAACCGCGGCGTCCCTGTGGCGAGGTAACGGCGGAGCGGCTCGGGCGCGCATTGATTGGGGACGATGCTGACGGGGCAAGGTGGGGCCGGGCTGTCAGTGGGTGGGTGCGCGCTGCTGCGGTGAGAAACAGAGAGAAAGGGGAAACCCCGGGTGGTCTGCTTTAGTTGCTGGGCCGAATGGGTAGCGCCTGGCCCAGTTCTGCTTTCTTATCCTTTTTCTTTTTCTAATTCTATTTTCAGGAAACCTTTTGAAATGAATTCAAATGTATTTGAATTCCAAATCTTTCTGGATTTTTATAAAGTGAAACCTGCCCATTTTTTAGTATAAAACCATGTTGTCTCACTGGACTAGCTTGGTTCCTTTGAAATTTTAAAATAAACAGTGCCTTAGCACAGATTTTATAAAGATATGAAAATGGTTTTAAAACCATAATTTGTTTTGGAAAATTTTGTCCAAGCTTTGGAAATCAACCAAACCAACTTATGAACAAACAAATCTTGGTTTGAAACAAATATTCTCTCACTATAGAGTAGCATTGGATCATTGCTTGTCTACATAAAATAATAAGCACTCAATGCTTCTGTTTTCTTGAAATGACTTAAAATGATCCCTAAATGATTATGCATGCATGGATGATATGAAATCTTTGAAAACATGATTTTAGGGATGTTACATGTAGGCTATGGGGATGGTAGGGATTGAATGAGTTCTATCATGTAATCCAATAATATTGTTAGGGCATGGTGCCTAGTATCTCTATTAGTGCTATTTGACTTTGTTGCAACTTGTTGTTCTTAATGCTTGTCACTAGGGCCCGAGTGCCATGATCTCAAATCTGAACATGTTATTGATTCATGATGATAGTATTGTTTGTGATCTTATCTGCAAGTTGTGTACACATATCATTGTCCGGAACCAAAGGCCCCGAAGTGACAGAAATTGGGACAGCCGGAGGGGATGGCTGTGATATGAGGATCACATGTGTTCATGGAGTGTTAATGCTTTGCTCCGGTACTCTATTAAAAGGAGTACTTTAATTGTCAGTAGATTTCCTTGAGGCCCCGCTGCAACGGGCTGGTAGGACAAAAGATGTTGTGCAAGTTCTCATTACGAGCATGTATGACTATGTATGGAACACATGCCTATGATTGTTTAGTACTTGGATGCTTTATCTTATTTATTTGCAATTGCCCTAGATCTTGAAGTTACATAAATAGTATCATCCATGCAACGCCTGTCCATCCATCCCTATGCCTACCGCACTCATATCCTACTGTTTGCTACTATTGTTACTACTGTTGCTGTTACTTTGCTATTGCTACTACAAAACTGTTGCTACTGATAAACTGCTATGAGCAAGACTATTTCTAGGTGCAGCTGAATTGACAACTCAGTTGTTAAGGCTTATAAGTATTCTTTTGCTCCCCTTGTGTCGAATCAATAGATTGGGTAATACTACCCTCGAAGACTGTTGCGATCTCCTATACTTGTGGGTCATCACAAGCCTCTCCATAAGTTTGGATAAACCCAAAATCTTTGATCACCTCATCAAAGCAGAGATTCCAACTCCGGGATTCTTGCTTCAGTCCATAGATGGATCGCTGAAGCTTGCATACCTTGTCAGCATCCTTAGGATTGACAAAACCCTTTGGTTGAATCATATACAACTCTTCTTCAATGTTGCCATTGAGGAACACAGTTTTGACACCCATTTTCCATATCTCATAGTCGAAATATGTAGCAATTGCTAACATAATCCTAACTGACTTTAGCATTGCTACGGGAGAGAATGTCTCATCGTATTCAACTCCTTGAATTTGTCAAAACCCTTTTGCGACAAGTCGAGATTTATAGACGGTTATGTTACCATCAGCATCAGTTTTCCTTTTGAAAATCCATTTATTCTCCACGGCCTTTCGGTCGTGAGGTAAGTCCACCAAGGTCCAAACCTGGTTTTCGTACATGGATTTCATCTCGGATTTCATGGCTTCTAGCCATTTGTTGGAATTCGGGATCATCACCGCTTCTTCATACGTCGCAGGGTCATCTATTTCATCTACCATGAAATTCATAATAGGATTTCCGTACAGTTCTAGAGCTGCACGTGTCTTGCTAGACCTGCGAGGTTTGGTAGTATTCTCTTTCGGAGCTTCATGATCGTTATCATTAGTTCCCTCTTCATTTGGTGAAGTCAACTCCGGAATAGCTTCCGGTGTTGTGCTACTCGCCATATTATGAAGAGAAGGTTCAACAACCTCTTTGAGTTCTACCTTCCGACTACGCACACCTTTCGCGAGAAACTCTTTCTCTAGAAAGGATCCATTCTTGGCAACGAAAACCTTGCCCTCAGATCTATGATAGAAGGAATACCCAATAGTTTCCTTAGGGTATCCTATGAAGACGTATTTTTCCGCTTTGGGTTCGAGTTTATCTGGCTGAAGTTTCTTCACATAAACATCGCATCCCCAAACTTTAAGAAATGACAGCTTTGGTTTGTTTCCAAACCACAATTCATATGGTGTATTTTCAACGGATTTAGATGGTGCCCGATTTAAAGTGAATGCAGTAGTTTCTAGTGCATAACCCCAAAATAAAAGTGGCAAGTCAGTCAGAGACATCCTAGATCGAACCATATCTAGTAAAGTAAGATTACGATGTTCCGACACACCATTTCACTGTGGTGTTCCGGCAGGTGTGAGTTGGAAAACTATTCCACACTCTTTCATATGTGTGCTAAACTCGTAACTTAGATACTGTAGCACCCCGGGTAAAGCCACTACTAGAAAATCGCATGTTGTTTATATTTTGTGCATCATCATGAAATCATGCATATATTTTGCATAAAAACTATTTTTGTAAAAGCCTAAGTTATTTTCTAATTAGCCCTCTCCTTTAATCTCAAACTAAAACCTCGGTTTGTTCAGATCTTTTATTTATCTAAAAAGTATTTACAAAAATGTTTTAAAAATAAATAAATAATAAAATGTTTTATTCGGGGAGGCTGTCCAACCGGTCAGGCCCAAAGGCCCAACCAAAGTCCACCTATAACCCAGAAAATAAAACCCTAAACCTACCCCAGACCTAACCCTAATCCCTAACCAGCCACCCACTCCCTCCATCCGCCGCCACCACACACACAACGCACACAGCACGCACACCACACACCCGCCCTCTCCCGTCAGAACCACCCAGCGGCCCGGCCCCACCTTGCTTCGTCCTTGCTCCCGCAATCCCCTAGGCCACCATCTCTCTCTCCTCGACGGGATTCCCAATCCCCATCGCGCCCCGCTCCCCTCGTCCTCACCTCCGCCGCCACCAGTGCGCCTCCCCCCAGCCGCGAGCACGCGCTGCCTGGAGCTCCTCCCCTCCCTTCCCGCTCGAACCAGCGTTGGATCCCCTCCTCGGCAAGCACCACCGGCCGTCGGCCCATCACTAGTGTCACCCTTCCCTCCGGCCCGAGCCGTCGCTGACCTCGGCACCATCCTCGACCGCCTTCCTCGGCGAGCGCCGCCGCCTGCTGCGAGCTCGGCCTTGCCGGGGGTCTCCTTCGCCCGTCAGCAGAACCTCGCCTTCAGGCCGCCATCTCGTCGCGCCGGCCTCCGCCCGCCACCACGGGAGCCTCCTGAGCCGGTTGTCGCGTCACCGCCCTCCGCTGCCCGGACCCCACGAGCCACCGCGCCCCTGCCCTGTCATCCGCGGCCATGGATGCCCTCGCAGAACCCGCGCCGCCCCCTGCTTCCCCTCTGGTTGCCTCTCCTTGGCCGCAACCAAGCCACCTCCACCACGTCATCCATCCTTCTGCCTCCCAGGATCTGCCGTCTCCTCTCTGCAGCTCTTCCCGGCTCCGTCGTCGTCTGACGTGGCCACCCTCCCGTTTCACTGCACCGCGGACGTCCTTGGGTACCTGTGTTTGCATCCTCGACTGCTGCTACGAGTGCGTTATCCGCCCTCGCGTCCTTGCAAGGTGGTCTTCCGCATGCTTTCCCTGTGAACCATCTTGTCTTGCAGGTACCGTTGTATCAGATGGCCTCGCTGTGTGTTTCTGTGTTTGTGAGAACACTGATCTATCTTGACGTTTGGTTCTATTCCAATTTTAGAAACTCACCGGCGATAAGATGTGATTCAGAAGTACAAAGTACTAAACCCGGGCCGAACCAAGTTCATCGACCACCGAAGACGAAACTCCAAGGTCTCCCTCATGCAACCCGGAGGCGATGCTCCCAGAATTCGAAGGCCCTAACCTTGGACCCGATCCCGAACCCGACGTCGTGCCAAGTTCTCCTTGCAGGAGTCCGAAGATCGTGAACCCCGTCGAGGCCCCGACGCCCCGATTCGAAGACCGATCCCGGAATCCAAAGACCGAACCCGAACCCCTCCAAGCCCCAATATCTTCGATCCGAGATGTGTGACCTTTTCTGAGCCCCTATTTTATAAATTGCGAACTATATAAACTGTTGCATATTTAATTGTCATACTCGCATGCATATTGGTGTGGTTTGGGGGCCTTATGCCGATTCACCATATAATTAAATATGGAGACCATATGCGGGCAAAATCTAGTCTTATATTGGTTCCATTTAAATTTGTGCATCGAATTGGTGATATAATTTTGCCTTGTTAAGACAACATTTAAATTGCGGGATATCTAAACAACATGAACCATCCAATAAATGGTCGGGACTCCGGTTTCGCTTAATATTGCCTAATTGAATCGCATCCTTGCCATGCCATACATCATACATGCATCATGCCCGATCTTTTGCCGTAGTATTAAATAGTGCATCCGGTGTTTCTGTTAGTGCCTTGTTTCTTCACGGATTAGGCCAATGAGTTGATGCGAGTGTCGACCCGATCTTCGGATGAATTTTCGGCAATGTGTTCAGGCGAGCATTCTCCCCCTTTCTACCTATCTTACTTTTATAGTCTTTATTTCCTCCTGTTGACCTATTGCTATCTGTGATGCGATGCTCTAGTTTTCATACCTGTGATATCCCTTGCAGCCCTATATTGCCTTGGACACATCCTATTACCTGTTGTTTGGTAGATAGTTGGACTTGCGTGTCATAGTCGCTTGCTCAAGTGCTGTTGCGTGTTGTCAAGTACCACAGTTGTTGTAGTAATGCCGCATGTTTAATGTTGGAGATGATCATGGATTTAATTACCGTATAATAACTAAAATTGAAAGTAGGTAAATGCAGAGGCATCGGTGGGTAATAGACAATATTTGGTTTTTAACCGCTCACTGGTGTCCCGTAGGACCCCGAGTTCTTGACACCTGTTCTGAGATCGAGCGCGCTAACCACAGGTGGGGTGTGTGGGCACCCCCATCGATTTAGTACCTGATTTCAAAGTACTGTACCGGGGGACACAAAGTAGTTTGGGACTTTATTACTATCCTGTACATATGCCATGCTTTACTGCTTTATTTACTATTGCGCGTGGAGCGCATGTACTGTTTTGGAACCCCGTGCCACGTTTTCGCGGTATCGACAAGCCCAGTCACATTTTCGGGTTCCCAGTCGTTTACAGCCGTCGTCACAAACCTTGGGTCCGTCTCGGAGACCGGCCGACTTCGTTACGGGTAGCTTAGTGGGGTGGCCCCCATGTGCTTGCTTTGGGTCTCGGAAACGTCGTGTCGGAAATCCCGTCGACATACCGTTGGGTGTATGTTTTGTGATCTTGTACCTACCTGATCTGACAACAAGGGTGTAGGTGCGTGTGGAAACTTTGGTGCACCCCTGCAGGGTTAAATCTTTTCGAGAAGCCGTGTCCGCGGTTATGGACGACTTGGAGCACAGTTCTCGATCATAGACAACTATAACTAAAGTTTACTGTTATAATTTGACTTGTATCTGATATGACTAGTAATCAGCTTCACTACAACGGAATGGCTAAATAAAAGTACCAACAACTGCTGGGTTTGGAATATCTCATGCTAATTGTATCTGACTAGTAAGTGTTGCAACTACAACGGAATGGTTAACTAAAAGTGCCCACTGCTCATTATATCAGGATGACTATCTATACCTGACTAGTAATTGCTGCAATGATAACTGAATAAATAAAACTGCCAACTGTGTGAGTTCCTCGGTTGACTTCCTCGTTTGGTCTCGAGGGGGAAATGCCAGGATGGGTATGCTTGGTGATAGTTTCAGGTTGGATCCGAATAGGTATTTCTTATCCCTATCTGATAGCCCCCAGTTGTATTGAGTCTCTATAGGTTGTTTAGTGCATGGTGCGCTGCCGCTTCAGTCCACCATACCGATGTAGGCGAGGACCGCCGAATTCTAGTCTCGCCGTGTACTGGCCTCAGTACTGACCGCTCTGTTTTTCCTTCGCCCTTTGTCGGCACCCCTTTTGTTAAGCAGGTTTTGAGATCGACGTCGTTAGCAGGGTTACCCTTCCGGCTTGGCCTGGGCAGGGTTATGGACGCCATTGGTTATTCTTCAGGGCTCTTAGCCCAATTTGCATCTTGTCCGTACTCGGACGCTGTATAATTTTAAAGGTGATTTGGATCTTTGTATTGTATATCCGTATTCTTTACTCTTTGAGTCATTGTTGTATATATCTGTTTTGTGGGTTCCATCGTGGACTATTGTGTAATGATATTACTTCGTTTTCCACCCGCACGCAAGTGCCTGGTGGGCACCTTTGAATCATTTCTATGCGGGTTTGGCGGGGATCGCTAAGACTTGCATAGGACCGATTCTGAGGGTGTTACGGAGTGGTATCAGAGCTCAGTAGTTACGATACCCCACTGGTCCAGCCTGTAGGATAACCTAGTTAACGGACGTCGTAGAGTGTCAAAACTATTTTGGAAAATTGATTGGATAGATCTGATTAGGTTTGCTTTTACTCCTTATCTTTCTGCTATTCTCCTCTTACCTCTACGTGTTTTGAATTTTCTCTCTTATCTTTTCTTCGAGTCCAGGAATTCTCGTGGTTGGGTTTCTGTCGTACCTTCAGGGTTTTGCTTCCATCCTCTTGTAACGGTGCTTCGACATTCGGTCTTCATGTTATCTGATGGATTTTTCATCTGTTTTATCTTTCAGTGGATCAAAAATCCACTAAAAAAAATTCTTTGTACCTTTCGGTGTTTTTCAACGCGACGACCTCATCTACATCAGATCAGATGAAGAGCCTACTTTAGCCTTTTGTTTCTGAATCTCGATTGGCAAGATCTTCAGTCTGAATTCTGTGAGTTGGTTACATAATCCTCCTATTCATGTGCAGAGTAATGCTTTGGGTGCGCGATGGACTGATCACCATCCGACTACCCTTATCATTCGCTCTTGTATATCGAATCGGTGGATTAAGCAATTCAACTCATTCTACAGAAGTTAGAGGTGTCCTTATCGTTTGATACCTTTACCTTCGTCCTTTGTTTATCCGGAGTATTCTTGCAATGAACATGAGCAACACCCCTTTGTTGGTGGTGTCGTCGAATTCAAGATGGAGAAAGAATCCTTGTTAGTGGTGTCGTAGAGATCTACACGAAGCAAGAAGATTCAGTTTATCGGCCTTCTTCCCGGTACCATGAAGCGGATCTCGAGGGCGATATCCTTAGTGGTGTCGAATTGTAGCACCCCGGGTAAAGCCACTACTAGAAAATCGCCTGTTGTTTATATTTTGTGCATCATCATGACATCATGCATATATTTTGCATAAAAACTATTTTTGTAAAAGCCTAAGTTATTTTCTAATTAGCCCTCTCCTTTAATCTCAAACTAAAACTTCGGTCTGTTCAGATCTTTTATTTATCTAAAAAGTATTTACAAAAATGTTTTAAAAATAAATAAATAATAAAATGTTTTATTCGGGGAGGCTGTCCAACCGGTCAGGCCCAAAGGCCCAACAAAAGTCCACCTATAACCCAGAAAATAAAACCCTAAACCTACCCCAGACCTAACCCTAATCCCTAACCAGCCACCCACTCCCTCCATCCGCCGCCACCACACACACAACGCACACAGCACGCACACCACACACCCGCCCTCTCCTGTCAGAACCACCCAGTGGCCCGGCCCCACCTTGCTTCGTCCTTGCTCCCGCAATCCCCTGGGCCACCATCTCTCTCTCCTCGACGGGATTCCCAATCCCCATCGCGCCCTGCTCCCCTCGTCCTCACCTCCGTCTCCACCAGTGCGCCTTCCTCCCAGCCGCGAGCACGCGCTGCCTGGAGCTCCTTCCCTCCCTTCCCGCTCAAACCGGCGTTGGATCCCCTCCTCGGCAAGCACCGTCGGCCGTCGGCCCATCACTAGCGTCGCCCTTCCCTCCGGCCCGAGCCGTCGCCGACCTCGGCACCATCCTCGACCGCCGTCCTCGGCGAGCGTCGCCGCCTGCTGCGAGCTCGGCCTTGCCGGGGGTCTCCTTCGCCCGTCAGCAGAACCTCGCCTCCAGGCCGCCATCTCGTCGCGCCGGCCTCCTCCCACCACCACGGGAGCCTCCTGAGCCGGTCTTCGCGTCACCGCCCTCCACTGCCCGGACCCCACGAGCCACCGCGCCCCTGCCCTGTCGTCCGCGGCCAGGGATGCCCTCACAGAACCCGCGCCGCCCCCTGCTTCTGTTGGAGATATGCCCAAGAGGCAATAATAAAGTGGTTATTATCATATCTTCACACTTATGATAAATGTTTACATACCATGCTATAATTGTATTAACCAGAAACATTAATACTTGTGTGATTTGTAAACTAAAATAAGAGTCCCTAGTAAAGCCTCTTGTTAAACTAGCTTGTTGGTTAATATATGATCATGGTTTCCTGATCATGAACATAGAGATGTTATTAACAACAGGATCATATCATTAGGAGAATGATGTGATGGACATACTCCTATAGATAAGCGTAGCATAAAAGATCAAGTCATTTCAATAGTTCAATTGCTATATGCTTTCTAATACATAGTAACCTAATTCCTTCGACCATGAGATCATGCATATCACCTTTACCGGATGGATGCTTTGATGACATCAAACACCACACCGTAACTGGGTGGCTATAAAGGTGGCATTGAGTGTTCGGAAAGTATTGGTTGAAACACATGGATCAAGAGTGGGATTTGTCCATCCATATGACGGATAGATATACTCTGGGCCCTCTCGGTGAAATGTCATCCAATTAGCTTGCAAGCATGTGACTGGCTCACAAGGGATCACATATCACGGGAACGAGAAAAGAGTACTTATCAGTAACGAGGTTGAACTAGGTATGCAGAGATACCGACGATCATAACCTCGGATAAGTAAACTATCGTGAGACAAAGGGAAATTGGTATCGTATGTAAGTGGTTCATTCGATCGCAAAGTAATCGTAGAAATATGTGGGAGCCATATGAATTTCCAGATTCCTCTATTGGTTATTGTTTGGAGAAGTGTCTCGATCATGTCCGCATAATTCACGAACCGTAGGGAGACACACTTAAGGATTCGACGTTGTTTAAGTAGTTATGGTATTATGAGAAAGAGACCGAATGTTGTTCGGAGTCTCGGATGGGATCCGGGATATCACGAGGTGATCCGGAATGGTCCGGAGAATAAGATTCATATAAGGAAAGTCCCGTTTCGGAGTTCGGGAATGATTTCGGTGTTTTCATCGGGAATGTTCTTGAAGGTTCCGGATTGTCCGGCACTCCGGGGGGGAGGGTACATGAGTGTGTCATTGAATGATTGCATCATGTACTAAGTGTTCTTGCTGTTCCAAAAACATGAAAGTCAAATTGCCAGTTTGAAAGTCAAACGGCTAAAACAGGAAACTGTGGGAAACAAGCAAGAGGAGTTGGAACCAACTTGGAGGAGGAGTCCCACTCCTCCAAGCCGGCGCCCAGCCCAAGGACGACTTGGGGAGGGACTCCCCTCCCCTGGCCGCGCCTCCCCACCCATAAAAGGAGGGGCAGGGCTCCCCTCCTAGAACACACAAGTTCCTATCTTCTACCTCCGGTTTAGAGCCGTTTTGGTTTAGAGCTTCTAATTGCTTTAGCCAGCGGTTTAGAGCCTTCTAATTGGTTTAGAGCCTTCTAATTGGTGTGTCTAATTACTAGACCACTAATAGCCTCTCTCATAAGCTCCACCATACTCGCACCGGCTTAAGGCGAAGCCCTGCGGGATTTCCCCTCTACTTCCGGTACCACGTCGTTGTGCTGCCGGAATCGCGAGGAGAGTGCTACAACCTCCGCTGCCTGCTGGAACAAGGGAGAGGAAGGTCTTCGTCGAATACCGAACGTGTGACCGACTGCGGGAGCGCTGCCGGAACGTGGCGCCGGAAGGATCGTCTACACGATCTTGAGATCGGAAAGAGTACGACTACATCACCCACGAGAATCTGCTCTCGTTAACCGCTTTGGAATCTTCGAGGGTAAGTTATTCCATCGACTCGTTGCTACAATCTAGTAGATAGATCTTGGCTTGTTTGTTTGTATGCGATAGAAAATTTTTGTTTTCCATGCTACGAACCCCTACAGTGGTATCAGAGCCGTGTCTATATGTAGATCTGTTGCACGAGTAGAACACAATGGTCATTGTGGGCATTGATGCTTTTATTGTTGATTGCTTCTTGTGTACTTTGCATCTTGCGGTATGTTGGGATGAAGCGGCCCGGGCTAACCTTACATGACATCGTTCATGAGACTTGCTCCACGCTTGACATGCAACTTGTATTGCATAAGTGGCTTTGCGGGTGCCTGTTTCTCCTAGCATAGTTAAGATCCAATTTACAACGGGTGATTAACAATACTAGTATCAATGTTGTGGTTCTTGTTCGTAAGTTAGAACGACACTTATTGAAAGCCCCAAACCATGTAAAATATGCAAAGAAAGTAGAGGCGTCTAACTTTGTTTTGCAGGGGTGTGCAGTGATGTGATATGGCCATGATTGTGATTATATATGATGTATGCAATGTTCCTTATTGTAAGTCGGCAACCGGCAGGAGCCATATGGTTGTCTTTAATTTCTGTTAAGACCCGCGTGTCTATTCAAAGTAGTTGTAATAGTTGAAGCCGGTGGACGACAACCATGGAGAAGCATCATTGACCTTGATGCAATGTCGGTGATGATGGAGATCATGTTCGTGCTAGAAGATGGAGATCGGAAGCACAAAGAAGAAAGGCCATATCATATCACATATTATGAATTGCATGTGATGTTAATCCTTTATGCATCTTGTATTGCTTAGTAGACGACGGTAGCATTATAAGATGATCCCTCATGCACATGAATTTCAAGTCATAAAGTGTTCACCCTTAGTTAGCACCGTTGCTAAAGCTTGTTGTTTCAAAGCACCACGTGATGATCGGTTGTGTTAGATTCTGCAAGTGTATACAACGTGAGCAAGCCAGATTTGCTCATGCGGAAACTAAGGTTTGATCTTGACGAGCCTAGCATGTACAGACATGGCCTCAGGAACACGGATTACCGAAAGGTAGAGCATGAGTCATATAGTAGATATGATGAACATGTTGATTGTTCGCCATTGAAGCTATATCAACTCTCGTGATGATCGGTTTTGATGTGGTGGATTTGGTTCGTGTAATCACTAAAACAATGTGAGGGATATTGTTTTGAGTGGGAGTTCACCTAGATTAATTTAATTATTAATTAGAACTCAATTAATCATAAACTAAATCAAAGTGAAATTGCATAGTTGTTGTAGTCATTGGCATCCGTTTACCACCTTGCGCTTAGTTATAATTGAGATGATAGAACTATAGAAATCTAGTTGGTTACTTTACGAACTGGTATCGTATTGTTTTGAAGTGTTAATCTAAAGTTTAAAAGTCCTATTGCAAACTTTCAGTAAGTTTTTGATTACTCCATGAAGTTTAATAGTTGCTATTAAATCAAGAGTAACAATTCCAATGTTAGTATATAAGTATCATGTTTGTCTCCATGATTCTTGATATTCAAAGGATTGTCTTAATATCAAGGTTATCTAGGATCTGAAAGAGTTGTTTCAGAAACCATGATGTGTGGAAGATATTGTGATATCTGAAACGAAGTTTTGGTTGCAACATGATAGAGTATAATATGGCAAAAGTCATGTTCTCATATATGATGAGAATTTGCAAAAGGTTGGAGACACTAGTTGTCCTAATCCTCCAAAAGGTTTTGGAGAGCAACATTATACTCACGATTCACCGTTACAAGCTAAAAGTAACTTAATCATGGATAAATCCATGATGAGGGTGAATATTTGATGTAGGTAAAATGTTTACTACAGCAAGAGATTACTAAAGAAAGGAATTTGAAAGAACACCAAACATTTGATAATGGTGATCTACTTCAAAGTGCAAGTCCAAAGACATCGGTATTTAACTATACACGCTTTGGACTATGTGTCATATGTATGACTCCACTATTGATGTTGATAGATTCTTTCAAATAGAAAAGGAAATACTGAAAGAGAATCTCATAAATATATGGCAGAAAAGAAAAGACTAGAATTGTTCAGTTTAAGTATATAGATGATATACATGTTATGGCTATATTCTTTGCTTATTAAACAATGTGGTTCTTAAGTATTTGATACTGAATTTGTTGGTGTGAATCGTCATACGAAACAACACAATTCATGAACTACAATGGCCTAAGTAACTAGCAAAAGAATATGTGATGATGTTCATCGAGAACAAATAAAAGGTTATTGTGTTGCTCGTTAAACATCAAAGCTTGCCTTCAAAGATTTGTTTTATCAGGTATTATGAGAACAAAAGGGTTGTTCAAATAATTGCCGTAATCCATAAAAATATGGATGATTCACAAATCTTGTTGGAGAAATCACATCCATAAAACTAGTGCTAAAAATGTTGAAAGACAAATTGATTGAAAGATCACTTAGGAAGTGACATCGCCGTTTAAATTATATTGGAAAGAAAACATGAAGAAACTCCATGTGGATGGAATTTTGGAGTCTTTTGATTTTGATCAAATGACGCTTGTGAAACTTTCCTAGAGATAATTAAAACTTCGTTCATAGGCCAAAAGGGAACGAAAGACTAGCTTATTGGAATTTGTACATATTGTTGTACGAAGTCCATTATGTGTAGTCAAGAGCGATGGATTTCAACTTCATATGCTTTCTCCGAAAATTTAAGTGAATATATGAATATTTACTTGATAAGGATGAAGTATGAAACATTTGAAAAGTTCAAAGACTTTCAAGATGAAGTGCAAAATCATTGTAACAAGAATATAAACAGTTTATGATAAAGATCATAAAGGAAGATATTTGAGTTACAGAGTTTAGCATAATACCTAAGATTTAAGGAATCGTTCCGTGGATTTGCATTTCCCGAAACACCATAAGAGTATGGAGCGTTCGAGATATGTAATTAAACCTTGTTTGACATGGTAAGATCGAAGGTGTAATTCATAAAACTGCCATTATATTTTAAAGATTAAAAGCTTTAGAGATTACCGTTTTTCCACTGAAAAGAGCTCCATCATAATCCGTTGAAATGACACCATATAAAGTTATGGTTTGGGATAAAACCCAAGTTGTCCTTTCTTAAACATTGGTATGCTATGCATAAGAAAGATGTGTGCAACCAAAGTCGGATGAACCTGTCTTTGTATAACTGTTAAAGTATTCCTCCATAAACACCGGAGACAAAAGTGTTTGTTGCTTAGAACGTTAAGTTTCTTTGAGAAGGAATTTTTCGTGAAAAGTTAAGTGGGAGGACAATAGAACTTTGATAAGGTTAAAAGAACCTTAGCTATATGTGCAATGTTGCACAGCGCCGAAAAGTGTTCCGGAGGCAGCAACAAAGCTCATGGCTCACATACCTCAAAGGTTGTGGTCGCGGAGATCTAAGTTCCTATTGAAACAAGTAGATCGGGTAAACAATCAAACACCAAGATTTGAGGGTTGAATCATTATTTGAGAATAATGAACCGACTACATGCAAAGAAGCGATGATGGGCCCTGACTCCGTCAAATGGCTTGAAGCCATAAAATCCGTGATAGTTCCATACACGAGAAATCAAGTTTTGAACTTGAAGGACCCTCGAGAAAGGTGTAAGACCTTACAGTTGTGTTTGGATCTATAAAGAAATAGACATGGATGTTTTACATCTATGAAATAGTCGACATGTTGGGAAAGAGTTCACAAAATGTTCAAAGGTTGACTATGACAAGATTTGATCTTTCATAGTGATATTTAGTCTAGACGGATTAATGTAGCAACCACTACATATAATTTGTTATATGGTAGTTGAATAAACAAAACAAGTTCTTCTAATAGAATCGTTACCTAGGACATGTGCATAACACGGTCCATAAGGTTTTGTTAATTCAAAAGGATGCTAAAAGTATATGCAAACTTCAATGGTTAAAGTGAGCATCGCGGAGTTGGAATCTTCACTGTGATGAAACTGTTAAAGGAGTTTAAAAGTTCATCAGAGACGATGGAGATGCTTGCATTTGCAAGAAATTAAGTGGGAGCGCTAAGACATGTTTCTAATACATTATGTGGAAGACATATTGTTGATTGGAAATAATGTATCTTTTATTAACACATATTAAGAATTTCATCCCGATGAAATACTTAGGCAAAACCCAAATATTTGGCATCAATAGACGCTAATATGGTTGTGCCAGAAGTACATAAACAAGATATTGAATGAGTTCAATATAGAAACTACAAGAGAGGTTCTTGTCGCACAGATAGGATTGAATGAGTTCAATGTTGATGATATATTCAAGTGTATTGACATTTGGTAAAGTGAAACAAATAATCAAGTATAGATTGATACTTGATGTATGAAATCACAAAGAGTATTTATATCAATCATACTGTGATATGTACAAATCCAGATATGTCCTATGCTCTAAATGTTGTGAGCATATACCAGAATGATTCGTAAGATGATCATTGGACAATAGTAAGGATATTCTTATGATCTTTTGGAAGAACTAAGAGTATAATATTTGTAGAAGTGACAAATAGATGGTTAGTTCATTGTGAAAGTACTACATTGATACTGGCTTTGTCACAAAGTACAAATTAAGTTTATCTCAATCTAAACTAAGGGTGGCACAATATAATGGAAAGTGAGTTCCATAATGGATTTGGATGAGTTCCAAAGTTAAGACATTGTGACAGATACTACAACAAAAGGCTAAGTATATGACTGCTATTATAGCAGCAAAAAGAGGGCATTTGTGTCAAGTAGTTTGTTATCAAACTAGGTATAGTTCACAGTGGGATAATACTATGAAGATATATTGTGCGACAATATTATCAACATGTTTTAACCCCAAAGAGCTAAAGGTCACACCGAAAGACCAAATTTATACAAAGCCATCTCATTAGAGAATGAGTGATGCGTAGAGACGCAAAGACATGCAATTACACACGGACCTGGAAGTGTCAGATCCGGAGATCAGTTGACCACTAGAAATCGTGTACATACAACACCGGAAAGCCATAGGTGTTGAATACACAAAGATTTGAAACTAGATTATTGACTCTAGTGCAAGTGGGAGACTGTTGGAGATATGCCCAAGAGGCAATAATAAAGTGGTTATTATCATATCTTCACACTTATGATAAATGTTTACATACCATGCTATAATTGTATTAACCGGAAACATTAATACTTGTGTGATTTGTAAACTAAAATAAGAGTCCCTAGTAAAGCCTCTTGTTAAACTAGCTTGTTGGTTAATATATGATCATGGTTTCCTGATCATGAACATAGAGATGTTATTAACAACAGGATCATATCATTAGGAGAATGATGTGATGGACATACTCCTATAGATAAGCGTAGCATAAAAGATCAAGTCATTTCAATAGTTCAATTGCTATATGCTTTCTAATACATAGTAACCTAATTCCTTCGACCATGAGATCATGCATATCACCTTTACCGGATGGATGCTTTGATGACATCAAACACCACACCGTAACTGGGTGGCTATAAAGGTGGCATTGAGTGTTCGGAAAGTATTGGTTGAAACACATGGATCAAGAGTGGGATTTGTCCATCCATATGACGGATAGATATACTCTGGGCCCTCTCGGTGAAATGTCATCCAATTAGCTTGCAAGCATGTGACTGGCTCACAAGGGATCACATATCACGGGAACGAGAAAAGAGTACTTATCAGTAACGAGGTTGAACTAGGTATGCAGAGATACCGACGATCATAACCTCGGATAAGTAAACTATCGTGAGACAAAGGGAAATTGGTATCGTATGTAAGTGGTTCATTCGATCGCAAAGTAATCGTAGAAATATGTGGGAGCCATATGAATTTCCAGATTCCTCTATTGGTTATTGTTTGGAGAAGTGTCTCGATCATGTCCGCATAATTCACGAACCGTAGGGAGACACACTTAAGGATTCGACGTTGTTTAAGTAGTTATGGTATTATGAGAAAGAGACCGAATGTTGTTCGGAGTCTCGGATGGGATCCGGGATATCACGAGGTGATCCGGAATGGTCCGGAGAATAAGATTCATATAAGGAAAGTCCCGTTTCGGAGTTCGGGAATGATTCCGGTGTTTTCATCGGGAATGTTCTAGAAGGTTCCGGATTGTCCGGCACTCCGGGGGGGAGGGTACATGAGTGTGTCATTGAATGATTGCATCATGTACTAAGTGTTCTTGCTGTTCCAAAAACATGAAAGTCAAATTGCCAGTTTGAAAGTCAAACGGCTAAAACAGGAAACTGTGGGAAACAGGAAACTGTGGGAAACAAGCAAGAGGAGTTGGAACCAACTTGGAGGAGGAGTCCCACTCCTCCAAGCCGGCGCCCAGCCCAAGGCCGACTTGGGGAGGGACTCCCCTCCCCTGGCCGCGCCTCCCCACCCATAAAAGTAGGGGCAGGGCTCCCCTCCTAGAACACACAAGTTCCTATCTTCTACCTCCGGTTTAGAGCCATTTTGGTTTAGAGCTTCTAATTGCTTTAGCCAGCGGTTTAGAGCCTTCTAATTGGTTTAGAGCCTTCTAATTGGTGTGTCTAATTACTAGACCACTAATAGCCTCTCTCATAAGCTCCACCATACTCGCACCGGCTTAAGGCGAAGCCCTGCGGGATTTCCCCTCTACTTCCGGTACCACGCCGTTGTGCTGCCGGAATCGCGAGGAGAGTGCTACAACCTCCGCTGCCTGCTGGAACAAGGGAGAGGAAGGTCTTCGTCGAATACCGAACGTGTGACCGACTGCGGGAGCGCTGCCGGAACGTGGCGCCGGAAGGATCGTCTACACGATCTTGAGATCGGAAAGAGTACGACTACATCACCCACGAGAATCTGCTCTCGTTAACCGCTTTGGAATCTTCGAGGGTAAGTTATTCCATCGACTCGTTGCTACAATCTAGTAGATAGATCTTGGCTTGTTTGTTTGTATGCGATAGAAAATTTTTGTTTTCCATGCTACGAACCCCTACAGCTTCCCCTCTGGTTGCCTCTCCTTGGCCGCAACCAAGCCACCTCCACCGCGGCATCTATCCTTCTGCCTCCCAGGAGCTGCCGTCTTCTCTCTGCAGCGCTTCCCGGCTCCGTCATCGACTGAAGTGGCCACCCTCTCGTTTCACTGCGCCGCGGACGTCCTTGGGTACCTGTGTTTGCATCCTCAACTACTTCTACGAGTGCGTTATCCGCCCTCGCGTCCTTGCAAGGTGGTCTTCCGCATGCTTTCCCTGTGAACCATCTTGTCTTGCAGGTACCGTTGTATCAGATGGCCTCGCTGTGTGTTTCTGTGTTTGTGAGAACACTGATCTATCTTGACGTTTGGTTCTATTCCAATTCTAGAAACTCACCGGCGATAAGATGTGATTCAGAAGTACAAAGTACTAAACCCGGGCCGAACCAAGTTCATCGACCACCGAAGACGAAACTCCAAGGTCTCCCTCATGCAACCCAGAGGCGATGCTCCCGGAATTCGAAGGCCCTAACCTTGGACCCGATCCCGAACCCGACGTCGTGCCAAGTTCTCCTTCCAGGAGTCCGAAGATCGTGAACCCCGTCGAGGACCCGATGCCCCGATTCGAAGACCGATCCCGGAATCCGAAGACCGAACCCGAACCCCTCCGAGCCCCAAGATCTTTGATCCGAGATGTGTGACCTTTTCCGAGCCCCTATTTTATAAATTGCCAACTATATAAACTGTTGCATATTTAATTGTCATACTCGCATGCATATTGGTGTGGTTTGGGGGCCTTATGCCGATTCACCATATAATTAAATATGGAGACCATATGCGGGCAAAATATAGTCTTATATTGGTTCCATTTAAATTTGTGCATCGAATTGGTGATATAATTTTGCCTTGTTAAGACAACATTTAAATTGCGGGATATCTAAACAACATGAACCATCCAATAAATGGTCGGGACTCCAGTTTCGCTTAATATTGCCTAATTGAATCGCATCCTTGCCATGCCATATATCATACATGCATCATGCCCGATCTTTTGTCGTAGTATTAAATAGTGCATCCGGTGTTTCGGCTAGTGCCTTGCTTCTTCACGGATTAGGCCGATGAGTTGATGCGAGTGTCGACCCGATCTTCGGATGAATCTTCGGCAATGTGTCCAGGCGAGCATTCTCCCCCTTTCTACCTATCTTACTTTTATAGTCTTTATTTCCTCCTGTTGACGTATTGCTATCTGTGATGCGATGCTCTAGTTTTCGTACCCGTGATATCCCTTGCAGCCCTATATTGCCTTGGACACATCCTATTACCTGTTGTTTGGTAGATAGTTGGACTTGCGTGTCGTAGTCGCTTGCTCAAGTGTTGTTGCGTGTTGTCAAGTACCACAGTTGTTGGAGTAATGCCGCATGTTTAATGTTGGAGATGATCATGGATTTAATTACCATATAATAACTAAAATTGAAAGTAGGTAAATGCAGAGGCACCGGTGGGTAATAGACAATATTTGGTTTTTAACCGCTCACTGGTGTCCCGCAGGACCCCGAGTTCTTGACACCTGTTCCTAGATCGAGCGCGCTAACCACAGGTGGGGTGTGTGGGCACCCCTATCGATTTAGTACCTGATTTCAAAGTACTGTACCGGGGGCCACAAAGTAGTTTGGGACTTTATTACTATCATGTACTTATGCCATGCTTTACTGCTTTATTTACTATTGCGCGTGGAGCGCCTATACTGTTTTGGAACCCCGTGCCATGTTTTCGCGGTATTGACAAGCCCAGTCACATTTTCGGGTTCCCAGTCGTTTACAGCCGTCGTCACAAACCCTGGGTCCGTCTCGGAGACCGACCGACTTTTTACGGGTAGCTTAGTGGGGTGGCCCCCATGTGCTTGCTTTGGGTCTGGGAAACGTCGTGTCCGAAACCCCGTCGACATATCGTTGGGTGTATGTTTTGTGATCTTGTACCTACCTGATCTGACAACAAGGGTGTAGGTGCGTGTGGAAACTTTGGTGCACCCCTGCAGGGTTAAATCTTTTCGAGAAACCGTGTCCGCGGTTATGGACGACTTGAAGCACAGTTCTCGATCATAGACAACTATAACTAAAGTTTACTGTTATAATTTGACTTGTATCCGATATGACTAGTAATCAGCTTCACTACAACGGAATGGCTAAATAAAAGTACCAACAACTGCTGGGTTTGGAATATCTCATGCTAATTTTATCTGACTAGTAAGTGTTGCAACTACAATGGAATGGTTAACTAAAAGTGCCCACTGCTCATTATATCAGGATGACTATCTATACCTGACTAGTAATTGCTGCAACGATAACTGTATAAATAAAACTGCCAACTGTGTGAGTTCCTCGGTTGACTTCCTCGTTTGGTCTCGAGGGGGAAATGCCAGGATGGGTATGCTTGGTGATAGTTTCAGGTTGGATCCGAATAGGTATTTCTTATCCCTATCTGATAGCCGCCAGTTGTATTGAGTCTCTATAGGTTGTTTAGTGCATGCTGCGCTGCCGCTTCAGTCCACCATACCGATGTAGCGAGGACCGCCGAATTCTATTCTCGCCGTGTACTGGCCTCAGTACTGACCGCGCTCTTTTTCTTTCGCCCTTTGTCGGCACCCCTTTTGTTAAGCAGGTTTTGAGATCGACGTCTTTAGCAGGGTTACCCTTTCGTCTTGGCCTGGGCAGGGTTATGGACGCCATTGGTTATTCTTCAGGGCTCTTAGCCCAATTTGCATCTTGTCCGTACTCGGACGCTGTATCATTTTAAAGGTGATTTGGATCTTTGTATTGCATATCCGTATTCTTGACTCTTTGAGTCATTGTTGTATATATCTGTTTTGTGGGTTCCATCATGGACTATTGTGTAATGATATTACTTCGTTTTCCACCCGCACGCAAGTGCCTGGTGGGCACCTTTGAATCGTTTTTATGCGGGTTTGGCGGGGATTGCTAAGACTTGCATAGGACCGATTCTGAGGGTGTTACAGATACTCACCTCCACGATCAGACCATAGAAATTTGATCTTTCTATTATGATGATTTTCCACTTAATTCTGAAATTCCTTGAACTTTTCAAAGGTTCCAGACTTGTGTTTCATCAAGTAGATATAACCGTATCTACTCAAATTATCCATGAAAGTAACAAAATAACGATATCCACCTCGCGCCGACACACTCATTGGACCACACACATCAGAGTGTATGATTTCCAATAAATCTGTTGCCCGTTAACCGGAAAACGGTGTTCTAGTCATCTTGCCCATAAGGCATGGCTCACATGTATCAAATGATTCAAAATCAAGTGATTCCAAAAGTCCATATGAATGGAGCTTCTTCATGCTTTTAACGCCAATATGACCTAGATGGCAGTGCCACATACATGTGGATATATCATCATTAAGTTTAATCCTTTTAGCATCAACACTATGAATATGTGTAACACTATTATCGAGATCCAACAGAAATAAACCATTCATCATAGGTGCATGACCATAAAAGATATCATTCATATAAATCGAACAACCATTGTTTTCGGATTTAAATGAATAACCACTACGCATCAAACATGATCCGGATACAATGTTAATGCTCAGCGCAAGCACCAAATAACAATTATTTAGGTTTATAACTAATCCCGATAGTAAGTGGAGAGGTAGCGTTCCGACGGCGATCACATCAACACTTGGTCCATTGCCGACATGCATCTTGACCTCACCCCTTGCTAGCGGCCGCTTGTTCCGCAACCCCTGATTCGAGTTAAATATATTAGCAACTGATCCGGTATCAAATACCTAGGTGCTACTGTGAGTACTAGTCAAGTACACATCAATAACATGTATATCAAATATACCTTTTTTTGCCTTGCCGGCCTTCTTGTCTGCCAAATACTTAGGGCAGTTGCACTTCCAATGGCCAGTCCCCTTGCAATAATAGCACTCGGTATCAGACTTAGGGCCAAATCGAGATTTCCTTTTAGGTACGGCAACCAATTTTCCACCCTTCTTTCCCTTATGTTTACCCTTCTTGTCTTTATTGAAACCGGTGGTCTTATTGATCATCAACACTTGATGTTATTTCTTGATCTCCACCTCTGCAGTCTTAAGCATTGATAGAATTTCGAGAAGAGACTTCTTCAATCCCTGCATGTTATAGTTCATCATGAAGCTCTTGTAGCTAGGTGGCAGAGATTGGAGAACACGATGTATGCCTAAGTCAAGGGGTAGCGATATTTCCAAGGACACAAGCTTATCGGCGTACCCAGAAATTTTGAGTACGTGCTCACTAACGGAAATGTTCTCTTCCATCATGTAGCTAAAGAACTTTTCTGAAGCATTATAACTCTCTACAGCAGCATGGGTGTCGAAAATCATTTTCAACTCTCCCATTGTATCAAAGTCATTGCCGTTTTCGAAACGCTTTCAAAGTTCTGGATCTAGCCCATACATTATGCCGCAATGAACTAAGTTGTGGTCCTCCTGACGAGTCAAATAGACGTTCTTTTCCTCGCCAGGGGCATCATCAAGTGGTGGGGGGCCTAGCGGCGCTTCTAGCACATATTTCTTTTGTGCGGCACAGAGGAGAATCCTCAAATTCATGGCCAAGTCGGTAAAGTTGCTACCATTCATTGCAAGTTTCTCTTTCTCCATGAACACATTCAAATTAAAAGAAGGTGGTGCCATCTACAATAAAATTTGTAAATTTTATACTAAGTTAATGCTAGATCAAGTTCAACTAATCTAAATTAAGAATGAACTCCCACTCAAAACGACATCCCTTGTGCCTTTTTGGTGATTACATGAACCAAATCCACTACACCAAGTCCGATCATCACGTGACTCGGTGTAGCTTCAAAGGCGAGCATCTATATGGGAATAATATCTACATATGACTCATGCTTAACCTTTCGGTCCGTGTTCTGAGGCCATGTGTGTACATGTTAGGCTCGCCAAGTAAGAACCTTAGTATTCAAGTGTGTAAAACTGTATTACACCTCAAATATGATCGTGGATTCAAAAACACCCGATCATCACATGATGTCTTGAAGCGGTGAAACATAATCGGTGCATACTTAAGGGAGAACATATTTTTATCTTGATATCTAAATGAGGGATCATCTTATTATGCTAATAAAACGCGAAACAAGTAATATAAGATGCAATAAACATCATATTTGTGGTTCTTGTACTTCATCATCATCATGTGCATCGTGGTATGATATCTATCATTCCTTTGTGTGTAAGGCCAATGTCTATGGAACTTACACGTTAGGTGTGTTGTAAAAGTATCCATTATACATTTACTTACAACATTACCATATCATGACATTAGCCCATCAACAATCTAAACTAGATGATTCTAATTTATCCATTGCAAGTTTTACGTGGCTTAGGGCTTTCGAAGATAGAACCGTTCTTACCTACGAACATGGAACCACAATGAGGATAACAAAATAATTAACAACTCGTTGTAAATTAGATATTGACTATAGTAGGAGAGATAGACACCCGCTAGCCACTTATGCAAAACTAGTTGCATGTCAAGCGTGGAACAGGTCTCATGTGCGAGGACATGTAAAGTTTGTCCGAGCCGCTTCATCCCACTATGCCACCAATATCCAAAGTACAACCAAGAAGCAATAACATGGTCATCATCGCCCACGTACTCAAATGTGTACTACCCGTGCAAAGCATCTATGCATAGATCCGGCTCTGATGCCACTATAGGGTTCTCAGCATAGAAAACAAAACATTTCCTTTGATGGGAACAACTATGTACCAAGATCTATGTACTAGATACAAGAAGCGGGTGTATATACATCCATAGAGAACACACCCTTGTAGACCGACAAAGTTTAACGAGGTTGTACTCGTGGATGATGTAGACGGACGCTTGCCAATCTTAAGATCGAGAAGAAGTCCAGCGCCGTAAATTAGCAGCGCATCCTTGCTCGCACACCACCGAGCAACCTCTGCCTCCTCGCTCTAGTGATGCAGCGGAAGCAACAACTCTTTTTTACTGAAAAGCCACCAGAAACTTGTATCTCGCTAGTCTAAGACCATGGGGGATAAACTAGAGGGAGAGAGAGATCCTTCACGAGGAGTTGTGAGTATGAGAGAGGGAGAGGGGGTCCTTTTATAGGAGGAGGGGGCAGCCCCTCCCCATGGCCGGCGCACCATGGAGGGTGCCCCCTCCCCTCCTTCATTCATGTGGAGGGAGCTCCACTCACATAAAGATGACCCCTCACTTTGTTGGAATTATGCCCTAGAGGCAATAATAAAGATGTTATTATTATAATTCTTGTTCATGATAAAGTTTATATTCCATGATAGAATTGTATTAAGCGGAAAATTTGATACTTGTGTGGTTTATGAACAACACTGTGTCCCTAGTATGCCTCTATGGACTAGCTGATTGATTAATTATGGTTAAGGTTTCCTAACCATAGACATGAGTTATCGATTAATAATGAGATCATGTCATTGGGAGAATGATATGATGGATAGACCCAAATCAAGCAGAGCAATTAGATCGTGTCATCGTGTTCATCTTTGCGAAGCTTTTTCTTATGTCAAATATTGTGTTCCTTAGACCATGAGATAATGCAACTCCCTGGTATCGGAAGAAAGCTTTGAGGTCATCAAACGTCATCCTATGAGAGGGTGATCATAAAGGTGTCTCTCAGGTGATCGGAAAGTACTTGTTGGGTTGTATGTATCGAGATGGAATTTGTCCCTCCCGAGTCGAAGAGATATACTTCGGGCCCACTCAGTAATTGATATCAACACCGCTTGCAAGCACGTGGTTAAGGAGTTAATCACAAAGTGATATCGGATTACGGAACGAGTAAAGTACTTGCTGTGAACGAGATTGAACTAGGTATGCCGATACCAACGATCGAATCTCGGGCAAGTAAAATATCGCGTGACGAAGGGAATATATATATGGGATTAATTGAATCCTGGCATCGTGGTTCATCCGATATGATCATCGATGAATATGTGGGAGTCAATATGGGTTTCCAGATCCCGCTGTTGATTATTGATAGAAGATCATGTCTGCATATTCTCGAACCCGTAGGGTCACACACTTAACGTGCTTCGACGCTAGGATAGACTGGATAATTGGTTTATGAGTTTTTGTTCGGAGTCTCGGATGAGATCCAGGACATCACGAGAGGTTCCGGAATGGTCCGGAGAATAAGATTCATATAAAGAAAAGAAGTTTTTGGATTTTGGAATTGTTTCGGAATGTTCGGTATTGTACCGGAAGGTTCTAGAAGCTTCCGGAGTGGGACCAACGTGGCCCCACTTGTCGGAAGGGGGCGTGGGCCTACGAGGGAGTGCCCTGGCTGCATTGGGCCAGGGGCACAAGGCCCCATAGGCCCAGCCAGCCAAAACCCTAGGGGGCCTTCTAGAAGGGGGGGAAGACTTGCCCCCCACTCCACCCTTGTGGCCGCCGGCCTAGGGCTTGGAGGAGGGGGCAAGGGGGCCGGACAGCCCCCTATATAAGGTGGGTAGGGGGCGCAGCATCCCCTCACCCCAAAACCCTAGCCGCCAACTGCTGCCCTACCTCTCTCTCTCTCTCTCCCGACTGCGTGTATGCGAAGCCCTGCCGCAGAAACTCTCCACCATTGCACCACGCCGTCGTGCTGTAGATCCAATCTATCTCTCCACCCCACTTGCTGGACCGAGGAAGGAGGAGACGTCTTGGTGCCGTACGTGTGCATCTCTCGGAGGCGTCTCCACTTGCAGCATTGGATCGGATCGGATCGCGAGGAGGAGAAGGCTAGTACGACTGCATCAACCACGTTCTGTTGAACGTTCCGCTATGTGATTTCTTCAAGGGTATGAAGATCTCATCTATCCCTCTCGTTGATTGCATCTCCTAGATTAGATCTTGGCTTTCCCGTTCGCATCCGTAGAAATTTTTTGATTTACTATGCTGCGAATCCCCTTCAGTGGTATCAGAGCTAGATCTATGCGTAGATGTGTTTCACGAGTAGAACGCAACATGCTTGTTACGGGCGTTGATGTTTTCTATTGCAAGCCTCTTGTTGTGTACTTCTTATGACGCGGGATAGTGAGATCGAAGCAGTCCAGGCCAACTTTACGCGACCTCGTTCGCGAGACCGGCTCCCCACTTGACGTGTGTGGCATCCCGCAAAACCACTACTAGAAAATCGCGTTGTTTTTGTGCATTGCATCATCATGACCGCATGCTCATGTCATCATGCCACATTGCATTTGAGAATCGTCATCATCTTGCATCTGTTCGCATAAAACTATTTTTGAAAAAAAACCTAATTTTTTTTCTAAACGCCCCATCTTTATTCAAACGCAAAACCCGGGTCCCCGGATTATTTTGTTCTGTCCGCTATCGGGTTGTAAAAGCCCCGTGTTAAACAAATAAAATGTTAAATTATTTTAGTGGGGGCAGTCGAACGGGCCGACTCGACCCGAACGACCACCCCCCAGGATTTAAAACGGTCCAACCTAGACCCTTTTCTACCCCAACCTAACCTACCCAACCCTCTGGCCACCTCACCCCCACCTATCCCAGGCCGCCACGTCACCCTGCCTCTCCCTCCTAACCAATCCCCTTATGCCACCTCTGCCCACTCCCTCACCTCTCTCTCTATCCCTTCCCCCACTCAACGCCACACCACACACGCAGCAACACACTCAACCACCCACACACACCGCCTGACCCCCTACCCTCTCTCTTCCTCCCCCTGGCCGCGGGCCCGCAGCAGCCCCACCCGCCTGGCCACTCCCCACGCTCCCTCTCCCAGCCTGGCCCACCCCGACCCGGTCCCACCTCCCCACCTCCCGTTCCTCTCTTCGTTCCCATCCTCTCCCTCCCTCCTCTCCCGCTGCACGCCATCGGTCCCCCTCCAACCTCCTCCCGCCCGCTCCCTCCGGCGCCACCGGCGACCGTCCCCTCCGCCGCCCGGAGCCCTCTTCGCCCCCGCCGCTCGTGCTCGTCCCTCTGCCGCTTCCTCCCCGCGCTCACCTGCCCCGCCTTCTACCACCCCCGTTCAGCCGCCGCCGCCGGCCCGAGCTCCGCCACCCTCGGCCGCGCCCCTCCGCCCAGACCTCCTCCTCGGCGCCCTCCGGCCGCCCCGCACCCGCCTCTTCCCCCGACGCTCGCTCGCCGGCTCCTCCCCGGCGTCGCCTTCCCCACCGTGCCGTTCCCCGTGCTTCGGCCGCGAGCTCCGCCCAACCTCGCCGCCAACCTCCGCTTCGGCCTCGCGCCGGCCGCGCCGCCCCTGGCCCCCTCGGCGCCCTCTGCCTCGCCGGAGTCGACCTCACCCCTGCCGGCGTTCCCCTCACCGCGCCCCTCGCCTGACCGTCCCCGGCCGCCCGCCCGAGGCGCCGCCGCTCGCCATGGCTGCTTCACCGTCACGACGCCTTCGTCCGTCTCGGCTCCGACCAGCTCGCCAGCAGCCTCGCGCTATCCAAGTCCAAGTTTGTCATCGATGCCCAGACGGTCGGCACGACCTCGACCCCGGAATTAAAGAGCAGACCTGAAGGCGATACCCGGACCCCTCAGATGTCAAGTGCGCCTTTCCGTTCGCCATGTACTCCATCACGGACTTGTTGGCCGAGCCTCGGGCCTTCGACATGGAATCGCCAAGATCCGCCGGCGCCAAACCCTAAGACCGACTTCGGCACCCGAGAACTCTGACAAGGACGCCGGGCTCGTCGGAATCCCAGACGCCAAGATCTCCTTCCTAGATGCGGATCCGATGCCCCGTTCACGGAGCCCGAAGACCGATACCGCCGAACCCGAAGACGCCAAGGTCGCCGACGCAGCATGCCAAGTACTTCACCCCAGAGGAGACAAGTACTACTTCCCGGTACGCGGACCGACAAGATCTTCGCGACGATAAGAACGACACCGACCCGGAAGAACCCGATGCGCCCCGACGCCGAACCAAGTCCTGCTTCCCGGTTGCGCCAAGACCTACCCCCGTTATTCGAGACCGAGCCCATCGAACCCCGAACCCCAGATCCGGACCCTGAGACCGACCCCGAAGCCCGGACCAAGACCGTCGAGAGCCCTAATGTGTGACCCTTTTCTCGAGCCCCTATTTTATAAATGCTTAAAATAAACTTGTTGCATATTAAATTGTCATACTCGCATGCATATTGGTGTGGTTTGGGGGCCTTATGCCGATTCACCTCATAAATAATATGGGGCCCATATGCGGGCAAATCTAGTCTCATATCGACCTCATTTAAATTTGTGTAGCGAACCGGTGCTATTATCTTGCCTTGTTAAGACAACATTTAATTTGCGGGGTATCTAAACAACATGAACCGTTTAATTAAATGTCGGGACCCCGGTTCCACTTAATATGACCTAATTGCATCGCACCTTTGCCATGTCATACATCATACATGCATCATGCCCGATCTTTTGCCATAGTATTAAATATTGCATCCGGTGTTTCTTCTAGTGTTTTGCTTCTTCGCGGATAAGGCCGTTGAGTTGATGTGAGCTTCGCCCCGATCTTCGGTTGAACCTTCGGCAATGTTTTCAGGCGAGCATCTCCCCCTTTCTACATATCTTACTTTTATAGTATTTATTCCCTCCTGTTGATCTATTGCTATCTGTGTTGCGATGCTCTAGTTTCGTACCCGTGATATCCCTTGCAGCCGTATATTGCCTTGGACACATCCTATTACCTGTTGTTTGGTAGATAGTTGGACCTGCGCGTCGTAGTCGCTTGCTCCAGTGCTGTTGCGTGTCATCAAGTACCACAGTTGTTGGAGCATAGCCGCATGTTTAATGTTGGAGATGCTCATGGCTTTACTTATCGTTCACTTTAATTCCTGTTTAACAACTAAAATTGAAGTAAGCAGAGGCATCGGTGGGTGATAGATAATATTTGGTTTCCGACCGCCCACTTGTGTCCCGTAGGACCCCGAGTGCTTGATACCTGTTCCTTGATTTATCGCGCTATCCACATCCGGGAGGATTATGGGACCCCCCTTAGCCAGAGCTTGATTCAGTCTTATTTCTTGGGGCCACAAACTAGTTTGAGGTTTTATTTACGATCCTGTACTTATGCCATGCTTTACTGCTTTATTACGATTGTGCGAGGAGCACACTGTACTGTTTAGGAATTGTGACCCGTTTTCGCGGTATCGACACCCCGAGTTTTCGGGTTCCCAGTCGTTTACAGCCGGCCCCACAAACCTCGGGTCCGTCTCGGAGCTAGCTTACTTCGTTGCGGGTGTACTCCAAGGGGTGGCCCCCTGAAATATTTCTGAATCCTGTGATTGCTTTGTCGTGAAAGCCTCGTTGGGTTTTGATTTGGTTTTTCCGAGGTTGATCGAGTGTGTGTTGCTATTTGTGCACCCCGGCCGGGTTAAAACTTTCTAAAAGCCGTGTCCGCGGTTATGGACGACTTGGAGCACAGTATCTCGACCATAGCCAACTATAACTAAAGTAGTGCTATAAATTTGACTTTATAATGACTAGTTTTCAGCTTCAACTACAACGGAATGGCTAAATAAAACTGCCAACAATTGCTTGTCTGGGTGTCGCTTGCGACCATTGTACCTGACTAGTAAGTATTGCAACTACAACGGAATGGCTAAATAAAAGTACCAACAACTGCTGGGTTTTGGGATATCTCATGCTATTTGTATCTGACTAGTAAGTGTTGCAACTACAACGGAATGGGTAACTAAAATGGCCCACTGCTTATTTTATCAGGACGATTATCTACACCTGACTAGTAATTGCTGCAACGATAACTGAATAAATAAAACTGCCAACGGTGTGAGTTCCTCGGTGGACTTCCTCGTTTGGTCTCGAGGGGGAAATACCAGGATGGGTTTGTTTGGTGTTATATCCCGGTTGGTTCCGAGTAGGTCTTTCTTATCCCTCTCTGATCGCCGACAGTTGAATCGAGTCTCTATAGGTTGTTTAGTGCATGCTGCCGCTGCCGCTTCAGTCCACCATACCTATGTAGGCGAGGACCGCCGAATTCTAGTCTCGCCGTGTACTGGCCTCAGTACTGACGCTCCTCTTTTTCCTTTGCCCTTTGTCGGCACCCCTTTTGTTTAAGCAGGTTTGAGATCGACGTTGTTAGCAGGGTTACCCTTCCGGCTTGGCCTGGGCAGGGTTATGGACGCCATCAGTTATTCTTCAGGGCTCTTAGCCCCATTTGCATCTTGTCCGTAGTCGGACGCTCTATCATTTTCAAGGTGATTTGGATCTTTGTATATTATATCTGTATTCTTGACTCATGGAGTCGTTGTTATATACATCTGTTCTGTGGGTCCCATCGAGGACTGTTGTGTAATGTTATTACTTCGTTTTCCACCCGCACGAAAGTGCCTGGTGGGCACCTTTGAATCGTTTCTATGCGGGTTTGGCGGATTTCGCTAAAACTTGCATAGGTCCGATTCTGAGGGTGTTACAGAGTGGTATCAGAGCTCAACAGTTGCGATACCCCACAAGTCCAGCCTGTAGGATAACCTAGCTAACGGCCGAAGTAGAGTGTCAAAACTATTTCTGAAAAATCGGTTGGATGGTTCTGATTAGGTCTGCTTTTACTCCTTACCCTTTGCTATTCTCCTCTTATCTCGACGTGTTTTGAATCTGCTCTCTTATCTTTCTTCGAGTCCAGGAATTCTCGTGGTTGGGTCTCCGTCGTACCTTCAGGGTTTCGCTTCCTCCTTTGGTAACGGTGTTGCTACATCGGGTCTTCATGCTGTCTGAGGAATCCGTCTACTGTGGTACCATTCTCTGTCCCTTGGTTGTGCTTTCCGGTGTTTTCCGACGCGACGACATCCTCTACGCCAGATCCGATGCAGAGTCTACATCACTCCTTTGTTTCCGAACCTCGCTTGTCGAGACCTTCAGTCTGATTCCGTGAATGGTTGCACTCTTTTCTACTGATTGTGCCGAGTAATAGTTTGGGTGCGTGATGGATTGGCCCCCATGCCGACTACCCCTTCTATTCGCTTTTGTACATTGAAGTGGATGAGAATGCATCGGTTCCCTCTTTCTATCGAAGCTAGAGGTGGCTTTATTTGTTGATACCTCTACCTTCGACCTTTTGTTCCCGGAGTGTTCCCTCGACGATCACGGACAACGACCTCTTGTTAGTGGTGTCGCGGGGATCTACACGAAGCGAGAAGACGCAGATCGCCGACCTTCCTTCCGGTACCATGAGGCGGATCTCGAGGGCGAGATCCATTGTTAGTGGTGTCGAATTGTGGCATCCCGCAAAACCACTACTAGAAAATCGCGTTGTTTTTGTGCATTGCATCATCATGACCGCATGCTCATGTCATCATGCCACATTGCATTTGAGCATCGTCATCATCTTGCATCTGTTCGCATAAAACTATTTTTGAAAAAAAACCTAATTTGTTTTCTAAACGCCCCATCTTTATTCAAACGCAAAACCCGGGTCCCCGGATTATTTTGTTCTGTCCGCTATCGGGTTGTAAAAGCCCCGTGTTAAACAAATAAAATGTTAAATTATTTTAGTGGGGGCAGTCGAACGGGCCGACTCGACCCGAACGACCACCCCCCAGGATTTAAAACGGTCCAACCTAGACCCTTTTCTACCCCAACCTAACCTACCCAACCCTCTGGCCACCTCACCCCCACCTATCCCAGGCCGCCACGTCACCCTGCCTCTCCCTCCTAACCAATCCCCTTATGCCACCTCTGCCCACTCCCTCACCTCTCTCTCTATCCCTTCCCCCACTCAACGCCACACCACACACGCAGCAACACACTCAACCACCCACACACACCGCCTGACCCCCTACCCTCTCTCTTCCTCCCCCTGGCCGCGGGCCCGCAGCAGCCCCACCCGCCTGGCCACTCCCCACGCTCCCTCTCCCAGCCTGGCCCACCCCGACCCGGTCCCACCTCCCCACCTCCCGTTCCTCTCTTCGTTCCCATCCTCTCCCTCCCTCCTCTCCCGCTGCACGCCACCGGTCCCCCTCCAACCTCCTCCCGCCCGCTCCCTCCGGCGCCGCCGGCGACCGTCCCCTCCGCCGCCCGGAGCCCTCTTCGCCCCCGCCGCTCGTGCTCGTCCCTCTGCCGCTTCCTCCCCGCGCTCACCTGCCCCGCCTTCTACCACCCCCGTTCAGCCGCCGCCGCCGGCCCGAGCTCCGCCACCCTCGGCCGCGCCCCTCCGCCCAGACCTCCTCCTCGGCGCCCTCCGGCCGCCCCGCACCCGCCTCTTCCCCCGACGCTCGCTCGCCGGCTCCTCCCCGGCGTCGCCTTCCCCACCGTGCCGTTCCCCGTGCTCCGGCCGCGAGCTCCGCCCAACCTCGCCGCCAACCTCCGCTTCGGCCTCGCGCCGGCCGCGCCGCCCCTGGCCCCCTCGGCGCCCTCTGCCTCGCCGGAGTCGACCTCACCCCTGCCAGCGTTCCCCTCACCGCGCCCCTCGCCTGACCGTCCCCGGCCGCCCGCCCGAGGCGCCGCCGCTCGCCATGGCTGCTTCGCCGTCACGATGCCTTCGTCCGTCTCGGCTCCGACCAGCTTGCCAGCAGCCTCGCGCTATCCAAGTCCAAGTTTGTCATCGATGCCCAGACGGTCGGCACGACCTCGACCCCGGAATTAAAGAGCAGACTTGAAGGCGATACCCGGACCCCTCAGATGTCAAGTGCGCCTTTTCGTTCGCCATGTACTCCATCACAGACTTGTTGGCCGAGCCTCGGGCCTTCGACATGGAATCGCCAAGATCCGCCGGCGCCAAACCCCAAGACCGACTTCGGCACCCGAGAACTCTGACAAGGACGCCGGGCTCGTCGGAATCCCAGACGCCAAGATCTCCTTCCTAGATGCGGATCCGATGCCCCGTTCACGGAGCCCGAAGACCGATACCGCCGAACCCGAAGACGCCAAGGTCGCCGACGCAGCATGCCAAGTACTTCACCCCAGAGGAGACAAGTACTACTTCCCGGTACGCGGACCGACAAGATCTTCGCGACGATAAGAACGACACCGACCCGGAAGAACCCGATGCGCCCCGACGCCGAACCAAGTCCTGCTTCCCGGTTGCGCCAAGACCTACCTCTGTTATTCGAGACCGAGCCCATCGAACCCCGAACCCCAGATCCGGACCCTGAGACCGACCCCAAACCCCGGACCAAGACCGTCGGGAGCCCTAATGTGTGACCCTTTTCTCGAGCCCCTATTTTATAAATGCTTAATATAAACTTGTTGCATATTAAATTGTCATACTCGCATGCATATTGGTGTGGTTTGGGGGCCTTATGCCGATTCACCTCATAAATAATATGGGGCCCATATGCGGGCAAATCTAGTCTCATATCGACCTCATTTAAATTTGTGTAGCGAACCGGTGCTATTATCTTGCCTTGTTAAGACAACATTTAATTTGCGGGGTATCTAAACAACATGAACCGTTTAATTAAATGTCGGGACCCCGGTTCCACTTAATATGACCTAATTGCATCGCACCTTTGCCATGTCATACATCATACATGCATCATGCCCGATCTTTTGCCGTAGTATTAAATATTGCATCCGGTGTTTCTTCTAGTGTTTTGCTTCTTCGCGGATAAGGCCGTTGAGTTGATGTGAGCTTCGCCCCGATCTTCGGTTGAACCTTCGGCAATGTTTTCAGGCGAGCATCTCCCCCTTTCTACCTATCTTACTTTTATAGTATTTATTCCCTCCTGTTGATCTATTGCTATCTGTGTTGCGATGCTCTAGTTTCGTACCCGTGATATCCCTTGCAGCCGTATATTGCCTTGGACACATCCTATTACCTGTTGTTTGGTAGATAGTTGGACCTGCGCGTCGTAGTCGCTTGCTCCAGTGCTGTTGCGTGTCGTCAAGTACCATAGCTGTTGGAGCATAGCCGCATGTTTAATGTTGGAGATGCTCATGGCTTTACTTATCGTTCACTTTAATTCCTGTTTAACAACTAAAATTGAAGTAAGCAGAGGCATCGGTGGGTGATAGATAATATTTGGTTTCCGACCGCCCACTTGTGTCCCGTAGGACCCCGAGTGCTTGATACCTGTTCCTTGATTTATCGCGCTATCCACATCCGGGAGGATTATGGGACCCCCCTTAGCCAGAGCTTGATTCAGTCTTATTTCTTGGGGCCACAAACTAGTTTGAGGTTTTATTTACGATCCTGTACTTATGCCATGCTTTACTGCTTTATTACGATTGTGCGAGGAGCACACTGTACTGTTTAGGAATTGTGACCCGTTTTCGCGGTATCGACACCCCGAGTTTTCGGGTTCCCAGTCGTTTACAGCCGGCCCCACAAACCTCGGGTCCGTCTCGGAGGTAGCTTACTTCGTTGCGGGTGTACTCCAAGGGGTGGCCCCCTGAAATATTTCTGAATCCTGTGATTGCTTTGTCGTGAAAGCCTCGTTGGGTTTTGATTTGGTTTTTCCGAGGTTGATCGAGTGTGTGTTGCTATTTGTGCACCCCGGCCGGGTTAAAACTTTCTAAAAGCCGTGTCCGCGGTTATGGACGACTTGGAGCACAGTATCTCGACCATAGCCAACTATAACTAAAGTAGTGCTATAAATTTGACTTTATAGTGACTAGTTTTCAGCTTCAACTACAACGGAATGGCTAAATAAAACTGCCAACAATTGCTTGTTTGGGTGTCGCTTGCGACCATTGTACCTGACTAGTAAGTATTGCAACTACAACGGAATGGCTAAATAAAAGTACCAACAACTGCTGGGTTTTGGGATATCTCATGCTATTTGTATCTGACTAGTAAGTGTTGCAACTACAACGGAATGGGTAACTAAAATGGCCCACTGCTTATTTTATCAGGACGATTATCTACACCTGACTAGTAATTGCTGCAACGATAACTGAATAAATAAAACTGCCAACGGTGTGAGTTCCTCGGTGGACTTCCTCGTTTGGTCTCGAGGGGGAAATACCAGGATGGGTTTGTTTGGTGTTATATCCTGGTTGGTTCCGAGTAGGTCTTTCTTATCCCTTTCTGATCGCCGACAGTTGAATCGAGTCTCTATAGGTTGTTTAGTGCATGCTGCCGCTGCCGCTTCAGTCCACCATACCTATGTAGGCGAGGACCGCCGAATTCTAGTCTCGCCGTGTACTGGCCTCAGTACTGACGCTCCTCTTTTTCCTTTGCCCTTTGTCGGCACCCCTTTTGTTTAAGCAGGTTTGAGATCGACGTCGTTAGCAGGGTTACCCTTCCGGCTTGGCCTGGGCAGGGTTATGGACGCCATCGGTTATTCTTCAGGGCTCTTAGCCCCATTTGCATCTTGTCCGTAGTCGGACGCTCTATCATTTTCAAGGTGATTTGGATCTTTGTATATTATATCTGTATTCTTGACTCATGGAGTCGCTGTTATATACATCTGTTCTGTGGGTCCCATCGAGGACTGTTGTGTAATGTTATTACTTCGTTTTCCACCCGCACGAAAGTGCCTGGTGGGCACCTTTGAATCGTTTCTATGCGGGTTTGGCGGATTTCGCTAAAACTTGCATAGGTCCGATTCTGAGGGTGTTACAACGTGTGGCTTGTTCCACACATGCGGCTGGTGGATGCCAGTTTCTCTCACTATAGTTGTCATGGGATTTGCACGGGATGTTGGCAACCATGATATCACCGTTGTGGATTTCCATAGGTAAGAATCGTTCTGAGCTTGTTACTCCCATAAGCCATGTAAAACATGCAACAACAAAGTAGAGGCGTCTAACTTGTTTTTGCAGGGAGTGTTTTTGTGATATGGTATGGCCTAAGATATGATGTGTATGTTGTATGCAATGATCATGTTTTGTAATATTTCACGACTTGCATGTCGATGAGTACACAGCCGGAAGGAGCCATATGGTTGTCTTTATAATTGTGTATGACCTGTGTGTCAACTTCTTATACGCCATGTAATAGCTTTACTTTATCGCTAAGTAGTTAGCAATAGTTGTACTTGCTATTCGTGGTGGAGGCAATTATGATGGAGTGATGGAGATCATGCTGGCACGCACAAGATGGAGATCATTGCGCGGAGATTGGCTATACCATGTCACATAAGATTATATGCATGTGATGTTTATCCTTTTATGTATCTTATTATGCTTAGATCGCGACAGTAGCATTATAAGATGATTCCTCACTTAAAGATCAAGATAAAATTGTGTTCTCCCCATGTATGCACCGTTGCGAAAGTTCGTCGTGTTCAAGCATCTCGTGATGATCGGGTGCTATAAACTCTACGTTCACATACAACGGGTGCAAGCCAGTTTTGCACACGTGGAAATACTTGGGTTTGACTTGATGATCCTAGCATGTACAGACATGGCCTCGGAACACACGAACCGAAAGGTTAAGCATGAGTCATATGAATGATATGATCGACACTTTGTTGTCCACCATTAAAACCACATCTCTTCTCGTGAAGATCGGATTAGGTGTGGTGAATTTGGATCGTGTTCACTAAACAACTTGAGGAATGTTGAATTTAGTGGGAGTTCATCGAGTAATTTGATTAAGTTGAACTAGTTATCATGAACATAGTCTAAATTGTACTTGCAAATTTTGTAGATCAAATGGCTAAATCCATATTCAACTTCAACGTTTTTGCTGAGAAAGAAAAGCTTAAGAACAATGGGTCTAACTTCACCAACTGGTTCCGCAATCTGAGAATCATTCTCGCTGGCAGACAAAAGGACTATGTCCTTGAGAAAGCGCTAGGTGACGCCCCTGCTATAGATGCGCCGGCTGATGAAAAAGCTGTTTATCAG
Source organism: Avena sativa (assembly GCA_916181665.1). NCBI lineage: Eukaryota > Viridiplantae > Streptophyta > Magnoliopsida > Poales > Poaceae > Avena > Avena sativa. The sequence goes on along the minus strand of OV702284.1, from coordinate 175,274,361 downwards.
TCGCGCAAAGATGATTATGGTGTGATTAAGAGCACCATGTTGTTTGCTATGGAATCGAACCTTCAAAATCGTTTTGAGGAGTTCGCCGGGCCCTTTGAGATTCTTGAGGAACTGAAAACCATGTTTCAGACTCAGGCCCGTTCTGAGAGATATGAGATCTCTGAGAAATTCTTTAACTGCAAATGGAGGAAGGGAGTTCTGTTAGTGAGAACGCCATTAAGATGTCAGGCTACACTCAACGTCTTGAGCAACTGGACTGCAAGATTCCAGAAGAGCTCAAGATTGACAGAGTTCTGCAATCACTCCCTCCTAGCTAAAAAGATTTTGTAGTTACTCATAATCAGATTGGTTCCACTGATACGATCACTGAGCTCTTCGCTAAGCTGAAAGCTGCGGAGGTGGACATCAAGAAAGATAATCATGTGTTGATGGTCAACAAGCCCCCCAGCTTTAAGAAAGGTAAGGGTGCAAAGAAGTCCTTCAAGAAAGGCAACGGAAAGCGCGTTGCCCCTGCTGAGAAGAAGCTCAAGTCTGGACCTAAGCCAGACACTGAGTGCTTCTATTGCAAGGACAAGGGTCACTGGAAGCGCAATTATCTGAAGTACTTAGCAGACAAGAAGGCTGGCACCATTAAAGGTATATTTGATATACATGTTATTGATGTTTACCGTACTAGCGCTCGTTGTAGTGCCTGGGTATTTGATACTGGTTCAGTTGCTAATATTTGTAACTCGGAACAGGAGATACGGAATAGACGGCGTCTAGCGAGGGATGAGGTGACGATGCGCGTTGGCAACGGATCCAGAGTTGATGTGATGACCGTCGTCACGCTCTCCTTAGTTTTACCTTCGGGATTAGTTTTAAACCTTAATAAATGTTATTATGTGCTTGTGTTAAGCATGAACATCATATCTGTATCGTGTTTATTGCAAGATGGTTATTCATTTAAATCGGAGAATAATGGTTGTTCTATTTATATGAGTAACATCTTTTATGGTCATGCACCTGCTATGAATGGTTTATTTCTTCTGAATCTCGAAAGCAATGAAACACACATCCATAACATTGAGGCTAAGAGATGCAAAGTAGATAGTGATAATTCAACTTATTTGTGGCACTACCGTCTAGGTCATATTGGTGTAAAACGCATGAAGAAACTCCATTCTGATGGACTTTTGGAGTCTCATGATTTTGAATCATTTGACACGTGCGAGCCGTGCCTCATGGGCAAGATGATCAAAACCCCGTTCTCCAGAATAATGGAGCGAGCAACGGACTTGTTAGAAATCATACATACCGATGTAAGCGGATCAATGAGTGTTTCGACGCGAGGTGGATATCGCTATTTTCTCACTTTTACTGATGACTTAAGTAGATATGGGTATATCTATTTAATGAAACATAAATCTGAAACGTTTGAAAAGTTCAAGGAATTTTAGAACGAAGTGGAGAACCATCGTAACAGGAAAATTAAATTTCTACGATCCGATCGTGGAGGTGAATATTTGAGTTATGATTTTCTCACACATCTTAAAGCAAGCGGAATCGTTTCACAACTCACGCCACCCAGAACACCACAGCGCAATGGTGTGTCTAAACGCCGGAATCGAACTCTATTAGATATGGTGCGATCGATGATGTCTCTTACAGATTTGCCGTTATCATTTTGGGGTTATGCATTAGAAACCGCTGCATTCACTTTAAATAGGGAACCATCTAAATCCGTTGAGACGACACCGTATGAACTGTGGTTTGGTGCTAAACCTAAGTTGTCGTTTCTTAAAGTTTGGGGATGCAAAGCTTACATCAAGAAGTTGATGCCGGACAAGCTCGAACCCAAAGCGGAGAAATGCGTCTTCATAGGATACCCTAAGGAAACGATTGGGTATACCTTCTACCACAGATCCGAAGGCAAAGTGTTTGTCGCAAAGAACGGATCCTTTCTTGAGAAGGAGTTTCTCTCGAAAGAAGTGAGTGGGAGGAAAGTAGAGCTAGACGAGGTTATTGAACCTTCTCTTGAGTTGGAGAGTAGCGCAGCACCTGAAATTGTTCCAGTGCCGTCTGCACCAACAATAGAGGAAGCTAATGACGAGGATCATGAATCTTCGGACGATGCTACTACTAAATGTCGCAGGTCGACAAGGTCACGTGCCCCTCCTGAGTGGTACGGTAACCCTGTCTTAACTGTCTTGTTGGTAGACAACAGTGAACCTGCGAACTATGAGGAAGCAATGATGAGCCCAGACTCTGAGAAATGGCTAGAGGCCATGAAATCCGAATTGGGATCCATGAGCGAAAACCAAGTATGGACTTTGGTGGACCCTCCTAGCGACTGAAAGGCCGTTGAGTGCAAATGGATTTTCAAAAAGAAAACAGACGCAGATGGTAATGTTACTGTCTATAAAGCACGACTTGTCGCGAAAGGTTTTCGACAAGTTCAAGGTGTTTACTATGATGAGACTTTCTCTCCCGTAGCGATGTTTAAGTCCATTCGGATTTTATTAGCAATTGCTGCGTTTCATGATTATGAAATATGGCAGATGGATGTCAAGACCGCGTTCCTCAATGGCAACATTGATGAAGAGTTGTATATGATGCAACCCGAAGGTTTTGTCGATCCTAAGGATGTTGATAAGGTGTGCAAACTTCAGCGTTCCATTTATGGACTGAAGCAAGCATCTCGGAGTTGGAACCTTCATTTTGATCAAGTGATCAAGAACTTTGGATTTGTTCCAAATTGCTACGAAGCTTGTATCTACAAGAAAGTGAGTGGGATCTCAGTGACATTTTTAGTACTATATGTGGATGACATATTGATTATTGGAAATGACATTGATATGCTTAACGATGTGAAGAGTTATTTGAACAAATGTTTTTCAATGAAAGACCTAGGAGAAGCTGCTTATATATTAGGCATCAAAATCTATAGAGATAGACAAAGACGCCTAATAGCTTTAAGCCAAAGTACATACCTAGACAAAGTTCTGAAAAGGTTTAGAATGGATAAGGCAAAGAAAGGTTTAGTGCCCATGTTGTCAGGTAAGATATTGAGCAAGGCTCAGTGTCCAGCTACGGTAAACGATAGAGAAGCTATGAGCAAAGTGCCTTATGCCTCAACCATAGGTTCTATCATGTATGCCATGATGTGTACTAGACCGGATGTGTCCAATTCTCTTAGTTTGACGAGCAGATACCAAAGTGATCCAGGAGTGGAACACTGGACAGCCGTGAAGAACATCCTAAAGTATTTAAATAGGACTAAAGAAATGTTCTTGGTCTATGGAGGTGATGAGAAGATCGTCGTAAAAGGTTACGTCGATGCTAGTTTCGACACCGACAAGGATGATTCTAAATCTCAGACAGGATACGTATATATTTTGAATGGAGGAGCTGTGAGCTAGAGAAGCTGCAAGCAAAGCGTGATCGCGGGATCTATAGTAAAAGCGGAATACATGGCTGCTGCAGAAGCGTCAAGTGAAGGAGTTTGGATCAGAAACTTCATCACTGAGCTTGGTGTGGTTCCAAGTGCCTTGGACCCACTGGAGATATTGTGTGACAACACTGGCGCCATAGCACTGGCTAAGGAACCAAGATATCATCCAAAGACCAAGCACATCAACCGCGAGTTTCATATAATTCGAGATTATATAACAGATGGAGATCTGAAGATTAGTAAAGTACATACGGATCTGAATGTCGCGGATCTGTTGACTAAACCTCTTCCACGAGCAAAACATGATCAGCACCTTAGTGCCATGGGTGTTAGATTGATGCTAGATGTAAACTAGATTATTGACTCTAGTGCAAGTGGGAGACTGTTGGAATTATGCCCTAGAGGCAATAATAAAGATGTTATTATTATAATTCTTGTTCATGTTAAAGTTTATATTCCATGCTAGAATTGTATTAAGCGGAAACTTTGATACTTGTGTGCTTTATGAACAACATCGTGTCCCTAGTACGCCTCTATGGAATAATTCATTGATTAATGACGGTTAAGGTTTCCTAACCATAGACATGAGTTGTCGATTAATAATGAGATCATGTCATTGGGAGAATGATATGATGGACAGACCCAAATCAAGCAGAGCAATTAGATCGTGTTCATCTTTGCGAAGCTTTTTCTTATGTCAAATATTGTGTTCCTTAGACCATGAGATAATGCAACTCCCAGGTATCGGAAGAAAGCTTCGAGGTCATCAAACATCATCCTATGAGAGGGTGATCATAAAGGTGTCTCTCAGGTGATCGGAAAGTACTTGTTGGGTTGTATGTATCGAGATGGAATTTGTCCCTCCCGAGTCAGAGAGATATACTTCGGGCCCACTCGGTAATTGATATCAACACCGCTTGCAAGCACGTGGTTGAGTTAATCACAAAGTGATATCGGATTACTGAACGAGTAAAGTACTTGCTGTGAACGAGATTGAACTAGGTATGCTGATACCAACGATCGAATCTCGGGCAAGTAAAATATCGCGTGACGAAGGGAATATATATATGGGATTAATTGAATCCTGGCATCGTGGTTCATGCGATATGATCATCGATGAATATGTGGGAGTCAATATGGGTTTACAGATCCCGCTGTTGATTATTGATAGAAGATCATGTCTGCATATTCTCGAACCCGTAGGGTCACACACTTAACGTGCTTTGACGCTAGGATAGAATGGATAATTGGTTTATGAGTTTTTGTTCGAAGTCTCGGATGAGATCCAGGACATCACGAGAGGTTCCGGAATGGTCCAGGGAATAAGATTCATATAAAGGAAAGCAATTTTTGGATTTCGGAATTGTTTCGGAATGTTCGGTATTGTACCAGAAGGTTCTAGAAGCTTCCAGAGTGGGACCAACGTGGCCCCACTTGTCGGAAGGGGGCGTGGGCCTATGAGGGAGTTCCCTGGCCGCATTGGGCCAGGGGCACAAGGCCCCATAGGCCCAGCCGGCCAAAACCCTAGGGGAAACCCTAGGGGACCTTCTAGAAGGGGGGAAGACTTGCCCCCCACTCCACCCTTGTGGCCGCCGGCCTAGGGCTTGGAGGAGGGAGCAAGGGGGCCGGCCAGCCCCCTATATAAGGTGGGCAGGGGGCGCACCCTCCCCTCACCCCAAAACCCTAGCCGCCAGCTGCTGCCCTACCTCTCTCTCTCTCTCTCCCGACTGCGTGTAGGCGAAGCCCTGCCGCAGAAACTCTCCACCATTGCACCACGCCGTCGTGCTGTAGATCCAATCTATCTCTCCACCCCACTTGCTGGACCGAGGAAGAAGGAGACGTCGCGGTGCCGTACGTGTGCATCTCTCGGAGGCGTCGCCACTTGCGGCGTTGGATCGGATCAGATCGCGAGGAGGAGAAGGCTAGTACGACTGCATCAACCACGTTCTGTTGAACGTTCCGCTGTGCGATTTCTTCAAGGGTATGAAGATCTCATCTATCCGTCTCGTTGATTGCGTCTCCTAGATTAGATCTTGGCTTTCCCGTTCACACTCGTAGAATTTTTTTGATTTACTATGCTGCGAATCCCATTCACATTTCTCCACTCAAAATCCCACTCATATTCCATTAATTTTTCACCAAATTTAATGTGATCTCTATTTAAATAAAACTCCTTTTATTTATTTATTCAGAATTTTGTTAATTACTTTAATGGACAAACATTCAAATAAAACCCCTTGCTAGTATTCTATTTCACATGCAGAAACACTTTCAGCAATTTCATCCGAAACAATTTCGGTGTCTAGTGAAATAAATTCCTGCGCTTTATAAATCTTTTCGACAAGAAACTATTTGTTCCAAATGGTGTGGTGTCTCTTAAGTGTGTCACCCTACGGTTCGGGAATAATGCGGACATGATCGAGACCCCTCTCAGATCAATAATCAGAAGCGGGACCTAGAGATCCATACTGACTCCCACACATTCAACGATGACTTCTTGTGATCGTGAGAACCTTTTACGCTAGAATCTTAATCCCTTTGTCTCGCGATATATTATATGTCTGAGATTCGATCATCGGTATCTCCATACCTAGTTTTATCTCATTACCGACATGTACTCTTTTCTTGTTCCCGTGATATAACATTCTAGTGCTCAAATCACTTATTTGCAAGCTAACTATTATGATATCACTAAGAGGGCCTAGTGTATATCTATCCGTCATCGGGATGGACAAATTACACTTTTGATCCATGGGCCTCAACATAACACCTTCATAGCACCGAACCCATCTTTATAATCACCCTATTACTGTGTGACGTTTGATGTTATCAAGATACTCTTCTAGTGTTAGTGATTGACATGATCTCATGGTCTAAGGATTAGGATTACTTCGTATGATGTTATAGCAATATAAACACAATTACTTTGATCGTAATGCTATAATTCAGATGAATGTTCATCACACCATTCCAATAATGTTGTGACCTCGTTATTAACAACATCCAATGTCCATGATTAGGAAACCTTGATCATCTTGTTAATCAACGAGCTAGTTTATAAGAGAGGCATAACTAGGAACTTTCCATTTGTTTATTAAACTCACATGTATTAATGTTTCCATATTAATACAATTATAGCATGCAAAATAAACATCTATCATATACTTGGAATATACATAATAACAACTTTATTATTGCCTCTCAGGGCATATTCCCTTCAGGTAGAGGCACCCTCATCAAATTGGTGATCACCTCTCAAGCCATCCACCACATCATCCCTCTTGCGATCCCTCCCGGCATCCTACATTCTATTAATAAGTTGGAACGGGCTTTCCTTTGGGCGGCGGCGGATAAGGTCTCCGGTGGAAAATGCAAAGTGAATTGGAAAATTGTTTGTAGGCCAAAGGATAAGGGAGGCCTTGGCATCATGGATCTAGATAAATTTTCTAAAGCTCTTCGTTTGAGGTGGCCTTGGCTCAAATGGAAGGATCCAAACAAGGCCTGGATTGGTTGTGACCACCCTTGTGATAAGGCGGACATGGAGTTCTTTTATGCGGCGACCACTATTAGCATTGCGGATGGGGCCATTGCGAGCTTTTGGCATGAGACGTGGCTCCATGGGAGGAAACCAAAGGATATTGCACCCTCCATATTTGAGCTATCAACTCGCAAGAAGTTTACCGTCAAAAAGGATACACCAGTGTTTATTGGATAAACAACATAAATACAACCGAAGGTCTCATAACTCAACACATCTCCGAGTTTGTGGAACTTTGGACTATGGCTAGAGAGGTGCATCTTCAGGAAGGGGTGGCGGATGACATTTGTTGGAAATTTACTAGCTCGGGGATCTACACAGCAAACTCTGCTTACAAAGCACAATTTGAAGGCATCGTCCGCTCTCCGATGCCGGAGTTGATTTGGAAAACTTGGGCCCCTCCCAAGTGCAAGCTTTTCGCGTGGCTAATCCTACAAGACCGGGTTTGGATAGCCGAGCGCCTTCAAAGGCGAGGATTGCCTAATTGTGGCCTTTGCCAACTTTGTAAGAGGGAGGACGAATCCGCGGCACATCTTTTTTTCAAATGCCGCTACACCATCCGGATTTGGAACTCCGTGGTTCTTTGTCTTGGGCTCCACCATATCGATACTACAAGTTGGGCCTTATGTGACTCAGTTGAAGATTGGTGGAATTTAGCCTTGTTCACAAATGGCACTAGGAGGAAATCTATGGCGTCTCTCCTCATGCTAGTCTCGTGGGAGGTTTGGAACAAACGGAATACGAGGGTCTTCCGCAAGATATCTACCTTGCCAACTTTGATACTCCAAAAAATAAAGGAGGCGAGGCTTTGGGTCTTGGCCGGGGCAAAAAAAATTAGGATCTATCATGCCGGGAGAGTAGGCTTTTGTTTTTGCGGGCACTTCTTGTTGCTCGCTTATAACCAAACTTTGTTATAACCTCCTTAATTAAATGAGACGAGGTAAAGCTTTTGCCTCCGTTTGAAAAAGAATCGTCTCTTCTCCAGAAAATTTCCCGCGTGACTCTCTTCTTCTTCCTCAATTTCTAATCTCTTGTTTCTTGCTGTAAACAAGACCTAGGCTTCCAAATAGCAGACTATAGATATTTTCCAGGCCACAATAGCACATAGATTATATATGTTTCAAAATCACGAGCAAAGCATGTGAGATGGTACATGTAGTACTACGTACGATCGCTTAAAATTGTTTGCCAAATTTCCGGGCGACTTTAGATAGGTCAACAACCTTAACTCGGCCAACCTAGGCTTCCAAATAGTAGACTGATATCTTAGTCAAGGTCAAACTTTGTAAATTTTGATAAAATATATTTAAAAATTTTTATATACATCTATAATACAACATAAGTATTATTAGAATCATTTTAAGATATATTTTTATAATATACATATTTGGTGCTATAGATGTTTATCTTTTTCTATATGTTTTATCAAACTTTATAATGTTTGACTTTGACTAATCCTAAAATGCAGGGTAATTATTGATATAGCGAGCCACAAGAGCACATCGATGTTTTGCTGATCGAGCGTTCAAGGCGAACAGCTAATACCAGCGAGCTAAGCGCGTATGCATCACCGGGCTTGGTCAGCAACGCGGGAGGGGGAAGCGCCGGTGACGTCGCCGCGATGACCTTTTTTTTTTTAAAGCACGTCGTGGCGATGACCTGTGGATATTAATAACTAACGACGCAGTTTCCTGCCTACTCCCAGATTGAACTAAAACGACCATCTCCAGGGTCAACGCTAGACAGGTCGGCAACGATATATGCATGCGCAAGTACTGCTCCCTCCCTAGTGATATCCACGACAGCTGTTCTTTGGACATTCCACCATGAAAGATACGTAATTGTTCTCCTCTCCTCAACCATATTACAGCCATGAATGACGGTACACGTACGTGCGCGCGTACGTAAGCCACCCCAGCGCGCATATATTCTGCATAGTACTACTGCATATTAATGAATCGTGTTTAACTAGATAAGATTTGTTCCTCGGCCGAACTCGCTACAGTTGGGCTAGTTAGCGTGTGGGTGTTTCCACACGAGGCGAAATCAAGTGGCGTGTCCGATGCGTGCAAGCATAGCACGAAGAAGCAGCAGCAACTCCGCAAGCAACCGCAACTCGATCGATCGCGAGTAGTAGCAGCCTACCTAGCCAGCTCCATCGATCCATCAATCTGAATCACGTACGTAGATGGATACAGTATATGCCGCCGTTTCGGTAATCAGATCGATCGCGGCGGAGTGGAGAGCGACAGGGCGCATCGGCATCGCACAAGTGGGGGAAGGTGGCAGCTCCTCCATGTACGTACGTACGCTTGCCAGCTCCAGCACCCCTCGAGTACAACAAGGAGGCAGCGAGCTTATTATAGCCGGCCCATTGGGAGGAAGTAGACTAGAACTAGACTAGAAAGGGTCACGCAGCTGTCATCCCACACCACACCAGAACCCTCTACCTCTCCCTCTCCCTTCCAGCGCACAGCCGCCCCCTTTCTCTTCCTCCCCTCTCCTCTTCTTAGCTAGACTAGATAGAGAGTCCATCTCTTCCGAGGTAGAGAGGCCAGCAGGGTGGGTTATGGAAAATTTTCTTTCCAACAATTGGGAAACGATTAAGAGGGAGCAATTAAGAGAGAAGGGTAAGAGCAATCTGCGCCCGCGCCGGATCGGACCCAACCGGCCCGGCCAAAAGCAATAAGCTGGTCACGCCCACGCACCCATCGGATCGGGTAAAGACTAACTAGAGAGTCCAGGTTGCTGGCTACCTAGTTCGATCCCGGCAGAGACCAAAGAGGAAGGCCCGAAGAAGTAGCGAGAGTCCACTGCACGCGCGCGGCCTCCTCCTCCTTTGCTAGCCTACAAGGCGTACATGGCGGCGGCGGCTCCGTCGTCGTCCTCCCCCGCTGGCGGTGGGTCGTCGCCCGCCCAGGAGCCCGGGATAGGAGGCAGCGGCGGCGGCGGGGTGCCGTACCACCGCTCGCGGTTCGGCGACACCACGCTGACCAAGGTGTTCGTGGGCGGCCTCGCCTGGGAGACGGCCTCCGCAGGCCTCCACGACCACTTCCGGGACTATGGCGACATACTCGAGGCCGTCGTCATCACCGATCGCGAGACCGGCCGATCCAAGGGATACGGATTCGTACGTCCTCTTCTTCTTTCTCCCCTCGCTATCGCCGGCGCTCGATCGGTTAATTAACCTGCCTCTCTCTCTTTCGTTCGCAGGTGACGTTCCGGGACGCGGAGTCGGCGCGACAGGCGGTGCAGGACCCGAACCCGATGATCGCCGGCCGCCGTGCCAACTGCAACATTGCATCCATGGGCCCGCCGCGGCCGTCGCCGCAGAGAGGTGAGCACGGATCAATGCCCTCTTTCCTCCCTCTCGTCCCCGTTCCGTTCCAGGAACAGCGCGCGCATGTGCATGGCAGCAAATTATCGGGACATGATTAGCGGCAATCGCACGCAATTAACGGGATAGGATTGATTAGGGCACGCGCGCCGCCCCTTTTTTTTTCCCTCTTCTCCTCGCGTCTCTCCTTGTCCTTCCTCGTTTGCGTGTTTGGGACTATCGTTAATCGCCAGACCGGGTGGGTCCCGGTTCCAGCGTTAAAAGACTGGGGCGCCAGCACACGCGACGACCCAGGGGTACTTGGTCTCTGCATTGGGAGGGGGGAGGCATACCATGCATACTCAGGGCTGTCAGACAACGCTCATGGCTGTGCTGGGCTTGTGCTTTCGCCAGCCTGGCCTCTGCATTCAGTTACTGCTACTGTACTGATTACTGGCTATAATCGGTAGTGGTACCCCCTCGCCCCGGCCTCCACAAATATACTTCTTCTCTATTTCATACATTTTGAACATGATTTCTGTTTCAAGTCATGTAGTACTGTAGTATATGCTAGAACAAACAGATAAGTCATTGACCCTAGGATGATGTTTGTTGCTGATGGAGGGAGCAGTAATTAGCATTACCAATGGGGATTATGGGTTTTGTTAACAAGCCTGGCCTATTTTTTTGTTGCTGCTGATGTTTACTCGTTAGGGAAAGACATTGATTTGATTCTAACAAGTGATACGGTCAGTGGCTCCAGCGGAATGGGGGTGTAAAGCTGGCCGGGTGCACGTTATCGCTGGTGAATCAGGAACCCACACCGCCCGCTTTGCTTTTATAAGCGTTCCGTCGCATATGTAGACACTACTCTCGCTTTGACAGGGGTTTTGGTGGTTGTCAACGAGTTTGGGGGAATAGATACAGGTAGATACTGCATGTTGCTTGGATTGCTCCAGCTCATTTGTGCCCATTCAACATGATGTCGTTTCCGCGTGAATTTTGACCTCACGATATCATGCCATTTGTGGTCATCTGCGTGATGCTTTTTCAAAAGAGTATTAATTTTTTTTTATTATTCGTAGAACAGCTGGGTCGTTTGCACACTATTCCTTTTTGTATTTCACGAACGGTACAGGCTAGTGCACTACAGCACATGAGTACCAGACTGGACTAGGTTGTAGTGCAAGCTAGCTAAGAAAGCTTTGAATTATTTGGGGGTCGATCTAGCCTCATGAAGCAATGCTTCCTATTCCATAATCCTTCCATTTGTTGAATAGATTCCTTTTTAGTAAGAATTGGCCAAATGCCGACAGCAGAATGATCACATACTAGTTTCATTTGTGTAATGATGAAAAATGGTGAAGGCAATTAGTTTTGCCAGGCACTCAACTTGTGAAGACCATAGGGGAATTACTCATGCATATCTGGTCAAACCCAGTCCAACGTAGGGCACATGGTATTTCCCTCCCCCCTGCATAGTCCATACTCCAACTGTTTTGCAACACCTGGCTGGACCCCCTGCCCTCGTGTCCTGTCTGCGAAATACCACTTCATGTACTTCCACAACCTCTGCGCAGCACATTTATTTGTTTGTTTCTTGCTTCCTCTGCAGCATATAACATGTCTGATAAAATGGTTTTTTCCTCTTTGTCTGCAGGGAGGACCCCGCGTGGGCCCCACTTGCCAGATCAGCAGCCCCCGGGCCCGCCGCCATACATGGGCGGCAGGATGCAGTCGCAGCAGCACGGCCACCAGCAGATGCCCACCCCACCTCACGCCGTGTTCTACCACCACCCTTCCCAGTACGGGTGAGTGTCATTACACACCACAAATGCACCATGGCATCATGTCAGTTCAGCAGTGCACGGTTGATGTTTCGATGCATCGTATCGTGGCATCTTATAGTACAGTGAAAGTGAAAATTATGAACCCTCACTTGGGTAGAGATGTGTCTTGTTAAATGTTGATTATCTAGTTTCACGGTAAGGTAGAAACGAGGTACTAGTAGTGGCTGAAACTTTTAGACAATGTACAAAGGTTGCCTGGTATAGCTACGATCGAACACGAGTCATAGTTCTTTTTATGTGGTTCAGAGGATTGCGGACCCTAAGGTAAATACTGTAGTTTGACATGACAGAGTAGTAGTAATAGATAACGACTCCTAGACTGATCCGTTAGCTCAAGCGAGGATCAGACATGGACGTTGGTCGTGTTCCTCTTTATTGCAGTATTTCCTTCTATATTTTTAGTTTTGTTCTAATTTAAAGTTAGTAATATTTGACTAATTTTATAGGAAAACATAGCAATAATTACGACTCTAAATTCGTACCAGTAGATATGTTTCAAATTTAGTTTCAAAATATGTCAATTTTATGTAATATATATTGCTATATTTATTTATAAAGTTGGTCAAATTTAATAAAATTTAACTAAACCAAAAATTAAGCGGAAATTCTATTTTTAGACCGGTCGCTGATTTACAAAACCCGGTAGGAGGTGTGAACGCGTGTTGTTCAGTTAGCTTAGAATCGTATCAAAAATTTAAAATGTCTTATAGATCAAACCGTTTTCCGATTTAAGATCCGTTTTTACCGTTAACTAGTCGCGACGAGATCTTCAAAACTAGATCCCATGTTGGTATGTTTCGACGAAAAAAATTCGGAGCAAAAAGTTATCTACCCTAAACACATGAGTTATCTATGTCATAATATGTAAATTATCAACCCACTAACACATAAGTTACCCACCATATAAACATGTTGGTAGAATTGTTCTCGCATAAGTATTGAGCAAATTTAATTGAAACATCATAACCTAGTTATTAGGGTACTGAGACTTTATTATCATTAATGCGTTAGCGTCGACGCGATTAAGGCTCGGTAACCTAACACTCTTCGAGGCTTTATCATCCCGTATTCCACGATAGCGAGGCGGAAGACAAAGTCGAGCCGCTAGATTACTGGTTGCATGATGGGTGAGCATAAGACCATATTTATTTATATCCTATGCAAAAGAAGGCTAGATTTAGTTCTTTAAAAAAAAATATGTTTGATACGGTAGCCTTCGACATTGAATACTTCATATGCTGTGAGAGCGACGGCAGACGACGAGGCCGAGCCGTTAAATAACTTTTTATATTCTATCTGTGAATAAAATTTTATAGTAATGGATAACTTACATGTTATTTGATGGGTAACTTACATGAGCCTGGATAACTCTCGTGTTACTGATGGGTAACTTGTGGGTAAATAGAAAAAGTTACCCATCCTAAGCATGTGATCCGTGGGTAAATTTTATAGTGGTGAAACTTAGATGTCATTGGGTGGATAACTTACATGCTTAAGCCCGGATAATTTACGTGTGATGGATGGATAACTTTTGATCCAAAAAGAGTTGTCAGAACATACCAATATAGGATCTAGTTTTAAAGATCTCGTCACGACTAGCCTAACAATGAAAACGGATCTTAATTTGGACAGAAAACATTTTAAAGTTTCGTTTTTAAATTAAGCTGACTAATTAAAAAAATTATCTTAGCAAGGACGGTGCATACAAACTCGACCATCCGCTAGGTTTTAACTTTCTTAATTAAAAGTACAATTATTTGCGGATGGATGGGAGAGGGCGGTTAACGAGAGCCGACTACACACTGCTCGGAGCGACCGAGGTCAGGTCACTAGGTCGGGTTGCTTTCGTATGTGCCGCAGCTTTCGGTTTCCGTTTCCTTGATTGGACACACATGGTTTTCGGCACGGCCGGGTCCACGCGTCACGTGTTGGGTCCTCTGGGGAGGCCCCTGGGCCTTTGCCAAAGGACGCAGCGGCTCGGCCATGCGCATTCAAGTCTCTCTTATCTGTTGTTGCCTCGCCTGCAAACAGCCTTGTGCTCTTCGTTGGCATTGCTCGTAGAGTTCAATGCCTGCGTCCAGATCGTCATGCCACTTGGCTAGTATTTTGCTGGAGCAGTGCTGTTGGGTCGCGGTTGACGTACTCCGTTTGTGAATTTATTGGCATGGGCATGTACAGATTGATGGCTGGTCTGTCCAGCAAGTATACTAATAGTACAGTAGCTGAGTTGTTTCTGCGAAACAGGTATCCGAGGTTCCTGTTTTTCTACTCACGCATGTCTCAAGTAGGCGGTTCACAAATTTAAGTTTTGGCCAAAGCAGATTTTCTGTTACTAGGAGTTTTGCAAGCAGACACTAATGCCGATAGTCCAGTGCAACTGAATAGAAGTAGAGGGAGATTGAGTGTTTGTTCGATATGGTCCTGGTTTAAGATAGACACATACCTTAGTGCCTGAGATAAGTTTGAGCTTTACAGCCATGGCTGTGGGTACCAATGTCTCTGAGACACAATGGTGGGCTCGTGCTCAGCTCGATCCCTGTCGGTCTTTAATAAGGCACTGATGAAGTTATGTCAACTTTTGCAGGTACTGGTACCCACCTGATTATCCATATCAACAGGCAAGCAACAAGCAAACCATTCTTCTCCGTCGATGTTATTTCCCTTGTTTACTTCCAGCACATGCAGCTGTTATTTTGCACATCAGCTATAATAAATGGCAACAGTAGCCAACATAAAACGAATAAGTTGCATTGTTTAGTGTTCATGGTCTACAATCACGATATTTGTAGTCACCTCCTAAAATTTGGAAGTTTGAATACTGATGCAATCTTCGGCACTGAATCTGGATAGCTGCATAGAGTTTACTTATAATTAGCAAACAACAAATTACACGAATGTATACCCAAATCAGACACTAGCACAAATACTGACCCACTTGTTTTCCATTTGACTGACTGAAACCTTGCAATGCTTGAAAACTTGTGAGCAGGCATACTACAATCCTCAAATGCAGCAATACTACTCTCAGTTATATGGTCAGACCTCCCCTTCATCAACAACCTACCCGTACCTGGGATACATGCCTAGTGGCCTGAATCCAAGGGCCGGTGGCTTCTCGCCAATGCAGCAGGCTGCGCGGCCGCCGTTCTTTCAGCAGCCGACGGCGCAGCAGACCGAGGGTTCTTTCCAGTCTGCGCCTTCGCTCCCTCCTAATTTCAGACTCCAGTTGCCTCCTCGTGCAATCTCAAGGCAGACTGATGATTTATCCGGTATGTTACTCTCAGTTGGCTTTGTTATTCTTCTGAGACCATCAAACAGTTTTTATTCAGGTTTTATTTATTCAGACATTCTGGAACCAGCAGCCCTTTTCCCAGTTCTCTTTGATCAATTCTGTTTCGAATTTTGATGTACACTCATATGCCATATGTTGCAGGTTCTCAACCAACTCAGACAATCCCTGCAACCCAGGCTACAAGCGAAGATAATCAGGATGTGTCGACACCTGTTGAAAGATCAAATTCAGATCAAAATGACTCGAACTGACCTGCTGAAGTGAAAACTGTACCAAAATGATCTGATGTCGATGTGGAGAGACCATTGGTAGCCCATAAAGCAGTACCAAAATAGCCACTTCTTGACTGAAAAGTAGCATCCAAACATTTGTTCTTTCATTATTTCTGATTCTTTACCAATTTCTGCAAAGCATTTATTTGGTGAACCCATTGTAAGGCGAAACTGAATTTCACGTCAGGAAATGGAATTCACCACAGTAAGTTCCGGAGGGGCACATACTGCTGGCAGCAGTCCATGTGTATGCAATGCTGTTCTTGCAACACCTATTAGCACTATAGCTGTTTTTTTTAAGTGGGACAAAAGCTTTGACTAAATCTATTAATCAATTTTGATAAAAAAGGGAAGGGAATTACATCTCCTGGTACAATTTCACTCAAACTATTGGCACCCGTAGTTACCCGAAGATTGGCCTATTTCTTTATCTTAGCTAGAAGTACTAGAGGCGTCCTCCGTCTTAAAGGGCCTGCACTAGTGTTCACGAAGAGGGGCGTGTACTGGTGGACGGCAAGGCTTGTGGTGACGCTCAGACGCTCGGTTGCTTTAGGTTTTTTGTGTGGGCGACGGTCAGGAGAAATCCCCGTTGGCTCATTCAACCCTGACGCGGTGCCTTTTTCAAGTGACATTATTTCTTTCCCATTGGCTTGTCCAACACTGATATGGTGCCTTTTTCAAGTGACATCATTCTTTTTTGAAGGGCATCGCGGGATCCTTTGTCCACTTTACTCTAAGTGATGGGGGATGTTAGAGTTGTAAAACAGTTCCACCCGTATGTGTATGGGTACGGTATAGTATACCGACCCATACACATACACAACTTGTATGTGCCACCGACTAGGGCTGTTCTAGTCCTATATAACACGCAACCCGACCCTCTACGGAGGCTACCGGTTTCTCCCTAGGTTTTCCATATGGTATCAGAGCGCCCTCTTCCACGACCTAGCTGCCACACCAAACCACCGCTGCCGCCAAAACCAAACCACGTTCAAGCCCCCGCCGCCGCTACAGTCTCCCTGCCGTCGCCGCAACGACCAAAAACCAAAACCATTGCTGCCGCCGTTGATCTACAGCTGCCGTCACCACGACCAAACTCAATCCTATAAACAGAAGCCGTACACACCCTAGCCACCGCCGCTGACCCTCAGTCGCCGCCGCTGCCGCCGAAAACAAATCTACACACCCGAAACCCAAAACCCAAAACCCTAGTTGCCACGGCAGAAATCGATCTGCCTCCTTTTCCCATGGCTTCCTCATCCTTCTCCGTGACATCCCTTGCTTCTGCCCTCGGGGCACCCCCCCACCCAGCTCCTCACCCGCGAGAACTCGCTGTTTTGGAAGGCTCTGGTGGTGCCTGCACTTCGGCTGCCCGTGTTCTGCAGCTCGCCGAGGGGACCGAGGCTGCACCTGATGAGAAGCTCGAAGCCGAATACAGTGACAAGAAGAAGATCATCATCGAGAACCCCGAGTACTCCGTCTGGATTGCTCGTGATCAACATGTCCTCCGTTGGCTTCTGAACGCTCTCTCCGTAGACGTTTTGGCCCATGTTGTTGGACTGGAGACCTCCACTTGGGTGTGGTCAGCCCTTAACGCTCACGTCTCCGCCTCCTCCAAGTCGCAAGTACAACACCTCTGTGGCGCCCTGAACGACACCAAGAAGAACGACATCTTCGTAGAAAAATACTTCGCGAAAATGAAGACTCTCGCCTCTGAACATGCTGCTACGGGAAAACCTCTCGATGATGGTGAACTCGTCCGCTATGTGTTGCATGGCCTAGGAAATTCATATAACACCCTTGTTACTGTAGTTCATGCAAATCCAGGCACGTCCCTGGAGGATCTCTTTCACCAGGTCCAGACCTAAGATCGTCTTCGCAAGAGCGATGTCAGCTTCATGTCATCAGCCAACGTGGCACGTCATGAAGGGATACGGGTAGGCTACACTAGCGCAAATCAAAATTTTCTACCGTGTAAACCAGGATTACTGTTGTCATAGATCACGGGATTACCACTAGACGCGCAGTTGCGAAACTTGATGAAGCGCGTCGAGGCAGTGCAGACGATCTACGTCTCCTCCTCGTTCTGGTCCCACGAGCAGCTTCCCTTGCGCGGCTCGTCTAAGCGCTACAGATGCAGCGCCTCCGAGGTATCCACACGTAAAGGGTGGAAGTGTCAGACGCCGAACTGCTAGGTCCGCACGTGCGACACAGGCGTGAGGAGTGGCGGCTGAGGAGAATAGTCTAACCCTTGTCAGCACGCCCCACCCTCTCTTATATAGGCGTCCCTAGTGGGCTTCTACATTAGCAGCCCATTGGTAGCCTAAGCCTGGTCTAATTCGGATCCAATCCTCATTAGGCTTCCAGCCCCTTAAGTGTGTGACCCTATATGTTCATATACGTATAGACATGACACGAATACACTTATTCTGTCAATAGTTGGTAGCGGCCTCTAGCAAGACGTGCCGACTCCTAAACGCATACAAAGATCATATCGGACGAACCATCACAAGGTTTAGTACATGTCTTTCCTTTTGCCTCATGATATTTGGTCTAGCTCTAAGCTGACCTCCGTTTCTGATACTGTGATTCGAAATCCCTTTACTAGGTTAACTCTTAACCATATGTAGCACGACCATGCATTTCTCGATCCGATCACTCGAGGGGCCCAGAGATATCTCTCTCAAGTAGAGAGGGGAAAATACCATCTTGATTGACCATGACTTGCAGCATGCTTCAGGACAAACCCGAAAGCTACCTTTATAACTACCCAGTTACGGAGTAGCGTCTGATAGCCCCAAAGTAGGTCGATCCACATCTCAAGTACATGAGACAATCTCAGGTCTAAGTACAAAACATACACAATGTGTAGAGAGAGAGCTGCAACTAATTGCTATTCTTAAGTTGGGTCAGTCCAACCCCATGTTCACAACATGTGTCCACATTATTGGTTTGACATCTCCATGTCTATGACTTCCGAAACATAGTCATCAACCAATCGATGTGCTAGTTTAATATTCACGTGTGTCCTCACATGAACTCCGACTAGGGAAAACTCTTAAATAACCATACAAGTATAGAGTTTCACAAACAATTCACATAATTTCCAATCAATATAAGTTGCCTGATATGGATATTAAAAGAACATTACAATAACTCATGGATACATAAGAAATATAATCATATCTATGATTGCCTCTAGGGCATATTTCCTTCAGTCTCCCACTTGCACTAGAGTCAATCTAGATTGTATCTAATACCTATTGCTCTTGCGTGTGCCTCATGCGCAGGCTGTGGGAGTGGCTTTGTAAAAGGATCAACAATATTTGAGTCCGTATGTATTTTGCATATCATGACACTACCATCCTCAACAAACTCTCGAATCTGATGATAACGCATGCGAATATGTTTGTTCTTCTGGTGCTGTCTAGGTTCCTTGGCTTGTGCAATAGCACCATTGTTGTCACAATAAACGTCCATGGGATTGGATGCGCCCTGAACCACACCGTGAGCAATCAGGAAATTCCTAATCCAAATAGCTTCCTTTGCAGCCTCCGAGGTAGCAATATATTCAGCTTCTGTTGAAGAGGAGGCCATGGTATCTTTCTTGGAACTTTTCCAACTCACAGCACCACCATTCATGACAAACACATAACCAGATTGCGATCTGGAGTCATCTGAGTCGTTAAGGTAACTTGCATTTGTGTAACCCCTTACACTGAGTTTATCCTCACCTCCATAAACTAGGAACACATCCTTAGTCCTTCTCAAGTACTTAAGGATATTCTTTACCGCTGCCCAGTGACCTTCACCTGGATTAGCCTGATATTTGCTCGTAACACTTAGAGCATAGGAAACATCTGGGCGAGTACATATCATTGCATAAATGATGGATCTAATAGCCGAAGCATATGGAATCCTGCTCATGCGCTCACGCTCATCAGTAGTCGAAGGACACTGAGTCTTGCTGAGTTTAATGCCGTGAGACAAGGGCAAGAACCCCTTCTTAGCCTCTTCCATGCTGAACCGTTTCAACATTTTGTCAATGTATGTACTCTGGCTTAATCCAATTAGCCTCCTTGATCTATCTCTATAGATCTTGATGCCCAGAATATATGTCGCTTCTCCTAAGTCCTTCATCGAAAAACTATTTTTCAATGAGGTCTTAACAGACTCGAGCATATGAATGTCATTTCCAATCAGTAATACGTCATCTACATATAAGATTAGAAATACCAACGCTCTCCCACTTTCCTTCTTATAAACACAAGGTTCTTGTTCGTTTTTGATGAAGCCAAACTCCTTTACAACTTCATCAAATCGAATGTTCCAACTCCGAGATGCTTGCTTCAGCCCATAAATGGACTTCAGAAGTTTGCATACCTTTCCAGCATTTTTTGGATCGACAAAACCTTTGGGCTGCATCATATACACGTCCTTAGTTAGGATTCCATTTAGGAAAGCCGTCTTGACATCCATCTGCCATATTTCATAGTCGAAATGTGTAGCAATGGCTAGAATTATCCGTATAGACTTAAGCATCGCTACGGGAGAGAAAGTCTCGTCGTAGTCAAGTCCTTGAACTTGTCAAAAACCTTTTGCAACAAGTCGAGCTTTATGGATGTGAACATTTCCATCCATATCAATCTTATTCTTATAGATCCATTTGCACTCGATGGCTTTAAAACCATCAGGCAGGTCAACCAAGTTCCAAACTTGATTGTCACCCATGGACTCTATCTCAGATCTCATGGCTATCAGCCATTTCTCAGAGTCTGGGTCCACCATCGCTTCTACATAGGTCGCAGGCTCATCATTGTCTAACAATAATAATTCCTGCATTTCGCAGAGCCTCGCCGACCTTGGTGGTTGTGGTGCTTCTATTGCCACGGGTTTCTCAACTTGTTCTGCTACAATAGCATCACTTGTAGAAGCATCCCCAACTGGCTCATCTTGAACTTCTTCAAGTCGCACCGACCTTCCACTTGTTCCTTTTGTGAGAAACTCTTTCTCTAGGAAAACACCGTTGCGAGCGACAAACACTTTGCCCTCTTCTCGGTTTTAGAAGTAATACCCTAAGGTTTCCCTCGAATATCCCACGAAAATGCACTTATTAGATTTGGGTGTTAGCTTGTCCGACTGAAGTCGCTTGACAAATGCATCACAACCCCAAATCTTTAGAAAAGACAAACTGAGATTCTTTCCAGTCCACATCTCATATGGTGTCTTAACTACGAATTTAGATGGTACCCTATTAAGTGTGAAAGATGCCGTTTCTAGAGAATAACCCCAAAATGATAATGGTAAATTCGACTGGCTCATCATCGATCGAACCATGTCCAACAAAGTTTGATTGCGCCGTTCCGAGACCCCATTTCTTTGAGGCGTTCCGGGCGGCATGAGTTATGGAAAAATTCCGCAACTCTTAAGATGATTGCTAAATTCGTGACTCAAATATTCACCTTCGCGATCATATCGCAAGGCCTTTATTTTCTTGCCATGTTGATTCTCTACCTCATTCTGAAACTCCTTGAACTTTTCAAAAGTTTCAGACTTATGCTTCATCAAATAGACATAACCATATCTACTGAAATCACCAGTGAAAGTAATGAAGTAGTGATATCCTCCTCTGGCTATCGTGCTCATTGGTCCACACACATCAGTATGTATGATTTCCAACATTAGCACAACCGCGAATGCACAAACTTCGACTGCGAGTGCAAAGGGAATAACAGCTTACCGTTGGAGCTGGGCGCCTTGCGGTGTAAGTCGCGACCCCGGCCTTCGCGTCGAGATACACCGCCTGGGTGATCTTCTTCAGGGTCACGGTGTAGTCGTTGAGTCTCCACTCAACGAGGCAGGATTTTGTCGGGTCGTCCTTGCCCGTATACTCG
The DNA here is from genome assembly GCA_916181665.1 of Avena sativa. NCBI lineage: Eukaryota > Viridiplantae > Streptophyta > Magnoliopsida > Poales > Poaceae > Avena > Avena sativa. The sequence continues at coordinate 175,252,766 of OV702284.1, read as the reverse complement.
TACATGTAGTGGTCACGACTGGCCAGGGGCCCGAGCCAGCAGTTGTAGAGGTTGATGGTTTGGAGGCCTTTCTTCTTCAAATTGCGGATGGTCTGCAGCATCTCGTCAACGACCATCCGCTGCTCCAGCGGGAGTTTGGTAACCTAGAGCCGGCGCGACTTGGGCCGATCGGCGGAGTACCTTGGAAGCGCCACTTCATCGCCTGGAGTCGACTCGGTGACGTAGAACCAGCTCCTCTTCCACTCCCTAGCTGCTTTGGCGGGCAGCATCAAATCGAAGAACGGTGCCTTCGACTTTAGCTGGAAAGTCAGGCCGCCCGCAGCTAGCATTGGGCCGCCAGTTTCTTCGCGGCTGATTCTCCCGTGGAATAGATCTTGCCACAAGGGAAAATAGGGCCTGCAGCCCAGGTTGCACTCGCAGAACGCCATGAAAATGGCGAGCTGCTCGATGCTGTGCGGACCCAGGTCCGACAGCTGATATCGTAGTAGGCACAGAAGCGCCGGAAGAAGAGGGAGGTTGGGAAGCCGAGCCCCCGCTCCAGGTGACTGGTGAAGCAGATGAATTCCCCTTCGTGCGGATCTGGAATTACTTCTCTGGCCGCGGGGATGCGCCATCTCCCAGCATGGAGGATCCCTGCCTCCTCGAAAGATTTAGTAGTGCCTTCGTGCACTTGGATCTGCCCCATGGTTCGGCAGGAGGAGCCATCGGCTGGAGGATTTTGGGATGCGGATCGCTCTAAGTCGTTCTGGTCGCTGCGCGAAATGGGGAAACGAGGATGCGCAAGATCGGAGGAAGTGAGGGAAGCGTTTCCCTCTTCGCCCTTCACTCTCCTTATATAGCGGTTGTTACCCGCCATTTTCGGGAGCCGTTACTACGTGGTAATTACGCCAATATTACCATTGGATTACCCAACGGCTAGTTTGACCAAAACTGACAGTCCAACTTCGTCTACTCGACTCGCTGCCTCCAGCGACTCGACGATTCGCCGACCCGATCACTATGACAGTGACTAATTACTCGCCGACCCGCTCGCCAAGCTGCGATATGATTGGTCGCCGTTATTGTGACTAAAATGACTAGTTCTTTCCTTTGTTCACGATTCCGCCGCCAATTCGACTAGGCGTCCGCATTGGACCCGCATACTCCGAGTGCCAGCAAACGCCTGCGACGAATCAACGACGGCCTCGGGGACTACTGACGGGGATATGCCTACCGGGGTATGCCCAGCAGGACGTTTCCTATTGGCCCAAGCCGCCAGGGAGTGGGCCTGCAGGACGGCGACTGGATCGAGACTTGGCGAGGACTCAGGCGACTGAAAGCTGGAGGCCCAGAAGCATAGCTAGGCCCAGTCAGACTAGGTCAAAGACCCTCCGAATCCTTAACTAATTCGGTTGTAATCTGTAAACCCTAGAGAGGTGAGCCTATATAAACCTCCCTAGGGTACGCATAGAGGACACGTTCCATCATACACCCAAGCGACTCACGCCTAGCCGTCGAGCTCGCCCCTTGTACTCTCTCCATAATACAATCTAGCAGGAGTAGGTCTTTACCCTCCGGGGGGGCGAAGTTGGGTAAAACCTTGTGTCTCCGCCCTCATCTCGCACCGCAGATGGCTGGCCGCCCTTGCCCCATGTTCTACTACTCGCTGCCGATTGCAGCATCTGCCGTGGTCATTCCCACGACATTGAGTGTGTTGGGGACACAAGAGACTTCTTGTATCTTAATTGTAGGGTTGCTTGAGAGGGATACCTTTGAACACTTCCTCCCTGAGTTTGATAAACCTTGGGTGATCCAGTTAAAGGAAACTTGCTGTTGTTCTACAAACCTCTGCACTTGGATGCCCAACACTATCTACAAGAATAGAAGCGTGCGTAGACAGCTCCCTAGATGTGTGACCATTTTAGTATTGCATTTGAATACAAGACCACACACCCTAGGATCAGATCCTCATTTGATTTTGTAAGGAACAAGATATGACATGATATCATAATAGAAACTAGGTAAATATGTTAGACATAACATAGTCTCCAACTAAATCGGGTACACATGTCTAACCACACACAACGTAATTCAACACAACATAATAGTTCATAACTGAATGAAAATAAAGACACAAAGCTTCAAAGAGGCAAATCGAAATAACGTGAAGTTTGTGTACCCATGCAACCATGCAAATCCCTGGCAGCAACCTAATATGGCTACTTCTCCCCCTTTGGCATCGAGACGCCAAAAAGGGAAAATAACACTACGAAAGCGTCCCAACCCAACTCTAGCCACTGTAGTCGTCGTCGTCATCCTCCTCCTCCTCCTCCTCCTCATCCTCATCACCATCCTCATCATCATAATTCTAAGCAGTCAACTGGCCGTGAGGGCGATAAGAGGAAGACACATCCTCAAACATGGACCAATCCACACGTCCCTGACTCCAGTGTCCATAGGAGAGCATCCCATCTGAAGCCTGCTGAGAGGGATCCACATCCATGGGCTGATTAATTTTATTGAGATCCTTCATGACATTCCTGTTGACCTTAAATGTCTCATACTGTACATGGCAAATGTCAATGTTCTGACACAGGAGAAGCTTCTTCCACCAAGAGGCCTTCTTCACCTTCTTGTGCACTTCCTCTTTAGAGGTGTCGAAGCGATAGGCGTTGCTAGCATGCTTCATGCGAGGCCCACGGGTCACAGCCTCCGACACCTCTTCAGACTCATCATCACTGTCACCATCATCTGCATCCACATCCTCATCCTCAAAAATATCATGAGCAGGGGGATAGCCACGAGGAACCTTGGAGGAAGGGGCACCCTTTCCCTGTAGCTTGGCAGGAAGATGCGGAATAAGCTCGTTGTATAGTAGGGGGGTCGCTGGAGTGTGGGTAGCAATGAGCTTCATCACATAAGGAGCATAAAGAGGACACTTCTTGTCCATAATGCACTTATACAGATCTTGATAGATGAAGTCCATGACATCGATAGCCCCACCTGGATGGTTTGGGTCATGAGTGTACACTGAGTGAGCATGGGCCATAAGATTGATTTCTGCACCTCTCATCTCATCCTTGTTGCCCGCCTTAGGAGTGAGCATTTGGCGAAACATGCGAAGCAAAATGTTGTATATGAGCTTGATGTTGGTGGTTTTCCCAACCATATCGTGACATGAGTAAATAGGGGCCAACCTTTTCTTGTCATAGGCCTATCCATGAACATGCATCCTGAGACCACTAGGAGCATTGGGATTGAATGGTAAGCCAAGAATCTAAGCAAACTGAACCATGTTGGAACGACACCTTGTAGTGCCAGACATCCATTCAAAGGGAATATCCATAGTGTCGACAAAAACAACCGTGGCATAGAATTGCTGGACCAACTCAATGGTGTAGTCTTCTTTAGTTTGAAACATGGGATGTAGCCCCATCTTCTCAGTCACCCAAAGAGCATCCTCAAAATAGTTGTGAGCATGTAGCTTCTCAATATCCACTGCATGGGGCACACAGGATACTGAAACCCACAAAACAACTCAGAATAGAGAAGGAATTGTTCATTCCTCCAGAAACGATCATCTGTAGAGGTGCGAGGCATAGTGTAGAACTGCTGAATCCTCATCTCAACAAACTCTTTGGTGCCCAAATTTGCCAAGGTGGTAAATTCTTTAAACTTCATGCACTTGGCTTCATCCCTTTCCAGTTTTCTGATCTTTTATTGCTTTTCTACAGCACGATCTCGAGCAGACTGTCTGATCACAGAAGGATCCACATGAATATCTCTCTCATCATCATATCAAAACTTGCGAGGATGAGGGTTTTTACCTGCCCAAGACCGGCGAGGACGAGAACCACCTATGAGATCAGAGTAGGAGGACATCATATGGGGTAAGCACATTTGTCCAGGAGATACAAAACAATAGAAGTAAGCAAAGAAATACAAAATCTGTACTGGCTAAAATCGTCGGACTGTCCGGAGGAATCACCCTGGAGAGTCCGCCTAGCCCAGAAATTCCGGTGCGTAAGCACCGGACATTCCGGTTGGACCGGAGTGTCCGACACATACACGCCGGAGACTCCGGCTGGAGCGTTGATGATTCCTTTGGGCAGTGCAGGGAGAGTTCAATCAGAGTAGATCAGCATTGCTAGGACTACTACTAGGGCAAACATTGCACGCATGTATGATGTACCTGATACGTCGTAAACGTGTCTATAATTTTTGATGCTCCATGCTTGTTTCGTATCTACTTTGCTATGTTTTGTCTACACTTTGAGGTATTTTTATACACTTTCTGGTACTAACCTATTAACAAGATGCCACAGTGCCAGTTGCCTATTTTCTTCTGTTTTTGGTTCCAGAAAGGCATAAAATCAATATTCTCGGAATTGGACGGGACAAAAGCCAAAGCCAATATTTTACCGTGGGCGTCATGAAGCCAGAAGGGGAGACGGAGAGGTGCTAGAGGGCCACCACACCCCCCAGGCGCAGGCTAGGGTGGACCCGTGCCTAGGCAAGGTGTGACCCCTCCGGCCGCCTCCCAGCCTCGCCTCTTCGCCTATAAGAAGACCCCGATGCAGAAACCCTAAAACAATCCATCATACTTCTAGAAAGTCTCTGTTCCGGCTCCCTGCCGGAACGGAGAAGTGCCCCCGGAGCCATCTCCATCGATCTCCATCGCCATCTTCATCATCGTTGCTGATTCCCATGATGAGGAGGGAGTAGTTCTTCCTCGAGGCTAAGGGCTCTACCAGTAGCTATGTGTTCATCTCTATCTCTCTCTCTCTCTATGCATGGTCATATTATGATCATGATCTTTGTAATCAAGTAGATCTACCTTGCTACTCAAGTGCTTTAATAGATCTCTTCTCTCCCCATGTGTGTGAAAGTGACAGCGTGCACGCCATGGTGGAACTTAGGTTTGAGTCTACATAAATACTCTTTGTGCTTTAATAGATCTATGCTTTTCCCCACGTGTGTGAAAGTGACAGCATGCATACCGTGTGTGGCACTTTGGCTAGATTGAATATTTGTTATGAGTTATATTTGGAGTTGGATGTCTCTATGAAATTGTGGTGTTTGTTGGAACCATCTAGTGCTCAAGGTGACAGTGTGGGGTTATCTAGATTGGGAAAGGCAGACTTTAAGGTGTGCTGTTATAGCCCTACCGATGATTAGAGTGTCCAAACGGAGAGTAGTTAAGAGTAGTATCATGAAGAGAGGATATTTATATGAGAGAGTGTTCACTAGTGAAAGTATGATCCCTAGGTCTTGTTTCTAAACATTAAAACACCATTTGCATCTAGATATGTTGCATGTTTGCTTGCTTTAGTCTTTATGTCACTGTCAAGCTATTTTCTGGCACCATTACCACTTGTATTTCACTATGTCTTCACCGAACTAGTGCACCTATACACCTGACAAGTGTATTGGGTGTGTTAGGGACACTAGAGACTTCTTGTATCTTGATTGCAGGATTGCTTGAGAGGGAATACCTTTGACCACTTCCTCCCTGAGTTCGATAAACCTTGGGTAATCCACTTAAGAGAAACTTGTTGCTGTTCTACAAACCTCTGCACTTGGAGGCCCAACAACTGTCTACAAGAATAGAAGTGCGTAGACTCAGTACCCATGGATTTAGGGAAGTAAGATCCCTAAAAAACTCATCTAGGGCATGCCTAGAGATGGAGAAAGGGGAGGAGCACTTTGTCAACATCCATGGAGGTCTTCACCAGAGGGGAAAGGATCCCAATGGCGAAGGGAATGCAATGGCTGGAGGAAATGAAAGGATCGAGGGTGGAGATGCCCTCCTGGTGGTGCTCCTGGTTAGGGGTGAGAAGTTGGGAGTAAGATGGAGTCGGGAAGGAGAAGGAGGACTAAACCGTCCACTTCTCCCTGACCCATTTTACGAGTTTGAGATTTATCGGGCCAGAGTGTCTGGGCAAAATGCCCCAGAGTGTCTGGCCCGGTCGAAATGTCCGGACTGAATCAAGTGGAGAGTCCGATCTGGCCGGAGACTCCGGTCGGTTCAGGGCAGACAGTCCGGCCCCCTTCGACCAGGAAATCTAGAAACAAATATTTGGACAAATGTGTGACAAGATGAGCATGTTTTCAGGAGAGAATAGGCCTGGGATTTAGAAGTAGTACTGTGAAAAACTAGGAAATTATAAATATCAATAAGATGTCAAATAAAAGCTCCAAGTGAAACTAACCAAGAACCACCTCTTCAACAAGAAGAGGTTGGTGGCCGAGGCCACCATGTAAGAGTTTGTGGCATGACACCGCGAAGAATTATCCTTGGGTTCATAGCCACTACTCATAACTGAAACTCACATATCAGAAAATGATATTAAGAGAATTGATTTTCTTAATGTCGACATTATGGGGGGGGGATAGCCCAATGTATTAGGACCACACTCCCCCTATCTCCATGCATGCATCTAGACACAACAAAGGTCAAGACATAGGTGAGTATGCAAGGTAATCAAGTCAAGATCCTTGAATCAATGATATTTAGTTCATTCCGCAAATAACAAAATCTTGCTTCATCAAGTGGGTTCGTGAATATATTAGCAAGTTGGTATTTTGTTGAAACATAGGCTAGCTCAATATCTCCTCGAGCAACATGATCTCTAATAAAGTGATGACAGATCTCAATATGTTTTGCCCTTGTATGTTCCACCGGGCTATAGGCAATCTTGATGGCATTTTGATACGTCCAATTTGCATCACCATTCTATATCATAATTTGCCTCTATTCATTGATATATGTCTTATCATGAGGTATTACTTATGTCTTTTCCACTGTTTTTGCATGTTGGATGATTCTTGGAGGATGGACTACCGGAGTCTGGATTCTGATGGAAAAAGAGGTGTTTTGATGCAATTTTGCGAAGATCAGAAAAATACCAAAAAAATATAGGAAAATTATATTTTCCTAGAAGACGGAGGAAGCCAGAAGGGGAGGCATATAAGGGCCACAAGGGGCCCACACCCCCTAGGCGCGGGTCCCTCTAGGCCACACCTAGGGAAGGTGTGGCCCACCTGCTCAGCTCCTGACTCCGCCCTCTCGCCTATATCTTCCTTACGGAACCGTAACACCAGGGGAGCGACCACACATAGATTTTTGCCGCCTCTGCGGGGCGGAAAACACCGAGAGAGAAATATCTCTCTGACAGATAGATTTCTTCTGGGGAAACTCCTCCCCGGAGAGGGGAGATCGTCGCCATCAACACCATCATCAAGCTAGGATTCATCAGGATCATCATCATCATCATCCACACCATCATCTCCACCAGCTCCATCATCACCACTCCGTCCCACTGTAACAATTGTGTTGGATATTGCTTTAGTTCTTAGGGGAAACTTTCCCGGTGTTAATTACTATTGTAGTTGATGCTTGTGAGTGGAACCATTGGATTATTGTTTATGTTCAGATTGTTATCCATCACCATATCATCTTTGATCTTGATCCATATGATGTCTTATGAGTAGTTCGTCTATTTCTTGAGGACATGGGAGAATTCATGTTGTTATTAGTGGATTTGTGTTGAGTTATTATTTAATGGGTTAGTATTTAAGTTGTGGTGGTATTATTCTAGTGGTGTCATGTGAACGTCGACTACATGATACTTCACCATTTATGGGCCTAGGGGAATGCATTGTGTATTTGGATACTAATGGCGGGGTTGCCAGAGTGACAGAAACCTGAACCACCGTTAGGACAACTTTGCACAAGGGAGCGTAGGATCTCAGAGTTTAAGACTGTGGTTAGGTTTATATCTTAATTACTTTCCTGTAGTTGTGGATGCTTGCAGGGGGTTTAATCACAAGTACGTATAAGTCCAAGTAAGGTTGGTACATTAGCACAGGTTCACCCACACAACACTTGCAACACCAAAGAAGAGTACTCAGCTATTTGAAGCGAAAGCACTTGACAGAATTCCCATCTGTCCTCGAGAATGTTTGGTCCTTATAAGTATTTCCACCAGCTTGTCCTTTGCTAAGAAAGGATTGGGCCACTTGCTGTATTTTTTCTTTGTCTTTATTACTTGCACTTTGTTTTGTTGCCTTATCAGAAAACACCTAAAAATCCGTTTGCTAAGTGTTTACAGAGAGTTCCTCTCACATCCCAAAATTTTCCAAATTTTGAAATGTGTAAAATAAATAAAAAAAAGAATTAATTGTTGAAATTTAGGGTGAAATGAAACTTTTTGCTTCTAAATGGAAACATCAAAACTCTACTTGAACAAATTTGAATGAAAAGGGAATCGAATTTTTTTTCAATCAAGTGAAATGCATACATCAAAGAATGTATCTTGAAATTAAACACATAGGAAAATAAAATAAAAATCTAAAACCCTAAAGGAATAAATCATTTCCAAGATCTCTCTAAGACTATGGATTTTATCCATATAAAAATTCACCAACAAACATTTATAAATGATCAAGAATGGTAAACAAAAATATTATAAAACCATAGAAATTAGTTTCATAAGGTAAAGCTTATGAATTTAATAAGGTAAAGAAAATAAAAAATAAATACTTATGAATTTAATAAGGTAAAGAAATTAGTTTCATAGAAACTATAAAACCATAAAAACTTATGAATTTAATAAGGTAAAGAAAATAAATTTCAAAGCTAATAAAGCTCCTAGCTAAAAACCATAACAAATTGTGAACAAATTAATCCTAAAAGGATTTAAAAGGATATATAAATATTAAATAAAATTATACAAATTGGAATCACCAATTTTGGATCTATAAATAAAAAGATATGGATTTTATAAGGCAAGGGAAGAAATAAATAAATAAATAAATAAATAAGGAATATTTAAAAGCCAAATTAAATCTTGGCCAAGTCCTTAAACAATTAAAAGTTTATTGAATAATAAAAAGAAATAAAATATTATTTAAATAAAACTATATGGGCTTTGAACCATATTCAGTTTTATTTAAATAAAGACAATTTGCCTAATCTAAATAATAAATCCCAAGAAAATTATTTAGAAGACAATTTAAAACTTGAATTAAATCCATAAGAAAATGGAATAAAGATAATTCAAATAAAATAAAGAAATAAGAATTATTCAAATAAAATCATATGGATTAAACCATATTCAATTTTATAAAGACAAAATCCCTAATATAAATGATTAATTAAATCATGAGAAATATAAATGAAAATAGCCAAAGTGGATTAAAAGTTATCCAATAAACTTAAAAAGAATAAAAGAATTATTTGAATAAAATTTATATGGGTTTAAAACCATATTTGATTTTATTTAAATAAAGACAAATATCTATTTTAAATAAATATTTAACCATAAGAGAATATAATAAAATATTCAAAAATGAAATTTAAAATACATTGTTAAACAGTATAAAAACCTGCTGAAAATTTGGGAGAGATTTGAAAATAAATGAGAGTTTAAATCATTTGATTCAAATCAAAATAGAAAATGAAATCAGAAAAAGAAAACAGAGAAGAAAAAATAGTAAAGGGGAGCCCATCTAACCCTACCCAACTAACCCCAGCCCAGCAGGCCCAGCGAAGCCCACCTCTCTCTCCCCCGCGAACTGTTTTTCTCACCCGCGAACTAACCCGCGACCTCACTGACTCCATGACCCCACTGTACCCCTCCTCAGCTCGCTGACTAACCGATCCCACTGTAGCCAGGTCATCGTCTTCCCCGCGCTAACCTCGCCCCATCCCCCTCTGGTCATTTTCTACCGTTGAATGTCGGCGTAAATTCGTAGTAACGCCGCGAATAATCAGCCCCGTGACCTTCGCCCTCTTAAGCGCCTGCCTTCTATCTCTTTCTTTCCCCTCACTCACCGCACCCTCTCCGCCCCAGGGCTGCCCAAATTTCTCGCTGCAACCTCCACTGCTCTGGTGAGCTTCTCCGCAGATTCCGACCACCCCTGCCACCCCCACTGCCCTGGTTTCCTCGAGCCTGCTTGTAACTACCTCGGTGAATTACGCTCCTAGTTACAAGACTGGATGAGCGGAAATGGTTAAAATAGTACGGTGGGGCCCAAATGCCACTCACAGGTAGACCTTTCGGCCGTTCTAACCATTTCCAAACATCGGGACAAGAACGGGCGGCGTAATCGGCAGGCGAAGGGATCAACTACATACACAAATGAGTATGTATGCAAGCCACCATACAACAGTCCTCAGAGCCATTCCATCTAAAAGAAATAGAAATATTGCAACGCCATACGGCAAGATCCAAATATCCTAGATAGATATATAGTTTAGGATATCTCCTCGTACATCAAACATCAGAGTATCAGGCGGAAGCGGAAAACAAGATCCGAGTACGGATAGGAAGCAAATCGGCATAAGATGCCCCATAAATAAACGCATCCCGCCCACAGATCTCACGGATCCCCGTTCCCGGAATCTCTACACCGAATGATCGTTGTCCATATCGTCCGTCTCCTCCACCCAGTATCCATCTTGTGAGTGTACCTGTTCATCTGAATCAAATAATTTATCGTGTGAGACCCTAGGGGTACTCAGCAAGTCTTTATGCCTCTAAAGGGGACACAACCTGGGTGACGCAATTGCAGCAAAAGATAATACCTAACAATTCTATAGATACTCGCTAACCATCTGCCTAACCAAAGATAGACGGATGTCCGTGAATTAATAACAACAGTTATAATAGTAATATTAACAGATCCATCCTCCCCCTCGCTTACCAACGAGGAAGCGGACGAACACCCCCATCCGTTGGCAGTTTTATTATCCATTCCATGAGTGTTGCACTATTTACTAGTCAGTTACTTAGTCAAATTAAAAGCGGTACTTTAGTTATACTTGTCTATGATCGAGAAACTGTGCTCCAAGTCGTCCATAACCGCGGACACGGCTTTCAGAAAGTTTTACCCTGCAGGGGTGCACAAATAGCAACACACACTCGATCAACCTCGGAAAAACCAAATCAAAACCCAACGAGGCATTCACGACAAAGCGATCACAGGATTTAGAAATATTTCAGGGGGCCACCCCATTAAGCTACCCGCAACGAAGTTGGCCGGCTCCGAGACAGACTCAAGGTTTGTGTGGACGGCTGTAAACGACTGGGAACCCGAAAGTGTGACTGGGCTTGTCGATACAGCAAAAACGTGTCACGGACCTAAACAGTACAGGTGCATTACTCGCACAATCTAAAATTAAGCAGTAAAGCATGGCATAAGTACAGGATAGTAATAAAGCCCCAAACTACTTGTGGCCCCAAGAAATAAGAATGAATCAAGCTCTGGCCCAGGGGGGTCCCATAAGCCTCCCGGATGTGGATAGCGCGAATATTCAAGGAACAGGAATCAAGTACTCGGGGTCCTACGGGACACAAGTGAGCATGAAAAACCAAATAGCAGATATTGCTCACCGGTGCCACTTTCATTAGTTATCCCATACTACTCAGGTTAAGTTGTTTAGGTACCTCGTTATCCATTAGACACTCACATACCCTACACATGCTGTTCTACGACCCGCATGGCTCAAACAACTCATGTAGTAATGGCTCGTGGGATGGAGGAACAAGCTTCGGTGGGGTTTAAAAGTAAAGGCTATGTAGTACTTGGGATTCAGTTTAATGCGATCGCGACTCAATGATGCAAGAATAAGATAGAGGCAATAGGTACTATATGTATGCAAGCATGTGGTAGTGCTTGCCTGGCAGCTCAGTTGAAGCGAGAGAAGGATCTGGGTAGTGCTCCTGGTTTTCTGGATATATCCCCTGCTCAGCGTCTATTCGAAGAAGAACCAAACAAACAAGGGCCAACATAAATAAAGTGCACAAGCATAAGAATAAAATGCGACAAGCAAACAATCATGCCATGATGATTGATGCACAATTTGCATGGCAATAAAGTAGCATGGCATGGGTGAGGTGTAGAATACAAGAAATAAACATTTTATTGAGTTTTGGTCACATTTTATACTTCAATAAGTTGCTGTATACTTTATATTTATATGATGCATGCTGCATAACAGAACATGGAATGCATAAACAGAGAGGTATCGTCAAGCTAATCATTTTAGACATATTATTTGTTAAATTTGGAGTTATAAATCAAAAGTTATTAATTAAATAAGGAAAAAGGGCATTTTATTGTAATTTTAATCAACTTGGAAATTAAAGTGTCCAAAATATATTTTGAAGGGCATATTTGAATTCCTCACATTTTCCTGATTCAAAAACATATATTATATGTATTATTTGGGTTTATAATTTAAAAGTTATTTAAAACAGAAATTAAATCATTCATAAAAACATTTTCTGAAATTGTTTTATTTAAAACAGAAATCATACAGACTTTTTGTACTCAGAGGATCTTAGCCCGTGTCACTGACGCGCGGGTCCAGCGCTGACTCAGCAGCATCCGGCGTGGCGGGGACAGAACCGGACTTTTCTTACCGCGCGTCTGTCTAGCCCGCGAGACCGACAGATGGGACCGGTCGATCCACGGGGCCACTCACGCGCACGGCCAGCCGGTGGGCGACACGTGGGCGATCCAGGGCGGCGCGGGCGGAGAAACTCCAGAGCGCAGGGGTTTTCTTGCAAAAAGACACCGAGGCTGTCAGGTGGGCTCTGGGGACGGCGGGTTCAGGCGGGAAAAAGGGCAGGGGCTCCAGCGCAAAAAGGCCAGCGGCTGCTGCTGACTCTGACGGACGCGGTGCTGCCGGCGGCGAAAGACTGGCCGTCTTCCGGTGACGATGGCGACGCGTACGCTGGACGAAACGCGTCGCCCCAAAAACGAAAAACGATGAGGGTACTGGAATCTACAACTTTCGTTCAGAGAGCATCATCGGAGGAGGGCTACAGCGCGCGGGGCACGGCGGAGAAAAGAGGGGGACGAACGCTGCTGCAGCTGCTGCTGTCGGCCAGAGCGCGACGCGCAGTGGTGGCGGCGCACGGAGGCCGCTCGATGGAACGAACTAGAGGTGCAGGGCATGAAGAGGAAGGAGAGGATGTCAGGGTCGTTCGGGTGCTCACCAGGAGGTCCTCAAGCTATCCCAACAAGCTAGAACCGGCCAGATCGTCGGCGAGGCTTGGGCACGACGAGGTCGGGTCCTACGGGTTCATGGCAGCGGCGAGCTCGATCCGGCAAGCTCCGACATCGATCTCCGGTACAGGTCGAAGAAGAAGAGGCAGTGGCACCTTCCTGGGCGTCCGGGACACCTACTAGCACAGCTCCAACCGCCTCCTTTGGGTCTTGGCCGAGGTGGAATCTAGTAGAGGCATGGAGATGGCCATGGCCAGGATGTGGTGGGGAGGAAGGAGAGGGCAGGCTCTGGGCGGATCTAGGGACGACAGAGGAGCCGTGGGGCGGAGGTAAAGCGAGGGAGAGAGGCGAGGGCAGCCGTGGCAGGTTAGATAAAGGTGGCTCGAGTTCCACCTTTCTCCTCCTCACGTGCTCGGGCAGGGCTCGGTCTGGGGCTGGTCCAGGGCAGGTAGGGTGGAGACAAGGCGAGGCCGAGGTGGCTGGCTCGGGTGGGACTGCTGTGGCAGGGAGAGAGAACTAGAGAGAGAGAGGGAGAGCTAGGGTAGGATGGGTTAGGCTCGGGTTGGGGTTTTGTTTAGGGTTGGGGTAGGAAGGTAGCTAGGTGGGACCAGGGAGAAAGGGTGGCCAGGTGAGGCCAGCAAGGAGAGGCTCGGCATGGGTGAGAGGAGAGGGTGAGGTGAGAGAGGTGTGGCTTGTGATGCACATGGCAAGGAGAGAAGGAACAAGGTGAGGATTGAGAGAGAAAGGTTGGAGCTCAACAAAAGGGAAACAATCAAAAATTCCAAGAAAACCAAGGGAGATCAAATAGTGGTGATGGTTGCATGGCCCATGCAAGTGCATTAAATGCCATGTTTTAATCTTGTGAAAACAAAATAATTATTCATGGCATCTATACATATGCATTCCAAAATATGGGGTAAGGGCCAAGCTAAAGATTTACATGAAAGTTCCAAGTGGAGTAGATGGAGATGATCATATTTGAATACAAATGGGACATGCTAGTGTGTATATTCCACTAGATGTTTAATAGTCCCAAAAATATCCCAACATGAGCATAAATCCATGATAATCCATATCAAAGCTAGGAAAAAGGAGCACTACTCATAATGCATGCAAAGGTGGCTCCACATATAAATAATGTGAAAACAACGTGATGCTAAGATGAGAGCATGTGGAAATAAAATTGGATCCACCCCAACCCACATGAGCTAGAGGTAAAACCCAATAAAGTGCAAAGCTCATATTTAGTTGGATGGTGGAATTATAAGGTGGTGGCAGAGAAAGGTGATGGAGTTGAATAAAAGATATGCCCCCAACTCAACTTGGGCATTTAAACAATATATCAAGAACCAAATACAATATCAAGAGGCAAATACAATTTACAATGCATATGAGAGAAGAACCAACACAAAAAGGGTTTTATATGATGCTCAAATGCAAGGTGGCATGATGACATGAGCATGATATAATTATGATGCAACAATTATATATAGGAAGTAGCCATTATATTACTAGACCAAGTAGCATTACAATTGTTAGACAATTGGGATGCTACAACTCTCCCCCACTAAACAGGAATCTCGCCCCGAGATTCTAGGAAGAAGAAGACTCCAAGAGGGTAGGATACTTGGCACGGAGCTCATCTTCACGTTCCCAAGTGGCTTCATCAACGGAATGGTGCGACCACTGCACCTTGCAGAACTTGATGGACTTGTTGCGAGTCCTTCTTTCTGCAATTTCGAGGATTTTTGTGGGGTGTTCTTGATAAGACAGGTCTTCTTGGAGATTGATAAGCTCATGGTCCACGGTCCTGCCGGGATCCTTGAAGCACTTCTTGAGTTGAGAGATGTGGAAAACATCATGGACCTTGAGTTTTTCCGGGAGCTCAAGAGCATAAGCAACTTCTCCTCTTCTTCCACGAATTTTGAAAGGACCGATGTATCTAGGAGCCAGCTTTCCTTTGATACCAAAACGGTGCGTGCCTCTCATGGGAGTGACACGAAGGTAAACGAGATCACCAGGAACATACTCCATGTCCGTGTGCTTTCTGTCATAATTGCTCTTCTGGCGACTTTGAGCAATTTTCAGATTTTCAAGAATGATGTGCACCTTCTCCTCCGCTTGAGTTACAATGTCAGGGCCAAACAATATTCTTTCTCCTGCACCCGACCAACCAATCGGAGTTCTGCATTTGCGACCATAGAGAGCCTCAAATGGTGCCATCTTTAGACTTTTCTGGAAGCTGTTGTTGTAAGAGAATTCAGCATAAGGAAGACATTCTTCCCACTTCATGCCAAAAGAGATGACGCAAGCACGAAGCATATCCTCCAGAATCTGATTGATCCTTTCAACTTGTCCTTGCGACTGAGGGTGGTAAGCTGTGCTGAAGTTCAATTTTGTTCCCAAAGCATTTTGGAAACTTTCCCAGAACTTGGAAGTGAAGATGCTTCCACGGTCTGAACTGATCTCAAGCGGAACCCCATACAGAGAGACAATTCTGTTGATATAGAGCTCAGCCAACTGAATTGCAGAAATTGTTTCCTTGACGGGAAAGAAGTGAGCCACTTTAGAAAGCCTGTCAATGACAACAAAGATTGCATTGTTGCCCTTCTGCGACCTTGGAAAACCAGTGATGAAGTCCATCTCTACTTTCTCCCATTTCCATTCCGGGGGTTTCAATGGCTGTAGAAGACCGGAAGGTTTCTGATGGACAGCTTTAACTCTGCGGCAGACATCACACTCCGAGACATACTTGGCACAATATCGTTTCAATCCCGGCCACCAATATTGTGTTTTCAAGTCCATGTACATCTTTGTGCTGCCGGGGTGGATAGAAAGAACAGAATCATGCGCCTCCTTGAGAACTTGCTCTCTCAAACCCGGGTAGTTCGGAACAAACATCCGGTGTTCAAAGAAAAGCGTGCCTTGGTCATCGACGTGGAAGGACTCATACTTCAGAAGCTGAAGTCTGGAGATGATCTTTTTGGTGTGCGGATCACCAAGCTGAAAGGAGCGAACCTTTTCTTCCAAGAGAGGGGTTGCCAGAAGGTTCAGAAGATACCCTTGATCCACAATTTCAAGGTTGAGCTGACGGAATTCCTCGCACAAGAGAGGCTGTTGTTCTTCCATCATGAGGTTGCTGACATAAGCTTTGCGGCTGAGAGCATCGGCCATGACATTAGCTTTGCCCAACTTCTCTTGTTCATCAAGCTGACGTTTGAGTTCAGCCAACTCAGCAGGACCCATTATAAGGCCGCTTGGAGATAGGAGCCGTTCCAGGTTCAAGCTCAATTACAAACTCAACCTCACGATCCGGAGGCATACCTGGCAACTCTTCAGGAAAGACATCTGGGAACTCACAGATCACCGGAACACTCTGAATAGCTTCCATAGCATCATCATTCAGAGCCGCCAAAGAGAAAAGCTGGATAGCAGGAGTCAGACTTGGAGAATAGACTATATGGCCTTCAGGAATCTTCAGAGAAACCGAGCGTTCAGCACAATCAATCACAGCTGCATTTGCTGTCAACCAATCCATGCCCAAGATGACATCAATGTCAGAATTGCCCAGAACAATTAAGGACGCCGAGAACGAAGAGCCACCAATCTCAATTTGATTGCCATGGCTGATATGAGCAGCCCTCATGTTTGAACCAGGAGATTGTACCACCAGACGATGTGATAAGGGAACCGTATCCAGATCATGCTCATGCGCAAACTTATGCGAAACAAAAGAATGCGAAGCACCAGAATCAAACAAAACTCGTGCAGGGACTGAGTTAACGGGAAGCATACCCATCACAACTCCAGGTGCATGCTCAGCTTGAGCGGCGTTGACACAGTTGGCACGAGATACAGTAGACCCGGGCTTGGTGTTGATGTTGAGAGCCCGAGGTGGTGGTGCACGAACCAAAGGAGAGCTTGCCGCAGATCTTGGAGGTGGTGGAGGAAGAGCTTTGTTTTTCATCGGACAGTTCCAGTATTGATGCCCAGTGTTTCCACAAGTGTAACAAGCACCAGGTGGACGTGGAGCAACGTAGCCAGGGACTCCGCCAGGCGCTCCAGGGTAGTGGTGGTTGTAGCCCCTGGGAGCAGTAGTGAGGAAGTTTGGTGGCCTTGCCGCGTAGCTTGAAGGTCTTGGTGGAGCCGGGAGCGACGGTGGGGTGTTAGGAACCCAGACACGACGCTTAGAAGGAGTTGATATAGCTGAAGAGCTTGCTGCATCGCGGTTGTGTTTCTTTGACTCCTCAAACACTTGCCTACTTGCTTCTTCCTGCAGAGCTATATGCTGAAGTTCCAGAAAAGACGCCGGCCTTGCATGTGTGATTGCATATTTAATCGATGCATTGAGCCCTTGCCGGAACCTCTTTTGCTTCTTCTTGTCATCAGAGATCTCATCGCCACCATAACGAGAAAGGTTCATGAAGTTCCTGATGTAGGTATTGACATTATCATTGCCCTTCTTGAGGTTGAGAAACACTTCCTTCATCCTCTCCATGACAATTTCTGACAGGTACTGCTCTTTGAAAGCTCCAGTGAACTTTCCCCAAGTAGGCTAAAAACCAATGCAGTTTGCCTTCAGGTAATTCTCCCACCAGAGAGCTGCATCTCCCTTCAGAAGGTGAGTGGCACACTTTACCCATTCTTGCTCAAGAACATCAGCAGTCATCAGTAGCCTTGACATCTCACGCAACCAATCATCAGCATCAAGTGGTTGATCGGACACATCAAATTGACGTGGGTTGAACTTCAGGAAGCTTTTGATGTCTCCTCGCTTGGGAGGTGGAGGTAGCGGAACAAACTCATTCCTCCTGACACTTTCTTCAAAACGCTGCTGGTTCTGCTGCATTGCTGCCAAGGCATTAGCGATGCTCGACAACGCTGCCCCCAGTTCAGGTTGTATGTCCTCCTCAGAACGGCGTGGTGGTGCCATCCTATGATTGATATAAAACACAAGTCAGTACTATAATGGAGAATAATAATAATCCAAAATAGTACCAAGATGGAATTAACCAAGATTAAAGGATACAATTTACTAAGATGATATTAAAATATCAGCAAAGTTCGAAGCACCTAGAAGATATTAAGCATATCGCACACGACTGAAAAGGAGTGTGGTACACAACTATCAAAGAAAAATTTTCCGCAAATTTCGGCATTAAAATACCAATAGATGCGCAAAATCACTTAACGAATCGAGATTAGTGACTCTACCAATTCAATATACAAGAGCGAATGATAAAAGTAGTGGTATGGTCGTGACTCCATCCCGCACTCAAATCATTACTCCGCACATGATTAAGTAGAACACATATCCCAACACCTTCTTATCACGATGAACCTAAAGATTAGTAACTACGGAAACGAACACCCCAAACAAGATAACGTCGGATAACAAAGAGTAAGACAGATCGCGGCAGTATACAACGAATCAGATAGATCGCGTCGGTTTGCAAAAGCCTGTCGGTATGGAATGTTCCAACAGTTGATAACCAAAAGTCAGATAAAGATAACATGTTGGATGCAACAGATAGACAAGGAATTACACACACACACACTCAACCTATGGTACTACGGAAACCCAGAACACGTGGATCCTAGTTTGAATTTTAAGAAGAGGATTGAAAACGTTACACTTCCTTACCAGAAAAGGGTGGGTGGGTGGGTAAGAAGAAAAGTGGAAGCAGTCCTACTCTCGCGTTTTGTTTTTCCCTAGTATACATAGCTACCAAAAATATTTGCTAGACTGACAACGACCATTTGGCTGAGACCCTGAAGGGCGGGATGGCTCTGATACCAATTGTAACTACCTCGGTGAATTACGCTCCTACTTACAAGCCTGGATGAGCGGAAATGGTTAAAATATTATGGTGGGGCCCAAATGCCACTCACAGGTAGACCTTTCGGCCGTCCTAACCATTTACAAACATCGGGACAAGAACGGGCGGCGTAATCGGCAGGCGAAGGGATCAACTACATACACAAATGAGTATGTATGCAAGCCACCATACAACAGTCCTCAGAGCCATTCCATCTAAAAGAAATAGAAATATTGCAACGCCATACGTCAAGATCCAAATATCCTAGATAGATATATAGTTTAGGATATCTCCTCGTACATCAAACATCAGAGTATCAGGCGGAAGCGGAAAACAAGATCCGAGTACGGATAAGAAGCAAATCGGCATAAGATGCCCCATATATAAACGCATCCCGCCCACAGATCTCACGGGTCCCCGTTCCCGGAATCTCTACACCGAATGATCGTTTTCCATATCGTCCGTCTCCTCCACCCAGTATCCATCTTGTGAGTGTACCTGTTCATCTGAATCAAATAATTTATCGTGTGAGACCCTAGGGGTACTCAGCAAGTCTTTATGCCTCTAAAGGGGACACAACCTGGGTGACGCAATTGCAGCAAAAGATAATACCTAACAATTCTATAGATACTCGCTAACCATCCGCCTAACCAAAGATAGACGGATGTCCGTGAATTAATAACAACAGTTATAACAGTAATATTAACAGATCCATCCTCCCCCTCGCTTGCCAACGAGGAAGCGGACGAACACCCCCATCCGTTGGCAGTTTTATTATCCATTCCATGAGTGTTGCACTATTTACTAGTCAGTTACTTAGTCAAATTAAAAGCGGTACTTTAGTTATACTTGTCTATGATCGAGAAACTGTGCTCCAAGTCATCCATAACCGCGGACACGGCTTTCAGAAAGTTTTACCCTGCAGGGGTGCACAAATAGCAACACACACTCGATCAACCTCGGAAAAACCAAATCAAAACCCAACGAGGCATTCACGACAAAGCGATCACAGGATTCAGAAATATTTCAGGGGGCCACCCCATTAAGCTACCCGCAACGAAGTTGGCCGGCTCCGAGACGGACTCAAGGTTTGTGTGGACGGCTGTAAACGACTGGGAACCCGAAAGTGTGACTGGGCTTGTCGATACAGCGAAAACGTGTCACGGACCTAAACAGTACAGGTGCATTCCTTGCACAATCTTAAATTAAGCAGTAAAGCATGGCATAAGTACAGGATAGTAATAAAGCCCCAAACTACTTGTGGCCCCAAGAAATAAGAATGAATCAAGCTCTGGCTCAGGGGGGTCCCATAAGCCTCCCGGATGTGGATAGCGCGAATATTCAAGGAACAGGAATCAAGTACTCGGGGTCCTACGGGACACAAGTGAGCATGAAAAACCAAATAGCAGATATTGCTCACCGGTGCCACTTTCATTAGTTATCCCATACTACTCAGGTTAAGTTGTTTAGGTACCTCGTTATCCATCAGACACTCACATACCCTACACATGCTGTTCTACGACCCGCATGGCTCAAACAACTCCTGTAGTAATGGCTCGTGGGATGGAGGAACAAGCTTCGGTGGGGTTTAAAAGTAAAGGCTATGCAGTACTTGGGATTCAGTTTAATGCGATCGCGACTCAATGATGCAAGAATAAGATAGAGGCAATAGGTACTATATGTATGCAAGCATGTGGTAGTGCTTGCCTGGCAGCTCAGTTGAAGCGAGAGAAGGATCTGGGTAGTGCTCCTGGTTTTCTTGATATATCCCCTGCTCAGCGTCTATTCGAAGAAGAACCAAACAAACAAGGACCAACATAAATAAAGTGCACAAGCATAAGAATAAAATGCGACAAGCAAACAATCATGCCATGATGAATTATGCACAATTTGCATGGCAATAAAGTAGCATGGCATGGGTGAGGTGTAGAATACAAGAAATAAACATTTTATTGAGTTTTGGTCACATTTTATACTTCAATAAGTTGCTGTATACTTTATATTTATATGATGCATGCTGCATAACAGAACATGGAATGCATAAACAGAGAGGTCTCGTCGAGCTAATCATTTTAGACATAGTATTTGTTAAATTTGGAGTTATAAATCAAAAGTTATTAATTAATTAAGGAAAAAGGGCATTTTATTGTAATTTTAATCAACTTGGAAATTAAAGTGTCCAAAATATATTTTGAAGGGCATATTTGAATTCCTCACATTTTCCTGATTCAAAAACATATATTATATGTATTATTTGGGTTTATAATTTAAAAGTTATTTAAAACAGAAATTAAATCATTTCTAAAAACTTTTTCTGAAATTGTTTTATTTAAAACAGAAATCATACAGACTTTTTGTACTCAGAGGATCTTAGCCCGTGTCACTGACGCGCGGGTCCAGCGCTGACTCAGCAGCATCCGGCGTGGCGGGGACAGAACCGGACTTTTCTTACCGCGCGTCTGTCTAGCCCGCGAGACCGACAGATGGGACCGGTCGATCCACGGGGCCACTCACGCGCACGGCCAGCCGGTGGGCGACACGTGGGCGATCCAGGGCGGCGCGGGCGGAGAAACTCCAGAGCGCAGGGGTTTTCTTGCAAAAAGACACCGAGGCTGTCAGGTGGGCTCTGGGGACGGCGGGTTCAGGCGGGAAAAAGGGCAGGGGCTCCAGGGCAAAAAAGGCCAGCGGCTGCTGCTGACTCTGACGGACGCGGTGCTGCCGGCGGCGAAAGACTGGCCGTCTTCCGGCGATGATGGCGACGCGTACGCTGGACGAAACGCGTCGCCCCAAAAACGAAAAACGAAGAGGGTACTGGAATCTACAACTTTCGTTCAGAGAGCATCATCGGAGGAGGGCTACAGCGCGCGGGGCACGGCGGAGAAAAGAGGGGGACGAACGCTGCTGCAGCTACTGCTGTCGGCCAGAGCGCGACGCGCAGCGGTGGCGGCGCACGGAGGCCGCTCGACGGAACGAACTAGAGGTGCAGGGCATGAAGAGGAAGGAGAGGATGTCAGGGTCGTTCGGGTGCTCACCAGGAGGTCCTCAAGCTATCCCAACAAGCTGGAACCGGCCAGATCGTCGGCGAGGCTTGGGCACGACGAGGTCGGGTCCTACGGGTTCATGGCAGCGGCGAGCTCGATCCGTCAAGCTCCGACATCGATCTCCGGTACAGGTCGAAGAAGAAGAGGCAGTGGCACCTTCCTGGGCGTCCGGGACACCTACTAGCACAGCTCCAACCGCATCCTTTGGGTCTTGGCCGAGGTGGAATCTAGTAGAGGCATGGAGATGGCCATGGCCAGGATGTGGTGGGGAGGAAGGAGAGGGCAGGCTCTGGGCGGACCTAGGGACGACAGAGGAGCCGTGGGGCGGAGGTAAAGCGAGGGAGAGAGGCGAGGGCAGCCATGGCAGGTTAGATAAAGGTGGCTCGGGTTACAACTTTCTCCTCCTCACGTGCTCGGGCAGGGCTCGGTTTGGGGCTGGTCCAAGGCAGGCAGGGCAGGTAGGGTGGAGCCAAGGCGAGGCCGAGGTGGCTGGCTCGGGTGGGACTGCTGTGGCAGGGAGAGAGAACTAGAGAGAGAGAGGGAGAGCTAGGGTAGGATGGGTTAGGCTCGGGTTGGGGTTTTGTTTAGGGTTGGGGTAGGAAGGTAGCTAGGTGGGACCAGGGAGAAAGGGTGGCCAGGTGAGGCCAGCAAGGAGAGGCTCGGCATGGGTGAGAGGAGAGGGTGAGGTGAGAGAGGTGTGGCTTGTGATGCACATGGAAAGGAGAGAAGGAACAAGGTGAGGATTGAGAGAGAAAGGTTGGAGCTCAACAAAAGGGAAACAATCAAAAATTCCAAGAAAACCAAGGGAGATCAAATAGTGGTGATGGTTGCATGGCCCATGCAAGTGCATTAAATGCCATGTTTTAATCTTGTGAAAACAAAATAATTATTCATGGCATCTATACATATGCATTCCAAAATATGGGGTAAGGGCCAAGCTAAGGATTTACATGAAAGTTCCAAGTGGAGTAGATGGACATGATCATATTTGAATACAAATGGGACATGCTAGTGTGTATATTCCACTAGATGTTTAATAGTCCCAAAAATATCCCAACATGAGCATAAATCCATGATAATCCATATGAAAGCTAGGAAAAAGGAGCACTACTCATAATGCATGCAAAGGTGGCTCCACATATCAATAATGTGAAAACAACGTGATGCTAAGATGAGAGCATGTGGAAATAGAATTGGATCCACCCCAACCCACATGAGCTAGAGGTAAAACCCAATAAAGTGCAAAGCTCATATTTAGTTGGATGGTGGAATTATAAGGTGGTGGCAGAGAAAGGTGATGGAGTTGAATAAAAGATATGCCCCCAACTCAACTTGGGCATTTAAACAATATATCAAGAACCAAATACAATATCAAGAGGCAAATACAATTTACAATGCATATGAGAGAAGAACCAACACAAAAAGGGTTTTATATGATGCTCAAATGCAAGGTGGCATGATGACATGAGCATGATATAATTATGATGCAACAATTATATATAGGAAGTAGCCATTATATTACTAGACCAATTAGCATTACAATTGTTAGACAATTGGGATGCTACACTGCTCCCCATTCTCTCACGCACCTCCCAGTAGCTCCAGCTCGCCCGCACGTGCTCCACAGCGTTGGCAACGACCTCGCCTGAGGGCCACCGTCGACTGCGTTCACTCCGGTGGCCTCTCCTCGTAAGCACTGACCGCCCCCTCCTCTCTGGTTGCTACCCCTACGACCTCCTCTCTCACGCGCATCTGAAAACCCCTTTCTCTTGATTTGGCGAGCACCGCAGCCTCACCAACTACGACGAACAGACACGCCCATCGCCAGGAGCTTCTCTGACGAACAATCGCCGACAATCTCGTGCACCCCTTGGTCTACGGAGACCACCTCGAGCTCCATCATGTCACGGCAAGTCTGGTAATACCCTCCTCCCTCTCCCTCACTTCCTGCTTTGGCCGGACCAGCACAGCCCGAGCGCACCGCCGCTCGTCGTTGCCCAGCGCCGCTAGATCTTGGCTATTTTGCTGTAAACTGTTAGATGATGATATAGCGGAAAGGATGATCATTTCATCGAAGGGGTAAGTTTGTATCTGTGCCGTGCGATCTAAATAAAATCCTGCGGCTTGTGTTAGTCTTCCAACCGAACCGGTATCGCCCAATAGGATTACACCACGTGGCATGTTCTATTTGAATAAATCCAGAAAATGAATTTGATTGTTTAAACTTGCAAAGATCATAACTTTTGTTCTGTTTGGCCAAATTTTACAAATTTTATATCAATGGATTCACAAACATGTGAACTTTGCAAGCATGCCCTTAGTATGGTATTTTGTTTCTATAAAATTAGGTGTTTTTGCAGAAACATGTTTAGGCTTATTTTGAGTATAAAAATTATTCTAAAAATTATTTTTGAGTAAAATCTTTTGTAAATGATTTGTTTTGAACCTACTGACCATCAGAAAAACTTTTGGGTTTATAAATATATTTTTTCAAACACAAGGAATTATCCCTTGAATAAAGACATTTCTAGTAAAACAAAAACATTTGCTACGGTTTAAAAATGCTTTTTGAGTAAAAACCTTTTGCAAATGGTTTGATTTAAACTCTCTGACCCTAAACACTAAGTTTTTGATTTAAAAATATATTTAATGAACCCTAGAAAATTATTACTTTGTTTAAAGGCATTTCTAGCAAAATAAATATGTTGCTTTGATTTAAAAATGGTTTTTGGGTGAAACCTTTTGCAAATGGATTAGTCTTAAACACTTTGACCTTAAAACACTAACAATTGTGTTCAAAAATATATTTGGCGAACACTAGAAATTATTACTTTGGTTTAAATCATTTGTAGCAAAACAAAAATGATTTAAATGGCCCATTTTCACTAACTTGATTTTAAATGGTTTTCCACTTTTATAAATGACTAACAAGTGTTTTAAAATGTTTATAACCTTATTAGAAACCACTTTTTCAATAAACAACCTTTTGCATGCTTGCAAGCATTATTTTGTTTTCTTTATTTTATGTGATGAATTGTTTGAATGCTAGATTGGATTTGTGCCTTGCTTGATTGAATTGTAGTGAACTTTGAAGAGTGTGACAATTGCAAGATCAAGGAGTGAACCTATATTCTCTACCAAAAAGGCAAGTGGTGCTTCATACATTTTGTCCTATTATTTTCACTATGTATTAGTGATATTTTGTGTAGGACTTGCATGGAATTTTCTAAGTATAAGCTGTGCCTTGGGAAATCCTATTAGATGATGCCTTAGTATAATTTTTCCCTAAGTTAAGATTCATACTACTATTATGCTTAGCTTAGCTAGTAGAAAACAAGGGTGGATTATATTCATGCTATGAAATATTTCTAAGTCTATGACTTGTGTTTTGTTTAATAAAACAACTATGTGAATGAATCACCTAGGTGGAATGGAAGGAATGGTTTGTGTTGAGTGGTTACACAGGGCCCCATATTTATGGCCTACCCTAGTGTATCTCACTTGTGGAAAGCCACCCAGGAACAAAGAGATTTGAGATTTCAAATGTTGAGAAGCTTCAAGTGCAGCCACATGGCATTATGGGCTCTGCCTGGATCATATAGGTTGCAATAACTTAGCCAGATGGACAATTGGTGGTAGGGGGTGATAGGATGGAGCGCGTCTATTTGGTCTAAGGGAAGGCTTTTGAAAGATCTTGTCTCAATGCATGTCGAGTCTTGTGGGGAAAGTGCACCACCTCTCGAGAGAGTAAAATCTAAGTGCTTAGCCATGTCCTCGGCAATGGACACTTTGAGCATAAAGACATGGAAGCTATCAAGGATCTCCTCATCCCAATTTCTAAGTTAAAAACTTGTGGTTGAACAAGGGTTGAATGATCACCAATATCTATTGGTAGATGCCTTGGGTGATTTGACAAACAAAAACTTAGTGTTTTCAAATTATAAGGAAAACCTTATTTTGAGCAAAGAAAGCCTAAGCTCCACTTAGCCAAAGGCATATAGATGATAGATACCACTACTCTACCATAGTATCACTTGCCAATACAATTCAAATGTATTGACCCTTGTGGCTGTAACTTATTATGTTGCAGGTTGTTTGATGTTAGTGAAGTGTGTTGAATAGGATTACAAGTCTACAACCAACATGATTGCCTATGGCACTTTGAAGATGAAGGACTCCATGATATATAGATATTTCAGTTGCATTGTAATGAGATAGCCATATGAGCTATGTAAGATGTAATGAATTATTTTATTCCTGATTATAAAGTTGTATTATGACCTTTGTTTCTTGATATTACATCTTAAACCGTGGATGCTAGCTATTGATCCGGGAACTAGCATTGTAAACATAGGGATCTCTACCTTATTAGGTTGGGGCCTCTATAGTTCCTGCTCCATACCACTAGTCAACACCTTCTGCTCCTCGTTGGGATCGACACTCCTATTTATCGAAAGTACTACGATACACTCCCTATACTTGTGGGCAATGGTAAGGAAATCGGTAATCATTAACTACTCGGTTGTCTTGGGAGTAGTGACTAATTGGAAGTCGAACGATTAACTGATTTAATCGGTCGGCTATTAATCGGTACAACCTACAAAAATTAGCCCCTAAAACACATATGACTCCTCTTGCACCTCAACCACCTACCCTATTAAAGGAAGCCTCGAGCTCCCGAATGAGATCCTCAAGGAGCTCGAGCTCTTGTATCTGAGGTCTGATCGGCAACTACGAGGAACTGGTCAACAACGATAAGGAACTGGCTGGTGATGGCAGAAATCGAGCTCCTGCAGGCAGGGATCGAGCAGGAGATTCGAAAAACCTACTTCATTGGGGCGGGCTAGTGGATGGATGGGCGATATGTGTTGATAATCTTGCAACTTTTTTGACCAAGTGTAGTAGTTAATCGGAAACATACCTCGTAATCGGAGTGTCAGAGCTATTAATCGGGCTAAACAATTAACACAAACGATTAGTAGTAATCGACACGGTCAGGTCCCTAATAGCGATAAATCGGCCTATTAATCTTTGATTCGGCCTATTTTTTGAACAGTGCTTGTGGGTCATCAAGACTATTTTATGGCGCAGTTTCCAGGGAGTGAAGCGCTATTGAAGAGTGGAACTGGTAAAGGAAACTTCTACTGTGATTATTGCTTTTTGTTACTTCTTGTTACTTTGTTTCCAATATGGATAACCCACTTAGTTTTCTGTTTGGGAAAACTACTACCACTGCTAGGGTAGTAGATGAACCATCGCCTGTTGAGATAGATCCTTTTAAGATACCTACAAGTATTGTTGATCGTGTTATGGATAATTATTATTTTGGCGATGGAACTATCCATCCTGGTAATCATTTTCTTTTTATCCATGAATTATGCGGGTTGTTTAAGTGTGCACTTATCACAACTGAACATGTGAAGAAGAAGTTACTCTCCATATCATTTAAAGGGAGAGCTGAAGAATGGTATAAGCTGCTGAAGAATGGACAATCCATGGAATGGGAGGAATTGGCTTCTCTCTTTTATTCTAAATTCTATCCTCCCAGTGAGATTCATAAGGATAGAAATTTGATATATAACTTTTGGCCTCGTGATGGAGAGAGTACAACTCAAGATTGGGGGAGATTGAAGTTACTAATGCTTAAATGTCCTATTCATGAACTCCCTAACAATATTATTATGAATAACTTTTATGCTAGGCTTTTTCTTCATGATAAAGATTTATTGGATGTTTATTGTGATGGATCATTCACATGTATGAAGGAAGAAGCTAAATGGGATCTACTAGACCGTATTCAAGAGAACACTGAAGCTTGGGAGAATAACAAAGGAAGAAAGTCAGGTATAAACTATGATTATGAATGCATTAAATCTTTTATGGGAACTGATGACTTCCGTGATATTAGTAATGAGTTTGGTCTAGATTCCCAAATTATTTCCAATTGTTTTAAAGCCTTTGCCTCTTACATAGAAATTCCCAAAAAGAAGTGGAACAAGTACCATGATCCTTATAAAGATGTTGTTAGTCATGTTCCTATTAGAAGTACCGAAGTTTGTACTACTAATCATATTGTGTCTGAACCTTATGTTGAGAAAACACATTTCCTAGCTAAGGTAAATGAGTACTCTATGATAATTAGTGCGAATAACAAAGGTACAAAGAAAACTGTGGATCCAGATGAGCAATTGAATGTTGAACCTGTGGTAGCTATTGTGAAAGACCCTGTCACTAGAAATATAGAGGATGAGCACATTGTCTTCTATGAAGAGGCTTCTAATATTATATCTCATACTAGTAAAGCTAGAAAAGCTAGTGTTCCTGTGCTTTCTGTTAAAATTGGTGATCATTGCTACTATGGTTTATGTGATATTGGTGCTAGTGCTAGTGCTATTCCTTATGAGCTTTACAAGGATGCATGAAATTGGTCCTTGTGATATTGAGGACATTGATGTGGTTATTCACCTTGCTAATAAGGATACCATTTGCCCTATTGGTATTGTAAGAGATGTGGAGGTTCTCTGTGGTAAGATTAAGTATCTTGCTGATTTTCTAGTGCTTAATTCAGCAGCTAGCAAAACTTGTCCTATAATTTTTGGTAGACCTTTCTTGAACACTTGTGGAGCTATTATAGATTGTAAGAAGGATAAAGTTATAACTAAGTTTGATGGAGATTCTTATGAGTTTAACTTTTCCAAATTTGCTAAAGATCCTTGTGAAAACAACTTTCCTAATAAAGATTTCAGGATGGAACAACTTGCTTCTATTGATCCAGTTTATGACCTTGGACCTCTTTTTAGTGACTGTAAGTATGCTCATTCTGATGATAAAGTTGTTTCTTGTGACAGTTACATTGTAAACTTTATTGAAAGTGCTACTGAAAGTAATTATGAGAGAGGGAAACATGGTTTTATGCATCTCAATAATGTTAAGTTTCCCCGTTTTATGTTGAAAGCTTTGAAGTTGCATTCGTTTTGTCTTCCTATGTTAGTGGCTTTTTGTTTCAACAATTTGTTTTCTCATGATTCCCCCATGCATAGGAAGTGGGTTAGACTCAAATGTGTTGGTTATTTGCTTCTTGATGCTCTCTTTCACTTCAAATATATATCTCCTTTGTGAGCATTTTTGAAACTTTCAAGCCTAACTTAAAGGCAATAAAGAAAAGTACTTGTTGGGAGATAACCCAAGAGTTTTGTCGAGTCTTGGAATTTATTACCTCTGTAATAACCGCTCCTTATCCGTTTTGTTTTGGTTTTTGTGTCAAGTTCAACTACTTTTGAAAAGTGGAGGGGTTGTGAAAAGTGGCTGTCCTGGGACAGATTTTTGTGCTGCACCGTAAAAATTCGTGAGGGAGCTCAGTACGTCGGATGGAGATGTATTTTTCTGAGCTTGTTCTTAATGTTGTTACCCAACTTTCATTAGTTCTGCACTTTTTGATTTGAGCAACATAAGGTTTTCCAAAAAATCAATCTTTACCTGATGGTCTGTTTTGATAGATTTCTGCTATCATTTGCATTTGCCTCTTACAGAAGCTTTTGTTTTGATGGATTTCAGTTGAAGTGTGAACTTAAAGGTTTGTTTTTTTTCTTACACTAATGTTGTCATTGAAGTTTGTGTATTG
The DNA here is from genome assembly GCA_916181665.1 of Avena sativa. Taxonomy (NCBI): domain Eukaryota; kingdom Viridiplantae; phylum Streptophyta; class Magnoliopsida; order Poales; family Poaceae; genus Avena; species Avena sativa. The sequence goes on along the minus strand of OV702284.1, from coordinate 175,223,286 downwards.
CCTTGTGAGGAAAGGAATTTCTAGGAGAAGGAGAAAAGGAGTCTGCAGAGTTCGTCTTTGAATAGGTAAAAGTGATGAAAACAGAAGGTTCGTGAAACCCCAATTTTTTTATATTTTTGATGTTTTTAATATATAAGGGAAGTTACGAGATGGAAGTGAGGAGGAACCAGAGGCCGGGGTGGCCAAACCCACCCCAGGCGCGGGCCCCAGCTGGCCGCGCCTGGAGGGGGTGTGCCTCCCCTAAGCTCCGTCCCCGCCTCGTTTTCGTATCAAAACCTTCCTTATGCTTTGAAATTTGGTAATATATAACCCCCCGGATCCCCCGAGGTTCGTGCATCATGTTATCATCGTGTTTTCGTTTCGATCTGTTTCTGTCAGGAAAAACTTCTCAAGTTTAGAGCACCATGGTCTCCGCCAACGACAAAGGCAAGAAGCCCGAGGAAGATGATCCTCACAAACCCAAGGAGGAGGAGATTTTGGTAGGTTATGAAGGGGACATGGAGGAGGACAAGCAACCGGACACCCGCACTGCCGTCGCAAGAATTGGAGTGGTGGCAAAACCTACCAAGCTTAGGAGGACAACACAAATGTCTACAGGAGGGAAAACTCCACGTCATACCCTCTCTCCACGGTCACCACCTTCAAGTACCAAGAAACCCTTCCACACTCTTATACATGAGCATCAATATCAACATGTGCCCAAAGGGAACTTTCCCTCGATGTGTGATATGCCTCGTTCTAACCATCCAGGGGAGGATCATACTAATAAGTAAGAGTGGGGAAAGAATAGTAAGGACTGGAATTCTTGGCCCGATAGGATCATGAACCGTATTGAGCAGAATTTGGAGTTGATTCGTACTCTGGCCTTTGAGATTGAGGATTTGAAGAAACTTATTGAAGAGCTTATGAAGAGAACACCACCACCACCGAAGGAGTAATTCGTCATCAGGTTTGCCATCCCCTTGGCTTGTTCCAAGCTTGGGGGGAGTGTCGCGGTATCACCATCATTATCTTTTATCGTTTACCTTTTTAGTGGATTCATATCTTTGGTAGAGAGGTTATCTTATAGTTTGGTTTGCATGTGGAAGTATCTCTCCTTTAGTTGATTATCTATGTATCCCTTGGTGTGAGTGCCTTTATGGAATATTAATGAGAAGTTTCATCTTTTACTTTTTGCACTTCTTATTTTAGTTTGCAAATCTCTATTATATGATGGATCTTGTTGATCAGTATTGGTACCACTTTGGGAGCATAAAGTGAATCTAAATTGGTTTTGGCAAACCGAGCTCTGTTCAGTAGCAACACTTTTTGAGTTTGAAAGAAAAAAGAGAAAAAGCTTACACATATTTTGTATCATTTATTTTCTTTCTTGATTGGCTCATAAGCTTAGTATTCTTCATTTAAGATCTTTTGTGTCTTCAAGGAAGGTTCCATGTTTGGCTTTATTACTTGTATGTTTGCTTGTTTCTTTCAACTCTCTTGCTTGCTACCTATCCTTGCTAGCCAAAAACCTTTTGAGAAGGCATACTTCTCATGTTTCCAATCCCTTTGAACCAAAACATGTGCCATTTGTGTCCACTATATCTACCTATTAGCATTTTCTATTCCAAGCAAATTCTCAAGCTTCATCTATCTTTCGAATTAAAAAGTATTTTTTTATGTGAAAACTAGTTAGTAAAGCTCTCACGAACTTGATGGCACACATTATTTTCTTGCCCCTAATAGACTTGAACCATTGTGTCATCGAAGTTGTATATGCTTGCATCTATACGTTGGAATTAGCAGAACCGTGTTGTCATGGGGAACGCTTTCAACATTGCACTTGTACCTTGTACATAGTTGATATCGTGCTCTTTTGTCTGTGGATGTCAATGGTGTGAAATAAAGAGGGAACTTGTAAGTCCATGGAGTCTGTATTTTGTGTTAGAGAAACACCTGGGCCGCTAGCCTAAGCCATGCCTAATCATGGTGGAAACTTGCAGCATCACTATAGTGAGCTATCTATGAATCATCCTCAATAAAAAGCTATGCACATAGTAAATAAAAAGATTGCTGAGATGCTCATTGTCTGCTTGCCTTGTCATTTTGGTTATGGGATAGCTCCTGTGCCATGTGCAATGGGTACCCCGTTGGCGGTTCTCTATGATACGCATGTACTTACAATGCCATGAACTTACCGGTAACTGAAGTTGAGTAGCATGAGGAGTGGCCCTCATATTTAAGGGACATGAGATTGCCAACTTATATTTCGTCAAGCATATACTTCATATTTGCGCACTTTAACCTTAATCATCTCAATATGCCTATGATAGGGGCAATGAGGGCTCAAAGCTAGTAAGTACCATAATATTTTGGAAGCTCTTTATGACTTGTAATCCATGCTAACCTCTATGAAGGGACTTTTCTCCTACTTATAAGTTGAGTCAGTAAACCTACTTCCTCTCTATCTCCAGCAAGCATTTTAGTTGTTGTGTTTCAAGCATTCATATGGTGATTTATTCACTCATGTTCTTTATCTTCCTTGTTTGCACAAAACTCTTATCTATTGAGTATTACTTTGAAAGCCTTCATTGAAAAACCTTTTTGAGAAAAGAGTGCTCCTGTTTGAAAACTTCTACAAAAAGCTTTTTGTGAAACTGTTTGCCAGCTGTTCTCTGACCAAGAACAAGAGTTTGCCAATTCCAATTATGAATTATCTTTATGCCTCTCTATTGTGACTCCTATACTTGTTGCAAGCTAAGTTATATAATGGTGAGTTGCTTTCTTCTATGAGTTGTGTAATGGTAAGTGTGATGCTTATTTTCCGTATTCTTTTATCGACACTTCACTCCATAACACATATGGACATGTTTACTGAGCTCGGTTTTTGCTTGGAGACAAGCGAAGGTCTAAGATTGGGGGAGTTGATACGTCCGATTTGCATCACCATTCTATATCATAATTTGCCTCTATTCATTGATATATGTCTAATTATGAGGTATTACTTATGTCTTTTCCACTATTTTTGCATGTTGGATGATTCTTGGAGGATGGACTGCCAGAGTCTGGATTCTAATGGAAAAAGAGGTGTTTTGATGCAATTTCGCGAAGATCAGAAAAATACCACAAAAATATTGGAAAATTATATTTTCCCAGAAGACAGAGGAAGCCAGAAGGGGAGGCGTAGAAGGGCCACAGGGGGGCCACACCCCCTAGGCGTGGGTCCCCCTAGGCTGTGCCTAGGGTAGGTGTGGCCCACCTGCTCGGCTCCTGACTCCGCCCTCTCGCCTAAATCTTCCTTACGGAACCCTAACACCAGGGGAGCGATCACAGATAGATTTCTGCCGCCTCTGCGGGGCGGAAAAACACTGAGAGAGAAAGATCTCTCTGGCAGATAGATTTCTGCCAGGCAAACTCCTTCCCGGAGAGGGGAGATCGTCGCCATCAACACCGTCATCAAGCTAGGCTTCATCGGGATCATCATCATGATCCACACCATCATCTCCACCAGCACCATCATCACCACTCCGTCCTGCTATAACAATTGTGTTAGATATTACTTTCGTTCTTAGGGGAAACTTTCCCGGTGTTAATTACTAGTGTAGTTGATGCTTGTGAGTGGAACCATTGGATTATTGTTTATGTTCAGATTGTTATCTGATACGTCCAAAATGTATCTACTTTCCCGAACACTTTTGCTATTGTTTCTCCTCTAAATAGTTGACGTTGTTTTCAGCAGAATTACCTTGGTGTCTTGTTTTTGTGCAGAAAATCAACTATCGGGAAAAATCTCAGAAAATATGCCAAAAATTATATTTCACCAGAAGACCCACGGAGCCAGAGTACGAGACGGAGAAGGCGCCTAGGGGGCCCACACCCCTGCCAGGCGCGGGCCCACCTCTGGTCGCGCCTAGGGGGGTGCAGCCACCCTAGGCACCCCCTCGGCCTCCCTCTGCGCCTATTAGTTGCCTCTCGACCTAAAAACATAGGGGGGTTCGATAGTTTTCCAGAAAGAGTTCCGCTCCACCGCCGCCACCAGAAACCAAGATTCGGATCCAGAAACTCCGTTCTGGCACCCTGCCGGGACGGGGAATTTGGAGAGGATCATCATCATCGTCATCAACAACGCCTCTCCATCAACCATCGATGCTTCCCTCATCCATGAGTGAGTAATCCCCCGCTGTAGGCTTGGGGATGGTAGGGATTGGATGATTTCTATCATGTAATCGAATAATATTGTTAGGGCATAGTGCCTAGTATCTGTATTAGTGCTATTTGACTTTGTTGCAACTTGTTGTGCTTAATGCTTGTCACTAGGGCCCGAGTGCCATGATCTAAGATCTGAACTTATTATTGAATCATTATGATAGTATTGTTTGTGGTCTTATCTGCATGTTGTGTACACATATCATTGTCCGGATCCAAAGGACCTGAAGTGACAACAATTGGGACAACCTGAGGGGATGGCTGTGGTGTGAGGATCACATGTGTTCATGGAGTGTTAATGCTTTGGTCCTGTGCTCTATTAAAAGGAGCACCTTGATTGCCAGTAGTTCCCTAGAGGCCCCGCTGCCACGGGCTGGCTGGACAGAAGATGTTGTGCAAGTTCTCATTGCGAGCACGTATGACTATATATGGAGCACATGCCTAGGATTTTTTTGTACTTGGATGCTTGTTATTATTTATCTGCAATGCCCTAGATCTTGAAGTTACATGTTTAGACTTGTCCATGCAACGCCCGTCCATCCATCCCTATGTCTACCACACTCGAATCCCACTGCTTACTGTTACTATTACTATTGCTCCTGCTTTGCTGTTGCTTTTGCTGCTGCTGTTGCTTTGCTGTTGCTACTGATAAACTTCTATGAGCAAGAACTATTTCTAGGTGGAACTGAATTGACAACTCAGTTGTTAAGGCTAGCAAGTATTCTTTGGCTCCCCTTATGTCAAATCAATAAATTGGGTAATACTACCCGCGAAGACTATTGCGATCCCCTACACTTGTGGGTCATCAAGACTATTTTCTGGCGCCGTTGCCGGGGAGCATAGCTTTATTTGTAAGTTCACTTGGATCTATTATTGTTCACTGCTACTCCTTTCATCATGGGGAAGTCTCGTGATGGAAAGTTTCCTATTTTACCATCCATTACAAAAAGAGATACAGTCCTAAACACCTCTGTTGCTCTTGATTCACCGTCTGTTATAAGTAAGCTTGTCACACCACCACCACATACTCATGCTACAGACACTGCTACTACTGCTGAGTCTGAAACTGCTTTTGATGCTCATGATGTTACTTCTACTGTGCTTGATGCGAGTGGTTCATTAGGTCCTTTCCTAGATGCTACTATGGCTAGTCTAGGAAATACCGAAACTCCTAGTGAAGACACTGTTACACCTGTTAGCTCGCCTGAGTCTAGAGAGAGTTATGATATTAATGATTGTTACATTGAGTTCACTGATGAATTTGTTGAAGAGTGGCGAAACACAAATGGTACTAGTGCTATTAAGAGTCTCCTTGCTAGGCGTACCATTATGCCTAAACTGTCCTCTGATCCTAAGTTTGACACCTCTCCCATAGATATTAAAAATGAAGATTATGATTTCTCTCTTGATTTGTCCTATTTAGATATTGTTGATAAAGAACCTTTCTGTGGGACTAAAAATGAGAGTGTTGTGGCTCATATGAATGAGCTTTCTACTATGAGTGCTTTATTCACTGATGATTTTAAGATGCGTAAGTACTTTGTTACTAAGATCTTCCCTTTTCACTAAAAGGAGAAGCTAGGGCTTGGTTTAATAGATTATCTCCTGGTTCCATTGATAGCCCTGATTACTTGATTGCTTCTTTCTTCCAGAAATATTTTCCTCCCAGTGCTAGACATGCTGCTTTGCAGAGACTTTTTGATTTTAAACAGGGAGAAGGAGAGAAATTACCTGAGTCATGGACAAGGTTCTGTGCCTTGATTCATGCACATCCTGGATGTCCATTGCCTAAGAATGAGCTTCTTGATATTTATTATTATGGACTAACTGGTGATTCTAGGACATACCTAGAGAGCTTTGCTGATTGTGTTTTCAGGAAAAGAAATCCTACAGATGCTAAAGAATTAATGGCTAAGATAAGCAAGAATTATGATGATTGGACTTCAACTGAGCTAAATGCACCTGAGCCTATTACTCTTGTACCAGTTGTACCTGAACCAGATCCAATACCAACACCAAAGAAGAGAGGAGTTATTGCATTAAATGATGAAGTGATGAAGGAATCTAAGAAGTGTCTAAAGGAGAAAGGTATTAGAGCTGAAGATGTGAAGAATCTACCTCCTATAGAAGAATTATGTAAGCAAATTCCCCACTCATCTACTATTGAGGTACACTCTCTCCAACACTTTGATGAAGGAGATATTCCTTATGGTAAGCCTCCTGATCAATGTTTAGAGGAACTTGACATTTTTATTGTTAAACAATGTAATTTTAATAAACAAGTTTAAAATCATTTATTGGAAAACTCTAGAGCTATCAATGAGTTGAAAGATATTATGGAAAGAACTTCCAATGATATTAAAATGCTTTGTAAACACTTTCAAATGGTTCAAAACCAACTTGATCAACTTGCTAAGGTACAAAAGGATATGCTAGTTAATGCTTCAGGAGATAAGCATGCTTACGGAATTAGAACTAGGAGTGGTATAGCTACTCAAGATCCTTTATATCCTAAAGGACACCCTAAAAGAATTGAGCAGGATTCTCAACAAGGTGAGAATAGTGGTAGTCCTCGTAAGAGAAAGAAAAAGAAACACAAAATAGTTGAGGAACCACTTGAACCTGCTGTACATCCTAATAGTATATCTGTCTCTGATGCTGAAACTAAGAGTGGTAATGATAAAAATGATGCTCCAGATAAGGAGGAAGGTGAGGAAGAACCTGAGAAGCACACTAAGAACACTAGGTACACTAAGGAAGATTTTATTGCTAAGAAACATGGTAGTGAGAGAGAACCTTTGGTGCAGAAATCTATGCCTTTTCCAAGTAAGAAACACAAATCAAAGGAGGAAGAACACTACAACAAGTTTTGTGAGTGGATGAAAACTTTATTTTTGCAAATTCCTTTGACTGATGCTATTAAATTTCCTAATGAGTATATGAAGAGGAGATTTCTACTTTGCTTGCTAATTATTCAAAGTATATGAAGGATATTATCTCTAATAAAAGGAAGATTCCTAATGAGGAGATTTCTACTTTTCTTGCTAATTATTCCTTCAATGTTAAGGTTCCAAAGAAACTTGGTGATCCAGGTATACCAACTATTCCTTGCTATATTAAGAATAATTATGTTAGAACTGCTTTATGTGATTTGGGAGCTGGAGTTAGTGTTATGCCTTTTTCTCTCTACAAGAGACTCCAGCTAGAAAAGTTGATACCAACTGATATATCTTTGCAAATGGATGATAAGTCAACTACTATTAATGTTGGTATATGTGAGGATGTTCCCGTTCAAGTGGCTCATAATTGCTTGGTTTTAACTGATTTTGTTGTGCTTGAAATGCTTGAAGATGATAATATGTCTATTATTCTTGCGAGACTCTTTCTTAATACTGCAGGTGCTGTTATTAATTGCAATCAAGGAAAAGTAATGTTCAATATTAATGACAAAGAGCATAATGTCTATTTCCCCAAGAAGGTTGCTAAGAGATATTGCCTGAATTCCATTGAAAATATTGAGAGCATCAAGGTTGAAGAAATATATTGTCCCATTCCACAAGAAAATTTTGAAACTATTATGATTGGGACCATTGCTATCAAGTATGAGTTAACATAATCACTTTGTGGAATACAAGGTTTTGTTTCATATAAGATTGTTTTGGTAACAAGGCTTGATCAACCTTGTTAACAAAAGGATTTTAATGAACAAAATAATGTTTTCACTGTGGTTATGCTTGCTTTAGTTTACTTTTTCTCCTTCCTAGTGTTTGCCTTTATTTTGCTAGCTTTGGTTTTGTTAGTTGTTTGCTTGTTAGTTTTTCTTAGATATCCTGTAGTTTGGCTTTTGGTTTGCTTTTGCTTCTTCTAAAAAAACTGTTTCTGCGAGAAAATCAATTTTCATACCCTGAAAATTGGCCAAAAATAAAGTTTCCCAAAAAATCCCAAAAAATTCAAAATAAAATTTTCCTCGAAAAAAAGGAGCAGAGGGACACCTGAAGTGATCCAGGGGGCCACCCCAGGCCACCACACCCATGGTAGGCGCGGCCTACCTATGGGTGGCGCCTAGGGGGGTCTGGCCCACCTGGGCCCCTTCAAGGTGCCCCCTCACAACCATATTCTTTCTCTCTCTCCCGAAAAACACCGGAAAACTTGCTTAAGCTCAAGTTCTTGCTGTTCTTGCTCGCGATTTTCGATATCCTTGCTCAGCCCTTCTTTGATGCTGATTTTTGGAGAGATTGCTCCTTGGTATGTGCCTCCTCCACTTGTCCAATTAGATTTGTGATTGGTAGATTGTATCTTGAGTATTTTGCTGCTATAGGTGACAGGTTGTGTAAGCTTGCATTCTTGTTCTATGATTAGAGATTTCATTTTGATGCATGTGTAGCCCTCTAGCAAGTTCCTATAGTAGTTGCTCATCATTTATCAACTTGGAAATCACTTGGTTTGATGTTTCTCTAAAAATTTCAGCAAGGAAGATGAGTGCTTATCCACTGAATCAATATGACTTGATGGTGCCTGAGCCAATTAAGGTTCATCGTGAGGAAGGAGTCTTCCCTTCCATATATCCATGCCATGAATTCATGAGAACTACGGGAATCTCCCAGGATTTCCAAACTTTGATTGCCAATGCAGGGTTGGAACACTTTGTTGAAGGTGAACCATTTCAATTTGTTAAGCTAACCATGGCTTTTGTGCAGGACTTCCGGTTCACTTGGTCTACATCTAATCGCATGGTCCATTACAAAATATATAATATACCTGTCGAACTGCCTTTTGCTGATTTCTGTGCAGCAATTAGAGTACCTCAGTGGGGATCTTGTGAGAAGATCAAGGAGAAGCCCAAGTAACTTATGGATTTATATGTTGAGATTTGCCAAGGTTTCGACTTCTCAAAGGAAAGTGGTAAAATTTAGAACATTCAGTTCCCAACCATTAGATATTTTGCCTATTTCATTACCAAGTGTGTTCTTGCTAGAAAGATATCGTCTTTTGATCTAGATTTTATCACAGCTCCTCTGAATAGGAATAGATCTTATAGCCTGGGTGCTTTCATAGCTCACCATCTCACCACCAACCGCGAGAAGGGTGGAATTTGTGGAGGTCTCATTGCTTCTAGGTTGCTAGCTTTCCATGGTTTAGAGCTTCACCATTCATATTATCGGTTCCCCATAGAGAGGCTTGATCTTGAATCCATGGTTCAGCATGGTTTTGTTTCCTTGGGGGCTAATGTGAGAAGTTTACCGTATGAATTATCTTTTGCCCAGCAAGGTCGGAGAAAGGGTAGGACTGAGAAAATAGTTTATTTGCCTGCACCTGCTTTGTTTAATTTTGATAACAGGCAAGGATGGTCGCTCACGGAGGAAGAGTTTGACACATATGTGGTGGAGCTCTCCCAGCAAGATAATATTGGGGAGGATGCCGAAGATGATTCAGTTCAGCCCTCCAACATGGGAGAGTCTTCATACCAGAAGCCTTCTTATGATTGGGGTGCGTCTTCTTCTTCATCACAAGCACCTGACTACGATCATTCCTATGATGACCCACCAGCTTGGGGTTACTACCCGCGCTATTGAGCCCCACTTATGCCAAAAGACTAAGCTTGGGGGGAGGTATACCGACATCACACTAATATATATATCATGTTCGGTCGGTTGTTTGTATATCCATTGTTTCGTTTTCTTTTTGGTTCTTGTTGCTTATTTATCAAAAACACAAAAATACCAAAAATATTTTCGTTATTTATTTGCTTTGGTTTGCCTTAAAAGAAAAATCCAAAAAGATTTTGCTTCGTTTGGTTTGCTTTTTCTTTGTTTGTTTTTGCTTTGTTTGCTTTCTTTAAAAAGTCGAAAACACCGAAAATATTTGTTGTTCTTCTTTGGTTTTGTGAGTTCTTTGCAGGGTTCAGCCGTCCTCAGTGGATTTTGGTTTCATGTTATTATTCAAGTCACCCAAGTGAAGGGCAATAGTGAAGGTTAAGACAACTCAAGGTGTGGTAAGAGGCTGGTAACAAACTCTATTTGTTTTCATTTTTGTACATATACTCATCATTGTGAGCATGCTTAGTCTGTTCATTGTAAGGAGTGTGTTACTGATGGATGCTTAGTAGTTCTTGCTTGTCTATGATTATCTCCAGCTTTCTAATAGTTTGTAGCATGTCATATGAATGTTTATTTGCATTGTTTTATTCATATTTTGGTATGATATTGTGGTATCCTCCTCTGGAAGCTTCATGTGAATCGACTTGGCACATGCTCACGCATGCATATGACTAATCAATAGTCAGTAAGCCTCGATGATTTATTTTGCCTTAGAGTTCTTGTATCACCTTCATGCCATAATTAGTCTTGTTTTGTTGCAAGCATGATTATGACAATTACTGCTCTCTCGTTTGTCGCTCCCTCTCTATTGCTAGCATTCACTTGCACTAAGTATGAGCTCTACCATTGTTTCCAACTCCCCAAAACCAATATTGCCAACTGTATCCACCATACCTACCTATTAGCATTGTTTGCTATTTCAGTGCATATTCAATATGCCTTGTTTTCTTCCAAATAAAATGTTTGTCTGTTTTGAGAAATTTAGTTAGTAAAGCTTTCACGAACTTGATGGCACACTTTATTCCTTGCACTTAATAATCCTGAACCATTGTGACTTGTCCATGAAAGTTATATGCTTGCAAATTATATGTTGGGAGTCAGCAGAACCGTGCTGTCATGGGGAACGCTTTCAACACTTTTTGGATATCCTATCCAGTTGATACCTTGCTCTTTTGTTTACGGATGTCGACTATGTGAAATAAAAGGGGAGCTTGTGAGTTCATGGAGTCTATACATTGTGTTAGAGAAACGCCTGGGCCGCTAGCCTAAGCCATGCCTAATTATGGTGGAAACTTGCAACATCACCATAATGAGCATTCTGTGAAGCATCCTCAATAAAAAGCTATGCATATAGTAAATAAAAAGATCGCTGAGATGCTCATTGTCTGCTTACCTTGTCATTTTGATCACGGGATAGCTCCTGTATCATGTGAAAGGGGTACCCCGTTGGCAGTTCTCTATGATATGCATGTATGAACAATGAAAAGAACTTGCAGGTAACCAAAGTTGAGTAGCATGCGGAGCGGCCCTCGTACTCAAGGGAATTGGGATTTCTAGTTTATGGTCTGTCAAGCATATAACTCATACTGGACCTCACTTTCACCTTAACCACATGAAGATTCCTATGATAGGGGCAATGAGAGGTCAAAGCTAATGAGTACCTTCCTTTCAGCATTGGGAAGCCTTTCAAACTTTTCAAAACCGTTTTCACTCCCTTATTGAGTCACCATTTATTCTATGAGCACCTTCTTGAGAGCATAGTTGTCATTCTTGTGTTTGTTCCAAAAATTGGTTAATTATGGCATGACTTTGATGCTTGTATCTCTGATATCTTTACTTCTAGTCTTCACTTGAACTTCAGAGGTGCCTTGGCATTTTTATTGTGCTCTACAAACAAAGGCAAGCGAGATACCACTCTATCATACCTTACTATGAGCATTCCAATGTTTCTTATGTTTATGTTTCATGCTACTTGTTATTATTGAGTTGGTTTCTCTTTGTAGCTTGCAATGACTATTGAGTAGACTTAGTTGTATACTTCTTATTATGAATGGTTTAAGCATCTACTCCTGTGCTGAGAATATATACATCATATGAAGCAAATGTGTTCGTGAAAGTTCTTTTATCGCACTCAGTCTTCAACTGAATTGCTTGAGGACAAGCAATAAGCTAAGCTTGGGGGAGTTGATACGTCCAAAACGTATCTACTTTCCCGAACACTTTTGTTATTGTTTCTCCTCTAAACTTGTGTGATTTGGATATAACTAACACGGACTGACGCTGTTTTCAGCAAAATTACCTTGGTGTCTTGTTTTTATGCAGAAAATCAACTATCAGGAAAAATCCCGGAAAATATGCCAAAAATTATATTTCACCAGAAGACCCATGGAGCCAGAGTACGAGACGGAGAACGGGCCTGGGGGGCCCACACCCCTGCCAAGCGCGGGCCTACCTCTGGCTGTGCCTAGGGGGGTGCAGCTACCCCAAGCACCCCCTCGGCCTCCCTCTGCACCTATAAATTGCCTCTCAACCTAAAAACAGAGGGGGGTTCGATATTTTTCCAGAAAGAGTTCCGCTCCACCGTCGCCACCAGAAACTCTGTTCTGGCACCCTGCCAGGACGGGGAATTTGGAGAGGATCATCGTCATCGTCATCACCAATGCCTCTCCATCAACCATCGATGTTTCCCTCATCCATGAGTGAGTAATCCCCCGCTGTAGGCTTGGGGATATTAGGGATTGGATGGGTTTTATCATGTAATCGAATAAGATTGTTAGGGCATACTTCCTAGTATCTCTATTAGTGCTATTTGACTTTGTTGCAACTTGTTGTGCTTAATGCTTGTCACTAGGGAGACACACTCTGTTTTCATTTCCTAGAACACTCTAGTTTTCATTCTTATTGTTCTGTGAGTGTTCTCTTTTGCTAGCACTGTGTTTAGCCTTAGTTTTCTTGTGCTTCCAGCTTAGAGCTTTTTAGTTCTTCTTTGTGCATTTGTGAAGCTCACTGATCTTTGTTGATTATTATCTTTGTGAGTTGTTTCAAATAAGTTGTTTAGTGTTGGAAAGAGTAGAAAGCTTCATGCTTAAGTGGTACAAAAGGGAGCTTGTTTTGACTGTGACTTAGACTTTATCATGTCATGCTAGGTGTTGCTTTGACCTTATGCTTAGTTATTATTGCTGTAGCATGACTTGTTCCAAACAATTAGGATTGCTTAATGTGCCTTGAAGGAATCATGCGTTGTTTTAGCATACAAAAGCATAGTATTGCGGTATTCTCCTTTGATGCTTTGTTTGGGTTGGCTTGGCACATGCTCACACCATGTTATGACTATGAACAAGTCACCATAGCCTCTATGATCATTTAGTCCTTGACTTGTATTATCACTCTATGCTTTGATTAGTAATGTTTTGTTGCTCTGCATGATTATGGCCATTATTGCTCTCTTAGTTGGTTGCTCCCAGTATTTTGCTAGCCTCCACTTGTATGAGTAAGCTCTACTCATGTTTCCAACTCCCAATAAACCAAATTATTCCAAAGTGTCCACTATAAACTCCTATGCATGGTGTGTTACACCATTCCAAGTATATTCTTATTTTCAGCTATCTTCCAATTAAAAAGTACTTTGTTATGTGAAAACTTAGTGATTAAAGCTCTCACGAACTTCATGGCACACTTTATATTCTTTGCCCCTAATAAACTTGAACCATTGTGTCATCTATGTTGTATATGCTTTCACTTATACGTTGGAATTAGCAGAATCGTGCTGTCACGGGGAACGTTTTCAACATTTCACTTGTACTCCCTCCGTTTCAAAATATAAGATGTTTTAGACTTGTGAAGAGAATGTATATAGACTTGTTTTAGTGTGTAGGTTCACTTCAAACCTTAATGAATCTATACACTAAAACAAGTCTAGATACATTTTCTTCACAAATCTAAAACATCTTATATTTTGAAACGGAGGGAGTACTTTGTGCACAGTTGATATCATGCTCTTTTGTCTATGTATGTCACCGATGTGAAATAAAGAGGAAGATTGTGAGTCAATGGAGTTATGTATTTTGTGTTAGAGAAACGCCTAGGCCGCTAGCCTAAGCCATGCCTAATCATGGTGGAAACTTGCAGCATCACCATAATGATCTATCTGTGAAGCATACTCAATAAAAAGCTACGCACATAGTAAATAAAAAGATCGCTGAGATGCTCATTGTATGCTTGCCTTATCATTTTGGTTATGGGATATCTCCTGTACCATGTGCAAGGGGTACCCCATTGGCGGTTCTCTATGATAGGCATATACTTACAATGACAAGAACTTACAGGTGACTGAAGTTGAGTAGCATGAGGTGTGTCCCTCGTATTCAAGGGACTTGAGATTGCCAACTTATACTTTGTCAAGCATATACTCCATAGTTTGTTCACTTTAACCTTAATCACTTCAAGATGCTTATGATAGGGGCAATGAGGGCTGAAAGCTAACAAGTACCATAATTTTTGGAAGCTCTTTTTGAAACTTGAAATCCCAGCTTCCCTTTGTGAAGGGCCTTTCTTCCACTATTATTTGAGTCTCCACCTTCTACCTTTAGGCACCATTAAGAAAGCATAGTTGCCATTCTGTGTGCATTGTCCCAAAACTTATTGATTGATGCATATTGTTGCTATTACTTGTTCTTGTGCTATTTGTATCTAGTCACTCTTATGAACTTTGAAGGTGTCCTATGCATCTATTTGATACTCTATGAGGGACAAGCTGAATGCCACTATGCCATGTTTTCTGTCTGTGAAAAAAACAAACGTTTTTAAATGCATGTTATTCATGATCTTTGTTTTTAGCCTTTCATGTTGCATGCATAGTTACTTTGTTTTACTGTTAGAACTCCATCTTTCATGCACATGTTTAGAGTTCTTTGATCCCAGCTTTCAATGCTTGCAAATGGTTTGATCTTGGTTTTGATGGTGCATGTCACCTTAAAAATTATTCTTTTATCACTTACCTACTCGAAGACGAGTAGGAGTTAATCTTGGGGATGCTTGATACGCCGTAAACGTATCTACAATTTTTTATGCTCCATACTTGTTTAGTATCTACTTTGCTATGTTTTGTCTACACTTTGAGATATTTTTATACACTTTCTGCTACTAACCTATTAACAAGATGCCACAGTGTTAGTTGCATGTTTTCTTCTGTTTTTGGTTCCAGAAAGGCAGAAAATCAATATTCTCGGAATTGGACGGGACAAAAGCCAAAGTCAATATTTTACTGTGGGCGTCACTAAGCCAGAAGGGGAGATGAAGAGGTGCCAGAGGGCCACCACACCCCCCAGGCGCGGGCTAGGGTGGACCCGCGCCTGGGCAGGGTGTGACCCCTCCGGCCGCCTCCCAGCCTCGCCTCTTCGCCTATAAGAAGCCCCCGATGCAGAAATACTAAAACAATCCATCATACTTCTAGAAAAACCTCCATAACACCGCCGCCACCAAAGGGGAGATTCGGGGGATAGAAAGTCTCTGTTCCGGCACCCTGCCAGGACGGGGAAGTTCCCCCGGAGCCATCTCCATCGATCTCCATCGCCATCTTCATCACCATTGCTAATTCCCATGATGAGGAGGGAGTAGTTCTTCCTCGAGGCTAAGGGCTCTACCAGTAGCTATGTGTTCATCTCTCTCTATGCATGGTCATATTGTGATCATGAGCTTTGTAATCAAGTAGATCAACCTTGCTACTCAAGTTCTTTAATAGATCTGTGCTCTCCCCATGTGTGTGAAAGTGACAGTGTGCACGCCATGGTGGCACTTAGGTTTGAGTCTACATAAATACTCTTTGTGCTTTAATAGATCTATGCTTTTCCCCACGTGTGTGAAAGTGACAGCGTGCATACCGTGTGTGGCACTTTGGCTAGATTGAATATTTGTTATGAGTTATATTTGGAGTTGGATGTCTCTATGAAATTGTGGTGTTTGTTGGAACCATCTAGTGCTCAAGGTGACAGTGCGGGGTTATCTAGATTGGGAAAGGCAGACTTTAAGGTGTGCTGTTATAGCCCTACCGATGATTAGAGTGTCCAACCGAAGAGTAGTTAAGAGTAGTATCATGAAGAGAGGATATTTATATGAGAGAGTGTTCACTAGTGAAAGTATGATCCCTAGGCCTTGTTTCTAAACATTCAAACACCGTTTGCATCTAGATATGTTGCATGTTTGCTTGCTTTAGTCTTTACGTCACTGTCAAGCTATTTTCTGGCACCGTTACCACTTGTATTTCACTATATCTTCGCCGAACTAGTGCACCTATACAACTGACAAGTGTATTGGGTGTGTTGGGGACACAAGACACTTCTTGTATCTTGATTGCAGGATTGCTTGAGAGGGAATACCTTTGACCACTTCCTCCATGAGTTCGATAAACCTTGGGTAATCCACTTAAGAGAAACTTGCTGCTGTTCTACAAACCTCTGCACTTGGAGGCCCAACAACTGTCTACAAGAATAGAAGTGCGTAGACATTAGTACCCATGGATTTAGGGAAGTAAGATCCCACAAAAACTCATCTAGGGCATGCCTAGAGATGGAGAAAGGGGAGGAGCACTTTACCAACATCCATGGAGGTCTTCGCCGGAGGGGAAAGGATCCCAACGGCGAAGGGAATGCAATGGCTAGTGGCAATGAAAGGATCCAGGGTGGAGATGCCCTCCTGGTGGTGCTCCTGGTCGGGGGGTGAGAAGTTGGGAGCAATAGGGAGTCGGGGAGGATAAGGAGGACTGAACCATCCACTTCTCCCCGACCCCTTTTACGAGTTTGAGATTTCTCGGGCCAGAGTGTCCGGGCAAAATGCCCCGGAGTGTCTGTCCCGGTCGAAATGTCCAGACTGGATCAAGTGGAGAGTCCGATCTGGCCAGAGACTCCGGTCGGTTCAGTGCGGACAATCTGGCCCCCTTCGACTAGGAAATCTAGAAACAACTATTTGGACAAATATGTGGCAAGATGAGCATGTTTTTAGGTGAGAATAGGCCTGGGATTTAGAAGTAGTACTATGAAAAACTAGGAAACTATAAATATCAATAAGATGTCAAATAAAAGCTCCAAATGAAACTAACCAAGAACCACCTCTTCAAAAAGAAGAGTGCAGTGGCCGAGGACACCATATAAGAGTTTGTGGCATGACACCCGAAGAATTATCCTTGGGTTCATAGCCACTACTCATAAATGAAACTCACATATCACAAAATGATATTAAGAGAATTGATTTTCTGGACCACACTCCCCCTATCTCCATGCATGCATCTAGACACAACAAGGGTCAATACATATGTGAGTATGCAAGGTAATCAAGTCAAGCTCCTTGAATCAATGATATTTAGTTCATTCCGCAAATAACAAAATCTTTCTTCATCAAATGGGTTCGTGAATATATTGGCAAGTTGGTCTTTGGTTGAAACATAGGCTAGCTCAATATCTCCTCGAGCAACATGATCTCTAATAAAGTGATGACAGATCTCAATATGTTTTGTCCTTGTATGTTCCACCGGGTTATAGGCAATCTTGATGGAACTTTGATACGTCCAATTTGCATCACCATTCTATATCATAATTTTCCTCTATTCATTGATATATGTCTTATTATGAGGTATTACTTATATCTTTTCCACTGTTTTTGCATGTTGGATGATTCTTGGAGGATGGACTGCCGGAGTCTAGATTCTGATGGAAAAAGAGGTGTTTTGATGCAATTTAGTGAAGATCAGAAAAATACCACAAAAATATTGGAAAATTATATTTTCCCAGAATACGGAGGAAGCCAGAAGGGGAGGCGTAGAAGGGCCACAGGGGGCCCACACCCCCCTAGGCGCGGGTCCCCCCTAGGCCATGCCTAGGGCAGGTGTGGCCCACCGGCTCGGCTCCCGACTCCGCCCTCTCGCCTATATCTTCCTTATGGAACCCTAACACCAGGGGAGCGACCACAGTTAGATTTTCGCCGCCTCTGCGGGGCGAAAAACACTAAGAGAGAAAGATCTCTCCGGCATATAGATTTCTGACGGGGAAACTCCTTCCCGGAGAGGGGAGATCGTCTCCATCAACACCGTCATCAATCTAGGCTTCATCGGGATCATCATCATCCACACCATCATCTCCACTAGCACGATCATCACCACTCCGTCCCGCTATAACAATTGTGTTGGATATTTCTTTAGTTCTTAGGGGAAACTTTCCCGGTGTTAATTACTATTGTAGTTGATGCTTGTGAGTGGAACCATTGGATTATTGTTTATGTTCAGATTATTATCCATCACCATATCATCTTTGATCTTGATCCGTCTGATGTCTTGTGAGTAGTTCGTCTAGTTCTTGAGGACATGGGAGAAGTCATGTTGTTATTAGTGGATTTGTGTTGAGTTATTATTCAATGGTTTAGTATTTAAGTTATGGCGCTATTCTTCTAGTGGTGTCATGTGAACGTCGACTACATGATACTTCACCATTTATGGGCATAGGGGAATGCATTGTGTATTTGGCTACTAATCGCGGGGTTGCCGGAGTGACAGAAACCTGAACCCCCGTTAGGACACCTTTGCACAAGGGAGCATAGGATCTCAGAATTTAAGGCTGTGGTTAGGTTTATATCTTAATTACTTTCTGTAGTTACGGATGCTTGCAGGGGGTTTAATCACAAGTATGTATTAGTCCAAGTAAGGTCGGTACATTAGCACAGGTTCACCCACACAACACTTGCAACACCAAAGAAGAGTACTCAGCTATTTGAAGCGAAAGCACTTGACAGAATTCCCATGTGTCCTCGAGAACGTTTGGTCCTTACAAGTATCTCCACTGGCTTGTCCTTTGCTAAGAAAGGATTGGGCCACTTGCTGCGTTTGTTCTTTGTATTTATTCCTTGCACTTTGTTTTGTTGCCTTATCAGAAAACTCCTAAAATCCGTTTGCTAAGTATTTACACAGAGTTCCTGCTCCATACCACTAGTCAACACCTTCTGCTCCTCGTTGAGATCGACACTCCTATTTATAGAAAGTACTACGATACACCCCCTATACTTGTGGGTCATCACACTTTCATTGTCACATAGAAGAGGTACTTTGTCACAATGGACACCCTATTCCTTTAAATTTTACCTCATCCATAGCAATTGAGTGTAAGCACTAGAAACAACCACATATTTGGCTTCGACGGTGGAGAGAGATATGTAATTTTGGTTCTTATAAGACCAACACACCAAGGACCAACCAAGGAATTGGCAAACCCCGAAGGTTGATTTTCTATCATCCTTATCACCAGCCCAATCCGAATCTGTGTACCCACGAAGAAATAAGGTTGAGACCCTAGGATACCAAATACCATAGTTTGGAGTATGAACCAAATATCGAAAGATTCTATTGACCACAATCAAGTGTATTTCTTTAGGATCCGCTTGATATCTTGCACACACACTCCTACACTTAACACAATATCGGGTCTAGATGCACAAAGTAAAAGCAAAGAGCCAATCATAGATTGGTATACCTTTTGATCCACATCTTTACCATTAGGATTTAGTTCAAGATGAGTCTTAGTTGTCATGGGAGTAGGAGCTCCATTTAGATCTTTCATGTTGAACCTCTTGAGCATGTCTTGAGTATACTTGGCTTGATTGAAGAAGGTTCCTACTCTCACTTGTTTAATCTCAAAACCAAGAAATACCCTCAATTATCCCATCATAGACATCTTGAACCTATTAGTCATAAGATTTGATAATTCATCATTAAAATCCTTGTTATATGAGCCAAATATAATATCATCAACATATATTTGGCATACAAAAATCTCCCCACTAACCTTCTTAGTAAAAAGAGTGGGATCAATTTTCCCAACCTCAAACCCACGGTCTAGCAACAACTCTCTAAGGTGCTCATACCACGTACGTGGAGCTTGTTTAAGCCCATAAAGCACCTTATCAATCTTTTATACATGGTTTGGGAGGTTGGGATCCTCAAACCCCGAGGGTTGCTTTACATATACCAACTCATGCAATGGACCATTTAGGAATGCACTCTCTACATCCATTTGTTGCAATTTAAATTTATGATGTGCCACATAAGCAAGAAGAATACGTATGGACTCAAGGAGAGCCACAGGAGCATATGTCTCTCCATAATCAATGAATTCAATTTGAGAGAACCCTTGAGCTACCAATCTTGCCTTGTTCCTTACAACAATACCATGTTCATCATGCTTGTTCTTGAATATCCACTTAGTGCCAATAACATTGCGGCAATCTTTGGGCTTTTCAACTAACTTCCACACTTTGTTTCTCTCAAAGTTGTTGAGCTCTTTATGCATTGCTTCTATCCAACCTGAATCTTCAAGAGCTTCCCATCCTTTCTTTGGTTCCACCATGGATATATGTACTTAATACTCACCAAAAATACTTCAATTCAGCTCGAGTGGACATTCCTCTCCTTAGACCACCAAGTACATTCTCAAGAGTGTGGTCTCTTATTTCCAACATCCTATCCACTCTAGCTTTACGACGAGATTCGATCTCCTTGTTATCTCTTGTGGGGATCTCTTCATCATTTTGGTCCTCGTCTTGACCATTATCTTGACCTAGATCTTCACTGGGATCATTCTCATCATCATGAGGCATAAATTGACCTTGGACTTGATCAGGCACACTTCTGGATAGGCATTGAGATGATCTTCTGGCTGATTTTATAAATCTTCCTTGAACAATATACTGAGCAGCGCTGGACAATTTGGTAAGTGGTGAATCATGTTCATCCTCACTAGAAGTTTCGGTCTGATCAACTTGTTGAGGATTCTTAGCTTGTCTTTGGCTTGGGTCATTTTTTTTCCTTAATAGCAGGTGCTTGTTGACGTTGTGAAGATGAGGGCTCGACTTGAGTAGAGCATTGTTCTTCTCGATCCGCCACAAGGGGTTCCTCAACAGGGCGGATGAATCCTGCACCCATTCTTCTGATGACATCTTGAGGCATTTCATCATCTACATCACAAACAACAACACGCCCTCCTTGGGTACCATCATATTCTTTAAAAACCACACTACAAGATTCTACGACAACTCTAGAGAGTTTATCATATATTCTATAAGTGTGAGATTCGAGACCATAGCCAAAAATACCCTCTAACGCTTTGGAATCAAATTTGGACAAATGAACACCTTTTATGAGATATAAACACTTACAACCAAACACTCAGAAGTATTAAACATTGGGCTTGTTACCGGTAAGTATTTCATATGGAGTCTTGATCAATTCTTTGCGGAGGTAGAGCCGGTTTGATGCATGACATGCGGTGGAGATTGCTTCAGCCCAAAAGTTGTAAGGGGATTTAAACTCCGCCAACATGGAGCTAGCCATATCAATTATAGTTCGATTCTTCCTCTCAGCTACACCATTTTGTTGAGGGGTATATGCAGCGGAATATTGGTGTTTTATCCCCTCATCACTAAGAAATCCATTCAAGGTGTAGTTCTTGAACTCAGTGCCATTGTCACTCCTTATTACCAACACAGTGACATTGTATTAACGTTGAACCGTGTTGATAAAGTCGATGAATTTTTCTTGTGTCTCACTTTTTAACATGAAGAAGTATACCCATGTGTATCTTGAATAGTCATCAACAATCACCAAACAATACTTCGTACCACCAAGACTTGCATGAGATGGAGGACCAAAGAGATCCACATGAAGGAGCTCCAAGATCCTCTTGGACTTGATGAAGTTATTTGGCTTGTGGGGATAATCATGCATCTTTCCTTTAACACACGCCTTGCACACACGATCTTTGGCAAAACAAACATTTTCTTTTTGTCCAACAATATGGCCATCCTTGTGGAGACTTTGCAAAGTTCTCATGTTGACATGGGCTAGACAGCAATGCCATAGCCAACCCACATCGGCCTTTCCGAATAAGCACATCGCACTTATAGTGGTTTTCTCCGAAAAGTCCACCACATACAAGTCATTTTCGATGTACCCAATAAAAGCGACCTTTAGAGACTTGCTCCACAAGCGGACCACAATATCTTATCAATAAAGACGTCAAAGCCCATCTTTCCAAGAGCACAGATTGAAAATAAATTATATCCAAGGGTCTCAACAAGCATGACGTCCACGAGTGTAATATCATGACCAACCACAACCTTGCCAAAACCCAATACCTTAGACTTTGACTTGTCGATATGTCATGGTTATTTGATCATTATTTGGTCTCATCTTGACGAGGGTTTGACTCATCAATGCCCATTGTTATGGAAATGGGTTTAGAGAAGATAGGGAGGCTGGAGATCGCGGGATGGTTAATAGACTCGCAACAAGGGGACACAAAGTTTACCCAGGTTCTGGCCCCCGAAGGGAAAACCCTAATCCTGCATGTTTGTTCTTGATTGATGGCCGAACCGAAGGTTACATGGATGCACAAATTGGATCTGGCGTGAGGTGTGTGTATGAGAGTTGAGAGAGATCTTTCTTGATGTGCCCTCCTAGCCTTTAAATGGGGAGGCCAGGTCTCGGGGTAGGTCGAGCCGGTTACAAATTAGGGTTAACACCTTTGAAATTCTATCTACACTTGGCCATGTCTTCCAAGAAGTCGAGTTCTTTTTAGGCTTGGGACATTCGAAGTCTCCTTGGGCTTCACGATTACAGCAGGTCCTGCTTGTGGGCCTCCGCTGGGCAGAACCACGTAGGACAATGTTAGGTACCCGTAGGGCATATCCATGTCAGGAGCCTTGGAGTTTTTCTTTAACACTATTTTACCCATGATCTTATCTTTTCTCATAGGGACATCCGGCAACAAAGTGATAGCGATCACCACAGTTGAAGCAAGTTCTCAATTTTGATCCATTGTCTCTTCTACCATTTGGGTTGCTTCTTCGTTTCATTTCCATCTTGGCCTTGGTGGGGTCTTTCCAAAAGTTCCTTGCATAGAAGTCCATATATTCACCATGAGAAACCTTGACATCTTTGGGATGGCACAAAGATAAGCCTTCATCACTTCCTTCTTCATCCACATACTCCACAACTTTAGCGTTTAGGGCAAGGTTGACACCATTGTTCATTCCAAGGGCTCGAGCACGAGCATCTTTGGCATTCTCGGCAGCAACCTTGAAAGCGGCCATCTCTTGCATAACTTCATTGAGGTCATGAGGTGATAGTTATGTCTTTCTTGGAGACTCTTCAAGTCGGTGGGCTCGAAAGGCATGAGTGCACACACATATTTTATTTTTATCCAAGCATCATCCACATGTGAGGGACCAACATTGCTAAAGGAGGTGGCAGCGGATTTGAGCCTTCGATACATGTCTTCATGATCTTCACCATCCTTCATATAGAATCCTTCGGCTTCATTGCTCAGTGCATCATAACGGTTTTTTCTCATGCTCTCATTTCCAACAAATAAATCCTTGAGAGCATCCCAAGCTTCCTTGGCAGTGTTGAGGTGTTCTATGTGAGGGAAATATTTTATCCCCAAACCTTGTTGAATCATATGTAAAGAGGTGGCATTGAGTTGACTATTCACAACTTCTCTTCTTGTCAAGTTGGTTGGATCCACAATTCTGAGTCCTTCCTCAATAATATTCCACAATTCAATGCAAGAGTTGTGCACATGAGATTTCATTAATGATTGCCATTGATAAAAGGTATGTTCAACTAGCTTGGGTGGGTCACCCCTATTGTTTATATGTGGGTGAGGATTGGAGGGTTGGGAGAGTAACAACTGGGAACCTTATGGTACTCTTCCTTCCCATCATCCCTTTTGGTGGAGGGATTAGTGTTGTTAGGATCATCCCCCACCACCATAACCATGGGTGATGCCGAAGCATTCACCTTTGGAAGTGTGGAGTGTTCCTATAGAGGAGGAGGAGGTGAGGCCATTTTCTCCTTAACAAGTTGCTCAACCAAGTCATGCAACTATTTGATTTTGTTGCCCAGGGAGGAGCTCAAGATTGATTCCAATTTCTTGAGATCCTCCATGGACACCGTGTTACTAGCCTCACTCGCTCCTTCTCCATCATGGCTACCCATATACTCTTAGGCGGTAAAGCCCAAACAAAGAGCCGAGGCTCTGATACCAATTGAAAAGATCGTATGGGAACCTTGAGGTGGGGGGAGGGGGTGAATAGGTGCTACTTCAAATTTTACTCTTTTTCAAGTTAGGGTTTGACACAAAAGGTAAATTCTCTAGATTATGCAATTATGGTGAATTTACCTATATGTCAACCTAGCACAAACACTAAGCAAGAACAAGATAATTAAAGTGTAGTAAAGGATATAAGTAACCAAAGTGGAGCACGCGGAGACACGAGGATTTGTTTCCCGCAGTTCCTTCCTTTTGAGGGGAAGTACGCCTGTGTTTGGAGAGGGGGTGGTTTCAAACCACCAACGCCATGAGAGGCCTCCCTTGTTCTCCGATGAACATCACCCCAAATGGTTCGATTCATCTGTTCCACTATATTGGAAACCTTAGAGGTGGAAGCCGGCACCTCTACAACAAGTTCGAGGCACACATCCACAACTGAATTGGAGGCTCCCGAATGCAAGCAAGCTGTCACACAATCAAAGACAAGCTTGTAAGAACCAAATAAAGAACTAGGGTTTCCAATGAAACACTAGAGAAAGGGGCCCTCAAGTGAATGAGGGGGAAATAAAGATCACTCTTGGTGAAGCTATAGACCAAGGCCTCTTCCTTCGATTCTCCAAAGATCAACGATTTTGGATGGTTGGATGAAGAGATCTTGATGATTTGGTGGCTCAGATGGTGGAGGTCTTCTTTGCTGGAACGAGCAACTTCCAAAGGTAGAATAAGGGGTCTTTATATAGCACCCCTGTAAATGTAGCCGTTGGAAGTCACTTGACCTGGACAGTCCTACAAAACTCACCCAGACAGTCCGGCATGGCCGGACACTCCGGCCAAACCCAACCGGACACTCCGGTCTGGCAAAGTTTCTGGCCAGAGTCCGGGTAGAATCCGATATAGCATACAGAATGTCCGCACTGGTCGAGGAAATCTTGGCGATTCCCCTAGGGCCGTACACTCCGACAGATACCACCCAAACATTCTGGCTGGACCGGACACTCCGGCCCACATCTATCGGACAGTCCGACAGAACTTTGACTCGCTGCATTGCTATCAACTTGGGAACCTCTTTCCGTAAGATACAATTAACAACAAATGTAGCTGATATATCCTGAAACATTTAGCAGCAAATTAAACCTATCCAAGTGTTGTCAACAAACACTTTCATCAAGGTTGCATGAACTTGGTTTTATTCCTTCCAAGGCAGACACTTCATTGTTTCTGTTTCAGAGGGCAGGAGTCACTACTTATATTCTGATTTATGTTGATGACATAATAATCACTATTTCCTCCAATGATGCCATCTCTGTGTTACTTCAAGAATTGAATGAAAACTTTGCCATTAAATATCTTGGAGATTTACATTATTTCTTGGGCATTGAAGTCAAGAGGTCTTCTAGTGGATTGTTATTAACACAAGAAAAATATGCATCAGATTTACTCAGCAAACTTGGTATGACAAAGTGTAAGTCAGATCCTACACCTTTGTACTATAGACCCCTTGTCTCTTGTTGATGGGGATCTCCTTGGTCCTGAAGACAGTATACAGTATAGAAGCATTGTTGGAGGTTTACAGTATCTTACTCTTACTAGACCAGACTTGGCGTTTTTAGTTAATAAAGTTTGTCAGTTCCTCCATGCTCCAACTACTGCCCATTGGACATCAGTCAAGAGAATAATGCGTTATGTAAAGTACACAATTAATATTAGTATATCTTTTCAGCCCTCTACTTCTACACTCTTGAGTGCTTTTTTAGATGCAGATGGGCTGGATGTTTGGATGATAGGCGTCCCGCTGAAGGTTTTGAAATATTCATAGAACCGAATTTGGTTTCTTGAGTGCCATAAAACAAGCAACTGTCTCAAGATCAAGTATAGAAGCTGAGTATAAATCACTATACAATGCTACAGCTAATATGATATGGGCTAAAGCCCTTCTAAATGAACTTGGAGTGAAGTTGCAAGAGAAGCCTTGTCTTTGGTGTGATAACTTGGGTGCTACGTTCTTGTCTGCTAACCCAGTGTTTCACGCTTGCACAAAACATATTAAGATAGACTTTTACTTTGTTCGTGAAAGAGTTGCTACAAAGAAATTGGCTATCAAGCTCGTTTTTAGCAATGATCAAGTTGCAGATGGTTTCACTAAGGCTCTTCCTGTTAGGAATCTTCATGAGTTTAGGCATAATCTAAATCTTGTACCAAGTTTAGATTAAGGGGGGATGTTAGAGTTGTAAAACAGTCCCACCCATACACGTACACAACTTGTACGTGCCACCGACCAGGATTGTTCTGGTCCTATATAACACGCAACCCGACCCTCTATAAAGGCTATCCGTCCCGCCCTAGGTTTTCCACAGGGGAAACCCTTGGACCAGTCTGGTCTAAGTAGCAGCGTAGTGTCGACGGTGCTTTCCTTATTGAAGGTGCTAGTAGGTACTGGGCACTTCAGGGTGCTTGGAGTGTGACGGGACAAAGTTGGAGGCCGTTGCCGGTTGCTGGTCATCATCATTTCGTCATTCACCGTTGCTTTTATTTCTTTACTTTTGGGCATGTTTGTGCTGATGTCGTAGTATTTTCTTTGGTTCGAACACTTATATCATTAGTATGGTTGCTAAAATTAATTATTTTTTTGAAAGAAGCATATATTAATATCAGATGATACCAATTACACCCAGCCTTTGCAACAACGTATTACCCTAGCGGCCACACGGATGCACACAGCCAAAAAAAGAAAGAAGAATTACAAAAAATAAAAATACCACTACAGTGACTCATTCATTGAAACAACAGTACTACCACCACCAAGACAGCACCAGAAGTCCAGCTTCTCCAAAAACGACGCCTCCAAGAAGAGAATAGTGCACAAATACCGTCATCGCCCGATCAAAGATCTAGGTTTTCACCCTGAAGAAAGTCCGCGCTCTCAAAAAATACCTTTAACAAGGCCATTGCTAGGCACAACCAATTAAGGCTAGACCCTGGGTTTTCACCCTGAGAGATAGGACCATGAACCTCTCATGTGCAGTTGCCCCCACTTGCATGCCACTTGTCCAATTCACAAGTCGCCTAGCCAATTCCTCATCACCACCCAGACTCGAACACCATTGTTTGTCCTTAGATCTCGGTCTCCATGACTTTCTCTGTCAGTACCATGGAACGAGAACATGCCCCATGATAATAACAGCCAACAAAGCTTCGAAGCACACCCTCTGAAACCAAACGGTCAGGATAAAACATGGGTGCGTACGACCGAATTCAATCCTTCCAGCAAACTCACGTCATGATAGCACTTATGGAGTTCGCCGATGGAGCCTTCCGGAACCGACACAGAAACCAGATTAATGGAGACCAACATCCGGCAGATCATCGTCTTGGCTTGAGAGGGATCCAGGACCACCTTTATTGAAACCGAGCCAGTAGCCCCCACGCCACCCGCCGGAAACTAGCAGGATCCGCCGCAAGACGACAAGACCACCCGGCTGACCATTCCAACGGAAAAGGAGGCCACCATCACCATGCCAGGGGCAGATGCCCCAAGCGCCCTAGTGTCACTGATAAGGCCCGAGAAATTACTAGAGGCACGGCTCGTATGTGTTGCGGAAGACACCCTAGTTTTGTTAATCTAAATTTTGCATAAGATAAGAAAGGTAAGGGAGGACAAATGGACAATGTACTCCCTCCGTTTCAAAATATAAGATATTTTAGCTTTGTGAATCAAATGTATCTAGACTTGTTTTAGTATGTAGATCCACTCTACAATATTTTAGCTTTGTGAAGCAAATGTATCTAGACTTGTTTTAGTATGATACAAATCTAAAACATTTATATTTTAAAACAGAGGGAGTAGCTGTTAGAGAACAGTGAATAAGGTACTGAGTAGCTATATTACGAAAGGAACTTCGGATAAACCCGAAATGCCGACAAAGCGACATCCTAGAAGCGTTGTTTGATCTTGTTTTCTTCAGTCCAGAAATTAATGTGAACCCAAAAAGTTCTGAATAGTAGAAAATGGTCACGTCGTGGTGTAGTTTTCATAGACCAATCGCACTGAATAGGAGTTCAGGACCGATTCAGCAACGCAACAAAAAATCAGCTTTCAGGATCAGTCCCTCCAAGCAAGAATTCGACCAGACGGCCAATGCCAACGCTGGATGTCCCGCCTTCCTCCGTCGCCGCCACGGCCTTCTCCTTCCACATCTCCGCCTTCGCTCTCGTGTCCTTGGCTTTGTCGCCGTCCATGGCCTCGAGCACGAGCCTTGACACCTCTTCCCTCCTCACGTCGGTGTCGATCTCCAGCCCGATGCCCCAAATGGCGCACACGTATCGGCAGTTGGTCATCTGCTCAGCGAAGAAAGGCCAGCAGATCATCGGCACGCCGGCGCAGATGCTCTCCTGTGTGGAGTTCCACCCGGAGTGCGTCAGGAACAGCCCGGTCGCCGGATGCCTAAGGACTTCTTCCTGCGGGCACCAGCTCAGGAAGATCCCTCTCTCTTTGGTCTCGTCGACGAACTCCTCCGGCAGCACGGCCGTCTCGCCGACGACGAGGTCCGGCCTGATGACCCACAGGAACGGGCGGCCGCAGCGCGCAAGGCCCCACGCGAACTCAATCAGGTGGGCGTGCGACATGACCGTGATGCTTCCGAAGTTGACGTACACGACTGAGCGTGGCTGCCAGGCGTCGAGCCACCCGAGGCAGCTCGCGTCCTCCTTCCAGAGGTTGCCGCCGATCGCCCCCAGCTCGGACCGCGCCCGCTCCGCGGCGACCGCTAACGACGGGAGCGGGCCAACGGTGTAGACGCGCGGGAAGATGCGGCGGAGCGCGTCGACAACGTCCTGTTCAACGGCGTCGAACGTGTTGAGGATGACGCCCTGGGCGCGGTGCGCGTTCTGCGCCTCGCCGCTGTCGAAGTTGAGCATCACGTCGTCCCGGTCGGTCGTGCGGATGAAGCTCGGGATGTCGCGCAGCCGGATCCCCGGCATCCCGGGCACCCAATCCAACACCGTGTCCAGGTATCCGTTGCTCAGGTAGCTCTCATCTACCGCACACAGTTTGCAGCCAATTATCACATAATCATGCACGGAGACGGTCACATGATCATGGGTCAGGTCGTACCTTTGAGTGGCACGTAGCCTCTGTTGATGAGCTCGGCGAAGTGGAGGTACCCCATGAAGCCGCAGGCGCTGGTGGTCCAGAACACCAGGGCCGGGATGCCCGTCTCCTCGGCCACCTCCAGGGTGAAGCTCATCACGCCGTCAGGTATCAGGCAGCTCACCGGCGGCCTGATCCCGTCGTCGAGCCTCGCCAGGAGGTCCCTCAAGAGCGCGGCGCCGTGCGTGGCGAAGGACGTGCATAGCGCGGGGATGTCCTGCGTGACGTCATCGTTCTCGCACGGCGGCAGGCCGTCCGGGATGGTCTCGAATCGGAAGTCGTCGAGGCCGGCGAGCGAGTCGGCGCCGCGGGAACGGAGCAGGCGGCGGTGGTTGTACTCGGAGTTGACGAACGTGACATAGAATCCCTTGGAGTGCAGCACCTTGGCGAGGTGCAGCAGGGGCGTGACGTGGCCCTGCGCCGGGTACGGGATGAGCACGGCGTGCGGGCGGCTCATGGCGGTGTTTTCTCGATCGGGCGACGCTGTTGATTGCCAAATTTTTGTGTCGTGGCAAGAAACTGCCGGGACAGAGAGGGTGATATAGTGTCACGCACACTAGAGGCCAAAATTGTTCAATAATATTAAGTGATATACTCCTTCTTCTGTTTCAAAATATAAGATGTTTTAGCTCTTTAAATCGAATATATCTGGACTACTGTAGGTTTATTTATGTTTAAAGTGAATCTATACATTAAAAGGAGTCTAGATACACTTTTTTCACAAACCTAAAACATCTTTTATTTAAAACGGAGGGAGTAAAGATAATTCCTGTACGAGTCTTTCTAACGCCTTTCAAAATGAATGGCGGTAAGGAAATGAATAAGCTTTCCAGACCTGCTAATAAATTTATGTTAAACGATAATCCATAATAAATCAAAGAGATTCGATAATGACCTATGGTTATTCGTCATTGGAAAAATGAAACTTGCATTTTGAGTTGATTAATCCTAATATGCTTGAAAATCCACTTGGATGATAGATAAGTTGATAGTAATCCGTGGATTTTTGTTCGTTAATTATCCCGTAACATCACATTGTTATTCGATATCTATAATATCAAATCAATTTCAATAGATTTATCATGAAATTTATTTGCACGTGGATAAAATGATATTAATTTGCGAGTCTTCATTGGCTTATAACCTCATAAAATTGAACTGTTATTTCAAAATTTAAAATGTCAAACATATATCATTGGATCTACCATGAAATATCTTTACCTATTGTTTCATCAGTATTTTTTTTTGCGAAAATTCCGCCGATCTATTAATAATCTTCAACAGGAGTATAAAGAGGACTTAAAGTAATAAAAGTTACAAATAGGTTCATGAATCATCTAGTGATGACAACAAACACTAGCACGAGCCAAAAGTGCGCCGCCGTCCTCTCCCCTCTATTACCGGAGCCGGGCAAAGCTATCTTTCCTATAAATTTGGTTAAACTTGATGAAGTCTGACTTAGGACATAGCTAGTATGCACTATATGTTGACCATGTGGGATTACTACAACATCAAAATACTGGAGGATAACTTAACAAGATATTTTCGCCACTTTTGTTAGGAAACCCTTTATAAATTAAGTGAATTTCACTTTACTCATATTTTATGATTTTATGAAAGTGGCTACCCTATTTAATTTTCTGTACAACTTTTCATCTCGTATCCAAGGGAGTGTGTCAGGATTTACAACTTGGATGCTTGTTGAAATATATTGTCTAGCCCTTTTCATCAGTTCGGACGGTTGGTTGCGTTGGCTAGTCCATACAATTTAATATGGTATCAGAGCAGGAGGTCCTAGAATCAAATCCTGACCAATGCAAGAATTAAAAACAAATATTACGGTTCCCCAAAACGCATGATTGAGCAAATCCGTGGTATTCGTAAGCGTAAAAGTAAGCAACCGAAAGATGCTGCTGTGAAATCCGAAGATAGGTACCACGACGATCTATACGGCAGGGAAGTTTTATTGATGCTTTCTTGTTTAAAATAACTAGTTAGAAAGTGATGAGCAGAAAAATTAGGTCACGTACATCTTCTACCGCGCAGAGTCAGCCTGAAGGCGGTGGAGCCACGACGAAGCGGTCGCTGCTCCATGTGCTCACAGCGACATGCGCTGGTTCTGGAATGGAAGGCCAACGGCTGCCGTTTGGCCGGCGTGTTTTCTATTCTTACTTTGCTGGCAAGCCAATTTCTAAAAAATGCAAAGAAGTGCACTCATTGGAGTGGTCACTCCTGGTATTGGCGCAGCGCTGAACAGATATGGTCTCCACGAGGCCGTAGTTTTGGCGCGCACGTATCTTGTGAAAACTACTGCCTCGTGTTCGTGTACGCCCCTTATGAGATGAGATCTCTGGCAAGGAGAGGTGCAAAAGTTGTCTGGTGAAGCTTTGTACTCGGGCGAGCGTATTTGTTTTGGGCCACGCTAGCCGTCCCCTGGGATAGAAATCCTAGATCCTCCACGTGACACGTGTCTCCTTTTCTTTCTCAAATCTTGGTTTTGCAACTATGTAGAAAAAATTCCCACGTTTTTTTTCACCCCATTCATGAAACATAAACGGAAGATAGACCTTGCCAGAAACCTTGTTGTGAAAACCATTTATGCTACTATAGAAAAAAAAGGCTTCGTTGGAGATATGGGAGTAACACCTTAGTACAATTATAGCACAACAATCTCAAGACTCGATCCGCCGGCTCAGTCTCTCAAATGTGCTATGTCGGGTATAACCCCCGATAGGGTCATAAGAGGTGAAATCCGAGGTTAACCCGACTGGGTCTTAGCCGAGTCTGGCCGACATAGGCCAAGTCAAAGAAAGCCGAATAATAACGGCAATGCTTGGCCGACATAAAATATATGTCGGCACGAACAATATGAATGTCTCTTGTTGACAGATACGTCAAGAACGAATCAAGGAGATAAGGCCGGATCAAGAAGGGAGACAAGCTCTTTCCAGTGTATGCTCCTGGCTTTATACGTCAGTAAAGTAGAGCGATGAGGAGAGCACCGCCGGGTGATGCCCAAAGGTGTCGGGTGACGTTTAAAGAACCAAGTGACGCATAAAGCAATGTGTGACATTAAAAGAACTGGCGCCAACGTACCGGACGACCGTTGGGGAGGAAGCTTTCCTGACGGGGTCCGGGGCCAAGGAATGACCCTATAACCCGGCCCATTGGGTAAAGGCGAAGCCCAAACTGTAAACCCTAGGATCCACAATGTAAACCTAGCTACTCCCATCTACTATAAAAGGAGGGGTAGAGTTAGGGTTAGAGATAGGCGCAACGAGAGCCCCAAGGTTGGCACTCCTCCTTCCTGAAGTTTCTAGCTTCATAGAAAACAACTCAAGAAGCACTTGTAATCTAGAAGAAGAGCAATAAGAAAGGAAGTTATTCGGAGATTAATATGTTCTAGGGTTTCCACCCTACTCTCCGTGTGCTGATACACGGCACACTCCCTCCCTGGATTCCTCTTGCGTCCATATGGCCCCAACTTAAGCCTACCCATGGCATCTGCCGTGACACCACCACGACAGTTGGCGCCCACCATGGGGCCAGCAGCGATGCTTGCTGGAGTGTTCATCCGGACTGGAAACATCATCGCTTCATCAAGCGAGCGCGTCCTCTCTGGCCTTGTCCAGAAGTTGGGCGCACTCAGCTTGATCAGCGATAACGCTAGGTGCTTCGGCACCAGGCCACTCCCTTGGGGCGGCCGCTTCATCAACTTTGGTGAGCATCAAGTCTATGTCGTGCTACGCATCGAACGCACGTATCCAGAGAGGGTCATCATGGCGGCATATCCACCCCTCGTCCGTGCCGCTGGCGGCCGGCAACGTGCTGACTCGGCGGAGGAAATGATGTCCGCACCATCGGCGTCTCGCCCACCTACTGCACCTCCAGTAGTTCCAGTTGTAAACGATCCGGTGGGTGAAGATGATCCGAACATAACACCTAGGGCGGTAAGAACTGCAAAGTTGCCTATAGAAAGACTTGAAAACATTGCTATGAATAGTAGGGAAAAAGAGTTACAAGAGGCTATAGACAAACTAGCTGAGCCAGTAGCTCTAATGGTTGACCCGGCACAGTCTCAAGCCAAGTTAGAGTTAACTCGGCAGAAGTTGCTTGAAAAATCTCAATTTG
Organism: Avena sativa; assembly: GCA_916181665.1. Lineage (NCBI taxonomy): Eukaryota > Viridiplantae > Streptophyta > Magnoliopsida > Poales > Poaceae > Avena > Avena sativa. The sequence goes on along the minus strand of OV702284.1, from coordinate 175,190,140 downwards.
TGGCTCGTGCTCAGCAAGAGCTAGACATAACTCTCCGAGAGTATAACTCGACAAAGTCAAGGGACATAGGACTCGGCTCGAGGGTGTAAGAATAAAAGGGAGAAATATAAATAACGAGATTGCGAGAGATACTGGGTAAAAGTCTAGTCCTTCAACTACCCAGATGACTGCGATAAGGCTGAGATATGCCACTACAGCAGCAAACCTTAGAGCTGCCGAGGAAGCGATGGCCGAGTTATCTTATTTGACGGATGAGGCAAAAATAAAACATCAGGAACGAATAAAGTAGATGGTGCGTGCAGCGGGAGAGCCGAATGAGGCCTACTACAGGGCAAACCCAAACATGGCTGGTGGATCACAAGTGGTTCATTCGACAGCGCTAGAGCTGGCAAAATCGGTCGGCCAAGCTGTGTCATCCCCGCATGCCGCACCGCCGAGACAAAGGCGAGAAGGAAGTGCTACTTCCGGAAGAAATAAGAATCTTGTCACCTACTACCCGGCAATGGCTCAAGGAAATGCCAGCCAGGGAAATGTCGCCGGAAATAATTCCGGCCAAGGAAACACACGTCAAGGCAACACAACACAAGGAGATGTGGGGGCATGGCAAAGCCATCCAGAACTATGCGCCGCAATCTCGACGTAGTCATCACTCGTCAGGAGGAGGAAATCCACCTCCACAAGAGCAAGTGCAAGCACCTCGACCGCAACAAAGTGCTAGGAATGTAGGGAAACAAGCATACCCGAATGCTTATAGGTACAATGATGGTTACTCGACAATGATAAATGCAGGGTATCAAAAATCGGATCACATGTACAACACAACGGGATCCCAGTTGGGAAACAAAAGTCTTCAGCCGGATGATGCCAAGTTGAAATTGGATAAGATAAAGATGGAAGAACTTGTTGAAGCGCAATGTCCGCCAGGTCCAGCATGCTTCGGACCAAGGATCATGAGAGAACTACCTGTGCCAAACTTTCAACTAGCGAGAGGCACCAAAACATATAACGGCAGCATCAAGCCCGAGGATTGGTTAATTGACTATGGCAGTGCTATAAACATAGTGCAAGGAAACCTTGGATGGGCTGTGTGATACGTTCCCTAGATGTTGGAAGTAGGGATGCAGTCCGTCCGTCCGGCCGGACATGGCGGACAACCGTTTATTTACTGCATGTAGTTAGTGTATGAATAAGCTGATGAAGTACTTCTCATAGAGAACCAATTGACGGACAAACTTTGATGTCTATACGAACGTCCATCTACATACCTAGTTGGAAGGACCAGCGAGAGTATTGTTGAACAACTTTCCACCAGGAAGTATCAATAGCTGGGTTGACTTCGAGAAGGCCTTTGTCAGTAAATTCACAAGCACCTATAAGAGGCCTAACCGCCCACAACAGCTAGCCATGTGCAAACAAAGGTTGAACGAAGCAGATAGGGAATTTCTCACCAGATGGTGCACCGTGCGTAACTGCCGCGAAGGAGTAATTGAGTAACAAGCCATGACATGGTTTGCGCAAGGTTGCCGACATGGAAGTGTGTTGTGGAAAATGCTGTAGAGAGACATGCTAGGAAGTCTGGTCGAGACAATTAAAATCGCTAACTCATATGCGTCGGGAGACCCGACGCAGCCACTGCTTATGTTGGTAGACGCAAATACAGAAAACCCGGCATACGACGGAACCGGGTCATATAGGCAAAGTGATCGCAATGATTACCGAGGAAAAAGAAAAGAGGAAAGTCTAGACTTTTCATACGGATCAAACCAAGTTGCTGTAGTGAGTCAAGATCACCCAGATGACGGCAACAGCCAGCGGCAAATAGGTAGTGGACCACAACAACATCAATTGGTACCAAAAAATAATGGCAAAACACCATACGAACAGAAAAAGCCGTGGCAGGACAGGCAAAAATATACATACGAAATGATGTTGGATCAGCCTTGAAAATTCCATACTCCTAGTCCAAGTAAGCCGGTGAATCATACGAATCGGCCGTAAAATTGGTTTCAAAAGGCCGAGGGAGGAGAAGAAGTGAATCGCCTGCCTCCACCACTTACTGGGGCTAACTCCAAAATGGTAGTCGTACAGCTGAGATACAAAAATCAACAGCCAAGATAAGATAACTCGGACATGAGAGAAGCTATGTACCAAGTGCACAACCATGGGAACAACAACGCTAATGTCGGCCAAAGGGATCACAACGAGTACATAGAGCATCACTAGAGCTATGTCGTATTCATGACTGAGCCGAATGACAAACATAATCATCATCGCCGAATGATGGAAGTAAATGCCATAATGCCGGCCGTGCCAATGTACATGCACTGATCAGATCAAGAAATTACGTGGAGCATTAAGAATCACCCCAAGGTTATGCTGACCCCAGGAGCATATACTTTTATGTTAGACCCAACATTCATGGGTGTATACATACATGTGAGATTCTGTAAGGTGCTCATCAATGATGGGAGCAGCATCAATATCATGTACAAAGATATGATCCACAAGCTAGGCATAAGCATGAACATGTTGGAGCCAACCAAGACTACTTTTCATGGCATTGTGCCAGGATTATCATGTGAGACAATTGGAAAGCTCTGGGTTGATGTTCTATTTAGAACCAAAGAAAAATGTCGAATTGAAGATGTGCAGTTCGAAGTGGTAGACCTCGTCATCCCCTATCATGCATTACTTGGCAGATCGACACTGGCAAAGTTCATGGCTACCGCTCACATTGCATACATGGAATGTGCCCCGGCAGGATCTACACTTTCCGAGTCATTGGTGATAGCGCATGAGAAGCAAAAGATCATGGAGGTGGCGACTCTATCCAGGTCGGCTCAACTAGCTATACCACCAATGAGTAATCCACACAACAATGCCGCCTTCCAAGCAACAAAAGAGACAAATAAGATTCAGATCGATGATGCATTCCCAGCATGCACTGTTACTATTAGCGCCGGGTTAAATGAGAAATAGGAAAACGAGATCACCAACTTCCTCCGTGAGAATCGGGATATCTTTGCATGGTCCACACAGGATCTGCAAGGTGTGCCGAGGGAGTTGGCTGATCACGTACTCTCTACATGTAAGACCATATGCAAGGCCGGTGAAGCAACCCCTCCATCGCTTTTCCGAAGATAGGAGAAAGGTGATTGCTGATGAGATAGATCGGCTACTGGCTGCTGGGTTTATCATGGAGGTGTTACACCCGGACCGCTTATCAAATCCAGTTCTTGTAGAGAAGAAAAAATATGATCCCAATGTTGATGTGGTATGGCGCATGTTTATTGACTACACGAACCTGAATAAGGCATGTCCTAAGGATCCATTTCCACTACCACGGATTGATCAAGTGATCGATTCGACGGCCAGGTGTGAGTTGTTGTCATTTGTAGATGCTTACTCTGGTTTCCACCAGATAGCGCTGAACCCGGATGATCAAATAGAGACGGCTTTCATTACCCCGTAAGGGGCTTATTGGTATCGCACTATGCCGTTTGGCTTGAGAAATACTGGTTCCACATACCAAAGATGCATGCAAAAACTCTTACATGATCAACTTGACAAAAATGTTCAAGTATATGTCGATGATGTGGTAATAAAAACCAAAAAGAGTCACACTCTCATCGATGACTTGCGGCAAACATTCACAAACTTAAGAAGATTCCGGATGAACCTTAACCCGGAAAAATGCACATTCGCAGTCCCAGCCGTAAAATTACTCGGCTTCCTCGTATCCAGCTGAGGTTTCGAGGAAAATTCAACTAAGATAAGGGCAATCGAAAGAATGGAACTTCCAAAAACCCTCAATGATGTCCATAAGTTCACTAGATTCCTGGCATCATTGAGCAGGTTTGTTAGTCGGCTAGGCGAAAAAGCCTTACCATTGTATCAACTGATGAAAAAATTAGACAAATTCACATGGACACAACAAGTTGATAGCGCTTTCCATGAGCTTAAAAAGATGTTGGCAACAACACCAATATTAGCCTCACCACTATCTAAGTAGACAATGTTGCTCTATGTCGTAGCAACTAACCGAGTAGTTAGTGTACTGATAGTGGTAGAGCGCGAAGAAGAGGCAAATAAGTCCAAAGAATACTATACTACATTAGTGAAGTGCTCTTTACATTAAAAAATTACCCCCATTATCATAAAATGACATATGGGGTGTACATGGCTGCTAAGAAGTTAAAATACTACTTCCAAGAGCACCCGATCCGGGTAATATGCGAGGCACCAATCTCAGACATCTTAGGTAGCAAAGATGCAAGTGGAAGAGTAGAAAAATGGGCCATAGAGCTAGCACCGTATACCCCCGCAATATGATAGACGAGATGCAATCAAATCTCATGCCTTGGCCGATATTTTCGTTGAATGGGCATAAATGCAATACGAGCCACCCTTACCCTACTAGAATTATTGGAGATGCACTTTGACGACTCAAAGACGAAAATGGGTTTGGGTGCTGACATAGTTCTCACCTCGCCCAAGAAATACCAGCTAAGATATGCACTACAGATCCATTTCGCAGCATCTAACAACATGGCCGAGTATGAAGCACTTGTCCATGGGATAAAAGTGGCAAAAGAGATGGGCATAAAGACAATACAATGTTTTGGGGACTCAGATCTAGTGATTTAGCAAGTATCCGACCATTGGGATGCATTGCATGCAAACATGGCGTTATATCGTTTCCATGTCTAGCAAATTTCAGGATACTTTGATGGGTGTAATTCCATCATATACCTCGAGCAGAGAATGAAGAAGCCGACACTCTGCTGAAACTAGGCTCATCTTGGCAGGCAATCCCACCAGGTATAGGTTTGGAACAAGCCATCACCCGAATCCTAGTCAATTTTTATCTCGAAAAGCCAAGAACCTGATGTGATACAAATGGATATAGATGTGGCGAGAGATTCGAGTAACCCGGGGACTATTCCATTCAACCCGGGGACTGCCGAATCAAACCCGAGGACTGTTCAGGTTGTCTCGGCAGAGGCAGTGTGTAACACCCCGGCCTCTTTAGACCGGCGGCTGTCACTCATGGCAGCTTAATAGGATCTCTAGACTAACCCCATAGACCAACACTAGTCTTTTCTGCGCACTTTGTCCTCACTCGTGTGCACCCGGTGCCCACTTCCCGGTCGGTCACCCATCCTCAAATTGCTCTAGGCCAAGCATGCTTAACCTCAGAGTTCTTTTCAGATGAGCTTCCAGAAAAGAAGTTGCAACTTGTTGGTATGGGTATACTATCAATCCTATTAAGCCATGTTTCAGGGTCTCACATACACTCACCCTTAGAAGATCGACGGCCTCGTCGATCAACCACAAGCCAGGAGAGTCCCCTCTTGGCAACGGTCTATGTGTCCCGTGCCGGCACATGAGTCGTGCCGTGTCCACTCCGGGCCACACACGCCATGCTCCACATGTCCGCCACTAACCCGAACACTCCCATGTAACCGCGAGGATCGGATCTGATACCACTTGTAACACCCCGGCCTCTCCGGACCGGTGGCTGTCACTCCCGGAAGCTCAATAGGATCTCTATACTAACCCCACTGACCAACACTAGTCTTTTTTGCGCACTTTGTCCTCACTCGTGCACACCTGATACCCACTTCCCGGTCGATCACCCATCCTCAGATTGCTCAAGGCCAAGCACGCTTAACCTCAGAGTTCTTTTCAGATGAGCTTCCAGAAAAGAAGTTGCAACTTGTTGGTATGGGTATACTATCAATCCTATTAAGCCATGTGACAGGGTCTCACACAATGTCGATTGAACCAATGCAAATTGACGAAGAGGTTTTCCCGATGCTACTTCTACCAATTTGGGCACAACTAATATTTGAGTTCTTGAAGGATGGAATCTTGCCGAATGATGAAATATCGGCCAGAAAAGTATAGGGAAGAGAAAAATCATACACAATCATTAACAATGATCTCTAAAAAAGCAGTGTGACCAATGTGTTACAATGATGTGTGAGCTCAGAACAAGGACAAGAAATACTCTTGGACATTCATCAAGGGGAATGTGGGCACTACGCTTCATTGAGACCTTTAGTCGCCAAGGAGTTTCAGCATGGGTTTTACTAGCCCAGTGCACTATGAGAAGCAGAGGATCTAGTGAAGAAGTGCAATGGTTGCCAAAGATACTCGGCTAAAACGCATACGCTAGCATCTGAGATCAATACAATACCTATCACTTGGCCATTTGCTGTATGGTGGATATGGTGGGACTGTTCAGGACCGCGCGAGGCGGCATGACTCACATATTGGTGACGGTAGACAAGTTCATCAAATGGATAGAAGTGAAACCTATCAAGAAGTGTGATGGAAAAATAGCGGTAACATTTTTAAAGGATATAATCCCAAGATATGGCTATCCACACAGTATAATCACAAAAAATGGCACACATTTTTGCAAAGGAGCATTCAATCGATTCTGTATGGACAAATGAATAAGACTCGACGTTGCGTCAGTCGCTCACCTAGAATCAAATGGAAAAGTGGAAAGAGCAAACAGATTAGTCCTATCCGGGATAAAACCTCGGCTGATAGAACCAATCCATAGAACACCTGGCTGTTAGATAGAGGAATTACCCTTAGTACTATGGAGCTTAAGAACAACTCCGAACAGATCAACTGGCTACACACCATTCTTCCTTGTCTATGGGGCGGAAGCAGTCTTGCCTGCTGACATAGAACATGACTCGCCAAGGGTAAAAAAATCCAAAGAAGCTGAGGTAAAAGAGGCCCGAGAAAATGATGTCGACTTACTCGAGGAAGCACGAGAGCTGGCACTATCTAGATCTGTGATATACCAACAAAGTCTCTGATGCTATCTTAGCCAGAAAGTTAACCCCCGTGTGTTCAGATAAGGGCATTTGGTTCTCAGACTTGTGCGACGCACTACTGGAATGCATAAGTTATCACCCCCATGGGAGGGTCCCTTCATCGTGAGCAATGCTCTGCATAACGATTCATATTATCTTGTAGATGCCCGAGAAGCACAAAATAACAAGGTGGACATGTACGATGAGGAAAAAGGCTGTGGAATGTTGCATTGCTTCGTCCTTTTTGTACCTAGGAAAGTAATGTATGTATCCCTGAACTCTCATATGTCGAACATGTATGTCGGCTATGTGCTATCAATAAAAATGGCGGATATTGAAAACTGACTCGGGGACTCCCTCATCATTATTACCTGTTCTAAGTTGCAGTATTTCATTTATATATTAGCTGGCTTTGCTCTCATCCTTATCTCTAACAAGTAGTGTGTACATGTTAAAGGTCAACTCTTCTAATTTACTGTTGTCTAAAACATGGCTTCATGGCAAGTAAGAGAAAAAGGCTAGAGACAAATACACACGAAAAACGACTAAGGAAAGTAAAAATGAGCGAGCCGACATTGTGTTTTCAACTAACCCCTTGCAGGATATGTCGACTTTTATGTCGAATCACTACGCGTCAAATCTCATAGTTTTGAGTATTGTTAACTTAATTTTTACGACTTTGAGACTCTAATTTCGAACACCAAAAAAGGTAGGCAAGATCCAAAGTTACAGAGTTGGGAGAACAGGAAAAGAAACTCGGGGACTTGCCCCAAAGTGATTCGGCTTCAAGCTAGAATCTTAAACATTTAAACAGTGTGCAAACATACCACCAAAAGGACTGCAGTATATGTTACATCTGCACCCAGCATACTGGGGATCTGACGAGTTTAAAAAGTGTTTTAGACTACGAGGCTCCAAGGCCATAAGACGAGCTGGCATGGCCCAAAATTGGAGCGTCAATATCGGCAGCCGGGTCAGGGGCATCATATGTCACCAGGACATCTGAATCACTGTCCCGGCTGTCGCCTTCCTCCTCTCCGCCTTCAACCTCTTCCTTGACCTGGTCCACCATATCCAGGAAACTTGGCCCATCACACCAAGCGTGCACATTGGTGTACTGCAAGAAAGAATAGCCCGTTCCTAGAATTTCTGTATGAGCTCCCGGCCACTGGTCCATTTGGAAGTGCAAGACATCAAGGTTTATAGTCTCATACCATGAAAGAACAAAGGAAAGGTCCTTGTTCGTGGCAGCCCGGCCAACTGACTCGTGCCACTGGTCCAATCTCTCTTCAGCGAGCAAAAGTTTCTCAGCCAGCAGATCGATGGTCTTGGGAGTTTTCTCCTAGGGCCACGGTGTCCTAAAGACACAGATCATAGCCTTGAGCAAATCAACCCCATAGGATTTTAGAGTCTTTGTTCATGTAGAGAGGGAAGCCAAATTCTCATCAATGGTGTACTCAACATTGGAAGTGGTAGGCTCGCTTGCTGGGGACCGAAGTTTCTTAACATGTCTAAGGGCAAACATGTTGGCTTCAGGAAAATTCTCTGCAAAAAACAAGAGAGGATCATAAAATGGCTAAATTATAAGGGAGTGTAAGAAAGCATAATAAAAAAATTAAGAAATCAGTACCAAGATAGAGACTTGCCAAACCTTGGATTTTTCTTGAAGGGCATCAAAATCCAGCTGGGCCAAGGTTACCAGAGACTTGACATCCTTGATCAGCTCCTCAATATTTATGACATTGCCTGCAAGTTGGTCTTTGTCTTTAATGACCCACAAGTGTAGGGGATCGCAACAGTCTTTGCGGGTAGTATTACCCAATTTATTGATTCGACACAAGGGGAGCCAAAGAATACTTGCAAGCCTTAACAACAGAGTTGTAAATTCAGCTGCACCTGGAAATAGTACTTGCTCACAGAAGTTTATCAGTAGCAACAGTTTTTAGTAGCAACATCAAAACAAAGCAATAGTAACAGTAGCAGCAAACAGTAGGATATGAGCGCGGTAGGCATAGTGATGGATGGACGGGCGTTGCATGAACGAGTCTAAACATGTAACTTCAAGATCTAGCGCATTGCAGATAAAGAAGAATAAGGATCCAAGTACTAAACAATCCTAGGGATGTGCTCCATAAATAGTCATACGTGCTCACAATGAGAACTTGCAAAACATCTCTAGTCCAGCCAGCCCGTGTCAGAGGGGCCTCTAGGGAACTACTGGAAATTAAGGTGATCCTTTTAATAGAGCTCCGCAGCAAAGCATTAACACTCCGTGAACACATGTGATCCTCAGACCACAGCCATCCCCTCCGGTTGTCCCAATTTCTGTCACTTCGGGGCCTTTGGATCCGGACAATGATATGTGTACTGTCAACACCCGGATTTTTAATCCCAGATGCCTGTTATGCCATATATCGCAATCCCAGGATTACCATTTTTGCGAGACATAACAGATTTGGATATCACAGTACACCATCCATTACAAACCATACATAAGTTCTTACACAAATAAGGATCTCATGATCCAGTTCTTAATACAACTCAAGCAGCGGAATAACGTAAAGATAACTATAGCGTAGGCGAAGCTCCATCTTCAGGGTCACAGGTAATGCTAACGATGGGAGATGATCCTAGTTGTTGTAACCTTCCTGCGGTCCGTCATCTTGATACTCCTCTTCATAGTCTGGCCACGGGAATAGCCAGGAACAAAGCCATGAGTACTCTTTAAGAACTCGCAAACTAATACTAACAAGTTAAGGGGGCTTTTTGTAGTAGGATACTAGGCTCTAAGGTTGTTTTGCAAAAAGCCAGATTTACCTCTACTAAGTTCAGAAGCAAAGAAAACTAGTTGAAAGTTTTATGATCCTAAATGGGAACTTAAATTCATGTCGCAACTTTGTTGTGGTCAAGTCAAAGTCAAAATTCATTTCACAAGTCATTTTGAAAACATCTGACGGGGGAATAGTATGGCCACTCCAATTGTCCATAACCGCGGCTGCGACTATTCGAATATATTGTACACTTTCACCACAACATTTGATACATCCGTCAGGAACAATCCCAAATTCACCATACTCAGTATGCGGATAATCAATTATAACCTTTCAATTACATGCCCTAGTATAGGCACCTCTCCTGTGAGTTTGGCCTCCCAACCATGACCAACTGTCATCTTGGGTACTGCACAGGTGGACAATCTTCACAAGGTAGCCTCAACTCAGACCTTGGCCGCGAGGGAATCCATACTAAGGTATATAAATTTCCAGTCAAGCCCTATCCAAATTTCGGGTATTGTGGTTGTACGGTAAAATTGGAATGGTATCGCATCTAGACAACCATCAGTTTTATAAAGGGCTAAGGCTCATGCCTCAACATTTTCATCATCAAAATCATCTGGTGTTCGAAAACACATGTCAAAACATTTTAGTAGAATGACTCATCATTCTAAGGTTTTCATAACCATTTTCACCAAGTATTCCCATCTAAAGTTGATCAACTTTTATGCTTAGCAGTAGCATCTACACATGGTGGTAAATACTAATGAGGGGTGGTAAACAAGTGGGGATTTGCTAAGTTCAATCTCATGCCTTAGGATGACATCAAGATTATCTTGAAGGGAATATGCCCGAGAGGCAATAATAAAGTGGTTATTATCGTATTCCTTGTTTATGATAAATGTTTATTTTGCATGCTATAATTGTATTAATACGGAAATGTTAATACATGTGTGTTTAATAAACAAACAGAAAGTTCCTAGTTATGCCTCTCTTATAAACTGGCTCATTGATTAACAAGATGATCAAGGTTTCCTGATCATGGACATTGGATGATGTTAATAACGGGATCACAACATTAGTGTAATGGTGTGATGAACATTCATCCGAAGTATAGCATTACGATCAAATTCATTGAGTTTATATTGCTATAACAACTTACGAAGTGATCCTAATCCTTAGACCATGAGATCATGTCAATCACTAACACTGGAAGAGTTTCTTGATAACATCAAACGTCACACCGTAACAGGGTGATTATAAAGATGGATTCAGAACTACTAAAGTGTTATGTTGAGGCCCATGGATCGAGAGTGGAATTTGTTCATCCCGATGACGGATAGATATGCTCTGGGCCCTCTCGGTGATATCACATTGATTAGCTTGCAAGCAAGTGATTTGATCACTAGAATGTTATATCACGGGAACGAGAAAAGAGTGCATGTCAGTAACGAGATCAAACTAGGTATGGAGATATCGATGATCGAATCTCAGACATGTAATATATCGTGAAACAAAGGGATTAAGATACTAGCGTAAAAGGTTCCGACGATCACAAGAAAGTCATCGTTGAATGTGTGGGAGTCAGTATGGGTCTCCAGATCCCGCTTCTGATTATTGATCTGAGAGGGGTCTCGATCATGTCCGCATTATTTTCGAACCGTAGGGTGACACACTTAAGAGAAACCGACATCCATTTGGAGCAAAAGTTTCATGCCGGAAAGAATAACAAGCATAGGAATTTATTTCACTAGATACCGAAACGGGTTTTCGGGTGAAATTGCAGAAAGTGTTTCTGCATGTGAAATGAATACTAGCAAGGGGTTATATGTGAATGTTTGTCATTAAAGTAATTGACAAAATTCTGAATAAATAACAGGAGTTTTATTTAATGAGAGTTTGCATTAAATTTGGTGGAAATTTAATGGGAATTTGAGTGGGTTTTTGAGTGGAGGGAATTGAAAGGCATTTGAGTGAGTGGAGTGTCCACCCACATGAATGTGGAAGAGGTGGGGGCAGCCCCATGGCTGGGCGCATGGCCCCTTGGGTGCCCCCCTCTCCCTATAAAAGGAGCCCCCTCCCTCTCTCACACTCACACCTCCTCGTGAAGGATCTCTCTCCCTCTCTAGAATTTATCCCTCATGGTCTCGGACTAGCGAGATACATGTTCCTGGTGGATTTTCGGCAAGAAAGAGTTGTGCTTCCGCTGCATCGCTGGAGCGAGGAGGCGGAGGTTTCTCGGTGCCTCGAACGTGTGTGCGAGCACGGATGCGCTGCTGTTTTGCGGCGCTAGGACTTCCTCTCCATCTTGAGATCGGCAAGAGATCGTCTACATCAACCACGAGTTTGGACTCGTTATGCTTTGTCGGTCTTCAAGGGTATGTTCTCTACGGATATACATCTGCCCGTTGTTTGTATCTAGTAGATAGATCTTGGTACATAGTTGTTCCCATCGTAGGATTTTTTTTGTTTTCTATGCTGCGAACCCTACAGTGGTATCAGAGCCGGATCTATGCGTAGATACTTTGCACGGGTAGTACACATATGAGTATGTGGGAGATGATGATCATTTTATTGCTTCTTAGTTGTACTTTGGATATTGGTGGCATAGTGGGATGAAGCAGCCCGGACAAACTTTACATGTCCTCGCACATGAGACCTGTTCCACGCTTGACATGCAACTAGTTTTGCATAAGTGGCTAGCGGGTGTCTGTCTCTCCTACTATAGTAAATATCTAATTTGCAACGAGTTGTCAACAATTTGGTTATCCTCGTTGTGGTTCATGTTCGTAGGTAAGAACGGTTCTATCTACGAAAGCCCTAAGCCATGTAAAATTTGCAATGGATAAATTAGAGGCGTCTAGTTTATATTGTTGCTGGGCTAGTGTTATGATATGGTGATGTTGTAAGTAGAAGTATGAGATGATACTCTTACAACACACATAGCGTGTAAGTTCCATAGACCTTGGCCTTACACATAAAGGTATGATAGATATCATACCACGGTGCACATGATGGAGATCATATGCGGGAACCATATCATTTCACTTATAAACATGTGATGTTTTGATTGCATCTTATATTGCTTGTTTGGCGTTTTATTAGCATAATAAGATGATCCCTCATTTAGATATCAAGATAAGAATGTGTTCTTCCTTAAGTATGCACCGACAATGTTTCGTCGCTTCAAGACATCACGTGATGATCGGGTGTACTTGAATCCACGAGCATATCTCGGGTGTAAGACAGTTACACACGCGAATACTAAGGTTCTTACTTGGCGATCCTAGCATGTACAGACATGGCCTCGGAACACGGACCGAAAGGTTAAGCATGAGTCATATGTTTTGATATGATGACCATATGGATGCTCGCCTTTGAAGCTATACCGACTCACGTGATGATCGGACTTGGTGTAGTGGATTTGGTTCATGTAATCACCAAAAAGACACGAGGGATGTCGTTTTTGAGTGGGAGTTCATTTCTAATTTGGATTAGTAGAACTCAATTTATCATAAATTAAATCAAAGTGAATTTGCATAATTTGTTGTAGTCATTGGCATTCGTTCACCACCTTATTCATAGTTGTAATTGAGATAATAGAACTATAAGATTCTGGATATATACTTTACGAACTGGTATCGTATTGTGTTGAGTGTCAATCTAAAGTTTAAAGTCCTATTGCAAACTTTCAGCAAACTCTATTTACTCCGTGAAATTTAATAGTTGGTATTAAATCGAGAGTAACAATTCCAGTGTTAGTATCTTAAATATCATGTTTGCCTCCATGATTCTTGATTGTTCTAATATCAAGGTTATCTAAGAGCTGAAAGAATTATTTTAGAAACCATCATGTGTGACAGATATAACGATATCTGAAACAATGTTTTGGTTGCAATATGATAGAGTATAATATATGTTCTCATATTGGATGAGAATTTACGAAGGTTGGAGATGCTAGACATCCTAATCATCCAAAAGGGTTTTGGAAATTAATGTTATACTCACGATTCGCCTTTATAAGCTAAAGTAGCTTGATCATGAAAGTCGTCATGATAAGGGTGAATAGAATATGTATGTAAAATGTTTACTACACTAAAAGATTACTAAAGAATGGATTTTGAAAGAATACCGATCATTTTGATGATGGTGATCTACTTCAAAGTGCAAGTCCAAAGGTATTATTATTTGAATATACACGCTTTGTACTATGTGTCATGTATATGGCGCCACATTTGATGTTGATAGATTCTTTTAAAAAGAAAAAGGAAATGCTGAAAGAGAATCTATAAAATATATTTGGCAGAAAAGAAAAGATTGGAAATATCCAATTTAGGTATATGGATGATATACATGTTATGGTTGTATTCTTTGCTTGTTAAATAATGTGGTTCTTGGGTATTGGATACCGAATTGGTTGGTATGAAATTTCATATGGAACAACACAATTCATGAACCACAATGGCCTAAGTAACTAGCAAGAGAATATGTGATGATGTTCATCGAAAACAAACAAACCTTTGTTTGTATTTCTCGTTGACATCAAAACTTGACTTCAAGATTTGTTTTAATTATTGTTATTTGAATCAGGTAATATGAGAACAAAGGTTGTTCAAATAATTACCGTATTCCATATAAGATGGATGATTTACAAATCTAGTTGGAGAAATCACATCCATAAAACCTAATGCTAAAATGTCGCAATACAAATGCTTGAAAGATCACTTACAAAGTGACATCGCCGTTTAAATTATATTGGAAAGAAAACATGAAGAATCTCCATATTCATGGATTTTTGGAGTCTTTGATTTGATCAAGTGACGCTTGTGAGACTTTCCACGTGATAATTAAAACTTCGTTCAAAGGCCAAAGAAGAACGAACGACTAAATTATTGGAATTTATACATATCGATGTATGTAGTCCATTATGTATAGTCGTAAGCGATGGATTTCAACTTCATATGGTTTCTCCGGAAATTTGAGTGAATATTCACTTAATGAGAAAGAAGTATGAAATATTTGAAAAACGTTTCAAAGACTTTCAAGATGAAGTGGATAATCATTGTAACAAGAAAATAAATGGTTTATGATTTTATCATAAGGGATTTGTTTGAGTTACAAGTGTAACAAGAAAATAAATGAATTATGATTTTATCATAAACGGATTTATTTGAGTTGCAAGTTTAGCAAAACACCTAGATTTACATATCCCGAAACACCATAGGAATATGGAGTGTTTGAGATTTGTAATGAAACCTTGTTTGACATGGTTGGATCAAAGGTGTTATTTATAAAACTGCCATTATGTTTTAAAAGATTAAAGCTTTAGAGACTACCACTTTTACACTGAAAAGAGCTCCATATTGATCCGTTGAAATGACACCATGGAAGTTATGGTTTGGGGTAAAACCCAAGTTGTCATTTCTTAAATTTTGGTATGCTAAACATAAGTAAGATGTTTACAAACGAAGTCGTATGAGCATGTCTTTGTAGGTTATTTCGAATAACAATTGGTTATTCCTCCATAACACCGAGGACAAAGGGGTTTGTCGCTTGAAATATGAAGTTTCTTGAAGAAGGAATTTTTCATAAATGTTAAGTGGGAGGACAATAGAACTTTGATAAGGTTAACGAAACTTAGCTAAATGTGCTGAGTTGCGCAGCACCGGAAATGGTTCCGGAGGCTACCATAATGCTCATAGCTTATGTGCCTCAAAGGTTGTGGTCATAGAGATCTAAGTTCTTATTGAACCAAGTCGGTCGAATAAACAATCAAATACTAAGATTTGAGAGTAAATCATTATTGTTTGACAATGATGAACCGACTACATGCAAAGAAGCGATGATGGGCCCTGACTCTGTCAAATGGCTTGAAGCCATAAAATCCATGATAGTTCCATACAGGAGAAATCAAGTTTTGAACTTGGAAGACCCTTCGGAAAGGTGTAAAAACCTATCAGTCGTATTTGGATCTATAAAGAAACAGACATGGATGTTTCACATCTATGAAATAGTCGACATGTCGTAAAGTATTTTACGACAATGTTCAAGGAGTTGACTATGACAAGGTTTGATCTTTCATAGCGATATTTAGTCTGGACGGATTAAAGTAGCAACCACTACATATAATTTGTTATATGGTAGATGAATAAACAAAACAAAGTTCTTCTAATAGAATGGTTACCTAGGACGTGTACATGACACGATCCAAATGGTTTTGTTAATTCAAAGGATGCTAAAAAGGGCATGCAAACTTCAATGGTTCAAGTAAGCATCGCGGAGTTGGAATCTTCACCGTGATGAAAAGAGTTTTCATTAGGAAACGATGAAGATGCTTGCATTTGCAAGAAATTAAGTGGGAGCACTGAGACATATTTCTAATACATTATGTGGAGGACATCTTGTTGATTAGAAATGATGTATATTTGATTGACAAAGGTTAAGAATTTCATTTCGATGAAAGACTTAGGCAAAACCCGAATATTTAGCGTGAATGTCTATAGTGGATAGACTGTGAGGCCAATATGGTTGTGCCAAACGTACATATATGAGATATTGAAGGAGTTCAATATAGAAACGACAAGAAACAGTTCTTGTTGCATGGAAAGGAATTGAATCAAGATTCAAGTGTATCGACACTTGATAAGTGAAACAAGATTCAAGTTCTTTGACACTTGATGAGTGAAATCACGAGAATGTTTTGATCAATCATACCATGATATGTACACATCCAGATATGTCCTATGCTCTAAGTGTTATGAGCATATACCAGAATGAATCATAAAATGATCATTGGACGATAGTGAGGATATTCTTATGATCTTTTTGAAAGAACTAAGAATATATTTGTGTAGAGGTGACAAACAATTACAAATAGTTCATTGTAAAGTGTTACATTGATACTAGTTTTGTCACAAGATACAAATTAAGTTTATCTCAATTTAAACTATGGGTGGCACAATGTAATGGAAAGGAGATTCCATGATGGATTTGGATGTATTCCAAAGTTAAGACATTGTGACGAATACTACAACAAAAGGCTAAGTATATGAATGCTATAGTAGCAGCAAAGGAGGGCATTTGTGTCAAGTAGTTTGTTATCAAACTAAGGTGTGGTTCGCAACGGGCTAACACTAAAGATATATTGTATGAAAATAGTATCGACATGATTTAACCCCAAGGAACTAAAGGACTCACCGAAAGACCAAATTTATACAATGCCATCTCATTGGAGAATGAGTGATGCGTGAAGACGCAAAGACATGCAAATACACACGGACCTGAAGCGTCAGATCTGTAGATTATGTTAACCACGTGCAATTGCGTATATGGAACACCGGAAAGCCATAAGTGTTTAATACGCAAAGTTCTCAAACTAGATTATTGTCTCTAGTGCAAGTGGGAGACTGAAGGGAATATGCCCGAGAGCCAATAATAAAGTGGTTATTATTGTATTCCTTGTTTATGATAAATGTTTATTTTGCATGCTATAATTGTATTAATACGGAAACGTTAATACATGTGTGTTTAATAAACAAACAGAAAGTTCCTAGTTATGCCTCTCTTATAAACTAGCTCGTTGACTAACAAGATGATCAAGGTTTCCTGATCATGGACATTGGATGTTGTTAATAACGGGATCACAACATTAGTGTAATGGTGTGATGAACATTCATCCGAAGTATAGCATTACGATCAAAGTCATTGAGTTTATATTGCTATAAAAACTTACGAAGTGATCCTAATCCTTAGACCATGAGATCATGCCAATCACTAACACCGGAAGAGTTTCTTGATAACATCAAACGTCACACCGTAACAGGGTGATTATAAAGATGGATTCAGAACTACTAAAGTGTTATGTTGAGGCCCATGGATCGAGAGTGGAATTTTTTCATCCCGATGACGGATAGATATGCTCTGGGCCCTCTCGGTGATATCACATTGATTAGCTTTAAAGCAAGTGATTTGATCACTAGAATGTTATATCACGGGAACGAGAAAAGAATGCATGTGAGTAACAAGATCAAACTAGGTATGGAGATACCGATGATCGAATCTCGGACATGTAATATATCGTGAAACAAAGGGATTAAGATACTAGCGTAAAAGGTTCCGACGATCACAAGAAAGTCATCGTTGAATGTGTGGGAGTCAGTATGGGTCTCCAGATCCCGCTTCTAATTATTGATCTGAGAGGGGTCTCGATCATGTCCGCATTATTCGCGAACCGTAGAGTGACACACTTAAGAGACACCGACATCCATTTGGAGCAAAAGTTTCATGCCGGAAAGAATAACAAGCGCAGGAATTTATTTCACTAGATACCGAAACGGGTTTTCGGGTGAAATTGCAGAAAGTGTTTCTGCATGTGAAATGAAATACTAGCAAGGGGTTATATGTGAATGTTTGTCATTAAAGTAATTGACAAAATTCTGAATAAATAAAAGGAGTTTTATTTAATGAGAGTTTGCATTAAATTTGGTGGAAATTTAATGGGAATTTGAGTGGGTTTTTGAGTGGAGGGAATTGAAAGGCATTTGAGTGAGTGGAGTGTCCACCCACATGAATGTGGAAGAGGTGGGGGCAGACCCATGGCTGGGCGCATGGCCCCTTGGGTGCCCCCCTCTCCCTATAAAAGGAGCCCCTCCCTCTCTCACACTCACACCTCCTCGTGAAGGATCTCTCTCCCCCTCTAGAATTTATCCCTCATGGTCTCGGACTAGCGAGATACATGTTCCTGGTGGCTTTTCGGCAAGAAAGAGTTGCGCTTCCGCTGCATCGCTAGATCGAGGAGGCGGAGGTTGCTCGGTGCCTCGAACGTGTGTGCGAGCACGGATGCGCTGCTGTTTTGCGGCGCTAGGACTTCCTCTCGATCTTGAGATCGGCAAGAGATCGTCTACATCAACCACGAGTTTGGACTCGTTAAGCTTTATCGGTCTTCAAGGGTATGTTCTCTACGGATGTACATCCGCCCGTTGTTTGTATCTAGTAGATAGATCTTGGTACATAGTTGTTCCCATCGTAGGAAATTTTTTGTTTTCTATGCTGCAAACCCTACATATCTAACTTAGGCCAAATTTTATGCTCTTTATGCTACCTTTAGTTATCTTTCTAGAATCTACAAGTCACCATGTAAACTCTAAGAGAAAGCTTTGATAAAGAAAATAAAGTATTAAGCTTGCAAGTAAAACTAGGATTGGGTTATCAAGTGGGTATGATCACATATGCTTAAGGCATATAGTTGGCATAGTAACAAGTAAGTATTAGCTTGCATAAGTTGCAAGGGTTAGCTTGCCTTGTGCAGAGCAGTGGTTGAAGTTCTCCTTGGCTTCTTCCTCGTAGTATCCTCCTTCCTCCTCGTATCCTTGGTCGGTACTAGCGTCTATAAATAAATACGAGGTACACAATCACCAAACAATACTTAACTATTTTTAATCATCACACAAAAATTCACACTGGATGATCTAACATCATCACTATTATCACAAGGATTAAAGCACTTGTCTTATTTCTTTTATTTGAGAAAAGTAATTTCTACTCATTGAAAAACTACTTAAGATTTAATATTCTCCAACTCAAACATGGGATCATGTTGACACATGTCATCACCACATATTTTAGTACATGAGAATGTGATTTAAAGTGGTGTCAAAATTTAATAAGGTTTAACCTTTTTACTTTAATTAAATAAAGTGACTAGAAATGCCTATGTGGCGTTCTTTTATTACTTGAACATTATTTCTGCAAGTAAACCCATATGTTTTTATATATTATGAAAGGTATGATCAAATGTGATTTTTGAGAGTTGGAATCAACTCAAAAGCTCTTATGGTTGAATTTCAAAAAATGTTTGAATGCAGAAAAGATTCTGCCTTGTTATTTTTACCATGGTTGATCTGTAACTCCAAATGATTTGAATTCAACGGTCTTGGATTAAGCATTTCAGTACCTTTCTAACAAAATTGGTTTCATGCATTTTGGTTCAGTGAATCGAGCTGGATTGATTTTTGAATCTAGGTACATAACTATGTTTGAAATTAAATGAATAAAGCTTAATTTGAATTGTTGGGTCGCGCGGGATGTTTTACTGGGCCGTCCCACTACACACAGCGCATACGCGGGCTAGTAAAGTGGCTGTCCCCACGCGTCAGTGAGACGGGGAGGGGCGAAGCGGTACGGGGCAACGTGGACCGTGGGATCTGGTTCTAATCGGACGGCTCTGGTTCATCGTCCACGTCGGGCAGCGCCGGCGAGACAGAACCCTAACGTGGCAGGTGGCGGTCATGGGAGGCTCACCTAGGCTCAGGCGAGGGTCGGCGACAGGGGAGAACGACGAAGTCAACGGCGACGGTTCTGCTGGTACGGGCAGCTTCTCCTGGGGCGGCTCCAATCGACGGATCCCTTCTTCTCCAGCAGCGGCGGGCTCCGGCTAAATTCCGGCGATGCGCTGCTCGCCTTGCTCCGGGAGTGTGGTGGGGTGGTTCTGGGTGAGAGGGGAGTGAACTGGTGTGAAGAAAATGAGCGGTGGAGGCATCTATTTATAGTGGCTGAAGGGGACCGACGGGCGCGGGCTGAGCTCGTCGTGGTCGACGGCACAGCGGGCTACTGTCATGGGCGACGGTAGGGGGCGGTGCGGTGCTCCCTGGCTAAGCTCAACGGCGTGGTCTTGCAGTGTGGGGCAGTGCTGATAGGTCAGAACGTCGCGGTGCTCTGAGCGGGTCCGACGACGATTTTAATGTCGCACAACGCGCATGGTCCGCGCGGCGGCGAATGGGCATGTCTGGCCGGGTGCTAGGGTGCTGGTGATAATCCCTGCAAGCGGTGAGGGCGGCGCGCGGTCTGTGGGTGCTGGTCGAGCGGGGCGCTCTGGCGCGCTCTCGGCTCGCGCGCAGAGAGGTTTGGCATGGGCGTGTCGTGTGGTCTAGGGGCTGGCATTGCTCGAGGCTGGTACAGAGAGTGGCGGTGGACGGTGGGGTGCCTGCTAGACATGCTCGTTAGGCTTAGTGTTGCTCCTAGCTTGCTGTCGACACTGAGGTGGAAAGGTAAGGCTCGGCCTGCTTGCCATTAATGGCATGGTCTTGCTTACAGTGAGCTAGAGGGGTTAAACTAGTTAGATGATCTACTGAGGGTGTAGTGTGAGCTAGATAGGGAATAAGTTAGGCCAAATTTACTGCACACTATAGTGTTTGAGGTTTGTTTGATTTGTATCTGCAAGGTGTTTGATGAAATGGCCGCAAGAACTTTAAATTTGAATTTTGGATTCAAACTTGGTGGGTTTTCTAGGCACATACTAGGGAGTGTCTGGTTAGTTGGATTAGTTAAGGGGCACTGGTTTGGTTGGTTTTTGAAAATGGGTGATCTTCACATATGATAAAGATTCAATTTTGAACTGTGCTTTGAATGAGGTTGCCAAATGTTTCTGCAATTTTGGAAGGTGGGATTTGATTTACTTTTACTTGTTCTAGCAAGGGGTGAAAAGATTTGGAAAAGTTTCTGTTTGAAATCTTGAACTAGAAACACTCAAAGTGACCTAGTGAGCAAGATTGACAAAAATGACCATTTGCTTTATTTTATTTGTTTTTGATTTTCTCTTGTTTTGTTTCTGCATGGAAATGTTTTATATGATGTTATTTTCATCTTTAAACCATTTCTTGCTATTTAGGTTAATCACACAAGTTCATTCATGCATTTATCAAATCATCTCATTCACACATGCATTCATATGATTTTAAATTAATCAAAGTTTTTGTTAACCCTAATTTTAGTGATTAGAGTTTGATGATCCTTGTGTTATATTTTTGGGATGTTACCAACCTTCCCCCCTTAAACAAAATCTCCTCCCGAGATTTGAAAAAAGGAAGAAAAAAAGATTACCTAGGATTTAAAGAGATCGGGAAACTCCGTCCTGATTTGATCCTCGCGCTCCCAGGTAGCTTCTTATTCAGTGTGGTTGCTCCACTGAATCTTGAGAAACTTGATGCTTTGGGTCCTGGTGGTTCTGAAAGCTTCTTCCAAAATACGGATGGGTACTTTGGGATAGGTCAGGTCATCGTTGATCTCTATGGTCCGGTGATCGATGTTCTTGAAAACTTCAGTCTTCTCCAGAACTTCAAGGCATTTGCGAAGTAACGATATATGGAACACATTGTGCACTGCTGACATTTCTTCTGGTGGTTCTAATTGATATGATACTTCTCCTCGACGATTCAGAATCTTGAAGGGTCTGATATATCTGGGGGCTAACTTTCCTTTCAGCTGGAAACGCTGCATTCCCTTCAACAACGACACTTCAAGGTACACTGATGGGGATATGCCTACCGGGGTATGCCCAGCAGGACGTTTCCTATTGGACCAAGCTGCCAGCGAGTGGGCCCGCATGAAGGCGACTGGATCAAGACTTGGTGAGGACCCAGGCGACTGGAAGCTGGAGGCCTAGAAGCGTAGCTAGGCCCAGTCGGACTAGGTCAAAGACCCTCCGAATACTTAACCAATTCGGTTGTAGATCTGTAAACCCTAGCGAGGTGAACATATATAAACCTCCCTAGGGTACGCATAGAGGACACGTTCCATCATACACCCCAGCGACTCGCCGCCTAGTAGTCGAGCTCGCCCTTATACTCTCTCCATAATACAATCTAGCAGGAATAGGTATTTACCCTCCGGGGGGCCGAGCCTGGGTAAACCCTTGTGTCTCCACCCTCATCTCGCACCGCAGATGGTAGGCCGCCCTTGCCCCATGTTCTACTACTCGTTGTCGGTTGCAGCATTTGCCGTAGCCATTCCCATGACAGTGGCGCCCACCGTGGGTCCTGGCCGGTCAGGCCGATGTTCTGCGGCGAGATCCAATCTAACCATCAATGAGACTATCGCCACCGGCCGCATGATCACGATCGGCGAGATCCTCCAGATCTTGCCGAGCAGCTACGTCTCGGCGGCACGCCCCGTCACGCACAGCGTGAACATGCCGGTCGGCACGATCAGCCTCTTCGTCGGCTTCACCAACACCATCTCCTCGGAGGACCCGGATCGCATCCGCGAGTCATCGCCATGCGACCAGCTCTCTGAGAGCCAGGTCCGCACTATCCACCGCCTCGCCTCCGAGTGCGACTCGGCCCACAACAATGTGGCCGAAACCGCCATGGTCACGGACGACGCGGCCCTCAACGCCGACGCCGACTCAGCGACCCCGGCGTCGGCTGCCAGATCCATCGTCACCGCATCGCCCGCGGGCTCCATCACCCAGGTCTCCAATGTGGGAGACTTCAAGGACCCCTCCATCCTTGGGATCTTCGACTTCGACTCTGGGTTAGAGAACTCCGCCGACCTCCACGACGGGTCTGGTCGCCACGTCACGGCCTACATGGCGAATGGCGCCGACCCCCCGCCAGACCCCTTCTCCATGCCGATCCCACCAAACGCAACAACAACGGAGGTCGAGGAACTCCGCCTGCGGCTGGAGGAGGCGGTCCGCAAGGAACAAGACGAGCGCGAAAAATTTCGCCTCGAGAAGGTGATGGCGCAGGAACTCTCGCGTTACCACCAACTCCGAATCAGGTCGCGCCTGAACCCCACCATTCAGGGACACGCCCTGAACTTCGACGACAAGAACGACCTGGCTCATGCGGCTGAACGCGCGATCTGCGAGAACGCGCCGCCAGGAGGGAGCTCCCGGCCACCACGAGGCGCGACGGACAACGGCGCACCACCACCACCCAGCCGCATGCCCCCCAGGGACAAACCAATAGTCGTGGTGTCCTCGCGGGAGCGAGACGCAAACGTCCTCCCACTGTTTTCCACTCCGATGGACAATGTAGTCGCGAGCCGAGCAGCGATCGACAACATAAATGTAACCGGGGAAGGCGCCCTGCAGATCCAGTACGCCAAGGCTCTACTTGCCAAGGCAGTCGAGCAACAAAATGCGGGTGTCGACTCACAGGGTCGCATGTACTCGCGTTCGTCAGGTAGCAGGGAGGCCTCGAGCGGCCGCCCAATGGTGGCGAACGCCCTTAACTGCCCACCACCCGAGCCCCTACTGCTCCAACATCGACCCGCGCACATGGCACTCTCCACCAACGACCCACGGCCGGCGAACAACTTCGTCGCCGCCAACGGGCAGCCAGTCGACGCGCGCACCCACATCATAAACAACCAGAGCTGGCGCGCACGCCAGCCTGACGACTTGAGGCATACCCTCACCAACCGCCGTGACAGCGAACCAAGGGGGTCGCTGAGTCGAGTCGGACTCCAGTACTTCAGACCAATGATCCGAGGCGAAAGATACCCGATGAACTTCAAGGCGCCGAAGGAGATCGAGAAGTATGACCCCTCGTACGACGCGGCCGTGTGGCTGGATACCTACCTCATGGCAATGGGAATCGCCGGCCACACCGACCTGCTCGCCGCTCGCTACCTCCCCCTGATGATGGAGGGAGCATGCAGGCAATGGATCAACACCCTCCCCACGGACAGCATCGATTCCTGGGAGGAAATGCGTGACACTTTCGTCAGGCACTTCGAGGGTTCCTACACCTGCACCACCACCATCGAGGACCTGGAGCGATGCGTCCAGGGACCCTGCGAATCGACCTGCAGCTGGGTCCAACGGTGGCAAGACCTGTGGTATAACGCGGCTGGAATCCACCCGGAAATCGCGATCCACTGTTTCAAGACCTCGTGCCGCTATGATCCCCTGGTCGCCAAGCTCAAGCGGGTGTACAAAACACTTGACAACATACCGGACCTCCTAGAGATTGCCAAGTGGTACGCGGAAGAGGACCTAAACCAAGAAACTAACGATGAGTCGGGAGGGAATCGCCGCACGAGCGGCCACGACAACGGGAGGCGACCCGAGCTACGCTACAGCAACACTCGCCTTACCGGCAAGCGCCGCGGTGATGGGCGAGTCGACTTCGTCGCCAACACCGGATACACGCCGCGCGAACCCAAGAGCTTCCGCCACGACGGAGGCCAGCGCCGCGATGGCGACAACTACAAGCTGAAGCCGAGGTTCGACCCCACGGCTCTCCTCAACCAACCCTGTGTGTTTCACAGCAGGGAAGGGAAGCCCGCTACGCACATGACCGCCACTCCCTAAAGGAGATTGAGAAGGCACGACACGCACGGGAAGACCCCGACAACAACCTGTCAAATGCCGGAAAATTCGGTAGCGTCGCCGACTCGCTCCACACCTTCACAGGATTCAACACGAAGCGCGAGAAGAAGGTCATTGCCCATGCCGTTGCCGTTAACGCGGTGTCCTAGACTGACATACCCCAGTTCCTTAACTGGTCCGAGCAACCAATCACCTGGAGCCGCGAGGACCACTCGCCACGGATCGAATATCCAGGCCGAGTCTCCTTGGTGGTCAAGCCCAAGGTGGGGGACTATTCGCTACCCAAGATGCCGATGCACGGTGGGAGCTATGTTAACATTCTTTACCTGGACACATTTAGGCGACTGCGGCTCCCACAGTCGATGATCGAGACGACCTACACCACCTTCCACGGCATCGTCCCCGGTCGGAAGGCGTACCCAATCGGCAAGGTGACACTGCCAGTCACCTTCGGCACACCAGCAAACTTCTGCACCGAGCGCATCGTTTTCGAGCTGGTGCCGTTCAACAACCCCTACCACTGTGTCCTAGGGCGCCAGGCGTTCGCCAAATTCATGGCAGCGCCCCACTACGCATACAACGCGATGAAGCTCCCCGGGCTGTGTGGCATCATCATTGTCCATGGCGATCCCGACATGGCCACAGAATGCGAGGCCAAACGCGCCGAACTCGCTGACGCTGTCATCGCAGCAGACGCCAACCATGCTGAGGAGCTCGCCAAGTACGCGAGCGGGGTCAACAATGACGACCCCACCATACTCAAGAAGCCTAACTCGGAGGGTGGCAGCTCCACTGCCTTCGAGGCAACGACGCACACTCGCACCGTCAAGCTGGTTCCAGGCGACTCCAGCCAGATGGTGACGATTGGGACGGGCATGATCCCAGCATAGGAAGGCACGCTCATCGAGTTCCTACGAGAGAATCGCGACATGTTCTCATGGAAGCCATCCGACCTGCCTGGTGTCCCGAGGGAACTCGCTGAGCACAAACTCAATGCCGACCCCAAAGCGCGACCCGTCAAGCAGTCACTGCGGCCCTTCAATGAAGAGCGCCGCCGAGAAATCGCCGAGGAAGTGCAAGGTTTACTCGCTGCAGGCTTCATTCGGCCGATCAAATACTCCAAGTGGCTGGCAAACCTAGTCCTAGTCGAGAAGAAAAATGGGACCTGGAGAATGTGTATTGACTACACAAACCTCAATAGCGCCTGCCCAAAGGAGCAATTTGTCCTCCCGCGGATCGACCAAATCATCGACTCAACTGCGGGTTCGGAGTCGCTATGCTTCCTCGACGCCTACTCTAGGTACAACCAGATCAAAATGGCAGTCGAGGACGAAGAGAAGACGACGTTCATCACGCCATTCGGAGCCTTCTGCTACACCGCCATGACCTTCGGCCTCAAGAACGTCGGGACGACCTACCAGAGGTGCATGTAGGAGTGCCTTGCGAGCCAAATTGGCCGCAACATCCACGTCTACATCGACGACGTGGTGGTAAAATCCAATCGCCAGGACGATCTACTCGCCGACCTGGCGGAAACCTTCGCCAACCTGCGGAGGTACAAGATAAAGCTAAACCCAGGAAAGTGCACCTTCGGTGTACCTACTGGACAGCTGCTGGGATACGTTGTCTCCAAGCGCGGGATCGAGGAAAACCCCGCCAAGATCAACACAATCGCCCGGCTCGGCAGACCCGAGTGCCTGCGTGACGTCGAGAAGTTGGCCGGGCGAGTCACGACTCTTAGTCGCTTCATCCCTCGGCTACGCGAGAAGGCGATGCCCCTCTACCGCCTCATGCGCAAGAACCCCACTTTCCAGTGGGACAAGGAGGCAGACGACGCGCTCCACGCTCTCAAGGAGGTGCTACTCGCGGCACCGCTACTCGTCGCCCCAGTCGCAAAGGAGCCCATGCTCGTCTACATCGCGGCTTCCGAGCGCGTCGTCAGCGCCGTCATGGTTGTCGAACGACCAGAGGAGGGCAAGGAGCGCCCGGTGCAGCGACCTATATACTACATCAGCGAAGTCCTCACCGAGTCTCGCCAGCGCTACCCGCAGTACCAAAAATTGGTATATGCGGTCTTCAGAGCACAGCGACGACTGCCGCACTACTTCCAGGAGCACCCAATAACGACCGTCTCCTTGGCACCATTGCATGATATCATACGCAACCGTGAAGCGACTGGGCGAGTCGCCAATTGGGCCGTCGAGATCGGCGTCCACAACATCAGGTATGAGCTGCTCAAGGCGATCAAGTCACAGGCTCTCGCAGACTTTCTTGCCGACTGGGAGGAGGCCCAGCAGCCAGATAAACTTCCATACCTCCATTACTGGAGCCTACACTTCGATGACTCCAAGAACGCAAATAGCGTAGGGGCAGGGATCGTGCTCACATCTCCAAAGGGCGACAAGCTACGCTATGTCCTCTACCTCGACTTCACCCCTGCACCAACAACATGGCCGAGTACGAGGTGTTATGCCATGGCATGCAGGCAGCCAAGGAGATGAACATCAATCGCCTGCACTGCTATGGCGACTCCAACATCGTCGCCGGGCAAGTCGCCGGCACCTGCGATGTAGTCTCCCCCACGATGGCGGCATACGATCAAGTAGTGGACCAGATGGGAGGCCACTCTGCCGGCTACTCCGTCGAGTTGATCGATAGGAGGAAGAACGAGGAGGCTGACGCACTCTCCCGCATCGGCTCGGCTCGACTCGCACCACCTGCCGGCGTCTTCCTCGGCACCATCACCAAGCCTTCCGTCTCTCCCCCAAGGGAGATCGATGTCGGAATTCCGCTGCAGCCAGACGCAGCCCTGGTCGCACTGATCGCCAAGCCAAGCGACTGGACAACGCCATACGTCGCTTACCTAGAGGGAGGCACCCTACCCGCCGACGAGACGGAGGCCCGAATGATAGCACGCCACTGGAAATCCTTCGTCATCATCAACGGTGAGCTCCACAAGTGGAGCGTGACTGGCGTGTTCCAACGCTGTGTCCAACCCGCAGAAGGACGAAAGATCCTCCAAGAAATCCACGCTGGCGACTGCGGCCACCACGCCGGCGCTCACTCCCTAGTCGCCAAGGCCATGCGACATGGCTTCTACTGGCTCACCGCACACGCCGACGTGGTCGACATCGTCCAACGATGCGTCGGGTGCCATAAGTATGCCAACCATACTCACATGCCGAGCTCGGCACTCAAGACCATCCCCATCACCTAGCCATTCGCCGTATGGGGCATGGACATGGTGGGCATTTTCAAGAAGGCCCCCTCTGGCTTCACCCACCTCCTAGTCTCACTCGACAAGTTCACAAAATGGGTGGAGGCCAAGCCAGTCCGCAAGTGCGACGGGAAGACTGCCACAAAATTCCTATACAAGCTCATCTATCACTACGGATTCCCGCACAACATCATCACGGACAACGGCACAAACTTCGCCAAAGGAGCCATGGCGGAATTCTACGAGGAGCATAATATACGACTCGACCTTGCCTCAGTCGCCCACCCGGAGTCCAATGGACAGGCGGAACGCGCCAACCAGAGCATCCTCCATAGCCTGAAGCAGCGACTGCAAGTTCCACTAGAGCGAACCCCCGGGTGCTTGGTCGAAGAACTCCCCTCTGTCATCTGGGGCATCCACACCTCTGTCAACAGGTCGACAGGATTCACTCCCTTCTTCATGGTGTATGGTGCTAAGGCCGTCATGCTAGCCGGGAATACTTAACTATTTATAATCATCACACAAAAAGTCACACTAGATGATCTAACATCATCACTATTATCACAAGGATTAAAGCACTTGTCTTATTTCTTTTATTTGAGAAAAGTATTTTCTACTCATTGAAAAACTACTTAAGATTTAATATTCTCCAACTCAAACATGGGATCATGTTGACACATGTCATCACCACATATTTCAGTACATGAGAATGTGATTTAAAATGGTGTCACAATTTAATAAGGTTTAACCTTTTTATTTTAATTAAATAAAGTGACTAGAAATGCCTATGTGGCATTATTTTATTACTTGAACATTATTTCTGCAAGTAAACCGATATGTTTTTATATATTCTGAAAGGTATGATCAAATGTGATTTTTGAGAGTTGGATTCAGCTCAAAAGCTCTTATGGTTGAATTTTGAAAAATGTTTGAATGCAGAAAAGCTTCTGCCTTGTTATTTTTACCATGGTTGATCTATACCTCCAAATTATTTGAATCCAACGGGCTTGGATTAAGCATTTCACTACCTTTCTAACAAAATTGGTTTCATGCATTTTGGTTTAGTGAATCAAGCTGGGTTGATTTTTGAATCTAGGTACATAACTATGTTTGAAATTAAATGAATAAAGCTTAATTTGAATTGTTAGGTCGCGCGAGATGTTTTTCTGGGCCGCCCCACTACATACAGCGCGTACGCGGGCTGGTTAAGTGTCTTTCCCCACGCGTCAGTGAGACGGGGAGGGGTGAAGCGGTACGGGGCAACGTGGACCGTGGGATCTGGTTCTAATCGGACGGCTCTGGTTCATCGTCCACGTCGAGCAGCGCCGGCGAGACAGAACCCTAATGCGGCAGGTGGGGGTCGTGGGAGGCTCACCGGGGCTCAGGCGAGGGTCAGCGACGGGGACGAACGACGAAGTCGATGACGGCGGTTCTCTTGGTACCGGAAGCTTCTCCTGGGGCGGCTCCAATTGATGGCTCCCTTCTTCTCCAGCAGCGGCAGGCTCCGGCCAAATTCCGGCGATGCGCTGCTCGCCTTGCTCCGGGAGTGAGGTGGGGTGGTTCTGGGTGAGAGGGGAGTGAACTGTTGTGAAGAAAACGAGCGGTGGATTCATCTATTTATAGTGGCTGAAGGGGACCGACAGGCGTGGGCTGAGCTCGTCGTGGTTGACGGCACAGAGGGCTAGTGGCATGGGCGACGGTAGGGGGCGGTGCGGTGCTCCCTGGCGAAGCTCAACAGCGTGGTCTTGCGGCGTGGGGCGATGCTGATCGGTCGGAACGTCGCGGTGCTCTGAGCGGGTCCGACAGCGATTTTAATGTCGCACAACGCGCGTGGTCCGCGCGGCGGCGAACGGGCATGTCTGGCGGGGTGCTGGGGTGCTGGTGATTATCCCTGATGGGGATATGCCTACCGGGGTATACCCAGTAGGACGTTTCCGACTGGCCCAAGAACCGGCGAGTGGGCCTGCAGAACGGCAAGTGGATTGAAGCCCAGCGATGAACCGAGCGACTGGAAGCTGAAGGCCCAGGCGAGTAGATAGGCCCAGTCGGATTAGGTTAAACGACTACCAAAGCTTTAGCTGAATCGGTTGAGATATGTAAACCCTAGGGGAGGTGAGCCTATATAAACCTCCCTATAGGACGAGTAGAGATACGTTCCCTCATACACCCAAGCGACTCGCTGCCTAGCCGCCGAGCTCGCCCATTGTAACACCTCCATAATACAATCTAGCAGGAGTAGGTCTTTACCCTCCGGGGGGCCGAACCTGGGTAAAACCCTGTGTCTTTGCCCTCATCTCGCACCGCAGATGGCTGGCCGCCCTTGCCCCTTGTTCTACTACTCGCTGCCGATTGCAGCATCTGCCGTGACTATTCCCACGACAGTGGCGCCCACCGTGGGGCCTGGCCAGTCTGGTCGGTGTTCTCCGGCGAGATCCAATCTGCCCATCAACGAGACGGTCGCCACCGGCCGCATGATAGCGATCGGCGAGATGCTCCAAATATTGCCGAGCAGCTACGTCCCGGCGGCGCGACCCGTCACGCACAGCGTGATCCTGCCGATCGGCACGATCAGCCTCTTCGTCGATCTAACCGACATCATCGTCTCGGAGGATTCGGCTCGCATCCGCGAGTCGCCGCCACGCAATCGGCTCTCCGAGAGCCAGATCCGCACGATCCATCGCCTCGCCTCCGAGTACAATTCTGCCCACAGCAACGTGGCCGAGAACTCAGCGGCCGCAGAGGACGCGGCCCTCAATGACGACGCCGACTCGGCGACCCCGGCGTCACTCGCCGGATCCATCACCGCGGCTTCGACCGCGGGTTCCATCGCCTAGGTCTCCAACGTGGGAGACTTCGAGGACCCCTCCATCCTCGGGATCTTAGAATTCGACTCCGGGTCGGAGAACACCGCCGAACTCCGCGACGGAACTGGTCGCCACACCGCGACCTACATGGCGACCGGCACCGATCCGCCGGAGGATCCGTTCTCCACCCCAATCCCTCCTAACGCCACGGCAACGGAGGTCGAGGAACTCTACCTAAAACTGGCGGAGGCGATACGCAAGGAGCAAGCCGAGCGTGAAAAATTTCGCCTCGAGCAGGTGACGACGCAGGAGCTGTCACGCTACCACCAGCAGCGGACCAGGTCACGCCTGAACCCCACCGTTCAGGGGCGTGCCCTGAACTTCGACGACGAAAACGACCCGACCCGCGTGGCCGAGCGCGCGATCTGCGAGAACACGCCACCAGGAGGAAGCGCCCGGCCCCCGCCAGGATCAACGGCAATGGGCGCCCCACCACCACCCAACCGCACCCCTCCCAGGGACCAGCCGCGGATAGTAGTCTCCTCACGGGAGCGAGACGCAAACGGCCTCCCACTGTTCTCCACCCCGATGGACAACCTCGTGGCTGGCCGAGCAGCAGCCGAGAGCATCACGGCCACCGGCAACGGCGCCCTACAGATCCAATACGTCAAGGCCCTGCTCGCGAAGGCCGTCGAGCAGCAAAGAGCGGGCGCCGACTCGCAAGGTCGAGTATACTCGCGTTCCTCGGGAAGCAGAGCAGCCTCCAGCAGCCGCCCAGCGGCGGCAAACACCCTCAACTGCCCGCCACCAGAGCCACTGCAGCTCCAACACCGACCCGCGAACGCGGCACTCTCCACCAACGACCCCAGGCCGGCAACCAACCTTGTCGCCGCCAACGGGCAACCCATCGACGCCCGCACCCACATCATCAACAACCAAAATTGGCGCGCACGCCAGCCCGACGACCTGCGACATACCCTAACCAATCGCCGTGACGGCGAGCCCATGGGGTCGCTCAGTCGACTCGGACCCAAGTGCTTCGGACCAATGATCCGAGGCGAGAAGTACCCGCCAAACTTCAAGGCACCGAAAGAGATAGAGAAGTACGACTCCTCGTACGACCCCGCCGTCTGGCTCGACACATACCTCATGGCGATGGGGATCGCAGGCCACACTGACCTGCTAGCCGCCCGTTACCTCCCCCTGATGATGGAGGGGACGTGCAGGCAGTGGATCAACACCCTCCCCCAGGACAGTATCGACTCTTGGGAGGAGATGCGCGATGCCTTCGTCAGGCACTTCGAGTGCTCCTACACCCGCGCCACCACTATCGAGGACCTGGAGCGATGCGTCCAGGGACCCCGCGAGTCGACCCGCAACTGGGTCCAACGGTGGCAAGAACTTTGGTACAACGCGGTCGGCATCCACCCGGACAACGCGATCCATTGCTTCAAGACCTCCTGCCGCTACGAGACCCTGGTCGCCAAGCTCAAGCGACACTCCCGCACACTCGACAACATCCCCGACCTCCTCGAGATCGCCAAACGGTACGCCGAGGAAGATCCAAACCAGGAAACTGACGATGAGTCAGGAGGTCAACGCCGCACGAGCGGCAACGACAGCGGACGACGGTCCGACCTACGCTACAGCAGTACTCGCCTCACCGGCAAGCGCCGCAATGACGGGCGAGTCGACTTCGTCGCCAACGCCGGGCACGCGCAACGCGAGCCCAAGAGCTTCCGCCGTGACGGAGGGCAACGCCGCGACGGCGGCAACTACAAGGCCAAGCCAAGGTTCGACCCCGCGGCTCTCCTTAACCAACCATGTGCGTTTCATAGCAGGGAAGGGAAGCCCGCAACGCACACCACCGCCGACTGCCACACCCTCAGGGAAATCGAGAAGGCACAGCGAGCGCGGGAGGATCCCGACAACGACCCGCCAAACGGCGGAAAATTCGGCAAAGTGGCCGGCTCGCTCCACACCTTCACAGGCTTCAACACGAAGCACGAGAAGACGGTCATCGCCCGCGCTGTCGCCGTCAACGCGGTGGCCCAGGTGGACGTTCCCCAGTTCCTAAACTGGTTAGAGCAGCCCATCACCTGGATCCGCCAAGACCACTCGCCACGCATTGAGTACCCAGGACGATTCACCCTGGTGGTCAAGCCCAAGGTCGGCGACTACTGGCTCCCCAAGACATTGATGGACGGCGGCAGCTCCATCAACATCCTATACCTCGACACCTTCAGGCGGCTGCGGCTCCTGCAGTCGATGATCGAGACGACCCACACCACATTCCACGGCATCGTCCCCGGTCAGAAGGCGTACCCGATCAGCAAGGTCACGCTGCCAGTCACCTTCGGCACACCGGCAAATTTCCGCATCGAGCGGATCGTCTTCGAGCTGGTGCCCTTCGACAGCCCCTACCACTGCGTCCTGGGGCGCCAGGCATTCGCTAAATTCATGGCAGCGCCCCATTACGCGTACAACGCGATGAAGCTCCCCGGGCCGTGCGGCGTCATCACCATTCACGGCGACCCCGACATGGCCGCCGAGTGCGAGGCCAAAGGAGCCGAGCTCGCTGACACCGTCATCGCGGCGGAGACCAACCACGCCGATGAGCTCGCCAAGTACGCGAGCGGGGTCAACAACGACGACCCCACCATACTCAAGAATCCCAACTCAGAGGGCGCAAACACCTCAACCTTTGAGGCCACGACGCACACCCGCACCGTCGAGCTGGTCCCAGGCAACTCCAGCCAGACGGTGACGATCGGGACGGGCATGAGCCCAGCATAGGAAGGCGCGCTCATCGAGTTCCTCCGTGAGAACAGGGACATCTTCGCATGGAAACCCTCTAACATGCCCGGTGTCCCTAGGGAGCTCGCTGAGCACAAGCTAAACGCCGACCCCAAAGTGCGACCTGTCAAGCAGTCGCTGCGGCCCTTCAATGAAGAACGCCGTCGAGCAATCGCTGAGGAGGTGCAGCGTCTACTCGCTGCCGGCTTCATCCGGCCAATCAAGTACTCCAAGTGGCTGGCAAACCCAGTCCTGGTCGAGAAGAAGAACGGGACCTGGAGAATGTGTATCGACTACACAAACCTGAACGGCGCCTGCCCAAAGGAGCAGTTCGTCCTCCCGCGGATCGACCAGATAATCGATTCAACCGCGGGCTCGGAGTCGCTGTGTTTCCTTGACGCCTACTCTGGGTACAACCAGATCAAAATGGCTGTCGAAGACGAGGAGAAGACGGCGTTCATCACGCCATTCGGAGCCTTCTGCTACACCGCCATGACCTTCGGCCTCAAGAACGTCGGGGCGACCTACCAGCGGTGCATGCAAGAATGCCTCGCGAGCCAAATTGGCTGCAACATCCACGTCTACATCGACGATGTGGTCGTAAAATCCGCTCGCCAAGGCGACCTACTCGCCGACCTGGCGGAAACATTCGCCAACCTGCGAAGATATAAGATAAAGCTCAACCCAGGCAAATGCACCTTCGGTGTACCCGCCGGACAACTACTGGGGTACGTCGTCTCCAAACGAGGGATCGAGGCGAACCCCACGAAGATCGACACGATCGCCCGGCTCGGCAAACCCGAGTGCCTGCGCGACGTCCAGAAGCTGGCCGGGCGAGTAGCGGCTCTCAGTCGCTTCATCCCCCGCCTGGGCGAAAAGGCGATGCCCCTATACTGCCTGATGCGCAAGAACCCCACCTTCCAGTGGGACAAGGAGGCGGACGACGCGCTCCGCGACCTCAAAAAGGTGCTACTCTCCGCACCATTACTCGCCGCCCCCGCCGACAAAGAACCCATGCTGGTTTACGTCGCGGCTTCCGAGCGCGTCGTCAGCGCCGTGATGGTCGTCGAGCGACCAGAAGAAGGAAAGGAGCGCCCAGTCCAACGGCCGGTGTACTACATCAGCGAGGTCCTCACCGAGTCGCGCCAGCGGTACCCACAGTACCAAAAGCTAGTATACGCGGTCTTCAGAGCTCAGCGGCGCCTGCCGCACTACTTCCAGGAGCACCCAATCACGGTCGTCTCCTCAGCACCACTGCAAGACATCATCCGCAATCGCGAGGCGACCGGGCGGGTCGCCAAGTGGGCCGTCGAGATCGGCGTCCACAACATCAAATACGAGCCACGAAAAGCGATCAAGTCGCAGGCACTGGCAGACTTCATCGCCGACTGGGAAGAGGCCCAACAACCAGAGAAGCTGCCGTACCTCCATTACTGGAGCCTGCACTTCGACGGCTCCAAGAACGCGGACGGTGCAGGCGCAGGGATAGTGCTGACTTCACCAAAGGGCGACAAGCTCCGCTACATCCTCTGCCTCGACTTCACGCCCTGTACCAACAACATGGCTGAGTACGAGGCCCTACTCCACGGCATGCGAGCTGCCAAGGAGATGAACGTCAATCGCCTCCGCTGCTACGGAGATTCTGACCTTGTAGCGGGGCAAGTCGCTGGCACCTGCGACTCCGTCTCCCCTACCATGGCGGCGTATCGCCAAGCAGTGGACAAGTTGGGCGGACACTTCACCGGCTACTCCGTCGAGTGGATCGACAGACGGAAAAACGAGGAGGCCGACGCACTCTCTCGCATCGGGTCGGCTCGACTCGCACCACCCGCCGGCGTTTTCCTCGACACGATCACCAAGCCATCAGTCTCTCCCCCGAGGGAGATCGACATCGGAGTCCCACTCCAACCAGAGGCAGCCTTGGTCACACTCGTCAACGAGCCAGACGACTGGACCAAGCCCTACATCGCCTATCTGGAAGCCGGCACCCTACCGGCAGACGAGACGGACGCTCGAATGATCGCTCGTTGATGCAAGTCTTACACCATCATCGACGGCGAGCTCCACAAGCGCAGCGTCACCGGCGTGTTCCAACGCTGCGTCCAAACAGCTGAAGGACTCAAGATCCTCCACGACATCCACTCCGGTGACTGCGGCCACCACGCCGCCGCTCGTTCCCTGGTCGCCAAGGCTATGCGACATGGCTTTTACTGGCCCACCGCACACGCCAATGCTGTCGATATCGTCCAGCGGTGCGCAGGGTACCAGAATTACGCCAACCAGACGCACGTGCCAAGCTCGGCGCTCAAAGAAATCCCCATCACCTGGCCATTCGCTGTGTGGGGCATGGATATGGTAGGCCCTTTCAAGAAGGCCCCCTCCGGCTACACCCACCTCCTAGTCGCCGTCGACAAATTCACGAAATGGGTGGAGGCCAAGCCTGTCCGGAAATGCGACGGGAAGACCGCCACTAAATTCCTACGCGAGCTCATATATCGCTACGGGTTCCCAAACAACATCATCACGGACAACGGCACCAACTTCGCCAAGGGAGCCATGGCCGAATTCTGCGAAGAGCACCACATCCGGCTCGACCTCGCGTCAGTCGCCCACCTGGAATCCAACGGCTAGGCGGAACGGGCCAACCAAAGCATCCTCCACGGCTTGAAGCCGCGACTCCAAGTACCACTCGAGCGCACCGCCGGGTGCTGGGTCGAGGAGTTACCCTCTGTCATCTAGGAGATCCGCACCTCAGTCAACAGATCGACAGGGTTCACCCCCTTCTTCATGGTCTACGGCGCCGAGGTAGTCATGCCAACCGACCTCGAGCACGACTTGCCGCGGGTCGTCCACTATATGGAGGCTGCAAACGAGCTTGCCCGCCAAGACGGGATCGACCAACTCGACGAAGCACGTGACCTCGCTCGGTCACGCACCGCTATCTACCAGCAGGGACTCCGCCGCTACCACAGCCGGCGGGTGAAAGCTCGCACCTTCCAAGAAGGCGACCTAGTGTTACGCCTCATCCAGGACAAGAAGGGCATGCACAAACTCTCCCCTCCGTGGGAAGGCCCATTCGCCATCGGGCGCGTACTCGGCAACGATGCCTACTACCTCATCGACGTCCGCGGGGACGGCGAACTAGACGTCAAGCGACCATGGAATGTAAACCTCCTACGGAAGTTCTATTCCTAGAACCCCACACATGTACTCTCCAGTCGCTATGAAATAAAAAGAAACGGTTACCGCAAATTGCGCCTACTCTCCATAATTTGTGCCACTCGCACTCGTAATAACAGCGTTACGCTAACCGCAGAAGTCAACCTTTGGTATGGCGATCGGCACGGCTAAGTAGTGCGGCGTAAGAGCACTGAATCACCTCAGGTCTTGCATCGTCCACGAAAAACGCCCACCCGGAGCCCCATTGGAGTCGCCTAGCTCGACTGGTTCTACGAGCCAAGACAACTGCCCTCGCTTCTCACAGCGACCTTGGTCCTCCGCATCCTCGGCATAGCGACTCGAACGGCTAAGTACCACGCTCGGGGACTGAGGACCAGTTCGTCGCGAGCGGTCAGGGAAAACGCCAAGTAAGAGAGCATACCCAGGACTCGCCACGCGACTGACCCCACGGGCCAGGCAGGAGTGACGCGCTCAAACCAACGCGCTAAGTCCTCAACTACCCTCGAGTCGTGCCTAGAAAAACCAAGTACCACGCTCGGGGACTCAGCCACCCGACCTTGTTCGCGCAAGGGAAAACAGTAAAGTACAGAGCACTCAAGGGAGTCGCCTAGCGACTGGCTCTTCGAGCTCGGGCGAGTCGACCAAAACAACAAAACACATGACAACAACACATATATCATATACGAGGTAAACCCCACAAAAAGGGCGGACGCGCTCGGGGACTCGTTCAAAAATCAATCACAAACACACAACAAATACCAAAATAGACACGATGTCTCATTCAATTGCATATCGCATTGTTTCATGCTACAAAATATACCCGCATGGCAGACCTGATGCTAACGCCACAAGGCAAACTATCCTACTCTGCAGGCTTTGATGACGACTCGCCAACATCCCGGCGATTGCGGATGAACGGCATGTACGGGTTCGACGGATACGTCGTCAGTTCACCCGCCATTGCCGCGCGAAAAGGTTTCTCGACCTTGAAGTCACGATGCGGCGGCTCGGGGTCGTTCGGCGTGACGACCGTCTCCTGGTACGGAAGGAGGTCGCCCATTGCCCAGACACGTTCTGAGTACGTGGCGGCGCGGTCCTGCAACTTGAGAACCTCGGACAGCTCCACCGCGCCAGTCGACGATGGATACCCACTCGTCACATCGTCGATGTCGAAGTCTTCGGGGAAGTGGGCAAGTCCAAGACTAAGTGCCGTCGACGCTCCGCGCCGAAACGCCGACCGCGTCATGAACTCAACGACCGCGGGCGCTTTCTCCAAATACTTCCACACCTCAAAGATGTCGCTGGGAATCACCTCCGTGGGAGATATCTCTTGGAGATAGGCGCGGATGCACGTCGCCGACAACGTTGCCGAATCGACAAGCATGCTTACACATTGCCTCGCGTCGAACGAGCTCGCCTCTTCCTCGCTATCGATGATGCGACCTGCGAGTAGAAGACAATAATGAGTACGACGGACACACAAAAGAAACAACCACCGGAAGGGGCAGATGTACTCACCAAGCAGCGGGCGAGTGAGTTCCGTGATGAAGCACTGAAGCGACGTATGGTCGTCCTGAAGCCCAGCAATAAGGACTTCCGACACTTTGCGATCCTTGTCAGCGGCTGCAATGGCGGCCTTAGCTCGCCCGTCAGCTGAGCACGCTTCTTCTTTCGCCTCTCGCAGCTCGCGCTCGAGGTTGGCGATCCGCTGTTCAGCGGCACTCAAAGCCGATTGCGCCGCCGCCAATTCACCAGCGGGGACAAGCCCCTGGCGAGCTTCTTCTGCCTTCGTGGCCACAGCCTGAAGCCCTTTGTTCGCTTCCTGGACGATGGCCAGCTCTCTCTCCGTGCGCTGCTTCGCGGCCAATCGGTCAGCCGACTCAAGCTGCAGACCCTGCACATCACCAAAAAGGTTAATCAAAGCAAAAATCCTAAGCGCCCACCCGCTGAAATTCAGCGAATGCGCATTCAGGGACTGGCGATCAAGAAATTCCTAAAGTGCCCACCCGCTGAAATTCAGCGAATGCGCACTCGGGGACTGGCGATCAAGAAATTCCTAAAGTGCCCACCCGCTGAAATTCAGCGAATGCGCACTCGGGGACTGGCGATAAAGAAATTTCTAAGTGCCCACCCGCTGAAATTCAGCGAGTGCGCACTCGGGGACTGGCAAGCAAGAAATCTCCAAGTGCCCACCCGTTAAATTTAGCGCGTGCGCACTCGGGGACTGGACGCGAAAAATAAAAAGTTGAGAAATTATAAGAATCAGGCCGCTGCAAAGCACCGACCTGATCCTCGGGGACTGGATGTACCTGGATGGCTGCGCCAAGCATGCCGTGGAGTTGTGTCGCGTCCACGGACACGAGGAGCGCCGGCGTATGCCCACGACGTTGGTCGACTTCAGCATCGGCGGTCCCAGGAGCGTGGCTCGAGGGCAAAGTCCCACTCGCCGCGGCCGCCTTGGTCACGAAGCGTGGGAAGGTAGCAATAGAGGCACCCGCTCCAAGAGAGGTCGGCTCCGCCGGTCCAGGCAAGGGAGCACCCTCCTTCGTAGACGCGGCTGCCTCCATCACGGGTCCGGCTGCTACAGCCGCCGTGTCAACAGAGATAGTGACGGTGTCGCCACCCTTGGCCTTCTTGCTACCATCCGCCGAGACGACGACCTCGTCCGCCTTCCTCTTTCGGGAAGGATCCTCCTTGCTAACGACGGACGACACCTTAGCCACTGTCGGATGGCCCATCCTCTTCACTCCGGTCCTGTGCATCAATCGAATAAGCAAAAATAATTGAAGTAATTATGAAAAACAAGGAAGGGTGAGTGCACTCACTTGGCGACTGGAATAAAACGTAGTCCCGTACGGAGGCCGGCTGGTTTTTCCAGTTCAGGGCCCAGTCGGCGACTGAGCCCCATCTCCAGGACGTCGCGTTCCCAAGACACGGACGACTTCTTCGTTGTTGAGGCCGCAGCTGGAGCCTCTGGGATATCTTCGGCAGGAGCCTCCTTGCGAGGCGAAGCCGCTGTAGCCGGAGCCTCCTTGCGAGGCGAAGCCGCTGCAGCCGGAGCATCCCCCAGCCCAGAGACTGGGGCGAATGGTGGAGGTATTGAAGCCAGCGGCACTTCCACGGTCGCCGCGTCCAGCACGGCTGTCGCTGGTGGCACGTCATCACCGGCTGGGCTGGGAGCATCAGAGCTGCTCGCCGAGTGCGGCGGCGAGGCCGGCTTGACGGCTTCGTCTTCTTCTTCGGGGGGGCCCTTGCCTCTCTTTCTTTCTTCTTCTTCTTTTACGGAGTGGCTTGACGGCGCGAGGTGGTCTCTGGGAGCTCGTCGTCGTCATCATGACGCTCGAGGCTTCTGCTTGCCTCGAGCTCGCGCTGTCGTTGTCTGCGGGTCTTTCGGACCAGCGGGGCGACCTCCTCCTCGGACTCGTCGTCATCGTCCTCGTCGCCCTTAGCGGGCGGCGACTCGCTTACGTCCTAGGCGGACGAGCTCGAGTTCTCGTCGTCCGAAGGTGGGAGCACCCTTCCACTACCTGGAATAGCTGCGACGAATACAAAATGGAATCAGAATTACCGCGACTGCATAAACTGCGACTGCGAGCGAGGTAAAGTGATTACCGTTGGAGCCGGACGTTTTGCGGTATAGGGGGCGACCCCAGCCTGCGCGTCCAGGTACACCGCCTGGGTAATCTTCTTCAGTGCTGGGAGATAGTCCTCCAGCTTCCACTCGTCGAGGCAGGCCTTTGTCGAGTCTCCCCGGCCGGTGTACTGGTACATATAGTGGTCGCGCTGGGCGAGCGGGACGAGCCGCCACCCGAGCCAACAGTTGTACAGGTTTATCATCTGGAGACCCTTCTTTTTCAGACCGCGGATGGTCTGGAGCATCTCGT
This sequence comes from Avena sativa, assembly GCA_916181665.1. NCBI lineage: Eukaryota > Viridiplantae > Streptophyta > Magnoliopsida > Poales > Poaceae > Avena > Avena sativa. The sequence goes on along the minus strand of OV702284.1, from coordinate 175,149,531 downwards.
CGACGACCATCCGCTGATCGTTGGGGAGCTTGCCGACTTGGATATGGCGTGGCTCGGACCGATTGGCGGAATACCGCGGGATCGCCGCCTCGTCCTCCAGGGTCGCCTCGGCCACATAGAACCACGACTTCTTCCAGTCGCTCGCTGCCTTTGGCGGGCAGCATCAGATCGAAGAAAGAAGCTTTTGACTTGAGCTGGAACGTCAGGCCGCCCGCGGCTAACATTGGGCCGCCTGCTTCCTCGCGGTTGATCCGTCCGTGGAACAGATCTTGCCACAAGGGGAAGTAGGGCCGGCAGCCCAAGTAGCATTCACAGAACGCCACGAAGATGGCGAGCTGCTCGATGCTATGGGGACCCAGATCTGAAGGCTGGATCCCGTAGTAGGCGCAGAAGCGCCGGAAGAACAGGGACGTAGGAAACCCTAGCCCCCGCTCGAGATGACTGGTGAAACAGATGAATTCCCTCTCTCGCGGGTTCGGGGTCGCAAGATCCCAGCCTCCTCGAAAGAGGCCAGCTGCGCCCTCGTGCATTTGGATCTACCCCACGGTTCGGTGGAAAGGGCCATGGCCGAGAGGTTTGTTGGGGGTCGGAGGATTTCGGGTCGGCTGGATCGCGATGCGAGGGAAGGAAAATGCGTGAAGTCGGAAGAAGTGGTGAGAAGTTGGCTCTTCGATCGCCTGCCATTCCCCTTATATAGTGGGTGTTACCCGCCAAATCAGGGAGCCGTTACCGCGCGATGATTACGCCAAAAGTTACCGTTGGATTACCCCAACGGCTAGTTTGACCACACTTGACGGTCCAACTACGGCCACTCGGCTCGCCGACCCAGTCACTATGACAGTGTTTCGCCGACTCGACTCGACAGAGCTGCGACCTGGATCACTGGTTTCCTCCTTTATACAGGAGGCCACCGATGATTCGACTGGATGCCTACTCTGAAGCCGTATACTCCGACTGCCAGCAGCCACCTACGCCTAATCGACGACGGCCTCGGGGACTACTGATGGGGATATGCCTACCGGGGTATACCCAGCAGGACGTTTCCGACTGGCCCAAGAACCGGCGAGTGGGCCTGCAGAACGGCGAGTGGATTGAAGCCCAGCGATGAACCGAGCGACTGGAAGCTGAAGGCCCAGGCGAGTAGATAGGCCCAGTCGGATTAGGTTAAACGACTACCAAAGCTTTAACTGAATCGGTTGAGATATGTAAACCCTAGGGGAGGTGAGCCTATATAAACCTCCCTATAGGACGAGTAGAGATACGTTCCCTCATACACCCAAGCGACTCGCTGCCTAGCCGCCGAGCTCGCCCATTGTAACACCTCCATAATACAATCTAGCAGGAGTAGGTCTTTACCCTCCGGGGGGCCGAACCTGGGTAAAACCCTGTGTCTTTGCCCTCATCTCGCACCGCAGATGGCTGGCCGCCCTTGCCCCTCGTTCTACTACTCGCTGCCGATTGCAGCATCTGCCGTGACTATTCCCACGACAATCCCTGCAAGCGGCAAGGGCGGCAGGCTGTCTGTGGGTGCTGGTCGAGCGGGGCGCTCTGGCGCGCTCTCGGCTCGTGCGTAGAGAGGTTTGGCATGGGCGTGTCATGTGGTCCAGGGGATGGCATTTCTCGGGGCTGGGACAAAGAGTGGCGGTGGACGGTGGGGTGCCTGCTAGACATGCTCGTTAGGCTTAGTGTTGCTCCTAGCTTGCTGTCGACACTGGGGTGGCAAGGTGAGGCTCGGCCTGCTTGCCATTAATGGCATGGTCTTGCTTACAGTATTCTAGATGGGTTAAACTAGTTAGATGATCTACTGAGGGTGTAGTGTGAGCTAGATAGGGAACAAGTTAGGCCAAATTTACTTTACACTATAGTGTTTGAGGTTTGTTTGATTTGTATCTGCAAGGTGTTTGATGAAATGGCCGCAAGAACTTTAAATTTGAATTCTGGATTCAAACTTGGTGGGTTTTCTAGGCACATAATAGGGAGTGTCTGGTTAGTTGGATTAGTCAAGGGGCACTGGTTTGGTTGGGTTTTGAAAATGGGTGTTCTTCACATATGATAAAGATTCAATTTTGAATTGTGATTTGAATGAGGTTGCCAAATGTTTCTGCAATTTTTAAAGGTGGGCTTCGATTTACTTTTACTTGTTCTAGCAAGGGGTGAAAAGAGTTGGAAAAGTTTCTGTTTGAAATCTTGAACTAGAAACACTCAAAGTGACTTAGTGAGCAAGATTGGCAAAAATGACCATTTGCTTTATTTTATTTGTTTTTTATTTTCTCTTGTTTTGTTTCTGCATGGAAATGTTTTATATGATGTTATTTTCATATTTAAACCATTTCTTGCTATTTAGGTTAATCACACAAGTTCATTCATGCATTTATGAAATCATCTCATTCACACATGCATTCATATGATTTTAAATTAATCAAAGTTTTTGTTAACCCTAATTTTAGTGATTAGAGTTTGATGATCCTTGTGTTATATTTTTGGGATGTTACATGTACACAACTTGCAGATAAGATCACAAACAATACTATCATAATGATTCAATAATAAGTTCAGATCTGACATCATGGCACTCGGGCCCTAGTGACAAGTATTAAGCACAAGTTGCAACAAAGTCAAATAGCACTAATAGAGATACTAGGCACTATGCCCTAACAATCTTATTCGATTACAAGATAGAACTCATCCAATCCCTACCATCCCCATAGCCTACACCAGGTGACTACTCAGTCATGGATGAGGGAAACATCGATGGTTGATGGAGAGGCGTTGGTGATGATGATGGCGATAATCCTCTCCAAATTCCCCGTCCCGGCAGGGTGCCAGAACGGAGTTTCTGGATCTGAATCTTGGTTTCGGATGGTGGCGGCGGAGCGGAACTCTTTCTGAAAAACGTCGAACCCCCCTCGGTTTTAGGTCAAAGGGTAACTTATAGGCGCAGAGAGAGCCTGAGGGGTTGCCTGGGGTGGCTGCACCCCCTAGGCGCGGGCAGGGCCCACCCGCGACTGGAAGGGGTGTGGGACCCCAGGCCTCCACTCCGTTTCGTCTTCTGGAGAAATATAATTTTTGGCATATTTTCCGGGATTTTTCCCGATAGTTGATTTTCTGCACAAAAACTAGACACCAAGGTAATTCTGCTGAAAACAACGTCAGTCCATGTTAGTTGTATCCAAATCACACAAGTTTAGAGGAGAAACAATAGAAAAAGTGTTTGGGAAAGTAGATACGTTTTGGACGTATCAACTTCCCCCCAAGCTTAGATACGAAAGTGTGCATAGCTTTTTATTGAGGATGCTTCACAAAATTCTCATTATGGTGATGCTGCAAGTTTCCACCATGATTAGGCATGGCTCAGGATAGCGGCCCAGGCATTTCTCTAACACATATATACTCCATGAACTCACAAGATCCCCTTTTATTTCACACCGTGGACATCCGCAAACAAAAGAGCAAGGTATCAACTGGATATGTATCCATAATTGTTGAAAACGTTCCCCGTGACAGCACGGTTCTGCTAACTCCCAACCTATAATTTGCAAGCATATAACTTTCATGGACAAGTCACAATGGTTCAGGCTTATTAAGTGCAAGGAATAAAGTGTGCCATCAAGTTTGTGAGAGATTTACTAACTAACTTTCTCAAAACAGACAAACATTTTATTTGGAAGAAAACAAGGCATATAGAATATGCACTGAAATAGCAAATGATGCTAATAGGTAGGTATGGTGGACACTGTTGGCAATATTGGTTCTGGGGAGTTGGATGCACAAGTAGCGCTCATACTCAGTGCAAGTGAAGGCTAGCAAAAGAGAGGGAGCGACAAACGAGAGAGCAATAATTGTCATAATCATGCTTGCAACAAAACATGACTAATTACGGCATGGAAGTGATATAAGAACTCTGAGGCAAAATAAATCATCGAGGCTTACTGACTATTGTTTAGTCATATGCATGTGTGAGCATGTGCCAAGTCGATTCACATGAAACTTTTAGAGGAGGATACCACGATATCATACCAAAATATGAATAAAAGAATGCAAGCAAACATTCATATGACATGCTACAAACTATTAGCAAGCTGGAGCTAATCATAGACAAGCAAAAACTACTAAGCATCCATCATAACACACACCTTATAATGAACAGACTAAGCATGCTCACAATGATGAGTATATGTACAAAAATGAAAACAAATAGAGTTCGTTACCAGCCTCTTAACACTCCTCAAGTTGTCTTAATATTCATTATTGCCCTTCACTTGTGTGACTTGAATAATAACATGAAACCAAATCCACTGAGGACGTCTGAACCCTGCAAGGAACTCACAAAACCAAAGAACAACAACAAATATTTTTGGTGTTTTTGAATTTTTTCAAATAAGCCAACAAAGCAAAAACAAGCAAATCAAATATCTTTTTGGATTTTTCTTTTAAGGCAAACCACAACAAAGAAACAAACCAAGAGAAACAACTAAAATATTTTTGGTATTTTTGTATTTTTGAGAAAGCAGCAACAAGAACCAAAAAGAAAGCGAAACAATGGATATACAAAGAACCAACCGAACATGGTGAATAAATGAGTGTGATGTCGGTATACCTCCCCCAAGTTTAGGCTTTTGGCCTAAGTGGGGCTCAATCCCATGGTTCCCAAGTAGGTGCACCTCCGTAGTACGACGAGGAGGCTCCCTCATCCTGGTACGAGCTCGAGGACTCCCCTGTGTAGTATACTGATGGGTCGTATGAAGGCGCTTCCCCCAGATAGTGTCCATGGAAACCAAGAACGCGCAGCTTGTCATGCATCTCCTCCTTGGAGCGTGACAAAGGTCCCTGAGAAATACTGAACAAAGTGGTTTGGGGGAGAGGGATCTCTCTCTCTTCCCCATCAATAAACATCATTCTGTAAACCAAGTTCTCAAGGGTAGAGCTAGTGGTGACAAAGTGATGTGCCTTCATGGCAGCAAGGTCAAGCCTCTGAGGATCCAAAACTGTATCATTTGGATCAACAGCAAGGTCCAAGGCAGCAGCAACACGCGTAGCGATAATTCCCCCATAAATGGGTCCCTTAGCAGTTAAGCGACGAGCAATGGGAGAACCAAGATTGTACTTAGTACCATTGTTGAGCGCAGCAACTAAGAATGCCAAATGATAGTTGGAAATATTACTAGTGTCCTCCCTACCAAGAATACTAGTGGCAAGATAGTAAGCAAAGCACCTGATGGCTGGGAGTTGAATATTTCTTATCTTTCCCCGTTGAGCTCTACGGTCATCATCATTGGTTATCCCGCGGTAGAGCTCCAACAAATCAGCGAGTTGAGCTGGAATCTTCTTTGCCGACCCAGCTGTACCAAGTCCTAGAGCCTCACAAAATTTCTTCAATGTCATATTGTAAGACCTGCCATAAATTTTGAAAGAAACATATGGATTGAACATGCTGTTAGTAAAGGAGAAGCTCTCCACAAATGTTTTAGTGAGCGTAGCATATTGCACGCTCTCATCCTGCATAAGGCTTGTTAGTCCAGCCCTCCGAACCAAGGTTGTAAAATCATCAAGAATCCCGGCATCCTGCAAAAAGGTTCGGCAAGGAAAGGTGGAAGGGTGATCATCCCCCTCATCTCCCTCGTTGTCGAATTGCAGAGTGATGAGATCCTCATTGTATGAGGGCCTGGCTCAGGAGGATGATCTTGAAGGCCTTGCCCTCCTAGGTGCATCACCCGCAAATATCTCTCCAAATGTGTGGTTGTACATGACCACTCTTTTCTGAAATTTTTAGACAAACATCAAACTAAGTGATTTCCAAGTTGATAAATGATGAGAAACTACTATAGGAACTTGCTAGAGGGCTACACATGCATCAAAATGAAATCTCTAAGAATAGAACAAGCATGCAAGCTCACACAACCTGTCACCTATAGCAGCAAAATACTCGAGATAAAATCTATCAATCATAAATCTAATTAGACAAGTGGATGAGGCACATACCAAGGAGCAATCCCTCCAAAAATCAACAGCAAAGAGGGGCTGAGCAAGGAGATTGAAAATCGTGAGCAAGAACAGCAGGAACTTGAGCTTGAGAAAGTTTTCCAGTGTTTTTTGGGAGAGAGAAACAAGATGGCTGGGAGGAGACACTTTGGAGAGGCCCAGGTGGGCCACACCCCCCTAGGCGCCACCTATAGGGGGCCCACGCCCACCATGGGTGTGGGTGCCTGGGGTGGCCCCTGGGTCACTCCTGGTGTCCCTCTGCCCCTTTTTTCGAGGAAAATTTTATTTTGAATTTTCTGGAATTTTTCGGGAAACTTTATTTTTTGCCAATTTTCAGGGTATGAAAATTGATTTTCTCACAGAAACAGATTTTTTTTTAGAAGAAGCAAAAGAAAACCAAAATCCAAACTAAATAAGTTCTAAGGCACTCTAACAAGCAAACAACTAACAAAACCAAAGCTAGCAAAACAAAGGCAGAGACTAGGAAGCAGAAAAGTAAAAGAAAGCAAATATAACCACCGTGAAAACATTATTTTGTTCATTAAAATCGTTTTGTTAACAAGGTTGATCAAGTGTTGTTACCAAAATTTTTTTATATGAAACAAAACTTTTCATTCCACAAGGTGATTATGTTACCTCATACTTGATAGGAATGGTCCCAATCATAATAGTTTCAAAATTTTCCGGTGGAATGGGACAATATATTTCTCCAACCTTGATGCGCACAATATTTTCAATAGAATTATAGATTTTAACAACCTTCTTGGGGAAATAGATAGTATGCTCTTTGTCATTAATATTAAATGTTTCTTTTCCTTGATTACAATTGATGACAGCACCTGCAGTATTAAGAAAAGGTCTCCCAAGAATAATAGACAAATTATCATCTTCGGGCATTTTAAGCACAACAAATCAGTTAAAACCATGCAATTATGAGCCACTTGAATAGGAACATCCTCACATATACCAACAAGAATAGTAGTTGACTTATCGACCATTTGCAAAGATATATCAGTTGGTATCAACTTCTCTAGGTGGAGTTTTTGTAGAGAGAAAAAGGCATAACACTAACTGCAGCTCCAAAATCACATAAAGCAGTTCTAAGATACTTATTCTTAATAGAGCAAGGAATAGTTGGTATACCTGGATCACCAAGTTTCTTTGGAACCTTACCATTGAAGGAATAATTAGCAAGCAAAGTAGAAATTTCCTCATTAGGAATCTTCCTTTTATTAGAGACAATATCCTTCATATACTTTGAATAAGGAGGCAACTTAATATCATCAGTCAAAGGAATTTGCAAAAATAAAGGTTTCATCCACTCACAAAACTTTTTGTAGTGTTCTTCCTCGTTTGACTTGTGTTTCTTACCTGGAAAAGGCATAGGTTTCTGCACCGAAGGTTCTCTATCTTTACCATGTTTATTAGCAATAAAGTCTTCCTTAGTGTACCTAGTATTCTTAGTGTGCTTCTCAGGTTCTTCCTCAACTTCCTCCTTATCAGGAGCATCATTTTTATCATTATCACTCTCAGTTTCAGCATTAGAAACAGATATACTTTTAGGATCTATAGCAGGTTCAAATGGTTCCTCAACTATTTTGTGTTTCTTTTTTCTCTTACGAGGACTACCAGTACTTTCACCTTGTTAAGAATCCTGCTCAATTCTTTTAGGGTGTCCTTCAGGATACAAAGGATCTTGAGTAGCTATACCACTCCTAGTTCTAATTCCATAAGCATGTTTATCTCCTGAGGCATTAACTAGCATATCCTTTTGTACCTTAGCAAGTTGATCAATTTGAGTTTGAACCATTTGAAAGTGTTTACAAAGCATTTTAATATCATTAGAAGTTCTTTCCACAATATCTTTCAACTCTTTAATAGCTCTAGAGTTTTCCAATAAATGATAACTTGTTTATTAAAATTACCTTGCTTAACAATAAAAATGTCAAGTTCCTGTAAACACTGATCAGGAGGCTTACCATAAGGAATATCACCTTCATCAAAGTGTTGGAGAGAGTGTACCTCAATAGTAGATGAGTGGGGAATTGGCTTACATAATTCTTCTATAGGAGGTAGATTCTTCACATCTTCAGCTCTAATACCTTTCTCCTTTAGACACTTCTTAGCTTCCTTCATCACTTAATCATTTAATGCAATAACTCCTCTCTTCTTTGGTGTTGGTATTGTAACTGGTTCAGGCACATATGGTTCATGAGTAATAGGCTTAGGTGTATTTAGCTCAGTTGAAGTCCAATCATCATAATTCTTTCTTATTTTAGCCATTAATTCTTCAACATCTATATGAGTTCTTTTCCTGAAAACACAATCAGCAAATCTATCTAGGTATGTCCTATAATCATAAGTTAGTCCGTTATAATAAATATCAAGAAGCTCATTCTTAGGAAATGGACATCCAGGATGTGCATGAATCAAGGTACAGAACCTTGTCCATGACTCAGGCAATTTATCTTCTTCTCCCTGTTTAAAATCAAAAAGTCTCTACAAAGCAGCATGTCTAGCACTAGGCGGAAAATATTTCTGCAAGAAAGAAGCAACCAAACAATCAGGGCTATCAATGGAACCAGGAGGTAATCTATTAAACCAAGCCCTAGCTTCTCCTTTTAGTGAAAAGGGAAGATCTTAGGAAAGTTTAGGCATAATAGTACGTCTAGCAAGGAGACTCTTAATAGCACTAGTACCATGTGTGTTTCGGCATTATTCAAAAAATTCATTAGTGAACTCAATGTAACCATCATTGATATCATTACTCTCTCTAGACTCAGGTGAGCTAACAGGTGTAACAATGTGTTCACTAGGAGTTTCAGTATTTCCTAGACTAGCCATAGTAGTATCTAGGAAAGGACCTAATGAACCACTCGCATCAAGCACAGTAGAAGTAACATCATGATCATCAAAAGAAGTTTCAGACTCAATAGTAGTAGCAGTGTGTGTAGCATGAGTATGTGGTGGTGGTGTGATAAGCTTACTTATAACAGACGGTGAATCAAGAGCAACAGAGGTGTTTAGGACTGTACCTCTTCTTGTAGTGGATGGTAAAATAGGAAACTTTCCATCACGATACTTACCCATGATGAAAGGAGTAGTAGTGAACAATAATAGATCCAAGTGAACCTACAAATAAAGCTATGCTCCCCGGCAACGGCGCCAGAAAATAGTCTTCATGACCCACAAGTGTAGGGGATCGCAACAGTCTTCGCGGCTAGTATTACCCAATTTATTGATTCGACACAAGGGGAGCCAAAGAATACTTCCAAGCCTTAACAACTGAGTTGTCAATTTAGCTTCACTTGGAAATAGTTCTTGCTCACAGAAGTTTATCAGCAACAACAGTTTGTACTAGCAATAGCAAAGCAACAACAGCAGCAAAACAAGAGCAATAGTAACAATAGCAGCAAACAGTAGGATATGAGTGTGGCAGGCATAGGGATGGATGGACGGGCGTTGCATGAACGAGTCTAAACATGTAAGTTCAAGATCTAGGACATTGCAGATAAATAAGAATAAGCATCCAAGTACTAAACAATCCTAGGCATGTGCTCCATAAATAGTCATACGTGCTCGCAATGTGAACTTGCACAACATCTTCTGTCCAACCAGCCCGTGGCAGCGGGGCCTCTAGGAAACTACTGGAAATTAAGGTGCTCCTTTTAATAGAGCACAGGAGCAAAGCATTAACACCCCGTGAACACATGTGATCCTCACACCACATCCATCCCCTCCGGTTATCCCAATTTCTATCACTTCGGGGCCTTTGGATCCGGACAATGATATCTGTACACAACTTGCATATAAGATCACAAACAATACTATCATAATGATTCAATAATAAGTTTAGATCTGAGATCATGGAACTCGGGCCCTAGTGACAAGCATTAATCACAACAAGTTACAACAAATTCTAATAGCACTAATAGAGATACTAGGCACTATGCCCTAACAATCTTATTCAATTACAAGATATAACTCATCCAATCCCTACCATCTCCATAGCCGACAGTGGGGGATTACTCATTCATAGATGAGGGAAACATCGATGGTTGATGGAGAGGCGTTGGTGATGATGATGGCGATGATCCTCTCCAAATTCCCCGTCCCGGCAGGGTGCCAGAACGGAGTTTCTGGATCCGAATCTTGGTTTCTGATGGTGGCGGCGGAGCGGAACTCTTTCTGGAAAAACTTCGAACCCCCCTTGGTTTTTAGGTCAAGGGGTAACTTATAGGAGCAGAGGGAGCCCGAGGGGGTGCTTGGGGTGGCCGCACCCCCTAGGCGCGGGCAGGGCCCACCCGCGCCTGGCAGGGGTGTGCCCCCCCGGTCTCCACTCCGTTTCGTCTTCTGGCTCCGTGGATCTTCTGGTGAAATATATTTTTTGGCATATTTTCCGAGATTTTTCCCGATAGTTGATTTTCTGCACAAAAACTAGACACCAAGGTAATTCTGCTGAAAACAGTGTCAGTCCGTGTTAGTTGTATCCAAATCACACAAGTTTAGAGGAGAAACAATTGCAAAAGTGTTGTGAAAGTAGATACGTTTTGGACGTATCAGTCTTTAGCAAAATATTCCCGTAATCCCTTGATCTCGACCTTGTGTTTCTTCTCCATGTAAACAATTTGGTGCTGCAGCCGGGACACCTCTTGTTGCTCCAGACAATGAGTCATTAGATCTAGCATAGGCACACAATCTTGAATTTGTTTTGCAAGCCATAGTTTCTCGGCTGCACTGAGATATAAAAGAATGGAGAGAAGATTCTAAGCTATGCAGAGATAAAGTCACAGTAAAAAGGGAATACCTTCTTCTTCGAAAAGCCTCTTGTGCAGCTCCTCCACTATAGCTTGAGCGGTAGCTAAAAGTCATAAAACGGCAAATGGAAGTTAAAGACCCGGCTGAGGTAGAAAATTTGTAAGATGCGCCGAATAAAGGGACATACCTTTGCCCTTCATCTCGGTGAGAAGATCTTTGTGTTCAGCAGAATGCTTCTGGTACTTCAAAAGCAAGGTACAGAAATTCTTGGTGCGAGCATTGAAGGAGACCTACACAAGACAAGTAGTATAATCATACAAGCATATGGGGTTCAGGTCGACTAAATATGTCAGCCCGAAATCTCGGCAAACAACCAGAAAACTATAACTCTTCTTTGATCTTACAACTAAGTAAATGCTTTAATTGGCATTAACCTCGGGGACTAGGGGATATATATAAACACTTAGAACACAAAAGAGTGAAGTGGGCGTACCTTGTTGATCTTATCAGCACGCAACAACAAATTTATAGCCGAGTGTGTCATCTCGGCCACAGTTTGAGGACTGATGGTCACTCCTTGCTGTGCTGGCGGAGAAGGATTGCATGAAGAATCTTCATGATCATTAACAGCATTCCACTCTAGAGAAAATGGCTCAGCAGATCCAAGACTATGGCCACTGGCCGTCCGAGTCGGGACAAGTCCTCGACCCATCATCAACACCTCTCCTAGAAGCAGCTGGTCTAACATGAAGAGCTAGCCGCCTATCAACGTTACTCGGCTCAGAGGCAGTCACAGCCTTTGCCAGCGGATCAGCGGTGGCGTATGCCTTTGTTGTTGTCGGCTACTTGGGCTATGACTGCGACATGACTTGGCTGAAGCTGAGTTTCTATTGCTTGGAGGCGGTTGGCTTCCTCGACATCAATTGACTCAGTGGCGATGCTGCAGGTTCCAGATCTCTTTTTCATCCCTTTAGAGGGGGCTGGTGCTTATTTTCTCGCCTCCTCCTCCCCCCGAGTCGCAAGGCTTGCCTCTGGCCAGGACTTAGGAACATCCGGCGCAAAGGGAGAGGCTTGGGCTAGACTCAAAATTTGAGTCTCGGCCCGGATAGGAGAGGAAGGGGCAGGAATCGGGGAAGCGATACAACTTGCAGTATGAGGTGCTACCATAGCGGACCTGAGAAGAAGGGAAAAATATGCTTGCGTAAGAGCAAAGAGAAAAAGGGATGAAAAAGAGAACACTACAAGACTGAGATCGGCTAAGGGAGATTTCCCGACGACAGTGGGAGTGCTATATGCTCTCCTCATGACTTTCATATTTTAGAAGGCTTGGCCGAGTCTGCTTTGGCTGCTTCTACTGTGGCGCCTCGCTTCTTGGAGGATTTGGCCGGCTCACCCTCATTCGCAGTTGCTACAGCACCCCGTTTCTTGGGGGACTTGGTCTTAACTTGGCCACCCATAGTAAGGGGAACATCTTCATGCACCTGGCCAACTACATCAGCAGATGCATAGCCAGCGGGATAAGAAAAGATAAAGGCCGAGGGTCAAGTACTTCTAAAATCTCACATTCGTCATCATCATCATCATCATCATCCGGCCACTCCCTCAAAGGTACTCGAGTAGGAGTCTTACCCAGAGAAGTATCGGATCCAACATGAGGAATATGCATAATGTCTTCTGAGTCAAATTCTTCTTAGTTGGGGACATCACGGTCTTGGTCATAAGCAGGGGCAGGCAAGTATTATTGTCCCATTACTGAGCGAGGTTCTGCAAATAGCAAGAAATCCAATTTAACAAATGAAGGCCGAGTGAAAATATGGAAACCGAGTAAATTAAGTCGGCAGAGTAAAGTAACCTGGAAACTTACCAAGGGAAGGAGATGCTCTCGTTCAAAGGGGGCGATGCCCCATTCCTAGTCAGGGGACATGGTAAACTTGAAAATAGAGCCAACTCAGCGAGCAACTTGGTCTTTGGATAGATCGAAAGCCAAATGGCGCATTGGATCAAAAGGGCCGCTCATAAAACACATCTTGTGCGGGCAAAGCTGGAGGGGGCTAACTCGAAGACTAATGAAAGTGGACATGAGATCCTCTCCCGTCAGTCTCCACGCTGCATTCAATCAAGAAACCTCTCCAGAATGGCATGGGCCTCGTTGATCGGCAGGATATTTCTCGTTCGGGTCAAAACCCAGTAGTGCTTACTCTGCACCTCGTCCTTGAACTCAGGCAGCCGAATTAATACGAGCTCAGCAGAGTTTTTGACATAAAATAATGTCTTTTTCCATTTGGTCACACCAAGAATTATTTTATGCTGGTGGCCCCGCATTTGGTCGGTCGTTTCTGTCTCGAAGGAACACCCGGCTTGGGAATAACCTGGATCCTGAACTAGAAGTATTTGTCCTAGTGCTTGACAGTGGGCCAGAGGCCGGGATAACCCTCTGTCGCTGAGATGAAACAGTACAAGGAACCTATCGCATTGGTTAGCAGACGGTGCCGTTGGAGACGGAAGAACTCGAAGAAATGCTTGGCGAAATTACTAACGGGAAGAGCGAATATGCGCTCAAAGTGTGACATGAACACTACATGCTCATCGGGCTGATGATTGGGGGCTAACTCACCAACGGGGAGGCGACATTCAACCCCTAGAGGAATCCGCCATGAGGCACGTAGCCATTCGATTTCTTCGAGGGAGACTTCCAAGCCCTCCCACGAGCCACGCTCGCTGGCGGCCTCGTCATCTCCTCCTCCTCAACGGCGGTGAGATTGCGAGGATCCATCTCATCCAGATGCTCGCGCGTATCGTCCTCTAGAAGCGGTGTGGAGAGCATGGGCCCCGTCGAAGCGGCGCATAAGCTAGCGTGCGGCAACCGCACTTCTTCAGATACAAGAACTATGATGGAGGAAAGGCTAGGCGCGATGGGGATAAAAGAGATTAAGAACCAGAAAGCGGAAATGCAGGGAAGAAGAAGACCAAAGGGGGAAATGAAACGGCAAAGGGGTTTCCTCCCCCCACACCCCTACTTATGGGCACGGTAAAATCGTGGTAGTGGGATCTATGTGTGCATGGAGGCCACATTGTGGATGTGTATGCAGATAACCGCCGACTCAGAACATGCCACGTGTGTAGAAACCGCATCCCACACTGCACCGCATCTGTTAACATGTGGCCCGAGGCGCCGCGCGACGTGACAGCCATAATGACGGATGCCACTGCGCCGCAGCCATTGTGTTGTCAGGATTTGAGAAGAGTTTGTGGCAAAGTGTGATGATTACGTGCTGCCCGTATCTAAATAATGCAAAGCCAAGGGAAACTCGACGAAGATCGAGTTGAGACCCGACAATGGTTAACTCAGCAAATATTGAGTCAAAACCATATGCAAGACCAAGGAATTGGGATGACTTAACATATGTTGGATAAAAAGAGTAGTTCCATATTCACCAAAGGAACCTGCTAAAGCCTATCAGTTGAGACTGCTAGACCTTACTAGCTTCAAGGACTAATGTCGGGGGATAACCCTCGATAGGGTCATAATATGTGAAAGTGGGGGGTTAACCCGGCTTGGTCTTAGCCGAGTCTGTCCTACATAGGCCGAGTCAAAGAAAGCCGAATAATAACGGAAATGCTTGGCCGACATAAAATATATGTCGCCACGAACAATATGAATGTCTCTTGTTGACAGGTACGTCAAGAACGAATCAAGGAGATAAGGCCAGATCAAGAAGGGAGACAAGATCTTTCTAGCGTGGGCTCCTGGCTTTATACGTCAGTAAAGCAGAGCGATGAGGAGAGCACCGCCAGGTGATGCCCAAAGGCATCGGGTTACTCTTAAAGAACCAAGTGAAGCATAAAGCAAGGTGTTTCATTAAAAGAAGCGGCGCCAACCTACCAGAATACCGTTGGTGAGGAAGCTTTCCTGACTGGGTCCAGGGCCAAGGACTGGCCCTATGATCTATCGCATTGGGTAAAGGCAAAGCCCAAACAGTAAACCCAAGGATCCACAATGTAAACCTATCTACTCCCATCTACTATAAAATGAGGGGTAGAGATAGGCGCAACGAGATCCCCAAGGCTGACACTCCTCCTTCCTAAAGTTTCTAGCTTCATAGAAAACAACTCAAGGAGCACTTGTAATCTAGAAGAAGAGCAATAAGAAAGGAAGTTCTTCGGAGATCAATCTGTTCCAGGGTTTCCACCCTACTCTCCATGTGCGGCTACACCGCACACTTCCTCCCTGGATTCCTCTTGTGTCCATAATTCCCCAACTTAAGCCTACCCATGGCATCTTTCGTGACACCACCACGACATGCTCATAGGGATAGGGTGTGCGTGTATGCGTTCATAGGGGTGGGTGCATATACGTGTTGCGAGCGTCTATGATTGTAATGTGTTTCTAAAAAAATTGTAGCACAACAACATAACAATTGTAGCAAAATAAATTATTCAATTGTAAAAAAAATACTTTGCTAAAGACATCGCCGGTGATCTCGTATCAAAACCTTTCACTATTGGAAAAGGCTTATAGGAGACACCTTATCAGGAGCATTGTAGCGTGCCCACACCGCTGTAACAACTTGCGACACATAATAATTGGCAATGCACCACATAACGTATCATTGGCGGTGTGGCTCTACAGGAGGCAACACCACCAACTGTGTGGGACCCACGTATTTGACCGGAGACAACTACTGAGGACGTGGATGTTCGTCAGCGTGCCTCCAGTAATTGATTACCGAGGGCATTGCATCTACCCACGCCGATGGTAATGATATGTGGAGTGGCATGGCTGTGTGTTTCCTCGCCGCTAATCAATGATGCAAACATTAGCGACTGTTGCTCGCAACCCATCAGTCGCTCAGTGCTGTAAATAAAAGATGTCACAACCGCATATCATTTAATCACCGTGCCCCTTCTCACCTTATCACCCACTTCTTCCATCTGCGTTCACATCACACTTCTTCTCTATAATGCCCCCAAATTGGTACTATCCAGATTTAAGCATTTCCGCCAAAATTCTTATAGAAGTAATTCAAAGACGCCCACCAAGCAGCGTGTGCATGTCGCAACATACACGAAATGCAGGTCGACCTTTTTACAATTAGTAACATCATAATAGTTTACAACAGAACCCACAAGAAACATATATATATATATATATATATACATCAACAACTTTAACGAGCCAAGAATACAAATAGATACAATGCAAATATACAAATCACGATTAAAGCCAAAACATCCAAGTATAGGTAAGATACAAATGAGACCAACCGTCCCGAAGATTACCAAGTGACATCCATAACCCTTCGCAAGCCAAACAGGAAGGGTAACATTGTGCTAGCATCATCAATCTCATACCTATCAAAATCAGGCCAACAGTTGCAAACAAAAGAAATGGAAAAGAAAGAGATCAGTCAATACTGAAGCACGTACTAGTGAAAAGTAGAATTCAGTTGTGCTTCCCTACAAAGATATGCTGGAGGTTTAGCGACGACAAAGATTGCACTAGGAAAATCTATAGAGACACACTACAACTTGCATATATTGGATAACGATAAGACACACCTATTCAATAATAAAATACACTAACACTAATTATAATAACCAATCCTGAGATTTTCCTCTCAAATTCTACAGACAAGGAAGTCATCCACGAGAACTCAAGTTATAAATTTATTATTAATTATTTGGTTTGTAGGGCTAATTACTAGTCAAGTTACAAATAACAAGTATTTAGTGTAAGTTTTTCTATGATCGATACACGGTGCTCTTAAGTAGTACATTACCACGATCATGGATTTTCGAAAAGATTTATCCTATATGGGTGCACTACTAGACCCGACAAGCTGGTCATCCAATCTAGCAACATAAAAGGCGTGCTATTAGGATATCGCAACAAGAAAACTGGCCCATTGCTACTATCATATCCATGTAGCCACCTACTTAAGTTTTATCCAAATAAGTAGTCTGGTCGAATCTCTAAGAAGGCACAAGTGTCTACGGATTCAGAAGGCGATAGTGCCCGGCGGGAGTGAACACCAATTTTAGCACTCGATAAACGAACATACCACATTTCAATGTCACGACTGCCCACCAATATGACACCATTGGTCACAAATTTTATATATATGCTTATTATCATTGGAAAACCAACTAGTTATGGCATATGGATATGATAATAGCTCTGGTAGTAATCAAGGTGTTCCCATGGGTCTCACATGTGGTTAGAGCGATAGTCTCGGAACAGATGTAAAGAACAACTTGTCTGTCCTGAGATTGATGACAAGTACGCCATAGGGGGTCCTAGAGGTGTTGAGAAGATGGGGTGTGAGACGTACGGTGTTCCGGGGCGGTGAGCACAAGTTTACCCAGGTTCAGATCCGATTGCGGTGATCGGATCCTACTCCTGCTAGCAACCCGGTAATATATCGGCAAGAGCTGGATGTTACAGCGGATTACAAGAGAGGTTCGCTTGTGCAAGTAAGTTGTGGTTGATCTATGATCTGGTTGGTATTGTTCTCTAAAGGCTCCCATAGGTCCGGTTTATATAGTCACTATGGCCTAGGGTTACAGGAGAGACCTATCCGACTACATTATAGATTCGGTAACTAGATACATCTTGGACTACAAGTAATACTACAAGCCTAAGTCGGCAACTCTTTTGGGCCTTGTTGTAGCCAGAAGTGACACCTCCTCTTTCTCTAACTGGGTCGCGCATCAAGCAAAGCTCTAACCTATAGGTGGGCCACCCTGGTCAGCGAATCCTATGGGTATACCCGGAAAGTATATCCCCAACAGTAGCCCCCAGAAGTCTCCAAGATCGAAAGTCAGATAAGTCGTCTGGCTTGATGGTTTCTTCGTCTTGAGAATCTTGAAGGGTTCCCCAAAAATTCATCCAGTAGTGTAGGATTCTGAGTATTATCTTAGTCAGATATGTCTTCTTGACTTTAGTCATTTTCCTGCTCGTTTCAAAACATGAGCCAAATTTAAATAGTGCCATGTTGTCTGACAACTTTTCAGGCCAGGTCTTGTCACTGACAAACATCCTGTTAGCACGATCGTTGGTGGGTCCGTTCCTGACGGAACAGAACACCGTTTTAATGCCCGCTTGAAAATTGCGGGGGCGGAGGCGTCGTGAGGAAGCCTCCTCTCTCTCCTATACGTGTGGCACAAATTGTGTGAATCTTGGCACTAAGGTTAATAAAAGTAGAGATCTCTCTCTCCCATATTCATTCCTCTCCATTCTTCATCACCTCCTCGTACTCCTGGAGCGCTTCGCATCCTCCCTCATCTACAGACCTAAAAAAACCTTAGTGCCGCCAGCTTTTGACCCTCTCCGGCAAGATGGAACTGTCATCAAGCTCCAGAGTCGCGACGGACAAAAGGAAGCTGCCAAGCTCCATGGACAACGCCGAGCTCCCACCTATGGAGGGCGAGGGCTATCTCATAGCCGGCGCGTGGAGGAGTGGCGCTGGATATGTCGTTCCCGCACCATGCGACGACGAGCCAGTCCTCTTCGGAACACACGTTGACCATGGCCTCAGCCTTCCACCGTCGGAGTTCTTCACCCAAGTTCACCCAAGTGTGCAGCTTCATAACCTCCCTCCCAATTCTTTGCTCGAGCTAAGCACTCACATAACTCTTAGTGAGGGATTTCTTGGCATTATGCCGAGTCTTACCCATTTCTGGTACTATTATGGTACCCGGAAGAACTCCATCAGTGGCGGTGTTCCCTACACCACTGGCACTCTTAGCTCAATATTTAGGAGAAACCGAATTTATCCTAGGATTAAATGCTAGTGAATCAGTAAAGAGATGGGCTGGAAGTTTTTTCAATCATAAATATGTTCTGGCTCCGGGAAAGGCGAAGGTCTTGCGGCCTTCATCGACGGTGCTGCTCCCCACCAAGAGTCATGGGACGCAGACGTGCCAGAAATTTCTGAAGACTTGATCCTTGCCAAAATGAGGATTGAGTTTTTGATGAAGAACCAGGGGCTCTGTGGATCCAATTTGATCCACTGCTGGCTGGATCCCCAGATTCAGCCATTGCAGCATCACAGAGAGTGCCTGATGCACACGGTCACCAGAGACTGAAAGGACAGCTTGAGTAGGTATTTACCTTCTGGGGGGCCGAACCTGGGTAAATCCTTGTGTCTCCGCCCTCATCTTTCATCACAGATGGCTAGCCTCCCTTGCCCTTCTCACTACTACTCGTTGCCAATCGCAGCATCTGTCGTGGCCATTCCCACGATAGAGAGGGTGAACAAAAATATCCCTGAAGTCTGCATGTAGATGTATATTTGCCGACCGACCTCTAACTCCGGTGAGTTTTTCGACTCTGTCTTTATGCATTTTTCCTTTTCATCTCGTATCCGACTCTATTTTGTACTGATGTTTTTATAACTTATCACCTTGAGAAGCTTCCCGAGTCTGAGCTTGCCCCTATTGAGGGCTATCCCTCACATGACTTGGAAGTGATGGAGGATGACGAGGTGTGTAGCATCCCAGTTGTCTAACACCTGTAATGCTACTTGTTCTAGTAATAAAAAGGGCCACCTCCTACATATAATTGTTGCATCATCATCATGTCATGCTCATGCCATCATGCCACCTTGCATTTGAGCATCATACAAAACCCCTTCTTGTTTGGTTCTTATCTCATGTGCATTATTAATGGTAGTTGCCTCTTGATAATTGTATTTGGTTCTTAATATATTGTTAAATGCCCAAGTTGATTTGGGGGCATATCTCTTAATAACTCCAACACCTTTCTTTCACCACCTTATAATTCCACCATCCAATTAATATGAGCTTGGCATTTATGGGTTACTTCTAGCTCATGTGGGTTGGGATGGATCCATTTCTTTTCCACATGCTCTCATCTTGGCATCATTTTGTTTTCACATTATTGATATATGAGAGCCACATGGCCACCTTTGCATGCCTTGTGAGTGGAACCTTTTCCTAGCTTCCATATGGGTTGTTTTGGGGTTGTTGTCATGTTGGGATATTTTGGGCTTACTAAATACCTAGTGGCACATACACACTAGCAAGTCCAATTTCTATTCAAATATGGTCATCTCCATCTATTCCACATGTGGCATCCTTTTAAATTCTTTTGCTTGGCTTAATCCACATTTTTGGAATGCATATGAATAAATGCCATGGACATTTATTTTGTTTTCACAAAATAAAACCTAGCATTATTGGTTATGCATGGGCCATGCAACCATAACCCTTGGCCTTCTTCTTTTGGTTTGTTTTATTTGCTTGGTAGGAGCTTGGTTTTAAATTCAACTAGATGCTCCTTGTTTTGGATCTCTTAGACCATAATTAAAAACTACCTCTTTGTTTTGGCTAAACCCAAATCCTTATCTCCCCCTCTCTCTAACCCTAAGCTAGATCTAACCTTACCCCTATCTCTAAACCCTAACCCTAGCATATCACACCTTCCTCTCCCTCGGCCTCTCTCCCTTCCTCTAAACCATGCATGCCCCACCTACCTACCCCATCCCTAGCAAAACCTAAACCACCCCATCTACCTAGACCGAGCCCATGCCATCTTCCCTTCCCTCTCGGTTACCCTCTCTTCTCCTGCCCTCACCTTGGTCCACCAGCACCACCACGTCACCCCCCCTTATCTGCCCCTCACCACTCTTTCTTTGGCTTCAAGACAAAGAGAAGAGAGGGAGAAACCTACCCCACCCGAGCCTCCTCTTGCTTTGCAAAAAGTAGAGACCACCCCCATGTGATCCTCTCCCTCCCCTCTTATCTGTAGCACCAGCTCCCCACGTGCCTACTCCCCTATCAGATCAAGATCCAGGAGGCCCCAGACCCTCTCCTTCCTCCCCACAGCCTCCTAGCCATGGCCATGGTGTTTCCAAACCCTAGCTCTGGCCAGATCGTTTGGAGGCGGATGTAGCCAGGCAAGAGGGAGTCTTGGGGGTCCAGGAACCGTTGCCGCCCTCCTCAGCATCACCCCGAACCAGGAGCTGCCCCGGAGCGCGCCGGAGAAGCCCCGCCGCCGCCGTGCCCGCGAGCAGCAGGAGTGCTCCGACCCTCTGCTACCCCGACAAGCGACGCGACCCCGAGCCCGCTAGCTGCACCGTACGGTCGCTGGTGAGCTCCTTTTCCCCCTAGACATCGTCTCCCTCCCCCTCTCGCCGTGCATCGCCGCCGCTTTCCGTCAAGCGCTCTGCGCGCGCGCCGAGCGTCGCGTTCTGGCGACAGCAGACGTTGCAGCAGTTAGGTCCGGCGCTGTTCGACGCCCCGCCCTGCGCGCTGTAGTCCTCCACTGCGTTAGACCACCGAACGAATCTTGTAGCCCATCTTCCCCTCTTCATCTTTCGTTTTAGCCGCTTCGCGTTTCCTCCGGCGGATTCGTCGCCATCGTCGACGAAGAACGGCCAGATCCGCCGCCGTCAGGGTTGTCGTCGTCAGCAGACAGCGACAGCCGGTGATGTTTTGCGGTTAGGTCCCTGAAGTTTCTCCCGCCTAAACCCGCCGTCCCCGTAGCCCCAGCAGTCAGCGTCGGTGGCGATTTTATAAAAAGACTCCCTGCGTTTTCTCAAGCCCCCCCACCTGTCAGTTCCTGGCCCGCTCGCCACTGTCTCGTGGGCCTGCTGGGCCTGGACCCGCCTGTCAGCCTCGCTGACTAGAGTGAGCCTGGGTGAGAAAGTCTGGCGCGTGTGTGTGTGTGTGCCCAGTCAGCCTGGTGACCCCACCTGTCATTCTCTGGTGTAGCTTCTGCTGAGTGACAAAAGACCAAGAGTTTGCTAATTCAAAATTTCAAACATTTTTTTCAAATCAATTCAAAACAGTTCAAATTCAAATCTGTTCCAAATTTAATTGAATTCATAACTTATTCCTGGTTTGGAATTTGAATTCAAACCTTATATGAAAAATGTTTAGTTTTTGAATTACAATTCAAATCCTTATTCAAATATTTTCAGAAATTATTTTGTTTAGTCAACCTTTGACTTTGACCCTAATTAATTAATTTTGACTTAAAACAAAATTTAAAATTCATATTTTCAAATAATACAAATAATATATGTTTCTGAATCAGAAAAATGTGAGGATTTCAAATATGCTATTCAAATTGCCTTTTGCACATTTAAAATTCCAAGTTGAATTAAATTACCACAAATGCCACTAGAATTTAAATAATTAATAACTTTTGATTTATAAATCCAAATTTAGCAAATGATATGTCTAAAATGATCAGCTCGACGAGACCTTTCTGTTTATGCTATCCATGACTGCAATTGCAGCATGCATCATATAAAAATATAGTGTACAGCAACTAATATGGCAACAAATGTGGTCCAAAACCCCATTAAAATGTTGTGCTTGTCTTCCACACCTCACCCATGCCATGCTACTTTAATGCCATGCAAATTGTGCATCATCCATCATGGCATGATTGTTTTCTTGACGTATCTTATTCATATGCTTGTGCTCTATATTTATGTTGGCCCTTGCTTGTTTGGTTTTTCTCGGATAGACACTGAGCAGGGGATATATCAAGAGAACCAGGAGCACTACCCAGATCCGTCTCTCGCTTCCACCGAGCTGCCAGGCAAGCACTACCACATGCTTGCATACATACAGTACCTATTGCCTCTATCTTATTCTTGCATCATTGAGTCGCGATTGCATTAAACTGAATCCAAGTATTGCATAGCCTTTACTTTTAAACCCCACCAAGCCTGTACCTCCATCCCATGAGCCATTACTACAGGAGTTGTTTGAGCCATGCGAGTCGTAGAACAGCATGTGTAGGGTTTGTGAGTGTCTGATGGATAACGAGGTACCTAAACAACTTAACCTGAGTAGTAATGGGACAACTAATGAAAGTGGCACCGGTGAGCAATATCTGCTATTTGGTTTTTCCTGCTCACTTGTGTCCTGTAAGACCCCGAGTACTTGATTCCTGTTCCAAGATTTATCGCGCTATCCACATCCGGGAGGTATATGGGACCCCCCTGAGCCAGAGCTTGATTCCGTCTTATTTCTTGGGGCCACAAACTAGTTTGAGGTTTTATTTACTATCCTGTACTTATGCCATGCTACTGTCTATTTACGATTGTGCGAGGAGCACCTGTACTGTTTAGGATTGGGACACGTTTTCGCGGTATCGACAAGCCCAGCCACACTTTCGGGTTCCCAGTCGCTTACAGCCGTCCACCCAAACCTTGAGTCCGTCTCGGAGCCGGCCGGCTTCGTTGCGGGTCTACTTTAAGGGGTGGCCCCCTGAAATATTTCTGAATCCTGTGATTGCTTTGTCGTGAAAGCCTCGTTGGGTTTTGATTTGGTTTTTCCGAGGTTGATCGAGTGTGTGTTGCTATTGGTGCACCCCGGCCGGGTAAAACTTTCTGAAAGCCGTGTCCGCGGTTATGGACGACTTGGAGCACAGTTTCTCGACCATAGACAAGCAAAACTAAAGTACCGCTTTTAATTTGACTAAGTAATTGACTAGTAAATAGTGCAACACTCATGGAATGGTTAATAAAATTGCCAACGGATGGGGAGGTTGTTCGTCCGCTTCCTCGTCGGTAAGCGAGGAGGAGGATGGATCTGGTGATATTACTGTTATAACTGTTGCCATTAATTCACGGACATCCGTCTATCACTGGTTAGGCGGATGGTTAGCATTTATCTATAGAACTGCTAGGGTTATCTTTTGGTGCAATTGCGTCACCCCAGGTTGTGTCCCCTTTAGAGGCATAAAGACTTGCTGAGTACCCTTAGGGTCTCACACGATAAATTATTGGTTCAGATGAACAGGTACCCTCGCAGGACGGATACTGGGTGGAAGAGGCTGATGATGTTGGCAACGATCGTTCGGTGTAGAGATTCCGGGAACGGGGATCCGTGAGATCTGTGGGCGGGATGTGCTTATTTCCATGGCATCTTATGCCGATTTGCTTCTTATCCGTACTCGGACTTGTTTTGCCGCTTCCGCTTGATACTCTGATGTGTGTTGTATGAGGAGTTATCCTAAACTATAGATTTATTCAGGATATTTGAATCTTGCCGTATGGCGTTGCTATATTTCCTTTCTTTTTAGATGGTTTGGCTCTGATGTACTCTTGTATGGTGGCTTGCATACATACTCATTTGTGTATGTATTTGATCCCTTCGCCTGCCGATTACGCCGCCCGTACAGGCCCCGATGAATTGGAAGTGGTTGGGACGGCCGAAAGGTCTACCCGTGAGTGGCTTTTGGGGCCCCACCGTACTATTTCAACCACTACCGTTCATCCAGGCTTGTAGCTAGGAGCGTAATTCACCGAGGTAGTTACAAGGTGAAGGAAGTTCTTTCCTTCGCTTCCAAGAAGCGTAAGGCCAAGGATACTGTTGTTACCGCTGGCGCCCAAGTGTTGCCAGTGGTTAAAAGTAAGCACCTTGTGATATTTTGTACTTTGTACATTTTTCTTTCCGAACCACACTTGACATACATTCTTGTGTGTTTTAGAGCTAAGTCAGTTTTGAGGAGTAAGATTAAGTTGGAGAGCAAGCCGGCCAAGAAACTGTGCTAGCAGAAGCTTGCATTATCTCTAGCCATGCCTCCTCCAACTCCTATGTAACACCCTCAGAATTGGCCCTATGCAAGTTTCAGCGCTTCCCGCCAAACCCGCATAGAAACGATTCAAAGGTGCCCACCAGGCACTTGCGTGCGGGTGGAAAACGAAGTAATAACATTACACAACAATCCTCGATGGGACCCACAGAACAGATATATATAGAACACGACTCCATGAGTCAAGAATACAGATATACAGTACAAAGATCCAAATCACCTTGAAAACGATACAGCGTCCGAGTACGGACAAGATGCAAATTGAGCTAAGAGCCCTGAAGAATAACCAATGGCGTCCATAACCCTGCCCAGGCCAAGCCGGAAGGGTAACCCTGCTAACGACGGCGAAACCTGCTAAAACAAAAGGGGTGCCGACAAAGGCCAAAGGAAAAAAGAGAGCGGTCAGTACTGAGGCCAGTACATGACGAGGCTAGAATTCGGCGGTCCTCGCCTACATAGGTATGGTGGACTGAAGCGGCAGCGCAGCATGCACTAAACAACCTATAGAGACTCGATATAACTGTCGGCTATCAGAGAGGTATAAGAAAGACCTATTCGGAATCAACCTGATGCTACCAATAGACAAACCCATCCTGGTGTTTCCCCCTCGAGACCAAACGAGGAAGTCAACCGAGGAACTCACACAGTTGGCAGTTTTAGTTATTCAGTTATCGTTGCAGCAATTACTAGTCAAGTATAGATAATCATCCTGATAAGATAAGCAGTGGGCAGTTTTAGTTAACCATTCCGTTGTAGTTGCAGCACTTACTAGTCAGATACAAATAGCATGAGATATCCCAAAACCCAGCAGTTGTTGGTACTTTTATTTAGCCATTCCGTTATAGTTGCAATGCTTACTAGTCAGATACAAATAGCATGAGATATCCCAAAACCCAGTAGTTGTTGGTACTTTTATTTAGCCATTCCGTTATATTTGCAATACTTACTAGTCAGATACAATGGTAGCAAGCGTCAACCCAAACAAGCAATTGTTGGCAATTTTATTTAGCCATTCCATTATAGTGAAGCTGATTACTAGTCATTATAAAGTCAAAATTACGGCACTACTTTAGTTATAGTTGTCTATGATCGAGATATTGTGCTCCAAGTCGTCCATAACCGCGGACACGGCTTTCAGAAAGTTTTACCCTACAGGGGTGCACAAATAGCAACACACACTCGATCGACCTCGGAAAAACCAAATCAATACCCAACGAGGCCTTCACGACAAAGCAATCACAAGATTCAGAAATATTTCAGGGGGCCACCCCATTAAGTATACCCGCAACGAAGTTAGCTGACTTCGAGATGGACTCAAGGTTTGTGGGGCCGGCTGTAAACGACTGGGAACCCGAATGTGTGACTGGGCTTGTCGATACCGCGAAAACGGGTCACGATCCTAAACAGTACAGGTGCTCCTCGCACAATTTTAAATAAAGCAGTAAAGCATGGCATAAGTATAGGATAGTAAATAAAACCTCAAACTAGTTTGTGGCCCCAAGAAATAAGAATGAATCAAGCTCTGGCTCAGGGGGGTCCCATAATCCTCCCGGATGTGGATAGCGCGAATATTCAAGGAACAGGTATCAAGTACTCGGGGTCCTACGGGACACAAGTGGACGGTTAACAACCAAATAACATCTATTGCCCACCTGTGCCTCTGCATTTACCTACTTCAATTTTAGTTATTAAACAGTAATTAAAGTCTTGATCATCTCCAACAATAACACACGGCAATACTCCAACAACTGTGGTACTCGACGACACGCAACAGCACTTGAGCAAGCGACTACGACGCGCAGGTCCAACTATCTACCAAACAACAGGTAATAGGAGGTGTCCAAGGCAATATAAGGCTGCAAGGGATAACACGGGTACGAAACTAGAGCATCGCAACACAGATAGCAATAGATCAACAGGAGGGAATAAATACTATAAAAGTAAGATAGGTAGGAAGGGGGAGGTTCTCGCCTGAAAACATTGCCGAAGGTTCATCCGAAGATCGGGTCGACACTCGCATCAACTCATCGGCCTAATCCGCGAAGAAGCAAAACACTAGAAGAAACATCGGATGCACTATTTAATACAACGGCAGAAGATCGGGCATGATGCATGTATGATGCATGACATGGCAAAGGATGCGATGCAATTAGGCCATATTAAGCGGAACCGGGGTCCCGACAACTAATTAATAGGTTCATGTTGTTTAGCTACCCTGCATTTTAAATGTTGTCTTAACATGGCAAAAGATAGCACCGGTTCGCTACACCAATTTAAATGGAGTCCGGAATAAGACAAAGATATCCCGCATATAGACTCCATATTTAATTACGAGATGAATTGGCATAATGCCCCCAAACCACACCAATATGCATGCGAGATGAACAATTATTATGCAACAGGTTTTATATATGGCATTTATAAAATAGGGACTCGGGAAAAGGTTCACACATCTGGGGTCGAAGGTCTTGGGGGGGTTCGGAGGGGTTCCGGGGTTCGGTCTCAGGGTTCGACGGGGAAACGATGAAGTTCGGACTCGCGATGGCGAACTTGAGTAGATCGGGTACCGGGGTCTTCGGATCTGGGAAGTAGATCTTGTCGCACGGGCGTCAATGCTTCCGGGAAGGAGAACTTGTCGTTCAGGGTCTCGGTGTCCGGGGTGAAGTACTTGGCGTCCTCGAGGAAGTACTTCACGCATCTATGGATCGGTCCTCGGGGTCGAAGAACTTGGCGCGCCAGGGTTCAGTCTTCGGCAGGGTCGGTCTTCGAACTCCGGGATCGGTCTTCGGGTCTGGGAAGGAGTTCTCTGTGCTCCGTGTGGAAGGCCTCGAGGGTTCGGCTCCGAAGGTCTTGGACGCGTGTAGAGAATCATGGCTCTTCAAATCGATTTCGGAGAATCACCCTCTTCTAAACATCAATGGGGGTACTCGGCGATCTTGGTTCGATGCAGTTCGGCTCGGTATCGCCGGGATCTTCGGGCTGCATGATGACGATCTTGTCGACCGTGATGAAGAAATTGGGGTATCGTGCCATCTTGTCATCCGTGTTCAGGGATTCTCCGGGTGGAAGTAGATCTCGGTGACATCACAATCTTCATTGTCTTGCAGCACCAACAACACCATACCTAGGCGATCTGCAATGGAGGCCAGAACCTGGTGTTGCATCAACGCACGAGAACTGGACAATTAGCTGCCAGGTAGAACACATATGGGAAACCACAACCACCACTTGGGCCAAAATAGATAGGTTTTCTAGCGGTTGCACTTGGCAGAAAAACATGGAGGAAGCTTGCAGCAGGACGGACGACGTGGCGTGGAGCAGGGGCCCACGATGGACGAAGAAGGGCACGGGGACGAGCTCGTGGAGAACAACGCACACATCGGCGGAGCTACAGGGAGACCTGGCGCAGGGCAGCCGACGGAAGAGGAGAGGGCGGACGGCGCGGGGCGGAGGTCACGGACGGCCGGCGGGGCGTTCAGGCGGGCAGAGGCTGGCAGAGCTTGGCGAGGAGTTGCAGAGGGGGAAGTCGGTCGAGCCTCTGGCGGACGGGGTGACGGTGGATGGCGACACAGTGGTAGGCGGCTTCAGATGCTGGCGGCCGGAGGAGGTTCGGCGGCGTCCTGGGGCCACGACACGGTGGCAGCGGGCCGAGAGGATCCCGCCGGCGACGGCGCACGGGCGGAAGGCCGGATGCTGCCGGAGCTGGACGGGACGGCTCGAGCGGCGACCAGACGAGGGAACCTCGCAGAAGGGGCCCACATGGCGGCGCCGTAAGGAGCTCCGGACGGGGCGACGAGGAGGTGGTGATGCAGGGCGACGGGGTCGTGGCGAGGAAGGCGAGCGGGAGGAGGGTGGAAGGCCGGCGGCGGACGGGGAAAGGAGACACAGTGGTTGGGGAGAGGAAGGTGGGGGTCGAGTCGGGGCCCACGCGGGCAGGATCCCGAGGCGGGGGGGCTGTCGGTAGGGGAAGCGGGCAGGTGGGGTGGAGCCTGGGCGGGAGTGGTCAGGTGGGATGTGGCGTGTGGAGAGGAGGGGGTGTGTGGCGTGACGGGGTGGGTTTGGTGTCCACTTAGTGGTGGTGTGCGGCGGCGGGGTGGGGGAGTAGGGGATTAGGGTTAGGGTAGGGAAGGTCATGTCTAGGTTTAGGTTTTATATGGGGTAGTAGGTGGACTCTGGTTGGGCCGATTGGGCCTGACCGGTGTCTGCCTCCCCGATACAAATTAGTTTTCATTAAATCATTTTGTTTTAAAAATATTTTGTAAATAGTTTTAAGACAAATACAAGATTCGGACGGACCGAGAGTTTGATTTGAAATAGAAGGAGGGCTAGTTTAGAAAACAACATAGTCTTTTGCAACATAGTTTTATGCAAAAAATAATATGCATGATGACATGAGCATGCGGTCATGATGATGCAATGCACAAAAACAACGCGATTTTCTAGTAGTGGTTTTGCGGGGCGCCACAATTCGACACCACTAACAATGGATCTCGCCCTCGAGATCCGCCTCATGGTACCGGAAAGAAGGTCGGTGATATGCATCTTCTCGCTTCGTGTAGATCTCCGCGACACCACTAACAAGAGGTCGTTCCCGTGATCGTCGAGAGAACACTCCGGGAACAAAGGGCGAAGGTAGAGGTATCCACAAATAAAGCCACCTCTAGCTTCGATAGAAAGAGGGAACCGATGCATTCTCATCCACTTCAATGTACAAAAGCGAATAGAAGGGGTAGTCGGCATGGGGGCCAATCCATCACGCACCCAAACTATTACTCCGCACAATCAGTGGAAAAGCGTGCAACCATTCTCGGAATCAGACTGAAGATCTCGACAATCGAGGTTCAGAAACAAAGGAGTGATGCAGACTCTGCATCGGATCTGGCGTAGATGATGTCGTCGCGTCGGAAAACACCGTAAGGCACAAGAAGGAACAAAGAGAAGTCCACCAGACGAAGGATTCCTCGGATAGCATGAAGACCAGATGTAGCAACACCGTTACCAAAGGAGGAGGCGAAACCCTGAAGGTACGATGGAATACCCAACCACGAGAAATCCTGGACTCGAAGAGAGAGAGAAGAGAGAGGAGTCAAAACACGCAGAGGTGAGAGGAGAGCAGCAGAGGGGTAAGGAGTAAAATCAGACCTAATCAGAACTATCCAACCAATTTTGCAAAATAGTTTTGACACTCTACTTCGGCCGTTAGCTAGGTTATCCTACAGGCTGGACTTGTGGGGTATCGCAACTGCTGAGCTCTGATACCACTCTGTAACACCCTCAGAATCGGCCCTATGCAAGTTTCAGCGCTTCCCGCCAAACCCGCATAGAAACGATTCAAAGGTGCCCACCAGGCACTTGCGTGCGGGTGGAAAACGAAGTAATAACATTACACAACAGTCCTCGATGGGACCCACAGAACAGATATATATACAACACGACTCCATGAGTCAAGAATACAGATATACAGTACAAAGATCCAAATCACCTTGAAAACGATACAGCGTCCGAGTACGGACAAGATGCAAATTGAGCTAAGAGCCCTGAAGAATAACCAATGGCGTCCATAACCCTGCCCAGGCCAAGCCGGAAGGGTAACCCTGCTAACGACGTCAAAACCTGCTAAAACAAAAGGGGTGCCGACAAAGGCCAAAGGAAAAAGAGAGCGGTCAGTACTGAGGCCTGTACACGGCGAGGCTAGAATTCGGCAGTCCTCGCCTACATAGGTATGGTGGACTGAAGCGGCAGCGCAGCATGCACTAAACAACCTATAGAGACTCGATATAACTGTCGGCTATCAGAGAGGGATAAGAAAGACCTATTCGGAACCAACCTGATGCTACCAATAGACAAACCCATCCTGGTGTTTCCCCCTCGAGACCAAACGAGGAAGTCAACCGAGGAACTCACACAGTTGGTAGCTTTAGTTATTCAGTTATCGTTGCAGCAATTACTAGTGAAGTATAGATAATCATCCTGATAAGATAAGCAGTGGGCAGTTTTAGTTAACCATTCCGTTGTAGTTGCAGCACTTACTAGTCAGATACAAATAGCATGAGATATCCCAAAACCCAGCATTTGTTGGTACTTTTATTTAGCCATTCCGTTATAGTTGCAATGCTTACTAGTCAGATACAAATAGCATGACATATCCCAAAACCCAGCAGTTGTTGGTACTTTTATTTAGCCATTCCGTTATATTTGCAATACTTACTAGTCAGATACAATGGTAGCAAGCGTCAACCCAAACAAGCAATTGTTGGCAATTTTATTTAGCCATTCCATTATAGTGAAGCTGATTACTAGTCATTATGAAGTCAAAGTTATGGCACTACTTTAGTTATAGTTGTCTATGATCGAGATACTGTGCTCCAAGTCGTCCATAACCGCGGACACGGCTTTCAGAAAGTTTTACCCTGCAGGGGTGCACAAATAGCAACACACACTCGATCAACCTCAGAAAAACCAAATCAAAACCCAACGAGGCCTTCATGACAAAGCAATCACAAGATTCAGAAATATTTCAGGGGGCCACCCCATTAAGTATACCCGCAACGAAGTTAGTTGACTTCGAGACGGACTCAAGGTTTGTGGGGCCGGCTGTAAACGACTGGGAACCCGAATGTGTGACTGGGCTTGTCGATACCGCGAAAACGGGTCACGATCCTAAACAGTACAGGTGCTCCTCGCACAATTTTAAATAAAGCAGTAAAGCATGGCATAAGTACAGGATAGTAAATAAAACCTCAAACTAGTTTGTGGCCCCAAGAAATAAGAATGAATCAAGCTCTGGCTCAGGGGCGTCCCATAATCCTCCCGGATGTGGATAGCGCGAATATTCAAGGAACAGGTATCAAGTACTCGGGGTCCTACGGGACACAAGTGGACGGTTAACAACCAAATAACATCTATTGCCCACCTGTGCCTCTGCATTTACCTACTTCAATTTTAGTTATTAAACAGTAATTAAAGTCTTGATCATCTCCAACAATAACACACGGCAATACTCCAACAACTGTGGTACTCGACGACACGCAACAGCACTTGAGCAAGCGACTACGACGCGCAGGTCCAACTATCTACCAAACAACAGGTAATAGGAGGTGTCCAAGGCAATATAAGGCTGCAAGGGATAACACGGGTACGAAACTAGAGCATCGCAACACAGATAGCAATAGATCAACAGGAGGGAATAAATACTATAAAAGTAAGATAGGTAGGAAGGGGGAGGTGCTCGCCTGAAAACATTGCCGAAGGTTCATCCGAAGATCGGGTCGACACTCGCATCAACTCATCGGCCTAATCCGCGAAGAAGCAAAACACTAGAAGAAACACCAGATGCACTATTTAATACAACGGCAGAAGATCGGGCATGATGCATGTATGATGCATGACATGGCAAAGGATGCGATGCAATTAGGCCATATTAAGCGGAACCGGGGTCCCGACAACTAATTAATAGGTTCATGTTGTTTAGCTACCCTGCATTTTAAATGTTGTCTTAACATGGCAAAAGATAGCACCAGTTCGCTACACCAATTTAAATGGAGTCCGGAATAAGACAAAGATATCCCGCATATAGACTCCATATTTAATTACGAGATGAATTGGCATAATGCCCCCAAACCACGCCAATATGCATGCGAGATGAACAATTATTATGCAACAGGTTTTATATATGGCATTTATAAAATAGGGACTCGGGAAAAGGTTCACACATCTGGGGTCGAAGGTCTTGGGGGGATTCGGAGGGGTTCCGGGGTTCGGTCTCAGGGTTCGACGGGGAAACGATGAAGTTCGGACTCGCGATGGCGAACTTGATTAGATCGGGTACCGGGGTCTTCGGATCTGGGAAGTAGATCTTGTCGCACGGGCGTCAATGCTTCCGGGAAGGAGAACTTGTCATTCAGGGTCTCGGTGTCCGGGTGAAGTACTTGGCGTCCTCGAGGAAGTACTTCACGCATCTATGGATCGGTCCTCGGGGTCGAAGAACTTGGCGCGCTAGGGTTCAGTCTTCGGCAGGGTCGGTCTTCGAACTCCGGGATCGGTCTTCGGGTCCGGGAAGGAGTTCTCGGTGCTCCGTGTGGAAGGCCTCGAGGGTTCGGCTCCGAAGGTCTTGGACGCGTGTAGCGAATCATGGCTCTTCAAATCGATTTCGGAGCATCACAGTCTTCTAAACATCAATGGGGGTACTCGGCGATCTTGGTTCGATGCAGTTCGGCTCGGTCTCGCCGGGATCTTCGGGTTGCATGATGACGATCTTGTCGACCGTGATGAAGAAATTGGGGTATCGTGCCATCTTGTCATCCGTGTTCAGGGATTCTCCGGGTGGAAGTAGATCTCGGTGACATCACAATCTTCATTGTCTTGCAGCACCAACAACACCATACCCAGGCGATCTGCAATGGAGGCCAGAACCTGGTGTTGCATCAGCGCACGAGAACTGGACAGTTAGCTGCCAGGTAGAACACATATGGGAAACCACAACCACCACTTGGGCCAAAATAGATAGGTTTTCTAGCGGTTGCACTTGGCAGAAAAACATGGAGGAAGCTTGCAGCAGGACGGACGACGTGGCGTGGAGCAGGGGCCCACGATGGACGAAGAAGGGCACGGGGACGAGCTCGTGGAGAACAACGCACACATCGGCGGAGCTACAGGGAGACCTGGCACAGGGCAGCCGGCGGAAGAGGAGAGGGCGGATGGCGCGGGGCGGAGGTCACGGACGGCCGGCGGGGCGTTCAGGCGGGCAGAGGCTGGCAGAGCTTGGCGAGGAGTTGCAGAGGGGGGAAGTCGGTCGAGCCTCTAGCGGACGGGGTGACGGTGGATGGCGACACAGTGGTAGGCGGCTTCAGATGCTGGCGGCCGGAGGAGGTTCGGCGGCGTCCTGGGGCCACGACACGGTGGCAGCGGGCCGAGAGGATCCCGCCGGCGACGGCGCACGGGCGGAAGGCCGGATGCTGCCGGAGCTGGACGGGACGGCTCGAGCGGCGACCAGACGAGGGAACCTCGCAGAAGGGGCCCACATGGCGGCGCCGTAAGGAGCTCCGGACGGGGCGACGAGGAGGTGGTGATGCAGGGCGACGGGGTCGTGGCGAGGAAGGCGAGCGGGAGGAGGGTGGAAGGCCGGCGGCGGACGGGGAAAGGAGACACAGTGGTTGGGGAGAGGAAGGTGGGGGTCGAGTCGGGGCCCACGCGGGCAGGATCCCGAGGCGGGGGGGGCTGTCGGTAGGGGAAGCGGGCAGGTGGGGTGGAGCCTGGGCGGGAGTGGTCAGGTGGGATGTGGCGTGTGGAGAGGAGGGGGTGTGTGGCGTGACGGGGTGGGTTTGGTGTCCACTTAGTGGTGGTGTGCGGCGGCGGGGTGGGGGAGTAGGGGATTAGGGTTAGGGTAGGGAAGGTCATGTCTAGGTTTAGGTTTTATATGGGGTAGTAGGTGGACTCTGGTTGGGCCGATTGGGCCTGACCGGTGTCTGCCTCCCCGATACAAATTAGTTTTCATTAAATCATTTTGTTTTAAAAATATTTTGTAAATAGTTTTAAGACAAATACAAGATTCGGACGGACCGAGAGTTTGATTTGAAATAGAAGGAGGGCTAGTTTAGAAAACAACATAGTCTTTTGCAACATAGTTTTATGAAAAAAATAATATGCATGATGACATGAGCATGCGGTCATGATGATGCAATGCACAAAAACAACGCGATTTTCTAGTAGTGGTTTTGTGGGGCGCCACATCCTAGCAGCACTCAAACCTCAGCACCGGAGGCTCCTATCTCTCCCAGTGTCGGTTTTGTCGTCCCTGACACTGCCATGACCTCGCAATCCCTGGTTACCATTGGTAACCCGGCATCTGACAAGGGTGAACCCGTCAAGGGTAATGATCCCATGGTAATGTCGCCAGGGAGGATTGAAAAAATGGTCAGCTCTGCTACCTCCGGCCTAAACCGGAAGAATAAGGAGGAGATTCTCAAGTTGGCGCAATACAGTCTTGAGAAACAAATCCTTACTCCAGAGGCAGCGAGCCAGGAGACAGAGGACATTAAGCTAGCAAGCCTCTCAGACCATATTTTGGTCCGGGATCAAAAGATTGAATCCGGCAAGCTTCCAGCTACGAGTGTTTCTCCACACTCCCTTGCCGAGAAAGTTTTCCACAACACGAAACTCGGATTTGAGAAGTTGCACCTGAATCACATTGTTAGTTTTCTGAATCTCATTTGCACTATTTATTATCATATCTTCTAGCCCCCAAGCATAAAGTCGGATAAAGATCATAGCATAAGATTTGAGTTGATGCTTATAGGATGCAAAAGAATGATATAGTGTAGCCTGCAAGGCTTGTGCTGGATTTTTTACTTAGTTAAAGTTGCAGCCCGAGTCTTACTAGCCATCTAACAGTAATCTGCCTTTAACTTACAGAAAGTTACATCTTATAACTAGGACTTGCTCAAGAACATTTGCAATAAGCGCAAACAGAGGGATGAAGCATAAGGTAAAAATATCCGGCTCTCAACCATAGTTTTGTCTTAGTCGAATTTTTCATCTGACTGATATTTTGTTCTTTGCATAATTGCTACAGCAATCAAGCAAAATGGTGGAGGAGGCCGAAAACTTCAAGGTCTTCCAGATAGAGAATGATGAACTCTAGGAGTAGATGAAAAACTGAAGTATGAACACGAGAAATCCGTGAGCAACCTCCTAGAGTCAAGCAATACAGAGATTGAGCGGTTAGCGAAGCTGGTGGCCCTCCAAGATAAACAAGTTGAAGATTTGAAGAATGACTTTGAGAGTCAGAGAGATCTTGCCTAGGCCACGAAACAAGAGCTGAGGAATCTGTGGGAGGAGCATTCTCAGTGGAATCACTTCGTGCTAGGTAACATTTCTGACTTCACTATTCTCATCTTTTTTGACATTTTTTGGTCATATTTTTTGATTTTTTGATTCTTTTACAGACCCCCTTCATCTTTCTGACTCCTCCTCCTCCTCTGAATCTCGTCTCGAGCACATTAAGTCGGTCGGAGATGCTCTTTTCGACTTCCGCCAGACTCTTGAAGAGGCTGGCGAGTCGGTTAGACTTTCCGATTTGAGCACCTTGCCCATGCTCGAGATGAGGGACATCACCAAGGAGATTCCGAAGCTCATTGAGGATTGGAAGTTGTCATATGCTCAGACCGCTGCGCAGACCGCCCTCACCATGGTCCAAGAATCTACCACCATAGCGAGATGCAAATCTGGCACGTCACCAAGGGCATCGCCGACAAGGACGATGAGGGCAACCCGCAAGATGTCAAGGCTATCCAAGAATCTTGCACGGCCTATGCTTGTCACGTGGCGGAGATGACGAACTATGAGACACCATTCTTCCATTTTGTCGTCGTGCCTCCTTATCCCCATGATTTGGAAGAAAGCCTCATTGAAGATGATGAAGCTTACGAGTCTCCAAAGCAAGATGGCAACGATGTCGACTCCAGCGCTCCGAGGTCACCACCACCGCCGCCTGAATCTGCAACAGAAGACACTTCGATGCATTATACTGAACATTTTCACTTGATCTATAATGATGGGTGCTATATATTGTTTATGCATGTGTTGTTATGTAAGAACTAATGCTTTACTACTTAGCACTTTGTTTTGTATATATTTGATGTGTGTGCTCAAAAATTTCTTACGCACTTTGTGTTTGCACTTATCGTTTTATCTGGCTTTCTACTTTGTCCCTTTAATGAGCTGGCAAACATTTAGCACGAAAACTTTGCTGAGCAACGGAGCTCAATTGCTAAACTAGTTTAAACTCCGAAACAAAGCTGGTTTCTAGTACCAACAATTGATTGCTCTGAAAATACGCACGTCTAAGAAATCAGATAAAAAATCAAAGTATAAACATAAAATGAGATTTACACCTGAAGGTAACATTTTTATAATTATTCAAAAATCATTACCAGAATGAGCATGAGTATAAAGTACATTCAAGCATCCTGGGATTTTCGAATTTGACATGCTCAATTGGAAATAAGATGATAAAAAACTTCTCAAAAATAATATGAGGAAATCAATACTTTATTTCACATTGAATATGTACATATAATTACAAGGAAATATAATTAAGAATAGAAGGGATGTAGGTGTGCAATATTTCATGGACGATCTAATTCATCTGGATATGTACTATGGCCAGCTCTTTTTCTCTTCCGAGTATCAGGTCTTTCCTTGATTGGTCTCATATCGGATAAATAATATGACCCATTATGCAGAACTCAGCTCATCATAAAAGGTCCTTCCCAAATTTGGGAAAGTTTGTGCTTTCTTTTTTGCACGAGTCGGAGAACCAAATCATCCTTTCTGAAAGAACGATTTTGAACTTGTTGACTATGATACTTGCGTAACTTCTGCTAATAGGCTGTGGATCTTTGCTCAACAATAACATAAACTTTGACTATGTCGAGATCATCTTGTTGAGAAACTTCAGCATCTTCCTTGATATACGCTTTGACTCGAGGAGATTGATGAATTAAATCTCTCAGAAGAACTGCTTCTGCACCGTAGACCAAGAAGAAAGTAGTGTATCCGGTTGATCTATTAGGAGTTGTTCGTAAGTTCCATATCATAGACAGTAATTCTTCCACCCAAGCCCCCGCAACACGATGAAGTGGTGCTTCGGGATGAGGTCGGAGTCCTTGTAAAATGAGACCGTTTTCTCTTTCGACTTTTCCATTGGCCTGTGGATGCGCAACTGATGCAATATCGAGTCGAATCCCTTGCTCTTCGCAAAATTCGAACAGTTCTCCCATGGAAAATTTTCCCCCGTTGTCAATAATGATATTGTGCAGATATCCGAATCGGATGATCACGTCCTCAACGGAATTTTTGGCTATGGCTCCATTGCAATTTGTTATGGGTTTATACTCAATACATTTTGTAAATTTATCCACCATCACTAATAGGTGAGTAAATCCACATTTTGTCGTATAAAACCCCGACTATATCAAGCCCCCAAACCGTAAACAGCCATGTAATCGGGATTGTTCGTAGCTGATTATCCGGAACGTGTGCCAGATGGGCGTATTTCTGACACCATTTGCACGTTCTGACTAGTTTCTCAGCATCTGCCTTAGCTGTGAGCCAAAAAAACTGTGTCGAAAAGCTTTTTCCACTAAGGATCTGGCTGCAGTGTGATGACCACATTCGCCTTCGTGGATTTCTCGAAAGATTCCACTCCTTTCGGAGATACACAACGCTGAAAGACCCCAAAAATACTCCACTTATAGAGTTCACCATTTACTACTGTATAGGCTTTTGCTCGTTGGATGATCTGCCGGCTCAGAACTTTGTCTTCGGGTAATTTTCCGTCTATCAGGAAGTCCAGATAGGGTTGTGTCCAGCTAGGAATTACAGCCAGAACTTCTACCAAAGGTGAGTCGGATTTCGTCGGATATTCCTCATCAACTCCTATGATGGAAGGAACTTTTAAGTGCTCTAAAAAAGCATCATCCGGAAAATATTTCCGTGCAGATCCTATACGTGATACAACATCTGCTTCCTCGTTTTCTGCTCGAGGGATGTGTTAAACCTTAAAACCCTCGAACGATTTGGATAATTCATCCACAACAGCTTTTTATGCTGCTATGTGTTTATTTGCATTACATATATCGGATACTTGCATGGCAACTAAATACGAGTCTTCGTAACACATGAGTCGACTTACGCCAATATTTTTGGCCATACGTATTTCATGCAACAGTGCTTTATACTCGGCAATATTATTGGTTGTCGTGAAGTGTATATGTAGCACATAGAGAATCTTATCTCCTTGGGGTGATTTGATCACCACACCAGCCCCTGAGCCTTCTCGTGCTTTTGATCCGTCAAAGTGAAGTGTATAGAATTCTAAGTATGGAGGACTTGTCTTTTCTGTTGTCTCTGTCCAATTAGCAACAAAGTCGGCAATAATTTGGTATTTTATTTCTATACGTGGCTTGTACGCAATGTCGAAAGCTTCAAGCTCTATTCCCCACTTTCTGACATGTTCTATGGTGTCACGATTATTGATTATATCTCGCAGGGGAGCAGTACCGACCACTGTGATCTTGTGCTCTTGTAAATAATGACGTAGGTTTCTAGCAGCGAAGAACACACCATAGGCTAGTTTTTGGTAATGTGCATACCTTTGCTTTGACTCTGTCAGGACCTCACTTACATAATAAGTTTAACGCTGCACCTTATGTTCATGATTTTCTTCCTCGTGCTCCACTCATGTTACCACACTTCCGACCTTATTTTTCGCTGCAATGTAAAGTAACATAGGCTCTTGTGGCTCTACTGCTGTGAGGATTGGTGGGTTTGGAAGTAAATATTTCAAACTTTGCAGGATGGAGTCGGCTTCCTTGGTCCAGACAAATTGTCGGTT
Source organism: Avena sativa (assembly GCA_916181665.1). Classification (NCBI taxonomy): domain Eukaryota; kingdom Viridiplantae; phylum Streptophyta; class Magnoliopsida; order Poales; family Poaceae; genus Avena; species Avena sativa. The sequence continues at coordinate 175,110,820 of OV702284.1, read as the reverse complement.
TTCTTCAAGAGCTTGTATAATGGTGCGGCTCTTTCTCCGAGTCTGCTGACGAACTGGCTTACTGCTGCGATGCATCCAGTGAGTCGTTGAACGTCCTTCAAGCGAGTCGGCCTAGTAATGTTTAGTATAGCCTTAATTTTTCCCAGTTCACCTCTATGCCCCTTTCAAACACGATGAAACCAAGCAATTTTCTGGCTGATATTTCGAAGAAGCACTTTTTCGGATTTAGCGTCATATTAAACTTCCGTAGGCTAGCAAATGTTTCCTCTAAGTCGGAAATTAGTGTTTCCTTCTTTTTGGACATCACTTCTACGCCATCTATGTTTAGATGGACGTTGCGTTTGATTTGGTCATTGAGACATCATTGCATAGTGCACTGATAAGTTGCTCCTGCGTTCTTTACGCTAAAAGGCATAGTTTTGTAGCAGATGGTTCTAAATGGAGTGACGAAAGATGTCTTGATTTGATCCGATTTTTTCATCGGTATTTGGTGATATCCCGAATATGCGTCGAGAAAACAGAGTAACTCTGATCCTACCGTTGAGTCGATAACTTGATCGATTCTTGGAAAAGGAAACGGATCTTTTGAACAAGCCTTGTTCAAAGAGGTATAATCAACACACATCCTTAATTAAATATTGTCCTTTTTAGGGACGAGTACAGGATTTTCCACCTAATCTGTATGGATGACCTCTGTTATGAATCCTGCTAAATCTAGTCGGGCTAATTTCTTAGCTATAACTTTGCGCTTTTCATCACCATACCGTCGTAGGGACTATTTGATGTGTTTAGCATCAAGGTACGCATTAAGAGAGTGGTCGGAAAGTTCCCTACGTACTCCGGTCATGTTAGAAGGCTGCCATGTTCGTCATCTTTAAGGATCATTTTCCTTATTGGCTTTGAGGAACTCGATGACCGCGCTTTTCTATGCGAGGTCTAAACCTACCCCTATGTTAATCATCTTGAAGGATCATCTTCCTTTAGCAACATCTTCTTCGTATCTTCTAACGCCTTGAACTGCAGACTTGGCTTCAGCACCTCGTTCTTCATTGCAGGCATCTCAGACGGGATGGTGTTTTTCTTGATCTCCTAGTACTCATGGGCGTGTAGCACGGCTTCGGCAAGGCGGCAGATTCGTATTTGCAGTCTTTTGCTTTCTTCGGGTTTCGCCGGATGTTGATGATGCCCTTTGGACCTGGAAGTTTTATCATGTTGTATACGTAGCAGGGGCGGGCCATGAACGCCCAGTAAGCTAGACGCCCGAAGATGTCATGGTAAGCACTTTTGAATGGTACCACATCGAAGGAGAGTGGCTTGGCCCGATAGTTTTATGGAGTCCCGAATGTCATGTCTAGTATGATCTCACCTAGAGAATCCGCCTGTCTTTCTGGTACAATGCCATGAAAAGTCACGCTGCTGTGATTTAACTGGCTTTCGTGGATCTTCATGCAATGGAGCGTTTCGATGTAGACGATGTTGATGCTGCTACCACCGTCCATGAGAATTTTAGAGAACTCATAGCCATCAATAAGAGGATTGAAAATCAAAGGTCACTTTCCCCGACGATGTGTTATCCTTGGGTGATATTTGCGATCAAATGTGATTTTTACATCCGACTAGTCCAAGAATTGGGGGCAGCCAAAACCGTGGCATTGAGCTCACAGAGCACTGCCTTTCTGACCTTAGCCGGCTAAGTTCCAAGGAAGCAGAGATAAATGTATTTCTTTGTAGGGTAATCCTTCTTTCCGTCAGACTTGGGCTGTGCGGTATCTGCTTCTTCCATCTCCGAATCTTCCTTGGGCACCTTGCCTTTCTCGGAATTTTTTTTCCTTTTCGTCGCTTGTCTCTATAGCTAGTGAATTCGTTGTAACAACCCAAGTTTGTAATATATGTAATTAGTACTTAAGCATTGCATGCATGTGTTTAAATAAATAAAGTATAAGCATGTGAGTAAATGTGTGAACAAATACAACTGCAAAACTCTAACTATATGCAAATGGATCCAAATGTGCACCAAATTCAAAGTTTGGTAATATTATGGTATTTACCAAAGTGCCCTTGTATTCTCCTATTTAAAATGGCTTAAAAATCACATAAATAGATCTCTTTATAATAAAAAAAGGTTTTAATAAAGCCAGGGGTTATCTGGAAGATTCAGCCCTTGGATCGCCAGATATATAATGCGGATTGAATTTCTGCTTCGCCAGGGGTTTTTCCGCAAAAGATGTTTTTTCCTCCTCTAGATAGAAGCAGTTGCGTACCGCTACCGCCGTCGACCACCGCACTACGATTCCCGCATGTCCGCCGCTGTATATAGGGGATAAGATCGACGAGATGTGCCCTCTCTTCTCCCTATCCTCTCACTCGCCCTACAGCCCTCCCCTCTCTCTCTCTCTCTCTCTCTCTCTCTCTCTCGCCTCTGCCACGAGATCCCGAACCCTAGCCGCCAAGGCCGCCGGCTAGCCATCGTTGCCGCCCTTCCCAAGTCCTACTGACCTCACCGACCGCTCCGCCTCGACGCTAGCTTCCTCCTGAGCAAAGGAATCGGTCCGCGACGCCCTCAGTCGCCAGCCTTGACCATTTCTTCTTCGATCCCGACAAGCTCCATCATCCTCCTCGTCGTCGCTCTGGTCCTCCTCTCGCCTCCCCAACCGCACCGTTAGCTCCATGGTGAGCCCCTGGAGCTCTAGCACCACCTCTCCTTGACATTTTCTCCGCGTAGCCTCTTCCTCGACGTGTTCCCGAGAGAGCCGCCACCGTCGCTCGCCGTCGTGCGTGCTTCGGTGACCTTTAGATAGCGGCGCTAGGTGCCTTAGATCCCTCTCTCTTGCACGGTTCGAACGCAGCCAACTGCACTTCCTGCATCGCCGGGAACATCGCCAGCGACGACCATCTACCACTCCCGCCGGCGAGTTCGACGTGGAGGCCAAATTGGGCTCCGCGTGGCTGCCGCGTGGGCCGATGTGGCGCCGACGTCAGCACATGGCAACCTTTGCCATAGTGGCAAGCCCAAGTGGCCTAGGTCCCACCCATCAGCGTCCGTGGGAAGATTAGGGTGTGGTAACAAAAGTATTTAACCGTGTCGATGACGTCAGCCTGACGTCATAAGTTCTGTAATATTTTCAGAAATGATTTAAAAATGGCAGAAATTGATATAAACTTGTAAAATTCATAACTAATTCATATTTAATCGAGAAAATAAGAATAATATATGAAAATGTTCAGAAAAATGATATCTACCTATTTAAGCTATCATCATACATTGTCAAGCAACTCCAAACCCTAGTATATCTAAAGGACCAGCGGACCCCTTAAGTACATGTGGGTTCGATGGTGTGCCTTCGCCAGGGCATTCCGAACCCTCTTAAATCGATGTTGTACCTAGGGTTAATGTATAGTATTTAATATGACATGTCATACATATTGATTTCACATTGCATTATGCTATGTCTTGATTATCTCCTTTCTTTCCGGTATTGGTTCTTTGCGATAGGATCCGAACCTGAGGCCAAAGTCAACAACAACAAAGATCCATATCTGTCTACTAAAGGACAAGGAAAGCATAGCCTCTAATTTTGAACCTATGTTTTACAAATTATTTACTCTCTCGCTATGCATGCGATTCCAATGTGGTCTTTTATCAGTAGCTAGACTTACCTATCTGCTGCATAGTTTCCCTTTTGTAGCCTTATACTCTTGATCCACTAGTCCTAGCGAACCTAGGTTTATGATGTGAGCGTTGATAGAGCTTATACGACCGACAACTTAGTCATGCTTAGTAGTAACGTTTAATCCATCCTGATGATGAATTGGAGATGCCAAGAAATCTAGTAAGGTAGGAGATGAAGATATCATCGAAGGAGACATTTGAACATGATAAGGCTTGTATGGGAGGCCACGTTGGGTGTCATATTTGTAGTCCCATGCTCACCACCACAAGGAACCAAGTTCTTGCCTTTGGAAGCAAGACGAGGGTACAACCACATGGGGCATGGAAAACCCCACGAGCAACTAACTTGCCGAGTAGATGCCATGATTCACATAGTTCGGACTTTCCATTTGGCACATGCATTGAAAATATTTTCGAAATAGGAGGTGCATCATAATAGCTAGGGAAGAGTAGACCGGGTTGCTTGGGGTAGATAGCACCCCTGGTAAACAAACCTCGCCTCACATCTCTTAGGACCGGCTCCGGGACTTGACCCGTTATGGTGGAACCATCCCTAGGGCGTGACTCAAGGTCTTGGCAAAAGCAAGGTAAAAGTCATGATCAACAACCCTCTGCCAGCCTTCCAAGGAAGATGGCTAATAATATTTGGCATTAAGAGTCATTTGGTACGTGTGGGTAAATTTGTACACCCCTGCAGGGTTAAATCTTTTTGAAAAGCCGTGTTCACAATTATGAATGCTTGGTGGCCGAATTCTAAGATCATAGGTAACCTTAACTACTATAAAACTTGTTGATCCAGGAGTGCTTAAGGATGCTTCCTCGGGGTTCATGGGGGTGATCCTAGATAGGAGGTTCAGATAAAGCTAGTGGTTTTTGAGATAAGATGTTGAAGATGAAGAAGTTGTTATCTTACCCCTTTTCGAAATATTCTAAGTAGACGAGCCTTTTCTCTCTCTTGTTTAAAAATAAAGATCGCTTTATGCAAAATTAAATCCATAGAAATCCTTTCCGACTAGAGCATGTAGATACTAGGTTATCTATGTCTTGCGAAGTACATGCTCGTACTCAGCCTTGCGCCATTGTTGTTTTTCTACAGATGATATAGTTGTGACAGAAGGTGGTTTCTACGTTGACATCGACAAGTAGTTCGGGGTCCCAGGTAGCAGCCTGAGTACCATGGGATGGATGTCGCTTGTGTTTATGGCCACTTAGGCCCTTTGCTAAGTTTGTTTTGTAGAACAACATAATTTTCTTTCATTGTTTGATGTAATGATGGGTCTATGACCTCTAGTTTGTATTAACTCTGATATCGTAATCTGCTAAGAGTTTAAACTTATGCTGTTTAATCCCTGTGTTCTGTAATGTTACCGAATCTTATATTCTGATCTTTCGAGATAGGAGTTGAGCTTACCCCAGATGGTTACCTGAGGTTTGTTTATCCCTAATCCCAGGGGTGTTACATGTTTTGGTATTAGAGCAGGACTGCCTATAGGAAACCCTTTTATTGGTCGATGTTGAGTCTAGAAGTTGAGAAAACTATTTGAAAGTTGAAAATTACTTGCAAAAACTCTTACTATGATTTTTTTATTCCTTCTCTGGTGTGATTATATTGCTGGAGTTTCCTTATCCTGTTTGGTCTAAAAGGGTTTTCATTTCTTACCTTTTTATTTCAAACTTTTAGGACCGTGGTTTTGGGGTTGTTTTTCTTAAGTACTCTATACCTGGTTTCTATTCCCAGAGTTCTAAGGTACCTCAGTTCTTCTGGTGTGTAACATCTTAGCATGCCATTGTCATGGTTTGTAAGTCCGCTGGTTAGTGTATACATTAGTATGCTTTGAGACTACCATGCTTGATAAGATGATATGCTTTACATCAAGTAATCTTTGTACTTCTTTCCATCATGTTCCTTTGTACCCTTGTCTAACTCGTTTTGTTCTTCCAGGATGGGTGACACTTCTCGTGCTCATACTCGTGCTCATGCCCAGGGTGCGGCAAATGAGGGTGAATCTTCTAACCTTCCTCCACCACCATCCATGGTTCAACTCATGGCCATATATGAAACCAACCGTGCTGACAACATGAGTCTCCTTGAAAGGATTGAGCGCAACACTTCTCAACGCCAGAACAATCAAGTTGGAATCAAGGACTTCATACGTCTCACTCCGCCAATCTACAACTACTCCACTAAGCCACTTGATGTGGATTATTGGCTTAGCACCATCGATCACAAACTTTAAATTGGTCATGTTGCTCAAGCTGATTGGGTGACTTGTGCTGCATATCACCTGGAGGGAGAAGCTGGCTCCTGGTGGGAAAATTTCTTGGCAATGCAAGCTTCTCAACATGTTGTTACATGGCAAGTGTTCACCGAAGCCTTCCGAGCCTATCATATTCCAGAGGGTCTGATGGAAAGAGGGAGGAATTCCTCAAGCTGAAGAAGGGCACTGGTTCTATTTTTGTTTACCAACGTAACTTGAATCATCTTGACTGCTATGCTACTGAAGAGGTCTCCACTGATTCAAAGAAGAAAGCTTTGTTCCGCAAGGGACTAGATCCTGAGGTTCGCCATGATATCCACCTCATGGACTTTGATAACTTCCAAGATCTTGTCAATAAGGCTATGAAGGCCGAGAGTGTAAAGGTGGAGTATGAGGAAACCTGTAAGCGTCCTCAGGAGGGGTACACAAAGGTTGGTTCAAGCAATAATAAGCGTCGTGTCTTCGTGCCTTACAGTGCGGTGCCACGTGCTCCCTACACCCCAAAATATTCTAGTTATGCTCCTCGTCCGAATGCTACACCAAACAATGCTGGTGGATCAAACTATCCTACTTATGGTACTGCCTCAGGTCTTATCTGCTTCAACTGTCACCAGCCTGGCCACTTTGCAAGAGATTGTCCTCAAAAGAGTGCTGCTGAGAGAGCACCACCACCAAAGAAGAATGATAAATCTCAAGGTGCTGGAAGAGGTCATCTGAACCATATCTCTACTGAGGAGGCTCAGGAAGATCCAAGCATCATTATGGGTATGCTTTGTATCATTCAAATTCTAGCTAAAGTTTTGTTTGATTCTAGAGCATCGTATTCATTTCTGTCATAAGATTTTGCTCAATTGCATGTGATAAGTTTTGAGGGGTTATCTGTTCCTCTGCTAGTTCAGTCTGCTGGTTCTAGATGGTGCTCCACCATGGTTTGTCATGGGAATCTAATTGAAGTTGCATATCAGCTTTTCCCTACTTCTATTATTGCTCTGAAGGTAACCGACATTGACATCATTTTGGGTATGGACTGATTGACTCACTATCAAGCGGTCATCGACTGTACAACCAAGTCTGTGACTCTGACTAGTCCTACTGGCATAACAGTCAAGTATTGGGCCATAGGGTCACTATATCCTTCAGTTGTTTCTATTCCTCGATCGGAGTTGTATGATATTTAAGTTCTACCTCTGTTATGCATTCAAGACATTTCTGTGGTATATGAATTCCCGGATGTCTTTCCTGAAGAGTTTCTTGGCATGTCACCTGATCGAAGTGTGGAGTTTGTCATAGAGTTAGTTCCTAGAACTGATCCTGTTTCTAAGAGACCATATCGTATGCCTCCTTATGAGCTTTTGGAGTTGAAGAATCAACTAGAGGAGTTAGAGGTAAAAGAATACATTTAGCCCAGCACATCTTCTTGGGGATGTCCTACCATCTTTGTCAAGAAGGGGGATACCAACATACCGCGTTTCGTTGTGGATTATCGCCCACTTAATGTTGTGACTATCAAGAACAAGTATCCTCTCCCTAGGATCAACGATATTTTTGATCAACTGAGTAGTGCCATCGTATTTTACAAATTGGATTTGAGGTCAGGGTATCACCAGATAAAGATTCGAAAGGAAGATATTCCAAAGACTACTTTCACCACTCGTTATGGTCTTTACAAGTACATCATCATGTCCTTTGGTCTAACCAATGCTCCAACCACTTTTATGCGGCTTATGAACTATGTCTTCATGGAGTATCTTGATAAGTTCGTTGTGATCTACATAGATGATATTCTGGGTTTATTCCAAGACTGAAGAAGAACATGCTGGAAATCTGCGTTTGGTGCTAACAAAACTTTGAGAGCATCATCTCTATGCCAAGTTTTCCAAATGTGAGTTTTGGTTACAAGAGCTCATATTCCTTGGTCATGTTGTTTCTGCCAAAGGGGTTGCTGTTATCCCAGATAAGGTTCGAACCATCCTCGACTGGGAGTTTCCCCAGTCCATTAAGGATGTCCGAAGTTTTGCAGAATAGCTGGTTATTACCGTCGGTTCATCGATAACTTCTCCAAGATTGCAAAGCCAATGACTGATATTCTTAAGAAAGATAAGAAGTTTGAATGGTCTGAAAAGGCTGAAGAGAACTTCCAGATTTTGAAAACCAAGCTAACAACTGCTCTGGTACTAGTTCTTCTAGACACCAGCAAAGACTTCGTCATCTTTTGTGATGCTTCTCACCAAGGTCTCGGATGTGTGTTGATGCGAGATGGTCATGTGGTGTCTTATGCCTCCCGATAGTTAAAACCACATGAGAACAACTACCCAACTCATGATCTCGAGCTTGCAGATGTTGTTCATGCTCTTAAGCAATGACGACATTACCTTCTTGGTAGTCGTTGTGAGTTATATTCGGATAATCAGAGTCCGAAGTATCTTTTCACACAACCCGATCTGAATCTCAGGCAAAGAAGATGGTTGGAACTCATCAAGGACTATGATTTGGGTCTCAACTATCAACCTGGCAAAATAAATGTCGTTGCTGATGTGCTAAGACGTAAGTATTATTGCAAAATATGATGATCAAACATGCTCAACCTTCTCTTCATGAGTAATTTGCTCGATTGAACCTTGAAGTAGTTCCTCATGGATTCCTTTCTACTCATGAAGTGAAGTCTTCTATAGAGGATGAAGTGAAGCTTGCTCAGAAGAATGATCCTGAAGTTGCTGAGATCAAGGAGAGCATTGCTAGCGGAGTTGCTAAATTTTTCTCTGTCAATGATCAAGGTATTGTCTACTTTGGTAATCTTCTGGTAGTTCCAAAGAGAACAATGTTGAGGGATTTAATTCTTCAAGAGGCTCATGAATCACCTCTTTATATCCACCCTCGAGGTACTAACATGTATCAGGATCTTTGTCAAAGATTCTGGTGGTCTGGTATGAAGAAATATATCGCTCGTTATGTTGCCGAATGTGACGTTTGTCATCGCGTCAAGGATGAACACTAAAGTCTAGCTGGTCTCTGGCAACCACATCGAATTCCTGAATGGAAATGGGATGAAGTTGGTATGGATTTCATTATTGGTCTTCCTAAGACTCAAAAGGGAAATGATGCCATATGGGTAATCATTGATTACTTGTCCAAGGTTGCTCCCTTTCTACCTATTCATGAGAGTATTACTGCTAGTCAATTGGAAGATTTATACATCTCTCAAATAGTTTTCCTTCATGGAAATCTTCTTTGATTGTGGGAGTTTGTTTACCTCAGGGTTCTGGACAAGTTTCAAACAAGCTATGAGAACCCATCTTTCCTTCAGTACAGCTTATCATCCTAGCAGCGGTGGTCAGACCGAAAGGGTGAATCAAATCCTTGAAGAAATGCTCAGAGCGTGTGTCATATCTTTTGGAAAGAACTAGGAGAAATGCCTTCATTTTGTTGAATTCTCCTACAACAACATTTATTAGTCCAGTATAGACATGGCACCATTTCAGTTCTTATATGGAAGAACCTGTCGTACTCCTTTTAACTGGTCAGAAACAAGCAAAATAAAGTTCTTTGGACCAGATATGATCCAGGACGTAGAAGATCAAGTTATTATTATTCGAGATTGTTTGAAAATTGCTTAGTCTCGCTAGAAAATCTATCATGATCATCACCATCAAGATGTTGAATATGAAGTTGGTGATCAAACTTTTCTTAGAGTCAATCCTTTAAAGGGTGTCCATCGTTTTGGCATTAAAGGCAAACTGGCTCCTCGCTATGTTGGTGCTTTTCGTGTCCTTCCTAGGAAAGGTAAATTCACATAAGAATTGGACCTGCCTGCAAATTTCCCCGAGGTGCATGATGTCTTTCATGTGTCTCAACTCAAGCGTTTCTTCAAAGACCCTATTCGTGGTGTTGATCACCAAACTCTTGACCTTCAAAAGGATATGACATATCGTGAGTATCCTGTTCGTATTCTTGATGAAACCGAACGCAAGGCTCGTCGTCAAAACATCAAGTTCCTAAAAGTTTAGTGGTCTCATCACTCTAAGGATGAAGCAACCTGGGAACGAGAAGATCGTCTTTGATGTGAGTACCCTGCCTTCTTTTCTAAAACTTAGGAATCTCGGGACGAGATTCTTGTAAGGGGGGTAGAGCTGTAACAACCGAAGTTTGTAATATATGTAATTATTACTTAAGAATTGCATGGATGTGTTTAAATCAATAAAGTATATGCATGTGAGTAAATGTGTGAACAAATACAACTGCAAAACCCTAACTATATGCAAATGGATCCAAATGTGCACCAAATTCAAAGATTCGTAATATTATGGTATTTACCAAAGTGCCTTTGTCTTTTCTCTATTTAAAATGGCTTAAAAATCACTTAAATAGAGATATTTATAATTAAAACAAAGGTTTTAATAAAGCCTAGGGGATTCTCTGCAAGATTTAGCCCCTGGATCGCCAGATCTGTACCGCGGGTTGAATTTCTGCTTCACCAGGGGGTTTTCTAGCTAGAAGCAGCTACGTGCCGCCGCCGCCGTCGACCGCCGCGCTGCGATTCCCGCCCATCCGCTGTTGTGGATAGGGGATAAGACCGACGAGACGTGCCCTTCCTTATCCCTATCCTCTCAGTCGCCCCAGAGCCCTCTCTCTCTCTCTCTCTCTCTCTCTCTCTCTCTCTCTCTCTCCTGTGTCGCGAGATCCCGAACCCTAGCCGCCATGGCCGCCGGCTAGCCATCGTTGCTGCTCTCCCCGAGCCCTACTGACACACCGGCCACTCTTCCTCGACGCTAGCTTCCTCCTCACCGAAGGAATCATGCCGGGACACCGTCAATTGTAGCACCCCCAGGGATTAGTGTTAAACTATCCTCAGATCTCGATCTAAGATAAGTTCAACTCCAAACACGGGAGATCACAGTATGATTCGGTAACATTACAGAACATAGGGATTCAACAACATAGGTTTAAACTCTTAACAGATTAAGATATTAGAGTTATTACAAACCAGAGGTCATAGACCCAACATTACATCACACAGCGAAAGCAAGTTATGTTGTTCTACACAACAACTTAGTAAAAGGCCTAAGAGGCCATAAACAGAAGCGAAGTCCATCCCATAGTCCTCAGGCTGCTACCTGGGACCCCCAACTACTCGTCGATGTCAACGTAGAAGCCACCTTCAGTTGCAACTAGATCATCTGTAGAAAAACAACAATGGCGCAAGGCTGAGTACGAGAATGTACTCAACAAGACTTAGATAGCCTAGTATCTGCATGCTCTGGCTAGAAAGGCTTTCTCTGGATTTACTTTTGCGAAAAACAATCTTTATTTGTAAACAAGAGAGAGAAGAGGCTCGTCTACTCAGGATCTTTTAAAAGTGATAAGATAGCGACTTCTTCATCTTGTTCATCACATCTTGATAACCACCAGCTTCATCAGAACCTCCTATCTAGGATCACCCCCTCGACCTAGAGGAAGCATCCTTAAGCACACGTGGATCAACAAGTTTTATAATGGTTAAAGTTATCTATGATCTTAGAATATGGTCACCAAGCGTTCATAACCGTGAACACGGCTTTTCGAAAAGATTAATACCCTGCAAGGGTGTACAACTTTACCCACACACACCAACCGACTCTTAATGCCAAATATTATTAGCCCTCTTCCTTGGAAGGACGGCAGAGGGTGGTTGACCACGACCTTTACCTTGCTTTCGCCGAGACCATGAGTCACGCAATAAGTATGGTTCCGCCGTAACGGGTCAAATCCCGAAGCCGGTACTTAAAGATGTGAGGTGAGATTGGTTTACCAGGGGCTCCATCCACCCCAAGCAACCACAACCACGCTTTCCTACCTGTTATGATGCACCTCCTTCACCACCTCTTTCGAAAACGTTTTCAATGCGTATGCCAAATGGAAAGCCCAAACTATGTGACTCATGGAATCTACTAGGCAAGTTAGTTGCTCGTGGGGTTTTCCAGGCCCCGTGTGGTTGTACGCTCGTCTCGGTTCCAAAGGCACGAACTCAGTTCCTAGTGGTGGCGAGGATGGGAATACAAATACCACACCCAATGTGGCCTCCAATACAAGCCTTAGCATATTTAGTTAAACTCCTTCGAGGATGTCACCATCTCCTTCCTTTCTAGATTCTCTGGCATCTCTAATTAATCATTCGGATAGACCAGACATTGTTACTATGCATGGCTAAGATATCGATCTCAGAAGCTCTAGCAACGCTCAGATGCTAGACCTAGGTATGCTAGGAGCAGTGGATCAGGAGTATAAGGCTACAATGGGGAAACTATGCAGCAGATAGGTAACACTAACTACTAACAAAAGACCACATTGGAATCGTGTGCATCATAGCGAGAAAGTAATATACTTTATAAAACATAGGTTCATAAAAAGAGGCTAAGATTGCCTTGTCCATCAGTAGACAGGTATGGATCTTCGGTGTTTTTGACTTCAGCCTCGGGCTCGCATCCTATCGTGAAGAACCAATACCGGAAAGAAAGGCGACAATCAAGACATGGCATCGATGCAATGCTCAAGCATGGATGATGATATGACAAGTTAAATTGCATTGAAACGAAACCCTAAGGCATGCTTGACAACTTAAACGGGGTTCCGAGGATTGAAAACCCTAACTCGGGGAACTCCGGAAACACATGAGAGGGGTTGATTTTGTTCTCTAATTAAACTTGTCATTAAAGTTGTTGATCAATGTATGATTATAGCTTAAATAGGTACTTCTTATTTTTCTGAACATTTTGATATATTATACATATTTTTTCGACTTATAAATAATAAGTTATGAATTTTACAAGTTTTACTCAAATTTTGGAATTATTAAAATCATTTCTGAAATTATTAAAAATCCAGAGATTGTTTTTTACACCGAGGCAGAAGCTACCCATAGCAGCTGACAGGGGGTACCGAGGCCACCTTAGCTGCCACGCGGCAGTCAATGGTCAGCACGGGGTCTGGGTCATTTTTCAGAGGGCAAAACCTAGCCAGAGAGGCTGACCTTTGGCCCAGAGGACACATAGGCACCACGTGGACTCCACACAGGAACCACGCCGTGGCCACGTAGGCTCGACGGCGGTGGCTGCTCAGTTGCGTGCGGTTACGGCGACTAAGGGCTCACGGGACAGCGGGGTTACGCGGGTTCGCTACAGCACGGCCAGGGAAACAAAAACAGGGCGGCGCCGCTGTTCCTTGGTCACCGGAACGGCGAGCCCGATGGTGCACGGCGGCGGAGCTTGCGGATCAACGATGAGCGACGTCTACAACGTGCGAGAGAGGCAAAGGATAGGTCCAGAGGGACCGGTGACTCACCCTGAGCATGATGGAGTGATCGAGAAGTCACGGGGAGGCCAGAATCGATGGCAAGAAGTGGTGGCCAGCGTCGGGACGAGGGTACGATTGCGGCGCCTGGGACCTCGTCTTCTTGCGCTGGCTGGGGCAATCGATGGAGACGAGCGAGGCGGTGACAGGAGCATGCTCGACGGAGCTCGGGGCGACCGGAGTTAGCTGGGAGTTGGTGGGGTCCGAGAGCTAGGGTTCGGTTAGAGGAGAAAATTGGGGAAGAGGGATATGATAGGGTTCATCCGGCGGCGTCAGGGGGTCTTATAGGCGTCGCCAGCATCGGTAGCACGAATCTCCTCACAGCGGTCATCGCGGCGAAGCAGGGACGGCCGTGCCGGCGACAGCGAGTAGCTTCCGCGGCGGCGTCCTTCTGGCGAGGAAGAAGAAAGGTGAGAATGGGCGAAGGGGTACTGGGCTGGCTCCTGGGCCCTGGGTGGGCTGAAGCTGGGCCGCGGAGAAGTTCCAGGAAGGAGGAGGGGAGTGGGCTGCGGCCTGGTTCTCTCTCTTGTCTATTTTTTTCTAGAAATCCTTTTCTTTTTTTGATTTTGCTTCCTCTTTTCTAATTCACTTTCAAATCTGTTTTTGAATTTTTCAAAATTACCAGAGAGTGTATAAAACATCTAAAATATTGCAGATCCCTTGAATTCAATTTGGGCACCATAATTTTGACACTTTTCAAATTCAAACCACTTTGAATGGATTTCAAAAAGAGGGGGAAGGACTAGGGTTTAGGGTTTTGTAAGTGTATTCTTAAACCTCACACTTGATCACATGCAAATTTTTTATTGATTTAAACAGATGCATGCAATGCTTAAATACTAATTACATATGTTACAAACTTGGGCTGTTACATCAATCTCCCACCTCGACCGTCTCTTCTTCGACACCGACGAGCTCCGTCGTCCTCCTCATCGTTGCTCCTATCCTCCTCTCGCCTCCCCAACTGCACCGTTAGCTCCACGGTGATCCCCTGGAGCTCTAGAACCCCCTCTCCTTGCCGTTTGCTCCACGTAGCTGCTTCCACGATGTGTGCCCGAGAGCTCCACCACCGCCTCTCACCGTCGCGCGTGCTCCCGCAACCTTTATATAGCGGCGCTAGGTGCCTTAGGTCCCTCTCACTCGCGCGGTGGGAGCACAGCCAACTGTGCTTCCTGGAACCACCGAGAACTTTGTTGGTGACGACCATCTGCCGCTCCCGCTGGCGAGTCCAACATGGAGGCCGATGTGGGCTCTACGTGGCTGTCGTGTGGGCCGTGATATCCCACAAGTATAAGGGATCATGTGTAGCTTTTTCGATAAGTAATAGTGTCGAACCCAACGAGGAGCTAAAGGTAGGATAAAATGGTCTCTCAAGTTCTATCAACCGTTGATACAACTCTACGTACACTAAATGTTTGCATTATCTAGGAAATAAAACTAGAGCAACAATATGGGTATGAGATATAGATTTGCAAGATAATAAATACAAGAAAGTAATTGTTAGTGATGCACAAATAAAATAAACTAAGTAACCATAAACTAACAGAACCATGAGTGTGCAAAAGTGGTGTTAATTGTGGTGGCTTTGTCTAATACGTCGTAAATGTATCTATAATTTTTTATGCTCCATGCTTGTTTTGTATCAACTTTGCTTTGCTTTGCTTTGTCTACACTTTGCGGTATTTTTATACATTTTCTAGGACTAACCTATTGACAAGATGCCATAGTGCCAGTTGCATGTTTTCTACCGTTTTTGGTTCTAGAAAAGCCAGAAAATAAATATTCTCGGAATTGGACGGGACAAAAGCCAAAGTCCCTATTTTTTCGGAACAAACACGGAGCCAGAAGGATAGACGAATGGGGTTCAGGAGGTGGCCACACCCTAGGGTGGCACGGGTCCCCCTGGCCATGCCAGCCCTAGGTGTGGGCCCCTCGAGACTCCACTGACCTTGCCCTTTCGCCTACTTATGTGTCTCCTCGAGACGTAAACCATAACGGGGGCAGAAATCCACGAAAAGGTCCTCAGTGCCGCCGCCACCGAAGGGGAGATTCGGGGGACAGAACGTCTCTGTTCTGGCACCCTGCAGGGATGGGGAAGTGCCCCCGAAGCCATCTCCATCGATCTCCACCACCATCTCTGACGTCGTTACTAATTCCCATGATAAGGAGGGAGTAGTTCTTCCTCAAGGCTAAGGGCTCTACTGGTAGCTATGTGTTCATCTCTCTCTCTCTCTCTCTCTATGCATGATCATATTGTGATCATGAGCTTTGTAATCAAGTAGATCTACTCTGCTACTCAAGTGCTTTAATAGATCTCTGCCTCTCCCCATGTGTGTGAAAGTGACAACATGCATACCATGGTGGAACTTAGGCTAGAGTTTACATAAATACTCAAGCGCTTCAATATATCTCTGCTCTCCCCACGTGTGTGAAAGTGATAACATGCACGTCGTGGTGGCACTTAGGCTAGAGTTTATAAATACTTATCATGATTATATTTTGAGTTGGTTGTCTCTATGAAATTGTGGTGTTTGTTGGAACCATCTAGCACTCAAGGTGACAGTGTGGGTGTAACATCCCTAAAATCATGGTTCAAACTTATGCATATCATCCATGCATCCATGATCATATGAATTTCACTTCAAACAAATCATTTCAAAACAGAAGCTTTCATGCTTATTATTTCATGTAAGTTTTCTCTAGCCTTAGTGCTATCTTCCAATGAGAAGAATACTTGTTTTGATTCAGTAAAGTTTGATAATTCAAACTTAGGCACCACCAAAAGTTTGAACCAAATTTCAAAACAAAATGAGTGAATAAACCAATATTATGCCTATTTGAATATATATCATAAAGGCTTGGTTTTATTTTATTTTCATTTGACCAAGTGTTTTGATTAAGAAGTGGTGTTTGACACACATTTGAGTGCAAGGTTTGCAGTATAAAAACCTAGAGAAGATTTGAATTCGAACTCTTTTGATTTGGATTTGAAAATCATTTCAGAAAATCAAAACAGAAAAAGAAAAGAAGAAAAGAAATAGAAAAAGGCCAGCACTACCTATCTGGCCCAACTGCTAATCCAGCCCACTAAGCCCACTCGGGGTCTCCCTCTCTCTTGCTCACCTGCAAACACACCCCCCAGGTCACTGACTACACGACCCCACCCCCTCGCTGATTAACTCGCTGACGAGTGGACCCTACGACCACGTCGCCTTCGTCGTCAATCACGCGCGGCTGCGACGCTCGCTCCGCCGTTACCTCGCCACTGTTACTGCGCGCTTAATTGCCATTGATACGCCACGTGATCCTCGCCCCCGCTTTGGCTATAAGACCCCTCTGCACCGCGGCCATTTCCCCTCACCTAGCGCCACCTCTACGCCCCCAGGCTGCCCTCAATTGCCTTTGCGCCGCCGTAGACAGACGCACTCCGGCGACGAATCTCGGTAAGCACAGACCGCCCCTTTGCCTCTAGTTCAAACCACTGTGACCAGCATGATCTTGCGCATCCGCTAATTCCCTCCGTTTGCTTTCTCATGACCCAGAGCGACGTCCTCGTTCTCACCCGCGAGCACCTGAGCCGCCGCTCGACTCCGACGTGTGATTAAGGTAAGATGAGACCGCCCCTTGCCTCCCCTTTGGTACTGTCTTGTTCGCCAGGCCCTTGCGCATCTCCTAAACCCTCTGACTTGTGCTAGGATGATGTAGAGCCTCGGCAACGTCTTCGACAGCAAGCAACAGACGCTGCCCGCAACTCCGACGAGCTCCAGCGACCGTGTCCGTGCGCCCCTTGCCAAGTCGTCGCCAGGTTGATCATCACTGCTTCGTCGCGATCCTGGTAAGCATCTCCAACGACCCTAGGGCCACCTCTAGCGCCGCGCCGCCGTAGGCAGAGCTCGCCGCCGCCAGTAGCCACCGCTAGCGCCGCCCTGCTTTGGTCGTTTGATCCAGAGCCATTGGATCTAGACCCAGCGTGCGAGATTAGATCACTTAAACGAACCGTTACGAGTAGATCTGGGCCGTGCTGGTTAAGTAGATCCAACAGCTAACAGACGCGATCCTGAGCGAAGCGGTACCAGCCAATCAGGTTAAGACGCATGGCAGCTGTTTAGATTTAAAAACAGGATTTGAATCTATTAGAAGTTTGAATTTGTTTAGGCTATAACTTTTGATCCCCACGTTAGAATATGACAAATTTTATATCGTTGGAATCAGGAGAGCAAGCTCTTTCTAATTATGCAATGTGTTTAATGTTTTTCTTCTGTTAAAATGGTTTTATTTGCAGAAACTTGTGTAGGGCTAATTTGAGTATATGAATTGTTTAAGAAATGTTTTAGGCTTTAAATAATTGTTGTTTGGCAAGTTTTTAACTTGTTTATGAACCAGTACTGTACACTTGCTTTGTAGAGTTTTTAAAATCATCACATATCATATTGCATGCATTCATATATTTTTGTTTGTATATGTTTTGTATGTGATTTGTGGATATGATTCTTTGTGTAGATTTTGGTGCTAGTGATTGTGATTGTGAGGAGTGTAGCTACTCTCCAAACTACCAAGGCAAGTGGTACTTCATGAATATTTTTATCCCTATGTTTTCTACTAAGCATTAGAAATATTTTGTTAGTCTTGCATGCTATATTTTGCTTATATGCCATGTTGGGAAATCCTAGTAGTTGTAGAATTGCTAGGAAATTTCTAAGTTAAGATACTTATCTATGCCATGCTTAGCCTAGCTAGTAGCAACCAAGGGTTGGTGAAATATACATGCTATGATGAAAATATTTCTAAGTTTTGGACTTGTGTTTTGCCTAATAAAACAACTAAGTAAATGAAACACCTGGGTGGAATGGAAGGAATGGTTTGTGTTGAGTGGTTACACAAGGCCAGCGGACTGGTGAACCTTGTGTATCTCACTTGTGGAAAGCCACCCAGGAACAAAGAGATTTTAGAGGCCAAGTGTTGAGAAGCTTCTAGTGCAGCCACTTGGCAATATGGGCTCTGCCTGGATCATAGGTTTCTAGAACTTAGCCATTTGGACAGTTGGTGGTAGTGGGATGATAGGTTGGAACGCGTCCATTTGGTCTAAGGGAAGGCTTCTGAAAGGTCCTGTCTTGGTGAAAATCAAGTCTGGTGGGGAAAGTGCACAACCTCTGCAGATGGAAAAAATCTAAGTACTTAGCCATGTCCCTGGAAAAGGACAACTTGAGCATCAAGACATGGAAGCTATCAAGAATCTCCTCATCCCAATTTCTAAGTAAAAAAAACTTGTGGGTGAACAAGGGTGAAGGACCTCAATGTCTATTGGTGGTTCCTTGGGAAAAGTTTTGACAAAGAAAAACTTAGTGATTTCAACTAATAGGCAAAACCTATTTTGAGCAAAGCAAGCCAAGCTACACTTAGCCAAATTGCATATAGTATCTAGTCCACCTAAATTATACTAAGGTATTACTTGCCAATACTATTCCAATGTATTGACCCACTGTGGCTGTAACTTGTGATGTTGCAGGTTACTCTGATGAGGATTAGGAGTCATGAGTCTACACTCAACATGTTTGCCTGTGGCACATGAAGATGAAGACTTTTAATTATTTAATTATTCAAACTCTTGTACTAGGCCTGTGGCCTTGGAGTTGTAAAGACTATGTTTGTCTCTGGAATGACTGTAATAATGACCTTTGTATCTGTGTACTTCATCTTAAACTGTGGATGCTAGCATTTATCCAGGGACTAGCATTGCAATCACAGGGATCCTTTTCCTTTATAAAGGAGGGATCTTACAGTGGGGTTATCTAGATGGGGAAGGCGGACTTTGAGGTGTGCTTTTGTAGCCCTACCATGGATTAGAGTGTCCAACCGGAGAGTATTTCAGGGTAGCATCATGAAGAGAATATATTTATTGAGAGTGTTCACTAGTGAAAGTATGATCCCTAGGCCTTGTTTCTAATCATTGAAACACCGTTTGCAACTAGATCTGTTATATGTTTGCTTGCTTCCATCTTTTTGCGTTTAGTCTTTTCCTCCCCGTCATAAAGCTCTTTTCTTGCACCGTTACCACTTATAATCATCCATACCACTTGTATTTAACTATCTCTTTGCTGAACTAGTGCACGTATACACCTGGCAAGTGTATTGGGTGTGTTGGGGACACAAGAGACTTCTTGTATCTTGATTGCAGGGTTGCTTGAGAGGGATACCTTTGACCACTTACTCCCTGAGTTCGATAAACCTTGGGTAATCCACTTAAGGGAAACTTGCTGATGTTCTACAAACCTCTACACTTGGAGTCCCAACAACTGTCTACAAGAATAGAAGTGCATAGAGATCAAGATCTTTTCTGGCGCCGTTGCCGGGGAGGTAAGGTAAAAGGTACTCACATCCTCCGGAGTGAGTGCTCGAAGTTATTTCCTTTAGATTCTGCAATTTTGTCTTTTTGTTTCTTGTTTTCACTAGTTAGGCTTAATGGAAAACAACAACAAAATTAGAGAGCTTTCTAGTATTTACCTTGAGTTAGGATATGAAGTGTTTGAAGAGAAAATTAAAAAACCTATGGAGATTTATTTGCATGCTAATAGAAATGTTATTAGTATGAATTATTTGAACACCATTATTGCTAATGCTATGGAAACGTCTAAGCTTGGGGAAGCTAGTTTTTATGAAAATGATCTTTTTAGTTCCCCAGCTTTGGAAGATAGCTATTCTATTGCTTATGATGATACCAAACCTCCAATATATGATGATTATAATGATGAATATGATATTTTCAGTACACCTACTATTGAGGAGAAAATTAATTATGATTATAATATGCCTCCTATATTTGATGATTACGGTAATAATGATAGCTATTTTGTTGAATTTGCTCCCACTATAATTAATAAGAATGACTATCCTTGTGTGGAGAGTAATAATTATTTTATGCATGTGGCTCATGATAAGAATGTTTTATATGATAGTTATATTGTTAATTTTATTCATGATGTTACTGAAAGTTATTATGAGAGAGGGAAATATGGTTTTATGCATCTCAATAATATTAAGTTTCCCCTCTCTATGTTGAAAGTCTTGAAGTTGCACTTGTTTTGCTTTCCTATGCTTGTTGCTTTGTACTTTCATGACTTGTTTGTTTACAAGATTCCTATGCATAGGAAGTGGGTTATACTTAAATGTGTTTTGAATTTGCTTCTTGATGCTCTCTTTTACTTCAATTCATATTTCTTATGTGAGCATCTTCTCAAACTATCAAGCCTAACTTAAAGGCGTTAAAAAAGTACTTATTGGGAGATAACCCAAAATTTGTAGTTGAGTCTTGGAAGTTATTATCTCTGTAATAACCTCTCCTTATCCTTTTTGTTTGATTTTTGTGCCAAGAATAACCTCTAGTGAGAGAGAAGTAAGATTTGGGGAAGTTGCTATCCTAAAACAGATTTTTTTTGCTTCACTGTAAAAATTCGTGAAAAACCTTTGTATGTCGGATTGAGCTGTAATTTTTTGAATAAATCCCCCAGGTTGTTATATAACTTTAGTTAGTTCAACACATTTTGATTTGAGAAACAGAAGGTCTTCGAAAAAATCGATTTTCACCTGCTCGTCTATTTTGACAGATTTCTGCCATTGTTTGCATTTGCCTCTTTATTGATTTCTTTTTGAGTTCTCTTTGGTAAATTGAGCTTTTTGAAGGAATTTCTACAGTATCTTGTGTTTTATGAAAGTTTTTCTGTTTTAAAACTAAACCCAAAGGTTTAATATCTTTTGAATACACTAATGTTGCTAATGAAAAATTGTGTGAAGTTTTGTATGAAGGAAAATATTTAGGTGTAAAGGAAGAATGATGTAATGAGATGAAGAATGGAAAAAATCTCAAACTTGGGGATGCCACCCCATCTCACCCCAATAAATATTCAAGAGGTACACGCGTCAAATCTTGGGGATGCCCAAGGCATCCCCTTGTTCATCAATAAAAATCTCATGTCTCTTTCTAGACACTTCGTTTTTATTATTTCATGCACTGTTGTGTTGTTCTTGGAGCGTCTTTGTTTTTGTTTTATTTAGTTTGCTTCAATAAGTTGGTTGGATCCTAGCACACTTCTTTTGGAGAGAGACACATTCTATCTTCATTGCCCAGAACACTCTAGTTTTCATTCTTATTGTTTTGTAAGTGTTCTATTTTGCTAGCACTGTGTTTAGCCTTAGTTTTCTTATGATTTCAGCTTAGAACTTTTTAGTTCTTGTTTGTGGATTTGTGAGACAAGCTCACTGGTCTTTATTGATTATTATCTTTGTGAGTTGTTTCAAATAAGTTGATTGGTGTTGGAAGAGAGTAGGAAGTTCCATGCTTAAGTAGTACGAAAGGAAGCTTGTTTTGACTGTGGCTTAGACTTTATCATGTCATGATAGATGTTGCTTTGACCTTATGCTTAGTTATTATTGTTGTAGCATGACTTGTTCCAAACAATTGAGATTGCTTAATGTGCCTTGAAAGAATCATGCGTTATTTTAGCATACAAAAGCATAATATTGAGGTATTCTCCTTTTGATGCTTTGTTTGGGTTGACTTGGCACATGCTCACACCATGTTATGACTATGAACCAGTCATCCTTAGCCTCTATGATCATTTATTTTTTGACTTGTGGTACCACGTTATGCTTTGATCAGTAATGTTTTGTCGCTCTGCATGATTATGGCCATTATTGCTCTCTTAGTTGGTCGCTCCCAGTCTTTTATTAGCCTCCACTTATATTGAGTAAGCTCTACTCATGCATCCAACTCCCAAGAAACCAAGTTATTTCAAAGAGTCCACTATAAATTCCTATGCATGGTGTGTTACACCATTCCAAGTATATTCTTGTTTTATCTATCTTCCAAATTAAACTTGTTATGTGAAAATTAGTGATTAAAGCTCTCACAAAATTTATGGCAAACTTTATTTTTCTTGCCTCTAATAAACTTGAACCATTGTGTCATCTATGTTTTATATGATTGCACTTATAAGTTGGGAATTAGCAGAACCGTGCTGTCACGGGGAACGCTTTCAACACCTGTAAATATCTACACAGTTGATATAATGCCCTTTTGTTTATGGATGTCGTCGGTGTGAACTGAAAGGGGAGCTTTTAAGTCCATGGAGTTATGTATGTGTGTTAGAGAAACTTCTGGGCCGCTAGGCTAAGCCATGCCTAATCATGGTGGAAACTTGTAGCATCACCATAGTAAGAAATCTATGAAGCATTCTTCTTATAAAAAAAGAGAGATTGAAAAAAAGAGATTGAGAAAAAGAAAAAGAAAAGAGATGAGAAAAGAGGAAAGAGAGAAAAAAGCACCATTTTCCCATGGTAAATAAGAAGATTGATGAGATGCTCATTGTCTGCTTGCCTTGTCATTTTGATATGGGATAGCTCCTGTATCATGGGGCAAGGGGTACCCCGTTGGCGGTTCTCTATGATACACATGTACTTACTATGACAAGAACTTACCGGTAACTAAAGTTGAGTAGCATGAGGAGCGGCCCTTGTACTCAAGGGACATGAGATTGCGAACTTATACTTTGTCAAGCATATACTCCATATTTTGTTCAGTTAACCTTAATCACTTCAAGATGCTTATGATAGGGGCAATGAGAGCTGAAAGCTTACAAGTACCATAATTTTTGTAAGCTCTTTACGAAACTTGAAATCCCTGCTTCCTTTATGAAGGGCCTTTCTTCCACTTTTATATTGAGTCTCCACCTTCTATCCTTAGGCACCAATTAGAGAGCATAGTTTCCGTTCTTAGTTCTATGTGCATTGTCTCAAAACTTATTGATTGATTCATATTGTTGATATTGCTTTCTCTTGAACTATTTGTATCTAGTCACTCTTATGAACTTTGAAGGTGTCCTATGCATTTATGTTTTGCTACTCCATGAGGGACAAGCTGAATACCAATATGCTATGTTTTCTATATGTGAAACAAACAAACGTCTCTCAATGCATTGTTGTTCATGATCTTTGTTTGTATCCTTTCATGTTTCAACATAGTTGCTTTGTCTTATTCTTAGAACTTCATATTTCATGCTCATGTTTAGAGTACTTTGATCCCAGCTATCAATGCTTTGCAATACTTGATCAGCTGTGGTGCATGTCACCTTAAAAAATATTCTTTTTATCACTTACCTACTTGAGGACGAGCAGGAGTTAAGCTTGGGGATGCTTGATACATTGTAAATGTATCTATAATTTTTGATGATCCATGCTTGTTTTGTATCAACTTTGCTTTGCTTTTTCTACACTTTGAGATATTTTTATACATTTTATAGGACTAACCTATTGACAAGATGCCACAGTGCCAGTTGCCTGTTTTCTGCTGATTTTGGTTCTAGAAAAGCCAGAAAATAAATATTCTTGGAATTGGACGGGACAAAAGCCAAAGTCACTATTTTTCCGGAGTGAACACGGAGCCAGAAGGACAGACAAAGGGGGGCCAGGAGGTGGCCCTAGGTGTGGGTCCCTTGAGGATCCACCTACCTTGCCCTTTCGCCTACTTATACGTCTCCCCGAGACGTAAACCATAATGGGAGAAATAATCCACGAAAAGGTCCTCATCACCGCCGCCATCGAAGGGGAGATTTAGGGGACATAAAGTCTCTCTTTCGGCACCTTGCCGGGACGGGGAAGTGCCCCCGGAGCCATCTCCATCAATCTCCACCACCGTCTCCATCGCTGTTGCTAATTCCCATGATGAGGAGGGAGTATTTCTTCCTCGAGGCTAAGGGCTCTACCGGTAGCTATGTGTTCTTCTTCTTCTTCTTCTTCTTCTTCTTCTTCTTCTTCTCTCTCTCTCTCTCTCTCTCTATGCATGATCATATTGTGATCATGAGCTTTGTAATCAAGTAGATCTACTCTGCTACTCAAGTGCTTTAATAGATCTATGGCTCTCCCCATGTGTGTGAAAGTGAAAGCGTGCATACCGTGGTGGCACTTAGGCTAGAGTTTACATAAATACTCAAGTGCTACAATAGATCTCTGCTCTCCCCACGTGTGTGAAAGTGATAGCGTGCACGCCGTGGTGGCACTTAGGTTAGAGTTTATAAATACTTATCATGAGTATATTTTGAGTTGGTTGTCTCTATGAAATTGTGGTGTTTGTTGGAACCATCTAGCGCTCAAGGTGACAGTCTGAGGTTATCTAGATGGGGAAGGCAGACTTTGAGGTGTGCTTTTGTAGCCCTACCATGGATTATAGTGTCCTACCGGAGAGTAGTTCAGGGTAGCATCATGAAGAGAATATATTTATTGAGAGTGTTCACTAGTGAAAGTATGATCCCTAGGCCTTGTTTCTAAGTAGTGAAACACCGTTTGCAACTAGATCTGTTACATGTTTGCTTTCTTCCTTCTTTTTTCCTTTAGTCTTTTCCTCCCTGTCAAAAAGCTCTTTTCTGGCACTGGTACCACTTATAATCATCCATACCACTTGTATTTCACTATATCTTCGCTGAACTAGTGCACCTATACACCTGACAAGTGTATTGGGTGTGTTGGGGACACAAGAGACTTCTTGTATCTTGATTGTAGGGTTGCTTGAGAGGGATACCTTTGACCACTTCCTCCCAGAGTTCGATAAACCTTGGGTAATCCACTTAAGGGATCCTTGCTACTGTTCTACAAAACTCTGCACTTGGAGTCCCAACAATTGTCTACAAGAATAGAAGTGCGTAGAAATCATTGTCCAAGTTTAATTAGCGAATAAATCGGGTTCATTGTCTTCGATGCAGTTGTCTATGTGGGAGAGGATAAATATACATGCACTTCACTACTTGGAATTACAAGTAATATATTATTGGATTGTTAGCAAGCATCCGCAAATACTAACAATGCATTAAGGTTTACCCAACCATAGCCTTAAGTTAATGGTCCTCTTACTCCTATAGGTGTAACGTTCCGGTTCGTGTCCTCGGGTTTCTGTCACTCCGGGAGAACTTCCCTCTTCCTTTTACACATACTACAAACCCTATGATGTTTAATCCATTCGCTCACAAATATAATGGACAGCAAAGGATTGTACCATATCAACATACAACTCTAATAAACCGAAGATATTCAACCAAGCAATCAAAAGACAAATAAACTACACAAACATGACATAGATCATAGGATTATAACTTATAGCATCGAGCACCATGTTTACATAGGACGGTACAGAGGTGTGTGGGAGGATGAACCACTATATACAAGTAGGAGTTGGTTATGGAGATGGCGGCGAAGACGATGAAGGGGGAAGCGAGAGGTGCAAGGCGGCGGCGCGGGGAGCTCCTTCCCTGCCACCGTTATCATGGGGGAGCGCCACCCCTTAGTCCCCTTCTTTCATGGCTTCTTGGGAGCCCTCCCCCATGGAGATCGGATCCATGGGGGAGGCAAAAACGTGGCTTTTGGTGACTGCAAATTCATGGGTGGAGGAGTCCCCCACGAGTTAGGTTTCCTCCCTTTATATTGCTTTGCGGAATTCCGTCACCTCATCTAGGGTTGCAGTAAATCAAGATTATCCCAACCGTCTAGACTCGGAATCAGTTAAATTTTATGTCTAGAACATTCCTCGAGAAATTTCCAACCACTTTGTAGTAGGGGAGTTTTCCGTTTGACGTTGTATTCTACCTGTAACGTGACCATCTTCGAAAAGAGTTCTACGACAGATTTCTGGAAAGTCCCGATTTGACTCCAACAAGGTTTCCACTTGCATTCTTGGTAATTTCTACATATCAAAGTGTAAAACAAGAAAATTGTGCACTTTTGCAACTATTAGTAGGTTAGTCCAAATAAATCATAAACTTTATAAAAACCAAGTGTCAAAAGCATAATATTAGCATAAAGCCATCAAAAATTATAGATACGTTATGGACGTATCAACATCCCCAAGCTTAGTTTCTTCTCGTCCACGAGTAGGTAAACGATAAAAACAATATAATTTTTTAGGTGACATGCAGAAAAAACAATCTTAAACAAGTCAATGTAAAGCATTGCAAGCTGAGATCAAAGTACTCTAAACATGGGCATAAAAGATACAATTCTAACCATAGAACTTAGCAACCATGTTACAACATGAAAAGTAACACAAACAAAAGATCATGAATAATAATGCATTGAAAGTCATTTGTTTGTTTAAAGCACAGGGAAATCATAGAAAAGTGGTATTCGGCTTGTCCCTCATGGAATAGCAAAACATAAATGCATAGGACACCTTCAAATTTAAAGGGTGACTAGATACAAATAATTTGAGAACAAGCACTACCATAATTATGAATCAATCAACAAGTTATGGGACAATGCACATTGAACTAAGAATGACAACTGTGCTCTCTTAATTGGTGCATAAAGATAGAAGATGGAGACTCAACAAAAAGTAAAAAAGAAAGGCCCTTTGCAGAGGGAAGTAAGGATTTCAAGTTTCATAAAGAGCTTCCAAAAATTATGGTACTTACTAGCTTTGAGCTCTCATTTCCCCTATCAAAAGCATATTGAAGTGGTTAAGGTTAAAGTGAGACAAATATGAGTTATATGCTTGAAAAATCATAAATTGAAAATCTCATGCCCCCTGAGTACGAGAGTCATTTCTCATTCTACTCAACTTTAGTCACAAGCAAGTTCTTGTCATTATAAGTATATGTGTATCATAGAGAACTGCCAACGGGGCACACCTTGCCCCATGACACAGGAGCTATCCCATATGAAAATGACAAGGCAACAAGCAATGAGCATCTCAGCGATCTTTTTATTTACCATGAGCATGGTTTCTTTGTTTATTTCTTCTTTTTCTATTTTTTTCTGAAGATGCTTCATAGATTGATCACTATGGTTATGCTGCAAGTTTCCACCATGATTAGGCATGGCTTAGGCTAGCCTCCCAGGCATTTATCTAACACATATACAATACTCCATGGACTTACAAGCTCCCCTTTTATTTCACACCGCCGACATCCATAAACAAAAGATCATGATATCAACTGGATAGATGTGTGCAGGTGTTGAAAGCGTTCCCCATGACACCATGGTTCTTCTAACTCCCAACTTATAATTTGCAAGCATATAAGCAATATAGATGACACAATGGTTCAAGTTTATTAAGTGCAAGAAAATAAAGTGTGACATCAAGTTCGTGAGAGATTTAATCACTAATTTTCACATAACAAAAGTTTAATTTGGAAGATAGATAAAAACATGAATATACTTGGAATGGTGTGTCACACCATGCATAGGAGTTTATAGTGGACTCTTTGGAATAACTTGGTTTCTTGGGAGTTGGATTCATGAGTAGAGCTCATAAACAGTATAAGTGGAGGCTAGCAAAAGACTGGGAGTGACCAACTAAGAGAGGAATAATGGCCATAATCATGCAGAGCGACAAAACATTATTAATTAATGCATTAAGTGATATCAAAAACTAAATGGTTAGAGGCTAAGGTGACTGGTTCATAGTCTAAACATGGTGTAAGAAGGTGCCAAGTCAACCCAAATAAAGCATCAAAGGAGAATACCATAATATTATGCTTTTGTATACTAAAACAACGCATGATTCTTTCATGGAACATTCAACAATCTCAATTGTTTGAAACAAGTCATGCTACAGCAATAATTACAAAGCATATGGTCAAAGAAACATCTAACATGACATGATAGAGTCTAAGTCACAGTCAAAACAAGCTCCGTTTTGTACCACCATAAGCATGAAACATTCTACCCTTTTCCAACACCAATCAACTTATTTGAAACAACTCACAAATATAATAATCAATAAAGATCAGAGAGATTGTCTCTCCTAACTACAAAGAAGAACTAAAAAGTTCTAAGCAAAAAGGCTAAGAAAACTAAAGCTAAACGCAGTGCTAGCAAAAGAGAACACTCACAAAAAATAGGAGTGAAAACTAGAGTCTTCTAAGCAATGAAGAACTAGGTGTGACTTTTACAAAATAGGCGTGTTGGAGTCCGAACAACTTATTGCAGCAAGCAAAGAAAAATAAAACTAAATACAAAAACAAAGACGCTCCAAGAACAACATATAGTGCATGAAGCAATAAAAATGAAGTGTCTTGAAAGAAGACCTGAGATTTTTATTGATGAAGAAGGGCATGCCTTGGGAATCCCCAAGCTTTGACGCTTGTTCCCTTTGAATATTTTTTGGGGTAACATGGGTGACATCCCCAAGCTTGAGCTTTTGTCCATACTTCATCGCATCACATTATTCTTCTCCTACACTTGAAATTTCTTTCATACAAAACTTCACACAATCTTCATTAGCAACATTAGTGTATGCAAGATAATAAACCTTTAGGGTTCAGTTTCAACTCAAGTAAATCATCCATTAAAATATAGGATAGTGTAGCAACTCCTTTTAAAATCTCAAATGCTCAAAGAGAACTAAAAAAGAAACCGATTAAGAGGCAAATGCAAATAATGGCAGAAATCTGTCAAAACAGACCAGCAGGTAAAGACTGATTTTTTGGAAAATCTTCTATTGCTCAAATCAATAAGTGCAAAACTAACAAAAGTTGGGTAAATACCAGGGTCATGCACACATAATTCGTAGCTCAATCCGATGTACTGGGATTTTTCATGATTTTTTACAGTAAAGCACCGAAATCTGTTATCGGGACAGCAACTTCCCCAAAACTTACTTCCCTCTCATTAGAGGCTATTCTTGGCACAAAAACCAAACAAAAAGGATAAGAAGAGGTTTTTCAAATAAAATAACTTCCAAAACTCAACAAAAGAAAAAACTTACTGAAATAAAAAATTGGGTTATCTCCCAAGAGTGCTTTTCTTTAACGCCTTTCAGCTAGGCACAAAATAGAGAACCAAACAAATAAGCAAAACAAAAGAAACTATTTTTTGTTGTTTTCAAATTATAAGTGAAAGTAAAAAAGCAATAGGATCGAAAAAAAGAGTCTAATAAAACTAAAGAATATAAAACCAAGACATATCAGAGCAACTACAATACAAGTTAACACAATATATATCATGTGGATGGGTAATATAGAGTATGAAGGAGACAACCTCATGGTTGATGAATAGGGGGATGACTCGGGCATCCCCAAGATTATATGAATATATCTTCTTGAATATGTTCTTGGGATGTACCTAAACATCCCCAATATTGAGCTCTTGCGTCTTATTGTTTATCTCATATCACCATATTGATTAGAACTTATAAGGTACATCCACATAAAACTTCACAAAATTCATTAGTAGGGTTAGTACTCATTAAATAAAATCCACTAATGTTCAATTTGACAAGTTTCATAATATTAACTCAGCATTATCCACTATATATACTAAGGTATTCATGATTTCTGTTGTCCGTCGAAAAACTAATAACACCAAGTACAATACTGAATAAACTAAGAAATCTGTCAAAACTGAACAGTCTGTGAAGATGACACTCAACGAGATAGTTAGATAGCTCAAATCAGGAAAAGTTAATGTAATGAACGAAATATAATAAGCATTAATTTGCACTCAAGAAATTTCAGATCAATATCACATTCTGGTGATTTTAAAAAAATTATACGGTGAAGCATAGAAAATCTGCTTCTAGACAACAAAGCAAAACTACAACTTTCATGTAACTAGAAACTACAATTATCACTTTACTTTTATGGTACAGAGGAATATGTACAATATATACAATATACACAATATGTACAAGTTCTTAACTAAAAAGTTTCCAGGGAAAGATTTGTTTTGGTTTCATAGGCATGAACACAAGTGTTCAAGGTCGACCCCCACTTAACCATTACTCATCTTTCCAATCACTTTCCTTTTTGACAATGTTTTTAGGTAACAAGTACAACTAATTTTTTTTGTAATTCGTATTCCCTATCCATACTAAGATAGAGAACAACTTAAAACTGAAAGTCAAAACTACTTAGAGATAAGGCAAACAAGTGCACACAAGAATATTCATCCACACGCTATTGCTCCCCGACAACGGCGCCAGAAAAGGTCTTGATATCACACAAGTATAGGGGATCTTGTGTAGCCTTTTCGATAAGTAAGAGTGTTGAACCAAACGAGGAGCTAAAGGTAGGATAAAATGTTCTCTCAAGTTCTATCAACCGCTGATCCAACTCTATGCACACTAAACGTTTGCATTATCTAGGAAATAAAACTAGAGCAACAATATGGGTATGAGAGATAGCTTTGCAAGATAATAAATACAAAAAGTAATTGATAGTGATACAACAATAAAATATACTAAGTAACCATAAGCTAACATTACCATGAGTGTGGAAAAGTGGTGGTAATTGTGGTGGCTTTGTCCAAATTTAATTAGCGAATAAATCGGGTTCATTGTCTTCGATGCAGTTTTCTATGTGGGAGAGACTAAATATACATGCACTTCACTACTTGGAATTACAAGTACTATATGATTGGATTATTAGCAAGAATCCGCAAATACTAACAATGAATTAAGGTTTCTCCAACCATAGCCTTAAGTTAATGGTCCTCTTACACCCATACGTGCAACGTTCCGGTTCGCGTCCTCGGGTTTCTATTACTCTGGCAGAACTTCCCCTTCCTTTTACACATACTATAAACCCTATGATGTTTAATCCATGTGTGCAAAAATATAATGGACACCAAAGGACTGTACCATATCAACATACAAATCTAATGAACCAAAGACATTCAACCAAGCAATCAAAAGACAAATAAACTACACAAACATGACATAGATCATTGGATTATAACTTATAGCATCGAACACCATGTTTACATAGGATGGTATAGAGTTGTGTGGGAGGATGAACCACTATATACAAGGAGGATTTGGTGATGGATATGGTGGTGAAGACGATGAAGGGGGGGGGGCGAGAGGTGCAAGGCGGCGACGCAGGGAGATCCTTCCCTACCGCCGACATCATGGGGGAGCACCGCCCCTTAGCCCCTTCCTTCATGGCTTCTTGGGAGCCCACCCCATGGATACAAAACGTGGCTTTTGGCAGCTGCAAATTCGTGGGTGGAGGAGTCCCCCACGAGTTAGGTTTCCTCCATTTATATAGCTTCTCGGATTCCGTCACCCCATCTAGAGTTGCAGTAAATCGGGCTTATCTCGGCCATCCGGACTCGGAATCAGTTAAATTTTATGTCTAGAACATTCCTCGTGAAATTTCAAGTTTTCCGTTTGATGCTGTATTCGACCCGTAACGTGACCATCTTCGAAAAGAGTTCTGGGACAAATTTCTGGAAAGTCCCGATTTGACTCCAACAAGGTTTCCTCTTGTATTCTTGGTAATTTCTACACATCAAAGTGCAACTATTAGTAGGTTAGTCCAAATAAATCATAAACTTTATATAAAAGCAAGTTTCAAAAGCATAATATTAGCATAAAGCCATCAAAAATTATAGATACGTTATGGACGTATCAGGCTGATGTGGCGTCGATGTTAGCACCTTGTCCCACCCATGGTGGTAAGCCGACGTGGACCAGGTCCCACCCATCAGTGTTGGTGGGTAGATTAGGCTGCAGTAACAAAAATATTTAAGCTGACATGGACCAGGTCCCACCCATCAGTGTTGGTGGGTAGATTAGGGTGCGATAACAAAAATATTTAACTATGTCGATGACGTCAGCCTAACGTCATAAGTTCTGTAATATTGTTAGAAATGATTTAAAAATGGCAGAAATTGATATAAACTTGTAAAATTCATATCTAATTCATATTTAATCAGAAAAATATGAATAATATCAAAATGTTCAGAAAAATGAGATCTACCTATTTAAGCTATCATCATACATTTTGAAGAAACTCCAAACCCTAGTCTATCTAAAGGAACATCGAACCCCTTAAGTACATTGGGTTCGATGGTGTGCCTTCGCCAGGGCATTTCGAACCCTCTTAAATCTATGTTGTACCTAGGGTTAATGTATATTCTTTAATCTGACATGTCATACATATTGATTGCTCATTGCATTATTCCATGTCTTGATTGTCGCCTTTCTTTTCAGTATTGGTTCTTCGCGATAGGATCCGAGCCTGAGGCTGAAGTCAACGACAACAAAGATCCATATCTGTCTATTGAAGGACAAGGCAAGCATAGCCTCTCATTCTGAACCTATGTTTTACAAAGTAGTTACTCTCTCGCTATGATGCATGCGATTCCATTGTGGTATTTTGTTAGTAGCTAGAGTTACCTATTTGCTGCATGTTTTTCCTTTTGTAGGCTTATACTCCTGATCCACTGCTCCTAGCGAACCTAGGTTTATCATGTGAGTGTTGCTAGAGCTTCTACGACTGACGGCTTAGCCATGATTAGTAGTAACGTCTGATCCATCCGGATGATGAATCGGAGATGCCAAGAAATCTATTAAGGTAGGAGATGAAGATATCATCGAAGGAGACATTTGAACATGCTAAGGCTTATATGGGAGGCTACGTTGGCTGTGGTGTTTGTAGTCCCATGCTCACCACCACTAGGAACCTAGGTCTTTCCTTTGTAACTAAGACGAGCGTACAACCACACGGGGCCTGGAAAACCCCACGAGCAACTAACTTTCCTAGTAGATTCCATGAGTCACATAGTTCGGGCTTTCCATTTGGCATACATATTGAAAACATTTTCGAAAGAGGGGGTGAAGGAGGTGCATCATAACAGGTAGGGAAGCATGGACTGGGTTTCTTGGGGTAGATAGCGCCCTGGTACACCAACCTCACCTTACATCTCTAGGGATCGGCTTCGGGACTTGACCCATTACATCGGAACTATCCTTAGGGCGTGACTCGTGGTCTCGACAAAAGAAAGGTAAATGTCGTGGTCAACCACCCTCTGCCGGCCTTCCAAGGAAGAGGGCTAATAATATTTGGCATTAAGAGTCGGTTGGTACATGTGGGTAAAGTTGTACACCCCTATAGAGTTAAATCTTTTCAAAAAGCCGTGTTCACGGTTATGAATGCTTGGTGACCAAATTCTAAGATTTAGATAACATTAAGTACTATAAAACTTGCTAGGAGTGCTTAAGGATGCTTCCTCGGGGTTCGAGTGGGTGATCCTAGATAGGAGGTTCTGATAAAGCTGGTGGTTTTTGAGATATGATGTTCAAGATGAAGAAGTTGTTATCTTGCCCCTTTTCGAAATATTCTAAGTAGACGAGCCTCTTCTCTCTCTTGTTTACAAATAAAGATTGCTTTATGAAAAAGTAAATCCAAAGAAAGCCTTTCCAACTAGAGCATGTAGATACTAGGTTATTTTTGGAGTACATTCTCATACTCAACCTTGCACCATTGTTGTTTTTCTACAGATGATCTAGTTGCAACGGAAGGTGGTTTCTACGTTGAGATCGACGAGTAGTTAGGGGTCCCAGGTAGTATCCTGAGTACCATGGATGGATGTCGCTTCTGTTTATGGCCTCTTAGGCCCTTTTCTAAGTTTGTTTTGTAGAACAACATAATTTGTTTTCACTGTTTGATGTAATGATGGGTCTATGACCTATGATTTGTAATAACTCTAATATTGTACTCTATTAAGAGTTTAGACTTATGCTATTGAATCCATGTGTTCTGTAATGTTACCGAATCTTATACTGTGATCTTCCAAGATTGGAGTTGATCTTGCCCTAGATGGTTACCTAAGGTTTGTTTATCCCTAATCGTGGGGGTGTTACATTCGTCTCTTCCGATGTAGTCATTGAGACGACACTCATCACTAGTGTGGGTAGAACCTCCATTCCCGTCCAGGTGATGAACACAAGGGTTATTGGCAATATCGGCCCAGGAATAGTCTCTTCCGAGCTGTTGATATCCTCTACCCTGGACTCGGGAAGTTCCACGGCCTCGTCCCCGGCCGCCTCCGCGCCCTCCTCATCCTCCACATCCGAATGATGTGTTAACGGTTGCATTACCCGGAGCCGGTTTTTCTTCAGAGGTATTCTTGCGCTTCTGAGTTTGTTGTTTTGATTGTTTGGCCGCATTAGGGTTGGCTAGAACATTCAGCAATCCTTCTGAATCATCATCGGCGTCTGCATACTTTCTCACCGTTTCTATCATCTCCCCCGGAAACATGGTCGCACTTGAGCCTCTGCCATAGTAATCTGAATGGGAGCCCTGTGATGAATGCTTCAATCGCGGTTTGCTTTTTTACTCCTTCACATGAGTTCTTCGTGTCAATATATCGTACGAGGTAATCCCGACAAGTTTCTCTAGGTCTTTGAGTGCAACGCTGCAAGTCTCCGACTATGTAGGGCCTCGTGTATGTTCCCTCGAAGTTTGAAAAGAACGCACTTTGCATATCATACCATTTATGAATTGAATCCTCTGGTAGTTCATTGAGCCAAGATCGAGCCATCTTTCACAACATAAGTGGGAGATATCGGACTGCGACCAATTTGTTTCCTCCTTTGGCAATGCAGCAAGCCTGGAAAAAATCCTAGAGCCAAGTATTTGGTCAAGCTGCGCTGCATAGGGTTGAATGTGTTTGGCGATGCCAATATCAACTAGAAATTTTGTCCGACGAATACATGGTACAAAGAACTTGGGTCCCACATACACGTCCTCCTCCTCGTACCGCCATGCTTCTATATTTGACTCGATTAGGTGGAGAGCATCATTGGGCGAAAGTGATCGACGCCTTCATTGCTCGCCATGCCTGTGTGGTGGCGGAGTTGGATTCTTGTTTCTTCTTCCGCCATTGCCTCCTCCACCCCTGCGGCTTCCATGGCTGCGATGTGATCCTTCATCGTCACTGCTACGTGGGGATGGTGGCCTTGGTGGGTTATTCCCAGCTAAGTGGCGAGGTGCTGGAGCTTCATTATGCTGGCTCCGATTCCGATGAGCTGCATCCCTGCTACACTCAGGGCGAACTTCGTCGTTTCTTCGTCCGGCGTTATCATAAGCCGGACGGCTGTTTTGTCTTGGAGGCGGCATTCTCCACCGGTCCTCTTCTTGCTAGCGTCGCACTTCAGGGTCTTCCCTGTATTGGTTTTGCTGACGATGGGGTTGATGATGGACTATAGCTCTTGCATCTTGGGATGCAGCCAGGATAACTCCCGACCAATATCGTGCAGCCTGACGATGATGACCGTTTGATCCGGTCCTTGAATTTCCTTCTTCCCTTGGACGCTGATTCGTATCCTGTCGGAGTCTTGCATCCTGACCTGCATCAGTGCACTATTGTGAGCTTACCAATAAATGACGCGGTCATTTTCTACTATTGTAGTCCTTTGTCGAGCAATGCAATGCACTGCCGGACCTATTCTGGAGACGGATTATTAGCGAGGATGGCCCGAGCAGCTGCAGCGTTCTCCATTGGTGTGCTATAGATTCGGATCTTCTCTCTGGTTTTTCCATCAAATAAAGGTTCCTATTAGCAATAACCGGGCCACCTCTTGTTTTTTTGGTAGTCGCTTATATTCTGACTGGTACTAGGTAGGGTTACTATCTATTTGTTGCTTTATTTCGACGATGCATGCAGCCTCTTCGAGCAAAAACAACCGATGTTTTTCCAGGTCCTCAACCCTTTTCTCCAATTGCTCCGGAGTAAGATCCGAGCTAGTTGGGATTGGTATTATGAGTGCATCTCCGTAGATTTCACGTGGACCCTTGGTGACAACGTTTCCATGAACCGAAGGATTGTTCGAGGTGGGTGTAGCCGGATCTTCATCCTAGTTTTCCATCTTGATTTCTTCATCGACTTCCTCGTCATGAGCTTCCTCTACCGGATCCACCGGTGTCGAGTTTTTGTTCTTATTCTTCTTCTTTGACCGCCCATTAGCATTTATGTGTGTACCGGTGGAAAATTCGGCTTCTGGTCTGGTACCAGGGGATAAACTTCTGTCGGTACTTTCCGTCATGGTTGGCATCTAGATCTCGGCGGAATGTCTGGTGTCCATGTCATCTTGCGAGGTGTAATCTTCATCCATGCTATCGTATGGTCTTGGAGGTTTCTCCGATGAAAGGATCTTATGGGCACCTAGAGGGGGGGGGGGGGAATAGGTGCTACTTCAAATTTTCTTCTTTTTCAAATTAGGGTTTGACAAGAAAGGTAAATTCTCTAGATTATGCAACTAAGGTGAATTTACCTATATGTCAAACAAGCAATAACTAGCACGACACTAAGCAAGAACAAATAAGTAAAGTGCGATAAAGGATAGAAGTAACCAAAGTGGTGGATGCGGAGACACAAAGATTTGTTTCCCGTAGTTCCTTCCTTTTGAAGGGAAGTATGTCTACGTTTGGAGAGGGGGTGGTTTCAAACCACCAACGCCACGAGAGGCCTCCCCTGTTCTCCAATGAACCTCGCCCCAAGGGGTTCGATTCACCTTCCACTATATCGGAAACCTTCGAGGTGGAAGCCGGCACCTTTACAACAAGTTAGGGGAACACATCCATAACTTAATTGGAGGCTCCCAAATACAAGGAAGCTGTCAAAACAATCAAAGACAAGCTTGTAAGAACCAAATCAAAGCTAAGGTTTCCAAATAAACACGAGAGCAAGGGGAAATGAAGATCTCTCTTGGTGAAGATGTAGATCAAGGCCTCCTCCTTCGATTCTTAAAAGATCAATGACTTTGGGTGGTTGGATGAAGAGATCTTGTTGATTTGGTGGCTCAAATGGGGGTCGTTTTCTTGAGTGGGTCGAGCAGCTAGAGGAAGGGGATAAGGTCCCCTATTTATAAGTAGCCCCCTCCACGAACCGTTTTATGACCATTGGAGAAAAGTCAGATTGGAGACTCCGGTGTGCACACAGGATACTCCGGTCTACACCGGAGATTCCGGCCCATCTCCGGACAAGCATACTGATTGACCGAGCCCTTTTGTGAGCCAATTGGGACGGAGACTCTGGTCTAGTGACACCGGAGACTCTGGTCTGAGGCTCACACCGGAGACTCCGCAGTAGTCTCTGGACCTTGCTTCGGACCCCCTCACAGACTGTCCCAGCCAGACTCCTGATGCCCCCTTTAGGGATTCCTGTGGAAACTCTGTCGTGGTATTGTCGACAAGTACGCCGTGGAGGGGTACTCATAGTGCGTGTTTAGAGACGTGGGGGAAGGCAGACAATTGACGGGAACGAGGTTACACAGCTTACCTAGGTTCAGATCCCACAATGGTGTGCAGAATCCTACTCCTGCTATAAATCACTATAATGGCAATACGCCGAGTTACAGGGATTGGTTCTCTGTGCGAGGTGACTAGAGAGTCTAATTTGTCGTTCCCTAAAGGCTCCCATCGGACTGACTTATATAGTCGCCAGGTCCTAGGGTTACAAGGAAAAGTCCTAGCCAGACAGGTTATAGAGTCCTACACTGCTTACATCTAGTCTAGCGTGTCTTGCACTCTAAGGCTCCGGGTACATCGGTGACTCCTCCGTAGCCTTCCTTTATCCAACATGGGCCTCCCTTCTGGATCCATCTAACTGGGCCGCCCAGCAGGCCATGAGACATGCTACCAACTATGGGCCACCTGGGTTATCCGGATAGGAGACATGTTATGAGGATACCCATATAGCATATCCCTAACAGTAGCCCCCGGAGAACTCCGAGATCTTGGGCCGTCTTGCATGTTTAGGTTGAATGCTCCATCTAGATGGATGTCGGCAAATCGTCAAGCAATATCTTGTAGTCCTCCCAAGAACCCTGCAAAGTTTTTCTCCGTCTTCAACTCGTAAGTCGGAGCATTGTTGAATCTACTATCGTACTCTTCCGTAGCCGGACTGGATCCGTTCATGCCGGAATATTCCGATGTGATGGTTCACCTGCTAGTGACAGGTAGGACAACGTAGACATAGGTCAACGATGCCTCATAACTCACACATGCAGAGAACACAATCATGTCCACTTTTCTCGCGCGAGCGAAACGAACCGTTGGCGGCGACGGTTGGGAATGTGGCAAAATTTCCGCGCATGCGCCCGAACACATCGTCCACGCGCCGACCATTCGATCGTCTTGCACAAATCTTGACTCCAGGGGTTATAAATTGTAACTGTGGTGGATTTTTAGTTTTCACCTCATTCTCCTCCCGCGTCGTCTTCTTCCCCCAGCGAGCACCTCCTCGAGCTCTCTGCATGTTCGCGAAAAACCCTAGCCCCTCAATCCTTCTAGTAACCACCTCAACCTTTCCAATGGCAACCAGCAGCTCTGCTTCCTCCATGGCGGCGCCAAGCGATGCCGTGGCAAAGACGGCGAGCACCGTTCTTGTTCCCTTAGAGGGCCTGGTGATCCCCAAGTCTGCGGTGGTCGAATCCACTGGCGGCAACCACAATCCAGCGGCGCTGGAGTTGCTGGAAGAGGAGAGCGATTCCCACAAAGGGGACTGGCGCGGCTCGAACATCACGGACCGTCACATCAAAGAACTGCTTGTTGAGGGCTACATCCTTGCGACGGAGGGGCTTTTCTAGCGGGTGGAGCCGACCGGCGAGGTCACCCCTTCTCCCCAAGCCGGAGAGAAGGTGTACATCAAGGCCCAATTGGTATGCGGAGTTTCCTTGCCCATCTCCAATTTCTTTCTAGCTGTCCTTAGCCATTACGGAGTATAGCCTCAGAACCTCTCCCCCAACACCATCCTCGCGCTTAGCAACTACACGACGCTCTGTGAGGTTTACTTAGGGATTAGGCCTAGGCTAGATCTCTTTATTCATTTCTTCACCATCAAGAGGGAAGCCAGTGCCGGCAAGGATGAGCTCAGGAACTGTGGGACAATTAGTTTTAAGATCCGGCCTGGCCGGCGGTTCCCCGACATCGTTGTCCATGAGTCCTGCAAGAACTAGCAACGGACGTACTTCTACGGCCCAGATATCCCTCTGGCTGGCCGAGAGGAAATGTATCTGGACTTTGTCAATGGAGCCACTGCCGAAGCCCCTACATGGAGGTCCCAAGCCACCCTTCCCTCCGACAATGAAGCCTCCCGCACCATTAGGCGGATAGAGTGGTTCGTAGACACGGGTCTGACCAGGTTGGACCTAGCCATGTGCTGGTTCGTCAGGCGGATCCAGCCTCTGCAATACCGCTCCAAGCTGATGCATGAGTACTCTAAGGAGAGGAAGGATAGCCTCCGCATCTCCGAGGACAACTTCTCGAGTGACTCCGTCAAGCTCCGCCTCAAGGACATCGTCAAGGTTAAGGACAGGAAGCGTGGCTTCGCCATCACCAACGACATGTTCTAGGAGGGCAAATGCCCAGAGGTACATGTTTATTTTCTGTGTATGACATATACTCCAGTTCTTCTGTCTAACCATTACCATCTTATCTAACACTTTTGGGATTTCACTTAACAGCTTAGCGGTCTAGAAGAGGATAGCATGGCTGCCCAAATCTATGACCCAAAGATGAAGGAAGTCACTGTCGTGTCCGACGAAGATGTCCCACTGGCGCGAAAGTGGAACAACTCCACCTCTCATGCTGCCGACGGGGGCAAGAAGAAGAAGACGGAGAGTGGAGTCTCCAAGAATTCCACTGCCGCCCTGGAGGCGGAGAAAAGAAGAGTTACCGGGATTCCTTTTTCCAAAGCACCCCCTGTTGTGTAAGCCTCTTTCTCTCCGACAGTTGTCCATTGCTCGTCTTATTCCTGCACTTATACTTTTTGCACCTTTCAGGAAGAAGGCCACTACTAGTTTGAAGATGACCTCCAAAACTTTGGGGGCTTCTAGAAATATTAAAGATATGTTACATCGTGACGTGTCTCCCCACACATCTCCCTCCATCAATCCTGTCACTCGCAGTGTCCAGCCTACACCCGCTCCGACAAGCTCACAGGCCAAAGATGCATCTGGCCCTTCCACCATGGAAGTTGATTCAGGTGCCTCCGCGGAGCTCGTCGTTGTCGGCGAACATGCGACGCAAGAAAGTACCACAACTCAAATGGCTGAAGCTTCGGCTAAGGATGCCATCGGTAGTGGTAAGGCGGTGGTGGTGGGTGGAACGTCTGCTGAAGGCGGTGCCTCCGCACCCAGGACAACCACAGAATTTACGAACATAGTCTTCCCGGCGCTCACGCCGAGCAGCTCCTCTTTGGTTCCTGGTGCAGTGCCGACATCTCCAACATGCGGTCTTGAGGAGCTTCTCCGACAAGAAGATATCTTGCGAGGAAATAGCCTTTCCTTCGGCAAGTTACTTGCTGAGAGCGCTACTAACCTCAAGATCATCGGACTTGTAAGTTTTATTTACCTTTTGCATTTCATAT
Organism: Avena sativa; assembly: GCA_916181665.1. Classification (NCBI taxonomy): domain Eukaryota; kingdom Viridiplantae; phylum Streptophyta; class Magnoliopsida; order Poales; family Poaceae; genus Avena; species Avena sativa. Next base: position 175,070,434 of record OV702284.1, on the reverse strand, counting down.
TAGTATCCCACTGTAGCCCCCGAGGATTTAGACAGAAAACCATAGGCATTGGTGTCTAAATGCTCTAAGAGTGATTAAGCTAGAAACTTCTCACTGTAGCCCCCAAGTATTTAGTTTGAATGAATTATTCCGACTAGATACTTTCAGAGTAGGATACACAGTGTTTGTAAATTTCAATACTGTAGCCCCCAAGTCTCTAGTTGTAACTGAATTAGTTTCGACTAGATACTGAAAGAAAGACTAAGCATATGACTGAGTTAAAAAACTTTATACTGTAGCCCCCAAGCTTCTACTTGAAAACTAAATCAGTTCCGACTAGATGCTTAAAGAAAGACTAAGCATATTGCCAAGTTAAAAAACTCTCACTGTAGCCCCCAAGCCTCTAGGTGGACAATTATCCGGCTAGATGCTCCAAGTAGACTAAATAGATTTAAATGTTCTTTCCATAGAATGAGACTGCTCGGAGAGGCATGGCCAACGAGAAGTTCCAGAAGATGCATGCGGATTTGGAAGCCGAAAAGGGTAAAACTGCCTTCTTGAAGGAACAAATCATCAAGAGCAAGAGTCTGTTTTTCCTTAAGCAATCCAAGCACATTCAGTTGCTGGATAGCGAAAACAAGATTCTTAAGCAGGAGAGGAAGGATATGCTGAAGATGCATGAGGATGCCATGAAGGTCCTGCAGGAATCTGCTAACACGGAGATGAACCGTTTGAAGGAGGAAATCGCGATGCTGAAAGAGAAGAAGAGAGCTGTCGATGAGCAGCGCAATTTTGAAGCATACAAGATCCTCCGACAAGAACGGGACTCCATGGTGGATACCCTCCAGCAAGCTGAGATTAGCATCTGCAGTAAGTGATTCTCCACCTTGTACTTCTGTAAGTTAGATACTTTGAACTTTTTGTGTTACTGAACTCATGCATTCCCTTGTCGGAATTTTGCATCTCCTATCGGTTTGACCCAGTCGCCTCCTCCACCAAAATAGCATGGTCCTTGCCAGCAACTTTATCCACACCGCCATCAAGCAGGACAAAGAGATAACCAAGCCCCTCCAGATCAACATCAAGGCGGTGGATTCCGTAATGAAGTTCTCGGAGATCTTGTGCCAAGCCCCCGAGCGTATTGCAAGCTCAAAAGCTTCATGTACCCGGGCTGGCACGAGGATGGCGCTATCAATGGTCAAGGCGCACTACGAAAACGCCGACATTGACACGGTGACCTTCGGTATCCCTGACATGGACGACGATGGCCAAAAAATAGATCACAAAGCTATCTTGGCGTCGCTCGCAGGTTTTGATACCAGAGTCTCCGAGTTGGTCGACCCTAACGTCTTCGTGCCTTGGGGACTATTGATGGCGACAATCAGAGCTCCTCTGAGTCCCTCAACACCGCCGACTTCGAGGAGGATGGCTCTCCTGTTGCTGATGATGTTGCGTCCAAGTCACCTGCTCCAGAGGAATGAAAAAACAATATATAATATTTGTTTCCTCTGGAATTTGTATGCGGAAAAAAACTACTTGTTAACTTAAGGCGAAAAAACAATGTTTGTTATTTCCTGCTACTCAAGAACTGGTTCCAGCATGTATATATTTTTAAGCAAGTGTTGGCTTATCCATTACTTTGATTTTTATGCTTGACCTGTCATGAGTCGGAAGACTCATTGTCAGAACTATGCGCCTAGGGAATGATGCCCAATGGCACCGTCAATAACCTAAGAACAAAATCGCCGACAATAAGTGTCGAAAGTCACTCCTCCTGAATCCACATAAAAACAACAAAGAACATGTAGACTAGAAAACATAAGCTAATGCCCGTAGGGGGAATATTCACAAGTGCAAATGCAAAGCTTGCGCATAAAGGTTTTATATCCAAAAATGAACACTAAAGGAGGTAAAATACTCAGTAATATGAGTGAACCAGAGAGCTTTATTTCATTGATCATATAAGAGGTACACAATAGATAAAAAATGCTAAGTGTAGAAAGGACGTAGTTGTGCTATGTTCCATGGTCGATCAAGCTCCGGGTAGTCATCATCCGGGTCATGTCGCTTACGCTTATGATCCTCGTTGGGTCTATCCTTCAGCTCACGATTGTCAATGAGGTAATAAGACCCATTGAGTAGCGCCTTGCTTATGATGAACGGTCCTTCCCATGGCAGGGATAATTTGTGTGACTTCTTCTGCTTAAGTCGGAGCACCAGGTCCCCCTCTTTAAACGAGCGATGGCGAACGCGGCGACTATGGTAGTTGCGTAGCTTCTGCTGGTAGATGGCAGATATTTGGCATGCCAATACGCGCTCTTCCTCGAGAAGGTCCACGTCTAGGCATATGGGTTCTTCAGCGTCATCCTCGTCGTAGGCGGAAACTCTTGGTGTATCGTGAAGGATGTCAGAAGGCAGGATGGCTTCTGCTCCATATACCATGAAATAAGGGGTGTAGCCGGTAGACCTGTTGGGTGTAGTTCGTAAACTCCACAACGCAGATGGTAACTCCTCTTCCCAAGCTCTAGCTACTCTATGCAACGGTGCTTCTAAACGTGGCTTGATTCCCTGCAGAATTAATCCATTGGATCTCTCAACCTGACCATTGGACTATGGGTGCGCCACATATGCGAGGTCAAGTCGGATGCCCTTCTCCCAAAAATAAGCTTCCACTTCTCCGAGTGACAAGTTGCTGCCGTTGTCGATGATAATACTATGTGGGAGACCAAATCTCACCACTAGATCCCGGACAAACCTAAGGGAAGTTGCCCCATCGAGCTTTCTAATGGGTTTAGCTTCTATCCATTTGGTGAATTTCAACTGCTACTAGCAGATGCGTAAACCCACATGGTGCCATCTGCAACGGGCCAACCATGTCCAGCCCCCAGACTGCAAACGGCCAAGTTATTGGTATTGTTCACAATTCTTCAGCTGGAACATGTGGTTGTTGGTATAATACTGGCATCCCATGCATGTCTGAACCAGCTTGTCGGTGTCCGCCTTCGCGGTCAGCCAGTAGAATCCTTGCCGGAAAGCTTTAGCGACCAACGATCGGGGAGCGGCGTGATGACCGCAATCTCCGAGATGGATTTTGCGGAGGATTTCAATACCTTCTTGCTGGGAAACACACTTAAGGTATACACCAGTGGTGCTTCTTTTGTAGAGCTGTCCATTGATTATGGTATAGCCCTTTGCTCGATGTATAATTTGTCGTCTTTCGACTTTGTCGTCGGGCAAAGTTCTGTGTTCGAGATATTCCATGATCGGTTTTGTCCAAGCTGGAGGGACCTTTGTCACCATGTGAACGAAAGAGTCAACTCTGTCCGGGTTGTCTATGTCTGCTCCCTTCACGGATGGTGTCCGTAGATGCTCCAAGAAAACGCCAGGCGGAATTCGTTTGCGCCCTGACCCAAGCTTAGACAGCAGATTAGCTGCCTCGTTTTGCTCCCTAGGTACATACTTGACCTTATAGCCCAAGAAGCTCTTGGCTATCTCGTCCACTTCGTCACGATATGCCGCCATCATAGGGTTCCGCGCGTTCCAGGTGCCAGCCACCTGCTGGGCAACCAAGTCGGAATCTCCACAGCAAACTATGCGCTTGATGCCAATATCCTTGGCTACGCGTAGTCCGTGAATGAGTGCTTCATACTCTGCCATGTTGTTCGTAGCGTCGAAGTGGATCTGCAAAACATAGTGTAGCTTGTCCTCGGTTGGTGACTCTAGCAGTACACCAGCCCCCGAGCCGTTGAGTAGCTTTGATCCGTCAAAGTGCATCACCCAATATTCTGGTTCCGGCATTGGGGTAGCATCTGGCATCTCCATCCAATCTGCGATGAAATCCACCAAGGCTTGTGACTTTATAGCGTCGCGTCTTTTGTAGGTGATCTCGAAGGCAGCAAGTTCAATGCCCCACTTCGCGACCCTTCCTGTAGCGTCGCTGTTGTTGATGATGTCGGACAGTGGAGTCTTGCTCACCACTATGATAGGGTGCTCCTGGAAGTAGTGCATCAGCTTCCGAGAAGCAAGGAACACTCCATAAGCTATCTTTTGGTAGTGCGGGTAACGATGCTTGGTCTCCGTCAAGACCTCTCTTACATAGTAAACTGGTCGTTGGACTCCGTACTCATAGCCTGGTTCTTTCCGCTCTACCACAACGACGATGCTGATTACCCGGTTGGTGGCCGCCATGTAGATTAACATGGGCTTGCCAGGCTCGGGTGCTGCAAGGATTGGCGCTAAGGAAAGTATCTCCTTGAGCTGCTTCAATGTTGCATCTGCCTCGTCCGTCCACGTGAATTTGTCCGCCTTCTTTAGCAACTTGTACAGCGGCAGAGCCTTCTCTCCAAGTCGGCCGACGAACCGACTAACCGCTGCAATGCAACCTGTTAGCCGTTGTATGTCCTTTAGGCATGTCATACGGTTTATGTTTAACATGGCCTTGATTTTCTCCGGGTTGACCTCGATTCCGCACTGGGAAACGATAAAGCCCAACAATTTGCCGGCTGGAACCCCGAAGACGCACTTCTTAGGGTTAAGCATCATGTTGTATTTCCGGAGATTATCTAAGGTTTCTTTTTAGTCAGATATTAAGTTGTTTGACTTTTAAACATCACCGCTATATCGTCCACATAGGCGTGAACGTTCCGACCAATTTGATCATGTAGGCAACGATGCATTGTCCGCTGGTACGTAGCACCTACATTTTTCAGCCCAAAGGGCATCGTGACATAGCAGAACGTGCCGTAGGGTGTAGTGAACGAAGTGGCCAATTGGTCCGACTTCCTCATCTTGATCTGGTGGTATCTTGAGTATGCATCGAGAAAACAAAAAAGCTCCGAGCTAGCCGTCGAGTCAATGACTTGGTCAATGAGAGGCAAAGCAAATGGATCTTTGGGACATGCTTTGTTCAAGCCGGTGTAATCAACGCACATTCTTAATTATCTGGTTCCCTTTTTGGGGACAAGTACAGGATTGGCCACCCATCGGGTGTGAAGGATTTTTCGGATAAAACTAGCCTTAAGTAACCTAGGTATCTCTTTGCCTATGGCGCGTCTCTTCTCGTCTCCGAAGTGTCGTAGAGATTGTTTCACTGGTTTACATTTTGGATCAATATTCAAGCTGTGCTCGGCAAGTTCCCTAGGTACACCTTTTATGTCGGCAGGTTGCCAGGCAAAGATGTCCCTATTCTCACGGAGGAACTCGACGAGCACGCTTTCCTATTTAGGGTCCAGGTTTGTCCCAATTGCAATGGTCTTGGAGGCATCGCCTACCACAAGTTCCACCGGCTTGGTCTCGATGGCGGCCTTGAATGCTAGGGCGGAGTCAGAAATCTGCTTCTTAGACGCAGGTATCTCTGAGGCATCGACCTTGCTCTGGATCTCCTTGAATTCTTCGCTGTAAAGGGCAGCTTCTGCAAAGGGTGATTCTCCAATCTCGCAGTCCCTTGCCTTGGTAAAGCTTCCGGATACGATGATGACACCGTTTGGTTTGGGTATCTTGAGCTTGTTGTAGATGAAGCATGGCTTGGCCATGAAGGTGTGGAATATGTCGCGGCCGAATATGACTTCTTACATGCTCTTGAAGGGGACCACCTCAAAGGTCATGCGTTCTTGGCGGTAATTATTGACATCACCAAAAGCAACCTGAAGTGTGATGCACCCAAGGGACCGAGCCTCCCGAATAGGAACTACACCATGGAAGATGGCGCTGGTCCGCCTTAGGTTTGCCTCCGTCAAGTTCATCTTGTGCAGTGTATCCAAGTACATGGTATTGATGCTGCTTCCATTGTCCACCATACATTTGGTGAACTCATTGCCGTCACTCAGGGGGTTGATGATCATGGCATACTGGTTCTCCGTAGGGATGAGGTCTGGGTGATCCTTCCTATCTCAAGTAATTGGAATTTCCGACCAGCGCAGGTATTGGGGAACTGGGGGTAGAGTGGCCATCAGTATCCTCATGGAGGTCTTCTGTTGTCGGACGGTGGGGGTGCCAAGGAAGGTGTGCAAAACTTCCGCCTTTTTCTCGAAGGGGTTCTTGCCCTTGCCATTGCTCTTGGCGGCGTGCTTGGGGTCAACGTCCTCATCCATGTCACTTGAATCCTTGGACTCCTCCTCCTTCTTCTTCCCCTTGCCCTTGCCTCGCGGTCTGTTCTTCCGACTTTGCTTATAGCCGGACTCCGGGTCCTCCTTGAGGTCGTTGACAAACTTGCAATGGCGATTGGTGTGTGTGGCCTTGCCGTTGGCGTCGAGGTGTACGAGGCACGGCATATCGCGGTACTCCTCGTAGGTTTGGGGAATGTGGAGTGCTGCCGAGGTTATTTCACTACCTCGCTGCTGCCCACGACCTGCCCCCCGTCCTAGGCCACGCTGTCCACTATCACCTCGTCCTGCAAAAGTCATGGTGACCATGTCGGAGGTTTTATTTTCTTCTGGCGGGCTCTTCCGTTTGGTGCTGCTGTTCCTCCGAGCTTGAGTTGAAACAGCCGTTGCCGGTAGCGAGCTGTGAGCATCGTCGTCGGCAGCTGTGAACTCACTAGCCAGTTGGATAATCTGGTTGAGGTCTAGCTGGTGGTTGTCCTACAGGCGCTTCAACGTATGTCAGAGCAACGTACCCCTTTCCAACCCATCGATGAAGGCAGACATGGCGGTCTGTGAGTGCACTCCTACGCAGGAATTCTTCATATCCAGCCAGCAGGAGATGTAGGCGCGAGATGACTCGTCTTTCACCTGCACGCACCACTGTAGGTCGCCAACAGTACATGGACGTTCGTACGTACCCTCGAAGTTCTTGGTGAACGCTTCTTGCATGTCCAGCCAGTTGCAGATGGATTTCTCCGGCAAGTCAGCAATCCATTGTAGGGTCGTGCCCGCCAGCATGAATGGGAGGTATTTGACATCAACGTTGGGGTTTCCCTCGGCGATCTCCACCATGTTGCCATAATCCTGCAACCATGTAGCTGGCTTGGAGGTGCCGTCATAGGGCTTGATGGTCTTGTCAATCCGGAAACCCTTGGGGTAAGCTGCGGTCTGTATTACAGATCCAAAGCAGCGTTGTCCCAGGTATGCTCCATCCCGGGCCTCGTGGATCTTGTCCAGACGTGATCGTGCGTCATATGGCTCCGAGCTTCTTTTCTTCTTCTTGCCGTCAAGGGATGGGCTGCGTGAACGATGTGGGCTCCTCCGCCATGGTGGCTACTGGGTGGTGACGAAGGTGGAGGTGGCAGTGGGTTAGCCCTCTTGCTGTTACCCTCTTGCGATGCATCACACTTGTCACGGTTGTTTGTCGGACGCGGATGGTCATGGTGTGACCTGCTCTTATGTCCTTGGCTGCGCTCCCTATCATGACGGGCCTGCTCCGCGTTGTCGCGGATGACGAGGCCGCGCTGCTTGGGTGGGGGCATGTCCGCACAATGGTGAGCCTTGGAGTCTTCGCGATGTCCGGGAAAGCAGGGCGACGAGGTTGAGCCTGCCTGCATGGTCGGAAGATATGTGGATAGCATATTTCCTGTTGCACGCATCCCTCCGTCTTCGTTCTTACGAACCTGTCTGGGACCTGACATCAAGAGGAGATCTGTCCCTTGGCGGCTTATGCTGGCTAGACTAGCAAAATGCTGGGTCAGACTCGAGCCTCTGAGAGGTGGCCCTTTCCTGCTGTTTCACCGCCTTGGCCACTAGGTCATAGACCTGGTTCATCGCTTCGGGTGATCTATCCTTCTCCATAAGGGTCTTGGCGATAGCGATGTTGAGAAGAGGAGTGGCAATCACCTGCCTGCCTTCACTGTCAATGTATGGCTTGGCCTGTGCCGGCTTCGAGGGAGCCCATCCTATGTTTCTCCGCACACCAGGATCGTTGATGACGCGAGCCGGAGCTTTCTTAGCCTTCGGCTGCTATAGCAGAGTCTTGTACTCGGCCTCCATTGCTCTAGCCTTCTCTATTGACTTCTGCGCGTTGGCCAGATCTAGATCTAGCTTTGCGCCTTGCTCAGCGATGGCATGCTCTTCCTCCAGCAGCTGGTGGCGCTTCTCGTCGAGCTAGACGACATTGTGAATATGAGCACAGTCATAGGCTCGACGAGGATATTATTGTACATCACTCTATCAGCTGGAGTGACTTGGGCAGCAGTAGACGTAGATGCCGGAGGCGATGGGTTTGCGGTATTGTTGTTGCTCGGACCGGTGTCGAGTTCATGCGGCTGCTGCACTGGGTTAGGCGGAGGGGGCATGACCTTTGCGCGATCATTATCGGCAGCAACATGTGGTCCCTTCCCTTTGTCCAGCGCTGTAGGCGAAGCTCGTCTGGGCTGATCTTCATCCATTGCCGTCCCAATGGCGACGAGCACCTCTCGGGACATGACGGTGTTGTTGGCCTGCTCGTCGCGCTTGTAATCCTCCTCCATATCCTGCATGGAGGAGTCTAGCTCCTCCGGGCTGAAGTCTATCTCCTCCAAATCTACGCTGATGTCGGTGTAGAGTGTGTCAAGCACGGAGTCGGAGGGTGTCGGGGCTTCCTCAATGACGGGGGGTGGAGGTGCAACAACAACGACGATGACTGGAGGTGGTGGCGCAGCTGCGGAGACGACGACCAGAGGCGATGGTGGAGGTGGCTGAGGCGGAGGGGCTCTGCCAACGAGCGTGATTTCCACCTGAGCTTCCTCCTCAGCCTCCGCATAGCTGTTGACGGTGTTCACCATTCTTTCGAAGGTGAGGCGTCCTGAAGCCTGCCGCCGCCTTAGCGTATGCCGGAGAAGCGTACCTTGGTCTAGTCCTTCCACAAAGTGATACATAGAATCATCATTGGGCTAATGAGCTAGGTCGGCCCGTATACGGAGCCACCTGGCGAGGTAATCGCGGGGGTTTTCTCCCTCTCTCTGAACGCAGCACACCAGATCAAAGATGGTAACAACTCCGATGAACTTGGATCTCTGCTATCTAGACGCACGGGCGAAGCCGGCGGACTTGTAGCGGTCTTCCACCGTTATATCCAGCACAGGGTCGGTTTGGGTGGGCCTTGAATTTTTCCGATCTTTGTCGGCAAACTCCGAGGAGAGATCCGACATAGATCCTTCCGCGAACGTATCCTGCCCGTAGGCAGTCCGTGCGGGTCTTGATGCTCCTTCTACTCCTAGGGAACCAGTGCCCGAGTCGGTTTCGTCGATGAAGAGGTGGATGTCTCCGATGGGGACGATCGAGCATCGCATAGGATTTGTCTTGGCCGGGATCCAGAACTCATCGGGAGGGACGATCGAAACGTTTCCGGAGAAGAGAATGCGACCGATGGCTACAGTTTTGCCGATTCCCACGAAGATCTTGGTCCTCGCCCACTTAAGATTCTGGAGCGCCTCTTGCCCCACGGTGGGCGCCAACTGTCGTGGTATTGCCGATGAGTACGCCATGGAGCGGTCCTCACAGTGCATGTTCAGAGACGTGGGGGAAGGCGGATGGTTGACGGGTACGAGGTTATACAGCTTACCCAGGTTCAGATCCCACGATGGTGGCGAAATCCTACTCCTGCTATAAATCACTATAATGGCAATACGCCAAGTTATAGGGATTGGTTCCCTGTGTGAGCTGACTAGAGAGTCTAAGTTGTCGTGCCTTAAAGGCTCCCACATGCCCGACTTATATAGTCACCAGGTCCTAGGGTTACAGGTAAAAGTCCTAGCCGGACAGGTTACAGAGTCCTACACTGCTTACATCTAGTCTAGCGTGTCTTGCACTCCATGGCTCCGGGTATGTCGGTGACTCCTCCGTATCCTTCCTTTATCCGGCATGGGCCTCCCTTCTGGATCCATCTAACAGGGCCGCCCAGTAGGCCATGGGCCATGCTACCAACTATGGGCCACCCGGGTTATCCGGATAGGAGACATGCTATGAGGATACCCATATAGCATATCCCCAACAAACTCCGGTCCACACCGGAGACTCTAGTTCAGCTAGACCGGAGACTCCGGTCTGGAATATTCAGAAACATGTCAAACTTGCAGGAATCTTTCCATAGTGTAAGGTTCTTTTTCACTTAGCATTATAACAACCTGTAGACAGTAACATACTATAAAATGATATACTTGTTGTTAACGAACACCAAAAGTGATTATGATAGTAAATGTACTTTCAATCTCCCCCTTTTTGGTGTTCGATGACAACAAGTGATTTTGCATGGAATAATTTGTATTAAGCTCCCCCTGACTATGTGCATTAAGGTAAACAAGTAAATCATGCAAGATAGATAGTATCAAAGATAAATCACATAGTTCTCACATGAGTTACAATAATAGAAGCACAATCACATAGTTCAAATAAGGCAAATAAGAGCAAATCCAAAGCCCAAGCCCATGCAAATCGATGAAAATGTCTTCTCCCCCTTTGGCATCGAAACGCCGTAAAGGGAAAAGACCTAAGCTAGCGCCCCAACAACTTAGTAGTCCTAGTCATCCTCGTCATTCTCATCCGGGTCCTAATCCTCCCCACCCTCATAATAGTTATCATCATCATCAGGGACTACAGGACCTTTGCCGTGAGGGCGAGAAGAGGAGGTACCCTGATACTCGTATCCAGAGGTGATATCTGAAAAAGTCTTCCAGTCCACCAGGCTGTCCTGTTGGGCATTCCATGCCCCAAAAGAAAGAGTGTGATCAGACTCTGCGGACAGCTGAGCACCATGCTCATCATTGTACTTTCCCTCTCCTTCCTCATCATCCTCTTCCCCCTGAGCCTTAATTTCTTTGAGGATCTTCTCAATGAGATGGTTTCTTTGGTAGGAGGCATGCTGTTGCTTACGGATGTCTACATTCATGCAACATAGGGTCCTCTCCCAGAAAGTGGCCTTTTGTGCTTCTCATGTACATAGTCACGGGTCATGGAAGGCATAGGTGCATTGGAGGCATTCTTCCTCCATGCTCTAGGAGGAGAGGGGGCCCTCTCAGTCTCATCCATCTCCTCATCCTCAATGCCATAGTGACCCCTAGGAGGAGGCCCCATGTGCCCCTTCTGCTGTAGTGAAACCAGAGTGTGCTCAGTGAGATTGGGAGCCAAGCCAAGTGGGGAATCATGCTCCTTGGACTTGATGAGCCTCATAACCAGTGGTGCATATGGAGGATACTTCTTGTACAGAATGGCATGGAACATCTCCTCAAATATGAAGTCCATCACATCAATAGGATTAGCATCTGCCTTGGGGCCTGCATTCTAAATCCGGTGGGTACGATAGAGTAGGTTGACCAGCCCACATCTAATAGCATCATCATTCCCAGCACTTAGTGATATGGTATGATGGAATATCCTCAACATCAGGTTGTAAAGGGGCTTGAGTCCCTTGGACCCCCCCTACAACACCCTCGCTGCCATACAAAGGTGCAAGCTTCATCTTGTCCTCACCAAGAGACGCGGAGTGCATGCGCAGCCCAACAGGAGTGGATACGCCATGGAAGGTCTCGAAGATGACATTAGCAAAGTCATAGAAAGTAGCTGACCAGCGGGTGGTGCCATTCATCCAAGTCATGGTCCTGTCTTGGTCAGATCCAAACACAACAGTGGCGTAGAACTGCTGCACAAGTGTGACGTTGTAGTCTTCACGGAGCTCCATCAAGTTGAACAGTCCCAACTTTTCACAAATCCACAATGCATCATTGAAGTAGGGGCTGAGCCTCATCTCCTCAACACTCATGAACTTCTAGGGGCACACATGTGATTTGGTGAGCACACCATACACATCCTTCATGAACACATCCTGCTCATTCATCCAGAAACGAGGATCCTCGCTGGTACGTGCCAAGTCATAGAAATCAGTCTTCCGTAGCTCATTGTACTCATTCTTTGACATGTGGGCCAAAGACTGAAGATTGTCATATTTGGCCTTCTTGGCACGGTTCTCTTGCTCAGTCCTTTCCTATTCCCTCCTCATATATGCTGCATCACGGGCCTGCTGTCTCCGGTTGGAAGGAGGCACGATAAACTAACCCTGGGACTCATCATAGAGAGGATTGGCCCTTCTTGACTTGGCCTTGGTGCGAGGAGGAGGACTAGAACCATCACCTGTCAATAGCAGTGAGGGAGATAGCATGTAGGTAAGCATATATGTCCCAAAGATGCAGCACAAGAGCTTTGATGCATTACTGAACCTTTTGAGTCACCCCACACCGGAGTCTCCGCAGCTCATACCGGAGTCTCCGGCTTAGACTAGAGTCTCCGGTCCTGTGGATCGGAGTCTCCTGCCCTGGGGCTAGAATCTCCGGTCGGGAGGCTCGGGCATGAGCTGGGAGGCTGTAGGTGGGGGTGATTCTAATAGATCGGGCAATGTAACAAGGCTAAAGTACCAGAGTGCACACATACAAGTGATTCAATGGAAAAAATAACACCAATCCTCAAAAACACATCTAGAGATGAACCCTAGGACAAAAAAGAGGAGGAGAGGTACCAGATCTGTCCATGGGATCGATTCCACCGGTGGGAATGACCCAATGGAGGGGAGGAGAAGGTTGGCCGGCGGCACGGTGGATCCTAGGGGCTTCTCGACCTTCGGGGACGAGTTTTGGAGGAGGGGGCGACGGGTTTGAGGGAGGGGAACGAGGGTGGATGAATGAAACAGTTGTTTCAGTTCACTCCGTCTCCTCCCTTTAAGTGGTAGAAACCATCTGGACCGGAGACTCCAGTCCTCCTCAACCAAAAATTCTAGGTTTTGTGTTTGGCGACATATATATGAGAGATAGAGTGTTTTAAGACAGGATATATGCTTGGGTTAAGATGTCAATTTGTAAAGAATCAATAAGAGCCATATAAATCCACTAAAAAGTTCAATAAAGCTCCAAATAGGCACGAACCAACAAATGACAAACACGAGTAAGCACCAACCTCTCGAATGTGAGAGGGCGGTGGCCTAGGCCACCATGTTTGAGTATACTCAGCTTGGCACCACGAAGATATATCTTGGGTCCATTACCAAAACTCATCATTTAAGCTCACATATCACAAAATGATATTAAGAGAAATGATTTTGATTGCTTTGGGCATAATGGGGGGAGGGATAATCCAATAAATTAGGACCACACTCCCCTTATATCCATGCCTGCACCTAAATCAAATAAGGGTCAAGATATAGGTGAGTATGCAAGGTGATCAAGTCAATCTCGTTGAATCTATGATATTTAGTTCATTCCTCAAATAGAAAAACCTTGCTTCATCAAGTGGCTTCATGAAGATGTCGACAATTTGGTATTTGGTTGACACATATGATAGCTCAATATCACCTCGAGCAACATGATCCCTAATGAAGTGATGACGAATATCAGTATGCTTTGTCCTTGTGTGATCCACCGGGTTGTAGGAAATCTTGATAGAACTTTCATTGTCACATAGAAGGGGAACTTTGTCACAAAGGACACCGTATTCCTTTAAACTTTGCCTCATCCATAGGAATTGAGTGCAAGCACTAGCATCTTCCACATACTCGGCTTCGGCAGTGGAGAGAGATATATAATTTTGCTTCTTAGAAGACCAACATACCAATGACCTACCAAGGAATTGGCAAGCCCCGAATGTTGATTTTCTATCATCCTTATCACTAGCCCAATCCGAATCTGTGTATCCACAAAGAGCAAATGTTGACCCTCGAGGATACCAAAGACTATAATGTGAGACATGAACCAAATATCAAAATATTCTCTTGACCGCCATCAAATGGCTTTCTTTAGGAGCCTCTTGATATCTTGCACACACACCTATACTCAACACAATATCGGGTCTAGATGCACAAAGGTAAAGCAAAGAACCAATCATAGACCGGTATACCTTTTGATCCACATCTTTACCATTTGGATTTAGTTCGAGATGAGTATTTGTTGCCATGGGAGTAGGAGTTCCATTTAGATCTAGAATATTGAATCTCTTGACCATATCTTAAGTATACTTGACTTGGTTGAATAATGTCCCTCCTCTAACTTTCTTGATCTCAAAACCAAGGAATACCCTTAACTCCCCCATCATAGACATCCGGAACCTACTAGTCATAAGCTTTGAGAATTAATTATTAAAAGCTTTGTTAGATGAGCCAAAGATAATATCATAAACATATATTTGGCATACAAAAAGCTCCCCATTGACCTTCTTAGTAAAAAGAGTGGGATCGATTTTCCCAACCTCAAAGCTACGGTCAAACAAAAACTCTCTAAGGTGCTCATACCACGTGTGTGGGGCTTGTTTGAGCCCATAGAGTGCCTTATCAAGTTTGTACAAATGGTTTGGGAAGTTGGGATCCTCAAATCCCGGGGGTTGCTTTACATATACCAACTCATTTAATGGACCATTAATAAATACACTTTCTACATCCATTTGTTGCAACTTAAAGTTATGATGTGCCGCATAAGCAAGAAGGATACAGATGGACTCAAGGCGAGCCACAGGTGCATATGTCTCTCCATAATCAATGCCTTCAATTTGAGAGAACCCTTGTGCAACCAATCTTGCCTTGTTCCTTACTATAATTCCATGCTCATCTTGCTTGTTCTTGAATATCCACTTGGTGCCTATAACATTGCGGAAATCCTTTGGCTTCTCAACTAACTTCCATGCTTTGATTCTCTCAAAGTTGTTGATCTGATTGTGCATTGCTTCCAACCAATCTGAATCTTCAAGATCTTCCCACACTTTATTTGGTTCAGTCATGGAGATGTGTGCTTGGTGTTCACTAAACCTTTTCAATTGTGCTCTTGTGGAAATGCCTCTCCTTAGGTCACCAACCACATTATCTAGAGAGTGGTCTCTTAATTCCAACATCCTATCCATTCTAGCTTTGCGACGAGTGTGGATCTCCTTGTTGTTTCTTGGAGGAACCTCTTCATCATTTTGGTCCTCGTATTGACCATCAACTTGACCTTGATCATCACCGGAATCATTCTCTTCATTAAGAGGCAAAGATTGACCTTGGTATTGATCAGGCACACTTCTAGAATTGAGTTGAGCTTGTCTCAAGGCAGTTTGTATGGATCTTCCTTGTGTAATTGACTTGGCAGCACTTGACATTCTTGAGAATGAATCAAGCTCCTCCCCACTAGAGATGTCACTATGATCAACATGTTGAGGGTCCACAGTTTGTCTTTGGCTTAGGTCGTTGTCCTCCTCAATAGATGGAGCATGTTGTTGTTGTGAAGATGAGGGCTCCACTTGAGTAGAGCATAGTTCTTCTCGATCCGCCATAAGGGGTTCCTCAACGGGGCGGATGTATCCCACACCCATTATTCCTATGACATCCTGAGGCATTTCATCATCTGCATCACAAGCATCAACACGCCCCCCTTGGGGACAATCATATTCTACGAAGGTCACACTACAATATTCTATGACAGATCCGGAGAGCTTATCATAGATTCTATAAGTGTGAGATTCGAGACCATAGCCAAAAAATACCCTCTAATGCCTTAGACTCGAATTTGGACAAACGAACACCTTTTATGAGATAGAAACACTTACAACCGAACACCCGGAAGTAAGATATGTTGGGATTGTTACCGGTAAGTATTTCATATGGAGTCTTGTTCAACTTTTTGCGGAGGTAGAGCCGGTTTGATGCATGGCACACGGTGGAGATGGCTTCGGCCCAAAAGTTGTATGGAGATTTAAACTCCGCCAACATGGTCCTTTCCATCTCAATAAGAGTCCGATTCTTCCTCTCGGCTACACCATTTTGTTGAGGGGTATATGCAGCGAAATATTGGTGTTTTATCCCCTCATCGCTAAGGAAATCATTCAAGGTGTATTTATTGAACTCGGTGCCATTGCCGCTTCTTATTGTCAACACGGGGACATTGTATTGATGTTGAACCAAGTTGATGAAGTCGATGAAGGTCTTTTGTGTCTCACTTTTCAACTTGAAGAAATATACCCATGAGTATCTTGAAAAGTCATCAACAATCACCAAGCAATATTTCTTCCCACCAAGACTTGCATGAGATGGAGGACCAAAGAGATCCACATGAAAGAGCTCCAAGATCCTTGTTGACTTGATGCGATTCTTTGGCTTGTGGGGAGCATCATGCATCTTTCCTTGAACACAAGCCCTGCAAACACGAACTTTGGCAAAGGAAACATTTTATTTTAGTCCAACAATATGGCCATCCTTGTGGATACATTGCAAAGTTCTCATATTGACATGGGCTAGTCGGAGATGCCATAACCAACCCACATCGGCCTTTCTGAATAAGAACATCGCACTTGTAGTGGTTTGCCCCGAAAAGTCCACCACATACAAGTCATTTTCGACGTACCCAACGAAAGCGACCTTGAGAGACTTGCTCCACAAGAGGACCACAATATCATCATCAATAAAGATGGAAGATCCCATCTTTCCAAGAGCACGAACTGAAAGTAAATTGTAACCAAGGTCTCAACAAGCATGACGTCCACGAGTGTAATATCATGGGCAACTACTACCTTGCCAAAACCCATTACCTTAGACTTTGAATTGTCAGCATATGTCACGGATATTTGATCATCATTTGGCCTTAATTCCTTGACAATAGAAGAGCTTCTGGTCATATGACTTGTGCAACCACTATCAAGCACCCATTTTGACACTCCGGAAGCATATGTCTACAAAAGATCAAGCTAATTTTTGGGTACCCATTTTTCAATGGGTCCTCTTTTGTTAGAAATAAGGTACCCAAATAGACCAAGCAATATAACCATCATATGGGACAACATATTGTGCATACACATCACCATAATAATCACGCATTAGAACATAGTGAGGGTTAGCATTTCTCGCAAAATCATCATGAGACATAGTTTTACCACTTGTGGTCTTACTATCCACAATGGCCTTGTTTTTCTCTTGTTCAGGCTTGGCCTTCTTCTTCTTGTTGTTCTTCTTCTTGGCTTTGGAGACAAAACCAATGCCCCCTTTCTCACCATTTGAACTTTGCTTACTCAAGAGGTCATCAATGTACTTGTTAACTTTTGGAAATGTGGCCTTAGCTAGCTCCCCCTTGAACCTAGCATTTTCTTCAAGAATAGTTGTACTACTAGATGGAGTGAAATTACTAGGTGAGGGAATATTGGTCAATTGAGTTTGAAGCTTTTCATGGGACTTTTTGAGTGACAAGAGTTCACTTTCCAATGCCTTGTGAGCCTTGTTAAGCAAACTAAAGTCCTCGGCAAGTTTTTCATGAACCACACCAAACTCAATCTTGTCCTTTTTAGCCCTTTTATATTTAGCAATAGCAAGGTCATGTTACTTAATGAGTCTATTCACAATTAAATAATTTCCCCATGAAGCCCTTCAAGTTTTAGTTCAAGGGAAAACCTAGTCTCTTGTTCCTCTTCTAGAGAATTATTTAGGGCTTCTAACTCAATCATGTGTTCTCTTCCTAGTTTACATCTTTCATCAAGAAGCTCTTGGGTGTGAGAAAGTTGATCTAAGAGGTCCAAAAAAATGTCTTTTGTGTTCCCCTTGCAAGTTATTCATGAACTCATCAAAAGAAATTATTTCCTTTTTAACCTCAAGAGACATTTCATCATCATTTTCATCATTACTCAAGAGTGTGGGGTGAGATGATGAAGATACCTCCGTTCCTATTGCCATAAGGCAAGTGACATTCTTGTTGGAGAGATTCTCATTTGGGGAGTCGAAGAGGGAGAATGTGGGAGTAGAAGTAGTGGTAAGAGCAGCCACACCACTTGATGTTTCCTCTTCATTATCTTCATCATCGGAGGAGTATTCTTCATGAGTGATCAACACGATTTCACCCGACTTCTTGTTGACGGGATTCTTCTTGATGAAGGGTTTCTTGTAAGGAGCTTTGGAAGTTTTCTTCAACACAAGTTTACCCCCATGATCTTCTCTCTTCTCATAGGGACAACCCCCCACAAAGTGATAGCGGTCACCACAATTGAAGCAAGTTCTCAATTTAGTGACATTTATCTTCTTCCATTTGGCTTGCTTCTTTGTTTCATTTACATCTTGGCCTTGGCAGGGTTCTTCCAAAAGTTCTTTGCATAGAAGGCCATATATTCACCATGAGCAATCTTGACATCATAGGGGTGGCTCATGGAGAGGCCTTCATCACTATCACCTTCATCCCCATGATCCACAACTTTGGCCTTCAATGCAATGTTGACAACATTGCTCATTCCAAGGGCTCGAGCACGGGCATCTTTGGCATTCTTCGCGGCAACCTTGAAAGAGGCCATCTCTTGCATAACTTCATTGGAGGTCATGAGGTGATAGTTGTGTCTTCCTTGTAAGCTCTTCAAGTCGGTGGGATCAAAGGGCATGAGTGCACTCACATATTTCCTTTTTATCCAAGCATCATCCACATGTGAGGCACCCACATTTCTAAAAGCGGTGGCGGTGGACTTGAGCCTACGGTACATGTATTCATGATCTTCACCTTCCTTCATATAGAAGCCTTCGGCTTCATTGCTTAGTGCATCATACTAGTTCCTTCTCATGCTCTCATCCCAAACATACAACACTGTGAGAGCATCCCAAGGTTCCTTGGCGGTGTTGAGGATCTCAATGTGTGGGTAATCCTTTGTACCCAATCCTTTTTGAATCATGTGCAAGGCGGTGGCATTGAGTTGACTATTGACAACTTATCTTATTATCAACTTGTTTGGATCCCCAATATAGAGTACTTGTTCAATGATGTTCCATAGTTCAATGCAAGAGCTGCGCTCATGAGATTTCATTAGAGATTGCCATTGAGCAAAAGTAGATGCCTCTAGCTTTGGTGGGTCTCCTCTATTGTTTATATGAGGGTGAGGGATTGGAGGGTCGGGAGTGTACCATCCAGGAGAGTCATGGTGCTCTCCCTTGCCACCATCCCTTTTTGTGGAAGAATTAGTGTTGTCTTGATTACCCCCCACCACCATACCCTCGGGTTATACCGGGGCATTTCCCTTAGGTAATGGTGGAAGTTACTATTGGGGAGAAGGGGATGATGAGACACCTTTATCTTTAACAAGTTGTTCAAGTAACTTGTGCAATTGTTTGATCTCGTTGGCCATGGTGGAGCTCAATCTTGTTTCCAAGTTATTGAGGTCATCCATGGTCACCAAGGTACGTGCACCACCACCTTCCCCATCGTTGCTACCCATATACTCTTAGGCGATAAAGCCTGATTAAAGAGCCGAGGCTCTGATATCAATTGAAAGGATCGTATGGGCACCTAGAGGGGGGTGAATAGGTGCTACTTCAAATCTTCTTCCTTTTCAAATTAGGGTTTGACAAGAAAGGTAAATTCTCTAGATTATGCAACTAATGTGAATTTACCTATATGACAAACAAGCAATAACTAGCACAACACTAAGCAAGAACAAGTAAGTAAAGTGCGGTAAAGGATAGAAGTAACCAAAGTGGTGGACGCGGAGACACAAGGATTTTTTTCCCGTAGTTCCTTCCTTTTGAGGGGAAGTACGTCTACGTTTGGAGAGTGGGTGGTTTCAAACCACCAACGCCACGAGAGGCCTCCCTTGTTCTCCGATGAACCTCACCCCAAGGGGTTCGATTCACCTTCCACTATATCGGCAACATTCGAGGTGGAAGCCGACACCTTTACAACAAGTTCGGGGCACACATCCACAACTTAATTGGAGGCTCCCAAATACAAGCAAGTTGTCAAAACAATCAAAGGCAAGCTTGTAAGAACCAAATCAAAGCTAGGGTTTCCAAAAAAAATACTAGATCAAGGGGTACCTCAAGTGAATAAGGGGGAAATGAAGATCTCTCTTGGTGAAGCTGTAGATAAAGGCCTCCTCCTTCGATTATCCAAAGATCAATGACTTTGGATGGTTGGATGAAGAGATCTTGTTGATTGGGTGGCTCAAATGGGGGTAGTGTTCTTGAGTGGGTCGAGCATATGGAAGAAGGGGATAAGGTTCCCTATTTATAAGCAGCCCCCCTCCATGAACCATTTTCTGACCATTGGATAAAAGTCAGACCAAAGACTCCGGTGTGCACACCGAAGACTCCGGTCTACACCGGAGATTCCAGCCCATCTCCGGACCAGCCTCCGAACCAGCATACTGATTGACCGAGCCCTTTTGTGAGCCAAGTGGGCTAGAGACTCCGGTCCAGCGGCACTGGAGACTCCGGTCTGAGGCTCACACCAGAGACTCCGCAGTAGTCTCCGGACCTTGCTCCGGACACCCTCACAGACTGTCCTAGCCAGACTCTTAATGCCCCCTCCGGGGATTCCTGCGGAAACTCTGGTCCACACCGAAGGCTCCGGTCCAGCCAGACCGGAGACTCTGGTCTGGAATATTCAGAAACATGTCAAACTTGCAGGAATCTTTCCATGGTGTAAGGGTGCTTTTCACTTAGCATTATAACAACCTGTAGACAGTAACATATTGTAAAATGATCTACTTGTTGTTAACGAACACCAAAAGTGATTCGTGTTCATACTGCTCCATCTCCTTCTCGAAGTCTCAAAGCTCCTGTATCGTTAGTGACTCCTGAGGGGAATCAGGTGAGTCGGTACTTTCCTCGATTGCATCGAGAACTGGATCATTTTTGGATCCAACATCGACATAGCCGGATCCATAGCTCACATGATACACGAAGCAATGCTTTTTCTTCTTCATGGTCTCGAGGTACTGGAGCATGTTGACTTCAGCCTCCAACTTGTAGTTAAAGTGAGGGCGTATCATCATCTATTTAGCCATGTGCCTCGAGAGCGATTTTCCTGCTCCAGCATCAATAGAGTTGGATCCGAAGCGAATATACTCCTAATCTGTGTATCTGATATCAATAGAGATATCAGATCCGGATCTTTCTTCCACTATAGGAGCGGTCTGGATGGGTTCAGGGTTTTTCGAGATCTTGAACTCTTCCGCCTCCATAGAAAGAGTAGATCCGGATTATTCTTCCGCCATGGTCATCAACTCTAGGGTGGGTTGGGCGGGTTTAGCAAAACTGAGGTAGATGTTGATCTCGCCAATTGACATGGTGGTGTAGGTATTCATGGGCTCCTTAGCCGAAATCCAGGTCTCATCGAGAAGAACGAGAGGGACGTCGCTGGTATAGAGAACGCTACCGATGGAGATTGTTTTGCTGATTCCTGCATGCGCAGATTCCGCCCAGAATGAAGGTCCGAAGGTCACCTGCCCCACGGTGGGCGCCAACTGTCGTCGGATTGATGACAAGTACGCCATAGGGGGTCCTAGAGGCGTTGAGAAGATGGAGTGTGAGCCATACGGTGTTCCGGGAGCGGTGAGCACAAGTTTACCCAGGTTTAGATCTGACTGCGGTGATTATATCCTTCTCCTGCTAGCAACCCAGTAATATATCGGTGAGAGCCGGATGTTACAGCGGATGACAAGAGAGGTTCACCTATGCGAGTAAGTTGTGGTTGATCTATGCTCCGGTTGGTATTGTGCCCTAAAGGCTCCCATAGGTCCGGTTTATATAGTCACCATGGACTAGGGTTACAGGAGAGACCTATCCGGCTATGTTACAGAGTCGGTAACTAGATACAGCTTGGACTACAAGTAATTCTACAGGCCTAAGTCGGTAACTCTTCTGGGCCTTGTCGTAGCCGGAAGTGACTCCTCCTCTTTCTCTGACTGGGCCGCCCGTGAAGCAAAGCTCTAACCCGCAGGTGGGCCACCCTGGTCAGTGAGTCCTATGGGTATACCCGGAAAGTATATCCCCAACATTGTCCTAGCGACACAAGTGAGTAGAGGCATGAAACCGTTCTTATTCAATGGATCTCCATAAGTGTCTTATCAATTTAATTGTTACCGAGAGATAAATATCAATTTAAATAACCTTGTAGTATATAGAAAACAACTATAAAGATTCACATGTATGAGAGCGGCGCTAAGCATGCCCTATGACTCGCAAGTCCAATCTATGTACTGAAACAAGGCAAAAGGATACCTAAGTCAATAAAAACTACATGGAAATAATAATTGTATGGAAACTAAACCATCAACATAAGGATAGCAATATAGATAGGAGGAAATTATAAATAATAAATGGGTAGCGGGGGAGAAATGCTCACTTGAGAAAACATTTTTGAAGTTCTTCGGAGAACTTGTCGCAAATCGCATCAACTCAACGTCCTATCCGGTGAAGAAGCAAACCACTAAAAGAAGCAACATGCGCAATATGTAATGATATGGAAAAATATCTGGCATGATCATTATATGCATGCATGATATGGAAAGATGGGATGCAAATTAGGAATATTAAGTGGAATTGGAATCTCAACAATTAGTTAGAAGATTCAAGTTTTTTTATCTACCCATCAAATTAAATGGTGTTATCATGGCAATACATGGCATATGTGAGATACACATGACTAAATGGAGTCGTAAAAAGACAACAACACCCCACATATACACTCCATAGTTAATTATTAGGTGAATTTATATTTAACCCAAACTCACAAGATATATTATGAATGATTATAATGTAACAAGATATATTGAAATTATACAAAAATAGGGTATTGGATAGGGGCACATGTTTAAGATTTGGAGATCTTGGGTTTGAAGAATCTACGGATTGAATAGGAAGAAGGGACGTCGGGGTTCGGTCTTCCAATTCTGTGAAGGAGGTCTCCGTGTCTGTGTTGAAGATCTTTGGAGTGTGTTGCAGAGATCTTGGGTTCCGCAAACTAGGATCTCGACATCGGCGGTCTTTGGAAAACCTTGGCAAAAAACAGAGATGGAGATTTTCGTGGGGCTTTGGTATCCTTCAAGTGGCATCATGCCAACTTCACACTTTTTTCGTCATTGCAACCCCACATAAACACATGAGTAGAGCACCATCTTGAAACGGAGGTGTGGTTGTAGCACCTCGTAAGGGCACAAACATAATAGCACTTTGCAAGGGCACAAACATATATAATAGCACCTCGTAAGAGCACAAACAGAACATGGACACAAGTACGCTGTGATTAGAAATTCCTAGGTGTGCACATTGTGAAACACCATGTGGAAGTATCTGCAATAGTAGAGGATGGCCTGGGGAAGGAGGCCAGCGGCTTGGAGCAGAGCACAAAGCACCAATGGTAGTAGACATGTGCATCTGATACATGTAAAATGCATACTTTGTAGTTTATTTACACATATTACCCAGTATTTGTATCTTATAAAATATTATATTCATGTTTTATATTGATTTATGGGGATTACCAATGATCCCCTTTATTTGGGTTATAACTCTACATGACAATAAAACC
Source organism: Avena sativa (assembly GCA_916181665.1). NCBI lineage: Eukaryota > Viridiplantae > Streptophyta > Magnoliopsida > Poales > Poaceae > Avena > Avena sativa. Next base: position 175,047,273 of record OV702284.1, on the reverse strand, counting down.
CTTGTTGTGTATTTTTATCTTTCTAAGACCTAAACGAAGTCAAATGGACCTAGGATTTTTCGAGGAAACCAACCTGGAGCATTGGTACCTCGGGTGGGGAGCTCGGAGGCCCAATGGCGCGACCCACCTTGCTGCCCGCGCCACTAGGGTTCTTTCGCTCCTCTATCCTCTCTAGCCATTCATCGTCATCTCAACCTCGAAGTATTGACCTAAAAATGCCTATAAAAATACCCCTCGGGGCGATCTCAAAGGAAGCAGAGCAGAAACACAAAAACACCAAAATAGATCAAGAACCAACAAGATTGGAGGGGGAAACACTGCCGCCGCCGGTAGGATCATTATCTTCTCCAACATCATCTGCATGATGATGGAGTAGTACACCTCTAGATTATGGGTTTGTGGAAGTAGCCTGATCTATCTCTCTTGTTATATCATTGTTATAGTACCTTATGAGCTGTCCTACATGACTATGGTCATCTATGTAATTCCTGTGTGGTGGATCTTTGTTTTATGATTTGATATTTGAGATTGGAATTCTATTATGTATAATATGTATTGATAGAATCATATCATGTACCCCATTTTTAAGTAATTATTATGACAAACTTGTATGGATAAACATGTGCGGGGGAACGTCTGTATTAGATGAGTAACATGGTGGTGGTGCGTGACTGGGAAGTGACAGAAAACTCGATATCTACAATGGTTTTACCTTTCTTTTGTTACCCCGCCAGGGATAAAGTGAATGCATGTGTTACAATCATCTCGTGACAACCAAGATGATCTGGTTTGTTTATGGTAGCATATTTGATATTCAAACATCATATCAAAGTACCTAAGGCTATATTCTTTTCTGAATTCTAGATTGCATGGAGTTTCTCCATTTAGAGGAGTATAAGTGCAATATGTTGCATCATCTTTATATTAGGACATGATGCCCATATGAATTTATGGCCTGCAAGTGCACAGGTTCATAAGAGCACGTTTTCATGGAAGTATTAATTACAGTTTTTATATTGATCCAAATAAGGAGTCTTGGTAAGTTTCTTTATGCCACATTTCTGTCGCACTCAAGATGTCACATTGTCTTGAGTGAATTGAGTGCAAGTGTTGAAGGTGCAAAGGTGTGAGTGAATAATAGAGGAAACTTGAGTAAAGGAAAATGCAAGAAGTAGATTACATAGAAGTAAAAGACGAGGAAAGTGTCCGGTGTTCTTGTAGATGAGAAGTTAGGCATGGAGAGGAACAGTTCATGGTAATAGTGAATGTGTGCCAGGTGAATGAAATGATATAAGTGATTGTGATAATTCATATTCATATGTGAGTAGGCATGCAACCTGTATACCGACTAGAAGTACTGATGGAAAATTCTTCCCAGTCCCAGTGATCCATCTGTCTGTTACCACATAAATGGCTAGCACATTAATTACGGTATTTCGACCATATCAAGGCTTTAATCTTGATGGTTCCTTGTTCGTCCTAGAGTAGTAATAGCTCCTCATTAATATCGGCCGTGTCACTCGGGGGTCAATGGTTCGCTAGTAAACAAGTTCATAGCTATGAGATCTCTCGATCATGTTATACGGGCCCTTATATTAGACAACAAGCATTAGGCAAACATGGATATTCATTCTCACAATATAATAATCACGACAACAATCACAAATGGATGGAAATAAAGGAGGAACATCACATCTCACCAATCCCCTACATCTCCCACGCCTATGGGGATTTACTCAGACATGAGAGGAAGATTGATCAAAGGCATAATAATATCGCAAATAGAGATCATCTCAACTTTCCGTAGCAAGACACAATACCGTTTGAGGATCAAATCAAGGTAGATCAAAGAGTCAAACCCTAATCTTACAAGTGCCAATCTCTCTCCCTCTTAGTATAAGTAGGGATGATGGTGGAGTGAATGGTTCAGAGGCTAGAGATCATTGAAGAATGAGGCGATATTCTTCTCCTTATTTAGATCTGATCTCCCCTCTTCTGGAGTTGTTTGCGGTGGCTATGTTGTGTTTTTCGTCTCTCTCCCTTCAATGAAGTTTCTTGTGTTGATATAATGGAGACAGAGGAGGGTCGTATGGCCGAACAATACGGGCGCGTGGACCGTACCAGTGGTCGTTATGGACCCTGGGCGCCTCTAATGAAAGGGCCTTCAATTGAGGATTTGTTTCTTCAAATGTAATTAGCTCATATATGCTTTCAGATCTTCCAAAAGTGTTCATTACCTCAAAACCATAACAAGAAACCAAGGTTTCGCTAACTCGCGATGTTATCATTACTTAAAAGGTGAAATCCAAACGAAACCTGGCAAAAACCAAAGGAAAATCATCAATAAAAAGTGTTAAAATTTGGAGCTATAATCTTCCCCAAGCTTAGTTGTTAATAGCCCTCGAGTGATAAAATTATAATGAATAATAGCGAGAAATTGAACTAAGAGGGAAAACTCACAAGTTTAAGGTTGTATCATATTTGATATTCCATCGTCACAAATCCTGCAACCTTAAACATGAGCATAATATATTTGAACAACTACACTTAAGTTCGCTTCCTAACCGAAAGTAACTCTCTAGATAATAATTCTTAAACTTAAAAGATGCTACCAAAAATTTAGTTAGGTTTGCGAATTAATTCTTTTTAGTGCCCCTTTTTTATGAGAGTAAAATTATTTTTAAGCAAGGATGCTTCAGTCAAATTAAAGGTGCGCAAGTAGATGTCAAAAGAAAGATAAACTTAGAGCTTTCATTATCACCCAGTTCTAAAATCATGGCTATCTAACACCCCATCTCTTCCTTGTTTTTCAAGAACTCTAGTTTTTCTTTTTTTAGGTGATGAGGTGATTCCAATACTCTCATAAGGATCGAATATTTTCAGCTCATACCTTGATGGTAGTTATTTTTTCGCTCGAGTATTTAGGCCCATGGAACTAAAATTTTGCCCACCGCAACAATGCTACAAATGTCTAACCAAATCATAACCAAAATCTGAGATGAACTGAAGATCATTTGTAGGCCATAGGAGTTGTTGGTTCCATCAAGTTTGGTTACTCTCATAATTCTTTTGCTCATAAAGTATCTCTTTTTAACTTAGAAAAGAAAGGTTGGCATCTCCCTCTCCCACCGTAAAATGTCCGTTCCATCAAACAATTCTTTTTAGAAGGTGCTATCAAGTCAAACTGTTAAGATGTAGGGTTGAGTACTACTAAGATTAAGCCCTTAAGACAAAAACATGGCACCAAAGTTGTCGTGAAGACACTTTTGTTGTTCTAAAAGAATTGGAATTTAGTCCAACAAAGTTGTTTTTCTAATAGATCGTAATTGTCACAAGTCGAAACCAAAGCAATGACATCAGGCTTGATACTAAGTCCTAAAAGATAACGAGATAAGCATAGAGTGGAAATTAAATGAAACCGAAAAAACACAGTATGTTCATGAATAAACTTACAGAAAGAGGGAAAATAGGAATGTGGTATATCATGTTGCTTGTTCATCTTCTCACTTGGGTCAACTCCTCACGTTCTTCTCGAAAGCTAAGTCACTAGAAGTGAATAACCTGCAAAAAGTTAAAAAGAGAGACGAGAGAACTTCGCGCAAAACAAGATAAAAGCTAGTCTAATATTTTTGGGTTTTCTATTATCAATGCAAACTGAAAATAAACATGCACTAGAAGAAAAACAAATAAATCAAAATAAGGAAAAAAATTGAATGCAAAATCTAGGGAGGAGTTCAACCTCCCCAAGCTGAGGATCTTGGCATATCCTGGATCAATTGTCCCTGCATCGTTGGGAGGCGGCTGCTAGTGTGGAAAGTACGGATAGTGGTTCGGGAAGTCGGTCATGAAGGAGGTGAAATATAGAGTGAGGTTGACGATGTTGGTGTTCATATCGTGCAACGTGTTCCCCATGTTGTCGATGCGATGCACCACCTGGTCAAAGTCACTCCTTGGGACATAGTCGAATCCCGGCTAAGGCAGAGGCATACCTTGCTGCTAGTAACAGGGAAAGGTTGTTGATGATGATGCTGCTGACCGTAGTCATCCCAGCCCACGGTGTTCCAGTATTTCCCACCATGCTCTTGCTTCTGCTGGCTGCATTCTCCCGTTGGGGTCCCCTCCTTGGTGCGCAATCCTCCCCGAGGAGATCATTGCTTCCTGGAATTCTTCCTGACTAAGGACCCAACTCTGTTTACCTGGCAAACCAAAATCTTGGAAAAATGGAAGCAAGACTTGGTGGAGATCACTGTTAGGCTCAAAATAAAACTAATAAGCATGAAATGGGCGTTGGGGCCTATAAAACCCCATGAGTTTTGGTGCTAGCCATGTGGATGCCATACCTATCCTTACTGCCAGCCACATGTTTCTCATGGGGCATGACAAACTCGCTTGCGTAGGCGATCTGAGTGATCAAGCCACCACATCGAATGACACCCGCAAGAGCCGATCTTTGGTTGCGGAAGTGTTGGATGAGAAAAGCACCCAAGTTTACCTTATGCTCCATCTTAGGATGGAGAGCTATATAAATTACACTTATCTCCGGGCCTTCCATTGCCCCGGTATCTCCGTTCCCAAAAATAGATTCACCAAGAAGGTGGCAAAGTAGTGGATAGTGGGGTTCTAGATAGTGGAGCTCTTGCGCAAGTAATCGGTGTTCCTATGGATGGAAATATGTTCCAAATCATGCATTGCCTATACAAGGACTTCATCAGTGGTATCAAGCTCTCCCTCATAAGAGGAGAATTTTAACTTCTGGCCCGAAAGTTGAGGCACCAAGGCAACACGGGCCCCGACTTCGTCGGTATTGGATCGTGATACCCAGAGTTGTCGTGCCAAATGATCAGAGGGCATTTTTTGGCAAGAATTCAACAAAATGTTTGAACACAAGAAAAATCGCTAACACCCATCAAATTGGGCCCCGCCTGTCATTTTGACCATTAAGTTGCTGCCATGTAGACTTGCAACGCTGGCGCCCTCGTGTTCAAACATTCTTTTTGACGCGGCCTTCTTCTTCCCCAAAGGGGCGATCTGTGGTCGCCGCCATGGCGCGGAGTTGGGAGGGAATTCCTTCAGTGGCCAGATCAGGCACCCGGCTGAACCTGATCGGTCTCGCCCTCCTCCTCCTCCCAAACCGGAGCTCGACCCATGGCACGCCAGCACCCATGGCACGACACCGGGACGAGATTTCAGTCCCGTTGTCCTCCTCTAGAATACGAGCTCACCGTCCCCGTGGTCGCACCTGCACCATCTAGGGCGCCTTACTCTCTGGACCCCAAGCCACATCTACTCTGTTCGGCACAATGCCAAAAAGTTGAAATTCCATCCAGTTTTCTTCTTGTGATTGTGGTAGAAAACATGTATCAATATGTTGTTTACTAGACTTTCATTTGAAATTAGAAGCTCCGTGAGGAAGAAAAGGAGAGAACCTAAATGGAATAACGATGAAGATCATAGTCTGTAGTTTGCATTGCATCAACAAGGGCTCATTGACGAAGGATGTTACCAAGAGAGTGGAGTTCAGGCATTGCCAAAAAAATATGGGAACAAATCCATGAGTGATTGAATGCAAATACGCGAAGAGAAGCTAGATCCATGTCATCAATCATCAATAGGTTACACATTCTAGTGACGCGTTCAAATACGTACACATTCATAACAATAAAACTTTTAGTAGTGTTGCTAGCTATTTGTATGAGCTATTCATTTTATATGATCATGGCACCTTACTTTCCTGGATAGTAAACTTGAAACTGCAATTAACTTGCTGTGGTTCTAATCCCGAGCAAAAATGTCTGGTATACACATGAACCTTGTATGTTTTATGCTGTAAGTCTGCTATTGTGGGCAGGGAAAGAAAAGATGGGCTTCACTGAATATTACGCGGTTAGGCATAAATTAGTCTTACACACATAGTATTAACTTGTTCTTACACAAATAAGCAAAGCAGTCTTACACAAATAAGCGTAACTGAGTCTTGACCAAAGAAGCATTTACTTCGTAGAACTAGGGGGAAACTAAAGATAAAGATAAAGATAAGATCTGGCAGTTAAGCACTAGTTCTCTGGAGCTGCAGGCATCGTCAGAACAAACCAGAGTGTTGCTTTTAGCCGTCTCTCATTATCTATCAAATTGTACGACCGCACTTATGAGCCAATGGTAGGCACCCTCCCCCTGACGTGGATTCGGCTCCAGGTCGGATTTGGAATGTCAACATAATAGATGCGTGAGTGCGCAACAAACACACAGTCTGCTATCAACACTGGAAGTGCTGGCATCTTAGCAACAACACCATCATGTTCTCCCTGGACTTTAGCAGCAGCCTTAGCTGGTATTTTGTTAGCTTCACCAGCAGTAGCATCATCAAGTATTTTGTCAGCTTCACCACGAGCAGCATTAGCAAGTATTTCATCAGCTTCACTAGGAGCAGCAGCAGCTAGTTCTTCGTCAGCTCCACCACCACCAGCATCATGAGGAGTCGGGGTTGCCTGAGCAATTACAGGTTCAACAGCTTCAGGGGCTCCGACAAAGAAAGGGTAGTTGATCCCAAGAAACAGAGATTGTCCTTTCAGATTGTCGACTCTGCTCCAGACCTGTTCTACTGGGTCTTTTGATGGACACACGGGCCTCGAGAAAATGTGACACCGCAACGATGGGTATGAAGAAAGTTGTGTCCCCATATGTTCTATTGTATCACCAATGCTGTTTAGTGCTCCCCTGATATGAATCCACATGAGTTCAGGATCCTGGTTGACATCACCTCTGAGAGGTGCAAGGAACCAGCGCCGTGCTACAAGGTCAGCATCTACTACTGCGGGGATGACGCGCGGGGCTGCGTGTGTACCTCCGTGTTACCTTCATTCGGTAAGCATATTTTTGAATGGGAATTTACATGCTATATGACACCATGACTCACCCCAGGTGAACGGCTCCCAAACACGCACGTCACCTCTAGGTCCAGTGACCGCGTAAATGTATTGCGGTGTGCTGTCATACCGGCTAGTGGTGAAGACAACGTCGACATACTTCTCCGGCCGCAGATGGTCGTCACGCAAGACTGTCCATTCATTGTCATGTGGGCATCTAATGAATGTGATTGTCTTGTGGAACACCGCTAAAAGGTTGTAGTGCCAAGTCTTCCACACCAGGAGAGGCTTCTGTGGGAGCTGTACCTTCAGGAGCTCAAGTTTTACCATGTTGAACCTGTAAGCGAATTTAGATTTTGGCGGTGGCCACCCGTCATTGAATGCAGTAATGCCGACACCCACTATAGATGGCGGTGTAGGTCCCAACGATCTGTAGACATTTTTAGAGTCCAAGTACTCCTGTCCTAGGATAAAAGGACCATCCACTCGCCGTTTCCACCCACCCAGTTCTACTCATCATCCATTTCCTCCTCATATACCTCCTTGATATTCACCACTACTGATTGCGACCACTTATCCAACATCATCAGTTTTGCATGAACATTCTACAAAGTTTGTTCTCAGTGGGTAGAATCACCAAGCATGGATTCCATTGAAAAATACAATTTGACACCTAGGCGCTCAGATTAAAGTATTATATACGACTGTCTCCTCATCTCTCGCCTAAATTGTGCCCGTGTCACTATGAAAATACCCAATATATAAAGTAGGAGCAGAGCTTCCCCCGAACAAACTCCTGACGGTGATCATAAACAACTAGGGACATAATAGTCTTAAATTGTCTAGTTTATTTTTTTAGAAAACAGAATATCACCTAGAAGGCATTCCATTGCAAATCCAAATTGACACCTCAGCTATCACCTAAATTAAGACCTTGTCACTACGAAAATACCAGAATATCAAGTACGAGCAGAGCTTTCTCTGTACAAAATAGTCTTAAATGGAACGATTTGTTCAAACTGCGCGTGCACACAACACGTTCGACGGAAGGAACATAGGATTCCGACGAAAGTTCATCACATATGAATCAACGATATGACTGAGTCAATAAGAAATATACTTTAACTTACGTGGCAGTCGCGGGCGTTTGGCCATACGCTGGTATCGGGGTAAAGAAGGTCTGGCATGCCAAACGGTTGTTCTTCCATTTCCCGGATCGGCGGGCGGAAGCCAGGGATGCAGCGACCGAGGCGACCGGCGGTGATGATGTCCAACTCCTTGGCGACCTTGCACATGTTCGCAGCACTGAGGTTCGGCCATCCCCAATCCTCGCAGTGGGGGTCACCATGGCCAGACGCGCTGTCGTCGTCTGCCTTACTCTTTAGCCCGCGGCGGTGCCAACCCAACGGTTTACCCATGGCGGCAATGGAGGCTGGAATCAGGCAGATTAATGGAGGCGGTGTGATCTAGAGGCGAATGGATTCGTGAGGGGATGGAATCAGCGAGGGAAACAGTTGTTCGAGTAGGGAGTGAGGAACCGCCACCGCCGGTCTCATCCACATGGAATACAAGGAGGGGTATGGGGGCGTAATTAGTAAGGGTGGGAACAAGGACCGTCTAAAGGGGGTGCAAAAATTAATCGTGAGGGGAAATGTATGGTCCCACCTGTCGGCGAGGGAAGGTCAGCACGAGCAAATGTGAGTACGCTTTTACTTGGATCGTCCATGCGAACCTTGATTGCACCGCATGCAAGTGGCGCAGAACCAATTTCATCCAGCGCTTAGTTCACCATGTAAAGAGCATCACTAGCAATGCAACTGCCACATGGAAATATGGAATGATGAACCAGTGTGACAGAAGCTACATTACCACATCCATTGGAGCATACATGTGGTCGTGTGGATCACTGTGGTTTGGTAAATAACAATGAAATGACTCTGGGGACTCCATATGTCAAAGCATGTCTAGAAAGCCCCTAGAATGCAACCGCCACATGGAATGATGCACCGGTGTGACAGAAGTTGCTAAAGGGAATATGCTCTAAGAGGCAATAATAAAGTGTTTATTATGTGTATTCCAAGTATATGATAGATGTTTATTTTGCATGCTATAATTGTATTAATACGGAAACATTAATACATGTGTGTTTAATAAACAAACAGAAAGTTCCTAGTTATGCCTCTCTCATAAACTAGTTCGTTGATTAACAAGATGATGACAGTTTCTTGATCATGGGCATTGGATGTTGTTGATAACGAGATCACAACATTAGTGTAATGATGTGATGAACATTCATCCGAAGTATAGCATTACGATCAAAATCATTAAGTTTATATTGCTATAAACAACTTACGAAGTGATCCTATTAGACCATGAGATCATGCCAATCACTAACACCGGAAGAGTTTCTTGTTGACATCAAACGTCACAGGGTAACTGGGTGATTATAACGATGGCTTCAAAGCTACTAAAGTGTTATATTGAGACTCATGGATCAAGAGTGGAATTTTTTCATCCCGATGACAGATAGATATACTCTGGGCCCTCTCAGTGATATCATATTGGTTAGCTTGCTAGCAAGTGATTTGATAACTAGAATGTTATATCACGGGAACGAGAAAAGAGTGCATGTCAGTAACGAAATCAAACTAGGTATGGAGATACCGATGATCGAATCTCGGACATGTAATATATCGTGAAACAAAGGGATTAAGATACAAGCGTAAAAGGTTCTGAAGATCATAGGAAAGTCATGGTTAAATGTGTGGGAGTCAGTATAGATCTCCAGGTCCCGCTACTGATTATTGATCGGAGAAGGGTCTCGATCATGTCCGCATTATTCGCGAACCATAGGGTGACACACTTAAGGGACACTGACATCCAATTGGAGCAAATGTTTCATGCCGGAAAGAATAAACAAGCGTAGGAATTTATTTTCGGTTCAATGTAACGGGCGACAGATTTATTGGAAATCATACATTCAGATGTATGTGGTCCAATGAGTGTGTCGGCGCGAGGTGGATATCGTTATTTTGTTACTTTCACGGATAATTTGAGTAGATACGGTTATATCTACTTGATGAAACACAAGTCTGAAACCTTTGAAAAGTTCAAGGAATTTTAGAATGAAGTGGAAAATCATCATAATAGAAAGATCAAATTTCTACAGTCCGACCGTGGAGGTGAGTATCTAAGTTACGAGTTTAGCACTCACATGAAAGAGTGTGGAATTGTTTCACAACTCACACCTGCCGGAACACCACATCGAAATGGTGTGTCGGAATGTCATAATCATACTTTATTAGATATGGTCCGATCTATGATGTCTCTGACGGACTTACCATTGTCATTTTGGGGTTATGCACTAGAAACTGCTGCATTCACTTTAAACCGGGCACCATCTAAATCCATTGAAAAGTCACCGTATGAATTATGGTTTGGAAACAAACCTAAGCCGTCATTTCTAAAAGTTTGGGGATGCGATGTTTATGTGAAGAAACTTCAACTGGATAAACTCGAACCCAAAGCGGAAAAATGCGTCTTCATAGGATACCCTAAGGAAACAATTGGGTATTCCTTCTATCATAGATCCCAGGGCAAGGTTTTTGTTGCCAAGAATTGATCCTTTCTAGAGAAAGAGTTTCTCATGAAAGGTGTGAGTAGTCGGAAGGTAGAACTCGAAGAGGTTATTGAACCTTCTCTTCAAAGTATGGAGAGTAGCGCAGCGCCGGAAGTCATTCCGGAGTTGGCTTCACCAGTTGAAGAAGGAACTATTGATAATGATCATGAAACTCCGAAAGAGAATACTACCAAACCTCGCAGGTCTAGCAGGACGCGTGCAGCTCCCGAGCTGTACGAAAATCCTGTCATGAATTTCATGGTTGGTGAAAAAGATGACCCTGCGACGTATGAAGAAGCGATGATGAGCCCGGATTCCAACAAATGGTTAGAATCCATGAAATCCGAGATGGAATCCATGTATGAAAATCAAGTTTGGAACTTGGCAGACTTACCTCATGACCGAAACGCCATGGAGAATAAATGGATTTTCAAAAGGAAAACTGATGCTGATGGTAATGTAACCGTCTATATAGCTCGACTTGTCGCAAAGGGGTTTCGACAAATTCAAGGAGTTGACTACGATGAGACATTCTCTCCCGTAGAGATGCTAAAATCAGTTAGGATTATGTTAGCAATTGCTGCATATTTAGTTTATGACATATGGCAGATGGATGTAAAAACCGCATTTCTCAATGGTAATATTGAAGAAGAGTTGTATAGGATACAACAAAAGGGTTTTGTCGATCCTAAGGATGCTAACAAGGTGTGAAAGCTTCAGCGATCCATCTATGGATTGAATCAAGCATCACGAAGTTGGAATCTCCGCTTTGATGAGGTGATCAAAGAGTTTGGATTTGTCCAAACTTATGGAGAAGCTTATATTTACAAGAAAGTGAGTGGGAGCAATGTGGAATTTCTGATACTATATGTGGATTACATATTACTGATCGGAAATGATATAGATCTTTTAAACAGTGTTAAAACTTATCTAAATAGCAAATTATCAATGAAGGACCTAGGTGAAGCGTCATACATATTAGGCATAAAGATCTATAGAGATAGATCTAGGATCCTAATAGGGCTATCGCAAAGTACATACCTTGATAAGATTTTAAAGAAGTTTAAAATGGAAGATAGTAAGAAGGGGTTCTTACCTATGACACAAGGCACGACATTGAGTAAGACTCAAATTTCGGCTATGGCGGAATAAAGAGAGAAAATGGACAAAGTCTCCTATGCTTCAGCCATAGGCTCTATAATGTACGCCATGCTATGTACAAGACCGGATGTGGCACATGCTATTAGTTTGACTAGTAGGTACCACTTGGATCCAGGTTCGGAACACTGGAAAGCGGTCAAGAATATCCTTAAGTACTTGCGAAGAACTAAGGATATGTTTCTTGTATACGGAGGTGAAGAAGAGATCGTCGCTAAGTGTTATGTCGACGCTAGCTTTGAAACCGATCCGGATGACTCTAAGTCTCAATCTGGATACATATTTCTCATGAATGGCGGAGTGGTTAGTAGGAGGAGCTCCAAACAACCTGTGGTGGCGAGATCAACAACGGAGGCTGAATATGTTGTTGCTTCGGAAGCGGCTCAGGAAGCAGTTTGGATGAAGAAGTTCATATCCAAACTAGGTGTAGTTGCAAAAGCGTTTGACTTAATGGTGATCTATTGTGACAACAATGGTGCCATTGCCAATGCCAAAGAGCCAAGGTCTCACAAGCATTCCAAGCATATTAAGCACCGGTTTCACTCCATCCGCGAGCATGTCAAGGATGGAGATATAAAGATTTGTAAAGTACATACGGATCTCAATGTAGCAGATCCGTTGACTAAAACTCTCCCTAGAGCAAAACATGATCTACACCAGAACTCCATGGGTGTTAGATACATCACTATGTAACTAGATTATTGTCTCTAGTGCAAGTGGGAGACTGAAGGAAATATGCCCTAAGAGGCAATAATAAAGTGTTTATTATGTGTATTCGAAGTATATGATAGATGTTTATTTTGCATGCTATAATTGTATTAATACGGAAACGTTAATACATGTGTGTTTAATAAACAAACAGAAAGTTCCTAGTTATGCCTCTCTCATAAACTAGTTCGTTGATTAACAAGATGATCACAGTTTACTGATCATAGACATTGGATGTTGTTAATAACGAGATCACAACATTAGTGTAATGATGTGATGAACATTCATCCGAAGTATAACATTACGATCAAAGTCATTGAGTTTAGACTGCTATAAACAACTTACGAAGTGATCCTAATCCTTAGACCATGAGATCATGCCAATCACTAACACCGGAAGAGTTTCTTGTTGACATCAAACATCACACCGTAACTGGGTGATTATAAAGATGGATTCAAAGCTACTAAAGTGATATGTTGAGACTCATGGATCAAGAGTGGAATTTTTTCATCTCGATGACGGATAGATATACTCTGGGCCCTCTCGGTGATATCACATTGGTTAGCTTACAAGCAAGTGATTTGATCACTAGAATGTTATATCACGGGAACGAGAAAAGATTGCATGTCAGTAACGAGATCAAACTAGTTATGGAGATACCGATGATCGAATCTCGGACATGTAATATATCGTGAAACAAAGGAATAAAGATAGAAGTGTAAAAGGTTCCGACGATCACAGGAAAGTCATCGTTGAATGTGTGGGAGTCAGTATGGATCTCTAGGTCCCGCTACTGATTATTGATCGAAGAAGGGTCTCGATCATGTCCGCATTATTCGCGAACCATAGGGATACACACTTAAGGTACACTGACATCCAATTGGAGCAAATGTTTCATGCCGAAAGAATAAACAAGCGCAGGAATTTATTTCACTAGATACCGAAACAGGTTTTCGGGTGAAATTGCAGAAAGTGTTTTTGCATGTGAAATAGAATTCTAGCAAGGGGTTATATGTGAATGTTTGTCATTAAAGTAATTAAAAAATTATGAATAAATATAAAGAGTTTTATTTAATGAGAGTTTGCATTAAATTTGGTGGAAATTTAATTGCAAGGTTGAGTGGGATTTTGAGTGGAGGAAATTGAAGAGGTTTTTGTGAGTGGAGTGTCCACCCACATGAATGAAGGAGGTAAGGGGGAAGCCCCCATGGCCGGCGGCCACCCCCTTGGGAGCCCCCCTCCTCCTATAAAAGGCACCCTCTCCATCTCTCTCACTCACACCTCCTTGTGAAGGATCTCTCTTCCCCTCTAGAATTTATCCGCCATGGTCTCGGACTAGCGAGATACATGTTCCCGGTGGCTATTCGGCAAGAAAGGGTTGTGCTTCCGCTGCATCGCTGGAGCGAGGATGCGGAGATTGCTCGGTGTCTTGTACGTGTGTGCGAGCACGGATGCGCTGCTGCTTTGCGGCGCTAGAACTTCCTCTCAATCTTGAGATCGGCAAGAGATCGTCTACTTCAACCACGAGTTTAACTCGTTAAGCTTTGTCAGTATTCAAGGGTATGTTCTATACGGATATACATCTGACCGTTGTTTATATCTAGTAGATAGATCTTGGTACATAGTTCCCATCGTAGGAATTTTTTTGTTTTCTATGCTGCGAACCCTACAGTGGTATCAGAGCCGGATCTATGCGTAGATGCTTTACACGGGTAGTACACATATGAGCATGTGGGCGATGATGATCATGTTTTTGCTCCTTAGTTGTAATTTTTGATATTGGTGGCATAGTGGGATGAAGCGGCCCGGACAAACTTTACATGTCCTCGCACATGAGACCTGCTCCACGCTTGACATGCAACTAGTTTGCATAAGTGGCTAGCGGGTCTCTGTCTATCCTACTATAGTCAAAATCTATTTGGCAACGAGTTGTCAACAATTTGGTTATCCTCGTTGTGGTTCATGTTCGTAGGTAAGAACAGTTCTATCTTCGAAAGCCCTAAGCCACGTAAAACTTGCAATGGATAAATTAGAGGCATCTAGTTTAGATTGTTGCTCGGCTAGTGTTATGATATCGTGATGTTGTAAGTAGAAGTATGAGATGATACTCTTACAACACACATAGCGTGTAAGTTCCATAGACCTTGGCCTTACACATAAAGGTATGATACTGATCATACCACGGTGCACATGATAGAGATCATATGCGGGAACCATATCATTTCACTAATAAACATGTGATGTTTGATAGCATCTTATATTGCTTGTTTAGCGCTTTATTAGCATAATAAGATGATCCCTCATTTAAATATCAAGATAATAATGTGTTCTTCCTTTAGTATGCATCGATCATGTTTTCGTCAATCCAAGACATCACGTGATGATCGGATGTTCTTGGATCCACGACCATATATCGGGTGTAAGACAGTTACACACACGGATACTAAGGTTCTAACTAACGATCCTAGCATGTACAGACATGGCCTCGGAACACGGGCTGAAAGGTTAAGCATGAGTCATATAGTAGATATGATGCCCATTTGATGCTTGCCTTTGAAGCTACACCGACTCACGTGATGATCGGACTTGGTGTAGTGGATTTGGTTCATGTAATCACCAAAAAGGAACGAGGGATGTCGTTTTTGAATGGGAGTTCATTCGTAATGTGGATTAGTTGAACTCGATCTATCAAAAACTTAGTCTAAACTTTACAAATTTTGTTGTAGATGGCACCACCTGCTTTTAATTTCAATGTGTTCATGGAGAAAGAGAAACTTGCAATGAATGGTAGCAACTTTACCAAATGGGCCATGAATTTGAGGATTCTCCTCTCTGCTGCATAAAAGCAATATGTGCTAGAAGCGCCGCTAGGCCCCCCACCTTTTGAGGATGCCCCTAACGAGGAGAAGAATGTCTATCAGACTCGTCAGGAGGACCACAACTTAGTTCATTGTGGCATATTGTATGGGCTAGAGCTGGAACTTCGAAAGCGTTTCGAAAACGGCAATGCGTTTGATACAATGGGTGAGTTGAAAATGATTTTCGACACACATGCTGCTGTAGAGAGCTACAATGCTTCAGAAAAGTTCTTTAGCTGCATGATGGAAGAGCACAGCTCCGTTAGTGAGCATGTACTCAAGATGTCGGCTTACGCCGATAAGCTTGTGTCCTTGGGAATATCTATTCCCATTGACTTAGGCATCCATCATGTTCTGCAGTCTCTGCCACCTAGCTATAAGAGCTTCGTGATGAACTATAATATGCAAGTCATGAAGAAGTCTCTTCCCGAGCTTCTGTCCATGCTTAAAACTATAGAAGTCGAGATCAAAAAGGAACATCAAGTGTTGATGATCAATAAGAACATTGGTTTCAAGAAAGACAAGAAGGGGAAACGGAAGGGAAGTAAGGGCGGCAAGCCGGTTGCCGTGCCTGAAAAGAAACCCCGAGTTGGACGTAAGTCTGATACCGAGTGCTACTATTGTAAGGGGACTGGCCACTGGAAGCGCAACTGCCCCAAGTATTTGGCAGACAAGAAGGGCGGCAAGGCAAACAAAGGTATATATGATATACACGTTATTGATGTGTACTTGACTAGTGCTTGCAGTAGCACGTGGGTATTTGATACCGGTTCAGTTGCTAATATTTGTAACTCGAATCAGGGGCTATGGAACAAGCGACCGCCAGCAAGGGGTGAGGTCAAGATGCGTGTCAGCAATGGATCAGGCGTTGATGTGATCTCCGTTGGAACGCTGCCTATCCATTTGCCGTCGGGATTAGTAATAAACTTGAAGAATTGTTATCTGGTGCTAGCACTGAGCATGAACATTATATCTTTGATGCGAAGTGGTTATTCATTTAAATCCGAGAACATTTGTTGTTCTATTTATATGAATGAAATATTTTATGGTCATGCACAAATGATGAATGGTTTATTTCTTTTGGATCTCGATAATAATGTTACACATATTCATAATGTTGATGCTAAAAGCCTTAAACTAAATGATGATATATCCGCATATATGTGGAACTGCTATCTAGGTCATATTGGCGTTAAACGCATGAAGAAGATCCATTCGGATGGACTTTTGGAATCACTTGATTTTGAATCATTTGATACATGTGAGCCATGCCTTATGGGCAAGATGACTAGAACGCCGTTTTCCGGTTCAATGGAACGGGCGACAGATGTATTGGAAATCATACGTTCTGATGTATGTGGTCCAATGAGTGTGTCGACGCAAGGTGGATATCGTTATTTTGTTACTTTCACGGATGATTTGAGTAGATACGGTTATATCTACTTGATGAAACACACGTCTGAAACCTTTGCAAAGTTCAAGGAATTTCAGAATGAAGTGGAAAATCATCGTGATAGAAAGATCAAATTTCTACGGTCCGACCGTGGAGGTGAGTATCTAAGTTACGAGTTTAGCACTCACATGAAAGAGTGTGCAATTGTTTCACAACTCACACCTGCCGGAACACCACAGCGAAATGGTATGTCGGAACGTCATAATCGTACTTTATTAGATATGGTCTGATCTATGATGTCTCTGACGGACTTACCGCTATCATTTTGGGGTTATGCACTAGAAACTGTTGCATTCACTTTAAATCGGGCACCATATAAATCCGTTGAAAAGACACCGTATGAATTATGGTTTGGAAACAAACCTAAGCCGTCATTTCTTAAAGTTTGGGGATGCGATGTTTATGTGAAGAAACTTCAACCGTATAAAATCGAACCCAAAGCGGAAAAATGCGTCTTCATAGGATACCCTAAGGAAACAATTGGGTATTCCTTCTATCACAGATCCGAGGGCAAGGTTTTTGTTGCCAAGAATTGATCCTTTCTAGAGAAAGAGTTTCTCATGAAAGGTGTGAGTAGTCGGAAGGTAGAACTCGAAGAGGTTATTGAACCTTCTCTTCAAAGTATGGCGAGTAGCGCAGCGCCGGAAGTCATTCTGGAGTTGGCTTCACCAGTTGAAGAAGGAACTAATGATAATGATCATGAAACTCCAAAAGAGAATACTAGCAGACCTCGCAGGTCTAGTAGGACGCGTGCAGCTCCCGAGCTGTACAGAAATCCTGTCATGAATTTCATGGTTGGTGAAAATGATGACCCTGCGACGTATGAAGAAGCAATGATGGGCCCGGATTCCAACAAATGGTTAGAAGCCATGAAATCCGAGATGGAATCCATGTATGAAAATCAAGTTTGGAACTTGGTGGACTTACCTCATGACCGAAAGGCCGTGGAGAATAAATAGATTTTCAAAAGGAAAACTGATGCTGATGGTAATGTAACCGTCTATAAAGCTTGAATTATCGCAAAGGGGTTTCCACAAATTCCAGGAGTTGACTATGATGAGACATTCTCTCCCATAGCGATGCTAAAATCAGTTAGGATTATGTTAGCAATTGCTGCATATTTTGATTATGAGATATGACAGATGGATGTAAAAACCACATTTCTCAATGGTAATATTGAAGAAGAGTTGTATATGATACAACCAAAGGGTTTTGTCGATCCTAAGGATGCTAACAAGGTGTGCAAGCTTCAGCGATCCATCTATGGATTGAAGGAAGCATCACGAAGTTGGAATCTCCGCTTTGATGAGGTGATCAAAGAGTTTGGATTTGTCCAAACTTATGGAGAAGCTTGTATTGACGAGAATGTGAGTGGGAACAATGCGGCATTTCTGATACTATATGTGGATGACATATTACTGATTGGAAATGATATAGATCTTTTAAACAGTGTTAAAAGTTATCTAAACAGCAAATTTTCAATGAAGGACCTAGGTGAAGCGTCATACATATTAGGCATAAAGATCTATAGAGATAGATCTAGGCGCCTAATAGGGCTATCGCAAAGTACATACCTTGATAAGATTTTAAAAAAGTTTAAAATGGAAGATAGTAAGAAGGGGTTCTTACCTATGACACAAGGCACGACATTGAGTAAGTCTCAAAGTCCGGCTACGGCGGAAGAAAGAGAGAAAATGGACAAAGTCCCCTATGCTTCAGCCATAGGCTCTATAATGTACGCCATGCTATGTACAAGACCGGATGTGGCACATGCTATTAGATTGACTAGTAGGTACCAATCAGATCCAGGTTCAGAACACTGGAAAGCGGTCAAGAATATCCTTAAGTACTTGCGAAGAACTAAGGATATGTTTCTTGTATACAGAGGTGAAGAAGAGCTCGTCGCTAAGTGTTATGTTGACTCTAGCTTTGACACTGATCCGGATGACTCTAAGTCTCAATCCGGATACGTATTTCTCATGAATGGCGGAGCGTTTAGTTGGAGGAGCTCCAAACAACCTGTGGTGGCGAGCTCAATAACGGAGGCCGAATATGTTGCTGCTTCAGAAGCGGCTTAGGAAGCAGTTTGGATGAAGGAGTTCATATCCCTAAGTGTGGTTGCAAACGTGTTGGACCCAATGGTGATCTATTGTGACAACAATGGTGCCATTGCCAATGCCAAAGAGCCAAGGTATCACAAGCATTCCAAGCATATTAAGCGCCGGTTTCACTCCATCCGCGAGCATGTCGAGGATGGAGATATAAAGATTTGTAAAGTACATACGGATCTCAATATAGTAGCTCCGTTGACTAAAACTCTCCCTAGAGCAAAACATGATCTACACCAGAACTCCATGGGTGTTAGATACATCACTATGTAACTAGATTATTGTCTCTAGTGCAAGTGGAGACTGAAGGGAATATGCCCTGAGAGGCAATAATAAAGTGTTTATTATGTGTATTCCAAGTATATGATAGATGTTTATTTTGCATGCTATAATTGTATTAATACGGAAACGTTAATACATGTGTGTTTAATAAACAAATAGAAAGTTCCTAGTTATGCCTCTCTCATAAACTAGTTCATTGATTAACAAGATGATCACAGTTTCCTGATCATAGACATTGGATGTTAATAACGAGATCACAACATTAGTGTAATGATGTGATGAACATTCATTCGAAGTATAGCATTACGATCAAAGTCATTGAGTTTAGACTGCTATAAACAACTTACGAAGTGATCCTAATCCTTAGACCATGAGATCTTGCCAATCACTAACACCGGAAGAGTTTCTTGTTGACATCAAACGTCACACCATAATTGGGTGATTATAAAGATGGCTTCAAAGCTACTAAAGTGTTATGTTGAGACTCATGGATCAAGAGTGGAATTTGTTCATCCCGATGACGGATAGATATACTCTAGGCCCTCTCGGTGATATCACATTGGTTAGCTTGCAAGCAAGTGATTTGATCACTAGAATGTTATATCACGGGAACGAGAAAATAGTGCATGTTAGTAACGAGATCAAACTAGGTATGGAGATACCGATGATCGAATCTCGGACATGTAATATATCGTGAAACAAAGGGATTAAGATACAAGTGTAAAAGGTTCCGACGATCACATGAAAGTCTTCGTTGAATGTGTGGGAGTCAGTATGGATCTCCAGGTCCCTCTACTGATTATTGATCGTAGAATGGTCTTGATCATGTCGGCATTATTCGCGAACCGTAGGGTGACAGACTTAAGGGACACTGACATCCAATTGGAGCAAATGGTTCATGCCAAAAACAATAAACAAGCGCAGGAATTTATTTCACTAGATACCGAAATAGGTTTTCGGGTGAAATTGCAGAAAGTGTTTTTGCATGTGAAATAGAATTCTAGCAAGGGGTTATATGTGAATGTTTGTTATTAAAGTAATTGACAAAATTCTGAATAAATAAAAAGAGTTTTATTTAATGAGAGTTTGCATTAAATTTGGTGGAAATTTAATTGCAAGTTTGAGTGTGATTTTGACTGGAGGAAATTGAAGAGGTTTTTGTGAGTGGAGTGTCCACCCACATGAATGAAGGAGGGGAGGGGCCAGCCCCCATGGCCGGTGGCCACCCCCTTGCGTGCCCCCCTCCTCCTATAAAAGGCAACCCTCTCCCTCTCTTTCACTCACAACTCCTTGTGAAGGATCTCTCTCCCCCTCTAGAATTTATCCCCCATGGTATCGGACTACCGAGATACATGTTCCCGGTGGCTATTCGGCAAGAACGGGTTGTGCTTCCGCTGCATCGCTGGAGCGAGGAGGCGGAGGTTGCTCGGTATCTTGTACGTGTGTGCGAGCACGGATGCGCTGCTGCTTTGCGGCGCTAGGACTTCCTCTCGATCTTGAGATCGGCAAGAGAACGTCTACTTCAACCACGAGTTCAACTCGTTAAGCTTTGTCGTTCTTCAAGGGTATGTTCTCTACGGATATACATCCGCCCGTTGTTTGTATCTAGTAGATAGATCTTGGTACATAGTTCCCATCGTAGGAATTTTTTTGTTTTCTATGCTGCGAACCCTACAGTTGCATCCCCACATCAACTTGAGTGTGTGTGTGCTCATGTGGATCATTGTGGTTTGGTAATGAACACATGCTGCGACTCTAGGGACACCATGTGTCAAACCGTGGCCAAAAATCCCCAAAAAGCCACTACAATGCAGCCGCCGCATGGAATGATACACTGGTGTGACAGAAGTTGCACCACCACATCCATTGTAGTGTGTGTGGTTGTGTGGATCATTGTGGTTTTGAAAAGAACATATGTAAATGACTCTGGGGACTCCAAGTGTCAAACCCTAGTTATAAATCCCTAGAAAGCCCCTAGAATGCAACTGCCACATCGAGTGATGCACCAGTGTGAAGAATTAGCATCACCATTGGAGGGTGTGTGGTCGTGTGCATCAAGGTGGTTTGGAAAAGAACACATACAATGACTATATGTACTCCCATGTGTCAAACCATGGCCATAAATCCCCAGAAAGCCCCTTCATTGCCACTGCCACATGGAGTGATGCACCGGTGTGACAGAAGTTGCATCACCACATCCACTTAAGTGTGTGTGGTCATGTGGATCAAGGTGGTTTACAAAGGAACACATGCAATGACTCTATAGACTCCATGTGTCAAACCATTGCCAAAAATCCCTAGAAAGCCCCTGCATTGCCACTGCCACATGGAGTGATGCACCGGTGTGACAGAAGTTTCATCACCACATCCACTTGAGTGTGTGTGGTCGCGTGGATCAAGGTGGTTTGAAAAAGAACACATGCAATGACTCTATGGACTCCATGTGTCAATCGATGGCCAGAAATCCCAGAAATCCACTGCAATGCAGCTACCGCATGGAATGATGCACCGGTGTGAAGAATTTGCATCACCATTGGAGGGTGTTCTGTCGTGTGCATCAAGGTGGTTTGGCAAAGAACACATACAATGACTATATGTACTCCCATGTGTCAAACCATGGCCAGTAATTCCTAGAAAGCCCATGCATTGCCACTGCCACATGGAGTGATGCACTGGTGTGACAAAAGTTGCATCCCCACATATATTTGAGTGTGTGTGGTCATGTGGATGAAGGTGGTTTGGAAAAGAACACATGCAATGACTCTATGGACTCCATATGTCAAACCATGGCCAGAAATCCCCAAAAATCCCCTGCATTGCCATTGCCACATGGAGTGATGCACCAATGTGACAGAAGTTGCATAACCACATCCACTTGAGTGTGTGTGGTCATGTGGATAAAGGTTGTTTGCAAAATAACACATGTAATGACTCTATGGACTCCATGTTTCAAACCATGGCCAGAAATCCCCAGAAAGACCCTGCATTGCTACTGCCACATGGAGTGTCGTGGGAATGGCCACGGAAGATGCTGCAATCGGCAGCGAATAGTAGAACATGGGGCAAGGGCGGCCAGCCATCTGCGGTTAGAGATGAGGGCGCTGACACAAGGGTTTACCCAGGTTCGGCCCCCGGGAGGGTAAAGACCTACTCCTGCTAGATTGTATTATGGTGAGAGTACAAGGGCGAGCTCGACGACTAGGCGGCGAGTTGCTTGGGTGTATGATGGAACGTGTCCTCTATGTGTATCCTAGGGAGGTTTATATAGGCTCACCTCGCTAGGGTTTACAGATCTACAACCGAATTAGTTAAGGATTTGGACGGTCTTTGACCTAGTCTGACTGGGCCTAGCTACGCTTTTGGGCCTCCAGCTTCCAGTCGCCTGAGTCCTCGCCAAGTCTCGATCCAGTCGCCGTCCTGTAGGCCCACTCGCTGGCAGCTTGGGCCAATAGGAAACGTCCTGCTAGGCATACCCTGGTAGGCATATCGCCATCAGTAGTCCCTGAGGCCGTCGTTGATTCGTCGCAGCTGTTCGTTGGCAGTCGAAGTATGCGGGTCCAATGCGAACGCCCAGTGGAATCGGCGGTGGACTCCTGAACAAAGGAAAGAACTAGTCATTTTAGTCGCAATAACGACGACCAATCAGATCGCAGCTTGGCGAACGGGTCGGCGAATAGTCAAGTCACTGTTATAGTGATCGGGTCGGCGAATCATCGAGTCGCCGAAGATAGCGAGTCGAGTGGACGAAGTTGGACCGTCATCTTGGTCAAACTAGCCATTGGGTAATCCAACAATAATATCGGCGTAATTACCGCATGGTAACGGCTCCCCAAAAATGGTGGGTAACAACCACTATATAAGGAGAGTGACGGGTGAGGGGAAAATGCTTCCCTCACTTCCTCCGAACTTGCGCATTCTCATTCCTCCATTCCGCATAGCGACCAGAGTGACCCAGAGCGATTCGCATCCCTCGATCCCCCAGCCGATGGCCCCTCCTGCGGAACCATGGGGCAGTTCCAAGTGTATGAAGGCGCTACTGAGATCGTTCGAGGAGGCAGGGATCGTCCACGCCGGGAGATGGCGCATCCCTGCGGCCGGAGAAGTGATTCCAGATCCGCGCGAAGGGGAATTCGTTTGCTTCACCAGTCATCTGGAGCGGGGGCTCAGATTCCCCACTTCTCTCTTTTTCCGGCGCTTCTGCGCCTACTACGACATCCAGCCATCGGACCTGGGACCGCATAGCATCGAGCAACTCGCCATCTTCGTGGCGTTCTACGAGTGCTACTTGGGCTGCAGGCCATACTTTCCCCTATGGCAAGATCTGTTCCATGGGAGGATCAACCGCGAAGAGGCGGGCGGCCCAATGTTAGCCGCGGGCGGCTTGACTTTCCAGCTGAAATCGAAGGCGTCGTTCTTCGATCTGATGCTGCCTGCCAAAGCAGCGAACGACTGGAAGAAGAGCTGGTTCTACGTGACCGAGTCGACGCCGGGCGACGAGGTGGCGCTTCCAAGGTATTCCGCCGATCGACCCGAGCCGCGTCGGCTCCAAGTCACCAAGCTTCCGCTGGAACAGCGGATGGTCGTCGATGAGATGTTGTAGACCATCCGCAACTTGAAGAAGAAAGTCCTCCAAACCATCAACCTCTACAATTGCTGGCTCGGGCGATGGCTCGTGCCCTTGGCCAGCCGTGCCCACTATATGTACGAGTACACGGGAAAGGACGACCCGACGAAGTCCTACCACGACGAGTGGAGACTCAATGACTACACCCTGGCCCTAAAGAAGATTACCCAGGCGGTGTATCTTGACGCAAAGGCCGGGGTCGCACCTTATACCGCAAGGTGCCCAGCTCCGACGGTGAGTTTTTACTTCCCTTGCACTCGCAGTCGCAGTTTGCGCAGTCGTGATTGTGCTAATGTTGTTTGATTGTTGCAATTATTCCAAGTGGTGGAAGGTTGGCTTCCACCCGCAGATGACGAGAACGCGAACTCGTCTGCTGAGGACGAGAGCGACTCATTTCCTGATAATGGTGATGTCAGGAGTGACAGAGGTGGCGATGGTGATGACGACGACGGTGACGAAGCTGTGGAGGTTGCTGCCCCCATGGTTCGTAAGACTCGAGGGCAGCACCAACGCGAGCTCGAGGCCAGCAAAAGCCTCGAGGCCCACAACGACGAGGACAACGAGCTCCCCGAGCATACCTCACAGCTTGAGGCCACGTCGTCGAAGAAGAAGAAGCCACCGCCACCCAAGAAGAAGACGAAGCTGGTCAAGCTAGCGTCTCCACCTCGGTCCGCGAGTAGCTCCGATGCTACCAGCGCGGCCGAAGAAAGAGCAGCGCACGCGGCTACAGCGACTGGTGCGACCGTCGTGGAAGACGAGGCGCCGCTGGCGTCACTGCCGCTGTCGTTCGCCCCAGTCACCGGGTTGGTGGCCGCTCCAGCCGCAGGGGCCTCGCCGCCAAGAGGGGCTCCCACAACAATTGCCACTGAGCCCCCTACCGTGGCCTCATCCTCAAATAAGCCGTCCGTGTCTTGGGCATAGACTGTGTTCGAGACGGGCCTCAGTCGGAAACTGGGGCCAGAACTGGAAAAGCCGGCCAGCATTCGCACTAGCCTGCGATTTATTCCGGTTGCCAAGTGAGTATTCCTCTGTGTTTCATCTGTCTGTTTGATTCGTGTGCCGATTGGCAAGTGTTATCGACGGAGTTGTCTTCGCAGGACTGGAGTAAAGAAGATAGGTCACCCTTCGGTGGCCAAGGTTCCATCGGTCGCCGCGGAGATGCCGGCTGACCCCTCGGAGAAGAGGAAGGGCGACGAGACTGAGGCTCCCGCTGACGGCCCAAGAGAACCAAAGGCGATGAAGTCATCACGATCTCAGACGAGCCAGCGGGTGCCCCGAGCGAAGCCCCGATTGCGATGGGCGTAGCTCTGAAGGCGTCGGAGGACACGGGGTCGCAGCAGGCAGGTCCCATGGTTTTGATTGAGGCGGCCGGTCCGCCTTCGGGTGGTTCGGGTGCCGCGGTGGCGACGTTCCCTCGCTTTGTAGCGAGGGCCGCCACGGCGAGTGCCTCGGTGCCATCAATCCAATGCCCTGGGGCCGCAGGTATGGAGGTCAAGCAGTGTCGCGGGCACACTCCGCTCGTGATTTCGTCGGTGGACGCGATGGAGCTTCACGGCATGCTAGGTGCCGCCATCCAGGTATGTCTAGTCCCCGAGGATCTGGCCACTGGATTTCAGTGGTCGGATTCTAACTTTTTTTCTCCATCTAGTCCTCGAGTGCCTAGTCACTGAATTTTAGCGGATGGGCACTTAGGAATTTTGTCATCCAGTCCCCGAGTGCCTAGTCGCTGAATTTTAGCGGTTGGGCACTTAGGAATTTTGTCATCCAGTCCCCGAGTTCCTAATCGCTGAATTTCAGCGGCTAGGCACTTAGGAATTTTTGGTTGTTGACGCTGTGATTGTTGCACAGGGCTTGCAGCGCGAGTCGTCCGAGCGGCTTGCTACCAAGTGCCGCGTGGAGAAGGATCTTATCGCTGTCCAGGAGACGAACGAGGAGCTTTGAGTGACTGCGGGTGAGTGTTTGTCTTGTTTGTCGCTTGCTGCAAACTTGTTGCGGTGTTGACCGTTTTGTTTTGGAAACAGAGAGTAGTGCGGCTGCAGTGAAGGAGGCTCGCCAGGGCCTTGTCCAGGCAGGTGAGTTGACCGCGGCTCAGTCTGCCTTGAGTGTAGCGGAGAAGCGAATCGCCGAACTGGAGTGTGAGCTCAAGGAGGCGAAGGCGGAAGCGATCTCGGCGGAAGAACGAGCCAAGGCGGCCGTCACTTCTGCTGCAGAGGAGCGGAAGGTGTCGGATGCACTCATCGCCGGGTTGCAGAATGACCTCTCGGCTCTTCAGAATTTCATCAGGGACCTCTGCCTCCCGCTGATTGGTGAGTTTTCCTTCAGCCAGTTTCCGAGCGCGCGTACCACATTGTGGTTTTTGTGCTTTGCTCACTGTTTGCTTGTGTGTTGTAGACCGGATCACTGATAACGCCGAAGAGGCGCAGTCGTACGATGCGCGGCAATGCGTGACCACCCTGGTCGATTCAGCCGCGCTGTCAGCGACTTGTCTCCGGGCATATCTTCAGAAGATCTCGCCCACGGAGGTGATCCCCAGCGACCTCGTCGAGGTATGGCGCTATCTGGAGAAGGCCCCATCGGTCATGGTGTTCATGACGCGGTCAGCCTTCCGTCGTGGAGTGGCGACTGCGCTGAGCCTTGGGCTCGCACATTTTCCCGACGATTTCGACCTTGACGATGTCACGAGCGGGTACCCCTCGTCGACGGGCTCGGTCGAGATTGCCGAGGCGTTGAAGCTGACGGACTGAGCCGCGGTGTACTCCGACCACGTTTGGGCGATGTGCGACCTTATTCCCTATCAGGAAACAGTCTTCGCCCCCAATGACCCCGAGCCGAAGCACCGCGATTTCAAGGTGGAGCAACCATTTCGTGCGGCGATGGCGGGTCAGCTCACGACGTATCCGTCGAATCCCTGGGTGCCCTTTATCCGCAACCACAAGGATGGTGGCGCCTCCTCCTCGAAGCCTGTGGAATAGAGTGTTTTTCCATTCGGCATTAGCGTAACATAAACATGTAACTCTCCTTGTATGCGAACAAATTTTGCTGCTATAAAGGGATGCGCGAGTTATGTTGTTGTTTCTTTTTGTGGTTTGAGTGTTTGTTGTACGAGTCCCCGAGCGCGTCCACCCTTTTATGCGGTTGACCTCATTTTTATATGTTGTGTGAACGGTTAGTGAGTTAGGGTCGACTCGCCATGGCTCGGGAGGCCAGTCGCATGGCGACTCCCAGGGGTGCTCTTTACTTGGCCGTTTTCCCGAGCATGAACAGGGTCGGGTCGCCGAGTCCCCGAGCGTGGTACTTGGTCGTTCTAGTCACATGCCCGAGGTAGGTGAGGAATAGGCGTGTTATGTTAGGCGCGTCGCTCCGCCTGATCCGTAAGATCAGTCACATGGCGAGTCCTGGGCGCGCTCTCTTGGCGTTTTCCCTAGCCGCTCTTCTTTGGGCTGGTGTCAGTGCCCGAGCGTGGTACTTTGCAGTTCGAGTCGCTGCGCCGAGGATGTGGAGGACTGGGTCGCTGTGGGAAGCGAATGCAGTCGTCTTGACTCGGCGAGCCAGTCTAGCTAGGAGACTCCAATGGGGCTACGGGTTAGCTTTTTTCGTGGACGGTACGAGGCCTAAATTTTTCCAGTGCCCTCGTACCACACTACTTGGCTGTTCCTGTCGCGTTACTAAAGGTTGACTTCTGCGAATAGCGTATCGCTGTTATTATGAGTGCGAGTGGCACAAGGCATGGAGAGTAGATGCAATTTGCGCGAATCAGTCTGCTTTATTTTATAGTGGGTAGAGGGTACATGTCTGGAGTTCTAGGAGTAGAACTTCCGTAGGAGGTTTACATTCCATGGCTGCTTGACGTCAAGTTTTCCATCGCCTAGGACGTCAGTGAGGTAGTAGGCGTCGTTTCCCAGGACTCGCCCGATGGCGAATGGTCCCTCCCAAGGGGGGGAGAGCTTGTGCATGCCTTTCTTGTCCTGGATTAGACACAGTACCAAGTCGCCTTCCTGGAAAGTGCGAGTCCGGACTCGCCGGATGTGGTAGCGGCGAAGCCCTTCCTGGTAGATGGCGGTGCGGGAGCGAGCTAGGTCGCGTCCTTCGTCGAGCTGGTCGACTCCATCTTGGCGTGCGAGTTCGTTGTTAGCCTCTGTGTAGTTGACCACCCGAGGTGAGTCGTGCTTGAGGTCGGTTGGCCTGACTGCCTCAGCACCATACACCATGAAGAAGGGGGTGAACCCCGTCGACCTGTTGACCTAGGTGCGGATGCCCCACATAACAGAGGGGAGTTCTTCGACCCAACACCCGGCGGTGCGCTCGAGTGGGACTTGTAGCCGTGGCTTCAGGCCATGGAGGATGCTCTGGTTGGCGCGTTCTGCCTGAGGTGAGGTCGAGTAGGATGTTGTGCTCCTCGCAGAACTCGGCCATGGATCCCTTGGCGAAGTTGGTGCCGTTGTCGATGATTATGCTGTTTGGGAACCCGTAGCGATAGATAAGCTCGCGTAGGAATTTTGTAGCGGTCTTATCGTCGCACTTGCGGACTGGCTTGGCCTCTACCCATTTTGTGAATTTGTTGACTGCGACTAGGTGGTGGGTGAAGCCGGAGGGGGCCTTCTTGAAGGGGCCTACCATATCTATGCCCCATACGATGAACGGCCAGGTGATGGGGATTGTCTTGAGCGCCAAGCTCGGTACGTGCGTCTGGTTGGCGTACATATGGCACCCGATGCATCGCTGGACGATGTCGACCGCGTCGGCGTGTGAAGTGAGCCAGTAGAAGCCGTGTCGCATGGCCTTGGCGACCAGAGAGTGGGCGCCGGCGTGGTGTCCGCATTCGCCGGAGTGGATGTCCTGGAGGATCTTGCGTCCTTCAGCGGGTTGGACGCAGCCTTGGAACACGCGGTCACGCTGCGCTTGTGGAGCTCGCCGTTGATGATGAAGAAGGATTTGCAACGGCATGCTATCATCCGGGCTTACGTTTCATCTGCGGGTAGGGTGCCTCCCTCCAGGTAAGCGACGTATGGCGCGGTCCAGACGCTTGGCTCGACGATTAGTGCGACGAGGGCTGTGTCTGGTTCCAGCGGAATTCCAATGTCGATCTCCCTTGGGGGAGAGATGGAGGGATTGGTGATGGTGTTGAGGAAGTCGCCGGGGGGTGGTGCGAGTTGAGCCGAGCCGATGCGAGAGAGTGCGTCGTCCTCCTTGTTCTTCCGCCTGTCGATCCACTCGACGGAGTAGCCTGCGAAGTGGCCTCCCAGCTGGTCCACTACTTGACGGTATGCCGCCATGGTGGGGGAGACTGCATCGCAGGTGCCGACGACTTGCCCGGCGACGAGGTCGGAGTCTCCGTAGCAGCGCAGGCAATTGATGTTCATCTCCTTGGCTGTCCGCATGCCGTGGAGCAGTGCCTCGTACTCGGCCATGTTGTTGGTGCAGGGGGTGAAGTCGAGGTAGAGGACGTAGCGTAGTTTGTCGCCCTTCGGAGATGTTAGCACGATCCCCTCTCCTACGCCATCTGCGTTCTTGGATCCATCGAAGTGTAGGCTCTAGTAATGGAGGTATGACAGCTTCTTTGGCTGCTGGGCCTCTTTCCAGTCGGCGAGGAAGTCTGCGAGAGCCTGCGATTTGAACGCTTTGCGCGGCTCGTACCTGATGTTGTGGACGCCGATCTCAACGGCCTATTTGGCGACTCGCCCTATCGCCTCACGGTTGCGGATGATGTCCTGCAACGGTGCTAAGGAGACGACCGTTATTGGGTGCTCCTGGAAGTAGTGCGGCAGTCGCCGCTGTGCTCTGAAGAACGCATATAGCAATTTTTGGTACTGCGGGTAGAGCTGGCGCGACTCGGTGAGGACTTCGCTGATGTAGTATACGGGTCGCTGCACCGGGCGCTCATTGCCTTCCTCTGTTCGTTCGACGACCATGACGGCGCTGACAATGCACTCGGAAGCCGTGACGTAGATGAGCATGGGTTCCTTGTCGACGGGGGCGGCGAGTAGTGGTGCCACGCGTAGCACCTCCTTGAGAGCGTGGAGCGCGTCGTCGTCCTCCTTGTCCCACTGGAAGGTGGGTTTCTTGCGCATTAGGCGGTAGAGGGGCATCGCCTTCTCGCCTAGCTTGGGGATGAAGCGACTGAGAGACGCGACTCGCCCGGCCAACTTCTGGACGTCGCGCAGGCACTCGGGTCTGCCGAGCCGGGAGATCATGTTGATCTTGGCGGGGTTCACCTCGATCCCGCGCTTGGAGACGACGTATCCCAGCAGTTGTCCAGTGGGTACACCGAAGGTGCACTTTCCTGGGTTTAACTCTATCTTGTACCTCCGCAGGTTGGCGAAGGTTTCCGCCAGGTCGGCGAGTAGATCGCCTTGGCGAGTGGATTTTACCACCACGTCGTCGATCTAGACATGGATGTTGCGGCCAATTTGGCTCGCAAGGCACTCCTGCATGCACCTCTGGTAGGTCGCCCCAGCGTTCTTGAGGCAGAAGGTCATGGCGTTGTAGCAGAAGGCGCCGAATGGCGTAATGAGCGCCGTCTTCTCTTCGTCCTCAACTGCCATTTTGATCTGGTTGTACCCAGAGTAGGCATCGAGGAAGCATAGCGACTCCGAACCCGCGGTTGAGTCATGATTTGGTCGATCCACGGGAGGACGAATTGCTCCTTCGTGCAGGCGTTGTTGAGGTTTGTGTAGTCAATACACAGTTTCCAGGTCCCGTTTTTCTTCTCAACCAAGACTGGGTTTGCCAGCCATTTGGAGTATTTGATTGGCCGGATGAAGCCTGCAGTGGGTAGACGCTGCACCTCCTTGGCGATTGCTCGGCGGCTCTCTTCATTAAAGGGCCGCAGCGACTGCTTGACAGGTCGCACTTTGGGGTCGGCATTGAGTTTGTGCTCAGCGAGTTCCCTCGGGCCACCAGGTATGTCGGATGGCTTCCATGCGAAGATGTGGTGATTCTCACGTAGGAACTCAATGAGCGCGCCTTCCTATGATGGGCTCATGACCGTCCCGATCGCCACCGTCTGGCTGGAGTCGCCTAGGACCAGCTCGACGGTGCGAGTGTGTGTCGTTGCCTCGAAGGCGGTGGAGCTGCCACCCTCC
The DNA here is from genome assembly GCA_916181665.1 of Avena sativa. Taxonomy (NCBI): domain Eukaryota; kingdom Viridiplantae; phylum Streptophyta; class Magnoliopsida; order Poales; family Poaceae; genus Avena; species Avena sativa. Next base: position 175,016,518 of record OV702284.1, on the reverse strand, counting down.
GAGTTGGGCTTCTTGAGTATGGTGGGGTCGTCATTGTTGACCCCGCTCGCGTACTTGGCAAGCTCCTTGGAGTGGTTGGCCTCCGCCACGATGAATGTGTCAGCGAGTTCGGCGCCTTTGGCCTCGCATTCTACACCCATGTCGGGATCGCCATGGATAGTGATGATGCCACACGGCCCGGGGAGCTTCATCGCATTGTATGCATAGTGGGGCGCTGCTATGAATTTGGCGAACGCTTGGCGCCCCAGGACGCAGTGGTAGGGGATGTTGAACGGCACCAGCTCGAAGACGATCCGCTCGGTGCGGAAGTTTGCTGGTGTGCTGAAGGTGACTGGCAGCGTCACCTTGCCGATTGGGTACGCCTTCTGACCGGGGACAATACCGTGGAAGGTGGTGTAGGTCGTCTCGATAATCGACTGCGGGAGCTGCAGCCGCCTAGATGTGTCCAGGTATAGGATGTTGATGGAGCTGCGGCCATCCATCAGCGTCTTGGGGAGACAATAGTCCCCCACCTTGGGCTTGACCACCAAGGCGACTCAGCCCGGATATTCGATCCGTGGCGAGTGGTCCTCGCGGCTCTAGGTGATTGGTTGCTTGGACCAGTTGAGGAACTAGGGGATGTCTATCTGGGACACCGCATTGACGGCGACGGCACGGGCGATGACCTTCTTCTCGCGCTTCGTGTTGAAGCCTGTGAAGGTATAGAGCGAGCCGGCGACGCTGCCGAATTTTCCGCCGTTTGGCGGGTTGTTGTCGGGGTCTTCCCGTGCGCATCGTGCCTTCTCAATCTTCTTGAGGGGGTGGCAGTGGGAGGTCATGTGCGTGGGGGGCTTCCCTTTCCTTCTGTGAAAAACACAGGGTTGATTGAGGAGAGACGTGGGGTCGAACCTCGGCTTTGCCTTGTAGTTGCCGCCATCTCGGCGCTGGCCTCCATCTCGGCGGAAGCTCTTGGGTTCGTGCGACGCGTATCCGGCGTTGGCGACGAAGTCGACTCGCCCATCACCGCGGCGCTTGCCGGTGAGGTGAGTGTTGCTGTAGAGTAGCTCGGGTCGCCTCCCGTTGTTGTGGCCGCTCGTGCGGCAATTCCCTCCCGACTCGTCGTCGGTTTCTTGGTTAGGGTCCTCTTCCGCGTACCGCTTGGCGATCTCCAGGAGGTCCGGTATGTGGTCGAGTGTTCTGTACACTCGCTTGAGCTTGGCGACCAAGGGCTCGTAGCGGCACGAGGTCTTGAAGTAGTGGATTGCAGTGTCCGGGTGGATTCCGGCCGCGTTGTACCACAGGTCTTGCCACCGTTGGACCCAACTGCGGGTCGACTCGCGGGGTCCCTGGACGCATCGCTCCAGGTCCTCGATGGTGGTGGCGTGGGTGTAGGAACCATCGAAGTGCCTGACGAAGGCGTCGCGCATTTCCTCCCAGGAGTCGATGATGTCCATAGGGAGGGTGTTGATCCATTGCCTACACGCTCCCTCCATCATCAGGGGGAGGTAGCGTGCGGCAAGCAGGTCGGTGTGGCCAGCGATCCCCATTGCCATGAGGTAGGTATCCAGCCACACGGACGGGTCGTACGAGGGATCGTACTTCTCGATCTCCATCGGCGCCTTGAAGTTCGCCGGGTATTTTTTTTGCCTCGGATCATTCGTCCGAAGCACTGGGGTCCGACTTGACTCAGCGGTCCCCTCGGTTGGTGAGGGTATGCCGCAGGTCATCGGGCTGGCGTGCGCACCAGCTCTGGTTGTTGATGATGTGGGTGCGCGCGTCGACTGGCTGCCGGTATGCGGCGACGAAGTTGTTCGCCGGCCGCGGGTCATTGGTGGAGAGTGCCACGTGCGCTGGTTGATGTCGGAGCTGCAGGGGCTCGGGTGGTGGGCAGTTGAGGGTGTTCGCCACCATTGGGTGGCCGCTCGAGACCGCCCTGCTGCCTGACGAACGCGAGTACATCTGACCCTGTGAGTCGGCACCCGCGTTTTGTTTCTCGACTGCCTTGGTGAGCAGAGCTTTGGCGTACTGGATCTGCAGGGTGCCTTCCCCAGTTACGTTTATGTTGTCGACCGCTGCTGGACTCACGATGACATTGTCCATCGGACTGGAGAACAGCGGGAGGCCGTTCGCATCTCGCTCCCACGAGGAGACCATGATTCTTGGTTGGTCCCTGGGGGCGCGTGCTTGGGCTATGGTGGCGCGTCGTTGGCCGTCGCGCCTGGTGGGGGCCGGGAGCTCCCTCCTGGCAGCGCATTCTCGCAGATCGCGCGCTCAGCTGCACGAGCCGGGTCGTTCTCGTCGTCGAAGTTTAGGGCGCGCCCCTGAATGGTGGGGTTGAGGCGCGACCTGATTCGGAGTTGGTGGCACGCGAGAGCTCCTGCACTGTTACCTGCTCGAGGCGAAATTTTTCACGCTCGACTTGTTCTTTGCGGACCGCCTCCTCCAGCCGCAGGCGGAGTTCCTCGACCTCCGTTGTCGTTGCGTTCGGTGGGATCGGAGTGGAGAAGGGGTCTTGCGGGGGGTCGGCGCTAGTCGCCATGTAGGCCGCGACATGGCGATCGGAGCCATCGTGGAGGTCGGCAGAGTTCTCCGACCCGGAGTCGAAGTCGAAGATCCCAAGGATGGAGGGATCGTCGAAGTCTCCCATGTTGGAGACTTGGGTGATGGAGCCCGCGGGCGATGCGGCGAAGATGGATCCAGCAGCCGACGCCGGGGTCGCCGATTCGGCGTCGTCGTTGAGGGCCGCGTCGTCCGTGACCATGGCGGTTTTGGCCACGTTGCTGTGGGCCGAGTCGTACTCAGAGGCAAGGCGGTGGATCATGCGGACCTGGCTCTCAGAGAGCTGGTCACGTGGCGGCGACTCGCGGATGCGAGCAGAGTCCTCCGAGACGATGATGTCGGTTAAGCCGACGAAGAGGCTGATCGTGCCGACCGGCATGATCATGCTGTGCGTGACGGGGCGTGCCGCCGGGAGATAGCTGCTCGGCAAGATCTGGAGGATCTCGTCGATCACGATCATGCGGCCGGTGGCCATGGTCTTGTTGATGGGTAGATTGGATCTCGCCGCAGAACACCGGCCTGACCGGCCAGGCCCCACGGTGAGTGCCACTGTCATGGGAATGGCCACGGCAGATGATGCAATCGACAGCGAGTAGTAGAACATGGGGCAAGGGCGGCCAGCCATCTGCGATGCGAGATGAGGGCAGAGACACAAGGGTTTACCCAGGTTCGGCGCCCCGGAGGGTAAAGACCTACTCCTGCTAGATTGTATTATGGTGAGAGTACAAGGGCGAGCTCCACGACTAGTCGGCGAGTCGCTTGGGTGTATGATGGAACGTGTCCTCTATGCGTCCCTAGGGAGGTTTATATAGGCTCACCTCGCTAGGGTTTACAGATCTACAATCGAATTAGTTAAGGATTCGAAGGGTCTTTGACCTAGTCCGACTGGGCCTAGCTATGCTTCTGGGCCTCCAGCTTCCAGTCGCCTGAGTCCTCGCCAAGTCTCAATCCAGTCGTCGTCCTGCAGGCCCACTCACTGGCAGCTTGGGCCAATAGGAAATGTCCTCCTAGGCATACCCCGGTAGGCATATCCCCATCATGGAGTGATGCACCGATGTGACAGAAGTTGCATCACCACATCCAGTTGAGTGTGTGTGGTCATGTGGATCAAGGTGGTTTGAAAACACCACATGCAATGACTCTATGGACTCCATGTGTCAAACCATGGCAGGAAATCTCCAGAAAGCCACTACAATGTAGCTGCAACATGGAATGATGCACCGATGTGACAGAAATTGCATCACCACATCCATTGTAGTGTGTGTGGTCGCGGGGATATGCAATTGACTCTAGGGACTCCATGTGTGAAACCATGGTCAGAAATCTCTAGCAAGCCACTGGAATGTATAGTTGAACTTGTGAACCTTATACTTGGCATAAATAGCAACACGTAAAGCCCAATACCACTTGGACATGCCATGTTTTTTTATTACATATTGAAATAACATTATATATACCTTTTATGGCCATTTTGTTCTTAAATTTTCTTAAATTTTATGAAAAAGAACTTTTTCTTGTCGCCATCAAACCGAATGAACCAGTTGTTCGATCCAGCAAACCAGTCGCCTCACCGGTTCACTGACTGGTCCAATTTTTAAAACTATGCCGGAATGTGACTGCCAAATGTAGGGTCCCACATGTCAGAGAGAAGTTCGGGACACGAAAACGTTTGACTTAGATCGTGCATGGCAGACCTTGATGCCAGGCATGCAACTGGTGTGGAATCAATTTCAGACAGCGCTAGCATCGCCATGTAGAACTGCCGTTTTCCTCCACTTCCACCCCGACAGAATCAATGGCATGATAGGGACTGCATACTTCGACATAGAAGTCCATCGCGGGAATAAGATTAGTGTCGTCTACACCACCGACCTTGAGACAGTGAAGTGCACTATTGCCCAGTACAAAAATTGGCTACCGTCGGAAGAAAGCGGGTTCAGGTTCGTGGGTCTCGACCCCGAGTACAACCGAGATCACCGCAGGATCTTCGTGCTACAACTCTCCATGAAGGAACACGTCCTCGTTTAACATACTTTTTATGAGAAGGGGGGTGATAGGAAGAGGTACATGTTGCTGTCATTTTGTCCCTGGGCCGTTTGTTTGCAAAAGTTCTTGCTACATTATTTGTCTGAATCGATTTTCAAGCAGGTGGGGCGATAGAATTAGGTCATTCTTGGTGACTTTCTCGTGAACCACCAGATAACATTTACTAGTTTTGACAGCAGGTATGACACTGGCCTGCTTACCAGCCTGACTGTCGGAATTTTCATCCCAAAGGAGTACAGAGTGGACATCCAAGATATTCACTAGATCCTAGGGATGAGTGGCAGCAGGATTGGGATGGCCGATCTTGCCACCGATCTCATTAACCCGTGGTACGCTGACATGAAGGACAAATTCCCGAGATTTTGGTGGAGGCGTTTAGGGCACGATTACTGGGAGGATAAGCCGCTTTATGAACCTAACCTAAAGTACGCTGCTATTGATGGGTATGTCAGCCATGATCTGTACCCCCAGATCAAAGTGTTTCGTTCCAGGCAACGCACCCTGGAACCACCACCAAGGCAAGTGGTTTACCGCAGATACCGGGATGGAGAGGAATCTAACTGTTGGGGCAGGTGCCCTAAGACATCCTTGGATCGGTCGCCTTCTCTGCCAATCATTCCAACAGGCTGAGATTTCTAGTTTTAGTGCATGATTGTTGTGTCTGTATGGGGCTTGTTATGTTTACGAAAACATGTTCTTTCACAAGTACAATGTGTGATAGCTATGTGTGAGCACTTCCGAATTGTTGTGTATTACCTTTTCGAACTATAATCTGGGTGTGTTTATGACTGTAACCTTCATTATAACAACAATTATGTCTGTGCCACTACATCCAAGAACGATGTGCCGAGTTTGCTAGCATCTTATATTATAAATGTGTCCTTAGATTGTGCCTGTTTGTGGACAGTGACATCTGATCTTGTGGATCCCACCACAATCTTAGGTAGCTATATTCAGTAATACTCCCTCCATCCCAAGGCTTAAGGCCTATATATATATATATATTTCTTTGAAAGCTCAAGCCACGGAAAGTTTGGCCAAACTTTTAGAAAAGTCAAGCCATGGAAAGTAAATCTAGGCACTACATGGCAGTTCTAGATGTTGCCGCATGCAAAGGGAACATACAGAATTTGCACAGCGCAGGGCTGCGGAGCCGGGAGGCCCTTCGTTAAAAGGGAAGGGAGATCGCATTTACCATCACTATGGTCTTTACGTACCATGAAGCAAGTTTGACCGGTCGAGCTCCATCAGTTTTGACATTGCAGGGCTACGATTGCGTGGTCGTGCCGGGCAGGAAGGGTGTGCGTGCGACTTGGCGATGGTGTGGGGATCGAGAGGGCGGCGACACAGATACCGTGAGAACACGCCACAGAGTCCACTCGTCCCGTTGCCGCTGTGTAGCGGCTGCGCAGTGCTGACGCAATATAACCGTGACTTGATTGAACGTAGAGGTAAATTAATTTGTCATCATCAATATGCTCCGCAGAATTTATTCGTGATCGTTATGCAGGCATGATCAAACAAGGATGCAACACACACACACGAAGACATTGCGTCCGGTCCAACACACCACATATAGTCTCATGTTCTAGAAATGACAGAAACAAATTAAAATTATTAGGTGCCGTAGGAGGCAGCAAGGTCACTTCTTGGACGACTTGGAGTGGCGGATCCCGATCCCGAAGGATGGGGATAAAACGCCGGTCCTGACGTACTCCCTCAGGAATTTGGCATATGCAGCGTGCTTAGCCTTGGTCGCAGGTTTGTGTGAAGCATAGGGGATTTTACCGATGCCAACCGCATGCGTAATCATGCTGTCAATCCTCGGGTTGACTCTTTTGCTATAGAAGGGGCACCTGAGATCCCCACTTAGAGTGCGGAAAGGGATCTTCCCGCTCTTGATACTCTTCAAGACGTGGCGGCTCTTGTCGTCCCTATACTCCTTGTAAGAGTCCACCTCACTTGAATCAACTTGTAATGGGCAAAAAATGCAAAAGAAATGAGCAAAATATATTTACTTAGTCTACTTGTTCTCAAAAATCGCACAAACTAGTAGTGCATTTACCAGTCATGCATAGATATTCGAACAACCATTTCAAGTTACTTTGAAACGCACAACATAATTTTACAGGTTTATTATGGCTGTCTCCACAGCTCGCTCCTAAATCTAGAATGTGGAGTAATTCAGAACAGACTAAATCTCTGCATGCAGCGGGTTGTATGGTGCATCAGATCATGATCGGTAGAATAAGGAGTACTTGAACAGATTCAGTACTGGTACATCTTCATCCCGACCAAAAAATATGACTAGTATACTAGAAAGATGGTGAAATAAAAACACCTCTGGGTACACGAGCAGAATGTGCTCGTAGAACTCCTCGCCCTCATCTAGGGCTCTGAAGTCTTCTGCATCCACGAGCACAGAGTTCTCATAAGGGTCGAACTGGATGTCCTCCTCGCCCTAGGCTGCATGCATCTCCTCCAAATCTGCGGCGGGAGGCGCCGCATCGCCCGTGGCACGACACTACAGTGCACCATACTTTGCCATGTTGGACGCATTGCAACCGGTTAGACTAGCGTGCCGCCGCATTTCCCCCTCACTACACTAGAAAACACACACATTATTTATACTTTAATCTACCCTCATGTATATAAATCCAAATAGTTTATAATTTTCTAAGAATAAAAGGAAATGCATAGGCACGCATATACGAAAATTATACACCTTTGTACACTTTCCTTCAAGATTATGGAAGTAAAGTATCGGTGGCAAACTCGTTATTTCGTGTGGATAGAGAGGTCAGTCCCCAGAGAGAGAAAGAGAGAGAGAGAGAGAGAGAGAGAGAGAGAGAGAGAGAGAGAGAGAGAGAGAGAGAGAGAGAGAGAGAGAGAGAGAGAGAGAGAGAGAGAGAGAGAGAGAGAGAGAGAGAGAGAGAGAGAGAGAGAGAGAGGCTATCTTGCCCATTAGATCACAGAGGATCAACGTTGGGTCGACACGATCCGCGTGACAAACATTTTGACCAATCAGGGCATACCAACCAAAGTGAACACGAGTTATAATGAGAGGGGGAAAACCGAGTACTACCATTTTCATATAAACCCTAGACACAACACACACACACAGTAGACCTCCCCCTCACTGCCTAGAACATGGATCCACTTCATAGATTGAGCCCAAACCCGGCACCTAGCTCCCTCTGGCATTCTAAGCAACTTCTCCAACTAGAGATTCCATGGTTCCATGACGAAATCCAGAGTTTCCATTTACCGACTCCGAAAAACCAGCAATTCAGCAAAGCAGGTGCCAGAATTGAGCGTGCCCTAGGCCCCGAGGAAATTTACACGAATGCTACATCGTGGCGGACCGCCATCCCGGGAGGTTGGTACTCATCTCGTGGTGCGAGCATATATTGTATTTTCCCGAGTTGCTCCCCGGTAATTGCGGTTTCTAACTATAGGTACCCTAAAAATGGCCATAGATTATTGGGAAAAAATGTTTTGGGGTGCCCCATGGGGTACCTAGGCTAGGCACGTTCCTAGGTTCAAGGTTGCAATGGACCTCGCGTGCATGCGTGCGCTGGAGGGTTTGCTGATTTTTCCCACCCCCGAACCCCGGCAATGGGGAATTCATCAAAAATCAAAAAATATGAAACCAGCTCGAGTAGCCCTTGTGTGTCACCCACTACCAACATAAAATCATAAACAAGACAAACCGGGACTTTTGGCACATGACGCACATCCCGGATGGCTATCGAGTAGGAGTTAACATGGCTTTCAACCCTAGACCTCCCTCTCACTGCCCATAATGGGCAAGATGCCCTGAGTTAACATGGATTGAGCCCAAACCCGGCACCTGGCTCCCTCTCGGCATTATAAGCAACTTATCCAACTAGAGATTCCAGGGTTCCATGAAGAAATCCAGAGTTTCCATTTACCGAATCCAAAAAACCGGCAATTCTGCAAAGGAGTTTCGAGAATTGAGCGCGCCCTAGGCCCCGAGGCAAATTACACGCATTCTACGTCATGGCGGACCTCCATCCCCGGTAGGTTGGTACTCATCTCGTGGTGCAAGCATATATTTTATTTTTTTACCGAGTTGCGCCCCGGTAATTGCGGTTTCTAACTGTAGGTACCCTAGAAATGGCCCTGGATTTTCGGGAAATAATGTGTTGGGGTGCCCCATGGGGTACCTAGGCTGGGCACGTGCCTAGGATCAAGGTTTTAATGGACCTCGCATCCCTGCGCGTGCCGGCGGTATTGTCGATTTTGCCCACCCCCCTTCCTCCCAAACCCCGGCAATGTGAAATTCATCAAAAATCAAAAAAATATGAAACCAGCTCGAGTAGCCCGTGTGTGTCACCCACTACTAACATAAAATCATAAACAAGACAAACCAGGACTTTTGACACACAGCACACCCCCTGGATGGCTATCGAGTAGGAGTTAACATGGCTTTCAAACCTAGACCTCCCCCTCACTATCCAGAACATGGATCCACTACACGGATTAAGCCCAAACCCGACACCTAGCTCCCTCTCTGCATTCTTAGCAACTTCTCCAACTAGAGATTCCAGGGTTCCATGAAGAAAGCCAGAGTTTCCATTTACCGACACCGAAAAACCGGCGATTCTGCAAAGGAGGTGCGAGAATTGAGTGCGCCCTAGGCCCCGAGGAAACTTACATGCATGCTACGTCGTGGCAGACCGCTATCCCCAGGATGTTGGTACTCATCTCCTGGTGCAAGCATATACTGTATTTTTCCCGAGTTACGCCCCGGTAATTGCGGTTTATAACTGTAGGTACCCTAGAAATGGCCCTGGATTTTCGGAAAAAAGTTTTGGGGTTCCCCATGGGGTACCTAGGCTGGAAACGTGCCTAGGTGCAAGGTTGCAATGGACCTCGCCTGCGCGCGCTGGCGGGTTTGCCGATTTTGCCCACCCCCCGAACCCCGACAATGGGAAATTCATCAAAAATCAAAAAAAAATATATGAAACTAGCTCGAGTAGCCCTTGTGTGTCACCCACTACCAACATAAAATCATAAATAACACAAACCAGGACTTTTGGCACACGGGGCACCCCCCGGATGGCTGTCGAGTAGGAGTTAACATGGCTTTCAACCCTAGACCTCCCCCTCACTGCACAGAACGTGGATCCACTGTGCGGATTGAGCCCAAACCCGGCACCTAGCTACCTTTCGGCATTCTAAGAAACTTCTCCAACTAGAGATTCCAGGGTTCCATGAAGAAATCCAGAGTTTCCTATATCATAACCCTAACAACCAACAGCAGCCATAGGATCATAACCCTAGTGGCCAAAGGCGACCGTTAGATCATCTCTTCTAGAAGACCCGGCCCCCTTCCCCCTTCTTGGGGTGCTGCTTCTGCGTGCCGATGGTTACAGACCGTTCGATCGGGCCGCGTGGAGGCTAGGATGTTTCTTTGTAAGGCCGATCCGCGAGTAGGCTGTTCTGCGACATGATTCGCTGCGCTTTTAATATTCAAAAATATTACTATATGCACCTCCCTCTTCCCTATATCAATAGGAGCTTGTGACTGAGCATGTCTCTTTCACAGCGATAACCCCTTCTCCACCGCAACTCGCCGTTCTGGACGACTCCACCAGTTTTCGCGCGCCGTTCCCCGATGACAGCAACTCACTTGAACCTTAAGGTAGGAAATCATTTGACTAGCGTTTGAATTTTTCTTACAAATTATTGTTGTCGGCTTAACTAACTGCACATCTATTTTCTGATTTCTCGATGAACTTCAGATGTGGGAGCCGTAGAGCAAGGAGTACTCGGATCGCCAGCCCTTGAATCTAGAGGATATCCTCACACGCAACATCCTGTTGACGTACGGGATCACGTGCTCCCACCACGTATGCTCTCGCCGTTACCCCTAACACGTGCTCCCAGGGCATGAGCTTGCGTGCCGGCGCGACTCGTGCGGCTGCACGGAGCCCGGCTGCAATTACACCGGCCCGCAGACAAAGCTTGTGGTCCACCTTGAAAGGGGTCACTCGGTCGAAGTGATTAAGCTCTCCTATGGCAACTCCATTCTTCTCCAAGAGAAGGTGTCGTTCCATGAGCCGGTATGCCGCCGGCTCGTTTTGTAGGGGGGCGGATCTGTTTTTGTCTTGACCATCACCACTCGCGCTCCGGGAACTGTCACTGGACCCACCATCACCACTAGCATTCCAGGAATCGTCCCTAGGCCCACCTTCAAGTCTGCAGTATGCGTTAGGTCAGTCTCGTGCGCATGGCCGATGTACACTATGAGTACATGGCTGCACGCCCAGCCGCCGCCGTCCGATATAGTGCATGTGAGGGTTGTGTCGCCGAGCTGCCCGACGCCGAGCGAGATGGAGTTTACGGACCTGAGGTCGGTCCTTTGTGTGCCATCCAAGTACCTTGTCGATGCTGGACCGGCCAAGCAGATCAATTTCTACATTCGCATCGAGAAGACCGACAGGGAGTTGTAGAAATTATGTTGTGCTTAAATTTAAGACGTCATTAATACTAGTCTAGTGTGGAGAGCATACTTGTCAGAAGAATATATGTTAGTTGCAGTTCTGTAATACTCCTTGGTGTAATACATGTGGTTATATTTATCTATAAATTTGGTCAAATTTGATAAAGTTTGACTTAATAAAAAGCTATAAGTATTCTTTAATAATCGTGCGTGCTCCACCTACCAATGTCATGCTTTCCGTGTGCCGCGCACAGAAGACGTTAGATGTGCTCGTGTTATAACAGCCGTTGGATTTTGTTGGTAGGGTTGGCATTCTTTAATTATCTTCCTTCCGCTCGAAGCCACTATCCTCACTCCATCCTTAGCCGCTAGCAGTCGGCACGCCAACCCACCAGCAACCTCTCTCGCCGCCACCCCGCTCCTCCACCTCCTTCTTGTCATGGCTTCGCGGGGAGATGGCCATGAAACACGTGAAGATAACAGAGACGGTGAAAGCGACGTGAGTTGTCTCATACCGTACATTTTATGGGGATTTCTTTATTTTAAGCCATATCTACTCTGATTACGCATGTACGTCTGGTGTGCTAGGCCATGGCGACTTTGTATGACTCTGATTATCATGGTTTAGCGGAGGGAGAGAGTCCTCCCTGTTGTAAAAAACATGAGTTTGTGGTCGCTAAATTTGTAGCATTCGAGGGACACAACACAGGCAGGAGGTTTTTAGGGTGTGGGCAGGGTGAAGCGTGGACAACCAAAATTTGCGACGTTGTCAAATGGGTATATCCGGAGTGGCCACTGTCTACGCAGAAATCGCTAGAAAAACTATGGAAGAAGAATGCGCAGATGAAAGATGCCTTAGTCAGCTCACTTCTTGAGAGTGCTGAGATGAACTTAATGTCCCTTTATGATGCACCAACCCTTCGCCGTGAAATCCTTAGGTTGGAAGCCAAGGTTTGCAAAGTACGAAAGGAGAGGGATGTGGCGATGGCCCTGAAGGCAAAAGCAGAGAAAGACCTAACTACATCAAGGATTGAAATGCACGAGAAGAAAGTCCACGATGTCACAACTACCAATATGCACAGGTTCTTGAGGATCAAGGCAGAGACAGAACTGACCAAGTGCAGGGCCAAAAAGATGGCGCCGCTGATTCAAACCCTGGAGTGGAAGAATGAAGGGCATCGTGGTAAGGTTAGGAAGATAATGGATGTGTCTGAAAACTAGGTTTCTCTCTATTGTTAATTGTAATAGTATTTGTTGACCAAGTGGTCTAAAGTCTGAACTAGTAGGAGCCCAAGCTGAATCCTGTCCATGGATTTTCAGTTGTGTGTGTGAATGCTCCGAACAAAATGTAATAGTATTTGTCGACCAAGTGGTCTAAAGTCTGAACTAGTAGTGTCTATTCGTTTATCTTATGCCTTTCTTTCTTAATTTTGTCTGATGGTGGTAATCTGACATTGCTGGTTTGTTTAAGAGGAATCTACGTGGATTCTACCGCATGCAAAGGGTACATACACAATTTCTATTGTGGAAGCACGAGCACCTGTTATTGCGCTGAACACAGCTATCCATAATTCCCATTACATCCCGCCAAACCCATTACAATAATTGTACTCGCATTAAACAGAACCGAAATTGCAAACAACCTAAACAACATCTAGACCTAGATCACGCCACTACCGTCGGAGTCCACCTCGATTGGTGGCTGCTGGAGGGGTATTCCCAGCGACATCCACTCCCGCCTGTGGCTTGCCCTTCGCCAAGGAGGCTTCAATGGCGTTCTGCATTGCTTTGTCGTTGTTCTCATCTTTGTAGGAATCAACAATGATGGGGGGATGGGGGTGGCAACGATCAAGCCCCTTCTCGCCTGGCGGCTCCTACTCAAGCTCGATGCCACAGTAGTGTGTCTGCAGATAGGAGGGGCCAAGCTCGGAGACGCAGGGTAGCCGTTTGGCTCAAGAAACCATGGCCATTTTATACTGCGACGGTAGGATCTAGGAGTGGATCCGCGGCGGCGAGCCCGACCGTGAGCGCTGGAGTGGATGGATTTGCCACCATGAGCCATGAAGGCAGATTTTTCCTGATACAGGGTGTACATGGATGGTGGAAAACTGTGGGACCAGGCATGTGACGGCTACTTGGCAAGGCCTCCCAGTGATATGTAGGCGGGCATGAGGCCAAAAATTTTTAGTCAATGAGCGCGAAAGGGCCTTTGAAAAACGAAGGCGCGAGCTTTGGAGGAGACCCACCTGTCAGCTCAAAGTGGACAGTAGGATTCTCCTCGAGTTACTGGGTGGGATAAATCACGCTTCACCATTCCCCTGCTCTGACATCCAAGGCTCCTCCATCGTCCCCTCTTTCCTCTGCCCTCGCTCCCCTAGCCCATGGCTCGCAGCTCATGTAGTTCGTCTCGGGCGGAATCAGGGTCGTCTCAACGCTGCCAGGCGGGTGCCCCCATCAGGTACCGTAAGATGCCCTATGATTACTACCCCGATATGCTGTGTTTGTGCAGTGAGAAGATGCCGAGATGGATTTCTTGGACCGATGAAAATACTGCAGGAAAATTTAGCAACTTCGGCATCAGAGCGGTAACCTCGTATTCTATGTGTAGTTGGTAACCCCGATCCATGAACCGTTATGTAATTTTGTGTTTGTTTGCGTCGATTGTTCGCATGAAGGGAGGGGACCAGGATGTGACAAGTTTGTGTGGATCGAAAAGGCCCTTATAGGTTTTCACAAGGATCTTGTTTAGGAACTTTGTGATGCTGTGTGGGACAAGAAGGAGGAGATTCGTGCACTGGAGCGAGAGATCCAGGAGCTTCGCCAGATTAAGAGGAGGCAGGAGCAGGGAGGAGGCATGCATGCTAAGTTGCGGAAGAAAGCTGGTGAGATAGACAAGATAAAGATTAGTCCTAAAAGTGGAAACAATTTCCTCATTATCTGGGCATTATCTGTTTCCTTTGTTGTTTATGTTGCCATGGCATTTTCCAGCAGCTCAATTAAATTGCTTCTTCATGGGATTGTAGTATCTTAGAAGTTATTTTTCAGCTCAGAACCTTTTAATAAGTGTAATGCTAAAAACAGGGATTTAATCCGATTGGCGCAACCAGTAAGCGCTTATGTAAACTATGTATGTGTCATTACCATCCATCGAACTGGAGAAGCAATCCCCCTCGGCTCCCGTGCCGCGATTGTATAGATAGTAGTGGCACATTCACAATTTTGGTTTCAACAAGTGTCTTCAGCAATTTCCAAATATCAAGTTGCTACGAGAGCGGGATGACATAGTCAATGAACGGATAAGTACGAGAACGTGAAATAACTCATATTGTCTTAGACACCACTACACGCTAGTTTTGCCCGACAATTCCCACGAACACAACTCCAGAATTTTATAGAATACATAGACAGGTTCGAGATCAACACATTACTATGCTTATTCTTAGCCATCCTTCTTACCCTTCCTGGGTGCCACTTGTTTGCCTCAGTGTCCTCTGTCTTCTTCATTGCTCGCCTTCCTCCTCTTCCTGGGTGCCAGCTTTCTTACCTCCACATACTCTACATCTCCAAGTCGAGGGAAGTCAGGCCAATCAACATCAGAATCGTGTTCAGCATCATCACTCCACTCGTTTTTATTTTCTTCCCGCAGCAAAATCACTGAGTCCGCAGTCATGTTTCTTACCTTGCGCTTCCTGTCAAAAAACAGGACATGGTTAAGCACCTAATATCTATGGAGTACGACTGATTTTTTTGTATAGGTACCATCTCATACCTAGGTTTGGGTGCATTAAGAGGACACCCCGCTTCTCTATGGCCTATAAGATGGCATGTCTTGCATTGGTTTTTGCCCTTCTTTTTACCACTAAAAGCTAAACCCGCCCTCTCTAGAAAATTCTTAAACCTCTTCACCTATGGTCTACCTCTTCCCCTTTTTTTTGCTAGCTGGCACAGCTCAAAACTCAGTTGGACTTGAGGCCACTAAGATGGGTATGTACAGGGCTCGACGAAACGAGCGTACGCAACTCTGAACTTTTCCAAAGAGAAGTATTCAGAGAAATATTGATCCAAATGTGGTAGAGTTCTTTTCTTCACCAAGAAGACCAATGCATGGTCACATGGTTTCCCGGTATGCTGCTGGTGTTTGACGGGAGAACCCTAAGATGACCAAGCCCCCGGCTTCTCTTATGTAGTTGCTATACAGTAGGCGGTAGCATATGGCTTGTAAGTCTCGAACCAATCTCTCTCCTTATATTTAACAGCTTCATGATCATACCCCGTATGTCATCCATCAACATATGAACAGGACAGACTTTTATGTCCTTCACCCAGTTATTCAGGCATTCATCTAGGTTGTTGTTTATGTAATCAACTTTGATGTCAGGGTTGAACTGACTCTTCTTCCATAGATGCGAATGATGTGCGGCCAAGTACTAGGGAAGATCGGGGGCTTCGCAAAAATCTTTCTCATGAAATATTCGCAACGCCCATCTCTATAATATTTAGCAGCAGCAAACATGTAACCAAATACGCTACCTGTGTAGTGCCTGTATAGGTTGAGAATCAGGTGGGCATGGAATTCTCTACCCTCAGCTCACGGGAACCTTGCATGCATCTATGGATATAGCCAATGGATCCATTTGTCCTATTGATCTCCTGAGCTGCCTCATAAACCAGACCCAATTTTCCTCTATATCTGTATCGAACAGCCTGAATGCCACTGGGAACATCTAGTTGTGACCATCCAATTCTATAGCAGATGTCAGGCATCCTTTCCATTTGCCAGTTAAGAAAGTGCTGTCTACGCTCAGATATGGCCTACATCCGTCCTTGAATCCCTCGATGCATGGTTTAAGCGCCATGAAAAATCTATTGAAATAAATTTTACCACCTTCTGATTTAGTGTCGATCTCCACAACACTCCCTGGACACATAACCTGTACCTCAGCTTTGAAGTTGTACAGCATCCTAAAGCTATTAGTCCAATACCCATGCGAGATTTTCAGACCTTTCTCTTTACCTTTCCAAAACGTGTAATACGGTAGGACAATGATGTACTAAGCAACGAGTTTATTCTGAATGTTGTACTAAGCAACGAGTTTATTCTGAATACTAAGCAACAATGTTATTCTTTAGTATGGAAATATCTTGTAAAGACACCCACTCCGTATCAACCATCGAGGATTTCATCATGCTCCCTGTCGCACACATGTGGGGAGGGCCCAATTTGTTCACCTGCAACACAGATTAATTTATAGCATAAGAGGAGTTGCCAGATAGATCTTGCATATCAACTTTATTTATATTATAAAGTAAAAAATGATAAAGTTGAAATGGTTTTCTCCATTCATTGCCAGGATACCCTAATTGCCCTTGACGCGGGTAGGGCTCTGGCTACGATCCTCCACGGAAAAGGTATCACCATGATACATCGGAAACGTATCTATAATTTTTTATGTTCCATGCTTGTTTAGTATCTACTTTGCTTTTCTTTGTCCACACTTTGAGGTGCTTTTTAAATGTTTTCTGGTACTAACCTATTAACAAGTTTCCACAGTGCCAGTTGCCCATTTTCTGTTGTTTTTGGTTCTAGAAAAGCTAGTAAGAAAATATTCTCGGAATTGGATCGTACAAAAGCCAAAGTCAATATTTCACCGAGGAGAACACAGAGTCCAGAGGAGAGACGAAGGGGCGCCACAGGGTGGCCACACCCTCCTAGGCACGGCCTAGGATGGGCCCATGCCTGGGCAGGGTGTGGGTCCCCTGGCCGCCTCCCAGCCTCGCCTCTTTGCCTATAAGAAGCTCCTGGTGCCTAAACCCTAAGTACCCAATCAAAATTCCACGAAACCCTCTGTAGCCGCCGTCACCATCGTCCCTAGATCGGGGGGTCTGAAGCTCTTCCTGAATGCCTTCTTCTTCATCATGCCAGCCTCCGGTATGAAGCATGAGTAGTTCCACCATGGACTACGGGTCCATGTAGTAGCTACATGGTTGTATCTCCTCCTTGTGCTTGCATGTCTAGATCTTGTGAGATCCGTTCATGATTAAGATCTCATCTATTTGTAATCATGCATGTTATGTTTGCGGTGACCCGATGGATATTGATATTAATATGTTAGATTGATTAATGGTTTTTTCTTATTGATTCTATCATGTCTGTGTTGTTAGTGATCTTGCATGCTCTTCGTTGTTAGTAGCTATCTTGGCCAAGTAGTTGCTAGTGACTCCAAGAGGAGGTATTTATGTTCGATAGTAGGTTCATGCCTCTACTTAATCAAGGGAAGTGATAGAAATATCTATGGTTGTAGATGTGTTGTTTCCACTAGGGAGAAAACAATGGTCTCTTGTTCATGGAACAAGTGGATTGTTTACCTTACACACTTTGCTTAAAGCAGTTGTCTGTTGCTTGCAACTTAATACTGGAGGGGGTTCGAATGATAACCTGAAGGTGGACTTCTATTCATAGATGTAGTTGGATGGTGGTCTATGTATATTGTTGTATTGCCCAATCGAATCTCATAGGATCTTTTTTTCTTGTATTGCATTGTTATGCCTTGCTCAGTCCTGTTAATTGCCCTGCTGTAATTTGCTTACCCAGCATGCCATGTTTATTTATCTAAGGAGAGCACCTCTACTGAACTATGGACCCCGGTCCAATCTTTACCATTGATACATCTTCCAGTGTTACTGTTTACTTGCTGCAAACCATCATCACCTTCCACACCATACAGTTAATCCTTTGTTACGGCAACCGGTGAGATTGACAACCTCCTGCTAGGTGGGGCAAAGTCTTGAGTTTGTGTTGTGCAGGTTTCCACGTTGCTTGCAACACCTTTGGGATGTTTCCTTCCTCCTACTAGTTCGATAACCTTGGTTTCTTACTGAGGGAAAACTTCCTGCTATACCGCATCATACCTTCCTCTTGGGGTCTCCCAACGAAGTGCTGCTGCACGCATCACACCACCTGTCCATTCTTCCACTTTAACCTACAAACGGACTCATACCTCTGGGCTGTATTCTTCAGTCTATGAACATCGAACTCCCCTTTGATACAAAAATGTCGGAACGACATCCTGAAGTCAAGCATGCTGCTGAACTCGGTGCCAACCGAAATTATAGGACCCTCGTGGTCATGTATCACCTTGTTTATGTCGGGACCCACGTCATCAACTGTAATGCCAGCCCCATCCATAAGTGTCTCGTCGATCTCATCATCCCCAGATTCTTTATGCTCCAGAGTGCCATCTTCTATATCTGATTCAGAATCTTCACCATCCTCACCAATTCCTAGCACTGCACACATCGTATTGACTCCTAGGGGTGGGGCTGCACCATCATTTGCACCTACATGGACCAGAACATTGGCCCAATCTACCTCCCCGGCAACTCTGTTTTCTCCATGACACTTTGTTGGTGCTGCTGCAACCACACGGGGTGGTCTTACACTATCATCATCACATGTTCGTCGGCAGACAAACAATAATCAGATTCTATTTCATCTTGACTGTACAGAACCCTCTTGCTCTTCTTGTGTATACCCTCCTTCTTGATGGAATCCTTCCTGATGGTATCATTCGTGATGGTATCCCCATTAGGGCTTGACCTCTGTGTTGCGTTCCTCATCGAATTAACCTTTTTGCTGCTACTCCTCGGTGTGATCTCCTTCATGTTTCCCCTCACGGGTGTTGGCTCCTGTGTGCTGGCATCATTGCCTGACCTCTGCGGCGTGTTTCCCTTCAAATTAGCCCTTTTGCTGCCACTATTGGGTGTGCTCTCCTTCCAGCCGACATTATTGCCGGACCTCTGCGGCGTGTTCCCCATCAAGCTAGCATTTTTGCCGCTACTATTGGGTGTGGTATCCTCCGTGTGATCCACCTTAGCCTTTTTGTTGCTGCTCCTGGGTGTGTTCACCACCTCGTTCACCACTGGTCTGTCCCTCTTATCTTTTTTGCTGCTACTACTCGGTGTTCCATTATGACCGGATCTCAGGGGTGTACTCTGCGACATGGTTCCTTTTTTCATGCAACTCTTGGTGTCCTCCTCTCTGGCATGGTCTGCTTGGTGATGCCCTTCTTCAAGGTGCTCTTTCTGGGGATGCTCTTCCTGCTTCTCTTTATGTTGCACCCCTGTAAGTCTCTCCTCTGTTCAAAGCTACTGTCACACGAACCATGTCAAGAGAGGTCCTCCATCAGGTCAATCATGGTTTCTACAAGTTCGTCTTTATCATTTCCGACCTCAAATTCCTGTCCAACCGTTAGCAGGCGCGCGAATAGGTACACTTCCCGTCTAGTTCGACTCATCCTACTTATCGGTAGGGCTAAATCACTGTCAACTTTTTCTTCTATAGCCTTTTTGCTATTGTAAGCAAAAAATGCCAAATGTGCTTCCTGGGAGGACCCCCACTCTACCTTCTCATGTAACGCTTCTATCAGTTTAGATAACTATACCACTTTAGGATCGTATGTGCCAACGTATACATCAATGTTGTCGATGATTTTTCCTGTGCCATCATCTAATTTTGTAGTGAACTTCTCGACACCGATACGAAAGTGTACCTTGCCATCACCAGTTTCCTCAGGACCGAGACCACCGAGAGGTTTGATGATAGTATCAAAGTCTAGACCATGGGCTTTCTCCTCAACAACTTGTCTTCGATTAGGCTCGACGCCAGCAGCAGCACGCTGAACTTCACCACGGGTTCGACGAGGACCAGCACTCAAGACAGCAATTCTGGCAACAACAGTAGGGGTTGGGTCAGTAGTAGGTTGAGCAACAACACCAGGAGTTCTAGCAATAGCGGGGCGGCCTCCTAAAGCCTTAGTTTGCACAACAGTAGCAGGGATTGGTTTAGTAGCAGGCTGAGCAACAACTCCAGCAGATTCCACAACAGCGGGACGGCCTCCCGAAGACTTAGTTTGCACAACAGCAGCATGGATTGGGTCAGTAGCAGGCTGAGCAACAACACCAGCAGTTCTGGAAATAACCTCCCGAAGCATTAGTTTGCGCAAGAGCAGCAGGGATTGGTTCAGTAGGAGGCTGAGCAACAACACCAATTCCACAACAGCGGGACGGCGGCCTCCCGGAGCCTTAGTTTGTGCAACAGCAGCAGGGATTGTGTCAGTAGCAGGCTGAGCAACAACACCAGCATTTCTGGCAACAGCGGGGCGGCCTCCCAAAGCCTTAGTTTGCACAACAACAATAGGTATTGGTTCAGTAGCAGGCTGAGAAACAACACCAGCAGATTCCACAACAGCGGGGCATCCTCCCGAAGCCTTAGTTTGCGCAACAGCAGCATGGATTGGGTTAGTAGCAGGCTGAGCAACAACACAGCGATTCTGGCAACATCGGGGCGGCCTCCCGAAGCCTTAGTTTGCGCAACAGCAGCATGGATTGGGTCCGTAGCAGGCTGAGCAACAACACCAGCTGATTTCACAACAACGGGGTGCCCTCCCGAAGCCTTAGTTTGCGCAACAGTAGCAGGGACTGACTTAGTAGTAGGCTGAGCAACAACACCAACAGTTCTAGCAACAGCGGGGCAGCCTCCCGAAGCCTTAGTTTGCACAACAGCAACAAGGATTGGGTCAGTAGTAGGCTGAGCAACAGCACCAACATATTTCACAATAGCAGGGCGGCATCTCGAAGCCTTAGTTTGTGCAACAGCAGCAGGGACTGACTCAGTAGCAGGTTGAGCAACAATACCAGCAGTTCTGGCAACGGAAGCACGACCTGCATCCACAACAGGGTCTTGCACCACGGCAAAACGGGCACTCCTTCGAGGAGTTTGGGCTGCAAAAGCATGGCACAGACGAGGAACCACATTTTGCTTAACATCATCGGGGCTTCGAGTCAGACCACCCTGATCTTGAATAGCAGGGCTACTAGGAGTGGAAGTAGCTTCCACATCCACTATTCTACAATCCAGGAGAAACATTCGAGCCAACGGACACCATTTCAGCAACCCAGACATCGTACTCTCACGCTTTATAGTAACCTGTCTGTGTTATTCATCCATGAAGCTGAACCATACAGTCTGTGTCGGCCCCATTTCAATATGTTTACGCAGAGTAGCAACCATACCAGGGATAGTGCAAATCTTTGTCGGTGCTTCTTTAATCGCGACACAAGTACCATAATTCCATTTGGCCTTCACATTTGGTATTTGCGGTTTGTATCCATTGACGTGTACCGAAACAACATAAGGGGCCTCTGGGGGGCCGTAGTTGAGAGAAATTTGGGGACAAAAAATAAGAACTTGTCTGCCAGCGTTCGGCCAGCAAACAATTCTAGGTTCGATCTATGTCTTTCAGGTCAATAGACAGATTGCAGTTATAGTTAGTGCGAAAAGCAAATAGAAGAGTAGCTCGCCCACATGTATCCAACACTTCTTTCAGGGTACGATGATCTGCCATCCTCCGTGCTACTCAGTTCATCCGGCGACGGAGGCGGGCTAGGTCCTAGGAACGGTGGGCACATCACGCAGCATTAGAGCTCGGGATCAGCGAGAGGGCGCAGCAACTTGGCGTCAAAAGGCAAATGTCCCAAGGGATCATTCTGGGTGGAGGGTGGATTTCACCGGTGGTGACGCTAGGGTTCATGCGAAGGAGGAAGTGAATTTCTGAATTGTGTCAACGCTCTAAAGCATGAGGTCTAGTTCTTCATTTTGCCTACGTGGTTGCCGACTTGGCGCTCGTGTCACGGACAGAGTAGTGACATGGAGGTCCCGAACGTCTCCTTCACGGGGCAGTTGACGGAAAGTTTGTATTTGGCAGGGGTGTGATGAATTCGGCTCGAAATGAGCCTTCTGAATGATTGGCAGCCCAAGTTTGCGAAACCCAGCGATTACACGGAACTTGGACCCCGTGTTGCACTCTCATGAGAAGTCAAACCCCACAAGCTAAAATCCCCTCATAAGAGAACCCGAAGCAATCGCAAATTTGATAAAAAAGTGAGGCTATGGGGTTGCCCATTGATCACAAAAATTACAGTGCAATGAAGCTCTTGGGTCTGATGACTCCTTGGTGGCGCTAGAGAACTTGGTGCTTGATATGGAGTCTTGTGCGGAACCCCAAGAGCAAGGTGTGAAGAGCACAACAACAAGTCTTCCCTCAGTTGAGACCGAGGTCATCGAACCAGAAGGAGGAAGGAAACGTCACACAGGTGTTGCAAGCAACGCGGAGACCTGCATAACACAAACTCAAGACTTTGCCCCAACGAATCAGTGAGGTTGTCAAGCTCACCGGTTTGCTGTAACAAGGGATTAAACGTATGGTGTGGAAGGTAATGGTTTGCAGCAAGTAAACAAGTAACAGTGGAAGATATATCAATGTTAAAGATTGGACCGGGGTCCATAGTTCACTAGAGGTGCTCTCCTTAGATAAACAACAAGGCATGAAGGGTAAATAAATTACAGTGGGGCAATTGACAGGAACTGAGAAAGGCATAACAATGCAATTACTAGTCAGGAAGATCATATGAGGCTAATTGGGCAATACAACAATATACATAGACTGCCATCCAGCTGCATCTATGACTAGAAGTCCACCTTCAGGTTATCATCCGAACTCCCTCCAGTATTAAGTTGCAAGCAATAGACAAGTGCTTTAAGCAAAGTGTGTAAGGTAAACATTCCACATGTTCCATGAACAAGAGACCGTTGTTTTCTCCCTAGTAGCAACAGCACATCTACAACCAAAGAGATTATTGTCACTTCCCTTGGAAACTAAAGGCATGAACCCACTATCGAGCATAAATACCCCCTCTTGGAGTCACTAGCAACTACTTGGCCAAGATAACCACTAGCAACCGAGAGCATGCAAGATCACAAACAACACAGACATGATAGAATCATAAAGACAAAATCATTAATCAAACCAACATAATAATATCAATATCCATCGGATCCCCGCAAACACAACATGCATGATTACAAAGTAGATTAGATGTTGATCATGAACGGAGCTCACAAGATCTATACATGAAAGCACAAAGGAGGAGATACAACCATCTAGATACTACATGGACCCATAGTCCAAGGTGGAACTACTCATGCATAATACCGGAGAGAAGGCCTCCGGGATGATCTCCCCTCCGTCAGGATGCCGGGAAGAACTTCAGATCCCCCCGATCTAGGGATGATGGTGGCGGCAGCTACAGACGGTTTCGTGGATTTCTGCTCGGGTACTCAGGGTTTCTGCATCGGGGGCTTCTTATAGGAAAAGGGGCAAGACCGGGAGGCGGCAAGGGCCACCAAACCCTAGCCAGGCGCGGGCCCACCTGCCCCCGCACCTGCGGTGGTTCTAGCCGCCCTGGCTGGCCCCTCCGTCTCTCCTCTAGACTTCTTGTTCCCCACAGAAAGTAAATGACTTTGACTTTTGTCCCGTCCAATTCTGAGAATATTTCTTTACTAACTTTTCTGAAACCAAAAACAGCAGAAAACAGGCATCTGGCACTGTTGCAACTTGTTAATAGTTTAGTACCAGAAAACATTTAAAAAGCACCTCAAAGTGTAGACAAGCAAAGAAAATTAGATACAAAACAAGCATGGAGCATCAAAAAGTATAGATACGTTTCCAATGTATCAGCATCCCCAAGCTTAACTCCTTCTCATCCTCGAGTAGGTAAGTGATAAAAAGAATAATTTTTGAGGTGACATGCACCCTCACAATAAAGATCCAACCATTTGCAAGCATTGAAAGATGGGATCAAAGAACTCTAAACATGTGCATGAAAGATGGAGTTCTAACAATAGGACATAGTAACTATGCATGCAACATGAAAGGCTAAAAACAAAGATCATGAATAACATGCATTGAAAAACGTTTGTTTGTTTCACATGCAGAAAACATAGCATAGTGGTAATCAGCTTGTCCCTCATAGAGTAGCAATAGATGCATAGGACACCTTCAAAGTTCACAAGTGTGACAAGAAGCAAGTAGCACAAGAGCAAGTAATAACACAATACGCATCAATTAATAAGCTTTGGAACACTGCACATAGAATGACAACTATGCTCTCTTAATGGTGCCTAAAGGTAGAAGGTGGAGACTCAATAATGGTAGAAGAAAGGTATTTTTGTAAAGGAAGCAGGGATTACAAGTTTCAAAAAGAGCTTCCAAAAATTATGGTACTTGTTAGCTTTCAGCCCTCATTGCCCCTATCATAAGCATCTTGAACTGGTTAAGTTTAAAGTGGCAAAGCTGGAGTATATGCTTGACGAAGTATAAGTTGGCAATCTCATGCCCCTTGAATACAAGGGCCACACCTCATGCATACTCAACTTTGCGTCCAGGTAAGTTCTTGTCACTGTAAGTATTTGCATATCATTGAGAACCGCCAACAGGGTACCCCTTGCACATGGTACAAGAGTTTTCCCATAACCAAAATGACAAGGCAAGAAGACAATGAGCATCTCAGCAATTCTTCTTATGTACCATGGGAATATGGTGCTTTTTTCTCTCTTTCCTCTTTTCTCAATGTGTCTCTTTTTTTATAAGAAGAATGCTTCATAGATGTCACTACGATGATGCTGCAAGTTTCCACCATTATTAGGCATGGCTTAGGCTAGCGGCCTAGGCGTTTCTCTAACACAGGATACAAACTCCATGGACTTACAAGTTCCCTCTTTATTTCACACCGGTGACATCCGTAGACAGAAGAACATGATATCAACTCAGTACAACAAGGTACAAGTGCAATGTTGAAAACATTCCCCGTGACAGCACGATTCTGCTAATTCCAACTTATAAGTGCAAGCATATACATCAAAGTTGTCACAATGGTTCAAGTTTATTAGGGGCAAAGAATAAAGTGTGCCATCAAGTTTGTGAGGGCTTTAATCACTAAGTTTTCACATAACAAAATAGTTTTTAATTGGAAGATAGATGAAAAAAAGAATATACTTTGGAATGGTGTAACACACCATGCATAGGAGTTTGTAGTGGACACTTTGGAATAACTTGGTTTCTTAGGAGTTGGAGGCATGAGTAGAACTTACTCATACAAGTGGAGGCTAGCAAAAGACTGGGAGCAACCAATAAAGAGAGCAATAATGGCCATAATCATGAAGTACAACAAAGCAAACTAATCAAAGCAAAGAGTGGTACTACAAGTCAAGGACTAATGATCATAGAGGCTGACTTGTCATAGTCATAATATGGTGTGAGCATGCGCCAAGTCAATCCAAGCAAAACATCAAAGGAGAATACCACAATACTATGCTTTTGCATGCTAAAACAATGCATAATTTCTTCAAGGCACACTAAGCAATCCCAATTGTTTGGAACAAGACATGCTATATAAATAATCACTAATCATAATGCTAAAACAACACCTAGCATGCATGCTAAAGTCTAACTCACAGTCAATAAAAGCTCCTCTTGCACTTCAAGCAAGAACTTACTACTCCTTTCCAAACACAAAGCAAACTTATTTGCAAAACAACACAGCGAGAACGGGGGTCCAAACTACTTAAGAAAACTAAACAAACTAAGAAAAGCAAACAAAAACTAAGATGCTCCAAGAACAACACAACTGTGCATGAAACAATAAAAACGAAGTGTTTAGACAGACCTGGGCTTTTTATTGATGAAGAAGGGGATGCCTTGGGCATCCCCAAGCTTTGACGCTTGTACCTCTCGGATATTTCTTGGGGTGACACCATGGTGGCATCCCCAAGCTTGAGCTTTTGTCCATTATTCATTTCATTGCATCATTCTCTCTCTACACCTGAAACTTTTCCTTCATACAAAACTTCACACAATCTTCATTAGCAACATTAGCTTATTCAAAAGATATTAGACCACTGGCAAAGCTTTGGAACATCAAGTATTTTTACTAGAAACACAAGATACTGTAGTAACTCCTTCAAAAATCTCAATTTACCTGAAGAGAACTCAAAAAGGAATCAATATGAAGCAAATGCAAATAATGGCAGAAATCTGTCAAAATGGACCAGCACGTAGAAACCGATTGTTTCGAACATCTTCTGTTGCTCAAATCAAAAAGTGTTGAACTAACGAAAGTTAGCTAACATATTGGGGGATTTATTAGTACATTTTGAGATCATTCCGAGTTACAGAGCCTCCTCACGAATTTTTTTTGTTGGAGGACAGAAATCTGTTTCGGGACAGCAACTCCCCAAATCTTACTTCCCTCTCATTAGAGGTCATTGTTGGCACAAAAAGCAAACAAAAAGGATAAGGAGAGGTTTTTACAGAAGTAATAACTTCCAAGACTCAAGTAAACTCTTGGGTTATCTCTCAACAAGTACTTTTCTTTAACGCCTTTAAGTTAGGCACAAGAAGCAAGAAGAATCAAGTATTTTCAAATGAGGAAGCATTAACATCAAATCTTGCTTTCAAAGGTGGAGCAAAAAATAACTTCTCTCTTCTCATTGGGAAGTTTTCAATACCTTTCTTGAATGGAAAATGATTTTTAATGGTGCCTTCTTTCATATCAATGATGGCACCAACTGTTCAAAGAAAAGGTCTCCCCAAAGTAATAGGACAAGAATCATCCAAAACATAGAAATCAACAGGGACATAAGCATTGTTAACCATGATGAGAACATCATTAATACCCCCATGAGTTTCTTCTTAGCATTATCATTGAGTGGGACATCCAAATAACAATCTTGTAATGGTGGCAAATCAAGCATTTCATAAATCTTCCTAGGCATAATAGAGACACTAGAACCAAGATCACATGGAGCTTTGAGATCAAAGTCATTCACTTGCATATTAATAATGGGTTCCCAACTATATTATACTTTCCTAGGAATAGAAGATTTGTGTTTTAGCTTCTCTTCCTTAATCTTAACAAGAGCACCCGTAATATGCTTGGTAAAGGCAACATGCATATCACTAGCATCAGGACTTCTAGCAAGCTTTTGCAAGAACATAATCACTTCAGAAATATTGCAACCATCAATATCAAAGTCAAACTTAGCATCACTAATGGTAGGCATAGTAGGAGGAAATAGGGGCTACTTGTGGTTTAGTGGTGATAGTGCTAACACTATTGTTTCTATCAACTTCAGCTTCCCTTTCCCACTTAGCATGAAGTTGAGCTAACAGCCTAACATTTTCATCAATAGTAACTTGTATGGCATGAGCAGTAGCAAAGTTATTTTCCATAGTTTCAGGTTTAGCAGACATTTTATTAACCAAGGAAGTTTAGGCTTCAGACAAAGAGGACATATTTTTCTCAACAGTTAAAAGCTTTTCCTCTATAGTCTTATTGAAAGTGTTTTGTTTACTAATAAAGTCTTTGAGCATGACTTCAAGTTCAGAGGGGGCACTTCTAGCATTATTGTAAGAGCTTCCATAGGAGTTGCTATTATTATGAGAATAAGGCCTATAATTGTTGTTGCTACCAAAATTATTCCTATAGGCATTGTTGTTGAAATTGTTGTTTCTAATGAAGTTCACATCAACTTTCTCTTCTTGAGCAACCAAAGAGGCTAAGGGAACACTATTAGGATCTAGAGGAGCTTTCCCGTTAACAAGCATAGCCATAAAAACATCAATCTTTTCACTCAAAGAGGAAGTTTCCTCAACAGAATTTACCTTCTTACCATGTGGAGATCTCTCAACATGCCATTCAGAGTAGTTAACCATCATATTATCAAGGATCCTTGTTGCAGCACCCAAAGTGAGTCCCATAAAAGTACCTCCAGCAGCTGAATCTAGCAGGTTCCTTGAAGAGAAGTTCAAACCTGCATAAAAAGTCTGGATAATCATCCAAGCAGTGACTCCATGAGTAGGGCAATTTTTAACCAAAGATTTCATTCTTTCCCAAGCTGGAGCAACATGTTCACTATCAAGCTGTTTAAATTTTATAATATCACTTCTCATAGATATAATCTTAGTAGGAGGATAGTACTTTCCAATAAAAGCATCTTTGCACTTAGTCCAAGAATCAATACTATTTTTAGTCAAAGAAAGCAACCATTCTTTAGCTTTTCCCCTCAAGGAGAAAGGAAAAAATCTTGAGCTTAATAATATCTCCATCTACATCCTTATACTTTTGCATCTCACAAATTTCAACAAAGCTATTAAGATGGGTAGCAGGATCATTAGAACCAGCACCAGAAAACTGTTCTCTCATCACAAGATTCAACAATGTAGGATTAATTTCATAAAAGGTATCATCAGGAGAAGGTGGACCAATAGGAGTGCTTAGGAAATCATTGTTGTTGGTGCTAGTGAAGTCACACAACTTGGTGTTCTCAACAGAGTTCATTTTGGCAAAGGTGGGCAAGCCAAAAACAGCAGTAGCTAGAGTAGGAACTATTTTTTTGTGTTTTTTGAATAAAGAAAGCAAACCAAGCTAGACTAATTTTTTTGGGTTTTTTAAAAAGATGCAAACAAAACCAAGCAAAATAAACAAAGAAAACTAAAAAGAAAGAAAAGAGAAAGGAAGTGAAGGACTCCCCTAGTGAAGACGTCCTTATCCCCCCCCGGCAACGGCGCCAGAAAACTTGTTGATGACTCCTTGGTGGCGCCAGAGAACTTGGTGCTTGATATGGAGTCTTGTTGGGAACCCCAAGAGCAAGGTGTGAAGAGCACAGCAGCAAGTCTTCCCTCAGTTGAGACCGAGGTTATCGAACTAGAAGGAGGAAGGAAACGTCACACAGGTGTTGCAAGCAACGCGGAGACCTGCACAACACAAACTCAAGACTTTGCCCCAACGAATTAGTGAGGTTTCCAAGCTCACCGGTTTGATGTAACAAGGGATTAAACTTATGGTGTGGAAGGTAATGGTTTGCAGCAAGTAAACAAGTAACAGTGGAAGATATATCAATGGTAACGATTGGACCGGGGTCCATAGTTCACTAGAGGTGCTCTCCTTAGATAAACAACATGGCATGAAGGGTAAACAAATTATAGTGGGAAAATTGACAGGAACTAAGCAAGGCATAATAATGCAATTACTAGTCAGAAATATCCTATGAGGCTGATTGTGCAATACAACAATATACATAGACCGCCATCCAGCTGCATCTATGACTAGAAGTCCACCTTCAGGTTATCATCCGAACCCCCTCCAGTATTAAGTTGCAAGAAACAGACAACTGCTTTAAGCAAAGTGTGTAAGGTAAACAGTCCAGATGTTCCATGAACAAGAGACCGTTGTTTTCTCCCTAGTAGGAACAACACATCTACAACCGAAGAGATTATTTTCACTTCTCTTGGAAACTAGAGGCATGAACCCACTATCGAGCATAAATACCCCCTCTTGGAGTCACTAGCAACTACTTGGCCAAGATAACCACTAGCAACGGAGAGCATGCAAGATCACAAACAACACAGACATGATAGAATCATAAAGACAAAACCATTAATCAAACCAACATAATAATCTCAATATCCATTGGATCTCCGCAAACACAACATGCATGATTACAAAGTAGATTAGATCTTGATCATGTACGGAGCTCACAAGATCTATACATGAAAGAACAAAGGAGGAGATACAACCATCTAGCTACTACATGGACCCATAGTCCAAGGTGGAACTACTCACGCATCATACCGGAGAGAAGGCCTCCGGGATGATCTCCCCTCCTGCAGGGTGCTGGGAAGAACTTCAGATCCCCTCCTGATCTAGGGACAATGGTGGAGGCGGGTACAGACGGTTTCGTGGATTTCTGATCGGGTACTCAAGGTTTCTGCATCGGGGGCTTCTTATAGGCGAATGGGCGAGACCGGGAGGCGGCCAGGGCCACCAAACCCTAGCCAGGCATGGGCCCACCTGCCCCGCGCCTATGGTGGGTCTAGCCCCATGGCTGGACCCTTTGTCTCTCCTATGGACTTCTTGGTCCCCACGGAAAGTAAATGACTTTAACGTTTGTCCCGTCCAATTCCGAGAATATTTCTTTACTAACTTTTCTGAAAACAAAAACACCAGAAAACAGGCATCTGGCACTGTTGCAACTTGTTAATAGGTTAGTACCAGAAAACATGTAAAAGTACTTCAAAGTGTAGACAAGCAAAGCAAAGTAAATACAAAACAAGCATGGAGCATCAAAAATTATAGATACGTTTCCAACGTATCAGGTCTCAAGGTCATCGTGGAACGATGACAGGAACTCGAACGTGGCGATATCGAAGGTCTCGGTGGAGAGATAGGAGAAAGGAACCATGCCAGCATTCACGGTCATCCTCTCGAAGTCCTCCTGCAGGCCTTGGCGGGAGAGGAAGTCATGGTTGACCCACTTAGTGGGTATAACCTTGCATCATCTCACCCTCTCGTAGTCCTTGCTCATGGCTTCCCTCAGGTTACCCCCCTCCAAGCGCCTCTTCTTCAACCTCGGCGGGTTGGCAGTGCCCGAGGTCCCTGCCCTTCCCGAGCCCTTGCCTGAGCGCCAAATCTTACCAATATTCATTCTGCCACAAAAATTTCAAAAAAAAACTATAGGCATCGGGTTTCTATCATACAAACAAATGATTGCAGGCACAAATTACAAATCTTAACATGAGGAATCAAAAATAATCTCAAAATATGATGAACTCATCTAGATAGTCAATGTGAGGAATTCAACCATGGATTTCAGAAAATAAAGCGTGGATCAAGTGAGAAACTTATCGATGTGAAGATTCCCCCACTCAAACACAAGAAATCAGTGAATAATCGAAGGTTCTAGAGGATTAGGGTTTGAGTTGGAGAGGGAAAGAGAGAGAAAGTTTGAGAGAGGAAGAATAAAGAGGCTAGATGTGAGCCAGCTTCCATCGTCTTAACCTGGCGACACAGTCAGTATGGGTGTGTCCCACCCGTCCCGGTGTTCATCATCGTTGGATCAAAATTAGGGTTCTGAGATCAAACCTAGAGGGTTTGGTACGAGCGAACGATACAAGTACTTCCGACCGTACCAATGGTCGTTAGCGAGCCAGTAAGATTGGAACAAATTTTCGATGTTTGTTAAGGGTGGATGGTATGGGTACCTCCGCCCGTACCAGTGCTCGTTATGGGTGCTGCCTTCGGAAAAGCTTGTCGACTGATTTTCCCCAGCATTATGGGCAGGTGGTACGGTCCCTTCTGGCCATAACACTGCTCCTTATGCGGCCTGAACCCTATTTTTATTCTTCCTTTCAAAAACCATTCTTCCAACTCTTCTTTAATCTACTCGAAAGTGTAATTTCTCTGCAAAGTTATGAACTCAACAATTTTTATTAGAAAACAAAAATTAAAAACAAAATAAAAATTTACTACTAAGAATGGGTTGACTCCCATTAAGCATTTTATTAAGGAGGGTTGGCTTAAGCTAACCAACCTCCAAGTTCTTAGTATTTACCTCTGGCTGCCCTTCATCAATGGCACTTACAGCTTGAATACGCTTAGGCGGTGGTATATACTTCCCACATTGTTCTCGTTTATTTGGAAAATAACAAACAATCTGATCATCATATATATTGAAGACAATCTTACCGCTAGAGAAATCCACATTATCTCCTGCAGTGCTAAGAAAAGGCCTTCTAAGGACGATTGGAAGTTTGTCATCTTCGAGAACATCTGTTATAATAAAATCAGTGGGTATAACATGTTGATCAATTATAAATAAAACATCTTCAATCATACCGACAAGTTTTTTAGTTGTCTTATCAGCCATTTGCAAGCCAATTGAAGTACAAGAATATTCTCCAAGTTTTAATTTCTTAAATAAGGAATAAGGCATGTCACTAACACATGCACCTAAGTAACAAAGAGCAATAAATATATTAGTTTTTCCAATTGAGCAAGAGATATTGGTATACCTGGGTCCCCAATCTTAGCAGGAATCTTGTATCTGAAGCTTGCCATTACTGCTACAGTCTTAGTTACCTTCTTTTTTCTATTGAGAATATCTCGCATAAACTTTTTATAAGTAGGAACTTGAATTGCATATGCTAGAGGGAGTTCTAAATGAAGATTTCCTAGAGCTTCGGCAAAACAATCATAAATACCTTTATCTGGTTCATACTGAACTCGATTAGGATAAGGAATTTTCTTTCTCATAGGAGTTACCTTCTCTTTTACCTTTGCTACTGGTTCAACATCCTTTTTAGTTTTCTTCTTCGCTAGTGGTTTTTGCTTATGGGCATGTTTTCCAATTGGAGTAGTATCCTTCTTTTCCTGTTCCTTTCTAAGCTCGGTTTCTTCTCTTGAATCAACTGCCTTAGCATCTCAATCATATTGTTTGTCTTCATCTCCTGCTTCTTCCTCTTCTTTGTCTTCATCAGAAGTATCATGTTCTCTTCTTTGAGCCTCATAATCAATATCATATTGTGGATCCATAAGGTCCTCTTCTTGAGTCTCTCTTGCCTTGTGGGCCTGTTCTTCTAGATACCAGGGTGTCCCTTGAGGTTCCTGTGTGTCTGTACCACGTCTAGTAACAATGTTAGTAGAAAAAGTATTGTATTTAAAATTATTTTGATTTAAAATCAGATCCTGAGTTTCAGCTATCTGATCACATTGATTTTTAACCATACTCAAATATTTATATAAATGCCTAGTGGCATGTCCTAAATCATCAAAGACTTTGGTTAACTCTTTTATATTATTTTCTTGAGTCATTAGACATTTATAATATTTCTCATGGAACTGATTTTGCCGATATCTAAACTTTCGCATTACAAGATTTATTTCATCTTCTCAAACATAAGTTTGGAGAACATCAAATTTATTTTCTTCAACAAGTTCCACTTCTATTCCTTGTTGGAGATATGCCCAAGAGGCAATAATAAAGTGGTTTTTATCATATCTTCATGCTTATGATAAATGTTTGCATCCCATGCTATAATTGTATTAATCGGAAACATTAATACTTGTGTGTTTTGTAAACATAAAAGAGTCCCTAGTTGAAAGGATCGTATGGGCACCTAGAGGGGGGTGAATAGGTGCTACTTCAAATTTTCTTGTTTTTAAAATTAAGGTTCAACAAGAAAGGTAAATTCTCTAGATAATGCAACTAAGGTGAATTTACCTATATGACAAACTAGCACTAGCAAACACAACACTAAGCAAGAACAAGTAAGTAAAGTGCGGTAAAGGATAGAAGTAACCAAAGTGGAGGCGCAGAGACACAAGGATTTGTTTCCCGTAGTTCCTTCCTTTTAAGGGGAAGTATGTCTACGTTTGGAGAGTGGGTGGTTTCAAACTACCAACGCCACGAGAGGCCTCCCTTGTTCTTCGATGAATCTCACCCCAACAGGATCGATCCACCGTCCACTATATCGGCAACCTTCGAGGTGGAAGCCGGCACCTTTACAACAAGTTCCGGGCACACATCCACAACTTAATTGGAGGCTCCCAAATACAAGCAAGTTGTCAAGACAATCAAAGACAAGCTTGTAAGAACCAAATCTATAACTAGGGTTTCCAAAGAAAACACTAGAGCAATGGGGGCCCTCAAATGAATGAGGGGGAAATGAAGATCTCTTTTGGTGAAGTAGTAGATCAGGGCCTCCTCCTTCGATTATCCAAAGATCAAAGACTTAGGATGGTGGAGTGAGGAGATCTTGGCGATTTGGTGGCTCAAATGGAGTTGGTAGTCTTCAATGCAACGAGCACCTTGTCCCAAGGTAGGTGGAGGTGTATTTATACTACTTGGAGGAATCTGCCCGTTGGTGCATTAAATGCACCAGTACTACCGGTACTCAAGCGGTAGTACCGGTCACAACCGGTACTACCGGTCAAGTACTGTACCAAGTACCGGAGAGGGCACCATGTGGTCAAGCCAGCCACGGTCATCTCCGGAACCACCTTGCGGTACTACCCCCAAGCATTAGTACCGGTCACAAGACGCGGTACTACTGGTCAGGGCGGTAGTACCTGTCCCAAGTACCGATTGGTACTGAGCGACAAGGGGGGGGTCTAGTCCTTCCTCAGCGTTGCCCGGTACTTCCGAGTGGCACTACCGCTTGCCACAAGCGGTACTACCGGTTGGAGCGGTAGTGCCGCTCTGCGGTACCGAGTGGTACTGAGAAAAATCGAGGCCTGCCAACCTCAATCAGATACCACCGGTACTAAGGAGTGGTAGTAATGGAGTCAAGCGGTAGTACTGGTTGGTACAACCGGTACTACCGGTCAGCTCTGGTGACTTTGGCTAGTGCAACCAAGGGCAACCCAATATTTGTGCCACAGCCTAGAAAACTTGAGATGCACTTAGCGAACAATTAAACCGATAGATGTGTTATCATCAAACATCAAAATCTCAGGAATAGGAAATGCTCTTTCAATCTCCCCCTTTTTGGTGTTTGATGACAACACACCTTTGCAAGATAATATTGGGGAGATACACACGGTGTTAGAAAAATAGAGATGGGGCTCCCCCTGGATGAGTAGGATCAATCCACCCCCTCTAATTTACAAACACATCACGAGTGCAGAAAACGAGATAGTAGCAATTGAAGCCATACCTTTGCACAATAACTTGTGATGAGATAAATATTGAAAATGAATAACGCATATCATCACAAGATGGATCCGTGAAATACCCACATAGTTTCACCATACATAGCACAAGTAGTCCCCAAACAGATAGAACACAGAGTTCACACATAATAGGAGTGTAACATCCCTAAAATCATGATTCAAAACTCATGCATATCATCCATGCATCCATGATCATATAAATTTCATTTCAAACAAATCATTTCAAAACAGAGCATATATTGCTCATTATTTTATGTATGAATACGCTAGCCTTAGTGCTATCTTCCAATGAGAAGAGTACTTGTTTTGTTCAGTAAGGTTTGAATTCAAGCTTAGGCACTTTCCAAAGCTTGAGCAAAGATTTCAAAACAAAATGTGTAAATAAAACCAATATTATGCCTATAGTATATATCACATAAAGGCTTGGTTTTATTTTTATTTTCAATTGATCAAAGTGTTTTGAGTAAACAGTAGTATTTGACACACATTTTAGTGCAAGGTTTGCAGTATAAAAACCTAGAGAAGTTTTGAATTCAAACTCATTTGATTTAGAGTTGAAAATCATTTCAGAAAAATCAAACAGAAAAAGAAAAAGGTTAAAAGGGAAAAAAATAAGCTAACAGGCGAATCTGGCCCAACTAGCCCAACTAAGCCCAGCAACCCCACCCCGCGAACCGTTTTTATTTACTCACACCCGCACCCGCTAGGTCACTGACAGACGGGGCCCACTCCCTCTCTATTTCTCTCGCTGACAGCCGCGGCCCACACGGCGTCATCGTCTCCACCCCGGCGACGTGTTCTTCCCCAATTCATGCCGTGCGTTTCCTGGTTTGATTCGCGTCGTCAATTTGCGTTGATTGCTGGAGTAAATCACGCCCCGTCTCGCCTACTTAAACCCCCTCTGCCCTCTCTCCATTTCCCCCCAGACTCCGAGCACAGAGCGCCCCCAGGCTGCCCGTAATCACCCTCGCGCCGCCGCAGACAGAGCTCACTCCGGTGACCAATCCCGGTGAGCCCCGAGCGCCCCTTCTTCTCTAGTTCTTGCAGACAGCTTCGCCACTTCCTTGCGCACCTTCTGACACCATTGGTTCATCCTATATCGCCCCAGGTCGTCGTCTTCGTCAAGCACAATAAGGTTCCGACGACGTCCTCAACTTCGGCGATTAAATTCGGTGAGCCCCTTGTTCCCCTTCGCCTCTGATTCACACGAACATGTTCGCCGTAGTATTGCGCATCTCCTGATGCCTTTTGTTCATGCTAGGGTGAACAGGAGCGTTGCCAACGTCGTCGTCCACCCGAGCCCGACGCTGACAGCAACTCCGACGAGCCCGTGCAGCCGTGTCCGTGCGCCCCTGGCAAAGCCGTCGCCAGGTTGAGCATCAGTGCATCGCTACGAACCTGGTAAGCGCCTCCGACGACCCCAGAACCCCCTGTAGCGCTGCGCCACCGTAGGCAGAGCTCGCCGCCGCCAGTTGCCACCGCCAGCGCCGCCCATCTGTGGTCGCTTGGTCGATGACCATTGGATCTTGATCCAGCGCGTGTAAATAGATCATCTAACGAAACGGTATGAGTAGATCTGGGCTGTGCAGATTAAGTAGATCTAACGGCCTGTGTGCGTTATCCTGAGCGAACCGGTACGCGCCAATTAGAGCGTGACGCGTGGCTAGAGATTATATTTAAAAACAGGATTTGAATCTATTAGTTGTTTGAAATTGTTTTAGCTATAACTTTTGATTCCCATGTTAAAATTTGACAAATTTTATATCAATGGAATGAGGAGAACAAGCCCTTTCTAAATATTCAATGTGTTTAATGTTTTGCTTCTGTTAAAATGATTTTATTTACAATAACATGTGTAGGCCTATTTTGTGTATATAAATTATTTAAGAAATGTTTTGATGTTTATATAAATGTTGTTTGGCAAGTTTTTGAACTTGTTTGTGAACCAATACTATGCACTTGCCTTGTTGAGTTTAGAAAATCATCACATATCATGTTGCATGCATTCATATATTTTTGCTTTTATTTTATTTGTATGTGATTTTTGGCTATGATTTTATGTGTAGATTTTGGTGCCAATAGTGATTGTGATTGTGAGGAGTGTAGATACTCTCCAAACTACAAAGGCAAGTGGTGCTCCATGATATTTTTATCCCTATGTTTTCTACTAAGCATTAGAAATATATTTTTGCTAGTCTTGCATGTTATATTTTGCTTATATGCCATGTTGTGAAATCCTAGTAGTTGTAGAATTGCTAGGGAATTTCTAAGTCAAGATGCTTATCTATGCCATGCTTAGCCTAGGTAGTAGCAACCAAGGGTGGTGAAATATTCATGCTATGATAAAAATATTTCTAAGTCTTTGGACTTGTGTTTTTCCTAATAAAACAACTAAGTAAATGAAACACCTGGGTGGAATGGAAAGAATGGTTTATGTTGAGTGGTTACACAAGGCCCATTTCTATGGTTTACCTTGTGTATCTCACTTGTGGAAAGCCACCCAGGAACAAAGAGATTTTAGAGGCCAAATGTTAAGAAGCTTCTAGTGCAGCCACTTGGCAATATGGGCTCTTCCTAGATCACATAGGTTGCTAGAACTTAGCCATTTGGACAGTTGGTGGTAGTGGGATGATAGGTTGGAACGCGTCCATTTGGTCTAAGGGAAGGCTTCTGAAAGGTCCTGTCTTGGTGAAAATCAAGTCTGGTGGGGAAAGTGCACAACCTCTGCAGATGGAAGAATCTAAGTACTTAGCCATGTCCCTGTAAAAGGACAACTTGAGCATCAAGACATGGAAGCTATCAAGAATCTCATCATCCTAATTTCTAAGTAAAACTTGTGGTTGAAAAAGGGTGAAGGACCTCAATGTCTATTGGTGGTTCCTTGGGAAAAGTTTTGACAATGAAAAACTTAGTGTTTTCAACTAATAGGCAAAACCTATTTTGAGCAAAGAAAGCCTAAGCTACACTTAGCCAAATTGCATATAGTATCTAGTCCACCAAAAATTATACTAAGGTATCACTTGCCAATACTATTCCAATGTATTGACCCACTGTGGCTGTAACTTGTGATGTTGCAGGTTACTCTGATGAGGATTAGGAGTCATGAGTCTACACTCAACATGTTTGCCTGTGGCACATGAAGATGAAGACTTTTATCCATTTACTTATTTAAACCCTTGTACTAGGCCTATGGCCTTGGAGTTGTAAAGACTATGTTTGTCTCTGGAATGATTGTAATAATGACCTTTGTTTCTGTGTACTTCATCTTAAACTGTGGATGCTAGCATTGATCCAAGGACTAGCATTGCAATCACAGGGATCCTTTTCCTTTATAAAGGAGGGATCTTACAAGGAGGAAATTAAAGTTCACAAGCAATTAAAAGATCAAAATAAGAACGTGCTTGTGACTTTCCATGCAACACCTGCATGGCTAAGGTGCAACTTCTCCCCTTTGGAATCAAGACGCCAAAAAGGGACAAGTGCAAGACTAACGCCCCGACAGTCAATCCTCCTCCTCATCATCAAAGTCCTCCTCATAGGCGGGTGGAGCGTGGTGCGGGGAAGAGACATCCTCATCCCAATGGTTGTGCTTGGAAATCCATTGGTCTTTAGGGTTGATATTGGTCTCGGAACCCTCGGAGATGGTCAATCCTTGAGCTTCCATCAAGTCCTTCTACCGAGCATAAGCTTTCTTGGCATACACATGAGCCTCATACATGCGCTTTTGATTGTCAACTTGGAAGCAAAAGATCTTCTTGAGCTTGGCCTCCATCCTCTTGGCCCAAGATGGCTGGGCATTCTTGCGACGGGAGACAACATAATCTGCATCACGGCCACTGTCAGCATCCTCAGAATCAGCCTCAATCACATTGCCTTCTTCATCCACCTCATCACCA
Source organism: Avena sativa (assembly GCA_916181665.1). Classification (NCBI taxonomy): domain Eukaryota; kingdom Viridiplantae; phylum Streptophyta; class Magnoliopsida; order Poales; family Poaceae; genus Avena; species Avena sativa. The sequence goes on along the minus strand of OV702284.1, from coordinate 174,978,160 downwards.
TCCACATTGCGGGGCTTGGCATGCTTCTTGTTCTTGAGGGCCTTGAACCGGTGCACAATGAGAGGAAGAGAGGACATGGTCCTGGCAATGGGAGGGCACTTGGCAACAATGAGAGCCATGATGTAGGGAGCGAAAGGCGGAACCCTCCGGGAGTGAGCAGCAGCAACCATCTCATTCCATATATAATCCATCACATCAAGAGCGGTGTCGGAGTCTTTGTTGAGGAAGGTGTTGAGCAACAAATCAACAGAGTATCCATGAATTTCATCTTTGTTGCCCGCACGAGGAGCAACGGTCTCACGGAATATGCGGTGGAGAATGTCATACGTGGGGAGAAGATCCTTGATCTTGCCAGGAACACCGTGGCCCCGGATATAAAGAGGTGCAAGAACATCCTTCTTGGAGGGGTGCTCGCGCAAGTGACAGCGGAAACCACAAGGAGTGTCACGACCACGATCTTCATACCCCAGAATTTCAGCAAATTCAGCAAGAGTGGCCTCCTTGATTGCACCTTGAGTCATCCAAGTGATTTTCCGAGAGCGGCCAGTTGAGAAGTGAGCAGTGGCATAAAACTGAGCAATGAGAAGAGGCTCATAGTCATGCTTAAATTCCATAATGGGGAGCATACCAAGGTGAGTGCAGATTTATTTGGCCTCAGCAAGTACTCAAAATTCTTGTCGATGTGACCCATGTGAATCCACAGCTGCGGCAAAACCATTTGAACATTTGTCATAAGGACTTCATGGTAGACACGCTATTGGAAGTCATTGTAGAACAAGTTGTCTTCCCTGCGCTCATCACAGCAATAATCACTAAGCATAATGCTAAAAAAAACCTAGCATGTCATGCTAAAGTCTAAGTCACAGTCAATGCAAGCTCCTCTTGCACTTCAAGCAAGAACATACTACTCATTTCCAAACACCAAGCAAACTTATTTGCAAAACAACACAACGAGAACGGGGGTCCAAACAACTTAAGAAAAATAAACAAACTAAGCAAAGCAAATGAAAAACTAAGACGCTCCAAGAACAACACAACTGTGCATGAAACAATAAAAATGAAGTGTCTAGACAGACCTGAGCTTTTTTATTCATGAAGAACGGGATGCCTTGGGCATCCCCAGGCTTTGATGCTTGTACCTCTTGGATATTTCTTGGGGTGACACCATGGTGGCATCCCCAAGCTTGAGATTTTGTACATTCTTCATCTCATTGCATCATTCTCTCTCTACACCTGAAATTTTTCCTTCATACAAAACTTCACACAATCTTCATTAGCAACATTAGTGTATTCAAAAGATATTAGACCTCTGGCAAAGCTTTGGAACAGCAAGGCTTTTCACTAAAAACACAAGATTCTGTAGTAACTCCTTCAAAAAGCTCAATTCACCTAAAGAGAACTCAAAAGGAATCAATAAGAAGCAAATGCAAATAATGGAAGAAATCTGTCAAAATAGACCAGCAGGTAGAAACCGATTTTTTCGAACATCTTCTGTTGCTCAAATCAAAAAGTGTTGAACTAACGAAAGTTACAATTTATTCGTAAATTTTGAGCTCAATCCGCGTTACAGAGCCTCCTCACGAATTTTTTTGGTGGAGGACATAAATCTTTTTCAGGACAGCAACTCCCCAAATCTTACTTCCCTCTCATTAGAAGTCATTCTTGGCACAAAAAGCAAACAAAAAGGATAAGGAGAGGTCATTACAGAAGTAATAACTTCCAAGACTCAAGGAAACTCTTGGGTTATCTCCCAATAAGTACTTTTTAATGCCTTTAAGTTAGGCACAAGAAGCAAGAAGAATCAAGTATTTTCAAATGAGGAAGCATTAACATCAAATCTTTCTTTCAAGGGAGGAGCAAAAAGTACCTTCTCTCTCCTCATAGGGAAGTGTTCAATACCTTTCTTGAATGTAAAATGATATTTAATGGTGCCTTCTTTCATATCAATGATGGCACCAACTGTTCTAAGAAAAAGGTCTTCCCAAAGTAATAGGACAAGAAGCATTGTATTCAACATCCAAAACATAGAAATCAACAGGTACATAAGCATTGTTAACCATGATGAGAACATCATTAATATTCCCCATGAGTTTCTTCTTAGAATTATCATTAAGTGGGACATCCAAATAACAATCTTCTAAAGGAGGCAAATCAAGGATTTCATAAATCTTCGTAGGCATAATAGAGACACTAGAACCAAGATCACATGAAGCTTTCAGGTCAAAGTCATTCACTTGCATATTAATAATGGGTTCCCAACTATCTTCTACTTTCCTAGGAATAAAAGCTTTGTGTTTTAGCTTCTCTTCCTTAATTTTCACAAGAGCATCTGTAATATGTTTGGTAAAAGCAACATGCATATCACTAGCATTAGGACTTCTAGCAATATTTTGCAAGAACATAATCACTTCAAAAATATTGCAACCATCAATATCAAAGTCAAACTTGGCATCACTAGTAGTAGGCTCGATAGGCTTAGGCATAGTAGGAGTAGGAATAGGGACTACTTGTGGTTTAGTGGTGATAGTGCACACACTATTGTTTATGTCAATTTCAGCTTCCATTTCCCACTTAGCATGAAGTTGAGCTAACAGCCTAACATTTTCATCAATAGTAACTTGTATGGCATGAGCAGTAGCAAAGTTGTTTTCCATAGTTTCAGGTTTAGCAGCCATTTTATTAATCAAGGAGGACTGAGCTTCAGACAAAGAGGATATATTTTTCTCAACAGTTAAAAGCTTTTCCTCTATAGTCTTATTGAAAGTGGTTTGTTTACTAATAAAGTCCTTGAGAATGAATTCAAGTTTAGAGGGGGCACTTCTAGCATTATTGTAAGAGTTTCCATAGGAATTGCCATTATTAGGAGGATAAGGCCTATAGTTGTTGTTGCTACCAAAATTGTTCATATAGGCATTATTGTTGAAATTGTTGTTTATGATGAAGTTCACATCAACTTGTTCTTCTTGAGCAACCAAAGAGGCTAAGGGAACACTATTAGGATCTAAAGGAGCTTTCCCATTAACAAGCATAGCCATAATAACATCAATCCTTTCACTCAAAGAGGAAGTTTCCTCAACAGAATTTACCTTCTTACCATGTGGAGCTCTCTCAACATGCCATTCAGAGTAGTTAACCATCATATTATCAGGGAGCCTTGTTGCAGCACCCAAGGTGAGGCCCATAAAGGTACCTCCAGCAGCTGAGTCTAACAGATTTCTTGAGGAGAAGTTCAAACCTGCATAAAAAGTCTGGATAATCATCCAAGCAGTGAGTCCATGAGTAGGGCAATTCTTAACCAAAGATTTCATTCTTTCCCAAGCTAGAGCAACATGTTCACTATCAAGTTGTTTAAATTTCATAATATCACTTCTCATAGATATAATATTAGCAGGAGGATAGTACTTTCCAATAAAAGCATCTTTGCACTTAGTCCAAGAATCAATACTATTTTTAGGAAAAGAAAGCAACCATTCTTTAGCTTTTCCCCTCAAGGAGAAAGGAAAAAAGCTTGAGCTTAATAATATCTCCATTGTAACGTCCCAGCATTAGATCTTAGAAATAAGCTGAACACAGATTTGTGCATTGCATTCATGCATAGAAAATCCGAATATTTTTTGCGCTTTTAAATAAAAACATGTCAAAGTGATTGAAGCTTCTCTTAACTTGATGGAATTTAAGTAGGTCATCAAGTTGACTACGATAAGTTTCAATATGACCTTTCCTAAAACCTTATTTTGGGTAAGGGAGATTTGATCTAAGGGTAGATCAAATGTAATAAAAGTTAAACCCTAATTCATTACTTAATGGATTATATTTGATCCTTAGGTGATCATATCCTAGTATTCATTACACACTCATGAATACCAAGTTATAAACATAACTTAAGCAATAGGAATGGAACCACTAAATCTTAATCTCATTTACTTATACCATGAGTATCATGGTAATACCTAACCCTAACTCTTTAGTTATTTGGAGTAGGAGGGAAACCAATTCAAAGATCATTCACCATGTATCTTTTTATCCATATCAATATTTACCATTCCTATTGGAATCATATTCCAATATCTGTTGTTCATCAATGTTGAGTAATCAACTATTGATTCACCAATTCTTAATATATCAACTCTTGACCATAACATAGCATTCACTCAATCCTATAGAGAAAGGAGTAAGAAGAGATAGGTGGTAATGTTAGTTCTAAATATCATGTATATGATGGAATTATTGGAGGAGAATTAAATCAATATGATAACTGATAGAGTTAACTCAATCCTGAATGAATAGAAGAGTCATCTAGAAGCTTATAAAGATGAACATTGAAGATAGTTACCAGGAGTAGTCCTATTGGATCAAGTAGGTATAGTCAATGAATTATATTTATTAATCCAATAGATATAAAGAGAAGATAATTTCAATACAACTGTAATGTTGTATTGATGAAGCCTAGGTTAGCCAGTTGGAAAGCTAAGCCATAAAGGATCAAAGAATTATAATGATCATGCCTTATTCACCAAGATTGAATGCTTATATCATGTATACGTGGCATTGGTGGATAAAACATGATTGAAAACCCTAGTCTAGATAAATTATCCTAGGTTAGCCATGACAAGTCACATTAATATAATGTGAGGATGGAGTGTGAGATACTGGAGTTAAGTAGAGACAAGATAGTATGATCAAGGGGATGATAGAGTAACATTGAATTATTGAGTTAGTATTTTCCTCTTAGGAAATACTAAACACTTGAGGTGAAGTAGGATTTTATGTATACATCTATTGAAGTAATGTTAGTGATGGATGATTAAGTAAGAGTATGAATGGAGTTATAAGTAACCACTTGTTGGATTGGAGATTATTAGAAATAGAATAGTTGATATAGCCAAGTATAGATATGAGAAAATTAGAAAAATGTTTAGTGTCAAGCTTATTGTGTTTATAAATAGATTTACAAGAATAATAGGTGGATAAGGATTTTTCTGTAAAGTAAAGCTCATCATGTTAGCACATGATGATGGATATAAAGAAGTAATATATCTAGGAAAGGAATTCCTTAATTAGCAGTCCAGGATTGTGAATTATGGAAGATAGGAATTCTTCGTAAAACATTCAACCTTAAATCTATAATCAAACTCATTATCCATTTCATCTGAGTGATTTATCATCTTATTTCCACAATGTATTATAGGAATAATTTCCTATTGCAAATCACTCAAATATATCTTTGACACTTTCAAACCTTTAAATCATGTGTAGCACATAATTGGAAATTACTATAAGCCCTTATTCCCAATATTATATCCATATATTAATCACACTTAAGAAAGTAGTGAATAACTAGTTCCAAGAAAAGAATTATGCATATTCAAAATAAGAAGGTTGGTTAGTATTCACCTGTTATTAGATTTTGAATAATAGAATTCACCATATAAAGATTTCCTTAATATTATGAGTTAATGAGAATAAAATATCATTAGTTAATAGTAAGGCATTCTATAATAAGTTTGTAGATATTAACTCAATTAAATTCGTATCAAAATCCCTCACAAATAATAATAGGAAAAGTATATAGATAAAGAAAATATAATAATACAAAATAAAAGTTCACAAATTGATTAATAACTTTATTGTTGCTGCAAGTATTTAGCAAATAAATTCCATTAAGAAAAGTCAAAACAATTGCTTAAATAAGAAGCTAGAAAAGAAAACAGAAAATATAAGAAAAAGAAAAAATAACAGAAACGAAACCAAGCCAAGGCCCATCTTCTATTCACCGCTCAGGGCAACCAGCAGTAGCAGACTTGCTCTTTTCTCGCAGCCCAGAACCAGCCCACCACGGCCCGATCCCACATAGCATTTCATTCTCTCACTGGCAAGCGGGTCCCACGCGGGAGAGAACCATCGTCTTCTTCTTACTTCGTCTGATCGACACGCCTACGGCGAGCCACGTCGCCGCCGACATTGTGGACTGTCTCGGACGCGAGGACTGCTCCTTAGCCTCGCCCAATTTACTTGGAGTCCGCATCCACTTGTCACGTTAAGGTTATTTCCTGAATCAAGCCTCACATCTCCGTCTCATCTCCGTCGTCGTCGTCACCATGCCGCCGTGTCCAACCACGATTCATCGTATAAGAGGAAGGATAAGGATCGGCCGAGCCTCAGCTTCATGCCTCTCTCCTCAATGCCCCCTCAAACTCCCTCTGTCTTCCTCAATGAACAAATGCCGCCGCCGACGAGCTACGGCTAGCCGTCGTTGTAGTCCACCTTGACATGCGAGGAAGGGTCAAGGAGAAGCGCCACCGCATGTTGATCATCTGAGAGAAGGATGGAATCAAGGGGAGTGCGGAGTCAAGCGAATTTCATCAATTTCCTCCGCAGCCGCCGGCCAGAATCGGCAACCTTGTACTCGCCTCCGGTCACCATTTACATTGCCGACCACTCCATCACGTCGGGGGTGAGTTTTTGCATCGAACAACCCTAACTACGCTTCCTAGCATCGTTTGTAGCTCGAGCTCGCCGTTGGGACGATGGGCGCCGCCGCCGTAGGACATCACCGGAGCAACTCCGGAGACTTAATCGTAGCATTTACACCACCCCTAGGATCTCCTTGCCCTCACAGTTCTAACCCAACCATCCGCGGTCACTGGGGAGCCCCGGTTTGCCCCCGGTGACCACTTTCTGGTGGTGGAGGCCGTGCTGATGTCACAATGACATCATGCATGCGTCAGGGTTGACATGGTCAGCTGTTTGACTGGTCCTTGCCCATGTGGCATGTGACATGGCCCTGGTCGCACCTGTCATCGACTAAGAGTAGAAATGGATTTAGTAACAATTGTATTTGCTAATCTGGATATGTGATGTGGCATGTGGCCCACAGGTCAGTGACTAGGGCAAGATATGTGTGTGGTGTAAAAAGTTCTATGTTTTTTTAGTAAATTGGTTAAACAATATTAATTCAAATATAAACATTCCAGAAATTTAAATAAAGTAATTAAATCTTGTAAAATTAATATCTTTAGTTTTATAATTCAGAAAAATATGTGTAATATATGAAACTTTTCATAAAAATAAAATCTACAACATAAAACTATTATGAAATAATATTATGATGACTATTTAAATAAATATTATTTAATAAAAGTTTTATAAATAATAAAACTTAAATAATCCATTTTTAAATATTGATAAATGCTAAAAATATAAATAAAATACCAAAAATCTTAGAAAAATAAGAATTATAATTTAAAACTATAATCATGCATTATTATTCCACTTAATTAAATAATTTTTATTTATTAAGTCTTTATAAAGTAATAAGTATTATAAAAATCATATTTTACTATTTTTAAATCACAAAAATAAGTGTAATATACCAAAATGATCACAAAAATAATACCTATATGTTAAAAATATAATATTCCACTTTTGAGTTAAATAAAAATTTAAACACTTTAATAACTTGAATTTAAACCTATTTCTTTAGTGGTTAATTCATATAATGTTGAATAAGATTTGTTAAGATTTCTAAAACGCCAATTTAGGTCTAATAAATAGTATTTATCTTAAATATTGATAATAGGAAGTCAAAATGGTTTAACACACTTTAAATACAATTTTATTGAATTCTTCTTCAACCATAAGTGTAGTTTATTTTCTAAAAGAATCTTTATCAATTGTAAAATCTACAAGAATATTTTGGGATGAAATAAAATCTTTTCCCTTACTTCAAATACAAGTTATAAACAAACCAAAACACTATTGAATCCATAAGTAGTTAAGTAATATTATTTCCTTGTTTACAAACTATAACCACTCATCCATAAAAAGGAAAATGATTCTATTCCACTAAACAATTAGGAAACCACTATTCAAATAGAAGTGTTACCATTCTTAAAGTATCCTTAGAGAAACATTATAAAGTACACCTGGTACAAATAACATAAGCAATATGCCTTAAGCCCATCTATGTCTTTAAAGTTAACTTTAGTCTATAATACTTTAAATACTATTCTAAAAGACTTTGTTATGTGTTTCATAGTTAACTTTGGTCTGTTATAATTAAGTTATGAAGCATCTTAATACCAAACTATCACATCCCAAAATTTTCCAAATTTTGTAATGTGAAAAATAAATAAACAAAATAAATAATTGTTGAAATTTAGGGTGAAAAGAAACTTTTTGATTCCAAAAGGAAACATAAAAACCCATCTTGAACAAACTTGGAACAAATTTGAAACCAACAAATCTCAATCAAGTGAAATGCATTCATCAATGAATGTGTCATGAAATTTAAACACTTGGAAAAGTTAAACCAAAACCCTAAAACCTTAATGGAAGAAAATCATTTCCAAGATCTCTCTAAGACTATGGTTTTGATCCATATAAAATTTAGCAACAAACATTTATAAATGATCAAGAATGATAAATAAAAATATTATAAAATCATAGAAATTGGTTCCACTTAATTTGGAGCCATAGATAAAAACTTATAAGTTTAATATGGCAAAAGGAAATAATTTCCAAAGCTAATAAAGCTCCTATCTAAAATCCATACCAAATTGTGAGCAAAATAATCCTAAAAGGATTTAAAAATATAAACAAATATTAAAATAAAAATATACAAATTGGAATCACCAATTTTGGATCTATAAATAAAAAGATATGGATTTTATAAAACAAGAAAAGAAATAAATAGATAAATAAGGAATAATTAAAATCCAAATTAAATCTTGCCCAAATCCATAAACAAATGGAATTTATTAATAATAAAAAGGATTAAAAGATTATTTAAATAAAATCATAAGGATTGAACAATATCCAATTTTATTTAAATAAAGATAAAATTTTCTAAACTAAATAATAAATTCCAATTAAATTATTTAGAAGACAATTTAAGTCTTGAATTAAATCCATAAGCAAATGGAATAAATATAATCCAAATACAAATAAAATAAAGGGATAAGGAATATTCAATAAAATAATATGACATTAACCAAATTCTATTCTATTTGAATAAATACAAAATCCCTAATAGAAATGATTAATTAAATCATGGGAAAATAATAATTGGAATATGCCCAAGTAGAATAAAATTTATTTAATTAACTTAAATGAAATAAAAGAATAATATGAATAGAATTTATATGGAATTAAAACCGTATTGATTTTAATTGAATAAAGACAATCTACCCAATTTAAATAATTAATAACTCATTAAAATACTTTAAATAATTCAAAGAGAATTATTTGCACTAATGAATAAATAAAACCTACTGAAAAAGGTGTGATAAAAATTAAGATTCAAATAAGAGTTTGAAAATATAAATAAAAACTTATTTGAATAAAAGACAAGTGCCCATTTTTAAATAAAATATAAACCATAAAATAATAAAAGAATTATTCCTAAAATGGTATTTAAAATACATGTTTTAACAGCATTAAAACTTACTGAAAGTTTGGTAAAGATATGAATTAAAATAGTGTTTGAATTATTTGAACAAAATTCAAAACAGAAAATCTAAATAGAAAAAGAAAAAGGTTTCAGAATAAAAAAGGGGAAACAACCCAGCCCATCTAAGCCTAGCCCAACTGGCCCAGCGAGCCCACCTTCCACTCCCCCCAAGCGTTTTCCTACTCACTAACGCACCCGCACTGTCCCTGACGAGACGACCCCACCTCGTATTCCTCTCTCTCGCTGAACACAAGGCCCCACCTGTCGGTCTTCGTTCTCACCCACCCCCATGACCTGTTCGTCCCCGGTCGTTTCTGCCGTAATCTTCTCTGCGTTAATTCACTTTATTACCGTGACGATTACTCCTCGCGATCGTGCCCACATAATCCCCTCCGCCCCTCTCTCTTTCCCCTCAAACTCCGCTGCTAGAGAGCCCCAGGCTTCATTGAATTTAACTCACATCGCCGCGGACTCCGATGAGCTCCCTGACCGATTCCGGCCAGTACCTGCCACCCCTTTGCCCCTCGACCACATGAGCTTGATCGCGAAGATCTCCTGCACCTGCCAGTGCCTCGCACTAGACCGCACGTGCCCCGTATCCTCGACTCCGTCTTCAACCGAGCAGCGCCACCGTCTGCCATTACTCCGGCAACCTCCCCAGGTGAACCCAGACCTCCCCTCTCCCTCTCTTTCACATGCGTGTACTCGCCACGATTAGGCGCATCTTACTGCATCTTTTGTTTGCCCTGGCGTGCACCATAGCGTCACCTCCGTCTTCAACAGAGAGCAACCGAGCCAGTGAGCAACTCCGACGAGCGATTCGAGCCAACATCGAGCGCCCCTTCGCCAACCAAGCACTCGTTGAGCATCAGCAAGCTTCGTCGATTATGGTGAGCCACCCCACTTCTCCTATAGCTTCCTGTATCGCCGGCGACGCCACTGCCAGACCACTCCGCCGCCAGCCACCGCCGCTAGCGCCGCCCATTTTTGGTTATTCGATTTGGGCTGTTAGATCTAGATCGGATGCGTGAGATTAGAATTAACTCGAAGGGGTACGTAGCACTCTGAGCCGCACGATCTGTTTTAAATCTAACGCTCCACGTAGCGCGATCCTCACGAACCGGTACCAGCCAGTAGAAACGTGACGCGTGGCCTATGTGTTGATTCAAAAACAGATTTGATTCTATTAAATATGTGATTTTGTAAAATTCATAACTTTAAATCTACACGTCCAAAGTTTACAAGTTTGATATGAATAGAATCAGAAAAAGGAGTACTTTCCAACCATGCACTTTTTTTAATGATTTGATTCTGGAAAATTAGTTGTTTTTGCAGAAACTTGTGTAGGCATATTTTGTGTATAAAATTCATTCTAAAAATGGTTCTAGGGTAAAATCTTTTGTAAATGGATTTCTTTGAACCTACTGACCATAGAAAAAACTTGTAGATTTAAAAGTGTATTTTGTAGAGCTAAATAATAAATCTTTGAATAAAAGCATTCCTAGTTAAATAAAAATATTGATTACGGTTTAAAAATGTTTTTTGAGTAAAACCTTTGGAAAATGATTTGAATTAAACTCTCTAACCCTAAACACCAAGTTTAGTGAAATATAAAGAGTGTGAGTATTGCAAGACCAAGGAGTGAACTTATATTCTCTACCAAAAAGGCAAGTGGTGCTTCATACTTTTGTCCTATTATTTTCACTATGGATTAGTGATATTTCTAAGTAGGACTTGCATGGAATTTTCTAAGTGTTAACTATGCCATGGGAAATCCTAGTAGATGAAACCTTAGTAGAACTTTCCTGAGTTAAGATTCCTACTACCATCATGCTTAGCTTAGCTAGTAGAAAACAAGGGTGGATTATATTCATGCTATGAAATATTTCTAAGTCAAATGACTTGTGTTTTGTTTAATAAAACAACTATGTGAATGAATCACCTGGGTGTAAAGGGACTTGCATGGATGGATTTTTGTTGAGTGGTTACACAGGGCCCATATTTATGGACTACCCTAGTGTATCTCACTTGTGGAATGCCACCTAGGAACAAAGAGATTTGAGATGTGAAATGTTGAGAAGCTTCAAGTGCAGCCACTTGGCATTATGGTCTCTGCATGGATCATATAGGTTGCAATAACTTAGCCAAATGGACAGTTGGTGGTAGGAGATGATAGGTTTGGGAACACATCCATTCTGGTCTAAGGGAAGGCTTCTAAAAGATCTTGTCTTGATGCATGTCGAGTCTTGTGGGGAAAGTGCACCACCTCTCGAGAGAGTAAAATATAAGTACTTAGTCGTGTCCCCGGCAATGGAAAATTTGAGCATCAAGACATGGAAGCTATCCATAATCTCCTCATCCCAATTTCTAAGTTAAAAACATGTGGTTGAACAAGGGTTAAAGTATCACCAATGTCTATTGGTTGATGCCTTGGGTAATTTTGACAAACAAAAACTTAGTGTTTTCAACTAATAAGGAAAATCTATTTTGAGCAAAGCAAGCCTAAGATCCACTTAGCCAAATACATATAGATGATAGATACCACTATTCTACCATAGTATCACTTGCCAATACAATTCAAATGTATTGACCCACTATGGCTGTAACTTATTATGTTGCAGGTTTGTTTGATGTTAGTGAAGTATGTTGATTAGGATTACAAGTATACAACCAACATGATTTCCTGTGGCACTTTGAAGATGAAGGACTCCATGCTATATAGTTATTTCTGCTGCATTGTAATGAGATAGCCAAATGAGCAATGTAAGATGTAATGAATTATTTTGTTCCTGGTTATAAAGTTGTATTATGACCTTTGTTTCTTGATATTACATCTTAACTGTGGATGCTAGCTATTGATCCAGGGACTAGCATTGTAAACACAGGGATCTCTACCTTATTAAAGGTTGGGGCCTCTACACAAACTAACCAAGTTCAAAACAAAGATAGATAAGTCTCAAATAATACTAATATCATTATTCAAATAAAGCAATTCTTTCTTACTTAAAGACTATAACTTGAAAGAACACCTAATAAGGTTAACTTAAAAATTTAAATACTTCCCTTATCTAAGTAAGATTTTCTTCAAAAGTTATTCTTTTAAGGAACATTATAAAGCAAGACATAAGCATTTTTATGAAAGCTCTAAATGATGAACAAACCTTATATACATAGACTACAGATACATTTCCCACTTGAGTATTCCATTATTGTGTGTGCTTTATTATACTTACATGTTGTTTCACACACACTCACAATCCTTAATAAGAAGCACATGTGTGAAACTTAATCTAAAAGGGTAACACATTCTAAGGAAACCCTTTCCAGTTTCCAAACCCTAGATCAATGTTATCCTCGGGATTCGAGTTTACGAAATTTCATTACATTACTTATGCATAATAGCATCTTGATTCTTTAAACATTAGTCCTTACCGGACCAATGATGTAGATTTCAGATATTGGATATTTTATATTGTCTCGAAGACCGTGAATTCATAATCTTGCAATCACAAAAGGCAAGTTCACACTTGCTCATGTCCTTTGATTATTTTCTGTAAAGTATTTTGCAAATCTAGTGTTGTCATCACCTGCATTTGAAAAAGGTCAGAAAACACTATTTTTGATAATAATGTGAACTATTGGTTACTGATCCAGGGTGATTAGCTAATCTATTAAATCTGGCAGTTGGAATACCACTGTTCAGAACTATATCACCTAGGATGTAACAACCAATGTCGCCAGTGATTCTTGCGTCGTATATTACGCGTTGACCATGAGATTTGGAATGGGACAGAGAAGTCAGATGTATCTTCTTCCTATCGCATGTAGCCGGACGTGCAGGTCGTGGCTGTTATCACTCGTAACGTGCATATTAATTGGTAATTCGTAGAGGATATGCAGCATATGGGTGGGAACCCTCAACGTCCCATGATAGTTCTGGCATCGAACAGTCTGTACAAACCATTGCCGTAATTCAATATGTGGGCATGGTGTACACCAAGGAGGCACGGGAGGTCGTGAAGGGGGCAGTGATTGGCTTGGGTCTTACATTGGGCCTCAAACCAAGGAAGTTTGAACAGGAACATACTCCCGGCCGTGCAACAAAGCCTAAGGTCTCTCATGGGTAAAGTGACGCACCTCTGCTGAGTGTAAGAACTGTAACTTGTTACTCCCTGTTCCGGGAAGGAGCTGCGAACGCGGCGGGAAAGGAACTCCATGAAAGTTCTGGTAAACACGTGAAGGCTGACGGACATAGCTTTTCAGAATAAAAGCAACCTTTGAAGAAATGTTTACGAAAACCTGCATGGCCTACGACCTATGGTCATTGTCCATAGATATAGTGCATCAAACACTCCTTTTCTAGTGAACTTGCTGAGTGCGCTCATACTCAAAGTATATTCTTAACCCTTGCTAGGTTCTAAAGCCAGTATAGACGTTGTCTACATCAAGTTATGCTCCAGGAATCATCATCAAAAGCTAAAGTTCTTCAATGAAGTCAAGGAAGTTAACATATACATCAACTCAAAGTGAAGACAAAGTTATTGATTAGATAGGAATACAATCTCTAGCCATAGAACCCATTTCTGTAGCGTATTGCAATAACAGCAATGCATGCCCCAATAGTTTAGATACTAATCTTATCTGTATGATGAATTTGGAGTTGTTAATCTTTGATTCTTCTTGTAATAAGTTTCTTTCTCTCTCTTTAACCTAGAGTGTTCTCTGGATCTTGTGTAAAGAGTTGAGTTGTAAACTATAGTCATGTCTTGGACATGTTGTGTTTCTGTTGTACTACTCTAAGGGATGTAATACTAGTGAACGGTGTTTCATTGGTGTTATGTCAACGACTATAGTGTACTACATCATGCAGTGGTATGCTGGGTCACCGCATCCATCTACATCCTTATACTTTTGCATCTCACAAAGTTCAACAAAGCTATTAAGATGGGCAGCAGGATCATCAAAACTAGCACCAGAAAATTGCTCTCTCATCACAAGATTCAACAAAGCAGGGTTAATTTCATAAAAGGTAGCATCAGGAGTAGGTGGAGCAATAGGAGTGCTTAAGAAATCATTGTTGTTGGTGCTAGTAAAGTCACAGAACTTGGTGTTCTCAGTGGAGTTCATTTTGGCAAAGGTGGGCAAGCCAAAAACAGCAGCAGCAGCTAGATCCGGAACTAATTTTTTTGTGTTTTTAAAAAAGAGTCAAACAAAACCAAGCAAAAGAAACAAAGCAAACTAAAAACAAAATAAAGAGAAAGGAAGTGAAGGACTCCCCTTGTGAAGACGTCCTTGGCCTCCCCGGCAATGGCGCCAGAAAAGCTTGACGACTGTCTACACACAGCCTGTTGGGAACCCCAAGAGCAAGGTGTGAAGCAGCAAGCAGCAAGTTTTCCCTCAGTTGAGACCGAGGTTATCGAACCAGAAGGAGGAAGGAAACGTCACACAAGTGTTGCAAGAAACGCAGAGACCTGCACAACACAAACTCAAGACTTTGCCCCAACGAACAGTGAGGTTGTCAAGCTCACCCATTTGTTGTAACAAAGGATTAAACATATGGTGTGAAAGGTAATGGTTTGCAGCAAGTAAACAAGTAACAGTCGAAGATGTATGAATGGTAAAGATTGGACCGGGGTCCATAGTTCACTAGAGGTGCTCTCCTTAGATAAACAACATGGCATGAAGGGTAAACAAATTACAGCAGGGCAATTGATAGGAACTGAGCAAGGCATAACAATGCAATTACTAGTCAGAAAGATCCTATGAGGTTGATTGGGAAATATAACAAGATACATAGACCGCCATCCAACTGAATCTATGACTAGAAGTCAACCTTCAGGTTATCATCCGAACCCCCTCCATTATTAAGTTGCAAGCAACAAATAACTGCTTTAAGCAAAGTGTGTTAGGTAAACAGTCCACATGTTCCATGAACAAGAGACCGTTGTTTTGTCCCTAGTAGAAATAGCACATGTACAAACGAAGAGATTATTGTCAATTCCCTTGGAAACTAGAGGCATGAACCCACTATTGAGCATAAATACTCCCTCTTGGAGTCACTAGCAACTACTTGGCCAAGATAGCTACTAACAACAGAGAGCATGCAAGATCACAAACAACACAGACATGGTAGAATCATAAAGACAAAACCATTAATCAAACCAACATAATAATCTCAATATTCATCGGATCCCCGCAAACACAACATGCATGATTACAAATAGATTAGATCTTGATTATGAACGGAGCTCACAATATCTATACGTGAAAGCACAAAGGAGGAGATACAACCATCTAGCTACTACATGGACCCATAGTCCAAGGTGGAACTACTCACGCATCATACCGGAGAGAAGGCCTCCGGGATGATCTCCCCTTCGGCAGTTTGCCGGGAAGAACTTCAGATCCCCCCGATCTAGGGACGATGGTGGCGGCGGCTACAGACGGTTTCATGGAATTCTTATCGGGTACTCAGGGTTTCTGCATTAGGGGAGTTTTATAGGCAAAGGGGAATACCGAGGCGGCGGCTAGGGGCTCCAAACCCTAGCTAGGCGCGGGGTGGGCCCCACCCGTGCCTGGGGTGGTTCTGGCCCCTCTGGCCAGCCCCTCCAGCTCTCCTCTAGACTTCTTTTTCCCCATGGAAAGTAATTGACTTTGTCCTTTGTCCCGTCCAATTCCACGAATATTTCTTTACTAACTTTTCTGAAACCAAAAACAGCATAAAATAGGCATCTAGTACTGTTGCAACTTGTTAGTTGGTTAGTACGAGAAAACATGTAAAAAGCACCTCAAAGTGTGGACAAGTAAAGCAAAATAGAAACAAAACAAGCATGGAGCATCAAAAATTATAGATACGTTTTAAACGTATCAACACGCTTTGGACTATCTGTCATGAGTATGGGACCACTATTGATGTTGATAGATTCTTTTGAAATGATAAAGAAATACTGAAAGAGAAATCTAAGAAATATTTGGCAGAAAAGAAAAGACTAGAATTGTTCATCTTAGGTATATAGAGGATATACATGTTATGGATGTATTCTTTGCTTGTTAAACAATGTAGTTCTTAAGTATTGGATACTGAATTTGTTGGTGTGAATCATCATACGAAACAACACAATTCATGAACTAGAATGGCCTAAGTAACTAGCAAAAGAATATGTGATGACGTTCATCGAGAACAAATAAAGGGTTGTTATGTTGCTCGTTAATATCAAAGCTTGCCTTCAAGATTTATTTTATCAGGTATTATGAGAACAAAAGGTTGTTCAAATAATTTCCGTGTTCCATGAAAGATGGATGATATACAAGTATAGTTGGAGAAATCACATCCATAAAACTAGTGTTAAAAATATCGAAAGACAATAGATTGAAAGATCACTTAGGAAGTGACATTGCCGTTTAAATTATATTGGAAAGAAAACATGAAGAAACTCCATATGGATGGAATTTTGGAGTCTTTTGATTTCGATCAAATGACGCTTGTGAAACTTTCCTAGAGGTAATTAAAACTCCGTTCATAGTCCAAAAGTGAACGAATGACTAGCTTATTTGAACGTGTACATATAGATGTATGTAGCCCATTATGTGTAGTCATGAGCGATGGATTTCAACTCCATATGCTTTCTCCGAAAATTTGAGTGAATATATGAATATTTACTTAATGAGGATGAAGTATGAAACATTTGAATAATTCAAAGAATTTAAAGATGAAGTACAAAATCAATGTAACAAGAAAATAAAGAATTTATAATAGGATCATAAAGGAAGGTATTTGAGTTATAAGTTTAGCATTACACCTAATATTTGAGGAATCGTTCCATGAATTTGTGTTTCCCTAAACACCATAAGTGTACGTAGTGTTCGAGATATGTAATAAAACCTTATTTGACATGGTAAGATCAAAGGTGTCATTTATAAAACTTCCATTATATTTTAAAGATAAAAGCTTTAGAGACTACCGTTTTTTCACTAAAAAGAGCTCCATCATGATCTGTTGAAATGATACCATATAAATTTATGGTTTGGGATAAAACCCAAGTTGTCCTTTCTTAAACATTGGTATGCTATGCATAAGTAAGATGTTTACAACCAAATACGGATGAGTGTGTCTTTGTAAGTTATTTCAAATAATCTTTGAGTATTCCTCTATAAAGACAAAAGTGTTTGTCGCTTAGAACGTCAGGTTTCTTGAAAGGAAATTTTTCGTGAAAAGTTAAGTGGGAGGACAATAGACCTTTGATAAGGTTAAAAGAACCTTAGCTATATGTTCAAAGTTGCGCAGCACCAGAAAGTGATCCGGATGCAGCAACAACGCTCATGGCTCACGTGCCTCAAAGGTTGTGGTCACGGAGGTCTAAGTTCCTATTGGACCAAGTAGGTCAGGTAAAACAATCAAATACTAGGATTTGAATGTAGATCATTGTTATTTGACAATGATGAACCGACTGTATGCAAAGAAGCGATGATGGGCCCTGACTCCATCAGATGGCTTTAAGCCATAGAATCCGTGATAGTTCCATACGCGATAAATCAAGCTTTGAACTTGAAAGAACCTCTGAAAAGGTGTAAGACCTTACACCTTTTCACATCTATAAAGAAATAGACATGGATGTTTCACATCTATGAAATAGTCAACATTTTGGGAAAGAGTTCGCAACAATGTTCAAAGGTTGACTATGTTAAGATTTGATCTTTCATAGCGATGTTTAGTCTAGACGGATTAATGTAGCAACCACTACATATATAATTCTATTATATGGTAGTTGAACAAACAAAACAAAGTTCTTTTAATAGAATTGTTACCTAGGACGTGTACATAACACGATCCAAAGGGTTTTGTTAATTCAAAGGATGCTAAAAGTGTATGCAAACTTCAATGGTTGAAATATGCATTGAGGAGTTGGAATCTTCACTATGATGAAATTGTTGAAGGGTTTAATTTCATCGGAGACGATGAAGATGCTTGCATTTGCAAGAAAGTAAGTGGGAGCGCTAAGACATATTTCTAATACATTATGTGGAAGATATATTGTTGATTGGAATTGATGTATCTTTTATTAACACAAGTTAAGAATTTTATCACGATGAAAGACTTAGGCAAAACCCGAATATTTGGTATCAATATCGATATGCATAGATTGAGACGCTAATGTTGGGAATATGCCCTAGAGGCAATCATGTATGATGATATTTCCCATTGTATTCATAAAGTTATTAAGTAGTCCTTGTATAAACATCTGATGTGTATCATTGAATATGTGATTCAGTTGTGGAACTATGCATTCATGTTGTTTGTACTAAATATCCTTGGTCATTGAGGTTGTGCTGGACACACAACTTAGACCAATGTGAAAGTTGGCTTGATGACTCGGTTCCACTTGTCATGGGCATGGAGATGCTATTCCAACTTACACAGATTCGGCTAAAGAGTTTAGCGAGTCGGATTGACCCATATTGAGGTACAACGAACTAGTTGTCATTTGTATATCTCAATCAATGTAATCCTTAGACCTGAGGTTGTTGCATAGTCCGAGTTGAGGATCACCGACTTAGGTTCTGTCAAACACTGATCCGTAACTGGGCAGTTATAAAGGCAGGGTTCGGGTCGACTGAGAATCAAGCTGCGTGATGTGAATAACCAAGATGGGATTTTGCCCCTCCACTTGGAGAGATATTCTCTGGGCCCTCTCGTGAGATATGATTCGGAAAGCATGGCCATGCACGACTCGGTTAAGTGTTAACCGAGGCGATCGGCTAAGAGTTAGTCGGGTGAATCACTTATCTCGGATCGAGAAGAGAGTCGGACTATTTAAGGGATGACATATATTCGCCTATAGTCTGACAAGGTATATCGTGAGGCAAAAGGGACTCAGACATAAGTCGCATTGGAAAGGCAAGTCGTCATGACTCTTTGGTACTTGGGAATCGGCACGTTCTGCTAGGAGCCGATGCCGATTGATCGATTGTGAGTCGGACTCTAATCGTGTCCAAGTAACCATGAGCCTGCGGGGTCACACACTTAAGAGCGGGAGCAAGTTCGGATTGGATCCGAATCTGTAATCTGGTTGGGTTGGACCTAAACCAGATTAGGACTGACTTAGTGAGTTGGACTCACGGTGACTAGTGTTATATGGGCTTTAGTGAATGGGTCGCGTGAGCAGAGCCCACGTTCACTCCCTATATATAGTGGAGCACTGTAACCCAGAAAGCTTAATCGTTGTTCGGTTAGGTCATTCCATGTGTTGGAAACCCTAGCTCCACAGCAGTCCAGCCGCCGTAACGAACCTAGCAGTTCGCCGCCGGCGCTCCTCCTTGTACGTGTGGATACCAGCAGAGGTGCTGTGCGATCAGCACCAGGACGATCGGATCGTGAGGACTTCACTGCATCAACTGACGCGCTTCATCAGTAATCCGCAACTGCGCGTCTAGTGGTAAACCTCGTGGCCTTCTACCTCAGCTAGGTCTTGGGATCACCACGTTAGAGGAAAAAGTTTTGTTTTATCTCTGCGTGGCCCAACAGTGGTATCAGAGCGATAGCTTCTGGTTTTAGGCTCGAGATCTCGCATATGTGATATGTGGTAGGATGTAGATGAGATCTATGTGCTGTTTGGTGGTCGATCTATGAGATAGATCGGTTTTGTACGAGGTTGATTGGATCAACTGTACTCGGGGAATGGTAGATCTGATTTCCGTGATCATACTGCTGAGGTCGTGGAACGACATACCCCTACCGGTCGGCTTCCGCCATCGGGGTAGACTGTGACACGTAAATCCAGAAGCGGTGATCGAAGATCAAAGAGTTTGATCGAATCGGAACGATGGTCGGAATCCATGTTCGGATCGTAGATGAGATCTACGTTTTCGGAAAAATCGTCGGGCGCTGCCCGCACCCGCGAGGGGCGCTGCCCCTTCGATCCCCGCCCGCTATCCGGCTAGCGGGACCGCCGACTTCGCCCTGTCGTAGCGCCTTAGATGTCGTTGCGAGTTTCACAACGCCGGTAGATATTGTATCTATGCATAACTTGATTTTGCAGGAAGTTGTGAATGGTATGGTTCATGTGCATGTGATGTATGTGTGTAATCCATACGTGATCTGCGAATCACGGTTTTTGTCAGCCGGCTGGAGCCTAGGTGCTGTCTTTTTATTGTATAACGACCTGCGTGTCGGATTCTCTATGTAATTTACTTTACTAAGCTAGTGTAGCTGTTTGGAGAACCCGGAAGGCATGCAAGGCATTGTACATGTCGGCGACATGGTGTAAGAAGGCAAGTGACAAGAGTTGGCACGAGTCGAATTACAGGCTTTGTGGAGATGGAGATCGCCATGAAGAGAGCCATACCATTTCACATTATAATTGCTTTATTTTGTGTTATTGTTATGTCTCTGTTTTACCTCTATTAGATAGTCGGTAAAATTTAATCCCTCAAAGAAGGTCTAGTCGGTTTTCCTGCCAGTGTTTGCACCATCACAAGTCGGACATTTTTGGTAGTGGGCTCATAAAATTGAGGTGCTGCCAATTCTTTCCGACTAGGTGTGTTCGAGTCGGACTCTTACTGCAGAAACACTCGGTAAGCTAGACGGGTCTATCACAACGGTTGTGGGACTCGGGGAAAATTCGGATGGGAGCCGGGGCATGTGATGCCACCCGTCCAACAGGAGTCGCATAAGATGCGATTGACAAGGAGTTGTCTACCTAGATCACTTGGCGGCTAGCGGTGATGCTAAAGCTCACTAGCCTACTTGCTTATTTAGGATCCTGAATCACTAAGTAACCATCGGAGGGGTGTTGGTTCTAGTGGGAGCATAAAATATTAAAATGTTTAATATGCTTGCTCTTTTATGAATACATGTCTTAAGTGTTTTGCATATTTTCTGTTGTAGATCATGGCACCAAGTAGCAGTCACTCTCAGATATCCGGTTTTGCGTTGAGAACCATTCTTGAGAAAGATAAACTGAACGACACTAATTTTACCAACTGGTATCGAAATCTGAGAATTGTTCTCAAACAAGAAAAGAAGGACCATGTCCTAGACAACCCACTTCCAGATGAGCCGAATGAGAATGCGACTGTCGCAACCACCAATGCCTACCATCGGGCTAAGGATGAGTCCACGGATATTAGCTGTCTTATGCTTGCTCACATGGAACCAGACTTGCAAAAGCAGTTCGAGCATGTTGAGGCCTACGATATGATCGAAAGCCTCAAAAGTATGTTCCAGGCTCAGGCAAAGACTGAGAGGTATCAAGTCTCTCAGGCTTTGCTGAGTTGCAAGCTTAAGGATGGTGATCCACTGAGTCCGCATGTGATCAAAATGGTTGGTTACGTGCAGTCTCTGGAGAGGCTTGGCTACCCCATAAGCGAAGAGTTCGCTACGGATATAATTCTGAACTCTCTTCCTAGTGCATATGGGCAGTTCATTTCGAACTACCACATGCATGGTATGGATAAGAAGCTCACTGAATTGCATGGGATGCTCAAGCAGGCAGAGGCGGATCTCAAGAAGGGCACCAGTCAAGTGTTGATGGTGCAGAATAAGGCTAAGTTCAAGAAGAGTTCTTGGACTAAGAAGAAGGCTAAGTCAGGAGGAAAGCAGGCTCAGGACCCGGTCCCAAGCGCTTCCTCAGGGACTAAACCATCTCCTTCAGCCGGATCCACTTGCTTCTTCTGCAAGGCGGATGGCCACTGGAAGAGGAACTGCAGCAAGTACTTGGCCGACAAAGCCAAGAGTGGAGGTATGACTTCCGACTCAGGTACACTTGTTTGCAATGTTATAGACATATATCTTGCTGATGCACCTAATAGTTCTTGGGTATATGATACCGGATCAGTTATTCACATCTGCAACTCGTTGCAGGGACTGGTAAGAACTAGGAGCGTAGCAAGAGGCGAGGTTGATATTCGAGTCGGCAACAAAGCAAGAGTTGCTGCGTTGGAAGTCGGCACGATGCAACTTCATTTACCTTCCGGATTCATTATGGAACTAAATAATTGTTATTATGTTCCAGTGCTCAGTCGAAACATTATTTCTGCTTCATGTTTAATGAGGCAAGGTTATGAGTCGAATATCAAGAATAATGGTTGTTCTTTGTATTTGAATGATATGTTTCACGGCTTTGCACCCGTCCAGGACGGATTATTTATTTTGAATCTTGATGGTGAGTCGGTTTATAACATAAATGTTAAAAGGTTGAAACCAAATGATCTGAATATGACTTACTTTTGGCACTGTCGGCTTGGTCATATAAGTTGGAAACGCATGAAGAAACTCCATGATGATGGACTCCTAACTTCGTTCGACTTGGAGTCGTTCGAGACATGCGAATCTTGCCTACTCGGCAAAATGACCAAGACACCTTTTGCAAAGAGTTGCGAAAGGGCGTCCGACTTGTTGGGACTAGTACATAGTGATGTATGTGGACCAATGAGCACGACAGCCAGGGGTGGTTATGAGTACTTCATTACCTTCACTGATGATTTGAGTAGGTATGGATATATCTACTTGATGAAACATAAGTCGGAAGCCTTTGAAAAGTTCAAAGAATTCCAGAATGAAGCACAGAATCAACTCGGCAAGAAAATAAAGTTTCTTCGGTCGGACCGAGGAGGCGAGTACATGAGCCATGAGTTTGATGACCATCTGAAAAGTTGTGGAATAGTTCCTCAACTTACTCCGCCAGGAACGCCACAAAGGAATGGTGTTTCGGAAAGGCGGAATCGGACCTTGTTGGACATGGTACGATCAATGATGAGTCGGACAGATCTGCCTTTATCATTTTGGGGTTATTGTCTAGAAACAGCGGCGTTCACACTAAACAGAGTACCATCAAAATCGGTAGAGAAGACACCGCATGAGATGTGGACAGGCAAAAGGCCGAGTTTGTCTTTTCTTAAGATTTGGGGTTGTGAAGCTTTTGTCAAGCGACTTCAGTCGGACAAGCTTACGGCCAAGTCGGATAAATGTATTTTCGTGGGGTATCCGAGGGAAACCTTGGGTTACTACTTCTACAACCGAGAAGAGGGCAAAGTGTTTGTCGCTCGGAACGGTGTCTTCCTTGAGAAAGAGTTTCTCAGTCGGAGAGTAAGTGGGAGCACGGTGCAACTCGAAGAAATTCGAGAGGAATCGGCAAATAGCGAGTCGGCAAAAACCTTGGAGGATGAGCCGATCGTGGCAGCTGAGCCGACAGCCGCACCTATACTACGAAGATCGGCAAGATTACGAAGTGTTCGTGATGTGTTACTGTTAGACAGTGATGAGCCAGCAAATTATTCGGAAGCGATGGTGGGATCTGATACCGAGTCATGGCTTGGAGCCATGAGATCCAAGATAAAGTCCATGGATGAAAATCAAGTTTGGAACTTGGTTGATCTGCCAGACGGTGCAAGACCCGTCGAGTGCAAATGGGTCTTTAAGAAGAAAACTGATATGGATGGAAATGTTTCAATCTATAAAGCACGCCTTGTCGCGAAGGGGTTCCGACAAGTTCAAGGAGTTGATTACGACGAGACTTTCTCGCCCGTAGCGATGCTTAAATCAGTTCGGATCATGTTAGCTATAGCGGCCTATTTCGACTATGAGATATGGCAGATGGATGTCAAAACGGCTTTCCTTAACGGAAATTTAACCGAGGACGTGTATATGATACAGCCCGAGGGTTTTGTCGATCCGGCTAATGCTGACAAGGTATGCAAACTTCAGAAATCCATTTATGGGTTGAAGCAAGCATCTCGGAGTTGGAATATTCGCTTTGATGAGGTAGTCAAATCGTTTGGCTTCATCAAGAGTGATCATGATTCTTGTTTGTACAAGAAGTTTAGTGGGAACAAAGTAAATTTTCTAATCTTATATGTGGATGACATATTACTGATTGGAAATGATGTCCAGATGTTGCAAGAAACCAAGGAATCATTAGAAAGGAGTTTCTCAATGAAAGACTTGGGTGAGGCAACATACATCCTCGGAATCCGGATCTATAGAGATAGATCAAGGAGGCTCATTGGATTGAGTCAGAGTACTTATTTGGACAAAGTGTTGAAGAAGTTCAACATGGAATCGTCTAAGAAAGGGTTCTTACCGATGTCCCATGGTGTAAAACTTAGCAAGACTCAGTGTCCCTCGACAACTGATGAGCGAAGTCGGATGAGTGCGATTCCATATGCTTCTGTAGTTGGATCCATCATGTACGCCATGATTTGTACTAGACCGGATGTTTCCTATGCTCTAAGTGTTGTGAGCAGATACCAGGCTGATCCTGGAGAGATCCACTGGACAGCGGCTAAAAATATCCTAAAGTACTTGAGAAGGACTAAGGATATGTTCTTGGTTTATGGTGGTGAAGATGAACTCAGTGTAAAGGGTTACACGGATGCGAATTATCTCACCGACTCCGATGATTCTCGCTCGCAATCCGGATACGTGTTTATTATAAACGGAGGTGCTGTGAGCTGGAAAAGTTCCAAGCAAGAGACTGTGTCTGCGTCTACAACAGAGGCTGAGTATATTGCCGCCTCGGAGGCAGCAAAGGAAGCTGTTTGGATGAGGAATTTCCTCATGGATCTTGGTGTGGTTCAGGGCTCGTCCACTCCGTTGGACGTGTATTATGACAACAATGGTGCTATTGCACAAGCCAAAGAACCTAGACAACACCAGAAGAACAAGCACATACTCATGCGGTACCACCTAATTCGCCAGTTCGTGGATCAGAGTGATATCAAGTTATGCAAGGTACACACGGATGCAAATATTGCGGATCCGTTGACAAAGCCGTTACCCCAGCCGAAGCATGAGGCGCACCTGAGAGCCATGGGCATTAGATGCTTAGACATGTGATGTCGAAAGATTGACTCTAGTGCAAGTGGGAGACTGTTGGGAATATGCCCTAGAGGCAATCATGTATGATGATATTTCCCATTGTATTCATAAAGTTATTAAGTAGTCCTTGTATAAACATCTGATGTGTATCATTGAATATGTGATTCAGTTGTGGAACTATGCATTCATGTTGTTTGTACTAAATATCCTTGGTCATTGAGGTTGTGCTGGACACACAACTTAGACCAATGTGAAAGTTGGCTTGATGACTCGGTTCCACTTGTCATGGGCATGGAGATGCTATTCCAACTTACACAGATTCGGCTAAAGAGTTTAGCGAGTCGGATTGACCCATATTGAGGTACCATAAGATCAAGTCATTTAAATAGTTCACTTGCTAGAAGCTTTCAAATACATAGTAACCTAAATACTTCGACCATGAGATCATGTTAATCACCATCACCAGATGGATGCTTTGATGACATAAAACACCACTTCCTAACTAGGTGGTTATAAAGGTGGCATTGAGTTTTTGAAAAGTATGTCTTGAGGCACATGGATCAAGAGTGGGATTTGTCCATTCATATGACGGATAGATATACTCTGGGCCCTCTCGGTGGAATGTCATCCAATTGGCTTGGAAGCATGTGACTGGATCACAAGGGATCACATATCACAGGAACGAGAAAAGAGTACTTATCAGTAACGAGGTTGAACTAGGTATGCAGACATACCAACGATCAGACTTCGGATAAGTAAAATATCGCGAGACAAAGGAAATTGGTATCGTATGTAAATGGTTCATTTGATCGCAAAGTAATCATAGAAATATGTGGGAACCATATGAATTTCCAGATTCCTCTATTGGTTATTGATCGGAGAAGAGTCTTGGTCATGTCTGCATAATTCGCGAACCGTAGGGAAACATACTTAAGGATTCGATGTTGTTTAGTAGATATGGAATGTAAGTAGGGACACTGAATGTTGTTCGGGGTCTCGGATGGGACCGGGATATCACGAGGAGATCTAGAATGGTCCGGAGAATAAGATTCATATAAGGAAAGTCCAATTCCGGAGTTCGAGAATGATTCCGGTGTTTTCACTAGAATGATCTAGAAGGGTGTAGAAGGTTCACCGGACCCGAAGGGGAAGGGTGCATGAATGTGTCATGACTAAGTGGAATTATTGCATCATATCCTAGGTGATACGTCGTAAACGTATCTATAATTTTTTATGTTCCATGCTTGTTTAGTATCTACTTTGCTTTGCTTTGTCTACACTTTGAGGTATTTTTATATGTTTTCTCGGACTAACATATTAACAAGATGTCACAGTGCCAGTTGTCTGTTTTCTTCTATTTTTGGTTCCAAAAAAGGCAGAAAATCAATATTCTCGGAATTGGACGGGACAAAAGCCAAAGTCAATATTTTACCGTGGGGAACATGGAGCCAGGATAAGAGACAGAGGGGAGCCACCAGGGGTCCACACCCCCTGGCCGCACGGCCAGGCCTGGCCCACGCCTGGGGGGTGCGGCCACCCTGGGTGCCCCCTGCCTTGCCTCTTTGCCTATAAGAAGCCCCTTATACCAAAACCCTAAGTACCCAATCAATCTTCCACGAAACAGTCTATAGCCGCAGCAGCCATCGTCCCTAGATCAGGGGGATCTGAAGCTCTTCCCGACATCCTGCCGGAGGGGAGATCATCCCGGAGGCCTTCTTCATCATCATGTGGGCCTCCGATATAAAGCATGAGTAGTTCCACCTTGGACTACGGGTCCATGTAATAGCTAGATAGTTGTCTGTCCTCCTTTGTGCTACCATGTGTCACATCCCAAGATTTTCCAAATCTTGTAATGTGAAAAATAAATAAGCAAAATAAATAATTGTTGAAAATTAGGGTGAAAAGAATTTTTTTTCTAAATGGAAACTTAAAAATACCATCTTGAACAAACTTTGAATAATGTTTGAATTCAACTAAATTCAAAACAAGTGAAAAGCATTCTTCCTAAATGCATCTTGGAATTTAAACACTTGGAAAATAAACCAAAACCCTAAAACCCTAATGGAAGAAAATCATTTCAAAAGATATCTCTAGGACCATGGATTTGATCCAAATAAAAATTTGTCAACAAACATTTACAAATGATCAAGATTGACAAATAGAAATGTTCTAAATCCATAGAAATTAATTTCATTCAATTTGGAGCCATAGATAAAATCTTATGAAATTAATAAGATAAGGAAATTGAATTTCCAAAGCTAATAAAGCACCTATCTGGAAATCCATACCAAATTGTGAAAAAATAATCCTAAATACATTTAAAAGGATAAACAAATATTAAATAATATTTTACAAATAGGAATCACCAAGTTTGAATCTACAAATAAAGAGATATGGATTTTATAAGATAAAGATAGAAATATTAAATGAGGAATATTTAAATGCCAAATTAAATCTTGGCCTAATCCATAAGCAAATGGAATAAATATAATCCAAATCCAAATAAAATAATGGATAAAGAATTTTCAAATTAAATAAAATGGCATTAACCAAATTCTATTTCCATTTGAATAAAGATAAAATCCCTATTAGAAATGATTAATTAAATCATGGGAAAATAATATTTGGAATTTACCCAAGTGGAATAAAAGTTGTTTAATTAACTTAAATAAGATCAAAGAAATCTTCCAAATAAAGTTTATGGAATTAAAACTATATTTAATTTCATAGGAATAAACACAAATACCCAATTCAAATGAATTATAAATCATATTAAAAACATTCCTAATAATTCAAGGTGAATTATTTGACACCCAAATAAACAAATAAAACCTACTGGAAAGATTTGGAAGAATTTAGATTTCAAATGGAGTTTGAAAAACATTATTAAATCTTATTTGAAATAATACAAGGGCCTACTTTAATTAATTATTATCCCCTAAAAAGAATAAATATATTATTCTAAATTTCACTTCAGAATGTATTATTAATCAGTGTTTGAATCCACACAAAGTTTGAGAGAAGTTTGAATTCAAATGAATATTTGAATTGATTAAACAAAAGCAAAACAGATTATTAGAATTGGAAAAATAAAAGAGAAACAAAACAAAAAAAGTAAGCAAAGCCAGCCCAACCCAGCTAGCCCACTAAGCCCAGCAGCTCACTCTCACTCCCCCCCCCCCGAACCGTTTTTTTCTACTCGCGATCAAACCCGCAAAGACCCTGACAGTTGGACCACACCTCCCCTCTCTCTCACTCGCTGACGACCTTGCCCCACCTGCCAGACCATCATTTCCACCCGCCGCTGTGACCGCGCCTCCTCCCGACCATTTCTGGCGAAATATTCTCAGTGTCAATACGCGTTGATGGCGCACTAATTTCCTCTCGCGACCACGCCCTCTTAAGCACCTCTCCCTCCTTGCCATTTCCCCTCAGACCCCGCTGCCAGAGATCCACCAGGCTGCCTCTAATTTGCCTTGCACTGTCGCAGCCTCTGACGAACTCCGACGGCGATTCCGGCCATCCTCCACCGCGCCTTGCGCCTCGAACACGCTCACTTGTTCCCCATCAACCACGGAACCTCCCAGTAGTCTCAGCTTGCTCGCGCTTGACCCATAGCGTCGGCAACGACGACAGCTGAACATCGTCGTCGTCTGCCTCGACTCCGGCGAGTCCTCCTGGTAAGAACAGACCCCCCTTGCCCTCCTTTTGATGCACACATGTCAGTGACTCGCGTACGAAGCTAACCGCATCCTTCGTTTTCTTTCTCATGCTCTGTAGCTTCGCCCTCGTCGACGACTGACCGCACCTGTGCTAGCGAGCTACTCCGGCGAGGAATTCCGACTGACCCCGTGCGCCCCTCGACAAACAGCAAGCACGTTGAGCTTCAGCATCACTCCGCGAACCTGGTGAGCCACCTCATCCTCTCCCTTTCTTCCTGTAGCCGCCGCAGCGCCGCTAGCAGAGCGCCGCCGCCGCGCGCCACCGTCATCGCGCCGCCAGTTATTGGCAAAGCAATGGGAGCCGTCTGATCTGGATCCGAGTGATGCGATAGAACCTAAGCGAAGAGGTATCCTGCGATCTGTGTCGTGCGATTAAGTTAGATCCTGCGGCCAGAGCTGATCGATCCACGCGAACCTTTTTGTCCAATAGGAAGCAACCACGTGGCCCAGAGTTTGTTATAAAAACAGAAATTGATCTATTAGATGTTCAATGTTGTAAAATTCATAACTTTCAAACCACACGTCCAAATTTTTCAAACTTTATATCAATGGAATAAGCAAGACAAGTACTTTTCAACCATGTCCTTTTTTAGTAACTTGCTTCTGTTAAATTGATTGTTTTTGCAGAAAACTTGTGTAGACATATTTTGGATATAAAATTTGTTCTAAAATTATTTTAATGATAAAACCTTTGGCAAAGTGTTTGTTTTGAACCTACTGACCCTAAAAATCAATTTGTGGTATCAAAAACATATTTTGTGAGGCAAAAGAATAAATCTTTGAATTAAAGCATTTCTAGGCAAATAAAAATGTTGTTTATATGTTAAAAATACTTTTTGGAGGAAATCTTTGAGAAATGTTTTTATTTAAACTCTCTGACCCTCAGCACAAAGATTTATGTTTTGAAAACATATTTTGTGAACCCTATAAAATTTATTGCTTTGCTAAAGGCATTTTCAACCACATAAAATAATGCTTTGATTTAAAAAGAGTTTATAGATAAAATCTTTTGCAAATAGTCTTGCCACTTTTATAAAATGACCAATAAGTGTTTTAGAATGTATATAACCCATTAGAAATCACTTTTCCAAATAAAAAAATCTTTGGCATGCTTTCATGCATTGTTTTGATTCTATTATTTTATGTGATGTTTTGCTTGAATGGTAGATTGAATTTTTGCTTGCTTGATTGAATTGTAGTGGAATTTGAAGAGTGTGAATATTTAAAGATCAAGGAGTGAACTTATACTCTCTACCAAAAAGGCAAGTGATGCTTCATACTTTTGTCCCATTATTTGCACTATGCATTAGTGATATTTCTAAGAAGGACTTGCATGGAATTTTTGCTAAGTATAAACTATGCCATGGGAAATCCTAATAGATGAAACCTTAGTAGAATTTTCCTAAAGTTAAGATTCCTACTACTATCATGCTTATCTTAGCTAGTAGAAAACAAGGGTGGATTATATTCATACTATGGAATATTTCTAAGTCAAGGACTTGTGTTTTGTTTAATAAAACAACTAAGTGAATGAATCACCTGGGTGGAATGGAATGAATGGTTTGTGTTGAGTGGTTACACAAGGCCCATTTCTATGGTTTACCTTGTGTATCACACTTGTGGATGGCCACCCAGGAACAAAGAGATTTGAGATGTCAAATGTTGAGAAGCTTCAAGTGCAGCCACTTGGCATTATGGGATCTGCCTGGATCTTATAGGTTGCAATAACTTAGCCAAATGGACAGTTGTTGGTAGGTGTTTTATAGGTTGGAGCGCGTCCATTCTGGTCTAAGGGAAGGCTTCTGAAAGATCTTGTCTTGGTGAAACCAAGTCTTGTGGGGAAAGTGCACCACCTCTGAAGAGTGTAAAAAAAATCTAAGTACTTAGCCATGTCCCTGGTAAAGGAAAATTTGAGCATCAAGACATGGAAGCTATCAAGAATCTCCTCATCCCAATTTCTAAGTAAAACTTATGGTTGAACAAGGGTTGAAGGATCACCAATTTCTATTGGGTGATTTTGACAAACAAAAACTTAGTGTTTTCAAATGATAAGGAAAATCTATTTTGAGCAATGCAATCCTAAGCTCCACTTAGCCAAATGCATATAGATGATAGACTCCACTATACTAGCATAGTATCACTTGCCAATACAATTCAAATGTATTTACCCTTGTGGCTGTAACTTATTATGTTGCAGGTTTGTTTGATGTTAGTGAAGTTTATTGATTAGGATTACAAGTCTACAACCAACATGACTGCCTGTGGCACTTTTAAGATGAAGGACCCCATGCTATTGTTATATTATGCTGCATTGTAGTGAGATAGCCAAATGAGCTATGTAAGATGTAATAAATATTTTATTCCTGGTTATAAAGTTGTATTATGACCTTTGTTTCTTAATATTACATCTTAACTGTGGATGCTAGCTATTGATCCAGGGACTAGCATTGTAAACACAGGGATCTCTACCTTATTAAAGGTTGGGACCTCTACACCATGTTTAGATCAGCTCCATTCATGATCAAGATCATCTATTTGTAAGCATGCATGTTGTGTTTGCGGGAATCCGATGGATATTGAGATTACTATGTCAGATTTAGTAATGGTTTTGTCTTATTGATTCTATAATGTTTGTGTTTTTTGTGATCTTGCATGCTCTCTGTTTCTAGTAACTATCTTGGCCAAGTAAATGCTAGTGACTCACATAGGGAGTATTTATGCTCGATAGTGGGTTCATGCCTCTATTTAATCTAAGGGAAGTGACACAAATCTCTAAGGTTGTAGATGTGATGTTGCTACTAGGGACAAAACAACGATCTCTTGTTCATGGAACAAGTGGATTGTTTACTTACACACATTGCTTATAGCAGTTATCCGTTGCTTGCAACTTAATGTTGTAGGGGGTTCGGATGATAACTTGAAGGTGGATTACTAGTCATAGATGCAGTTGGATGGTGATCTATGTATCTTGTTGTATTGCCCAATCAAATCTCATAGGATCATGAATGTCTAGTATTGCATTGTTATGCCTTGCTCAGTCCTGTCAATTGCCCCGCTGTAATTTGTTTACCCAGCATGCCATGATTGTTTATCTTAAGGAGAACATCTATACTGAACTATGGACCCTGGTCCAATCTTTACAATTGATACATCTTCCACTATTACTGTTTACCTTTCTGCAAACCACCATTACCTTCCATACCATACAGTTAATCCTTTGTTTTCAGCAAACCGGTGAGATTGACAACCTCACTGTTTGTTGGGGCAAAGTCTTGAGTTTGTGTTGTGCAGGATTCCAAGTTGCTAGCAAAACCTTTGAGTCGTTTCCTTTCTCCTATTGGTTCGATAACCATGGTTTCTTACTGAGGGAATACTTTCTACTGTGCTCATCACACTGTCCTCTTGGGGACTCTGAACGAAGCTCTACATTGATTTGATCCACCATCAAGATTTTCTAGCGCCGTTGCCGGGGAGGCTAAGGATGGCTTCACAAGGGGAGTCCTTCACAACCTTTCTCTTTACTTTGTTTTTGTTTTGCTTAGTTTCTTTTGCTTGGTTTTGTTTGCCTCTTTTTATAAAAAAAACTCCAAAAAATTAGTTTTGTTTGTTTTGCTTTGTCTTATCGAAAACACACAAAAAATAGTTTCTACTCTAGTTGTCACCTTTCTCTAGCTCACCATGTTGATTACCAAGTTCACCATGAAAGACCTTTCAATAGGTAATGGTTCTTAATTGGGAGAGAAAATATTGAAGAATTCTTTAATCATGTTAGCAAACATGAGGATATCGAGGATAGATCCTTAGCAGAACTTGCTCCTAATTATGAAATTGATGTAGCTACTTTAGTTCACATGTTGGAGGCTAGGTTTGTTAACCTTAACCCCATGATGCAAATTTTGTTTCTTAAACTAAAAGAAGAAAAGGATGCTGAAAAGAGAGATTTTATCCTAGAAACTTTACTAAAAGAGTTCAATGATGTTGCTAAGAAAGCCAAAAAAGGTCTCTGAACTTGTAGGAATGTTATGGGTACTTTAATATGCTAGGCTCATGTGTAGATGTTATGGGTACTTTAGATAAAACCAAACCTAGAGAGGAAATTAAGATACCCATACATTTTAAACTTGTAGGAATGCATGAAGCCTTAGAAAAGAATTTTGATTGGATTGTTCCTGATAACCCATTTGATGAAGGTAGTGAACCTAAGAGAGATGAGAAAGGATCCTCTAAAACTCATTTGGATGAGATACCTTTCCTAGTTGAAGATATTTCGAGTATTGATCTTAATGCTTCTTCATTTGAAAATACTTGATTCTTGCTTCTTGTGCCTAACTTAAAGGCGTTAAAGAAAAGTACTTATTGGGAGACAACCCAAAAGTTTTCTTGAGTCTTGTAAGTTATTACTTGATTAATGACCTCTCCTTATCCTCTTTATTTGCTTTTTGTGCCAAGAATAACCTCTAATGAGAGGGAAGTATGATTTGGGGAGTTGCTGCCCCGAAACAGATTTTTGTGCTCCACTGTAAAACTTCGTGTAAAATATCTGTAAGTCGGATTAAGCTGTAATTTTCTGAATAAATCCCCCAGTATTTTAGATAACTTTTCTTAGTTCAACACTTTTTGATTTGAGAAACAGAAGGTCTTCGAAAAAAATCGGTTACTACCTGCTGGTCTGTTTTGACAGATTTCTGCCATTATTTGCATTTGCTTCTTATTGATTCCTTTTTGGGTTCTTTTTGGGAAATTGAGCTTTTTGAGGGAATTTCTACATCAGCTTGTATCTTTAATGAATGTTTTGTTGTTTTGAAACTAAACCCAAAGGTCTATTATCTTTTGAATACACTAATGTTGCTAATGAACAATGTGTGAAGTTTTGTATGAAGGAAAATTTTCAGGTGTAAGGAAAGAATGATGTAATGAGATGAAGAATGGACAAAAGCTCAAGCTTGGGGATGTCACCCCGTGTCACCCCAAGAAATATTCAAGAGGTACAAGCGTCAAAGCTTGGGGATTCCCAAGGCATCCCCTTCTTCATCAATAAAAATCTCAAGTCTTTCTAGACACTTCGTTTCTATTGTTTCATGCACAAGTTGTGTTGTTCTTGGAGCGTCTTAGTTTTCGTTTTTTGGTTTTTGTTTGCTTAGTTTGCTTAAATAAAGTAGTTTGGACCCCTGTTCTCGTTGTGTTGTTTCAAATAAGTTGATTGGTGTTGGAGAGGAGTAGAAAGTTCTTGCTTGAATAGTACAAGAGGAGCTTACTTTGACTGTGACTTAGACTTTAGCATGTCATTCTAGATGTTGTTTTGAACTTATGCTTAGTGATTATTGCTGTAGCATGACTTGTTCCAAACAATTAGGATTGCTTAATGTGCCTTGAAGGAATCATACGTTGTTTTAGCATACAAAAGCATAGTATTGTGGTATTCTCCTTTGATGCTTTGTTTGGGTTGACTTGGCACATTCTCACACCATGTTATGACTATGAACAAGTCACCATAGCCTCTATGATCATCTAGTCCCTAACTTGTAGTACCACTTTATGCTTTGATTAGTAATGTTTTGTCACTCTGCATGATTATGGCCATTATTGCTCTCTTAGTTGGTCGCTCCCAGTCTTTTGCTAGCCTCCACTTGTATGAGTAAGCTCTACTCATGCATCCAACTCCCAAGAAAACAAGTTATTCCAAAGTGTCCACTATAAATTCCTATACATGGTGTGTTACACCATTCCAAGTATATTATTGTTTTAATCTACCTTCCAATTAAAAAGTCTCTTTGTTATGTGAAAACTTAGTGATTAAAGCTCTCACAAACTTGATGGCACACTTTATTTTTCGTGCCCCTAATAAACTTGAACCATTGTGTCATCTATGTTTTATATGCTTGCATTTATATGTTGAAATTAGCAGAACCATGTTGTCATGGGGAACGCTTTCAATATTGCACTTTTACATTGTACACAGTTGATATCATGCTCTTTTGTCTATGGATGTCGTCGGTGTGAAATGAAAGGGGAGCTTGTAAGTCCATGGAGTTATGTATGTGTGTTAGAGAAACGCCTTGGCCGCTATCCTAAGCCATGCCTAATCATGGTGGAAACTTGCAGCATCACCATAGTGATCAATCTATGAAGCATTCTTCTTATAAAAAAAGAGATAGTAAAAGAGATTGAGAAAAAGAAAAAAAGATGAGAAAAGAGGAAAGAGGAAAGAGAGAAAAAAGCACCATTTTCCCATGGTAAATAAGAAGATTGGTGAGATGCTCTATCTACTTTCCTTGTTATTTTGATTATGGGATAGCTCTTGTATCATGTGCAAGGGGTACCCCATTGGCAGTTCTCTATGATACACATGTACTTACTATGACAAGAACTTACCGGTAACTAAACTTGAGTAGCATGAGGAGCAGCCCTCGTATTGAAGGGACATGAGATTGCCAACTTATACTTTGTCAAGCATATACTCCATAGTTTGTTCACTTTAACCTTAATCACTTCAATATGCTTATGATAGGGGCAATGAGAGCTGAAAGCTAACAAGTACCATAATTTTTGGAAGCTCTTTTTGAGACTTGAAATCCCTGCTTCCCTTTTTTATGAAGGGCCTTTCTTTCACTTTTATATTGAGTCTCCACCTTCTATCCTTAGGCACCAGTTAAGAGAGCATAGTTTCCATTATTAGTTCTATGTGCATTGTCCCAAAACTTATTGGTTGATTCATATTGTTGATATTGCTTGTTCTTGAACTACTTGTATATAGTCACCCTTATGAACTTTGAAGGTGTTCTATGCATTTATTTGCTACTCCATGAGGGACAAGCTGAATGCCACTATGCTATATTTTCTATATGTGAAACAAACAAACGTCTTTCAATGCATTGTTATTCATGATCTTTGTTTGTAACCTTTCATGTTGCATGCATAGTTACTTTGTTTTATTGTTAGAACTCCATCTTTCATGCTCATCTATAGAGTTCTTTGATCTCAGCTTTCAATGGTTGCAAATGGTTTGATCTTGTTTGATGGTGCATGTCACCTCAATAATTATTCTTTTTATCACTTATCTACTCGAGGACGAGCAGGACCTTGATACGTCGTAAACGCATCTATAATTTTTGATGTTTCATGCTTGTTTAATATCTACTTTGCTTTGCTTTGTCTACACTTTGAGGTATTTTTATATGTTTTCTGGGACTAACCTATTAACAAGATGCCACATTGCCAGTTGCCTGTTTTCTTCTATTTTTGGTTCCAGAAAAGGCAGAAAATCAATATTATCGGAATTGGATGGGACAAAAAGCCAAAGTCAATATTTTACCGTGGGGAACAC
Organism: Avena sativa; assembly: GCA_916181665.1. Lineage (NCBI taxonomy): Eukaryota > Viridiplantae > Streptophyta > Magnoliopsida > Poales > Poaceae > Avena > Avena sativa. Next base: position 174,941,849 of record OV702284.1, on the reverse strand, counting down.
GGAGCCAGAATACGAGACGGATGGGAGCCACCAGGGGGCCACACCCCTAGCCACGCGGCCAGGCCTTGCCCACGCCTGGGGGGGTCCGGCCGCCCTGGGTGCCCCTGCCTCGCCTCTTCGCCTATAAGAAGCCCCCGATACCAAAACCCTAAGTACCCGATCAATCTTCCATGAAACAGTCTGTAGCTGCCGCCACCATCGTCCCTAGATCGGGGGTGGATCTAAAGCTCTTCCCAGCACCCTGCCGGAGGGGAGATCATCCCAGAGGCCTTCTTCATCATCATGCCAGCCTCCAGTATGAAGCTTGAGTAGTTCCACCTTGGACTATGGGTCCATGTAGTAGCTAGATGGATGTCTCTCCTCCTTTGTGCTACCATGTTTAGATCTTGTGAGCTCCGTTCATGATCAACATCATCTATTTGTAATCATGCATGTTGTGTTTGCGGGGATCCGATGGATACTGAGATTACTATGTTAGATTGATTAATGGTTTTGTCTTATTGATTCTATCATGTCTATGTTGTTTGTGATCTTGTGTGCTCTCCGTTTCTAGTATCTATCTTGGCCAAGTAGATGCTAGTGACTCCAAGAGGGAGTATTTATGCTCGATAGTGGGTTTATGCCTCTATTTAATCTAAGGGAAGTGATAGAAATCTCTAAGGTTGTAGATGTGTTGTTGCTACTAGGGAGAAAACAACGGTCTCTTGTTCATGGAACAAGTGGATTGTTTACCTTACACACTTTGCTTAAAGAAGTTATCCGTAGCTTGCAACTTAATACTTTTGGGGGTTCGGATGATAACATGAAGGTGGATTACTAGTCATAGATGAAGTTGGATGGCGGTCTATGTATCTTGTTGTATTGCCCAATCAAATCTCATAGGATCATGAATGTCTAGTATTGCTTTGTTATGCCTTGCTCAGTCCGGTCAATTGCCCTGCTGTAATTTGTTTATCCAGCATGTCATACTTGTTTATCTTAAGGAGAACACCTCTAGTGAACTATGGACCCTGGTCCAATCTTTACCATTGATACATCTTCCACTATTACTGTTTACCTTTCTGCAAACCACCATTACCTTCCACACCATACAATTAATCCTTTGTTTTTAGCAAATCGGTGAGATTGAAAACCTCACTGTTCGTTGGGGAAAAGTCTTGAGTTTGTGTTGTGCAGGTTTCCAAGTTGCTCGAAACATCTTTGAGTCGTTTCCTTCCTCCTACTGGTTTGATAACCTTGGTTTCTTACTGAGAGAAGACTTGTTGCTGTGCTCATCACACCTTCCTCCTGGGGACTCCCAATGAAGCTCTAATTGATCCGAGCCACCATCACTAGGTCACTTGGTTGGGCGTTTGAAAGAATGAAATTAAACTCCAAATTGAAAGTCAAAAGGCAAGTTTGAAAAAGTCAAACTGGGACAATGTTTCCTGGTGGAGGAAGGACAGAATCCTTCTCTCCCTCCACAACAATCCTAGTAGGAGAGGAGTTGGGGAAGGATTCAAACTCCCCTCTCCCAGTCTGCCCGTCCCTATCATAAATAGAGGGGAGGGGGTGCCCCCAAGACACAACACAACCAGCCCCTCCCCACACTGCCGCCGTGCCGCCAGCCACCGCCATCGCAGCGCCATCGCCTAGCGCCGCCGCACCAAGTCGCCTCCTCCCTAGCCGCCGACCACCTTGAAAAGGATACAGATGCCGCCTACAGGGAGGGTGAATAGGCGGTTTAAAACTTTTACGAGATGGGCTTAACAAAGGCGGAATAAAACTAGCGTTTACTTTGTCAAGCACAAAACCTATATAAACTATGGTTCACCTATGTGCACCAACAACTTATGCTAAGCAAAACAAGCAACTATGTGATAGCTAGATATAATAATTCAAGCATGAAGGCTATCACAAAGTAAAGTGCATAAGTAAATAGCTCAGGTATAGAGATAACCGAGGCACGCGGAGACTATGATTTATTACCGAGTTCCTCCCATAAAGAGAGTACGTCTCGTGGAGAGGGGGTGGTATCAAACCACCTACGCCACAAAAGGCCTCCCTTATTCTCTGGTGAATCTCACCCCAACGGGATCGATCCACACTTCCACTATCGGTGCACTTGTCGGTGGCAATCGGAACCTCTCACAAAGATTGGGGCACTTCTCCACAACTTAATCGGAGGCTCCCAACAAACGCCACCAAGGCCACAACCTGCAACACCAACAAACCATCTAGGGTTCTAAGAACCCAAGAGTAAAAAGCTTCTCAACTTTCACTCACCAAATCCTCGGAGGAGAACTAAAACCGATGCACCAAATGCAATGGCAAGAACACAGGAAGTGCTCAAGTCCTTCTCTCCCAAATTCCACAAAAGCTACAAAAGCTAGTGGGAGAATAAGAGGGGAAGAACACATGAGGAAATCCACAAAAGAAACCCCAAGATCTAGATCCCAATATGTTCCCCTCACATAGAGGAGAGATGGATTGGTGGAGTTGTAGATCTAGATCTCCCCTTTCAAATCCCCCAAAAAGATTCAAGAAATATGGAAGGAATTGAGAGTATTTGCAAGCTCTTGAAGGTCAAAACAATGGAGGAGAGAGAGAATACAAGCCACCAGCCTAAGGAGGAAGAAGGGGTCTATTTATACCCCTCCCCAACGAAATATGACCGTTTGGGACCTTCCAGGCCAGATAATCCGCCCCTCCCCCGGATATTCTGGGTTCCCCGGGCCAAAACAATGGCTAAGGACTTGGCGGCGTGAGCCTCAGTATAGGGGCGGATTTTTGGGGCGGATAATCCGCCCCCGAAGGGCCAGAAAATCCGCCCCCATTACTGGGAGCCACGCCTCAAAGTCCTTAGCCGTTTTTCAAAAATTGGGCCGGATAATCTGCCCCCATGGCCGGATAATCCGCCCCCCTGAAAACTGGCAGGAACAGCAAAACTGAAACCATCATAACTTTTTCATTCGGACTCTGATTTTGATGATCTTGGGATCGTTTTGAAGATAGTAACGAGATCTACATGATCATGCAGGGAACCATCATAGTCCAGCAAGGGAGGATAGAACCAAATTATGAAAGGTTTAACCTATCTATAAAAGACAAACCGGTAAAACCTCCAATATCGAAAACACAGTAGAGAATGCATATGAACTCCGTTTTCGATGAACTTAAGCTTTTCCTAGAGATTGACACTATCTAAAACCTCTCATGGATAAGAACCAAATAAGAACCAAGAAATATGATGCCAAGTATGCAAAGGTTTGAGCTCTCACCGAGGGATATGATCAAGTTACTCACTTGAGAGCCCCTCTTGATAGTACGGTTATCTATCCTATAAACCGGTCTCTCCAACTAACACCACGAGACCAGTTAGAAAGAAACCCTATAAAAATCAAACCTTTTCCTTGTATATTCCACACCTCAGGATGGAGCACCTTTCTTGATTGCACTAGCTTGGTAAAGATGCTCCCCCATACTCCACTATGGAAGAGCCTCTCTTTTAGGCATATCTTCACATATCCATGATCACCATAAGGATGGCACGATACACTTGAGATCATCATATGAAACCTTGATCAGCACTTGATCTTCTTCACTTTATTCTTATTCCAACCTTGAAGCCACCATATGGTTCAAGCATTGTCTATGGACAAATCCTACAAGTAAAACTCAATGCAAACATAAGTCCATAAAACATTGTCATTAATTACCAAAACCACAAATGGGGGCACACATGTTCTTTCAACCTCCCCCATTTTGGTAATTGATGACAATCCTTTGAGAGGGTTTACATAATCAACTTAACGAATAAAAAATGGTTGCACCAACATCAAATACTACACAAGTATGTGATGTTGGTACGCCCATAATATATAGAGCAAGCTCCCCCACAATATATGCGTGTGTGATGAACCATTAACGTTGGTGGAGTTTCCTCTATATATTCAATATGAAAAGCAACAACAAAGATGCAAGAGCATGAGAGGCAAATGCTTAAGAACAAACTTCCCTTAAACCCTACAAAACATCTCCCCCATTGGCATCGATTGCCAAAATGGGTGAATAGTTCTAGACGACCAATATAGTAATAATTCCTCCAAAGGTGTGTCTTCGCACATATACAATGATGAATACTTGGGAGGGAGTAGAACTATATCGAGGATGCGAAGATTGCCAAAGGAATAAAATAAAAGACGCAAGCAATAACAAGATCCGACAAACCAATTTGAAAACAACAAATGAGTTCAAATGGAAACTACAAGATATTATGATATGAGCAAAAGAGTGTTTTAAATAACAAATAGAGAAGCTCTCCAATATTTGTGCACAATTTTAAAATAAATGCATTGGAATACATAATGCACAAATATGGAATCCTTGTTCCCCCATAAGAATTTAAAACACAACACATGAAAGATCAAATAAGTGCTTAAATAAAATTGAGAAGCTCCCCAAGATTTGTGCATACTTTAAAATTGGTGTATTTCAATACAAAAATGCACAAATATGGAATCCTCACTCCCCCATAAACATTTAAGGCACAATAAATGAGACAGAAGATAAATGAGCATTATTAAATGAATTAGATGAACTCCCCAAAGATAATGCACCAATTATGATAATTGCATTTGGGAACAAGGTGCATAATCATGGAATCCTCACTCATCCAAGTTCACTGAACAATACAAGTCATGAGAGAACAAATATGAGTGCCCAAAGATGCAAACAAATCGGAACACGCACCCATAGGCAATTAAATTTGGAAGCCACCAAAGAATCAAAGGGAATAGAAAGGTGGTCTCCAAGGATTAAAAATCAACTAACATTATCTTCACATATGTGTGTATGTTTCTAAATGGATAACATCACAAAGACATATGCCCATAAAAAAACAAGAACACGCAAGGAAGATATACAATAAATCACATAAAAGGACAAAACCAACTCCCAAAAAGAGTAAGGTTCCAACAAGTAAACCAAACTCTCCAAACTTTTCATGATGACAAAAAATACCAAAACGAATAGATCAAAGTTCCAAGCACATAAAACCCGATATGGATCAAACAAGGAAGCATAAAAAGATTGTTCTAGATAATATAGGAGAGCTCACCCATAAGTAGTACATTATATAGAATTTTCTTTTGAATGCAAAATGCACACAAATGGGATCATCACTACTACCTACAATAAGAAAAACACAAGAGGATATCAATAAAATAAGAAGATCCAAAAGAAGCAAGGAAGGCTTGGGAGATAACACAAAACATTTTCTTGGCCAAAGATAGGATAAAATTAAACAAAGGCCAAAGTGAATATGATTAGTAAATTCTACCATAAATTGAGTACTCATTTTCCAAAGGACAAAAAATATTGGGAATAATTTTCCCAAGGTAGCTTGCATGGATATCCAAGATCATAGTCACAACAAGAAGAATATAACAAAATATAAGAATTAAGCATGATACTTCGAACAAGATTCTTGGTAGCTTCCAATAGTCACACAATCACTAGTGATTAGATTAACTTGAATCAAATGGTTTCCATGATGATATAGAGATCTAAATATGAGGAAACACATACCAAGAAACACTCTCAATGTGATCAACAAATGCATTCAAGCAAATTGGAAATTGTATGAGCAAATGTGTCACATAGGCGCTAGATAATTATCCATATCAATTCTAAGTGACACAACCTCGAATATTCACATTTTTTAGGATTGTAATATGCACCAAGCATATGACTCCCCCATAATGTGATACTACCATAAAAGCAACACGAGGCAACGGATCCAAATAAATATAATTAATGGACATTATAGAACTTAAATTTCTCATGTACACACATTTTTAGGATTGTGGAATGCCCAAGCATAACACTCCCCCAAAATGGGATAGTCCATTAATCTCTCACAAGAGCCAAATAAGATACCAAATATAACCAAGAAAGGCTCAAACATAAGAAACACACATACATGGTGTGCCACCTAATCATACACAAAATATGCTTGATTCCTCAAGATAATTAAGTGGAAATCACAACATGTACAAGAGCATGTAAGATACAAAACCAACAAATGCACAAGGGGGCGAGTAACTTTCAATGTAATGAGTTAAGCATATGTTACCGCAAGGAGGAACACTGGATATATAGTAGAGGCAATATAATCTACATGACTTGACTTGACAATTATACTAGATGAAGATCACTCAATTCTTCATAATGTAACCAAGTCTCCAATGCCCTCCAACCAACACCTATTGATCAAGTTTTAGCTAGATGATCCCCAACCAAGTTGGGTCCTAAGAAGTTAGTAACAATAGGCTTGGCCACCCAAATGGTTCTTTTCTTGACACCACATTGGGCACCAACAAATTTGGCAAACACATTGCCAACCTCATCCTTACAAAGAGAATAAGCATTATCAATAATGATAGGGTTGGATGAGGAGATACAAATAGTGAATCAGGAAGAAATGTGCCCCTTCTCACGGCATATGTAGCAAGTTCTACTCTTGCCATATTTATTTTTGGATGAAGCAACAACTTGAGGAAGAGCTTGAGTCTTCTTGGGAGGAGGCCCATCTCTAACAGGATGTAGAGCTTGAGGCCGCTTCCCTTGTTGCTTCTTGCCAAGGGACTTATTCTTTAATGGGCAATGTTTGAAATGATGCCCTTCTTCCTTGCACTTGAGCAAACAATGTTGGCCGGATTATTTACTTGATCTTGGCCATTGTTCTTTTTATCCTTGTGCTTCAACTTGATAGTGGACTTGTTCTTGACATTGGAGTTGAATCCAATCCCACTCTTGTCATTGGGGGATTTTTGCACACTCAAGATTTTGTTGAGTGCAGCCCTCCCTTGATGACCCTTTTTCAAGTCATTCTTCAAAGAAGTGACTTGAGCCTTGAGCTCTTTGATTTCCTCTACATGGTTAGTTTCAACAAAAGTACTAGAGGAAGTAGATGCTACATTGTTAGAGCAACAAGGCACGAAATGTAATTCATCGCGAGTTATAGAATGGTTGTGAGAGGATGAATTACAAGGACTAGCACATGGCAATATAACATTTGGAGTAGATATAGTGCTAATGTCCACATGAGGCCCACTAGATGTTACCTTTGACACGATGGCATCATGAGCTAACTTTATCCTACCATGGGAGACTAGAAGATCCTCATGCGAGCTCGAGAGCTTAAAATGACTTTCTTCTCATTTCCCATAGTTGCTAGTTAGAAACGCAAGTTGAGCCTTTAGCTCAACATTCTCCTTCAGAATAGATGCTTCACAAGAAATAGAGTTAGTATCACAAGCATCATCATTATTAGCAAGAGGTGAGGGCAACTTGGAAAGCTCTTTTGAATATGAAGCTTTAAGTTGCTCATGCGACTCGGTGAGTTTGATGAGCTCCCTCTTAATGGCCCGAGAGCCACTTTTGATGTGCTTAAAATCCTCAACAAGTTTAGCATAAGCAACTTCAAGTTCATCATTTTTAATCTTGAAGGAGTTTGCCACCGCAAGTTCTCTATCATGGTATTCCTTTACTCTAGATAATTCTAGAGTAAAAGTCTCCTCAAGAGATTCTTTGGTGGTTTGTTCTTCTTCAAGAGCTTTATTTAGGTTTGCAATTATATTAGCATACTCACGCTCAAGACTACCCATTTTATCAAAGTTATTATCATGCACCTCAATTTGTGTTTCTAACTTATCAATATGTTCCTTGCTCTTAATAGCAAAGTCCAAGATTTCAACAAAGTTAGAGCATGCAATATTGTTCTTAACAAGGGCACGATAAACAATCTCACCTTTTTCATATAAATCATCAATATAAAGCTCTTCTTTCACATTATCCACATCCTCCTCATCACAAGAGGTAATGGGTTCCAAAGTAGGAGTTACCTTTGAATCCCTCGCCATAAGGCATAGGTGGGTACCGGAAGAAGGTGAAGACGAGATTGCATTTGTGGCTTCATTCAAAACCTTGTCTTGGCCCATAGAATCTTCGGTTTCCTCTACATGGTTAGCAACACAAGCACTAGAGGATATAGAAGAATTTTTATCATGGCAACAAGAAAACACAAGCATATCATCATGAGATTTATTCAAGTCATTTCTACATGATATGCAAGGACTATTAACACAAGCATGTAAGAAGTTTGTAGTGCTAGAAGTGTTAAAGTCCAAAGATAGATCATTGCAACTAGATAGAGATGATGGATTATAAATAGTAAGCACACTATCCAAATTGCAATTTCTATCACCACTCACCATATCATTACCTTGTGAAAAAAACACATGTTGGTGAAGTGGTAGAAGATGAGAACTCATATTGACCGGAAGTGGAAGCAACACAATCATCCTCAACAATATTGGACACAACATATTTATCTTGAAGTTTTGTCCATAACTCATGAGCGCTCCAAAAAGGAATGATTGAAGAGGTAACTACATAGCTCAAAGCATTAACAAGCACATTAGAAGCTTGAGCATCGAGATATAAGTTTTTCTTATCCTCACAAGATAGATTTTTGAAATCCATAGGAGGAGAAAAACCTATATCTACAATACGCTCCAAATTTGGGTCCATGTCACGAAAATGAATAAGCATACGAGTTTTCCATATATCATAATTTGTGAATAAGAACATGCCATTGTGCACTAATCCCCTAGCCGACATCTTTACTCTCAAGACGGTGAAGCCTAAAATGAGAGACTGGGCTCTCATACTGTGGCATCCCGCAAAACCACTACTAGAAAATCGCGTTGTTTTTGTGCATTGCATCATCATGACCGCATGCTCATGTCATCATGCCACATTGCTTTTGGGCATCATCATGTCATCATGCATTTGTTTGTCGAAACCTATTTCTGAAAACCTAGTTTGGTTTTCTAAATGTTCCCCGTCTCAATTTCAAATTAAAGCGCCGGGCTTTTCCGGGTCTTTTATTTGTCTAAAAACTAATTACAAAAGTTATTTTAAATTAAATAAAAATCTATATTATTTTTAGGGGGCAGTCGAACGGTCCGATCCGACCCAGTCGACCACCCCCAGTACAAATCAGACCAGCCTGTCTAATTCTATTCCTACCCAATCCTAGTCTACCCACCCTCCAGCCACATCACCCTGGCCAACCACGGCTCGCCACCTCATCTCTCATCTTCCCCCATCCAATCCCAGCAGTCCACCTCACCCGCTGGCCCCACCTAACCAAACCCACCCCACTCCCTCACACACACACACAACACCCCACACACTGCCAGCCCGGCCCCACCCCGCGGTCAACCACCACCTGGCCCGCCCCCCTGCCCCGATCCCCACGCCCTCTTCTGGCCCACCCCGGTTCCACCTCCCCCCGTTCGAGCCTCCCCCACCAACCCCCTTCTTCCTCCCCACGCGCTCTCTCCGCTCTTCTCCCTCCTTCCGCCGCCGCCTCCCCAAGCGCGGGCCGCTCCCTCGCCTCCATCCCCTCCCCTTCCCTCTCCCCGGCCCTGCGAGCAGCCGCCTCGCCCGCACGGCACCCTCTCCTCCTCCCGCTCGGCCGCGCCCTCCCCGCCTCTCACCTCGCTCCGCCTCCACCCCGACACAAGCCGCCGCCACCGGACCCCCCCCCCACCGCCGCCTCGCTCCTCCCCAGCACCCCGTCCGCTTCCCCCACCTCGGACCGGCAGCGCTGCGCCACCCTCTGCAGCACCGGCCGAGCTCGCCGGACTTCTCTCCCCGCGGCCCATCCTCCCGCTCAGGTCGCCGCCCTGCGGGCCCCGTCTTCCGCGCCGCCGCTGGCCTCGTCCCCGTCGCCGGCCGCAAGCTCCTCCGCTGCCGGCGCCAAGTCCGGCCACCGCTCCCCTTTCTCCGTGCGGCCCCCCTCCGCGTCTGCGTTTTCCGGCCGCCTGCGGTCGCTGCCGCCGGCCTCCGTCCTAAACCTCCGCCAAGTGCACATCTCCTCGCCACCAGCTGCGTCCCCGCCTCCGGCCGGCCACCTCTCTCTGCCGCGCTCTCTCGAGCTCCTCCCTGCCGCATCAAGAGCCTCTGGCCGCCCCTGCCGCTTGCCAGTTCCCCTCCTGGTCGTCTCGGCGCATCAGCTCGCATCCTTGTGTTCGCTTTGGTCATTGCAGGTTTGGTCCTTGTTGTGTGCAGAGGCTTCTGGCTATGCCACTGTGTCGTCCTTTGTTGATTCCTGGAGATTGTTCCTATGCAAGTGCCCAAGAAACAAAGTGAGGATATGGTGGTTGGCATGTGACCCTTCAATTGATGTGTTTCGAACCCCTCGTCGGCCAAGATCTGCCACACGGAATCGAACCCCCTCGGAACTCCATGTTCTCCTACCCGGAAACCCCGATGCCTTCGACACGGAGCAACGAGGATGCCTTCAAGGGACGCCAAGACACCCGTCAAACCCCGAAGCCCGTTCCCGGATCCGAAGACCGGACCCGATAACTGCCAAGGCCGCCGACACGGATACACCGAGTTCTCCATCAAGGACACCAAGACCGTCTACATGGAACCAAATGACGCCAAGCACTTCGCCGCGGAACGCCAAGTTCTGCATCCCGAACGCTAGGACCGACCCGATACACGAACCCGACAAGGTCTTCACGACGACAAGAACGACATCGACCAGGGCGAGTCCGATGCGCCCCTGACGCCACACCAAGTCCTTCTTCCCGAAACGCCAAGCTCTTCATCTCGGACCCAGTAGCCCTGATCCGCACCTGATCCCCGTCGAACCCTGAGACCGAACCCCGAACCCCCGGAACCAAGATCGCCGAACCCTAATGTGTGACCCTAAGCCCCTATTTTTATAAATGCTAGATATAAACTTGTTGCATATTAAATTGTTCATGCATGCATATTTTTCTGTGGTTTGGGGGCCTTTTGCCGATTCACCATATAATTAAATATGGGGCCCATATGCGGGCAAATCTAGTCTTATATTGGCCCCATTTAAATTTGTGTAGCGAACCGGTAATATCTTTTGCCATGTTAAGACAACATTTAAATTGTGGGGTATCTAAACAACTTGTACCACTTAAATATTTGCCGGGACCCCGGTTCCGTTAATATGGCCTAATTGCATTGCACCTTTGCCATGCCATACATCATACATGCATCATGCCCGATTTTCTACCGTAGTATTAAATAGTGCATCCGGTGTTTATTCTAGTGTTTTGCCTCTTCGCGGACAAGGCCGTCGAGATGATGCGAGTGTCGACCCGTTCTTCGGTTGAACCTTCGGCAATGTTTTTCAGGCGAGCACCTCCCCCTTTCTACCTATCTTACTTTTATAGTATTTATTCCCTCCTGTTGATCTACTGCTATCTGTGTTGCGATGCTCTAGTTTTCGTACCCGTGATATCCCGTGCAGCCTTATATTGCCTTGGACACATCCTATTACCTGTTTTTTGGTAGATAGTTGGACTTGCGTGTCGTAGTCGCTTGCTCAAGTGTTGTTGCGTGTCGTCCAGTACCACAGTTGTTGGAGTATTGCCGTATGTTGAGGTTGGAGATGTTCATGGTTTTAATTATCGTTTAATTCAATTATTGTTTAATAACTAAAATTGAAGTAGGTAAGCAGAGGCACAGGTGGGCAATAGATGTTATTTGGTTGTTAACCGTCCACTTGTGTCCCGTAGGACCCCGAGTTCTTGACACCTGTTCCGAGATCGAGCGCGCTAACCACATGTGGGATGTATGGGCACCCCATCGATTTAGTACCTGATTTCAAAGTACTGTACTGGGGGCCACAAGTAGTTTGGGGCTTTATTACTATTCTGTACTTATGCCATGCTTTACTGCTTTATTTACGATTGTGCGATGGATAGCACCTGTACTGTTTAGGAAAGCGGAGTGTTTTCGCGGTATCGACAATCCCAGTTTTGGGTTCCCAGTCGTTTACAGCCACTGGCGCAAACCCTGAGTCCGTCTCGGAGACCGGCCGACTTCGTTGCGGGTAGACTTAGTGGGGTGGCCCCCCGTGCTTGCTTTGGGTCTGGGAAACGTCATGACTTAGGCCCCGCTGACATACCGATGGGTGTATGTTAACTGATCTGGCAAAAAGGGTCGAAGTTCGTGTGGATACTTTGGTGCACCCCTGCAGGGTTAAATCTTTTCGAGAAGCCGTGTCCGCGGTTATGGACGACTTGGAGCACAGTGCTTGATCATAGACAACTATAACTAAAGTTTACTGCTATAATTTGACTTGAACTCGATATGACTAGTAGTCAGCTTCACTACAACGGAATGGCTAAATAAAAGTACCAACAACTGCTGGGTTTTGGGGTTATCTCATGCTATTTGTATCTGACTAGTAAGTGTTGTAACTACAACGGAATGGTTAACTAAAACTGCCCACTGCTTATTAAATCAGGATGACTCATGCTATCTATACCTGACTAGTAATTGCTGCAACGATAACTGAATAAATAAAATTGCCAACTGTGTGAGTTCCTCGGTTGACTTCCTCGGTTGGTATCGAGGGGGAATATCAGGATGGGTTTGTTTGGTGTTAGAATCAGGTTGGTTCCGAATAGGTCTTTTCTTATCCCTCTCTGGTAGCCGACAGTTATATCGAGTCTCTATAGGTAGTTTAGTGCATGCTTCCGCTGCCGCTTCAGTCCACCATACCTATGTAGGCGAGGACCACCGAATTCTAGTCTCGCCGTGTACTGGCCTCAGTACTAACGCTCCTCTTTTTCCTTTGCCCTTTGTCGGCACCCCTTTTGTTTTAGCAGGTTTCGACGTCGTTAGCAGGGTTACCCTTCCGGCTTGGCCTGGGTAGGGTTATGGACGCCATTGGTTATTCTTCAGGGCTCTTAGCCCCATTTGCATCTTGTCCGTAGTCGGACGCTCTATCATTTTCAAGGTGATTTGGATCTTTGTATATTATATCTGTATTCTTGACTCTTTGAGTCGTTGTTGTATATATATCTGTTCTGTGGGTCCCATCGGGGACTGTTGTGTAATGTTATTACTTCGTTTTCCACCCGCACGAAAGTGCCTGGTGGGCACCTTTGAATCGTTTCTATGCGAGTTTGGCGGGAATCGCTGAAACTTGCATAGGGTCGATTCTGAGGGTGTTACAGAGTGGTATCAGAGCTCAGCAGTTGCGATACCCCACAAGTCCAGCCTGTAGGATAACCTAGCTAACGGCCGAAGTAGAGTGTCAAAACTATTTTTGCAAAATCGGTTGGATAGTTCTGATTAGGTCTGATTTTACTCCTTACCCCTCTGCTGCTCTCCTCTCACCTCTGCGAGTTTTGAATCCGCTCTCTTCTCTCTCTTCGAGTCCAGGATTTCTCGTGGTTGGGTTCCATCATACCTTCAGGGTTTCGCTTCCTCTTTTGGTAACGGTGTTTCTACATCCGGTCCTCCTGCTATCTGAGTGGTCCTTTATCTGTGGTACCATCCTTTGTTCCTTGTTTGCGCCTCCCAGTGTTTTCCGACGTTACGACATCATCTACGCCAGATCTGATGCAGAGCCTGCATCACTCCTTTGTTTCTGAACCTCGTTTGTCGAGATCTTCAGTCTGAATTCCGAGAGTTGGTTGCATAATCCGCCTATTCGTGTGCAGAGTAATGGTTTGGGTGCGCGATGGACTGATCACCATCCGACTACTCTGATCATTCGCTCTTGCACATCGAATCAGTGGATCCAGCAATTTTACTCCGTCCACGGGAGCTAGAGGTGGCTTTAATTGTTGATACCTCTACCTTCGACCTTTTGTTTCCGGAGTGTTCTCTCGACGATCACGGACAACGACCTCTTGTTAGTGGTGTCGCGAGGATCTACACGAAGCGAGAAGACGCAGATCGCCGACCTTCCTTCCGGTACCATGAGGCGGATCTCGAGGGCGAGATCCATTGTTAGTGGTGTCGAATTGTGGCATCCCGCAAAACCACTACTAGAAAATCGCGTTGTTTTTGTGCATTGCATCATCATGACCGCATGCTCATGTCATCATGCCACATTGCTTTTGGGCATCATCATGCATTTGTTTGTCGAAACCTATTTCTGAAAACCTAGTTTGGTTTTCTAAATGTTCCCCGTCTCAATTTCAAATTAAAGCGCCGGGCTTTTCCGGGTCTTTTATTTGTCTAAAAACTAATTACAAAAGTTATTTTAAATTAAATAAAAATCTATATTATTTTTAGGGGGCAGTCGAACGGGCCGATCCGACCCAGTCGACCACCCCCAGTACAAATCAGACCAGCCTATCTAATTCTATTCCTACCCAATCCTAGTCTACCCACCCTCCAGCCACATCACCCTGGCCAACCACGGCTCGCCACCTCATCTCTCATCTTCCCCCATCCAATCCCAGCAGTCCACCTCACCCGCTGGCCCCACCTAACCAAACCCACCCCACTCCCTCACACACACACAGCACACCCCACACACTGCCAGCCCGGCCCCACCCCGCGGTCAACCACCACCTGGCCCGCCCCCCTGCCCCGATCCCCACGCCCTCTTCTGGCCCACCCCGGTTCCACCTCCCCCCGTTCGAGCCTCCCCCACCAACCCCCTTCTTCCTCCCCACGTGCTCGCTCCGCCCTTCTCCCTCCTTCCGCCGCCTCCCCAAGCGCGGGCCGCGCCCTCGCCTCCATCCCCTCCCCTTCCCTCTCCCCGGCCCTGCGAGCAGCCGCCTCGCCCGCACGGCACCCTCTCCTCCTCCCGCTCGGCCGCGCCCTCCCCGCCTCTCACCTCGCTCCGCCTCCACCCCGACGCAAGACGCCGCCACCGGACCCCCCCATCGCCGCCTCGCTCCTCCCCAGCACCCCGTCCGCTTCCCCCACCTCGGACCGGCAGCGCTGCGCCACCCTCTGCAGCACCGGCCGAGCTCGCCGGACTTCTCTCCCCGCGGCCCATCCTCCCGCTCAGGTCGCCGCCCTGCGGGCCCCGTCTTCCGCGCCGCCGCTGGCCTCGTCCCCGTCGCCGGCCGCAAGTTCCTCCGCTGCCGGCGCCAAGTCTGGCCACCGCTCCCCTTTCTCCGTGCGGCCCCCCTCCGCGTCTGTGTTTTCCGGCCGCCTGCGGTCGCTGCCGCCGGCCTCCGTCCTAAACCTCCGCCAAGTGCACATCTCCTCGCCACCAGCTGCGTCCCCGCCTCCGGCCGGCCACCTCTCTCTGCCGCGCTCTCTCGAGCTCCTCCCTGCCGCATCAAGAGCCTCTGGCCACCCCTGCCGCTCGCCAGTTCCCCTCCTGGTCGTCTTGGCGCATCAGCTCGCATCCTTGTGTTCGCTTTGGTCATTGCAGGTTTGGTCCTTGTTGTGTGCAGAGGCTTCTGGCTATGCCACTGTGTCGTCCTTTGTTGATTCCTGGAGATTGTTCCTGTGCAAGTGCCCAAGAAACAAAGTGAGGATATGGTGGTTGGCATGTGACCCTTCAATTGATGTGTTTCGAACCCCTCATCGGCCAAGATCTGCCACACGGAATCGAACCCCCTCGGAACTCCATGTTCTCCTACCCGGAAACCCCGATGCCTTCGACACGGAGCAACGAGGATGCCTTCAAGGGACGCCAAGACACCCGTCAAACCCCGAAGCCCGTTCCCGGATCCGAAGACCGGACCCGATAACCGCCAAGGCCGCCGACACGGATACACCGAGTTCTCCATCAAGGACACCAAGACCGTCGACATGGAACCAAATGACGCCAAGCACTTCGCCGCGGAACGCCAAGTTCTGCATCCCGAACGCTAGGACCGACCCGATACACGAACCCGACAAGGTCTTCACGACGACAAGAACGACATCGACCAGGGCGAGTCCGATGCGCCCCTGACGCCACACCAAGTCCTTCTTCCCGAAACGCCAAGCTCTTCATCTCGGACCCAGTAGCCCTGATCCGCACCTGATCCCCGTCGAACCCTGAGACCGAACCCCGAACCCCCGGAACCAAGATCGCCGAACCCTAATGTGTGACCCTAAGCCCCTATTTTTATAAATGCTAGATATAAACTTGTTGCATATTAAATTGTTCATGCATGCATATTTTTCTGTGGTTTGGGGGCCTTTTGCCGATTCACCATATAATTAAATATGGGGCCCATATGCGGGCAAATCTAGTCTTATATTGGCCCCATTTAAATTTGTGTACCGAACCGGTAATATCTTTTGCCATGTTAAGACAACATTTAAATTGTGGGGTATCTAAACAACTTGTACCACTTAAATATTTGCCGGGACCCCGGTTCCGTTAATATTGCCTAATTGCATTGCACCTTTGCCATGCCATACATCATACATGCATCATGCCCGATTTTCTACCGTAGTATTAAATAGTCCATCCGGTGTTTATTCTAGTGTTTTGCCTCTTCGCGGACAAGGCCGTTGAGATGATGCGAGTGTCGACCCGTTCTTCGGTTGAACCTTCGGCAATGTTTTTCAGGCGAGCACCTCCCCCTTTCTACCTATCTTACTTTTATAGTATTTATTCCCTCCTGTTGATCTACTGCTATCTGTGTTGCGATGCTCTAGTTTTCGTACCCGTGATATCCCGTGCAGCCTTATATTGCCTTGGACACATCCTATTACCTGTTGTTTGGTAGATAGTTGGACTTGCGTGTCGTAGTCGCTTGCTCAAGTGTTGTTGCGTGTCGTCCAGTACCACAGTTGTTGGAGTATTGCCGTATGTTGAGGTTGGAGATGTTCATGGTTTTAATTATCGTTTAATTCAATTATTGTTTAATAACTAAAATTGAAGTAGGTAAGCAGAGGCACAGGTGGGCAATAGATGTTATTTGGTTGTTAACCGTCCACTTGTGTCCCGTAGGACCCCGAGTTCTTGACACCTGTTCCGAGATCGAGCGCGCTAACCACATGTGGGATGTATGGGCACCCCATCGATTTAGTACCTGATTTCAAAGTACTGTACTGGGGGCCACAAGTAGTTTGGGGCTTTATTACTATTCTGTACTTATGCCATGCTTTACTGCTTTATTTACGATTGTGCGATGGATAGCACCTGTACTGTTTAGGAAAGCGGAGTGTTTTCGCGGTATCGACAATCCCAGTTTTGGGTTCCCAGTTGTTTACAGCCACTGGCGCAAACCCTGAGTCCGTCTCGGAGACCGGCCGACTTCGTTGCGGGTAGACTTAGTGGGGTGGCCCCCCGTGCTTGCTTTGGGTCTGGGAAACGTCATGACTTAGGCCCCGCCGACATACCGATGGGTGTATGTTAACTGATCTGGCAAAAAGGGTCGAAGTGCGTGTGGATACTTTGGTGCACCCCTGCAGGGTTAAATCTTTTCGAGAAGCCGTGTCCGCGGTTATGGACGACTTGGAGCACAGTGCTTGATCATAGACAACTATAACTAAAGTTTACTGCTATAATTTGACTTGAACCCGATATGACTAGTAGTCAGCTTCACTACAACGGAATGGATAAATAAAAGTATCAACAACTGCTGGGTTTTGGGGTTATCTCATGCTATTTGTATCTGACTAGTAAGTGTTGCAACTACAACGGAATGGTTAACTAAAAATGCCCACTGCTTATTAAATCAGGATGACTCATGCTATCTATACCTGACTAGTAATTGTTGCAACGATAACTGAATAAATAAAATTGCCAACTGTGTGAGTTCCTCGGTTGACTTCCTCGGTTGGTATCGAGGGGGAATATCAGGATGGGTTTGTTTGGTGTTAGAATCAGGTTGGTTCCGAATAGGTCTTTTCTTATCCCTCTCTGGTAGCCGACAGTTATATCGAGTCTCTATAGGTAGTTTAGTGCATGTTGCCGCTGCCGCTTCAGTCCACCATACCTATGTAGGCGAGGACCGCCGAATTCTAGTCTCGCCGTGTACTGGCCTCAGTACTGACGCTCCTCTTTTTCCTTTGCCCTTTGTCGGCACCCCTTTTGTTTTAGCAGGTTTCGACGTCGTTAGCAGGGTTACCCTTCCGGCTTGGCCTGGGCAGGGTTATGGACGCCATTGGTTATTCTTCAGGGCTCTTAGCCCCATTTGCATCTTGTCCGTAGTCGGACGCTCTATCATTTTCAAGGTGATTTGGATCTTTGTATATTATATCTGTATTCTTGACTCTTTGAGTCGCTGTTGTATATATATCTGTTCTGTGGGTCCCATCGGGGACTGTTGTGTAATGTTATTACTTCGTTTTCCACCCGCACGAAAGTGCCTGGTAGGCACCTTTGAATCGTTTCTATGCGAGTTTGGCGGGAATCGCTGAAACTTGCATAGGGTCGATTCTGAGGGTGTTAACATACCAATTGAAAAGGATACAGATGCCGCCTAGAGGGGGGTGAATAGGCGGTTTAAAACTTTTACGAGATGGGCTTAACAAAGGCGGAATAAAACTAGCGTTTACTTTGTCAAGCACAAAACCTATATATACTATGGTTCACCTATGTGCACCAACAAATTATGCTAAGCAAAACAAGTAACTATGTGATAGCTAGATATAATAATTCAAGCACGAAGGCTATCACAAAGTAAAGTGCATAAGTAAATAGCTCGGGTATAGAGATAACCGAGGCACGCGGAGACGATGATTTATTACCGAGTTCCTCCCATAAAGAGAGTACGTCTCGTTGGAGAGGGGGTGGTATCAAACCACCTACGCCACAAAAGGCCTCCCTTATTCTCCGGTGAATCTCACCCCAACGGGATCGATCCACACTTCCACTATCGGTGCACTTGTCGCTGGCAACCGGAACCTCTCACAAAGATTGGGGCACTTCTCCACAACTTAATCGGAGGCTCCCAACAAACGCCACCAAGGCCACAACCTGCAACACCAACAAACCGTGTAGGGTTCTAAGAACCCAAGAGTAAAAAGCTTCTCAACTTTCACTCACCAAATCCTCCGAGGAGAACTCAAACCGACGCACCAAATGCAATGGCAAGAACACAGGAAGTGCTCAAGTCCTTCTCTCCCAAATTCCACAAAAGCTACAAAATCTAGTGGGAGAATAAGAGAGGAAGAACACACGAGGAAATCCACAAAAGAAACCCCAAGATCTAGATCCCAATGTGTTCCCCTCACATAGAGGAGAGATGGATTGGTGGAGTTGTAGATCTAGATCTCCCCTTTCAAATCCCTCCAAAAGATTCAAGAAATATGGGAGGAATTGAGAGTATTTGCAAGCTCTTGAAGGTCAAAACAATGGAGGAGAGAGAGAATACAAGCCACCAGCCTAAGGAGGAATAAGGGGTCTATTTATACCCCTCCCCAACGAAATATGACCGTTTGGGACCTTCCAGGCCGGCTAATCCGCCCCTCCCCCTGTCACATCCCAAAATTCTCCTAATTTTGGAATGTGAAATAAATAAATAAGTTTGATTGATTGTTTGACTATGTTGAAAATTCTCAAAGAGAAGAGACTTTTGAATAGAAATCCTCTCAACCTTGAATTCAAAATCTTATATTCTTTTGTTATGACCTAAGTACCCATATAGGCAAAAGGGCATGGATTGTAGAATTGGTGTGCAAGATTTCAAAATGAAAATCATGAAGCATTCATAAGCATTTCATTACATCCATGCAAAGATCTCACAAACTGAATCCAAATCCTGGTATCTAAATCCTATAGTTGATTTGCCCAAATGTTCCTAAAGGAATTAAATTGAATTTATAAAACCCACTATTGCTAAGACAGCTATTATTGCTAAATTATAGCCTAAAAAGATCCAATTAATATTACAAAATTTTAGAAACAAAATTGAGCTCATTTGGAGCTAGTATGAAAAAGTTATGGAACAAATACAAACACATAAAGATATAAATAAAATGCAATATACAAGGATTTATAAATCCACTACTTCCAAACTAGTAAAAAGATTACAAATTTGATCCTATAATGATCTATTCGATTTTAGAAAAATTTAGAAACAAGAATCATGTCATTTGGAGTTCGCATGCAAAAGATATGAGGGAAACAAGTAAATAGAAAGAAAAAAATGGGCCGGCTGAGCCAGCCGGCGGCCCAGCTAGCAAACCGAGCCAGCCACCACGTACCGATCGGTGGAGTGCTTTAAAATCCGTGCGAATCAGTTTTTCTCTAACCTATCTCTATTTAAACTCTCGTAACTTTTTATCTACAACTCCAAATCGACTTTCGTTTGTTTTTACTTGTTCCCTACTCCAATACCTATCTCTAAACCATCCCAAACCTCCATATAAACTCGTGGATCCACAACTGTACGAGTTTCTCTTCTTGAAATCCCGAATCTACACATGCCCGAATCTTATTTCGCTTTTTAACCCATCTAGACTTCGTCGTTTGCCTTCGGTCAAAAAACGAAAGTTGTAGGAATCGTCGAAATATTTCAATCCCGACAAACCTCACCTCTTTTCATCCACCACAGCCGGAGAATTTCGCTTCGCAATATTTCAGATCTTACGGTGTAAATCCAAGATGTACTCGCGCTCGTTTCTTCAAATCCAAATTCCTTTGGTGAGAAGGTAGGAATAATGATTCCCCACAACTTTAATGTTCTAAGTTTTTCAATTTGACCTACGGATTTGTCTCTCTAACACAGATCTCTTTCTTGTCTATTCTGAGACAAAATCGGGTCAATCTCTTCTTCTAGCCACCGGATCCTATCCAGACGGTCGAGATCCAATCAAACCGGTGTGTGCCATGTTGTCAACCCGGTCAGCTTCCTCATCAACTCCACGTCAACGTAAGGTCAACATCTAGTCCCAGTCAGCATGCAAAGTCAACATGTCCAGTCAGCGGAATATTCCCTGGAATATTCCGTTCGAATTTAAAATTGCATATTATAGATCTAACTTGTAAAATTCATTAGAAATTCATACCACATCCAAAAATTGCGTATAATATATCAAATTGAAGATAATTTCACGTAGAATCATCTTATCAGAATAGATCCAACTTTTACTGTATGTAGTTACTGCAGTAATTTAATTAGTTTTAATGGTCTGTTAGGTTAATAAATTCATAGACAATTATCTGTAACTACGAAAAATATGAACAATATATCAAATTGAAGCTACTGTAATGTACTTTAATAATATTTGGTTGTATATAGCCTTTGCAGATTATTTAACCCGTAGAAATTTAATTAGTTTTAATGGCTTTATAAATCATTAAATTCATAGTAAATTAATTGCTTGTCACAAAAATATAAATGATAAACCGATGGAAAGCTGGTCCCATGTAGATCATCAATATGCAATTAGTTCAGCATTTTACTATAAGGTTTTGCCGTGAAGATTTAAATGGTTTAATGGCTTATTGAGAGTAATAAATTCATAAGAAAATAAATACTATTCAGAAAATTACAAATAATTTGTCCCTGAAATCACAATTCCTTGGAGATTACAGATATAATTTTAGTTTGATTTTTAGACAACAGAAACTATATGAATCATTTAAAACCATTAAACACTATTTAAATCATACAAAAAGATCTATAACTCCGATTAGGGTGAATCCAACGCCTACTGGTTCGTATTAACGTCCCCTATCCAGTAAACCCAAGAAACAAATTTAATTCGAAAGTTAGAATAGGCATTACAGCAGAACTATTAAAAACCCTATATTGGCAAGTAATTATTAATAACAAGTACTCCATTGCATTAATTGGCCTCTTGCATGCATCATATACTTCAATATTATTTAGAGAACTAAAGTAACAACCATTATGACTTATTAAATTCTCATGCATGCATTTGTTGCATTTGTTTGATCTCTATGTGCTATTGTTTATGATTTTATGCAATTGTTTGCCCGATAGATTGCGAGGAGTGCAACGTGTGTGATTGCAACTACTATGATTGCAAGTATTGTGGTTATGAAGAGTGCAACCATTATATCTATGAGGATTGTGAGGATTATCTAATCGACTACATCTGCAACAAAGGCAAGTGGTGCTATCTTGGTCATAAATGTCCTATTGTTTTCCTATGCATTGTAGATGCTTTTGTAGAATTGCATCAGTAGGAATTGATGTGTATATGCTATGCTATGTCCTATTATGTGGTAGGGTTTTCCTGTAGATGAACCACCGTTGGTAGATGTGCTTAGCCATGCTATGATGAACGAGGACTGGGTTACATCACTGATGTTGATTCTAAATGTGTTGGTTTGCGAAAACTAAAACAACTTAATCAATGAATCTCCTGGGTGTGATGGGATTGATAATTTTTGGTGGTATCATTGCGGAAAGGCACCCATGACACTGAGAAATGATTGGTTTCTTTGTTTGGAAGCTTTCGCGTGCAACCATGTGCCAATAATGGAATGGGCGGTTGGCTGAACTCAGTAGGTTGTGGTAACTCGAACCCGCGTATCCAGAGATGTAGATAGTGTAGGTTGGACCGGTGCGCGTCGGGATTGGGGAGCTACTTCCCGAACGGTTCCTTCTTGGACTTCTCCCTATCATCACCCAATATGAGAGTGGTGGTATGAGCTGGGCTGGCCAAGTCACATGGGTAAAGTGTACTAACCCCTGCAGGGTGTATAAACTAAGTGCTTAGCGGTGTCCCCGGTTATGGACAATTTGAGCGACCTGATACTGATGCTATAATATTTCTCACTCATCCTTATTTCTTAATTACTTAAAACTTGTTGGGTGAACATAATTGGGTAGGAGCACCTGGGAGTGAACCAGAGTGTCCTATTTATCGTATTGGAAAACTACTTTGTTACAAATGTTAGGATAAAACTGTTGCTTTATGCAAATGAGCATGAACTCCACTTGGCCAAATAAGCATGTAGTTGATAGATCTGTTGTTAACCACTTTAGCCTACTTGCCATACATTCAATGTATTGACCATTCGTGGCTGCAACGTTTCATGTTGCAGGTTATATCGTATCTGAGTGATCGTTCATAGGTCGCGAGACTCCACTCAACAATTGTTCGCCTATGGCACATTTGAAGGATGGAGATCTACCTTGTATCCGTTTTCCGTTGTGTACTTGAATAAATAATGTAAATTCTGGATCATATTCGTTGTATTTATGATACACAGTTATATTTGATATCATTTTGTACTGTATGTGCCAGTGAACCGATCCAGGGATTGGCACTATACACATGAACTCAGCCTTATCAGGCAAGGGTGTTACACCCCCGGATATTCCGGGTTCCCCGGGCCAAAAAAATGGCTAAGAACTTGGCGGCGCGAGCCTCAATATAGGGGCGGATATTTGGGGCGGATAATCTGCCCCCGAAGGGCCAGAAAATCCGCCCCCATTACTGGGAGCCACGCCTCAAAGTCCTTAGCCGTTTTCCAAAAATTGGGCCGGATAATCTGCCCCCATGGCCAGATAATCCGCCCCCCTGAAAACTGGCAGGAACAGCAAAACTGAAACCATCATAACTTTTTCATTCGGACTCTGATTTTGATGATCTTGGGATCATTTTGAATATAGTAACGAGATCTACAAGATCATGCAGGGAACCATCATAGTCCAGCAAGGGAGGATAGAACCAAATGATGAAAGGTTTAACCTATCTATAAAAGACAAACCGGTAAAACCTCCAATATCAACAACATAGTAGAGAATGCATATGAACTCCGTTTTCGATGAACTTAAGCTTTTCATAGATATTGACACTATCTAAAACCTCTCATGGATAAGAACCAAATAAGAACCAAGAAATATGATGCCAAGTATGCAAAGGTTTGAGCTCTCACCGAGGGATATGATCAAGTTACTCACTTGAGAGCCCCTCTTGATAGTACGGTTATCTATCCTATAAACCGGTCTCTCCAACTAACACCACGAGACCAGTTAGAAAGAAACCCTATCAAAATCAAACCTTTTCCTTGTATATTCCACACCTCAGGATGGAGCACCTTTCTTGATTGCACTAGCTTGGTGAAGATGCTCCCCCATACTCCACTATGGAAGAGCCTCTCTTTTAGGCATATCTTCACATATCCATGATCACCATAAGGATGACACGATACACTTGAGATCATCATATGAAACCTTGATCAACACTTGATCTTCTTCACTTTATTCTTATTCCAACCTTGAAGCCACCATATGGTTCAAGCATTGTCTATGGACAAATCCTATAAGTAAAACTCAATGCAAACATAAGTCCATAAAACATTGTCATTAATTACCAAAACCACACATGGGGGCACACATGTTCTTTCAAACCTCCTCCTCTCCGGCTTATAAACCCTAGATCACCGGGGAAACCCAATTTCTCCACCATAACCCACTCCGGCTTAGGCGCAGCCCTGCGGGATCTTCCCTCTACTTCCGACACCATGCCATCGTGCTGCTGGAATCACGAGGAGAGAGCTACAACCTCCGCTGCCTGTTGGAACAAGGAAAAGGAAGGTCTTCATCGAGTACCGTATGTGTGACCGACTGCGGAAGCACTGTCGAAATGCTCTCGTTAACCTCTTTGGATCTTGAGATCGGCAAGTGAACGACTACATCACCCACGAGAATCTGCTCTCGTTAACCTCTTTGGATCTTTGAGGGTTAGTACTCTATCGACTTGTTGCTACAATCTAGTAGATAGATCTTGGTTTGTGTGTGTTCATGCGATAGAAATTTTTTGTTTGCCATGCTATGAACCCCTACATTCCTTTTTCTTCCATGGACTTTTTGAATTTAGGCATAAGTTCCTGGTTTATATGAAACATTCCATTTCATGGCTTAACATCTCAACGGGATTGTATTGCTCATCGTTGAAGAATCTTACCACAAAAAGATTTATGAACTATGGTAGTGTTAAGTTGCTAGTAGATCGTCCCGCAGATAAATCAATCATATCTTTTGAATATTTATTTAGCCCATTATAGAAGAATTGGATAATTAGATGTTCCTGAAATCTATGATTTGATACTTTCATTATCATTCCATAAAATCTATTCCATGCTAGATAAAAGTTTTCCTCAATTCCTTGAAGAAATTTTGTAAAATATGCGTTTGATCTACATGATTTTAGTAAAATAGCAATATTTATGCATAAACTCTCGGATGCAATCTTCCCAGCTTTTTATAGTGCGATACGGTAATGATTGTAACCAAGTAAAAACATTATCTTTTAAATACCAGAGAAAAAGTTTGAGGAGTACAAACTCTATTGGTAGATTTGCTGGTTTAAGAGTAGCACAAAGGTCATGGACCTTCGTCAAATGATCGTTGGGATCTTCATCTTATTTTCATGCGAAAGAATTTTTTCATCATATAGATTAGCTCGGGATATATTTCAAATTCCCGGATTTGAAGATCATGATAAAGAATAGGCATTTTTCTCAAGTGCATAGATGGATTCTCACAAAGGTTTCTCAAGCTCTTCGCCCCCTTGGTAATGGTCAAGTCTGCCATTAAAGGAATCAAATTGGTCACGTCTACAGTATGTGAGTTATAAAATATTTAAATAAATTTTAGGTGTCTCTCAGTTGGAATATGATCAATATATGGAGGTAAATAGGTTTTTCCTGAACGAGTGGTACATCTATCTTCAATGGAGATCATGGATGGTGCCAACACTTACAAATGTCAATAAAAACACTTAGCGCTTAGCTCCCTAGCAACTGCGCCAGAAAATAGCTTGATGGCCTGTAACTGCACTGGTTCGTCAAAGATCGTTTTCGTGGAAGTATTGATTCCAGTTTTTATATCGATCCTAATAAGGATCCTTGGTAAGTGTCTTTATGCGGTATTTCTATCGCACTCAAGGTGTCACATTGTCTTGAGTGAATTGACTGCAAGTGTTGAAGATGGAAAGGGGTGAGTGAATAATAGAGGAAACCTGAGTAAAGTAAAATGCAAGAAGTAAATAAGATAGAAGTAAAAGACGAGGAAAGTGTTTGGTGTTCCTATAGATGATAAGTTAGGTGTAGAGAAAAATGGTTCATGATAATAGTGAATATTCCAGGTGAATGAAATGAGATAAGTGATTGTGATACTTCATATTCATATGTGAGTAGGCAAGCAACCCGTATACTGACTAGCAGTCTTGATGGAAAATTCTTCCTAGTCCCAATGATCCATCTGTCTGTTATCACATAAATGGCCACGACATTAATTACGGTATTTCGACCATATCAAGACTTTAATCTTGCTGGTTCCTTGTTTTTCCTCGAGTAGTACTATCTCCTCATTGATATCGGCCGTATCACTTGGGGGTCGCCGATTCGCTAGTAAACAAGTTCATACCTATGAGATCTCTAGATCATGTTATTCGGGCTCTTAAATTAGACAACAAGCATTATGCAAACATAGATATTCATTATCATAGAATAATAATCACGACAACAGTCACAAATGGATGGAAATAAAGGAGGCGCATCACATCTCACCATTCCCCTACATCTCCCATGCCTATGGGGATTTACTTAGACATGAGAGGAACACAGATAAAAGGCATAATAATATTGCAAATAGAGTCATCTTAACTTTACCGTAGCAAGCCACGATACTATTTGAGGATCAAATACAAATCGAGGTAGATCAAAGTATCAAACCCTAATCTTACAAGTGCCAATCTCTCCCCCTCTTAGTACAAGTAGGGATGATGGTGGAGTGAATGGTTTAGAGGCTGGAGATCGTCGAAGAATGAGGCGATGTTCTTCTCCTTCAGATCTGATCTCCCCACTTATGGATTTGTTTGCGGCGGTTGTGTTGTGTTTTTTTCTATCTCCCTTCACGAAAGTTGCTTGTGTTGATATAACGGAGACGGAGGAGGGTCATACAGACAAACGGTATGGGCGCGTCCCGACCGTACCAGTGGTCGTTATGGACCCTAGGAGCCTCTAATGAAAGGGCCTTCAATTGGGGATTTGTTTCTTCAAATGTAGTTAGCCTATAAATGCTCTCAGATCTTTCAAAAGTGTTCATTACCTGAAACCATAACAAGAAACCAAGGTTTCTCTAATTTGTGATGTTATCATTAGTTAAAAGGTGATATCCAACGAAACCCGGCAAAAACCAAAGGAAAATCATCGATAAAAAGTGTTAAATTTGGAGATATCATGAATGCTAATCAAACACATAATGAAGTTTGATTAATTTTATGTATTTTTTCTGAACAGTTTTATGTCTATTATACCTAATGAGAGAGTAGTCAAGTGAACCCATGAACCTCGGTCCATTTTTTATTATAAGAAACCATTTTCATTACTTTTATTTCCTTTAATATTTTCTTCACTAATTAAATCGTAAAATACAAAAACACTTATACTATTTACAAACACAAACAAAAACCAAAAAAGAATTTTACTTTATTGTTTTTACTTTCCTTGACTAGTCATAGATTGTTTAATTTTATTTACTTATAGTTTTATTTAAGTTTTAATAATATGAAACCTTGTTCTTGATAACCACACGGTAGAATTGGGAATAAAAGGAAAATACTTTGTTTTGTAGGTTGGTTGAAGAAGAAAAGAGAAGAAGTTCCCCCGAGAGTTCTATATAAACCCTTGAGTCATCTGTGTGGGATAAAGACATTTTCTACACCACTATGCACTTGGAGCCCCAAAGAGTTGGTACACACAAAATTGTTGCCATCAAGAACATTTTTCTTACTCCGTTGTGGGGGAATTGTTGAAACTACATCACAGTTGCATCATCACCAAACTTGGAGCACACCTCAACAACCACTGCAATTTGTTAGAACATTTTCTGGCATAGTTGCAAGAACAATTCACAGTGGGTGGAATAATACCCAAAACCATTATCTGAACATTTTCTGGCATCTTCACCCAACTTGGGCAAACACCTAAGCTTGGAGGTTGATCCATTGTGAGATTTTGTTTTCTTTTATATTTACAAAGCACTTCCTTTTTCTTCTTTTTGTCTTTTATTTGTTATTTTGTTTGTTTACTTTACGTCTTGTTTGTCCTTTATACTATACACAAAAATCCATAAAAGTTAGTTTAACTTCACTTTTCTTCAAATCATGGGAGAGTTAAACAAAGAAAACCTTGGTAAAATTGAAGCAGGAACCCCTATCTTAAGTATTACCTCCACTTTTAGGAAAAAAATTGGGGAACATTGAAATATGCTTGGGTAAGAATAAGTAAAATACAGAGTGAGGATTGTGACCCATGAGAGAATAATTGATGCATATTTATTTTTATATGGATTAAAATCTGGTACAGAAATGCCTTAGATCTGGCCATAGGAGGTAGTTTTGTTTTATGATCACCAATAGGTTCCCATTTAGCAATTAAAAACATCTTTGAAACTCATGTTGGAAAAATGAGGGAATCAGAAGATATCACTACTCTACTTACATCTACAAGAAATATAATTGAAGATTGTACAAAAACACTACTTGATAGGAGGAATATGGATCATTTAGAACTCTTCTCAAAGTAAATTATACCAAAACTACAAGAAAATATGTCCTTTATAGTGCACAAACTAAATATTTGTGAGAAAGAATTAAAAGAGGATGATAAAAAACTTATAGGGACTGAAAAAGGATATTTTGTCTTAGTGATCTTCTTAAAGGAGCCGCTTCTTTCAATATGCCTAAAGTAGACCCTAGACATCATGTTCTTATGATTCCTAAAGATAAAGAAAAGGAAGAAAAATAATATGGATAGTAAAAGAAAACAAGGATAAAAAAGTAGAGGAAGTTAAAATGCTTAGTGAAGTAAATTAACCTCTATTGGATGTTGATAGATGTAGACTATGATGCCTTGTTCTTTCCCTTGAGCTTTTCTTTTCCATCAAACATGTTTTTGTTCTTGAACTTGTGGGGCTGAGAGTTCTTATTCTATATCAAGTTGGCACTAGGACCTCCCTCAACACCTCGAGCATGTGTGTATTTTTATCTCACCTTCTCTTTCACATCAAGAGTCCCAATGATATCCGTAACGGAAACCCTTTGTCTCTTATGTTTTACAGAAGTATAAAAATTCCTCCATGAGGGAGAAAGCTTGGCAATGATGCCTCCGATAAAAAGTTGTCCGGAAACACACAAGTGAAGTCTCAAGTTACTTAGAAAGTGACTGTATCTCGTGAGCCTGCTCAACTACGAAGGGGCCATCAACCGTCATGTAGTCTTAGAATTATTCCATGACATACAATTCACTGCTACCATTTGAGACCCCAGATTTGGCCTTAAATGCAGCCCACATGTCCTTGCTATTATCAAATGACATGTAAGATTCAATAATTTTGTTCCCAAGAACACTCAAGGGAGCCGCCTTAAAAAGGGTATCATTTTTCTGAAAACTTGGCTTCCTGTAAATAGGAGTGAGCTCTCTTTCAGGTTTGCCAAGAGTGGTTCTATAGTAGCTAATGGTTTGAAATTAGAGAACTGATCTCACATGCCACTTCTTATATTGCATACCCTTAAAAGATAGGTGGCCTCATAGCCGCGGGAAAGCCACTTGGAGTAAATTGCCTATAATGAGGTTTTCAGATTGTTGGAAATATGAGAAATTTACAATATGAATTAACCTATAAAAACAGTAAATAAAACACGACAAAAAATAAGAATACAAGTTGGAAAGATTGTAAATAGAAAGTATAAATAGATTGCCGCACATAACATATGACATATAATTTGCATTAGATAGAGCATGATCTGAACATGAGGGATGAATATAACATAGAATACATAAGAGGAAATGCTCGCGTTGATGTTAGTTTTCACGTTTTGTGGTGTTGTCAGCCATGTCATCAAAGATATGTTCGACTTCGGGGAAGTAGTCATCGTCCAGAAAGAAGTCGTCAGCATCCTATAATGAGTCTGTGATAAAATTAGTAGTCGCACGGCAGCGCTTCCTAAAATATTTATCCCTCTCCCGTACAGGATGGCAAGAGACCATGTTCTAAAGACCTACTGACTCGGCTTGTGGTGCACACCACAAGACGGGATAGAAAAGACTTGGCGACTACTCAGTGCTCTGAAACTATTGGCGCTATATGATTCAGTGTGGGTCTATGGAGAGAAACGATCTCTCTTATATAGGCACAGGAGGGAGAGTTGAACATGTGAACAGACAGCGCGGAGAGATGAGAAGTGGCCACTTAGTTCGTATACTGAGTTTGTTTAAAACTCTACTAGCAAAAAATGCTTTAGCTTCTGTACGTGCTAGTTCACTTTCCTGCGTAACAAAAGAGAGTCAACTCACACGCGAGACATAGGTGGATCATTGACTTGAATCATTCTTGCAACCCATGGCATGCGCGTCGTGATGAGGCGATGTGAGACGTGACGTAACACACGTCTACTACTCTGTTTTTCACATGCTTGTACAAGTGATGAAGTAGTCTCCCTTATAAGGGGGTCGAACTCCCACTCAACTAGCAATGTGAGACTAAATTTTTGTTTCACCTTTTACTATACATAAATGGGCCAAACGAGAATCTGGAATTTCAGGAATTATTGCTAAAGAATAAATGAGCTGTGTCATGTTTAGGTAAAATTTCAACAAGTGCTATGCACTGACTTTCTCGGTAGAATTCATGTTTAAGTACGAAGGTAATAGTCCGTATTCATACTACGCTCATGACAAAATTCATACTTTCTCGGTAGAATTCAAAATCTATGGGATTCTTCGTTGCATGTAAAATTGGTACTTGGTTCCCTCCTAACCATTGGTTAGGTTAACCTAACCTTAAAAAAGGCCCAATGGGCCAAATCGTTAACCCCTGAAATCTACATGGTACTTTAGGTACGATCCATATTTGCCAATGGTTCCCGTCACTCAGCTCAGGAAAAATAAAAATGGTTTCCCTAGTCCACCTCCCGAGCGTCGCCTCGTGCTTCCCGAGCGCCACGCGCCCACACCGCTCCGCCGCCTCCTGCCTCCCTGCCCACGCCGCTCCCTCCCACGCGGAGGCGGCTTAGGGTTCCTCCCGAGCGTCGCACCGCGCTGCCACCTCCTGCCTCCCTGCGCAGCTACGTCTCCACCTCCCGCCTTCCGAGCGCCGCCGCGTCAACGAGGCCAGCAGCGCCGCCTCCGACCGACTCGCCCGTCTCCTCGCCGCCCTCTCCTCCCCCGTCTCCTCCCCGTCAGAACACGCCGCCCGTCTCCTCTCCGTATCCGTGGACGTCATCGACGAGCGAGGTAGGCGCCTTTACCACCCATCGTGATCAAGATCTGTATACTTGTTCCTATCAAATGCACTGGAGTTTGCTCAAATAGTGCCAACTTCCTATCAAATCTTTGGTTAAAATTACCGAAATCTTGTCTGTAATTGTGAATGGGATGGGTGCTGATTATATGCCAGATGAGAGAAGTGACCCACGTTGTGGTAATAAAGAAACAGTTCCGATTTCCATGGCTATGAATGCAAACACTGCAAAATCTTAGGCAGTAGGGGTTTCAGATGAGTCCTGGTAAAAGTGTGTAGCTGTCAATATCCATTGATTGTATGTCAGATTAAATATCTTTTCCCAAAAAAATTGGTTAAATGCATCTATATGTAGTTTGTAGATGTCAATGGATATTGATTGTATGTCACATTAAACAAGTGTTCCACCTTGAGTAAAAAAGGATTTAGTTACAAACTACATGTTTTATTGGTACACAAAGGGCAATTAAGTTTCTCGCTCTGCTATGCAAAGCTTTCGACGTGCATAGAGCTGCAGGGGTTCCATCTGAGTCGTGATAACTGTGATACTTGCATCGATCTAATTAGAGATAGACTTAATTCACATGGTTATACTTGTACATGGTTATTGGCGGTTATAGGCGATTTGTAATGCTGTCAAGTTGTGTAATTTCTTGTCTATGTAATTTAGAAAGCAAGTAATCACTGTATATTCTGCCATGTTGTTGAGGTCACTCGGGAAGAGGTTATTTAAATCAGTGTATATTCTGCTACACTCCTATGTTAAAGAGCGTGCTTATATATAATTATATGATGTGCAGGTGTGCATTGAATTGGGGAATGGATGAAGGTGCAGCATTACTGTCAAGATACATGGGGGAAAGACGATCTGAAGATGTTGGAAGTTCAGAGATGAGAACAGAAGAGGAATATGGGGATCATGAAGATATTCAAGTCGAAGATGAGGAAGACGAAGACGAGGATTATGAGCTAGAAGAGGATATTGATGATGAGGAGGACATTCGTGAAGGGCCAGCTGCAGTTGCTCAAGGACGGAAGTTCAGATCTAAGTCTTGGCGAGAATTTGTGCCAATACGTGTTGATGGGCAAGTTACATCAGGAGAGTGCAAGCATTGCAGCGCGGTAATTAGTGCCAAGAAAGGGCATGGCACAAGTGGGTTGCGCAATCACTTGATCCGATGCAAAGCTAGGGTAGCCATGGTTGAAGCTCTAAATCAGATGAATGCAACCCTCATGACACCTGATGGAGTCAGCCACTTGTGGAAATGGGATCCTGATGTTGCAAGAACAGCGCTGGTGAGAATGGTGGTGCTTCATGAACTCCCATTATCAATTGTTGAATATGAGGGCTTTCGGAAATTTGTCTTTAGTTTGAATCCAAACTTTCACATGATATCAAGAAGGACTTTGAAGAATGATATCATTAAAGCATTTGACGAGCACAAAAAAGATTTGAAGGAGCTACTTGGTGCTTCCAAGTCTAGGATATCATTGACCATGGATATGTGGACTTCAAATCAGACAATTGGGTACATGGTAATTACCTCACACTACATTAATGACTGCTGGAAGTTAGAGAGAGGAATAATCAAATTCAATGCCTTGGAAACACCCCATACAGGAAGAGCTATGTTCAATATGGTTCTGAAGTGCATTTGTGATCTGAACTTTGAGGACAAGCTATTTGCAATAACATTAGATAATGCTTCTAACAATGGCAGAATGGTACGAATGTTGAAGGAAAATTTGGTTGCCAAGAATATGTTACTTGGGGAGGGAAAACTCTTGCATCAAAGGTGTGTAGGCCATAGCCTAAATTTGGTATGCCAAGTAGGGATTGACTATTTGGATCCTATATTGACAAATATTCGTCAGACAGCCAAGTTCATAAGAGTTACTGCCAATCGGAAAGAAACATTTGCGAACATCGTTACACAGAAAGGCATTTCTTGTGAGAAGGGCCTTTGTCTTGATGTTCCCACAAGATGGAACTCAACCTTCACAATGATAAAAGTAGCATTGAGGTATAGAAGAGCTTTCGATGAATTGGAAAGGCAAGATCCCTTATATTCATATGCACCTTCTGCCCAAGAATGGGAAGAGGCAAAAGCACTCTGCAAGTTGCTTGTATACAGTATTATGCTCTTCATTATACAATATTATGCTCTTGTATCTCTCGAGATAAATTATTTTGTGTTAGACAATATTTCTTGTGACCCAATTAGGGCACCAACCGACTTCACCTTGTACTATATAAACCCTGTACCTCTTTGTTATTCAATCGAGCATTGCATTATCTAATTCTACATGGTATTAGACTAGTTCCGTTCCTAGGTCATGGGTCCTCCACCCATCCCGTCCCCGCCTCCTCCTGGCTACTTCGAGGCCAAGGCTGCCAGCGCTCGCTTGTCTGCCCACGCTGCCAACAAAACCCCTTCCTCCTCCATCCAATTATCTACCTACCAAAACCCTAGATCAATAGCCCCTCCGATCTCTATCACAGATACAATTTCTGATGTGTCCAATGTTATTCCTATTGTTTTAGATATTGCTGCCCACAACTATTATCATTGGTGTCACCTCTTTGATATTCATCTAGGTCATTGCGATCTACGTTCCCACATCGCCACGCCTGCAATTCCTCGCCCTGATGATTCTCAATGGGTGAAAGATGATCTCGCGATCATACAATGGATCTACACGCGGGTCTCTACAGAAATTTTCAATCTTGTCTACCGTGAGGCCACCACCGCTGCTAATCTCTGGGCCACGCTTCGGCAGCTGTTCTAGTACAACGTCGACGCTCGCCTCACCACTCTCCATACCGAGTTTCGAAACACGGTCCAAGGCGACTCCTCCGTCAGCGTCTACTGTTAGTGTATCAAGGCCATCGCCGACGAACTGCGGGAGCTTGGTGATCCCATCGATGATCGCCAGCTCATCAACACTCTCCTCGCTGGGCTTGGTGAAAATTTCGAGAAGCAGGCATCGTTCATCCCCATGATGCGTCCTCGGCCTACTTTTGCCGAGGTGCGCTCTATCATGCAGTGGGCCGATTGTGCCCAAGCCAACAAGCAGGCGCGTCCCCGGGTCTTCGCCGCGGTACCATGCCAACCGGCCCCTGCCCCACCGGTCGCCCCTCCTCCATCAGCTGCAGCACCACCCCCTGGATGGAGCCTGAGCCCTAACTATCGCGGGAAGAACCCCATGTACTTCCCGCCTCGGCCTGGTCCACCGCCTTGGCCTGCCGCACCTCCACCAGCTCCTCCGCCTGGCGCCTCGATATCGACACTAGCCTTCGCAGCATGGCGCCCCCCTCACGATCCGTGGACGGGTCTCGTCCAGGCTTGGTCCATGCCCTGGGCAGCACCATCTCCGGCCGGCGCGCCACCTGCCTACTCCAGCGCTTGGCAACCGGGCATGCGACCTCACTCTGGCAACCCTGGCCTCCTCGGCGTTCGTCCATCGGCTCAGGTCTACTACGCCGCTCCAAGATCTTCCCCCTATGTTGTTGCTCTGCCGATTTAGTATGGAGCATCGACGCCGACGCCACTTTACCACGCTGATCCAGGGGCCTACCACCATCCGATGCAGTACCCCATGTATGCGGCAACGCCACCTGCGCCAGCACCTGCACCACCGACAGCACTGTCCCCCACCAATGCTCCGAGCTGGGATCAAGCTGCGTTCATCCAGGCCATGAATAACTTTGCTGCACAAGGTAATACAGGTCCTGCTTGGATCTTTGATTCTAGTGCATCTAGTCATATGTCCTCATCCAATAATATGTTGTCACAATGCACTCCATCTTATTTTCCCTCAATTATCCTTGGTGATGGTTCCTCCGCGTTGGTAATACACAACTCCCATCCACCACCAAACCACTACTCCTACGTGATGTCTTAGTTGTAACACCCTCAGAATCGGCCCTATGCAAGTTTTAGCGAAACCCGCCAAACCCACATAGAAACGATTCAAGGGTGCCCACCAGGCACTTTCGTGCGGGTGGAAAACGAAGTAATAACATTACACAACAGTCCTCGATGGGACCCACAGAACAGATATATACAACAGCGACTCAAAGAGTCAAGAATACAGATATAAAGAACAAAGATCCAAATCACCTTGAAAAGATGGAGCGTCCGACTACGGACAAGATGCAAATGGGGCTAAGAGCCCTGAAGAATAACCAATGGCGTCCATAACCCTGCCCAGGCCAAGCCGGAAGGGTAACCCTGCTAACGACGTAGATCCCAAAACCTGCTTAAACAAAAGGGGTGCCGACAAAGGGCAAAGGAAAAAGAGGAGCGTCAGTACTGAGGCCAGTACACGGCAAGGTTAGAATTCGGCGGTCCTCGCCTACATAGGTATGGTGGACTGAGCGGCAGCATGCACTAAACAACCTATAGAGACTCGATACAACTGACGGCTATCAGAGAGGGGTAAGAAAGACCTATTCGGAACCAACCGGATGCTACCATCAAGCAAACCCATCCTGGCGTTTCCCCCTCGAGACCAAACGAGGAAGTCAACCGAGGAACTCACACAGTTGGCAGTTTTATTTATTCAGTTATCGTTGCAGCAATTACTAGTCAGGTATAGATGGTTATCCTGATAAAATAAGCAGTGGGCACTTTTAGTTAACCATTCCGTTGTAGTTGCCACACTTACTAGTCAGATACAATTAGCATGAGATATCCCAAAACCCAGCAGTTGTTGGTACTTTTATTTAGCCATTCCGTTATAGTGAAGCTGATTACTAGTCATATCAGATACAAGTCAAGTTATAGCAGTAAACTTTAGTTATAGTTGTCTATGATCAAGCACTGTGCTCCAAGTCGTCCATAACCGCGGACACGGCTTCTCGAAAAGATTAAACCCTGCAGGGGTGCACCAAAGTATCCACAAGCACTTCGACCCTTTTTGCCAGATCAGTTAACATACACCCATCGGTATGTCGGCGGGGCCTAAGTCATGATGTTTCCAGACCCAAAGCAAGCACGGGGGGCCACCCCACTAAGTGAAGCTGAGTCATGATGTTTCCAGACCCGCAACGAAGTCGTCCGGTCTCCGAGACGGACTCAGGGTTTGGGTAGACGGCTGTGAACGACTGGGAACCCGAAAACTCGGGGTGTCGACACCGCGGAATCGTGTCCCGATCCTAAATAGTACAGTGTGCTATCCATCGCACAATCGTAAATAAAGCACTAAAACATGGCATAAGTACAGGATAGTAATAAAACCCCCAAACTAGTTTGTGGCCCCCAGTACAATACTTTGAAATCAGGTACTAATCAATGGGGGGCCCATATCTCCCCACCTGTGGTTAGCGCGCTCGATCTCGGAACAGGTGTCAAGAACTCGGGGTCCTACGGGACACAAGTGGACGGGCAACAACCAAATAACATCTATTGCCCACCTGTGCCTCTGCTTACCTACTTCAATTTTAGTTGTTAAACAGTAATTAAAGTGAACAATAAATAAAGCCAGGATCATCTCCAACATTAGACATGCGGCAAAACTCCAACAACTGAGGTACTTGACGACACGCAACAGCACTTGAGCAAATGACTACGACGCGCAGGTCCAACTATCTACCAAACAACAGGTAATAGGATGTGTCCAAGGCAATATAAGGCTGCAAGGGATATCACGGGTACGAAAACTAGAGCAGCGCATCGCAGATAGCAATAGATCAACAGGAGGGAAGTAAATACTATAAAAGTAAGATAGGTAGAAAGGGGGAGATGCTTGCCTGAAAACATTGCCCGAAGATTCAACCGAAGATCGGGTCGACACTCGCATCAACTCAACGGCCTTATACGCGAAGAAGCAAAACACTAGAATAAACACCGAATGCAATATTTAATACTACGGCAAAAGATCGGGCATGATGCATGTGTGATGCATGGCATGGCAGAGGTGCAATGCAATTAGGCCAGATTAAGCGGTACCGGGGTCCCGGCAATTAATTAAACGGTTCAAGTTATTTAACTACCCCGCAATTTAAATGTTGCACTATCAAGACAAAATATAGCACCGGTTCGCTACGCAAATTTAAATGAGGCCAATATAAGACTAGATTTGCCTGCATATGGGCCCCATATTTAATTATAAGGTGAATCGGCATAAGGCCCCCAACCCACATGACAAGTATGCATGCATGGCAATTTTATATGCACAAGTTTTATATATAGCATTTCTAAAATAGGGCTCGGGCAAAGGTTCACACATTGAGGGTCGGAGATCTTGGGTCCCGGGGGTTCGGGGTTCGGATCTGGGGTTCGGACTTCGGGGTCGTTCTCGGATAGCGGAGTAGATCTTGGCGTTTCGCGAAGAAGGACTTGGGTCGATGTCGGGGCGCATCGGAGTCTCCGTGGTCGATGTCGTTCTTGTCGTCGTTAAGACCTTGTCGGGTCCGCGGGTCGGGTCGGACTTGGCGTCCGGGGTGAAGTGCTTGTCGTTCCATGGCGATCTTGGCGGCTTTGGATCCGGAAAGGAGCACTCGACGTTCCGGGGAGAAGACCTTGGCGTCATATGTTGAGGTTGTCAGGTGTCGGTGCCGGACTCGGGTGTGGCGTCGATGGTCTTACGTGGCCCGATGGTTCCATGTAGGAGATTCCCGGGTACCGCGGCGGATTTCTCGGGGTTTCGATGAAGATCTTGGCGGGGGTTCCAGGGTTCGAGTTCGGCGAAAACGGCCTTTGGGTCTCGGTCGCCGGGATCGGTCTCGACGGAAGCTATCTTCGAATCAGGGGTCTTCGGATCGGGCTTCAGATCCGTGTGGCGATCTTGGCGTGCCGATCTTGGGGTCCATGAGGAAGAGCTTGGTGTTTCCCTTGGTCATCGGTTAGCAGCAGCATCAACCGACAACATCTGAACGTGCGGAACAGGACAGAGGCACATAGGACCCACACAACAGGTAGCAGGCAGATCAACTCGAACTGGCAGGAGCGTGGAGGATGGCGGGCCCGACGGCGCACGCGCTGGCGGCTGCGGCGACGGCTCCGGGGCGCGCAGGGGCGGCGGAGGTGGTCCGTGGCAGAGGTGACGCCGGCGACGAGGAGGCCCACGCAGCGGAGGGGAGGACGGCCGGAGAGGGTGGACGGGGAGGCGGGGTCCCGCGGCGGCGCGGCCGAGCTCGTGGGGAAGGGGACGGGCGGCGGCGGCGCCCTGGGGAAGAGCTCGATCTCGCCTGCGTCGGGGACGGGCTGAGCCAGAGGAGGTTGCGGGGCGGCGCCTGGAGGCGGGGACCGTGGCCGGCGACGATGGAGGTGCGGGGTCGGCGGGGCGCGGTCGATGGAGGGGGCCGCGGCGGCGGAAGGACCGGGCCGGGCGGCGAGCCTGGCGGTGGCGCGCGGAGGGGAACGGCGGCGAGGCGCTGCGCTGCGGGTGGAGGCCGGAGTGGGGACGGCGGCGAGGTGAGGGAGCGGCGCGTGGGCTCGGGGTGGAGCAGAGGGAGAGGAGGAAGGAGACGAGGCGAGGGGAAAGGGAGCATGGTCGGGAGAGAGGAGAAGGGAGGGAGAGGAGAGAGGGAGAGAGCGGGGCAGCCAGGGGGTGAGCAGGTGGTGGGGCCGGGTTCCAGGGAGTGGGGACAGGCGGTTTGCTGGGGTGAGTGTGTGGCGTGTAGAGTCAGGGGGGCTGCGGTTGAGAGGTAAAGTGAGAGAGGAGGTGGGGCCAGGGCTGATGTGGCGGGTTGGGGTTGGTTAGTGGGAAGGGAGGGGTGACGTGGCGGCCAGCGATTGGAGGGGGTGAGGTGGAGGTGGGGTGGGTAGACTAGGACTAGGTATAAAAGGATTTTTGGGTGGCTGATTTAGATATTTATCTGGGTAGTAGACTGCTGCCAGCTGGGCCTTTTGGCCTGGCCGGTGGCGGCCTTTCCCGGAACAAAACAGATTTAAAATATTTTATTATTGTTCTTGGTTTTAAATCAAAACATTTGTAAAAGGGTTTTAGATAAACAAAAGATCCGGACAGATCTAGGGTTTGGATTTGAACAAAGAGGAGAATATCTAGAGAACAAAATAGGCTTTTAGAAAATAGGTTTCGACAAACAAATGCATGATGACATGATGATGCTCAAATACAATGTGGCATGATGACATGAGCATGCGGTCATGATGATGCAGTGCACAAAAACAACGCGATTTTCTAGTAGTGGTTTTGCGGGATGCCACATTAGTTGTACCAGCCCTTATAAAAAATCTAATTTCCGTTCGTCGCCTCACCACTGATAATCTTGTCTCCATTGAATTTGACCCTTTGGCTTGTCTGTGAAGGATTTCCTCACCAAGGCGGAGATCGCACGCTTCAATAGCTCCGGTGACCTATACTCCATTCATGGCGCACCTGCTCCACCTCCTTCATCCATGCTCGCCATGGTGGATCTTTGGCATCAGCGTTTAGGTCATCCAAATAGTGCCACAATGTCATCTTTTCTTAGTGATTTTTCCATCCCATGTAATATGGATTCTCATAATCCATCGATGTGTGAGTCATGCCAACAGGGAAAACATGTTAGGTTACCCTTTAGCTCCTCCAGTTCCTCTAGTACTTTCCCTTTTGAGCTTCTACATTGTGATTTGTGGACATCTCCCACCTTAAGTATCTCTGGTTTTAAATATTATCTTGTCATATTGGATGATTTCACACACTTCATATGGACTTTCCCACTAAGAAACAAATCTGATGTGCACATAATTTTTCTCAATTTTCAACGCTATGTTGCAACTCATTTTTTTCTTCCCATCCGAT
The DNA here is from genome assembly GCA_916181665.1 of Avena sativa. Lineage (NCBI taxonomy): Eukaryota > Viridiplantae > Streptophyta > Magnoliopsida > Poales > Poaceae > Avena > Avena sativa. Next base: position 174,902,115 of record OV702284.1, on the reverse strand, counting down.
TTATACAATGTGATAATGGAAAAGAATTCAACAATAATGCCAATAGAACCTTTTTCCTACAACATGGCATCCTTCTCCGTTTTTCATGCCCCTATACATCCCAACAAAATGGCAAGGCTGAACGCTCTCTTCACACAATCAATGATATTATTCGCACACTACTTATCCAAGCATCCATGCCATCTACTTTTTGGGCCGAAGCCCTGTGCACAGCCACCTATCTTCTAAACATTCGCCCCTCTAGTGTCACTCCTAAAACAACACCCTTTTTCTCTCTTTTTCTTTCTAATCCTAATTACTCTGAACTTCGTGTTTTTGGCTATCTTTGCTTTCCCAATGTGTATGCTACTTCAGTTAACAAACTATCTCTAAGATCTGTCCCATGTGTATTCTTCGGATACTCTGATGAACATAAAGGTTATAGGTGTTTTGATCTTGTTTCTGGTCATGTGCATATTTCTCGCCATGTCACCTTTAATGAAAGTGTTTTTCCGTACTCCACTTGTTCACTCACTGACACCACACTTTCATACGCACCCAAATCATCCTCTCCCAACACCGCACTGCCTCTTTACCAACAAATCATTGCACAACAAGCCGTTGCCGTCGCACCTCCTGATCACGCTGTCGCGGCAGCAAATTCCCCATCTTTCTCTGCCGTGGCAACGCCCCCTCCTCCTGCCGTGGTCACACCAACCTCTGCCGCGGCAGCGCAACACCCCATTTTCTCTACCGCGGCAGCACCCCCTTCCCCTGTCGTGGTCACGCCCTCCTCTGCCGCGGCAGCCCACTCACCTCAATCCTCTGCCGCGGCAGACTCACGGCAGCACACACTCGCGTCCGCCTCCTTCGCTGCGCCGGACGCTTCACCCTTACCATCCACGATTGCTCCACCATCTCATGCCGTCTCTTTTCCTGCACCAACTAATAACCATCCCATGCGCACTCGTGCCAAATCGGGCTTTCGTTTACCTATAACAAAGCTAAACTTGCATGTCACCACTACTCTCTCCTATCTCTAAATCTTACAAATCTTCCCTCCTAGATCCTAACTGGGCCGCTTCCATGCGTGATGAGTATCATGCCCTTCTCGCCAACCACACCTGGCATCTAGTTCCCCGCCCTCCCAATGCCAACGTCGTCTCTGGTAAATGGGTCTTCCGACAAAAATTCCACTCTGATGGCAGTCTCTCTCGGTATAAAGCTCGTTGGGTCTATCGTGGTTTCTCTCAACAGCATGGTGTAGAATATGATGAAACTTTCTCTCCTGTAGTTAAACCCAGCACTATCCGTACTATCCTTAGCATTGTCGTCTCTTCCAAATGGCCAATTCACCAACTAGACGTTAAAATGCCTTCCTACACGGCTCCCTCACTGAAACTGTTTATTCTCAACAACCTTTAGGATTTGAAGACTCCACCTTTCCTAATCACGTTTGTCTTCTCCAAAAATCTCTCTATGGGCTCAAACAAGCTCCCCGTGCTTGGTTTCAGCGATTCTCTACCTTCATCCAAACAGTAGGTTTTTTCCCATCTCGTTCTGATTACTCTCTCTTCGTTTATCACTCTAACAATCAAGTAGCCTATCTCCTCCTTTATGTAGATGATATTGTTCTCACCGCTTCCTCTTCGGATTTTCTTCACCATGTCATCTCTCTTCTACAACAAGAATTCTCTATGACTGATCTTGGCCCTCTACATCATTTTCTAGGCATTGTCGTCACACGTGATCATACCGGTCTCTTTCTATCCCAACGTGAGTATTCCGTTGATCTTCTTAATAAAGCTGGTATGTTAGATTGTCAACCTTCTCGCACTCCTGTAGATACCACCTATAAACTCTCGTCCGATGGCGACAAATTTTCTGATCCCACTCTTTATCGTACTCTCACCGGCGCTCTTCAATATCTCACTCTCACCCGTCCTGAATTATCCTATGTTGTGCAACATGCATGTCTCTTCATGCATCATCCTCGTGTTCCCCACTATAATCATGTCAAACATATTCTTCGTTATGTCAAATGAACCATCGATCACAGTCTTCACATTAATTCATCAACACCTGCATCATTGATAGCATATTCGGATGCCGACTGGGCTGGTTGTCCAGACACTCGTCGATCCACTTCAGGATACTGTGTTTACCCTGGTAACAATCTTATTTCTTGGTCTTCCAAACGCCAGCTTACGGTCTCACGCTCGTCTGCTGAGGCAGAGTACCGGGTTGTTGCTCATGCAGTTGCTGAAACAGTCTGGTTACGCCAATTACTTGAGGAGCTTCATCGCCCTATTCATCATGCAACAGTGGTTTATTGCGATAATATTTCTGCAGTCTATATGTCAGGAAATCCAGTGCAGCATCGTCGTACCAAGCATATAAAGATTGACATTCATTTCGTTCGGGAAAAGGTTATTTTGGGCCAAGTAAGAGTTCTTCATGTTCCTACAACAGCGCAATTTGCTGACATCTTCACCAAGGGGCTTACTACTACACCATTTACTGATATTCGATCCAGTCTCAACGTTGTTGAACCCACCGCTGAGACTGCGGGGGATGTTAGACGATATTTCTTATGACCCAATTAGGGCACCAACCGGCTTCACCTTGTACTATATAAACCTTGTACCCCCTTTGTTATTCAATCGAGCATTGCATTATCTAATCGGGAAATCTATCTCTAGGTCAACCTGAGTTTAGCGTACGGCCAGGTCGGTCCGACAGAAAAATTTGAAATGTTTTTTTAGCTCAAACTGTTTATCTAAATTAGATTTCGTTTTCACCGTTAGACTAGTCATAACGAGATCTTCGAAACAAGATCTTATGTTGATATGTTTCGATGACTTTTTTTTTAGGATGTAACTTTTTGCTAGATGTAACTCTCTCTTCTAACTGGGATGTAACTTTTTTGCTCGATGATGTAACTTTTTCTGCTAATTCAGATGTAACTTTTTGCTTGAGATGTAATTTTTTTTGCTGGATGTAACTTTCTGATAACTTGGATATATTATTTTTGTAAATTGAATGTAACTTTGATCGGATGTAACTTTCACAAACTTACATCCTCTAAAAAAATAGTCGAAACATATCGACATGGGATCTAGTTTTGAAGATCTCATCGCGACAAGCCCAACGGTAAAAACAGATCTTCAATCGGACAAAAGGTTTGAGTTAGAAAACATTTTAAATTTTTGGATTTCGTAATTATATACATGGGATAAAGTGCATGCAGTAAGGCTGACTAGTGTATCTGTAACACCCTTAGAATCGGCCCTATGCAGGTTTTAGCGAAACCCGCGAAACCTGCATAGAAACGATTCAAAGGTGCCCACCAGGCACTTTCGTGCGGGTGGAAAACGAAATAATAACATTACACAACAGTCCTCGATGGGACCCACAGAACAGATATATATAACAGCGACTCAATGAGTCAAGAATACAGATATACAATTTAAAGATCCAAATCACCTTGAAAACAATACGGCGTCCGAGTACGGACAAGATGCAAATGGGGCTAAGAGCCCTGAAGAGTAACCAATGGCGTCCATAACCCTGCCCAGGCCAAGCCGGAAGGGTAACCCTGCTAACGACGTCGATCTCAAAGCCTGCTTAACAAAAGGGGTGCCGACAAAGGGCAAAGGAAAAAGAGAGAGCGGTCAGTACTGAGGCCAGTACACGGCGAGGCTAGAATTCGGCGGTCCTCGCCTACATAGGTATGGTGGACTGAAGCGGCAGCGGCAGCATGCACTAAACAACCTATAGAGACTCGATATAACTGTCGGCTATCATAGAGGGGTAAGAAAGACCTATTCGGAACCAACCTGATACTACCACCAAACATACCCATCCTGGTATTTCCCCCTCGAGACCAAACGAGGAAGTCAACCGAGGAACCCACACAGTTGGCAGTTTTATTTATTCAGTTATCGTTGCAGCAATTACTAGTCAAGTAAAGATAGTCATCCTGATAAAATAAGCAGTGGGCAGTTTTATTTAACCATTCCGTTGTAGTTGCGACACTTACTAGTCAAATACAATTAGCATGAGATATCCCAAAACCCAGCAGTTGTTGGTACTTTTATTTAGCCATTCCGTTATAGTTGCAATACTTACTAGTCAGGTACAATGGTAGCAAGCGACAACCCAATCAAGCAATTGTTGGCAGTTTTATTTAGCCATTCCATTATAGTGAAGTTGATTACTAGTCATTATAAAGTCAAATTTATAGCACTACTTTAGTTATAGTTGTCTATGATCGAGATACTGTGCTCCAAGTCGTCCATAACCGCGGACACGGCTTTCAGAAAGTTTTACCCTGCAGGGGTGCACAAATAGCAACACACACTCGATCAACCTCGGAAAAACCAAATCAAAACCCAACGAGGCTTTCACGACAAAGCAATCACAAGATTCAGAAATATTTCAGGGGGCCACCCCATTGAGTACACCCACAACGAAGTTAGCTGACTCCGAGACAGACTCAAGGTTTGCGTCAATGGCTGTAAACGACTGGGAACCCGAAAATGTGACTGGGCTTGTCGATACCGCGAAAACACTCTGCTTCCCTAAACAGTACAGGTGCAGTACCTCGCACAATTTAAATAAAGCAGTAAAGCATGGCATAAGTACAGGATAGTAAATAAAACCTCAAACTAGTTTGTGGCCCCAAGAAATAAGAATGAATCAAGCTCTGGCTCAGGGGGGTCCCATAATCCTCCCGGATGTGGATAGCGCGAATATTCAAGGAACAGGTATCAAGTACTCGGGGTCCTACGGGACACAAGTGGACGGTTAACAACCAAATAACATCTATTGCCCACCTGTGCCTCTGCATTTACCTACTTCAATTTTAGTTGTTAAACAGTAATTAAAGTCTTGATCATCTCCAACAATAAACACACGGCAATACTCCAACAACTGTGGTACTTGACGACACGCAACAGCACTTGAGCAAGCGACTACGACGCGCAGGTCCAACTATCTACCAAACAACAGGTAATAGGATGTGTCCAAGGCAATAGAAGGCTGCAAGGGATATCACGGGTACGAAAACTAGAGCAACGCAACACAGATAGCAATAGATCAACAGGAGGGAATAAATACTATAAAAGTAAGATAGGTAGAAAGGGGGAGATGCTCGCCTGAAACATTGCCGAAGGTTCATCCGAAGATCGGATCGATACTCGCATCAACTCATCGGTCTTATCCGCGAAGAAGCAAAACACTAGAATAAACACCGGATGCACTATTTAATACTACGGCAGAAGATCGGGCATGATGCATGTATGATGTATGACATGGCAAGGATGCGATGCAATTAGGCCACATTAAGCGGAACCAGGGTCCCGACAATTAATTAATATGTTCAAGTTGTTTAGATAACCCGCAATTTAAATGTTGTATTAACAAGGCAAAATTATATCATCGGTTCGCTACACAAATTTAAATGGGACCAATATACGACTAGATTTGCCCGCATATGGATCCCATATTTAATTATAAGGTGAATCGGCATAAGGCCCCCAAACCACACAAATATGCATGCGAGAAGAACCATTAATATGCAACAAGTTTTATATATAGCATTTATAAAATAGGGGCTCGGGAAAAGGTTCACACATCTGGGTTCGGAAGATCTTGGTTCCGGGGGTTCGGGGTTCGACAGGGTTCGTCGGGGATCGGTGCGGATCAGGGCTACTGGGTCCGAGATGAAGACCTTGGCGTTCGGCGTCCTTCGGTTTCACGTCGACGTGCTTGACCTCCAAGATGGAGAACTCGGCGTTCCGGGGAGAAGACCTTGGCGTGTCGAGGGCTCGGCCTTCGGGTCCATGTCGGTGCACTCGGTGTTCCGGGTTGGAGATCATGGTGTTCCATGATGAAGTGCTTGTTGTTCCGATGACGATCTTGGCGGTCTTCGGATCCGGGTCTTGGCGTCCATGTAGAAGTGCTTGGTGCTCCGTGACGGAGTTCTCGAAGTACGACCACCGGATTCCGAGTGGGAGAACTCGGGGTGTCGTGACGAAGATCTTGTTATAGTTCCACGTCGTCACATCAGTGCATCCATCACCACCGTCTCTTCACATATCCCATACCACAACCACCCAACAACACTGCTAGCACCTGAGGTACCACGCTGCCAAGGCGTGCAGGGCTCGGGCGCCGTCGGTCCAAGAGGAAGGAAACTGGCAGCCAGTAGCGCTCAAGGCCGAAGAGGAGATGGCGTCCACGAGGGCGCGCGCTGGGGAAGGTTGAGCCAGAAGGACGGGCTCGCCGAGGACGCTGGAGAGGGGGCTCGAGCAGCGGCTCGCCGGAGGGGCGCGGGTCGACGATGCCTGGGCGCGGAGAGCGGGCCTCCCTGCCGGCGGCGGGGCGGTCGAACAGAGGCAGGCCACGCTGGCGGCAGTCCCTGGCGACGGAGGCGACGCGGCTGGAACGAGCATAGAGGCGGGGATGGGAAACAGGGCAGGTACGGGGAGAGGCGGCAGAGGCCCAGAGGAAGAGCTCCGGCGGCCGGCAGCTGGGGAAGGGAAAGGCTCCGGTGGCGGCCCTACCGGGCACAGGCGGCGGCGGTCGGACGCAGGCGAGGACGAGCGAGGCCAGCGCGGCGAAGGACGGTGGAGAGGGAGGGGTCGCCGCGGCGACGGAGAGGAGGCGCTCGACGGGCTTGCAGGCGAGGAGGAAGGCGCGTAGGGGCGGAGGTGGCTCGACGGGGAGGAAGGTGGCACTGCCGGGAGGAGAGGAGGGCGGCGATGCTACTGGCCAGCACGGAGGACGGGCGCTGCAGGGGTCGCGAGCGGGTTGGGGAGACGTGCGGGGACGAGGGAGGAGAGACGGGGAGGACGCGCCGGCGGCGGGGCACGCGGCCGCGGGCGGAGGTCGAGGCGAGGCAGCTTGTAGAGGGTGGGGCGACGCGGTGGGGGAGGTCGGAGCCGCGAGGAAGGGGATGCAGGGGTTGGTGGGGAGCGAAGGAAGACGATGGGAAGGTAGGGGAGAGAGGGAGCGGGGTCGGGGTGGGGCCCAGGGAGCGGGGCGGTGCGTGCGTCTGCGTGTGTGGCGTGTGTGCGGGTTGGTGGGGGTGGGACCGGGTCCTGGTGTGGTGGAAGAGAGGGTGACGGCTGGCGGGGTGATGTGGCAGGCTGGGAGTGGGCGGAGTTGGGGAAGTGACGAGGTGGCGGACATCGATTGGGTGGGGTGAGGTGGCTGAAGGGTGGGTAGAATAGGACTGGGTAGTTTTAGGATTAGGTATTTTGACTAGGGTTTTCTTTTGGGCCGGGTAGTAGGGGGTCTGACCGGTTGGGCTTTTGGCTTGACCGGTTGGACGGCCTCCCCGACAAAAATAGTTTTTATTATTTTTCAATTGTAAAAGATTTATAAATAGTTTTTAGTCAAAACAAAGATCCCGACAAACCGACTTGATACTTTGAAATAAGAAGGGCTAGTGGAAAACAAAATAGGCTTTTCGGAAATAGTTTTAGACAGACATATGCATGATGATATGACGATGCTCAAATGCAATGTGGCATGATGACATGAGCATGCAGTCATGATGATGCAATGCACAAAAACAACGCGATTTTCTAGTAGTGGTTTTAGCGGGATGCCACAATTCGACACCACTAACAATGGATCTCGCCCTCGAGATCCACCTCATGGTACAGGGAAGAAGGCCGACGATCTGATCCTTCGCACTTCGTGTAGATCCTCGCGACACCACTAACAATGGTTCTTGTTCCGTCTTGAAATCGGCGACACCACCAACAAGATGTCGTTGATCCTGTTCGTCAAGAGAACACTCCGGAAAACAACAGACGAAGTTACAGGTAAGGCCACCTCTAACTTCTATGGAAGGAGTAAGAATTGCATCGATCCACCATTCAATATACAAAAGCAAATGATAAGAGTAGTGGTATGGTCGCGACTCCATCCCGCACTCAAAGCATTACTCTGTACACGAACAGAAGGATTATGCAACCAACCCTTAGAATTTAGACTGAAGATCTCGACAAACAAGGTTCAGAAACAAAGGGGTGATGCAGACTCTGCATCGGATCTAGCGTAGATGATGTCGTCGCGTCGGAAACACCGGAAGGCACGAGAAGGAACAAAGAGAAGTCCACCAGACGAAGGGTTCCTCGGATAGCATGAAGACCAGATGTAGCAACACCGTCACCAAAGGAGGAAGCGAAACCCTGAAGGTACGATGGAACCCAACCACGAGAAATCCTGGACTCGAAGAGAGAGAAGAGAGCGGATTCAAAACACGCAGAGGTGAGAGGAGAGCAGCAGAGGGGTAAGGAGTAAAATCAGACCTAATCAGAACTATCCAACCGATTTTGCAAAAATAGTTTTGACACTCTACTTCGGCCGTTAGCTAGGTTATCCTACAGGCTGGACTTGTGGGGTATCGCAACTACTGAGCTCTGATACCACTCTGTAACACCCTCAGAATCGGCCCTATGCAAGTTTTAGCGAAACCCGCCAAACCCGCATAGAAACGATTCAAAGGTGCCCACCAGGCACTTTCGTGTGGGTGGAAAACGAAGTAATAACATTACACAACAGTCCTCGATGGGACCCACAGAACAGATATATATAACAGCGACTCAATGAGTCAAGAATACAGATATACAATTTAAAGATCCAAATCACCTTGAAAACAATACGGCGTCCGAGTACGGACAAGATGCAAATGGGGCTAAGATCCCTGAAGAGTAACCAATGGCGTCCATAACCCTGCCCAGGCCAAGCCGGAAGGGTAACCCTGCTAACGACGTCGATCTCAAAACCTGCTTAACAAAAGGGGTGCCGACAAAGGGCAAAGGAAAAAGAGAGAGCGGTCAGTACTGAGGCCAGTACACGGCGAGGCTAGAATTCGGCGGTCCTCGCCTACATAGGTATGGTGGACTGAAGCGGCAGCGGCAGCATGCACTAAACAACCTATAGAGACTCGATATAACTGTCGTCTATCATAGAGGGGTAAGAAAGACCTATTCGGAACCAACCTGATACTACCACCAAACATACCCATCCTGGTATTTCCCCCTCGAGACCAAACGAGGAAGTCAACCGAGGAACCCACACAGTTGGCAGTTTTATTTATTCAGTTATCGTTGCAGCAATTACTAGTCAAGTAAAGATAGTCATCCTGATAAAATAAGCAGTGGACAGTTTTATTTAACCATTCCGTTGTAGTTGCGACACTTACTAGTCAAATACAATTAGCATGAGATATCCCAAAACCCAGCAGTTGTTGGTACTTTTATTTAGCCATTACGTTATAGTTGCAATACTTACTAGTCAGGTACAATGGTAGCAAGCGACAACCCAATCAAGCAATTGTTGGCAGTTTTATTTAGCCATTCCATTATAGTGAAGCTGATTACTAGTCATTATAAAGTCAAATTTATAGCACTACTTTAGTTATAGTTGTCTATGATCGAGATACTGTGCTCCAAGTCGTCCATAACCGCGGACACGGCTTTCAGAAAGTTTTACCCTGCAGGGGTGCACAAATAGCAACACACACTCGATCAACCTCGGAAAAACCAAATCAAAACCCAATGAGGCTTTCACGACAAAGCAATCACAAGATTCAGAAATATTTCAGGGGGCCACCCCATTGAGTACACCCGCAACGAAGTTAGCTGACTCCGAGACGGACTCAAGGTTTGGGTCAATGGCTGTAAACGACTAGGAACCCGAAAATGTGACTGGGCTTGTCGATACCTCGAAAACACTCCGCTTCCCTAAACAGTACAGGTGCAGTACCTCGCACAATTTAAATAAAGCAGTAAAGCATGGCATAAGTACAGGATAGTAAATAAAACCTCAAACTAGTTTGTGGCCCCAAGAAATATGAATGAATCAAGCTCTGGCTCAGGGGGGTCCCATAATCCTCCCGGATGTGGATAGCGTGAATATTCAAGGAACAGGTATCAAGTACTCGGGGTCCTACGGGACACAAGTGGACGGTTAACAACCAAATAACATCTATTGCCCACCTGTGCCTCTGCATTTACCTACTTCAATTTTAGTTGTTAAACAGTAATTAAAGTCTTGATCATCTCCAACAATAAACACACGGCAATACTCCAACAACTGTGGTACTTGACGACACGCAACAGCACTTGAGCAAGCGACTACGACGCGCAGGTCCAACTATCTACCAAACAACAGGTAATAGGATGTGTCCAAGGCAATAGAAGGCTGCAAGGGATATCACGGGTACGAAAACTAGAGCAACGCAACACAGATAGCAATAGATCAACAGGAGGGAATAAATACTATAAAAGTAAGATAGGTAGAAAGGGGGAGATGCTCGCCTGAAACATTGCCGAAGGTTCATCCGAAGATCGGATCGATACTCGCATCAACTCATCGGTCTTATCCGCGAAGAAGCAAAACACTAGAATAAACACCGGATGCACTATTTAATACTACGGCAGAAGATCGGGCATGATGCATGTATGATGTATGACATGGCAAGGATGCGATGCAATTAGGCCACATTAAGCGGAACCAGGGTCCCGACAATTAATTAATATGTTCAAGTTGTTTAGATAACCCGCAATTTAAATGTTGTATTAACAAGGCAAAATTATATCATCGGTTCGCTACACAAATTTAAATGGGACCAATATACGACTAGATTTGCCCGCATATGGATCCCATATTTAATTATAAGGTGAATCGGCATAAGGCCCCCAAACCACACAAATATGCATGCGAGAAGAACCATTAATATGCAACAAGTTTTATATATAGCATTTATAAAATAGGGGCTCGGGAAAAGGTTCACACATCTGGGTTCGGAAGATCTTGGTTCCGGGGGTTCGGGGTTCGACAGGGTTCGTCGGGGATCGGTGCGGATCAGGGCTACTGGGTCCGAGATGAAGACCTTGGCGTTCGGCGTCCTTCGGTTTCACGTCGACGTGCTTGACCTCCAAGATGGAGAACTCGGCGTTCCGGGGAGAAGACCTTGGCGTGTCGAGGGCTCGGCCTTCGGGTCCATGTCGGTGCACTCGGTGTTCCGGGTTGGAGATCATGGTGTTCCATGATGAAGTGCTTGTTGTTCCGATGACGATCTTGGCGGTCTTCGGATCCGGGTCTTGGCGTCCATGTAGAAGTGCTTGGTGCTCCGTGACGGAGTTCTCGAAGTACGACCACCGGATTCCGAGTGGGAGAACTCGGGGTGTCGTGACGAAGATCTTGTTATAGTTCCACGTCGTCACATCAGTGCATCCATCACCACCGTCTCTTCACATATCCCATACCACAACCACCCAACAACACTGCTAGCACCTGAGGTACCACGCTGCCAAGGCGTGCAGGGCTCGGGCGCCGTCGGTCCAGGAGGAAGGAAACTGGCAGCCAGTAGCGCTCAAGGCCGAAGAGGAGATGGCGTCCACGAGGGCGCGCGCTGGGGAAGGTTGAGCCGGAAGGACGGGCTCGCCGAGGACGCTGGAGAGGGGGCTCGAGCAGCGGCTCGCCGGAGGGGCGCGGGTCGACGATGCCTGGGCGCGGAGAGCGGGCCTCCCTGCCGGCGGCGGGGCGGTCGAACAGAGGCAGGCCACGCTGGCGGCAGTCCCTGGCGACGGAGGCGACGTGGCTGGAACGAGCATAGAGGCGGGGATGGGAAACAGGGCAGGTACGGGGAGAGGCGGCAGAGGCCCAGAGGAAGAGCTCCGGCGGCCGGCAGCTGGGGAAGGGAAAGGCTCCGGTGGCGGCCCTACCGGGCACAGGCGGCGGCGGTCGGACGCAGGCGAGGACGAGCGAGGCCAGCGCGGCGAAGGACGGTGGAGAGGGAGGGGTCGCCGCGGCGACGGAGAGGAGGCGCTCGACGGGCTTGCAGGCGAGGAGGAAGGCGCGTAGGGGCGGAGGTGGCTCGACGGGGAGGAAGGTGGCACTGCCGGGAGGAGAGGAGGGCGGCGATGCTACTGGCCAGCACGGAGGACGGGCGCTGCAGGGGTCGCAAGCGGGTTGGGGAGACGTGCGGGGACGAGGGAGGAGAGACGGGGAGGACGCGCCGGCGGCGGGGCACGCGGCCGCGGGCGGAGGTCGAGGCGAGGCAGCTTGTAGAGGGTGGGGCGACGCGGTGGGGGAGGTCGGAGCCGCGAGGAAGGGGATGCAGGGGTTGGTGGGGAGCGAAGGAAGACGATGGGAAGGTAGGGGAGAGAGGGAGCGGGGTCGGGGTGGGGCCCAGGGAGCGGGGCGGTGCGTGCGTCTGCGTGTGTGGCGTGTGTGCGGGTTGGTGGGGGTGGGACCGGGTCCTGGTGTGGTGGAAGAGAGGGTGACGGCTGGCGGGGTGATGTGGCAGGCTGGGAGTGGGCGGAGTTGGGGAAGTGACGAGGTGGCGGACATCGATTGGGTGGGGTGAGGTGGCTGAAGGGTGGGTAGAATAGGACTGGGTAGTTTTAGGATTAGGTATTTTGACTAGGGTTTTCTTTTGGGCCGAGTAGTAGGGGGTCTGACCGGTTGGGCTTTTGGCTTGACCGGTTGGACGGCCTCCCCGACAAAAATAGTTTTTATTATTTTTCAATTGTAAAAGATTTATAAATAGTTTTTAGTCAAAACAAAGATCCCGACAAACCGACTTGATACTTTGAAATAAGAAGGGCTAGTGGAAAACAAAATAGGCTTTTCGGAAATAGTTTTAGACAGACATATGCATGATGATATGACGATGCTCAAATGCAATGTGGCATGATGACATGAGCATGCAGTCATGATGATGCAATGCACAAAAACAACGCGATTTTCTAGTAGTGGTTTTAGCGGGATGCCACAATTCGACACCACTAACAATGGATCTCGCCCTCGAGATCCACCTCATGGTACAGGGAAGAAGGCCGACGATCTGATCCTTCGCACTTCGTGTAGATCCTCGCGACACCACTAACAATGGTTCTTGTTCCGTCTTGAAATCGGCGACACCACCAACAAGATGTCGTTGATCCTGTTCGTCAAGAGAACACTCCGGAAAACAACAGACGAAGTTACAGGTAAGGCCACCTCTAACTTCTATGGAAGGAGTAAGAATTGCATCGATCCACCATTCAATATACAAAAGCAAATGATAAGAGTAGTGGTATGGTCGCGACTCCATCCCGCACTCAAAGCATTACTCTGTACACGAACAGAAGGATTATGCAACCAACCCTTAGAATTTAGACTGAAGATCTCGACAAACAAGGTTCAGAAACAAAGGGGTGATGCAGACTCTGCATCGGATCTAGCGTAGATGATGTCGTCGCGTCGGAAACACCGGAAGGCATGAGAAGGAACAAAGAGAAGTCCACCAGACGAAGGGTTCCTCGGATAGCATGAAGACCAGATGTAGCAACACCGTCACCAAAGGAGGAAGCGAAACCCTGAAGGTACGATGGAACCCAACCACGAGAAATCCTGGACTCGAAGAGAGAGAAGAGAGCGGATTCAAAACACGCAGAGGTGAGAGGAGAGCAGCAGAGGGGTAAGGAGTAAAATCAGACCTAATCAGAACTATCCAACCGATTTTGCAAAAATAGTTTTGACACTCTACTTCGGCCGTTAGCTAGGTTATCCTACAGGCTGGACTTGTGGGGTATCGCAACTACTGAGCTCTGATACCACTCTGTAACACCCTCAGAATCGGCCCTATGCAAGTTTTAGCGAAACCCGCCAAACCCGCATAGAAACGATTCAAAGGTGCCCACCAGGCACTTTCGTGCGGGTGGAAAACGAAGTAATAACATTACACAACAGTCCTCGATGGGACCCACAGAACAGATATATATAACAGCGACTCAATGAGTCAAGAATACAGATATACAATTTAAAGATCCAAATCACCTTGAAAACAATACGGCGTCCGAGTACGGACAAGATGCAAATGGGGCTAAGATCCCTGAAGAGTAACCAATGGCGTCCATAACCCTGCCCAGGCCAAGCCGGAAGGGTAACCCTGCTAACGACGTCGATCTCAAAACCTGCTTAACAAAAGGGGTGCCGACAAAGGGCAAAGGAAAAAGAGAGAGCGGTCAGTACTGAGGCCAGTACACGGCGAGGCTAGAATTCGGCGGTCCTCGCCTACATAGGTATGGTGGACTGAAGCGGCAGCGGCAGCATGCACTAAACAACCTATAGAGACTCGATATAACTGTCGTCTATCATAGAGGGGTAAGAAAGACCTATTCGGAACCAACCTGATACTACCACCAAACATACCCATCCTGGTATTTCCCCCTCGAGACCAAACGAGGAAGTCAACCGAGGAACCCACACAGTTGGCAGTTTTATTTATTCAGTTATCGTTGCAGCAATTACTAGTCAAGTAAAGATAGTCATCCTGATAAAATAAGCAGTGGACAGTTTTATTTAACCATTCCGTTGTAGTTGCGACACTTACTAGTCAAATACAATTAGCATGAGATATCCCAAAACCCAGCAGTTGTTGGTACTTTTATTTAGCCATTACGTTATAGTTGCAATACTTACTAGTCAGGTACAATGGTAGCAAGCGACAACCCAATCAAGCAATTGTTGGCAGTTTTATTTAGCCATTCCATTATAGTGAAGCTGATTACTAGTCATTATAAAGTCAAATTTATAGCACTACTTTAGTTATAGTTGTCTATGATCGAGATACTGTGCTCCAAGTCGTCCATAACCGCGGACACGGCTTTCAGAAAGTTTTACCCTGCAGGGGTGCACAAATAGCAACACACACTCGATCAACCTCGGAAAAACCAAATCAAAACCCAATGAGGCTTTCACGACAAAGCAATCACAAGATTCAGAAATATTTCAGGGGGCCACCCCATTGAGTACACCCGCAACGAAGTTAGCTGACTCCGAGACGGACTCAAGGTTTGGGTCAATGGTTGTAAACGACTGGGAACCCGAAAATGTGACTGGGCTTGTCGATACCTCGAAAACACTCCGCTTCCCTAAACAGTACAGGTGCAGTACCTCGCACAATTTAAATAAAGCAGTAAAGCATGGCATAAGTACAGGATAGTAAATAAAACCTCAAACTAGTTTGTGGCCCCAAGAAATATGAATGAATCAAGCTCTGGCTCAGGGGGGTCCCATAATCCTCCCGGATGTGGATAGCGCGAATATTCAAGGAACAGGTATCAAGTACTCGGGGTCCTACGGGACACAAGTGGACGGTTAACAACCAAATAACATCTATTGCCCACCTGTGCCTCTGCATTTACCTACTTCAATTTTAGTTGTTAAACAGTAATTAAAGTCTTGATCATCTCCAACAATAAACACACGGCAATACTCCAACAACTGTGGTACTTGACGACACGCAACAGCACTGAGCAAGCGACTACGACGCGCAGGTCCAACTATCTACCAAACAACAGGTAATAGGATGTGTCCAAGGCAATAGAAGGCTGCAAGGGATATCACGGGTACGAAAACTAGAGCAACGCAACACAGATAGCAATAGATCAACAGGAGGGAATAAATACTATAAAAGTAAGATAGGTAGAAAGGGGGAGATGCTCGCCTGAAACATTGCCGAAGGTTCATCCGAAGATCGGATCGATACTCGCATCAACTCATCGGTCTTATCCGCGAAGAAGCAAAACACTAGAATAAACACCGGATGCACTATTTAATACTACGGCAGAAGATCGGGCATGATGCATGTATGATGTATGACATGGCAAGGATGCGATGCAATTAGGCCACATTAAGCGGAACCAGGGTCCCGACAATTAATTAATATGTTCAAGTTGTTTAGATAACCCGCAATTTAAATTTTGTATTAACAAGGCAAAATTATATCATCGGTTCGCTACACAAATTTAAATGGGACCAATATACGACTAGATTTGCCCGCATATGGATCCCATATTTAATTATAAGGTGAATCGGCATAAGGCCCCCAAACCACACAAATATGCATGCGAGAAGAACCATTAATATGCAACAAGTTTTATATATAGCATTTATAAAATAGGGGCTCGGGAAAAGGTTCACACATCTGGGTTCGGAAGATCTTGGTTCCGGGGGTTCGGGGTTCGACAGGGTTCGTCGGGGATCGGTGCGGATCAGGGCTACTGGGTCCGAGATGAAGACCTTGGCGTTCGGCGTCCTTCGGTTTCACGTCGACGTGCTTGACCTCCAAGATGGAGAACTCGGCGTTCCGGGGAGAAGACCTTGGCGTGTCGAGGGCTCGGCCTTCGGGTCCATGTCGGTGCACTCAGTGTTCCGGGTTGGAGATCATGGTGTTCCATGATGAAGTGCTTGTTGTTCCGATGACGATCTTGGCGGTCTTCGGATCCGGGTCTTGGCGTCCATGTAGAAGTGCTTGGTGCTCCGTGACGGAGTTCTCGAAGTACGACCACCGGATTCCGGGTGGGAGAACTCGGGGTGTCGTGACGAAGATCTTGTTATAGTTCCACGTCGTCACCTCAGTGCATCCATCACCACCGTCTCTTCACGTATCCCATACCACAACCACCCAACAACACTGCTAGCACCTGAGGTACCCACGCTGCCAAGGCGTACAGGGCTCGGGCGCCGTCGGTCCAGGAGGAAGGAAACTGGCAGCCAGCAGCGCTCAAGGCCGAAGAGGAGATGGCGTCCACGAGGGCGCGCGCTGGGGAAGGTTGAGCCGGAAGGACGGGCTCGCCGAGGATGCTGGAGAGGGGGCTCGAGCAGCGGCTCGCCGGAGGGGCGCGGGTCGACGGTGCCGGGGCGCGGAGAGCGGGCCTCCCTGCCGGCGGCGGGGTGGTCGAACAGAGGCAGGCCACGCTGGCGGCAGTCCCTGGCGACGGAGGCGACGCGGCTGGAACGAGCAGAGAGGCGGGAACGGGAAACAGGGCAGGTACGGGGAGAGGCGGCAGAGGCCCAGAGGAAGAGCTCCGGCGGCCGGCAGCTGGGGAAGGGAAAGGCTCCGGTGGCGGCCCTACCGGGCACAGGCGGCGGCGGTCGGACGTAGGCGAGGACGAGCGAGGCCAGCGCGGCGAAGGACGGTGGCGAGGGAGGGGTCGCCGCGGCGACGGAGAGGAGGCGCTCGACGGGCTTGCAGGCGAGGAGGAAGGCGCGTAGGGGCGGAGGTGGCTCGACGGGGAGGAAGGTGGCACTGCCGGGAGGAGAGGAGGGCGGCGATGCTACTGGCCAGCACGGAGGACGGGCGCTGCAGGGGTCGCGAGCGGGTTGGGGAGACGTGCGGGGACGAGGGAGGAGAGACGGGGAGGACGCGCCGGCGGCGGGGCCCGCGGCCGCGGGCGGAGGTCGAGGCGAGGCAGTTTGCAGAGGGTGGGGCGACGCGGTGGGGGAGGTCGGAGCCGCGAGGAAGGGGATACGGGGGTTGGTGGGGAGCGAAGGAAGACGATGGGAAGGTAGGGGAGAGAGGGAGCGGGGTCGGGGTGGGGCCCAGGGAGCGGGGCGGTGCGTGCGTCTGCGTGTGTGGCGTGTGTGTGGGTCGGTGGGGGTGGGACCGGGTCCTGGTGTGGTGGAAGAGAGGGTGACGGCTGGCGGGGTGATGTGGCAGGCTGGGAGTGGGCGGAGTTGGGGAAGTGACGAGGTGGCGGACATCGATTGGGTGGGGTGAGGTGGCTGAAGGGTGGGTAGAATAGGACTGGGTAGTTTTAGAATTAGGTATTTTGACTAGGGTTTTCTTTTGGGCCGGGTAGTAGGGGGTCTGACCGGTTGGGCTTTTGGCTTGACCGGTTGGACGGCCTCCCCGACAAAAATAGTTTTTATTATTTTTCAATTGTAAAAGATTTATAAATAGTTTTTAGTCAAAACAAAGATCCCGACAAACCGACTTGATACTTTGAAATAAGAAGGGCTAGTGGAAAACAAAATAGGCTTTTCGGAAATAGTTTTAGACAGACATATGCATGATGATATGACGATGCTCAAATGTAATGTGGCATGATGACATGAGCATGCAGTCATGATGATGCAATGCACAAAAACAACGCGATTTTCTAGTAGTGGTTTTAGTGGGATGCCACAGTATCCATTTTTTAGAATAAAGACAAAACTCATTTGCTTTTTCTATTCTATTAGTGGTCTGTCTAAAAAAGAAAAAAAAATGGTCAGAGCGGTCTGGCTATAAGCTAAATTCAGGTCGATCTGGATATAGTCACGTCCTTTATCTAATTCTAGATTTTGGATGCTACTGGCCGGGGAGGCGACGCCCTCTTGTATTCCTCTAATGTATAAATACGACCCCTGGCATTCTCAAGCTGTTCGCTCCTCCACTTCACCACTCCTCCATTTCTGCCTTGCCCGCCGCGTGGAAATATGGCCGGCACCAAGGTAGACGGGCCTGCTATCGGCATCGACCTCGGGACGACCTACTCCTGCGTGGCCGTGTGGCGACCGTTGCACCAACGCGTCGAGGTCATCGCCAATGACCAGGGCAACCGCACCACGCCGTCCTGCGTGGCTTTCACCGACGCATGGCAGCTCATCGGCGACGCGGCCATGAACCAGGCCGCCATGAACCCCGTCAACACTGTCTTCGGTGAGAGCTCCTGTACTTTTCTCGGGTTCACGGCGGCGTTTTGAGTCTCTAACGTCCCTACTATGTTCAGAGCCTCAGATTCCTGCCGTCTCTTATTTTCTTCAGTTGTCAAATTCTTAATTAGTCCGCTGTACAGATAGCAGATCCCTGCGTCTTTTCTTTCAGCCGTTGAATTTTCTACGCCACCACGTTCCATTGAACTCTTGCATTGGGGTTATGCTCAAGTTCGCCTTCTTTGAATTTCAGGGTTTACAAAAGGTGTTAATAGGGAAAATTAACCCCAATGGTTGAATTTGCGAAAAAGTTGTTTGCATACAACACATGGAAACCCAAAGATATTTCAGGACTTTGGTAAACGAGTTAAATGCAATGAAATTGTGTGTGAAATAATATTTTTTAAATATATCTAATGCCATCAAATCAGAAAGAACACAAGAGAAAATATTATGAATTCATCCCTCCAATTTTTCCATAAAAGTCTATCGAAAGGGCCCTTTGAGCTGGCGTATATATGGAGTAGTGTATGAGGAAATTATTCAAAAAATGGGTTTAATTACAAGGAATATTGTTCGAAAACTTTCAACAAATTGAGTAAGTTTTTCAGTGTAAGTTTCTGACGTGGAAACATTGACTGGCCTATTAGTTGGACTATATACTCAAATATTGACAGAAATTATTCATAAACTTGATTTCAGATGCAGATTGTGCACAAATTGCGTGAAACTACCCATTTAAAATATCGCAGAATTATAAATTTTATTAGTGTTCAACCATGTCACAAAATAGGATTTGCTTGTAAATTTTGTGATGTCTGCCTGTTTTGTGGAAATGCATCGTCATGAACTGTTAGTGAACAGGCTTGCAGTTTCGCATTACATATTTTCTCTTATAGGTCAGTGAAAGGATCTGAAAAATCAATGATGTTACATGAATCTTAAAATTCCTTGCAATCTCTTATAATTTTGGCATAAAGCTCTTGCTTTGTGAAATGTAGGTACCATTCAAACTAACTATGGCCTTTCGGCAGATGCAAAACGACTAATCGGGCGGCGATTCAGTGACGTGTCCGTGCAAGGAGATATCAAGCTGTGGCCTTTCAAAGGCCTTGTTCGGTTGCCAGGGTATTAACCCCACGGGGTTTGGAGTGATCCACGTCCCTCCACCCAAACCCCCTTGTGGATTGAATACCTCCAGCCACTCAAATCCTCCACATTGTTACATCTTTCGGTCATTCCACTTTGAACAGCAGTCAGTGCAACATGCAGTTTTTATGCGACCAACACCGGTAGCATTAAAAAAACATATAGCCATCCATTTCACTTACATAAACAAGATCAATCTCCATCTAAAAAAACAAGATCGATCATGTCTAGACAAGCTATCGGTATAAAAGATGTCAATGCTTTGTGCAGTATACTAAATGAACTTACAATGTGTAATTTAAGTTCAGAATAAATAAATATCAACAAAACATAAACAACTTAGTCTAATTTACTAGATAACAGGCAGTGAACACATGAGCAATGAAGTGTTTGTGGTCCTGGTGCAGATCTTCTGCCTCTAATGAAATGGCACCTCCTGATCTGTCCCAATTTCATCAGGTCGTTGATAGCCCTGCAAGCCCAAGCGATCTTTGATCTGCAGTGAGTGAGACGGTCAGGATATGGAGCGCATATAGCATCCTGATGAGAAATTGTTTGTGTAGTACAACACTGACCACTTAACTAGTAGTACTATAGCAGTCGAAAGTTCCAAAAAAAAAACTGCTCTACTAGAAGTAGCATGGTGCTAAACCGAAGCTTGTTCCTTCCATCTTTTTGCCAAACTTGAAATTTGATTCGAATTAGGAGAAAAAAAATTCTATCACCATGATTAAAACTACGTTAAGAAAATAGACATTAAAAGAACAGGGCCACTATTCAAATAAAAACATGACAAGAGGTTAATTTCTTCCACAATTGCTCGTTTGTTCAGAACATGGTTGGATTTCAGAGCGACAATGGGTAAACAAAAATTTCAAATGCTTCAATGAAAACATGGAATCTAATTGATAATAGGGAAAGTTAATATCTCTACACACTCGAATATTTGTTCTGGATAATACGATATCTGCACTCACTTAGAAAGAACTTGAAATAAGTGGTAATGTCAAGATCTGCATACTAGAAAAAATGTACGATTTCTGCACTGACTTGAAAATTAAGATCTCTACACACTGAAATATTTGTTCTAGAAAAGAAGATGGACAACTTACTACCCAAAAATGGATAGCTTGAAATAAGTGGTAGTGTCAAGATCTGCGTACTAGAATTTCTGATGAGTTGGGCCCTACAATATAATTAACTAAGCTAATAAAGTAAACACAGCATAGCACAATATCTGAAACATTTTCTTGAGTTGATAGTGAGTACTAATGAACAACCTTATTAACTTGAACTCATGTCCAAGTGAGTGACCATTCTAACCAATAGGTATCGATCAAACCATCAGTGTTATACAATAATTCCATGAAATTAGTTAACACCAAGATTCAGCCCAAGAATGCTCTATCATTTGAAGTAGAATGTACCTCTAACAAACAAACACCTAGACATGATTACTTCATTGTCCCTTTGACCATAAGGATATAAACAAAACAGAGATTGCTGAAACTATGATTGAAATTATTTTAACATGGTGCAACCTTCAATGCACACTCTATCAACCACAAATGTCTCCTTCGTTTTCTGAAACACACCCATTAGGCGATGATGTTTCTCACAAACAAAAAGAGACAAATAGACAATGTTATATATTGTTCTAAAGGGTGGTGTTAAAGTTCAGACCTCAGCAGATCTACTACCAAATCCATGGAGCTAATGTCGACGGAACAAAGATATGAGATGAAAGGGGGAAAAGAATGGCCCTACCTTGCAAGAAAAAGAGATGCTTACCAACGGGCAGATGGTAGATCGAGACTAGGACTGGTTTTTCGCCGAAGCCGGATGAAGAGGAGGAGGGGGAGTTTTACCGGAGAGAAAGAATATGCCGCCGCCATCTTCGTCATTGTCGGAGGTTGCAAATCTGGACTTCGTCGGGCACCCATGTGTCCGTCGCCATCGGGGGAGTGGGGAGGGAAGGACCTCCCGCTTCTTCCGGTTAGGGCGAGAGTGGTGCCCTGCCTCGTGTGGACGCGCTACATAGATGACCTGCCCCTAGGCCGCCGCCGGACGAGACGATGCCGCAGATCCCGTCGTGTCACGCTCCGTTCGCTCGCTTCTCTCGGGGTTATTTCCACGGGTGAAGACTCGATTATTTTTTCCCGTGGGGATTGGACGGGGTGGGCAGGGTTTGGGCTGGGGATCCAGCCTGGCCGGGTATAACCGAATGCGAAATTTCGGCTGGGCCGGGATTTTGTCCCCGTCAGGATGACCCCGGCGAAACCCGGTCAATCCACCTAGGGATGGGCCTAACCGAACAAGGCCAAAGTGATTTCAGGCCCCGGTGACCGGCCGATGATCGTGGTGCAGTACAGGGGAGAGGAGAAGCACTTCTCCGCCCAAGAAATTTCCTCCATGGTGATAGCCAAGATGCGTGAGACCGCTGAGGCCACCATGGAGTTCTGACTGGGAGATATCGTCTCACCGCTGAGGCCACCAGAGATTTCCTCGGGGTAGAGACTGGGAGATATCGTCTCATGAGAGTTCTGATCCCTAGGAACACCACAATTCCAGTCAAGAAGGAAGGGTTTTTCACGACCCTCTATGACAACCAGACGGAAGCGCTCATCCAGGTGTACGAGGGTGAAGCTGCATTCACCGAGGATAACAAGCTTCTCGGCAAGTTCACGCTCAATGGCATCTCTCCAGCGCCGAGTTGCGTGCCAGATATCAATGTGACATTCGAAATCGAGGCAAACGGTATTCTGAAGGTGGTGGCGGAGGAAATGCAGACCGGAAACAGGAACAAGATCACAATCACTAACGACAAGGGTGGGTTGAGCAAGGAAGAGATCGAGCGGATGGTGCGTGATGCCAACAAGTATAAATCCGAGGACAAGAAGGAAATGAAGAAAGTAAAGAAGGAACGCTGAAGCGCTGAATCCCATGAGGTTTTTAAACTGCGTGTGCATCGTGCTTCTTTAATCCTGAAACTTCTCTTTTTTCTGCTAATAGTAGTACCGTACGTACTATTCTGCAGGTTCTGGCATAGGCACATATGCACGGCCGATCTAGACTGGATTATGTTTTGTTTCTATTCTGAACCATGTTTATCTGGTGTGTCCATCTAATGTCTAGTATCTACTTGAGTTACCCAAAAAAAAATTGTATCTGAAAGATGTACTACCGATAAGAGACCATAGCAAACGCTTTTCCACAATGGACACAAAGCGAAGCCACGAAAGAGAAAATCACAAATAAACTCACAATATTTTAGCAAGCCCATAAATGAACTCACAACGTTTTAAGACATCTATATTATACAAGTTTTAGAGTGGTTGACATTTTCAATAACCTTCCATCAATTTCAATCTAACGATAAACATATTGGCAGCACGTCATTACAGGAGAAAATGGAGACGCCATGGCCGGCCAGGCCAAATGTCGGGGCCATCAGCGTAGCGGCCTCCCCCGGCCAGTCGCCCAGCCAGGCCGTCGACGTAGGGAAGCTGTCGGCGTAGATGAAGGTGCCGAAGGTAACCTTTGGCGAAGCGCGGCAGTCGGCGTAGGAGAGAAGGCTATGCCGACGGTGGTCCTCGGCGTAGCCTCAATTCCGGCACGGCGGCGAGAACGGCGTTAGGAAGCTTAGGCTGTGCCGATGGCCTGGCCGTCGGCATAGCTATTTGGGAGAAATTGGTTGGTCTGTGCCGACGACTGGGCCGTCGGCGTAGGCCTCCAAATTGTTTTTTCCATTTAATTTTAGTCATAGCTATTTTTCTTTTTACCTCATTAATTTTTGAAAAATCATAACTAAATCATTCTAATTCATAAAAATACAAATAATATATTAAAATTTATAAAAAATAAGATCTATCTGTCTACACTCAAATATTACACATTTGTAAATAAAAAGTAAGTGAAACATAAAATATTATATATAGTTTAAAACGGGTGTAAGAAATTCAAAAACGATTCAAACAATGCGAAACAATCGCGTGGTGTCATATTATGTGACATAGTTAGAAGAAAAAATATCAAACTCGATATATTGATTATGTCTCAAAAAAACCTTCACAAAATAACATATCTCATTCGAGGTTTCCTGGCTTTTGGATCAAATGACTAATGTTATGGCTAGAATAAAGGCATAGTTTGTGATAATATGTCCATATTGTGCATACATGTGCATTATAGGATGGCGAACAATATTGTAGTAGGAAGATTTTCTTTTCGTCGCACCAAAAATCCATTTTCTATTTTTTGAGTGCAAAAAACGAACAGTTTTGTGAAGCAATCATCAAATGGCTAATTCAAAATGCTATCACCATATTTTTCAAAAATACTAGACCACCTTACATGGACAATATCCTAACAGGGGATCTCAAACATTTCCGTCTATCCCTGGTGAAAAATACAAATTCCTGCCGAATCGGCAGGAAGTGGGTCAGATATAAACTACATGTACATGATCTGATGATCATAATTTTTTACAAAAATCATTTTTAGGTTTACAATATAATTATCAGAGATCCAGTTTAAGTTTAGCGAGTCTTAGCCCCGAGCTAATAATCTTCATGCCCCCTCCCCCAGTTTGATAAAGTTTGACGATAGTTTAAAACGGGCATAATAAATTCAAAAAGATCCAAACAATATGAAACCTTCACGTAGTGTCCTATTATGTGACATAATTAGAAGGAAAAATATCAAATTTGGTATATTAAGGGTTCACAGCATAGAAAACAAAAAAATTCCTACGATGGAAACAACTATGTACCAAGATCTATCTACTAGATATAAACAACGGACGAATGTATATCCATAGAGAACATACCCTTGAATACCGACAAAGCTTAACGAGTCCAAACTCGTGGTTGATGTAGACGATCTCTTGACGATCTCAAAATCGAGAGGAAGTCCTTAGCACCGCAACTTAGCGGCGCATCCGTGCTCGCACACACGTCCGAGGCACCGAGCAACCTTCGCCTCCTCGCTTCAGCGATGCAGCGAAAGCACAACTCTTTCTTGCTGAATAGTCACCAGAAACATGTATCTCGCTAGTCTATGATCATGGAGAATAAATATTAGAGGGGGAGAGAGATCCTTCACGAGGAGGTGTGAGGGAGAGAGAGGGAGGGGGCTCCTTTTATAGGGAGAGGGGGGCACCCAAGGGGCCATGTATCTTACGTATCATTTCTTCTTTGTATGTAGTCGGTTCATCATTGTCAAACAACAATGATTTACTCTCAAATCTTAGCATTTGATTGTTTATCCGACCTACTTGGTTTAATAGGAACTTAGATCTCCGTGACCACAATCTTTGAGGCACATAAGCTATGAGCATTATGGCTGCCTCCGGAACGATTTCCGGCGCTGCGCAATTCAGCATATTCAGCTAAGGTTCGTTAACCTTATCAAAGTTCTATTGTCCTCCCACTTAACTTTTATGAAAAAATCATTTTTCAAGAAACTTCATGTTTCAACTGACAAACCTTTTTGTCCTCGGTGTTATGGAGGAATAACCAATTGTTATTCGAAATAACCTACAAAGACATGCTCATCCGACTTTGGTTGTAAACACCTTACTTATGCTTAGCATACCAAAATTTAAGAAAGGACAACTTGGGTTTTACCCCAAACCATAACTCATAAGGTATCATTTCAACGGATCAAGATGGAGCTCTTTTCAGTGTAAAAGCGGTAGTCTCTAAAGCTTTAATCTTTTAAAACATAACGACAGTTTTATAAATAACACTTTTGATCCAACCATGTCAAACAAGGTTTCATTACAAATCTCAAACACTCCATATTCCTATGGTGTTTCGGAAGATGCAAATCTAGATGTTTTTGCTAAACTTGTAACTCAAATAAATCCCTTTATGATAAAATAATAAATCATTTATTTTCTTGTTACACTTGCAACTCAAATAAATCCCTTATGATAAAATCATAAACCATTTATTTTCTTGTTATAATGATTTTCCACTTCATCTTGAAAGTCTTTGAACGTTTTCAAATATTTCATACTTCTTTCTCATTAAGTGAATATTCACTCAAATTTCCGGAGAAAGCATATGAAGTTGAAATCCATCACTTACAATTACACATAATGGACTACATACATCGATATGTATAAATTCCAATATTTTAGTAGATCGTTCTTGTTTGGCCTTTGAACGAAGTTTTAATTATCTTGAGAAAAGTCTCACAAACGTCACTTGATCAAATCAAAGACTCCAAAAATCCATGAAAATGGAGTTTTTTCATGTTTTATTTCCAATATAATTTAAACAGCGATGTCACTTCGTAAGTGATATTCCAATCATTTGTCTTGTGATATTTTAGCATTGGTTTTTATGAATGTGATTTATCCAACTAGATTTGTAAATCATCCATCTTATATGGAATACGGTAAATATTTGAAAAATCTTTGTTCTCATGATACCTGATTTAAATAACTATTAGTAAAACAAATCTTGAAGGCAAGCTTTGATGTCAACGAGAAATACAAACAACGGTTTGTTTGTTTTCGATGAACATCATCACATATTCTCTTACTAGTTACATAAGCCATTGTGGTTCATGAATTGCGTCGTTCTGTATGAAATTTCATACCAACCAATTCGGTATCCAATACCCAAGAACCACATTATTTAACAAGCAAAGAATACAACCATAACATGTATATCAACCATATTCCTAAATTGGATATTTCCAATCTTTTATTTTCTGCCAAATATATTTTATAGATTCTCTTTTAGCATTTCCTTTTCGTTTTTAAAAGAATCTATCAACATCGACAGTGGCGCCATATACATGACAAATAGTCCAAAGCGTGTATATTCAAGTAATAATACCTTTGGACTTGCACTTTGAAGTAGATCACCATCATCAAATGATTGGCATTCTTTCAAAATCCATTCTTTAGTAATCTTTTAGTGTAGTAAACACTTTACATACATCTTCCATTCATCCTTATCCTGACGACTTTCATGATCAAGCTATTGTAGCTTATAAAGGCGAATCGTGAGTATAACATTACTTTCCAAAACCCTTTTGGATGATTAGGATGTCTAGCATCTCCAACCTTTGCAAATTCTCATCCAATATGAGAACATATATTATACTCTATCATATTGCAACCAAAACATTGTTACAGATATCATTATATCTGCCACACATGATGGTTTCTAAAACAATTCTTTCAGCTCCTAGATAATCTCAATATTTAAAACAAGAATCATGGAGGCAAACATGATACTTTAGATACTAACACTCAAATTGTCACTCTCGATTTAATACTAATTATTAAACTTCATGGAGTAAACAGAGTTTTCTGAAAGTTTGCAATAGGACTTTAAACTTTAGATTGACACTCAACACAATACGATGCCAGTTCGTAAAGTAAATATCCATAATTCTATATTTCTATTATCTCAATTACAACTAAGCATAAGGTGGTGAACGAATGCCAATGACTACAACAAATTATGCAAATTCACTTTGATTTAATTTATTATAAATTGAGTTCTACTAATCCAAATTAGAAATAAACTCCCACTCAAAAACGACATCCCTTGTGCCTTTTTGGTGATTACATGAACCAAATCCACTACATCAAGTCCGATCATCACGTGAGTCGGTATAGCTTCAAAGGCGAGCATCAAATGGGCATCATATCTTCCATATGACTCATGCTTAACCTTTCGGTCCGTTCCGAGGCCATGTCTGTACATGCTAGGCTCGCCAAGTAAGAACCTTAGTATTTGCGTGTGTAACTGTCTTACACCCGAAATATGATCGTGGATCCAAGAACACTCGATCATCACGTGATGTCTTGGAGCGACGAAACATAATTGGTGCATACTTAAGGGAGAACACATTTTTATCTTGATATCTAAATGAGGTATCATCTTATTATGCTAATAAAACGCCAAACAAGCAATATAAGATGCAACAAACATCACATGTTAATAAGTGAAATGATAAGGTTCTTGCACTTGATCTCCATCATGTGCATAATGGTATGATCGCCATCATACCTCTATGTGTAAGGCCAAGGTCTATGGAACTTACACGTTATGTGTGTTGTAAGAGTATCGAATTATACTTCTACTTACAACATAGCCATATCATGACACTAGCCCAGCAACAATCTAAACTAGACGCCTCTAATTTATCCATTGCAAGTTTTACGTGGCTTAGGGCTTTCGAAGATAGAACCGTCCTTACCTACGAACATGAACCACAACGAGGATAATCAAATTGTTGACAACTCTTGCAAATTAGATATTGACTATAGTAGGAGAGACAGACACCCGCTAGCCACTTATGCAAAACTAGTTGCATGTCAAGCGTGGAACAGGTCTCATGTGCGAGGACATGTAAAGTTTGTCCAGGCCGCTTCATCTCACTATGCCACCAATATCCAAAGTACAACTAAGAAGCAATAAAATGATCATCATCGCCCATATACTTGTCACATCCCAAGACTTTGAAAATTGGGACTATAAAAAAATTTGCATTTGCATTGCATTGGCATAGCATTTTGCATTCATGGAAAATTTTGAATTGAAAAACCTCATATATAAACCCTATTTTGAGTTACTAAAATGCACCTACAAAGTATTATGCAAGGAATTAAAAATCCACTATTTGCAAACTAGTGGAAATGATGCAAAAATGATTCTAAGATGATCCACTGAATTTTAGAAAAATTATAAAAAACAAAAATCAATTCAATTGGATTATCTATTAAAAAGTTATAAAAGAAATAAGAAAAAGAAAAATGAATAAACGTAAAAGAAACAAAAAAAACTAACTAACCTAAACTACCCGACGAGCCCTCGGCCCAGCCCACCTGCCCCGCCTACCCTATCTGCCACGCGCCTTCCCCACGAGCAGCGCGCAACGCAGCGGCAGCGTAGCCAGAGGCCCAGCGCCGGCCCAGCAGAGCACCCCGCAGCAGCCCACTCCGCTCCCCTTCTCCCCTGTGCCACTGCCAGGCGGACCCCACCTGGTCTTCTCCTACCTCGCGACCAAGACCGAGCCCAACACGCTGCAGCGACCGCACGATTTCCTCGGCCAAATCCGCATGGATTGTTGAGAATTTTGCCCCTCTTTCCGCACAGGAACCACCCCATAAATCCCTGCCTCCGTCCCCTTTGTTCTGTTTCGATTTTTCTTGATACCCTAGCCCCAGATCAAGATCGATCCGATCGCCGCCGGTGGAGCTCACTGGACGTTCCCAAACTCGTGGTTCCCGTCGCCCCCGACCCTCTCTTTTCCGTCTGACCTCTCCCTCTCACTTGACCGCATCGCCCTGACCACCTCTTCCCCGTGCAGGAGCAGCCGACCGCGCCCAATTCCTCGCCGGAGCACCGCCGACGCCGCCCGTCTCCAGCGGTCTGCCTCTGTCGCCCAAGGAAGCAATCCACCGCGCCGAGGCCACCAACCTTCTCGCCATCGTCCCCCGCATCTCGGTGACAAGCTCCCCGCCGTTGAAGCCCACCAGAACGCCGTCATCCTCCGCCGTCTGAGCCTCCGCCGTCGCCCACATACCTCGCCGGTGAGTCTCGTCCGGGACAACGTCAGCCGTCCGATTCTCCTCGAATCCAACGGCCCACGTTCTTTTCCGCAGCGAAGGGGTACTGGCCACTGAGGTTTTGCCACTTGTCCTGCCGTGTCAGCATGCCCTGAGTCAGCGCCTAGTCAGCCGCGCATCCAATCACAGCGGGCCGCGTGGCAAGCCTGTCTGCTGACCGTGTAATAATATTTTAAAATAGTCAGAATATTTGCAGAACTTGTAAAATTCGTAGAAAATTGATTATAGCTCAGAAAAATACAAATAAGATATCCCTGGATTCAGAATAATGTGTAGAATATTATCATGCAATAAAATTCGTAATTTGACCAATGTATATTTTCTGTATTATTTAAATCTCTTTAATGGTAAATAATTCATAGGAAAATATCCACAACTCCAAAATTGGCAAATTTGGTGTCTATGGATTCAGAAAATTGTAATCTACATCACTGTATCATTGGTTTATTTTGGTACAGTACAAAATAATTATCTATTATTAAATCACTTAGATTGGTATTTTGGCTATAACTTTTAATCTACAAATCATTTTAAGGTGAAACCAGTGGCAAATGAAAGCTATGAACATTACTATCCAGTAGGAAGGTTTCCATAATTTTATGAAACTATTCTATACTGAAAGTATTTAGAATTCATTAATGCCTATTGAAAGCCTATTTGTTTAATGGAAAATGTTTATGGAAAGCTTTTAAACTTGTTTCTCTTTTATAAAATGCATGCATACTGTTTTTTGTGTTGCTCTACTGTATGATTGATTGTGTTTGTTGTTTTTCGTGATAGACTGCGAGGAGTGCAGAGTGTGCGATTGCTACGAGTGCTTGAACGACTTCAACTACAACCAAGGCAAGTAGATGCTACCTTGTTCATGATATTGTCCTACTATTTTCAATGCATTGTCGTGTATGTTGTAGATGCATGTGTAGGATAAAACTATCGCTATGCTATGTCCTATTATGTGGTAGGGCTTTCCTTGTAGATGAACCACCGTTGGTAGATGTGCTTAGCCATGCTATGATGAACGAGGGCTGGGTTACATCACTCAAAGTTGTTTCTAAATGTGTTGGTTTGCGAAAACTAAAACAACTTAATCAATGAATCTCCTGGGTGTGATGGGATTGATAATTTTTGGTGGTATCTTTGCGGAAAGGCACCCAGGCATCAAGAGAAAATGATTGGCTTCTTTATTTTATAGCTTACGTGTACAACCATGTGCCAATAATGGAATGGACGGTTGGTTGGACTTAGTAGGTTGTGGTAACTCAAACCCGCGTATCCAGAGATGACCAGTGCGCGTCGGGATTGGGGAGCTACTTCCCGAACGGTCTCTTCTTGGACTTCTCCCTATCATCACCAATATGAGAGTGATGGTACGAGTCGGGTTGGCCAAGTCACATGGGTAAAGTGTACTAACCCCTGCAGGGTGTATAAACCAATCGATTAGCCGTGTCCCTGGTTATGGACGTCTGAGTTGCTTGATATTGATTCCATGACATGTTTCTCGCTCATTCTAATTTCATAATTGTTTTAATGTTGTTGGGTTAACTTAATTGGGATCTTTTCAAAGAAAATCAAAAACTGTTTATGAAAGTAGGACAAAGGTATTTGTAAATGCAAGCTAGCCACAGCTCCACCTGCCAAATATGCATGTAGATGTTAGCACTATTGTCTCCTTTACCAGCTCTATTTGCCATACATTCCATGTATTGACCCTTCGGGGCTGCTACGTTTCATGTTGCAGGATATTCCGATTCTGAGTAATCGATATAGGCCACGGTACTCCACTCGGCACTTGTTCACTTGTGGGCAATTTGAAGAATGGAGGATTTACTTTATTTATGTTGCTACCTGAATAATTTGAGCTAGCCTTGAGCTAAGCTTTTATTGTAATAATGGTACTCTGGATCTTCGTTATTTATGATACACGGATATTTTGCTATGTTATTCATCTTATTCTATTGTGGGCCAATGAACCGATCCAGGGATTGGCATGTCACATAGAAGCTACGGTCTTTTCAGAACCGTGGTGTTACAAGATGGTATCAGAGCCCGTGTGTCGACTATAGGATCGTGACCTAGGTTTGGAATAGGAAAGCCATATGAAATTATAAACCCTATTTGATTCTATCTATTCTCTTCTTACACTTCTTTCTAGTATCTCTTATCATTTCAATTCTCATACTCTTCTCTTTTATGATATAGAAGGAAGACTCTCCCTAGCAATGAACTCATAATTTTGTACTTATTAGATTCTTGTAATCATTCATCTATCTTTTCTAATCTCATCTTGTTCAAACTTGTAGATGAACACTTATGCAAGAAAGCGCTAGATTAAGAATAGTTAGATGATAACCACCATATAGTTCTGATATGACTTCGATTAGATATAGCAATCGATTGTTGTAAGAACTTGTTTGATAGTTGATTTATTATGTTTAGGTTGTGTTATTTGATACCTTAAAGTTTTAGAATATTTTTGTGAGATTCCATAATATATTAATGAAGGTTTTGATTAGAAATTCGTGATAGTTTCGATGCAGTTTTCTGATGACACAGCTGTACGTCACGAATTTTCATATTTTATTGGTAACTGGGAAAAATCTGAAAAAATAGGGATGGTTCGAAACTTTCTGTACTATATGTAAAAAAATTGGATAAAATTCCTGATGACCTTAAGGTGCCTAGAAAAATTCGTTAACGCTGCTGTAGTTTTAGGACAGATTCTGTCCATTGCTTTTATGATTGTAGGTTCACCCCCCCCCCCCAAATGAATATTAGTCAATGGAAACTATTTTGTGGTTGTTATGCCACTAAAACAAAACTTCTGGAACATAAATGAAACTATTTTGGATTGAGTGTTGTTTGTGATGATTGTTTGCTTGTGTGTCAATTGCTTGTTGCATATAGTTATGGGTAGTATTACTTCTCTAGTCTTTCTATCTATAACTTATCTATGCTGTACCAACAGATGTCACCTCGCCGTAAACCTACTGAGATGGAGTAGCTTATGGCAGCTCAAGCACAACTAACCCAAGTGATGACCCAATTCATGGAAGCTCAGAACAACAACAACAACAACAACAACAACAACAACAACAACAACAACAACAACAACAACAACAACAACAATGGGAACAACCAGCCCCAGGAGGATGCTCTCACCAGGTTTCTGAAACTAAGGCCAGCAAAGTTCTCAACTGCAGCGGAACCAATGGTTGCTCTCGACTGGTTGCGTTCAGTCAATAAGGATCTAGTGACTGTTGGATGCACTGATGCTGAGAAGGTGAGATTTGCCGCTCACCTACTGAAGGGACCAGCCGATTCTTGGTGGGATACTTTCCAGATCACCCACCCACTGGACACTGTTACTTGGGAAATGTTTGAGGAAGGTTTCAAGACCAACCACGTGTCTTCAGGAGTTCTGAGCCTGAAGAGGAAGGAATTTCGCAACCTGCGCCAAACCAACCGCACTGTGGCTGAGTATATCGAGGAGTTCAACAACCTATCTCGTTATGCACCTGAGGATGTTGACACTGATGCCAAAAGGAGAGAGAGGTTCCTGGATGGCCTCAATGATGAGCTTTCTGTACAGCTGTTAGTGCTCTATTGCCCAACTTTACAAGAACTGATGGATAAGGCCAGAATTCTGGAGGGAAAACACAAGCAAGTGGAAAGACGCAAGAGGAAGAACAACGATCACAACTCGGGATCACACCATAAGCGTACCAACCATGATGGTAATGGGAATTCTGGACATCACAAGCATGGAGGAAATGGACACAACCACAATGGAGGCAATGGACACAATTCAGGAGGCAACAATGGCCATAACCATCACTATCAGAAGAAGGATATTAGTCAAGTGATATGCTTCAAGTGCAACCAGAAGGGACACTATGCTGATAACTGCCCGGAGAAGAAGAGTGAAGCTGGAGCCAAGCCGGATTCACCTCCAAAGGCAACTGTGAACCATGTGAGCATGGGGAAAGCACTCAATAAGCCATGCCGTGTGACTAGTAAGTTCTCGCTAATTTATGCATCACGCTCGTAATGTTTTCAATACTGGTGCATCATGTTCATTCATATTGAGGCATTCATGGATAAGAATAGTTACATATGAAGTTACTTAGAGGAGTTGATGAAGAGAATCCACTGGAAAGGATTGAAAGCTAGCACAAGATTCCACAATTAAGTATTGGATGTTGGAGATGCCAAGTTTAGTTTTCTTAAGGGGGTTAGCCTCGACAACAACACCCATAACCTTGCTAGCAATTCTGAATCTCGGGACGAGATTCATCTTAAGGGGGTTAGTCTGTCACATCCCAAGATTTTGAAAATTGGGACTACAAAAAATTTGCATTTGCATTGCATTGGCATAGCATTTTGCATTCATTGAAAATTTTGTATTGAAAAACCTCATATATAAACCCTATTTTGAGTTACTAAAATGCACCTACAAAGGATTATGCAAGGAATTAAAAATCCACTATTTGCAAACTAGTGGAAATGATGCAAAAATGATTCTAAGATGATCCTCTGAATTTTAGAAAAATTTGAAAACAAAAATCAATTCAATTGGATTATCTATTAAAAAGTTATAAAAGAAATAAGAAAAAGCAAAATGAATAAAAGTAAAAAAACAAAAAAAACTAACTAACCTAAACTACCCGGCGAGCCCCCGGCCCAGCCCACCTGCCCCGCCTACCCTATCTGCCACGCGCCTTCCCCACGAGCAGCGCGCAACGCAGCGGCAGCATAGCCAGAGGCCCAGCACCGGCCCAGCAGAGCACCCCGCAGCAGCCCACTCCGCTCCCCTTCTCCCCTGTGTCGCTGCCAGGCGGACCCCACCTGGTCTTCTCCTATCTCGCGACCAAGACCGAGCCCAACACGCTGCAGTGACCGCACGATTTCCTCGGCCAAATCCACATGGATTGTTGAGATTTTTGCCCCTCTTTCCGCACAGGAACCACCCCATAAATCCCTACCTCCGTCCCCTTTGTTCTGTTTCGATTTTTCTTGATACCCTAGCCCCAGATCGAGATCGATCCGATCGCCGCCGGTGGAGCTCACTGGACGTTCCCAAACTCGTGGTTCCCGTCGCCCCCGACCCTCTCTTTTCCGTCTGACCTCTCCCTCTCACTTGACCGCATCGCCCTGACCACCTCTTCCCCGTGCAGGAGCAGCCGACCGCGCCCAATTCCTCGCCGGAGCACCGCCAACGCCGCCCGTCTCCGGCCGTCTTCCTCTGTCGCCCGAGGAAGCAATCCACCGCGCCGAGGCCACCAACCTTCTCGCCATATTCCCCCGCATCTCGGTGACAAGCTCCCCACCGTCGAAGCCCACCAGAACGCCGTCATCCTCTGCCGTCGCCCACATACCTCGCCGGTGAGTCTCGTCCGGGACAACGTCAGCCGTCCGATTCTCCTCGAATCCAACGGCCCACGTTCTTTTCCGCAGCGAAGGGGTACTGGCCACTGAGGTTCTGCCACTTGTCCTGCCGCGTTAGCACGCCCTGAGTCAGCGCCTGGTCAGCCGCGCATCCAATCACAGCGGGCCGCGTGGCAAGCCTGTCTGCTGACCGTGTAATAATATTTTAAAATAGTCAGAATATTTGCAGAACTTGTAAAATTCGTAGAAAATTGATTATAGCTCAGAAAAATACAAATAAGATATCCCTGGATTCAGAATAATGTGTAGAATATTATCATGCAATAAAATTCGTAATTTGACCAATGTATATTTTTTGTATTATTTAAATCTCTTTAATGGTAAATAATTCATAGGAAAATATCCACAACTCCAATATTGGCAAATTTGGTGTCTATGGATTCAGAAAATTGTAATCTACATCACTGTATCATTGGTTTATTTTGGTACAGTACAAAATAATTATCTATTATTAAATCACTTAAATTGGTATTTTGGCTATAACTTTTAATCTACATATCATTTTAAGGTGAAACTAGTGGCAAATGAAAGCTATGAACATTACCTATCCAGTAGGAAGGTTTCCATAATTTTATGAAACTATTCTATACTGAAAGTATTTAGAATTCATTAATTCCTATTAAAAGCCTATTTGTTTAATGGAAAATGTTTATGGAAAGCTTTTAAACTTGTTTCTCTTTTATAAAATGCATGCATATTGTTTTTTGTGTTGCTCTACTGTATGATTGATTGTGTTTATTGTTTTTCGCGATAGACTGCGAGGAGTGCAGAGTGTGCGATTTCTACGAGTGCTTGAACGACTTCAACTACAACGAAGGCAAGTAGATGCTACCTTATTCATGATATTGTCCTACTATTTTCAATGCATTGTCGTGTATGTTGTAGATGCATGTGTAGGATAAAACTATCGCTATGCTATGTCCTATTATGTGGTAGGGCTTTCCTTGTAGATGAACCACCGTTGGTAGATGTGCTTAGCCATGCTATGATGAACGAGGGCTGGGTTACATCACTTAAAGTTGTTTCTAAATGTGTTGGTTTGCGAAAACTAAAACAACTTAATCAATGAATCTCCTGGGTGTGATGGGATTGATAATTTTTGGTGGTATCTTTGCGGAAAGGCACCCAGGCATCAAGAGAAAATGATTGGCTTTTTTATTTTGTATCTTACGTGTACAACCATGTGCCAATAATGGAATGGACGGTTGGTTGGACTTAGTAGGTTGTGGTAACTCAAACCCGCGTATCCAGAGATGTAGAATTTTGGTAGGTTGGACCGGTGCGTGTCGGGATTGGGGAGCTACTTCCCGAACGGTCTCTTCTTGGACTTCTCCCTATCATCACCCAATATGAGAGTGATGGTACGAGTCGGGTTGGCCAAGTCACATGGGTAAAGTGTACTAACCCCTGCAGGGTGTATAAACTAATCGATTAGCCGTGTCCCTGGTTATGGACGTCTGAGTTGCTTGATATTGATTCCATGACATGTTTCTCGCTCATTCTAATTTCATAATTGTTTTAATGTTGTTGGGTTAACTTAATTGGGATATTTTCAAAGAAAATCAAAAACTGTTTATGAAAGTAGGACAAAGGTATTTGTAGATGCAAGCTAGCCACAGCTCCACCTGCCAAATATGCATGTAGATGTTAGCACTATTGTCTCCTTTACCAGCTCTATTTGCCATACATTCCATGTATTGACCCTTCGGGGCTGCTACGTTTCATGTTGCAGGATATTCCGATTCTGAGTAATCGATATAGGCCACGGTACTCCACTCGGCACTTGTTCACTTGTGGGCAATTTTAAGAATGGAGGATTTATTTTATTTATGTTGCTACCTGAATAATTTGAGCTAGCCTTGAGCTAAGCTTTTATTGTAATAATGGTACTCTGGATCTTCGTTATTTATGATACACGGATATTTTGCTATGTTATTCATCTTATTCTATTGTGGGCCAATGAACCGATCCAGGGATTGGCACGTCACATAGAAGCTACGGTCTTTTCAGAACCGTGGTGTTACAATACTCATATGTGTACTACCCGTGCAAAGCATCTACGCATAGATCCAGCTCTGATACCACTGTAGGGTTCGCAGCATAGAAAATAAAAAATTCCTACGATAGGAACAACTATGTACCAAGATCTATCTACTAGATACAAACAACGGGCGGATGTATATCCATAGAGAACATACCCTTGAAGACCTACAAAGCTTAACGAGTCCAAACTCGTGGTTGATGTAGACAATCTCTTGCCGATCTCAAGATCGAGAGGAAGTCCTTAGCACTGCAACTTAGCGGCGCATCCGTGCTCGCACACACGTCCGAGGCACCGAGCAACCTCCGCCTCCTTGCTCCAGTGATGCAGTGGAAGCACAACTCTTTCTTGCCGAATAGCCACCGGGAACATGTATCTCGCTAGTCCAAGACCATGGGGAATAAATACTAGAGGGGGAGAGAGATCCTTCACGAAGAGGTGTGAGTGTGTGAGAGAGAGGGGGCTCCTTTTATAGGGAGAGGGGGCACCCAAGGGGCCATGCGCCCAGCCATGGGGCTGCCCCTCCCCTCCTTTAATTAATGTGGGTGGACACTCCACTCACACAAATGCCTTTCAATTTCCTCCACTCAAATTCCCATTAAATTTCCACCAAATTTAATGCAAACTCTCATTAAATAAAACTCCTTTTATTTATTCAGAATTTTGTCAATTAATTTAATGACAACCATTCTCATATAAACCCTTGCTAGTATTTCATTTCACAAGCAAAAACACTTTCTGCAATTTCACCCGAAAACCCGTTTCGGTATCTAGTGAAATAAATTCCTGCGCTTGTTATTCTTTCCGGCATGAAACTTTTGCTACAAATTGATGTCGGTGTATCTTAAGTGTGTCACCCTACGATTTGCGAATAATGCGGACATGATTGAGACCCTTCTCGGATCAATAATCAGAAGCGGGATCTGGAGACCCATACTGACTCCCACACATTCAGCGATGACTTTCTTGTGATCACGAGAACCTTTTACGCTAGTATCTTAATCCCTTTGTTTCGCGATATATTACATGTACGAGATTAGATCATCGGTATCTCCATACCTAGTTTGATCTCGTTACTGACATGCACTCTTTTCTCGTTCCCGTGATATAACATTCTAGTGATCAAATCACTTCCTTGCAAGCCAATCAATGTGATATCACCGAGAGGGCCCAGAGCATATCTATCCTTCATCGGGATGAACAAATTCCTCTCTCGATCCATGGACCTCAACATAACACTTTAGTAGTTCTGAACCCATGTTTATAATCACCCTGTTACGATGTGACGTTTGATATTATCAAGAAACTCTTCCGGTGTTAGTGATTGACATGATCTCATGGTCTAAGGATTAGGATCACTTCATAAGTTGTTATAGCAATATAAACTCAATGACTTTGATCGTAATGCTATACTTCGGATGAATATTCATCACACCATTCCAATAATGTTGTGACCTCGTTATTAACAACATCCAATGTCCATGATCAGGAAACCTTTGATCATCTCGTTAATCAACGAGCTAGTTTATAAGAGAGGCATACCTAGGAACTTCCTTTTTTTAATTAAACACACATGTATTAACATTTCAGTATTAATACAATTATAGCATGCAAAATAAAGATTTATCATAAATAAGGAATACAATAATAACCACTTTATTATTGCCTCTCGGGCATATTCCCTTCATTAATTATGTCTCAAAAAACCTTCACAAAATAACCTATCTTATTCGAGGTTTCCTGGCTTTCGGGTCAAATAACCAATGTTATCACTAAAATCAAAGAATAGTTTGTGACAATTTGTCAATATTGTGCATACATGTGCATCATGGGATGGCAAACAATGTTGCAGGAGAAAGTTTTCCTTTTTGTCGCACCAAAAATCCATTTTCCATTTTCCGAGCACAAACAGGTGGTTTTGTAAAGCAATCATAAAATGGTTAATTCAAAATTCTACCACCACATTTTTCAAAAATACTAGACCACCTTACATGGACAATTTCCTAATAGGGGGATCTCAAACCTTTCCGTCCATCCCTATTGAAAAAGACAAATTCCTGCCGAATTGTTAGGAAATGGGTCAGATATTACTACAGGTACATGATTTGATGCTCATGATTTTTTTTACAAAAATCATTCTTATGTTCACAATATGCTATTTCATCAGAAATCAACTTTAAGTTTAGCAAGTCTCAGCCCTGAGCTAAGAATCTTCATGTCCGTTGTTCGACAAAGTTAGACGATAGTTTAAATAGATATAAGAAATTCAAAAAGGATCCAAACAATGTGAAACCTTCGCGTGGTGTCATATTATACGACATAGTTAGAAGGAAAAAATATCAAACTTGGTATATTGATTATGTCTCAAAGAACCTTCACAAAATGGCCTATCTCATTCGAGGTTTCCTGGCTTTCAGGTCAAATAACCAATGTTATGGCTAGAATAAAGACATAGTTTATGATAATGTGTCCATATTGTGCATCATGGGATGGCGAACAATGTTGCAGGAGGAAGTTTCCCTTTCGTTGCACCAAAAAGCTATTTTCCGAGTGCAAAAAATAGGCGGTTTTGTGAAGCAGCCATCAAATGGTTAATTCAAAATGCTACCACAATATTTTTCAAAAATACTAGACCATCTTTCATGGACAATGTCCTAACAGGGGGATGTCAAACCTTTCTCTCTATCCCTGGTAAAAATACAAATTCCTACCGAATCGGTAGGAAGTGGGTCGGATATGAACTATAGGTACATGATCTGATACTCATGATTTTTTACAAAACTCATTTTTAGGTTCACAATATGCTATTTCATTAGAGATCCAATTCAAGTTTAGCGAGTCTCAGCCCCGAGCTAAGAATCTTCATGCCCATTGTTCGACAAAGTTAGGCGATAGTTTAAAACGGGCATAAGAAATTCAAAAATGATCCAAACAATGCGAAACCTTCGCGTGGTGTCATTATGTGACATAGTTAGAACAAAAAATATAAAACTTGGTATATTGATTATATCTCAAAAAAAACCTCACAAAATGACATATCTCATTCGAGGTTTCCTAGCTTTCGGATCAAATGACCAATGTTATGGCTAAAATCAACGCATAATTTGTGATAATATGTCCATATTGTGCATACATGTGCATCATGTGATGACGAACAATGTTGCAGGAGAAAGTTTTACTATTCGTCACACCAAAAAGCAGGCAGTTTTGTGAAGCAACCACCAAATGGCTAATTTAAAATGCTACCACCACATTTTAAAAAATACTAGACCACCTTACTGTTGGGGTTCGCAGCATGGAAAACAAAAAAAATTCTATCGCATGAACACACATAAGCCAAGATCTATCTACTAGATTACAGCAACAAGTCGATAGAGTACTAACCCTCAAAGATCCAAAGCGGTTAACAAGAGCAGATTCTCGTGAATGATGTAGTCGTACACTTCCGATCTCAAGATCACGCAGACGATCCTTCCGGCGCTGCGTTCTGGTAGTGCTTCCGCAGTCGGTCACACGTTTTGTACTCGATGAAGACCTTCCTCTCCCTTGTTACAACATGCAGCAGAAGTTGTAGCACTCTCCTCGTGATTCCGGCAGCACGACAGCGTGGTGTCGGAAGTAGAGGGGAGATCTCGCAGGGCTTCGCCTTAAGCCGGAGCGAGTATGGTGGAATAAGAGAGGGCCTTGGCGATCTACGATTTAGAGGCACCAAGGGGGGTGGCTTAACTGGCGGCTAGGGTTTGGGGAAACCCTAGTCGGCAACTTGGGAGATCCCTAGGCGGCGACAGCACTTGTGGTGGAGGCGCCAGGAGCTAGGGTTTTGGTGTGTAAGGTAGGGGGCGCCCTACCCCTCCTTATATAGGTGGGAGGGGCCGGTTTGGGAGGAGGGAGTCCTCCTCCAACTCCTTCTCATGGCCGGCGGGTGGAGGGAGTGGGACTTCCTCCCCAAGTAGGTTTCCTACTCTCCCTCCACCAAGCAAACTTCGGATTTGACTTTTCAAATTGGCGTTTGACTTTCAAACTTGGATTTGATTTCTCTCTCCATATTGCCCAGCCAAGTGACCTAGTACATGATGCAATCATTCCACATTGTCATGACACATCCATGTACCCTTCCCCTCCGGAGTGCCGGACCTTCCAGACCCTTCTAGAACATTCCTGGTGAAAACACCGGAATCATTTCCGAACTCCGAAACAGGACTTTCCTTATATGAATCTTATTCTCCGGACCATTCCGGATCTCCTCGTGATATCTCGGATCCAATCCGAGACTCCGAACAACATTCGGTCTCTTACTCATCATTCCATAACTACTCAACAACATCGAATCCTTAAGTGTGTCTCCCTACGGTTCGTGAATTATGTGGACATGACCGAGACACTTCTCCGATCAATAACCAATAGAGGAATCTGGAAATTCATATGGCTCCCACATATTTCTACGATTACTTTGCGATCGAATGAACCACTTACATACGATACCAATTTCCCTTTGTCTCACGATAGTTTACTTATCCGAGGTTTTGATCGTCGGTATCTCTGCATACCTAGTTCAACCTCGTTACCGATAATTACTCTTTTCTCGTTCCCGCGATATGTGATCCCTTGTGAGCCAGTCACATGCTTGCAAGCCAATTGGATGACATTCCACCAAGAGGGCCCAGAGTATATCTATCCGTCATATGGATGGACAAATCACACTCTTGATCCATCTGCCTCAACACATTCTTTTCGAACACTCAATGCCACCTTTATAACCACCCAGTTACGGTGTGGTGTTTGATGTCATCAAAGCATACTTCCGGTGATGGTGATTAGCATGATCTCATGGTCGAAGGAATTAGGTTACTATGTATCAGAAATCATATAGCAAATGAACTATATTAAATGACTTGATCTTTATGCTACGCTTAACTATAGGAGTATGTCCATCAAATTATTCTCCTAATGATATGACCCTGTTGTTAATAACATCTCTATGTTCATGATCAGGAAACCATGATCATATATTAACCAACAAGATAGTTTAACAAGAGGCTTTACTAGGGACTCTTTTATGTTTACAAATCACACAAGTATTAATGTTTTCGGTTAATACAATTATAGCATGGTATGTAAACATTTATCATAAGCATGAAGATATGATAATAACCATTTTATTATTGCCTCTTGGGCATATCTCCAACACTTACAAGGACAATGTACTAACAGGAGGATCTAAAACCTTTCCATCTATCCCTGGTGAAAAAGACAAATTCCTGCTGAATCGGTAGGAAACGAGTCAGATATGAACTACAAGTACATGATATGATGCTCATGATTTTTTTACAAAAATCATTTTTAGGTTTACAATATGTTATTTCATCAGAGATCTACTTCAAGTTTAGCGAGTCTTAGCCCCGAGCTAAGAATCTTTACACATGCCGTTTTAAACGGGAAAATAAGATTATGGTAAGAATCACGGCATAGTTTGTGATAAGTTTATATTGGTATCATATTTGGATTCCTCTCATTTTTCTGATCAATTTAGAAATATTAATTGTTGAATTACGATTACATATTTAAAGATATTAATTATTCCATATTAAATAGAAAAATACAAAAAAATAAAATCATTATTTTTTATTTGGATTCAATAATATTTTTACTTATTCATTCTTGTTTACTTAAATAATTGTTTATAATTTCAAAAAATACAAACATGTTACATGATGATATAAGAGTTAATAGGATTGATATCATAGTATTGACAACAATGTATAAATTGCTTTGCGAAAACAGATTCTAAAGAAATGAGAAAGTTAAGCGTGCTGAAGGTGGAGTAGTGAGGATGGGTTACCGACTGGAAAGTTTGACGAAGATTACAATTTGATCAAAGATTAAATATAATTAGTGTTAAAAATGTACAAAGTGAGATTAACGAGTCAAACAATTCAAAGATTAAAAAAATTAAAAACAAAATTAATTTAGGCTATACCGACAACCTAGTTCTCGACGTAGAAGGGCTCGTGCTGCTCCTGAGCTAGGCCCGTGCCGACGGCCTGGCCGTCAGCGTAGCTCCTAGGACATGCATGTGTCGACGGCTTGGCCGTCGGCGTAGCTCCAGGGCTAGGCCGTTATCAAATGGCCGTCGCCTGACATCGTGAGGCCCGCTACAAGCACTATACCGAGGGGGATTTTATACGTCGACAGCCGAGGGGCTATGTCGAATGCTACGTACGTCGGGGGGACTATGTCGACGGACACCGTCGGCACAACCTGTGCTGACGACAAAATGGCACTGCCTTCAGCGCCTCGATTGTTTCGTGTAACCTAGCGGTAACAGGCAGAGACCGGTACAAAAATAAGGTAGAAATGGTACCATAAAAGCTATCTATCTATATATTCTATATCTATACCTAATAATAAAGTAAGAAGTGTTTCTTATAATACCTACATTTTTTTGAATCGATTTGCCCTCCCACAAAAACACGAAGAAAAATAAGTTAGGCTGGCAGGATATGATTACAAGGAGAAAGGAGATTGACCGTGGTGACCGGACAGATAGACGGTGGTGGCCAGCGATCTAACTTTCTGTTGGCTAATATTAGGTAGGCCACGTTTACTTGGTAGTGGTGGAAAAAAATAAAAGAGCTGGAGGTTG
The DNA here is from genome assembly GCA_916181665.1 of Avena sativa. Lineage (NCBI taxonomy): Eukaryota > Viridiplantae > Streptophyta > Magnoliopsida > Poales > Poaceae > Avena > Avena sativa. The sequence goes on along the minus strand of OV702284.1, from coordinate 174,858,768 downwards.
AAGAACTGTTGCATATAGACAAAACGACGGGTCGTTGTAGAGATATTTTTTACTGCTATCTGTAGGTGACGTGGAGGACTAATATTCATGCCCTTACGTGCGTGTCCGTTTGGAGGCTTCATGCGTTGGCCTTAGATGCGTGTCCGTTTGGCTCTGCCAGATCAAGCGGAGAAGTTTGATTCCAGTAGATTGTCCGGTGTATCCTCAAGCAACGGAGAACCACAGGGGCGTGCCTTGCTCTTCCCTTGATTAAATCGAGTAGAACTTTGTTAATTAGATGGAGGAATTAACCCATAACAAGGCATATACATTTCATACGAAGTACATAGTAGATCAAATTTAAATAATTAAAGATAAGAGCAAAATGAGGCCAGAGATATGCGGACGAGTGATATTGGTGCAAAATTTTGGCGATGCTAAAAGCTTATCTTTTTTCCTTTCTCGGTGCAACACACCGGCCTGTTTGCTAGTTATTAAAAAGATTAGGACAGTTCTTCCCTCACAATTTTTTCGTATGCCTTGTTTGACGGTTTTGCCCCTATTTGTTTTGAGGTATTATAGGAAGTGCCACCGCTGAGTAAAAAAGGGTTCGTTATGTATTTTCGTCCGTACAAGGGACGACTGCTCGGGAAGGAATGCATGCACGCGTCCGGGAAGAGGCCAGGGCGGTAGTGACATGCGCATGCAGGGAAGTGAGGGAGGGAGAGGGAATCAATCACTCGCAGTTCGTCTGATGTGAAGAAGAAGCAGAGAGCGAATTGGCCGAGCGAAGTAGGCGGGTGCGGTAGGGAACACTTGGAAGATGGGCAGAAAACAAAGGAATGCGCGGTGGCTGGCCGCCCATGCCAGCTTTCCTCCTTCCCTTATTGGCAAGTAACCTGCCGGCTTTCCGACCGTCCCACACACAAATAGCAACGTGCGCCGCCCGTATGAAGGGAACCAAAGACGGGAGCGAGCAGGGGATCCCGACCGCGGCCCGCACGACGGGTTCCATGATCTCGGCGTCTAGCTCACCAGTGCGGATGTCGCTGCACAGCTGGCGCTAGTGCTCCTCAAGGAAGTGGATGGTGTGGAGGAACCCGAAGGTGAAGACGGCGCCAACTCGGAGCACGTCGGCATGGTGCACGAGCCCGCAGAGAATCTGCGCGTACATGCTCTGGTACGCGTCGACGCACAAGATGGCCTCATCGGGGCTGGTGGACACGCTATAGGGGTCATGGAGCCGTTCCAAGAAATGTCGGCTCTTATAGTAGCCGGTGAGCACAGGCCACGGTGGGCCGTCGGGCGTGCGCGCGCAACTCATCCTTGACAAAGTATATGTACATGGCCTTGCCCTTGTCGAGCCCCGGCACCGCCTGGCCATCACCGGCATCAGCAGGCTATAGTGATGCGAGCGCCGGTCCATCTCCGTCGTGATCGCAGGCATCAGATTCCTCTCCTCTCCGGACTTGCCCGAGCTGCACTGTAATCGCAAACTTAATTTTCATGCGTGCCAACACGGACAGGCTTGTGTAGTCATGGGTCGATGCACGCACGTACAAACCTTGTGACTTTGTGAGGAACTCTTGGGGTGTCTTGCTGGAGAGGATGGGTGAGGTGTGTTAGCAAATAATCCTTGTGTCCGACGCGTGCGTGCGTGCGTGTGTGTGAGTTTTAGGTCGAGGTCGCGTCTGGACGTTGGTTTGTCCATGTTCATGTTCAGCTGTTTCGAGTTGGCCAGGGTCTCACGGCTCGGGGCTCTGGCGCGGTGAGTCCGCGGTGAGCACGGCGGAGGCCGCGGCTGTGGCGCGTTGTGACGTCGTTTGTGTGGTGGATGCAGAGGCGCGACGAAGACATGCAACGGCGCTTGGGAAGGTCGTGTCTGAGAGCGGCCGAAACGTCCGGCGTGTGTCAGCCAGCGGAGGAGCTCGGCGTTTGTCACCCGAGGTGAAGGAGGACTGGCGTGTGTGCGCCAGGTCAAGGAGCTCGGCGTTTGTCGCCCTAGGTGAAGGAGGACCGGCATGATCGATGTTGGCGATGCGGATGACCTCGGGGAGGATATCCTCATAGGTGGTCAGCGGCGCCAGATGGCGGAACGCTTCGTCGCTTCCAAGCGCGGTGGCCGAGACGCCTATGCGATGCAGGGTACTCGGCCGACGCGTTCTACGCGAGGATCTCTAGCAGCACGCTGCGCTGCACCTCCCCGCGCACGCTGTCATGCGCTATATGTACTCCAGCACCTCGCGGTGCAACGAGGACGTTGTGCCCGTGGGCGTGGGTGTGGCCGGCACCGCCAACGGCGCTTCGGGCATGGCGCCGCGTAGCCCTGCTGGACCTGGCCAGGCTTAGACGGAAGGATATAGGCGTCGTCATCAAGCGAAAACAGTTGTGCATCGTGCACGACGAGGCCGTCGACCCACGCCTCGCTGCCATGGTGCGTCGGCCGCTTCGTTCTCTGGCGCGTCCCCTCGTCGGCTTGTTGAGACGATGCCATCGCACGTTGTTGTGCTGCCGAGTGACGGTGCTCGACGTGGCACTTTGTTGGTAACCCCAAGCGCAGGGTGTGAAGAGCACAGCAGCAAGTTTTCCCTCAGTTGAGACCGAGGTTATCGAACCAGAAGGAGGAAGGAAACGTCACACATGTGTTGCAAACAACGTGGAGACCTGCATAACACAAACTCAAGACTTTGTCTCAACGAATCAGTGAGGTTGTCAAGCTCACCGGTTTGCTGTAACAAAAGATTAAACGTATGGTGGAAGGTAGTGGTGGTTTGCACCAAGTAAACAAGTAACAGTGGAAGATGTATCAATGGTAAAGATTGGACCGGGGTCCATAGTTCACTAGAGGTGCTCTTCTGAGATAAACAACATGGCATGAAGGGTAAACAAATTACAGTAGGGGAATTGATAGGAACTGAGCACGGCATAACAATGCAATTACTAGTCAGAAAGATTCTATGAGATTCGATTGGGCAATACAACAAGATACATAGACCGCCATCCAACTACATCTATGACTAGAAGTCCACCTTCAGGTTATCATCCGAACCCCCTCCAGTATTAAGTTGCAAGGAACAGATAACTGCTTTAAGCAAAGTGTGTAAGGTAAACAGTCCACATGTTCCATGAACAAGAGACCGTTGTTTTCTCCCTAGTAGCAACAGCACATCTACAACCGAAGAGAGTTCTATCACTTCCCTTGGAAACTAGAGGCATGAACCCACTATCGAGCATAAATACCCCCTCTTGGAGTCACTAGCAACTACTCGGCCAAGACAGCTACTAACAACAGAGAGCATGCAAGATCACAAACAACACAGACATGATAGAATTATAAAGACAAAACCATTAATTAAACAACATAATAATCTCAATATCCATCGAATCCCCGCAAACACAACATGCATGATTACAAATAGATTAGATCTTGATCATGAACGGACCTCACAAGATCTATACATGAAAGCATAAGGAGGAGATACAACCATCTATTACTACATGGATCCATAGTCCAAGGTGGAACTACTCACGCATCATACCGGAGAGAAGGCTTCCGGGATGATCTCCCCTCCGGCAGGGTGCCGGGAAGAACTTCAGATCCCCCTCGATCTAGGGACGACGGTGGCGGCGGCTACAGAAGGTTTCATAGAATATTGATCGGGTACTTAGGGTTTCTGCATCGGGGGCTTCTTATAGACGAAGGGGGAGGCCGAGGCAGTGGCCAGGGGGCCCACACCCTGCCTAGGCATGGGGCAGGGCCCACCCGTGCCTAGGAGGGTCTGGCTGCTCTAGCACGCCTCTCCGTCTCCCCTCTGGACTTCTTGTTCCCCACGGAAAGTTATTGACTTTGACGTTTGTCCCGTCCAATTCCGAGAATATTTCTTTACTAGCTTTTCTGGAACCAAAAACAGAAGAAAAAATGCAACTAGCGCTATGGCAACTTGTTAATAGGTTAGTACCTGAAAAGATGTAAAAAACACCTCAAAGTGTAGACAAAGCAAAGCAAAGTAGATACTAAACAAGCATGGAGAATCAAAAATTATAGATACATTTCTGACGTATCAAGCATCCCCAAGCTTAACTCATGCTCGTCCTCGAGTAGGTAAGTGATAAAAAGAATAAATTTTGAGGTGACATGCACCCTCACAATAAAGATCTAACCATTTGCAAGCATTGAAAGCTGGGATTAAAGAACTCTAAACATGTGCATGCAAGATAGGGTTCTAACAATAGGACATAGTAACTATGCATGCAACATGAAAGGCTACAAACAAAGATCATGAATAACATGCATTGAAAAACGTTTGTTTGTTTCACATACAGAAAACATAGCATAATGGTAACCAGCTTGTCCCTCATAAAGTGGCAAATAGATGCATATGACACCTTCAAACTTCACAAGGGTGACTATAAACAAATAGCACAAGAACAAGTAATATCACAATATGCATCAATCAATAAGCTTTGGAACACTGCACACAGAATGACAACTATGCTCTCTTAATGGTGCCTAAAGGTAGAAGGTGGAGACTCAAATAATGGTGGAAGAAAGGCCCTTCATAAAGGAAGTAGGGATTTCAAGTTTAAAAAAGAGCTTCCAAAAATTATGGTACTTGTTAGCTTTCAGCCCTCATTGCCCCTATCATAAGCATCTTGAAGTGATTAAGGTTAAAGTGAACAAACTATGGAGTATATGCTTGATGAAGTATAATTTGGCAATCTCAAGTCCCTTGAATACGACGGCCACACCTCATTCTACTCAACTTTAGTCACCTATAAGTTCTTGTCATTGTAAGTATTTGCATATCATTGAGAACCGCCAACGGGGTACCCCTTGCACATGGTACAGGAGCTTTCCCATAACCAAAATGGCAAGGCAAGCAGACAATGAGCATCTCAGCAATATTTTTATTTACTATATGCATAGATTTTTATTGAGGATGCTTCATAGATAGCTCACTATGGTGATGCTGCAAGTTTCCACCATGATTAGGCATGGTTTAGGCTAGCGGCCCAGGCGTTTCTCTAACACAGAATAAAAACTCCATGGACTTACAAGTTCCCTCTTTATTTCACACCAGTGACATCCATAGACAAAAGATCATGATATCAACTGAGTACAAAGTATAAGTGCAACGTTGAAAACGTTCCCCGTGACAGCATGGTTCTGCTAATTTCAACATATAAGTGCAAGCATATACAACATAGATGACACAATGGTTCAAGTTTATTAGGGGCAAAGAATATAAAGTGTGCCATCAAGTTTGTGAGGGCTTTAATCACTAAGTTTTCTCATAACAAAATAGTTTTAAATTGGAAGATAGCTGAAAACAAGAATATACTTAGAATGGTGTAACACACCATGCATAGGAATTTATAGTGGACACTTTGGAATAACTTGGTTTCTTGGGAGTTGGAAGTATGAGTAGAGCTTACTCATACAAGTGGAGGCTAGCAAAAGACTAGGAGCAACCAACTAAGAGAGCAATAATGGCCATAATCATGCAGAGCAACAAAACATTACTAATCAAAGCATAGAGTGGTACTACAAGTTAAGGACTAAATGATCATAGAGGCTAATGGTGACTTGTGAGAGTCATAACATGGTGTGAGCATGTGCCAAGTCAACCCAAACAAAGCATCAAAGGAGAATACCACAATACTATGCTTTTTGCATGCTAAAACAACGCATAATTTCTTTAAGGCACACTAAGCAATCCCAATTATTTGGAGCAGGACATGCTACAGCAATAATCACTAAGCATAATGTCAAAACAACACCTAGCATGTCATGCTAAAGTCTAAGTCACAGTCAATGCAAGCTTCTCTTACACTTTCAAGCAAGAACTTCCTACTCCTTCCCAACACCAAGCAACTTATTTGCAAAACAACACAGCGAGAACGGGGGTCCAAACTACTTTATTCAAGCAAACTAAACAAACTAAGCAAACCAAACGAAAACTAAGACGCTCCAAGAACAACACAACTGTGCATGAAACAATAAAAACGAAGTGTCTAAACAGGCCTAAGCTTTTTATTGATGAAGAAGGGGATGCCTTGGGCATCCCCAAGCTTTGACGCTTGTACCTCTTGGATATTACTTGGGGTGACACCGGGGTGGCATCCCCAAGCTTGAGATTTTTCCATTCTTCATCTCATTGCATCATTCTCTCTCTACATCTGAAATTTTTCCTTCATATAAAACTTCACACAATCTTCATTAGCAATATTAGTGTATTCAAAAGATATTAGACCTTAGTCAAAGCTTTGGAACAGCAAAACTTTCCACTAAAAACACAAGCTACTATAGTAACTCCTTCAAAAAGCTCAATTCCCCAAAAGAGAACTCAAAAAGGAATCAATAAGAAGCAAATGCAAATAATGGCAGAAATCTGTCAAAACAGACCAGCAGGTAGAAACAATTTTTTTTAAAGACCTTCTGTTGCTCAAATCAAAAAGTGTTGAACTAACTAAAGTTAGCTAACATACTAGGGGATGTATTTGTAAATTTTGATCTCAATACGATTTACAGGGAGTCCTCACGAATTTTTATGGTGGAGGATAGAAATCTGTTTCGGGACAGCAACTCCCCAAATCTTACTGACCTCTCATTAGAGGTCATCCTTGGCACAAAAAGCAAACAAAAAGGATAAGGAGAGGTCATTACTGAAGTAATAACTTTCAAGGCTCAAGGAAAACTCTTGGGTTATCTCCCAACTAGTACTTTTCTTTAACGCCTTTAAGTTAGGCTTGATAGCTTGAGAAGATGCTCACATAAGAGTTATGAATTGAAGACAAAGAGAGCATCAAGAAGCAAATTCAAGCACATTTAAGTCTAACCCACTTCCTATGCATAGGAATCTTGTATGCAAATAAATTCACAAAGAACAAAGTGACAGGCATAGGAAGATGAAACAAGAGCAACTTCAAAGCTTTCAGCACATAGAGAGGTGTTTCAGTACCATGAAAACTTCTACAACCATATTTTCCTCTCTCATAATAATTTTCAGTAGCCTCATGAATAAACTCAACAATATAGCTATCACATAAATCATGCTTTTCATGATCTACAAACACATAATTTCTATCAAGCTCAAGAATAGTGGGATTAAAACCTCCACAGGTTTTATCCAAAGTAGATATTTCAAAAGGATCCACAAGAACATAACATTCATCCTCCTTTGATAAGCATGGGGGACAATCAAATAATGTAAGGGATAAAGAGTTACTCTCATTACAAGGTAGGCATGGGTATATAATCCATTCTTCCTCCTTTTGTTCATCACTCTCCCCTTTTTTTCATCTAATGAGCTTCCAGTTTCAACAATTTCTTCTTCCAAAGGCTCCTGCAAGACATTAGTCTCTTCCATTTGTGGAAAACGCCTATTAAAATATTCAAGAATATAGCTATTTTCTTTCCTGTAATTATCAAAGCAAAATTTAAGTATCTCAAAAACCTCATGTTCATAAGGTGCATCATCAGTATTTTCAAGAAAACTGGCAAGTTCAAATGCACCCTTGAAGGCAATAAATTCTTCAATTTGTTCCACATCATCAAAATCATAATTTCCTTTAACATAAGAAGATATGGTAACATTATCATTATACTCACATTGAAAGAGTAGGTGTTTATACCTCCTGCAGCAGCTAGCTTTATCAAAGCAATAAGTAACATTATAAACATAGCACACGTCTCTAGCAATAGTATTCAACTTATCAATTTGTTCCCATAGGTGTTTTCCTTTTTGTGACAAACGGTGTTCCTTATAATAATACTTTTGTTCCTCCGTGAACCCACCTTTCCAATAAGAACTAGTTTTAAAGAAACCATCCATTGATAGAAAGCATGACCAAGCAAGGAAACAACAGACCACCAACTAGAGTAGGAACTAATTTTTTTATGTTTTTGAATAAAGCAAGCAAACCAAGATAGACTAATTTTTGGGGTTTTTGAAAAGAGGCAAACAAAACCAAGCAAAAGAAACAAAGCAAACTAAAAACAAAGTGAAGAGAAAGGAAGTGGAGGACTCCCCTAATGAAGACGTCCTAAGCCTCCCCGGCAACGGCGCCAGAAAGACTTGACGGTATTCGACGTGGCACTTTGTTGGCAACCCCAAGCGCAGGGTGTGAAGAGCACAGCAGCAAGTTTTCCCCCAGTTGAGACCAAGGTTATCGAAGCAGAAGAAGGAAGAAAACGTCACACAAGTGTTGCAAACAACGTGGAGACCTGCACAACACAAACTCAAGACTTTGTCCCAACGAATCAGTGAGGTTGTCAAGCTCACGGTTTGCTGTAACAAAGGATTAAACGTATGGTGGAAGGTAATGGTGGTTTGCAGAAAGTAAACAAGTAACAGTGGAAGATGTATCAATGGTAAAGATTGGACCGAGGTCCATAGTTCACTAGAGGTGCTCTCCTTAGATAAACAACATGGCATGAAGGGTAAACAAATTATAGCAGGGCAATTGACAGGAACTGATCAAGGCATAACAATGCAATTACTAGTCAGAAAGATTCTATGAGATTTGATTGGACAATACAACAAGATACATAGACCGCCATCCAACTGCATCTATGACTAGAAGTCCACCTTCAGGTTATCATCCGACCCCCCCCCCCCCAGTTTTAAGTTGCAAGCAACAGACAACTTCTTTAAGCAAAGTGTGTAAGGTAAACAGTCTACATGTTCCATGAACAAGAGACCGTTGTTTTCTCCCTAGTAGCAACAACACATCTACAACCGAAGAGATTTATGTCACTTTTCTTGGAAACTAGAGGCATGAACCCACTATCGAGCATAAATACCCCTCTTGGAGTCACTAGCAACTACTCAGCCAAGATAGCTACTAACAACGAAGAGCATGCAAGATCACAAACAATACAGACATGATAGAATCATAAAGACAAAACCATTAATCAAACCAACATAATAATCTCAATATCCATCGAATCCCCGCAAACACAACATGCATGATTAAAAATAGATTAGATCTTGATCATGAACGGAGCTCACACGATCTATACATGAAAGCACAAGGAGGAGATACGAACATCTAACTACTACATGGACCCATAGTTTAAGGTGGAACTACTCACGCATCATATCGGAGAGAAGACCTCCGGGATGATCTCTCCTCCGACAGGGTGCCGGGAAGAACTTCAGATCCCCCTCCTCCCGATCTAGGGACGACAGTGGCGACGGCTACAGAAGGTTTCGTGGAATATTGATCGGATACTTAGGGTTTATGCATCGGGGGCTTATTATAGGCGAAGGGGGAGGCCGATGCGGTGGCCAGGGGCCCCACACCCTGCCTAGGCGCGGGGCAGGGCCCACCCGCGCCTAGGGGGGTCTAGCTGCCCTGGCAGGCCTCTCCGTCTCCCCTCTGGACTGCCTGTTCCCCACGAAAAGTTATTGACTTTGACGTTTGTCCCGTCCAATTCCGAGAATATTTCTTTACTACCTTTTCTAGAACCAAAAACAACAGAAAACAGACAACTAGCGCTGTGGCAACTTGTTAATAGGTTAGTACCAGAAAACATATAAAAAACATCTCAAAGTGTAGACAAAGCAACGCAAAGTAGATACTAAACAAGCATGGAGCATCAAAAATTATAGATACGTTTCCGACGTATCACCGAGCATCGTGTTCCAACCCATCCTCCTCGCCGGCGCTGCAACTCCAGGTCACGCTAGACACTCCTAGGCGCAACTTACGAACACTTCACGCTTGGAGGTGCACAGAGGGTGCTCGCCAGAATGCATGAGACGATGAATATGAACAAATGAATCTCAAGTTAAAAACCTGGGTTTGACTTGCCACGTCAGCGAAATTCCAACTCTAATAGCCTTAAGGTTTAAAATGGACCGGGAATAGGAAGTTTGGTGTGCTGATTTCGAGGATTGCAAATTCAGGGTTTGATTTAACTTTTGACTATGAAATTTAAGGTTTCTTTTGGACTTTTTCCTTTATCGAATACATAGTTTGAATTATTTGATTCTACCTTAGATGCATGGGTTGCTCGAAAAATAAGTTCTTCAACTAACAACACTTTGTATAAAATTTAAAAGTATTACATGTTTTGAATAATGTTTTGTCATTTTCAAACACGGTAGAAAAGACAGGTCAATTAAAGCATCCACGCCATTTGGGTTTAATCCACGTGCCGGTTTAAACATAATATGAAAGGATATCCATTTGATTTAACATGCCACCGTAGCAATGTACGGGTTTTATGCTAGTAGTTGATTAGAGGAGCGATCGTTTGAGTACACGGTCTAAAATCAATATCCCCCCCCCCCCTCTAAAAATAAATATATCCACGGATCTCTCCCCATCGTCCTCCTCCGTGTATCTTCTCCACCGAAGACTCGCTCTCTCCACACCGAGCCCTTTCCAGTTCTCCTCCCATCTTTTCTTCGTTGTGCTCGCGGTGGGACGAATCAGGCTATAACCGGTGAAGTGTTCACTTGTGGTGGCCTGTGCCTTTTCCATGAAGCTCCCGCGCGTGCATGTGACTTGGTGGCATGGATGCCTGCGTGTAGATGTGCATACACCACCTGGACAAATGAGGCGTCGCGTGTGTGCTCATGATGATCTAGATGGCTGCGACGGCCATGCACTTCCATCTCAGTGACGGCACGACGATGTCGACTTCAAACATCGAGGACTAGGAGCGCCCTGGTGAGCACGTCCATGGGCTATGCGCCGCAGCCTCGACATCAGCACCCCGCCCGCACCTGCACACCAGTGAAGACAACAGAAGGTGCCCGCCGGACACGCCACAGACGGGTGCTCGCTGATACTGGTAGCACCTCAACTCGCAGTTTGTGCAGCGGTGAAGGGCTGTGCGGCGATGCAATCCCGCGTCCTCTAGACCGTCGTCTTCAGCATGGTTTCGAAGTACAGATGGCGCCGGGCTGCACTCTGATAGTCCCGCGCCCGGCTCGTAGGAGTGGAGATGGAGTATGCCGCCAGCTTGTCGTCATCTGCGGAGCGCAGCTTGTGGGAGTGGAGAGGGCACCTCTGCACGCCGCCGACGCTGTCATTCTTCAGTAACCGGTGTGCTCGCTAGTAGCCCCGTCGCCGTTCCTGGAGGCCGAGGTGACACCGGGCCACACACCGGCTGCCTTGTCAGTGACGTCTTTGGCCGGCCGCCCGGTTCACAGGAGCGGAGGGCGCTCCAGCCTGGTAGCCGGCAGACCTGACATAATGGATTTGTAGCCGGCGTCGGATTGCATGCCGGCGGACGACGTACGGTGTCGGCATCTGGGGATGCTAGCTTCTTCTCCATGAAGTCCTCGCTCCTGGCCTTGATCAATGAGTGTATGTGTATGGTATTTGGGCTGTGCGTGTTGATCGATGGATGTTTGGAGATTGGGTAGCTAGGTGGAGATTTGTAGATGTGTTTTGGCTGCAGGATTCGTACGTGCAGGTGGTTTCTTGGGTGTTCCTTTTTTTTTTGGCTATGCTGATCCGAGTCTTGAATGAGATTGCCTATTATTCCCATGAGCTGTGCCGTAAGGTGTGAGAGCCGTCCGTACTTCAAGGCTTGAGAGTTGCAGAAATGTCTTTCTAGCATGCATGCTAGATAGCGTGTATGCATACACCATTCAATTTTTTTGATATGCTTTAAGATTTGGATAGGAGGAATCTTTGCATGCATATGGTACCCCACACACTCTCTCTCATCTAACATCTTGTACTCTCTCTTTCATCCATTAATCCATTTTTTTTATTTTCAAGTCTAAATTTCAAAAGGCTGTATATATTAGAATAATTATCCAAATAACATTCTGTTTGAATCTATGTATTTATTTTGGTAAGATCTTTTAAACAAGCCCAAAATTAATAAAATTTAAAAACCTAAATTTCAAAACATAATAAAGCGTTATGATTAATAATGAAATCCAATAAAACTTGTTGATCATGTTTGTCGTTAACATAATTTATAGTTAGAACTCAAAGTTAATTACCAATTTTTTTCTAACTCTAGTTAACCAAATTTGAAATGCGGTGAAATAAATTATTTCCACAAATATTTTTTTCAGGTTTCATAATGTTTTTCAAAGTTTTATTATGTTTTAGAATTTAATTTTCAAATATTGTCAAAATATATTCAATATTGGTCTTGTTATAAAACTCTCTATTGTAGTAATCCAAATATTCAAACCGTTTTAAAATTGGACTTTTAGTTTACAAGCTACAACAATTTTAAGTTTATGAGTTAAATCCAAAAAGTAAGAAAGAGAAGAGAATGAAAGGACACAAGCTATATAAAAATGATAGGAGAGAAGGTGGGGCATGCACGCTATATACCATGCACGTTAGAATCGCTGCTATATTGAGAGTTGTGCCTCCAGATCGAGTTGCTTTTGTGCTCCAAGGCTGAGGCTGCTTGCGTGTGTCTCCTATTAGACAACGTATCGATTGTTACCATGTATAGAGATCCGATTAAGATACTAACGGATTTGTACCCGTGTTGTACAAGCGTTGTGCACATATTTGATCAATAAAAAAGAGCAAGCTGTGTGGGCTAACCACAACAAACAATCCATTATCTGTTTTTTAACTTGGTATCTGAGCCTACGTTCTAGAGTTTCTTCTCCGGCACCGCACATCCTGTGCCATGGCGATGACAACCACACCTGCTCAAACCTCCAACATCACCGGCCCTCTCCCCATGACCGGACCAACCAACTCCATCACTGTCCGTCTCGACCGGACCAACTTTCTCCTCTGGAAGACCCAGGTCATCCCAACCTCTCCGGTCAGGATACCTCGGCTACATCGATGGAAAACTCCCCGCGCCGCCGAAGACCATCACCATCGGCACCAGCGGGGACGCTATCACCACCACGAATATTGACTACACCCCTTGGTGGCAAGTCGACCAGTGCGTCTTGGTCATGCTTCTCGGGTTCATGACCGAAGACATACTCGCCCAGATGATCGGGCGAACAATCTCCGCCTTCGTATGGAGCTGCCTTTGCTCCATGTTCTCTGTCCAAGGATTGTCACATCCCAAAATTCTCCTAATTTTGGAATGTGAAATAAATAAATAAGTTTGATTGATTGTTTGACTATGTTGAAAATTCTCAAAGAGAAGAAACTTTTTGAACCATGAATTCAAAATCTTATATTCTTTTGTTAAGACTTAAGTAGCCATATAGGCAAAAGGGCATGGATTGATTATGGATTGTAGAATTGGTGTGCAAGATTTTAAAATGAAAATCATGAAGCATTCATAAGCATTTCATCCATGCAAAGTTCTCACAAACTGAATCCAAATCCTGGTATCTAAATCCTATAGTTGATTCGCCCAAATGTTCCTAAGGGTAACTAAATTGACTTTTTAAAATCCACTATTGCTAAGACAGCGATTATTGCTAAATTATAGCCTAAAAGGATCCAGTTAATATTACAAAATTTTAGAAACAAAATTGAGCTCATTTAGGGCTAGTATGAAAAAGTTATGGAACAAATACAAACACATAAAGATATAAATAAAATGAAATATAAAAGGATTTATAAATCCACTACTTCCAAACTAGTAAAAAGATTACAAATTTGATCCTATAATGATCTATTCGATTTTAGAAAAAATTTAGAAACAAGAATCATGTCATTTGGAGTTCGTATGCAAAAGATATGAGAAAAACAAGTATAAAAAAAACAAAAAACTAAAAAACAGGCCGGCCCACCCGGTCCGACCGGACCGAGCCAGCCGGGCAGGCCACGTATGGGATCGTTCGGGTTGCTCCAAAAAGCGTGTAAAATCTGTTTTGTTAAACCAATCTCTACTCAAACTGCTATAACTTTTTATCTACAACTCTGAATCGACTTCCGTTTGTTTCTACTTGTTCTCTACTCCAAGGCCTATCTCTAAACCATCCTAAACCTGCATATAAACTCGTGGAGCCACGGCTGTACGAGTTTCTATTCTCGAAATCCCGAATCTACATATACCCGAATCTTATTTCGCTTTTTAACCCATCTAGACTTCGTCGTTTGCCCTTCGGTCAATAAACGAAAGTTGTAGGAATCGTCGAAATCTTTCAATCCCGACAAACTTCACCTCTTTTTATCCACCACATCCGTAGAATTTCGCATCGCAATATTTCAGATCTTACGGTGTAAATCCAAGATCTACTCGCGCTCGTTGCTTCAAATCCAAATTCCTTTGGTGAGAAGGTAGGAATAATGATTCCCCACAACTTTTATGTTCTGAGTTTTTCAATTTGACCTACGGATTTGTCTCTCTAACACAGATCTAATTTTTGTCTATTCCGAGCCAAAATCGGGTCAATCTCTTCGTCTAGCCACCGGATCCTATCCAGACGGTCGAGATCCAATCAAACCGGTGCGTGCCATGTCGTCATCCCGGTCATCTTCATCATCAACACCACATCAACGTAAGGTCAACATCTAGTCCCAGTCAGCATGCAAAGTCAACCTGTCCAGTCAGCGGAATTTTCCCTGGAATATTCCGTTCGAATTTAAAATTGCATATTATAGATCTAACTTGTAAAATTCATTAGAAATTCATACCACGTCCAAAAATTGCGTATAATATATCAAATTGAAGATAATTTCACGTAGAATCATCTTATCAGAATAGATCAAACTTTTACTGTACGTGGTTACTGCAGTAATTTAATTAGTTTTAATGGTCTTTTAGGTTAATAAATTCATAAGAAATTATCTATAACTCCGAAAAATATGAATAATATATCAAATTTAAGCTACTATAATTTACTTTAAGAATATCTGGTTGGATCTAGCCTTTGCGGAATATTTACCCCGTAGCAATTTAATTAGTTCTAATGGCTTTATAAATCATTAAATTCGTAGAAAATTATTTGCATATCACAAAAATATAAATAATATACCGATAGAAAGCTGGTTCCATGTAGATCATCAATCTGCAATTGGTTCAGTAAAATACTATAAGGTTTCGCAGAAATTAAATAAATGGTTTAATTGCTTATTTAGAGTAATAAATTCATAAGAAAATAAATACTATTCAGAAAATTACAAATAATATGTCCCTGAAATCACAATTCCGTGGAGATTACAGATATATAGTTTTAGTTTGATTTTTAGGCAACAGAAACTGTATGAATCATTTAAAACCCATTAAACACTATTTAAATCATACAAAAAGATCTATAACTCCGATTAGGGTGAATCCAACGCCTACTGGTTCGTATTAACGTCCTCTATCCAGTAAACCCAAGAAAAAATTTAATTCTACAGTTAGAACAGGCGTTACAACAGAACTATCAAAACCCTTATATTGGCAAGTAATTATTAATAACAAGTACCCTATTGCATTAAATGAACTCATTCATGCATCATATGATATATTAATATTCATAAAAATAATTATACCTATTGTGTAATGTTAAATCATCATGCATGTTTTCGATCATCCTTGTTGTGTTTGCTATGTTTGCAATTGTTTTGATTGGAACTACCTTGTCCTCGTATTAGATTGTTCGGAGAGTGCGATTGCTGCGAAGAAATACAATCAACACCCATATTATCAACATAAGGCAAGTTACACCACTTGTTCATAATTTTTGTCCCAGTTTTGATTCTATGCATGTGATCTTCAAAATTCTGTAGTATGCATGTGTAGGATGTTCTAGTAGAATTTTTCCTTAGTATTATTTTACAAGTGCGATGATTTTGTAGTATGCCATGAGTAGCTCTATACTTAGGATTTCCCATCCTAATAGGTTACCCCTGTTTTTGCTAAGTATTGCTTGCTATGCTATATATACAAAGTACCGTTGGGGGGTTCGAAAGACAAAGAATTTTTCTAAGTATAAAGGCTCTCTAGAGCAAACTTTTCTTCTCAAATCCACTTCAAAATAAAACTAAGTTTTCTTCTGGGCGGAATGGTTGTCGGGTCAACGAGTGAGATTTTGGTGGAGGACGGCCGCCCAGGAATCAAAGAAGTCTGCCATGTTTCAGAATTCAGAAGCTTCCAGTGCAACCACAATACATTATGGAGCCTCTGAAGGATCTTCCTCTCTCTTTTCTAAACCAAAGTTTTGAAACCCCATGGCGTGTGTAATATCACTAATGGGTGGGAATTTGGGAACTTGGTGTGTAATATCCAAGTGACGCTTGGTGCATAATATCCAAGTGTTTGGTTGTTTGGACACTTGGTGAGTAATATCCTCGTGTGCCATTCGACCCTATTTTATCTAAGCAAATGTTTACAAAGTAGGGTAAAACTCTCCCTCTCTTTTCTCCATACTTAGAGAAAATTAGCTTTATGCAAATGAACTCCAAAGCCTAAACTAGCCTTGCATGTAGAGTTAGTCTTTCCTTCCTTGGTGTAATTTGCCAATACATTCAAAGTATTGATCCAACTTGTTGGCTGCATGTTTCATGTGCAGAATTTCAGAGATCGTTGAAAGGTGCGCTAGGATTGCGGGTCTTCACTCAACCTGCCTGTGGCATTGATGGGACTCCAAGTTGTATTTATATCGCTTATGTTGTAATAATGTAAACTCTGGATTATTCGATTCATGTAATAAAGACTTGTGTTTTACATGATATTCCATCGACTGTGAGTGCTAGCTATTGATCCAGGGACTAGCATGTTAATCACAGGGACTTAGGATCCTTACCGATCCGAGGTCACTACAGATGGTATCAGAGCCGACCCTTGTGGTTAAACGGGCGTGTGCGGGTCAGTGGCGGACATGTGGCGCATGGCGCGTGTGGCCCGGAGTGGACACGGCATGACACATGTGCCGGCACTGGACGCATAAACGTGTGCCAAGAGGGGACGTTCCTGGCTTGTGGTTGATCGACGAGGACGTCGATCTTCTAAGGGTGGGTGTATGTGGGACCCTGTCGCATGGCTCAATAGGATTGATAGGAAACCCATACCAACAAGTTGCAACTTCTTTTCCGGAAGCTCATTCGAAAAGAACTCTAAGGTTAAGCGTGCTTGGCCTAGAGCAATTCTAGGATGAGTGACCGACCGGGAAGTGGGTAACCGGGTGCGCATGAGTGAGGACAAAGTGCGTAGAAAAGACTAGTGTTGGTCTGTGGGGCTAGTCTAGAGATCCTATTGAGCTGCCAGAAGTTACAGCCGTCGGTCCGGAGTGATCGGGGGTGTTACAAATTGGTTTCAGAGCATAAGTTGACTGTAGATCGTGACCCTAGACATGGAAAAACCTTAGGACAAATATTTTCTAAGTTATTTCAGAAAACTCTCATACTTCTCATCATCTACCTTGGGGTTTTAAAATTTCTTAAGTCTCTTCTTTTCAACATTAGAAAATGACCACTACACACTTCAAGAAGAAACTTTTCTCAAGATTACCTTTTCAAAGAAGATCATCTCAATGTTTCGATTAAGTTGTTACTTGAAGATCTCCATGAAATATGTTCCAAGACTGAAGCTACGAGATTAAAGACTTCAAAGGCCTTAAATCAATGTTATTAACTGAAGAACTCGAAAGATTGAAGATTATGAAGAACATGAAGACTATCAAGAGCACGAATACTTTTGGAGACTCGAAGCCTCGAAGATTCCAAGTGACCTATTAGGAACCAAACCCGAATAAGATTTCGCTAAATATAGATACGACAAATTGTTTGCTATCTTGTATGGTTTATTACCATAGCTAATGAAAACCTATTTTCTAAACAAGATTTCTTATATGGGTTATTCTTCTTCTTTCCTTACTCCATTCGTTCCTACTCTAAACCTTGGTCAACTCGACGGATGGACCATATCAATAAGGAGGACAAGGAACTCAACTCCACCGAGCGTAAGAGCCACGCCGATGCAAAGAAGTGGATGCTCCAGGTTGAATAAAGAATGAAGGATGCCAACATTGAAGTCAATAGAATGCTTCATTATGCCACCCAATTCCTAAAGGACGACGCTCCAACTTGGTGGGAGATGCAACACACCATTGATGATCATCAAGGGGTGATATCTTAGGAAGAATTTAAAGTGGTTCTACTTCAATCTCGTCTCGTATACCAAAAATCCAAGAAGTTGAAGTCCCGAAACATTTAGCTTGCATGATCTATGGAGAAATAGGACATATCACCAAGGAGCATCATGATCAGCGCCCCTACTGCGAAGGAAGGCACCCATCATAAGAATGTCCCACCTCTCAAGTTACATTCTTACTGTGCGAAGGGACCAATCACAACCCCGCTTAATGCACCTCTACCCGGTGGTACATCAACTGAATCAACAAGTCAGAGACGGAATGCGCCAAGACCTCATGAAGCTCCGCGAGGACACGACAAAGACAAGGGACGGATTCAAGACTCTAGACACCGCACCCAAAGTCATCACTTTGCAATACTCGACATATGAAAGGAATGCCCATTTTTCCCAAACTGGCTCAAGGAAACAATCAAGGCTTCCAAATGTTGAGGTAGAGCATGAAGAACCACAAGACGGGATGTTCTTGCCAAAAAGGAGGAAGGATCTAAGCAAAAGTCCTATGCTTCCAGTGTCACAATCCTAGGCATTATGCTGATAATTGTCCAAAACATGTGAATGTAGCTGGAAAGGATAAAAACGACGATCGTAATAGCAATAGAAGACCTCTATTAGGAGAACTATCATATTTTATACTTATTAGATGTTCTTATATTTATTGTCTATCTTTTCTATAACCTCTTCTTGTTCTAATTTGTGGTTGTCCATTCTTATGATACCTATATGAGAGTTAGCTAAGTAAAAGAACAAATAGTATGACATAAATAAACATCTCATTAATTTTGGTTAGGTCTGGACCACCATATTTTATCTCTTTAGGAGATCATCGCTATCGTGTTAGCATATTGTTTTTACCAACTTATGTGGTATGACAATATAGGTTGCTTGCTTGTTTGTACTGAACCATATCGTGTGATGCCTTGTTTTGGATCTGTTGTTTTGAAACTCGAAAGTTGCTGGAGTTTTCGTGTGGTTTTTAAAATTATTTTAATGATGTGAATTGATTGAAATTCGTGAGATTACTGCTGCAGTTTTCTGCCTGACCTGTTGTGCCGCACGATTTTTCATATTTTATTGGTAACTCCGAAAAATATACAAAAATAGGATCTGGAGCGTAATTACCTGCAGTACATGCACAAAAATTGGCTAAAATTCCTGATGAGTTTAGTTCTGTCAGAAAAAATCGTGAAACCTGCTGTACCGTTTTGACAGATTTTGTTTGTTGCTTATATGTTGCTATGTTGTACTCTAGTATTGTTCCCAATGCTTTCAAACTATTTTGTGGTTATATACTGCTATATTTAGACCCCTGTAATGTTATTATACAAGTGTTTATTGTGTGTTGATCACTTATGATTGTTTGCTTGTTTGTGACATTGAATGCTTCATATATTTATGGGTAGGATTATTTTCTTAGTCGTTTCTTTCCTATAGAATCTATTCTTCCCTATCTTGAACCCTTGGAGATATAATTATGTGTTAAGTGGAAGGTTTGACAACATAATGCATTTAGGAAGGGAATGCTCCACCTAATAGAAAAAAAAGGATGTGGAAGTATGAAGTGTTGCACATGATGTTATGTAGTAGATTACCCAACCTGAAAGTTGAAGTAGCGATAGCTTAGTTTTAGTAGTAGCTCTATTGATTGGATACATGGGAGTATAAATAGAGCATTAGTTCGTGCCCATGGAAACATTCTTCAAGGCAAGTAAGAATGCTCGAGTGATAGAAAAACGTGATTCACCTATCCTCATACAGGGTAATGATTTGGGTGCAGGATGGATTGATCACCATTCCTACTACTCTTATTATTCGCTCTTGTACTGTTGGCTTTGCGTTTCTTGAGTGCCCTTTTCAACCTTAGCAGAGAGTCGACGTTGAGCCTAAACCCTAGAATGGTATATTGTTACACCCTTCTAAAAGCATCCATTGCTAAGCATAGGATGTACGGTAAGGATGAGTCCCAACCGTGAATTATGGGCACCGTGAAGTAAACATTCCCTATTTGCCCACCATGAGAGTTTTGATAGTTTAAGAAGTGCTTTCTCGGAAACTATCAATCATGATGTTTAGAATGTGCTAGAGACATTGTGCCAATAAAAGTCTAAAGGAGAACCAATCTGAGCTAAGTGAATCCTCGAGAAGTGACCTAGTCAATTTCTTTTAAGGGTGGTAGCATCCTAAAGTATCCCGAACCTTTCTTTCTTTCTAGCCTTCCCAAATCTCGGGACGCGATTTCTTTTAAGGGTGGTAGTCTGTCACATCCCAAAATTCTCCTAATTTTGGAATGTGAAATAAATAAATAAGTTTGATTGCTTGTTTGACTATGTTGAAAATTCTCAAAGAGAAGAAACTTTTTGAATAGAAAATCCTCTCAACCATGAATTCAAAATCTTATATTATTTTGTTAAGACCTAAGTAGCCATATAGGCAAAAGGGCATGGATTGATTATGGATTGTAGAATTGGTGTGCAAGATTTCAAAATGAAAATCATGAAGCATTCATAAGCATTTCATCCATGCAAAGTTCTCACAAACTGAATTCAAATCCTGGTATCTAAATCCTATAGTTGATTCGCCCAAATGTTCCTAAGGGTAACTAAATTGACTTTTTAAAACCCACTATTGCTAAGACAGCGATTATTGCTAAATTATAGCCTAAAAGGATCCAATTAATATTACAAAATTTTAGAAACAAAATTGAGCTCATTTAGGGCTAGTATGAAAAAGTTATGGAACAAATACAAACACATAAAGATATAAATAAAATGAAATATACAAGGATTTATAAATCCACTACTTCCAAACTAGTAAAAAGATTACAAATTTGATCCTATAATGATCTATTTGATTTTAGAAAAATTTAGAAACAAGAATCATGTCATTTGGAGTTCGTATGCAAAAGATATGAGGAAAACAAGTAAAAAAAAAACAGGTCGGCCCACCCGGTCCAACCGGACCGAGCCAGCCGGGCAGGCCACGTACGGGATCGATCGGGTTGTTCCAAAAAGCGTGTAAAATTTGTTTTGTTAAACCTATCTCTATTCAAATTGCTATAACTTTTTATCTACAACTTTGAATCGACTTCCTTTTGTTTCTACTTGTTCTCTACTCCAAGGCCTATCTCTAAACCTGCATATAAACTCGTGGAGCCACGGCTGTACGAGTTTCTATTCTCGAAATCCCGAATCTACATATGCCCAAATCTTATTTCGCTTTTTAACCCATCTAGACTTCGTCGTTTGCCTTCGGTCAAAAAACGAAAGTTGTAGGAATCGTCGAAATCTTTCAATCCCGATAAACCTCACCTCTTTTCATCCACCACAGCCGGAGAATTTTGCATCGCAATATTTCAAATCTTACGGTGTAAATCCAAGATCTACTCGCGCTCGTTGCTTCAAATGCAAATTTCTTTGGTGAGAAGGTAGGAATAATGATTCCCCACAACTTTTATGTTCTGAATTTTTCAATTTGACCTACGGATTTGTCTCTCTAACACAGATCTAATTTTTGTCTATTCTGAGCCAAAATCGGGTCAATCTCTTCGTCTACCACCGGATCCTATCCAGACGGTCGAGATCCAATCAAACCGGTGCGTGCCATGTCGTCATCCCGGTCATCTTCATCATCAACACCATATCAACGTAAGGTCAACATCTAGTCCCAGTCAGCATGCAAAGTCAACCTATCCAGTCAGCGGAATATTCCCTGGAATATTCCGTTCGAATTTAAAATTGCATATTATAGATCTAACTTGTAAAATTCATTAGAAATTCATACCACGTCCAAAAATTGCGTATAATATATCAAATTGAAGATAATTTCACGTAGAATCATCTTATCAGAATAGATCCAACTTTTACTGTACGTGGTTACTGCAGTAATTTAATTAGTTTTAATGGTCTTTTAGGTTAATAAATTCATAAGAAATTATTTGTAACTCCGAAAAATATGAATAATATATCAAATTTAAGCTACTGTAATGTACTTTAAGAATATCTGGTTGGATCTAGCCTTTGCGGAATATTTACCCCGTAGCAATTTAATTAGTTCTAATGGCTTTAGAAATCATTAAATTCGTAGAAAATTATTTGCATATCACAAAAATATAAATAATATACCGATAGAAAGCTGATTCCATGTAGATCATGAATCTGCAAATGGTTCAGTAAAATACTATAAGGTTTCGCAGCAATTAAATAAATGGTTTAATGGCTTATTTAGAGTAATAAATTCATAAGAAAATAAATACTATTCAGAAAATTACAAATAATATGTCCCTGAAATCACAATTCCGTGGAGATTACAGATATAATTTTAGTTTGATTTTTAGGCAACAGAAACTGTATGAATCATTTAAAACCCATTAAACACTATTTAAATCATACAGAAAGATCTATAACTCCGATTAGGGTGAATCCAACGCCTACTGGTTCGTATTAACGTCCTCTATCTAGTAAACCCAAGAAACAAATTTAATTCTACAGTTAGAGCAGGCGTTACAACAGAACTATCAAAACCCTTATATTGGCAAGTAATTATTAATAACAAGTACCCTATTGCATTAAATGAACTCATTCATGCATCATATGATATATTAATATTCATAAAACTAATTATACCCATTGTGTAATGTTAAAGCATCATGCATGTTTTCGATCATCCTTGTTGTGTTTGCTATGTTTGCAATTGTTTTGATTGGAACTACCTTGTCCTCGTATTAGATTGTTCGGAGAGTGCGATTGCTGCGAAGAAATACAATCAACACCCATATTATCAACATAAGGCAAGTTACACCACTTGTTCATAATTTTTGTCCCAGTTTTGATTCTATGCATGTGATCTTCAAAATTCCGTAGTATGCATGTGTAGGATGTTCTAGTAGAATTTTTCCTTAGTATTTATTTTGCAAGTGCGATGATTTTGTAGTATGCCATGAGTAGCTCTATACTTAGGATTTCCCATCCTAATAGGTTACCCTTGTTTTTGCTAAGTATTGCTTGCTATGATATATATACAAAGTACCGTTGGGGGGTTCGAAAGACAAAGAATTTTTCTAAGTATAAAGGCTCTCTAGAGCAAACTTTTCTTCTCAAATCCACTTCAAAATAAAACTAAGTTTTCTTCTGGGCGGAATGGTTGTCGGGTCAACGAGTGAGATTTTAGTGGAGGACGGCCGCCCAGGAATCAAAGAAGTCTGCCATGTTTCAGAATTCAGAAGCTTCCAGTGCAACCACAATACATTATGGGCTCTGTCTTGGCCTAGTACTTAGTGGGAAACCTCACCTGGGTACCAACATTTGGAGGTTCTTGGCACGGTTGGATCCAGAAGGTAGAGGGGCTACTAATGGAAAGCCTCGCCATGGTCTTGTCTGTAAAAGGACTTGATCGTGGATTGTGGGTAAAGTGCACAAACTCTCGAGAGTATTGCAATCTGATCGATCAGCCGTGTTCACGGAAACAGAACAACATTGAGCATCTGAAGGATGGAGCCTCTGAAGGATCTTCCTCTCTCTTTTCTAAAACAAAGTTTTGAAACCCCATGGTGTGCGTAATATCGCTAATGGGTGGGAATTGGGGAACTTGGTGTGTAATATCCAAGTGACGCTTGGTGCGTAATATCCAAGTGTTTGGTTGTTTGGACACTTGGTGAGTAATATCCTCGTGTGCCATTCGACCCTATTTTATCTAAGCAAATGTTTACAAAGTAGGGTAAAACTCTCCCTCTCTTTTCTCCATACTTAGAGAAAATTAGCTTTATGCAAATGAACTCCAAAGCCTAAACTAGCCTTGCATGTAGAGTTAGTCTTTCCTTTCTTGGTGTAATTTGCCAATACATTCAAAGTATTGACCCAACTTGTTGGCTGCACGTTTCATGTGCAGAATTTCAGAGATCGTTGAAAGGTGCGCTAGGATCGCGGGTCTTCACTCAACCTGCCTGTGGCATTGATGGGACTCCAAGTTGTATTTATATCGCTTCTGTTGTAATAATGTAAACTCTGGATTATTCGATTCATGTAATAAAGACTTGTGTTTTACATGATATTCCATCGACTGTGAGTACTAGCTATTGATCCAGGGACTAGCATGTTAATCACAGGGACTTAGGATCCTTACCGATCCGAGGTCACTACAAGGATGGGCGAGCATCCACGCCTACCGTCGCAAGCTAGCAATGACAAAGAGGCACGACATGAGGGCAGATGACTACTATCACCTGATGAAGGGCTTCGCTGATGCTATGGCGACCGTTGCTTCGCCCTTGCCCGACGACGAGCTCATCGACTATATCCTCGCCGGTTTGGGTGTGGAATTTTCTTCTGTGTAGGCATCGCTCAATGTCTACTCCAACACCAACCCCGCCGCCGTCATCATCCTTTCCAATTTTCTGCTTGTTTCTCATGAGGCCATGCAGGATCACACTACGCATGAGGTTGACTTCAACTCCTCGGCAAACATTGCACACCGTGGTGACTACGGTCGCAACGGCGGCGTTTGCTTCAGTGACGGCCAGGATGGCACGCAGCAAGGCGGTGGTCGTCAAGGAGGTGGCGGCTATACCAAGGCGGTGGCTACCAAGGGAAAGGAGGTGGCTATCAAGGGCAAGGATGTGTCCAGCATGGTGGTGCCTATCAAGTTGGTGGCCACCAAGGACACGGCGGTTGTCAGCAAGGCCCACACAATGGTGGTGGTGGTCAGCATGTGCTCATCTTGGTTGCTACGTTATGATTGGTCGAGATAGTTATCACGCAGAACCCACTAACCATTGATTCTCTATGATCTAGCGGACAGGATAACTCCTATATCTGTCGGGGGCACCCCTCTAATCATGCAAAAATAACAAGTTTGCCACCGGTACTTTAACTTCATAAACAAATGATTTTGAGTATAATTTGAAGGAAACGTGTTCAAAGGTGTATAATTTTTGTATATGCAAGTTTATGCATTATATTTCACTCCATGAAAATGATAAATGATCAGGATTTTATTAGCATAATATTATCATGTTCTAAGTGCGATTTCAAAGAGTTCAAAGGTGTATAATTTTCGTATATACAAGTTTATGCATTACATTCTATGAAAACGATAATCTCTTAAGATTTTATTAGCACAACATTATTATGTTCTAAGTGCGATTTCACAGTGTTTGAAGGTGTATAATTTTCGTATATGAAAGTTTATGCATTACATTCCACTCTATAAAAATAGGGAGAAAATGATAATCTCTGAAAATTTTGTTAGCACATCATTATCACGTATTAAGTGTGATTTCAAAGTGTTCAAAGGTTTATAATTTTCATATACGCAAGTTTATGTATTATATTTCACTCCATGAAAATGATAAATAATCGGGATTTTATTATCACAATATTATCGTGTATAATTTTCGTATATGCACAAGGCATAAAGATTTAGTTTAGAGATCATTTTTCATGCTCTAAAAATGGTAAACTCTCAAGATTTTGTTAGGACAACATTATCATATCCAAATTATAATTTAAAAGTGTTCAAGAGTTGTATCAATTATAAACACTCTTTTATATTAAGAGTTGTATAATTTTTTTAATTTAAAAGTGTTCAAGAGTTGTGTCAATTATAAACACTCTTTTACATTAAGAGTTGTATAATTTTTTTAATTTGAAAATGTTCAAGAGTTGTGTCAATTATAAACACTATTTTATATTAAGACTTGTATACTTTTTTTAATTTAAAAGTGTTCAAGAGTTGTGTCAATTATAAACACACTTTTATATTAAGAGTTGTATAACTTTTTTAATTTGAAAAGCGTTCAAGCAGTGCGTCAATTATAAACACTCTTTTACATTAAGAGTTGTATAATTTTTTTAATTTAAAAGTGTTCAAGAGTTGCCGTGGACACTCTTTTACCTCATAGATTCACTTGATTGAAGCCGAGAAATTAACTCGATAAACCAATTAAATCATCGAAACGGCCCGCTAGCCGCATTTTCCACGGCAAGCGCGCGTACGATTGAGATCCCGAGTTGTGCCAATTGATTGTCCACAGCAAGCGCCTCCGTCTAATCAGAACATTTTGGTGCGAGATTTAACCTTTCTTGCGCACGGTTGCCATGTCATCCTTCATACAGGTCAACGTGACAGCACCATACTGTGGCCAGGACAAATGGAAGGCCGAAATGAAGCTCGACAAAGGGCCGTCGTCGCCGGAGAAGGGCCACCGTCATCGGAGAAGAAGAAGAAGAAGAAGAAGAAGAAGAAGAAGAAGAAGAAGAAAGGAGAGGCAACGACACGGGCGCGGGGCTAGCTTGGGGTCCCATCTTGCAACGCCAACCTAGGTAAGCTGTGGGTCCGGCGCTCACATGGATAAGCTGTGGGTCCCATGCTGATCTGGATAAGTGGAGAGAGGTGTCCACTACAGGAACCGACTGAACGCGACCCCATTTATCAGCATGTAACAGCAAGGGTCCACTACGAGATCCAACAGAACGCGGCTTCACTTGTTAGCACGTAACGGCGAGTATTTTTTTGCCAAATCTGACCTATTGGCGAAACTAATTCCACGTCTGACCCCTCCACGAAACTAATTCGGAATCTGACCCCTAGGGTCAGCGCCATTTTAAATGGCGCCGAAGTTGTGCAGGTCGGCGCCAAGTTGTAGTAGCTGGGAGGCAGGCCAGAGGCATTGGCGTCATTTGATACGGCGCCGAACTCACCTCGGCTCCATATCAAATGGCGACGAGGCCTCTGGCATGTCTCCCAGCTGCTACGACTTGGCGCCGACCTGCACAATTTTGACACCATTTAAAATGGCATCGACCCCAGGAATCAGATTAGGGTTTAGGGTTTAGGGTTTCTGAATTAGTTTCGTGATGGAGTCAGATTCGGTTGAAGTTACAAGATTTGGGCAGATTTGGCAAAAAAATACTAACAGCGAGGGTCTACTACGGGACCCGACTGAACGCATGCCCACTTATCAACATGTAACAATGCTGGCGAATAGCAGTTTCAGACCGTGTGAGAGTTTCTTAGAAAGAGATGGTGAAAAGTGAGAAAAGGTTAAGTGGCTAGAGAAAAATAAATACAACTAAAAAACCAAAGGCACGAAAATAGAAATCCCTTTACAAAAGGAGAAGTGTCCATAAACCATGAAGAAGAAGACAAAAGAAAATATACACATCCTCGCACCACAGGTAATGTCCTTAGAAAAATCGATAAGACCAAACGTCTACGTGTCCATTACCATTGACCTAACAAATCTGGTCTCCGATCCAATAACTAACTGTAATCAATCATAAAAAATATATATAATAGGAAGTGGAACACGACCAGAGCTACTCAGAGAGGACACAATATTGGACATTTTGTCCGTTTGCTCTTAGTATTTTGTCGGCATCCCTATACAAAAAAATCTAGACCGTTGTTTCATCATTTTGACTTTCTGGTTACACCTCTATGCATGAGCTCTCCTCTGGTCAGAGTGCAAGCAAGCTAATAATCATATGTGAGAGTTTGATTGATAGCATGAAACAAAAAATGGAAAATTGAAGGGATATAATAACTATATACATGCATATGTGAGAAATTATATTTTGAGGTACTTAAACGTGTTCCGGAAAATTAAAATATACCAAAATCGACTAAAGGATTAAATACTACATGCAGAAAAATAAGTTACAATTGAACCTCAACCTGAGCTTCTCTAAAATCTACTCCCTCCATTCCGATTTTTAATCTACATCGAGTGTCCATTTTTTGTTCCTATTTAATATATGTTCCACTGTAGGAAATGGTGGTAGAAAATGATTATCGAGGTAATTAATCAAAGGGAATTAAATAGCATAAAATGACCCCATCCCTATGAGGCCACGAACTCTCTTGGCTCTCCGCGCCAACTAAGATAGCTAAGACGTTAGAGCCATCGTCATAACTCGAACGGTGTCAGGGCACCGTTATGCGAGAGCACGACAACACATCGTATAACTGTTTTCCTATAGTGAATTTTCATGATTAGCGATGTAATATTTAAAGTTATGTGAGTGAGCACCTATTATAACTATATCATCAAAATATTGTTTGCGAAAAATCAAAAGGACTAGGTACCAAAACATGTTAGAAATATAATGAACCAAAAAATATAGAAATTATTTGTCATTGAAGTTAAGACAACTCAATACTTGTTTTTATAAATTCAGATCCGTCATAACTTGCACATTGGGTTCAGAAAATACCAAAAGAACTCTTCAGTGACCAAACCTATATGGTTGTACATGAGCAAACAACATACTACTGTTAAAATCTTCCTTAGGATCATCTAGGCTGGATCAATTCGGTAGATATCTTTAGGTATCAATTTTGACGAGTGAGAGAGGGATCGCGGAGAGATCAGAGATGAGTACCTGATCCGGTGGAGCTCGAGGAGCCCGATCCGGTTTCCATGGGGAGGGCGACGGCGTGAGCGTGGGTAGTGGTGGCAGCGTCGGTGGTGCTTCCCGTCACTCTGCGCGAGCCCTCGATCGAAAGGGCATGGGGAGTGGCGCACGGTGAACCACGTTGGTTGTTCCACCGGCCCCCACTTCTTTATATACGTGCAGGTGACAGGGGCCCACCAACCAGAGGGGTTGGGCGTCCCCGATCAGGACGTGGTCAAAGGTTCGGTCGAGCCTTTAGGCTCAGTCCTGTGGAGATCAACCTTACATTCTCCCCCTTAATCTCAACTTTACTCGTTTCATCACGGATTAGTACATAGAGCATGTTTCATCGTCACAGCTCAATTGCCGATAGAATCAGACAACCACTATATAGTTTTATGTTTTGAAACAAATCCTGTTACTTTTGGGCCTCTGTAGTCCAGTAATCATAGGCTTTCCATTAAATCCATGCCGACTATGTGCTCCTTGAACACATTGGGTGGTAAGCCTTTTGTTAGCGGATCCGCAAGCATATCCTTTGTCCTTATATGCTCGAGACTTATAGTTTGATCCTCGACTTTGTCCTTCACAACATAATACTTTATATCTATTGACTTTGTAGCATTACTCGACTTGTTGTTGTGAGCATAGAATACTGCGGGCTTGTTGTCACAGTACATCTTTAGTGGCCTGCTGATGCAGTCTACCACTTTCAAGTCGGGTAGGAATTTCTTTAACCATAAGCCTATCCCATGGCCTCATAACATGCTATAAACTCCGCATACATCGTAGATGATGCAACTATCGACTGTTTGGCGCTTCTCCACGAAATAGCACCTCCTGCGAGATTAAAGACATATCCCGTCGTGGACTTTCTATCGTCTTTATCTCCCGCAAAACCCGCATCTGAATACCCTCTTATTTCTAGGGAATCAGATCTTTTATATGTTAGCATGAGGCCTCTTGTGCCTTGCACATAACGTAGAGCTTTCTTTACCATCTTCCTGTGCTCTGTGCCTGGATTCTCTTGATATCTACCGAGTACCCCGGTGATAAAATCTAAGTCAGGGTGAGTGCACACTTTTGCATATTGTAAGCTTCCAACAGCCAAGCATATGGTACTGACTTCATTTGATCGATCTCATATTGGTTCTTTGGACATTGGAATTTTCCAAAACTATCACCCTTGACTATGGGAGCAGGTGTTGCATTACTCGCATGCATATTGTACTTCTTTAGAATATTTTCACAATATGCTTTATGCGATAGTCCTAACACTCCATTCTTTCTATCTCGGTGAATTTCTATGCCCAAAACATAAGAAGCTTCACCAAGGTCTTTCATGTCAAAATTTGAAGACAAGAACTTCTTTGTTTCTAGTAGTAGACTGATATCACTGCTAGCAAGCAAGATGTCATCCACATAAAAAATTAGTAAAATATATTTCCCACTTTTAAAATTTGCATAAATGCAATTGTCCTCAACATTCTCTTTGAATCCAAATCTTTTAATTGTATCATTGAACTTTAAATACCACTGCCTAGAGGCTTGCTTTAAACCATAAATGGATTTCTTTAGGCGGCATCCCATATGTTCCTTCCCCTCCATAAAAAACCCTTGGGTTGTTTCATGTAAACATTTTCTTCTAAATCTCCATTTAGAAATGCCGTCTTAACATCCATTTGATGCAAATCTAAATCAAAATGTGCAACTAGTGCCATTATGATTCTGATGGAATCCTTATATGAGACCGGAGAAAAAGTCTCATTATAATCTACCCCTTCTCTTTGCGTAAAGCCTTTTGCCACAAGTCTAGCTTTATACTTTTCTACATTCCCATTGGAGTCATACTTTGTTTTGTAGACCCATTTGCATCCTACTGTTTTGGCTCCTTTAGGAATTTCCTATAAGTCTCAAACATTGTTGGAACTCATCGATTTCATTTCATCTTCCATTGCCTCCACCCACTTGGCTGAGTGAGGGATTCTCATGGCTTCTTCATATGAGGTAGGATCGCCCACCATATGAACTGTTTCTGTGTTATAAACTTTGTAAATTTCTTTGGAAATTGCTGGTCTTCGTTCTCTTTTAGACCTTCTGAGTTCATCAGACTCTTGCTCATTTCGTGCCTCAGGTTCTGGCACATTTACAGTATGTGGCTGTCCTGGCTCCCTTTCATGCTCAACAGTGGGTTCAGGTGGCTCTTGATGGACAGGTTCCGAACCTTCTCCCATTGTTGTCACGTATGGAGTCACAACAGGTGCCGGCACCACAACCTCAGGGGTTGTAGATGGTGGCATAACAGGTAGCGAGAAAAATGGCTCCTAAGTCATCGGATTAGGTGCATGCACCCTCTTCTCCTCAAGATCAATTTTCTGAGCTGCCGTGCTCCCCCTCATCAATTCGTCCTCCAAGAAGACTGCATGTCTTGTTTCTACAAACATTGTGTATCTGTCAGGACAGTAGAAACGATAACATTTTGATTTATCTGGATAGCCAATGAAGTGGCAAGACACTATTTCGGGGTCTTACTTTGCAATGTTTGGATTGAAAACTTTTGCCTCAGCTGGGCTCCCCCAGACCCTCAAGTGGTGCAGAGAGGGGACTCTGCCTGTCCAGAATCCGTACGGTGTTTTGGGCACCGACTTACTTGGTACTCTGTTGAGAATGTGAATGACGGTTTTAAGCGCCTCCATCCACAATCCCAATGGGAGGGTGTAATAGCTCATCATGCTGCGCACCATATCCATAAGGGTACGGTTACGCCTTTCAGCTACTCCATTTTGCTAAGGTTCGCCCGACATAAAATACTGGGCGACTATTCCATTTTCTTGTAAGAACCTTGCAAAAGGTCCATGTACTTGACCATATGGAGTGTGCCGACCGTAATACTCCCCCCCCCACGGTCGGACCGGACTATCTTAATTCTTTTATCATGCTGATTTTCAACTTCAGCCTTGAATATTTTAAATTTATCCAGTACTTTATATCTTTCTTTAATTGGATAAATGTAACCATACCAGGAGTGATCATCCATGAATGTTATGAATGAATCATAACTATCCACACTTTTCACAGGAAACGGTCCACAAATATCAGTGTGGATGATTTCTAGTGTTGCTATACTTCGGTTTGCACCCTTTTTAGTTTGCTTTACATACTTCCCTTTGATGCAATCTATGCATTGTTTGATATCTGAGAACTCTAACGGAGGAATAATGTCATTTTTAACGAGGCTTTCTATTCTTCCCCTCGAAATATGGCTTAGTCTACAGTACCATAACTTCGAGGAGTCACGAGTCCGCTTTTTTTCTTTTGTACACACAGAAAACACTTGTTCACATAGTGATAACAAATAAAGCTAATTGTGAAGCAAACCAACACCCACATAAGCATTATTAAACCATATGGCACACTTGCCATGTCCAAACACTCATAGTTATCTTTGTCCACATGGGATACACATATCAAATTTCTGTGTAATGAAGGCTTTTAGTCTTTTCTATGTCCCGTTTTTCTGGGGACATGTTATAATTGATAACAAAGGTGCCAAAACTATTGAGGTAGTCAAGCCAACACCAAGTTAACAAGGAGTGCAACCTTTAGCTCCAAAACAGCATCCATGAAGTTAAGCTTAGCTGCCATGTTGCTCATCTGAAGTCTCTTATGCCATGTGCACCACCATTGTACCTTTCTGTCACCAGCTGTTTCAGCAGGTGGGGCATATGTCTTTTGAAGAACCAGTGAACTGGCTCTTTATCTTTTCTATAAACTCCCATGCAGAAGCACACTTTGCAATTGAGCCCTCATTAGCGTTCTCAATTGTGTTCTTTAAAAATTCAATGCAACTTTTGTTAGTATTAAACATCTTTTGGTTCTCTAAGGTATATGCCATCTCCAATAGTGCATGGTCTATTTTCTTTTCCTGCCATGTAACATCATCATCTTTTCTTCTTTAAACCACAATGATGTGTAACCATAACAACAATTACATGCATTAATCCAACGTTGGTATAAATTAAAACATACAATTATTTATGCAATTAAATCTATATCACCGTTGGGCAGATAATAGAGATAAATGCACATATTATTGCAACAAAACATGATCATGTTATTAATAACGTTGGTCTTAAAATAACAGAACCATAATTGTTTCAATAACCACTTTAACATACTTTTTAAATTCAATTCACTTTAAACCTTTAATAAATCCTTTTAACTATTTACATAGATAAATGCACCTTTTAACATAAAATAACAAATCATGATCATGCTATTAATAATGTTGGTTATCAAATAACAGAATCATAATCACATTTTAATATCACTTTATCACCTTTTTTGAAAATTTAATTATCACTTTATTTCATTTAAGCAATTACCTTTAACTAATTTGCAGCGGAAATACAATTAATCAACTTTTAAAACTTTACAGAAAAATTCTATCACTTTTGAATTCTCTAAACAAATTTTTGTTGGAATAATTTGAGTAGAAAAACTGTACAAAAATTTGTTCAAAAACCGAACAAAAAACAATTAAAACAACCTCTGTAAAAAAAGAAAAAAAACAGAAAACTGCACTATTAAGCCCTTTTGGGCCTTTCCTGTGCACGGTCCAGGCAACACAACGCGCGTGCGCTGCCGCTAGTGGCCCATGTCGGCCCGCAGCTGCTGTGCGCTACTCTCTTTGCATGCCGCTCGCTTTCCCATGGCCCGACTGCGGCCCAAAACGGCCCATGCGGCCTGTCCCGCGCACCGCCCTTGCCGTGGCCGTCAGATCCAACCGATCGGCATCCAACGGCCGCGCGCGACTATCGCTAGCTAGGTCAAAAGAGACCCGACCCCAGACGAAAACCCTAGCCCCCACTCTCCCCCACGCGCTCAACTCTCTGTCTCGGTGGCGGCGGCGCTGCGCTGCTCGAGACAAGGCGGCCCCTACCTCTCCTTCGCGAGCACACTTCCCCCTCCACCTCTCTGTTACCACACCTGCTAAACCCCGCCCCTGCTTCGAAGAAAAGGAGTAAAGAGGAGCAGCAAGCAGTGGCGCCCCCCTGGCCCCTTGCCGGCGCCCGCATCCACCCTGGGTGGGTGCGCCATGGTCAAGCGGCCCAGGCGGCGGTGCCCTTTTGCCGGCGGTGGCCGGCAATGACCCCCTTCTGCCCCTTCACGCTGGCGTCCGCGTGGTCTGGTGGTGCCCCCGTCAGCCCAACGGCCAGCGGCGATCCTTTTTCCCCGAAGGGATCACTGCCTTTTGGCTGTGGCGGAGGCGGGGTGTCCCCTCCACTGCCCTGTTCTTCCTCCGACGGCTCGGCTTGCCGATGCCCATCGGTTGGAGAGGAACGGCGTGGCCGGGATGGCGGCGCACTTTGCCGTCGAGCCCGAGGCTGGTGGGTAAGTCTTTGCCCGTTTCCCCTTTCTCTCTGTTAGGGTTAGGGTTCCGAATTTGGGGATTTTATTTTGGGATTTTTCTTTTTCGATTTTCTTTTTGGGGTTTGGAGGGGATGAACTAGGGTTTCTTTTGATTCTTTTCTACCGAAAATGATCTAGGACTAGCAGGCTCTGATACAATGTTAAAATCTTCCTTAGGATCATCTAGGCTGGATCAATTTGGTAGATATCTTTAGGTATCAATTTTGACAAGTGAGAGAGGGATCGGGGAGAGATTACAGATGAGTACCTGATCCGATGGAGCTCGAGGAGCCCGATCCGGTTTCCATGGGAAGGGTGACGGCGTGAGCGTGCAGAGTGTTTGACATGGTTATACCCCGCGGGTACACGATATCAGCATACCTGGTCCAGTCCAAGGAATGCCCACGGCAAGTATACACCGGCCCATGAAGACTTTCGGGTGGCCAAGGCCCATGACGCCTTCGGATCCTTGGAGAGCAAGACTAGAGTAGATAGAAAATTCAAAGGGGTAAACCCTAAAACCTATAACCGACTTGATCTGTGCCTGGGACCTGCCTAACTCTATATAAAGGCTAGGAGGGCACGACCTAGCTCTCTCACCTCATACGTCCGCATAGACACCTCCACGCCAGATCGCATCTGCGCACCCCTGTAACCTTTGGTTCCACCGTAATCAAGAGCAGACAAGCAGGAGTAGGGTTTTCCCTCCGGGGGCCTGAACCTGGGTAAACCTCATGTCCCCGTGTTGCTTGTTTGCTAACCGTTCCGTGATCTCCAGCATCCCCATCTTCTCCAAAACCCAAATCCATAACAATGGGCATTGACGAGATCAAACCTCGTCAATTGGCGCCGTCTGTGGGAACTGGGGACGCTGATTGTGCGATCGTGACGGTCCCAACCCGAGCGATCTACAACTCCGCAGCGACGGAGAGTCATCTCCACTTCGGCGCCTTCGACTTCACCGCCCACTCACCAGCCACCATGAAGTACTTCGAGCCCGTTGGCGACGGGCTCGAGATCCTATTCGAGAGCTTCTGCTTCCAGGTGGGGCAGACTGGCACTCTCCGCCTCCCAGAGCGGGTGCCTCTACCATCGATCAGGCCCGCTTCGTGGGCTCCACACCATGTGCTACGCACCACATCATCGACAGACGAGTCCTATGACAGCAGCAGCTGCAACTCCGATCTGTGAAGGGACCTACGGTTCCGGATCCGAAAGCTGCGGCAGCAGCAGACCGATCTACGAGCGCTACCAGTGCGCCGCGGTCATCCAGGATCAAGAACACAATCCGCCACCCAACCCGCAGGGTAGAAACGGTGGAACCAGAAGAAGCCAGTCCCTCCACCCAACAGGGAAAACAACAATCGGGTCATCCACCTCGACGAGGAGGGATGGGCTCAAGCACGCGAGGCCATGGTAGGCACCAAGATACTGCCCGCTGATGCCTCACGATATCTGCTGATGGCATACCACATGCTCCTCATCGAGGAGAACAAGAAGCAGATCAAGATGCAGGAAGTGCTGGACAAGTGCAAGCAGGCAGCTTCGGAGTCCAGTGCGCGGTGAGCTGCGCTCTCCGCCATGGGCATCGGCTCCAGCTCACACGGCAACAAGGAGAACAAGCACCATTCTCGGATGGAGAACATGGACCCCAAAGAGCGCCGCGAGGTGACCCGAGCCCTCAATGCGTCCTTCATGGATATGGACACCGACGGCAACGTCATCCCAAAAATGCCGCAAGCTGCAATCATGGCAGCCACCGCGTACCTCGCGTCCCACCCACCTCCAGAGGGGGACCCTAAGAGGTCCATGCACAAGTCTACGCTTACCGGGCTCAGACTCGTTGGAGCTGCGCTCCACGGAGAAGCTCCTGCGGAGCCGAAAAAGAAGGCTACGGTCAGATTCAACCGCAGCCCCACACCCTCATCCGAGGACGAAGAGCATGACCTTCCTCAAAGGCATAAGAGCTCACGCCATCGCAGCCGCGACTACGACGTTCGAAACGAGCTAACGCAGCACAAGATCGACAAGGCACGCGCCAAGCGCGTATGCTTGTTTGAATCCGAGATGGACGAAGACGAAGGAGAACTCTGCGGAGCTCGATGCTTCAGCAGATCTGTCCGACGGACAAAGATGCCGCGAAACTTCAAACTCCCTTCGGACACTTCGAAATTCGACGGCACACAGGACCCCAAGGCGTGGCTCAGTGACCACTTGTCATCCGTCAAGCTGCACGGCGGAAGTAGGGAAACCGCCATGCAATGCCTTCAGCTGCAGCTGACAGGCGCAGCTCGGATCTGGCTAAGCAGCCTATCCTCAGGGTCCATCCGAAGTTGGGAGGAGCTGGCGTACAGTTTCGTCCGAAACTTCAAAGGCACCAGCAAGAGGCCTGCCTCGATCGAAGAGTTGCGAGCCTGCACTCAACGAACGGGCGAATCCATTCGCTCGTATATACTGCGCTGGTCCAACACAAAGAACTCTATGGCACACATCTCTGAAGAAAGGGACATCGACGCCTTCAAGGACGGTGTCAAGCGCCAGGACTTCAAGGAAGAACTTGGGCGCGTCAAGCCCAAGACACTCGACCACCTCATGGACATCGCCAACAGGTGGGCTGACGGTGAGGACTCCGTCCACCGAGCGCACTCGGAGGAAGAGGATGACTACGGCCGATGGCGAGAACGCCGTAGCAAGAGGAGACCGCACGTCTACGACGATCGCGATGGACCCGACATGGTCGCGGCTGGCTACGCCGACCGCCGCAGTGATGTCAACTGCAACAGCGGCGGATACCGCGGAGGTAATTTCTGCGATGGAGGACGACCAGCACAGTCGTGGCAGCGCTGCGGTCGCGACGACTGACCCTCAGCATACGAAAGACTGTCGAGTCCATGCACCATCCACTTCTACATCGACAAGCAGGATGGCAAGAAGAAGGCAAGCCACATGCTCAAGGACTGCCGCGAGTTCCAGAAACTTAGCGAAAGCATGGCTCAGATGAGGCAGCAAGCCCCAAACCCTGGATTCGGGAACGCACCCGCACCAGGCGAGATAGCGCATGGAGCTCCTCCACCGCCACCTGTAGGCGGCCCAAACCACCAAGTCGCACCCGCACAGAATAACGTCGCAAGCACCCTAGCAGCAATGCGGATCCCGCTGTGCATCCTGGAACAGTCAGACACAATGTTCCATGGCATCGTTCCAAGAAATGGCATATTCCCCCTGGGAAAGAGATGGCTTGACGTCATCTTCGGCAAGTCGGATAACTTCCGATGCGAACGGCTCGAGTTTGAAGTGGTGGACTGGCCATCACAATACCACGCCATCCTCGGGCGTGTAGCATTCGCAAGGTTCTTGGCAGTACCACACTACGCGTACCTGCTACTCAAGATGCCAGGACCTAGAGGCGTCATCACGGTCCACGGGAGCTTCACCCGATCGGACCACTGCGACAGGGACTTCAACAGAATCTCCCAGTCATTCGGCATGCAAGAGGAGCTCGTAAGGCTCCGCGAGGTGACGGACAATGGGGCACCCCCAGTCGCACGGCAAAACACACCTGATATGTCCTTCGACTCCACCGTCAACACAAAGAAGGTGCAGGTCCACCCGATGGATGCCTCCAAGACGGTGTTGATCGCCAACAATCTCAGCCCCTCATAGGAAAGCGCGCTCGTTGAATTCCTCCGTGAGCGCTGGGAAATATTCGCCTGGTGTCCTGCGGACATGCCAGGAGTTTCCAGGGAATTCGCCGAGCACGCACTCGACATCTTTCCAGACACCAAGCCCGTCAAGCAGTCCATCCGGAGACTGTCCGAACCCCGGGCCGAAGCCATAGGGATTGAAGTCAACAGACTACTCGCTGCAAACTTCATCAGGGAGATCAAGGAAAGCGAATGGCTCACCAATACTGTGATGGTCCCCAAAAAGGACACGTACATCCTGCGGATGTGCGTGGACTTCACATCGCTGAACAAGCACTGTCCAAAGGACCACTTCCCTCTCCCTCGGATCGACCAGATCATCGATTCGACTGCAGGATGCGAGAAGCTCTCCTTCCTCGACGCCTACTCAGGCTACAACCAGATTCGACTCAAAGTCAAAGATTAGGAGAAAAAGGCGTTCATCACATCGTTCGGGGTGTTCTGCTACAACACAATGCCCTTCGGGCTAAAGAACGCAGGTGCCACGTACCAGCGGTGCATGCAGGCATGCCTAAAGGACCAGATCGGTCGCAACGTCCAAGTCTATGTCGACGACATAGTCATCAAAACCAGGGAGGCGAGAACGCTCATCGACGATCTCCGCGAGACGTTCAATAATCTCGACCGCTACAGGATCAAGCTTAACCCCGAAAAGTGCGCCTTCGGCGTCCCATCGGGTCAGCTGCTTGGTTACTTTATCTCCCAGCGAGGGATCGAGGCGAACCCGAAGAAAATACGGGCCATCATGGCCTTGGAGAAGCCGAAAAACCTCAAAGGTGTCCAGCAACTTGCAGGACGAATAGCGGCATTAAGCAGATTCATCAGCCGCATGGGCGAGAAAGCACTGCCATTCTACCAGCTGCTGCGCAAGGCCGACAAATTCGAGTGGACGCCTGAGGCGGATGACGCATTCGAAGATCTAAAGCGGCTGCTTTCTACCTCGCCCGTCTTGGTCACGCCAAAGGAGCGCGATCCCCTACTGCTGTACATAGCAGCTACACACCAGGTGGTGAGCACCGTACTGGTGGTCGAGCGACCCGAAGAGGGCAAGACCCAGGGGGTCCAACGCCCAATCTACTACCTCAGCGAGGTATTGACGCCAACAAAGCAGAGGTACCCTCACTACCAAAAGCTCGCCTACGACATGTTCATGATGGCTCGTCGGTAGAGCCACTACTTCCAGGAGCACCAGGTGATGGTCGTTAACGAGGCACCCCTGAACAACATCCTGAATAACCCAGAGGCCATAGGACATGTGGCCCTGTGGGGAATCGAGCTGTCACCTCTCGACATCATCTATGAGAAACGCCACGCGATCAAGTCTCAAGTCCTCCCGGACTTCCTTGTACACTGGATGGAGCTGCAACTGCCAGACACCCCAGACATGTCACAGTCATGGACGATGCATTTCGACGGATCCAAGCGTGAAGCCGGAGCAGGAGCTGGAGTCATACTGACCTCCCTGCAGGGCGATAAGATGAAGTACGTCCTCCGGATGAAGTTTCGAGGTTCCAACAA
This sequence comes from Avena sativa, assembly GCA_916181665.1. Classification (NCBI taxonomy): domain Eukaryota; kingdom Viridiplantae; phylum Streptophyta; class Magnoliopsida; order Poales; family Poaceae; genus Avena; species Avena sativa. The sequence goes on along the minus strand of OV702284.1, from coordinate 174,819,775 downwards.
CGAAGCAGAATACGAAGCCCTCATCCATGGCATGACGATGGCAAAGATCTGCGGCGCAACGCTCCTGGTCTTCTACGGTGACTCCAACCTCGTCGTCCAACAGACGATGAATGAGTGTGACGCACACGCCGAAAACATGATCGCGTATCGCGCACTCTATAACTCACTCGAGGGAGAATTCGACGGCTGCGAGCCTCGGCACGTCGGGAGAGAAAGCAACGAGGAGGCCGACAGACTTGCCAACATTGGCTCCACCTGTGCACGAGTACCACCAGGTGTGTTCCTCGAATAGATCTGCATGCCATCCATTAAGCGAAAGTTCCCCAAGGGATCACCCGAAGAGGCAGAGCACTCGACAGCTGCGCTACCCGACGGTTAGGAATGACCCGAAAAGCTGGACACAGAGGTCGCCGTGGTCAACCTGATGCAGGTCATGGCAGTCGAAGAAACTTGGACACGACCATACCTCCGGTACTTGATAGACGGAGAACTGCCTGATAGCCCGACGAATGCCCGGCGCATATCTCGTCGGTCCAAAGCCTTCACCATCATCAATGGCGAGCTTTACAAGCGCAACATTTCGGGTGTACTACAAAGGTGCGTCACCATCGGTGACGGAAAACCCATCCTCCAAGACATCCACGAGGGCATCTGTGGCCATCATGCGGGCAGCCGCTCCCTTGTCGCCAAAGCTCTACGAGCTGGATTCTACTGGCCAACGGCCATGAACGACGCCAAGGACATCGTCCGAAGATGCAACGGGTGCCAAAGGTTCGCCGACAAACCGCACGCACCCGAGTTAGAGCTCAGGCACATACCTTTGGCCTGGCCTTTCGCCCAAAGGGGCCTTGACATGATCGACAAACTGCCAAGGTCCTCGAAAGGGGGACACGTCTACCTCCTGGTCGCAGTCGACAAATTCACCAAGTGGATTGAGGCCATTCCTGTGACTAACCAAAAGGGCAAAACCGTCGTCAAGTTCTTTGAATCCATTGTCTACAGGTTCGGCGTGTCGCACATCATCATCACCGACAATGGGTCGAACTTCATCTCTAAAGAATTCCAGGACTTCTGCGAAGACCTCGGAATCAACATCACATACGCCTCTGTGGCGCACCTGCAAACAAACGGGCAGGTCAAAAAGGCCAACGGCCTTGTCGGTGCCGGCATCAAGAAGCGCTTAATGAGCCCACTCGAATGACTCGCGGGTGCCTGGACACAAGAGCTACCTTCGGTCCTGTGGAGCCTGCGCATAACGCCAAATAGCTCAACCGGCTACACGCCTTTCTTCATGGTGCACGGAGCCGAAGCCGTGCTGCCAGCAGAGGTACACCACAAGGCCCCACGGGTCGTCGCCTACAGCGAAGCCGAATCCACGGCTGCACTCGAAGACGCCGTCGACACACTCGACGAAGCACGAGACATAGCAGCAGCTCGATCAGCGGCGTACCAACAGAGTCTCCGCAACTACCACAGCCGACGGCTGCGCCCAAGGTCCTTCGTCGAAGGAGACCTAGTCTTGCGACTCAAGCAAGAACGACCGAAGAAATTCAAGTCACCGTGGGAAGAACCCTACATCGTTATTGAAGTCATCCCAGGTGGCGCCTATCACCTCAAACATGTGGAGTCTAGAGTCGCATACTCCAATCCATGGAACGTCGCACAACTGCGACGGTTCTACCCCTAGCTACCTCCCTCTTTTACTTTCAATAAGGCTATTCAGCCAAGGCTACTCAGCCGAACAATGTACCTCCTCCATTACGATATGAATAAAGCTAAGTGTCTCGCCCCAAAATTTTGTTTACTACTCGCATTTTTACTCCATGATACAAACGCACTCGAGGGGTCCCCCCACCTCACGACTTCGTCGACTGAGGATAATGCGTGTACACCTGAGTAGCTGACCACGTCAGGCTAACGAAAAGGGCATGCATACGAACAAAGCACTATGTGCTAAAACACAAAACCTTTATAACAAAGGGCAAAACACGCCTAGTCAAATATACACAAATTTTACATCTATCTTTTTTACAAGTACTACCTATTCTGAAGAATAACCTGAGCACACTTCTCAAACAGATCTATGATCTATTCGGCATACTGCCTTACAGCTGCATAGTGCGGACGCATATCCCACTCGCCACCATCTGGCCGAAGAGGCGGTCCAGCCGCCACAACAGATAAATCTAAATCAGTACGATGCAAAAGCACAAGGGAGAGCGCAGCCTTCACCCCTGCGATGAGCTGATGCCGCACCAATTCCTTGACATGATGCACATTCCGAAACTTCGACAGCAGACCAGAGAGGGTCGACGATGCATCATCCAGCGGAAACATCACATGCAGAACCGACGCGAGTGAAGACTTCACCTAACGAAGCACCCGCGATACCTGATGAACGCGATCCTGCACCGTCGCAAGGACCATGACACGATCACGGTCCATCCAGAAGAACCCGCCGGCCTCCATGTCCTGCTGAGTCAAGCAGTTGATCCGAACAGCAACACGCTCCTTCTCCTTCCTTGGAGCAATGTTAGCACCTGTAATACTTGCAAAAAAGTAAGATACAAGGCCAGCATGCGCATCCGAAGTAACGAGAATCGGCTCGAAAAACTCACATTGAAGCTGTTCGGACAAGCGAAGCAACTCCGTCATCAAGTACTCCTCTCTGGCAGCACCTCGATCCGCCTTGGATTTCCAAACGTCAGCATGGCCACGCACCCCAAGCAACTCTTTCTCGAGGCTACGAACACGGTCTTGAAGAAACATAAGCTGCGACGCATCATCCAGGGATGGCCGCAGCTGCGCTGCTGGCGAAGTGTCAACGGGATCAGCACCTGAAGGACCCTAGATTAACAGAAAGACAAAGACATGAACAAGCAGTTGAAGGAGCACGAAACTCAGCACATTCATTAAGGGCAGCAAAATCCACTACGTGGCACAAGGATTGTTCATCAAAATATTTACAACAAAAGAGGCTACAACTATCCTATAACTACAGCGCCTACAAAGCTGCACCCTGAGTAGCCTCGGAGTCGGATTGCCTCGCCTTGGCTTCCCCCTGCTGCCTTAGTGCGTACTCGGCCAGCAGATCAATCAGCTTCGGCCCGTAATGCTTACAACGAACAGCATAGGTGGCGAAGGCTACCTCGGATCCATCAGCAGTCGTTGGCATCCGAGAAGTGACCTGGGGAAGGTCCAGCTCCGCTCCAGCCGCCAAGGCCATCGCAAGCCCGACGGACGCGTCGATGCCCTTCTGCTTGCGCTTGTACGCCGCAGGTGCTTCGGCTGACAGCGCCTCCGCCAAGGCATCAACATTGTCGAGGGCCACGCCCTTGGGGATAAGCTCCTTGTAGAAGCGCCCAAGGACCTCTTTGGCCTTGGCAAGCGAGTTGACAACGGTACTGCAGCGGTCTTCGACCGCCGCAGTAGCATCATCCAGAGCGCTCCCATGCTCCAGAGCACCGCGGTCCAATTCGATGCCCGCGGCATCTAAGACAACAAAGGAAGCAAAATGAATAAAAGAACAGGAAAAGAAAGACCAGGAAATCAAAAAGAAGAAGGTAGAGACACTCACCCGAAACAGCTTTGGCAGCCGCCATAAGCTTGCCGGCCACCTCTTTCTCGCGCGAAGCCGTGGCAGTGGCGAGCTGCTCCTCGCGGTCCGTAGCCTCCTGCTGCAGGCGCTCCTTTGCCTCGGCCGCGTTGGTCAACTCCAGCTCGAGGCGCTCCTTTGCACCAATGGCGACCTCGACCTTTTTCTCCGCTTGACCAAGGCTCTTTTTGAGAGAATCAATCTCACGAAGAGAGGCGTTGTGATCCTCTGCAACAGGCAATACAAATGTTGGATCGAAACACACAATGCAAGAAAAAACAAAGACCAAGGCATAAAAATACCTTGAAGTTGTTTGAGGCTGGCCTCCAACGCCAGGTGCTGCTACACCAGTTGGTTGGCACCTTGCACAAAAGGCTGCAAACAAGAACCACCAGTCAAAAGAATGGCTTGGGGGCTACGCCCAAAAGAACGAGCAGAAGCAAGTCACACATACAAAAAAATGCACGGGGGCTCCCCCCGTGACTCAAAGGAAAAACAAACAACAAACTACCCTACAGATGCCCGGAGGCTCCCCCCGAGGTGGGAAGAAAATAAATAATCAATCATCTAAAAAGGCTCAGGGGCTCCCCCCGTGGAAAAAATCAGAATTGCTTACGTGATTTGACGGCGCATCCGAAGGTCCGCTTGCATCCTTCTGAGGCGCAACCACCCGAACCTCCTGCAGAGAAGGGTCTGGAGCAGCGCCTTCAGAGGTGGCCACTGTCTGAGGAGGAGGAAGCATGACCTTCGACTCCCCCATCATCTCCCGAGCACCATCACTAGAGGAGTCGTTGGAGGAGCGGCTACACAAGGACAAATTAGCTAAGCGCAAGGTAAACAGACAAGAAAACACAATGCAGAGCTAAGGAAACTTACGAGTCAAGCTCGCTCAAGTCAAAGACGGGAGGGGTCTTCCGGACCTTCTTCTCCTCTTTCTTCTCTTCCTTCTTTTCTTCCTTCTTCCGCTTTTTCCGGCGGGTGCGGTGCCACAGCCCGCATGGGAACGGCAGGAATCGGAGAGGAAGAGCCCCCATGCCCATCACTGTGACGTTCAAGCCACAGCGGGTTCCTAGGCGTCGGCGGAGTTGAGGCATCCGACGACTCGCTGGAGCTCCGTGCCCGCTTGCGAGTGTGGTCCTCGCTCGACTCGTTGGCTTCTTCAGCTGGAGATCGCGCCGATGGAACCTCGGACATGGAGTCCACCACCTCATTATCCGGAGCATCCGGGAATACTTCGGGCAATGGAGGCGACATGCCCGGCACCTTGAACTCCTACACAAAAGAGGCAAACTTGTCAGCAGACAAATAAATACAAGTACAGCGCAGACAAAAATAGCGCAACGCACACGTCCTAGATCTACACCTGCGGAACCGGACGAGAAGCGGAGAATGGAGAAGTCATGGACTTCCCCGGGATATCCTCTCTATCCTTGAACTTCAGCAGCGGGCGAAGGACCCCATCGAGATCTCCCTTGGAGAATTCCTCAGCCGAAACCCTAGTCGGATCACGACGACCAGCATAAAGGAACATCGGGTGCGCCCTAGCCTGGAGTGGCTGCACCCGACGTTTGAGAAAGGTGCGGATGATATCCACACCATTCACCTCCTTCTCCGGAGTCAACTGGATATCCTCCACCCGACGATAGAGCCCCTCTATGTCCGCTACCTCGCCATCCAAGATATGGTTTTTCCAAGACCTTTTCGGCTCGATTTTCTGGGAGGGGTCGAAAGGAGCAAGGCCAAAATCCTGCCCAGCCACCGTGGAGCCACGCGTAACCGGTCAATTCAAGGTCAGAAGGTGGGACCCATGTTCGTCCAGTGTAACACCCTCAGAATCGACCCTATGCAAGTTTCAGCGATTCCCGCCAAACCCGCATAGAAACAATTCAAAGGTTCCCACCAGGCACTTTCGTGCGGGTGGAAAACGAAGTAATAACATTACACAACAGTCCTCGATGGGACCCACAGAACAGATATATATATATAACAGCGACTCAAAGAGTCAAGAATACAGATATAATATACAAAGATCCAAATCACCTTGAAATGATAGAGCGTCCGACTACGGACAAGATGCAAATGGAGCTAAGAGCCCTGAAGAATAACCAATGGCGTCCATAACCCTGCCCAGGCCAAGCCGGAAGGGTAACCCTGCTATCGACGTCGATCTCAAAACCTGCTCAAACAAAAGGGGTGCCGACAAAAGGGCAAAGGAAAAAGAGGAGCGTCAGTACTGAGGCCAGTACACGGCGAGACTAGAATTCGGCGGTCCTCGCCTACATAGGTATGGTGGACTGAAGCGGCAGCGGCAGCATGCACTAAACACCCTATAGAGACTCGATACAACTGGCGACTATCAGAGAGGGGTAAGAAAGACCTATTCGGAACCATCCTGATACTACCATCTAACAAACCCATCCTGGTGTTTCCCCCTCGAGACCAAACGAGGAAGTCAACCGAGGAACTCACATAGTTGGTAGTTTTATTTATTCAGTTATCGTTGCAGCAATTACTAGTCAGGTATAGATAATCATCCTGATAAAATAAGCAGTGGGCCGTTTTAGTTAATCATTCCGTTGTAGTTGCAACACTTACTAGTCAGATACAATTAGCATGAGATATCCCAAAACCCAGCAGTTGTTGGTACTTTTATTTAGCCATTCCGTTATAGTTGCAATACTTACTAGTCAGATCCAATGGTCGCAGGCGACGACCCAACAAGCACTTGTTGGCAGTTTTATTTAGCCATTCCATTATAGTGAAGCTGATTACTAGTCATTATAAAGTCAAATTTATAGCACTACTTTAGTTATAGTTGTCTATGATCGAGATACTGTGCTCCAAGTCGTCCATAACCGCGGACACGGCTTTTAGAAAGTTTTACCCTACAGGGGTGCACAAATAGCAACACACACTCGATCAACCTCGGAAAAACCAAATCAAAACCCAACGAGGCTTTCACGACAAAGCAATCACAGGATTCAGAAATATTTCAGGGGGCCACCCCATTGAGTACACCCGCAACGAAGCTAGCTGACTCCGAGACGGACTCAAGGTTTGCGTCAATGGCTGTAAACGACTGGGAACCCAAAACTGGGCTTGTCGATACCGCGAAAACACTCCGCTTCCCTAAACAGTACAGGTGCTATCCATCGCACAATCGTAAATAAAGCAGTAAAGCATGGCATAAGTACAGGATCATAAATAAAACCTCAAACTAGTTTGTGGCCCCAAGAAATAAGAACGAATCAAGCTCTGGCTCAGGGGGGGTCCCATAATTCCCCGTATGTGGATAGCGCGAATATTCAAGGAACAGGTATCAAGTACTCGGGGTCCTACGGGACACAAGTGGACGGTTAACAACCAAATAACATCTATTGCCCACCTGTGCCTCTGCTTACTTACTTCAATTTTAGTTGTTAAACAGTAAATAAAGTGAACGGTAATGAAAGCCATGATCATCTCCAACCTTAAACATGCGGCAAGACTCCAACAACTGTGGTACTTGGCGACACGCAACAGCACTTGAGCAAGCGACTACGACGCGCAAGTCCAACTATCTACCAAACAACAGGTAATAGGATGTGTCCAAGGCAATATAAGGCTGCAAGGGATATCACGGGTACGAAAACTAGATCATCGCAACACAGATAGCAATAGATCAACAGGAGGGAATAAATACTATAAAAGTAAGATAGGTAGAAAGGGGAAGATGCTCGCCTGAAAAAAATTGCCGAAGGTTCATCCGAAGATCGGGGCGAAGCTCACATCAACTCAACGGCCTTATCCGCGAAGAAGCAAAACACTAGAGTAAACACCGGATGCACTATTTAATACAACGGCAGAAGATCGGCATGATGCATGTATGATGTATGGTATGGCGAAGATGCGATGCAATTAGGCAAGATTAAGCGGAACCGAGGTCCCGACAAGTAATTAAACGGTTCAAGTTATTTAGAACCCCCGCAATTTAAATGTTGTCTTAACAGGACAAAACATGGCATCGGTTCGCTACACAAATTTAAATGAGGCCAATATAAGACTAGATTTTCCCGCATATGGGCCCCATATTTAATTATAAGGTGAATCGGCATAAGGCCCCCAAACCACATGACAATATGCATGCATGAACAATTTAATATGCAACAAGATATATCATTTATAAAATAGGGTCTCGGCAAAGAGGTCACACATCTGGGTTCGGGAGATCCTGGTTTCGGGGGTTCGGGGTTCGGTCTCAGGGTTCGACGGGATCGTTCTCGGACTCCGGGATTTAGGGTCTTCGGATCTGGGAAGTAGTTCTTGTCGTGCGAGTGTCAATGCTTCCAGGAACGAGAACTTGTCGTCCAGGGTCTCGGTGTCCGGGGTGAAGTACTCGGCGTCCTCGAGGGAATACTTGTCGTATCCGTGTCGTGGTTCTTGTCGGGGTTCTCGGCTTCGGGCGCCGGGATCGGGCTTCGGATTCCGGGACCGGTGCGAGGTCTCGGCCATCGGATCCTTGGAGGAGGTCATGGCGGTTCCATTCAACCCATGAAGGAGATCTTGTCGCTTGGTATCCGTGTAGGAGAACTCGAGGTCGATGGCGAACTTGTTCGGTACCGGGGTTTTTCGGAGATCTTGGCGCGGCACCGGGTACGGGATCGGTCTTCGGGTTCGGGGGTCTCGGCGTCCGTAGTAGGTCTTGGCGCTTCGGTTTGATGTCGTCCTCCAGGTACCGCGGGTTCTCGGTGTAGTTCTCTTTAGAATATCTTGCAGGGACAGGGCACCTGACGGAGTCGGCCTTGGTCTGTCTTGTTATCATCGAAAGGCCTCGTCGATGCTCCTCGCGTAGCAGTTCTCAAGCACGGGAAAACCTGAAGACCTGGTTAACCCCAAAGTCGATCTGGTCGGGAATCCTGCTATGAGTGAAGAAGCCGATCGGGGACATGGTCTTGGCAGGAACGACCCCAAATGCTTCACATGCCAAGCAGCTAAGGTATAGAGACAAGTGCTACCACGCGAGGACAGGAGCGGGCGACATCCACTTCACATCAAGGAGATGCCATGGCGTGCGGCGACCCTGTCCCTAGGCCACGGATGTTGAGGACGGCCGGCAAGGTCGGCGTCAGAGCCTGGATGCGGCGGCCGGGGCGACGCCGTGGTGGAGCGGCCAGGGCGCGGGCTCGGACGGCTGGGAGGAGGACGTGCAGGGGCGGTGACGAACGGCCGGTGGCGGCGGTTGCCGAGCCCGACGAGGCGAGGAGGAGGCGCCCGCGGGGACCCAGCGAGGCAGGGGAGGAGGAGAGGCGGGCGGGCAGCGGCCTGCTCGCGGGGCAGAGATGGGCCGGCGGTGGCGCTGGACACGGAGAGGGTCGGCGGCGCTCGCGGTGCAGAGTCCCGCCGGCGGTGGCGGTGTAGACCGGCAGCCGGAGGCGCGGCTTGCCGAGGGGTGGGGAGGCGATTGGCGGCGGCGAGGGGAGAGCGAGAGTGGGGGAGGCTGCAGGGTAGGGTGAAGGCGGACTCGGCCCGGCGGCGGGGTCGTGCCGGGGAAGGGGAAGCACGGGGTGCGACGCGGCGAGGTGAGAGAGGGCCGGGATGAGTGCGGGGAAGGAGAAAGAGGGAGCGGAGACAGGAAGAGGAACATGGACGGGGAGCGGTGTCGGTCGGGGAGAGAGAGAGAGCCAGGTGGCCAGGCACCGCGGCAGGTGGGGGGAAGCGGGCCCGTGGTTGGTGGTGGGGCCGGATAGGAAGGGAGAGTGGTGGAGGGAGTGGGTCTGGACCAGGTCCGGTGGTGGCGTGGGCCCAGGGTGGGTCCGGGCTGGCAGGGAGCGGCCAGGGAGGGAGTGGGGCCAGGGAGAGGGGATGGAACATGGATTGGTGATGTGGCTGGGCTGAGGGTGAGGTGGAGGGACGGTGAGGTGGCGAGCTGGGGTTGGTGGGTAGTCTAGGTTTGGGTAGGAATAGGATTTAGACAGGCTGTTTGCACTGGGGGTGGCCAACTGGGTCGGATCGGCCCGGTTCGGCTGCCCCCTAAAAATAATTCAATACTTTATTATTTGCAAATGGGACTTTTGAAAACCGTTGACCGACAAAACAAATTAATCCGGAGACCCGGTTTTGTGTTTGAACAAAGACGGGGCGTTTAGAAAACAAAAATATGTTTTTACGAAAATAGTTTTATACAAGCAAATGCAAGATGATGACGATGCTCAAATGCAATGTGGCATGATGACATGAGCATGCGGTCATGATGATGCAATGCACAAAAACAACGCGATTTTCTAGTAGTGATTTTGCGGGATGCCACAATTCGACACCACTAACAATGGATCTCGCCCTCGAGATCCGCCTCATGGCACCGGAAAGAAGGTCGGTGGTCTGCATCTTCTCGCTTCGTGTAGATCCTCGCGACACCACTAACAAGAGGTCGTTGTCCGTGATTGTCGAGAGAACACTCCGGGAACAAAAGGTCGAAGGTAGAGGTATCCACAAATAAAGCCACCTCTAGCTTCCGTGGACGGAGTAAAATTGCAAGGATTCACCATTCAAGGTGCAAGAGCGAATGATAAGAGTAGTCGGATGGTGATCAGTCCATCGCGCACCCAAAGCATTACTCTGCACATGAATAGGAAATTATGCAACCAACTCTCAGAGTTCAGATTGTAGATCTCGACAAGCGAGGTTCGGAAACAAAGGAGTGATGCAGACTCTGCATCAGATCTGGCGTAGATGATGTCGTCGCGTCGGAAAACACCGGAAGGCACAAACAAGGAACAAAGAATGGTACCACAGTAGACGGGTTCCTCAGACAACATGAACACCGGATGGTAGAACACCGTTACCAAAGGAGGAAGCGAAATCCTGAAGGTACGATGGAAACCCAACCACGAGAAATCCTGGACTCGAAGAGAAAGAAGAGAGCGGACTCAAAACACGTAGAGGTAAGAGGAGAATAGCAGAGGGGTAAGGAGTAAAATCAGACCTAATCAGAACTATCCAACCGATTTTGCAAAATAGTTTTGACACTCTACTTCGGCCGTTAGCTAGGTTATCCTACAGGCTGGACTTGTGGGGTATCGCAACTGCTGAGCTCTGATACCACTCTGTAACACCCTCAGAATCGACCCTATGCAAGTTTCAGCGATTCCCGCCAAACCCGCATAGAAACAATTCAAAGGTTCCCACCAGGCACTTTCGTGCGGGTGGAAAACGAAGTAATAACATTACACAACAGTCCTCGATGGGACCCACAGAACAGATATATATATATAACAGCGACCCAAAGAGTCAAGAATACAGATATAATATACAAAGATCCAAATCACCTTGAAATGATAGAGCGTCCGACTACGGACAAGATGCAAATGGAGCTAAGAGCCCTGAAGAATAACCAATGGCGTCCATAACCCTGCCCAGGCCAAGCCGGAAGGGTAACCCTGCTATCGACGTCGATCTCAAAACCTGCTCAAACAAAAGGGGTGCCGACAAAAGGGCAAAGGAAAAAGAGGAGCGTCAGTACTGAGGCCAGTACACGGCGAGACTAGAATTCGGCGGTCCTCGCCTACATAGGTATGGTGGACTGAAGCGGCAGCGGCAGCATGCACTAAACACCCTATAGAGACTCGATACAACTGGCGACTATCAGAGAGGGGTAAGAAAGACCTATTCGGAACCATCCTGATACTACCATCTAACAAACCCATCCTGGTGTTTCCCCCTCGAGACCAAACGAGGAAGTCAACCGAGGAACTCACATAGTTGGTAGTTTTATTTATTCAGTTATCGTTGCAGCAATTACTAGTCAGGTATAGATAATCATCCTGATAAAATAAGCAGTGGGCCGTTTTAGTTAATCATTCCGTTGTAGTTGCAACACTTACTAGTCAGATACAATTAGCATGAGATATCCCAAAACCCAGCAGTTGTTGGTACTTTTATTTAGCCATTCCGTTATAGTTGCAATACTTACTAGTCAGATCCAATGGTCGCAGGCGACGACCCAACAAGCACTTGTTGGCAGTTTTATTTAGCCATTCCATTATAGTGAAGCTGATTACTAGTCATTATAAAGTCAAATTTATAGCACTACTTTAGTTATAGTTGTCTATGATCGAGATACTGTGCTCCAAGTCGTCCATAACCGCGGACACGGCTTTTAGAAAGTTTTACCCTACAGGGGTGCACAAATAGCAACACACACTCGATCAACCTCGGAAAAACCAAATCAAAACCCAACGAGGCTTTCACGACAAAGCAATCACAGGATTCAGAAATATTTCAGGGGGCCACCCCATTGAGTACACCCGCAACGAAGCTAGCTGACTCCGAGACGGACTCAAGGTTTGCGTCAATGGCTGTAAACGACTGGGAACCCAAAACTGGGCTTGTCGATACCGCGAAAACACTCCGCTTCCCTAAACAGTACAGGTGCTATCCATCGCACAATCGTAAATAAAGCAGTAAAGCATGGCATAAGTACAGGATCATAAATAAAACCTCAAACTAGTTTGTGGCCCCAAGAAATAAGAACGAATCAAGCTCTGGCTCAGGGGGGGTCCCATAATTCCCCGTATGTGGATAGCGCGAATATTCAAGGAACAGGTATCAAGTACTCGGGGTCCTACGGGACACAAGTGGACGGTTAACAACCAAATAACATCTATTGCCCACCTGTGCCTCTGCTTACTTACTTCAATTTTAGTTGTTAAACAGTAAATAAAGTGAACGGTAATGAAAGCCATGATCATCTCCAACCTTAAACATGCGGCAAGACTCCAACAACTGTGGTACTTGGCGACACGCAACAGCACTTGAGCAAGCGACTACGACGCGCAAGTCCAACTATCTACCAAACAACAGGTAATAGGATGTGTCCAAGGCAATATAAGGCTGCAAGGGATATCACGGGTACGAAAACTAGATCATCGCAACACAGATAGCAATAGATCAACAGGAGGGAATAAATACTATAAAAGTAAGATAGGTAGAAAGGGGAAGATGCTCGCCTGAAAAAAATTGCCGAAGGTTCATCCGAAGATCGGGGCGAAGCTCACATCAACTCAACGGCCTTATCCGCGAAGAAGCAAAACACTAGAGTAAACACCGGATGCACTATTTAATACAACGGCAGAAGATCGGCATGATGCATGTATGATGTATGGTATGGCGAAGATGCGATGCAATTAGGCAAGATTAAGCGGAACCGAGGTCCCGACAAGTAATTAAACGGTTCAAGTTATTTAGAACCCCCGCAATTTAAATGTTGTCTTAACAGGACAAAACATGGCATCGGTTCGCTACACAAATTTAAATGAGGCCAATATAAGACTAGATTTTCCCGCATATGGGCCCCATATTTAATTATAAGGTGAATCGGCATAAGGCCCCCAAACCACATGACAATATGCATGCATGAACAATTTAATATGCAACAAGATATATCATTTATAAAATAGGGTCTCGGCAAAGAGGTCACACATCTGGGTTCGGGAGATCCTGGTTTCGGGGGTTCGGGGTTCGGTCTCAGGGTTCGACGGGATCGTTCTCGGACTCCGGGATTTAGGGTCTTCGGATCTGGGAAGTAGTTCTTGTCGTGCGAGTGTCAATGCTTCCAGGAACGAGAACTTGTCGTCCAGGGTCTCGGTGTCCGGGGTGAAGTACTCGGCGTCCTCGAGGGAATACTTGTCGTATCCGTGTCGTGGTTCTTGTCGGGGTTCTCGGCTTCGGGCGCCGGGATCGGGCTTCGGATTCCAGGACCGGTGCGAGGTCTCGGCCATCGGATCCTTGGAGGAGGTCATGGCGGTTCCATTCAACCCATGAAGGAGATCTTGTCGCTTGGTATCCGTGTAGGAGAACTCGAGGTCGATGGCGAACTTGTTCGGTACCGGGGTTTTTCGGAGATCTTGGCGCGGCACCGGGTACGGGATCGGTCTTCGGGTTCGGGGGTCTCGGCGTCCGTAGTAGGTCTTGGCGCTTCGGTTTGATGTCGTCCTCCAGGTACCGCGGGTTCTCGGTGTAGTTCTCTTTAGAATATCTTGCAGGGACAGGGCACCTGACGGAGTCGGCCTTGGTCTGTCTTGTTATCATCGAAAGGCCTCGTCGATGCTCCTCGCGTAGCAGTTCTCAAGCACGGGAAAACCTGAAGACCTGGTTAACCCCAAAGTCGATCTGGTCGGGAATCCTGCTATGAGTGAAGAAGCCGATCGGGGACATGGTCTTGGCAGGAACGACCCCAAATGCTTCACATGCCAAGCAGCTAAGGTATAGAGACAAGTGCTACCACGCGAGGACAGGAGCGGGCGACATCCACTTCACATCAAGGAGATGCCATGGCGTGCGGCGACCCTGTCCCTAGGCCACGGATGTTGAGGACGGCCGGCAAGGTCGGCGTCAGAGCCTGGATGCGGCGGCCGGGGCGACGCCGTGGTGGAGCGGCCAGGGCGCGGGCTCGGACGGCTGGGAGGAGGACGTGCAGGGGCGGTGACGAACGGCCGGTGGCGGCGGTTGCCGAGCCCGACGAGGCGAGGAGGAGGCGCCCGCGGGGACCCAGCGAGGCAGGGGAGGAGGAGAGGCGGGCGGGCAGCGGCCTGCTCGCGGGGCAGAGATGGGCCGGCGGTGGCGCTGGACACGGAGAGGGTCGGCGGCGCTCGCGGTGCAGAGTCCCGCCGGCGGTGGCGGTGTAGACCGGCAGCCGGAGGCGCGGCTTGCCGAGGGGTGGGGAGGCGATTGGCGGCGGCGAGGGGAGAGCGAGAGTGGGGGAGGCTGCAGGGTAGGGTGAAGGCGGACTCGGCCCGGCGGCGGGGTCGTGCCGGGGAAGGGGAAGCACGGGGTGCGACGCGGCGAGGTGAGAGAGGGCCGGGATGAGTGCGGGGAAGGAGAAAGAGGGAGCGGAGACAGGAAGAGGAACATGGACGGGGAGCGGTGTCGGTCGGGGAGAGAGAGAGAGCCAGGTGGCCAGGCACCGCGGCAGGTGGGGGGAAGCGGGCCCGTGGTTGGTGGTGGGGCCGGATAGGAAGGGAGAGTGGTGGAGGGAGTGGGTCTGGACCAGGTCCGGTGGTGGCGTGGGCCCAGGGTGGGTCCGGGCTGGCAGGGAGCGGCCAGGGAGGGAGTGGGGCCAGGGAGAGGGGATGGAACATGGATTGGTGATGTGGCTGGGCTGAGGGTGAGGTGGAGGGACGGTGAGGTGGCGAGCTGGGGTTGGTGGGTAGTCTAGGTTTGGGTAGGAATAGGATTTAGACAGGCTGTTTGCACTGGGGGTGGCCAACTGGGTCGGATCGGCCCGGTTCGGCTGCCCCCTAAAAATAATTCAATACTTTATTATTTGCAAATGGGACTTTTGAAAACCGTTGACCGACAAAACAAATTAATCCGGAGACCCGGTTTTGTGTTTGAACAAAGACGGGGCGTTTAGAAAACAAAAATATGTTTTTACGAAAATAGTTTTATACAAGCAAATGCAAGATGATGACGATGCTCAAATGCAATGTGGCATGATGACATGAGCATGCGGTCATGATGATGCAATGCACAAAAACAACGCGATTTTCTAGTAGTGATTTTGCGGGATGCCACAATTCGACACCACTAACAATGGATCTCGCCCTCGAGATCCGCCTCATGGCACCGGAAAGAAGGTCGGTGGTCTGCATCTTCTCGCTTCGTGTAGATCCTCGCGACACCACTAACAAGAGGTCGTTGTCCGTGATTGTCGAGAGAACACTCCGGGAACAAAAGGTCGAAGGTAGAGGTATCCACAAATAAAGCCACCTCTAGCTTCCGTGGACGGAGTAAAATTGCAAGGATTCACCATTCAAGGTGCAAGAGCGAATGATAAGAGTAGTCGGATGGTGATCAGTCCATCGCGCACCCAAAGCATTACTCTGCACATGAATAGGAAATTATGCAACCAACTCTCAGAGTTCAGATTGTAGATCTCGACAAGCGAGGTTCGGAAACAAAGGAGTGATGCAGACTCTGCATCGGATCTGGCGTAGATGATGTCGTCGCGTCGGAAAACACCGGAAGGCACAAACAAGGAACAAAGAATGGTACCACAGTAGACGGGTTCCTCAGACAACATGAACACCGGATGGTAGAACACCGTTACCAAAGGAGGAAGCGAAATCCTGAAGGTACGATGGAAACCCAACCACGAGAAATCCTGGACTCGAAGAGAAAGAAGAGAGCGGACTCAAAACACGTAGAGGTAAGAGGAGAATAGCAGAGGGGTAAGGAGTAAAATCAGACCTAATCAGAACTATCCAACCGATTTTGCAAAATAGTTTTGACACTCTACTTCGGCCGTTAGCTAGGTTATCCTACAGGCTGGACTTGTGGGGTATCGCAACTGCTGAGCTCTGATACCACTCTGTAACACCCTCAGAATCGACCCTATGCAAGTTTCAGCGATTCCCGCCAAACCCGCATAGAAACGATTCAAAGGTGCCCACCAGGCACTTTAGTGCGGGTGGAAAACGAAGTAATAACATTACACAACAGTCCTCGATGGGACCCACAGAACAGATATATATAACAGCGACTCAAAGAGTCAAGAATACAGATATAATATACAAAGATCCAAATCACCTTGAAATGATAGAGCGTCCGACTATGGACAAGATGCAAATGGAGCTAAGAGCCCTGAAGAATAACCAATGGCGTCCATAACCCTGCCCAGGCCAAGCCGGAAGGGTAACCCTGCTATCGAAGTCGATCTCAAAACCTGCTCAAACAAAAGGGGTGCCGACAAAAGGGCAAAGGAAAAAGAGGAGCGTCAGTACTGAGGCCAGTACACGGCGAGACTAGAATTCGGCGGTCCTCGCCTACATAGGTATGGTGGACTGAAGCGGCAGCGGCAGCATGCACTAAACACCCTATAGAGACTCGATACAACTGGCGACTATCAGAGAGGGGTAAGAAAGACCTATTCGGAACCATCCTGATACTACCATCTAACAAACCCATCCTGGTGTTTCCCCCTCGAGACCAAACGAGGAAGTCAACCGAGGAACTCACACAGTTGGCAGTTTTATTTATTCAGTTATCGTTGCAGCAATTACTAGTCAGGTATAGATAATCATCCTTCTAAAATAAGCAGTGGGCCGTTTTAGTTAATCATTCCGTTGTAGTTGCAACACTTACTAGTCAGATACAATTAGCATGAGATATCCCAAAACCCAGCAGTTGTTGGTACTTTTATTTAGCCATTCCGTTATAGTTGCAATACTTACTAGTCAGATCCAATGGTCGCAGGCGACGACCCAACAAGCACTTGTTGGCAGTTTTATTTAGCCATTCCATTATAGTGAAGCTGATTACTAGTCATTATAAAGTCAAATTTATAGCACTACTTTAGTTATAGTTGTCTATGATCGAGATACTGTGCTCCAAGTCGTCCATAACCGCGGACACGGCTTTCAGAAAGTTTTACCCTGCAGGGGTGCACAAATAGCAACACACACTCGATCAACCTCGGAAAAACCAAATCAAAACCCAAGGAGGCTTTCACGACAAAGCAATCACAGGATTCAGAAATATTTCAGGGGGCCACCCCATTGAGTACACCCGCAACGAAGCTAGCTGACTCCGAGACGGACTGAAGGTTTGCGTCAATGGCTGTAAACGACTGGGAACCCAAAACTGGGCTTGTCGATACCGCGAAAACACTCCGCTTCCCTAAACAGTACAGGTGCTATCCATCGCACAATCGTAAATAAAGCAGTAAAGCATGGCATAAGTACAGGATCGTAAATAAAACCTCAAACTAGTTTGTGGCCCCAAGAAATAAGAATGAATCAAGCTCTGGCTCAGGGGGGTCCCATAATTCCCCGTATGTGGATAGCGCGAATATTCAAGGAACAGGTATCAAGTACTCGGGGTCCTACGGGACACAAGTGGACGGTTAACAACCAAATAACATCTATTGCCCACCTGTGCCTCTGCTTACTTACTTCAATTTTAGTTGTTAAACAGTAAATAAAGTGAACGGTAATGAAAGCCATGATCATCTCCAACCTTAAACATGCGGCAAGACTCCAACAACTGTGGTACTTGGCGACACGCAACAGCACTTGAGCAAGCGACTACGACGCGCAAGTCCAACTATCTACCAAACAACAGGTAATAGGATGTGTCCAAGGCAATATAAGGCTGCAAGGGATATCACGGGTACGAAAACTAGATCATCGCAACACAGATAGCAATAGATCAACAGGAGGGAATAAAT
The DNA here is from genome assembly GCA_916181665.1 of Avena sativa. Lineage (NCBI taxonomy): Eukaryota > Viridiplantae > Streptophyta > Magnoliopsida > Poales > Poaceae > Avena > Avena sativa. Next base: position 174,801,977 of record OV702284.1, on the reverse strand, counting down.
ACTATAAAAGTAAGATAGGTAGAAAGGGGAAGATGCTCGCCTGAAAAAAATTGCCGAAGGTTCATCCGAAGATCGGGGCGAAGCTCACATCAACTCAACGGCCTTATCCGCGAAGAAGAAAAACACTAGAGTAAACACCGGATGCACTATTTAATACAACGGCAGAAGATCGGCATGATGCATGTATGATGTATGGCATGGCGAAGATGCGATGCAATTAGGCAAGATTAAGCGGAACCGAGGTCCCGACAAGTAATTAAACGGTTCAAGTTATTTAGAACCCCCGCAATTTAAATGTTGTCTTAACAGGACAAAACATGGCATCGGTTCGCTACACAAATTTAAATGAGGCCAATATAAGACTAGATTTGCCCGCATATGGGCCCCATATTTAATTATAAGGTGAATCGGCATAAGGCCCCCAAACCACATGACAATATGCATGCATGAACAATTTAATATGCAACAAGATATATCATTTATAAAATAGGGTCTCGGCAAAGAGGTCACACATCTGGGTTCGGGACATCCTGGTTTCGGGGGTTCGGGGTTCGGTCTCAGGGTTCGACGGGATCGTTCTCGGACTCCGGGATTTAGGGTCTTCGGATCTGGGAAGTAGTTCTTGTCGCGCGAGTGTCAATGCTTCCGGGAAGGAGAACTTGTCGTCTAGGGTCTCGGTGTCCGGGGTGAAGTACTCGGCGTCCTCGAGGGAATACTTGTCGTATCCGTGTCGTGGTTCTTGTCGGGGTTCTCGGCTTCGGGCGCCGGGATCGGGCTTCGGATTCCGGGACCGGTGCGAGGTCTCGGCCATCGGATCCTTGGAGGAGGTCATGGCGGTTCCATTCAACCCATGAAGGAGATCTTGTCGCTTGGTATCCGTGTAGGAGAACTCGAGGTCGATGGCGAACTTGTTCGGTACCGGGGTTTTTCGGAGATCTTGGCGCAGCACCGGGTACGGGATCGGTCTTCGGGTTCGGGGGTCTCAGCGTCCGTAGTAGGTCTTGGCGCTTCGGTTTGATGTCGTCCTCCAGGTACCGCGGGTTCTCGGTGTAGTTCTCTTTAGAATATCTTGCAGGGACAGGGCACCTGACGGAGTCGGCCTTGGTCTGTCTCGTTATCATCTAAAGGCCTCGTCGATGCTCCTCGCGTAGCAGTTCTCAAGCACGGGAAAACCTGAAGACCTGGTTAACCCCAAAGTCGATCTGGTCGGGAATCCTGCTATGAGTGAAGAAGCCGATCGGGGACATGGTCTTGGCAGGAACGACCCCAAATGCTTCACATGCCAAGCAGCTAAGGTACAGAGACAAGTGCTACCACGCGAGGACAGGAGCGGGCGACATCCACTTCACATCAAGGAGATGCCATGGCGTGCGGCGACCCTGTCCCTAGGCCACGGATGTTGAGGACGGCCGGCAAGGTCGGCGTCGGAGCCTGGATGCGGCGGCCGGGGCGACGCCGTGGTGGAGCGGCCAGGGCGCGGGCTCGGACGGCCGGGAGGAGGACGTGCAGGGGCGGTGACGAACGGCCGGTGGCGGCGGTTACCGAGCCCGACGAGGCGAGGAGGAGGCGCCCGCGGGGACCCAGCGAGGCAGGGGAGGAGGAGAGGCGGGCGGGCAGCGGCCTGCTCGCGGGGCAGAGATGGGCCGGCGGTGGCGCTGGACACGGAGAGGGTCGGCGGCGCTCGCGGTGCAGAGTCCCGCCGGCGGTGGCGGTGTAGACCGGCGGCCGGAGGCGCGGCTTGCCGAGGGGTGGGGAGGCGATTGGCGGCGGCGAGGGGAGAGCGAGAGTGGGGGAGGCGGCAGGGTAGGGTGAAGGCGGACTCGGCCCGGCGGCGGGGTCGAGCCGAGGAAGGGGAAGCGCGGGGTGCGACGCGGCGAGGTGAGGGAGGGCCGGGATGAGTGCGGGGAAGGAGAAAGAGGGAGCGGAGACAGGAAGAGGAACAGGGACGGGGAGCGTGTCGGTCGGGGAGAGAGAGAGAGCCAGGTGGCCAGGCACCGCGGCAGGTGGGGGGAAGCGGGCCCGTGGTTGGTGGTGGGGCCGGATAGAAAGGGAGAGTGGTGGAGGGAGTGGGTCTGGACCAGGTCCGGTGGTGGCGTGGGCCCAGGGTGGGTCCGGGCTGGCAGGGAGCGGCCAGGGAGGGAGTGGGGCCAGGGAGAGGGGATGGAACATGGATTGGTGATGTGGCTGGGCTGAGGGTGAGGTGGAGGGACGGTGAGGTGGCGAGCTGGGGTTGGTGGGTAGTCTAGGTTTGGGTAGGAATAGGATTTAGACAGGCTGTTTGCACTGGGGGTGGCCAACTGGGTCGGATCGGCCCGGTTCGGCTGCCCCCTAAAAATAATTCAATACTTTATTATTTGCAAACGGGACTTTTGCAAACCGTTGACCGACAAAACAAATTAATCCGGAGACCCGGTTTTGTGTTTGAACAAAGACGGGGCGTTTAGAAAACAAAAATATGTTTTTCCGAAAATAGTTTTATACAAGCAAATGCAAGATGATGACGATGCTCAAATGCAATGTGGCATGATGACATGAGCATGCGGTCATGATGATGCAATGCACAAAAACAACGCGATTTTCTAGTAGTGATTTTGCGGGATGCCACATCCAGTCACGTCATCTCTGGCGCAGCAGGTGCTTGAGGTCACCGATCGTCAGCACTGACGTCATCAAAATCTATACTAGCAAAAGCCACAATTCTTCGGCTGAAAATCTAAGAGTACTCACTCGAATTTACGATTCGACTAACTACTCGGGGGCTACTCCTATCAGGAGCGCTGGCCGCGCACCCGAAAATAAACAAAAACTACAGCATTGAACCTCTTCTTCGAGTCCTACGTCGAGTTTGCGACTCCACTACGGACTCGGGGGCTACTCCCATAGGGAGCATGGATTCAAGAATCCGAAAAATTTGTGTCCTACGGACCTGAAGCTGGACAACGGCTGAATTAAAGTCTTTGCTCGAGTCTACGACTCGAACAGACACTCGGGGGCTACTCCCATAGGGAGCGCTTGGTCGCACACCCTATGAATTCTTCGATTGCGGATCCTTCGGATCAGCGTGCAAAAATTTTCGGCAACTCTGCCCCATTTAACGCTAAGTGAGCAACATCCTCCTTGGCCACCCGAAACACCTCCGCGGTGATAAACATTCGGATGCTGTGTCTGCGACACAAAGATAAGACCTACAGATATCATACGATGGCCTGGTAATGCACATGACTGCGTTCTGCTAGTAAGAATCCGTGACAACAGGCGCGATGAAAAATCCCGGCGGACGCGTTGGGTACATCATTTAAATTCACTGGAATTCTACTCTTGTAAGTCCTCCGCGGCCCGAGTCGAATTGCGCCAGCATATGTTTCGGGTTCGAGTCGAGGGACTCGAACCTGGAGAAGATCGTGTTGTTTTGTCCTAAGACAGTTAACTGACCCTGATCCGTCGGGAGAGTCAGGCACACGCATCAACAATCCCTACACATTCTCTTAAAAGACAGAGTTGCACCCGAAGGATTGAAGAGTCATCAGCCAAATCTACGATTCGACTGAACACTCGGGGGCTACTGACATGGTTATACCCCGCGGGTACACGATATCAGCATACCTGGTCCAGTCCAAGGAAGGCCCACGGCAAGTATACGCCGGCCCATGAAGACTTTCGGGTGGCCAAGGCCCATGACACCTTCGGATCCTTGGAGAGCAAGAGTAGAGTAGATAGAAAATTCAAAGGGGTAAACCCTAAAACCTGTAACCGACTTGGTCTGTGCCTGGGACCTGCCTAACTCTATATAAAGGCTAGGAGGGCACGACCTAGCTCTCTCACCTCATACTTCCGCATAGACACCTCCACGCCAGATCGCATCTGCGCACCCCTGTAACCTTCGGTTCCGCCGTAATCAAGAGCAGACAAGCAGGATTAGGGTTTTCCTACGGGGGCCTGAACCTGGGTAAACCTCGTGTCCCCATGTTGCTTGTTTGCTAACCGTTCCGTGATCTCCAGCATCCCCATCTTCTCCAAAACCCAAGTCCATAACAATGGGCATTGACGAGATCAAACCTCGTCAGTGGTGGTGGCGTCGGTGGTGCTTCTCGTCACTCTGCACGAGCCCTCGATCGAAAGGGCGTGGGGAGTGGCGCACGGCGAACCTCGTTGGTTGTGCCACCGCCCCCCACTTCTTTATATACGCGCAGGTGACAGGGGCCCACCAACCAGAGGGTTGGGCGTCCCCGATCAGGACGTGGTCAAAGGTTCGGTCGAGCCATTGGGCTCGATCGTGTGGAGATCAACCTTACAACTACAGTTCATTTATATAGTGATATCCAGTGGCAATAAATGGCACTTGCTTTTAGCCAATAAGAATATGTAGTGAATCTATAATAGTATAATAGCACTAAGCGAATGTTGAAACTACAATGAAATGTAAGGAGCTGGCAGCCCATATTTTAGCTTCACATGCGTGTACGAAACCAAAAAATGCAAAACAGAAGATAATATTCTGCACGCAGAGATTGTGTAACCCTCATGACATCTGAAATAATTGGTACGGCAGCTTCTAATACATTGTACAATTTATAGGGGTTGTCACCCAACAACAACTACAATAATCTTTATACATTTTGAGTTTTGAACTGAAACCTGGAAATTTAAACCATATATAACTAAAAGGTTTCAATATGTAGGATCTAAATGTTTATTTTACCAGTAAGAACCTGTACATTGGTAACACACTATTGCGCTTTTCTTGAAAATAAAATTTCTTTACGCGAAAAAAAAATCAAGGCTAAATTACCTTTGGCATACTTGGCTAACTTGAGTTCAGATAAGTGCCTTAGTGATAACTGGCATATCATGGATACGTTTTATCCGCTACAAAGCAGAAAAGAAGTGAAAATGGGTCCTAACTAATTCCACCTCAGAATATAGGTACAGAGCTAATATAGCTTTGAGTAACTTTACCTCTTCTACATCATATACCAACCTTAATATAGAAATAAGAATTCAGCCTACAATATAGAAGTGAAGCTTCTGAAGAGAGGGGAAAGTGCCAACAGAAACATGAATAACCCAAGTGTGTCAGAAATAGTAAGAGATTTTTGTAGAACTATAGAGGAGGTACCAAAACCTGGAGTTCCCTTGGAAAGGGCTACTTGCCTTGCGATGACCAGCTGCTTTTAAAAATGCTTTTCATATCCTTGTAACATAACTTATTATATTTGAAACCCTGGTGTTTATGTATAGACATGCAAACCTAGAAATTGCCATAACATGGTTGAAAAATTTACAGCTTGTACAATTAATTGACTTGATGAATCAAATATAAGTACCAACACGTTGGAATACTGGTTTGAGCATGTAGGCACAATACAAACCATGCATCCATACACATATATGGCTCCATATGAAAATGGATTGCAAGAACATCACCTACCACCGAGAACTTGTCAAGGTTATGTATAAAAAATATGTTAACATCAACAGTAACCTCTGAATGCTTTTCTTTTTCCCTTCACAAATCAAGAATCAATTGAAACGGTAGGAATACTTTAGTACACTTTATAGTCCATGGGTTGTTGTACATACTCTATCTTACCACGGCTAGATACTTCCATATTTCAAAACGTTTTTCTCAAACAAATTCAGTACAAGGATTCATCATCACTATTCTACGTTCTCTATATAATCAATTAAACATCATGGAGTATAAGGGTACGGACAGAAGAGGGCCATGGTTATGCGCATTTCTTCACAAGCCTACTGAGCAAAATAGAATAAAATTTGAGCACACACCTTAACAAAAAAGAGACCACAATATAATTCAAGGCAATAGGGAAAAGAAAGAACATAGAAACAACATGGTGGAAAATAATCTACTATACATCCGGCGACAATACATGCGACCGGGACGTCAGGAAAATCGGACCATCAGTGCTAGGACAAAGGAGTGAGAGGAGAGGGAAGGAGTTGCCACAGTCTGCAAATCATCTGGTGACGAGGTTTAATCTCGTCAATGCCCATTGTTATGGACTTGGGTTTTGGAGAAGATGGGGATGCTGGAGATCGTGGCACGGTTAACACACAAGCAACCAGGGGACACGAGATTTACCCAGGTTCAGGCCCCCGGAGGGAAAACCCTACTCCTGCTTGTCTGCTCTTTGATTGCGGCGGAACCGAAGGTTACAAGGTGCGCAGATTCGATCTGGCGTGATGCGTGTGCGAAAGTATGAGTCGAGTTGCCCTAGGACGTGCCCTCCTGGCCTTTATATAGACTTAGGCAGGTCCCGGGCGTAGTCCTAGTCGGTTACAAGTTCTAGGGTTTTACCCCTTTGAGTTTTATATCTCCTCTAGTCTTGCTCTCCAAGAATCCGAAGACGTCATGGGCCTTGGCCACCCGAAAATCTTCATGGGCCAGCATATGTCTGCCGTGGGCCTTCCTTGGGCTGGACTAGGTATGCTGAAGTTACGTACCCGTAGGGTATAACCATGTCAGTAGCCCCTGAGTGATCAGTCGAATCATAGATTCGGCTGAGGACTCTTTCATCCTTCGGGAGCAGCTATACGTTAATAGTATATGTGTGAGGGATTGTTGATGCGTGTGCCTGACTCACCCGACGGATCAGGGTCAGTTAACTGTCTTTGGACGAAACAACACGATCTTCTTCAGGTTCGGGTCCCTTAATCCGGGCCTGGAACATATGCTGGCGTAATTCAACTCAGGCCGCGGAGGACTTATAGGAGTGGAATTCCAGTGATTTTAATCGGTGTACCCAACGCGTCCGTCGGGATTTTTCATCGTACCTGCTGGTACGTATTTATACTAGCAGAGCGCAGTCAGGTGCGTTGCCAGGCCATCAGATGATATCTATAGGTCTTATCTTTGCGTCGCAGACGCAGCATCCGAACATTTATCACCTCGGAGGTGTTTCGGGTGGCCAAGGAGATTGTTGCTCACTTAGCGTTTTGTTGGGGCAGAGTTGCCAAAAAAGTTTTTGCATGCGGATCCGGAAGATCGCAGTCGAAGATTTCATAGGGTGCGCGACCAGCGCTCCCTATGGGAGTAGCCCCCAAGTGTCTGTTCGAGTCGTAGACTCGAACGGAGACTTTCAGTTCAAGCATTGTTTCAATCATCAGGTCCGCAGGACTCGAAAATTTTCGGATGCTTAAATCCATCCTCCCTATGGGAGTAGCCCCCGAGTCCGTAGTGGAGTCGTAGACTCGACGTAGGACTCAGAGAAGTAATTTTGTCCTCATTTGTCTGTTAGGTGCGCGGCCAGCGCTCCTGATAGGAGTAGCCCCCGAGTATTTAGTCGAATCGTAGATTCGAGTGAGTACTCTTAGCTGTGGAGCCGAAGTGGTGCTAGTATAGCTTTTGATGACGTTAGTGCTTACGATCGATAACCTCAAGTGTCTGCTACGCCAGAGATGACTTGACGGGACGAAGCGTGGGTCCCACTTGCTGACTTTGAATTGACCGGTCACGCGGGGCATGGAGATGATTACGGCGCCTCCTCGATTTTCGCGCGTAGTGGACGGCGTGGTAACGACGGTTCGTTGTGGTGTTGACACGTGTACGGCCAGATCTACCGTTGGCGTTAGGTCTTCTTGATGGACGGCCAGCGTGCGTCGTCTTCGCTGTTATAATCTCTGGTGAAATCGTGGTTTGTTTTTCACCGCAGCAGTTCATCTATTCACTGCCTCTTCGTTCTTGAGCTATTCTTGCTGCGCGCTGAGAGTTTCCTCCACATTTCCTTTGTCCTTCGTCGTTGACGACGCCACCACCGCTGTAGCGTCATGGGGAAGACAAAGAAATCCCCATCTGCGGTTGGGACCAGCGCCGCCGGCGGCAAGAAGAGCACCGCCGCTGCTCGCGTCACCGATGGTGGCTGGCGGCGATCAGAGACGCGGGAGAGCGATCTCCGCAAACTGTGCGAGCGGGGCCTGATCCCGCAGGATACGACGGCCGTCAAACTCCCCGGCAATGAGGTAATCCCCCGTCCCCCATCTGGGTACCGGGTTATGTTTCTTGCCTTCGTCTAGCGTGGGTTTTCGTATCCAGTCCATGACTTCCTTCGTGGACTGCTCTTCTTCTATGGGGTTCAGTTGCATCATCTGTCTCCCAATTCTCTTCTCCACATTGCTTGTTTTATCACCCTTTGCGAGTGCTGGCTGGGCATTGAGCCGCACTTTGGCCTCTTCCGGAAGCTTTATTCCGTGAAGAGGCAGTCTGGTTCGGATGGTGTATATCCCATTGGGGGTTTCATCATCTCCCTCAGTCCCAATGTGCAATTCTTTTCCTTTTCCATGTCCGAATCTGTCCAGTACTGGCGGAGGAAATGGTTTTACATCCGTGACTCCGTACTGCCTGGGCAAGATTTTGGTCTTGTTCCTTTTGACCCCTCCCAATTGATTGAGAAGAAAAGATCCTAGAAAAACCAAATCTTAGACGGTGAGGTGGCGGAGATAGAGGCCCTGTACCGTCGGGTGGAGGATCTCCAACTGATTCCTGAGAAGGAGGTGAACGGTGTCGACATCATCCGGACGTTTCTTGAGCGTCGGGTGCAGCCTCTCCAAGCGAGGGCGCATCCGATGTTTCTTTACTCTGGGCGCCGTGATCCGACGAGGGTTTCGAGTGAGAAAATCTCCGAGGTGGAACTTGACAAGGCTCTTCGCGCACTGTTGAAGTTCAAGGCCGACGAAGAAATCCCGGGGAAGTCGCAGACTCCTCCCTTTTCTTCGACGTTGGTCGTACCGAAGGTGTAGATTTGCGCACTTAGTGCTCCCGTTTTGTTTTTGTCAGTTGTGTACTTTTTCCTTTGTTTGCTAACAAAGTTCCTTTTCCTTTTGTAGAGCTTCAAAGTGCGGGGCATGGCACCACCGTTGCCCGAAAGGTATCCGAATGCCCCGGATAATGAAGTGGTGGACTCCGTGTCCGAGCTACCGTCAGCGCGATCTCCAACGGGGGATGCCGACGAGTCGAGTGAGGACCATTCGCGTAAGCAATCACGGAGCTCCAGCGAGTCTTCGGATGCCTCGACTCCTCCGACTCCCAGGAATCCTCTAGGCCTTGAGCGTCATGATGATGTTCATGGGGGTTCTTCCTCTCCCCTTCCTGCCATTCCTGTGCGGGATGTTGCTCCGCACCCGCCAGCAAAGTGGAAGAAGGAAGAAAAGAAGGAGGAGAAGAAGGAAGAAAAGAAGGAGGAGAAGAGGGCCCGAAGGGCTTCTCCTATCTTCGACCTGAGCGCGTTGGGCTCGTAAGTTTTCTTGTTGCCACTGTTGTCCTTTGTTCCCTTGTTATTTTTGCACCTGTGTTGATTGGTTCGTATGCAGGCAATCCTCCGACGGCTCTAGTGATGGTGGGCAGGAGATGATGGGGGGGGGTCGAACATTGCGTCGCCTCCTCCTCAGACGGTGGCGACTTCTGGCGACGCTGCGCCAGTTCCTCCTGTGCAGGAGAGGCTGGTGGTTGCGCCCCAGAATTTCGCAGGCGGGCCTGCGGGTTCGCCTTTGGAGCACGTAAGTTTTTTTGCTTGATGTTACGGGGGGATCCCCTGAGTGTCTTCGTATGCTGATGTTGTTTGTGCTTCTTTGTGTTGGGCATAGCCCCCAAGTCCTGCTCTTACTACTATTGCCTGTTGCTGCAGCCTTTTGTCCAAGAGGCCAAGCGGCTGGTGGAGGAACTCCTGACGCTGGAGGCGAAACTGCGGCAGCTTCAAGGTATTCATCTGCCTTGTAGTACTTCTCTTGCTTATCCTGGTCCTGTTCTCTGACACTTGCTTGTTGTAAATGCAGAGGAGCATAACGAATCTCTCCGTGAGGTCGATGCTCTGAAGAAGAGCCTTGGCCAATTGGAGCAGAAGGCCGAAGCTGCCGCTGGTGCGAGAGAGCGCCTTGAGCTGGAGCTGACGAAGGCGGCCGAAGCGAAAGAGCGTCTGTAGCAGGAGGCCGCAGATCGTGAGGAGCAGCTGGCCACCGTTGCGGCTGCTCGTGAAAGAGGGGTGGCGGATAAGCTCATGGCTGCTGCCAAGGCTATTTCGGGTGAGTACAAGCTTTTGGACTTGTTTCTTTTTCTACGGATCTTCTTCTATGCTGCCTTTCTTCATATTTTTCTTCTTTTTTTGTCTCCGATGCCGCAAGCATCGAGTTCGGCCGCGGTGCTCTGGAGCACGGGAGTGCTCTAGATGATGCCACTGTGGCGGTCGAAGACCGCTGCAGCACCGTCGTCAACTCCCTTGCCAAGGCGAAAGAGGTCCTTGGTCGCTTCTACCAGCAGCTCTTCCCGAAGGGCGCACCCCTTGAAGATGTGGATGCCCTGGCAGAGGCTCTGTTAGCCGAAGCGCCTGCGGCGTATAAGCGCAAGCAGAAGGGCATCGGCGCGTCCGTCGGGCTGGCGATGGCCATGGCGGCTGGGGCGGAGCTGGACCTGCCCCAGATTACTTCTCGGATGCCTACGGCTGCGGATGGATCCGAGGTAGCCTTCGCCGCCTACTCCGCTCGCTGCAGACGATATGGGCCCAAGCTCATTGATTTGCTGTCTGAGTACGCTTTGCGGCAGCAGGGCGAGGCCAAAGCTAGGCAGTCTGGTTCTGAGGCGACTCAGTGCCCTGCACCTTAGGCATAGTAGACGTAGGGTAGTTTGTAGTCTTCTTTTGTTGTAAATATATTTTGTAGTACCATCCTTGTGCCACATAGTGGCCTTATATATTTTAATGAATTCCTCCGAGTTGTGCTCTTTCCTTGGCTGAATGTCTGTGTGCCTTCTTTTTTCTGCTGCTATAGGTTCCTTCGGGTGCTGACCCAGTTGACACTTCATCCGAAAGGCCCTTGCGAGCATCATTGGATGATTCTTCGTAGCTCGCTTTTCTTCGAGATCGCGTGCGCAGCTTGGAGAGATATTTGCTTGGGTTACGCGGTCGCGCTGACGTTTGGAAATCCAAAGCAGACCGCGGTGCAGCCAGAGAGGAGTATTTGATGGCGGAGCTGGGTCGGTTGTCCGAGCAGCTGCAATGTAAGTTGATCCTTATTTCGGGCTGTAGCTCAGTTCTTCGGGTGAGCCTGCTGGCCTTACTCTTGTTTTGTGCGGTTGTCGCAGGTGCCAATCTTGCTCCGAGGGAAGAAAAGGAGCGTATCGCTGTTCGAGTCAATTGCTTGACTCAACAGGACATGGAGGCCGGCGGCTTCTTCTAGATGGATCGTGATCGCGCCATAGTTCTGGCGACGGTGCAGGATCGTGTCTACCAGGTTTCGCGGGTGCTACGCCAGGTGCAGACGTCACTTTCCTCGGTGCTGCACGTCATGTTTCCGTTGGATGCCGTGCCAACAACCCTTGCAGGTCTTCTAACGAAGTTTCGGAGTGCCAGCAATGTCAAGGAGCTGGTGCGGCAGCAGCTCGTCGCAGGGGTGAAGGCTGCCTTGTCTCTTGTGAGGGTGCACCGCCCTGACGTAGATTTGGCTGCTGTGGCGACTGGTCCACCTCCTCGACCAGATGGTGGCGAGTGGAACATGCGTCCGCATTATGCGGCTGTAAGGCAGTATGCCGAACAAATTGTAGATTTGTTTGAGCAGCGTGCTCAGGTTATTCTTCAGAGTAGGTAGGACCTGAAAATAAACAGATAGATGTAAAATTTGTATATTGCGGCTGGGCGTTTCTGTGCCCTTTGTTGTAAAGGTTTGCTTTTTTGTGAGCACGCAGTGCTTTGATTGAGTACGTGCCCTTTTCGTTTGCCTGACGTAGTCAGCTACTCAGGTGTACACGTTTTGGTCCTCAGTCGATGAAATCGTGAGGTGGGGGGAGCCCCCAAGTGCGTATGTAGCATGTAGTAAAGTTGCAGAAAATGGTCAACCGAAGGTTGGGAGCGAGGTACTTAGCTGTATTTATATCGTAATGGAGGAGGTACATGGTTCGGCTGAGTAGCCTTGGCTGAAAGCCTTATTGAAAGTAAAAAGGGGGGTAGGTTGCTACGGGTAGAATCGTCGCAGGTGCGAGATGTTCCATGGGTTGGAGTATGCAACTCCAGACTCCACGTGCTTGAGGCGATAGGCGCCACCTGGGATGACTTCGGTGATGACATAGGGTCCTTCCCATGGTGACTCGAATTTATTCGGTCGCTTTTGCTTGAGTCGTATGACGAGGTCTCCTTCGACGAAGGACCTTGGGCGCAGCCGGCGGCTGTGGTAGTTGCGGAGACTTTGCTAGTACACCGCTGATCTAGCTGCTGCTATATCCCGTGCTTCGTCGAGTGTGTCGACGGCATCTTCGAGTGCAGCCGTGGATTCGCCTTCGCGGTAAGCGACGACTCGTGGAGCCTGGTGGCGTACTTCGGCTGGTAGCACGGCCTCAGCTCCGTGCACCATGAAGAACGGTGTGTATCCGGTGGAGCTGTTTGGCGTAGTCCGTAAGCTCCAAAGGACAGACGGTAGCTCTTTCCTCCAGTTTCCAGCTTTGTGCTCGAGTGAGCTCATGAGGTGCTTCTTGATGCCAGCGCCAATTAGGCCGTTGGCCTTTTCCACTTGCCCGTTTGTTTGCGGGTGTGCCACCGAGGCATACGTGATATTGATCCCGAGGCCTTCGCAGAAGTCCTGTAGACGATGGATTCGAAGAACTTGACGGCGGTTTTTCCCTTCTGGTTGGTGACTGGCATGGCTTCAATCCACTTGGTGAATTTGTCGACTGCGACCAGGAGGAAGACGTGTCCTCCCTTCGAGGATTTTGGCAGTTTGCCGATCATGTCAAGGCCCCATTGGGCAAAAGGCCAGGCTATGGGTATGGGTCGAAGTTCGGACCCAGGTGCGTGCGGTTTGTCGGCGAACCGTTGGCACCCGTTGCATCTTCGGACGATGTCCTTCGCGTCGCTCATGGCCGTTGGCCAGTAAAATCCTGCTCGCAGAGCTTTGGCGACGAGGGAGCGGCTGCCTGCGTGGTGGCCGCAGATGCCCTCGTGAATGTCTTGGAGTATGGCTTTGCCGTCGTCGATGGTGACGCACTATTGTAGTACTCCCGTGATGCTGCGTTTGTACAGTTCGCCGTTGATGATGGTGAAGGCTTTTGACCGACGAGATATGCGTCGGGCATCTGTTGGGTTGTCAGGCAATTCTCCGTTTATCAGGAACTGGAGGTATGGACGTGTCCAAGTTTCTTCGACTGCCATGATCTGCATCAGGTTGACCATGGCAACTTCGGTATCCAACTTTTCGGGTCCTTCATGACCTTCGGGTAGCGTAGCCCCCGAGTGTTCTGCTTCTTCGGGTGATCCTTTGGGGAATTTTCGTTTGATGGATGGCACGCAGATCTGTTCGAGGAACACGCCTGGTGGCACCTTTGCACAAGTGGAGCCGATGTTGGCGAGTCTATCGGCCTCCTCGTTGCTCTCTCTTCCAACGTGCCAAAGTTCGCAGCCGTCGAATTCTCCTTCGAGTGTGTTGTATAGCGCGCGGTACGCGATCATGTTTTCGGCGTGTGCGTTGCACTCATTCATCGTCTGCTGTACGACAAGGTTGGAGTCACCGTAGATGACCAGGCGCGTTGCGCCGCATATTTTTGCCATCTTCATGCCATGGATGAGGGCTTCGTATTCGGCCTCGTTGTTGGAGGCTCTGAATTTCATCTGAAGAATGTACTTCATATTATCACCTTGTGGGGAGGTCAGTATGACTCCTGCCCCTGCTCCGGCTTCACGCTTGGAGCCGTCGAAATGCATTGTCCAGGACTGCGACATGTCTGGGGTGTCAGGCAGCTGCAGCTCCATCCAGTGTACCAGGAAGTCCGGAAGGACTTGAGATTTGATTGCGTGTCGCTTCTCGTAGACGATGTCCAAGGGTGATAGTTCAATGCCCCACAGGGCCACGCGTCCTATGGCCTCTGGGTTATTCAGGATGCTGTTCAGGGGTGCCTCGTTGACGACCATCACCTGATGCTCCTGGAAGTAGTGGCTCAGTCGTCGAGCCGTCATGAACACGCCGTAGGCTAGCTTCTGGTAGTGCGGGTACCGCTGTTTTGTTGGAGTGAGTACCTCGCTGAGGTAGTAAATTGGGCGCTGGACCCCGTGGGTCTTGCCTTCTTCGGGTCGTTCGACCACGAGTACGGTGCTGACCACCTGGTGTGTGGCTGCTATGTACAGCAGCAGGGGCTCGCGCTCCTTTGGCGTGACCAAAACGGGCGAGGTGGAGAGGAGCCGCTTGAGGCTTTCGAATGCGTCGTTGGCTTCTGGTGTCCATTCGAACTTGTCTGCCTTGCGCAGCAGCTGGTAGAATGGTAGGGCCTTCTCGCCCATGCGGCTGATGAACCTGCTTAGTGCCGCTACTCGCCCTGCGAGCTGTTGAACGCCCTTGAGGTTTTTCGGCTTCTCCATTGTCATGATAGCTTTGATTTTCTTCGGGTTCGCTTCGATCCCTCGTTGAGAGATGAAGTACCCAAGCAGCTGACCCGAGGGGACGCCGAAGGCGCACTTTTCCGGATTGAGCTTGATCCTGTAGCGATCAAGGTTGTTGAACGTCTCGCAGAGATCGTCGATAAGTGTTCTTGCCTCCTTGGTTTTTATGACTATGTCGTCGACATAGACTTGGACGTTGCGACCGATCTGGTCCTTGAGGCAGGCCTGCATGCATCGCTGGTACGTGGCACCCGCGTTCTTTAGCCCGAAGGGCATTGTGTTGTAGCAGAATACTCCGAACGGTGTGATGAACGCCGTTTTCTCTTGATCTTCGACTTTGAGTCGAATCTGGTTATAGCCTGAGTAGGCGTCGAGGAAGGAGAGCTTCTCACAACCTGCAGTCGAATCGATGATCTGGTCGATCCGAGGTAGAGGGAAGTGGTCCTTTGGGCAGTGTTTATTTAGTGACGTGAAGTCCACGCACATCCGCAGGATGTCCGTGTCCTTCTTCGGGACCATCACCGTATTTGACAGCCACTCGCTTTCCTTGATTTCCCGGATGAAGTCTGCTGCGAGTAATCTGTTGATCTCCTTGCCGATAGCTTCGGCTCGTGGCTTCGACAGTCTTCGGATAGACTGCTTTACCGGCTTGGTGTCTGGGAAGACATTGAGTGCGTGCTCGGCGAATTCCCTGGGACCTCCTGGCATGTCCGCAGGACACCAGGCGAATATTTCCCAGCGCTCACGGAGGAATTCGACGAGCGCGCCTTCCTATGCGGTGCTGAGGTCGTTGGCGATCAGCGCCGTCTTGGAGGCGTCTGTCGGATGGACCTGCACTTTTTTGGTGTTGACGGTGGAGTCGAAGGACATGTCGGGTGCGTTCTGCCTTGTGACTGGGGGTAGCCCATTGTCCGTCACCTCGCGGAGCCTTACGAGCTCGTCTTGCATGCCGAAGGACTGGGAGATTTTGTTGAAATCCCTGTCGCATTGGTCCGATCGGGTGAAGCTCCCGTGGACTGTGATGACGCCCCTTGGTCCTGGCATCTTGAGTAGTAGGTATGCGTAGTGTGGGACGGCCAGTAACCTTGCGAATGCTACACATCCCAGGATGGCATGGTATTGCGACGGCCAGTCCACAACTTCGAATTCTAGGCGCTCCTGCCGAAAGTTGTCCGGCTTCCCGAAGATGACGTCGAGCCCTATTTTGCCCAGGGGGAAGATGCCCTTCCCTGGGACAATGCCGTGGAACGTTGTGTCTGATTGTTCCAGGCTGCATTACGGGATCCGCATAGCTGCTAGAGTGCTTGCGAACATTAGGTTGATGCCGCTGCCGCCGTCCATGAAGACACGACTCATCTCAAAGCCTCCGATCTGCGCCTCCAGCACCAGGGCAGCATGACCTGGGCGAGGGATCTGGCAAGGGTGATCCGCGCGAGTGAATGTGATGCAGGACTCCGATCCGCTGAGGTACTCAGGGATTGCAGGCGGAGTTGCCACGGCCAAGTTGATTTGTCGGGTGATTTTCTTCTGCACCCTGTTTGTGGGGCGTCCCTTCTGGATCATATTTAGTGCTCCCTTTGGTGGGGGGTATGGGACCCCGGCGTTGTTTTGCGCTGGTGCGACTGGTTGATTTGGGCCTCCAATAGGCGGCGGTGGAGGAGCTCCGTGTGCTATGTCACCTGGCGCAGGTGCGTTTCCGAACGCAGGAATTGGAGCTTGTTGCCTCATCTGCACCATGCTTTCGCTGAGTTTCTGGAACTCGCGGCAGTCCTTGAGCATGTGGCTGGCTTTCTTTTTGCCATCCTGTTTGTCGATGTAGAAGTGGATGGTGCATGGACCCGAAAGTTTGTCGAATGCTGAAGGTCCATTGTCGCGGTCGCAGCGTTGCCACGACTGCGTTGGTCGTCCATTGTCGCGGAAGTTTCCGCTGCGGTATCCTCCGCTGTTGCGGCTGTTGTCATTGCGGCGGTCGGCGTAGCCGGCTGCGACCATGTCGGGTCCGTCGCGGTCCTCGTAGATGCGCGATCTCCTCTTGCTGCGGCGTTCGCGTCTTTGGCCGTAGTCGTCCTCTTCATCTGATTGCGCCCGCTGGATGCAATCTTCGCCGTCTGCCCAACTGTTGGCGATTTCCATGAGGTGGTCGAGTGTCTTGGGCTTTACACGCCCAAGTTCCTCCTTGAAGTCTGGGCGCTTGACGCCGTCCCTGAAGGCGTCGATGGCCCTCTCTTCGGAGATGTGTGCTGCGGAGTTCTTGGTCGTAGACCAGCGTAGTATGTACGAGCGAATAGATTCACCCGTTCTCTGAGTGCAGGCTCGCAATTCCTCGATTGAGGCGGGCCTCTTGCTGGTGCCTTTGAAGTTTCGGATGAAGCTGTAAGCGAGCTCCTCCCAGCTTCGGATGGATCCTGATGATAGGCTGCTAAGCCAGACCCGCACTGCGCCTGTCAGCTGTAGCTGAAGGCATTGCATGGCGGTTTCTTTGTTGCCTCCGTGAAGCTTGACGGATGACAGATGGTCACTGAGCCAAGACTTTGGATCTTGCGTGCCGTTGAACTTCGGAGTATACGAAGGAAGCTTGAAGTTGCGTGGCATCTGTGTTCGTCGGACGGATCTGCTGAAGCATCAAGCCCCGCAGAGTTCTCCTTCGTCTTCATCCATCTCCGATTCAGACGAGCATGCGCGCTTAGCGCGCGCTTTGTCAATCTTGCGCTGTGTAAGCTTGTCTCTGGTGTTGTAGTCGTGTTTATGGCGGTGCGAGCTCTTCTTCCTTCGAGGGAGATCGTGTTCCTCTTCATCTTCGGATGAGGGAGTGGGCTCCGGTCACGCCTGGCCGGAGCTTTCTTCTTCGGCTCCGCAGGAGCGTCTTCGTGGAGCGCAACTCCAATTAGTCCTAGTCCGGTGAGTGCGGACCTATGCATGGCCCTTTCGGGTCCCCATCCGGAGGTGGGTGAGCCGCGAGATACGCAGTGGCTGCCATGATCGCAGCTTGTGGCGTCTTCGGGATGATGTTGCCGTCAGCGTCCATATCCATGAACGATGTATGGAGAGTTCGGGTCACGTCACGCCGCTCCTTGGGGTCCATGTTTTCCACCCGAGAGCGGTGCTTGTTTCCCTGATTTCCGTTTGTGCTGGAGCCGGGTCCCATGGCGGAGAGCGCAGCTCGTCGCGCACTGGACTCGGAGGCTGCTTGCTTGCGTTTGTCGAGCGTCTCCTGCATCTTCACTTGTTTCTTGTGCTCCTCGATGAGGAGGTAGTGGTATGCCCTCAGCAGATCACGTGGGGAGTCCAGAGGTAGGACTATTTCGCCTGCGACGGCGCGGCGTGCTTCGACCCATCCTTCTTTGCTAAGTTGGATGAGGTGGCCCCTGTTTTCCCCGTTTTCGCCGTTTCCACCGTTTTCGCCGTTTCTGTCCTGCGGGTTGGGGTTGGGCGGCGGGTTAGGGCGTTTCCTCGTCGGTTTGGATGACTGCGGCGCACAGATAGCGCCTGCAGATTGGTTGGCTGCTGCCGCAGCTTTCGGATCCGGAACCGTAGGTCCCTTCATTCGAAGGTGGATCGCACAGATAGGAGTTGCAGCTGCTGCTGCTGTAGAACTCATCTGTTGATGGTGACGTGCGTAGCATGGGGTGTGGAGCCCATGAAGCGGGCCTGATTGACGGCACGGGCACCCGCTTAGGGAGGCAGAGGGTGCCAGTTTGTCCCACCTGGAAGCAGAAGCTCCCGAACAAGATTTCGAGTCCGTCGCCTACGGGCTCGAAATCCTTCATGGTATCCGGCGAGTGGGCGGTGAAGTTGAAAGCACCGAAGAGGAGGTGATTCTCCGTCGACGCGGAGTTGTAGATCGATCGGGTCGGAACCGTCACGACCGCACAATCAGCAGCCCCAATTCCCACAGACGGCGCCAATTGACGAGGTTTAATCTCGTCAATGCCCATTGTTATGGACTTGGGTTTTGGAGAAGATGGGGATGCTGGAGATCGTGTCACGGTTAATAGACAAGCAACCAGGGGACACGAGATTTACCCAGGTTCAGGCCCCCGGAGGGAAAACCCTACTCCTGCTTGTCTGCTCTTTGATTGCGGTGGAACCGAAGGTTACAAGGTGCGCAAATTCGATCTGGCGTGATGTGTGTGCAAAAGTATGAGTCGAATTGCCCTAGGACGTGCCCTCCTGGCCTTTATATAGACTTAGGCAGGTCCCGGGCGTAGTCCTAGTCGGTTACAAGTTCTAGGGTTTTACCCCTTTGAGTTTCCTATCTCCTCTAGTCTTGCTCTCCAAGGATCCGAAGACGTCATGGGCCTTGGCCACCCGAAAATCTTCATGGGCCAGCGTATGTCTGTCGTGGGCCTTCCTTGGGCTGGACTAGGTATGCTGAAGTTACGTACCCATAGGGTATAACCATGTCATCTGGCGGCTCACAGGTTTATCCCTGAGGGACAGGCCGAGATTGGAAGCCGGTAAGGGATGTGGACCTAGTGGTGAGAGGAAGGATCAAGGGAGTTAATAAAGCATGGGAGGTGATGAATGTACCTGTCCAGCGCCGCGGAATGTCGTCGCAACTTCAGTGGTCTGGAGCTCCAGCGTCTTCTGCCCCTCCAAGGTCCAGTATCGCCATCGCACGTGGCTCGTCGAGGGAGGTGACATAGAGCTGCAGCCTGTAGGTAGGTGATAAAATGTATCACCACAGTCAAAATGACGACATGTATTCGGCTGAAATATCATCCGAATATAGCCTAATTCATATCATCCTTATAGTGTTCTTTATGGCTGATCCCAATGATATCATTCCTCTTTGCCTCGGAATATAGCCTAGCATTTGAGTATAGGAAAATGATAGATTACTAAGGAAGTGGAAGTCATTAATGTAAAATATAGGCGACAACTTCAGAAACGGGCTTATAGGCAGGCGACACGGGGGAAATTCCTGCCAGCGACCCCTAGGCCCCCTCCACCCCTCCCCTCGCGCCGTTGCCACCAGAGCGGTCGACGAAGCCTCCGTAGGCTCCCGGGACGGTGGCAGTGGGGATTCTCCCGCAGGGCTCCTCCCAGACGTCGGCAGAGACATCGGTCGTGCTAGGTGGCTTGCTATGGGAAGGTGTCCTGGCTCGTGGCGGCGGACGGATCTTTGGCGCTAGCATGGTTGAGGTGCGAAGCGCATCGCCGCGGGCACTCCGGCTTTGGTCGTGGGCTTTGGTCAGGGCCCGGTCTGGGTCATGTAGACCGCAGCTGGCACTGGCGCTGCCGATGAGAAAGGTGGGAAGAAGCGAGGATTCCGGTGTTGGCGCTTCGGTATGTGGCTCGGCTGGTTCTAGCTGCGACCCGGTGGTGCGGAGCTAGATAAGGAGGTGGGCATGGTGGTGGTCTGGTGGGAGACGTGTGGTGGTACCTATGCGCGGTGATGGGGATATGCCTACCGAGGTATACCCAGCAGGACGTTTCCGACTGGCCCAAGACCCGGCGAGTGGGCCTGCAGAACGGCGAGTGGATCAAAGCCCAGCAAGTAACCAAGCGACTGGAAGCTGAGGGCCCAGGCGAGTAGATAGGCCCAGTCGGGTGAGGTTAAACGGCTACCGGAGCTTTAACCGAATCAGTTGAGGTATGTAAACCCTAGGGGAGGTGAGCCTATATAAACCTCCCTATAGGGTGAATAGAGATACGTTCCCTCATACACCCAAGCGACTCGCTGCCTAGCCGCCGAGCTCGCCCATTGTAACACCTCCATAATACAATCTAGCAGGAGTAGGTCTTTACCCTCCGGGGGGCCGAACCTGGGTAAACCCCTGTGTCTCCGCCCTCATCTCGCACCGCAGATGGCTGGCCGCCCTTGCCCCTCGTTCTACTACTCGCTGACGATTGCAGCATCTGCCGTGACCATTCCCACGACAGTGGCGCCCACCGTGGGGCCTGGCCGGTCTGGCCGGTGTTCTGCGGCGAGATCCAATCTGCCCATCAACGAGACGGTCGCCACCGGCCGCATGATAGCGATCGGCGAGATGCTCCAAATCTTGCCGAGCAGCTACGTCCCGGCGGCGCGACCCGTCATGCACATCGTGATCCTGCCGATCGGCACGATCAGCCTCTTCGTCGGCCTCACCGACGTCATCGTCTCGGAGGATTCGGCTCGCATCCGCGATTCGCCGCCACGCGATCGGCTCTCCGATAGCCAGATCCGCATGATCCATCGCCTCGCCTCCAAGTACAACTCGGCCCACAACAACGTGGCCGGGAATTCAGCGGCCGCAAAGGATGCGGCCCTCACCGACGACGCCGACTCGGCGACCCCGGCGTCACTCGCCGGATCCATCACCGCGGCCTCATCCGCAGGCTCCATCGCCCAGGTCTCCAACGCGGGAGATTTCGAGGACCCCTCCATCCTCGGGATCTTCGAATTCGACTCCGGGTCGGAGAACTCCGCCGATCTCCGCGACGGAACCGGTCTCTACGCGGCGACCTACATGGCGACCGGCACCGACCCGCCAGAGGATCCATTCTCCACCCCGATCCCTCCTAACACCACGGCCACGGAGGTCGAGGAACTCCGCCTGAAACTGGCGGAGGCGGTACGCAAGGAGCAAGCTGAGCGCGAAAAATTTCGCCTCGAGCAGGTGACGGCGCAGGAATTATCGCGCTACCACCAGCAGCGGATCAGGACGCACCTGAACCCCACCGTTCAGGGGCGCGCCCTGAACTTCGACGATGAAAACGACCCGGCCCGCATGGCCGAGCACGCGATCTGCGAGAACGCGCCACTAGGAGGGAGCGCCCGCCCCCCGCCAGGATCAACGGCAATGGGTGCCCCACCTCCACCCAACCGCACCCCCCCAGGGACCAGCCGCGGATAGTAGTCTCCTCACGAGAGCGAGACGCAAACGGCCTTCCACTGTTCTCCACCCCGATGGACAACCTCGTGGCAGGCCGAGCAGCAGTCGACAGCATCACGGCGACCAGCAACGGCGCCCTGCAGATCGAATACGTCAAGGCCCTGCTCGCGAAGTCCGTCGAGCAGCAGAGAGCGGGCGCCGATTCGCAAGGACAGGTATACTCGCGTTCCTCAGGAAGCAGAGCGGCCTCCAGCGGCCGCCCAGCGGCGGCAAACACCCTCAACTGCCCGCCACCAGAGCCACTGCAGCTCCAATACCGACCTGCTAACGCGGCACTCTCCACCAACGACCCCAGGCCGGCGACCAACCTTGTCGCCGCCAACGGGCAACCCATCGACGCCCGCACCCACATCATCAACAACCAAAGCTGGCGCGCACGCCAGCCCGACGACCTGCGACATACCCTAACCAATCGCCGCGACAGCGAGCCCATGGGGTCGCTCAGTCGACTCGGGCCAAAGTGCTTCGGACCAATGATCCGAGGCGAGAAGTATCTGCCAAACTTCAAGGCGCCAAAAGAAATAGAAAAGTACGACCCCTCGTACGACCCCGCCGTATGGCTCGACACATACCTCATGGCGATGGGGATCGCGGGTCACACTGACCTGCTCGCCGCCCGTTACCTTCCCCTGATGATGGAGGGGACGTGCAGGCAGTGGATCAACACTCTCCCCCAGGACAGTATCGACTCCTGGGAGGAAATGCGCGACGCCTTCGTCAGGCACTTCGAGTGCTCCTACACCCGCGCCACCACTATTGAGGACCTGAAACGGTGCGTCCAGGGACCCCGCGAGTCGACCCGCAACTGGGTCCAACGGTGGCAAGAGCTTTGGTACAACGCGGTCGGCATCCACCCGGACACCGCGATCCATTGCTTCAAGACCTCGTGCCGCTACGAGCCCCTAGTCGCCAAGCTCAAGCGACACTCCCGCACACTCGACAACATCCCCGACCTCCTCGAGATCGCCAAACGGTACGCCGAGGAAGATCCAAACCAGGAAACCGACGACGAGTCAGGAGGTCAACGCCGCACGGGCGGCAACGACGGCGGACGCCGAACCGACCTACGCTACAGCGGCACTCGCCTCACTGGCAAGCGCCGCAGTGACGGGCGAGTCGACTTCGTCGCCAACGCCGGACACGCGCAGCGCGAGCCCAAGAGCTTCCGCCGCGACGGAGGACAATGCCGCGACGGCGGCAACTACAAGAACAAGCCAAGGTTCGATCCTGCGGCCCTCCTTAACCAACCATGTGCGTTCCATAGCAGGGAAGGGAAGCCCGCAACACACACCACCGCCGACTGCCACACCCTCAGGGAAATCGAGAAGGCACGGCGAGCGCGTGAGGACCCCGACAACGACCCGCCAAACGGCAGAAAATTCGGCAAAGTAGCCGGCTCGCTCCACACCTTCACAGGCTTCAACACGAAGCGCGAGAAGAAGGTCATCGCCCGTGCCGTCGCCGTCAACGCGGTGGCCCAAATAGACGTCCCCCAGTTCCTGAACTGGTCGGAGCAGCCCATCACCTGGAGCCGCCAAGACCACTCGCCACGCATCGAGTACCCAGGACGAGTCGCCTTGGTGGTCAAGCCCAAGGTCGGCGACTACTGGCTCCCCAAGACACTGATGGACGGCGGCAGCTCCATCAACATCCTCTACCTCGACACCTTCAGGCGGCTGTGGCTCCCGCAGTCAATGATCGAGACGACTCACACCACATTCCACGGCATCGTCCCCGGTTGGAAGGCGTACCCGATCGGCAAGGTCACGCTGCCAGTAACCTTCGGCACACCGGCAAACTTCCGCACCGAGCGGATCGTCTTCGAGCTGGTGCCCTTCGACAGCCCCTATCACTGCGTCCTGGGGCGCTAGGCGTTCGCTAAATTCATGGCAGCACCCCACTACGCGTACAACGCAATGAAGCTCCCCGGGCCATGCGGCGTCATCACCATCCACGGCGACCCCGACATGGCCGCCGAGTGCGAGGCCAAAGGAGCCGAGCTCGCCGACGCCGTCATCGCGGCGGAGACCAACCACGCTGATGAGCTCGCCAAGTACGCGAGCGGGGTCAACAACGACGACCCCATACTCAAGAAACCCAACTCAGAGGGCGCAAACACATCAACCTTTAAGGCCACGACGCACACCCGCACCGTCGAGCTGGTCCCAGGCGACTCCAGCCAGATGGTGACGATCGGGACGGGCATGAGCCCGGCATAGGAAGGCGCTCTCATCGAGTTCCTCCGTGAGAACAGGGACATCTTCGCATGGAAGCCCTCCGACATGCCCGGTGTTCCCAGGGAGCTCGCTGAGCACAAGCTAAACGCCGACCCCAAAGTGTGACCTGTCAAGCAGTCCCTGCGGCCCTTCAATGAAGAACGCCGTCGAGCAATCGCCGAGGAGGTGCAGCGTCTACTTCGCTGCCGGCTTCATCCGGCCAATCAAATACTCCAAGTGCCTGGCAAACCCAGTCCTGGTCGAAAAGAAGAACGGGACCTGGAGAATGTGTATCGACTACACAAACTTGAACGGCGCCTGCCCAAAGGAGCAGTTCGTCCTCCCGCGGATCGACCAGATAATCGATTCAACCGCGGGCTCAGAGTCGCTTTGTTTTCTCGATTCCTACTCTGGATACAACCAGATCAAAATGGCTGTTGAAGATGAGGAGAAGACGGCGTTCATCACGCCATTTGGAGCCTTCTGCTACACCGCCATGACCTTCGGTCTCAAGAACGCCGGGGCGACCTACCAGCGGTGCATGCAAGAATGCCTTGCGAGCCAAATTGGCCGCAACATCCACGTCTACATCGACGACGTGGTCGTGAAGTCCTCTCGCCAAGGCGACCTACTCGCCGACCTGGCGGAAACTTTCGCCAACCTGCGAAGATACAAGATAAAGCTCAACCCAGGCAAATGCACCTTCGGTGTACCCTCCGGACAACTACTAGGGTACGTCGTCTCCAAACGAGGGATCGAGGCGAACCCCACAAAGATCGACACGATCGCCCGGCTCGGCAAACCCGAGTGCCTGCGCGACGTCCAGAAGCTGGTCGAGCGAGTAGCGGCTCTCAGTCGCTTCATCCCCCGCCTAGGCGAAAAGGCGATGCCCCTATACCGCCTGATGCGCAAGAACCCCACCTTCCAGTGGGACAAGGAGGCGGACGACGCGCTCCGCGACCTCAAAAAGGTGCTACTCGCCGCACCACTACTCGCCGCCCCCGCTGACAAAGAACCCATGCTGGTTTACGTCGCGGCGTCCGAGCGCGTCGTCAGCGCCGTGATGGTCGTCGAGCGACCAGAGGAAGGAAAGGAGCGCCCGGTCCAGCGGCCGGTGTACTACATCAGCGAGGTCCTCACCAAGTCGCGCCAACGGTACCCACAGTACCAAAAGCTAGTATACGCGGTCTTCAGAGCTCAGCGGCGCCTGCCGCACTACTTCCAGGAGCACCCGATCATGGTCGTCTCCTCAGCACCACTGCAAGACATCATCCGCAATCGCGAGGCGACCGGGCGGGTCGCCAAGTGGGCCATCGAGATCGGCGTCCACAACATCAAATACGAGCCACGAAAAGCGATCAAGTCACAGGCACTGGCAGACTTCATCGCCGACTGGGAGGAGGCCCAGCAACCAGAGAAGCTGCCGTACCTCCATTACTGGAGCCTGCACTTCGACGGCTCCAAGAACGCGGACGGCGCAGGAGCAGGGATCGTGCTGACTTCACCGAAGGGCGACAAACTCCGCTACGTCCTCTGCCTCGACTTCACCCCCTACACCAACAACATGGCCGAGTACGAGGCACTACTCCACGGCATGCGAGCTGCAAAGGAGATGAACGTCAACCGCCTACGCTGCTACGGAGACTCCGACCTCGTCGCTGGGCAAGTCGTTGGCACCTGTGACGCCGTCTCCCCCACCATGGCGGCGTACCGCCAAGCGGTGGACAAGCTGGGCGGCCACTTCACCGGCTACTCCGTCGAGTGGATCGACAGGCGAAAGAACGAGGAGGCCGACGCACTCTCCCGCATCGGGTCGGCTCGACTCGCACCACCGGCCGGCGTTTTCCTCGACACGATTACCAAGCCGTCAGTCTCTCCCCCGAGGGAGATCGACATTGGGGTCCCACTCCAACCAGAGGCAGCCTTGGTCGCACTCGTCAACGAGCCAGACGACTGGACCAAGCCCTACATCGCCTACCTGGAAGCCGGCACCTTGCCGGCAGACGAGACAGACGCTCGAATGATCGCTCGTCGATGCAAGTCCTACACCATCATCAACGGCGAGCTCCACAAGCGCAGCGTCACCGGCGTGTTCCAACGCTGCGTCCAACCAGCTGAAGGACGCAAAATCCTCCACGACATTCACTCCGGTGACTGCGGCCACCACGCCGCCGCTCGTTCCCTGGTCGCCAAGGCTATGCGACATGGCTTCTACTGGCCCACCGCACACGCCGACGCCGTCGACATCGTCCATCGATGCGCCGGATGCCAGAAGCACGCCAATCAGACGCACGTACCGAGTTCGGCGCTCAAAACAATCCCCATCACCTGGCCATTCGCTGTATGGGGCATGGACATGGTAGGCCCCTTCAAGAAGGCCCCCTCTGGCTACACCCACCTGCTAGTCGCCGTCGACAAATTCACGAAGTGGGTGGAGGCCATGCCAGTCCGGAAATGCGACGGGAAGACCGCCACTAAATTCCTACGCGAGCTCATATATCACTACGGGTTCCCCAACAGCATCATCACGGACAACGGCACCAACTTCGCCAAGGGAGCCATGGCCGAATTCTACGAAGAGCATCATATCCGGCTCGACCTCGCGTCAGTCGCCCGCCCGGAATCCAACGGCCAGGCGGAACGAGCCAACCAAAGCATCCTCCACGGCCTGAAGCCGCGACTCCAAGTACCACTCGAGCGCACCGCCGGGTTCTGGGTCGAGGAGTTGCCCTCTGTCATCTGGGGAATCCGCACTTCGGTCAACAGATTGACGGGATTCACTCCCTTCTTCATGGTCTACGGCGCCGAAGCAGTCATGCCCACCGACCTCGAACACGGCTCGCCACGGGTCGTCCACTATACGGATGCTGCAAACGAGCTCGCCCGCCAAGACGGGATCGACCAACTCGAAGAAGCACGCGACCTCGCTAGGTCACGCACTGCCATCTACCAGCAAGGACTCCGTCGCTACCACAGCCGGCGGGTGAAAGCTCGCACCTTCCAGGAAGGCGACCTGGTGTTACGCCTCATCCAGGACAAGAAGGGCATGCATAAGCTCTCCCCGCCGTGGGAAGTCCCATTCGCTATCGGGCGCGTACTCGGCAACGACGCCTACTACCTCATCGACGTCCGCGGGGACGGCGAACTCGATGTCAAGCGACCATGGAATGTAAACCTCCTACGGAAGTTCTACTCCTAGAACCCCACACATGTACTCTCCAGTCGCTATGAAATAAAAAGAAACGGTTACCGCAAATTGCGCTTACTCTCCATGACTTGTCCCACTCGCACTCGTAATAACAGCGTCAAGCTAACTGCAGAAGTCAACCTTTGGTACAGCGACCGGAACGGCTAAGTAGTGCGGTGTAAGAGCACTGAATCACCTCAGGTCTTGCATCATCCACGAAAAACGCCCACCCGGAGCCCCATTGGAGTCGCCTGGCTCGACTGGTTCTACGAGACAAGACGACTGCCCTCGCTTCTCACAGCGACCTTGGTCCTCCGCATCCTCGGCATAGCGACTCGAACAGCTAAGTACCACGCTCGGGGACTGAAAACCAGTTCGTCGTGAGCGGCCAGGGAAAACGCCAAGTAAGAGAGCATGCCCAGGACTCGCCACGTGACTGACCCAACGGGCCAGGCAGGAGTGACGCGCTCACACCAACGCGCTAAATCCTCAACCACCCTTGAGTCGCGCCTAGAACAACCAAGTACCACGCTCGGGGACTCGGCCACCCGACCTCGTTCGCGCAAGGCAAAACGGTAAAGTATAGAGCACTCAAGGGAGTCGCCTCGCGACTGGCTCTCCGAGCTCGGGCGAGTCGACCAAAACAACAAAACACATGATAACAACACGTACATCATATACGAGGTAAACCCCACAAAAGGGCGGACGCGCTCGGGGACTCGTCCAAAATCAATCAAAAGCACACAAACAAATACCAAAATAGACACGATGTCTCATTCAATCGCATATTGCATTGTTTTATGTTACAAAATATGCCCGCGTGGCAGAACTGCTGCTAAACGCCACAAGGCAAACTACTCTACTCTGCAGGCTTCGATGACGACTCGCCAACATCCCGGCGATTGCGGATGAATGCCGTGTACGGGTTTGATGGATACGTCGTCAGTTCACCCGCCATCGCCGCGCGAAAAGGTTGCTCGACCTTGAAGTCACGGTGCGGCGGCTCGGGGTCGTTCGGCGCGACAACCGTCTCCTGGTACGGCAGGAGGTCGCCCATTGCCCAGACACATTCCGAGTACGTGGCGGCACGTTCTTGCAACTTAAGGACCTCGGACAGCTCCACCGCGCCAGTCGACGATGGATACCCACTCGTCACATCGTCAACGTGGAAATCCTCGGGGAAGTGGGCGAGTCCAAGGCTCAGTGCCGTCGATGCTCCACGCCGAAACGCCGACCGCGTCATGAACTCAACGACCGCGGGCGCCTTCTCCAAATACTTCCACACCTCAACAAGGTCGCTGGGAATCACCTCCATGGGCGATATTTCTTGGAGGTAGGCGCGGATGCACGTCGCCGACAATGTCGCCGAATCAACGAGCATGCTTTGCCTCGCGTCGAGTGAGCTCGCCTCTCCTTCGCTATCAATGATGCGACCTGCGAGTAGAAGACAATGATGAGTACGACGGACACCACAAAAGCCACAGCCACTAGAAGGGAAGATGTACTCACCAAGCAACGGGCGGGCGAGTCCCGTCATGAAGCACTGAAGCGACGTATGGTCGTCCTGAAGCTAAGCAATAAGGACTTCCGACACCTTGCGATCCTCCTCAGCAGCCGCAATGGCGGCCTTAGCTCGCCCGTCCGCCGAGCTCGCTTCTTCTCTCGCTTCCCGCAGTTCGCGCTCAAGGTTGGCGATCCGCTGTTCAGCGGCACCCAGAGCAGATCGTGCCGCCACCAACTCACCAGCGGGTACAAGCCCCTGGCGAGCTTCCTCTGCCTTCACAGCAGCAGCCTGAAGCCCCTTGTTCGCCTCCTGGATGATGGCCAGCTCCCTCTCCGCGCGCTGTTTCGCGGCCAATCGGTCCGCTGACTCAAGCTGCAGACCCTGCACGTCACCAAAAGATTAATCAAAGAAAAACTCCTAAGTGCCCACCCGCTGAAATTCAGCGAGTGCGCACTCGGGGACTGGCGATCAAGAAATTCCTAAGTGCCCACCCGCTGAAATTCACCGCGTGTGCGCACTCGGGGACTGGCGATCAAGAAGTTCCTAAGTGCCCACCCGCTGAAATTCAGCGCGTGCGCACTCGGGGACTGGATGTGACAAACAAAAAGATGAGAAATTATAAGAATCAGGCCGCTGCAAAGCACCGACCTAATCCTCGGGGACTGGATGTACCTGGATGGCCGCTCCAAGCATGCCGTGGAGTTATACCGCGTCCACGGACGCGAGAAGTGCCGGCGTATGCCCGCGGCGTTGGTCGACTTCAGCGTCGGCGGTCCCAGGAGTGTGGCTCGAGGGCGCAGGCCCACTCGCCGTGGCCGCCTTGGTCACAAAGCGCGGAAAGGTAGCGATAGAGGCACCCGCTCCGAGAGAGGTCGCCTCCGCCGGTCCAGGCAAGGAAGCACCCTCCTTCGTCGACGCGGCTGCCTCCATCACGGGCCCGGCTGGCGTGACCGCTGTATCATCAGAAATAGTGACGGTGTCGTCGCCCTTGGCCTTCTTACTGCCATCCGCCGAGGCGACGATCTCGTCCGCCTTCCTCTTGCGGGAAGGATCCTCTTCTCTAGTGGCGGAGGGCACCTTAGCCACGGTCGGGTGGCCCATTCTCTTCACTCCGGTCCTGCGCATCCATCGAATCAATAAAAACAATCGAAATAGTTATGAAAAATAAGGAAGGGTGAGCGCACTCACTTGGCGACTGGGATGAAACGTAGCCCTGTACGGAGGCCGGCTGGTTTTTCCAGTTCGAGGCCCAGTCGGCGACTGAGCCCCAGTTCCAGGACGTCGCGTGCCCAAGACACGGACGGCTTCTTCGTCGTTGAGGCCGCAGCTGGCGCCTCTGGGACATCCTCGGCGGGAGCTTCCTCGCGAGTCGAAGCCGCTGTAGCCGGAGCCTTCTTGCGAAGCGGAGCCGCCGCAGCTGGAGCCTCCCCCGGCCCAGAGACTGGGGCGAACGGCGGAGGTATTGAGGCCAGCGGCACTTCCACGGTCGCCGCGTCCAGCGCGGCTGTCGCTGGCGGCGCGCCGTCGCCGGCTGGGCTGGGAGCATCGGAGCTGCTCGCCGAGTGCGGCGGTGAGGCCGTCTTCGACGGCTTCGTTTTCTTCTTCGGGGGGGCCCTCGCCTCCCTTTCCTTCTTCTTATTCTTTGACGGAGTGGCTTGACGGTGCGAGGTGGTCTCTGGGAGCTCGTCGTCGTCATCATGACGCTCGAGGCTTCTGCTCGCCTCGATCTCGCGCTGTCGTTGCCCGCGGGTCTTCCGGACCAGCGGGGCGACCTCCTCTTCGGACTCGTCCTCGTCGTCCTCGTTGCCCCTGGCAGGCGGCGATTCGCCTATGTCCTGGGCGGATGGGCCCGAGATCTCATCGTCTGAAGGGAGGAGCCACCCTTCCACCACTTGGAATAGCTGCAACGAATACAGAACGGAATCAGAATTACCGCGACTGCATAACTGCGACTGCGAGCAAGGTTAAATAATTACCGTTGGAGCCGGACGCTTCGCGGTGTAGGGGGCGACCCCAGCCTGCGCATCCAGGTACACCGCCTGGGTAATCTTCTTCAACGCTGGGAGATAATCCTCCAGCTTCCACTCGTCGAGGCAGGCCTTCGTCGAGTCTCCCCGGCCCGTGTACTGGTACATGTAGTGGTCGCGCTGGGCGAGTGGAACGAGCCATCGCCCAAGCCAGCAATTGTACAAGTTTATCGTCTGAAGGCCCTTCTTTTTCAGACCACGGATGGTCTGGAGCATCTCGTCAACGACCATCCGCTGGTTGTCGGGGAGCTTGCCGACCTGGAGATGGCGCGGCTCGGAACGATTGGCAGAGTACCGCGGGATCGCCACCTCGTCCTCCGGGGTCGCCTCGGCCACGTAGAACCACGACTTCTTCCAGTCGCTCGCTGCCTTGGCGGGTAGCATCAGATCAAAGAAAGAAGCTTTGGACTTGAGCTGGAACGTCAAGCCGCCCGCGGCTAGCATTGGGCCGCCTGCCTCCTCGCGGCTGATCCGTCCGTGGAACAGATCTTGCCACAAGGGAAAGTAGGGCCGGCAGCCCAAGTAGCATTCGCAGAACGCCACGAAGATGGCGAGCTGCTCGATGCTGTGGGGACCCAGATCTGAAGGCTGGATCCCGTAGTAGGCGCAGAAGCGCCGGAAGAACAAAGACGTGGGAAACCCTAACCCCCGCTCGAGATGACTGGTGAAACAGACGAATTCCCTCTCTCGCGGGTTTGGGGTCGTTTATCCGGCTGCGGGGATACGCCAACAACCGGTTCGCAGGATCCCGGCCTCCTCGAAAGAGGCCAGTTGCGCCCTTGTGCACTTGGATCTTCCCCACGGCTCGGTGGAAAGGGCCATGGCCGAGAGGTTGGTTGGAGATCGGAGGATTTCGGGTCGGCTGGATCACGGTGCGAAGGAAGGAAAATGCGCGCACTCGGAAGAAGTGGTGAAGAGTTGGCTCTACGGTTGCCTGCCATTCCTCTTATATAGCGGGTGTTACCCGCCAAATCAGGGAGCCGTTACCACGCGGTGATTACGCCGAAAGTTACCGTTGGATTACCCCAACGGCTAATTTGACCACGTCTGACGGTCCAACTACGGCCACTCGGCTCGCCGACCCATTCGCTAAGACAGTGTTTTCGCCAATTCGACTCGCCAAAGCTGCGACCTGGATCATTGGTTGTTTCCTTTATACAGGAGCCCGCCGACGATTCGACTGGGTGCCTACTCTGAAGCCGCATACTCCGACTGCCAGCAGCCACCTACGCCTAATCGACGACGGCCTCGGGGACTACTGATGGGGATATGCCTACCGGGGTATACCCAGCAGGACGTTTCCGACTGGCCCAAGACCCGGCGAGTGGGCCTGCAGAACGGCGAGTGGATCGAAGCCCAGCAAGTAACCGAGCGACTGGAAGCTGAGGGCCCAGGCGAGTAGATAGGCCCAGTCGGGTGAGGTTAAACGGCTACCGGAGCTTTAACCGAATCAGTTGAGATATGTAAACCCTAGGGGAGGTGAGCCTATATAAACCTCCCTATAGGGTGAGTAGAGATACGTTCCCTCATACACCCAAGCGACTCGCTGCCTAGCCGCCGAGCTCGCCCATTGTAACACCTCCATAATACAATCTAGCAGGAGTAGGTCTTTACCCTCCGGGGGGGCGAACTTGGGTAAACCCCTGTGTCTCTGCCCTCATCTCACACCGCAGATGGCTGGCCGCCCTTGCCCCTCGTTCTACTACTCGCTGCCGATTGCAGCATCTGCCGTGACCATTCCCACGACACGCGGTGTGTTTCCAACTATCCATCCAAACTCCTCCAATAGTGTGTGAAGTCAAATCGACATCGTTTGTATCGCTGTGTTGTAGCTCAACCATGTTTACATCCACCGACTTATCATAGTAGGGCCGAACCAAGAGGACATGTTGAAGCAACCACATGCTCTCAATTCCACGGAGCTTAGAGAATCTCCACCCGCATTCCTAGGACGATGTTTCCATGGCGTTTTTTCATCCGGATGACGAAAATCTACCCAGTCGTATTCCTAGGACGCCGAATAGCACCGGATTTAGCCCAACTTTCATCTGGCGTTCCTAGGCCGAATCCGGGGCGCTGGGAACGCCGGACGAAGCGAAAATGGCGTGGGCCAACCCTATCGGCGAGACAACCCCATTTCGCACTTCCACTTGCCTCTCCCGCAGCGGAGAGCTTTCCCCAGTTGTCCCTGTCGCCATGCCTTCTCCGGTGAAGCTCCACCACGCCAAGACGAAGCCATGTCTGTAGATAGGTCTGCCGCCATCGCCGCAGCCTTTCCCCTCGTCCTAGGCCTCCTTCGTCGTCCCTGTTGGGCCACACGGAGATAAAATAAAAAAATTCCCCTCTAACGTGGTGATCCCAAGATGTAGCTGAAGTAGAAGGCCACGAGGTTTACCACTAGACGCGTAGTTGCGGATTACTGATGAAGCGCGTCAGTTGATGCAGTGCAGTCCTCACGATCCGATCGTCCTGGTGCTGATCGCACATCACCTCTGCTAGTATCCACACGTACAAGGAGGAGCACTGGCGGCGAACTGATAGGTTCGTAACGACGGCTGGACTACTGTGGAGCTAGGGTTTCCAACACATGGAATGACCTAACCGAACAACGATTAACCTTTCTGGGTTACGGTGCTCCACTATATATAGGGAGTGAACGTGGGCTGCTCGCGCGACCCATTCACTAAAGCCCATATAACACTAGTCACCGTGACTCCAACTCACTAACTCAGTCCTAATCCGGTTTAGGTCCAACCCAACCAGATTACAGGTTCAAATCCAATCCGAACATGCTCCCGCTCTTAAGTGTGTGACCCCGCAGGCTCATGGCTACTTGGACACGATTGGAGTCTGACTCTCAATCGATCAGTCGGTAGCGGCTCCTAGCAGAACGTGCCGACTCCCAAGTACCAAAGAGTCATGACGACTTGCCTTTCCAATGCGACTTACGTCCGAGTCCCTTTTGCCTCACGATATACCTTGTCAGACTATAGGCGAATAATTCTCATCCCTTAAATAGTACGACTCTCTTCTCGATCCGAGATAAGTGATTCAGCCGACTAACTCTTAGTCGATCGCCTCGGTTAACACTTAACCGAGTCGTGCATGGCCATGCTTTCCGAATCATATCTCACAAGAGGGCCCAGAGAATATCTCTCCAAGTGGAGGGGCAAAATCCCATCTTGGTTATTCACATCACACAGCTTGATTCTCAGTCGACCCGAACTCCGCCTTTATAACTGCCCAGTTACGGATCAGCGTTTGACAGAACCTAAGTCGGCGATCCTCAACTTGGCCTATGCAATAACCTCAGGTCTAAGGATTACATTGATTGAGATATACAAATGACAACTTGTTCGTTGTACCTCAATATGAGTCAATCCGACTCGCTAAACTCTTTAGCCTAGTCTGTGTAAGTTGGAATAGCATCTCCATTCCCATGACAAGTGGAACCGAGTCATCAAGACAACTTTCGCATTGGTCTAAGTTGTGTGTCCAGCACAACCTCAATGACCAAGGTTATTTAGTACAAACAACATGAATGCATAGTTCCACAACCGAATCACATATTCAATGATACGCATCAGATGTTTATACAAGGACTACTTAATATCTTTATGAATACAATGGGAAATCTCATCATACATGATTGCCTCTAGGGCATATTCCCAACAGTCTCCCACTTGCACTAGAGTCAATCTTCCGACATCAAATGTCTAAGCATCTAATGCCCATGGCTCTCAGGTGCGCCTCATGCTTTGACTGTGGTAACGGCTTTGTCAACGGATCCGCAATATTTGCATCCGTGGGTACCTTGCATAACTTGATATCACCCTGATCCACGAACTGGCGAATCAGGTGGTACCGCATGAGTATGTGCTTATTCTTCTGGTGCTGTCTAGGTTCCTTGGCTTGTGCAATAGCACCATTGTTGTCACAATACACGTCCAACGGATTGGACGAGCTCTGAACCACACCAAGATCCATGAGGAAATTCCTCATCCAAACAGCTTCCTTTGCTGCCTCCGAGGCGGCAATATACTCAGCCTCTGTTGTAGACGCAGACACAGTCTCTTGCTTGGAACTCTTCCAGCTCACAGCACCTCCGTTTATAATAAACACGTATCCGGATTGCGAACGAGAATCATCAGAGTCGGTAAGATAACTCGCATCCGTGTAACCCTTTACACTGAGTTCATCTTCACCACCATAAACCAAGAACATATCCTTAGTCCTTCTCAAGTACTTTAGGATATTTTTAGCCGCTGTCCAGTGGATCTCTCCAGGATCAGCCTGGTATCTGCTCACAACACTTAGAGCATAGGAAACATCCGGCCTAATACAAATCATGGCATACATGATGGATCCGACTGCAGAAGCATATGGAATCACACTCATCCGACTTCTCTCATTAGTTGTCGAAGGACACTGAGTCTTGCTAAGTTTGACACCATGGGACATCGGTAAGAACCCCTTCTTAGACGATTCCATGTTGAAATTCTTTAACACTTTGTCCAAATAAGTACTCTGACTCAATCCAATGAGCCTCCTTGATCTATCTCTATAGATCTGGATTCCGAGGATGTATGTTGCCTCACCCAAGTCTTTCATTGAGAAACTCCTTTCCAATGATTCCTTGGTTTCTTGCAACATCTGGACATCATTTCCAATCAGTAGTATGTCATCCACATATAAGATTAGAAAATTTACTTTGTTCCCACTAAACTTCTTGTACAAACAAGAATCATGATCACTCTTGATGAAGCCAAACGATTTGACTACCTCATCAAAGAGAATATTCCAACTCCGAGATGCTTGCTTCAACCCATAAATGGATTTCTGAAGTTTGCACAGCTTGTCAGCATTAGCCGGATCAACAAAACCCTCGGGTTGTATCATATACACGTCCTCGGTTAAATTTCCGTTAAGGAAAGCCGTTTTGACATCCATCTGCCATATCTTGTAGTCGAAATAGGCCGCTATAGCTAACATGATCCGAACTGATTTAAGCATCGCTACGGGCGAGAAAGTATCGTCATAATCAACTCCTTGAACTTGTCGGAAACCCTTCGCGACAAGGCGTGCTTTATAGATTGAAACATTTCCATCCATATCAGTTTTCTTCTTAAAGACCCATTTGCACTCGACGGGTCTTGCACCGTCTGGCAGATCAACCAAGTTCCAAACTTGATTTTCATCCATGGACTTTATCTCGGATCTCATGGCTCCAAGCCATGACTCGGAATCAGATCCCACCATCGCTTCCGAATAATTTGCCGGCTCATTACTGTCTAACAGTAACACATCACGAACACTTCGTAATATTGCCGATCTTTGTAGTACAGGTGCTGCTGCCGGCTCAGCTGCCACGACTGGCTCAACCTCCAAGGTTTTTGCCGACTCGCTACTAGCTGGTTCCTCTCGAATTTCTTCGAGCTGCACCATGCTCCCACTTACTCCCCGACTGAGAAACTCTTTCTCAAGGAAGACACCGTTCCGAGCGACAAACACTTTGCCCTCTTCTCGGTTGTAGAAGTAGTAACCCAAGGTTTCCCTCGGATACCCCACGAAAATACATTTATCCGACTTGGCCATAAGCTTGTCCGACTGAAGTCGCTTGACAAATGCTTCACAACCCCAAATCTTAAGAAAAGACAAACTCGTCTTTTTGCCTGTCCACATCTCATGCGGTGTCTTCTCTACTGATTTTGATGGTACTCTGTTTAGTGTGAACGCCGATGTTTCTAGACAATAACCCCAAAATGATAAAGGCAGATCTGTCCGACTCATCATTGACCATACCATGTCCAACAAGGTCCGATTCCGCCTTTCTGAAACACCGTTCCTTTGCGGCGTTCCTGGCGGAGTAAGTTGAGGAACTATTCCACAACTTTTCAGATGGTCATCAAACTCATGGCTCATGTACTCGCCTCCTCGGTCCAATCGAAGAAACTTTATTTTCTTGCCGAGTAGATTCTGTGCTTCATTCTGGAATTCTTTGAACTTTTCAAAGGCTTCCGACTTGTGTTTCATCAAGTAGATATATCCATACCTACTCAAATCATCAGTGAAGGTAATGAAGTACTCATAACCACCCCTGGCTGTCGTGCTCATTGGTCCACATACATCACTATGTACTAGTACCAACAAGTCGGACGCCCTTTCGCAACTCTTTGCAAAAGGTGTCTTGGTCATTTTGCCGAGTAGGCAAGATTCGCATGTCTCGAACGACTCCAAGTTGAACGAAGTTAGGAGTCCATCATCATGGAGCTTCTTCATGCGTTTCCAACTTATATGACCAAGCCGACAGTGCCAAAAGTAAGTCATATTCAGATCATTTGGTTTCAACCTTTTAACATTTATGTTATAAACCGACTCACCATCAAGATTCAAAATAAATAACCCGTCCTGGACGGGTGCAAAGCCATGAAACATATCATTCAAATACAAAGAACAACCATTATTCTTGATATTCGACTCATAGCCTTGCCTCATCAAACATGAAGCAGAAATAATGTTTCGAGTGAGCACTGGAACATAATAACAATTATTCAGTTCTATAATGAATCCGGAAGGTAAATGAAGTTGCATCGTGCTGACATCCAACGCAGCAACTCTTGCTTTGTTGCCGACTCGAATATCAACCTCGCCTCTTGCTACGCTCCTAGTTCTTACCAGTCCCTGCAATGAGTTGCAGATGTGAATAACTGATCCGGTATCATATACCCAAGAACTATTAGGTGCATCAGCAAGATATATGTCTATAACATTGCAAACAAGTGTACCTGAGTCGGAAGTCATACCTCCACTCTTGGCTTTGTCGGCCAAGTACTTGCTGCAGTTCCTCTTCCAGTGGCCATCCGCCTTGCAGTAGAAGCAAGTGGATCTTGCTAAAGGAGATGGTTTAGTCCCTGAGGAAGCGCTTGGGACCGGGTCCTGAGCCTGCTTTCCTCCTGACTTAGCCTTCTTCTTAGTCCAAGAACTCTTCTTGAACTTAGCCTTATTCTGCACCATCAACACTTGACTGGCGCCCTTCTTGAGATCCGCCTCTGCCTGCTTGAGCATCCCATGTAATTCAGTGAGCTTCTTATCCATACCATGCATGTGGAAGTTCGAAATGAACTGCCCATGCACTAGGAAGAGAGTTCAGAATTATATCTGTAGCGAACTCTTCGCTTATGGGGTAGCCAAGCCTCTCCAGAGACTACATGTAGCCAACCATTTTGATCACATGCGGACTCAGTGGATCACCATCCTTAAGCTTGCAACTCAGCAAAGCCTGAGAGACTTGATACCTCTCAGTCTTCGCCTGAGCCTGGAACATACTTTTGAGGCTTTCGATCATATCGTAGGCCTCAACATGCTCGAACTGCTTTTGCAAGTCCGGTTCCATTGAGCAACCATAAGACAACTAATATCCGTGGACTCATCCTTAGCCCGATGGTAGGCATTGGTGGCAGCGACAGTCGCATTCTCATTTGGCTCATCTGGAAGTGGGTTGTCTAGGACATGGTCCTTCTTTTCTTGTTTGAGAACAATTCTCAGATTTTGATACCAGTTGGTAAAATTAGTGTCGTTTAGTTTATCTTTCCCAAGGATAGTTCTCAACGCAAAACCGGATATCTGAGAGTGACTGCTACTTGGTGCCATGATCTACAACAGAAAATATGCAAAACACTTAAGACATGTATTCATAAAAGAGAAAGCATATTAAATACTTTAATATTTTATGCTCCCACTAGAACCAACACCCCTCTGATGGTTACTTAGTGATTCAGGATCCTAAATAAGCAAGTCGGCTAGTGAGCTTTAGCATCACCGCTAGCCCTCAAGTGATCTAGGTAGACAACTCCTTGTCAATCGCATCTCATGCGACTCCTGTTGGACGGGTGGCATCACATGCCCCGGCTCCCATCCGACTTTTCCCCGAGCCCCACAACCGTTGTGATAGACTCGTCTAGCTTACCAAGTGTTTCCGCAGTAAGAGTCCGACTCGAACCCACCTAGTCGGAAAGAATTGGCAGCACCTCAATTTTATGAGCCCACTACCAAAAATGTTCGACTTGTGATGGTGCAAACACTGGCGGGAAAACCGACTAGACCTTCTTTGAGGGATTAAATTTTACCGACTATCTAATAGAGGTAAAACTGAGATATAACAATAACACAAAATAAAGCATTTATAATGTGAAATGGTATGGCTCTGTTCATGGCGATCTCCATCTCCACAAAGCCTGTAATCCGACTCGTGCCAACTCTTGTCACTTGCCGTCTTACTCCATGTTGCCGACATGTACAACGCCTTGCATGCCTTCCGGGTTCTCCAAACAGCTACACTAGCTTAGTAAAGTAAATTATACAGAGAATCCGACACGCACGTCGTTATACAATAAAATGACAGCACCTAGGCTCCAGCCGGCTGACAAAAAACCGTGATTCGCAGATCATGTATGGATTACACACATACATCACATGCATATGAACCATACCATTCACAACTTCCTGCAAAAACAAGTTATGCATAGATACAATATCTACCGGTGTTGTGAAACTCGCAACGACATCTAAGGCGCTACGACAGGGCGAAGCGGGCAGCGCACGACGATTTTTCCGAAAACGTAGATCTCATCTACGATCCGAACATGGATTCTGACCATCGTTCCGATTCGATCAAACTCTTTGATCTTTGATCACCGCTTCTGTATTTACGTGTCACAGTCTACCCCGATGGCGGAAGCCGACCGGTAGGGGTATGTCGTTCCACGAGCTCAGCAGTATGATCACGAAAATCAGATCTACCATTCCCCGAGCACAGTTGATCCAATCAACTTCGTACAAAACTGATCTATCTCATAGATCGACCACCAAACAGCACATAGATATCATCTACAACCAACCGCATATAACATATGCGAGATCTCGAGCCTAAAACCAGAAGCTATCGCTCAGATACCACTGTTGGCCACGCGGAGATAAAACAAAAAAATTCCCCTCTAACGTGGTGATCCCAAGATCTAGCTGAAGGAGAAGGCCACGAGGTTTACCACTAGACGCGCAGTTGCGGATTACTAATGAAGCGTGTCAGTTGATGCAGTGCAGTCCTCACGATCCGATCGTCCTGGTGCTGATCGCAAAACACCTCTGCTGGTATCCACACGTACAAGGAGGAGCACCGGCGGCGAACTCCTAGGTTCGTAATGACGGCTGGACTGCTGTGGAGCTAGGGTTTCCAACACATGGAATGACCTAACCGAACAACGATTAACCTTTCTGGGTTACGGTGCTCCACTATATATAGGAAGTGAACGTGGGCTCTGCTCGCGCGACCCATTCACTAAAGCCCATATAACACTAGTCACCGTGAGTCCAACTCACTAACTCAGTCCTAATCCGGTTTAGGTCCAACCCAACCATATTATAGGTTCAGATCCAATCCAAACATGCTCCCGCTCTTAAGTGTGTGACCCCGCAGGCTCATGGCTACTTGGACACGATTGGAGTCCGACTCTCAATCGATCAGTCAGTAGCGGCTCCTAGCAAAACGTGCCGACTCCCAAGTACCAAAGAGTCATGACGACTTGCCTTTCCAATGCGACTTACGTCCGAGTCCCTTTTGCCTCACGATATACCTTGTCAGACTATAGGCGAATAATTGTCATCCCTTAAATAGTCTGACTCTCTTCTCGATCCGAGATAAGTGATTCACCCGAATAACTCTTAGTCGATCGCCTCGGTTAACACTTAACCGATTCGTGCATGGCCATGCTTTCCGAATCATATCTCACAAGAGGGCCCAGAGAATATCTCTCCAAGTGGAGGGGCAAAATCCCATCTTGGTTATTCACATCACACAGCTTGATTCTCAGTCGACCCGAACTCTTCTTTTATAACTGCCCAGTTACGGATCAGCGTTTGCCAGAACCTAAGTCGGCGATCCTCAACTTGGACTATGCAATAACCTCAGGTCTAAGGATTACATTGATTGAGATATACAAATGACAACTTGTTCGTTGTACCTCAATATGGGTCAATCCGACTCGCTAAACTCTTTAGACTAGTCTGTGTAAGTTGGAATAGCATCTCCATGCCCATGACAAGTGGAACCGAGTCATCAAGCCAACTTTCACATTGGTCTAAGTTGTGTGTCCAGCACAACCTCAATGACCAATGATATTTAGTACAAACAACATGAATGCATAGTTCCACAACCTAATCACATATTCAATGATACACATCAGATGTTTATACAAGCACTACTTAATATCTTTATGAATACAATGGGAAATATCATCATACATGATTGCCTCTAGGGCATATTCCCAACAGTCCCACCTTTTCCACAGCTTTGCTTCGCTCCGAGCTCCCGCCACCTCGCCCGCCAAGTGTCCGGCGTTTTGCCTGTTCGGCCATGGACTCCGGCGATCAGGAGATGTTCATCATGTTGCTGGAGGAAGAGACCGCTCCCGCCGAAGATGAAGAGCACATGCAGATCCTTGCCTCTCTGGCCCGGCTGTACATGAAGACTGTAGCGCCGAAGCGTGGAGGCTCGGCGAAGGGTCGCCGAAAGGGCAAAGCAAAGTAGTGGATGGAGGGCTAATGCATGTTGTACGCCGACTACTTCGTCGATGAGCCGTTGCACGAAGAGGCCATGTTTCGGCGCCATTTCAAGATGATCCGAAATCTCTTCCTAGATCGTGCATGCCATCCGGGAGTTCGATCCCTATTTCGTGTGCAAGAAGGACTTCACCGGCATGGTTGGGTTTTCCTCACTACAGAAGTGCACAATGGCAATGAGGTTGCTTGCATACAGAGCGTCGAATGACAGTGCCAATGACTATCTCCATATGGCCGAGTTCACCGCCATCGATTGCTTGTACAGGTTCTGCAGGGCAGTGATTGCAGTGTTTGGGCCACCGTACTTGAGAACACCTACTGCTGAAGACACTGCTCGGATCCTCGCAATCAATGAAAGTAGAGGATTTCCTAGGATGCTTGGAAGCATAGAATGCATGCATTGGCACTGGAAGAACTGTCCATTTGCATGGCAGGGAATGTATAAAGACCACAAAGGAGGTTGTAGTGTGATACTAGAGGAAGTTGCTACACGTGATCTTTGGATCTAGCACTCCTTCTTTGACATGGCAGGATCGAACAACGACATCAACGTCCTCCAGTCCTTAAATGTCTTTGCCAATCTTGTCGAGGATCATGCCCTCCCCTTAGACTTTGAGGTCAGCAAGCACCACTACAACAAGGGATACTATCTTTCAGATGGTATCTACCAAGATGGCCAACATTTGTGAAAACTATCTCAAACTCGATGCTCCCCAAGCATGCTCAGTTTGTCAAGGAACAAGAAGCTTGCAGGAAAGATGTGGAGAGGGCATTTGGTGTGCTCCAACATAGGTTTGCAGTTGTCCGGTTCCCTGCTATGACCTGATCAAAAGATCAGATATGGGAAGTGATGAACTGTTGCGTGACCTTGCACAATATGTTTATTGAGGATGAGAGGAAGGACCCAGTGAATTTGGTCGAGCAGAACGAGTCATACTACAGATAGGGACCTCTTGCAGAGCCTGATCACCAGGTGCTATCAACCTGGATTGCCTTCATCATCATGCGTCAGGAGATCCGAGATCCGGTAGTGCATCAACAGTTGCAGGATGATCTGGTTGAACACATATGGATACACAAGGGCAACATGTAGATGCCAAGCATGAAATGGCCGATCTAGGCCGAACTATGTTGTATTTTCAGTCCATGTCAAACTATGTTTAATTTAATGTCAAACTATATTTAAATTTATACCAAACTATGTCGTATTCATATTATGCCGAACTACACCGAATGGTCGAATTTGAGTTGAATTTAGACGAAACTGCTTCGCAAACTCAGCCTAAAAACATGTGTAGAAAACTGATTTAAAAGTTATATTCGTCCCGACGATAAATAGTGCCATAGAAACACCAAACTAGAACTATAGTGGAGGTGCTCTTTGAGCTCTTGGAAGATGCCCAGCCGACAATCGATGTATCTTCACCCCCACGCTGTCTTTTTTTAACAAAAGCGTTCTCCGTGCTGTTTAGCTGCAGGAACATACTACTAACAAAATCATGGTGCACAACTCATCTCGTTTATTCAATTATTCTGGTTTGTTGATTGACCCCGTGACAAAGTACCGACAAGACAGTTCTTGTTCTCGAGGCACCAATGTTTCCCACACTCACACACACCCTGCGCTCAAGAATTCGATCAGCCGGTCCATGTTCTCGCTCGATGTCCCGCCGTCCACCGTCGCCGCCCTGGCTCTCTCCTTCCACGCCAGCGCGCTCACCCTCATCGCCTTGCCCCTCTCGCCGTCCATCGCTTCGCGCACAAGCCGCGCCACCTCCTCCCTCGCCACGCCGCTGCCGATCTCCATCCCGATCCCCCACTTGGCGCACGCGTACCGGCAGTTGGTCGGCTGCTCGGCGAAGAAGGGCCAGCAGACCATTGGCACGCCGGCGCACACGCTCTCCAGCGTGGAGTTCCAGCCGCAGTGCGTCAGGAACAGCCCCACCGACGGGTGCGAGAGGACCAGCTCCTGCGGGCACCAGCTCACCAGGACTCCCCTGTCTTTGGTGCCGCGGACGAACTCCTCCGGCAGGACGGCCTTCTCGCCGGAGACGAGGTCCGGCCGCACGACCCACAGGAACGGCCGGCCGCAGCTCGCCAGCCCCCACGCGAACTCCGTTAACTGCGCCGGCGTCACCACCGTGATGCTGCCGAAGTTGACGTACACGACCGAGCCGGGCTGCCGCTGGGCGTCCAGCCACCGGAGGCAGCTCGCGTCTTCCTTCCACAGGTTCCCGCCGATCGCGTCCAGCTCGGCGCCTCGCGGCGTGAACGCGGGGAGCGGGCCGACGGTGTACACGCGCGGGAACTCGCGGCGGAGCGCGTCCACGACGTCCTGCTCCAGCGCGTCGTACGTGTTGAGGATGAGCCCGCGGGCGCCGCGCGCGTTCTGCGCCTCGCCGCCGTCGTAGTTGAGCATGACGTCGTCCGGGTCCGTCGTTCGGATGAAGCTGGGGATGTCCTTCAGACGGACGCCCTCCATTCCGGGGATCCAGTCGATGGCAGTGTCCAGGTATCCGTTTGTCAGGTCACTCTCATCTTTGGCGGAGCAACAAAGAACAAATTTGCTCTGTCAGAAGCAAGAACATACGTCTGTAATGGGACGGTCAATTATGATCTCTGTCACGCCTCATACCTTTGAGTGGTACATAGCCTCTTCTGACGAGCTCGGCGAACTGGAGGTAACCCATGAAGCCGCAGGCGCTGGTGGTCCAGAACACCAAGGCCAGGATGCCCATATCCTCGGCGACCCTCTGCGCGAAGCTCATGACGCCCTCGGCTATGACGCAGCTCACCGGCGGCGTCCCTGGCGTGCTGCTGCTATTCAGCCTGGCCAGCAGCTCCCTGAAGGGCGCGGCGCTGTGCTTGGTGGTGGACAGGCAGAGCGCGGCGATGTCCTGCGTGACGTCGTCGTCGTCCGACGGAGGCAGGCCGTCCGGGACGGCCTCGAAGCGGAAGCCGTCGGCGCCGTCCAGCGAGCCCGGGCCGCGGGACCGGAGCAGGCGGCGGTGGTTGTACTCGGAGTTGACGAAGGTGACGTGGAAGCCCCTGGCGTGCAGCGCCTTGGCGAGGTGCAGCATCGGCGTGACGTGGCCCTGCGCCGGCTGCGGGATCAGCACCGCGTGGGGCTGCTGCGTCGCCTCGGAGCTCATCGCCGTTCTCCGGTCTCCCGGCCTGGACGTGCACGGCGGATCACCGAGTGCTCGCAGATGATCGGTGATCCGGGGGCTTCGTTGCTCGCACCTTGCCGGCGGATCTGCGCGTGTCTGAATCCTGATGGAGTGATGGGCGTCGTGCCAAAGCAGTGGGCAGTGGCGCTTGACGGCGATGAATTGATGTTGTTAATCCTGGCGCCTGGCGGGGGGAAAGACGACGGCGGCGGTGAGTGTAGGGGTTGGGGATTTCTCGGGGGAATAGACGTAGTGGAGACAAGAGTGGTTGCTACCATCCTGCCGTCATGATACTATACTCCTCTAATCTGCACTCGTCACTCGTCGGTGAGATGAGTCCTGCACCTACTCGGTACACATTTGTCGTTGCGTGCCAGTGTCCTATCTAGCAGTACGTGCATCGAATTTTGGTTGGATTGTGAGAACTTTCTTGGTTCTCAATGTACTCCCTCCGTCTCAAAATACGGTTTACAGTTGAGATAGAAAAAAGGGTAAAAATTATACTTTCTCTGTCAAAATAGATGTTATAGATTCATCAAAATTGAATACTAATCACTATTAAGATTCGTCCAAATTTTAACAAACTTACAACATC
The DNA here is from genome assembly GCA_916181665.1 of Avena sativa. NCBI lineage: Eukaryota > Viridiplantae > Streptophyta > Magnoliopsida > Poales > Poaceae > Avena > Avena sativa. The sequence continues at coordinate 174,757,417 of OV702284.1, read as the reverse complement.
TATTTTAAGACGGATGGAGTACTTAAAAACCAAGTTTGATTGAAAATTTCGTGTAAGCATGTAGTTACTCGTTTTTCTTTTTAGTTAGCAAAAGGATTATTCTTTTTTATAACAAAAAGAAAAAAGAAAAAATTATAAGTTTAATAATCAGTAATCATACTTGAATTTGAAGATTTTTTACTTCTTATGCTCCTTTATCTTAAAAGAATGGACTAATAGGGTCAGCTACTAGGCCAATTTTCATAATTAAATAACGTCACTATATGAATAACTCTTATTGTAAAAAGAGCTATTATTATTAGGAATATTAAAAGTGAGTCAAAGAGGATACATGAACTGGGCAATTTTGCCTAAAAAAGACTTTCTATGCTTAAATGGGCTGGAATACCTATTTCGGCCCGCTCTACTGCACCGTTCTACGACCGGGTCTCCTTGCTCTTATAGCATTTATAATGGAGGGTGCTTAAAGCAGTGTTTATAAAAATAAACCAACCATTTTGCTAAGTATTGGTGCTTATGTCTATAAAAGAGGTGTCTAGTTAGGCACCTATCTAGTATAAATAAGCACCGGTGTTTAAAGAAAAACCGGTTTATTTTATAAACATCATCCTAAGCACCTTGCATTGTATATGCTCTTAGGAAACCACCGGAAAACCACCGGAAAAGAGAGAACAAACGATGCGGCCGACTCCAATGGAAATTCGACCACCTAGACGAGATGCACACCTCCCGATCCATTCCACCGCAGGCCGGAATCTGGAGCGGGCATGCAGCAGACTCCAATCGAGATTGACCGACCCAGACCAGATGCACACCTCTCGATCCGTTCGCTTAATAGTATACGCCTTTTTTATTAATAATGTTTGCCATTGCTATTCTTATATCCCTTTTATTCTTGCATCTTCTTTTTGACAGAGAGCAAGTGCAGTTTGTAAGTGCTCTTTTTCATGTGCGTCGACCCACAAAGGACTCTGATGATCTTGTTTTTGCCGCTTCAGAATGTACCGTAATTCAGCAGCATTTTGCATTCCAGTTGAGCAAAATTTCCTCCTTTTGCAGTCTATCTGTAACTTTTTCCCTTGCCTTATTACCAAGAACTATTGTTATCGGTATAGAATATATGCAAGAAAGAAAGCAAACGATCGCTAATCTGAATTTTATTCCATGGCAGTAGCAATCGTGTATTCATAACAATCTTGAGAGAACCTTCCATGTATGGAATAAATGAAGATAAAGCATGGCTACACGTCGGCTATATCATGTTTGCTGATAAACGATACCGTCCCAATGCATAGAACATGCGAAAACCCAACTCTACATATATGTGGGTTTGCACGTTGCACAAAACACCCTTAGTTATATCCATTTTGTGTGAATAAGCCCCTCTCCTTTTATATAGTAGATCTCACGTTTTTTCCATAATTACATAAATTTTATAGGAGGAAAACCTTCATCGGACCATAACTGAATTTTGCGTCTGTCAAGAAGACCACGCATGGATACAACCAGATTTTTTTTGCATCTGACCATACTCTTTCCCCAATCCACGCGTGGTTCAAGAAAATTGAACACAAACAGGGAAAATAATCCGAATCTGAGCATGCTAATGGATTCACAAAAAAATTGATCACAAACTCGAGCAGCATGAAGAAAATGAAGGGGAAAAATCACTACAGACTTCAGATCGGGACATGAGCCAACAAAACATGAATAAATTATATCCTTGGCTGTAGTTGGTCACCGGCCAGACCGCCAAAGGCTAGAAGAGGGAGGAGGCGAGCAGGAAGGATCCTCCCATGCAGCCGCCATCGACGCAGGGCTCGTCGCCGTCGACCTGGATATAGTGGTGTTTTCTCTCTTTTCTTCAATTCAAGGGGAGGTTGTCTACAAAACAGTATACTTTTTTTAATTTTACATCGTGAGGCCCCACAAGGTAGCTACATTTATGTCCGGACGCTGTTTATTTTTCTTTTAACACTGGAATTCCCTATCAGTCGTGTGTTCTACAATGGACGAGGAGAGATCAAAGGTTGCTACAAAAGCTTTTCTATACACGGAATACTCGATACATAAGTTCCCGACACAGTAGAATGTGTTTCCACTTTCGATATATTGGTTCCATTGGGCTCATGTGTTTTCTCATTCTATGTTGTTTGGAATCCTCTCATGTTACTTTGCGGCCTCTTGGTGATTTATCTACTTTGATATTCCTCCCAGAGGATTACTTACTTTCTTCAACAATATGTAATATTCAGCACGAGAATAGGAATGTAATATTATACTCCTTTAGTGTTAGATACATCAATTTTAATGATAAGTAATATGGATTGGAGGAAGTATCTTACATTTCAACCATTGGTTTGTCACTAAGGAAGAGAGTGATTCTTAGCAAAAATTATCCCATTTATTGTGGGCAAGACAATGCTTCAACAAACTAAACAAATCTGGACAGAAGTATAATTCACAAACCCAATGTACATGTGGTTTAACAATTCATAAGTTAAAAGCCTAATGTATTTGCAACAATTTCTAACAATTTATTGTCCTAATGGATGGGTGCGACAACACGCGCCTACGTGATCTAGTTTTCTCTATAATGGATAGGTAGAGCCAAAGAATGTGAACTATACAAGTTCACAATACCTTTTGATGAAAGAAAGGGCTTCGGTGTATAGAGAGCGCCTTACGGTGGAACCATAGAAATAATGGAACCTATTATTCTTTTTTAGTATCGTTAGAATCAATTTGTTATTTCGCATAAAAATAACAGAATGGAGTGGAATAAAAAATTATAGTTGGGAAGGTTACTATAGCAAAAGCCATTAAAATTAATATTTTATATATCGAAATGATTGGTTTTATTATTAATGGAAAAAAGTATGGCTAAAATAAGAGAAATAATTAGTTATCCATTAACGTTAATTTGATTCAATGACCAGAGTTCCGCGAGGATATATAGCCCGGAGACGGCAAACAAAAAGGAGTTTATTTGCCTTAAACTTTAGAGGGGCTCATTTAAGACTTAATTAATCGAATGATTACCCAATATGTAAAACAAACTTTTGTTTCCTCTCATCGAGATAGAGGTAGGCAAAAGAGGGATTTTCGTCATTTGTGGATCACTCGGATAAACGCAGCAATGTGGGTATATAAAGTATTTGATAGTTATAGTAAATTAATACACAAGCCGTACAAAAAGAAATTGATTCTTAATCGTAAGATGCTTGTACAAGAAGCTGTATCAAATCCAAATAATCTTCACATGATTTTTCAATAAAACAAAGATCATCAATTAAAGGGATAAATAAAGTGGGTGCATCTAAAATTCTGATCATGATCCTTGTTACTTGACGGCCTCATCAAAGCATGTTGTGCTTCAAGCCTTCAACACACGGATTTACTCCATATAGGACATGTTAGACACGTTGTATAAATGAATAGCATTAAGGAAAGAAATCCAAAAAACTTTGATATAGTAGAAATATGCGTACAACCCCAGATGCAAATATGGAGATTTGAACCTGGGCGGGTAGGGGTGCATCAGCCCACTCCAACCACTGGGCTATGCCTCAGTCAACCTAGACACGTTGTATAGATGGTGTAGTATAGTTGTATGCATTCTAACCACACACACTAACCGTCGTCGCCCCCAACTCCTCCTCCCGCTTCTCCCCCGCTGCCACCGGAGGACTCCGGCAGGCAAAGCTCGTCCAGTAGATGGTGGCGGAGGGGCCGTTTCCTCGCGTGGTGGCCTCTCCCCCGCAGGGAGCCCCTTGGGTGATCGAAGGTTGTCGCCCCGACGGAGAACTGATGGCGATGGGGTCTAGAAGCCGGGGCGGCGGACTCGGGCTTTGATGGCAGTCCTTCCTCGGGCGGATGGCGACGCGGGTCGCATCTGCTGGCAGGGGCACAATCTTAGGGTTTCTCTCACGCCAAGACGAAGACCTGCCTTCAGTCTGTTTCCATTGATCTGGTGGCACTGTCGTGTTCCGGAAGGCTCCGCTAGTGAACTCCCATGGCCGATTTATGCCTGGAGATTGCTGAAACGAATGGGATTTGGTCGTACGCAACCTTTTTTCTGACCGTTTGGTTTCAGAGGGAGCGAGGCGAAGCTCTGTAGTCTGTTGCCATCGTGAAACATGTCTTTAGTTTCATGATGAAGTCAGTGTGCGGAAAATGTCATGGAAGCCAATATTTTTGGACTAGCAATGGGTGGGTCAAGTCCTAGAGACGATAATGAATTGGCTTGGTGATTCGTGACTTATAGCAGCGGCATCAGAAAGTGGGGACGACAGCATAGGAGGAGTTCACAGTCTTACCTTGCATGGTAAAAATTCAAGGTCTGACCTTAATTGATTGTACCTGACAATGACCTTGTTGAAGACATTATTTTATGAGCGAGGATTTTCTCCAGGGTAAAAACCTATAATCTTTGATCGTGCGACAACGCTGCTTGTGCTCTATTTCCTTCTTGAAGGCGTCGCTATTGGAGATAATGGACTTCTTGTGTTGTTTTGGTGGGGTTAGTGTCGCTGCAGCAGGGATCTTATTGCTGTAGCAGGACTTTTTTATATAATTTTACTTCTTTTTTCCGGCTTTGTTCATCCGTAATGCCAATAGGCAACGTTGTTGCAGAGGCTGTGTGTAATTAATATTATCGCGATATTAATATATGCTCTTTTAAAAAAAGTATTTAACCATATCGGTTAACCTCTGTACATGTAATCATCTTTCTATAAATATATATGTGAAGGCCACGCTGTATGGGTTGTGCCATCCTCACAATGTTAGATTTGTATAGCTGTAATATTGTATATTGTACATATTGTACACGGTCGTTGACACGTATTGGTACTATGTATCTCTATATATATGAGATATGCCACCCATAGAGGGTTGAGCAAGTTCTCCCAAACCCTAAGTTAAACATGGTGTCAACCTAAACCAACCGATCCACCCCCATCCCGCCCCTTTTACCACCGCCTACCAACCCTAGGCAGCCGTCTTTGACCACCGCTTCCACCTCGGGCTCGTCTAGCGTCGATGTGATACCCGCATCGCTCGTCACCCTTCTCAACATGACGTCTCGATCGCTCGCTCCATCGGTGCCGCAATTTTTCGGCATCAATAGTTACGGGTCCATGTTCTCGGCCCGATCCCGAAGCTGTCGCCTGGGTCCATCCCGCTGCCATACGGTCTCCATCGCCATGACGTCTGCACCTACGACGTCTCCCCTGGGCGTTATGCCGCAGGCCGCCTCGCCATCCTCCATGGCACTGGCCCGCCGCCTCGGCCCCTGCTGTTTCTCTATTTTTATTTACATGGAAATCTCTGACGTTTTTTTTTTGAACGGATCTCTGACGTTTTGAAATGAATGTGTCTACTCTTACAAGAGATGCAGCGCGTGCATGCGGGAGCGAATAAGGTGAGAGAGATTCTAAGCTAGCTGGGCACTGCGAGCCCACTGGTCGTGGACTCATGGGTGTGCAGCTCATGGCGGTATGGGAAGTCTTAATTTGATTTCACACGAGCACCCATTTCAAAAAAAAAAAGTCAGAGATTTCCATGCACGCGCTGCAAACTTTTATACTTTTGTACTTTTTGATGTGAGTAAACTTGTACTTTTTTATACTTTTGCTTTCAATATAGTTCTATTTTTATATTTTGGCCGTGAGTAAACTTGTACCTTCCTTGTTTTTCCGTTGTGAGTAAATTTATATTTTTTATACTTTGACTCTCAGTACAGTTGTACTTTCGTACTTGGCTGGGAGTAAATTTGTACTTTTACATATTTTGGTACTTGTATTTTTGCGTACTTCTTCCTATACGCGACATGTGACGCTCCTTGGAAACCGTGCGTGTTTCTCAAACAGATCTTTATAAAGGTCTTATTTTTTATAGAACTAGTAAAATGCTCGTATATTGCTACGGATTCTTAATTTGTTTAGCTTTCATAGGTGTACATATCATGAGTCTAAAATTTTAATAAAAAATTATATAGTTCACATAATTTAGTTTTTCAGAAGAAAGGGTATCACTATAGTCATTTGAACTGCCTTAAAATGCAATTTCACAAGTAACATAAACCTACAGATTTATTTTTCTCTAACTCCTACACAAGAATGACTCGATATGGATTATGCAGCCTTGGCTCCTGTAAACATACGAGAATTGTAGCAACTGTTGGAAGCAGGCGTGGCACGACGATGCCCCACAGCCGCTGTATGTGAACTCATTGCGCATCGGTAGCCTCCATGCCTTGGAGGATGACGTTGGTGGTGGCGACATGGCTACCACAAGTGAAATTGCAACGATTATGCGGAAAAGTGTAGAACTTTATTTTCTATTATATAACCTTTAACCGTAATACAAATGTAAATTGAGAGTTTTTCCATCCCAAATTATATGATCCAAGATATACACAAGTAAATACTACACATCCAGACTTCAAAATTTAGAAACAAAAAATAATTTTCTAAACCTCTTTGACCTATCAAATACAATAAGAATAATAGTGAATGAACATGAAAGCTTTGAGAACTTATAAACTATCCGAGCTCATGCTATTACTGTCCTAATCATGAACTTATAATACTCTCTATGTTTCAAAATAGATGTCGAGAGTTTGTCTAAATTTGGATGTATCTAAACACTAATTTGTTTAGCTACATCTAAATTTAGATAACTTTTCGATATCTATGACGAATCGAGTTGTTCTGAATTCAGTCCGAGGATCGGCAGACAGTTGACACCTCACATCATAACAATGAAATAACACCAAATGTGTGCCTTGTTTAATATCCAGTCTAATGGGTGAAGCTCCAAGTCAAGCCTCAGGCTAGTGTTTGAGGAAGGATGCCAATCAAACAACCTACATGCTGGTTATAGGGAAGCTCGAGTCTAGGCAAAAACATCCACATGGTCAACCCGAATGCTTATCTCTTTCTCACTCCTTCACCTCACTACTTCTCTTCCTCACTCCTTCACCTAGCTCGACCCATCGTCGGTCGCCCTGCTACCCGCGTCAAGACGGTGGTGCCGACCAATCCCACCACGCTGGTCGCTCGACCTCCTCACCTCCACACTCTTCCCCACACCCCATCCCCCTTCCTTCACTTCATGCGACGGCACTCGAGCGACGGGGGACAATGGTCCTGTAGGTGGAAGTCACGGGTCCATACGTGGCAAGGACTCTAAATCGGTGGCTGGAGGTCGCCGTCCTCGGTCGTGATAGGGATGTTGTCAAATAGAACTAAGTTCACGATCTAGCACAGAACTAAGTTTATGATCTATATCATGTATGAAGTAATGCCAACCCTGATTAGAATCAGATATTAAGGTGACATTGGTTTTCTAAACCCCGGAGACTCCAACCAACATGAATCTAGATTCGTGTCACTCCTCAGTGCTCAAAACATACCGACAGCGCGCCAGCCTCCCTGCTTTTAGATTAATTCAATACAAAGTAAAAATAGAAATCATAGCAATGTCTAGGTGATCTACTTGCTTTTAGCCTTTCAGATCAATCAAATACATGGTCGAGACTATCGGCAGAGCCAAGAAGAGGGGACCCTGCCCAACCTATAACCAATTTTCATGCTAGTTTTGCGTTACGATGGCGCCGGGGAAAACAATATACATAGTCCATAAATAATGCTGGAAGGAAGAGGACTGGAGGTTTCGCCACGGAAAAATAATCCGCACAGTACATACTGCATTGTAAAAATATCTGTATGCATATAGAAAATAGTAAGTAGAACACAACATCCGATTGTTACTTCACATTGTTGTGAGACGCAGTACTGGCACCAGCTATTCTTGTAACACAAAAGACCCAAATCCAATTCTAGTGTCAGCTACTCTAGTAGAATAACAATGCCAAATTTACCTTCTAACAACATCCATAAAATCAAATAGAACTAAGTTTACGATCTAGCACAGACCTAAGATTATGATCTATACCGTTTATGACGTAATGCCAACCCTGATTAGAATCAGATATTAAGGTGCCATTTGTTTTCTAAACCCCAGAGACCATATACACCACAAAACGTCTAGTTACTCTGAAAAATTTATCACATTGATTTTTTCAATACGAATCTATGTACTCCATATAATAGTGCAACATCCAGGAGTTCAAGGATGATCCACATATTCTCATCTTGTTCCACCTTGCATCCCTGGTACAACAGAAAAAAAATATTTGCTTCGATGGGCCTTTCATTGAGTATGAGTACTTAGCTATCAAATCCGTGGCTTTTCATGAGATCATAGCATCACATATCGGAGTAAACCATAAGAGCAGAAACATGTCACAAACACAAATTTGAAACCGTGACATAAATTTGCACTGTAAAACTGCAATGCAAATTCTTCAAAACCTCACACTATATAAAAAAATCGCACCCGTGAATGATAAAAATCAGACGAACATTCGCCACACTTGATCAACTTGGAGACTCACCTAAGCTGCAACCTCATAGCTTCATCTGAATTTTCCCAAACCTAAGTAAGTAGTATTGTATAGTACTGAATTATTCGTGCATGACAGAGAGATGGCATGGGAGGGCAGGGGAGGGTGAAGAACCTAAGGCAAGGAAGAGGTGCTGGTGTCAAACACCCTCACAGGCATCCTGATGTCTACGCACGCTTCTATTCTTGTAGACAGTGTTGGGCCTCCAAGTGCAGAGCTTTGTAGAATATCAGCAAGTTTCCCTTAAGTGGATCACCCAAGGTTTATCGAACTCGGGAAGGAAGTGGTCAATGGTATCCCTCTCAAGCAACCCTGCAATCAAGATACAAGAAGTCTCTTGTGTCCCCAACACACCCAATACACTTGTCAGGTGTATAGCTGCACTAGTTCGGCGAAGAGATAGTGAAATACAAGTAGTATGGATGATTATAAGTGGTAATTGCAATCTGAAATAAATATGACAGCAATCAAACATGTAATAAGACTAGTTGTAAACGGTGTTTCAATGCTTAGAAACAAGGCCTAGGGATCATACTTTCACTAGTGTACACTCTCATATAAATATTTTCTCTTTATTATGCTACTCTGAACTACTCTCTGGTTGAATAACTCTAATCCATGGTACGGCTACAAAAGCTCTCCTTAAAGTTCGTATTCCCCATCTAGGTAACCCCACACTGTCACCTTGAGTGCTAGATGGTTCCAACAAACACAACAATTTCATAGATACATCCAACTCAAAATATAACTCATGATAAGTATTTCCGTAATCTTTAGCCTAAGTGGCACACGGTGTGCACACTATCAACTTAACACATATGGGGATAACCGAAGATTACAATTAAAACACTTGAGTAGCATAGTAGATCTACTTGATTACAAAGCTCATGACCACAATAAGATCACGCATAGAGAGAGATGAACAGATAGCTACTGGTAGATCCCTTAGACTCGAGGAAGAACTACTCCCTCCTTATCATGAGAATCAGCAACGGCGATGGAGATGGTGGTGGAGATGGATCCGGGGGCAATTCCCTGTCCCGGCAGGGTGCCAGAACAGAGACATATGTCCCCCGAATCTCCTCTTTGGTGGCGGCGGCGCTGCGGAACTTTTCGTGGATGGATGCTGATTGGTCTAGGGTTTTTGCCACGGGGGATTTTTATAGGCGAAGGGGCGATGTCAGGAGGTGGACCAGGAGCCCATACCACTCCCCGGCGCGGCTAGAGGGGGGCCCACCAGGGGGTGTGGCTGCCTCCTGGCCCTCCTCCGACTCTTCTTCGGTCTCCGTGTTTCATCTGGAAAATAGCGACTTTGGCTTTTGTCCCGTCCAATTCCGAGAATATTTCTTTACTAACTTTTCTGAAACCAAAACAGCAGAAAACAGGAAACTGGCACAGCGACATCTTGTCAATAGGTTAGTTTCGGAAAATGTATAAAAATACCTCAAAGTGTAAACAAAACATAAGAAAGTTGATATAATACAAGCATGGAGCATAAAAAATTATAGATACGTTTACGACGTATCAAGCATCCCCAAGCTTAACTCTTACTGGTCCTCGAGTAGATAAGTGATAAAAAGAATAATTTTTGAGGTAACATACTATCAATTGATCAAGGTATTTCAAAACATTGATAGCTAGGATCAAAGTCCTCTAAACATGAGCATGAAAGATATATTTTTAACAATAAGACATAGCAACTATGTTGTAACATGAAACGTAACACAAACAAAATATCATGAATAATAATGCATTGAAAGACGTTTGTTTTTTTCACATATAGAAAACATAGCAATAGTGGTATTCATCTTGTCCTTCATGTTATAGCAAAACATAAATGCATAGGACACCTTCAAAGTTCATAAGGGTGAATAGATACAAATAATTTAAGAACAAGCAATATCAAAGTTATGAATCAATCAACAAGTTTTGGGACAATGCACATTGAACTAAGAATGACAACTATGCTCTCTTAGTTGGTGCATAAAGATAGAAGATGGAGACTCAACATAAAAGTAAAAAAGAAAGGCCCTTCATAGAGGGAAGCAGGGATTTCAAGTTTCATAAAGAGCTTCCAAAAATTATGGTACTTATTAGCTTTCAGCTGTCATTGCCCCTATCATAAGCATCTTGAGGTGATTAAGGTTAAAGTGAAAAAAATATGAAGTATATGCTTGATAGATCATAAGTTGGCAATCTCATGTCCCTTGAGTACGAGGGCCATTCGTCATGCTACTCAACTTTAGTCACAAGCAAGTTCTTGTCATTGTAAGTATATGTGTATCATAGAGAACCACCAACGGGGTACCCCTTACCCCATGACACAGAAGCTATCCCATATCAAAATGACAAGGCAACAGACAGTGAGCATCTCAGTGATCTTTTTATTTACCATGAGCATGGTGCTTTTTTTTCTCTTTGTTTTCTATATTTTTTCTGAAGATGCTTCATAGATTGCTCATTATGGTTATGCTGCAAGTTTCCACCATGATTAGGCATGGCTTAGGCTAGCCGCCCAGGCGTTTCTCTAACACATATATAATACTCCATGAACTTACAAGATCCCCTTTTATTTCACACCGCCGACATCCATAAACAAAAGATCATGATATCAACTGGATCATATTTACAAGTGTTGAAATCGTTCCCCATGACAGCATGGTTCTGCTAATTCCCAACTTATAAGTGCAAGCATATAAACAACATAGATGACACAATGGTTCAAGTTTATTAGGTGCAAGAAAGTAAAGTGTGCCATCAAGTTCATGAGAGCTTTAATCATTTTCACATAACAAGTTTAATTTGGAAGCTAGATAAAACATGAATATACTTGGAATGGTGTAACACACCATGCATAGGAATTTATAGTGGACTCTTTGGAATAACTTGGTTTCTTGGGAGTTGGATGCACGAGTAGAGCTCATACTCAGTACAAGTGGAGCCTAGCAAAAGACTGGGAGCGACCAACTAAGAGAGCAATAATGGCCATAATCATGCAGAGCAACAAAACATTATCAATTAAAGCATAAAGTGGTATCACAAGTCAAAAACTAAATGATCATAGAGGCTAAGGTGACTGGTTCATAGTCTTAACATGGTGTAAGCATGTGCTAAGTCAACCCAAACAAAGCATCAAAGGAGAATAGCACAATATTATGATTTTGTATGCTAAAACAACGCATGATTCTTTCAAGGCACATTAAGCAATCGCAATTGTTTGGAACAAGCCATGCTACATCATTAATCACTAAGCATAAGGTCAAAGCAACATCTAACATGACATGATAGCGTCTAAGCCACAATCAAAACAAGCTCCTTTTTGTACCACCTAAGCATGAAGCTTCCTACTCTTTTCCAACACGAATCAACTTATTTGAAACAACTCACAAAGATAATAATCAACAAAGATCAGTGAGCTTGTCTAACAAATCCACAAAGAAAAACTAAAAAGTTCTAAACTGAAAGCACAAGAAAACTAAGGCTAAACACAGTGCTTAGCAAAAAGAGAACACTCACAAGACAATAAGAATGAAAACTATAGTGTTCTAGGCAATGAAGAACGAGGTGTGTCTCTCTCCAATAGAAGTGTGCTGGGATCCAACCAACTTATTGCAGAAAACAAAGCAAAATAAAATTAAAAACAAAAACAAAGATGCTCCAAGAACAACACAATAGTGCATGAAGCAAAAATAAAGTGTCTTGAAAGAAGACCTGAGATTTTTGTTGAGGAAGATGGTGATGCCTTGGGCATCCCCAAGCTTTGAAGCTTGTACCTCTTGAATATTTCTTGGGGTGACACGGGTGGCATCCCCAAGCTTGAGCTCTTGTCCATTCTTCATCTCATCACATCATTCTTCCCCTACACTTGAAAATTTCCTTCATACAAAACTTCACACAATCTTCATTAGCAACATTAGTGTATTCAAGATAATAAGTCTTTGGGTTTAGTTTAAACACAAGTAAAACTTCCATTAAAACACAAGCTACTATAGAAAATCCTTTTAAAAGCTCAAGTGATCAAAGAAAACTCAAAAAGAAAACGATAAGAGGCAAATGCAAATAATGGCAGAAATCTGTCAAAACGGACCTGTAGGTAAAGACCAATTTTTTCTAAGGCTATCTGTTGTTCAAATAGAAAAATGCTAAACTAACGAAAGTTAGATAATAACCTGGGGCATAAGCACAAACAATTATAGCTCAATCCGACGTACTGGGATCTTTCACAAATTTTTATAGTGAAGCACAGAAATCTGTTTTGGGACAACAACTTCCCCAAATCTTACTTCTCTCTCATTAGAGGTTATTCTTGGCACAAAAACTACACAAAAAGGATAACAAGAGGTTATTGTAGCGGCAATAACTTCCAAGACTCAAATAAACAAAAATAAACTGAAAGCAAAAATATAATGGGTTGTCTCCCAAAAGCTCTTTCTTTATAGCCATTAAGATAGGCATGATAATTTTGATGATGCTCACATAAGAAATATGAATTGAAGTAAAATAGAGCATTAAGAAGCAAATATTATTTTTTTAAGTCTAACCCACTTCCTATGAAAAATAATCTTGTAAATAAATAATTCATGAAAGCACAAAACAACAAGCATAGGAAAGCAAAACTGGTGCAACTTCAAAATTTTCAACATAAAGAGGGGAAACTTAATATTATTGAGATGCATAAAACCATGTTTCCCTCTCTCATAATAACTTTTCAGTAGCATCATGAATAAAATTAACAATATAACTATCACATAAAACATTCTTATCATGAGTCACATGCATAACATGATTATTACTCTCCACATAAGCATAGTCATTCTTATTAATTGTAGTGGGAGAAAATTCAACACAATAGCTATCATTATTATTCTCATCACCATAATCATCAAATATAGGAGGCATATTGTAATCATAATTAATGTTCTCCTCAATATTAGGTGGACTAAAAATATCATATTCATTATTGTAATCATCATATATTGGAGGTTGATGACCCACAAGTATATGGGGTGTATCGTAGTACTTTCGATAAATAGGAGTGTCGATCCTAATAAGGAGCAGAAGGTGTTAACTAGTGGTATGGAGCAGGAAATCTCTATAAATACTTAGCAAACAGATTTTTAGGGGTTTTCTGATAAAGCAAAGAAATAAAGTGTAAGTAATAAAGACAGCAAACAATTGCAGCAAGTGGCCCAATCCTTTCTTAGCAAAGGGCAAGCCAGTGGAAATACTTATGAGGACCAAACGTTGTCGAGGACACATGGGAATTCTGTCAAGTGCTTTCGCTTCAAATAGTTGAGTACCCTTCTTTGGTTTTGTAAGTGTTGTGTGGGTGAACCTGTGCTAATGTACCGACCTTACTTGGACTAATACATACTTGTGATTAAACCCCTTGCAAGCATCCGCAACTACAAGAAAGAAATTAAGGTATAAACCTGTAACATCCTAGCATTTAGGAACCAACGAAGGGTAGATTTAGGAATTTTTGCAATTGCATGCATTCATCTGTAAAAATGTGGGTAAATTTTTCGCCAAATAAAAAAATTAAAGTGATCAAAGTTTCTTTCACTCTTTAAGTTTGGGAACATCCTTGGAGAATGATTGTTATAAACTTTGACATGATCGTTATTGATTAGTGTGCTTTGGGAAAGGAATTTGAATTCAAACTTGAGAGTTGGATTTATATATTTTGAAAGATTAAGATTATGTTTGAGTAATATTATTTAATCAAGAAATAATATTGAGTAACTCAAACTTTAAATAGCAGAACACAATCAAGTAAATGAATATTTATTCCATATATTTATTCAATGAATAAGTTACAAAATGTAACTTATGAAGTTGATAAAGAAACAATAAATAATAACTAGAAACTCTATGTAAGATTTACAATTAAATAAATGAATATTTATTACATATAATAATTTCATCAATAAGATACAAAATGTAACTTACAAAATTAATAAAGAATCTTTACAAGAGTAAAATTACAAGAAGAGGAAAGTATATTATTATTGAACTAATACATCTTTATTACACAAGAATAAAATAAAGCTTACAAAAGAATAAAATCAAGATTACAAAGGAACTATTCTATAAAAAGAAAACCTATTCTAATCTTGAATCTTCAAGTCTTGTAACTGCAAAAAAAAGAACAAACAAAAAGAAAGAAAATAAAGATTAAGTTATTTTTACTCTCAGTAATGAACAGTGAGATGCACTGTTCCACTTATCATCATTGAGTAAATCTTTAGGAGAAAGTTTTACCAATATGAAAGAAATAAATCTTTCATAATAAATAAGCCACAAGTCAAATGATTCAAATTAGTAAGAGGGGCAAGTTTCACCAGGCAGATAAATGTAATCATATAAAAATTTAGATCATCCCCTGAGCATATCCATAAGGATGTAGCAGGCACACATGCAGCTTACACACCTAAATGCATGGTGTGTGCTGTCAAACACAACCACAGCTGCCCACACAATCAAAACAGCTCAACACAGCCGTGGGTAAGCACCACAGTACCATTTCTTTGCACATACACCACAAGCATCAGCAGTCTAGCCAAAACAAACCAAGCCAAACCAAAGCACCACCAAAGATCAACCAAACATCACCAGATGGTGACATAAGGAGGGGGAAGAATCAGGTGGACAGCAAGGCCAAGCCACATGAGCTAGGAGGAGCAGGCTAGATCAAGGCCAGGCATAGCAACTCAGCAAAACAATAACAACATCGGAGGTGAAGGACAAGATCCAATCAGCAAGATCAACATCAACACCAAACACAACAATCATCAGTTTTGTGGTGAGTATCATAAAACCATCGCATGATCTATTCATATTATCTAGACAGAAGCATGTGTTGTTTTATGAAACAATCTCTCAATAATCACCCTAGTGAGGTGAATCTATCCTAGAGATTTTGAGTATAAAGATCAGAAATTAAACCTAGCCAAAAGCACCAATTTCTCAGACCAGCCTCACAGAGTTTGGTGTTAACACATGCAACTTAAATAATCCCCCATTTGTTCTTACCAGATCAGGGCACATCTCCCAGAGGGAGTAGCACCTCTGATCTTATAAGTTACAAACAAACCATTTACTTAACCAACTAGGACCTAGATCCTAGAGCCTCAGACCAGCATCATAGGCTTGATCAAACAATAAGCTTCCCAACTTATTTATCAGCATCTATCAAATTCTAGAAATGACCATAAGTAAAGCCAGCAACAAGATCTACTTATGTACCATTCTAAGAAGGTTTCATAAGCATTGATCTTATCACTAAGACAATCAAATAGTCCAATCTACACAAATCAACTATCAAATCATTTCCCTGAGACCAGACACAGAGATCATATCATATTTATCTATTCATTTTCAAAGAATCATTTGATTCTATTGAATACAATTCAGACTAAGCATAAACAGACAAGCCAACCAACACTAAGACAGTGAATCATCACTGATAAGGTCACTGTCAGTATCAAGATACACTACTAGGAAAACGCATGTTCGTGGCGCACTAGCAGTGCGCCACAGGCCTCACGTTGCGGCTATCTCCTAGCCGTGGCGCACTGCCTAGTGCGCCACGGTTGGGTCGAGATAGGCGTGGCGCACATGCCAGTGCGCCACGGAAAGTTGTCCAGGTGCGCCACGCGTATGAAATAATAACCGTGGCGCACTACGTGATGTGTGCCACGGATAAAAATTTCAAAATTAAAAAAGCGGCAGATCTGGATCTCGCCGTCAGTGCCGTCGCTCGTCGATGCAGGTCGTCGTCGTCGCCTCGTCGTCAGAACTGCAAGGAGGAGGAGGAGAAGAAGAGGAGGAAGAGGAGGAGGAGAAGAAGAAGAAGGAGCCCGCCATCGTCGTCGTCACTGGAAGGAGGAGGCCGCCGTCACCATCTTCACTTCAAGGAGGAGGAAGGAAGAGGAGGAGAAGGAGAAGTATAAGGAGAAAGGGAAGGAGGAGGAGGAGGAGGAAACTGAGAAGGAGAAGGAGAAGGAGGAGGAGAAGAAGGAGGAAAGGAGAAGGGAGGAAAAGGAAAAGGGAGGAAAAGGAAAAGGAGAGAAGGGGAGGGAAAAGAAAAGGGGTAGGTGGGCGGGGTGGGGATTCAAATTTTGAATCCTGCCCAACTTACTCGTAGCGCACTAGGTGGTGGTGCGCTACGGGTAAGTTGCCCTCTATTTATTTTTCTATAGGAAAAAACGGTCTTTTGACCGTAAATTTTGAAAATCTAAAAAATCTCTAAACGACCAAAGGTCATTGCGAGCGGATGCGAAATCTCGTTCTTGTCATTTTGGTATATTATACGATTTTTTTCGATATCGTATGCAAATGTTACGGCCATTTTACCGTGGCATGACTTTTTTGCAGATAAAGTCGAAATTATTGTTTTTTAGTTTTACTACAAAATATACCACATTACCTACCTCAATATGAAAGGATTATATTTTTGGAAGTGTTTATCATTTTCTTTTATTTTTTTCAAAACCTAAAAAGGCGCTCCTCGGGGGGGGGGGGGTGTGGAGTTGGTGCAGGCCACTTAGCCGTAGGGCACTAGGGCAGAGTGCCCTACGGCTAAGTTGACCCAGCTGTTGCAGCACACATGCCCGTAGCGCACTAGGTCAAGGTGCGCTACGGCTAAGTGACACATCCGTAGCGCACCTTGACCTAGTGCGCTACGGGTATGTGTATTGTGGCCACCTGTGCCCTGGCCCACACTTAGCCGTGGCGCACCATCCCCATGTGCGCCACACTTATGGCAGTTAGCCGTAGGGCACCTATGGGCAGTGCGCCACACCTATTTTACCCGTGGGGCACCACTAGTAAGTGCGCCATAGAAGTGTGGATTACCTATAGCTGTTTTCCTAGTAGTGATACTGACAACAGATAAACACACTAAGCCACCATAGTACCAACTAGAGGCAATACTATGTAACCCTAGCATTTGATCCAGTATTAGCCTCAGACCAACAACAACACCACATAATCAAAGGATGACCACAAGCACTAAGGTGCAGAGCACACAAATCCTCACTAAACATCATGACCAGACCATGGGAGCATCTTACAAGCACCAAAGATGAACCCTAGTAGCAATACAAGCACAAAACTAAGACTAGCAACTAGATACACACAAAGGGATTCGAGGTAACAAGATGAACTAGAATCCATAGAGGCACAACTCACCCGGGGTCCTCGCTGACGAATTGAAGAGGAAGCAGAGGGGCCGACGAGCTCGTGGCGGCACGGGGAGCACCCAGAGGGCGCTGCAACCCGCACCAGCCACGACGATGGCCATAGTAGCGCACAACACCACACACCACCATAGGAGGATCAGCAGCGGCGGTGGCAACACCCAACTCCAAACTCTAGGGTTCGGGAACGGAGCTAGCATGGCCACAAGAGAGTTCCAAAGTCAAATCGAGGCGGAGGAGACGAACCATCATAGTCGATAACCTTGCCCTGCACCACGGCAGTGGCCAGGGAGGGCCACGGCGGCGAGCATCGCTCGGCGGCGGCGCCAGCACCCCACGGGGTCGAGGGAGACAGGAGATGAGGACGAGAGAGAGACAGAGGGAGTGGGATGAAAGGGCCAGGACCCCTTCGGGGAGCCTTTTGGTCATGGCCACTTGGGCCAAAACGGCATAATAAGCCTAACAAAGCCAGCCCAACAACCTAAAGAAAGTTTTAATAATTAGGAAAAGACCAAAATACCCCTGAACGTAAATTAATTCTAGAAAATAAAATAAAAATCTAAAAATTATAAATAAAATATTTTAGATTCAAAATAATCCAATCTATCTAAATAAATTAACAAATAATTTTTTATGCATATAATTTTTATCCAGAATTTTATAATATATGTATTCCTTATGGAATTTTCTAAAATTAAAGAAAGAAGACAAAAATAAATAAAAATCACTTTTATTATATATTAATATGGTAGTATTTTAGAAAAATACTAAATAAATATTTAATATCATAAAAATAAATTCTTGTATTTAAATGATAATTCTTAAAATAATTATTAAATAAATAAAATAAAATAAAAAATACAATATTCAATAAATATTAAAAATTAAATTTATAAATCCTTTACTACTTAAAGGAATTTTTGAAGCTAAAATAATGGGTAGAGCACACAAAAATAAATAATGCATAAGATTACTTTGCATAATCATTTTGGCTCTTTAAATATTGTCCTTACCGGGCAATAATGATGTTTTGTAGACATAGAAGCTCAAGGTCCAGTGCAAGCATCCGACTTCACTACCTTGCAATCACAAGACAAGTTCATCACTTGGTCATGTCCTTTGAAGAGTCTTTATCAAAGTATTTGCAAATTGTGTGTTATCATCTATACTCCAAAAAAAGATTTTTTTTTTCTTAAATAAATAAATCTTAGGTATCAACCTCAGTGATGATATAATGGAGCAATAGAACTTAGGTTTATATTTGCAACAATGATGATCAATTAGGGAATTAATAACCCATGACATCAGTGATTCTAGCGTCGTATATCACGCGGTAACCATGAGATTTGGAATGGGACAGAGAAGTCAGCTGTGTCTTCTTCCTCTCGCATGTAGCCGGATGTGCAGGTCATGGCTGTTATCACTCATAGCGTGCATATTAATTGGTAATTCATAGAGGATATGCAGCATATGGGTGGGAACCCTCAACGTCCCACGATAGTTCTGGCATCTAACGGTCTGTACAAACCATTGCCGTAATTCAATGTGTGGGCATGGTGTACACCAAGGAGGCATGCGAGGTCATGAAGGGGGCAGTTATTGGCTTGGATCACCTACTGGGCCCCACATCATGGAATTGTGGACGGGAAAGTACGCCCGGTTGTGCAACAAGGAGTTGATCTCTCATGGGTAAAGTAACGCACCTCTGCAGAGTGTAAGAACCGTAACTTGTTACTCCCTGTTCCGGGAAGGAGCTACGAACGCGGCAGGAAAAGAACTCCATGAAAGTTCTGGTCAACCTATGAAGGCTAATGGTCATAGATTTTTATAATAAAATCAATCTTTGAAGAAAGATTTACAAAAAACTGCATAGTGCTAAGGACTTATAGTCCGAGGTGGTAGATAGAGCATCAAACTTCCCACCTTGCATATAATGAACTTGCCGGGTAACGCTGTTACTCACCCTTTCCTTTGATCCCTTTCTTAGACTCTAAAGATCCCGAAGACACACCTATGTATGCAGCTAAATGCCAAGAAGATGTGTTCTACGAGGAGCCTGACCTGTTAGAGGTGTTGAAGGAGTGGATTACGAAATCCGCTATGGAGTAGATGGCAACGAGTCAAACTAGTGCTCTAGTTAGTTGTAACCGACGGAGCCGAGCAACATGAACCCTATAGAATAAGCTGTTGAGCTCAACTCTTAGTTGGAGTTGTTACTTTTTAAATTCCGCTGAAACACTTTATATTTTGGTTTGTAAGTTGAATCTTTTGGAAGTCTTGAACTTCTGGTATTGTAATAATAATAAAGTGTGTATGTTTGTAATATGGACCCGCAATGTTTCTATTTTACCACTCTGAGGGATGTGATATTTACGGAACAGTGTTTTGTGAATGTCATGTCAACGACTATAGTGTACTATACATGCAATAGTATGCTGGGTCACCGAAAAACCTAACCACAACCTTAAACTCTGAGATCCTATACTCCCTTGTGCAATGGTGTCCTAACGGGGGTTCAGGTTTCTGTCACTCGGGCAACCCCATAATTAGTAGCCGAATGCACAATGCATTCTCCTAGGCCCATAAATGGTGAAGTATCATGTAGTCGACGTTCACATGACACCACTAGAAGAATAGCACCACAACTTAAATACTAAACCATTGAATAATATCTCAACACAAATACACTACTAACAACATGACTTCTCCCATGTCCTCAAGAACTAACTACTCACGAGACATCATATGGATCAAGATCAAAGATGATATGGTGATGAATAACAATATGAACATAAACAATAATTCAATGGTTCCACTCACAAGCATCAACTACAATAGTAATCAATACCGGAAAAGTTTCCCCTAAGAACTATGCAAGATTCAACACAATTGTTAGAGCGGGATGGAGTGATGATGATGGTGCTGGTGGAGATGATGGTGTGGATGATGATGATCCCGATGAAGTCTAGCTTGATGATGGTGTTGATGGCGACGATCTCCCCTCTCCGGGAAGGAATTTCCCCGGCAAAAATCTGTCTGCCGGAGAGCTCTTTCTCTCTCGGTGTTTTCCGCCCCGCAGAGGCGGCATAATCTTTCTGTGGTTGCTTCCTGTGTATTAGGGTTTCGAGGAGAAGATATAGGCGAGAGGGAGGAGCCAGAGGTGGGCCAGGTGGGCCACACCCCTGTAGGTGCGGCCTAGGGGTGGCCCGCGCCTGGGGGGGTGTGGCCCCCCTGTGGCCCATCTCCGCCTCCCCTTCTGTCATTCTTCGTCTTCTGGGAAAATAGGTTTTTCTGTAGTTTTTTTGGTATTTTTCTGATCTTCGCGAAATTGCATCAAAACACCGGATTTTCCATCAGAATCCTGACTCCGGCAGTTCATCCTCCAAGAATCATCCATCATGCAAAAACAAATGAAAAGACATAAGGAACACCCCTTAATATGAAATATATCAATGAATAGAGGCAAATTATGATATAGAATGGTGATGCAAATTGGACGTATCAACTCCCCCCAAGCTTAGAACTTCACTTGTCCCCAAGCGAAAACTGAGCTTAGTAAACATGTCCACATGTTATGGAGTGAAGTGTCGATAAAAGAATACGGACAAGAAGCATCACACTTACCGTTACACAACTCATAGAAGAAAGCAACTCACCATTATATAACTTAGCTTGCAACAATTATAGGAGTCACAATAGAGATTCATAAAGATGAATCATAATTGGGATTGGCAAACTTTGTTCTTGGTCAGAGAACAGCTAGAAAACAGTTTCACAAATAAAGCTTTTGCAGAAGTTTCACAACAAGAGTACTCTTTGCTCAAACATAAAAGGTTTTTCACAATGAAGGCTTTCAAAGTAGTACTCAATAGATAAGAGTCTTGTGGAAACAAGGAAGATGAAGAACATGATTTAATAAATCATCATATGAATGCTTGAAACACAACAACTCAAATGCTTGCTGGAGGTAGAGAGGAATAGGTTTACTGACTCAACTTAGAAGTAGAAGAAAGGCCCTTCATAGAGGGAAGCAGGGATTTCAAGTTCATAAAGAGCTTCCAAAATATTATGGTACTTACTAGCTTTGAGCTCTCATTGCCCCTATAAGTTGGAAATCTCATGTCCCTTGAGTACGAGGGTCGCTCCTCATTCTACTAAACTTTAGTTACCGGTAAGTTCTTGTCATTGTAAGTACATGTGTATCATAAAGAACCGCCAACGGGGTACCCCTTGCACATGATACATGAGCTATCCCATAATCAAAATGACAAGGCAAGCAGACAGTGAGCATCTCAGTGATCTTTGTATTTGCTATTTGCATAGGTTTTTATTGAGGATGCTTCACAGATTGCTCACTATGGTTATGCTGCAACTTTCCACCATGAGTAGGCATGGCTTAGGCTCGCGGCCCAAGCGTTTTTCTAACACACATACATAACTCCATGGACTTACAAGATCCCCTTTTATTTCACATCGACGACATCCGCAAAAAAAAGAGCATGATATTAACTAGATAAGTATCCATAAGTGTTGAAAGCGTTCCCTGTGACAGCACGATTCTGCTAATCCCAACGTATAAATGCAAGCATATACAACTTCGATGACACAATGGTTCAAGTTTATTAGGGGCAAGAAAATGAGGTGTGCCATCAAGTTTGTGAGAGCTTTACTAACTAGTTTTCACATAACAAAATATATTTTTTAATTCAAAAGATAGATGAAGCTTGAGAGTTTGCTTGGAATAGACATAATGCTAATAGTTAGATATGGTGGACACAAATGGCACAAGTTTTGGTTCAAAGGGGTTGGATGCATGAGAAGTATGCCTTCTCAAAACAGGTTTTTGGCTAGCAAGAAAAAGAGTTGAAGGAAATAAGCAAACCTACTGTAACATCCCTAAAATCATGTTTCAAACTCATGCATATCATCCATGCTTTCATGATCATATGAATTTCATTTCAAACAAATCACTTCAAAAACAGGAGCATATGAGCTCATTATTTTATGTGATCAGCATTTGAAACAAATGCTACTCTCCAATAAGAGATTGTTGTTCATGAAACCAAACTTTGTTGTCTTATTGCTCTCAGGTTGTATTGCTAGATTGCTAACATTTAAACCAAAGTTTCAAAACAAATATGATTTGAAAACCAATTTCAAAACCTACTCAAACTGCTTTTTTTATTTATTTCCAAGTGACCAAGCCAATTCAAAGTGACCACTTGGTTTTATGCCTAGAAATGTGACTGTTGCACACTACAAAAATCCTGAAAAGATTTGAATTCAAATAGGTTTTGAAATCATTTGAATTTGGTTCCTGAAATTGAAAACAGAAAAAGAAAAGGAATAGAGAAAAGGAAAAGGGCCGGCGCCAGGATTTTGGCCCAACAAGCGAAGCAGCCCGTTAGCCAGCCCACCCGGGTTTCCCCCTCTCCCTCTGTTTCTCACCCCGCGCGCATGTACCCACTCGCTGACGACTGGGCGCTCACTGCCTCGTCACCCTTCGTCCTCAATCAACGCCGACGACCACCTCGCCGCTGCCGTTTCCTCGCACTGATGCCGCACTTAAATTGCATTCATATGGCGAGAGATTTCCGCCCCTGTTCTGGCTATAAGACCACCTCCCCTCGCCGCTCATTTCCCCTCACCTAGCACAGACGCCACGCCACCAGGCTGCCCACAATTCGCCGAACTCTGCCGCGGTCCCGACGAACTTCGGCAGCAAATTCCGGTGAGCTCCCCGCGCCCCTTGACTTCTAACCTTGCCAGTACATTCTCTGCAACCATGCGCATCTCCTAACCCCTCTGGTACATGCTATGATCATTCAGAGCCTCGTCAACATCGACGACAGCACGAGTCCGACGACACCATCAACTCCGGCAAGCTTTCCTGGTTAGTTCTGACCGCACCTTCCCCTCTCCTTGACACTCGCATGATCAGCATCACTCCGCGCATCTGACGCACTGTCTATTTTGCCCTGGCATGATCTGTATCTTTGCCAACGTCAACGAGCAGCCGTACCCGACGCCTTCGCGAACTTCGACGAGGAATCCCTGACGACTCCGAGCGCCCCTTCGCCAACCAAGGACACGTTGAGCTTCTCCTCGTCACTGCGAATCTGGTGAGCATCCTCCCACCTCCCCGGGCGACCTAGTTCACCGGCTCCGCCACTGACAGAGCGCGTCGCCGCCTGTCGTCGCCACTAGCGCCGCCACTGTATGGTCAGGTGCTTAGGATCGTTAGATCTAGATCGTGCGGATACGATAGAACATAGACGAAGGGGTAAGATTGGATCTGAGCCGCGCGATTAAGTTAGATCCAGCGGCTCAGAAGCGTGATCCAACGCGAAACGGTACCGGCCAATCAGATTAAGACGCGTGGCAGCAGTTTAGATTTATTCTATTAGATGTTTGAATTTGTTTTAGCTATAACTTTTGATTCCCACGTTAGAATTTGACAAATTTTATATCATTGGAATCAGGAGAACAAGCCCTTTCTAAATATGCAATGTGTTTAATGTTTTGCTTCTGTTAAAATGGTTTTATTTACAAAAACATGTGTAGGGCTATTTTGAGTATATGAATTGTTTAAGAAATGTTTTAAGGTTTAAATAAATGTTGTTTGGCAAGTTTTTAACTTGTTTATGAACCAGTACTGTACACTTGCTTTGTTGAGTTTTAAAAATCATCACATATCATATTGCATGCATTCATATATTTTTGTTTGTATATGTTTTGTATGTGATTTGTGGCTATGATTCTTTGTGTATATTTTGGTGCCAATAGTGATTGTGATTGTGAGGAGTGTAGCTACTCTCCAAACTACCAAGGCAAGTGGTGCTTCATGATATTTTCATCCTTATATTTTCTACTAAGAATTAGAAATATTTTGCTAGTCTTGCATGTTATTTTTTGCTTATATGCCATGTTGGGAAATCCTAGTAGTTGTAGAATTGCTAGGAAATTTCTAAGTTAAGATGCTTATCTATGCCATGCTTAGCCTAGCTAGTAGCAACCAAGGGTGGTGAAATATACATGCTATGATAAAATATTTCTAAGTCTTTGGACTTGTGTTTTGCCTAATAAAACAACTAAGTAAATGAAACACCTCGGTGGAATGGAAGGAATGGTTTATGTTGAGTGGTTACACAAGGCCCATTTCTATGGTTTACCTTGTGTATCTCACTTGTGGAAAGCCACCCAGGATCAAAGAGATTTTAGAGGCCAAATGTTAAGAAGCTTCTAGTGCAGCCACTTGGCAATATGGGCTCTGCCAGGATCACATAGGTTGCTAGAACTTAGCCATTTGGCCAGTTGGTGGTAGTGGAATGATAGGTTGGAACGCGTCCATTTGGTCTAAGGGAAGGCTTCTGAAAGGTCCTGTCTTGGTGAAAATCAAGGCTTGTGGGGAAAGTGCACCACCTCTGCAGATGGAAGAATCTAAGTACTTAGCCATGTCCGTGGAAAAGGACAACTTGAGCATCAAGACATGGAAGCTATCAAGAATCTCCTCATCCCAATTTCTAAGTAAAAACTTGTGTGTGAACAAGGGTGAAGGATCTCAATGTCTATTGGTGGTTCCTTGGGAAAAGTTTTGCCAAAGAAAAACTTAGTGATTTCAACTAATAGGCAAAACCTATTTTGAGCAAAGCAAGCCAAGCTACACTTAGCCAAATTGCATATAGTATCTAGTCCACCTAAATTATAATAAGGTATCACTTGCCAATACTATTACAATGTATTGACCCACTGTGGCTGTAACTTGTGATGTTGCAGGTTACTCTGATGAGGATTAGGAGTCATGAGTCTACACTCAACATGTTTGCCTGTGGCACATGAAGATGAAGACTTTTATTTATTTACTTATTCAAACTCTTGTACTAGGCCTGTGGCCTTGGAGTTGTAAAGACTATGTTTGTCTCTGGAATGACTGTAATAATGACCTTTGTTTCTGTGTACTTCATCTTAAACTGTGGATGCTAGCAATGATCCAGGGACTAGCATTGCAATCACAGGGATCCTTTTCCTTTATAAAGGAGGGATCTTACAGATGGTATCATAGCACTGTGTTGCCTGTAGGATTATGACCCTAGGATTGGAAACCACTAAGGAAAATTTTTCAACAACTTCTACACTTGTCTATTCTTCTCGTAAACTTTTCTAATCTTCTTTCTCATATCTAATTGTAGATGAACTCCATCAACGAAGCCGTAAGGAAGGGACCACTCATGACAATGACTTTGGAGTGTGAGACAGAATTCCCCAAGGCTCTCAAGGACCTCATGGTTGCAATGGAAATACATGGTGCAGCTGTGTACAAAGGCTTTCCTGTGATGGATGAAGGAGTTGAGTACTGGTGGGTGCAACTTCACTTGTATAAAAACAAGGAACACAACCACAAGGAATCAGGATTCTGCATGTTCACCAATTCAGTGATGCACCCTACATTCTTTGATTCAGCAAGGGATGCAGCTTGGAAGACCATCAAAGAACTTGGTGAAAGAGTCAAGTGCAGAATGTTCAACATCCAAAATAGCTTAAAAGAAGAGAAGAAACATACCCAAGAGTTGGAGACTACCAACCAAACCTTAAGAGGAGGCATTATAGACTTAGTGATGGAGTCATGTGCTCAAGAGAGAGTGATTGCTTCTAGAAATATTGTGTTAGCCAACATATCTAATGAGATAGGATTGTAAGCGTACTTCTTTAGTTGGACCACCACTTATCACCTTATTTTCCAAATGTTGCTTAAAATAAGTTGAACCTTGGTTGTTGTAATGGATCCATGTATGCCATGACTTGTGTGTTTTGATTTCCAAGGATATGTATGTGATGCTTTGCCTTGTGTTTTATCTTAAATTGTGTTGTTCTAACTTTTTCTATCTTATAAATAGATGCCTAATGTTACCATCAGCACTGTTGAGGAGTTCCAGGGAACTCGCTTTGGTCCTCGTATTGTTGAGCTCACTACTTTGCTCAATCTCCCTCTTCCTACCATCATGGTGCTTCCCCTCACCAAGTTTGAGAGGAAAGACCTTTGGGGTTTCAAGGTCAATCAGCCCGGACGCCAGACTGAGCCTACCACGGAGGCTATCATCTTCAAGCTCATGCACGATGACAAGGAGAGAGGCCTTGAGGTAGTCATGCAGGATCTGATAGGACGTTTGCTAGGGAGACACTCTCGACAGGTTAGAGGTACTCACTTCCACGTCTTTGGTAGACGTGATGAGGATGGAGAGGCCATCTACTTCGAGGACACTTCGAGGGAGACATCGGAGCCAATTCGTCTATACCTCCAGGACTTAGAGGCTCTCATTAGGCACGTGGACACTGATAGGACCAACGTCATGCTCAACAATGACGAACTCCAGGTGCATCTTCGCAAGAAGGACAAGCTCTTCGCGGAGCAAGATGAGATAGTCAAGGAGATGGAGGCAAAGTTCGAGAGCCAGGACAGAAAGTTCAAGAGTCAGGAGAAGCGAGTCCAGGATAGGAACAAGAGGATTCGGGACATGACTGAAGAACTGCAGGCCAAGGACTTCGAGCTCGAGCATCATCAGACGGTGATTGAGAGGCTTCGTTCTCAGAAGAGGGCTCTTGTAACATCCCAGATTCTGTGCTTGGATGTTATTAGTGTCATGCATCATCCTTGCATCATTTGCATCCTACATTTTGAAAACATTGCAACTACAAAAGATCCTAACACATAAACCCATTTAAAAACCCTAATTTAATATTCTCTTAAGCACTCTTGTTGTATTAGTTTGTCCCCTCTTAAAAACTTTGTAAAAACAGTAAGTCATGGTCCTATGTTGACCACCTCAATTTTATGAAAATTTTAGAAACAAGTTTCATAAAGTTTTGACCTAGTTTGCAAAAGTTATTGGGGTTTAAAGAAAACAGAAAAAGGAAAATGTTTAAATAAAAAAAAGGGAGAAAACCTACCTAACTGGGCCGCAGCGCAGCCCACCAGCACCCGCCAGGCGCCACAGCCCAGCACCGGCCCGCTCCACCCTCGATCGCTGACGCGGGGGTCCCACCCCGTCGTCTCCCTCCTGGAGTCCGCGGCGAGCACGACTTCCTCCGCCGCTCGGACTCCAAACCGCGCCGGACTCGACCGCCCCCTTCCCCAAGTTTCTGGCCCTTATAAGCCGCCCCCTCTCGTCGTTTCCCCCCCTGAAAACCCTAGCAAACCTCGCCGAACCGCTGCCGCTCTCTCTCGCCGGCGTCGCGCTCGGGAAGGTTCCGATCCGGCGACTCGCGCCACCCCGAGCTTCTCCTTGCTGTCAATCGCCTTTCCCGTGCAACACCGCCTCACCCCCGACCCTTCCTTCCTTCCCTTGTGCAGCACAACGTTGGGGATTTATCGCTGACGTGCAGCCGGAGCCGCGGGAACCAGTGAAGGTGTGCGCCTAGACGAGGACAGGGGAGCCGAATTCGATCACGCAGGCAGGACCGCGAGAAGGAGTAGAGCGCCGTCGTGCTCTCCGCTGCTTCGGGGAACCACCGCAACGTCGCCGACGACCACGTCCGACCGCGCCGCCGCCGTCTCGCCATCGACGCCGCCGGTAAGATCTCGCCACCGCTCCCGTCCGTTGGATCCGAGTTGGACGGTGTAGATTAGGTGGGAGGACGAAGCAGTACAGGCCAATACCGCGCTGCCGCGTGGTAGAGCCGCGCCCGCAGCCGCGTCAGCGCCGCGTCGGTCCAGCTGGACCAGTCAGACGAAGCCACCTGGCTACGTTTTTTAAGTGAGATTCAAATCTGGTTGCAGATTTGGTTTTTAAACTTGCGAAATTCACCAAAAATCGAATATTAGGCCAAATCTAGCTTATAATATACCGTTGGATTTCTAATTTTATGTAGAATCCAAATATGTATTAATATTGCAGGTTCGCAGTAATGTTTTAGGTGTAGTTTTTAATCATTGGATTAGAGAGTTTTAATCTATATAAAGACATTTAAAAATTCCCTTTTGTTTGAATCTTGTTGCAATAATTTTGTTTCCACAATACCTATTGATCCAAATCCTCAAGTTTTGCTTAGGATTATTAGATCTAACTTGGGGCTATAAGGATGGTTTGATCTCCTATAATCCTCGGAATTGTTTTAGTGATTCAAATTAGATCTAAAACCCTTGGAAAATAAATCCTAGTGACACCCTTACACTATCACAACACAAACTTGCTACCTCGATCAATTTAACCAACCTTGCATAAACTACCATGTTGCTTGCATGCATGTTTTCCTTTGTGTATGCTTTGAGCAAGTTGTGATCAAATCTATGTTTGTGATTCGATAGATTGCTCGGAGTGCGCTAAGGGGTGCTATTGTGTAGAGTGCTGCTCGGATCAAGGCAAGTTACACCACTTGTTCATAATTTTGTCCCAGTTTTGATTCTATGCATGTGATCTTCAAAATTTCTGTAGTATGCATGTGTAGGATGATCTAGTAGAATTTTTCCTTAGTATTATTTTGCAAGTGCGATGATTTTGTAGTATGCCATGAGTAGCTCTATACTTAGGATTTCCCATCCTAATAGGTACCCCTGTTTTGCTAAGTATTGCTTGCTATGCTATTTATACAAAGTACCGTTGGGAGGGTTCGAAAGACAAAGAATTTTCTAAGTATAAAGGCTCTCTAGAGCAAACTTTTCTTCTCAAATCCACTTCAAAATAAAAATAAGTTTTCTTCTGGGCGGAATGGTTGTCGGGTCAACGAGTGTGATTTTGGTGGAGGACGGCCGCCCAGGAAACAAAGAAGTCTGCCATGTTTCAGAATTCAGAAGCTTCCAGTGCAACCACAATACATTATGGGCTCTGTCTTGGCCTAGTACTTAGTGGGAAACCTCACCTGGGTACCAACATTTGGAGGTTCTTGGCACGGTTGGATCCGGAAGGTAGAGGGGCTACTAAAGGAAAGCCTCGCCATGGTCTTGTCTGTAAAAGGACTTGATCGTGTATTGTGGGTAAAGTGCACAAACTCTCGAGAGTATTGCAATCTGATCGATCAGCCGTGTTCACGGTAACAGAACAACAATGAGCGTCTGAAGGATGGAGCCTCTGAAGGATCTTCCTCTCTCTTTTCTAAAACAAAGTTTTTGAAACCCCATGGCGTGCGTAATATCGCTAATGGGTGGGCATTTGGGAACTTGGTGTGTAATATCCAAGTGACGCTTGGTGCGTAATATCCAAGTGTTTGGTTGTTTGGACACTTGGTGCATAATATCCTTGTGTGCCACTCGACCTTGTTTTATTTCTAAGCAAATGTTTACAAAGTAGGACAATCCTCTCTTCTTCTCTCTACTTAAGAAAATTAGCTTTGTGCAAACGAACTCTACAGCCTATACCAGCCTTGCATGTAGAGATAGTCTTTCTCTCCTTGGTGTAATTTGCCAATACATTCAAAGTATTGACCCAACTTGTTGGCTGCACGTCTTATGTGCAGAATCCGAAGATTGAAAGGTGCGTAGGGATCGCGGGTCTACACTCGAGAAGCCTGGGCGTTGATGGACTCATGCTGCTTTTATGTTTCCGCTGTTATTTGAGCTAGCACGATGCTAAGCAATCTTTGTAATAAATTCATACTCTGGATTATCCGTGTAATAAAGACTTTGTGTTTTACATGATATTTCATCGACTGTGAGTGCTAGCTATTGATCCAGGGACTAGCATGTTAATCACAGGGACTTAGGATCCTTACCGATCTGAGGTCACTACAGCTCTCAAAGCCAAAGTAGAGACCTTGACCGCCAATGTCGAGGAATACAAGACCGCAATGGAGAATGCAGGTCTTACCTTTGTTGAGGAGGAGGTTGATGCCGAGGAGTAGATTTGACTACTCATTTATCATTTATTTATCATACTTTAATTGTGTCACAATGACCATCCAACATGTGGATGGCTTGTTATTTGTGTGTTTACCTTGCGAACTTGTCGTTTTGTTGTTGAACTATTATTATTGTGATGCATGTTTGGTGATTGTTTATGTGATGTATTGTGCATGAAAGCATCTATGGGTATCTCATTCTTATCTCTATTGAACAAACCACAGATGCCTCCCCGTCGTGCCAATCCCAACCCCAACAACAACAACATCACTCCAGAAATGCAGCAGATGATGACAGCTCAGACTCAACTGATGCAAATGATGACGATGTTCATCCAGAACCAAAACAACAACAATAACAACAACAACAACAACAACAACAACAACAACAACAACAACAACAACAACAACAACAACAAAAACCCACCGGGTTTTGACATGCTCACCAGGTTCTTGAGATTGAGGCCAGCAAAGTTCTTAGGAACAACTGATCCCATGGTGGCCAATGATTGGCTACGCTCTGTGAACAAGGACTTGGTAACTGTGGGCTATACTGATGCAGAAAAGGTCAGATTTGTAGCACATTTGCTGGAAGGACCAGCCGCCACTTGGTGGGATAATTTCCAGATCACCACTCCCATAGAAGATGTGACATGGGCTATCTTTGAGGATGGCTTTCGTACTGCTCATATCTCATCTGGAGTGATGAGTCTGAAAAAGAAAGAGTTCCATAATCTGAAGCAGCGCCACCGCAGCGTGGCTGAATATATTGAGGAGTTCAACAATCTGGCACGTTATGCACCGGATGAAGTTGACACTGATGCTAAGAGAAAGGAAAAGTTCCTTGAAGGCCTGAATGATGAACTGAACTTGTAGCTATCAGTGGCCTATGTTCCTACTTATCAGTCTCACCCCAACGGGATCGATTCACCTTCCACTATATCGGCAACCTTCAAGGTGGAAGCCGACACCTTTCATCCGCAACTTAATCGGAGGCTCCCAAATACAAGCAAGCTGTCAAAGCAACCAAAGACAAGCTTGTAAGAACCAAAACAAGAACTAGGGTTTCCAAGAAAACACTAGATCAAAGGGCCCTCAATTGAATGAGGGGGAAATGAAGATCTCTTTTGGTGAAGTAGTAGATCGGGGCCTCCTCCTTCGATTCCCCAAAGATCAAGGACTTTGGGTGGTGGATTGAGGAGATCTTGAAGATTTGGTGGCTCCAATGGTGGACTTGACTTTAATGTGAATGAGAATCTTGTCCCAAAGTAGGTGGAGGGGCATTTATACCCCTCCAAGAAATCTGGCCGTTGGAGCCTTTAATGCAGCGGTAGTACCGGAAGTTCAAGCGGTACTACCAGAGAACTCCGGTACTACCGGACCTGGTACCGGACGACCATCTTTCAAACTTCATACGCCCAGGCCACAGCGGTACCACACTTGATGCTACCGTAAGGCGGTAGTACCGCAAATGGCAACCGGTACTACCGGACGTGCAGTGGAATCAGCAGCTTGGTCCGAAAAACTCTCTGTCACGCCAGGTAGCAAAGGCAGCCAGAGGCTTTTTGCCAACATACAAAAATTATACTACCACGCCAGGTACTAAAATGCGGTACTACCGTATTTTAGTACCGGGGTGAGCAGTGGCCTTTTATAGGTTGGAAAAAGGCTCTGCTGCGCATGGTACTAAAATGGGTACTACCGCATTTTAGTACCGGAGCAGGCAGTAGATTTTGACAAGTGGTCAAAAATCTACTGTCGCGCTAGTTACTAAAATGCGGTACTACCGCTTTTTAGTACCTAGCCCGGCGGAGGCCTTTTGACATCTAGTCAAAACCTTCGGTCGCATCCGGTACCGCGCTAGGCAGGCAGTTTTTTGACCATTGTAAAACATTTTCAATGCACCTGCGATACACTTGGCAAATAATTAGTCCGATATGTGTGTTGTTATAAAACACCAAAATCACTAGGGATAGGAAATGCTCTTTCAATCTCCCCCTTTTTGGTGTTTGATGACAACACACATTTTGCAGGGAAATCTAGTGATGACAAGATATAGATGGGGCTCCCCCTAGATATGTAGAAACAAGCCCCATACTCTCTAACAAGTTACCTGGGAGTAGAAGTCGCACATAAAGCACATACCTTTGCTAAATAACATGTGATGACCAATATTGATTAGGAATGGGGAAGGTTGTCACATACACCACATGGGATGGATCCAAATGAGAATAGCCATATTACACCACATGGGATGGATCCATACGATAACCACATATTCTCACCATACATAGCACAAATAGTTAGTTCACACATAATAAGTAACACATAATAAGAGGCAATCAAATAAAGTTCACAAGCGAATAAAAATCAATGGAAAGAACGAGCTTGTTACTTTTCCCTCGCAAATCCCGCATTCCTAATGTGCAACTTCTCCCCCTTTGGCATCAAGACGCCAAAAAGCGGCAAGAGCAACACTAACGTCCCGGAGATCACTCGTCATCATCATCAACCCAGTCCTCCCATGCATCATCATGAGGTGGCGGGGCACGGAAGGAGGAGGTGGCATCATCTTCCCAGTGGCTGTGCTTGGAGATCCATTGGTCTTCTGGGGTAATGTTGTTCTTGGAGCCCTTGGAGACGGTCAAGCCTTGAGCCTCCATCATTTCCTTCTGACGATCACATGACTTCTTGGCATAGACATGGGCCTCGTACATGCGTTTCTGATTGTCCACTTGGAAGTATAATATCTTCTTGAGTTTGGCCTCAAACCTCTTGGCCCAAGATGGCTGAGCTGGCTTGCGACGTGAGACCACAAAGGCAGCATCCTGCTACGCATCAGCAGCATCACCGGATTCCTCCACAACAGGGTTCCCATCCTCATCAACAATCTGACCATCGGCATTGCGTGGTTTGAGATGGGTCTTGATCAACAGATTCTTGTGGCGGTGGGTGGCAAGACGAAGAGAAGGCAAGTCACGAGCAATCACAGGGCACTTGCTAATAATGAGATCCATGATGTACAGAGCAAAAGGAGGCACCCTCCTTTGAAAAGTGGCACAGACCATTTCATTCCAAATGACATCCATCACATCCATAGGTAGGCCAGAGTCACGGTGGTGATGGGTGGCGAGCATAATATCCACCATGAAGGCATGTATCACATCAACATTCCCAGCACGAGGGGCGATGGTCTCACGAAAGATGCGATGCAAGATGTCATATGTAGGGAGAAGCCCTTTGATGTCTCTAGGGATGCCACGCCCCCGGATGTACAGTGGTGCAAGAACATCCTTCTTCATGGGACGATCATTGTCGTGGCACCGAAAGCCAATGGGAGTGTCTTTGCCACGGTCTTCGTACCCGATAATAGCCCCGAACTCAGCCAATATTGCTTGCTTTACAACACCCTCGGTCATCCAGGTGAGAGTCCGAGTCTGATTCTTGGCAAAGTGAACGGTTGCATAGAACTGAGCAATGAGCATGGGATCATAGTTGCACCAGAACTCCATAATGGGAAGCAAGCCAATGTTGGTGCAAATGTCAAGGGCTTCACCAAAGTAGTTCAGGTTCTTCGTCACATGATTCATCTCGATCCATTTTTGAGGAACCACAATTTTGTCATCTTTCATGAGGATCTCATGGAACACCCGCTCCTGGAACTCCGTATAGAAGAGGCTACCTTCCCGAGCATGAGAGCGAGAAGCCACATATGGATTGACAACCCGCAGGTCATGAAATTCTGTCTCAGACAAATCAGACAGCAGCTTTGGCCCAGATGGCCCGGAACTGTAGCTCTTGCAAGGACCGGAGGGAGGAGGAGGTGGAGGAGCTTTACCACGACCAGCACTTTGATTGACCCCCCCACCCCGACGACCACGAGTTGTTTGCGGTTTCAGGCATACACTAGGTTGAGGCATGACCTCCTCTTCTGACTCAGTCTCTGATTCTGACTCATAGTCCTTGATCTCATAGTGAGCCTTGGAGCGTTTGCGCGATCCCCGGGAACCCCCTACACCTGTGAAAGAACGAGGGAGATAGAATAGGGGTAAGGGCACAAGAACCTGAGACAAACAGAGGACGGAACTCTTGGTATTTAAAAAAATTTGCTGCTAGTACATGGCGGTAGTACCGGATCTGCACCGGCGGTAGTACCGCGAAGCGGTAGTACCGGAAAAAGATTCCTGGTACTACCGTCCCGCGACCACAGTGCAGATCTGAGACAAAAATCCATGTACGGGCAGTAAATTTGTTGTAAAACAAGAATTCCATCGGACAAAGTGGTAGATCTGGTAAATAGCACACGGTACAACCTCAAGAATACGTGTTTTATCCAAGAATCAAAGTTACCCTAGATTCAATGGAGAAAACAAGTGGGAAGATGAGGAGGGCGGTAGTACCGGTGTCCATGGAGGTGGAGAAGACGGAGGAGCCCGCGGGGAGGCTGGATCCGGTGTGGATCCGGGAAAAGGAGAGAGGGGCGGGGCTCCTGCGGCGTCCTCGTGCTCCTGCGGCGGCGCTGGTGAGGAGTGGAGACGAGGGACTAATGAGGCACTGAGAGGTGCCTCTCCCACGTCTCTAATCTTAACCGATACGCACAAGCGGTAGTACCGGAGCCACGAGCGGTAGTACCGTAAATAACAACCGGTAGTACCACACCTGGGAAGTTTCCAGACAGGACCCTGGAAACAGAACCAGCAGCGGTAGTACCGCTAGCAACTTCTGGTAGTATCGTTTGGCGGTAGTACCGCTTATGAGACCCGGTAGTACCGTAACCATCAGGACAGAGAGCCAAGATACATAAAATGGAAGGTTCTTGTGCAGAGTAGATGAGTTTTGTTGGGGGATAAGAATGGTATGGGTTTAGAGAGTCACACTGATATGGGCCAATGCACTCAAAAATTACTAAAAACATATGGAGAGCCAAATGTGAGTGCACGACCAAAAGAACAAAACCAACTAGAGGATGACAAACATGAGTAAGAACTAATTCAAAAGTGACAAACACGAGTAAGCACATCAACCTCTCGAATGAGAGGGGGCGGTGGCCTAGGCCACCATGTTTCAGTATACTCGGCTTGGCACCACGAAGATATATCTTGGGTCCATTACCGAAACTCGTCATTAAGCTCACATGTCACAAAATGATATTAAGAGGAATGATTTTGTTTACTTTACGCATAATGGGGGAGGGATGGTCCAATCAATTAGGACCGCACTCCCCCTATGTCCATGCCTACATCTAAACCAAATATGGGTCGAGTATTAGGTGAGAATGCAATATACTCAAGTCAAGCTCCTTGAATCTACGATATTTAGTTCATTCCTCAAGTAGCAAAATCTTGCTTCATCAAGTGGCTTCGTGAAGATATCGGCAAGTTGATCTTTGGTTGATACATAGGATAGATCAATATCACCTCGAGCAACATGATCTCTAATGAAGTGATGGCGAATCTCAATATGCTTTGTCCTTGTGTGATCCACCAGGTTGTATGCAATCTTGATGGCACTTTCATTGTCACATAAAAGAGGCACTTTGTCACAATGGACACGGTATTCCTTTAAAGTTTCCTCATCCATAGCAATTGAGTGCAAGCACTAGCGGCAGCGACATACTCGGCTTCGGCGGTAGAGAGAGATATGCAATTTGCTTCTTAGAAGACCAACATACCAAGGACCTACCAAGAAATTGGCAAGACCCAGATGTTGATTTTCTATCATCCTTATCACCCGCCCAATCCGAATCCGTGTATCCACAAAGGGAAAAAGTTGATCCTCGAGGATACCAAAGACCATAGAATGGGGTATGAACTAAATATCGAAAGATTCTCTTAACCGCCATCAAATGGCTTTCTTTAGGAGCCGCTTGATATCTTGCACACACAACTACACTCAACACAATATCGGGTCTAGATGCACAAAGGTAAAGCAAAGAACCAATCATGGACCGGTATACCTTTTGATCCACATCTTTACCATTTGGATTTTGTTCGAGATGAGTCTTTGTAGCCATGGGAGTAGGAGCTCCATTTAAATCTTGCATTTTGAATCTCTTGAGCATATCTTGAGTATACTTGGCTTGATTGAAGAATGTCCCTCCTCTAACTTGCTTGATCTCAAAGCCAAGAAATACTCTCAACTCCCCCATCAAAGACATCCGGAACCTACTAGTCATAAGCTTTGAGAATTCTTCATTAAAAGCTTTGTTAGATGAGCCAAAGATAATATCATCAACATATATTTGGCATACAAAAATATCCCCATTGACTCTCTTAGTAAAAAGAGTGGGATCGATTTTCCCAACCTCAAAGCCACGGTCAAACAATAACTCTTTAAGGTTCTCATACCACGTGCGTGGGGCTTGTTTGAGCCCATAGAGCGCCTTATCAAGTTTGTAGACATGGTTTGGGAAGTTGGGGTCCTCAAATCCCGGGGGTTGCTTAACATATACCAATTCATTTAGTGGACCATAAAGAAATGCACTTTCTACATCCATTTGTTGCAACTTGAAGTTATGATGTGCCGCATAAGCAAGAAGGATACGAATGGACTCAAGATGAGCCACGGGTGCATATGTCTCTCCATACTCAATGCCTTCAATTTGAGAGAACCCTTGTGCAACCAATTTAGCCTTGTTTCTTACTATGATTCCATGCTCATCTTGCTTGTTCTTGAATATCCACTTAGTTCCAATAACATTGCGGCAATCCTTTGGCTTCTCTACTAACTTACACACTTTGTTTCTCTCAAAGTTGTTGAGTTCTTTGTGCATAGCTTCTAACCAATCCGAATCTTCAAGAGCTTCCCACAATTTCTTAGGTTCAATCATGGATATGTGTGCTTGATGTTCACTGAACCTCTTCAATTGTGCTCTTGTGGAAATACCTTTCCTTAGATCACCAACTACATTTTGTAGAGAGTGGTCTCTTAATTCCAACATTCTTTCCTTTCTAGCTTCGCGACGAGCGTGGATCTCCGTGTTATTTCTTGGGGGACCCTCTTCATCATTTTGATCCTCGTCTTGACCATCATCTTGACCTTGATCATCATTGGAATCATCCTCTACATTGGGAGGCAAATATTGACCTTGGTCTTTATCAAGTGCTCTTCTAGCGTCAATTTGAGCTTGTCTCAAAGCAGTTTGTACGGATATTCCTTGAGAAATTGACTTGGCACCACTTGACAACCCGTCGAATGGACCAAGCTCCCCTTGACTAGAGTTGTCACTTTGATCACCATGTTGAGGGTCCACATCTTGTCTTTGGCTTGAGTCAATGTCCTCTACGGTGGATGGAGCATGTTAAGGTTGTGAAGATGAGGGTTCCACTTTAGTGGAGCATAGTTCTTCTCGATCCGCCATAAGGGGTTCCTCAACGGGGCGGATATATCCCACACCCATTCTTCCTATGGCATCCTGAGGAATTTCATCATCTACATCACAAGCATCAACACGCCCCCCTTGGGGACCATCATATTCTTCGAAGGTCACACTACAAGATTCTATGACGGCTCCGGAGAGCTTATCATAGATTCTATAGGTGTGAGATTCGAGACCATAGCCAACAAAAATACCCTCTAATGCTTTAGACTCGAATTTGGACAAGCGAACACCTTTTATGAGATAGAAACACTCACAACCGAACACCCGGAAGTAAGATACGTTGGGCTTGTTACCGGTAAGAATATGGAGTCTTGTTGATTTCTTTGCGGAGGTAGAGCCGGTTGGAAGCATGGCAAGCGGTGGAGATGGCTTCGGCCCAAAAGTTGTATGGAGATTTAAACTCCGCCAACATGGTCCTAGCCATCTCAATAAGAGTCTGGTTCTTCCTTTTGGCCACACCATTTTGTTGAGGGGTGTATGCAGCGGAATATTGATGTTTAATCCCCTCATCACTAAGGAAATAATTCAAGGTGTAGTTCTTGAACCCGGTGCCGTTGTCGCTTCTTATAATCAACATGGGAACATTGTATTGCCGTTGAACCAAGTTGATGAAGTCAATAAAAGTCTTTTGAGTCTCACTCTTCAACTTGAAGAAATAAACCCAAGAGTATCTTGAAAAGTCGTCAACAATCACCAAACAATATTTCTTCCCCCCAAGACTTGCATGAGATGGAGGACCAAATAGATCCACATGGAGGAGTTCCAAGATCTTGGTAGACTTGATTTGGTTCTTAGGCTTGTGAGGGGCGTCATGCATCTTCCCAAGAACACATGCCCTGCAAACACGATCTTTGGCAAAGGAAACATTTTATTTTAGTCCAACAATATGCCCCTCCTTATGGAGACTTTGCAAAGTTCTCATATTGACATGGGCTAGTCGGCGATGCCATAGCCAACCCACATCGGCCTTTCCGAATAAGCACATCGGACCTGTAGTGGTTTGCTCTAAAAAGTCCACCACATACAAGTCATGTTCGACATACCCAACGAAAGCGACCTTGAGAGACTTGCTCCACATGAGGACCACAATATCAACATCAATAAAGAAGGCAAAGCCCATCTTACCAAGAGCAAGGACTGAAAGTAAATTGTATCCAAGGGTCTCAACAAGCATGACGTTCATGAGTGTAATGTCGTGAGCAACCACAACCTTGCCGAAACCCATTACCTTAGACTTTGATTTGTCGGCATATGTCACGGTGATTTGATCATCATTTGGCTTTAACTCCTTGACAATAGACGACCTTCCGGTCATATGACTTGTGCAACCACTATCAAGCACCCACTTTGACCCTCCGGAAGCATAAGTCTACAAAAGATCAAGCTAATTTTTAGGTACCCATTTTTCAATGGGTCCTCTTTTGTTAGCAACAAGGGTCTTGGGAACCCAAATAGACCAAGCAATATAACCATCATATGGGCCAACATATTGTGCATACACATTACCATAATAATCACACATTAGAACATAGTGAGGATTAGCACTACCCGCAAAGTCATCATGAGACATAGTTTTACCACTTGTGGTCTTACTATCCACAATGGCCTTGTTAGTTTCTTGTGTGGACTTAGCCTTCTTCTTCTTGTTGGTCTTATTCTTCTTAGAATTGGAGACAAATCCAATGCCCCCTTTATCACCACTAGGTCTTTGCTTACTCAAAAGATCATCAATGGACTTGTTGCCTTGTGGAAATGTGGCCTTAGCAAGCTCCCCCTTCAACCTAGCATTCTCTTCAAGAATAGTTGTACTACTAGATAGAATGAAGTTACTAGGTGAAGGAATATTGGACAATTGAGTTTGAAGCGTTTCATGGGACTTTGTGAGTGACAAGAGTTCACTCTCCAAGGCCTTGTGGGCCTTGTTAAGCAACCTAAAGTCCTCGGCAAGTTTTTCATGAACCACACCAAACTCAATCTTGTCTTTTTAGCACTTTTGTATTTAGCAATAGCATGATCACGCTCTTTGATGAGTTTGTTAACAATAATGTCATTGGCCTCATCAATCCCTTCAAGTTTTAATTCAAGTGACAACCTAGTTTCTTGTTCTTCTTCTAGAGCATTGTTTAAAGCCTCTAGCTCAGTCATGTGTTCATGTCCAAGTTTACATCTTACATCTAGAAGCTCTTGAGTATGTGAAAGTTGATCTAGGATGTTTCCAAAATGTAACTTAGCATCTCCTTCTAGGTTAGTCATCAACTCATCAAAGGAAATTAATTCCTTTTTAACATCAAGAGACATCTCATCATTAACTTCATCATTATCTAAGGGAGTAGAGAGGGATGATGAGGATACCTCCGTTCCTCTTGCCATAAGGCAAGTGACGTTCTTGGTGGGAGAGTTCTCATTTGGAGAATCGAAGAGTGAGAATGTCAGAGTAGAGGTGGTGGATAGAGCAGCCACACCATGAGAAGTTTCCTCTTCCTCATCTTCATCATCTTCATTGTCGGAGGAGTATTCTTCATGAGTGATCAAGACAATTTCTCCCGACTTCTTGTTGATGGGATTCTTCTTGATGAAAGGTTTCTTGTAAGGTGCCTTGAGAGTCTTCTTCAACACAAGATTACCCCCATGATCTTCTCTCTTCTCATAGGGACAACTTGCTACAAAGTGATAGCGGTCACCACAATTGAAGCAAGTTCTCAATCTCGTTGTATTTTCTCTTTTCCCATTTGGGTTGCTTTTTCTTTGCATTTCCATCTTGGCCTTGGCGGGGTTCTTCCAAAAGTTCTTTGCATAGAAGGCCATATATTGACTATGATCAATCTTGACTTCATCGGGGTGGTCCATGGAGAGCCCTTCATCACTATCATCTTCATCCCCATGATCCACAACTTTTGCCTTCAAAGCAACATTGACAACATTGCTCATACCAAGTGCACGAGCACGGGCATCTTTGGCATTCTTGGCGGCAACCTTGAAAGTGGCCATCTCTTGCATAACTTCATTTGAGGTCATGAGATGGTAGTTGTGTCTTCCATGTAGGTTCTTCAAGTCGGTGGGCTCAAAAGGCATGAGTGCACTCACATATTTCCTTTTT
The DNA here is from genome assembly GCA_916181665.1 of Avena sativa. Classification (NCBI taxonomy): domain Eukaryota; kingdom Viridiplantae; phylum Streptophyta; class Magnoliopsida; order Poales; family Poaceae; genus Avena; species Avena sativa. Next base: position 174,716,435 of record OV702284.1, on the reverse strand, counting down.
ATCCATGCATCATCCACATGTGAGGCACCCACATTTCTAAAAGCGGTGGCGGTGGTCTTGAGCCTTCGGTACATGTCTTCGTGATCTTCACCTTCTTTCATGTAGAAGCCTTCGGCTTCATTGCTTAGAGCATCATATCGGTTCCTCCTCATACTCTCATTTCCAACAAACAACACAGTGAGAGCATCCCAAGCTTCCTTGGCAATGCTAAAATGCTCAATGCGTGGGAAATCCTTTGTTCCCAATCCTTGTTGAATCATATGCAAAGCAGTGACATTGAGTTGACTATTGACAACCTCTCTTCTTGTCAAGTTGTTTGGATCCCCAATAAAGAGTCCATGCTCGATGATGTTCCATAGTTCAATGCAGGAGCTGCGCACATGAGTTCTCATTAGTGATTGCCATTGAGCAAAAGTAGCAGATTCTTCAAGCTTAGGTGGGTCACCTCTATTGTACACATGAGGGTGAGGGACTGGAGGGTCGGGAGAGTACCATGAATCACGGTGCTCACCCTTCCCACCATCATTGTGTGTGGAGGAATTAGCGTTGTCTTGTTTACTCCCCACCATCATACCCTCGGGGGATACCGAAGTATTCCCTTTAGGTACAACGGATGGTAGATCCACTTGAGGAGATGGGGGTGATGAGCCATCTTTGTCTTTAAGAAGTTTCTCAAGCATCTTCTTGACTTCGTTGACCAAGGAAGAGCTCAATCTTGTTTCCAAGTTTCTGAGATCTTCCATGGTCACCGGGGTCGGCTCACTACCACCATCCCCTTCTTGGCTACCCATATTCTCTTAGGCGGTAAAGCCCAAATAAAGAGCCGAGGCTCTGATACCAATTGAAAGGATCGTATGGGCACCTAGAGGGGGGGGTGAATAGGTGCTACTTCAAATTTTCTTCTTTTTCAAATTAAGGTTTGACAATAAGGTAAATTCTCTAGATAATGCAACTAAGGTGAATTTACCTATATGACACTTATGCAAGAGCTATCACAACACAAGGTAAGAATAAGTAAGTAAAGTGCAGTAAAGGATAGAAGTAACCAAAGTGGTGGACGCGGAGACACAAGGATTTGTTTCCCGTAGTTCCTTCCTTTTTGAGGGGAAGTACGTCTACGTTTGGAGAGGGGGTGGTTTGAAACCACCAACGCCACGAAAGGCCTCCCTTGTTCTCCGATGAATCTCACCCCAACGGGATCGATTCACCTTCCACTATATCGGCAACCTTCAAGGTGGAAGCCGGCACCTTTACAAGTTTGGGGCACACATCCGCAACTTAATCGGAGGCTCCCAAATACAAGCAAGCCGTCAAAGCAACCAAAGACAAGCTTGTAAGAACCAAAACAAGAACTAGGGTTTCCAAAAAAACACTAGAGCAAAGGGGCCCTCAATTGAATGAGGGGGAAATGAAGATCTCTTTTGGTGAAGTAGTAGATCGGGGCCTCCTCCTTCGATTCCCCAAAGATCAAGGACTTTGGGTGGTGGATTGAGAAGATCTTGAAGATTTGGTGGCTCCAATGGTGGTCTTGAATTTAATGTGAATGAGCATCTTGTCCCAAGGTAGGTGGAGGGGTATTTATACCCCTCCAAGAAATCTGGCCGTTGGAGCCTTTAATGCAGCGGTAGTACCGGAAGTTCAAGTGGTACTACCGGAGAACTCCGGTACTACTGGACCTGGTACCGGACGACCATCTTTCAAACTTCATACGCCCAGGCCACAGCGGTACCACACTTGATGCTACCATAAGGCGGTAGTACCGCAAATGCCAACCGGTACTACCAGACGTGCAGTGGAATCAGCAGCTTGGTCGGAAAAACTCTCTATCATGCCAATTAGCATAATGCGATACTACCGCATTTTGCTACCTAGGCAGCTAGAGGCTTTTTGCCAACATACAAAAAGTCTACTACCACGCCAGGTACTAAAATGCGGTACTACCGTATTTTAGTACCGGGGTGAGAAGTGGCCTTTTATAGGTTGGAAAAAGGCTCCAGGCAGTAGCTTTTGACAAGTGGTCAAAAAGCTACTGTCGCGCTAGGTACTAAAATGCGGTACTACCGCTTTTTAGTACCTAGCCCGGCAGAGGCTTTTTGACTGCTAGTCAAAACCTTCTGTCGCATCCGGTAGCAAAAAGTGGTTGGTACCGTGCCAGGCAGGTAGTTTTTTGACCATTGTAAAACATTTTCAATGCACCTGCGATACACTTGGCAAATAATTAGTCCGATATGTGTGTTGTTATAAAACACCAAAATCACTAGGGATAGGAAATGCTCTTTCATAGAGCTATGCTTGTAATTGGTTGGTGGCCTGATGGAGTGAGAGGATTTTTTCTCGGATCTCAGCAACCTCCTCCTTGTGCTTGGCGATGAGTTCTGAACTTATCTTATGGATGACATCCACTTCACGTTCCGCCATCTTCTTGTACCTAAAAACTTTTTGTTCCAATGCTTTCGTCCTGTCTTCCAGTCTGCCTTCTCCTTTAGGGCCTTGGACCTCTTTCATCTGCACCTTCCCATCCTTGAGAATCAACTCCTTAGGATGAATGTTCAACTCATACATATACAGGTTGATGACATCCACGGAGGAATCCTCTATGGGTGATCTAGAGGAAGACATTGTAGCTCCAAAACTGAGAATCTGCCTGACAGAAACAGATCGAAACAGAAACACAACGAGAACATGATACACGAACCTCAGGGGATCTGGGGGTTATATATTACGAAGTTTCAATGCATAAGGAATGTACTGTGCGAAAACGAGGTGGAGACGGAGTTCAGGGGGCTCACACCCCCTCCAGGCGCGGCCAGTTGGGGCCCGCTCCTAGGGTGGGTGTGGCCATCCTGGCCTTCGTTTCCTCCTCTGTTTCATCTCGTAACCTTCTGTATGTAATAAAAACATCAAAAATATAAAAAGATAAGGTTTTCATGAACCTTCGTTTTTTACCACTTTTTACCTATTCGAAGACGGACTCTGCAGATTCTAGTGTTTGGTTTCTAATAGATTCTTCCAGAGAAACCATTTGAATAATATCAACATCTTCATTATAAGAATCTCCAGAAATATAATGTTTTAGCCTTTGACCATTCACCACCTGTGTGGTGTTGTCCTTTAAAGAATATATTTTGATAGCCCTTGAACGATACACTTCCTCAATAACAAAAGGTCCTTCCCATTTTGAGAGTAGTTTTCCTGCAAAAAATCTGAGACGAGACCTATACAAAAGAACTTTCTCACCAACATGGAATTCCCTTTTTAGGATTCTCTTATCATGCCATCTTTTTACTTTTTCCTTAAAGAGTATAGCATTTTCATAAGCTTCACTTCTCCACTCATCCAAGGTACTCAAGTCAAGCAATCTTTTCTCACCAGAAAGTTTAAAATCTCTATTCAGTTCTTTCACTGCACAATAAGCTTTGTGTTCTAATTCTAGAGGCAAGTGACAAGCTTTCCCATAAACCATTTTGTAAGGAGACATTCCCATATGATTTTTATAAGCGGTTCTATAAGCCCATAAAGCATCATTCAACTTTTTAGCCCAATTTTTCCTAGATCTATTAAGAGTCTTCTGCAAGATAGTTTTAATTTCCCTATTGGAAAGTTCTACTTGCCCACTGGTTTGGGGGTGATAAGCTGAAGCAATTCTATGGTTAACATCATATTTAGCAAGAGTCTTCCTAAAACCACCATGAATAAAATGAGAACCTCCATCAGTCATGAGATATCTAGGCACACCAAACCTAGGAAAGATAACATCTTTAAGCATTTTTAAAGAGGTCTTACCATCTGCGCTGTTTATAGGTATGGCTTCTACCCACTTTGTAACATAGTCAACAACAACAAGAATATGAGTATACCCTTGTGAAGGAGGAAAAGGACCCATAAAGTCAAATCCCCAACAATCAAAAGGTTCAATAACAATAGAATAATTCATAGGCATTTCATTGCGTCTAGAAGTGTTACCAACCCTTTGACATTCGTCACATGATAAAACAAACTTCCTTGCATCCTTGAAAAGGGTTGGCCAATAAAATCCAGATTGTAAAACTTTTTGTGCAGTTCTATCCCCAGCATGATGTCCTCCATAAGCACTACCATGACATTTTCTCAATATCTCTTATTGTTCATACGCTGGTACACATATTTGCATAATACCATCTACTCCTTCTTTATATAAATGTGGGTCATCCCAAAAGTATTGACTTAGATCATAAAAGAATTTTCTTCTTTGCTGGGTTGTAAAGGTTGGAGGAAAATACTTGGAAACAATAAAGTTAGCATAATCAGCATACCAAGGACTCTCATGCGGGCTTACCCTTATTGTAGCCAATTGTTCATTTGGAAAACTATCATTAACAAGCATAGGATCAAAAGAAATGTTTTCCAAACGAGATAAATTATCAGCAACAAAATTTTCAGCACCTTCCTATCCACAATATGTAGATCAAACTCTTGTAAAAGCAACATCCATCTAATAAGCCTAGGCTTAGCGTCTTTCTTTGTCATAAGGTACTTAATAGAAGCATGATCAGTATCAATAGTAACCTTTGAATCTACAATATAGGGTCTAAACTTATCACTGGCAAAGATTACAGCTAAGAACTCATTTTCAGTAGTAGCATAATTCTTTTGAGCAGCATCTAGATTCTTGTTAGCATAATGAATAACATTCAACTTTTTATCATCACGTTTCCCAATAATAGCACCCACAGCAAAATCACTAGCATCACACATAATTTCAAAAGGTAAACTCCAATCAGGTGGTTGAACAATAGGAGCAGTAGTCAAAGCTTTCTTCAAAGTTTTAAAAGCTTCCTTACAATCATCATAAAAAACAAAGGTACATATTTTTGAAGAAGATTGGTAAAGGGCTTTGAAATTTTGGAGAAATCTTTAATAAACCTCCTATAGAAACCAGCATGACCAAGGATACTGTAAATACCTTTTATATCCCTAGGGCAAGGCATCTTCTCAATTGCTTCAATTTTGGTTCTGTCAACTTCAATACCTCTTTTAGAAATTTTGTGTCCAAGAACAATCCCTTCATTAACCATGAAATTTCATTTCTCCCAATTAAGAACAAGGTTCACATCTCTGCAAAACTTTATCAAGGTTGTGCAAACAATTATCAAAAGAAGTTCCATAGACAGAGAAATCGTCCATGAAAACCTCCACAATTTCTTCACAAAAACCATGAAAGATAGCAGACATACATCTCTGAAAGGTAGCAGGAGCATTACATAAACCAAAAGGCATACGCCTATAAGCATAAGTTCCATAGGGACAAGTAAAGGTGGTTTTCTCTTGGTCTTGTGCTTTCACCGCAATTTGAGAGAACCCAGAATAACCATCAAGAAAACAAAAGTGGGTCTTTTTAGACAACCTTTCTAGCATTTGATCAATAAAGGGCAAAGGATAATGATATTTCTTAGTAACTTTATTAACCTTTCTAAAATCAATGCACATCCTATACCCAACCACTACTCTTTGGGGTATAAGCTCATTATTTTCATTAGGCACAACAGTGATTCCCCCTTTCTTTGGGACACAATGAACATGGCTAACCCATTGACTATCAGCAATAGGGTAAATAATACCAGCATCAAGGAGTTTTAATACCTCATTTCTTACCACATCCTTCATCTTAGGATTTATACAACGTTGGTGCTCAATAACTAGTTTTGCATCAGGTTCTATATTAATAGCATGCTGACATATAGTAGGAGAAATCCCTTTTAAATCATCAAGAGTATACCCCATAGCTCCTCGGTGTTTCTTCAATATTTCCAATAACCTTTCCTGAAAGTTTAGAACTAATAATAACAGGATATATTTTCTTATCATCTAGATAAGCATATTTAAGATCATCAGGTAGAGGTTTTAATTCGAAAACGGGGACCCCTTTAGGTGGTAGTGTGGTAACCAAATCTTCCGCAGGCAGATTATGCTTAAGTAACTCAGGTTGACGAAGGAAAACCTCGTCAATCTCATTTATTTCCTTCATGAAGACCTTGCTTTCATGATCTTCCATAAACTGCTGCAGGGCATTGTTAGGAGCAAGAGAAATAGCAGAAAGTTGTTCAACCCTGAAATCCTCATTAGGCAATTCATTTTCATAAGGAGTTTTAGCAAATTTGGAAAAATTAAACTCATAAGACTCTCCATCAAACTTAGTTAAAACTTTCTCCTTCTTACAATCTATAATAGCTCCACAAGTGTTAAAGAAAGGTCTACCAAAAATGATAGGGCAGGTTTTACTAGCTTTAGAACCAAGTAGTAAAAAATCAGCAGGATATTTAATCTTACCACAAAGAACCTCCACATCTCTTACAATGCCAATGGGATAGACTGTCTCTCTATTAGCAAGGTGAATAACCACATAAATATCCTCAAGCTCACAAGGACCAATTTCATGCATAATTTCCCTGTAAAGCTCATAAGGAATAGCACTAGAACTAGCACCAATATCACATAAACCATAATAGCAATGATCACCAATTCTCACCAAAAGCACAGGGACACTATATTTTCTAGCTTTACTAGGATGAGAGATAATATTATAAGCGTCTTCATAGAAGACAATGTGCTCATCCTCTATATTTTTAGTGACAAGATCTTCCACAATATCTACCATAGGTTCAATATTTATTTGCTCATCAGGTTCCACGGTTTTCTTTGCACTTTTGCTAACCACATTAGCTATGATAGGATGTTCCTTTACCTTAACAGGAAAAGGGATTTTCTCAACATAAGGTTCAGGAAAAATAGGATCAACAATACAAACTTCAATGCTAGCAGGAACATGGGTAACAATATCTTTATAAGGAGCATGGTACTTGTCCCACTCCTTTTTGGGAATTTCAATATAATAGGCAAAGGCCTTAAAACACTTTGCAAGAACTTGAGAATCAAGACCATACTCAGTACTAATATCACAGAAGTCATTAGTTCCCATAAAGGATTTAATGCATTCATAATCATAGTTTATACCTGACTTTCTTCCTTTGTCATTCTCCCATGCTTCAGTGTTCTCTTGAATACGGTCTAGGAGATCCCATTTAGCTTCTTCCTTCATACGTGTAAATGATCCAACACAAGAAGCATCTAGTAAATCTTTATCATGAAGAGAAAGCCTTGCATAAAAGTTATTGATAATAATATTGTTAGAGAGTTCATGAATAGGACATTTAAGCATTAGCAACTTCAATCTCCCCCCCAAGATTGAGCTGTACTCTCTCCATCACGTGGCCAAAAGTTATATATTAGATTCCTATCCTTATGAATCTCACTGGGAGGATAGAATTTAGAGTACAAGAGAGGCACTATTTCCTCCCATTCCATAGATTGTCTATTCTTTAGCAGCTTATACCATTCTTCAGCTCTTCCTTTCAATGATATAGAGAGTAACTTCTTCTTCACCTGTTCAGCTGTGATACCTGCACACTTAAACAACCCGCATAATTCATGGATAAAAAGCAAGTGATCACTAGTGTGGACAGTTCCATCCCCTAAATAATAATTATCCATAACATGATCAACAATACTTGTAGGTATCTTAAAAAGATCTATATCAACATGTGGTGGTTCATCTACTACCCTAACAGTGGTAGTAGTTTTCCCAAACAGAAAACCAAGTGGGTTATCCATATTGAAACCAAAGTAACAAATAGAAATAAAAAATAATACTCACACTAGAAGTTTCCTTTACCAGTTCCACTCTTCAATAGCGCTTCACTCCCTGGCAATGGCGCTAGAAAATAGTCTTGATGACCCACAAGTATAGAGGGTGTATCGTAGTACTTTCGATAAATAGGAGTATCGATCCCAACGAGGAGCGGAAGGTGTTGACTTGTGGTATGGAGCAGGAAATCTCTGTAAATACTTAGGAAACAATTTTTTAGGGGTTTTCTGATAAAGCAAAGAAATAAAGTGCAAGTAATAAAGACAGCAAACAATTGCAGCAAGTGGCCCAATCCTTTCTTAGCAAAGGACAATCCGGTGGAAATACTTATGAGGACCAAACGTTCTCGAGGACACATGGGAATTCTGTCAAGTGCTTTCGCTTCAAATAGCTGAGTACCCTTCTTTGATTTTGTAAGTGTTGTGTGGGTGAACCTGTGCTAATGTACCGACCTTACTTGGACTAATACATACTTGTGATTAAACCCCTTGCAAGCATCCGCAACTACAAGAAAGCAATTAATGTATAAGCCTAACCATGGCCTTAAACTCTGAGATCCTACACTCCCTTGTGCAATGGTGTCCTAACAGGGGTTCAAGTTTCTGTCACTCCGGCAACCCCACAATTAGTAGCCAAATACACAATGCATTCCCCTAGGCCCATAAATGGTGAAGTATCATGTAGTCGACATTCACATGACACCACTAGAAGAATAACACCACAACTTAAATACTAAACCATTGGATAATATCTTAAGACAAATCCACTACTAACAACATGACTTCTCCCATGTCCTCAAGAACTAAACGAATTACTCACGAGACAACATATGGATCAAGATCAAAGATGATATGGTGATGAATAACAATCTAAACATAAACAATAATTTGATGGTTCCACTCACAAGCATCAACTACAATAGTAATCAATATCGGGAAAGTTTCCCCTAAGAACTATGCAAGATTCAACACAATTGTTACAGCGGGATGGAGTGATGATGATGGTGCTGGTGGATATGATGGTATGGATGATGATGATGATCCCGATGAAGTCTAGTTTGATGATGGTGTTGATGGCGACGATATCCTCTCTCCGGGAAGGAATTTCCCTGGCAGAAATTTGTCTGCCGGAGAGCTCTTTCTCTCTCGATGTTTTCCGTCCCGCAGAGGCGGCAGAATCTTTCTGTGGTTGCTCCCCGTGTATTAGGGTTTCAAGGAGAAGATATAGGCGAGAGGGCGGAGCTAGAGGTGGGCCAGGTGGGCCACACCCCCTATAGGCGCGGCCTAGGGGTGGCCCACGCCTGGGGGGTGGAGGGTGTGGGCCACCTGTGGCCCATCTCCGCCTCCCCTTCTGGCATTCTTCGTCTTCTGGGAAAATAGGATTTTCCGTAGTTTTTCTGGTATTTTTCTGATCTTCGCGAAATTGCATCAAAACACCGCTTTTTCCATTAGAATCCTGACTCCGACAGTTCATCCTCCAAGAATCATCCATCATGCAAAAATAGATGAAAAGACATAAGTAACACCTATTAATATGAAATATATCAATGAATAGAGACAAATTATGATATAGAATGGTGATGCAAATTGGACTTATCAGAGGTATAGTATCATCATAGCAAATTTTATCCTCAATAGTAGGTTGACTGAAAATATCATATTCATCATTGTAATCATCATACATTGGAGGTATAGTATCATCATAGCAAATTTTCTCCTCTAAAGCTGGGGGACTAAAAAGATCATTTTAATAAAAAATAGCTTCCCCAAGATTAGACTTTTCCATAGCATTGGCAATAATGGTGTTCAAAGAATTCATACTAATAGCATTGCTACTAGCATGCAAATAAAGTTCCATAGGTTTTTTAATTTTCTCTTCAAACACTTCATGTCCTAACTCAAGATAAATACTATAAATCTCTCTAATTTTTTTGTTTTCCATTAAGCCTAACTAGTGAAAATAAAAATAAGAAACAAAAAGATATAATTACAGAATCTAAAGAAAATAACTTCGAGCACTCACACACCATCAAAATTACTAGAAGATAGCTTAGTAGCCAGAGGATGTGAGTACCTTTTATCTTACCTCCCCGGCAACGGCGCCAGAAAATAGCTTGATGTCTACGCACGCTTCTATTCTTGTAGACGGTGTTGCACCTTCAAGTGCAGAGGTTTGTAGAACAGAAGCAAGTTTCCCTTAAGTGGATCACCTAAGGTTTATCGAACTCAGGGAGGAAGTGGTCAAAGGTATTCCCAACACATCCAATACACTTGTCAGGTGTATAGGTGCACTAGTTCGGCGAAGAGATAGTGAACTACAAATAGTATGGATGATTATAAGTGGTAATTACAATCTGAAATAAATATGGCAGCAAACAAACATGTAACATGTCTAGTTGTAAACGATGTTTCAATGCTTAGAAACAAGGCCTGGGGTTCATACTTTCACTAGTGGACACTCTCATATAAATATCTTCTCTTCATTATGCTACTCTGAACTACTCTCCTGTTGGATAACTCTAATGCACTGTAGGGCTACAAAAACACTCCTTAAAGTTCTCATTCCCTATCTAGGTAACCCCACACAGTCACCTTGAGTTGCTAGATGGTTCCAACAAACACAACAATTTCATAGAGACATCCAACTCAAAATATAACTCATGATAAGTATTTATGTAATCTTTAGCCTAAGTGCCACATGGTGTGCACACTGTCAACTTCACACACGTGGGGATAAACGGAGATTACAATTAAAGAACTTGAGTAGTAGAGTAGATCTACTTGATTACAAAGCTCATGACCATAATAAGATCACGCATAGAGAGATAGATGAACACATAGCTACCGGTAGAGCCCTTAGCCTTGAGGAAGAACTACTCTCTCCTCATCATGGGAATCAGCAACGGCGATGAAGATGGTGGTGGAGATCGATGGAGATGGCTCCGGGGGCAATTCCCCGTCCTTGCAGGGTGCCGGAATAGAGACTTCTGTCCCCCGAATCTCCTCTTCGGTGGCGGCAGCGCTGTGGAACTTTTCATGGATGGAGGCTGATTGGTCTAGGGTTTTTCCCTCGGGGGCTTTTTATAGGCGAAAGGGCGATGTCAGGAGGTGGACCAGGGCCCACACCACTCCCCGGCGCGGCCAGAGGGGGGGGGGGGGGGGGGGGGAAGGGCGCCACCAGGGGGTGTGGCTGCCTCCTGGCCCTCCTCCGACTCTTCTTCGGTCTCCGTGTTGCATCTAGAAAAATAGCGACTTTGGCTTTTGTCCCGTCCAATTCCGAGAATATTTCTTTACTAACTTTTCTGAAACTAAAAACAGCAGAAAACAGGCAACTGACACTGCGGCATCTTGTCAATAGGTTAGTTCCGAATATAAAAATATCTCAAAGTGTAGACAAAACATAAGAAAGTTAATATAAAACAAGCTTGGAGCATAAAAAATTATAGATACATTTACGACGTATCTCATCCTCTGCGACATCTGCCTCGATCCCTCTGCTGCAGGTTATGCGTTGAGTTGGCCGCCTATGGAACGACAACCATCACCATGACGGTTTTGAACTCATTGTTGCAGGTCGTGGTTGCGCACCTATGGTATGCGTCCGGAACCACTCCTCCGGTTAGTAGCGAATCTCATGGGAGGTTAGTAGAGAATCTGAAGAGCGAGAGTGGATGGAGTCGGGCTTGGCCATGATGACAAATTTAGAAGACACGACAACATGTCTCTATAATTAAACTTCCCTGCGGATAGAACATTTTGCAGGCCAAAGCCACCAAATAGATGTATTCAAAGATGATCATCGGGAGAGCATCCTCACGGGCTAATAACTGAATCAATGGAGTAAAATAGCTAGGGGCTTGGTTTGGCAAAGGAGAATGAGGGGATTACCGACCGTGGTGGAAGTAGATGCAGGCGAACCTCCACAGGTCGATGTGATCCCGGCAGCAAGGTCCTCCAGGTTCACTCGACTCGGCAACAACGCTCACCGTCTGTCCTTCTCTCTCCCCCCATGGACACAACAAAAATCCAGTGAGTCGGTGATTCCTTGAAACGATTCCTCACGGCCAATTCCCGTCCAAGACTGGCCTGATTCCTACCAAGAGCGGCCGGGCAATCCTGAGACCCGACGTGGCTCAGGCATTCTTGGGATCGATCTCTATTCGGTGCTTGAACTCCTAATCTTGGAATTCTGACCCGGCTAGCGATCCAGCCTGCCGGGAGGATCAGCTATGGCGTGCTCCCTTGAACCTATTAGGGCTTTGCTTTGCCTTTTTTAGTGCAGGATCCTTACCTTCGTGGGCGTGGGAACCGAGGAGAGATTGCAGGAAGCACCAGCGAAACCCTCAGTAAGAGAAGTTTGTTAGTCAATTAGACTTTCGAGTAGATATGGGCTAAAAATAGACATGTCTTTTTTTTTGCGATGACATTTTTAAAATAATTATATCGATGTGTAATACCACCACTTTGCTTTTACCTTTTATAAGAATAGCCGCACCAGACACGGTAGGATATGGTCAAACGAACGGGCCAAGAAAGTCTCGCCCCATGGGCATCGTCGGCGCCGTTTGTGATTTGACTTCAAATTAGCTGTCACTCAACGTAGAATTTGGACGGCACCGATGTTAGAAACGGCGTCACACACACACACCCATGCCATGCCATGCATCGCATGTCCCTCGTGTTCCTGGCTCCACCCGGCTCTAGATCGTCCGCAAATCGGCTTCGCATCATATATCTCCCACGGAAGGAAAGAGACGAAAGAGATTGCCTAGCACGTGCGTGGTGGGATTGACGAGGAGAACCCTAGACAAAAGCTGGCGGCATCCAGTCGCGCACGCGAAGTCGACCGAGATGCAGTGCGTTGCCCCTTGCAGAGAGCGAGGGGACGCACACCGTCGCCCGTACGTGTCCTCCATCCACCGTTGTATTGTACTCCTACGGCGGCAACACACGCAGCGTCCGGCGGCCGGCGATTCGATGCTTATCGTCGACGTACAGTCTCAGTCGCCGGTACGTAACGTGCTATCCTGGCCAGGCAACCAGCGGCGACTACCAGCAGGGGTTCACCAATTCAGTCTCAGTCTCAGTCACCGAGAGCTTTGTTTGCTCGATCCTGCATCAAATTTGTCCCCCTACGGCGTGAAAGATCGATCTAGAAATGGACATGCAGAAAAATCACTATATCACGGTCAATCACGATCCATCATCCAGTGAAGAAGCAGACGCATGGAAGACATCCTGCGAGTAGATAGATACTGGACGTACTCTACTCTAGCTAATTGTCACCGCTCCGGCACACAACTTGCAGAGAAGCGCCAAGCAAATAAGGACTGGATGACCAAACTGACAAGAGACAGCGCGCTAGATGGACGACCGTGAAGTTCTAGATGTCTGAGGGATGGAGTGCGCTGAATCTAGGAGAAAATCAGCTCGATCGATCGATAGTGTAAAGACGATGGGAACGTGTACGTGATGCATAAAGCTACGTACAACGCCGATTAGGACTACAGAAAATGAGTTCCTATGAAGCTACGTACCTCTTCTTTGGCCGCGTCCACACTGTTAATTAAGAGTGTCGAAACTTTTTTTTTATCTGTGTGAGCAAAGTGAGCACCCACACTGTTAATTAAGAGTGTCGACTTTTTCTTTTACCTGTGTGAGCAAAGTGAGCACCCACACTGTTAATTAAGAGTAACAAGAAACAAACCCACGTGCAAACCCTTGTTGAATCCATTTTTAGTGGAAAATGATGTTACCATAGACGTATGGAGTGACTTCGTTAATCTTAAAGTTTTGTGACTGTAATGTTGAACATGAAAAATAAAAGATTTGCATTTATACAGTATACATCAACGGAAGTACTAATACTAAAATTCGTAATTTCTATAAATATCAAATAACAAATAAATGTGCACCGAGCACTTGATTTTCAGATGATAATTACAGAAAATATATGCACTTACATAATTTTTTGTACTCCCTCCGATCTATAACAAGTGTCGCCAATTTAGCACAAAGTAGTAATAAATTAGCGATATTTATTATGGATCAGAGAGAGTACTTATTTCATTAGAGATATTTTTACCTTGTTACTTGCAAAAATTGACATGTTTTTCAGAAAGAACAATCAGCATATTTCATTCAAAGTATAAGTGCGAACTAGCATGTGGAATGTCCAAAGAAATCACGAAAAGTCATGTTTTTTTTACATTATCGCCACGAGAATTGCTTGTTATGTGGTTCTAATTCACACGACAATTAGAACTGTGTGAATCGGGCAATTGGAGCTATCCCATGAGCTGACGTGGTTTTGTTACGTCGGTGCCCATGATTTCGTTTGATGTCGGTTGCTGTTTTGCCTGTCTAACTTGTCGTCTGGTTGACTAGGTTTCTTACATATGGGTCCCATCACACGCAGTCGTTTTTTTTGGCAATTGTACTGATGAGAGGGTCCTGCCACCTAAACTGTCAACCGTGCGCATCCAGGTTCGAGGATCCGAACCCGCATTATTCTACAGTTTTCCATATTTCTCCGCTCCATCCTCCCGCTCATCCACTGATCTTCTCCCTTCCCCTGCTGCACCGTTCCGTCGTGCACCGTCCCCCGAATCTCCACCGCCCTCCTTCCCTCTCTCCTTCCCGTTGTGACCTTCCCTCATCCCATACAATAAGAAATCCAAAGTATTTTTTTGGTCAGGCGACACCCAGATTTGAACTGGGGATAAAGGATTTGCAGTCCCCTGCATTACCGCTTGGCCATGCCGCCAAATCCGATCAAAAATAGTCCTAGCGTGGTCAGGAGGCCGGAAGCGAGAAGCTGAGCCGGACAATGGTCGCACGACCACGGCGGTGGACGTGTAGCGGATCCGACATAGAGATTGATCCTACATGGCAGGAGAGCACGGAGATGGATCCTGCGAGGCTGGAGAGCACGAGCGAGGGCGACACAAGGCAAGAGGACGCGAGGAACAAATCTCTGCAGCTCTGGAGCCCGGTGAATGTGCCTTTCGTCCTCCCTGAAGGGTAAGAACTGTAATTCCGTCTCTTCTCCTTTCAATCAACGACTCTAGTCCAGTGGTAATAGCGGGGATGTGTGTTCATAACCCGTAGGACATGTGCCGTATCTGGATTCCTACTAAAGATTCGACATGGGTGTCAGACTGAAACCTTGCTCGACGGTAGAATTGCAGTTAGCACGGGTTTTGATTATCGACCGATAGTAGACATGGTAGACCTAACTCTATGTTACTTCTACATGGAATTTTGCAAATTCCTGATTAGCCAAAATAAGGAATTTGTATCTGATGACCCACAAGTATAGGGGATCGTAACAGTCTTCGAGGGTAGTATTACCCAATTTATTGAATCGACACAAAGGGAGCCAAAGAATACTTGCAAGCCTTAACAACTAAGTTGTCAATTCAGCTGCAACTGGAAATAGTTCTTGCTCACAGAAGTTTATCAGTAGCAATAGTTTGGTAGTAGCAACAGCAAAGCAGCAGCAACAAAACAAGAGCAATAGTAACAGTAGGATATGAGCGCGGTAGGCATAGGGATGGATGGACGGACGTTGCATGGACAAGTCTAAACATGTAACTTTAAGATCTAGGGCAATTGCAGATAAATAAGAATAATAGTCCAAGTACTAAACAATCATAGGCATGTGCTCCATATATAGTCATCCGTGCTCGCATTGAGAACTTGCACAACATCTTTTGTCCTGCCAGCCCGTGCCAACAGGGCCTCAAGGGAACTAATGACAATTAAGGTGCTCCTTTTAATAGAGCACCGGAGCAAAGCTATCACATCCCAAGTTTTAGATTTGGATTTGCATAGCATTCATGTCATTGCATCATGACCATCCTTGCAAAATTTCAGCTTGAAAAGGTTTTGGCAAAACAAATCACTAGCATTTGCGTTTTGACACCTACACTTGAATGCCCGGTTTTACCATGCCTCTGTTGAAAACATTATATTTTGGTGTTATGGAAGGCACAGGTGCATAGAGGGTTCCGCCACGAACCCGTAGCACTTTGATTCGCCCAAATCGGAGATCCGTAGCAAAAGTTACGACAATCTGAATTTTTCCAAAATTCTGGACAATTCTGGTAAAAAATTCAGTTAAAGGATTTCGTCAGAGAAAAAGAAAAAAAGGAATAAAAAAAGAGAGAAGGCCAGCCAGCTGGGCCACCGGCCCAGCCGCGCCAGCAGCAGCAGCAGCCCAGCGCGCCGCCCGCGCGGCGGATAGCCGCTGCCGCCCAAGCCAGCCCAGCGCCCTCCAGCCGCTGCCACCTGGGGCCCGCGCGCCAGCGTGGCGTCGCCGCGGCACAGACGCCGAGGCGGACACGGCGCGGAATCGTGCGCCTCTCCGCACACCGCGAGCACCTCCTTAAAGCCCTCGCTCTCCTCTTCCGAAACCCTCCAAAAACCCTCGCCAAGCCGCCCCCAATCCTCGACGATTTCTCGCCGGAGTACGCCACCGCCGCCGCCGCCATTGATAAGGTGAGCACCTCTACGCCCGCGCCGTCGCCCCGTTCCTCGCCTCGCTCTCCCGCGAGCTCGCTGCCACCGCCTACGGCTCACTGCCCCTTCTTCTCTCCCCGCAGGAGCTCGCCGCCACGCCGCCGACGTCGCCGCGTCCGCAGCCGCCCGCTGCCGTCGTCCTCGGCCGCGCCGACCGCCGCCGCCACGCCGACACGCTCCCGACGATGTCCGCCCCTTCACTGCCGCCAAGGATCGCCGACGCCGCCGCACCGACCATCGCCGCCGCTGTCGCGCCCAACTCCGGTGAGCACACCGCCGCCGCCTCCCCTCTGCCCTCCGATCAGTATCCAATGGTCTAGATGGACCATTGACTAGTCCGCTCTGACCGCTGACCGGTCAGCGCGCCACGTCAGCACGGTCAGCCGGTCAAAGTTGACTGAGGTTTTTTTTAATCGATTTATTTGGCAGATTTAGTTGTAATCTTGAAAAATTCATATCTTTTGATCTACTGGGCCAAAAATTGCAAATAAAATATGTGTGGAATCAGTGTATCACGTAGAATATTGCTGTACAGTTGTTTTGTACTTTTACAGCAAGGTTTTGTCTTAGTTAATTAAATGATTTAATGCCCTTTTTAGAGTATTAAATTCATAGAATAAGTTCTATAACTCCAAAAATTGAAAATAAGATGTCCCTGGATTCAGTAGAACAAAAGGAATCTTGTAGTGAATTAAAAAGGTAGACTTATAGTACTGGTTTTGGCAGAACCTGTGCAAAGTATTTCTAGAGTATTTTAATTACCCAGGGCTTTATATAAAACCTTTTTGAGAATTTCCAATTGGTACCGACTCTATTTTAGGTTGCCTACACAGTGGATATTTTTCCAAGATTTTACAAATAGTATATTAGCAGTGGCTAATTATTTTGTTTCTAGCTCTATTGTTGGGTGATTAAAACTGCATGCTTTGTTTTCTATGCACTTAAAATATTTTCCATGCATGCATACAGTAGGTATACTGAATAAGATTATGTGATGCTACTGTAGAATTATTCAACTTGTCATGCATGCATCTTGCAACGTCATTGTTTGTATATGATTGTGGATGGTTTGTTTATATGAATGCAATTGTATCGTGTAGATTGTGACGAGTGCAACACTTGCTCGTGTGTGGATTGTTCATCCGACCTCTACAGCCATGGCAAGTAGATGCTACTTTGTTCATGATGTTGTCCTACTAATTTTAATGCATTATCGTGTATTTTGTAGATGCATGTGTAGGATATTACTATCGCTATACTAAGTACTATTATGTGGTAGGGCTTTCCTGTAGATGAGCCACCGTTGGTATATGTGCTTAGCCATGCTATGATGAACGAGGGCTGGGTTACATCACTGAAGTTGTTTCTAAATGTGTTGGTTTGCGAAAACTAAAAACAACTTAATCAATGAATCTCCTGGGTGTGATGGGATTGATAATTTTTGGTGGTATCATTGCGGAAAGGCACCCAGGTATCGAGAAAAATGATTGGCTTATTTATTTTATAGCTTACGTGTACAACCATGTGCCAATAATGAAATAGGCGGTTGGTCAGACTCAATAGGCTGTGGTAACTCGAACCCACGTATCCAGAGATGTAGAATTTTGGTAGGTTGGACCGGTGCGTGTCGGGTTTGGGGAGCTACTTCCCGAACGGTCATTTCTTGGACTTCTCCCTATCATCACTCAATATGAGAGTGATGGTACGATCTGGGCTGGCCAAGTCACATGGATAAAGTGTACTAACCCCTGCAGGGTGTATAAACTAATCGATTAGCCGTGTCCCCGGTTATGGACATTTGAGTTGCTTGATATTGATTTCATGACATGTTTCTCGCTCATTCTAATTTCCTAATTGCTTTAATATTGATGGGTTAACTTAATTGGGGTCTTTTCAAAGAAAATAAAAAAACTGTTTATGAAAGTAGGACAAAGGTATTTGCAAAAGCAAGCTAGCCACAGCTCCACTTGCCAGATATGCATGTAGATGTTAGCTCTATCGTCTCCTTTAATAGCTCTACTTGCCATACATTCCATGTATTGACCCTTCGGGGCTGCTACATTTCATGTTGCAGGATATTCCGATTCTGAGTAATCGATTTAGGCCACGGTACTTCACTCGGCACTTGTTCACTTGTGGGCAATTTGAAGAATGGAGGATTTACTATATTTATGTTGCTACTTGAATAATTTGAGCTAGCCTTGAGCTAAGCTTTTATTGTAATAATGATACTCTGGATCTTCGTTATTGCTATGTTATTCATCTTATTCTATTGTGGGCCAATGAACCGATCCAGGGATTGGCATGTCACATAGAAGCTACGGTCTTTTTAGAACCGTAGTGTTACAAGATGGTATCAGAGCCCGTGTGTCGACTGTAGGATCGTGACCTAAATTTGGATTAGGAAGCCATAGCATTATTAAAGCTTATATTAACCCTATCTTTCATCCTATGCCTTTCACTCTCGTAAATTCTTACCATATGCTATTCTCACACTTTCCTATTTTAATTGATAGATGGGAGAAGTCAGGACTGAGTATGCGACAATGGAGTCACCAAGGCCCTTTGCAAGACAGTTGGCACAACTTTCGCAGTCATTGGGATTGCCACTGCCCATGTTCAAGGGAAGACGGCTGTACACCTATGGATATGGCGAGGATGCATGGGAGATCACCATCTTCATCTTCAAGGATGTCGCTTTGCCAAACCATGTACATCTGATCTACACCAAGACATACTGCAATTGGGGACTTGGAATAAACTTGGCCCTGCATGAAGCCCTGTCACGCCAGTGCCATCTTGTCTGACACCTGCTACCAGAAAGCTCACCCTATCGTGACTACGGAAGGCGTGATGAGAATGGGAACGCTGTGGTTACCCCGGGCGACATGAACAACATGCCGCCCCGTCGGAGGCACATAGAGGACATGGAAAGGGAGAATGGAGCTCTAGCTGAGAAAGTGATGATGGTAAAGGAGATAGCAGATTTTGCCAGCAATGGTATGGTGGTCCAGGGACAGGAGATAGAGACCTTGCATGAAGCTGTGGATGTTCTGAATAATGCACTGATAGGCCGGGATGCAACCATAGCACAGCTTAATGGGACCGTGCAGGAAAACAATCAAACCATACAACAGCTGCAAGGTACCATCCAGGAAAGGGACGAGACTATTGAAGATATGGCATCCCAGATTGCCGCTCTCCAAGCACAACTGAATCCACCCTATGATGATAATAATGGAGATGATGGAAACAATGATGATGATGATGACAGTGGGAACGATGATGATGAGGACGAGGATGATGATGATGGAGACGATGATGGTGGAGGAGATGAAGCTGTTGTAGCCGCAGCAGAGAATGAAGAAGAAGAGGAGGATCCAAAAGAGGTGGAGTTTGAGATTTCAAGTGATGACTCAGGAGAGGTGTATACTCCGCCGCCATGGTTGGTTCGTGGACAGAAGCGGCAACGCATGAGTGCGAGGACCTACCACAACCTCTTCATGAAGTAGATAAATGCCCACCAATTAGTCTTCGTTAGGTAAAATCATTAGGTTTAGTCTCGATTGATGTAAAACTTAATTACTGTTAGTTTAAGAGTGTGTAGTTGCTCCTATGTGTACTCCAATGTCCCAGGATTATTTGTGCGAATTTTATAGAAGAGTTATGGCAAGTTTTGGTTGATTTGTGAGCTTTTCCTGATGTAGTTTTCTGCTGACACAGCTGTACCACACGATTTTTCATATTGTATTGGTAACTGGGAAAAATCTGAGAAAAAATGGGGTTGGTTCGAGACTCTCTGTAATGTATACACAAAAATCATCAAAAATTCCTAACGAGTTTAAGTCAAGTATAAAAATTCGTGAACACTGCTGGACTATTCTGGCAGATTCCTGTTTTTAATACTTTGTTGACCTGTTGTGTTGATAACTGTTGCCAACTCTTCTAAAAACTATTTCAGTAGACATATACTGCTAGGATAACCTCTGGGATATTGCTGAATCATTTGTTTGCTGATGTGTTGCTTGCTTGAGATTGTCTGTGATTGTTATGTTGTTGTTTGGTCATAATGCATGGGTCGAATCCTGTTTTCGTAATCGATTCTTTCTAAGCTTACCTGTGCTGAACCGCAGATGTGTGGCATCCCGCAAAACCACTACTAGAAAATCGCGTTGTTTTTGTGCATTGCATCATCATGATCACATGCTCATGTCATCATGCCGCATTGCATTTGATCATCGTCATGTCATCTTGCATTTGTTTGCATAAAACTATCTTCGAAAAATCTATTTTGTCTTCTGAGCGCCCCGTCTTGTTTTCAAATTAAAACTCAGGCCTCCGAAATATTTTTGTTGTCTACCAACGTTTTCAAACGCCCCGTTTTAATTAATAAAATATTTAATTATTTTTTTAGGGGGCAGCCGTACCGGGCCGATCCGACCCAGTCGGCCACCCCAGTACAAAACCAGCCTGTCCTAAAACCTTTTTCTACCAATCCTATTCTACCCACCCAACCAGCCACATCACCCCCACCAATCACAGCTCGCCACATCACCTGGCCCTCTCTCCACCCAATCACCAACCTCCACCTCCCCACTCCCTCTCCCCATTCCAGCCGCCACCTCAGCCTGGGCCCCACCGCGCCGACCGTTTCCCGCCCGCGTTAGCGCCTGCACGCGCCCCAACCCCACCTGGCCAGCACCGCACCTGGGCGCGCGCCCCCGTGTGGACCCCACTCACCCTGGTCCGTCCCGTTCCACCGCCACCCACCTCGTTCCTCTCTCTCTCCTCCCTCTCCTCTGCTCGACATCGCCCACCCCGCCTCCGCCACAGGGGCCCCCACCTCCCTCTCTCCTCTCTGGTCCGCCTCTCTCGCGCGAGCCCCGCGCGCCGCCGCCAGGCTCGCCCCGCCGTCGCCGCCCGTGTTCCCCGCCCGGCCACCACCAAGCCTTCCCCTCTGCCTCCCCGCCCTGGCTCTGGTCCCGGACCGCACTCCGCCGCCCTGCGCCTCGTCGGCGTCCTCGCCACCACCTGTGTCCCCCCGGGTCGCCGCGACGCTGCTCCTCCTCCGCCGCCTCGCTCTCCTCCGGTCGATGCCGACCCGCGCTCCGCCGCTAACCTTCCCTCCTCCTCTCCCCGTGACCCCTCACCACCGGCCCGGCCCTTCGTGCCGCCGTCTCCCGCCCCTTCCCGGAGTCCGCCCCGCCTCCGACCGTCCTGCGACCGACGCTCTGTCGGGGAGTAGCGCGGCGCCCCACGCCGCTGCTTGGCCTTTGTTTCCCTGGCCACCGTCCGCCGCCTTGTCTGGGTCACGAGCTCCCCGCGTCGCCCCCTGCAAGGTCGCCCTCCTCCCGTCTGCGAGCCCCTGCTCGTCCTCGCCGACCTCTCCCGGTCGGTCCCTCTCTCACCTTCCTCGCCCCGGGCCTGCTCCTCGCCGCTGCCGGCCTCGCTCTCTGCAACCGCCATGGCCGCGCCTCTCTATTCCTCTCCCTTGCCGACCCAGGCTTGCTGCCGCCAGTTCTCTCCGGAGCGAGCTTGTCGACCCGTGCATCCGTCTCTGCCCCATCGCATGTGCTGCTTCCGCTCAGGGTCCCTGCTACTCTCTTTTCTTCTGCCATGTGGTTCTGCTAGTGCGGTTACAAAAGAGGTACATGTGTGGTGCTATGATGTTGCAACAGTGAAGGCCGTATGTAGATGGATGTGAGGGTATGGTGGTGGACTATGAAGATGGTGATGCCACCCAAATAATATCGAAGGCCGCAAGATATCTAATCCCTTGTCTCGTCAAGATCTTCCGAAGAGGAATCGTCAAGAGTCCGGTGCGACAAGATCTTCGCATTGACCAGACCACCGGCATGAAAGAAGTTCGCCTTTGACAATCGAAGCCGGGGAACCCCATGATCTTCTTCACGGATACGACAAGTACTTCCTCGAGGATGCCAAGTTCTTCACCCCGAACGCCAAATCCGACCCGATCCGTGGAACCGACAAGATCTGCATGACGACAAGATCGACACCGACCAGGGCGAGGCCGATGCGCCCCAACGCCAAACCAAGTACTTCTTCCTAGGACGCCGAACGCCAAGCTCTTCATATTGTATCCGACCTTCGGAGACCGATCCCGTCGAACCCTGAACCCTGAGACCGAACCCCGAACCCTCCGGAACCCCCAAGATCTTCCGAACCCTAATGTGTGAACCTTTTCCCGAGCCCCTATTTTATAAATGCTAAATATAAAACCTGTTGCATAGTAATCATTCATCTCGCATGCATATTTGTGTGGTTTGGGGGCCTTATGCCGATTCACCTAAATTAAATATGGGGCCCATATGCGGGTAAATCTAGTCTAATATTGGTCCCATTTAAATTGGTGTAGCGAACCGGTGCTATCTTTTGCCATGTTAAGACAACATTTAAATCGTGGGGTAGCTAAACAACATGAACCATTTAATTAAATTGTCGGGACCTCGGTTCCGCTTAATATGACCTAATCGCATCGCATCTTTGCCATGTCATACATCATACATGCATCATGCCCGATCTTCTGCCGTAGTATTAAATAGTGCATCCGGTGTTTATTCTAGTGTTTTGCTTCTTCGCGGATAATGCCGTTGAGTTGATGCGAGTGTCGACCCGATCTTCGGATGAACCTTCGGCAATGTTTTCAGGCGAGCATCCCTTCCCCTTCTACCTATTTGGCATTTATAGTATTTATTCCCTCCTGTTGATCTATTGCTATCTGTGTTGCGATGCTCTAGTTTTCGTACCCGTGATATCCCTTGCAGCCTTATATTGCCTCGGACACCTCCTATTACCTGTTGTTTGGTAGATAATTGGACCTGCGCGTCGTAGTTGCTTGCTCAAGTGCTATTGCGTGTCGTCAAGTACCACAGTTGTTGGAGTATTGCCGCATGTTTATTGTTGGAGATGATCAAGACTTTAATTACTGTTTAACAACTAAAAATTGAAGTAGGTAAATGCAGAGGCACAGGTGGGCAATAGATGTTATTTGGTTGTTAACCGTCCACTTGTGTCCCGTAGGACCCCGAGTACTTGATACCTGTTCCTTAAATATTCGCGCTATCCACATCAGGGAGGATTATGGGACCCCCCCCCCTGAGCCAGAGCTTGATTCATTCTTATTTCTTGGGGCCACAAACTAGTTTGAGGTTTTATTTACTAACCTGTACTTATGCCATGCTTTACTGCTTTATTTACGATTGTGCGAGGAGCACCTGTACTGTTTAGGTAAGCGGAGTGTTTTCGCGGTATCGACAAGCCCATTTTTGGGTTCCCAGTCGTTTACAGCCATTGACACAAACCTTGATTCCGTCTCGGAGTCAGCTAACTTCGTTGCGGGTGTACTCAATGGGGTGGCCCCCTGAAATATTTCTGAATCTGGTGATTGCTTTGTCGTGAAGGCCTCGTTGGGTTTTGATTTGGTTTTTCCGAGGTCGATCGAGTGTGTGTTGCTATTTGTGCACCCCTGCAGGGTAAAACTTTCTGAAAGCCGTGTCCGCGGTTATGGACGACTTGGATCACAGTATCTCGATCATAGACAACTGTAACTAAAGTAGTGCTATAAATTTGACTTTATAATGACTAGTAATCAGCTTCACTATAATGGAATGGCTAAATAAAACTGCCAACAATTGCTTGTTTGGGTTGTCGCTTGCGACCATTGTATCTGACTAGTAAGTATTGCAACTACAACGGAATGGCTAAATAAAAGTACCAACAACTGCTGGGTTTTGGGATATCTCATGCTAATTGTATCTGACTAGTAAGTGTTGCAACTACAACGGAATGATTAACTAAAACGGCCCACTGCTTATTATATCAGGATGATTATCTATACCTGACTAGTAATTGCTGCAACGATAACTGAATAAATAAAACTGCCAACGGTGTGAGTTCCTCGGTTGACTTCCTCGTTTGGTTTCGAGGGGGACACACCAGGATGGGTATGTTTGGTGGTAGTATCAGGTTGGTTCCGGATAGGTCTTTCTTACCCCTCTCTGATAGCCGCCAGTTGTATCGAGTCTCTATAGGTTGTTCTAGTGCATGCTGCGCTGCCGCTTCAGTCCACCATACCTATGTAGGCGAGGACCGCCGAATTCTAGTCTCGCCGTGTACTGGCCTCAGTACTTACCGCTCTCTCTTTTTCCTCTGCCCTTTGCCGGCACCCCCTTTTGTTTAAGCAGGTTTTGAGATCGACGTCGTTAGCAGGGTTACCCTTCCGGCTTGGCCTGGGCAGGGTTATGGACGCCATTGGTTATTCTTCAGGGCTCTTAGCCCCATTTGCATCTTGTCCGTAGTCGGACGCTCTATCATTTTCAAGGTGATTTGGATCTTTGTATACTATATCTGTATTCTTGACTTATGGAGTCGTGTTGTATATATATCTGTTCTGTGGGTCCCATCGAGGACTATTGTGTAATGTTATTACTTCGTTTTCCACCCGCACGAAAGTGCCTGGTGGGCACCTTTGAATCGTTTCTATGCGGGTTTGGCGGGAATCGCTGAAACTTGCATAGGGTCGATTCTGAGGGTGTTACAGAGTGGTATCAGAGCTCAGCAGTTGCGATACCCCACAAGTCCAGCCTGTAGGATAACCTAGCTAACGGCCGAAGTAGAGTGTCAAAACTATTTTTGCAAAATCGGTAGGATAGTTCTGATTAGGTTTTATTGTACTCCTTACCCCTCTACTATTCTCCTCTTACTTCTACGCGTTTTGAATCCTCTCTCTTCTCTCTCTTCGAGTCCAGGATTTCTCATGGTTGGGTTCCATCGTACCTTCAGGATTTCGCTTCCTCCTTTGGTAACGGTGTTGCTACATCTGGTCTTCATGCTATCCGAGGAATCCTTCGTCTGGGGGACTTCTCTTTGTTCCTTCTCGTGCCTTCCGGTGTTTGCCGACACGACGACATCATCTACGCCATATCCGATGCAGAGTCTGCATCACTCCTTTGTTTCCGAACCTCGCTTGTCGAGATCTACAATCTGAATTCTGAGAGTTGGTTGCATAATTTCCTATTCATGTGCAGAGTAATGCTTTGGGTGCGCGATGGACTGATCACCATCCGACTACTCTTATCATTCGCTCTTGCACGTTGAATGGTGAATCATTGCAGTTATACTCCTTCCGCGGAAGTTAGAGGTGTCTTTACCCTTTTGAGACCTATAACTTCATCTTTGTTTCTTCGGAGTGTTCACTCGACGATCACGGACGACGACCTCTTGTTAGTGGTGTCGCGAGGATCTACACGAAGCGAGAAGATTCAGATCGCCGACCTTCTTCCCGGTACCATGAGGCGGATCTCGAGGGCGAGATCCATTGTTAGTGGTGTCGAATTGTGGCATCCCGCAAAACCACTACTAGAAAATCGCGTTGTTTTTGTGCATTGCATCATCATGATCGCATGCTCATGTCATCATGCCGCATTGCATTTGATCATCGTCATGTCATCTTGCATTTGTTTGCATAAAACTATCTTCGAAAAATCTATTTTGTCTTCTGAGCGCCCCGTCTTGTTTTCAAATTAAAACTCAGGCCTCCGAAATATTTTTGTTGTCTACCAATGTTTTCAAACGCCCCGTTTTAATTAATAAAATATTTAATTATTTTTTTAGGGGGCAGCCGTACCAGGCCGATCCGACCCAGTCGGCCACCCCAGTACAAAACCAGCCTGTCCTAAAACCTTTTTCTACCAATCCTATTCTACCCACCCAACCAGCCACATCACCCCCACCAATCACAGTCGCCACATCACCTGGCCCTCTCTCCACCCAATCACCAACCTCCACCTCCCCACTCCCTCGCCCCATTCCAGCCGCCACCTCAGCCTGGGCCCCACCCCGCCGACCGTTTCCCGCCCGCGTTAGCGCCTGCACGCGCCCCAACCCCACCTGGCCAGCACCGCACCTGGGCGCGCGCCCCCGCGTGGACCCCACTCACCCTGGTCCGTCCCGTTCCACCGCCACCCACCTCGCTCCTCTCTCTCTCCTCCCTCTCCTCTTCTCGACATCGCCCACCCCGCCGCCGCCACAGGGGCCCCCACCTCCCTCTCTCCTCTCTGGTCCGCCTCTCTCGCGCGAGCCCCGCGCGCCGCCGCCAGGCTCGCCCCGCCGTCGCCGCCCGTGTTCCCCGCCCGGCCGCCACCAAGCCTTCCCCTCTGCCTCCCCGCCCTGGCTCTGGTCCCGGACCGCACTCCGCCGCCCTGCGCCTCGTCGGCGTCCTCGCCACCGCCTGTGTCCCCCCGGGTCGCCGCGACGCTGCTCCTCCTCCGCCGCCTCGCTCTCCTCCGGTCGCTGCCGGCCCGCGCTCCGCCGCTAACCTTCCCTCCTCCTCTCCCCGTGACCCCTCACCACCGGCCCGGCCTTCCGTGCCGCCGTCTCCCGCCCCTTCCCGGAGCTCCGCCCCGCCTCCGACCGTCCTGCGACCGACGCTCTGTCGGGGAGTAGCGCGGCGCCCCCCCCGCCGCCGCTTGGCCTCTGTTTCCCTGGCCACCGCCCGCCGCCTTGTCTGGGTCACGAGCTCCCCGCGTCGCCCCCTGCAAGTTCGCCCTCCTCCCGTCTGCGAGCCCCTGCTCGTCCTCGCCGACCTCTCCCGCTCGGTCCCTCTCTCACCTTCCTCGCCTCGGGCCTGCTCCTCGCCGCTGCCGGCCTCGCTCTCTGCAACCGCCATGGCCGCGCCTCTCTATTCCTCTCCCTTGCCGACCCAGGCTTGCTGCCGCCAGTTCTCTCCGGAGCGAGCTTGTCGACCCGTGCATCCGTCTCTGCCCCATCGCATGTGCTGCTTCCGCTCAGGGTCCCTGCTACTCTCTTTTCTTCTGCCATGTGGTTCTGCTAGTGCGGTTACAAAAGAGGTACATGTGTGGTGCTATGATGTTGCAACAGTGAAGGCCGTATGTAGATGGATGTGAGGGTATGGTGGTGGACTATGAAGATGGTGATGCCACCCAAATAATATCGAAGGCCGCAAGATATCTAATCCCTTGTCTCGTCAAGATCTTCCGAAGAGGAATCGACAAGAGTCCGGTGCGACAAGATCTTCGCATTGACCAGACCACCGGCATGAAAGAAGTTCGCCTTTGACAATCGAAGCCGGGGAACCCCATGATCTTCTTCACGGATACGACAAGTACTTCCTCGAGGATGCCAAGTTCTTCACCCCGAACGCCAAATCTGACCCGATCCGTGGAACCGACAAGATCTGCGTGACGACAAGATCGACACCGACCAGGGCGAGGCCAATGCGCCCCAACGCCAAACCAAGTACTTCTTCCTAGGACGCCGAACGCCAAGCTCTTCATCTTGTATCCGACCTTCGGAGACCGATCCCGTCGAACCCTGAACCCTGAGACCGAACCCCGAACCCTCCAGAACCCCCAAGATCTTCTGAACCCTAATGTGTGAACCTTTTCCCGAGCCCCTATTTTATAAATGCTAAATATAAAACCTGTTGCATAGTAATCATTCATCTCGCATGCATATTTGTGTGGTTTGGGGGCCTTATGCCGATTCACCTAAATTAAATATGGGGCCCATATGCGGGCAAATCTAGTCTAATATTGGTCCCATTTAAATTGGTGTAGCGAACCGGTGCTATCTTTTGCCATGTTAAGACAACATTTAAATCGTGGGGTAGCTAAACAACATGAACCATTTAATTAAATTGTCGGGACCTCGGTTCCGCTTAATATGACCTAATCGCATCGCATCTTTGCCATGTCATACATCATACATGCATCATGCCCGATCTTCTGCCGTAGTATTAAATAGTGCATCCGGTGTTTATTCTAGTGTTTTGCTTCTTCGCGGATAAGGCCATTGAGTTGATGCGAGTGTCGACCCGATCTTCGGATGAACCTTCGGCAATGTTTTCAGGCGAGCATCCCTTCCCCTTCTACCTATTTGGCATTTATAGTATTTATTCCCTCCTGTTGATCTATTGCTATCTGTGTTGCGATGCTCTAGTTTTCGTACCCGTGATATCCCTTGCAGCCTTATATTGCCTCGGACACCTCCTATTACCTGTTGTTTGGTAGATAATTGGACCTGCGCGTTGTAGTTGCTTGCTCAAGTGCTGTTGCGTGTCGTCAAGTACCACAGTTGTTGGAGTATTGCCGCATGTTTATTGTTGGAGATGATCAAGACTTTAATTACTGTTTAACAACTAAAAATTGAAGTAGGTAAATGCAGAGGCACAGGTGGGCAATAGATGTTATTTGGTTGTTAACCGTCCACTTGTGTCCCGTAGGACCCCGAGTACTTGATACCTGTTCCTTGAATATTCGCGCTATCCACATCCGGGAGGATTATGGGACCCCCCCTGATCCAGAGCTTGATTCATTCTTATTTCTTGGGGCCACAAACTAGTTTGAGGTTTTATTTACTAACCTGTACTTATGCCATGCTTTACTGCTTTATTTACGATTGTGCGAGGAGCACCTGTACTGTTTAGGTAAGCGGAGTGTTTTCGCGGTATCGACAAGCCCAGTTTTGGGTTCCCAGTCGTTTATAGCCATTGACGCAAACCTTGAGTCCGTCTCGGAGTCAACTAACTTCGTTGCAGGTGTACTCAATGGGGTGGCCCCCTGAAATATTTCTGAATCCGGTGATTGCTTTGTCATGAAGGCCTCGTTGGGTTTTGATTTGGTTTTTCCGAGGTCGATCGAGTGTGTGTTGCTATTTGTGCACCCCTGCAGGGTAAAATTTTCTGAAAGCCGTGTCCGTAGTTATGGACGACTTGGAGCACAGTATCGCGATCATAGACAACTGTAACTAAAGTAGAGCTATAAATTTGACTTTATAATGACTAGTAATCAGCTTCACTATAATGGAATGGCTAAATAAAACTGCCAACAATTGCTTGTTTGGGTTGTCGCTTGCGACCATTGTATCTGACTAGTAAGTATTGCAACTACAACGGAATGGCTAAATAAAAGTACCAACAACTGCTGGGTTTTGGGATATCTCATGCTAATTGTATCTGACTAGTAAGTGTTGCAACTACAATGGAATGATTAACTAAAACGGCCCACTGCTTATTATATCAGGATGATTATCTATACCTGACTAGTAATTGCTGCAACGATATTTGAATAAATAAAACTGCCAACGGTGTGAGTTCCTCGGTTGACTTCCTCGTTTGGTCTCGAGGGGGACACACCAGGATGGGTATGTTTGGTGGTAGTATCAGGTTGGTTCCGGATAGGTCTTTCTTACCCCTCTCTGATAGCCGCCAGTTGTATAGAGTCTCTATAGGTTGTTCTAGTGCATGCTGCGCTGCCGCTTCAGTCCACCATACCTATGTAGGCGAGGACCGCCGAATTCTAGTCTCGCCGTGTACTGGCCTCAGTACTGACCGCTCTCTCTTTTTCCTTTGCCCTTTGCCGGCACCCCCTTTTGTTTAAGCAGGTTTTGAGATCGACGTCGTTAGCAGGGTTACCCTTCCGGCTTGGCCTGGGCAGGGTTATGGACGCCATTGGTTATTCTTCAGGGCTCTTAGCCCCATTTGCATCTTGTCCGTAGTCGGACGCTCTATCATTTTCAAGGTGATTTGGATCTTTGTATACTATATCTGTATTCTTGACTTATGGAGTCGTGTTGTATATATATCTGTTCTGTGGGTCCCATCGAGGACTGTTGTGTAATGTTATTACTTTGTTTTCCACCCGCACGAAAGTGCCTGGTGGGCACCTTTGAATCGTTTCTATGCGGGTTTAGCGGGAATCGCTGAAACTTGCATAGGGTCGATTCTGAGGGTGTTACAGAGTGGTATCAGAGCTCAGCAGTTGCGATACCCCACAAGTCCAGCCTGTAGGATAACCTAGCTAACGGCCGAAGTAGAGTGTCAAAACTATTTTTGCAAAATCGGTTGGATAGTTCTGATTAGGTCTAATTTTACTCCTTACCCCTCTGCTATTCTCCTCTTACCTCTACGCGTTTTGAATCCGCTCTCTTCTCTCTCTTCGAGTCCAGGATTTCTCGTGGTTGGGTTCCATCGTACCTTCAGGATTTCGCTTCCTCCTTTGGTAACGGTGTTGCTACATCTGGTCTTCATGCTATCCGAGGAATCCTTCGTCTGGGGGACTTCTCTTTGTTCCTTCTCGTGCCTTCCGGTGTTTGCCGACACGACGAAATCATCTACGCCAGATCCGATGCAGAGTCTGCATCACTCCTTTGTTTCCGAACCTCGCTTGTCGAGATCTACAATCTGAATTCTGAGAGTTGGTTGCATAATTTCCTATTCATGTGCAGAGTAATGCTTTGGGTGCGCGATGGACTGATCACCATCCGACTACTCTTATCATTCGCTCTTGCACGTTGAATGGTGAATCATTGCAGTTATACTCCTTCTGCGGAAGTTAGAGGTGGCTTTACCCTTTTGAGACCTATAACTTCATCTTTGTTTCTCCGGAGTGTTCACTCGACGATCACGGACGACGACCTCTTGTTAGTGGTGTCGAGAGGATCTACACGAAGCGAGAAGATTCAGATCGCCGACCTTCTTCCCGGTACCATGAGGCGGATCTCGAGGGCGAGATCCATTGTTAGTGGTGTCGAATTGTGGCATCCCGCAAAACCACTACTAGAAAATCGCGTTGTTTTTGTGCATTGCATCATCATGATCGCATGCTCATGTCATCATGCCGCATTGCATTTGATCATCGTCATGTCATCTTGCATTTGTTTGCATAAAACTATCTTCGAAAAATCTATTTTGTCTTCTGAGCGCCCCGTCTTGTTTTCAAATTAAAACTCAGGCCTCCGAAATATTTTTGTTGTCTACCAACGTTTTCAAACGCCCCGTTTTAATTAATAAAATATTTAATTATTTTTTTAGGGGGCAGCCGTACCGGGCCGATCCGACCCAGTCGGCCACCCCAGTACAAAACCAGCCTGTCCTAAAACCTTTTTCTACCAATCCTATTCTACCCACCCAACCAGCCACATCACCCCCACCAATCACAGCTCGCCACATCACCTGGCCCTCTCTCCACCCAATCACCAACCTCCACCTCCCCACTCCCTCTCCCATTCCAGCCGCCACCTCAGCCTGGGCCCCACCGCGCTGACCGTTTCCCGCCCGCGTTAGCGCCTGCACGCGCCCCAACCCCACCTGGCCAGCACCGCACCTGGGCGCGCGCCCCCGCGTGGACCCCACTCACCCTGGTCCGTCCCGTTCCACTGCCACCCACCTCGCTCCTCTCTCTCTCCTCCCTCTCCTCTGCTCGACATCGCCCACCCCGTCGCCGCCACAGGGGCCCCCACCTCCCTCTCTCCTCTCTGGTCCGCCTCTCTCGCGCGAGCCCCGCGCGCCGCCGCCAGGCTCGCCCCGCCGTCGCCGCCCGTGTTCCCCGCCCGGCCGCCACCAAGCCTTCCCCTCTGCCTCCCCGCCCTGGCTCTGGTCCCGGACCGCACTCCGCCGCCCTGCGCCTTGTCGGCGTCCTAGCCACCGCCTGTGTCCCCCCGGGTCACCGCGACGCTGCTCCTCTTCCGCCGCCTCGCTCTCCTCCGGTCGCTGCCGGCCCGCGCTCTGCCGCTAACCTTCCCTCCTCCTCTCCCCGTGACCCCTCACCACCGGCTCGGCCCTCCGTGCCGCCGTCTCCCGCCCCTTCTTGGAGCTCCGCCCCGCCTCCGACCGTCCTGCGACCGACGCTCTGTCGGGGAGTAGCGCGGCGCCCCCCCCCCCCCCCGCCGCCGCTTGGCCTCTGTTTCCCTGGCCACCGTCCGCCGCATTGTCTGGGTCACGAGCTCCCCGCGTCGCCCCCTGCAAGGTCGCCCTCCTCCCGTCTGCGAGCCCCTGCTCGTCCTCGCCGACCTCTCCCGCTCGGTCCCTCTCTCACCTTCCTCGCCCCGGGCCTGCTCCTCGCCGCTGCCGGCCTCGCTCTCTGCAACCGCCATGGCCGCGCCTCTCTATTCCTCTCCCTTGCCGACCCAGGCTTGCTGCCGCCAGTTCTCTCCGGAGCGAGCTTGTCGACCCGTGCATCCGTCTCTGCCCCATCGCATGTGCTGCTTCCGCTCAGGGTCCCTGCTACTCTCTTTTCTTCTGCCATGTGGTTCTGCTAGTGCGGTTACAAAAGAGGTACATGTGTGGTGCTATGATGTTGCAACAGTGAAGGCCGTATGTAGATGGATGTGAGGGTATGGTGGTGGACTATGAAGATGGTGATGCCACCCAAATAATATCGAAGGCCGCAAGATATCTAATCCCTTATCTCGTCAAGATCTTCCGAAGAGGAATCGACAAGAGTCCGGTGCGACAAGATCTTCGCATTGACCAGACCACCGGCATGAAAGAAGTTCGCCTTTGACAATCGAAGCCGGGGAACCCCATGATCTTCTTCACGGATACGACAAGTACTTCCTCGAGGATGCCAAGTTCTTCACCTCGAACGCCAAATCCGACCCGATCCGTGGAACTGACAAGATCTGCATGACGACAAGATCGACACCGACCAGGGCGAGGCCGATGCGCCCCAACGCCACACCAAGTCCTTCTTCCTAGGACGCCGAACGCCAAGCTCTTCATCTTGTATCCGACCTTCGGAGACCGATCCCGTCGAACCCTGAACCCTGAGACCGAACCCCGAACCCTCCGGAACCCCCAAGATCTTCCGAACCCTAATGTGTGAACCTTTTCCCGAGCCCCTATTTTATAAATGCTAAATATAAAACCTGTTGCATAGTAATCATTCATCTCGCATGCATATTTGTGTGGTTTGGGGGCCTTATGCCGATTCACCTAAATTAAATATGGGGCCCATATGCGGGCAAATCTAGTCTAATATTGGTCCCATTTAAATTGGTGTAGCAAACCGGTGCTATCTTTTGCCATGTTAAGACAACATTTAAATCGTGGGGTAGCTAAACAACATGAACCATTTAATTAAATTGTCGGGACCTCGGTTCCGCTTAATATGACCTAATCGCATCGCATCTTTGCCATGTCATACATCATACATGCATCATGCCCGATCTTCTGCCGTAGTATTAAATAGTGCATCTGGTGTTTATTCTAGTGTTTTGCTTCTTCGCGGATAAGGCCGTTGAGTTGATGCGAGTGTCGACCCGATCTTCGGATGAACCTTCGGCAATGTTTTCAAGCGAGCATCCTTTCCCCTTCTACCTATTTGGCATTTATAGTATTTATTCCCTCCTGTTGATCTATTGCTATCTGTGTTGCGATGCTCTAGTTTTCGTACCCGTGATATCCCTTGCAGCCTTATATTGCCTCGGACACCTCCTATTACCTGTTGTTTGGTAGATAATTGGACCTGCGCATCGTAGTTGCTTGCTCAAGTGCTGTTGCGTGTCGTCAAGTACCACAGTTGTTGGAGTATTGCCGCATGTTTATTGTTGGAGATGATCAAGACTTTAATTACTGTTTAACAACTAAAAATTGAAGTAGGTAAATGCAGAGGCATAGGTGGGCAATAGATGTTATTTGGTTGTTAACCGTCCACTTGTGTCCCGTAGGACCCCGAGTACTTGATACCTGTTCCTTGAATATTCGCGCTATCCACATCCGGGAGGATTATGGGACCCCCCCTGAGCCAGAGCTTGATTCATTCTTATTTCTTGGGGCCACAAACTAGTTTGAGGTTTTATTTACTAACCTGTACTTATGCCATGCTTTACTGCTTTATTTACGATTGTGCGAGGAGCACCTGTACTGTTTAGGTAAGCGGAGTGTTTTCGCGGTATCGACAAGCCCAGTTTTGGGTTCCCAGTCGTTTACATCCATTGACGCAAACCTTGAGTCTGTCTCGGAGTCAGCTAAATTCGTTGCGGGTGTACTCAATGGGGTGGCCCCCTGAAATATTTCTGAATCTTGTGACTGCTTTGTCGTGAAGGCCTCGTTGGGTTTTGATTTGGTTTTTCCGAGGTCGATCGAGTGTGTGTTGCTATTTGTGCACCTCTGCAGGGTAAAACTTTCTGAAAGCCGTGTCCGCGGTTATGGACGACTTGGAGCACAGTATCGCGATCATAGACAACTGTAACTAAAGTAGTGCTATAAATTTGACTTTATAATGACTAGTAATCAGCTTCACTATAATGGAATGGCTAAATAAAACTGCCAACAATTGCTTGTTTGGGTTGTCGCTTGCGACCATTGTATCTGACTAGTAAGTATTGCAACTACAACAGAATGGCTAAATAAAAGTACCAACAACTGCTGGGTTTTGGGATATCTCATGCTAATTTTATCTGACTAGTAAGTGTTGCAACTACAACGGAATGATTAACTAAAACGGCCCACTGCTTATTATATCAGGATGATTATCTATACCTGACTAGTAATTGCTGCAACGATAACTGAATAAATAAAACTGCCAACGGTGTGAGTTCCTCGGTTGACTTCCTCGTTTGGTCTCGAGGGGGACACACCAGGATGGGTATGTTTGGTGGTAGTATCAGGTTGGTTCCAGATAGGTCTTTCTTACCCCTCTCTGATAGCCGCCAGTTGTATCGAGTCTCTATAGGTTGTTCTAGTGCATGCTGCGCTGCCGCTTCAGTCCACCATACCTATGTAGGCGAGGACCGCCAAATTCTAGTCTCGCCGTGTACTGGCCTCAGTACTGACCGCTCTCTCTTTTTCCTTTGCCCTTTGCCGGCACCCCCTTTTGTTTAAGCAGGTTTTGTGATCGACGTCGTTAGCAGGGTTACCCTTCCGGCTTGGCCTGGGCAGGGTTATGGACGCCATTGGTTATTCTTCAGGGCTCTTAGCCCCATTTGCATCTTGTCCGTAGTCGGACGCTCTATCATTTTCAAGGTGATTTGGATCTTTGTATACTATATCTGTATTCTTGACTTATGGAGTCGTGTTGTATATATATCTGTTCTGTGGGTCCCATCGAGGACTGTTGTGTAATGTTATTACTTCGTTTTCCACCCGCACGAAAGTGCCTGGTGGGCACCTTTGAATCGTTTCTATGCGGGTTTGGCGGGAATCGCTGAAACTTGCATAGGGTCGATTCTGAGGGTGTTACAAGATGCCTCCCCGTCGTCAACCTACTGAGTTGTTGCTGCTCATGGCAGCTCAGGCACAGCTGACCCAAGTTATGACCCAGTTCATGGAAGCTCAGAACAACAACAACAACAATGGGAACAACCAGCCTCAGGGAGATGCACTTACTAGGTTCCTGAGGCTAAGGCCAGCGAAGTTCTCTACTGCAACGGAGCCGATGGTTGCTCTCGACTAGTTGCGTTCAGGGAATAAGGATCTGGTAACTGTTGGGTGCACAGATGCTGAGAAGGTGAGATTTGCCGCTCACCTACTGGAGGGACCAGCCGCTTCGTGGTGGGACACTTTTCAGATCACCCACCCACTGGACACTGTGACTTGGGCAATGTTTGAGGAAGGTTTCAGGACCAACCACGTATCTTCAGGAGCTGAGCCTGAAAAGGAAGGAATTTTGCAACTTGCGCCAAATCAACCGCACCGTGGCTAAGTATATTGAGGAGTTCAACAACCTGTCTCGTTATGCACCTGAGGATGTTGACACTGATGCAAAAAGGAGGGAAAGATTCCTGGATGGCCTCAGTGATGAACTTTCAGTGCAGCTGCTGGTGGTTTATTGTCCCGCTTTCCAGGAGCTTATGGACAAGGCCAGGATCTTGGAAGGAAAGCATAAGCAGGTGGAAAACCGCAAGAGAAAGAGCAACAATCACCACTCTGGTTCTCACCACAAGTCTCACACTTCTTATGATGGATACTCCAAGCATGGGGGAAGTGACCATGGGCACCATGGAAGCCATGACCGCCACAACCATGGAGGCGATGGACATCGCCATGATAGCCACAAGAGCAACCGCCACAGCCACAAGGGAGGACACACTCACCATTCTGGAGGACACAGTGGACATGACCGCAACCGTGATCGCAACTTTGTGAAGAAGGACCTGAGTGAGGTGACATGCTTCAAGTGTGGCCAGAAGGGACATTATGCAGACAACTGTCCGGAGAAGAAGGGACTAAAGCCAAGCAACAACCAGAAGGCCACAGTGAACCACATGAATGTGGAGGAGATTCCAGATGAGTTTGAGCTTGTGGTTGGTAAGTTTCCGATCAACACTCACCCTGCACTTATACTTTTTGATACTGGGGCTTCACATTCATTCATATCAAGGGCATTTGTGGATAAGTATAAGTTACCTACGGAGTCTCTAAAAGGGTCTATTAGAGTAAGCTCACCTGGAGGGGATATGATAGCTAGAACAGGATGCCGCGACTTAGCTATGAGGATTGGAGCACACAATTTTATTGCACATCTGGTAGTATTGGAATCACAAGGTTTAGATGTAATACTGGGCATGGATTGGATGTCTATGCATGGGGGACACATAGATTGTGCACAGCGAGCGGTTTCGCTCAAAACCCTGGATGGTAAGAGGATTAGGTTCAAGTCGGTTGTGCGACCGGGAAGGTGTAAGCTGAATTATCTTAAGGGGGTTAGCATGGATACTGTGCCTGTGATTAAGGAATACCCCGACGTGTTTCCAGAAGAGCTGGCAGGGATGCCACCTGACAGGGATGTGGAGTTTCTCATCGATCTGATGCCGGGAACAGGACCTATAGCAAAGAGAACATACAAGATGGATGTGGATGAGCTAAAGAAATTAAAGAAACAACTAAAGGAGAAGTTGGACAAGGGATTTATTCAGCCTAGTTCGTCGTCATGGGGTGCACCTGTTCTGTTTGTGGAGAAAAAGGACAGCAGCAAGAGGTTAGTGGTGGACTATCGCTCGCTGAATGAAGTGAGCATCAAGAACAAATACCCCCTGCCGAACATAAATGATTTGTTTGATCAACTGGAAGGAGAAAAGGTGTTTAGCAAAATTGATCTGCGATCGGGTTATTTCCAATTGAAGATCCGGGAGGAGGACATACCAAAAACTGCTTTCACTACTAGGTATGGTTTATATGAGTATACAGTTATGTCTTTTGGACTAACGAATGCTCCGGCATATTTCATGACCATGATGAACAAGGTATTCATGGAGTACTTGGACAAGTTCGTGGTGGTGTTTATTGATGACATACTGATATATTCCAAGGATGATGCTGAGCATGAGAAACATCTGCGACTGATTATGGATAAGCTGAGGGAACACAAGCTGTATGCCAAGTTCAGTAAGTGTGAATTCTGGCTTAACGCTATTGGTTTTCTTGGACACGTGGTGTCAGGAGAAGGAGTCGCTATTGATCCAAGCAAAGTGACTGCAGTAACTGAGTGGGAAGCAACCAAGAATGTGGGTGATATTCGTAGCTTTTTGGGACTTGCTGGATATTACACGAGGTTCATTGAAAATTTCTCCAAGATTGCTAAGCCGATGATAGAACTTCTGGAGAAGGAGAGGAATTTTGAGTGGACGGATGCGTGTGAAGCCAGCTTTCAGGAACTGAAGCGTCGACTAGTGACCGCACCTGTTCTGTGTTTACCAGATCTTCAGAAGGATTTCCAAGTGTATTGTGATGCTTCTCGACAGGGACTTGGCAGTGTGCTGATGCAAGATGGAGAGTGGTGTCATATGCCTCGCGGCAACTTAAACACCATGAGAGGAATTATCCCACACATGACTTGGAATTAGCATCGGTTGTGCATGCGCTCAAGGTATGGAGGCACTAAACACTGCGATGTGTACACCAACCACAAGAGCCTGAAGTACATATTTACACAAAAGGAACTGAACAAGAGGCAACGGAGATGGTTGGAGCTTATCAAGGATTATGATATGAATCTGCAATACCACCCAGGAGAAGCCAATGTAGTAGCAGATGCTCTGAGCCGGAAGGTCTATGCCAATGGATTGACTGTTGGGGAATTGCCCGAGGATTTGTGCAAGCTATTCAAGGACCTTAGACTGGAGGTAGTGTCATAAGGATATTTGGCAACAATGGAGGTCCAACCAACGCTACAGGACATGATCAGGAAGGCTCAGGTAGGAGACGAGGAGATGGAAGAAATAAAGGAAAAGATGAAGGAGGATTGAGCAAAAGAGTTCCGCGAGGATGAGCAAGGAACCTTGTGGTATGGAGATCGTTTGTGCGTTCCCAATGATCCAGACATAAGGAAGTTGATTCTGCAGGAAGCCCATGACTCGCCGTATTCCATACATCCGGGCAATACGAAGATGTATATGGACCTAAAGGACAGATTTTGGTGGAACAACATGAAGGGAGACATCGCCGAGCATATTGCCTTATGTTATGTATGTAGCCGAGTGAAGGCGGAACACCAGAAGCCAGCAGGACTGCTACAGCCATTGCCCATGCCAGATTGGAAGTGGGATAGAGTGGGAATGGATTTTATCACAGGATTGCCCAGAACCAGGTCGGGATATGACTCTATTTGGGTAGTCGTCGACCATTTGACCAAGGTAGCCCACTTCATACCGGTGAAGACAACTTACACGAGTGCAAAGTTGGCCAAGATTTATATGAACATAATTGTGTGCCTACATGGAGTTCCCAAGAGCATTGTATCAGATAGAGGCACCCAATTTACATCGCACTTTTGGCGCCAGCTGCACGAGTCATTGGGGACTAGGTTGGAGTTTAGCACAGCGTTCCACCCCCAGACTGATGGACAGACTGAGAGGGTAAATCAGATTTTGGAGGATATGCTGAGGGCTTGCGCTTTGGTTCATGGTTCTAGTTGGGATGAGAATTTGCCGTATGTTGAGTTTTCCTACAACAACAGCTATCAAACCAGCATCAAGACATCGCCGTTCGATGTGCTATATGGGAAAAGGTACCGGACACCATTGCTATGGGATGGAGTATGAGAACGTCAGCTATTTGGACCTGATTTGATCAAGGACGCTGAGGAGAAGGTCGCTTTGATTAGGGATAGGCTGAAGGTAGCACAATCAAGGCAGAAGAGCTACGCTGACGCCAAGCGCAAGGAAGTGGTGTATGAGATAGGCGATAGAGCATACCTCAGAGTGTCGCCGCTGCGTGGAATTAAGAGATTTGGAATCAAGGGTAAGCTGGCACCTCGGTTCATTGGACCATATCGGGTCTTAACACGCAAAGGAGAGGTTGCTTATCAGTCGGAGTTGCCAGAGGCTCTGTCCGCCGTCCACAATGTGTTCCACGTGTCCTAGCTGAAGAAGTGCCATCCGGAGATGGTGGATACACCATTGAGAGACACTATGCCACTAGAGGAGGTTCAGCTTGAGAATGACTTGACCTATGAGGAGAAGCCGGTCAAGATACTAGAGACAGCGGAGAGGATTACCCGTACCAAGATGATCAGGTTTTGCAAGGTGCATTGGAGCCACCACACCGAAGAGGAAGCCACATGGGAGCGTGAGAATAACATCCGAGAGGACCACCCACACCTATTTGCTAGCCACGCCGAATCTCGGGGACGAGATTCATCTTAAGGGGGTTAGTCTTGTCACATCACAAGTTTTAGATTTGGATTTGCATAGAATTCATGTCATTGCATCATGATCATCCTTGCAAAATTTCAGCTTGAAAAGGTTTTGGCAAAACAAATCACTTGCATTTGCGTTTTGACACCTACACTTGAATGCCCGGTTTTACCATGCCTCTGTTAAAAACATTATATTTTGGTGTTATGGAAGGCACAGGTGCATAGAGGGTTCCGCCATGAACCCGTAGCACTTTGATTCGCCCAAATCGTAGCTCCGTAGCAAAAGTTACGACAATCTGAATGTTTTCCAAAATTCTGGACAGTTCTGGTAAAAATTCAGTTAAAAGATTTCGTCAGAGAAAAAGAAAAAGAAAAGGAATAAAAAAAGAGAGAAGGCCAGCCAGCTAGGCCGCTGGCCCAGCCGCGCCAGCAGCGGCAGCAGCCCAGCGCGCCGCCCGCGCCGCGGATAGCCGCTGCCGCCCAAGCCAGCCCAGCGCCCTCCAGCCGCTGCCACCTAGGGCCTGCGCACCAGCGTAGCGTCGCCGCGGCACGGACGCCGAGGAGGACACGGCGTGGAATCGTGCACCTCTCCGCGCACCGCGAGCACCTCCTTAAATCCCTCGCTCTCCTC
Organism: Avena sativa; assembly: GCA_916181665.1. Lineage (NCBI taxonomy): Eukaryota > Viridiplantae > Streptophyta > Magnoliopsida > Poales > Poaceae > Avena > Avena sativa. The sequence goes on along the minus strand of OV702284.1, from coordinate 174,676,205 downwards.
TTCCAAAACCCTCCAAAAACCCTCGCCAAGCCGCCCCCAATCCCCGGCGATTTCTCGCCGGAGTACGCCACCGCTGAAGGGAATATGCCCGAGAGGCAATAATAAAGTGGTTATTATCGTATTCCTTATTTATGATAAATGTTTATTTTACATGCTATAATTGTATTAATACGGAAACATTAATACATGTGTGTTTAATAAACAAAAAGGAAGTTCCTAGTTATGCCTCTCTCATAAACTAGCTCGTTGATTAACAAGATGATCAAGGTTTCCTGATCATGGACATTGGATGTTGTTAATAACGGGGTCACAACATTAGTGTAATGATGTGATGAACATTCATCCGAAGTATAGCATTACGATCAAATTCATTGAGTTTATATTGCTATAACAACTTACGAAGTGATCCCGATCCTTAGACCATGAGATCATGTCAATCACTAACACCGGAAGAGTTTCTTGATAACATCAAACGTCACACCGTAACAAGGTGATTATAAAGATGGATTCAGAACTAATAAAGTGTTATGTTGAGGCTCATGGATCGAGAGTGGAATTTGTTCATCCCGATGACGGATAGATATACTCTGGGCCCTCTCGGTGATATCACATTGATTATCTTGCAAGCAAATGATTTGATCACTAGAATGTTATATCACGGGAACGAGAAAAGAGTGCATGTCGGTAACGAGATCAAACTAGGTATGGAGATACCGATGATCGAATCTCGGACATGTAATATATCGTGAAACAAAGGGATTAAGATACTAGTGTAAAAGGTTCCGACGATCACAAGAAAGTCATCGTTGAATGTGTGGGAGTCAGTATGGGTCTCCAGATCCCGCTTCTGATTATTGATCTGAGAGGGGTCTCGATTATGTCCGCATTATTCACGAACCGTAGGGTGACACACTTAAGAGACATCGACATCCAATTGGAGCAAAAGTGTCATGCCGAAAGAATGAACAAGCGCAGGAATTTATTTCACTAGATACTACCGAAACAGGTTTTCGGGTGAAATTGCATAAAGTGGTTATGCATGTGAAATGGAATTCTAGCAAGGGGTTATTTGTGAATGTTTGTCATTAAATTAATTGACAAAATTCTGAATAAAATAAAAGAGTTTTATTTAATGAGAGTTTGCATTAAATTTGGTGGAAATTTAATGGGAATTTGAGTGGACTTTTGAGTGGAGGGAATTTAAAGGACATTTTGTGAGTGGAGTGTCCACCCACTTGAATGAAGGAGGGGAGGGGGCAGCCCCCATGGCCGGCGGCCACCCCCTTGGGTGCCCCCCCTCCTCCTATAAAAGGAGCCCCCTCCTCACTTGTCTCTCACACCTCCTCGTGAAGGATCTCTCTCCCCCTCTAGAATTTATTCCCCATGGTCTCGGACTAGCGAGATACATGTTCCCGGTGGATTTTCGGCAAGAAAGAGTTGTGCTTCCGCTGCATCGCTGGAGCGAGGAGGCGGAGGTTTCTCGGTGCCTCGAACGTGTGTGCGAGAACGGATGCGCTGCTGTTTTGCGGCGCTAGGACTTCCTCTCGATCTTGAGATCGGCAAGAGATCGTCTACATCAACCACGAGTTTGGACTCGTTAAGCTTTGTCGGTCGTCAAGGGTATGTTCTCTACGGATATACATCCGCCCGTTGTTTGTATCTAGTAGATAGATCTTGGTACATAGTTGTTCCCATCGTAAGAATTTTTTGTTTTCTATGCTGCGAACCCTACAACTGCCGCCGCCATTGACAAGGTGAGCACCTCGCCGCCCGCGCCGTCGCCCCCTTCCTTGCCTCGCTCGCCAGCGAGCTTGCCACCAGCGCCTACGGCTCACCGCCCCTTCTTCTCTCCCTGCAGGACCTCGCCGCCACGCCGCCGTCGTCCTCGGCCGCGCCAACCGCTGCCGCCACGCTGACACCACCGCCAAGGATCGCCGACGCCGCCGCCGCGCCCAATTCCGGTGAGCACACCGCCGCCGCCTCCCCTCTGCCCTCCGATCGGTATCCAATGGTCCAGATGGACCATTGACTAGTCCGCTCTGACCTCTCACCGGTCAGAAGCGCCACGTCAGCGCGGTCAGCCGGTCAAAGTTGACTGAGGTTTTTTTTAATCGATTTATTTGGCAGATTTAGTTGCAATCTTGAAAAATTCATATCTTTTGATCTACTGGGCCAAAAATTGCAAATAAAATATGTGTGGAATCAGTGTCACACGTAGAATATTGCTGTACAGTTGTTTTTTACTTTTACAGCAAGGTTTTGTCTTAGTTAATTAAATGATTGAATACCCTTTTTAGAGTATTAAATTCGTAGAATAAGTTCTGTAACTCCAAAAATTGCAAATAAGATGTCCCTGGATTCAGTAGAACAAAAGGAATCTTGTAGTGAATTAAAAAGGTAGACTTATAGTACTGGTTTTGGCAGAACCTGTGCAAAGGATTTATGGAGTATTTTAATTACCCAGGGATTTATATAAAACCTTTTTGAGAATTTCCAATTGGTACCGACTCTATTTTAGGTTGCCTACACAGTGGATATTTTTCCAAGATTTTACAAATAGTATATTAGCAGTGGATAATTATTTTGTTTCTAGCTCTATTGTTGGGCGATTAAAACTGCATGCTTTGTTTTCTATGCACTTAAAATATTTTCCATTCATGCATACAGTAGGTATACTGAATAAGATTATGTGATGCTATTGTAGCATTATTCAACTTGTCATGCATGCGTCTTGAATCGTCATTGTTTGTATATGATTGTGAATGGTTTGTTTATATGAATGCAATTGTATCGTATAGATTGTGACGAGTGCAACGCTTGCTCGTGTGTGGATTGTTCATTCGACCGCTACAGACAAGGCAAGTAGATGCTACTTTGTTCATGATGTTGTCCTACTATTTTCAATGCATTGTCGTGTCCTATTATGTGGTAGGGCTTTCCTGTAGATGAGCCACCGTTGGTAGATGTGCTTAGCCATGCTATGATGAACGAGGGCTGGGTTACATCACTGAAGTTGTTTCTAAATGTGTTGGTTTGCGAAAACTAAAAACAACTTAATCAATGAATCTCCTGGGTGTGATGTGATTGATAATTTTTGGTGGTATCATTGCGGAAAGGCACCCAGGTATCGAGAGAAAATGATTGGCTTCTTTATTTTGTAGCTTATGTGTACAACCATGTGCCAATAATGAAATGGGCGGTTGGTTGGACTCAGTAGGTTATGGTAACTCGAACCCACGTATCCAGAGATGTAGAATTTTGGTAGGTTGGACCGGTGCATGTCGGGTTTGGGGAGCTACTTTCCGAACGGTCCTTTCTTGGACTTCTCCCTATCATCACTCAATATGAGAGTGATGGTACGAGCTGGGATGCCAAGTCACATGGGTAAAGTGTACTAACCCCCGCAGGGTGTATAAACTAATCGATTAGCCGTGTCCCCGGTTATGGACATTTGAGTTGCTTGATATTGATTCCATGACATGTTTCTCGCTCATTTTAATTTCCTAATTGCTTTAATATTGATGGGTTAACTTAATTGGGGTCTTTTCAAAGAAAATAAAAAAACTATTTATGAAAGTAGGACAAAGGTATTTGCAAATGCGAGCTAGCCACAGCTCCACTTGCCAGATATGCATGTAGATGTTAGCTCTGTTGTCTCCTTTAATAGCTCTACTTGCCATACATTCCATGTATTGACCCTTCGGGGCTGCTACGTTTCATGTTGCAGGATATTCCGATTCTGAGTAATCGATTTAGGCCACGGTACTCCACTCGGCACTTGTTCACTTGTGGGCAATTTGAAGAATGGAGGATTTACTATATTTATGTTGCTACTTGAATAATTTGAGCTAGCCTTTAGCTAATCTTTTATTGTAATAATGATACTCTGGATCTTCGTTATTTATGATACACGGATATTTTGCTATGTTATTCATCTTATTCTATTGTGGTCCAATGAACCGATCCAGGGATTGGCATGTCACATAGAAGCTACGGTCTTTTCAGAACCGTAGTGTTACAAAAGCATTAACACTCTGTGAACACATGTGATCCTCACATCACAGCCATCCCCTCAGGTTGTCCCAATTTCTATCACTTTGGGGCCTCTGGATCTGGACAATGATATGTATACACAACTTGAAGATAAGATCACAAACAATACTATCATAATGATTCAATAATAATTTCAGATATGAGATCATGGCACTCGGGCCCTAGTGACAAGCATTAAGCACAACAAGTTGCAACAAAGTCAAATAGCACTAATAGACATACTAGGCACCATGACCTAACAATCTTATTCGATTACATGATAGAACTCATCCAATCCCTACCATCCGCATAGCCTACAAAGGGGGATTACTCACTTATGGATGGGAGAAACATGGATGGTTGATGGAGAGGTGTCGATGATGATGGTGGTGGCGTTGATCCTCTCCAAATTCTCCATCCCGGCAGGGTGCCAGAACGGAGTTTCTAGTTCCGAATCACGGTTTCTGGTGGTGGCGGCGCAAAGGAACTCTTTCTTGAAAAACGACGAACCCCCTCGGTTTTTAGGTCAAGAGGCTCCTTCTAGGCAAAGAGAGAGGCCGAGGGGGTGCCTGGGCTGGCCACATCCCTCCTAGGCGTGGGGTGGGCCCACCCGCGCGGCAGGAGGGTGTGTGCCACCTAGGGATCCCCTTCGTCTCGTATTCTGGCTTCGTGGATCTTCTGGTAAAATAGGATTTTTGGCATATTTTTCAGGATTTTTCTTGATAGTTGATTTTCTGCACAAAAACTAGATACCAAGGTAATTCTGCTGAAAACAGCGTCAGTCCATGTTAGTTGTATCCAAATCACACAAGTTTAGAGGAGAAACAATAGCAAAAGTGTTCGGGAAAGTAGATACGTCTTGGACGTATCAACTCCCCCCAAGCTTAGCTTATTGCTTGTCCTCAAGCAATTCAGTTGAAAACTGAGTGCGATAAAAGAATTTTCACGAACACATTTGCTTCATATGATGTATATATTCTCAGCACAGGAGTAAATACTTAAACCATTCATAATAAGAAGTATGCAACTAAGTCTACCCAATAGTCATTGCAAAATGTGAAGAGAAACCAACTCAATAATAATAAGTAGCATGAAACACAAACATAAGCAAAATTGCAATGCTCATAATAATGTATAATAGAGTGGTATCTCGCTTGCCTTTGTTTTTAGAGCACAATATAAATGCCAAGGCACCTCTGAAGTTCAAGTGAAGACTAGAAGTAAAGATATTAGAGATACAAGCATCAAAGTCATGACATAATTAACCAAGTTTTGAGACAAACACAAGATTGACAACTATGCTCTCAAGAAGGCGCTCATAGAATAAGTGGTGACTCAACAAAGAAGTGAACAGGGTTTTGAAAAGTTTGAAAGGCTTCCAAATTCTAAAAGTAAGGTACTCACTAGCTTTGAGCTCTCATTTCCCCTATCATAGGAATCTTTATATGGTTAATGGTGAAAGTGAGGTCCAATATGAGTTAGATGCTTGACAGACCATAAACTGGAAATCCCAAGTCCCTTGGGTATGAGGACCACTCCTCGTGCTACTCAACTTTAGTCACCTGTAAGTTCTTGTCATCGTAAATACATGCATATCATAGAGAACCGCCAACGGGGTACCCCTTGCACATGATACAGGAGCTATCCCATAATCAAAATGACAAGGCAAGCAGACAATGAGCATCTCAGCGATCTTTTTATTTACTATGTGCATAGGTTTTTATTGAGGATGCCTCACAGATGCTCATTATGGTAATGCTGCAAGTTTCCACCATGATTAGGCATGGCTTAGGCTAGCGGCCAAGTCGTTTCTCTAAGACATATATATAATTCCATGAACTCACAAGCTCCCCTTTTTGTAACACCACGGTTCTGAAAAGACCGTAGCTTCTATGTGACATGCCAATCCCTGGATCGGTTCATTGGCCCACAATAGAATAAGATGAATAACATAGCAAAATATCCGTGTATCATAAATAACGAAGATCCAGAGTACCATTATTACAATAAAAGCTTAGCCCAAAGCTAGCTCAAATTATTCAGGTAGCAACATAAATAAAGTAAATTCTCCATTCTTCAAATTTCCCACAAGTGAACAAGTGCCGAGTGGAGTACCGTGGCCTATATCGATTACGCAGAATCGGAATATCCTGCAACATGAAACGTAGCAGCCCCGAAGGGTCAATACATGGAATGTATGGCAAGTAGAGCTAGTAAAGGAGACAATAGTGCTAACATCTACATGCATATTTGGCAACTGGAGCTGTGTCTGGCTTGCATTTGCAAATACCTTTGTCCTACTTTCATAAATAGTTTTTGATTTTCTTTGAAAAGATCCCAATTAAGTTAACCCAACAACATTAAAGCAATTATGAAAATTAGAATGAGCGAGAAACATGTCATGGAATCAATATCAAGCAACTCAGATGTCCATAACCGGGGACACGGCTAATCGATTAGATTATACACACTGTAGGGGTTAGTACACTTTACCCATGTGACTTGGCCAGCCCAGCTCGTACCATCACTCTCTTTTTGGGTGATGATAGGGAGAAGTCCAAGAAGAGACTGTTCGGGAAGTAGCTCCCCAATCCCGACGCGCAGCGGTCCAACCTACCAAAATTCTACATCTCTGGATACGTGGGTTCCAGTTACCACAACCTACTAAGTCCAACCAACCGCCCATTTCATTATTGGCACATGGTTGTACACGTAAGCTACAAAATAAAGAAGCCAATCATTTTCTCTTGACACATGGGTGCCTTTCCGCAATGAAACCACCAAAATTTATTAATCCCATCACACCGAGGAGATTCATTGATTAGGTTGTTTTAGTTTTCACAAACCAATACTTTTAGAAACAAGTCTCAGTGATGTAACCCAGCCCTCGTACGTCATAGCATGGCTAAGCACATCTACCAACGGTGGTTCATCTACAAGGAAGGCCCTACCACATAATAGGACATAGCATAGCGATAGTATCATCCTACACATGCGTCTACAAAATACACGACAATGGATAGAAAATAGTAGGACAATAGCATGAACAAAATAGCATCTACTTGCCTTGGTTGTAGCGGTCGGAAGAACAATCCACACATGAGCAAGCGTTGCACTCGTCATAATCTACACGATACAATTGCAATCATAAACAAACAATCTACAAGCATATGCAACAAAGATGATGCATGAATGCATGCATGACAAGTGGGGTGGCGCTACAGCATCACCTCATAGTGGTAATCAGTAGAGGTACTGATTGCATGCATGGAAAATAGTTTTAGCGCAAGGAAAACTATTATGCAAAATACAATACTCAAAACTAGAGCTAGAACCCAATTAAATCACTACCGGTAGTATACTGTTTGTAAAATCTTGGGAAAATTCTACTGTATAGGCATTGCTATTTAAGAACAGTACCAATTAGAATTACTCAAAAAGGTATTATCAAACTCCCTGAATAATTAAAACACTGCAGAAAGCCACTAGACAGTTTCTGCAGAAGTTTTTACTGTAAGCCTATCCTTTTAATTCACGATGAGATTTCCCTTGTCCTACTGAATCCAGGGACATATTATACGCAATTTTTGGAGTTACAGATCTTTTTCTACGAATTAATTACTCCAAAAAGGCCATTAACTCAATTGATTAAACTGTACTAAATCTTGCTGCAAAAGTGTGAAACAATGGTACAGCAAGATTCTACACGACTTACTGAATCTACACATATTTTATTTGCAATTTTTGGCCCAGCGGATTAATTTCTACGCAATTTACAAGTTTCTACGAAAATCTGCCAATTAAATCGATTAAAGAAAATACCCAGTCAGCTGTGTCTGTTGACTGGCCCACGTGGCTGCTGACTGAGCGCTGACTGTGCGTTTGACTAGTCAGCGCCTGGGGCTGACCGGTCAACGGCCGATCTGGGCCGTTGGATCGCAGATCGGCGGCCAGGGAGCAAGGAGGCGGGGCGGTGCTCACCGGCGGCGGCGGCGAGGTCCTCCGGCGGCGGCGGCGTCTCCTGGAGGCGGCGGTCGGCGGCGGGTCCTGCGCGGAGAGGGAGAGGCGGTCAGCGCGGGACAGTGGCGGGTCGGCGCGCGCGGGGCGGCGGCGCGAGGCGGCGGCGGCGCGGCGGCGACGCGAGGCGGCGGTGGCGCGGCTTACCTGGCGGCGGCGGCGCGGCTCCCGAGGCAGGCGGCGCACGGGTCGAGGCAGAGGCGGCGTGGTGGGGCGCGTGGATCGAGGCAGAGGCGGCGGGGTCCGCGGCTTATGTGGGGCCCCCACGCGGGGTCCTAGTCGGACACGGTCCCACCTGTCGGTGGGCGTTCGCTGGGGCGGCGGCGGATACTATCCGCCGCGCGGGCAGCGCGGTGCTGGCTGGCTGGGCCGGCGCGGCCCAGCAGGCTGGCGCCGTTTTTTTTTTGGGTCCTTTCTTTTTCCCTTTTTGCTTTTTAGTAAAACCTCCGTAACTCATTCATACGAACTCCGAATCGGGCGATTCTTGTTCCTAAATTTTTGTAAGATCGAGGGGAACTAGGGTCAAGGGATGAGTGAAACCACTAGGCTACAAGGGTGTAAAAAACAAGTCCTAGTAAAACCTCCCGCAGGAGCATTGTAGTAAAATAAAATAGGATTTAGAAAATAGTGTTTTGCCGAATCTTTCCAATCGATGGTTTTGCATGGAAGAGTATGATGCAATGGCATGAATGATATGCAGAACCAAATCTAAAATTTGGGATGTGACAAGACTAACCCCCTTAAGATGAATCTCGTCCCCGAGATTCGGCGCGGCTAGCAAATAGGTGTGGGTAGTCCTCTCGGATGTCATCCTCACGCTCCCAAGTGGCTTCCTCTTCGGTGTGGTGACTCCACTGTACCTTGCAGAACCTGATTGTCTTGGTACGGGTAGTCCTCTCCGCTGTCTCTAGAATCTTGACCGGTTTCTCCTCATAGGTCAAGTCGTTCTCAAGCTGAACCTCCTCTAGCGGTACAGTGTCTCTCAATGGTGTATCCACCATCTCTAGATGGCACTTCTTCAGCTGTGACACGTGGAACACATTGTGAACAGCGGACAGAGCTTCTGGCAACTCCAACTGATAAGCAACTTCTCCTTTGCATTCTAAGACCCGATATGGTCCAATAAACCGTGGTGCCAGCTTACCCTTAATTCCAAATCTCTTGATTCCACGAAGTGGCGACACTCTGAGGTACGCTCTATCACCTATCTCATACAACACTTCCTTGCGCTTGGCGTCAGCGTAGTTCTTCTGCCTTGATTGTGCTACCTTCAGCCTGTCCCTAATCAAGGCGACCTTCTCCTCAGCGTCCTTGATCAAATCAGGTCCAAACAACTGACGTTCTCCTACTCCATCCCATAGCAATGGTGTCCGGCACCGTTTCCCATATAGCACATCGAACGGTGATGCCTTGATGCTGGTTTGATAGCTGTTGTTGTAGGAAAACTCAGCATATGGCAAATTCTCATCCCAACTAGAACCATGAGTCAAGGCGCAAGCTCTCAGCATGTCTTCCAAAATCTGATTCACCCTCTCGGTCTGTCCATCAGTCTGCGGGTGAAACGCTGTGCTAAACTCCAATCTAGTACCAAGCGACTCGTGCAATTGGCGCCAGAAGTGTGAGGTAAATTGGGTGCCTCTATCAGATACGATACTCTTGGGAACTCCATGTAGGCACACAATCCTGTCCATGTAAATCTTGGCCAACTTTGCACTAGTATAGGTCGTCTTCACTGGTATAAAGTGGGCTACCTTGGTCAAATGGTCGACCACTACCCAAATGGAGTCGTATCCTGACCTGGTCCTAGGAAACCCTGTGATAAAACCCATTCCCACTCTATCCCACTTCCAATCTGGCACGGGCAATGGCTGTAGTAATCCTGCTGGCTTCTGGTGTTCTGCCTTCACTCGGCTACATACATCGCATAGGGCAATATGCTCCGCGATGTCTCCCTTCATGTTGTTCCACCAGAATCTGTCCTTTAGGTCCATATACATCTTCGTATTGCCCGGATGTATGGAATACAGCGAGTCATGAGCTTCCTGTAGAATCAACTCCCTTATCTCTGGATCGTTGGGAACGCACAAACGATCTCCATACCACAAGGTTCCTTGCTCATCCTCGCGGAATTCCCTTGCTCGACCCCCCTTCATCTTTTCCTTTACTTCATCAATCTCTTTGTCTCCCACTTGAGCCTTCCTGATTCTGTCCTGTAGCGTTGGTTGGATTTCCATTGTTGCCAGGTATCCTTCAGATACTACCTCTAGTTTAAGGTCCTTGAATTGCTTGCACAAATCCTCGGGCATTTCCCCAATTGTCAATCCATTGGCATAAACCTTCCGGCTCAGAGCATCTGCTACTACATTGGCCTTTCCTGGGTGGTATTGCAGATTCATATCATAGTCCTTGATAAGTTCCAGCCATCTCCTTTGCCTCATGTTTAGTTCCTTCTGTGTAAATATGTACTTCAGGCTCTTGTGGTCGGTGTACACATCACAGTGTTTTACCATTAAGTAATGCCTCCATACCTTGAGTGCATGAACCACTGACGCTAACTCCAAGTCGTGTGTGGGGTAATTCCGCTCATGGTGCTTGAGTTGCCGCGAGGCATATGACACTACTCTCCCATCTTGCATCAGCACACTCCCAAGTCCCTGTCGAGAAGAATCATAGTACACTTGGAAATCCTTCTGAAGGTCTGGTAAACACAGAACAGGCGCGGTCACAAGTCGACGCTTCAGTTCCTGAAAGCTGGCTTCACACACATCCGTCCATTCAAACTTCCTCTCCTTCTTCAGAAGTTCGGTCATCGGCTTTGCAGTCTTGGAGAAGTTTTCAATGAATCTCCTGTAATATCCAGCAAGTCCCAAAAAGCTTCGTATCTCTCCCGCATTCTTGGGTGCTTCCCACTCAGTTACTGCAGTCAGTTTGCTTGGATCAACAGCGACTCCTTCTCCTGACACCACGTGTCCAAGAAATCCAACAGTGTTAAGCCAGAATTCACACTTGCTGAATTTGGCATACAGCTTGTGTTCCCTCAGCTTCTCCATAATCAGTCGCAGATGTTTCTCATGCTCAGCATCACTCTTGGAATATATCAGTATGTCGTCAATAAACACCACCACAAACTTGTCCAAGTACTCCATAAATACCTTGTTCATCATGGTCATGAAGTATGCCGGGGCATTCGTTAGTCCAAAACACATAACTGTATACTCATATAAACCATACCTAGTGGTGAAAGCGGTTTTTGGTATGTCCTCCCCCCGGATCTTCAATTGGAAGTAGCCCGATCGCAGATCAATCTTGCTAAACACCTTTGCTCCTTCCAGCTGATCAAACAAATCATTTATGTTCGGCAGAGGGTATTTGTTCTTGATGGTCACCTCATTCAGCGAGCGATAGTCCACCACTAATCTCTTGCTGTTGTCTTTCTTCTCCACAAACAGAACAGGTGCACCCCATGACGACGAACTAGGCTGAATGAATCCCTTGTCCAACTGCTCTTTCAGCTGCTTCTTCAATTCCTTCAGCTCATCCACATCCATCTTATATGGTCTCTTTGCTATAGGTCCTGTTCCCGGCATCAGGTCGATGAGAAACTCCACTTCCCTGTCAGGTGGCATTCCTGGCAGCTCCTCCGGAAACACGTCGGGGTAATCCTTAATCACGGCACAGTATCCATGCTAACCCCCTTAAGAGAATTCAGCTTACACCTTCCCGGTCGCACTGCCGACTTGAACCTAATTCTCTTACCATCCGGGGTTTTGAGCGAAACAGCTCGCTGTGCACAATCTATGTGTCCCCCATGCATAGACATCCAATCCATACCCAGAATAACATCTAACCCTTGTGATTCCAACACTACCAGATGTGCAATGAAGTTGTGTGTTCCAATCCTCATAGTTAAGCCGCGGCATCCCGCGCTAGCTATCATATCTCCTCTAGGTGAGCTCACTCTAATAGACTCTTTCATAGACTCAGTAGGTAGCTTATACTTATCCACAAATGCCCTTGATATGAATGAATGCGATGCACCAGTATCGAAAAGTATAAGTGCAGGGTGAGTGTTGATTGGGAACTTACCAATCACAAGGTCAGGCTCATCTGGGATCTCCTCCACATTCATGTGGTTCACTGTGGCCTTCTGGTTGTTGGTTGGCTTCAGTCCCTTCCTCTCCGGACAGTTGTCAACATAGTGTCCCTTTTGTCCACACTTGAAGCATGTCACCTCACTCAGATCCTTCTTCACAAAGCTGTGATCACGGTTGCGGTCATGTCCATCGTGTCCTCCAGAATGGTGAGAGTGTCCTCCCTTGTGGCTGTGGTGGCTTCTCTTGTGGTTGTCATGGCGATGTCCATCGCCTCCATGGTGGTGGCGGTCATGGCTCCCATGGTCACTCCCTCCATGCTTGAAGTACACATCATAAGAAGTGCGGGTCTTGTGGTGAGAACCGGAGTGGTGATTGCTGCTCTTCCTCTTGCGGTTCTCCACCTGCTTGTGCTTCCCTTCCAAGATCCTGGCCTTGTCCATAAGCTCCTGGAAAGTGGGGCAGTAGACCACCAGTAGCTGCACTGAAAGCTCATCACTGAGGCCATCCAGGAATCTCTCCCTCCTTTTTGCATCAGTGTCAACATCCTCAGGTGCATAACGGGACAGGTTGTTGAACTCTTCAATGTACTTAGCAACGGTGTGATTGGTTTGACGCAAGTTGCGGAACTCCTTTCTCTTCAGGCTCAGAACTCCTGAAGACACGTGGTTGGTCCTGAAACCTTCCTCAAACATTGCCCAAGTCACAGTATCCAGCGGGTGGGTGATCTGAAAAGTGTCCCACCAAGAAGCGGCTGGTCCCTCCAGTAGGTGAGCGGCAAACCTCACCTTCTCAGCATCAGTGCATCCCACAGTTACCAGATCCTTGTTGACTGAACGCAACCAGTCGAGAACAACCATTGGTTCCGTTGCAGTACAGAACTTAGCTGGCCTTAACCTCAGAAACCTGGTGAGAGCATCTCCCTGAGGCTGGTTGTTCCCATTGTTGTTGTTGTTGTTGTTGTTGTTGTTGTTGTTGTTGTTGTTGTTGTTGTTGTTGTTGTTGTTGTTGTTGTTGTTGTTGTTGTTGTTGTTCTGAGCTTCCATGAACTGGGTCATAACTTGGGTCAGCTGTGCCTGAGCTGCCATGAGCTTCTCCAACTCAGTGGGTTGACGGTGGGGAGGCATCTGCGGTTCAGCACAGGTAAGTTTAGAAAGAATCAACTACAATAATATGATTCTACCCATGCATTATGATCAAAGAACAACAAACAATAGCAGACAATCACAAGCAAGAAACACATCAACAAACAAGTGATTCAGCAACATCCCAGGGGTTATCCTAGCAGTATATATCTACTAAAATAATTTTACAAGAGTTGGCAATGGTTAACTAAACAGTTGATCAACTAAGCAACTAAAACAGCAATCTGCCAGAACAGTCCAGCAGCGTTCACGAATTTTTATACCTTACTTAGACTCGTCAGGAAATTTAGCTGATTTTTGCACATAAATTAAAGAGAGTTTCGCACCAGCCCTATTTTTTTAAGATTTTTCTCAGATACCAGAAAAATATGAAAAATCGTACAGTACTGCTGTATCAGCAGAAAACTGCAGCGAAAATAACACAGATAGTAACCAAACTTGGCATAAATCTTTCATAAAATTCGCACAAATAAATCCTGGGATATTGGAGTACACAAATAAGCAACTAAACACTCTTAAACTAATAGTAATTAAGTTTCACATCGATCGAGACTAATCCTAACGATTTTGCCTAACGAGGACTAATTGGTGGACTTCTATCTACTTCTTGACGAGGTTGCGGTAGGTCCTTGCACTCATGCGTTGGCGCTTCGGTCCACGGTTCAACCATGGCGGCGGAGTATACACCTCTCCTGAGTCATCACTTGAAATCTCAAACTCCACCTCTTCTGGATCCTCCTCTTCTTCTTCACTTTCAGCTGCAACTGCAACAGCTTCATCTCCTCCACCATCGTTGTCTCCATCATCATCATCCTCGTCCTCATCATCATCATCATCATTCCCACTGTCATCATCATCATCATTGTTGTCACCATCTCCATTGTCATCATCAGAGGGTGGATTCAGCTGTGCTTGGAGAGCGGCAATCTGGACTGTCATAGCTTCAATAGTTTGATCCCATTCCTGGACGGTCCCTTGCAACTGTTGTATGTTCTGGGTGTTCTCCTGCACAGTACCATGAAGATGAGCTATGGTTGCATCTCTGGCTATCAGGGCATTCTCCAGAACTCCCACAGCTTCATGCAAGGTGTCAATCTCCTGTCCTTGGACCACCATACCATTGCTAGTAAAATCTGCAATCTCCTTTATCATCATCACTTTCTCTGCTAGAGCTCCATTCTCCCTTTCCATGTCCTCTATGTGCCTCCGACGGGGCGGCATGTTGTTCCTGTCGCCCGGGGTAACCACAATGTGCCCATCTTCATCACGCCTCCCATAGTCACGGTAGGGTGAGTCTGCTGGCAGTAGGTGTCGGACATGATGGCACTGGCGAGACAGGGCTTCATGTATGGCCAAGTTGATTCCAAGTCCCCAGTTGCAGTATGTCTTGGTGTAGATCAGATGCACAGGGTTTGGCAAGGCGGCATCCCTGAAGACGAAGGTAGTGATCTCCCATGCATCCTCACCATATCCATAGGTGTACAGCCTTCTTCCCTTGAACATGGGCAGTGGCAATCCCAATGACTGCGAGAGCTGTGCTAACTGTCTTGAAAAGGGCCTTGGTGACTCCATGGTGGCATACTCAGTCCCGACTTCTCCCATCTATCAATTAAAAGAGGAAAGTGTGAGAATAGCATATGGTAAGAATTTACGAGAGTGAAAGGCATAAGATGAAAGACAGAGTTAATATAAGCTTTAATAATTCTATGGCTTCCTAATCCAATCCTAGGTCACGATCCTATAGTCGACACACGGGCTCTGATACCATCCTGTAACACCACGGTTCTGAAAAGACCGTAGCTTCTATGTGACATGCAAATCCCTGGATCGGTTCATTGGCCCACAATAGAATAAGATGAATAACATAGCAAAATATCAGTGTATCATAAATAATGAAGATCCAGAGTACCATTATTACAATAAAATCTTAGCCCAAAGCTAGCTCAAATTATTCAGGTAGCAACATAAATAAAGTAAATTCTCCATTCTTCAAATTTCCCACAAGTGAACAAGTGCCGAGTGGAGTACCATGGCCTATATCGATTACGCAGAATCGGAATATCCTGCAACATGAAACGTAGCAGCCCCGAAGGGTCAATACATGGAATGTATGGCAAGTAGAGCTAGTAAAGGAGACAATAGTGCTAACATCTACATGCATATTTGGCAATTGGAGCTGTGTCTGGCTTGCATTTGCAAATACCTTTGTCCTACTTTCATAAATAGTTTTTGATTTTCTTTGAAAAGATCCCAATTAAGTTAACCCAACAACATTAAAGCAATTATGAAAATTAGAATGAGCGAGAAACATGTCATGGAATCAATATCAAGCAACTCAGATGTCCATAACCGGGGACACGGCTAATCGATTAGATTATACACCCTGCAGGGGTTAGTACACTTTACCCATGTGACTTGGCCAGCCCAGCTCGTACCATCACTCTCTTTTTGGGTGATGATAGGGAGAAGTCCAAGAAGAGACTGTTCGGGAAGTAGCTCCCCAATCCTGACGCGCACCGGTCCAACCTACCAAAATTCTACATCTCTGGATATGCGGGTTCGAGTTACCACAACCTACTAAGTCCAACCAACCGCCCATTTCATTATTGGCACATGGTTGTACACGTAAGCTATAAAATAAAGAAGCCAATCATTTTCTCTTGATACCTGGGTGCCTTTCCGCAATGAAACCACCAAAATTTATCAATCCCATCACACCGAGGAGATTCATTGATTAGGTTGTTTTAGTTTTCACAAACCAATACTTTTAGAAACAAGTCTCAGTGATGTAACCTAGCCCTCGTACGTCATAGCATGGCTAAGCACATGTACCAACGGTGGTTCATCTACAAGGAAGGCCCTACCACATAATAGGACATATCATAGCGATAGTATCATCCTACACATGTGTCAAAATACACGACAATGCATAGAAAATAGTAGGACAATAGCATGAACAAAATAGCATCTACTTGCCTTGGTTGTAGCGGTCAGAAGAACAATCCACACACGAGCAAGCGTTGCACTCGTCACAATCTACACGATACAATTGCAATCATAAACAAACAATCCACAAGCATATGCAACAAAGATGATGCATGAATGCATGCATGACAAGTGGGGTGGCGCTACAGCAACACCTCATAATGGTAATCAGTAGAGGTACTGATTGCATGCATGGAAAATAGTTTTAGCGCAAGGAAAACTATTATGCAAAATACAATACTCAAAACTAGAGCTAGAACCCAACTAAATCACTACCGGTAGTATACTGTTTGTAAAATCTTGGGAAAATTCTACTGTATAGGCATTGCTATTTAGGAACAGTACCAATTGGAATTACTCAAAAATGAATTATAAAACTCCCTGAATAATTAAAACACTGCAGAAAGCCACTAGACAGTTTCTGCAGAAGTTTTTACTGTAAGCATATCCTTTTAATTCACGATGAGATTCCCCTCGTCCTACTGAATCCAGGGACATATTATAAGCAATTTTTGGAGTTATAGATCTTTTTCTACGAATTAATTACTCCAAAAAGGCCATTAACTCAATTGATTAAACTGTACTAAATCTTGCTGCAAAAGTGTGAAACAATGGTACAACAAGATTCTACACGACTTACTGAATCTATACATATTTTATTCAAATTTTTGGCCCAGCGGATTAATTTCTACGCAATTTACAAGTTTCTACGAAAATCTGCCAATTAAATCGATTAAAGAAAATACCCAGTCAACTATGTCTGTTGACTAGCCCACGTGGCTGCTGACTGGGCGCTGACTGTGCGTTTGACTAGTCAGTGCCTGGGGCTGACCGGTCAACGGCCGATCTGGGCCGTTGGATCGCAGATCGGCGGCCAGGGAGCAAGGAGGCGGGGCGGTGCTCACCGGCGGCGGTGGCGTCTCCTGGAGGCGGCGGTCGGCGGCGGGTCCCGCGGAGAGAGGGAGAGGCGGTCAGCGCGGCGGCGGCGCGAGCGGCAGCGGGCGGCGCGCGTGGTGGCGGCTGCGCGGGGCGGCGTGCGCGCGCGGCGGTGCGGGCGCGTGCGGGCGGCGGCGGCGAGCGGCGGCGGCGACGCGGCTTACCTGGCGGCGGCGGCGCGGCTCCCGAGGTAGGCGGCGCGCGGGTCGAGGCAGAGGCGGCGGGGTGGGGCGCGTGGATCAAGGCAGAGGCGGCGGGGTCCGCGGCTTATGTGGGGCCCCCACGCGGGGTCCTAGTCGGACACGGTCCCACCTGTCGGTGGGCCGTCGCTGGGGCGGCGGCGGATACTATTCGCCGCGCGGGCGGCGCGGTGCTGGCTGGCTGGACCGGCATAGCCCAGCAGGCTGGCGCCGTTTTTTTTTTGGTCCTTTCTTTTTCCCTTTTTGTTTTTTAGTAAAACCTCCGTAACTCATTCATACGAACTCCGAATCGGGCGATTCTTGTTCCTAAATTTTTGTAAAATCGAGGGGAACAACCTAGGGTCAAGGGATGAGTGAAACCACTAGGCTACAAGGGTGGAAAAGACAAGTCCTAGTAAAACCTCCCGCAGGAGCATTGTAGTAAAATAAAATAGGATTTAGAAAACAGTGTTTTGCCGAATCTTTCCAATCGATGGTTTTGCATGGAAGAGTATGATGCAATGGCATGAATGATATGCAGAACCAAATCTAAAATTTGGGATGTGACACTTTTATTTCACACCGAAGACATCCGCAAAAAAAATAGTATGGTATCAACTAGATATGTATCCATAAGTGTTGAAAGAGTTCCCCGTGACAGCACGGTTCTGCTAACTCCCAGCCTATAATTTGCAAGCATATAACTTTCATGGACAGTCAAAATGGTTCAGGTTTATTAAGTGCAAGGAATAAAGTGTGCCATCAAGTTCGTGAGAGCTTTACTAAATAACTTTCTCAAAACATTCAAACAATTTATTTGGAAGAAATCAAGGCATAATGAATATACACTGAATTAGCAAATGATGCTAATAGGTAGGTATGGTGGACACTGTTGGCAATATTGGTTTTGGGGAGTTGGATGCACAAGTAGAGCTCATACTTAGTGCGAGTGAAGGCTAGCAATAGAGATGGAGCGACAAACGAGAGAGCAATAACTGCCATAATCATGCTTGCAACAAAACAAGACTAATTATGGCATGAAAGTGATACAAGAACTCTGAGGCAAAATAAATCATCGAGGCTTACTGACTATTGTTTAGTCATATGCATGCATGAGGATGTGCCAATTAAATTCACATGAAACATTCAGAGGAGGATACCACAATTTCATACCAAAATATGAATAGAACAATGGAAGCAAACATTCATACGACATGCCACAAACTATTAGCAAGCTGGAGCTAATTGTTTGAGATATGCCCAAGAGGAAATAATAAAGAGGTTATTATCATATCTTCATGCTTATGATAAATGTTTACATACCATGCTATAATTGTATTAACCAGAAACATTAATAATTGTGTGATTTGTAAACATAAAAGAGTCCCTAGTAAAGCCTCTTGTTAAACTAGCTTTTTGGTTAATATATGATCATGGTTTCCCGATCATGAACATTGAGATGTTATTAACAACAAGATCATATCATTAGGAGAATGGTGTGACGGACATACTCCTATAGATTAGCGTAGCATAAAGATCAAGTCATTTCAATAGTTCGTTTGCTATAAGCTTTCTGATACATAGTAACCTAATTCCTTTGACCATGAGATCATGCTAATCACCATCACCGGATGGATGCTTTGATGACATCAAACACCACACCGTAACTGGGTGGCTAGAAAGGTGGCATTGAGTGTTCAGAAAGTATGTGTTGAGGTACATGGATCAAGAGCGCGATTTTCCCATCCATATGACGGATAGATATACTCTAGGCCCTCTTGGTGGAATGTCATCCAATTATCTTGCAAGCATGTGACAGGCTCACAAGGATCACATATCACGGGAACTGTAGGGGATCGTAGCATGGAAAAACAAAAAATTTCTACCGCATGCACACAAACAAGCCAAGATCTATCTACTAGATTGTAGCAACGGGTCGATAGAGGAACTCACCCTCGAAGATTCCAAAGCGGTTAACGAGAGCAGATTCTCGTGGGTGATGTAGTCGTACACTTGCCGATCTCAAGATCGCGTAGACGATCCTTCCGGCGCTGCGTTCCGGCAGCGCTTCCGCAGTCGGTCACACGTTCGGTACCCGATGAAGACCTTCCTCTCCCTTGTTCCAGCAGGCAGCGGAGGTTGTAGCACTCTCCTCGTGATTCTGGCAGCACAACGGCGTGGTACCGGAAGTAGAGGGGAGATCTCGCAGGGCTTCGCCTTAAGCCGGAGCGAGTATGGTGGACTATGAGAGAGCCTTCGACGATCTAGGGTTTAGACACGCCGAGGAAGAGGTGCTAGGGACGGTGGCTAGGGCTTGGAGGTGCCCAAGTCGGCGGCTAGGGGAGAAACCCTAGGGGGCGGCGGCGGCTATGGAGGGCGGCGGCTGCTAGGGTTTAGAGGTGGGGATCTTGTGTGCTAGGAGGGGAGCCCTGCCCCTCCTCTTATAGGAGGGAGGCGCCGGCCAAGGGGAGGGGAATCCCTCCCCAACTCGGATCCCAAGTAGGACGGCGGTGGAGGAGGGACTCCTCCCCAACTCGGTTTCCACCTCCCTCTCCACTTCCCAAAAATAGCCGTTTGACTTTCAAATTGGCGTTTGACTTTTCAAACAAGGATTTGATTAAAACCTCTATTTTGTTCAGCGATGACACTTAGTACATGATGCAATCATACCAACTTGATATAACACATTCATGTACCCTTCCCCTTCAGAGTGTCGGACATTCCGGAACCTTCTAGAACATTCCCGATGAAAACACCGGAACCATTCTCCAACCCCGAAACAGGACTTTCCTTATATGAATCTTATTCTCCGGACCATTCCGGATCTCCTCGTGATATCCCGGATCCCATCCGAGACTCCGAACAACATTAGGTCTCTTACTCGTCATTCCATAACTACTCAACAACATCGAATCCTTAAGTGTGTCTCCCTACGGTTCGTGAATTATGCGGACATGATCGAGACACTTCTCCGATCAATAACCAATAGAGGAATCTGGAAATTCATATGGCTCCCACATATTTCTACGATTACTTTGCGATCGAATGAACCACTTACATACGATACCAATTTCCCTTTATCTCACGATATTTTACTTATCCGAGGTTTTGATCGTCGGTATCTCTGCATACCTAGTTCAACCTTGTTACTGATAAGTACTCTTTTCTCGTTCCCGTGATATGTGATCCCTTGTGAGCTAGTCACATGCTTGCAAGCTAATTGGATGAAATTCCACCGAGAGGGACCAGAGTATATCTATCCGTCATATGGATGGACAAATCCCACTCTTGATCCATGTGCCTCAACCCATACTTTCGAAACACTCAATGCCACCTTTATATCCACCCAGTTACGGTGTGGTGTTTGATGTCATCAAAGCATCCTTCCGGTGATGGTGATTAACATGATCTCATGGTCGAAGGAATTAGGTTACTATGTATCAGAAAGCTTATAGCAAATGAACTATATTAAATGACTTGATCTTTATGCTACACTTAACTATAGGAGTATGTCCATCACATCATTGTCCTAATGATATGACCCTGTTGTTAATAACATCTCTATGTTCATGATCAGGAAACCATGATCATATATTAACCAACAAGCTAGTTTAACAAGAGGCTTTACTAGGGACTCTTTTATGTTTACAAATCACACAAGTATTAATGTTTCCTGTTAATACAATTATAGCATGGTATGTAAACATTTATCATAAGTATGAAGATATGATAATAACCACTTTATTATTGCCTCTTGGGCATATCTCCAACAGTCTCCCACTTGCACTAGATTCAATAATCTAGTTTCAAACCTTTGTGTATTCAACACCTATGGCTTTCCGGTGTTGTATGTACACGATTGCTAGTGGTCAACTAATCTCTGGATCTGACACTTCCAGGTCCGTGTGTAATTGCATGTCTTTGCGTCTCTACGCATCACTCATTCTCTAATGAGATGGCTTTGTATAATTTTGGTCCTTTTGTGAGACCTTTAGTTCTTTGGGGTTAAAACATGTTGATAATATTGTCGTACAATATATCTTCATAGTATTATCCCGCTGTGAACTACACCTAGTTTGACAACAAACTACTTGACACAAATGCCCTCTTTAGCTGCTATTATAGCAGTCATATACTTAGGCTTTTGTTGTAGTATCTGTCACAATGTCTTAACTTTGGAACTCATCCAAATCCATTATGGAACTTACTTTCCATTATATTGTGCCACCCTTAGTTTAGATTGAGATAAACTTAATTTGTACTTTGTGACAAAACTAGTATCAATGTAGTACTTTTACAATGAACTAACCATCTATTTGTCACTTCTACAAATAATATACTCTTAGTTCTTCCAAAAGATCATAAGAATATCCTTACTATTGTCCAATGATCAACTTATGAATCATTCTGGTATATGCTCATAACATTTAGAGTATAGGACATATCTGGATTTGTACATATCACAGTATGATTGATATAAATACTCTTTGTGATTTCATACATCAAGTATCAATCTATACTTGAATCTTTGTTTCACTTACCCAGTGCCAATACACTTGAATATATCATCAATAGTGAACTCATTCAATCCTTTTTCTGTGACAAGAACCTTTCTTGTTGTTTCTATATTGAACTCATTCAACACATCATCTATGTACTTTCGGCACAACCATATTAGCGTCTATTGATGCCAAATATTTGGGTTTTGCCTAAGTCTTTCATCGAGATGAAATTCTTAATATGGGTTAATAAAAGATACATCTTTTCCAATCAACAATATGTCCTCCACATAATGTATTAGAAATATGTCTTAGCGCTCCCACTTAATTTCTTGCAAATGCAAGCATCTTCATTGTCTCTGATGAAATTAAACTCTTTTAACAGTTTCATCATAGTGAATATTCCAACTCCGCTATGCTTACTTCAACCATTGAAGTTTGCATATGCTTTTAGCATCCTTTGAATTAACAAAAACCCTTTGGACCGTGTCATGCACACGTCCTAGGTAACCCTTCTATTAGAAGAACTTGTTTTGTTTATCCAACACATAACAAAATTATATGTCGTGGTTGCTACATTAATCCGTCTAGACTAAATATCGCTTAATGAAATATCAGATCTTGTCATAGTCAACTCTTTGAACATTGTTGTGAACTCTTTCCCAACATGTCGACCATTTCATAGATGCGAAACATCCATGTCTATTTCTTTATAGATCCAAACACAACTGTAAGGTCTTACACCTTTCTCGAGGGTCTTTCAAGTTCAAAACTTGATTTCTCGTGTATGGAACTATCACGAATTTTATGGCTTCAAGACATTTTACGGAGTCAGGGCCCATCATCGCTTCTTTGCATGTAGTACATTAATTATTCTCAAATAATGATTCAACCCTCAAATGTTGGTATTTGATTGTTTACTCGACCTACTTGGTTCAATAGAAAACTTTGACCTTCGTAACCACAACCTTTGAGGCACGTGAGCCATGAGCATTGTTGCTGCCTCCGGAACACTTTTCGGCGCTGCGCAACTCTGCACATATAGTTAAGGTTCTTTTAACCTTATCAAAGTTCTATTGTCCTCCCACTTAACTTTTCACAAAAAATTCCTTCTCAAAGAAACTTGACGTTCTAAGCGACAAACACTTTTGTCTCCGGTGTTATGGAGGAATACTTAACAAAGACAGGTTCATCCGACTTTGGTTGCAAACATCTTTCTTATGCATAGCATACCAATGTTTAAGAAAGGACAACTTGGGTTTTATCCCAAACCATAACTTTATATGGTGTCAATTCAACGGATTATGATGGAGCTCTTTTCAGTGGAAAAACGGTAATCTCTAAAGCTTTTAATCTTTAAAATATAATGGCAGTTTTATGAATTACACCTTCGATCTTACCATGTCAAACAAGGTTTAATTACATATCTCGAACGCTCCATACTATTATGGTGTTTCGGGAAAATGCAAATCCACGGAACGATTCCTTAAATCTTAGGTATTATGCTAAACTTGTAACTCAAATATCTTACTTGATGATCTTATCATAAACTATTTATATTCTTGTTACAATGAGTTTGCACTTCATCTTGACAGTCTTTGAACTTTTCAAATGTTTCATACTTCATCCTTATTAAGTAAATATTCATATATTCACTCAAATTTTCGGAGAAAGCATATGAAGTTGAAATCCATCGCTCTTGACTACACATAATGGAATTCATACAACAATATGTACAAGTTCCAATAATCTAGTCATTCGTTCCCTTTTGGCCTATGAACGAAGTTTTAATTATCTCTATGAAAGTTTCACAAGCGTCATTTGATCAAAAATCAAAAGACTCCAAAATTCCATACACATGGAGTTTCTTTCAATATAATTTAAACGACGATGTCACTTCCTAAGTGATCTTTCAATCAATTTGTCTTTCGATATTTTTAGCACTAGTTTTATGGATGTGATTTATCCAACGAGATTTGTGAATCATCCATCTTTATGGATTACAGCAATTATTTGAACAACCCTTTTGTTCTCATAATACCTGATAAAACAAATCTTGAAGGCAAGCTTTGATGTTTAACGAGCAACACAATAACCCTTTATTTGTTCTCGATGAACATCATCACATATTCTTTTGCTAGTTACTTAGGCCATTGTAGTTCATGAATTGTGTTGTTTCGTATGACGATTCACACCAACAAATTCAGTATCAAATACTTAAGAACCACATTGTTTAATAAGCAAAGAATATAGCCATAACATGTATATCATCTATATACTTAAACTGAACAATTCTAGTCTTTTCTTTTCTGCCATATATTTATGAGATTCTCTTTCAGTATTTCCTTTTCTGTTTGAAAGAATCTATCAAGATCAATAGTGGAGCCATACACATGACACATAGTCCAAAGCGTGTATAGTTAAATACCAATGTCTTTGGACTTGCACTTTGAAGTAGATCACCATTATCAAATGTTTGGTGTTCTTTCAAATTCCTTTCTTTAGTAATCTCTTGGTGTAGTAAACATTTTACCTACATCAAATATTCACCCTTACCATGGAATTATTCATGATCAAGCTACTTTAGCTTATTGCGGTGAATCGCGAGTATAATGTTGCTCTCCAAAACCTTTTGGAGGATTAGGACAACTAGTGTCTCCAACCTTTTGCAAATTCTCATCAAATATGAGAATATGACTTTTGCCATATTATACTCTATCATGTTGCAACCAAAACTTTGTTTCAGATATCACAATATCTTCCATACATCATGGTTTCTGAAATAACACTTTCAGATCCTAGATAACCTTGATATTAAGACAATTCTTTAAATATCAAGAATCATGGAGACAAACATGATACTCATACACTAACTCTTGGAATTGTCACTCTTGATTTAATACCAATTATTAAACTTCATGGAGTAACCGGAACTTACTGAAAGTTTGCAATAGGACTTTTAAACTTTAGATTAACACTTCAAAAACAATACGATACCAGTTCGTAAAGTAACTAACCAGAATTCTATAGTTCTATCATCTCAATTATAACTAAGCGCAAGGTGGTAAACGGATGCAAATGACTACAAAAACTATGCAAATTCACTTTGATTTGATTTATGATAAATAGTGTTCAACTTTTAATCATATTGCCGTTGAACTCCCACTCAAAACAATATCCCTCACATTGTTTTAGTGATCACACGAACCAAAACCACCACATCAAAACCGATCATCACGAGAGTTGATGTAGCTTCAATGGCGAACAATCAACATGTTCATCATATCTACTATATGACTCATGCTTTACCTTTCAGTGATCCGTGTTCCGAGACCATGTCTGTACATGCTAGGCTCGTCAAGATCAAACCTTAGCTTCCACATGAGCAAATCTGGCTTGCTCACGTTGTATACACTCGCAGAATCTAACACACCCGATCATCACGTGGTGCTTCGAAACAACGAGCTTTAGCAACGGTGCTTACTAAGGATGAACACTTTAAAACTTGAAATTGTGTGCTTGAGAGATCATCTTATAATTCTACCGTCGTAAACTAAGCAATACAAGATGCATAAAAGGATTAACATCACATGCAATTCATAATATGTGATATGGTATGGCCTTTCTTATTTGTGCTTCCGATCTCCATCTTCGAGCACGAACATGATCTCCATCATCACCGGCATTGCATCAAGGTCAATGACGCTGCTCCATGGTTGTCGTCCACCAGCTTCAACTATTACAACTACTTTGAATAGACACGTGGGTCTTAACAGAATTTAAAGACAACCATATGGCTCCTGCCGGTTGCCAACTTACAATAAGGAACATTGCATACATCATATATAATCACAATCTTGTCCATATCACATCACAACACACCCCTGCAAAACAAAGTTAGACGCCTCTAATTTTCTTTACATATTTTACGTGGTTTGGGGCTTTCAATAAGTGTCGTTCTAACTTACAAACAAGAACCACAACATTGATACTAGTATTATCAATCACCCGTTGTAAATTGAATCTTAACTATGTTGGGAGAAACAGGCACCCGCAAAGCCACTTATGCAATACAAGTTGCATGTCAAGCGTGGAGCAAGTCTCATGAACGATGTCATGTAAGGTTAGCCCGGGCCGCTTCATCCCACCATCCCGCAAGATGCAAAGTACACAAGAAGAAATCGACAACAAAAGCATCAACGCCCATAATGACCATTGTGTTCTACTCATGCAACAGATCTACATATAGACACGGCTCTGATACCACTGTAGGGGATCGTAGCATGGAAAAACAAAAAATTTCTACCGCATGCACACAAACAAGCCAAGATATATCTACTAGATTGTAGCAACGAGTCGATAGAGGAACTCACCCTCTAAGATTCCAAAGAGGTTAACGAGAGCAGATTCTCGTGGGTGATGTAGTCGTACACTTGCCGATCTCAAGATCGCGTAGACGATCCTTCCGGCGCTGCGTTCCGGCAGTGCTTCCGCAGTCGGTCACACGTTACGTACCCGATGAAGACCTTCCTCTCCCTTGTTCCATCAGGCAGGGGAGGTTGTAGCACTCTCCTCGTGATTCCGGCAGCACAACGGCGTGGTACCGGAAGTAGAGGGGAGATCTCGCAGGGCTTCGCCTTAAGCCGGAGCGAGTATGGTGGACTATGAGAGAGCCCTCGACGATCTAGGGTTTAGACACGCCGAGGAAGAGGTGCTAGGGCCGGTGGCTAGGGCTTGGAGGTGCCCAAGTCGGCGGCTAGGGGAGAAACCCTAGGGGGCGGCGGCTATGGAGGGCGGCGGCTGCTAGGGTTTAGAGGTGGGGATCTTGTGTGCTAGGAGGGGAGCCCTGCCCCTCCTCTTATAGGAGGGAGGCGCCGGCCAAGGGGAGGGGAATCCCTCCCCAAATCGGATCCCAAGTGGGACGGCGGTGGAGGAGGGACTCCTCCCCAACTCGGTTTCCACCTCCCTCTCAACTTCCCAAAAATAGACGTTTGACTTTCAAATTGGCGTTTGACTTTTCAAACAAGGATTTGATTAAACCCTCTATTTTGTTCAGCGATGACACTTAGTACATGATGCAATCATACCAACTTGATATAACACATTCATGTACCCTTCCCCTTCGGAGTGCCGGACATTCCGGAACCTTCTAGAACATTCCCGATGAAAACACCGGAACCATTCTCCAACCCCGAAACAGGACTTTCCTTATATGAATCTTATTCTCCGGACCATTCCGAATCTCCTCGTGATATCCCAGATCCCATCCGAGACTCCGAACAACATTCGGTCTCTTACTCATCATTCCATAACTACTCAACAACATCGAATCCTTAAGTGTGTCTCCCTACGGTTCGTGAATTATGCGGACATGATCGAGACACTTCTCCGATCAATAACCAATAGAGGAATCTGGAAATTCATATGGCTCCCACATATTTCTATGATTACTTTGTGATCGAATGAACCACTTACATACGATACCAATTTCCCTTTGTCTCATGATATTTTACTTATCCGAGGTTTTGATCGTCGGTATCTCTGCATAGCTAGTTCAACCTTGTTACTGATAAGTACTCTTTTCTCGTTCCCGTGATATGTGATCCATTGTGAGCTAGTCACATGCTTGCAAGCTAATTGGATGACATTCCACCGAGAGGGCCCAGAGTATATCTATCCGTCATATGGATGGACAAATCCCACTCTTGATCCATGTGCCTCAACCCATACTTTCCAAACACTCAATGCCACCTTTATAGCCACCCAGTTACGGTGTGGTGTTTGATGTCATCAAAGCATCCTTCCGGTGATGGTGATTAACATAATCTCATGGTCGAAGGAATTAGGTTACTATGTATCAGAAAGCTTATAGCAAATGAACTATATTAAATGACTTGATCTTTATGCTACGCTTAACTATAGGAGTATGTCCATCACATCATTCTCCTAATGATATGACCCTGTTGTTAATAACATCTCTATGTTCATGATCAGGAAACCATGATCATATATTAACCAACAATCTAGTTTAACAAGAGGCTTTACTAGGGACTCTTTTATGTGTACAAATCACTCAAGTATTAATGTTTCCTGTTAATACAATTATAGCATGGTATGTAAACATTTATCATAAGTATGAAGATATGATAACAACCACTTTATTATTGCCTCTTGGGCATACCTCCAACAAGAACGAGAAAAGAGAACTTATCGGTAACAAGGTTGAACTAGGTATGTAGAGATACCGACGATCAGACCTCGGATAAGTAAACTATCGCCAGACAAAGGGAAATTGCTATCATATGTAAGTGGTCCATTCGATCGCAAAGTAATCGTAGAAATATGTGAGAGCCATATGAATTTCCAGATTCCTCTATTGGTTATTGATCGGAGAAGAGTCTCGGTCATGTCTGCATAATTCACGGACCGTAGGGATACACACTTAAGGATTCGATGTTGTTTAGTAGATATGGAATGTAATTAGGGAGACCGAATGTTGTTCAGTGTCCTGGATGGGATCTGGTATATCACGAGGAGATCCAGAATGGTCCGAAGAATAAGATTCATATAAGGAAAGTCCAATTCCGGAGTTCGGGAATGATTTCGGTGTTTTCACCGGAATGATCTAGAAGGGCCTAGAAGGTTCACTAGACCGGAAGGGGAAGGGTACATGAATGTATCATGAATAAGTGGAATGATTGCATCATGTCCTAGGTCACTTGGGTGGGCATTTGTAAGAAAGAAATTGAGCTCCAAATTAAAAGTCAAAAGACAAGTTTGAAAAGTCAAACTGGGACAATGTATCCTGGTGGAGAAAGGAGAGAATCCTTCTTTCCCTCCAACACAAGCCAACAAGGAGAGGGAATTGGGGAAGGATTCAAACTCCCCTCTCCCAAGCTGCCCTCCCTCTCATAAATAGAGGGGAGGGGGTGCCCTAAGAGACACACAACACCAGCCCCTCCCCACACCGCCGCCGGTTCATCGCCGGCGCCCTAGCCGCCGCCGACTCCTCCACCTCCTCCTCTCTGGCCTCTAAACCCTAGATCGCTGGGGAACCCTATTTCTCCACCATAACCTGCTCCAGCTTAGGAAAAGCCCTGCAGGATCTTCCCTCTACTTCCGACACCACGCCGTCATGCCACCGGAATCGCGAGGAGAGAACTACAACCTCCGCTGCCTGCTGGAACAAGGGAGAGGAAGGTCTTCATCGAGTACCGAACATGTGACCGACTGTGAAGAACTGCCGGAACGCAGCGCCAGAAGGATCGTCTACGCGATCTTGAGATCAGAAAGTGTATGACTACATCACCCACGAGAATCTGCTCTCGTTAACCGCTTTGGAATCTTCGAGGGTGAGTACTCTAATCGACTCGTTGCTACAATCTAGTAGATAGATCTTGGCTTGTTTGTATTCATGCGGTAGAATTTTTTTGTTTTCCATGCTACGAACCCCTACACTAATCACAAGAAAGCAAGAACTACTAAGCATCCATCAGTAACATACACCTTACATGAACAGACTAAGCATTGATACGTCGGAACGTATCTATAATTTTTTATGTTCCATGCTTGTTTAATATCTACTTTTCTTTGCTTTGTATAAACTTTGAGGTGTTTTTATATCTTTTCTGGAACTAACCTATTAACAAGTTGCCACAGTGCCAGTTGCCTGTTTTCAAAAAGCTCAGGTCTGTCTAGACACTTCGTTTTTATTGTTTCATGCACTGTTGTGTTGTTCTTGGAGCATCTTAGTATTCGTTTGGTTTGCTTAGTTGTTTAGTTTGCTTGAATAAAGTAGTTTGGACCCCCGTTCTCGCTGTGTTGTTTCAAATAAGTCAATTGGTGTTGGAAAGGAGTAGTAAGTTCTTGCTTGAAAGTGCAAGAGGAGCTTGCATTGACTGTGACTTAGACTTTAGCATGACATGCTAGGTGTTCTTTTGACCTTATGCTTAGTGATTATTGTTGTAGCATGTCTTGTTCCAAACAATTGGTATTGCTTATTGTGCCTTGAAAGAATCATGCGTTGTTTTAGCATACAAAAGCATAGTATTTTGGTATTCCCCTTTGATTCTTTGTTTGGATTGACTTGGCACATGCTTACACCATGTTGTGACTATGAACAAGTCACCATAGCCTCTATGATCGTTTAGTCCTTGACTTGTAGTACCACTCTATGCTTTGATTAGTAATGTTTTGTCGCTCTGCATGATTATGGCCATTATTGCTCTCTTAGTTGGTTGCTCCCAGTCTTTTGCTAGCCTCCACTTGTATGAGTAAGCTCTACTCATGCTTCCAACTCCCTAGAAAACCAAGTTTTTCCAAAGTGTCCACTATAAACTCATATGCATGGTGTGTTACACCATTCCAAGTATATTCTTGTTTTCAGCTATCTTCCAATTAAAAAGTATTTTGTTATGTGAAAACTTAGTGATTAAAGCCCTCACGAACTTGATGGCACACTTTATATTCTTTTACCCTAATAAACTTGAACCATTGTGTCATCTATGTTGTATATGCTTGCACTTATACGTTGGAATTAGCAAAACCATGCTGTCATGGGGAACGTTTTCAACATTGCACTTGTACTTTGTACACAGTTGATATCATGCTCTTTTGTCTATGGATGTCACCGGTGTGAAATAAAGAGGGAGATTGTAAGTCCATGGAGTTATGTATTTTGTGTTAGAGAAACACCTGGGCCGCTAGCCTAAGCCATTCCTAATCATGGTGGAAATTTGCAGCATCAGCATAATGAGCTATCTATGAAGCATCCTCGATAAAAAGCTATGCACATAGTAAATAAAAAGATCGCTGAGATGCTCATTGTCTGCTTTCCTTGTCATTTTGGTTATGGGATAGCTCCTGTACCGTGTGTAAGGGGTACCCCATTGGCGGTTCTCTATGATACTCATATACTTACTATGACAAGAACTTACAGGTGACTGAAGTTGAGTAGCATGAGGTGTGGCCCTTGTATTCAAGGGACATGTGATTGCCAACTTATACTTTGTCAAGCATATACTCCATTGTTTGTTCACTTTAACCTTAATCACTTCAAGATGCTTATGATAGGGGAAATGAGGGCTGAAGGCTAACAAGTACCATAATTTTTGGAAGCTCTTTTTGAAACTTGAAATCCCTGCTTCCCTTATGAAGGGCCTTTCTTCCACTATTATATTGATTCTCCACCTTCCACCTTTAGGCACCATTAAGAGAGCATAGTTGTCATTCTTAGTTCTATGTGCAGTGTCCCAAAACTTATTGATTGATGCATATTGTGATAATACTTGTTATTGTGCTACTTGTATCTAGTCACTCTTATGAACTTTGAAGGTGTCCTATGCATCTATTTGCTACTCTATGAGGGACAAGCTGAATGCCACTATGCCATGTTTTTTGTATGTGAAATAAACAAACGTTTTTCAATGCATGTTATTCATGATGTTTGCTTGTATCCTTTCATGTTGCATGCATAGTTACTTTGTCTTATTGTTATAACTCCATCTTTCATGCACATGTTTAGAGTTCTTTGATCCCAACTTTCAATGGTTGCAAATGGTTTGATCTTGGTTTTGATGGTGCATGTCACCTAAAAAATTATTCTTTTATCACTTACCTACTCGAGGACGAGCAGGAGTTAAGCTTGGGGATGCTTGATACGTCGGAAACGTATCTATAATTTTTGATGTTCCATGCTTGTTTAGTATCTACTTTCCTTTGCTTTGTCTACACTTTGAGGTGTTTTATATTTTTTCTAGAACTAACCTATTAACAAGTTGCCACAGTGCCAGTTGCCTGTTTTCTTCTGTTTTTGGTTCCAGAAAGGAAGAAAATCAATATTCTCGGAATTGGATGGGACAAAAGCCAAAGTCAATATTTTACCGTGGGCAACACGAAGCCAGAAGACGACACGGGGGGGTGCCATAGGGCGGCCAAAGCCCCCTAGGCGCGTGTGGGCCCAGCCCGCGCCTAGGCAGGGTGTGGCCCCCCTGGTGCCCCCCTGCCTCGCCCCTTCGCCTGTAAGAAGCCCTCGATGCAGAAACCCTAGGCACCCGATCAAAACTCCACGAAACCTTCCGTAGCCGCCGCCACCATCGTCCCTAGATCAGGGGGGAATCTGAAGTTCTTCCCGGCACCCTTCCGGAGGGGAGATCATCCCGGAGGCCTTCTTCTCCGGTTGAAGCGTGAGTAGTTCCACCTTGGACTACGGGTCCATGTAGTAGCTAGATGGTTGTATCTCCTCCTTGTGCTTTCATGTATAGATCTTGTGAGCTCCGTTCATGATCAAGATCTAATCTATTTGTAATCATGCATGTTGTGTTTGCGAGGATCCGATGGATATTGAGATTACTATGTAAGATTGATTAATGGTTTTATCTATTTGATACTATCATGTCTGTGTTGTTTGTGATCTTGCATGCTCTCCGTTGTTAGTAGCTATCTTGGCCAACTAGTTGCTAGTGACTCCTAGAGGGGGTATTTATGCTCGATAGTGGGTTCATGCCTCTAGTTTCCAAGGGAAGTGACAGAAATCTCTTCGGTTGTAGATGTGCTGTTGCCACTAGGGAGAAAACAAAAGTTTCTTGTTCATGGAACAAGTGGATTGTTTACCTTACACACTTTGCTTAAAGCAGTTGTCTGTTGCTTGCAACTTAATACTAGAGGGGGTTTGGATGATAACCTGATGGTGGACTTCTAGTCATAGATGCAGTTGGATGGCGGTCTATGTATATTGTTGTATTGCCCAATTGAATCTCATAGGATCTTTTTGTCTAGTATTGCATTGTTATGCCTTGCTCAGTTCCTGTTAATTTCCCTGCTGTAATTTGTTTACCCTTCATGCCATGTTGTTTATATAAGGAGAGAACCTCTAGTGAACTATGTACCCCGGTCCAATCTTTACCACTGATACATCTTCCACTATTTACTTGATGTAAACCATTATCACCTTCCACACCATACATTTAATCCCTTGTTACAACAAACCGGTGAGCCTGACAACCTCACTATTCGTTGGGGCAAAGTCTTAAGTTTGTGTTGTGCAGGTTTCCACGTTGCTTGAAACACCTTTGAGACGTTTCCTTCCTCCTACTGGTTTGATAACCTCGGTTTCTTACTGAGGGAAGACTTGATGTTGTGCTCTTCACACCTTGCTCTTGGGGTTTCCAACGAAGCGTCCCATGTCAACACCGGGTGCACGCATCAAGCATGTTCACCATGATGAGTATATGTACAAAAATGAAAACAAATAGAGTTCGTTACCAGCCTCTTACCACACCTCAAGTTGTCTTAATCTTCATTATTGACTTTCACTTGTGTGACTTGAATAATAACATGAGACCAAACTCCACTAAGGACGGCTGAACCCCGCAAAGAACTCATAAAACCAAAGAAGAACAACAAATATTTTTGGTGTTTTCGATTTTTTAAAGCAAGCAAACAAAGCAAAATCTTTTTGGATTTTTCTTAAGGCAAACAAAACCTAAAAAGCAAAGAGACAAACCAATAGAAACAACAAAAATATTTTTTGGTATTTTTGTGTTTTGGGAAAGCAGAAACAAGAACAAAAAGAAAGCGAAACAATGGATATACAGAGAACCGACAAAACATGATATATAGATGAGTGTGATGTCGGTATACCTCCCCCAAGCTTAGGCTTTTGAACTAA
The DNA here is from genome assembly GCA_916181665.1 of Avena sativa. NCBI lineage: Eukaryota > Viridiplantae > Streptophyta > Magnoliopsida > Poales > Poaceae > Avena > Avena sativa. The sequence continues at coordinate 174,642,653 of OV702284.1, read as the reverse complement.
GTGGGGCTCAATAGAATGGGTAGTAACCCCAAGATGGTGGGTCATCATAGGAATGATCATAGTCAGGCGCTTGCGATGAAGAAGAAGACGCGCCCCAATCATATGAGGGCTTCTGGTATGTATGATCATAGTCAGGCGCTTGCGATGTATAAGGTATTGTATGGAAAAGTATTCCAACTATCCGTATATTATCTGTAAACCACACAGGGGGGTTTTCCCTTCCATATAACATGCAACCGATGCCCCAGAAGGGTTATGCATCGTTCTCCCAAAAGACCACGACAACCAACATGGTATCACGAGCTGCCCTCTTCCCATCTAGCTGCTGCCTCTGGTGATGATCTTCTCGACCGTCGCCGGCCATCTTCCTCTCCTCAAAACAACCAGAAACTTCTCCCTCCCATAGATCACGACAAGGCCTTCCAATTCCCCAAGTTTTTTCTCCTCAAAACAATCTCCTTCATCCTCCCTCCCAAAACCCTAGATCCCCATCGACCTCCTCATCCTCGGTTCTCCATCGACTACGAAGCTCACTCGTGATAACTTTCTCTCATGGAAAACGCAGGTCATGCCCTCCCTGCGTGGCGCCCAGGTCCTCGGTCTCCTAGATGGCATCGAGGCAGCGCCGACTCAAACCTTGGAGGCCGAGGATGCTGACCAAAAGAAGATCACCATCCCAAATCCAGAATATGATGTCTAGGTCACCAAGTATCAAGCGGTGGTGAGCTTCCTCGGCAACTCTCTTAGCGATGACCTTCTCTTTCATGTAGGAAGTTCCTAGTTATGCCTCTCTTATAAACTAGCTCGTTGATTAACAAGATGATCAAAGTTTCCTGATCATGGACATTGGATGTTGTTAATAACGAGGTCACAACATTAGTGTAATGGTGTGATGAACATTCATCCGAAGTATAGCATTACGATCAAAGTCATTGAGTTTATATTGCTATAACAACTTACGAAGTGATCCTAATCCTTAGACCATGAGATCATGTCAATCACTAAGACCGGAAGAGTTCCTTGATAACATCAAACGTCACACCGTAACAGGGTGATTATAAAGATGGGTTCAGAACTAATAAAGTGTTATGTTGAGGCCCATGGATCGAGAGTGGAATTTGTTCATCCCGATGACGGATAGATATGCTCTGGGCCCTCTCGGTGATATCACATTGATTAGCTTGCAAGCAAGTGATTTGATCACTAGAATGTTATATCACGGGAACGAGAAAAGAGTGCATGTCAGTAATGAGATCAAACTAGGTATGGAGATACCGATGATCGAATCTCGGACATGTAATATATCGCGAAACAAAGGTATTAAGATACTAGCGTAAAAGGTTCCGACGATCACAAGAAAGTCATCGTTGAATGTGTGGGAGTCAGTATGGGTCTCCAGATCCCGCTTCTGATTATTGATCTGAGAGGAGTCTCGATCATGTCCGCATTATTCGCGAACCGTAGGGTGACACACTTAAGAGACACCGACATCCAATTGGAGCAAAAGTTTCATGCCGAAAAGAATAACAAGCGCAGGAATTTATTTCACTAGATACCGAAACAGGTTTTCGGGTGAAATTGCAGAAAGTGTTTCTGCATGTGAAATGAAATACTAGCAAGGGCTTTTATGTGAATGTTTGTTAATTAAAGTAATTAACAAAATTATGAATAAATAAATAAAAGAGTTTTATTTAAATGAGAGCTTGCATTAAATTTGGTGGAAATTTAATGCATGTGAGTGGATTTTTGAGTGGAGGCTTTTTAATGGGAGTGGAGGCTTTTCATTTTGAGTGGGAGCTCCACCCACATGAATGTGGAAGAGGTGGGGGCAGCCCCATGGCTGGGTGCCATGCCCCTTGGGTTCCCCCCTCTCCCCTATAAAAGGCCCCCCTCGCCTCCTCTCAAAGCACACCTCCTCGTGAAGGATCTCTCTCCCCCTCTAGAATTTATTCCCCATGGTCTCGGACTAGCGAGATACATGTTCCCGGTGGCTATTTGGCAAGAAAGAGTTGTGCTTCCTCTGCATCGCTGGAGCGAGGAGGCGGAGGTTGCTCGGTTCCTTGAACGTGTGTGTGAGCACGGATGCGCTGCTGTTTTGCGGCGCTAGGACTTCCTCTCGATCTTGAGATCGGCAAGAGATCGTCTACATCAACCACGAGTTTGGAATCGTTAAGCTTTGTCGGTCTTCAAGGGTATGTTCTCTACGGATATACATCCACCCGTTGTTTGTATCTAGTAGATAGATCTTGGTACATAGTTGTACCCATCGTAGGAATTTTTTTGTTTTCTATGCTGCGAACCTACAGTGGTATCAGAGCCGGATCTATGCGTAGATGCTTTGCACGGTAGTACACATATGAGTATGTGGGCGATGATGATCATTTTATTTCTTCTTAGTTATACTTTGGATATTGGTGGCATAGTGGGATGAAGCGGCCCGGAAAAACTTTACATGTCCTCGCACATGGGACCTGTTCCACGCTTGACATGCAACTAGTTTTGCATAAGTGGCTAGCGGGTGTCTGTCTCTCCTACTATAGTCAATATCTAATTTGCAACGAGTTGTCAACAATTTGGTTATCCTCGTTGTGGTTCATGTTCGTAGGTAAGAACGGTTCTATCTTCGAAAGCCCTAATCCACGTAAAACTTGCAATGGATATATTAGAGGCGTCTAGTTTAGATTGTTGCTGGGCTAGTGTTATGATATGGTGATGTTGTAAGTAGAAGTATGAGATGATACTCTTACAACACACATAGCGTGTAAGTTCCATAACCTTGGCCTTACACATAAAGGTATGATAGAGATCATACCACAGTGCATATGATGGAGATCATATGCGGGAACCATATCATTTCACTTATAAACATGTGATGTTTTGATTGCATCTTATATTGCTTGTTTGGCGTTTTATTAGCATAATAAGATGATCCCTCATTTAGATATCAAGATAAGAATGTGTTCTTCCTTAAGTATGCACCGACAATGTTTCGTCGCTTCAAGACATCACGTGATGATCGGATGTACTTGAATCCATGAGCATATCTCGGGTGTAAGACAGTTACACACGCGAATAATAAGGTTCTTACTTGGCGAGCCTAGCACGTACAGACATGGCCTCAGAACACGGACCGAAAGGTTAAGCATGAGTCATATGTTTTGATATGATGGACATTTGATGCTCGCCTTTGAAACTACACCGACTCACGTGATGACCGGACTTGGTGTAGTGGATTTGGTTCATGTAATCACCAAAAAGACACGAGGGATGTCATTTTTGAGTGGGAGTTCATTTCTAATTTGGATTAGTAGAACTCAATTTATCATAAATTAAATCAAAGTGAATTTTCATAATTTGTTGTAGTCATTGGCATTCGTTCACCACCTTATGCATAGTTGTAATTGAGATAATAGAACTATAGAATTCTGGATATATACTTTACGAACTGGTATCGTATTGTGTTGAGTGTCAATCTAAAGTTTAAAGTCCTATTGCAAACTTTCAGCAAACTCTATTTACTCTGTGAAATTTAATAGTTGGTATTAAATCGAGAGTAACAATTCCAGTGTTAGTATCTTAAGTATCATGTTTTGCCTCCATGATTCTTGATTGTTTTAATATCAAGTTTATCTAGGAGCTGAAAGAATTGTTTCAGAAACCATCATGTGTGGCAGATATAACGATATCTGAAACAATGTTTTGGTTGCAATATGATAGAGTATAATATATGTTCTCATATTGGATGAGAATTTACAAAGGTTGGAGATGCTACACATCCTAATCATCCAAAAAGGGCTTTGGAAAGTAATGTTATACTCACGATTCGCCTTTATAAGCTACAGTAGCTTGATCATGAAAGTCGTCATGATAAGGATGAATATAAGATGTATGTAAAGTGTTTACTACACTAAAAGATTACTAAAGAATGGATTTTGAAAGAATACCGATCATTTTGATGATGGTGATCTACTTCAAAGTGCAAGTCCAAAGGTATCATTATTTGAATATACACGCTTTGGACTATGTGTCATGTATATGGTGCCACTTTTGATGTTGATAGATTCTTTTAAAAAACGAAAAGGAAATGCTGAAAGAGAATCTATAAAATATATTTGGCAGCAAAGAAAAGATTGGAAATATCCAATTTAGGTATATGGATGATATACATGTTATGGTTGTATTCTTTGCTTGTTAAACAATGTGGTTCTTGGGTATTGGATACCGAATTGGTTGGTATGAAATTTCATACGGAACGATGCAATTCATAAACCACAATGGCCTAAGTAACTAGCAAGAGAATATGTGATGATGTTCATCGAAAACAAACAAACCGTTGTTTGTATTTCTCGTTGACATCAAAGCTTGACTTCAAGATTTGTTTTAATAATTGTTATTTAAATCAGGTATTATGAGAACAAAGGTTGTTCAAATAATTACCGTATTCCATATAAGATGGATGATTTACAAATTTAGTTGGAGAAATCACATCCATAAAAACTAATGCTAAAATGTCGCAAGACAAATGATTGGAAGATCACTTACGAAGTGACATCGCCGTTTAAATTATATTGGAAAGAAAACATGAAGAATATCCATTTTCATGGATTTTTTGGAGTCTTTGATTTGATCAAGTGACGCTTGTGAGACTTTCCTCGGGATAATTAAAACTTCGTTCAAAGGCCAAAGAAGAACGAACGAATAAAATATTGGAATTTATACATATCGATGTATGTAGTCCATTATGTGTAGTCGTAAGCGATGGGTTTCAACTTCATATACTTTATCTGGAAATTTGAGTGAATATTCATCTAATTAGAAAGAAGTATGAAATATTTGAAAAACGTTTCAAAGACTTTCAAGATGAAGTGGAAAATCATTGTAACAAGAAAATAAATGGTTTATGATTTTATCATAAAGGGATTTATTTGTGTTACAAGTGTAACAAGAAAAATAAATGAATTATGATTTTATCATAAAGGGATTTTTTTGAGTTGCAAGTTTAGCAAAACACCTAGATTTACATCTCCCAAAACACCATAGGAATATGGAGTGTTTGAGATTTTTAATGAAACCTTGTTTGACATGGTTGGATCAAAGGTGTTATTGATAAAACTGCCATTATGTTTTAAAAGATTAAAGATTTAGAGACTTCCGCTTTTACACTGAAAAGAGCTCCATCTTGATCCGTTGAAATGACACCATGGAAGTTATGGTTTGGGGTAAAACCCAAGTTGTCATTTCTTAAATTTTGGTATGCTAAACATAAGTAAGATGTTTACAACCGAAGTCGGATGAGCATGTCTTTGTAGGTTATTTCGAATAACAATTGGTTATTCCTCCATAACACCAAGGACAAAAGGGTTTGTCTCTTGAAACATGAAGTTTCTTGAAGAAGGAATTTTTCATAAAAGTTAAGTGGGAGGACAATAGAACTTTGATAAGGTTAACGAACCGTAACTAAATGTGCTGAGTTGCGCAGCACCGGAAATCGTTCCGGAGGCTGCCATAATGCTCATATGTGCCTCAAAGGTTGTGGTCACGGAGATCTAAGTTCCTATTGAACCAAGTAGGTCGGATAAACAATCAAATACTAAGATTTGAGAGTAAATCATTATTGTTTAACAATGATGAACCGACTATATGCAAAGAAGCGATGATGGGCCCTGACTCTATCAAATGGCTTGAAGCCATAAAATCCGTGATAGTTCCATACACGAGAAATCAAGTTTTGAACTTGGAAGACCCTCTGGAAAGGTGTAAAAACCTATCGGTCATATTTGGATCTATAAAGAAACAGACATGGATGTTTCACATCTATGAAATAGTCGACATGTCGTAAAGTATTTTACGACAATGTTCAATGAGTTGACTATGACAAGATTTGATCTTTCATAGCGATATTTAGTCTGGACGGATTAAAGTAGCAACCACTACATATAATTTGGTATATGGTAGATGAATAAACAAAACAAAATTCTTCTAATAGAATGGTTACCTAGGACGTGTACATGACACGGTCCAAAGGGTTTTGTTAAAATTCAAAGAATGCTAAAAGGGCATGCAAACTTCAATGGTTGAAGTAAGCATCGCGGAGTTGGAATCTTCACCTTAATGAAAAGGAGTTTTCATCAGGAGACAATGAAGATGCTTGCTTTTGCAAGAAATTAAGTGGGAGTGCTGAGACATATTTCTAATACATTATGTGGATGACATCTTGTTGATTAGAAATGATGTATCTTTTATTGACATAGGTTAAGAATTTCATTTCGATGAAATACTTAGGCAAAACCCAAATATTTAGCGTGAATGTCTATAGTGGATAGACTGTGACGCTAATATGCTTGTGCCAAACATACATATATGAGATATTGAAGGAGTTCAATATAGAAACGACAAGAAACAGTTCCTGTTGCATGGAAAGGAATTGAATCAAGATTCAAGTGTATCGACACTTGATAAGTGAAACAAGATTCAAGTGCTTTGACACTTGATGAGTGAAATCACGAGAATGTTTTGATCAATCATACCATGATATGTACACATCCAGATATGTCCTATGCTCTAAGTGTTATGAGCATATACCAGAATGAATCATAAAATGATCATTGGACGATAGTAAGGATATTCTTATGATCTTTTGGAAAGAACTAAGAATATATTTGTGTAGAGGTGACAAACAATTACAAATAGTTCATTGTAAAGCGTTACATTGATACTAGTTTTGTCACAAGATACAAATTAAGTTTATCTCAATTTAATCTATGGGTGGCACAATGAAATGGAAAGAAAGTTTCCATGATATATTTGGATGAATTCCAAAGTTAAGACATTGTGACGGATACTACAACAAAAAGGGCTAAGTATATGACTGCTATAGTAGCAGCAAAGGAGGGAATTTGTGTCAAGTAGTTTGTTATCAAACTAAGGTGTGGTTCGCAACGGGATAACACTAAAGTTATATTGTATGACAATAGTATCGACGTGTTTTAACCCCAAGGAACAAAAGGTCTCACCGAAAGACCAAATTTATACAATGCCATCTCATTCGAGAATGAGTGATGCGTGGAGACGCAAAGATATGCAAATACACATGGATCTGAAAGTGTCAGATTCGTAGATTATGTTAACCACTTGCAATTGCATATATGGAACACCAGAAGGCCATAGGTGTTCAATACACAAAGTTTTCAAACTAGATTATTGTCTCTAGTGCAAGTGGGAGACTGAAGGGAATATGCCCGAGAGGCAATAATAAAGTGGTTATTATCGTATTCCTTATTTATGATAAATGTTTATTTTGCATGCTATAATTTTAGTAATACGGAAACGTTAATACATGTGTGTTTAATAAACAAAAAAGGAAGTTCCTAGTTATGCCTCTCTTATAAACGAGCTCATTGATTAACAAGATGATCAAAGTTTCCTGATCATGGACATTGGATGTTGTTAATAACGAGGTCACAACATTAGTGTAATGGTGTGATGAACATTCATCCGAAGTATAGCATTACGATCAAAGTCATTGAGTTTATATTGCTATAACAACTTACGAAGTGATCCTAATCCTTAGACCATGAGATAATGTCAATCACTAAGACCGGAAGAGTTCCTTGATAACATCAAACGTCACACCGTAACAGGGTGATTATAAAGATGGGTTCAGAACTACTAAAGTGTTATGTTGAGGCCCATGGATCGAGAGTGGAATTTTTTCATCCCGATGACGGATAGATATGCTCTGGGCCCTCTCGGTGATATCACATTGATTAGCTTGCAAGCAAGTAATTTGATCACTAGAATGTTATATCACGGGAACGAGAAAAGAGTGCATGTCAGTAACGAGATCAAACTAGGTATGGAGATACCGATGATCGAATCTCGGACATGTAATATATCGCGAAACAAAGGGATTAAGATACTAGCGTAAAAGGTTCCGACGATCACAAGAAAGTCATCGTTGAATGTGTGGGAGTCAGTATGGGTCTCCAGATCCCGCTTCTGATTATTGATCTAAGAGGAGTCTCGATCATGTCCGCATTATTCGCGAACCGTAGGGTGACACACTTAAGAGACACCGACATCCAATTGGAGCAAAAGTTTCATGCCGAAAAGTATAACAAGCGCAGGAATTTATTTCACTAGATACCGAAACAGGTTTTCGGGTGAAATTGCAGAAAGTGTTTCTGCATGTGAAATGAAATACTAGCAAGGGCTTTTATGTGAATGTTTGTTAATTAAAGTAATTAACAAAATTCTGAATAAATAAATAAAAGAGTTTTATTTAAATGAGAGCTTGCATTAAATTTGGTGGAAATTTAATGCATGTGAGTGGATTTTTGAGTGGAGGATTTTTAATGGGAGTGGACACTACTAGGAAAACGGCTATAGGTAATCAGCACATCCGTGGCTCACATGGTTGAAGTGCCCCACGGCTAAAACAGGCGTGGCTCACCTGTGGGCAGTGCCCTACTAATAACTAGAACAACCGTGGCGCACATGACTATAGTGTGCCACAAATGTGTGTGGGCCAGGGCCCAGTTGGCCACACGCCAAACATCTGTAGCGCACTACAGTCATGTGCGCACGTGGGCCTGGTGCGCTACGCCTAAGCGCATGCTCTGAAACGGCCACAAACTTCTGTGGCGCACTCGGCCTAGTGCGCCACAGGGACTAGGAGCATCTGTGGCGCACTCGGCCTAGTGCGCCACAGAAGTTTGTACCCCCTGTGGCGCACTAGGGCCGTGTGCGCCACGGATGTGTCGATTCTTTTAGGACAGCACTTTATGTGCACATGTGTGCCCACACATCCACCACCCCACACTTCACTTTCCCCTTCTTCTTCCTCCTTAGATCTAGTCGGGATCTTCTCCTTCCCACCTCAATTTCTCCACACATTCACCATTTTTAGCATGTAAAACTTGCTTTGGATGTTACATAAGTAATAGAGGAGGTCTCCGGTCTCTCATCTATCCGTCTCCGGTCGACGCGCGCACCTCTCCTTTCCATCTTTCTCGCGATCGGTCTCTCATCTCGGTAAGTTGTCCATGTAAGGATGTGTTCATGTGTATATGGATGATGTGCTCATATGTATGTAGATGATCGATGCTCATGATGTGTGTATGTGTGGAGAGGATCGATGGTCATATGTGTGTGTATATGGAGAGTATCGATGATGCTCATGCATGTGTGTATGGAGAGGATAATGATATGTTCATGTGTGTATGGATCGGTCTCTCTCTTGTGTTTGTATGTGAACAAGTTGCCATTTGTTTTGCCAAAATGTTGATTCATTTCCATTTTGGCAAGACTTTGGCATTTCGCAAAGGTCCTAATTTTAGGATAGGTCATGCCGAAATTTTCTATCGACCATTGCATGCATGCATTCATTATGTGGTTCTAATAGACTTCAAAATTGTACCGTGTACATTGTGCAGGCAAAAATGGTCCGCATAATGAGCGAAGGCATTGTGGCTAGATTTTTGAAATGTGCGACGGCCGACATGATACGAAATAACAAGACAGATATAAGATGTCCGTGCAGAAGATGCAAACTCAACTGGGTGATCGACCCAGATTCCGGGAATCTGCAGGCGCACCTACTCCGCCATGGTTTCATGGATGGATACACTCGTTGGATAAGCGATGGCGTAGATGATGGAGACGGTGAAGAAGGTGGCCAACATGACGATGATCATCATCACGGCGAGAACGGGCGAGATGATGAAGAGTCTCCTGGAGATGGTGAAGGTGCGGAAGCAGACCGGGATGATGATGATCTAGATGCCGGAGGAGCAGACGACGATGGAACAACGTCAGGCTGGGTGCGGGACCCTTATGTGCAAGAGCTGCTTCTCAAGCAGACGAGTAACGCCAGGGCTGCCGCTAGAGAGAAAGCCAAGCTTGCGCAACTTGAGAAAGACGCGGTTACTCCATTGTATGAAGGATGCAGGCCCGATGATACCCGGTTGAATGTAACGCTCAAGGCTATGGAGATGAAGGCAAAGCACAAATTGAGCGACGCAAGCTTCGACGATATGATGGCATTCTGGCACGATCGTCTCCCGGAGGGGAACACATGTCCAACTAGTATCGAGGATGCCAAGAAAATCGTCTGTCCTCTCGATCTACCGCACGTTAGATATCACGTATGCATCAACGATTGCATCATTTATCGGGGCGAGGACGCGGAGAAAACCACATGTCCGGTGTGCGGCGTGAGTCGATACAAGAAAGGGAAGAAAGCACCTCGAAAAGTGGTATGGTACTTTCCTATCACTCCTCGTCTGCAGCGCTATTTCGCGGACCCTAAGGAAGCGAAGCTCATGCGGTGGCATGCGGAAAGGAAGAAGCCAGGAGATGATGATGACCCCGAAAAGGATGAGCTGCTGACGCACCCTTCAGATGCTAGCCAGTGGAAAGCATTGGACCTCGAATTCCCAGAATTCGGTGGAGATTCGAGGAACATCAGGCTTGGTGCGAGCACCGATGGACTCAATCCGTTCGGTAGCCAGAGCAGCACGCACAGCACTTGGCCCGTGTTTGTATGGATGTACAACCTCCCTCCATGGTTGTGCATGAAGAAGAAGTACATACAAATGAGTATGCTAATTCAAGGGCCGAAACAACCTGGTACCGACATCAATCTGTATCTCGGGCTGTTGAAAGAGGAGCTAGCCACGTTATGGGAATCTGGAGCCAATACTTACGACGCCGTCGCACAAGATTATTTCACTATGAGAGCCGCGTTGGTCACTACGGTGCAAGACTATCCAGGTTGCGGGTATATCTCGGGGCAGGTTATCCAAGGATTCTGCGCATGCGTTAGGTGCATGGATAACACAAGCTATCTCCAACTAGAGAAAGATCTAGGGTCATCGAAAACCATGTTCATGGCGCACCGGAGGTGGCTCGGCAAGAATGATCCATGGAGAAAACATGGAGACCTGTTCGATGGCAAATCATAGACCCGAGGAATCCCAGAGCGTAGGAGCAGCGAAGAAGTGGAAGAGTTGCTGAAAAACTGGAAAGATTGTCCTAAGCCTGGAAAGAAGCGAAAGAGGCAGCAACAAGACAAGCCGCTGATGAAGGTATGGAAAACAAGGTCTGTTTTCTGGGAGTTGCCATACTGGAAGTTTCTCCGCACGCCTCATAGCCTCAACATCATGCATATCACGAAAAACGTGTGCGAGAGTCTGGTCGCCACCATAATCAACATGCCAGATAGGACGAAAGATGGTCCGAAAGCAAGGCACGACCTGATATGCTTGGGTATCCGGAAGGAGCTTCACGGAGGACGCACTATTCCTGATGATCAGGAAGATGACGATGATCATGAGTCGGAGACGACACAAGGTCGTCGGAAGGGTAAAAAGTTCAAGAAGAACGAATATTACTGCCCTCCTTCTTGCTTCACTCTAAGCCAGGATGAGATCAAACGGTTTTTCAAGTGCCTTCTAGGAGTCAAATTTCCTTACGGCTACGCGGGCAAGATAAGCAGATACCTAGACGAGGCGAAGCAGAGGTTCAGTGGCATGAAGTCTCACGACTGTGCCGTGCTAATGACGCAGGTACTTCCGGTCGCACTAAGAGGGATAATGGACGAGCACGTCCGTGAAACGTTATTTGGCCTATGCAAGTTTTTCGACGTCATCTCTAGGAAGTCGATTGGCTTGAATCAGCTCGGAAGGCTACAGGAGGAGATCGTGGTGATACTATGTGAGCTTGAGGTCTACTTCCCACCCGCATTCTTCGACATTATGGTGCATCTGCTGGTCCATGTCGTGGAGGACATCGTACAACTCGGGCCGATGTTCCTCCGCAGCATGATGGCGTTCGAAAGGATGAACGGACACATCAAAGGATACGTTCGCAACAGGTCCCGTCCAGATGGAAGCATAGCCAAGGGCTTTCTGGCCGAAGAGTGCATCCTTTCTGCACGAATTATCTAGACATCGAGAACCCTGTCGGTCTTCCCGTCAACAGACACCTTGGCAAGCTCAACGGATCTGGTCACCAAGAGGTTCGTCGCATACTGCATGCAGACTTCGATTTTCGACGCGCAGACTTTGATCGAGCAAACCTCGTCGCGCTACAGCATTTAGAACTGGTCAATCCTTGGGTACAGAAGCACAAAAGGTTAATCGAGAAGAAGTACAGTGACCGGGGCATACAGAGGACGCAGGGAGAAATAATCAAAGAGCACAACTCAGATTTCACGCATTGGTTTAGGCAGACGCTCCTTGATAATCCCCCGCGCTCGCATTCTTCTGACACGGAAAAGATCATATTCACCTTGTCGCAGGGACCGATGCAAAACCTGGTGACCTATCAGGCGTATGATATCAACGGCTACACATTCTACACGGAGGAAAAGGACAACAAGTGTGATTATCAGAACTCAGGCGTAACGTCGGAATTCTACACCGATGACAACGTGAAGGAAAGATTCTACGGAAGAATCGAGGAGATCTGGGAGCTCGACTACTGTGGAGAAAAGGTGCTGATGTTCCGTGTCAAATGGGCAAAGAGCGTCGAAAGAGAAGACCAGTATTTCACAACCATGGTTATACCCAAAGCAGCCAAATCCAAGGCCGCCGGTGCAAACGTGGCCGCGAAAAATGAACCGTGGGTACTGGCTACCAAAGTGGACCAATGTTTTTTCATTACCGACCCGACAAAGCCTAGCCGTGTTGTCGTGAGGAGAGGAAAAAGAAACATCATCGGAATGGATGGAGTCGCCAACGAGCAAGACTTCGACCAGTACGGCGATCCAAAGATTGAAGATGACGACGACTACGATGCAGCAACATACATCACAAGAAGAAAAAGGACAACCCTACCCAAAAAAGGTAGCCCGTTCGAAAGAAGAAACATTAAAGTGCCGGGGCTAAATTATTCAACCGCGACAAAGAAGGGAAAAAAGATTCTAAAACGCTAGCTCAAAAAATATTGTAAAACGCGTGGTCAAAAAAGATTGTAATATTCATGGACAAATTATTATGAAATTTAGTTATACTTTAAATCATATTTGTACCACTTTTATGGCATATATTATCACTTTGGGGCATTTTTGGAATATTTAAAAGTATTTTAAAATCAAAATAAAACTTCTATGGCATATATCACCACTTTTGGGCATTTTTTGGAATATTTAAAAGTATTTTTAAAATAAAAACAAAAAATTGGGGCACCAGGATTCGAACCTGGGTGCTCTCAGGTTTAGAATAGAGTACTGGGCAGAACCAGTGGGATAGGATAGTATAGTTGTTAGCTAGTGGGGCTGTAGTTCTCTTATACAGTAGTTAGAAGCCGATAGGCGTAGCGCACTAGCCCATAGTGCGCTACAGATATCCGTAGCGCACTATGGCTCAGTGCGCTATGCCTAAGTGGCTTTATCCACACGTGGCGCCCGACCCCCTCTCTCATCCCCTTCTCTCCAATCTCTCAGCCCGAGCACTCGATCCGCCGCCGCTCTCGATCCGCCGCCGCTGCGTCTGAGGAGGAGGAGGCCTGCCCGCACCCGAGGGGACGAGGTCCGCCCGTGTCCGAGGAGGAGGTCCGCCCGCGTCTCACGAGGAGGCCCGTGTCCGAGGAGGAGCAGCCGCCGCGTCTCAGGAGGTGGAGGCCGCCGTCGTCCGCCCGTCGTCGTCCGCCCGTCGTCCGCCCATCAGAGGTGAGAGTCGCCTCTCTCCCTCTCTCCCTCTCTCCCTCTCTCCCTCTCACCCCTCTCTCTGCAGGCCATGGTTAGGGTTCTGCAGGCCATGGTTAGGGTTCAGTAGCCTCTCCTCTCTCTCCCTCTCTCCCTGTCGTCGGCCATCACCCTGGTCACCGTCCCTGGCATCCCGTACGCGCACCACTTCATCGAATGGGAGTGCGCAACCGCCATGAACGCCCTCGCAGGCGCGATCGAGCGGACGCAGGCTGCGCTCGGTGACTTCGCCAGCGCCCTGCCGCTCCTTGCTCCTCCGCCTAAGGTGTTGATTGCTGGCCCGTCGTCGCCACGCCTTTGCCGCACGTAAGTGTTTGTTGATCGATCTCTCCTAGGCCAGTTAGCGTTGGTGGACCGAATTCGTGGAGTCGCGATCAGCATCAGTTCAGATGCGTACTGAATACGTACTGTTGGTGGCTGTTGCGGTTATCTGGAACTGGAATCACGATCGATGCAGTGATTCCTCAATTGTGGCTAATTAGCAGCAGTTTATTTCCTGTTGACAGAATGCTTTCGATGGATACAGCAACGATTTGTTTTGTGACAGGCAGGTTTGTGACTTGCTGTCAGATGAAACTATGATCCTTGCAGTACTGTCAGTAGTTGTTTTGCGGTTATCTGGAACTGCAATCACGATCTATGCAGTGATTCCACAATATGGATGTGTGTTGATTGTGGTTAATTATTTAGCAGCAGTTTATTTCCTGTTGACAGAATGCTTTGGATGGATGATATATAAGTATGCAGCAGCGATTTGTTTCTGCAGCTTGTTTTTTGACAGGAAGTTTTGTGACTTGTTGGTTGATCTGACATCCCATTGTTAAGTGCTATGATCCTTTTACTGTTATTTGTTACGGTTACCTGGAACTGGAATCTATGCAGTAATTCCCTGATTATGTTGTGTGCCGATGATTACTGATTAGCAAGTTTATTTCCTATTAACACCATTCATAGATGATGCGCAGCAGCGCTTTCGTCACTGGTAACTTGTGTCTTTGACAGGAAGTTTTGTGACTTGCTGTTGGCTCATCTGACATCCCATAGTTAAGTGCTAGTATAATCCTTGTGCTGGAACTGCAATCGGTGTAGCAATTCCTTGATTTGGCTGTGTGCCGATGATTAAAGACTAGGTAGATAGATAGATAGATACTAAATGTCTTAGTGGTTACACATCAGATCATCATAGCAAATGTAAAAATCTTAAAATCATCAAGAACAGTATATCTTCAGGACAGGACATGTCCAAGAGACCAGATGACCAACTTCCAAAAAGAAGTACCTCAAAATTGTTTACTGTCAACACTTAGAAATTAAAATTGTTTGCTGTCAACACTTAGAAAATCGTTTGCTGTCAACACTTAGAAATTGGTTTTAGTTGCTGTCAATTGCTTGATAGAACAAGATTTAAAATTAGTTGCTGTCAACACTTAGAAAATTAGTTGCTGTCAACACTTAGAAAATCCCAGACTTCAATACAGCTTGAAACAGTAGGGATCTGAACTTGATTCTGTAGAATCAATAGGCAGAGTTATCATATATTCAGAATTTAACCAAACTTAATGACCAGATAACAGATTATGTGCTGGGCATGTTGATGCATTCTTAACCAATGTGTCTTCTACCTAGATGTTTATGTGCTGGCTTTGTTGGCCAGATTATCCTATGTGACCAGATTATGTGCTGGCTGTGTTGGCCATTTATTGTTTTCTGGTTGTGCTGGCTATGATGGCCATTTATTGTGTGCTAGCTATGCTGGCCATATATATGCAGGTTCTTGTATGAAACGAGTCCCGATTTTTGCCGGAATGTTGATTAACTTCCGTTTCGGCAGAAATCGGGCACTCCTAGTTTAAGAAAATTAGCAAAGGTCATGCCGGATTTTTCCGTGCATTTAACCAATTATTTGTTTTTTATTAGTGCAAAGATGTGTGACAACGACGAGGCTGGATGTTCTAAGCGCATCAGCGCTGAAGGAGAACTCAGACCTCCGAATAAACAATTGACATTCTGGGAGGCGGCCCAGCGTCTAGAAGACGATGAAGAATAACATCCTTCGGAGAGCGAGGATGATGAGATGGAAGACTTGGAGGAAGAAGCCGAAGGAACGGCGGATGATGAAACCACTGATGGCGGCGAGGGCACAGGGAGTGGTAGCAACCCTCCTAAGAAGAAGAAGAAAAAGCCGAAGGACCGGCGCCCGAACACGGTCGGCACGGTCAGGGAGGAAATTACCGAAGTGAGCCCATCAGGGGTTCCTTTGGAGCCCGCCCTTGTCGTCAAAGGGTACGGTGGGCAAGTGGCGGCGATCACCCGGACAACCATCTCGATCAACACCGAGAATCTCCGGCATAAAGATAATGGCCACTTGCGCACACTCCTCTTCGAGAAGCTGCACGCAAGATACAAGTTCCCCGCTAAGTATCAGAACACAAATTATCATGGGAACGAAGTAAACAAATCCGCCCTCACAAAGATGAGCACCGCCCTGGCCAGCTGGAGAACCCGGATAAAGAACAAGATCTATAAAGAAGGAAAAAGTCTCGAGGAGATCCATAAGATTGACCCGCAGATCACCGAAGATCAGTTCCGGGAATTCAAGGAGAGGTGTGAATCCGAAAGAGCCCTGGCCAGTAGTAATCGGGGAAAGGTGCTACAGGCGATGAATATAGGTCATCACCATCTCGGATCTGGTGGATACAGAACCGCGGAGGCCAAATGGAATAAGGAGGACGAAGAGTATATATCCAAGGGGATAGAAAACCCCTTTGCTAAATTCGAACCCGGGCAGGTTCGAAACTTCATCAGGGCCCGTTACCATGTGGACCCAAAAACCAAACAACTCACCGCGGATCCTGCGGTGAAGGAATTCGAGGAACTTGTGGTAAGTATAATCTAATTACCGCGGATCAACTCGATTGCAATCTAATCGATGATCTAAATGATTCACTGTTACTTCTTCTGCAGGAGGAGGAAATTGTTGCTAGTCATGGATCCCAGGGTTCCTCATCCCAGGGGTCGACGGCAGCCACCCGGTGGGATAACCCTTTTAACAGGGCGATGAACCGGGCCAAGAAAATAGAGCCGGTTACGAAGAAGCCGTCGTCGGCTGGCCGTCTGGCCGGCCTCGGGGGTAAGAATTGTGTGGATCATTTTGGTCCACCGCCGAGGACGCATGTGGCACCGTCGGGAAGGAGCGAGGAGGAAAACAGAGAAGTTCAAGAACTTAAGGCACAAGTGGCGCGGATCCCGCAGATCGTCCAAGACAACCTCGCAATCACCCTTACGTCCTTCCTGCCTACCTTGGTGGAGTCAATAGCGAACTGGAGTGCGGGTGGTCGAGTAGGGCCGTGCCCGATTCCAAGCATGGTCAGCAACCACTCGAACAACGCGGCGCCGACAAATCAGGCGAACTACGTGTTCGTGACTCCGCCCGCTAGCACCGCGGCGCCACAAGTGTTGGTGACTCCCCCTGCCATCACCGCGGCGCCGGAGTACATGTTGGTGCCCCCTGCCATCGTCGCGGCGGCACCGGAGCTCCAAGCACCCGTCGGTAGGGAGAATACACCGGCGGCCAGCACCGCGCCATCAAGCAGCCCTTCCATCTCTTGCACGCCCGTCGCCGTATGTGGTGCGTCGACATTAGCCGATCTCGACGCCATCACGGTAAACAAATTTCTTTAATTACCGCCTTTCATGCCATCTATATATTACTCTTGTGGCATCTCGCTCTGACGACGCCGTACATGTTTTCTGCAGACGGATGTTCCTTGCACTCTCTTATGCTACGTGAACAACGAGCTAAGGGATGTTGCCAAGGGTACCATCGTTCAACCCTTGCAGCGCACGTTCCACTCAAAGCCGATGCCAGATAGCGTGCACAGGGTTAAAATTAGTCGGGTGCTAAGGGGATGCGATGACCTGGAACCTCCCATTCAACCCCTAGGAGCGGATGAAGAAGAGCCGTCTGTCCTCAGAAGTTGCTTCGGCTTGTTCTTGCTATGGCCAAAGAGCATGATCCGTTTGGGGACGGCGGGGGCCATCACGCCACAGACAACAGCACCGCCTGTCGTGCCAACGACAAGCGGTGGCAAGGCCCCCTTACCGCCCTCGCCGTCACCTCCACGCGGTGGGTCAGATGATCATGTTGATGATATGCACATGGCGCAGGATCCGGCCGAGGACGACGAAGACTGGAATGATCACTTCTTCAGCACTCAGTTTGGCAACGAAGAAGACCTAGCTGGTGGCCCCACAGAGAAAGCCACTATCACCAAGCGTCTGTTTGGTTCTCAGGAGACGCCTCCAGCTTGCGCCTTTATAGAGCCAGCTGATACAACCAACCGGCCCTTTATTCTAAGCCCTGACACACTACATAGGGCGGCCGGTGCTCAGATTGCGGTGCCTGCCCGCTCTCCAAAAGGAAAAAAGGGCAGGAAAAGAAAATCTAGCAGCTCGAGCCAGCCGGTGGCGTCAACAACTGCGAATCCGATCAGGTTTCGGGACGGGCCACCAAGACCCGAGGGTATTATGTGGAGGATTCATGTGGCGGGTGAGCCCATGCTACCTAAGAATTTGCGGAAGCTCGCCAGTTCGGAACTGCAGAGTGTGCATGACGGCGTGCTGACGATAGAGAGACGCCTTCTATCGGAGAAAGATCCCTCGCACCCGGTATTCGTGGTTAAGGTGCCACCAGGCTTGGGCTTCGTCGACACTGCCCCCGCGGATCTGTTCTTCCTGCGGTTCGAGGACATCTTCAATATGTTCCACCTATACCCGCTGCACTATACCATGGTCCGTCTCTTTTCTCTCAGCCTGGCCACGCAGATCATTAGAGAGAACACACCGGGCATCGCTATAGTGGACCCCTACTACATGCGTGACGGCTGCTTGGGTTCCCCCGCCGAATGACGTATCGTGGCCTCGTACCTAAAAAGAATCCTCGTGGCGAACAAGACAAAGGAATACATTCTCGTTCCTTACTTTCCCGAGTAAGTCGTTATTCAGTCGCCACCGTCGATTGGCTTTATTAGATCATCATCATTCTTTTTTCAACACATTCCATTTGAATTTTTTGCGCAGAGATGAACACTGCACGCTCATCTCCTTATCGCCGAAGCATTCCCACGCCACGTATTTCGACTCGGGGAGTCTAGAAAAGAAGAAAAACTACGACAAGATCAAGGAAGTTCTGGATGATGCTCTCACTGGCTTTGCCTCGACGGAAGGCACCAGCTTCGTGCGTAAGAAGGTCAAGTTCGGCAGGCACGTCTTCAACCACGTAACAGAGTTCCCCTGCGTGAAGCAGCCGGAAAA
Organism: Avena sativa; assembly: GCA_916181665.1. NCBI lineage: Eukaryota > Viridiplantae > Streptophyta > Magnoliopsida > Poales > Poaceae > Avena > Avena sativa. Next base: position 174,623,632 of record OV702284.1, on the reverse strand, counting down.
CAGTAAGAAGGAAGCCTACTACGCACTCCATCACATGAGGGCGTTCCTACTTGACCAGCAGAATTCTACGCTGCCAGATCATCTCAAACAGTGGGCCGAAGCAAAGGCCAAGATCAATGATTCGGATATTAGACAAGAGATGTATCGCATCCAGCAGCAGTTTGGGGCAATCATCTTTCGTGATGTCATGACTTCGGGGGGGGGATCTTCTACGGAGGAAATATCCCGAATAACCGTGACATAGAAGATCGCCTAGAGATGCAGGGTGACTATAGGAAGTTCATGACGAGACAGGGCATCCTCCCGTTCCCTAAGCCGAGCCAGAAGGCTTGATGTTGGCCTAGTTGTAGTTGCAAACTATAGATGACCTTTGTGTGTGTGTGTGTGGACGACAAGTGTACTTATCTTATTAGGTTTATGAATCACCGCTTACTTATTTTGCTTATTATTATTATATATCAATCAATGCTTGGTTTTTTTGCTTACTCTTTGGTCCTTTGCTCAATTTGGTCCTTCTTTTTTTCCTTACTCTTTTTTCGAGAATAATGCCGATGATTGAAATGTCGTGGCACACTATATATGTGAATGTGCTACGACGGGATAGTTAGCCTTGTGATATGCACAAGTCCAGGAATTGTGCATCCTACTTGGCTGACTGTTCCGTCGTAGCATATTCCTGTGTCCAACGACCTAGCTAGTTATATATGAGGCATTCTTTTCGAGTTATTTTTGTCTTTTTCGAGAATATGCCGATGATTGAAATGTCGTGGCACAATATATATGTGAATGTGCTATGACGGGATTGTTAGCCTTGTGATATGCACAAGTCCAGGAATTATGCATCCTACTTGGCTAACAGTCCCGTCATAGCATATTCCTATGTCCAACGACCTAGCTAGTTATATATGAGGCATTCTTTTCGAGTTATTTTTGTCTTTTTCGAGAATATGCCGATGATTGAAATGTCGTGGCACAATATATATGTGAATGTGCTATGACGGGATTGTTAGCCTTGTGATATGCACAAGTCCAGGAATTGTGCATCCTACTTGGCTAACAGTCCCGTCATAGCATATTCCTGTGTCCAACGACCTAGCTAGTTATATATGAGGCATTCTTTTCGAGCTACTTTGGTCTTTTTCGAGAATAATGCCGATGATTGAAATGTCGTGGCACACTATACATATGAATGTGCTACGATGGGATTGTACGCCTTGTGCTATGCACAAGTCCAGATGTTGTGCATCCTACTTGGCGTACGGTTCCATCGTAGCATATTCCTGTGTCCAACAACCTAGTTATATATGAGGCATGCTTTTTGAGTTTGCTCTTTTTGATTTAAGAGTACTTTCTATAATTGTATCTTCATATGCGACTTTAATTATACATGTTTTTTCAATCACCGGTTAGTTATTATTGTCAACTTGTAGATGACGTGGTACGTCGTGTACAAGGGACGGGTTCCCGGAGTCTACGATGATTGGGAAGACTGCCGGAGACAGGTGCACCGTTTCAGCGGCAATAGCTACAAAGGGTACAACACTATGGCGGAGGCGGAAGCTAGATACACGCGCTATCTAGCGGTAGTTAGGACAAGGAACCGGATGAAGACCTACACCTTCGTCGCGGCGGTGATCATGCTTATCTTCTTTGGTTATTTATCCCGCGTTTGTGTCTAGCTAGCTAGTTTAGATGTCTAGGCGAGCTTCCGAGCTCTAACTTGTTCGATCGACACATGTATTCGCATGTCACCAACTACTACTTTGTAACATGATCAAAACAATGTAACTTAGACTATGTATTCATGTATGAGACTTATCTATATGTATTTGTTTCAATCTTGTTTTTCATATTGAGTATTTATATATATAATTGTATATCTTGTATCTGTGTGTGTATATTTGCTGTAATATTGTATATAATCTGGCTTGGAAATTAAAAAAAAACAAAAAGTACATCTGTGGCGCACATGGTCTACCTTCTGTGGCGCACTACACCTAAAGCGCACCATGGAAGTTTAGTGGCGCACTAGGTAGTGCGCCACAGAAGATCCAAGGGGTAGCGCACCATGCAAAACTTCTGTGGCGCACTAGGAGGTGCGCTACGCCTATCTCTACACAACCGTGGCGCACTAGGCAGTGCGCCACGGCTGAGAGATAGCCGTAGCGCAAGGCCCGTGGCGCACTGCAGGTGCGCCGTAGATGATGGTTTCAGGTGCGCCACTAAAGGCCGTTTTCCTAGTAGTGGGAGGCTTTTCATTTTGAGTGGGAGCTCCACCCACATGAATGTGGAAGAGGTGGGGGCAGCCCCATGGCTAGGCGCCATGCCCCTTGGGTGCCCCCCTCTCCCCTATAAAAGGCCCCCTCTCCTCCTCTCAAAGCACACCTCCTCGTGAAGGATCTCTCTCCCCCTCTAGAATTTATTCCCCATGGTCTCGGACTAGCGAGATACATGTTCTCGGTGGCTATTCGGCAAGAAAGAGTTGTGCTTCCGCTGCATCACTGGAGCGAGGAGGCGGAGGTTGCTCGGTGCCTCGAACGTGTGTGCGAGCACGGATGCGCTGCTGTTTTGCGGCGCTAGGACTTCCTCTCGATCTTGAGATCGGCAAGAGATCGTCTACATCAACCACGAGTTTGGACTCGTTAAGCTTTGTCGGTCTTCAAGGGTATGTTCTCTAGGGATATACATCCGCCCGTTGTTTGTATCTAGTAGATAGATCTTGGTACATAGTTGTACCCATCGTAGGAAAATTTTCGTTTTCTATGCTGCGAACCCTACAGCCGCCTCATCAGGATCCGGCAGCAGGGGGATCTCTCCTCAGGATCTTCTACAACGAGTAATGCTGCAGTGTCTCCTATAGCTGAACCACGTACTCGTCTACAAAAAGGTATAAAAATACAACCAAACCTCGTACCGACGACATAATTCACTGGGCATTGTTGATATCTATAGGAGAACCTGAAAACTTAAAGGAAGATTTAATTGATGCAAATTGGAGACATGCCATGCAAGAAGAATACGATGCTCTTATGAAAAATAACACATGGCACCTTGTTCCACCAAGCTCCAAAAGAATTTCATTGATTGCAAATGGGTCTATCGTATAAAAAAAAAATGTTGCTGGTACAATTGAGAGGTATAAATCTTGTCTTGTTGCAAAAGGTTTTATACAAAGGTATGGAATATACTATGGGGATACTTTTAGTCCTGTTGTTAAAATTGCTACAATACGGCTTGTTTTATCCATATCGGTCTCAAAAGGTTGGAGTTTAAGGCAGCTAGATGTCAACAACGCGTTCTTACATGGTGTTCTAGAAGAGAAGGTTTACATGAGACAACCACCTAGTTTTGAGTCTTCCGCTACTCCAAATTATATTTGGAAACTTGATAAAGTTCTTTATGTACTGAAACAGGCACCAAGGGCATGGTACTCACGTCTCAGTGCTAAGCTCATACTCTTGGTTCCATACCTTAAAAGGGAGATACATCTTTGTTTCTATTCAACCATTCAGGCATTCGGATATTTCTTCTTATTTATGTTGATGATATCATTGTTACAAGTTCCTCTGATGCTGCAATAACATCCCTTCTCAAGAATTTGAGTCATGAGTTTGCTCTCAAGGATCTTGGAGATCTTCATTATTTTCTAGGACTTGAAGTTCACAAACATCGGAATGGGTTACTCCTGAATCAAGAGAAGTATGCCACAAATATTCTGAAACGTATTGGCATGAAGGATTGCACAACCTGTCCTACACCTCTGTCCGCAACTAAGACCTTATCACTGAATGATGGCGTCCCACTTGGTCCTAAAGATAGCACACATTACAGGAGTATTGTAGGATCTCTTCAGTATTTAACATTGACACGACATGATTTGCATTTTTTAGTTAGTAAGGTGTGCTAGTTCCTACATGCTCCTACTACCACTCATTGTATAGAAGTGAAGAGGATATTGAGGTATATTAATGGTACACGCACAGTGAGACTTACTTTTTGTCGATCACCAGCTACACTTTTAGTGCTTATTTAGCTGTTGACTGGGCTGGAGCTTTAGATGATAGACGCTCTACATGAGGCTTTGCTATTTTCTTTGGTTCTAACCTTATATCTTGGAGTGCCAGAAAACATCCTACTGCATCTCGTTCCAGTACTAAGGCCGAGTATAAATCTCTAGCCAATGCTACAGCTGAGCTGATCTGGGTCGAGGCTCTTGTCAGAGAATTGGGTGTTAAATTTTATGAAAAACCTACTCTCTGGTGTGATAATCTTGGTGCTACTTTCTTGTCAGAAAATCTAGTGTTCCATGCTCGAAATTAAACACATTGAGATTGATTTCTATTTTGTTCGGGAACGAGTTGCTAATAAACAACTTGATGTCAGGTTCATCTCCAGCAAGGACTAAATTGCCGATGATTTTACCAAACTATTGTGTTCCAAAAATCTAACTGAGTTTATGCGTAATCTAAATCTTTCCAAGCTTTAGATTAAGAGGGAGTGTTAGAGTTGTAATTATTTTATATATGGTATTGTATGGAGTAGTACTCCAACTGTTTGGATATTATCTATAAACCACACAGGGGTTTTCCCCCTGCCATATAACATGCAACCGATGCCCCCAGAAGGGTTATGCATCGTTCTCCCAAACAACCACGACAACCAACATGGTAAACATCTAAGGACTAGGATTGTGTTGATGTTTGTCCACATTGTTAATACAGAGATGCGGGAAGAGACTGTCGTCAATGATCTTGGACCACCTGCAACGCAAAAAACTCAATTGACCATAGCAGAGCAGCTTTTCCCCACGGTACAGTCGGTACAGCCCAAATTCTCCTTCAACATGATGCCTTATCAAGCGATCACAAAAACATATAAATAGGGGTGCACCGGGGAGGATTTTTTGTTTGGAGATAATGATGATGACAAGAAAGCATATCCAGATGTTGCTGCTGATCCTGATCGGATGAAAAGTAGGGATATTTGGTTGATCCAGACTTTGAGCCTGGCTATGGGACTGATGAGGAAGAGGATGGTGAAGATGCTGAAATGGGATGCAGATATGATGATGAAGACGAGGACAGACTAGTGATACACTTTGATAGTGACATCCCTACAATTGACGAGAGGATTGTCTTTGAGATTATGGAGGACTGCTGATACGTAGTTATCACCTTTGCAATAAAAGTTGGATTTGATTATATCATCAAAAAGAGTGACCATAAACTATTTAGGGTGTATTGTAGGGAAAAGTAAGATGTGTAAGTGAAGACTGCATGCATCTCCAATGAGGGGTGGGCACCCATTTCAAGTTGCATTGGCTAGCTTTTGATTCATTTTCTTAGGTTTAACATGTTGATATATATATATATATATATATATATATATATATATATATATATATATATATATATATGGAAAATAGTGGGCTACTCACCCGGCTAGCTATGCATGCTCATAACACCATAGGATTAAAAGACGAGAGCACAATCTGATTAACAGATGTGATATAAACCCATTAAAAAAACTAACGGTCGTTGTATCAGGAGCATGAGGTTGATTATAAAAGTAAATAATGCATGCCATCCACACACATGAGTTTTTACCACAGTGTTACGCATGCCATCCGCCACGGTCTTACCCATCCATACACAGAAGTTCTCTCCACCTGAATTTAAAATTTACCATGACAATATGCCTTTTTTTGCATGCACGCATGCTAGGACACACTTCCAAGAACATGCGTCATGTCACACATGCTATGATACACAGCCAAGAAAATGCATCTTCCCACGAACCAAGAACATATGTTTTTCTCCAAAATGAAATAGGATGTTCTCTCGCTCAGCCAACACAGGTCCATTGAGGCGTCAAGAAGGTACCAATTATTTTGATGTTTCATATATGCGATTTTCCACCCACATGCGCATCTCAGACGCCACCACCAAAGAATTTAAAAGGCATCACTAGAGCGAGCCAATCCGGCACAGGACACGACGCCACGCTCTCAAATGAAGAGACGCCTCGATACCACTCCATGCTCAGTGACACTGACGGTGTTAAGTCGGTGCTCCCCTCCAACTCCAATGACATCAAGGAATTCTCCTTACCGAGCGACACCGACTCCCTCACCGATTTCGACACGGATGATGAAGACTACAAGCTCGTTATACGTGACTCGCGCCGTACAGAGATGGAAGCGAAAGCAAACCGGGCTGCTCAAAAAGCAAATATTAAGGAGAACGAGAAGGTCGGCGATTGGCTTGAAGACGTCTGCAACGTCACATATGATAATGTGGAAGGGCCATATGTCAAAGTGGAGCAATCCAGCAACAAAAATGAAAGCGGCAACAAAGGGAAGAACATCGTCATCATCGATATCTCCGACGATGACAAACCATGAATCCTAGCAGCAGCATGTGCTACAGAGGGAATCACGCTCGCTTGTCTGTTTATCTTCCCATTATAGCTTGTTGATCAGTATCGCTTGTTAGTCGTTGTCCACATGGCACCATCTGGCATGTCCAAGCACATCTTAATATTCCTCATATGTAATAAAAAGCACTACTATTTTTATCAATAGTTGTTTGTTCACCAATACGTCTTTGTTACCATATACTAACTATGGTGGTATTTTAGTAACTACGTGCATCTTTTATTATCCAAATTTACCCGGTGCGATGTGTGAAAAGAGACATAATATTGTTTTGAGGGAAATATGAGATGACAAATGTGATTGACCATCAAGCCGGTGTTCATGTGGCCGCAATAATAATAGCAAAGGGAACTTTTAGCTGTACTCGTATTTTTTCAGTTTTAGCAGATTTACTTTGGTGGCTACGTTGGTCATATAAATGTTTTTCACACAAAATACGATATATATACAGTCTTCGACCAAATAAAATACCGACAGCCTGCAGTGATTTCGCATGAGGGTGTGCATGATAGGTACTTCGGTTACACCTTCCTTCATATATCTTTAAAATTTCACTCTTTGTGGTTTTGTCTTTTCACCTTTTCTGGGACATTTATTAATCAAGCGGCGTACAGGAGAAAGTCGACGCAGACTGAAAGATTGTTCATAAACTCTTCACAAGTTGCTGTACTTTGACAGTCGTCAGCAATGGTGCACGTATGGTGTTCGTGAGCTTTTTTTGTGGTACCTCATGTTCATTTGGCGCCTATATGTGTCATATAACTTTCGCGGGAACGGAGGATAGAAAGCACGGCAGAATAACAAGGCTAGTTGGCCGGACAAGCCATGAACAAATGTACGTGGTATCGAGTGCACCCATCAGAAAATCACAAAACATGTGACTTTGGTGTCTACGGCACATGTCAAAATCATAACGATATGACGATGGTGTCTAAGACATAAATAAAAATCATAATGATATGAGTATGGTGTCTAAGACACAATTGAAAGGACAAAGGACATCTCCTATGGTCTATTCTTAGCAGAATTTAACGGATGGCAAGATGACGCCGTTAGTAGAATAATGCCAACAACCAACGATGCGGATATTGTGGAATTATATGGTGACTATATCGGATGATAGCGCAAGCATGCGCAGGTAGCATGGTGGGTAGCAAATATATATATATATATATATATATATATATATATATATATATATATATATATATATATATATAGGTAAAATGACTGGTGCACCTTGGTGCCTAGACACCAAGCATGATACGCATAAATTCTCTTTGAACTAGACATACCTGAAGGTATACATACTTAAGTTATACATACCTAGGTATCATATACCTAAGATATAGATACCTAAGTTACATATACCTAGGTATCACATACCTAATGAATACGTACCCTGCATATGTGAATATATATGTAACTTGGGTACGTATGCTTTAGGTATGTGATACCTGTTGGAAATATAAGCAATAATCCATATGATTTAATCCGAATAATAAATTGATAAAACATGATCATACAAACGGTACTAAAACCAATTATGCAGATCAACAAAGTAGATGAACAGATTACATCTATAGGAGATAAACCTATCACATCTACACCAAACGCTAGAACAAAGAACTCTAGCATAATCCGAAAAAGACAATAGAGGATCACGTACAGTGTAGGCTGAATAGCAGCCGCAGCGGTCGCAGCAGCGTCGTCCATGTTGAGGTTATCGAAAAGGTCGCTGACGTCCGGAAAGAAGTCGTCGTTCGGGAACTCGTCGTCGGAAAACGTTGTGGTTGCCAGTAGTCGCGCTTGAGCGCTCCCCAAAAACCTGATTGCCCCTCACCCGTACAGGTTCATGAGAGGTGGGGTTCCGGAGGCCTACTGTCCCGATCTGGCGGTGCACGCCGCAAGCCGGGATGGGAAAGACGAAAGCGACGGCGCAAGATTCTGGAGGTAGGCGCGTGTGTGGATTGATACGTTGCCGATTAGGTTTAGCCCGGGCGCTTATATAGTGCAGGTTAGGAAGATCGTGGGCTGAGCCCATGTCCGAGTCGGTAATAGCCACGCCCATAAAAACTGGAAACGGCTGTAATTAACGCGTCCGTTAATGACTCATAATCAGTTTTCCCAACCAGCAAAATAAAGCTCGGCTCGGCGAGATTCCCGCAACCCGAGGCGCACGCGCGCGTCATGACGAGGCGAGGAGTGGCAAGGCGAGGCGGGCGGCATCGGAGGAGGAGTGCGCGAGGGCTACTCTTCTTGTCACACCTTAGTGAGTGGTGCAACACTCTACTATATAAGGTGGTCCAACTCCCCTTCAACTAGAAATGTGGGACTAAACTTTAGCACCACTAGCACAGCCATATGCTGCCATATACAAGTGGGCCAAAGAGAATTTCAGAATTTGTCTAATGGGCCAACAGCCCAATATACACCAAATTCCAACAATCCCCCACAAAGTCTCATTGGCACATCACATCACTTTTCTTCCAGAACATTGTTTTATATACCGGTGTGTAGTGGAGACTGTTAAGTTGAACTTCCACATTAAACTTCATGCTACACTATCTTGCAACTTGAATAGTGGACTATGCCTTGAACTACAAGTTTTCTGCGTGCTAGTTTCACATAAAATCTAGACCGATACAGGGCTATCGTCGGCTTCCCCACGGTTTGGAGCTTATGCGTCATACTCCAGGGCCTTTCATGAGTTTATTAGAGAGCACCCAACTCTCACGGACTACGACGTTTGACAGTCAGACTCATATAAGTGTATTCCTCAGGAGATGTTCTACAGGACAACATCTCCGCTCATAAAAGCCACTTGGAACACATTAAGATAAATATCAACCTGCCATGCTGATTAAGAGAGTATTGCATCTTTATGGAGATGTAAATATAATATGGGTATACTCTCCTCTCAGCTGATCAACATCTTGTCTCCCAGCTCTAATTCACGGGATCTCCAATCACATAGAGTGGGTTGCCACTGGGATCAACTCATAGCGTGGGTCTCAAACCCATCTCCCTCGATGCATTATCTATCACATTGTGTGATAAACCCTTTGTGAAGGGATCTGCTAGGTTTTTAGATGTTTGGATATAATCCAACGCGATAACTCCGGAGTTTCTCAGTTTCCTGACAGATTTTAATCTCCTCTTCACATGCCTTGATGACTTCATATTATCCTTAGAACTGTTTACTTTGACGATCACAGTTTGATTATCACAGTTCATCGGGATGACGGGTATTGGTTTTTCAACCACAGGTAAGTCCATCAAGAGCTCACGAAGCCACTCTGCTTCAAAAGTGGTTGTGTCTAATGCTGTGAGTTCTGCTTCCATTGTTGACCTTGTTAAGATGGTCTGCTTGCAAGACTTCCAAGAAACAGTGCCACCACCAAGTGTAAACAAATAACCACTTGTGGCCTTAATCTCATCAGCATCAGATATCCAATTTGAATCACTATAACCCTCAAGTACCCGTGGATACCCAGTATAGTGAATACCATAACTCGCGGTGCCTTTCAAATAGCGCAGAACTCTTTCAAGAGCATGCCAATGATCATCTCCAGGATTTGACACAAATCGACTCAGTTTGCTTATAGCAAAGGAGATGTCAGGTCTAGTAGCGCTGGCTAAATACATGAGCGAGCCAATAATTTGAGAATATCTCAATTGATCTTTAGCATTCCTTCGATTCTTTCAAAGTAGGACACTCGGATCATAAGGCGTTGGAGAAGAATTGCAGTCACTATACCCGAAGCGACTCAATATCTTTTCCACATAGTGAGACTGAAGCAATGTAATCCCACCATTGTCATCCTTTAGTAGCTTGATGTTAAGATTACATCAGCCACTCCCAAGTCCTTCATCTCAAAGCAGCGATATAGGAACTCCTTGACCTCCTCAATAACAGCGAGGTTGGTCCCAAATATCAATATGTCATCAACATAGAGACACATAATAACTCCCTCGCCCCCACCATGGCGATAGTACACACATTTGTCAGCTTCGTTTACAACAAAGCCTTCAGCAGTTAAAGTTCTTTCAAACTTCTCGTGCCACTGCTTAGGAGCTTTCTTAAGACCATACAAAGACTTAACTAACTTACACACCTTTCCTTCTTGACCATCTACCACAAATCCGTCAGGCTGCTCCATATAAATTTCCTCATCTAGCTCTCCATTTAGAAAAGCTGTCTTAACGTCCATTTGATGAACGAGAAGACCGTGTGAGGTAGCCAAGGAAAGTAGTACTCAAATAGTGGTCAATCTGGCTACAGGTGACTAGGTATCGAATAAGTCTTCACCTTCCTTTTGGGTATAACCCTTAGCCACAGGACGTGCCTTGTACTTTTCAATAGTACCATCAGGTTTAAGATTTTTCTTGAACACCCACTTACATCCTACAGGTTTGCACCCATAAGGACGATCAGTGATTTCCCAAGTACCATTAGCTAAGATGGAGTCCATCTCGCTTCGGACAGCTTCCTTCCACGAGGTACACAATGAAATCATCACCAAATGACCTTGCAGTCCTTTTTCTCTTGCTCCTTTTGGGAGCTTCATTGTCATCCTCCACAGGATCATCAGAGTGTTCTATCGGCATAGTGGGTTCAGGAATTATAAAAAATTCCTGACTAGATGAACTAGTCATCTCCTGCTTTGATGAGCTAGACATGCCTTTCATAGGAAAGATGTCCTCAAAGAAAGTCGCATCATTCGACTCCATAATTGTACCAACATGCATGTCAGATACCTCAGATTTTACTATCAAAAATCTATAGCCAATGCTATGAAAAGCATATCCCAGAAAAACACAATCAACGGTTTTTGGTCCAAGCTTTCGCTTCTTGGGTATTGGAATATTTACTTTCGCCAATCAAACCCAAGTTCATAAGTAAGAGAGTTTAAGCCTTTTCTTTTCCCATTACTCAAATGGAGTTATGGTTTTATCCTTTACAGGAACACAGTTTAGGACATGACACACAGTCATTAGCGCCTCCCCCCACCATTCCTTGGAAAGACCCGGTGTATCTAACATGGCGTTAACCAAATCACTTAGAGTGCGGTTCTTCCTTTCGGCCACCCCATTTGACTGAGGTGAGTAGGGAGGCGTCCTATCATGTATAATATCGTGTTCCATACAGAATAAATCAAATTCATTTGAAAAATACTCTCCACCATGATCCGACCTTAGCCGCTTGATTTTAAGATCAAGTTGGTTTTCTGCCTTAGATTTATAGATTTTGAAGTAGTTCAAAGCTTCATCTTTAGATTTCAGGAGATAAACATAGCAATATCTAGTGGAGTCATCAATCAACGTCATAAAGTATCTTTTTCCACCTTTTGTAAACACACCATTCATCTCACAATGATCTGAATGTATAAGTTCTAGCGGTGCTAAGTTTCTCGGTTCCACAGCCGTATGCGACTTGCGGGGTTGCTTTGCTTGCACACAAACTTGTCACTTAGAACCTTTGACAGTGGTAAATTTCGGAATTAAACTCATATTGACTAGCCGCGTCATGCAACCAAAGTTAATATACCAGAGTCGTGAATGCTAAACATTGGATTCATTATCATTGCAAACATGATTAATAACTTTAGTACATGAGTCTGACAGAGACAAGCGAAACAGACCTCCGCACTCATAACATTTTCCAATAAATTGTATATACTTAGAAATTACAACTTTATTGGACTCAAAAACCAACTTAAAGCCATTTTGACATAAAAGCGATCCGCTGACGAGATTCTTATTGATGGAGGGAACGTGCTGCACATTCTTCAGTTGTACGGTCTTCCCCAAAGTAAACTTCATATTTACCGTACCAACACCATGAACAGAAGCACGTGAGCCGTTTCCCATTAGCACGGAAGAGGTCCTTGAGACCTGATAAGAGGAAAACATGTAGATATCAAAACACACATGTGTATTAGCACCCGTGTCTATCCACCAATCAAGAGAATGACATACTGAAAGGATAGTAGGTAAAATACCATACCCAGCATCCTTCATCTCAGTATCGCTAATAACAACATTAGCGGACTTTCCGCTGTTCCCATGTTGATGCTTGTCAAAGAGATTAGGGCAACTAGGAGCCCAATGATCAGGGTCACCATAGACGTGGCAAGAGCCTTTCCTCTTATCATTTTTCTTCTTGAAGTTGGTTGAGTGCGTGGCCTTCTTCTTGCCATCGAACTTACCCTTTCCTTCAGTTTTGTTCTTATTCTTAAACTTGTGGGATTGGAAGTTTTTCCTCTGCACTAAATTGGCAGTAGAACCTCCCTCAAGTCCTCGAGCACTTTTGTCCTTTGCTCTCGCCTTCTCTTCCACATGAAGAGACCCAATGAGATCCGTAACAGAAAACTCTTGTCTCTTATATTTCAGAGAAGTAGCAAAGTTCCTCCACGAAGGAGGAAGCTTGGCAATAATGCCACCAACCACAAATTTATCCGGTAAGGAACACTTGAACTGCTCAAGTTCTTTGGCAAGTGATTGTATCTCATGAGCTTGCTCAACGACGGAGCGCTCATCAACCATCCTGTAGTCATAGAATTGCTCCATGACATATAGCTCAGTGCCAGCGTCCGAGACCCCAAACTTGGCCTCGAGCGCTTCCCACGCGTCCTTGCCATTATCAAATGATATATAAGGGTCAACAATGTTGTCCCCAAGAACACTAAACAAAGCCTCCATAAACATGGTATCGACTTTCTTAAAGTTCGCTTCCTGCTCAGCAGAAAGATCTCCTTCAGGCTTGCCAAGAGTGGCGCTATAGCAGTTTAGGTTTTCAAACCAGAGAACTGCTCTCTTGCGCCATCTCTTATAGTGCATGCCATCAAAAGGAGGCGGCCTAGTAGCCGCGGCTACACCAGTGGAATTCAATTGCCTATAATCAGGTTTTTGGATTGTTGGAAATATAAGCAATAATCCATATGATTTAATCTGAATAATAAATTGATAAAACATGATCATACAAACGGTACTAAAACCAATTATGCAGATCAACAAAGTAGATGAACAGATTACATCTATAGGAGATAAACCTATCACATCTACACCAAACGCTAGAACAAAGAACTCTAGCATAATCCAAAAAAGACAATTGGGGATCATGTACAGTGTAGGCTGAATAGCAGCCACAGCGGTCGTAGCAGCGTCGCCCATGTTGAGGTTGTCGAAGAGGTCGCTGACGTCCGGGAAGAAGTCGTCGTTCGGGAACTCATCGTCGGACGACGTTGTGGTTGCCAGTAGTCGCGTTTGAGCGCTCCCTAAAAACCTGATCGCCCCTCACCCATACAGGTTCACGAGAGGTGGGGTTCCGGAGGCCTACTGTCCCGATCTGGCGGTGCACGCCGCAAGCCAGGATGGGGAAGACGAAAGCGGCGGCGCAAGGTTCTGGAGGTAGGCGCGTGGGTGGATTGATACGGTGCCGATTAGGTTTACCTCGGGCACTTATATAGAGCAGGTTAGGAAAATCGTGGGCTCAGCCCACGTCCGAGTCGGTAACAGCTGAAAGGGTTTCGCGGCATAGTAAACCAAAATTTTCTACGGATGCGAACAGAGGGAAAGCCAAGATCTAATCTAGGAGATGCAATCAACGAGAGAGATTGGATTAGATCTTCATACCCTTGAAGATTCGCACAGCGGAACGTTCGTCGGAACGTGGGTGATGTAGTCGTACTCGCTTCTCCTCCTCGCGATCCGATCCGATCTAGCACCACAAGTGGCGGTGCCTCCGTGAGATGCACACGTGCAGCACCTCGACGTCTCCTCCTTCCTCAGACCAGCAAGTATGGTGGAGAGATAGATTGGATCTACAACACGACGGCGTGGTGTATATGGTGGAGAATTTCTGCAGCAGGGCTTCGCCTACAAACAGTCGGGAGGGAGAGAGGAAGGCAGCAAGGCAACTAGGGTTGGAGGCAAGGTGTAGGGGGGAGGGGGCGCACCAGCCCTCTATATATAGAGGGGAGGGGGCGCACCAGCCCTCTATATATAGAGGGGGGGGGGGGGGCGGGTTTAAATCGTTTAAACTAGAGATAGGGTTTCTAGAAGAGGGGAGAGTCCTTGCCCCTCCTCCAAGCCTTGGGCCGGCGGCCAAGGGAGGGAGGAGTGGGGGGCAAGGACTCTCCCCTCTTCTAGAAACCCTATCTCTAGTTTAAACGATTTAAACCCTATAGGATCGGCTGGGCCCTATGGGGCCTTGTGCCCCTGGCCCAATGCGGCCAGGACACTCCCTCATAGGCCCATGCCCCCTCCCGGAAGGTGGGACCACGTTGGTCCCCTTCCGGAAGGTTCTAGAAGCTTCCAGTACAATACCGATTAACCCGGAACAATTCCGAACTCCAAAAACTGCATTGCCTTATATGAATCTTATTCTTCGGACCATTCCAGAACCTCTCGTGATATCCCGGATCCCATCCGAGACTCCGAACAAAAATTCATAAACCAATTATCCAATCTATCCTAGCGTCAAGATACGTTAAGTGTGTGACCCTGCGGGTTCGAGAATATGCAGACATGATCTTCTATAAATAATCAACAGCGGGGTCTGGGCACCCATATTGACTCCCACACATTCATCGATGATCATATCGGATGAACCAAGATGTCAGGATTCAAATAATCCCATATATATATTCCCTTCGTCTCGCGATATTTTACTTGCCCGAGATTCGATCGTCGGTACCGTCATACCTAGTTCAATCTCGTTCACAGCAAGTACTTTACTCGTTCCGTAATCCGATATCACTTTGTGATTAACTCCTTAACCACATGCTTGCAAGCGGTGTTGATATCGATTACCGAGTGGGCCCGAAGTATATCTCTCCGACTTGGGAGGGACAAATTCCATCTCGATACATACAACCCAACAGATACTTTCCGATCACCTGAGAGACACCTTTATGATCACCCTCTCATAGGATGACGTTTGATGACCTCAAAGCTCTCTTCCGATACCAGGGAGTTGCATTATCTCATGGTCTAAGGAATACAATATTTGACATAGGAAAAGCTTCGCAAAGATGAACACGATGATACGATCTAATTGCTTCGCTTAGTTTGGGTCTGTCCATCATATCATTCTCCAAAGATATGATCTCATTATCAATTGACAACTCATGTCTATGGTTAGGAAACCTTAACCATCATTGATCAATGAGCTAGTCCATAGAGGCGTACTAGGGACACGGTGTTGTTCACAAACCACACAAGTATTAAAGTTTCCGCTTAATACAATTCTAGCATGGAATATAAACTTTATCATGAACAAGAATTATAATAATAACATCTTTATTATTGCCTCTAGGGCATAATTCCAACAGTCTCCCACTTGCACTAGAGTCAATAATCTAGTTTACATTTGGCAACAATCTCACACCCATGGCACTGAGGTGTTGATCATGTTTTACACGTGGAAGAGGTTTAGTCAATGGATCTGCGACATTCAGATCTGTATGTACTTTGCTAATCTTCAGATCTCCATCTACAATATAATCTCGGATTATATGAAACTTGCGGTTGATATGCTTGGTCTTTGGATGATATCTTGGTTCCTTAGCGAGTGCTATGGCGCCAGTGTTGTCACACAATATCTCCAGTGGGTCCAATGCACTTGGAACCACGCCAAGCTCAGTGATGAAGTTTCTGATCCAAACTCCTTCACTTGACGCTTCTGCAGCAGCCATGTATTCCGCTTCCACTGTAGATCCCGCGATCACGCTTTGCTTGCAGCTTCTCCAGCTCACAGCTCCTCCATTCAAAATATAAATGTATCATGTCTGAGATTTGGAATCATCCTTGTCGGTGTCAAAACTAGCGTCGACGTAACCTTTTACGACAAGCTGTTCATCACCCCCATAGACTAAGAACATTTCTTTAGTCCTATTTAGGTACTTTAGGATGTTCTTCACGGCTGTCCAGTGTTCCACTCCTGGATCACTTTGATATCTGCTCGTCAAACTAAGAGCATTGGACACATCCGGTCTAGTACACAGCATGGCATACATGATAGAACCTATGGCCGAGGCATAAGGCACTTTGCTCATAGCTTCCCTATCATTTACCATAGCTGGACACTGAGCCTTGCTCAATATCTTACCTGACAACATAGGCACTGAACCTTTCTTTGCCTTATCCATTCTGAACCTTTTCAGAACTTTGTCTAGGTATGTACTCTGGCTTAAAGCTATCAGGCGTCTTTGTCTATCTCTATAGATCTTGATGCCCAATATATAAGCAGCTTCACCTAGGTCTTTCATTGAAAAACACTTGTTCAAATAACTCTTCACATCGTTAAGCATGTTGATGTCATTTCCGATAATCAATATGTCATCCACATATAGTACCAGAAACGTCACCGAGCTCCCACTCACTTTCTTGTAGATACAAGCTTCATAGCAATTTGGAACAAATCCAAAGCTCTTGATCACTTGATCAAAACGAAGGTTCCAACTCCGAGATGCTTGCTTCAGTCCATAAATGGAACGCTGAAGTTTGCATACTTTACTAGCATCCTTAGGATCGACAAAACCTTCGGGTTGCATCATATACAACTCTTCATCAATGTTGCCATTGAGGAAAGCAGTCTTGACATCCATCTGCCATATTTCATAATCATGAAACGCAGCAATTGCTAATAAAATCCGAATGGACTTAAACATCGCTACGGGAGAGAAAGTCTCATCGTAGTCAACACCTTGAACTTGTCGAAAACCTTTCGCGACAAGCCGTGCTTTATAGACGGTAACATTACCATCCGCGTCCGTTTTCTTCTTGAAGATCCATTTGCACTCAACGGCCTTTCGGTCGCTAGGAGGGTCCACCAAAGTCCATACTTGGTTTTCGCTCATGGATCCTAATTCGGATTTCATGGCTTCTAGCCATTTCTCAGAGTCTGGGCTCATCATCGCTTCCTCATAGTTCGTAGGTTCACTGTCTTCTACTAACAAGACAGTCAAGACAGGGTTGCCGTACCACTCAGGAGGGGCACGCGACCTTGTCGACCTGCGACGTTCAGTAGCAGCATCGTCCGAAGCTTCATGATCCTTGTCATTAGCTTCCTCTATTGTTGGTGCAGGCGGCACTGGAACAATTTCAGGTGCTGCGCTACTCTCCAATTCAAGAGAAGGTTCAATAACCTCGTCAAGCTCTACTTTCCTCCCACTCACTTCTTTCGAGAGAAACTCCTTCTCAAGAAAGGAACCATTCTTTGCGACAAACACTTTGCCTTCGGTTCTGTGATAGAAGGTATACCCAATAGTTTCCTTAGGGTATCCTATGAAGACGCATTTCTTCGCTTTGGGTTCGAGCTTGTCCGGCATCAACTTCTTGACGTAAGCTTCGCATCCCCAAACTTTAAGAAACGACAACTTAGGTTTAGCACCAAACCACAGTTCATACGGTGTCGTCTCAACGGATTTAGATGGAGCCCTATTTAAAGTGAATGCAGCGGTTTCTAATGCATAACCCCAAAATGATAATGGAAAATCAGTAAGAGACATCATTGATCGGACCATATCTAATAGGGTTCGATTCCGGCGTTCAGACACACCATTGCGCTGTGGTGTTCCGGGTGGCGTGAGTTGTGAAACGATTCCACTTGCTTTAAGATGCGTGAGAAAATCATAACTCAAATATTCACCTCCACGATCGAATCGTAGAAACTTAATCTTTCTATTACGATGGTTCTCCACTTCATTCTGAAATTCCTTGAACTTTTCAAATGTTTCAGATTTATGTTTCATTAAATAGATATACCCATATCTACTTAAGTCATCGGTAAAAGTGAGAAAATAGCGATATCCACCGCGCGTCGAAACACTCATCGGTCCGCATACATCGGTATGTATGATTTCCAACAAGTCCGTTGCTCGCTCCATCATTCCGGAGAACGGGGTTTTGATCATCTTGCCCATGAGGCATGGTTCGCATGTGTCAAATGATTCAAAATCAAGAGACTCCAAAAGTCCATCAGAATGGAGTTTCTTCATGTGCTTTACACCAATATGACCTAGACGACAGTGCCACAAATAAGTAGTATTATCACTATCTACTTTGCATCTCTTAGCCTCAATGTTATGGATGTGTGTTTCATCCCTTTCGAGATTTAGAAGAAATAAACCATTTACAAGAGGTGCATGACCATAAAAGATGTTACTCATATAAATAGAACAACCATTATTCTCCGATTTAAATGAATAACCGTCTTGCAATAAACACGATCCAGAAATAATGTTCATGCTCAACGCAGGCACATAATAACACTTATTAAGGTTTAAAACTAATCCCGAAGGTAAAACTAAGGAGAGCGTGCCGACGGCCATCACATCAACTCTTGATCCGTTGCCAACGCGCATCGTCACCTCATCCCTCGCAAGCCGCCGTCTATTCCGTAGCTCCTGCTTCGAGTTACAAATATTAGCAACTGAACCGGTATCAAATACCCAGGCACTACAACGAGGGCTAGTAAGGAAAACATCAATAACATGTATATCAAATATACCTTTGATGGTGCCAGCCTTCTTGTCCGCTAAGTACTTCGGACAGTTGCGCTTCCAGTGACCCTTGTCCTTGCAATAGAAGCACTCAGTGTCCGGCTTGGGACCAGACCTAAGCTTCTTCTCAGTAGGGGCATTGCGCTTGTCGCCGCCCTTCTTGAAGGGCTTCTTTGCTCCCTTACCTTTCTTAAAGGAGGGCTTGTTGACCATCAACACATGATTATCCTTCTTGATGTCCACTTCCGCAGCCTTTAGCTTTGCGAAGAGCTCGGTGATCGTATCAGTGGAACCAATCTGATTATGAG
The DNA here is from genome assembly GCA_916181665.1 of Avena sativa. Taxonomy (NCBI): domain Eukaryota; kingdom Viridiplantae; phylum Streptophyta; class Magnoliopsida; order Poales; family Poaceae; genus Avena; species Avena sativa. The sequence continues at coordinate 174,604,379 of OV702284.1, read as the reverse complement.
TCACTACAAAACTTTTGTAGCTGGGAGGGAGTGATTGCAGAACCCTGTCAATCTTGAGCTCCTCTGGAATCGTGCATTCCAGTTGCTCAAGGCGTTGAGTGTAGCCCGACATCTTTATGGCGTGCTCACTAACGGAACTCCCTTCCTCCATCTTGTAGTTAAAGAACTTCTCGGAGATCTCATATCTCTCAGAACGGGCCTGAGTCTAAAACATGGTTTTCAGCTCCTCGAGAATCTCGAAGGGCCCGGGATACTCTTCAAAACGATTTTGAAGCTCCGGTTCCATAGCAAACAACATGGTGCTCTTAATCACACCATAATCATCTTTGCGCGACTGATAGACAGCTTTCTCATCAGCCGGCGTGGTGTATATGGTGGAGAATTTCTGCAGCAGGGCTTCGCCTACAAACAGTCGGGAGGGAGAGAGGAAGGCAGCAAGGCAACTAGGGTTGGAGGCAAGGTGTAGGGGGGAGGGGGCGCACCAGCCCTCTATATATAGAGGGGAGGCGTCCAGCCCTTGCCCCTCCTCCAAGCCTTGGGCCGGCGGCCAAGGGAGGGAGGAGTGGGGGGCAAGGACTCTCCCCTCTTCTAGAAACCCTATCTCTAGTTTAAACGATTTAAACCCTATAGGATTGGCTGGGCCCTGTGGGGCCTTGTGCCCCTGGCCCAATGCGGCCAGGACACTCCCTCATAGGACCATGCCCCCTCCCGGAAGGTGGGACCACGTTGGTCCCCTTCCGGAAGGTTCTAGAAGCTTCCGGTACAATACCGATTAACCCGGAACAATTCCGAACTCCAAAAACTGCATTGCCTTATATGAATCTTATTCTCCGGACCATTCTGGAACCTCTCGTGATATCCAGGATCCCATCCGAGACTCCGAACAAAAATTCATAAACCAATTATCCAATCTATCCTAGCGTCGAGATACGTTAAGTGTGTGACCCTGCGGGTTCGAGAATATGCAGACATGATCTTCTATCAATAATCAACAGCGGGGTCTGGGCACCCATATTGACTCCCACACATTCATCGATGATCATATTGGATGAACCACGATGTCAGGATTCAAATAATCCCATATATATATTCCCTTCGTCTCGCGATATTATACTTGCCCGAGATTCGATCGTCGGTACCGTCATACCTAGTTCAATATCGTTCACAGCAAGTACTTTACTCGTTCCGTAATCCGATATCACTTTGTGATTAACTCCTTAACCACATGCTTGCAAGCGGTGTTGATATCGATTACCCAGTGGGCCCGAAGTATATCTCTCCGACTTGGGAGGGACAAATTCCATCTCGATACATACAACCCAACAGATACTTTCCGATCACCTGAGAGACACCTTTATAATCACCCTCTCATAGGATGACGTTTGATGACCTCAAAGCTCTCTTCCGATACCAGGGAGTTGCATTATCTCATGGTCTAAGGAATACAATATTTGACATAGGAAAAGCTTCGCAAAGATGAACACGATGATACGATCTAATTGCTTCGCTTAGTTTGGGTCTGTCCATCATATCATTCTCCAATGATATGATCTCATTATCAATTGACAACTCATGTCTATGGTTAGGAAACCTTAACCATCATTGATCAATGAGCTAGTCCATAGAGGCGTACTAGGGACACGGTGTTGTTCACAAACCACACAAGTATTAAAGTTTCCGCTTAATACAATTCTAGCATGGAATATAAACTTTATCATGAACAAGAATTATAATAATAACATCTTTATTATTGCCTCTAGGGCATAATTTCAACAACAGCCACGTCCATAAAAACTAGAAACGGCTGTAATTAACGCGTTCGTTAATGACTCATAATCAGTTTTCTCTACTAGCAAAATAAAGCTCGGCTCGGCGAGATTCCCGCAACCCGCGGCGCGCGCGCGCGTCGGGCGAGGCGGGCGGCGTCGGAGGAGGAGTGCGCGAGGGCTACTCTTCTTGTCACACCTTAGTGAGTGGTGCAACACTCTACTATATAAGATGGTCCAACTCCCCTTCAACTAGCAATGTGGGACTAAACTTTAGCAGCACTAGCACATCCATATGCTGCCATATACAAGTGGGCCAAAGAGAATTTCAGAATTTGTCTAATGGGCCAATAGCCCAATATACACCAAATTCCAACAATACCTTGGGTATATGTAACTAGGATACATATAACTTAGGTATGTATAAATTAGGTATGTGAAATTTGCGTACGTACACCATCGGGTATGTAAGAATTTGAATGAAATATAGGTATGGTGCCCAGACACCATGGTGTCCCATATGGGCTTCCTATATATATATCTAGATTGATCTGCAGTTAGTGGCTAAAAGTTGGGAGAAGCCAACACATAAGGAAAACAGTGCAACTAATTTAAATGCTAAATTTAAAAGGCTTAGATATGATCTGAAATTCTGGAGTAAATCAATTTCCAGATTATCTGTATGTATTGACAACACAAACAAAGCTCTTTTGGAATTGGATAATTTGGAGGATTATAGGGGCCTGACTGTACCTGAGGCAAATTTCAGAAGCATTTTAAAGAAGCACATTTTGGAGTTGCTTGAATTTCAGAGAATTTATTAGAAAAAGAGATGCACAATCAGATGGACAAAATTTGGTGATGAGAATACCAAGTTCTTCCAGAATATTGCTACTGAAAGATACAGGAGAAATTCTATTTCTCAGCTTAAACTGGATGATGGAACTGTTGTCTCCAGCCATGAAGATAAAGAGAAGGTCATCTTTGATTCATTTAAGATGAGGCTTGGCACTAGTTGTTCCCCACCTATGATTTTTGATTTAGGCTCCACTATTCAGCCAACTGATGATCTGTCTAAACCCTTCACCACTGAGGAAATTGATAATGTGGTCAAGTTTATGCCTGTTGAAAAAGCTCCAGGACCTGATGGTTTCAATGGACAGTTCCTTAAAAGTTGCTGGCATATCATTAAGCAGGACATTTATCAATTGTGTTTTGACTTCTATGATGGACAACTTGATCTTGAGAGTATTAATATGGGTCATATCACACTTATCCCCAAGGTCCATACCCCTGAAACTGTTAATGAATTTAGACCAATCACACTGCTAAACTGTTGTTTGAAGTTTATTACAAAGCTATTGGCTAACAGATTACAAAAAGTAGTTCTGAAAATTGTGCATAAAAACCAATATGGTTTTCTCAAAGGAAGAACTATTCAGGACTACTTAGCCTGGGCCTTTGAGTTCATTCATCAATGTGCTGCTTCTAAAAAGGAGATTATCTTACTTAAATTGGATTTTTCCAAAGCCTTTGATACTATAGATCATGAAGCTATGCTGAAAATTATGAAGAAAATGGGGTTTGATAAGAAGTGGTTACAACGGATTTTTATTATATTTTCTTTTGGAAAATCATCTGTCCTTTTAAATGGGGTTCCTGGCAGATAATTTTTTTGCAAGAGAGCTGTCAGACAAGGTGATCCACTTTCTCCTTTGATTTTTGTGCTGGTTTCTGATCTTCTTCAATCTGCAATTAACAAAGCATTTAGAGATCAGATACTCCTTGCACCCTTTTCCGCAGACTTTGGTATGGATTTCCCTGTTATACAGTATGCTGATGACACTTTAATCATAATGCCTGCCTGCCATACTCAAATTAATGTGATGAAGGAGATTCTAAGAAAGTATGCAATATCTACTGGTCTTCATATCAATTTTCACAAATCATCTTTGATTCCAATCAATATTTCTACTGAGCAAGCACATATTTATGCTGCCTCCTTTGGCTGTATTATTGTTCAGACGCCTTTCACTTATTTGGGACTTCCATTGGGGACTACTAAACCCTCAGTTATTGATCTTATGCCCTTAGTGGACAAGATTGAGAGGAAAATGACTGCTTCCTTCTTGATGATGACTTATAGTGGTAGAGTCACTGTCATAAACTCTCTGCTTACATCAATTGCCATGTTTCCCATGTGCTCTCTGAATATTCGTTCAAAAAAAATTGACCATGTGGATAAAATCAGGAGACATTGTCTGTGGAATAAGAAAACTGAGGATGGTGAAAAATGTCACTCTTTAGTTGCATGGGATAAGGTGTGCAGGCCAAAAAATAAAGGAGGTACTGGCATTCTGAATTTAAAACTACAGAATCAGGCTCTGCTTTTGAAGCATCTTCACAAATTTTATAATAAGATTGACACCCCTTGGGTGACAGTGCTCTGGGAAACTTACTATCATGATAAGATCCCTCATGCTATGGCCCCTTGTGGATCTTTCTGGTGGAAAGACATTATTAAACTTATGCCAATTTTCAGAGGTGTTACTTCTTGTTAGATTGGTATTGGTGAGACTGTGCTTTTCTGGAAAGATGATTGGCTGGGAACAATTGCTGCTGATAACTTTCCTAGAGATTTCTCATATGCTCTAAATGAAGATGTGTCTGTTAAGTCTTTCTTGGTGGCCTCTAGCTTATCTGCTAATTTTTCTCTTTCTGTTTCCCCTGAAGCATTTGAAGAAATTAAGAAACTTCAACAGGAGGTCAGAAATGCTGATATTGGAGGGGAACCTAAGGACATTTGGAAATATGTTTGGGGCTCTGATTATTCTTCTTCTAAGAGATATTATGAGTTCTGCTTCAGGAGTATTAAGCCTCATGCTGCTTTTAATTGGATCTGGAAATCCAAATGCACTCCAAAGGCTAAATTATTCTGCTGGATTCTCTTCTCAGATAGACTGAATACAAGGAATCTATTGAAAAGGAAGAATATTTTCCTACAATCTGGATATAGTTGCATCATGTGTACAAATCCCCCTGAAGAAACAGTGGAGCATCTATTCTTTCATTGCCCGTTCAGTTCAGATTGTTGGAATATACTGGGGATGTCTTGGCATAATCAAGGTAACAGGCTGTCTATAGTTTCTGAGGCTAAAGAGAATAGGAATTGTAACATGTTCATGGAAAAATTTATGTTGGGAGCCTGGAATATTTGGAAGGAGAGGAACAATTTACACTTCAAGGATATTACTCCCACGGCCCAGAACTGGAAAACCAAATTTATTGAAGATTTTAGTTTTCTGGTGCATAGAACCAGAGAGGATTTACATCCCTTTATTCATAGTTTTATAAATTCTCTGTAAGATTTATGTTCTTCTTTCTATTCTTGGTTGCCTCCTTGGCACCCACCCTTCATGTAAGTCCACAAATTTTATAAGTTAATGAAGAAAAAGAGGCAGTAGGGATTTCCCCCCTACTGTCATGAGGTTCAAATATATATATATATATATATATATATATATATATATATATATATATATATATATATGTATATATATATGTGTGTGTATGTGTATGTGTGTGTGTGTGTCTTTTGATTTATTGAATTGTTTCGAGTGCATATCAAGGTGAACACAAAGAAACACAACTGTCCTAATACTTATTTAAGTGATAAAATAAGACCTGCTACGACAAAGTGGATTGCTGCTACTGTACTTGATTGGGTAAGACGGGATCAACCCATTGGACCTGGTAAACTCATATCAAAGCTTAGTGATAAGTTTAACGTTCTGAGACTATTGAGTTTTTTATGGGAAGGAGATGACATTGGAATTTATTCAAGGCAAGTGAAATGACATTTTCCACATGTTGTATAGTTTTAAAGGAGAGATAGAAAGGGCATCACCTTGAAGTGTTGTTGATATTGACTGCGAGGTAGTGAGAGGAAGAAAAAAGAGCTCAAGAGGGGTCAAGTATATCATAGAAGACAAAAAATTCTTCAGAAAATGGTTTGTCTGTATGAAGACATGCTTGAAGGGATTTCTAGAGGGATGCACAGAATACTTGGCAATATACGCAACTTCTTTGATAGGACAGTTTAGGATACATCTTGCCATAACTTGTGTTGTAGACGCTCATAATTGGTTGTTTTCCGTCGCTTATGCTGTTTTTGAGGGTGAATCTAATAAAATATTAACATGGTTCATAGAGGAACTACGTGCAGTAGTTATCGTCACTCGGTAGATCATGGGTTTGACCTCCACTTCTTTCCCTTTTATTTTTCTTTCTTCGATTTTTTTTCTAAATATTTGATCTCATGTACAGCAGTAGTGATATGAGTGCACGAATGGAATCCTGATGTCAGTGTTTCCTTGGGCTCGCTTAGGAATTCCATCCTGCAGACAGGAGGAGGCAGGCAGGGTATATGCTGTTGCATTAGTAACAAACACTCGCGACTCGTCATGAAGTGATCTGGACAGGAATGGTTGGTGAGGGAGAGACCTAGATTAGCTTAGATGATTAAGGGAATTGAGGAAGAGAGATACGTACTTTTTAGGTGGCTCGTGTCCCTGCCGCGAGAGAAATGAGAAAATGACCATCACAGCTACACCTGCTGCTGATGCTTTAGGAGTCGGTCGTCAGCTGAATCTCGCGCAGATATAGCAACTCGTGTTTATGTGAAGCATCCTTTTTGTTTGGTCAGCAAACAAGCGACACCTGTTATGTTGGTGTACACGCCATAGCACAAATACACACGTACACACACACACACAAAAACGACTCTTATAAATTCCTAAATGACACTGTATTATGGTGGCTAGCGCTCCACCCTACTCACAGTTCGAATTCTTTATTTTGCCAAAAAAATCGGCGGAAGAAGAATAAAAAGGGTTGAAAATAGGGATCAAACCAGCTGGGACATCCAACACACAAAGGAATATGGCAACCAGCTAGCAATAAATCTAGTTATAAACAGACAGACGTACCATATAATCTATCAGCATACCTAGTCTTAATCATGATTAACGCCGGATAAACACTATAGCATAAGGACGCAGGTAAAATTACAAATGGCGTGACTAAGAAGATCCTACCGCCTGCGAAAGTGGCGTGATATGTTTATTGTCAAGGGCCACAACTTCCATTAAGTTTACAAAAGTGATATTTAGGTAATAAAAGGCTCTGAAGAAGCCGACGCATGGAAGACATCCTCTAGGTAGATTAAATACTGGACCAGTGCTTGTACTCTAAGCTAATTTCTTTTTGAACAGAGGTTGGGTGCTAACGCACCCAAATATATTGCAGCTCAAAAACATTGTACATCGAGTATTACAAACCCAAGTTGCCTTATCTTTTCGATAGCAGCAATCACTGGACATAACTGGTTGTTATGAGCTGGGTTCCTGCAAGAACAGATAGGCTCAGATCCTACTAATCTTCTTGCCTGTTGTGCACAATTGTGGGCTACCCCATTAACTTCCCTTTTGATATGGTAGATGGAACCTAGAAGAGGGTGAACAAGCTTCTGATATTCAATTGCTTGTCTTCTAATTTCCGAAATCATGTTAATATCTGATGCCCCTTGAGCCGTTGCCGTCTTTGCCAATGATAAATTGTCTGTGAAGAATATAGGTCTTGTTAGCTTCATAGCATCAGCAAAGTTTGCAGCAAGGACCAGAGCCTGAGCTTAAGCCTGCAAAGGAGATGGCACATCTTTTTTTGAAGCTAAAATGAAAACATCAGTTCTTTCTTCACCCTGCAAAGATTCGGAAAAGTAAATGCCAACTCCAGCCGTATCAGTTGAAGATCCAGGTTGCTTCCTCCAAGCTGCATCAATGTAAATCTTTGGACCTGTAAAATGGAAATCAGTTGGAACTGATACTCCCAAGAGTTCTTTTGGAGAGTGAGAGGATTTTATTAGATCTTCAGTCTCTAGATCCTTAAAAAAAGCTGCAGTGTGCATTGGCACCTGTTGAGGAGAGGTCTTTTTTCTGCAAAACAGCTGGTCGTTTCTGGCCTTCCAGACACACCAAAGGAAAGTAAAGATATAATTTAAATTGACAGTTGGGTGGTTCTGGCTTAGCAAATTCACAATGATTTGAGAAATATCTGAAATATTACTAGTTAAGATTTCACTTTTTATGAAACAAGGGGGAGCAACCAAGCAGCTTTTGCAAAAGGACAAAGAAAAAACAGATGAGAATCGGTCTCAGGAGTGGTTCTAAGCTAATTGTCACCGCTGCGGCACACAAGTTGCAGAACAACCAAGCAAAGGACGGTGACAAAACTGACAAGACTGCAGCGCGCTAGCTGGACCGTGAAGCAAGCTCTAGATAACTGAGAGAAGGCCGGAGTGCTCGCTGAATCTGCTGGGAGAACCAGCTCGATCGACCGATAGTGTAGTGACGAACTAACGATGGGAACGTGTGTACGTGATGCATGCAGCATGATGATAAAGTTACGTAAAACACCGGTTAGGACTATAGAAAATGTGTTCGACCAGCTTAATTTTGTAGCCTTGGTAGGTGTGCGATACCTCTTCTTTGGTAGTAGCGTCCATCTCTACTCTCTAGATGAGAATGAGGTGCCATGTCAAAATTATTTTTTTATCTATGTGGACAAAGTGAGCACCCACACTGTTTATTAAAAGTAAAATTAATCAAAGTTAGGTACGTGCAGACCCTTGTGGAATTCTTTAATCTTAAAGATTTGTCACATTGCTTTTCTTCAACACATAGACATTGCTTTAGTGTTTGCTTGTGCTTTGGTGTTTCTAAAAAAAGAGTGTAGTCTCTTGTCGAGAAAGGTAGGAAGTAATATAATCATTTTTTTTTTCTGTTGACCGCTTTTAATGGTTATGCTATTTTTTAGGCAACTAGGAAATAATGTTTTTCGAGAAGCATCCCACCTGAATACTTACTAAGATTTTGTGTGAATACACACGAATGTGAAAATATTTTTTTTAGGATACGTCCTGGGAGACGTATCGTTTTCATAGAAGGAGAGTCAAGCGGTCAAGCTTTACAACACACCATGGCATAGATGCCAAGGGTGCAAATCCACGCCATCACAAAGACGACACACAGAACCTAAACAACTATCCGCGGCATCTCCACCTATCTACCTATCCTAGACAGTCGCGGAAAAGCCGAGCAGTCCTCCAAAGGTCTACCTCCATGGTGATTTTACGGATGACCTCTCCAGGAGAAGGAGCGGCCCCTTCGAAGACCACGTCATTCTGGTGGCGCCATAGTGTCCAGCAAACTAAAGTGATCCCTATGCAGAGGTCGCGCTTGTGGCCCTTGCCGCCCCGCTTATCTTGGAGCCAAGCAGCAAACTTGGGATCATGCTTCGACATCCACTGTATCTTGTTCCACCACCCCAGGCAGGCTGCCCAAACCTCGCGGGCCAGGACGCAACCCATGAAAAGATGATCGATGGTCTCTCCACACTGGTCACAGATGGGGCAGGCTGTCGGATGTTGGAGGCCACGCCGGCTAAGCCGATCGGCGGTCCAGCACCTGTTTCTCACGGCTAACCAAAGAGTTACCTTGCAACTAGCAGGGGCTCGGGACCAACAGATCTGAAGTGCCCCTGCCAAAGAAGTCCGCCCGACAAAGAAGGCCAGGTAGCAGGATTGGGCCGTGTAGCAGTTAGTTGGGTCCCAGTTCCACTTGAGGACGTCATGCGATCCCTCTATCAGGGTGATTGCTTCAATACGGTCTGCCAGTTCAAGGAGCTCCCCGATGGCTATTGCGCTAAGATCCGGGGTGCATCATGCAACCAACCCCCTGCAAGGCCTTCGTGCACACGTCGCGCGGAGACTGCGCTCGGTGGGTCCGCAAAGAAGAGGCTTGGTGCCACATCACAAAGCCGCCCACATGGGAGCCACTTGTCTGTCCAGAAGAAAGTAGAAGCACCATCCCCAATTACCGAGGTAGTCGCCGCGTCGAAGAGACACCTTGAGAGCTCTTAGGCCCGGATGTCGAGGCCATGCCATGGCCTATCCACCTACACGCGCTTCAACCACAGCCATCTGGCCCTCAACGCAATGTTCATGAGGCGCAGGTTGGGGATCACAAGCCCCCCCACCCCCCTCCCCGAGATCTTTAGGCAAGCACACCCTGTCCCAAGCCACCAAGCAGTGCCCGCCGTGTACGTCCTTTCTCCCCTTCCAGAGGACCCACGGATGATCTTCTTGATGGTGGTGATGATCTCTATGGGAATATCGAGGGACATCATAGCAAAAATAGGCATGGAGGATAAAATTGTCTTGACGAGTTTGAGTCGCCCCCTCTGTTGAGCATGGAGGCTTTCCACGATGGCAATTTGGTGGCCACCAGATCTACCAGCGCTTGGAGCTGCGCTGCCGACAGGTTCCGCAGGGAGAGCGGTAACCCTAGATAACAGAGGGGGAGTTGCGTGATGGGGCAGTGCAACTCCCTCTCCACCAGGTCTCTGTCCTTAGCCGAGAACCTAATCAGGTTGAACGAGCATTTGTCGAGGTTGTACAAAGACCAGAAGCCTTCCTAAAGTCCTCGATGATCCCGGAGATCACCTGGAAATCCACGGTTGACGGCCTCATGAAGGTGACCACATCGTCAGCGTAAATCGATGTGCGATGTTGGACGCCCGTGGCTACAAGTCGAGTGAGCAGTCCCTGATCCTCTGCCTTTACGACCATTAGGTGGAAAACCTCCATGATCAGGATGAAAAGCTGTGGGGAGAGCGGGTCTCCTTGCCAGAGGCCATGCCTGTTGGCCACCTTCGCCCCTGGGCACCGTTCATCAAGATGCTTGTGGAGGCCGTGGAGAGCAGTGCGCAGATACACGCGAGGAGGCGCTCTCCAAAGCCAACTTCCTTACCAATTCCAACAGGAAAGCCCAGTCCACAATGTCAAAGGCTTTTGTGATGTCCAGCTTGAGTAGCACTATTGGTGTCTTGCTGGTGTGTATCTTGCGGGCTGTCCTCTGCACCATCATGAAGTTGTCATGCAAACACCATCCACGCACAAAAGCGCTCTGATGCACCCCCACCAGTTGTGGGAGGATCGGGGCAACATGATTGGCAATCACCTTTGCCACCCACTTAGCGATTCCATGAATCAGACTGATCGGTCGGAAGTCCTGCACTTATTTGGCGCCTGGCTTCTTGGGTAGGAGAGAATGCCTCTAATGGCTTCCAAAACTTCCTCCTCCGTGAATGCACTATATATGTATTGGAGGTCAACTGATTGTACATCCAAGAAGTTCAAGTCCAGAGAGAACGGCCTATCTCCTGCCACACCGAGCAGGTTCTCGAAAAAAGTTTCCATGGCTTCTGCCTTTTCTGTGTGGTCCGAGATCCACACATTGTCCACCAGGAGATGATTTATGAAGTTCTTACACCTCCGATGGCTGGCATGCGTGTGAAAGAAGCGAGTACATGCATCTCCTCTCGTAGCCAGAGGTTCCTCGATCTCTGCCGTGCGAGCGTCCACTCAAGGGAAGCTAGTCCTAGGAGCTTCTTCTTGAGAAGGCATCGTAGTCCACTCTCCTGAGGCAACAACTGTCTACTCTCCATGGCAACATCAAAGCAGAGGATTGTTGGAGATATGCCCTAGAGGCAATAATAAAGTAGTTATTATTATATCTTTGTGTTTATGATAAATGTTTACATTCATGCTATAACAGTATTAACAAGGAAACATTAATACTTGTGTGACTTGTAAACTAAATTAGAGTGCCTAGTAAAGCCTCTTTATAATACTTGCTTGTTGGTTAATAAATGATTGTGGTTTCCCTATCATGAACATTGAGATGTTATTAACAACAAGATCATATCGTTAGGAGAATGATATGATGGACATACTCCTATAGATAAGCGTAGCATAAAGATCAAGTCATTTTAATAGTTCAATTGCTATATGCTTTCTGATACATAGTAACCTAATTCCTTCGAACATGAGATCATGCATATCACCATCACCGGAAGGATGCTTTGATGACATCAAACACCACACCGTAACTGGGTGGCTATAAAGGTGGCATTGAGTGTTCGGAAAGTATGGGTTGAGACACATGGATCAAGAGTGGGATTTCTCCATCCATATGACAGATAGATATACTCTGGGCCCTCTCGGTGGAATGTCATCCAATTGGCTTGCAAGCGTGTGACTGGCTCACAAGGGATCACATATCACGAGAACAAGAAAAGAGTACTTATCAGTAACGAGGTTGAACTAGGTATGCAGAGATACCGAGGATCAAAACCTCGGATAAGTAAACTATCGTGAGACAAAGGGAAATTGGTATCGTATGTAAGTGGTTCATTCAATCGCAAAGTAATCGTAGAAATATGTGGGAGCCATATGAATTTCTAGATTCCTCTATTGGTTATTGTTCGGAGAAGTGTCTCGATCATGTCCGCATAATTCACGAACCGTAGGAAGACACACTTAAGGATTCGATGTTGTTTAGTAGTTATGGAATGATGAGTAAGAGACCAAATGTTGTTCGGAGTCTCGGATGGGATCCGGGATATCACGAGGAGATCCGGAATGGTCCGGAGAATAAGATTCATATAAGGAAAGTCATGTTTCGGGGTTGGAGAATGGTTCTGGTGTATTCATCGGGAATGTTCTAGAAGGTTCCGGAAGGTCCGGCACTCCGGAGGGGAAGGGTACATGAATGTGTCATAACAAGTTGGAATGGTTGCATCATGTACTAGGTGTCATCGCTGAGCAAAATAAAGGGATAAATCAAATCCTAGTTTGAAAAGTCAAACGCCAATTTGAAAAGTCAAACAACAAGTTTGCTTGGTGGAGGGAGAGTAGGAAACCTACTTGGGGAGGAGTTCCTCTCCCTCCACCCGCCGGCCTTGGAGGCCGAGTTGGGGGAGGACTCTCCTCCCCTGGCCGGCGCCCTCCCACCTATAAAAGGAGGGGCAGGGCTGCCCCTCTAGACCTACACCTCCACCACCCAAACCCTAGCCCTAAGCCGCCGGCGCCACCACCTCCTGCTGCCGCCGCCTAGGGCACCACCAACTCGCCGAGTTGGGGTGAAACTCTAACCCTAGAAGCCGGCTAGGCTCCTCCCTTGGTGCCTCTAAACCCTAGATCGCCAAGGCCTCTCTCATAGTCCACCATACTCGCTCCGGCTTAAGGCGAAGCCCTGCGAGATCTCCCCTCTACTTCCAGTACCATGTCGTCGTGCTGCCGGAATCACGAGGAGAGTGCTACAACCTCTGCTGCCTGCTGGAACAAGGGAGAGGAAGGTCTTCATCGAGTACCGAACGTGTGACCGACTGCGGGAGCGCTGCCGGAACGCAGCGCCGGAAGGATCGTCTACACGATCTTGAGATCGGCAAGAGTACGACTACATCACCCACGAGAATCCTCTCTCGTTAAACACTTTCGAATCTTCGAGGGTGAGTTATTCTATCGACTCGTTGCTACAATCTAGTAGATAGATCTTCGCTCGTTTGTTTGTATGCGGTAGAATTTTTTTGTTTTCCATGCTACGAACCCCTACAGTGGTATCAGAGCCGTGTCTATATGTAGATCTGTTGCACGAGTAGAACACAATGGTCATTGTGGGCGGTGGTGCTTTTATTATCAATTGCTTCTTGTGTACTTTGTATCTTGCGGTATGATGGGATGAAGCGGCCCGGGCTAACCTTACATGACATCGTTCATGAGACTTGCTCCACGCTCAACATGCAACTTGTATTGTATAAGTGGCTTTGCGGGTGTCTGTCTCTCCCATTATAGTATAGATCCAATTTACAACAGGCACTTGATAGTTCAAACATCAACATTGTGGTTCTTGTTCGTAAGTTAGATCGACACTTATTGAAAGCCCCAAACCACGTAAAATATGCAAAGAAATTAGAGGCGTCTAACTTTGTTTTGCAGGGGTGTGCTGTGATGTGATATGGCCATGATTGTGATTATATTTGATGTATGCAATGTTCCTTATTGTAAGTTGGCAACCGGCAGGAGCCATATGGTTGTCTTTAATTTCTGTTAAGACCAGTATGTCTATTCAAAGTAGTTGTAATAGTTGAAGCTGGTGGACGACAATCATGGAGCAGCGTCATTGACCTTGATGCAATGCTGGTGATGATGGAGATCATGTTCGTGCTTGAAGATGGAGATCGGAAGCACAAATAAGAAAGGCCATATCATATCACATATTATGAATTGCATGTGATGTTAATCCTTCATGCACATAAATTTCAAGTTCTAAAGTGTTCATCCTTAGTAAGCACCGTTGCTAAAGCTTGTTGTTTCGAAGCACCACGTGATGACCGGGTGTGTTAGATTCTGCAAGTGTATACAACGTGAGCAAGCCAGATTTTCTCATGCGGAAGCTAAGGTTTGATCTTGACGAGCCTAGCATGTACAGACATGGTCTCGGAACACGGATCACCGAAAGGTAAAGCATGAATCATATAGTATATATGATGAACATGTCGATTATTCGCCATTGAAGCTACATCAACTCTCGTGATGATCGGTTTTGATGTGGTGGATTTGGTTCATGTGATCACTAAAACAATGTGAGGGATATTGTTTTGAGTGGGAGTTCAGTAGATTAATTTAACTATTAATTAGAACTCAATTTGTCAGAAACTTAGTCTAAATTATTGCAAATATGTTGTAGATCAATGGCGGCCCCTACCATCAAATTTAATGCGTTCCTAGAGAAAGAAAAGTTGAAAAACAATGCAAGCAACTTCGCGGATTGGTTCCGCAATTTGAGGATTGTCCTCACAGCTGGTAATTTGACCTATGTGCTGGATTCACCGCTGGGTGACCCGCCTGCAGCTGATGCTACCGATGAAGTAAAGAATGTTTACCTCGCTCGGAAAAATCAGTACTCCACAGTTCAGTGTGCTATCTTGTATGGTTTGGAATCGGAGCTTTAGAAAAGGTTTGAGAATTCATACCCACATGATATTGTCCGTGAACTCAAATTGATATTTGAGACTCACGCGGCAGTTGAGAGCTATGAGGCTTCTGAAAAGTTCTTTAACTGCAAGATGGAAGAGGGCAGCTCCGTCAGTGAGCATGTGCTTAAGATGTCTGGGCACGCAAACAAACTCCAAAGCTTGGGTATAGTGATTCCTAATGCTTTGGGGATTTACCGTGTCCTCCAATCACTACCACCAAGTTAAAAGAACTTTGTGATGAACTACAATATGCAAAGCATGAACAAGCAGTTGCCAGAACTCTTCTCCATGTTAAAATCTGTAGAAGTGGAGATCAAGAAAGAGCACCAAGTGTTGATGGTCAATAAGACCACCAAATTCAAGAAAGGCAAGTCTAAGCAAAAGGGACACTTCAAGAAGGGTGGTAAGAAAGTTACCACACCGACGAAGAAGACCAAGGCTGGACCTAAGCCTGATACTGAGTGCTTTTACTGCAAGGGAGAAGGTCACTGGAAGCGGAATTGCCCAAAGTACTTGGCGGATTTGAAGAACGGCAACATCAAGAAGAAAGGTATATCCGATATACATGTTATTGATGTGTATCTCACTAGTACTCATAGTAGTGCCTGGGTATTTGATACTGGTTCGGTTGCTCATATTTGTAACTCGAAATAGGTGCTGCAGAATAAACGGAAGCTAGCGAAGAACGAGGTGACGATGCGCGTAGGAAATGGATCAAAGGTTGATGTGATCGTGGTCGGCACGCTACCTCTTCATATACCATCGGGATTAGTTTTATACTTAAATAATTGTTATTTGGTGCCTGCGTTAAGCATGAACATTATATCGAGATCTTGTTTATTGCGAGACGGTTACTTGTTTAAGTCCGAGAATAATCGTTGTTCGATTTATATGAGTAATATGTTTTATGCACATGCACCTTTGATAGATGGTCTATTCTTATTGAATCTCGATAGTGGAAATACACATATTAATAACATTGAAGCTAAACGTTTGAAATCGAGCGATAACTCGACCTATATGTGGCACTGTTGTCTTGGTCACATTGGAGTGAAGCGTATGAAGAAAATCCATTCCGATGGACTTCTTGAATCACTTGATTTCGAATCACTTGAAAGATGTGAAGCATGTCTGATGGGTAAAATGACTAAGACTCCATTTTCTGGTATGATGGAGCGAGCTACGGACTTATTGGAAATCATACATACCGATGTGTGTGGTCCAATGAGTGTAGCATCGTGCGGTGGTTATCGTTATGTTCTTACCTTCACGGATGACTTCAGTAGATATGGGTATATCTATTTCATGAAACATAAGTCCGAAACTTTCGAGAAGTTTAAGGAATTTCAAAGTGAGGTGGAGAATCAACGTAACAGGAAGATTAAATTTCTACGTTCTGATCGTGGAGGTGAATATCTAAGTTACGAGTTTGGCGAGCATTTGAAGAAATGCGGAATACTTTCACAATTGACACCGCCGGGAACACCACAGCATAATGGTGTGTCCGAACGTCGTAATCAAACTCTCTTAGATATGGTTCATTCTATGATGTCACTTACAGATTTACCGCTATCATTTTGGGGTTATGCATTAGAAACAGCCTCAAACACTTTAAATAGGGCACCATCTAAATCTGTTAAAACGACACCGTATGAATTATGGTTTGGGAAGAAACCTAAATTGTCGTTCCTTAAAGTTTGGGGTTGCGAAGCCTATGTAAATAAGTTACAACCGGACAAGCTTGAACCCAAAGCGGAAAAATGCGTCTTCATAGGATACCCGAAGGAAACTATTGGGTATACCTTGTATCATAGATCCGAAGGGAAAATCTTCGTTGCCAAGAATGGATCCTTTCTAGAGAAGGAATTTCTCTCGAAAGAAGTGATTGGAAGGAAAGTAGAACTCGACGAGGTTGTCGAACCTTCTCTCGAACTTACGAGTAGCGCAGCACGGGAAGAAGTTCCTGTGGTGCCTGCACCAATAAGAGAGGAAGCTAATGATGATGATCATGAAACTTCGGTTGTAGTTGCTACAGAACCTCGCAGGTCAACGAGAACTCGTACCACTCCTGATTGGTATGATCCCGTTATGAGTTTCATGTTGGTGGACAACACCGATGACCCTGCGACATATGAGGAAGCGATGATGAGCCCAGATTCCAATAAATGGTAAGAAGCCATGAAATCCGAGATTGGATCCATGTACGAAAACCAAGTATGGACTTTGGTGGACTTACCGGATGGCCGGAAGGCTGTCGAGAACAAATGGATGTTCAAGAAGAAAACAGATGCTGATGGTAATGTTACTGTCTATAAAGCTCGACTTGTCGCAAAAGGGTTTCGACAAATTCAAGGAGTTGACTACGATGAGACTTTCTCACCAGTAGCGAAGCTAAAGTCTGTGAGGATTATGTTAGCAATCGCTGCATATTATGATTATGAGATATGGCAGATGGATGTCAAAACAGCGTTCCTCAATGGAGACATTGATGAAGAGTTGTATATGATGCAACCCAAAGGTTTTGTCGATCCTAAAGATGCTAACAAGGTATCCAAACTTCAACGGTCCATATATGGATTGAAGCAAGCATCCCGAAGTTGGAATCAACGTTTTGATAAGGTGATCAAAAGTTTTTGTTTTATACAAACTTATGGAGAAGCTTGTATTTACAAGAAAGTGAGTGGGAGATCTGTAGCATTCTTAATAATATATGTAGATGACATATTGTTGATTGGGAATGATGTAGACCTTCTTAATAGTGTCAAGGAATATTTGAATAATAGTTTTTCAATGAAAGATCTTGGCGAAGCAGCTTACATATTAGGCATAAAGATTTATAGAGATAGATCGAGACGCCTAATATCATCGTCACAAAGTACATATTTGGACAAAGTTCTAAAGAGATTTGGAATGGAAGATAGAAAGAAAGGGTTCTTGCCCATGTTGCCCAATACGACCTTGAGTAAATCTCAAAGTCCAGCAACAGCAGAAGATAGAGAAAGGATGAGTAAGACTCCCTATGCCTCAGCCATAGGATCTCTAATGTATGCCATGCTATGTACTAGACCCGACATTGCATATGCTGTTAGTTTGACTAGCAGATATCAAAGTGATCCAGGAGTGGATCATTGGACAGCGGTCAAAAACATCCTTAAGTACTTGAGAAGAACTGAGGATACGGTTCTTTCTTAAGGAGGTGATGAACAGCTCGTTGTTAATGGTTACACCGATGCTAGTTGGAACACCGATCCGGATGATTCTAAATCTCAATTTGGATACGTATTTACTTTGAATGGTGCAGCAGTTAGCTGGAGGAGTGCAAAGCAAAGCGTTGTGGCGAGATCTTCAACTGAATCAGAATACATAGCCGCTTCGGAGGCTTCACAAGAAGCGATATGGATGAAGGAGTTCATTACAGAGCTCGGTGTGGTTCCAAGTGCGCTGGACCCAATGTCTATCTATTGTCATAACATGGGTGCCCTAGCCAATGCGCAAGAACCAAGGTCACACAAGAAGCTGAAGCATATCAAGCTACGTTTTCACGCTATTCGAGAACATGTCCAAGATGGTGACATAAAGATTTGCAAAGTACACATAGATCTGAATGTGGCGGATCCATTGACTAAACCTCTCCCGAGGGCAAAACATGACCTACACCAAACTTCCATGGGTGTTCGGTATATTACCATGTAATCTAGATTAGTTGACTCTAGTGCAAGTGGGATATTATTGGAGATATGCCCTAGAGGCAATAATAAATGTAGTTATTATTATATCTTTGTGTTTATGATAAATGTTTACATTCATGCTATAACAGTATTAACAAGGAAACATTTATACTTGTGTGATTTGTAAACTAAATTAGTGTCACTAGTAAAGCCTCTTTATAATACTTGCTTGTTGGTTAATAAATGATTGTGGTTTCCCTATCATGAACATTGATATGTTATTAACAACAAGATCATATCGTTAGGAGAATGATATGATGGACATACTCCTATAGATAAGCGTAGCATAAAGATCAAGTCATTTTAATAGTTCAATTGCTATATGCTTTCTGATACATAGTAACCTAATTCCTTTGAACATGAGATCATGCATATCACCATCACCGGAAGGATGCTTTGATGACATCAAACACCACACCGTAACTGGGTGGCTATAAAGGTGGCATTGAGTGTTCGGAAAGTATGGGTTGAGACACATGGATCAAGAGTGGGATTTCTCCATCCATATGACAGATAGATATACTCTGGGCCCTCTCGGTGGAATGTCATCCAATTGGCTTGCAAGCGTGTGACTGGCTCACAAGGGATCACATATCACGAGAACAAGAAAAGAGTACTTATCAGTAACGAGGTTGAACTAGGTATGCAGAGATACCGAGGATCAAAACCTCGGATAAGTAAACTATCGTGAGACAAAGGGAAATTGGTATCGTATGTAAGTGGTTCATTCAATCGCAAAGTAATCGTAGAAATATGTGGGAGCCATATGAATTTCTAGATTCCTCTATTGGTTATTGTTCGGAGAAGTGTCTCGATCATGTCCGCATAATTCACGAACCGTAGGAAGACACACTTAAGGATTCGATGTTGTTTAGTAGTTATGGAATGATGAGTAAGAGACCAAATGTTGTTCGGAGTCTCGGATGGGATCCGGGATATCACGAGGAGATCCGGAATGGTCCGGAGAATAAGATTCATATAAGGAAAGTCATGTTTCGGGGTTGGAGAATGGTTCTGGTGTATTCATCGGGAATGTTCTAGAAGGTTCCGGAAGGTCCGGCACTCCGGAGGGGAAGGGTACATGAATGTGTCATAACAAGTTGGAATGGTTGCATCATGTACTAGGTGTCATCGCTGAGCAAAATAAAGGGATAAATCAAATCCTAGTTTGAAAAGTCAAACGGCAATTTGAAAAGTCAAACGACAAGTTTGCTTGGTGGAGGGAGAGTAGGAAACCTACTTGGGGAGGAGTTCCTCTCCCTCCACCCGCCGGCCTTGGAGGCCGAGTTGGGGGAGGACTCTCCTCCCCTGGCCGGCGCCCTCCCACCTATAAAAGGAGGGGCAGGGCTGCCCCTCTAGACCTACACCTCCACCACCCAAACCCTAGCCCTAAGCCGCCGGCGCCACCACCTCCTGCTGCCGCCGCCTAGGGCACCACCAACTCGCCGAGTTGGGGTGAAACTCTAACCCTAGAAGCCGGCTAGGCTCCTCCCTTGGTGCCTCTAAACCCTAGATCGCCAAGGCCTCTCTCATAGTCCACCATACTCGCTCCGGCTTAAGGCGAAGCCCTGCGAGATCTCCCCTCTACTTCCAGTACCATGCCGTCGTGCTGCCGGAATCGCGAGGAGAGTGCTACAACCTATGCTGCCTGCTGGAACAAGGGAGAGGAAGGTCTTCATCGAGTACCGAACGTGTGACCGACTGCGGGAGCGCTGCCGGAACGCAGCGCCGGAAGGATCGTCTACACGATCTTGAGATCGGCAAGAGTACGACTACATCACCCACGAGAATCCTCTCTCGTTAAACACTTTCGAATCTTCGAGGGTGAGTTATTCTATCGACTCGTTGCTACAATCTAGTAGATAGATCTTCGCTTGTTTGTTTGTATGCGGTAGAATTTTTTTGTTTTCCATGCTACGAACCCCTACAGTGGTATCACCATCACCATAGTAACCTAATTCCTTCGACCATGAGATCATGCATATCACCATCACCGGAAGGATGTTTTGATGACATCAAACACCACACCGTAACTGGGTGGCTATAAAGGTGGCATTGAGTGTCGGAAAGTATGGGTTGAGACACATGGATCAAGAGTGGGATTTGTCCATCCATATGACCGATAGATATACTCTGGGCCCTCTCGGTGGAATGTCATCCAATTGGCTTGCAAGCGTGTGACTGGCTCACAAGGGATCACATATCACGGGAACGAGAAAAGAGTACTTATCACTAACGAGGTTGAACTAGGTATGCAGAGATACCGACGATCAAAACCTCGGATAAGTAAACTATCGTGAGACAAAGGGAAATTGGTATCGTATGTAAGTGGTTCATTCGATCGCAAAGTAATCGTAGAAATATGTGGGAGCCATATGAATTTCCAGATTCTTCTATTGGTTATTGTTTGGAGAAGTGTCTCGATCATGTCCGCATAATTCACGAACCGTAGGGAGACACACTTAAGGATTCGATGTTGTTTAGTAGTTATGGAATGATGAGTAAGAGACTGAATGTTCGGAGTCTCGGATGGGATCCGGGATATCACGAGGAGATCCGGAATGGTCCGGAGAATAAGATTCATATAAGGAAAGTCCTGTTTCGGGGTTGGAGAATGGTTCCGGTGTTTTCATCGGGAATGTTCTAGAAGGTTCCGGAAGGTCCGGCACTCTGGAGGGGAAGGGTACATGAATGTGTCATAACAAGTTGGAATGGTTGCATCATGTACTAGGTGTCATCGCTGAGCAAAATAAAGGGATAAATCAAATCCTAGTTTGAAAAGTCAAACGCCAATTTGAAAAGTCAAACGACAAGTTTGCTTGGTGGAGGGAGAGTAGGAAACCTACTTGGGGAGGAGTTCCTCTCCCTCCACCCGCCGGCCTTGGAGGCTGAGTTGGGGGAGGACTCTCCTCCCCTGGTCGGCGCCCTCCCACCTATAAAAGGACTGGCAGGGCTGCCCCTCTAGACCTACACCTCTACCACCCAAACCCTAGCCCTAAGCCGCCGGCGCCACCACCTCCTGCTGCCGCCGCCTAGGGCACCACCAACTCGCCGAGTTGGGGTGAAACCCTAACCCTAGCCGCTGGCTAGGCTCCTCCCTTGGTGCTTCTAAACCCTAGATTGCCAAGGCCTCTCTCATAGTCCACCATACTCGCTCCGGCTTAAGGCGAAGCCCTGCGAGATCTCCCCTCTACTTCTGGTACCACGCCGTCGTGCTGCCGGAATCGCGAGGAGAGTGCTGCAACCTCCGCTACCTGCTGGAACAAGGGAGAGGAAGGTCTTCATCGAGTACTGAACGTGTGACCGACTGCGGGAGCGCTGCCAGAACGCAGCGCCGGAAGGATCGTCTACACGATCTTGAGATCGGCAAGAGTACGACTACATCACCCACGAGAATCCGCTCTCGTTAAACACTTTGGAATCTTCGAGGGTGAGTTATTCTATCGACTCATTGCTACAATCTAGTATATAGATCTTGGCTTGTTTGTTTTTATACGGTAGAAATTTTTTGTTTTCCATGCTGCAAACCCCTACAAGGATCACATCTGTGGCTAGGAGGATCTGCAGCTTAACATTCCCGATAAATTTGGAGCTCCAACAGGAAAGTCTCTTAGCCACAACTCACAATTTTGCATCGAGTCTCTTGAAAGGGTTCGGCTCCCATTGTTATGAGGTCCATGCTTCCTTCACCACTTCTAGGAAGCCATCGTCTTTGGTCCAGAAGGACTGAAACTGGAAATGACGTCCATGTTGAATGTCTAGGGAAAGTCACAACAACAAGGGGCAGTGGTCTGACGGGCCTGAGGACAGAGCCGAGAGGAAAGCATCGGGGTAGCACGCCTCCCAGTCCACTGTCGCGAAGACCCTGTTGAGTCTCTCCAAAGTGGGGTGTTCCCGTTCATTTGTCCAGGTGAATCTAGGATCATTGAGGTAGATCTCCTTGAGTTCCAGAATTGCAAGGGTCCACCTGAACTTGGCCATCATGCGACAATGTAGGGTCCCGTGGTTATTATCCTCCAGATTGAGGATGTGGTTGAAGTCACCAGTAATGTTCCATGGACCAGCGTGCAGGTCCCTGATTTCTTGCAACACTTGGAGGAAGGCACGCTTGTACATGTCGCTATGGGGCCCGTACACACCGGTGAACCACTAGCTGTGATCCACACCCGTTGAAATGCGAGAAGTTATCACATTGTCAGTGTAGTGGGGGTGGGTGACGGAGACCAGGCTAGACTGCCATGCAAGAAGGATTCCAACGCATGTCCTTTCGCCGGCAAGAAGAAAAACTTATCGTAGGAGGGGCCAAGGCATTCGCACCTCCATCTTGGTCGCTTGGCTACTGGCCTGCTCACGACAATGTCGATGGGCTGCTTGTAGGTTCCACGAAAGGCAGCAGGGCTATGTGCCACCACTAGTGTAGTGCTAGAGATCACGATCTCGGTCCTCGCCCGTTGACCTGAATCCACGTCCATGGAGGACAAGTTGACTAATAAAACATCCATCAGGTCAAGCACTGATCTGGGGGAATCTAGATGATCAGAGGATATTGCCCAACAGGTGTCATCTGGCGAGGAAATTAGGCCAAGAGAGGGCAGCTGGTGGCCCGAACTGATTTGAACCGAGTCCCCGTGGTCCACAGGATTGGCGGACACTAGTATCCAAAAAGGAGACTTCCGATGCGACCGCGTCCTCTTCCTGGTCCGCAGAAATATCGTTTGATCTCATGGGGATCAGCACGGGCTCCACCTGGCCAGGAGCATTAGACACGGGCGTGTCATTTTCTTGGTCCATAGCAGCACGTAGTAGGTCGGCAGCTGTCTCCTTTCCATGCATGCAAACCAACTGCGGTTGAGGAAAAACTACGTTGGTGGTGGGACCCATTGCATGCAGATAAGGCCAGCTTTACCGCTCCCCTTCAATGCCGCAGGGCGCCCCACGCGGCGACAACCATTCTGCTCGCTCATTTTCCACTCCGTTTGAATCCACATGCGAGGAGGCGGGCTCGGTCAAAAAAAGTGTGCAAAGCGGCCCACACTTTTCCTTTACTTGGTCAAAAGCTGAAACGATGACCAGGGGCGGTTCGCTCTGCGGCCTATCTGTTCCAGACATCTGTTCAGGGTGGGCCCCAGGCTCGTCCTCCTCTGAACCGCAATCGTCCTCCTCCTCTAGGTCTTCTTCGTCTACCTCGGGACATGGCGAAACATCCAAGGGGGCAGCAATGGAGACGCGTCGGCTGCTGATGAGTGCATATTTGCATCATATTTTAGATTATTATTTTGCATTGTAGTAGTAGCATCTTGGTATTTTACGGCATTCACACGCACTTTTTATGTTTATTTTCATCAGGATCAGATCAAAGGATGGATCCAATGGACACAATTATTTGAGCAGTTGTACTGGAGCGAAAAGGAGTAAAAAACAACGTAAATCTCTTATTTGGGAAATACTAATAATACCAGAAGACAACACGAAGCGAGCAAAGGAGGCAGAAGGGTTGATGACCAACTATACAGGTCGCCGCCGTATAGTTCCGGCTGTATAGTTGGAGTCGCCTCCGCCTCCTCAAATAGTTTCATCCCGTGCAAGTGGTTCGGAGAGATGACATACAGAACACGCGGAAATCGCCGAAACCTCACCTCCGGAAGGAATCTGGAGGGGGAACTTTCCCTAGGGATCCATCTTCGCCCTAAGCAGATCTGGGAGGCCAAGGCATCGATATCCATCTTTATCAACCACTACATCTTCATCACCTCCATCCATCCCATCTAGATCTTGTTGTGATTCTTGCACTAGTTGTGAATTTATACAAGTAATATTCATCGATAATCGTTTCCATTACCATTGCCATGATGCTATTTGCCTCCATGTCTGAGTAGATCATTAGTTCTTGGGAGACGGAGAAACCCTAGCATGAGATTGAAATAAGATAAAGTTTATTATGATATTCATCGTTGTGACCATGTGTTAGATTGTCTTCATCTTGATGTTGGAAGAAGTTGACCTCTCAATATTTGCCTCTTGTGGGGACTTGATGGAGGGAACTACTTGTTGGTAGACGAAGGGATGTTAGCACTTATAGTTACTATAAAGCTATTGGCACTCCTTATGTATCAACATGGGAATCGAGAATCGAGGAAACTCACAAAACACTATCCATGCCATGGGATACGTCCTGCAGGATTATGTCCCTTAATAGCGCAGTAATTCAATTGATGTTGATTGTTGTCTACTGTGGTTATGAGGATGATTTGAGCTGTGGTTGCTACCTCTTTATCCAAATATTGAGTTCCTCCCACACATACATAGTTGAGAATGTTTATGATAATAATATTTACCTTAGCCCTTTATAATACTAGTGGTGTATCCACTAATCCCTGAGAATGCTTTCCCCACTGAAGTTTCATTTATCTTTTACATACGCGATACTTATTTTATGTATTCAGCTTTGTTTAATTTACTCATTGTTCTCTTATACCAAAAAACCCAATGGGATCGATACCTTTATAATACTAGTGGTGTATCCACCTTTTTACGCAATACTCGCATTTTATCTTGTCACTTAGAACTTTATTTAGCATTTCTATTTCTAGTATTTATTTCAAGAATTCCTAGACTTCAGACTCCTACTCCCTATGAGATCAATATCTTTATTTAGAAACTAGTTACAACCGATCTGTGCACTTGCAGTCATATAGCTATTTTCTGGCGCCGTTGCCGGGGAGCTAAGCATTGTAGGTCTTTTAGTTTTTGATTATTTACTTTAGTTTTGTTAAAATTTTGTTTTGAGTAACCGGTTTTGATAACCCAAAAGTATAGGGGATTGCAACAGTCTTCGAGGGTAGAATCACCCAATTTATTGATTCGACACAAGGGGAGCCAAAGAATACTTATAAGCCTTAACAACTGAGTTGTCAATTCAGCTGCACCTGGAAATAGTCTTGCTCACAGTAGTTTATCAGTAGCAACAATTTTGTAGTAGCAATAGCAAAGTAGCAGCAGCAGTAAAGTAAAGACAATAGTAACAATTGTAGTAAACAGTAGGACTTGAGTGCGGTAGGCATAGGGATGGATGGACGGGCGTTGCATGGACAAGACTAGTCATGTAATATCAAGAACAAGGGCATTTGTAGATAAATAAGATAAAGCATCCAAGTACTAAATAATCATAGGCATGTGTTCCATATATAGTCATACATGCTCGCAATGAGATTTGCAAAACATCTTTTGTCATGCCAGCCTGTTGCAGCGGGATCTCAAGGGAATATACTGGAAATTAAGGTACTCCTTTTAATAGAGTACCGTAGCAAAGCATTAACACTCCGTGAACACATGTAATCCTCATATCACAGCCATCCCCTCCGGTTATCCCAATTGCTGTCACTTCGGGGCCTCGGGTTCCGGACAACAATATGTGTAAACAACTTGCAGGTAAGATCACTGATACGTTGGAAATGTATCTATAATTTTTTATGCTCCATGCTTGTTTAGTATCTACTTTGCTTTACTTGTCTACACTTTGAGGTGCTTTTTACATGTTTTCTGGTACTAACCTACTAACAAGTTGCAACAGTGCCAGATGCCTGTTTTCTGCTGTTTTTGGTTTCAGAAAAGTCAGTAAAGAAATATTCTCGAAATTGGACAGGACAAATGTCAAAGTCAATTACTTTCCGTGGGGAAAAAGAAGTCCAGAGGAGAGCCGGAGGGGCCGTCCAGTGTGGCCAGACCCACCCCAGGAGCAGGTGGGCCCCATCCCGCGTCTGGCAACCGTTTGGCGCCCCTGGCCGCCGCCTCGGTCTCCCCTTCGCCTATAAGAATCCCCCGATGCAGAAACCCTAAGCACCTGATCAAATCTCCATGAAACCGTCTGTAGCCACCGTCACCATCATCCCTAGATCAGGGGGGATCTGAAGTTCTTCCCGGCACCCTGCCGGAGGGGAGATCATCCCAGAGGCCTTCTCTCCGGTATGATGCGTGAGTAGTTCCACCTTGGACTATGGATCCGTGTAGTAGCTAGATGGTTGTATCTCCTCCTTTGTGCTTTCATGTATAGATCTTGTGAGCTCCGTTCATGATCAAGATCTAATCTATTTGTAATCATGCATGTTGTGTTTGTGGCAATCCGATGGATATTGAGATTATTATGTTGGTTTAATTAATGGTTTTGTCTTTATGATTCTATCATGTCTGTGTTGTTTATGATCTTGCATGCTCTCCATTGTTAGTAGCTATCTTGGCCAAGTAGTTGCTAGTGACTTCAAGAGGGGGTATTTATGCTCGATAGTGGGTTCATGCCTCTAGTTTCCAAGGGAAGTGACAGAAATCTCTTCGGTTGTAGATGTTGTTGCCACTAGGGAGAAAACAACGGTCTCTTGTTCATGGAACATGTGGACTGTTTACCTTACACACTTTGTTTAAAGCAGTTGTCTGTTGCTTGCAACTTAATACTGGAGGGGGTTCGGATGATAACCTGAAGGTGGACTTCTAGTCATAGATGCAGTTGGATGGCGGTCTATGTATCTTGTTGTACTTCCCAATCGAATCTCATGGGATATTTCTGACTAGTAATTGCATTGTTATGCCTTGCTCAGTTCCTGTCAATTGCCCTACTGTAATTTGTTTACCCTTCATGCCATGTTGTTTATCTAAGGAGAGCACCTCTAGTGAACTATGGACCCCGGTCCAATATTTACCATTGATACATCTTCCACTGTTACTTGTTTACTTGCTGCAACCATTACCTTCCACACCATACGTTAAATACTTTGTTATAGCAAACCGGTGAGCTTGACAACCTCACCGATTCGTTGGGACAAAGTCTTGAGTTTGTGTTGTGCAGGTCTCCATGTTGCTTGCAACACCTTTGATACGTTTCATTCCTCCTTTAGGTTTGATAACCTCGGTCTCTACTGAGGGAAAGTTTCTTTTGTGCTCATCACACCTTGCTCTTGGGGTTCCAATCAAGTGTCCCACGTCAACACTGGGTGCAGGCATCAAGATTTCTGGCGCCGTTGCCGGGGAGGCTAAGGACGTCTTCACAAGGGGAGTCTTTCACTTCCTTTCTCTTTACTTTGTTTTTAGTTTGCTTTGTTTCTTTTGTTTGGTTTTGTTTGTCTCTTTTCAAAAAAACCCCAAAAATTAGTCTAGTTTGGTTTGCTTGCTTTATTCAAAAACACAAAAAAATTAGTTCCTGCTCTAGCTGCTGCCGCTGTTTTTGGCTTGCCCACCTTTGCCAAAATGAACTCTGCTGAGAACACCAAGTTGCGTAACTTCACTAGCACCAACAACAATGATTTCCTAAGCACTCCTATTGCTCCACCTGCTCCTGATGCTACCTTTTATGAAATTAAGCCTTCCTTGTTGAATCTTGTGATGAGAGAGCAATTTTCTAGTGCTGGTTCTGATGATCCTACTGCCCATCTCAATAGCTTTGTTGAACTTTGTGAGATGCAAAAGTATAAGGATGTAGATGGAGATATTATTAAGCTCAAGCTTTTTCCCTTCTCCTTGAGGGGAAAAGCTAAAGAATGGTTGCTTTCTTTGCTTAAAAATAGTATTGATTCTTGGACTAAGTGCAAAGATGCTTTTATTAGAAAGTACTATCCTCCTGCTAAGATTATATCTATGAGAAGTGACATTATGAAATTTAAACAACTTGATAGTGAACATGTTGCTCCAGCTTGGGAAAGAATGAAATCTTTGGTTAAAAATTGCCCTACTCATGGACTCACTGCTTGGATGATTATCCAGACTTTTTATGCAGGTTTGAACTTCTCCTCAAGAAAACTATTGGATTCAGCTGCTGGAGGTACCTTTATGGGCCTCACTTTGAGTGCTGCAACAAGGCTCCTTGATAATATAATGGTTAACTACTCTGAATGGCATGTTGAGAGAGCTCCACATGGTAAGAAGGTAAATTCTGTTGAGGAAACTTCTTCTTTGAGTGAAAAGATTGATGTTATTATGGCTATGCTTGTTAATGGGAAAGATACTTTAGATCCTAATAGTGTTCCCTTAGCCTCTTTGGTTGCTCAAGAAGAGCAAGTTTATGTGAACTTTATTAGAAACAACAATTTCAACAACAATGCCTATAGGAACAATTTTGGTAGCAACAACAATTATAGGACTTATCCTCCTAATAATGGCAATTCCTATGGAAGCTCTTACAATAATGCTAGAAGTGCCCCCTCTGAACTTGAAGTCATGCTCAAGGACTTTATTAGTAAACAAACCACTTTCAAAAAGACTATAGAGGAAAAGCTTTTAACTGTTGAGAAAAATATATCCTCTTTGTCTGAAGCTCAGTCTTCCTTGATTAATAATATGGCTACTAAACCTGAAACTATGGAAACACCTTTGCTACTGCTCATGCCATACAAGTTACTATTGATGAAAATGTTACGCTATTAGCTCAACTTCATGATAAGTGGGAAAGGGAAGCTGAAATTGATAGAAACAATAGTGTGTGCACCATCACCACTAAACCACAAGTAGCCCCTATTCCTTCTCCTACTATGCCTAAGCCTATTGAGCCTACTACTAGTGATGCTAAGTTTGACTTTGATATTGATGGTTGCAATATTTCTGAAGTGATTATGTTCTTACAAAAGCTTGCTAGAAGTTCTGATGGTAGTGATATGCATGTTGCTTTCACTAAACACATTACAGATGCTCTTGTTAAGATTAAAGAGAAGCTAAAACACAAAGCTTCTATTCTTAGGAAAGTAGAAGATTGTTGGGAACCCATTATTAATATGCAAGTGAATGACTTTGACCTCAAAGCTTCATGTGATCTTGGTTCTAGTGTCTCTATTATGCCTAGGAAGATTTATGAAATGCTTGATTTGCCACCATTGAAAGATTGATATTTAGATGTCCCACTCAATGATAATGCTAAGAAGAAACTCATGGGGAGTATTAATGATGTTCTCATTATGGTTAACAATGCTTATGTCCCTGTTGATTTCTATGTTTTGGATGTTGAATACAATGCTTCTTGTCCTATTACTTTGGGAAGACCTTTTCTTAGAACAGTTGGTGCCATCATTGATATGAAAGAAGGCACCATTAAATATCATTTTCCATTCAAAAAAGGTATTGAACACTTCCCTATGAGGAGAGAGAAGTTACTTTTTGCTCCTCATTTGATAGCAAGATTTGATGTCAATGCTTCTTCATTTGAAAATACTTGATTCTTCTTGCTTCTTGTGCCTAACTTAAAGGCGTTAAAGAAAAGTACTTGTTGGGATATAACCCAAGAGTTTCCTTAAGTCTTGGAAGTTATTACTTTAGTAGACCTCTCCTTATCCTTTTTGTTTGCTTTTTTTGCCAAGAATGACCTCTAATAAGAGGGAAGTAATATTTGGGGAGTTGCTGTCCCGAAACAGATTTCTGTCCTCCACCAAAAAAATTCGCGAGGAGGCTCTGTAACTCTGAATGAGCTCAAAATTTACAAATAAATCCTCCAGTATGTTAGCTAACTTTCGTTAGTTCAACACTTTTTTATTTGAGAAATAGAAGATGTTCGAAAAAATCGGTTTCTACCTGCTGGTCTGTTTTGACAGATTTCTGCCATTATTTGCATTTGCTTATTGATTCCTTTTTGAGTTCTGTTTAGGTGAATTGATATTTTTGAAGGAGTTACTATAGTAGATTGTGTTTTTAGTGAAAATCCTTTCTGTTTCAAAGCTTTGACCGAGGTCTAATATCTTTTGAATACACTAATGTTGCTAATAAAGATTGTGTGAAGTTTTGTATAAAGGAAAAAATTTCAGGTGTAGAGAGATAATGATGCTATGAGATGAAGAATGGACAAAATCTCAAGCTTGGGGATGCCACCATGGTGTCACCCCAGGAAATATCCAAGAGGTACAAGCGTCAAAGCTTGGGGATTCCCAAGGCATCCCCTTCTTCATCAATAAAAAGCTCAGGTCTGTCTAGACACTTCGGTTTTATTGTTTCATGCACAGTTGTGTTGTTCTTGGAGCGTCTTAGTTTTCGTTTTCTTTTCTTAGGTTGTTTAGTTTGCTTGAATAAAGTAGTTTGGACCCCCGTTCTCACTGTGTTGTTTTGCAAATAAGTTTGCTTGGTGTTTGGGAAGAAGTAGTAAGTTCTTGCTTGTAGGTGCAACAGGAGCTTACATTGACTGTGACTTAGACTTTAGCATGACATGCTAGGTGTTGTTTTGGAATTATGATTAGTGATTATTGCTGTACCATGTCTTGTTCCAAAAAATTGAGATTTCTTAGTGTGCCTTGAAGAAATTATGCGTTGTTTTAGCATGCAAAAACAAAGTATTGTGGTATTCTCCTTTGATGCTTTGCTTGGGTTGACTTGGCACATGCTTACACCATGTTATGACTATGACAAGTTACCATAGCCTCTATAATCATTTAGTCCTCGACTTGTATTACCACTCTTTGCTTTGATTAGTAATGCTTTGTTGCACTGCATGATTTTGTCCATTATTGCTCTCTTAGTTGGTTGCTCCCAATCTTTTGGTAGACTCCACTTGTATGAGTAAGTTCTACTCATGCTTAAAACTCCCAAGAAACCAAGTTATTCCAAAGTGTCCACTATAAACTCCTATGCATGGTGGGTTACACCATTCCAAGTGTATTCTTGTTTTCAACTATCTTCCAATTAAAAACTATTTTGTTATGTGAAAACTTAGTGATTAAAGCTCTCACAAACTTGATGGCACACTTTATTATTTGACCCTAATAAACTTGAACCATTGTGACAACTTTGTTGTATATGCTTGCACTCATAAGTTGTAGTTAGCAGAACCGTGCTGCCACGGGGAACGTTTTCAACATTGCACTTGTACTTTGTACTCAGTTGATATCATATTCTTTTGTCTATGGATGTCACCGATGTGAAATAAAGAGGGAACTTGTAAGTCCATGGATTTTGTATCCTGTGTTAGAGAAACGCCTGGACCGCTAGCCTAAGCCATGCCTAATCATGGTGGAAACTTGCAGCATCACCATAATGAGCTATCTATGAAGCATCCTCAATAAAAAGCTATGCATATGGTAAATAAAAAGATTGCTGAGATGCTCATTGTCTGCTTGCCTTGTCATTTTGGTTATGGGAAAGCTCATGTACCATGTGCAAGGGGTACCCCGTTGGCGGTTCTCATTGATATGCAAATAATTACAATGACAAGAACTTACCTGGACCCAAAGTTGCGTATGCATGAGGTGTGGCCCTCGTATTCAAGGGACTTGAGATTGCCAACTTATACTTCGTCAAGCATATACTCTAGCTTTGCCACTTTAACCTTAAGCACTTCAACATGGTTATGATAGGGGAAATCAGGGCTGAAAGCTAACAAGTACCATAATTTTTGGAAGCTCTTTTTGAAACTTGTAATCCCTGCTTCCTTTACAAAAAAGGCCTTTCTTCCACCATTATTGAGTCTCCACCTTCTATCTTTAGGCACCATTAAGAGAGCATAGTTGTCATTCCATGTGCAGTGTTCCAAAGCTTATTAATTGATGCATATTGTGTTATTACTTGTTCTTGTGCTACTTGTTTCTAGTCACCCTTGTGAACTTTGCAGGTGTCCTATGCATCTATTTGCTACTCTATGAGGGACAAGCTGATTGCCACTATGCTATGTATTCTATATGTGAAACAAACAAATGTTTTTCAATGCTGATCTTTGTTTGTAGCTTGTCATGTTGCATGCTTAGTTGCTATTCCCTATTGTTAGAACTCCATCTTTCATGAACATTTTTAGAGTTTTTTGATCCCAGCTTTCAATGCTTGCAAATGATTGGATCTTTATTGTGAGGGTGCATGTCACCTCAAAAGTTATTCTATTTATCACTTACCTACTCGAGGACGAGAAGGAGTTAATCTTGGGGATGCTGATACGTTGGAAACGTATCTATAATTTTTGATGCTCCATGCTTGTTTAGTATCTACTTTGCTTTACTTGTCTACACTTTGAGGTGCTTTTTGCATGTTTTCTAGTACTAACCTACTAACAAGTTGCAACAGTGCCAGATGCCTGTTTTCTGGTGTTTTTTGTTTCAGAAAAGTTAGTAAAGAAATATTCTCGGAATTGGACGGGACAAACTTCAAGGTCAATTACTTTCCATGGGGAATAAGAAGTAAAGAGGAGAGCCGGAGGGGCCGTCCAGGGTGGCCAGACCCACCCCAGGCGCGGGTGGGCCCCACCCCGCGCCTGGCTATGGTTTGGCGCCCCTGGCCGCCGCCTCGGTCTCCTCCTTCGCCTATAAGAAGTCCCCGATGCAGAAACCCTAAGCACCTGATCAAATCTCCACGAAACCGTCTATAGCCGCCTCCACCATCGTCCCTAGATCATGGAGGATCTGAAGTTCTTCCCGGCACCCTACCAAAGGGGAGATCATCCCGGAGGCCTTCTCTCCGGTATGATGCGTGAGTAGTTCCACCTTGGACTATGGGTCCATGTAGTAGCTAGATGGTTATGGGTCCATGCAGAAAACAACGGTCTCTTGTTCATGGAACATGTGGACTGTTTACGTTACACACTTTGTTTAAAGCAGTTGTCTGTTGCTTGCAACTTAATACTGGAGGGGGTTCGGATGATAACCTGAAGGTGGACTTCTAGTCATAGATGCAGTTGGATGGCGGTCTATGTATCTTGTTGTACTGCCCAATCGAATCTCATGGGATATTTCTGACTAGTAATTGCATTGTTATGCCTTGCTCAGTTCCTGTCAATTGCCCTGCTGTAATTTGTTTACCCTTTATGCCATGTTGTTTATCTAAGGAGAGCACCTCTAGTGAACTATGGACCCCGGTCCAATCTTTACCATTGATACATCTTCCACTGTTACTTGTTTACTTGCTCCAAACCATTACCTTCCACACCATACGTTTAATCCTTTGTTACAACAAACCGGTGAGCTTGACAACCTCACTGATTTGTTGGGATAAAGTCTTGAGTTTGTGTTGTGCAGGTTTCCACGTTGCTTGCAACACCTTTGAGACGTTTCCTTCCTCCTTCAGGTTCGATAACTCGGTCTCTACTGAGGGAAACTTGCTGATGTGCTCATCACACCTTGCTCTTGGGGTTCCAACGAAGTGTCCCACGTCAACACTGGGTGCACGCATCAATCACGAACAATAATATCATCATGAATCAATAACAGGTTCAGATCTGAGATCATGGCACTCGGGCCCTAGTGACAAGCATTACGCATAACAAGTTGCAACAATGTCAAAAATCACTAACAATAGATACTAGGCACCATGTCCTAACAATCTTATGCAATTACATGATAGATCTCATCCAATCCCTACCATCCCCATAGCCT
Source organism: Avena sativa (assembly GCA_916181665.1). Lineage (NCBI taxonomy): Eukaryota > Viridiplantae > Streptophyta > Magnoliopsida > Poales > Poaceae > Avena > Avena sativa. The sequence continues at coordinate 174,570,638 of OV702284.1, read as the reverse complement.
GCAGCGGGGGATTACTCACTCATGGATGGGGGAAACATGGATGGTTGATGGAGAGGCGTCGGTGATGATGATGGTGATGATCTCCTCCAAAACCCCGTCCCGGCAAGGTGCCATAACGGAGTTTCTGGTTCCGAATCGCGGTTTCTGGTGGTGGCGGCATAACGGAACTCTATCTGGAAAAACGTCGAACCCCCCTATGTTTTTAGGTCAGAGGGCTTATGTAGGCGGAATGAGAGGTCGAGGGGGTGCCCGAGGTGGCCACACCACCCCTGGCGCGGCCAGGCCTAGCCCGCGCCACCAGGTGGTGTGGGCCCCTCGTGGCTCTTCGCCGTCTCATCTTCCAGCTCCGTGAGTCTTCTAGTAAAATAGGAGTTTTGCGATATTTTTCGGGATTTTTCCTAAAAGTTGATTTTCTGCACAAAAACGAGACACCAAAGCAATTCTGCTGAAAACAGCGTCAGTCCGTGTTAGTTGTATCCAAATCACACAAGTTAGAGGAGAAACAATAGCAAAAGTGTTCGAGAAAGTAGATACGTTTTGGACGTATCAACTCACCCCAAGCTTAGCTTATTGCTTGTCCTCAAGCAATTCAGTTGAAAACTGAGTGCGATAGAAGAAACTTTCACGAACACATTTGCTTCATATGATGTATATATTCTTAGCATAAGATCAAATACTTAGACAATTCATAATGAGGAGTACTTAAATAAGTCTACTCAATAGTCATGCTAGCTATGAAGAGGTTCCAACACAATAATAATAATAAGCAACATGAAACATAAGCTTAAGCAACATTGTAATGCTCATAAGAAGGTATGATAAAGTGGTATATCGTATGCCTTTCATTGTGGAGCAAAACATAAATGCCAAGGCACCTCTGAAGTTTAAATGAAGACTAGAAGTAAAAATATCAAAGATACAAGCATCAAAGTTATGTCACAATTAACCATGTTCTGGGACAAGCACATTACACTAAGAATGACAGCTATGCTCTCAGGAAGGTGCTCATAGAATAAATGGTGACTCAACAAAGAAGTGAAAGGTTTTGAGAAGTTTGAAAGGCTTCCAAATGTTGAAAGTATGGTACTCATTATCTTTGAGCTCTCATTGCCCCTATCATAAGCATCTTTAAGTGGTTAAGGTTAAAGTGAGGTCAAATTCGAGTTATATGATTGACAGACCATAAACTTAAAATCTCATGACCCTTGAGTACGAGGGTCATTCCTCATGCTACTCAACTTTAGTCACCGGTAAGTTCTTGTCATTGTAAGTACATGTGTATCATAGAGAACCGCCAACGGGGTACCCCTTTCCCCATGACATAGGAGCTATCCCATATAAAAATGACAAGGAAACAGACAATGAGCATCTTAGCAATCCTTTTATTTACCATGAGCATGGTGCATATTTTTTTTTCTCTTCTCTTTTTCTATATATATTTTTTATGGGGATGCTTCATAGATTTCTCACTATGGTTATGCTGCAAGTTTCCACCATGATTAGACATGGCTTAGGCTAGCTACCCAGGCATTTCTCTAACACATATGCATAACTCTATGGAATTACAATCTCCCCTTTTATTTCACACCGCCGACATCCGTAAACAAAATAGCATGATACCAACTGGATAATATTTACAGGTGTTGAAAGCGCTCCCCATGACAACATGGTTCTTCTAACTCCCAGCCTATAACTTGCAAGCATATAACTTTCATGGACAGTCACAATGGTTCAAGTTTATTAAGTGCAAGAAAATAAAGTGTGCCATCAAGTTCGTGAGAGCTTTACTAACAAATTTTCTCATAACAAGCAAACATTTTATTTGGAATAAAACAAGGCATAATAAATATGCACGGAAGAGAAATGATGCTAATAGGTAGATATGGTGGACACTTTTTAACAATTCTGGTTTTGGGGAGTTGGATGCACGAGTAGAGCTCATACTCAGTACAAGTGAAGGCTAGCAATAGAAAGGGAGCGAAAATCGAGAGAGCAGTAACTTTCATAATCATGCTTGCAACAAAACAAAATTAATCATGGCATAAAAGTGACACAAGAACTCTGAGGCAAAATAAATCATCGAGGCGTAACTGTCTTTTTGTTTAGTCATATGCATGCGTGAGCATGTGCCAAATCGATTCAAATAAAAAATTCAAAGGAGGATATCACAATGTCATACCAAGTTATGAATAGAACAATTCAAGCAAACATTTATATGACATGCTACAAACTATTAGCAAGTTGGAGCTGATCATAAGAGAGCAAGAACACTAAGGGTGTGTTTGGTTGAGCTGTAGATTTCTGAAAATCAGCTGTGCAAAATCTGCTGTGTAAAAACTGCTGTGAGCTATCAACTGTGGGGAAGTTGAAAGTTGTTTGGTTGGAGCAACTGTGATCTAAGGATTTCATAAAAAACATCTGTAACGCCATCCAGGCCCTGGGAGATTATTTATATGCTAGCAGATTGTAGAACAACAATTTGTACAGAGATATACATGCAAATGACAATTTGGGAAAGAAATTTTCTATTTCTTACAATAACTAAAGTTTTTTTTTACAGTAAGTGAAGTTTTTGGGTGACCGACGATAGTGACACTAACACCAAGCCGCATTTTCTTTGCCTCCTATCAAATCGATCCCTTCAAAATTCAAAACACAAAACGTTGTTTTGGTTGGATTTGAAAGGACAGAAAAATGATCTAATTTTTTAGTCACGTCACAGGATTCAAGTTTCTGTTCATTCACCCACTTGTTCGAAGAGCTTGACTACTCTTGAGGATATCACCTGACCTCACTAATCTCCCGAGGAGTTTATGATGCAATAACTAAACAAGATTTTTTTATCGCACTACAGGAGGCTCGTCACGGTTCGTGCATGCAGCCTTGGCGGAGGAAGAGGAGTGGAGAAAAAGAACTCCAAGATGCACAATTGATCTCTGGCCGGCCGGCGTCATGCGTCTAGGCAGCGGTGCGACAAACTGAGCTACGGACGTAGCGGCGGGCTGGGGCTGGCGCTTGGTGTCGAGTTAACCATATGTTCGAGACAATAGAGGAATTGGAGCGGCGGGCTGAAGGGGACTCGATTCCCGTCCGTAGGTTGCCGAAATAGGCCGGTGGCGAGGATCCCCATCCTGGCTCTTTGCTTCCTGTTGTAGTCATGGTGAAAAGGGCACCTACGCGAGGAGAGAGGATGGGTTGGAGGAGAAAATAAGGGAAACGAACCGGCCAGTTTCACTTACCGGTGGCATGCGGGTAATTGTCAGTTGTTTGTGTAGGGGTTCGTAGCATGGAAAACAAAAATTTTCTATCGCATACAAACAAACAAGCCAAGATCTATCTACTAGATTGTAGCAACGAGTCGATGGAATAACTTACCCTCGAAGATTCCAAAGCGGTTAACGAGAGCAGATTCTCGTGGGTGATGTAGTCGTACTCTTCCCGATCTCAAGATCGTGTAGACGATCCTTCCGGCGCTGCGTTCCGGCAGCGCTTCCGCAGTCGGTCACACGTTCGGTACTCGACGAAGACCTTCCTCTCCCTTGTTCCAGCAGGCAGCGGAGGTTGTAGCACTCTCCTCGCGATTCCGGCAGCACAACGGCGTGGTACCGGAAGTAGAGGGGAGATCTCGCAGGGCTTCGCCTTAAGCCGGAGCGAGTGTGGTGGATTATGAGAGAGGGCTATTAGTGGTCTAGAGATTAGACACACCAATTAGAAGGCTCTAAACCGCAGGCTAAAGCAATTAGAAGCTCTAAACCAGAACGGCTCTAAACCGGAGATTAGAGGTAGAAACTTGTGTGTCTCAAGGAGGAGCCCTGCCCCTCCTTTTATAGGTGGAGGGGCTAGGCGCGCCAGGGAGGGAGGGAGTCCCTCCCCAACTCGGCCTAGGGCTGGGCGCCGGCCAAGGAGGAGAGGAACTCCTCCTCCAAGTTGGTTTCAACCTCCTCTTGCTTGTTTCCCACAGTTTCCTGTTTCCCACAGTTTCCTGTTTTCCACAGTTTCCTGTTTTAGCCGTTTGACTTTCAAACTGGCAATTTGACTTTCATGTTTTTGGAACAGAAAGAACACTTAGTACATGATGCAATCATTCAATGACACACTCATGTACCCTCCCCCCCCCCCCCGGAGTGCCGGACAATCCGGACCCTTCTAGAACATTCCCGATGAAAACACCGGAATCATTCCCGAACTCCGAAACGGGACTTTCCTTATATGAATCTTATTCTCCGGACCATTCCGGATCACCTCGTGATATCCCGGATCCCATCCGAGACTCCGAACAACATTCGGTCTCTTTCTCATAATACCATAACTACTCAAACAACGTCGAATCCTTAAGTGTGTCTCCCTACGGTTCGTGAATTATGCGGACATGATCGAGACACTTCTCCGAACAATAACCAATAGAGGAATCTGGAAATTCATATGGCTCCCACATATTTCTACGATTACTTTGCGATCGAATGAACCACTTACATATGATACCAATTTCCCTTTGTCTCACGATAGTTTACTTATCCGAAGTTATGATCGTCGGTATCTCTGCATACCTACTTCAACCTCGTTACTGATAAGTTCTCTTTTCTCGTTCCCGTGATATGTGATCCCTTGTGAGCCAGTCACCTGCTTGCAAGCCAATTGGATGACATTCCACCGAGAGGGCCCAGAGTATATCTTTCCGTCATATGGATGGACAAATCCCACTCTTGATCCATGTGTTTCAACCAATACTTTCCGAACACTCAATGCCACCTTTATAGCCACCCAGTTACGGTGTGGTGTTTGATGTCATCAAAGCATCCATCCGGTAAAGGTGATATGCATGATCTCATGGTCGAAGGAATTAGGTTACTATGTATCAGAAAGCATATAGCAATTAAACTAATGAAATGACTTGATCTTTATGCTACGCTTATCTATAGGAGTATGTCCATCACATCATTCTCCTAATGATATGATCCTGTTGTTAATAACATCTCTATGTTCATGATCAGGAAACCATGATCATATATTAACCAACAAGCTAGTTTAACAAGAGGCTTTACTAGGGACTCTTATTTTAGTTTACAAATCACACAAGTATTAATGTTTCCGGTTAATACAATTATAGCATGGTATGGAAACATTTATCATAAGTGTGAAGATATGATAATAACCACTTTATTATTGCCTCTTGGGCATATCTCCAACAGTCTCCCACTTGCACTAGAGTCAATAATCTAGTTTCAAACCTTTGTGTATTCAACACCTATGGCTTTCTGGTGTTGTATGTACACGATTGCTAGTGGTCAACTGATCTCCGGATCTGACACTTCCAGGTCCGTGCGTAATTGCATGTCTTTGCGTCTCTACGCATCACTCATTCTCTAATGAGATGGCTTTGTATAAATTTGGTCTTTCGGTGTGACCTTTAGCTCTTTGGGGTTAAAACATGTTGATAATATTGTCGCACAATATATCTTCATAGTATTATCCCACTGTGAACTACACCTAGTTTGATAACAAACTACTTGACACAAATGCCCTCTTTTTGCTGCTAAAATAGCATTCATATACTTAGCCTTTTGTTGTAGTATCTGTCACAATGTCTTAACTTTGGAACTCATCCAAATCCATTATGGAACTCACTTTCCATTATATTGTGCCACCCTTAGTTTAGATTGAGATAAACTTAATTTGTACTTTGTGACAAAGCTAGTATCAATGTAGTACTTTTACAATGAACTAACCATCTATTTGTCACTTCTACAAATAATATACTCTTTAGTTCTTCCAAAAGATCATAAGAATATCCTTACTATTGTCCAATGATCATCTTACGAATCATTCTGGTATATGCTCACAACATTTAGAGCATAGGACATATATGGATTTGTACATATCACAGTATGATTGATATAAATACTCTTTGTGATTTCATACATCAAGTATCAATCTATACTTGATTATTTGTTTCACTTTACCAAATGTCAATACACTTGAATATATCATCAACATTGAACTCATTCAATCCTTTCTGTGCGACAAGAACCTCTCTTTTAGTTTCTATATTGAACTCATTCAATATCTTGTCTATGTACTTCTGGCACAACCATATTAGCGTCTATTGATGCCAAATATTTGGGTTTTGCCTAAGTCTTTCATCGGGATGAAATTCTTAATATGTGTTAATAAAAGATACATTATTTCCAATCAACAATATGTCTTCCACATAATGTATTAGAAACATGTCTTAGCGCTCCCACTTAGTTTCTTGCAAATGCAAGCATCTTCATTATCTCTGATGAATTTAAACTCTTTTAACAGTTTCATCATAGTGAAGATTCCAACTCTGCTATGCTTACTTCAACTATTGAAGTTTGCATATGTTTTTAGCATCCCTTGAATTTTAACAAAACCCTTTGGACAGTGTCATGCACACGTCCTAGGTAACCCTTCTATTAGAAGAACTTGTTTTGTTTATTCAACTACCATATAATAAAATTATATGTAGTGGTTGCTACACTAATCCGTCTAGACTAAATATTGCTATGAAAGATCAGATCTTGCCATAGTCAACCTTTGAACATTGTTGTGAACTCTTTCCCAACATGTCGACTATTTCATAGATGTGCAACACCCATGTCTATTTATTTTATAGATCCAAACACAACTATAAGGTCTTACACCTTTCTCGAGGGTCCTTCAAGTTCAAAACTTGATTTTTCGTGTATGGAACTATCACGGATTTTATGGCTTCAAGCCATTTGACGGAGTCAGGGCTCATCATTGCTTCTTTGCATGTAGTCGGATCATTATTATCAAATAATGATTTAACTCTCAAATCTTGGTATTTGATTGTTTACCCGACCTACTTGTTTTAATAGGAACTTAGATCTCCGTGACCACAACCTTTGAAGTACGCGAGCCATGAGCATTGTTTGCTAACTCCGGAACACTTTTCGGCGCTGCGCAACTTTGCACATATAGCTAAGGTTCTTTTAACCTTATCAAAGTTCTATTGTCCTCCCACTTAACTTTTCACGAAAAATTCCTTCTCAAAGAAACTTGACGTTTTAAGTGACAAACACTTTTGTCTCCGATGTTATGGAGGATTACTTAACAGTTATTCGAAATAACATACAAAGACAGGTTCATCCGACTTTGGTTGCAAACATCTTTCTTATGCATAGCATACCAATGTTTAAGAAAGGACAACTTGGGTTTTATCCCAAACCATAACTTTATATGGTGTCATTTCAACGGATTATGATGGAGCTCTTTTCAGTGGAAAAACGGTAATCTCTAAAGCTTTTAATCTTTAAAATATAATAGCAGTTTTATGAATTATACCTTTGATCTAACCATGTCAAACAAGGTTTAATTACATATCTCGAACGTTCCATACTCTTATGGTGTTTCGGAAATGCAAATCCACGGAACGATTCCTTAAATCTTAGGTATTATGCTAAACTCTGTAACTCAAATATCTTCCTTTATGATCTTTATCATAAACTGTTTATATTCTTGTTACAATGATTTTGCACTTCATCTTGAAAGTCTTTGAACTTTTCAAATGTTTCATACTTCATCCTTATTAAGTAAATATTCATATATTCACTCAAATTTTCGGAGAAAGCACATGAAGTTGAAATCCATCGTTCTTGACTATACATAATGGACCTCATACAACAATATGTACAATTTCCAATAAGTTAGTCTATCGTTCCCTTTTGGCCTATGAACAAAGTTTTAATTATCTCTAGGAAAGTTTCACAAGCGTCATTTGATCAAAAATCAGAAGACTCCAAAATTCCATCCACATGGAGTTTCTTCATGTTTTCTTTCCAATATAATTTAAACGGCGATGTCACTTCCGAAGTGATCTTTCAATCAATTTGTCTTTCGACATTTTTAGCACTAGTTTTATGGATGTGATTTCTCCAACAAGATTTGTGAATCATCCATCTTTTATGGATTACGACAATTATTTGAACAACCCTTTTGTTCTCATAATACCTGATAAAACAAATCTTTGAAGGCAAGCTTTGATGTTTAACGAGCAACACAATAACCCTTTATTTGTTCTCGATGAACATCATCACATATTCTTTTGCTAGTTACTTAGGCCATTGTAGTTCATGAATTGTGTTGTTTCGTATGACGATTCACACCAACAAATTCAGTATCAAATACTTAAGAACCACATTGTTTAACAAGCAAAGAATATAGCCATAACATGTATATCATCCATATATTTAAATTGAACAATTCTAGTCTTTTCTTTTCTGCCATATATTTATGAGATTCTCTTTCAGTATTTCCTTTTCTGTTTGAAAGAATCTATCAACATCAATAGTGGAGTCATACATATGACACATAGTCCAAAGCGTGTATAGTTAAATACCAATGTCTTTGGACTTGCACTTTGAAGTAGATCACCATCATCAAATGTTTGGTGTTCTTTCAAATTCCTTTCTTTAGTAATCTCTTGGTGCAGTAAACATTTTACCTACATCAAATATTCACCCTCATCATGGATTTATCCATGATCAAGCTACTTTTAGCTTATAACGATGAATTATGAGTATAATGTTGCTTTTCAAAAACCTTTTGGAGGATTAGGACAACAAGTGTCTTCAACATTTTTGCAAATTCTCATCAAAATATGAGAACATAAACTTTGCCATATTATACTCTATCATGTTGTAACCAAAACTTCGTTTCAGATATCACAATATCTTCCACACATCATGGTTTCTGAAACAACTCTTTCAGATCCTAGATAACCTTGATATTAAGAGAATCCTTTGAATATCAAGAATCATGGAGACAAACATGATACTTATATACTAACACTTGGAATTGTTACTCTTGATTTAATACTAATTATTAAACTTCATGGAGTAACCGGAACTTACTGAAAGTTTGCAATAGGACTTTTAAACTTTAGATTAACACTTCAAAACAATACGATACCAGTTCGTAAAGTAACTAACCAGAATTCTATAGTTCTATCATCTCAATTATAACTAAGCGCAAGGTGGTAAACGGATGCCAATGACTACAACAACTATGCAAATTCACTTTGATTTAGTTTATGATAAATTGAGTTCAAATTAATAATTAATCTAGGTGAACTCCCACTCAAAACAATATCCCTCACATTGTTTTAGTGATCACACGAACCAAATCCACCACATCAAAACCGATCATCACGAGAGTTGATATAGCTTCAATGGCGAACAATCAACATGTTCATCATATCTACTATATGACTCATGCTCTACCTTTCGGTAATCCGTGTTCCTGAGGCCATGTCTGTACATGCTAGGCTCGTCAAGATCAAACCTTAGTTTCCGCATGAGCAAATCTGTCTTGCTCACGTTGTATACACTTGCAGAATCTAACACACCCGATCATCACGTGGTGCTTCGAAACAACAAGCTTAGCAACGGTGCTAACTAAGGGTGAACACTTTATGACTTGAAATTCATGTGCATGAGGGATCATCTTATAATGCTACCATCGTCTACTAAGCAATACAAGATGCATAAAGGATTAACATCACATGCAATTCATAATTTGTGATATGATATGGCCTTTCTTCTTTGTGCTTCCGATCTCCATCTTCCAGCACGAACATGATCTCCATCATCACCGGCATTGCATCAAGGCCAATGACGCCTCTCCATGGTTGTCGTCCATCGGCTTCAACTATTACAACTACTTTGAATAGACACGCGGGTCTTAACAGAAATTAAAGACAACCATATGGCTCCTGCCGGTTGCCAACTTACAATAAGGAACATTGCATACATCATATATAATCACAATCATGGCCATATCACATCACTGCACACCCCTGCAAAACAAAGTTAGACGCCTCTACTTTCTTTGCATATTTTACGTGGTTTGGGGCTTTCAATAAGTGTCGTTCTAACTTACGAACAAGAACCACAACATTGATACTAGTATTGTTAATCACCCGTTGTAAATTGGATCTTAACTATGCTAGGAGAAACAGGCACCCGCAAAGCCACTTATGCAATACAAGTTGCATGTCAAGCGTGGAGCAAGTCTCATGAACGATGTCATGTAAGGTTAGCCCGGGCCGCTTCATCCCAACATACCGCAAGATACAAAGTACACAAGAAGCAATCGACAATAAAAGCATCAACGCCCACAATGACCATTGTGTTCTACTCGTGCAACAGATCTACATATAGACATGGCTCTGATACCACTGTAGGGGTTCGTAGCATGGAAAACAAAAAATTTCTATCGCATACAAACAAACAAGCCAGGATCTATCTACTAGATTGTAGCAACGAGTCGATGGAATAACTTACCCTCGAAGATTCCAAAGCGGTTAACGAGAGCAGATTCTCGTGGGTGATGTAGTCGTACTCTTCCCGATCTCAAGATCGTGTAGACGATCCTTCCGGCGCTGCGTTCCGGCAGCGCTTCCGCAGTCGGTCACACGTTCGGTACTCGACGAAGACCTTCCTCTCCCTTGTTCCAGCAGGCAGCGGAGGTTGTAGCACTCTCCTCGCGATTCCGGCAGCACAACGGCGTGGTACCGGAAGTAGAGGGGAGATCTCGCAGGGCTTCGCCTTAAGCCGGAGCGAGTGTGGTGGATTATGAGAGAGGGCTATTGGTGGTCTAGAGATTAGACACACCAATTAGAAGGCTCTAAACCGCAGGCTAAAGCAATTAGAAGCTCTAAACCAGAACGGCTCTAAACCGGAGATTAGAGGTAGAAACTTGTGTGTCTCAAGGAGGAGCCCTGCCCCTCCTTTTATAGGTGGAGGGGCTAGGCGCGCCAGGGAGGGAGGGAGTCCCTCCCCAACTCGGCCTAGGGCTGGGCGCCGGCCAAGGAGGAGAGGAACTCCTCCTCCAAGTTGGTTTCAACCTCCTCTTGCTTGTTTCCCACAGTTTCCTGTTTTCCACAGTTTCCTGTTTTAGCCATTTGACTTTCAAACTGGCAATTTGACTTTCATGTTTTTGGAACAGCAAGAACACTTAGTACATGATGCAATCATTCAATGACACACTCATGTACCCTCCCCCCCCCGGAGTGCCGGACAATCCGGACCCTTCTAGAACATTCCCGATGAAAACACCGGAATCATTCCCGAACTCCGAAACGAGACTTTCCTTATATGAATCTTATTCTCCGGACCATTCCGGATCACCTCGTGATATCCCGGATCCCATCCGAGACTCCGAACAACATTCGGTCTCTTTCTCATAATACCATAACTACTCAAACAACGTCGAATCCTTAAGTGTGTCTCCCTACGGTTCGTGAATTATGCGGACATGACCGAGACACTTCTCCGAACAATAACCAATAGAGGAATCTGGAAATTCATATGGCTCCCACATATTTCTACGATTACTTTGCGATCGAATGAACCACTTACATATGATACCAATTTCCCTTTGTCTCACGATAGTTTACTTATCCGAAGTTATGATCGTCGGTATCTCTGCATACCTAGTTCAACCTCGTTACTGATAAGTTCTCTTTTCTCGTTCCCGTGATATGTGATCCCTTGTGAGCCAGTCACATGCTTGCAAGCCAATTGGATGACATTCCACCGAGAGGGCCCAGAGTATATCTTTCCGTCATATGGATGGACAAATCCCACTCTTGATCCATGTGTTTCAACCAATACTTTCCGAACACTCAATGCCACCTTTATAGCCACCCAGTTACGGTGTGGTGTTTGATGTCATCAAAGCATCCATCCGGTAAAGGTGATATGCATGATCTCATGGTCGAAGGAATTAGGTTACTATGTATCAGAAAGCATATAGCAATTGAACTAATGAAATGACTTGATCTTTATGCTACGCTTATCTATAGGAGTATGTCCATCACATCATTCTCCTAATGATATGATCCTGTTGTTAATAACATCTCTATGTTCATGATCAGGAAACCATGATCATATATTAACCAACAAGCTAGTTTCACAAGAGGCTTTACTAGGGACTCTTATTTTAGTTTACAAATCACACAAGTATTAATGTTTCCGGTTAATACAATTATAGCATGGTATGGAAACATTTATCATAAGTGTGAAGATATGATAATAACCACTTTATTATTGCCTCTTGGGCATATCTCCAACAGTTTGGCTTGACCCAATGCAGTAGAATCTGGGGTTGGACTAGATTTTCGTTTGCACTAGCAGAATCTTGTGCGTTATGAGAATCACGGTCCTGAATTTTTCCGTTTGGTTGGGATTCTAGATTTCTAAACGCGAATCTGCTTCTGAAAGCTGAACCAAACGCAGCCTAAGCATCCATTAAATAACATACACCCTACACGAACAGACTAAGCATGCCCACCATGATGAGTATGTATACAAAAATGAAAACAAATAGAGTTCATTACCAGCCTCTTACCACACCTCGAGTTGTCATAAATCATCATTATTGACTTTCACTTGTGTGACTTGAAAAATAATATGAAAACCAAACTCCAAGGAGTCACTGAGGACTTGCTGAACCCTGCAACAAACTTTAAAAAACCAGAGAAGAACAACAAATAGTTTTGGGTTTTCGATTTTTTAAAGAACAAGAACTAAAGGAAAGAGAAAACAAAGTAAAATCCTTTTGGTTTTTCCGTATAATCAAACAAAACTAAAAAGAGTGAATCAAACCAAAGATAAAAGCTGGAGAAGCAAACAAAGAGAAATAACAAAAATATTTTTGGTCTTTTTATGTTTTGGAAAGCATAAGTAAAAACTAAAAAGAAAGAAAGAAAGCGAAAACATGGATATGCAAAGTACCGAAGGAACATGATATGTAGATGAGTGTGATGTCGGTATACCTCCCCCCAAGCTTGGGCTTTTGGCCTAAGTGGATATCAGTCAAAACGCGGGTAGTAACTCCAAGCTAGCGGGTCATCATAAGAATGATCATAATCAAGCCCTCATGAGGAAGAAGAAGAAGCGCCCCAATCATAAGTAGGCTGCTGGCATGAAGACTCCCTCGTGTTGGAGGGCTGAACCGAATTATCTTCAGCTTCCTCTCCAACATTATCCTCTTGCTGGGAGAGCTCTGCCATGTATGTGTCGAGTTCTTCCTCCGTGAGTGACCATCCTTTGCTGTTATCAAGGTTAAACAAAGCAGGTGCAGGCAAAGGGACTACTTTCTCAGATTTACCCCTCCCCAACCACTCTTGAGAAAGGTTATTTCATAAGATAACTCGCTCAAACTAGCCCAAGAAGAAACAAATTTATGTTGTATCATGGAATTAAGATCAAGCCTCTCTATGGAAAACTGCAAGTCTGAATGATGAGGTGCTAAACCATGCAAAGCTAATAAACGAGAGGCAATGAGGCCTCCACAAATTCCACCTTTCTCACGGTTAGCAGCAAGACAAAAAGCTATCAAAGCACCCAAATTATAGGTCCTACCTCGTTCAAGGCAGCTAAGATAAAAGCTAGATCATATGAAGATAATTTACTAGCAGTCTTCCTAGCAAGAACGCACTTGGCAATGAAATAAGCAAAATATGAATAGATGGGAGATGAATATTCCGAATTTTACCACTCTCCTTTGAGAAGCTGCTCCCTTGACAAATCTCTGCATATAATTCTGTAAGTGGCGTAGGCCTCTCCCTAATATTCTCGCACGAACCCCACTGTGGCACCTTAATAGCTGCACAAAAAGCATCGAAAGGGAGATCGACAGCTATATTGTAAACTTTATAATGAACCATGGGGTTAGGCAAGGACCAATGATGTTATGCACTTCTATTCTTGTAGACAGTTGTTGGGCCTCCAAGTGCAGAGGTTTGTATAACAACAGCAAGTTTCCTTTAAGTGGATTACCCAAGGTTTATCGAACTCAGGGAGGAAGTGGTCAAAGGTATCCCTCTCAAACAACCCTGCAATCAAGATACAAGAAGTCTCTTGTGTCCCTAACACACCCAATACACAGGGAGGAAGTGTTAATGCTTTGCTCCGGTGCTCTATTAAAAGGAGCACCTTAATTTCCAGTAGTTCCCTAGAGGCCCCGCTCCCACGGGCTGGCTGGACAGAAGATGTTGTGCAAGTTCTCATTGCGAGCACGTATGACTATATTTGGAGCACATGCGTAGGATTGTTTAGTACTTGGATGCTTGTTATTATTTATGTGCAATGCCCTAGATCTTGAAGTTACATGTTTAGACTTGTCCATGCAACGCCCGTCCATCCATCCCTATGCCTACCGCACTCGAATCCTACTATTACTGTTACTGTTACTATTGCTCCTGTTTCACTGTTGTTGTTGCTACTACAAACTGTTCCTACTGATAAACTTCTGTGAGCAAGAACTATTTCCAGGTGCAGCTGAACTGACAACTCAGTTGTTAAGGCTTGCAAGTATTCTTTGGCTCCCCTTGTGTCGAATCAATAAATTGGTTAATACTACCCGCGAAGACTGTTGTGATTCCCTATACTTGTGGGTCATTAAGACTATTTTCTGGCGCCATTGCCGAGGAGCATAGCTTTATTTTTAAGTTCACTTGGATCTATTATTGTTCACTTCTACTCCTTTCATCATGGGGAAATCTCGTGATGGAAAGTTCCCCATTTCACCATCCACTACAAGAAGAGGTACAGTCCTAAACACCTCTGCTGCTATTGATTCACCGTCTGTTATAAGTAAGATTGTCACACCACCACCACATACACATGCTACACACACTGCTACTACTGCTGAGTCTGAAAATTCTTTTGATACTCATGATGTTACTTCTACTGTGCTTGATGCGAGTGGTTCATTAGGTTCTTTTTTAGATGCTACTATGGCTAGTCTAGGAAATACCAAAACTCCTAGTGAAGACACTGTTACACCTATTAGCTCACCTGAGGCTAGTGAGAGTTATGATATTAATGATGGTTACACTGAGTTCACTCATGATTTTGTTGAAGAGTGCCGAAACACACATGGTACTAGTGCTATTAAGAGTATCCTTGCTAGACGTATTATTATGCCTAAGATGTCCTCTAATCCTAAGTTTGACACTTCTCCCATAGATATTAAAGATGAAGATTATGATTTCTCTCTTGATTTATCTTATTTTGATATTGTTGAGAAAGAACCTTTTTGTGGGACTGAAAATGAGAGTGTTGTGGCTCATATTAATGAGCTTTCTACTATGAGTGCTTTGTTCTCTGATGATTTTAAAATGCGCAAGTACTTTGTTGCTAATATCTTCCCTTTTTCACTAAAAGGAGAATCTAGGGCTTGGTTTAATATATTACCTCCTCGTTCCATGTCACATCCCAAGATTTTCCAAATCTTGTAATGTGAAAAATAAATGAATAAAATAAAACTTTGTTGATTTTCAGGGTGAGAAGAAACTTTTGAATCCAATTGGAAACCTTCAAACCTATTTTTATCAAATAAATCCTAAAGGGATTTATAAAGATAAACAATTAATAAAGAAAGTTTTAAATATTTGGAATTACTATTTTTGGATCTTTTAATAAAAAAAAATTTGGTTTTCAAATAAAGAAGGTAGAAATATAAATAAGGATTATTTTATATAGCCAAATTAACCCTTGGCCAAGCTTTTGAAATAAAAAAATTTGTTTTGATTAAAGAGTAAAGGTTTGTTTAAATAAAAATAATGAGAGTTTTATTAATAAACCAATTTTATTAAAGTAAAGGTTTTTCCCATTTTAATAAAACACTTAAAAACTTATAAATTTATTTTAAATAAGTCTTTCAAGTGTTTTGTATTTTCAAATAAAAGCTACTGAAATGGTTTTGATATTATTTGGATTTTAAATGTAGAGTTTAAATAAAACAAATCCTATTTGAATAAATAACTAAGGAATATTTATTTAATTATTAAATAGATCCTAAAAAGAACAAAAAAATATTATTTTGTTTTTGGACTTTGGTTTATGTTGTTAAACAGAACCAAAACTCAATACAAGTTTGGAGGAGGTTTGATTTGTTTTGAATGTTTGAATTGTTTGATTGAAATTCAAAACAGAAAATCAAATGGAAAATAGGAAAAAGTTTCAGTACAAAAAAAATACTAAAGGATTCAGCCCAACTCGTCTGGTCCAACAGCCCACCAGTCCAGCCCAACTTTTCCCCCACGCGCGAAGCGTTTTCCACCTAAACACGCACCCGCAGAGCGACAGACAGGTGGACCCCAATTCCCTTTCCCTCTCTCGCTGCTAGACGGCCCCACCGCCAGCTCACTCTCTTCCTCCCCGCGACGACCTCGCCCCTCATTCCTCTCTGGCCATTACTGCCGATGAAATGCCGGCGTGATTACGCGTTAACCACGCCATGTAACGGCCCTGAGAAGACGCCTACTTAAGCGCCAGCATCTCCTCTCTCGTTCCCCTCTGTCGCCCCACCTTAGCGCGCCCCCAGGCTGCCAAATTTTCTCCTACACCACCCTCTGCTCCGACGAACTCGCGAGCAAATTCCGGCGACCCCGCGCCACCCCTTGCATCCCCGAGAACACGGGCACATTCCCCAGACCCAGGCGCACCTTCCTGTGTTGCCAGCTCAACCGCGCGTGCTCTGCAGGGTCGGCAACAACGACGACCACTGTCGCCGCGTCTGTTTCTTTCTCCGGCGACCTCCCCCTGGTAAGACAGACCGCCCCGAAGCCTTTCATTGATGCTCACATGTTTCCTGGTACCATGCGCGTCTAAAGCACCCCTTAATTTGATCTAGCATGCCTTGTATCCCCGCCTCCGTCGACGACCGTACGAACCCGAGGCGTAGCTCCACTCCGGCGAGCGATTACTCCCGCTCCAGTGCGCCCCTCGCCAAACCAGCATCACCTCGAGCTTCACCACGACCTCGCAAACACGGTGAGACCCTCCTCTGTCATCCTTGCTTCCTGCAACCGCCTCTAGCACATCGTCCGACCGCGCGCCGCCGCTCACCGCCGTCAGCGCCGCTCGAGTATGGTCAATTAGATTTACACCGTTAGATCTTGATCTTGTGGCTGAAAATAGAACTTAAGCGAGAGGGTAAGAAGCAGTCTGAGCCGCGCGATCAGTTTAGATCCAACGCCTCACAGAGGCCGATCCGTGCGAACCGGTACCGACGAATAGGAAAGCGCCGCGTGGCCAGCTTTTGATTTAAAACAGATTTAGAATCTGATTTATTTGCAAATTTGAAAAATCCATAACTTTAGTTCTACACGTCCAAATTTTGCAAACTTTATATCAATGGAATCAGTGGAACAAGCCCTATCCAACCATGCAATTTGTTTAGTAAAAAGCTTCTGGTAAAATGTTTGTTTTTGCAGAAACATTTGTATGCTTGTTTAGGTTATAAAAATTATTCCAAAATGATTTTAGGGTTGAAATATTTGCAAATTGGTTTGTTGCGAACCTACTAACCCTAAGAACCAACCCATGGATTTAAAAATTTATTTTGTGAATTTTAGGGATAAAAACTTGAATTAGCTCATTTCTAGTCAAATAAAAATATTGATTTTGTTATAGAAGTGATCTTTGAACAAAAACCTCTAGAAAATGTTTTCATTCAAAGCTACTGACCCTAAAAACCAAGTTTTGTGAACTAACAACTTATTTGGTGAACAATATAAAATTGTTTCTTTGCTAAAAACAATTTCAATCACATGAAATGATGATTTGATTTAAAAATGGTTTTTAGATAAAACCCTTTTGCAAATGGTTTTGCCACTTTAGAAAATGACCACTTTGCACCTTGCAATGTTTAGAACCTATTATAAACCACCTTTGCAAATAAAACTATCTTTTGCATGCTTGCATGCATGACCTTGTTTCTATTATTTTATGTGTGATGATTTGTTTGATTATTGTTGGAATGCTAGTTGAACCTATGTTTGCTTGACTGATTTGTAGTGAAGTTAGAAGAGTGTGAGATTAGCAAGATCAAGAAGTGAACCAACATTCCCTACCAAAAAGGCAAGTGACACTATCATCCATGTCCTACTATTTTCATTATACTTAGTGGATTTTTGAAACATGCATGAAAAGGATTTCTATACTATATGCTATGCTAAATCCTAATAGGATACCCTTATACATTCCTTAGTAAAAAAATGTAGTTGTAAAATGCTTAGCCATGCTATATATTTTGAGAAGAGATACATGTTGAGATTTTATGAAGTTGAGAAAATACTTATGTTTTATATAATAAAACAAGTACTCAATGAACCACCTGGGTGGACAAGGATACTCAAGTTTTGGAAAAGGTGGAAACAAGAGGAACCATATTTATATGGCAATCTCTTTTTTGTTGTGCACCAGATGAAAACCACCCAGGGACTTAGAGATTGAACATGTTTCTCGAACAGTGGCTTCCGTGTACAGCCACATGCTAAATGGGCACTGGCTTAGTCAACTACATTGGGAAGACCCATGCATTAGCCTCTTCAGGTTAACTAAATGAGGGAACTTGGAACCCTACATTGGTGCCTGGTAGAAAAGATAGATTGGGAGGACCCTATGGAAAGACTTCGTCACATTCTCAATCTGCCGGTACTCCATCTTGGTGAGTACTTATCCAGCGGCCACTGGTGGCAACAAGATGAGAGTGTGTCATGTGGGTAAAGTGTACAACTTCTGCAGAAGATAAAAATTCTAAGTACTTAGCCGTGTCCCCGGTTATGGACAATACTGAGCAACTAAAGCCTGAAGCTAAGGGAAATCTCTACATTCCAATTTCTAAAAGAAAAACTTTAAAGTGACAACAAAAGGCTTGAAGCACTTGGGGTGTACCAAGGAGCTCAAGATATTTTGATAAAAACTTGAAGCACTTGGGGTGTACCAAGGAGCTCAAGAGATTTTGATAAAAACTTGAAGCACTTGGGGTGTACCAAGGAGCTTAAGATATTTTGATAAAACTTGAAGCACTTGGCGTGTACCAAGGAGCTCAAGAGATTTTGACAAAAACTTGAAACACTTGGAGATTTACCAAGGAGTTCAGAAAGATTTGACAAAAGATCAAAACCATTTTGAAAAGATAGGATAACTTATTGCTTTCTGCAAATGAGCCTAAAACCCTACTTAGCCAAATATGCATGTAATGATAGGATCCACTTATATTCTACATAGTAGTGAAACTTGCCAATACAATTCAAATGTATTGACCCTTGTGGCTGTAACTTGTTATGTTGCAGGTTTGCTTGTTATTTAGTGAAGTGTGTTGATTAGGATTGCAAAGTCTACAACCAACATGTTTGCCTGTGGAACTTTGAAGATGAAGGACCCCATGCTTATAGATATTCTGCTGCAATGTAATGTAATAGCCAAATGAGCTATGTAAGATGTAATAAAATTATGTTATTCCTGGTTATAAAGTTGTATTATGACCTTTGTTTCTTGATATTACATCTTAACTGTGGATGCTAGCTATTGATCCAGGGACTAGCATTGTAAACACAGGGATCTCTACCTTATTAAAGGTCGGGACCTGTTATAGATGGTATCGGAGCATTGTGTTGCCTGTAGGATTTGTAAACCTAGGATTGGACAAAAACCCTTAGAAAAATAGGAGTTGTATTTGTTCCTAACTTATTTACAAACAATCTTGTAAACTCTTTCCTCAACCATTTTGGTTTTGATTCTACATCTCTTCTATTTCAACTTGATGGAAAAACCTACCCCATGGCCAAAGGACTTCTTCAACTCTAATGACTTCAACATCTACAACTCTAATGACTTTAACATCTTCAGCATGTTCACCAAGGACTTCAACCTTGGATATCACTAAGGACTACAAGTGAGACAAGAAATCTTGCTCAAGATTTGGAGACTAAGGAAACACAAATTAGAAGGAGCCATCATCACCTTTGAAGTTTTGTGACCAAGAGTTTTCCCAAGGAAACCATGAACTCATGCAAGAAGGAATCAACCAAGAAGGATGGAAAGATCACAAGTGAACCATATAGATGGACTACCATATTTTAGTTAAGTCAAACCAACCAACTTATGTGGTGTAACAAAAATATTTTGTTGCCTAAAGATATGCTTGAACTTTGTTGTTTGATTGAAATGTTTGGCTTGTGATTGCTTGCATTACTTGAGTGAATTGTGATGTGTGTGATTAGAATTATTTCCTTAGAAATATCTTGCCTATTCTAATCCCAATTCAACCCAAACAGATGACTACTCCAAGAGACTCCAACATCAAGGTTGATGACATCAAAAACAACCAATAGGACAACATGGCAGAACTCATAACAACCCAAAACCAGTTGAACCAAATGACAGCTCAATTCATAGCCAACACCAGTGGGGAAGATCCAACCCTGCAAGGATTTTTGGAAACCCAAGCCCAAATGTTGCATAAGGTGACTGATCAAATGCTCAACATGGAAAGCAACTTTTCCAAAGGAGTTTATGACAACAAGGATGACAAGGATGTTATTCTAAAAGGAACCAAAGCTTGCAACATTTGTGGAGACAAAGATCACACTTCCAAGGAACATGGAGATCAATGCCCCAACTGTGAAGAGAAACATTCAATTGGCCAATGTCCCACATCTCAAGCTACTTGTTACCTATGTGAAGGAAACAATCATGTCCCTATCCAATGCCCCATCTATTCCATAGTTGAACAAAGGAAACAAGGTGGAGTGCAACAAATGATTGCAAACTATCAACAAGGATCCAAATCTACCAGGAAGAATGAGGACAAAGGAAAAGCTCCACTTATACCTCCATGCAATACAACCCAATTTAAAGGACCAAAGAAGAGGCATATGAATTATCCAAGGAGCAATAGAAGGTCCAAGAAACAAGTAGACATTACTACCTACAAGATAACATATGAGCAACATGAACTAGATGCACTCCTAGCTTTGGAGAAACCCAAAAAGAAAAAGAAGGACAAAAGCCAGGTACAATGTCATCATTGTAAAGAAATGGGACACTATTCCAGTGAATGTCTAGAGAAACAGAAGTATAAAGAGATTGGCCAAGTATGGTGCAACAACTACAAAGAGCTAGGCCATTATGCAGCAACCTGTCCACAAGAGATACGTGAAGAACTCAAACTCATTGCATGTTACAATTGTGGTAACCAAGGACATTATGCAAGCAACTGTCCAGAAAAGATGGAGCACAAGATAAACAAGCCTATGAAGGATCTCAGCCTTGTCACATGTTTCAAATGTGGAAACAAAGGACACTATGCAGATGTTTGCCCAGAGAAGTTTCCCCAAGATCCCAAGCAAGCCAATATGTAATTTAGTTGGAAAATTTTTAAGGGTGGTAGTACCCTAGATGCTTTGAGCCTACTTGTAACCCTAGCCTTCCCAAATCTCAGGACGAGATTTATTTTAAGGGTGGTAGCCTGTCACATCCCAAGATTTTCCAAATCTTGTAATGTGAAAAATAAATGAATAAAATAAAACTTTGTTGATTTTCAGGGTGAGAAGAAACTTTTGAATCCAATTGGAAACCTTCAAACCTATTTTGATCAAATAAATCCTAAAGGGATTTATAAAGATAAACAATTAATAAAGAAAGTTTTAAATATTTGGAATTACTATTTTTGGATCTTTTAATAAAAAAAGATTTGGTTTTCAAATAAAGAAGGTAGAAATATAAATAAGGATTATTTTATATAGCCAAATTAACCCTTGGCCAAGCTTTTGAAATAAAACATTTTGTTTTGATTAAAGAGTAAAGGTTTATTTAAATAAAAATAATGAGAGTTTTATTAATAAACTAATTTTATTAAAGTAAATGTTTTTCCCATTTTAATAAAACACTAAAAAACTTATAAATTTATTTTAAATAAGTCTTTCAAGTGTTTTGTATTTTAAAATAAAAGCTACTGAAATGGTTTTGATATTATTTGGATTTTAAATGGAGAGTTTAAATAAAACAAATCCTATTTGAATAAATAACTAAGGACTATTTATTTAATTATTAAATAGATCCTAAAAAGAATAAAAAAAATATTATTTTGTTTTTGGACTTTGGTTTATGTTGTTAAACAGAACCAAAACTCAATACAAGTTTGGAGGAGGTTTGATTTGTTTTGAATGTTTGAATTGTTTGATTGAAATTCAAAACAGAAAATCAAATGGAAAATAGGAAAAAGTTTTAGTACAAAAAAAATACTAAAGGATTCAGCCCAACTCGTTTGGCCCAACAGCCCACCAGTCCAGCCCAACTTTTCCTCGACGCGCGAAGCGTTTTCCACCTAAACACGCACCCGCAGAGCGACAGACAGGTGGACCCCAATTCCCTTTTCCCTCTCTCGCTGCCAGACGGCCCCACCGCCAGCTCACTCTCTTCCTCCCCGCGACGACCTCGCCCATCATTCCTCTCTGGCCATTACTGCCGATGAAATGCCGGCGTGATTACGCGTTAACCACGCCATGTAACGGCCCTGCGACGACGCCTACTTAAGAGCCAGCATCTCCTCTCTCGTTCCCCTTTGTCGCCCCACCTTAGCGCGCCCCCAGGCTGCCAAATTTTCTCCTACACCACCCTCTGCTCCGACGAACTCGCGAGAAAATTCCGGCGACTCCGCGCCACCCCTTGCCTCCCCGGGCACACGGGAACATTCCCCAGACCCAGGCGCACCTTCCTGTGTCGCCAGCTCAACCGCGCGTGCTCTGCAGGCTCGGCAACGACGACGACCACTATCACCGCGTATGTTGTTTTCTCCGGCGACCTCCCCCTGGTAAGACAGACCGCCCCGAAGCCGTTCATTGATGCTCACATGTTTCCTGGTACCATGCGCGTCTAAAGCACCCCTTAATTTGATCTAGCATGCCTTGTATCCCCGCCTCCGTCGACGACCGTACGAACCCGAGGCGCAGCTCCACTCCGGCGAGCGATTACTCCCGCTCCAGTGCGCCCCTCGCCAAACCAGCATCACCTCGAGCTTCACCACGACCTCGCAAACACGGTGAGACCCTCCTCTGTCATCCTTGCTTCCTGCAACCGCCTCTAGCACATCGTCCGACCACGCGCCGCCGCTCACCGCCGTCAGCGCCGCTCGAGTATGGTCAATTAGATTTACACCGTTAGATCTTGATCTTGTGGCTGAAAATAGAACTTAAGCGAGAGGGTAAGAAGCAGTCTGAGCCACGCGATCAGTTTAGATCCAACGCCTCACAGAGGCCGATCCGTGCGAACCGGTACCGACGAATAGGAAAGCGCCGCGTGGCCAGCTTTTGATTTAAAACAGATTTAGAATCTGATTTGTTTGCAAATTTGAAAAATCCATAACTTTAGTTCTACACGTCCAAATTTTGCAAACTTTATATCAATGGAATCAGTGGAACAAGCCCTAGCCAACCATGCAATTTGTTTAGTAAAAAGCTTCTGGTAAAATGTTTGTTTTTGCAGAAACATTTGTATGCTTGTTTAGGTTATAAAAATTATTCCAAAATGATTTTAGGGTTGAAATATTTGCAAATTGGTTTGTTGCGAACCTACTAACCCTAAGAACCAACCCATGGATTTAAAAATTTATTTTGTGAATTTTAGGGATAAAAACTTGAATTAGCTCATTTCTAGTCAAATAAAAATATTGATTTTGTTATAGAAATGATCTTTGAACAAAAACCTCTGGAAAATGTTTTCATTCAAAGCTACTGACCCTAAAAACCAAGTTTTGTGAACTAACAACTTATTTGGTGAACAATATAAAATTGTTTCTTTGCTAAAAACAATTTCAATCACATGAAATGATGATTTGATTTAAAAATGGTTTTTAGATAAAACCCTTTTGCAAATGGTTTTGCCACTTTAGAAAATGACCACTTTGAACCTTGCAATGTTTAGAACCTATTAGTAACCACCTTTGCAAATAAAACTATCTTTTGCATGCTTGCATGCATGACCTTGTTTCTATTATTTTATGTGTGATGATTTGTTTGATTATTGTTGGAATGCTAGTTGAACCTATGTTTGCTTGACTGATTTGTAGTGAAGTTAGAAGAGTGTGAGATTAGCAAGATCAAGAAGTGAACCAACATTCCCTACCAAAAAGGCAAGTGACACTATCATCCATGTCCTACTATTTTCATTATACTTAGTGGATTTTTGAAACATGCATGAAAAGGATTTCTATACTATATGCTATGCTAAATCCTAATAGGATACCCTTATACATTCCTTAGTGAAAACAATGTAGTTGTAAAATGCTTAGCCATGCTATATATTTTGAGAAGAGATACATGTTGAGATTTTATGAAGTTGAGAAAAGACTTATGTTTTATATAATAAAACAAGTACTCAATGAACCACCTGGGTGGACAAGGATACTCAAGTTTTGGAAAAGGTGGCAACAAGAGGAACCATATTTATATGGCAATCTCTTTTTTGTTGTGCACCAGATGAAAACCACCAAGGGACTTAGAGATTGAACATGTTTCTCGAACAGTGGCTTCCGTGTACAGCCACATGCTAAATGGGCACTGGCTTAGTCAACTACATTGGGAAGACCCATGCATTAGCCTCTTCAGGTTAACTAAATGAGGGAACTTGGAACCCTACATTGGTGCCTAGTAGACAAGCTAGATTGGGAGGACCCTATGGAAAGACTTCGTCACATTCTCAATCTGCCGGTACTCCATCTTGGTGAGTACTTATCCAGCGGCCACTGGTGGCAACAAGATGAGAGTGTGTCATGTGGGTAAAGTGTACAACTTCTGCAGAAGATAAAAATTCTAAGTACTTAGCCGTGTCCCCGGTTATGGACAATACTGAGCAACTAAAGCCTGAAGCTATGGGAAATCTCGACATTCCAATTTCTAAAAGTAAAACTTTAAAGTGACAACAAAAGGCTTGAAGCACTTGGGGTGTACCAAGGAGCTCAAGATATTTTGATAAAAACTTGAAGCACTTGGGGTGTACCAAGGAGCTCAAGAGATTTTGATAAAAACTTGAAGCACTTGGGGTGTACCAAGGAGCTCAAGAGATTTTGATAAAAACTTGAAGCACTTGGGGTGTACCATGGAGCTCAAGAGATTTTGACAAAAACTTGAAACACTTGGGGATTTACCAAGGAGTTCGGAAAGATTTGACAAAAGATCAAAACCATTTTGAAAAGATAGGATAACTTATTGCTTTCTGCAAATGAGCCTAAAACCCTACTTAGCCAAATATGCATGTAATGATAGGATCCACTTATATTCTACATAGTAGTGAAACTTGCCAATACAATTCAAATGTATTGACCCTTGTGGCTGTAACTTGTTATGTTGCAGGTTTGCTTGTTATTTAGTGAAGTGTGTTGATTAGGATTACAAAGTCTACAACCAACATGTTTGCTTGTGGCACTTTGAAGATGAAGGACCCCATGCTTATAGATATTCTGCTGCAATGTAATGTAATAGCCAAATGAGCTATGTAAGATGTAATAAAATTATGTTATTCCTGGTTATAAAGTTGTATTATGACCTTTGTTTCTTGATATTACATCTTAACTGTGGATGCTAGCTATTGATCCAGGGACTAGCATTGTAAACACAGGGATCTCTACCTTATTAAAGGTTGGGACCTCTACATTCCATTGATACCCCTGATTTCTTGATTGCTTCTTTCTTCCAGAAATATTTTCCTCCCAGTGCTAGACATGCCGCTTTGCAGAAACTTTTTGATTTTAAACAGGGAGAAGAAGAGAAATTGCCTGAGTCATGGAAAAGATTTTGTGCCTTGATTCGTGCACATCCTGGATGTCCATTACCTAAGAATGAGCTTCTTGAGATTTATTATAATGGACTAACTGATGATTCTAGGACCTACCTAGATAGCTTTGCTGATTGTGTTTCCAGGAAAAAGACTCCTACAAATGCTGGAGAATTAATGGCTAAGAGAAGCAAGAATTATGATGATTGGACTTCAACTGAGATGAATGCGCCTGAGCCTATTACTCCTGAACCAGTTTTTCCTGAAACAAATCCAACACCAACAACAAAGAATAGGGGAGTTATTACATTAAATGATGAAGTGATGAAGGAAGCTAAGAAGTGTCTAAAGGATAAAGGTATTAGAGTTGAAGATGTAAATAATCTACCTCCTATAGAAGAATTATGCAAGCCAATTCCCCACTCATCTACTATTGAGGTACACTCTCTCCAGCATTTTGATCAAGATGATATTCCTTATGGTAAGCCTCCTGATCAATGCTTAGAGGAACTTGACATTTTTATTGTTAAACAAGGTCATTTTAACAAACAAGTTCAGAATCATTTATTGGAAAACTCTAGGGCTATCCATGAGTTGAAAGATATTGTGGAAAGAACTTCTAATGATATTAAAATGCTTTGTAAACACTTCAAATTGTTCAAACTCAACTTGATCAACTTTCTAAGGTACAAAAGGATATGCTAGTTAATGCTTTAGGAGATAAACATGCTTATGGAATTAGAACCAGGAGTGGTATAGCTACTCAAGATCCTTTATATCCTGAAGGACACCCTAAAAAAATAGAGCAGGATTCCCAACAAGGTGAGGATAGTGGTAGTCCTCGTAAGAGAAAGAAAAATAAACATAAAATAGTTGAGGAACCACTTGAACCTGATGTAGATCCTAATAGTATATCTGTCTCTGATGCTGAAACTAAGAGTGGTAATGATAAAATGATGCTCCTGAAAAGGAGGAAGTTGAGGAAGAACCTGAGAAGCACACTAAGAACACTAGGTACACAAAGGAAGATTTTATTGCTAATAAACATGGTAAAGAGAGAGAACCTTGTGTGTAGAAACCTATGCCTTTTCCAGGTAAGAAACACAAGTCAAAGGAGGAAGAGCACTACAACAAGTTTTGTGAGTGGATGAAACCTTTATTCTTACAAATTCCTTTGACTAATGCTATTAAGTTGCATCCTTATTCAAAGTACATGAAGGATATTGTCTATAATAAAAGGAAGATTCCTAATGAGGAGATTTCTACTCTACTTGCTAATTACTCCTTCAATGGTAAGGTTCCAAAGAAACTTGGTGATCCAGGTATACCAACTATTCCTTGCTCCATTAAGAATAATTATGTTAGAACTGCTTTATGTGATTTGGGAGATGGAGTTAGTGTTATGCCTTTTTCTCTTTATAAGAGACTCTAGCTAGAAAAGTTGATACCAACTAATATTTATTTGCAAATGGTTGATAAGTCAACTACTATTCCTGTTGGTATATGTGAGGATGTTCCTGTTCAAGTTGCTCATAATTGCATGGTCCTAACTGATTTTATTTTGCTTGAAATGCCTGAAGATGATAATATGTCTATTATTCTTGGGAGACCTTTTCTTAATACTGCAGGTGTTGCCATCAATTGCAATCAAGGAAAAGTAACATTCAATATTAATGACAAAGCGCACACTGTCTATTTCCCCAAGAAGGTTGTTAAGAGCTATTGCCTGAATTCCATTGAAAATATTGAGAGCATCAAGGTTGGAGAAATATATTGTCCCATTCCATAAGAAAATTTTGAAACTATTATGATTGGTACCATTGCTATCAAGTATGAGGTAACATAATCACCTTGTGGAATGCAAAGTTTTGTTTCATATAAATTTTTTTTGGTAACAAGACTTTATCAACCTTGTTAACAAAAGGATTTTAATGAACAAAATAATGTTTTCACTGTGGTTATACTTGCTCACTTTTATTTTTCTCCTTTCCAATCTTTTCTCTTCGCCGTGCCTAACTTAAAGGCGTTAAAGAAAATTACTTGTTGGGAGATAACCCAAGAGTTTACTTGAGTCTTGGAAGTTACTACTTCAATAATGACCTCTCCTTATCCTTTTTGTGCCAAGAATGACCTCTAATGAGAGGGAAGTAATATTTGGGGAGTTGCTGTCCTAAAACAGATTTCTATCCTCCACCATAAAAATTCGTGAGGAGTCTCTGTAAGTCGGGTTGAGCTCAAAATTTACGAATACATCCTCCAGTATGTTAGATAACTTTCTATAGTTCAACACTTTTTGATTTGAGCAACAGAATATTTTCTAAAACATCGGTTTCTACCTGCTGGTCTGTTTTGACAGATTTCTGCCATTATTTGCATTTGCTTCTTATTGATTCCTTTTTGAGTTCTCTTTTG
The DNA here is from genome assembly GCA_916181665.1 of Avena sativa. Classification (NCBI taxonomy): domain Eukaryota; kingdom Viridiplantae; phylum Streptophyta; class Magnoliopsida; order Poales; family Poaceae; genus Avena; species Avena sativa. The sequence goes on along the minus strand of OV702284.1, from coordinate 174,542,613 downwards.
GGGAATTGAGATTTTTGAAGGAGTTGCTACAATAGCTTGTGTTTTTAGTGAATTTTTTTGCTGTTATAAAGCTTTACCTAAAGGTCTATTATCTTTTGAATACACTAATGTTGCTAATGAAGATTGTGTGAAGTTTTGTATGAAGGGAAAATTTTAGGTGTATAGAAAGAATGATGTAATGAGATGAAGAATGGACAAAAGCTCAAGCTTGGGGGGAGCCATCCCGTGTCATCCCAAGAAATATTGAAGAGTTACAAGCGTCAAAACTTGGGGGTGCCCAAGGTATCCCCTTCTTCATCAATAAAAATCTTAGGTCTTTCTAGACATTTCGTTTTTATTGTGTCATGCACAGTTGTGTTGTTCTTTTTCTTTGTTTGGTTTTGCTTTGTCTGCTTTCTTTTAAAAAATCGAAAATACCAAAAATATTTGTTGTTCTTTTTTTGGTTTTATGAGTTCTTTGCAGGGTTCAGCCGTCCTCAGTGGATTTTGGTTTCATGTTAATTATTCAAGTCATACAAGTGAAGGGAAATAATGAAGATTAAGACAACTCGAGGGGTAAGAGGCTGGTAACGAACTCTATTTGTTTCATTCTTGTACATATACTCATCACTGTGAGCATTCTTAGCTTGTTTATGTCAGGTGTATGTCATTATGGATGCTTAATAGTTCTTGCTTGTCTATGATTAGCTCCAGCTTGCTAATAGTTTGTAGCATGTCATATGAATGTTTGCTTGCATTGTTTTATTCATACTTTGGTATGACTTTGTGGTATCCTCCTCCGACTGTTCATGTGAATCGACATGGCACATGCTCATGCATGCATATGACTAATCAATAGTCAGTAAGCCTCGATGATTTATTTTGCCTTAGAGTTCTTGTATCACTTTCATGCCATAATTAGTCATGTTTTGTTGCAAGCATGATTATGACAATTATTTCTCTCTTGTTTGTTGCTCCCTCTCTATTGCTAGCCTTTACTTGCACTGAGTATGTGCTATACCTATGCTTCCAACTCCCCAAAACCAATATTGCCAGCTGTGTCCACCATACCTACCTATTAGCATCATTTGCTATTTTCAGTGCATATTCCATATGTCGTGTTTTCTTCCAAAATAAAATGTTTGTCTGTTTTGAGAAAGTTAGTTAGTAAAGCTCTCATGAACTTGATGGCACACTTTATTCATTGTGCTTAATAATCCAGAACCATTGTGACTAGTCCATGAAAGTTATATGCTTGCTAATTATATACTGGGAGTCAGCAGAACCGTGCTGCCACGGGGAACGCTTTCAACACGTTTTGGATATCTCATCCAGTTGATTCCTTGCTCTTTTGTTTACGGACGTCGACAATGTGAAATAAAAGGTGAGGTTGTGAGTTCATGGAGTTTATACATTGTGTTAGAGAAACGCCCGGACCGCTAGCCTAAGCCATACCTAATCATGGTGGAAACTTGCAGCATCACTATAATGAGCATCTATGAAGCGTCCTCAATAAAAAGCTATGCCTATGGTAAATAAAAAGATTTCTCAGATGCTCATTGTATGCTTGCCTTGTCATTTTGGTTATGGGAAAGCTCCTGTACCATGTGCAAGGGGAACCCCGTTGGAGGTTCTCGATGATATGCATGTATTTACAATGACAAGAACTTTCAGGTGACCAAAGTTGAGTAGCATGCGGAACGACCCTCATACTCAAGGGACTTGGGATTTCCAGTCTATGGTCTATCAAGCATATGATTCAGAGTGGACCTCACTTTCACCTTAACCACATGAAGATGCCTATGATTGGGGCAATGAGAGCTCAAAACTAATGAGTACCTTCCTTTCAGCATTGGGAAGCCTTTCAAAACCTTCAAAAAACCGTTTTGACAACTTTGTTGATTCACCACTTATTCTATGAGCACTTTCTTGAGAGAATAGTTGTCATTCTTGTGTTTGTTCCAAAACTTGGTTAATTATGTCATGACTTTGATGCTTGTATCTCTGATATCTTTATCTCTAGTCTTCCTATGAGGTCATCAAACGTCATCCTATGAGAGGGTGATCATAAAGGTGTCTCTCAGGTGATCGGAAAGTATCTGTTGGGTTGTATGTATCGAGATGGGACTTGTCCCTCCCAAGTCGGAGAGATATAGTTCGGGCCCACTCGGTAATCGATATCAACACGTCTTGCAAGCATGTGGTTAAGGAGTTAATCACAAAGTGATATCGGATTACGGAACGAGTAAAGTACTTGCTGTGAACGAGATTGAACTAGGTATGACGGTACCGACGATCAAATCTCGGGCAAGTAAAATATCGCGAGACGAAGGGAATATATATATGGGATTGATTGAATCCTGGCATCGTGGTTCATCCGATATGATCATCGATGAATGTGTGGGAGTCAATATGGGTTTCCAGACCCCGCTGTTGATTATTGATAGAAGATCATGTCTGCATATTCTCGAACCCGAAGGGTCACACACTTAACGTGTCTCGACGCTAGGATAGATTGTATAATTGGTTTATGAGTTTTTGTTCAGAGTCTCGGATGGGATCCGGGACATCACGAAAGGTTCCGGAGTGGTCCGGAGAATAAGATTCATATAAGGCAGTGCAGTTTTTGGAGTTCGGAATTGTTCCGGGTTAATCGGTATTGTACCGGAAGCTTCTAGAACCTTCCGGAAGGGGGCCAACGTGGTCCCACCTGTCGGGAGGGGGCATGGGCCTATGAGGGAGTGCCCTGGCCGCATTGGGACAGGGGAACAAGGCCCCATAGGGCCCAGCCGGCCAACCAAGGGATAAACCCTAGTTGGAGCTTCTAGAAGGGGGGGGGTTCCTTGCCCCCCACTCCTCCCTCCTTTGGCCGCCGGCCTAGAGCTTGGGGGAGGGGTTAGGGCTGGCGCCCACCCCTCTATATATAGAGGTCTGGGGCGCACCACCCCCACACACCATCCCCTCAAGCCTAGTCGCCCTGCTGCCCTCCTCTCTCTCTCTCTCCCTCCCGACTGCGTGTAGGCGAATCCCTACTGCAGAAACTCTCCACCAATTGCACCGCGCCGTTGCGTTGTAGATCCAACCCATCTCTCCACCATACTTGCTGGACCAAGGAAGGAGGAGACGTCGAGGTGCTGCACGTGTGAATCTCACGGAGGCATCACCACTTGTGGTGCTAGATCGGATCGGATCGCGAGGAGGAGAAGCGAGTACGACTACATCACCCACGTTCCGACGAACGTTCCGCTATGCGAATCTTCAAGGGTATGAAGATCTAATCCAATCTCTCTCGTTGTTTGCATCTCCTAGATTAGATCTTGGCTTCCCTCTGTTCGCATCCGTAGAAAATTTTGATTTACTATGTCGCGAAACCCTTCAGTGGTATCAGAGCTAGATCTATGCGTAGATGTGTTTCACGAATAGAACGCAACATGGTTGTTGCGGGCGTTGATGTTTTCTGTTGCAAGCCTCTTGTTTGTGTTCTTCTTATGACGCGGGATAGTGAGATTGAAGCGGTCCAGGCCAACCTTACGCGACGTCGTTCGCGATACCGGCTCCGCACTTGACGTGTGGCTTGATCCACACATGCGGCTGGTGGATGCCAGTTTCTCTCACTATAGTTGTCATGGGATTTACACCGGAGTTGTGCAACCATAATATCACCGTTGTGGCTTTCTGTAGGTAAGAATCGTTCTTAGCATGCTACTCCCATAAGCCACGTAAAACATGCAACAACAAAGTAGAGGCGTCTAACTTGTTTTTGCAGGGAGTGTTTTCTGTGATATGGTATGGCCCAAGATGTGATGTGAATAATGTATGCGATGATCATGTTTTGTAATGTTTCACGACTTGCATGTCGATGAGTACACAACCGGCAGGAGCCATATGGTTGTCTTTATAATTGTGTATGACATGTGTGTCAACTTATTATACGCCATGTAATAGTTTCACTTTATCGCTAAGTAATTAGCAATAGTTGTAGTTGCTATTCGTGGTGGAGGCAATCATGGTGGAGTGATGGAGATCATGCCGGCACGCACAAGATGGAGATCATTGCGCGAAGATTGGCTATACCATGTCACATAAAGTTATATGCATGTGATGTTTATCCTTTTATGTATCTTATTATGCTTAGATCGCGACAGTAGCATTATAAGATGATTCCTCACTTAAAGATCAAGATAAAAACTGTGTTCTCCCCAAGTATGCACCGTTGCGAAAGTTCGTCGTGTCCAAGCATCACGTGATGATCGGGTGCTATGGACTCTACGTTCACATACAACGGGTGCAAGCCAGTTTTGCACACGCGGAAATACTTGGGTCTAACTTGACGAGCCTAGCATGTACAGACATGGCCTCGGAACACATGAACCGAAAGGTTAAGCATGAGTCATATGAATGATATGATCGACACTTCGTTGTCCACCATTGAAACCACATCTCTTCTCGTGAAGATCGGATTAGGTGTGGTGAATTTGGATCGTGTTCACTAAACAACTTGAGGGATGTTGAATTTAGTGGGAGTTCATCTAGTAATTTGATTAAAAGTTGAACTAGTTATCATGAACATAGTCTAATTTGTACTTGCAAATATTGTAGATCAAATGGCTAAGTCCAACTTCAACTTCAACGTTTTTGCTGAGAAGGAAAAGCTTAAAAACAATGGGTCTAACTTCACCAACTAGTTCCGCAATCTGAGAATCATTCTCTCTGGCGGTCAAAAGGACTATGTCCTTGAGAATGCGTTAGGTGACGCCCCTGCTGCTACTACGCCGGCTGATGAGAAAGCTGTCTATCAGTCGCGCAAAGATGATTATGGTGTGATTAAGAGCACCATGTTGTTTGCTATGGAATCGGAACTTCAAAATCGTTTTGAAGACTATCCCGGGCCCTTTGAGATTCTCGAGGAGCTGAAAACCATGTTTTAGACTCAGGCCCGTCCTGAGATATATGAGATCTCTGAGAAGTTCTTTAACTGCAAGATGGAGGAAGGGAGTTCCGTTAGTGAGCACGCCATTAAGATTTCGGGCTACACTCAACGCCTTGAGCAACTGGACTGCAAGATTCTAGAGGAGCGCAAGATTTACAGGGTTCTGCAATCACTCCCTCCCAGCTACAAAAGTTTTGTAGTGACTCACAATCAGATTGGTTCCACTGATACGATCACCGAGCTCTTCGCAAAGCTGAAGGTTGCGGAAGTGGACATCAAAAAGGATAATCATGTGTTGATGGTCAACAAGCCCCCTACCTTCAAGAAAGGTAAGGGTGCAAAGAAGCCCTTCAAGAAAGGCGGCGGCAAGCGCGTTGCCCCTGCTGAGAAGAAGCCCAGGTCTGGTCCTAAGCCGGACACTGAGTGCTTCTATTGCAAGGACAAGGGTCACTGGAAGCGCAACTGTCCGAAGTACTTAGCGGACAAGAAGGCTGGCACCATCAAAGGTATTTGATATACATGTTATTGATGTTTTCCTTACTAGCCCTCGTTGTAGTGCCTGGGTATTTGATACTGGTTCAGTTGCTAATATTTGTAACTCGAAACAGGAGCTACGGAATAGACGGCGGCTTGCAAGGGATGAGGTGACGATGAGCGTTGGCAACGGATCAAGATTTTATGTGATGGCCGTCGGCACGCTCTCCTTAGTTTTACCTTCGGGATTAGTTTTAAACCTTAATAAGTGTTATTATGTGCCTGCGTTGAGCATGAACATTATTTCTGGATCTTGTTTATTGCAAGAGGGTTATTCATTTAAATCGGATAATAATGGTTGTTCTATTTATATGAGTAACATCTTTTATGGTCATGCACCTGTTGTGAATGGTTTATTTCTTCTAAATCTCGAAAGGGATGAAACACACATCCATAACATTGAGGCTAAGAGATGCAAAGTAGATAGTGATAATACTACTTATTTGTGGCACTGTCGTCTAGGTCATATTGGTGTAAAACGCATGAAGAAACTCCATTCTGATGGACTTTTGGAGTCTCTTGATTTTGAATCATTTGACACATGCGAACCATGCCTCATGGGCAAGATGATCAAAACCCCGTTCTCCGGTATGATGGAGCGAGCAACGGACTTGTTGGAAATCATACATACCGATGTATGCGGACCGATGAGTGTTTCGACGCGCGGTGGATATCACTATTTTCTCACTTTTACAGATGACTTAAGTAGATATGGGTATATCTATTTAATGAAACATAAATCTGAAACATTTGAAAAGTTCAAAGAATTTCAGAATGAAGTGGAGAACCATCGTAACAGAAAGATTAAGTTTCTACGATCTGATCGTGGAGGTGAATATTTGAGTTATGATTTTCTCACGCATCTTAAAGCAAGCGGAATCGTTTCGCAACTCACGCCACCGGGAACACCACAGCGCAATGGTGTGTCTGAACGCCGGAATCGAGCCTTATTAGATATGGTCCGATCAATGATGTCTCTTACTGATTTGCCGTTATCATTTTGGGGTTATGCATTAGAAACCGCTGCATTCACTTTAAATAGGGCACCATATAAATCCGTTGAGACGACACCGTATGAACTGTGGTTTGGTGCTAAACCTAAGTTGTCGTTTCTCAAAGTTTGGGGATGTGAAGCTTACGTCAAGAAGTTGATGCCGGACAAGCTCGAACCCAAAGCGGAGAAATGCGTCTTCATAGGATACCCTAAGGAAACTATTGGGTATACCTTCTATCACAGAACCGAAGGCAAAGTGTTTGTCGCAAAGAACGGTTCCTTTCTTGAGAAGGAGTTTCTCTCGAAAGAAGTGAGTGGGAGGAAAGTAGAGCTAGACGAGGTTATTGAACCTTCTCTTGAGTTGGAGAGTAGCGCAGCACCTGAAATTGTTCCAGTGCCGCCTGCACCAACAATAGAGGAAGCTAATGACAAGGATCATGAAGCTTCGGACGATGCTGCTACTGAACGTTGCAGGTCGACAAGGTCGCGTGCCCCTCCTGAGTGGTACGGCAACCCTGTCTTGACTGTCTTGTTGGTAGAAGACAGTGAACCTACGAACTATGAGGAAGCGATGATGAGCCCAGACTCTGAGAAATGGCTAGAAGCCATGAAATCCGAATTGGGATCCATGAGCGAAAACCAAGTATGGACTTTGGTGGACCCTCCTAGCGACCGAAAGGCCGTTGAGTGCAAATGGATCTTCAAGAAGAAAACGGACGCGGATGGTAATGTTACCGTCTATAAAGCACGGCTTGTCGCGAAAGGTTTTCGGCAAGTTCAACGTGTTGACTACGATGAGACTTTCTCTCCCGTAGCAATGTTTAAGTCTATTCGGATTTTATTAGCAATTGCTGCGTTTCATGATTATGAAATATGGCAGATGGATGTCAAGACTGCGTTCCTCAATGGCAACATTGATGAAGAGTTGTACATGATGCAACCTGAAGGTTTTGTCGATCCTAAGGATGCTGATAAAGTATGCAAACTTTAGCGTTCTATTTATGGACTGAAGCAAGCATCTCGGAGTTGGAACCTTCGTTTTGATCAAGTGATCAAGAGCTTTGGATTTGTTCCAAATTGCTACGAAGCTTGTATCTACAAGAAAGTGAGTGGGAGCTCGGTGACATTTCTGGTACTATATGTGGATGACATATTGATTATCGGAAATGACATTAACATGCTTAACGATGTGAAGAGTTATTTGAACAAGTGTTTTTCAATGAAAGACCTAGGTGAAGCTGCTTATATATTGGGCATCAAAATCTATAGATATAGACAAAGACGCCTGATAGCTTTAAGCCAGAGTACATACCTAGACAAAGTTCTGAAAAGGTTCAGAATGGATAAGGCAAAGAAAGGTTCAGTGTCTATGTTGTCAGGTAAGATATTGAGCAAGGCTCAGTGTCCAGCTATGGTAAATGATAGGGAAGCTATGAGCAAAGTGCCTTATGCCTCGGCCATAGGTTCTATCATGTATGCCATGCTGTGTACTAGACCGGATGTGTCCAATGCTCTTAGTTTGACGAGCAGATATCAAAGTGATCCAGGAGTGGAACACTGGACAGCCGTGAAGAACATCCTAAAGTACCTAAATAGGACTAAAGAAATGTTCTTAGTCTATGGGGGTGATGAACAGCTCGTCGTAAAAGGTTACGTCGATGCTAGTTTTGACACCGACAAGGATGATTCTAAATCTCAGACAGGATACGTGTATATTTTGAATGGAGGAGCTATGAGCTGGAGAAGCTGCAAGCAAAGCGTGATCGCAGGATCTACAGTAGAAGCAGAATACATGGCTGTTGCAGAAGCGTCAAGTGAAGGAGTTTGGATCAGGAACTTCATCACTGAGCTTGGCGTGGTTCCAAGTGCATTGGACGCACTGGAGATATTGTGTGACAACACTGGAGCCATAGCACTCGCTAAGGAACCAAGATATCATCCAAAGACCAAGCATATCAACCGCAAGTTTCATATAATACGAGATTATATAGCATATGGAGATCTGAAGATTAGCAAAGTACATATAGATCTGAATGTCGCAGATCCATTGACTAAACCTCTTCCACGTGTAAAACATGATCAACACCTCAGTTCCATGGGTGTGAGATTGTTGCCAAATGTAAACTAGATTATTTACTCTAGTGCAAGTGGGAGACTGTTGGAATTATGCCCTAGAGGCAATAATAAAGATGTTATTACTATAATTCTTGTTCATGATAATGCTTATATTCCATGCTAGAATTGTATTAAGCGGAAACTTTAATACTTGTGTGGTTTGTGAACAGCACCGTGTCCCTAGTACGCCTCTATGGACTAGCTCATTGATTAATGATGGTTAATGTTTCCTAACCATGGACATGAGTTGTCAATTAATAATGAGATCATATCATTGGGAGAATGATGTGATGGACAGACCCAAACTAAGCGAAGCAATTAGATCGTGTCATCGTGTTCATCTTTGCGAAGCTTTTCTTATGTCAAATATTGTATTCCTTAGACCATGAGATAATACAACTCCCTGGTATCGGAAGAAAGCTTTGAGGTCATCAAACGTCATCCTATGAGAGGGTGATCATAAAGGTGTCTCTCAGGTGATCGGAAACTATCTGTTGGGTTGTATGTATCGAGATGGGATTTGTCCCTCCCAAGTCGGAGAGATATACTTCGGGCCCACTCGGTAATCGATATCAACACTGCTTGCAAGCATGTGGTTAAGGAGTTAATCACAAAGTGATATCGGATTACGGAACGAGTAAAGTACTTGCTGTGAACGAGATTGAACTAGGTATGACGGTACCGACGATCAAATCTCGAGCAAGTAAAATATCGCGAGACGAAGGGAATATATATATGGGATTGATTGAATCCTGGAATCGTGGTTCATCCGATATGATCATCGATGAATGTGTGGGAGTCAATATGGGTTTCCAGACCCCGCTGTTGACCCCGCTGTTCATGTCTGCATATTCTCGAACCCGAAGGGTCACACACTTAGCGTGTCTCGGCACTAGGATAGATTGGATAATTGGTTTATGAGTTTTTGTTTGGAGTCTCGGATGGGATCCGGGACATCACGAGAGGTTCCGGAGTGGTCCGGAGAATAAGATTCATATAAGGTAGTGCAGTTTTTGGAGTTCGGAATTGTTCCGGGTTAATCGGTATTGTACCGGAAGCTTCTAGAACCTTCCGGAAGGGGGCCAACGTGGTCCCACCTGTCGGGAGGGGTCATGGGCCTATGAGGGAGTGCCCTGGCCGCATTGGGACAGGGGCACAAGGCCCCATAGGGCCCAGCCGGCCAACCAAGGGATAAACCCTAGTTGGAGCTTCTAGAAGGTGGGGGTTTCCTTGCCCCCCACTCCTCCCTCCTTTGGCTTGGCCTAGGGCTTGGGGGAGGGGTTAGGGCTGGCGCCCACCCCTCTATATATAGAGGGCTGGGGAGCACACCCCCACACACCTTCCCCTCAAGCCTAGTCGCCCTGCTGCCCTCCTCTCTCTCTCCCTCCCGACTGTGTGTAGGCGAAGCCCTGCTGCAGAAACTCTCCACCAATTGCACCGCGCCGTCGCATTGTAGATCCAACCCATCTCTCCACCATACTTGCTGGACCAAGGAAGGAGGAGACGTCGAGGTGCTGCACGTGTGCATCTCACGGAGGCATCACCACTTGTGTTGCTAGATCGGATCGGATCGCGAGGAGGAGAAGCGAGTACGACTACATCACCCACGTTCCGACGAACGTTCCGCTGTGCGAATCTTCAAGCGTATGAAGATCTAATCCAATCTCTCTCGTTGTTTGCATCTCCTAGATTAGATCTTGGCTTCCCTCTGTTCGCATCCGTAGAAAATTTTGATTTACTATGCCGCGAAACCCTTCAGTCTTTACTGTTGTTAAAGAAAACTTAAATATGCTTTATCTCGTGCTCTCTTCATTAAACCACCTATATGGGATATGACTTTTGATTTAATATGTGAAGCTAGTGATGATGTTGTAGGAGTAACTCTGGGACAACACATAGGTCGTAGATTTAATATTATACATCATGCTAGTAGGACTCTCAATAGTGCTCAAAAGAATTATCCTAAGGAAGAAAGAGAACTCTTTACTGTATTTTTCTCTTGTGATAAGTTTTGTTCTTATACCAAGACTGATTCGTTGGATCCTTTTACTCCAAGAATTTGAGTTGCAGATTATGCAGAGACAAGAAGCAAAGATAGTGGATGCAGCATCTCTATGTGCCCAACAAGATACAAATCTTATTGAGAGGAACTTTAGTCTTGATTATTTTCATTTTCAAGAACTATTATATGAGATAAGGTCAAATCCTCCCAAGAAAAAGAAGTCCTTATTGTTGGAAGAGCTTGTCACTCCCGACTAAATAAAATGTTAAGTGGAAAGTAAGTTTTCTAACTCTAATAAGTGCTTTGTTTTCACATTATCTACTTCTAATTTTGTTGCCTTTGTATTCCTCTTGTTTTTCTGAAGTTTTTTAGGGGTTTCAGTAACTATACGGGCGCAACTATACGGACGGAGAAAAATATCCCGCCGTATAGTTGGTCCTTAAACATTATGTATCCCCCTCACGAAATAACTTTAGGGGTGTTGTATCTATATGGGCGCAACTATACGGTCGGAGAAAAATCTCATGTCGTATAGTTGGTCGTTAAACATTCTGTACCCCTTCGCAAAAATAAATTTGGGGTACTATATCTATACGAACGCAACAATATAGCCAGAGAAGATTCTCCCGCCGTATAGTTGGTCGTCAAAGCTTCAGTACCCTCGACCCGTTTTCGTTCTTATTCGATTAAAAACAACGCTTTGTCGGTTCCTAGTCGGTAATTTAACCGACCTGGGCACGAGATTATTTGGAATTATTTGCCCGGAACCAACTATACGGCCAAAACTATACGGGTTGCGACCGTATAGTTGGTCATTACGGCGCATGGCTCCTCCAAATCCGCGATTTCTTTTCCTAGTCGGTTTGGATTCTTTTCTTGGACGAGAATTTGGTGTTTCTCGCGAGTTTTACCGACCTCTGACCCCTCTTATATACTGCCCTATTATCTCTCTCTAATCACAATCACCAGGAACAAATCTACCTCTTGTTCATACAAGAGGACACACCACACAAGGAGGTCAAGACCACCCTTTTGGAGTTCTTTGACGACAAAAAAGAACGCCGAAAGAGGGAGTTGAAGGCCCTTGATTTGAAGATTGAAGAAATAAACAATGAGGCGCCGGGGACGCCTAGGCATCTTTGGTGGCTGCGTGTGTATCTTGATAAACTTGATGAAGATATCAAGCAAACCACCAAAGCAGGTTTCACCATGAGTCTCAAGGCAATACAAACCCTCCAAAACAACAATGAGATCATTAAAGAACAAGTGAAAGTGATGGAGAAGAATAATCTCCTCTACAAGCTGCGCATTAAAGAACTAGAGGCCGTTAATCAATCCCTCCGTCTCTGCCTGGCCCTTGAAGAGAAGATACCGCGTGCCATGGCACCAAAGTGACCTTCAATAAATCACGGTATCAAATAATCGCGAGGGATTATTTGATCCCTCCTGGCTTGATTCCAAGCTTGGGGAGATCTTTAAGACCTTGTAATCTATCTTACAACTTTTTATTTCTATTCTAGTTTTGCCTTAGTTCGAGCTCATGAATAAAGTTTGCATCATTAGAATTCTCTTCAGGAATAGTTGATCCCTCTTATGAAATTCTAAGTTTATTATAATATATGGAGCATTATTGAGTTTGAGTTTGTCTTATTGGATATATGAATTGCTTGAGTATGATTTTACTTTCACTTGATGATAGCAATAGTAGTCTTCCACACCATTGGTATCAACGAAAGAAATAAAGATAATTTGGTTAATATGTTGTAGGTCAATGGTTTGATTTATAAAAAGGAGAGATTATCTAATTAATTAATACTAAAAAGAAAAACCTTGAACAAAGAAGAAATTATAAATGCTATCAAATAGAGCGAGAACAAGTTGAGGTAGAATACTCAAGTTATAAAGATGCTTCATATATATTTGGAATTTGATAATTGAGATTGTTAAACTTTGAAATTCCTACGTGAAGTGGAATATATGGCTAGCTTCTTTGCATAGCACTTAAACAAAAGTGTGAGCACAAATATTTATAGAAAAATAAGAAAAAGAAAGATGAAGAAAAAGAGCGAATGTGCAAAGAGCAAATAGGCACATACCACTATATTGTAGTAAGACAAAGAGACGTTTGAGATTTTGAATCCCAAGTGAATATGTTAATCCTAAAAACACTTGGTACTACCTCACTAACTCATTTGGTTGAACCGAATACTTTTACATCATGTTGAGAATAATCTTTTATGACCTGTTAATTACTAAGGTGTGGAAGTAATATTATTTGGATGGGTCGAGTAAGGTACTATTCATGAACTTATTTAAATGTATCCTTTATGATAAACACATGTTGCAACTGCCTCATTTATTTTATCGACTCAGCTTCATGAATATGAGGATCACATCCATTAAGCTAAACTTGCTCGGGACGAGCAAGAGTCTAATCTTGGGGAAGTTGATGAGTGCATATTTGCATCATGTTTTAGATTATTATTTTGCATTGTAGTAGTAGGATCTTGGTATTTCACGGTGTTTGTAACATCCCAAAAATACTAAACTTAAATCATCAAACTCTAATTATCAAAATTAGGGTTAACAAAAACTTTTCTAATTAAAATTATGAAAGCATGCATATGTGTATGCATTTAATTTGAAATTCTTTTGAACCACCTTGTTTGTATGTTTCCTTGATTGTAAAATGTTTCTTAGGTGAAATAAACATCATACAAACATTTCCCAAAGTTTTCCTAAAGACAAATAAATCAAAACCAATAAAATAAAGGAATGGTCATTTTGACCAATTTAACTCCCATGCCTACTTTGGCTGACTCAAACTTTTAGAAGCTAATAGAAACTTTTCTGGATCCTTGCACCCCTTGAATGTACTCATAACAAAGTATCAAGGCCCACTTTGTGATCATCCAGAAACTTTCAAATGCATGGTTTAAATGACAATTCAAAATTGAATCTTTATCATATGGGAAGATCCCACTTTTTCAAAAACCACTCAAACAAGCTCAACTTTCAAAACCCAAGCATCTGCAGACTCACTAGCACCAATCTAGCACACCCACCAAAAATGTTTTCAAAATTCAAAACTTGAATTCATGCGGCCATTTCATCAAACACTTTGCAGACACAAATCAAAAAAAATCAAAACACTATTGTGAGCAGTGATTCTTGCCTAACTGGTTCCCTATCTAGCTCACAACCAGCTCAGTAGATCATCTAGCAAGATTAACCAAGCACTAGCACCACTGTGAGCTTGCCAAAACCATCAATGGTGAACAGCCGAAGCCAACCTTGTCACCCCCATGTCGACAGCAAGCTAGGAGGAGAATCAAGCCTAGCCAGCATGTCTGGGAGGCAGCCCACCATCCACCGCCACTCCCTGTCCAGCGCTCGAACCCTGCCAGCCACTGGACCACACGCACGGACCACGCCCAGACCGCCAGCGTCCATGTCGAGCGTGCGCCAGAGCTCCACCCTCGACCGAAACCCACAGACCGCGCGCCTTCGCCGCGTGCATAAGTGATCATCATCGACCCAGGAGACCGCCAGACATCCCTCTTCGCCGCCCCGTGACGCACAGCCACCGCTCGTCGTCGAAGACGCCGCCTCTGCCGCGCAGAGCGTCACATGTTCCAGACCAAGACGCACCGCCCCACGCCTCAAAACCATGTCGTTGAGCATCGCCAGGGAACACCGCACCGTCCCCTACCTTCGCCCATGCCAATAGCCGCCTATACCATCGCCCCCGATGAGCTCACCATGCGCCCCTTCGGTCCCCTCGCTCGACTATAAATAGAGGCCACCCCTAGTCGATTTCTTCACACCATTCTACTCCCCTCTCATCACTGATCGTGCCACACCATTCCCGGAGCAAGGCGATCAGCACATCGCCGGAATTTCACCGGAGCCCGCCGCCTCTGGAGAAGGAGGGCGCCATCGATTTCGTCCACCCAAGAGCTGCCGCGACCACCCCTGAGTTCGTCGTCGTCGACTTCGTCGTTCGCCCGCCTCGCCGACCCTCGCCAGCACCCCGGTGAGCCCCCAGCAACCCTCACTGGCCGCGCTAGGTTTCTTTCTCGTCGGCGTTTCTCAACGTCGACGATGACTCTCAGCCGTTGGATTAGAATTAGATCGAATGCACCACGTTGCCCCGTACCGCTTCGCACCCCCCTGTCTCACTGACGAGTGGGGACACCCACTTAAGCATCCCACGGGAGCACTGCGCTTAGCAGGCCGGCCCGTTAACTTTTTCCGCGCAACCCAGTTATTTGAATTAAACCTTTTCTATTTTATTTCGAACTCACTTCTGTACCCAACTTAAAAAATCAACCCAGATTGATTCAGTGCATCAAATTGAATGAAACTAATTTTGTTAGAAAGGTCTTGAAATGATGAATCAAAGCCCGTTGGATTCAAGTCATTTGGATCTATAGATCATCCATGGTAAAAATAACAAGGCAAAAGCTTTTCTGCATTCAAACATTTTTCAAATTTAAACCATAATAGCTTTTGAGTTGATTCCAACTCTCAAAAATCACATTTAACCTTACCTTTCAGAATATATAAAAATATATAGGTTTACTTGCAGAAATAATTTTCAAGTAATAAAAGAATGCTACATAGGCATTTCTAGTCACTTTAATTAATTCGAATAAAAGGGTAAAACCTTATTAAATTGTGACACCACTTTAAATCACATTCCCATGAACTAGAATATGTGGTCATGACATGTGTCAACATGATCCCATGTTTGGTTTGGAGAATATTAAATCTTAAGTAGTTTTTCAATGAGTAGAAATTACTTTTCTAAAAATAAAAGGAATTAAACCAAGCTTTAATCTTGTAGTGTTAAAGATGATGTTAGATCATCTATAGGACCCTTTTGTGTGATGATTGCAAGTAGTTAGTATTGTTTGGTGATTTTGTACATCGTATTTATTTATAGACGCTAGTACCGACCAAGGATACGAGGAGGAAGGAGGATACTACGAAGAAGAAGCCGAGGAGAACTTCAACCACTGCTCTGCACAAGGCAAGCTTATACTGATATTGTGCAAGCCAATACTTGCAAGCCTTACTAATCAAGTTGACCTATGCAAGCTACTACTTGCTTGCTACCATGCCACTATATGCCTTAAAGCATATATGATCATAACCACTTGATAAACCAATCCTAGTTTTATTTGCCAGTTTATTACTTTATTTCTTTATCAAAGCTCTTACTTAGAGTTTACTGGAATAAATGGTAGATACTAGAAGGATATTTGAAGGTTGCATAAAAAGCATAAAATTTGGCCTAAGCTAGATAATCTTGATGTCCTCTTAAGGCATGAGATTAAACTTAGTTGAAACTCCACTAGTTTACCACCCCTCATTAGTGCTTACCCCCACTTGTAGATGCTAGTGCTAAGCATAAAACTTGATCAACTTTAGATGGGAATACTTGGTGGAAAAATGGTTATGAAAACCTTTGAATGATGGATCATTCTATTGAAATGTTTTGGACATGTGTTTCCAAACACCTGATGAGTTTGGTGATGAAAATGTTGAGGCATGAGCCTTAGCCCTTTATAAAACTGATGGTTGTTTGGATGCGATACCATTCCAATTTTATCGTACAACCACAATACCCGAAGATTGGGTAGGGCTTGACTGGAAACTTATATACCTTATTATTAGTTCCCTCACAGCCAAGGTCTGAGCTGAGGCTACCTTGTGAAGATTGTCCACCTGTGCAGTACCCAAGATGACAGATGGTCATGGTTGGGAGGCCAAACTCATA
Source organism: Avena sativa (assembly GCA_916181665.1). Classification (NCBI taxonomy): domain Eukaryota; kingdom Viridiplantae; phylum Streptophyta; class Magnoliopsida; order Poales; family Poaceae; genus Avena; species Avena sativa. The sequence goes on along the minus strand of OV702284.1, from coordinate 174,526,274 downwards.
GGAGAGGTGCTTATACTAGGGCGTGTAATTGAAAGGTTAGGATTGATTATCCGCATACTGAGTATGGTGAATTCAGGATTTGTTCCTAACGGATGTATCGAATTTTGTGGTGAAAGTGTACAATCTCTGCAGAGTGTCAAACTATTCGAATAGCCGCGTCCGCGGTTATGGACAGTTGGAGTGGCCATACTGTTCCCCCGTCAGACTTTTCAAAATGACTTGTGAAATGAATTGAGACTTTGACTTGACCACAACAGGGTTGTGATCTGAATTACAAGTTCCCATTTAGGTGTTATAAACTTCAACTAGCATTTATTGCTTCTGAACTTAGTAGATATAAATCTGGATTTTGCAAAACAACCCTAGAGCCTGGTGTCCTATTATCCAAAAACCCCTTTACTTGTTAGTATTAGTTTGCGAGTACTTAAAGAGTACTCATGGCTTTGTCCCTGGCTATTACCATGGCCAGACTATGAAGAGGAGTACCTGGAGGATGGACCCCAGGAAGGTTACGACAACTAGGATCATCTCCCATCGTCAGCATTGCCTATGACCCCGAAGATGGAGCTTCGCCCACGCTACCGTTATTATTACGTATTCCGCTGCTTGATGTTGTATTAAGAACTGGATCATGAGATCCCTATTTGTGTAAGAACTTATGTATCGTTTGTAAGGGATGATGTACTATGGTATCCAATTCTGTTATGTCTCGCAAAAATGGTAATCCTGGGATTGCGATGTATGGCATAACAGGCATCTGGGATTAAAAATCTGGGTGTTGACAGTGTTCGCACACACTTTTTATGTTTATTTTCACCAGGATCAGATCAGATGATGGGTCCAATGGACACAATTCTTGGAGCAGTTGTACTGGAGCGAAAAGGAGTAAAAAACAATGTAAATCACTTATTTGGGAAATACTAATAATACCAGAAGAAAACCTGAACCAAGCAAAGGAGGTAGAAGGGTTGACGACCAACTATACGGGTCGCTGCTGTATAGTTCTGGCCGTATAGTTGGCGCCGCCTCCGCCTCCTCAAATAGTTTCATCTTGTGCAACTGGTTCGGAGAGACGACATACAAAAACCCAAAAATCGCTGAAACCTCACCTCCGGAAGGCATCTGGGGGGTGAACTCGCCTAGGGATCCATTTTCTCCCTAAGCAGATCTAGGAGGCCAAGGCATCAATCTCCATCTTCATCAACCACTGCATCTTCATCACCTTCATCCATCCCATCTAGATCTTGTTGTAATTCTTTCACTAGTTGTGGATTTACACAAGTACTATTCATTGATAATCGTTTCCATTACCATTGCCATGATGTTGTTTGCCTCCATGTCTGAGTAGATATTTAGTTCTTGGCGAGATGGAGAAACCCTAGCATGAGATTGAAATAAGATAAAGTTTATTATGATATTCATCGTTGTGACCATGTGTTAGATTGTCTTCATCTTGATGTTGGGAGAAGTTGACCTCTTAATATTTGCCTCTTGTGGGGACTTGATGGAGGAAACTATTTGTTGGTAGAAGGAGGTATGTTAGCACTTACAGTGACTACAAAAATGTTGGCACTCCTTACATATCAACTATCCATTCCATGGGATACGTCCTGCAGGATTATGTCCCTTAATAGCGCAGTAATTCAATAGATGTTGATTGCTGTCTGTTGTGGTTATGAGGATGATTTGAGCAGTGGTTGCTGCCTCTTTGTCCAAATACAGAGTTCCTCCCACACATACATAGTTGAGAATGCTCATGATAATATTCTTTACCTTAGCCCTTTATAATACTAGTGGTGTATCCGCTAATCCCTGAGAACGCTTTTCCCCACTGAAGTTTCAAATCTCTTTTACATATGCAATACTTATTTTATGTATTTAGCTTTGTTTACTTTACTCATTGTTCTTTTATGCCAACCCCCCCCCCCCCAAACACCTTTTTACACAATACTCGGATTTTATCTTGTCACTTAGAACTTTATTTAGCATTTCTATTTTTAGTATTTATTTCAAGAATTCCTAGACCAGACTCCTGCTCCCTGTGGGAACGATAACTTTATTTCGAAACTAGCTACAACCGATCTATGCAGTTGTAGTCATTAGCTGCGCCCCTAACCGTCGGAGGAGGATCGTTGACGGCGTGCCGCATCCCTAGGCCCATCACCACGCCTGTCACCATGCCTATCGTGAGCCTCTCGAAACGAACCATGGGGCCCTGGCTAGGCCGCGGCGCTTCGGTCTAGACCACCGTGCACGTCACATCCATCTCACCCGCCACCTCTGTCGCTCCTCCCTGCGTCCTCCTCGTCGCTGCCTCCCCCGTCTCCCGGTGGAGGGCCGAGCCCCGCCGTCGTCATGTCTTCAGCTCGGACTAGCCGGATATTTACGATGTACCGCAGCATGAGCTTCTCCAAGGGAATGAGGGCGTCACCAGGGAGAACCAGACCATCATCTTCCTCCATCAGATCGCCGGGAACATCAATGAGGAGGGACTTCTTCGGTGGTAGATGACTGATACTATCAATCCATGCCACCACTTGGAAATGTCCCAGATCCTCGCGATTCGCTGTTGCAGCACCCAGGCGCTCGATCCACACGGCGAAGCTGAGCAGCACCACCGCCGTGGTATGATTCCATGCGTGCGCGTGAATACCAGTGAGCTCGAGATGCGCTCGATAAAGGAGCAGTCGGCGCACTGCTTGCAATTGGCTGTTCCAAGGCGAGAAACAAAGGGAGAAACCCCGGCCATCTACCACCCCTACCGCCATGATATCGTCCTACACCCGCCTACTACTACAGACCAAAAGGAAATCAGCTAGCCAGGACCGATGGACAGTGAAGTTGTCCTCCGTGCGTGGCACCTGCACCACCACCGCTGCTCCGGCCTTAATCAGGGAGACGCTATACTGCTGCCCAAAGACGAAGGCGACAAGAGCCCAACGAAGAGCACCCTCGGTCGCGACGATCTCCATAGACCTAGGAAGGATCACCGTTTCCATGGTCGGGCGGATGGGCGCCTCGCGCTGGGAGGTGGATGGTACCTCCAGGGGGAAACCATCACGTCCATCACAGCCAGAATCTCCAATGTTTCGTGGAGGGGGTAGGCTTCTGCCTCGCTCGCGACCATCGGCACCACCACGACCATCACAACCAACACGCCCATCGCGGCCACCACGGACATTGCTGCCACCACGCGAGTCCCGCTCGCCACGTTCTCCACCATGGTCGGCACGTTCGTCACCTGTGGGGCACACGCCATGCTCACCGCTCTCCTCCCGCATGCTGCCATGAGTTGTGCGTCAACCATGATCACCCCAGTCGCCTCGGTCACCACCAGTTGCTCCGTCGTGGCCTACCCACCTAGAGCCAGTGGAGCTCGGCTGGGGGAGGGGGAGAGGTGGCCCGTGCCCAAGAGACGCCGTGTCGGGACGCGGTATGCCTCTGTGCCTGGCAAGGTAGGCTCGAGAGGCGACGTCAGCGTGGGCGCTGGCCGGATGTGGCTTCCTAGCCTATCATGGACATCTTGATGGCAACCATTCGCCTCAGGCTCGTGCTGCTGCTGCCTTTCTCGCGGCTTCTCATCTCACTGTCCACGCACCTCCAACCGTCGCGGCTGCTCTTGGCCTTGTCCACGCGTTTCCTGTAGGGGTTCGTAGCATGAAAAACAAAAAATTTCTACCGCATGAACACACAGAACCAAAATCTATCTACTAGATTGTAGCAACGAGTCGATTAGAGTACTCACCCTCGAAGATACCAAAGCGGTTAACGAGAGCAGATTCTCGTGGGTGATGTAGTCGTACACTTGTCGATCTCAAGATCGCGTAGCCGATCCTTCCCGCCCGGCGTTCCGGCAGCGCTTCCGCAGTCGGTCACACGTTCGGTACTCGATGAAGACCTTCCTCTCCCTTGTTCCAGCAGGCAGTGGAAGTTGTAGTTCTCTCCTCGCGATTCCGGAAGCACGACGGTGTGGTGTCGGAAGTAGAGGGAAGATCGCGTAGGGCTTTGCCTAAGACGAAGTAGGTTATGGTGGAGTATTAGGGTTTCCCCGGTGATCTAGGGTTTAGAAGCCGGAGAGGAGGAGGTGGATCTTGTGGCGGCATGAGGCGGCGGTGCAAGGCGGCGGCGCGGCTGGCGGCGGCGGCTTGGGTGGTGGTGGTGTTGTGTGGAGGGGGCATCCCCCTCCCCTCTATTTATGAGAGGGAGGGGCAGCTTGGGAGAGGGTATTTTGAATCCTTCCCCAACTCCCTCTCCTATTAGGCTTGTGGTGGAGGGAGAGAAGGATTCTCTTCTTCATCCACTAGGAAACATTGTCCCAGTTTGACTTTTCAAACTTGCCTTTTGACTTTCAATTTTGGAGTTTGATTTTACTTTTTATTTGCACAGACCTTTGACCTAGGACATGATACAACCATTCCACTTAGTCATGACACATTCATGCACCCTTACCCTTCTGGTCCGGTGAATCTTATAGACCCTTCTAGATCATTCCGGCGAAAACACGGGAATCATTCCCGAACTCCGGAATTGGACTTTCCTTATTTGAATCTTATTCTCCGGAACATTCCGGATCTCCTCGTGATATCTCGGATCCTATCCGAGACTCTGAACAACATTTGGTCTCCCTACTTAAATTCCATATCTACTAAACAACATCGAATCCTTAAGTGTGTCACCCTACGGTTCGTGAATTATGCAGACATAACCGAGAGTCTTCTCCGATCAATAACCAATAGAGGAATCTAGAAATTCATAAGGTTCCCACATATTTCTACGATTACTTTGCGATCGAATGAACCATTTACATATGATACCAATTTCCCTTTGTCTCACGATATTTACTCATCCGAGGTCTGATCGTTAGTATCTCTGCATACCTAGTTCAACCTCGTTACCGATAAGTATTCTTTTCTTGTTCCTATAATATGTGATCCCTTGTGTGCCAGTCACATGCTTGCAAGCTAATTAGATGACATTCCATCGAGAGGGCCCAGAATATTATCTATCCATCATATGGATGGACAAATCCCACTCTTGATCTATGTGCCTCAACACATACTTTCCGAACACTCAATGCCACCTTTATAGCCTCCCAGTTATGATGTGGTGTTTGATGTCATCAAAGTATCCATCCAGTGATGGTGATTATCATGATCTCATGGTCGAAGGAATTAGGTTACTATGTATTAGAAAACTTATAGCAAACGAACTATTGAAATGACTTGATCTTTATGCTACATTTATCTATAGGAGTATGTCCATCACATCATTATCCTAATGATATGATCTTGTTATTAACAACATCTCAATGTTCATGATCCAGAAAGACAATTTAGGTTTCTTCCCAAACCATAATTCATATAGTGTCGTTTCAACGGATTTAGATGGTGCCCTATTTAAAGTGAATGCGGCTGTTTCTAATGCATAACCCCAAAATGATAGCGGTAAATCTATAAGTGATATTATTCAACGAACCATATCTAAGAGAGTTTGATTACGACGTTCAGACACACCATTACGTTGTGGTGTTCCCAGCGGTGTCAATTGTGAAATTATTCCGCATTTCTTCAAATGCTCGCCAAACTCGTAACTTAGATATTCACCTCCACGATCAGATCATAGAAACTTAATCTTCTTGTTACATTGATTCTCTAATTCACTTTGAAATTCCTTAAAGTTCTCGAAAGTTTTGGACTTATGTTTCATGAAATAGATATACCCATATCTACTCAAGTCATCCGTAAAAGTAAGAACATAACAATAACCACCGCGCGATGCTACACTCATCGGGCCACACACATCGGTATGTATGATTTCCAATAAGTCCGTAGCTTGCTCCATCATACCAGAAAATGGAGTCTTAGTCATTTTACCCATCAGACATGCTTCGCATCTTTCAAGTGATTCAAGAAGTCCATCAGAATGGAGTTTCTTCATACGCTTCACTCCAATGTGACCAAGACGACAATGCCACATATAGGTTGAGTTATCGCTTAATTTCAAACGTTTAGCTTCAATGTTATTAACATGTGTATTACTACAATCGAGATTCAACAAGAATAGACCATCTATCAAAGGTGCATGTGCATAAAACATATTACTCATATAAATCGAACAACCATTATTCTCGGACTTAAACAAGTAACCGTCTCGCAATAAACATGATCTGGATATAATGTTCATGCTCAACACAGGCACCAAATAACAATTATTTAAGTATAAAACTAATCCCGATGGTAGACGAAGAGGTAGCGTGCCAACCGCGATCACATCAACCTTTGATCCATTTCCAATGCGCATTGTCACCTCGTTCTTCGCTAGTTTCCGTCTATTCTGCAGCACCTGTTTCGAGTTACATATATGAGCAACCGAACCAGTATCAAATACCCAAGAACTACTATGACTACTAGTGACATACACATCAATAACATGTATATCAGATATACCTTTCTTCTTGAGGTTGGCGTTCTTCAGATCCGCCAAGTACTTAGGGCAATTCTGCTTCCAGTGACCTTCTCCCTTGCAGTAAAATCACTCAGTATCAGGCTTAGGCCCAGCCTTGGTCTTCTTCGCCGGCGCAGTAGCTTTCTTACCGCCCTTCTTGAAGTTTCCCTTTTTCTTAGGCTTGCCTTGCTTTTTGAAATTGGTGGTCTTATTGACCATCAATACTTGGTGCTCTTTCTTGATCTCCACTTCCGCAGACTTCAACATAGAGAAGAGTTCTGGCAACGTCTTATCCATGCGCTACATGTTGTAGTTCATCACAAAGTTCTTGTAACTTGGTGGTAGTGATTGGAGGACACGGTGAATCCCCTAAGCATTAGGAATTATTATGCCCAAGCTCTGGAGCTTATTGGCGTGCCTAGACATCTTAAGCACATCCTCACTGACGGAGTTGCCCTCCTCCATCTTGTAGTTAAAGAACTTTTCATAAGCTTCATAACTCTCAACTGCCGCGTGAGCCTCAAATATCATTTTGAGTTCACGGACAATATCATGTGGGTCAAAGTTCTCAAACCTTTTCCAAATCTCTGATTCCAAACCATACAAGATAGCACACTGAACTGTGGAGTACTGATTCTTCCGAGTGAGAAAAACATTCTTCACCTCATCGGTAGCGTCAGCTGCAGGTGGGTCACCTAGTGGTGCATCTAGCACATAGGTCAAATTACCAGTATTGAGGACAATCCTCAAGTTGCAGAACCAATCTGCAAAGTTGCTTCCATTGTTTTTCAACGTTTCTTTCTCTAGGAATGCATTAAAATTGATGGTAGGGGCCGCCATTGATCTACAACATATTTGCAATAGTTTAGACTAAGTTTATGACAAATTGAGTTCTAATTAATAGATAAATTAATCTAGGTTAACTCCCACTCACAACAACATCCCTCACATTGTTTTAGTGATCACATGAACGAAATCCACCACATCAAAACCGATCATCACGAGAGATGATGTAGCTTCAAAGGCGAACAATCAACATGTTCATCCTATCTACTATATGACTCATGCTTTACCTTTCGGTGATCCGTGTTCCGAGACCATGTCTGTACATTCTAGGCTCGTCAAGATCAAACCTTAGCTTCTGCATGAGCAAATCTGGCTTGCTCCCGTTGTATACACTCGCAGAATCTAACACACCCGATCATCACGTGGTTCTTCGAAACAACGAGATTTGGCAGCGATGCCTACTAAGGATGAACACTTAATAACTTAATATTTTGTGAGAGGGATCATCTTATAATGCTACCGTCGTGAACTAAGCAATAGAAGATGCATAAAAGGATTAACATCACATGCAATTCAAAATATGTGATATGATATGGCCTTTTTTCTTGTGCCTTCGATCTCCATCTTCAAGCATGAACATGATCTCCATCATCACCGGTGTGGCATCAAGGTCAATGGCACCGCTCCATAGTTGTCGTACACCAGCATCAACTATTACAACTACTTCGAATAATAGACACCCAGGTCTTAACGAAATTTAAAAGACAACCATAAGGCTCGTGCCGGTTGCCGACTTACAATAAGGAACATTGCATACATCATATATAATCACAATCATGGCCATATCACATCACAGCACACCCCTGCAAAACAAAGTTAGACGGCTCTAATTTTGTTTGCATGTTTTACGTGGTTTGGGGCTTTCAATAAGTGTTGTTCTAACTTACGAACAAGAACCACAACGTTGATACTAGTATTGTCAATTACCCGTTGTAAATTGAATCTTCACTATGTTGGGAGAAATAGGCATCTGCAAATCCACTTATGCAATACAAGTTGCAAGTCAAGCATGGAGCAAGTCTCATGAATGATGTCATGTAAGGTTTGCCCGGGCCGCTTCATCCCACCATCCAGCAAGATGCAAAGTACACAAGAAGCAATCGACAAAAAAAGCATCAACGCCCATAATGACCATTGTGTTCTACTCATGCAACAAATCTACATATAGACATGGCTCTGATACCACTGTAGGGGTTCGTAGCACGGAAAAAAAATTCTACCGCATGAACACACACAAGCCAAGATCTATCTACTAGATTGTAGGAACGAGTCGATTAGAGTACTCACCCTCGAAGATTCCAAAGCGGTTAACGAGAGCAGATTCTCGTGGGTGATGTAGTCGTACACTTGCCGATCTCAAGATCGCATAGACGATCCTTCCAGAGCTGTGTTCCGCAAGCGCTTCTACAGTCGGTCACACGTTCGGTACTCGATGAAGACCTTCCTCTCCCTTGTTCTAGTAGGCAGCGGAGGTTGTAGTTCTCTCCTCACGATTCCGGCAGCACGACGGCATGGTGTCGAAAGTAGAGGGAAGATCTCGCAGGTCTTCGCCTAAATTGGAGCGGGTATGATGGAGTATTAGGGTTTCCCCAGCGGTCTAGGGTTTAGAAGCCGGAGAGGAGGAGGTGGAGCCGGTGACGGCGAGCCGGCAGCGGCGTGAGGCGGGGGAGGCGGCTTGGGTGGTGGTGGTGTTGTGTGGAGGGGGCAGCACCCTCCCCTCTATTTATGAGAGGGATGGGCAGCTTGGGAGAGGGGAGTTTGAATCCTTTCCCAACTCCCTCTCCTACTAGGCTTGTGGTGGAGGGAGAGAAGGATTCTCTTCTTCCTCCACTAGGAAACATTGTCCCAGTTTGACTTTTCAAACTTCCCTTTTGACTTTCAATTTCGGAGTTTGATTTTACTCTTTATTTGCATAGCCCTTTGACCTAGGACATGATACAACCATTCCCCTTAGTCATAACACATTCATGCACCCTTACCCTTCCGGTCCGGTGAACCTTATAGACCCTTGTAGATCATTCCGTTGAAAACACCGGAATCATTCCCGAACTCCGGAATTGGACTTTCCTTATATGAATCTTATTCTTCGGTCCATTCCAGATCTCCTCATGATATCCCGGATCCCATCCGAGACTCTGAACAACATTCAGTCTCCCTACTTACATTCCATATCTACTAAACAACATCGAATCCTTTAGTGTATCTCCCTACGGTTCGTGAATTATGCAGACATGACCGAGACTCTTCTCCGATCAATAACCAATAGAGGAATCTGGGAATTCATATGGTTCCCACATATTTCTACGATTACTTTTCGATCGAATGAACCATTTACATACGATACCAATTTCCCTTTCTCTCGCCATATTTTACTTATCCGAGGTCTGATCATCGGTATCTCTGGATACCTAGTTCAACCTTGTTACTGATAAGTATTATTTTCTCATTCCCGTGATATGTGATATCTTGTGAGCTAGTCACATGCTTGCAAGCTAATTGGATGACATTCCACCGAGAGGGCCCAGAATATATCTATCAGTCATATGAATGGAAAAATCCCACTCTTGATCCATGTGCCTCAACACATACTTTCCGAACACTCATTGCCACCTTTGTAGCCACCCAGTTACAGTGTGGTGTTTGATGTCATCAAAGTATCCATCCGGTGATGGTGATTAGCATGATCTCATGGTCGTAAGAATTAGGTTACTATGTATCAGAAAGCTTATAGAAAACGAACTATTGAAATAACTTGATCTTTATGCTACACTTATCTATATGAGTATGTCCATCACATCATTCTTCTAATGATATGATCTTGTTGTTAACAACATCTCAATGTTCATGATCCAAAAACCACGATCATCTATTAACCAACAAGCTAGTATTATAAAGAGGCTTTACTAGGAACTCTAATTAGTTTACAAATCACACAAGTATTAATGTTTCCAGTTAATACTGTTATAGCATGTGTCGTGGTGGTATCACGGCATATGCCATGGGTAGGCTAAAGTTGGGGCTGATGGACGTGGAGGAATCCGGGGAGGGATGATGCGGTGAAGACTGCACTCATATGAACAAAGAGAAATACAATGTATATTGGATTGAAGCTCTCAAGTGGAGATAACACCTCATTCTATACATATAATCCCTTACTATCTTGCCATACTTGTGGCTACAATCATGCTCCTTGAGCTGTTTCCCCTATGCTTCTATCTAAGCTCTCTGTGAGAGTGGAGGAAGAGGAAGAAGGAGAGCTCCTAGTGAGCAGAAAGGAGAGGATCCCTTCGGGGCCTCCCCTATGAATGATCCCCCTGGTGCTCCTTATAAAGGGGAGCCCAGGGGACAAGACTTGTTCCCCACGCTTGGTATCTATGTAGCATATTCCTGGCATCTATCTAGATGCTTAGCATATGCCTTGGCATCTTTGGAGATGCCATGGCATATTCCTTAGCATATCCCTGGTGCCAAGGGCATATTCTCTAGCATCTTCTTGATGCCAAGGGCATATTCCATACGCCCATGTGCCAGTCTGAGCCATGGGCGTCCCAAGACTGGCATGAGACTTGTTTGTTTTGTCTTGGGTCGATGGGGCGTCGTCGTAGATGTCGGAGTACGTCTGGATGTGAGTGCGGGGGCGTACGGGATGATACAATTCGGCCCGAACGCCCCAGAGGGAGTGGAAATTCGGCCTAAGGGAAAGATGATTCGGCCTACCAGAGAAAGGGCCCAGCCGGACTATTTCCTGCTTCAGCCGAATGGGCTGTTTACTCGGCTGGAGGGGTAAATCGGCCTGGAGGGGAAAGTCGGCCCGAAGCAGCAGAGGCCCAGCCGGGGTATTCCCAGGCCCAGCCGGGTTACTCGACGAAGCAGTCCTGCGGTGGGCCAGCCGGGTTGAGGGAGAAACCGGCCCACCCGGGTCAGCTGTTGGCTGGGTGTGTGGTGGAGCCGGTGGGTCGCGAGACGAGGAGGCGGCCCGTGGTGGGCTGGCTTGTTCCAGCGCAGGCCCACCCGAGGAAGATGGCGAGGTGGAGCAGGCGAGGCGACGCGGGAGTTCTCGTCGGGGGCGCTGGGTGTCGTGGGGAGCTTGGCGGGAATCCTGGTGCGATGAAGCGGGGTTGGCAGCATGGTTCGACGAGGAACGGGCCGAGGTGGTGTTGACTCGGCAGGTTGACCCGATGGGGAGCTAGGTGGGCCGTTCTGAGGTAAGGCCCAGCCGGGTTATATCCTCCTCTGGGTCTGATTCGGCCTAGTAGCCCAAGGACTGGGCCGAGATTGGTATAGCTCGGCCCAGGTGGCTTTTCCCTCTTATTATTTTCTATTTTCCATATGTTACTTATCCTGCATAATGTTCCGTTTGTCTCCCTTGATATTGAATTGTTGCATTCGTCATTGTGTCTCTTTATACCTCAACTCTGGGGTATATGGGGTTACATCCCCGACATTAGTCCCCGAGTCTATGTGGGATTCGTAGAATCTCTCATAGACTTTGTATTAAATATTCCCAGAGTTGTCTCATGACTTATAAGCTCTTGGTTATATACATCTTTTTTGCACAACCCTTTTGGGCAAGTTTCAGACTCCTGGCCTCTTGGGCACTGCTCCTGACCCTTTCTGGTAAGTTCTTGACTTCTGGACTTCTTGGGCACTGATCATGACCCCTTTGGGTAAGATTTTGGACCTCTGGCCTTTTTGGGCACAGGTCATAATCCTTTTAGGTAATTTTCTGGACTTCTGGCCTTCATGGGCTCTGATCATAACTCCTTTGAGTAAGTTATGAGTTCTGGCCTAGTTTGGCACTGCTCTTTTAACCCCATTGGGTAAGTTATAAGTTCCTACCTTATTGGGCTCTGTTCTTTTAACCTCTTTGGGTAAGTTATGTGTTCCGGCCTTATTGGGCACTGCTCTTTTAACCTCTTTGGGTAAGTTATGAGTTCTGGCCTTATTGGGCACTACTCTTTTAACCTCTTTGGGTAAGTTATGAGTTCTGGCCTTATTGGGCACTGCTCTTTTAACCTCTTTGGGTAAGTTATGAGTTCTGGCCTTATTGGGCACTGCTCTTTTAACCTCTTTGGGTAAGTTATGAGTTCTGGCCTTATTGGGCACTGCTCTTTTAACCCCATTGGGTAAGTTACGATTTCCGGCCTTATTGGGCACTGCTCTTTTAACCCCATTGGTAATTTATGATCCGAGTCATCTGTTTCCAAATCTGAGTTATTTTACTCAAAATTGACTTAGGTCTTGAGTCTGAGTCCTCTGACTCAAATCCGAGGTATACGACTTAAATCCGAGTTATCTCACTCCAAATCCGAGTTACTTTACTCAATTTTGACTTACTTCCCAAACCGGAGTCATCTGACTCAAATCCGAGTTAACTCATCCCAAATCCGAGTTACTTTACTCAATTTTGACTTGCATCCCAAATCTGAGTCATCTGACTCAAATCCGAGTTAACTCATCCCAAATCCGAGTTACTTTACTCAATTTTGACTTACACCCCATATCTGAGTCATCTGACTCAAATCCGAGTTAACTCATCCCAAATCCGAGTTACTTTACTCAATTTTGACTTGCATCCAAAATCTGAGTCATCTGACTCAAATCCGAGTTAACTCATCTCAAATCCGAGTTACTTTACTCAATTTTGACTTGCATCCCAAATCTGAGTCATCTGACTCAAATCCGAGTTAACTCATCCCAAATCCGAGTTATTTTACTCAATTTTGACTTACATCCCAAATCTGAGTCATCTGACTCAAATCCGAGTTAACTCATCCCAAATCCGAGTTACTTTACTCAATTTTGACTTGCTTCCCAAATCTGAGTCATCTGACTCAAATCTGAGTTAACTCATCCCAAATCTGAGTTACTTTACTCAATTTTGACTTGCATCCCAAATCTGAGTCATCTGACTCAAATCCGAGTTAACTCATCTCAAATCCGAGTTACTTTACTCAATGTTGACTTGCATCCCAAATCTGAGTCATCTGACTCAAATCCGATTTAACTCATCTCAAATCCGAGTTACTTTACTCAATTTTGACTTGCATCCCAAATCTGAGTCATCTGACTCAAATCCGAGTTAACTCATCCCCAATCCGAATCACCTGTTTGCCACGATATAACTTGATTTGGCGTGATGACGGTAATTTGCCTTTGATATGGATCCGAGATATAGATCCGAGATTAAGCTTTGGGATATGATAATAGGGCTAACCGCTAAGAGATCTGATTCGGGATGTAGATATGAGATATAGATTTGAGATATGATAAGATGGCCAATAGTCATCCGAGATATGGGATAACCTGGCAAGATGGTGAAATAACAATTCGAGTCATAACATAACCTGGCAATCTGTCGAACTGAATAAATCTTCGGCCTGAATCAGAGATATGATTAGTACGCCGAGTCTGAATACCAATCTGAATTATAATATACCCTGGCAAGCTGAATCAAATGTTAGTCCGAATCAGAGACAATCTACTTAGCTGAGTTAAAGGTTAATTCGAAGCATAAACAAATTGACTCAAATTATATCCGAATCATCAATAAGCTGGCCGGTAAGCTGAGTTAAAGGACAATCCAAAGCATAAATAAACTGACTCAAATTCTATCCGACTCATAAGTAAGCTGACTCAAATTCTATCTGGATCATAAATAAGTTGATTCAAATTCTGTCCGAGTTATAAATAAGCTGGCTGGTGAGCCGAGTTAAAGGACAATCCAAAACATAAACTAACTGACTCAAAATCTATCTGAATCACAAATAAGCTGATTCAACTTATGGCCGAGTTAACAGATAAGCTGGCTGGTGAGCTGAGTTAATGGGTAATCCAAAACATAAAGTAACTGACTCAAAATCTATCTGAATCACAAATAAGCTGATTCAACTTATGTCCGAGTTAATAGATAAGATGGCTGGTGAGCTGAGTTAATGGGTAATCCAAAACATAAACTAACTGACTCAAAATCTATCTGAATCACAAATAAGCTGATTCAACTTATGGACGAGTTAACAGATAAGCTGGCTGGTGTACAGATCTAAATCAACATGATGTTCTCTTAATCCAAAGGTGACTCTAAGGATAAGTCGGCTAGTCCCCGGGTTAAGTTCTTTTTTCCCCGGGGTGAAGGATTGAGTGTAGGTGACTTGAGTTATCTGGCACTTACAGTATACTTGAGGAAGTGTTTGAGTGAGTCTTGCTAAGTCATACGTGCTTTGCTGAGTTATTTGGTACTTACAGTAGGCTTGGAGTAGTGCTTGAGTCCTTCTTGCTGAGTCTTACCTGTTTTGTTGAGTCAGACTTGGAGACCCTTTGCGCTTACCTCTTTGTTCTCTATTCGCTTGGTGAAGCTGAATGAGCCCTATGAGGAAGAAGTTGATGAAGACGTTCCCGTCCGGATGGAAACCCAACCAACGCCACTAAAGGCCCCACGGTGGGCGCCAAATGTCGTGGTGGTATCACGGCATATTCCATGGGTAGGCTAAAGTTGGGGCCGATGGACGTGGAGGAATCCGGGGAGGGATGATGCGGTGAAGACCGCACTCATATGAACAAAGAGAAATACAATGTATATTGGATTGAAGCTCTCAAGTGGAGATAACACCTCATTCTATACATCTAATCCCTTACTATCTTGCCATACTTGTGGCTACAATCATGCTCCTTGAGCTGTTTCCCCTATGCTTCTATCTAAGCTCTCTGTGAGAGTGGAGGAAGAGGAAGAAGGAGAGCTCCTAGTGAGAAGAAAGGAGAGGAGCCCTTCGGGGCCTCCCCTGTGAACGATCCCCCTGGTGCTCCTTATAAAGGGGATCCCAGGGGACAAGACTTGTTCCCCACGCTTGGTATCTATGTAGCATATTCCTGGCATCTATCTAGATGCTTAGCATATGCCTTGGCATCTTTGGAGATGCCATGGCATATTCCTTAGCATATCCCTGGTGCCAAGGGCATATTCTCTAGCATCTTCTTGATGCCAAGGGCATATTCCATACGCCCATGTGCCAGTCTGAGCCATGGGCGTCCCAAGACTGGCATGAGACTTGTTTGTTTTGTCTTGGGTCGATGGGGCATCGTCGTAGATGTCGGAGTACGTCTGGATGTGAGTGCGGGGGCATACGGGATGATACAATTCGGCCCGAACGCCCCAGAGGGAGTGGAAATTCGGCCTAAGGGAAAGATGATTCGGCCTACCAGAGAAAGGGCCCAGCCGGACTATTTCCTGCTTCAGCCGAATGGGCTGTTTACTCGGCTGGAGAGGTAAATCGGCCTGGAGGGGAAAGTAGGCCCGGAGCAGCAGAGGCCCAGCCGGGGTATTCCCAGGCCCAGCCGGGTTACTCGACGAAGCAGTCCTGCGGTGGGCGGCCGGGTTGAGGGAGAAACCGGCCCACCCGGGTCAGCTGTTGGCTGGGTGTGTGGTGGAGCCGGTGTGTCGCGAGACGAGGAGGCGGCCCGTGGTGGGCTGGCTTGTTCCAGCGCAGGCCCACCCGAGGAAGATGGCGAGGTGGAGCAGGCGAGGCGACGCGGGAGTTCTCGTCGGGGGCGCTGGGTGTCGTGGGGAGCTTGGCGGGAATCCTGGTGCGATGAAGCGGGGTTGGCAGCATGGTTCGACGAGGAACGGGCCGAGGTGGTGTTGACTCGGCAGGTTGACCCGGTGGGGAGCTAGGTGGGCCGTTCTGAGGTAAGGCCCAGCCGGGTTATATCCTCCTCTGGGTCTGATTCGGCCTAGTAGCCCAAGGACTGGGCCGAGATTGGTATAGCTCGGCCCAGGTGGCTTTTCCCTCTTATTATTTTCTATTTTCCATATGTTACTTATCCTGTATAATGTTCCGTTTGTCTCCCTTGATATTGAATTGTTGCATTCGTCATTGTGTCTCTTTATACCTCAACTCTGGGGTATATGGGGTTACATCCCCGACAACATGAATGCAAACATTTATCATAAACACAAAGATATAATAATAACTACTTTTATTATTGCCTCTAGGGCATATATCCAACATTTCTGGCCGCCGCCGTTGTTGCTCCACGAATCCATGCGGCTGGGGCCGTTGACGCCCGCCGCAGCGCTCCGGGCACTCCCGCGCGTGGTGGCCTTCCTTCCTACAGCGTAAGCACACCGTCTCGAAGGTGCAATCTTTCGAGATGTGGCATTTGGGCAGGCAATTGAAGTAGCAGCCGACGAGGTCTTGCGGTAGGTCATCCGGCCGGATGGCGAGCGCCGGAAGCTCCGCCTCCTCGTTGCGCCGCCTCTTCCGCCCTTCAGCTTTCTTCTAGAGGCCATCCTCTTCACGCCACGCAGTAGCGTGGTTCGCCTCGGGGCCATGCGCTGGGAGGGGAATGGGGCAGGTCAAGAAGTGGCCGCCAGAGCCGGAGGCAGCTTGCAGGGGAAGGGGTGCCGCTCCGGAGCACCTCGCAGTACGAACGGGGCGTATGCTCCTGTTCGTCGTCGTCAGAATAGTCTGCCCACCGGTGGGCCTAGGAGGAGGAGGGGGTGGAGATGGATGGGGTGGGTGAGGCCATGGCGGAGGGGGCGGTCTAGGTTGTCGCCGACGCCGGAGGGGCGGCCAGCGTGGGGCCGGGGACACCATCGCCGGAGTAGCAGGCGACGGTGGGTTACCGGGAGCAAGCTACGATCGAACCTCGTCCAAAGAAAAACAGACCAGGCAGAACACCACCTCTCAGCTACCACTCTGAGTATAATCATCTAATGAATACGAATATTAACTCCAAAGTAGTCACTCCATATTTCGTACAGCCTCCGATCCATAATAAGTATTTATGTGCTGGGAATTTTGTTCAAATTTAGACTAAATGAAATTAAACCCCGACATGACATTTATTATGGATCGAAGGGAGTAATACTTTTGTACTTGTTGGCTTATACTAAGTGCTAGGCGGCCTATTTTTACCACTTTCTCGAAAGCTGGAAGCAATGCCTCATTTCCTCTAAAATAAATTAACAGTGCGGGAAATATACATGTTGGACATAAAGAGTAAATGATTGCATTTATGCATAGTATACATCAAGGAAATTATTATTGAAATTTGTCGATATCACATAAATGTGCACTGTGTGTTACAACGAGCACTTGATTTTCACATATAATTACATATGCACTTACAAATACTTAGAGATATTTTTTCCTTGTTATTGACACAAATTGACATGCTTTTCAGAAAGAACGATCAGCATATTTCATTCAAAGATAGGTGCAAATTACTATAGCCTGTGGAATGTCCAAAGAAGACACGAAAATTTCTGTTTTTTTTTCAATGTATAGCCACACGATTAATCTGCTACGTACCGTGAATTCAAATAAATGATAATTGACATGTTCATCGATGATTAAAAAAAGGATTGAATACTACAATTATGTTGTGAGCAGTAGCTAAATAGAAATCCAAGTTGTTTGAATACTACTACAATTATTTGAATAAATCTAGGCACTATTTAGTATATAGATTCATTTAAATTTTGACAAATTCAAGTCAACTAATATGGATAGGATTTGAATTAGTAGCATCTGGTGGTGGCGGGTACTATTACACTGAAGTGTTGTTGGTCAACGTTTGAGTTATAACGCGACGAAGATGTCAAATGCAATAATTTGCTCCTCTCTAGCGATTGCACTGTGCATGCAGCCGCCGGGGTCGTTGTTCTGTTGTTCTGGACCTAATCCTTGTCTGTTCTGCACACGTCATACCACATGCACGAGTATCCTAGCGTTCAAAGACTTCCCGCCTCGTGGCAAGCTACGATGATGGCAACTGCACTCCAGGATTACGGGCCAACGCATGGACGTGTAAAAATTTGCTAACCATCGACGGAGCCAGTTTTAGAAAGGAACCATTGCCCCTACAGGTGATCAGTGCGTCTGCCTTTCTAAAACTGGTTTTTCTATTTGCCAATTTCCAAGATGAATGTAAAATATAACTACTACATTCATCTTGGTTTTTCTACATTTAGGAGTACTTCTAGATCATACCAATGGGATTTTTTCTATTAGCTCCGATCTATAATAAGTACCGCAACTTTAATAAACTTATAATAAGTGCAACCGTAGTTCAAAAAGTAAGACTTATTATGAATCAGAGCCAGTAGTACAAAAGATAAAAAATCATCATCAGATGAGTATAAGTACTATATCAATCACAATCCATCAAGAAATATTGACTCTCGGTTTTTTTCACATTTGCAATAGATCATTTAACGTTGCCGAGTGAGAGCGCTTTATTGGCTATTTCAGCGCGCATCTATAGCACACGGGAAGTGGGAATGGGATTATTCAGTAAGATTCATTCCGTACTTCGTCTAAGATTTCTCATCATGCATGCATCAGAGTCAAGGTCCCGGGTCGCCGGGCCGGCAGCCAGCCAGATTTGCTACCTACTACTCCTTTAATTGAAATTATAAGTCTGTCTAGATATACATGTATTTAATTTTATTTAAGAATACGTCCTGGAAAACGTATCGTTCTCGTAGAAGAAGGACCAAGAGGCCAGAACATTACAACACGATGGGGCACATGCGTCCCGAGCGCAACTCCATGTTGCTCTTGCAGCAGCACACAACCCCTATACAACTACTCGTGACATCTCCACTTGTCCACCTGCCCTAAGCAGTCGCGGAGATCTCGTCCTGAATCTTCCGAATAACCGTAATTGCGGAGGGTGTAGCTCCCTCAAAAACTACATCATTTCGGTGCCACCAAAGTGATCAGCATACCCGGGAGATCCCGGTCTAGAGGTCGTGCTCATGGCCCTTTGTTGCCTGCCAAAACCCACCGGCGAGCAGCGACGGGCAACACGGAGAGCCGGGAGGCTCCCAGAACTGCTGGTGGGCCCTGGTCCCTCGGGCAACGGCCCGCAAAACTCCGGCACACGTCCTGGCTGGTGCAAGGGCGTGCCACCTGACCTATACCTGGTCAGGAAGGTGATGGATTGCTTCGATTGGTTTCCTGCATGGCAAAGAAACATACGTAAAATTCGAGCCGCGACCGGCTCCCAGGTTTCCCTGTGAATCGGCTCCTGGAGCCGATTATCCCATGGTTCTGTATTAGATCTACGATAACATGGGGTTTTGCTTCATCAATATAAGTTAACTCGATCTACGACAGTTTAACGTTCTCACCACATAATTGGAACATCCTACACGTAATTGAGTCTGGTAGACATGAAAGATGATAGAAAAGTAACCCTAGAGAAGGCCTAACAACCGACGTAAAGTCAATTCCCGGAACAACTCCTCACGAATTAGCAAACCATATCCTTACATACTACTGGATCGTTCAACCCGTTTGTAAGGCCTGATTATGTGGATATCAAACTAAACCTTGGAAAACAAGGCATAACCATAACAGATCAAATCGACTGAATAAAGATCAAGCAAGACGCTACCCTTACACCCGGGAAAAGGTGCAAAGGCAGCGAGATAACTAGAGGTAGCATAACTAAGCAATCATAGCAAAAAGTACCGATGCTAACCTAAACAAATCTATGATGATAGTATTACTCGCCATCAACAAGGCTTCAGTACGAGTAACACCAAATAACGCATAAGCAGATACTGCCTAGATCGCAAGATGCGATCTAGGCAGCATGACACTTACCCGAAAGAAACCCTAGAAACAAGGGGTGGCGATGCGCCGAGATTGTGTTTGTTGTGAACGTGATCGTCCTCCTTTTCTCAATAACCTTAGGTACATATTTATAGTCCAGAGACTTTCTATCTTTGGAATAACCCTAACAACTCTATCTCTTACTTAAACCGAAACGAAACCTACTACAATATAAGATACACGGGCAATTTAGCCCAAATCCACGCACAAGGCCGATTCAACAACACGTTGCATATATGTATCTTCTAAGCCCATCTTGATTATGGCCCATCTCCTCCTTTGGCCAAAATATGGCGATAACACATGCCCCCCTGGTTTTGGCAATAATAATTCCAAAACCACTCTGCTGATGTTTTTTTCTTCCCCCTTTTTTTTATATCGGGTTACGCGTTGCAGAGCAGAATCGTCACGCCACCCCCTCATCATGATGCCCTGTCTTCTCAACTCCTCCGCAGTGCATGATTTGACCGTTTTGGCACCACATTATGGAAACTGCTATGGCATTGAACCGTCTCCCACTATTCCCCTTATTTAAATTCATCTGAGCAGTTTGCAGCCCCCATCTTCCTCCATTAGCCAAAAAACCCTCTTCCTCCGCCGAAAAAACCCTCTTCCTCCGCCATGGCCTCCTCTTCTTCCTCCAAATCATCCGCCCTTTCCTCCCAATCTTCCAACACGATGAGCAACCGAGAGCCGACGCCGGAGCACCCGCCAATGGCGGCGTACGAGGCTCTCGCCCCACATTGGTGGGACGAGAGGGGCTGGGACTTCGCCGCCTGGTCGGAGGACGACGAGTCCCTGACTGACGGCGAGGAGGGCCTCCAGTTCCTTGTCGACGGGGAACTGGAGGTGGAGAGCTCCGACGACGCCTGGTCCTGGGATGGCGTCGAATCCTCCGACGAGGAGGAAGCGGAGGAGGACACCTCCTCCGATGAATACCCGCCGGTGAAGCGCTTCCGCGCCGGGTCCAGCGAGGACACCGAAGACGACGACGAGGACGAGGAGGCCCCCGCTGACATCCTCAGCAGCAGCGACGAAGACGACGCCGGCAGCAGCGCTGACGACAGCGAGTACGACAACGGCGAGGACAGCGGCGACGACACCGGCCTCTAGATTAGGAACTAGTAGTAGTAGTACTAGCAGCAGATTTCCTTTTGTAAGCAATCGGCTCCATTGTAAACAATCGTCTTTTGAATCAACAAAGATTGCTTTTCCAATTCGCTTTTGCCGATAGTCAAAATAGGTCAACGTTCCAGAAGCCGATAGCAATGTATCGGCTTTCACCATACTAGCTCATATGGTCAACCAAGTCAAAGCCCAACGAGCCGATGGTAACACATCGACTTTCCCCACAAACGTTGACAAAATCAACTTTGGTCGCATATTGAGATAAATCTGAGCGGCCACTCTCCAACTTCAAACGGTAGCCTGCGACTCTCTTCAAAAAGGCTAAACCAGATCTCCAACTTTCTCACCACATAGATCGAGCTTACAGCGACAAGACCCTTCGATCCCCAATCGCATAGATCCATCTCCGCCGGCAAACTAGATGGCGGAATCGTCCAATACCAGCGCAGCGGTCTCTGGTCTGAAGGTACGCCTGCTCCTCGCAGTCTGAACACGGTGCTAGAATTAATAGCAAACACCTGAATTAATGCTTCATTCCACCGTTAAATTTTTTAGGTTTCAGACATCCTGCTGCCGCATCCTTCTCTCCCAAATTCTCTCTGTCTTGGCCCCCGTACAGAATCTAGTCCTGCCCATCTGATCTCTTGCGAGGCAAACAGAATCCCCTTCGTAAGCCAAAACCTAGATTTGAATTCTTGGACCGACTGCCTGCGAGCCTGGCCTAATCCTCCTGAACATTGGGTCTCTTGGTTCAGCAGGGTAGCCAAAGCTTACCAATCTCAATGGGAAACCACGGGAATAGCTGATGCCTTGCATTTGTCATTGTCTCCCCTGGAGAAACATGAAAATCTTCTAAAAACCATCGGCTATTTCTGGTCCAATGCTCTGAACTGCTTCATGTTTGGTCATGGCCCCATGACACCAACTCTGTTAGACGTGGTGATGATTACTGGTCTGGACGTTACATCACCAAGCCCCTCTGCTTTTAAGCTGACAAAGGTCCCCTACAAGCTTTCTTCC
This sequence comes from Avena sativa, assembly GCA_916181665.1. NCBI lineage: Eukaryota > Viridiplantae > Streptophyta > Magnoliopsida > Poales > Poaceae > Avena > Avena sativa. The sequence goes on along the minus strand of OV702284.1, from coordinate 174,504,213 downwards.
AAAACAGACTGCACGAACTGGGGTGCCTATCTTCAAAAACACATGAAAACTAAAGGCCCTGTCACAGAGAAAGAACACACGGCTTTCCTCAACTTCTGGCTGGAACATTTCATATTCTGTGGCCCTTCCCTGGCTCCAACCAAGAATTACCTCTCCTTGGCCTACGAACTTGCCAAAGGCACTCAACTTGGCATCGGCAAACTGTTCCTTGGAGAAGTCTATCGATATCTCCAGTTGATGTCTGTCAAATTATTCTCCGGCGTAGCAGTCAAAACAGGAGGTCCTTGGTGGTTCATTCAGCTATGGGCCCAGCTGTATTTTCAAAACCATGTCCCAAACTTCCCCCTTTTGGCGAGTTGCACCTTTCCAACTGTCAAAGGGAAGCAGATCCGATGCACCAGCTATGGCCAAGCTCTGTACAGACTGCCAGGTAGCAAACTAATCCCTCAGGAAGCATCCAAATGGTTCAGCATTTTCTTCCAAGGCCTGGATAATCCTATCTTCTTTCCTTACACGGAAGAATCGGAACATTTTGAAAATCTAATCTCCTTCAGGCTAGACAACTTTGCCGATGACACCAGCACTCGGCAGCTATTTTCCACCGTGATCCGTCCCTGCTTTCTTCCAGTTGGCATGAGCACATCCAATAGAATAATCAAGCCTGGATATGAATTCTACCAGCCAGTCGTAGTGGCTCGGCAATTTGGCCTTGGACAAGTACCTCCCCATTTCTTTCTCCACCATCTTACAGAGAGCAGAGCTGACCTGCCTGATCCTCTCACCAGTCAAAGGTGTTATTCCTTCTTTGATGCTCTGACCATCCCAATTCCCAACAACCTCATCTTTACTTCATCAACCGATGGTTTTGAGAACTGGTGGTCGATGTGGAAGACTCATGCCTTCAGGAGAGCTCTGGGACCGTTGCTGGAACAGCTTGATGCTGAATATGATATCCCTGTAGAACAGGTACTATTACTTGTAAATTTTCTTGATGCAACTCACAAATGATTCTTCTAATATCCCGCTCTGTCTCCTTGCAGCGACAAGATGGTCCTGAACCTACACACGATGATGGCTCCCCCTTCGAATTCTTCCCACCAGCTCCTGTGGTCCTTTTCTGCAAAAATTCGCCACCTTTTAAAAAGGTCGTGATGCAGAACCAGCCGATATCACCACAATCGGCTTCCAAGATCCAAGCCACTTCTGGGTCAGCCGCCTCTCGAGTTCCAACTAAAACAAGAACGATGGTGAGGAAGGTAGCTGCCAGGAAGACCTCGAGGCGCCGGAGCCCTTCTCCAGACAGCTCGCATGTACGCTGATCCATGCCTTGGTTGATCTCTTTCATCCTTGCAAACATGCTCGTGCTTACTAGCTCTCCTTTCTTACAGGCTTCCGTCGAAGACACCTCCAGCGAGGACACACAATCCAATCAAGGAGAATTGGGTCCAACAGACTCTGAGAGGACCATCACACCGAGTCAGCCAGATTTGCCACAATCGACTCCCAGGAAAAGGCCAGTTCCTGAACCTGCTGCCCCCCGAGCATCAGTCGAGGCGGGGCCAGTCGTGAGCCCTAAAAGGGCTCGCAAGGGACTGCAAACTTCTTCGTCGAGCCAGGAGGTTTCGCAACATCACCCTCCATGCTTTTACCAATTGTTTTTTTATCTGCCGATTCATCACTATTTACATCGGCAAGCACCTTCCATGCAGGCGACTGACACTCCTAGTGGGAAAGCCGGGGCAGCGCCGATGTCTCTCGCAAGGCCGGATCTAGTAATCCCTGACGGTGTAGATGAAACGGCTACCACTTTAGTCGAGCCCCCAGCGACAACACACAAGCCGATTGTCTCGTCATCTGTTGTCCCCTTGATCTTAGGAGAGGTACGTTCGCCTCGTTCGGCTCATCCTTCCATGTTAGATGCATACTGACGCCATTTCGGCCTGCCAGGGTTGCGATATTTCAGGCCTGCTGACGTTCGACCCTGAATCCATCGAACCAACCCTCCCTGTTGCCAACGATGAACCACGAGCAAGGGCTGTTCTACCTCAATTCCAGCGCCTCAAAGCCTTGCTGTCCTCCCCGATCGAGAAGTTGATCGAGGGTTCTGAAGAGGTGAAGAGTGTTCTTGCTGAAATCAAGGACCAACTCCCAGTAGCATTGCAGGTGAAGCTCTGGCCAGTTGTAACTCTGTCTTTCTACGGGTCAAGGGTGAAGCTGGCTCGTGAGAGGATTACCCTGCGCCGCGCCCAACTCCCGCTGAAGGCCAATATTGCAGACAGATGTCAGCAGCTCAACGAGAAAAAGGCGTCTCTGGATGCCAAAACTGACACCTCTGTCAGTACCGCCGAGCTCGCGTCCTTGAAAAAGGACTTGGAAGATCTTGAAGAGAAGGTCCGGACGACTAAACAGCTCATTCGTGACAAGGAAGCATTCATCGCCCGCTCCCAAGACGAAGCAGAAGGCCTCAAAGCTCAACTGAAGACCGATCTGGCGGAAATACGTGCCCTGAACAAGCAGCTAGTGACGGGCAAGGACGAAGACGACGAAGCCGAGATCGCCGAGGTGGATCGTGTTCGTGCTGACGCCCTCCACACCTTCGAGGCATTCCTTCAGTAGCTCATTCATGTAAACTGGCACCTGCTCGTAACAGTTTGAACCTCTAGAGTCGATGGCTGTGCATCGGCTATATATATATATTTTAGTTTTTATTTGGCCGATTTCATGCATCGGCCCCCATATTTCACTGTCCATCGTCCCACATGCTTGGGAAATATTTCTTGAGATGCTGACCGTTGACAGCCACTGGGAATTTCACGCCGTCTAGCTCCTCAAGCATGTATGCGTTCCCTCTTAAAACTTGATCGACCCTGTATGGCCCGTGCCAATTTGGAGACCATTTACCATATTTCGCATCCTTAGTCCCCAATGGCAATACAGCTTCCCATACCAGGTCGCCAACGTGGAACTCCTTTGGTCTCACCTTCTTATTATATGCACAAGCTACCTTGGCCTTGTTCTCTTTGATTTTCTCAAGCGACCACAGCCTAAGCTCAGTTACATCCTCAACACTGTCACTCATCAGGGCCGCATATTCTTCAGTTGTTAGATCGTTCTGAAAAGTGACGCGTCTCGATCCAGCCGTGATCTCCCAGGGCAATACGGCTTCTTGTCCATAGACTAGATGGTATGGCGAGGTTTTTATCGCTCCATGACATGACATGCGATAGGCCCATAAAGCCTCTGACAAAACCTCGTGCCAACGCCTAGGGTGCTCATCGATTTTCCTCTTGATCAACTTGATAAGGCTCTGGTTGGACGCTTCAGCTTGCCCATTTGCTTGAGCATAGTATGGAGATGATCGGATCAGCTTAATTCCCGTGTCCTCGCAGAACTCTCTAAACTCGTGAGAAGTGAAGACCGAACCTCCATCGGTCGTGATAGTTTGGGGAATCCCGAATCTATGAATGACATGTTCTTTCACAAAATCGATAACATCCTTCGAGGTCACTGACTTCATAGGGACGGCTTCCACCCATTTAGTGAAATATCCGTAATGGCCAAAATCCACATGTGGCCTTTGCTTGATGGAGGATTGATCTTGCCAATCATATCCATGCCCCAACCTCGGAATGGCCAAGGTTTGATGATGGGGTTCATTGCTGACACGGGTACTGTCTGAATTGTTCCAAATTTCTGACATGCTTGACACCCTTTGTAGTACTTAAAGCAGTCCTCAAGCATGGTGGGCCAATAAAACCCTGATCGCCTGATCAACCATTTCATCTTGTGAGCCGATTGATGAGTCCCACAGGCGCCTTCGTGTACCTCGTGTAGGAGCTGATTGGCCTCAGTTGGTCCCAGACATTTGAGCAGTAACCCTTCCAGAGTCCTGTAGAACATGTCGTCCCCGATAAGCACCTACTTCATGGCCTTGTACCTTATCCGTTTAGGTGCCCCCCGAGCCGAATCTTTCAAATAATTGAAGATATCGGCTCTCCAGTCGTCCGCCTCCAGGAACTGTACTTGAACATCAGTTCCCTCTGCTACGTCCTTGTAGCCTGAAGCCATTTGTGCGAGATCATTCGCCTCTGTATTCTGCGATCGCAGGATCCAGTTAAAGTTTATGTACCGGAACTGTGCCATGAGCTCACGGCATTGCAACCATAATGGGAAGAGCGACTCGCTCTCACACTTGTATTCCTCCGTGAGTTGGGAAATCACCAATTTGGAGTCTCCAAAAATTTCCACTGCCTCTGCTCCAGCTTCGATGAGCAACTCCATTCCCTTGCGTATCGCCTCATATTCGGCGACGTTGTTGGTGCGAGGGGTAGCTAGCCAGATGGAGAAGGAATATGTTGCCCCCCGGGGCGACACGAGTAGAATGCCAATGCCGCAACCATCATCACAAAACGATCCATCGAAAAACATAGCCCACGCTCGTATAGACAGCGCTGCTATATCAGTGTTGATCCTTTCAGCAATAAGGTCGGCCAATGCCTGACCCTTAACCGCTTTCGCGGGTTGATACCGGATATCAAATTCCGATAATGCAAACATCCATTTGCCGAGTCGGCCTTTCAACATAGGAGCCGACAGCATGTGCTTTATGACATCTGATTTGCATATAATGATAATCTCTGCTGAGAGCAATATGTGGCGCAGCTTGGTGCAGGTGAAAAACAGGCAGAGGCACAACTTATCGATCTCAGGATACCTTGTCTCTGCATCCAGCATCCTTCTGCTGATGTAAAACACAACTCGCTCCAGACCATCATAAACCTGCACCACCACCGAGGCGATGGACGTGTCAGCTACTGACAAGTAAATGTAGAACGGCCTATCCGGCTATGGTGGAACCAATACTGGCGGCTTCGTTAGATATTCTTTGATCTCGTAGAAGGCTCGTTGTTGTTCTGTCCCCCAGCGGAACTCTTCATCAGATTTAATTTTCACCAGTCCCATGAACGGCTCTATTCTTCCTGACAGATTGGAGATGAATCTTCTGACGAAGTTGATCTTGCCAATGAGAGACTGCAGTTCTTTCTTCGTGGTAGGTGGCTTCATTGTTCGCACTGCCTCCTGACTTTTCAGGCCGATCTCAATTCCGCGTTCATGGACCAAGAAACCCAAGAACTGACCGGCCGTCACCCCGAAGGCACACTTCTTTGGATTCATTCGTAGCCCGAATTTTCTTGTTCGGTCTAGGACGCGTTGCAGATCGTCCAAGTGTCCTTGTACTGAAGCAGACTTGACCACCACGTCATCGATATAAATTTCCACCAGCTTGCCGATCAGATCATGAAAAATGTAATTCATAGCTCTTTGGTATGTGGCGCCGGCATTCTTCAGTCCAAACGTCATGACTACATATTCAAACAACCCCACCGAACCTGGGACTCTGAATGCAGTCTTGTGTATATCTTCCGGAGCCATAAAAATTTGGTTGTAACCGGCATTGCCATCCATGAAGCTCAAAACCTTATGACCAGCAGCTGCGTTGATTAATGTCTCTGCTACCAGCATCGGATACTCATCCTTCGGAGTAGCTCTATTGAGATCCCGAAAATCTATGGCAACACGCCAGCAGCCATCCTTTTTCTCTACAGGTACGATACTAGAAATCCACTCAGCATACCTGCATGGCCTGATTAACTTGGCTGTCAACATTTTCTCGATCTCCTTCTTGACTTCTTTCAAAATTTCGGCCTTCATCTGTCGTGCTCGCTGCTGGAATGGCCGAAACCCTTTTTTAAGCGGGAGTCGATGCTCAATGATGCTCCTGTCTAACCCGGGCATCTCTGTATAGTCCCAGGCAAAGCAATCTGGATACTCTTTCAACAAAGCTATCATCGGACCCCGCAGATTCGGATCTAACTTCTTGCTGATAAATGTTGGTCGTGGCTTATCCCCTGGACCGATGTCAATCTCCTCTAGCTCATCAGCGGAGGTAAACCCATACCCTAGCTTTCCGTCACCTGCTAAATCGATGCTAAACACGGGGCAAACAGTTGGTGAGGATAACAAAGGTAATTTGGGCCGATTGCCGAAATCGGCCCCCTTTTTGCTTGCATTAGTCAAGGAAGGTTTACAACTTATCTGTGCTCTACAATGGCAGGGAACCTCCCTACTACGACTGATGACCTGTTTGTCGTAAGATTGCTGCTTTTTATTTTTTGTGGCCGATCGCAGGGATCGGCCATACCACGTACTATCGTGGACTTTGCTACTCTGTCAGGCGAGTGGATAAGACCAGCCTCACCCCGTTTTTTGTAGCTTCAATGCGCTCACAGCCGTCTAGACTGACTCCAGAGATCGGCTCTTGGTCTCCTGCCTCCCAGATGTTCATGCCCGCTATGGAGATCTCGATCGAATCATCTGCATGAATGACCTCCACTTCATCTCCATCCCACTGTATCAGGCACTGGTGCATCGTGGATGGAATGCAGCAGTTGGCGTGAATCCAATCCCTCCCCAGCAAGACAGCGTAGGTGCTTTTGCTGTCAACGATGAAGAATGACGTAGGGATGGTTTTTCTGCCCACGGTCAGGTCCACATTCAGAACGCCTTGCGTCTCTGAAGTTTGGTCGTTGAAGTCGCTTAACGTTACGTTGGTTTTGATCAAATCTGCAGTGGAGCGTCCCAAACGCCGTAGCATGGAGTATGGAATTATATTGACCGCCGCTCCGGTGTCAACCAACATCTTGCGGACAGGCTGCCCATTGATGTAACCTCGCAGGTACAGAGCTTTCAGATGTTTGTAGCCCTTCTCTTGTGGCTTTTCAAAGATAACCGGCCGTGGGCCGCAGTCAAACTGTGCCACTGGTAGTTCTTTGGTTCTTGGAGCGCAAAACTCTGACGGAAGTGTGAACACCATGTTTGTGCAAGCCGATGTCTTCGCATCGGCTTTTACTGGTTTAGGGCGCCACTCTTTCCTTTTCGGACGAGCCTCCGTTTCCAAGGTTTGCCGAACTTTCACGGCCAGATCGGGCCGTGCTTTCCTTAAAGCGTGGAGGTACTGTGCTTCGGCTTCCTCCAGGCTACGCAGTCGCTGAACTCTACGCTTTTGGGTGTGTCTGAGTCCATCGGGACACCACCTTGGCCGGTGATATCTGTCTTCTTCTTTTCCACCCATTGGCTCCTCGAGGTCTTTTGCTCGAGGAGGGAGAGGCCCTAGGCGCTTGAACACTGAGACTGGACCTGTGTCATCCTTCTGCTGTCCACATTCTGGGCAGTTGTCGATTGTAGGCAATCGGCTCATTCCGGCATCCCAGCAATACTTGAAGAAGGGACAATCCCAATGTTTGTCCATGCCTTCCTTTTCCTTTGACTTTTCGCTAGCGAGGTGCTCATATCCTTCATCATATCTATCGTGCCGGCGACGTCGGTCATACTGACGCTCATACTTGTTAAGGAGATGTGTGGAGTGTGGCTTCTGATATCGCACGCTTCTCACTTGCTCCTCGGTTAAATACCGCCTGTCATCATAACGGGGCCGGTCACGTGGACCGGCCTCCTCTCTTTCTTTGCCCCGAGAGCGACCGTCTTCCTCCTTATATGTGCCATGGTGGTACACAGGTCCTGCCATATTAACATCGAATGAGAAATCCAACTGACGCCTCGTGGAGTGGCTGTGTTCTACCATGTTGACGCCGGGAAATGGGTTTGTGTCTACTTTCATGGCGAATTGCCCAAGGATCAGACGGCCCTGTTCTATCGCCGTTTGGATCTGGCGACGTAGCTCTTTGCAGTCATTGGTGGTGTGGGTGAATGAGTGATGCCACTTGCAGTATGGTCTCCCGTTCATCTCTTGAGCCGTAGGGATTTTGTGGCCTTCGGGTAACTTCAGCTGCTTTTCTTTCAGCAGTAAATCGAATATCTGCTCAGCTTTGCTCACATCGAAGTCGAACCCTTTTGCAGGCCCTTGCTGCTTCACCCATTTGCAGGACACAGGATCTGCCCCCCGAGCCCATTCAGCCACGGCCACCTCCTGGTCTTGTGTAGGATCCTCTTCTTCTGTATCGACCAGGCCTATCGGACGTTTGAACTTGTCTTGGTACAACTCAGGGTGGCGCTGTTCATACATTGTCAGTTTCTGGGCCATGTGCGCCAATGAATTGTACTCTACTTGGAAAGCCAGATCCTTGATAGGTGCTGAGAGACCCAACACTGCCAGCTCGACCGCTTCTTTCTCAGTTAAACGAGCCGAATAACATCGGTTCTTGACAGTCCTGAAACGTTGAATGTACTCAGCTACCGTTTCTCCCCGCTTTTGCCGCACCTGCGCCAGATCTGCAATGCCAGCCTCGGTAGCTTCTGAATGATACTGAATGTGGAACTGTTCTTCCAGTTGCTTCCAGGTCTGGATCGAATCCGGTGGCAACGAGGTGTACCACCCAAAAGCTGGTCCTGTCAGAGATTGCGCAAAGAACCTTACGCGTAACTGATCCGATGCTGAAATCATGCCTAACTGTGCCAGGTATCGGCTCACGTGCTCGATCGAGCTCGACCCTTCTGATCCGCTAAACCTTGAGAACTCAGGGAGCCGATACTTAGGTGGCAGTGGAATTAGATCAAACTCGTTGGGGTACGGCTTAGAATAGCCGATTGTCCTTCTCTTCGGCACGAAGCCGAACTGGTCTCTCAAGATGGTACGGATTTGCTCCACCGTTTGAGCTCCAGGGGCTAAATTCTCAGAACTCGCTCCGGTGGCGTACTTGGCTAGCCATGCCTGTTTATCAGCGTCCATCCCAGACATCCCTGCTCCGGAAATACCTGCCCCCGAAGCCCCTGCTCCAGAAACTCCTGTCCCAGCAATCCCTGCAGTTGCCACCTGGTTTGTGCGCGTCAGGTTATTGCAGTCCGGCACGTAGGTGCACACATATCCATGTGGGATCTCTTTAGGTGGTTCAAACAGGAATTGGCAATCGCCAGGGTCACCTCCAACCTTGTAGACGACGTACGCCGGTGCCCCTGGCGGCTCCGGAGCTGCAAGCGTGAATGGCAGTTGTGGCCTAGTCTGGAGCGGTCTTTCTCCCTGGTGAGTCCCTAGAGTAGGCCCCGATGGAGAGTACTGATGTTTCATGATCTCCTGAACTACGCGAACCGCGACGCGCTCGAAAGCGTTCACTAGGCTCTCAGAATGGCGATGAAGAGAATGAGCCACCATGTAATTGACTTCCTGTCGCAGAGCTCTGGTGTGCTCCTCTGAAGGAACAGACAGATCCACCTCGTCAAGAGCACCTTCAGGGGAGAACCCTTTCCACCTGCTGCCATGCTTACGGGTCCCACCAGGCGTGCCAGAATGTGTTGCCTGCCAAAACCCACCGACGAGCAGCGACGGGCAACACGGAGAGCCGGGAGGCTCCCAGAACTGCTGGTGGGCCCTGGTCCCTCGGGCAACGGCCCGCAAAACTCCGGCACACGTCCTGGCTGGTGCAATGGCGTGCCACCTGACCTATACCTGGTCAGGAAGGTGATGGATTGCTTCGATTGGTTTCCTGCATGGCAAACAAACATACGTAAAATTCGAGCCGCGACCGGCTCCCAGGTTTCCCTGTGAATCGGCTCCTGGAGCCGATTATCCCATGGTTCTGTATTAGATCTACGATAGCATGGGATTTTGCTTCATCAATATAAGTTAACTCGATCTACGACAGTTTAACGTTTTCACCACATAATTGGAACATCCTACACGTAATTGAGCCTGGTAGACATGAAAGATGATAGAAAAGTAACCCTAGAGAAGGCCTAACAACCGACGTAAAGTCGATTCCCGGAACAAATCCTCACGAATTAGCAAACCATATCCTTACATACTACTGGATCGTTCAACCCGTTTGTAAGGCCTGATTATGTGGATATCAAACTAAACCTTGGAAAACAAGGCATAACCATAACAGATCAAATCGACTGAATAAAGATCAAGCAAGACGCTACCCTTACACCCGGGAAAAGGTGCAAAGGCAGCGAGATAACTAGAGGTAGCATAACTAAGCAATCATAGCAAAAAGTACCGATGCTAACCTAAACAAATCTATGATGATAGTATTACTCGCCATCAACAAGGCTTCAGTACGAGTAACACCAAATAACGCATAAGCAGATACTGCCTAGATCGCAAGATGCGATCTAGGCAGCATGACACTTACCCGAAAGAAACCCTAGAAACAAGGGGTGGCGATGCGCCGAGATTGTGTTTGTTGTGAACGTGATCGTCCTCCTTTTCTCAATAACCTTAGGTACATATTTATAGTCCAGAGACTTTCTATCTTTGGAATAACCCTAACAACTCTATCTCTTACTTAAACCGAAACGGAACCTACTACAATATAAGATACACGGGCAATTTAGCCCAAATCCACGCACAAGGCCGATTCAACAACACGTTGCATATATGTATCTTCTAAGCCCATCTTGATTACGGCCCATCTCCTCCTTTGGCCAAAATATGGCGATAACACCCTTACGCCTCTTCTGGAGCCAAACTACAAGCCTTATATTGTGCTCCGACATGCGGTGGCTCTTGTCCCACTAGCCTAGACATGAAGCCCACACTTTACTGTCCAGGACACATCCCATCAGGAGATGGTCGATGGTCTCTCCACATTGTCTGCAGAGCGGGCATTGCCGCTGGGTGCTGTAATCCGTGCCTGCTAAGCTTGTCCGCTGTCCCCATCTGTTCCTTACTGCAAGCCACAACGCTAGGTGTAGATACATAATACTTCTTCGGTTCAAAATATGATATGTTTAGCTTTTTTCTGAAACACATGTATATATACTTTAAGATTTACTCATTTTCTCTTAAACCTACACACTAAAAAATATTTTAGATACACTGGTTTAAAAAGAGACTAAACTATCTTACTGTATAATTTTAGAACAGAAGGGTAAGTTAATTTGAAACGGAGGAAGCGGTACTATCGTCCATGCGGCGCCGTTGCTCGCCTACCAACCTCATGCTGATCCGTACATGATCACACACGTACGCCCGGCTGCTCTCTGTGGAGCTTGGACCATAGAGTCTCCATCGTGGAAGGAGATGTACCAATAAACAAACAATATATCCAGCCAACGAGCACAATAATTCTGATACGTCATGACTTGCGTTACTCATAACAAAATGGTGTTTCTCACTGCCATAGTGTGTCGTAGCCATCGTGCCTATAAATACAAGCGCCCATACCAAAACCAGTTCATATCGACTCCCAGCAAACCAAGCCACGAAACGAAGCAAGTGCCACAAGAGAAGTCAATCCTTGTTGCGATCGATCGATCTTCATCTCGGCTCGCTCGGAACACACAAGCGGAATCTAGCATCTCATCTGCAGAAGAAATGGGTTCGATGGGAGCGGCGGCGGCGGCGGAGAAGCCACACGCGGTGTGCCTGCCGTACCCGGCGCAGGGGCACATCACCCCGATGCTCAACGTGGCCAAGCTCCTCCACGCCCGGGGCTTCCACGTCACCTTCGTCAACACCGAGTACAACCACGCCCGCCTCGTCCGCTCCCGCGGCCCCGATGCCGTGGCCGGCGTCCCGGGCTTCCGCTACGCCACCATACCCGATGGCCTGCCGCCGTCCGACGACGACGATGTCACGCAGGACATCCCGTTGCTCTGCAAGTCCACCACTGAGACCTGCCTTGGCCCCTTCCGCCGCGTCCTGGTGGAGCTCAACGCCGACACGGCACACCCGCCTGTCACCTGCGTCGTATCCGACGTCGTCATGGGGTTCTCCATGGAGGCCGCCAAGGAGCTCGGCCTCACCTACGTGCAGCTCTGGACCGCCAGCGCCATCAGCTACCTCGGCTACCGCCACTACCGCCTCCTCATGAAACGCGGCCTTGCCCCACTCAAAGGTACGTACTACGTACACACGGTTTTTCCTCTTCCTCCCGCTGAAGCTCTTATCTGAATACTTTTGTTTTTACACGTATACCTGCAGACGCCCAGCAGCTGACGAACGGATACCTTGACACGCCGGTGGACGACGTGCCGGGGCTGAGAAACATGCGGCTCAGGGACTTCCCGACCTTCATCCGCACCACGGACCCGGACGAATACCTGGTGCACTACGTCCTGCGAGAAACGGAGCGCACGGCGGGCGCGTCGGCGGTGATCCTCAACAGCCTCGACGAGCTGGAGGGCGAGGCGGTGGAGGCCATGGAGGCGCTGGGCCTGCCCAAGGTGTACACGCTCGGCCCTCTCCCGCTCCTGGCGCACGAGGAGCCGCCCACCGCGCGCTCCGCCATCAACCTCAGCCTGTGGAAGGAGCAGGACGAGTGCCTCGAGTGGCTCCACGGCAGGGAGCCTGGCTCCGTCGTGTACGTTAACTTCGGCAGCATCACCGTCATGACCAGCGCGCAGATGGTGGAGTTCGCGTGGGGGCTGGCGCAGAGCGGGAGGCAGTTCCTGTGGATCGTGCGCCGGGATCTTGTCAAGGGCGACGCGGCGGTGCTGCCCGAGGAGTTCCTGGCCGAGACGGCGGGGCGCGGGCTCATGGCGACCTGGTGCCCACAGCAGGAGGTGCTGGACCACCCCGCCGTGGGGGCCTTCCTCACGCACAGCGGGTGGAACTCGACCATGGAGAGCATGTGCGGCGGCGTGCCGGTGATCAGCTGGCCCTTCTTCGCCGACCAGCAGACCAACTGCAGGTACCAGTGCGAGCAGTGGGGCGTCGGCATGGAGATCGACAGCAACGTCCGTCGCAACGCCGTTGCAGGGCTCATCACGGAGATCATGGAAGGGGAGAAGGGGAAGGGGATGAGGAAGAGGGCGCTCGAGTGGAAGGAGTGCGCGCTCAAGGCGGCCCTGCCCGGCGGCTCGTCCCACCGCAACTTCGACGAGCTGGTCCGTGACGTGCTCCTGCCCAAGAACTAGAAGATCTCTCTCCATTGACATTGTGATTATAGAACAGTATCTTGTTTGTATGTATTGTTTCATAGTGAGGCTGGTCGTACCGGTAAGTAATTTGGAACAGTAATATGGGTATATTACTAGTCTTTACTATCTTTATAGTGAAAAATAACATATGTGTGATGTTATGCAAATGCTTATTTATTACAATGTAGACTCATTTTGTCTTGAAATGTGTGATGTTATGGTAATATAGCTAGTTACCACAAGCCTCTCTCTTATTATTTAATTGCATGCCATGTCAGCTAAATGTTTAGTTAACAATACATGTAGGAGTATATTATTACTCAATTTACTCCCACTATAAATACTATAAATAGCCCGACGGGCTCTCACTGCTGAGTGTGGTTGTGTAGAACAATAAAGAACTCGTTTTGCTTGCTCAATGTAGGGCTGCGCGTGGTGTCAAGCTAAACTCTGCATATGAAGAACACTCTGAATTTTTTGTTTAGTTTCCTTGTAAATAATCAGGCCTGTCACGTACGAGTTGTGTACGGATGGGCCACGTAGTGTAAGCTTAATTCTAGCTGTTAGGATTAGCTAGTAGTGCACGTTGATCAACTCGTGGGATGGCGCGAGTCTCACGGTCATCGTGCGCTTAGTCAGGGCGTGCGTGAGAGGAGTTGGGATGGCAGCTCCACCAATCTCTCCATGATCCTGTTTTCCCGTTGATTCAGTTGTAAACTAGGAATAAAAGGAACACACCAGAAAAACTCCAAGGTGGTTGCACGCAACACAAAAATCCTGTGTCTTGTGTTTACCTGTTCTTGAGTTCAGTTTCAGAAAACGTGAGTGAGAGATCAGTGTTTGCAACGTCATTTGGTATCAGAGCGAGAGTTCTGAGATCATGGTCGGAACCCCACCACCGGCAAAGGGCGGAGGAGCCGCAGCGACGATGAAGGGCGCAGGAGCCGCTGCAGCGGTGAAGGCGACAACTGCGTCGTCGGCTCGCACACCGAGCAGGTCAGTGACCCCGGTGGGCGATGGCTCACAGCGTCGTGGCGAAGCCGGAGTCATGGTGGAGACGAGATCGTCGTTAGGGAGGTCGTGTGCGAGGGCGGCAGTGGCAGCGTCACCTACCCCACTCTCACCAAGACAAACTACCCGGAGTGGGCGATCCTCATGCGGATCGCACTCCAAAGCGCGGGCATCTTGGAGGCTGTGGATCCAGGCGATGCCACGGAGCGGCAGGAGCATCAAGCTCTCGGCGCGATCCTTCGCTCCGTCCCGCTAGAGATGGTCCCATCGCTCGCCACCAAGGACGACGCCAAGGTCGCCTAGGACATTCTCAAGTCCATGCGCGTCGGCGACAACCGCGTGTGCGAGGCACGCCGACAGAAGATCCGCAAGGACTTTGAGGCGATGGCGTTCAAGGCCGGAGAGCACGTTGAGGACTTCGCGATGCGCATGTTGAGCCTGGTCAGCGAGATGCAGTCACTCGGCGACAACACCACCGAGCTCTACGCCGTCCAGAAGACCCTACGCGTCGTGGCGTGCTCCAACGAGACCCTCCTTGATCTTAGCGACATGTCAATCGAGGAGCTGAGTGGACGCCTCGCGGCGTCCGAGAACCGAGGCACGCAGGAGCAGGAGTCCGGTGGGCGTTTGCTTCTCACGGAGGAGTGGGCAGCCCGTCAACAGCAGCGCGGGCACGGAACATCCTTCGTCTCCAGGGGCAACCCCAAGCAGAAGCCTTAGAGCGGTGGTGGCGAGAAGGAAAAGGGCAGTGCCAATGCGGCCAACGTGCCTGGCAGTGGTTGTAACGCGGCGCCAAGGAACGTCGGCAACTGTCGCTACTACGGCAAGTCAGGGCACTGGGCAGTCGAGTGCCGCAAGAACCAGCGCGATCGCGAGCGCAAAGGTGGAAAGGGCGAGGTCGTGAACGTTGCAGAGGAGCAGGCCGAGGCGCCGGCGCTGCTACTGGCATCGATCGACATCGTCAGCGACGTGTCAGACTCCACCTCTCTGCAGCTCACCACGGCCGCGGCAGACAAAGCCGCTAGGGAGGCTGTGTTCCTCAATGAGGAGAGGGTGCCTGTCCCTGCGGCCACCGGCGTCTGGTACCTCGATACCGGCGCGAGCAGTCACATGACTGGCGGACGGGACGCGTTCGTCACGCTGGACGAGATGGTGAATGGCTCCGTGCGCTTCAGTGACGGATCCATGGTGCAGATTGGCGGAAAGGGGAATGTGTTGTTCCGTTGCTCTGACGGAAACCAGCGCATTCTCGCTGGCGTGTTCTACATTCCCAAGCTCCGCACCAATATCATATCCATCAGCCAGCTCGACGAAAACGGGTGCAAGTCAGTGGTCGAGGACGGATTCATGCGTATCTACGATCAGCAGCGACGACTCCTCGTTAAGGTGAAGCGCTCAACCAACAAACTGTATCTTCTGAATTTGCACCTCGCCGCACCTATCTGTCTGGTGGCCAAGGTGAGCGATCCAGCCTAGCTGTGGCATGCTCGGCTAGGCCACCTCCACTTCTGCGGTGACCCAGCATACCACTGCATGATGTAGTACACTATAGTCGTTGACATAACACCAATGAAACACCGTTCACTAGTATTACATCCTTCAGAGTGGTACAACAGAAACACAGTAGGTCCAAGACATGACTATAGGTTACAACTCAACTCTTTACACAAGATCCAGAGAACACTCTAGGTTAAAGAGAGAGAAAGAAACTTCTTACAAAGAAGAATCATAAATAAACAACTCAAAAACTATCGTACTAATAAGACTAGTATCTGAACGATTGGGTTGGCATTGCTTCTATTGCAATATACTACAGAAATAGGTTCTATGGCTAGAGATTATATTCCTATCTAATCAGTAACTTCGTCTTCACGTAAGTTGATGTATATGTTGACTTTCTTGACTTCATTGAAGGGCTTTAGCTTTTGATGATGATTCCTGGAGCATAACTTGATGTAGGCGTCGTCTGTACTGGCTTTAGAACCTAGCAAGGGTTAAGAAGATACGTTGAGTACGAGTGTACTCAGCAAGCTCACTAGAAAAGGAGTGTTTGAAGCACTATATCTACAGCCACAGACCATAGGTCGTAGGCAATGCAAGTTTTCGTAAACATTTCTTCAAAGGTTGCTTTTATTCTAAAAAACTATGTCCATCAGCCTTCACGGGTTTACCAGAACTTTCATGGAGTTCCTTTCCCACAGCGTTCGCAGCTCCTCTCCGAAACAGGGAGTAACAAGTTACAGTTCTTACATTCTGCAGAGGTGCGTCACTTTACCCATGAGAGACCTTAGGTTTTGTTGCACGGCCGGGAGTATGCCCCCTTTCAAACTTCCTTGGTTTGAGGCTCAACCTAAGATCCAAGCCAATCACTGCCTTCTCCATGACCCCACATGTCTCCTTGGTGTACACCATGCCCACCTTTTGAATTACGGCAATGGTTTGTACAGACCGTTCAGATTCCGGAACTATCGTGGGACGTTGAGGGCTCCCACCCATATGCTGCATATCCTCTACGAATTACCATATAATATGCACGCTACGAGTGATAACAGCCACGACCCGCACATCCAGCTCCATGCGAGAGGGAAAAGATACAACTTACTTCTTCGTCCCATTCCAAATCTCATGGTCAACGCGTAATATACGGCGCAAGAATCACTGGCGACATTGGTTGTTAAGTCCTAGATAATATGTTCCTTTACCACCGGAACTCTTATAATAGGTTATTACCTCATGGTAAATAACCTATAATCACATTATTATGAAAATAGTGTTTTCTGACCTTTTTCATATGCAGGTGATGACAACACTGGATTTGTAAAATACTTTACAGAAAATAATCAAAGGACATGAGCAAGTGTGAACTTGCCTTTTGTGATTGCGAGATTATGCACTCACGGTCTTCAAAGCAATATAAAAGATCCAATATCTGAAATCAGCATCATTGGTCCGGTAAGGACTAATGTTTAAAGAAGCAAGATGCTATTATGCATAGGTAATGTAATGCAATTTCGTAAACTCGAATCCCGAGGTAACGTTGTTCTAGGGTTTGGATACTGGAAAGGTTTTCCTTGGAATGTGTTGCCCTTTTAGATTAAGTTTCACACATGTGCTTCTTATTAAGGCTTGTGAATGTGTGTGAAACAACATGTAAACATAATGGCATACAACAATAAGATATACTAATGAGATGTGCTACTCAAGGACCGCTTATATGTGAATTATCTTATCTTCAAGTTTTACCTTGCAAGTAATGACATTTATAATGAACTGAAGTGTTAATAGTCCTAGGTATATAAGTAAAGCTTAATGTAATGTGATTATTATTAATTGTCATTTTATGTTTGAAGTGGCAAAAAGAATAACATTTGAAGAAAATCTTATTCAACTAAGCAGAAGCATTTAAGCTTTTAAGTTAACCTTAGGAGGTGTTCTTTCTAGCTATAGTTTTTAAGTAAGAAAGAATTAATCCATTTGAATAATGACAGCATTAGTATTTGAGACTTATCTATCTTGGTTTTTAACTTGATTGGTTTGGTATTAAGATACTTTATAACTTAATTATAGCAGACCAAAGTTAACTATAAAACATATAATAAAGTCTTTAGTATTATATTTAAAGTTTGGTAGACTAAAGTTAACTTTAAAACATAGATGGAATTTAGGTGTAATGCTTGTTATACTTATGTCTTGTTCACCTTATAATGTTTCTTTAAGGTACTTAAGAATGGCATTATTTTTAGTTGTTAATGGTTTCTTTACATTATAAATGTATAAAGGGATTTATCTCCCTATAAGGGTGTGGTTAAGGTTTCTGTATAAGTAAACAATATTATTTACTACTTATGAACTCACTGTTTTCATTTGTTTATAAACTTGTGGTTAAAGTAAGGTAAAGGAATGGTTTTCATCTTATTACAATTATTCTTGGAGATTTTAGATTGGATAAGGATCCTTTTATAGTTGAAGGATAATTCAATAAAATTTCATTTAAAATGTGTTGAACCATTTTGACTTCATATTATCAATATTGAAGACCAATACTATTTATTAGACTCAATTGGTTAATTTTAGAATATTAGAAATTTTTATTTACTCTTATATGAATTATTAACTAAAGAAATAGGTTTAACTTCAAGTTATTAAAGTGTTTAACTTTTTATTTAACTCAAAAGTGGAATATTATATTTTTAACATATAGGTATTATTTTTGTGATCATTTTGGTATATTACACTTATTTTTGTGATTTAAAAATATAAGATATGATTTTTTATAATACTTATTATTTTATAAGAACTTAATAAATAACAAATATTTAATTAAGTGGAATAATAATGCATGATTATAGTTTTAAATTATAATTCTTATTTTTCTAAGATTTTTGGTATTTTATTTATATTTTTAATATTTACTAATATTAAAATATGATTTATCAAAGTTTTATTACTTATAAACTTTTATTAAATTTATTTATTTAAATAATCATCATAATAACATTTGATAATAGTTTTAAGCTATAGATTTTATTTTTCTGAAAATTTTCAAATATTAAACATATTTTTCTGAATTATAAAATAAAAGTTATTAATTAGACAAGATTTAATCATTTTATTTATATTGGAATTAATATTGTTTTATTTAATTCCTAAACAGAAAAGACATTGTGCACCTAAGCTAAATCTACCCACGGTCACTGACGAGTGGGCCAGTGACCATGTCATATTCCACGCGAGCAGTGGACTAAGTCCAACACACTGACGTGGCTGGGGATGATGCGGTGATGATGTCAGAGTGACGTCATCCAAGGATGAACCTCCTAGATCTATTGTCAATCGATGGATTTCATTCACGCGCACGGCTGCGGTTGTGTGTATCAGAAAGAGGGCATCGCCAGGAACCCTACGGTGGCGGCACCACCATTTTTTGGCCGAATGGAGACGGGGGTAACCGATGCTCGGCGCGGGCTCAGTAGATGAAAAGATGAAGGTAGAGGGGAGGTCCCTAAGGATCAGGAGCTCACCATGAAGCGGGCAGAGGGGTCGTCGAGGAGCTAGGTGGCCAGAATCGATGGCGAGCGCGACAGCCGGAGGAGGGGAACGAGGATCCGATTGTGGCATGGAGTCCTTGATTGCTTGCACGCTTCGGGGCAGTCGACGGAGACGAACGAGGCGGAGCACCCAGACACCACGAGGAGGTTCAGGACGGACGGGAACACCGGAGCATCTGGAGCTCGGTTTCGGTGTCGAATAGGGAAACGAAGGAGGAAGAGGATAAGGAGAAGCTAGGGTTGTCAAGGGGTGGCACGACGCACTTAAGGGCTCTAGGGGGCGGCGGCGTGCATCTCCACGCCGGCGAGGGACGCGGTGCCGCGAGCGAGCTGCTTCCGGCGTGGCCGGAGGTGGCCGACGGGGATAGATTGGATGAAAAGGTATCTTGGGCCTGGGCCTTGGTGGGTTGCAGCGAAGTGAGCGGAAGAAGGAAGGGTTGCTGCTGGGCAGTAGATAGGTAGCAGAGAAAATGGGCTGAGGCCTGGTTTCGTTTTTCTTTTTAATTTCACATTTTTATTTCTGTTTTCTTTCCTAGATTTGTATTTATTCATTTGTTTTAACTTTCTAGGAATTCTTATTTAGAAAATTGTAAGTTTATGGAAATATACTTAAGATTCTAGTATTAATAATAATTTTTTTATAATAATATATTTTATTGATTTACCTTTTTATATACTTTCATATTCATAATTATATGAAGGTTATCATATCAAATATAATAAGTAGAAATTAGGGTCTTAGGTTTTAGGATTTGTTTAGGATCTTATAAAATTGATGTTTTGATTCTTATTGATTTATAATATTCAAGAAACTTTTATATATCTTAATCCTTCATTATTATTTGATACATAAAGTTTTGAGGACTTAATAGGGTTAATATTATTCTCATAATTTAGGAAATAGCAATGTAAATATTTTATTATTACTAACATAAGGGTTAGAGGTTTGAGATTATAAATGTCTACCATAAATTTATGGGAGTTTTAATATTTTTATATCCTTTTATAAATGTGAATAAGGGTGAATGGCTAAACATATTGTCTTTATGTTTATGATCTTTTTTAATATCACCCTTTAAATTAAAATAGTGGGATTGTTTTCTAGGCTAACTTATGAGACATAATTGATAAAGATAGTTCTTAAGCATATGTGATCATGATAGTTGAGAATGACCAAGATATGCTGAAGTGACTAGATGTAGGAAATTATTCCTATCAACCATTGTGGAAACAAGATGATTGATCCAACAGATGGGATGGATGTTAAGCTTGATTATAGATTTATGGTTTAATGTGTACCCAGAATTCCTATCTTCCATAATTCACAATCCTGGACTTCTAATTAAGGAATTCCTTTCCAAGATATACTATTTCTTCTTATCCATCATCATGTGTTAACAGGATAAGTTTTACTCTACAGAATCTTCTTATCCACCTTTTATTCTTCTCATTCCATTTATAAATCCAATGAGCTTGTCATTTAAGCTTTTTATAATCATTTCACATCTTTACTAGGCTATACCAATTACTCTACTACTGATAACCTCCAATCCAACAAGTGGTTACATCTAACTCTATTCATATCCTTTCTAAATCATTCATCACTAATACTACTCCAGTAGAGACATATATCAAGTTCTACTCTCCTCAAGTGATTAGTATTTCCCAAGAGGAAAATACTACTTCTACATTCCAAGGTTGCCCTAGCATCATCTTAATCATACTATCTTCTCTCTACTTAACTCTAATAACAAAATACCCCAACCTCACATTATATTAATGTGACTTGTAATGACTAATCTAGACTAACATATCTATATTAGGGGTTAATCATGTTCTATCCACCAATGTCACTTATACATGATATAAGCATTCAATCTTGGTGAATAAGGCATGATCACTATAATATTTTGATCCTTTATGGTTTAGGTTTCCAGTTGGCTAATCAAGGCTTCATCAATCATTATAGTTGTATTATAATCATCTTCTGTTTAGCTCTATTGGATTATGAGATATGATTCATTGACTATACCTACTTGACCCAATAGGACTACTCCTATTAACTATCTTAATTATTCATCCTTGTAAGCTTTACCTCAGATACTCTTCTATTATTCCAAGAGTGAGTTAACTCCATCAGCTATCACATTGATCTTATTCTCTTCCAACACTCCCATCCTATAGATGATACCTAAAACTAGCATTACTATTTACTTCTTCTTACTTATCTAAAGGTCTGAATAAAATGCTATGATAAGGACAAGAGTTGATAGGTCAAGAATTGGTGAATCAATAGTTGATTACTCAACATTGATGAACAACAGATATTAAGATAGGGTTCATTAGAGATGATAAAGATTGATATGAAAAGAAAGATACATGTTGAATGATCTTAACTTGGTTTTTCTCCTACTCCAAATAACTAAAGAGTTAGGGTTAGGTATTACCATGATACTCATGGTATAAGTAAATTATATTTTGATTTAGTGGTTCCATTCCTATTACTTAAGTTATGTTTATAACTTGGTATTCATGAGTGTGTAATGAATACTAGGATATGATCACCTAAGGATCAAATATATAAGTAATGAATTAGGGTTTAACTTTTATTACATTTGATCTACCCTTAGATCAAATCTCCCTTGCCCAAAATAAGGTTTTAGCAAAGATCATATTGAAACTTATCGCAGTCAACTTGATGATCTACTTCAATTCCATAAAGTTAAGAGAAGCTTTAATCACTTTGACAAGTTTTTATTTAAAAGTGCGAAAATTATTCAGATTTTCTATGCATGACTGCAATGCACACATCTGTGTTCAGCTTATTTCTAAGCTCTAATGCTGGGATGTTACAACTTCCAAGCGGTGAACATGATGTCCAGGCAAGGGATGGTGCGAGGGATGCCAAAGGTCAGCCACATCGATGAGATCTGCGACGGCTGCACGATCAGCAAACAGCACAGGTTGTCAATCCCGCAGGCCACAAAGCATCATTCAGGGCACCCACTCGATCTCGTTCATACGGATCTGTGTGGGCCTATCAAGCCAAAAACCGGCGGTGGAAATCAGTATTTTTTGCTGGTTGTCGACGATCACAGTCGATACATGTGGCTGGAGGTGTTGAAGACGAAGGATGAAGCGTTCGCCCGTTTCAAGAAGGTTCAAGCACTTGCAGAATCCAGAAAGAACTGTAGGCTGCGAGCATTCCGCTCAGACCGCGGCAGTGAGTTCAACTCTAGAGAAATGAAGGAATGGTGCACTGAGCATGGCATTGAGCACTTTACCACCACGCCATACTCGCCGTAGCAAAATGGCGTCAAGGAGCGCCGGAACCAAACAGTGGTCGAGATGGCCAGGTGTATGTTGAAATGCATGAGTATGCCATCCATGTTCTGGGGAGAAGTAGTGAGGTGCGTGGTGTACGTACTGAACAGGGCACCAACGCGAAGCCTGAGCGGCGTCACACCGTATGAAGCCTGGCATCACCGCAAGCCCACCGTCGAGCACCTCCGTACCTTCGGGTGTGTGGCACACATGAAGAAGGTTGGGCCGGGCATCACAAAGCTGGCTGATCGATCTCTGCTGATGGTGTTTGTAGGCTATGAGGAAGGTTCCAAGGCCTATAGAGTATACGACCCTACTGGTGGCAATCTGTATGTCACACGCGATGTCGTGTTCGAGGAACAACAGGTATGGAACTGGATGGAGGAGTAGCACGGTGGAGCATCGACGACGTTCACAGTGGTGTACACCACTATCAACGGCTCCACTGTCTCTAACGATGGAGTTGGGTCATGCAGCAGCACATGCCCGCGCACGCCCTCGCCCATGGGGACAGGGGCACCAGCGGCAACTCCAATCACGGCATCGGCCACCTCATCCACGCCTACCGTGGAGTTCTGCTCGCCTCCGTCATAGGACATCGCCCTGGACGCTGCAGATGATGGTTCTGTCCCTCATCGCTACAGGCGCATCTCCAACCTCTACGGTACCACCGAGCAGGAACGCAATACTCCGCCCTCGCCAGACTTCGGTTCTAACAATGGAGATCCAGACCCTGAGGTGCTCACCCTGGTGGCTGTCGAAGAGCCTGCGAGCGTCGAGGAAGCGCTGTCAGTAACAGCCTGGAAGAAGGCCATGGAGGAAGAGATGAAGTGCATCATCGACAACAATACATGGTCACTGTCGTCCCTCCCTGCTGGCCACCGTGCCATTGGGCTGAAGTGGGTGTTCAAGCTTAAGAAGGACCCAGCTGGCAACGTTGTCAAATACAAGGCGGGGCTCGTCATCAAAGGCTACGCGCAGCGGCAGGGGGTGGACTTCGATGAAGTTTTCACTCCCTTGGCACGCATGGAGACCGTGTGTGTCCTGCTGGCACTCGCCGCGCACGGCGGGTGGCAGGTTCATCACATGGACGTCAAGTCCGCCTTCCTGAATGGGGAGCTCGCCGAGGAGGTGTTTGTCCAGCAGCCGCCAGGATTCGTGAACAAGAGCAATCCTCATGACATGTTGAAGCTGAGGAAGGCCCTTTACGGACTCCGCCAAGCGCCGCATGCATGGTACGCAAAACTTGATTCTTCTCTCACTGATCTTGGCTTCGCTCACAGTCCGTTGGAACACGCTGTGTACCTGCGTGGCGACGACGCCAACTATCTGCTCGTTGGTGTCTACGTGGATGACTTGATCATCACTGGCACCTGCATGAAGGAGATCGAAGCATTCAAGAGACAGATGCACCAGCTCTTCAAAATGAGCGATCTCGGGCTGCTCTCGTACTATCTCGGAATCGAGGTCAAGCAGGAGCATGGCAAAATCACGCTATGTCAGCGGGCTTATGCTGAGAAGATACTCGAGCGCGCCGGCATGAGCGGGTGAAATGCGTGCCAAACGCCGATGGAAGTCCGCCTCAAGCTGCAGAAGGACGGAGGCGCACCAAAGATGGACGCCAAGGAGTACAGGGGTGTGATCGGGTGCTTGCGGTACCTCGTCAACACACGCCCTGATATTGGACTCGCTGATGGCATCAAGAGTCGCTTCATGGAGGCCCCAAGCACTGTGCATTGGGCCACAGTGAAGCAGATCCTCCGTTATGTGCGCGGCACCCTCGTCCACGAGTGCAGATACAAGAAAGGGGGAGGAACACCTGATCTGCTCGGGTACAACGATAGTGATCTTGCTGGAGATATCAATGACAGAAGAAGCACATCTGGAGTTGTCTTCTTCCTCGGTGGAAGCTTGGTTACTTGGACATCGCAGAAGAAGAAAGTGGTAGCCATATCATCCTGTGAAGCAGAGTATGTCGCAGCTGCAGCGGCAACTTGCCAGGGGGTGTGGCTCAGTAGCCTTGTTGCTGACCTGATGGGCAAATCGCCGGAGAAGTTTAGGCTCCTCATCGACAACAAATCCGCGATTGCTCTCAGCAAGAACCCGGTACATCACGACCGAAGCAAGCACATTGACATGAAGTTCCACAAGATCCCTCAGTGCATTGAAGAGAACAAGCTGAATGTAGATCTTGTCAGAACTGATGAACAACTAGCAGACATTTTGACCAAAGCACTGGGAAGGACTCGCTTCGTGGAATTGAGGTCGAAGCTTGGTGTGTTTGAGGTGCAGGTTTAGGGGGGTGAAATGTCGATCTAAACTCTGCACCTGAAAAACACTCTGAATTTCCTGTTTAGTTTCCTTGCAAATAACCAGGCCTGTCACATACGAGTTGTGTACTGATGGGCCATGTAGTGTAGGCTTAATTCTAGATGTTAGGATTAGCCAGTAGTGCACGTTGATCAACTCGTGGGATGGAGCGAGTCTGATGGTCATCGTGCACTTAGTCAAGGTGTGCGTGAGAGGAGTTGGGATGGCAGCTCCACCAATCTCTCCATGATCATGTTTTCCCGTTGATTCAGTTGTAAACTAGGAATAAAAGGAACACACCGGAAAAGCTGCAAGGTGGTTGCACGCAGCACAAAAATCCCGTGTCTTGTGTTTAACTATTCTTGAGTTCAGTTTCAGAAAACGTAAGTGAGAGATCAGTGTTCGCAACGTCACGTGGCAACCTGGCTACTTGGCCCTACATGGCCTGAATTCGTTGGCTTACATTGAAAGTTGGCAAACCATGATTCATTGGGTATTTTCTATTTCTCCCGAAACGTATCTATTAAATCGAAGAAAACCCTAATTTGGATCTGAAATAACTTTACAAGAAATCCGGACACTACCAATCCTTAAACATTTCTGGAAACCACACTGGATCAGTATTGCAGTGCTCGTCAATCATTTTATCCCCTACAATATCGACAAGTCCATAAGCTTTGGCTTCGTTTGCTAACATAAAAACATCCCTTTTCATGTCTTCGGATACTGGAATGTCCCATCATTAGAGCATATCCTTTTAGCAGTGGCAAAACCCCTTTTTAGGGCATGAGAGCCCAAAAAAATACTCTAGTATATGCCATAAATTGTGCATGTTTTCCTTTTCAAAATTGCACCAATCTATTAATAATAAAACAGCAGTACAATGAGATCGAAACATAATAAAAATTATAAATAGGTCACTGGACCATCTAGCGACGACTACAAACATTAGCACGAACCAAGGCGCCCCACCGTTCTCGTCCCTCCATCACTGGAGCCGCTCAAAGCTTGCCGTAGTAGAACTTATTGCAGTAGACAGACGGTAAGTCATCGTGCTAAGGACAATGGACTAACGCACTAGAGTAGCAACCATCGCCAATGATGACATCCGTAGATCGAAAGAGATTGACCTAAAAATAAACTGACAAACAAGAAAACAGACTGAATCGTAGGAGATCCGTCAGATAAACGACTCCACTCGCCCTTCGTTAGCGCTAGATGCACCACCAGAATGAGGATAGAGCGGGTAGTAACTTATTTTGACTTCAGGACATAGCCGTCGCCTCAAAGTCCCGAAGAAAACAGAAAAAATAGACGAAACAAAGAATGGAAAACCTCCCGTCGGCGAGAGGTCATGGCCCGCCACACCTCCAAGGCCCTAGGACCACCAGAGGCGGAGCGGACCGGCTACATCGACGACGAGGGGTGCAAAACCCTAGATGGGTTTTCTATCTTGTCGGGCGCCTCTCCTGGTGGCCCTATTTTAAGGCTATCTCAAAATTTGCCCCTCCTTGCCTCGTATTTTGGGAAGAGAGGACTACTCGTGGTCAGTGCCCTTTCCACCAAATACCATGGGCGCGCACCGCAACCGCTCCGTTGAAACTTCCATCGCCCCTGCACCGCCCTCCTCTTACCCTGATTCGACTATCGCCAGCGTCCTTCGTGCCATAGAAGGTGACAATGGTGCCCATCTCGACTTATCCACCCTAGCAACTATTTATGGCCCTTTCCCAACCCCGGTTGCTTCCTCTGCCGTCTCGGAAAACCCTAGGGCCCTGCCCCTCCCTCGTCTGGCACTCGCAGTGCCCCGACCCATATCCGGCGCCTGGAATCCATCCTCGAGGCCACATCAGTGGCGAAACCAGGTGTCGCCCACAAGAAGGGGCCACGACCAGCAGCAAGAGAGGGTCAGTGGTGAGCAAAAATGATGTACATGAGTGCCATGGGCGGCATGGGAGATATGGGATATGCCATGGGCTACGTGGGATTCGTGGGAGCCATGGGAAACATGGGTGTTGGCATGGGCTGCATGGAGGTGCCATGGGCGACACGTGTTGGTTCATGTCACCCCCCATGGGTAGCATGGGTGGTTGCATGTGATATGCATCGAACCCTACTCATGATGGAACCACCAAGGAGGTCGAAGAGGTCAATGTTGAAGATGCCAACAAGGGCAATGATGCATGATGAGGGACTATGTGTTGTTTTGTTTGAACTAATTTTATGCTTTGAACTATGTGTCGTTTGTGTTCTATGCTATGATTTGAACTATGGTATGCTATGGATTGAATTAAATTCGTCTATTAATTCTGCAGTGTTAAAGTTCATGTTTGTCTTCATCTCCCAAAGATCTGGGTGCCCTATTCTAGGGCATATTTTGGAGCGGTCGTGCCATAAAATAGGGCGTCTAAAAAATAAAAACAAAATTTGGTGCCCTATAACACTAAAATAGGTGCTCTATAACAAAAAATGGTGCCCTAAAATAGGAAATCTGTTAGATATTCTCTTAGGATATACTACCATAAAAGTACTAGCACATATCAAACCATAATGTGAAACGGTGATGCCCATAAGTATAGGGGATCGCTGAAATCTTCGATGATAAGTATTACCAAAATTTATAGTTCGACTAAAGGGGAACACAAGAATATCAATAAGACTTTAGCAATTTAGATGTCACTCTCAATCACACATGTATATCAATAAACTTGGAAAGAAAGTGGTGATTTATAGTAGTTGATTCAAAACAGTAAAACAAAGCAGCAAATAAAGCATCAGATTTCCAGTTTTCACCAGAAGTAATGCTGTGAAACTTTCAGTGGCTAAAACGCAGGCATGAGGTGATAGAGACGTGTTGTATGAATGATATCCATCATATAATTACTAACTTGAAATTTATCTCTAATTCAATTGTGTGTAGGTGTGTGCTCCAAACATAATCATGCATGTAAGTTTGCATAATACATTTTGTCCTCTATGCCATTTCATCGGGGCCAACTTGGTACTATAGGCAATTAAGATCTACCTTTTCAAATAGACCAGAACAAAGCACTAACACTATATGAACACACAATATCCTCAAACTATCATATATTCCCATTGTTTTCCCTAAATGTCACCTTAGGGTTCGCAGGTTCAACATAATAGGTAATACACTTTGCAAATACATACCAAACTCAAATATATGATTGGGCAATAAAAGTTCAGTACTGAAATCATGTCACTCGGGCCCTAGCAACAAGCATTAAAGATAGCAAAAGTATACCAACACTTATACAAGAATGTCTACAAGATAAACACCTCAAATCTCAATACATATGGTTGATTACATGATGGATCTCATCCAATCCCCATCCACCACACATGCCCATAGGGAATTAATCACACATGATGATGGGGGATTAACTCATGGCCGTTGGTGATGATGTTGATGATGATGGTGGTGGAGAAAACCTCGAAATGCCACTCCCCGGGGTGGAGAGCAGAAACAATCTGACCCCTGAAACAAAGATCATGGATCTAGCAGCGCTCTGTTTTGCGAAATGCTCCGTGCTTCTGGAAACCTAGGTTTTATGGTATATAAGGGGGTACGCCAAAGGAGACCAAGACGACGCTCCATGGGGAAAAGGGCCTGGGTGGCATGCCCACCCTTACTGGGTGCGCACCTGGTCTATTTTGGGCCTCGTGGCTCCATTTGCTTGATTCCAAGGTCCCAGGCTTTATTATTTGGTGAAAAACTGACATGGTATTTTTCCTCGATTTTATTTCCTACAAAACTGACATAAAGAAGACTTTTGCTAAAAACAACGTTAGATTCATCAGTTTTAACCAAGTATGGGAAGATTCCGGATCAAATCATCGAGCAATGTACTTGGAAAAGTAGATACATTTGGGATGTATCAGCTCCCCTAAGCTTAGCTCGTTGTTTGTCCTCAAAAAACTCAAATGCAGTGTAGAAGCAATAAAAGACTTTGACAAGAACTTTGCTCTATTCATGAATAACACTTTAACATGGCAAATATTTGAAACATAGCTTTATCAATGAATAGCAAAGTAACAATGTGTAGAGGTCCCAACCTTTAATAAGGTAGAGATCCCTGTGTTTACAATGCTAGTCCCTGGATCAATAGCCAGCATCCACAGTTTAAGATGTAATATCAAGAAACAAAGGTCATAGTACAACTTTATAACTAGGAATACAATAATTCATTACATCTTACATAGCTCATTTGGCTATCACATTACAATGCATCAGACATAACTATAGCATGGAGTCCTTCATCTTCAAAGTGCCACAGGCAATCATGTTGCTTGTAGACTTGTAATCCTAATCAACACACTTCACTAACATCAAGCAAACCTGCAACATAGTAAGTTATAGCCACAAGGGTCAATACATTTGAATTATATTGGCAAGTGATACTATGGTAGAATAGTGGTATCTATCATCTATATGCATTTGACTAAGTGAAGCTTAGGCTTTCTTTGCTCAAAATAGATTTTCCTTATAAGTTGAAAACACTAAGTTTTTGTTTGTCAAAATCACCCAAGGCATCTACCAATCAAAGATTGAAGATCCTTTAACCCTTGTTCAACCACAAGTTTTTAACTTAGAAATTGGGGTGAGGAGATTCTTGATAGCTTCCATGTCTTGATGCTAAAATTGTCCATTGCCGGGGACACAACTAAGTACTTAGATTTTACTCTCTCGAGAGGTGGTGCACTTTCCCCACAAGACTCGACATGCATCGAGACAAGATCTTTCAGAAGCCTTCCCTTAGACCAAAATGGACGTGCTCCAAACCTATCACCCCTACCACCAACTGTCCATTTGGCTAAGTTATTGCAACCTATATGATCCAGGCAGATCCCATAATGCCATGTGGCTGCACTTGAAGCTTAACATTTGACATCTCAAAACTCTTTGTTCCTGGGTGGCATTCCACAAGTGAGATACACTAGGGTAGGCCATAGATATGGGCCCTGTGTAACCACTCAACACAAACTATTCTTTCCATTCCACCCAGGTGATTCATTCGCATAGTTGTTTTATTAAACAAAACACAAGTCATTGACTTAGAAATATTTCATAGTATGAATATAATCCACCCTTGTTTTCTACTAGCTAGGATAAGCATGATAGTAGTGGAATCTTAACTTAGGGAAAATTCTACTAAGGCATCATCTACTAGGATTTCCCATGGCATAGTTTATACTTAGAAAATTCCATGCAAGTCCTACTTAGAAATATCACAAATGCATAGTGAAAATAATAGGACAAAAGTATGAAGCACCACTTGCCTGTTTGGTAGATAATATAATTTCACTCCTTGATCTTGCAATAGTCACACTCTTCAAAGTTGACTACAATACAATCAAGAAAGGCACAAATTCAAACTAGCATTCAAACAATTTACCACATAAAATATAGAAAACAAAACAATGCATGCAAGCATGAAAAATATTGTTTTATTTGGAAAAGTGGTTTCTAATAGTCTATAAACATTTTAAAACACCTATTGGTCATTTATAAAAGTGGTTAAACCATTAAGTTAGTGAAAATGGCCACTTTAAATCATTTTTGTTTTGCTAGAAATGATTTAAATCAAAGTATTAATTTCTAGTGTTTGACAAATATATTTTTAAACACAAATGTTAGTGTTTTAGGGTCAAGTGTTTAATATTAAACCATTTGCAAAAGGTTTCACCTAAAACCCATTTTTAAATCAAAGCATCATTTTATTTTGTTAGAAATGCTTTTAAAGAAAGTAATATCTTATTAGGGTTTATCAATATATTTTTAATTCCCAAAACTTGGTGTTTAGGGTCAGAGAGTTTAATTTAATCCATTTTCAAAAGGTTTTACTCAAAAAGCATTTTTAAACCATAATCAACATTTTTATTTAACTAGAAATGCTTTTATTCAAAGATTTATTATTTAGCATCACAAAATATACTTTTAAATCTACAAGTTGGTTTTTATGGTCAGCAGGTTCAAAACAAACCTTTTAAAAAATATTTTACCCTAAAAACATTTTTAGAATAAATTTTATACTCAAAATATGCATACACATGTTTCTGCAAAAACAATCAATTTTACAGAAGAAAAATGCTAAAGAAAGGGCATGGTAGGAAAGTATTCTTTTTGCTGATTCCAATGGTATAAAGTTTGAAAATTTTGGACGTGTGGATCAAAAGTTATGGAATTTACAAATTCAAACATCTAATAGGATAGTTTCTGTTTTTAAATCGAAACACTGGCCACGCGTCACGTTTCTACTGGCTGATACCATTTCATATGGATCGGCTAACACAACGCGTTGGATCTAAAGTGCATCGTGCGGCTCTGATCTAATCATACCTGTTCGCTTAAGTGATTCTATCTACGTCACAGGATCAAGATTCAACGGCTCTCGACCATGCGACCATATCCTGGCGGTGCTTGGCGACGGCTGTGCGGTGGCGGCGCTCAGGCGATGGCGTACCGGCGATACTAGCAAGCGCGGGAGAGGGAGGAGATCGTTACCTAACTCGCCATGGCATGCTGAAGCTCGAGATGGTCGTTGCAGGGGCAGGGGCGCACGGAGTCTTCGTGGATTCCTCGCCGGAGTTGCTACTACTGTCGGGCTCGTCTGTTTGTTGACGGAGGCGAAGATTTACAACATGCTAAAACAAACGGAGGGCACCGTTAGGTTCGTAAGAGATTCGCGAGCATGTGAGAATCAAATAGAGGGGAAAGGGAGGTCAGGGCTCACCCGTAGAGCTTGTCGGAGAAGTGGCAGACGGTGGCGACGTGCTGTCGTCGAGGTTGCTGATGATGTGTAGCGCGCGCGGGTGAGCTGGTGCTACGGAAAGATTCGCAAGGAGATGAAAGTGTCCTCGTGGAAACTAGCAGTCAAGGGGTGGTGAGGAGTGGCCGGAATCATCGCCGGAAGGTCATCGGGGCAGTAGGGTTCACGCGAGGAATTAAGGCAGCTTGGTGGCTCCGAGGAAATGAGGACTGAGGGGAAAGATAGAGGAGGGCGAGGCGATTATGAGGGCGCGGTCGCAGGAAAGAATTATGGAGGCTTTTAAGCGAATTTACGCGAGGTTTCAATGACAGAAACAACCGGGGAGGAATGAGGGGCGTGGTCACTACGAGGTTGATGACGATGGTGGGGCAGTGGGGTCGCCAAGTCAGCAAAAGAGAGGGGTTCGGTGGGGTCCTGCGGTCAGAGAGTGAGCTGGTGTAGTCGCGAGTGATAAAAAACGGTTCGGGGAGGTTAGTTGGGCTGCGAGTTGGGCCTGAGCCAGGTTAGTTGGGCTGGGCTGGTTTTCTTATTTTTTTTCCTTCTTGTTTTCTTTTTTCTTTTTCTGTTTTCATTTTCTATTTTGAATTTGTTCAAACAATTCAAACAACCATTTGAATTCAGAACCTTCCAAACTTTTCAGTAAGCATTTAATATTGTTTATCAATGTATTTTAAATTCCATTCTAGAATAATTCTTTTATTCATTTATGGTTTATTATTTATTTATAATAGGCACTTGTCTTTATTCAAATAAGATTTTAATTATAATTTCAAACTCTTATTTGAATTCTAATTTTCATCAAACCTTTTTCAGTAGGTTTTATTTATTCCATAGTGTGTTAAATAATTCATTTTGAATTATTTAATATATGATTTATTAATCATTTAAATTGGGAAAATTGTCTTTATTCAAATAAAATCAAATATGGTCTCAATCCCATATAAATTTTAATCAAATAATTATTTTATTCCATTTAGGTTAATTAAATAACTTTTAATCCATTTTGGCAAATTCCAATTTATTTTCTCATGATTTAATTAATCATTTATTTTAGGAATTTTGTCTCCACTTATATATATAATTTTTGAATATGGTTTAATGCCATATAATTTTATTAGAATATTCTTTATCCTTTTATTTTATTTGGATTATCTTTATTCCATTTTCTTGTGGATTTAATTCAAGATTTAAATTGTCTTCTAAATAATTTTCTTATTATTTTGTTTAGGAAATTTGTCTTTATTTAAAATAAAGTTGGATATTGTTTAATCCTTATGATTTTATTTAAATAATCTTTTACTCCTTTTATTATTCAATAAACTTTCATTTGTTTATGGATTTGGCCAAGATTTAATTTGGCTTTTAAATATTCCTTATTTATTTATTTATTTCTTTCTTTATCTTATAAAATCCATATCTTTTTATTTATAGATCCAAAATTGGTGATTCGAATTTTTATATTTTTATTTAATATTTTTTTATCATCTTATATCTATTTAGGATTATTTTGCTCACAATTTGGTATGGATTTTAGATAGGAGCTTTATTAGCTTTGGAAATATTTCCTTTTATCATATTAAACTCATAAGTTTTTATCGGTGGCTCCAAATTAAATGAAACCAATTTCTATGATTTTATAATATTTTTATTTATCATTTTTGATCATTTATAAATGTTTGTTGTTAATTTTTTTTATATGGATCAAATCCTTAATCTTAGGGAGATCCTGGAACTGATTTTCTTCCATTAGGATTTTAGGGTTTTGGTTTACTTTTCCAAATGTTTAAATTTCAAGATACATTCATTGGTGGATGCATTTCACTTGATTGAAATTTGTTGGATTCTATTTTATTCAAAGTTTGTTCAAGAAGGGTTTTAATGTTTCCATTTAGAAACAAAAAGTTTATTTTCACCCTAAATTTTCAACAATTATTTATTTTGTTTATTTATTTTTTCACATTTCAAAATTTGGAAAATTTTGGGATGTGACACAATGAGAGCCTACTATGCTGGTGTACAGATGATTATACATGGTACAAATGAGATAACATATGGAAACACTATTTGAGCATGATTACCTAATAGTGGAAATGAACAACGTTCTCACATCGCATTTGATTGAATCATACGTAAGGTTTTTGATCCCTTTGATTCTTTCAATTGTTGACAAGTAGTTCATCATGCTTGCATCGCGAAATAAATAGTTTCGGGACAATATATCCGTCCGTTCTTTCAACATTTAGACACTCATAGATGACCCATACATGAGTAAGTAACTAGTATCTTTAGTTGACAACAGGTGGAGCCAAATAGGATAGGTGCTTTTTGGTATGTTTCTCGCACCTTTGCATGATTGGCAGGAGTTTTTGGTTGCCACTTTTTGGGCGTTCAAGTCTTTTTTCATTCAGCTTTGAGTTGATTTTCTTGTATCCATAATGCATCAACATTTTGATTATAAGCTCTGAACGAATAAGCATCTCTTGATTTTTGCCTTGCTTAGTGGGCACTTCTTAGTTTCAACCCGTTTTCTTCCGTAGAAGAGCCAACTCATTGGGATATTTTTTTAGGATAAGGGTTTAAACGATGGGTGCCCACGAACACAATGATGGCCATGTTGGTGGAATTGGCTTAAAGGCTAGCGGAAAGGCTTAGTTGTCAACTAAAGATTCTATAAACTCACTAACATATAATTCAACGATGAGATTCACAATTTGAAAGACTGGACTATCATACAAGTCTCCACCTCCATATTTCAAAGACACATAGGAATATAAATATTCATCATTGAATACGTGCCACGTCCACATCAACAAGCATAATGGGATGCATATACTTTTGTTCAGTGCTACTATCATGCAATCGAGTTAAAATAATGCTCCCTAATAGCATCTCATTTGCCTCATTATATAGCCAAATGGACACAACCAAAGTAACTATTCATTACCACTTCCCTAAGTATTAATGAAACTTTGCCAAAGCATTTGCTAATGTTAACCTGCATGCATAAGTACAGTAAAGGAGTCATACCTCTTTAATAAATTCATACACATGTATTCATCATTGTTGTTATTCCTCTCTCATCTTGAACTGCATAATATGCTCATATATGTTGAAATAAAGCAAGCTTGGTTCATTTCGGACTTCATTATCATCAATTTCAAAAATATTGGTGCAAGCTTTTCCATCAATCATTTCTCAAAAACATGGTGTTTTATAGTGTCTATGATCCA
This sequence comes from Avena sativa, assembly GCA_916181665.1. Classification (NCBI taxonomy): domain Eukaryota; kingdom Viridiplantae; phylum Streptophyta; class Magnoliopsida; order Poales; family Poaceae; genus Avena; species Avena sativa. The sequence continues at coordinate 174,469,620 of OV702284.1, read as the reverse complement.
TATTTTATCATAGCATTCAATTAGAGATCATTTACAAGTTAACTAGCCACTTTTAGAGTTAAAAATTGTAATCTGCCAACAAATTACTGCAGTGATAAAGCACAATATTTCCCTACTTAGACATCTCAGGAATATTTGACATTTTTTTGTGTATGGGGGATGAAAAGTTATAGTTGCTTTATAAATTTCAGCCCAATCGGAGTTAATTATAAAAAATGAAAAATAAAACATTGAACAACATCATGTAGATTTCTGCAACTCCTTCGTGCAATTTTAAAAATAAAAATATTTTTGGTTTTTAGTTTGGACAACAAAAGAAATCAACTTAATGGAAAGATAACTACATAAACAAGAAAAAATATTTTTGGGTTTTGGGTTTAACTGAAAGTAAACAACATGCATAAGCCTTAAAAAGTCAAATCTTTTTTGGTTTTTCAAGTTTTGCTAAAATGAAACTACACTCTCACAACTTAAACAATTCTAGCATGGAATTTACAATGAAAAGGAAGGGAGGACATCATACTCCCCCAATATTGGGTGACAGATAGTAGCCTAGATAGTTGGGATTGTGCCCCCAACCGTATTGTCCATTGACATAATATGGAGGCTACTGCTCCCATGACGTCCAATGCAGTGGCGCGTCCTTGTTCCGATGTTGAGAAGAGGAGCCTTCTTCGGTGTGATAATCAGGACCTGCGTGCATTCCACCCCATGTGGTATGTGCTGGGGGTTGAGAATAATCATCCCACATTGCTGGTGAAGACGGTTCAGCAGCCTCCCCCATGCATACTCGTTGGCAGGGCTGTCCACTTCCCTCTCAACTTGTCAAAATAGTCAATATGAGGAAGCAAAGTGGATTCCAGCCAACCACAGTTAACCATATATTGATACATCATGTGACCCGTGCCATATTACCTCAATATTCCCATGTGAACCAACATATTACTATCCAAAAGAATGGGTCCCGGAACTGGAGTTACCATGTATTTAAATTTCCTTTCATTCTTAAGGTATTCAAAAACTAATGTGTCTATTGCTCCAACATGAAGAGGTTTGGTGTTATTATGTTTTACAACATATGACAAGGTTCTAGCAATAACCACACCCAAGCTATATTCAGGAGCTACACCTTCCTTAGCACATTTCAGTAAAAATTATGGGGCCAGTGCATCCTATTGAATTATTCCTAGCAAGAAATCCTCTAACAAGAAACAATGCAAAATATCTTAATGCACGGTGCTAAATATGAGTGAACTTTCCTCTATTGATATCCTCAAGCACATCCACACTTATACTTCTCCAAAATGAACGGAGGCTCTCATCAGAATAAGGAGGAATGGCTTCCCATTTTCCCTCATTAGGGACATGTATGGCATTACAGAATTCCTCTACGGGCATGATTAACCTTTGACCCTTCATGACAAACCTCACATCAAAAGTGTTGGGAGTTTCTTTACCTCTTCTACTTACCTTCCCATTGGTTTGTACAAACCTGAAGGTGGCAAGGAACTCACTGCTCAGCTCTTAGTAGGTCGGTTGAGGATGTCTTGCAAATTCCTCCATCTTGGATTTCTGCTAGAAATAAGTAAAATATTCTTCTATGGATAATGCCTTCAGCGCATTGGGTTAGGCCATTTGGTGGCCTTCACCTTCAAGGCCTCCGCCTTAAATATCATATCATCTTCCCATTCTTTCTCTTCATCATAATTGGGTAAGGTTCTTGAGCCTCTCCTTGGTCTTAAACTCCTCATGAGGATTTTTCCCTTGGTCATGGTGGATGAGACCTCGCAGCACAATAAGAATCCCTCCAAAGGGATTTCAAAATAGCTGCCAAAACTTGGAGATCGAGAAATGGGAAGCAAAGTAGTAGAAGAATTTTTTTAGTGGTACCTGGTCGGGTTCTAAGAGGAAGTGAAGAACCTAGGAGGTTGGAGTCCAACTAACTCCACCTAGGGGGCCAGAAGGGCAGGGGGCACGCCACCTGGTATTTCCTGGCCCCTGTTCACTTTCTGGCAGTGTCCTTTGGTAGGGTGGATCGTCTGTGCAGGAAAATGGTTTGGGATTTTTTTTCGTAATTTTTGAAAAATATTTTCTATGTAAAACTTTCCTGGAATAAAAAATTGTCAAAAACAGACAAAATAATTAAAGTGACTAATTCTAAATAAAGGAATTCAAATAAACTATAATACACTGTAGCAATATTTAAATGGCAATCATTATCTCATCATTACCATGTTAAAAATGAGGTTAATCAAGTCTCATTAATAATATGATTAGGATAAACAAAATGGTTCACTTATTGTTTTTAGAAGAAAAAATTTAAGGTACCTCACAATGGATTGGAATAGTTCCAACCATTATTATTTCATACTTAGGCTTGGGAGGAGGAACAAGAATTTCAAAACTTCCAATTATAAGAAGTTTTGGTTCAATGGAATTAACACTTCTCTTAGGTAACTCAATAGAATTATTCTTTGGAAAATATATAGTGTGCTCCTTCCCTATCACATTAAATGTTACCTTGCTTTTAGTACAATTAATCACAGCCCCTACAGTATTTATAAAAGGTCTTCCAAGAATAATAGATAGATTATCATCTTCAGGCATGTCTAATATAACAAAGTCTGTGGGAATCTGCACATTAGCAATCATAATAGGAACATCCTCACATATACCAATAGGAATAGTAGTAGATTTATCATCCATTTGAAGTGAAACTTTAGTAGGTACCAACTTATTTAAGTTAAGTTTCTTATAAAGTGAGAAAGGCATGACACTTACTCTAGCTCCAAGATCACATAAGGCATATTTCACACGAGTATTTTTAATGGTGCAGGGAATAGTTAGAATACCTGGATCCCCTGTCTTTTCAGGTAGTTTTCCCTTAAAATAATAGTCAGCAAGCATGGCAGTAATAGCTTCATTTGTTATCGTTATTTTATTAATGACAATATCTTTCATACATTTGGAATATGGAGGTACTTTAATAGCATCAACTAAGGGAATTTGCAAGTATAAATTTTTTATTAATTCAATAAACTTCTCAAACCTCGCATCATCCAAAGCATCACCTCTTGGGGATAGGGTATAGGTCTTTGTACCCATGGATCCCTTTCTTTACATTTTGGTTGTGGTGGAGGCTTCTTCTTCTTATTTTTATCCCTTGATGATTGAGGGTCCTCACTTACAATAGGTTCAGATTCTTCATTATTCTCCTCTTCTTATGATTCTTCATTTGTTTGGGACACTTACACATCATCTTTTTCATTATTATTATCCTTAGTTTCAACATCAGAGAGAGATACATAATTTTCTTGATCTTAAAAATTTCCATTATCTTCATTTTCATTGGGAGATTTTCCTGCAATTAACTTCTTCTTAAGAGTCTCTTTCTCTTTCCTTTTTGGATGTCCATCGGGATAATTAGGACCCTGAGTGCTAGAGCCTCCCCTTGTATTAACTCCACAAATTTTCTTCTTCTCATTAGAAGCTTTTCATACAACTTATTTTTGAAGAGAAATCATTTGTTCAACTTGATTATTCATTATTTTTCAATGCTTAATAGTCATCTTAAGAGAGTCAACACAAGAGCCTACTCTTTTATGGAGAACATTTTATTATGAGAGTTCTCTATTATTTCCCTTTCAATATTGTGATCATATGTTTCTTGATGAGCAACGAAGTTGGTAGAATGGTCAACGTAAGATATTTCAGTAGGAGGTGATACCTTTCCATTGCTTTTAGAAGGACATATAGCATGAACTTGAATAGTGAAGCATGGTTTATCAATAGGGAATTTAAAACCCATATCACAAAGTTCCTTTAAATGAGAAGATTTAATACCCCTTTCCTCCATAGATTTATGAGATTCTTCCATATCTTCATTAGATAATATGAGAACACCTCTCTTATTATGAGTCTTCTCACTTTTCTCTTCTTCTTCTTCAATATGCCAATCATGATAATTCTGAATAATAGTATTCAATAATTCCTTAGCTTCCTCAATAGTCCTGTCCCTGAAAATATTTCCTTTAACACTGTCTAGATAGGTTCTAAAACTTTCAGTTAGTCCATTATAAAATGCATCAATTAATTCATTATTTTTAAAACCATGTGAAGTACATCTACTTCTAGTGGCACAAAATCTCCCCCAAGCTTGGGGAATACTTTCTTCTTTGTTTTGTGTAAAGTTACTAATTTCAACTCTCATAGCATGTATTTTACTATCAGAAATATACTTATGGAAAAACAAATACAAGCATGCTTCCTTACTAGTATTGGATTTAGTAGCTAACGATTTGTACCAAGTTTTTGCATATCCTCCTAAAGAGAAGGGGAACCATTTTAATAAATAATAGCTTTGTTGTATCTCAATTTCTCCAAATAGGTAAGCAGTATCTTCTAAATTCATTAAATTATCATAGGGAAATTCTTCTTCTTTACCATAGAACTTAGATGCTTCAGCTCTTTCTATTATTTTAGGGTCAATTTAAAAGTCATAATCCTTATCTTTAATGAATATCGCAGGTTCTTCGCATTTACTAGCAACAGGAAATAGTTTTCCTAGAGAAAAGGTACTCAGAGTTTCTTCAAATTTATCCAAGTCATTTAGATCAAGACTCATAAAAGATTTAGTGAAAGCAATATCCTCTTCACCAGGTGTCTCTTTATAACTAATGGCACTATCTTTTTCATTAACATGTTCATCTTTATCATATCAGATTCAATATCATCATTGGACAAGGACTTAGATAAATCAGGCGTCCCCTCTTTATCTTGGCCCTCATCCAACAAATATTTTTCAATACTAGTAGACATCCTAAAAAATGGTGAACTTGCTAGGATTGTAGTTTTCTTTTTAATAGCAGGAGTAGTAACAATATTGGGTGAAAATTTTGGCCTAGAGGGCAAATCCGTACCTCTCCTTGTAGTAGAAAGCATAATACCCTTCTTAGCAGCACCCGTACTCTTTCCCATGATGAGAGACAACTAAGTACAACAATTAAATGATAAAATATGGTCTTACCAATAAATCTAGGATCCCTGATAATGGAGTCAGAAAATGTCTTGATGCCCACAAGTATAGGGGATCGCTGAAATCATCGATGGGAAGTATTACCCAATTTTATAGTTCGATTCAAGGGGAACACAAGAATACCAATAAGACTTTAGCAATTAAGACATCACTCTCAATCACACCTGTATATCAATAAACTTGCAAAGAAATTGGTGATTTATGGCAGTTGATTCAAAGTAGTAAAACAAAGCACCAAATAAAGCAACAGATTTCTAGTTTTCACAGGAAGTAATGTTGTGAAACTTTCAGTGGCTAAAACGCAGACATGATGTGATAACGGGGTGTTGCATGAATGATATTCATCATATAATGTATCATACTAACTTGACATTTATCTCTAATCTACTTGTGTGTTGGTGTGTGCTGCAAACATAATCATGCATGTAAGTTTGCATAATATTTTTTGTCCTGCCTGCCCATTTCACTGGGGCCAACTTGGTACTACAGGTAAGATCTACCTTTTCAAATAGACTAGAACAAAGAATTAACTCTTCATGAACACACAATATCCTCAAACTATCTTATATTCCCATTGTTTTCCCTAACTGTCACCTTAGGGTTCACAGGTTCAACATAATAATAGGAAATAAATTTGCAAATACATATCAAACTCAAATATATGATTGGGAAATAAAAGTTCAGTACTGAAATCATGTCACCCGGGCCCTAGAAACAATCATTAAACATAGCAAAAGTGTACCAACATTCATACAAGAATGTCTACAAGATAAACACCTCAAATCTCGATACATATGGATTATTACATGATGGATCTCATCCAATCCCCATCCACCTCACATTACCATACGGAATTACTCACAAATAATGATGGGGGATGAACTCATGGTCATTGGTGATGATGTTGATGATGATGGTGGTGGAGAAGACCTCGAAATACCACTCCCCGGGGTGGAGAGCAGGACCAATCTGACCCCCGAAATGAAGATCATGGCTCTGCAGGTGCTCTGTTTCATAAAATTCTCCGTGCTTCTAGAAAACTAGGTTTTTAGGGTATATAAGGGGGTATGCCAAAGTAGAGACTGAGACGATGCTCCACGGCAAAAAGGGCCTGGGTGGCGCGCCCACCCTTACTAGGCGCGCCACTTGGTCTCTTTTTGGGCCGCGTGGCTCCATTTGCTTGATTCCAAGGTCCCAGGCTTCATTATTTGGTGAAAAACTGACGTGGTATTTTTCCTTGATTTTATTTCTTGTGAAAACTGACAGAAAGAAGACTTCTGCTAAAAACAACGTTATTCAGTAGGTTTATTTAGGGATTTCTATTTTCGTGTCCTTAGTTCGTTAGTTGTACTCACTTTTCCCCAGCCGCCTGACTTTTCCTCACTTTTCTCCTCACCATGTTAAGAAACCCTCGCGGGCGCTCACAGGAGCTCGGACGGAGGGATGCCGTCAGGTCAAAGGCTTGACTGTTACATGCTGACTGGTGGGACCGCGTTGGGGAGGGTCGGGCGTTGAGCGTTACGTTACGAGGCCTCAACCGTTACATGCCAGATTGGTGGGGCCGCGTTGGGATGGGTCCTGCATACGTGGTGAAGGGTGGGTCCACGTTGGGACGGGTCTTGCATACATGGTGCAGAGTGGGGCCGCATGGAGACACGTCGGACAAGCCATTCTCGCTCACCCAAAGCATTCGCTTCCCCCGAGCCTGCTCCTACATCGCTGCTCTGCTGCCCCGCCGTCGTGCCCTCCTACCTTATGTCGTCCTCGGCCCTAGAGCCGCCCCCTCCCCATAGCCGTGTATCCCACTACACCTCCGACTCTGCTCCTGCCCTTGCTAGATCTACCCCTTTCGTAGAACAGTATGCAACACCGGCTGGTGCACCGTCCATCCCCGTCGAGCACGGAGAAGATTCAGTGGAATCGCAGGGATCTAACACATGGATTCCATCTAGGTAAGCATCATTTCTCTTTTGTGGGTTGATTAATGGTACTCCCTCCATTCTTGTATACAAGGACACTACCAAAAAGACTTTTTTCATATATACAGGGCCACTATATTTAACCGAGGTAAAATTGATGTCATTTTCCTCGTACACCACACAACTTGAGAACTGGAAAAGATTTGCATTTAATTAGGCTGCCAATCCATGCATGCATGCGGAGGCCATCCCGTATCAATAAAATTCCCGTCCATTCAACTCTTTCGTCCTTCATCTATCCCACTCTCATGTTTTTCTTTTTGTTTATTCAAGTTTTAAATCAGTCTAAATGATAAAAAAAATCATAAATTAAGCATACATGATTCCATTACAAAATGATTCTCATGCATGGACGTACATCACCATCTATGAATTTAGAAATTCCTCGGCAGCTAAGACATACGATGGCTCACACTTTAGCCTAATCGATAGACGACCTTGTTTCTCGAGCACCTTCTTCTTAATGTGAGGGACAACATAGTGAATGGAACCCTTAACCCTAATTGTCTCACGCATGCAAGCTTGATGACTAAGAAAAATCCTATTCATCCGTTGAACAGGATACTCATCGTAAGATTCCTCCACTTTCTGCACTATTTCTGGGATATTTTTTGGCACCTTTTTGTGAAATATAGCCTGAATAGATGCAAAGTAGCCAAGATCTAAAATGTTTGTATCTGGAGAGTTCGGTGGCTGACACTTGATCCTAATATCCCAATCACCCGCCTGTGCCGCCTCAAGGACTTCAGAGTCACTCACCGAAACATGTGTTTTGGCATTGTCCTGCTGGATGTAAATAGTCTGATGACGGTCCTCTACAGCCCATTTTGCCTTTATCGCAGGCAAGACTTTCTCTATGAGGAACTTACGGCTAACATCTCTGTTCACAACCGGAATGGCCTTGAGTTCCAAAGTTCCACGTAATCTGTACTTGCTCTTCTTTAAGGCAGCCTTCTGCTCAACAAAACCCCACACCCCGATCTTGCCATCAAAAGTGCAGTTTCCATCTGCATCAAACCTGGGTCTCGCGACGGCGCACAAGAACATGACTTTCTCTATGTAGTTCTTGTTCTTGACGCTTCTTTGTGGATTTGGCTCCTTGGGGCCTAAGTAAATTTTTTGGCTCCTCTTTGTGCGCTAGAACCACTTTTCGTCTATATGAACATGATCATATCCTGCCTTGAACACGGGATTCTCCGGACAGCTCTCGGGCACTAGATTGTCAAGGCAGTACTTTACACGTGCCTTCCGGTTTTCATCTGTCAGCAAAAGCTTGAGGTCGTTAGTGTGACGCCTGATCTTACGTTCCTTCAACCGGTTGAAAATAGTGGTTTTCTTAATATTTAGTGCCGCGGAAAGATCACGCAAAGTCGTCCGCTGAGCCGGGGGTATTGCCTCCATCACATCAGTGTCTATCTCAACCCTCTTCCGACCACAATTTTTTGCCTTCCTGTTAATCACAGAGTTTATTCCATCAAGAGTTTGTCCTCTATTCCATATGCGCCTAAGACACCTCGGTGTCACATGTAAGAGCTCACACATTTCTTTGGGAAGACCACGCTTCATCCTACCATTACCATTTATCGCTAAAATCTGTGAATACATACTGCGCTTTTCATCATCGAAATACCAAGTCCTCCTTACAATGTTTCCAAACTGATCTGCACCAGAATGATCACACATGTTAGTCCATTGTTTACGCACTTACGCAAGGCAAAACCAAAGCTAACATAGTACTCGCCCCCGCTGAAACCAAAATGATCTGCACCAAAGAGTACATAGAGACGAAGATGAAAAACTTACTGAGATCAATGACCCCGTTGTTAAGTTCTTCCTCATTGCCGCCCGCGCCGGACGTGTCGCCGCCCGCGCCGGACATGTTGGCAGACCTTGGCGTCGGGTACAACCATGTAGCATCTCCGATGCCAACCGTTCGTTCGACGTTGCGCCCAAAACCATCACGACCCATGCCGGCGCCGCGGCCTCGACCAGTAAGCCCAAGGCTGCCGGCACCCCGTCCGCGAGTGCCGTGCCCGTGATCGAATGCACGATGCTGCCCTGCTCGAAGCTGACGTGCGCGCGGCCGGCGTGTCCGCTGCTGTCCTGCACAAAGGCGCCTTGCGAGCGACCGGTGTGTCCACGGAAGGCATGCTTGAAGACGCCGCGACTGCGACCGGTCAAACCGAGACGCCCACCGTTTCTTCCTCTGCCTCGACCACTGTTGCTTGAGGAAGCTTGTGCATCGAAGCCGCCTCGTCCGCGACCAACTAGCCCAAGGGCGGCATGCCCACGTCCAGCCGGTGAGGTTCTGGATGAGGTCTGGCCGGCGCGCCATCCGCCGGTTCTTAGGGAACCGACGAGGCCGAGCGTTCCGTGACCTCTGCCGACAGCACCATATTCGCCACCACCACCATGGATGTCGTCTTGGACCTCCTCTAAACAGACGTTCAAATCGGGAATCATTTTTTTGGTTTAGTGCTGGTAGGTGATGACTACATTGTGTTGGCTCTAATGGAGTACAAATAGTAAGCAGGTCAGTAAAAACTAAAATGGTGGCGGCGCGAACTTATTTTCGTTTGATTTCTGTTTGAATTTCTAGTACATTTACCGGCTGCTATACAAGCTAGTCTGCATGCTGCATGCAGCGCGAAAGTTAGGAAGGAGAGAGAGAGCTGCGCGTGGGGCTGAAATTTTTTTGCATGCATGCGCGGAGAGAGAGCCGCGCGGGGCAGATTTTTTTTTGCATGCATTCCCATTTATCACCGGATGGAATCGAGGAGCTCGCATCAGAGTTTGTGATGTTTTTTGCCAATGCATTAATTGGTTTAAAGTTTGGCCTTGGCACCTGAAATATGACTTTGTGGCCTTGTATACAAGAACAGAGGGATTAGTATTTAAACGTGAATCGCTATTTCTTAACTAACCGCCTTGCTTTTCGAATAGGATTGATCCAGTGCTAGCGTAATTCATAGTTGTGAACAATATCTCTCTAGATTTTACTTCCCAGCGATGGTTTCAACCTCCATAACTCTTAGAGATAGAGAAAATCTCTCTAAAATATATTGTTAATTCCCCTGGAGCAGTGGCGATTCAGTTGGTTTGCAAGAGTGTTTATAATTATGAAACTCTCGCGCGGTATGAAACTATAATTGACACAACTCTCGCAAGACTAGAAATTCACTTTCAAATTAAAAAAATGATACAACTCTTAATGTAAAAGAGTGTTTATAATTGACACTACTCTTGAACACTTTCAAATTAAAAAAATACAACTCTTAATGTAAAATAGTGTTTATAATTGACACTACTCTTGAACACTTTCAAATTAAAAAATTATACAACTCTTAATGTAAAAGAGTGTTTATAATTGACACTACTCTTGAACACTTTCAAATTAAAAAAATACAACTCTTAATGTAAAAGAGTGTTTATAATTGACACTACTCTTGAACACTTTCAAATTTAAAAATTATGCAACTCTTAATGTAAAAGAGTGTTTATAATTGACACTACTCTTGAACACTTTCAAATTGAAAAATTATACAACTCTTAATGTAAAGGAAAAGGGTGTTTACCATTTTTATAGTGTGAAAAGTGATCCCTAAACTTGCGTATACAAAAATTATAAACCTTTGAACACAGTGAAATCGCACTTAATACGTGATAATGATGTACTACGAAAATCTTGAGAGATTATCATTTTCATAGAATGTAGGGATGTAATGCATAAACTTGCATATGGCAAAAATTATACACCTTTGAACTCTTTAAAATTGCACTTAGGACATGTAGTGAAATATAATGCAAAATTATACACCTTTGAACACTTTACCTTCAAATTATATTCAAAATCATTTGTTTATGAAGTTAAAGCATCGGTGGCAAACTCGTTATTTTGCATGGATAGAGGGTGCCCCCGATAGATACAGGGGTTATCCTGTCCGCTAGATCACAGAGGATCAATCAGAGGATCAATGTTGGTGGGTACGATCCGCGTGACAACTTTCTCGACCAATCAGAGTGTAGCAGCCAAGATGAGCACATGTGTGAGAGATTGTCACTAAGAGGGAGGGGAAAACTGAGTAGAACTTAAAAACCAAGGGCAAAACTGACAAGAGGGTTCAAATATAAAACAAAAAAGAGATTTTAAAAATGGAAAATGCTTCTTTTATACGATAAAATACATATTGGCATACATCAAACTATTTGCAATTCAAATATACATCAGTTTGACAATTATTGCCTCATTCAGACAAATTATGTTTTAGGGAGGGATGTTTTGGGGAGAGGCTTGAGTAGAAAGCCATGAACCTTCATAGATAGTAGGTGATTTGAGAAGTGGTGATTTAGGTTAAAACTTTATTTATATACATTTCTTATGGTGGCAGGTCACATAATAAAACTCCCTGGGTAGATGCCACTATATTTTGATCTTTTTGAATTTGTTGTGCATAAAATGACTCAATTATCTAGCTAAAACCCATTCGTTGAATCTCTGTTGACCAACCACCGGAGGGTAAAAGTGAGTACATTGCACACGGCAGTGTTAGTACTGGAGGGCAAAACTGAGTACAACCAAACTGCCAGTGCTACACTCGAGGGTATAAGTGAGCACAACTAAGTGGCCAAGGTTAGACACAGGGGGGGGGGGAACGTGACGCACGGTACGCGTGTCGCGGTGCACGGAGCGGTAGCGGATGCGTGTGGCCGTGCATGGTGCAGTAGCGCACGCAGTTACGCGGTGCACAGTGGTGCAACGAAACGTCTCCTCCCTTCACCTTTATAGAGACCTCCTCACTCTCACTCATCACTCACTCGATCACACTCATGCAACCATCTCCACTGTCCTATCACCTTCTGCAAACCCTGAAGAAAACCCCAACAACGCCGGCGATGGAGAAGAACAGCGCGGTGGCCATCGTCGCCTCCAAGGCGGCTGACAAGGAGGCCCTCGTCCCCGTACCAGCCCCTGTCGAGGCATTGAAGGCAGCCGCCATCCCCGTCCAGACCCACATCCCCGCTTCCGCCGTAGCCGCCGGCGAGGAGGCTCCCGTCTCCGTACCGCCGTTCTCCTGCATATCACGCACGGCTGAGACCCCTACATGGACAACGATTAGATCAGGTCAGAGAAACCCTTCGACACCATCTTAGCTGACCCATGGTCAAAGGTAACTAGGGTTTTCTCCCATTCCTTTGTTCTCCCCCCATTCCCATCGTTGGATGCTAGATCGTGTGTTATTAGGGCTCGGCTAATCGATGGATGCTAGGTATTTTTGCAGTAGCTAATGCTCTTGTGTTAGATCTCATATTTCGATGAATGCCCCTAGTTGGGATCAGTACTAGCACCGATATGTATTTGGGATCAGTACTAGCACCGATCTGTAGTTGGGATTAGTATTCGATTTGGTTTGAGATTTGGGGATTGGGGAATAATTAGGGGATCTCAATCGATTAATTTATGTAAGTAATCAATCCCGATAATCACGGTATCTCAATCATGTCCTTATTGCACGCTACTGTCTTTTGTAATAGGTGGATAGCAGCGACGTCTGCAGCGACGACGAGTCCATGGACACCAAAACTCGTCAGGTGCTAAGGAAGATGAAGTCCGGCCAGTTCAACGGCTTCTTCGCCGGTGACATCTACAGGTGCACCTTCTACACCAGGAGCCTCGCCACTGACTTCAACTCCCTCGTGATGCATGCCGAGGACATGAAGACCTGCAGACCGTCAAAGAACGCTAACGCCTTCTGAACCCATCACAAAGGCGCTCGGTTTTCACCTCCGCAACCTCCAAAAGGTGGCCATCGAGGAGGGTCACCATGAATGAAGAGAGAAGCTGCTCTAGATTCGCTGCCTTTTTGGGCAAAAATAACAACTGTTAGCGACATAAAGGGGAAAATGTGCTCTTAAAAAGGCCAATCATAAATATAACAAAAAAGAAATGTTACAGTTTAGGCGACAATGGCGCACGTAACTACCATAAGCGCCCCACATGGTCCCACACCACATCCCCCAAAACGCGTTCCCAACAAGCCGGACCACACCATGGGGGGTCCTACTACGGGACCCTACTTAACGTGGCCTCACCTGTCATCACGTAACGGGGGTGGGTCCTACTTGTCAGCACATAACGGCGAGGGTCCACTGTAGGACGCACCTGAATGCGACCCTACTTGTCAGCACGTAACGGCGAGGGTCCACTAACGGGACGCAACGGAGAGCGAGTTTCAGACCGTTGTGAGAGTTCCATAATAGGAGCCGGACAAAAATGAGGAAAAACTAAGCGTCTTGGCAAAAGTGAGTACAGCTAACGAACCAGGGGCCCGAAAATAGAAATCCCTTTTATTTAAGTATGGGAAGATTCCGGATCAAATCATCGAGAGAAGTACTTGGAAAAGTAGATACATTTGGGATGTACCAAACGGGTCAACATATATACTACTAGCTAGTAAGAGTTTCTCATTACTCAACATACTCTTGGTTGGTGGAAATGTTGGAACATATGGTATTTCATACCGAAGGTATATTTGGGGGTGCTAACTAAGCTTTTTTATTTCATGCAAGTATAATAATTATTTGTATCATGGTTCATTGATCTTAAAAGTTGATGATATTGCCATAGGATTTTACCTGATGACAGTTAGAGCAACTCCAATAGCTTACCCATAATTTGGGTAAGAAAAGTGCGCATAGGTAAGGGAGAGAGAAGGTTTGGGTAACAAAACAATGGTTTGCTTTTGTAGCTTACCCAGATGTGTTTACCCAAAACTACTTTGCTACACTTTCTTCTCTATACAATCGGTTAACACAAGATATTTAAAAATATTCATTATAAATATAAACATGATAAATCCAACATAATAAAGTGTGCCATCAATCATAGAAGTAGTAGGAAAGTATTAAGTCATTCATCAGTGCATTAGAAGAACACCACAAAATATATAGTTCATCGGTGTGTAGACCAACACCAAAAAGTAGTAAATAGTTCATCGATGAATGCTAAACCTGAAGGGAATAGGCCCTAAGAGGCAATAATAAAGTTGTTATTATATGTATTCCAAGTATATGATAGAATTTTATTTTGCATGCTATAATTGTATTAATATGGAAACGTTAATACATGTGTGTTTAATAAACAAATGGAAAGTTCCTAGTTATGCCTCTCTTATAAACTAGCTCATTGATTAACAAGATGATCAAGGTTTCTTGATCATGGACAATGGATGTTGCTAATAATGATGTCACAACATTATTGGAATGGTGTGATGAACATTCATCCGAAGTATAGCATTACTGTCAACACCCGGATTTTTAGTCCCAGATGCCTGTTATGCCATACATCGCAATCCCAGGATTACCATTTTTGCGAGACATAACAGATTTGATATCACAGTATATTATCCATTACAAACCATACATAAGGTCTTACACAACTAAGGATCTCATGATCCAGTTCTTAATACAATTCAAGCATCGGAATAATGTAATAATAACGATAGTGTAGGCAAAGCTCCATCTTCAGGGTCACAGGCAATGCTGACGATGGGAGATGATCCTAGTTGTCGTAACCTTCCTGCTGTCCGTCCTCCTGATACTCCTCTTCATAGTCTGGCCACGGGAATAGCCAGGGACAAAGCCATGAGTACTCTTTAAGTACTCGCAAACTAATGCTAACAAGTGAAGTGGTTTTGAATAGGATATACTAAGCTCTAGGGTTGTTTTGCAAAAAGCCAGATTTACCTCTACTAAGTTCTAAGGAAAACAAAGCTAGTTGAAAGTTTTATAACACCTAAGTGGGAACTTGAGTTTCATATCACAACTCTGTTGTGGTCAAGTCAAAGTCATGAATCATTTTATAAGTCATTATGAAAACAACTAACGATAGAACAATATCGCCACTCCAACTGTCCATAACCGCGGACGCGGCTATTCGAATAGTTTGACACTCTGCAGAGATTGTACACTTTCACCACAACATTCGATAATTCCGTCAGGAACAATCCTGAATTCACCATACTCAGTATGCGGATAATCAATCCTAACCTTTCAATTACACGCCCTAGTATAGGCACCTCTTCTATGAGTTCGGCCTCCCAACCATTACCAACTATCATCTTGGGTACTGCACAGATGGACGATCTTCACAAGGTAGCCTCAGCTCAGACCTTGGGCGCAAGGGAACCCATACTAAGGTATATAAATTTCCAGTCAAGCCCTACCCAATTTTCGGGTATTGTGGTTGTACGGTAAAATTGGAATGGTATCGCATCCAGACAACCATCAGTTTTGTAAAGGGCTAAGGCTCATGCCTTATCATTTTCATCATCAAAATCATTTGGTGTTTAGAAACACATGTCAAAACATTTCAGTAGAATGACTCATCATTCTAAGGTTTTCATAACCATTTTCACCAAGTATTCCCATCTAAAGTTGATCAAGTTTTATGCTTAGCACTAGCATCTATAAGTGGGGTACATACTAATGAGGGGTGGTAAACAAGTGTATCTTATCTAAGTAAATCTCATGCCTCAGGATGACATCAAGATTATCTAACTCAGGCCAAGTTTTATGCTCTTTATGCTACCTTCAATTATCTTTCTGGAAACTACAAGTCACTAAGTAAACTTTTGATAGAAAGCTTTTAATAAAGAAAATAAAGTATTAAGCTTGTAAGTAAAACTAGGATGGTGTGTCAAGTGGATATAATCTCATATGCTTAAGGCATATAGTTGGCATAGTAACAAGCAAGTAGTAGCTTGGTAAGCTATTAGTATAAGCTTGCCTTGTGTAAAGCAGTGGTTGAAGTTCTCCTCGGCTTCTTCCTCGTAGTATCCTCCTTCCTCCTCGTATCCTTGGTCGGTACTAGCATCTATAAATAAATACGAGGTACACAATCACCAAACAATACTTAACTATTTCTAATCATCACACAAAGGTTCATACTAGATGATCTATTATCATCACTAACATTACAAGGATTAAAGCACTTGTCCCATTTATTTTATTTTTCTAAAAGTAATTTCTACTCATTGAAAAACTACTTAAGATTTAATATTCTCCAACTCAAACATGGGAATGTGATTTAGAGTGGTGTCACAATTTAATAAGGTTTAACATTTTTATTTTATTTAACTAAAGTGACTAGAAATACCTATGTCGCATTCTTTTATTACTTGATCATTATTTCTGTAAGTAAACCTATATGTTTTTATATATTCTGAAAGGTATGGTTAAGTATGATTTTTGAGAGTTGGAATTAACTCAAAAGCTCTTATGGTTGAATTTTGAAAAATGTTTGAATGCAGAAAAGCTTCTGCGTTGTTATTTTTACCAAGGGTGATCTACAAATGTAAATGGTTTGAATCCAACGGGCTTGGATTAAGCATTCCAGTATCTTTCTAACAAATTTGGTTTCATGCATTTTGGTTTAGTGAACCGAGCTAGGTTGATTTTTGAATCTAGGTACAGAACTAGGTTTGAAATTAATTGAATAAAACTAAATTTGAATCTGTGGGTTGCGCGGGATGTTTAACTTGGCCGGCCCACTACGCACAGCGCACGCGCGGGCTGCTTAAGTGAGCGACCCCACTCGTCAGTGAGACAACGAGGGGCGAAGCGGTATGGGGCGATTAGGACCGTAGGATCTAACTCTAATCGAACGGCTCTGGTTCATCGTCCACGTCGGGCAGCGTCGGCGAGACAGAACCCTAGCGCGGCCGGTGGGGGTCGTGGGAGGCTCACCGGGGCTCAGGCGATGGTCGGCGGCGGGGGCGAACGACGAAGTCGACGACGGCGATTCTCCTGGTACCGGGAGCTCCTCTAGGGGCGGCTCCAATCGACGACACCTCTCCTCCTCTGCAGCGTCGAACTCCGGTGAAATTCTGGACACCTGGTGCTCGCCTTACTCCGGGTGTGAGTGGGTGTGATCAGTGAGAGGTGGGGAGTGAACTGGTGTGAAGAAAATGAGCGGGGTAGGCCTCCTTTTATAGTGGCTGAAGGGGACCGAATGGCGCGGGTGGAGCTCATCGGTGTCGACGGCACAACGAGCTAACGGCATGGGCGATGATAGGGGGCGGTGCTGTGCTCCCTGGCGAAGCTCAATGGCGTGGTGGCAAGGCGTGGGGCGGTGCTGATCGGTCAGAACACGTTGACACTCTGGGTGGCTCCGATGGAAGTCTTAATGGCGCACAGGTGCTCCTGGTCGCGCAGCGGTGAACGAGCTTGTCTGGGAGGTTCCTGGTGCGGTGGTGATCATGTACGCAAGCGGCAAAGGTGGGGCATGGTTTGTGCGAGCGTGGCGGCCTGGCGCGCTCTCGGCATGGCCGCAGAGAGAATGGTCGCGCGCGTTCTGGGTGGTCCAGTGGTTGGCTGCGCTCGGGGCTTGGAGAGGGAGTGGCGGTGGACGGTGGAGTGCCTGCTAGACAAGGTTGGCGAGGCTAGTTAGGCTTGTAGCTTGCTGTCGACGTTGGGGTTGGCAATTGGGCTCGGCCATGGTCGCCATTGATGGCATTATGGAGTTTACAGTGAGCTAGAGCTGGTTAAACTAGTTAGATGATCTACTGAGAGTGTAGCGAGAGCTAGGGAGGGACAAGGTTGGCAAAACACTGCTGACTATAGTGTTCGTTGTTTAATCTGATTTGTGCCCAGAAGGTGTTTGATGAAATGGCCGAAAGAAATTCAAATTTGAATTTTGGATTCAAACTTGGTGGGTTTTATAGGCACATAGTAGGGAGTCTCTGTTTAGTTGGATTAGTCAAGGGGCACTGGTTTGGTTGGGTGTTGAAAATGTGTGATATTCACATATGATGAAGATTCAATTTTTACTTGTGATTTGAATGAGGTTGCCAAATGTTTCTGCAAGTTTGAAAGGTGGGCTTTGCTTCACTTTTACTTGTTCTTGCAAGGGGTGAAAAGAATTGGAAAAGTTTATGTTTGAAATCTTGGAATAGAAACACTCAAAGTGACCTAGTGAGCAAGATTGGGAAAAATGACCATTTGCTCTATTTAATTTGTTTTAGATTTTCTCTTGATTTGTTTCTTCTTGGAAGTGTTTTAGATGATGTTATATTCCTCTTTGAACCATTCCTTACTATTTAGGTTAATCACACAAGTCCATTCATGCTTTTATCAAATCATCACATACACACATGCATTCATATGATTTTAATTAATCAAAGTTTTTGTTAACCCTAATTTTAGTGATTAGAGTTTGATGAGTCATTGTTTCATGTTTTTGGGATGTTACAATTACGATCAAAGTCATTGTGTTTATATTTCTGTAACATCAAACGAAGTAATCCTAATCCTTAGACCATGAGATCATGTCAATCACTAACACTAGAAGAGTATCTTGATAACATCAAACGTCACACCGTAACAGGGTGACTATAAAGATGGGTTAAGTTCTACGAAGGTGTTATGTTGAGGCTCATGGATCAAGAGTGGAATTTGTCCATCCTGATGACGGAGTGATAAACTCTGGGCCTCTCGGTGATTCACATTAGTAGGTTGCAAGTGATGTGATCACTAGAATGTTATATCATGGGAACAAGAAAAGAGTACATGTTGGTAACGAGATCAAACTAGGTATGGAGATACCGATGATCAAATCTCGGACATGTACTATATCGTGAGACAAAGGGATTAAGTTACTAGCGTAAAAGGTTCTCATGATCACAAGAAGTCATCGTTGAATGTGTGAGAGTCAGTATGGATCTCCAGGCCCCGCTTCTAATTATTAATCTGAGAGAGATATCGATCATGTATGCATTATTCACGAACCGTAGGTTGACACACTTAAGAGACACCAACACCATTTGGAACAAATAATTTCTAGATGAAAATATTTACAAAGCGCAGGAATTTATTTCACTACACACCGGAATTATTTCGGGGTGAAATTGCTAAAATTGTTTCTGCATGTGAAATAGAATACTAGCAAGGGGTTTTATGTGAATGTTTCTTAATTAATGTAATTTAAAAAATTCCGAATAAATAAATAAAGGGAGTTTTATTTAAAGAGATATTACATTAAATTTGGTGGAAATTTAATGGGATTTTGAGTGGAGAAATGAAGAGGCATTTTGTGAGTGGAAGCTCCACCCACATGAATGGAGGGAGGGGAAGGGGGCATCCCCATGCTCTGGCCATGCCCTTTGGGTTCCCCCTCCTCCTATATTAGGCCTCCCTCTCCCTCTCTAACACTCACACCTCCTCGTGAAGGATCTCTCTCCCCCTCTAGTTTATCCCCCATGGTCTCGGACTAGTGAGATACATGTTCCTGGTGTCTTTTCGTTTGGAAAGAGTTGTTTCTTCCGTTGTATCGCTGGAGCGAGGAGGCAGAGGTTTCTCGGTGGCTTGGACGTGTGTGCGCACGGATGCGCTGCTGATTTGCGGTGCTGGACTTCTTCTCGATCTTGAGATCGGCAAGCGTTCGTCTACATCATCCACGAGTACAACCTCGTTAATCTTTGTCGGTCTACAGGGTATATTCTCTATGGATGTATATCTACCCGTTACTTGTATCTAGTAGATAGATCTTGGTACATAGTTGTTCCCAGCGTAGGAATTTTTTTGTTTTCTATGATGCGAACCTTACAGTGGTATCAGAGCCGGATCTATGCGTAGATGATTTTCACGGGTAGTACACATATGAGTATGTGGGCGATGATGATCATGTTATTTATTCTTGGTTGTACTTTGGATATTGGTGGCACAGTGGGATGAAGAGGCCCGGACAAACTTTACATGTCCTCGCGCATGAGACCTGTTCCACACTTGACATGCACCTAGTTTTGCATAAGTCGCTAGCGGGTGTCTGTCTCTCCTACTATAGTCAATATCTAATTTACAACAAGTTGTTAATAATTTGGTTGTCCTCGTTGTGGTTCCATGTTCGTAGGTAAGAACGGTTCTATCTTTGAAAGCCCTAAGCCACGTAAACCTTGTAATTGATAAATTAGAAGCGTCTAGTTTAGATTGTTAATGGGCTAGTGTCATGATATGGTAATGTTGTAAGTAGATGTATAGTTGATACTCTTACAACACACCTAACGTGTAAGTTCCATAGACCTTGGCCTTACACACAAATGAATTATAAAGATCATACCATGATGCACATGATGGTGATCAAGTGCAAGAACCATATCATTTCACTTTTCACATATGATGTTTGTTACATCTTATATTGCTTGTTTAGCATTTTATTAGCATAATAAGATGATCCCTCATTTAGATATCAAGATAAAAATGTGTTCTCCCTTAAGTATATACCGATTATGTTTTGCCGCTTCTAGAAATCACGTAATGATCGGGTGTTCTTGAATCCACGATCATATTTCGGGTGTAAGACAGTTTTACACATGCTAAATACTAAGGTTCTTACTTGGCGAGCCTAGCATGTATAGACATGGCCTCGAAACACGGACATAAAGGTTAAGCATGAGTCCTATGTTGATATGATGCCCATATAGATGCTCGCCTTTGAAACTACACCGAATCACGTGATCATCAGACTTGGTGTAGTGGATTTGGTTCATGTAATCACCAAAAAGACACGAGGGACGTCGTTTTTGAGTGGGAGTTCATTCACAATTTGGATTAATTGAACTTGATCTATCATAAACTTACTCTAAACTTTAAAAATT
Organism: Avena sativa; assembly: GCA_916181665.1. Taxonomy (NCBI): domain Eukaryota; kingdom Viridiplantae; phylum Streptophyta; class Magnoliopsida; order Poales; family Poaceae; genus Avena; species Avena sativa. The sequence continues at coordinate 174,448,957 of OV702284.1, read as the reverse complement.
CTGTTGTAGATGGCACCACCTTCTTTTAATTTCAATGTGTTCATGGAGAAAGAGAAACTTGCAACGAATGGTAGCAACTTTACCGACTGGGCCATGAATTTGAGGATTCTCCTCTCTACTGCACAAAAGAAATATGTGATAGAAGCTCCGCTAGGCCCCCCACCCTTCGATGACGCCCCTGACGAGGAAAAGAATGCCTATCAGACTCGTCAGGAGGACCACAATTTAGTTCATTATGGCATACTGTATGGGCTAGAGCCAGAACTTCGAAAGCGTTTCGAAAACGGCAATGCCTTTGATGCAATGGGTGAGTTGAAAATGATTTTAGACACTCATGCTGCTGTAGAGAGTTATAATGCTTCTGAAAAGTTCTTTAGCTGCATGATGGAAGAGAACAGCTCCGTTAGTGAGCACCGTACTCAAAATGTCTGAGTATGCTGATAAGCTTGTGTCCTTGGTAATATCGATTCCCTTTGACTTAGGCATACATCGTGTTCTCCATTCTCTACCACCTAGATATAAGAGCTTCGTGATGAACTATAACACGCATGGCATGAAGAAGTCTCTCCCCGAGCTTTTGTCAATGCTTAAGACTGCAGAGGTAGAGATCAAGAAAGAACATCAATTATTGATGATCAATAAGACCACCATTTTCAAGAAAGACAGAAAGGGTAAACATAAGGGAAATAAGGGAGGCAAATCGGTTGCCGTACCTGAAAAGAAATCCCGAGATCGTCCTAAGTCTGATACCGAGTGCTATTATTGTAAGGGGACTGGCCATTGAAAGCGCAACTGCCCCAAGTATTTGTAACATACCAAAAATGTTGAACAATGATTATCAAATTCCAATCACCAAAATTAGGGTAAACAAAAACTTTTGTTAATTAAATTCAATATGAATGCATGTGTGTATGTGATGATTGCATGAATGAATGAACTTGTGTGATTGATCTAAATAGCAAGGAATAGATTAAAGGTGAAAACAACATCATCTAAAACATTTCCAAGGAGAAACAAATAAAGAGAAAATAAAAAACAAAACAAATAAGGCAAATGGTCATTTTTGCCAATCTTGCTCACTAGGCCACTTTGAGTGTTTCTAGTCCAAGATTTCAAATAGAAACTTTTCCATTTCTTTTCACCCCATGCAAGACCAAGTAAGAGTGAATCAAAGCCCACCTTTCAAACTTGCAGAAACATTTGGCAACTTGATTCAAATCACGATTCAAAATTGAATCTGATTCATATGTGAAGATCCCACATTTTCAAAACCCAACCAAACCAGTGCACCTTGACCAATCCAACTAACCAGAGACTCCCTAGTATGTTACCAACACACCCACCAAGTTTGAATCCAAAATTCAAATTTGAATCTCTTTCGGCCATTTGATCAAACACCTTGTAATCAACAAACTAACAAACATCAAACACTATTAGGAGCAGTGATTTTGGCCAATCTTGTTCCCTCTATAGCTCACACTACACTCTCAGTAGATGATCTAGCAATATTAACAAGCTTTAGCACCACTGTGAGCATGACATAGCCATCAATGGTGACCATGACGAGCCTAACTTGCCACCCCCATGTCGACAGCAAGCTAGGAGAAGCACCAAGCCTAGCAAGCATGTCTGGGAAGCTCCCCACAGTCCACCGCCACCCCCTGTCCAAGCCTCGAGCACTGCCAGCCCCTGGACCACACTACCCGAGCATTCCAAGCCTCTCTGTGTGCGAGCCGAGAGCGCGCCAGAGTGCCGCGCTCGACACGCACCCACAGACCACGCGCCGCCCTTACCGCTTGCGTACGTGATCGCCAGCACCCCAGCAACACCGCGGACAAGCCCATTCGCCGCCTCGCGGACAGTAGGCATTGTACGCCATTAAAACCACCGTCGGACCTGCCTAGAGCGCCGCAACGTTCCGACCATTTCGCACCGCCCCGCGCTGCATAGCCATGCCGTTGAGATTCGCCAGGGAGCACAACACCACCCCTATCGTCGCCCATGCCTTTAGCTCGCTGTGCCGACTACCACGACGAGCTCAGCCCGTGCCTGTCGGTCCCCTTCAGGAACTATCAATAGAGGCTTTCCCTGTTCGATTTCTTCACACCATATCACTCCCCTCTCTCTTAGAAGCACCCCACCTCACTCCCGGAGCAAGGCGAGCAGCGCATCGCCGGAATTTGGCCGGAGTCTGCCACTGCTGGAGGAGAAGGGAGCCAGCGATTGGAGCCGCCCCAGGAGGAGCTGCCGGTACCAGGAGGATCGCCGTCCTCGACTTCGTCGTTCGCCCCCGTTGCCGACCCTCGCCTGAGCCCCGGTGAGCCCCCGTAGATCCCCACTGGCCGCGTTAGGGTTCGACCTCGCCGGCATTGCCCGACGTGGACGACGAACCACAACCGTTGGATTAGAGTTAGATCGTGCGGTCCACATGCCCCCATACCACTTCGCCCCCCTCTGTCTCACTGAAGAGTGGGGACAGCCTCTTAACCAGCCCGCGCGCGTGCTATCCGTAGTGGGCCGGCCTAGTTAAGTAATTCAAATTTAGGTTTATTCTTTTAGTTTCAAACTTAGTTCTGTACCCAGATTCAAAAATCAACCCATCTTGATTCACTAAACCAAAATGCATGAAACCAGTTTTGTTAGAAAGGTAATGGAGTGCTTCAACCAAGCCCGTTGGATTCAAACCATTTAGATTTGTAGATCTTCTATAGTAAAAATAACAAGGCAGAAGCTTTTCTGCATTCAAACATTTTTCAAAATTCAACCATGAAAGTTTTTGAGTTGATTCCAACTCTCAAAAATCACATTTAACCATACCTTTCAGAATATAAAAAATTATATAGGTTTACTTGCAGAAATACTGATCAAGTAATAAAAGAATGCCCCATAGGCATTTCTAGTCACTTTAATTATTTAAAATAAAAGGTTAAACCTTATTAAATTGTGACACCACTTTAAATCACATTCCCATGTACTGAAATATGTGGTGATGATATGTGTCAACATGATCCCATGTTTGAGTTGGAGAATATTAAATCTTAAATAGTTTTTCAATGAGTAGAAATTAATTTTCTAAAATAAAGGAAATAAAACTATTTGCCCTAATGGTTGTAATGCTTGTGATGATATTAGATCATCTAGTGAAAACCTTGGTGTGATAAATAGAAATAGTTAATTATTGTTTGGTGATTGTGTACCTCATATTTATTTATAGACGCTAGTACCGACCAAGGATACGAGGAGGAAGGAGGATACTACGAGGAAGAAGACGAAGAGAACTTCAACCACTGCTCTGCACAAGGCAAGCCTAATACTACCAGTTGACTTGGAAAGCTTATACTTGCAATTATTCAAGCTAACACTTGCAACTATGAAAGTTAGATAACCTATGAAATGCATTAAGCATGCTTGGTTAGATACATTTGATGATACAAAATCCTAGTTTTACTTGCAAGCTTAGTATTTTATCTCTTTATCAAAGCTTTCTAGTTAAAGTTTACTTAGTGACTTGTAGAGTTTAGAAGGATAATTGAAGGTAGCATAAAGATCATAAAACTTGGCGTAAGTTAGATAATCTTGATGTCATCCCGAGGCATGAGATTGAACTAAGCTAGTTCACACTTGTTTACCATCCCTCATTAGTGTTTACCCCCACTTGTAGATTCTAGTGCTAAGCATAAAACTTGATCACTTTAGAAGGGAATACTTGGTGAAAATGGTTATGAAAACCCTAGAATGATGAGTAATTCTACTGAAATGTTTTGCCATGTGTTCTTGAACACCAAATGATTTTGATGAGGAAAATGTTAAGGCATGAGCCTTAGACCTTTATAAAAATGATGGTTGTCTGGATGCGATACCATTCCAATTTTACCGTACAACCACAATACCCGAAATTTGGGTAGGGCTTGACTGGAAATTTATATACCTTAGTATGGGTTCCCTTGCGGCCAAGGTTTGAGCTAAGGCTACCTTGTGAAGATTGTCCACCTGTGCAGTTCCTAAGATGACAGTTGGTCATGGTTGGGAGGCCAAGCTCACAGGAGAGGTGCCTATACTAGGGTGTGTAATTTAAAGGTTAGGATTGATTATCCTCATACTGAGTATGGTGAATTCAGGATTTGTTCCTAACGGATGTATCGAATGTTGTGGTGAAAGTGTACCACCTCTACAGAGTGTCAAACTATTCGAATAACCGCGTCCGCAGTTATGGACAGTTGGAGTGGCCATACTGTTCTGTCATCAGATGTTTTCAAAATGACCTGTGAAATGATTCATGATTTTGACTTGACCACAACAGAGTTGTGATATGAAATTCAAGTTCCCACTTAGGTGATATAAAACTTTAAACTAGCTTTCTTTGCTTCTGAACTTAGTTAAGGTAAATCTGGCTTTTTGGAAAATAACCCTAGAGCTTAGTACTTCCTATTCCAAAACCACTTCACTTGTTAGCATTAGTTTGCGAGTACTTAAAGAGTACTCATGGCTTTGTCCCTGGCTATTCCCGTGGCCAGACTATGAAGAAGAGTATCCAGAAGACGGACATCAGGAAGGTTACGACAACTAGGATCATCTCCCATCGTCAGCATTTCCTGTGACCATGAAGATGGAGCTTCACCTTCGTTATCGTTATTATTACGTTATTTCCGCTTCTTGAATTGTATTAAGACTGGATCATGAGATCCTTATTCATGTAAGACCTTATGTATGGTTTGTAATGGATGATGTACTATGATATCCAATCTGTTATGTCTCGAAAAAATGGTAATCATGGGATTGCGATGTATGGCATAACAGGCATCTGGGATTAAAAATTCGGGTGTTGACAAGTTGGTATTAGAGCCATCCTGACCATAGGAGACCCTAGTTTAGAATGGACGTTTGAATCAAAAACTTAGTTTCAAAACCAAAGGAAGTGAGTATTTAAACTTATTCTCATTCTTATCACTTAGACTCTTTCATGAAAATTCATGTTCCTCAAAAATTCTTGCAAACTTACATAAAATTTGACACATTTGATCACTCTAGTAACTTATTCATCCTATATTCTTATAGATGGACGTGAAGTACAAAAAATTTTATCAGTTGGGGAATGGTGGAGACCTCATCTTTGAGCGTGATCGACTTGGACCAGCTGTTAGAGATGCTGGAGCGTCCGCACCCCGAGTTCTTCGGATCTCAGCTCAACGATCAGGAAGGAGAGGATTTGCAGTGGCTAGTTGTTGCAAGTCTTCGGGGAAAGATTGAAGCCCCCACCTCAGAGGGAATTCAGTTCACCTTGAGAGAGAACAACTGGCTCGATGGACGTGCCAGGGCCACGCAAGAAGCTCTTGCCCGTCTGTGTGGATAGAGTATCAATCAAATCAAGGGTACCCGCTTGGAGTTTTACCAAAGGCGTGATGTTATGGGACAACCACTGGAAGCCCTGTCGTGGGAATGGTCATGGCAGAAGCTGCAATCGGCAGCGAGTAGTAGAACGAGGGGCAAGGGCGGCCAGCCATCTGCGGTGCGAGATGAGGGCAAAGACACAGGGTTTTACCCAGGTTCGCCCCCCCGGAGGGTAAAGACCTACTCCTGCTAGATTGTATTATGGAGGTGTTACAATGGGCGAGCTCGGCGGTTAGGCGGCGAGTCGCTTGGATGTATGAGGGAACGTGTCTCTACTCACCCCATAGGGAGGTTTATATAGGCTCACCTCCCCTAGGGTTTACATATCTCAACCGATTCAGTTACAGCTTCAGTAGTCGTTTAACCTAGTCCGACTGGGCCTATCTACTCGCCTGGGCCTTCAGCTTCCAGTCGCTCGGTACCTTGCTGGGCTTCAATCCACTCACCGTTCTGCAGGCCCACTCGCCAGGTCACAGGCCAGTCGGAAACGCCCTGCTGGGTATACCCCAGTAGGCATATCCCCATCAGTAGTCCCCGAGGCCGTCGTCGATTGGGCGTAAGTGGCTGCTGGCAGTCGGAGTATACGGCGTCAGAGTAGGCATCCAGTCGAATCGTCGGCGGCCTCCTGTAGAAAGGAGGAAATCTGGTGAACCAAGTCGCGGCTTGGGCGAGTCGAGTCGGCGAGATGCGGTCATAGTGATTGACTTGGCGAGCCGAGTGGCTGGAGTTGGACCGTCAGGCGCGGTCAAACTAGCCGTTGAGGTAATCCAACGGTAACTTTCGGCGTAATCATCGCGCGGTAACGGCCTCCTGATTTGGCGGGTAACTCCCGCTATATAAGAGGAATGGCAGGCAATCGTAGAGTCAACTGCTCACCACTTCTTCCGAGTGCGCGCATTTTCCTTCCTTCGCTCCGCGATCCAGTCGACCCGAAATCCTCCGATCTCCAACCAACCTCTCGGCCATGGCCCTTTCCACCGAACCGTGGGGTAGGTCCAAGTGCACGAGGGCGCAGCTGGCCTCTTTCGAGGAGGCCGGGATCCTGCGAGCCGGCTGTTGGCGTATCCCCGCAGCCGGAGAAACGACCCCAAACCCGCGAGAGAGGGAATTCGTCTGTTTCACCAGTCATCTCGAGCGGGGGCTAGGGTTTCCCACGTCTTTGTTCTTCCGGCGCTTTTGCGCCTACTACGGGATCCAGCCTTCAGATCTGGGTCCCCACAGCATCGAGCAGCTCGCCATCTTCGTGGCGTTCTGCGAGTGCTACTTGGGCTGCCAGCCCTACTTTCCCTTGTGGCAAGATCTGTTCCACGGACGGATCAGCCGCGAGGAGGCAGGCGGCCCAATGCTAGCCGCGGGCGGCTTGACGTTCCAGCTCAAGTCCAAAGCTTCTTTCTTTGATCTGATGCTACCCGCCAAGGCAGCGAGCGAATGGAAGAAGTCGTGGTTCTACGTGGCCGAGGCGACCCTGGAGGACGAGGTGGCGATCCCGCGGTACTCGGCCAATCGTTCCGAGCCGCGCCATCTCCAAGTCGGCAAGCTCCCCGACGACCAGCGGATGGTCGTTGACGAGATGCTCCAGACCATCCGTGGTCTGAAAAAGAAGGGCCTTCAGACGATAAACTTGTACAATTGCTGGCTTGGGCGACGGCTCGTTCCACTCCCCCAACGCGACCACTATATGTACCAGTACACGGGCCGGGGAGACTCGACGAAGGCCTGCCACGACGAATGGAAGCTGGAGGATTATCTCCCAGCGTTGAAGAAGATCACCCAGGCGGTGTACCTGGATGCGCAGGCTGGGGTCGCCCCCTACACCGCGAAGCGTCTGGCTCCAACGGTAATTTCTTTACCTTGTTCGCAGTCGCAGCGTATGCAGTCGCGGTAATTCTGATTCTGTTTTGTATTCATCGCAGCTATTCCAAGTGGTGGAAGGGTGGCTCCCGCCTTCGGATGATGAGAGCCCGGGGCCATCCGCCCAGGACATTGGCGAATCGCCACCCGCGAGGGGCAACGAGGACGACGAGGACGAGTCCGAAGAGGAAGTCGCCCCGCTGGTCCGAAAGACCCGCGGGCAACGTCAGCGCGAGATCGAGGCGAGCAGAAGCCTCGAGCGTCATGATGACGACGACGAGCTCCCAGAGACCACCTCGCGCTGTCAAGCCACTCCGTCGAAGAAGAAGAAGAAGGAGAGGGAGGCGAGGGCCCACCCGAAGAAGAAAACGAAGCCGTCGAGGACGGCCTCACCGCCGCACTCGGCGAGCAGCTCCGATGCTCCTAGCCCAGCTGGTGACGGCGCGCCACCAGCGACAACCGCGCTGGACACGGCGACCGTGGAAGTGCCGCTGGCCTCAATGCCTCCGCCATTCGCCCCAGTCTCTGGGCTGGGGGAGGCTCCGGCTGCGGCAACTTCGCCTCGCAAGGAGGCTCCGGCTGCGGCGGCTTCGCCCCGCAAGGAGGCTCCGGCTGTAGCGGCTCCAACTCGCGAGGAAGCTCCCGCCGAGGATGTCCCGGAGGCGCCAGCCGCGGCCTCAACGACGAAGAAGCCGTCCGTGTCTTGGGCACGCGACGTCCTGGAACTGGGGCTCAGTCGCCGACTGGGCCCTGAACTGGAAAAACCGGCCGGCCTTCGTACGGGGCTACGTTTCATCCCAGTCGCCAAGTGAGTGCGCTCACCCTTCCTTATTTTCCATAACTATTTCAATTGTCTTTGTTGATTCGATTAATGCGCAGGACCGGAGTGAAAAGGATGGGCCATCCGACCGTGGCCAAGGTACCCTCCGCCGCTAGCGAGGAGGATCCTTCCCGCAAGAGGAAGGCGGACGAGGTCGTCGCCTCAGCGGATGGCAGTAAGAAGGCCAAGGGCGACGACATCGTCACTATCTCTAATGACACGGCGGCCGCGCCGGCCGGGCCCGCGGTGGAGGCAGCCGCGTCTACGAAGGAGGGCGCTTCCTTGCCTGGAACGGCGGAGGCGACTTCCCTTGGAGCAGGTGCCTCTATCGCTACCTTCCCCCGCTTCGTGACCAAGGCGGCCACGGCGAGCGGGGCTGCGCCCTCGAGCCACGCTCCGAGGACCGCCGATGCTGAAGTCGACCAGCGTCGTGGGCACACGCCAGCGTTACTCGTGTCTGTGGACGCGATACAACTCCATGGCATGCTTGGCGCAGCCATCCAGGTACATCCAGTCCCCGAGGATCAGGTCGGTGCTTTGCAGCGGCTTGATTCTTATAATTTCTCGTCTTTTATTTTCGTATCCAGTCCCCGAGTGCGCACGCGCTAAATTTTAGCGGGTGGGCACTTAGGAGTTTCTTGATCGCTAGTCCCCGAGTGCGCACTCGCTGAATTTCAGCGGGTGGGCACTTAGGAATTTCGTTTTAACTAACTTTTTCGGTGATGTGCAGGGTCTGCAGCTTGAGTCGGCGGACCGATTGGCCGCGAAACAGCGCGCGGAGAAGGAGCTGGCCATCGTCCAGGAGGCGAACAAAGGGCTTCAGGCTGTTGCTGCGAAGGCAGAGGAAGCTCGCCAGGGGCTTGTTCCCGCTGGTGAGTTGGTGGCGGCGCGATCTGCTCTGGGTGCCGCTGAACAACGGATTGCCGACCTCGAGCACGAACTGCGGGAGGCGAGAGAAGAAGCGAGCTCGGCGGACGGGCGAGCTAAGGCCGCCATTGTGGCCGCAGAGGAGGATCGCAAGGTGTCGGAAGTCCTTATTGCTGGGCTTCAGGACGACCACACGTCGCTTCAGTGCTTCATCACGGGACTCGCCCGCCCGTTGCTTGGTGAGTGCATCTTCCCTTTCAAATAGTTGTGATTTTTGTGGTGTCCGTCGTACTCACCATTGTCTTCTTCTCGCAGGTCGCATCATTGATAGCGAAGAAGAAGCGAGCTCGCTTGACGCGAGGCAGTGCGTAAGCATGCTCGTCGACTCGGCGACGCTGTCGGCGACGTGCATCCGCGCCTACCTCCAAGAAATATCGCCCACGGAGGTGATTCCCAGCGACCTCGTTGAGGTGTGGAAATATTTGGAGAAGGCGCCCGCGGTCGTTGAGTTCATGACGCGGTCGGCGTTTCGGCGTGGAGCGTCGACGGCACTGAGCCTTGGACTCGCCCACTTCCCCGAAGATTTCGACGTTGACGATGTGACGAGTGGGTATCCATCGTCGACTGGCGCGGTGGAGCTGTCCGAGGTCCTCAAGTTGCAAGAACGTGCCGCCACGTACTCGGAACGTGTATGGGCAATGGGCGACCTCCTGCCGTACCAGGAGACGGTTGTCGCGCCGAACGACCCCGAGCCGCCGCATCGTGACTTCAAGGTCGAGCAGCCTTTTCGCGCGGCCATGGCGGGTGAACTGACGACGTATCCATCAAACCCGTACACGGCGTTCATCCGTAATTGCCGGGACGCTGGCGAGTCGTCATCGAAGCCTGCAGAGTAGGGTAGTTTGCCTTGAAGCGTTAGCAGCAGTTCTGCCACGCGGGCATATTTTGTAACATAAAACAATGCAATATGCGATTGAATGAGACGTCGTGTCTATTTTGGTATTTGTTTGTGTGCTTTTGATTGGTGTTGAACGAGTCCCCGAGCGCGTCCGCCCTTTTCTGGGGTTTATCTCGTGTATGATGTATGTGTTGTTGTTATGTGTTTTGATGTTTTAGTCGACTCGCCCGAGCTCGAAGAGCCAGTCGCTAGGCGACTCCCTTGAGTGCTCTATACTTTACCGTTTTCCCATGCGCGAACGAGGTCGGGTGGCCGAGTCCCCGAGCGTGGTACTTGGTAGTTCTAGGCGCGACTCGAGGGTGGTTGAGGACTTAGCGCGTTGGTGTGAGCGCGTCACTCCTGCCTGGCCCATGGGGTCAGTCGCGTGGCGAGTCCTGGGCATGCTCTCTTACTTGGCGTTTTCCCGGACCGCTCGCGACGAACTGGTCTTCAGTCCCCGAGCGTGGTACTTAGCCGTTCGAGTCGCTATGCCGAGGATGCGGAGGACCAAGGTCGCTGTGAGAAGCGAGGACAGTTGTCTTGGCTCGTAGAACCAGTCGAGCTAGGCGACTCCAGTGGGGCTCCGGGTTGGCGTTATTCGTGGACGATGCAAGACCTGAAGTGATTCAGTGCTCTTACACCACACTACTTAGCCGTGCCGATCGCTGTACCAAAGGTTGACTTCTGCATTTAGCATAACGCTGTTTTTACTTGTGCGAGTGGCACAAGTCATGGAGAGTAGGCGCAATTTGCGGTAACCGTTTCTTTTATTTCATAGCGACTGGGGAGTACATGTGTGAGGTTCTAGGAGTAGAACTTCCGGAGGAGGTTTACATTCCATGGTCGCTTGACGTCGAGTTCGCCGTCCCCGCGGACGTCGGTGAGGTAGTAGGCGTCGTTGCCGAGTACGCGCCCGATAGCGAATGGGCCTTCCCACGGAGGGGAAAGCTTGTGCATGCCCTTCTTGTCTTGGATGAGGCGTAACACCAGGTCGCCTTCCTGGAAGGTGCGAGCTTTCACCCGCCGGCTGTGGTAGCGGCGGAGTCCTTGCTGGTAGATGGCGGTGCGTGACCGAGCGAGGTCGCGTGCTTCATCGAGCTGGTCGACCCCATCTTGGCGGGCCAGCTCGTTTGCAGCCTCCGTATAGTGGACGACTCGCGGCGAGTCGTGTTCGAGGTCGGTGGGCATGACTGCTTCGGCACCGTAGACCATGAAGAAGGGAGTGAATCCCGTCGATCTGTTGACTGAGGTGCGGATCCCCCAAATGACGGAGGGCAACTCCTCGACCCAGCACCCGGCGGTGCGCTCGAGTGGTACTTGGAGTCGCGGCTTCAGGCCGTGGAGGATGCTTTGGTTGGCCCGTTCTGCCTGGCCGTTGGATTCCGGGTGGGCGACTAACGCGAGGTCGAGCCAGATATGGTGCTCTTCGCAGAATTCGGCCATGGCTCCCTTGGCGAAGTTGGTGCCGTTGTCCGTGATGATGCTGTTGGGGAACCCGTAGCGATATATGAGCTCGCGTAAGAACTTAGTGGCGGTCTTCCCGTCGCATTTCCGGACTGGCTTGGCCTCCACCCACTTCGTGAATTTGTCGACGGCGACTAGCATGTGGGTGTAGCCAGAGGGGGCCTTCTTGAAGGGGCCTACCATGTCCATGCCCCACACAGCGAATGGCCAGGTGATGGGGATTGTTTTGAGCGCCGAGCTCGGTACGTGCGTCTGATTGGCGTACTTCTGGCACCCGGCGCATCGCTGGATGATGTCGATAGCGTCAGCGTGTGCGGTGGGCCAGTAGAAGCCGTGTCGCATAGCCTTGGTGACCAGGGAGCGAGCGGCGGCGTGGTGGCCGCAGTCACCTGAGTGAATGTCGTGGAGGATTTTGCGTCCTTCAGCTGGTTGGACGCAGCGTTCGAACACGCAGGTGACGCTGCGCTTGTGGAGCTCGCCGTCGATGATGGTGTAGGACTTGCATCGACGAGCGATCATTCGAGCGTCTGTCTCGTCTGCTGGCAGGGTGCCGGCTTCCAGGTAGGCGATGCAGGGCTTGGTCCAGTCGTCTGGCTCGTTGACGAGTGCGACCAAGGCTGCCTCTGGTTGGAGTGGGACTCCGATGTCAATCTCCCTCGGGGGAGAGACTGATGGCTTGGAGATAGTGTCGAGGAAAACGCCGGCGGGTGGTGCGAGTCGAGCCGACCCGATGCGAGAGAGGGCGTCGGCCTCCTCGTTTTTCCGCCTGTCGATCCACTCGACAGAGTAGCCGGTGAAGTGGCCGCCCAGCTTGTCCACCGCTTGGCGGTACGCCGCCATGGTAGGGGAGATGGTGTCGCAGGTGCCGGCGACTTGCCCCGTGACAAGGTCGGAATCTACGTAGCAGCGGAGGCGATTGACGTTCATCTCCTTGGCGGCTCGCATGCCGTGGAGTAGGGCCTCGTATTCAGCCATGTTGTTGGTGCAGGGCGTGAAGTCGAGGCAGAGGATGTAGCGGAGCTTGTCGCCCTTTGGTGAAGTCAACACTATCCCTGCGCCTGCACCGTCCGCGTTCTTGGAGCCGTCGAAGTGCAGGCTCCAGTAGTGGAGGTACGGCAGCTTCTCTGGCTGCTGGACTTCCTCCCAGTCGGCGATGAAGTCTGCTAGTGCCTGCGACTTGATCGCCTTTCGTGGCTCGTATTTGATGTTGTGGACGCCGATCTCGACGGCCCACTTGGCGACCCGCCCGGTCGCCTCGCGATTGCGGATGATGTCTTGCAGTGGTGCTGAGGAGACGACCGTGATCGGGTGCTCCTGGAAGTAGTGCGGCAGGCGCCGCTGAGCCCTGAAGACCGCGTATACTAGCTTTTGGTACTGTGGGTACCGCTGGCGCGACTCGGTGAGGACCTCGCTGATGTAGTACACTGGCCGCTGAACCGGGCGCTCCTTTCCTTCCTCTGGTCGTTCGACGACCATCACGGCGCTGACGACGCGCTCGGACGCCGCGACGTAAACCAGCATGGGTTCTTTGTCGGCGGGGGCAGCGAGTAGTGGTGCGGCGAGTAGCACATTTTTGAGGTCGCGGAGCGCGTCGTCCGCCTCCTTGTCCCACTGGAAGGTGGGGTTCTTGCGCATCAGGCGGTATAGGGGCATCGCCTTTTCCCCTAGGCGGGGGATGAAGCGACTGAGAGCTGCTACTCGCCCGGCCAGCTTCTGGACGTCGCGCAGGCACTCGGGTTTGCCGAGCCGGGCGATCGTGTCGATCTTTGTTGGGTTCGCCTCGATCCCTCTTTTGGAGACGACGTACCCCAGTAGTTGTCCGGCGGGTACACCGAAGGTGCACTTGCCTGGGTTGAGCTTTATCTTGTATCTTCGCAGGTTGGCGAAGGTTTCCGCCAGGTCGGCGAGTAGGTCGCCTTGGCGAGCGGACTTCACGACCACATCGTCGATGTAGACGTGGATGTTGCGGCCAATTTGGCTCGCGAGGCATTCTTGCATGCACCGCTGGTAGGTCGCCCCGGCGTTCTTGAGGCCGAAGGTCATGGCGATGTAGCAGAAGGCTCCGAATGGCGTGATGAACGCCGTCTTCTCCTCGTCTTCGACAACCATTTTGATCTGGTTATACCCAGAGTAGGCGTCGAGGAAACATAGCGACTCCGAGCCCGCGGTTGAATCGATTATCTGGTCGTTCCGCGGGAGGACGAACTGCTCCTTTGGGCAGGCGCTGTTCAGGTTTGTGTAGTCGATACACATTCTCCAGGTCCCGTTTTTCTTCTCGACCAGGACTGGGTTTGCCAGCCACTTGGAGTACTTGATTGGCCGGATGAAGCCGGCAGCGAGTAGACGCTGCACTTCCTCGGCGATTGCTCGACGTCGTTCTTCATTGAAGGGCCGTAGCGACTGCTTGACAGGTCGCACTTTGGGGTCGGCGTTCAGCTTGTGCTCAGCGAGCTCCCTAGGGACACCGGGCATGTCGGAGGGTTTCCATGCGAATATGTCACTGTTCTCACGGAGGAACTCGATGAGCGCGCCTTCCTATGTTGGGCTCATGCCTGTCCCGATCGTCACCATCTGGCTGGGGTCGCCTGGGACCAGCTCGACGGTGCGAGTGTGCGTCGTGGCCTCAAAGGTTGAGGTGTTTGCGCCCTCTGAGTTGGGCTTCTTGAGTATTGTGGGGTCTTCATTGTTGACCCCGCTCGCGTACTTGGCGAGCTCATCGGCGTGATTAGTCTCCGCCGCGATGACTGCGTCGGCGAGCTCGGCTCCTTTGGCCTCGCACTCGGCGGCCATGTCGGGGTCGCCGTTGATGGTGATGATGCCGCACGGCCCGGGGAGCTTCATCGCGTTGTACGCGTAGTGGGGCGCTGCCATGAATTTAGCGAACGCCTGGCGCCCCAGGACACAGTGGTAGGGGCTGTCGAAGGGCACCAGCTCGAAGACGATCCGCTCGGTGCGGAAGTTTGCCGGTGTGCCGAAGGTGACTGGAAGCGTGACCTTGCCAATCGGGTACGCCTTCCGACCTGGGACGATGCCGTGCAACGTGGTGTGGGTCGTCTCGATCATCGACTGCGGGAGCCGCAGCCGCCTGAAGGTGTCGAGGTAGAGGATGTTGATGGAGCTACTGCCGTCCATCAGTGTCTTGGGGAGCCAGTAGTCGCCAACCTTGGGCTTGACCACCAAGGCGACTCGTCCTGGGTACTCGATGCGCGGCGAGTGGTCTTGGCGGCTCCAGGTGATGGGCTGCTCCGACCAGTTCAGGAACTGGGGGACGTCTATTTGGGCCACCGCGTTGACGGCGACGGCGCGGGCGATGACCTTCTTCTCGCGCTTCGTGTTGAAGCCTGTGAAGGTGTGGAGCGAGCCGGCTACTTTGCCAAATTTTCCGCCATTTGGCGGGTCGTTGTCGGGGTCCTCCCGCGCTTGCCGTGCCTTCTCGATTTCCCTGAGGGTGTGGCAGTCGGCGGTGGTGTGCGTTGCGGGCTTCCCTTCCCTGCTATGGAACGCACATGGTTGATTAAGGAGGGCCGCGGGGTCGAACCTTGGCTTGTTCTTGTAGTTGCCGCCGTCGCGGCGTTGCCCTCCGTCACGGCAAAAGCTCTTGGGCTCGCGCTGCGCGTGCCTAGCGTTGGCGACGAAGTCGACTCGCCCGTCACTGCGGCGCTTGCCAGTGAGGCGAGTGCCGCTGTAGCGTAGGTCGGTTCAGCGTCCGCCGTCGTTGCCGCCTGCGCGGCGTTGACCTCCTGACTCGTCGTCAGTTTCCTGGTTTGGGTCTTCCTCGGCGTACCGTTTGGCGATCTCGAGGAGGTCGGGGATGTTGTCGAGTGTGCGGGAGTGTCGCTTGAGCTTGGCGACTGGGGGCTCGTAGCGGCACGAGGTCTTGAAGCAATGGATCGCGGTGTCCGGGTGGATGCCGACCGCGTTGTACCAAAGCTCTTGCCACCGTTGGACCCAGTTGCGGGTCGACTCGCGGGGTCCCTGGACGCACCGTTCCAGGTCCTCAATAGTGGTGGCGCGGGTTTAGGAGCACTCGAAGTGCCTGACGAAGGCGTCGCGCATTTCCTCCCAGGAGTCGATACTATCCTGGGGGAGAGTGTTGATCCACTGCCTGGACGTCCCCTCCATCATCAGGGGGAGGTAACGGGCGGCGAGCAGGTCAGTGTGACCCGCGATCCCCATCGCCATGAGGTATGTGTCGAGCCAGACAGTGGGGTCGTACGAGGAGTCGTACTTTTCTATCTCTTTTGGCGCCTTGAAGTTTGGCGGGTACTTCTCGCCTCGGATCATTGGTCCGAAGCACTTGGGTCCGAGTCGACTGAGCGACCCCATAGGCTCGCCGTCGCAGCAATTAGTTAGGGTGTGCCGCAAGTCGTCGGGCTGGCGTGCGCGCCAGCTTTGGTTGTTGATGATGTGGGTGCGGGCGTCGATGGGTTGCCCGTTGGCGGCGACAAGGTGGGTTGCCGGCCTGGGGTCGTTGGTGGAGAGTGCCGCGTTCGCGGGTCGGTGTTGGAGCTGCAGCGGCTCTGGTGGCGGGCAGTGGAGGGTGTTTGCCGCCGCTGGGCGGCCGCTGGAGGCCGCTCTGCTTCCCGAGGAACGCGAGTATACTCGACCTGCCGAGTCGGCGCCCGCTTTTGCTGCTCGACGGCCTTTGCGAGCAGGGCCCTGACGTATTGGATCTGTAGGGCGCCGTCGCCCGTGGCTGTGATGCTGTCGGCTGCTGCTCGTCCTGCCACGAGGTTGTCCATTGGGGTGGAGAACAGTGGGAGGCCGTTTGCGTCTCGCTCCCGTGAGGAGACTACTATCCGCGGCTGGTCCCTGGGAGGGGTGCGGTTGGGTGGTGGTGGGGCGCCCCTCGCCGTTGATCCTGGCGGGGGCCGGGCGCTTCCTCCTGGTGGCGCGTTCTCGCAGATCGCACGTTCGGCCACGCGGGCCGGGTCGTTTTCGTCGTCGAAGTTCAGGGCACGCCCTTGAACGGTGGGGTTCAGGCGTGACCTGATCCGCTGCTGGTGGTAGCGTGATAGCTCCTGCGCCGTCACCTGCTCGAGGCGAAATTTTTCGCGCTCGGCTTGCTCCTTGCGCACCGCCTCCGCTAGTTTCAGGCGGAGTTCCTCGACCTCCGTTGCCGTGGCGTTAGGAGGGATTGGGGTGGAGAAAGGATCCTCCGGCGGATCGGCGCCGGTGGCCATGTAGGTCGCGGCGTGGCGACCGGTTCCGTCGCGGAGGTCGGCAGAGTTCTTCGACCCGGAGTCGAATTCGAAGATCCCGAGGATGGAGGGGTCCTCGAAGTCTCCCGCGTTGGAGACCTGGGCGATGGAGCCCACGGACGAGGCCGCGGTGATGGATCCGGCGAGTGACGTCGGGGTCGCCGAGTCGGCGTCGTCGGTGAGGGCCGCATCCTCTGCGGCCGCTGAATTCCCGGCCACGTTGCTGTGGGCCGAGTTGTACTCGGAGGCGAGGCGATGGATCGTGCGGATCTGGCTCTCGAGAGCCGATCGCATGGCGGCGACTCGCGGATGCGAGCCGAGTCCTCCGATACGATGACGTCGGTGAGGCCGACGAAGATGCTGATCGTGCCGATAGGCAGGATCACGCTGTGCGTGACGGGTCGCGCCGCCGGGATGTAGCTGCTCGGCAAGATCTGGAGCATCTCGCCGATTGCTATCATGCAGCTGGTGGCGACCGTCTCGTTGATGGGCAGATTGGATCTCGCCGCAGAACACCGGCCAGACCGGCCACGCCCCACGGTGGGCGCCACTGTCGTGGGAATGGTCACGGCAGACGCTGCAATCGGCAGCGAGTAGTAGAACGAGGGGCAAGGGCGGCCAGCCATCTGCAGTGCGAGATGAGGGCAAAGACACAGGGTTTTACCCAGGTTCGGCCCCCCGGAGGGTAAAGACCTACTCCTGCTAGATTGTATTATGGAGGTGTTACAATGGGCGAGCTCGGCGGTTAGGCAGCGAGTCGCTTGGGTGTATGAGGGAACGTGTCTCTACTCACCCGATAGGGAGGTTTATATAGGCTCACCTCCCCTAGGGTTTACATATCTCAACTGATTCAGTTACAGCTTCAGTAGTCGTTTAACCTAGTCCGACTGGGCCTATCTACTCGCCTGGGCCTTCAGCTTCCAGTCGCTCGGTACCTTGCTGGGCTTCAATCCACTCGCCGTTCTGCAGGCCCACTCGCCAGCTCACGGGCCAGTCGGAAACGCCCTGCTGGGTATACCCCAGTAGGCATATCCCCATCAAGCCCCATATCACCACGAGCTGAAGAGTCAATTTGACCACCTCAGCTTCATGACGTATGACCGTCAGAAGGAGTTAGACAATGCCCGATCCTACGCCAACCATAAGTACGCCATCGCTGCCAAGAAGGATCAGACCATTGCGATGCTAGTGAAGGATCACCAGTCTCGTCGCCGTCAGCTCGACAAGAAGGAGAGCATCATTGCCTGTCTTTGCCACCGGATCATGGATTTGGAGGAGACCAACCACGAGAGAGATATGCAGTTGGAGGAGAGGGAGAATGCAGGGGAATACCTTCGTGGAGACCCCTACTCCTATGTCAGCGATGATGATGACTTTCTGGAGGATCAGGCCATGGACTTCTTCACCGATGAGGATGACTTCACCTTCATCGATGATGATGAGGACACTGACTCCAAGGAGTAGTAGCACTTGAGCACTAGCGTTAGTGAGTAGTATTCGGTCCCACTATATCGTAGTTTACCAAAATGGTTATTAAAACCATTTGTTTTCCTTTGGTGTTGTGGGTGTTTGTATCGTGTGCTATGAATGAATGAATGAAAAGCAAGTTGCTAGAAAAATATGAGTCAAACTTCAAAAACTTTTCAAACACAAAACCCCTAAACCTTAGAAATTTCCCTCTTTTCTCATGATCTATCTCAATCTTCAGATGCCTCGCGGAGGAAGCAACTCATCCCCGGACCGTGAAGCTGAAAGAGCCAAATGTCAAGCCAACTTAGCCACCCTTCGACAGATAGCTCAGATGGCCTACAACAATCAAGGCCCTGGAAATCAGGAAAACCATGGATCTAAGCTCAAGAATTTCCAGAACACTAATCCACCCATTTTCACTAAGTATGAAGAGCCCCTAGATGCAGATGATTGGCTGCAAACCATGGAAAACAACCCAAAAGTTGCAGGAGTGGAAGCCAACGAGAAAGTACTGTTCACCACCCACTATCTGGCCGGAGATGCAAGAGCATGGTGGAACAACGTTCGCGCGATGACAGGAGGTGAGATGATGACTTGGGAAGAGCTCAAAATCATGTTCAGCAGAACCCATGTGCCACTGGGTTTGATCAAGAGGGTGAGAGATGAATTCAGGGAACTGAAGCATGGGAGGATGACCATAGTGGAATACCGTGACAAATTCTTGTCATTGGCTAGGTATGCACCAGATGAGATAGACACTGAAGCCAAGAAGAAGGACAGATTCCTGAATGGTCTGCACGATGAGATGTAGACAGTGTTAGTCAATATCCCATGTGCTGATATTGAAGCCTTAGTGGACTCTTCCATTCAGATGGAAGGCAAGATCAACTAAGCTAATGAGAACCGCAAGCGTCGCATGATGCATCAACCAGGAACCCACCATACACCAAACAATCGCCCCAACCCATCTCCAGGATTTGCCCCAAGAACCAACCGACCCCCGATGAACCGTATGACCTATCCTAACTTGAGGAAACCCAATGCCCGGAGGAAACCACAATAACCCCGGGAACCCCAGCAATTTCAACCGTGCCCCGCCCAAGTTCAACAACATCAATGCCGCCACCAACACCAACACTACCCCAAGGACTGGAAGCAATGTTGTGCCTGATGCAGTGAAGGACAATTCCCAAGTGACTTGTTATGAATGTGGAACCAAAGGGCACTATTCCAATGAGTGCCCCAAGAAGATTGCTGCAGCCCCCAATGCAAATGCCCCAGCTCAGCAGCAGCGTCGTGTTCAGCCCGGAAGAAGGTTTGCCCCAGGGAACTCGCTCAACCGCAAGGGCCGTCTCTTTCTCATGCATGCTGAAGAAGCCCAAGAAGTGCCAGATGTCATGATGGTTATGTTTTCTGTTAACTCAGTACTTGAAGAATTTGCATGCAGTAGTAAGAATCAACGCACCAAATTGAAGCATGTTATGATTGTTCAAATACCTAGTTCAACCACCAAAGCTAGAAAAATTTGCAAGGCCATGCCTATCCGAATCGTTAGGATTATGTTAGAAATTGCTGCATATTTCGACTATGAGATATGGCTTATGGATGTCAAAACTGCGTTCCTCAATGGCAACATTGAAGAGTTGTATATGATACAACCAAAGGGTTTTGTCGATCCTAAGGATGCTGACAAGGTATGCAAGCTTCAACGATCCATCTATGGACTAAACCAAGCATCCCGAAGTTGGAATATCCGCTTTGATGAGGTGATCAAAGAGTTTGGATTTGTCCAAACTTATGGAGAGGCTTGTATTTACAAGAAAGTGAGTGGGATCGATATGGAATTTCTGATATTATATGTAGATGACATATTACTGATCGGAAATGATGTAGATCTTTTAAACAGTGTTAAAATTTATCTAAACAGCAAATTTTCAATGAAGTACCTAGGTGAAGCGTCATACATATTAGGCATAAAGATCTATAGAGATAGATCAAGGCGCCTAATAGTGTTATCACAGAGTGCATACCTTGATAAGATTTTAAAGAAGTTTAAAATGGACGAAAGCAAGAAGGGGTCTTACCTATGTTGCAAGGCAAGACATTGAGTAAGACTCAAAGTCCGGCAACGGCGGAAGAAAGAGAGATAATGGACAAGGTCCTCTATGCTTCAGCCATAGGCTCTATAATGTACGCCATGCTATGTACAAGGTCGAATGTGGCACATGCTATTAGTTTGGCTAGTAGATACCAATCTGATCCAGGATTGGAACACTGGATAGCGGTCAAGAATATCCTTAAGTACTTAAGAAGAACTAAGGAAATGTTTCTCGTGTACCGAGGTGAAGAAGAGCTCTTCGCTAAGTGTTATGTCGACGCTAGCTTCGACACCAATCCGGATGACTCTAAGTCTCAATCCGGATAAGTATTTGTCATGAATGGAGGAACAGTTAGTTGGAGGACTTCCAAAAAACCCGTGGTGGTGGGATCAACAACGGAGACCGAATATGTTGCTACTTCGGAAGCGGCTTAGGAAGCAGTTTGGATGAAGGAGTTCATAACCGAACTAGGTGTGGTTCCTAGCGCGTTGGACCCAATGGTGATCTATTGTGACAATAATGGATCCATAGCCAATGCCAAAGAACCAAGGTCTCACAAGAATTCCAAGCATACTAAGCGCCGGTTTCACTCCATCTATGAACATCTTAAGAATGGAGATATATAGATTTGTAAAGTACACACAGATCTCAATGTAGAAGATCCCCGTTGACTAAAAATCTCCCTAGGGAAAAATGTGATCAACACCAGAACTCCATGGGTGTTAGATTTATCACTATGTAACTAGATTATTGTCTCTAGTGCAAGTGGGAGACTGAAGGGAATATGTCCCGAGAGGCAACAAATAAAGTTGTTATTATATGTATTCCAAATATATGATATATGTTTATTTTGCACGCTATAATTGTATTAATACAGAAACGTTAATACATGTGTGTTTAATAAACAAATGGAAAGTTCCTAGTTATGCCTCTCTTATAAACTAGCTCGTTAATTAACAAGTTGATCAAGATTTCCTGATCATGGACATTGGATGTTGTTAATAACAAGGTCACAACATTATTGGAATGGTGTGATGAACATTCATCCGAAGTTTAGAATTACGTTCAAAGTCATTGTGTTTATATTTCTATAACATCATACGAAGTAATACTAATCCTTAAACCATGAGATCATGTCAATCACTAACACTAGAATAGTATCTTGATAATATCAAACGTAACACCGTAATAGGGTGACTATAAAGATGGGTTTAGTGCTACGAAGGTGTTATGTTGAGGCTCATGGATCAAGAGTGGAATTTGTCCATCTTGATGACGAAGAGATATACTCTGGGACCTCTCGGTGATATCACATTAGTTAGCTTGCAAGCAAGTGATGTTATCACTAGAATGTTATATCACGGGAACGAGAAAAGAGTACATGTCAGTACGAGATAAAACTAGGTATGGAGATACGGATGATCGAATCTCGTAATGTAATATATCATGAGACAAAGGGATTAAGTTACTAGCGTAAAAGGTTCTCACGATCACAAGAAGTCATCATTGAATGTGTGGGAGTCGGTATGGATCTCTAGGTCCCGCTTCTGATTATTGATCTGAGAGGGGTCTCGATCATGTCTGCATTATTCATGAACCGTAGGGTGACACACTTAAGAGACACCGACACCATCTGGAACTAATAGTTTCTAGATGAAAAGTTTTACAAAGCGCAGGAATTTATTTCACTAGAGACCGGAATTGTTTCGGGTGAAATTGCTGAAATTGTTTCTACATGTGAAATAGAATACTAGCAAGGGGTTTTATGTGAATGTATGTTAATTAATGTAATTGAAAAAACTCTGAATAAATAAATAAAAAGGAGTTTTATTTAAATAGAGATTACATTAAATTTGGTGGAAATTTAATGGGATTTTTTGCGTGGGATTTTGAGTGGAGAAATGAAGAGGCATTTTGTGAGTGGAAGATCCACCCACATGAATGGAGGGAGGGGAAGGGGCAGCCCCTTGTGCCGGCACCCCCTTGGGATTCCCCCTCCTCCTATATAAGGGCTCCCTCTCCCTCTCTCACACTCACACCTCCTCGTGAAGGATCTCTACCCCTCTAGTTTATCCCCCATGGTCTCGAACTAGCGAGATACATGTTCCCGGTGGCTTTTCGTTTGGAAAGAGTTGTTTCTTCTGATGCATCGCTGGAGCGAGGAGGCGGAGGTTTCTCGGTGGCTTGGACGTGAGTGAGAGCATGGATGCGCTGCTGATTTGCTACACTAGACTTCTTCTCGAACTTGATATCGACAAGCGTTCGTCTACATCATCCACGAGTACAACCTCGTTAAACTTTGTCAGTCTACAAGGGTATGTTCTCTATGGATGTATATCCACCCGTTTCTTGTATCTAGTAGATAGATCTTGGTACATAGTTGTTTCCATCGTAGGAAATTTTTTGTTTTCTATGCTGTGAACCCTACAAGACCAGCACTCTCAAATGACGCCACCACCATCATTGCGGTCACCACCATAGCCTCTTGCCACCAAAATTTGATCATGGCAAAGCTCCCAATAAGCTCGTCCCTTATAATCTAGAATTATTGGGTCCATTAACATGAGATTTTCTCTTGCTCCATCCTCTTGAGAAATTTCTTCATTTTCCACCTTCCTCTCTCCAAGATCAACATGCTTCTCATTGGCTGCCACCCTCCTCTCCTCGTTGGCCACCTGCGTGTCCTCACCAACTTCCCCTCTTCAATATCTTTGTTCCTCATCTCCCTCCTTCCGTTAGCGAGCTCCTTCATAACCACCATCATGTCATCCAAATAGTACTTGTACATGTTCTCACCTCATTTTCCTTGCTTCTTTAGCTTTCTTTCTACCTTCGATGGGCCTCTTCCTATTGACCGAAAATATATGAGTGGGGATACTTGATCCTTCATTGTCTATGTCAACAAAAAACCTTCTCCAATCGAGGTAGTTGGTGTCTTCCTTTTGATTGGAATCTCGTTGGAGGGGTGATTATTCCATTTCTCTTCATTATCAAGAATGGCAAAACAATGGAACAAAGTGAAAGCGTTGCCCGATTTTCCACCTTTCTTTTTTGGTCTTCCCATGAAAAAGTTTTGAGTAATATTGAGATATAATTAAGAATAAGATAACAAATATTATTATTACATACCATTAAGAATAAGAGATCAAATTTTATTTGTTTATAAATAATAACAAGAGAACAAGTTTTATTAGTGCATACCTTGTCTACGACACTTGTCCCACTTGGATTAAGATGATCAAGTTGGGCAAAGCAATTGGACCATTTGAAACACTAGGAGTTGATGGTTTACCAATAGTATTGTAGTCATATCCCTCTTATACTGTTGCCTATAATTGTCATGGATACACTCCCAATATATGATGCTTTGTTGTTCATTACCTATGACGCGATCAACACCAATTAAAATCCATGCACAGCACAAGGTCCCATATTCCTTTTCAGTGAAATTAGCTCCTCGGCTAGCCTTTTGTGGATTTGGATCATTGATAAAACCCTCTCCATATCCCTCACCAACAAAAACCTCACCATATCCCTCATCAACAAAACCCTCGCCATATCCTTTAGCAATATCATCTTGTGCAAATTATTTTGATGGATCATCTTGTGGAAATTGTTGAGATGGTACATTTTGAGCAAGTTGTTGATCACAAGTGTAATTGAGAAAGGACTCATTATCTATACTACTTGCAAATAAACATTCTCAATTAGATAAAATTTAAGCATATTGTGCAAACTAGATTTTGAAAATAAATTATGAAAACATAACATATTATGCAAACCATATTATACAACCAAAACTATTGCAAAATAGTGTGTATTTTCCTAAAATTGGATACAAATTCATAATTAACAGAAAAGGCACCAAAGAAAATTAAGTTTGTAAAATTTGGATCTTGGGGCCATTTGACCAAACACTATGACTGTGCCGCCACTTCCGGTGAGCTGCGGAGTTTCTTCCTGCCCAACGGTGGCATGGATGTTATGGGAGATACAAGAGATAATGGACGCGGGGCCTCCATGGCTAGAGCAGGCCGGGGAGGCATGAATAGGTCCATCGTCGATGAATTCTTTGTTGCGTGCCTGGTCGCAGACGGTGGGTCGTTATGTGTCATATTTCTTGCTAGTTTCTTTGAAGGGGCGTGCATGGGCATGGCTAGGAGACCCTTGACTCTTGCCCAGTCGATGATGGGGCTGCTAGTGGCTGTGGGGCCAGATATAGGCGTATGGCGGCGGTAGGCTTGCCCCGCGCGGTCATGAAACGACGGGAGGGCGGGCAGCTCATCCATGGAGTGGTGATAGCCAGAGGAACTACAGCAAGCGCCACTAGCATCGTGGGAGGGGCTCATGGAAAATTCCGCTTGGGTGGTTGGCGTCTTCCCACGTCATTTTGGGTAAGGGTTCCTCTTATCCATAAATTTCGGAAATTGAGGAAAAGCACAAAAAATCCTCCCAGTTCGTCTCCTCCTAGGGCGACTCTGGATGCTCCCGTAACCCTAGTTGTTTCTCTCCCCTTGTGCCTCCTGTGGCCGCTGATGTCACTGGCGGTAGTGGCGGTGCATGTCTCGCCAAAGGGCATGGGGCCGAGGAGACAGGCAACTGTGATGCATCAGGAAAGAGACTCATGGTGGCAGATGACTATGGTGGTAGTCTGGAGGTGGAGGTACGGTGGTGGTGGCGCTAGAGAAGGGCACATCAGGAGACTTTTCCGCGTCGCAGCCATATGCGGCACTTTAGCCATGGCGGGTGGCGGTGGCAGCTGGTCTATCCTGGATTTGTTCTAGGCCATCGGGTCACGACATCAATTGTGTTCTTAGCCAATCGGTGTGCTTTATATAGAGGAGGCAACGTGGATCCTTGGGATCTGACACCAGATCCAACAAGGTCAGTGGCGGTCAGGTTCATCTTCTCCTCTTCGGCCAACGGGTGGCATGGATGCTACTGGCTTGGCTTGAATAATGTACGCGGTTCTCGGGTTTCGCTCGTACCGAGATGATGATCTGCTTGATGCATGCCCTCGGTGATTAGGCAGGAGTGTCGCATTTTGGAAGGCTCTATTGGTGAACTCCCATGGGCGCCTTATCCTTGAAGATTGCTGGACTGGATGGGATTCGTCCATGCGCACCTGTGGTTTTTCGGACCATTTGGTTTTAAAGGGAGGATTGTGAAGCTCTAGTGTCGGTTACCATCATGGTTCATGGTGAAGTTAGATGTAGACAATGTCATGGAAGTAGGGACATTGAGGGCTAGCGATGGTGGTTTGAGTCTTTGTGGCGATGGGGAACTGGCTTTGTGATATGTGACTTGCATCAGCGACTGTTAGTGGGGGCGACAACACAGGAGTTCATAGTCTTACTTTGTAGGGTGAAAGCCCAAGGTCTAGCCTTAATTGCATGTGCCTTGCAATGGACTAGTTATAGGCATTGTTTTGTGAGTGAGGATTTTTGATCAGGCGGCGATGGATCTTGTGCACTATTTCCTTCTTGAAGGTATCACTATTGTATGGGTTGTACTTCATGCGTTGTTTTGGTGGTGTTAGTGTCGCTGCCACAAGGAATTGTTCGCTTTAGCGAGACTTTTCTTTTTTATAATTCTTCTCGTTTTCCAGGGTTGTGTGCATTCATAATACCGCTAGGACAATATGTTTTTGTAGAGGCTAGGTGTAATTGGTATCTTCGCGATATTAATAATATGCTCTTTGTCAAAAAAATCTACCCATATATGGGTAGGAGATGACAAAATATGGGTGATCACCCAAATTGTTTCTACAGGGGATCACATATGGGTAAGTTGTTGAAGCTGCTATTTTGTCCCTCTTACCTATAAAATAAGTTTTTGTCCCTCTTAAGATGTTTAGATCTATCGTGGCTATATCATAAAGCTAGGCTCCATCAATAAATCCAAACATAAGCCTTTGTGTCATCAACATATAATGTACCAAAAAGAGCTTAATGAATCCACGAAGGAAGCTACCATATAATTCCACTCATTACCATATGGATTTTTAATATTTTTAGACAAATTGAGCATCGACATTCTTAACTGAGACTAACAATAATCAAAATTAGGTCCAAACTGTTGGGTACATGCAAATACATGTTAGAAAATAAAATTTTATTCGGCTAGAGTCCAACAAGACACCCCAAGATCCGGCTAACGGGGTGGTGATACGTTCGAAACGTATCTATAATTTTTGATGCTCCATGCTTGTTTAGTATCTACTTTGCTTTACTTGTCCACACTTTGAGGTGCTTTTTACATGTTTTTTGGTACTAACCTACTAAAAAGTTGCAACAGTGCCAGATGCATGTTTTCTGCTGTTTTTGGTTTCAGAAAAGTTAGTAAAGAAATATTCTCGGAATTGGACGGGACAAAGGACAAAGTCAATTACTTTCGGTGGGGAACAAGAAGTCCAGAGGGGAGCCGGAGGGGCCAGCTAGGGGGGCCAGACCCACCCCAGGAGCGGGTGGGCCCAGACCCGCACCTAGCTAGGGTTTGGTGGCCCTGGCCGCCTCCTCGGTCTCCCCTTCGCCTATAAGAAGGCCCCAATGCAGAAACCCTGAGTACCCGATCAGAAATCCACGAAACCGGCTGTAGCCGCCGCCACCATCGTCCCTAGATCGCGCGGGGGGGGGGGGGGGGTCTGAAGTTCTTCCCGGCACCCTACCGGAGGGGAGATCATCCCGGAGGCCTTCTCTCCGGTATGATGCGTGAGTAGTTCCACCTTGGACTATGGGCCCATGTAGTAGGTAGATGGTTGTATCTCCTCCTTTGTGCTTTCATGTATAGATCTTGTGAGTTGCGTTCATGATCAAGATATAATATATTTGTAATCATGCATGTTGTGTTTGCGAGGATCCGATGGATATTGAGACTATTATGTCGGTTTGATTAATGGTTTTGTCTTTATGATTCTATCATGTCTGTGTTGTTTGTGATCTTGCATGCTCTCCGTTGTTAATAGCTATCTTGGCTAAGTAGTTGCTAGTGACTCCAAGAGGGGGTATTTATGCTCGATAGTGGGTTCATGCATCTAGTTTCCAAGGGAAGTGACAAAAATCTCTTCGGTTGTAGATGTGTTGTTGCTACTAGGGAGAAAACAATGGTCTCTTGTTCATGGAACATGTGGACTATTTACCTTACACACTTTGCTTAAAGAAGTTGTATGTTGCTTGCACCTTAATACTGGAGGGGGTTCAGATGATAACCTGAAGGTGGACTTCTAGACATAGATGCAGTTGGATGGCGGTCTATGCATCTTGTTGTATTGCCCAATCAACCTCATAGGATCTTTCTAACTAGTAATTGCATTGTTATGCCTTTCTCAGTTGCCCTGCTGTAATTTTTTTACCCTTCATGCCATGTTGTTTATCTAAGGAGAGCACCTCTAGTGAACTATGGACCCCGGTCCAATCTTTACCATTGATACATCTTCCAATGTTACTTGTTTACTTGTTGCAAACCATTACCTTCCACACCATACGTTTAATCCTTTGTTACAGCAAACCAGTGAGCTTGACATTCTCACTGTTCGTTGGGGCAAAGTCTTGAGTTTGTGTTGTGCAGGTCTCCATGTTGGTTGCAACACTCGTGTGACGTTTCCTTCCTCCTTCTGGTTCGATAACCTCGGTATCAACTGAGGGAATACTTGCTGCTGTCCTGCTTCACACCTTGCTCTTGGGGTTCCCAACAGGCTCCACATCGACTGAGCCATCAGATGGCCATAGATCTTTACCCCTAAACGCATAGTTGGGGAAGTCGAGGAAGTGCGTTAGGGAAGTGTAGTCCTTTTTACTCATCAAGTACTCTGGCTCTAGCGACCGTCGATCCCGAGACTTCCTTCACTGGCTCTCGTTCACCCCCACCTCCACTATCTTATGCCTCCGAGTGCCTTAGATGCGGCATCTCCGCTGGGTCACACACATGCAAGGTGGAGAAATGACAGGAGAGGTGCGAGCCTTGGTTCAGCGGAGTTTGGTCCAAGTAATGGCCTAGAAGAATGCCTATATGTCTGTATGTCGCATCCCCACCTTCCTTTATATAGGGAGTAGGTGAGGCACACAACACCTTGTGTCCTTCAGTCAAAAACCCTAACCCTAGTCAAAGTGGATCCAACTCATTGACACGTGTCCCTATCTGGATAAGTCCAACTTTTTAGGTTCCGTTAGTTGGATCTATATTAGCCTAGATCTACTCTCTTAAATGTGCAACACCACAGACTTACAGTAAGTCGGACATAGTTTAGTGAGCTTTCACCTAGAACCGATAGCCGATAGCGGCTTCTAGTAGAACATGTCGACTCCTAGATACTAGTAGGAACCCTCAATGTGATGATGTGTCCGTATACCTTTTCCTCATGACATAGGTGATAAGCCTCGGTGTTAGGGGTGACCCCTTAGGGTTGCCTGATCTTTCGTGAAATCCTGTGGAAATCATGGTGGAAGCGAGGGAGAGGAAAAGGGGATGAAATCCATGGACACACACGTCAACAATTCTATGAACACACACATGAACAATTCTATTAACACACACAAGATAAACCACGATACACACCAGTATCTCACACCAGTGGCAACCGGTCTGACACAATCCCTAGGATCGGTAGCGGGCAAGAACACTCTCTCTTGTAGAGGGGGAGGCTTGGTGAGATTTTGACAACTTGGAGACGATACACCAACTCCAAGGGATTGTACAACTTGAACGCACTGGGAAAAATCTAAGAGGTTGGGGGATAATTGGTGCTCCTTGTCAAGGAGCATGAGACTAGCAATAGATACATAATCTAGGGTTTCTTCTATTACAATTATCCAACTATAGGGTCTACAATAGAGGGGTGGGGATATATATATATAGGCCAGCCACATAAACAAGGGTATTTTGGGGATAAAAGGTATGTTCTTGACAGATTGGGGAGTGCATGGGCTGAAGGCCCAACTGACGACACGCTGGCCCACCAATTACTCCGGAGACTCCGGGAGCTTGGGGCCGAAAACTCCGGTCGAGGCAATACTCCAGTGCATGCGGCGGAGACTCCAGATGCGTGACAAGGGCTTGCAGGTGCGACTGGTTGGGGTCGAGGTGGAGGCCCCGGGGTCGATAGGCCGGAAACTCCGAGGTCGGTCGAATACTCGGGTTTGAGGCAGAGTCTCCGAGCAACTTCGAGGGGCTTGAAGCCTGACGCAACATTGGGTGAGGCCGGAGACTTTGGTGTGTCTTCGGAGGAGACTCCGGTCCTGGAACTGTCTTCGCACAAACATATTCTAGGGTTGTGGGGCATTGTGTCATGGCTTTGTACCTGAGTATGCAAAGAGTATTGGCATGAAGTAGCAAGCCATTCATGGGTGTATCCAAGTAACATGAGGCAAGGAGCGAGTTAACCTTATCTTGTAGGATTTTGGCTTGGGCACGAGTCATTGTTCCACTTGAAACGCTTGGTGGTGTGGATGTAGAAGTGTCCGAAGGACGTGCTGCATCAGCTCCCCCTTGTGAAAGAGTCGTCCTCGACTCTTGAACCTTATAAACTTTCTCTTCTCCATGGAATGGTGAGAGGTCCTTCACATTGAACGTCAAGCTCACGAGGTACTTAGATGTTGGGATATCGATGATGCATGCGTTGTTGTTGATTCTCTTTAGGAGTTTGAAAGGACCATCACCCCTTGGCTTGAGCTTGGAGTCACAATCCTTGGGGAAGTGGTCTTTAGTCAAATGTATCCACACAAGGTCATATTCTTCAAAGATCATTTATTTCCTGGTCTTGTTGAGCCCTGTTTCTTGGCGAAGCACTTGTTGCTCGATAGTAGCTCTTGTGTCTTCATGTAGTTTCTTTATGGCTTGGGCACGCTTGTCGACATCCATGTTGGTGCGCTCATGTAGAGCAATTGGTAGGATGTCGAGCGCGGCGAGGGGATCGAATCCATAGACAATCATGCAAGGGATCTTCAAGGTTTTGGAGTGCTTGGCATGATTATAGGCGAACTCGGTGTGGGGAATGTATTCCTCCCAATCCTTAAGGTTCTTCTTGATCAACACGCGAAGGATTGTTCCGAGGATTTGGTTGAAGACCTCGGTTTGTCCATTGGTTTGGGTATGCGAGGCAGACAAAAAGACGAGCTTGATGCCTAGTTTGGCCATGAGTTTCTTCCAAAAGTATCTCATGAATTTGACATCACGGTCGCAGAAGATGGTTCTTGTCACACCATGAAGACAAATTATTTCCCTAAAAAATAGATTTGCGATATGTGAAGCATCATTGGTCTGATGGCACGGAATAAAATATTCCATTTTGGAAAAGCAATACACTACGACAAATATAGAGTCATGAACATGCTTGGACCTAGGCAATCCTAACACAAAGTCCATGATAATTTCTGACCAAGGTGCATGAGGGATATGCAATGGCATATAAAGACCAAATGGATTAGACTTAGATTTAGCTTGGACACATGTAGTGCATCGTTGGACGTGGATCTCCATGTCGCGCTTCATCTTTGGCCAATAGTAGTGACTGAAGAGCATGTCATATGTCTTGTCACGACCAAAGTGACCCATAAGGCCTCCACCATGAGACTCTTGGAGAAATTTTTTTTGGAGAGACGACTTTATAATGCAAAGCTTGTTTTGTTTAAATAGAAAACCCACATGCATATATAAATCACCAACCCCTTTGTCTATGGAACACTTTGAAAAATTGGTCCAAAGAACAGGTCGGAAGCATACAAAGTTTTTATGCCCTCAAGACCCAACACGTTTACTTCGAGGCATGCAAGTAGGCTTGTGTTTTAGCGAGACAAAGCATACACCACTACATTATCTTTGCCTTTATTATAATTGACGATGAAAAGACTCCATGAATTCAACCCACTTAGCATGATGTTTACTCAAGTTGGCTTGGCCCTTAAGATATTTCAACAACTCATGGTCGGAATGTATGATAAATTCTTTAGGCCAAATATAGTGTTGCCACACTTAGAGGACACGTACTAAGGCAAAAAGCTCTCTGTCGTAAATCGGATATTAAAGGCGTGCACCATGTAGTTTGTCACTATGGTATGCAATAGGACCCCCATTTTGCATTAGGACTCCTCCGATGCCAATACCACTAGCGTCACACTCTATCTCAAAAGTTTTTGTGAAATCCGGTAGAGCATGGAGAGGTGCTTCGGTGAGCCTCTTTTTGAGCTCATCAAAGGCCTTTTGTTGTGCTTTGCCCCAAACAAATGTGACATTATTTTTGGTCAACTCATTGAGAGGGAAAGCGATGGTAGAGAAATCTTTCACAAATGAACGGTAAAAACCGGCCAAACCGTGAAAACTGCAAACTTCACTCACGTTGGTAGGTATGGGCCAATATCTTATGTATTTCACTTTAGAAACATCAACTTCAATAGCATTCAAAGAAACAACGAATCCAAGAAAAAACAATTTGTCTTTGGAAAAAGTGCACTTTGGGAGATTAGCATATAGCTTTTCTTTTTGAAGGATTTGGAAAACCTCCTTAACATGTAAAATAAGCTCCTCTTGTGACTTTCTATAGACAAGGATATCATCAAAGTAGACAACTACGCTTTTCCCAATAAGAGATCTCAAAATATGGTTCATGAGGCGCATGAAGGTGGATGGGGCATTAGATAAGCCAAAAGGCATAACCAACCATTCATAGAGAACAAATTTGGTCTTGAAGGCGGTTTTCCACTCATCACCTTCCTCCATGCATATTTTATGGTACCCACTATGGAGATCGATTTTCGAGAAAATATAGGCTCCACACAACTCATCGAGCATGTCATCAAGACGTGGTATAGGATATCGATAATGCATAGTGATAGCATTGATTGGATGGCAGTCCATGCATAACCGCAACATATCATCCGCTTTTGGGACAAGAATCATGGGTACCGCACTTGGGCTACTCCTTACTTGGATCAATCCTTTGGAGACGAGTTGGTTGATTTGTTGTTCGATCTCCTTTGTCTCCTCCAGGTTCATGCGGTACGCGACTGGTTTGGGAGAGGTGCGCCAGGTATGAGGTCAATGCAATGCTCAGTTCCACGAAGAGGAGGTAGTCCACGAGGAAGCTCTTCGGGAAACACATCCTTGAATTCCTACAAAATATCCATCAAAGAAGGAGGAACATTTGTCAAGTCATTAGTTCCTTGCGCTAGTCCCTTGCAAATAAGGACATAGTGCAAGATGGATGGGTGATACGTCGTCAACGTATCTATAATTTTTTATGTTCCATGCTTGTTTAGTATCTACTTTGCTTTGTTT
The DNA here is from genome assembly GCA_916181665.1 of Avena sativa. Classification (NCBI taxonomy): domain Eukaryota; kingdom Viridiplantae; phylum Streptophyta; class Magnoliopsida; order Poales; family Poaceae; genus Avena; species Avena sativa. Next base: position 174,416,593 of record OV702284.1, on the reverse strand, counting down.
TGTCTACACTTTGAGGTATTTTTATAAAATTTTTGGAACTAACCTATTGACAAGATGTCACAGTGCCAGTTGCCTGTTTTCTGCTGTTTTTGGTTTCAGAAAGCTAAAAAATGAATATTCTCGTAATTGGACGGGACAAAATCCAAAGTTCATATTTTTCCCTGAATGATACGGAAAATCGAAGACGATATGGAGGAGGACACTAGGGTGGCCACACCCTAGGTGGTCCCGGGCCTACCCTGGCCACACCCACAGGGGGTGTGGGCCCAATGTCTCTCCACCGACCTTGCCTCCTTCGCCTATAAGAAGCCCCCGACTCAGAAACCCTAAATCATCGACCAAAAAGCCATGAAAAGTTCCACAGCGCCACCGCCACCGAAGTCTCTGTTCCGGCACCCTGCCGGGACGGGGAAGTGCCCTCGGAGCCATCTCCATCGATCTCCACCACCATCTCCGTCACCATTGCTTATTCCCATGATGAGGGGGGAGTAGTTCTTCCTCGAGGCTAAGGGCTCTACCGGTAGCTATGTGTCCATCTGTCTCTCTATGTATGATCATATTGTGGTCATGAGCTTTGTAATCAAGTAGATCTACTCTGTTACTCAAGTGCTTCTATAGATCTTCGGCTCTCCCTACGTGTGTGAAAGTGACAGCGTGCATACCGTGGTGGCACTTAGTCTAGAGGTTACATAAATACTCAATTGCTTTAATAGATCTATGCTTTTCCCCACGTGTGTGAAAGTGAAAGCATGCACGCCGTGTGTGGCACTTAAGGTAGATTACATATATATATTTATTATGAGTTATATTTGGAGTTGGCTGTCTCTATGAAATTGTGGTGTTTGTTGGAACCATCTAGCGCTCAAGGTGACAGTGTGGGGTTATCTAGATTGGGGAAGGCAGACTTTGAGGTGTGCTTTTGTAGGCCTACCATGGATTAGAGTGTCCAATTAGAGATTAGTTAAGACTAGTATCATTAAGAGAAGATATTTATATGAGAGAGTGTTCACTAGTGAAAGTATGATACCTAGGCCTTGTTTCTAAATATTGAAACACCGTTTGCTACTAGATCTGTTGCATGTTTGCTTGCTTCATTCTTGTTGCCTTTAGTATTTACCTCACCATCAAGCTATTTTGTGGCACCGTTACCGCTTGTATTTCACTATCTCTTTGCCTAACTACTGCACCTATACAACTGACAAGTGTATTGGGTGTGTTGGGGACACAAGAGACTTCTTGTATCTTGATTGTAGGGTTTCTTGAGAGGGATACCTTTGACCACTTCCTCCTTAAGTTCGATAAACCTTGGGTGATCCACTTAAGTGAAACTTGCTGCTGTTCTACAAACCTCTACACTTGGAGGCCCAACAACTGTCTACAAGAATAGAAGTGCGTAGACATCAATGGGTTATTCCTCACTTACCTTATCTCACTTTTGGTGGCAAGAAGAACACTCTTGTTTTTCCACTCGAGTTTGGCTTGTGGATCTCACTCTCTATATGGTGGTTCTCTTGCTCGCCACTCTTCTCGCAAGATGGTTTTGTGTTTTCTGCCCTCGCTAGAGCCTTTGCATTATCCGCAATTATTTGCCTAGGAATCATTAGTTGCAAAACACCATAATGTTTTTCTGTTTTCTGCCCTCGCTAAAGTCTTGTCAAGCCATTTGAAGGTATATGCTTTTGTGCGACTATCATGTAATGTAATTTTGTCGTATTGTCGTGGTCTACCAAGCAACATATTTCAAACCGTCATTGGGACCATATCACACTCCACCGTGTCCTTGTATGGTCCAACTGAGAAAGTTACTGAAATAGTGTGCTTGATATTCATGGACCCTTGGTCACTTAGCCATTGGACATGGTAGGGGTGCTTGTGTGGATGTAGGGTGAGGTTGAGCTTTTCACACAACTTGGTGCTTGCAAGATTGTGGCAACTACCTCCATCGATCACAACTTTAATGGATTTCCCATTGATACCGACACAAGTTTGGAAGATGTTGGATCGTTGATCTTCATGTTCTTGGGCTTGAGCGGTCAAGATCCGTGTGACGACAAGAGATGGACTTGCATCATGTTCACACATGATGATTTCTTGGTCATCTTCCACATGTTGCCTTTCCAATGCTTCCTTGACTCTTGCATCAAATTCATCTTCACTCAAGTATTCTTTATCTCCATTATCATGGATGAACAAAACATTCTTGTTTCCACATGTGGCCGACTTGTATCCTTTTCCTCCACACTTGTAGCATTCACCGTTGAATGGTGGATCATCCTTTTTATATTTTCCACTTGAGGGAGTTTTTCCTTGAGGAAGTGTGGGTTTGAAGGGAATCTTGGAGGTACTTGATGAGCTTCCATTGAGGCTGGTTGGTGTAGTGGTTGAGGCTATTTTGTAGGTGAAGTACGTTTTGGGCTTGTTGAACTTGATGTCCTCTTGTACTTGATGCTCGGCTTTGGTTGCAATGTACACAAGCTCAACCATATTGTTGTACTTTTGGAGCTCGGTGATGCGCTTGATTGGATGGTTCAAGCCATTTAGGAAACGTGCCATAGTTTGCTCGCCGCACTCTTCAATGTTAGCGTCTATTATGATGAACTCCATTTGCTTGAAGTACTATTCCATGGTCTTTGTCCCTTGGCTAAGCGTTTGGAGCTTGTTGAAAAGGTCGCGCGTGTAATGCGAAGGAACAAAGCGTGATCTCATATGAGCCTTCATATCTTGCCAAGTGGTGATCAGAGGATCTTCTTGATTCACGAGCGAGTTGGACTTGTTCCCACCAAAGGTAAGCATAATCAGCAAACTCTAGCGATGCCATGGCCATCATCTTCTCATTGCTATAGTTGTGAATGCGGAAGATCTTGTCAACCTTAAGTGCCCATGAGAGATACTCTTCGGGATCATTGGAACCGGTGAACTTGGGCATGGTGCATTTGAGCTTGCCAAAAGTTTCTTCCTCATTGCGGTTTCGGTATCGGCGGTTTCGATGATGTTGTGGCCTTCTTCATCATCTGAGGTATCATGTCTCGCTTGGTGACGGTGTTGTTTCCCTTGCGGTTGTTGAGCTGCATTTGGTGGTGGAACTTGGTCCTTGCGATGGTGTTGGGGAACTTGCTCTTTCTCTTGGCTCGATTTAAGACGAGGTTGAGGCGCTTGGGCCTCATGAGGTTGACGAGGATGTGGCTCATTCCTTGGGTTGTGACGTTGGTTAGGCAGTTGGTCCTCATGTTGACGAGCATGGTCTTGATCTTGTGACATGGTGGACGTCGCTCCACATGTACCATTGGATGCTCCATGTCTTGATTTTGTGGGGGAGTCTCCTCATTGTGACCATGGTGTCGGTGTTAAGTTCATGACGGTTATGACATCTTGGTGGGTCTTCAAGTGCTTCACTTCGATGGTGAGCTTGTTATTCCAAGTCGGAGGCTTCATTTGTTGTAGAGTGAAGGTCTTGTGGACACTGACGATGAACTTGAGGTTCCATTTGCGGTGGCTCACGTGGATTCTCTTGTTGGATCACTAGTGCACTTGCTTGGTGACGATGGTCATCTCGCCTTGGAGGTCTCACGGAGAAGTCACCATCATAGCTTGACGTTGTGGCGTGCCGAGGAGATGGTGCCTCTTGCGAAGAGATCATCGAATGGAGTACGGGTACTTCATTGCACCTTGGATCACGATGGTGTGATGAGATTGACACACTCGAGTGGTGACTTGAAGAGCTTGATGCGTAAGAACACGGATTTGCCAAACCATCAATGAGGCGTTGAACTTGTCGTCCGTTGCAGTGACGACAAATTGTAGAGCTTCATTTTGATGCTCGATGTTGTGTTGCATCGCATGCATTGTTTGCATATCTCCTCAAAGCGGTTGTCTATGCTCTTGAACTCCAGTTAAGTTTCGCTAAATTTTTCATCTTGGCGCTTCTCAAGGGCCTCACAACGGTGGTTGAATTCTCCTCCAATCTTCCAATGATTTTCTCTTGTCATGTATTGTGCTTCTTCCTCTTGGGGTGGGGGTGGTTGGTTCGTCTCACCGTGCCTATCCATGATGCAATAAAGACAACAAGGATTGTATATGTAAAGAAATATATGGTAGGAGTTAGCCTTTTAACTCACCTTGGGGATTGTATAAAACTAGTTGCCACACATGAGAACTAAAATATTGCAAGGTGAAATCACAAAGAAAACTCACAATCAAGGAAGAACTAAACTCTCAAAAGCTTTTGGTGGAAGGTTAGAATGGTGGAAAGCCAAAGACCAACCAAACGAAAAGGATAGTCAAAAGTGGGTAAAATCCAACAAAACTCAAGTCAAAGGAAGCAGTCAACTCGAAGGGTGATGGGAACCTACGACTAAACACACGCATGGAGATTAGTTGTAGGGGTCCCAACCTTAGATAAGATTGATCCCTCCTGTGTTTACAATGCTAGTCCCTAGATCAATAGCTAGCATCCACAATTAAGATGTAATATCAAGAAACAAAGGTCATATTATAACTTTATAACCAGAAATAACATAAAACATCTTTCATAGCTCATATGGCTATTACATTACATTGCAGCAGAATAAATATAGTCATGGGTCCTTCATCTTCAAAATGCCACAGGCAGATGTTGGTTGTAGACTTTGTAATCCTAATCAATCAATCTTCACTAAAAACAATCAAACCTGCAACATACAAGTTACAGCCACAAGGGTCAATACATTTTGAATTGTATTGGCAAGTGATACTATGTAGTATAGTGGAATCTATCATCTACATGCATTTGGCTAAGTGGAGTTGAGGCTTGCATTGCTCAAAATAGATTTTTCCTATCATTTTGAAAATACTAAGTTTTTGCTTGACAAAATCATTTTTTTCTCAATCAAAGATTTCAAGATCCTTGTACCAAGCCATCTCTCCATCAATGATTGAAGAATTCAAACAACCCTTGTTCAAACCACAAGATTTTTATTTAGAAATTGGAATGATGAGATTCTTGATTGCTTCCATGTCTTGATGCTCAAATTGTCCTTTACCAGGGACATGGTTAAGTACTTAGATTTTACACTCTGCAGAGGTGGTGCACTTTACCCACAAGACTTGGTTTCCCAAGACAAAATCTTTCAGAAGCCTTCCCTTAGACCAAAATGGACGCGTTCCATCCTATCAAACACTACCACCCACTGTCCATATGGCTAAGTTCTTGCAACCTATATGATCATGGCAGAGCCCATATTGCCAAGTGGTTGCACTTGAAGCTTCTCAACATTTGACATCTCAAATCTCTTTGTTTCCTGGGTGGCCATCCACAAGTGAGATACACAAGCCAGGTCCATGGTCTTGTGTAACCACTCAACATAACCCAATCCTTCCATTTCCACCCAGGTGATTTATTAACTTTGTTGTTTTATTAAACAAAACTTTAAGTCCTCAGACTTAGAATATTTTTCCATAGTGTGAATATATTTTCCACCCATGTTTTCTATTAGCTAGGCTAAGCTTAGTAGTAGTAGGAATCTCTAACTTAGGAAAATCCTACTAAGGATTCATCTACTAGGTTTTCCTATAGCAAGATCTATACTTAGCAAAATCCATGCAAGTTTACTTAGCAAAATCACTAATGCATAGAAAAAGTAATGGGACAAAAGTATGAAGCATCACTTGCCTTTTTGGTAGGGAATGGTGGTTCACTCCTTGATCTTTCTAGTCTCACACTTCACTACAAATCAATCAAGCAAACACAAATTCAATTCACATTCCAAACCAAAGTCAAACAAACAATTCTTCACACACACAAAGAAATGGAATCTAAGTCATGCATGGGAGCATGCACAAGATAGTTTTATTTTGCAAAGGGGTCTCTATGGGGTTTCTAGACTTTGTAATATCCAAATTGGTCATTTACCAAAGTGGCAAAGTCATTAGTTAGAGGGTTTTGCCTAAAAACCATTTTTAAGTTCATTCATTATTTCATGTGGTGAAAAATGTTTTTATCAAGGCAAAACTATTAAGTTGTTCACCAAATGAGTTGCTATTGCAAAGCTTGGTGTTTTTAGGTCAGTAGGTTTGGTCCAAAACTTTTCCTTAAAGTTTTCTTTTCATAAACATTTTTATAACAAAAACTATTCTTTTTATTTGGCTAGAAAATGACTAAGTCAAGTAATCTAACCTAAATCTTACCAAAATCATTTTTAATACCAAGGGTTGGTTCCTAGGGTCAGTAAGGTCACAACAAACCATTTTGCAAAGGTTTTAATCCAAAAATCATTTTTAAACAATTTTTATACTCTAAACAAGTACACAAATGTTTCTGAAAATTCAAACAAGCTAACAGATACTATTTGTCAAACTAAGGGAATGGTTGGCTAGGGCTTGTTCTCCTGATTTCATTGATATAAAATTTGCCAAATTTGGACGTGTGGATCCAAAGATACAAGGGTTTGAAGTTTGCAAAAGTTTCTGTTTTCAAATTCTGTTTTAAACAGAATAACAGACACGTGTCCTAACCCTACTCGCTGATACCGTTTCGGTTGGATCAAGCGTCGAGAGGCGTTGGATCTAACTCAAATCGTGCGGTCCAGAGGACATACCTCTTCGCGTTAAGTGATTCTGTCCAGTGCGTCCGATCTAGATCTAACGGCTGTGGGGTGCTCGACCATAGACGGGCGGCGCTGCGGCGGCTGCTGGCGGCGGAGCGACCAGACGATGGCGGCGCCGGCGGTACAGGAAGCAAAGGAGGGTGTGGAGATGCTCACCGGATTCGCTGACGCTCGCTGATGCTCAACGTGGCACTTGTCCGTCGAGGGGCGCTAAGGGGCAGCTGCGATTGCTCGCCGGAGTTGGTACTGGCGACGGACGCGCGCAGTCGAGGTCGAGGACGACGCTAGGAATCACTCGGAGACAAACAAGGCACACGGTTAGGAGCGCAAGGACACGAAGAAGGCGTGTGCGTGAAAGAGAGGGGTCGGGGTAGTCTGTTTTACCAGAGAGGTTCCGCCGGAGTAGAGCCAGACGGTGGCGGTGCTGAGGTTGTCGTTGGCAAAGCTCAAGGGTGCCCGCGGGGATGCTGAGGTTACAGAGCGGTGCTCCTGAGTCTGGCGAACCTGCCTGCTTGCTCGGGAAGACAAGGGCGAGGAGATGCCGCCGGAATTTGGCCGTGAACTCGTCGGAGACGGCGACGGTGAAGTGAAGATTAGCGACAGCCTGGTGGCTCTCGATGCGTGGGGTTTGGGGGAAATGAGAGAGGAGGAAGAGGGGATTTAACTCGAGTGATCACTGTGAGGTTTAATCGGGGCATTAAGTCGAATTGACGACGCGAGTTACTGCCAGGAACGGGAGGAACGGTCGAGCGGGGTGGAGAGGATGAACAGTGGCGTGGGGCCGTTGCGTCAGTGGGAAAAAGAGGGAGAGGGAGGGTCCACCGGTCATTGACTCTATGGGCTGTTTCGGCGGTGAGAAAAGTAACTCTTCGGGGGAGGGAGAGCTGGGCTAGGTGGGCTTCCTGGGCTTGATGGGCTGGTCTGTTTTTCCTATTTTTTTTCTGTCTGCTTCATTTTCCTTTTCTATTTCTATTTTCCTGTTTTGAATTCCAATCAACAATTCAAAGAATCAAACAAGGTTCAAATCAATTCAAACAAACAACAAACTTTTCATTTGAATTTGGTTCTGTTTATCAACATAATCCAAATCCAAAATAAAATAATATTTTTATATCTTTTTAGGTTCCATTTATTAATTAAATAAAATGGTCCATGGTTTATTAATAAAATAGGGTTTGTTTTATTTAATAAAATCTTCATTTAAAGTCCAAAATGTTTTCAAAACCCAAACAGTAGGTTTTATTTGGAAATAAAGTATATTTGGAAAACTTGTTTAAAATAAAATAATCCTTTTACTTTAGGGTCCATTAATAAATAAATAAAATGGAACTTAGTTATTAAATCAAAATAGGGTTTGATTTATAAATAAAATCTTTATTTGAACCTAAATATTTTCAAAATCAAATTAGTAGGTTTAATTTGGGAAATATTTAATATTGGGAAATTTGTTTTAAAACAAAATAACATTTTATTTTAGAGTCCATTAATAATTAAATAAAATAGACTTTCATTATTAATTCAACTAGGGTTTGTTTTATTGAGAATGTTTATTTTAAAATCTAAAATAAAGACAAAACACTTTAGTAGGTTTTATTTGTGAGTATTAATCATTTGGAGAAACTTATTTTAAATAATTTAATAAGTTTTGAGGTTTCAATTAATTTGGTAAAACCTTTTATTTAAATAAAGTTGGATATTAAATCCTTATTATTTTATTTAAACAATCCTTTATTATTTTTAATTAAACCTTTGCTATTTTATTTAAAATAAAATGTTTTAATTCAAAAGCTTGGCCAAGGTTTAATTGGCTTTATAAAATAATCTTTATTTATAAATCCATCTTTTCTTTTGAATACCAAATCTTTTATTAAGAGATCCAAAATAGTATTTTAGATATTTTTATTTTTCTTTAATAAAAGTTTATCTTTTTTTAAATCTCTTTAGTATTTATTTGATTCAAATGGGTTTGAAGTTCCAATTGAGTTCAAAAAGTTTCTTCTGGCTCTGAAAATCAAACAGAGTTTTATTTTATTAATTTATTTTCACATTACAAGATTTGGAAAATCTTGGGATGTGACAGGCTACCACCCTTAAAATAAATCTCGTCCCGAGATTTGGGAAGGTTAGGGTTACAAGCAAGTTCAAACAACTAGGGTTCTACCACCCTTAAAAATTTTCAAACAAAAATTACATATTGGCCTTCTTGGGTCCTGGAAAACTTCTCTAAGCAAACTTTTGCTTTATTTCTATACTTGACTCATGGGCCAAGGTTGAGTTTCGCCATAGGCTTGTTTAACTTGTTCTCCATCCTTTCTGGACAATTGTTTGCATAGTGGCCTAGTTCCTTGCATTTGAAACACATCACTTGGCTGATATCTTTCTTTTCCTTTGGTATCATTGCCTTTTGTTTGTTTCTTTGGTTCTTCTTCTTTTCTGAGCATTCATTGGCATAGTGTCCCATCTCTTTGCAATTGAAACATTGTACTTGGCTTATGTCCTTCTTGTTAGGGTTGGGGCATTTCTTCTTCTTGGGTCTCTCCAAAGCTAGGAGTTCTTCCAGTTCATGTTCTTCATGAGTGGGAGATCTTTCTCTCTTCTTGGGGTATTGATCTTCATGTTCCTTGGATGCATGATCTTTGTCTCTAAAAATATTGTTAGCTTTGGTTACTTCTAGATTCACATCTTGTCATCCTTGTTGTTATTAGCTCTTTGGGAAAAGTTTTCTCTCATGTTGATCATTTGAGTAACTAATCCTTGCAACAATTGGGATTGAAGTTTCAAAATTCTTTGTATGGCTGGGTCTAGTCCATTGTTGTTGGCTAATAGCTGAGTTGTCTCATGGCTCAACTGGTTTTGGGTTACTATAAGTTCTCTCATGTTGTCCTTTTGGTTGTTGTTGTTGTCATCAACCTTGAAGTCTTTTGGAGTAGTCATCTGTTTGGGTTTGAAGGGAGATTAGAATAGGCAAGATATTTCTAAGGGAATAATTCTATTCACACACATCACAAATCACACAAGCAATGTGCAAGCAATCACAAACAAACATTCCACTCAAACAACAAGTTTCAAGCTTATCTTTAGGCAACAAAATATTTTTTGTTACACCACATAAGTTGGTGTGTTTGACTTAACTATAAATGGTGGTCCATCTACATGGTTCACTTGTGATCTTTCCTTCCTTCATGATTCTTCTTACTTGAGATCTTGGTTTTCTTGAGAAAAACTCGTGGTCATAATACTTTAAAGTTGTTGATGGCTCCATCTTATTTTGCATTCCCTCAGTCTCTAAATCTTGAGTAGGATTTCTTTGTTTCACTTGTAGTCCTTAGTGATTTCTAAGTTGGAAGTCCTTGGTGAATTTGCTGAAGATGTTGAAGTCATTAGAGCTGAAGATGTTGAAGTAATCCTTTGCATATGATGAAGTCTTTGGTCATGGGTAGGTTTTTCATCAAGTTGAAATAGAAGAGATGTAGAGTTGAAAACAAAAATGGTTGAGGAAAGAGTTTACAAGTATTTTGTAAATAAGTTTTGGATCAAAATATAATTCCTATTTTTCTAAGGGCTTTTGTCCAATCCTAGGGTTTACAAATCCTACAGGCAACACAATGCTCTGATACCATCTGTAGGGGTCCCAACCTTAGATAAGATTGATCCCTCCTGTGTTTACAATGCTAGTCCCTGGATCAATAGCTAGCATCCACAGTTAAGATGTAATATCAAGAAACAAAGGTCATATTATAACTTTATAACCAGAAATAACATAATTTTATTACATCTTTCATAGCTCATATGGCTATTACATTACATTGCAGCGGAATAAATATAGTCATGGGTCCTTCATCTTCAAAATGCCACAGGCAGATGTTGGTTGTAGACTTTGTAATCCTAATCAATCAATCTTCACTAAAAACAATCAAACCTGCAACATACAAGTTACAGCCACAAGGGTCAATACATTTTGAATTGTATTGGCAAGTGATACTATGTAGTATAGTGGAATCTATCATCTACATGCATTTGGCTAAGTGGAGTTGAGGCTTGCATTGCTCAAAATAGATTTTTCCTATCATTTTGAAAATACTAAGTTTTTGCTTGACAAAATCATTTTTTCTCAATCAAAGATTTCAAGATCCTTGTACCAAGCCATCTCTCCATCAATGATTGAAGAATTCAAACAACCCTTGTTCAAACCACAAGATTTTTATTTAGAAATTGGAATGATGAGATTCTTGATTGCTTCCATGTCTTGATGCTCAAATTGTCCTTTACCAGGGACATGGCTAAGTACTTAGATTTTACACTCTGCAGAGGTGGTGCACTTTACCCACAAGACTTGGTTTCCCAAGACAAAATCTTTCAGAAGCCTTCCCTTAGACCAAAATGGACGCGTTCCATCCTATCAAACACTACCACCCACTGTCCATATGGCTAAGTTCTTGCAACCTATATGATCATGGCAGAGCCCATATTGCCAAGTGGTTGCACTTGAAGCTTCTCAACATTTGACATCTCAAATCTCTTTGTTTCCTGGGTGGCCATCCACAAGTGAGATACACAAGCCAGGTCCATGGTCTTGTGTAACCACTCAACATAACCCAATCCTTCCATTTCCACCCAGGTGATTTATTAACTTTGTTGTTTTATTAAACAAAACTTTAAGTCCTCAGACTTAGAATATTTTTCCATAGTGTGAATATATTTTCCACCCATGTTTTCTATTAGCTAGGCTAAGCTTAGTAGTAGTAGGAATCTCTAACTTAGGAAAATCCTACTAAGGATTCATCTACTAGGTTTTCCTATAGCAAGATCTATACTTAGAAAAATCCATGCAAGTTTACTTAGCAAAATCACTAATGCATAGAAAAAGTAATGGGACAAAAGTATGAAGCATCACTTGCCTTTTTGGTAGGGAATGGTGGTTCACTCCTTGATCTTTCTAGTCTCACACTTCACTACAAATAAATCAAGCAAACACAAATTCAATTCACATTCCAAACCAAAGTCAAACAAACAATTCTTCACACACACAAAGAAATGGAATCTAAGTCATGCATGGGAGCATGCACAAGATAGTTTTATTTTGCAAAGGGGTCTCTATGGGGTTTCTAGACTTTGTAATATCCAAATTGGTCATTTACCAAAGTGGCAAAGTCATTAGTTAGAGGGTTTTGCCTAAAAACCATTTTTAAGTTCATTCATTATTTCATGTGGTGAAAAATGTTTTTATCAAGGCAAAACTATTAAGTTGTTCACCAAATGAGTTGCTATTGCAAAGCTTGGTGTTTTTAGGTCAGTAGGTTTGGTCCAAAACTTTTCCTTAAAGTTTTCTTTTCATAAACATTTTTATAACAAAAACTATTCTTTTTATTTGGCTAGAAAATGACTAAGTCAAGTAATCTAACCTAAATCTTACCAAAATCATTTTTAATACCAAGGGTTGGTTCCTAGGGTCAGTAAGGTCACAACAAACCATTTTGCAAAGGTTTTAATCCAAAAATCATTTTTAAACAATTTTTATACTCTAAACAAGTACACAAATGTTTCTGCAAATTCAAACAAGCTAACAGATACTATTTGTCAAACTAAGGGCATGGTTGGCTAGGGCTTGTTCTCCTGATTTCATTGATATAAAATTTGCCAAATTTGGACGTGTGGATCCAAAGATACAAGGGTTTGAAGTTTGCAAAAGTTTCTGTTTTCAAATTCTGTTTTAAACAGAATAACAGACACGTGTCCTAACCCTACTCGCTGATACCGTTTCGGTTGGATCAAGCGTCGAGAGGCGTTGGATCTAACTCAAATCGTGCGGTCCAGAGGACATACCTCTTCGCGTTAAGTGATTCTGTCCAGTGCGTCCGATCTAGATCTAACGGCTGTGGGGTGCTCGACCATAGACGGGCGGCGCTGCGGCGGCTGCTGGCGGCGGAGCGACCAGACGATGGCGGCGCCGGCGGTACAGGAAGCAAAGGAGGGTGTGGAGATGCTCACCGGATTCGCTGACGCTCGCTGATGCTCAACGTGGCACTTGTCCGTCGAGGGGCGCTAAGGGGCAGCTGCGATTGCTCGCCGGAGTTGGTACTGGCGACGGACGCGCGCAGTCGAGGTCGAGGACGACGCTAGGAATCACTCGGAGACAAACAAGGCACACGGTTAGGAGCGCAAGGACACGAAGAAGGCGTGTGCGTGAAAGAGAGGGGTCGGGGTAGTCTGTTTTACCAGAGAGGTTCCGCCGGAGTAGAGCCAGACGGTGGCGGTGCTGAGGTTGTCGTTGGCGAAGCTCAGGGGTGCCCGCGGGGATGCTGAGGTTACAGAGCGGTGCTCCTGAGTCTGGCGAACCTGCCTGCTTGCTCGGGAAGACAAGGGCGAGGAGATGCCGCCGGAATTTGGCCGTGAACTCGTCGGAGACGGCGACGGTGAAGTGAAGATTAGCGACAGCCTGGTGGCTCTCGATGCGTGGGGTTTGGGGGAAATGAGAGAGGAGGAAGAGGGTATTTAACTCGAGTGATCACTATGAGGTTTAATCGGGGCATTAAGTCGAATTGACGACGCGAGTTACTGCCAGGAACGGGAGGAACGGTCGAGCGGGGTGGAGAGGATGAACAGTGGCGTGGGGCCGTTGCGTCAGTGGGAAAAAGAGGGAGAGGGAGGGTCCACCGGTCATTGACTCTATGGGCTGTTTCGGCGGTGAGAAAAGTAACTCTTCGGGGGAGGGAGAGCTGGGCTAGGTGGGCTTCCTGGGCTTGATGGGCTGGTCTGTTTTTCCTATTTTTTTTCTGTCTGCTTCATTTTCCTTTTCTATTTCTATTTTCCTGTTTTGAATTCCAATCAACAATTCAAAGAATCAAACAAGGTTCAAATCAATTCAAACAAACAACAAACTTTTCATTTGAATTTGGTTCTGTTTATCAACATAATCCAAATCCAAAATAAAATAATATTTTTATATCTTTTTAGGTTCCATTTATTAATTAAATAAAATGGTCCATGGTTTATTAATAAAATAGGGTTTGTTTTATTTAATAAAATCTTCATTTAAAGTACAAAATGTTTTCAAAACCCAAACAGTAGGTTTTATTTGGAAATAAAGTATATTTGGAAAACTTGTTTAAAATAAAATAATCCTTTTACTTTAGGGTCCATTAATAAATAAATAAAATGGAACTTAGTTATTAAATCAAAATAGGGTTTGATTTATAAATAAAATCTTTATTTGAACCTAAATATTTTCAAAATCAAATTAGTAGGTTTAATTTGGGAAATATTTAATATTGGGAAATTTGTTTTAAAACAAAATAACATTTTATTTTAGAGTCCATTAATAATTAAATAAAATAGACTTTCATTATTAATTCAACTAGGGTTTGTTTTATTGAGAATGTTTATTTTAAAATCTAAAATAAAGACAAAACACTTTAGTAGGTTTTATTTGTGAGTATTAATCATTTGGAGAAACTTATTTTAAATAATTTAATAAGTTTTGAGGTTTCAATTAATTTGGTAAAACCTTTTATTTAAATAAAGTTGGATATTAAATCCTTATTATTTTATTTAAACAATCCTTTATTATTTTTAATTAAACCTTTGCTATTTTATTTAAAATAAAATGTTTTAATTCAAAAGCTTGGCCAAGGTTTAATTGGCTTTATAAAATAATCTTTATTTATAAATCCATCTTTTCTTTTGAATACCAAATCTTTTATTAAGAGATCCAAAATAGTATTTTAGATATTTTTATTTTTCTTTAATAAAAGTTTATCTTTTTTTAAATCTCTTTAGGATTTATTTGATTCAAATGGGTTTGAAGTTCCAATTGAGTTCAAAAAGTTTCTTCTGGCTCTGAAAATCAAACAGAGTTTTATTTTATTAATTTATTTTCACATTACAAGATTTGGAAAATCTTGGGATGTGACATTAGTGGGGTATCATGACTATCAAAATGAGCACAAAATGTCCTAACAAAGACTAAGCTCAGTTGTCGTGCCAACACAAGGAGAGACCACAACTCGTTTGCCAAAAGAGGGTAAGCAATGGATTTTTGCACTTGACTTGGTCACACCTTTTCTCTCTTTTTTCTTACAAGATTGATACTCTCTTTGTATTGGGAGACTATGTATGTTTCTATTTTTTTGGTTCTTTTGTTTTTTCCTTATCTCTTTTTTTATTATTTTCTCCCTTTCTATACTACTATGTCAACTTTTGTATTTTCTTACACACTCTCACTTTCCAACGGTAAGTGCACAATGCTTAGGCAAACATAAAATGAGCTGATCTCATAGGATAGATACACACAAAGGAAGATGTGGGGTTAACAAGGGGTGACACAAGTTACACCTTAGTTGTTGATGATGAGCTTGTGTCAATGGGGCGGAGAGGATCTTGAGGTCAGTGGTGTCGAAGAGCGCAGGTGATGGTGCGGAAGTTTTCTATTGGAAAAGACACGCACGCGGAATTCAAACAACAAAAGGAGATTAGCCAAGACGGAAAGGTGGCAAAACTGGTCAAAATAGGTGTCAGGGCCGGAGACTCCGGAGTTCTAAGCCAAATATTCTGGGTGGGATGGAGACTCCGGTGCTTGAGGCCAGAGACTCTGGTGTTAGGTCTACTTCTCGTGTTCTTGATCAGAAATCCACACCTTGGGGCCTCAAATGCATGAAAAATTGGCCAAAATTGGGCTGGGAAATGCAGGCAAAAGCTGGACCAACACCTTAGACAAGATTTGGTCGGATCAAAACCACAAATCACACTCCAAAATGATAGATTAGTCCAAAGTCAATTTGGGGCTCTTTTTGGGGAATTTTCAAATTTATGGTGGAGAAGAGAAAAATTTGTGGGGAAATTCGTGATCAACGAGGCTCTTGATACCAATATGTTAAGGGTGACCCCTTAGGGTTGCCTGATCTTTCATGAATTCCTGTGGAAATAGATGTGAAAGAGAAGGAGAGGGAAATGGGATGAAATCCATGAACTCACATGCGAAGAACTCGATGAACACACAAACACGAAAACAGGATACACACCATTAGCTCACGCCACCAACAACTGGTCTGATACAATCCCTAGTATCGGTGGCGGGCAAGAACACTCTATCTTGTAGAGGAGGGGGAGGCTTAGTGAGATCTTGACAACTTGGATACGAGACACCGACATGAAGGGCTTGTATAACTTGAACACACTAGGCAAAATCCAAGAGGTTGGGGGATAATTGGTGCTCCTTGTCAAGGAGCATGAGACTAGCAATAGATAGATCCTATAGGGTTTCTTATATTACAATTATCCAAGTCTAGGGTTTACAATAGAGGGCCAGGGCTATATATAGGCCATCCACATAAACAAGGGTATTTGGGGGGCTAAAAGTTAAGTTCTGAATAGAGTGGGGAGTGGATGGGCTGAAGTCCTAGATGACGACGCACTGGCCCACCACTTACGTCGGAGGCTCCGGGATCTTGGGTCCAGAAACTCCGGTCGAGGTGGAGACTCCAGATGCGTGCTAGGGGCTTGTAGGTGTGGCCGGTTGGGGTCGAATGTAACATCCCTAAAATCATGATTCAAAACTCATGCATATCATCCATGCATCCATGATCATATAAATTTCATTTCAAACAAATCATTTCAAAACAGAGCATATATTGCTCATTATTTTATGTATGAATACTCTAGCCTTAGTGCTATCTTCCAATGAGAAGAGTACTTGTTTTGTTCAGTAAGGTTTGAATTCAAGCTTAGGCACTTTCCAAAGCTTGAGCAAAGATTTCAAAACAAAATGTGTAAATAAAACCAATATTATGCCTATAGTATATATCACATAAAGGCTTGGTTTTATTTTTATTTTCAATTGATCAAAGTGTTTTGAGTAAACAGTAGTATTTGACACACATTTTAGTGCAAGGTTTGCAGTATAAAAACCTAGAGAAGTTTTGAATTCAAACTCATTTGATTTAGAGTTGAAAATCATTTTAGAAAAATCAAACAAAAAAAGAAAAAGGTTAAAAGGGAAATAATAAGCTAACAGGCGAATCTGGCCCAACTAGCCCAACTAAGCCCAGCAACCCCACCCCGCGAACCGTTTTTCTTTACTCACACCCTCACCCGCTAGGTCACTGACAGACGGGGCCCACTCCCTCTCTGTTTCTCTCGCTGACAGCCACGGCCCACACGGCGTCATCGTCTCCACCCCGGCGACGTGTTCTTCCCCAATTCACGCCGTGCGTTTCCTGGTTTGATTCGCTTCGTCAATTCGCGTTGATTGCTGGAGTAAATCACGCCCCTTCTCGCCTACTTAAACCCCCTCTTCCCCCTCTCCATTTCCCCCTGACTCCGAGCACAGAGCGCCCCCAGGCTGCCCGTAATCACCCTCGCGCCGCCGCAGACAGAGCTCACTCCGGCGACCAATCCCGGTGAGCCCCGTGCGCCCCTTCTTCTCTAGTTCTTGCAGACAGCTTCACCACTTCCTTGCGCACCTTCTGACACCATTGGTTCATCCTATACCGCCCCAGGTCGTCATCTTCGTCAAGCACAGCAAGGTTCCGATGACGTCCTCAACTCCGGCGATTAAATTCGGTGAGCCCCTTGTTCCCCTTCGCATCTGATTCACACGAACATGTTCGCCGTAGTCTTGTGCATATCCTGATGCCTTTTGTTTGGTCTGAGGGTTGTGAACTCAGCTTTCAAGAATTGAAGAAGAGACTTGTGACATCACCAGCCTTGTGTTTGCCAGATTTTGAAAAAGATTTCCAAGTATATTGTGATGCATCTCATCATGGTTTGGGTGCAGTACTTATGCAAGACGGGAAAGTTGTAGCTTATGCCTCAAGAAAACTCAAAACTCATGAAGTGAACTACCCTACTCATGATCTAGAGTTAGCCTCTGTTGTCCATGCACTCAAAACATGGAGACACTATCTTTTGGGAAAGCGTCTTTTGGGAAAGCATTGTGAAGTGTTCACAGATCACAAGAGTTTGAAGTATATCTTCACCCAGAAAGAAATAAATATGAGACAAAGAAGATGGCTAGAACTCATCAAAGACTATGACTTGAGTTTGCAATACCATCCCGGTAAAGCAAATGTTGTAGCGGATGCTCTAAGCCGTAAAGTTTTTGTGAATGGCCTTACCAAAGGAGAATTGCCAGATGATCTGTGTGCCCAATTTAGAGATCTCAGATTGGAGATTGTGCCTGAAGGACATCTCATGTCTTTGGATGTTCAACCCACTTTGTTGGACAAGATCAAAGAAGCCCAGAAGACTGATAAGGAAATTGAAGAAATTAAGGAAAAGATTGGCAAAGGAAAAGCCAAAGGATTCCATGAAGACGAACATGGTACTTTATGGCATGGAAAACGTATCTGTGTTCCACAAGATCCGGAGCTTCGGAAACTGATTTTGCAAGAAGCACACAACTCACCGTATTCCATTCATCCAGGTAACACCAAAATGTACATGGATATGAAGGAAAGATTTTGGTGGAATAATCTCAAGAAGGAAATCGCCGAACATATTGCTTTGTGTGATGTGTGTAGTAGAGTGAAAGCGGAACATTAGAAACCAGCAGGTTTGCTTCAACCACTACCTATTCCTGATTGGAAGTGGGACAAGATTGGTATGGATTTCATTACCGGATTACCAAGGATCCGGTCAGGATATGATTCTATTTGGGTAGTAGTGGATCTCCTAACTAAAGTGGCCCATTTCATACCCGTGAAGACAACCTATACAAGTGCTAAGTTAGCCAAGATTTATATGTGTAGAATTGTATGTCTACATGGAGTACCCAAGAGTATTATGTCTGATAGAGGAACCCAATTCACTTCTCATTTTTGGAGGCAATTGCATGAGTCATTGGGAACAAGGTTGGAATTCAGCACTGCTTTTCATCCTCAAACTGATGGACAGACAGAAAGGACTAATTAAATTCTTGAAGACATGTTGAGGGCATGTGCCCTAGACTATGTAGCCAGTTGGGATGAAAGTCTGCCTTGCGCGGAATTTTCCTATAACAACAGCTATCAAGCCAGCATTGAGATGACACCATTTGAGTTCCTCTACGGTATAAAATTTACCTCCCCATTGTTATGGAATGGTGTGGGGGAAAGAAGTTTGTTCGGACCAGAACTAATCAAAGAAGCCGAAGAGAAGTTCAAGCTGGTTAAGGACAGATTAAAGATCGCACAGTCCCGACAGAAAAGTTACGCAGATCCTAAGCGTAGAGAAGTCACCTATGAAGTTGGTGATAGAGCTTATCTTAGAGTGTCACCACTTCGTGGAGTGAAGAGGTTTGGAGTCAAAGGAAAGTTGGCCCCAAGATATGTTGGACCATTCAAGATTCTGAGTCGCAAAGGAGAAGTTGCTTATGAAATTGAATTGCCAGAGTCTTTGTCAGCTGTTCATAATGTGTTTCATGCGAGTCAGCTTAAGAAATGTCATCCAGAAATGGAAGAAACTTCTTTGAAGGACACTATACCTTTGGAAGAGGTTCAATTGGAGAGTGACCTCACTTATGAGGAGAAACCTATCAATATTCTTGAGACTTCAGAAAGAGTCACACGGACTAAGACTATCAAGTTCTGCAAAGTTCAATTGAACCTTCATTCCGAAGAGGAAGCAACATGGGAAAGAGAAGATGATCTTCGGAAAGACCACCCTCACCTATTTGCTAGCCAATTCGAATCTCGAGGCGAGATTCACCTTAAGGGGGTTAGATTTGTAACATCCCTAAAATCATGATTCAAAACTCATGCATATCATCCATGCATCCATGATCATATAAATTTCATTTCAAACAAATCATTTCAAAATAGAGCATATATTGCTCATTATTTTATGTATGAATACTCTAGCCTTAGTGCTATCTTCCAATGAGAAGAGTACTTGTTTTGTTCAGTAAGGTTTGAATTCAAGCTTAGGCACTTTCCAAAGCTTGAGCAAATATTTCAAAACAAAATATGTAAATAAAACCAATATTATGACTATAGTATATATCACATAAAGGCTTGGTTTTATTTTTATTTTCAATTGATCAAAGTGTGTTGAGTAAACAGTAGTATTTGACACACATTTTAGTGCAAGGTTTGCAGTATAAAAACCTAGAGAAGTTTTGAATTCAAACTCATTTGATTTAGAGTTGAAAATCATTTCAGAAAAATCAAACAGAAAAAGAAAAAGGTTAAAAGGGAAAAAAAAAAGCTAACAGGCGAATCTGGCCCAACTAGCCCAACTAAGCCCAGCAACCCCACCCCGCGAACCATTTTTTCTTTACTCACACCCGCACCCGCTAGGTCACTGACATACGGGGCCCACTCCCTCTCTGTTTCTCTCGCTGACAGCCGCGGCCCACACGGCGTCATCGTCTCCACCCCGGCGACGTGTTCTTCCCCAATTTACGCCGTGCGTTTCCTAGTTTGATTCGCGTCGTCAATTCGCATTGATTGTTGGAGTAAATCACGCCCCGTCTCGCCTACTTAAACCCCCTCTGCCCCCTCTCCATTTCCCCCAGACTCCGAGCACAGAGCGCCCCCAGGCTGCCCGTAATCACCCTCGCGCCACCTCAGACAAAGCTCACTCCGGCGACCAATCCCGGTGAGCCCCCTGCGCCCCTTCTTCTCTAGTTCTTGCAGACAGCTTCACCACTTCCTTGCGCACCTTCTGACACCATTGGTTCATCCTATACCGCCCCAGGTCGTCGTCTTCGTCAAGAACAGCAAGGTTCCGACGACGTCCTCAACTCCGGCGATTAAATTCGGTGAGCTCTTTGTTCCCCTTCGCCTCTGATTCACACGAACATGTTCGCCGTAGTCTTGCGCATCTCCTGATGCCTTTTGTTCATGCTAGGGTGACCAGGAGCGTTGCCAACGTCGTCGTCCACCCGAGCCCGACGCTGACAGCAACTCCGACGAGCCCGTGCAGCCATGTCCGTGCGCCCCTTGCCAAGCCGTCGCCAGGTTGAGCATCAGTGCATCGCTACGAACCTGGTAAGCACCTCCGACGACCCCAGAACCCCCTGTAGCACCGCGCCGCCATAGACAGAGCTCGCCGCCGCCAGTTGCCACCGCCAGCGTCGCCCATCTCTGGTGGCTTGGTCGATGACCGTTGGATCTAGATCCAGCGCGTGTAAATAGATCACTTAACGAAACGGTATGAGTAGATCTAGGCTGTGCAGATTAAGTAGATCTAACGGCCTGTGTGCGTGATCCTGAGCGAACCGGTACGCGCCAATCATAGCGTGACGCGTGGCTAGAGATTAGATTTAAAAACAGGATTTGAATCTATTAGTTGTTTCAAATTGTTTTAGCTATAACTTTTGATTCCCACGTTCAAATTTGACAAATTTTATATCAATGGAATCAGGAGAACAAGCCCTTTCTAAATATGCAATGTGTTTAATGTTTTGCTTCTGTTAAAATGATTTTATTTACAGAAACATGTGTAGGCCTATTTTGTGTATATAAATTATTTAAGAAATGTTTTGATGTTTATATAAATGTTGTTTGGCAAGTTTTTGAACTTGTTTGTGAACCAATACTATGAACTTGCCTAGTTGAGTTTAGAAAATCATCACATATCATGTTGCATGCATTCATATATTTTTGCTTGTATTTTATTTGTATGTGATTTGTGTCTATGATTTTATGTGTAGATTTTGGTGCCAATAGTGATTGTGATTGTGAGGAGTGTAGCTACTATCCAAACTACCAAGGCAAGTGGTGCTCCATGATATTTTTATCCCTATGTTTTCTACTAAGCATTAGAAATATTTTTTTGCTAGTCTTGCATGTTATATTTTGCTTATATGCCATGTTGGGAAATCCTAGTAGTTGTAGAATTGCCAGGGAATTTCTAAGTCAAGATGCTTATCTATGCCATTCTTAGCCTAGCTAGTAGCAACCAAGGGTGGTGAAATATTCATGCTATGATAAAAATATTTCTAAGTCTTTGGACTTGTGTTTTTCCTAATAAAACAACTAAGTAAATGAAACACCTGGGTGGAATGGAAAGAATGGTTTATGTTGAGTGGTTACACAAGGCCCATTTCTATGGTTTACCTTGTGTATCTCACTTGTGGAAAGCCACCCAGGAACAAAAGATTTTAGAGGCCAAATGTTAAGAAGCTTCTAGTGCAACCACTTAGCAATATGGGCTCTGCCTGGATCACATAGGTTGCTAGAACTTAGCCATTTGGACAGTTGGTGGTAGTGGGATGATAGGTTGGAACGCGTCCATTTGGTCTAAGGGAAGGCTTCTGAAAGGTCCTGTCTTGGTGAAAATCAAGTCTGGTGGGGAAAGTGCACAACCTCTGCAGATGGAAGAATCTAAGTACTTAGCCATGTCCCTGGAAAAGGATAACTTGAGCATCAAGACATGGAAGCTATCAAGAATCTCATCATCCTAATTTCTAAGTAAAACTTGTGGTTGAACAAGGGTGAAGGACCTCAATGTCTATTGGTGGTTCCTTGGGAAAAGTTTTGACAAAGAAAAACTTCGTGTTTTCAACTAATAGGCAAAACCAATTTTAGCAAAGCAAGCCTAAGCTACACTTAGCCAAATTGCATATAGTATCTAGTCCACCAAAAATTATACTAAGGTATCACTTTCCAATACTATTCCAATGTATTGACTCACTGTGGCTGTAACTTGTGATGTTGCAGGTTACTCTGATGAGGATTAGGAGTCATGAGTCTACACTCAACATGTTTGCCTGTGGCACATGAAGATGAAGACTTTTATCCATTTACTTATTTAAACTCTTGTACTAGGACTGTGGCCTTGGAGTTGTAAAGACTATGTTTGTCTCTGGAATGACTGTAATAATGACCTTTGTTTCTGTGTACTTCATCTTAAACTGTGGATGCTAGCATTGATCCAGGGACTAGCATTGCAATCACAGGGATCCTTTTCCTTTATAAAGGAGGGATATTACAGATGGTATCAGAGCACTGTGTTGCCTGTAGGATTATGACCCTAGGATTGGAAACCACTAAGGAAAATTTTTCAACAACTTCTACACTTGTCTATTCTGCTCGTAAACTTTTCTAATCTTCTTTCTCATCTCTATTTTTAGATGAACTCCATCAATGAAGCCGTAAGGAAGGGACCACTCATGACAATGACTTTGGAGTGTGAGACAGAATTTCCCAAGGCTCTCAAGGACCTCATGGTTGCAATGGAAATACATAGTGCAGCTGTGTACAAAGGTTTTCCTGTGATGGATGAAGGAGTTGAGTACTGGTGGGTGCAACTTCACTTGTATAAAAACAAGGAAGGCAACCACAAGGAATCAGGATTCTACATGTTCACCAATTCAGTGATGCACACTACATTCTTTGATTCAGCAAGGGATGCAGCTTGGAAGACCATCAAAGAACTTGGTGATAGAGTCAAGTGCAGAATGCTCAACATCCAAAATGACCTAAAGGAAGAGAAGAAACATACCCAAGAGTTGGAGGCTACCAACCAAACCTTAAGAGGAGACATTATAGACTTAGTAATGGAGTCATGTGCTCAAGTTAGAGTGATTGCTTCTAGAAATATTGTGTTAGCCAACATATCTAGTGAGATAGGATTGTAAGCGTACTTCGTTAGTTGGACCACCACATAACACCTTATTTTCCAAATGTTGCTTAAAATAAGTTGAACCTTGGTTGTTGTAATGGATCCATGTATGCCATGACTTGTGTGTTTTGATTTCCAAAGATATGCATGTGATGTTTTGCCTTGTGTTTTATCTTAAATTGTGTTGTTACTAACTTTTTCTATCTTATAAATAGATGCCTAATGTTACCATCAGCACTGTTGAGGAGTTCCAGGGAACTCGCTTTGGTCCTCGTATTATTGAGCTCACTAGTTTGCTCAATCTCCCTCTTCCTACCATCATGGTGCTTCCCCTCACCAAGTTTGAGAGGAAAGACCTTTGGGGTTTCAAGGTCAATCAGCCCGGATGCCAGACTGAGCCTACCACGGAGGCTATCATCTTCAAGCTCATGCACGATGACAAGGAGAGAGGCCTAGAGGTAGTCATGCAGGACTTGATTGGACGACTGTTAGGGAGACACTCTCGACAGGTTAGAGGTACTCACTTCCACGTCTTCGGTAGACGTGATGAGGATGGAGAGGCCATCGACTTCGAGGACACTTCGAGGGAGACAGCAGAGCCGATTCGCCTATACCTCCAGGACTTAGAGGTTCTTCTTAGGCACGTGGACACTGATAGGACCAACGTCATGCTTAGCAATGACGAACTCCAGGTGCAGCTTCGTGAGAAGGGCAAGCTCTTCGCGGAGCAGGATGAGATAGTCAAGGAGATGGAGGCAAAGTTCGAGAGCCAGGACAGAAAGTTCAAGAGTCAAGAGAAGCGAGTCCAAGATAGGAACAAGAGGATTCGGGACATGACTGAAGAACTGCAGGCCAAGGACTTCGAGCTCGAGCATCAGCAGACTATGATTGAGAGGCTTCGTTCTCAGAAGAGGGCTCTCAAAGCCAAAGTAGAGACCTTGACCACCAATGTCGAGGAATACAAGACCGCGATGGAGAATGCAGGTCTTACCTTTGTTGAGGAGGAGGTTGATGCCGAGGATTAGTGATGACTACTCATTTATCATTTATCTATCATACTTTATTTGTGTCGCAATGACCATCCAACATGTGGATGGCTTGTTATTGGTGTGTTTACTTTGCAAACTTGTCGTTTTTGTTGTTGAACTACTTTTATTGCGATGCATGCTTGGTGATTGTTTATGTGATGTATTGTGCATGATAACATCTATGGGTATCTTATTCTTATCTCTATTGAACAAACCACAGATGCCTCCCCGTCGTGCCAATCCCAACCCCAACAACAACAACATCACCCCTGAGATGCAGCAAATGATGACAGCTCAGACTCAGCTGATGCAAATGATGACTACATTCATCCAGAACCAGAACAACAACAACAACAACAACAACAACAACAACAACAACAACAACAACAACAATAATAACAACAACAACAACAACAACAATAAAAACAACAAAAACAACCCACCGGGTTTTGACATGCTTACCAGGTGCTTGAGATTGAGGCTAGCAAAGTTCTCAGGAACAACTGATCCTATGGTGGCCAATGATTGGCTACGCTCTGTGAACAAGGACTTGGTAACTGTGGGCTGTACTGATGCAGAAAAATTCAGATTTGCAGCACATTTGTTGGAAGGACCAGCCGCCACTTGGTGGGATAAATTCTAGATCACCACTCCCATTGAAGATGTGACATGGGCTATCTTTGAGGATGGCTTTCGTACTGCTCATATCTCATCTGGAGTGATGAGTCTGAAGAAGAAAGAGTTCCATAATCTGAAGCAGCGCCACCGCAGCGTGGCTGAATATATTGAGGAGTTCAACAATCTGGCGCATTATGCACCGGATGAAGTTAACACTGATGCTAAGAGGAAGGAAAAGTTCCTTGAAGGGCTGAATGATGAACTGAATCTGCAGCTAGCAGTGTCCTATGTTCCCACCTACCAGTCTCTTTGTGATAAGGCTGCTATTTTGGAGAACAAAATGAAGCAAGTTGAAAGCAGGAAGAGAAAGCACTCGGACAAGCACAACTCGGGATCGTCTCACAAACGTTCCCATTATGATGATAGTGGAAGCTCAGGATCCCACAAGCATGGGAAATTTAACAAGCACCACAACCACAACCGTCATCATGACAACAAGCATCACCGTAGTCATGACAATGACAAATACAAGAACCACAAGGGTGGATATAAGAGCCACCACAGTGGTAGTGGAAGTGGAAGTGGAAGTCGGTCTGTCAAGAAGGACATTAGTCAGGTTGAGTGTTTCAAGTGCAAGAAGATGGGGCATTATGCAAATGAATGCCCGGAAAAGAAAGTTGAAGGACCCAACAAGCCCAACCCTTTTCAGAAGGGACAAGTGAACCACATCAATGTGGAGGAAATCTATGAAGAGCCAGATGCTGTTGCTGGTAAGTTAAAACTCAATTCTGTTCCAGCATTTGTTCTCTTTGATACTGGTGCATCTCATTCATTCATATCAAGAGCATTTGTTGAAAGAAATGAACTAACGGTAGAAACTATTGGGTGTCCTATAAAAGTAAGTTCTCCTGGAGGAGAAATGATAGTGAATTCAGGGTGTCATGATCTAGTCATAGAGTTTGGGAAGTATAAGTTTCCCGTTAACTTGATAATCCTAAAATCCCAAGGATTGGATGTCATTTTGGGAATGGATTGGATGACTAAGCACAAGGGAGTGATAGATTGTGCCAACCATACTGTCTCACTCACAACTCCAGAAAATAAAAGGATCAGATTCAAGACCAACTTTGAAGCAAAAAGGAGTATGCTAAATTCTCTTAAGGGGGTTAGCATAGACAGTGTGCCAATTGTGAGTGAATATCCGGATGTGTTTCCGGAAGAATTGCCGAGAATGCCACCAGATAGAGATGTGGAGTTCCTTATTGATTTTCTACCAGGATCTGGACCAATAGCAAAGAGACCGTACAAGATGTCAGTTGATGAACTGAAAGAACTCAAGAAACAACTTGGAGAACAGTTGCAGAAAGGATTTATTCAACCAAGTTCTTCATCTTGGGGAGCCCCAGTTTTGTTTGTGGAAAAGAAAGATAGAAGTCAAAGGTTATGCATAGATTACCGTTCACTCAATGAGGTGACTATCAAGAACAAATACCCTTTGCCTAGAATCAATGACTTGTTTGATCAGTTAGAAGGAGCTTGTGTGTTCTCAAAGATTGATCTCCGATCAGGTTATTTCCAACTCAAGATAAGGGAACAAGACATACCTATGTCGGCTTTCACCACAAGGTATGGATTGTATGAGTATACCGTGATGCCATTTGGTTTGACCAATGCACCAGCATACTTCATGACTATGATGAACAAGGTGTTCATGGAATTTCTTGATAAGTTTGTTGTCGTTTTCATCGATGACATTTTGATCTACTCCAAGAGCAAAGAAGAACATGAAGGACATTTGCGTTTGATACTTGAGAAGCTTAGAGAGCATAAACTGTATGCCAAATTCAGCAAGTGTGAATTTTGGCTAAATGAAGTTGGATTTCTTGGACACGTTGTGTCAGGAGATGGTGTAGCAGTTGATCCTGCTAAAGTTTCAGCTGTAACTGAATGGGAATCTCCCAAGTCAGTGAAAGAAGTTCGTAATTTCCTTGGCTTAGCAGGTTACTACAGAAGGTTCATTGAGAATTTCTCCAAGGTAGCTAAGCCTATGACAGAATTGCTAAAGAAAGACAAGAAATTTGTTTGGTCTGAGGGTTGTGAACTCAGCTTTCAAGAATTGAAGAAGAGACTTGTGACAGCACCAGTCTTGTGTTTGCCAGATTTGGAAAAAGATTTCTAAGTATATTGTGATGCATCTCATCATGGTTTGGGTGCAGTACTTATGAAAGCCGGGAAAGTTGTGGCTTATGCCTCAAGACAACTCAAAACTCATGAAGTGAACTACCCTACTCATGATCTAGAGTTAGCCTCGGTTGTCCATGCACTCAAAACATGGAGACACTATCTTTTGGGAAAGCGTTGTGAAGTGTTCACAGATCACAAGAGTTTGAAGTATATCTTCACCCAGAAAGAAATAAATATGAGAGAAAGAAGATGGATAGAACTCATCAAAGACTATGACTTGAGTTTGCAATACCATCCCGGTAAAGCAAATGTTGTAGCAGATTCTCTAAGCCGTAAAGTTTTTGTGAATGGCCTTACCAAAGGAGAATTGCCAGATGATCTGTGTGCCCAATTTAGAGATCTCACATTGGAGATTGTGCCTAAAGGACATCTCATGTCTTTGGATGTTCAACCCACTTTGTTGGACAAGATCAAAGAAGCCCAGAAGACTGATAAGGAAATTGAAGAAATTAAGGAAAATATTGGCAAAGGAAAAGCCAAAGGATTCCATGAAGACGAACATGGTACTTTATGGCATGGAAAACGTATCTGTGTTCCACAAGATCCGGAGCTTCGGAAACTGATTTTGCAAGAAGCACACAACTCACCGTATTCCATTCATCCGGGTAACACCAAAATGTACATGGATATGAAGGAAAGATTTTGGTGGAATAATCTCAAGAAGGACATCGCCGAACATATTGCTTTGTGTGATGTGTGTAGTAGAGTGAAAGCGGAACATCAGAAACCAGCAGGTTTGCTTCAACCACTACCTATTCCTGATTGGAAGTGGGACAATATTGGTATGGATTTCATTACCGGATTACCAAGGACCCGGTCAGGATATGATTCTATTTGGGTAGTAGTGGATCGCCTATCTAAAGTGGCTCATTTCATACCCGTGAAGACAACCTATACAAGTGCTAAGTTAGCCAAGATTTATATGTGTAGAATTGTATGTCTACATGGAGTACCCAAGAGTATTGTGTCTGATAGAGGAACCCAATTCACTTCTCATTTTTGGAGGCAATTGCATGAGTCATTGGGAACGAGGTTGGAATTCAGCACTACTTTTCATCCTCAAACTAATGGACAGACAGAAAGGACTAATCAGATTCTTGAAGACATGTATAGGGCATGTGCCCTAGACTATGGAGCCAGTTGGCATGAAAGTACGCCTTACGCGAAATTTTCCTATAACAATAGCTATCAAGCCAGCATTGAGATGGCACCATTTGAGTTTCTCTACGGGAGAAAATGTACCACCCCATTGTTATGGAATGGTGTGGGGGAAAGAAGTTTGTTCGGACCAGAACTAATCAAAGAAGCCGAAGAGAAGGTCAAGCTAGTTAAGGATAGATTAAAGATAGCACAGTCCTGACAGAAAAGTTACGCAGATCCTAAGCGTAGAGAAGTCACCTATGAAGTTGGTGATAGAGCTTATCTTAGAGTGTCACCACTTCGTGGAGTGAAGAGGTTTGGAGTCAAAGGAAAGTTGGCCCCAAGATATGTTGGACCATTCAAGATTCTGAGTCGCAAAGGAGAAGTTTCTTATGAAATTGAATTGCCAGAGTCTTTGTCAGCTGTTCATAATGTGTTTCATGCGATTCAGCTTAAGAAATGTCATCCAGAAATGGAAGAAACTTCTTTCAAGGACACTATACCTTTGGAAGAGGTTCAATTGGAGAGTGACCTCACTTATGAGGAGAAACCTATCAATATTCTTGATACTGCAGAAAGAGTCACACGGACTAAGACTATCAAGTTCTGCAAAGTTCAATGGAACCATCATTCCGAAGAGGAAGCAACATGGGAAAGAGAAGATGATCTTCGGAAAGACCACCCTCACCTATTTGCTAGCCAATCCGAATCTCGAGGGCGAGATTCACCTTAAGGGGGTTAGATTTGTAACATCCCTAAAATCATGATTCAAAACTCATGCATATCATCCATGCATCCATGATCATATAAATTTCATTTCAAACAAATCATTTCAAAATAGAGCATATATTGCTCATTATTTTATGTATGAATACTCTAGCCTTAGTGCTATCTTCCAATGAGAAGAGTACTTGTTTTGTTCAGTAAGGTTTGAATTCAAGCTTAGGCACTTTCCAAAGCTTGAGCAAAGATTTAAAAACAAAATGTGTAAATAAAAGAATTATTATGCCTATAGTATATATCATATAAAGGCTTGGTTTTATTTTTATTTTCAATTGATCAAAGTGTTTTGAGTAAACAGTAGTATTTGACACACATTTTAGTGCAAGGTTTGAAGTATAAAAACCTAGAGAAGTTTTGAATTGAAACTCATTTGATTTAGAGTTTAAAATCTTTTCAGAAAAATCAAACAAAAAAAGAAAAATGTTAAAAGGGAAAAAAATAAGCTAACAGTCGAATCTGGCCCAACTATCCCAACTAAGCCTAGCAACCCCACCCCGCGAACCGTTTTTCTTTTCTAACACCCGCACCCGCTAGGTCACTGACAGACGGGGCCCACTCCCTCTCTGTTTCTCTCGCTGACAGCCGCGGCCCACACGGCGTCATCGTCTCCACCCCGGCGACGTGTTCTTCCCCAATTCACGCCGTGCGTTTCCTGGTTTGATTCACGTCATCAATTCGCGTTGATTGCTGGAGTAAATCACGCCCCGTCTCGCCTACTTAAACCCCCTCTTCCCCCTCTCCATTTCCCCCCAGACTCCGAGCACAGAGCGCCCCCAGGCTGCCCGTAATCACCCTCGCGCCGCTGCAGACAGAGCTCACTCCGGCGACCAATCCTGGTGAGCCCCGTGCGCCCCTTCTTCTCTTGTCCTTGCAGACAGCTTCGCCACTTCCTTGCGCACCTTCTGACACCATTGGTTCATCCTATACCGCCCCAGGTCATTGTCTTCGTCAAGCACAGCAAGGTTCCGACGACGTCCTCAACTCCGGCGATTAAATTCGGTGAGCCCCTTGTTCCCCTTCGCCTCTGATTCACACGAACATGTTCGCCGTAGTCTTGCGCATCTCCTGATGCCTTTTGTTCATGCTAGGGTGACCAGGAGCGTCGCCAACGTCGTCGTCCACCCGAGCCCGACGCTGACAGCAACTCCGATGAGCCCATGCAACCGTGTCCGTGCGCCCCTTGCCAAGCCGTCGCCAGGTTGAGCATCAGTGCATCGCTACGAACCTGGTAAGCGCCTCCGACGACCCCAGAACCCCCTGTAGCGCCGCGCGGCCATAGACAGAGCTCGCCGCCGCCAATTGCCACCGCCAGCGCCGCCCATCTGTGGTGGCTTGGTCGATGACCGTTGGATCTAGATCCAGCGCGTGTAAATAGATCACTTAACGAAACAGTATGAGTAGATCTGGGCCATGCAGATTAAGTAGATCTAACGGCCTGTGTGCGTGATCCTGAGCGAACCGGTACGCGCCAATCAGAGCGTGACGCGTGGCTAGAGATTAGATTTAAAAACAGGATTTGAATCTATTAGTTGTTTCAAATTGTTTTAGCTATAACTTTTGATTCCCACGTTCCAATTTGACAAATTTTATATCAATGGAATCAGGAGAACAAGCCCTTTCTAAATATGAATGTGTTTAATGTTTTGCTTCTGTTAAAATGATTTTATTTACAGAAACATGTGTAGGCCTATTTTGTGTATATAAATTATTTAAGAAATGTTTTGATGTTTATATAAATGTTGTTTGGCAAGTTTTTGAGTTTAGAATGATGTTTAATAAATGTTTTGATGTTAAAATGATGAACCAATACTATGAACTTGCCTAGTTGAGTTTAGAAAATCATCACATATCATGTTGCATGCATTCATATATTTTTGCTTGTATTTTATTTGTATGTGATTTGTGGCTATGATTTTATGTGTAGATTTTGGTGCCAATAGTGATTGTGATTGTGAGGAGTGTAGCTACTATCCAAACTACCAAGGCAAGTGGTGCTCCATGATATTTTTATCCCTATGTTTTCTACTAAGCATTAGAAATATTTTTTTGCTAGTCTTGCATGTTATATTTTGCTTATATGCCATGTTGGGAAATCCTAGTAGTTGTAGAATTGCCAGGGAATTTCTAAGTCAAGATGCTTATCTATGCCATGCTTAGCCTAGCTAGTAGCAACCAAGGGTGGTGAAATATTCATGCTATGATAAAAATATTTCTAAGTCTTTGGACTTGTGTTTTTCCTAATAAAACAACTAAGTAAATGAAACACCTGGGTGGAATGGAAAGAATGGTTTATGTTGAGTGGTTACACAAGGCCCATTTCTATGGTTTACCTTGTGTATCTCACTTGTGGAAAGCCACCCAGGAACAAAGAGATTTTAGAGGCCAAATGTTAAGAAGCTTCTAGTGCAGCCACTTGGTAATATGGGCTCTGCCTGGATCACATAGGTTGCTAGAACTTAGCCATTTGGACAGTTGGTGGTAGTGGGATGATAGGTGTAGAGGGAGTGTCCCAACCTTTAAACAATATAAGGTGGAGTCCCCTGTGTTTACAATGCTAGTCCCTGGATCAATAGCTAGCATCCACAGTTAAGATGTAATATCAAGAAACAAAGGTCATAATATAACTTTATAACCAGGAATAACATAATTTTATTACATCTTTCATAGCTCATTTGGCTATTACATTACATTGCAGCAGAATAACTATAAGTATGGGCTCTTCATCTTCAAAGTGCCACAGGCAGACATGTTGGTTGTCGACTTTGTAATCCTAATCAATCAATCAATCTTCTCTAAAACAATCAAACCTGCAACATTACAAGTTACAGCCACAAGGGTCAATACATTTGAATTGTATTGGCAAGTTTCACTACTATGTGGAATATAAGTGGATCCTAACATTACATGCATATTTGGCTAAGTAGAGTTTTAGGATCATTTGCATAAAGCAATAATTTATCCTATCTTTTCAAAATGGTTTTGGTCCTTTGTCAAATCTCCTTTTCAAAATCCCTTGAACTCCTTGGTAAAATCCCAAGTGTTTAACTCCTTGTCAAAAATCCCTTGAGCTCCTTGGTAACCCCAAGTGCATCAAGTTTTATCAAAATCTCTTGAGCTCCTTGGTACCCCCAAGTGCATCAAGTTTTAAAGGTTTTCTTTTAGAAATTAGAATGTCGAGATTTCCCATAGCTTCAAACTTTAGTTGCTCAGTATTGTCCATAACCGGGGACACGGCTAAGTACTTAGATTTTATTATCTTCTACAGAAGTTGCACACTTTACCCACATGTCACAATCCCATCCTTTTGCCACCAGTGGCCACTGGATTAGTGCTCACCAAGATGGAGTACCGGCAGATTGAGAATGTGACGAAGTCTTTCCAAAGGGTCCTCCCATACACCATTGCTAGCTTGTCTTCAGCACCCATGTAGGATTCCAGGTCCTCATGTACAGTAACTAAAGACAATGCATGGGTCTTCCCAATGTAGTTGACTAAGCCAGAGCCACAAATAGCATGTGGTTGCACACGAAAGCCACAATTGGAGAAACATGTTCAATCTCTAAGTTTCCTGGGTGGTTTTCTTTTGGAGCACAACATAAAGAGATTGCCATAGACATGGATCCTTTTGTTGCCACCTTCTCCAAAACTCAAAGTATCCTTGGCCACGCAGGTGGTTCATTGAGTCCTTGTTTTATTATATAAAATCACAAGTCTTTTTCTCAACTTCATAAAATCTCAACATGTATCTGTTTTCAAAATATAGCATTTCTAAGCATGTAACAACTACATTGTTTTCACTAAGGAATGTATAGGGAATCCTATTAGGATTTAGCATAGCATAAGTATAAAATTCTTTTCATGCATGTTTTCAAAATCCACTAAGTATAATGAAAATAGTAGGACTTTGAATGATAGTGTCACGTGCCTTTCTTTTGGTAGGGAATGTTGGTTTACTCCTTGATCTTGCTAGTCTCACACTTTTCTAACTTCACTACAATCAATCAAGCAAACACAATATCAACTAGCATTCCAAACCAATAATCAATCAAACAATTTCACACACATAAAACAATGGGATCTAAGTCATGCATGCAAGCATGCAAGGGGTAGTTTTATTTGCAAAGGTGGTCTCCACTAGGCTTCTAAACTTGGTAAGGTTCAAAGTGGTCATTTTCCAAAGTGGCCAAGTCATTTGCAAAAGGGTTTTGTCCATAAACCATTTTTAAATGCATTCATTATTTTATGTGGTGGAAAATATTTTTATCAAAGCAACAACCTT
The DNA here is from genome assembly GCA_916181665.1 of Avena sativa. Taxonomy (NCBI): domain Eukaryota; kingdom Viridiplantae; phylum Streptophyta; class Magnoliopsida; order Poales; family Poaceae; genus Avena; species Avena sativa. Next base: position 174,383,378 of record OV702284.1, on the reverse strand, counting down.
AAGTTGTTCACTGAATAAGTTGTTGTTTCTCAAAACTTGGTGTTTAGGGTCAGTAGGTTTGGTCCAAAACATTTTCCCAAAGTTTTTACTCCAAAAACATTTTCATAACAAAACCATTATTTTTATTTGGCTAGAAATGGGCTAAACTAATTAATCCATCCTAAAATTCACCAAATTCATTTTTAACTCCATGGGTTGGTTCCTAAGGTCAGTAGGTTTACCTCAAATCAATTTTCCAAGGTTTCAACCTCAAAAACATTTTTGAACAATTTTTCTAATCTAATCAAGCATACAAAAGTTTCTGCAAAAACAAACAATCTAACAGATACTATTTACTAAACAAATTCCATATTTGGCTAGGGCTTGTTCCACTGATTCCGACGATATAAAGTTTGTAATTTTTGGACGTGTGGATCAAAAGTTACAAGAGTTTCAATTTGCAATTCAAATCTGTTTTCAATTTGTTTTTAAATCGAAAACCTGGCCACGCGTCATGTTCCTATTGGGCGGTAACGCTTCGTGCGGATCAGCCTCTCTGGTGCGTTGGATTTTAAGCAGATCGCACGGTGCAGGATCACTCGTACCCTTTTGCTCTGGTTCTATTTCTAACCGCAGGATCGAAATCTAACGGTGTACAGCTAGTTGACCATACTCGGGCGGCGCTGACGCGGCGGCGACTGGCGGCGCGGTCAGGCGGGGACGGTGCCGGCGGTCTAGGAAGCGAGAGAAGAGGAGGAGAGGCTCACCGTGATCGCAGAGGCCTGGGGAAGCTCAAGGTATCCTTGGTTTGACGAGGGGCGCACAAGGTTGCGGTGGATTGCTCGCCGGAGACGTGGTCGGCGTCAGATGGTCCTGGGGCTCGTCGAGGATGGTGCTATGGTTCGCCCCGAGGAAAAAGGAAGACGCAGTTAGATGCGCCAGATCAAGGCGAAGTTGCGTGCGTGAATGAGAAGGCGCGGGGTGGTCTGTTCTTACCAGGTAGCTTCGCCGGAGAAGAAGGCAGACGCGGCGGCGCTCGGAGGCTTGTCATAGTCGACGCTCTGGGGCGCCCGCGGTTGAACAAAAGGTACAGACAAAAGCGCCTGAGGCTGGGGAACGTGTGTGCTAGTTCGGGGAGGCACGGTGGTGGTTGGTTTCGCCGGAATTTGAGCAAAGGCTCGTCGGAGCAGTGAGTGGTCTCTAGCGAAATTTGTGTAGCCTGGTGGCGTGTTGGTTATGATGACAGAGGGGAAATGGAGAGGAGGGGCAGACGATTTATCGTGCGTGGTCCCAGCGAGGTTAAGGCACGACATTATGGCGAATTTACGCGCGACATCAACGGCAGGAAACGGCCGGCGTGGTCGTCGCGAGGAAGAAGGAGGAGTGAGCTGGCTGCGTGGGTCCCTGCTGTCAGCGAGGAAGTGAGGGGAAGAAGAGGGCCACCGGTCAGTCACTCTGCGGGTCAGAAACTGAGTGTGAATCGTTTTCTTCGGGGAAGGGGAGCTGGGCTGGGTCTTGTTGGGCTTGGCCAGTTGGGCTGAGTCCAATTCTTATTATTATTTTCTTTCAAATTGTTTTTCCTTTTCTGTTCCTATTTTCTGTTTTGAAATTCAAACAACAAATCAAACAATCAAAACAATTCAAACATTCACCAAACACAGCATTTGAATTTGGTTCTGTTTAACAACATAAACCAATTACCAAAACAAAATAATTTTATTCTTTTTAGGATCTATTTAATAATTAAATAAAATAGATCTTGAAATTAATTCAAATAGGTTTTGGTTTATTTAATAGAATCTCCATTTGAAATCTAAATATTTTCAAAACCAAATCAGTAGGTTTTATTTGAAAATATAAATACTTGGAAAACTTATTTGAAACAAATAAATAAGTTTTGATGGTTTATTAAAATAGTAAAACCTTTATTTATAAACTTGGATATTAAATCCTTATTAATTTATTTTAAGTAAACCTTTATTATTTTTATCAAATGAAAATATTTTATTTCAAAGGCTTGGCCAAGTTTTAATTTGGCTTATAAAATAATCCTTATTTGTAAAAATTCTAAATCTTTTTATTTAAAAGATCCAAAATAGTAATTCCCAAATAGTTTTGTTTTTCTTTTAAAAATGTTTATCTTTTTAAATCCCTTTAGGATTTGTTTAATCCAAATTGGTTTGAAGGTTTCCAATTGGATTCAAAAAGTTTCTTCTCACCCTGAAAATCAACAAAGTTTTATTTTATTCATTTATTTTCACATTACAAGATTTGGAAAATCTTGGGATGTGACAATAGGTTGGAACGCGTCCATTTGGTCTAAGGGAAGGCTTCTGAAAGGTCCTTTCTTGGTGAAAATCAAGTCTGGTGGGGAAAGTGCACAACCTCTGCAGATGGAAGAATCTAAGTACTTAGCCATGTCCCTGGAAAAGGACAACTTGAGCATCAAGACATGGAAGCTATCAAGAATCTCATCATCCTAATTTCTAAGTAAAACTTGTGGTTGAACAAGGTGAAGGACCTCAATATCTATTGGTGGTTCCTTGGGAAAAGTTTGGACAAAGAAAAACTTAGTGTTTTCAACTAATAGGCAAAACCTATTTTGAGCAAAGCAAGCATAAACTACACTTAGCCAAATTGCATATAGTATCTAGTCCACCAAAAATTATACTAAGGTATCACTTGCCAATACTATTCCAATGTATTGACCCACTGTGGCTGTAACTTGTGATGTTGCAGGTTACTCTGATGAGGATTAGGAGTCATGAGTCTACACTCAACATGTTTGCCTGTGGCACATGAAGATGAAGACTTTTATCCATTTACTTATTTAAACTCTTGTACTAGGCCTGTGGCCTTGGAGTTGTAAAGACTATGTTTGTCTCTGGAATGACTGTAATAATGACCTTTGTTTCTGTGTACTTCATCTTAAACTGTGGATGCTAGCATTGATCCAGGGACTAGCATTGCAATCACAGGGATCCTTTTCCTTTATAAAGGAGGGATCTTACATCGAAGCAGAGACTTCGGGGTACCATAGTCCGGAAAATCCAAGGTCAGTTGGATACTCTGAGTTTGAGGCGAAGTCTCTGAGCAGCTTCTAGGGGATTACAGGCTGACGTGGCGCCGGGTGAGGCCGGAGACTCCGTTGTGTCTTCGGTGGAGACTGTGGTCCTAGAACCTTCTTTGCACGTACATCTTCCGAGGTTGTGGGGCGTTTCATCAGGGCTTCGTACCTGAGTATGCAAAGACTATTGGCATGAAGTAGCAAGCCATTCATGGGTGTATTGAAGTCACACGAGGCGAGGAGCGAATTAACCTTATCTTGTAGGATTTTGGCTCGAGCACGAGTCATTGGTCCACTTGGAACACTTGGTGGTGTGGATGTAGCGGTGTATGAAGGACGGTATGCATCACTTGGGGGAGCAAGTTCCATCCTAGTGCCGGCTTAACTCTCTTTTCTTGCTCTAGTGATAACTATTCCTTTCCACCTAGCACTAGTCGGATGTCCAACCGCCTAGCCTAGTTGGACTAACTTGATCAACACTTGATCGAGTAGTGCATGGTGATGCTTCCGAACAATATCACACAAGAAGGACCAGAGAATGTCCCTCCACGAAGAAGGGGAAAATTCCGTATTGGTGCCTCCATGTCATGCAACTTGCTTCTTGGTCATCCCAATACCACCCTAATGGATACCAGTTACGAACATTTAAAGGTGGACTCAAAGTCGGCTAGTACACAACCTAGATCGTGCAATCCCCTGATGTCTAAGGATTTGATTGTGCTAGTCAGACATATGATAGCTTTCTCATGCCGACTAGCCCTTGTGTTGGTCTAGCTAACGTACCTCTTCTATCTTGCTAATGCGAGTCAGATAGCATCTCCATACAAATGACACATGAAACATTGTCATCTTACGCTTACAGTTTAGTCTCGACAGTGGGTGTCTAGTCCAACCTCAATGACTAAGAACAAACTAGTAAGAACTAAATATAAGTACATGGTTCCACAACTATGACAATTATAGTGACACATACAAATAGTTCTAGCCGGACTCTGGATTACAAATACATGAAGGAAAGTGGAGCCTCTAGGGCACCATTCCTAACACAAACCCTTTTGAGATTCTTTTCAGTGGGAAATGATGTTACCATCGAGGAGAAACATATGGAGTGACTTTGTTAATCTTGAAGTTTAGCCTCTCTAATGTTTGATAGACATGGCTAGTGTTTGTTTGTTCTTCCTTCCGCTTCGCGTTCGAAAACAGTATCGTAGTCTCTTGTAGATAGATATAGAGGAAGGAACTAATATAATCATCTTAATGGACACATGGTATAATCTTACATTATACTTGTGAGTTGTGATCTCCTCGAAAATGGGATACCAAACTGCAAATGTTTGGGATTTATCTATAGAATTGGTAGAGATACCTTTTTAACTTTCACGAAGTGGAGAATCACTTAAGGGAAAAGGTAAATTGGACATCATGTCCAGTGGTAGAGCTTCCCTAGGTCCAAGGGGGCTAATGCCCCTACCCTGGAAAGTTCTTTAAATTATGTGTCGATTAAATCAAATTTTTGATAGGCAGCGCGGTGAGAGACAACCGTAAAGATGAGCTCCCATGTTCCCTTTGTGATTTGCATGTGCAAAAGATTGAGAATCTAGAACCAACTTCGTAACTACTCTTCTGGCCTAGAGCTTGAGCGTCTTTGTTAAATCGAGCCATGTTTTCATGCATTATTATGAGGTTCTCTTATGCAAAGTTCTAAACCTTTCCATTTTTTCATGGGTCTTGATCCAATCCTAGCTCTGCTAATTTGATAAAAGGAAGTTGATATAAGAATTGTGGACCTTCCCTCGGGCCAAGGGGGGTAGCCTCCCTACTGAAGAAATTTATTTAAAAATTCTCAAATATTAGGTTTAAATCTTAAAAATTACTCAAATTTTAAATATAAATGTTGTCCCCCAGCAATATTCATCATTTTCTATGATGGCCATATATGTTATCTAAGCGCCTCTCCACCGGGGCGACCCAAACGGCCGACTGAAACGTCCATTTCTGTCGATTTGGGTCGGGCCACAATCGCTTTTGGGCCATGGCGTGACCCATCTATCCATGCTTGGAAAATAAGCCATCGCCAATGTCGGAGTATTTCTAGTGTCTTCCTGCCACCCCATAGTTTCCCTCCTTTCTTTCTAGCCCCGCTTCCCGCCAGTTCTGTGCGTTTCCTGCCGTGTCCAGGCGCAACCATAAAAAGGAGAGGTCAACCGAGATATCTGCAACCAGACCCGCACCACCCCCACCATAAACCACTATGCCTCGCTGTCCGTGTCGGTGCACTGGCCTCTGTGGAAACCCGACATCGGCAGAGAAGAGAAGCCCGAGCGCCTACTACCTTCATGCTGGCCAAACCCGCCGGTGGCACCGGACGTGTTACCGTGATAGGGCAAAGGTGTCCAATCTTTCGATGAGATGGTGATATTCGATCTAGTTGGAGTTCGGGCTTCACGATCCGACTACACGTGCGAGCATGAGAACCAATGCAATCGCTAGGATAATCTCCTGGAGGTTACCGATCATGCAGAAGCACGATCAGCCTGACCAACTAGGGTCTTAATTCCTACCTAAAATCGAAAACAAGTAAGAACTAATATTGCAATCAAGATATTGGGGATATAGATGAAAGATTTATTGAAAAAGGTGGGATCATGTATAGGTGTGAAGTACAAGAGGCCTCTGCGACACTCAAGCTTTGTCGAAGTTTCAATGATGGCTAACTTTTAGTCTAAAAAATTCGAGTCTAAAGTGGCGGCTATGGGGGTATTCAAGGAGAAAAAGGTGGGATTTTGGCTAGCCATAGAGGTGGTGGCTGAAACCAACCGTAGAAGTCCTTTTATCCAAAAAAATTACATGGGCCTGGACCAAAATAAAAGGTGTCGCAACACCAAATTAAGCTATGGATGAATTTATGATATAATATTCTTGAATATTTCGTCCATGCCTTCTTTCTTCATTATGATGGATTCAAAGTTCTGAAATCTTCAACCGTGGCCTCCTCTTGAATCCTCACATGCTTGCTTCCATCTCCATGCATGATCATGCTCCAATGCTTGTCCCTCTCGTCCATGCTTGGTCCATCATTCCTAAGAGTAACAAATACAACTGATTTAGCCGGAATCATATTCTCATGTATGTGAGGAATAGTTCCAAGAAACGAAAGTACCTGATAGTTAAGTTGCTTGGAATGAGCTCGAGTGATAGGTCCTTGTATGTGTGCAACTGTAGGTATAACGGTTGTATCAATAGATGGGATGTCCACATCATGCTCCCCTTTTTGAATTGAAGTTGTCCTCGATGCAATATCATCGTCCTCAACAAGTAAGGCTTCAAATCTGCAATGTTAAATGTAGGACTAACCGTACCAAAATCTGCAGGTAGCTCAATTTTATATGCATTATCATTTATCTTCTCTAACACCTTAAAAGGACTTGCTGATACGCCCAATTTGCATCACCATTCTATATCATAATTTACCTCTATTCATTGATATTTTTCTTATTATGAGGTATTACTTATGGCTTTTTCATCTGTTTATGCATGTTGGATGATTCTTCGAGGATGGACTGCCGAAGTCTGGATTATGATGGAAAAGAAGGCGTATCAGTAAAATTTCTCAAAGATCGGAAAAATACCAGAAAAATATGGAAACATATTATTTCTCCAGAAGAATGAGGGACGAAGAAGGGCCTCAGTCCCCCCTAGGCGTGGGCCCACCTGACCCCGCGCCTAGGGCAGGTGTGGACCACCTGCCCGGCATCCTCCTGCACCCCTTTGCCTATATCTTCCCTACGAAACCCTAAGCCTCGGGGGAGCGACCACAGATAGATTTCCGCCGCCTCTAGGGGGCGGAAAACACCGCGAGAGAAAGATCTCTCTGGCAGACAGATTTATGCCAGGGGAATCCCTTCCCGAAGAGGGGAGACCGTCGCCATCAACACCATCATCAAGCTAGGCTTCATCGGGATCATCATCATCATCATCCACACCATCATCTCCACCAGCAACATCATCACCACTCCGTCCCGCTATAACAATTATGTTGGATATTGCTTAGTTCATTAGGGGAAACTTTCCCGATGTTGATTACTATTGTAGTTGATGCTTGTGAGTGGAACCATTGGATTATTGTTTATGTTCAGATTGTTATCCATTACCATATCATCTTTGATCTTGATCCATATGATGTCTTGTGAGTAGTTCATTTAGTTCTTGAGGACATGGGAGAAGTCATGTTGTTAGTAGTGAATCTGTGATGAGTTATTATTCAATGGTTTAGTATTTAAGTTGTGGTGCTATTCTTCTAGTGGTTTCATGTGAACGTTGACTACATGACACTTCACCATTTATGGGCCTAGGGGGATGCATTGTGTATTTGGCTACAAATTGTGGGGTTGCCAGAGTGACAAAAACCTGAACCCCCGTTAGGACACCTTTGCACATGGGAGCGTAGGATCTCAGAGTTTAAGGATGTTATTAGATTTATATCTTAATTACTTTCCTGTAGTTACGGATGTTTGCAGGGGGTTTAATCACAACTATGTATTGGTCCAATTACGGTTGGTACATTAGCACAGGTTCACCCACACAACACTTACAACACTAAAGAAGAGTACTCAGCTATTTGAAGCGAAAGCACTTGACAGAATTCCCATGTGTCCTCGAGAACGTTTGGTCCTTATAAGTATTTCCACCGGCTTGTCCTTTGCTAAGAAAGGATTGGGCCACTTGCTCTGTTTGTTCGTTACCTTTGTTACTTGCTCCTTTTTCTTTTGCCTTGTCAGAAAACCACTAAAATCTATTTGCTAAGTATTCACAGGGATTTCCTGCTCCATACCACTGTTCGGCACCTTCTACTCCTCATTGGGATCGACACTCCTATTTATTGAAAGTACTACGATACAACCCCTATACTAGTGTAGGGTTCGCAGCATAGAAAACAAAAAATTTCCTACGATGGGAACTATGTACCAAGATCTATCTACTAGATACAAACAACGGGCGGATGTATATCCGTAGAGAACATACCCTTGAAGACCGACAAAGCTTAACGAGTTCAACTCGTGGTTGATGTAGACGATCTCTTGCCGATCTCAAGATCGAGAGGAAGTCCTAGCGCCGTAAAGCAGCAGTGCATCCGTGCTCGCGCACACGTACAAGACACCAGGCAACCTCCGCCTCCTCGCTACAGCGATGCAGCGGAAGCACAACCCTTTCTTGCCGAATAGCCACCGGGAACATGTATCTCGCTAGTCCGAGACCATGGGGGATAAATTCTAGAGGGGGAGAGAGATCCTTCACGAGGAGGTGTGAGAGACAAGTGAGGAGGGGGCCTCCTTTTATAGGAGGAGGGGGGAACCCCAAGGGGGTGGCCGGCGCATGGGGCTGCCCCTTTGCCTCCCCTCTTCATGTGGGTGGACACTCCACTCACAAAAGTCCTTTAAATTCCCTCCACTCAAAAGTCCACTCAAATTCCCATTAAATTTCCACCAAATTTAATGCAAACTCTCATTAAATAAAACTCTTTTATCTTATTCAGAATTTTGTCAATTACTTTAATGACAAACATTCACAAATAACCCCTTGCTAGAATTCCATTTCACATGCATAACCACTTTATGCAATTTCACCCGAAAACCTGTTTCGGTATCTAGTGAAATAAATTCCTGCGCTTGTTTATTCTTTCGGCATGAAACATTTGCTCCAACTGGATGCCAGTGTCCCTTAAGTGTGTCACCCTATGGTTCGCGAATAATGCGTACATGATCGAGACCCTTCTCCGATCAATAATCAGTAGCAGGACCTGGAGATCCATACTGACTCCCACACATTCAACGATGACTTTTCCTATGATCGTCGGAACCTTTTACGCTTGTGTCTTAATCCCTTTGTTTCACGATATATTACATGTCCGAGATTCGATCATCGGTATCTCCATACCTAGTTTGATCTCGTTACTGACATGCACTCTTTTCTCGTTCCCGTGATATAACATTCTAGTGATCAAATCACTTGCTTGCAAGCTAACCAATGTGATATCACCGAGAGGGCCCACAGCATATCTATCCGTCATCGGGATGAACAAATTCCACTCTTGATCCATGATTCTCAACATAACACTTTATTAGCTTTGAAGCCATCTTTATAATCACCCAGTTACGGAGTGACGTTTGATGTCAACAAGAAACTCTTCCGGTGTTAGTGATTGGCATGATCTCATGGTCTAAGGATTAGGATTACTTCGTAGTTTGTTTATAGCAATATAAACTCAATGACTTTGATCGTAATGCTATACTTCAGATGAATTTTCATCACACCATTACACTAATGTTGTGATCTCGTTATTAACAACATCCAATGTCTATGATCAGGAAACCGTGATCATCTTGTTAATCAATGAACTAGTTTATGAGAGAGGCATAACTAGGAACTTTCTGTTTGTTTATTAAACACACATGTATTAACGTTTCCGTATTAATACAATTATAGCATGCAAAATAAACATCTATCATATACTTGGAATACACATAATAAACATTTTATTATTGCCTCTCAGGGCATATTCCCTTCAATCTCCCGCTTGCACTAGAGACAATAATCTAGTTACATAGTGATGTATCTAACACCCATGGAGTTCTGGTGTAGATCATGTTTTTCTCTAGGGAGAGTTTTAGTCAACGGATCTGCTACATTGAGATCCGTATGTACTTTACAAATCTTTATATCTCCATCCTTGACATGCTCACGGATGGAGTGAAACCGGCGCTTAATATGCTTGGAATGCTTGTGAGACCTTGGCTCTTTGGCATTGGCAATGGCACCATTGTTGTCACAATAGATCACCATTGGGTCCAACGCGTTTGCAACCACACCTAGTTCGGATATGAACTCCTTCATCCAAACTGCTTCCTGATCCGCTTCTGAAGCAGCAACATATTCGGCCTCCGTTGTTGATCCCGCCACCACAGGTTGTTTGGAGCTCCTCCAACTAACCACTCCACCATTCATGAGAAATACGTATCCGTATTGAGACTTAGAGTCATCCGGATCGGTGTCAAAGCTAGCGTCGACATAACACTTAGCGACGAGCTCTTCTTCACCTCCATATACAAGAAACATATCCTTAGTTCTTCGCAAGTACTTAAGGATATTCTTGACCGCTTTCCAGTGTTCTGAACCTAGATCTGATTGGTACCTACTAGTCAAACTAATAGCATGTGCCACATCCGGTCTTGTACATAGCATGGCGTACGTTATAGAGCCTATGGCTGAAGCATAGGGGACCTTGTCCATTATCTCTCTTTCTTCCGCTGAAGCCGGACTTTGAGTCTCACTCAATGTCGTGCCTTGTGTCATAGGTAAGAACCCCTTCTTACTATCTTCCATTTTAAACTGCTTTAAAATCTTATCAAGGTATGTACTTTGCCATAGCCCTATTAGGCGCCTAGATCTATCTCTATAGATCTTTATGCCTAATATGTATGACGCTTCACCTAGGTCCTTCATTGAAAATTTGCTGTTTAGATAACTTTTAACACTGTTTAAAAGATCTATATCATTTCCGATCAATAATATGTCATCCACATATAATATCAGAAATGCCACATTGCTCCCACTCACTTTCTTGTAAATACAAGCTTCTCCATAATTTTGGACAAATCCAAACTCTTTGATCACCTCATCAAAGCGGAGATTCCAACTTCGTGATGCTTGCTTCAATCCATAGATGGATCGCTGAAGCTTGCACACCTTGTTAGCATCCTTAGGATCGACAAAACCCTTTGGTTGTATCATATACAACTCTTCTTAAATATTACCATTGAGAAACGCGGTTTTGACATCCATCTGCCATATCTCATAATCGAAATATGAAGCAATTGCTAACATAATCCTAACTGACTTTAGCATCGCTACGGGAGAGAATGTCTCATCGTAGTCAACTCCTTGAATTTGACGAAACCCCTTTGCGACAAGTCGAGCTTTATAGACGGTCACATTACCATCAGCATCAGTTTTCCTTTTGAAAATCCATTTGTTCTCCACGGCCTTTCAGTCGTGAGGTAAGTACACCAAGTTCCAAACTTGATTTTCATACATGGATTCCATCTCGGATTTCATGGCTTCTAACCATTTGTTGGAATCCGGGCTCATCATCGCTTCATCATACGTCGCAGGGTCATCATTTTCATCAACCATGAAATTCATGACAGGATTTCCGTACAGCTCGGGAGCTGCACGCGTCCTGCTTGACCTGCGAGGTTTGGTAGTACTCTCTTTCGGAGTTTCATGATCATTATCATTAGCTCCCTCTTCAACAGGTGGAGCCAACTCCGGAACAACTTCTGGCGCTGCGCTACTCGCCATACTTTGAAGAGAAGGTTCAATAACCTCTTCGAGTTCTACCTTCCGACTACTCACACCTTTCGCGAGAAACTCTTTCCCTAGAAAGGATCCATTCTTGGCAACAAAAACATTGCCCTCGGATCTGTGATAGAAGGAATACCCAATAGTTTCCTTAGGGTATCCTATGAAGACGCATTTTTCCGCTTTGGGTTCGAGTTTATCCGGTTTAAGTTTCTTCACATAAACATCGCATCCCCAAACTTTAAGAAATGACAGCTTAGGTTTGTTTCCAAACTACAATTCATACGGTGTCTTTTCAACAGATTTAGATGGTGCCCGATTTAAAGTGAATGCAACAGTTTCTAGTGCATAGCCCCAAAATGACAACGGCAAGTCCGTCAGAGACATCATAGATCGAACCATATCTAATAAAGTACGATTACGACGTTCCGACACACCATTTTGCTGTGGTGTTCCGGCAGGTGTGAGTCGTGAAACAATTCCACACTCTTTCATGTGAGTGCTAAACTCGTAACTTAGATACTCACCTCCACGGTCGGACCGTAAAAATTTGATCTTTCTATTACGATGATTTTCCACTTCATTCTGAAATTCCTTGAACTTTTCAAAGGTTTCAGACTTGTGTTTCATCAAGTAGATATAACCGTATCTACTCAAATCATCCGTGAAAGTAACAAAATAACGATATCCACCTCGCGCCGACACACTCATTGGACCACATACATCAGAATGTATGATTTCCAATAAATCTGTCGCTCGTTCCATTGAACCGGAAAACGGCGTTCTAGTCATATTGCACATAAGGCATGGCTCACATGTATCAAATGATTCATAATCAAGTGATTCCAAAAGTCCATCCGAATGGAGCTTCTTCATGTGTTTAACGCCAATATGACCTAGACGGCAGTGCCACATATATGCAGATATATCATCATTAAGTTTAATCCTTTTAGCATCAACATTATGAATATGTGTGACATTATCATCGAGATCTAATAGAAATAAACCATTCATCATCGGTGCATGACCATAAAAGATTTCATTCATATAAATGGAACAACCATTGTTCTCGGATTTAAATGAATAACCACTTCGCATCAAACACGATCCAGATACAATGTTCATGCTCAGTGCAGGCACCAGATAACAATTATTCAAGTTTATAACTAATCCCGACGGCAAGTGGAGAGGCAGCATTCCAACGGCGATCACATCAACGCTTGTTCCATTGCCGACACGCATCTTGACCTCACCCCTTGCTAGCGGTCGCTTGTTCCGCTGCCCCTGATTCGAGTTACAAATATTAGCAACTGAACCGGTATCAAATACCTAGGTGCTACTGCAAGCACTAGTCAAGTACACATCAATAACATGTATATCATATATACCTTTGTTTGCCTTGATGGCTTTCTTGTCTGTCAAATACTTGGGGCAGTTGCGCTTCCAGTGGCCAGTCCCCTTACAATAGTAGCACTCGGTATTAGACTTAGGTCCAACTCGGGGTTTCTTTTCAGGCACGGCAACAGGCTTGCCGCCCTTACTACCCTTCCGTTTTCCCTTCTTGTCTTTCTTGAAACCAGTGTTCCTATTGATCATCAACACTTGATGTTCCTTTTTGATCTCCACTTCTGCAGTTTTAAGCATTGACAGAAGCTCGGGGAGAGACTTCTTCATGCCTTGCATATTATAGTTCATCATGAAGCTCTTATAGCTAGGTGGCAGAGACTGCAGAACACGATGGATGCCTAATTCAATGGGAATCGATATTCCCAAGGACACAATATTATCGGCGTAACCCGACATCTTGAGTACATGCTCACTAACGGAGCTGTGCTCTTCCATCATGCAGCTAAAGAATTTTTCTGAAGCGTTGTAGCTCTCTACAGCAGCATGTGTGTCGAAAATCATTTTCAACTCACCCATTGTATCAAAAGCATTGCCATTTTCGAAACGCTTTCGAAGTTCCGGCTCTAGCCCATACAATATGCAACAATGAACTAAGTTGTGGTCCTCCTGACGAGTCAGATAGACATTCTTCTCCTCGTCAGGGTCATCATCAAAAGGTGGGGGGCCTAACGGTGCTTCTAGCACATATTGCTTTTGTGCAGCAGATAGGAGAATCCTCAAATTCATGGCCCATTCGGTAAAGTTGCTACCGTTCGTTGCAAGTTTTTTTTCTCCATGAATACATTGAAATTAAAAGCAGGTGGTGCCATCTACAACAGAATTTGTAAAGTTTAGACTAAGTGTATGATAGATTGAGTTCAACTAATCCATATTACGAATGAACTCCCACTCAAAAACGACATCCCTCGTGCCTTTTTGGTGATTACATGAACCAAATCCACTACACCAAGTCCGATCATCACGTGAATCGGTGTAGCTTCAAAGGCGAGCATCAAATGGGCATCATATCAACTATATGACTCATGCTTAACCTTTCGGTCTATGTTCCGAGGCCATGTCTGTACATGCTAGGCTCGCCAAGTTAGAACCTTAGTATTCACGTGTGTAACTGTTTTACACCCAAAATATAGCCGTGGATCCAAGAACACCCGATCATCACGTGATGTCTTGGAGCGACGAAAACATAATCGGTGCATACTAAAGGAAGAACACATTCTTATCTTGATATTTAAAAGAGGGATCATCTTATTATGCTAACAAAGCGCTAAACAAGCAATATATGATGCTATCAAACATGACATGTTTATTAGTGAAATGATATGGTTCCCGCATATGATCTCTATCATGTGCACCGTGGTATGATCACTATCATACCTATATGTGTAAGTCCAAGGTCTATGGATATTACACGTTATGTATGTTGTAAGAGTATCATCTCATACTTCTACTTACAACATCACCATATCATAACACTAGCCCAGCAACAATCTAAACTAGACGCCTCTAATTTATCCATTGCAAGTTTTACGTGGCTTAGGGCTTTCGAGATAGAACATGAACCACAACGAGGATAAACAAATTGTTGATAACTCGCTTGCAAAATAGATATTGACTATAGTAGGAGAGACAGACACCCGCTAGCCACTTATGCAAACTAGTTGCATGTCAAGCGTGGAACAGGTCTCATGTGCGAGGACATGTAAAGTTTGTCCGGGCCGCTTCATCCCACTATGCCACCAATATCCAAAATTACAACAAAGGAGAAACAACATGATCATCATCGCCCACATACTCATATGTGTACTACCCGTGTAAAGTATCTACGCATAGATCCGGCTCTGATACCACTGTAGGGTTCGCAGCATAGAAAACAAAAAATTTCCTACGATGGGAACTATGTAACAAGATCTATCTACTAGATACAAACAACGGGCGGATGTATATCCGTAGAGAACATACCATTGAATACCGACAAATCTTAACGAGTTCAACTTGTGGTTGATGTAGACGATCTCTTGCCGATCTCAAGATCGAGAGGAAGTCCTAGCGCCGCAAAGCAGCAGCGCATCCGTGCTCGCACACACGTACAAGACACCGGGCAACCTCCACCTCCTCGCTCCAGCGATGCAGTGGAAGCACAACCCTTTATTGCCGAATAGCCACCGGGAACATGTATCTCGCTAGTCCGAGACCATGGGGGATAAATTCTAGAGGGGGAGAGAGATCCTTCACGAGGAGGTGTGAGAGACAAGTGAGGAGGGGGGCTCCTTTTATAGGAGGAGGGGGGGAACCCCAAGGGGGTGGCCGGCGCATGGGGCTGCCCCTTTGCCCTCCCCTCTTCATGTGGGTGCACACTCCACTCACAAAAGTCCTTTAAATTCCCTCCACTCAAAATTCCACTCAAATTCCCATTAAATTTCCACCAAATTAAATGCAAACTCTCATTAAATAAAACTCTTTTATTTTATTCAGAATTTTGTCAATTACTTTAATGACAAACATTCACAAATAACCCCTTGCTAGAATTCCATTTCACATGCATAACCACTTTATGCAATTTCACCCAAAAACCTGTTTCGGTATCTAGTGAAATAAATTCCTGCGCTTGTTTATTCTTTCGGCATGAAACATTTGCTCCAACTGGATGCCAGTGTCCCTTAAGTGTGTCACCCTACGGTTCGCGAATAATGCGGACATGATCGAGACCCTTCTCCGATCAATAATCAGTAGCGGGACCTGGAGATCCATACTGACTCCCACACATTCAACGATGACTTTTCCTGTGATCGTCGGAACCTTTTACGCTTGTATCTTAATCCCTTTGTTTCATGATATATTACATGTCCGAGATTCAATCATCGGTATCTCCATACCTAGTTTGATCTCGTTACTGACATGCACTCTTTTCTTGTTCCCGTGATATAACATTCTAGGGATCAAATCACTTGCTTGCAAGCTAACCAATGTGATATCACCGAGAGGTCCCAGAGCATATCTATCCGTCATCGGGATGAACAAATTCCACTCTTGATCCATGATTCTCAACATAACATTTTAGTAGCTTTGAAGCCATCTTTATAATCACCCAGTTACGGAGTGACGTTTGATGTCAACAAGAAACTCTTCCGGTGTTAGTGATTGGCATGATCTCATGGTCTAAGGATTAGGATTACTTCGTAGTTTGTTTATAGCAATATAAACTCAATGACTTTGATCGTAATGCTATACTTCGGATGAATGTTCATCACACCATTACACTAATGTTGTGATCTCGTTATTAACAACATCCAATGTCTATGATCAGGAAACTGTGATCATCTTGTCAATCAACGAACTAGTTTATGAGAGAGGCATAACTAGGAACTTTCTGTTTGTATATTAAACAACATGTATTAACGTTTCCGTATTAATACAATTATAGCATGCAAAATAAACATCTATCATATACTTGGAATACACATAATAAACATTTTATTATTGCCTCTCAGGGCATATTCCCTTGAACTAGTGGGTCATCAAGACTATTT
The DNA here is from genome assembly GCA_916181665.1 of Avena sativa. NCBI lineage: Eukaryota > Viridiplantae > Streptophyta > Magnoliopsida > Poales > Poaceae > Avena > Avena sativa. The sequence continues at coordinate 174,367,040 of OV702284.1, read as the reverse complement.
TCTGGCACCGTTGCCAGGGAGTGAAGCGCTATTGAAGAGTGGAACTGGTAAGGGAAACTTTTACTATAAGTATTGCTTTTGTTACTTCTTGTTACTTTGTTTCCAATATGGATAACCCACTTGATTTTATTTTTGGGAAAACTACTACCACTGCTAGGGTAGTAGATGAACCACCTCCTGTTGAGATAGATCCTTTTAAGATTCCTAAAAGTATTGTTAATCGTGTTATGAATAATTATTATTTTGGGGATGGAACCGTCCATCCCGGTGATCACTTGCTTTTTATCCATGAATTATGCGGGTTGTTTAAGTGTGCAGGTATCACAACTGAATAGGTGTAGAATAAGTTACTCTCCATATCCTTGAAAGGGAGAGCTGAAGAATGGTATAAGCTACTGATGAATGGACAATGCATGGAATGGGAGGAGATGTCATCTTTCTTTGTACTCTAAATTTTGTTCTCCCAGTGAGATTCATAAGGATAGAAATATTATATATAACTTTTGGCCTCTTGATGCAGATAGTACATCTCAAGCTTGGGGGAGATTGAAGTTACTAATGCTTAAGTGTCCTATTCATGAACTCCCTAACAATATTATTCTCAATAACTTTTATGCTAGGCTTCCTCTTCATGATAAAGATTTACTAGATGCTTCTTGTGCTGGATCATTCACACATATGAAGGAAGAAGCTAAATGGGACCTTCTAGACCGTATTCAAGAGAACACTGAAGCTTGGGAGAATGACAAAGGAAGAAAGTCAGGTATAAACTATGATTATGAATGCATTAAATATTTTATGGGAACTGGTGACTTCCGTGATATTAGCAATGAGTTTTGTCTTGATTACCAAAGTATTGCCAACTATTTTAAGGCCTTTGCCTCTTACATAGAAATTCCCAAGAAGAAGTGGAATAAGTACCATGCTCCATATAAAGATGTTGTTAGTCATGTTCCAGTTAGAAGTACTCAAGTTTGCACTACTAATCATATTGTGCCTGAACCTCATGTTGAGAAATTACCTTTCCCAGCTAAGGTAAAGGAGTATTCTATGATTATTAGTGCAAATAATAAAGGTACAATGAAAACTGTGAAGCCTGGTAAGCCATTGAATGATGAGCCTGTGGTAGCAATTATGAAACACACTGTCACTAGAAATATAGAGGATGAGCATATTGTCTTCTGTGAAGATGCTTCTAATATTATCTCTCATCCTAGTAAGGCTAGAAAAGCTAGTGTTCCGGTGCTTTCTGTAAAAATTGGTGATCATTGCTACTATGGTTTATGTGATATTGGTGCTAGTTCTAGTGCTATTCCTTATGAGATTACAGGGAAATTATGCATGAGATTGGTCCTTGTGAGCTTGAGGACATTGATGTGCTTATCCACCTTGCTAATAAGGAAACCATTTGCCCCATTGGCATTGTAAGAGATGTGGAGGTTCTCTGTGGTAAGATCAAATATCCTGCTGATTTTCTAGTGCTTAATTCAGCAGCTAGCAAAACTTGTCCTATCATTTTTGGTAGACCTTTCTTGAACACTTGTGGAGCCATTATTGATTGTAAGAAGGAATTTTTTTAACTAAGTTTGATGGAGATTCTTATGAGTTTAACTTTTCCAAATTTTCTAAAGCTCCTTGTGAAAATAGCTTGCCTAATAAAGATTTCAGGATGGAACAACTTGCTTCTATTGATCCGGTCTATGACCTTGGACCTCTTTTTGATGACTATAAGTATGCTTATTCTGATGATAAAGTTGCTTCCAGTGACATTTATACTGTCAACTTTATTCAAAGTGCTACTGAAAGTTATTATGAGAGAGGGGAACATAGTTTTATGCATCTCAATGATGTTAAGTTTCCCCGTTTTATGTTGAAAGCTTTGAAGTTGCATCTGTTTTGTCGTCCTATGCTAGTGGATTTTTATTTCAACAATTTGTTTTCTCATGATACTCCCATGCATAGTAAGTGGGCTAGACTCAAGTGTGTTGGTTATTTGCTTCTTGATGCTCTCTTTCACTTCAAATATATGTCTCCTTTGTGAGCATCTTTGGAAGTTTCAAGCCTAACTTAAAGGCATTAAAGAAAAGTACTTGTTGGGAGATAACCCAAGAGTTTTGTTGAGTCTTGGAAGTTATTACCTCTGTAATAACCGCTCCTTATCCTTTTTGTTTTGGTTTTTGTGTCAAGTTCAACTATTTTTGTGAAGTAGAGGAGTTGTGAATAGTGGCTGTCTTGGGACAGATTTTTGTGTTGTATGGTAAAAATTCGTGAGGAAGCTCAGTACTTCGGATGAAGCTGCATTCTTCTGAGCTTGTTCTCCAAGTTGTTACCCAACCTTCATCAGTTCTGCACTTTTTGATTTGAGCAACAGAAGGTCTTCGAAAAAATCAACCTTTACCTGCTGTTCTGTTTTGTCAGATTTCTGCCTTCATTTGCATTTGCCTCTTACATAAGCTTTTGTTTTGATGGGTTTTCAGTTGAAGTGTGTACCAAAGGTTTATTTTTTTGCTTACACTAATGTTATCATTGAGTTTGTGAAAGGGTTTTGTAAGAAGGAAATTTTCAAGATAAGGAGAAAAGGAATCTGCAGAGTTCGTCTTTGAATAGGTAAAAGTGGTGAAAACAGAAGGTTCGTGAAACCCCAATCTTTTTATATTTTTGATGTTTTTAATACATAAGGGAAGTTACGAGACGAAACTGAAGAGGAAACGAAGCCCGGGGTGGACAAACCCACCCCAGGCACGGGCCCAGCCTGGCCGTGCCTAAGGGGGGGTGTTCCCCCTCGAACTCCGTCTCTTCCTCGTTCCTGTGTCAAAACCTTCCTTATGGATTGAAACTTCATAATATATAACCCCCCGAATCCCCCGAGGTTCGTGCAACGTGTTCTCGTCGTGTTTTTGTTTCAATCTGTTTCTATCAGGAAATCTTCTCAAGTTTAGAGCACCATGGCCTCCGCCAACGACAAAGGCAAGAAGCCCGAGGAAGAAGAACCTAAAGTCCATAAGGAGGAGGATATTTAGGTAGGGTATGAAGGTGACATGGAGGAGGACAAGCAACCGGACACTCGGGCTACTATCGCAAGCATTGGTTTGGTGGAACGACCTACCAAGCTTAAGAGGACAGCACAGATGTCTATAGGAGGGAGAACTCCGCGTCATATCCTCACACCACGCACACTTCCTCCTAGTACCCCTTGTTCTAACCGTGCAGGGAAGAAACACTCTAATTTGGAAGAATGGAGAAACAATAACAAGGACTGGGATACTCGGTCCGAGTTGATCATGGGCTGCATTGAGCATAATTCGGAGTTAATTCGTACTCTGACCTTCGATATGGAGGATTTGAAGAAACTTATTGAAGAGCTTATCAAGAGAACACCACCACCACCGAAGGAGTAATTCGTCGTCAGGTTTGGCATCCCCTTGGCTTGTTCCAAGCTTGGGGGAGTGCCGCGGTATCACCACCATTATATTTTTATCTTTTACCTTTTTAGTGGATTCATATCTGTGGTAGATTATCTATGTATCCCTTGGTGTGAGTGCCTTTATTGAATATTAATGAGAAGTCTCATCTTTTACTTTCTGCACTTCTTATTTTTGTTTGCAATCTCTATTATATGATGGATCTTGTTGATCAGTATTGTCACCACTTTGGGATCATCAAGTGGATCTAAATTGGTTTTGGCAAACTGAGTTCTGGTCAGTAGCATTACTATGAAAGATAAAAAGAAAGAAAAAAGGCTTACATGTATTTTTTTATCATTTGTTTTCTTTCTTGTTGGCTCATAATCTTAGTATTCTTTATTTAAGATTATTTTGTGTCTTCAAGGAAGATTGCATGGTTGGCTTTATTACTTGTATGCTTGCTTGTTTCTTTCAACTCTCTTGCTTGCTACCCAGCCTTGTTAGCCAAAAACCTGTTTTGAGAAGGCATACTTCTCATTTTTCCAAATCCCTTTGAACCAAAACTTTTGCCATTTGTGTCCACCATATATACGTAGTAGCTTTTGCTATTCCAAGCAAATTCTCAAGGTTCATCTACCTTTCGAATTAAAAAGTATTTTGTTATGTGAAAACTAGTTAGTAAAGCTCTCACGAACTTGATGGCACACCTTATTTACTTTCCCCTAATAGACTTGAACCATTGTGAACATCGAAGTTGTATATGCTTGCATCTATACGTTGGAATTAGCAGAACCGTGCTGTCATGGGGAACGTTTTCAACATTGCACTTGTACTTTGTACACATTTGATATCGTGCTCTTTTGTCTATGGATGTTAACGGTGTGAAATAAAGAGGGAACTTGTAAGTCCAAGGAGTTTGGATCCTGTGTTATAGAAACGCCTGGGCCGCTAGCCTAAGCCATGCTTAATCATGGTGGAAACTTGCAGCATCACCATAGTGAGTCATCTATGAAGCATCCTCAATAAAAATCGATGCACATAGTAAATAAAAAGATCGCTAAGATGCTCATTGTCTGCTTGCCTTATCATTTTGGTTATGGGAAAGCTCCTATACCATGTGCAAGGGGTACCCCGTTGGCGGTTCTCAATGATACGCAAATACTTACAATGACAAGAACTTACCTGTGACCAAAGTTGAGTAGCATGAGGAGTGGCCCTCATATTCAAGGGACATGAGATTGCCAACTTATATTTCGTCAAGCATATACTCCATATTTGTTCACTTTAACCTTAATCATCTCAAGATCATTATGATAGGGGCAATGAGGGCTCAAAGCTAGTAAGTACCATAATCTTTTGGAAGCTCTTTATGACTTGTAATCCCTTCTACCTTCTATGAAGGGACCTTTCTCCTAGTTACTAGTTGAGTCATTAAACCTACTTCCTCTCTATCTCCAGCAAGAATTTGAGTTGTTGTTTTTCAAGCATTCATATGGTGATTTATTCAATCATGTTCTTTATCTTCCTTTTTTGCACAAAACTCTTATCTATTGAGTATTACTTTGAAAGCCTTCACTTGTGAAAAACCTTTTTGAGCAAAGAGTGTTCCTGTTTTGAAACTTCTACAATAAGCTTTTGTGAAACTGTTTGCTAGTTGTTCTCTGACCAATAACAAGTTTGCCAATTCCAATTATGATTTATCTTTATGCATCTCTATTGTGACTGATGTACTTGGTTGCAAGCTAAGTTATATAATGGTGAGTTACTTTCTTCTATGAGTTGTGCAATGGTAAGTGTGATGCTTCTTGTTCGTATTCTTTTATCGATACTTCACTCCATAAACCTGTGGACATGTTTACTGAGCTCAGTTTTTCACTTGGGGACAAGTGAAGTCTAAGATTGGGGGAGTTGATACGCCCAATTTGCATCACCATTCTATATCATATTTACCTCTATTCATTGATATTTGTCTTATTATGAGGTATTACTTATGGCTTTTTCATTTGTTTATGAATGTTGGATGATTCTTGGAGGATGTACTACCGAAGTCTGGATTCTGATGGAAAAGAAGGCGTATCGGTGAAATTTCGCAAAGATCAGAAAAATATGGAAACATATTATTTCTCCAGAAGAATGAGGGAGCCAGGAGGGACGAAGAAGGGCCTCAGGAGGCCCACACCCCCTAGGCGCGGGCCCACATGACCCCGCGCCTAGGGCAGGTGTGGCCCACCTGCCCGGCCTCCGACTCCGCCCCTTCGCCTATATCTTCCCTTCGGAACCCTAAGCCTCGGGGGAGCGACCACATATAAATTTCTGCCACCTCTAGGGGGCGGAAAACACCGAGAGAGAAAGATCTCTCTGGCAGACAGATTTCTGCCGGGGGAATCCCTTCCCGGAGAGGGGAGACCGTCGCCATCAACACCGTCATCAAGCAAGGCTTCATCCGGATCATCATCATCATCATCATCCACACCATCATATCCACCAGCACCATCATCACCACTCCGTCCCACTGTAACAATTGTGTTGGATATTGCTTAGTTCATTAGGCGAAACTTTCCCGATGTTGATTACTATTGTAGTTGATGCTTGTGAGTGGAACCATTGGATTATTGTTTATGTTTAGATTGTTATCCATTACCATATCATCTTTGATCTTGATCCATATGATGTCTTGTGAGTAGTTCATTTAGTTCTTGAGAGCATGGGAGAAGTCATGTTGTTAGTAGTGAATCTGTGATGAGTTATTATTCAATGGTTTAGATTTAAGTTGTGGCGCTATTCTTCTAGTGGTGTCATGTGAACGTAGTCTACATGACACTTCACCATTTATGGGCCTAGGGGGATGCATTGTGTATTTGGCTACTAATTGTGGGGTTGCTGGAGGGACAGAAACCTGAACCCCCGCTAGGAAACCTTTGCACAAGGGAGCGTAGGATCTCAAAGTTTAAGGCTGTGGTTAGATTTATATCTTAATTACTTTCCTATAGTTATGGATTTTTGCGGGGGGTTTAATCACAAGTATGTATTAGTCCAAGTACGGTCGGTACATTAGCACAGGTTCAACCACACAACACTTACAACACCAGAGAAGAGTACTCAGTTATTTGAAGCAAAAGCACTTGACAGAATTCCCATGTGTCCTCGAGAACGTTTGGTCCTTATAAGTATTTCCACCGGCTTGTCCTTTGCTAAGAAAGGATTGGGCCACGTGCTCCGTTTGTTTGTTACCTTTGTTACTTGCTCCTTGTTTTGTTGCCTTGTCAGAAAACCACTAAAAATCCGTTTGCTAAGTATTCACAGGGATTTCCTGCTCCATACCACTGTTCAGCACCTTCTGCTCCTTGTTGGGATCGACACTCCTATTTATCAAAAGTACTACGATACACCCCCTATACTTGTGGGTCATCACTTGGGCAAATCAGGAAAATGATCTTTGCACAAATGTAACGAAACAAGATCACCAACATCAAACACAACATGCTTTCTTCCTCTATCCCGAGCTAGTCTGTACTTAGCAGATGTGTTCTATGTTGTCTTTAGTAGTCTTATGCAATTGTAATATCATTTCAGCATGTTGTGTAGCATCCAAATTATTTTGCACCGAAGAAAGTAATGGCAATAAATCAATAGGCGCTCGAGGAAAAAACCATACACAATCTCAAATGGGCACATCTTTGTGGTAGAATGCAGCGAACGATTGTAAGCAAATTCAATATGAGGTGAACACTCTTCCCACAATTTTAACTTCTTCTTTAAAATAGCTCACAACATAGTAGACAAATTTCTATTGAATACTTCAGTTTGTCCATCAGTTTGGGGATGACATATAGTACTAATAAGCAATTTGATCCCCAACTTAGCCCATAAACATCTCCAAAAGTGGCTAAGAAATTTAGTATCATGATCAGAAACAATAGTATTTGGCACACCATGTAAACAAACAATTTCATGAAAGAATAAATCAGCAATATGCGCAGAATCATCCGTTTTATGACAAGAAATAAAGTGTGCCATCTTAGAAACCGATCCACAACAATAAAAATGCTATCCCTCCCCTTCTTTGTACCAGGCAATCCCAAAACAAAGTCCATAGAAATATCCGCCCAAGGAACACTAGGAACTGGAAGAGGCATATATAAACCATGTGGATTAAGACAAGACTTAGCTTTTTGACAAGTAGTGCAGCGTGCCACGAATCTCTCAACATCTCGACGCATACGTGGCCAAAAGAAGTGTGCAGCAAGAACATCCTCCATTTTCTTAACACCAAAGTGTCCCATCAATCCTCCTCCATGCGTGTTAGACCCCTCCTTTATAAAGGAAAGGATCCCTGTGATTGCAATGCTAGTCCCTGGATCAATGCTAGCATCCACAGTTTAAGATGAAGTACACAGATACAAAGGTCGTTTATTACATTCATTCCAGAGATAAAACATAGTCTTTTACAACTCATGGACGTAGGCCTAATACAAGAGTTTTAAGGAACAAGTAAATAAACATAAGTCTTCATCTTCATGTGCCACAGGCAAGCATGTTGAGTGTAGACTCATGACTCCTACTCATCATCGGAGTAACCTGCAACATCACAAGTTACAGCCACAGAGGGTCAATACTTTGGAATAGTATTGGCAAGTGATACCTTAGTATATTTTAGGTGGACTATAATACTGTATGCATTTTGGCTAAGTGTACCTTGGCTTGCTTTGCTTGAAAATAGGTTTTACCTATTAGTTTAAATCACTAAGTTTTTCTTTGTCCAAAACATTCCCAAGGAACCACCAATAGACATTGAGGTCCTTCACCCTTGTTCACCCACAAATTTTACTTAGAAGTTGGAGTGATGAGATTCTTGTAGCTTCCATGTCTTGATGCTCAAATTGTCCATTGCCTTGGACTAGGCTAAGTACTTAGGTTTTCCATCTGCAGAGGTTGTGCACTTTCCCCACCAGACTTGGTTTCCCAAGACAGGACCTTTCAGAAGCCTTTCCTTAGTCAAATGGACGCATTCCAACCTATCATCCCATCTACCACCAACTGTCCAAAAGACTAAGTTCTAGCAACCTATATGATCATGGCAGAGCCCATATTGCCAAGTGGTTGCACTGTAAGCTTTCTCAACACTTGGCCTCCAAATCCCTTTGTGCCTGGGTGGCTTACCACAAGTGAGATACACAACCCAAGTCCATGGCCTTGTGTAACCACTCAACATAACCCATACTTTCCATTCCACCCAGGAGGTTCATTTGACTTAGTGGTTTTATTAGAAAAGTATAAGCCTCTTGACTTAGAAATATTTTCTTCGTAGTAAGTGTAGTTTTTCACCAACCCTTGTTTTGCTATAAGCTAGGCTAAGCAAAGTATGGCAACTTATCTTAGGGATAATTCCTTAGCAATTCTACTAGACTACATAGGATTTCCCATCTTTTGCATTAGACAAAATAACATGCAATGCTATAACAAAATATCTAATGCCAGTTCAAAACATAGGACAAATTTATTCATGTAAATATCACTTGCCTTGGTAGTGGGGAGAGTAGCACTCTTCACAATCACAATCACTAGCAAAATCTACACAAGAAATTAAAGCATACAATTACTCACAATTATATACAACCAAAAATAATATGAATGCATGCATGCAAGAATTTACTAAGTGGTGATTTTTGAAAATTCTACCAAGTATGCTCATGTCTACAGAAACTTAACATGTCACAAGTTTGCCAACTAAACTTATTTGGCCCCAATATAATTTACCAAAATAAATCTATATCTAAAAATAGCCTTAAACTTGTTCTACAAATAAAATAATTTTAACTGTTACTATATGCTAAATAAATTGGATATTCAGAAAGGTCTTGTTTCACTGAATCCAACGGTATAAAGTTTGCAAAAATCTAACGTGGCAATCGAAAGTTATGAGCATTTGAATTTGGATCAAATTTCTGGTTTTAAACCTATTTTCAGATCTAACCTAGCCACGCGTCATGTTCTTATTCGCCCATACCGTTTCGCACTGGATCGAGCTCCACAGCCGTAGGATCTAAATGAAATCTGGCGGCTCAGATCGCGTACCGCTTCGGGTTAAGTGGATCTATCCTAGCGCTACGATACAGATCTAACGGCTGCTATTGTCCTGGCCAAGAACTGGCGGCGGAGCGGTGGCTACCGGCGGCGGAACTGTCGGTCGACGACGGAGGCGGCACTACAGGGGGTAAGTGAGAACGAGGAGTAGCTCACCGGGCTCAGGGGGTCTCGGCGAAGCTCGTCGTACTTGCGGTTGGTCAAGGGGCGCTCGGGCACGGTTGCGATTGCTCGCCGGAGTGGAGGATGGTGTCGGTGTGTCGGGTGGTCGTCGTGGACGTCGCTGTGAACCACCCCAAGGCAAGATGAGGACACGGTTAGATTCACAGAGTCAAGGCAGAGTCGTGTGCCTGAACTAGAAGACGCGGGGCGGTCGGGGCTTACCACTAGAGCTCGCCGGAGTTCGTACAGAAGACGGTGGCGGTCAGTCGACGATGCTGCCGGAGCTACGGTTCATGCGAGGGTAAACGAAATGTGTTAAAAGAAGCGCAGAGGCTCACTGAACTAGTTTGCAAGAACGAGAGGCAGAGGGAAATTCAGAACTCACCGGAATTTGCCGGCGCAGTCGCCGGAGACGGCGGGGTTACAGAGGGTAATGCTCGCAGCCTGGTGGCGCTCTGGGTTCGGGGTTTGAGGGAGAAGAGAGAGGGGGCAGAGGGGGTTTATATAGCCTGGTCGTGAGCGAGAATCACTCGGCCAATAAATCGAATTGACGCCGCGAATTAAACACAGAAACGCCCGCGTTGATTTGGGGATGAACGGGTCGTGCGGGTGGAGACGATGCTGACGTGGAGAAGGCCCGCTTGTCAGCGAGGTGCGCGGAGTATAGGTGGGGTCTGCCTGTCAGCGGCTCAGCGCATGCGCTTGCGCGTGAGAGAAGAATAAGAAGACCCCGGGTGGGCTTGCTGGGCTCGATTTGCTGCTGGGCCAGATTCTGGCCGCGCGGCCTTTTTCCATTGAGGAGTCCTTTTCTTTTTCTAAATTCATTTTGTGGTATGAATTTGATATGAATTCAAATCCTTTTGAATCCAAACTGCTTTGGGAATTTTTGCAGGGTTTTGTGGGTTCAAAAACAGTCATTTTAACTAAGTGGTTACTTTGCAAGGCTTGGTCAAGCTTGGGTTTCAAAGTAAACAGAGATTTGCTCTAGTTTGCAAATATTTGACAAAGGATTTTGAAACTATTTCTAGATTTGGAATCTTGGGTTAAAAGCTTCACCTAATCTTTCCATCAATGGAGGCAAGCAAACAAGTACCTAACATTCAAATTTCAAAAGGGTGATGGCCATTTGAGATAAATTGCCCACATGAAATCATAGCTCAAACTTCTGTCTCTAAATGATTTTTGAGAAAAACCCTAAATGGATGAATGATGCAAAGATGATATGAATGAGTTTTGAAACTATGATTTTTGGGATGTTACAAATCTAACCCCCTTAAGATGAATCTCGCCCTCGAGATTCGGGTTGGCTAGCAAATAGGTGAGGGTGGTCTTTCCGAAGATCATCTTCTCTTTCCCATGTTGCTTCCTCTTCGGAGTGATGGTTCCATTGCACTTTACAAAACTTGATAGTCTTGGTCCTGGTAACTCTTTCTGCGGTCTCTAGAATCTTGACATGCATTTCCTCATAAGTGAGATCACTTTCTAGCTGAACTTCTTCCAAGGGTATGGTATCCTTCAAAGAAGACTCTTCCATTTCTGGGTGACATTTCTTAAGCTGACTCACATGAAATACGTTATGGACTGCTGATAGAGATTCTGGTAATTCAACTTCATATGCAACTTCTCCCTTGCGACTTAGAATCTTGAATGGCCCTACATATCTTGGTGCCAACTTTCCCTTGACTCCAAATCTTTTCACTCCACGAAGTGGTGATACTCTAAGATAAGCTCTATCTCCAACTTCGTAGGTGACTTCTCTACGCTTAGAATCCGCGTAGCTTTTCTGTCGGGACTGAGCTATCTTTAACCTGTCCTTAACCAATTTGACTTTCTCTTCGGCGTCTTTGATAAGATCAGGTCCAAATAAGCTTCTTTCTCCCACACCATTCCATAACAACGGGGTGGTACACTTCCTTCCGTAGAGTAACTCAAATGGTGCCATTCCAATACTAGCTTGATGACTATTGTTTTAAGAGAACTCTGCGTAAGGCAAGCTTTCATCCCAACTTGCTCCATAGTCTAAAGCACAGGCTCTCAACATGTCTTCAAGAATTTGGTTGGTCCTTTCTGTTTGTCCATCCGTTTGAGGATGAAAGGCAGTACTGAATTCCAATCTCGTTCCTAAGGATTCATGAAGCTGTCTCCAAAAGTGAGAAGTGAACTGGGTTCCTCTATCTGACACAATACTCTTTGGCACACCGTGAAGGCATACAATTCGGCTCATGTAGATTTTAGCTAGCTTGGCACTTGTATAGGTTGTCTTCACTGGTATAAAATGATCCACTTTAGTTAGGCGATCCACTACTACCCATATGGAATCATACCCTGACCTTGTCCTTGGTAATACGGTAATGAAATCCATACCGATATTTTCCCACTTCCATTCAGGAATAGGCAGTGGTTGAAGCAAACCCGCTGGTTTCTGATGCTCCGCTTTGACTCTGCTACACACATCACACAAAGCGATATGTTCGGCGATGTCCCTTTTGAGATTGTTCCACCAAAACCTTTCCTTCATGTCCATGTACATCTTGGTATTTTCCGGGTGAATAGAATACGGAGAGTTGTGAGCTTCTTGTAGAATCAGTTTCCGTAACTCCGGATCTTGTGGAACACAAAAACGTTTCCCGTGCCATAAAGTGCCTTGTTCGTCTATATGGAAACTCTTAGCTTTCCCTAGACTTATATTTTCCTTAATCTTTTCAATTTCCTTATCAGTCTTCTGAACTTCTTGGATCTTCTCCAATAAAGTGGGTTGAACATCTAAGGACATGAGATGTCCTTCTGGTACAATCTCCAATCTGAGTTTCTTGAATTGCTTACACAGATCATCCGGCAATTCCCCTTTGGTAAGGCCATTTACAAACGTCTTACAACTTAAAGCATCGGCTACTACATTTTCTTTACCGAGGTGGTATTGCAAACTTAAGTCGTAATCCTTGATAAGTTCTAGCCATCTCCTTTGCCTCATGTTGATTTCTTTCTGGGTGAAGATGTACTTCAAGCTCTTATGATCGGTGAACACCTCACACCGCTTACCCAAAAGGTAATGTCTCCATGTTTTGAGTGCATGGACGACAGAGGCTAACTCCAAATCATGAGTAGGATAGTTTACTTCATGAGTTTTGAGTTGTCTCGAAGCATAGGCTACGACTTTACCATCTTGCATAAGTACGGCACCCAAACCTTGATGAGACGCATCACAATATACTTGGAAATCTTTTTCTAAATCAGGCAGACATAGAACTGGTGCTGTCACAAGTCTCTTCTTCAACTCTTGGAAACTGACTTCGCAACCTTCAGTCCAAGCAAATTTCTTGTCCTTCTTTAGTAATTCCGTCATTGGTTTAGCAACTTTCGAGAAATTTTCAATGAACCTTCTGTAGTATCCTGCTAAGCCAAGGAAACTACGAACTTCTTTTACATTCTTGGGTGATTCCCATTCTGTCACAGCTGATACTTTAGCAGGATCAACTGCCATACCATCCTTTGTCATAACGTGACCAAGAAATCCAACTTCCTCTAACCAAAACTCACACTTGCTAAACTTGGCATAAAGTTTATGCTCCCTTAACTTTTCAAGTATCATGCGCAAGTGTCTTTCATGATCTTCCTTGCTCTTGGAGTAGACTAAGATGTCATCGATGAAAACGACCACAAACTTGTCAAGGAATTCCATGAATACCTTATTCATCATATTCATGAAGTATGCTGGAGCGTTGGTTAAACCAAAAGGCATCACAGTGTACTCATACAATCCATACCTTGTGGTGAATGCTGTTTTTGGTATGTCTTGTTCTCTTATTTTGAGCTGAAAATAACCTGACCGGAGATCAATCTTCGAGAATACACATGCTCCTTCTAACTGATCAAACAAGTCGTTGATTCTTGGCAAAGGGTATTTGTTCTTGATGGTCACCTCATTGAGAGAACGGTAGTCAATACACAATCTTTGCGTTCTATCCTTTTTCTCCACAAACAATACTGGGGCTCCCCAAGATGAAGAACTTGGTTGAATAAACCCTTTCTGCAACTGTTCCCCTAGCTGTTTCTTGAGTTCTTTCAGTTCATCAACTGACATTTTGTACGGTCTCTTAGCTATTGGTCCAGAACCTGGTACCAAATCTATCATAAACTCCACATCTCTATCTGGTGGCATTCCTGGTAATTCTTCCGGAAACACATCTGGATACTCACACACAATTGGCACACTGTCCATGCTAACCCCCTTAAGAGAATTCAGCTTACTTCCTTTGGATTCAAAGTTTGACTTGAATTTTATTCTTTTTCCTTCTGGGTTGTGAGTGCAACAGTACAATTAGCACAATCTAGTACTCCCTCGTACTTAGCCATCCAATCCATTCCTAGAATCACATCCAGTCCTTGGGAATTTAGGATTATTAGGTTCACTGGAAACTTATGTTTTCCAAATTCTAGGACTAAGTCGTGGCAACCTGAGTTTACTATCATTTCTCCACCCGGAGAACTTACTCTTATAGGACACCCAATGGTTTCTACCGGTAGTTCATTTCTTTCAACAAATGTCTTTGATATGAATGAATGAGATGCACCGGTATCAAAGAGTACAAATGCTGGAATTGAGTTGAGTCTGAACTTACCAGCAACGGCATCAGGCTCTTCATAGACCTCCTCCACATTGATGTGGTTAACCTGTCCTTTCTGAAAAGGATTTGGCTTGTTAGGTCCTTCAACTTTCTTCTCAGGGCACTCATTAGCGTAATGCCCCAGCTTCTTGCATTTGAAGCACTCAACCTGACTGATGTCCTTTTTAGGAGGTTGGCCTCCACTTCCACTACCATTTCCACCATAGTGGCTCTTATGTCCACCCTTGTGGTTCTTGTACTTGTCCTTGTCATGACTGCGGTGATGCTTGTTGTCATGACGGTTATGGTTGTGCTTGCTGAATTTCCCATGTTTATGGGATCCTGAGTTGCCACTGTCATCATAGTGAGATCGTTTGTGAGACGATCCCGAGCTGTGTTTGTCGGAGTGTTTCCTCTTCCTACTCTCGACTTGTTTCATTTTACTTTCCAAAATAGCAGCCTTGTCACACAAAGACTGATAAGTTGGAACATATGCCACAGACAACTGTATGTTCAGCTCATCGTTCAAACCTTCCAAGAACTTTTCCTTTCTTTTTGCATCTGTATCCACCTCATCTGGTGCATAGCGCGCCAGATTGTTGAACTCTTCTATGTATTCTGCCACGCTGCGGTGGCGCTATTTCAGGTTGTGAAACTCCTTCTTTTTCAGACTCATCATTCCTGATGAGATATGAGCAGTGCGAAAGCCATCTTCAAAGATAGCCCAAGTTACCTCATCCAAAGGAGTGGTGATTTGGAAGTTATCCCACCATGTGGCGGCTGGTCCTTCCAACAGATGTGCTCCGAACCTGACCTTTTCAGCATCCGTGCAACCCACGGTCACTAAGTCCTTGTTCACAGAGCGTAGCTAGTCATTGGCTACCATGGGATCAGTTGTTCCCGAAAACTTAGCTGGCCTCAGACGCAGAAATCTGGTGAGCATATCAAAACCCGGAGGGTTGTTGTTGTTGTTGTTGTTGTTGTTGTTGTTGTTGTTGTTGTTGTTGTTGTTGTTGTTGTTGTTGTTGTTGTTGTTGTTGTTGTTGTTGTTGTTGTTGTTGTTGTTGTTGTTGTTGTTGTTGTTGTTGTTGTTGTTATTGGGGTTATTGTTGTTGTTGTTGTTGTTGTTGTTGTTATTCTGGTTTTGGATGAATGTTGTCATCATTTGCATAAGCTGTGTTTGCGCATTCATCATTTGTTGCATTTCCGGGGTGATGTTGTTGGGGTTGGGGTTTGCGCGACGGGGAGGCATCTGTGGTTTGTTCAAATAGATAAAAATGAGATACCCATAGATGTTTCATGCACAATACATCATAAACAAACACATAACAAGCAACATAAGAATAAAAGTTCAACAACCACATAACAAGCTCATGAAATAAAACACACAAGTGGCAAGCCATCCACATGTCGGATGGTCCAATAATAAGTTCACAATAACAAATATGAATATGAAAGGTAAGCGAGTAGTCAAGTCTACTCATCAGCATCAATCTCCTCCTCGACGAAGGTAAGACCTGCGTTCTCCATCGCGGTCTTATTCTCCTCAATCGTAGTGGTCAAGGAATCGACCTTGGCTTTGAGAGCCCTCTTCTAGGAGCGAAGCCTCTCAATAACCATCTGCTGCTGCTCAAGCTCGAAGTCCTTGGACTTCAGTTCCTCGGTCATGTCCCGGATTTTCTTGTTCCTATCCTGGACGCGTTTCTCCTGACTCTTGAACTTGCGGTCCTGGGCCTCGAACTTTGTCTCCATTTCCTTGATCATCTCATCCTGCTGCGCAAAAAGCTTGTCCTTCTCGCGTAGCTGTACCTGAAGTTCGTCATTGCCAAGCATGACGTTCGTCCTATCCGTGTCCACGTGCCTGAGAAGAGTCTCTAAGTCCTGAAGATAGAGACGTATCGGCTCTGTAGTGCTCCTCGAGTCGTCCTCAAAGTCGATGGAATCTCCATCAACATCACGCCTTCCGAAGGCGTGGAAGTGAGTGCCCCTAACCTGTCGGGAGTGACGGCCTAACAGTCGTCCTATCAGGTCCTGCATGACTACCTCCATGCCTCTCTCCCTGTCGTCGTGCATCAGCTTGAAGACGATGGCCTCCGTAGTAGGCTCAGTCTGACGTCCGGGCTGGTTCACCTTGAAGCCCCAGAGGTCCTTCCTCTCGAACTTGGTGAGTGGGTACACCGTGATGGTGGGAAGAGGGAGATCGAGCAGAGTGGTAAGCTCAACGATACGGGGTCCGAAACGAGTAACCTGGAACTCCTCAACAGTGTTGACGGCAATAGGCATCTATTTATAAAATCGAAAAGTTAGAACAACACTATTTAAGATGAACACAAAACAACCATCTCATACTTAACCATGGAACACAAATTTCACACAAGACATGCATACACAAATCCATTACATCAAACAAGGTCCAACTTATTTAAGGTATCATTTTGGAAAATAAGATGATAGATGGTGGTCCAACTAACGAAGTGCCCTTACAATCCAATCTCACGGGATCTATTAGCAAACACAATGTTTCTAGAGGCAATCCACCAATCTTGCTCTCTTGACTCTATCACTAAGTCTATAACATCTCCCCTTATCTCTTGGTTGGTGGCTTCCAACTCTTGAGTAAGCTCCTTCTCTTTCTCTAAGTCCTTTTGGAGGTTGAGCATTCTGCACTTGACTCTAGCACTTAGTTCTTTGATAGTCCTCCAAGTTGCATCCCTGGCTGACTCAAATAATGTGGTGTGCATTGTAGTGTTGGTGTACATGCAGAATCCCCTTTCTTTGTGGTTGTCTTCCTTCTTTTTGTACAAGTGAAGTTGCACCCACCAATACTCCACTCCTTCATCCATCACTGGAAAGCCCTTGTACACAGCTTCACCATGTGCTTCAATTGCCACCATGAGGTCCTTGAGAATATTGGGAAACTCAGTTTCACACTCCAAGGTCATGGTCATGAGTGGTCCTTTCTTCACGGCTTCGTTGATGGAGTTCATCTACAAAGAAGTTGAAAGAGATTAGAAGAGTTTTACGAGAAGAGTAGACAAGTGTAGAAGTAGTTGAAAAACTTTTTCCTTAGTGGCTTTCCAATCCTAGGGTCATAATCCTACGGGCAACACAGTGCTCTGATACCATCTGTTAGACCCCTCCTTTATAAAGGAAAGGATCCCTGTGATTGCAATGCTAGTCCCTGGATCAATGCTAGCATCCACAGTTTAAGATGAAGTACACAGATACAAAGGTCGTTTATTACATTCATTCCAGAGATAAAACATAGTCTTTTACAACTCATGGCCGTAGGCCTAATACAAGAGTTTTAAGGAACAAGTAAATAAACATAAGTCTTCATCTTCATGTGCCACAGGCAAGCATGTTGAGTGTAGACTCATGACTCCTACTCATCATCGGAGTAACCTGCAACATCACAAGTTACAGCCACAGAGGGTCAATACTTTGGAATAGTATTGGCAAGTGATACCTTAGTATATTTTAGGTGGACTATAATACTATATGCATTTTTGCTAAGTGTAGCTTGGCTTGCTTTGCTTGAAAATAGGTTTTACCTATTAGTTGAAATCACTAAGTTTTTCTTTGTCCAAAACATTCCCAAGGAACCACCAATAGACATTGAGGTCCTTTACCCTTGTTCACCCACAAATTTTACTTAGAAGTTGGAGTGATGAGATTCTTGTAGCTTCCATGTCTTGATGCTCAAATTGTCCATTGCCTTGGACTAGGCTAAGTACTTAGGTTTTCCATCTGCAGAGGTTGTGCACTTTCCCCACCAGACTTGGTTTCCCAAGACAGGACCTTTCAGAAGCCTTTCCTTAGTCAAATGGACGCGTTCCAACCTATCTCCCATCTACCACCAACTGTCCAAAAGACTAAGTTCTAGCAACCTATATGATCATGGCAGAGCCCATATTGCCAAGTGGTTGCACTGTAAGCTTTCTCAACACTTGGCCTCCAAATCCCTTTGTGCCTGGGTGGCTTACCACAAGTGAGATACACAACCCAAGTCCATGGCCTTGTATAACCACTCAACATAACCCATACTTTCCATTCCACCCAGGAGGTTCATTTGACTTAGTGGTTTTATTAGAAAAGTATAAGTCTCTTGACTTAGAAATATTTTCTTCGTAGTAAGTGTAGTTTTTCACCAACCCTTGTTTTGCTATAAGCTAGGCTAAGCAAAGTATGGCAACTTATCTTAGGGATAATTCCTTAGCAATTCTACTAGACTACATAGGATTTCCCATCTTTTGCATTAGACAAAATAACATGCAATGCTATAACAAAATATCTAATGCCAGTTAAAAACATAGGACAAATTTATTCATGTAAATATCACTTGCCTTGGTAGTGGGGAGAGTAGCACTCTTCACAATCACAATCACTAGCAAAATCTACACAAGAAATTAAAGCATACAATTACTCACAATTATATACAACCAAAAATAATATGAATGCATGCATGCAAGAATTTACTAAGTGGTGATTTTTGAAAATTCTACCAAGTATGCTCATGTCTACAGAAACTTAACATGTCACAAGTTTGCCAACTAAACTTATTTGGCCCCAATATAATTTACCAAAATAAATCTATATCTAAAAATAGCCTTAAACTTGTTCTACAAATAAAATAATTTTAACTGTTACTATATGCTAAATAAATTGGATATTCAGAAAGGTCTTGTTTCACTGAATCCAACGGTATAAAGTTTGCAAAAATCTAACGTGGCAATCGAAAGTTATGAGCATTTGAATTTGGATCAAATTTCTGGTTTTAAACCTATTTTCAGATCTAACCTAGCCACGCGTCATGTTCTTATTCGCCCATACCGTTTCGCACTGGATCGAGATCCACAGCCGTAGGATCTAAATGAAATCTGGCGGCTCAGATCGCGTACCGCTTCGGGTTAAGTGGATCTATCCTAGCGCTACGATACAGATCTAACGGCTGCTATTGTCCTGGCCAAGAACTGGCGGCAGAGCGGTGGCTACCGGCGGCGGAACTGTCGGTCGACGACGGAGGCGGCACTACAGGGGGTAAGTGAGAACGAGGAGTAGCTCACCGGGCTCAGGGGGTCTCGGCGAAGCTCGTCGTACTCGCGGTTGGTCAAGGGGCGCTCGGGCACGGTTGCGATTGCTCGCCGGAGTGGAGGACGGCGTCGGTGTGTCGGGTGGTCGTCGTGGACGTCGCTGTGAACCACCCCAAGGCAAGATGAGGACACGGTTAGATTCACAAAGTCAAGGCAGAGTCGTGTGCCTGAACTAGAAGACGCGGGGCGGTTGGGGCTTACCACTAGAGCTCGCCGGAGTTCGTACAGAAGACGGTGGCGGTCAGTCGACGATGCTGCCGGAGCTACGGTTCATGCGAGGGTAAACGAAATGTGTTAAAAGAAGCGCAGAGGCTCACTGAACTAGTTTGCAAGAACGAGAGGCAGAGGGAAACTCAGAACTCACCGGAATTTGCCGGCGCAGTCGCCGGAGACGGCGGGGTTACAGAGGGTAATGCTCGCAGCCTGGTGGCGCTCTGGGTTCGGGGTTTGAGGGAGAAGAGAGAGGGGGCAGAGGGGGTTTATATAGCCTGGTCGTGAGCGAGAATCACTCGGCCAATAAATCGAATTGACGCCGCGAATTAAACACAGAAACGACCGCGTTGATTTGGGGATGAACGGGTCATGCGGGTGGAGACGACGCTGACGTGGAGAAGGCCCGCTTGTCAGCGAGGTGCGCGGAGTATAGGTGGGGTCTGCCTGTCAGCGGCTCAGCGCGTGCGCTTGCGCGTGAGAGAAGAATAAGAAGACCCCGGGTGGGCTTGCTGGGCTCGATTTGCTGCTGGGCCAGATTCTGGCCGCGCGGCCTTTTTCCATTGAGGAGTCCTTTTCTTTTTCTAAATTCATTTTGTGGTATGAATTTGATATGAATTCAAATCCTTTTGAATCCAAACTGCTTTGGGAATTTTTGCAGGGTTTTGTGGGTTCAAAAACAGTCATTTTAACTAAGTGGTTACTTTGCAAGGCTTGGTCAAGCTTGGGTTTCAAAGTAAACAGAGATTTGCTCTAGTTTGCAAATATTTGACAAAGGATTTTGAAACTATTTCTAGATTTGGAATCTTGGGTTAAAAGCTTCACCTAATCTTTCCATCAATGGAGGCAAGCAAAAAAGTACCTAACATTCAAATTTCAAAAGGGTGATGGCCATTTGAGATAAATTGCCCACATGAAATCATAGCTCAAACTTCTGTCTCTAAATGATTTTTGAGAAAAACCCTAAATGGATGAATGATGCAAAGATGATATGAATGAGTTTTGAAACTATGATTTTTGGGATGTTACAATGCGCCTCCTATAACAACAAAAGACAAATGGAACTATCTGGGATGCATAGTTTGTTAGCATGGAACGCAAATCCATCACTAAAGACGAACTTGTTCCATGTTCTACCATCTCTACAATTCTGCAACACATCTTTAAATTCAGCATCATGCACATATTGTTCCTTAATAGTTTCCAATCCAAATATTTTGAAGTCAAGTTGAGATAACAAAGTATAAAGGTGCGACAAACATCAGCAATAACATTATCTTTACCCTTTTGTGTTTAATAACATAAGGAAAAGACTCAATCAATTAAACCCACTTTACATGACGATGATTCAACTTAGCTTGACTACGAATATGCTTCAACGATTCATGATTAGAATGTATAACAAATCATTTAGGCCATAGATAATGTTGCCAAGTTTCTAATATCCGAACCAGCGCATATAATTCTTTATCATAAGTAGAATAGTTCAGACTAGTCCCACCCAATTTCTCACTAAAATATGCAACGGGTTTTACCTCTTGTAATAAAACACCTCCAAAACCAATTCCACTAGCATCACATTCAAGCTCAAAAGTTTTATTAAAATCAGGAAGTCAGAGTAATGGAGCATGTGTTAACTTATCTTTCAACATCATGAAGGCATGTTGTTGTGCATCGCCCCAAACAAAGGGCACATCCTTCTTGGTAAGTTCATTCAGCGACACAGAAATTGATCCAAAGTCTTTGACAAAGCGCCTATAAAAACCAGTGAGGCCAAGAAAACTCCTCACTGTGTGACCGTCTTGGGCTGCGACCAATTCTCAATAGCTTCAATCTTTGCTGGATCCACTTCAATACCCTGTGATGTAACAACATAGCCAAGAAATGCAACTCGATCGGTGCAAAAGGTGCACTTCTCAAGATTACCAAACAAACGTGCATCGCATAAAGCATTGAAAACAACACACACATGATCCAAATGATCCTCTAAAGATTTGCTATAAATCAGAATATCATCAAAGTAGACTACCACAAAACGCCCAATGAAAGCATGTAAAACTTCGTTCATTAATCTCATGAATGTGCTGGGTGCATTAGTTAAACCAAACGACATTACTAACCACTCATATAAACCGAACTTAGTTTTAAATGTTGTTTTCCATTCATCTACCAATTTCATACGAATATGGTGGTAACCATTACGCAAATCAACTTTAGAAAACATGGTAGAGCCACTCAATTCATCAAACATGTCATCTAAACGTGGAATATGATGACGATATCGAATAGTAATATTATTGATAGCTCTACAATCAGTACACATGAGCGAAGAACCATCTTTCTTAGGTACCAAAATAATAGGAACAACACATGGGATAACGGACTCACGAATATGATCTCTGTCGAGTAGTTCCTGAATTTGGTGTTGTATCTCCTTTGTCTCCTCTGGATTGGTTCTATGCGCGGTTGGGAAACGTAGCACCAGGAATTAGGTCAATTTGGTGCTAAATTCCTCTAATAGGAGGTAGTCCTGGTGGCATCTCAGCTGGAAAAACGTCCTCATATTCTTCCAAAGGTTAGCAACAGCAGGTGGCAAATAAGGAGGCATATCCTCAAATGAAAATAAAACCTCTTTGCAGAAAATTGCATAACATTGAGTATTGTTTACATCTAGTTCAAAAATATCAATTTTATTTACAAGCATACATGGACTCTTCAAACGAATTTTAGTAGCATGTTTAGAATCAGATTTAGTGTTCTTTGGTGGTACAAAATCTGCAGCAATAATCTGATTCTCACTTCTATGTTTCTCCTCAGTTCTAGCTCTACTAGCTCTAGCAAGATCATCTTTTAAAATCTGTTCGGGAGTCATAGGTTTTAGAACAATTTTCTTTCCATCATGCAAAAGAGAATAGTGATTAGTTTTACCATTATGAATAGATTCTCAATTAAATTGCCATGGTCTACCAAGTAACAAAGAACAAGCTTGCATAGGTACAACATCACAATCAACAAAATCAGAATATGTACCAATAGTAAAATGCACGCATACCGTTCTTGTTACCTTGATCTTGTGAGAACTCTCAAACCATTGGATGTAATATGAATGTGTGCATTGTCTTGCTGGGAGTGCAGGCTTCTCTACCATGTCAACACTAGCCAGAATACTACAACTCCCTCCATCAATGATGATCCTTATAACTCTTTCCTTGACAATGCCACGTGTTTGAAATAGGTTGTGGCATTGATCATGCTCAGGTTTGCTCAATTGCACACTCAACACATGTTGTGCAACTAGACTCTTGTATTGATCAATAGATTCAGCTCCCATTACCTCTATCTCTTCTTTAGAATCAAAATTATCTCCATCTCGAGTAGAAATAAGGACTAATGTATCTTCATCAAAATCACTTGCTAAATCGTATTCACCATCATCATGCACTATCATAACATGCTTTGTTGTGAACTGTCTATCAATATGACCATTACCCCAGCACTTGTGGTATTGTATATCTTTTGTTTTGCCCGTGGAAGCCATAGAAGATGCACTACGAGCATGAGCATTGGATGAAGGTGCAGGAGCAGCTGAAGGAGGTGGTGGCGTTGGATGTGGTAGTAGCTGGTGTCGAATCACGAGAAGAAGGCGCTGATTGTTGGGATGTCCAAAAGGATGTGCGACTTGCAAAATTATTAGTCCTCCATGGTGTTTGGCGATCCTGCACTTCACGTTCAGCTTTGCAAGCAAGATGAAACAAACGAGTGATGATATTATATTCCTTAAAGTCTAATATGTGTTGACTATCCTTTTTTAATCCACCAAAGAAACATGCAAGCATTTGTTCAGTAGTTTCAACAATACCACACTGAACCATCCCCGTTTGCAATTCTTGATAATACTCTTCTACATAATTTTCCCTTGTTCTAAACGTGTCAGTTTCTTGAGTAAATCACGTTGATAAGTAGGAGGCACAAAACGAACACGCATATCAGTTTTTAAAGCAGTCCAAGTATGAAGAATAGTAGTAGGATTTAAGCGACAATGTTCAGACCACCAAAGTGAAGCAAATTTAGTAAATTCACATGTAGCAGCACTAACACGCATATTCTCAGGATATTTTAAATATGCAAAACATTGCATCATGATTATATTTACCCTCAAAAGATGTAATATTTAATTTAAGCTTTGCAACATGATCATCATCACATACCTGTGGTCCAGCATTGCGGTGGTAATGTCAGGTTCGGCCAGCAGGATGTGGAGGTTGTTCAACCTCCTCGTCGAACAGATCATTATCGTCGAAGTCGTAGTTGTTCTCGTCGTCTTCCCCCAAGGTCGCAATAGCAGCCGTGTTGGAAGCCTGAGGTGCATCAGCTGTAGTAGTAGCAGCCTGAGGTGCGGTGGCAGCCGAACCAACAGTATGACCCGTGATCGGAATGCGCCGTGGGCCATATGCCGAGGTGCAGCCAGGGCAGATGTAGGGAATATGTCCAAAACCTCCTTGAACTGAGCATCTAGCTTGTCGTTGAAGGATTTCTCGAGTAATTTGATCTTGTCCATGGCGTTGGTGAGCTTGTTTTCAAACTCCTCTAGTCTTGAATCTACATCTTCAGTGCATCCTACCAACAGCTCGGTGAAGTGGGCATGTAGCTCTTCGTTCGTCATTTTTGCGGGGTCACGTGTAGTATTTGTCATGGTTAGTCCTTTAAAAACCACATGTGTATATGCCTATAAAAATGGAAATATGGTGGAAGGCACGCGTAATCCGCAAGCAATATACAAATCTCTTACAAGTTCTTACCAAACAGCAGGAAAAGGCGATGTGCAATCACAAAAATCAGTGGTCCAGAGATTGAACCAAGCGATTACCAGGAGTCAAGAGACTGCACGTGGAGAAATTTGTGGAGCTCTGGGAAGGCTTATCAAAGGGGTTAGCAATTATCAAAACAACAATGCAATGTTGAAAGAATGATCAATGACGGTATTGTGGTGGTCCTAGGCTAGACCGTACTAGAGACGCAAGCCTAGATCACCAACGATGTCACGACGCCACACAATAAACGATGGTATGATGATATGGAGCCCTAAAAAGCGAACCGAGATGACAAAAATCACTATGATGGCGAGTGTCTAGAACTGATCTATGGGGTCTAAAAATAGGATAGCCCCGAAATTTTTTTGCCGATTTTTTTATCGTGCTCTGAAAAGCGCTCATGTGCCAAAAAATGTCGCTATAACGGCTGATGGAGAAAAGTGACCCCCGAGGTCGAAAACTAGTATAGCCAGAATTTTTTTTGAAGGCGATTCCAGACTTTTTTTGCTCTCCTTCTGGACTTGCGACCGAACTTTAGCTCAACACGGACTTAGAATTCTGCACGGACACAATAAGGAATGACAAGAAAAGAAAAAGGAAAATAACTAGAATAATTACTCAACTCGGACTCGTGACGCGGTAGGAAAAGTGGTCGGATCCGTGTCGTGGTAGGAAGGTGGTGGCGGAGTAGGAGTCGGGTTTATGGTGGAAGGGTGTATGGCGGCGAAATATGGTGGCGGCGGCTAGGGTTTTATGTGGCAGAGTATATGGTGGTATGTATGGCGACGGTGACCAATGTGACCAGAACTCGAGACTCTAAGGGACGAGACCCAGCAACTCAACGCGAATACAAAACTGAAAAGACAATGCAAGGCGGAGATTGGTGATAGGATAGATCTAAATCGAACTGTGTTTTTGGTTTTTTGTGGGTTATAGGTAAAACATATCTAACTACGAAAAACAGTAAATCTCACCGAGCAACCTGAAATAGGATACCACTTGATAGGGCAAAGGTGTCAGATCTTTCGATCAGATGGTGATAGTCGATTTGGGTGGATTTCGGGCTTGACGATCCGACTACACGTGCGAACACGAGCGCCAATGCAATCGCTAGGCCAATCTCCTGAAGGTTACCGATCTTGCAGAAGCACGATCATCCTGACCAGCGAGGGTCTTAATTCCTACCTGAAATCGAGAACAAGTAAGAATTAAAATTACAATCAAGATATTGCGTATATAGATGAAAGCTTTATTGAAAAATGTGAGATCCTATATAGGTGCGAAGTACAAGAGGCCTCTGCGACACTCAAGCCTTGGCGAAGTTGCAATGATGGCTAAGTTTTAGTATAAACAAAATCTGAGTCTAAAGTGACGGCTATGGGGGTATTTAAGGAGAAAAAGGTGGGATTTTGGCCAACCATAGAGGTGGTGGCCGAAACCAACCCTCGAAGTCATTTTGTCCTCAAATACGGACTCTAAAAAGCGGCTATTTTAATTCCTGCGAAAATTACATGGGTCTGGCCCAAAATAAAAGGTGTCGCAACAACAAATTAAGCTATGGACGAATTTATGATGTAATATTCTTGTATATTTCATCCAATCCTTCTTTCTTCATTATGGTGGCTTCAAAGTTCTTAAATCTTCATTCGTGGCCTCCTCTTGAATTCTCAGATGCTTGCTGCCATCTCCATGCATGATCATGCTCCAATGCTTGTCCCTCTCTTTCATGCTTGGTCCATCATTCCTAAGAGTAACAACTACATCTGCTTTAGGTAGCATCATATTCTCATGTATGTGAGGAATAGTTCCAAGTAACGAAAGTACCTGATAGTTAAGTTGCTTGGAACGAGCTCGAGTGATAGGTCCTTGTATTTGTGTAACTGTAGGTACAATGTTTATATCAATAGATGGGATGTCCACATCATACCGCCTCCGATTCTGGGATGCCCGCAGATATGCACTATCCTACTGCGGTCGTGGCGCACTCACTATGACTACAACATGACCACCGGCGAGCCTTTATCATTGGAGGTGATGAACCGTGTCTTTCTGCCGGAGCACCGGCGGCGTCTAGCACTCATAGAAGTGCGTGACGAGCTCTAGGAAGCGGTGTGGGCCAATCCTGACGATGCTTCATGCCCGCCTCGCCCAAGCTCGGGAAGAGATGCAGACGCAGGAAGCAATCTACCATTCTCTCAACAAAGAATAGGGTCTTACCGACCCGCCAGCGCCGTAGGCGGCGCATAGCTAGAATGGTGTTGTAGTATGTAGTGTTGTGGTCATGGTTTCCTTGTAACATATTTGAAAAATCGAATACAAACTTGGCATTGCAAAGTGCCGATTCCCACATTGCTAACTCCAAACAACATACATGGCGAGTACACAACCCAGCTTACTCGTCAGAGTCGGAGTCAGAGTGGTAGAAGTATGGCACATGTTTGTTGGGTTTGCAGCATAGAAAACCAAAAATTTCCTATGATGTGAACATCTAAGCACCAAGGTCTATCTATCTAGATACAAGCAATGGGTGGATATACATCCATAGAGAACTTACCCTCGAAGACCGACAAAGCGTTACGAGATTGGTTCTCGTGGATGATGTAGTCGTTCACTTGCTGATCTCAAGATCATGATGAAGTCTAGCAGGTCCAGCACCACAAAGCATTGGTAGATCCGTGATCGCACACACGTCCGATACCCCAACAACCTCCACGCCCTCGCTCCAGCAAAGCAGCGGAAGTAGCAAATCCTTGCACCAAAAAAGCCACCGGGAACATGTATCTCGCTGATCCGACACCATGGGGAATATTCTAGAGGGAGAGAGATCCTTCGCGCGGAGATGTGAGTAAGATATGAGAGGAGGGGTTCCTTTTATAGGGTGAGGGGGCAGCCCCTCCCATGCCGGCAGCCAAGGTGGTGCCCCCACCTCTTCCCTCATTCATGTGGGTGGAGCACCCACTCACACAAATGCCCCTCCATTTCCTCCACTCAAAAACCATTAAATTTCCACCAAATTTAATGCAATCTCTCATTTAATAAAAATATTTTATTTATTTATTCAGAATTTTGTTAATTACATTAATTAAAAAAATTCACATAAAAACCCTTGGAACATTTGAATTTCACATGCAGAACCAATTTCAGCAATTTCACCCAAAACAATTCCGGTGTACATTGAAATAATTCCAGCTCTTTGATATTCTTTCTCTGGCATTTCATTTGCTGCAAATGGTGTCGGTATCCCTTAAGTCTTTCACCCTATGGTTCACGAATAATGTAGACATGATCGAGACCCCTCTCCGATCAATAATCAGCAGCGAGACCTGGAGATCCGTATCGACTTCCACACATTCAACAATGACTTCTTGTGATCGTGTGAAACTTTAACATTGTAAATAAATCCCTTTGTCTCGCAATATTTTACA
The DNA here is from genome assembly GCA_916181665.1 of Avena sativa. Taxonomy (NCBI): domain Eukaryota; kingdom Viridiplantae; phylum Streptophyta; class Magnoliopsida; order Poales; family Poaceae; genus Avena; species Avena sativa. Next base: position 174,339,247 of record OV702284.1, on the reverse strand, counting down.
TGTATGAGATTCGATCATCGGTATCCACATAACTAGTTTAATCTCGTTGCCAACATGTACTGTTTTCTCGTTCCCATGGTATAACATACTAGTGATCCCCATGACTTGCTTGCAAGCTATATCCAGGTGATATCACCGAGAGGGCCTAGAGTATATCTCTCTGTCATCGGGATGGAAAAATCCCACTCTTGAGCCATGAGTCTCTACATAACACTATTAGAGTATATGAACCCACCTTTATAGTCACCATTTTATGGTGTGATCTTTGATGTTATCAAGTTACTCTTCCCGTGTTAGTGATTGACATGATCGCATGGTCTAAGGACTAAAGCTACTTTGTAATGAAGTTATAGTAATTTAAACATAATGACTTTGATCGTATTACTATACTTCAGATGAATGTTCATCACATCATTCTACCAATGTTTTGACCTCGTTATTAACAACATCCAATGTCCATGATCAACAAACCTTGATCATCTTGTTAATAAACGAGCTAGTTTATATGAAAGGCATAACTAGAAACTCTTTATTTGTTTATTAAACACACATGTATTAAAGTTTCCAATTAATACAATTATACCATGAAAAATAAACATTTATCATAAACAAGGAATAAGATAATAACCACTTTATTATTGCCTCTCGAGCATATTTCCTTCAGTCTCCCACTTGCACTAGAGTCAATAATCTACTTTAAATAACTTGCGCATTCAACACCTATGGATTTCTTGTGTTGTATATATGTGTTTGCTAGTGGTAAACATAATCTCCGGATCTGACACTTTTAAGTCCGTGTGTATTTTCATTTATTTGCATCTATACGTATCACTCATTCTCTAATGAGATGACATTGTATAAATTTGGTCCTTTGGTGATACCTTTAGTTCCTTAGGGTTAAAACATGTTGATACTATTGTCGTACAATATGTATTCAAAGTGTTAGCCCATTGTGAACCACACCTAGTTTAATAACAAACTACTTGACAAAAATTCCCTCCTTTGCTGTTACAACTACATTCATATACTTAGCCTTTTGTTTTAGTGTCCATCACAATTTCTTAACTTTGGAATTCATCCAAATCCTTCATGGAACCTCATTTCCATTACATTGTGCCACCCATAGTTTAAATTGAGATAAACTTAATCTTGTGACAAAACTAGTACAAATGTAACACTTCACAATGAACTATTTATCTAGTACCAATGTAAAAGTTTACAATGAACTATTTGTCTCTTCTACAAATAGAACATATTCTGAGTTCTTTCAAAGATCATAAGAATATCCTTACTATCGTCCAATGGTTATCTTATGAATCATTCTGGTATATGCTCATAACATTTAGAGCATAGGACATATCTGGATGTGTACATATCATGGTATGCTTGATCAAAATATTTATGTGATTTTACTCACCAAGTGTCAAAAATACTTGAATCTTTATTCAACCCTTTACGTGTGACAAGAACGTTTCTTGTTGTTTCCATATTAAACTCATTCATTATATCATATATCTACATTTGTCACAAGCATATTAGTGTCTCAATCTATCCATATAGACATTGATGCCTAATATTCGGGTTTTGCCTAAGTCTTTCATTGAAATCAAACTTTAACGAAATTCTTAACTTGTGTCAATAAAAATACATCATTTCCAATCAACAAGATGTATTTTACATAATGTATTACTAATATGTCTCAGAGCTCCCACTTAATTTCTTAAAAATGCAAGCATCTTCATCGTCTCTGATGAAATTAATCCTTTTAACAGTTTCACCACGGTGAAGATTCCAACTCCGCGATGCTTACTTCAACCATTGAAGTTTGCATGCCCATTTAGCATCCTTTAAATTAACAAAACCCTTCGGACCGTGTCATATACATGTCCTAGGTAACCATTCTATTAGAAAAAATTTGTTTAGTTTTTTCAACTACCATACAACAAAATTATATGAAGTGATTGCTACAATAATGTGTCCAGACTAAAAATTGCTATGAAAGATCAAATCTTGTCATAGTCAACTCCTTGAACATTGTCATAAACTCTTTACCGATATGTCGACTATTTCATATATGTGAAACATCCATGTCTATTTTTTATAGATCCAAATACGACTAATAGGTTTTACACCTTTCTGGAGGGTCTTCCAAGTTCAAAAACTTGATTTCTCGTGTATGGAACTATCATGGTTTTATGGTTTCAAGCCATTTGATGGATTTAGGGCCCATTATCGCTTCTTTGCATGTAGTTGGTTCATCATTGTCAAACAATAATGATTTACTCTCAAATCTTAGTATTTGATTGTTTACCCGACCTACTTGGATCAATAGGAACTTAGACCTCTATGACCACAACCTTTGAGGTACGTGAGACATAAGCTTTGTGCCTGCCTCCGGAACACTTTTCGGCACTCTGAAACTCAGCACATATAGCTAAGATTCAATAACCTTATCAAAGTTCTATTGTCCTCCCACTTAACTTTTAACAAAAAATTCCTTCTCAAGAAATTTGACATTCTAAGCGACAAACACTTTTGTCTTCGGTGTTATGAAGGAATAACCAACGGTTTATTCGAAATAACCTACAAAGACATGACCATTCGACTTTGGTTGTAAACATTTTACTTATGCCTAGCATACCAAAATTTAAGAAAGGACAACTTGGGTTTTATCCCAGACCATAACTTATATGGTGTCATTTCAACGGACCACTATGGAGCTCTATGAAAGGATAGAGATGTCGCCTAGAGGGGGGTGAATAGGCAATTTCAAAACTATTACGGTTTTGTCTTGATAGAATGCGGAATTAAACTAACATTTATTTTACAAGAACAAAACCTAAATACACTAGGCTCAAATAAGTGCACCAACAACAAGTTAAGATAAGCAAGATAGCACAAGATAAATATACCACAAGTGATAAGCAAGATATAAGTACTTCAAGCTCAATGGCTATCACAAGGAAAGTAAGATTAGATATAGAGATATCCGAGGCATGCGGAGACGAAGATGAATTCCCGTGTTCCCTTACAAGTAACGTACGTCACCTTGGAGAGGTGTGAGATTCCACGAAGGATTTCCCAATGCCACGAAGGCTCGCCTTCTTCTCCAAGTCTACCCCACGAAGGAATATGCCCTTTCCTTATGGCTAGCTTTTCCTCCACTCCGGAGATGTCAATCTCCATAACCACTTCACAAGCTCCACGAAGGAGAATCCCGGGTCTCTTCACAATCTTCCATGAAGATGACACCTCGGTACCAACCGCCAAGCCAACTAGGAGGTCACCCTCCAAGAGTAACAAGCTCACGGTCTCTCATTCGAACAAATCTTAATGGAGATCTCAACACTTATGCAAGAATGCAAAGCAAGAACACCAAGGGTGCTCAAATCCTTCACTCTCAAATCCCACCAAAGTAACAAGTGCTAGGGAGGAATTAGAGAGGAAGAACAATGGTGAAAACCAACAAATGACTCCAAGATCTATATCGAATGGGTTCCCCTCACTTAGAGGAGGAATTGATTAGTGGGGATTGTAGATCTAGATCTCCTCTTCCAAAGCCCTCAAAAGGATGCAAGAATCATAGGAGGGAAGGGAGAGGAAGAAAGATCAGAGGGGTCAACAATGGAGGTAAAAAACGTTCTTAAGAGCCTTAGAACTTTGGGGAAGAAGCCCCCCTTTTATACCCCTTCAAGGGGGATGACCGTTATAGGCAAAACACGCTGGAAGGACACATTCTGGGGGCAAAACCGGCGCCACCGGATCTGCCGCCGGAATTTTTGGTAAAAAACGGAAGTTCCGGTAAAAACCAAAATAGCATACTCGAACCAATTTTCGATGGTTTGCCAGAAATTTCCGGCCGGAATTCCGGCCACAGACTTGGTCCCGCCGTTATTCTCGTCAAAACAAAATAGGGCACACGAAAACGGCGATAACTTTTGCGTCCGGACTTCGATTTTGATGATCTTGGGCTTGTTTTGATGAGGTAAACAAGCTCTGCAAGATGGTCGAGAGAAACATCATAGTACAATAGAGGAGGATAGAACCAAATGAAGAAAGGTAAGAAGCATCCCTACAAGAAGAACCGATAAAACCTTGAAACTCGAAAACACCATAGAAGATACATACAAATTCCGTTTTCGATGAACTTGGGAGAAACAACAATAAGAAGAAAATAGGAAGATATTGGATAGCTTCATTAATACATGTCTTCACATGTCCATTATCACCAATATGGATGACAAGCTTCAAGCAAATAATCTTCTCGAGATGCTTATATTGAACTTTCCCTTCTCAACCTTGATGATGATCACCACTTGATGTCATCCTCTCATGGGCTATATAAGATCTTCACTTTGAAGCATGCCCATGGAAAGATACCTATCCCATATAGAAAACGCAAAGGCACATATATAATGGATTAGTTTATGATGCATAATTGACAAGGCTTAACATACCACAAGATCATGTGGTACATTCATTATGCTTCATGTGTTGACCAACTTGAAATCACTCTTCACTCTTTGTATAGGTCAACCATGTAGCTTATCATGATCCATCTCAATATCTTGAGGTACATAAAGAACTCTTAATTTGATTACATGCTCTAAATCTTAGTCAATCATAGATCAACTAATGAGGCTATCATGACACCGTCTTAGAGCCAGGTCTTGAATTCTTCTATTTAGATCACACTCTCAAGATCTTGATCATATCATATTCTTCTATTCAACTCGATGATCTTGATGCCAATACTCAAGGTATATCTTCATCTTCATGGAATCCATACTTGAATCCAACACATAGAATACAAGCATGACCTATGGAATATTCCTTCATATAAAACTCAATGAAAACATTAGACCATAGGGATTGTCATTAATCACCAAAACCACACATAGGGGCAATTACTCTTTCAATCTCCCCAATTTTGGTAATTGATGACAATCACAACAAGATTGTTTATATAATGAACATTAGAAACAAGTATGCAGCTTATCCGATAATAAGTTGTGTACAAGAGGTTGCATTTGATATGGGTCAAGTAACACAAAGCTACTAGCACATATCAAAACTGATTCTACTTACACAATCTACAACTAATGTAAGAGATGTGAGTAGAACCAACATATATAGAGCAAACTGCCCCACAATATATGCATGTGTGATGAACTTGAATTTCATTGCATATATTGTCAATAATAAACTTTGGGAGAGTTTACACTATATATACAACTATGCAAAACATAATAAAGATGAAATGCATGAAAGGAAAACACTTAAGAACAAACCAATCTTAAGTATAAAACCATTTCCCTTAAACCCTCTAAACTTCTCCCCCATTGACAACAAGTGCCAAAATGGATGACAAAGTTAGAAGGCCAATATAGTATGAGTTCGTCCCCAAGGTGTGCATTTCTCATAATTTGAGTGAAATAAAATGCACGTATCCAATGACGAATATTTGGAGGAAATCAAGCTATATTGAGGATCAAAGATTGCTACAAGGATAAAACAGTGAAGAAACTTCAACGGATGAAGCAAGCAATCCAATGAACCAAAAAATCAAATGAACAAATAGTGCTCTAAATGAAATAAGGAAGCTCCGCAAGATTCGTGCATCAATTTTAATTATTATATTTGAATACAGTATGCACAAACATGGAATCCTCACTCCCTCTATATTATTTAGAACACAACCAAGGTACAAGGAGTAGATATAAATAAATACACTTGTAAAGACAAGCTTAAGTCCAAAATAAAGCTAATATGAGATATGAGTGCGTGAAGATACAATAAAAGTAAACCAAGCACTCATAAATCAAGACCTTACCAATACCATTGAAAACCAAGAGGATAAGAGATATGGTCGGCAAAGAGCGATGATATCAAGGCGAGAGGTTAACACTCTCGTCTATATAGGTTTATAAGTGGACAAAACCTGAGAATAATCCACAAATAAACAACCATACATAAGAGGTTAATAAAATAAGAAAACATGATATCCAAGAGGAAGTCATAAGATATACCAAACATGATATTTTTTGCTTAAGTGCATATATAGCCCATGGCTCTATTTTATCTTATGGTATATCAATGAACTTCACCAAAGAAAAATAAAAACCTCAAAAGCATCACAACTAAAACTAAGGGAACAAATGCTAGTTGGGATACTTTGAGAAAGGCAACAAGTAGCAAAAGGAAGGATTTAAAGCAATTTCAACAATATTGCACATGAGAGTACCTTGAGGAATTGATATGCAGTAAATTGCTAGAAGGCATATTTGGAATTGGTGAATCATGAACATGATTTTATATACTCCCCATTATATGTATCATCTCAAATTACTCACATAAGCAATAAGGATAAAGAAGTCTTTCAAAGATCCTTGCAAGAACTGCAACATTTACAAATGGATAAATGCATGACAAGATGCAACCTACAAGAGATTGGATGAAAAAATAGTATGCATGAATAAGATACTTGTTACCGAGATAGCAATGGTATGATGTAGTAGATAAGAATTTTTCGATCATCCTATCTTGGCTCCAATTATCATGTGGTGACAACACTTTCCTTATAGGCGAGACAAGCATCCATTGCATCTCCTATGTACCTAAAACAACATTCAAGTACATCTTAGTCCCCAACCTTATTGGGTACAAAGTGGTTAGACTAACCACAACACATAGGACACACTCCATAAAAATATGTACATATTTAGAGATGAAATTTGAAGTTCATGCACATCTTATTCGTTTAAGGATTTGATGGAGTATAACCTATATATTGGATCAAAGAAAGCAAACACATGGAGACTTTCAATATCCAAAGAAGATATAATTTGGAAAAACACCAAAATATTGAAGAAGGCATACAAGGTGTGACAAAACACATTTGTTGCCCAAACTATATCAAAGAATCAAATCAACAAAAGATTTGTTCAACGAAGTTCAACAAATGAACTAAGAAAAAACTATTGAGAAAAAAGATGAAATAAAACAAAAATACTCAAAGATTTATCTCACTCAAGAAAATAAAATAGAGAAGAAAGAATGAGATAAAAAACTCCCAAAAGAGCAAGGTTTCAACAAATAAACCAAAGCCTTAACACTTTTCACACTGGCACAAGGTTCCGAAAAAAGGTTTGTCTTCCACTAAAACACATTTTATAATAATCAAAAACATCATCAAAGAGATGTTCAAAATCCAAGGAAGACAATGGGAGCCACAACATAAAAAAATTGGAAATAAAATAAGGCAATAAGAGGTGAAATCCATGGTGAAGATGATCCACAAATGCTACCACATATAACTATATCAATTGCCAAAGACAATTAGTGTATTGGAATTGATTTTCGATGGTATATTGAACGGATATTAAATTTAAATCTTCACAATAAAAACCATAGGATAGGTATAAAAAAGATTAAGCACTATGCAAAGATAGAGATTCTTGATAGCTTCAATCTAGTCACACGATCATGCAAAGCAATGATTAGAATAACTTGAAGCAAATGGTCTCCCAAAAATATATAGAGATATGTATTTGAGGAAGACCGCATCACGAATTTCTTGCTCAAACAAAGACCGAAAAGACGAGCAATAAAAGCTTCTAACAAAGATAGGACCTTGTTTGAGCCAACATGCCACCTAGAACAAGATAATCAACAATATCAACTCTAAGTGGCACTACCTCATATGTTCACATTTCCTAGGATTGTGATATGCAAAAGAAGCATATTACTTCCCTATAATGTGATATTCAATTTTTCTTCATAAGAGGCAAAGCAACCTCAACTAGAGAGAATTAATGGACATTTAGAATTTGAATTTCTCATGAGTATGACACACCACATGGTGACTAGATAATCTTGCAATATCAATACTAAGTTGTAGTACTCACGTACACACATTTTAAGGTTTGAGAGATGCGCGACGCATATCACTCCCCCAAAATGGGATGTTCCATTAACCACTCAAAAAGAGCCGAATAAGATATCATCAAGGTGCATTAGAGGCTCAAAACGAGACACGCAGGTAAATGATGTGCCAAACACCTAGACATACTTGAATACACAAAATAAGCAAGCATGAGGAACACCAAATACAAACACATAATTGGTACAAAACCAAAACATGTAAAGGGGCAAGTAACTTACAATATAAAAGAGTTTAGTACAAGTTATCGCGAAGAGGCACATTGGATATAAGATACGGATAAGATAATCCTAATGACTTGGCTTGATCAAATATAATATATGAAGATCCCTTAATTCTTCATGAGTTAGCCAAGTCTCCTGTAACATCCCAAAAATATTAATCAAGGTTATCAATTCCAATCACCCAAATTTAGGATTAACAAAAACTTTTGTGAATTAAAATCCATATGAATGCATGTGTGTATGTGATGAATGCATGAATGCTTGTATGGACTTGTGTGATTGTTATGAATGAAAAGGATTGGTTTAAAGATGAAAACAACATCATCTAAATCATTTCCAAGCAGAATCAAATCAAGAGAAATTCAAAAACAAACAAAATAAGCAAACGGTCATTTTTGCCAATCTTGTTCACTAGCCCAAGATTTCTAACAAAAACAAATCCAATTCTTTTCACCCCTTGCTAGACCAAGTGAAAGTGAAGCCAAGCACACCTTGCAAACCCACATAAATATTTGGCAACCCTATTCAAATGACATTTAAAAATTGAATCTAGTTCATATGTTAAGATCACCATTTCTCAAAACCCAAACAAACCAGTGCACCTTGACAAATACAAGCAACCAGAGACTCCCTAATATGTGCCCAGTACACTCACCAAGTTTTATCCAAAAATTCGAATATGAAGTTCTTGCGGCCATTTCCTCAAATGCCTTGTGAGCACAAATCAAATTATACAACAAACACTATTGTGAGAAGTGTTTGTGCCAAACTTGTTCCCTCTCTAGCTCTCACCACACTCCAAGTAGGTCACTAACATTCTCTAAGCAGCTCTATCCCACTGTGTACTCGACCATGCCATCAATGTCCACCATGGCCGAGCACACTTGCCACCCCCACCATCGACACCAAGCTAGAAGCATAGCCAACCTCGCCAACCTTGTCTACCATGCTGCTCGTGCCTCACTGCCCCCTCTAGACCAGCCCTAGCTCGAAGAGAGATAAGGAAACCGTCGGAAACGCTGTGCCCGCGCCACTGTCGACCATGCCGATGCGCACCGCAGTGCACGCCCCGTTCCCACTCAACCCGACCGCGCGTCGCCTTCGCCGCCCGTATACTTGCTCACCACCATCCCAGGAGACCACGAGACATGCCCGTTCGCCGCCGCATGACCAGGAGCGGATGTGCCTGATCAAAAACATCGTCGGTGCCGCTCAGAGCACCAGCATGTTCCGACCGAACCGCAACGCCCCTTTCCACGCCATCAAGCCGTTGAGCACCGCCAGGAGACCGTGCACCGTCCCCTAGCCTCAGCCATGCCTGTAGCTTGCTGTAACGCCGACACCGATGAGCACTGCCCATGCCGCTCGGCCTCTCTCACTCGTCTATAAAAGGAGGCCTCCCCCGCTTGTTTTCTTCACACCGGTCCACTCCCCACCTCTCCCTGATCCTTCCCACCTCTTCCCGAAGAGGGGAGAGCCCTCCCTCACCGGAATTTCGTCAGAGCGTGTCGCTGCTAGAGGAGAAGGGCGCCGTCGATTGGAGCCACCCCAGGAGGAGACGCCAATACTAGGAGAACCGCCGTCGTCGACTTCGTCATTCACCCCCATCACCGACCATCGCCTGAGCCCCGATGAGCCGCCCCATACCCCCACTGACCGTGCTAGGGTTCGAGCCCGTCGTGTTCTATTCCGACGAGGACGACGACTGTTAGCCATTGATCCTTAGTCAAATCCTACGGTCGTAATCACCCCGTACTCCATCGCCAACCCCCATCTCACTGATGCATGGGGACACCACTTAACCAGCCCCCGCGCGTGCTGTGCGTAATGGGCCAGCCTAGTTAGATCTTGTAACATCCCTAAAATCATGATTTCAAAGATTTCATATCATTCATTCATGCATGTAGTTTTGAGATCAATTTCAAACTCATTTCAAGAAAACAGAAGCACATAGTGCTATCATTTTATGTGAGCAAACTTAAATCAAATGGCCATCCCCATTTGAGAGTTTGAATGTTTTAAACCAAGATTGTTTATCTCCCTTGTTGATTGATTTAAGTGTGAAGTTAGAACAAAATTTTATAAAATAGAAATGGTTTCAAAAACCATTTTCAAACATTTGCAAACCTAGTGCAATGTCCCTGTTATATTGTTTTTCCAAAAATGACTAAGCCTTTTCAAAGTGACCACATGGTTTTATGCCATGTTTTGTGACTGTTGCACACTGCAAAAATCCCAAAAAGATTTGAATTCAAATGGAGTTTTAATTCATTTGAAAATCAATCCAGAAAATCAATTCAGAAATAGAAAAGGATTAAAGAAAAAGAAAAAGGCCGGCACTCCTATTCTAGCCCAACAGCAAAACCGACCCAGCTAGCCCACCCGGGCCACCTCTCTCTCTCTCTCGCACGCGCCGACGCACCCGCGGAGTCACTGACACCCAGACCCCACCTCCCTTCTGCTTATTTCGCTGACAAGTGGACCCGTGACCCCGTCGTTGTCTTCGTCAATCACGCGCCCCTGCGCCACTCTCGCCGCCGTTACTCGCCGCAGTCACTGCTGCGTTAAATTCCCTTGATTCCGCGAGTAACTCCACGCCCCGCTCCGGCTATAATAACCCCTCGCCGCCGCGGTCATTTCCCCCCACTCTCCTCGCTCACTCCGCCAGCAGGCTGCGCGCATTCGACCTCGAAACCCCGCAGCACCGACAAACTCCGGCGACTGATTCCAGTGAGCTTCGACCGCCCCCCATTCTCTGGTTCAAACTATCGTGCCCAGCATGATCTCGTGCATCTCCTTAAACCTTTCGTTTGCATTCTCGTGACCCAGGATGCAGTCCCCGTTCGTGGCCGCAACCAACCGAGCCGTCGCTCAACTCCGGCGACCAATTACGGTAAGCAGAGCGCGCCCCTTGCCCCCTCTTGCATACAAGGATGTTTGCCACTGTCTTGCGCGTCTCCTAATCCATTTGGTTTGTGTTAGGGCGACGCGAAACCTCGGCAACTACATCGTCTGCAACCTCCCGACGCCATGCATGACTCCGACGAGCTCCAGCAGCCCCTGCCATGCGCCCCTTGCCAAGCCACCTCCATGTTGAGCTTCGCCTCGACCCCGCGGTTCTGGTAAGCACACTATCCCCTCCCCGAGCGACCTAGAACGCCAGCGCCGCCACTGACAGAGCGCTCCGCCGCTCGCCGTCGCCGCGCGCCGCCAGACCTTGGTCGTTTGATCAAGAGCCGTTGGATCCAGATCCAACGCGTGCGATCGAACCACTTAGCGAAGCGTTATGTTTTGATCTGAACCGTGCCTCGCCACTTAGATCCTACGGCTCGCGTGCGTGATCCAACGCGAACCAGTACACGTCAGTAAGATTAGGACGCGTGGCTAGGGTTTGGTTTTAAAACAGAATTTGAAACAGATTTAGATTCAAATTTGATTAGGCTATAACTTTTGATTCCCACGTTAGATTTAGCAAATTTTATACCGTTGGAATGAGGGAGACAAGCCCATTTCTGTTTATGCAATGTGTTTAGTGTTTAGCTCCTGTTAAAATGATTTTATTTGCAGAAACTTGTTTAGGACTATTTTGAGTATAGGAATTGTTTAGGAAATTATTTTAGTGTCAAATAAACTTGGTTTAGCAAGTTTGTAACTTGGTTATGATTCAGTACTATGCACTTGCTTGGTTGGGTTTTAAAAAAAAATCATCACTTAGCATTTTGCATGCATGCATATATTTATGTTTGTATATGAATTGTGTGTAATTTTGTGCTACCATTCTTTGTGTAGACTTTGGTGCTAGTGATTGTGATTGTGAAGAGTGCTACTCTCCCAACTACCAAGGCAAGTGGTACTTCATGAATATTACTATCCCTATATTTTCATACAAGCATTAGAAATATTTTTCCCAAGTCTTGCATGTTACTATTTTGCCAAATGCCATGTTGGGAAATCCTAAGTAGTTGTAGGATTGCTAAGAAATTTTCTAAGTTAAGTAATATCTATGCCATGCTTAGCCTAGCTAGTAGCAAACAAGGGTTGGTAAAAATATACATGCTATGGTGAAAATATTTCTAAGTCTTTGGACTTATGTTTTCTTAATAAAACAACTAAGTCAATGAATCACCTGGGTGGAAAGGGACTTGATTGGTGGTTTTTGGTTGAGTGGTTACACAAGGCCCATGTATATGGTTTACCTTGTGTATCTCACTTGTGGAAAGCCACCCAGGGGCAAAGGGATTTTAGAGGCCAAGTGTTGAGAAGCTTATAGTGCAGCCACGCCTGGATCATATAGGTTGCTAGAACTTAGTCATTTGGACAGTTGGTGGTAGTGGGATGATAGGTTGGAACGCGTCCATTTGGCTAAGGGAAGGCTTCTGAAAGGTCCTGTCTTGGTGAAACCAAGTCTGGTGGGGAAAGTGCACAACCTCTGCAGATGGAAATAATCTAAGTACTTAGCCAAGTCCATGGCAATGGACAACTTGAGCATCAAGACATGGAAGCTATCAAGAATCTCATCATTCCAACTTCTAAGTAAAAACTTGTGGGTGAACCAGGGTGAAGGACCTCAATGTCTATTGATGGTTTCTTGGGAAAGTTTTGATAAAGAAAAACTTAGTGATTTCAACTAATAGGAAAAACCTATTTTGAGCAAAGCAAGCCAAGCTACACTTAGCCAAAATGCATATAGTAATGTAGTCCACCTAAATTTTACTAAAGTATCACTTTCCAATACTATTCCAAAGTATTGACCCACTATGGATGTAACTTGTGATGTTGCAGGTTACTCTGATGAGGATTAGGTGTCATGAGTCTACACTCAACATGTTTGCCTGTGGCACATGAAGATGAAGACTTATATTTATTTACTTATTCAAACTCTTGTATTAGGCCTTTGGCCTTGAGTTGTAAAGACTATGTTTAACTCTGGAATGGATATAATAAATGACCTTTGTATCTGTGTACTTCATCTTAAACTGTGGATGCTAGCAATGATCCAGGGACTAGCATTGCAATCACATGGATCCTTTTCCTTTACAAAGGAGGGATCTTACAGATGGTATCAGAGCACTGTGTTTCCTGTAGGATTATGACCCTAGGATTGGAAACCATTAAGGAAAAAATTTCAACTACTTCTACACTTGTCTATTCTTCTCGTAAACTTTTCTAATCTTCTTTCTCATCTCTATTTGTAGATGAATTCCATCAACGAAGCCGTAAGGAAAGGGACACTCATGACCATGACTTTGGAGTGTGAGACAGAGTTTCCCAAAGCTCTCAAGGACCTCATGGTGGCAATGGAAATACATGGTGCAGCTGTGTACAAAGGCTTTCTAGTGATGGATGAAGGAGTTGAGTACTGGTGGGTGCAACTTCACTTGTACAAAAACAAGGAAGACAACCACAAAGAAACAGGATTCTGCATGTACACCAACACTGTGGTGCATACCACATTCTTTGAGTCAGCAAGAGATGCAGCTTGGAGGACTATCAAAGAACATAGTGCTAGAGTCAAGTGCAGAATGCTCAACCTCCAAAAAAACTTGGAGAAAGAGAAGGAACATACCCAAGAGTTGGAAGCTACCAACCAAACCTTAAGAGGAGACATTATAGACTTAGTGATGGAATCATGTGAGCAAGATAGGCTGATTGCTTCTAGAAATATTGTGTTAGCCAACAGATCTAGTGAGATAGGATTGTAAACGTACTTCGTTAGTTGGACCACCACCTATCACCTTATTTTCCAAAATGTTGCTTAAAATAAGTTTGAACCTTGATTATTATAATGGTTTCATGTATGCATGACTTGTGTGTTTTGCTTCCCAAGGATATGTATGTGATGTTTTGTCTTTTGTTTTATCTTGAATTGTATTGTTCTAACTTTTCTATCTTATAAATAGATGACTATTACCATCAGCACTGTTGAGGAGTTCCAGGTTACCTGTTTTGGTCCTCGTATCGTTGAGCTTACCACTTTGCTCAATCTCCCTCTTCCCACCATCATGGTGCATCCCCTCACCAAGTTCGAGAGGAAGGACCTCTGGGGCTTCAAGGTGAACCAGCCCGGACGCCAGACAAAGCCTACTACGGAGGCCATCGTCTTCAAGCTTATGCACGATGACAGGGAGAGAGGCATGGAGGTAGTTATGCAGGACCTGATAGGACGTCTGCTAGGTCGACACTCCCGACAGGTTAGAGGTACTCACTTCCACGTCTTCGGAAGACGTGATGAGGACGGAGAGTCCATTGACTTCGAGGACGACTCGAGGGACACAGCAGAGCCGATACGCCTATACCTCCAGGACTTAGAGTCTCTCATTAGGCACGTGGACACGGACAGGACCAATGTCATGCTCAGCAATGATGAGCTCCAGGTTTAGCTTCGCGAGAAGGACAAGCTCTTCGCGCAGCAGGACGAGATAGTCAAGGAAATGGAGGCAAAGTTCAAGACCCAGGACAGGAAGTTCAAGAGTCGGGAGAAGCGTGTCCAGGATAGGAACAAGAAGATCCGGGATATGACTGAAGAACTGCAGTCCAAGGACTTCGAGCTAGAGCAGCAGCAGACGGTGATAGAGAGACTTCGTTCCTAGAAGAGGGCTCTCAAGTCCAAGATAGATTCCTTGACCACTACCATCGAGGAGAACAAGGCCGCGATGGAGAACGCAGGTCTTACCTTTGTCGAGGAGGAGATTGGCGCCGATGAGTAGACTTGACTACTCGTTTATCTTTCATTATCATACTTGTTATTTGAGAACTTGTTATTGGACCATCCGACATGTGGATGGCTTGCTACTTGTGTGTTTTACTTTGTGAACTTGTTATCTTGTTGTTGAACTTTATCTTTTTGTTCCATGCTTGTGTTTGCTTATGTGATGTAATGTGCATGAAAGCATCTATGGGTATCTCATTCTTATCTCTATTTGAACAAACCACAGATGCCTCCCCGTCGTGCAAACCCCAACCCCAACAACAACATCACTCCAGAAATGCAACAAATGATGACTGGTCAAACACAGCTGATGCAGATGATGACAACATCCATCCAGAACCAAAACAACAACAACAACAATAACAACAACAACAACCCTCCGGGCTTTGATATGTTTACCAGATTCCTGAGATTGAGGCCAGCTAAGTTTTCAGGGACGACTGATCCCATGGTGGCCAATGATTGGCTGCGTTCTGTAAACAAGGACTTAGTAACCATGGGCTGTACGGATGCTGAAAAAGTCAGATTTGCAGAACATCTGCTGGAAGGGTCAGCTGCCACTTGGTGGGACAACTTCCAGATCACCACTCCCATAGATGAAGTGACATGGGCTATCTTTGAGGATGGCTTCCGCACTGCTCATATCTCATCAGGAATGATGAGCCTGAAAAAGAAAGAGTTCCACAATCTGAAGCAGCGCCACCGCAGCGTGGCTGAATACATTGAGGAGTTCAACAATCTGGCGCATTATGCACCGGATGAAGTTGACACTGATGCCAAGAGAAAGGAAAATTTTCTTGAAGGCTTGAATGATGAGCTGAATCTGCAATTGGATGTAGCATATGTTCCCACTTATCAGTCGCTCTGTGCCAAAGCTGCTATTTTGGAGAACAAAATAAAGCAAGTTGAGAGTAGAAAAAGAAAGCACTCCGACAAGCACAGCTCGGGATCGTCTCACAAACGATCTCATTATGATGACAGTGGAAGCTCAGGATCCCACAAGCATGGGAAATTCAACAAGCACCACAACCACAACCGTCATGACAACAAGCATCATCGCAGTCATGACAATGACAAGTACAAGAACCACAAGAGTGGACATAAGAGCCACCACAGTGGTAATGGAAATGGAAGTGGAAGTCAGCCTGCTAAGAGAGACATCAGTCAGGTTGAATGCTTCAAATGCAAGAAGATCGGGCACTATGCAAATGAGTGCCCTGAAAAGAAAGTTGAAGGACCTATCAAGCCCAATCCTTTCCAGAAAGGACAGGTGAACCACATCAATGTGGAGGAGGTCTATGAGGAGCCTGATGCTGTTGCTGGTAAGTTCAGACTCAATTCTATTCCAGCATTTGTACTCTTTGATACTGGTGCATCTCATTCATTCATATCAAGAGCATTTGTTGAAAGAAATGAACTACCGGTAGAAACTATTGGGTGTCCTATAAAAGTAAGTTCTCCTGGTGGAGAAATGATAGTGAATTCGAGATGCCATGATCTAGTCATAGAATTTGGGTGTAGAGGGAGTGACCCAACCTTTATTAACATAAGGTGGTGTCCCCTGTGTTTACAATGCTAGTCCCTGGATCAATAGCTAGCATCCACAGTTTAGATGTAAAATCAAGAAACAAAGGTCATAATATAACTTTATAACCAGGAATAACATAATTTTATTACATCAAACATAGCTCATTTGGCTATTACATTACATTGCAGCGGAATAACTATAGTCATGGGTCCTTCATCTTCAAAGTGCCACAGGCAGATGTTGGTTGTAGACTTTGTAATCCTAATCAATCAATCTTCACTAAAATCAATCAAACCTGCAACATTACAAGTTACAGCCACAAGGGTCAATACATTTGAATTGTATTGGCAAGTGATACTATGGTAGTATAGTGGAGTCTATCATCTATATGCATTTGGCTAAGTGGAGTTTGAGGCTTGCATTGCTCAAAATATATTTTTCCTTATCATTTTGAAAACACTAAGTTTTTGCTTGACAAAACATTTTTTTATCAAGGCCTCTCTCAATCAAAGATTGAAGATTTCAAATAACCCTTGTTCAAACAACAAGTTTTAACTTAGAAATTTGAATGATGAGATTCTTGATTGCTTCCATGTCTTGATGCTCAAATTGTCCTTTACCAGGGACATGGCCAAGTACTTAGATTTTACACTCTATAGAGGAGGTGCACTTTCCCCACAAGACTTGGTTTCCCAAGACAAGATCTTTCAGAAGCTTTCCCTTAGACCAAAATGGACGCGCTCCAACCTATCAAACACTACCACCCACTATCCATATGGATAAGTTCTTGCAACCTATATGATCATGGCAGAGCCCATATTGCCAAGTGGTTGCACTTGAAGCTTCTCAACATTTGACATCTCAAATCTCTTTGTTCCTGGGTGGCCATCCACAAGTGAGATACAAAAGGTCAACCATAGACATGGGCCTTGTGAACCACTCAACCGAAATCCACCAAGCAATTACCATTCCACCCAGGTGATTCATTAACTTAGTTGTTTTATTAAACAAAACACAAGTCCTCAGACTTAGGAATTTTCCCATAGTGTGAATATATATTCCACCCATGTTTTCTATTAGCTAGGCTAAGCTTTATAGTAATAGGAATCTTAACTTAGGAAGATTTCCACTAAGGTTTCATCTACTAGGTTTTACTATAGCAGGGTTTATACTTAGCAAAATTCCATGCAAGTTTTACTTAGAGAAAATCACTAATGCATAGTGAAAGTAATGGGACAAAAATTATGAAGCATCACTTGCCTTTTTGGTAGAGAATAGGTTCACTCCTTGTCCTTGGAACAATCACACTCTTCATGTCACTACAAATCAATCAAGCAAGGTACAAACTCAATCTACCAATCAAGCAAAACAACACATAAAATCATAGAACCAATATAATGCATGCAAGCATGCCAAACTTTGTTCTATTTGGAAAAGTGGTTCCTAATGGGTCATGACCATTTGAAAGGCACATATTGGTCATTTTATAAAGTGGCAAAGTCATTTGTAAAAGGTTTCACCTCAAAAACCATTTTCAAAACAAGGCATCATTTTATGTGGTGTATAAATATTTTTACTAAGGCATTAATCCATAGGGTTTACCAAATACATTTTCAAATCACAAAACTTGGTGTTTGGGGTCAGAGAGTTTAAAACAAATCATTTTCCAAAGGTTTTCTTCCAAAACCAATTTTAATAAATAAACCACATTTCTATTTGACTAGAAATGGTTTTAAATCAAAAAATCATTATTTTGTTTCACCAAATACATTTTGAATCCACAAAGTGTTTCCTATGGTCAGTAGGTTCAAAATACACCAATTGCAAAAGATTTTATCCCCAAATTCATTTTTAATCAATTTTCACAACCTTAACAAGCATTCAAATGTTTCTGCAAAAACAAACCATCTAACAGTTACTATTTACTAAACTAATGGCATGGTTGGCTAGGGCTTGTTCCACTGATTCCAATGATACCAAATTTGCAGTTTTTGAACGTGTGGATCAAAAGTTACAAAGGTTTGAAAATCACAAACAAATTTGTTTTCAAATTTCTGTTTTAAACTAGAGCTGGCCACGCGTCGCTCTCTAATTGGACGGTACCGGTTCAGTGTGGATCACGCTGCAGACCGTTGGATCTAAACGGATCGCGTGGCCCAGAACACGTACCCCTTCGCTGTTAAGTAGTTCTATCCTATCCACCAGATCAAGATCGGGCGGCTGCGGTGAGCTCGACCTTAAACGAGCGGCGCTGCGGCGGCTACGGGCGGCGGAGCGACCAGACGGTGGCGGCGCCGGTGAAATAGGAAGCGAGGGAGGAGGGGAAGGTGCTCACCACGTTCGCAAAGGCCTGGGGAAGCTCAACGTGTGGTCGACGAGGATGGGGGCGCACGGTCGTAGGAGTATTCGCTCGCCGGAGTTCGTTCTGGCGATGGCGTGCTCTGGTCGCTGTCGAAGACGATGCTAAGGGTCACGAGAGGGCAAACCAGAAGCATAGTTAGATGCAGGAGATCACGGAGATGTTGTGTGCGTGAACGAGAAGAAGAGGGGCGGCCGGAAACTACCTGTGGGGCTCGCCGGAGTTGGAGCGGACGGCGTCGTCGTTCAGAGCTTGTTGCAGACGTTGCTCTGGGGCGCCCGCGGTCGTATGGGTGGTACGGGAAGAAGCGTCTGGGAGTGGGGAGTCGCCTAGTGTGCTCAGGGAGGCACGGGGCGGTGTTGAGTCGCCGGAATCGGCACCGGAGTGTCGTCGGAACAGAGGGAGTGTTGGTCGAAATTTGACAGCCTGAGGGCGTGTCGAGGTGGGGCGACAGAGGGGAAGTGGAGAGGAGTCACTGGCGTTTAAAGGGGCATGGTCACTGCGAGGAATCAAAGCCTCCATCAACGCGCAATCACCACCGGAGTAGCTCACTGCAACGGCAGGGCGACGGGGTCTCGCTTGAAGACGATGGATGGGTATGTGGGGTCGTTGCGTCAGTGGATTGAGAGAGGGAGTTGGGGTCCACAAGTCAGTGGCCTTGCGGGTTGTTTCTGCGGTAAAGAAAATGTTTCGCGGGCGAGGGAACAGGTGGGCTGGACTGGGCTGTTGGGCTGGTTTGTTGGGCTGGGTCCTTTGCACTATTTTTTTCTGTCTGAATGATTTAACCTTTTCTATTTCTATTTACTGATTTGTAAATTCAATTCACAATTCAAACAACAAAACAATCATTCAACAATTCAAACAACACCTCACTTGTAATGAGTTTTTGGTTCTGTTTATCAACATAAACCAAATCCCAAAATAAAATAATATTTTTATTCTTTTTAGGATCCATTCATTAATTAAATAAAATGGATGTTTAGTATTTTAATAAAATAGGGTTTGATTTAATTAATAAAATCTCCATTTGAAATCCAAATATTTTCAAAACCAAATCAGTAGGTTTTATTTGGAAATGGAAAACTTGTTTTAAAATAAAATAAAATTTTATTTTAGGGTCCATTAATCATTAAATAAAATGGACCTTGGTCATTAAATCAAATAGGATTTGTTTTATTGAATCTTTATTTTGAAATCTAAAATAAAACCAAAACATTTCAGTAGGTTTCATTTGAGAATATAAAATACTTGGAAAACTTATTTAAAATAATTTAATAAGTTTTGAGGTTTTAATTAAAATGGTAAAACCTTTTATTTAAATAAAATTGGATATTAAATCCTTATTATTTTATTTAAATAAACCTTTACTATTTTAATCAAAACAAAATATTTTATTTCAAAAGCTTGGCCAAGTTTTAATTTGGCTCTATAAAATAATCTTTATTTAAATATTTCTTTTCCCTTTGAAAACCAAAGCCTTTATAAAAAGATTTCAAAGTAGTAGTAAAATATTTTTATTTTTCCTTTACTAAATATTTATCTTTTTTAATCCCTTTAGGATTTCTTTGTTCAAAATAGGTTTGAAGATTTCCAATTGGACTCAAAAGTTTCTTCTGGCCCTGAAAATCAACAAAGTTTTATTTTATTCATTTATTTTCACATTACAAGATTTGGAAAATATTGGGATGTGACAGGCTACCACCCTTAAAATAAATATCGTCCCGAGATTTGGGAAGGCTAGGGTTACAATCAGGTTCAAACAACTAGGGTACTACCACCCTTAAAATATTTCCAAACAAAAATTACATATTGTCCTTCTTGGGGGTCCTGGGGAAAATTTTTCTTAGCAAACATTTGCATGGTGTCCTTAGTTTCCACACTTGGCTCATGGGCCAAGGTTGAGATCCTTCATAGACTTGTTTAACTTGTTCTTCATCTTTTCTGGACAATTGTTTACATAGTGGCCTAGTTCCTTGCATTTGAAACACATCACTTGGCTGATATCTTTCTTTTCCTTGGGTAACAATTCCTCTTGTTTGTTTCTTTGGTTCTTCTTCTTTTCTGGGCATTCATTGGCATAGTGTCCCATCTCTTTGCAATTGTAACATTGAACTTGAGTAATATCCTCCTTGTTAGGGTTGGGGCATTTCTTCTTCTTCTTTTTGGGTCTCTCCAAAGCTAGGAGTTCTTCTAGTTCATGTTCTTCATAGGTGGGAGGTCTTTCTCTCTTCTTGGGGCATTTATCTTCATGTTCCTTGGATGCATGATCCTTGTCTCTAAAAATATTGCTAGCTTGGGTTTCTTCTAGAATAACATCTTTGTCATCCTTGTTGTCATTAGCTCTTTGGGAAAAGTTTTCTCCCATGTTGATCATTTGAGTAACCAATCCTTGCAACAATTGGGATTGAAGTTTCAAAATCCTTTGCATGGCTGGGTCTAGCCCATTGTTGTTGGCTAAAAGCTGAGTTGTCTCTTGGCTCACCTGGTTTTGGGTTGCTATAAGTTCTCTCATGTTGTCCTCTTGGTTGTTGTTGTTGTCAACCTTGATATTGGAGTCTCTTGGAGTAGTCATCTGTTTGGGTTTGAAGGGAGATTAGAATAGGCAAGATATTTCTAAGGAAATATTTCTAATCACACACATCACAATTCACACAAACAAAGTGCATGCAATCACAAAAAAAACATTCCACTCAAACAACAAGTTTCAAGCATATTTTTAGGCAATCAAAAATATTTTTGTTACACCACATAAGTTGGTGTTTTTGACTTAACTATAATATGGTGGTCCATCTATATGGTTCACTTGTGATCTTTCCTTCCTTCTTGATTCTTCTTACTTGGGATCATGGTGTCTTTGGGAAACTCCTTGGTCACAAAGCTTCAAGTGATGTGGGATCCTTCTAGCTTTTGCATTCCCTCAGTCTCTAAATCTTGAGCAAGTTTTCCTTGTCTCACTTGTAGTTCTTAGTGGTATCCAAGTTGGAAGTCCTTGGTGAATATACTGAAGATGTTGAAGTCATTAGAGTTGAAGAAGTTGAAGTCATTAGAGTTGAAGAGATCCTTTGCACATGGTGTAGTCTTTGGCCATGGGGTAGGTTTTTCCATCAAGTTTGAAATAGATGAGATGTAGAGTTGAAACCAAAATGGTTGAGGAAAGAGTTTACAAGTATTTGTAAATAAGTTTTTGGAACAAAATACAATCTCCTATTTCTCTAAGGGTTTTTGTCCAATCCTAGGTTTACAAATCCTACAGGCAACACAATGCTCTGATACCATCTGTAGAGGGAGTGACCCAACCTTTATTAACATAAGGTGGTGTCCCCTGTGTTTACAATGCTAGTCCCTGGATCAATAGCTAGCATCCATAGTTAAGGTGTACTATCAAGAAAAAAAAAAGGTCATAATATAACTTTATAACCAAGAATAACATAATTTTATTACATCAAACATAGCTCATTTGGCTATTACATTACATTGCAGCGGAATAACTATAGTCATGGGTCCTTCATCTTCAAAGTGCCACAGGCAGATGTTGGTTGTAAACTTTGTAATCCTAATCAATCAATCTTCACTAAAATCAATCAAACCTGCAACATTACAAGTTACAGCCACAAGGGTCAATACATTTGAATTGTATTGGCAAGTGATACTATGGTAGTATAGTGGAGTCTATCATCTATATGCATTTGGCTAAGTGGAGTTTGAGGCTTGCATTGCTCAAAATAGATTTTTCCTTATCATTTTGAAAACACTAAGTTTTTTCTTGACAAAACATTTTTTTCTCAAGGCCTCTCTCAATCAAAGATTGAAGATTTCAAATAACCCTTGTTCAAACCACAAGTTTTAACTTAGAAATTTGAATAATGAGATTCTTGATTGCTTCCATGTCTTGATGCTCAAATTGTCCTTTACCAGGGACATGGCCAAGTACTTAGATTTTACACTCTATAGAGGAGGTGCACTTTCCCCACAAGACTTGGTTTCCCAAGACAAGATCTTTCAGAAGCTTTCCCTTAGACCAAAATGGACGCGCTCCAACCTATCAAACACTACCACCCACTATCCATATGGCTAAGTTCTTGCAACCTATATGATCATGGCAGAGCCCATATTGCCAAGTGGTTGCACTTGAAGCTTCTCAACATTTGACATCTCAAATCTCTTTGTTCCTGGGTGGCCATCCACAAGTGAGATACAAAAGGTCAACCATAGACATGGGCCTTGTGAACCACTCAACCGAAATCCACCAAGCAATTACCATTCCACCCAGGTGATTCATTAACTTAGTTGTTTTATTAAACAAAACACAAGTCCTCAGACTTAGGAATTTTCCCATAGTGTGAATATATATTCCACCCATGTTTTCTATTAGCTAGGCTAAGCTTTATAGTAATAGGAATCTTAACTTAGGAAGATTTCCACTAAGGTTTCATCTACTAGGTTTTACTATAGCAGGGTTTATACTTAGCAAAATTCCATGCAAGTTTTACTTAGAGAAAATCACTAATGCATAGTGAAAGTAATGGGACAAAAATTATGAAGCATCACTTGCCTTTTTGGTAGAGAATAGGTTCACTCCTTGTCCTTGGAACAATCACACTCTTCATGTCACTACAAATCAATCAAGCAAGGTACAAACTCAATCTACCAATCAAGCAAAACAACACATAAAATCATAGAACCAATATAATGCATGCAAGCATGCCAAACTTTGTTCTATTTGGAAAAGTGGTTCCTAATGGGTCATGACCATTTGAAAGGCACATATTGGTCATTTTATAAAGTGGCAAAGTCATTTGTAAAAGGTTTCACCTCAAAAACCATTTTCAAAACAAGGCATCATTTTATGTGGTGTATAAATATTTTTACTAAGGCATTAATCCATAGGGTTTACCAAATACATTTTCAAATCACAAAACTTGGTGTTTGGGGTCAGAGAGTTTAAAACAAATCATTTTCCAAAGGTTTTCTTCCAAAACCAATTTTAATAAATAAACCACATTTCTATTTGACTAGAAATGGTTTTAAATCAAAAAATCATTATTTTGTTTCACAAAATACATTTTGAATCCACAAAGTGTTTCCTATGGTCAGTAGGTTCAAAATACACCAATTGCAAAAGATTTTATCCCCAAATTCATTTTTAAACAATTTTCACAACCTTAACAAGCATTCAAATGTTTCTGCAAAAACAAACCATCTAACAGTTACTATTTACTAAACTAATGGCATGGTTGGCTAGGGCTTGTTCCACTGATTCCAATGATACCAAATTTGCAGTTTTTGAACGTGTGGATCAAAAGTTACAAAGGTTTGAAAATCACAAACAAATCTGTTTTCAAATTTCTGTTTTAAACTAGAGCTGGCCACGCGTCGCTCTCTAATTGGACGGTACCGGTTCAGTGTGGATCACGCTGCAGACCGTTGGATCTAAACGGATCGCGTGGCCCAGAACACGTACCCCTTCGCTGTTAAGTAGTTCTATCCTATCCACCAGATCAAGATCGGGCGGCTGCGGTGAGCTCGACCTTAAACGAGCGGCGCTGCGGCGGCTACGGGCGGCGGAGCGACCAGACGGTGGCGGCGCCGGTGAAATAGGAAGCGAGGGAGGAGGGGAAGGTGCTCACCACGTTCGCAAAGGCCTGGGGAAGCTCAACGTGTGGTCGACGAGGATGGGGGCGCACGGTCGTAGGAGTATTCGCTCGCCGGAGTTCGTTCTGGCGACGGCGTGCTCTGGTCGCTGTCGAAGACGATGCTAAGGGTCACGAGAGGGCAAACCAGAAGCATAGTTAGATGCAGGAGATCACGGAGATGTTGTGTGCGTGAACGAGAAGAAGAGGGGCGGCCGGAAACTACCTGTGGGGCTCGCCGGAGTTGGAGCGGACGGCGTCGTCGTTCAGAGCTTGTTGCAGACGTTGCTCTGGGGCGCCCGCGGTCGTATGGGTGGTACGGGAAGAAGCGTCTGGGAGTGGGGAGTCGCCTAGTGTGCTCAGGGAGGCACGAGGCGGTGTTGAGTCGCCGGAATCGGCACCGGAGTGTCGTCAGAACAGAGGGAGTGTTGGTCGAAATTTGACAGCCTGAGGGCGTGTCGAGGTGGGGCGACAGAGGGGAAGTGGAGAGGAGTCACTGGCGTTTAAAGGGGCATGGTCACTGCGAGGAATCAAAGCCTCCATCAACGCGCAATCACCACCGGAGTAACTCACTGCAACGGCAGGGCGACGGGGTCTCGCTTGAAGACGATGGCTGGGTATGTGGGGTCGTTGCGTCAGTGGATTGAGAGAGGGAGTTGGGGTCCACAAGTCAGTGGCCTTGCGGGTTGTTTCTGCGGTAAAGAAAATGTTTCGCGGGCGAGGGAACAGGTGGGCTGGACTGGGCTGTTGGGCTGGTTTGTTGGGCTGGGTCCTTTGCACTATTTTTTTCTGTCTGAATGATTTAACCTTTTCTATTTCTATTTACTGATTTTAAAATTCAATTCACAATTCAAACAACAAAACAATCATTCAACAATTCAAACAACACCTCACTTGTAATGATTTTTTGGTTCTGTTTATCAACATAAACCAAATCCCAAAATAAAATAATATTTTTATTCTTTTTAGGATCCATTCATTAATTAAATAAAATGGATGTTTAGTATTTTAATAAAATAGGGTTTGATTTAATTAATAAAATCTCCATTTGAAATCCAAATATTTTCAAAACCAAATCAGTAGGTTTTATTTGGAAATGGAAAACTTGTTTTAAAATAAAATAAAATTTATTTTAGGGTCCATTAATCATTAAATAAAATGGACCTTGGTCATTAAATCAAATAGGATTTGTTTTATTGAATCTTTATTTTGAAATCTAAAATAAAACCAAAACATTTCAGTAGGTTTCATTTGAGAATATAAAATACTTGGAAAACTTATTTAAAATAATTTAATAAGTTTTGAGGTTTTAATTAAAATGGTAAAACCTTTTATTTAAATAAAATTGGATATTAAATCCTTATTATTTTATTTAAATAAACCTTTACTATTTTAATCAAAACAAAATATTTTATTTCAAAAGCTTGGCCAAGTTTTAATTTGGCTCTATAAAATAATCTTTATTTAAATATTTCTTTTCCCTTTGAAAACCAAAGCCTTTATAAAAAGATTTCAAAGTAGTAGTAAAATATTTTTATTTTTCCTTTACTAAATATTTATCTTTTTTAATCCCTTTAGGATTTCTTTGTTCAAAATAGGTTTGAAGATTTCCAATTGGACTCAAAAGTTTCTTCTGGCCCTGAAAATCAACAAAGTTTTATTTTATTCATTTATTTTCACATTACAAGATTTGGAAAATATTGGGATGTGACAGGCTACCACCCTTAAAATAAATATCGTCCCGAGATTTGGGAAGGCTAGGGTTACAATCAGGTTCAAACAACTAGGGTACTACCACCCTTAAAATATTTCCAAACAAAAATTACATATTGTCCTTCTTGGGGGTCCTAGGGAAAATTTTTCTTAGCAAACATTTGCATGGTGTCCTTAGTTTCCACACTTGGCTCATGGGCCAAGGTTGAGATCCTTCATAGACTTGTTTAACTTGTTCTTCATCTTTTCTGGACAATTGTTTACATAGTGGCCTAGTTCCTTGCATTTGAAACACATCACTTGGCTGATATCTTTCTTTTCCTTGGGTAACAATTCCTCTTGTTTGTTTCTTTGGTTCTTCTTCTTTTCTGGGCATTCATTGGCATAGTGTCCCATCTCTTTGCAATTGTAACATTGAACTTGAGTAATATCCTCCTTGTTAGGGTTGGGGCATTTCTTCTTCTTCTTTTTGGGTCTCTCCAAAGCTAGGAGTTCTTCTAGTTCATGTTCTTCATAGGTGGGAGATCTTTCTCTCTTCTTGGGGCATTTATCTTCATGTTCCTTGGATGCATGATCCTTGTCTCTAAAAATATTGCTAGCTTGGGTTTCTTCTAGAATAACATCTTTGTCATCCTTGTTGTCATTAGCTCTTTGGGAAAAGTTTTCTCCCATGTTGATCATTTGAGTAACCAATCCTTGCAACAATTGGGATTGAAGTTTCAAAATCCTTTGCATGGCTGGGTCTAGCCCATTGTTGTTGGCTAAAAGCTGAGTTGTCTCTTGGCTCACCTGGTTTTGGGTTGCTATAAGTTCTCTCATGTTGTCCTCTTGGTTGTTGTTGTTGTCAACCTTGATATTGGAGTCTCTTGGAGTAGTCATCTGTTTGGGTTTGAAGGGAGATTAGAATAGGCAAGATATTTCTAAGGAAATATTTCTAATCACACACATCACAATTCACACAAACAAAGTGCATGCAATCACAAAAAAAACATTCCACTCAAACAACAAGTTTCAAGCATATTTTTAGGCAATCAAAAATATTTTTGTTACACCACATAAGTTGGTGTTTTTGACTTAACTATAATATGGTGGTCCATCTATATGGTTCACTTGTGATCTTTCCTTCCTTCTTGATTCTTCTTACTTGGGATCATGGTTTCTTTGGGAAACTCCTTGGTCACAAAGCTTCAAGTGATGTGGGATCCTTCTAGCTTTTGCATTCCCTCAGTCTCTAAATCTTGAGCAAGTTTTCCTTGTCTCACTTGTAGTTCTTAGTGGTATCCAAGTTGGAAGTCCTTGGTGAATATACTGAAGATGTTGAAGTCATTAGAGTTGAAGATGTTGAAGTCATTAGAGTTGAAGAAGTTGAAGTCATTAGAGTTGAAGAGATCCTTTGCACATGGTGTAGTCTTTGGCCATGGGGTAGGTTTTTCCATCAAGTTTGAAATAGATGAGATGTAGAGTTGAAACCAAAATGGTTGAGGAAAGAGTTTACAAGTATTTGTAAATAAGTTTTTGGAACAAAATACAATCTCCTATTTCTCTAAGGGTTTTTGTCCAATCCTAGGTTTACAAATCCTACAGGCAACACAATGCTCTGATACCATCTGTAGAGGGAGTGACCCAACCTTTATTAACATAAGGTGGTGTCCCCTGTGTTTACAATGCTAGTCCCTGGATCAATAGCTAGCATCCATAGTTAAGGTGTACTATCAAGAAAAAAAAAAGGTCATAATATAACTTTATAACCAAGAATAACATAATTTTATTACATCAAACATAGCTCATTTGGCTATTACATTACATTGCAGCGGAATAACTATAGTCATGGGTCCTTCATCTTCAAAGTGCCACAGGCAGATGTTGGTTGTAGACTTTGTAATCCTAATCAATCAATCTTCACTAAAATCAATCAAACCTGCAACATTACAAGTTACAGCCACAAGGGTCAATACATTTGAATTGTATTGGCAAGTGATACTATGGTAGTATAGTGGAGTCTATCATCTATATGCATTTGGCTAAGTGGAGTTTGAGGCTTGCATTGCTCAAAATAGATTTTTCCTTATCATTTTGAAAACACTAAGTTTTTTCTTGACAAAACATTTTTTTCTCAAGGCCTCTCTCAATCAAAGATTGAAGATTTCAAATAACCCTTGTTCAAACCACAAGTTTTAACTTAGAAATTTGAATGATGAGATTCTTGATTGCTTCCATGTCTTGATGCTCAAATTGTCCTTTACCAGGGACATGGCCAAGTACTTAGATTTTACACTCTATAGAGGAGGTGCACTTTCCCCACAAGACTTGGTTTCCCAAGACAAGATCTTTCAGAAGCTTTCCCTTAGACCAAAATGGACGCGCTCCAACCTATCAAACACTACCACCCACTATCCATATGGCTAAGTTCTTGCAACCTATATGATCATGGCAGAGCCCATATTGCCAAGTGGTTGCACTTGAAGCTTCTCAACATTTGACATCTCAAATCTCTTTGTTCCTGGGTGGCCATCCACAAGTGAGATACAAAAGGTCAACCATAGACATGGGCCTTGTGAACCACTCAACCGAAATCCACCAAGCAATTACCATTCCACCCAGGTGATTCATTAACTTAGTTGTTTTATTAAACAAAACACAAGTCCTCAGACTTAGGAATTTTCCCATAGTGTGAATATATATTCCACCCATGTTTTCTATTAGCTAGGCTAAGCTTTATAGTAATAGGAATCTTAACTTAGGAAGATTTCCACTAAGGTTTCATCTACTAGGTTTTACTATAGCAGGGTTTATACTTAGCAAAATTCCATGCAAGTTTTACTTAGATAAAATCACTAATGCATAGTGAAAGTAATGAGACAAAAATTATGAAGAATCACTTGCCTTTTTGGTAGAGTATAGGTTCACTCCTTGTCCTTGGAACAATCACACTCTTCAAGTCACTACAAATAAATCAAGCAAGGTACAAACTCAATCTACCAATCAAGCAAAACAACACATAAAATCATAGAACCAATATAATGCATGCAAGCATGCCAAACTTTGTTCTATTTGGAAAAGTGGTTCCTAATGGGTCATGAACATTTGAAAGGCACATATTGGTCATTTTATAAAGTGGCAAAGTCATTTGTAAAAGGTTTCACCTCAAAAACCATTTTCAAAACAAGGTATCATTTTATGTGGTGTATAAATATTTTTACTAAGGCATTAATCCATAGGGTTTACCAAATACATTTTCAAATCACAAAACTTGGTGTTTGGGGTCAGAGAGTTTAAAACAAATAATTTTCCAAAGGTTTTCTTCCAAAACCAATTTTAATAAATAAACCACATTTCTATTTGACTAGAAATGGTTTTAAATCAAAAAATCATTATTTTGTTTCACCAAATACATTTTGAATCCACAAAGTGTTTCCTATGGTCAGTAGGTTCAAAATACACCAATTGCAAAAGATTTTATCCCCAAATTCATTTTTAAACAATTTTCACAACCTTAACAAGCATTCAAATGTTTCTGCAAAAACAAACCATCTAACAGTTACTATTTACTAAACTAATGGCATGGTTGGCTAGGGCTTGTTCCACTGATTCCAATGATACCAAATTTGCAGTTTTTGAACGTGTGGATCAAAAGTTACAAAGGTTTGAAAATCACAAACAAATCTATTTTCAAATTTCTGTTTTAAACTAGAGCTGGCCACGCGTCGCTCTCTAATTGGACGGTACCGGTTTAGTGTGGATCACGCTACAGACCGTTGGATCTAAACAGATCGCGTGGCCCAGAACACGTACCCCTTCGCTGTTAAGTAGTTCTATCCTATCCACCAGATCAAGATCGGACGGCTGCGGTGAGCTTGACCTTAAACGAGCGGCGCTGCGGCGGCTACGGGCGGCGGAGCGACCAGACGGTGGCGGCGCTGGTGAAATAGGAAGCGAGGGAGGAGGGGAAGGTGCTCACCACGTTCGCAAAGGCCTGGGGAAGCTCAACGTGTGGTCGACGAGGCAGGGGGCGCACGGTCGTAGGAGTATTCGCTCGCCGGAGTTCGTTCTGGCGACGGCGTGCTCTTGTCGCTGTCGAAGACGATGCTAAGGGTCACGAGAGGGCAAACCAGAAGCATAGTTAGACGCAGGAGATCACGGAGATGCTGTGTGCGTGAACGAGAAGAAGAGGGGCGGCCGGAAACTACCTGTGGGGTTCGCCGGAGTTGGAGCGGACGGCGGCGTTGTTTAGAGCTTGTTGCAGACGTTGCTCTGGGGTGCCCGCGGTCGTATGGGTGGTACGGGAAGAAGCATCTGGGAGTGGGGAGTCGCCTAGTGTGCTCAGGGAGGCACGGGGCGGTGTTGAGTCGCCGGAATCGGCACCGGAGTGTCGTCGGAACAGAGGGAGTGTTGGTCGAAATTTGAAAGCCTGAGGGCGTGTCGAGGTGGGGCGACAGAGGGGAAGTGGAGAGGAGTCACTGGCGTTTAAAGGGGCATGGTCACTGCGAGGAATCAAAGCCTCCATCAACGCGCAATCACCACCGGAGTAACTCACTGCAACGGCAGGGCGACGGGGTCTCGCTTGAAGACGATGGCTGGGTATGTGGGGTCGTTGCGTCAGTGGATTGAGAGAGGGAGTTGGGGTCCACAAGTCAGTGGCCTTGCGGGTTGTTTCTGCGGTAAAGAAAATGTTTCGGGGGCGAGGGAACAGGTGGGCTGGACTGGGCTGTTGGGCTGGTTTGTTGGGCTGGGTCCTTTGCACTATTTTTTTCTGTCTGAATGATTTAACCTTTTCTATTTCTATTTACTGATTTGAAAATTCAATTCACAATTCAAACAACAAAACAATCATTCAACAATTCAAACAACACCTCACTTGTAATGAGTTTTTGTTTCTGTTTATCAACATAAACCAAATCCCAAAATAAAATAATATTTTTATTCTTTTTAGGATCCATTCATTAATTAAATAAAATGGATCTTTAGTATTTTAATAAAATAGGGTTTGATTTAATTAATAAAATCTCCATTTGAAATCCAAATATTTTCAAAACCAAATCAGTAGGTTTTATTTGGAAATGGAAAACTTGTTTTAAAATAAAATAAAATTTTATTTTAGGGTCCATTAATCATTAAATAAAATGGACCTTGGTCATTAAATCAAATAGGATTTGTTTTATTAAATCTTTATTTTGAAATCTAAAATAAAACCAAAACATTTCAGTAGGTTTCATTTGAGAATATAAAATACTTGGAAAACTTATTTAAAATAATTTAATAAGTTTTGAGGTTTTAATTAAAATGGTAAAACCTTTTATTTAAATAAAATTGGATATTAAATCCTTATTATTTTATTTAAATAAACCTTTACTATTTTAATCAAAACAAAATATTTTATTTCAAAAGCTTGGCCAAGTTTTAATTTGGCTCTATAAAATAATCTTTATTTAAATATTTCTTTTCCCTTTGAAAACCAAAGCCTTTATAAAAAGATTTCAAAGTAGTAGTAAAATATTTTTATTTTTCCTTTACTAAATATTTATCTTTTTTAATCCCTTTAGGATTTCTTTGTTCAAAATAGGTTTAAATATTTCCAATTGGACTCAAAAGTTTCTTCTGGCCCTGAAAATCAACAAAGTTTTATTTTATTCATTTATTTTCACATTACAAGATTTGGAAAATCTTGGGATGTGACATTGGGAAGTATAAGTTTCCCGTTAACTTGATAATACTAAACTCCCAAGGATTGGATGTCATTCTGGGAATGGACTGGATGACTAAGTACAAAGGAGTGATAGATTGTGCCAATCATACTGTCTCACTCACGACTCCAGAGAATAAAAGGATCAGATTCAAGACCAGCTTTGAAGCAAAAAGGAGTATGCTTAATTCTCTTAAGGGGGTTAGCAAGGACAGTGTGCCAATTGTGAGTGAATATCCGGATGTGTTTCCGGAAGAATTGTCGGGAATGCCACCAGATAGAGATGTAGAATTTCTGATAGATTTGGTACCAGGGTCTGGACCAATAGCAA
The DNA here is from genome assembly GCA_916181665.1 of Avena sativa. Taxonomy (NCBI): domain Eukaryota; kingdom Viridiplantae; phylum Streptophyta; class Magnoliopsida; order Poales; family Poaceae; genus Avena; species Avena sativa. The sequence goes on along the minus strand of OV702284.1, from coordinate 174,307,131 downwards.
AGAGACCGTATAAAATGTCAGTTGATGAACTGAAAGAGCTCAAGAAGCAACTTGGAGAACAGTTGCAGAAAGGATTTATTCAACCAAGTTCTTCATCTTGGGGAGCCCCAGTTTTGTTCGTGGAGAAGAAAGATAGAAGTCAAAGGTTATGCATAGATTACCGTTCACTCAATGAGGTAACTATCAAGAACAAATATCCTTTGCCTAGAATCAATGACTTGTTTGATCAGCTAGAAGGAGCATGTGTGTTCTCAAAGATTGATCTAAGGTCAGGTTAGTTTCAACTCAAGATAAGAGAACAAGACATACCAAAAACAACATTCACTACCAGGTATGGATTGTACGAGTATACCGTAATGCCTTTTGGTTTAACCAATGCCCCAGCATACTTCATGAATATGATGAACAAAGTGTTCATGGAATTCCTTGACAAGTTTGTTGTCGTTTTCATCGATGACATCTTAGTCTACTCCAAAAGAAAAGAAGAGCATGAAGGACATTTGCGTTTGATACTTGAGAAATTAAGAGAGCATAAACTTTATGCCAAATTCAGCAAGTGTGAGTTCTGGTTAGAGGAAGTTGGTTTTCTTGGTCATGTTATGACAAAGGATGGTGTAGCAGTTGATCCTGCTAAGGTTTCAGCTGTGACTGAATGGGAATCTCCCAAGTCCGTGAAAGAAGTTCGTAGTTTCCTTGGCTTAGCAGGTTACTACAGAAGGTTCATTGAGAATTTCTCTAAGGTAGCTAAGCCCATGACTGAATTGTTAAAGAAAGACAAGAAGTTTGCTTGGTCTGAAGGTTGTGAACTCAGCTTTCAGGAGTTGAAGAAGAGACTTGTGACAGCACCAGTCTTGTGTCTGCCAGATTTGGAAAAGGATTTCCAAGTATATTGTGATGCATCTCATCAAGGTTTGGGTGCAGTACTTATGCAAGACGGTAAAGTTGTGGCTTATGCTTCGAGACAACTCAAAACTCATGAAGTAAACTATCCTACACATGATTTAGAGTTAGCCTCTGTCGTCCATGCACTCAAAACATGGAGACACTATCTTTTGGGAAAGCGTTGTGAAGTGTTCACGGATCACAAAAGTTTGAAGTATATCTTCACTCAGAAGGAAATTAATATGAGACAAAGAAGATGGCTAGAACTTATAAAAGACTATGACCTAAGTTTGCAATACCATCCCGGTAAAGCAAATGTTGTAGCAGATGCTCTAAGCCGTAAGGTTTTCGTGAATGGCCTTACCAAAGGGGAATTGCCAGATGATCTGTGTACCGAATTTAGAAAACTCAGATTGGAGATTGTGCCTGAGGGACATCTCATGTCTTTGGATGTTCAACCCACTTTGTTGGACAAGATCAAAGAAGCCCATAAGATTGATAAAGAAATTGAAGAGATTAAAGAAAAGATTGGCAGAGGAAAAGCCAAAGGGTTCCATGAAGACGAACAGGGTACTTTGTGGCATGGGAAACGTATTTGTGTTCCACAAGACCCGGAGTTGCAAGAAACTGATTTTGCAAGAAGCACACAACTCTCCGTATTCTATTCATCCGGGTAACACCAAAATGTACATGGACATGAAGGAAAGATTTTGGTGGAATAATCTCAAGAAGGACATTGCCGAACATATTGCTTTGTGTGATGTGTGTAGTAGAGTAAAGGCGGAGCACCAGAAACCAGCAGGTTTTCTTCAACCACTACCTATTCCTGATTGGAAGTGGGACAAAATTGGTATGGATTTCATTACCGGATTACCAAGGACCAGGTCAGGATATGATTCCATATGGGTAGTAGTGGATCGTCTAACTAAAGTGGCTCATTTCATACCCGTGAAGACAACCTATACAAGTGCTAAGTTAGCCAAAATTTACATGAGTAGAATTGTATGTCTACATGGTGTGCCCAAGAGTATCGTGTCTGATAGGGGAACTCAATTCACTTTCCATTTTTGGAGACAGCTACATGAGTCATTGGGAACGAGGTTGGAATTCAGTACCGCTTTTCATCCTCAAACCGATGGACAAACAGAAAGAACTAATCAAATTCTTGAAGACATGTTGAGAGCATGTGCCCTAGACTATGGAGCCAGTTGGGATGAAAGTCTGCCTTACGTAGAATTTTCTTATAACAACAGCTATTAAGCCAGCATTGAGATGGCACCGTTTGAGTTTCTCTACGGAAGAAAGTGTACCAGCCCATTGTTATGGAATGGTGTGGGAGAAAGAAGTTTATTCGGGCCAGATCTGATCAAAGAAGCCGAAGAGAAGGTCAAATTGGTTAAGGACAGGTTGAAGATAGCACAGTCCCGAGAGAAAAGCTACATAGATCCTAAGCGTAGAGAAGTCACCTACGAAGTTGGTGATAGAGCCTATCTTAGAGTGTCACCACTTCGTGGAGTGAAAAGATTCGGAGTCAAAGGAAAATTGGCACCAAGATATGTTGGGCCATTCAAGATTTTGAGTCGCAAAGGAGAAGTTGCCTATGAAAGTGAACTGCCAGAATCTTTGTCAGTTGTCCATAAGTTGTTTCATGTGAGTCAGCTTAATAAATGTCACCCAGAAATGGAAGAAACTTCTTTGAAGGATACTATACCTTTGGAAGAAGTTCAACTAGAAAGTGATCTCACTTATGAAGAGAAACCTATCAAGATTCTTGAGACTGCAGAAAGAGTCACAAGGACAAAGACTATCAAGTTTTGCAAAGTGCAGTGGAATCATCATTCCGAAGAGGAAGCAACATGGGAAAGAGAAGATGATCTTCGGAAGGACCACCCTCACCTATTTGCTAGCCAATACGAATCTCGAGGGCGAGATTCACCTTATGGGGGTTAGATTTGTAACATCCCTAAAATCATGATTTCCAAGATTGCATATCATTCATTCATGCATGTAGTTTTGAGATCAATTTCAAACTCATTTCAAGAAAACAGAAGCACATAGTGCTATCATTTTATGTGAGCAAACTTAAATCAAATGGCCATCCCCATTTGAGAGTTTGAATGTTTTAAACCAAGATTGTTTGTCTCCCTTGTTGATTGATTTGAGTGTGAAGTTAGAACAAAATTTTACAAAATAGAAATGGTTTCAAAAACCATTTTCAAACATTTGCAAACCTAGTGCAATGTCCCTGTTATTTTATTTTTCCAAAAATGACTAAGCCTTTTCAAAGTGACCACATGGTTTTATGCCAAGTTTTGTGACTGTTGCACACTGCAAAAATCCCAAAAAGATTCGAATTCAAATGGAGTTTGAGTTCATTTGAAAATCAATCCAGAAAATCAATTCAGAAATAGAAAAGGATTAAAGAAAAAGAAAAAGGCCGGTGCTCCTATTCTAGCCCAACAGCAAAACCGGCCCAGCTAGCCCACCCGGGCCACCTCTCTCTCTCTCATGCGCCGACGCACCCACGGAGTCACTGACACCCAGACCCCACCTCCCTTCTGCTTATTTCGCTGACAAGTGGACCCGTGACCCCGTCGTCGTCTTCGTCAATCACGCGCGCCTGCGCCGCTTTCGCCGCCGTTACTCGCCGCAGTCACTGCTGCGTTAAATTCCCTTGATTCCGCGAGTAACTCCACGCCCCGCTCCGGCTATAAGAACCCCTCGCCGCCGCGGTAATTTCCCCCCACTCTCCTCGCTCACTCCGCCACCAGGCTGCGCGCATTCGACCTCGAAACCCCGCAGCACCGACGAACTCCGGCGACTGATTCCGGTGAGCTTCGACCGCCCCCCATTCTCTGGTTCAAACTATCGTGCCAGCGTGATCTCGTGCATCTCCTGACACCTTTCGTTTGCATTCTCGTGACCCAGGACGCAGTCCCCGTTCGTGCCCGCAACCGACCGAGCCGCCGCTCAACTCCGGCGACCAATTACGGTAAGCAGAGCGCGCCCCTTGCCCCCTCTTGCATACAAGGATGTTCGCCACTGTCTTGCGCGTCTCCTAATCCATTTGGTTCTCGTTAGGGCGACGCGAAACCTCGGCAACTACATCGTCTGCAACCTCCCGACGCCGTGCACGACTCCGACGAGCTCCAGCAGCCCCTGCCGTGCGCCCCTTGCCAAGCCACCTCCACGTTGAGCTTCGCCTCGACCCCGTGGTTCTGGTATGCACACTCCCCCCTCCCCGAGCGACCTAGAACGCCAGCGCCGCCACTGACAGAGTGCTCCGCCGCTCGCCGTCGCCGCGCGCCGCCAGACCTTGGTCGTTTGATCAAGAGCCGTTGGATCTAGATCCAACGCGTGCGATAGAACCACTTATCGAAGCGTTACGTTTTGATCTGAACCGTGCATCGCCACTTAGATCCTACGGCTCGCGTGCGTGATCCAACGCGAACCGGTACGCCCCAGTAAGATTAGGACGCGTGGCTAGGGTTTGGTTTTAAAACAGAATTTGAAACAGATTTAGATTCAAATTTGATTAGGCTATAACATTTGATTCCCACGTTAGATTTTAGCAAATTTTATACCGTTGGAATCAGGGAGACAAGACCTTTCTGTTTATGCAATGTGTTTAGTGTTTAGCTCCTGTTAAAATGATTTTATTTGCAGAAACTTGTTTAGGACTATTTTGAGTATAGGAATTGTTTAGGAAATTGTTTTAGTGTCAAATAAACTTGGTTTAGCAAGTTTTTAACTTTGTTATTATTCAGTACTATGCACTTGCTTGGTTGGGTTTTAAAAAAAATCATCACTTAGCATTTTGCATGCATGCATATATTTATGTTTGTATATGAATTGTGTGTAATTTTGTGCTACCATTCTTTGTGTAGACTTTGGTGCTAGTGATTGTGATTGTGAAGAGTGCTACTCTCCCAACTACCAAGGCAAGTGGTACTTCATGAATATTACTATACCTATATTTTCATACAAGCATTAGAATTTTTTTTGCAAAGTCTTGCATGTTACTATTTTGCCAAATGCCATGTTGGGAAATCCTAAGTAGTTGTAGGATTGCTAGGAAATTTTCTAAGTTAAGTAATATCTATGCCATGCTTAGCCTAGCTAGTAGCAAACAAGGGTTGGTAAAAATATACATGCTATGGTGAAAATATTTCTAAGTCTTTGGACTTATGTTTTCTTAATAAAACAACTAAGTCAATGAATCACCTGGGTGGAAAGGGACTTGATTGGTGGTTTTTGGTTGAGTGGTTACACAAGGCCCATGTATATGGTTTACCTTGTGTATCTCACTTGTGGAAAGCCACCCAGGGGCAAAGGGATTTTAGAGGCCAAGTGTTGAGAAGCTTATAGTGCAGCCACTTGGCAATATGGGCTCTGCCTGGATCATATAGGTTGCTAGAACTTAGTCATTTGGACAGTTGGTGGTAGTGGGATGATAGGTTGGAACGCGTCCATTTGTCTAAGGGAAGGCTTCTGAAAGGTCCTGTCTTGGTGAAACCAAGTCTGGTGGGGAAAGTGCACAACCTCTGCAGATGGAAAAAATCTAAGTACTTAGCCAAGTACATGGCAATTGACAACTTGAGCATCAAGACATGGAAGCTATCAAGAATCTCATCATTCCAACTTCTAAGTAAAAACTTGTGGGTGAACCAGGGTGAAGGACCTCAATGTCTATTGATGGTTTCTTGGGAAAGTTTTGACAAAGAAAAAGTTAGTGATTTCAACTAATAGGAAAAACCTATTTTGAGCAAAGCAAGCCAAGCTACACTTAGACAAAATGCATATAGTAATGTAGTCCACCTAAATTTTACTAAGGTATCACTTGCCAATACTATTCCAAAGTATTGACCCACTGTGGCTGTAACTTGTGATGTTGCAGGTTACTCTGATGAGGATTAGGTGTCATGAGTCTACACTCAACATGTTTGCCTGTGGCACATGAAGATGAAGACTTATATTTATTTACTTATTCAAACTCTTGTATTAGGCCTTTGGCCTTGAGTTGTAAAGACTATGTTTAACTCTGGAATGGATGTAATAAATGACCTTTGTATCTGTGTACTTCATCTTAAACTGTGGATGCTAGCAATGATCCAGGGACTAGCATTGCAATCACATGGATCCTTTTCCTTTACAAAGGAGGGATCTTACAGATGGTATCAGAGCACTGTGTTGCCTGTAGGATTATGACCCTAGGATTGGAAACCATTAAGGAAAAATTTTCAACTACTTCTACACTTGTCTATTCTTCTCGTAAACTTTTCTAATCTTCTTTCTCATCTCTATTTGTAGATGAATTCCATCAACGAAGCCGTAAGGAAAGGGCCACTGATGACCATGACTTTGGAGTGTGAGACAGAGTTTCCCAAAGCTCTCAAGGACCTCATGGTGGCAATGGAAATACATGGTGCAGCTGTGTACAAAGGCTTTCCAGTGATGGATGAAGGAGTTGAGTACTGGTGGGTGCAACTTCACTTGTACAAAAACAAGGAAGACAACCACAAAGAAACAGGATTCTGCATGTACACCAACACTGTGGTGCATACCACATTCTTTGAGTCAGCAAGAGATGCAGCTTGGAGGACTATCAAAGAACTTAGTGCTAGAGTCAAGTGCAGAATGCTCAACCTCCAAAAAAACTTGGAGAAAGAGAAGGAACATACCCAAGAGTTGGAAGCTACCAACCAAACCTTAAGAGGAGACATTATAGACTTAGTGATGGAATCATGTGAGCAAGATAGGCTGATTGCTTCTAGAAATATTGTGTTAGCCAACAGATCCAGTGAGATAGGATTGTAAACGTACTTCGTTAGTTGGACCACCACCTATCACCTTATTTTCCAAAATGTTGCTTAAAATAAGTTTGAACCTTGATTATTGTAATGGTTTCATGTATGCATGACTTGTGTGTTTTGCTTCCCAAGGATATGTATGTGATGTTTTGTCTTTTGTTTTATCTTGAATTGTATTGTTCTAACTTTTCTATCTTATAAATAGATGCCTATTACCATCAACCCTGTTGAGGAGTTCCAGGTTACCCGCTTTGGTCCTCGCATCGTTGAGCTTACCACTTTGCTCAATCTCCCTCTTCCCACCATCATGGTGCATCCCCTCACCAAGTTCGAGAGGAAGGACCTCTGGGGCTTCAAGGTGAACCATCCCGAACGCCAGACAGAGCCTACTACGGAGGCCATCGTCTTCAAGCTTATGCACGATGACAGGGAGAGAGGCATGGAGGTAGTTATGCAGGACATGATAGGACGTCTGCTAGGTCGACACTCCCGACAGGTTAGAGGCACTCACTTCCACGTCTTCGGAAGACGTGATGAGGACGGAGAGTCCATTGACTTCGAGGACGACTCGAGGGACACAGCAGAGCCGATACGCCTGTACCTCCAGGACTTAGAGTCTCTCATTAGGCACGTGGACACGGACAGGACCAATGTCATGCTCAGCAATGATGAGCTCCAGGTGCAGCTTCGCGAGAAGGACAAGCTCTTCGCGCAGCAGGACGAGATAGTCAAGGAAATGGAGGCAAAGTTCAAGACCCAGTACAGGAAGTTCAAGAGTCAGGAGAAGCATGTCCAGGATAGGAACAAGAAGATCCGGGATATGACTGAAGAACTGCAGTCCAAGGACTTCGAGCTAGAGCAGCAGCAGACGGTGATAGAGAGGCTTCGTTCCCAGAAGAGGGCTCTCAAGGCCAAGATATAGTCCTTGACCACTACCATCGAGGAGAACAAGGCCGCGATGGAGAACGCAGGTCTTACCTTTGTCGAGGAGGAGATTGACGCCGATGAGTAGACTTGACTACTCGTTTATCTTTCATTATCATACTTGTTATTTGAGAACTTGTTATTGGACCATCCGACATGTGGATGGCTTGCTACTTGTGTGTTTTACTTTGTGAACTTGTTATCTTGTTGTTGAACTTTATCTTTTTGTTGCATGCTTGTGTTTGCTTATGTGATGTAATGTGCATGAACGCATCTATGGGTATCTCATTCTTATCTCTATTTGAACAAACCACAGATGCCTCCCCGTCGTGCAAACCCCAACCCCAACAACAACAACAACAACATCACTCCAGAAATGCAACAAATGATGACTGCTCAAACACAGCTGATGCAGATGATGACAACATTCATCCAGAACCAAAACAACAACAACAATAACAACAACAACAACCCTCCGGGCTTTGATATGCTTACCAGATTCCTGAGATTGAGGCCAGCTAAGTTTTCAGGGACGACTGATCCCATGGTGGCCAATGATTGGCTGCGTTCTGTAAACAAGGACTTAGTAACCGTGGGCTGTACGGATGCTGAAAAATTCAGATTTACAGCACATCTGCTGGAAGGGCCAACTGCCACTTGGTGGGACAACTTCCAGATCACCACTCCCATAGATGAAGTGACATGGGCTATCTTTGAGGATGGCTTCCGCACTGCTCATATCTCATCGGGAATGATGAGCCTGGAAAAGAAAGAGTTCCACAATCTGAAGCAGCGCCACCGCAGCGTGGCTGAATACATTGAGGAGTTCAACAATCTGGCGCGTTATGCACCGGATGAAGTTGACACTAATGCCAAGAGAAAGGAAAAATTTCTTGAAGGCTTGAATGATGAGCTGAATCTGCAATTGGTTGTAGCATATGTTCCCACTTATCAGTCGCTCTGTGACAAGGCTGCTATTTTGGAGAACAAAATAAAGCAAGTTGAGAGTAGAAAAAGAAAGCACTCCGACAAGCACAACTCGGGATCATCTCACAAACGATCTCATTATGATGACAGTGGAAGCTCAGGATCCCACAAGCATGGGAAATTCAACAAGCACCACAACCGTCATGACAACAAGCATCATCGCAGTCATGACAATGACAAGTACAAGAACCACAAGAGTGGACATAAGAGCCACCACAGTGGTAATGGAAGTGGAAGTGGAAGTCAGCCTGCTAAGAGAGACATCAGTCAGGTTGAATGCTTCAAATGCAAGAAGATGGGGCACTATGCAAATGAGTGCCCTGAAAAAATAAAGTTGAAGGACCTATCAAGCCCAATCCTTTCTAGAAAGGACAGGTGAACCACATCAATGTGGAGGAGGTCTATGAGGAGCCTGATGCTATTGCTGGTAAGTTCAGACTCAATTCTATTCCAGCATTTGTACTCTTTGATACTGGTGCATCTCATTCATTCATATCAAGAGCATTTGTTGAAAGACATGAACTACCGGTAGAAACTATTGGGTGTCCTTTAAAAGTAAGTTCTCCTGGTGGAGAAATGATAGTGAATTCGGGATGCCATGATCTAGTCATAGAATTTGGGAAGTATAAGTTTCCCGTTAACTTGATAATACTAAACTCCCAAGGATTGGATGTCATTCTGGGAATGGATTGGATGACTAAGTACAAAGGAGTGATAGATTGTGCCAATCATACTGTCTCACTCACGACTCCAGAGAATAAAAGGATCAGATTCAAGACTAGCTTTGAAGCAAAAAGGAGTATGCTTAATTCTCTTAAGGGGGTTAGCAAGGACAGTGTGCCAATTGTGAGTGAATATCCGGATGTGTTTCCGGAAGAATTGCCGGGAATGCCACCAGATAGAGATGTAGAATTTCTGATAGATTTGGTACCAGGGTCTGGACCAATAGCAAAGAGACCGTATAAAATGTAAGTTGATGAACTGAAAGAGCTCAAGAAGCAACTTGGAGAACAGTTGCAGAAAGGATTTATTCAACCAAGTTCTTCATCTTGGGGAGCCCCAGTTTTGTTCGTGGAGAAGAAAGATAGAAGTCAAAGGTTATGCATAGATTACCGTTCACTCAACGAGGTAACTATCAAGAACAAATATCCTTTGCCTAGAATCAATGACTTGTTTGATCAGCTAGAAGGAGCATGTGTGTTCTCAAAGATTGATCTAAGGTCAGGTTATTTTCAACTCAAGATAAGAGAACAAGACATACCAAAAACAGCATTCACTACCAGGTATGGATTGTGCGAGTATACCGTAATGCCTTTTCGTTTAACCAATGCTCCAGCATACTTCATGAATATGATGAACAAAGTGTTCATCGAATTCCTTGACAAGTTTGTTGTCGTTTTCATCGATGCCATCTTAGTATACTCCAAAAGCAAAGAAGAGCATGAAGGACATTTGCGTTTGATACTTGAGAAATTAAGAGAGCATAAACTTTATGCCAAATTCAGCAAGTGTGAGTTCTGGTTAGAGGAAGTTGGTTTTCTTGGTCATGTTATGACAAAGGATGGTGTAGCAGTTGATCCTGCTAAGGTTTCAGCTGTGACTGAATGGGAATCTCCCAAGTCCGTGAAAGAAGTTCGTAGTTTCCTTGGCTTAGCAGGTTACTACAGAAGGTTCATTGAGAATTTCTCTAAGGTAGCTAAGCCCATGACTGAATTGTTAAAGAAAGACAAGAAGTTTGCTTGGTCTGAAGGTTGTGAACTCAGCTTTCAGGAGTTGAAGAAGAGACTTGTGACAGCACCAGTCTTGTGTCTGCCAGATTTGGAAAAGGATTTCCAAGTATATTGTGATGCATCTCATCAAGGTTTGGGTGCAGTACTTATGCAAGATGGTAAAGTTGTGGCTTATGCTTCGAGACAACTCAAAACTCATGAAGTAAACTATCCTACACATGATTTAGAGTTAGCCTCTGTCGTCCATGCACTCAAAACATGGAGACACTATCTTTTGGGAAAGCGTTGTGAAGTGTTCACGGATCACAAAAGTTTGAAGTATATCTTCACTCAGAAGGAAATTAATATGAGAAAAAGAAGATGGCTAGAACTTATCAAAGACTATGACCTAAGTTTGCAATACCATCCTGGTAAAGCAAATGTTGTAGCAGATGCTCTAAGCCGTAAGGTTTTCGTGAATGGCCTTACCAAAGGGGAATTGCCAGATGATCTGTGTACCGAATTTAGAAAACTCAGATTGGAGATTGTGCCTGAAGGACATCTCATGTCTTTGGATGTTCAACCCACTTTGTTGGACAAGATCAAAGAATCCCAGAAGATTGATAAAGAAATCGAAGAGATTAAAGAAAAGATTGGCAGAGGAAAAGCCAAAGGGTTCCATGAAGACGAACAGGGTACTTTGTGGCATGGGAAACGTATTTGTGTTCCACAAGACCCGGAGTTGCAAGAAACTGATTTTGCAAGAAGCACACAACTCTCCGTATTCTATTCATCCGGGTAACACCAAAATGTACATGGACATGAAGGAAAGATTTTGGTGGAATAATCTCAAGAAGGACATTGCCGAACATATTGCTTTGTGTGATGTGTGTAGTAGAGTAAAGGCGGAGCACCAGAAACCAGCAGGTTTTCTTCAACCACTACCTATTCCTGATTGGAAGTGGGACAAATTTGGTATGGATTTCATTACCGGATTACCAAGGACCAGGTCAGGATATGATTCCATATGGGTAGTAGTGGATCGCCTAACTAAAGTGGCTCATTTCATACCCGTGAAGACAACCTATACAAGTGCTAAGTTAGCCAAAATTTACATGAGTAGAATTGTATGTCTACATGGTGTGCCCAAGAGTATCGTGTCTGATAGGGGAACTCAATTCACTTCCCATTTTTGGAGACAGCTACATGAGTCATTGGGAACGAGGTTGGAATTCAGTACCGCTTTTCATCCTCAAACCGATGGACAAACAGAAAGAACTAATCAAATTCTTGAAGACATGTTGAGAGCATGTGCCCTAGACTATGGAGCCAGTTGGGATGAAAGTCTGCCTTACGCGGAATTTTCTTATAACAACAGCTATCAAGCCAGCATTGAGATGGCACCGTTTGAGTTTCTCTACGGAAGAAAGTGTACCACCCCATTGTTATGGGAGAAAGAAGTTTATTCGGGCCAGATCTTATCAAAGAAGCCGAAGAGAAGGTCAAATTGGTTAAGGACAGGTTGAAGATAGCACAGTCCCGACAGAAAAGCTACGCAGATCCTAAGCATAGAGAAGTCACCTACGAAGTTGGTGATAGAGCCTATCTTAGAGTGTCACCACTTCGTGGAGTGAAAAGATTCGGAGTCAAAGGAAAATTGGCACCAAGATATGTTGGGCCATTCAAGATTTTGAGTCGCAAAGGAGAAGTTGCCTATGAAATTGAACTGCCAGAATCTTTGTCAGCTGTCCATAATGTGTTTCATGTGAGTCAGCTTAAGAAATGTCACCCAGAAATGGAAGAAACTTCTTTGAAGGATACTATACCTTTGGAAGAAGTTCAACTAGAAAGTGATCTCACTTATGAAGAGAAACCTATCAAGATTCTTGAGACTGCAGAAAGAGTCACAAGGACAAAGACTATCAAGTTTTGCAAAGTGCAGTGGAATCATCATTCCGAAGAGGAAGCAACATGGGAAAGAGAAGATGATCTTCGGAAGGACCACCCTCACCTATTTGCTAGCCAATACGAATCTCGAGGGCGAGATTCACCTTATGGGGGTTAGATTTGTAACATCCCTAAAATCATGATTTCCAAGATTGCATATCATTCATTCATGCATGTAGTTTTGAGATCAATTTCAAACTCATTTCAAGAAAACAGAAGCACATAGTGCTATCATTTTATGTGAGCAAACTTAAATCAAATGGCCATCCCCATTTGAGAGTTTGAATGTTTTAAACCAAGATTGTTTGTCTCCCTTGTTGATTGATTTGAGTGTGAAGTTAGAACAAAATTTTACAAAATAGAAATGGTTTCAAAAACCATTTTCAAAGATTTGCAAACCTAGTGCAATGTCCCTATTATTTTGTTTTTCCAAAAATGACTAAGCCTTTTCAAAGTGACCACATGGTTTTATGCCAAGTTTTGTGACTGTTGCACACTGCAAAAATCCCAAAAAGAGTCGAATTCAAATGGAGTTTGAGTTCATTTGAAAATCAATCCAGAAAATCAATTCACAAATAGAAAAGGATTAAAGAAAAAGAAGAAGGCCGGCGCTCCTATTCTAGCCCAACAGCAAAACCGGCCCAGCTAGCCCACCCGGGCCACCTCTCTCTCTCTCGCACGCGCCGACGCACCCGCGGAGTCACTGACACCCAGACCCCACCTCCCTTCTGCTTATTTCGTTGACAAGTGGACCCGTGACCCCGTCGTCGTCTTCGTCAATCACGCGCGCCTGCGCCGCTCTCGCCGCCGTTACTCGCTGCAGTCACTGCTGCGTTAAATTCCCTTGATTCCGCGAGTAACTGCACACCCCGCTCCGGCTATAAGAACCCCTCGCCACCGCGGTCATTTCCCCCCACTCTCCTCGCTCACTCCGCCACCAGGCTGCGCGCATTCGACCTCGAAACCCCGCAGCACCGACGAAATCCGGCGACTGATTCCGGTGAGCTTCGACCGCCCCCCATTCTCTGGTTCAAACTATCGTGCCCAGCGTGATCTCTTGCATCTCCTTACACCTTTCGTTTGCATTCTCGTGACCCAGGACGCAGTCCCCGTTTGTGCCCACAACCGACCGAGTCGCCGCTCAACTCCGGCGACCAATTACGGTAAGCAGAGCGCGCCCCTTGCCCCTCTTGCATACAAGGATGTTCGCTACTATCTTGCGCGTCTCCTAATCCATTTGGTTCGTGTTAGGGCGACGCGAAACCTCGGCAACTACATCGTCTGCAACCTCCCGACGCCGTGCACGACTCCGACGAGCTCCAGCAGCCCCTGTCGTGCGCCCCTTGCCAAGCCACCTCCACGTTGAGCTTCGCCTCGACCCCGCGGTTCTGGTAAGCACACTCTCCCCTCCCCGAGCGACCTAGAACGCCAGCGCCGCCACTGACAGAGTGCTCCGCCGCTCGCCGTCGCCGCGCGCCACCAGACCTTGGTCGTTTGATCAAGAGCCGTTGGATCTAGATCCAACGCGTGCGATAGAACCACTTAGCGAAGCGTTACGTTTTGATCTGAACTGTGCATCGCCACTTAGATCCTACGGCTCGCGTGCGTGATCCAATGTGAACCGGTACGCGCCAGTAAGATTAGGACGCGTGGCTAGGGTTTGGTTTTAAAACAGAATTTGAAACAGATTTAGATTCAAATTTGATTAGGCTATAACATTTGATTCCCACGTTAGATTTTAGCAAATTTTATACCGTTGGAATCAGGGAGATAAGCCCTTTCTGTTTATGCAATGTGTTTAGTGTTTAGCTCCTGTTAAAATGATTTTATTTGCAGAAACTTGTTTAGGACTATTTTGAGTATAGGAATTGTTTATGATATTATTTTAGTGTCAAATAAACTTGGTTTAGCAAGTTTTTAACTTGGTTATGATTCAGTACTATGCACTTGCTTGGTTGGGTTTTAAAAAAATCATCACTTAGCATTTTGCATGCATGCATATATTTATGTTTGTATATGAATTGTGTGTAATTTTGTGCTACCATTCTTTGTGTAGACTTTGGTGCTAGTGATTGTGATTATGAAGAGTGCTACTCTCCCAACTACCAAGGCAAGTGGTACTTCATGAATATTACTATCCCTATATTTTCATACAAGCATTAGAAATATTTTTGCTAAGTCTTGCATGTTACTATTTTGCCAAATGCCATGTTGGGAAATCCTAAGTAGTTGTAGGATTGCTAGGAAATTTTCTAAGTTAAGTAATATCTATGCCATGCTTAGCCTAGCTAGTAGCAAACAAGGGTTGGTAAAAATATACATGCTATGGTGAAAATATTTCTAAGTCTTTGGACTTATGTTTTCTTAATAAAACAACTAAGTCAATGAATCACCTGGGTGGAAAGGGACTTGATTGGTGGTTTTTGGTTGAGTGGTTACACAAGGCCCATGGATATGGTTTACCTTGTGTATCTCACTTGTGGAAAGCCACCTAGGGGCAAAGGGATTTTAGAGGCCAAGTGTTGAGAAGCTTATAGTGCAGCCACGCCTGGATCATATAGGTTGCTAGAACTTAGTCATTTGGACAGTTGGTGGTAGTGGGATGATAGGTTGGAAAGCGTCCATTTGGCTAAGGGAAGGCTTCTAAAAGGTCCTGTCTTGGTGAAACCAAGTCTGGTGGGGAAAGTGCACAACCTCTGCAGATGGAAATAATCTAAGTACTTAGCCAAGTCCATGGCAATGGACAACTTGAGCATCAAGACATGGAAGCTATCAAGAATCTCATCATTCCAACTTCTAAGTAAAAACTTGTGGGTGAACCAGGGTGAAGGACCTCAATGTCTATTGATGGTTTCTTGGGAAAGTTTTGACAAAGAAAAAGTTAGTGATTTCAACTAATAGGAAAAACCTATTTTGAGCAAAGCAAGCCAAGCTACACTTAGCCAAAATGCATATAGTAATGTAGTCCACCTAAATTTTACTAAGGTATCACTTGCCAATACTATTCCAAAGTATTGACCCACTGTGGCTGTAACTTGTGATGTTGCAGGTTACTCTGATGAGGATTAGGTGTCATGAGTCTACACTCAACATGTTTGCCTGTGGCACATGAAGATGAAGACTTATATTTATTTACTTATTCAAAATCTTGTATTAGGCCTTTGGCCTTGAGTTGTAAAGACTATGTTTAACTCTGGAATGGATGTAATAAATGACCTTTGTATTTGTGTACTTCATCTTAAACTGTGGATGCTAGCAATGATCCAGGGACTAGCATTGCAATCACAGGGATCCTTTTCCTTTACAAAGGAGGGATCTTACAGATCTCCCATGCCACCCAGTAGTTTGAATTTAGATTTATCGATTTAGTTTCAAACCTAGTTCTGGTAGTAGATTCAAAAATCAATTCAGAATGATTCACTAAACCAAATTGCATGAAACCAGTTTTGTTAGAAAGGTAAATTCTTAATCCAAACCCGTTGGATTCAAACCATTTGAAATTAATCACCTATAGTAAAAATAACAAGGCAGATACGTTTCTGCATTCAAACATTTTTAAAAATTCAACCATAAATGATTTTGAGTTTATTCCAAATCTCAAAAATCACATTTGATAAGACCTTTCTGAATATATAAAAATATATAGGTTTACTTGCAGTAATAATGGACAAGAAATAAAAGAATGCCTTATAGGCGTTTCTAGTCATTTTAATTAACTAAAATAAAAAGGATAAACCTTATTAAATTGTGACACCACTTTAAATCACATTCCCAAGTATTAAAATATGTGGTGATGACATGTGTCAACATGATCCCATGTTTTAATTAGAGAATATTAAATCTTAAGTAGTTTTTCAATGAGTATAAATTACTTTTCTAAAATGAAATAAATAAAACTATTGCCCTAATTCTTGTGATGATTGTGATGATGTTAGATCATCTAGTGTAAACCCTTGTGTGCAAAATAGAAGTAGTTAAGTATTTTTTGGTGATTGTGTACGTCGTATTTATTTATAGACGCTAGTACCGACCAAGGATATGAAGAGGAAGGAGAGTACTATGAAGAGGAAGCAGAGGAGAACTTTAGCCACTTCACTACACAAGGAAATATTCACAATACAAGTTCACTTATCAAGCTATCTAATGCAAGCCATCCTAGCAAGCTAACGCTAGCAACTATGCAAGCTAGATAACTTATGCAATGCATTAGGCATGCTTTGATTAGACAATCTTGATTATCCTAAATCCCAGTTTTACTTGCAAGATTGATTTTTTTATTTCTTTATCAAAGATACTTAGTTATGTTTACTTAGTAACTTCTAAATTTTGGAAAGATATTAGAGGTAGCATAAAGAGCATAAAACTTGGCCTAAGTTAGTTAGAACTAGATGTCATCCTAAGGCATGAGATTGGACCTAGATAAGTCACACTTGATTATCACCCCTCATTAGTGTTTACCCCCAACTTTAGTGGATAGTGCTAAGCATAAAACTTGATCACCTTAGATGGGAATACTTGGTGAAAAGTATTATGAAAACCTTAGAATGATGAGTCATTCTAATGAAATGTTTTGACATGTGTTATTGAAAACCAGATGATTTTTGATGATGAAAATGTTGAGGCATGAGCCTTAGCCCTTTATAAAACTGATAGTTGTGTTCGGATGCGATATCATTCCAATGTTACCGTACAACCACAATACCAGAATTTGGGTAGGGCTTGACTGGAAATTTATATATCTTAGTATGGGTTCCCTTGCGGCCAAGGTTTGAGCTGAGCCTACTTCGTGATGATTGTCCACCTATGCAGTTCTCAAGATGACACATGGTCATGGTTGGGAGGCCAAACTCATAGGAGAGGTGCCTATACTAGGGTGTGTAATTGAAAGGTTAGGATTGATTATCCGCATACCGAGTATGGTGATTCAGGATTGTTCCTGACGGATGTATTGAATATTGTGGTGAAAGTGTACCACCTCTGCAGAGTGTCAAACTATTCGAATAGCCGTGTCCACGATTATGGACAGTTGGAGTGGCCATACTGTTCTGTTGTTAGATATTTTCAAAATGACTTGTGACATGAATCATGACTTCGACTTGACCACAACTGGGTTGTGAACATAAAAACTAAGTTACCACTTAGGTGTTATAAAACATTAAACTAGTTTTCTTTACTTCTGAACTCAGCTAGAGATAAACCTGGATTTTTTCAAAACAACCTAGAGCTTAGTATCCCTACTTAAACCACTTTACTTGTTAGTGATAGTTTACAAGTACTTAAAGAGTACTCATGGCTTTGTCCCTGGCTATTCCTGTGGCCAGACTATGAGGAGGACTATCAGGATGATGGAAAGCAGGAAGTCTAGGACAACTAGGATCATCTCCCATCGTCAGCATTGCCTGTGACCATGAAGATGGAGCCTCGCCCACGCTACCGTTATTATATTATTCCGCTGCGTTGATTGTGTTAAGACTGGATCATGAGATCCTTTATTTGTAAGACCTTTATTATGGTTTGTAATGGATTATGAACTATGGTACCAATCTGTTATGTCTCGCAAAAATGGTAATCCTGGGATTGCGATGTATGGCATAACAGGAATCTAGGATTAAAATACGGGTGTTGACAAGTTGGTATCAGAGCCATCCTGACCATAGGAGACCCTAGTTTAGAATGGATGCTTGAATCAAAAACTTAGTTTCAAAACAAAAGAAGTGAGTATTTATGAAAACCTATTCTCATTCTTATCACCTAGATTCTTTCATGAAAATTCATGTTCCTCAAAAATTCTTGCAAACTTACATAAAATTTGACACACTTGATCACTCTACTAACTTACTCATCCTACATTCTTATAGATGGATGTCAAGTATAGCAAGTTCTATCAGTTGGGCAGTGGAGGAGAGATCATCTTTGAGCGTGATTTGGACCAACTCTCGGAACTTCTAGAGCGCCCGCACCCCGAGTTCTTCGGATCCCAGCTCAACGATCAAGAAGGAGGAGAATTGCAATGGCTGATCGTTGCAAGTCTCAGAGGGAAGATTGAATCCCCCACCTCAGAGGGAATCCAGTTCACCTTAAGAGAGAACAACTGGCTAGATGGACTCGCCAGGGCCATGCATGAAGCTCTTGCCCATCTATGTGGGCAAAGTATCAATCAGATCAAGGGCACGCGCTTTGAGTATTACCCAAGGCGTGATGCTATGGGATAGCCGTTGGAGGTACCAAGTCACCCGGAGCCGAAGCATCAAGTGGACCATATCAGCTTCATGATGTATGACGGGCATAAGGAGTTGGACAATGCCCGCTCCTACGCCAACCACAACTATGCCATCACAGTCAAGAAGGACCAGCCCATCTCCATGCTTGTGAAGGATCGCCAGTCTCGTCGCCATCATCTTGACAAGAAGGATCGCATTATTGCCCGCCTTCATCACAAGGTGACAGACTTGGAGGAGACCATCCACGAGGGGGACATGCAGCTTGAGGAGAGGGAGAATGCAGGGGAAGATATCCATGTAGACCCCTACTCCTACCTCAGTGACGATGATGACTTCCTGGAGGATCAAGCCATGGACTTCTTCACCGATGATGATGACTCCGCCTTCATTGATGATGATGATGAATCCACTGATTCTGAGGAGTAGTAGCACTTGAGCACTAGCGTTAGTGAAGTTGTATCCGGTCCCCTTGTATCGCAGTTTCACAGAATGGTTCGTAAAACCACCTGTTTCCTTGTTGTGGTGTGTGTTTGTATTGTGTGCTATGAATGAATGAAAGGCAAGTTGCTAAGTTAGCAAAACCTGAGTCAAACTCAAAGTTTAAAAGCTTTTCAAAAACAAACCCATGAACCTTAGAAATTTCCCTCTTGTCTCATGATCTATCTCAATCTTCAGATGCCTCGCGGAGGAAGCAATTCATCCCCGGACCCAATGTTGCAAATCTTACCACGAAGTTGAAAGAGCCGAACGTCAACCTAACTTAGCTACCCTTCAACACATAGCTCATATGGCCAAAAACAATCAAGGCCATGGAAACCGTGACATCCATGGATCCAAGCTCAAGAACTTTCAGAATACCAATCCACCCATTTTTAGTAAATCTAAAGAGCCCTTAGATGTAGATGACTGGATGCAGACCATGGAGAACAACTTAGAAGCCGCAGGAGTGGAGGCCAATGAGAAAGTACTGTTTTCCACCCACTATCTAGCAGGAGATGCAAGATCTTGGTGGAATAGCATTCGCACCATGAATGGAGGACAGATGATGGCTTGGGATGAATTCAAACTCAAGTTCAGTCGAACCCATGTGCCACCAGGTTTGATTCTACGGATGAGAGATGAATTCAAGGAGCTTAAGCAGGGAAGAATGATTGTGGTAGAGTATCGTGACAGATTCCTATCTCTGTCTAGCTATGCCCCTGATGATATTAGCACTGAAGCCAAGAAGAAGGAGAGATTCCTGAACGGTCTGCCTGATGAGATGCAGACATAGTTAGTCAATATTCTGTTTGCTGACCTGGAAGCCCTAGTGGATTATGCAATCCAGATGGAAGGCAAGATTAACCAAGCCAATGTGAATTGCATGCGTCAAATGATGCATCAACTAGGAACCCACCATACCCCAAAGTATCGCCCCAACCCATCTGCGGGATTTGCCCCAAGAAACAATATACCCCCGATGAACCGTCCAACCTATCCCAACTGTGGAAGAGGAAACCCAAGGCCTGGAGTAAAATACAACAACAACCCTGACAACTCCAACAACTTCAATCGTGCACCGCCCAAAGTTAACCACCCCACCAACATCAATACTTCCCCAAGGACTGGAAGCAATGCTATGCCTGTTGCAGGAAAGGACAAGTCTCAGGTGACTTGTTATGAATGCGGAACCAAGGGTCACTACTCCAATGAGTGCCCCAAGAAGCTTGCAGCAGCCCCCAATGTGAATGCCCCAACTCAGCAGCAGCGTCGTGTTCAGCATGGAAGGAGATTTTTCCCAGGGAATTCACTCAACCACAATGGCCGTCTTTTTCTCATGAATGCTGAAGAAGCCCAAGAAGCGTCGGATGTCGTGCTGGGTATGTTTTCTGTTAACTCAGTACTTGCAAGAGTGTTGTTTGATTCTAGAGCATCACACTCTTTTGTTACAAAAGAATTTGCATGCACTAGTAAGATTCAACCAACAAAATTGAAGCATGTTATGATATTTCAAATACCTAGTTCAACCACCAAAGCTACACAAATTTGCAAGCCCGTACCTATCAGAATCCATGGCATAGATTTTTATGCTAATCTAATAGTACTCGGAACCAAAGGTTTGGAAGTAATACTAGGAATGGATTGGATGTCGACACATAAAGGATTAATCGACTGTGCCAAGAAAGCCATAACCATGACTAGTACAGCCGGAATATCAGTAGAGCATGTATCTGAAACCTTGCCCCATCAATTCAAGTGCAACAAGAGTCTAGCCCAACCAACCATTGACCAAGTCAGAGTAGTCTGTGAATACCCCGATGTATTCCCAGATGTTTTGTTCGGTATGCCCCTAGATCGGGATATCGAGTTTATCATTGAACTAATCCCTGGAACAGGACCCATAGCCAAGAGACCCTATAGTATGAACCCATCTGAATTAGTGGAGCTGAAGAAGCAACTGGATGCTATGCTGGAGACAGGACTAATTCAACCAAGTGCGTCGCCATGGAGATCACCTGTTTTGTTTGTGGACAAGAAAGATGGCGGTAACCGTTTGTGTACGGATTATCGGAAGCTGAATGACGTCACCATTAAGAACAAGTACCCACTACCGAAGATAGAAGATCTGTTTGACCAGTTGACTGGTGCCAAAGTGTTTTCTAAGATTGACCTTAGAACTGGTTATCATCAACACAAGATTCGCACAGAGGATATTCCAAAGACTACCTTTACCACCAGATATGGATTGTATGAGTGCACTGTCATGTCTTTTGGATTAACCAATGCCCCCGCTTATTTCATGATCCTCATGAATAAGATTTTTATGGACTTCCTGGATAAGTTTGTCGTTGTTTTCATAGACGACATTCTGATCTATTCAAAATCATAAGAAAAACATGAGCTACACCTGAGGACCATCCTTGGAACCCTTGGGGAGCATCAGTTGTATGCTACGATTTTCAGGAAGTAGGATTCCTCGGACATATCGTGTCGGCCGGAGGAATTGCTGTTGACCATCCCAAGGTTAAGGATGTTGAAGAATGGCAAGCCCCAGCCACTCAAACTCAAGTTCGTGAATTTCTCGGATTAGCGGGATATTACCGCAAGTTTGTAGAAGGATTTATGTGCATCGCAAGACCCATGACCCAATTGTTTAAGAAAGATAAGAAGTTTGAATCGACGGACAAATGTGAAGCAAGCTTTCAAGAACTCAATAAGAGATTGATCTCATCCCTAATCTTTATTATGCCGGATATCATGAAGCATTTCGATGTGTTTTGTGACGCATCCAAGATCGGTCTTGGATATGTGCTAATGCAAGAAGACAAAGTCATATCATATCTATCCCGGAAAATGAAGCAACAAGAGCAGAATTATCCTACCCATGACCTTGAACTAGCAGCTGTAGTTTTACCCTTGAAGACATGGTGGCAGTACCTCATGGGTAACCATTGTGAAATTTATTCGGACCACAAGAGCCTGAAGTATATTTTCACTCAGAAGGAGCTGAATATGAGGCAAAGAGATGGATATAGCTAATCAAGGACTATGATCTTAATATCCACTATCACCCTGGTAAAGCCAATGTGGTAGTAGATGCCCTTAGTAGATTGTCGTGTCACTTGAACTCCATGGTTCTGAAGGAGCAACCAAGTTTGCACAAGGAGTTGTAAGATTTCAGAATGGAGCTAGTAAGTGAAGGATTTTTTTCTAGCATAGAACTTCAACCCACTTTGATCATTCAGATCAAGGAGGCGCAGAAAGGAAATTCTAGTATCGACGGAATAAAACATCGTATCGGTACAGGAAAGGTACCCGGATTCACCGAAGATGAAGAAGGAGTTTTGCGGTACAAAGGACGTATCTGTGTCACTACAAGAGAACACCCTGTTAGGCAACATATATCTTGCAATGAAATGACTATATGTTGCAAATTTTATTTGTAGATATGCATATAACCGTTGTGAGTATCTGTTGCAACCTTTATTAGCTACAACACTATATATCCCACTAAACATAAATAATATATCGCATTAAATAGATTTGCAAAAAGAACATTGCATTATAAATACAAAATTACATCAATCAAAACTGACGAAAAGAATGGGCGTTAAACCTTATCAGTCTTCCCAGGAATTATTTGCCAAAAAAGTCTTCCCGGGAGTCCCAAAACATATTGGCCTGCCGCCTGACTCAAAATTTTGACCCCCAAGCGCGCGTATGAATAATACATCGATCTATAATTAGGCGCATGAAGGAGCGACGTTCTTATCTACTCACATCGGCCCATCTCCACATGACCCTGTGCGTGTCGCCATCGATGCCGCATCCTTCTTCCTCCCCACCATCCCAATATCCCATCACCGGTGTCCTCCATTACTTTAGATCGCAAATCGAGTCTTCTCGAAATCTCCTCCACCTAGAATACACACAGTATTGCGTAGCTGCCGTCTGAAACGCGTCGTCAATAACTTACCCTAGGTCGCTGATCATGCGTCTCTCCGATGAATTTGATCTTGGTAAAGTTGTCCACCACAGGAGCCATGTACCTGAATCGTGTGGATCCAGAAGCGCGAAGCGGGGGCATAAAAGGTCGCATCAACCCGGATCAACAAGGTCTGATTTCCGTCTCGGTAGATTATTCCCCATGCCAAGGCTGCTCCTTCTCTCTCTTAGATTTACGCATGTGAAAAGGGTCCATGTCCATGGGTGTTTGCCACCACGTGGATCGGCAGCTGGTAATCAATTGTATGGCATTACCTGCTAGATGAGGATCCGCAAGTTGCAATAATTGTCTACTTTTACTTCATGTATTCGATGTCACTAATAAGAACTTGGCAGTGTCGAGGGGTGCTCTCTGCTGGATCGATCTGCTGCTGGCCGTCTTGGAACAACGGTTTGCCGTCCCTGTCCTATTTTCTAATTCTGTATCTTTTGATCAGCCTAGTAGTAGGCTGCTTGTAGCTAGTCTGCTAGTATGATAAGCGGTCATTTACACATACTTTCTATATTGTGCATTGGTTTATGTGGTGCTGACCAATAGCTGGAATAGAGTAGTTGGTATTTCCTATACGGGTCAGTGGAAAACCTAATTTACTCCCATGTGTTTCGTGTATATGTGTGTGGTTATTGCTAGATGAATTGCTTGGAGATCTGGATTAAAAAATTGGATTTGTAGGTCCATAGTTGGGCAGAGCTGGCATCGCCATCGTTCATGGAAGTGAAAAGGATACAGAGACCGCTGAAGGTACACGCATATTTATATATAGACACCACATGACATACTAAATTTTTTCATCTATCTTGATTCAGTTTCATTATTGCTTTATACTGATTACACGTTGATGAAAAGTGAAATATTATATTATACCATCAGCTTATTTATCGTGGCACACTTGTTCTATGCATCTAATCATATGCTAGGTGGATAATAAACATGTTAGCTATAATTTATGGTGTTTATCAGCGAATACTTGTTTGTTGTGGTAATTCTTCCTAGTTCTGAAGAACTTTTTTACCCTTGTTACTCCCTCCATTCCGGATTATAGGGATAATGCGTACTTTGAAAAAATAGTTTGACCGTAAATTTGGTCAACAAAATATGAATCATATGTCACAAAAATTATACCATCGAAAGCGTGAATTAAATATGAATCTAATGGTATAATTTTTGTTAAATATAATTTGTATTTTTTGACCAAATTTATTGTCAAACTATTTTTTCGAAATACGTATTTGCCTTATAAACTGGAATGGAGGTAGTATTTTAATCAACACTTAAATCTGGTTACATGAAAGCTTGGGCAGTCAATAGTAATTAAACACATTATAAGAGTGCAGTTAAATATAGGCTGGATGTGAAACTTTTCATCATAAATCATCTACTCCTTCCGACCCTTATTAGTTGACTTAGATTAATCTAGATATGAATATATCTAGTCAAATTTTAAAGCTAGATATATCCATATCTAGACAAATTTGAGTCAACTAATATGGATCAGAGGGAGTACCTAGAATGCAATTAATAATGTACATGTAATTTTTTTTGGACATGTAGTTCTTCTTTCCTTGCGTTGGTCTTTTATATTCAAGATGTATGAATGGAAATAAGACATGGATGCTGCAAACGAACGATTCTCCACGTGAACTTTCAATAATTAAAATTTTATTCTTGAAGGTAATACCATTGGATAAGAGTATTGATCAGTTTGTCTCCATTCCTCGGTTCTCCATTTTTTTTGCAAGTACTAGTACAATTCACTTCCATCCTAATGCAACTTTGATACTAAAATATTTATTTTGTTTTTTGCAGGCCCATCAGATCAGCGAGGACTTGCTATATTTGGATATGAGCTTTGAACATGTCTGAAAGCATCATATTAGTAGAACTATATATAGAGTAGTTAGATGATCATATTTTGAATCAAGATTGTAATATGGATGCTTCTTGGATAAATTCCATGTATTCTGTATAGTGATTGAAATAATTTATATATTGGAGAGCTTGTTAATCCAATGCGTTTCTATATTATGTGATTTTTTTGTGTCGTGATACGTTTCTAAATGATATTTTATCATTGAGGAAAAAGAAAAAACCGCTTAAACAATGCAGTCCACAAAATAATATTTACTTTAGACAAAGATCATATATATTTTGAAATAAAAGGTTTGATCCTCTTATTTATCTACCAACATATATAACTATTGCTTGAATTATGTTGTTATTTTGCAACGCTTCATCTGTTGGTTACCCACGGAGATATATGTGTTGCATTATACTCTTGCAATGCCCAAAAACGCAACGCATCTCAATCCGTTGGTAAATATGCTAGCAACGTCTATATGGACATTGAGATACAGATCAATGCGTTGCTATAGGAGGGGTCCTCTTGTAGTGTGTGCCAGCAGATTCAGAATCACAAGCTATTTTGAAAGAAGCCCATGATACTCTTTATTCTATCCAGCCCGGAGGAATGAAGATGTATCAGGATTTGAAGGAACAATTTTGGTAGCATAAGATGAAGAGAGAAATCGGAAGCTACATAGCCAAGTGTGAAATTTGTCAGAGAGTCAAGGCGGTACATCAGAGACCCGCAGGACTATTGCAACCATTGCAGATTCCGGAATGGAAATGGGATTCAGTCGAAATGGATTTTATCACCGGTTTTCCTACATCGACAGATGATACTTCGGAAACGTATCTATAATTTTTGATGTTCCATGCTTGATTAGTATCCACTTTGCTATGTTTTGTCTACACTTTGAGGTATTTTTGTACACTTTCTGGAACTAACCTATTGACAAGATGCCACAATGCGAGTTGCCTATTTTCTTCTGTTTTTGGTTCCAGAAAAGACAGAAAATCAATATTTTCGGAATTGGACGGGACAAAAGCCAATCTTCCTATTTTTCCCGGAGCAACACGGAACCACAAAGCAGAGTTGGAGGAGGACACCAGGGTGGACCCCCCTAGGCGCGAGCCAGCCCTGGTGGCGCCCATAGGGGGTGTGGGACCCCTGGCCCTTCACCAACCATACCTCCTTCGCCTATAAGAAGCCTACGACCTGAAAACCCTAAATCATCCAGAAGAAAACCACGAAAAGGTCCGCAGCGCCGCCGCCACCAAAGAGAAGATTCAGGGGACAGAAAGTCTCTGTTCCGGCACCCTGCCGGGACGGGGAAGTGCCCCCGGAGCCATCTCCATCGATCTCCACCACCATCTCCATCCCCGTTGCTGATTCCCATGATAAGGAGGGAGTAGTTCTTCCTCAAGTCTAAGGGCTCTACCGGTAGCTATGTGTTCATCTCTCTCTATGCATGATCTTGTTGTAATCATGAGCTTTGTAATCAAGTAGATCTGCTCTGCTACTCAAGTGCTTCATTAGATCTCTGGCTCTCCCCATGTGTGTGAAAGTGATAGTGTGCACGCCATGGTGGCACTTAGGCTAGAGTCTACATAAATACTTATCGTGCTTTAATAGATCTATGCTTTTCCCCACGTGTGTGACAGTGACAGGGTGCGCGCCGTGTGTGGAACTTAAGCTAGATTACATATATATTCATGAGTTATATTTGGAGTTGGATGTATTTATGAAATTGTGGTGTTTGTTGGAGCCATCTAGCGCTCAAGGTGATAGTGTGGGGTTATCTAGATTGAGAAAGGCGAACTTTTAGGTGTGCTGTTATAGCCCTACCATGGATTAGAGTGTCCAACCCGAGAGTAGTTAAGAGTAGTATCATGAAGAGAAGATATTTTTATGAGAGAGTGTTCACTAGTGAAAGTATGATCCCTAGGCCTTGTTTCTAAACATTGAAACACTGTTTACAACTACATCTGTTACATTTTTGCTTGCTTCCTTCTTTATTCCAGTTTGCATTTATTCAGAAGCTCTTTTCTGGCACCGTTACCACTTGTATTTTACTATATCTTCGCCGAACTAGTGCACCTATACACCTGACAAGTGTATTAGGTGTGTTGGGGACACAAGAGACTTCTTGTATCTTGATTGCAGGGTTGCTTGAGAGGGATACCTTTGACCACTTTCTCCCAGAGTTCGATAAACCTTGGGTAATCCACTTAAGGGAAACTTGCTGCTGTTCTACGAACCTCTGCACTTGGAGGCCCAACAACTGTATACAATAATAGAAGTGCGTAGACATCAATAGACTGTCCAAAGTCGCTCATTTCTTAACAGTCAAGACCCCTTACCAGAGTTCGAAGCTAGCAGAATTGTACATTGCTAGAATAGTCAGTTTGCATGGAGTCCCCAAGAACATCGTGTCAGATTGAGGAACTCAGTTTATCTCGAGATTTTGGAAGAAAGTCCAAGAAGGATTAGGAACAAGACTGGATTTTAGCACAGCTTATCACCCTCAAACTGATGGACAAACGGAAAGAGTAAATCAAATACTCGAAGATATGTTGAGAGCTTGTGTGTTAGAATATGGATCTAAATGGGAAGACTGTCTGCCTTTCGCAGAATTTTCATACAGAAAAAGTTACCAAGCCAGTTTGCAAATGTCCCCATTTGAATTCTTATATGGAAGGAAGTGCCGTACCCCTTTGAATTGGTCGGAAGTAGGAGAGAGTCAAATTTTCGGACCCGACATCTTACGAGAAGCCGAAGAGAAATTTCACAAGATCCGTGAGCATCTCAAGACCGCCCAATCCAGACAGAAGAGTTATGCCGACAAGAGACGTCGAGACATAGCCTTCAATATCGGAGATTTTGTGTATCTCAAAGTGTCACCTTTGAAAGAAATGCAATATTTCCAGCTCAAAGAAAAGTTAGCCCCCAGATATATCGGACCCTTCAAGATTTTGAATCGCCGAGGAGAAGTATCGTATCAACTGGAACTTCCAGCGGAGATGTTAGCCGTGCATAATGTGTTTCATATCTTGTTACTTTGCAAATACCTAAAATTCCCGGAGAAGACCGAAGTTTTTAGGAATATTGATCACAAAACCATAGAGATCAACAATGAATTGACCTATCCCGAAGTACCCATTCGTATTTTGGAGGAATCTTTCAGAACCACCAGGACCCGGAGTATCAAGTTTCTCAAGATCTAGTGGAGTAACCACATTGAAGAACAAGCTATTTGGGAGCGAGAAGACTACATTAGGACGGAGTTTCCAGATCTCTTTAAATCCTAGTTTTCTTTTTCTCAAATCTCGGGACAAGATTTTGTTTAAGGAGGGAAGGTTTGTAACATCCCAAAAATATTAATCAAGGTTATCAATTCCAATCACCCAAATTTAGGGTTAACAAAAACTTTTGTGAATTAAAATCCATATGAATGCATGTGTGTATGTGATGAATGCGTAAATGCTTTTATGGACTTGTGTGATTGTTATGAATGGCAAGGATTGGTTTAAAGATGAAAACAACATCATCTAAATCGTTTCCAAGAAGAATCAAATCAAGAGAAATTCAAAAACAAACAAAATAAGCAAATGGTCATTTTTGCCAATCTTGTTCACTAGACCACTTTGAGTGTTTCTAGTCCAAGATTTCTAACAGAAACAAATCCAATTCTTTTCACCCCTTGCTAGACCAAGTGAAAGTGAACCCAAGCCCACCTTGCAAACCCACAGAAACATTTGGCAACCCTATTCAGATGATATTTAAAAATTGAATCTAGTTCATATGGTAAGATCACCATTTCTCAAAACCCAACCAAACCAGTGCACCTTGAAAAATCCAAGCAACCAGAGACTCCCTAATATGTGCCCAGTACACTCACCAAGTTTCATCCAAAAATTCAAATATGAAGTTCTTGCGGCCATTTCCTCAAACACCTTGTGAGCACAAATCAAATTAAACAACAAACACTATTGTGAGCAGTGTTTGTGCCAAACTTGTTCCCTCTCTAGCTCTCACCACACTCCCAGTAGGTCACTAACATTATCTAAGCAGTCGTAGCCCACTGTGTACTTGACCATGCCATCAATAGCCACCATGGCCGAGCACACTTGCCACCCCCACCATCGAAGTAGCAAGCTAGAAGCATAGCCAGCCTCGCCAACCTTGTCTACCATGTCGCTCGTGCCTCACTGCCCCATCTAGACCAGCCCTAGCTCGAAGATAGAGAAAGGAACCACCAGAAACGTCGTGCCCGCGCCACTATCGACCATGCCGACGCGCACCGCAGTGCACGCCCCGTTCCAACTCAACCCAACCGCGCCTCGCCTTCGCCGCCCGTCTACTTGATCACCACCGTCCCAGGAGACCACCAGACATGACCGTTCGCCACCGCACGACCAGGAGCGCCTGTGCGTCATCAAAAACGTCGTCGGTGCCGCTCAGAGCACCAGCGTGTTCCGACCGAACCACACCGACCCTTGCCGCGCCATCAAGCCATTGAGCACCACCAGGAGACCGCGCATTGTCCCCTAGCCTCAGCCATGCTCGTAGCTCACTGTAACACCGACCCCGATGAGCACCGCCCATGCCGCTTGGCCTCTCTCGCTTGCATATAAAAGGAGGCCTCCCCCGCTCATTTTCTTCACACCAGTTCACTCCCCACCTCTCACTGATCCTTCCCACCTCTTCCTAGAGCAAGGCGATCCCTCCCTCGCCGGAATTTCGCCGGAGCCTGCTGCTGCTGGAGGAGAAGGGCACCGTCGATTGGAGTCACCCCAGGAGGAGCCGCCAGTAACAGGAGAACCGCCATCGTCGACTTCGTCATTCGCCCCCATCGCCGACCATCGCCTGAGCCACGGTGAGCCGTCCCAGACCCCCACTGGCCATGCTAGGGTTCGAGCCCATCGTGTTCTGTTTCCAAGAGGACGACGGCCGTGAGCCGTTGATCCTTAGTCAAATCCTACGGTCGTAATCACCCCGTACCCCTTTGCCAACCCCCGTCTCACTGACGCGTGGGGACACCACTTAACCAGCCCGCGCACGCACTGTGCGCAGTGGGCCAGCCCAGTTAGATCACCCATGCAACCTAGTAGTTTGAATTTAGATTTATCTATTTAGTTTCAGATCTAGTTATGACAGTAGATTCAAAAATCAATTCAATTCACTAAACAAAATTGCATGAAAGCAATTTTGTTAGAAAGGTATGGAAATTCTTAATCCAAGCCCGTTGGATTCAGACCATTTGAAATTATAGATCACATATAGTAAAAATAACAAGGCAGAGAATTTTCTGCATTCAAACATTTTTCAAAATTCAACCATAAATGCTTTTGAGTTAATTCCAACTCTCAAAAATCACATTTGATAAGACCTTTCTGAATATATAAAAATATCTAGGTTTACTTGCAATAATAATGGACAAGTAATAAAAGAATGCCTCATAGGAATTTCTAGTCATTTTAATTAACTAAAATAAAGAGTTTAAACCTTATTAAATTGTGACACCACTTTAAATCACATTCCCAAGTATTAAAATATGTGGTGATGACATGTGTTAACATGATCCCATGTTTTAATTGGAGAATATTAAATCTTAAGTAGTTTTTCAATGAGTAGAAATTACTTTTCTAAAATGAAATAAATAAAACTATTTCCCTAATTCTTGTGATGATTGTGATGATGCTAGATCATCTAGTGTAAACCCTTGTGTCCCAAATAGAAGTAGTTAAGTATTGTTTGGTGATTGTGTACTTCGTATTTATTTATAGACGCTAGTATCAACCAAGGATACGAAGAGGAAGGAGACTACTATGAAGAGGAAGCAGAGGAGAACTTCAACCACTGTACTACACAAGGCAAGCTTCACAATACAAGTTAACTTAGCAAGCTATCTATTGCAAGCCATCCTAGCAAGCTAACACTTGCAACTGTGCAAGCTAGATAGCTTATGCAATGCATTAGGCATGCTTTGATTAGACAATCTTGATTATCCTAAATCCTAGTTTTACTTGCAAGCTTGATTATTTTATTTATTTATCAAAGCTCCTTAGTTATGTTTACTTAGTGACTTCTAAATTTTGGAAAGATATTAGAGGTAACATAAAGAGCATAAAACTTGGCCTAAGTTAGTTAGAACTAGATATCATCCTGAGGCATGGGATTGGACCTAGATAAGTCACATTTGATTATCACCCCTCATTAATGTTTACCCCAAACTTTAGTGGCTAGTGCTAAGCATAAAAATTGATCACTTTAGATGGAAATACTTGGTAAAAATGATTATGAAAACCTTAGAATGATGAGTCATTCTAATGAAATGTGTTGACATGTGTTATTGAACACCAGATGATTTTTGATGATGAAAATGTTGAGGCATGAGCCTTAGCCCTTTATAAAACCGATGGTTTTGTTCGAATGCGATACCATTCCAATGTTACCGTACAACCACA
Organism: Avena sativa; assembly: GCA_916181665.1. Classification (NCBI taxonomy): domain Eukaryota; kingdom Viridiplantae; phylum Streptophyta; class Magnoliopsida; order Poales; family Poaceae; genus Avena; species Avena sativa. The sequence continues at coordinate 174,275,855 of OV702284.1, read as the reverse complement.
ATAACCGAATTTAGGTAGGGCTTGACTGGAAATTTGTATATCTTAGTATGGGTTCCCTTGCGACCGAGGTTTGAGCTGATGCTACCTCGTGGTGATTGTCCACCTGTGCAGTTCCCAAGATGACAGATGGTCATGGTTAGGAGGCCAAACTCATAGGAGAGGTGCCTATACTAGGGTGTGTAATTGAAAGGTTATGATTGATTATCTACATACTGAGTATGGTGATTCAGGATTGTTCCTGATGGATGTATCGAATATTCTAGTGAAAGTGTACCACCTCTGTAGGTGTCAAACTATTCGAATAGCCGCGTCCGCGGTTATGGACAGTTGGAGTGGCCATATTGGTCCGTCGTCAGATGTTTTCAAAATGACTTGTGACATGAATCATGACTTTGACTTGACCACAAAAGGGTTGTGAACATGAAAACTAATTTCCCACTTAGGTGTTATAAAACATTAAACTAGTTTTCTTTACTTCTGAACTCGGCTAGAGATAAACCTGGCTTTTTGCAAAACAACCTAGAGCTTAGTGTCCCTACTTAAACCACTTTACTTGTTAGTGATAGTTTGCGAGTACTCATGGCTTTGTCCCTGGCTATTCCCGTGGCCAGACTATGAGGAGGACTATCAGGATGATGGACAGTAGGAAGTCTACGACAACTAGGATCATCTCCCATCGTTAGCATTGCCTGTGACCATGAAGATGGAGTCTCGCCCACACTACCATTATTATATTATTCCGCTGTGTGATTGTATTAAGACTGGATCATGAGATACTTTATTTGTAAGACCTTTATTATGGTTTGTGATGGATGATGAATTATGGTACCAATCTGTTATGTCTCGCAAAAATGGTAATCCTGGGATTGTGATGTATGGCATAACAGGCATCTGGGATTAAAAATCCGGGTGTTGACATCTCCAATGCCCTCCAAAAACACCTATTCATCAAGTTTGAGCTTGTTGGTGCCCAACTAAGTTGGGTCCTAAGAGGTTAGTCACAATAGGCTTGGCAACCCAAATGGTTATTTTCTTGACACCACTTTGAGTTCCAACAAACTTGGCAAACACATTGCCATCCTTATCCTTCCCAAGATAATAATCATAATTAATAATGATAGGATTAGATAAGGTACTGTTTGAACATGAAGAGGCAAAGTGCCCCTTCACACGACATATGTAGCAACAAGTGCTCCCCTTTCTCTTCTTCATTGATTTATTGGCTTGGGGAGCATTATCTTGATTCTTCTTCGGAAGTGGCCTAACTTCAACTTGGGCTTGACCTTGTACTTGTGGTCGCTTCCATTGTTTCTTCTCACTCAAGTGCTTTTTCTTCAATGGACAAGATCTTACATGATGTCCTTCAACCTTGCACTTGAAGCAAATAATCTTGGCCGAATTATTGACTTGGTTTTGGCCCTTCTTCTTGTTTCTCTTGGACTTGTTCTTGTTATTGGGGTTGAATCCAATTCCACATTTATTAATAGGGGATTTTTGCACACTCAAAATATTATTGAGTGTGGATTTCCCTTCATGAGTCTTTTCCATGTCATTCCTCAAGGAAGTGACTTGGGCCTTGAGCTCTTTGATTTACTCTACATGGTTAGTAGAAATAAAAGTACTAGAGGAAGTATAAGCTTCATTGTTAGAGCAACAAGGCAAATCAAGTAATCCAACACAAGGTGAAAGGATACGGATGTCGCCTAGAGGGGGGGTGAATAGGCGATTAAAACTTTTCCTAGAGTGGCTCAACAAAGGCAGAATAAAACTAGAATTTACTTTGTCAAGCACAACCTAGAACAACTAGGGTTCACCTATGTGCACCAACAACTTATTCTAAACAATACAAGCAACAATGTGATAGCAAGATATAGATTACTTCAAGCACGAAGACTATCATAATGTAAAGTGCATAAGTAAAGAGCTCGGGTATCGAGATACCCGAGGCACGCGGGGACAACGATATTTTACCGAGTTCCTCCCAACATGGAGTACATCTCGTTTGGAGAGGGGGTGGTATCAAACCACCGACGCCACAAAAGGCCTCCCTTATTCTCTGGTGAATCTCACCCCAAAGGGATCGATCCATGCTTCCACTATCGGTGCACTTGTCGGTGGCAACCAGAACCTCTCACAATATTGGGGCACTTATCCACAACTTAATTGGAGGCTCCCAACAAACGCCACCAAGGCCACAACGCCACCAAGGCCACAAAACCGTCTAGGGTTCCAAGAACCCAAGAGGGACAAACTCCAATGAGTAGCTCAAACCAAATCCTCCGAGGAGAACACAAACCGATGCACCGAATGCAAATGGCAAGAACACCACAAAGATGCTCCAATACCTCACTCTCAAGTTCCAACAAAGATACTAAAGCTATTGGGGGAACAAGAGAGGAGGAATCAAAGAGGGACACAAAATCCCCCAAAATCTAGATCCCCAAAGATACACTCACAAAGATATGAACCGGTTAGGTCAAAACGTGGATCTAAATCTCCTCTATCTTCCACTAAAATATGGGAAAGAATCATTGGAGGGGAAGAGATTAGTCAAGCTTCAAAATCTAGAGCAAGTGTGGACAAAGCTTAGCCTAATAGAAGAGGAAGAAGCTAGCTAAACTGAAAATGGGCAAATACTTAAATAGAGGCCCCAGAAAATCTGTCCGTTGGACTGTTTTTCCTGAACGGACCGGTAGTACCAGACTGGACCGGTACTACCGCACGCGCCAGCGAATGCCAAAGTAAAAACGAATCAGCAGCGCAGCAGGCGAGCTGGGCCACAGCGAGCGGAGCTAGCGACGGCGCATGCGGGAATGAGTGGGGCCGGGCAAGGACGCGAGCAGCTTGCGCGTGCGAGAGCGGCAGCAGCAGCAGCGGGGCCCGCGCGGGGCCAGCAGAGCAAGCAGCAGCAGGCGTGCGTTCCAGCACGGGCCGCAGCAGCAGCAGGCGCAAGGCAACAACTAGTATGCGCGCGCGGGGGAGCTCAGCTGGCAAGGCGGTGCAGCGACACGGGGTCAATGCGGGTGTGCGCGCATCGAGGCAGGAGTCGCACGAGCGCAGCGAGCGGGCGGGACTGGCAAGCGAAGTGGGGGCGGCCTGTCAAGCAAGATGGGCCTGGGGCGGCCCGGTACTACCGGCCGCCCGGTGCGATAGAGCCGCATGGGCCGGTAGTACCGGCCAGGACTACCGGCAGGCCAGCAGATTGGTGCCGCGCGCCAGGCGCGTCCGGTACTAGGCCCGGTAGTACCGGACGGCCCAGAAAACATTCTTTTCTTTTTCTTTTTTCAAACCGAATAAAAGCAAATATTCAAACGACAATAACTTTTGATTGGTAGCTCCGATTGACCCGATTCCAATTGCGTTGGAAAGAGACCGGCAATAGCTACCCTTTATTGGTTATCACCAAGTGAGAAAATATCAAGTATTATAATGTGAGATACGTCACTTGGTGAGACACCGGAAAATCGCCGAGATCAAAATCGCAACAAGATATAAATGAAAGATCTGATTTTGATGACCAAGAGCTTGTTATAGAGATTACCACAAGCTCTAAATCCTCACATAGATAAGACCAAATAACAACCAAATATGATGATGCAAGTATGCAAAGGTTTGAGCTCTCTCCGAACGATATGATCGAGTTATTCATTCGAGAGCCCCTCTTGATAGTACGGCTATCGATCCTAAACCCGGTCTCCCACTAACAACATGAGACCGTCAAATGGAAAAACCTATCAAGATTATACCTTTGCCATGAGTATTCCACTTGAGCTCTATGTAGACGAACTTGAACTTCTCAAGATGGAACGCCTTTCTTGATTTCTCATCATCGATGCATGATCACCGAGGATGGCAAGCATCAAACATGAGATCCTCTATAGATGGCGCATTTTGATCTTGCACAACACATCTTCTTCTCATATCATTGACCTTGAAGCCAACACATGCTCCAAGCAATGCCAATGGACAAATCCTACAAGTATAACTTAATACACACATTAGTCCATAACTATTGTCATTAATTACCAAAACTACACATGGGGGCCCACATGTTCTTTCAATCTCCTCCATTTTGGTAATTGGTGATAATCCCTTTAAGAGGGTTTATATAAGGAATCTTAATGAAAAAAATGGTAACACCAATATCAAATACTACATAAGTATGTTATATTGGTACCACCACCATATATAGAGCAAAGTCCCCCATAATCTATGCATGTGTGATGAACTTGAATTTCATTGCATATATTGCCAATCATTATAATTGGTGGAGTTTCCCCTATATATACCACATGCTAAGCAACAACAAAGATGCAATAGCATGAAATGCAAATGCTTAGAAACAAACTCAAAGCATAAACTATTTCCCTTAAACCCTCTAAGACTTCTCCCCCATTGGCATCGATTGCCGAAATGGGTGACAAGTTCTAAAAGGCAAATATAATAATAATTGCTCCAAAGATGTGCCTTCACACATATCCAATGATGAATACTTGGGAGAGAGTAGAACTATATCGAGGACCCGAAGATTGCCAAAATAAAGTCAAATGACGCAAGCAATTACAAGGTCCAATAAACCAATTGAAAACAACAAATGAGTTCAAATGGAAACAACAAGATGTTATGATATGAGCAAAAGAGTGCTTTAAATAACAAATATAGAAGCTCCCCAATATTTGTGCACAATTCAAAATAAATGCATTAGAATGCATATTTCACAAATATGGAGTCCTTGCTCCCCCATAAGCATTTAAAACACAACAAATGAAAGATCAAATAGGTACTTAAATAAAATAGAGAAGCTCCCCAAGATTTGTGTACACTTTAGAATCGTTGTATTTCAATACAACAATGCACAAATACGGAATCCTCACTCCTCCATAAACATTTAAGGAACAATAAATGAGAAAGAAGACAAATGGAGCATTATTAAATGAATTAGATGAGCTCCCCAAAGATAATGCACCAATTATGATAATTGCATTTGGGAACAAGGTGCATAACAACGGAATCCTCACTCATCCAAGTTCATTTAACAATACAAGGCATGAGAGAACAAATATAAGTGCCCAAAGATGTAAACAAGTGGAACACGCACTCATAGGCAATTAAATTTGGGATCCACCGAAGAATCAAAAGGAATAAATTGTGGTATCCAAGGAATAAAATCTCAACTAAAATTATCTTCTCATATGTGTATATGTTTCTAAGTGGATAACATCACAAAGACATGTGCCCATAAAGAAACAAGCACATACAAAGAAGATATACAATAAATCACATAAAGTGCAAAAATGAAGTCATAACATATATCAATAAGATTTTTGCTTCAAAGCATGGCCAAAGGCACAATTTTATCTTATTATACATTAATGAACTTCAAACACCAACACACTTCATATATTACAACTATCACCAAGGGAAAAGGAGAAGGTTGGCATATATGGAGAAAGGCAACAACTGTCACAAGAGAAAATAGACTAGAAAAATCTCACTATTGCACATGAGAGAAGTTGAGGAAATGATAGGCAATAAAATTGCTATATTGACATATTTGGGATTGGAGGATCATATGCATGATTTTGTATAGTCCCAAATATATGCACTCATCTCAACTTATACACATATACAATAGAGAGTCCTATTAATACCATGGCTAGAGATACAACAATATATACAATAACCAAAAATTCATGCCAAGATGCAACCTACAAAAGGTTGGAAGCAATATCACTACAAGGAATGTGGTAATTTTTGACCCTCCATATTGGTCACTAGATGGTCATTGTTCTTCATTTGTGACCTTCTTGTGACCAAAAATAGATGGTCGAAAGCTGAGAGTCACTGACGGACAATAAAGACCTTTTCTATGCATTGGTCATAGACTAATATGACCAATAAAGATGGTCATAGTTTGTATGACCAACTATATTGGTCATAGACTGTCTGCCCTGTCCACGCAGGATCCTACATGTCCAATCCTACGTGGCAAATATGTGACCAATTTTAAAGGTCGTTGATCAAATTCAGCCCGACACATTTAGGTCCTTTACATGGGCTAAGCCCAACAATTGAGCCATTTTATGTTTCTTTTTTATCAATTCAGGTCTATTAAATAGGTCAAGCCCAACATTGTTTGCCTATTTTTTACTTGGGCTTGGTAATTTTAAAGTCCATTTATTATGTACTTTTAGCCTTATTATTTTAGAGCAGGTCCCACTATTTGGATGGGTCCCATTTGTCACATTCATCGCAATAATTGGGCCCACAAGAGCCAAATAGGATACCAAATATAACCAAGTAAGGCTCAAACACAAGAAACACACATACATGGTGTGCCACCTAATCATACACAAATATGCTTGATACCTCAAGATAATTAAGTGGAAATCACAACATGTACAAAAGCATGAAAGATACAAAACCAACACATGCACAAGGGGGCAAGTAACTTTCAATGTAAAGGCTCTAGCAAATGGTACCGCAAGGAGGAATATTGGATATATAATAGAATCATTATATTCCAAATGGCTTGGCTTGACAATAATAATTGATGAAGATCCCTCAATTCTTCATAATGTAGCCAAGAATCCAATGCTTTCCAAAAACACCTATTGATCAAGTTTTGGATTGTTGGTACCCAACCAAGTTGGGTCCTAAGAGGTTAGTCACAATAGGCTTGGCCACCCAAATGGTTCTTTTCTTGACACCACATTGAGCATGAACAAACTTGGCAAACATATTGCCAACCTCATCCTTATAAAGTGAATAAGCATCATCAATCAAGAAAGGATTGGATGAGGAGATACCAATAGTGCATGAGGAAGAAATGTGCCCCTTCTCACGACATATGTAGCAAGTTCTTCTCTTTCCATCTTTCTTCTTAGGTGAAGCCACAACTCGAGGAAGAGCTCGAGTAGTCCTCTTAGGAAGAGGCCCGTCAATGACTTGAGGTGGAGCTTGAGGCCGCTTCACTTGTTGCTTCACACTAAGAGACTTTTTCTTCAATGGGCAAGATATAACATGGTGTCCTTCTTCCTTGCACTTGAAGCAAACAATGTTGGCCGGATTCTTGACTTGATCTTGGCCATTCTTCTTGTTGTCCGTGTGCTTCAACTTGATAGTGGACTTGTTCATGACATTGGAGTTGAATCCAAGCCCACTCTTGTCATTGGGGGATTTTTGCACACTCAAGATTTTGTTGAGTGCGACCTTCCCTTGATGACCCTTTTTCAAGTCATTCTTCAAAGAAGTGACTTGAGACTTGAGCTCTTTGATTTCCTCTACATGGTTAGTTTCAACAAAAGTACTAGAGGAAGTAGATGCTACATTGTTAGAGCAACAAGGCATGGAATGTAATTCATCACGAGATATAGCATGGTTATGAGAGGATGAATTACAAGTACTAGCACATGGCAATATAACATTTGGAGTAGATATAGTGCTAATGTCCACATGAGGCCCACTAGTTATTGCCTTTGACACGATGGACTCATGAGCTAACTTTAGCCTACCATGGGAGACTAGAAGATCCTCATGCGAGCTTGAGAGCTTAACATGACTTTCTTCTAATTTCCCATAGTTGCTAGTTAGCAAAGCAAGTTGAGCCCTTATCTCAACATTCTCCTTCAAAATAGATGCTTCACAAGAAATAGAGTTAGTAGCACAAGCATCATCATTATTAGCAAGAGGTGAGGGCAACTTGGCAAGATCTTTTGAATATGAAGCTTTAAGTTGCTCATGTGAATCGGTGAGTTTGATGAGCTCCCTCTTAACGACCCGAGAGCCATTTTCGAGGTGCTTAAAATCCTCAACAAGTTTAGCATAAGCAACTTCAAGTTCATCATTTTTAATCTTGAAGGAGTTAGCCACCGCAAGTTCTCTTTCATGGTATTCCTTTACTCTAGATAATTCTAGAGTAAAAGTGTCCTCCAGAGATTCTTTGGTGGTTTGTTCTTCTTCAAGGGAGTCCTTTAGTTGTGCAACTTCATTAGCATACTCACGCTCAAGCGCAAACTTTTCATCAGTTAAGTTTTCTTGCTCCTCAATAAGATCATTTCCTTCTATAGCACAATTCAAGATTTCAAGAAAGTTAGAGGAAGCAATTTTATTTTTGAAGAGAGCGCTATAGACAACCTCTCCCATTTTCTTAATAGAGGTAATATCATACTTACCTCGATAATCATCATTATCATTCTCAACCTCATCATCATCATGAGATACAATGGGATTCAAAGAGGTTACCTTTGTTCCCTTAGCCGTAAGGCATATGTGAGAATCGGAGGAAGGTGATGATGAGATTGCACTTTTAGCTCTCTTCAAGACCTTTTCTTGGCCCATAGAATCTTCATTTTCCTCTACATGGTTAGTAACACAAGCACTAGAGGAAATAGAGGCATTTTTATCATGGCAACAAGACAACATGAGCATATCATCATGAGATTTATTCAACTCATTTATACATGATATGCAAGGACTATCAACACAAGCAAGTAAGGAGTCAGTATTGCTAGAAGTGTTAAAGTCCAAAGATAGATCATTGCAACTAGATAGAGATGAGGGATTACAAATAGTAAGCACACTATCGAAATTGGAATTTCTATCACCACTCACCATATCATTACCTTGTGAAAAGTCACATGTTGGTGAAGTGGTAGAGGATGAGAACTCATCTCAACCGGAAGTGGAAGAAACACAATCATCCTCAATAATGTTGGACACAATGATGGGGATATGCCTATCGGGGTATACCCAGCAGGACGTTTCCTACTGGCCCAAGCCGTCAGCGAGTGGGCCTGCAGGACAGCGACTGGAGAAAGACTTGGCGTGGACTCAGGTGACTGGAAGCTGAAGGCCCAGAAGCGTAGCTAGGCCTAGTCGGACTAGGTCATAGAATCTCTGAATCCTTAACTAATTCGGTTGTGATCTGTAAACCCTAGTGAGGTGAGTCTATATAAACCTCCCTAGGGGACGCATAGAGGATACGTTCCATGATACACCCAAGCGAATCGCCGCCTAGCCGTCGAGCTCGCCCCATTGTACTCTCACCATAATACAATCTAGCAGGAGTAGGTCTGAACCCTCTGGGGGGCCGAACCTGGGTAAACCCTTGTGTCTCAGCCCTCATCTCGCTCCGCAGATGGCTGGCCGCCCTTGCCCCATGTTCTACTACTCGCTGCCGATTGCAGCATCTGCCGTGGTCATTACCATGATAGTGACGCCCACCGTGGGGCCTGGCCGGTCAGGCTGGTGTTCTGCGGCGAGATCCAATCTGCCCATCAACGAGTCGATCGCCACCGGCCGCATGATCGCGATCGGCGAGATGCTCCAGATCTTGCCGAGCAGCTACGTCCCGGCGGCGCGACCCGTCACACATAGCGTGATCCTGCCGGTCGGCATGATTAGCCTCTTCATTGGCCTCACCGACGTCATCGTCTCGGAGGACTCGTCGCATCCGCGAGTCGCCGCCACGCGACCGGCTCTCTGAGAGCCAGGTCCGCACGATTCACTGACTTGCCTCCGAGTACGACTCGGCCCACAGCAACGTGGCCGAAACCTCCGCGGCCGCGGACAACGCCGATTTGGCGACCCCGGCGTCACTCGCCGGATCCATTGTTGCCGTGTCACCCGCGGGCTCCATCACCCAGGTCTCCAATGTCAAAGACTTCGAGGATCCCTCTATCCTTGGGATCTTCCACTTCAACTCCGGGTCGGAGAACTCCGCCGACCTCCGCGACGGAACCGGTCGCCACGCCGCGACCTACATGGCGACTGGCGCCGACCCGCCGGAAGACCCATTCTCCACGCCGATCCCACCAAATGCGATGGCAACGGAGGTCGAGGAACTCCGCCTGAAGCTGGCGGAGGCAGTCCGCAAGGAACAAGCCGAGCGCGAAAAATTTCGCCTCGAGCAGGTGACAACGCAGGAGCTGTCGCGCTACCACCAACTCCGAATCAGCTCGCGCCTGAACCATACCGTCTAGGGGCGCGCCCCGAATTTCGACGACGAGAATGACCCGGCTCACGCGGCCGAGCGCGCGATCTGCGAGAACGCGCCGCCAGGAGAAAGCACTCGGCCCCACCAGGGGCAACGGCCAATGGTGCCCCACCACCACCCAACCGCGCACCCCTAGGGACCAGCAAGGATCGTGGTCTCCTCACGAGAGCGAGACGCAAACGGCCTCCCGCTGTTCTCCACCCCAATGGACAACCTCGTCGCGGGCCGAGAAGCAGTCGACAACATTGAAGCCACTGGGGAAGGCGCTCTACAGATCCAGTATGCCAGGGCTCTGCTCGCCAAAGCAGTCGAGCAACAAAACGCAAGCGTCGACTCACAGGGTCGAATGTACTCGCGTTCATCAGGCAGTAGAGCGGCCTTGAGCGGCCGCCCCATGGCGGCGAACACTCTCAACTGCCCGCCACCCGAACCCCTACAGATCCAAAACCGACCCACGAATGTTGCACTCTCCACCAACGACCCTCGGCCGGCGAACAACTTCGTCGCCGCCAACGGACAGCCCGTCAACGCCCGCACCCACATCATCAACAACCAGAGCTGGCGCGCACGCCAGCCTGACGACCTGCGACACACCCTCACCAACCGCCGCGACGGTGAACCAAGGGGATCGCTGAGCCGAATCGGGCCCTAGTGCTTCGGACCAATGATCCGAGGCGAAAGATACCCGGCGAACTTCAAAGCGCCGAAGGAAATAGAGAAGTACGACCCCTTGTACGATCCCTCTGTGTGGCTGGATACCTACCTCATGGCGATGGGGATCGCCGGCCACACCGACCTACTAGCCGCCCGCTACCACCCCCTGATGAAGGAGGGGGCGTGCAGGCAGTGGATTAACACCCTCCCTGCGGATAGCATCGACTCCTGGGAGGAGATGCGTGATGCCTTCGTCAGGCACTTCGAGGGTTCATACACCCGCGCCACCACCATCGAGGACCTGGAATGGTGTGTCCAGGGACCCCGCGAGTCGACCCGCAGCTGGGTCCAACGGTGGCAAGATCTGTGGTACAACGCGGTCAGAATCCACCCGGACACCGCGATCCACTGCTTCAAGACCTCGTGCCGCTATGAGCCCCTGGTTGCCAAGCTCAAACGAGTGTAATGCACACTCGACAACATACCGGACCTCCTGGAGATAGCAAAAAGGTATGCGGAAGAGGACCCAAACCAGAAAACCGACGACGAGTCGGGAGGACATCGCCGCACGAGCGGCCACGACAACGGTAGGCGGCCCGAGAGCTATGATACAGCAGCACTCGCGTCACGGGCAAACGCCGCGGTGACGCGCGAGTCAACGTCGTCTCCAACGCCGGGTACACGCAGCACGAGCGCAAGAGCTTTCGCCGTGACGGAGGACAGCGCCGCAATGGTGGCAACTACAAGGAAAAGACGAGGTTCGATCCGACGGCCCTGTGTATTTCATAGAAGGGAAGGAAAGCCCGCCACGCACACGACCGCCGAATGCCAATCTCTCAAGGAGATCAAGAAGGCACGATGCGCGCGGGAAGACCCCGACAACAACCAGCCAAATGGCGGAAAGTTCGGCAGCGTCGCCGGCTCGCTCTACACCTTCACCGGCTTCAACACAAAGCGTGAGAAGAAGGTCATCACCCGCGCCGTCACCGTCAACGCGGTGTCCCAGATAGACATCCCACAGTTCCTCAACTGGTCCGAGCAACCAATCACCTAGAGCCGCGAGGACCACTCGCCACGGATTGAGTATCCGGGCCGAGTCGCCCTGGTGGTCAAGCTAAAGGTGGGGGACTACTGGCTCCCCAAAACGCTGATGGACGACGGCAGCTCCATCAACATCCTATACCTGGACAGCTTCAGGCGACTGCGGCTCCCGAAGTCGATGATCGAGACGACCTACACCACTTTCCACGGCATCATCCCCGGTCGGAAGGCGTACCCGATCGGCAAGGTGACGCTTCCAGTCACCTTCGGCACACCAGAAAACTTCCGCACCGAGCGGATCGTCTTCGAGCTGGTGCCTTTCGACAGCCCCTACCACTGTGTCCTGGGGCGTCAGGCGTTCACCAAGTTCATGGCAGCACCCCACTACGCGTACAACGCGATGAAGCTACCCGGGCCGTGCGGCATCATCACCATCCACGGCGACCCCGACATGGCCGCAGAGTGCGAGGCCAAAGGGGCCGAACTCGCTGACTCCGTCATAGCGGCAGAGGCCAACCACGCCGAGGAGCTCGCCAAGTACACGAGCGGGGTCAACAGCGATGACCCCACCATAATCAAGAAGCCCAACTCAGAGGGCGGCAACTCCACCGCCTTCGAGGCAACGACACACACCCGCACCGTCGAGTTGGTCCCAGGCGACTCCAGCCAGACGGTGACGATCGGGACGGGCATGAGCCCAGCATAGGAAGGTGAGCTCATCGAGTTCCTCCGTGAGAACAGGGACATCTTCGCATGGAAGCCATCCGACATGCCTGTTGTCCCGAGGGAACTCGATGAGCACAAACTCAACGCCGACCCCAAAGTGCGACCTGTCAAGCAGTCATTGCGGCCCTTCAATGAAAAGCACCGTCGAGCCATCGCCGAGGAGGTGCAGCGTCTACTCGCTACAGGCTTCATCCGGCCAATCAAGTACTTCAAGTGGCTGGCAAACCCAGTCCTGGTCGAGAATAAAAATGGGACCCAGAGAATGTGTATCGACTACACAAAGTTAAACAGCGCCTGCTCGAAGGAGCAATTCGTCCTCCCGCGGATCGACCAAATCATCGATTCCACCACGGGATCGGAGGCGCTATGCTTCCTCGGCGCCTACTCTGGGTACAACCAGATCAAAATGGCTGTCGAGGACGAATAGAAGACGGCGTTCATCACGCCATTCGGAGCCTTCTGCTACACCGCCATGACCTTCGGCCTCAAAAACGCCGGGGCGACTTACCAGAGGTGCATGCAGGAGTGCCTTGCGAGCCAGATTGGCCGCAATATCCACCTCTACATCGACGACGTGGTTGTGAATTCCGCTCGCCAGGGTGATCTACTCGCCGACCTGGATGAAAAGTTCGCCAATCTGCGGAAGTACAAGATAAAGCTAAACCCAGGAAAGTGCACCTTCGGTGTGCCAACTGGATAGCTACTGGGATATGTCATCTCCAAGCACGTGATCGAGGCAAACCCCGCCAAGATCAATACGATCGCTCGACTCCGCAGACCCGAGTGCCTGTGCGACGTCTAGAAGCTGGCCGGGCGAGTCGCGGGTCTCAGTCGCTTCATCCCCCAGCTAGGCGAAAAGGCGATGCCCCTTTACCGCCTAATGCGCAAGAACCCCACCTTCTAGTGGGACAAGGAGGCAGACGACGCGCTCCATGCCCTCAAGGAGGTGCTCCTCGCAGCACCGCTACTCGCCGCCCCCGCCGACAAGGAACCCATGTTGGTCTATATCGCGGCTTCTGAATGCATCGTCGGCGCCGTCATGGTCGTCGAACGGCTAGAGGAAGGAAAGGAGCGCCCGATGCAGCGACCAGTGTACTACATCAGCGAGGTCCTAACCGAGTCGCGACAGAGCTACCCACAATACCAGAAATTGGTATACGCGGTCTTTAGAGCACAGCGGCGACAGCCGCACTACTTCCAGGAGCACCCGATAACGGTCGTCTCCTCAGCACCGTTGCAGGACATCATCCGCAACCATGAGGCGACTGGGCGAGTCGCCAAGTGGGCAGTCGAGATCGGCGTCCACAACATCAAGTACGAGCCACACAAGGCGATCAAGTCACATGCTCTCGCAGACTTCATCGCCGACTAGGAGGAGGCCCAGCAGCCAGAGAAGCTGCCATACCTCCATTACTGGAGCTTACACTTCTACGGCTCCAAGAACACGGACGGTGCAGGAGTAGGTATCGTTCTAACATCTCCGAAGGGCGACAAAATCCGCTACGTCCTCTACCTCGACTTCACCCCCTGCACCAACAACATGGCCGAGTACGAAGCGCTACTCCACGGCATGTGAGCTGCCAAGGAGATGAACGTCAATCGCCTGCGTTGCTATGGAGACTCCGACCTCGTCGTCGGGCAAGTCATTGGCACCTGCGACACCGTCTCCCCCACCATGGCGGCATACCGCCAAGCAGTGGACCGACTGGGTGGACACTTCGCAGGCTACTCTGTCGAGTGGATCAACAGGCGGAAGAATGAGGAGGCCGACGCACTCTCTCGCATCGGCTCAGCTCGACTCGCACCACCCTCTGGCGTCTTCCTCGACACCATCACCAAGCCTTCCATCTCTCCCCTAAGGGAGATCGACATCGGAATCCTGCTGCAACCAGAGGCAGCCCTGGTTGCACTAATCGCCGAGCCAAACGACTGGACCGCGCCATACGTCGCCTACTTGGAGGGAGGCACCCTGCCGCGGATGAAACGGACGCCCGGATGATAGCACGCCGCTGAAAATCCTTCGTCATCATCAACGGCAAGCTCCACAAGCGCAGCGTGACCGGAGTGTTCCAACGCTGTGTTCAACCCGCTGAAGGACGCAAAATCCTCCAAGACATTCACTCCGGCGACTGCGGCCACCACGTCGGCACCCGCTCTCTGGTCGCAAAGGCTATGCGACACGGCTTCTACTGGCTCACCGCACACGCAGACGCTGTCGACATCGTCCAGCGGTGCGTCGGATGCCAGAAATACGCCAACCAGACCCACGTGGCAAGCTCGGCGCTCAAGACAATCCCCATCACCTGGCTGTTCGCCGTATGGGGCATGGACATGGTAGGCCCCTTCAATAAGGCCCCCTCCGGCTTCACCCACCTCCTAGTCGCAGTCGACAAATTCACAAAATGGGTGGAGGCCAAGACAGTCCGCAAATGCGACGGGAAGACCGCCACCAAGTTCCTACGCGAGCTCATCTATCGATACGGGTTCCCAAACAGCATCATCACGGACAACGGCACCAACTTCGCCAAAGGAGCCATGGCCGAGTTATGCGAGGAACACCACATTCGACTCGACCTCGCCTCAGTCGCCCACCCGGAGTCCAACGGCCAGGCGGAACGTGCCAATCAGAGCATCCACCATGGCCTGAAGCCACGGCTCCAAGTCCCACTTGAGCGCACCGCCGGGTGCTGGGTCGAGGAGCTATCCTCCGTCGTCTGGGGCATCCGCACCTCCGTCAACTGGTCGACAGGATTCACCGCCTTCTTCATGGTGTACCGCACCGAGGCAGTCATGCCCACCGACCTCGAGCACGATTCACCAAGCGTGGTCAACTATACGGAGGCCGCAAACGAACTCGCACGACAAGACGGAGTCGACCAGCTCGACGAGGCATGCGATCTAGCTCGCTCCCGCACCGCCATCTACCAGCAAGGGCTCTGCCGCTACCATAGCCGGCGAGTCAGGACTCGCACTTTCCAGGAAGGCGACCTGGTACTGCGCCTAATCCAGGACAAGAAGGGCATGCACAAGCTCTCCCCCCCTTGGGAGGGACCATTCGCCATCGGGCGAGTCCTAGGAAACGACGCCTACTACCTCACCGACGTCCAAGGAGACGGAAAACTTGACGTCAAGCGGCCATGGAATGTAAACCTCCTACGGAAGTTCTACTCCTAGAACTCCATACATGTACTCTCCACCCGCTATGCAATAAAACAGATTGGTTACCGAAAATTGTGTCTACTCTCTGTGTCTTGTGCCACTCGCACTCGTAATAACAGCGTTATGCTATTCGCAGAAGTCAACCTCTGGTAAAGCGACCGACACAGCCAAGTAGTGCGGTACGAGGGCACTGGGAAACTCCAGGCCTCGTAACGTCCATGAAAAATGCAAACCCGGACCCACATTGGAGTCGCCTAGCCTGACTGGATCACCGAGCCAAGACAACTGCATTCGCTCCTCACAGCGACCAAGGTCCGGATCATGCAGGAGAGACACGCTAACAACGACGCGCTTAGTCCTCACCTACCTTGGAGCTGCGACTAGAACAACCAAGTACCACGCTCGAGGACTCGGCAACCCGACCTCGTTCGCGCCCGGGAAAATGGTCAAGTAAAGAGCACCCCTGGGAGTCGCCTTGCGACTGGCTTTCCGAGCCATGCGAGTCGACCTCAACTCATTAAAAGTTAACAAACATATAACAACGAGGTAAACCCCATAAAAAGGGCGGACGCGCTCGGGGACTCGTTCAATCAAAATCCAAAATAGCAAAACGAATGACAAAATAACACGAGTTTCATTTATAGCAGCACAAAGTTGTTCCAAAATACAAGGAAAGTTCAATAGTTATCTTGTACTAACGCCCAAGGGCACAACACTTCTACTCCGCAGGTTTTGACGCAGAAGCGCCACCATCCCTGTGGCTACAGATGAAGGGCACGTAAGGGTTCGACGGGTACGTCGTCATCTCGCCCGCCATCGCCGCACGGAATGGCTGCTCGACCTTGAAGTACTGATGCTTCGGTTCAGGATCATTGGGGGTGACAATCGTCTCCTGATAGGGGATGAGGTCGCCCATCGCCCAAACGCGATCGGAGTACACCGCGGCCCGGTCCGTCAGCTTCAGCACCTCGGCAATCTCCACCAATCCTGTTGACGAGGGGTAGCCACTCGTGACATCGTTGAGGTCGAAATCCTCCGGGAAGTGGGCAAGCCCATGGATGAGCGCCGTCGCTGCCCCACATCGGAAGGCCGACCGCGTCATGAACTCGACGACCGACGGAGCCTTTTCCAGGTAGCGCCATACCTCGACAAGGTCACTGGGGATAACCTCCGTGGGTGATATCTCCCGAAGATATGCTCGAAGGAAAGTTGCGACAACGCGGCCGAGTCGACTAGGGTGGTCACGCACTGCCGCGCGTCATACGACTGCGCTTCTTCCACATTATCAGTAATCCGGCCTGCAGCATATCAACAAGCAGTAAGCGAAATATCGACATCACAATACAGTTAGTGCCGCCAAAAATTGGCTGAAGGAGAGTTTACCAATTAGCGGGCGGCAGAGGTCCGTGATGAAACTTTGAAGAGAAGAAAGGTCGTTCTGCAGCCCAGCAACGAGCGCATCAGATACTTTCCGTTCTTCAGCGGCAGAAGTAATAGCAGCTTTCGCGCGCCCTTCTGCCGAGCTCGCTTCCGCCCTCGCCTCCTTCAGCTCATGCTCCAGGTCAGCGACTCGCTTTTCGGCCGCGCTCAAAGCGGACTGAGCCGCCGTCAAGTCACCCACCGTGACAAGGCCCCGGCGGGCCTCCTTCACCTCGGCTGCAACTGCTTGAAGCCCCTTGTTCGTCTCCTGGACGGCAACGAGCTCCTTCTCCAAGCGACACTTCGCAGCGAGCCGTTCGGTCGACTCACGCTGCAGGCCCTGAGCACACACTACAACGTCAACAACAAACAATTCATAAGTGCCCACCTGCTGAAATTCAGCGACTAGGCACTCGGGGACTGGACAATGAAATTCCTAAGTGCCCATCTGATGGGGATATGCCTACCGGGGTATACCCAGCAGGACGTTTCCGACTGGCCCAGGAACTAGCGAGTGGGCCTGCAAGACGACGACTGGATCGAAGACCGGTGTGGATCCAAGAGACTGGAAGCTGAAGGCCCAGGCGAGTAGATAGGCCCAGTCGAGTTAGGTTAAACGATTACCGAAGCCTTAACAGATTCGGTTGAGATAAGTAAACCCTAGGGGAGGTGAGTCTATATAAACCTCCCTACAGGGCGTGTAGAGATACGTTCCATCATACACCCAAGCGACTCGCCGCCTAGCCGCCGAGCTCGCCCATTGTACCACCATCATAATACAATCTAGCAGAAGTAGGTCTTTACCCTTCGGGTGGCCGAATCTGGGTAAAACCCCGTGTCTTTGCCCTCATCTCGCACCGCAGATGGCTGTCCGCCCTTGCCCCTCGTTCTACTATTCGCTGCCGATTGCAGCATCTGCCGTGACCATTCCCACGACAGTGGTGCCCACCGTGGGGCCTGGCCGGTCTGGCCGGTGTTCTGCGGCGAGATCCAATCTTCCCATCAACGAGATGGTCGCCACCGGCCGCATGATAGCGATCGGCGAGATGCTCCAGATCTTGCCGAGCAGCTACGTCCCGGCGGCGCGACCCGTCACGCACAGCATGATCCTGCCGGTTGGCACGATCAGCCTCTTTGTCGGCCTCACCGACGTCATCGTCTCGGAGGAATCGGCTCGCATCCGAGTACAACTCGGCCCACAGCAACGTGGCCGAAAACTCCGCGGCTGCGGAAGACGCGGCCCTCAACGACGACGCTGATTCGGCGACCCCGGCGTCACTCGCCGGATCCATCACCGCGGCTTCACCCGCGAGCTCCATCACCCAGGTCTCCAACATGGGATACTTCGAGGATCCCTCCATCCTTGGGATCTTCGACTTCGACTCCGGGTCGGAAAATTCCGCCGACCTCCGTGACGGGACCGGTCGCCACGCCGCGACCTACATGGCGACCGGCACCGATCCGTCGGAGGATCCTTTCTCCACCCCGATCCCTCCTAACGCCACGGCAACGGAGGTCGAGGAACTCCGCCTGAAGCTGGCGGAGGCAGTCCGCAAGGAACAAGCCGAGCGCGAAAAATTTCGCCTCGAGCAGGTGACGGCGCAGGAGCTGTCGCACTACCATCAGCAGCGAATCAGGTCGCGCCTGAACCCCACCGTCCAGGGGCGCGCCCTGAACTTCGACGACGAAAACGACCCGGCCCGCGCGGCCGAGCGCGCGATTTGCGAGAACGCGCCTCTAGGAGGAAGCGCCCGGCCCCCGCCAGGGTTGACGCCGATGGGCGCCCCACCTCCACCCAACCGCACACCCCCAAGGGACCAGCCGCGGATAGTAGTCTCCTCATGGGAACGAGACGCGAACGGCCTTCCACTGCTCTCCACCCCGATGGACAACCTCGTGGCAGGCCGAGCAGCAGCCGACAACATCACGGCCACCGGCGACGGCGCCCTACAGATCCAGTATGTCAGGGCCCTGCTCGCAAAGGCCGTCGAGCAGCAAA
This sequence comes from Avena sativa, assembly GCA_916181665.1. Classification (NCBI taxonomy): domain Eukaryota; kingdom Viridiplantae; phylum Streptophyta; class Magnoliopsida; order Poales; family Poaceae; genus Avena; species Avena sativa. The sequence goes on along the minus strand of OV702284.1, from coordinate 174,256,860 downwards.
ACGCAGGCGCCGACTCGCAGGGTCGAGTGTACTCGCGTTCTTCGGGAAGAAGAGCGGCCTCAAGTGGCCTCCCAATGGCGGCAAACACCCTCAACTGCCCGCCACCAGAGCCATTGCAGCTCCAACACCGACCCGCGAACGCGGCACTCTCCACCAATGACCCCAGGCCAGCGACCAACATCGTCGCCGCCAACGGTCATCCCATCGACGCCCGCACCCACATCATCAACAACCAAAGCTGGCGCGCACGCCAGCCCGACGACCTGCGACACACCCTAACCAATCGCCGCAACGGCGAGCCGATGGGATCATTAAGTCGACCCGGCCCCAAATGCTTCGGACCGATGATCCGAGGCTAGAAGTACCCGCCGAACTTCAAGGCGCCGAAGGAGATAGAAAAGTACGACCCTTCGTATGGCCCCGCCGTGTGGCTCGATACATACCTCATCGCGATGGGGATCGCAGGCCACACCGACCTGCTAACCGCCCGTTACCTCCCCCTGATGATGGAGGGGACGTGCAGGCAGTGGATCAACACCCTCCCCCAGGATAGTATCGACTCCTGGGAGGAGATGTGAGACTCCTTCGTAAGTCACTTCGAGTGCTCCTACACCCGCGCCACCACCATCGAGGACCTGGAGCGATGCGTCTAGGGACCCCGCGAGTCGACCCGCAACTGGGTCCAGCGGTGGCAAGAACTCTGGTACAACGCGGTCGGCATCCACCAGGGCACCGCGATACATTGCTTCAAGACCTCGTGCCGCTATGAGCCCTTGGTCGCAAAGCTCAAGAGACACTCTCGCACACTCGACAACATAACGAACCTCCTCGAGATCGCCAAACGGTACGCGTAGGAAGATCCAAACCAGGAAACCAACGACGAGTCGGGAGGCCAACACCGCACGAGCGGCAATGACAACGGACGACGGTCCGACCTACGCTACAGCAACACCCGCCTCACTGGCAAGCGCCACAGTGACAGGCGAGTCGACTTCGTCGCCAATGCTGGGCACGCACAACGCGAGCCCAAAAGCTTCCGCCGCGACGGAGGACAATGCCGCGACGGCGGCAACTACAAGGCCAAGCCAAGGTTCGACCCCGCGGCCCTCCTTAACCAACCTTGTGTGTTTCATAGCAGGTAAGGGAAGCCCGCAACGCACACGACCGCCGACTGCCACACCCTCAAGGAGATCGAGAAGGCACGGCGAGCACGGGAGGACCCCGACAACAACCCGCCAAACGGCGGAAAGTTCGGCAACGTGGCCGGCTCGCTCCATACCTTCACAGGCTTCAACACGAAGCGCGAGAAGAAGGTCATCACCCGCGTCATTGCCGTCAACGCAGTGGCCCAGGTGGACGTTCCCCAGTTCCTCAACTGGTCGGAGCAGCCAATCACCTGGAGCCGCCAGGACCACTCGCCGCGCATCGAGTACCCAGGCCGAGTCGCCCTGGTGGTCAAGCCAAAGGTGGGTGACTACTGTCTCCCCAAGACATTGATGGACGGCGGCAGCTCCATCAACATCCTGTACCTGAACACCTTCAGGCGGCTGCGGCTCCCGCAGTCGATGATCGAGACAACCCACTGTAACTACCTCGGTGAATTACGCTCCTAGTTACAAGCCTGGATGAGCGGAAATGGTTGAAATAGTACGGTGGGGCCCAAATGCCACTCAGAGGTAGACCTTTCGGCCGTCCCAACCATTCCCAAACATCGAGACAAGAACGGGCGGCGTAATCGGCAGGCGAAGGGATCAACTACATACACAAATGAGTATGTATGCAAGCCACCATACAACAGTACATCAGAGCCATTCCATCTAAAAAGAAAGGAAATATAGCAACGCCATACGGCAAGATTCAAATGTCCTAGATAGATATAATAGTTTAGGATATCTCCTCATACATCAAACATCAGAGTTTCAGGCGGAAGCGGCAAACAAGATCCGAGTACGGATAAGAAGCAAATCGGCATAAGATGCCCCATAAATAAGCACATCCCGCCCACAGATCTCACGGATCCCCGTTCCCGGAATCTCTACACCGAACGATCGTTGCCCACATCGTCCGCCTCCTCCACCCAGTATCCATCTTGTGAGTGTACCTGTTCATCTGAATCAAATAATTTATCGTGTGAGACCCTAAGGGTACTCAGAAAGTCTTTATGCCTCTAAAGGGGACACAACCTGGGGTGACGCAATTGCAGCAAAAGATAAACCCTAGCAGTCCTATAGAAACTCGCTAACCATCCGCCTAACCAAAGATAGACGGATGTCCGTGAATTAGTGACAACAGTTATAACAGTAATATCATCAGATCCATCCTCCTCCTCGCTTACCAACGAGGAAGCGGACGAACAACCCCCCATCCATTGGCAATTTTATTAACCATTCCATGAGTGTTGCACTATTTACTGGTCAGTTACTTAGTCAAATTAAAAGCGGTACTTTATTTATGCTTGTCTATGATCGAGAAACTGTGCTCCAAGTCGTCCATAACCGCGGACACGGCTTTCAGAAAGTTTTACCCTGCAGGGGTGCACAAATAGCAACACACACTCGATCAACCTCGGAAAAACCAAATCAAAACCCAACGAGGCATTCACGACAAAGCAATCGCAGGATTCAGAAATATTTCAGGGGGCCACCCCATTGAGTACAACCGCAACGAAGTTAGCTGACTCCGAGACGGACTCAAGGTTTGCGCCAGTGGCTGTAAACGACTGGGAACCCGAAAATGTGACTGGGCTTGTCGATACCGCAAAAACACTCTGCTTACCTAAACAGTACAGGTGCTCCTCGCACAATCATAAATAAAGCAGTAAATCATGGCATAAGTACAGGATAGTAAGTAAAACCTCAAACTAGTTTGTGGCCCCAAGAAATAAGACTGAATCAAGCTCTGGCTCAGGGGGGTCCCATAAGCCTCCCGGATGTGGATAGCGCGAATATTCAAGGAAAAGGAATCAAGTACTCGGGGTCCTACGGGACACAAGTGAGCAGGAAAAACCAAATAGCAGATATTGCTCACCGGTGCTACTTTCATTAGTTATCCCATTACTACTCAGGTTAAGTTGTTTAGGTACCTCGTTATCCATCAGACACTCACATACCCTACACATGTTGTTCTACGACTCGCATGGCTCAAACAACTCTTGTAGTAATGGCTCATGGGATGGAGGAACAAGCTTCGGTGGGGTTTAAAAGTAAAGGCTATGCAATACTTGGGATTCAGTTTAATGCAATCGCGACTCAATGATGCAAGAATAAGATAGAGGCAATAGGTACTGTATGTATGCAAGCATGTGGTAGTGCTTGCCTGGCAGCTCAGTTGAAGCGAGAGACGGATCTGGGTAGTGCTCCTAGGTTTCTTGATATATCCCCTGCTCAGCGTCTATTCGAAGAAGAACCAAACAAACAAGGGCCAACATAAATATAGTGCACAAGCATATGAATAAAATGCGACAAGCAAACACTCATGCCATGATGAATGATGTACAATTTGCATAGCAATAAAGTAGCATGGCATGGGTGAGGTGTGGAGTACAAGAATAAGGCATTTTATGGAGTTTTAGTCATATTTTATACTCAAATAAGTTGCTGTACTCTTTATATTTATATGATTCATGCTGCAAAACAGAACATGGAATGCATAAACAGAAAGGTCCCGTCGAGCTGATCATTTTAGACATATCATTTGTTAAATTTGGAGTTATAAAACAAGAGTTATTAATTAATTAAGGCCAAGGGCATTTTCTTGTAATTTTAATCAACTTGGAAATAAAGTGTTCCAAATGTATTTTGGATGGCATATTTGAAATCCTCACATTTTTCTGATTAGAAAACATATATTATTTGTATAATTTGGACTTGTATTTTAAAAGTTATTATAAATCTGATTTGAATTTGAATTTGAATTAAATTTGAAAAGATTTGATTTAAAACAGAAAACAGAAAAGCTTTTTCTACTCAGGCTAACTTAGCCACAGTCAGTGACAGGTGGGGTCACTGGTTGACTGGGGCCAAACGCGCTCAGACAGACTTTTCCCACCGCGGCCACAACGAGCCACAACAGATGACAGGTGGGGCCACGGCACACGCGGACCCGCACGCCAGTAGGCGAGAGAGGGCATGCCACGCGGCACAGAGAGGGACTGCGGGTTGAGGAGTACAAACTCCGGGAGCCTTTTTGCAAAACGCCACGGAAGCTGACAGGTGGGCCTAGAGGGAGCGCGGGTTAAGGAATCCAAAAAGGTTGGGGGTTTTCTGGAAATTGGCCACGGGGTACTATTTTTCTTCTACGCATTGTCTGACGAAACTGAAGACGCGGACTGGCGCGGCGGGGGCTCGATCTGGCGACCTCGCGCGCGCGCTGCGGAGGCGGCAGCCACTGGGCTGGGCTGGGGTTGGTGTCAGGTGGGGGCTAGGCGACCAGAAGAGGCTACGCGCGTCGCGGGGCGTGCAGACACCAGCGAGCGGCGGCGCACGGAGAGTGCTTGGCACAACGACCGGCGCGTCCAGGAAGCAACGGTGGTCGTGAGGATGTCTAGGAGGAAGGTGGGCTCACCGCGAGGTGGTCGGCGGTGTAGGATCGGGCGGGGGCGCAGCGGATCGTCGGCGACGCTGACGGACGGCGAGCTAGGGTTTGGCATCGGAGCGGCACCGGCCTGGGGCTCCTGGTCCTCCTCCTCCTTGCTGGCGGGTACGGGGCGAAGCAGGGGAACCTCCTCGACCTTGCCGACAACCTCCTGCCCGCCTGCGCCTCTCGGATCGACGAAGGCGTCTAGCTACTGGCGGTGGCCGGTGATGGGGTAGATGGCGGCGGTGGCGAAGAAGCAGGAAGGGCAAGGCCCTGGGGCGGATCTGGGAGAGGCCAGAGGCGAGGGAGAGGGGGTAGATAAGGATGGGAGAGGAGAGGGGTGCCGTGGGGAGGTGGGGAAGGAAAAAGGTGGCTCGGGTGCCACCTTTCCTCCTCTCCTCACGTGGTCGAGCTGGGAGGCAGGGCAGGGCAGGGGCAGGGCGAGGCTGCCAGGTGGGCCAGGGAGTGAGGGAGCTCGGGTTGGGGCTAGCCTAGCAGGGAGAGGGAAAAAGAGAAGAGAGGTGGCTCGGGTGATGCTAGGGTAGGAGGGATGGGGTGGCTCGGGTTGGGGCCCTAGGGTTGGGGCGAGGTAGATGGGTAGCTAGGTGGGGCTTGCTGGCAGGGAGAGTGGGAAGCTCGGGTTAGGGTTTTAGTTTAGGTTAGGGGTGGTATGGTAGATGGTGTTAGGGGTAGGTGATTAGGTTTAGGGTTTTGGGGTAGAGAGGAGGGTTTAGAGAGAGAGGGAGAGATGAGAGAGGGGGTTTAGGGTTGGATTAGGGTTATGGGGTTCCCATAGTATAGAGAAAAGAGAGGGAGAGGGAGGTGGCTTAGGGCTTGTTTTGATAAGGTTTAAGCAAAAACAAACAAGACCAGGCCAAAAGGAGGGAGAGATGGAGAGATGATGATCCTCTCAAAATGACCAAATAAAAACAAAGAAGGACACAAGATGTGGTGGTTGCATGGCCCATGCAAGTATTTAATGCCATGTGTTAACCTTGTGAAAACAAAATAAAATCACATGGCATGATTCCATGCATTTCCAAAAGTTGGAATAAAGCCAAGCAAAAGAATTTATAGAAGTAGATCCATCCTATCTTCCATGAGCTAGCTTAAATACCAAAAGAAAATCAAATGCAAGCTCATGGATAATGGAATGGTGGAATTATATAAGGTGGTGACAAGGTTAAGGTGGTGGAGTTGAAAGAGACATGCCCCCAACTCAACTTGGGCATTAAACCATATATCAATAACCAAATACAATTATCAAGAGGCAAATACAATTTACAATGCATATGAGAGAAGAACCAAAAAAAAGAGTTTTATATGATGCTCAAATGCAAGGTGGCATGATGACATGAGCATGATATAATTATGATGCAACAATTATATATATGAAGTAGCCATAATACTAAACCAAGTAGCATTACAATTGTTAGACAAATGGGATGCTACAACTCTCCCCCACTAAACAGGAATCTCGCCCCGAGATTCTAGGAAGAAGAAGAAAACTCAAAGAGGGTAGGATAGTTGGCACGGAGCTCATCTTCACGCTCCCAAGTGGCTTCATCAACGGAATGGTGCGACCACTGCACCTTGCAGAACTTGATGGACTTGTTGCGAGTCCTTCTTTCTGCGACTTCCAGGATTTTGGTGGGGTGTTCTTGATAAGACAGGTCTTCTTGGAGATCGATTAGCTCATGATCCACGGTCCTGCCGGGATCCTTGAAGCACTTCTTGAGTTGAGAGATGTGGAAAACATCATGGACCTTGAGTTTTTCCGGGAGCTCAAGAGCATAAGCAACTTCTCCTCTTCTTCCACGAATTTTGAAAGGACCGATGTATCTAGGAGCCAAAACGGTGCGTGCCTTTGATACCAAAACGGTGCGTGCCTTTCATGGGAGTGGCACGAAGGTAAACGAGATCACCAGGGACATACACCATGTCCGTGTGCTTCCTGTCATAATTGCTCTTCTGGCGACTTTGAGCAATATTCAGATTTTCTAGAATGATATGCACCTTCTCCTCCGCTTGAGTTACAATGTCAGGGCCAAACCAAATTCTTTCTCCTGCACCCGACCAACCAATCGGAGTTCTGCATTTGCGGCCATAGAGAGCCTCAAATGGTGCCATCTTCAGACTTTTCTGGAAGCTGTTGTTGTAAGAGAATTCAGCATAAGGAAGACATTCTTCCCACTTCATGCCAAAAGAGATGACGCAAGCACGAAGCATATCCTCCAGAATCTGATTGATCCTTTCAACTTGTCCTTGCGACTGAGGGTGGTAAGCTGTGCTGAAGTTCAACTTTGTTCCCAAAGCATTTTGGAAACTTTCCCAGAACTTGGAAGTGAAGATGCTCCCACGGTCTGAACTGATCTCAAGCGGAACCCCATACAGAGAGACAATTCTGTTGATATAGAGCTTAGCCAACTGAATTCCAGAAATTGTTTCCTTGACGGGGAAGAAGTGAGCCACTTTAGAAAGCCTGTCAATGACAACAAAGATTGCATTGTTGCCCTTCTGCGACCTTGGAAAACCAGTGATGAAGTCCATCTCTACTTTCTCCCATTTCCATTCCGGGGGTTTCAATGGCTGTAGAAGACCGAAAGGTTTCTAATGGACAGCTTTCACTCTGCGGCAGACATCACACTCCGAGACATACTTGGCACAATATCGTTTCAATACCGGCCACCAATATTGTGTTTTCAAGTCCATGTACATCTTTGTGCTGCCGGGGTGGATAGAAAGAACAGAATCATGCGCCTCCTTGAGAACTTGCTCTCTCAAACCCGGGTAGTTCGGAACAAACATCCGGTGTTCAAAGAAAAGCGTGCCTTGATCATCGACGTGGAAAGACTCATACTTCGGAAGCTGAAGTTTGGAGATGATCTTTTTGGTGTGCGGATCACCAAGCTGACGAGAGCGAACCTTTTCTTCCTAGAGAGGAGTAGCCAGAAGGTTCAGGAGATGCCCTTGTTCCACAATTTCAAGGTTGAGCTGACGGAATTCCTCGCACAAGAGAGGCTGCTGTTCTTCCATCATGAGGTTGTTGACATAAGATTTGCGGCTGAGAGCATCGGCCATGACATTAGCTTTGCCCAGAGTGTAGTTGATGGTCAAATCAAAATCATTGATTGCTTCAATCCATCTCCTCTGCCGAAGGTTGAGATCAGGCTGAGTGAAGATATACTTCAGACTCTTGTGATCAGAAAAGATTTCACAACGGTTGCCAAGCAAGTAATGCCTCCATAGCTTCAAAGCAAAGACAACTGCTGCGAGCTCGAGGTCATGTGTAGGATAGTTGATCTCATGCGTCTTCAACTGTCGAGAGGCATAAGCAACAACTTGTTTTTCTTGCATAAGGACCGCACCCAATCCTTGCAAAGAGGCGTCACAGAATATCTGGAAAGGCTTAGAGGTATCCGGAGGAACCAAGACTGGTGTGGAAGTGAGCATCTCTTTGAGTGTCTCAAAGCTTGCTTGACATGCAGGAGTCCAAAGGTATTTCTTGCCTTTCTTGAGGAGGTCGGTAAGAGGCTTCGCTATCTTCGAAAAGTTCTGAACGAAGCGACGGCAATAACTGGCCAAACCAAGGAAACTCCGCACTTCTTTGACATTTACAGGAGGAAGCCATTCTACAATTGTCTTTACAGTTTCCGGGTTGACTGCAATGCCCTTGGCAGAGATGACGTGACCAAGATAGGTTACTTGAGGCAGCCAAAACTCACACTTTGAGAACTTTGCATACAAGCGGTTCTCACGAAGCTTGTTTAGGACACACCGAAGGTGTTCTTCATGCTCTTCCTTTGACTTAGAATAGACTAGGATGTCATCCAGATAGACCACAACGAACTTATCAAGATACTCCATGAAAACCGAGTTCATGAGCCTCGAGAAGGTAGCAGGTGCGTTTGTGAGACCGAAAGACATGACCGTGTACTCATACAGGCCATAGCGGGTGGTCAAAGCTATTTTAGGAACATCTTCCTTGCGAATCTTGATTTGGTGATAACCACTTCTCAAGTCCAGCTTAGAGAATACCACAGCTCCAGCTAGCTGATCGAAGAGATCATTAATCCGCGGAAGGGGATATTTATTCTTGATGGTTTTAGCATTGAGAGCCCGATAGTCAACACAAAGTCTATCAGTCCTGTCTTGCTTTTTCACAAAGATTGTTGGGCTACCCCAAGAAGAAGTACTGTGTTGAATGAAACCCAACTTCTCTTGTTCATCAAGTTGTCGTTTGAGTTCAGCCAACTCAGCAGGACCCATTTTATAAGGCCGCTTGGAGATAGGAGCCGTTCCAGGTTCAAGCTCAATTACAAACTCAACCTCATGATCCGGAGGCATACCCGGCAACTCTTCAGGAAATACATCTGGGAACTCACAGACCACCGGAACACTCTGAATAGCTTCCATAGCATCATCATTCAGAGCCGCCAAAGAGAAAAGCTGGATAGCAGGAGTCAGACTTGGAGAAAAGACTATATGGCCTTCAGGAATCTTCAGAGAAACTGAGCGTTCAGCACAATCTATCACAGCTGCATTTGCTATCAACCAATCCATGCCCAAGATGACATCAATGTCAGAATTGCCCAGAACAATTAAGGATGCCGAGAACGAAGAGCCACCAATCTCAGTTTGATTGCCATGGCTGATTTTTGAAGCTGCCATCTTTGCTCCAGGAGAAAGGACCATTAACCGTTTAAGGAGAGGATCCAACGCTAACCCATTCTCATTTGCAAACTTGATAGAAACAAAAGAATGCGATGCACCAGAATCAAACAAAACTCATGCAGGGACTGAGTTAACGGGAAGCATACCCATCACAACTCCAGGTGCATGCTCAGCTTGAGAGGCGTTGACACAGTTGGCACGAGCAACAGTAGACCCGGGCTTGGTGTTGATGTTGAGAGCCCGAGGTGGTGGTGCACGAACCAAAGGAGAGCTTGCCGCAAATCTTGGAGGTGGTGGCGGAAGAGCTTTGTTTTTCAATGGACAGTTCCAGTTTTGATGCCCAGAGTCTCCACACGTGAAACAAGCACCAGATGGACGTGGAGCAACGTAGCCAGGGACTCCGCCAGGCGCTCCAGGGTAGTGGTGGTTGTAGCCCCTAGGAGCAGCAGTGAGGAAGTTTGGTGGCCTTGCCGCGTAGCTTGCAGGTCTTGGTGGAGCCGGGAGCGACGGTGGGGTGTTAGGAACCCAGACACGACGCTTAGAAGGTGCTGACATAGCTGAAGGGCTTGCTGCATCACGGTTGTGTTTCTTTGACTCCTCAAACACTTGCCTACTTGCTTCCTCCTGCAGAGCTGTATGCTGAAGTTCCAGAAAAGACGCTGGCCTTGCATGTGTGATTGCATATTTAATCGATGCATTGAGCCCTTGCCGGAACCTCTTTTGCTTCTTCTTGTCATCGGAGATCTCATCGCCACCATAACGAGAAAGATTCATGAAGTTCCTGATGTAGGTATTGACATTGTCATTCCCCTGCTTGAGGTTGAGAAACACTTCCTTCATCCTTTCCATGACAATTTCTGACAGATACTGCTCTTTGAACGCTCCAGTGAACTGTTCCCAAGTAGGCTGAAAACCAATACAGTTTCCCTTCAGGTAATTCTCCCACCAGAGAGCTGCATCTCCCTTCAGAAGGTGAGTAGCACACTTTACCCATTCTTGCTCAGGAACATCAACAGTCTCCAGTAACCTTGACATCTCACGCAACCAATCATCAGCATCAAGTGGTTGATCAGAAACATCAAATTGGTGTGGATTGAACTTCAGGAAGCTTTTGATGTCTCCTCGCTTGGGAGGTGGAGGTAGCGGGGCAAACTCATTCCTCTGAACACTTTCTTCAAAACGCTGCTGGTTCTGGTGCATTGCTGCCAAGGCATTGGCGATGTTTGACAACGCGGACCCCAGTTCAGGTGGTATGTCCTCATCAGAACGGCGTGGTGGAGCCATCCTGTGATTGATATAAAACACAAGTCAGTACTATAATGGAGAATAATAATAATCCAAAATAGTACCAAGATGGAATTAACCAAGATTAAAGGATACAATTTACTAAGATGATATTAAAATATCAACAAAGTTCAAAGCACCTAGAAGATATTAAGCATATCACACACGACTGAAAAGGAGTGTGGTACACAGATATATCAAAGAAAAAATTTTCCACAATTTTCGGCATTAAAATACCAATAGATGCGCAAAATCACTTAACGAATCAAGATTAGTGACTCTACCAATTCAATATACAAGAGCGAATGATAAGAGTAGTGGTATGGTCGCGACTCCATCCCGCACTCAAATCATTACTCCGCACATGAATAAGTAGAACACATATCCTAACCCCTTCTTCTCACGATGAACCTAAAGATTAGTAACTACGGAAACGAACACCCCAAACGAGATAACGTCAGATAACAAAGAGTAAGACAGATCGCGTCGGTTTGCAAAAGCCTATCGGTATGGAATGTACCAACAGTTGATGACCAAGAGGCCGATTATGATAACAACTTGGATGCAACAGATAGACAAGGAATTACACACACACACACACACAACCTATGGTACTACGGAAACCCAGAACACGTGAATCCTAGTTTGAACTTTAAGAAGAGGATTGAAAACGTTACACTTCCTTACCAGAAATGGGTGGGTGGGTTGGTAAGAAGAAAAGTGGAAGCAGTCCTACTCTCGCGTTTTGTTTTTCCCTAGTATACATAACTACCAAAAATATTTGCTAGACTGACAACGACCATTTGGCTGAGACCCTGAAGGGCGGGATGGCTCTGATACCAATTGTAACTACCTCGGTGAATTACGCTCCTAGTTACAAGCCTGGATGAGCGGAAATGGTTGAAATAGTACGGTGGGGCCCAAATGCCACTCAGAGGTAGACCTTTCGGCCGTCCCAACCATTCCCAAACATCGAGACAAGAACGGGCGGCGTAATCGGCAGGCGAAGGGATCAACTACATACACAAATGAGTATGTATGCAAGCCACCATACAACAGTACATCAGAGCCATTCCATCTAAAAAGAAAGGAAATATAGCAACGCCATACGGCAAGATTCAAATGTCCTAGATAGATATAATAGTTTAGGATATCTCCTCATACATCAAACATCAGAGTATCAGGCGGAAGCGGCAAACAAGATCCGAGTACGGATAAGAAGCAAATCGGCATAAGATGCCCCATAAATAATCACATCCCGCCCACAGATCTCACGGATCCCCGTTCCCGGAATCTCTACACCGAACGATCGTTGCCCACATCGTCTGCCTCCTCCACCCAGTATCCATCTTGTGAGTGTACCTGTTCATCTGAATCTAATAATTTATCGTGTGAGACCCTAAGGGTACTCAGCAAGTCTTTATGCCTCTAAAGGGGACACAACCTGGGGTGACGCAATTGCAGCAAAAGATAAACCCTAGCAGTCCTATAGAAACTCGCTAACCATTCGCCTAACCAAAGATAGACGGATGTCCGTGAATTAGTGACAACAGTTATAACAGTAATATCATCAGATCCATCCTCCTCCTCGCTTACCAACGAGGAAGCGGACGAACAACCCCCATCCGTTGGCAATTTTATTAACCATTCCATGAGTGTTGCACTATTTACTAGTCAGTTACTTAGTCAAATTAAAAGCGGTACTTTAGTTATGCTTGTCTATGATCGAGAAACTGTGCTCCAAGTCGTCCATAACCGCGGACACGGCTTTCAGAAATTTTTATCCTGCAGGGGTGCACAAATAGCAACACACACTCGATCAACCTCGGAAAAACCAAATCAAAACCCAACGAGGCATTCACGACAAAGCAATCGCAGGATTCAGAAACATTTCAGGGGGCCACCCCATTGAGTACACCCGCAACGAAGTTAGCTGACTCCGAGACGGACTCAAGGTTTGCGCCAGTGGCTGTAAACGACTGGGAACCCGAAAATGTGACTGGGCTTGTCGATACCGCGAAAACACTCCGCTTACCTAAACAGTACAGGTGCTCCTCGCACAATCATAAATAAAGCAGTAAATCATGGCATAAGTACAGGATAGTAAGTAAAACCTCAAACTAGTTTGTGGCCCCAAGAAATAAGACTGAATCAAGCTCTGGCTCAGGGGGGTCCCATAAGCCTCCCGGATGTGGATAGCGCGAATATTCAAGGAACAGGAATCAAGTACTCGGGGTCCTACGGGACACAAGTGAGCAGGAAAAACCAAATAGCAGATATTGCTCACCGGTGCCACTTTCATTAGTTATCCCATTACTACTCAGGTTAAGTTGTTTAGGTACCTCGTTATCCATCAGACACTCACATACCCTACACATGCTGTTCTACGACTCGCATGGCTCAAACAACTCCTGTAGTAATGGCTCATGGGATGGAGGAACAAGCTTCGGTGGGGTTTAAAAGTAAAGGCTATGCAATACTTGGGATTCAGTTTAATGCAATCGCGACTCAATGATGCAAGAATAAGATAGAGGCAATAGGTACTGTATGTATGCAAGCATGTGGTAGTGCTTGCCTGGCAGCTCAGTTGAAGCGAGAGACGGATCTGGGTAGTGCTCCTGGGTTTCTTGATATATCCCCTGCTCAGCGTCTATTCGAAGAAGAACCAAACAAACAAGGGCCAACATAAATATAGTGCACAAGCATATGAATAAAATGCGACAAGCAAACACTCATGCCATGATGAATGATGTACAATTTTCATAGCAATAAAGTAGCATGGCATGGGTGAGGTGTGGAGTACAAGAATAAGGCATTTTATGGAGTTTTAGTCATATTTTATACTCAAATAAGTTGCTTTACTCTTTATATTTATATGATGGATGCTGCAAAACAGAACATGGAATGCATAAACAGAAAGGTCCCGTCGAGCTGATCATTTTAGACATATCATTTGTTAAATTTGGAGTTATTAATTAATTAAGGCCAAGGGCATTTTCTTGTAATTTTAATCAACTTGGAAATAAAGTGTTCCAAATGTATTTTGGATGGCATATTTGAAATCCTCACATTTTTCTGATTAGAAAACATATATTATTTGTATAATTTGGACTTGTATTTTAAAAGTTATTATAAATCTGATTTGAATTTGAATTTGAATTAAATTTGAAAAGATTTGATTTAAAACAGAAAACAGAAAAGCTTTTTCTACTCAGGCTAACTTAGCCACAGTCAGTGACAGGTGGGGTCACTGGTTGACTGGGGCCAAACGCGCTCAGACAGACTTTTCCCACCGCGGCCACAGCGAGCCACAGCAGATGACAGGTGGGGCCACGGCACACGCGGACCCGCACGCCAGTAGGCGAGAGAGGGCGTGCCACGCGGCACAGAGAGGGACTGCGGGTTGAGGAGTACAAACTCCGGGAGCCTTTTTGCAAAACGCCACGGAAGCTGACAGGTGGGCCTAGAGGGAGCGCGGGTTAAGGAATCCAAAAAGGTTGGGGGTTTTCTGGAAATTGCCCACAGGGTACTGTTTTTCTTCTACGCGTTGTCTGACGAAACTGAAGACGCGGACTGGCACGGCGGGGGCTCGATCTGGCGACCTCGCGCGCGCGCTGCGGAGGCGGCAGCCACTGGGCTGGGCTGGGGTTGGTGTCAGGTGGGGGCTAGGCGACCAGAAGAGGCTACGCGCGTCGCGGGGCGTGCAGACACCAGCGAGCGGCAGCGCACGGAGAGTGCTCGGCACAACGACCGGCGCGTCCAGGAAGCAACGGTGGTCGTGAGGATGTCTAGGAGGAAGGTGGGCTCACCGCGAGGTGGTCGGCGGTGTAGGATCGGGCGGGGGCGCAGCGGATCGTCGGTGACACAGACGGACGGCGAGCTAGGGTTTGGCGTCGGAGCGGCGCCGGCCTGGGGCTCCTGGTCCTCCTCCTCCTCGCTGGCGGGTACGGGGCGAAGCAGGGGAACCTCCTCGACCATGCCAACAACCTCCTGCCCGCATGCGCCTCTCGGATCGACGAAGGCGTCTAGCTACTGGCGGTGGCCGGCGATGGGGTAGATGGCGGCGGTGGCGAAGAAGGAGGAAGGGCAAGTCCCTGGGGCGGATCTGGGAGAGGCCAGAGGCGAGGGAGAGGGGGTAGATAAGGATGGGAGAGGAGAGGGGTGCCGTGGGGAGGTGGGGAAGGAAAAAGGTGGCTCGGGTGCCACCTTTCCTCCTCTCCTCACGTGGTCGAGCTGGGAGGCAGGGCAGGGCAGGGGCAGGGCGAGGCTGCCAGGTGGGCCAGGGTGTGAGGGAGCTCGGGTTGGGGCTAGCCCAGCAGGGAGAGGGAAAAAGAGAAGAGAGGTGGCTCGGGTGATGCTAGGGTAGGAGGGATGGGGTGGCTCGGGTTGGAGCCCTAGGGTTGGGGCGAGGTAGATGGGTAGCTAGGTGGGGCTTGCTGGCAGGGAGAGTGGGAAGCTCGGGTTAGGGTTTTAGTTTAGGTTAGGGGTGGTATGGTAGATGGTGTTAGGGGTAGGTGATTAGGTTTAGGGTTTTGGGGTAGAGAGGAGGGTTTAGAGAGAGAGGGAGAGATGAGAGAGGGGGTTTAGGGTTGGATTAGGGTTATGGGGTTCCCATAGTATAGAGAAAAGAGAGGGAGAGGGAGGTGGTTTAGGGCTTGTTTTGATAAGGTTTAAGCAAAAACAAACAAGACCAAGCCAAAAGGAGGGAGAGATGGAGAGATGATGATCCTCTCAAAATGACCAAATAAAAACAAAGAAGGACACAAGATGTGGTGGTTGCATGGCCCATGCAAGTATTTAATGCCATGTGTTAACCTTGTGAAAACAAAATAAAATCACATGGCATGATTCCATGCATTTCCAAAAGTTGGAATAAAGCCAAGCAAAAGAATTTATAGAAGTAGATCCATCCTATCTTCCATGAGCTAGCTTAAATACCAAAAGAAAATCAAATGCAAGCTCATGGATAATGGAATGGTGGAATTATATAAGGTGGTGACAAGGTTAAGGTGGTGGAGTTGAAAGAGACATGCCCCCAACTCAACTTGGGCATTAAACCATATATCAATAACCAAATACAATTATCAAGAGGCAAATACAATTTACAATGCATATGAGAGAAGAACAAAAAAAAAAGAGTTTTATATGATGCTCAAATGCAAGGTGGCATGATGACATGAGCATGATATAATTATGATGCAACAATTATATATATGAAGTAGCCATAATACTAAACCAAGTAGCATTACAATTGTTAGACAAATGGGATGCTACACCCACACCACGTTCCACGGCATCGTCCCCGGTCGGAAGGCATACCCGATCGGCAAGGTCACGCTGCCAGTCACCTTTGGCACACCAGCAAACTTCCGCACCGAGCGGATCGTCTTCGAGCTGGAGCCCTTCGACAGCCCCTACCACTGCGTCTTGGGGCGCCAGGCGTTCGCCAAGTTCATGGCAGCGCCACACTATGCGTACAACGCGATGAAGCTCCCCGGGCCGTGCGGCGTCATCACCATCAATGGCGACCCCGACATGGCCGCCGAGTGCGAGGCCAAAGGAGCAGAACTCGCCGATGCCGTCATCGCGGCAGAAGCCAACCATGCTGACGAGCTCGCCAAGTACGCGAGCGGGGTGGACAATGACGACCCCACCATACTCAAGAATCCCAATTCGGAGGGCGCAAACACCTCAGACTTCGAGGCAACGACGCACACCCGCACCGTCGAGCTGGGCCCAGGCGACTCCAGCCAGACGGTGACGATCGGAACAGGAATGAGCCTAGCCTAGGAAGGCGCGCTCATCGAGTTCCTCCGTGAGAACAAGGACATCTTCGCATGGAAGCCCTCTGACATGCCTGGTGTCCCTAGGGAGCTCGCTGAGCACAAACTAAAGGCCGACCCCAAAGTGCGACCCGTCAAACAGTCGCTGCGGCCCTTCAATGAAGAGCGCCGCCGAGCAATCGCCGAGGAGGTGCAGCGTCTACTCGCTGCAGGATTCATCCGGCCAATCAAGTACTCCAAGTGGCTGGAAAACCCAGTCCTGGTCGAGAAGAAGAACGGGACCTGGAGGATGTGTATCGATTACACAAACTTGAACAGCGCCTGCCCGAAGGAGCAGTTCGTCCTCCCGCGGATTGACCAAATAATCGACTCCACCGCGGGCTCGGAGTCGCTATGTTTCCTCGACGCCTACTCTGGATACAACCAGATCAAAATGGCTGTCGAAGACGAGGAGAAGACGGCGTTCATCATGCCATTCGGAGCCTTCTGCTACACCGCCATGACCTTCGGCCTCAAAAACGCCGGGGCGACTTACCAGAGGTGCATGCAGGAGTGCCTTGCGAGCCAGATTGGCCGCAATATCCACCTCTACATCGACGACGTGGTTGTGAATTCCGCTCGCCAGGGTGATCTACTCGCCGACCTGGCTGAAACGTTCGCCAATCTGCGGAAGTACAAGATAAAGCTAAACCCAGGAAAGTGCACCTTCGGTGTGCCAACTGGATAGCTACTGGGATACGTCGTCTCCAAGCGAGGGATCAAGGAAAATCCCACCAAGATCGACACGATCGCCCGACTCGGCAAACCCGAGTTCCTGCGCGACGTCCAGAAGCTGGCGGGGCGAGTAGCGGCTCTCAGTCGCTTCATCCCCCGCCTGGGCGAAAAGGCGATGCCCCTATACCGTCTGATGCGCAAGAACCCCACCTTCCAGTGGGACAAGGAGGCGGACGACGCGCTCCGCGACCTCAAGAAGGTGCTACTCGCCGCCCCTGCCGACAAAGAACCCATGCTGGTCTACGTCGCGGCTTCCGAGCGCGTCGCCAGCGTCGTCATGGTCGTCGAACGGCCGGAGGAAGGAAAGGAGTGACCAGTACAGCGACCGGTGTACTACATCAGCGAGGTCCTCACCGAGTCGCGCCAACAGTACCCGCAGTACCAGAAACTGGTATACGCGGTCTTCAGAGCACAGCGGCGCCTGCCGCACTACTTCCAGGAGCACCCGATCACGGTCGTCTCCTCAGCACCGTTGCAGGACATCATCCGCAACCATGAGGCGACTGGGCGAGTCGCTAAGTGGGCCGTCGAAATCGGCATCCAAAATATCAAGTACGAGCCACGAAAAGCGATCAAGTCGCAGGCTCTAGCGGACTTTATCGCCGACTGGGAAGAGGCCCAGCAGCCAGAAAAGCTGCCATACCTCCACTACTGGAGCCTGCACTTCGACGGCTCCAAGAACGCGGACGGCGCAGGAGCAGGGATCGTGCTGACTTCATCAAAGGGCGACAAGCTCCGCTACGTCCTCTTCCTCGACTTCACCCCCTGCACCAACAACATGGCCGAGTACGAGGCACTACTCCACGGCATGCGAGCTGCCAAGGAGATGAACGTCAACCGCCTACGCTGCTACGGAGACTCCGACCTCGTCGCTGGGCAAGTCGCTGACACCTGCAACGCCGTCTCCCCCACCATGGCGGCATACCGCCAAGCAGTGGACAAGCTGGGCGGACACTTCGCAGGCTACTCTGTCGAGTGGATTGACAGGCGGAAGAACGAGGAGGCCGACGCACTCTCTCGCATTGGGTCGGCTCGACTCGCACCACCCGCCGGCGTCTTCCTCGAAACGATCACCAAGCCATCAGTCTCTCTCCCAAGGGAGATCGACATCGGAGTCCCGCTGCAGCCAGAGGCAGCCCTGGTCGCACTCGTCACCAAGCCAGACGACTGGACCAAGCCCTACGTCGCCTACCTGGAGGCCGGCACCTTGCCGGCAGACGAGACGGACGCCCGGATGATCGCCCACCGATGCAAATCCTTCATCATCATCGATGGCGAGCTCCACAAGCGCAGCGTCACCGGCGTGTTCCAATGCTGCGTCCAACCGGCCGAAGGATGCAAGATCCTCCATGATATCCACTCCGGCGACTGTGTCCACCATGCCGGCGCCCGCTCTCTGGTCGCCAAGGCTATGCGGCATGGATTCTACTGGCCCACCGCACACGCCGATGCCGTCGACATTGTCCAGCAGTGCGCCGGGTGCCAGAAGTACGCCAACCAGACGCATGTGCCGAGATCCGCGCTCAAGACAATCCCCATAACCTGGCCATTCGCCGTGTGGGGTATGGACATGGTAGGCCCCTTCAAAAAGGCTCCCTCTGGCTACACCCACCTCCTAGTCGCGGTCGACAAATTCACAAAGTAGGTGGAGGCCAAACCAGTCCGGAAATGCGACGGGAAGACCGCCACTAAATTCCTACGCGAGCTCATATATCGCTACGGGTTCCCGAACAGCATCATCACGGACAACGGCACCAATTTCGCCAAAGGAGCCATGGCCGAGTTTTTCGAGGAACAACACATCCGGCTCGACCTCGCGACAGTCGCCCACCCGGAATCCAATGGCCAGGCAGAACGGGCCAACCAGAGCATCCTCCACGGCCTGAAGCCGCGTCTCCAAGTACCACTCGAGCGCACCGCCGGGTGCTGGGTCGAGGAGCTGCCCTCCGTCATCTGGGGCATCCGCACCTCGGTCAACAGGTCAACAGGGTTCACCCCCTTCTTCACGGTGTACGGCGCCGAGGCAGTCATGCCCATCGACCTCGAGCACGACTCGCCATGGGTCGTCCACTACACGGAGGCTGCGAACGAACTCGCCCACCAGGATGGAGTCGACCAACTCGACGAGGCACGTGACCTCGCTCGATCACGCACCGCCATCTACCAACAAGGACTCCGCCGCTATCATAGCCGGCGGGTGAAAACTCGCACCTTCCAAGAAGGCGACCTGGTGCTGCGCCTCATCCAGGACAAGAAGAGCATGCACAAGCTTTCCCCTCCGTGGGAGGGACCATTCGCCATCGGGTGAGTACTCGGCAACAACGCCTACTACCTCATCGACGTCCGCGGAGACGGCAAACTCGACGTCAAGCGACCGTGGAATGTAAACCTCCTACGGAAGTTCTACTCCTAGAACCCCACATATGTACCCTCCAGTCGCTATCAAATAAAAAGAATTGGTTACCGCAAATTGCGCCTACTCTCCGTTTCTTGTGCCACTCGCACTCGTAATAACAGCGTTAAGCTAACTGCAGAAGTCAACCTTTGGTACAGCGATCGGCACGGCCAAGTAGTGCGTTACAAGGGCACTGGGTCACCCCAGGTCTTGCGACGTCCATGAAAAACGCCTACCCGGAGCCCCATTGGAGTCGCCTAGCCCCACTGGCTCTACGAGCCAAGACAACTGCCTTCGCTTCTCACAGCGACCTTGATCCTCTGCATCCTTGACATAGCGACTCGAACGGCCAAGTACTATGCTCGGGGACTGACGACCAGTCCAGCGCGAGCGGCTAGGAAAAATGCCAAGTATGAGAGCATGCCCAGGACTCGCCATGCGACTGACCTAACGGGCCAGGCAGGAGTGACGCGCTCAAACTAACGCGCCAAGTCCTCACCCACCCTCGAGTTGCGCCTAGAACAACCAAGTACCACACTCGGGGACTTGGCCACCCGACCTCGTTCGCGCAAGGGAAAATGGTGAAGTACAAAGCGCTCAAGGGAGTCGCCTCACGACTGGCTCTCCGAGCCCGGGCGAGTCGACCAAAATAACAAAACAATCAAAAAAAAACCGTAAACACATAACAAACGAGGTCAACCCCATAAAAAGGGCGGACGCGCTCGGGGACTCATTCAACCCTCAATCGGAAAACACATGTTAAATCACACAACAAATATGATATCTCGTTAATAGCATTGTGCAGTCATCTCAAAATACAAAATGTGCCCAAACGGCAGAACTGCTACTAACGCCCCAGGGCAAACTATTCTACTCCACAGGCTTCGAAGACGACTCGCCAGCACCCTTGCGACTGCGAATGAAGGGCATGTACGGGTTTGACGGGTACGTCGTCAGCTCACCCGCCATCGCCGCACGAAAGGGCTGCTCGACCTTGAAGTCCCGGTGCTGCGGCTCGGGGTCGTTGGGTGCGACGACCGTCTCCTGGTAAGGAAGGAGGTCGCCCATTGCCCAGACGCGCTCGGAGTACACCACGGCGCGGTCCGTCAACTTGAGCACCTCGGAGATCTCCACCGCGCCAGTCGACTACAGGTATCCACTCGTCACGTCGTCCAGGTCGAAGTCCTCCGGAAAGTGGGCGAGCCCAAGGCTAAGCGTCGCCGCTGCTCCACGTCGGTAGGCCGATCGCGTCATAAACTCGACGACCGATGGCGCCTTCTCCAAGTACCGCCACACCTCGACGAGGTCGCTGGGAATTACTTCCGTGGGCGACATCTCCTGGAGGTAGGCCCGGATGCACGTCGCCGACAACGTCGCTGAATCGACGAGCGTGGACACACATTGCCGCGCGTCGAACGAACTCGCCTCTTCCGCGCTATCAAGGATGCGACCTGCGGACACAAGATGACAGTGAGTACATCAAACAATATACAACGCATATGCAAAAGTCAGGAGCAGGCACACTTACCGATCAAGGGGCGGGAGAGATCCGTGATGAAGCTTTGAAGAGAAGTATAGTCGTCCTGAAGCCCAGCAACAAGGGCGTCGGAAACTTTATGTTCCTCCGCGGCGGCCGTAACGGCGGCTTTGGCTCGACCATCCGCCGAACTCGCTTCCTCTTTCGCCTCCTTTAGCTCGCGCTCAAGGTCGGCGATCCGCTTCTCAGCCGAGCTCAACGCCAATTGAGCCGCTGCCAACTCACTCGCTGGGACAAGTCCCTGGCGGGCCTCCTTTGCCTTCGCGGCAATCGCCTGAAGCCCCTTATTCTCCTCTTGGACGGTCGCCAGTTTCTTCTCCGCGCGGCGTGCCGTAGCAAGCCGGTCAGCTGACTCACGTTGCACACCCTGCACACAATCCAAAAAGTTAACCAAAGCGGAATCCTAAGTGCCCACCCGCTGAAATTCAGCGAGTGCGCACTCGGGGACTGGCAATCAAAAATCCTAAGTGCCCACCCGCTGAAATTCAGCGAGTGCGCACTCGGGGACTGGCAATCAAAAATCCTAAGTGCCCACCCGCTGAAATTCAGCGAGTGCGCACTCGGGGACTGGCAATCAAAAATCCTAAGTGCCCACCCGCTGAAATTCAGCGAGTGCGCACTCGGGGACTGGCAATCAAAAATCCTAAGTGCCCACCCGCTGAAATTCAGCGAGTGCGCACTCGGGGACTGGACGCGAAAAATAAACAACAAGACACTAAAAGAATCAGACCGTTGCAACGCACCGGCCTGATCCTCGGGGACTGGACATACCTGGATGGATGCGCCAAGCATGCCATGAAGTTGTATCGCATCCACGGACGCAAGGAGAGCTGGCGTGTGCCTGCGACGCTGCTCGACCTCTGTATCGGCGATCCCAGGTGCATGGCTCGAGGGCGAGGTACCACTCGCTGTAGCCGCTTTGGCCACGAAGCGCGGGAACGTTGCGATGGAGGCACCGGCACCAAAGGAGGCCGGTTCGCCCGCCCCAGGCGAAGGAGCACCCTCCTTGGTCGGTGAGGCTGCCTCCGCGATGGGTTCACTTGGCGCGATCGCCGTGTCATCAGACACCATGACGACTTCGTCGCTTCTGGCCTTCTTGGCGTTATCCGCGGGCGTCCTGAAGCATCCTGAAGCCCAGCAACAAGGGCGTCAGAAACATTACGTTCTTCCGCGGCGGCCGTAACGGCGGCCTTGGCTCAACCATCCGCCGAACTCGCTTCTTCTTTCGCCTCCCTCAGCTCGCGCTCGAGGTCGGCGATCCGCTTCTCAGCCGATCTCAACGCCGATTGAGCCACTACCAACTCACTCGCTGGGACAAGTCCCTGGCGGGCCTTCTCTGCCTCCGCGGCAATTGCCTGAAGCCCTTTATTCGCCTCTTGGACGGTGGCCAGTTCCTTCTCCGCGCGGCGTGTCGCAGCAAGCCGATCAGCTGACTCACGTTGCAGACCCTGCACACAATTCAAACAGTTAACCAAAAGCGGAATCCAAAGTGCCCACCCGCTGAAATTCAGCGAGTGCGCACTCGGGGACTGGCAATCAAAAAATCCTAAGTGCCCACCCGCTGAAATTCAGCGAGTACGCCCTCGGGGACTGGCAATCAAAAAATCCTAAGTGCCCACCCGCTGAAATTCAGCGAGTACGCACTCGGGGACTGGCAATCAAAAAATCCTAAGTGCCCACCCGCTGAAATTCAGCGAGTGCGCACTCGGGACTGGACGCGAAAAATAACAACAAGACACTAAAAGAATCAGACCGCTGCAACACACTGGCCTGATCCTCGGGGACTGGACATACCTGGATGGCTGCGCCAAGCATGCCATGAAGTTGTATCGCATCCACGGATGCGAGGAGAGCTGGCGTGTGCCCACGACGCTGCTCGACCTCCACATCGGCGACCCCAGGTGCACGGCTCGAGGGCGAGGTCCCACTCGATGTAGCCGCTCTGGCCATGAAGCGCGGAAACGTTGCGATGGAGGCGCCGACACCAAAGGAGGCCGGCTCGGCCACCCCAGGCGAGTGAGCACCCTCCTTCGTGGGTAAGGCCGCCTCCGTTGCGGGTTCACTCAGCGCGATCGCCGTGTCGTCGGAGATCGTGACGACATCGTCGCCCTGGGCCTTCTTGGCACTATCCGTGGGGACGACGACTTCGTCCGCCTTCCTCTTCCAGGAGGGATCCTCCTCGCTGATGACGGGTGGCACCTTGGCCACGGTCGGATGGCCTATCTTTTTAGCTCTGGTCCTACAAGTTGATCGCGTGAGCAAAATAATCGAAATACATCGAAAGACGAAAGTAGGTGAGCAAAACTCACTTGGCGACTGGAATGAAGCATAGCCCCGTGCGGATGCCAGCCGGCTTCTCCAGCTCGGGGCCCAGTCGGCGACTGAGGCCCATTTCCAAGACATCGTGCGCCCAAGACACGGATGGTTTCTTCGTCGTTGAGGCTGCGACGGGAGCCTCTGAGACATCTTCAGCGGGAGCTTCCCTACGAGGTGAAGCCGCCGCGACCGGAGCGGCCCCTAGCCCAGAGACTGGGGCGAATGGCGGAGGCATCGAAGCCAGTGGAACCTCGCTCAGGACAGTGGTCGTGTCCAGCGCGGTTACCGTCGGTGGCGCCTCGCCCTTGTCCAGGCTGGTAGCATCGGAGCTGCTCGCCGAGTGCGGCGGGGAGGCCGGTCTCACCGGCTTCTTCTTCTTCGGAGGGGCCTTCACCTCCTTCTTCTTCTTCTTCTTCTTCTTCTTCTTCTTAGACGGAGTGGCTTGGCAGCGCGAGGTGGTCTCCGGAAGTTTGTCATCATCATCATCATGACGCTCGAGGCTTTTACTCGCCTCAAGCTCACGCTGATGCTGCCCGCGGGTCTTGCGGACCAGCGGCGCGACTTCCTCCTCGGATTCGTCGTCGCCGTTGCTCTCGTCGCTCTCGGTGTCGCCCTTGGCGGGAGGCGACTCGCCCATGTCCTAGACGGACGAGCTCGAGTTCTCGTCGTCTGAAGGCGGGAGCCATCCTTCCACCACTTGGAATAGCTGCAATGGGCACAAGATGAAATTAGAATGACCGCGACTGCATAAAATGCGACTGCGAATGATGTGAGGTGATTCACCGTTGGGGCTGGATGCTTCGCGGTGTAGGGGGCGACCCCGGCCTTTGCGTCCAGGTACACCACCTGGGTGATCTTCTTCAGTGTTGGGGTGTAGTCCTCGAGCTTCCACTCGGCGAGGCAGGACTTTGTCGAGTCCTCCCCGCCCGTGTATTGGTACATGTAGTGGTCGCGCTGAGCCAGAGGGACGAGCCGCCGACCGAGCTAGCAGTTGTGTAAGTTAATTGTCTGGAGGCCCTTCTTCTTCAGACCGCGGATGGTTTGAAGCATTTCGTCCACGACCATCCGCTGGTCGGTGGGGAGCTTGCCGACTTGGAGTTGGCGCGGTTCGGGCCGGTCGGCGGAGTATCGTGGGATCGCCGTCTCGCCCTCCGGAGTCGCCTCGGTAACGTAGAACCAAGAATTCTTCCATTGGCTCGCCGCCTTGGCGGGTAGCATCATATCGAAGAAGGAGGCCTTCGATTTCAGCTGGAACGTCAGGCCGCCCGCAGCAAGCATTAGGCCGCCCGCTTCCTCGCGACTGATCCGTCCGTGGAACAAATCTTGCCACAGAGGGAAGTAGGGCCGGCAGCCCAGGTAGCACTCGCAGAACGCCACGAAGATGGCGAGCTGCTCGATGCTGTGCGGACCCAGGTCTGACGGTTGGATCCCGTAGTAGGCGCAGAAGCGCCGGAAGAACAGGGACGTAGGGAATCCTAGCCCCCGTTCTAGGTGGCTGGTGAAGCAGATGAATTCTCCCTCACGCGGGTTCGGGGTCACCTCTCCGGCCGCAGGGATGCGCCACCTGCCGGCGCGCAGGATCCCGGCCTCCTCGAAGGACGCCAGTTGCGCTCTCGTACACTTAGATCTGCCCCAAGGCTCGGTGGAGGGGGCCATTGGCGGAAGGATTCGTGGGGGTCGGGGGATTTCGGTTCGGCTGGATCGCGATGCGGAGGAAGGCGAAAGTGTGCGCAATCGGAGGAAATGACGAGGAGATGGTTCTCCCATTGCCTGCCATTCCCCTTATATAGCGGTTGTTACCCGCCAAATCAGGGAGCCATTACTACGCGGTGATTACGCCGAAAGTTACCGTTGGATTACCCCAACGGCTAGTTTGACCGCGTTTAACGGTCCAACTTTAGCCACTCGGCTCGCCGACCCGATCACTACGACAGTGACTGAGTATTTCGTCGACTCGACTCGCCAAAGCTGCGATCAGAATGACTAGTCTTTTCCTTTATTCAGGAGCCCGCCGGCGATTCGGCTGGATGTCTGCTTTGAAGCCGTATACTCCGACTGCCAGCAACCACCTGCGCCCAATCAACGACGGCCTCGGGGACTACTGATGGGGATATGCCTACCGGGGTATACCCAGCAGGACATTTCCGACTGGCCCAGGAACTGGCGAGTGGGCCTGCAAGACAGCGACTGGATCGAGGCCCGGTGTGGATCCAAGCGACTGGAAGCTGAAGGCCCAGGCGAGTAGATAGGCCCAGTCGAGTTAGGTTAAACGATTACCGAAGCCTTAACTGATTCGGTTGAGATATGTAAACCCTAGGGGAGGTGAGTCTATATAAACCTCCCTACAGGGCGTGTAGGGATACGTTCCATCATACACCCAAGCGACTCGCCGCCTAGCCGCCGAGCTCGCCCATTGTACCACCATCATAATACAATCTAGCAGAAGTAGGTCTTTACCCTCCGAGGGGCCGAACCTGGGTAAAACCCCGTGTCTCCGCCCTCATCACGCACCTCAGATGGCTGGCCGCCCTTGCCCCTCATTCTACTATTCGCTGCCGATTGCAGCATCTGCCGTGACCATTCCCACGACACCACCCGCTGAAATTCAGTGACTAGGCACTCGGGGACTGGACAATGAAATTCCTAAATGCCCACCCGCTGAAATTCAGCGACTAGGCACTCGGGGACTGGATGATATAAAAACATTAAGAATCCGACCACTGAAATTCAGTGGCCCGATCCTCGAGGACTGGACATACCTGGATGGCAGAGCCTAGCATGCCGTGAAGCTCCAGTGCATCCACAGACGGAAGCACGACCGGAGTATGGCCGCGACGCTGCTCAACCTCCACCTCGGCGACCCCAGGCATCCGGCTCGTCGGCGCCGAGGCACTCGCTGCGGCCGCCTTCGCCATGAAGCGAGGGAAGGTCGCTGCAGATGCCGCTGCGCCACTCGGAGCCGGCTCGGCCACGTCAGGTGAGTCAACACCCTCCTTAGCCTTCGAGGCCACTTCCGCCGCAGTCGGAGGATCGCTCGGAGCAACCTCCGGGTCATCAGAGACCGTGACGATGTCGTCTCCTTTCGTCCTTTTAACACCTTCGGCGGGAGCAGCGACTTCGTCGGTTTTCCTCTTCCGCGAGGAATCCGCCGACACCTCTGTGGCGACTGGCGGAACCTTGTCCATAGAAGGATGGCCGATCTTTTTAACACTAGTCCTGTGAAACAGTTGTATTAATAAGACTGTTCGACTAAAACAAAAAACAAGCAGACGAACAACACTCACTTGCCGACTGGTATGAACCGTAGACCGGTGCGGATGCTAGCCGTCTTCTCCAGTTCAGGCCCCAACTTCCGAGTGAGGCCCATCTCGAGTAAATCATGTGCCCAAGACACTGACGGCTTTTTCGAAGATGAAGCCATGGCAGGAGCCTCCGCGGTAATTGCTGCGGGAGCCTCCCTTGGAGGCGAGCCCCCTACGGCTGGAGCAGTCCCCCAAACTAACGATTGGGGCGAATGGAGGTGGTATCGATGCTAGCGGCGCCTCGTCCCTGGGGGCAGCAGCGTCTGGTGCCACAGTCGCGTGTGCCGCTGCGTCCCTAGCCGAGCTGGCGGCATCGGAACTGGTTGCAGATCGGGACGGAGATATCGGCTTTGCTGGTTTCGCCTTCTTCTTCGGCGAAGCTTTCTTATTCTTCGACGGCGTGGCCTCACGATGTGAGGTGTGCTCAGGAAGCTCGTCGTCTTCATCATCGTGGGTCTCGAGGCTCTTGCTCGCTTCGAGCTCGCACTGGTGTTGCCCGCGGGTTTTGCGAACCGTGGGGGCAGCAACTTTCACGGGCTCGTCTTCTCCGTTGTCGTCGTCGTCGCCTCCGTTGCTATCGGCGTTATCTTTGGCGGGTGATGACTCGCTTTCGTCCTGGACGGACGAGCTCGAGTTCTCATCATCCACGGGTGGAAGCCACCCTTCCACCACTTGGAACAACTGCAACAAGAACAAACAAATTTAACACGACCGCGAATGCACAAGCTGCGACTGCGAGTGTTAACGGAGTGACAGTTTATCGTGGGAGCTGGGCGCCTTGCAGTATAAGGGGCGACCCCGGCCTTTGCGTCAAGTTATACGGCCAGGGTAATCTTCTTCAGGGCCTGCGTGTAGTCGTTGAGTCTCCACTCAACGAGGCAGGACTTCGTCGGGTCGTTCTCACCCATATACTCATACATATAGTGGTCGCGGCTGGCCAAGGGCACGAGCCGCCGACCGAGCTAGCAGTTGTAGAGGTTGATGGTCTAGAGGCCTTTATGTTGGAGATATGCCCAAGAGGCAATAATAAAGTGGTTATTATCATATCTTCATACTTATGATAAATGTTTACATACCATGCTATAATTGTATTAATAGGAAACATTAATACTTGTGTGATCTATAAACATAAAAGAGTCCCTAGTAAATCCTCTTGTTAAACTAGCTTGTTGGTTAATATATGATCATGGTTTCCTGATCATGAACATAGAGATGTTATTAACAACAGGGTCATATCATTAGGAGAATGATGTGATGGATATACTCCTATAGATAAGCATAACATAAAGATCAAGTCATTTTAATAGTTCAATTGCTATATGCTTTTTGATACATAGTAACCTAATTCCTTCGACCATGAGATCATGCATATCACCTTTACCGGATGGATGCTTTGATGACATCAAACACCACACCATAACTGGATGGCTATAAAGGTGGCATTGAGTGTTCGGAAAGTATTGGTTGAGACACATGGATCAAGAGTGGGATTTGTCCATCCATATGACGGATAGATATACTCTGGGCCCTCTCGGTGGAATGTCATCCAATTAGCTTGCAAGCATGTGACTGGCTCACAAGGGATCACATATCACGGGAACGAGAAAAGAGTACTTATCAGTAACGGGGTTGAACTAGGTATGCAGAGATACCGACGATCATAACCTCGGATAAGTAAACTATCGTGAGACAAAGGGAAATTGGTATCGTATGTAAGTGGTTCATTCGATCGCAAAGTAAT
Organism: Avena sativa; assembly: GCA_916181665.1. Lineage (NCBI taxonomy): Eukaryota > Viridiplantae > Streptophyta > Magnoliopsida > Poales > Poaceae > Avena > Avena sativa. The sequence goes on along the minus strand of OV702284.1, from coordinate 174,228,479 downwards.
CGTAGAAATATGTGGGAGCCATATGAATTTCCAGATTCCTCTATTTGGTTATTGTTCGGAGAAGTGTCTCGATCATGTCCGCATAATTCACGAACCGTAGGGAGACACACTTAAGGATTCGACGTTGTTTGAGTAGTTATGGAATGATGAGTAAGAGACCGAATGTTGTTCGGAGTCTCGGATGGGATCCGTGATATCAGGAGGAGATCCGGAATGGTCTGGAGAATAAGATTCATATAAGGAAAGTCCTGTTTCGGGGTTGGAGAATAATTCCGGTGTTTTCATCAGGAATGTTCTAGAAGGTTCCGGAATGTCCGGCACTCCGGAGGGGAAGCGTACATGAATGTGTTATATCAAGTTGGTATGATTTCATTATGTACTTGGTTTCATCGCCGTACCAAATAGAGGGTTTATTCAAATCCTAGTTTGAAAAGTCAAACGGCTAGTTTTGGGAAAGAGGAGAAGGAGGTTTGAAACCGACTTGGGGGACGAGTTCCTCCTCCCACCGCCGGCCCACCTTGGGTCCGAGTTGGGGAGGGACTCCCCTCCCCAGGCACGCCTCTCTCCACCTATAAGAGGAGGGGAAGGGCTCCCCTCCTAGACACAAGTTGCCTCCCTCTAAACCTAAACCCTAGCCACAGCCTAGGGATTTCTCCCAAGCCGCCGAGTTAGAGCTTCTAATTGCCCTAGCCGCTGGTTTAGTCCCTTCTAATTGGTGTGTCTAAACCCTAGATCACCAAGGCTCTCTCATAGTCCACCATACTCGCTCCGGCTTAAGGCGAAGCCCTGCGAGATCTTCCCTCTACTTTTGGTACCACGCCGTCGTGCTGCCGGAGTCGCGAGGAGAGTGCTACAACCTCCGCTGCCTGCTGGAACAAGGGAGAGGAAGGTCTTCATCGAGTACCGAACGTGTGACCGACTACGGAAGTGCTGCCGGAACGCAGCGCTGGAAGGATCGTCTACGCGGTCTTGAGATCGGCAAGAGTACGACTACATCATCCACGAGAATCTGCTCTCGTTAACCGCTTTGGAATCTTCGAGGGTGAGTTCCTCTATCGACTCGTTGCTACAATCTAGTAGATAGATCTTGGCTTGTTTGTTTGCATGCGGTAGAAAATTTTTGTTTTCCATGCTACGAACACCTACAGTGGTATCAGAGCCGTGTCTATATGTAGATCTGTTGCACGAGTAGAACACAATGGTCATTGTGGGCGTTGATGCTTTTGTTGTCGATTGCTTCTTGTGTACTTTGCATCTTGCGGGATGGTGGGATGAAGCGGCCCGGGCTAACCTTACATGACATCGTTCATGAGACTTGCTCCACGCTTGACATGCAACTTTTATTGCATAAGTGGCTTTGCGGGTGCCTGTTTCTCCCAACATAGTTAAGATTCAATTTACAACGGGTGATTGACAATACTAGTATCAATGTTGTGGTTCTTGTTCGTAAGTTAGAACGGCACTTATTGAAAGCCCCAAACCACGTAAAATATGCAAAGAAAATTAGAGGCGTCTAACTTTGTTTTGCAGGGGTGTGCTGTCATGTGATATGACCATGATTGTGATTCTATTTGATGTATGCAATGTTCCTTATTGTAAGTTGGCAACCGGCAGGAGCCATATGGTTGTCTTTAAATTCTGTTAAGACCCGCGTGTCTATTCAAAGTAGTTGTAATAGTTGATGCTGGTGGAAGACAACCATGAAGCGGCGCCATTGACCTTGACGCCACAGCGGTGATGATGGAGATCATGTTCGTGCTTGAAGATGGAGATCGGAAGCACAAGAAGAAAGGCCATATCATATCACATATTATGAATTGCATGTGATGTTAATCCTTTTATGCATCTTGTATTGCTTAGTTTACGACGGTAGCATTATAAGATGATCCCTCAAGCACACAATTTCAAGTTTTAAAGTGTTCATCCTTAGTAAGCACCGTTGCTAAAGCTCGTTGTTTCGAAGCACCACGTGATGATCGGGTGTGTTAGATTCTGCGAGTGTATACAACGTGAGCAAGCCAGATTTGCTCATGCGGAAGCTAAGGTTTGATCTTGACGAGCCTAGCATGTACAGACATGGTCTCGGAACACGGATCACCGAAAGGTAAAGCATGAGTCATATAGTAGATATGATGAACATGTTGATTGTTCGCCATTGAAGCTACATCAACTCTCGTGATGATCGGTTTTGATGTGGTGGATTTGGTTCGTGTGATCACTAAAACAATGTGAGGGATATTGTTTTAAGTGGGAGTTCAACGGCAATGTAATTAAAAGTTGAACACTATTTATCATAAATCAAATCAAAGTGAATTTGCATAGTTGTTGTAGTCATTGGCATCCGTTTACCACCTTGCGCTTAGTTATAATTGGGATGATAGAACTATAGAATTCTGGTTAGTTACTTTACGAACTGGTATCGTATTGTTTTTGAAGTGTTAATCTAAAGTTTAAAAGTCCTATTGCAAACTTTCAGTAAGTTCATGTTACTCCATGAAGTTTAATAATTGGTATTAAATCAAGAGTGACAATTCCAAGAGTTAGTATATGAGTATCATGTTTGTCTCCATGATTCTTGATATTCAAAGAATTGTCTTAATATCAAGGTTATCTAGGATCTGAAAGAGTTGTTTCAGAAACCATGATGTGTGGAAGATATTGTGATATCTGAAACGAAGAATTGGTTGCAACATGATAGAGTATAATATGGCAAAAGACATGTTCTTATATTTGATGAGAAGTTGCAAAAGGTTGGAGACACTAGTTGTCCTAAAACCACCAAAGTTTTTTTTTGGAGAGCAACATTATACTCGCGATTCATCTTTATAAGCTAAAAGTAGCTTGATCATGAATAATTCCATGATAAGGGTGAATATTTGATGTAGGTAAAATATTTACCACACCAAGAGATTACTAAAGAATGGAATTTGAAAGCACACCAAACATTTGATGATGGTGATCTACTTCAAAGTGCAAGTCCAAAGACATTGGTATTTAATTATACACGCTTTGGACTATGTGTCATATGTATGACTCCACTGTTGATGTTTATAGATTCTTTCAAACAGAAAAGGAAATACTGAAAGAGAATCTCATAAATATATGGCAGAAAATAAAAGACTAGAATTGTTCAGTTTAAGTATATGGATGATATACATGTTATGGCTATATTCTTTGCTTATTAAACAATGTGGTTCTTAAGTATTTGATACTGAATTTGTTGGTGTGAATCGTCATACGAAACAACACAATTCATGAACTACAATGGCCTAAGTAACTAGCAAAAGAATATGTGATGATGTTCATCGAGAACAAATAAAGGGTTATTGTGTTGCACGTTAAAACATCAAAGCTTGCCTTCAAGATTTGTTTTATCGGGTATTATGAGAACAAAAGGGTTGTTCAAATAATTTCCGTAATCCATAAAAGATGGATGATTCACAAATCTCGTTGGAGAAATCACATCCATAAAAGTAGTGCTAAAAATGTCGAAAGACAAATTGATTAAAAGATCACTTAGGAAGTGACATCGCCGTTTAAATTATATTGGAAAGAAAACATGAAGAAACTCCATATGGATGGAATTTTGGAGTCTATTTGATTTTTATCAAATGACGCTTGTGAAACTTTCCTAGAGATAATTAAAACTTCGTTCATAGGCCAAAAGGGAACGAATGACTAGCTTATTGGAAATTGTACATATTGTTGTACAAAGTCCATCATGTGTAGTCAAAAGCGATGGATTTCAACTTCATATGCTTTCTCCGAAAATTTGAGTGAATATATGAATATTTACTTAATAAGGATGAAGTATGAAACATTTGAAAAGTTCAAAGACTTTCAAGATGAAGTGCAAAATCATTGTAACAAGAATATAAATAGTTTATGATAAGATCATAAAGGAAGATATTTGAGTTACAAGTTTAGCATAATACCTAAGATTAAAGGAATCGTTCCGTGGATTTGCATATCCCGAAACACCATAAGAGTATGGAGCGTTCGAGATATGTAATTAAACCTTGTTTGACATGGTAAGATCGAAGGTGTAATTCAGAAACTGCCATTATATTTTAAAGATTAAAAGCTTTAGAGACTACCGTTTTTCCACTGAAAAGAGCTTCATCATAATCCGTTGAAATGACACCATATAAAGTTATGGTTTGGGATAAAACCCAAGTTGTCCTTTCTTAAACATTGGTATGCTATGCATAAGAAAGATGTTTGCAACCAAAGTCGGATGAACCTGTATTTGTATGTTATTTCGAATAACTGTTAAGTAATCCTCCATAACATCGGAGACAAAAGTGTTTGTCACTTAAAACGTCAAGTTTCTTTGAGAAGGAATTTTTCGTGAAAAGTTAAGTGGGAGGACAATAGAACTTTGATAAGGTTAAAAGAACCTTAGCTATATGTGCAGAGTTCCGCAGCGCCGAAAAGTGTTCCGGAGGCAGCGATAATGCTCATGGCTCACGTGCCTCAAAGGTTGTGGTCACGGAGATCTAAGTTCCTATTGAAACAAGTAGGTCGGGTAAACAATCAAATACCAAGATTTGAGAGTTAAATCATTATTTGACAATAATGATCTGACTACATGCAAAGAAGCGATGATGGGCCCTGACTCCGTCAAATGGCTTGAAGCCATAAAATCCGTGATACTTCCATATACAAGAGATCAAGCTTTGAACTTGAAAGACCCTCTGGAAAGGTACAAGACCTTACATTCGTATTTGGATCTATAAAGAAATAGACATGGATGTTTCACATCTATGAAATAGTCGACATGTTGGGAAAGAGTTCACAACAATGTTCAAAGGTTGTATATGACAAGATTTGATCTTTCATAGCGATATTTAGTCTAGACGGATTAATGTAGCAACCACTACATATAATTTTGTTATATGATAGTTGAATAAACAAAACAAGTTCTTCTAATAGAATTGTTACCTAGGACGTGTGCATGACACGGTCCATAGGGTTTTGTTAATTCAAAGGGTGCTAAAAGCATATGCAAACTTCAATGGTTGAAGTGAGCATCGCGGAGTTGGAATCTTCACAATGATGAAATTGTTAAAAGAGTTTAAATTCATCAGAGACGATGAAGATGCTTGCATTTGCAAGAAATTAAGTGGGAGCACTAAGAAATATTTCTAATACATTATGTGGAAGACATATTGTTGATTGGAAATGATGTATCTTTTATTAACACATATTAAGAATTTCATCTCGATGAAAGGCTTAGGCAAAACCCAAATATTTGGCATCAATAGACGCTAATATGGTTGTGCCAAAAGTACATAGATGATATATTGAATGAGTTCAATATAGGAACTACAAGAAAGGTTCTTGTCGCACAGAAAGGATTGAATGAGTTCAATATTGATGATATATTCAAGTGTATTGACATTTGGTAAGTGAAACAAAGATTCAAGTATAGATTGATACTTGATGTATGAAATCACAAAGAGTATTTATATCAATCATACTGTGATATGTACAAATCCAGATATGTCCTGTACTCTAAATGTTATGAGCATATACCAGAATGATTCATAAGTTGATCATTGGACAATAGTAAGGATATTCTTATGATCTTTTGGAAGAACTAAGAGTATATTATTTGTAGAAGTGACAAATAGATGGTTAGTTCATTGTAAAAGTACTACGTTGATACTAGTTTTGTCGCAAAGTACAAATTAAGTTTATCTCAATCTAAACTAAGGGTGGCACAATATAATGGAAAGTAAGTTCCATAATGGATTTGGATGAGTTCCAAAATTAAGACATTGTGACAGATACTACAACAAAAGGCTAAGTATATGACTGCTATAATAGCAGCTAAAGAGGGCATTTGTGTCAAGTAGTTTGTTATCAAACTAGGTGTAGTTCACAGCGGGATAATACTATGAAGATATATTGTACGACAATATTATCAACATGTTTTAACCCCAAAGAACTAAAGGTCTCACCAAAGGACCAAAATTATACAAAGCCATCTCATTAGAGAATGAGTGATGCGTAGAGACGCAAAGACATGCAATTACACACGGACCTGGAAGTGTCAGATCCGGAGATCAGTTGACCACTAGCAATCGTGTACATACGACACCAGAAAGCCATAGGTGTTGAATACACAAAGGTTTGAAACTAGATTATTGACTCTAGTGCAAGTGGGAGACTGTTGCAGATATGCCCAAGAGGCAATAATAAAGTGGTTATTATCATATCTTCATACTTATGATAAATGTTTACATACCATGCTATAATTGTATTAATAGGAAACATTAATACTTGTGTGATCTGTAAACATAATAGAGTCCCTAGTAAAGCCTCTTGTTAAACTAGCTTGTTGGTTAATATATGATCATGGTTTCCTGATCATGAACATAGAGATGTTATTAACAACAGAGTCATATCATTAGGAGAATGATGTGATGGACATACTCCTATAGATAAGCATAGCATAAAGATCAAGTCATTTTAATAGTTCAATTGCTATATGCTTTCTGATACATAGTAACCTAATTCCTTCGACTGTGAGATCATGCATATCACCTTTACCGGATGGATGCTTTGATGACATCAAACACCACACCGTAACTGGATGGCTATAAAGGTGGCATTGAGTGTTCGGAAAGTATTGGTTGAGACACATGGATCAAGAGTGGGATTTGTCCATCCATATGACGGATAGATATACTCTGGGCCCTCTCGGTGGAATGTCATCCAATTAGCTTGCAAGCATGTGACTGGCTCACAAGGGATCACATATCACAGGAACGAGAAAAGAGTACTTATCAGTAACGGGGTTGAACTAGGTATGCAGAGATACCGACGATCATAACCTCGGATAAGTAAACTATCGTGAGACAAAGGGAAATTGGTATCATATGTAAGTGGTTCATTCGATCGCAAAGTAATCGTAGAAATATGTGGGAGCCATTTGAATTTCTAGATTCCTCTATTTGGTTATTGTTCGGAGAAGTGTCTCGATCATGTCCGCATAATTCATGAACCGTAGGGAGACACACTTAAGGATTCGACGTTGTTTGAGTAGTTATGGAATGATGAGTAAGAGACCGAATGTTGTTCGGAGTCTCGGATGGGATCCGGGATATCACGAGGAGATCCGGAATGGTCCGGAGAATAAGATTCATATAAGGAAAGTCCTGTTTCGGGGTTGGAGAATAATTCCGGTGTTTTCATCGGGAATGTTCTAGAAGGTTCCGGAATGTCCGGCACTCCGGAGGGGAAGGGTACATGAATGTGTTATATCAAGTTGGTATGATTGCATTATGTACTTGGTGTCATCGCTGTACCAAATAGAGGGTTTATTCAAATCCTAGTTTGAAAAGTCAAACGGCTAGTTTGAAAGTCAAACGGCTAGTTTTGGGAAAGAGGAGAAGGAGGTTTGAAACCGACTTGGGGGAGGAGTTCCTCCTCCCACCGCCGGCCCACCTTGGGTCCGAGTTGGGGAGGAACTCCCCTCCCCAGGCGCGCCTCCCTCCACCTATAAGAGGAGGGGCAGGGCTCCCCTCCTAGACACAAGTTGCCTCCCTCTAAACCTAAACCCTAGCCACAGCCTAGGGATTTCTCCCAAGACGCCGAGTTAGAGCTTCTAATTGCCCTAGACGCTGGTTTAGTCCCTTCTAATTGGTGTGTCTAAACCCTAGATCACCAAGGCTCTCTCATAGTCCACTATACTCGCTCCAGCTTAAGGCGAAGCCCTGCGAGATCTTCCCTCTACTTTCGGTACCACGCCGTCGTGCTGCCGGAGTCGCGAGGAGAGTGCTACAACCTCCACTGCCTGCTGGAACAAGGGAGAGGAAGGTCTTCATCGAGTACCGAACGTGTGACCGACTGCGGAAGCGCTGCCGGAACGCAGCGCCGGAAGTATCGTCTACGCGATCTTGAGATCGGCAAGAGTACGACTACATCATCCACGAGAATCTGCTCTCATTAACCGCTTTGGAATCTACGAGGGTGAGTTCCTCTATCGACTCATTGCTACAATCTAGTAGATAGATCTTGGCTTGTTTGTTTGCATGCGGTAGAAATTTTTTGTTTTCCATGCTACGAACCCCTACACTTTCTTCTTCAGGCCGCGGATGGTTTGCAACATTTCGTCCACAACCATCCGCTGATCCAGCGGGAGCTTGGCGACCTGGAGCCGGCGCGGCTCGGGCCGGTCGGTGGAGTATCTTGGAAGCGCCACTTCATCGCTTGGAGTCGACTAGGTGACGTAGAACCAAAACTTCTTCCATTCATTCGCCGCCTTGGCAGGTAGCATCAGATCGAAGAACGAGGCCTTCGACTTTAGCTGGAACGTCAGGCCGCCCGCGGATAGCATCGGACCGCCTGTCTCCTCGCGGCTGATCCTCCCGTGGAACAAATCTTGCCACAGGGGAAAATAGGGCCTGCAGCCCAAATAGCACTCGCAGAACGCCACGAAAATGGCGAGCTGCTCGATACTATGCGGACCCGGATCTGATGGCTGGATTCCGTAGTAGGCGCACAAACGCCGGAAGAAGAGGGAAGTTGGGAAACCCAGCCCCCGCTCCAGGTGGCTGGTGAAGCAGATGACCTCTCCCTCGCGCGGATCCGGAGTCACTTCTCCGGCCACGGGGATGCACCATCTGCCAGTTGGAGGATCCCAGCCTCTTCGAAGGATGCTAGTAGCGCCTTAGTGCACTTGGATCTGCCCCACGGCTCGGTGGAGGGGGCCATCGGTTGGAAATTCGTGGAGGTCGAGGATCTCTAGATTGTTCTGATCGCTGCGCGGAATGGAGAAACAGAGATGGGAGGAATCGGAGGAAGAAAGAAGAAGTGTTTCCCCGTTCGCCTTTCATCCTCCTTATATAGCGGTTGGTACCGTCCAGTTTCGGGGGCCGCTACTACGCGGTAATTACGCCGAAGTTACCGTTGGATTAACCAACAGCTAGTTTGACCCCAATTGACGGTCCAACTTCATCCATTCGACTCGTCACTCCCAGCGACTCGATGACTCGCCGACCGATCACTATAACAGTGACTAAGTATTCGCCGACCCGTTCGCCGAGCTGCGACACGATTGGTCGCCGTTATTGCGACCGAAATGACTAGTTATTTCCTTTGTTCAGGAGTCCGCCGCCGATTCGACTAGGCGTCCGCATTGGAACCGTTTACTCCGACTGCCAGCAAACGCCTGCGCCGAATCAACGACGGCCTCGGGGACTACTGATGGGGATATGCCTATCGGGGTATACCCAGCAGGATGTTTCCTACTGTCCCAAGCCGTCAGCGAGTGGGCCTGCAGGACGGCGACTGGATCAAGACTTGGCGTGGACTCAGGAGACTGGAAGCTGAAGGCCCAGAAGCGTAGCTAGGCCCAGTCGGACTAGGTCATAGAATCTCCGAATCCTTAACTAATTCGGTTGTGATCTGTAAACCCTAGCGAGGTGAGTCTATATAAACCTCCCTAGGGGACGCATAGAGGATATGTTCCATCATACACCCAAGCGACTCTCCGCCTAGCCATCGAGCTCGCCCCATTGTACTCTCACCATAATACAATCTAGCAGGAGTAGGTCTTTACCCTCCGGGGGGCCGAACCTGGGTAAACCCTTGTGTCTCAGCCCTCATCTCGCTCCGTAGATGGCTGGCCGCCCTTGCCCCATATTCTACTACTTGCTGCCGATTGCAGCATCTGTCGTGGTCATTCCCACGACACACAACATATTTATCTTAAAGTTTTGTCCATAACTCATGATCGCTCCAAAAAGGAATGATTGAAGAGGTAACTACATAGTTCAAAGCATTAACAAGCACATTAGAAGCTTGAGCATCGAGATATAAGTTTTTATCATCCTCACAAGATAGATTTTTGAAATGCATAGGAGGAGAAAAACCTATATATACAATACGCTCCAAATTTGGGTCCATGTCCCGAAAATGAATAAGCATACGAGTTTTCCATATATCATAATTTGTGCCATCGAATATGAACATGTCATTGTGCACTAATCCCCTAGCCGACATCTTTACTCTCAAGGCGGTGAAGCCTAAAATGAGAGACCGGGCTCTGATACCAATTGAAAGGATACAGATGTCGTCTAGAGGGGGGTGTGAATAGGCGATTAAAAGTTTTCCTAGAGTGGCTCAACAAAGGCGGAATAAAACTAGTGTTTACTTTGTCAAGCACAACCTAAAACAACTAGGGTTCACCTATGTGCACCAACAACTTATGCTAAACAATACAAGCAACAATGTGATAGCAAGATATAGATTACTTCAAGCATGAAGGATATCACAATGTAAAGTGCATATGTAAAGAGCTCGGGTATCGAGATAACCAAGGCACGCGGGGATGACGATATTTTACCGAGTTCCTCCCAACATGGAGTACGTCTAATTTGGAGAGGGGGTGGTAACAAACCACCAACGCCACAAAAGGCCTCCCTTATTCTCCGGTGAATCTCACCCGAATGGGATCGATCCACGCTTCCACTATCGGTGCACTTGTCGGTGGCAACCGGAACCTCTCACAAGATTGGGGAACTTCTCCACAACTTAATTGGAGGCTCCCAACAAACGCCACCAAGGCCAAAAAACCATCTAGGGTTCCAAGAACCCAAGAGGGACAAGCTCCAATGAGTAACTCAAACCAAATCCTCCGAGGAGAACACAAACCGATGCACCGAATGCAAATGGAAAGAACACCACAAAGATGGTCCAATCCCTCACTCTCAAGTTCCAACAAAGCTAGTAAAGCTATTGGGGGAATAAGAGAGGAGGAATCAAAGAGGGACACAAAATCCCCCAAAATCTAGATCCCCAAAGATACACTCACAAAGAGATGAATCGGCTAGGTCAAAACGTGGATCTAGATCTCCTCTCTCTTCCACTCAAATATGGACAAGAATCATCGGAGGGGAAGAGATTAGTCAAGCTTCAAAATATAGAGCAAGTGTGGACAAAGCTTAGCCTAATAGAAGAGGAAGAAGCTAGCTAAACTAAAAACAGGCAAAGACTTAAATAGAGGCCCCAGAAAATCTGGCCGTTGGGCTATTTTTCCTGAACGGACCGGTAGTACCGGACTGGATCAGTACTGTCGCACGCGGCAGCGAATGCCAAAGTAAAAACGAATCAGCAGCGCAGCAGGCGAGCTAGGCCACAACGAGCGGAGCTGGCGGCGGCGCATGCGGGAATGAGTGGGGCCAGGCAAGGACGCGAGCAGCTTGCGCGCGCGAGAGAGTGGCAGCTGCAGCAGCGGGACCCGCGCGGGGCCAGCAGAGCGAGCAGCAGTAGGCGCGCGTGCCAGCGCTAGCCGCAGCTTCAGCAGGCGCAAGGCAGCAGCTAGTACGCGCGCGGGGGGCTCAGCTAGCAAGGCGGCGCAGCGACGTGGGGTCAACGCGGGTGCATGCGCATCGAGGCGGGTGTCACGCGAGCGGGCGGGCGAGAGCACAGCGAGCGGGCAGGAGTAGCGAGCGAATTGGGGGGGCGGCCTAGCAAGCAAGATGGGCCTGGGGCGACCCGGTACTACCGGCCGCCCGGTGCGGTAGAGTCGCATGAGCCTGTAATACTGGCCAGGACTACCGGGCAGGCCAGCAGATCGGTGCCGCGCGCCAGGCGCGTCCGGTACTGGGCCCGGTAGTACCGGACGGCCCACAAAACATTCTTTTCTTTTTCTTTTTCAAACCAAATAAAAGCAAATATTCAAACGACAACAACTTTTGATTGGTAGCTCCGATTGACCCGATTCCAATTGTGTTGGAAAGAGAACGACAATAGCTACCCTATATTGGTTATCACCAAGTGAGAAAATATCAAGTATTATAATGTGAGATACCTCACTTGGTGAGACACCAGAAAACTGCCAAGATCAAAATCGTAACAAGATATAAACGGAAGATCCGATTTTGATGACCAAGAGCTTGTTATGGAGATTACCACAAGCTCTAAATCCTCACATAGATATGACCAAATAACAACCAAATATGATGATGCAAGTATGCAAAGGTTTGAGCTCTCTCCGAACGATATGATCGAGTTATTCATTCGAGAGCCCGTCTTGATAGTACGGCTATCGATCCTAAACCCGGTCTTCCACTAACAACATGAGACCGGCAAAAGCGAAAACCTATCAAGATTATACCTTTGCCTTGAGCATTCCACTTGAGCTCGATGTAGACGAACTTGACCTTCTCAAGATGGAACACCTTTCTTGATTTATCATCATCGATCCATGATAAACGAGGATGGCAAGGATCAAACATGAGATCTTCTATAGATGGTGCATTTTTATCTTGCACAACACATCTTCTTCTCATTTCATTGACCTTGAAGCGAACACATGCTCCAAACGATGCCAATGGACAAATCCTACAAGTATAACTTAATACACACATTAGTCCATAACGATTGTCATTAATTACCAAAACCACACATGGGGGCCCACATGTTCTTTCACAGTGTTTATCAATAGTATGGCTAGATGGATTACTAGGACTAGCACACGACAAAATAGCATTTTGAGTAGAAGTTGTGCTAATGTCCAAAAGAGGCTCACAAGATGTTACCTTGGTAATACTTGCCTCACGAGCTAACATTAGCCCATCATGGGAGATTAGAAGATCATTATGAGAGCCCGAGAGATTTTCATGACTTTCTTCCAATTTCCTATACTTCCTAGTTAGCAACTCAAGTTGAGCCCTTAGCTCAACGTTCTCCTCTAGGGTAGATGCTTCACAAGAAGTAGAGTTAGAAGCAAAAGCATCATTAATATAATTTTCCTTTTCAGGCACATAATATTCATTTTTCTATGTGAGGAGATAATTAGTGTGCTTCTCCTCGCCAAGCTCTTTCTTAAGAAGATTGAATCTCTGACTCCCATCATCAAGTTGGAAATCCAACTCCTCTATGGTTCCCGTTTGTTTATTTATAGTGTCCATAACGTGTTTGAGACAAGTAACGGCCTTATTATTACCACGAATAAAGGTACACAAAAAAGTCAACTCAAGCAAGAGAGAACTAGTATCCTCATCAATGTCATCATCACTATCATCATTATCATTGCTATTATATTTAGATGATATATTGGGATCCAAAGTAGGAGATACCTTTGATCCTCTTGCCATAAGGCACATGTGAGCACGAGAGGATGAAGATGAGGATATTCTTGAATCTTCATTCATTATCATGTCTTGCTCCATAGAATGTTTGATTTACTCTACATTGTTAGATAAACAACTAGAGGAAATAGAAGCATTTTGTTCATGGGAACAAGGCAAATCAAGCATATCATCTACACTAGTACTCAAATAATTTCTAGATGATATACAAGGACTAGCAACACAAGGGCATATAGCATTATTGCTAGAAGAAGTTCTTAAATCCAAAGAAGAAACATTGCAATGGGATAGAGATGAAGGATCATCATTAGCAAGCACAATATCAACATTGCAATTCCCAACACCACTGACCATATATTTACCTTGTGTCTTGCCACACGTTGGTGAAGTGGGTGAAGATGAGAACTCGTCGTGGCCGGAGGTGGGAGCAACTTGGAGCTCTTCATGATGTGAAGGAAAAGAGATCTCCTTGGAGAAACCACCGACAATATTAGAGATGGAACCACCAAATATTTCTTTAAGCTTGGTCCACTTCTCATGAGATGACTTGCGCTTTACAATCTTCGAGAACAAATTAACTGTGGGGCTCAAAGAGAAAATAATCTCATTAGATACTTGAGATTCGAGATGTAAATTTTTCTCATCCTCTAAAGATAGATTTTGAGGATCCATCAGAGGAGAAAAACCTACATCTAGAAATCGCTCAATATTTGGACACAAGGTCCTAAGATTACAAAGCAAGAAATTTCTCCACAAAGCATAATTTGTGCCATCAAAGATAATTGTGTCACTGTGCACTATACTACTAGCCGACATCTTTACACTCTAGGCGGTGAAGCCTAAACAAGGAGAGACCTTGATCAGATACCAATTGAAAGGATAGAGATGTCGCCTAGAGGGGGGTGAATAGGCAATTTCAAAACTATTATGGTTTTGGCTTGATAGAATGCAGAATTAAACTAAGATTTATTTTACAAGCACAAAACCTAAATACACTAGGCTCAACTAAGTGCACCAACAACAAGTTAAGATAAGCAATATAGCACAATATAAATATACCACAAGTGATAAGCAAGATATAAATACTTCAAGCTCGATGGATATCACAAGGAAAGTAAGCTCGGATATAGAGATAACAGAGGCACGCGGAGAGGAAGATGTATTCCCGTATTCCCCTAAAAGTCAGGTACGTAACGTTGGAGAGGTGTGATATTCCACGAAGGATTTCCCAACACCACGAAGGCTCACCTTCTTCTCCGAGTCTATCCCACGAAGAAATAGGCCCTTTCCTTATGGCTAGCTTTTCCTCCACTCCGGAGATGGAAAGCTCCACAACCACTTCACAAGATCCACGAAGGAGAATCCCGATTCTCTTCACAATCTTCCATGAAGAGGACACCTCGGTACCAACCGCCAAGCCAACTAGGTCACCCTCCAAGAGTAACAAGATCACGGTCTCTCACTCGAACAAACCGTAATGGAGAGCTCAACACTTATGCAAGAATGCAAAGCAAGAACACCAATGGTACTCAAATCCTTCACTCTCAAATCCCACCAAAGAAACAAGTGCTAGGGAGGAATTAGAGAGGAAGAACAATGGTGGAAACCAAAAAATGACTCCAAGACCTAGATCCAATGGGTTCCCCTCACTTAGAGGAGGAATTGATTAGTGGGGATTGTAGATATAGATCTCCTCTTCCAAAGCCCTCAAAAGGATGCAAGAATCATAGGAGGGAAGGGAGAGGAAAAAAGCTCAAAGGGGTCAACAATGGAGGTCAAAAACGTGCTTAAGAGCCTTAGAACTTTGGGGAACACGCCCCCCTTTTAAACCCCTTCAAGGGGGATGACCGTTGGAGGAAAAACACGCTGGACGAACACGTTCCGGCGGCGAAACCGGTGCCGCCGGATCTGGCGCCGGAATTTCCGGTCAAAACAGGAAGTTCCGGTAAAAACCGAAACAGCATATTGAACCGATTTTCGGTGGTTTGCTGGAAATTTCCGGCGGTCGCCGGAAATTCCGGCCACAGACTCGGTCCCGCGGGAACAAAATAGGGCACACGAAAACAACAATAACTTTTGGGTCCGGACTCCGATTTTGATGATCTTGGGCTTGTTTTGACGAGGAAAACAAGCTCTACAAGATGGTGCAGAGAAAAATCATAGTCCAATAGAGGAGAATAGAACCAAATGAATAAAGTTAAGAAGCCTCCCTACAAGAAGAACCGATAAACCCTTCAAACTCGAAAACACCATAGAAGATGCATACGAATTACGTTTTCGATGAACTTGGGCTTGTTCAAGAGCTAGAAAAAAGCTCAAGAACCTCAAATGGAGAAACACTAAGAAGCATCAAAATAGGAAGATGCAAAATATTCAAAGGATTGAGCTCCCTATGACGATGTGATCAAGTTACCCAACCGAAAGCCCCTCTTAATAGTGCGACTATGTATACTATAACCCGGTGTCCCAAAAACCACCTTGAGACCGGTAAAAGGAAAACCTAGCAAGTCAATACCTCTGCCTTGCGCATCCTGCGTGATCTTGATGACAACAATTCAATCTCCATCCAAGACGGAATGCATCACTTGATCATTGTTACTTCGTGAAGACTCTTAATTTGCTCCCCCATACACCACTATTGGATAGCATCATTAATAATGTCTTCACATGTCCATTATCACCAATATGGACGACAAGCTTCAAGCAAATGATTTTCTCGAGATGCTTAACTTGAACTTGCCCTTCTCAACCTTGATGATGATCACCACTTGATGTCATCCTCTCATGGGTTATATATGATCTTCACTTTTGAAGCATGCCCATGGAAAGATACCTATCCCATATATAAAAAACAAAGGCACATATATAATGCGTTAGTTCATGATGCATAATTCACAAGGCTTACCATACCACAAGATCATGTGGTACATTCTTTATGCTTCATGTGTTGACCAACTTGAAATCGCTCTTCACTCTTTGTATAGGTCAACCATGTAGCTTATCATGCTCCATCTCAATATCTTGAGGTACATAAAGAACTCTTAATTTGATTACATGCTCTAAATCTTAGTCAATCATAGATCAACTAATGAGGCTATCATGACACCGTCTTAGAGACATATCTTGAATTCTTCTATTTAGATCACACTTTCAAGATCTTGATAATATCATATTCTTCTCTTCAACTCGCTGATCTTGATGCCAATACTCAAGGTATATCTTCATGTTCATGGCATCCATACTTGAATGTAACACATAGAATACAAGCATGACCTATGGAATATTCCTTCATATAAAACTCAATGAAAACATTAGACCATAGGGATTGTCATTAATCACCAAAACCCCACATAGGGGCAATTACTCTTTCACTCTTTTTAGTGTAAAAGCCGTAGTCACTAAAGCTTTAATATTTAAAATATAATGGCAATTTTATAACTGACACCTTTGATCTCACCATTTCAAACAAGGTTTCATTACATATCTCGAGCACTCCCTATTCCTATGGTGTTTCAGGAAATGCAAATCTGTGAAACGATTTCTCAAATCTTAGATGTTTTTCTAAACTTGTAACTCAAATCTTCCTTTATGATCAAATCATAAATTCTTTATTTTCTTGTTATAATGATTTTCCACTTCATCCTGAAAGTCTTAGAACATTTTCAAATATTTCACACTTCTTCCTCATTAAGTAAATATAAACATATATTCACTCAAATTTCCAGAGAAAGCATATGAATTTGAAATCCATCGCTCACGCCTACACATAATGGACTACATACATCAATATGTACAAATTCCAATGAGTTAGACATTTGTTCTTCTTTGTCCTTTGAACGAAATTTTAACTATCTCCAGAAAAGTCTCACAAGTGTCATTTGGTCAAAATCAAAAGACCCCAAAATTCCATCAACATGGAGTTTCTTCATGTTTTTCTTTCCAATATAATTTAAATAGCAATGTCACTTCTTAATTGATATTTCAATCATTTCTCTTGTGACATTTTTAGCATTAGTTTTTATGGATGTGATTTCTCCAACTATACTTGTACATCATCCATCTTATATGGAATACGGTAATTATTTGAACAACCTTTGTTCTCATAATACCTGAACAAAATAACGATTATTAATAAATATCTTGAAGGCAAGCTTTTATGTCAACGAGAAACACAACAACACTTTGTTTGTTTTCAATGAACATCATCACATATTCTCTTGCTGGTTACTTAGGCCATTGTAGTTCATGAATTGTGTTGTCCTGTATGACACTTCACACCAACCAATTCAGTATCCAATACCCAAGAACCACATTGTTTAACATGCAAAGAATACAACCATAATATGTATATCATCTATATACCTAAGCTGGACATTTCTAGACTTTTCTTTTTCTGCTAAATATTTTCGAGATTCTCTTTAAGAATTTCCTTTTCCTTTTAAAAAAAGCTATCAACATCAACAGTTGTGCCATACACATGACACATAGTACAAAGCGTGTATAGTCAAACACTAATACCTTTGGACTTACACTTTGAAGTAGATCACCATCATCAAATGGTTGGCGTTCTTTCAAAATCCATTCTTTAGTAATCTTTTAGTGTAGTAAACATTTTACCTACATCTTCTATTCATCCTTATCATGACAATGTTCATGATCAAGCTACTATAGCTTATAAAGGTGAATCGCGAGTATAATGTTAGTTTCCCAAACCTTTTGGAGGATTAGGACGCCTAGCGTCTCCAACCTTCACAAATTCTCATCAAATATGAGAACATGTATTTTGCTAAATTACACTCCATCATATTGCAACCAAAAATATTGTTTCAGATATCGCAATATCTTCAACACATAATGGTTTCTGAAACAATCCTTATAGCTCCTAGATAATCTAGATATTACAACAATCTTTTGAATAACAAGAATAATGGAGGCAAACGTGATACTTTAGATACTAACACTGGAATTGTTACTCTTGATTTAATACTAATTATTAAATTTCATGGAGTTTGCTGAAAGTTTGCATCGGAATTTAAACTTTAGATTGACACTCAAAACAATATGATACCAGTTCGTAAAGTAAATATCCAGAATTCTATAGTTCTACTATCTCAATTATAACTATGCTCAAGGTAGTAAACGGATGCCAATGACCACAACAAATTATGCAAATTCACTTTGATTTAATTTATGATAAATTGAGTTCAAATTTAATAATATTACTATTTGACCTCCCAATCAAAACAAACACCCCTCGAGTTTTTTTGGTGATTTTACATAAACCAGATCCACTACACTAAGACCGATCATCACGTGAATTGGTGCAACTTCAAAGGTGAGAATCAATATGGGCATAATATCAACCATATAACTCATGCTTTACCTTTCGATTCGTGTTCCGAGGCCATGTATGTACATGCTAGGCTCGCCAAGTAAGAACCTTAGTACCCGCGTGTCTAAAAATGTCTTACACCCGTTCTATGCGAATGTAGAGTCTATCAAACTCGATCATCATGTGGTATCTCGAAACGAAGAACTTTCTTAACGGTGCATACTAAAGGAAGAACACATTTTTATCTTGATATTTAAATGACGGATCGTCTTATAATGCTACTAAAGTGCCAAACAAGCAATATAAGATGCATACAAACATCATATGCTAAAAGTGATATGATATGGTTCTTGCACTTGATCACTATCTTGTGCATCATGGAATGATCTTTATCATTCCTATATATGTAAGGACAAGGTCTATGGAACTTACACTTTGTTATATTATAATTTCCAATAGTATCAATCCATCCTACAAATTATAACACTACCATATCATAGTACTTGCCTGGCAAAACCAAAACTAGACGCCTCTAATTTATCTTTTGCATGTTTTTATGCGGCTGAGGGCTTTTGGAGATAGAACCGTTCATACTTACGAACATGGAACCACAAAAATGATAATAAAATTATTGACAACTCGTTATAAATCAGATATTGGCTATAGTAGGAGAGACAGACATCTGCAAGCCACTTATGCAAAAATAGTTGCATGTTAAGCGTGGAACAGGTCTTATGTGCGAGAACATGTAAAGTTTGTCCGGGCCACTTCATCCCACTATACCACCAATATCCAAAATACACATAAGAAGCAATAACATGACCATCAGCACCCACATAATCATATGTGTACTACCCATACAAAGAATCTATGCATAGATCCGGCTCTGATACCACTGTTGGGTTCGCAGCATAGAAAACCAAAAAAATTCCTACAATATGAACAACTAAGCACCAAAATCTATCTATCTAGATACATGCAACGAGTGGATATACATCCATAGAGAACTTACCCTCGAAGACCGACAAAGCATTACAAGATTGGTTCTCGTGGATGATGTAGTCGTTCACTTGTGATCTCAAGATCGTGATGAAGTCCATCAGGTCTAGCACCAACAAGTATAGCACCGCAAAGCAGTGGTGCATCCATGATCGCACACATGTCCGCTACCCCGACAACCTCCGTGCCCTCGCTCCAGAAAAGCAGCAGAAGTAGCAAATCCTTGCTCCAGAAAAAGCCACCGAGAACATGTATCTCGCTGATCCGAGACCATGGGGAATATTCTAGCGGGGGAGTGATATCCTTCGCGAGGAGGTGTGAGTTAGATGTGAGAGGAGGGGTTCCTTTTATAGGGGGAGGGGCATCCCCTCCCATGGCCGGCGGCCAAGGTTGTGCCCCCACCTCTTCCCTCATTCATGTGGGTGGAGCTCCCACTCACACAAATGCCCCTCCATTTCCTCCACTAAAAATGCCACTCAAAAACCATTAAATTTCCACCAAATTTAATGCAATCTCTAATTTAATAAAACTATTTTATTTATTCAGAATTTTTTTAGGTGCATTAATTAACAAACATTCACATAAAACCCCTTGCAACATTTCAATTTCACATGCAGACCCAATTTCAGCAATTTCACCCAAAACAATTCTGGTGTCCATTAAAATAATTCAAGCGCTTTGAGATTCTTTCTCTGGCATTTCATTAGCTGCAAATGGTATCGGTATCCCTTAAGTGTGCCACCCTATAGTTCACGAATAATGCAGACATGATCGAGACCCCTCTCCGATCAATAATCAGGAGCGAGACTAGGAGATCCGTATTGACTCCAACGCATTCAACGATGACTTATTGTGATCGTGTAAACCTTTAGCATTGTAACTAAATCTATTTGTTTCACGCTATTTTACATGTTTGAGATTCGATCATCGGTATCTATATACATAGTTTAATCTCGTTGCTGACATGTATTCTTTTCTCGTTCTCGTAATATAACATTCTAGTGATTCCCATCTCTTTCTTGCGAGCTATATCAATGTGATATCACCGAGAGGGTCCAGAGTATATCTCTCCATCATCGGGATGGGAAAATCTCACTCTTGATCCATGAGCCTCTACATAACACTATCGGAGTATCTGAACCCACCTTTATAGTCGCTCTGTTATGGTGTGATGTTTGATGTTATCAAGTTACTCTTCCTGTGTTAGTGATTGACATGATCTCATGGTCTAAGGACTAAAGCTACTTTGTAATGAAGTTATAGTAATTTAAACATAATGACTTTGATCGTATTACTATACTTCGGATGAATGTTCATCACATTATTCTACCAATGTTTTGACCTTGTTATTAGCAACATCCAATATTCATGATCAAGAAACCTTGATTATCTTGTTATTCAACGAGCTAGTTTATATGAGAGGAATAACTAGTAACTTTTTATTTGTTTATTAAACATATATGTATTAACGTTTCCAATTAATACAATTATATCATGAAAAATAAACATTTATCATAAACAAGGAATAAGATAATAACCACTTTATTATTGCCTCTCGGGCATATTTCCTTCAATGTTGTCGTCGAAGACGCCGACGATGAGCATGGCTTCGCCATCGTACTTGAAGACGACTAAATTTCCCATTTCGATTTGATGCCGGTAGGCGAACTCCTCCCAGCCGTTGGCGAGGAACTTCTGGCGGTCAAACAACACCTCCACCGGCCATGCGCCGGTACTAACACCGGCGACCCGCAGCATGACCTGCCAGGGATCTGCGCTGTCGTGCAGCGACACAAATTTGTGGGGAAGGAGAAACCTTTCCCGCGCCATACCCGATTGGATGGTCATGGCGAACTCAATGCCGGCGAGGCTGATGTCGATTGGCTCGAGCTCGGGCAACGACGGTGGTGAGGGAGAGCGTGGAGTCGTGCTGCTTTGGCCACATTCTCCACGACCTCCGTGCCTGCCTTGACGGCCACGATCAGGACCCGGTGGTCGTCCTAGACGCCCTGCAGCCGTCCATGGCTAGCTACCTGAGAGGGATGAGAGTGTGGTGTGCTGCGGAAGAAGATGGCTGCCCGCGGCCAGTTAAAAATGCACGGCATTGGATGCCGGCATGGAGGCCGAAGCGACAACATTAAAGTGTCGCGATAGGAGGGCAGGCGTTGGGCAGCACCAACAGCGACGCTGCCAGCCTTTGGAGCAGCCTTCCATTGATGGCTAGTGGAAGAAAGACGTTGGGTCGCTGGCAAGCAAGCCCTCGGCCCCCGCCGAAGGACACGGGAGGATGCGCGTGCTTTCCGAGCCGATACAACCATTGCCTAAATTTGGTGCATGGATGGATCAAGCTGGATGCGTCAGTCTGGATGCCTTGCGTTAGACCAAAATAAAAATTTCAGAAAGGTTTTCGATAAAAAAGAAAGTTCACATGCGCTAAAAAGAAAGTTCACTTTGCAGGAAAACATAGTTCACTTCAAACGTGACCGGGGTTCTGGTTATATTTGGTAGTTCACGAGCTAAAAAATTCAGATTTACTTGCCCTATAAAAACAAGGTTCACTTTGTTTTCTGTCAATAGCTCTCGTATGTTAATACCCATTTTAGCTATCAAGAGAATAGTTTAGCCGGCAGAGAGCTACCGCAAAAATCCAATGTTGACGAAAAGGAAAACAGTCGGTTGATATAAATAGCAAAAGTGTATATATGGTCCATATGCGAATCTATTGATATGTTGTCAACTTATCATATGCGAAAAGGGAGCCTAGGACATTTTTATAAAAGTTGCAGATCACATTTTAAATGTCACGGATGGACATGCCTAAAGTCTAACGAAGCATCTCTCCTATACTAATTTCGGTGACAACTAGTGCCCAAGATCAGAATATATTCCGACATATATTAGAAAGCCATATGCTAATGCGCTTTTCTTAAGATAATACTAATCCTTCTCTAGCTCTCTAAAGTACCGGTCAGTAAATTAGCTGGTTATGCGAAAACGCGCTTAGCTATTTTTTTTGCTAGATAAAGCATAGCAGACTTTATGTTACTACAATATTTTATTCTCTGGAGTGTCCTGTAGTTCTGTGGTATTTGTGTCTTTCGAAGTGCCTTTTGATGTTCTTTCTATGGCTATATGTGGTGATCAGGTTAACACATAGCTTTTGAATGTCTCGAGTTTTTTCTTATATCTAGAAAATATTCCATTTTCTTGCTGCAAGTTGCGACAGGATGGTACTGGGGAGTGATCACGAGGCAGGAAAAAAATAACTTGGGCTAGTCCAGCTGGGCAATATATGGTTTGAGAAGCCGTCTCGGCGTGAGCTGCATGTCGGTAGCCCAAGGAAATGGCAGACGTGGTTCCTATGTGCGTCGCACCGAACAAGAAGACGTGTACGGCCCATTTCGCAATTGTTGAATTGTTTATCATATTTTTTCACCTTCGTTTTTCTTTTCTTTTCATTTATTCTCAGATCCATTTTTTATATATTATTGTTTTTATTTCCACTTCTATTGATCTTCTATGCTAATGTTTCATTTTTCCGTTTCTTCCCTTTATTGCACCATTTTACCTTTGCATTATACATAAATGCGTTAATTATCTTTTAAAATTTTGAATTTCCCTTCATTTTTTGGTAATTATATACACATTTATTTAAACAGAGTTTAACATCTTTTCACTTTCTTAAATTCCTCTATTTCTCCATACTTTTTTTAAATATCTACATTTTTTATGAGATCCAAAATTTTAGTTTGAAAAAAATGAAAATATTATTTATACACCACAAACGTCTATATATGATATGTACGGACATTTCTTTTGACAATATTTTGTGAGAAATTTGAACCTTTCTTTTCAATTGTGTGAGAAACAATTATACGGGTGATTTTTTCCATTTGAAGTACATAAATATTATTTTATTGTTAACCTATTTTCTAACCTATGGAAAAGGAAAATAATTTTAAGAGTTAAAAGATAATAAAATAAAATACAATACTAATAAACATGACACATATTACAAAACAGTTTAAAGTTCTTCAAGATAATGCATGCCATCGGTAGATAGAAACTTGGTGGCACGCACTCTACATCTATAACTACATGTTTGTTTTTTGAGTGAATTTCACTTTTTATCCCTTACTTCTGCATTTGTGACACATATTACCCCTTAGGGTGTAAATTCATCAAAATTGCATCTTTTAGAGGCTTCGAACCCTTTTTTTCTAAAGCATATTCATCTAAATTGCATCTTTTAGAAGAGCCAACAGCTGCTGGAGGAAGCTGTTAACACCCGGATTTTTAATCCCAGATGCCTGCTATCCCAGGATTACCATTTTTGCGAGACATAACAGAATTGGATACCATAATACATAATCCATTACAAATCGTACATAAGTTCTTACACAAATAGGGATCTCATGATCCAGTTCTTAATACAACATCAAGCAGCGGAATACGTAATAGTAACGGTAGCGTACGCGATTCTCCATCTTCGGGGTCACAGGCAATGCTGACGATGGGAGATGATCCTAGTTGTCGTAACCTTCCTGGGGTCCATCCTCTAGGTACTCCTCTTCATAGTCTGGCCATGGGAATAGCCAGGGACAAAACCAAGAGTACTCTTTAAGTACTCGCAAACTAATACTAACAAGTGTAAGGGGTTTTTGATAATAGGACACTAGGCTCTAGGGTTATTTTGCAAAAGCCAGATTTATCTCTACTAAGTTTAGAAGCAACGAATGCTAGTAGAAGGTTTATAACACCTAAGTGGGAACTTGTATTTCATATCACAACCCTGTTGTGGTCAAGTCAAAGTCTCAATTCATTTCACAATTCATTTTGAAAAGTCTGACGGGGGAACAGTATGGCCACTCCAACTGTCCATAACCGCGGACGCGGCTATTCGAATAGTTTGACACTCTGCTGAGATTGTACACTTTCACCACAACATTCGATACATCCGTCAGGAACAAATCCTGAATTCACCATACTCAGTATGCGGATAATCAATCCTAACCTTTCAATTACACGCCCTAGTATAAGCACCTCTCCTGTGAGTTTGGCCTCCCAACAACGACCAACTGTCATCTTGGGTACTGCACAGGTGGACAATCTTCACAAGGTAGCCTCATCTCAGACCTTGGCCGTGAGGGAACTAATACTAAGGTATATAAGTTTCCAGTCAAGCCCTACCCAATCTTCGGGTATTGTGGTTGTACGATAAAATTGGAATGGTATCGCATCCAGACAACCATCAGTTTTATAAAGGGCTAAGGCTCCTGCCTCAACATTTTTATCACCAAAATCATCAGGTGTTCGGAAAACACATGTCAACGACATTTCAATAGAATGATCCATCATTCCAAGGTTTTCATAACTATTTTTCCACCAATCATTCCCATCTAAAGTTGATCAAGTTTTATGCTTAGCACTAGCATCTACAGGTGGGGGTAAGCACTAATGAGGGGTGGTAAACTAATGGAGTTTCAACTAAGTTTAATCTCATGCCTTAAGATGACATCAAGATTATCTAGCTTAGGCCAAATTTTATGCTCTTTATGCAACCTTCAAGTATCCTTCTAGTATCTAGCATTTATTCCAGTAAACTCTAAGTAAGATCTTTGATAAAGAAATAAAGTAATAAACTTGCAAATAAAACTAGGATTGGTTTATCAAGTGGTTATAATCATATATGCTTTAAGGCATATAGTTGACATGGTAACAAGCAAGTATTGGCTTGCATAGGTCAACTTGATTAGTAAGGCTTGCAAGTATTGGCTTGCACAATATCAGTATAAGCTTGCTAAATTGCAAGTGTTAGCTTGCAAGGTTAATATCTTGCCTTGAGCAGAGCAGTGGTTGAAGTTCTCTTCGGCTTCTTCTTCGTAGAATCCTCCTTCCTCCTCGTATCCTTGGTCGGTACTAGCGTCTATAAATAAATACGATGTACACAATCACCAAACAATACTTAACTACTTGCAATCATCACACAAAAAGATCCTATAGATGATATAGCATCATCATTAACCTTACAAGATTAAAGCTTGGTTTAATTCCTTTTATTTTTAGAAAAGTAATTTCTACTCATTAAAAAACTACTTAAGATTTAATATTCTCCAAACCAAACATGGGATCATGTTGACACATGTCATCACCACATATTGTAGTCCATGGGAATGTGATTTAAAGTGGTGTCACAATTTAATAAGGTTTTACCCTTTTATTTTAATTAAATAAAGTGACTAGAAATGTCTATGGGGCATTCTTTTTTTACTTGAGCATTATTTCTGCAAGTAAACCCATATATTTTTATATATTCTGAAAGGTATGGTAAAATGTGATTTTTGAGAGTTGGAATCAACTCAAAAGTTATTATGGTTTAAATTTGAAAAATGTTTGAATGCAGAAAAGCTTCTGCCTTGTTATTTTTACCATGGGTGATATATAGATCCAAATGACTTGAATCCAACGGGCTTGGATTCAGCATTCTCAGGACTTTCTACCAAAATTGGTTTCATTCAATTTGGTGCACTAAATCAATCTAGGTTGATTTTTGAAACTGGGTACAGAAGTGAGTTTGAAATAAAATGGAAAAAGTTTAATTCAAATAACTGGGCTGCGCGGGAAAAGTTAACGGGCCGGCCTGCTAAGCGTAGCGCTTCCGCAGGATGTTTAAGTGGATGTCCCCACTTGTCAGTGAGACAGGGGGTGCGAAGCGGTATGGGGCGATGTGGGACGTTCGATCTGGTTCTAATCTAATGGCTGGGAGTCGTCGTCGACGTTGGGCAATGCCGGCGAGACAGAAACCTAGCGCGACCAGTGGGGGTTGCTGGGGGCTCACCGGGGTGCAGGCGAGGGTCAGTGAGGTGGGCGAACGACGAAGTCGACGATGGCGAATCTCCTGGTACCGGTGGCTCCTCCTAGGGCAGCTCCAATCGCTGGCTCCCTGCTTCTCCAGAGGCGGCGGGCTCCGGTGAAATTCCGGCGAAGTGCTACTCGCCTTGCTCCGGAAATGGTGTGGCACGATCAGTGAGGAGAGGGGAGTAGAATGGTGTGATCAATTCGGCTGGGGGTGGCCTCTATTTATAGTCGAGTGAGGGGACCGACGGGGCGCACGGTGAGCTCGTCGGGGGCGATGGTAAAGAAGGCTATTGGCATGGGCGAAGGTAGGGGACGGTGCGGTGTTCCCTGGCGATGCTCAACGATATGGTGGCGAGACATGGGGGGGTGCGGGTTGGTCTGGAACATGCGACGCTCTGCGCGGAAGAGGCGACGTCTTCGACGGCGAGCGTTGGCTGTGCGGCATGGGGCGGCGAACGGGGATGTCTGGCGGTCTCCTAGGTCGGTGGCGATCGTGTATGCACGCGGCGAGGGCGGCGCGCGGTCTGTGGGCTTCGGTCGAGGGTGGCGCTCTGGCGCATGCTCGGCACGGTTGGCAGAGGCACGGGCGCGGCGTTCCTGGGTGCTATGGTCGGTGTCTTCGAGGCAGGGCTGGTCGAGAGGGGGCGGTGAAGCATGGGTGATCTCCCAGACAAGGTTGGCACGGCTAGTTTCCTCCCTAGCTTGCTGTCGACATGTGGGTGGCAAGGGTGGCTTCGGCTGTTCACCATTGATGGTTTTGGCAAGCTCACAGTGGTGCTAGTGCTTGGTTAATCTTGGTAGATGATCTACTGAGCTGGTTGTGAGCTAGATAGGGAACCAGTTAGGCTCAAAACACTGCACACTATAGTGTTTTGATTTTGTTTGATTTATGTCTGCATGAATTCAAGTTTTGAATTTTGAAAAGATTTTTGGTGGGTGTGCTAGGTTGGTGCTGGTGAGTCTGCAGATGCTTGGGTTTTGAAAGTTGAGCTTGTTTGAGTGGTTTTTGGAAAAGTGGGATCTTCCCATATGATAAGGATTCAATTTTGAATTGTCATTTAAACTATGCATTTGAAAGTTTTTGGATGATCACAAGGTGGGCCTTGATACTTTGTTATGAGTACAATCAAGGGGTGCAAAGATCCAGAAAAGTTTCTGTTAGGTTTTGAAAGTTTGAGACAGCCAAAGAAGGCATGGGAGTTAAATTGGTCAAAATGACCATTCACTCATTTAGCTTTGTTTTGATTTATTTGTCTTTGGGAAAAGTTTGGGAAATGTTTAGATGATGTTTATTTCACCTAAGAAACATTTTACAAGCAAAGAAACACACAAACAAGGTGGTTCAAAAGAATTCAAAATGAAATGCATACTCACATGCATGCTTCCATAAATTTATTTAGAAAAGTTTTGTTAACCCTAATTTTGATGATTAGAGTTTGATGATCCAAGTTTAGTATTTTTGGGATGTTACAGAAGCGCAGGCCATCACGGAGAAAGGCGCAAATCTGGATCGAGATCTGACCAACACGCAGAAGTCAATAGAGAAAGCTAGAGCCATGGAGGTCGAGTACAAGACTCTGCTCAAGCAGCAGAAGGCTAAGAAAGCTCCATCTCGCATCATCAACGATCCTGGTGTATGGCGAAACTAGGGTGGGCTCCCACGAAGCCACCACAAGCAAAGCCATACATTGACAGCGAAGGCAGGCAGGTCATGCCCACTCCTATCCTCAACCTAGCAGTCGCCAAGACCCTTCTGGAGAAGGATAGATCACCCGCAGCTGTGGAACAGGTCTATGACCTTGTGGCAAAGGCGGTGAAACAGCAGGAAAAGGCCACCTCTCAGAGGCTTGAGTCTGACTCAGCGTATTGCCAGTCTAGCAATCCTAATCCACCAAGGGACTGATCTCCTCATGATGTCAGGTCTCAGATGGGTTCATCAGAACGAAGACGGAGGGATGCACGCAACATGGAGGACGCTATCCCCATATCCTCCAACCACGGAGGCAAGGCTCATACTCGTCTCCCATCACCACGGCCCCGGTCTCCCTACATCGCGAAGACCCCAAGGCTCATCATCGCACGGACATGCCTCCGCCAAAGCAGAGAGGCATCGCCATCCACGACAACACAGAGCAGACCCATCATGATGGAGAGCGCAACCAAGGACACAAGAGCAGGTCGTTTCGTGATGCTCCGCGTCCAACAAGAAAACGTGACAAGCGTGAGGCATTGCAGGAGGGTAACAGCAAGAAGTCTAACCCACCACCACCTCCGCCTCCATCACCCCCCAGCAGCCACCATGACGGAGGAGGCCCGCGTCGTTCACGCAGCCCTTTCCCTGGTGGCAAGAAGAAAAGAACAAGCCCGAAGCCATATGACGCACGTTCACGCCTGGACAAGATTCACGAGGCCAAGGAAGGACAATAACTAGGACCACGTTGATTTGGACTTGTAATACGGACCGCAACCTAGCCCAATGGTTTCCGGATTGACAAAACCATCAAGCCCTATGACGGCACCGCCAAACCAACTACGTGGTTGCAGGATTACGACAACGCGGTAGAGATCGCCGGGGGAAACCAAAATGTCACCGTCAAGTACCTCCCACTGATGCTAGCGAGCATGGCCCGACAATGAATTGATGACTTGCCAGAGAAGTCCATCTGAAATTGGTTGGACATGCAAGAAGCATTTACCAAGAACTTTGAGGGTACGTATAAGCGTCCGTGCACTGTTGGCGATCTACAGCGGTGCGTGCAGGAGAAAGACGAGTCATCTCGCGCCTACCTCTCTCGCTGGCTGGATATGAAGAATTCCTGCGTAGGAGTGCATGCTCAGACCGCCATGGCCGTCTTCATTGACGGGTTGGATAAGGGTACGCTGCTCCGACATAAGTTGAAGCGTCTGCAGGACAATCATAGGCTCGATCTCAATCAGATGATCCAGCTGGCTAGCGAGTTCGCGGATGCCGGCGATGATGCTTGTGGCTCCCTGCCGGCAACGGCCATCCCAACTCAAGCTTAGAGGAACAACGGCACAAAGCGGAAGAACCCGCTAGAAGAAAAGCAAACCTCTGACATGGTCGCCATGACATTTGCAGGACGCGATGATGGAAGACAGCATGGCCGAGGACAGGGGGCTGGCCGTGGGCAGCACTGAGGTAGTGAAACTACCCCAGCAGCGCTCCGTGTTCCCCAAACTTACGAGGAGTACCGTGATATGTCGTGCCTCGTACACCTCGACGCCAACGGCAAAGCCACTCACACCAATTGCCATTACAAATTCGTCAACGATCTCAAGGAGGACCCGGAGTCCGGATACAAGGAAAGTAGGAAGAACAGATCGCGAGGCAAGGTGTAACATCCCAAAAATACTAAACATGGATTATCAAACTCTAATCATCAAAATTAGGGTTAACAAAAACTTTTCTAACTAAAAATATGAAAGCATTCATATGTGTGTACATTCAAAATTTGGATTCTTTTGAATTGCCATGGTTCTGTGTTTCTTTGCTTGTAAAATGATTCTTAGGTGAAATAAACATCATCTAAACAATCCCCAAACTTTTTCCAAAGACAAAAAACTCAAAATGAATAAATTAAGTGAATGGTCATTTTTGCCAAATTAAGTCCCATGCCTACTTTGTCTATCTCTAATTTTCAAAACTCAACAGAAACATTTGTGGATCTTTGCATCCCTTGTTAGTACTCATAATAAGGTACCAAGGCCCACTTTGTGATCATCCAAAAACATTCAAATGCTCAGTTTAAATGACAGTTTAAAATTGAATCTATCTCATATGGGAAGATCCCATTATTTCAAAAACCACCCAAACAAGCTCAATTTTCAAAATCGAAGCACCCATAGAATCCTCAACACATGCCTAGCACACCCACCAAAAATCTTTTGAAAATTAAAAAATAAATTTCTTGCGGCCATTTCATCAAACACTTGGAGATAAAAAATCAAATTGGCCAAACTTCACTGTTTTGAGCAGTAATTTGGCTAAGCATTGTTCACCATTGATCACACTTGTCTCCCCCAGTGCCAACCAGTGCCTTGACCACCCCTATCCCCTAACCATTGTACCATGTCATGCCAACCCGAAGGAACCCTTGCCAGCCGACCATGGCTAGCTAGCCAGAGCAAGCACCAAGCCTAAACACCATGTCTAGGACGCACACCATAGTCCACCGCCACCCCCTGTCCAGCGCTTGAACCCTGCCAGCCACTGGACCACACGCCTAAGCCATGCCAAACTTCTCTGAGAGCATGCCGAGAGCGCGCCAGAGCGCCACCCTCGACACACGCCCACAGACCGCGCGCCGCCCTTGCCGCTTGCACGCGTGATCACCACCACCCCAGCAACCCCGCAGACACGCCTGTTCGCCGCCGCGCGGACCACGTGCGTTGTGCGCCATCAAAACCTCTGTCGGACCCGCTCAGAGCGTCGAAGCGTTCCGACCGATCAGCACCGCCCCACGCCTCGCCACCACGTCGTTGAGCTTCGCCAGGGAGCACAGCACCGCCGCCTACCATCGCCCATACCAGTAGCCCTCTGTGCCGTCGACCACGACGAGCTCAGCTCGCGCCCGTCGGTCCCCTCTCGCCACTATAAATAGAGGCCTCACCCGCTCGATTTCTTCACACCAGTTCGTTCCCCACACTCTTAGAAACATCCCACACCCTTCCCCATAGCAAGGTGAGCACCAGGTGGCCGGAATTTCACCGGAGTTCGCCGCTGCAGAGGAGGAGAGGCGCCGTCGATTGGAGCCGCCCAGGAGGAGCTGTCGGTGCCAGGAGAATCGCCGTCGTCGACTTTGTCGTTCGCCCCCATCGCTGACTCTCGCCTGAGCCCCGGTGAGCCTCCCACGACCCCCACTGAGCCGCTAGGGTTCGAGCTCGCCGGTGACATGTTCATCGTCGACGACAACCCTCGGCCGTTGATCGCCCTTCTAATCCAACGAACCACATCGCCCCATACCGCTTCGCGTGTTATGAGACACTGACGGGTGGAACCCCCTTGTCAGCTGAGATCCGCGCTACGGAGTGACACTGGGCCGGCCCATTAACCTTTCCCGCGCAGCCCAACCGTTTGAATTTAGATTTTTCTAATTTAATTCAAACTCAGTTCTATACCTAGATTCGAAAATCAACCCAGCTCGATTTGGTGAACCAAATTGCATGAAACCAATTTTGTTAGAAAGGTACTGAAATGCTTAATCGAAGTCCATTGGATTCAAATCATTTGGATCTGTAGATCAACCTTGGTAAAAATAACAAGGCAAAAGCTTTTCTGCATTCAAACATTTTTCAAATTTCAGCGATAACAGCTTTTGAGTTGATTCCAACTCTCAAAAATCACATTTGATCATACCTTTCAGAATATATAAAAACATATGGGTTTACTTACAGAAATAATGTTCAACGAATAAAAGAATGCCACATAGGCATTTCTAGTCACTTTAATTATTTATAATAAAAAGGTTAGACCTTGTTAAATTGTGACACCACTTTAAATCACATTCCCATGTACTAAAATATGTGGTGATGACATGTGTCAATATGATCCCATGTTTGAGTTGGAGAATATTAAATCTTCAGTACTTTTTCAATGAGTAGAAATTACTTTTCTCAAATTCAAATAAATAAGACAAAAGCTTTAATCTTGTAATGTTAGTGATGATACTAGATCATCTATAGTACACCTTGGTGTGATGATTGCAAATAGTTAATTATTTTTTGGTGATTGTGTACCTCGTATTTATTTATAGACGCTAGTACCGACCAAGGATACGAGGATGAAGGAGGATACTACGAAGAAGAAACCGAGGAGAACTTCAACCACTGCTCTGCACAAGGCAAGCCTTACTAACCAAGTTGATGTATGCAAGCCAATACTTGAAAGCTATTAACTTAGCAAGATAACACTTGCAATCATGAATGTTAGATAACCTATGCAATGCACTAAGCATGCTTGGTTAGACACAGTTGATGATACCCAATCCTAGTTTTACTTGCAAGATTTATACTTTATTTCTTTATCAAAGCTTTCTCTTAGAGATTACTTAAGTAACTTGTAGATTCTAGGAAGATAACTGAAGGTTGCATAAAGAGTATTAAAATTGGCCTAAGCTAGATAATCTTGATGTCATCCTAAGGCATGAGATTGAACTTCATTAATCTCCACTTGTTTACCACCCCTCCTTAAGTACTTAACCCCACTTGTAGATGCTAGTAGTAAGCATAGAACTTGATCAACTTTAGATGGGAATACTTGGTGAAAATGGTTATGAAAACCTTGGGAATGATGAGTCATTCTACTGAAATGTTTTGACATGTGTTTCCGAACACCAGATGATTTTGATGATGAAAATGTTGAGGCATGAGCCTTAGCCCTTTATAAAACTGATGGTTGTCTGGATGCGATACCATTCCAATTTTACCGTACAACCACAATACCCGAAAATTGAGTAGGGCTTGACTGGAAACTTATATACCTTAGTATGGGTTCCCTCACGGCCAAGGTCTGAGCTGAGGCTACCTTGTGAAGATTGTCCACCTGTGTAGTACCCAAGATGACAGTTGGTCATGGTTGGGAGGCCAAACTCATAGGAGAGTTGCCTATACTAGGGCGTGTAATTGAAAGGTTAGGATTGATTATCCACATACTGAGTATGGTGAATTCAGGATTTGATCCTGACGGATGTATCGAATGTTGTGGTGAAAGTGTACAATCTCTGCAGAGTGTCAAACTATTCGAATAGCCGCGTCCGCGGTTACGGACAGTTGGAGTGGCCATACTGTTCCCCCGTCAGATGTTATCAAAATGACTTGTGAAATGAATTGAGATTTTGACGTGACCACAACAGCGTTGTGATATGAAATTCAAGTTCCCACTTAGGTGTTATAAAATTTCAACTAGCTTTTCTTGCTTCTGAACTTAGTAGAGGTAAATTGGCTTTTTGCAAAATAACCCTAGAGCTTAGTGTCCTACTACCATAAACCCCCCTTAACTTGTTCGTATTAGTTTGCGAGTACTTAAAGAGTACTCATGGCTTTGTCCCTGGCTATTCCCGTGGCCAGACTATGAAGAAGAGTACCAAGAGGATGGACCGCAGGAATCTTACGACAACTAGGATCATCTCCCATCGTCAGCATTTCCTGTGACCCCGAAGATGGAGCTTCGCCTACGCTACCTTTAATATTACGTTATTCCGCTGCTTGAGTTGTATTAAGAACTGGATCATGAGATCCTTATTGTGTAAGACCTTATGTATGGTTTGTAATGGATGATGTACTGTGATATCCAAATATGATATGTCTCGCAAAAATGGTAATCCTGGGATTGCGACGTATGGCATAACATGCATGTGGGATTAAAAATCCGGGTGTTGACAAGTTGGTATCAGAGCCATCCTTACCATAGGAGACCCTAGTTAGACTGGACGTTTGAATCAAAAACTTAGTTTCAAAACCAAAGGAAGCAAATATTTACAAAAACTTATTCCCATTCTTATCACTTGTTTCTTTCATAAAAATTCATGTTCCTCAAAAACTCTTACAAAATACATAAAATTTGACACAGTTGATCACTCTACTAACTTACTCATCCTATATTCTTATAGATAGACGTGAAGTACAACAAGTTTTATCAGTTGGGGAATGGAGGAGACCTCATCTTTGAGCGGGATTTGGACCAGCTTTCGGAACTTCTGGAGCGTCCACACCCCGAGTTCTTCGGATCTCAGCTCAATGATCAAGGAGGAGAAGATCTGCAGTGGCTAATTGTTGCAAGTCTCCGAGAAAAGATTGAACCTCCCACTTCTGAGGGAATTCAGTTCACCTTAAGAGAAAACAACTAGCTTGATGGACTTGCCAGGGCCATGCAGGAAGCTCTTGCCCATCTGTGTGGGTAGAGTATCAACCAGATCATGGGTACCCGCTTTGAGTTCTTTCCAAGGCGTGATGCTATGGGACAACCACTGGAAGTCCCATACCACCACGAGCTGAAGACCCAGTTGGACCACCTTAGCTTCATGATGTATGATCATCAGCAGGACTTGGACAATGCCCGTGATTACTCCAACCACAAGTCCGCCATCATCAAGACGAAGGATCAGACCATCGCCATGCTAGCGAAGGACCGCAAGTCTCGCCGCCTCCAACTCGACAAGAAGGAGCGCATCATTGCCCGTCTTCGCCACCGTATCTCGGATTTGGAGGAGACCATTCACGAGAGAGACATGCAGTTGGAGGAAAGGGAGAATGTCGGAGAAGATCTTCATGGAGACACCTACTCCTATCTCAGCGATGATGATGATTTTTTGGAGGATCAGGCCATGGACTTATTCATCGATGAGGATGATTTTGCCTTCATCGATGACGATGAGGATGACAACTACACCGACTTCGAGGAGTAGTAGCACTTGAGCACTAGCGTAGTGAGTTGTATTCGGTCCCAATGTATCATAGTTTCCAGAATGGTTCTTAAAACCATCTATTTTTCCTTTGTTGTGGTGTGTGTTGTATCGTGTGCTATGAATGAATGAATGAAAAACAAGTTGCTAGAAAATCCGAGTCAAACTTTAAAAGCTTTTCAAATTCCATGAACCATAGAAATTTCCCTCTTTTCTCATGATCTATCTCAATCTTCAGATGCCTCACGGAGGAAGTGGTTCATCCCCGGACCCGATGTTGCAGATCCTGC
Organism: Avena sativa; assembly: GCA_916181665.1. Classification (NCBI taxonomy): domain Eukaryota; kingdom Viridiplantae; phylum Streptophyta; class Magnoliopsida; order Poales; family Poaceae; genus Avena; species Avena sativa. The sequence continues at coordinate 174,193,474 of OV702284.1, read as the reverse complement.
AAATGTTGGTTTCTGACCGCGAAGCTGAAAGAGCGAACACTACAAGAAGACCCCCTCTACTGCAACGCACTTATGCGTATCTAGATGCCAATATATGCGTTGCTAGACACTTTACCAACGGAAGAAAATGCGTTGCGTTTTTGGGCGTTGCAAGGATACAATGCAACGCATATATGTGCGTTGGTAACTAACAGGATAAGCTTTGAAAAATAGCTACATAGCTGAACCAACAGTTGTATGCGTTGGTAGAGGCATCCTATATGTATATAAATTATATTTGGTAAAATACTATTTTCTAGACATGATGGTTTGATCATTCTACAAGATGACGGATCTTTTTCTTACCGAGAGAACATATTTCATACGAGACATATCAAAACACCATCACAAAGCATTCTTTTTATTATTGCAACACCAATCCATACACGAAGCTCATTTGAAGAGTATACAATTTACAATCTTTCATCAGCATATGGTATTCTGCCTCATCCTATATATACTAGCTGGAACACCATTCCATACAAGATGATTATATGAAGAGTAGAAAATTTACAATCCTATGTCAAAATATGATATCCCACCTAATATAGATATGTTCTTTCTATTACTTGGCCTAACATGTCTAGAGCTGATATCCAAATAGCAAGTCTTGCTGATGTATGTGACCTGCAAACACAAATTTCGTTTTCAGTATCAAAGTGGCAAAAAGAGTGTGAAGGCTATAGTGAATTCTACTAATTAGTTGCTTAAAAATTGGTAGTATACCAAAGCTAAAAGTTCACACATGTCTTGCATTACATAATAGGAGCAGCTCAAGGTAAAGGATTGGGACATTACATGAATCATGATGCAATCATTGACTGTAGTTTGCATGCAGGCTAACAGTTTTATCATGGGGGAAATGAGTAATTGACATATTGGTAGTATGAGGTGTGTACTTAGAATATTGAGAGCAACAAAGACATATAAGATAGTGGTTGGCAATTATCATAACATCACTACCTGATACCCTTACATTCCCAATGTTCAATGCCGCTAAAGTTTTATTGATGGTACCACACCCGCATAACAATTGAGCTATGGCACTGTTGCTGATCTTTCTGCACCTTTTCAAGCACAAGGAAGATATTTGGCACATTTCACTACCGAGTGTTGACAAAATCTAGAAAATATTCAGTTCTTGACAGCCTCAAAATAGCAAAAGCACATTTTCATAAATACGAAGAAGCAGAACTAAATTAAGAGATATATGGTGAATGACCATCGTACATGTGTGTTCATGATGCTTGTGCCACGGTCAATACATGTAAAATGCCAGACAGATTATTTCTTCATGTCGTGAGAAATAGACAGTGCAATGTAATGAGGAGAAAATATCTAATTATTTTTTCATACCCATTGAGCAAGCATACATATCACCTTGTTTATTGAACTTCCAACATGTGTTTCATCGGTGTGTGGCCTAGCCTGGTCCTTTTGTAAATAACTGACAATCTATCCTGACGCGCTGCTACAGTAACCTCCTGTCAATGTAAAGGCGGAGGATATACATGGAAGAGCAACAGTCCAGAAAAAAAGAGGGGTGAGATTATAATACATGATACTTCCTTCGTCCAAAAAATAACTTACTTAAGTTTGTCTAGATATGAATGTATCTATATACTATAACGCGTCTATATATATTCGAATCTAGACAAACCTAAGTAAGTTAACTCTGGACGGAGGAAGTAAATAGCAGTTGGGAAATTGAGGTGTGAGAGTGTAGTCTATCTATTTATTGGCATCAATGGACATTCTTTTGCAAATTGCAAAAAAACAGACTTTAGATGGATTAGTCTCCTACGATTACAGAGAGTGAAAAGGACAAGGAATACCTGAAAATTTTAGAGAAAAGTTGCATCGGTGGGCTTCCAGCCAAAAAATTCCTTCAGATCTGCACTGCTTAATTACTTAGGTAATCACCACGACACTGTAGTTAGCCGTAAATAAAATCAGGGGCTAGCTGACTCGTGCAGACAAATTTGGGGCATATATAGCTGAATCGGGCATAGCAGATCCGGGGCATCCTCCACACGGGCTGGATGAGGGAGAGACAACCATACCTACATAACGTTCACCATCGCCGCGCCGCGAGCTGCCGGAAGAACCGGCATTCCCCGCCGTGAGGCCCTCTGACTGCTACCCTTAAGAAGCGCCATACCGTGCCGCCCAGCCCTGCCGCCACCAAAGGGATGAGAAGAAGGAAGGAGAGATGGACTTCACGGTAGGCACTCATGAGCCGCCACAAACCAGAAATACGGGAAATATATACGGGGGAGATGCACTGTTTTGATCTTGCTAGGTATCTGGCGGAGCGTGCGTGAGTCATGGGAAGTTACTAATAAGACGTGGCGAGAAGAGTCTGGTACGATAGGTTCTACACGTTCCTAGTCTAGGGAGAACGGATACCGTGTGCAACGCCTAGATGCGTATCTAACATTAAACTGTACAACGCATGTTTAATTCGTTGCAAAACATGTATTGTTGTATGGGGGTAGTCCTTGTAGTGGAAACGTCAAGCCAACCTAGCCACCCTTCAGTAGATAGCTCAGCTAGCCCACAACAATCAAGGCCAAGGAAATCAGGACAACCATGGATCTAAGATCAAGAATTTCCAGAACACCAACCCACCTGTTTTCACTAAGTCGGAAGAGCCCTTAGACGCAGATGATTGGTTACAAACCATGGAAAACAACCTGGAAGTCGCCGGAGTGGAAGCTAACGATAAAGTTCTATTCGCCACCCACTATCTAGCCGAAGATGCAAGAGCATGGTGGAACAGCGTTCGTGCAATGACCGGAGGACAGATGATGACCTGGGAGGAATTCAAGGTCAAGTTCAGCAGAACCCACGTGCCATTGGGTTTGATCAAAAGGATGAGAGATGAATTCAGAGAACTGGAGCAAGGAAGGATGACCGTAGTGGAATACCGTGACAAATTCTTGTCATTATCTAGGTATGCCCCGAATGAGATCGACAATGAAGCCAAGAAGAAAGAAAGATTCTTGAATGGTCTGCACGATGAGATACAGACGGTGTTGGCCAATATCCCCTTTGCTGAAATTGAAGCCCTTGTCGACTCTGCCATCCAGATGGAAGGAAAGATCAACCAAGCCAATGAGAACTGCAAGCGCCGGATGATGCATCAGCCAGGAACCCATCATACCCCAAAGTATCGCCCTAACCCATCTCCAGGATTTGCCCCGAGAACCAACAGACCCCCGATGAACCGTCCGACCTATCCCAACCATGGAAACCCAAGGCCCGGAGGAAATCACAACAACCCTGACAACCCTAACAATTTCAACCGTGCACCACCCAAGTTCAACAACAACAATGCTGCCGCCAACACCAACACTGCCCCTAGGACTGGAAGCAATGTTGTGCTGTTGCAGCAAAGGACAAGTCGCAAGTGACTTGTTATGACTGTGGAAATAAGGGTCACTACTCCAATGAGAGCCCCAAGAAGAATGCCGCAGCCCCCAATGCAAATGCCCCAGCTCAGCAGCAGCGTCGTGTTCAGCCCAGAAGAAGGTTTGCCCCAGGGAATTCGCTCAACCGCAACGATCGTCTTTTTCTCATGCATGCTGAAGAAGCCCAGGAAGCGCCAGATGTCGTGCTGGGTATGTTTTCTGTTAATTCAATACTTGATAGAGTGTTGTTTGATTCTGGTGCATCACACTCATTTGTCACCGAAGAATTTTCCTGCACTAGTAAGATTCAACCAACCAAACTGAAGCATGTTATGATTGTTCAAATTCCCGGTTCAACCACCAAAGCTAGGCAAAATTGCAAAGCCGTCCCTATCTGAATCCATGGCATAGACTTTTATGCTAATCTGATAGTACTCGAAACTAAAGGTTTGGAAGTAGTACGAGGAATGGATTGGATGTCCAAACATAAAGGATTAATTGATTGTGCCAAGAAATCCATAACCATGACAAGTACAGCCGCAATATCAGTCGATCATGTATCTGAAACCTTACCTCGTCAATTCAAGTGCAACAAGAGTATAGCCCAACCTACCATTGACCAAGTCCGGATAGTCTGCGAATACCCTGATGTATTTCGAGATGTTTTGCCCGGTATGCCCCTAGATCGGGATATCGAGTTTATCATTGAACTAATCCCCGGAACAGGACCCATACCCCAGAGACCATATAGTATGAACCTGTCTGAACTAGCAGAACTGAAGAAGCAACTAGATGCCATGTTGGAAATTGGATTGATTCAACCAAGTGCGTCACCATGGAGATCACATGTCTTGTTTGTGGATAAGAAGGATGGAGGTAACCGTTTGTGTACGGATTATCGGAAGTTGAATGATGTCACCATCAAGAACAAGTACCCATTGCCCAAGATAGAAGATTTGTTTGATCAGTTGACCGGTGCCAAAGTGTTTTCTAAGTTTGATCTTAGAACAGGCTATCATCAACTCAAGATTCTCGCAGAGGATATTCCAAAGACTGCCTTTACCACCAGATATGGATTATACGAGTATACTATCATGTATTTTGGATTAACCAATGCCCCCGCTTATTTCATGAATCTCATGAATAATATTTTTATGGACTTCCTAGATAAGTTTGTCGTTGTTTTCATTGATGACATTCTGATTTATTCCAAATCAGAAGACGAACATGAGCTACACCTAAGGACCATTCTTGGAACCCTTAGAGAGCATCAGTTGTATGCCAAGTTTAGCAAATGTGAATTCTTGTTACAGGAGGTAGGATTCCTCGGTCACATTGTATCAGCCGGAGGAATTGCCGTTGACCCTGCAAAGGTGAAAGATGTCGAAGATTGGCAAGCCCAACCACTCAAACCCAAGTTCGTGCATTTCTCGGATTAGCGGGATACTACCGCAAGTTCGTAGAAGGATTCTCGAGTATCGCCAGACCCATGACTCAATTGCTGAAGAAGGACAAGAAGTTTGAATGGACGGACAAATGTGAAGCGAGTTTTCAAGAACTCAAGAGAAGATTGATTTCAGCCCCAATCTTAATCATGCCGGATATCACGAAGCCCTTTGACGTGTATTGTGATGCATCCAAGATCGATCTCGGATGTATGCTAATACAAGAAGGCAAAGTTATATTTTATCTATCTCGACAACTGAAACAACATGAGCAGAACTATCCAACCCATGACCTCGAGCTCGCAGCCATAGTTCTAGCCCTGAAGACATGGAGGCATTACCTGATGGGAAACCGTTGTGAGATTTATTCGGATCACAAGAGCCTGAAGTATATATTCACTCAGAAGGAGCTGAATATGAGACAGAGAGGATGGATTGAGCTAATCAAGGATTATGATCTAGACATTCACTATCACCACGGTAAAGCCAACATGGTAGCAGATGCCCTTAGCAGATTGCCGTGTGAAGGGTTTCGCAGCATAGTAAATCAAAAAATTTCTACGGATGCGAACGGGAAAGCCAAGATCTAATCTAGGAGATGCAAACAACGAGGGGGGATAGATGAGATCTTCATACCCTTGAAGATTCGCACAGCGGAACGTGGGTGATGTAGTCGTACTCGCTTCTCCTCCTCGCGATCCGATCCGATCTAACACCGCAAGTGGCGATGCCTCCGAGAGATGCACACGTGCGGCACCTCGACGTCTCCTCCTTCCTCGGTCTAGCAAGTATGGTGGAGAGACGGATTGGATTTACAACGCGACGGCGCGGTGCAAGTGGTGGAGAGTTTCTGCAGCAGGGCTTCGCCTACACGCAGTCGAGAGGGAGAGAGAGGAGGGTAGCAGGGCGGCTAGGGCTTGAGGAGGAGGTGTAGGAGGGGTGCGCCCCCAGCCCTCTTTATATAGAGGGGTGGGCGGCCAGCCCTTGCCCCTCCCCCAAGCCCTAGGGCCGGCGGCCAAGGAGGAAGGCGTGGGGGCAAGTTCCCCCCTTCTAGAAGCTCTCCTAGGGTGTTGCCCTAGGTTGGCCGGCTGGGCCCTATGGGGCCTTGTGCCCCTGGTCCAATGCAGCCAGGGCACTCCCTCATAGGCCCATGCCCCCTCCCGGAAGGTGGGGCCACGTTGTCCCCCCTCCGAAAGGTTCTAGAAGCTTCCGGTACAATACCGATTAACCCGAAACAATTCCGAACTCCAAAAACTGCATTGCCTTATATGAATCTTATTCTCCGGACCATTCCGGAACCTCTCGTTATGTCCCGGATCCCATCCAAGACTCCGAACAAAAACTCATAAACCAATTATCCAATCTATCCTAGCGTCGAGACACGTTAAGTGTGTGACCCTTCGGGTTCGAGAATATGCAGACATGATCTTCTATCAATAATCAACAGCGGGGTCTGGAAACCCATATTGACTCCCACACATTCATCGATGATCATATCGGATGAACCACGATGCTAGGATTCAATCAATCCCATATATATATTCCCTTCGTCTCGCGATATTTTACTTGCCCGAGATTTGATCGTCGGTACCATCATACCTAGTTCAATCTCGTTCACAGCAAGTACTTTACTCGTTCCGTAATCCGATATCACTTTGTGATTAACTCCTTAACCACATGCTTGCAAGCAGTGTTGATGTTGATTACCGAGTGGGCCCGAAGTATATCTCTCCGACTTGGGAGGGACAAATCCCATCTCGATACATACAACCCAACAGGCACTTTCCGATCACCTGAGAGACACCTTTATGATCACCCTCTCATAGGATGACGTTTGATGACCTCAGGGCTTTCTTCCGATACCAGGGAGTTGTATTATCTCATGGTCTAAGGAATACAATATTTGACATAAGAAAAGCTTCGCAAAGATGAACACGATGACACGATCTAATTGCTCCGCTTAGTTTGGGTCTGTCCACCATATCATTCTCCCAATGATATGATCTCATTATTAATCGACAACTCATGTCTATGGTTAGGAAACCTTAACCATCATTAATCAATGAGCTAGTCCATAGAGGCATACTAGGGACACGATGTTGTTCACAAACCACACAAGTATTAAAGTTTCCGCTTAATACAATTCTAGCATGGAATATAAACTTTATCATGAACAAGAATTATAATAATAACATCTTTATTATTGCCTCTAGGGCATAATTCCATCAGTCTCCCACTTGCACTAGTGTCAATAATCTAGTTTACATTTGGCAACAATCTCACACCCATGGCAAAAAAGGTGTTGATCATGCTTTGCACGTGGAAGAGGTTTAGTCAATGGATCTGCAACATTCAGATTTGTATGTACTTTGCTAATCTTTAGATCTCCGTCTGCTATATAATCTCGGATTAGATGAAACTTGCGGTTGATATGCTTGGTCTTTGGATGATATCTTGGTTCCTTAGCGAGTGCTATGGCGCCAGTGTTGTCACACAATATCTCCAGTGGGTCCAATGCACTTGGAACCACGCCAAGCTCAGTGATGAAGTTCCTGATACAAACTCCTTCACTTGACGCTTCTGTAGCAGCCATGTATTCCGCTTCTACTGTAGATCCCGCGATCACGCTTTTCTTGCAGTTTCTCCAGCTCACAGCTCCTCCATTCAAAATATAAACGTATCCTGTCTGAGATTTAGAATCAGCCTTGTCGGTGTCGAAACTAGCGTCGACGTAACCTTTTACGACGAGTTGTTCATCACCTCCATAGACTAAGAACATTTCTTTAGTCCTATTTAGGTACTTTAGGATGTTCTTCACGGCTGTCCAGTGTTCCACTCCTGGATCACTTTGGTATCTGCTCGTCAAACTAAGAGCATTGGACACATCCGGTCTAGTACACAACATGGCATACATGATAGAACCTATGGCCGAGGCATAAGGCACTTTGCTCATAGCTTCTCTATCATTTACCGTAGCTGGACACTGAGCCTTGCTCAATATCTTACCTGACAACATAGGCACTGAACCTTTCTTTGCCTTATCCATTCTGAACCTTTTCAGAACTTTGTCTAGGTATGTACTCTGGCTTAAAGCTATCAGGCGTCTTTGTCTATCTCTATAGATTTTGATGCCCAATATATAAGCAGCTTCACCTAGGTCTTTCATTGAAAAACACTTGTTCAAATAACTCTTCACATCGTTAAGCATGTTAATGTCATTTCCAATAATTAATATGTCATCCACATATAGTACCAGAAATGTCACCGAGCTCCCACTCACTTTCTTGTAGATACAAGCTTCGTAGCAATTTGGAACAAATCCAAAGCTCTTGATCACTTGATCAAAACGAAGGTTCCAACTCCGAGATGCTTGCTTCATTCCATAAATGGAACGCTGAAGTTTGCACACTTTATCAGCGTCCTTAGGATCGACAAAACCTTCGGGTTGCATAATATACAACTCTTCATCAATGTTGCCATTGAGGAAAGAAGTCTTGACATCCATCTGCCATATTTCATAATCATGAAACGCAGCAATTGCTAATAAAATCCGAATGGACTTAAACATCGCTACGGGAGAGAAAGTCTCATCGTAGTCAACACCTTGAACTTGTCGAAAACCTTTCGCGACAAGCCGTGCTTTATAGACGGTAACATTACCATCCGCGTCCGTTTTCTTCTTGAAAATCCATCTCCACTCAACGGCCTTTCGGTCGCTAGGAGAGTCCACCAAAGTCCATACTTGGTTTTCGCTCATGGATCCCAATTCGGATTTCATGACCTCTAGCCATTTCTTAGAGTCTGGGCTCATCATCGCTTCCTCATAGTACGTAGGTTCACTGTCTTATACCAACAAGACAGTCAAGACAGGGTTGCCGTACCACTCAGGAGGGGCACGCGACCTTGTCGACCTGCGACGTTCAGTAGCAGCATCGTCCGAAACTTCATGATCCTTGTCATTAGCTTCCTCTATTGTTGGTGCAGGCGGCACTGGAACAAATTCAGGTGCTGCGCTACTCTCCAACTCAAGAGAAGGTTCAACAACCTCGTCTAGCTCTACTTTCCTCCCACTCACTTCTTTCGAGAGAAACTCCTTCTCAAGAAAGGAACCGTTCTTTGCGACAAACACTTTGCCTTCGGTTCTGTGATAGAAGGTATACCCAATACTTTCCTTAGGGTATCCTATGAAGACGCATTTCTCCGCTTTGGGTCCGAGCTTGTCCGGCATCAACTTCTTGACGTAAGCTTCGCATCCCCAAACTTTAAGAAATGACAACTTAGGTTTAGCACCAAACCACAGTTCATATGGTGTCGTCTCAACGGATTTAGATGGTGCCCTATTTAAAGTGAATGCAGCGGTTTCTAATGCATAACCCCAAAATGATAACGCCAAATCAGTAAGAGACATCATCGATCGGACCATATCTAATAGGGTTCGATTCCGGCATTCAGACACACCATTGAGCTGTGGTGTTCCGTGTGGCGTGAGTTGCGAAACGATTCCGCTTGCTTTAAGATGCATGAGAAAATCATAACTCAAATATTCACCTCCACGATCGGATCGTAGAAACTTAATCTTTCTGTTACGATGGTTCTCCACTTCATTCTGAAATTCTTTGAACTTTTCAAATGTTTTAGATTTATGTTTCATTAAATAGATATACCCATATCTACTTAAGTCATCGGTAAAATTGAGAAAATAGCGATATCCACCGCGCATCGAAACACTCATCGGTCCGCATACATCGGTATGTATGATTGCCAACAAGTCCGTTGCTCGCTCCATCATAGCGGAGAACGGGGTTTTGATCATCTTGCCCATGAGGCATGGTTCGCATGTGTCAAATGATTCAAAATCAAAAGACTCCAAAAGTCCATCAGAATGGAGTTTCTTCATGTGTTTTACACCAATATGACCTAGACGACAGTGCCACAAATAAGTAGTATTATCACTATCTACTTTGCATCTCTTAGCCTCAATGTTATGGATGTGTGTTTCGTCCCTTTCGAGATTCAGAAGAAATAAACCATTCATAGCAGGTGCATGACCATAAAAGATGTTACTCATATAAATAGAACAACCATTATTCTCAGATTTAAATGAATAACCGTCTTGCAATAAACACGATCCAGAAATGATGTTCATGCTCAACGCAGGCACATAATAACATTTATTTAGGTTTAAAACTAATCCCGAAGGTAAAACTAAGGAGAGCGTGTCGACGGCCATCACATCAACTCTTGATCCGTTGCCAACACGCATCGTCACCTCATCCCTCGCAAGCCGCCGTCTATTCCGTAGCTCCTGTTTCGAGTTACAAATATTAGCAACTGAATCAGTATCAAATACCCAGGAACTACAACGAGGGCTAGTAAGGAAAACATCAATAACATGTATATCAAATATACCTTTGATGGTTCCAGCCTTCTTGTCCGCTAAGTACTTCGGACAGTTGCGCTTCCAGTGACCCTTGTCCTTGCAATAGAAGCACTCAGTGTCCGGCTTGGGTCCAAACTTGAGCTTCTTCTCAGCAGGGGCAACGCGCTTGCCGCCGCCTTTCTTGAAGGGCTTCTTTGCACCCTTACCTTTATTGAAGGTGGGGGGCTTGTTGACCATCAACACATGATTATCCTTTTTGATGTCCACCTCCGCAGCCTTCAGCTTTGCGAAGAGCTCGGTGATCGTATCAGTGGAACCAATCTGATTATGAGTCACTACAAAACTTTTGTAGCTGGGAGGGAGTGATTGCAGAGCCCTGTCAATCTTGAGCTCCTCTGGAATCTTGTAGTCCAGTTTCTCAAGGCGTTGAGTGTAGCCCGACATCTTTATGGCGTGCTCACTGACGGAACTCCCTTCCTCCATCTTGCAGTTAAAGAATTTCTCAGAGATCTCATATCTCTCAGAACGGGCCTGAGTCTGAAACATAGTTTTCAGCTCCTCAAGAATCTCAAAGGGCCCGGGATAGTCTTCAAAACGATTTTGAAGGTCTGATTCCATAGCAAACAACATGGTGCTCTTAATCACACCATAATCATCTTTGCGCGACTGATAGACAGCTTTCTCATCAGCCGGCGCATCTACAGCAGGGGCGTCACCTAGCGCATTCTCAAGGACATAGTCCTTTTGACCGCCAGAGAGAATGATTCTCAGATTGCAGAACCAGTTGGTGAAGTTAGACCCATTGTTTCTAAGCTTTTCCTTCTCAGCAAAAACGTTGAAGTTGAAGTTGGACTTAGCCATTTGATCTACAATATTTGCAAGTACAAATTAGACTATGTTCATGATAACTAGTTCAACTTTTAATCAAATTACTAGATGAACTCCCACTAAATTCAACATCCCTCAAGTTGTTTAGTGAACATGATCCAAATTCACCACACCTAATCTGATCTTCACGAGAAGAGATGTGGTTTCAATGGTGGACAACAAAGTGTCGATCATATCATTCATATGACTCATGCTTAACCTTTCGGTTCATGTGTTCCGAGGACATGTCTATACATGCTAGGCTCGTCAAGTCAAACCCAAGTATTTCCGCGTGTGCAAAACTGGCTTGCACCCGTTGTATGTGAACGTAGAGTCTATAGCACCCGATCATCATGTGATGCTTGGACACGACGAACTTTCACAATGGTGCATACATGGGGAGAACATAGTTTTATCTTGATCTTTAAGTGATGAATCATCTTATAATGCTACCGTCGCGATCTAAGCATAATAAGATACATAAAAGGATAAACATCACATGCATATAACTTTATGTGACATGGTATAGCCAATCTTCGCGCAATGATCTCCATCTTGTGTGTGCCGGCATGATCTCCATCACTCCACCATGATTGCCTCCACAACGAATAGCAACTACAACTATTGCTAACTACTTAGCGATAAAGTGAAACTATTACATGGCGTATAAGAAGTTGACACACAGGTCATACACAATTATAAAGACAACCATATGGCTCCTGCCGGTTGTGTACTCATCGACATGCAAGTCGTGAAATATTACAAAACATGATCATTGCATACAACAACACATCACATCTTGGGCCATACCATATCACAGAAAACACTCCCTGCAAAAACAAGTTAGACACCTCTACTTTGTTGTTGCATGTTTTACGTGGACTATGGGAGTAGCAAGCTAAGAATGATTCTTACCTACGGAAAGCCACAAAGGTGATATTATGGTTGCCAAACTCCGGTGTAAATCCCATGACAACTATAGTGAGAGAAACTGGCATCCACCAGCCGCATTTGTGGAACAAGCCACACGTCAAGTGCGGAGCCGGTCTCGCGAATGACGTCGCGTAAAGTTGGCCTGGACCGCTTCGATCTCACTATCCCACGTCATAAGAAGAACACAAACAAGAGGATTGCAACAGAAAACACCAACGCCCGCAACAACCATGTTGCATTCTACTCGTGAAACACATCTACGCATAGATCTAGCTCTGATACCACTGAAGGGTTTCGCAGCATAGTAAATCAAAAAAATTCTACGGATGCGAACGGGAAAGCCAAGATCTAATCTAGGAGATGCAAACAACGAGGGGGGATAGATGAGATCTTCATACCCTTGAAGATTCGCACAGCGGAACGTTCGTCAGAACGTGGGTGATGTAGTCGTACTCGCTTCTCCTCCTCGCGATCCGATCCGATCAAACACCGCAAGTGGCGATGCCTCCGAGAGATGCACACGTGCGGCACCTCGACGTCTCCTCCTTCCTCGGTCCAGAAAGTATGGTGGAGAGACGGATTGGATCTACAACGCGACGGCGCGGTGCAAGTGGTGGAGAGTTTCTGCAGCAGGGCTTCGCCTACACGCAGTCGGGAGGGAGAGAGAGAGGAGGGCAGCAGGGCGGCTAGGGCTTGAGGAGTAGGTGTAGGAGGGGTGCGTCCCCCAGCCCTCTTTATATAGAGGGGTGGGCGGCCAGCCCTTGCCCCTCCCCCAAGCCCTAGGGCCAGCGGCCAAGGAGGGAGGAGTGGGGGGCAAGTTTCCCCCCCCCCTTCTAGAAGCTCTCCTAGGGTTTTGCCCTAGGTTGTCCGGCTGGGCCCTATGGGGCCTTGTGCCCCTGGCCCAATGCGGCCAGGGCACTCCCTCATAGGCCCATGCCCCCTCCCGGCAGGTGGGGCCACGTTGGCCCTCCTCCGGAAGGTTCTATAAGCTTCCGGTACAATACCGATTAACCCGAAACAATTCCGAACTCCAAAAACTGCATTGCCTTATATGAATCTTATTCTCCGGACCATTCCGGAACCTCTCGTGATGTCCCGGATCCCATCCGAGACTCCGAACAAAAACTCATAAACCAATTATCCAGTCTATCCTAGCGTCGAGACACGTTAAGTGTGTGACCCTTCGGGTTCGAGAATATGCAGACATGATCTTCTATCAATAATCAACAGCGGGGTCTGGAAACCCATATTAACTCCCACACATTCATCGATGATCATATCGGATGAACCATGATGCCAGGATTCAATCAATCCCATATATATATTCCCTTCGTCTCGCGATATTTTACTTTCCCGAGATTTGATCGTCAGTACCGTCATACCTAGTTCAATCTCGTTCACAGCAAGTACTTTACTCGTTTCGTAATCCGATATCACTTTGTGATTAACTAGTTAACCACATGCTTGCAAGCGGTGTTGATGTTGATTACTGAGTGGGCCCTAAGTATATCTCTCCGACTTGGGAGGGACAAATCCCATCTCGATACATACAACCCAACAGGCACTTTCCGATCACCTGAGAGACACCTTTATGATCACCCTCTCATAGGATGACGTTTGATGACCTCAAAGCTTTCTTCCGATACCAGGGAGTTGTATTATCTCATGGTCTAAGGAATACAATATTTGACATAAGAAAAGCTTCGCAAAGATGAACGCGATGACACGATCTAATTGCTCCGCTTAGTTTGGGTATGTCCACCATATCATTCTCCCAATGATATGATCTCATTATTAATCGACAACTCATGTCTATGGTTAGGAAACCTTAACCATCATTAATCAATGAGCTAGTCCATAGAGGCATACTAGGGACACGGTGTTGTTCACAAACCACACAAGTATTAAAGTTTCCGCTTAATACAATTCTGGCTTGGAATATAAACTTTATCATGAACAAGAATTATAATAATAACATCTTTATTATTGCCTCTAGGGCATAATTCCATCACCGTGCCACTTGAACTCCATGATTTTGAAGGAGAAAACGAGCTTGCACAAGGAGATGGAAGATTTCCGAATGGAATAAGTGAGTAAAGGATTTTTGGCTAGCATAGAACTTCAACCCACTTTGATTAGCTAGATCAAGGAGGCGCAAAAAGGAAATGCTAGTATCGACGGAATCAAGCGTCGTATCGGTACAGGCAAAGTACCCGGATTCACCGAAGACGAAGAAGGAGTTCTGTGGTACAAAGGACGCCTTTGTGTACCAGCAGATTCTGAGTTGAAAGAATTTATTCTGAAGGAAGCTCATGATACTCTTTATTCTATCCACCCCGGAGGAACGAAGATGTATCAAGATTTGAAAGAACAATTTTGGTGGCATAAGATGAAGAGAGAAATCACAAGCTATATCGCCAAGTGTGATATATGTCAGCAAGTCACGGCGGGACATCAAAGACCCGCTGGATTGTTGCAAACATTGCAGATTCCGGAATGGAAATGGGATTCCGTTGGAATGGACTTTATCACCGGATTGCCTACTTCTAGTAGGGGAAATGACTCTATCTGGGTCATAGTGGACAGATTGTCCAAAGTCGCCCATTTCTTACCAATCAAGACCACATATCAGAGTTCGAAGCTAGCGGAGTTATACATCGCTAGAATCGTCAGTTTGCACGGAGTCCCCAAGAACAACTTATCGGATCGAGGAACTCAGTTTATCTCGAGATTCTGGAAGAAAGTCCAAGAAGGTTTAGGAACCCGACTAGATTTCAGCACAGCTTATCACCCTCAGACTGATGGACAAACGGAGCAAGTAAATCAAATACCCGAAGACATGTTGAGAGCCTGTGTGTTAGAATATGGATCTAAATGGGAAGACTGTCTGCCGTTTGCAGAATTTTCATACAACAACAGTTATCAAGCTAGTTTGCAAATGGACCCATTTGAATTCATGTATGGACGGAAGTGTTGCACCCCTTTGAACTGGTCGGAAGTAGGAGAGAGTAAGATTTTTGGACCCGACATCCTACGAGAAGCAGAAGAGAAGGTTCACAAGATTCTTGAGCACCTCAAGACTGCCCAGTCCAGACAGAAGAGTTACGCCGACAAGAGACGTCCAGAACTCGCCTTCAACATAGGAGATTTTGTGTATCTGAAAGTGTCACCATTGAAGGGAATGCAGCGTTTCCAACTGAAAGGAAAGTTAGCCCCCAGATATATCAGCCCCTTCAAGATTCTGAACCGTCGAGGAGAAGTGTCTTATCAATTGGAACTGCCCAAAGAAATGTTAGCCGTGCACAATGTGTTCCATATCTCATTACTTCGCAAGTGCCTCGAAGTTCCGGAGAAGACGAAAGTGTTCAAGAACATTGATCACCGGACCATAGAAATCAACGATGACCTGACCTATCCTGAAGTACCCATCTGTATTTTGGAATAAGCTTTTAGAACTACCAGAACCCGAAGCATCAAGTTTCTGAAGATTCAGTGGAGCAACCACACGGAAGAACAAGCTACCTAGGAGCGCGAAGATCACATCAAGACAGAGTTTCCCGATCTCTTCAAATCCTAGGTAATCTTTTTCGTCCTTTTTCAAATCTAGGGGCGAGATTTTGTTTAAGGAGGGAAGGTTTGTAACATCCCAAAAATACTAAACATGGATTATCAAACTCTAATCATCAAAATTAGGGTTAACAAAAACTTTTCCAACTAAAAATATGAAAGCATTCATATGTGTGTATATTCAAAATTTGGATTCTTTTGAATTGCCATGGTTCTGTGTTTATTTGCTTGTAAAATGATTCTTAGGTGCAATAAACATCATCTAAACAATCCCCAAACTTTTCCCAAAGACGAACAACTCAAAATGAATAAATTAAGTGAATGGTCATTTTTGCCAAATTAACTCCCATGTCTACTTTGGCTATTTCTAATTTTCAAAACTCAACAGAAACATTTGTGGATCTTTACACCCCTTGTTAGTACTCATAATAAGGTACCAAGGCCCACTTTGTGATCATCCTAAAACATTCAAATGCTCAGTTTAAATGACAGCTTAAAATTGAATCTATCTCATATGGGAAGATCCCATTATTTCAAAAACCACCCAAACAAGCTCAATTTTCAAAACCCAAGCACCCACAGAATCCTCAACACATTCCTAGCACACCCACCAAAAATCTTTTAAAAATTCAAAAATAAATTTCTTGCGGCCATTTCATCAAACACTTGGAGACAGAAAATCAAATTGGCCAAACTTCACGGTTTTGAGCAGTAATTTGGCTAAGCATTGTTTACCATTGATCACACTTGTCTCCCCCAGTGCCAACCAGTGCCTTGACCACCCCTAGCCCCTACCCATTGCACCATGCTATGCCAACCCGAAGGAACCCTTGCCAGCCGACCATGGCTAGCTAGCTAGATCAAGCACCAAGCCTAAACACCATGTCTAGGACTCACGCCGCCGTCCACCGCCACCCCCTGTCCAGCGCTTGAACCCTGCTAGCCACTAGACCACACGCCCAAGCCATGCCAAACTTCTTCGAGAGCATGCCGAGAGCGCGCTAGAGCGCCACCCTCGACACACGCCCACAGACTGCGTGTCGCCCTCGCCGCGTGCATGCGTGATCACCACCACCCCAGCAACCTTGTAGACACGCCCGTTCGCCACCGTGCGAACCATGCGCGCTGTGCGCCATCAAAACCTCCGTCGGACCAGCTCAGAGCGTCGAAGCGTTCCAACCGATCAGCACCGCCCCACACCTCACCACCACGCCGTTGAGCTTCGCCTGGGAGCACAGTACCGCTCCCTACCGTCTCCCATGCCAGTAGCCCTCTGTGCCGTCGACCACGACGAGCTCAGCCCGCGCCCGTCGGTCCCCTCTCGCCACTATAAATAGAGGCCTCACCCGCTCGATTTCTTCACACCAGTTCGTTCCCCTCTTTCTCAGAAACATCCCACACCCTTCCCCGGAGCAAGGCGAGCACCAGGTGGCCAGAATTTCACCAGAGTTCGCCGCTGCAGAGGAGGAGAGGCGTCGTCGATTGGAGCCACCCCAGGAGGAGCTGCCGGTGCTAGGAGAATCGCCATCGTCGACTTTGTCATTCGCCCCCATCGCAGACCCTCGCCTGAGCCCCGGTGAGCCTCCCACGACCCCCACTGAGCCGCTAGGGTTCGAGCTCGCCGGTGACATGTTCATCATCGACGACGACCCTCAGTCGTTGTTCGCCCTTCTAATCCAACGAACCACATTGCCCCATACCGCTTCGCGTGTTACGAGCCACTGACGGGTGGAACCCCCTGTCAGCTGAGCCCCGTGTTGCGGAGTGACACTGGGCCGGCCCATTAACCTTTCCCGCGCAGCCCAACCGTTTGAATTTAGATTTTTCTAATTTAATTCAAACTCAGTTTTGTACCTAGTTCAAAAATCAGCCTAGCGTGATTCAGTGAACCAAATTGCATGAAACCAATTTTGTTAGAAAGGTACTGAAATGCTTAATCCAAGCCCGTTGGATTCAAATCATTTGGATCTGTAGATCAACCTTGGTAAAAATAACAAGGCAGAAGCTTTTCTGCATTCAAACATTTTTCAAATTTCAACCTAATAGCTTTTGAGTTGATTCCAACTCTCAAAAATCACATCTGATCATACCTTTCAGAATATATAAAAACATATGGGTTTACTTACATAAATAATGTTCAAGGAATAAAAGAATGCCACATAAGCATTACTAGTCACTTTAATTATTTAAAATAAAAAGGTTAGACCTTATTAAATTATGACACCACTTTAAATCACATTCCCATGTACTGGAATATGTGGTGATGACATGTGTCAATATGATCCCATGTTTGAGTTGGAGAATATTAAATCTTCAGTAGTTTTTCAATGAGTAGAAATTACTTTTCTCAAATTCAAATAAATAAGACAAAATCTTTAATCTTGTAATGTTAGTGATGATACTAGATCATCTATAGTACACCTTGGTGTGATGATTGCAAATAGTTAAGTATTGTTTGGTGATTGTGTACCTCGTATTTATTTATAGACGCTAGTACCGACCAAGGATACGAGGAGGAAGGAGGATACTACGAAGAAGAAGCCGAGGGGAACTTGAACCACTGCTCTGCACAAGGCAAGCCTTACTAACCAAGTTAACCTATGCAAGCCAATACTTGCAAGCTATTAACTTAGCAAGCTAACACTTGCAATCATGAAAGTTAGATAACCTATGCAATGCACTAAGCATGCTTGGTTAGACACAGTTGATGATACCCAATCCTAGTTTTACTTGCAAGCTTTATACTTTATTTCTTTATCAAAGCTTTCTCTTAGAGATTACTTAAGTAACTTGTAGATTCTAGGAAGATAACTGAAGGTTGCATAAAGAGCATTAAAATTGGCCTAACCTAGATAATCTTGATGTCATCCTAAGGCATGAGATTGAACTTCAGTAATCTCCACTTGTTTAACACCCCTCCTTAAGTACTTAACCCCACTTGTAGATGCTAGTGCTAAGCATAAAACTTGATCAACTTTAGATGGGAATACTTGGTGAAAATGGTTATGAAAACCTTGGGAATGATGAGTCATTCTACTAAAATTTTTTGACATGTGTTTTCGAACACCAGATGATTTTGATGATGAAAATGTTGAGGCATGAGCCTTAGCCCTTTATAAAACTGATGGTTGTCTGGATGCGATACCATTCCAATTTTACCGTACAACCACAATACCCGAAAATTGGGTAGGGCTTGACTGGAAACTTATGTACCTTAGTATGGGTTCCCTCACGGCCAAGGTCTGAGCTGAGGCTACCTTATGAAGATTGTCCACCTGTGCAGTACCCAAGATGACAGTTGGTCAAGGTTGGGAGGCCAAACTCACAGGAGAGGTGCCTATTCGAATAGGTTAGGATTGATTATCCGCATACTGAGTATGGTGAATTCAGGATTTGTTCCTGACGGATGTATCGAATGTTGTGGTGAAATTGTACAATCTCCGCAGAGTGTCAAACTATTCGAATAGCCGCGTCCGCGGTTATGGACAGTTGGAGTGGCCATACTGTTCCCCCGTCAGATGTTATCAAAATGACTTGTGAAATAAATTGAGATTTTGACTTGACCACAACAGAGTTGTGATATGAAATTCAAGTTCCCACTTAGGTGTTATAAAATTTCAACTAGCTTTTCTTGCTTCTGAACTTAGTAGAGGTAAATCTGGCTTTTTGCAAAACAACCCTAGAGGTTAGTGTCCTACTACCAAAAACCCCCCTTAACTTGTTAGTATTAGTTTGCGAGTACTTAAAGAGTACTCATGGCTTTGTCCCTGGCTATTCCCGTGGCCAGACTATGAAGAAGAGTACCAGGAGGATGGACCGCAGGAAGGTTACGACAACTAGGATCATCTCCCATCGTCAGCATTGCCTGTGACCCCGAAGATGGAGCTTCGCCTACACTACCTTTAATATTACGTTATTCCGCTGCTTGAGTTTTATTAAGAACTGGATCATGAGATCCTTATTTGTGTAAGACCTTATATATGGTTTGTAATGGGTGATGTACTGTGATATCCAAATCTGTTATGTCTCGCAAAAATGGTAATCCTGGGATTGCGATGTATGGTATAGCAGGCATCTGGGATTAAAAATCCGGGTGTTGACACAAGGGAAAGGGGAAGAAGGAAGAGGAGTCCAAGGATTCAAGTGACATGGACGAGGAGGTTGACCCCAAGAATGCCGCCAAGAGCGATGGCAAGGGCAAGAACCCCTTCGAGAAGAAGGCTGCCGTCTGCCACACTTTCCTTGGTACCCCTACTGTCCGGCAACAGAAAACCTCCATGAGGATACTGATGGCCACTCTACCCCCAGTTCCTTAGTACCTACGCTGGTCGGAGATTCCAATCACTTGGGACAGGAAGGATCACCTAGACCTCATTCCTACGGAGAACCAGTATGCCATGGTCATCAACCTCCTGATTGACGGCAATGAGTTTACCAAATGTATGGTGGATAGTGGAAGCAACATCAACATCATGTACCTGGATACACTACACAAGATGAACTTTACGGAGGCTAACCTAAGGCGGACCAGCACCATGTTCCATGGCGTAGTTCCTTGCCGGGAGGCTCGGTCCCTTGGGTGCATTACGCTTCAGGTTGCTTTTGGCGATGTTAACAATTACTGCCAAGAGCGCTTGACCTTTGAGGTGGTACCCTTCAAGAGCATGTACCATGTCATTTTCGGACACGACATCATCAACGCCTTCATGGACAAGCCATGGTTCATCTACAACAAGATCAAGATACCCGGACCAAACGACATCATCACCGTATCCGGAAGCTTTACCAAGGCAAGGGACTGCGAGATTGGAGAAGCAGCCTTTGCAGAAGCTATCCTCTACATCGAAGAATTCAAGGAGGTCCAGAGCAAGGTCGATGCCACAGAGATGCCGGCGTCGAAAATGTAGATTTCTTATTTCGCCCCAGCCTTCAAGGCCGCCATCGAAACCAAGCTGGTGGAACTTGTGGTAGGCGATGCCTCCAAAACCACCGCCATTGGGACGAACCTGGAACCTAAATAGGAAAGCGCGCTCGTCAAGTTCCTTCGTGAGAATAGGGACATCTTTGCCTGGCAACCTGCCGAGATGAAAGGTGTACCTAGGGAACTTGCCGGATATTGCTTGAATATTGATCCAAAATGCAAACCGGTGAAACAACCTCTATGATGCTTCGGAGAGGAGAAGATATGCGCCATAGGCAAAGATATAGCTGGGTTACTTAAGGCTAGTTTTATCTGAGAAGTCCTTCACACGCGATGGGTGGCTAATCCTGTACTTGTCCCCAAAAAGGGAACCAAAGAATTAAGAATGTGCGTTGATTATATTGGCTTAAACAAAGCGTGTACCAAAGATCCGTTTGCTTTGCCTCGCATTGACCAAGTCATTGACTCGATGGCTGGCTCGGAGCTTTTGTGTTTTATTGATGCATACTCAGAATACCACCAGATTAAGATGAGGAAGTCGGACCAATTGGCCACTTTGTTCACCACACCTTACGTCACGTTTTTCTACGTCATGATGCCCTTTGGGCTGAAAAATGCAGGTGCTACGTACTAGCGGACTATGCAGCATTGCCTCCACGTTCAAATTGGTCGGAACGTTCACGCCTATGTGGACGATATAGCAGTGATGTCTAAAAAGTCAAATGACTTAATCTCCGACTTAAGAGAAACCTTTGATAATCTCCGGAAATACAACATGATGCTTAACCCAAAGAAGTGCGTATTCGGGTTTCCAGCCAGCAAATTGTTGGGCTTCATCGTTTCCAAGCGCGGAATCGAGGTCAACCCGGAGAAGATCAAGGCCATCCTAAATATAAATCGTCTTACATGCCTGAAGGACATACAACGGCTCATAGGCTGCGTTGCAGCTATTAGCCGCTTCATCAGCCGACTTGGAGAGAAGGCTCTCGTTGTACAAGTTGATGAAGAAGGCGGACAAATTTACCTGGATGGACGAATCTGATGCAGCACTGAAGAAGCTAAAGGAGATACTCTCCTCAGCGCCTATCCTTGTAGCACCCGGGCCTATGGATCCTATGTTAATTACATGGCGGCCACCAATTGGGTAATCAGCATCGTCGTCGTGGTAGAGCAGAAAGAGCAGGGCATGAGAATGGAGTTCAACGACCAGTTTACTATGTAAGCGAGGTCTTGACGGAGTCCAAGCAGTGTTACCCGCACTACCAGAAGGTAGCTTATGGAGTGTTCCTTGATTCTCGGAAGCTAAGGCACTATTTCCTAGAGCACCCTATCACAGTTGTGAGCAAAGCTCCACTGTCCGACATCATCAACAACAGCGATGCTACAGGAAGGGTCGCGAAGTGGGGCATTGAACTGGCCGCCTTCTAGATCACTTACAAAAGATGCGACGCTATCAAGTCACATGCCTTGGCGGATTTTACCGCAGACTGGACGGAGATGCCAGATGCTACCCCTATTCTAGATCCAGAAAACTACGTGATGCACTTTGACGGATCAAAGCTACTCAATGGCTCGGGGGCTGGTGTACTTTTACAGTCACCAACCGGGGAAAAGCTGTAGTACGTTCTGCAGATCCACTTCGAGGCTACAAATAACATGGCAGAGTATGAAGCACTCATTCACAGACTACGCGTAGCCAAGTATATTGGCATTAAGCACATAGTTTGCTGTGGAGATTCCGACTTGGTTGCCTAGCAGGTGGCTGGCACATGGAATGCACGGAACCCTATGATGGCGGCATATCGAGATGAAGTGGACGAGATAGCCAAGAGCTTCTTGGGCTACGAAGTCAAGTATGTCCCTAGGGAGGAAAATGAGGCGGCTGATCTACTGTCAAAACATGGATCAGGGCGCAAACAAATTCCGCCTCGCGTTTTTCTAGAACAACTACAAACACCATCCGTGAAGGGAGTGGACCCCGAGAACCCGGTTAGAGTTGACTCTTTCATTCACATAGTGACAAAGGTCCCTCCAGCTTGGACAAAACCGTTCATGGAATATCTCGTACATGGAACTTTTCCCATCATCGAAGTCAAAAGTCGGCAAATACTACGACGAGCAAATGGCTATACCATAATCAATGGACAGATCTATAAAAGAAGCACCACTGGTGTATACCTCAAGTGTGTTTCCCAGCAAGAAGGTATTGAAATCCTTCATAAGATCCATCTTGGAGATTGCGGGCATCATGCCGCTCCTCGATCGTTTCTCTCCAAAGCCTTCTGGCAAGGATTCTACTGTCTGACCGCGAAGGCGGACGCCAACAAGATGGTTGATACATGCATGGGATGCCAGTATTATGCCCGATAACCACATGTTCCAGCTGAAGAATTGCGAACAATACCAATAACTTGGCTATTTGCAGTCTGGGGGATAGACATGGTTGGTCCATTACAGACGACACCATGTGGGTTTACGCATCTGCTTGTAGCAGTTGATAAATTCACCAAATGGATAGAAGCGAAACCCATTAGAAAGCTTGATTGGGCAACTGCCCTTATGTTTGTCCAGGATCTAGTGGTGAGATTTGGTCTCCCACATAGCATTATCACCGACAACGGCAGCAACTTGTCACTCGCAGAAGTGGAAGCTTATTGTTGGGAGAAGGGCATCCGACTTGACCTAGCATCTGTGGCACACCCACAGTCCAATGGCCAAGTTGAGCGAGCCAATGGATTAATTCTACAGGGAATCAAGCCACGTCTTGAGGCACCGCTACATAGAGCAGTTGGAGCCTGGGCGGAAGAATTACCATCTGTGCTATGGAGTTTACGAACTACAACCAACAGATCTACCGGTTACACCCCTTATTTTAGGGTATATGGAGCAGAAGCCATCCTGCCTTCCGACATCCTTCACGATTCACCAAGAGCCGCCGCCTACGACGAAGATGACGCCAAAGATCCGCCATCTACCAGCAGAAGCTACACAGCTACCATAGTCGCCGTGATAGGCATCGCTCGTTTAAAGAGGGGGATCTGGTGCTCCGACTTAAGCAGAAGAAGTCACACAAATTATCCCCGCCATGGGAAGGAACGTTCATCATAAGCAAGGCGCTACTCAATGGGTCTTACTACCTCATTGACAATCGTGAACTTTAGGATAGACCCAGCGATGATCATAAGCGTAAGTGACGTGACCCGGATGATGACTACCCGGAGCTTGATCAGCCATGGAACATAGCACAGCTACATCCTTTTTTCACTTAGCATATTTTTATCTACCGTGTACCTCTTATATGATCAATGAAATAAATCTCTCTGGTTCACTCATATTCCTGAGTCTTTTACCTCCTTTAGTGTTCATTTTTGGATCGTATAAAACTTCTATGCGCAAGCTTTTCATTTGCACTTGTGAAAATTCCGCCTACGGGCGTTAGCTTAAGTTTTCTCGTCTACACGTTCTTTGTTGTTTTTATGTGGATTCTAGAGTAGTGACTTTTGGCACTTGAAGTCAGAGATTTTGTGCTTAGGTTTTGACGGTGCCATTGGGCATCATCACTTGAGCGCATGGTTCCGACTACGAGTCTTCCGACTCATGAAAAGTCAAGCATAAAAACCAAAGTAATGGATAAGCTAGCACTTGCTTAAAAAATATTTACATGCTGGAACCAGTACTTGAGTAGCAGGAAACTACATCTATTTTTTCCACCTTAAGTTAACACAATAGTTTTTCCGCATACACCAATCGAGAGGAAACAAATATTACAAAATGTTTTTTATTCCTCTAGCGTAGGAGACTTTGAGACAGCATCGTCGGCAGCAGGAGAGCCATCCTGATCATCTTCAAAGTCGGTGGTCTTGAGGGACTCGGAGGAGCTTTGGTGGTCACCGTCAATGATCTCAAGAGGCACAAAGACGTTGTGATCGACCAACTCGGAAACCCTGGTGTCAAAATCGGCGAGTGATGTCCAGATAGCTTTGTGATCAATCTAATGGCCTTCATCTTCTACATCGGGCAGACCCGAGGTTACCGTGTCGATGTCGGCATTCTCGTAATGGGCCTTGACCATTTCTAGCGACATTCTTGCACCATCCCGGGTACTTGAAGCTTTCCATCTTATGATACGCTTAGGAGCTTGGCGCAGAATCTCCGAGTACTTCATCATGGAGTCCACCGCCTTAATGTTGATGTTCATGGGCTTGGCAATCTCTTTGGCTTTCTTGACGGCGGTGCTGATGAAGTTGCCGACGAGAACCATGCATTCCTTTGGCGAAGGAGGCGAATTGGTCAATTCTATAGGAGCCGCATTTCCGACAAACAAAGAAGCACATGAGTTCAATAACACAAAAAGTTCAGAGTACCTGGCTTACAGAGACACAAGACGGAGATTGCTTATCAAAGATGCTCGCCTCCGCTTGCTGGAGTGTCTCCGCCATGGAGTCCTGTTCTTGTTGGAGAACCTTGTAAGCCTCAAGGTTGTGCTGATTCTGCTCATCGGCAGCTTTCTTCTGCTCCTTGAGGATTGCAATTTCCTCCTTTAGACGGTTCATCTCCGTGTTGGCGGACTCCTGCAAGGCCTTCATGGATTCCTCGTGCATATTCAAAGTGTCAGCCCTCTCCTGCTTGAGGATCTTGTTCTCGCTATCCAGCAGCTCAATGTGCTTGGATTGCTCGACAATGTCCTTGGCCTTGGCGATAGCTTCTGGAAGTCAGAGAAAAGACAACACACAATGAGTAGTCGGAGAGTGATGGGACAAGACCAAGTTTGAGTACGAAATCGAAAGGAAAAACAGACTCTTGCTCTTGGTGATTTTTTCCTTCAAGAAGGTAGTTTTACCCTTTTCGGCTTCCAGCTCAGCGTGCATCTTGTGGAACTTCTCGTTGACGATGCCTCTCCGAGCATTCTCGTTCTGTGGAAAGAAGATCAAAATTACTTAATCTCTTGGAGCATCTAGCCGGATAAATATCCACCTAGAGGCTTGGGGGCTACAGTGAGAGTTTTTAACTCGGCAATATACTTAGTATTTATTTAAGCATTTAGTCGGAGCTAATTCAGTTTCAACTAGATGCTTGGGGGCTATAGTATTGCAGTTTACAAACACTGTGTATGCTACTCTAAAAGTATCTAGTCAGAATAATTCATTCAAACTAAATACTTGGGGGCTACAGTGAGAAGTTTTCTAGCTTAGTCACTCTTAGAGCATTTAGATGCAAAGACCTATGGTTTTTCGTCTAAATCCTCAGGGGCTACAGTGGGATACTACTTATGAAAAGCAAAAGGCAAGAAAAACTTACAAGTGTGATGATCTTGAGGTTGGTGGCGCTCTCGGAAAATATCTTGGTGAAGGAAAGGCTATTTCCTCGCAGGATATCCGCTTGCTTGAGAAGTTCCTCAAGGCCGCAAGTTGGAGAAGTTGGCACTGCACCAGGAGCCAGAGTTGAGCTACTCAGCGTGAGCGTCAGGTAGACAATCTTCGGGAACTCTGTTGACGTCCTGGATGCAGTGGCACCGCCTCTAGCAGACGTTCTGCCTTCCGCTATTGCCTTACCACTACCGATGGCATCCTTAGCCAGAGCTTCATCCATTTTGGTCGTGGTGCTTTCTTGTGTCGCCTGCTCGCCGGCAACGACAAGATCCATGGTGACACATGGGTCCACTTCCATGGCGGAAGGGCCAGATGCCACCTTAGCTGGAGAGCTTGTCGGTGCGACAGCAGGCTGGACACTGGTAATGGTAGGGGCGATGGCGGGAGACGCTTGGTGCAACATATCTCTAATGTTTTTAGAATCCCCTGATGATTTGGAGGTCTTCTTCAAAATTAAACTAGCCTTCTTCCTAAAATGTGCAAAAGTATAAGAACAGGAATAAGACGAGCAATGGACAATGTCGGAAGATAATAAGCTTACATAACGGTGGGTGCCTTGGTGAAAGGGATGTCGGTAATTCTTTGTTTCTCCGCCTCTAGGGCGGCAGTGGACTTCTTGGATGCTCCACCCTCCATCTTCTTCTTCTTCTTCTTGCCTCCGTTGGCAGCATCAGAGGTGGAGCTCTTCCGCTTACGCGCCAACGGGACATCATCGTCGGACACAACCGTTACTTCCTTCATCTTAGGGTCATAGATTTGGACAGCCATGCTATCCTCATCTAGACTTTTAAGTTGTTAACTAAAATCTTGAGGTGTTATATGAAATGATAATGGCTACACGGAAGAACTGGAGCATATGTCATACACGGAAAATAAATACATACCTCTAGGCACGTGCCGTCAATGAACATGTTGTAGGTGATACATACCTCCAGGCACGTGCCGTCAACGAACATGTTGTAGGTGATACATACCTCCAGGCACGTGCCGTCAATGAACATGTTGTAGGTGATGGTGAAGCTGTGCTTCCTATCCTTCACCTTGACGATGTCCTTGAGGTGGAGCTTGATGGAGTCACTCGAGAAGTTGTCCTCGGATATGCGGAGGCTATCCTTCCTATCCTTGGTATACTAGTGCATCAGCTTCGTGTGGTGCTGCAGAGGTTGGATCCGTGTGATGAACCAGCACATGGTTAGGTCCAATTCGGTCAAACCCGTCTCTACGAACCACTCAATCCACCTTATGGCATGGGAAGCATCGTTGTCGGAGGGAAGGGTGGCCTGGGATATCCATGTCGGGGCTTCAGCGATGGCCCCATCGACAAAGTCCGGTACGTTGCTTCTCGGCCATCCAGAGGGATATCTGGGTCGTAGAAGTACGTCCTCTGCCAATTCTTGCAGGACTCGTGGCCTACGATGTCGGGGAACCGCCGGCTAGGCCAGATCTTGAAGCTAATTGTTCCGCAATTTCTGAGTTCGTCCTTGCTGGCTCCAGCTTCCCTCTTGATGGTGAAGAAATAGATGAACAGATCTAACCTAGGATTGATTCCTAGGTAGCCCTCGCAAAGCGCTACATTGTTGCGAAGTGCTAGGATGCTATTCGGAGAAAGGTTCTGAGGTTGAACCCGGTAATGGTTGAGGACAGCAGAGAAGAAGTCGGAGATCGGGAGGGAGATGCCGCATACCATTTGTGCTTTGAGGTACACCTTCTCTCCGGCTTGGGGAGAAGGGATGACCTTGCCGATTGGCACTGCCCGCCAGACAAGCCCCTCCGTCACGGGGAGGTATCCTTCGACGAGTAGCTCTTTGAGATCGCTATTGGAAATATCAGAGCCGCGCCATTCTCCCTTATGGGAGTCACCCTCCTCTTCCAGCGGTTCCATCCCCGCTGGAATATGGTCGTTGCCGGTGGATTCCACCACCGCGGACCATGGCAGAACCACGCCCTCTGGAGGCACATGGACGGAGCCTACCGGCTTGGCCATGGTCTCATTTGTCGCCGCCATGGACGGGGTGGAGCTGCTGCTCGCCATTGGTGTGGGAGAGAGGTGACTAGGAGATTGGGGAGAAGCTAGGGTTTTTCGCGTGCGCGTGGAGAGCTCGAGGAGGTGTTTGTAGGAGGAAGACGATGACACGGGGGAGAATGAGGTGAAAAGATAAAATATGCCATGGTTGTAATTTATAACCCCCAGCGTCAAGATTTGTGCAAAGTGATCAAATGGTTGCTGCATGGACAACGCGTGCGTGGAAATTTTGCCACGTTCCCACCGCCGCCACCAATGGTTCGTATCCTTCGCGCGGGGAAAACGGACATGATTGTGTTCTCTGCATGTGTGAGTTACGAGGCATCGCTGACCTATGGTCTACGTTGCTCTAGCTGACATGGGCAGGTGAACCATCCCATCGGAAGATTCCGGCAAGGACGGATCCAGTCCAGCTACGAGAAGAGTACGATTGAAGATTCAGCAGTTCTTCGACTTACAAGTTGAAGACGGAGAACATTGCTGATTTCTTGGGAGGACTACAAGATATTGCTTGACGATTTTCCGACATTCATCTAGACGGAGCATCCAACCTGAAGAGGCAAGACGGCGCAAGATCTCAGAGTTCTCCGGGGGCTGCTTTTGGGGATATGCTATATGGGTATCATAATAGCATGTCTCTAATCCAGATAACCAGGGTGGCCCATAGTTGGTAGCATGGCCCATGGCCTATTGGGCGTCCCAGTTAGATGGATCCAGAAGAGAGGCCCATGCCGGATAAAGGAAGGCTACAAAGGAGTCACCGACGTACCCGAAGCCTTGGAATGCAACACGTTAGACTAGTTGTATACTGTGTAGGACACTGTAACCTGTCCGGCAAGGACTTTGCCTATAATACTAGGATCTGGCGACTATATAAGTCGGCTATGGGAGCCTTTAGGGAACGAATCAACTCATACCGTGCACAGCGAACCAATCCCTGTAACTCGGCGTATTGGTATTATAGTGATTTATAGCAGGAGTAGGATTCCACCACCGTCGTGGGATCTGAACCTGGGTAAGCTATGTTACCTCGTACCTGCCAACCTTCTGCCTTACCCCACGTCTCTAAACATGCTCTGTGAGGATCCCTCCATGGCGTACTCGTCGGCAATACCACGACAATGAACTTACTAGACATCACCCCAATCTCATAGACTATGACCAGCAGTCGGGCTCATATAGGTGTGTTCCACCAAAGATTTCTCTGTAGAATATCATCTTGCTTATAAAAGCTTTGGAACACATTAAGACAAAAGTCAACCTGACATACACTTTCCGAGAGTATTGCATCTCCAACAGAGTGGGTTAGTAAACTATTCTCCTTTATTAACCACTAGCTTGTGTTTCCAGGTCCTACTTCACGGGATCTTCCATCACATAGGTTTGGTTACTACCATGGAAACACATGTGGGTCTCATACCCATCTCCCTCGATGCATTTTCTATCACAACATGGGATAGCCTTTTAGTAAAGGGATCTGCCAGATTCTTAGCCCACTGGATATAATCCAACGCTATCACTTCGGAGTTTCTTAAATGTCTGTCAGCTTTTAATCTCATTCTTATGTGTTTGTTGGACTGCATGTTGTCCTTTGAACTCTTTAACTTGACATTTATTGTTTGATTTTCAGAGTTCATAAGGATAGCCAGTACTGGTTTTCAACCTCTAGCAAGTCCATCAAAAGATCTTGAAGCCATCCTTCTTCGACACTAGGAGCCCAGAGACACGGCATCGGCTAGCAGCGTCCCCAGCGTGCGTTGCGCATGAGGCACACTATGTTGCACAGAAGACAAAATCAACCGGAAAGATGAGCCGTTAAGGAGTTGATTGAGCCCTATGTTAATTCTTAGCCAGCTGCAAGAATTAGGATTATTTGTTGAAAATCTATATAATATTTTGATTATATTAATCTAGAAATAAATAATGAGCCACACATACAAATACTGATATTTGATAATGGAAACATGTAGTAATACTAGACGAATCATAGAATCATCTATCGAAATTATTAGTACGATGCACATAGAAATAAAAAGGAGGGGGGTTAGCATATTGTATCATCTAGTAGGCCAATTGGACGTAGCAGCAGCCTCGTAGGCCTCCCTATTGGAAGCAGCGGCTTGTTTGACTTCGGTAGCCATGGTGATGACGAAGGCGTGAAAGTAGTGGATGCAGTTTATCAAAGGCGAGCAGATGCATAGAAGACGCTCCCCAAAAACCTAATCACCCCTCTCCCGTATAGGATCTCGAGGGGTGGGGTTTCGGATGCTTGCTCTTCCGTCAGCCATGTACGCGGTAGACAGAATGAGATCACCCGGGGCAGCAGCAGTAGATGAAACGATAGCAGGAATCGCGTGTGGATTCAGTGATTCTGTATTATCGCTGGAGAGGAGAGATCTCTCCAATATATATGGCAAGCGGATATAGGAGGGTTCAATGGAAAGAACCAGTCGCAACGAATTACTAGAAACACCCGTACTTAATGAACACATCGGCTTGGCGAGATTCCCGCAACCCGCAGCGCACACGCGTCGTGACAAGGCGTGGTGTGGCAAGGCGGGCGGGGGAGGAGGAGAGCATGTGTAGAATGCCTCTCATCACTTCACACCAACTAATACTAGTGGGAGAAGGCTCACTTTATATGTTGGTGGAAATATCTCCCAACTAGCCATGTGGGACTAAACTTCCACCACTCTTGTTTCCATGAATGGGCCCTTAGGGATTTTCCTAAAATTGATAGATGGGCCTAAAGCTCCCAACTAGCCATGTGGGACTAAACTCCCAACACTATTTTGATATACCGGTATTTGTCAAAGTTGAACATCCACCTAGAACATATGGCTACACTCCTTTACAAGTGAACAATGGACTATGCCTTGAATTGTCAGTTTGGCATAAAAGGGGTTTACCAAATGTCTTACTAGTACAAGGCTGCCGAAAGATGACCCCTCGGTGTAGCATATTAGTCACGCTCCTGGCCTTTTCATGAACTTACAAGAGATCACCCCAATCTCATAGACTATGACCAGCAGTTGGGCTCATATAGGTGTGTTCCTCCAAAGATTGCTCTGTGGAATAGCATCTTGCTTATAAAGGCTTCTGAACACATTAAGACAAAAGCCAACCTGCCATACAGTTTCCGAGAGTATTGCATCTCCAACGGAGTGGGTTAGTAAACTATTCTACTGTTGGGGGGGTGACCCCGGATAGGGTCAAGATAGGGGAAAGAAGAAAGGAGTCTCCCTTACCTTAAGCCGAATTACTGACTGTGTCGGCCGAATCATGCAAGATCCGGCCGAGATAAGTTGAGCTTTGGAAAATATAAGATGAGTAACACCTTACTCAACCGACGTATGAGATATGTCGGCCAAATAAGGCTGATCGACTTGTATGCAGGTGAAGACCGAGCCGAGTTATGCGAGATGAGGCCGAGTAATATGAGACTTGCAGGAGAAGGAGGAGCCTATAGTCAAACCCTAGTCGCTGGCTAGGAGGAATCTAGATAGAGCCAAGCTCTAAGGACAAAGAGCAGAGCTGTAGAGGGGCAGACAAGCGTCACGGAGGTGATAGTGAGGAAGCCCGAGGCACACATGTGAGGGCCTCTGGAACCTTGCCACCGATAGAAGGGGGACACGGAAAGGAGCCCGCCGAGTTACCACTTTGGGACAAGCATATTCCAAGAATATGCTTGCCACATCAGCCCTAGAAGGAGTCAAGGAACCCCTTTATAAGGAGGGGTACGGGCTCCATAGAGGGGGATCGATTCATTCTAGGCCGAAGGGCTCGCGTAGTAGTTATCTTCTTCCCTTTGATACAGCTCAAGGAGCATTTGTAGCCCTTGAGAGGAGGAATAAAGAGCTACTTGCTAGTCATTTGATTGTATAAATCACTACATCATCCCTCCCCGGATCCCTCTAGCATCCATTGGCCCCATACTTTAGCCTACCCATGGCATCTGTCGTGCCACCACCACGACATCTAATTTATTAACCACTAGCTTGTTTTTCGAGGTCCTACTTCACGGGATCTTCGATCACATAGGTTGGGTTACTACCATGGAAACTCATGTGGGTCTTGTACCCATCTCAATTGATGCATTTTCTATCACAACATGGGATAGCCTTTTAGTAAAGGGTTCTGCCAGATTCTTAGCCGACTAGATATAATCCAACGCTATCACTCTGGAGTTTCTTAAATGTTTGACAACTTTTAATCTCACTCTGATGTGTTTGTTGGACTGCATGTTGTCCTTTGAACTCTTTAACTTGACATTTATAGTTTACATTTCACAGTTCATAAGGATAGCCGGTACTGGTTTGAAGGGAATATGCCCTGAGAGGCAATAATAAAGTGGTTATTATGTGTATTCCATGTATATGATAGGTGTTTATTTTGCATTCTATAATTTTATTAATACGGAAACGTTAATACATGTGTGTTTAATAAACAAACAAAAATTTCCTAGTTATGCCTCTCTTATAAACTAGCTCGTTGATTAACAAGATGATCAAGGTTTCCTGATCATGGACATTGGATGTTGTTAAGAACGAGGTCACAACATTATTGGAATGGTGTGATGAACATTCATTCGAAGTATAGCATTACGATCAAAGTCATTGAGTTTATATTGATATAACATCATACGAAGTAATCCTAATCCTTAGACCATGAGATCATGTCAATCACTAACACTGGAAGAGTATCTTGATAACATCAAACGTCACACCATAACAGGGTGATTATAAAGATGCGTTCAGTGCTACTAAAGTGTTATGTTGAGGCCCATGGATCAAGAGTGGAATTTTTTCATCCCGATGACGGATAGATATACTCTAGGCCCTCTCGGTGATATTACATTGATTAGCTTACAAGCAAGTGATTTGATCACTAGAATGTTATATCACGGGAACGAGAAAAGAGTACATGTCAGTAACAAGATCAAACTAGGTATGGAGATACTGATGATCGAATATCGGACATGTAATATATCGCGAGACAAAGGGATTAATATTCTAGCATAAAAGGTTCTACGATCACAAGAAAGTCATCATTGAATGTGTGGGAGTCAGTATGGATCTCCAGGTCCAGCTTCTGATTATTGATCTAAGAGGGGTCTCGATCATGTGCGCATTATTCGCGAACCATAGGATGACACAGTTACGAGACACCGACACCATTTGGAACAAATAGTTTCATGTTGAAAAGATTAACAAAGCGCATGAATTTATTTCACTAGACACCAAAACTGTTTTCGGGTGAAATTGCTGAAAGTTTTTCTGCATGTGAAATGAAATACTAGCAAGGGTTATATGTGAATGTTTGTCATTAAGGTAATTGACAAAATTCTAAATGAATAAAAGGAGTTTTATTTAAAGAGATATTGCATTAAATTTGGTGGAAATTTAATGGGAATTTTGAGTGGGATTTTGAGTGGAGAAATGAAGGGGCAATTTTTGTCAGTGGAGCTTTCACCACATGAATGAGGGAGAGGTGGGGGCACCCTCCATGGCCGGCGGCCATGCCCCCTTAGGATGCCCCCTCCCCTATATAAGGAGCCCCTCCTCTCACTTCTCACTCACACCTCCTCATGAAGGATCTCTCTCCCCCTCTAGTTTATCCCCCATGGTCTCGGACTAGTGAGATACATGTTCCCGGTGGATTTTCGGCAAGAAAGAGTTGTTGCTTCTGCTGCATCGCTGGAGCGAGGAGGCGGAGGTTGCTCGGTGGCTCGGACGTGTGTGCGAGCATGGATGCACCGCTGATTTGCGGCTCTAGGACTTCCTCTCGATCTTGAGATCGGCAAGCGTTCGTCTACATCATCCACGAGTACAACCTCGTTAAGATTTGTCGGTCTTCAAGGGTATGTTCTCTATGGATGTATATCTGCCCGTTGCTTGTATCTAGAAGATATATATTGGTACATAGTTGTTCCCATCGTAGGAATTTTTTGTTTTCTATGCTGCGAACCCTACAGTGGTATCAGAGCCGGATCTATGCATAGATTCTTTGCATGGGTAGTACACATATGTATATGTGGGCGGTGATGATCATGTTATTGCTTCTTAGTTGTACTTTGCATATTGGTGGAATAGTAGGATGAAGCGGCCCGGACAAACTTTACATGTCCTTGCACATGAGACCTGTTCCATGCTTGACATGCAACTAGTTTTGAATAAGTGGCTAGCGGGTGTCTTTCTCTCCTACTATAGTCAATATCTAATTTGCAACGAGGTGTCAATAATTTGGTTATCCTCGTTGTGGTTCATGTTTGTAGGTGATAACGGTTCTATCTTCGAAATCCCTAAGACACGTAAAACTTGCAATGGATAAATTAGAAGCATCTAGTTTAGATTTTTGCTGGGCTAGTGTCATGATATGGTGATGTTGTAAGTAGAAGTATAATTCTATACTTTTACAATACACATAAATTGTAAGTTCCATAGACCTTTTCCTTACACATAAAGGAATGATGAGGATCATACCACGATGCACATGATGGAGATCAAGTGCAAGAACCATATCATTTCACTTTTTCACATGTGATGTTTGTTGCATCTTATATTACTTGTTTGGCATTTTATTAGCATAATAAGATGATCCCTCATTTAGATATCAAGATAAATATGTGTTCTCCCTTAAGTATGCATCGATTATGTTTCGCCACTCCAAGACATCACGTGATGATCGGGTGTTCTTGGATCCACGATCATATTTCGGGTGTAAGACAGTTTACACACGCGAATACTAAGGTTCTTACTTGACGAGCCTAGCATGTGCATACATGGCCTCGAAACACAGACCGAAAGGTTAAGCATGAGTCATATGAAAGATATGATACCCATATGGATGCTCTCCTTTGAAGCTACATCGACTCACGTGATGATCGGACTTGGTGTAGTGGATTTGGTTCATGTAATCACCAAAAAGGCACGAGGGATGTCGTTTTTGAGTCGGAGTTCATTATTAATTTGGATTAGTTAAACTCAATCTATCATAAAATTAGTCCAAACTTTACAAATTCTATTGTAGATGGCACCACCTGCTTTAAATTTCAATGTGTTCATGGAGAAAGATAAACTTGCAACGAACGGTAGAAACGTTACCAAATGGTTCATGAATTTGAGGTTGTTCATCAATGCTGCACAAAAGCAATATGTGCTAGAAGGTCCGATAGGTGACGCTCCTGCAAGTAATGCATCTCAGTATGAGCGTGATGTGTATGACACAAAGCTTAATGACTACACTCTTGTGAAATATGTGATCCTTCTATCATTGGATCCTGAACTCCAAGGATGCTTTTAACTTAGCAATGTTGATGTTATGGTGAAGGAAATCAAAGCTATGTTTGAGAGCCGAATCCATTCTACAAGATTCACAATCTCCAACGAGTTCTTTAGTGTGAAAATGAAAGAACATAGCTCTGTGAACGATCATGGCATGATGATGATAGGATATGTTCAACATCCTAAGGCACTAGGATATGATACCCTAGTTGACCTTGCGATGGATAGAGTTCTGCAGTCACTCCCACCCAGCTACAAAGAGTTTGTGCTGAGTTACAAGAAAAGTGGTGCAATTGGATCGCTCACCGAACTTGCTGCCATCTTGGTGGCTATCGAAGTAGACATAAAGGATAGGCATCTAGGGTTGATAGTCGATAAGACCACAACCTCTAGAGAAAGGGCCGTGGCCAAAGCAAAACTCAAGATGGGTAGAACTTTTGTTGTGCCTGAGAGAACGGTCAATGGAGGTCCTAAGCCTGATACTGAATGTTTTTATTGCTATGAGTCGGGTCACTGGAAACGTAAATGCCCCAAGAATTTGGCAGACAAGAAGGTCGGCAAGGCAAATAAAGGTATATTCGATATACATGTTATTGATGTGTACTTGACTAGTACTCGCAGTAGCACCTGGGTATTTGATACCGGTTCAGTTGCTAATATTTGTAACTCGAATCAGGGACTGCGGAATAAGCGACCGCTAGCAAGGGGTGAGGTCAAGATGCGTGTCGGCAACGGATCAAGCGTTGATGTGATCGTTGTCGGAACGCTACCTCTCCACTTACCATCGGGATTAGTTATAAACTTGAATAATTGTTATCTGGTGCCTGCACTTAGCATGAACATTGTATCCGGATCATGTTTGATGCGCAGTGGTTATTCATTTAAATCTGAAAACAATGGTTGTTCGATTTATATGAATGATATCTTTTATGGTCATGCATCGATGATGAATGGTTTATTTCTATTGGATCTCAATAATAGTGTTACACATATTCATAATGTTGATGCTAAAAGGATTAAACTTAATGATGATATATACGCATATATATGGCACTGTCGTCTAGGTCATATTGGCGTTAAACGCTTGAAGAAGCTCCATTCGGATGGACTTTTGGAATCACTTGATTTCGAATCATTTGATACATGTGAGCCATGCCTTATGGCCAAGATGAATAGAACACAGTTTTATTTAAAGAGAGATTGCATTAAATTTGGTGGAAATTTAATGGGAATTTTGAGTGGGATTTTGAGTGGAGAAATGAAGGGGCTATTTTGTGAGTGGAGCTTCCACCACATAAATGAGGGATACGTGGGGACACCCTCCATGGCCGGAGGCCATGCCCCCTTGGGCTGCCCCCTCCCCTATATAAGGAGCCCTTCCTATCACTTCTCACTCACACTTCCTCGTGAAGGATCTCTCTCCCCCTCTAGTTTATCCCCCATGGTCTCGGACTAGCGATATACATGTTCCTGGTAGCTTTTCGGCAAGAAAGAGTTGTTGCTTCTGCTGCATTGCTAGAGTGAGGAGGTGGAGGTTGCTCGGTGGCTCGAACGTGTGTGCGAGCACGGATGCACCGATGATTTGCGGCGCTAGGATTTCCTCTCGATCTTGAGATCGGCAAGCGTTCGTCTACATCATCCATGAGTACAACCTCATTAAGCTTTGTCGGTCTTCAAATGTATGTTCTCTACGGATGTATATCCGCCCGTTGCTTGTATCTAGTAGATAGATCTTGGTACATAGTTGTTCCCATCATAGATTTTTTTTTGTTTTCTATCCTGCGAACCCTACATGGTTTTCAACCACTAGCATGTCCATCAAAAGATCTCTAAGCCATCCTGCTTCGACACTAGGAGCCCAGAGACACGGAATCGGCTGGAGCGGTGATACGTCCAATTTGCATTACCATTCTATATCATAATTTGCCTCTATTCAATGATATATGTCTTATTATGAGGTACAACTTATGTCTTTTCCACTGTTTTTGCATGTTGTATGATTCTTGGAGGATGGACTACCGGAGTCAGGATTCTGATGGAAAAATAAGTGTTTTGATGCAATTTCGCGAAGATCGTAAAAATACCAGAAAAATATTGGAAAATTATATTTTCCCAGAAGACATAGCTGGGCCACAGGGGGCCCACACACCCCTAGGCGCGGGTCCCCCTGGACCGCGCCTAGGGCAGGTGTGGCCCACCTAGCCGGCTCCCGACTCCTCCCTCTCGCCTATATCTTCCTCACCGAACCCTACCAAGGGAGCGACCACAGAAAGATTTCCGCCGCCTCTGCGGGGCGGAAAACACCGAGAGAGAAAGATCTCTCTAGCAGACAGATTTCTGCCAGGGAAATTCCTTCCTGGAGTGGGGAGATCGTCACCATCAACACCATTGTCAAGATAGGCTTCATCGGGATCATCATCATCATCCGTACCATCATCTCCGCCAGCACCATCATCACCACTCCATCATGTTGTAACAATCGTGTTGGATACTTGCTTAGTTCATAGGGGAAACTTTCCCGGTGTTAATTACTATTGTAGTTGATTATTGTGAGTGGAACCATTGGATTATTGTTTATTTTCATATTGTTATTCATCACCATATCATCTTTGATCTTGATCCATATGATGTCTTGTGAGTAGTTCGTCTAGTTGTTGAGGACATGGGAGAAGTCATGTTGTTAGTAGTGGATTTGTGTTGAGTTATTATTCAATGGTTTAGTATTTAAGTTGTGGTGCTATTCTTCCAGTGGTGTCATGTGAACGTCGACTACATGATACTTCACCATTTATGGGCCTATGGGAATTCATTGTGTATTTGGCTACTAATTGTGGGGTTGCCGGAGTGACAGAAACCTTAACCCACGTTAGGACACCTTTGCACAAGGGAGTGTAGGATCTCAGAGTTTAAGGTTGTGGTTAGGTTTATATCTTAATTACTTTCATGCAGTTGCGGATGCTTGTAGGTGGTTTAATCACAAGTATGTATTAGTCCAAGTAAGGTCGGTACA
Source organism: Avena sativa (assembly GCA_916181665.1). NCBI lineage: Eukaryota > Viridiplantae > Streptophyta > Magnoliopsida > Poales > Poaceae > Avena > Avena sativa. Next base: position 174,155,224 of record OV702284.1, on the reverse strand, counting down.
TTAGCACAGGTTCACCCACATACAACACCAAAGAAGAGTACTCATCCATTTGAAGCGAAAGCACTTGACAGAATTCCCATGTGTCCTCGAGAACGTTTGGTCCTTATAAGTATTTCCACCGGCTTGTCCTTTGCTAAGAAAGGATTGGGCCACTTGTTGCGTTTGTTCTTTGTCTTTATTACTTGCACTTTGTTTTGTTGCTTTATCAGAAAACCCCTAAAAATCTGTTTCCTAAGTATTTACAGAGATTTCCTGCTCCATGCCACTAGTCAACACCTTCTGCTCCTCGTTGGGATTGACACTCCTATTTATCGAATGTACTACGATACACCCCTATACTTGTGGGTCATCAAGACTATTTTCTGGCACCGTTGTCGGGGAGTGAAGCGCTATTGAAGAGTGGAACTGGTAAAGGAAACTTCTACTATGAGTATTGCTTTTTGTTACTGCTTGTTACTCTGTTTCCAATATGGATAACCCACTTGGTTTTCTGTTTGGGAAAACTACTACCACTGTTTGGGTAGTAGATGAACCACCATCTGTTGAGATAGATCCTGTTAAGATACCTACAAGTATTGTTGATCGTGTTATGGATAATTATTATTTAGGGGATGGAACTATCCATCCTGGTAATCATTTGCTTTTTATCCATGAATTATGCGGGTTGTTTAAGTGTGCACATATCACAACTGAACAGGTGAAGAAGTTACTCTATATCCTTGAAAGGGAGAGATGAAGAATGGTATAAGCTGCTAAAGAATGGACAATCCATGGAATGGGTGGAAATGGCTTCTCTCTTTTATTCTAAATTCTATCCTCCTAGTGAGATTCATAAGGATAGAAATCCGATATATAACTTATGGCCTCGTGATGGAGAGAGTACATCTCAAGCTTGGGGGAGACTGAAGTTACTAATGCTTAAATGTCCTATTCATGAACTCCCTAACAATATTATTATCAATAACTTTTATGCTAGGCTTTCTCTTCATGATAAAGATTTACTAGATGCTTCTTGTGTTGGATCATTCACACGTATGAAGGAAGAAGCTAAACAAGATCTACTAGACCGTATTCAAGAGAACACTGAAGCTTGGGAGAATGACAAGGGAAGACAGTCAGGTATAAACTATGATTATGAATGCATTAAATCTTTTATGGGAACTGATGACTTCCATGATAGTACTGAGTTTGGTTTTGATCCTCAAGTTCTTGAAAATGCTTTAATGCCTTTGCCTCTTATATTGAAATTCCCAAGAAAGAGTGGGACAAGTACCATGCTCCTTATAAAGACATTGTTACCCATGTTCCTGCTAGCGTAGAGGTTTGTACTGTTGATCCTATTTTGCCTGAACCTTATGTTAAGAAAATCCCTTTTCCTACTAAGGTAAAGGAACATTCTATCATAGCTAATGTGGTTAGCAAAAGTGCAAAGAAAACTGTGGAGCCCGATGAGCTTATTAATATTGATCCTGTGGTAGCTATTGTGAAAGATCTTGTCACTAGAAATATAGAGGATGAGCACATTTTCTTATGTGAAGACGCTACTAATATTGTTTCTCATCCTAAAAAAAGCTAGAAAAGCTAGTGTCCCTGTGCTTTCTGTTCGAATTGGTAATCATAGCTATTATGGTTTGTGTGATATTGGTGCTAGTTCTAGTGATATTCCTTATGAGCTTTACAGGGAAATTATGCATGGAATTGGTCCTTGTGAGCTTGAGGACATTGATGTGGTTATTCACCTTGCTAATAGAGAGACAGTCTGTCCCATTGGAATTGTAAGAGATGTGGAGGTTCTTTGTGGTAAGATTAAATATCCTGCTGATTTTCTATTACTTGGTAAAGATGCTAGTAAAACCTATCCTATTATCTTTGGTAGACCCTTCTTGAATACTTGGGGGGCTATTATATATTGTAGGAAGGAAAATTTTTGACTATGTATGATGGAGAGTCTTATGAGTTTAATTTTTCCAAATTTGCTAAAACTCCTTATGAAAATGAACTGCCTAATGAGGATTTCAGGGTTGAACAACTTTCTGCTATTTCTCTTGCTCCTAACAATGCCTTGCAGCAATTTATGATAGGTCATGAAAGCGATGTCTTCATGAAGGAAAGAAATGTGATTGACGAGGTTTTCCTTCGTCAGCCTGAGCAACTTAAGCATAATCTACCTGTGGAAGATTTGGGTACCACACTACCACCTAAAGGGGACCCTGTCTTCGAATTAAAACCTTTACCTGATGATCATAAATATGCTTATCTTGATGATAAGAAAGTATATCCTATTATTATTAGTTCTAAACTTTTAGGAAAGGAAGAAGAAAGGTTATTGGAAATACTAAAGAAACACCAAGGAGCTATGGGTTATACTGTTGATGATTTAAAAGGAATTTCTCCCATTATATGTCAGCATGCTATTAATATAGAACCTGATGCAAAACCAGTTGTTGAGAACCAACGCCGTCTAAATCCTAAGATGAAGGATGTGGTAAGAAATGAGGTATTAAAACTCCTTGATGCTGGTATTATTTACAGTATTGCTGATAGTCAATGGGTTAGCCCTGTTCATTGTGTTCCCAAGAAAGGGAGAATTACCGTTGTGCCTAATGAAAATAATGATCTTATACCCCAGAGAGTAGTGGTTGGGTATAGGATGTGCATTGATTTTAGAAAGGTTAATAAAGTTACTAAGAAAGATCATTATCCTTTGCCCTTTATTGATCAAATGCTTGAGAGTTGTCTAAAAAGACCCACTTTTGTTTCCTTGATGGTTAATCTGGGTTCTCTCAAATTGCTGTGAAAGCGCAAGACCAAGAGAAAACCACTTTCACTTGTCCTTATGGCACTTATGCTTATAGGCGTATGCCTTTTGGTTTATGTAATGCTCCTGCTACCTTTCAGATATGTATGTCAGCTATCTTTCATGGTTTTTGTGAAGGAATTTTGGAGGTTTTCATGGACGATTTTTCCGTCTATGGAACTTCTTTTGATAACTGTTTGCACAACCTTGATAAAGTTTTGCAAAGATGTGAAGAAACCAACCTTGTTCTTAATTGGGAGAAATGCCATTTCATGGTTAATGAAGGGATTGTTCTTGGACACAAGATCTCTGAAAGAGGCATTGGAGTTGATAGAACCAAAATTTCAGCAATTGAGAAGATGCCTTGTCCTAGAGATATTAAAGGTATTCGTAGTATCATTGGTCATGCTGGTTTCTATAGGAGGTTTATTAAAGATTTCTCCAAAATTTCGAATCCCCTTACTAATCTTCTTCAAAAATATGTACCTTTTGTTTTTGATGATGATTGTAAGGAAGCTTTTGAAACTTTGAAGAAAGCTTTGACAACTGCTCCTATTGTTCAACCACCTAATTGGAGTTTACCTTTTGAAATTATGTGTGATGCTATTGATTTTGATGTGGGTGCTGTCCTTGGGCAACGTGTTGATAAGAAGTTGAATGTTATTCATTATGCTAGCAATACTATAGATGCTGCTCAAAATAATTATGCTACTACTGAAAAAAGAGTTCTTAGCTGTAGTTTTTGCATGTGATAAGTTTAGACCTTATATTGTTGATTCAAAGGTCACTATTCATACTGATCATGCTGCTATTAAGTACTTATGACGAAGAAGGACGCTAAGACTAGGCTTATTAGATGGGTGTTGCTTTTACAAGACTTTGATCTACATATTGTAGATAGCAAAGGTGCTGAAAATCCTGTTGCTGACAATTTATCTCGTTTGGAAAATATTTCTTTTGACCCTCTGCCTGTTAATGATAGTTTTCCAAATGACCAGTTGGCTGCAATAAGGGTAAGTCCGCATGAAAATCCTTGGTATGCTGATTATGCTAAGTTTATTGTTTCCAAGTATTTTCCTCCCACTTTTACAGCCCAGCAAAGAAGAAAAATCTTTTATGATCTAAGGCATTACTTTTGGGATGACCCACATTTATATAAAGAAGGAGTAGATGGTATTATGAGAAGATGTGTTCCAGAATTTGAACAACAAGAGATATTGAGAAAATGTCACAGCGGTGCTTATGGAGGAAATCGTGCTGGGATAGGAGTGCACAAAAGGTATTACAATCTGGATTTTATTGGCCTACCTTTTTCAAGGATGCAAGGAAGTTTGTCTTATCATGTGAGGAATGTCAACGAGTTGGTAACATTTCTAGACGCAATGAAATGCCTATGAATTATTCTCTTGTTATTGAACCTTTTGATTGTTGGGGATTTGACTTTATGGGTCCTTTTCCTCCTCCAAAAGGGTATACTCATATTCTTGTTGCCGTTGACTATGTTACCAAGTGGGTAGAGGCTATACCTACAAACAGCGCTAATGGTAAGACCTCTTTAAAAATGCTTAAGGATGTTATTTTTCCTAGGTTTGATGTGCCTAGACATCTCATGACTGATGGAGGCTCTCATTTTATTCATGGGGTTTTTAGAAAAACTCACGCTAAGTATGATGTAAACCATAGAATTGCTTTAGCTTATCATCCCCAAACCAGTGGGCAAGTAGAACTCTCCAATAGGGAAATTAAATCTATTTTGCAAAAGACTGTCAATTGATCTAGGAAAAATTGGGATAAAAAGTTGAATGACGCTTTATGGGCTTATAGAACTGCTTATAAAAATCCTATGGGGATGTCTCCTTACAAAATGGTCTATGGTAAAGCTTGTCACTTGCATTTAGAATTAGAACACAAGCTTATTGGGCAGTGAAAGAGTTGAATAGAGACTTTAAACTTGCTGGTGAGAAAAGATTGCTTGACATGAGTACCTTAGATGAGTTGACAAGTGAAGCTTATGAAAATGCTAGACTCTTTAAGGATAAAGTAAAAAGATGGCATGATAAGAGAATTCTCAAAAGGGAGTTCCATGTTGGTGAGGAAGTTCTTTTGTATAGGTCTCGTCTCAGATTTTTTGCAGGGAAGCTACTATCAAAATGGGAAGGACCTTTTGTTATTAAGGAAGTAAATCGTTCAGGTGCTATTAAAATATCTTCCTTGAAGGATGACACAACACAGGTGGTGAATGGTCAAAGACTAAAACATTATATTTCTAGAGAGTCTTATAATAAAGATGTTGATATTATTCAAATGGTGACTCTGGAAGAATTTATTAGAAACCAAGCACCAAAATCTATAGAGTTCGTCTTTGAATAGGTAAAAGTGGTGAAAACAGAAGGTTCGTGAAAGCCTAATCTTTTTATATTTTCGATGTTTTTATTACATATGGAAAGTTACGAGATGGAACAGAGGAGGAACCGGAGGACGGGATGGCCAGACCCACCCCAGGCGCGGGCCCCAGGTGGCCGCGCCTGGAGGGGTTGTGACCCCCCGAGCTCCATCTCCGCCTCGTTTTCGTATCTTCCTTATGCATTGAAACCTCGTAATATATAACCCCCCGGATCCTCCGAGGTTTTTGTATCGAGTTCTCGTCGTGTTTTTGTTTCGATCTGTTTCTGTCAGGCAAATTCTCAGTTTTGGAGCTACAATGTCTTCCTCTGGATCACCCATGGAGGATTCCTCTGCGGATGTCCTCAACCCGTACATGTATGAGTTGAGGATCCATCCTAAGGAGTTTATTCTCAAAGATGGGAAGGTACAGATGAAAGAAGTTCAAGGCCCTAAAGGAGAGGGCAGTCTGGAAGACAGGATGGAAGCATTGGAGCGGGAGGTTTTCAGGTACAAGAAAATGGTGGAACACGAAGCGGATGTTATTCACAAGATAAGTTCAGAACTCATCATCAAGCATGAGGATGAGGTTGCTGATCTCCGAGAAGAAATCTTCTCTCTCTGTCAGACCACCAACCAATTACAAGCACAACTCTACGACATACAAAGTCAAAACTATGAGTATGAGGCTAGATTTGATCGCATAAGCTCTGCTACTAGTTTCAGGATTGCGGACACAAGGACATCCTTTTTGGATGGGTAACCTTTGCCTTGGAAGTTTTATGATGACAAGAGAACACCACCACCATCGAAGGAGTAATTCGTCATCAGGTTTGGCATCCCCTTGGCTTGTTCCAAGCTTGGTTGAGTGCCGCGGTATCACCATCATTATCTTCTATCTTTTACCTTTTTAGTGAATTCATATCTTTGGTAGAGAGGTTATCTTATATTTTGGTTTGCATGTGGAATTATCTCTCCTTTAGTTGATTATCTTTGTATCCCTTGGTGTGAGTGCCTTTATGTAATATTAATGAGAAGTTTCATGTTTTACTTTTTGCACTTCTTATTTTAGTTTGCAATCCCTATTATATGATGGATCTTGTTGATCAGTATTGGCATCACTTTGGGAGCATCAAGTGGATCTAAATTTGTTTTGGCAAAACGAGCTCTGGTTAGTAACAAAACTTTTTGAGGTTTGAAAGAAAAAGATAAAAGCTTACAGGTATTTTGTATCATTTATTTTCTTTCTTGTTGGCTCATAACCTTAGTATTCTTTATTTAAGATCTTTTGTATCTTCAAGGAAGATTGCGTGTTTGGCTTTATCACTTATAGGTTTGCTTGTTTCTTTCAACTCTTTTGCTTGCTACTCAGCCTTGCTAGCCAAAAACCTGTTTTTAGAAGGCATACTTCTCATTCTTCCAAACCCTTTTAACCAAAGTCTTTGCCATTTGTGTCCACCATATCTACCTATTAGCATTATTTCTATTCCAAGCAAATTCTCAAGCTTCATCTATCTTTTGAATTCAAAAGTAATTTTTTATGTGAAAACTAGTTAGTAAAGCTCTCACGAACTTGATAGCACACCTTATTTTCTTGCCCCTAATATAATTGAACCATTGTGTCATAGAAGTTGTATATGCTTGCATCTATACGTTGGAATTAGCAGAACCGTGTTGTCACGGGGAACGCTTTCAACATTGCACCTGTACGTAGTACACAGTTGATATCATGCTCTTTTGTTTATGGATGTCGACGGTGTGAAATAAAGAGGGAACTTGTGAGTCCATGGTGTGATGTATGTGTGTTAGAGAAACGCCTGGGCCGCTAGCCTAAGCCATTCCTAATCATGGTGTAAACTTGCAGCATCACCATAGTGAGCATTCTGTGAAACATCCTCAATAAAAAGCTATGCACATAGTAAATAAAAAGATCGCTGAGATGCTCATTGTCTGCTTGCCTTGTCATTTTGCTGATGGGATAGCTCATGTGCCATGTGCAAGGGGTACCCCGTTGGCGGTTCTTTATGATACACATGTACTTACAATGACAAGAACTTACCAGTGACCAAAGTTGAGTAGCATGAGGAGCGGCCCTCGTATTCAAGGGACATGATATTGCCAACTTATATTTTGTCAAGCATATACTCCATCCTTGTTCACTTTAACGTTAATCATCTCAAGATGCCTATGATAGGGGCAATGAGGGCTCAAAGCTAGTAAGTACCATAATATTTTGGAAGCTCTTTATGACTTGAAATCCCTGCTTCCCTCTACGAAGGGACATTTCTCCTATTTACCAAGTTGATTCAGTAAACCTACTTCCTCTCTATCTCCAGCAAGCATTTGAGTTGTTTCTTTGCAAGCATTCATATGGTGATTTACTCAATCATGTTCTTTATCTTCCTTGTTTGCACAAAAATCTTATCTATTGAGTATTACTTTGAAAGCCTTTATTGAAAAACCTTTTTGAGAAAAGAGTACTCCTGTTTTAAAACTTCTTCAAAACCTTTATTGTGAAACTGTTTGCCAACTGTTCTCTGACCAAGAACAAAGTTTGCTAATTCCAATTATGATTTATCTTTATGCATCTCTATTGTGACTCATGTACTTGTTGCAAGATAAGTTATATAATGGTGAGTTGCTTTCTTCTATGAGTTGTGTAATGGTAAGTGTGATGCTTCTTGTTCGTATTCTTTTATTGACACTTCACTCCATAAACATGTGGACATGTTTAGTGAGCTCAGTTTTCACTTATGGACAAGCGAAGGTCTAAGCTTGGGGGAGTTGATACGTCAAATTTGCATCACCATTCTATATCATAATTTGCCTTTATTCATTGATATATGTCTTATTATGAGGTACTACTTATGTATTTTCCACTGTTTTTGCATGTTGGGTGATTCTTGGAGGATGGACTGCCTGAGTCAGGATTCTGATGGAAAAAGAGGTGTTTTGATGCAATTTCGTGAAGATCAGAAAAATACCAGAAAAATATTGGAAAATTATATTTTCCCAGAAGATAGAGGAAGCCAGAAGGGGAGGCGTAGCTGGGCCACAGGGGGCCTAGACCCCCTAGGTGCGGGTCCCCCCTAGGCTGCGCCTAGGGCAGGTGTGGCCTACCTAGCCGGCTCCCGACTCCGCCCTCTAGCCTATATTTTCCTCACGGAACACTAATACTAGGGGAGCGACCACAGAAATATTTCCGCCGCCTCTGCGGGGTGGAAAACACCGAGAGAGAAATATCTCTCTGGCAGAAAGATTTTTGCCGGGGAAATTCCTTCCCAGAGAGGGGAGATCGTCGCCATCATGTGAAATGTGAAAAATAAATAAACATCCCAAAATTTGAAATGTGAAAAATAAATAAACAAAAGAAATAATTGTTGAAATTTAGGGTGAAAAGAAACTTTTTGCTTCTGAATGGAAACATAAAAACCCTTCTTGAACAAAATTTTAATAAAAGGGAATCCAACAAAATTTCAATCAAGTGAAATGCATTCATCAATGAATATATCTTGAAATTTAAACTTGGGAAAATAAACCAAAACCCTAAAACCCTAATGGAAGAAAATCATTCCCAAGATCTCTCAAGGACTATGGATTTGATCCATATAAAAATCTATCAGCAAACAATTATAAATGATCAAAATGATAATCAAAAATATTATAAAAACCATAGAAATTGGTTTCATTCAATTTGGAACCGTGGATAAAAACTTATGAATTTAATAAGTTAAAAGGAATCAATTTCCGAGGCCAATAAAGATCCTATCTAAATCCATGCCAAATCTTTAGCAAAATAACCCTAAAAGGGTTTAAAAAGATAAACAAATATTAAATAAAATTATACAAATTGGAATCACCAATTTTGGATCTTTAACTAAAAATATACGGATTTTATAAGGCAAAGAAAGAAAGAAATAAATAAGGAATATTTAAAAGCCAAATTAAATCTTGGCCAAATTCATAAGCAAATGGAATAAAGATAATCCAAATAAAATAAAGGGATAAAGAATATTCAAATAAAAGTATATGAGATTAAACCATATTCTAATTATATTTAAATGGAGACAAAATCCCTAAGGTAAATGATTAATCAAATGATGGGAAAATAATGGAAATTGCCAAGTGGATTAAAAGTTATCAATTTGACTTAAAAAGAATAAAAGAATTATTTGAATAAATAATATGGATTAGAACCATATTTAAATTTTATTTAAAATAAAGAAAAATGTCTATTTTAAATAAATAATAAACCATAATAGAATAAAAGAAATATTCTAAAATGGACTTTAGAATATATTAATAAATAGTATGAAAATCTTACTGAAAGTTTGGAAAATATTTGAAAATAAATGAGAGTTTAAATCATTTGATTCAAATCAAAACAAAAAATAAAAACAGAAAAATAAAAAGGGATTAGAAAGAAAATGACCCAACTAGAGCCCACCCGGGCCAGTCTAGGAAACCCAGCCAGTCTAGGAAACCCTAGCCCAACTTGGCCCAACTAGAGCCCACCCGGGCCACTCTCACTCTCCCCGCGAGCTCCCCTTTCGCACTCACGCGGATACCCTCTCTGTCACTGACAAAACGACCCTGCGCGTAACCTCGCTGACCGCTGGACCCCACCGAACACCTCATTGTCATCAACCTCGCGTGACCGTTATCCCCCACGCACCTCGCCGTTTCTGCCTTGACTCCGTGGCATGAATTCGCATCAATGCGCGAGTAATACTCGTCCGCGACCACACACGATAAATCTCCTCGCCCTCCTCCTCATTTCCCCCTCAGATCCCACGCCATGAACGCCACTAGGCTGCGCTAATTATCCGTTGCAACTCTTCTGCCTCCGATGAGTTCCACCACCGATTCCGGCCAACCCCGACCATCTCCTACCTCCTAGCTTCCACGGGCCTATTCGCCAGCACCATGCGCACCTGCCAGTGCCTCCCTCTTGCCCGCGCAAGCCCGAGAAGCTCGGCTTCGACTTCAACAGAGCGCCGCCATCGACTATGCCCACTCCGGCGACCTCTCCCCGTAAGCACAGACCGCCCCCTCCCCTTTGGTTAACACTCGTATGTTCTCCTCTCTCCCGTGCGTCTAATTGACCATTTCTCTCGGTTTCCTGTGGCTTAAAACCTCGCCTTCGATCACAGCAGAGCGTGCCCGACGCCAACGCCATCTCCGGTGAGCAATCGCAGTCGTTCTCGTGCGCCCCTTGACAGAAGGAAGCCACCTTGAGCTTCACTGCGATCATGCGAACACTGTTAGCATCTTTCCTCCCTAATTTGCTTCATGTCTCCCCAGAACCACTACGAGCAGAGCCGCGCCGCCACTCGCTGTTGAACCAGCACCGCCAGTTCCTCGCAACGTGCTGTGAACCGTTAGATGACGATCCAGCGGATGCGATAGATCATTTAATCGAAAGGGTATGTTTGATTCTGAGCCGTGCGATGCACTTTAGATGCAACAGCCCACGATGCTCGATCCAGATGAAGTGGTACAGACCAATAGAAACATTCCACGTAGCCCTGCCTGTTGTTTTAAAAACAGATTTAATTTATTAGATGCTAGATTTTGTAAAATTTATAACTTTAATTCTACACATACAAATTTTGAAAATTTTATATAATTGGAATCAGGAAAACAAAACCTTTGTAACCATGCCCTTAGTTTAGTACTTTTCTTCTAGAAAATTCGTTGTTTCTGCAGAAACATATCTAGGCCTATTTTGTGTATAAAATTTATTATAAAATTGATTTTAGGGTAAAATCTTTTGCAAATGTGACACTAACGAATTTAAAAACATAATTTGTGACCTAACGAATTATTACTTTGAAGAAAAAGCTTATCTAGTAAAATAAAAATGGTGCTTGATTTAAAAATGATTTTTGAGTGAAACCTTTTGAAAATGGATTTGTTTTAAACATTTTGACCATAAAAACTAACATTTTTGTTTAAAAATATATTTGGCTAAACACTAAAAGATATTACTTTGATTTAAATCATTTCTAACAAAACAAAAATGATTTAAATGGCCCATTTTAACTAACTTGATTTTAAATGGCTTTGCCACTTTCATAAATAACCAATAGGTGTTTTAAAATGTTTATAGCCTATTAGAAACCTCCTTTACATATAAAACAATCTTTTGCATGCTTGCATGCATTGTTTTGTTTCTTTATTTTATGTGATGAATTGTTTGAATGCTAGTTTGAATATGTGCTTGCTTGATTGAATTGTAGTGAACTTTGAAGAGTGTGACTATTGCAAGATCAAGGAGTGAATCTAATTTCTCTACCAAAAAGGCAAGTGGCACTATCATCCATGTCCTACTATTTTCATTACACTTAGTGGAATTTTTGTAGTATGCATGATAGGACTACTATGTTACTATGCTATACTATGTCCTATTAGGATATCCTTTATATATTCCTTAGTTAAAACATCATAGTTGTAGTATGCTTAGCCTTGCTACAGAATTGGGGTGGAATAATATGTTATGAATATATGAAGTGTTGGAAAAATATATGTTTTATATAATAAAATAAGTACTTAATGAATCACCTAGGTGGAATGTGGATACTCAATTGTGGATAAGGTGGCAACGAAGGGATACATGTATATATGGCTATCTTTTTCATGTGTACACTAGAAGAAAACCACCCAGGGACTTAGAGATTGAACATGTTTCTCGTACAGTGGCTTCTGTGTACAGCCACATGCTAAATGAGCTCTGTCTTAGTTAATTACATAGAGGAAGACCCTTGCATTGGCACCTATTCAGGTTAACTAGAATTATGTATTGGAAATATATCCTTACATTGGTGCCTGGTAGACGTGCTAGCATTATGTATTGGGAGGACTTATATGGAAAGACTTTGTCACATTCTCGATCAGCTGGTACTCCATTTGGTGTGTACTTATCCAGCGGTCACTGGTGGCACCAAGACGATATTGTGTCATGTGGGTAAAGTGTACAACTTCTGCAGAAGATCAAATTCTAAGTACTTAGCCGTGTCCCCGGTTACGGACAACTCTAAGCAACTAAGGCCTGAAGCTATGGAAGATCTCGACATTCCAATTTCTTAAAGTAAAACTTGATGGTGTAAACAAGGGATTAGAAGCACTTGGAATTTGCCAAGGAGTTCAGGAAGATTGTTGAAAGATCAAAACTATTTTGAAAAGATAGGATAAAACCATATTGCTTTCTGCAAATGAGCCTAAACCCTACTTAGCCAAATTTGCATATATTGATAGGATCCAACTTATTTCCACATAGTAGTGAAACTTGCCAATACAATTCAAATGTATTGACCCTTGTGGCTGTAACTTATTATGTTGTAGGTTTGTTTGATGTTAGTGAAGTGTGATGAATAGGATTACAAGTCTACAAACAACATGATTGCCTGTGGCACTTTTAAGATGAAGGACTCCATGCTATATAGTTATTCTGCTGCATTGTAATGTGATAGCCAAATGAGCTATGTAAGATGTAATGACTTATTTTATTCCTGGTTGTAAAGTTGTATTATGACCTTTGTTTCTTGACATTACATCTTAAACTGTGGATGCTAGCTATTGATCTAGGGACTAGCATTGTAAATACAAGGATCTCTACCTTATCAGGTTGGGATCTCTACAGATGGTATCAGAGCACTGTGTTGCCTGTAGGATTGTAACCCTAGGATTGGACAAAACCCCTTAGAAAAATAGGAGTTGTATTTGTTCCAAAACTTATTTACAAACAATCTTGTAAACTCTTTCCTCAACCTTTTTGGCTTTGATTCTACATCTCTTCCTTTTCAACTTGATGGACAAAGCCTCCACCATGAGCAAAGACTTCACCAACACCAATGACTTCAACTTTGGTTTCACCAAGGACTTCAACTTAGACATCACTAATGACTATAAGTGAGAACCAAGAGACATTAGATTGCCTACCAACTATCTAAGACATTGATAACATGTTAGAGTATGGATCATACTGACCTATGAGGTATGACTATACTAGGTTGATTCTTTCAAGAAAACGTGTTGTTTCCTTCGACTCGTGAGTTAAACTCATAAGTTGTTAAGTGATTAGTTGCTTGTTGATTATTTGATTGAACTTGATTTATTTGGGTTGTGTGTTAGAACTTCTTTAGATCTATCTATCATTACTTATACCTATTAAACTAACAGATGCCACCTCGTCGTGCCAACCCCAACCAAAACAACAACAACAACAACAACATCACTCCCGAGATGCAGCAGTTGATCACAGCTCAAGCTCAACTGATACAGATGATGACGCAGTTTATGCAGAATCAGAATCAGAACAACAACAATAACAATAACAACAACAATCAGAATAATCCTCCAGCATTTGACATGCTCACCAGATTTCTAAAACTGAGGCCTGCAAAGTTCTCTGGAACAACTGATCCAATGGTATCCAATGACTGGTTACGTTCGGTGAACAAGGACTTAGTGACTGTTGGCTACACCGACGAGGAAAAAGTCAGGTTTGCAGCACATCTGCTCGAAGGACCAGCAACAACCTGGTGGGACAACTTTCAGATCACCACTCCCCTTGACGATGTGACTTGGGATATTTTTGAGGATGGTTTCCGTATAGCTCACATCTCATCCGGAGTGATGAACTTGAAGAAAAAGGAGTTCCACAACCTGAAACAGCGTCACCGCAGTGTGGCTGAATACATCGAGGAGTTCAACAATCTGGCACGCTATGCACCGGATGAAGTGGATACTGATGCTAAGAGGAAAGAGAAATTCCTCGAAGGACTTAATGATGAGTTGAACCTGCAGCTGTCTGTTACCTATGTCCCAACTTATCAATCACTCTGTGACAAAGTCACCATCTTGGAAAACAAGATGAAGCAAGTTGAGAACATAAAGAGGAAGCATAGACTTGACAAGTATCACTCGGGATCATCACAAAAGAAGCGTTCAATCAAAAAGAGCAATGGAGATTCTGTACCACATCAGCATGAAGGAAATGGACACACTCATCATAAGAATCACCACAACAACAATGGAAGTTATAATAATAATGGGAATAATACTGACAATGGAGATGACCTTGGTCAGAACCAACATGGAAATCCCAAGAAGAAAGACATTAGCCAGTTGCAGTGCTATAATTTTAAGGAACTTGGACACTATGCATCAGACTGTCCTGAGAAGAAAAATAATAAGGATGCTAGAAACTCCAATGGAAGCGATTCCAATGTGGCCCAAAAAGGACATGTGAACCACATCGACATGTATGGAACCCTTGAAGAATTAGATGATGTGGATAGTGATATTTAGATAACTCAATTGAGTCATAAAGGATCTCATGTTTGGATGTCAATTATTGAACCCATAGTCAGGGCAACCATCAATGCAACCCTACAAAATTTTCTTTTAAGGGTGGTAGTACCCTAGTTGTCTTAAAGTGAACTTGTAACCTCAAGCCTTCCCAAATCTCGGGACGAGATCTCTTTTAAGGGTGGTAGCCTGTCACATCCAAAAAATTTCCAAATTTTGAAATGTGAAAAATAAATAAACAAAAGAAATAATTGTTGAAATTTAGGGTGAAAAGAAACTTTTTGCTTCTGAATGGAAACATCAAAACCCTTCTTGAACAAAATTTGAATAAAAGTGAATCCAAAAAAATTCAATCAAGTGAAATGCATTCATCAATGAATGTATCTTGAAATTTAAAGTTGGGAAAATAAACCAAAACCCTAAAACCCTAATGAAAGAAAATCATTCCCAAGATATCTCAAGGACTATGGATTTGATCCATATAAAAATATATCAACAAACAATTATAAATGATCAAAATGATAATAAAAAATAATATAAAAACAATAGAAATTGGTTTCATTCAATTTGGAACCATGGATAAAAACTTATGAATTTAATAAGTTAAAAGGAAATAATTTCCAAGGCTAATAAAGCTCCTATCTAAATCCATGCCAAATATCGAGAAAAATAACCCTAAAAGGATTTAAAAAGATAAACAAATATTAAATAAAATAATATAAATTGGAATCACCAATTTTGGATCTTTAAATAAAAATATATGGATTTTATAAGGCAAAGAAAGAAATAAATAAGGAATATTTAAAAGCCAAATTAAATCTTGACCAAATCCATAAGCAAATGGAATAAAGATAATCCAAATAAAATAAAGGGATAAATAATATTCAAATAAAAGTATATGGGATTAAACCATATTCTAATTATATTTAAATGGAGACAAAATCCCTAAGGTAAATGATTAATCAAATCATGGGAAAATAATGGAAATTGCCAAGTGGATTAAAAGTTATCAATTTGACTTAAAAAGAATAAAAGAATTATTTGAATAAATAATATGGATTAGAACCATATTTAAATCTTATTTAAAATAAATAAAAATGTCTATTTTAAATAAATAATAAACCATAATAGAATAAAAGAAATATTCTAAAATGGACTTTAGAATATATTAATAAATACTATTAAAAGCTTACTGAAAGTTTGGAAAAGATTTGAAAATAAATGAGAGTTTAAATCATTTGATTCAAATCAAAACAGAAAATAAAATCAGAAAAAGAAAAAGGGATTAGAAAGAAAAAAAATAGAAAACAGAAGAAACCTAGTCAACCCAGGAAACCCTAGGCCAACTTGGCCCAACTAGAGCCCACCCGGGACACTCTCACTCTCCCCACGAGCTCCCCTTTCTGACTCACGCGCACACCCTCTCTGTCACTGACAAAACGACCCCATTTGTAACCTCTCACCTCGCTGACCGCTGGACCCCACCGAACACCTCATCATCATCAACCTCGCGCGACCGTTCTCCCCCTCGCACCTCGCCGTTTCTGCCATGATTCCGCGGCATGAATTCACATCAATGCTCGAGTAATACTCGTCCACGACCACGCACGATAAATCGCCTCGCCCTCCTCCTCATTTCCCCTCAGATCCCATGCCATGAACGCCACGAGGCTGCGCTAATTATCCGCTACAACTCCTCTACCTCCGACGAGCTCCACCACTGATTCCGGGTAACCCCGACCATCTCCTACATCCTAGCTTCCACGGGCCTGTTTTCCAGCACCAGGCGCACCTGCCAGTGCCTCCCTCTAGCCCGCGCAAGCCCCAGAAGCTCGACTTCGACTTCAACAGAGCGCCGCCGTCGACTGTGCCCACTCCGGCGACCTCTCCCCGTAAGCATAGACCGCCCCCTCCCCTCTGGTTAACACTTGTATGTTCTCCTCTCTCTTGTGCGTCTAACGGACCCTTTCTCTCGCTTTCCTGTGGATTAAAACCTCGCATTCGACCATAGCAGAGCGTGCCCGACGCCGACGCCATCCCCGGTGAGCAATCGCCGTCGTTCCCGTGCTCCCCTTGACAGAAGGAAGCCACCTTGAGCTTCACTGCGATCATGCGAACACTGTGAGCATATTTCCTCCCTCCTTTTCTTCCTGTTTCGCCAAAACCACCGTGAGCAGAACCGCGCCGCCGCTCGTCGTTGAACCAGCGCCGCCAGTTCCTGGCAACGTGTTGTGAACCGTTAGATGACGATCCAGCGGATGCGATAGATCATTTAATCGAAAGGGTATGTTTGATTCTGAGTCGTGCGATGCACTTTAGATCCAACAGCCCACGATGCTCGATCTAGATGAAGTGGTACAAACCAATAGAAACATTCCACGTGGCCCTGCCTGTTGTTTTAAAAACAGATTTGATCTATTAGATGCTAGATTTTGTAAAATTCATAACTTTATTTATACACGTCCAAATTTTGAAAATTTTATATCATTGGAATCAGGAAAACAAAACCTTTGCAACCAAGCCCTTAGTTTAGTATTTTGCTTCTAGAAAATTGGTTGTTTTTGCAAAAACATATCTAGGCCTATTTTGAATATAAAATTTATTCTAAAATTGATTTTAGGGTAAAATATTTTGTAAATGTTTTGTTTTGAACCTACTGACCATAAAAAACAACTTTTGGATTTAAAAATATATTTTGTGACACTAAGGAATTATTCCTTTGAATAAAAAGCTTATCTAGTAAAATAAAAATGGTGCTTGATTTAAAAATTATTTTTGAGTGAAACCTTTTGAAAATGGATTTTTTAAACACTTTGACCATAAAAACTAACATTTGTGTTTAAAAATATATTTGGATAAACACTACAAAATATTACTTTGATTTAAATCAATTCTAACAAAACAAAAATGATTTAAATGGCCCATTTTTACTAACTTGATTTTAAATGGCTTTTCCACTTTTATAAATAACCAATAGGTGTTTTAAAATGTTTATAGCCTATTATAAACCACCTTTCCAAATAAAACAATCTTTTGCATGCTTGCATGCATTATTTTGTTTCTTTTATTTTATGTGATGAATTGTTTGAATGCTAGTTTGAATATGTGCTTGCTTGATTGAATTGTAGTGAACTTTGAAGAGTGTGACTATTGCAAGATAAAGGAGTGAATCTAATTTATCTACCAAAAAGACAAGTGGCACTATCATCCATGTCTTACTATTTTCATTACACTTAGTAGAATTTTTGTAGTATGCATGATAGGACTACTATGTTACTATGCTATACTATGTCCTATTTGGATATCCTTTATATCTTCCTTAGTGAAAACATCATAGTTGTAGTATGCTTAGCCTTGCTATAGACTTGGGGTGGAATACCATGCTATAAATATATGAAGTGTTGGAAAAATATATGTTTTATATAATAAAACAAGTACTCAATGAATCACCTGGGTGGAATGTGGATACTCAATTGTGGATAAGGTGGCAACGAAGGGAACCATGTATATATGGCTATCTTTTTCGTGTGTACACTAGAAGAAAACCACCCAGGGACTTAGAGATTGAACATGTTTCTCGTACAGTGGCTTACGTGTACAGCCACATGCTAAATGGGCTCTGGCTTAGTTAATTACATAGAGTAAGACCCTTGCATTGGCACCTATTCTGGTTAACTAGAATTATGTATAGGAAATATATCCTTACATTGGTGCCTGGTAGACGTGCTAGCATTATGTATTGGGAGGACTTCTATGGATAGACTTTGTCACATTCTCGATTTGCTGGTACTCCATTTGGTGTGTACTTATCCAGCGGCCACTGGTGGCGACAAGACGATATTGTGTCATGTGGGTAAAGTGTAAAACTTCTGCAGAAGATCAAATTCTAAGTACTTAGCCGTGTCCTCGGTTACGGACAACTCTGAGCAACTAAGGCCTAAAGCTATGCAAGATCTCGACATTCCAATTTCTCAAAGTAAAACTTGATGTTGTCAACAAGGGATTAGAAGCACTTGGAGTTTGCTAAGGAGTTCAAAAATTTTGTTAAAAGATCAAAACTATTTTGAAAAGATAGGATAAAACTATATTGCTTTCTAGAAATGAGCCTAAACCCTACATAGCAAAATATGCATATATTGATAGGATCCAACTTATTTCCACATAGTAGTGAAACTTGCCAATACAATTCAAATGTATTGACGCTTGTGGCTATAACTTATTATGTTGCAGGTTTGTTTGATGTTAGTGAAGTGTGATGAATAGGATTACAAGTCTACAACCAACATGATTGCATGTGGCACTTTTAAGTTGAAGGACTCAATGCTATATAGTTATTTCTACTACATTGTAATGAGATAGCCAAATGAGCTATGTAAGATGTAATGACTTATTTTATTCCTGGTTATAAAGTTGTATTATGACCTTTGTTTCCTGATATTACGTCTTAAATTGTGGATGCTAGCTATTGATCCAGGGACTAGCATTGTAAACACAGGGATCTCTACCTTATCAGGTTGGGACCTCTACACTTCATTGGGTTATCATCATCATTATCCATACCATCATATCCACCGGCACCATCATCACCACTCCATCCTGCTGTAACAATCGAGTTGGATACTTGCTTAGTTCATAGGGAAAACTTTCCTGGTGTTAATTACTATTGTAGTTGATGCTTGTGAGTTGAACCATGGGATTATTGTTTATGTTCATATTGTTATTCATCACCATATCATCTTTGATCTTGATCCATATGATGTCATGTGAGTAGTTCGTCTAGTTCTTGAGGACATGGGAGAAGTCATGTTGTTAGTAGTAGATTTGTGTTGAGTTATTATTCAATGGTTTAGTATTTTAGTTGTGGTGCTATTCTTCTAGTGGTGTCATGTGAACATCGACTACATGATACTTCACCATTTATGGGCCTAGGGGAATGCCTTGTGTATTTGGCTACTAATTTTGGGGTTGCCGGAGTGATAGAAACCTGAACCCCCGTTAGGACACCTTTGCACAAGGGAGTGTAGGTTCTCAGTATTTAAGGTTGTGGTTAGGTTTATATCTTAATTACTTTCCTGTAGTTGCGGATGCTTGCAGGAGGTTTAATCACAAGTATGTATTAGTCCAAGTAAGGTTTGTACATTAGCACAGGTTCACCCACATACAACACCAAAGAAGAGTACTCAGCTATTTGAAGCGAAAGCACTTGACAGAATTCCCATGTGTCCTCGAGAATGTTTGGTCCTTATAAATATTTCCACCGGCTTGTCCTTGGCTAAGAAAGGATTGGGCCACTTGCTGCGTTTGTTCTTTGTCTTTATTACTTGCACTTTGTTTTGTTGCTTTATCAGAACAACCCTAAAAATCTGTTTGCTAAGTATTTACAGAGATTTCCTGCTCCATACCACTAGTCAACACCTTCTGCTCCTTGTTGGGATCGACACTCCTATTTATCAAAAGTACTAAGATACACCCCCTATACTTGTGGGTCATCAAGAGGCCCCTGCGCGCGTTGCGCATGAGGAACACTATGTTGCGCAGAAGCCAGAATCAACTGGACAGATGAGCCGTTAAGGAGTTGATTAAGCCCTATGTTAATTCTTAGCTAGCCGCAAGAATTAGGAATATCTGTTGAAAATCTATACAGTATTTCAATTATATTAATCCATAAATAAATCATGAGACACACATGCATATACTGATATTTGATAATGGAAACATGTAGTAATACTAGACGAATCATAGAATCATCTACCAAAATTATTAGTACTGTGCACATAGAAATAAACAGGACTGGGATTAGCATATTGTATCCTCTAGTAGGCCAATTGGCCGTAGCAGCAGCGGAGGCAATAGCAACAGCCTTGTCGGCCGCCCTATTGGAAGCAGCGGCTTTGGTCGACTTCGGTGGCCATGGTGATGACGAAGGCGTGAAAGTAGTGGATGCAGTTTATCAAAGGCGAGCAGTTGCGTAGAAGACGCTCCCCAAAAACCTAATCGCCCCTCTCCCGTGTAGGATCTCGAGGGGTGGAGTTTCGGAGGCCTTCTCTTCTATCAGCCGTGTACGCGGCAGATAGAATGAGATCACCTGGGGCAGCAGCAGTAGACGAAACGATAGCAACAATCACGTGTAGAGGCAGTGATTCTGTATTATCGCTGGAGAGGAGATATCTCTCCAATATATAGGCACAGGCGAATACAAGAGGGTTCAACGGAAAGAAACGGCATAAACTAATTACTAGAATTTCCCGTAATTATTGAACACATCGGCTCGGCGAGATTCCCGCAACCCGAGGCTCACGCGCGTCGTGACGAGGAATGGCGTGGCGAGGTGGGCAGTGGAGGAGGAGGAGTGCATGTGTAGAATGCGTCTCCTCACTTCACACCAACCCATACTAGTGGGAGAAGGCTAACTTTATATGTTGGTGGAAATCTCTCCCAACTAGACATGTGGGACTAAACTTCCACCGCTCATCTTGCCATAGATGGGCCCTTAGGGATTTTCCTGAAATTGTTAGATGGGCCTAAAGCTCCCAACTAGCCATGTGGGATTAAACTCCCTACACTATTTTGATATAACGATATTCTATCAAAGTTGAACATCCACCTAGAACAGATGGCTACACTCCTTTACAAGTGAACAATGGACTATGCCTTGAATTGTCAATTTGGCGTAAAAGGGGTTTACCAAATGTCTTACTAGCTAGGTTGCCGAAAGATGACCCCTCAGGTGCAGCATATTAGTCACGCTCCTGGCCTTTTCATGAACTTACTAGAGATCACCCCAATCTCATAGACTATGACCAACAGTCGGGCTCATATAGGTGTGTTCGTCCAAAGATTGCTCTGTAGAATAGCATCTTGCTTATAAAATCTTTGGAACACATTAAGACAAAAGTCAACCTTCCGTATAGTTTCCGAGAGTATTGCATCTCCAACAGATTGGGTTAGTTAACTATTCTCCTTTACTAACCACTAGCTTGTTTTACAGGTCCTACTTCATGGGATCTTCGATCACATAGGTTGGGTTACTACCATGGAAACTCATGTGGGTCTCATATCCATATACCTCGATGCATTTTCTATCACAACATGGGATAGCCTTTTAGTAAAGGGATCTGCCAGATTCTTAGCCTACTGGATATAATCCAACGCTATCACTCCGAAGTTTCTTAAATGTTTGACAGCTTTTAATCTCATTCTTATGTGTTTGTTGGACTGCATGTTGTCCTTTGAACTCTTTAACTTGGCATTTATAGTTTTATTTTCATAGTTCATAAGGATAGCTGGTACTGGTTTTCAACCACTAGCAAGCCCATCAAAATATCTCGAAGCCATCCTTCTTCAATACTAGATGTGTCTAATGCTGTTAATTATGCTTCCATTGTCGATCTCGATAAGATCATTTTCTTGCAAGACTTTGAGGAAACAACACCACCTCCAAGGGTAAACACATAACCCATTATGGCTTTCATCTCATCAACATCATAAATCCAATTTGCATCACTATACCCATCAAGCACCGACAGGTACCTGGTATAGTGAAGTCCATAGTTCACAGTACCTTTCAGAAAGCGCATAATTCTTTCAACAACACTCCAATGCACATCACCCGGATTGGAAACAAAACGCCTCAATTTGCACATGGAAAACATGATGTCAGGCCTCATACGCTCGGTAGGTACATGAGTGAACCAATGACTTGAGAGTATCTTGGTTGATCCTTAGCTGTGCCTTTGAACTTTCAAACCCACACACTAGGATCATATGGTGTTGGAGAAATTTTGCAGTCTGAATATCCAAATCGACTCAAAATCTTCTCAACATAATGGGATTGTAGAAGTGTAATCCCTAAAGGAAATATGCCCTAGAGGCAATCATAGAGATGATTATATTTCTTATGTATCCATGAGTTATTGTAATGATCCTTGAAAATCCATATAAGGCAAGTTGTATTGATTGTCAATTATGTGAATTCTTTGTGAAACTCTTTACTTGTATGGTTATCTAATAGTTGTCCCTAGTCGAAGTTCATGTGAGGACACACGTGAATATTAGACTAGCACATCGATTGGTTGATGACTATATTTCGCAAGTCATAGACATGAAGATGTCAAACCAATGATGTGGACACATGTTATGAACATGGGGTTGGATTGACCCAACTTGAAACTGGCAATTTGACCTGCAGATCTCTCTACATGTCGTGTACGTTTTGTCCTTAGACCTTAGATTGTCGCATGTACTTGAGATGTGGATCGACCTACTTTGGGGCTATCAGACGCTGCTCCGTAACTGGGTAGTTATAAAGGTAGCTTTCGGGTTTGTCCTGAAGCTTGCTGCAAGGCATGGTCAATCAAGATGGGATTTGCCCCTCTCTACTTGAGAGAGATATCTCCGGGCCC
Organism: Avena sativa; assembly: GCA_916181665.1. NCBI lineage: Eukaryota > Viridiplantae > Streptophyta > Magnoliopsida > Poales > Poaceae > Avena > Avena sativa. The sequence continues at coordinate 174,132,331 of OV702284.1, read as the reverse complement.
CTTGAGTGATCAGATTCAGAAATGCATGGTCGTGCTACATTAGGTTAAGAGTTAACCTAGTAAACGGATTCCGAATCACAGTATCGAGAAAGGTCAGCTTGGAGCTAGACCAAATATCGTGGGGCAAAGGGAAATATATGTACTAAACCTTATGATGGTTCGTCCGAATGATTTTTATATGTGTTTAGGAGTTGGCACTTTTTGCTAGAGGCCGCTACCAACTATTGACAGAATGAGTGTATTCGTGTCATGTCTATACCTATAGGGTCACACACTTAAGGGGCTGGAAGCCTAATGGGCTGCTAATGTAGAAGCCCACTAGGGACGCCTATATAAGGGAGGGTGGGGCGAGCTGACCAGGGTTAGCCACCACTCCTCACGCCTGTGTTGCATGCACGGACCTAGCAGTCCGGCATCTGACGCTTCCATCCCGCACGTGTGGATACCTCGGAGGTGCTGCATCTGTAGAACTTGTCCGAGCCGTGCAAGGGGAGCTGCTCGTGGGACGAGGACAAGGAGGAGACGTAGAACGTCTACACTGCCTCGACACGCTTCATCAAGTTCCGCAACTACGCGTCTAGTGGTAATCCCATGATCTATGACAACAGTATTCCTGGTTTACGCGGTAGAAAATTTTGATTTGCGCTAGTGTAGCCTACCCATATCCCTACAGTGGTATCAGAGCTGATGCTGTTAAGTTATAGGTTCAGGGTGTTTGCATATGGTGATATGCAGATTGATATGAATGATGTGATCGTTTAGATGGCGGTGGTTCAGGATTGATCTATGATCTTCCTTTCCGTGATCGTGATTATGTGGTCGTCGAACGACTTACCCCTATCGGTTGGTTTCCGCCATCAGGGTAGACAATGACACATAAACCTGTTGAATCACACGAAAATCAATATGATTGATCGAATTGGAACCTAGATCTAAATTTGATGTATCGTGATCAAAGGAGTTTCATTGAATCGGAACAGTAGTCGGTTTATGGTAAATTTGATTTGCCGATCAAAAACGTTAAAGGAAATTGTGTAGATTCGATCTCTCATTTTTCACTTCCCCTTCGAACCCTGCAGGGGGAGACCCCCTAGACCCCCCCCCCTTAATTGTAGCCCCTTTTGTATCTCGTTAAGGTAACTAGGTGTTGCGATATCACATGATCCGGTAGAATGTAATTCTATGCATAACTTTTTTTTGCAGGATGTGTGTGATCAGTATGGCCCATATATGTATGTGATGCGTGTGTGAAATTTTTCATGACCTGCGTGTCGTGAGTACGACAGCATGGCTGGAGCCAAATGTGTTGTCAATTATTGTAATGGCCTGCGTGCCTACATGTGTTGATCCCAATACTATGTAATTTTGATTACTAGCTGTTAGGAGTAATAGCTTGTATTAGTTCTTGGAGGACTCATCACTTGGAGGATGACTCACATGGAACATGAAGATGGAGATCGTCATGGTGGACAGGTTCTATGGCGATGGAGATCACCATGAGAAAATGGGCCATACTCTGTCACATCTATGTGAATGCTATTCTTATGTGTTTTACTACTATGCATGCTTAGATGATAGAAGTAGAACGATACCTCACAAAGTTTAAGTTAATCCATTCCCTCCCAATGAAACCTTGCACCATCCTATGCCATGTACAATCGTTGGTGGGCCTATGAAATTAGGGTGCCACGGTTTTCCTTGGCTGGATGGGTTTGTATCGGATACCTACACGCATAAGGGTTGGTGAGTTTGACAAGGTCATCTTAATAGTTAAGGACCTTGGGGAATAAAGGTTGGGCGCCTAGTTTTGACATAGAGATGTCACCCAACAACAAGAGTCATATGTGATATGATTAGCAAGTGTTGCTTACCGATTTACCTTGCCTTATAGCAATGATGCTAAAGCTCACTAGTCGACTTTTTAATTGTGGATCTTGAATCACTTAGTATCAATAGAGGGATATTGATTTAAGTGGGAGTATATGCTATTAAATTGTTTAATATGTTTTACTCTTTCATGGTTACATGGCTTAGTATTTTGCATGTTTTCTGTTATAGATCAATGGCACCGAACACTTCATCACCTTTTTCTTTGCGTTCGATTCTTGACAAAGATAAATGTAACATCCAAAAAAATTCCTAATTTTGGAATGTTAAAATAAAATTAATAAGTTGATTGGATTGTTTAACCCTGTGGAAAAAAAGATTTTTGAATAAAACAAACTTTTGTTGTTTTTTTTGAAATTTTACTAAGCCACATTAAAAGAAGTGGATTAACATGACTACCACATTGGTTGGAAAGATTTGAACAAATCCAAGGCATTTGTGTTTGCTTTGCATTCATAATCCTTGCAATAAAGTCCTTAAGTTAAACCCCATTTGCAAAAACCCTATTTTTAATTACCAAAGTACAACTACAAGAGTATAAACAAGGATACATAAATCCACTATCATCAAACTATGTAAAAGGCTACAAAAATGACCGTAAAATAATCTACTAAATTATATAAAAATTTAGAAACAAATTTCACTCCATTTGGAGTTATAAAACAAAAGATATGAAAGATATACTTAAATAGATAGAAAAAAATAAACCTAACCGCTAACGGACCGAGCGGCCCAGCAGCCCACCTATCCTTCCCTTCCCTACCGAGCGCCTTCCGCCGCGAGCAGCGCGCAGCGTGCCAGCCGCGTGAACGGGCCGACTCAACGCTAGCCCACCTTCTCTCCCGCGGCCACTGATGTGTGGACCCCGCATGTCATCTCCCTCCTCCGGTCAGAGACCTGGACACGCGCGCCGCCGCTCCCGAACGGAATTCCTGCAAGATACTCTCCGATTCAGCCGCCCTTGCCTCTTCTCCACGCCAGTCCCCTTTTTATACTGCCGCTTCATCCCCCTCTGTTGATTTTGAGTTTTTTTTTTAACCCTAGCCGCCGGATTCAATAGTTCCGATCTCGTCGGAATCCTTCTCCGCCGTCGAGCTCCAACCGAAGGTTTCCATCTTCCTCTCTCCATGTTCTTCCTATAATTCTATTCACTGTTCACCGCTGAGTCGCCTCGCCTTTTTATTTCCCTTCATCAGTGGACCACGCCGCTGCAATTGGTTGACGGAGGACCGCCGGAGACCGAGAAGGTCAGCGGACGATTGCTAGTGTTCCAGGAAAGAAAGGTAGTCCCTTGCGGACCTAACTTTCCCGGGAGGTGGAGAGAATCAGCGTCGTCGTTTTTGCTGGGCCAGAGGAGCACCACAACGCCGCCGACCGCTACCACCGACACCATCTGCCACCGTCATCACCACCGCGGGTAAGAGGACCCGTTCCGCTACGTCCGATCTCTAACCAACGCCCTAGATTAGATCGGCGTACCGAAGGGGTATAGCCCAACCATATCGCGCCGTGTGGCATCAACATTAGCAAGTGCCGCGTCAGCATGCCCAGTCAGCACTGGTCGCCTGCGCAGCCAGTAGCATCGCGACACGTGGCCAAGCTGTCGGGTCAAATTATTAGGATTTGTTTTAATAGACAGAATATTTATTAAACTTGTAAAATTCGTAGTAATTTGAATACTCGGTCAAAATTTGCAAGTAATATATCGTTGGATTCATAAAATTATTTAGAATATTAATATGACATTAGATCTAACCTTTATTGTATATATTTACTGCAGTAATTCAATTGGTTTAATAGCCTTTTTAGACTAAATAAATCATAGTAAATTATCCGTAGATCCAAAAAATACAAATAAAATATCTATGAGTTCATAATTTCATATATGACATTAATATGTTGTTAGATCTAATCTTTGGAGTACGTATTCAATGTAATAATTTGAATATTTTTAATAGACTTTTAATGGTATTTAAATAGTACAAAATAATTACAGCTCAGAAAAACATGAATAATATATCTATGGATTCATAATTTCATATACGACATTAATATACTGTTATATGCAATTTTGGAAATATAAAATTGCTGTAGTAATTTAATTAGTTTTAATGTCCATTTACATTATTAGATTCATAATAAATTATTTATAGATAAGAAAAATGTAAATAATATGTCTCTGGATCACAATTTCTCGAAGAATACAGATATGGTCTTGGACATAATTTTTGATGAAGTAATATTTTAAATGAATTAAACTCCATTAAATTGTAATTAAATCATAGAAAAAGATTTACAACTCCGATTAGGATGAATCCAATTCCTACTAGTTTGTATCAAAATCCTATATCCATTAAAGCTAGGAACCAAATTTAATTCGATAGTTAGGACAGAAGTTACAACCAAACTATTAAAACCACATTATGGAAATTAACATTTAATGATAAATACCCTATTACATTAAATGATCTCATACATGCATCATATGATATATTAATGTTCATAAAACTTAATATAACCATTGTGTCATGTTAAATCATCATGCATGTTTGTGATCATCATTGTTGTATTGTATGTTGCAATTGTTTTGATTGGAATTACTCTATTCCTGCGTTAGATTGTTCCGAGAGTGCGACTGCTACGGCGAAATACAATCATCACCCATGTTATCAACATAAGGCAAGTTACACCACTTGTTCATAATTTTTGTCCCAGTTTTGATTCTATGCATGTGATCTTCAAAATTATGTAGTATGCATGTGTAGGATGTTCTAGTAGAATTTTTCCTTAGTATTATTTTGCAAGTGCGATGATTTTGTAGTATGCCATGAGTAGCTCTATACTTAGGATTTCCCCTCCTAATAGGTTACCCCTGTTTTTGCTAAGTATTGCTTGCTATGCTATATATATGTAAAGTACCGTTGGGGGTTCGAAAGACAATGGATTTCTTCTAAGTATAAAGGCTCTCTTGAGCAAACTTTTCTTCTCAAAACCACTTCAAAATAAAACTAAATTTTCGTCTGGGCGGAATGGTTGTCGGGTCAACAAGTGAGATTTTGGTGGAGGACGGCCGCCCAGGAATCAAAGAAGTCTGCCATGTTTCAGAATTCAGAAGCTTCCAGTGCAACCACAATACATATGGGCTCTATCTTGGCCTAGTACTTAGTGGGAAACCTCACCTGGGTACCAACATTTGGAGGTTCTTGGCACGGTTGGATCCAGAAGATAGAGGGGCTACTAAGGGAAAGCCTCGCCATGGTCTTGTCTGTAAAAGGACTTGATCGTGGATTATGGGTAAAGTGCACAAACTCTCGAGAGTATAGCAATCTGATCGATCAGCCGTGTTCACGGAAATAGAACAATTTTGAGCGTCTGAAGGATGGAGCCTCTGAAGGATCTTCCTCTCTCTCTCTCTTTCAAAACTTAAAGTTTTCTAAAAACCCAAGGCGTGAGTCATATCGCCAATGGGTGGGATTTTGGGAACTTGGTGCGTAATATCCAAGTATCACTTGGTGAGTAATATCCAAGTGTTTGGTTGTTTGGACACTTGGTGAGTAATATCCTCGTGTGTCATTCGACCATATTTATCTAAACAAATGTTTACAAAGTAGGGTAAACCTCTCTCTCTCTCTTTTCTCCATACTTAGAGAAAATTAGCTTTATGCAAATGAACTCCAAAGCCTAAACTAGCCTTGCATGTAGAGTTAGTCTTTCCATACTTGGTGTAATTTGCCAATACATTCAAAGTATTTACCCAACTTGTTGGCTGCACGTTCATGTGCAGAATTTTGGATATCGTTGAAAGGTGCGCTAGGATCGCGGGTCTTCACTCAACCTTCCTGTGGCATTGATGGGACTCATGTTGTATATTTTTCGCTTTTGTTGTAAACTCTGGATTATTCGATTCATGTAATAAAGACTTGTGTTTTACATGATATTTCATCGACTGTGAGTGCTAGCTATTGATCCAGGGACTAGCATGTTAATCAAAGGGACTTAGGATCCTTACCGATCTGAGGTCGCTACAGATGGTATCAGAGCATAAGTTGACTGTAGATCATGACCCTAGACATGGAAAAACCTTAGGACTAATATTTCTAAGTTATTTCAGAAAACTCTCATACTTCTCATCATCTACCTTTGGGGTTTTAAAATTTCTTAAGTCTCTTCTTTTCAACATTAGAAATAACCATATGCACTTCAAGAAGAAACTTCTCTCAAGACTACCCTTCCGATGAAGATCTTTTCAATGTTTCCCCCAAGTCACGACTTGAAGACCTTCGCAAAAGATGTTCCAAGACTGATGATACAAGAATCGAAGACTTCAAAGCTACAAGTACCGAAGACTTCGAAGGCCTTAAGTCAAGATTATTAACTAAAGCCTTGAAAGATCGAAGATTGTGAAAATTGTCAAGATCATGAAGACATTGAAGACTCGAAGCCACAAAGATTCTAGGTGACCTATTAGGGACCAAAATGGATAGATTTCGCAACAAATATAGATGCGACTAATTGTTTGCTATCTTGTATGGTTTTAATTACCTTAGCTAATGAAAACCCATTTTCTAAATAAAGTTGCTTGTATGGGTTTTTCCTTCTCTATACTCCATTCCTTCCTACTCTAAACCTTGGTCAACTCGACAGATCGACCATATCAATAAGGAAGATAAGGAACTCAACTTCACCAAGCATAAGATCCACGCCGATGCAAAGAAGTGGATGCACCAGGTTGAAGAAAGAATGAAGGATGCCAACATTGAAACCAATAGAATGGTTCATTATGCCACCCAATTCCTAAAGGGCGAGGCAACAATCTGGTGGAAGATGCAACACGCCATTAATGATCACCAAGGGATGATATCTTGGGAAGAATTTAAAGAGGTTCTACTACAATCTCGTCTCGTCACTCGTATACCAAAAACCCAAGAAGTTGAAGTCCCAAAACATTCAGCTTGCACGATCTGTGGATAAATAGGACAGACCTCCAAGGAGCATCGTGATCAGTGCCCCTATTGTGAAGAAATGCACCCATCAGAAGAATGCCCCACCTCTCAGGTTACATGCTTCTTGTGTGAAGGAACCAACCATAACCCCTCTCAATGCCACCTCTACCCAATGGTACAACAAGTGAATCGGCAAGTTAGAAATGGAATGCGCCAAGGCATGTCATCCTTACAAAAGAAGAGGAAGGATCTAAGCAAAGTCCTGTACTTCCAGTGTCACAATCCTGGGCATTATGCTGTTGACTGTCCAGAACAGGATAATGTGGCTGGAAAGGATGGAAACAATGATGGTAATGGTAATGGAAGCAGTAGCAACAAGAATCCCAAGAGAGATCCTAGACAGGTGACATGCTACAAGTGTGGTGAAACCGGGCATTACGTGTCAGATTGTCCCGAGAAAAGGAAGAATGGCGGTGGAAATCGCAATCGCAATGTCAATGGAAAGAAGTTCAATCCGTCCATTAGGCTACGGTGATGTATGTTAGTGACAGTTAAGCTTCCAAATCATTGTACCCGGAGAATCCAACATATACAATCTTTTAATGGTGGTAGCCCCCTAGTGTAACCCGAACCTATTTCTTTCTAGCCTTCTCGAATCTCGAGGACGAGATTCCTTTTAAGGGTGGTAGTCTGTAATATCCCAAAATTTTCCTAATTTTGGAATGTTAAAATAAAATTAATAAGTTGATTTGATTGTTTAACCCTATGGAAAAAAAGATTTTTGAATAAAAAAACTTTTGTTGTTTGTTTGAAATTTTACTAAGCCACATTAAAAGAAGTGGATTAACATGACTATCACATTGGTTGGAAAGATTTGAAAAAATCCAAGGCATTTGTGTTTGCTTTGCATTCATGATCCTTGCAATAAAGTCCTTAAGTTAAACCCCATTTGCAAAAACCCTATTTTTAATTACCAAAGTACTCCTACAAGAGTATAAAAAAGGATACATAAATACACTATCATCAAACTATGCAAAAGGCTACAAAAATGACCCTAAAATGATCTGCTGAATTATATAAAAATTTAGAAACAAATTTCACTCCATTTGGAGTTATAAAACAAAAGATATGAAAGATGTACTCAAATAGAAAAAAACTAACCGCTAACGGACCGAGCGGCCCAGCAGCCCACCTATCCTTCCCTTCCCTACCGCCTGCCTTCCACCGCGCGCAGCACGCAGCACGCCAGCCGCGTGAACGGGCCGGCCCAACGCTAGCCCACCTTCTCTCCCGTGGCCACTAACGTGTGGACCCTGCATGTCATCTCCCTCCTCCGGTCAGAGACCTGGACACGCACGCCGCCGCTCCCGAACGGAATTCCCGCAAGATACGCTCTGATTCAGCCGCCCTTGCCTCTTCTCCACGCCAGCCCCCTTTTTATACTGCCACTTCATCCCCCTTTGGTGATTTTGAGTTTTTTTTCAAACCCTAGCCGCCGGATTCAATAGTTCCGATCTCGTCGGAATCCTTCTACCGCCGTCAAGCTCCAACCGAAGGTTTCCATCTTCCACTCTCCATGTTCTTCCTATAATTCTATTCACCGTTCACTGCTGAGTCGCCTCGCCTTTTTATTTCCCTTCATCAGTGGACCACGCCACTGCAATTGGTTGACGGAGGACCACCAGAGACCGAGAAGGTCAGCGGATGATTGCCAGTGTTCCAGGAAGGAAAGGTAGTCCCTTGCGGACCTAACTTTCCTGGGAGGTGGAGAGGATCGCCGTCGTTGTTTTTACTGGGCCAGAGGAGCACCACAACACCGCCGACCGCTACCACCAACGCCATCGCCGCCGTCTGCCACCGTCATCACCACCACGGGTAAGAGGACCCGTTCCGCTCCGTCCGATCTCTAACCAACGCCCTAGATTAGATTGGCGTACCGAAGGGGTATAGCCCAACCATATCGCGCCGCGTGGCATCAACATTAGCAAGTGCCGCGTCAGCATGCCCAGTCAGCACTGGCCGCCTGCACAGCCAATAGCATCGCGACACGTGGCCAAGCTGTCGGGTCAAATTATTAGGATTTGTTTTAATAGACAGAATATTTGTTAAACTTGTAAAATTTGTAGTAATTCGAATACTCGGTCAAAATTTGCAAGTAATATATCGTTGGATTCAGAAAATTATGTAGAATATTAATGTGACATTAGATCTAACCTTTATAGTATATATTTACTGCAGTAATTCAATTGGTTTAATAGCCTTTTATACTAAATAAATCATAGTAAATTATCTGTAGATCCAAAAAATACAAATAAAATATCTATGAGTTCATAATTTCATATATGACATTAATATGTTGTTAGATCTAACCTTTGCAGTATCGTATTCAATGTAATAATTTGAATATTTTTAATAGACTTTTAATGGTATTTAAATAGTACAAAATAATTACTGCTCAGAAAAACATGAATAATATATCTATGGATTCATAATTTCATATACGACATTAATATACTGTTATATGCAATTTTTGAAATATAAAAATTGCTGTAGTAATTTAATTAGTTTTAATGTCCATTTACATTATTAAATTCATAATAAATTATTTATAGATAAGAAAAATGTAAATAATATGTCTCTGGATCACAATTTCTCGAAGAATACAGATCTGGTCTTGGACATAATTTTTGATGAAGTAATATTTTGAATGAATTAAACTCCATTAAATGGTAATTAAATCATAGAAAAAGATTTACAACTCTGATTAGGGTGAATCCAATTCCTACTAGTTTGTATCAAAATCCTATATCCATTAAAGCTGGGAACCAAATTTTAATTGGACAGTTAGGACAGAAGTTACAACCAAACTATTAAAACCACATTATGGAAATTAACATTTAATGATAAATACCCTATTGCATTAAATGATCTCATACATGCATCATATGATATATTAATGTTCATAAAACTAAATATAACCATTGTGTCATGTTAAATCATCATGCATGTTTGTGATCATCATTGTTGTATTGTATGTTGCAATTGTTTTGATTGGAATTACTCTATTCCTGCGTTAGATTGTTCCGAGAGTGCGACTGCTATGGCGAAATACAATCATCAGCCATGTTATCAACATAAGGCAAGTTACACCACTTGTTCATAATTTTTGTCCCAGTTTTGATTCTATGCATGTGATCTTCAAAATTATGTAGTATGCATGTGTAGGATGTTCTAGTAGAATTTTTCCTTAGTATTATTTTGCAAGTGTTATGCCATAAGTAGCTCTATACTTAGGATTTCCTCTCCTAATAGGTTACCCCTGTTTTTGCTAAGTATTGCTTGCTATGCTGTATATATGTAAAGTACCGTTGGGGGTTCGAAAGACAATGGATTTCTTCTAAGTATAAAGGCTCTCTTGAGCAAACTTTTCTTCTCAAAACAACTTCAAAATAAAACTAAGTTTTCTTCTAGGCAGGATGGTTGTCGGGTCAACGAGTGAGATTTTGGTGGAGGACGCCCGCCCAGGAATCAAAGAAGTCTGCAATGTTTCAGAATTCAGAAGCTTCCAGTGCAACCACAATACATATGGGCTATGTCTTGGCCTAGTACTTAGTGGGAAACCTCACCTGGGTACCAACATTTGGAGGTTCTTGGCACGGTTGGATCCAGAAGGTAGAGGGGCTACTAAGGGAAAGCCTTGCCATGGCCTTGTCTGTAAAAGGATTTGATCGTGGATTGTGGGTAAAGTGCACAAACTCTCAAGAGTATTGCAATCTGATCGATCAGCCGTGTTCACGGAAATAGAACAATTTTGAGCGTCTGAAGGATGGAGCCTCTGAAGTATCTTCCTTTCTCTCTCTTTCAAAACTTAAAGTTTTCTAAAAACCCAAGGCGTGAGTCATATCGCCAATGGGTGGGATTTGGGGAACTTGGTGCGTAATATCCAAGTATCACTTGGTGATTAATATCCAAGTGTTTGGTTGTTTGGACACTTGGTGAGTAATATCCTCGTGTGCCATTCGACCCTATTTTATCTAAGCAAATGTTTACAAAGTAGGCTTAAACTCTCTCTCTCTTTTCTCCATACTTAGATAAAATTAGCTTTATGCAAATGAACTCCAAAGCCTAAACTAGCCTTGCATGTAGAGTTAGTCTTTCCTTCCTTGGTGTAATTTGCCAATACATTCAAAGTATGGACCCAACTTGTTGGCTGCATGTTTCATGTGCCGAATTTCGGAGATCGTTGAAAGGTGCGCTAGGATCGCGGGTCTTCACTCAACCTTCCTGTGGCATTGATGGGACTCATGTTGTATATTTTTCGCTTTTGTTGTAAACTCTGGATTATTCGATTCATGTAATAAAGACTTGTGTTTTACATGATATTTCATCAACTATGAGTGCTAGCTATTGATCCAGGGACTAGAATGTTAATCACAGGGACTTAGGATCCTTACCGATCCGAGGTCGCTACAATAAACTAAATGGAACAAACTATTCGGACTAGGTTCGTAACCTGAGAATTATTCTCAGGTCTGATAAAAAGGAAACAGTTCTAGATACCCCAATCCCTGATGAACCTGCTGATAATGCAACTGCTGCCCTTAAGAATGCCTACAAGAGAGCATGTGATGATTCTCTTGAGGTTATTTGTCTTATGCTTGCATGCATCGAACCTGAACTCCAAAAGAGGATTGAGGATGAGGAAGCATACGATATGATCGTCGCGCTTAAGGACATGTTCCAAGATCAGGCAAGGACTGAGAGGTACACCGTTACCAAGTCCTTTGTGGAATGCAAGCTGGCAGAGGAAGCAGCTGTCGGCCCCCATGTGATTAAAATGGTTGGTTACAGCCAGACTTTGGAAAAGCTTGGTTTTCCACTAGGCCAAGAGTTGGCTACTGATTTCATTTTGGCGTCTCTTCAGTCTAGCTATGGACAGTTCATTTCTAACTACCATATGCATGGGGTCGAGAAGGGCCTTAATGAGTTATGTGGGATGCTAAAAATAGTAGAAAGTGACATTAGGAAGTGTGCAGGGCATAGCCATGTGATGGTTGTGCAGAACAAGCCTAGCTTCAAGAAAAAATGGTACTTCTTGGAAGAAGAAGGCCAAGGCTAAGGATACGATCCCTAAGCCTGCACCCAAGCAAAAGGCTGGACCTGCAGATGACACTGAGTGCTTCTTTTGTCATGAACATGGCCACTGGAAGAGAAACTACAGCAAGTACTAGGCTTCTTTGAAAAAGAGTGGAAGTAAGAGTACTTCCCACTCAGGTACGCTTGTTGTTAATGTTGTGGACATTATTCTCGCTGATTCCTATGTTAACTCTTGGGTATTTGATACAGGATCGGTTGCTCATATTTGCAATTCGATGCAGGGGCTAATAAGGACAAGAGAAGTGCAGAAAGGCGAAGTGGATTTTTGCGTCGGAAATAAAGCAAGGGTTGCTGCATTGTTCATTGGCGTCATGCAACTTCACCTTCCGTCAGGATTTATTATGGAGTTGAATAATTGTTATTACATTACAAGTATGGGTCAAAACATTGTATCACCTTCATGTTTGATGAGGAATGGTTACTCATTCGCGAGTGCAAATAATGGTTGTGTAATCTCTAAGAATGCTATATTTATGGCTGATGCTCCCATTGTGAATGGGTTATTTATTTTAAATATTGATGATGCATATGTTTACAATATTAGTGCTAAAAGGCTTCGGCCTAATGATTTGAGTCCTACCTATTTATGGCATTGTCGTTTGGGGCATATAAGTGAAAAGCGCATGAAGAAGCTCCATGGTGATGGTCTTCTAACTTTGTTTGATTTTGAATCATACGAGACATGTCAGGCTTGTTTACTTGGAGAGATGACCAAGTCGCCTTTTTCGGGTTTACCCGAGAGAGCAACAGACTTGTTGGAACTCATACATACTGATGTATGTGGACCAATGAGCACGACAACCAGAGGAGGATATCACTACTTCATTACTTTGACTGATGATTTCTACTTGATGAAGCATAAGTCTGAAACTTTTGAAAGGTTCAAGGAGTTTCAGAGTGAGGTAGAGAATCAACGTGGCAAGAAAATAAAGGCCTTGCGATCTGATCGTGGAGGTGAATATTTGAGTCACGAATTTAGCAATCATCTTAAGAGTTGCAGAATTGTTCCACAGCTCACGCTGCCCAGAACGCCTCAAAGAATCGGGGTCTCCGAACGGCACAGTTGAACTTTGCTGGACATGGTTCGATCGATGATGATCCAGTCGGATTTACCATTATCATTTTGGGGATACGCTCTAGAAACGGTAGCTCTCACACTTAATATGGTACCATCTAAACCCGTAGTTAAGACACCATATGAGATGTGGACTGGAAATAATCCCAGTTTGTCTTTTATAAAGATTTGGGGTTGTGATGCATTTGTCAAGCAACTTCAGTCGGATAAGCTAACACCCAAATCGGAGAAGTGCATTTTTGTGGGATATCCAAGGTAAACCTTAGGGTATTACTTCTACAACCGAGAAGAGGGCAAAGTGTTTGTCGCTCGTAGCGGTGTTTTCCTAGAGAAAGAGTTTCTCACAAAAGGAACGAGTGGAAGGTCGGTGAGACTTGAAGAAGTTCAAGATGAGCTGGTCGGGGATGCTTCTACGAGTGATGCTATTATGGCAGAACAAGTTGAGGAACCCGAAGCAATAGAAGAACCACAACCACAAAGGTCAGCGAGGCTCCACGAAACGCGAGAATTATTATTGTTAGAAAATGATGAGCCTGCGACCTATGCAGAAGCGATGGTGGATCCGAACTTTGAGAAATGGCTAATCGCCATGAGATCTGAGATAGAGTCCATGGGAGACAATCAAGTTTGGAACTTGGTTGACCTGCCTGATGGTTTTAAAGCCATCGAGTGCAAATGGATATATAAAAAGAAGATTGATATGGATGGAAATGTTCACATCCATAAGTCTCGACTTCTTGCAAAAGGTTTTCGACAAGTTCAAGGAGTTGACTACGATGAGACTTTCTCGCCTGTAGGGATGCTTAAATCTATACGGATTATTCTAGCCATTGTTGCACATTTCGACTATGAAATATGGCAGATGGATGTCAAGATGGCTTTCCTAAATGGAATCCTAACTAAGGACGTGTATATGATGCAGGCCGAAGGTTTTACTGATCCAAACAATGCTGGAAAGGTATGCAAACTTCTAAAGTCCATTTATGGGCTAAAGCAAGCATCTCGGAGTTGGAACATTTGATTTGATGAAGTTGTAAAGGAGTTTGGCTTCATAAAAAATGAACAAGAACCTTATGTTTACAAGAAGGAAAGTGGGAAAGCGCTGGTATTTCTAATCTTATGTGTAGATGACATATTGCTGATTGGAGTCTGTTAAGACCTCGTTGAAAAATAGTTTTTCGATGCAGGACTTGGGAGAAGAGGCATATATTCTGGACATCAAGATCTATAGAGATAGATCAAGGAGGCTAATTGGATTAAGACAGAGTACATACATTGACAAAGTGTTGAAACATTTCAGCATGGAAGAGGCTAAGAAGGGGTTCTTGCCCATGTCTCACAGCATTAAACTCAGCAAGGCTCAGTGTCCTTCGACTACTGATGAGCGTGAGTGCATGAGAAGGGTTCCATATTCTTCGGCTATTGGATCCATCATGTATGCAATGATATGTACTCTCCTAGATGTTTCATATGCCCTAAGTGTTACGAGCAGATACCAGGCTGATCCAGGTGAAGGTCACTGGACAGCAGTAAAGAATATCCTTAAGTACGTGAGAAGGACTAAGGATGCGTTCCTAGTTTATGGAGGTGAGGATGAACTCAGTGTAAGGGGTTACACAGATGCAAGTTACCTTAACGACTCAGATCACTCCAGATCGCAATCTGGTTATGTGTTTGTCATGAATGGTGGTGCTGTGAGTTGGAAAAGTTCCAAACAAGATACGGTGGCCTCCTCTTCAACAGAAGCTGAATATATTGCTGCCTCGGAGGCTGCAAAGGAAGTTTTTTGGATTAGGAATATCCTGATCGCTCTTGGTGTGGTTCAGAGTGCGTCCAATCCCATGGACGTTTATTGTGACAACAATGGTGCTATTGCACAAGGAGTTCGTTGAGTATGGTAGTGTCATGATATACAAAATACATACAGACTCAAATGTTGTTGATCCCTTTACAAAGCCACTCCCGCAGCATGCGCATGAGGCGCACGCAAGAGCAATAGGTATTAGATATAATCTAGATTGACTCTAGTGCAAGTGGGAGACTGAAGGAAATATGCCCTAAAGGCAATCATACAGATGATTATATTTCTTATGTATCCATGAGTTATTGTAATGTTCCTTGAAAATCCACATAAGGAAACTTGTATTGATTGGCAATTATGTGAATTCTTTGTGAAACTGTTTACTTGTATGGTTATCTAATAGTTGTCCCTAGTCGGAGTTCATGTGAGGACACACGTTAATATTAGACTAGCACATCGATTGGTTGATGACTATGTTTCGCAAGTCATAGACATAGAGATGTCAAACCAATGATGTGGACACATGTTATGAACATGGGGTTGGACTGACCCAACTTGAGACTGGCATTTAGACTTGCAGACCTCCCTACACATCGTGTACGTTTTGTCCTTAGACCTGAGATTGTCGCATGTACTTGAGATGTGGATCGACCTACTTTGGGGCTATTAGACGCTTCTCAGAAACTGGGTATTTATAAAGGTAGGTTTCGGTTTTGTCCTGAAGCATGCTGCAAGGCATGGTCAATCAAGATGGGATTTGCCCCTCTCTATTTTAGAGAGATATCTCTAGGCCCCACGAGTGATCGGATCCAAAAATGCATGGCCGTGCTACATTAGGTTAAGAGTTAACCTAGTAAAGGGATTCCGAATCACAGTATCGAGAAAGGGAGGTCATCTTGGAGCTAGACTAAATATCGTGAGGCAAAGGGAAAGACATGTACTAAACCTTGTGATGGTTCGTCCGAATGATTTTTATATGCGTTTAGGAGTTGGCACGTCTTGCTAGACGCCGCTACCAACTATTGACAGAATAAGTGTATATGTGTCATGTCTATACGTATATGAACCTATAGGGTCACACACTTAAGGGGCTGGAAGCCTAATGTGGATTAGATCCGAATTAGACCAGGATTAGGCTACTAATGGGCTGCTAATATAGAAGCCCCCTAGGGACGCCTATATAAGGGAGGGTGGGGCGAGCTGACCAGGGTTTGACCATTCCACCCAGCCGCCACTCCTCATGTATGTGTTGCACGCATGGACCTAGCAGTCCGGCGTCTGACGCTTCCACCCCGCACGTGTTGATACCTTGGAGGTGCTGCATCTGTAGCACTTGGACGAGCCGCGCAAGGGGAGCTGCTCGTGGGACGAGGACAAGGAGGAGACGTAGAATTTCTACACTTCCTCGACGCGCTTCATCAAGTTCTGCAACTGCGTGTCTAGTGGTAATCCCGTTATCTATGACAACAGTATTACTGGTTTACGCGGTATAAAATTTTGATTTGCGCTAGTGTAGCCTACCCGTATCCCTACAATCACACCCTCATTATCTCTCAATAGTTTGATGTTCAAGATAACATCAGTTACTCCAAGGTCCTTCATCTCAAAATTCCGAGATAGAAATGAGTTAACCTTCTCAATGACTTTGAGGTTGGTCCCGAATATCAGTATGTCATCAACATACAAGCATAATATAACTCCTTTGCCCCCACCATGGCAATAGTATACACATTTGTCAGCTTCATTAATGATAAAGCCAACATATGCTAGAGTTGTATTGAACTTCTCGTGCCATTGCTTAGATGCTTGTTTCAGACCATATAAGGATTTCAGTAACTTACACACTTTTCCTTCCTAACCATCTATCATAAAGCCATCTGGTTGTTGCATGTAGATTTTATCATCTAGCTCTCCATTCAGAAAAGCCGTCTTAACATGCATCTGGTGGACGAGAAGACCATGTGAGGCTGCCAATGAGAGTAATACTCCAATAATGGTCAGTCTGTCCACAGGTGAATAAGTATCAAAGAAATCTTCCTCTTCTTTTTGGGAATAACCTTTGGCCACAAGCCTAGCCTTGTACTTTTCAATTATACCATCGGGCATGAGCTTATATTTAAACACCCACTTACATCCCAATGGCTTACAACCATAGGGACGTTCGGTGATTTCCCATGTCCCATTAGCTATGATAGAATCATCACGCTACAGACTGCTTCTTTCCAGTAATCAGCATTCAGGGATGCATAAGCTTCTGAAATAGAAGTGAGAGTGTCATCCACAAGGTACACAAAGAAATCATCGCCAAAGGACTTTGCAGTCCTCTGTCTCTTGCCCCTACCAACGGTTTCCTCGTCATCCTCCTTAGGATTCTCATCATGTGTTCGTTCATAATACTCCATAGGAATGGCAGGCTCAGGAGTCTCCTCAAATTCATGTCTAGAAGTGCTTTGCATATCTCTCATAGGAAAAATATTCTCAAAGAATGTAGCATCTTTAGACTCCAGAATTGCACCGACCTTCACGTCGGGTACCTCAGATTTCACTACTAGAAATCTATAGCCCACGCTATTCATAGCATAGCCCAAATTAACGCAGCTCATGGTCTTTGGTCCAATCTTACTCCTTTTAGGGATCGACACATTGTCTTTCGCCAAATAACCCCATGTACGTAAGTATGAGAGTGTCGTTCTTATCTTCTCCCATTGCTCATAGGGAGTAATCTCATTGTATTTTGTTGGAACATTATTCAGGACACCACATGATGTCAACATAGCCTACCCCCACCATGCCTTGGATAAACCCGATGTATCTAAAATAACGTTAACCAAATCCGTTAGAGTACGGTTTTTTTGTTCGGTAACCCCATTTGACTGAGGTGAATAGGGAGGCATCCTCTCATGAATAATACCATATTCCACACAAAATAAATCAAACTCATTATATAAATACTCTCCACCATGATCTGTCCAGATTTGTTTAATTTTCTTTTCAAGTTGTTTCTCAAATTCTTCTTTATAGATCTTAAAGTAGTGTAGAGCATCATCTTTAGTCTTTAACATATGTAAATAGCAATATCTAGTGGAATCATCTATCCGAGTCATGAAGTATCTTTTTCTACCTTTAGTCAACACACCATTCATCTCACAGAGATCAGAATGTATGAGTTCTAAGGGCGCCAAGTGTCTCTCCTCTACAGCTTTATGGGGATTGCGAGATTGCTTTGCTTGCACACACGAATGACACTTAGAACCTTTGGCTAAAGTGAAAATCGGGATTAAATTCAATTTTTCTAGCCGCGTCATACAACCGAAACCAATGTGACAAAGACGTGAATGCCAAACTTTTATTTCATTAACACTCGAATGAATATTGTTCACGACTTTATTACAAAAATACGCGGGGGAAAGGCGGAACAAACCTACGCATTCATAACATTTTCCAACAAACAGTCCATATTTCGTAACAACTATTTTATTAGACTCGAAAACAACTTGAACCCTTCTCTACAGAAAAGGGAGCCACTAACGAGATTCTTCTTGATGGCAGGGACATGCTGCATGTTCTTGAGTTGCACGATCCTTTCTGAAGTAAACTTCAAATCGACCGTTCCAACACCAAGAACAGAAGCACTCGCGTCGTTCCCCATCAATACAGACCCATTCAGCACATACATGAATATTTGCACTTGTGTCAATCCACCAATCGGTAGTATGACAAACTTAAAATATAGTAAAAAAATTACCATACCTAGATGCTCCATTCTCATTGTTGCTCACAATCATGTTGACAATCTTGGAGTCCTATCATGCTTTCTTGAACTTGTTAGGGCACTTGTTAGCCAAATGTTCATATGAACCACAAGTGAATCAACTACCTTTCTTTTTATCATTCTTAAAGGTCTTATTACCCTTCTTATTGAAGTCGGTGTTCTGTTGGACACCATGCTTCCCCTTGGGCTTGTGGGAGTTGAAGTTCTGTTTGTACCACATTGGCAACAGAGGTCCCTTCGGTCCCTTTTCTGTGTGAGTCCTTTGCTCTCAAATTCTTCTAGACACTCAGATAGTCGATGACATCCTATACTGAGAAGTCATGGCTCTGGTGTTTCAGAGTGGTAGGAAAGTTCCTCCAGGAATTAAGGAGCTTAGTTATTATGCATAACACGACAAATTTTCCCGGTAAATCACACTTAAGAAGCTCAAGCTCCTTAGCGATGCACTGTATCTCAAGAGTATGTTCCAATACAGAACGGTTTTCAACCATTTTATAATCGTGGAACTGCTTAATAGTATACATCTCTCTTCCAGCATTAGTTGCGCCGAATTTGGATTCGAACGCCTCCCACAAGTCCTTGGCAACCCGCTTATGTAAATATGCATCAACTAAATTATCTCCGATCACGCTTAAAACGGATCCAACAAAGACGACGGTGGCCTCCCTAAACGCCTTCTCATGTTCAAGAGTAATCGTTCCATTGGGAGTAACACCGGCGACCCAGAACATGTTCATCGTCGTGAGCCATAAGATGGTTTTGGTCTGCCAACGCTTAAAATACGTTCCCATAAATAGGGACAATTTCCGTGCAGCGGCAAAACCTTGGATCGAAAATTAACTACACATATTAGTTTTTTTAGATTGTTGAGAATCTAGGCAATATTTTGATTATATTAATCCAGAAATAAATCATGATCTAGACATGCACATAATGATATTTGATAATGGAAACATTTAGTAGTACTAGACGAATCATAGAATCATCTACCAAAATTACTAGTACCATGCACATAGAAATAAATATGAGAGGGATTAACATATTGTACCCTCCAGTAGTCCAATTGCCGTAGTAGCAGCCTCACCGGCCGGCCTCTTTGAAGCAGCAGCATATTCAGCTTCAGTGGCCATGGTGATGACGAAGGCGTGGAAGTAGTAGATGCAGTTGATCAAAGGCGAGCAGTCGCGTAGAAGACACTCCCTAAAAACCTAATCACCCCTCTCCCATACAGGATCTCGAGAGGTACGCGGTAGATGGAATGGGATCACCCGGGGAAGCAATAGTGAAGGCAGTGATTCTGTATTATCGCTAGAGAGGAGAGATCTCTCTAATATATAGACACGGAAAGATACGAGAGGATTTAATAGAAAGAAACGGTTAGCGACAAAAAGAACACATCGGCTCGGCGAGAATCCCGTATCGTGCATCTTGCGCGAGTGCACCATGACAAGCAGGCGACGGAGGAGGAAGAGCGCGTGTAGAACGCCTCTCATCACTTCATACCAAGTAATACTAGTGAAAAAAGAGCTTACCTTATATGTTGGTGGAAATCCCTTCCAACTAACCGTGTAGGACAAAACTCCATCATTCGTCTTATCATGAATGGGCCCTATGGATTTTTCTGAAATTGCTAGATGCACATTTTTTTTGCCGATCGAGAGAAAGAGTAATCTCGCGTCATAGTTTTTTTGAAAATAAAAAGTATAGACGATAGGAGCATCGTCATCATCGCCACTGTAGTGTGCCCACTGCCTAGCACCAGTGCCTGTGCGACCAGAGAGAGAGAGGGGGGCCCGACAAGAGCAACGTCCGCGCGTGTGCCTCCAAGTGCTGCGAGGCGAACCCCACACGCCCATACAAAGAGGCCAAGCGCGAGGGAGACACCACAATCAGTAAACACATGTCGATCCATCAGAGCCGTACCGCGCACTAATGATGATCACGCTAAAAACTCGCGCTAGCCTCCATTCCTCTCGCAGTCCCACTCCCACAGACCCGCGTCTCATGCAAACAACTTTTTACGACGCAGTTACGAGCGGGTCAGTCGCTCCTGGAAAACGTGTCGGAGACCCGGCCGGCCAGTGTCGCGCTAGTTAATCAATCAGATCCCTCGCTAGTCGCTAGTCGCTACTGTAGCCTCTAGTACGTACGTGGTCGTGGGGCGCAACATGCATCCTTGCACTGACTGGATTCAGGTTTTCAGATTCATATCAGAGGCGAGTCATGTGCAGCCATGCAGGCTTGTCTCTAACCTGCCATGAGTAGGCAGTACTAGTATTTTTTTTATTATTATTACATCTACAGCGCATAATTTACCGCTCTATCTCGATCGAACCCAATCGCTAGTCCTTAGTACATGATGGAATCACACCGTGGCAAAAAAGAAAGGGGAGGATATATACTCTCTCCGTTTAGAAATATAAGATGTTTTAGATTTGTGAAGGAGATGTATCAAGACACGTTTTAGTGTATAGGTTCGAATGAATCTAGCCACTAAAATACGTCTAGATATATCTTTTTTACAAACCTAAAACATTTTATATTTTTAAACGGAGGGAGTAGCTATGAATAGCTAAGGGCGCAGGGCGGTACACGAGAGACAATCGAGGAATGGGAGCTGATGAGCTAAACCAAAACCAGACCAAAGGAGCTGTCTGTCTCTAGTCCCAGACGGAGGCCGGAGTGCGTAGCAACGGCACGTTCAGCTGCCGCGCCGCCTCCGAGGAACTAATGTAAGCTTATCTAATGGGATCGATCTAGCTAGGGGTTGTAGAGGCGGCCGGCGCAGCGGCATTTCCACCCGAGCGGCTTGTAGTTGGCGTACTGCGCGTACGCCGCGGCGGCCTCGTCGACGGCGGCAGCGCGGGACGTTGACGGCCGGCGGTTAGACCCCGACGGGAGCGTCGTGGCAACCTGGACGGGCTTGCAGGGGTTGCAGGCGTTGCACCGGTTGTGGCAGCTCGGCGGCGTCGACCCCAGCCGCGACTTGTCCTCCGCCAGGTTCTACACACCAAAGTAGATTACCCCAGAGCACTTTAGTGAGACCAGCCTACTGTATCAGGACGAACTATAGATATATCGTCAACCACGTCACTAGGAGATGTACAATCGTACCTGAAAAGTGGAGAGGGCGGTCGTGCCGCGGTTGCATGTCGCGGCTCCGAGGAGGAAGCTCAGAAACATGGCCGCCACGAACGCTCGAAGAGGAGGTGAGCTCATGGCCATCCGACCATCTCGATTGTTAAGAGACGAGAAGCTCTTCTAGCCTGGAAAGGGGTTCAAGAGGAAGCTAGCTTGCCTTGTTTTGTATGTTCTTTGGTCAGACTGGCCAGAGCTAAGGAGATGGAACCTTAGCTGAAGCTGATGGGTTGGGTCTTGGAGCTATGGTGGCCGGGCAGTGACAGTGGCCAATGAGGAGAGCTTAGCTGCAAAGGGGGAGGAGAAGAATAGGACGAGACGGGCATATATGTATGGGAGCCTTGCCTGCTTGGAGGCCGCTACTGCAGAATGGAGGTCACAAGAGACGCGGTGGTGACCACACCTGACTGCCACATGTGTAACTATCACTCCCCTAGGTGCAAACGCACACTCACTCCGGTGTCATCCGGTTCTCTTCTCTCAATGAAGTGTTACAACATGAATCCACCATGTAAATTGTTAGGCTAAAATAAATAATCCATCATGCAAATTGTTAGGCTAGATTGTTAGGCAAAGTGTTATTATTCCACAAAGCGATTAGCTAAACAATTTACAAACCAACATGATGATCTATAGCCACACGATCTACATGGTTCATAGTCTCTATAGCCAGAGGTGGACCGAGAATTCGGAAAAGACCAGGGCTAATTTTTAATACCCTAAACTATGAAAAAAAAATCCTTCGAATCCTCTCTCAATAACAACATATAATAGCCTAAGTATGATAAAAATGCGTAAGTTGAGTTTTAACAGCAATATTTAACCGAATTACAATAATAAAAGCATAAAAAAGTGCGGTACTATAATTGTATAACCAAGATGCATTTTCAATACCTAATAACGAATCTTTGCTCTCATACTAGCCTACCATTTCCTCATCAATCATGGGAGAAGAACCGGAAATACAAGAAAAATAATAATCAGAAATAGTATGAATGAATACATGAGAATTGAGGCATAAGTTTTATTCATAAAACATAACTTACCACTTGCTACACATGGTACCTGTTTGTTGCGTGACCTTATACTTTGGAAACAATCCAAAATCGTATCCTCTTCAATGCTTGCAAATATGTCTTTCTCAATATAGCACAACATACTATGATTCATCTAATCATTATTCATCTTGTTCCTCAAATCTGTCTTGATAATCTTTATTGTTGAGGTATTTCCACTATTGTCATTGCAACCGGAAAAATTAGGGATAACTCAATAAGTCAATATACCAATGGGAAGGTCTTGTGTCTCTCTGTTTGAACCATCTTGAGAGCAAGGTTCCCAAGATCAATACAATTTGCGAATCTCGGATCATCTCTCGCATCAACAATAAATGTGGCAAGTTGGTCCCTAAGAACTATACACTCATACTGAGAGAAGTCATGAGCATACATTCTCGCAACTTCAACTAACTTACCATTATCAAAATTAGCAAAGGAATTCTTTGGATCAAGACAACCTATGCACCTCAAGAGTTGAGTAGACCTTTCAGCAAAGCGATTACTGAACTCAACAATAATTTGATCAAGCACCACATTGAATATTTCATGATGGAAATGGTCATAATAAGTAACTAGTTGGCTGCCACGACCCCTCAAACGACCTATAGATGGTATTTTATCTTCCATATTTGGCACAACAATATTATGCGCATGAAAAAATCCCTTTGTATTTCCAAAAGCTCATCCCAACCGGTGTTTCTTATTTTCTCTACCTCCTTTAATGTAGTATGTCATGATATTGCCGACGAGTATGCCATGGAGGGGTCCTCACAAAGTGTTTTTAGAGACGTGGGGTCAGGCGAAAGGTTGGCGGGTACGAGGTAACACAGCTTACCCAGGTTCAGGTTCCACGACAGTGGCGGAACCCTAATCCTGCTATAAATCACTATAAAGACAATACGCCGAGTTACTGGGATTTGTTCGCTGTGCGCGATATGATTTGAGTTATCGTTGCCCTAAAAACTCCTCTAGGTCCGGATTATAAAGACGTCAAATCCTAGGGTTACAGGAAAGAGTCCTAGTCGGACAGGTTACAGAGTCCTACACGGGTATTAACTATTCTACATGTCTTGCACTCCAAGGCTTCGGGTACGACGGTGACTCCACTGTAGCCTTCCTTTATCCGGCATGGGCCTCCCTTATGGATCCATCTAACTAGGCCGCCCAGCATGGGCAGTGCTACCAACTGTGGTCCACCCGGGTTATCCGGAATAGAGACATGCAATGGTGGTACCCATTTAGCATATCCCCAATAGTAGCCCCCGGAGAACTCCGAGATCTTGTGCCCTCTTGCCTCTTTAGATTGAATGCTCCGTCTAGGTGATGTCGGCAAATCGACAAGAAATATCTTGTAGTCCGCCACAGAACCCTGCAATATGCTCCCTCTTTGATACGTAAGTCGGAGAATCACCGAGTCTCCCATCGTACTCTTCTCGTAGTCGGACATGATCCGTCCATGCCGTAATCTTCAGATGGGATTGTTTGTCTGCACATGTCAGTAAGCTGACATAGACCATAGGTCAGCGACGCCTCGTAACTCACACATGCAGAGGACGCAATCATGGCAATTTTCCCCTGCAAGGTATCTGAATAGTTGGCGGCAGTGGTGGGAACATGGCGAAATTTCCGTGCACATTCTCACACACGCTGTCCACACATCAACCATTGGATCGTCTTGCACGAATCTTGACACCAGATCTATATATTATAACCGATGTGGTAATTTATCTTTTTCACCTCATTCGGTCCCGTGTCATTGACTTCCTCTAGCTCCAAGCCTCTCCTCGAACACATTGCATGTAGAGGGAAAAACCCTAGCATCCCCCAATCTCCGGTCCACCTTCTCAACTCTAATGGCGAGCAACAGCACTCCAGCGATGGCAGCATTCGACGAGGCTTTCGCCAAGCCGTCCAACTCTTTCCATGTCCCACTAGAGGGTGTGGTGGTGCCGCGATATGTGGTGGTTGAATCCACCGATGACGACCATATTCCAGCGGCGTTGGAGCTGTTGGAGGAGGAGACCAACTCTCACAAGGGAGAATGGCGAGGCTAGGACATTTCCGATAGAGAAATCAAGGAGATGCTTGCTAAGGGGTACCTCTTAAAAGAACATTTCATGATCCCTAGTGTTTTGTGTGTTAGATAATATTACCAAGGATTATTTAATGTGTGTTGAAGTACTGCAGATCTTTACCTTGAAAAGGAGCCTGAAACTGAGTTTTGGGGGCGGATAGTCCGCCCCTACTAGGGGCGGATAATCCGCCCCTCCCAAAACCCAAAAGGGTGCAACCCTCAGTATGGGGGCGGAATATCTCGCGGATTTTCTGGCCAGGGCCGGAGTTTTCGCCCAGGCCGGATAATCCGCCCCTCTAGGGGGCCGGATAGTCTGCCCCCAGGATTCACTTCAAAGTTGCCACGGAGCTGCTCTCAGAGAGGGGGCGGAGTTTCCCCCGGACTTTCCGTCTCTGGGGCGGATTTTCTCCCCAGGGCGGATAGTCCGCCCCTTGAGGGTAGCGGATAATCCGCCCCCTCGAGGAGTTTCACCAAGTCAAGTTAGGCTCCACCGTCAGAGAGGGGGCGAATTTTCCCCCGGACTTTCCGTCCAGGGGGCGGATTTTCCCCTAGGGAGGATAGTCCGCCCTTAGTGTGAGGCAGATAATCCGCCCCCAAACTTCACCAATGGCCAGATCTAGACATGGGGTATTTAAACCAGCCATTCCCCTCCTGCCAGAACTCTTGGTTCATTCAAAAAAGTCAAGATCTGATCCTCAAGTTTCATCCAAGAGATCTCCACCTTCATCCACCCAAAGACCCCGTTCTTTGGGGAATCGAAGGAGGAGGGCTCGATCTTCCCCAACTCCAATCAAGCGCTTCATCTCCGCTCTATTCATTTGGAGAATCTTCGATCTAGTATTTCTTGTAAATATCTAGATCCTTGTGTTGATTATATTGATAATCCTTGTTCTTGTGACAGCTTATTGTCATTATGGGAGCCCCCAATTCGGTTGTGGGTGTGTGCCCTGCTAGAGTTGTAAAGGAACCAGTTCCCGCCTCGAAGGGTACCAATAGTGGAGAAGGTGCATCAGGCCTTTCGTGGTGAGATCCATCGGAGAATAGGGTGAGGCCTATTGTGGCGTGGTGGTCTTAGAACCGCCCACCCCTCCAACGTAGATGTACTTCCCTTAACAAGGAGGAACTATGGTAAAACAAATCTTGTGTCTCCGTGTACTCCACTATGGTTTCCTCGCTCCTCTCTTTACGTTCTTAGTAGCTAGGGTTGCATATAGGGAAATTCTCGTAGTTGCATATCTAGAGAATTTACTTTGTGTCAAGCCTAAAACTGAAAAGAAATTAAAAATTGAGTAGCACCTATTCACCCCCCCCTCTAGGTGCTCATACGATCCATTTCAATTGGTATCATAGCCTCGGCTCTTAATTCGGGCTTTACCGCCTAAGATAAGTATGGGTTCCAAGGAAGATGGGAGTGATGCTCCGGAGGTAGTCACCATGAACAATCTCAAGACGTCGGAAACAACCTTGATTAGTTCCATGGAGGCTAAGATGGAAGAGATGTGTCAAATAATAATGCGTCTCTCCACATTCGCAGCATCACCTCCATCTGCCTTTGATGCTACCACTCCGCAATCCAATGAAATGGGTAAAACCGATTCCAAAGAGAACGAAGTGGTTGATGATGGCACTAGCAAGAGCTCCTCCTCAAAAAAGGATAGTGGTAAGGAAGGATACAATAAGGTTTCCCATGTGTATTCTCCCGATCCACCTATTCCACACTCTCATATATATAATAGTGGTGATCCACCCAAACTTTCAGCATCTACTTTTAATCAATGGCAATTTTTGATGAAGTCTCATGTGTGCAGCTCCTCCATTGAGTTGTGTAAAATCATAGAGAATGGTCTTCATGTTGGAGATCCCAACAACCTAACAAGAAGAGAGGTTGTGGATAGTCAACTCAATGCAACGGCTCTACACATGATTCAGCTTGGTGTGGGTAACAAAGACATGCCACACAGTGAGCATCTCAACACAACTAAGGAAGCTTGGGATGCCCTCACCGAGCTCTTCATTGGAAATGAAAGCATGGGAAGAAATAGATATGATTCTTTGAGTAATGAAGCTAAAGGATTCTATATGTTGGATGGAGAAGACCACGAGGACATGTATAGGAGGCTCAAGTCAATAGCCACCACTTTCAGAAATCATGGTGCCTCTCATGTTGATGATGCTTGGATCAAGCGCAAGTATGTCAGTGCTCTTATGCCATTTGAGCCCATAGATTTTAAGAGTCTCCAAGGAAGGCATAACTACCACCTAATGACATCCAATAAGGTGATGCAAGAGATGGCAGCTTTCAAAGTGGCTGCCAATAATGCTGAAGATGCTCGTGCACGAGCCATTGGGATGCAAAAGGGGGTCAACGTGTCCTTGAAGACAAGTGTGGTTGATCATGATGAAGATGACATAGAATATATGGATTGTCCCGAGGATGTAAAAAGAGCTGATGGACAATACATGGCCTTATATGCTAGAAACTTTTGGAAGGATCCAGCCAAATCCAAATCTGAACTAGAACGCAAGAGTGGAGCAAATGGAAGAGGGGGATATGGTCCCAAGCTAAGAACGTGTTTCAATTGTGGAGACCGACTACACTTTGTAGCTGAGTGTCCTTATCAACGTAGAGAAGATAATGGAGGAAGACTCATTCTCAAGGAAAAGTATAAGGCTCCACGAAACAAACAATTTGTGAAGAAGAATGCTCCTTTCAAGAAGCACCAAAGATTGTTCTAGTGTCTCAAGAAGAATATACTTCAGGAAGTGAAGATGAAGACGAGGATGATAGCTCTCGAGAGGTGGCTGCTATAGTCACTACATCCACACCAACATCTCTCTTCGACTCACCGAATGAAAACGTCATCAACAAGAACGCTACTTGTCTCATGGCAAGAGGTTCCGAGGTATCATCTTCTAACACTTCTTTTCCTAAGGCTATGATTGACATGGATGATCCTACTAGCCTTAAGGATAAAGAAGAAATTATTGCTTTGGACTATATCTTCACTAACTTGCAAGGTGAGCACAAAATACATTTTGAGGCTCTTATGGACCAGCTGGCCCAAAATGAAGTGCTTCTTGAAGAAAAGGGCGGGATTGAAAGGGAGGATGCAATGGAAATTGCATCCTTAAAAATGCTCTAGAAGAAGAGGAAGAGGCTCGTGCTTCTCTTGAAGAGAGACTTGAGTCTATTGAGGAGTCACATGAAGAAGTGGTGACAAAGCTTGTTAAGGAACGTGACAATGCAGTAGCCAAAGCAAAGAAGCTAAAGAAAGAAAAGATTGACTTTGGGGCTTCTCATGCTAGACTCTCCTAGGAATTGGAGAAAATTGACATTGCTCACAAGGCTTTGAAAAGTGAATTCTCTATTCTCAGTGATTCGCATGATCAGCTCCAAATTCGATTGACCAAGTATGATGTTCCTAGAACATCTAAATCAACATATATTCACAAGGAAAATGCTAGGGTGGAAGATGAGCTTGTCAATGACACCACTCCCAAAGGTAAGGGTGTACTTGATGATATTCTGGGCAAGCAAAGATCAAATATTGGAAAAGAGGGACTTGGATATGTCACCAAGTCCAAGAAGAAGAAGAACAAGAAGAATAAGACCAAGAGTGAACAAGCAAAGACATACACCGTTGAGAAGAATGTCACAAAAGACAAAACTAACCATATTGGTTTTGCAGGCTCTCACAATACAAATTATGAACTTTTTTGTGATTATTATGATGATGTCTATTCTTATTATGTTGGCCTTTTGATGAATATGTTGCTTGGTCTAATGGGTTCCAAAGACCCTTATTACTAACATGAGAGGACCCATTGAAAAATGGGTATCTAAAACCAAGAAGTAATTCTCTTGCAGGGCTATGCTTTCGGTCGGTCTAAATGGGTGCTGGACAGTGGGTGCACTAGTCATATGACCGGAAGCAAAGAGATCATCGCGGAGATGCGACCCAATCATGATCATATTATAGTCTCCTATGGTGATAAGTCTAAATCTGAGGTATTGGGTCTTGGAAAGGTTGTGGTCGTCCACGATATCTCTCTCGTGGACGTCATGCTTGTTGAGACCCTTGGTTACAACTTACTTTTTGTTCGTGCCCTTGGTAAGATGGGCTTTTCTGTTTTCATTGATGGTGATTTAGTGGTACTATTGCGGAGCAAGTCTCTAAAGGTCGATTTCGTTGGGTACGTCGAAAATGACCTGTATGTGGTGGACTTTTCGGGGAAAACCACTTCGGGTCCGATGTGCTGATTCTGAAAGGCCGACGTGGTGTCACATCCAAAGATTTTGAAAATTGGTACTAGAAAAAAATCATTTGCATGACATTCATGAGCATTGCATTGAATATTTGCATCAAGAAAAATTCCTAGATAGAAAAAACTACTAAAACCCTAAATAGTATATGCCACTTTGTTCCTAAAGGGAATTAAATTGGCTTTATAAAAACCCATTATTGCTAAGGCAGCGATTATTGCTAAATTATAGCCTAAAAAGATCCAATGAATATTACAAAATTTTAGAAACAAAATTAAGCTCATTTGGAGCTATTATGAAAAAGTTATGGAGTAAATACAAACAAATAAAGATATAAATAAAATGAAATATATAAGGATTTATAAATCGACTACTTCCAAACTATTAAAAATATTACAAATATGATCCTACAATGATCTATTCGATTTTAGAAAAATTTAAAAACAAGAATCATATCATTTTAAGTTCGTATGCAAAAGATATAGAGTAAATACCAAAATATAAAAAGGAAAAGAAAAAAAGGACTAATGGGCCACCAGCCGGCCCACTCAGCCGGAGCAGCCACACAGCCATCGATCCCACCCCCGCTTTAAAAATCGTGCGAAAACACGTTTTCTAAAACTATCTCTATTCAAACTCTTATATCTTTTTATCTACAACTCAGAATCGACTTCCGTTTGTTTCTACTTGTTTACTAATCCAAGACCTATCTCTCCATCATCCTAAACCTCCATAAAAACCCGTGGAGCCATAGCTGTATGATTTTTTCTTCTCGAAATCTCGAATTTACACATGCCCAAATCTTATTTCATTTATTCACCCATCTAAACTTCGTCGTTTGCCTTCGGCCAAAACACGAAAGTTGTAGATCTCGTCGAAATATTTCAGTACTGAAAAACCTCACCTCTTTTCATTCACCACAGCCGGAGAATTTCAAACCGCAATATTTCAGATATGACGGTGTAAATCCAAGATGTACTCGCGCTCGTTTCATCAAATCGAAATTCCTTTGGTAAAAAGGTAGCTCTAATGATTCTCTACAAATTTCATATTGTAAGTTTTTCGATTTGATCTACGGATTTCTCTCTCTAACACATATCTCTTTCTTATCTATTATAAGCTAAAATCGAGCCAATCTCCTCTCCTAGCCACTAGATCTCATCCCGACGGCCAAGATTAGATCATCTCGACGAAGGGGTACGAGTCAACCATATCTCGTCACGTCATCTGCCAGGTCAGCACCCGTCAGCGTCAGCGCTGACCCAGCCAGTCAACGTTGAACCTCTCTTCCAAATAGAAAAAAAGGAATTTAAAATTGCAGAAAATGCATTGAACTTGTAAAATTCATATTAAATCGAATACATATCCAAAAATTACATATAACATATCAAATTGAATATAATTACATGTAGTTTATTAATATAAGATTAGATCTAACTTTTGCGCTATAATTTTCTGGAAATAAATTAAATAGTTTTAATGGCGTTTTAGAGTATTAAATCCACAATAAATTATTATGGACCATAAAAATATGAATAATATGTCAAAATAAAGCTACTCTAATGTAGATTAATATTGTCAGATTAGATCTAATCTTTATAGTCATATTTACCGTAATGATTTAATTAGTTTTAATGGCTTTATAAATCATTAAATTCATAGTAAATTATTTGCATATCACAAAAATATAAATAATTTACTGATGGAAAGCTAGTTCCAAGTAGATCATCAATATGCAATTGGTTCAGATAAATACTGGAAGGTCTTGCTGTAGATATTTAAACAAGTTAATACCCTTTTTGGAGTAATAAATTCATAAGAAAATAAGTAACATTCAGAAAATTGCGAATAATATGTCGCTAGAATCACAATCCCGTGGAGATTAGAGATCTGATTTTATTTTGATTTTTAGACAACAGAAACTATATAAATGATTTAAAACTCATTAAAGACTATTTAAATCATACAAAAAGATCTATAACTCTGATTAGGGTGAATCCAATTCCTACTGGTTCGTATTAACAACCTCTATCCAGTAAAACCCATAAACAAATTTAATTCGACAGTTAAGACACGGATTATAATAGAACTATTAAAACTCCTAAATTCACAACGAGGATTTAATAATAAATACTCCATTGTATTAATTGATCTCATGCATACATCATCTATTCTTACATTGATTAGAGAACTAAATACAACCATTGTGGCATATTAAATTGTCATACATGCATTTGTGCATTTGTTTATGATTGTATGGTTCTTTATGTTGTATGCAATTGTTTGATCAATAGATTGCGAGGAGTGCAACGTCTGTGATTGCAACGAGTGTTTGAACAACTCCAACAACTATCAAGGCAAGTATATGCTAATTGTTCATGATCATTGTCCTACTATTTTCAATGCATTATGGTGTATTTTGTAGATGCATGAATATGAACTACTATCGCTATGATATGTCCTATTATGTGGTAGGAATCTCCTATAGCTGAGCCACCGTTGGTAGATGTGCTTAGCCGTGCTATGATAGACGAGGGCTGAGTTACATTACTTAAAAGTTGTTTCTAAAGTATTGGTTTGCGAAAACTAAAAACAACTTAATGAATGAACCTCCTGTGTGTGATGGGATTGACATTTTTGGTGATATCATTGCGGAAAGGCACCCAGGCATCAAGAGAAAATGATTGGCTTATTTATTTGGTAGCTTTCGTGTACAACTATGTGCCAATAATAAAATGGGCGGTTGGTTGGACTTAGTAGGTTGTGGTAACTCGAACCCACGTAGCCAGAGATGTAGAATTTTGTTAGGTTGGTACGGTGCGTGTCGGGTTTGGGGAGCTACTTCCCGAACGGTACCTTCTTGGACTTCTCCCTATCATCACCCAATATGAGAGTGGTGGTACGAGTTGGGCTGGCCAAGTCACATGGGTAAAGTGTACTAACCCCTGCAGGGTGTATAATCTAAGCCATTAGCCGTGTCCCCGGTTATGGACATCTGAGTTGCTTGATATTGAGTTCATGACATGTTTCTCGCTCATTCTAATTTCATAATTTCTTTAATATTGATGAGTTAACTTATTTGGGATCTTTTCAAATAAAATAAAAAACTGATTATGAAAGTAGGACAAATGTATTCGAAAATGCAAGCTAGCCATAGCTCCACTTGCCAAATACGCATGTAGATAATAGGATTATTGTCTCCTTTAATAGCTCTACTTGCCATATATTTCAAGTATTGACCCTTCGGGGCTGCTATGTTTCATATTGCAGGTTGTTATTCCGATTATGAGTGATCGACTAGGTTGCGATACTCCACTCAACATGTGTTCGCTTGTGGGCAATTGAAGATGGAGTCTACTATATATTTATGCTTCCGTTTGCTATTAAACTATTTGAGCTAGCCTGCGTGCTAAGCAATGTTGTAATAATTGCAAATTCTGGATCAAGTTTTTTATTTATGATGCACTTTTAAATTCTTTGGTATTCATCTGTACTGTGTGTGCCAGTGAACAGATCCAGGGATTAGCACTATACACATGAACTCGACCTTATTAGGCGAGGGTGTTACAGGATGGTATCAGAGCAGTGCGTTGACTGTAGGATCATGACCTAAGTTTGGAATAGGAAAGCCATATGAAATTATAAAACCTATTTGGTTCTATCTATCCTCTTCTTACAATTCTTTCTAGTATCATCTTATCACTTTAATTCTCATACTCTTCTCTTTTAAAATATAGAAGGAAGGTTCTCTCTAGAAATGAACTCATAATTTTGTACTTATTAGATTCTTGTAATCCTTCTTCTATATTTTATAATCTCATCTTGTTCAAACTTGTAGATGAACACTTGTGCAAGATTAATGAACAGTTAGATGATGTCCACCATATAATTTTGATATGACTTCGTTTAGATATAGCAATCGATCATTGTAAGAACTTGTGTGATAGTTGTTTTATTATGTTTAGGTTGTGCTATTTTATACCTTAAAGTTCCAGAATATTTTTGCGATATTCCATAATATGTCAATGAAGGTTTTGATTAGAAATTCGTGATATTTTCGCTGCAGTTTTCTGCCTGACAGATTTTACTGCACGATTTTTCATTTTAAATTGGTAACTCTGATTAAGCTCATATTTTAGGATCTGGTCCGAAACTTCCTAATCTTCCAGCAGAAGAATTGGCTAAAATTCCTGATGAATTAAGGCGCCTAGAAAAAATCGTGAACGCTGCTGTAGTTTCAGGACAGATTCTATCCATTGCTTTTATGATTGTAGGTTCACCCCCAAATGGATATTAGTCAATAGAGAACTATTTTGTGGATGGTATGCCACTAAAACAAAACTTCTGAAACATAAACAAAACTATTTTGGATTGAGTGTTGATTGTGTGCTTGTGTGCTAATTGTGTGTTTCATATAGTTATGGGTAGTATTACTTCTCTAGTCTTTCTATCTATAACTCATCTATGCTACCCAAAACAAAAGCCACCATTATACCATAGAGATTGGAGCACATAAAATTTCCCACTAGCTATATTATATTGGATTCACATGACATAGTAGTAATAGTAGGCATAGACTGGATGGTTAAATAAGAAGCTCAGATAGTTGGTGCACAACTTGATACTACACTCACAATCCTAGAGGGAGGAAGAATAGGATATAGTTTATCAACTAGCCTCGGACATGCAAGTTTATTTTTCTTAAGGGGGTTAGCCTCAAGAACACTTCCTAAACCTTGCTAGACATTCCGAATCTCGGGACGACATTCATCTTAAGTGGGTTAGTCTGTCACATCCCAAGGTTTTGAAAATTGGGACTATAAAAAAATTCATTTGCATGACATTCATGAGCATTGCAATGCATATTTGCATCAAGAAAAATTCCTAAATAGAAATAAAGGACTAAAACCCTAAATAGTATATGCCACTTTGTTCCTAAAGGGAATTAAATTGGCTTTATAAAAACCCACTATTGCTAAGGCAGATATTGTTGCTAAATTATAGCCTAAAAAGATCCAATAAATATTACAAAATTTTAGACACAAAATTGTGCTCATTTGGAGCTATTATGAAAAAGTTATGGAATAAATAAAAACAAATAAAGATATAAATAAAATTAAATATACAAGGATTTATAAATCCACTACTTGCAAACTATTAAAAATATTACAAATATGATCCTACAATGATCTATTCGATTTTAGAAAAATTTAAAAACAAGAATCATATCATTTTGAGTTTGTATGCAAAAGATATAGAGTAAATACCAAAATAGAAAAAGAAAAAGAAAAAAGGACTAATGGAACACCAGCCGGCCCACTCAGCCGAAGCAGCCACACAGCCATCGATCCCACCCCCGCTTTAAAAATCGTGCGAAAACACATTTTCTAAAACTATCTCTATTCAAACTCTTATATCTTTTTATCTACAACTCCAAATCGACTTTCTTTTGTTTCTACTTGTTCCCTAATCCAAGACCTATCTCTCCACCATCCTAAACCTCCATATAAAACCGTGGAGCCACAGCTGTATGAGGTTTTCTTCTCGAAATCCCGAATCTACACATGCCCGAATCTTATTTCGTTTATTCATCCATCTAAACTTCGTCATTTGCCTTCGGTCAAAACACGAAAGTTGTAGATCGCGTCGAAATATTTCAGTCCCGACAAAACTCACCTCTTTTCATTCACCACAGCCGGAGAATTTCGCACCACAATATTTCAAATATGACGGTGTAAATCAAAGATGTAATCGCGCTCGTTTCATCAAATCCAAATTCCTTTGGTGAAAAGGTAGCTCTAATGATTCTCTACAACTTGCATATTGTAAGTTTTTTTATTTGATCTACGGTTTTGTCTCTCTAACACAGATCTCTTTCTTATCTATTATGAGCTAAAATCGAGTTAATCTCTCTCCTAGCCACTGGATCTCGTACTGATGGCCAAGATTAGATCATCTCGACGAAGGGGTATGAGCCAACCACATATCGCCACGTCATCTGCCAGGTCAGCACCCATCCGCGTCAGCGCTGACCCAGCCAGTCAATGTTGACCCTCTCTTCCAAATAGAAAAAAAGGAATTTAAAATTGCAGAAAATGCATTGAATTTGTAAAATTCATATTAAATCGAATACATGTACAACAATTGCGTATAATATATAAAATTGAAGATAATTGCATGTAGTTTATTAATATCAGATTAGATCTAACTTTCACACTATAATTTTCTGGAAATAAATTAAATAGTTTTAATGGCGTTTTAGAGTATTAAATCCACAATAAATTATTTATGGATCATAAAAATATGAATAATATGTTAAACGAAATCTAATCTAATGTAGATTATTATTGTCATATTAGATCTAATATTTACAGTACATATTTACCATAATGATTTAATTAGTTTTAATGGGTTTATAAATCATTAAAGTCATAGTAAATTATTTGCATATCACAAAAATATAAATAATATACTGCTGGAAAGCTAGTTCCAAGTAGATAATCAATATGCAATTGTTTCGGATAAATAGTATATGGTCCTTCTGTAGATATTTAAACAAGTTAATAGCCTTTTTGGAGTAATAAGTTCATAAGTTCATAAGAAAATAAGTAACGTTCAGAAAATTGCAAATAATATGTCGCTGGAATCACAATTCCGTGAAGATAATAGATCTAATTTTATTTTGATTTTTAGAAAACAGAAACTATATAAATGATTTAAAACTCATTAAAGACTATTTAAATCATATAAAAACATCTATAACTCTGATTAGGGTGAATCCAATTCCTACTAGTTCGTATTAACAACCTCTATCCAGTAAACCCCAGAATCAAATTTAATTTGACAGTTAAGAGACGAGTTATAATAGAACTATTAGAACTCCTAAATTGGCAACGAGGATTTAATAATAAATACCTCATTGCATTAATTGATCTCCTGCATGCATCATATATTCTAACATTGATTAGAGAACTAAATACAACCATTGTGGCATATTAAATTGTCATACATGCATTTGTGAATTTGTTTATAATTGTATGGTTGTTTATGTTGTATGCAATTGTTTGATCGATAGATTGCGAGGAGTGCAACGTCTGTGATTGCAACGAGTGTTTGAATGACTCCAACAATTATCAAGGCAAGTAGATGCTAATTGTTCATGATCATTGTCCTACTATTTTGAATGCATTATGGTGTATTTTTTAGATGCATGAATAGGAACTAGTATCGCTATGCTATGTCCTATTATGTGGTAGTAATCTCCTGTAGTTGAGCCACTATTGGTAGATGTGCTTAGCTATTCTATGATAGACGAGGGCTGGTGAAAGGATCATATGGGCACCTAGAGGGGGGTGAATAGGTGCTACTTCAAATTTTCTTCTTTTTCAATTTAGGGTTTGATAAGAAAGGTAAATTGTCTAGATTATGCAGCTAAGGTGAATTTACCTATATGTCAAGCAAGCAACAACTAGCACAACACTAAGCAAGAACAAGTAAGTAAAGTGCAGTAAAGGATAGAAGTAACTAAAGTGATGGACGCGGAGACACAAAGATTTGTTTCCCGTAGTTCCTTCCTTTTGAGGAGAAGTACGTCTACTTTTGGAGAGGGGGTGGTATCAAACCACCTACGTCACGAAAGGCCTCCCTTGTTCTCCGATGAACCTCACCCGAAGGGGATCAATTCACCTTCCACTATATCGACAACCTTCAAGGTGGAAGCCGGCATCTTTACAACAAGTTCAGGGCACACATCCACAACTTAATTGGAGGCTCCCAAATACAACCAAGCTGTCAAAACAATCAAAGACAAGCTTGTAAGAACCAAATCAAAGTTAGGGTTTCCAAAGAAACACTAGAGCTTGGGGGCCCTCAAGTGAATGAGGGGGAAATGAAGATCTCTCTTGGTGAAGCTGTAGATCAAGGCCTCCTTCGATTCTCCAAAGATCAATGACTTTGGATGGTTGGATGAAGAGATCTTGTAGATTTGTGGCTATAATGGAGTTTGTGTCCTTGAGCAGCTCGAGCAACTGGAGGAAGGGGATAGGGGCCCCTATTTATAAGCACCCCCCTCCATGAACCGTTTTCTCACCGTTGGAGAAGAACCAGACCGAAGACTCCGGTCTGTACACCGGAGACTCCGGTCTACACCGAAGAATCCGGTCCAGCCTCCGGACCAGTATGCAGTAATACCCAGGACTTCTAAGAGCCAAGCGGGCCGCAGACTCCGGTCTTCCAGCACCGGATACTCCGGTCTGAGCCCACACCGGAGATTCCGGAGAAGCCTCTAGACCATGCTCTGCACCCCCATACAGAATGTCCCACCCATGTTCCTGAAGCCCCCACCAGGGACTCATCCGAAAACTCCGGTCCACACCGGAGACTCCGGTCCAGACAGACCGGAGACTCTGGTCTGGTATTTACAGAACTATGTCAATGTTGCAGGAATCTTTCCAAAGTGAGGGTACTTTTAACTTATCATAATAGCAACTTGTGGAAAGTGACAAACTATAAAATGATCTACTTGTTGTTAACGAACACCAAAAGTGATTATGACAATAAATGTCCTTTCAATCTCCCCCTTTTTGGTGTTCGATGACAACAAGTGATTTTGCATGGAATAAAATGTATGGGGCTCCCCTGACTATGTGCAATAAGGTAAACAGGTAAATCATGCAAGGTAGATAGTATCAACGATAACACACATAGATCTCACATGAGTTACAATAGTAAGTGCACAAGCACATAGTCACACACATACGACAAATAACACACATGAAGTTCAAAGTTCTAATATGGAAAATGAAAGCAAAGCAAATAAGAGTGAATCCAAAGCCCCCAAACCCATGCAAATCGATGCGAATGTCTTCTCCCTCTTTGGCATCGAAACGCCGAAAAAGGGAAAAGACCTAATATAGCGCCCCAACAACTCGATAGTCATCGTCATCCTCGGCATCCTCATCCTCATCCTCACCATCCTCAACAAAGTCATCATCATCATCATCATCAGGGACTGCAGGCCCTTTGCTATGAGGGAGAGAAGAGGAGGTACCCTGGTACCCATAACTAGAGGTGACATCAGCAAAGGTCTTCCAATCTACCAGGCTATCCTATTGGGCATTTCATGCCCCAAACGAGAGTGTGTGGTCAGACTCCGTGGACTGATGAGCACCATGCTCATCATTGTACTCATCCTCACCTTCCTCCTCATCCACTTCACCTTGTTCCTTGATATCCTTGAGAAGCTTCTCAATGCGACGGTTGCTTTGGTAGGATGCATGTTGCTGCTTACGAATGTCTATGTTCATGCAACAAAGGGTCCTCTCCTAGAAAGTGGCCTTCTTGACCCGCTCATGTACATAGTCCTGAGTCATGGAAGGCATAGGTGCATTGGAGGCATTCTTCCTCCAAACTCTAGGTGGAGAGGGGGCCCTCTCAGTCTCAATCTCCTCCTCCTCATCGCCATAGCAACATCAAGGAGCAGGCCCCATACGCCCCTTCTGCTGCAGTGAGACCAATGCATGCTCAGTGAGATGCGGTGCTATGCCAAGTGGGTAATTATGCTCCTTGGAGTTGATGAGCCTCATAACCAAAGGTGCATATGGAAGAGACTTCTTGAAAAGAATAGCATGGAACATCTCCTCGAAAATAAAATCCATCACATCAATAGGTTTAGCATCTGCCTCTGGGCCAGCATTGTAGGTCTGGTGGGTATGATAAAGAAGGTTGACTATCCCACCCCTGATAGCATCGTCATTCCCAGCACTTGGTGCGATGGTATGACGGAATATCCTCAACATTAGGTTGTAGAGAGGCTTGAGTCCCTTGGACCCCCCTACAACACCCTCGCTACCATATAGAGGTGCAAGCTTCATCTTGTTCTCAAAGATACGCCATGAAAGGTCTCAAAGATGACATTGGCAACGTCATGGAATGTAGCTATGCAGCGGGTGGTGCCGGACATCCAAGTCATGGTCCTGTCTTGATCAGAGCCAAATACTACAGTGGCATAGAACTACTGCACAATCTACACATTGTAGTCTTCATGAAGCTCCATCAAATTAAACAATCCCAGTTTCTCACAGATCCACAGAGCATCAATGAAGTAGGGGTTGAGCCGCATCTGCTCAACACTCATGAACTTCTGAGGGCATATAGGTGATTTTGTGAGCACACCATACACATCCTTCATGAACACAGCCTGCTCCTTCCTCCAGAAACGAGGGTCATCGCTGGTACGAGGCAGCCCATAAAAACTAGTCTTTCTCAGCTCACGTAACTCCTCTTTTGACATTTTGGCCAAGGACTGAAGATTGTCATATTTGGCCTTCTTGGCAAGGTCCTCTCGTTCAATCCTTTCATGTTCCCTCCTCAAATAGGCTGCATCACGTGCCTGCTATCTTCGGTTGGAAGGAGGCACCATAAACTGACCCTGAGCTTCATCATAGCGAGGAGTGCCCCTTTGTGACTTGGCCTTGTTACGACGAGGACGGATAGAACCATCACCTATGAACAACAGTGAGGGAGATAGCATGGAGATGAGTATATATGACCCAGAGATGCAGTACAAGAGCTTTGATGTATTTGTGGTCTTTTTTGATTCACCCAACACCGGAGTCTCCGCACCTCATACCAGAGTCTCCGGCTCAGACCGGAGTCTCCGGTCCTGGGGACCGGAGTCTCCAGCCCTAGGGCCAGAATCTCCGGTCGGGAGGCTCGGGCATGAGATGGGGAGGTGCTGGTGGGGGTGAATCTAGTAGATCGGGCAATGCAGCAAGGCTAAAGTAATAAAGTGCACGCAAACAAGTGATTCCAATGGA
Source organism: Avena sativa (assembly GCA_916181665.1). Taxonomy (NCBI): domain Eukaryota; kingdom Viridiplantae; phylum Streptophyta; class Magnoliopsida; order Poales; family Poaceae; genus Avena; species Avena sativa. The sequence goes on along the minus strand of OV702284.1, from coordinate 174,092,345 downwards.
AAAATCAACACCAATCCTCAAAAACACATCTAGAGATGAACCCTAGGAGAAAAAGAGGAGGAGAGGTACCAGATCTGTCCATGGGATCGATTCCTCCGGTGGGAATGACCCAATGGAGAAGAGGAGAAGGTTGGCCGGCGGCACGGCAGATCCCAGGGGCTTGTTGACCTTCGGGGAGGAGTTTTGGAAGAGGAGGCGACGGGTTAGGAGGAGGGAGGCGGGGTTGAGAATGAAGAACTGTTGTTTCAGTTCACCCCGTCCCCTTCCTATAAGTGGCAGAAACCGTTTGGACCAGAGCCTCCGGTCCACACCAGAGACTCCGGCCTACACCGGAGTCTCCGGTGTAGGCCTACACCGGAGACTCCGGTGCGTGTGCACCGGAGACTCCGGTGTAGGCCTACACCGGAGACTCCGGTGCGTGTGCACCAGAGACTCCGGTCCTCCTCGACCAACAACTCCAGGATAGGTGTTTGAGGACATATATGAGAGATAGATAGGTTTAAGACAGGGAATAGGCTTGGGTTGAGACATCAAACTGTGAAGAACCAATAAGAGCCATAGAAATTCACAAAAATATTCGGGAAAGCTCCAAAAGACTAAAATCAAGCAAATGACAAACACGAGTAAGCACCAACCTCTCTAATGTGAGAGGGCGGTGGCCTAGGCCACCATATTTGAGTATACTCGGCTTGGCACCACGAAGATATATCTTGGGTCCATTACCGAAACTCATCATTTAAGCTCACATATCACAAAATGATATTAAGAGGAATGATTTTGATTGCTTTGGGCATAATGGGGGGAGGGATAGTCCAATCAATTAGGACCGCACTCCCCCTATATCCATGCCTACACCTAAACCAAATACGGGTCAAGTCATAGGTGAGAATGCAAGATAATCAAGTCAAGCTCCTTGAATCTATGATATTTAGTTCATTCCGCAGATAGCAAAACCTTGCTTCATCAAGTGGCTTCGTGAAGATGTCGGCAAGTTGGTCTTTGGTTGACACATATGATAGATCAATATGACCTCGATCAACATGATCTCTAATGAAGTGATGGAGAATCTCAATATGCTTTGTCCTTGTGTGATCCACCGGGTTGTAGGCAATCTTGATAGCACTTTCATTGTCACACAGAAGAGGCAATTTGTCACAATGGACACCGTATTCCTTTAAAGTTTCCTCATCCATAGCAATTGGGTGCAAGCACTAGCAGCTGCCACATACTCGGCTTCGGCGGTGGAGAGAGATATGCAATTTTGCTTCTTAGAAGACCAACATACCAAGGACCTACCAAGGAATTGGCAAGCCCTGGATGTTGATTTTCTATCATACTTATCACTAGCCCAATCCGAATCCGTGTATCCACAAAGATCAAATATTGACCCTCGAGGATACCAAAGACCATAAACTGGGGTATGAACTAAATATCGAAAGATTCTCTTGACCGCCATTAAATGGCTTTCTTTAGGAGCCGCTTGATATCTTGCACACACACTTACACTCAACACAATATCGGGTATAGATGCACAAAGGTAAAGCAAAGAACTAATCATGGACGGGTATACCTTTTTATCCACATCTTTACCACCTACGCCACGAAAGACCTCCCTTATTCTCCGATGAACCTCAACCCAAGGGGATCGATTCACCTTCCACTATATCGGCAACCTTCAAGGTGGAAGCTGGCACCTTTACAACAAGTTCGGGGCACACATCCACAACTTAATTGGAGGCTCCCAAATACAAGCAATCTATCAAAACAATCAAAGACAAGCTTGTAAGAACCAAATCAAAGTTAGGGTTTCCAAATAAACACTAGAGCTTGGGGGCCCTCAAGTGAATGAGGGGGAAATGAAGATCTCTCATGGTGAGGCTGTAGATCAAGGCCTCCTCCTTCGATTCTCCAAAGATCAATGACTTTGGATGGTTGGATGAAGAGATCTTGTAGATTTGGTGGCTCTAATGGAGTTTGTGTTCTTGAGCAGCTCGAGCAACTGGAGGAAGGGGATAGGGGTCCGTATTTATAAGCATCCCCTCCACGAACCGTTTTCTGACCGTTGGAGAAGAACCAGACCGGAGACTCCGGTCTGTACACCGGAGACTCCGGTGTACACCGGAGAATCCGGTCCATCTCCGGTCCAGCCTCCAGACCAGTATGCAGTATGACCCAGGCCTTCTGAGAACCAAGGGGGCCGAAGACTCCAGTCTTCCAGCACCGGAGACTCCGGTCTGAGCCCACACCGAAAGCCTCCAGACCATGCTCCGCACCCCCATACAGAATGTCCCACCCATGTTCCTGAAGCCCCCACCGGGGACTCATCCGGAAACTCCGATCCACAACGGAGACTCCGGTCCAGGCAGACTTGAGACTCTGGTCTGGGATTTCCAGAACTATGTCAATCTTGCAGGAATGTTTCCAAAGTGAGGGTACTTTTCAGTTACCATAATAGCAACCTGTGGACAGTGACAAACTGTATAATGATCTACTTGTTGTTAACGAACACCAAAAGTGATTATGACAATAAATGTCCTTTCAGCTAGGTTACATCACTTAAAAGTTGTTCCTAAAGTATTGGTTTGCGAAAACTAAAAACAACTTAATCAAGGAACCTCCTGGGTGTGATGGGATTGACATTTTTTGGTGGTATCATTGGGGAAAGGCACCCATGCATCAAGAGAAAATGATTGGATTATTTATTTGGTAGCTTTCGTGTACAACCATGTGCCAATAATGAAATGGGTGGTTGGTTGGACTTAGTAGGTTGTGGTAACGCGAACCCACGTAGCCAGAGATGTAGAATTTTGGTAGGTTGGTATGGTGCGTGTCGGGTTTGGGGATGAAATAACATGTTGGGCCCCCATGTGTGGTTTTGGTAATTAATGACAATCTTTATGGACTAATGTGTGTATTAAGTTATACTTGTAGGATTTGTCCATTGGCATCGCTTGGAGCATGTGTTGGCTTCAAGGTCGATGAAATTCAAAGAAGATATGTTGGGCAAGCTCAATATGCGAGGTTGATGATGAGGAATTAAGAAAGGCATTCCATATTGAGAAGGGCAAGATCGTCTACATCGAGCTCAAGTGGAATGCTCAAGGTAAAGGTATAATCTTGATAGGTTTTCCTTTTGCCGGTCTCACGTTGTGTGTGTGAGACCGGGTTTAGGATAGATAACCGTACTATCAAGAGGGGCTCTCGTATGAGTAATTTGGTCACATCGTTCGGAGAGAGCTCAAACCTTTGCATACTTGCATCATCGTATTTGGTTGTTATTTGGTCTTATCCATGTGAGGATATAGAGCTTGTGGTAATCTCCATAACAAGCTCTTGTTCATCAAAATCGGATCTCCCATATGTATCTTGTTGCGATTTTGATTTATGCGGCTTTTCGGTTTCTCACCAAGTGAGGTATATCACATTATTCTACTTGATACTTTTATTGGGAAGCCCTTGTCGTCCTCTATCCAACGCAATTTGAATCGGGTCAATCGGAGCTTCCAATCAAAAGTTATTGTCGTTTGAATATTTGCCTGTCAGTCTGTTTTCTGGGCCGAGCGGTAGTACCGCCCGGACGGGCCGGTACTACCGCCTGGGCCTAAAAACGGCCCGTTTTCTTTCTGTCTCGCTAGGTATCTTTTTGCGGTAGTACCGGTCGGCCCGGTAGTACCACCCGCGTGGGCCGGTACTACTGGCCGGCCCAGGAAAAATGCCCATCTAGATCCGCTGCTGCCGCTCGTTGCTTCACAAGCCCAGCGCCCAGCCTAGCTGGCCCTGCTGCCGCCGCCGCCGCCTCTTGCATCACGCGCACGCTCCGACCGCTCCCGCGCTGGCCCCCGCTCGTGTTGACCTGCAGCTCGCTGCCCGCGCCAGCCTGCCATGCTGGCACCGCGCATTGCTGCTGCCTCGCGTCCCGCGCACTGACCAGATCCCGCATGCTGCGCGCATGCCGCTCGCTACCCGCGCGTACGGCGCCCGCGCATGTGCTGATGTGCCCGCTCATACCTGGCCCGCTTGCTTCTGCCAAGCTCGCTGGCTGCGCTGGCTTGCCTTGCCGCTGGCCCACATCGCTGTGTAGCGTGTGCATGTCTCTGTTGCTTCTCTCGCTGCTGGCTGCCGGCGGTAGTACCTGTAACACCCTCAGAATCGGCCCTATGCAAGTTTTAGCGAAACCCGCCAAACCCGCATAGAAACGATTCGAAGGTGCCCACCAGGCACTTTCGTGCGGGTGGAAAACGAAGTAATAACATTACACAACAGTCCTCGATGGGACCCACAGAACAGATATATATATACAACAGCGACTCAATGAGTCAAGAATACAGATGTAATATACAAAGATCCAAATCACCTTGAAAATGAAAGAGCGACCGACTACGGACAAAATGCAAATGGGGCTAAGAGCCCTGAAGAATAACCAATGGCGTCCATAACCCTGCCCAGGCCAAGCCGGAAGGGTAACCCTGCTAACGACGTCGATCTCAAAACCTGCTTAAACAAAAGGGGCGCCGACAAAGGGCAAAGGAAAAAAGAGAGAGCGTCAGTACTGAGGCCAGTACACGGCGAGACTAGAATTCGGCGGTCCTCGCCTACATAGGTATGGTGGACTGAGCGGCAGCGGCAGCATGCACTAAACAACCTATAGAGACTCGATACAGCTGGCGGTTATCAGAGAGGGATAAGAATGACCTATCCGGTTCCAACCTGAAGCGAACACCAAACAAACCCATCCTGGTGTTTTCCCCCTCGAAACCAAACGAGAAAGTCAACCGAGGAACTCACACAGTTGGCAGTTTTATTTATTCAGTTATCGTTGCAGCAATTACTAGTCAGGTGTAGATATTCATCCTGATAAAATAAGCAGTGGGCCGTTTAGTTATTCATTCCGTTGTAGTTGCGACACTTACTAGTCAGATACAATTAGCATGAGATATCCCAAAACCTAGCAGTTGTTGGTACTTTTATTTAGCCATCCCGTTGTGGTGAAGCTGATTACTAGTCATATCGGATACAAGTCAATTTATAACAGTAAACTTTAGTTATAGTTGTCTATGATCAAGCACTATGCTCCAAGTCGTCCATAACCGTGGACACGGCTTCTCGAAAAGATTAAACCCTGCAGGGGTGCACCAAAGTATCCACACGCACTTCGACCCTTTTTGCCAGATCAGTTAACATACACCCATCGGTATGTCGGCGGGGCCTAAGTCATGACGTTTCCCAGACCCAAAGCAAGCACGGGGGGCCACCCCACTAAGTACACCCTCAACGAAGTCGGCCGGTCTCCGAGACGGACTCAGGGTTTGCGACAGTGGCTGTAAACGACAGCAAATCCCCAAACGGGGACTGTCGATACCGCGAAAACACTCCTCTTCCAAAACAGTACAGCGTGCTCCTCACACAATCGTAAATAAAGCAGTAAAGCATGGCATAAGTACAGGATAGTAATAAAGCCCCAAACTACTTGTGGCCCCCAGTACAATACTTTGAAATCAGGTACTAAATCGATGGGGGGCCCATATCTCCCCACATGTGGTTAGCGCGCTCGATCTCGGAACAGGTGTCAAGAACTCGGGGTCCTACGGGACACAAGTGGGCGGTCGGAAACCAAATATTATCTATCACCCACCGGTGCCTCTGCTTACCTACTTCAATTTTAGTTATTAAACAATAATTAAAGTGAAAGATAATTAAAGCCATGATCATCTCCAACATTGAACATGCGGCAAGACTCCAACAACTGTGGCACTTGACGACACGCAACAGCACTTGAGCAAGCGACTACGACGCGCAAGTCCAACTATCTACCAAACAACAGGTAATAGGATGTGTCCAAGGCAATATAAGGCTGCAAGGGATATCACGGGTACGAAAACTAGAGCATCGCAACACAGATAGCAATAGATCAACAGGAGGGAATAAATACTATAAAAGTAAGATAGGTAGAAAGGGGGAGATGCTCGCCTGAAAAACATTGCCGAAGATTCAACCGAGGATCGGGTCGAAGCTCACATCAACTCAACGGCCTTATCCGCGAAGAAGCAAAACACTAGAAGAAACACCGGATGAAATATTTAATACTACGGCAAAAGATCGGCATGCTTATGATATGATGCATGGCATGGCAAGGTGCGATGCAATTAGGTCATATTAAGTGGAACCGGGGTCCCGACAATTAAATAGATGGTTCAAGTTATTTAGATACCCCGCAATTTAAATGTTGTTTTAGCCTGGCAAAATATATCACCGGTTCGCTACACAAATTTAATTGAGGCCAATATAAGGCTAGATTTGCCCGCATATATGCCCCATATTTAATTATGCAGTGAATCGGCATAAGGCCCCCAAACCACAGGACAAGATATGCATGCAAGATGAATGATTAATATGCGACAAGTTGTATTATATTATAAAATAGGGTTTCGGGAAGGGGTTCACACATTAGGGTTCGGCGAGCTTGGGGTTTCGGGGTTCGGGGTCCGGTCTCAGGGTTCAGGGTCCGACGGGATCGGGTGCGGATCCGCGCTACTGGGTCCGAGATGAAGAGCTTGGCGTTCGGCGTCCTCGGGCATCGGATCTGGGGGGAAGTACTTGTCGCATCTACCGTCTTCGGATTTGCTTCAATCGGATCCATGACGGAGTACTTGGCGTCCGGCGGTAGATCTTGTCGATTCCACTCCAACGGCCTTGTTGTTCTGTGGCAAAGATCATGGGGTCACCGGGGTCCGAGAAGAAGATCTTGGGGGTGGACATCGCCGTCTTCGGGTTCTTTAGGTTTTCCATGTGGCGGCCTTGAAGTGGCCTTCGGATTCCACGTGGACGTTTTTGGCGTTCCCTTGCAGAGTACTTGTCGTCCGTGAAGGAGAACTTGCTGGTCCAAGACGAGGATCGACCTTCGGGTATGGGGTCTCGGCCTCGGTAGATCTTGTAAGACGCAGAGCCCCCTGGATGAAGAGGATCTGACCGACACATACAAGCCCAACATGGCACCAAAATAGTAGCACATGGACTTGCACGCCGCAAGGAACAGCTGGAACCACGCGTGCACACCTAGGTAGCACCGACTGAAGCCGTGCTTCACAAAAACTGGCCATTAGAGGGCACGAGGGCGCCAGGGGGCGAGGCTCGCCGGCGATCGGACTGGCCCGTGGACGGCGGATCTTGCGACGGCCGGAGGGTGGGGCAGTACTGCCAGGTCGAGGTGGCCCTGAGGCGAGGACCGGCGGCGCGATGGTTGGGCGGAGCCGACGGGGACGGCGTGGCTCGCGGCCGGCGACGAGGAGGGGAGCTTCGGGAGGAGGCGGCCGGCAGAGCGGCTCGACGGAGGGCCTTGCGGGGCCGGCGAGGTCGGGCCGGGAGGGGGGCGAGGGGAGGCGCAGAGGCGGGTTGACCGGCGGCGGGCTCGGGGAGGGGACGGGGCTGAGCGGAGGTGGCCGGAGCACGCGGGCCCGCTGGCGAGCTCGGCGCGGCGGCGGTTGCGGGGGATGCGGTGGCCTGCGCGGGGTGGGGCTCGGACTCGAGCGGGGCGGTGGCGGTCTCGCGGGGTCGGGGGAAGCGGGGGTCGGCAGAGGCGGTCGCGGTCGCCTGGCGGCGTGGTTGGAGGCGGGGGTCGGCGCCGGGGTCAGAGCGAGGCGGAGGAGGCGAGGCGGGGCGGCGGTGGAAGGTGGGGTCCGGCGGTGGCGAGCGCATGCCGAGCGGAGGAGGGCGGCCTCGGCGCCTGGGGAATCCTGCGCACGGGGAGAGAGAGGGGGTTGGGAGAGAAGGAGGTGGGACCAGGGGTGGGGTTCGGTGCGGGGCCGGGTCGGGCAGGTGGGAGGCTGGGTCGGTGGGGTGGGCGCTGGGCAGAGGGAGAGAGAGGGACTGTGTGGGGTGGGTGTGTGCTGTGTGGTGTGTGTGTGGTGGGGAGAGGGGCTGGCCAGGTGGCGGGCTGCGATTGGGTAGAGGAAGGGAAGAGGGTGAGGTGGCTACATGCTATTGGGTGGGGTGAGGTGGAGGGGTTGTGGGTAGATTAGGTTGGGTAGCTTTAGGATTATGGGTGGACCGTTTTAATTCCTGGGGGTGGTCGTTCAGATCGAATCGGCCCGTTCGACTGCCCCCACTAAATTAATTTAACATTTTATTTGTTTTAAACGGACCGTTTGCATACCGATAGCAGACAAAACAAAATAATCCGGAGGCCCAGGTTTTGGTGTTTGAATAAAGATGGGGCGTTTTAGAAACACAAAATAGGTTTTTCTGCAAATAGTTTTATGCAAGCAAATGCAAGAGGATGACGATGCTCAAATGCAATGCGGCATGATGACATGAGCATGCGGTCATGACGATGCAATGCACAAAAACAACGCGATTTTCTAGTAGTGGTTTTGCGGGATGCCACATTACCTGTCAAAACCGGTACTACCGGTCCGTTCAGAAAAATTGCCCCAACGGCCAGATTTTTGGGGCCCCTAGTTAAGGCTTTGCCCGTTTTGAGTTTAGTGCGTTCCTCTCTCATCTATTAGGCTAAACTTTGTCCACACTTGCTCTAGATCTTGAAGCTTGCCTAATCTTTTCCCTCCGATGATTCTTGCCCATATTTGAGTGGAAGAGAGAGGATATCTAGCCCCACGTTTTGACCTAACCGATTCATCTCTTTGTGAGTGCATCTTTGGGGATCAAGATTTTGGGGGATTTTGTGTCTCTCTTTGATTTCTCCTCTCTTGTTTCCCCAATAGCTTTGGTAGCTTTGTTGGAACTTGAGAGTGAGGGATTTGAGCATCTTTGTGGTGTTCTTGCCATTTGCATTGTCATTTGCATTTGGTGCATCAGTTTGAGTTCTCCTCGGAGGATTTGGTTTGAATTGCTCATTGGAGCTTGTCCCTCTTGGGTTCTTGGAACCCTATACGATTTTGTGGCCTTGGTGGCATTGTGGACTTGGTGGCATTTGTTGAGGCCTTTTGTGGCGTTTGTTGGGAGCCTCCAATTAAGTTGTGGAGTTGTGCCCCAACCTTGTGAGAGGTTCCGGTTGCCACCGACAAGTGCACCGATAGTGGAAGCGTGAATCGATCCCATTGGGGTGAGATTCACCGGAGAATAATGGAGGCCTTTTATGGCGTTGGTGGTTTGATACCACCCCCTCTCCAAACGAGACGTACTCCATGTTGGGAGGAACTCGGTAAAATATCGGTGTCCCCGCGTGCCTCGGTTATCTCTATACCCGAGCTCTTTACTTATGCACTTTACATTGTGATAGCCTTCGTGCTTGAAGTAATATATATCTTGCTATCACTTTGTTGCTTGTATTTCTTAGCATAAGTTGTTGGTGCACATAGGTGAACCTTAGTTGTTCTAGGTTGTGCTTAACAAAGTAAACACTAGTTTTATTCCGCCTTTGTTGAGCCACTCTAGGAAAAGTTTTAATCGCCTATTCACCCCCCCTCTAGGCGACATCTGTATCCTTTCAGGGGAGCTACTTCCCGAACGGGCCCTTCTTGGACTTCTCCCTATCATCACCCAATATGAGAGTGGTGGTATGAGCTGGGCTGACCAAGTCACATGGGTAAAGTGTACTAACCCCTACAGGGTGTATAATCTAATCGATTAGCTGTGTCCCCAATTATGGACATCTGAGTTGCTTGATATTGAGTTTATGACATGTTTCTCGCTCATTCTAATTTCCTAATTGCTTTAATGTTGATGTGTTAACTTATTTGGGATCTTTTCAAAGAAAATCAAAAATTTATTATGGAATTAGGACAAAGGTATTCGAAAATGCAAGCTAGCCATAGCTCCACTTGCCAAATAAGCATGTAGATTCTAGGATTATTGTCTCCTTTAATAGCTGTACTTGCCATACATTCCAAGTATTGACCCTTCGGGGCTGCTACGTTTCATGTTGCAGGTTGTTATTCCGATTATGAGTGATCGACTAGGTTGCGATACTCCACTCAACATTTGTTCGCTTATGGGAAATTGAAGATGGAGTCTACTATATATTTATGCTTCCATTTGCTATTGAACTATTTGAGCTAGCCTGCGTGCTAAGCAATGTTGTAATAATTGAAAATTCTGGATCAATTCATTATTTATGATGCACTGTTAAATTCTTTGGTATTCATCTGTACTGTGTGTGCCAGTGAACCGATCCAGGGATTGGCACTATACACATGAACTCAGCCTTATCAGGCGAGGGTGTTACACGTGGGCTGGCTATGGCATCGCCGTTTAGCCCATGTCTTCACAAAGGTGGCCACATTATTGTACTAAAATACAATGTTTCCTTTGCCAAAGATTGTGTTTGCAGGGCTTGTGTTGAAGGCAAGATGCATGACTCTCCCCACAAGAGGAAAACTATTGTTTCTTCAAAAAGGATATTGGAATTACTTCATGTGGACTTATTTGGTGGGAAGAAATATTGCTTGGTGATAGTCGATGATTACTCAAGATACACATGGGTCTATTTCTTCAAGCTAAAGAGTGAGACTCAACAAACTGTCATTGACTTCGCCAATGAGGTTCAGCGTCAACACAATGTTCCCATTTTGGCAATAAGAAGTGACAACGGTCCGAGTTCAAGAACTACACATTAAATGAATTTCTAAGTGAAGAGGGGATAAGACATCAATATTCCGCTGCGTACACCCCTCAACAAAATGTGTAGCCGAGAGGAAGAATTGCACTTTGATGGATATGTCTAGATCAATGTTGGCTGAATTCAAGTCTCCATACAACTTTTGGGCTGAAGACATATCTACCGCTTGTCATTCATCAAATCAGCTCTACCTCCGCAAGATCTTGGACAAAACACCGTATGAAATACTTACCGGTAACAAGCCCAACATTTCATACTTCAGGGTATTCGGTTGTAAGTGTTTCTTTCTCATCAAAGGAGTTCGCTTGTCTAAATTTGAGTCTAAGGCTTTAGAAGGTATCTTTGTTGGTTACGGTGCCGAATCCCACACTTATAGAGTCTACAACAAGCTCTCCGGAATTGTTGTAGAATCTTTTAGTGTGGAATTCGATGAAAATGATGGCTCCTATGTGGGGCAAGTTGATGTTTGTGATGCAGATGTTGAAATACCCCAAGATGCCATAAGATGAATAGGCGTGGGATTCTTCCGCCCCATTGAGGAACCCCTGCTGGCGGATCGGGAAGGACAATGCTCCACTCAAGTGGAGCCCTCATCTACACAAGATCAACAAGCCCCTACTTCTGGAGAAACCCCTACATCAACACCAACACCTCCTGAAGATCACCTGTCTCCTGAGCAAATTGGTAGTCCTAGGCCGGACTATCCGCCCCCTCCAAGGGGACATCTTGAAGAGCAAACAAGTCTAGAAAATCCCAGGCCGGATTGTCTGGCCCCGAGGGGCGGATTATCCGACCCTGGAACTCCAAGTTGTGCCAGGGACGTTCAAGAAGGAGAATATGTCGTCGTATCTCCCAGGCCGAATAATCCGGCCCACCCAGGGGCGGATTGTCTGGCCCTGAAGAACCAGTTCGGCAACAGTCTCCTTTTATCATCTCAGTTCAAGATCAAGGGCAAGGTAGTGGCCAAGACAAGGATCCAAATGCTGAATCAACTCCATCAAGAAACAATAAGGAAATTGAGGTTCGTCGCAAAGCTCGCACTGATCGGAATCTTGAGTTAAGGGGCCGCACTCTTGACAAGGTTGTAGGTGATCTAAGAAGAAGAGTGTCTACTAGAAGAGAACTTACTAGCTTCTATGATCATCAAGCACACATTTCAATGGTTGAACCAAAGAAGGTCTTTGATGCTCTTGAAGATCTCGATTGGGTGGTTGCAATGCACGGAGAACTAAATAACTTCGAGTGTAACAAGGTTTGGAAGCTCGTGGAGAAACCCAAAGAATGTCGCAATGTTATCGGCACCAAGTGGATTTTCAAGAACAAACAAGATGAAAATGGCATTGTTGTAAGGAATAAAGCAAGGCTTGTGGCTCAAGGATTCTCTAAAGTGGAAGGCATTGATTTCGGCGCAATGCTCCTGTGGCTCGCCTTGAGTCCATCTGTATCCTTCTTGCATATGCCACTCATCATAATTTTAAATTACAGCAAATGGATGTTAATAGTGCTTTTCTTAATGTTCCACTACATGAGTTGGTATACGTCAAGCAACCCCCAGGATTTGAGGATCCTAAATTTCTGAACCATGTCTACAAACTTGATAAGGCGCTCTATGGCCTTAAACAAGCCCCACGTGCGTGGTATGAGCATCTGAAAGAGCTTTTGTTAGACAGTGGATTTGAAGTTGGGAAAATCGATCCCACTCTTTTTACTAAGAAGGTTAATGGGGAGCTTTTTGTATGCCAACTATATGTAGACAACATTATTTTTGGCTCTACTAACCAAGCTTTTAATGATGAATTTTCAAAGCTTATGACTGACAGGTTTGAGATGTCTATGATGGGAGAATTAAGGTTCTTTCACGGATTCGAGATCAAACAACTTAGAAAGGGAACCTTCATTAATCAAGCTAAATACATCCAAGACATGCTCAAGAGGTTCAAGATGACAGATCTCAATGGCGTTGCTACTCCAATGCAAAATAAGTGTCATTGTTGGGGATATGCTTTCCGGATATACCCACAGGACTCGCTGACCAGGGTGGCCCACCGATAGGTTAGATATTTGCTTCACGGGCGGCCCAGTCAGAGAAAGAGGAGGAGCCAGTTCCGTCTACGATAAGGCCCAGAAGAGAGCCTGTAGTATTACTTGTAGTCCAACTATACATAGTTACCGACTCTGTAACGTAGCCGAATAGGTCGCTCCCTGTAACCCTTAGGCCCCCGTGCTATATAAACCGGCCCTATGGGAGCCTTTACGACAACCAATCAATCGTAATACCACAATCAACTCGCACAAGCGAACCTCTCTTGTAATCCGCTGTAACATCCGGCTTACGCTGATATATTACTGGGTTGCTAGCAGGAGTAGGATCCGATCACCGCAGTCAGATCTGAACCTAGGTAAACTTGTGCTCACCGCTCCTGGAACATCCGACATCTCACACCCCATCCTTCCAACGCCACTAGGACCCCCTATGGCGTACTTGTCGACAATCCGACGACAGTTGGCACCCACCGTGGGGCAGGTGACCTTTGGAGCATCGTTCCAGGCAGAATCTACGCATGTAGGAATCGGCGAAACAATCGCCATGGGTCGCGTGGTCTATGCCAGTGATGTACCTCTCATCCTTCTTGATGAGACTTGGATTCCGCCTTCAAAACCCGTGACAACCTACACGATCATGTCAATCGGCGAGATCGATATCTATCTCGGTTTTGCTGAACCCGCCCAAACCACCCTTGAGGTGATGACCATGGCGGAAGAAAAATCCGGATCTACTTTGTCCGCAGAGGCGGAAGAGTTCAGGGTTCCGGAGAAAATCAAACCCACCCAACCCACTCCTGTAGTGGAAGAAGAGGTGGAAGAAGAATCTAGATCCGATCTCTCTAGCGAGATCGAATACACAAACAAGGAATACATCCGCTATGGATCCATCTTTGCTGACGCCGAAGCGGAAACCAAGTTATACAAGTACCTCAAGAACATCAATAAGAAGAAGCATTGTTTCGTATACCACATAAGCACTGGATCCGACTTTGTCGAGGCTGGAGCTGGTAGCGACTCGGTCCTAGACGCAATCGAAGAAAACACCGACTTACCTGGCTCCCCAGCGGAGTCAATCACGTCGCAGGAACTTCGAGACTTCGACAAAGATATGGAGGAGTACGAACAAGAGCACATCTCCAAGAAAACGCAAGGTGAGCCAGAAAATCCTCCTAGTCCATATGATAGTATGGATGAAAGCTACACATCGCAGGATGACATGGACACCGGAGATTCCTCTGAGGTCCACAACCAACCATGACGGAAAGTACCGACAAAAGTTTATCCCCCGGTACCGGACCAAAAGCCGTCTTTGCCACTGGTATGCACGTTAAGGCTACTGGGCGGTCAAAGAAGAAGAAGAAGAAGAAGAACAAGAATCCGACACTGGTAGAGCCGGACGTCGAGGAAACCAACGAAGAAAAAGTTGATAAAGAGATCGAGATGGAGAATCAGGACAGAGATCCAATTAATACCACCCCGATCGATCCTCCTGTGGATGGACACGTTGTCACCAAGGGTGCACGTGAAATTTACGGAGATGCTCTCACAATTCCAATCCCAACGGCTTAGGATCTTACGCCGGAGGCGCTGGAGAAAAGGGCTGAGGACCTGGAAAAGCACCGTTTGTTTCTACTTGAAGAGGCCGCACGCCTCGTCGAGATGAGACAACAGTTAGACAGTGATCCTGCCAGATATCAGTCAGATTTCAAGCGACATCCAAACAAAACAAGGGAAGGTCTGTTTCTTGCTAACAAGAATCCGGATATCCAAAAAGATCTATTCGACGGAAAATATGGAGAGAAGATCCGAATCTACAGCACGCCAGTAGAAAACGCTACTGCAGCTCGAGCCATCCTCGCCAACAATCCGTCTCCACAGCAGGTCCAGCAGTGCGTCACGTTGCTGGACAAAGGATTAAAGAAGCAAAAGACGGCCGCGTCATTTAGTGGCAAGCTAGCCTCAAAATCCGAGTTTTGTCACACTGGCGCTGACCAAAGCGCTGATGTAAGGCTTCACATGGATACGACTCAGCGTTATCGTCCTCGTGGAGAAGAAGAGAATTCAAGAACCAGCTCAAACGTCCACTCTCGTAGGTCGGCACGTGACTGGGCAAGAGTTATTCTGGCTGTGTCCGAAGATGCCATCAGGGAAATGGTTCCTCATCAAGACCATCATCGGCAAAACAACCGCTATAGAGAAGACCTAGAAACACGTCGCCAGCAAGAAGAGCAAGATCGGCTAAGGATGCCACCACCAAGCCGTCAGGCTGGCAATGCCGGACGAAGAGATGATCCGGATCGTCCTGAATCAAGTAGGGACGATGCCCGAAGAAACAGGCATCAGAGTCAGCATAATGAGGCTCCACCGCCGCCACCAAGAAACCCAGCCAGAAATAATCCACCAGGGACACCATCGCCTCCTAGTAGCGACCATGAAGGATCACGTTGTAGCCATGGGAGCCACAGGGACGAAGGTGGCAATGGTGAGAGGAGAAGCAGAAATCCGACTCCACCGCACAGAAGCCGTGAGCCTCCAAGGAACAGATCTCTCTCGCCAAACGACGCTCGCCATCGCATCGAATCGAACAAAGAAGCATGGCGGTACGAGGAAGAATATGTGTACGTGGGACCCAAGTGCTTTGGTCCACGTATATGTCATACCAAATTTCCGGTTGACTTTGACATTGACAAACATATTCAGCCCTATGACGGTGCAGCTCGGCCAGATACTTGGCTCCAGGATTTTTTCCAGGCTTGCTGCATCGCCAAAGGAGGAAACAGCTTGGTTGTAGTCCGATATCTCCCACTGATGCTGAGGAAGACAGCTTGATCATGGCTCAATGAACTGCCAGAGAATTCAATTCATAACTGGTATGATATGCAAAGTGCATTCTTTTCAAACTTCAAGGGAACATATAGGAGGCCCTGCACAGTCGAAAACTTGTAGCGTGGCACCGAAAGACCCAAAGAAACCTGCCGGGATTACCTCGGACACTGGATCGATACGAAGAACTCCTGCGAAGGAGTAAACGAGCAAACTACGATAGAAGCTTTTATTGCAGGACTTCCAGTCGTACTTTTACGTCACGGGCTGAAGCGTGACCACGTCACAGATTTGGGAGAAATGATAGAGACGGCAAGATAATATGCTGACACCGATGATGATTCAGAAGGGCTGTTAAATATTCTGGCCAATCCTAATGCGGCCAAACAGCCAGAACAAACTCAGAAGTGCAAGAACACCTCGGACGAAAAGCCGGCTCTGGACAACGCAGCTGTGAACGCAACGTTTGGATCCGGAGGACGAGGAGGGCGCGGAGGCGGCCGGGGTAGAGGACGAGAAACTTCCTGAATCTAGGGCAGAGGAGACCAGCAACCCGGAAGAACCTATACCTCGGCTGACATTGCCAATAATCCCTGTGTCCACCACTTGGATAGTAACGGAGGATCTACCCACACAAATTTCGAGTGTCATTTCAATGGCGGCATCAAGAAAGACGAATCCGCTAGCTACAGAGCCAAGCGACGAAAAGGGAAGAAAAATTCTGAGAAAGGAAAGGAGCCCAAGAAAGATTCCAACATGGAAGAAGCGGAAGCCTCTACAGATCCCAAGCCGGATAGAAAGAAAACTTCTCCGACAAAGAAAGACGCATACGTCTGCTTCCTTGGATACCAACCAGCTAAGGACAAAAAGGCGGTTCTTCGCGAGCTCAATGCCACGGTTCCGGCTATCCCACAATTCCTGGACTGGTTAGAGGTGACCATCACCTTTGATCGTTCAGATCACCTGAGAAAAACACATCATCGGGGAAAGTAACCTCTAGTTGTCAATCCTCTTATTGATGGCTATGAGTTCTCAAAAACACTCATGGACGGTGGGAGAAGCATCAACATCCTCTACATTGAGACACTCCACCGCATGAAGCTACACGAGAGCCAGCTGAGTTACAGTAGTGTAACTTTCCATGGCATTGTAACAGGGAGACAGGCGGATTCTCTGGGTGAGATTACTCTAGACGTGACATTCGGAACCCGAGACAATTACCAGACCGAGCCACTCTCTTTTGAGGTGGTACCATTCAAAAGTGCTTACCATGCCATCTTTGGACGTCCGACTTACTGGGCGTTCATGGACCATCCCTTTTACATCTACAATATGATTAAACTTCCAGGGCCAAAGGGCGTAATCACCGTACGAGGAAATCCAAGGAAGGCGTGAGATTGCGACGAAGGATCTGCTGCCTTCACCGAAGCCGTGCTGCACGCCTATGAGTACCAGAAGATCAAGAAGACCATCAATCCATCGAGATGCCCGCTATGAAGAACGAGGTGCTGAAGCCAAGTTTACAATTCAAGGCGTCAGAAGAGACGAAGAAGACGTCACTGAATGAAGATGATCCCTCCAAGACGACGAACATAAGGGTATGATTAGGCCCCGCATAGGAAAGCGCTTGTCGAGTTCCTCAAAGCTAATAGTGATATCTTCACATGGCAGCCATCTGACATGACCGGAGTACCTAGGGAACTTGTCAAGCACTCTCTTAATGTGTACCCAGACGCTAAACCCGTCAAAAAGTCCTTACGACGGTTTGGTGATGAAAAGCGCAAAATAATATCCAAGAAATTAGCCCGCCTAGAGTTAGCGGATTTCATAACAGAGGTCATCCATATAGATTGGGTGGCAAATCCTGTACTTTCCCTAAAAAGGACACCATTGATTTAAGGATGTGTGTTGATTATACCGCTTTGAACAAGGCATGCCCAAAAGATCCGTTCCCTTTGCCAAGAATCGATCAAGTTATCGACTCAACGGCAGGGTCGGAATTACTCTGTTTTCTCGACGCATATTCTAGATATCACCAAATACCGATGAAAAAGTCGGATCAAATTAAGACATCTTTCGTCACTCCTTTTGGAACCTTCTGCTATAAAACTATGCCTTTTGGCTTTAAGAACGCAGGAGCAACATATCAACGTACCATGCAACGTTGTCTCAACGACCAAATCAGACGCAACGTCCATGTATACGTAGACGATATATCCGTTATGTCCAAAAAGAAGGAAACTTTAATTTCCGACTTGGATGAAACGTTTGCTAGTCTACGAAAATTCAATATGATGCTAAATCTGAAGAAGTATTTCTTTGGAATTCCAGCCGGAAAATTGTTAGGGTTCATCGTCTCTGAGCAAGGCATAGAGGTGAACCAGGACAAAATAAAGGCTATCTTAAACATTACCGAGCCGACTCGCCTGAAGGACATACAACGCCTCACTAGATGCATTGTAGCGTTGAGTCGGTTCGTCAGCCGGCTCGGTGAAAGAGCCGCACCTTTGTAAAAACTCTTGAAGAAAATCGACAAATTGTTCTGGACCCCAGAAGCCGAAACTTCTCTACAAAGTTTGAAAGATCTGCTTTCAAACCCACCAGTTCTCGCAGCACCAGAACCTCAGGAACCTATGTTACTCTACATTACACCGACCAACAAGGTCATAAGCGTGGTAATAGTAGTTGAGCGCGAGGAAGAAGGCCACGAGCATAAGGTGCAGCGGCCAACTTATTATCTAAGTGAGGTCCTGACAGAATCAAAGCAGCGGTATCCACATCATCAAAAGCTAGCCTATGGAGTGTTCTTTGCATCCAGAAAGCTATGCCACTATTTTCAAGAGAACAAGATCATAGTAGTGAGCACAGCTCCTCTGCGAGATATAATCAGCAACCGCGACGCCACAGGACGTGTCGCGAAGTGGGGAATAGAGATTGCAACTTTTGACATTGAGTAGAAACCACGTACAGCAATCAAGTCCCAAATTTTCACCGACTCTGTTGTCGATTGGACAGAAATGGCAGGAAACAAAGGCCCTCTAGACTCAGAATTTTGGACCCTTAACTTCAACGGATCAAAAGCACGGGGAGGCTCGGGGGGTGGCGTGGTGCTCAAATCACCCCAAGGGGACAAGCTGGTCTATGCGTTGCAAATACACTTCACGACAACCAATAATATTGCCGAGTATGAAGCACTGCTACATGGAATACGCATGGCCAAAAACATTGGCATATAAAGACTCATGTGTTATGGAGACTCGAATTTAGTCGCTCAGCAAGTATCCGATATCTGCCACGTAAACAAGCACATGGCAGCATACAAAGCTGTTGTGGATGAACTATCCAAATCGTTCGAGGGTTTTGAGGTTCAACACATCCCTCGAGCATAAAATGAGAAAGCAGATGCACTATCAAGAATAGGCTCTACGCAGAAACAAGTACCGAATGGAGCTTTTCTAGAGCATTTAAGGCTCCCCTCCATAGTCGGAGTTGATGAGAGCTATCCGACAAAATCCGACTCACCTTTAATAGCAGTCCTGGCTGTAATTTCTAGCTGGACAAAACCCTATCTGGATTTCCTAATAGACGAAAAACTACCCGAAGACGAAGTCTTGAGCCGACAGATTGTCTGACGAGCAAAAGCCTACACTATAATAAACGACGAGCTCTATAAACGGAGTGTTTCTGGCGTGTTTCAGAGATGTATTTCTTCGGAAGAAGGAGTGGAAATCTTAAGAGAAATCCACGAAGGCGAGTGTGGTCACCATGCTGCAGCCAGATCCTTAGTGGCAAAAAAATTTCGACACGGATTCTTTTGCCTTACAGCTAAGGAGGATGCCGATAAACTGGTCAAAACGTGCAAAGGCTGCCAAAAGTACGCTCATTAGGCACATGTTCCGGTTGAACAGCTACGAACAATCCCTATTACATGGCCGTTCGCGGTCTAGGGGCTTGATATGATAGGGTTGTTTCGCACGGCAAAATGTGGATTTACTCACCTACTAGTGATGGTGGATAAATTTACAAAATGGATTGAGGCTAAACCCGTAACAAGTTGCGATGGAGCCATGGACAGAAGATTCGTCGAGGACGTAATCATCAGATTTGGATATCCGCACAATATAATTACTGACAACATGAGCAACTTTTTTATGGGTAAACTTGCCGAATTCTGCGAAGAACAAGGGATCCGACTTGTTATTGCATCAGTCACACATCCACAAGCCAATAGACAAGTCAAAAGAACTAATGGCCTTATTTTACAAGGAATCCAACCTCGCCTCGAGGCACCGCTTCGCCGGGCCGCGGGGGCTTGGGTGGAAGAATTGTCGTCTGTGATATGGAGCTTACATACAACTCCTAACAGGTCAACCGCTATAATATTTTTTTCTTGGTTTACGGTGCACAAGCAGTTCTTCCAAGTGATCTGATTCATCAGGCTCTACGAGTTAAAGTGTATATCAAAGAAGATTCAGAAGTTTCTCGGCAAGATGATCTCGATATAATCGAAGAAGTACGCGTTGTTGCTAAGTAGAGATCTACATCCTATCAGCAGAAGTTACACAAGTATCATAGTCAAAGAATGCAAAATTGTTCTTTCAGAAAAGGCGATTTGGTTCTCCGACTTATGCAAAAGAGAAAGCACAAACTTTCCCCAATTTGGGAAGGACCTTTTATGGTTAGCAGAGTTCTGCATAATGGATCGTATTATTTAACCGACATGAGACCAGTCAAAGAAATACCTGATACTCGGAAAAGGAAGAGAGCTGGTGGCAGCACAGACCTGGATGAAATAGACCATCCATGGAATATTGCAGAACTACGTCCCTTCTATTCTTAGTTATATTTCCTTGTAATTATATATGTACATGTTCAAAGTGAATTAAAGTATTGGTTTCCTCATATTATTATCTTTGAGACGTTTTTGCCATCTTATTTCCAAAAGAGCATGTAATTTTTTTAAAAATCCTAGAATGCTTGAAAGTACTTTATGCTCATATTTGTTCTGGTTATGATTTTTGAATATCTAAAAATGTTACCTTAGGGTACAAAGTTTAAATTATTGTCTATGCTTTGATTATTTATCTGATTGCTTAGACGCGGGCATTTTCTGAGTAATGAGTTGTAGGTACTGGAAGTCGGATTTCTTTCCGAGTTTAAACTGGTTTAGCAATTGCGCTCCGTTGATCGGTAAAGTTTTTGTGCTAAAGCTTGGCCGACCCATGAAAGGGATGAGGTAGAGTGCCAGATAAACCAATAAGTATAGGCATATATATATATACTAATTTCTTCCCAGGTAGGTTCATCCTCCCCAATTTCCGTCCGCTTTTTTTTCCTCTTTTGCCCCTACTTCTTCTAGCTATTTACCCGCCACTGCCACTTCCAAGTGAAATCCTGTTCAGAAAAAAAATCCCGGAAACAATCCAGAGAAAGGGGACCGAGAAGGGGGGTCTTCTCCATGACGACCTCCCACGCCGCGCTGCTCCGCGCCTCCGTCCCAAGATCGATCGCTCTTCCGCCTCCCCTACTCTCCGGACCGACGCTGCTACATCGACGGCGATGACGCGGATGGACCCCGAGGCAGCGGTGGAGCTCCGGCCTCCCCTACTCCCCGGACCGACGCTTCCGGCCTCCCCTACTCCCCGGACCGCGCTGCCACATCGACGGCGACGACGCGGTTGGACCCCGAGGCGGCAACGGAGGGGCGTCACCCTCTTGCTCCTCAACGTACCCCAGTGAGTCCCTTTCCCCATCCTCTGCAGCGCTGTCGTCCTCTCCCCTCCCCCTTCACCCCATTGGAGAGGCATCTCTGGCCTTGCCCTTTCTTTGCTGGGGAAAAAGGACAGATGGCGCGGCCGTATTCGTTGCCTCCGTCAGCCATAGCCGGCATGGTCGACACTGCCCCAAAGCTCGCGTGGATCCGTACCTTCCTGACCTGGAGCAGGGACATCCTTGCTCCTGCGGCCGCCTCCGCCCTAATGGTGGGCATCACCGTGTTGGCGTTCAACCATGCGTGCTACTGTCCAGTCCAGCCGGAAGAGATTCATCCATGCTGCACATACGGGTCGACGAGCTCTTTCCAGGTGTTGTCCGGGAAGCTCGCGTGCCACACTTGGTGGTCAATCGAGGACTAGGCGAAGGATATGGGCTGCTGATCTGCAATATATGTGGGACGTCCTGCTCAGCATAGTGTGTGTCAATGTAGTCCTGTTATCGCTCGTGCGATGGATAAACTATGGAATGTTAATTTAGCAATAGCACAATTCCTCATTGGTGCATATTTCTCAGCTGTGCATTCTTTTAGCTAACCTTGGCCGGTTCAATCTTGTTCATAATTTCAGATAAGGAATCATGTTTCTAAGATCGATGTTAAGTGCGATTGATTGTTGCTTTACAAAGCATATCATCTATGAGCATTTTTCCTCTAATAATTATCCGTGTTAAAAAGAGGACCTTTACCACAAGATAGTAGCTGACCCACTCAGGTGAGCACCATTATTTTACTTCCCTCGTCCAATAAAGGATTATGTATGCTTCTTTCACTCTTCTTGATCGTTCCCAGACAAGAAAGTAAGATGTTGAAGCTGGATGCAGCAGGGGTGACACAACAGAACCTCATCTCTGTAATATATAGCTTCAGGAACAAGCACAGAAGGATTAAACTTGAGGTTTCCGTGACACACACAGTTTAGAAAATCGTTGAACGATGGAAACCCCAATAGCTGGTTCATTTTCTTCGGTTCAAGTATGCTCTTTTCTGCTACTCTGTATGGACTGACAACTTATGATGCCTGTAGTATTTGAAATATGATGAAATTTGTGCCCTATTTCTAAATCAGGTTGATCATCTAATAACAAGTGTAACTAGGAAAATGATTGATGTGAAGGTTGATCATGTTAATGCGTTGACATCAGATAGGGGTTCCTACAAATTCTTCAAAATTCAAGGTACTTTTCATTCCATTTTCTCCTATGTTTTTTGAAGACAGTCAATGCCCTCTAAACTGACTTAGAGCCGCTGATACAGTTGTGCATATTAAATAGACTTTTAAAAATCCCAGTACTATTGTGCATACACATACTCTTGTAGCTTTCTTGATTCTCAAACTCATTCCATCATGTTGCAAATACTGAAAAAGTACAACAAGGAGGATTACGACATGGATGGGTGGGCAAAGGAGACAGCGGCGACCTGCCAGTCCGCGGACCGCGTTGTGGATGCACTCAAGCTGGCTATTTTTGCATTGGTTGTTCAAAAAAATGTGTCTTCTTGATGAAATTTTTCTCAACCATTGCGACGCACGGGTATGTTTACTATCTATCTATCTATCTATCTATCTATCTATCTATCTATGTATCTATCTATCTATCTATCTATCTATCTATCTACTAATTTTCCTTAAGGTAGGTTAGTCAAATACGTTTCCATCCACCAGAAATACGTTTTCAACCGCTATTATTATGTTATCTAACCGCGATGGTCTTTGTCCGCCGGTTGTTGTTTTTGTATGTCAAAGTCGTTGTTGCTCCAAAGGACAGGTGATGGGCTTGGCCATGCAGGGAAGAGAGGAGGGAGCTTGAGCGACAAGGAGGAGCTAGGCAGCGTAGTGGTGCGCGAATCTCGCTCCTATCTCGATGTGTCTTGCCTGGGCACCAGAATTTTGGTCAATCTCGAATCGAATCGAACCCATAGCAGGCGGGCAGGCACAGAGCAGGAGGATATCGTTCTTGTTTCTTTCTCCAATCCCCGATTGAACTGACACCCCATGCTCCGTTCTTCCTCTCCGCCAGCCGCGAGGTCCGGTCCATGGCGTCTTCCACGTGACGAGGATGCCTCCTCCTATGCTGCTCTGCTCATGAACCAGTGGCTCGTCAGCTATAGGAGATCTGAATCTAAAAAAAAGCTAGACGACTGTGGCCTGATCTCAGCCTTTCACGACGGCGCTAGGCATCGGAGATCATGCCGGTACCTCGAGTCCACGATGCATGTTTGCGTCGATCCATAAATCGTTCACCAACTCCACTCCAACCCAGCCCATGTAATGCTCTCTATTCCGCTTCTACCGGCGGCCACCTCCGGTTCGCTGCTCCCAGATAACCCACGGCTCTGTGTCCAGCTACATGAGAGCCACCAGTTGCTCCAGCGCCAAGGCCAAGCCAGCACCAGCTCGCGGGGGATCCCTCATCAGCATTGCCAACGAGGCATCAGAGGATGGTACGGGTGGCGACGACGGGAGAAAAGTTGTTGTTCCTGGTGGCCGCGGCCGCGGCGACGCCTGGCCTAGCACGGTCCAACATGTAAGGAGTTTACTTCGGTGCAATGGCCATGCCTTCTCGGGGAGGTTCTGCGATGATAATCATCCAAGGAATTGTGTCTCTCTTTTTGGATCAAATTTGCAATCGAATGTGGCCAGCCACATATAGGCGTTACAAATAGGCAATGCCGGAAATTCAGAAGAAGCTATTTTTTGAGGTTCCTTCAGCTGGACAAGTGAGGATCTATTTGGTTGCCTGCTTTGCTTGGGTTGACCAAGTTCTTTCTGAATTAAATGAAAGACTGGATTATCATCTAGACATTTTTGGAGGGCGTAAATTAGTTCAGGTCTTTTGGTCCTGCCTTTGGCATCTGGGCAGCAAATTAGATACAGTATAATATTTACGACTTATTTTGGGATGAAGGAAGTATGTGCAATTGGGACCGTAAAAACAGATATGAGACAAAAGATGAACTACAGTGTAAAGATGAAGCTATCAGACTACCGACAGATCAGGAAATTATTAAATTGTACTTGATTTCATTTCTAGATTTTCAAGTTTTGAACGCTCATTTCAAATCCAGGCATTATTGCAATTGATCTGGTTTGTTCTATATGACACACGATATATACTATTTTATTCACTATCCAGGCACTATTATAATTGACCTAGAAACTTCGATGCAACATAGCAAGTTTTTGAAGGAATCTGATATGATATAGAAGTTTTAATCTGCAAATGACCAAGTAATGTTAAACC
Organism: Avena sativa; assembly: GCA_916181665.1. NCBI lineage: Eukaryota > Viridiplantae > Streptophyta > Magnoliopsida > Poales > Poaceae > Avena > Avena sativa. The sequence goes on along the minus strand of OV702284.1, from coordinate 174,067,888 downwards.
TAGAGGCACTCCATCTTCTATACAAGATAAAACCTCATAGTATAGTGTGCATGTTGTCCATTGCTGAATGTTATTAATGTTTGAAGCTCTAATTGTAGTTTCCCATATTGATGCGCTGACAGCAAAATTTGATTGCTTGCTTCCATCTATGTGCTTTGATGTGTTTCTAGAATCACTAATCAGCTACAACATATGAAGTATCAAAAATTGGGGCTAATTAAAAAGAAGATTGTGATCATTAGTTATCGCCTCAATGATTTATTTGTGACATGGCACATTTCCATATAACTATTTGTAGCATCCCAATTGTCTAACAATTGCAATGCTACTAGTCTAGTCTACATAAATGCTACTTCCTATATATAATTGTTGCATCATAATCCTATCATGCTCATGTCATCATGCCACCTTGCATTTGAGCATCATATAAAACCCTTTTTGTGTTGGTTCTTCTCTCATATGCATTGTAAATTGTATTTTCCTCTTGATATTGTATTTGGTTCTTGATATATTGTTTAAATGCCCAAGTTGAGTTGGGGGCATATCTTTTACTAACTCCACCACCTTTCTTGTCATCACCCCATCATTCCACCATTCCACCATATATGAGCATTGCAACTTATTTGGTTTTACCTCTAGCTCATGTGGATTGGAATGGATCCAATTCTATCTCCACATGCTCTCATATATGCACCATATTGTTTCCACATTATTGGTTTATGAGAGCCACATGGCCACCTTTGCATGCCTTGTGAGTGGAACCTTTCACCTAGCTTCCATATGGGTTGTTTTGGGGTTATTATCATGTTGGGATATTTTTGGGCTTACTAAATACCTAGTGGCACATACACACTAGCAAGTCCCATTTCTATTCAAATATGGTCATCTCCATCTACTTCACATGGGGCATCCTTTTAATTCTTTTTGCTTGGCTTTTATTCCAATTTTGGGGATGCATAAGAATAATGCCATGTTAATATTATTGTTCTCACAAGAATAAACATGGCATTAACTATTTTGCATGGGCCATGCAACCATCACCATCTTTTGTCCTCTTTTGGTTTTATTTGTTTTTGAGTGGATCATCTTCTCATCTCTCTCTTTCTCTCAATCTTTTCTACCTTGCTTTGTTTCTTGCCTTGTGCCATCAAACCTCATCCACCTCTTTTGTGTAGTGCCATGCAAGACCATACCCATGCCCATCTTTTCTCTCTCTTGATCATGCATACCAAAGCTCTCTCTCTCTCTTTTCTTTCTCTAACCCTAAACCCTCTCCCTACCCCTCTCTCCTCTCTGTTGACACCTCTTGTTTTGGTCATGTTTCAAACCAAGCCCTAAGCCACCTCCCTCTCTCTCTCTCTCTTTACCATGGGAACCACATAACCCTAACCCGAGGCCACCCTCTAACCTCAACTGAGCTAGCCCCTCCCTCTCCTCTCTTCCTCACGCCGGCCCCACCCTGCAGCCTCTCTGCCCTCCCCTGGTCCCTCTCTTTCCCTCTCTTTAGCTAAAGCACAAGAGAGGAGGGAGAAGGAAGCCCCACCCGAGCCCTCTTTTGCACCTCATCAAACCATGTGATCCTTCCCCTCTCTTCTTTCTGTAGCACCAGCTCCCCCACGTGCCTACTCCTCAACCAGATCGAGATCTAGGAAAGACCCAGACCCCTCTCCTTCCTCCCCACAACCTCCTGGCCATGGCCATGGTTTCTCTAAACCCTAGCTCCGGCCTGCCTTGCTAGCCGACGATCCCGAGCGCGCCAAGCTGTACAAGGAGCAAAAGGAGCGTTGTCTACTTCATCTACCTCACCCTGCACCGGCCACGCCTCGCCGGAGTCCTCGGAAGCTCTCCGGACACGCCGCAGCCACGGGATCCGAAGCTCGCGGAACCCAGCCTCTGCTCCGATCCGATCCACCTCTCGCTCCAGCGACGTCATGGGCGACCCCCTGGTGAGCCTCTCAAGCTCCTAGACATGCCCGTCCTCCTCCTAGCGGCCCAGACGAGCTGGACGTTCCGTCGAGCGAGCTCCGTGCGTCGCCGCCGCGAGGTCCGTCGTGTCTGCAGCAGTTACCGCAGCATCCGTCCGCCCTGTTCCTCACCCTGCCCCGCGCGCTGTAGCCCTCCTCCGTGCTAGATCTCTGAACGAAAGTTGTAGATCCTAGTACCATCTTCGTTTTTCATTTTTGGGTCGACGCGTTTCGTCCAGCGTACGCGTCGCCACCGTCGACGGAAGACAGCCAGATCCGCCGCCGGCAGAACCTTTTCCGTCAGCTAGCAGCCACAGCCGATGTCCTTTTTGTGTTTAGCCCCCTCCCCTTTTTCCCGCCTAAACCCGCAGTCCCAGTGGCCCACCTGTCACCCTCTCTAGCTGTTTTACAAAAAGGAACCAGGAGTGTCGGGTTTTCACAGCGCACTCCCTAGGATCACCCACGTGTCAACCACCGGCTGGCCGCGCGCGCAGTGGACCTGCGAGGCTACTGTCCCCACCTGCCATTGAGCGTGGGTACGGTCGGGCTCGGTGAGAAAGTTGCCCCGCTGTTTTTCTTTTGCCAGCTCAGCATCTCCGCGTCGGGCCCTACTGTCAGCGGCTCGGGCTAGTTCCACCTGGGTACAAAAAGTCTCGGTGTAATTCTGTTTAATAACACAATTTCAGAAAATGTTTTTATAAATGATTTAATTTCTGTTTTAAATAACTTTTAAGTTATAAACCCAAATAATACAAATAATATATGTTTTTGAATCAGAAAAATGTGAGGAATTCAAATATGCCCTTCAGAATAATGTTTGAACACTTTAAATTTCAAGTTGATTAAAATTACAATAAAATGCCCTTTTCCTTAATTAATTAATAGCTTTTGATTTATAACTCCAAATTTGACAAATGATATGTCTAAAATGATCAGCTCGACGAGACCTTTCTGTTTATGCATTCCATGTTCTGTCTTGCAGCATGCATCATATAAATATAAAGCATACAACAACTTATATGAGGTTAAAATGTGACCAAAACTCAATAAAAGGCTTTATTCTTGTATTCCACATCTCACCCATGCCATGCTACATTATTGCCATGCAAATTGTGCATCATTCATCATGGCATGATTGTTTGCTTGTCGCATCTTATTCATATGCTTGTGCACTTTATTTATGTTGGCCCTTGTTTGTTTGGTTCTTCTTCGAATAGACGCTGAGCAGGGGATATATCAAGAAACCCAGGAGCACTACCCAGATCCTTCTCTCGCTTCAACTGAGCTGCCAGGCAAGCACTACCACATGCTTGCATACATATAGTACCTATTGCCTCTATCTTATTCTTGCATCATTGAGTCGCGATCGCATTAAACTGAATCCCAAGTACTGCATAGCCTTTACTTTTAAACCCCACCGAAGCTTGTTCCTCCATCCCATGAGCCATTACTACAGGAGTTGTTTGAGCCATGCGAGTCGTAGAACAGCATGTGTAGGGTATGTGAGTGTCTGATGGATAACGAGGTACCTATACAACTTAATCTGAGTAGTAATGGGATAACTAATGAAAGTGGCACCGGTGAGCAATATCTGCTATTTGGTTTTTCATGCTCACTTGTGTCCCGTAGGACCCCGAGTACTTGATTCCTGTTCCTTGAATATTCGCGCTATCCACATCCGGGAGGCTTATGGGACCCCCCTGAGCCAGAGCTTGATTCATTCTTATTTCTTGGGGCCACAATTAGTTTGGGGCTTTATTACTATCCTGTATTTATGCCATGCTTTACTGCTTTATTTACGATTGTGCGAGGAGCACCTGTACTGTTTAGGTCCGTGACACGTTTTCGCTGTATCGACAAGCCCAGTCACACTTTCGGGTTCCCAGTCGTTTACAGCCGTCCACACAAACCTTGAGTCCGTCTCGGAGCCGGCCAGTTTCGTTGCGGGTAGCTTAATGGGGTGGCCCCCTGAAATATTTCTGAATCCTGTGATCGCTTTGTCGTGAATGCCTCGTTGGGTTTTGATTTGGTTTTTCCGAGGTTGATCGAGTGTGTGTTGCTATTTGTGCACCCCTACAGGGTAAAACTTTCTGAAAGCCGTGTCCGCGGTTATGGACGACTTGGAGCACAGTTTCTCGATCATAGACAAGTATAACTAAAGTACCGCTTTTAATTTGACTAAGTACCTGACTAGTAAATAGTGCAACACCCATGGAATGGTTAATAAAACTGCCAACGGATGGGGGGGTTGTTCGTCCGCTTCCTCGTTGGTAAGCGAGGAGGAGGATGGATCTGTTAATATTAATGTTATAACTGTTGTTATTAATTCACGGACATCCGTCTATCTTTGGTTAGGCGGATGGTTAGCGAGTATCTATAGAATTGTCAAGTATTATCTTTTGCTGCAATTGCGTCACCCAGGTTTTGTCCCCTTTAGAGGCATAAAGACTTGCTGAGTACCCCTAGGGTCTCACACGATAAATTGTTTGATTCAGATGAACAGGTAAACTCGCAAGATGGATACTAGGTGGAGGAGACGGACGATGTTGGCAACGATCATTCGGTGTAGAGATTCCGGGAACGGGGATCCGTGAGATCTGTGGGCGGGATGTGTTTATTTATGGGGCATATTATGCCGATTTGCTTCTTATCCGTACTCGGATCTTGTTTTCCGCTTCCGCCTGATACTCTGATGTTTGATGTATGAGGAGATATCCTAAACTATTATATCTATCTAGGATATTTGGATCTTGCCGTATGGCGTTGCAATATTTCTTTTTCTTTTAGATGGAATGGCTCTGAGGACCGTTGTATGGTGGCTTGCATACATACTCATTTGTGTATGTAGTTGATCCCTTCGCCTGCCGATTACGCCGCCCGTTCTTGTCCCGATGTTTGGAAATGGTTAGAACGGCCGAAAGGTCTACCTGTGAGTGGCATTTGGGCCCCACCGTACTATTTTAACCATTTTCGCTCATCCAGGCTTGTAACTAGGAGCGTAATTCCCCGAGGTAGTTACACTATTTTTTTCAGTTGGGACATTGGCATTGATATGGTTGAACGGTTGTGGATGGAGCACATGAGGAATCCATGATTTGCATGAGTTCGCTTCTCTCCTTAATGCGCATAATTCATCATCAAAGATGGTGTCTCCGTAGCAACACACGACAAGAAAAACTACCATTCTTCAAAGTAGTGCGGGAAGTCAGAGTCGGGGACTATGGTTGCAACACTCTTTATTGATGTGTGCACATGTTAATGCAGTCTTCTTAGTTGAGCTGATCAGATATGAACTAAAAGAAACTTAATTTTTGGATATTTGTAGAAAATAAGAAACTATTTTCCTCGGTTGGAAGGTGTTGTTGTTAAATATAAGAATATTACATGCATTATACTGGTAAAATAAACTTTAAGAGCCATTTTTCGAAGTATTATTATATTTAACTAAATTAATTATTTTATAACCGTGGCAACGCACGGGCATTCATCTAGTCCTAATAAAGGACGAAGCTAGTACCTAATACCTATACCTAATAATAATAAAGGACGAAGTGTTTCTTCCGGTCCAACATTTTTTTGGACAGATTTGAACAATTATTACCCGACGTCAATGTCAATGATAAAGATGAGTATTTTCGTTCGTCGGTCCCCTAATCGATGGATCGAAAAAACAAACGGTTCCCCAGTAATCCGGCTGTCATTGTGACTGTATGCTTGCGGTGGTGTGTATTCCGTGTTTCATATAGTTATCTTGATTACAAGGCTTGGCCCAGCATGTCATGGCCCACGGTAGTGATAGTGTTTAAGCCTATCCACTATTTCGATGTAAATCTTGATCCGATTGCCAGCGTCCGTGTCTTAGATGTAGCTCGACTTAATAGTCCCACATTGAAAAGTTAGTACTTCCTCCGGTCCATATTAATTGACTTTGATTTGTCAAAATTTGAATGAACCTATATACTAAATAGTGTCTAGATTTATTTAAATCTAGACAAATTTAAATCAAAATCTAGACAAATTTAAGTCAATTAATATGGGCCGAAGGGAGTAAGAAATTTATGACTTTAATAGAACCTTTTTTCCATGGTACAAGAAAGATTGTGGAGGCGCAGCTTACGGATCCTCATGAAAAACGAAAATTACCTGAATATACTAGACCGTACAAATCACGAAGCCTGGTGTCCCAGCAGCCCTGAACAGCTTGAGAAAAATAGATGGTGTGGACGGATTTGTGGCGGAAAAGCTCATAATACGGGAGGTTGCTGCAGGGGCAGTCGAGCTTGGGTCTGTGATTGGATAGGAAAAGACAGAGAGGAGGAGGAGGGGCTGGCGTAGGTGGCAGCGGGGCGTTGCGACAAAGGAGGTGATGAGGACCGAGAGAGGCGACGGACGCAAGAGACGCTGGTCGGCGTCGTCTTGCAGGAGGCGGCGGCGCACCGGGGGACCTCGCCGTAGAGCATCTCCCGGAGAAAAGGTTGCCGTGCTCACCAGCCGCAATGGCTGGAAAGAAGAGGAGCCTGCGATTTGGGATAAGGTTGTTCACCCAGTTCTTTTCTTTTCTTTTTTTATTAAGGCACTCGGTGGCTTCCGTACACATACGACACTCATTTGGTGGACATGTTTCTGTTTGGGATTAAAATAAAGGAAATGAGCTTAAATGGTTATGCCATTTGCTTTATTTTTCTTTTAACTAACTTTTTCTACAGGTGTCATATTGAGCCGAAAACGACGATGTGATGGAAGAAGAATTGTTCCGGTGGAACCATTCTGCAAGTTTTCTGTGTGCTTGGCGTCTACTTCAAACTTTCTAGGTCAAACATTAAAAAATAAAGGAGCATTAAGTTGAAGAGAAAATTAGTACTTCCTTTTCAAGCAATGAAAAGCGTTTGATCAGGCCGTTGGAAGAATACGGCGAGAGATTTTAGTATTTTAGGTTATATGTTGTGAGTAACCGAACCTAAATTTAGAGCCAAAAATCCAACAAGAGCAAAATAGGAACCAAACCCCAACCCGGAAAATAGAATTACCCTAGCAATCTCATCAATTCAGGTTGATTCGGAAAATAGAGTTACCATAACAATTTAGTCAATTCGGATAGATTCGGTCAATCCGCATTTTAACTACTCCAAAATTTATCTGCCTTCCCCTACTTCCTCTACTCCACAAACACATGGAAGGAGAAGACCTTTATGGAGTGGGGTGAGGCGACGATGGCGCCGAATGGCTGTACTCGTGCTAGCACACGTACCGAGTGGCATGGCGTAAACAGGGTAGAGCGCGCTAAAACTGTTGTTTTCTGTGACACGTTGAGGTTGTACTGGCTGGAATAAACTTAACTAGAACAAACCTGTTGCGCCTATGTGACATAGTTTTTTCTCCTATTGCAATGTATGGGTATTTAATTTTTTCTCCCATTGCAATGCATGGGCATTTATGCTAGTATATATGAAAGCGCAAAGTGCTTTAGAAATTTTCAAGCACATGCATAAAAATATATAAGCAAAAGTTCTAAGATAGTAAAGGCATCCGTTTTACAGACCAGCACAAAATAAACATTGTATCCATCATTACATTGCCGGTGGTGATGTAGCAGGTAGAGCATTGGAGTCAACAACAGTGTTGCCCTCGATCTTAGACTCAGAAGAATTGCTGATTTCTGGCTCTTGCGGCAAAGGAGGCGCGACGACAGATTCGAAGAATGACGTCGTGTAGTTGGTCATCTCCGCCACCCGACAAGCGTAACCTGCACAAGACTCTTGGATGGCCTTGATGTCCTGCGGGTTACCCACATCATCCTCCTCGGCAATGCCCTTGGTGACATGCCAGATTTCCATCTCGCTATGGTGGCTCATCACCATGGTCAGAGCTGTCTCGCTATGGTGTCCATCTCGTAAGAGATCTTCCAGTCTTTTATCAATTTCGGAATCTCCTTGACTTTGTCGCTCACCTCGAGCACTAACATCGTGTGCAAGTCGGAAAGCTTGACGGACTCACCAGCCTCTTCTAGAGTTTGGCGAAAGTCGAACAAGACATCTCCGACGAGCTTAATGCACTCGAGGCGAGGTTCAGAAGTAGGAGAGTCGGAAATATTCAGGGGGGCTCGGAAAGAATCCAAAAGTCAAAATTCGGCTGAAAAAGAAAGTCGAAAAATGAAAAACACAAAGAAAAGATTCGGAAATCTTACCAAGCACGTAGTGATTCCATTCAGTATGCTCCTTGCGGAGGCTGTCTAGTTCACTAGCTGAGGCCTGGCCAAGATCCCTCTGGATATCAAAGTCCTTCTTGAGATCAGCAAGTTCTTTGTCTCAAAGGGCTAGGAGCTTCTCGAGCCTCAAGGTCTCGTGATTGCTTGACTCTAGGACTGCGGCTACGGATTTCTCCGATTCCAAAGTTAGCTTCTCAAGCTTGTCCCGGAGTTCAGCATTTTCTATCTCCAAGACCTTGACGTTTTCGGCTTGCTCCACCATATTGCTAGACTGACATAACAGTTTTGCAAAGACAAAATATCAGTCAGACAAAACAAACGTTTTGCTATGACAAAAAAGATAATTGGCAAAGAAGAAGTCGGAAAAGTTTACCTTCTGCTTCATCTTTTTCAACTTTCAACTTTGAATTCTCAAAGCACAAAGCTTTGATTTCTTTGCGCTTATTGCTAATATTCTTGAGCAATTCCTGGTTGGAAGATGCAATTTTTTATAAGTTTAGAGACGGAATACCGTCAGACGGCTACTAAGACTCGGACTGCAAATTTAATTAAGTAAAGTTATAGCACGAGCCTTGGGGGCTACACTACATCGTTCTTTTGCAACCTAAAAAGCATCAACTAGGAATTCAACGATGTTTATCCGACTTTATGCTTGGGGGCTAGAGGATATGATAATAAATGCAAATAAGAATCGGAAACGTATAATGTGTTCCAAGTGCATCTTTTCAAATCCGAGTTTGATGCTGTGAAACACCTTCTCGGTAAGGGTGAGGGATGGAACATCCGTCGCTGGAAGTTTGCCAGATGCGACTTTAGCATCACGGACCAAAATTTGGTCCAGGAGGCTAACCAGGTTGACGTCTTCCTCCTTTTGGCTCGCTGCCTCTGGAGTCAAGGTTTGCTTCTCAAGACTGGATTGAGCTAGTCTGAGGATATCTTCCTTTTATTCCCTCTTGAGGCCAGGGACAACGGAATCAACCACCTTATCCATCGCTCCTATGGTCATCACCATGGGATCATTACCTTGAAGGGTTCACCCTTGTCAGTTGCCTGGTCATCAACGGTGACTAGGGTTTTCGAGATCTTGCCAGCGTCAGGGGATGTAGAAGCTCCCTGTGCTGACTGAGTAGTGGATGGAGTCGATGGCGGCATAGCAAGGGAGATAACAAGCTTATGTTGATGCATCTGCTTGCCTGCCTTGCTGTCCGGCTTTATCTTGCTCTTCAACTCTGATTTAGCTCTAGAACACGAAAATCCTATATATTAGGAGTACTGAAAACAAAAGATAGGGTGCTTACTTTTTAACCACTAGCAGCACTTGGCTACCAGTCGCAACAACATCCTTCGCCTTATGATTCTTGGAGGCGGGGGCGGCAACTTCTTGCACCTCATCATCCTCCGTCGCCTCCGGGTCGTCTGAAGCATAGCCCTCTAGTGGAGCTAGCTCGGACTCGGAGAGTTTCTCGAGCTGACAAAGTCGAAAAGCATCGATGAAAATAGAGTCAGAGAAAGAACCGAAAGAATGATGAAACGCAAAAGCAGAGTCGAAATATTTACCGGAGTTAGAGGACGGTTGGTCGTATACATCTTCAGGGAAACTTCTAGAACTTTCCGTTCCACTCTTTCCTTGATTAAATATTGCATAAGGGTCTTGTAGTCCTTTGGCGCGAGCCGGCTAGAACTGACCCTCATATTGTCCTACTTGTCGCTCATGATCTGGTGCATGAGGCGATCTCCGTGGTGCTGGAGAGGCTGAATCCGGCGCTCCAGCCAATAGTGGATCAAATCGGATCCACGGAGTCCCTCATGCTTCATCAAATACTCAATCCGCCTCTTGGCAAGGATCAAAATATCCGACAGCTCCGGTGCCTCCGCGTACCATGAATCTTGGTGGGGAGCGGTTTCGTTGACTAACGCTGGAAGACCTTCCGCCTTTCCAGGAGCCGGAATATCCTTATGATAGAAGAAAGTTTTGGCCCAGCGTTTGACGGACTCACTAGCGTTAATCCTAGGATAGATCCAATTCCTCCTAAGGACTAAGCTAAGAGTGTCGGTGACGTAAGGCACACCGGCACTGATGGAATTCTTCCGAGTACCATAGTAGTACTAGAAAAGGGTGAGACTTGTCCTAATGCCAAGAAACCCCTCGCACAAAGCTGCGGGAGTACTGAGCTCAAGCAGGGGGTTGGGAGGAAGGTTATGGAGTTGCACACCGTAGTGATTGAGGAACTCGACGAGGAAGTCCGACGATGGCAAGCTGAGGCCACGGTCGATGTGAGTGCCGAACAGCACCCTCTCGCTGTCGAGCGGCACGGGGACGGCGTGTCCTGAGGCACTCCACCACGCACCGGCAACGATGACCCCTTCATCCTCCATGACTTGGAGCTCCGCGTTATCCATGGCGCTGGGGATCCAAATACCCCACATTTTCTTCTCTTCCTCCGCCGACGAACCCGCCGCCGCCGCTCCTGAGGACGAGGCAGAAGCCATAGATCTTGGGGGAAAAGGGCTGGTGGGGGAAGGAGAGATTTTTTTCTCAACAGTGCGTAGATGGGAACTGGTGCGGAGCGCTCGAGGAGTACAAGGAAGCAATGAATGAATCGATGAAGAGGTGAATCTGAGAGAAAGGGTTTTCTCCCCTCTTTATTTACCTTTACGTCAAGATTCGTGCGATGACACGCGTGATTGTCGCCACGCGTATAGGAGAGGGGGAGTTAGGTTCCTCGCAACTCTTCCGCCCCCTTGATTTTCGCGCAGACATTGAAACCGCGTTCTGTTCCGTAAGGAACGGACCCACCAACGGTGCTGATGGAAATCCTGTCAGAGACAGGACCTGGTCTAAAAAGTTGCCAGTCTGCACGCCGCTGAAATATCCGGCTTATGTTTCAAACCAAGCAAGGAAAAAACTAAGGTCAGAACAAGATATATCCGACTTGATTGACTCCGAATCCTACATTAATGAAATAAGTTTTTGGGAACCCTTCAAGATTCTCAAGACGAAGAAACCATCAAGCTAGACAATTTATCCGACTTCAGATCTTGGAGACTTCCGGGGGCTACTATTGGGGATATGCTTTCCGGGTATACCCACAGGACTCGCTGACCAGGGTGGCCCACCGATGGGTTAGAGCTTTGCTTCACGGGCGGCCCAGTCAGAGAAAGAGGAGGATCCAGTTCTGACTACGACAAGGCCCAGAAGAGTTGCCGACTTAGGCATGTAGTATTACTTGTAGTCTAAGCTGTACATAGTTACTGACTCTATAACGTAGCTGGATAGGTCTCTCCCTGTAACCCTAGGCCCCGGTGACTATATAAACCGGCCCTATGGGATCCTTTAGGGCAACCAATCAATCGTAACACCACAATCAACTCGCACAAGCGAACCTCTCTTGTAATCAGCTGTAACATCCGGCTTACACCGATATATTACTGGGTTGCTACAGGAGTAGGATCCGATCACCGCAGTCGGATCTGAACCTGGGTAAACTTGTGCTCACCACTCCTAGAACATCCGACGTCTCACACCCCATCCTTCCAACGCCACTAGGACCCCCTATGTCGTACTTGTCGACAATCCGACGACATTCATCTTGAGCTTAATCCAAAGGGTAAAGACGTGGACCAAAAGGTATACGGATCCATGATCGGCTCTCTCCTTTACCTTTGCACATCTAGGCCAGATATCGTGTTGAGTGTAGGAGTGTGTGCAAGGTACCAAGCCGCTCCTAAAGAAAGCCACTTAGTGGCGGTCAAGAGAATCTTCAGATATTTGGTTCATTCCCCAAATTTTGGTTTATGGTATCCCAAAGGCTCTAGTTTCTCTCTATGTGGTTACACTGATTCAGATTGGGCTGGTGACAAGGATGATCGAAAACCAACTTCTGGTGCATGTTAATTCTTGGGAAGGTCTCTAGTGTGTTGGTCTTCGAAGAAACAAAATTGCATATCACTTTCAACCGCCGAAGCTGAATATGTTGCTACTGCAAGTGCTTGTACGCAATTATTATGGATGAGGTAAACTTTAAAGGAACATGGTGTCAATTGTGAAAAGTGCCTCTTTTATGTGACAATGAAAGTGCTATTGAAATTGCTTACAATCCGGTGCAACATACAAGAACAAAACATATTGAAATTCGTATGTTGGGGTTCGTAGCATGGAAAAAAAACATTTCTACCACATGCATACAAACAAGCCAAGATCTATCTACTAGATTGAAACAACGAGTCAATTAGAGTACTCACCCTCGAAGATTCCAAAGTGGTTAACGAGAGCAGATTCTCGTGGGTCATGTAGTCGTACACTTTCCGATCTCAAGATCGCATAGACGATCCTTCCGGCGCTGTGTTCCGACAGCGCTTCCGCAGTTGGTCACACGTTCGGTACTCAATGAAGACCTTCCTCTCCCTTGTTGCAGCAGGCAGTGGAGGTTGTATCTATCCCCTCGCAATTCCGGCAGCATGAAGACGTGGTTTCGGAAGTGGAGGGAAGATCCCGCAGGGCTTCGCCTAAGCCAGTGCGAGTTATGGTGGATCTAGGGTTTCTGGTGATATAGGGTTAGAAGGCCGGAGAGGAGGAGGAGGTGTCAGCGTCGGCTAGGGCGACGACGGCGGCGCAAGGCAGCGGTGCAAGGCGGCGGCGCAAGGCAACGGCGCAGCGGTGCAAGGCGGCGGCGCGGTGGCGGCGGCGTGCGGCGGCGGCTTGGCTGCGGCGGCGGCGCATGGGTGGGAGGGCTTGGTGTTGTGTTCTTTGGGCAGCCCTCCCCCTCTATTTATGTGAGGGAGGAAGTCTTGGGAGAGGGGAGTTTGAATCCATACCCAAACCCAAGTTGGATAGAAGGAAGGACTCTTTCCTTCTTCCACTAGGAAACCATTGTTCCAGTTTGACTTTTCAAACCTCCCTTTTGACTTTCAATTTAGAGCTTTATTTCTCTCTCGCAAATGACCCACCAAAGCGACTTAGGACATGATCCAATCATTCCACTTACCCATGACACATTCATGGACCATTCCCCTTCCGGTCCGGTGAACCTTCTAGACCCTTCTAGAACCTCTCCGATGAAAACATCAAAATCATTCCCGAACTCTGGAATCGGACTTTCCTTATATGAATCGTATTCTCCGGACTATTCCGTATCTCCTCGTGATATCCCGGATCCCATCCAAGACTCCGAACAACATTCGGTATACCTACTTACATTCCATATCTACCAAACAACATCGAATCCTTAAGTGTGTCTCCCTACGGTTCGTGAATTATGTGGACATGACCGAGACACTTCTCCGATCAATAACCAATAGAGGAATCTGGAAATTCATATGGCTCCCACATATTTCTACGATTACTTTGCGATCAAATGAACCACTTACATACGATACCAATTTCCCTTTATCTCGCGATAGTTTACTTATCCAAGGTTTGATCATCGGTATCTCTGAAGGGTTTCGCGGCATAGTAAATCAAAATTTTCTGCGGATGCGAACAGAGGGAAAGCCAAGATCTAATCTAGGAGATGCAATCAACAAGAGAGATTGGATTAGATCTTCATACCCTTGAAGATTCGCACAGCGGAACGTTCGTCGGAACGTGGGTGATGTAGTCGTACTCGCTTCTCCTCCTCGCGATCCGATCCGATCTAGCACCACAAGTGGCGGTGCCTCCGTGAGATGCACACGTGCAGCACCTCAACGTCTCCTCCTTCCTCGGACCAGCAAGTATGGTGGAGAGATAGATTGGATCTACAACACGACGGCGTGGTGTATATGGTGGAGAATTTCTGCAGCAGGGCTTCGCCTACAAACAGTCGGGAGGGAGAGAGGAAGGCAGCAAGGCAACTAGGGTTGGAGGCAAGGTGTAGGGGGGAGGGGGCGCACCAGCCCTCTATATATAGAGGGGGGGCGGCCAGCCCTTGCCCCTCCTCCAAGCCTTGGGCCGGCGGCCAAGGGAGGGAGGAGTGGGGGCAAGGACTCTCCCCTCTTCTAGAAACCCTATCTCTAGTTTAAACGATTTAAACCCTATAGGATCGGCTGGGCCCTATGGGGCCTTGTGCCCCTGGCCCAATGCGGCCAGGACACTCCCTCATAGGCCCATGCCCCCTCCCGGAAGGTGGGACCACGTTGGTCCCCTTCCGGAAGGTTCTAGAAGCTTCCGGTACAATACCGATTAACCCGGAACAATTCCGAACTCCAAAAACTGCATTGCCTTATATGAATCTTATTCTCCGGACCATTCCGGAACCTCTCGTGATATCCCGGATCCCATCCGAGACTCCGAACAAAAATTCATAAACCAATTATCCAATCTATCCTAGCGTCGAGATACGTTAAGTGTGTGACCCTGCGGGTTCGAGAATATGCAGACATGATCTTCTATCAATAATCAACAGCGGGGTCTGGGCACCCATATTGACTCCCACACATTCATCGATGATCATATCGGATGAACCACGATGTCAGGATTCAAATAATCCCATATATATATTCCCTTCGTCTCGCGATATTTTACTTGCCCGAGATTTGATCGTCGGTACCGTCTACCTAGTTCAATCTCGTTCACAGCAAGTACTTTACTCGTTCCGTAATCCGATATCACTTTGTGATTAACTCCTTAACCACATGCTTGCAAGCGGTGTTGATATCGATTACTGAGTGGGCCCGAAGTATATCTCTCCGACTTGGGAGGGACAAATTCCATCTCGATACATACAACCCAACAGATACTTTCCGATCACCTGAGAGACACCTTTATGATCACCCTCTCATTGGATGATGTTTGATGACCTCAAAGCTCTCTTCCGATACCAGGGAGTTGCATTATCTCATGGTCTAAGGAATACAATATTTGACATAGGAAAAGCTTCGCAAAGATGAACACGATGATACGATCTAATTGCTTCGCTTAGTTTGGGTCTGTCCATCATATCATTCTCCAATGATATGATCTCATTATCAATTGACAACTCATGTCTATGGTTAGGAAACCTTAACCATCATTGATCAATGAGCTAGTCCATAGAGGCGTACTAGGGACACGGTGTTGTTCACAAACCACACAAGTATTAAAGTTTCCGCTTAATACAATTCTAGCATGGAATATAAACTTTATCATGAACAAGAATTATAATAATAACATCTTTATTATTGCCTCTAGGGCATAATTCCAGCAGTCTCCCACTTGCACTAGAGTCAATAATCTAGTTTACATTTGGCAACAATCTCACACCCATGGCACTGAGGTGCTGATCATGTTTTACACGTGGAAGAGGTTTAGTCAATGGATCTGCGACATTCAGATCTGTATGTACTTTGCTAATATTCAGATCTCCATCTGCAATATAGTCTCGGATTATATGAAACTTGCGGTTGATATGCTTGGTCTTTGGATGATATATTGGTTCCTTAGCGAGTGCTATGGCGCCAGTGTTGTCACACAATATCTCCAGTGGGTCCAATGCACTTGGAACCACGCCAAGCTCAGTGATGAAGTTTCTGATCCAAACTCCTTCACTTGACGCTTCTGCAACAGCCATGTATTCCGCTTCCACTGTAGATCCCGCGATCACGCTTTGCTTGCAGCTTCTCCAGCTCACAGCTCCTCCATTCAAAATATAAACGTATCCTGTCTGAGATTTGGAATCATCCTTGTCGGTGTCAAAACTAGCATCGACGTAACCTTTTACAACAAGCTGTTCATCACCCCCATAGACTAAGAACATTTCTTTAGTCCTATTTAGGTACTTTAGGATGTTCTTCACGGCTGTCCAGTGTTCCACTCCTGGATCACTTTGATATCTGCTCGTCAAACTAAGACCATTGGACACATCCGGTCTAGTACACAGCATGGCATACATGATAGAACCTATGGCCGAGGCATAAGGCACTTTGCTCATAGCTTCCCTATCATTTACCGTAGCTGGACACTGAGCCTTGCTCAATATCTTACCTGACAACATAGGCACTGAACCTTTCTTTGCCTTATCCATTCTGAACCTTTTCAGAACTTTGTCTAGGTATGTACTCTGGCTTAAAGCTATCAGGCGTCTTTGTCTATCTCTATAGATCTTGATGCCCAATATATAAGCAGCTTCACCTAGGTCTTTCATTAAAAAACACTTGTTCAAATAACTCTTCACATCGTTAAGCATGTTGATGTCATTTCCGATAATCAATATGTCATCCACATATAGTACCAGAAACGTCACCGAGCTCCCACTCACTTTCTTGTAGATACAAGCTTCGTAGCAATTTGGAACAAATCCAAAGCTCTTGATCACTTGATCAAAACGAAGGTTCCAACTCCGAGATGCTTGCTTCAGTCCATAAATGGAACGCTGAAGTTTGCACACTTTACTAGCATCCTTAGGATCGACAAAACCTTCGGGTTGCATCATATACAACTCTTCATCAATGTTGCCATTGAGGAAAGCAGTCTTGACATCCATCTGCCATATTTCATAATCATGAAACGCAGCAATTGCTAATAAAATCCGAATGGACTTAAACATCGCTACGGGAGAGAAAGTCTCATCGTAGTCAACACCTTGAACTTGTCGAAAACCTTTCGCGACAAGCCGTGCTTTATAGACGGTAACATTACCATCCGCGTCCGTTTTCTTCTTGAAGATCCATTTGCACTCAACGGCCTTTCGGTCGCTAGGAGGGTCCACCAAAGTCCATACTTGGTTTTCGCTCATGGATCCTAATTCGGATTTCATGGCTTCTAGCCATTTCTCAGAGTCTGGGCTCATCATCGCTTCCTCATAGTTCGTAGGTTCACTGTCTTCTACTAACAAGACAGTCAAGACAGGGTTGCCGTACCACTCAGGAGGGGCACGCGACCTTGTCGACCTGCGACGTTCAGTAGCAGCATCGTCCGAAGCTTCATGATCCTTGTCATTAGCTTCCTCTATTGTTGGTGCAGGCGGCACTGGAACAATTTCAGGTGCTGCGCTACTCTCCAATTCAAGAGAAGGTTCAATAACCTCATCAAGCTCTACTTTCCTCCCACTCACTTCTTTCGAGAGAAACTCCTTCTCAAGAAAGGAACCGTTCTTTGCGACAAACACTTTGCCTTCGGTTCTGTGATAGAAGGTATACCCAATAGTTTCCTTAGGGTATCCTATGAAGACGCATTTCTCCGCTTTGGGTTCGAGCTAGTCCGGCATCAACTTCTTGACGTAAGCTTCCCATCCCCAAACTTTAAGAAACGACAACTTAGGTTTAGCACCAAACCACAGTTCATACGGTGTCGTCTCAACGGATTTAGATGGAGCCCTATTTAAAGTGAATGCAACGGTTTCTAATGCATAACCCCAAAATGATAACGGCAAATCAGTAAGAGACATCATTGATCGGACCATATCTAATAGGGTTTGATTCCGGCGTTCAGACACACCATTGCACTGTGGTGTTCCGGGTGGCGTGAGTTGTGAAACGATTCCACTTGCTTTAAGATGCGTGAGAAAATCATAACTCAAATATTCACCTCCACGATCGGATCATAGAAACTTAATCTTTCTGTTACGATGGTTCTCCACTTCATTCTGAAATTCCTTGAACTTTTCAAATGTTTCAGATTTATGTTTCATTAAATAGATATACCCATATCTACTTAAGTCATCGGTAAAAGTGAGAAAATAGCGATATCCACCGCGCGTCGAAACACTCATCGGTCCGCATACATCGGTATGTATGATTTCCAACAAGTCCGTTGCTCGCTCCATCATTCCGGAGAACGGGGTTTTGATCATCTTGCCCATGAGGCATGGTTCGCATGTGTCAAATGATTCAAAATCAAGAGACTCCAAAAGTCTATCAGAATGGAGTTTCTTCATGCGCTTTACACCAATATGACCTAGACGACAGTGCCACAAATAAGTAGTATTATCACTATCTACTTTGCATCTCTTAGCCTCAATGTTATGGATGTGTGTTTCATCCCTTTCGAGATTTAGAAGAAATAAACCATTTACAAGAGGTGCATGACCATAAAAGATGTTACTCATATAAATAGAACAACCATTATTCTCCGATTTAAATGAATAACCATCTTGCAATAAACACGATCCAGAAATAATGTTCATGCTCAACGCAGGCACATAATAACACTTATTAAGGTTTAAAACTAATCCCGAAGGTAAAACTAAGGAGAGCGTGCCGACGGCCATCACATCAACTCTTGATCCGTTGCCAACGCGCATCGTCACCTCATCCCTCGCAAGCCGCCGTCTATTCTGTAGCTCCTGCTTCGAGTTACAAATATTAGCAACTGAACCGGTATCAAATACCCAGGCACTACAACGAGGGCTAGTAAGGAAAACATCAATAACATGTATATCAAATATACCTTTGATGGTGCCAGCCTTCTTGTCCGCTAAGTACTTCGGACAGTTGCGCTTCCAGTGACCCTTGTCCTTGCAATAGAAGCACTCAGTGTCCGGCTTGGGACCAGACCTGAGCTTCTTCTCAGCAGGGGCATTGCGCTTGCCTCCGCCCTTCTTGAAGGGCTTCTTTGCTCCCTTACCTTTCTTAAAGGAGGGCTTGTTGACCATCAACACATGATTATCCTTCTTGATGTCCACTTCCGCAGCCTTCAGCTTTGCGAAGAGCTCGGTGATCGTATTAGTGGAACCAATCTGATTATGAGTCACTACAAAACTTTTGTAGCTGGGAGGGAGTGATTGCAGAACCCTGTCAATCTTGAGCTCCTCTGGAATCGTGCATTCCAGTTGCTCAAGGCGTTGAGTGTAGCCCGACATCTTTATGGCGTGCTCACTAATGGAACTCCCTTCCTCCATCTTGCAGTTAAAGAACTTCTCGGAGATCTCATATCTCTCAGAACGGGCCTGAGTCTGAAACATGGTTTTCAGCTCCTCGAGAATCTCGAAGGGCCCGGGATACTCTTCAAAACGATTTTGAAGCTCCGGTTCCATAGCAAACAACATGGTTCTCTTAATCACACCATAATCATCTTTGCGCGACTGATAGACAGCTTTCTCATCAGCCGGCGCAGTTGCAGCAGGGGGGTCACCTAACGCTTTCCCAAGGACATAGTCCTTTTGTCCGCCAGACAGAATGATTCTTAGATTGCGGAACCAATTGGTGAAGTTAGACCCATTGTTTCTAAGCTTTTCCTTCTCAGCAAAAACGTTGAAGTTGAAGTTGGACTTGGCCATGTGATCTACAGTATTGGCAAGTACAATTTAGACTATGTTCATGATAAATAGTTCAACTTAATCAAATTACTAGATGAACTCCCACTAAATTCAACATCCCTCAAGTTGTTTAGTGAACACGATCCAAATTCACCACACCTAATCCGATCATCACGAGAAGAGATGTGGTTTCAATGGTGGACAACAAAATGTCGATCATATCATTCATATGACTCATGCTTAACCTTTCGGTTCTTGTGTTCCGAGGCCATGTCTGTACATGCTAGGCTCGTCAAGTTAGACCCAAGTATTTCCGCGTGTGCAAAACTGGCTTGCACCCGTTGTATGTGAGCGTAGAGTCTATAGCACCCGATCATCACGTGATGCTTGGACACGACGAACTTTCGCAACGGTGCATACTTGGGGAGAACACAGTTTTTATCTTGATCTTTAAGTGAGGAATCATCTTATAATGCTACCGTCGTGATCTAAGCATAATAAGATACATAAAGGGATAAACATCACATGCATATAACTTTATGTGACATGGTATAGCCAATCCTCGCGCAATGATCTCCATCTTGTGCGTTCCGGCATGATCTCCATCACTCCACCATGATTGCCTCCACCACGAATAGCAACTACAACTATTGCTAACTACTTAGCGATAAAGTAAAGCTATTACATGGCGTATAAGAAGTTGACTCGCAGGTCATACACTATTATAAAGACAACCATATGGCTCCTGCCGGTTGTGTACTCATCGACATGCAAGTCGTGAAACATTACAAAACATGATCATCGCATACAATATACACATCACATCTTGGGCCATACCATATCACAGAAAACACTCCCTGCAAAAACAAGTTAGACGCCTCTACTTTGTTGTTGCATGTTTTACGTGGCTTATGGGAGTAGATGCTAAGAACGATTCTTACCTACGGAAAGCCACAACGGTGGTATTATGGTTGCCAAACTCCGATGTTAATCCCATGACAACTATAGTGAGAGAAACTGACATCCACCAGCCGCATGTGTGGAACAAGCCACACGTCAAGTGCGGAGCCGGTCTCGCGAACGACGTCGCGTAAGGTTGGCCTGGACCGCTTCAATCTCACTATCCCGCGTCATAAGAAGAACACAAACAAGAGGCTTGCAACAGAAAACATCAATGCCCGCAACAACCATGTTGCGTTCTACTCGTGAAACACATCTACGCATAGATCTAGCTCTGATACCACTGAAGGGTTTCGCGGCATAGTAAATCAAAATTTTCTGCGGATGCGAACAGAGGGAAAGCCAAGATCTAATCTAGGAGATGCAATCAACGAGAGAGATTGGATTAGATCTTCATACCCTTGAAGATTCGCACAGCGGAACGTTCGTCGGAACGTGGGTGATGTAGTCGTACTCGCTTCTCCTCCTCGCGATCCGATCCGATCTAGCACCACAAGTGGCGGTGCCTCCGTGAGATGCACACGTGCAGCACCTCGACGTCTCCTCCTTCCTCGGACCAGCAAGTATGGTGGAGAGATAGATTGGATCTACAACACGACGGCGTGGTGTATATGGTGGAGAATTTCTGCAGCAGGGCTTCGCCTACAAACAGTCGGGAGGGAGAGAGGAAGGCAGCAAGGCAACTAGGGTTGGAGGCAAGGTGTAGGGGGGAGGGGGCGCACCAGCCCTCTATATATAGAGGGGGGGCGGCCAGCCCTTGCCCCTCCTCCAAGCCTTGGGCCGGCGGCCAAGGGAGGGAGGAGTGGGGGGCAAGGACTCTCCCCTCTTCTAGAAACCCTATCTCTAGTTTAAACGATTTAAACCCTATAGGATCGGCTGGGCCCTATGGGGCCTTGTGCCCCTGGCCCAATGCAGCCAGGACACTCCCTCATAGGCCCATGCCCCCTACCGGAAGGTGGGACCACGTTGGTCCCCTTCCGGAAGGTTCTAGAAGCTTCCGGTACAATACCGATTAACCCGGAACAATTCCGAACTCCAAAAACTGCATTGCCTTATATGAATCTTATTCTCCGGACCATTCCGGAACCTCTCGTGATATCCCGGATCCCATCCGAGACTCCGAACAAAAATTCATAAACCAATTATCCAATCTATCCTAGCGTCGAGATACGTTAAGTGTGTGACCCTGCGGGTTCGAGAATATGCAGACATGATCTTCTATCAATAATCAATAGCGGGGTCTGGGCACCCATATTGGCTCCCACACATTCATCGATGATCATATCGGATGAACGACGATGTCAGGATTCAAATAATCCCATATATATATATTCCCTTCGTCTCGCGATATTTTACTTGCCCGAGATTCGATCGTCGGTACCGTCATACCTAGTTCAATCTCGTTCACAGCAAGTACTTTACTCGTTCCGTAATCCGATATCACTTTGGGATTAAATCCTTAACCACATGCTTGCAAGCGGTGTTGATATCGATTACCGAGTGGGCCCGAAGTATATCTCTCCGACTTGGGAGGGACAAATTCCATCTCGATACATACAACCCAACAGATACTTTCCGATCACCTGAGAGACACCTTTATGATCACCCTCTCATAGGATGACGTTTGATGACCTCAAAGCTCTCTTCCGATACCAGGGAGTTGCATTATCTCATGGTCTAAGGAATACAATATTTGACATAGGAAAAGCTTCGCAAAGATGAACACGATGATACGATCTAATTGCTTCGCTTAGTTTGGGTCTGTCCATCATATCATTCTCCAATGATATGATCTCATTATCAATTGACAACTCATGTTTATGGTTAGGAAACCTTAACCATCATTGATCAATGAGCTAGTCCATAGAGGCGTACTAGGGACACGGTGTTGTTCACAAACCACACAAGTATTAAAGTTTCCGCTTAATACAATTCTAGCATGGAATATAAACTTTATCATAAACAAGAATTATAATAATAACATCTTTATTATTGCCTCTAGGGCATAATTCCAACAATCTCTACATACCTAGTTCAACCTCGTTACCGATAAGTACTATTTTCTCGTTCTTGTGATATGTGATCCCTTGTGAGACAGTCACATGCTTGCAAGCCAATTGGATGACATTTCACCGAGAGGGCCCAGAGTATATCTATCTGTCACATGGATGGACAAATCCTACTCTTGATCCATGTGCCTCAACACATACTTTCCGAACACTCAATGCCACCTTTATACCCACCCATTTACGGTGTGGTGTTTGATGTCATCAAAGCATCCTTCCGGTGATGGTGATTAGCATGATCTCATGGTCGAAGGAATTAGGCTACTATGTATCAGAAAGCTTATAGCAAGTGAACTATTTGAATGACTTGATCTTATGCTACGCTTAACTATAGGAGTATGTCTATCACACCATTCTCCTAATGATGTGATATTGTTGTTAATAACATCTCAATGTTCATGATCAGGAAACCATGATCATATAT
Organism: Avena sativa; assembly: GCA_916181665.1. Taxonomy (NCBI): domain Eukaryota; kingdom Viridiplantae; phylum Streptophyta; class Magnoliopsida; order Poales; family Poaceae; genus Avena; species Avena sativa. The sequence continues at coordinate 174,045,119 of OV702284.1, read as the reverse complement.
TAACCAACAAGCTAGTTTAACAAGAGGCTTTACTAGGGACTCTTTTATGTTTACAAATCACACAAGTATTAATGTTTCCGGTTAATACAATTATAGCATGGTATGTGAACATTTATCATAAGCATGAAGATATGATAATAACCACTTTATTATTGCCTCTTGGGCATATCTCCAACAGTCTCCCACTTGCACTAGAGACAATAATCTAGTTTCAAATCTTTGTGTATTCAACACCTATGGCTTTCCGGTGTTGCATGTACACAATTGCTAGTGGTCAACTGATCTTCGGATCCGACACTTACCGGTCCGTGTGTAATTGCATGTCTTTGCGTCTCTACGCATCACTCATTCTCTAATGAGATGGCTTTGTATAATTTTGGTCCTTTGGTGAGACCTTTATTTCCTTGGGGTTAAAACATGTTGACAATATTGTCGTACAATATATCTTCATAGTACTATCCCGCTATGAACCACCTAGTTTTATAACAAACTACTTGACACAAATGCCCTCTTTTGCTGCTATAATAGCAATCATATACTTACCTCTTGTTGTAGTATCTGTCACAATGTCTTAACTTTGGAACTCATCCAAATCCATTATGGAACTTACTTTCCATTATATTGTGCCACCCTTAGTTTAGATTGAGATAAACTTAATTTGTACTTTGTGACAAAACCAGTATCAATGTAGTACCTTTTACAATGAACTAACCATCTATTTGTCACATCTACAAAATAATATATTCTTAGTTCTTCCAAGAGATCATAAGAATATCCTTACTATCGTCCAATGATCATCTTATGAATCATTCTGGTATATGCTCATAACATTTAGAGCATAGGACATATCTGGATTTGTACATATTACAGTATGATTGATATAAATACTCTTTGTGATTTCATACACCAAGTATCAATCTATACTTGAATCTTTGTTTCACTTACCAAGTGTCAATACACTTGAATTTCGATTCAATCCTTTTTGTGCGACAAGAACCTTTCTTTGTAGTTTCCATATTGAACTCATTCAATATCTCATCTATGTACATTTCGCATAACCATATTAGCGTCTCAATCTATATATATAGATATTGATGCCAAATATTCGAGTTTTGCCTAAGTCTTTCATCAAGATGAAATTCTTAACATGTGTTAATAAAAGATACATCTTTTCCAATCAACAATATGTCTTCCACATAATGTATTAGAAATATGTCTTAGCGCTCCCACTTAATTTCTTGCAAATGCAAGCATCTTCATCATCTCCCATGAGATTAAACTCTTTTAACAGTTTCATCATGGTGAAGACTCCAACTCCGCGATGCTCACTTCAACCATTGTAGTTTGCATACGCTTTTAACATCCTTTGACTTAACAAAACTCTTTTGACAGTGTCATGTACACGTCCTAGGTAACCATTCTATTAGAAGAACTTGTTTTGTTTATTCAACTACCACATAGCAAAATTATATGTAGTGGTTGCTACATTAATCCATCTAGACTAAACATTGCTATGAAAGATCAAATCTTGTCATAGTCAACCTTTGAACATTGTTGTGAACTCTTTCCCAAAAATGTCGACAATTTCATAGATGTGAAACATCCATATCTATTTCTTTATAGATCCAAATACGATTGTAAGGTCTTGCACCTTTCCAGAGGGTCTTTCAAGTTCAAAGCTTGATCAATTGTGTATGGAACTATCACGGATTTTATGGCTTAAAACCATTTGATGGAGTTAGGGCCCATCATCGCTTCTTTGCATGTAGTCGGTTAATTATTGTCAAATAATGATCCAACCCTCAAATCTTGGTATTTGATTGTTCCGACTTACTTGGTTCAATAGGAACTTAGACCTCTGTAACCATAACCTTTGAGGCACGTGAGCCATGAGAATTGTTGCTTCCTCTGGAACACTTTTCGGCATTGTGCAACTTTGCACATATAGCTAAGGTTCTTTTAATCTTATCAAAGTTCTATTGTCCTCCCACTTAACTTTTCATGGAAAATTCTTTTCTCAAAGAAACTTGACGTTCCAAGCGACAAACACTTTTATCTTTGGTGTTATGGAGGAATACACAACGATTATTTGAAATAACATACAAAGATATGTTCATCCAATTTTGGTTGCAAACATCTTTCTTATGCATAGCATGCCAATGTTTAAGAAAAGACAACTTGGGTTTTATCCCAAACCATAGCTTTATATGGTGTCATTTTAACGGATCATGATGGAGCTCTTTTCAGTGAAAAAGCGGTAGTCTCTAAAGCTTTTAATCTTTAAAATATAATGGCAGTTTTATGAATTACACCTTTGATCTTACCATGTCAAACAAGGTTTCATTACATATCTCGATTATTCCATACTCATATGGTGTTTCGAGAAACGCAAATCCATGGAACGATTCCTCAAATCTTAGGTGTTATGCTAAACTTGTAACTCAAAAATCGTCCTTTATGATCCTATCATAAATTCTTTATTTTATTGTTACATTGATTTTGCACTTCATCTTGAAAGTCTTTGAACTTTTCAAATGTTTCACACTTCATCCTTATTAAGTAAATATTCATATATTCACTCAAATTTTTGGAGAAAGCATATGAACTTGAAATCCATCGCTCTTGACTACACGTAATGGACTTCATACATCAAATATGTAAAAATTCCAATAATCTAGTCATTCGTTGCCTTTTGGCCTATTAACGGAGTTTTAATTATCTCTAGGAAAGTTTCACAAGCGTCATTTGATCAAAAATCAAAAGACTCCAAAATTCCATCCACATGGAGTTTCTTCATGTTTTCTTTCCAATATAATTTAAATGGCGATGTCACTTCCTAAGTGATCTTTCTTATCAATTGTCTTTCGACATTTTTAGCAATAGTTTTATGGATGTGATTTATCCAACGAGATTTGTAAATCATCCATCTTTTATGGATTACGGCAATTATTTGAACAACCCTTTTGTTCTCATAATACCTAATAAAAAAAATCTTGTTGGCAAGCTTTGATGTTAACGAGCAACACAACAACCCTTTATTTGTTCTTGATGAACATCATCACATATTTTTTTGCTAGTTACTTAGGCCATTGTAGTTCATGAATTGTGTTGTTAACAAATTCAGTATCTAATACTTAAGAACGACATTATTTAACAAGCAAAGAATACATCCATAACACGTATATCCTCTATATACCTAAGCTGAACAATTCTAGTCTTTTATTTTCTGCCATATATTTATGAGATTCTCTTTCAGTATTTTCTTTTCTGTTTGAAAGAATCTATCAACATCAATAGTGGAGCCATACACATGACACATAGTCCAAAGCATGTATAGTTAAATACCAATGTCTTTGGACTTGCACTTTGAAGTAGATCACCATCATTAAATGTTTGGTGTTCTTTCAAAATCCATTCTTTAGTAATATTGTAGTGTAGTAAACATTTTACCCACATCAAATATTCATCCTTATCATGAAACTATTCATGATCAAGCTACTTCAGCTTATAAGGGTGAATTGCGAGTATAATGTTGCTCTCCAAAACGTTTTGGATGATTAGGACGACTAGCGTCTCCAACCTTTTGAAAATTCCCATCAAATATGAGAACATAAACTTTACCATATTATACTCTATCATGTTACAATCAAAAACATTTTTTCAGATATCGCAATATCTTTCACATATGATGTTCCTAGATAACCCTGATATTAAAACAATCTTTTGAATATCAAGAATCATGGAGATAATCATGATATGTCACATCCCAAATTTTAGATTTGGTCTTGCATATCATTCATATCATTGCATCATTCTTTTCCATGCAAAACCGTCGAGTGAAGAGGTTCGGCGAAACGCTATTTTCAAATCCCTATTCTTTTTGCTACGAGGCTCCTACGGGAGGCTTTAGTAGGACTAGCATTGTCCACCCTTGTAGCCTAGCGGTTTCACCCAACCCTTGGCCCTAGGTTGTTCCCCTCGACTATACGAACCCGTAGGAGCAAGAATCATTCGATTCGGAGCTCGCACGGAGAAATTGCGTCCGTTTCAGTGAATCGTCGGAAAACTGTCCGAATTTCCGGACCGATTTCCGAATCCGCGTCTAATTCTGCGCCGAATTGGAGTAGGACCCGCGCAGGCCCCACTTAAAGGGCCGAGCCGGCCACCTCGGGAACCGCACCCGACCCCGCTTGTCCCCGCGCGATCGCCCACCCGCCATCGCCTCCTGGCGCCGTCGCCCGCGCCATCCGCCGTCGCCGCCGCCCCCTGGCGCCGCCACCTCGCCGCTGTCCGCCGCACCCCACCGCCTCGGTAAGCGAGCCCCGCCGCCTTCTCTTCCCGCGTCGCCGCCACCGAGCCGCTGCCCCGCCGCCGGCCGCCTGCGCCGCCCCCGCCTCGGCCCGCGAGCATGCCGCCGCCAGCAGGCACCCGCGCGCCGCCGCCCGCCTTGCACCCGCCGCCAGCGCGCCTCGCCGCCTCGGCCGATGCGCGCCGCCCGCTGCAGCGCTCGCTGCGCCGCGCCTCGCCCGCAGCGCGCCGCCTCGCTGCGCACGCCGCCGCCGCATGCGCCGCTGCCTCGCTTCGCGCGCGCGCACGCGCACGCACGCACGTACACGCTCGCGCGCCGTTTTGCGTCGCGTCGTTCCGTCCGTACCGCGTCGCACGCGCGCCGAGTTGTCTAATCTTGGACCTTACGCTGACCGTCACCCCCTCGCGCAGGTCACCGTTGTCGCCGGAATCGATCACCGCACCGTCCGGAGTCCGTTTCGCCGTTTGTTTCCGGTAAGCCTGCAGCCACCGTCAGATCTCAGATCAGCGGCTCAGATCGTTCGTTGACCGGTCAGACTCGGGCGTTGACTAGTCAGACGCCCAGTCAGCGCCCAGCCAGCAGACGCTTTGACCAGTCAACAGACACGGTTGACTGGTTAATTTTGTTAATCCTTTTAGTTGACAGATTTCGGTAGAATCTTGTAAATTGCGTAGTAATTAAACCGCTTGGCCAAAAATTGCAAATAAAATATGTGTAGATTCAGTGAGTCGTGTAGAATCTCTCTGCACCTTTAGTTCAGGCTTTTGCAGCAAGGTTTAGTACAGTTTAATCAAACTAGTTAGTGGCCTTTTCGGAGTAATAAATTCATAGAAAAAGATCCGTAGCTCCAAAAATCACGTATGATATGTCCCTGTATTCAGTGGAACGAGGGGAATCTCATCGTGAATTAAAACGATAGGCTTACAGTAAAAACTTCTGCAGAAATTGTCTAGTGGCTTTCTGCAGTTTTTTAATTACTCGGGGAGTTTTATAATTCCTTTTTGAGTAATTCTAATTGGTACTGTTCCTAAATAGCTATTCCTATATTGTAGAATTTTCTCAAGATTTTACAAATAGTATACTACCGGTAGTGAATTATTTGAGTTCTAGCTCCAGTTTTGAGCATTATGTTTTGCGTAATAGTTTTCCTAGCGCTAAAACTATTTTCCATGCATGCAATCAGTAGTATTATTGATTAAGATTATGTGGTGCAGCTGTAGCACCAATTCACTTGCCTTGCATACCTTCATGCATCATATTTGTTGCATATGCTTGTGGATTGTTTGTTTATGAATGCAATTGTATCGTGTAGATTGTGACGAGTGCAACGCTTGCTCGTGTGTGGATTGTTCTTCCGACCGCTACAACCAAGGCAAGTAGATGCTACTTTGTTCATGATATCGTCCTACTATTTTCAATGCATTGTCGTGTATTTTGTAGATGCATGTGTAGGATGATACTATCTCTATGCTATGACCTATTATGTGGTAGGGCTTTCCTTGTAGATGAACCACCGTTGGTAGATGTGCTTAGCCATGCTATGTTGAACGAGGGCTGGGTTACATCATTGAGACTTGTTTCTAAAAGTATTGGTTTGTAAAAACTAAAACAACTTAATCAATGAATCTCCTGGGTGTGATGGTATTGATAATTTTTGGTGGTTTCGTTGCGGAAAGGCACCCAGGTATCGAGAGAACTTGATTGGCTTCTTTATTGTGTAGCTTACGTATACAACCATGTGCCAATAATAGAATGGGCGGTTGGTTGGACTTAGTAGGTTGTGGTAACTCGAACCCGCGTATCCAAAGATGTAGAATTTTGGTAGGTTGGACCGGTGCGCGTCGGGATTGAGGAGCTACTTCCTGAACAGTCTCTTCTTGGACTTCTCCCTATCATCACTCAAAATGAGAGTGATGGTACGAGCTGGGCTGGCCAAGTCACATGGGTAAAGTGTACTAACCCCTGCAGGGTGTATAATCTAATCGATTAGCCGTGTCCCCAGTTATGGACATCTGAGTTGCTTGATATTGATTCCATGACATGTTTCTCGCTCATTCTAATTTCATAATTGCTTTAATATTGTTGGGTTAACTTAATTGGGATCTTTTCAAAGAAAATCAAAAACTGTTTATGAAAGTAGGACAAATGTATTTGCAAATGTAAGCCAGACACAACTCCACTTGCCAAATAAGCATGTAGTTGTTAGTACTATTGTCTCCATTACTAGCTCTACTTGCCATACATTCCATGTATTGACCCTTCGGGGCTGCTACGTTTCATGTTGCAGGTTATTCCGATTCTGATTAATCGATATAGGCCACGGTACTCCACTCGGCACTTGTTCACTTGTGGGCAATTTGAAGAATGGAAGATTTACTTTATTTATGTTGCTACTTGAATAATTTGAGCTAGCTTTGGGCTAAGCTTTTATTGTAATAATGGTACTCTGGATCTTCGTTATCTATGATACACGGATATTTTGCTATGTTATTCATCTTACTCTATTGTGGGCCAATGAACCGATCCAGGGATTGGCATGTCACATAGAGGCCACGGTCTTATCAGAACCGGGGTGTTACAGGATGGTATCAGAGCCCGTGTGTCGACTGTAGGATCGTGACCTAGGATTGGATTAGGAAGCCATAGAATTATTAAAGCCTATATTAACTCTGTCTTTCATCTTATGCCTTTCACCCTCGTAAATTCTTACCATATGCTATTCTCACACTTTCCTCTTTTACTTGATAGATGGGAGAAGTCAGGACTGAGTATGCCACCATGGAGTCACCAAGGCCCTTTGCAAGGCAGTTAGCTCAGCTCTCGCAGTCATTGGGATTGCCACTGCCCATGTTCAAGGCAAGAAGACTGTACACCTATGGATATGGAGAGGATGCATGGGAGATCACTACCTTCATATTCAGAGATGCCGCCTTGACAAATCTAGTGCATTTGATCTACACCAAGACATACTGCAACTGGGGACTTGGAATCAACTTGGCCATACATGAAACCCTGTCTCGCCAGTGCCATAATGTCCGACACCTACTGCCAGCAGATTCACCCTACCGTGACTATGGGAGGCGTCATGAAGATGGGCACGTTGTGGTTACCCCGGGCGACAGGAACAACATGCCGCCCCGTCGGAGGCACATAGAGGACATGGAAAAGGAGAATGGAGCTCTAGCTGAGAAGGTGATGATGATAAAGGAGATTGCAGATTTTACTATCAATGGTATGGTGGTCCAAGGACAGGAGATTGACACCCTGCATGAAGCTGTGGGAGTTCTGGAGAATGCCCTGAAATCCAGAGATGCAACCATAGCTCATCTTCATGGTACTGTGCAGGAGAACACCCAGAACATACAACAGTTGCAAGGGACCGTCCAGGAAAGGGACCAAACTATTGAAGCTATGACAGCCCAGATTGCCGCTCTCCAAGCACAGCTGAATCCACCCTCTGATGATGACAATGGAGATGATGGCAACAATGGGGATGACGATGACAGTGGAGACGATGATGATGATGAGGACGAGGATGATGATGATGGAGACGATGATGGTGGAGGAGATGAAGCTGTTGCAGTTGCAGCTGAAAGTGAAGAAGAAGAGGAGGATCCAGAAGAGGTGAAGTTTGAGATCTCAAGTGATGATTCAGGAGAGGTGTACACTCCGCCGGCATGGTTGTACCGCGAACCGAAGCGCCAACGCATGACCGCAAGGACCTACCGCAATCTCTTCAAGGAGTAGATAGAAGTCCACCAATTAGTCCTCGTTAGGCAAATTCGTTAGGATTAGTCTCGATCGATGTGAAGCTTAGTTCGTATTAGTTCAAGAGTGTTTAGTTGCTCATTTGTGTACTCCAATATCCCAGGAATTATTTGTGCGAATTTTATGAAAGAGTTATGGCAAGTTTGGTTAACATCTGTGTTATTTTCGCTGCAGTTTTCTGCTGATACAGCAGTACTGAGCGAATTTTCATATTTTTCTGGTAACTCGGAAAAATCTGAAAAACATTGGGCTGATGCGAAACTCTCTTTACTATATGTGAAAAAATAAGCTAAATTTTCTGATGAGTTTAAGTCAGGCGGAAAAATTCGCGAACGCTGCTGGACTGTTCTGGCAGATTGCTGTTTTGGTTGTTTAGTTGATCAACTGTTTAGTTAACTATTGCCAACTCTTGTAAAACTATTTTAGTAGGTATATACTGCTAGGATAACCCCTGGGATGTTGCTGGATCACTTGTTTATGGATGTGTTGCTTGCTTGTGATTGTCTGCTATTGTTTGTTGTTGTTTGATCATATGCATGGGTAGAATCCTATTGTTGTAGTTGATTCTTTCTAAACTTACCTGTGCTGAACCGCAGATGCCTTCCCGCCGTCACCCCACTGAGTTGGAGCAGCTCATGGCAGCTCAGGCACAGCTGACCCAAGTGATGACTCGGTTCATGGCAAATCAGAACAACAACAATGGAAACAATCAGCCTCAGGGAGATGCTCTCACCAGATTTCTGAGGTTAAGGCCAGCTAAGTTCTCTACTGCAACGGAACCAATGGTTGCTCTCGACTGGTTGCGTTCAGTCAACAAGGATCTAGTAACTGTCGGATGCACTGATGCTGAGAAGGTGAGGTTTGCCGCTCACTTACTAGAAGGACCAGCCGCTTCTTGGTGGGACACTTTTCAGATCACCCACCCGCTGGATACCGTGACTTGGGCAATGTTTGAGGAAGGTTTCAGGACCAACCACGTGTCTTCAGGAGTTCTGAGCCTGAAGAGGAAGGAGTTCCGCAACTTGCGCCAAACCAATCGCACTGTGGCTGAGTATATTGAGGAGTTCAACAACCTGTCCCGTTATGCACCTGAGGATGTTGACACTGATGCGAAAAGGAGGGAGAGATTCCTGGATGGCCTTAGTGATGAGCTTTCAGTGCAGCTACTGGTGGTTTATTGCCCCACTTTCCAGGAGCTTATGGACAAGGCCAGGATCTTGGAAGGGAAGCACAAGCAGGTGGAAAGCCGCAAGAGAAAGAACAACAATCATCACTCTGGTTCACATCACAAGTCTCGCACTTCATATGATGGATACTCCAAGCATGGAGGAAGTGACCATGGGAGCCATGATCGCCACCACCATGGAGGCGATGGACATCGTCATGACAACCATAGGAGCACCCACCACAACCACAAGGGAGGACATTCTCACCACTCTGGAGGACACGGTGGACATGACCGCAACCGTGATCGCAGCTTTGTGAAGAAGGATCTGAGTGAGGTGACGTGCTTCAAGTGTAAGCAGAAGGGACACTATGCTGACAACTGTCCGGAGAGGAAAGGACTGAAGTCAACCAACAACGAGAAGGCCACAGTGAACCACATGAATGTGGAGGAGATTCCAGATGAGCCTGACCTTGTGATTGGTAAGTTTCCAATCAACACTTACCCTGCACTTATACTTTTCGATACTGGTGCATCGCATTCATTCATATCAAGGGCATTTGTGGATAAGTATAAGTTACCTACTGAGTCTATGAAAAGGTCTATTAGAGTGAGTTCACCTGGATGAGATATGATAGCTAGCGCGGGATGCCGCGATTTAGCTGTGAGGATTGGAACACACAACTTCATTGCACATTTGGTAGTGTTGGATTCACAGGGATTAGACGTTATTCTGGGTATGGATTGGATGTCTATGCATGGGGGACACATAGATTGTGCACAGCGAGCTGTTTCACTCAAAACCTCGGATGGTAAGAGGATTAGATTCAAGTCGGCTGTACGACCAAGAAGGTGTAAGTTGAATTCTCTTAAGGGGGTTAGCATGGATACTGTGCCAGTGATTAGGGATTACCCCGACGTGTTTCCGGAAGAGCTGCCAGGGATGCCACCTGACAGGGAAGTAGAGTTTCTTATCGACCTGATGCCGGGAACAGGACCAATAGCAAAGAAACCATATAAGATGGATGTGGATGAGCTGAAGGAATTGAAGAAGCAGTTGAAAGAGCAGCTGGAAAAGGGATTCATTCAGCCTAGTTCGTCGTCATGGGGAGCACATGTTCTGTTTGTGGAGAAGAAAGACAGCAGCAAGAGATTAGTGGTGGACTATCGCTCGCTGAATGAAGTGACTATCAAGAACAAGTACCCTCTGCCGAACATAAATGCTTTGTTTGATCAACTAGAAGGAGCAAAGGTGTTCAGCAAGATTGATTTGCGATCTGGCTATTTTCAATTGAAGATCCGGGAGCAGGACGTACCAAAAACCGCCTTCACCACTAGGTATGGTTTATATGAGTATACAGTTATGTCTTTTGGACTAACGAATGCCCCAGCATATTTCATTACCATGATGAACAAGGTATTTATGGAGTACTTGGACAAGTTTGTGGTGGTGTTTATTGATGACATACTGATATATTCCAAGGACGATGCTGAACATGAGAAGCATCTGCGACTGATTATGGAGAAGCTGAGGGAACACAAGCTGTATGCCAAATTCAGCAAGTGTGAATTCTGGCTTAACACTGTTGGGTTTCTTGGACACGTAGTGTCAGGAGAAGGAGTCGCTGTTGATCCAAGCAAAGTGACCGCAGTAACTGAGTGGGAAGCACCCAAGAATGTGGGTGAGATTCGAAGCTTTTTGGGACTTGCTGGATACTACAGGAGGTTCATTGAAAACTTTTCCAAGATTTCTAAGCCGATGACTGAACTTCTGAAGAAGGAGAGGAAGTTTGAATGGTCAGACGTATGTGAAGCCAGCTTTCAGGAACTGAAGCGTCGACTAGTGACCGCACCCGTCCTGTGTTTACCTGATCTTCAGAACGATTTCCAAGTGTACTGTGATGCTTCTCGACAGGGACTTGGGAGTGTGCTGATGCAAGATGGGAGAGTAGTGTCATATGCCTCGCGACAACTTAAGCACCATGAGCGGAATTACCCCACACACGACTTGGAGTTAGCGTCAGTGGTTCATGCGCTCAAGGTATGGAGGCATTACTTAATGGGAAAACACTGTGATGTGTACACCGACCACAAGAGCCTGAAGTACATATTTACACAGAAGGAACTGAACATGAGGCAAAGGAGATGGTTGGAGCTTATCAAGGATTACGATATGAATCTGCAATACCACCCAGGAAAGGCCAATGTAGTAGCACATGCTCTGAGCCGGAAGGTTTATGCCAATGGATTGACAATTGGGGAATTGCCCGAGGATTTGTGCGAGCAATTCAAGGACCTTAGACTGGAGGTAGTATCTGAAGGATACTTGGCAACAATGGAAGTCCAACCAACGCTACAGGACAGAATCAGGAAAGCTCAAGTGGGAGACAAAGTGATAGATGAAATTAAGGAAAAGATGAAGGAGAATCGGGAAAAGGATATTCGCGAGGATGAGCATGGTACCTTGTGGTATGGAGATCGTTTGTGTGTGCCCAGCGACCCGGAGATAAGGGAGTTGATTCTGCAGGAGGCTCATAACTCGCCATACTCCATACATCCGGGCAACACAAAGATGTATATGGATTTGAAGAGCGGATTTTGGTGGAACAACATGAAGGGAGATATCGCCAAGCATATTGCCCTATGTGATGTTTGTAGTCGAGTGAAGGCAGAACACCAGAAACCAGCAGGACTGCTACAGCCATTGCCTGTGCCGTATTGGAAGTGGGATAGAGTGGGAATGGACTTTATCACAGGATTGCCCAGGACCAGGTCAGGATACGACTCCATTTGGGTAGTGGTCGACCATTTGACCAAGGTAGCCCACTTTATACCGGTAAAGACGACCTATACGAGTGCAAAGTTGGCCAAGATCTATATGGACAGGATTGTGTGCCTACATGGAGTTCCCAAGAGTATTGTATCTGATAGAGGCACCCAATTTACCTCACACTTCTGGCGCCAGCTGCACGAGTCACTTGGTACTAGATTGGAGTTTAGCACGGCGTTTCACCCGCAGACTTATGGACAGACCGAGAGGGTGAATTAGATTTTAGAGGACATGCTGAGAGCTTGCGCCTTGGCTCATGGCTCTAGTTGGGATGAGAATTTGCCATATGCTGAGTTTTCCTACAACGACAGCTATCAAACCAGCATCAAGACGTCACCGTTCGACGTGCTGTATGGGAAACGGTGTCGAACACCATTGCTATGGGATGGAGTAGGAGAACATCAGTTGTTTGGGCCTGATTTGATCAAGGATGCTGAGGAGAAGGTCGCCTTGATTAGGGACCGGCTGAAGGTAGCACAATCAAGGCAGAAGAGCTACGCTGACGCCAAGCGCAAGGAAGTGGTGTATGAGATAGGTGATAGAGCATACCTCAGAGTATCGCCACTTCGTGGAATCAAGAGATTTGGAATTAAGGGTAAGCTGGCACCTCGATTTATTGGACCATATCGGGTCTTAGCACGCAAAGGAGAAGTTGCTTATCAGTTGGAGTTGCCAGAGGCTCTGTCCGCTGTTCACAATGTGTTCCACGTGTCACAGCTGAAGAAGTGCCATCCGGAGATGGTGGATACACCATTGAGAGACACTGTACCGCTAGAGGAGGTTCAGCTTGAGAATGATTTGACCTATGAGGAGAAACCGGTCAAGTTCTGGAGACAGCAGAAAGGATTACCCGTACCAAGACGATCAGGTTTTTCAAGGTACAGTGGAGCCACCACACCGAAGAGGAAGCCACTTGGGAGCGTGAGGATGACATCCAAGAGGACTACCCACACCTATTTGCTAGCCGCGCCAAATCTCGAGGACGAGATTCATCTTAAGGGGGTTAGTCTTGTCACATCCCAAATTTTAGATTTGGTCTTGCATATAATTCATATCATTGCATCATGCTTTTCCATGCAAAACCGTCGAGTGAAGAGGTTCGGCGAAACGCTATTTTCAAATCCCTATTCTATTTTGCTACGAGGCTCCTGCGGGAGGCTTTAGTAGGACTAGCGTTGTCCACCCTTGTAGCCTAGCGGTTTCACCCAACCCTTGGCCCTAGGTTGTTCCCCTCGACTATACGAACCCGTAGGAGCAAGAATCACTCGATTCGGAGCTCGTACGGAGAAGTTGCGGCCGTTTCAGTGAATCGTCAGAAAACGGTCCGAATTTCTGGACCGATTTCCGAATCCGCGTCTAATTCTGCGCCGAATTGGAGTAGGACCCGCGCAGGCCCCACTTAAAGGGCCGAGCCGGCCACCTCGGGAACCGCACCCGACCCCGCCTGCCCCCGCGCGATCGCCCACCCGCCATCGCCTCCTGGCGCCGCAGCCCGCGCCATCCGCCGTCACCGCCGCCCGCGCCATCCGCCGTCGCCGCCGCCCCCTGGCGCCGCCGTCCGCCGCACCCCGCCGCCTCGGTAAGCGAGCCCCGCCGCCTTCTCTTCCCGCGTCGCCGCCACCGAGTCGCTGCCCCGCCGGCGGCCGCCTGCGCTGTCCCCGCCTCGGCCCGCGAGCACGCCGCCGCCAGCAGGCACCCGCGCGCCGCCGCCCGCCTTGCGCCCGCCGCCAGCGCGCCTCGCCGCCTCGGCCGCTGCGTGCCGCCCGCTGCAGCGCTCGCAGCGCCGCGCCTCGCCCGCAGCGCGCCGCTTGCTGCGCCGCTGCCGCTGCCTCGCTTCGCGCGCGCACGCGCACGCACGCACGTACACGTTCGCGCGCCGTTTTGCGTCGCGCCGTTCCGTCCGTACCGCGTCGCACGCGCGCCGTTTTGCACGCCGAGTTGTCTAATCTTGGACCTTATGCTGACCGTCACCCCCTCACGCAGGTCACCGTTGTCGCCGGAATCGATCACCGCACCGTCCGGAGTCCGTTTCGCCGTTTGTTTCCGGTAAGTCTGCAGCCACCGTCAAATCTCAGATCAGCGGCTCAGATCGTTCGTTGACCGGTCAGACTCGGGCGTTGACTAGTCAGACGCCCAGTCAACGCCCAGCCAGCAGACGCTTTGACCAGTCAACAGACACAGTTGACTGGTTAATTTCGTTAATCCTTTTAGTTGACAGATTTCTGTAGAATCTTGTAAATTACGTAGTAATTATACCGCTTGGCCAAAAATTGCAAATAAAATATGTGTAGATTCAGCGAGTCGTGTAGAATCTCGCTGTACCTTTAGTTTAGGCTCTTGAAGCAAGGTTTAGTACAGTTTAATCAAACTAGTTAGTGGCCTTTTCGGAGTAATAAATTCGTAGAAAAAGATCCGTAGCTCCAAAAATCACGTATGATATGTCCCTGGATTCAGTGGAACGAGGGGAATATCATCGTGAATTAAAAAGATAGGCTTACAGTAAAAACTTCTGAAGAAACTGTCTAGTGGCTTTATGCATTGTTTTAATTACTCGGGGAGTTTTATAATTCCTTTTTGAGTAATTCCAATTGGTACTGTTCCTAAATAGCTATGCCTATACTGTAGAATTTTCCCAAGATTTTACAAACATTATACTACCGGTAGTGAATTATTTGAGTTCTAGCTCTAGTTTTGAGCATTATGTTTTGCGTAATAGTTTTCCTAGCGCTAAAACTATTTTCCATGCATGCGATCAGTAGTATTATTGATTAGGATTATGTGGTGCAGCTGTAGCACCAATTCACTTGCATTGCATACCTTCATGCATCATATTTGTTGCATATGCTTGTGGATTGTTTGTTTATGAATGCAATTGTATCGTGTAGATTGTGACGAGTGCAACGCTTGCTCGTGTGTGGATTGTTCTTCCGACCGCTACAACCAAGGCAAGTAGATGCTACTTTGTTCATGATATCGTCCTACTATTTTCAATGCATTGTCGTGTATTTTGTAGATGCATGTGTAGGATGATACTATCGCTATGCTATGACCTATTATATGGTAGGGCTTTCTTTGTAGATGAACCACCGTTGGTAGATGTGCTTAGCCATGCTATGTTGAACGAGGGCTGGGTTACATCATTGAGACTTGTTTCTAAAAGTATTGGTTTGTGAAAACTAAAACAACTTAATCAATGAATCTCCTGGGGTTTGATGGTATTGATAATTTTTGGTGGTTTCGTTGCGGAAAGGCACCCAGGTATCGAGAGAACTTGATTGGCTTCTTTATTATGTAGCTTACGTGTACAACCATGTGCCAATAATGGAATGGGCGGTTGGTTGGACTTAGTAGGTTGTGGTAACTCGAACCCGCTTATCCAGAGATGTAGAATTTTGGTAGGTTGGACCGGTGCGCGTCGGGATTGAGGAGCTACTTCCCGAACAGTCTCTGCTTGGACTTCTCCCTATCATCTCTCAAAATGAGAGTGATGGTACGAGCTGGGCTGGCCAAGTCACATGGGTAAAGTGTACTAACCCTTGCAGGGTGTATAATCTAATCGATTAGCCGTGTCCCCGGTTATGGACATCTGAGTTGCTTGATATTGATTCCATGACATGTTTCTCGCTCATTCTAATTTCATAATTGCTTTAATATTGTTGGATTAACTTAATTGGGATCTTTTCAAAGAAAATCAAAAACCGTTTATGAAAGTAGGACAAATGTATGTGCAAATGTAAGCCAGACACAACTCCACTTGCCAAATAAGCATGTAGTTGTTAGTACTATTGTCTCCATTACTAGCTCTACTTGCCATACATTCCATGTATTGACCCTTCGGGGCTGCTACGTTTCATGTTGCAGGTTATTCCGATTCTGATTAATCGATATAGGCCACAGTACTCCACTCGGCACTTGTTCACTTGTGGGCAATTTGAAGAATGGAGGATTTACTTTATTTATGTTGCTACCTGAATAATTTGAGCTAGCTTTAGGCTAAGCTTTTATTGTAATAATGGTACTCTGGATCTTCGTTATCTATGATACACGGATATTTTGCTATGTTATTCATCTTACTCTATTGTGGGCCAATGAACCGATCCAGGGATTGGCATGTCACATAGAGGCCACGGTCTTATCAGAACCGGGGTGTTACATGATACTTATATACTAACATTGGAATTGTTACTCTTGATTTAATACCAATTATTAAACTTAATGGAGTAACCGGAACTTACTGAAAGCTTGCAATAGGACTTTTAAACTTTAGATTAACACTTTAAAACAATACGATACCAGTTCGTAAAGTAACTAACCAAAATTCTATAGTTCTATTATCTCAATTATAACTAAGCGCAAGGTGGTAAACGGATGCCAATGACTACAACAACTATGCAAATTCACTTTGATTTAATTTATGATAAATAGTGTTCAACTTTTAATCATATTGCTGTTGAACTCCCACTCAAAACAATATCCCTCACATTGTTTTAGTGATTACATGAACCAAATCCACTATACCAAGTCCGATCATCACGTGACATGATGTAGTTTCAAAGGCGAACAATCATCATGTTCATCATATCATCTATATGAATCATGCTTTACCTTTCGGTATTCCGTGTTCCGAGACCATGTCTGTACATGCTAGGCCCGTCAAGATCAAACCTTAGCTTCCGCATGAGCAAATTTGGCTTGCTCCCGTTGTATACACTCGCAGAATCTAACACAGCCGATCATCACGTGGTGCTTCGAAACAACGAGCTTTGGCAATGGTGCCTACTAAGGATGAACACTTTATAACTTGATATTTTGTTAAAGGGATCATCTTATAATTCTACCATCACAATCTAAGAAATACAAGATGCATACAAGGATTAACATCACATGCAATTCATAATATGTGATATGATATGGCCTTTCTTATTGTGCTTCTGATCTCCATCTTCAAGCACAAACATGATCTCCATCATCACCGGTATGGCGTCAAGGTCAATGGCGCCGCTCCATGGTTGTCGTCCACCAGCATCAACTATTACAACTACTTTGAGTAATAGACACGCAGGTCTTAACGAAATTAAAGATAACCATAAGGCTCCTGCCGGTTGCCGACTTACAATAAGGAACATTGCATACATCATATATAATCACAATCATGGCCATATCACATCACAACACACCCCTGCAAAACAAAGTTAGACGCCTCTAATTTTCTTTGCATGTTTTACGTGGTTTGGGGATTTCAATAAGTGTCGCTCTAACTTACGAACAAGAACCACAACGTTGATACTATTATTGTCAATTACCCGTTGTAAATTGAATCTTCACTATGTTGGGAGAAACAGGCACCCGCAAAGCCACTTATGCAATACAAGTTGCATGTCAAGCGTGGAGCAAGTCTCATGAACGGTGTCATGTAAGGTTAGCCCGGGCCGCTTCATCCCACCATCCCGCAAGATGCAAAGTACACAAGAAGCAATCGACAACAAAATCATCAACACCCACAATGACCATTGTGTTCTACTCATGCAACAGATCTACATATAGACATGACTATGATACCACTGTTGGTGTTCGTAGCATGGAAAACAAAAAATTTCTACCGCATGCATACAAACAAGCCAAGATCTATCTACTAGATTGAAACAACGAGTCGATTAGAGTACTCACCCTCGAAGATTCCAAAGCGGTTAACGAGAGCAGATTCTCGTGGGTGATGTAGTCGTACACTTGTCGATCTCAAGATCGCGTAGACGATCCTTCCAGCGTTGCGCTCCAGCAGCGCTTCCGCAGTCGGTCACACGTTCGGTACTCGATGAAGACCTTCCTCTCCCTTGTTCCAGCAGGCAACGAAGGTTGTAGTTCTTGCCTCGCGATTCCGACAGCACGATGGCTTGGTGTCGGAAATAGAGGGAAGATCCCGCAGGGCTTCTCCTAAGCTGGTGCGATTTATGGTGGATCTAGGGTTTCCGGCGATCTAGGGTTAGAAGGCCGGAGATGAGGAGGAGGTGTCGACGGTGGCTAGGGCGATGGCGACGGGCCGGCGGCGGCGACGACGCACGGGTGGGAGGGCTTGGTGTTGTGTTCTTTGGGGAAGCCCTCTCCCTCTATTTATGAGAGGGAGGGAGGCTTGGGAGAGGGGAGTTTGAATCCATACCCAAACCCAAGTTGGATAGAAGGAAGGCCTCTTTCCTTCTTCCACTAGGAAACCATTGTTCCAGTTTGACTTTTCAAACCTCCCTTTTGCCTTTCAATTTAGAGCTTTATTTCTCTCTCGCAAATGCCCAACCAAAGAGACTTAGTACATGATCCAATCATTCCACTTACACATGACACATTCATGGACCATTCCCCTTCCGGTCCGGTGAACCTTCTAGACCCTTCTAGAACCTCTCTGATGAAAACATCGAAATCATTCCCGAACTCCAGAATCAGACTTTCCTTATATGAATCTTATTCTCCGGACTATTCCGGATTTCCTCGTGATATTCCGGATCCCATACGAGACTCCAAACAACATTCGGTATCCCTACTTACATTCAATATCTACTAAACAACATCGAATCCTTAAGTGTGTCTCCCTATGGTTCGTGAATTATGCGGACATGACCGAGACACTTCTCCGATCAATAACCAATAGAGGAATCTGGAAATTCATATGGCTCCCACATATTTCTACGATTAATTTGCGATCGAATGAACCACTTACATACGATACCAATTTCCCTTTTTCTCGCGATAGTTTACTTATCCGAGATTTGATCGTCGGTATCTCTACATACCTAGTTCAACCTCGTTACCGATAAGTACTATTTTGTCGTTCCCGTGATATGTGATCCCTTGTGAGCCAGTCACATGCTTGTGTAACATCCCAGGTTTTATTATAAGGTTACTAGTAGTATGCATCATCCTTGCATCATTGCATCCTACAAATGAAATTGCATCAAAAACCCTAACATCAAAACCTACCTAAACCCTATTAAAAAGTTCCCTATGTTAGCAATAATGATGTATTCATATTTGACCCTTTAAAAAAAACTTTGTAAAAATATTACTCTATGGTCCTTTATTGACCACCTTCTTTTTACAAAAATTTAGGAGTTGGTTTCATCACTTTTGGACTTGTTAGGCAATAGTTATTGGTGTTTTATTAAACCAGAAATTGAAAACTAATAAGGAAAAAAAGGCAGCAACTAACCTTGCTGGGCCGGCTGCGCCAGCGCCACTTCGGGCCCAGCCTAACCCCCAACCTCCCTTCCCCTTCGCCCTGCGTGGCTCGCACCAGGGCCGAGGCCGCCAGAGGCCCAGCTAGCAGCGCCGACCCACAACCCCCCACCCCTCCGCCACCGACACGTGGGACCTGCCCCATCGCCTCCTTCCTAGAGACCATGATGAACACGGCGTCTGCCGTGTCGGGATAAGCCCGATCCTAACAAGATTCGGCCACCCCCTCCCCCAAGTCTTTGGGAATATATAAGTCGACCCTCCCGCCATCGTTGACCTAAAAACCCTAGCACGAGCCCCGCTGAGGCGCCGCCAATTGCTCGCCGGAGCGCCGCCAGGAACGAGGAGGAACGTCGGGGGCTGCAGTCGGAGGAGGAAGCGAGGAGATCGGTCGAGGGGGCGATCGTGACCGCAAGGACCAGACGAACCCTGTCGACCTCACCGCTGCCCCGGGGAGCCACCAGAGCGCCGCCGCCCGTCGACCACCGACGCCGCCGCCGCTCATCACCGTCGTCGCCACCGCCTATAAGTCGCGCAGCCCCCTAGCCGTCCGATCTCAAATCCACGCGGTAGATTAGAAGTACCGCCGAAGTGGTACCGGCCAATGGCGTCGTGCCGCGTGGCACGCGTGCGCGCATCAGCGCCAGCTCAGCCACGGCCGCGGCGCCCAGTGAGAACGCGACACGTGGCTTAGGGTTAGATTAGTTCGGTTCAAATTTTGTCTATTTGGCAGATTTGAGTTAAAAGTTGCGAAAATCATAGAAAAATAATTGGAAAAATTTAGCTTGTAATATACCGTTGGATTCATAATTTTATGTAGAACAGAGATCTGCAATAAAATTTCAAGTTTACAGTAGGGTTTTTGGTGTAGAATTTAATCTTTAGATTAGAGTGTTTAATCCATAGAAAAATAATTAAAAACCCGTTTCAATTGATTCTTGTTGCTTGACTTTATTTTTACAATACCTACTGAACAAAATTATAAAACCTTGCTTAAGATCATTAGATCTAATTTGGGGATAATTAGATGGTTGGATCTCCTAATAAACCTATGAATTAGATCAATGACCCAAATTATTTTAAACCTATGGGAAATCAATACTAATAACATCCCTAACACAATTGCAATACAAATTATGCCACCTTGGTCAATTTAGAAAACTAATCTTGCATAAATACCATGTTGCATGCTTGCATGTTATCTCTGCGGCATATCTTGTGCAAGTTGTGATCAGATCTGTGTTTGTGATTCGTTAGATTGTCCGGAGTGCGCTAAGGAGTGCTATTGTGTAGAGTGCTGCTCGGATCAAGGCAAGTTACACCACTTGTTCATAATTTTGTCCTAGTTTTGATTCTATGCATGTGATCTTCAAAATTCTGTAGTATGCATGTGTAGGATGTTCTAGTAGAATTTTTCCTTAGTATTATTTTGAAAGTGCGACAATTTTGTTGTATGCCATGTATAGCTATATACTTAGGATTTCCCCTCCTAATAGGTTACCCCTGTTTTGCTAAGTATTTCTTGCTATGCTATATATACAAAGTACCGTTGGGGCGTTCGAAAGACAATGAATTTTTCTAAGTATAAAGGCTCTCTTGAGCAAACTTTTATTCTCAAATCCACTTCAAAATAAAACTAAGTTTTCTTCTGGGCGGAATGGTTGTCGGGACAACGAGTGAGATTTTTGTGGAGGACGGCCGCCCAGGAATCAAACAAGTCTGCCATGTTTCAGAATTCAGAAGCTTCCAGTGCAACCACAATACATATGGGCTCTGTCTTGGCCTAGTACTTAGTGGGAAACCTCACCTGGGTACCAACATTTGGAGGTTCTTAGCACGGTTGGATCCAGAAGGTAGAGGGGCTACTAAGGGAAAGCCTCGCCATGGTCTTGTCTGTAAAAGGACTTGATCGTGGATTGTGGGTAAAGTGCACAAACTCTCGAGAGTATTGCAAACTGATCGATCAGCCGTGTTCATGGAAACAGAACAACATTGAGCATCTGAAGGATGGACCCTCTTAAGGATCTTCCTCTCTCTTTTCTAAACAAAGTTTTTAAAACCCCATGGCATGAGTAATATCGCCAATGGGTGGGATTTTGGGGTCACTTGGTGCGTAATATCCAAGTGTCACTTGGTGCGTAATATCCAAGTGTTTGGTTGTTTGGACACTTGGTGAGTAATATCCTCGTGTGCCATTCGACCTTATTTTATATAAGCAAATGTTTACAAAGTAGGGAAAATCTTTTCTTCTTCTCTCTGCTTAAGAAAACTAGCTTTGAGCAAATGAACTCTACAGCCTAAACTAGCCTTGCATGTAGAGATAGTCTTTTCTTTCCTTGGTGTAATTTGCCAATACATTCAAAGTATTGACCCAACTTGTTGGCTGCACGTCTTATGTGCAGAATCCGAAGATTGAAAGGTGCGTAGGGATCGCGAGTCTACACTCGACAAGCCTGGGGCGTTGATGGACTCAAGCTGCTTTTATGTCTCCGCTGTTATTTTTGCTAGCCTTATGCTAAGCAAATTTGTAATAAATTTATACTCTAGATTCTCCGTGTAATAAAGAATTTTGTTTTACATGATATTTCATTGACTGTGAGTGCTAGATATTGATCCAGGGACTAGCATGTTAATCACAGGGACTTAGGATCCTTACCGATCCGAGGTCACTACAGCTTGCAAGCCAATTGGATGACATTTCACCGAGAGGGCCCAGAATATATCTATCCGTCACATGGATGGACAAATCCTACTCTTGATCCATAGATTCAAGGAGCTTGGCTTGACTACCCTTGCATACTCACTTACTCTTATTCATGTATTTGGTTTAGATGCGGGAATAGACATAGGGGAGTGTGGTACTAATTGATTGGCTAACCCTCCCCCCATAATTCTGAAAGCAAGAAAAATCATTTCCCTTAATATCATTTTGTGATATGTGGGTCATTGATGAGCATTGGTTTTGAACTCAAGATACATCTTCGCGGTGTCATGCCATGCGCTCCAACATGGTGGTTTCGGCCACCGCCCTCTTCCTTGAGAAGAGTTGGTTTCTATTGGCTTTCTTTGGTTTTTCTTTCATATCTCTTGTTCTTATGGAAAACACACCCAATTTTAGCTTTTAGTTTATTTTTTCTTGCAATTTTGGGTGTGTAGTACCATCTCAGTTTGTTTCTCTAAACCCAAGCCCTTTTCCCTCCTTGAACCATCTATTCTTGCACACAAGTCCTTTGTATAATTGCGAGGGGTTTTGCAAGGGGTGCTCCGGCCTGAATCTGTGCTAACAGAAAATTCAGAGGGGGGCGGACTATCCGCCTCAAGTGGGGGCGGATAATCTGCCCCTGGGAGAATCTGCCCTTTAAGGGCTGGGCTCGCGGAGGAAGTGCTCAAACAGAGCAGCCAGTCCTCCCCCAACCCGTGTCCTGCCCCAAGCCGCCACCAGAGCCTCCGCCCCTCCCCGGAGACGATTCGACCACCGGATTCTCCGGGCTCTTCCCGGATCTTCTTTGTATGGAAGTCATTGTTTCTGGTGGAAATCTCGTTGTAGAGTCTACTATGTGTTTCCCTTGCTTGTTAGATTCAGCAGTATTGCAACCCTAGTGCCTGATCGGTGTTGCCATGGTGAATCTGGTGCCAGGAGGTTCACTGCCTGTTCTGGTTTGTTTCAGATATCTATAATGCACATCTTTGGACCGTGGATTTCTTTCCTACTATTTCTAATATTCCTCTGGGACTTGTGTGTATGCTTATCCCCATGCTACATATCCCATGCTTTTAACAGGTGGTTCCAGTCCTCCTAAGACCTACAAGCGTCGTCCCCGTGCCCGTTATCTCAGGCCGAACACAGGGGGTAAGTTCGTTGATGAAACTGAAGTCCGCAGGATAGCAACAGAGTCTGAACGAATGGCCGAGGCAGCAAGGAAAGCCAAGAGGGTTGCATCTCGCAAGGGCAAGGGCAAGCAGTCCCGGCCCAACAACAAGGCCATGGACAGCGTTGAGTAATCCGCCATTTGCCACACTGATTATTATGCCGAGGCTGACAGTGATGGTCCTCCGGAGGATCCCATGTTTTGGTGCTCTCACTTTTTGTCCATTCATGGTGATGTTTATGCTACTCTCAAGATTCGCCCTATGAATCCTCTGAATATGACTGAGTCTTAAACCAAGGCAAGACTTCGTGAGGCCTTGGATCTGACTAATAAGATGGGGCTGCATCACCTTATGACACTTTAGTGCCACTAGGAATCCTCTGTTGTGAAGCAGTTTTTATGTACTCTTGTGATATACGGAGATGAGCTTCGCACCATGAAGTGGATGACTGGGACAACTATGATTTAGTCGGACTTCTGTATTTTTGGTCAGGTCCTTGGGTATTACTTTCATGGGCGTGACACAGCTTCTGGCCACCACATTATTTCTCCTATCAAGCCATCCAAGGACACTGCTCTTGCTCCTTGCCTATCGTTTGATGGTATTGCTGGTACCTTCGCTGGTCTCTCTCCTTTTTATGCCGCTCTTGTTGGCTTGTTTAGGGACAACAACTCTCCAAGTGGGGGAAACAATGATAAGATCTGTGGTCACCTGGTTCCCTTGCTTTCTTTTGCACATGAGTGTGCCACCAATGCTGGATCTTCTACAGGTTACAAGTTGGATGTTATGGATTATATCTATCATGAGATGACTGATGCTATGTGCAACCGGCTCTCCATCCTGTATGCGCCCTACATTATGATGCTCATCAAGCACATGCTGCCACATGAGGATTTCGGTACTGGTTTGGATGGCGTTCACAAGCCCAAGAAGATCTACAACAAGGCTCAAAAGACCTCTCACCCTTCCACTGCCCCCGAGTCCTTCATGCGTGATGCAAGGGCTAGTGTTCGTCGGCCTGCGGTGTCCCCAATGGCACGTGAGGTCAAGCAGCTTAACTGGTTTAGAGGCATATCCTATGCATGGGCATCAACACTCACAAGGGCCAGTATGATGCCTACAGGAGGAGCCATGAGATGGCCCACACCAAGCAGCTCATTCTCCACCATGTGTCTGGGGCGACTATCCATCCACCACCTCCTGCAACTCCGGAATCGTATGCTCAGTGGAACACCATAGGGATCAACTATGGAGAGCTCGAGAGTCACATGTTTCCTCCACCACCGAGGGCGCCTACTCCTCTAGTTGTTGATGATGATGAGTATGATGACGAGGAAGGGGACGAGGATGACTCCGACGAGGACGAGGAGGAGTGATCTTTTGGGGCGTTAGCATCGCTCTTCTTCCTTTTTAGTGTTTCGATGCCAAAGGGGGATAAGTAGTTCTATTAGGTCTCGGATTTGCATGCTTGTGCCCTTTTAGCGTTGAACTTATTTGTGCTTGGTTTGTATAAGACTGTCATGTGCTCGTGTGTGGAATTTTGGAATTCTGGATTTATGTTGATGGCATATGGAATTATGGAGTTATCTATTGATTGCATCAATATGGTGGGATGTGCCCGAGGCCTAATATTCTCCTTGTTCACATTGGCTATTTCACATCCCGGTGGTATGACTTATGTTTCCCATCTCATCCTTGTTTTAATTGTCAATGTTATGAAATTGGCTTGCTCTTTAGTGTGTGCATTTGTATTCAAATGCAAATTAGAAATATGCACACATTTAGGGGGAGCCTCTCTCATTTACTTAAGGTATTGTTAGTAGGTTTCATTGCAAATCCTAGTATTGTCATCTAACATCAAAAAGAGGGAGATTGAAAGAACATTTCATGATCCCTAGTGTTTTGTGTGTTAGAAACAATACCAAGGATTATTTAATGTGCGTTGAAGTGCTGCAGATCTTTACCTTGAAAAGGACCCTGAAACTGAATTTGGGGGGCGGATAGTCCGCCCCTTCCAAAACCCAAAAGGGCGCAACCCTCAGTATGGGGGCGGAATATCTCGCGGATTTTCCGGCCAGGGCCAGAGTTTTTGTCCAGGCCGGATAATTTGCCCCTCTAGGGGGTCAGATAGTCTTCCCCTAGGATTCACTTCAAATGTTGCCACGGCGCTGCTCTTAGAGAGGGGGCGGAGTTTCCCCCGGAATTTCCGTGTCTGGGGCGGATTTTCACCCCAGGGCGGATAGTCCGCCCTTTGAGAGGGGCGGATAATCTGCCCCCTCGAGGAGTTTCACCAAGTCAAATTCGGCGCCACCGTTAAAGAGGGGGGCATATTTTCCCCCGGACTTTCCGTTCAGGGGGTGGATTTTCCCCAAGGTGGATAGTCCGCCCCTAGTGGGGGCCGGATAATCCGCCCCCAAACTTAACCAACGGCCAGATCTGGGCAGGGGGTATTTAAACCAGCCATTCCCCTCCTGCCAGAACTCTTGGTTCATTTGAAAAAGTCAAGATCTGATCCTCAAGTTTCATCCAAGAGATCTCCACCTTCATCCACCCAAAGGCCCCGTTCTTTGGGGAATCGAAGGAGGAGGGCTCGATCTTCACCAACTCCAAGCAAGCGCTTCATATCCTCTCCATTCATTTGTAGAATCTTCGATCTAGTATTTCTTGGAAATATCTAGTTCCTTGTGTTGATTATATTGATAATCCTTGTTCTTGTGACAGCTTGTTGTCATTACGGGAGCCCCTGATTCGGTTGTGGGTGTGTGCCCTGCTAGAGTTTTAAAGGCACCAGTTTCCGCCTCGAAGGGTACCAATAGTGGAGAAGGTGGCCTAGGCCTTTCGTGGCGAGATCCATCGGAGAATAGGGTGAGGCCTATTGTGGCGTGGTGGTCTTAGAACCGCCCACCCCTCCAACGCAGATGTACTTCCCTTAACAAGGAAGGAACTACGGTAAAACAAATCCCTGTGTCTCCGTGTGCTCCACTATGGTTTCCTCGCTCCTCTCTTTACGTTCTTAGTAGCTAGGGTTGCATATAGGGAAATTCTCCTAGTTGCATATCTAGAGAATTTACTTTGTATCAAGCCTAAAACTAAAAAGGAATTAAAAATTGAGTAGCACCTATTCACCCCCCCTCTAGGTGCCCATACGATCCATTTCACCTCCCTGCGACAGAGGGCCTGGTCTGGCGGGCGGCGCCGACCGGCGAGGTCGTCCCTTCTCCCCAACTCGGAGAAAAGGCATATCTTAAGGCTCAGTTTGTGTGCGGCGTCTCCCCGCCTTTATCCAATTTCTTCATCCAAGTCCTCGAACACTTCAGGGTTCAACCTTAGAACCTGTACCCCAATAGTATTCTTGCACTAAGCAATTACGCGGCTCTATGTGAGGGATACCTACGGATTGGGCCTAGGTTAGATCTGTTTATCTATTAATTCACCATGAAGAGGGAAGCTGGAGTGAGTAGAGAGGAGCATAGGAACCATGGAAACATTAGCTTCAAGATCCGGCCTGGACGGCGGTTTCCCGACTTCACAGGACATGAGTCCTGCAAGAATTGGCAGCGTACGTATTTCTACGACCCAGATATCCCTCTGGCTGGCCGAGAAGCCTCGTACCTGGACTTTGTCGACAGGCCCACCGCTGAAGCCCCGACATGGCGATTGCAAGCCCTCCTCCCCTCCGACGACGAAGCCTCACGCACCATAAGGCGGATCGACTGGTTCGTAGAGACGGTTTTGACTGGCTTGGACCTGGACATGTGCTGGTTCATCAGGCGGATCCAACCTCTACATCAACGTGAGAAGCTGATGTGGAAATGTACTAAGGACATAAAAGATAGCCTCTGGATTTCCAAGGATAACTTTTCCAGTGACTCCATCAAGAACCGCCTCAAATACATCGTCAAGGTGAAGGATCGCAAGTGCAGTTTATCCATCACCTATGACATGTTCGAGTACGGAAAGTGCCCAAAGGTAACTTTATTTATTGTCTTGATGTATGATCCAGTTCTTCCATCTTTGAATATGTACTTTCGTCTAACACACTAATTTCCCTTAAAAGCCGGGGGATTTGGAGGAGACATGCATGGCTTCCCAAATGTATGACCCCAATATGAAGGAAGTCACTATCGTGTGCGACGATGAAGTCCCGCTGGTGTGGAAGAGGAAGGGCTCCACCTCTGATGCTGCCGGCAGAGGCAAGAAGAAGACGGAGGGTCGATCCTCCGAGAGATCCACCGCCTCTATGGAGGCGGAGAAAAAAAGATTAACCATCATCCCTTTGACCAAGGCACCTAATGCTATGTAAGCTTCCCTTCCTCTGACATTGTCGGTGTACTCCTCTTATTCTTGTACTTATACACTATACATTTCAGGAAAAATTCTAGCTTGAGTTTGAATAAGACCTCCAAAACATCGGGGGCTTCTAAAAACATTAAAGATATATTTGTCCAAGCTTCTCCCGCCATCAATCCTTTGACCCCTGGTGTACAACCATCCGCTACACCTGTTGGATCTCCGACTATGGTGACATCTGATCCTTCCGTCATGGAAGTGGACAACACTGCTTCACAGGAGGTCCCAGATGTTGTCGTAGTGATCCATTGTGGCATCCCGCAAAAACCACTACTAGAAAATCGCGTTGTTTTTGTGCATTGCATCATCATGGCCGCATGCTCATGTCATCATACCACATTGCATCTGAGCATCGTCATCATCTTGCATTTGCTTGCATAAAACTACTTGCAGAAAAACCTATTTTCTGTTTTCTAAAACGCCCCGTCTTTGTTCAAACACAAAACCCGGGTCTCCGGATTATTTTGTTTTGTCTACTATCGGTTTGCAAAAACCCTGTTTGAAATAAATAAAATATTTAATTATTTCTTAGTGGGGCAGTCGAACGGGCCGATTCGACCCAGTCGACCACCCCCAGTATTAAAATCGGTCCACCTTAGACCCCACCCCAAATCTTTTCTTACCCCAGTCCTATCTACCCACCCCTCCAGCCACATCACCCCATCCTATCAGTGTTCGCCACGTCACCATGTCCCCAACCCCCACCCAACCAGACACCGCCACCTCACCCCACTCCCCACACACACCACCTCTCTCACCTCAACCCCACACCTCTCCCTGCCACCGCAGGCCCACCCCCAGATCCCACCTGTCGGCCTCCCACCCCACCAACCGCACCCCCAACCGCTTCCACCGACACCCCTGGGCCCCACCCACGCGCCCACACGCACACCAGCGCGCAGCGCCCACCCCGCACCCCCTGGCCCACCCCGCCCGCGTCCCCAACCTCCCTCCTCTCCCTCTGCACGCCACCGGTCCTCTTCCTCCTTAGCCCCTCTCTCTCCCCGACGAGCCACCCCCTCGCCGGCCTCCTCCCCTCTCCTGGCCGCGCCGGCAGCCGCGGCGCCCCGCCTCACCCCTCTCGCGCGACCACCCCGTTCTCCTCTCCTCCTCCATCCGGCGCCGCCAACCACCCGACCCCACCCCCTCGAGCTTCCCCCTCTAGCCGAGCCCGCGGTCACCACCACGCCCTCCCCCTCTGCGGCCGCGCCGCCCGCGTTGCCGCCGTCCTCGCCGTTCCTCCGCATCCGCCGCCTCCTCCTCCCGCCCAGCGCCGCGTCGGCCTCCGGCTCCCCTCCTCCGTCCGCATCACCTCGAGCTCGCCCGGCCGCCTCTCTGCAACCGCCTCCCCGCCCCAGGTTCCTCGCCGCGCGGGCCGTGCCCTCTGCGCCGCCGCTCACCCTGTGGCCCCTCCTCGCCGTTCGCCCCCGCCCGGCCGCCACCGAGCTTGCCATCGCGCCCCGCGGCCGCCTTCCTCATCTCTCTGCCAGCCGCCCTCCGGCCGTCTCCAGCGGCCGCGGCCCCTGCCGTCTCGTCGCCCCGGGTCCTGTCACCGCCTCCGACCGTGCAGCAACCTCCGTCCAGCGACCGCGTATGTTGTTGTCTTTGTTCGTACCCCGTGATCTGATGGGTGTGGGACAACTGACCAAAGAACTTACAAGACCGAGCTGACGAAGATGCTACGGGAATCCTCTCAACGCAAGATCTCCTTCCCGGGCCGAGTTCTCCTTTTCGGATTGGCAAGATCCTCTCCCCGGACCCAAAGACGTCGAGACCCCAACCCTAAAGAACGATCACGGATCCTTGAAGACCGATCACGGCATCCTCCTCCCTCTCGGATCCGAAGAAGACCGATCCCGAACCTTAGCACGCCAAGTTCTCCTTTCCGGAGTCGGACCCGAAGACGCCATGACCGTCTACGCGGACCTGAAGACCACGGCGACGACAAGATCGGCACCGACCCGGAAGAATCCGATGCGCCCCCGACACCGAACCAAGTCCTTCTTCCCAGAACGCCAAGCTCTTCACCTTGTATCCCACCCCGGAGTCCGAACCCCAGATCCGAACCCCGAACCCCGGAACCCCAAGATCTTCCGAACCCTATTGTGTGAACTTTTCCTCGAGACCCTATTTTTATAAATGCTAAACTTGTTGCATATTAAATTGACATACTCGCATGCATATTATCATGTGGTTTGGGGGCATTATGCCGATTCACTGCATAATTAAATATGGGGCCATATGCGGGCAAATCTAGTCTTATATTGGCCTCATTTAAATTTGTGTAGCGAACCGGTGCTATCTTTTGCCATGTTAAAACAACATTTGAATTGCGGGGTAGCTAAACAACTTGCACCGTTTAATTATTTGTCGGGACCCCGGTTCCACTTAATATTGCCCGATTGCATCGCACCTTTGCCATGTCATACATCATACATGCATCATGCCCGATCTTTTGCCGTAGTATTAAATATTGCATCCGGTGTTTATTCTAGCGTTTTGCTTCTTCGCGGATAAGGCCGTTGAGTTGATGCGAGTGTCGACCCGATCTTCGGTTGAACCTTCGACAATGCTTTTCAGGCGAGCATCTCCCTCTTTCTACCTATCTTAGTTTTATAGTATTTATTCCCTCCTGTTGATCTATTGCTATCTGTGTTGCGATGCTCTAGTTTTTAGTACCCGTGATATCCCTTGCAGCCTTATATTGCCTTGGACACCTCCTATTACCTGTTGTTTGGTAGATAGCTGGACTTGCGCGTCGTAGTCGCTTGCTCAAGTGTTGTTGCGTGTCATCAAGTACCACAGTTGTTGGAGAATTCCCGCCTGTTTAATGTTGGAGATGATCATGGTTTATTTATCGTTCAATTTATTTATTGTTTAACAACTAAAATTGAAGTAGGTAAGCAGAGGCACCGGTGGGCAATAGATGTTATTTGGTTGTTAACCGTCCACTTGTGTCCCGTAGGACCCCGAGTGCTTGATACCTGTTCCTTGATTTATCGCGCTATCCACATACGGGGAATTATGGGCCCCCCTGAGCCAGAGCTTGATTCATTCTTATTTCTTGGGGCCACAAACTAGTTTGCGGTTTTATTTACGATCCTGTACTTATGCCATGCTTTACTGCTTTATTTACGATTGTGCGAGGAGCACACTGTACTGTTTAGGATCGGGACACGATTCCGCGGTGTCGACAAGCCCAGTTTTGGGTTCCCAGTCGTTCACAGCCGTCCACCCAAACCTCGGGTCCGTCTCGGAGTCAGCTAGCTTCGTTGCGGGTGTACTCCAAGGGGTGGCCCCCTGAAATATTTCTGAATCCTATGATTGCTTTGTCGTGAAAGCCTCGTTGGGTTTTGTTTTGGTTTTTCCGAGGTTGATCGTGTGTGTGTTGCTATTGGTGCACCCCGGCCGGGTAAAACTTTCTGAAAGCCGTGTCCGCGGTTATGGACGACTTGGAGCACAGTATCTCGATCATAGACAACTATAACTAAAGTAGTGCTATAAATTTGACTTTATAATGACTAGTATTCAGCTTCAACTACAACGGAATGGCTAAATAAAACTGCCAACAATTGCTTGTTTGGGTGTCGCTTGCGACCCTTGTACCTGACTAGTAAGTATTGCAACTACAACGGAATGGATAAATAAAAGTACCAACAACTGCTGGGTTTTGGGTTATCTCATGCTTATTGTATCTGACTAGTAAGTGTCGCAACTACAACGGATTGGTTAACTAAAACGGCCCACTGCTTATTTTATCAGGATGAGTATCTATACCTGACTAGTAATTGCTACAACGATAACTGAATAAATAAAATTGCCAACTGTGTGAGTTCCTCGGTTGACTTCCTCGTTTGGTATCGAGGGGGAAACACCAGGATGGGTTTGTTTGGTGCTAGCTTCAGGTTGGATCCGGATAGGTCATTCTTATCCCTCTCTGATAACCGCCAGTTGTATCGAGTCTCTATAGGTTGTTTAGTGCATGCTGCCGCTGCCGCTCAGTCCACCATACCTAGGTAGGCGAGGACCGCCGAATTCTAGTCTCGCCGTGTACTGGCCTCAGTACTGACGCTCCTCTTTTTCCTTGCCTTTTGTCGGCACCCCTTTTGTTCAAGCAGGTTTTGAGATCGACGTCGTTAGCAGGGTTACCCTTCCGGCTTGGCCTGGGCAGGGTTATGGACGCCATTGGTTATTCTTCAGGGCTCTTAGCCCCATTTGCATCTTGTCCGTAGTCGGACGCTCTATCATTTTCAAGGTGATTTGGATCTTTGTATATTATATCTGTATTCTTGACTCATTGAGTCGCTGTTGTATATATATCTGTTCTGTGGGTCCCATCGAGGACTGTTGTGTAATGTTATTACTTCGTTTTCCACCCGCACGAAAGTGCCTGGTGGGCACCTTTGAATCGTTTCTATGCGGGTTTGGCGGGTTTCGCTAAAACTTGCATAGGGTCGATTCTGAGGGTGTTACAGAGTGGTATCAGAGCTCAGCAGTTGCGATACCCCACAAGTCCAGCCTGTAGGATAACCTAGCTAACGGCCGAAGTAGAGTGTGAAAACTATTTTTGAAAATCGGTTGGATAGTTCTGATTAGGTCTGATTTTACTCCTTACCCCTCTGCTATTCTCCTCTTATCTCGACGTGTTTTGAACCTGCTCTCTTATCTTCGAGTCCAGGAATTCTCGTGGTGGGGTTTTCCGTCGTACCTTCGGGGTTTCGCTTCCTCCTCTGTTAACGGTGTTCTACCGTCCGGTGTTCAAGCTGCCTGATGAATCCGTCTACGGTGTTACCATTCTTTATTCCTTGTTTGTGCCTTCCGGTGTTTTCCGACGCGACGACATCATCTACGCCAGATCCGATGCAGAGTCTGCATCACTCCTTTGTTTCCGAACCTCGATTGTCGAGATCTTCAGTCTGATTCCGAGAGTTGGTTGCATAATCCGCCTATTCGTGTGCAGAGTAATGGTTTGAGTGCGGGATGGAGTAGCTACCATACCACTACTCTTATCATTCGCTCTTGTACGTCGAATCAGTGGATCCAGCAGTTTTACTCCGTCCACGGAAGTTAGGGGTGGCTTATTTGTTGAAACCTCTACCTTCGACCTTTTGTTCCCGGAGTGTTCCCTCGACGATCACGGACAACGACCTCTTGTTAGTGGTGTCGCAAGGATCTACACGAAGCGAGAAGACGTAGATCGCCGACCTTCCTTCCCGGTACCATGAGGCGGATCTCGAGGGCGAGATCCATTGTTAGTGGTGTCGAATTGTGGCATCCCGCAAAAACACTACTAGAAAATCGCGTTGTTTTTGTGCATTGCATCATCATGGCCGCATGCTCATGTCATCATACCACATTGCATCTGAGCATCGTCATCATCTTGCATTTGCTTGCATAAAACTACTTGCAGAAAAACCTATTTTGTGTTTTCTAAAACGCCCCGTCTTTGTTCAAACACAAAACCCGGGTCTCCGGATTATTTTGTTTTGTCTGCTATCGGTTTGCAAAAACCCTGTTTGAAATAAATAAAATATTTAATTATTTCTTAGTGGGGCAGTCGAATGGGCCGATTCGACCCAGTCGACAACCCCCAGTATTAAAATCGGTCCACCTTAGACCCCACCCCAAATCTTTTCTTACCCCAGTCCTATCTACCCACCCCTCCAGCCACATCACCCCATCCTATCAGTGTTCGCCACGTCACCATGTCCCCAACCCCCACCCAACCAGACACCGCCACCTCACCCCACTCCCCACACACACCACCTCTCTCACCTCAACCCCACACCTCTCCCTGCCACCGCGGGCCCACCCCCAGATCCCACCTGTCGGCCTCCCACCCCACCAACCGCACCCCCCCCGCTTCCACCGACACCCCTGGGCCCCACCCACGCGCCCACACGCACGCCAGCGCGCAGCGCCCACCCCGCACCCCCTGGCCCACCCCGCCCGCATCCCCAACCTCCCTCCTCTCCCTCTGCACGCCACCGGTCCTCTTCCTCCTCAGCCCCTCTCTCTCCCCGACGAGCCACCCCCTCGCCGGCCCTCCTCCCCTCTCCTGGCCGCGCCGGCAGCCGTGGCGCCCCGCCTCACCCCTCTCGCGCGACCACCCCGTTCTCCTCTCCTCCTCCCTCCGGCGCCGCCAACCACCCGACCCCGCCCCCTCGAGCTTCCCCCTCCACCCGAGCCCGCGGTCACCACCACGCCCTCCCCCTCTGCGGCCGCGCCGCCCGGGTTGCCGCCGTCCTCGCCGTTCCTCCGCATCCGCCGCCTCCTCCTCCCGCCCAGCGCCGCTCGGCCTCCGGCTCCCCTCCTCTGGCCGCATCACCTCGAGCTCGCCCGACCGCCTCTCTGCAACCGCCTCCCCTCCCCAGGTTCCTCGCCGCGCGGGCCGTGCCCTCTGCGCCGCCGCTCGCCCTGCGGCCCCTCCTCGCTGTTCGCCCCTGCCCGGCCGCCACCGAGCTCGCCATCGCGCCCCACGGCCGCCTTCCTCATCTCTCTGCCAGCCGCCCTCCGGCCGTCTCCAGCGGCCGCGGCCCCTGCCGTCTCGTCGCCCCGGGTCCTGTCACCGCCTCCGACCGTGCAGCAACCTCCGTCCAGCGACCGCGTATGTTGTTGTCTTTGTTCGTACCCCGTGATCTGATGGGTGTGGGACAACTGACCAAAGAACTTACAAGACCGAGCTAACGAAGATGCTACGGGAATCCTCTCAACGCAAGATCTCCTTCCCGGGCCGAGTTATCCTTTTCGGATTGGCAAGATCCTCTCTCCGGACCCAAAGACGTCGAGACCCCAACCCTAAAGAACGATCACGGATCCTTGAAGACCGATCACGACGTCCTCCTCCCTCTCGGATCCGAAGAAGACCGATCCCGAACCTTAGCACGCCAAGTTCTCCTTTCCGGAGTCGGACCCGAAGACGCCATGACCATCTACGCGGACCCGAAGACCACGGCGACGACAAGATCGGCACCGACCCGGAAGAATCCGATGCGCCCCCGACACCGAACCAAGTCCTTCTTCCCGGAACGCCAAGCTCTTCACCTTGTATCCCACCCCGGAGTCTGAACCCTAGATCCGAACCCCGAACCCCGGAACCCCAAGATCTTCCGAACCCTATTGTGTGAACTTTTCCTCGAGACCCTATTTTTATAAATGCTAAACTTGTTGCATATTAAATTGACATACTTGCATGCATATTATCATGTGGTTTGGGGGCATTATGCCGATTCACTGCATAATTAAATATGGGGCCATATGCGGGCAAATCTAGTCTTATATTGGCCTCATTTAAATTTGTGTAGCGAACCGGTGCTATCTTTTGCCATGTTAAAACAACATTTGAATTGCGGGGTAGCTAAACAACTTGCACCGTTTAATTATTTGTCGGGACCCCGGTTCCACTTAATATTGCCCAATTGCATCGCACCTTTGCCATGTCATACATCATACATGCATCATGCCCGATCTTTTGCCGTAGTATTAAATATTGCATCCGGTGTTTATTCTAGCGTTTTGCTTCTTCGCGGATAAGGCCGTTGAGTTGATGCGAGTGTCGACCCGATCTTCGGTTGAACCTTCGACAATGCTTTTCAGGCGAGCATCTCCCTCTTTCTACCTATCTTACTTTTATGGTATTTATTCCCTCCTGTTGATCTATTGCTATCTGTGTTGCGATGCTCTAGTTTTTCGTACCCGTGATATCCCTTGCAGCCTTATATTGCCTTGGACACCTCCTATTACCTGTTGTTTGGTAGATAGCTGGACTTGCGCGTCGTAGTCGCTTGCTCAAGTGTTGTTGCGTGTCGTCAAGTACCACAGTTGTTGGAGAATTGCCGCCTGTTTAATGTTGGAGATGATCATGGTTTATTTATCATTCAATTTATTTATTGTTTAACAAATAAAATTGAAGTAGGTAAGCAGAGGCACCGGTGGGCAATAGATGTTATTTGGTTGTTAACCGTCCACTTGTGTCCCGTAGGACCCCGAGTGCTTGATACCTGTTCCTTGATTTATCGCGCTATCCACATACGGGGAATTATGGGCCCCCCTGAGCCAGAGCTTGATTCATTCTTATTTCTTGGGGCCACAAACTAGTTTGCGGTTTTATTTACGATCCTATACTTATGCCATGCTTTACTGCTTTATTTACGATTGTGCGAGGAGCACACTGTACTGTTTAGGATCGGGACACGATTCCGCGGTGTCGACAAGCCCAGTTTTGGGTTCCCAGTCGTTCACAGCCGTCCACCCAAACCTCGGGTCCCTCTCGGAGTCAGCTAGCTTCGTTGCGGGTGTACTCCAAGGGGTGGCCCCCTGAAATATTTCTGAATGCTGTGATTTCTTTGTCGTGAAAGCCTCGTTGGGTTTTGTTTTGGTTTTTCCGAGGTTGATCGTGTGTGTGTTGTTATTGGTGCACCCCGGCCGGGTAAAACTTTCTGAAAGCCGTGTCCGCGGTTATGGACGACTTGGAGCACAGTATCTCGATCATAGACAACTATAACTAAAGTAGTGCTATAAATTTGACTTTATAATGACTAGCATTCAACTTCAACTACAACGGAATGGCTAAATAAAACTGCCAACAATTGCTTGTTTGGGTGTCGCTTGCGACCCTTGTACCTGACTAGTAAGTATTGCAACTACAACGGAATGGCTAAATAAAAGTACCAACAACTGCTGGGTTTTGGGTTATCTCATGCTTATTGTATCTGACTAGTAAGTGTCGCAACTACAACGGAATGGTTAACTAAAACGGCCCACTGCTTATTTTATCAGGATGAGTATCTATACCTGACTAGTAATTGCTGCAACGATAACTGAATAAATAAAACTGCCAACTGTGTGAGTTCCTCGGTTGACTTCCTCGTTTGGTATCGAGGGGGAAACACATGGATGGGTTTGTTTGGTGCTAGCTTCAGGTTGGATCCGGATAGGTCATTCTTATCCCTCTCTGATAACCGCCAGTTGTGTGACACCCCGGTTCTGATAAGACCGTGGCCTCTATGTGTCATGCCAATCCCTGGATCGGTTCATTGGCCCACAATAGAGTAAGATAGATAATCATAGCAAATAACCGTGTATCATGATCTACAAGATCCAGAGTACCATTATTACAATGTAAAGGCTTAGCATAAAGCTAGCTCAAATTGTTCAGGTAGCAACAAAAGCGAGTAAATCCTCCAATCGTCAAATTGCCCACAAGTGAACGAGTGCCGAGTGGAGTACCGTGGCCTATAACGATCAATCAGAATCGGAATAACCTGCAGCATAAAACGCAACAGCCCCGAAGGGTCAATACATGGAATGTATGGCAAATAGAGCTAGTAAAGGAGACAATAGTACTAACAACTACATGCATATTTGGCAAGTGTAGCTGTGTCTGGCTTGCATTTGCAAATAACTTTGTCCTACTTTCGTAAACAGTTTTGAATTTTATTTGAAAAGATCCCAATTAAGTTAACCCAACAATATTAAAACAATTATGAAATTAGAATGAGCGAGAAACATGTCATGGAATCAATATCTAGCAACTCAGATGTCCATAACCGGGGACACGGCTAATCGATTAGATTATACACTCTGCAGAGGTTAGTACACTTTACCCATGTGACTTGGCCAGCCCAGCTCATACAATCACTCTCATTTTGGGTGATGATAGGGAGAAGACCAAGAAGAGACTGTTCGGGAAGTAGCTCCTCAATCCCGACGCGCACCGGTCCAACCTACCAAAATTCTACATCTCTGGATACGCGGGTTCGAGTTACCACAACCTACTAAGTCCAACCAACCGCCCATTCCATTATTGGCACATGGTTGTACACGTAAGATACACAATAAAGAAGCCAATCATTCTCTCTTGATACCTGGGTGCCTTTCCGCAATGAAACCACCAAAAAATATCAATCCCATCACACCCAGATGATTCATTGATTAAGTTGTTTTAGTTTTCGCAAACCAATACTTTGAGAAAACAAGTGTCAATGATGTAACCCGGCCCTCGTTCATCAAGCATGGCTAAGCCCATCTACCAACGGTGGTTCATCTACAAAGAGGGTCCTACCACATAATAGGACATAGCATAGCGATAGTATCATCCTACACATGCATCTACAAAATACACGACAATGCAATGAAAATAGTAGGACGATATCATGAACAAAGTAGCATCTACTTGCCTTGGTTGTAGCGGTCGGAAGAACAATCCACACACGAGCAAGGGTTGCACTCCACACAATCTACACGACACAATTGCATTCATAAACAAACAATTCACAAACATATGCAACAAAGATGATGCATGAATGCAAGAATGGCAAGTGAATTGGTGCTACAGCTGCACCACATAGTACTAATTCATATTACTACCGAATACATGCATGGAAAATAGATTTGGCGCAAGGGAAACTATTAACCAAAAGTGGTGATCACTACTAGAGCTAGAACTTAAATAATTCACTACCGGTAGTAAACAGTTCGTAAAATCTTGGAAAAATTCTACCGCATAGGCATCGCTGATAAGAAACAGTACCAATTGGAATTACTCAAAAAGGAGTTATAAAACATCCCGAGTAATTAAACCTCTGCAGAAAGCCATTAGACAAATACTGCAGAAGTTTTTACTGTAAGCCTATCTTTTTATTTCACGATGAGATTCCCCTCATTCACACGAGTTCAGGGACATATCATACGCGATTTTTGGAGCTATGAAACTTTTACTATGAATTTATTACTCCGAAAAGGGCCACTAACTAGTTTGATTAAACTGTACTAAACCTGACAGTAAAAGTCTGAACCAAAGCTACAGCGAGATTCTACACGACTCACTGAATGCGTACATATTTTATTTGCAATTTTTGGCCAAGCGGTTTAATTTCTACGCAATTTACAAGATTCTACCGAAATCTGCCAACTAATAGGATTAACGAAATTGACCCAGTCAACTGTGTCTGATGACTGGGCGCTGACTGGGCGTCTGACTAGTCAACGCCTGGGATGCTGACCAGTCAACGAACGATCTAAGCCGCTGATCTGAGATCTGACGATGGCTGCTGTCTTACCGGAAACGGACTGCGAAACGAACTCCGGCGAGCTCCGGACGGCGACGACGGTCGGTTCCGGCGTCGTGGTTCTACCTGCACGTACACACACGGTCAACTACGGCTCCCGGAACAATAAACGCGTGCGCGTACGCGGCGATCTGCAGGGCGCAGTTGGCGGCGGCGGATGGAGACGCGGAGCACGGGAACGGAAAGAGGGCGGCGAGACGAACCCGACAACAGACGCGGCGACGAACGGCGACGGAGGGGTGGCCGGCGGCGGCGAGGCGAAGGTGGCAGGCGGCGTACGTGCGCCAGGAGGCGGCGCCAGGGAGGTCGCGCGGATCTGGGAGGCACGGGAATCGAGGCAGGGTGGGGCCCCCTTCAAATAGTCCCACGCGTGCGAAGAGAAAAAAGAAAAAAAATATCCTGGACCGAATCGGTCCAGATTTGACTCCGATTCGGAAATCGGTCCGGATTTTCGGACCGTTTTCCGGCGGTTTACTAAAACGTCCGAGTCTTTTGCATACGAACTCCGATTGGAGCAATTTTCGCGCCTACGGGTTCGTATCGTCGAGGGGCACAACCTCCAGTCGAAGTTTGAGAGAAAGCTCGAACCTACAGGGGTGGTTGTAGCAAGTCTTACTAGAGCTCCCCGTAGGAAACTTGGATCGAAACAAAATAGGGTTTTGCAATAGGCGTTTCACCGAACCTCTCTACTCGACGGTAATGCATGGTAAGATATGATGCGATGCAATGAATGATATGCAAGACCAAATCTAAAATTTGGGATGTGACAAGACTAACCCCCTTAAGCTGAATCTCGTCCTCGAGATTCGGCGCGGCTAGCAAATATGTGTGGGTAGTCCTCTCGGATGTCATCTTCACGCTCCCAAGTGGCTTCCTCTTCGGTGTGGTGACTCCACTGCACCTTGCAAAACTTGATTGTCTTGGTACGGGTAGTCCTTTCTGCTGTCTCCAGAATCTTGACCGGTTTCTCCTCATAGGTCAAATCATTCTCAAGCTGAACCCCCTCTAGCGGTACAGTGTCTCTCAATGGTGTATCCACCATCTCCGGATGACACTTCTTCAGCTGGGACACGTGGAACACATTGTGAACAGCAGACAGAGCCTCTGGCAACTCCAACTGATAAGCAACCTCTCCTTTGCGTGCTAAGACTCGATACGGTCCAATAAATCGAGGTGCCAGCTTACCCTTAATACCAAATCTCTTA
This sequence comes from Avena sativa, assembly GCA_916181665.1. NCBI lineage: Eukaryota > Viridiplantae > Streptophyta > Magnoliopsida > Poales > Poaceae > Avena > Avena sativa. The sequence continues at coordinate 174,005,332 of OV702284.1, read as the reverse complement.
ATTGCACGAAGCGGAGATACTCTGAGGTATGCTCTATCACCTATCTCATACACCACTTCCTTGCGCTTGGCATCAGCGTAGCTCTTCTGTCTTGATTGTGCTACCTTCAGCCTATCTCTAACCAAGGCGACCTTCTCCTCAGCATCCTTGATCAAATCAGGTCCAAACAACTGACGTTCTCCTACTCCATCCCATAGCAATGGTGTTCGGCACCGTTTCCCATACAGTACGTCGAACGGTGACGTCTTGATGCTGGTTTGATAGCTGTTGTTGTAGGAAAACTCGGCATACGGCAAATTCTCATCCCAACTAGAGCCATGAGCCAAGGCGCAAGCTCTCAGCATGTCCTCCAAAATCTGATTCACCCTCTCGGTCTGTCCATCAGTCTGTGGGTGAAACGCTGTGCTAAACTCCAATCTAGTACCAAGTGACTCGTGCAGCTGGCGCCAGAAGTGTGAGGTAAATTGGGTGCCTCTATCAGATACGATACTCTTGGGAACTCCATGTAGGCACACAATCCTGTCCATGTAAATCTTGGCCAACTTTGCACTCGTATAGGTCGTCTTCACCGGTATAAAGTGGGCTACCTTGGTCAAATGGTCGACCACTACCCAAATAGAGTCATATCCCGACCTGGTCCTGGGCAGTCCTGTGATAAAGTCCATTCCCACTCTATCCCATTTCCAATCCGGCACAGGCAACGGCTGTAGCAATCCTGCTGGCTTCTGGTGTTCTGCCTTCACTCGGCTACATACATCACATAGGGCAATATGCTTGGCGATATCTCCCTTCATGTTGTTCCACCAAAATCTGCTCTTCAAATCCATATACATCTTTGTGTTGCCCGGATGTATGGAATATGGCGAGTCATGAGCTTCCTGCAGAATCAACTTCCTTATCTCGGGATCGTTGGGAACACACAAACGATCTCCATACCACAAGGTACCATGCTCATCCTCGCGAATATCCTTTTCCCGGTTCTCCTTCATCTTCTCCTTTATTTCTTCTATTTCCTTGTCTCCCACTTGAGCCTTCTTGATTCTGTCTTGAAGCGTCGGTTGGACTTCCATTGTTGCTAAGTACCCTTCAGATACTACCTCCAGTCTAAGGTCCTTGAATTGCTTGCACAAATCCTCAGGAAATTCACCAATTGTCAATCCATTGGCATAAACCTTCCGGCTCAGAGCATCTGCTACTACATTGGCCTTTCCTGGGTGGTATTGTAGATTCATATCATAATCCTTGATAAGTTCCAACCATCTCCTTTGTCTCATGTTCAGTTCCTTCTGTGTAAATATGTACTTCAGGCTCTTGTGGTCGGTGTACACATCACAGTGTTTTCCCATTAAGTAATGCCTCCATACCTTGAGCGCATGAACCACTGACGCTAACTCCAAGTCGTGTGTGGGGTAATTCCGCTCATGGTGCTTGAGTTGTCGCGAGGCATATGACACTACTCTCCATCTTGCATCAGCACACTCCCAAGTCCTTGTCGTGAGGCATCACAGTACACTTGGAAATCCTTCTGAAGATCTGGTAAACACAGAACAGGCGCAGTTACTAGTCGACGCTTCAGTTCCTGGAAGCTGGCTTCACATACGTCTGACCATTCAAACTTCCTCTCCTTCTTCAGAAGTTCAGTCATCGGCTTAGCAATCTTGGAAAAGTTTTCTATGAACCTTCGGTAATATCCAGCAAGTCCCAAAAAGCTTCGAATCTCTCCCGCATTCTTGGGTGCTTCCCACTCTGTCACTGCAGTCACTTTGCTTGGATCAACAGCGACTCCTTCTCCTGACACTACGTGTCCAAGAAATCCCACAGTGTTAAGCCAGAATTCACACTTGCTGAATTTGGCATACAGCTTGTGTTCCCTCAGCTTCTCCATAATCAGTCGCAGATGCTTCTCATGCTCAACATCATCCTTGGAATATATCAGTATGTCATCAATAAACACCACCACGAACTTGTCCAAATACTCCATAAATACCTTGTTCATCATGGTCATGAAGTATGCCGGGGCATTCGTTAGTCCAAAAGACATAACTGTATACTCATATAAACCATACCTAGTGGTGAAGGCGGTTTTTGGTACATCCTCCTTCCGGATCTTCAATTGAAAGTAGCCTGATCGCAGATCAATCTTGCTGAACACCTTTGCTCCTTCCAGTTGATCAAATAAATCATTTATGTTCGGCAGAGGGTACTTGTTCTTGATGGTTACCTCATTCAGCGAACGATAGTCCACCACTAATCTCTTGGTGCTGTCTTTCTTCTCCACAAATAGAACAGGTGCTCCCCATGACGACGCACTAGGCTGAATGAATCCCTTTTCCAGTTGTTCCTTCAACTATTTCTTCAATTCCTTCAGCTCATCGACATCCATCTTATATGGTTTCTTTGCTATAGGTCCTGTCCCCGGCATCAGGTCGATAAGAAACTCTACATCTTTGTCAGGTGGCATCCCTGGCAGTTCCTCCGGAAACACGTCGGGGTAATCCCTAATCACTGGCACAGTATCCATGCTAACCCCCTTAAGAGAATTCAGCTTACCCCTTCCTGGTCGTGCGGCTGACTTGAATCTAATCCTCTTACCATCCGGGGTTTTGAGTGAAACAGCTCGCTGTGCACAATCTATGTGTCCCCCATGCATGGACATCCAATCCATACCCAGAATGACATCTAATCCCTGTGAATCCAGCACTACTAGATGTGCAATGAAGTTGTGTGTTCCAATCCTCACAGTCAAGTCGCGGCATCCCACACTAGCTATCATATCTCCTCCAGGTGAACTCACTCTAATAGACCTTTTCATAGACTCAGTAGGTAACTTATACTTATCCACAAATGCCCTTGATATGAATGAATGCGATGCACCAGTATCAAAAAGTATAAGTGCAGGGTAAGCGTTGATTGGGAACTTACCAATCACAAGGTCAGGCTCATCTGGAATCTCCTCCACATTCATGTGGTTCACTGTGGCCTTCTCACCGTTGGTTGGCTTCAGTCTTTTCCTCTCCGGACAGTTGTCAGCATAGTGTCCCTTCTGCTTACACTTGAAGCACGTCACCTCACTCAGATCCTTCTTCACGAAGTTGCGATCACGGTTGCGGTCATGTCCACCGTGTCCTCCAGAGTGGTGAGAGTGTCCTCCCTTGTGGTTGTGGTGGCTGCTCCTATGGTTGTCATGGCGATGTCCATCGCGGCGGTCATGGCTCCCATGGTCACTTCCTCCATGCTTGGAGTATCCATCATATGAAGTGCGAGTCTTGTGGTGTGAACCAGAGTGGTGATTGTTGTTCTTTCTCTTGCGGTTCTCCACTTGCTTGTGCTTCCCCTCCAAGATTCTGGCCTTGTCCATAAGCTCCTGGAAAGTGGGGCAATAAACCACAAGTAGCTGTACTGAAAGCTCATCACTGAGGCCATCCAGGAATCTCTCCCTCCTTTTGGCATCAGTGTCAACATCCTCAGGTGCATAACGGGACAAGTTGTTGAACTCCTCGATGTACTCGGCAACGGAACGATTGGTTTGGCGCAAGTTGCGGAACTCCTTCCTCTTCAGGCTCAGAACTCCTGAAGACACGTGGTTGGTCCTGAAACCCTCCTCAAACATAGCCCAAGTCATGGTATCCAGCGGGTGGGTGATCTGGAATGTGTCCCACCAAGAAGCGGCTGGTCCCTCCAGTAGGTGAGCGGCAAACCTCACCTTCTCAGCATCAGTGCATCCGACAGTTACTAGATCCTTGTTGACTGAACGCAACCAAACGAGAGCAACCATTGGTTCCGTTGCAGTAGAGAACTTAGCTGGCCTTAACCTCAGAAATCTGGTGAGAGCATCTCCCTGAGGCTGATTGTTTCCATTGTTGTTGTTCTGATTCGCCATGAACTGGGTCATCACTTGGGTCAGCTGTGCCTGAGCGGCCATGAGCTGCTCCATCTCAGTGGGGTGGCGACGGGGAGGCATCTCCGGTTCAGCACAGGTAAGTTTAGAAAGAATCAACTACGGTAATAGGATTCTACCCATGCATATGAGCAATCAACAACAAACAATAGTAGACAATCACAAGCAAGCAACACATCAACAAACAAGCGGTCCAGCAACATCCCAGGTGTTACCCTAGCAGTATATAACTACTGAAATAGTTTTGCAAGAGTTGGCAATGGTTAGCTAAACAATAGATCAACTAATCAACAAAACAGCAATTCTGCCAGAACTGTCCAGCAGCGTTCACGAATTTGTCCGCCTGACTTAAACTCGTCAGAAAATTAAGCCAATTTTTGTGCATATGGCACAGAGAGTTTCTCATCAGCCCAATGTTTTTCAGATTTTTCCGAGTTACCAGAAAAATATGAAAAATCGCGCAGTACTATTGTATCAACAGAAAAACTGCAGCGAAAAACACACGGATGATAACCAAATTGCCATAACTCTTTCATAAAATTCGCACAAATAAATCCTGGGATATTGGAGTACACAAATAAGCAACTAAACACTTTTAAACTAACACGAACTAAGTTTCACAACGATCGAGAATAATCCTAACGAATTCGCCTAACGTGGACTAATTGGTGGACTTCTATCTAACTCTTGAAGAGATTGAGGTAGGTCCTTGCGGTCATGCGTTGGCGCTTCGGCTCGCGGTACAACCATGGCGGCGGAGTGTACACCTCTCCTGAACCATCACTTGAGACTTCAAACTCCACCTCTTCTGGATCCTCCTCTTCTTCTTCATCCTCAGCTGCTACAGCAACAGCTTCATCTCCTCCACCATCATCGTCTCCATCATCATCATCCTCGTCCTCATCATCATCATCTCCACTGTCATCATCATCCCCATTGTTGCCATCATCTCCATTATCATCATCAGAGGGTGGATTCAGCTGTGCTTGGAGAGCGGCAATCTGGGCTGTCATAGCTTCAATGGTTTGGTCCCTTTCCTGGACGGTCCCTTGCAACTGTTGTATGCTCTGGGTATTCTGTTGCACAGTGCCATGAAGATGGGCTATGGTCTCATCTCTGGCTATCAGGGCAGTCTCCAGAACTCCCACAACTTCATGCAAAGTTTCAATCTCCTGTCCTTGGACCACCATACCATTGCTAGTAAAATCTGCAATCTCCTTTAGCATCCTCACCTTCTCTGCTAGAGCTCCATTCTCCTTTTCCATGTCCTCTATGTGCCTCCGACGGGGCGGCATGTTGTTCCTGTCGCCCGGGGTAACCACAATGTTCCCATTTTCATCACGCCTTCCATAGTCACGGTAGGGTGAATCTGCTGGCAGTAGGTGTCGGACATTATGGCACTGGCGAGACAGGGCTTCATGTACAGCCAAGTTGATCCCAAGTCCCCAGTTGCAGTATATCTTGGTGTAGACCAAGTGCGCGGGGTTTGGCAAGGCGGCATCTCTGAATATGAAGGTAGTGATCTCCCATGCATCCTCTCCATACCCATAGGTGTACAACCTTCTTCCCTTGAACATGGGCAGTGGCAATCCCAATGACTGCGAGAGCTGAGCTAACTGCCTTGCAAAGGGCCTTGGTGACTCCATGGTGACATACTCAGTCCTGACGTCTCCCATCTATCAAGTAAAAGAGGAAAGTGTGAGAATAGCATATGGTAAGAATATACGAGGGTGAAAGGCATAAGATGAAAGACAGAGTTAATATAGGCTTTAATAATTCTATGGCTTCCTAATCCAATCCTAGGTCACGATCCTACAGTCGACACACGGGCTCTGATACCATCCTGTGACACCCCGGTTCTGATAAGACCGTGGCCTCTATGTGTCATGCCAATCCCTGGATCGGTTCATTGGCCCACAATAGAGTAAGATAGATAATCATAGCAAATAACCGTGTATCATGTTCTACAAGATCCAGAGTACCATTATTACAATGTAAAGGCTTAGCATAAAGCTAGCTCAAATTGTTCAGGTAGCAACAAAAGCGAGTAAATCCTCCAATCTTCAAATTGCCCACAAGTGAACGAGTGCCGAGTGGAGTACCGTGGCCTATAACGATCAATCAGAATCGGAATAACCTGCAGCATAAAACGCAACAGCCCCGAAGGGTCAATACATGGAATGTATGGCAAGTAGAGCTAGTAAAGGAGACAATAGTACTAACAACTACATGCATATTTGGCAAGTGGAGCTGTGTCTGGCTTGCATTTGCAAATAACTTTGTCCTACTTTCGTAAACAGTTTTGAATTTTCTTTGAAAAGATCCCAATTAAGTTAACCCAACAATATTAAAACAATTATGAAATTAGAATGAGCGAGAAACATGTCATGGAATCAATATCTAGCAACTCAGATGTCCATAACCGGGGACACGGCTAATCGATTAGATTATACACTCTGCAGAGGTTAGTACACTTTACCCATGTGACTTGGCCAGCCCAGCTCGTACCATCACTCTCATTTTGGGTGATGATAGGGAGAAGACCAAGAAGAGACTGTTCGGGAAGTAGCTCCTCAATCCCGACGCGCACCGGTCCAACCTACCAAAATTCTACATCTCTGGATACGCGGGTTCGAGTTACCACAACCTACTAAGTCCAACCAACCGCCCATTCCATTATTGGCACATGGTTGTACACGTAAGATACACAATAAAGAAGCCAATCATTCTCTCTTGATACCTGGGTGCCTTTCTGCAATGAAACCACCAAAAATTATCAATCCCATCACACCCAGATGATTCATTGATTAAGTTGTTTTAGTTTTCGCAAACCAATACTTTGAGAAAACAAGTGTCAATGATGTAACCCGGCCCTCGTTCATCAAGCATGGCTAAGCCCATCTACCAACGGTGGTTCATCTACAAAGAGGGTTCTACCACATAATAGGACATAGCATAGCGATAGTATCATCCTACACATGCATCTACAAAATACACGACAATGCAATGAAAATAGTAGGACGATATCATGAACAAAGTAGCATCTACTTGCCTTGGTTGTAGAGGTCGGAAGAACAATCCACACACGAGCAAGGGTTGCACTCCACACAATCTACACGACACAATTGCATTCATAAACAAACAATTCACAAACATATGCAACAAAGATGATGCATGAATGCAAGAACGGCAAGTGAATTGGTGATACAGCTGCACCACATAGTACTAATTCATATTACTACCGAATACATGCATGGAAAATAGATTTGGCGCAAGGGAAACTATTAACCAAAAGTGGTGATCACTACTAGAGCTAGAACTTAAATAATTCACTACCGGTAGTAAACAGTTCGTAAAATCCTGGAAAAATTCTACCGCATAGGCATCGCTGATAAGAAACAGTACCAATTGGAATTACTCAAAAAGGAGTTATAAAACATCCCGAGTAATTAAAACTCTGCAGAAATCCATTAGACAAATACTGCAGAAGATTTTACTGTAAGCCTATCTTTTTATTTCACGATGAGATTCCCCTCGTTCACACGAGTTCAGGGACATATCATACGCGATTTTTGGAGCTACGAAACTTTTACTACGAATTTATTACTCCGAAAAGGGCCACTAACTAGTTTGATTAAACTGTACTAAACCTGACAGTAAAAGTCTGAACCAAAGCTACAGCGAGATTCTACACGACTCACTGAACGCGTACATATTTTATTTGCAATTTTTGGCCAAGCGGTTTAATTTCTACGCAATTTACAAGATTCTACCGAAATCTGTCAACTAATAGGATTAACGAAATTGACCCAGTCAACTGTGTCTGATGACTGGGCGCTGACTGGGCGTCTGACTAGTCAACGCCTGGGATGCTGACCAGTCAACGAACGATCTAAGCCGCTGATCTGAGATCTGACGGTGGCAGCTGTCTTACCGGAAACGGACTGCGAAACGAACTCCGGCGAGCTCCGGACGGCGGCGACGGTCGGTTCCGGCGTCGTGGTTCTACCTGCACGTACACACACGGTCAACTACGGCTCCCGGAACAATAAACGCGTGCGCGTACGCGGCGATCTGCAGGGCGCAGTTGGCGGCGACGGATGGAGACGCGGAGCACGGGAACGGAAAGAGGGCGGCGAGACGAACCGACAACAGACGCGACGACGAACGGCGATGGAGGGGTGGCCGGCGGCGGCGAGGCGAAGGTGGCAGGCGGCGTACGTGCGCCAGGAGGCGGCGCCAGGGAGGTCGCGCGGGGCTTGTGGCGTCGGGGGTTCTGGGAGGCACGGGAATCGAGGCAGGGGTGGGGCCCCCTTCAAATAGTCCCACGCGTGCGAAGAGAAAAAAAGAAAAAAAAATCCTGGACCGAATCGGTCCAGATTTGACTCCGATTCGAAAATCGGTCCGGATTTTCGGACCGTTTTCCGGCGGTTTACTAAAACGTCCGAGTCTTTTGCATACGAACTCCGATTGGAGCGATTTTCGCGCCTACGGGTTCGTATCGTCGAGGGGCACAACCTCCAGCGGAAGTTTGAGCGAAAGCTCGAACCTACAGGGGTGGTTGTAGCAAGTCTTACTAGAGCTCCCCGCAGGAAACTTGGATCAAAACAAAATAGGGTTTTGTAATAGGCGTTTCGCCGAACCTCTCTACTCGACGGTAATGCATGGTAATATATGATGCGATGCAATGAATGATATGCAAGACCAAATCTAAAATTTGGGATGTGACAAGTTGTATCGAGTCTCTATAGGTTGTTTAGTGCATGCTGCCGCTGCCGCTCAGTCCACCATACCTAGGTAGGCGAGGACCGCCGAATTCTAGTCTCGCCGTGTACTGGCCTCAGTACTGACGCTCCTCTTTTTCCTTGCCCTTTGTCGGCACCCCTTTTGTTCAAACAGGTTTTGAGATCGACGTCGTTAGCAGGGTTACCCTTCCGGCTTGGCCTGGGCAGGGTTATGGACGCCATTGGTTATTCTTCAGGGCTCTTAGCCCCATTTGCATCTTGTCCGTAGTCGGACGCTCTATCATTTTCAAGGTGATTTGGATCTTTGTATATTATATCTGTATTCTTGACTCATTGAGTCGCTGTTGTATATATATCTGTTCTGTGGGTCCCATCGAGGACTGTTGTGTAATGTTATTACTTCGTTTTCCACCCGCACGAAAGTGCCTGGTGGGCACCTTTGAATCGTTTCTATGCGGGTTTGGCGGGTTTCGCTAAAACTTGCATAGGGTCGATTCTGAGGGTGTTACATCCATGTTGTTGGTGAGCAGGCGACGCAGGAAAGTACCTCCTCCAAAGTGGCTGAAGCTCCGGCTAAGGATGCCACTGAAAGCAATAAGGAAGCGACTGTGGGAGGCAGAACTGCGGCGACCACGAGCCAAGCGGAGGATCCTAAGATTATATTTCCAACGCTCACTCCTAGCACCTCTGCCGTGGCTCCCGGCACATCGCCAAATTATCCTTCATGCGGTCTTGAGGAGCTTCTCAAATAGGCGGAGATTCTTTGGGTTAACACAGTTGCCTTTGGCAAACTGTTCGTTGAGAGCGCCAGCAACCACAAGATCATTGCATATGTATGTTATCTATGCCTTTGCATTTCATATATAATATCCTACTGTAGCCCTAGAGGATTTAGACAGAAAACCATAGGTCTTTTTGGTCTGAATGCTCTAAGAGTAACTAAGCAAGAAAGTTTGCACTATAGCCCCCAAGTATGTAGTTTGAATGAATTATTCTGACTAGATACTTTTAGAGTAGCTTACACAATGTTTTGTAATTTTCAATACTATAGCCCCCAAGCCTCTAGTTGAAACATAAAAAGTTCCGACTAGATGCTTAAAGAAAGATTAAGCATAGCTTTGAGTTTAAAAACTCGTACTGTAGCCCCCGAGCCTCTAGGAGGAACCAAACAATTCTTACTAGATTCTCTAAGTAGACTAAGTAATATTTTTGTATTTTGCAGAATGAGAATGCTCGCAGGGTGGCCGCCAACGACAAGTTCCATAAGATGCACAAGGATCTTGAAGCTGAAAAGGGTAAAACCCCTTCTTGAAGGAACAGATTTCCAAGGGCAAGAGTCTGTTATCTTTTCAGTTTCATTCTCAACTTTGGTCTTATGTCTTTATCTTCCAACTACTCATTGTGCTCTGTCATTTCTCCGATTTGCAGAAGCTGTCGCCAAGGCCAAGGATATTGTTGAGCAGTCCAAGCACATCCAAGAGCTGAACAGCAAAAACAAAATCTTGAAGCGGGAGAGGGCTGATTCTTTGAAGATGCATGAAGATGCCTTAGCTGCCGTGTAAGAATCTGCCAATACGGAGATCAACCGCCTTAAGGAGGAGATTGCGATCCTCAAGGAGCTAAAGAAAGCTTCCAAAGATAATAATACTCGAAACCTTGAGGCATACAAGACTCTACAGAAGGAACAAGATTCCATGGCGGAGGTTCTCCAGCAGGCTGAGAGCAGTGCCTTTGGTAAGCGTTCTGCGTCTTGTACTTCTATAAACTAGGTACTTTGATATAATGTGTTGAACTCATGTACTCAAACATCTTTGTCAGAAATGCAGCTCCTATTGGCGTAGCCAACAATGCTCCTCCGCCAAAGGAATGCATGGTTCTTGCTAACAACTTCATCGACATTATGATCACCCAAGCCAAGGAAATTGCCATGCCCCTGGACATCAACATCAAGGCGCTGGATTCCATCATGAAGTTATCGGAGATCCTTCACCTTGCCCTCGAGCGTATCGTAAGCTGGAAAGCTTCATGTACCCGGGCTGGCGCTAGGATGGCTCTAGCCATGTAGAGGGAGTGTCCCAACCTTTAAACAATATAAGGTTGAGTCCCTTGTGTTTACAATGCTAGTCCCTGGATCAATAGCTAGCATCCACAGTTAAGATGTAATATCAAGAAACAAAGGTCATAATATAACTTTATAACCAGGAATAACATAATTTTATTACATCATACATAGCTCATTTGGCTACTACATTACATTGCAGCGGAATAACTATAGTCATGGCGTCCTTCATCTTCAAAGTGCCACAGGCAGACATGTTGGTTGTAGACTTTGTAATCCTAATCAATCAATCTTCACTAAAATCAATCAAACCTGCAACATTACAAGTTACAGACACAAGGGTCAATACATTTGAATTGTATTGGCAAGTTTCACTACTATGTGGAATATAAGTGGATTATATCACTACATGCATTTTTGGCTAAGTAGGGTTTAAGGCTGATTTGCAGAAGCAAAATTTATCCTATCTTTTCAAAATGGTTTTGGTCCTTTGTCAAATCTCCTTTTCAAAATTCCTTGAACTCCTTGGTAAAATTCCCAAGGGTTCAAGTCCTTGTCAAAAATCCCTTGAGCTCCTTGGTAACCCCAAGTGCATCAAGTTTTATCAAAATATCTTGAGCTCCTTGGTACCCCCAAGTGCATCAAGTTTTATCAAAATCTCTTGAGCTCCTTGGTACCCCCAAGTGCATCAAGTCTTTAAAAGTTTTCTTTTAGAAATTAGAATGTCGAGATTTCCCATAGCTTCAAACTTTAGTTGCTCAGTATTGTCCATAACCGGGGACACGGCTAAGTACTTAGATTTTATTATCTTCTGCAGAAGTAGTACACTTTACCCACATGTCACAATCCCATCTTGATGCCACCAGTGGCCACTGGATTAGTGCTCACCAAGATGGAGTACCGGCATATTGAGAATGTGACGAAGTCTTTCCAGAGGGTCCTCCCATACACCATTGCTAGCTTGTCTTCAGCACCCATGTAGGATTCCAGGTCCTCATGTCCAGTAAACTGAAGACAATGCATGGGTCTTCCCAATGTAGTTGACTAAGCCAGAGCCATAAATAGCATGTGGTTGCACACGAAAGCCACAATTGGAGAAACATGGTCAATCTCTAAGTTTCCTGGGTGGTTTCCTTTGGAGCACAACACAAAGAGATTGCCATAGACATGGTTCCTTTTGTTGCCACCTTCTCCAAAACTTAAGTATCCTTGGCCACCCAGGTGGTTCATTGAGTCCTTGTTTTATTATAAAAACACAAGTCCTTTTCTCAACTTCATAAAATCTCAACATGTATCTCTTTTCAAAATATAGCATGGCTAAGCATGTACCAACTACATTGTTTTCACTAAGGTATATATAGGGAATCCTATTAGGATTTAGCATAGCATAAGTATAAAAATTCTTTTCATGCATGTTTCAAAATCCACTAACTATAATGAAAATAGTAGGACTTTAGATGATAGTGTAACTTGCCTTTCTCTTGGTAGGGAATGTTGGTTCACTCCTTGATCTTGCCAGTCTCACACTTTTCTAACTTCACTACAATCAATCAAGCAAACACAATATCAACTAGCATTCCAAACCAACAATCAATCAAATAATTCACACACACAAAACAATGGGATCTAAGTCATGCATGTAAGCATGCAAGAGGTGGTTCTATTTGCAAAGATGGTCTCCACTAGGCTTCTAAACTTTGTAAGGTTCAAAGTGGTCATTTTCCAAAGTGGCAAAGTCATTTGCAAAAGGGTTTTGTCCATAAACCATTTTTAAATCCTTTCATTATTTTATGTGGTGGAAAATATTTTTATCAAAGCAACATCCTTAAGTTGTTCACTAAATAAGTTGTTGTTTCTCAAAACTTTGTGTTTAGTGTCAGTAGGTTTGGTCCAAAACATTTTCCCAAAGTTTTTACTCCAAAAGCATTTTCATAACAAAACCATTATTTTTATTTGGCTAGAAATGGGCTAAACCAATTAATCCATCCTAAACTTCACCAAATTCATTTTTAAATCGATGGGTTGGTTCCTAGGGTCAGTAAGTTCACCACAAACTAATTTGCAAAGATTTTAACCTTAAAAACATTTCTGAACAATTTTTCTAATCTAAACAAGCATACAAATGTTTATGCAAAAACAACCAATCTAACAGATACTATTTTCTAAACAAAAGGCATGGTTTACTAGGGCTTGTTCCACTGATTCCAACGATATAAAGTTTGTAATTTTTGGACGTGTGGATCAAAAGTTACAAGGGTTTCAATTTGCAAATCAAATCTGTTTTCAAATTCTGTTTTTAAATAAAGTCTGGCCACGCGTCGCTTTCTTATTGGACGGTACCGGTTCGTTCGGATCAGCAATGTGGACCGCAGGATTAAAAGTGAATCATGCGGCACAGGATCGATCTTACCCCTTCGATAAGTCAATCAATCGCGTGCCTCGGATCTAGATCGGACGGCTCCTAATGCCTTGCCAAGAACTGGCGGCGCGACGACGGTGGCGCGCGGCGGCGGCGCTCTGGCTACGGCGTAACGGCGAGAACAGGAAGCGAGAGGAGTAGGGGAGATGCTCACCAGAATCGCGAGGGCGTGATGATGCTTAACGTGTGGTCGGCGTGGCAAGGGGCGCTCTGGGTCTGCAGCAATTCCTCACCGAAGTCAAGGACGGCGTCAGGCGGCTCTGGACGTGGTCGGAGACGGTGCTGTGGTTCGCCCCAAGGGAAAATGAAGACACAGTTAGACGCGCAAGATCAATGCGAAGCTGCCTGCGTGAAGGAGAAGAAGAGGGGCGGTCGGATTCTACCTGGGGACTTCGCCAGAGAAGTAAACAGACACGGCGGCGCTCAGAGCTTGTCGAAGACGGCGTTCTGGGGCGCCCGCGGTTGAATGGAAGGTACAGGGAGGAGCGTCTGGGAGTGGTGAGTTTGCTCGTGTGCTCGGGGAGGCAGGAGGTGGCGAGGCTCGGCCGGAATTGAGGAGGGACGATGGTCGGAGCAGTGAGAGGGCGAGCTCGATTCAGGGCAGCCTGGGGGCAGAGAGAGGGAGGCGCGTGAGGGGAAATGGAGAGGGGGAGTGAATGCTTTATCGTGCGTGGTCAAAGCGAGTAATGGTGGCTGCGTTAAGGCGAATTGACACCGATGAATTCCGCCAGAAACGGTCGAGGAGGGAGGCGCTGTCACCGTGGGTGAGAACGATGAACAGGAGAGGTGGGGTCGGCTGGTCAGTGAGAAAGGGAGTGAGGGGGAGGGTCCACCGGTCAGTTTCTGTGCGGGTGCGGTTCTGAGTGGAAAACGTTTCGCCGCGGGAGAGAGTAGATGGGCTGGGTTGGGTCTTGTTGGGCTTGGCCAGCTGGGCTGAGTCCAATTCTTTTTTTTCTTTCAAATTGTTTTTCCTTTTCTGTTCCTATTTTCTGTTTTGAAAATCAAACAACAAATCAAACAATCAAAACAATTCAAACAATCACCATACTTTTCATTTGAATTTTGGTTCTGTTTAACACATAAACCAAAGTCAAAATAAAATAGTAATTTTTTTTATCTTTTTAGGATCCATTCATTAATTAAATAAAATGGACCAAAGTTATTTAATCAAATAGGGTTTGATTTATTTAATAAAATCTCCATATGAAATCTAAATATTTTCAAAACCAAATCAGTAGGTTTTATTTGAAAATACAAAATACTTGGAAAACTTATTTGAATTAAATAAATAAGTTTTGATGGTTAATTAAAATAGCAAAACCTTTATTTATAAAACTTGGATATTAAATCCTTATTAATTTATTTTAAATAAACCTTTACTATTTTTATCAAATAGAAATATTTTATTTCAAAGGTTTGGCCAAGTTTTAATTTGGATTATAAAATAATCCTTATTTGAATTTCTTCCTTTTCATTTGAAAACCAAATCCTTTTATTAGAAGATCCATAATAGTAATTTTAAATATTTTTTTATTTTCCTTTATTAAATGTTTATCTTTTTAAATCCCTTTAGGATATATTTGATCCAAATTGGTTTGAAGGTTTCCAATTGGATTCAAAAATTTCTTCTCACTCTGAAAATCAACAAAGTTTTATTTTATTCATTTATTTTTCACATTACAAGATTTGGAAAATCTTGGGATGTGACAGGCTACCACCCTTAAAATAAATCTCGTCCCGAGATTTGGGAAGGCTAGGGTTACAAGTAGGCTAAAAAAAACAACTAGGGTACTACCACCCTTAAAATAAATTTCAAACAAAATTACATGTTGGTCTTCTTGGGATCCTGGGGAAACTTCTCTAAGCAATCATTTGCATTGTGTCCTTGGTTTCCATTCTTGACTCATGGGCCAAGGTTGAGTTTCTCCATAGGCTTGTTCAACTTGTTCTTCATCTTTTCTGGACAGTTGCTTGCATAATGTCCTGGGTTCTTGCAATTGAAACAGTTGATATCTTTGAGTTCTTTACGTGGCTCTTGTGGACAAGTTGCTACATAGTGGCCTAGCTCTTTGCAGTTGTTGCACACCACTTGGCCAATCTCTTTATTCTTCTGGTTCTCTGGGCATTCACTGGAGTAATGTCCCATTTCCTTACATTTATGACATTGCACATGGCTTTTGTCCTTCTTTTGCTTCTTGGGTTTCTCCAAAGCTAAGAGTGCATCCAGTTCATGTTGTTTTATCTGGTAGGTAGGAATGTCTACATGTTTCCTGGACCTTTTATTGCTCTTTAGAAAATTCACATTCCTCTTACTTGATCCTTTGAATTGGGTTGTTTTGTTTGGAGGTATAAGTGGACCTTTTCCTTTGTCATCAACCTTCTTGGTAGACTTGGATCCTTCTTGATGGTTTGCAATCATTTGTTGCACTCCACCTTGTTTCCTTTGTTCCACAATGGAATAGATGGGGCATTGGATAGGAACATGGTTGTTTCCTTCACATAGGTAGCAAGTAGCTTGAGAAGTGGGACATTGTCCAACAGGATGTTTCTCTTCACAGTTGGGGCATTGATCTCCATGCTCCTTGGAAGTATGATCCTTGTCTCCACAAATAATGCAAGCTGGGGCTCCATCTAGAATAACATTTCTGTCATCCCTGTTGTCACTAACTCTTTTGGAATAACTTTCTTACATTTTGATCATTTGATCAGTCACCTTAAGCATCAGTTGGCCTTGAGTTTCCAAAAATCCTTGCAGGGTTGGATCTTCTCCACTAGTGTTAGCTATGAATTGAGCTGTCACTTGGTTCAACTGGTTCTGGGTTGCTATGAGCTCTTTCATGCTGTCCTCTTGGTTGGTGTTGGTGTCATCAACTTTGAGGTTGGAGTCTCTTGGAGTAGTCATGTGTTTGGGTTGAATCAAGATTAGAATAGGCAAGATATTTCTAAGGAATCAATTCTAATCACACACATCACAATTCACTCAAACAATGTGCAAGCATTATCAAACAACTTTTCACTCAAACAACAAAGTTCAAGCACATACTTAGGCCACAAAATATTTTTATTACACCACATAAGTTGGTGTGTTTGACTTAACTAAAATATGGTGGTCCATCTATATGGTTTACTTGTGATCTTTCCATCATTCTTGGTTGATCCTTTTTTCATGAGATCATGGTTTCATTGAGAAAAACTCTTGGGTATAATGCTTTCAAGTGATGTGGGCTCCTTCTAACTTTTGCATTCCCTCAGTCTCTAAATCTTGAGCAAGATTTCCTTGTTTCACTTGTAGTCCTTAGTGGTATCCATGTTGGAAGTCCTTGGTGAATATGCTGAAGATGTTGAAGTCATTAGAGTTGAAGATGTTGAAGTCATTAGAGTTTGAAGATGTTGAAGTCATTAGAGTTTGAAGATGTTGAAGAAGTCCTTTGCACATGGTGTAGTCTTTGGCCATGGGGTAGGTTTTTCCATCAAGTTGAAGTAGAAGAGATGTAGAGTTGAAACCAAAATGGTTGAGGAAAGAGTTTACAAGATTGTTTGTAAATAAGTTTTTGGAACAAATACAATTCCTATTTTTCTAAGGGTTTTTGTCCAATCCTAGGTTTACAAATCCTACAGGCAACACAATGCTCTGATACCATCTGTAGAGGGAGTGTCCCAACCTTTAAACAATATAAGGTGGAGTCCCTTGTGTTTACAATGCTAGTCCCTGGATCAATAGCTAGCATCCACAGTTAAGATGTAATATCAAGAAACAAAGGTCATAATATAACTTTATAACCAGGAATAACATAATTTTATTACATCATACATAGCTCATTTGGCTATTACATTACATTGCAGCGGAATAACTATAGTCATGGGGTCCTTCATCTTCAAAGTGCCACAGGCAGACATGTTGGTTGTAGACTTTGTAATCCTAATCAATCAATCTTCACTAAAATCAATCAAACCTGCAACATTACAAGTTACAGACACAAGGGTCAATACATTTGAATTGTATTGGCAAGTTTCACTACTATGTGGAATATAAGTGGATTCTATCACTACATGCATTTTTGGCTAAGTAGGGTTTAAGGCTGATTTGCAGAAGCAAAATTTATCCTATCTTTTCAAAATGGTTTTGGTCCTTTGTCAAATCTCCTTTTCAAAATTCCTTGAACTCCTTGGTAAAATTCCCAAGGGTTCAAGTCCTTGTCAAAAATCCCTTGAGCACCTTGGTAACCCCAAGTGCATCAAGTTTTATCAAAATATCTTGAGCTCCTTGGTACCCCCAAGTGCATCAATTTTTATCAAAATCTCTTGAGCTCCTTGGTACCCCCAAGTGCATCAAGTCTTTAAAAGTTTTCTTAGAAATTAGAATGTCGAGATTTCCCATAGCTTCAAACTTTAGTTGCTTAGTATTGTCCATAACCGGGGACACGGCTAAGTACTTAGATTTTATTATCTTCTGCAGAAGTAGTACACTTTACCCACATGTCACAATCCCATCTTGTTGCCACCAGTGGCCACTGGATTAGTGCTCACCAAGATGGAGTACCGGCATATTGAGAATGTGACGAAGTCTTTCCAGAGGGTCCTCCCATACACCATTGCTAGCTTGTCTTCAGCACCCATGTAGGATTCCAGGTCCTCATGTCCAGTAAACTGAAGACAATGCATGGGTCTTCCCAATGTAGTTGACTAAGCCAGAGCCATAAATAGCATGTGGTTGCACACGAAAGCCACAATTGGAGAAACATGTTCAATCTCTAAGTTTCCTGGGTGGTTTCCTTTGGAGCACAACACAAAGAGATTGCCATAGACATGGTTCCTTTTGTTGCCACCTTCTCCAAAACTCAAAGTATCCTTGGCCACCCAGGTGGTTCAATGAGTCCTTGTTTTATTATAAAAACACAAGTCCTTTTCTCAACTTCATAAAATCTCAACATGTATCTCTTTTCAAAATATAGCATGGCTAAGCATGTACCAACTACATTGTTTTCACTAAGGTATATATAGGGAATCCTATTAGGATTTAGCATAGCATAAGTATAAAAATTCTTTTCATGCATGTTTCAAAATCCACTAACTATAATGAAAATAGTAGGACTTTAGATGATAGTGTAACTTGCCTTTCTCATGGTAGGGAATGTTGGTTCACTCCTTGTTCTTGCCAGTCTCACACTTTTCTAACTTCACTACAATCAATCAAGCAAACACAATATCAACTAGCATTCCAAACCAACAATCAATCAAATAATTCACACACACAAAACAATGGGATCTAAGTCATGCATGTAAGCATGCAAGAGGTGGTTCTATTTGCAAAGATGGTCTCCACTAGGCTTCTAAAATTTGTAAGGTTCAAAGTGGTCATTTTACAAAGTGGCAAAGTCATTTGCAAAAGGGTTTTGTCCATAAACCATTTTTAAATCCTTTCATTATTTTATGTGGTGGAAAATATTTTTATCAAAGCAACAACCTTAAGTTGTTCACTAAATAAGTTGTTGTTTCTCAAAACTTGGTGTTTTGGGTCAGTAGGTTTGGTCCAAAACATTTTCCCAAAGTATTTACTCCAAAAGCATTTTCATAACAAAACCATTATTTTTATTTGGCTAGAAATGGGCTAAACCAATTAATCCATCCTAAACTTCAACAAATTCATTTTTAAATCCATGGGTTGGTTCCTAGGGTCAGTAAGTTCACCACAAACTAATTTGCAAAGATTTTAACCTTAAAAACATTTCTGAACAATTTTCTAATCTAAACAAGCATACAAATGTTTCTGCAAAAACAACCAATCTAACAGATACTATTTTCTAAACAAAAGGCATGGTTGACTAGGGCTTGTTCCACTGATTCCAACGATATAAAGTTTGTAATTTTTGGACGTGTGGATCAAAAGTTACAAGGGTTTCAATTTGCAAATCAAATCTGTTTTCAAATTCTGTTTTTAAATAAAGTCTGGCCACGCGTCGCTTTCTTATTGGACGGTACCGGTTCGTTCGGATCAGCAACGTGGACCGCAGGATTTAAAGTGAATCGTGCGGCACAGGATCGATCTTACCCCTTCGATAAGTCAATCAATCGCGTGCCTCAGATCTAGATCGGACGGCTCCTAATGCCTTGCCAAGAACTGGCGGCGCGACGACGGTGGCGCGCGGCGGCGGCGCTCTGGCTACGGCGTAACGGCGAGAACAGGAAGCGAGAGGAGTAGGGGAGATGTTCACCATAATCGCGAGGGCGTGATGATGCTTGACGTGTGGTCGGCGTGGCAAGGGACGCTCTGGGTCTGCAGCAATTCCTCACCGAAGTCAAGGACGGCGTCAGGCGGCTCTGGACGTGGTCGGAGACGGTGCTGTGGTTCGCCCTGAGGGAAAATGAAGACATAGTTAGACGCGCAAGATCAATGCGAAGCTGCCTGCGTGAAGGAGAAGAAGAGGGGCGGTCGGATTCTACCTGGGGACTTCGCCGGAGAAGTAAACAGACACGGCGGCGCTCAGAGCTTGTCGAAGACGGCGTTCTGGGGCGCCCGCGGTTGAATGGAAGGTACAGGGAGGAGCGTCTGGGAGTGGTGAGTGTGCTCGTGTGCTCGGGGAGGCAGGAGGTGGCGAGGCTCGGCCGGAATTGAGGAGGGACGATGGTCGGAGCAGTGAGAGGGCGAGCTCGATTCAGGGCAGCCTGGGGGCAGAGAGAGGGAGGCGCGTGAGGGGAAATGGAGAGGGGGAGTGGGCGCTTTATCGTGCGTGGTCAAAGCGAGTAATGGTGGCCGCGTTAAGGCGAATTGACGCTGATGAATTCCGCCAGAAACAGTCGAGGAGGGAGGCACTGTCACTGCGGGTGAGAATGATGAACAGGAGAGGTGGGGTCGGCTGGTCAGTGAGAAAGGGAGTGAGGGGGAGGGTCCACCGGTCAGTTTCTATGCGGGTGTGGTTCTGAGTGGAAAACGTTTCGCCGCGGGAGAGAGTAGATGGGCTGGGTTGGGTCTTGTTGGGCTTGGCCAGCTGGGCCGAGTCCAATTCTTATTTTTTTCTTTCAAATTGTTTTTCCTTTTCTGTTCCTATTTTCTGTTTTGAAAATCAAACAACAAATCAAATAATCAAAACAATTCAAACAATCACCATACTTTTCATTTGAATTTTGGTTCTGTTTAACACATAAACCAAAGTCAAAATAAAATAGTAATTTTTTTAATCTTTTTAGGATCCATTCATTAATTAAATAAAATGGACCAAAGTTATTTAATCAAATAGGGTTTGATTTATTTAGTAAAATCTCCATTTGAAATCTAAATATTTTCAAAACCAAATCAGTAGGTTTTATTTGAAAATACAAAATACTTGGAAAACTTATTTGAATTAAATAAATAAGTTTTGATGGTTAATTAAAATAGAAAAACCTTTATTTATAAAACTTGTAAAATAAATCCTTATTAATTTATTTTAAATAAACCTTTACTATTTTTATCAAATAGAAATATTTTATTTCAAAGGTTTGGCCAAGTTTTAATTTGGCTTATAAAATAATCCTTATTTGAATTTCTTCCTTTTCATTTGAAAACCAAATCCTTTTATTAGAAGATCCATAATAGTAATTTTAAATATTTTTTTATTTTCCTTTATTAAATGTTTATCTTTTTAAATCCCTTTAGGATTTATTTGATCCAAATTGATTTGAAGGTTTCCAATTGGATTCAAAAATTTCTTCTCACTCTGAAAATCAACAAAGTTTTATTTTATTCATTTATTTTTCACATTACAAGATTTGGAAAATCTTGGGATGTGACAAGCCATGGTCAAATCCCACTACGACGATGCCGACATCGACATGGTGACCGCTGGTCTGCCTGACATGAACTAAGAGGGAGAAAAGATCGACAACGATGCAATCTGGTCTTCTCTCACCGGTTACGACACTAGGGTCGCCCAATTGGTCAAGGCAGACATCTTTGTGCCTCTCGAGGTTATCGATGCTGACCATGCTGGCTCCGAATCCTTGAAGACCACTGACTTTGTTGATGAACGAGATGGCTCTCCGGTTGCCGATGACGCAGGTTTGAAGTCCCCTGCGCCATAAGAATGAAAACCCTTTGTAATATTTGCTTCTTATGGAACTATATTTATGCGGAAAAACAATATGATTCGCTTAAGGCAGAAAACTTGACTATAAGTTTCCAGCTACTCAGGAACTAGTTCTAGCATGTATGTTTTATATACTTTTAAGCAATTGATGTCTTATCCATTAGTTTGGTGTTTATGCTTGACCTTTCGTGAGTCCGAAGACCCGCAGTTAGAACCATGCTCTCAGGTGATGATACCCAATAGCATCGTCAAAAACCTAAGCACAAAATCACCGACTTTGAGTGCTGAAAGTCACTACTCTAGAATCCACATAAAACAACAAAGTACGTGTAGACCAGAAAACTTAGGCTAATGCCCGTTGGCTGAATTTTCACAAGTGCAAATGCAAAGGTTATGCATAAAAGTTTTATATGATCCAAGAATGAACACTAAAGGAGGTAAAATACTCAGGCATACGAGTGAACCAAAAAGCTTTATTTCATTGATCATATAAGAGGTACACAGATAATAAAATATACTAAGTGTAGAAAGGACGTAGTTGTGGTATGTTCCATGGCCGATCAAGCTCCAGGTAGTCATCATCCGGGTCACGTCGCTTATGCTTATGATCCTCATTTGGCCTATCCTCAAATTCATGATTATCAATGAGGTAATAGGAACCATTGAGTAGCGCCTTGCTTACAATGAACGGTCCTTCCCATGGTGGGGATAATTTGTGTGACTTTTTCTGCTTAATTCGGAGCACGAGACCCTCCTCTTTAAACGAGCGATTCTGAACGCGGCGACTATGGTAGCTGTGTAGCTTCTACTAGTAGATGGTGGATCTCTGGCATGCCATCACGTTCTCCTCCTCAAGAAGGTCCACATCTAGGCGTCTGGATTCTTTAGCGTCATCTTTGTCATAGGCGGCAACCCTTGGTAAATCGTGGAGGATGTCGAAAGGCAAGATTGCTTCTGCTCCATATACCATGAAGAAAGGGGTATAGATGATGGATATGTTGGGAGTAGTTCCTAAACTCCACAAAATATATGGCAACTCCTCCTCCCAGGCTCCAGCTACTCTATGCAGCGGTGCTTCTAGACGTGGCTTTATTCCCTGCAGAATTAGTCCATTGGCTCGCTCAACTTGACCATTATATTGTATGTGAGCCATAGATGCTAGGTCAAGGCGAATGCCTTTTTCCCAGCAATAAGCCTCTACTTCTCCGAGTGATAAGTTGCTGCTAGTTTTGGTGATAATGCTATGTGGGAGACCAAAACTCACCACTAGATCCCAGTCAAACCTAAGGGCAGTTGTCCCATAGATCTTTGTAATGGGTTTAGCTTCTATCCATTTTGTGAATTTGTCAACTGCTACTAGCAAATGCGTAAACACACAAGGTGCTGTATGCAACGGCCCAACCATGTTAAGCCCCCAGATTGCAAGCGGCCAAGTTATTGGTATGGTTCGCAATTCTTGAGCTGGCACATGTGGTTGGCGTGCATAATACTAACACCCAATGCATGTCTCGACTAGCTTGTCGGCGTCCGCCTTCGTAGTCAGCCAGTAGAATCCTTGACGAAAGGCTTTGGAGACCGACGATCGAGGAGCAGCGTGATGCCCGCAATCTCTGAGATGGATATCAATACCTTCCTGCTGGGAAACACATTTTAGGTATATACATGTAGTGCTTATTTTTGTAGAGATGCCCATTTATTATGGTATAACCCTTTGCTCGTCATACTATTTGCCAACTTTTGACCTCATCGATGGGCAAAGTTCCGTGCACGAGATACCCCATGAACGGTTTTATCCAATCAGGAGGGACTATTTTTACTTCATTAACAAATGAGTCAACTCTATCCGGATTCTTGGGGTCCGCTCCCTTCACGGATGGGGTCCATAGATTCTCCAGAAAAACGCCTGGCGGAATTGGTTTGTGTCCCGATCCAAGCTTTGACAGCAGATCAGCCGCCTCGTTTTCCTCCCTCTTGACATACTTGACTTCGTAGCCTTCGAAGCACTTGGCTATCTCATCTACTTCGTTTCGAGCCGCCATCATAGGGTTCCACGTATTCTAGGTGCCAGCCACCTGCTAGGAAACCAAGTCAGAATATCCACAGCAAACTATGCGCTTTATGCCAATATCCTTGGCTATGTGAAGTCCTTTAATGAGTGCTTCATATTCCGTCATGTTGTTCGTAGCCTCAAAGTGAATTTGCAGGACATAGTGCAGTTTTTCTCCTATTGGTGACTATAATAGTACACCATCCCCCGATCCATTGAGTAACTTTGATCCATCAAAGTGCATCACCCAATACGCTGGTTCTGGTACGGAGTATCATCTAGCATCTCCGTCCAATCTGCAATAAAATCCGCCAAGGCTTGAGATTTGATAGCGTCGCGTCTCTTGTAGGTGATCTCGAAGGAGACAAGCTCAATGCCCCTTTTCACGACCCTTACTGTAGTGTCGCTGTTGTTTATGATGTCGGACAGCAGAGCCTTGCTCACCACTGTGACAGGGTGCTCCTGGAAATAGTGCCTTAGCTTGAGAGAAGCAAGGAACACTCCATAAGCTATCTTTTGGTAGTTCGGGTAACACTGCTTGGACTTCGTTAACACCTCGCTTACATAGTAAACTGGTAGTTTTACTCCATACTCATGCATTGGTTCCTTCGCTCCACCGTGAAGATGATGCTGATAACCCGGTTGGTGGCCGCCATGTAAATCAACATAGGCTCCATTGGCTCAGGTGCTGCAAGTATAGGTGTAGAACAAAGTATCCTTTTTAGCTCCTTAAGTGCAGCGTATGCCTCGTCAGTCCATACGAATTTTTCCACCTTCTTCAGTAACTTGTCTAGCGGCAAGGCCTTCTCTCCAAGTCGGCTGACGAACCGGCTTACTGCTACAACGCAGCCCATGAGCCGTCGGATTTCCTTCAGGAACGTCGGACGGTTGATGTTGAGGATGGCCTTGATCTTCTCTGGGTTTACCCCGATTCCACATTGGGAAACGATGAAGCCCAACAATTTGCCGGCTGGAAACCTGAAGACACACTTCTTAGGGTTAAGCATCATGTTGTATTTCCGGAGATTATCAAAGGTTTCCTTTAAGTAGGAGATTAAGTCATTTGATTTTTTAGACATCACTGCGGTATCATCCACATAGGCGTGAACGTTCGTACCAATTTGGTCGTATAGGCAATGCTGCATTGTCCGCTGGTACGTAGCACCTGCTTTTTTCAGCCCAAAGGGAATCGTGACATAGCAAAACGTGTCGTAAGGTGTGGTGAACGAAGTGGCCAATTGGTCTGACTTCCTCATCTTGATCTGGTGTGTCCTGAGTATGCATCGAGAAAACACAGAAGTACTGAGCCAGCCGGCGAGTCAATGACTTGGTCAATATGAGGCAAAGCAAATGGATCCTTCGGACACGCTTTGTTCAAGCTAGTGTAATCAACGCACATTCTTAATTATTTGGTTCCCTTTTTGGGCACAAGTACAGGATTGGCCAACCATTGGGTGTGAAGGAGTTCTCGGATAAAACTAGCCTTAAGTAATCTAGCTATCTCTTTTCCTATGGCGCATCTCTTATTGTCCCCGAAGCATCATAGAGGTTGTTTCACTGATTTGCATTTTGGATCAATATTCAAGCTATGCTCGGCAAGTTCCCTAGGTACACCTTTCATGTCGGCAGGTTGCCAGGCAAAGATGTCTCTATTCTCGCGGAGGAACTCGGCGAGCGCACTTTCCTATTTGGGATCCAGGTTCGTCCCAATGGCCATGGTCTTGGGGGCATCGCCTACCACAAGTTCCACCGGCTTGGTCTCGATGGCGGCCTTGAAGGTGGGACGGAGTCATAAATCTTCTTCTTCGATGCGGGAATCTCAGAGGCATCGACCTTGCTCTAGGTCTCCTTGAATTCTTTGCTATAGAGGACAACTTCTGCAAAGGCTGCTTCTCCAATCTCGCAATCCTTGCCTTTGAAAAGATTTCGGATACGGTGATGACACTGTTTGGTCCGGGTATCTTGAGCTTGTTGTAGACGAAGCATGTCTTGACCATGAAGGAGTGGAAGATGGCGCGTCCGAATATGACGTGGTACACGCTCTTGAAGGGGACCACTTCAAAGGCCATGTGTTCTTGGCGGTAATTGTTAACATCGCCAAAAGCGACCGGAAGCGTGATGCACCAAAGGGACCGAGCCTCCCGGCCAGGAACTACGCCATGGAACATGGTTCTGGTCCGCCTTAGCTTGGTCTCCATCAAGTTCATCTTGTGCAGTGCATCCAGGTAAATGATGTTGATACTAGTTCCTCTATCCACCATGCACTTTGTGAACTCGCAGCCATCAATCAAAGGGTTGATGACCATGGCATACTGGTTCTCTCTTGGAACAAGGTCGGGGTGATCTTTCTTGTCCCATGTGATTAGAACTTCTGACCAGCGTAGGAACTCGGGAACTGGGGGTAGGGTGGCCATCGGTATCATTAGAGAGGTCTTCTGTGCCCGGATAGTTGGGGTGCCAAGGAAAGTGTGGTAGACGGGGGACTTCTTCTCGAAGGGATTCTTGCCTTTGCCATCGCCCTTGTCGGCATGCTTGGGGTCAACGTCCTCGTCCATGTCACTTGAATCCTTGGACCCCTCTTCCTTCTTCTACCCTTTGCCCTTGCCTCGCGATCGGTTCTTTTGGCTTTGCTTGTAGCCAGACTCTGGGTCTTACTTGAGGTCGTTGACGAACTTGCAATGGATATTGGTGTGAGTGGCTTTGCCATTTTCATCGAGGTGTATGAAGCACGGAATCACGGTACTCGTATGTTTGGGGAATGCGGAGCACTGCCGGGGTAGTTTCACTACCTTGCTGTTGCCCATGACCAGCCCCTCGGCCTCGGCCACGCTGTTCGTCATCACCTCTGCCTACAAACATCACCGCGACCATGTCGGAGGTTGGATTTTCTTCTGGCATATTCTTCCTCTTAGTGCCGTTGTTCGTCTTAGCTTGGTTTGGAATGGCAATTGTCGGCAAGGAGCCACGAGCATCGTTGTCAGCGGCCGCGAACTCATTGGCTAAGGAGATCATATGATTGAGGTCCAGCTTATGATTGTCCTGCAGGCACTTCAAATTATGCCGGAGCAAGGTGCCCTTTTCCAAACCATCAATGTAGGTGGCCATAGCGGTCTAATCATGTACTCCTGCACATGAATTCTTCATATCTAGCCAGCGGGAGAGGTAGGCCCGAGATGTCTCGCCCTTCTCCTGGACACACTGATGTGGATCGCCAACCGTGCAGGGATGTTTGTACATACCCTCGATGTTCTCGGTGAACACTTCTTGCATGTCTAACCAATTTCATATCGACTTCTCCAGCAAGTCGTCGATCCATTTGCGGGTCGTGCCTGTCAGCATTAGTGGGAGGTACTTGACGGCAATGTTGGGGTCTCCCCCGGCGATCTCGACCGCATTGCCGTAATCCTGCAACCACGTAGCTGGCTTGGTGGTGCCGTCATAGGGCTTGATCGTCTTGTCAATCCAGAAACCCTTGGGGTAAGTTGCAGCCCGTATTACAGGTCCAAAGTAACGTGGTCCTAGGTATTATCCTTCTCGGGCCTCGTGAATCTTGTCCAAGCATGAACGTGCATCGTATGGATCCGGGCTTGCTTTCTTCTTATCTCCACCATAGGAAGGATTGAGTGAACGATGCGGTCCTCCTCCGCCATGGTGGCTTCTAGGGGGCAATGGAGGCGGTGGTAACGGTGGGTTAGCCTTCTTGTTGTTGCCCACCTGTGACTCCTCACGTATGTTGCGGTTGCTTGTCGGACGGGGAGGGTCATGGTGCAACCTTCTCTTGTGTCCATGATTGCCACTGCGGTCTCCTCCATTATGTGCCTGCTCCATGTTGTCGCGAATGATGATGCCTCCCTAGGGGCGTTTAGGCAGAGGCTGACGAGGGTTCAACTCGTCAATGCCCATTGTTATGGACTTGACTTATGGAGAAGATGGGGATTCTAGATATCGTGAGATGGTTAACAGACACGCATAAAGGGGACACGAGGTTTACCTAGGTTCAGGCCCCCAGAGGGAAAACCCTACTCCTGCTTGTCTGTTATTGATTGACGGTGGAACCAGAAGTTACAGGGGTTGCGCAGATGCAATCTGACGTGAGGTGTGTGTATGAGTTGGAGAGATCCTCCTCACCGTGCCCTCCTGTCCTTTATATACATAGGCCAGGTCCCGAGGGTAGGTCGAGTCGGTTACAAGTTAGGGTTTCACCCTTGAATATTCTATCTATAGCTTGGCTGTGTTCTCCAAGGAGTTGAACTTCTACTAGGCTTGGGCCACCCGGAGTCTCCTTGGGCAGCAAATCTTCACGTGGGCCTTCCCTGGGCTAGACTGGGTATACCAATGTGAGGTACCCGTAGGGAATATCCATGTTAGTGGCCCTCGAGTGTTCAGTCGAATTGCAGATTCGACTGGAGACTCTATAGTCTTTCGGGTGTTTCTCATCCGAACCTGCTTTTCAGTTCATATGGATTTTTGATACGTGTGCCTAACTCGCCCAACGGATCAGGGTCAGTTAACTATCATTGGTAAAAACAACACGATCTTCTTCAGACTCGAGTCCCCAGACTTGATTCCGAAACAATGCTGGCGTAATTTGACTCAGGTCGTTGAGGTCTCACAGGAGTCGAATTCCAGTGTTTTAAGTTAAGTACCCAACTAGTCTGTCGGGATTTTTCATCGTGCCTTCTGACACGGTATGTTAATGGCAGAGCATAGTCAGGTGCGATACCAGGCCATTAGATGATATCTATAGGTCTTATCTTTGTGTCATAGAGGCAGCATCCAAAAAATTATCACCGCGGAGGTGTTTCGGGATGCCAAGGAGACAGTTTCTTACTTAGCATTAATTTGGGCAAAGTTGCCAAACACATTTGTTTGTTGTGGATGTGTTTTTTTGTCACACTTTATCCGAAGGATCTCATCCGAATAGTTCATAGGGTGCGCGATCAGCGCTCCCTATGGGAGTATCCCTCGAGTGTCTGTTCGAGTCGTAGACTCGAGCAGAGACTTTAAATATGCGGATGTCATCAACGTCAGATGTTTTTCGAATGCTTGACCAGCGCTCCCTATGGGAGTAGCCTCTGAGTCCGTAGTGGAGTCGCAGACTCTACGAAGGACTCGGAGATTTCTTCGAAGAACTATTTTCACCATTATAATTTCTCAGGTGCACGACCAGCGCTCCTAATAGGAGTAGCCCCTGAGTAGTTGGTTGAGTCGTAGATTCGAGTAAGTACTTTTTTTGTTCAGTCAAAAATTTCGACCCGTTGCTGGATTTTGCTTTGATGACGTCATTGCTGACGCTTGGTGAGCTCAAACGTCTGCGGCAGCAGAGATGATGCGACGAGACGATCGTAGGTCCCACCTCCTGACTTGGAGTTGACTAGTCACACATAATTTTGGCGATAGTTATGGCATCTCCTCGATTCCCGATCATAGTGGGCGGAGTGCTCGCGACTGTTGACACATGTACGGTGTGATGATGGACACACACTAGGGCTTGTGAATCAACATCTCTGCTTCGTCTTCTTCGTCCTTTTATACTATGGTGAAACCAGAGTAATTTACCTCTTCGACATTTTCTTTCATCTTCTCCGCTGCTGCCATTTCCCGAGCTCGTGCTGCGCGCTGGACATTATTTGTGTCTTTCCTTCATCTTTTCTCCACGCTCACCGGAGTGCTCGCTGCTCCACAAAGATGGGCAAGGCGAAGAAAAGTTCCCCTGCTGCAGCGGGATCGAGCACTGCTCGCGCCACCAAGAAAACTTCCACCGCCGGCTGCGTCACCGATGGTGGGTGGCGGCGCACACAGATGAGGGATGCGGACCTGCGGAAGCTGCGCGAGGCTGGCCTGATCTCCAAGAACGCCCTCGTTCCAAAGGAAGAGGTAATTCCGGACCCACCCAAAGGGTTTCGAGTTATGTTCTATGTCGTTGTTGTTCGCGACCTTTCTTTGCCTGCCCACGAATTCCTTCATGGGATTCTTTTACTTTATTGGCTACAACTCCACCAGTTGTCGCCCAATTCTCTTCTCGACATTGCGTGCTTTATCATGCTCTGCAAGTGTTGGCTTGGCATCGAGCCACACTTCGGCCTCTTTAGAAAATTGTATTCTCTGAAAGAGGCAATCTAGTACTGGTGGTGTCTATCCACTAGGTGGGTGCATGATTTCTATCCGCCCCATTGTCCAATTATTATCTTCCTATCTCTGTGAGTCCGTCCAGCAATGGCGGAACCAGTGGTTTTACATCCGCGACGTCAAGATTGATGGCCAGCACTACGGGTTGGCCCCTTTCGACTCCACCAAGGTGATATCCTAAAAGACCTCATGGTCAAACGACATCATGGAGGGCGAGGTCACGGAGGTGGAGAACCTGTACCGATGAGTGGAAGAGCTTCAGCTGGTGCGGGGCAAGGAGGTTAGTGGCGTCGATATCATTCGCACTTTCCTCAAGCGTCGGGCGCAACCTCTCCAAGCGAGGGCGCATCCGATGTTTTTGTACTCTGGCGCCACCGACCCGACGAGAGTGTTGGCAGAGGATATGTCCTCGGCTAACCTCGACCGGGCGCTTAAACCTCTGTTAAAGCTCAAGGCTGACAAAGAGCTGCCGGGGAAGTCATTGACTTCTCCCTTTCATGCCAAGAAGGAAGTCCCTCAGGTGAAATCTGCAGTTGCACGTAATGCATTTTCGAGTGCTTTTTGCTTTGACTAACATCTGCGACTTTCTTGATTCGTAGGATTATAAGGTGGCAGGCATGATGCTGCCTCTTATTGAGAAGTTTATAGCTGCACCCGATGGCGGGGACGTGGATTCTGAATCCACGCTTCCCCCTACTGGGTCGCCTACCACAGAAGCCCCCGAGCCTAGCGAAGGGCTATCTCCAAAGAGGTCCCGAAGTGAAAGCTCGGATGGGTCGACGCCGCTAATGCCAACGGGGCCTACCTTCCTTGAGCGCCATGATGGGGGCGGGGGTGCGGAGTCCCCCATTCTTGTTGTGCCTGTTCAGGCCATGGCTCCTCAACCGCCAGACAGGAAGAAGAAGAAGGAGAAGGAGGCGCCAGTTTTCAACCTATCTGACATTCTCTGTTAAGTTTTATGTTGCCTTTGCATTTGCAATATGATAAGTATTATCTTACTGTCATTGACATGGTTATACCCTGCGGGTAAACGACATTAGCATACCTAGTCCAGACCAAGGAAGGCCCACAAGAATATACGTGGCCCGCGGAGATTTTTCGGTGGCCTAAGCCCATGACATCTTCGGATCCTTGGAGAGCAAGACTAAAACATATAGAATATTCAAAAGGGTAAACCCTAAACTTGTAACTGACTCGATCTGTGCCTGAGACCTGCCTAACTCTATATAAAGGCTAGGAGGGCACGGCGAGAAGGGCCAATCCTTTTTCCACCACATACACACCTCCACGCCAGATTTCATCTGCGCACCCCTGTAACCTTCGGTTCCGCCGTAATCAAGAGCAGACAAGCAGGATTAGGGTTTTCCCTCCGGGGGCATGAACCTGGGTAAATCTTGTGTCCCCTGGTTTCTTGTCTGTTAACCGTTCCACAATCTCTAGCACCCACATCTTCTCCAAAACCCAAGCTCATAATAATGGACATTGACGAGTCGAAACCTCGTCAATTGGCGCCGTCTGTGGGAATCGGGGGCGCTGATTATGCGATCGTGACGGTCCCGACCAAAGCGATCTACAACTCCTCGGCAACGGAGAGCCATCTCCTCTTTGGCTCTTTTGACTTCACTGCCCACTCGCCAGCCACCATGAAGGACTTCGAGCCCGTAGGCGATGGGCTCGAGATTCTGTTCGGGAGCTTCTGCTTCCAGGCGGGACAGACCGACACTCTCCGCCTTCCAGAGAGGGTGCCACTACCATCGACTAGGCCCGCCTCGTGGACCCCGCATCCCAGCGTGCTACGCACGTCAGCATCGACAGATGAGTCATACGATAGCAGCAGCTGCAACTCAGATCTGTGCGATCCCCCGTTGGACGAAGGGACCTACGGTTCACGGACGCTACCAATGCGTCGTGGTCATCCAAAGCAACGTGGAGAAACAACCACCAGGTTCGGGTGCCCACGTACCGCCACCCAACCCACAGGGTAGAAACGGCGAAAACAGGAGGCAACCCCCCCCCCCCCCCCCCCCCCCCCGCCGCCCAACGAGGACGACCCCGACGCCCATCGAAAAATTCACCTCAGCGAGGAAGGATGGCACCAGGCACGCAAAGCCATGGCGGGCAACAAGATCCTGCCTGTGGACGCTTCACGGGACCTGCTGATGGCATACCATCTGCTCCTCATGGAAGAGCACAAAAAGCATGTGAAGATGCAAGAAGTACTCGATAAACGCAAGAAAGCGGCCTCAGAGTCTAGTGCGCGGCGAGCTACGCTCTCTGCCGCTGGGGGCTCCAGCTCGCACGGCAACAATGCCAACAAACATCACTCTCGCATAGAGCACATGGATCCCGCTGCACGTCGCGAGGTGACTCGAACCCTCAACACGTCCTTTATGGAGATGGATGCCAAAGGCAACATCATCCCAAAGACGCCGCAAGCTGCGATCATGGCAGCCACCACATACCTCGTGTCCCATCCACCTCCGGTGAGTGACCCGAAGAGAGCTATGCACAAGTCTGCACTAGCCGGACTCGGACTTGTTGGAGCTGCGTTCCACGAGGAGGCTCCTGCGGAGCCGAAAAAGAAAGTTGCAGTAAGATTCAACCGCAGCCCCACACCGTCATCTGACGAGGACGAGCACGATCTGCCTCGACGACGCAAGATCCCAAGACGTCGCAGCCGCGACTACGACGCTCGAAGCGACCTCGCTCAGCGTAAGGTCGACAAGGCACACGCCAAGCACGCGTGCTCATCCGAATCCAAAGAGGATGATGTCGGTGAGCTCTAAGGAGCCCGATGCTTCAGCAGATCTGTTTGGCGAACACGGATGCTGAGAAATTTCAAGCTCCCTTCGGACACTCTGAAGTTCGACGGCACGCATGACCCTAAGGCGTGGCTCAGTGACCACCTGTCGTCCGTCAAGCTGCACGGCAGAAACAAAAACACTGCCCTGAAGTGCATTTAGCTGCAGTTGACAGGCGTAGCCCGGATCTAGCTCAGCAGCCTGTCCTCGGGTTCCATCCGAAGCTAGGAGAAACTAGCGTACAGTTTCATCCGAAACTTTAAGGGTACCAGCAAGAGGCCATCCTTGATCGAAGAGCTGCGGGCCTGCACTCAACGAACGGGCGAATCCATCCGCTCGTACATACTATGCTGGTCCAACATCAAGAACTCCGCAGCGCACATCTTCGAGGAGAGAACGATTGACGCCTTCAAAGATGGCATCAAATGCCAGGACTTCAAGGAAGAACTTGGGCGCGTCAAGCCCAAGACACTCGACCACCTCATGGACATCGCCAACAGGTGGGCGGATGGTGAGGACTCCGTCCATCGAGCACATTCGGATGAGGAAGATGACTACGGACGCCAACGCGAGCGCCGTAGCAAGCAACAATCGCGCGTCTACGACGATCGCGATGGACCCGACATGGTTGCGGCTAGCTACGCCAACCATCGAAACGACAAGAACCGCAGCAGCAACGGATACCGTGGAAACAACTTCCGCGATGGAGGACGCCCAACGCAAACGTGGAAGCGTTGTGGCCGCGATGACGAACCCTCGGCATACGACAAGTTGTCGAGCCCATGCACCATCCACTTCTACATCGACAAGGAGGATGGAAAACAGAAGGCCATCCATATGCTTAAGGACTGCTGCAAGTTCCAGAAACTCAGCGAGGGTTTCACCCAGATGAGATAGCAGATCCCAAAACCTGGGTTCGGACATGCACGTGCACTAGGCGACATCGCCCACAGAGCTCCTCCACCACCACCCATCGCGATCACGCCCGTGCAAAACAACGGCGTAAACGGGTATCCTGCGAGGGGTCCCTGATGATCCAAAAGGGGCGCCCGACAAACAGGGTGCAAAATAAGATCACCCGCCAAGCTAGCCTGGCTATGACTGCTCCACCCGCCATCCCTGAGTACCTCAGCGGTTCGGAGTCCCGCATCACATTCAGTCGTTCGGATCACCCCCGCCAGATCCCTCGCCCAGTTCATGATGCCTTGGTGCTTGAGGCGCATATCAGAGGGTTCGAGATGAGCCGTGTCTTCATGGACGGTGGTAGTAGCATCAACCTGATGTTCGCTAGCACCCTAGCAGCAATGCGGATCCAGCTGTGCAGCCTGGAACAATCTGACACAATGTTCCAAGGCATAGTCCCAAGGAAAAGCATATTTCCCCTGGGAAAAATATGGCTCGATGTCATCTTCGACAAACCCGACAACTTTCGGTGCGAGCGGCTCGAGTTCGAAGTGGTGGATTGGCCATCACGATACCATGCCATCCTCGGGCGCGTGGCATTCGCAAGGTTCCTGGCAGTACCGCACTATGTGTACCTGCTACTCAAGATGCCAGGACCTAGGGCATCATCACGGTCCAGGGCAGCTTCACCTGATCCGAGCACTGCGATAGGAACTTCAACATAATCTCCTAGTCGTTCGGCATGCAGGAGGAGCTCACAAGGCTTCGAGAGGTGACAGACAACGGGGCACCCCTAGTCTCCAGGAAAAACGCACCCGACATGTCGTTCGACTCAACAGTCAACACGAAAAAGGTGCAGGTCCACCCGACGGACGCCTCCAAGAAGGGGCTGATTGCCAACGACCTCAGCCCCCATAGGAAAGCGCATTTGTCGAATTCCTCCATGAGCGCTGGGAAATCTTCGCCTGGTGTCCTGCGGACATGCCAGGAGTTCCCAGGGAATTCGCCGAGCATGCACTCAACGTGTTTCCAGATGCCAATCCCATCAAACAATCCATCCGAAGATTGTCCAAGCCACGGGCCGAATCCATCGGAGTCGAAGTCAACAGACTGCTCGACACTGATTTCATCAGGGAGATCAAGCAAAGCGAGTGGCTGGCAAACACTGTGTTGGTCCCTAAAAAGGACACGGGCATCC
Organism: Avena sativa; assembly: GCA_916181665.1. Classification (NCBI taxonomy): domain Eukaryota; kingdom Viridiplantae; phylum Streptophyta; class Magnoliopsida; order Poales; family Poaceae; genus Avena; species Avena sativa. Next base: position 173,971,070 of record OV702284.1, on the reverse strand, counting down.
TGCAGATGTGCGTGGACTTCACATCGCTCAACAAGCACTGCCCGAAGGATCACTTACCTCTACCTCGGATCGATCAAATCATTGATTCGACTGCAGGATGCGAGAAACTCTCGTTCCTCGACGCCTACACAGGCTACATTCAGATTCGACTGAAGGTCGAAGATCAGGAGAAAACGGCATTCATCATGCCGTTCGGAGTATTCTGCTATAACACAATGCCCTTCGGGCTAAAGAACGCAGGTGCCACATACCAGCGGTGCATGCAGGCATGCCTGAAGAGCCAGATAGGCCGCAACATACAGGTCTATGTCGACGACATATTCGTCAAGACAAGAGAGGCCAAGACGCTGATCAATGATCTCCGCGAGAAGTTCGACAACCTTGATCACTACAAGATCAAGCCGAACCCAGAAAAGTGCGCCTTCGGCGTCCCATCTAGCCAACTGATTGTTTACTTCATCTCCCAGCGAGGGATTGAGGCGAACCCGAAGAAAATCTGGGCCATACTGGCCATGGAGAAGCCGAAGAACCTCAAAGGTATCCAGCAGCTAGCTAGGCGCATCGCGGCATTGAGCAGATTCATCAGCCGCATGCGTGAAAAGGCCCTGCCCTTCTACCAGCTGTTACACAAAGCAGAAAAATTCAAGTGGACACCTGAAGCAGATGACACATTTGAAGATCTGAAGCGGCTGCTCTCAACCTTGCCCGTCCTGGTCACACCAAAGGAACGCGAGCCTCTTCTGCTATACATAGCAGCCATGCATCAGGTGGTCAGCACTGTGCTCATGGTCGAACGACCTGAAGATGGCTAGACCCATGGGGTCCAACGCCCAATCTACTACCTCAGCGAGGTATTGACACCAACAAAACATAGGTACCCTCACTACCAAAAACTCGCCTATCGCGTGTTCATGATGGCTCGTCGGCTGAGCCACTACTTCCAGGAGCATCAGGTGATGGTCGTCAACGAGGAACCTCTGAATAGTATCCTGAACAACCCGGAAGCTACAGGACGTGTAGCCCTGTGGGGCATCGAGTTGTCCCCTCTAGACATAGTCTACGAGAAGCGCCATGCGATCAAATCTCAGGTCCTCCCGGACTTCCTCGTCCACTCGATGGAGCTACAGCTACCAGATACCCCGGATATGACGCAGTCATGGATGATGCACTTTGACAGCTCAAAACGCGAGGCTGGAGCAGGCGCCGGTGTTATACTGACATCCCCGCAAGGCTATAAGATGAAATACGTCCTCAGGAAGAAATTTCAGGCCTCCAACAACAAAGCCGAATACGAGGCCCTCATCCACGGCATGAAGATGGCCAAGATCTGCGGCGCAACGCGCCTCGTCATCTACGGTGACTCAAAACTCGTCGTCCAGCAGACGATGAACGAGTGTGACGCACACGCCGCTAACATGATCGCGTACCGCGCGCTCTACAACTCACTCGAAGGAGTCTTCGACGGCTGCGAGCTTCGGTACGTTGGAAGGGAAAGCAACGAGGAAGCCAATAGACTCGCCAACATCGGCTCCACCAGCGCGCGGGTGCCACCAGGTGTGTTCCTCGAACAAATCTGCGTGCCCTCCATCAAAAGGAAATTCCCCAAGGGATCACCCGAAGAAGCAGAGCACTCGGGGGCTGCGCTACCCGAAGGACAAGAAGGACCCAAAAAACTCGGCACGGAGGTCGCGTTGGTCAACCTGATGCAGGTCATGGCAATCGAGGAAAGACGGACGCAACCATACCTTCGGTACCTGATAAACAGGGAACTGCCTGATGACCCAACAGATGCCCGACACATATCTCGCCGGTCCAAGGCCTTCACCATCATCAATGGCGAGTTGTACAAGCGCAGCATTTCGGGTGTACTCCAAAGGTGCGTCACCATCAGTGATGGCAAAACCATCCTCCAAGACATCCACGAGGGCATCTGCGGCCATCACGCGGGCAACCGCGCCCTCATCGCCAAAGCTCTACGAGCTGGATTCTACTGGCCAACGGCCATGAACGATGCCAAGGACATTGTTCGAAGGTGCAACGACTTCTAGAGGTTTGCAGATAAACCGCACGCACCAGGATCGGAGCTCAGGCCCATACCCCTAGCCTGGCCCTTCGCCCAATGGGGCCTCAACATGATTGGCAAACTGCCCAAATCCTCGAAAGGAGGCCACGTCTACCTCCTGGTCGCAGTCGACAAGTTCACCAAGTGGATCGAAGCCATGCTCGTTACCAACCAAAAAGGCAAAACGACCATGAAGTTCTTCGAGTCCATAGTCTACAGGTTCGGCGTGCAGTACAGCATCATCACGGACAATGGGTCGAACTTCATCTCCAAAGAATTCCAGGACTTCTGCAAAGGCCTCGGGATCAACATATCATATGCCTCCATGGCGCACCCGCAAACCAACAGGCAGGACAAAAAGGCCAACGACCTCATAGGCGGCGGCATCAAGAAATGCTTACTCAGCCCACTCGAACGACTTGCGGGGGCCTGGGCAAAAGAGCTACCCTCCGTCCTTTGGAGATTGCGCACAACGCCAAACAGCTCAACTGGCTACACACCCTTCTTCATGGTGCACGGAGCCGAAGCCGTGCTACCTGCAGAAGTACGCCACAAGGCCCCATGGGTAGTCTCTTACAGCAAAGCCGAATCGACGGCCGCACTTGAAGACGCCATTGACACACTCGACGAGGCACGCGACATCGCCGCAGATGCTCGGTGGTCTACCAACAGAGCCTCTGCAACTATCACAGTCGCCGGCTGCGCCCAAGGTCCTTCATCGAAGGAGACCTAGTTCTACGACTCAAACAAGAGCGGTAGAAAAAGCTCGAGTCACCCTGGGAAGGACCCTACGTCGTCATCGAAGTCATCCCAGGTGGCGCCTACCGCCTCAAGCACGTGGAGTCTGGAGTAGCATACTCCAACCCATGCAACGTCGCACAATTGCGACGCTTCTACGCCTAGATATCCCCCTTTACTTTCAATAAGGCTACTCAGCCAAGGATACTCAACCGAACAATGTACCTCCTCATTACGATATGAATAAAGCTAAGTGTCTTGCCCGAAAATTTATATTTTCCTCACATTTATTTATGTTACAACACACTTGGGGGCTCCCCCTCACCTCATGACTTCATCGACTAAGGATAACACATGTACACCTGAGTAGCTGATCACGTCAGGCTAACGAAAAGGGCATGCATACAACCAAGCACCACGTGCTAATACAATTAACCTTTACAACAAAGGACACAACACGCCTAGTTGAAATATATAAAAGTTTTATACCTATCTTTTTTACAGGACCTACCTATTCTGAAGGATCACCTGCGCATGATGCTCAAAAAGATCTACAATCTCTTCGGCATACTGCCTAACAGCCGTGTAGTATGGGCGCATGTCCCATATGCCACCATCTAGTTGAGAGGGAGGCATAGCCGCCACAACCGCAAGATTAACATCAGGGCGATGCAGCCGCATGAGGGAAAGGGCGGCCTTCACCCCCGCAACCAAATGGTGCCGCACCAACTCCCAGACGTGACGCACGTCTCGAAACATCGCTAGCAAACCCCATAGAGTCGACGGCGCTTCATCAAGGGGAAACATGATGTGCAGAATCGACGCCAGAGAAGTATTCACCTTCCTTAGCACTCGCGACACCTGATGAGCATGATCCTACATAGTCGCAAGGACCGTGGCCTGGTCGCGATCCATCCAGAAAAAGCCTCCGGCTTCCATATCCTGCTGGGTCAAGAAGTTGATCCAAACTTCAACGCGCTCCTTATCCTCCCTTGGAACAAGGTTGGCACCTGCAGAAAATAAAGATTAAGATGACACGCACAACAGGCGCATCCGAAAATGAGCAACAACTCAAGGAAACTTACACTACAGCTACTCGGCCAACTGCCGCAGCTCCCCCATAAGATATTCCTCCCTGGTGGTAGCCTGCTCCGCCTTCGATTTCCACACATCCGCATGGCCCTGTACGCCAAGTATCTCCTTCTCAAGACTGCGGACGCGGTCATGAAGAAAAACAAGTTGCGACGCATCATCCAGAGATGGTCGCGGCTGCGGAGCAGACGATGTATCGACGGGATCCTCACCCGAAGGTCCCTAAAGGAAAACAGACAAGATTATGAACAACACATGACTGAGCAACAGCTCGAAGGATCATCTATATACAACAAAATGCCACTGCGTGGCACAGGGAAACTGTTTGTCAAATATTACAAAAAAGGAAAAGACAACTATCCTAAAACTAGAACGACGAAGCCTAAGCAGTCGCATCCTGAGTGGCCTCGGAGCCAGAGTGCCTTCTCTTGACCTCCTCTTGCTGCTTTGCTGCATACTCCGCCAGAAGGTCAATGAGCTTTGGCCCATAGCGCTTACAGCGAGAAGCGTAGAGAGCGAAGGCTACCTCGAAACCTTCGGGAGACGTTGGCATCTGAGAGATGACCTGATGAAGATCCAGCTCCACCCCGGACGCCATGGCCATAGCCAGCCCCATGGAGGCGCTGATTCCCTTCTGCTTGCGCTTGTAGGCCGCAGGCGCATCCGCCAAAGAATCCACATCCTCAAGGGCAGCGCCCTTGGGAACGATCTCCTTGTAGAAGCGCCCGAGGATCTCCTTGGCCTTGGCAAGGGAGCCAGCGGCAGTACCGCAGCGGTCTTCGACCACCGCAGCGGCATCGTCCAGGGCACTCCCGTGCTCCAAGGCACTGCGATCGAACTCAATGCTCGAGGCATCTGGAGCAAAAGACAAAGTAGGAATCAAATAAGGGCAGGGAGACAGAGCAGCCATAAAAGCAATGAAGCAGGCGATGTGGAGAACAAAATTTGGTGAGAGATGATGGAGCTGAAGGCCATAGAAGAACAACAGTACACGAATAAAATCATGGACTGGGAGCGAAAGGCCGCGAAAAACAAAAGAGACAAACATCACTCGAAACCCTGCGGGTGGACGAGGAGTTACCTCATCGCCGGGGACCCTGACGGCGTCCTTGTCCTGCGGGATTAAACCCGCTTCACGAAGCTTGCGCAGGTCACCCTCGCGCGTCTCCGAGCTCCGCCATCCACCTTCGGTGATACGAGCGGAGATGGTGCCCTTCTTTCCGCCGGCAGCAACACTGGTGCCCGCTCCGGTGGAGGCCTTCTTCGACTTCCCCATCGTTGTGCGTCGATGACGACGGTGTGCACGCAAGAACGAGGAAGGGAACGATCAGAGAACGTCCAGCATGCAAAGGGAAAAGCTCAAGAAAATGGAGGCAGTGGAAAGCAAATGGCTAGGGTGAAAACAAACTACAGTTTTCCCCACAGTTATAAGGACGAAGACGATGAACAGGGACCATTCATCTGGAAGCCCTAACGCCAGGATCAGATCGAAACATCCACGTGTCAACACAGCAGCGAACCATCTCTCGCACGCCGTCCACTACGCACGGAAACCGACGAGACATCATAATTCTCGCCATATCACGCATGACCAGTCAACTCCAAGTCAGGAAGTGGGACCCACGTTCGTCCGGTCACGTCACCTCTGGCGCCGCAGACGGTTGAGGTCACCAATCGTCAGCACTTACGTCATCAAACCACACTAGCAACGGTTAGAAATCATCGGCTGACAGCTAAAAGTACTCACTCGAATCTACGATTCGAGCAACTACTCGGGGGCAACTCCTATCAGGAGCGCTGGCCGCGCACCTGAGGCATGATTAAGTTACTAAACCAACAGTGATTCTTTGAGTCCTACGTTGAGTCTACGACTCCACTACAGACTCGGGGGCTACTCCCATAGGGAGGATCGATTGAAGCATCCAAAAAATTTGTGTCCTACAGACCTGAAGCCAAACAACGGCTGAATTAAAGTCTCCGCTCGAGTCTACGACTTGTACAGACACTCGAGGTCTACTCCCATAGGGAGCGCTGGTAGCGCACCCTATGAATTCTTCGACTGCGATCCTTCGGATCAAAATGCAAAAAACTTTTTGGCAACTATTCCCCAACCAACGCTAAGTAAGTAACATCCTCCTTGGCCACCCGAAACACCTCCGCGGTGATAAAATTTCGGATGTTGTGTCTGCGACGCAAAGATAGGACCTACAGAAACCATCTGATGGCCTGGTAACGCACCTGACTGCGATCTACTAGTAAAAATCCGTGCCAACAGGCGCGATTAAAATCCCGATGGACGCGTTGGGTACATCATTCAAAAACTACTGGGATTCTACTCCTATAAGACCTCAACAACATGAGTCGAATTACACCTGCATTTGTTCCGGATTCGAGTCTAGGGACTCGAATCTGAAGAAGATCATGTTGTTTTGTCCTAAGACAGTTAACTGACCTTGATCCATCAGGAGAGTCAGGCACACGCATCAACAATCCCTACACACTAAAATCATTCTTTTCTCTGATGAACAGAAACAACTGCACCTGAAAGATAAAAGAGTCATCAGCCGAATCTGCGATTCGACTGAACACTCGAGGGCTACTAACATGGTTATACCCTGCGGGTACACGACATTAGCATACCTGGTCCATCCCAAGGAAGGCCCACAAGAATATACATGGCCCGTGGAGATTTTCGGGTGGCCCAAGCCCATGACATCTTCGGATCCTTGGAGAGCAAGAGTAGAACAGATAGAATATTCAAAGGGGTAAACCCTAAACTTGTAACCGACTCGATCTGTGCCTGAGACCTGCCTAACTCTATATAAAGGCTAGGAGGGCACGGCGAGGAGGGCCAATCCTTTTTCCACCACATACACACCTCCACGCCAGATTGCATCTGCGCACCCCTGTAACCTTCGGTTCCGCCGTAATCAAGAGTAGACAAGCAGGAGTAGGGTTTTCCCTCCGGGGGCCTGAACCTGGGTAAATCTCGTGTCCCCTGGTTGCATGTCTGTTAACCATTCTGCGATCTCCATCACCCCCATCTTCTCCAAAATCCAAGCTCATAAAAATGGGCATTGACGAGTCGAAACCTCGTCAGCTTCTCTATAGGAGACGACCCATGGGGCCTTGTAGTGTACCTTAGTGGGAAACATGGCTTCGGCTCCATGCACCTTGAAGAAGGGCGTGTAGACGGTTGAGATGTTTGGCGTTCTGGGCAAGATCTAGAGAACAGAGGGTAGCTCGTTTGCCCAAGCTCCCGCAAGCCTTTCGAGTGGGCGCAGTAGCCGCTTCTTGATGCCGTTGCCGATGAGGCCCTTAGCCTTTTCGACCTACCCGTTGGTCTGCGGATGCGACACGGAGGCATATGTGAGGTTGATGCCTAGGTCTTCGCAGAAGTCTCGGAACTCCTTTGAGGTGAAGTTCGAGCCGTTGTCGGTGATGATGCTGTGAGGCACTCCGAACCTGTAGACAATGGATTCGAAGAACTTGACAACAGCGGCCCCATATTGGTTAGTGACAGGCATGACCTCGATCCACTTTATGAATTTATCGACTACTACCAAGAGGTAAACATGTCCTCTTGGCAAGGACTTTGGCAGTTTGCCAATCATGTCGAATCCCCACTGGGCGAAGGGCCAAGCTAATGGTATGGGACACAACTCTGACCCTGGCGCATGCGGCTTGTCCGCGTACCTTCGGCAGGCGTTGCATCTATGTACGATGTCCTTGGCGTCACTCATCGTTGTTGGCCAGTAGAAGCCAGCTCGCAGAGCCTTGGCGACAAGGGCGCGGATGCCTGCGTGGTGGCCACAGATACCTTCATGGATGTCGAGGTGGATGCTCTTCCCATCACAGTTAGTGACGCATCATTCGAGCACACCCGAAATTTTGTGTTTGTACAACTCACCGTTAATGATGGTGAAGGCCTTTGATCAGCGGGCGACTTGTCGGGCTTCCGTTGGGTCCTCTAGCAGCTCCTTGTCCACCGGGTACCTGACGTATGGCTGAGTCCATGTTTGTTCGACTACCATGACCTGCATGAGGCCACCAGTTCGACCTCTGTATCAAGCTCTTCAGTTCTTTTGGCCTTTTGGGTGGCGCAACCCCCAAGTATCACGTGGCTTCAGTTGTGTCCTTTGGTAATTTTTGCTTGATTGAGGGCACATAGATTTGTTTGAGGAACACACTTGGTGGTACAGGGGCGCAGGTGGATCCTATGTTGGTGAGATTTTCAGCCTCCTCATTGCTTTCCCTGCCAATGTTCCGCAGCTCATAGCCATCAAAGTCTCCTTCGAGTGTTTTGTAGAGCACACGGTATGCGATCATGTTGGCGCTATGGGAGTCACACTTGTTCATCGTCATCTGGACTACGAGGTTGGAGTAACCGTAGATGGCGAGGTGCGTGATGCCACACACTTTGGCCATCCGCATGCCATGTAGGAGTGCCTCATACTCAGCTTCATTGTTGGATGCACGGAACTTTATCTGAAGGACGTATTTCATCTTATCCCCTTGAGGGTATGTCAGTATCACCCCGGCTCCTTCTCCAGCCTTGCGTTTGGAGCCGTCAAAGTGCATCGTTGATGACCCACAAGTATAGGGGATCGCAACAGTCTTCAAGGATAGTATTACCCAATTTATTGATTCGACACAAGGGGAGCCAAAGAATACTTATAAGCCTTAACAAATGAGTTGTCAATTCAGCTGCACCTGGAAATAGTTCTTGCTCATGGAAGTTTATCAGTAGCAACAGTTTTGTAGTAGCAACAACAAAGTAACAGCAGCAGTAAAACAAGAGCAATAGTAACAGTAGTAGCAAACAGTAGGATATGAGTGCGGTAGGCATAGGGATGGATGGACGGGCGTTGCATGGACAAGTCTAAACATGTAACTTCAAGATCTATGGAAATTGCAGATAAATAAGATAAAGCATCCAAGTACTAAATAATCATAGGCATGTGCTCCATATATAGTCATGCGTGCTCGCAATGAGAACTTGCACAACATCTTTTGTCCTGCCAGCCCGTTGCAGCGGGTCCTCAAGGGAACTACTTGCAATTAAGGTGCTCCTTTTAATAGAGCACCGGAGCAAAGCATTAACACTCCATGAACACGTGTGATCCTCACATCACAGCCATCCCCTCAGGTTATCCCAATTTCTATCACTTCGGGGCCTTTGGATCCGGACAATGATATGTGTACACAACTTGCAGATAAGATCACAAATAATACTATCATAATGAATCAATAATAAGTTCAGATCTGAGATCATGGCACTCGGGCCCTAGTGACAAGCATTAAGCACAACAAGTTGCAACAAAGTTAATTAGCACTAATAGAGATACTAGGCACCATGCCCTAACAATCTTATTCGTTTACATGATAGAACTCATCCAATCCCTACCATCCTCTTAGCCTACAGCGGGGGATTACTCACTCATGGATGAGGGAAACATGGATGGTTGATGGAGAGGCATTGTTGATGACGATGGCGATGATCCTCTCCAAATTCACCATCCCGGCAGGGTACCAGAACAGAGTTTCTAGTTCTGAATAGCGCGGTTTTAGGAGGTGGCGGCACAACGGAACTCTTTCTGGAAAAAGTCGACCCCCCCCTAAGTTTTTAGGTTAAGAGGCAACTTATTGGCGAAGAGGGACGCCGAGGGGGTGCGTAGGGCGGCCACACACACCCCTACCCACGCGGCAGGGGGTGTGGACCCCTCAGGCCTCCCCTCCGTCTCGTGTTCTGGCTCCGTGAGTCTTCTAGTGAAATAGGATTTTTGTTATATTTTCCGGGATTTTTCCTGATAGTTGATTTTCTGCACAAAAACTAGACACCAAGGTAATTCTGCTGAAAATAGCGTCAGTCCGTGTTAGTTGTATCCAAATCACACAAGTTTAGAGGAGAAACAATAGCAAACGTGTTCGGGAAAGTAGATACGTTTTGAACGTATCAATCCCCCCCCCCCCCAAGCTTAGCTTATTGCTTGTCCTCAAGCAATTCGGTTGAAAAATGTGTGCGATGAAAGAACTTTCACGAACACATTTGCTTCATACGATGTATATATTATCAGCACAAGAGTAGATACCTAGACAATTCATAATAAGGAGTATGCAACTAAGGCTACTTAATAGTCATTGCAAGCTATGAAGAGATTCCAACTCAATAATAATAAGTAGCAAGAAACATAAACATAAGCAACATTGCAATGCTCATAAGAAGGTATGATAGAGTGGTATCTCGCTTGCCTTTGTTTGTAGAGCATAATATAAATGCCAAGGCACCTCTGAAGTTCAAGTGAAGACTAGAAGTAAAGATATCAAAGATACAAGCATCAAAGTCATGACATAATTAACCAAGTTTTGAGACAAGCACATTACACTAAGAATGACAACTATGCTCTCAAGAAGGTGCTCATAGAATTAGTGGTGACTCAATAAGGAAGTGAAAAGGATTTGAAAGGCTTCCAAATGCTGAAAGTATGGTAATCATTAGCTTTGATCTCTCATTGCCCTATCATAGGCATCTTTAAATGGTTAATGTGAAAGTGAGGTCCAATATGAGTTATATGCTTGACAGACCATAAACTGGAAATCTCATGTCCCTTGAGTACGAGGGACGCTCCTCATGCTACTCAACTTTAGTTACCTGTAAGTTCTTGTCAACGTAAATACATGCGTATCATAGAGAACCGCCAACAGGGTACCCCTTGCACATGATACAGGAGCTATCCCATAATCAAAATGATAAGGAAAGTAGACAATGAGCATCTCAGCGATATTTTTATTTGGTATTTGCATAGGTTTTTATTGAGGATGCTTCACAGATTGCTCATTATGGTTATGCTGCAAGTTTCCACCATGATTAGGCATGGCTTAGGCTAGCGGCCCAGGCATTTCTCTAACACATATACATAACTCCATGGACTTACAAGCTCCCCTTTTATTTCACATCGACGACATCCGCAAACAAAAGAGCATGATATCAACTGGATATGTATCCACAAGTGTTGAAAGCGTTCCCCGTGACAGCACGGTTCTGCTAACTCCTAGCCTATAATTTGCAAGCATATAACTTTCATGGACAGTTACAATGGTTCAGGTTTATTAAGTGCAAGAAATAAAGTGTGCCATCAAGTTCGTGAGAGATTTACTAACTAACTTTCTCAAAACAGTCAAACATTTTATTTGGAAGAAAACAAAGCATATGAATATGCATGGAATAGCAAATGATGCTAGTAGATAAGTATGGTGGACACTGTGGCAATATTGGTTTTGGGGAGTTGGATGCATAAGTAGAGCTCATCTCAGTGCAAGTGAAGGCTAGTAATAGAAAGGGAGCGACAAACGAGAGAGCAATAACTGTCATAATCATGCTTGCAACAAAACATGACAAATTATGGCATGAAAGTGATACAAGAAATCTGAGGAAAAATAAATCATCGAGGCTTACTGACTACTGTTCAGTCATATGCATGCGTGAGCATGTTCCAAGTCGATTCAAATGAAACATTTAGAGGAGGATACAACAATATCATACCAAGTTATGAATAAAACAATGCAAGCAAACACTCATATGACATGCTACAAACTATTAGCAAGATGGAGCTAATCATAAGAGATCAAGAACTACTAAGCATCCATAAATAACATACACCTTACATGAACAAACTAAGAATGCTCACAATGATGAGTATATGTACAAAAATGAAAACAAATAGAGTTTGTTACCAGCCTCTTACCACACCTCAAGTTGTCTTAATCTTCGTTATTGCTCTTCACTTGTGTGGCTTGAATAATAACATGAAACCAAAGTCCACTGAGGACTGCTGAACCCTGTAAAGAACTTCACAAAACCAAAGAAGAAGAACAAATTTTTTTGGTGTTTTCGATTTTTAAAGAAAGCACACAAAGCAAAAACAGAAAAAGCAAAATCTTTTTGGATTTTTTATTTAAGGAAAACAAAAGCTAAAAATCAAAGAAACAAACCAAGAGAAACAACGAAAATATTTTTGGTATTTTTGTGTTTTGAGAAAGCAGAAACAAAAACCAAAAATAAAGCGAAACATGGATACACAAAGAACCGACGAAACATGATATATAGATGAGTGTGATGTTGGTGTACCTCCCCCCCAAGCTTAAGATTTTGGCCTAAGTGGGGCTCAATAGCGCGGGTAGTAACCCCAAGATGGTGGTTCATCGTAGGAATGATCATAACCAGGCCCTCGCGATGAAGAAGAAGACCCGCTCCAATCGTAGGAGGGTTGCTGGTATGAAGACTCCCCCATGTTGGAGGGCTGAACCGAATCATCTTCGGCATCCTCTCCAACATTATCCTCTTGCTGGGAGAGCTCCGCCACGTATGTGTCAAACTCTTCCTTCATGAGAGACCATCCTTGCCTATTATAAAAATTAAACAAAGCTGGTGCGGGCAAATAGACTACTTTCTCAGTCCTAATCCCTCTCCAACCACGCTTGACAAAGGAAATATCATACGGTAAATCTCTCATAGTAGCCCAAGAAGAAACAAAATTATGCTGAACCATGGAATTGAGATCAAGATTCTCTATGGGGAACCGATAGTCTGAATGGTGAGGCTCTAAACCATGGAAAGCTAGCAACCTAGAGGCAATGAGACCTCCACAAATTCCACCCTTCTCGCGGTTAGTGGTAAGACGGTAAGCTATCAAAGAACCCAGGTTATAAGTTCTATCCCTATTCAAAGCCGCTGAGATAAAAGCTAGATCAAATGAAGATAACTTTCTAGCAATCTTTCTAGCAAGAACACACTTCGTAATGAAATAGGCAAAATATCTAATGGATGGGAACTGAATGTTCCGAATTTTAACACTTTCCTTCGAGAAGTCGAAACCTTGGCAATTCCAACATATAAATCCATAAGTGACTTAGGCCTCTCCTTGATCTTCTCACAAGATCCCCAATGCGGCACTCTAATAGCTGCACAAAAATCGGCAAAAGGCAGGTCGACAGCTATATTATAGATTTTATAATGGACCATGGGTTAGATGAGGACCAAGTAAATCGGAAGTCCTACACCACAGGCATGGTTAGCTTAACATACTGATATGGTTCCTCTTCAACAAAGCGTTCCAACCCTGCATTAGTAATCATAGTTTGGAAATCCTGGAAGATTCCTGCGGCTCTCATAAATTCAGGGCATGGATATATGGAAGGGAAGACTCCTTCCTCACGATGGACTTTCATTAGCTCCGCTTCCATCAAATCATGTTGATTCAGTGGGTATGCACTTATCTTCTTTTCTAAAAAAATTAGACAAACATCAAACCAAGTAATTTTCAAGTTGATAAATGATGAGGAACTACTATAGGAAATTGCTAGAGGGATAAACATGCATCAAACTGAAATATCTAAGCATATAACAAGCATGCAAGCTCACACAACCTGACACCTATAGCAAAAAAAATACTCAAGATACAATCTACCAATCACAAATCTAATTGGACAAGCGGAGGAGGCACATACCAAGGAGCAAACCCTCCAAAAATCAGCAGCAAAGATGGGCTGAGCAATGAGATCGAAAATCAGGAGCAAGAACAGCAGGAACTCGAGCTTGAGAAATTTTTCTGGTGTTTTTCGGGAGAGAGAAAGAAGTGGCTGGGAGGAGGCAACTTGGAGGGCCACAGGTGGGTCCCACATAGGCCAGGCGCGCCCTAGGGCTGGCCGCACCACCAGGGGGTGTGCTGGCCTGGTGGGTCCCCCTGGGCCACTCCAGGTGTCCCTCTGCCCCTTTTTTGATTTAAAATTTTCTAGAATATTTCGGGAAACTTTATTTGTTGCCAATTTTCAGGGTATCAAAATTGATTTTCTCGCAGAAAAATATTTTTTTATAAGAAGCAAAAGCAAATAAAAACCAAAACTATAGAAGTTCTAAGACACTTTAACAAGCAAACAGCTAGCAAAACTAAAACCAACAAGAGGAAGAGCAAAGACTAGGAAGGAGAAAAATAAAAGTGAGCACGTATAACCACTGTGAAAACATTGTTTTGTTCATTAAAATCCCTTTGTTAACAAGGTTGATCAAGTCTTGTTACCAAAACAATCTTATATGAAACAAAACTTTGCATTTCACTAAATTATTATGTTACCTCAAACTTGATAGTAATGGTCCCAATCATAATAGTTTCAAAACTTTCTTATGGAATGGGACAATATATTTCTCCAACTTTGATGCTCTCAATATTTTCAATGGAATTCATGCAATAGCTCTTATCAATCTTCTTGGGTAAATAGAAAGTACGCTCCTTATCATTAATATTAAAAGTTACTTTTCCTTGATTACAATTGATGACAGCACCTGCAGTATTAAGAAAAGGTCTCACAAGAATAATAGACATATTATCATCTTCATGCATCTCAAGCACAACAAAATCAGTTAAAACCAAGCAATTATGAGCCACTTGAACAGGAACATCCTCACATATACCAACATGAATAGTAGTTGACTTATCAGCCATTTGCAAAGATATATCAGTTGGTATCAACTTTTCTATCTGGAGTCTCTTGTAGAGAGAAAAAGGCATAACACTCACTCCAGCTCCCAAATCACATAAAGCAGCTCTAACATAACTATTCTTAGTAGAGCAAGGAATAGTTGGTATACCTGGATCACCAAGTTTCTTTGGAACCTTACCATTGAAGGAATAATTAGCAAGCAAGGTAGAAATTTCCTCATTAGGAATATTCCTTTTATTAGAGACATTATCTACTTTGAATAAGGAGGCAACTTAATAGCATCAGTCAAAGGAATTTGCAAAAATAAAGGTTTCATCCACTCACAAAACTTGTTCTAGTGTTCTTCCTCCTTTGACTTGTGTTTCTTATTAGGAAAAGGCATAGGTTTCTACACACAAGGTTATCTTTCACTACCATGTTTATTAGCAATAAAATCTTCCTTAGTGTGCTTCTCAGGTTCTTTCTCAACTTCTTCCTTATCAGGAGCATCATTTTTATCATTACCACTCTTAGTTTCAGCATCAGAGACATATATATTATTAGTATCTACAGCGGGTTCATGTGGTTCCTCAACTATTTTGTGTTTCTTTTTGTTTCTCTTATGAGGACTACCACTACTTTCACCTTGTTGAGAATCCTGCTCAATTCTTTTAGGGTGTCCTTCAGGATATAAAGGATCTTGAGTGGCTGCACCACCCCTAGTTCTAATTTCATCAGCATGTTTATCTCCTGAGGCATTAACTAGCATATCCTTTTGTACCTTAGCAAGTTGATCAATTTGAGTTTGAACCATTTGAAAGTGTTTACAAAGAATTTTAACATCATTATCAATTCTTTCCACAATATCTTTCAACTCATTAATAGCTCTAGAGTTTTCCAATAAATGATTCTGAACTTGTTTATTAAAATTACCTTGTTTAACAATAAAAGTGTCAAGTTTATCTAAGCATTGATCAGGAGGCTTACCATAGGGAATATCACCTTTATCAAAGTGGAGAGAGTGTACCTCAATAATGGATGAGTGGGGAATTGGCTTGCATAATTCTTCTATAGGAGGTAGATTCTTCACATCTTCAGCTCTAATACCTTTCTCCTTAAGACATTTCTTAGCTTCTTTCATCACTTCATCATTTAATGCAATCATCCCCCTCTTCTTTGGTGTTGGTGTTGGAGCTGGTTCAGGCACAATTGGTTCAGGAGTAATAGGCTCAGGTGTATTTAGCTCAGTTGAAGTCCAATCATCATAATTTTTGCTTATTTTAGCCATTAATTCTTCAGCATCTGTAGGAGTTCTTTTCCTAAAAACACAATCAGCAAAACTATCTAGGTATGTCCTAGAATCATCAGTTAGTCCATTATAATAAATATCAAGAAGCTCATTTTTAGGCAATGGACATCCTGGATGTGCATGAATCAAGGCACAAAATCTTCTCCATGACTCAGGCAATATCTCTTCTTCTCCCTACTTAAAATCAAAAAGTTCATGCAAAGCTAGCACTGGGAGGAAAATATTTCTGGAAGAAAGAAGCAATCAAACAATCATGGCTATCAATGGATCCAGGAGGTAATCTATTAAACCAAGCCTTACCTTCTCCTTTTAGTGAAAAAGGGAAGATCTTTGTAACAAAGTACTTGTGCATCTTAAAATCATCAGAGAATAAAGAACTCATAGTAGAAATCTCATTCATATGAGCTACAGCACTTTCATTTTCAGTCCCACAAAAAGGTTCTTTCTCAACAATGTCTAAATAGGATAAATCAAGAGAGAAATCATAATCTTCATCTTTAATATCTATGGGAGAAGTGGCAAACTTAGGATCAGAGGAAAATTTAGGAATAATGGTATGTCTCTCAAGGAGACTCCTAATAGCACTAGCACCATGTGTGTTTTGGTACTCTTCAATAAATTCATCAGTCATTTCAATGTAACCATCACTAATATCATATCTCTCTCTAGACCCAAGCGAGCTAACAGGTGTAACAGTGTATTCACTAGGAGTTTCAGTGTTTCCTAAAATAGTTCTAGCAATAGTAGCATCTAAGAAAGGACCTAATGAACCGCTTGCATCAAGCACAGTACAAGTAACATCATGAGTATCAAAAGCAATTTCAGATTCAGCAGTAGTAGAAGTGTGTGTATCATGTGTATGTGGTGGTGGTGTATCAAAGCTTACTTATGACAGACGGTGAATCAAGAGCAGCAGAGGTGTTTAGGATTGTACCTCTTCTTGTAGTGGATGGTTAAATAGGAAACTTTCCATCACAAGACTTACCCATGATGAAAGGAATAGCAGTGAACAATAATAGATCCAAGCGAACTTACAAATAAAGCTATGCTCCTCGACAACGGTGCCATAAAATAGTCTTGATGACCCACAAGTATAGGCGATCGCAACAGTCTTCGAGGGTAGTATTACCCAATTTATTGATTCGACACAAGGGGAGCCAAAGAATACTTATAAGCCTTAACAACTGAGTTGTCAATTCTGCCGCACCTGGAAATAGTTCTTTCTCACAGAAGTTTATCAGTAGCAACATTTTTGTAGTAGCAACAGCAAAGTAACAGCAGCAATAAAACAAGAGAAATAGTAACAGTAGTAGCAAACAGTAGGATATGAGTGCGGTAGGCATAGGGATGGATGGACAGGCGTTGCATGGACAAGTATATACATGTAACTTCAAGATCTAGGGCAATTGCAGATAAATAAGATAAATCATCCAAGTACTAAACAATCATAGGCATGTGCTCCATATATTTGTCCTGCCAGCCCGTTGCAGCGGGGCCTCAAGGGAACTACTGGCAATTAAGGTGTTCCTTTTAATAGAGCACCAGAGCAAAGCATTAACACTCCATGAACACATGTGATCCTCACATCACAGCCATCCCCTCAGGTTATCCCAATTTCTGTCACTTCTGGGCCTTTGGATCCGGACAATGATATGTGTACACAACTTGCAGATAAGATCACAAACAATACTATCATAATGAATCAATAATAAGTTCATATTTGAGATCATTGCACTCGGGACATAGTGACAATAATTAAGCATAACAAGTTGCAACAAAGTCAAATAGCACTAATAGAGATACTAGGCACCATTCCCTAACAATCTTATTCGATTATATGATAGAACTCATCCAATCCCTACCATCCCCATAGCCTACAACGGGGGATTACTCACTGATGGATGTGAAGGTAATATGCCCGAGAGGCAATAATAAAGTGGTTATTATCGTATTCCTTGTTTATGATAAATGTTTATTTTGCATGCTATAATTGTATTAATACGGAAACGTTAATACATGTGTGTTTAATAAACAAACAGAAAGTTCCTAGTTATGCCTCTCTCATAAACTAGCTCGTTGATTAACAAGATGATCAAGGTTTCTTGATCATGGACATTGGATGTTGTTAATAATGGGGTCACAACATTAGTGTAATGGTGTGATGAACATTCATCCGAAGTATAGCATTACGATCAAAGTCATTGAGTTTATATTGCTATAACAACTTACGAAGTGATCCTAATCCTTAGACCATGAGATCATGTCAATCACTAACACCGGAAGAGTTTCTTGATAACATCAAACGTCACACCGTAACAGGGTGATTATAAAGATGGATTCAGAACTAATAAAGTGTTATGTTGAGGCTCATGGATCGAGAGTGGAATTTGTTCATCCCGATGACGGATAGATATACTCTGGGCCCTCTCGGTGATATCACATTGATTAGCTTGCAAGCAAGTGATTTGATCACTAGAATGTTATATCACGGGAACGAGAAAAGAGTGCATGTCAGTAACGAGATCAAACTAGGTATGGAGATACCGATGATCGAATCTCGGACATGTAATATATCGCGAAACTAATGGATTAAGATACTAGCGTAAAAGGTTCCTACGATCACAAGAAAGTCATCGTTGAATGTGTGGGAGTCAGTATGGGTCTCCAGATCCCGCTTCTGATTATTGATCCGAGAGGGGTCTCGATCATGTCCGCATTATTCGCGAACCGTAGGGTGACACACTTAAGAGACACCGACATCCATTTGGAGCAAAAGTATCATGCCGAAAAGAATAACAAGCGCAGGAATTTATTTCACTAGATACCGAAACGGGTTTTCGGGTGAAATTGCAGAAAGTGTTTCTGCATGTGAAATTAAATACTAGCAAGGGGTTATATGTGAATGTTTGTCATTAAAGTAATTGACAAAATTCTGAATAAATAAAAGGAGTTTTATTTAATGAGAGTTTGCATTAAATTTGGTGGAAATTTAATGGGAATTTGAGTGGGTTTTTGAGTGGAGGGAATTGAAAGGCTTTTGTGTGAGTGGAGTGTCCACCCACATGAATGAAAGGAGGGGAGGGGGCAGCCCCATGGCTGGGCGCATGGCCCCTTGGGTGCCCCCCTCTCCCTATAAAAGGAGCCCCCCTCCCTCTCTCTCACTCACACCTCCTCGTGAAGGATCTCTCTCCCCCTCTAGAATTTATTCCCCATGGTCTCGGACTAGCGAGATACATGTTCCCGGTGGCTATTCGGCAAGAAAGAGTTGTGCTTCCGCTGCATCGCTGGAGCGAGGAGGCGGAGGTTGCTCGGTGCGTCGAACGTGTGTGCGAGCACGGATGCGCTACTGTTGTCACATCCCAAGATTTTCCAAATCTTGTAATGTGAAAATAAATGAATAAAATAAAACTTTGTTTGATTTTCAGAGCCAGAAGAAACTTTTTGAATTCAATTGGAACTTCAAACCCATTTGAATCAAATAAAATCCTAAAGGGATTTAAAAAAATAAAACAATTAACAAAGGAAAACAAAATATTTTTGGAAATACTATTTGGATCTTTTAATAAAAGATTTAGTTTTCAAAAGAAAAGATGAGTTTATAAATAAAGATTATTTTATAAAGCCAAATTAAACCTTGACCAAACTTTGGAATTAAAACATTATGTTTGAATAAAAATAACAAAGGCTTATTTAAATAAATTAATAAGAATTTAATATCCCAGTTTTATTTAAATAAAAGGTCTTACCATTTTAATTAAAACCTCAAAACTTATTAATAAGTTTTCCAAGTATTTTATTTTTCCAAATAAAACCTACTGAATGGTTTTGGTTTTAATTTTTGATTTCAAAATAAATATCTCAATAGAATAAATCCTATTTGAATTAATAATGAAAGTCTATTATATTTAATTAATAATGGACTCTAAAATAAAATGACCATTTTGTTTTAAAACAAATTTCCAAGTATTTTATATTTCCTAAATAAAACCTACTGATTTGGGTTTGAAAATATTTAGGTTTCAAATTAAGATGTTAGTAATAAAATCAAACTCTATTTTGATTTAAATAACCAAGGTCCAATCATATTTAAATTATTAATGGACCCTATTAATAAAATTATTAATTTGAATTAGACTTGGTTTCATGATACTAAACAGAACTAATTTCAATATTACAAAGTGTGAGTGTTGTTTGAATTTATTTGAACCATGTTTGTTTGATAGAAATTTCAAAACAGAATTCAGAAATAGAAAAAGAAAAGGATGCAGAATAAAAAAAATGGAAGTGGATCGACCCAACCCAACAGCCCAACAGCAGCCCACCTAGCCCACCTGTTCCCACGCCTGAATCGTTTTTCCTCACTCAAGAACTTAACCGCGCAGAGACTGACTAGTGGACCTCCTCCTCGTTTCTTTCCCACTGACTGACCGACCCCACTTGGCACTGTTCTTCCTCCCCACCCACGCGACCCCTTCTTCCTCCCTCGACCACCGTTACCTGCTGTGATTCCGCGCGTTCAATTCGTCATAACGCCGCGCCTTTACCTCGCCTTGACCATGCTCGATAAAACGCCTGCGTCTTCCCCTCCGTTCCCCTCTGTCACCACGCCTCGACTCGCCCCCAGGCTGCTCCATTTCTCGCCGCACCACCCTCGGTTCGACGAGCTTCCTCTGTCGATTCCGGCCAAGCCACACCTCCCCGAGCCTCCCTGAGCATGTTGACAGCTTCCCCACTCCCAGACGCTTCTCCCCGTGCCCTTCGTTCAACCGCGGGCGCCCCGGAGCGTCGGCTTTGACAAGCTCCGACAGCGCCGCCGTCTGCTTCTTCTCCGACGAGCCTCACAGGTAGATTCCGACCGCCCCGCGCCTCCTCGTTCACACTCCCTCAGTTGTCTCGACCATGCGCGTCTAACCACGTCTTCTTCTTGTCTTGGGGTGAACCACAGTGACATCCTCGACCTCGACCAGAGCCGCCCGTCGCCAATAACAACTCCGGCAAGGAATTACAACTGCCCCTGAGCGCCCCTTGTCAAGCCAGCAGTACCTTGAGCACCACCTCGATCTCGCGAACCCGGTGAGCACCCTCTCCGTCTTCCTCGCTTCCTAGAACCACCGCAGAGCCACCGCCTGGCCGTGCGCCGCCGCTAGCCGCTGTCGGCGCCGCTCACTTTTGGTCCAGCGAGTCAGTACCGTAGGATCTAGTTTGAACGAGCGAGATTAGATCACTTAAACTCGAAAAGATACGCAGCCAGCGCCGTGCGATGCCACTTGATCTAACGGCCTGCATCCCACGATCCACCCTAACCGGTATCGGCCAATTAAAACAGGACGCGTGGCCAGCTAGTGTTTAAAACAGAAATTTGAAAACAGATTTATTTGCAAACTTCAAACCATTGTATCTTTGGATCCACACGTCCAAAAATTACAAATTTTATGTCGTTGGATTCAGGAGAGCAAGCCCTAGCCAACCCTGCCCTTAGTTTAGCAAATAGTATCTGTTAGCTTGTTTGAATTTGCAGAAACATTTGTGAGCTTGTTTAGAGTAGAAAAATTGTTTAAAATTGATTTTAGGATTAAATCTTTTGCAAAATGGTTTGTAGTGACCTTACTGACCCTAGGAACCAACCCATGGTTTGGAAATGAAATTGGAAAAATTTAGAATGGATTAATTGAATTAGTCTAATTCTAGCTAAGTAATGATAATGGTTTTATTTTGAAAAAGAAGTTTGGAATAAAAAACTATTGGGAAAATGTTATAATTCAAAGCTACTGATCTAAAACACCAAGTCATGAGAGTTAGAAACTTTTGTTGAGAAACTTAAAGATTTTGATTTGATAAAACCATTTTCCACCACATAAAATGTTGAATGGAATTTTAAAATAATTTTTGGGCAAAACCCTCTAACTAATGACTTTGCCATTTTGGTAAAATGACCAATTTGGACCTTACAAAGTTTATAAAACTAGTGGGGACCAACCTTGCAATAGAACCATCCTTTGCATACTTATGCATGACTTAGAATTCCATTTGCCTTGTGAGTGTGAAATTGTTTGTTTGACTTTGGTTTGGAATGTTAGTTGATTTTGTGTTTGCTTGATTGACTTGTAGTAAATTTAGCAAAGTGTGAGACTAGCAAGATCAAGGAGTGAAGCACCATTCCCTACCAAAAAGGCAAGTTACACTATCATCTAAAGTCCTACTATTT
Organism: Avena sativa; assembly: GCA_916181665.1. Lineage (NCBI taxonomy): Eukaryota > Viridiplantae > Streptophyta > Magnoliopsida > Poales > Poaceae > Avena > Avena sativa. Next base: position 173,949,188 of record OV702284.1, on the reverse strand, counting down.
TCATTATACTTAGTGGATTTTGAAAACATGCATGAAAACAATTTTATACTTATGCTATGCTAAATCCTAATAGGATTCCCTATACACTCCTTAGTGAAAATATTGTAGTTGTTACATGCTTAGCCATGCTATATTTTGAAAAGAGATACATGTTGAGATTTTATGAGACTGAGAAAAGACTTATGTTTTATATAATAAAACAAGGACTCAATGAACCACCTGGGTGGACAAGGATACTTTGAGTTTTGGAGAAGGTGGCAACAAAAGGAACCATGCTATGGCAATCTCTTTGTGTTGTGCTCCAAAGGAAAACCACCCAGGAAACTTAGAGATTGAACATGTTTCTCGTACAGTGGCTTCCGTGTACAGCCACATGCTAAATGGGCTCTGGCTTAGTCAACTACATAGTGGAAGTCCCACGCATTGGCATCTTCAGGTTAACTAGACTTGTGTAAGGGAGCAACCCTACATTTGTGCCTGGCAGACAAGCTAGAATTTTGTATTGGGAGGACTCCTATGGAAAGACTTCGTCACATTCTCGATCTGCCAGTACTCCATTTTGGTGAGTACTTATCCAGCGGCCACTGGTGGCGTCAAGACGAGATTGTGTCATGTGGGTAAAGTGTACAACTTCTGCAGAAGATCAAAATTCTAAGTACTTAGCCGTGTCCCCGGTTATGGACAATACTGAGCAACTAAGGCCTGAAGCTATGGAAGATCTCGACATTCTAATTTCTAAAAGAAAACTTTTAAAACTTGATGCACTTGGGGTTACCAAGGAGCTCAAGAGATTTTGACAAAACTTGATGCACTTGGGGTTACCAAGGTGCTCAAGAGATTTTGACAAGGACTTGAACACTTGAGTTTTTACCAAGGAGTTCAAGAGATTTTTGAAAGGAGATTTGACAAAGGACCAAAACCATTTTGAAAAGATAGGATAAAATATTGCTTTATGCAAATGAGCCTAAAACTCTACTTAGACAAATTTGCATGTAATGATAGGATCCACTTATATTATACTTAGTAGTGAAACTTGCCAATACAATTCAAATGTATTGACCCTTGTGGCTGTAACTTGTAATGTTGCAGGTTAGATTGTTTTTAGTGAAGATTTTTTGATTAGGATTACAAAGTCTACAACCAACATCTGCCTGTGGCATATTGAAGATGAAGGACCACATGACTATAGTTATTCCGCTGCAATGTAATGTAATAGCCAAATGAGCTATGTATGATGTAATAAAATTATGTTATTCCTAGTTATAAAGTTATGTTATGACCTTTGTATCTTGATATTACATCTTAACTGTGGATGCTAGCTAATGATCCAGGGACTAGCATTGTAAACACAGGGGGCTCTATCTTATTAAAGATTGGAACCTCTACAGATGGTATCAGAGCACTATGTTGCCTGTAGGATTTGTAAACCTAGGATTGGACAAAACCCCTTAGAAAAATAGGAGTTATACTTGTTCCAAAAAACTTTTTTACAAAAACACTTGTAAACTCTTTCCTCAACCATTTTGGTTTCAACTGTACTTCTCTTCTATTTCAACTTGATGGAAAAGCCTACCCCAAGACCAAAGACTACACCATGTGCAAAGGACTTCTTCAAACTTCTTCAACTCTAATGACTTTAACTTCTTCAACTCTAATGACTTCAACTTCTTCAACTCTAATGACTTCAACATCTTCAGCATATTCACCAAGGACTTCCAACTTGGATGACACTAAGGACTACAAGTAAGACAAGGAAATCTTACTCAAGATTTAGAGACTGAGGGAATGCAAAAGTTAGAAGGAGTTCACTTCACTTGAAGTCAATGTAACCAAGAGCATATCTGAAGGAAATCATGATCTCATGCAAGAAGAATCAACCAAGAAGGAAGGAAAGATCACAAGTGAACCATATAGATGGACCACCATGTTTTAGTTAAGACAAAACCACCAATTTATGTGGTGTAACAAAAATATTTTGTTGCCTAAGTTTGTGCTTGAACTTTGTTGTGTGAGTGCAAAGTTGTTTGTGAATGTTTGGTTTGTGATTGCATGCACATTGCTTGTGTGAATTGTGATGTGTGTGATTAGAAATAATTCCTTAGAAATATCTTGCCTATTCTAATCTCCCTTCAACCCAAACAGATGACTACCCCAAAAGACTCCAAGGTTGATGACATCAACACCAACCAAGCTGACAGCATGAAAGAGCTCATAGCAACCCAACATCAGTTAAACCAACTGACAGCTCAGTTCATAACCAACAATAGTGATAAAGATCCAGCACTGCAAAGGTTTCTGGAGGAACAATCCCAGCTGATGCTTAAGGTGACTAATCAAATGATCAGCATGGAAGAAAACTATCCCAAAAGAGTTTATGATAACAAGGATGACAAGAATGTTGTTCTAGATGGAGCCCCAGCTTGCATTATTTGTGGAGACAAGGATCATACTTCCAAGGAACATGAAGGATAATGCCCCAATTGTGAAGAAGAACATCCTATTGGACAATGTCCTACCTCTCAAGCTACTTGCTACCTATGTGAAGGAAGTGATCATACTCCTAGCCAATGTCCTATCTACTCCATGGTGGAACAAAGGAAACAAGAAGGATCCAAGTCTGCCAAAGGAAAAGGACCACTTATACCCCCAAACAAGACAACCTACTTCAAGGGATCAAAGAAACTTAAGAAACAAAAGCAAGACATGAGCCTTGCACAATGTCGTAAATGTAAGGAAATGGGACACTACTCCAGTGGATGCCCAGAGAACAAGAAGAATAAAGAGATTGACCAAGTGTGGTGCAACAACTGCAAAGAATTAGGCCACTATGTAGCAACTTGTCCACAAGAGCCACGTAAAGAACTCAAGGACATTCATTGTTTCAACTGCAAGAACCCAGGACACTATGCAAGCAACTGTCCAGAAAAGATGAAGAACAAGTTGAACAAGCCTATGGAGAAACTCAACCTTGGCCCATGATTCAAGTATGGAAATAAAGGACACAATGCAAAATTTGCTTAGAGAAAGTTCTTCCAGGAGCCCAAGAAGGCCAATGTGTAATTTATGTTTGAAACTTTTTAAGGGTGGTAGTACCCTAGTTGTTTTGAACTTGCTTGTAACCCTAGCCTCCCCAAATCTCGGGACGAGATTTATTTTAAGGGTGGTAGCCTGTCACATCCCAAGATTTTCCAAATCTTGTAATGTGAAAATAAATGAATAAAATAAAACTTTGTTTGTTTTTCAGAGCCAGAAGAAACTTTTTGAATTCAATTGGAACTTCAAACCCATTTGAATCAAATAAAATCCTAAAGGGATTTAAAAACATAAAACAATTAACAAAGGAAAACAAAATATTTTTGGAAATACTATTTGGATCTTTTAATAAAAGATTTAGTTTTCAAAAGAAAAGATGAGTTTATAAATAAAGATTATTTTATAAAGCCAAATTAAACCTTGACCAAACTTTGGAATTAAAACATTATGTTTGAATAAAAATAGCAAAGGTTTATTTAAATAAATTAATAAGAATTTAATATCCCAGTTTTATTTAAATAAAAGGTCTTACCATTTTAATTAAAACCTCAAAACTTATTAATAAGTTTTCCAAGTATTTTATTTTTCCAAATAAAACCTACTGAATGGTTTTGGTTTTAATTTTTGATTTCAAAATAAATATCTCAATAGAATAAATCCTATTTGAATTAATAATGAAAGTCTATTATATTTAATTAATAATGGACTCTAAAATAAAATGACCATTTTGTTTTAAAACAAATTTCCAAGTATTTTATATTTCCCAAATAAAACCTACTGATTTGGGTTTGAAAATATTTAGGTTTCAAATTAAGATGTTAGTAATAAAATCAAACTCTATTTTGATTTAAATAACCAAGGTCCAATCATATTTAAATTATTAATGGACCCTATTAATAAAATTATTAATTTGAATTAGACTTGGTTTCATGATACTAAACAGAACTAATTTCAATATTACAAAGTGTGAGTGTTGTTTGAATTTATTTGAACCATGTTTGTTTGATAGAAATTTCAAAACAAAATTCAGAAATAGAAAAAGAAAAGGATGCAGAATAAAAAAAATGGAAGTGGATCGACCCAACCCAACAGCCCAACAGCAGCCCACCTAGCCCACCTGTTCACACGCCTGAATCGTTTTTCCTCACTCAAGAACTTAACCGCGCAGAGACTGACTAGTGGACCTCCTCCTCGTTTCTTTCCCACTGACTGACCGACCCCACTTGGCACTGTTCTTCCTCCCCACCCACGCGACCCCTTCTTCCTCCCTCGACCACCGTTACCTGCTGTGATTCCGCGCGTTCAATTCGCCATAACGCCGCGCCTTTACCTTGCCTTGACCATGCTCGATAAAACGCCTGCGTCTTCCCCTCCGTTCCCCTCTGTCACCACGCCTCGACTCGCCCCCAGGCTGCTCCATTTCTCGCCGCACCACCCTCGGTTCGACGAGCTTCCTCTGTCGATTCCGGCCAAGCCACACCTCCCCGAGCCTCCCTGAGCACGTTGACAGCTTCCCCACTCCCAGACGCTTCTCCCCGTGCCCTTCGTTCAACCGCGGGCGCCCCGGAGCATCGGCTTTGACAAGCTCCGACAGCGTCGCCGTCTGCTTCTTCTCCGACAAGCCTCACAGGTAGATTCCGACCGCCCCGCGCCTCCTCGTTCACACTCCCTCACTTGTCTCGACCATGCGCGTCTAACCACGTCTTCTTCTTGTCTTGGGCTGAACCACAGTGACATCCTCGACCTCGACCAGAGCCGCCCGTCGCCAATAACAACTCCGGCGAGGAATTACAACTGCCCCCGAGCGCCCCTTGTCAAGCCAGCAGTACCTTGAGCACCACCTCGATCTCACGAACCCGGTGAGCACCCTCTCCATCTTCCTCGCTTCCTAGAACCACCGCAGAGCCACCGCCTGGCCGTGCGCCGCCGCTAGCCGCTGTCGGCGCCGCTCACTTTTGGTCCAGCGAGTCAGTACCGTAGGATCTAGTTTGAACGAGCGAGAATAGATCACTTAAACTCGAAAAGATACGCAGCCAGCGCCGTGCGATGCCACTTGATCTAACGGCCTGCAGCCCGCGATCCACCCGAACCGGTATCGGCCAATTAAAACAGGACGCGTGGCCAGCTAGTGTTTAAAACAGAAATTTGAAAACAGATTTATTTGCAAACTTCAAACCATTGTATCTTTGGATCCACACGTCCAAAAATTACAAATTTTATGTCGTTGGATTCAGGAGAGCAAGACCTAGCCAAACCTGCCCTTAGTTTAGCAAATAGTATCTGTTAGCTTGTTTGAATTTGCAGAAACATTTGTGAGCTTGTTTAGAGTAGAAAAATTGTTTAAAATTGATTTTAGGATTAAATCTTTTGCAAAATGGTTTGTAGTGACCTTACTGACCCTAGGAACCAACCCATGGTTTGGAAATGAAATTGGAAAATTTAGAATGGATTAATTGAATTAGTCTAATTCTAGCTAAGTAATGATAATGGTTTTATTTTGAAAAAGAATTTTGGAATAAAAAACTATTGGGAAAATGTTATAATTCAAAGCTACTGACCTAAAACACCAAGTCATGAGAGTTAGAAACTTTTGTTGAGAAACTTAAAGATTTTGATTTGATAAAACCATTTTCCACCACATAAAATGTTGAATGGAATTTTAAAATAATTTTTCGGCAAAACCCTCTAACTAATGACTTTTCCATTTTGGTAAAATGACCAATTTGGACCTTACAAAGTTTATAAAACTAGTGGGGACCAACCTTGCAATAGAACCATCCTTTGCATACTTATGCATGACTTAGAATTCCATTTGCCTTGTGAGTGTGAAATTGTTTGTTTGACTTTGGTTTGGAATGTTAGTTGATTTTGTGTTTGCTTGATTGACTTGTAGTAAATTTAGCAAAGTGTGAGACTAGCAAGATCAAGGAGTGAAGCACCATTCCCTACCAAAAAGGCAAGTTACACTATCATCTAAAGTCCTACTATTTTCATTATACTTAGTGGATTTTGAAAACATGCATGAAAACAATTTTATACTTATGCTATGCTAAATCCTAATAGGATTCCCTATACACTCCTTAGTGAAAATATTGTAGTTGTTACATGCTTAGCCATGCTATATTTTGAAAAGAGATACATGTTGAGATTTTATGAGATTGAGAAAAGACTTATGTTTTATATAATAAAACAAGGACTCAATGAACCACCTGGGTGGACAAGGATACTTTGAGTTTTGGAGAAGGTGGCAACAAAAGGAACCATGCTATGGCAATCTCTTTGTGTTGTTCTCCAAAGGAAAACCACCCAGGAAACTTAGAGATTGAACATGTTTCTCGTATAGTGGCTTCCGTGTACAGCCACATGCTAAATGGGCTCTGGCTTAGTCAACTACATAGTGGAAGTCCCATGCATTGGCATCTTCAGGTGAACTAGACTTGTGTAAGGGAGCAACCTTACATTTGTGCCTGGTAGACAAGCTAGCATTTTGTATTGGGAGGACTCCTATGGAAAGACTTTGTCACATTCTCGATCTGCCGGTACTCCATTTTGGTGAGTACTTATCCAGCGGCCACTGGTGGCGTCAAGACGAGATTGTGTCATGTGGGTAAAGTGTACAACTTCTGCAGAAGATCAAAATTCTAAGTACTTAGTCGTGTCCCCGGTTATGGACAATACTGAGCAACTAAGGCCTGAAGCTATGGAAGATCTCGACATTCTAATTTCTAAAATAAAACTTTTAAAACTTGATGCACTTGGGGTTACCAAGGAGCTCAAGAGATTTTGACAAAACTTGATGCACCTGGGGTTACCAAGGTGCTCAAGAGATTTTGACAAGCACTTGAACACTTGAGTTTTTACCAAGGAGTTCAAGAGATTTTTGAAAGGAGATTTGACAAAGGACCAAAACCATTTTGAAAAGATAGGATAAAATATTGCTTTATGCAAATGAGCCTAAAACTCTACTTAGACAAATTTGCATGTAATGATAGGATCCACTTATATTATACTTAGTAGTGAAACTTGCCAATACAATTCAAATGTATTGACCCTTGTGGCTGTAACTTGTAATGTTGCAGGTTAGATTGTTTTTTGTGAAGATTGTTTGATTAGGATTACAAAGTCTACAACCAACATCTGCCTGTGGCATATTGAAGATGAAGGACCCCATGACTATAGTTATTCCGCTACAATGTAATGTAATAGCCAAATGAGCTATGTATGATGTAATAAAATTATGTTATTCCTAGTTATAAAGTTATGTTATGACCTTTGTATCTTGATATTACATCTTAACTGTGGATGCTAGCTAATGATCCAGGGACTAGCATTGTAAACACAGGGGGCTCTATCTTATTAAACATTGGAACCTCTACAACTGTTTTGCGGCGCTAGGACTTCCTCTCGATCTTGAGATCGGCAAGAGATCGTCTACATCAACCACGAGTTTGGACTCGTTAAGCTTTGTCGGTCTTCAAGGGTATGTTCTCTACAGATATACATCCGCCCGTTGTTTGTATCTAGTAGATAGATCTTGGTACATAGTTGTTCCCATCGTAGGAAAAAATTTGTTTTCTATGCTGCGAACCCAACAGTGGTATCAGAGCCGGATCTATGCGTAGATGCTTTGCACGGGTAGTACACATATGAGTATGTGGGCGATGATGATCATTTTATTGCTTCTTAGTTGTACTTTGGATATTGGTGGCATAGTGGGATGAAGCGGCTCGGACAAACTTTACATGTCCTCGCACATGAGACCTGTTCCACGCTTGACATGCAACTAGTTTTGCATAAGTGGCTAGCGGGTGTCTGTCTCTCCTACTATAGTCAATATCTAATTTGCAACGAGTTGTCAACAATTTGGTTATCCTCGTTGTGGTTCATGTTCATAGGTAAGAACGGTTCTATCTTCGAAAGCCCTAAGCCACGTAAAATTTGCAATGGATAAATTAGAGGCGTCTAGTTTAGATTGTTGCTGGGCTAGTGTTATGATATGGTGACGTTGTAAGTAGAAGTATGAGATGATACTCTTACAACATACATAACGTGTAAACTCCATAGACCTTGGATTTACACATAAAGGTATGATAGTGATCATACCACGGTGCACATGATAGAGATCATATGCGAGAACCATATCATTCCACTAATAAACATGTGATGTTTGATAGCATCTTATATTGCTTGTTTGGCGTTTTATTAGCATAATAAGATGATCCCTCATTTAGATATCAAGATAAAAATGTGTTCTTCCTTAAGTATGCACCGACAATGTTTCGTCGCTTCAAGACATCACGTGATGATTGGGTGTACTTGAATCCACGAGCATATCTCGGGTGTAAGACAGTTACACACGCGAATACTAAGGTTCTTACTTGGCGAGCCTAGCATGTACAGACATGGCCTCGGAACACGGACCGAAAGGTTAAGCATGAGTCATATGTTTTGATATGATGACCATATGGATGCTCGCCTTTGAAGCTACGCCGACTCACGTGATGATCGGACTTGGTGTAGTGGATTTGGTTCATGTAATCACCAAAAAGACACGAGGGATGTCGTTTTTGAGTGGGAGTTCATTTCTAATTTGGATTAGTAGAACTCAATTTACCATAAATTAAATCAAAGTGAATTTGCATAATTTGTTGTAGTCATTGGCATTCGTTCACAACCTTATGCATAGTTGTAATTGAGATAATAGAACTATAGAATTCTGGATATTTACTTTACGAACTGGTATCGTATTGTGTTGAGTGTCAATCAAAGTTTAAAGTCCTATTGCAAACTTTCAGCAAACTCTATTTACTCCGTGAAATTTAATAATTGGTATTAAATCGAGAGTAACAATTCCAGTGTTAGTATCTTAAGTATCATGTTTGCCTCCACGATTCTTGATTGTTTTAATATCAAGTTTATCTAGGAGCTGAAAGAATTGTTTCAGAAACCATCATGTGTGGCAGATATAACGATATCTGAAACAATGTTTTGGTTGCAATATGATAGAGTATAATATATGTTCTCATATTGGATGAGAATTTACGAAGGTTGGAGATGCTAGACATCCTAATCATCCAAAAGGGTTTTGGAAAGTAATGTTATACTCACGATTCTCCTTTATAAGCTAAATTGGCTTGATCATGAAAGTCGTCATGATAAGGATGAATAGAAGATGTATGTAAAGTGTTTACTACACTAAAATATTACTAAAGAATGGATTTTGAAAGAATACCGATCATTTTGATGATGGTGATCTACTTCAAAGTGCAAGTCCAAAGGTATTATTATTTGAATATACACGCTTTGGACTATGTGTCATGTATATGGCGCCACTTTTGATGTTGATAGATTCATTTAAAAGGAAAAGGAAATGCTGAAAGAGAATCTATAAAATATATTTGGCAGAAAAGAAAAGATTGGAAATATCCAATTTAGGTATATGGATGTTATGGTTGTATTCTTTGCTTGTTAAACAATGTGGTTCTTGGGTATTGGATACCGAATTGGTTGGTATGAAATTTCATACGGAATGATGCAATTCATGAACCACAATGGCCTAAGTAACTAGCAAGAGAATATGCGATGATGTTCATCGAAAACAAACAAACCGTTGTTTGTATTTCTCGTTGACATCAAAGCTTGACTTCAAGATTTGTTTTAATAATTGTTATTTGAATCAGGTATTATAAGAACAAAGGTTGTTCAAATAATTACCGTATTCCATATAAGATGGATGATTTACAAATCTAGTTGGAGAAATCACATCCATAAAACCTAATGCTAAAATGTCGCAAGACAAATGATTGAAAGATCACTTACGAAGTGACATCGCCGTTTAAATTATATTGGAAAGAAAACATGAAGAATCTCCATTTTCATGGATTTTTGGAGTCTTTGATTTGATCAAATGACGCTTGTGAGACTTTCCTCGGGATAATTAAAACTTCGTTCAAAGGCCAAAGAAGAACGAACAACTAAAATATTGGAATTTATACATATCGATGTATGTAGTCCATTATGTGTAGTCGTAAGCGATGGGTTTCAACTTCATATACTTTCTCCGGAAATTGAGTGAATAATTCACTTAATGAGAAAGAAGTGTGAAATATTTGAAAATGTTCAAAGACTTTCAAGATGAAGTGAAAATCATTGTGACAAGAAAAATAAATGAATTATGATTTGATCATAAAGGGATTTATTTGAGTTACAAGTGTAACAAGAAAAATAAATGAATTATGATTTTATCATAAAAGGGATTTATTTGAGTTACAATTTTAGCAAAACATCTAGATTTACATCTCCTGAAACACCATAGGAATATGGAATGTTTTGAGATTTGTAAGGAAACCTTGTTTTACATGGTTGGATCAAAGGTGTTATTTATAAAACTGCCATTATGTTTTAAAAGATTAAAGCTTTAGAGACTACCGCTTTTACACTGAAAAGAGCTCCATCTTGATCCGGTGAAATGACACCATGGAAGTTATGGTTTGGGGTAAAACCCAAGTTGTCATTTCTTAAATTTTGGTATGCTAAACATAAGTAAGATGTTTACAACCGAAGTCGGATGAGCATGTCTTTGTATGTTATTTCGAATAACAATTGGTTATTCCTCCATAACACCAAGGACAAAAGGGTTTGTCGCTTGAAACGTGAAGTTTCTTTAAAAAGGAATTTTTTCGTAAAAGTTAAGTGGGAGGACAATAGAACTTTGATAAGGTTAACGAACCTTAGCTAAATATGCTGAGTTGCGCAGCGCCGGAAAATGTTCCGGAGGCAGCCAGAATGCTCATGGATTACATGCCTCAAATGTTGCGGTCACGGAGATCTAAGTTCCTATTGAACCAAGTCGGTTGAATAAACAATCAAATACTAAGATTTGAGAGTAAATCATTATTGTTTGACAATGATGAACCGACTATATGCAAAGAAGCGATGATGGGCCCTGACTCCGTCAAATGGCTTGAAGCCATAAAATCCGTGATAGTTCCATACACGAGAAATCAAGTTTTGAACTTGGAAGACCCTCCGGAAAGGTGTAAAAACCTATCGGTCGTATTTGGATCTATAAAGAAACAGACATGGATGTTTCACATCTATGAAATAGTCGACATGTCGTAAAATATTTTACGACAATGTTCAAGGAGTTGACTATGACAAGATTTGATCTTTCATAGCGATATTTAGTCTGGACGGATTAAAGTAGCAACCACTACATATAATTTGGTATGTGGTAGATGAATAAACAAAACAAATTTCTTCTAATAGAATGGTTACCTAGGACGTGTACATGACACGATCCAAAGGGTTTTGTTAATTCAAAGGATGCTAAAAAGGGCATGCAAACTTCAATGGTTGAAGTAAGCATCGCGGAGTTGGAATCTTCACCGTGATGAAAAAAAAAGTTTTCATCAGGAGACGATGAAGATGCTTGCATTTGCAAGAAATTAAGTGGGAGCGCTAAGACATATTTCTAATACATTATGTGGAGGACATCTTGTTGATTAGAAATGATGTATGTTTTATTGACAAAGGTTAAGAATTTTATTTCGATGAAATACTTAGGCAAAACCCGAATATTTAGCGTGGATGTCTATAGTGGATAGACTGTAACGCCAATATGGTTGTGCCAAACGTACATATATGAGATATTGAAGGAGTTCAATATAGAATCAACAAGAAACGGTTCTTGTCGCATGGAAAGGAATTGAATCAAGATTCAAGTGTATCGACACTTGATAAGTGAAACAAGATTCAAGTGCTTTGACACTTGATGAGTAAAATCACAAGAATGTCTTGATCAATCATACCATGATATGTACACATCCAGATATGTCCTATGCTCTAAGTGTTATGAGCATATACCAGAATGAATCATAAAATGATCATTGGACGATAGTGAGGATATTCTTATGATCTTTTGGAAGAACTAAGAATATATTTGTGTAGAGGTGACAAACAATTACAAATAGTTCATTGTAAGACGTTACATTGATACTAGTTTTGTCACAATATACAAATTAAGTTTATCTCAATTTAAACTATGGGTGGTACAATGTAATGGAAAGGAGATTCCATGATGGATTTGGATGAAATCCATAGTTGAGACATTATGACGAATACTACAACAAAAAGGCTAGGTATATGACTGCTATAGTAGCAGCAAAGGAGGGAATTTATGTCAAGAAGTTTGTTATCAAACTAAGATGTGGTTCGCAACAGGCTAACACTAAAGATATATTGTATGACAATAGTATCGACATGATTTAACCCCAAGGAACTAAAGGTCTCACCGAAAGACCAAATTTATACAATTCCATCTCATTGGAGAATGAGTGATGCGTGAAGACGCAAAGACATGCAAATACACACGGACCTGAAGCGTCAGATCCATAGATTATGTTAACCACTTGCAATTGCGTATATGGAACACCAGAAAGCCATAGGTGTTCAATACGCAGAGTTTTCAAACTAGATTATTGTCTCTAGTGCAAGTGGGAGACTGAAGGGAATATGCCCGAGAGGCAATAATAAAGTGGTTATTATCGTATTCCTTGTTTATGATAAATGTTTATTTTGCATGCTATAATTGTATTAATACGGAAACGTTAATACATGTGTGTTTAATAAATAAACAGAAAGTTCCTAGTTATGCCTCTCTCATAAACTAGCTCGTTGATTAACAAGATGATCAAGGTTTCCTGATCATGGACATTGGATGTTGTTAATAACGGGGTCACAACATTAGTGTAATGGTGTGATGAACATTCATCCGAAGTATAGCATTACGATCAAAGTCATTGAGTTTATATTGCTATAACAACTTACGAAGTGATCCTAATCCTTAGACCATGAGATCATGTCAATCACTAACACCGGAAGAGTTTCTTGATAACATCAAACGTCACACCGTAACAGGGTGATTATAAAGATGGATTCAGAACTAATAAAGTGTTATGTTGAGGCTCATGGATCGAGAGTGGAATTTTTTCATCCCGATGACGGATAGATATACTCTGGGCCCTCTCGGTGATATCACATTGATTAGCTTGCAAGCAAGTGATTTGATCACTAGAATGTTATATCACGGGAACGATAAAAGAGTGCATGTCAGTAACGAGATCAAACTAGGTATGGAGATACCGATGATCGAATCTCGGACATGTAATATATCGCGAAACAAAGGGATTAAGATACTAGCGTAAAAGGTTCCGACGATCACAAGAAAGTCATCGTTGAATGTGTGGGAGTCAGTATGGGTCTCCAGATCCCGCTTCTGATTATTGATCCGAGAGGGGTCTCGATCATGTCCGCATTATTCGCGAACCGTAGGGTGACACACATAAGAGACACCGACATCCATTTGGAGCAAAAGTTTCATGCCGAAAAGAATAACAAGCGCAGGAATTTATTTCACTAGATACCGAAACGGGTTTTCGGGTGAAATTGCAGAAAGTGTTTCTGCATGTGAAATGAAATACTAGCAAGGGGTTATATGTGAATGTTTGTCATTAAAGTAATTGACAAAATTCTGAATAAATAAAAGGAGTTTTATTTAATGAGAGTTTGCATTAAATTTGGTGGAAATTTAATGGGAATTTGAGTGGGTTTTTGAGTGGAGGGAATTGAAAGGCTTTTGTGTGAGTGGAGTGTCCACCCACATGAATGAAAGGAGGGGAGGGGGCAGCCCCATGGCTGGGTGCATGGCCCCTTGGGTGCCCCCTCTCCCTATAAAAGGAGCCCCCCTCCCTCTCTCTCACTCACACCTCCTCGTGAAGGATCTCTCTCCCCCTCTAGAATTTATTCCCCATGGTCTCGGACTAGCAAGATACATGTTCCCGGTGGCTATTCGGCAAGAAAGAGTTGTGCTTCCTCTGCATCGCTGGAGCGAGGAGGCGGAGGTTGCTCGGTGCCTCGAACGTGTGTGCGAGCACGGATGCGCTGCTGTTTTGCGGCGCTAGGACTTCCTCTCGATCTTGAGATTGGCAAGAGATCGTCTACATCAACCACGAGTTTGGACTCGTTAAGCTTTGTCGGTCTTCAAGGGTATGTTCTCTACGGATATACATCCGCCCGTTGTTTGTATCTAGTAGATAGATCTTGGTACATAGTTGTTCCCATCGTAGGAAAATTTTTGTTTTCTATGCTGCGAACCCAACAGGATGAGGGAAACATGGATGGTTGATGGAGAGGCATTGTTGATGATGATGGCGATGATCCTCTCCAAATTCCCCGTTCCGGCAGGGTGCCAAAACAGAGTTTCTGGTTCCGAATCGCGGTTTCTGGTGGTGGCAACGCAGCGAAACTCTTTCTGGAAAAACGTCGAACCCCCCTGAGTTTTCAGGTCAAGAGGCAACTTATTGGCGAAGAGGGAGGCCGAGGGGGTGCCTGGGGCGGCCACACCCCCTCCAGGCGTGGCCTGGGCCCACCCACGCGGCAGGGGGTGTGGGCCCCTCAGGCCTCCCCTCCGTCTCGTGTTCTGGCTCCATGAGTCTTCTAGTGAAATAGGATTTTTGGCATATTTTCCGGGATTTTTCCTGATAGTTGATTTTCTGCACAAAAACTAGACACCAAGGTAATTCTGCTAAAAACAGCGTCAGTCCGTGTTAGTTGTATCCAAATGACACAAGTTTAGAGGAGAAATAATAGCAACAGTATTCGGGAAAGTAGATACGTTTTGGACATATCATGTAGCTCAAAGAAATTCTAGACGAACCGGCTGGTAGTGTATCGGCAAAAGCCTTAGAGGTTGAGCCGGTTGTGGTAGCTAAGATGGCAGCTGCACCCAAATTATGAAGATTTTCCAGATTGCAAAGTGATCATGATGTATTACTCTTAGACAGTGATGAGTCGACAACTTATTCGAAAGCGATGGTGGGATCTGATTTTGAGTAAGGGCTTGGAGCTATGGGATCCGAGTTAAAGTCCATGGAGTTAAATCAAGTTTGCAACTTGGTTGATCTACTAGGCGGTGCAATACCCGTCGAGTGTAAATGGGTCTTTAAGAAGAAAACCGATATGTATGTAAATATTTCTATCTATAAAGCACGGCTTGTCGCGGAGGGGGAGTTTACTACAATGAGAATTTCTCACCCGTAGCGATGCTTAAGTCAGTTCAGATGATGTTAGCCATAACATCCTATTTCGACTATGAGATATGGCAGATGGATGTCAAAACGGCTTTCCTTAATTAAAATTTGACCGAGGACGTGTATATGATACGTCCCGAGGGTTTTGTCAATCCGGCTAATGCTGACAAGGTATGCAAACTTTAGAAATCCATTTATGGGTTGAAGCAAGCATCTCGGAGTTGGAACATTCACTTTGATGAGGTAGTCAAATCGTTTGGCTTCATCAAGAGTGATCATGATTCTTGTTTATACAAAATGTTTAGTGGGAGCAAAGTAAACTTTCTTATTTTATATGTAGATGACATATTACCGATTGAAAATGATGTACAAATATTGCAAGAAACCAAGGAATTATTGGAAAAGAGTTTCTCAATGATGGACTTGGGTGAGGCTACTTACATACTAGGAATTATGATCTATAGAGATAGATCAAGGCGGCTCAAACTAATTAAAAAGCACGTTCGTGGCGCACCTATTTTTTCCATCCGTGGTACACTAGGGGTGCGCCACTAAGCGCGTGCCATGACTAAAACTTACCCGTAGCGCACTACCTGGTGCGTTATGGGTAAATAAGTTACCCATGGCACACCACCCAGTGCGGCCACAGGAAGGGGTCCAGGTGCTCCACGGCTATGTTTTTGGAAAAAAAATGCAAAAAACACCCTAGTTTTTATTTGCAAAAGCAATCGAGTCCGTGCATTGCTTCCGTCGTGTCGCCTTGCCGGAGCATGGTGGTCGTGGTCGCGGCCACAACCTACCACCATAGGGAGGTGCGGGAGGCCGTGGCTGCGCTAGTTCTCGAGCGGGAGGTGTCGGGCTAAGGAGGAGGTGGTGGCCGGAGGATGTGGCGGCCGTAGGAGGAGGTGGTGGCTGGAGGAGGAGTAGGTGGCGGCCGGAGGAGGTGACAGTCGAAGGAGGAGGAGGTGGTGGTCGGAGGAGGAGTTCGCCATTGTTTTCACTACAAGGAGGAGGAGTAGGAGGAGTCCTGAGCAATGAGGCTAGAGAGAGAGGAGAAGTATAATGAGAAGAAGAGGATAGGAGGAGAAGGGGAGGGGAAGGAGAAGGAGGAGAAGGAAAAGAAGGAGAAGGGAAAGGAGAATGAGGAGAAAAAAGGGAGGAGAATGGGAGGAGAAGGATAAGAATGGGAGGCAAAAGGAGAGGGGTATGTGGCCGGCCGGATTCGAATTTCGAATCCCGCCCAAACTTACTCGTGGCGCACTACATGGTGGTATGCTACGGGTAAGTGGCCTCACTTTTTTTCACGAAAAAACGATCTTTTGATCGTAATTTTTTATCCTTTTCGAACTTTTAAAATCTAAAAAATTACTAAATGACCAAAGGTCGTTGCCAGCAGATGCGCATTTTCGTCCTCGTCATTTTGATATATTAAACGTTTTGTTCTCGACATCGTATGCAAATTTTATGGCCCTTTTACCGTGACATGACCTTTTTTTATAGAAAATTCAAAATTTATGTATGTTAATTTTCCTACAAACTAGACCATATTACCTACCTACATGTGAAAGGATTTTTAAAATTGAAGTGTTTTTAATTTTCTTTTAATTTTTCATCTATGCTCTAAGTGTTATGAGAAGATATCAGGCTGACCCTAAAGAAATCCACTACGCAGTGGTTAAAACCATCCTAAAGTACTTGAGAAGGACTAAGGATATGTTCCTAGTTTATGGATGTGAGGTTGAACTCATTGTAAGGGGTTACAAAGATACGATTTATCTTACTGACTTAGATGCTTCTCGTTCACATTCTGTATACGTGTTTATGATAAACGGGGGGGGGGATGTGAGCTGGAAGAGTTCCAAGCAAGATATTATGTCTGCATCTACGGTAGAGGTTGAGTATATTTCCACTTCAAGGGCGGCAAAAGGAAGCCATTTGGATGAGAAACTTCCTCATGGATCTTGGTGTGGTTCAGGGCGCATCCAATCGGTTAGATATGTATTTGTGACAACAATGGTGCTATTGCACAAGACAAGGAACATAGACAACACCAGAAGAACAAACATACTCACGTGTTACCACCTGCTTCGCCAGTTTGTCGATCAAGGTGATATAAAGTTATGCAAGGTACACACGGGTGCAAACATTGCGGATCTGTTGAAAAAGCCATTACCATAGCCTAAGCATGAGGCGCACATGAGAGCCATGGGCATTAGATGTCTAGACATGTGATGTTGGGATGATTGACTCTAGTGCAACTGGGAGACTGTTGGGAATATGCTTTAGAGGAAATCATGTATGATGTAATTCACAATGTATTCATAAATTATTAAGTTGTCTTGTATGAACCTCTGATATGTATCATTGAATATGTGATTCGGTTGTGGAACTATATTTCATGTTGTTCATGCTAAATGCCCTTGGTCATTGAGGTTGTGTTGGACAGTCGGCTTATGACTAGATTCCACTTGTCATGGGCAATGTGATGCTATTCCAACTTACATGGACTCGGCTAAAGATTTTAGCGAGTCGGACTAACCCACAATTGAGATGCAATAAGCATGTTGTCATTTGCAGTCTCAAGCAATGGAATCCTTTGACCTGAGGTGATCGCATGATCTGAGTTGTGGATCACCATCTTAGGTTCTATCAAATGATGTTCCATAAATGGGAAGCTATAAAGGTAGAGTTTGGGCTAGTTGTGAGTCAAGCTACATAACATTGATTTACCAAGATGGGATTTGCCCCTCCATATTGGAGAGATATTCTCTAGGCCCTCTTGTGTGATATGATTCGGAAGCATGGCCATGCGCGACTTGGTTAAGTGTTAACCAAGGAGTCGTACTAAGTGTTAGTCTAGTAAATCGTATATCACGAAACAATAAGAGAGTTAAGCTATTAAAGGGATGACAACTACTCGCCTATAGCTTAACAAGGTATATCGTGAGGCAAAGGGACTTGGACCAAAGTCACATTGAGAAGGTTCGTCTTTTGACTTTATAATATTTGGGAGTTCGCACGTCTTGGTAGAGGCTGCTACCAGTTATCGACTCAGAGTGGTTACTCCGGTCGTGTCCAGGTGTGCGTGAACCTACAGGGTCACACACTTAAGGGAAAGGAGCCCATGTGAATTAGATCCGTGTGGACAATGGGGTATGGCCTAGATGGGCCTCAAGCGTTGAGCCCAACTAGGAATGTATATAAGTGGAGTGAAAAGGGATAGTCCCTAATCCACCCGTCACTTTCTTCACTCCCATTTCGGGCTAGACAGGATCTAGCAATCCTCTGCCCGGAGCTTCTTCCCACACGTGTGGATACCAGTAGAGGCGTTGCACGTGTGATGCTGAAGACGAAGGAGTTCTTGGAGGATCCGAAGGTGTTATACGTGGGATCGATCGACACTGCATCAACTAACACGCTTCATCAATAATTCGCTCATGTGGTGGTAAATCTCGTGGCCTCTCACCTGAGCTAGATCTTGAAAGTACCGCGTAAGATAAAAGTTATTGTTTATCTCCTTGTGTCCCAACATAATATGCTATGCTATTACGCACAAAAATATTTTGCTTGCTCTTTGTTCTATATAGGTACAAACAGGAACGACTACATGGTAAACCCCAAGTTTAAGAATGTCTCTCAACCTTCTCTACATGGTGATGAGCGTATAGAGTCGAAAACGCCTCCTATTGAAGTGGGGCTGATGTGAAACGGCCTACGGTCCTTTCTACATCCAACATCGTGTCAAGCTCTTCAATGTATGCCAAGTTGTCATGGACATCAAAGGTGAATTCAATCCTCTATGCGTGTTTAGTTCCTCCACTTTTGAATTCTATACTACTTCATGCTCCACCCTATGACCATGCTAGGTTCACATCGAAAAGTATGTAAGCTAGGGATGAAGCACGAGAACCCAAGGTCAACGTCATGTAAGCATGGAGAAGAAGGAAGAAGGAACTAGAACATCTACACCGAAATGTCTGACCCGGCTGGAATGTCCGGCCCTGCTCTCACGAACTCACGAAACCAGTTGTGGCAACTCACGGTACCCAAAACCAAATACTTCTGAGAGACCGACTAGAAACTCCAACCAGACCGGAGTCTCTGGCCTATGAGTGGGCCTACTCGCCTAGGATCTAGGCCTTAGCCCATGTGCCGCTTCATTCATGCCTAAACTACCCCTAGCTCGTGGCTGGCTATACATATGCCCCCATCGCCATATGTAAACCCCAGACAAAGCTAAGATGATAACATAGAGCTTTGTTATCATCTCTCCCCTTTTGGAGAAGACCTTACGGGGTAACAATGCCTCTAGATTTAATCTATGAGATGTCAAGGTGCTCTTCTAGTATTTGGATCTTTGCTATTGTGGATTCTATTGCGGTGATCTCTCCCTTTTAGTCTATGTCAATTGCAATCTCTTCACAATAGGATTCTATCCTCTTGCTTGCCAATCTCGACTTTGTGTCTCTTCCACGTGGATTCTATTGGGATGATGGTTTGGGTTTGTGTCATATGCCCTCACATGTTCATCGTGTTTTCACTTCCTCCCTCAAATCTACCCCAAATCTATGAAGATCTAGCCGCAATCTTAGGTTTGTGCTACATCACTTGATCTTCAGAATACAACATGCGTATAGGCATCTAGCTCTTTACTTGCTTGTATGCTTTATTTGTTCTTGGTTTGTGCTTGCAAGTTTGCTTGTTGCTTCACTTTTAGTAGATCAAATTTTCTTAAAATTTGGCAATCTTCTACTCACCCTCTATAGTCCACAGACCTCGATATTTCCAGAATTATCCAGGAGCTTCTCAAAATTATGACCAACCTTTAATATCCTGGATACCTCCCATCAAAATGGTAACTACTTTTGTTGCACACGTCCAAATGATGCAAGGATTGTTGGAATGGAAAGTATATCTAAAGAAGCTCCAGCGGCATGTCTCATCATCACATTGCTCCTCTAGGATGGTGGGGGGAAAACAAAAGAGCATGAGATACTATTGAAAGTCGTATGATTTATTCAGAGTTCGGCAATTTGGTTCTTGCAACTTTGTTTTTTGTGAGCTTGGAGATTGTTTATGTACTTCTAGAAGGCACCTGAGCGAAAGCAATGGAGTAGAAGTTGAAAGCATAGCTATGTTATCGATATAATAAGGACTTAGGCTAGAGCATGCATTTGATTTCTATGGCTTGGTAGTTTTTTTTGACTAATATGCGTGCCTAGTTGAATGCAGCTATTTTGTATACATGTGCATACCCGATTCTTCACTGATCACCAAATCTACCTGGCCCTTCGGTCTACATATATAATGCTCATGATCTTTTGGTCTATATATAATACTCTATTTTATCAGTTTATGTGTGTTTATGCCCTTCACTCTTCGAAAAGAATATGTATTCATAGAAATCATCTTTATTGCTTGCCAATTCAGAAACGGCAAAGAAACTTAGCATAAACATAGATAAAGTACTGCCTCCACGGAGGGAATAAATACTAGAAATAAGAGCAAATCAGCTACAACAATGCAATAGCTTGTAATTCTGGTTTTCTCAGAGTGATTTTCTACTCGCTTATTGAGAACTTCGCAGAATCCAAGAGGAAATGAACCAGCTTCACAACAAAACATTCAGACATCTGAAGAAGGATTTCAAACATTCACTCTCTCAAGTAATTTTCCAACCAGGTAAAAAAAAGTAATTTTCCAACCGGATGTGCCATAAAAAAAGACATATATACAGCGTTATGGGCCATCCCCACCTCGCATTACCAGGTAGGCCTAATCAAATGACGGAGAAGTGACCCAGATCACATTGTCATGTCCAAAAAGCTTCCTCAGATTTGCTGCCGCAAAATCCAGCACAAGACGACCGATCGTCTCGGGTTGGCCTTTTTTTACCGATCAGCGGCGACCGTGCGCCTTCTCCGTCCGCCGTGGTCTGATCCGATCTGTTGGATTGCTTGGGATCTCGCCATCTCAAGCATTCACTTGGCTACCTCCGGAAGGAGTTGGAGAGCTCGACGGAACTAAAGGACCCCAAATTCTTGTAGGGCCCCGGCGAGAGCCCGTCGCCGTCAGCGCCTAGTTGCCGTCTTATTTCCTCTTCCGTATGGCGCCTCTTGTCCCACACTCTGTACGTCCCGAACGCAGCCGCGACCACCACCACCGCGACGCCGGTTGCAAGCAGCGCCGCCGTAACACCAGCCGCCCTCCCGCCACGGCCAGCCGCCTCTTCCATGCTTCTGACCTTAAAGTATCCCACCTTCCTCTCGTCGGCTGCCACCATCAGCTGCGCCGGGTAGTCCATGATGTAGCAGTACCCCGTTCCGTTGCTGTAGACCGCTCCCCAACAGCTGCAGTTGCGGGCGCACCGCGCCTCGCAGTCCTCCGCGGACAACTCGTGCTCGAATCCCAGTAGCTCCTTATTCGCCGGCTCCACACCCTGTCTCCGCGCCTCCCAGTACAACCCTCCGACGACCTCCCGGCCTGTGGTGCCGCACAGGGCGTTCCCGACAGAGGCGGCGGCGCAGCCCGAGCCGTTGGTCGCGTTGGCCAGGCACGCGCACCGGCCACTGGGAGGGACGCAGACGCTGTAGGCGCCGCAGGTGGTGGGCAGCTCGCACGAATCGGTGATGGTGGTGTAGTCGAGGTTCCACCGGGACCCGTCCCAGTAGTAGGCGCGGAGGTTGCTGTCAGGCTCGAGAGTGATACGGCGGAAGGCGCGGATGCCGTGGTTGAAGGTGTCGAAGGACATGACGTCGGCGGGGGCTCCCTCCTTCTGGTACATGGCGAGGTACCCGTCGGGCTCCACGCGCGCGTATATTGGGCCGCCGGCGGGGTCGATCTGGGCCTTGGCCTCCAGCGCCGTGTGCTTCCAGTACATGGCGGCGGAGACGCCGCCATAGGACGACGGCGGAGGCTCGATGTACAGCGCGAAGTAGTTGCTCCCCAATCGCATCGCGAAGCGCCGGTCGATGGTATGAAGCGCCGCCGATGAGGTGAGGTTTTGGTCCTGGACGATGGTGTCGGAAGGGTAGTCGAAGCTTTGCCACACAGCACCGGGCGAGCTATCGCTTTTGATCTGAAGGTTGGATGTGTTGAGGAGGACGGCGCGGTCTCCGGCCGCCGCCGCATCGGTGGACCAGAGCACTTGGTTGGTGGCACCGTGGGTGAGCACCAGACTGCCATTGAAGGAGAGCGACGCGGGCGCGGACCACGGCGCGGGGCGGTCTGCTGGGATCGCACGCCAGAGGGGAAAAGAGGAAGGCAGGTGGAGGACGGCGAGGTCGAGCACGGTGGAGTTGACGCGGAGGAACCCCAGGGCGAAGACGCCGGTGGGATCGGAGAGCACCGGCTGGAACTGGGAATAGGACGTGTCGTGGGCGACCGAGAAGCCTCGCTGTAGCTCCATCCGCGAGGCAGCTGCTGTCGGGGCAACACCAAATGAAACCAGCAGCAGCGCTGCAGCCGCCATGCACGCCGTTACAATACGCTTGGCCGCCATCGCTGCTTCCATGGGTTGGTCGTCTAGCTATCTGGGTGGCTCGAGTGTGTATTGTTGAAGTGGAGAGCACCGAGCTAAGGGAAGTAGGAATCGAAATCCGGAAGGAGCAGGAGAAAGACAAAGGGCGGGGAATATTTATCTGTCTAGTGATACAATGGTGGGGTGACCGGCACTGCCTGCGAGCTCGTGATGCACATGGTGGTCAGCAATGTCGTGGCTACGAAAGTGAAGCCATAACGGGTGGTTAGTCTGGTCCCAGCGCCGGTAACTTAGTAAAAATCTGATGTGGTATCATAATTAATAAAAAGAGAGACGGTTAGTATATCATAGGTAGATACCGTATCATAACACGTAAAGCTAGAAATCATAATGACAAATAAATCTTGTACACATATTTTATATAAAAATTCTATAAATCAATAAATATACCACTACTATGATACTATGATACACACATTAAAAATGATGTAGTATCATACACTAATACTGTCACCATGAACAGCCTTATGGGATAGAGAGGTTTGGTCAACGAGCAGATGAGCACGCTCGGCGTCTTACCTTTGGATTCAATTGTATATTCATACTCTACTGCCCACTTGCAGAATATATATAATTGTGTACTTGAAAAGTGTGGCTTCTACCCTCTATCCTCCATGCGAGGCCGGGAGCAATATGCTCTTCTCCACAGGCAAGTTCAGACCCTCGGAGTTGCCAGCTATCCTCCTTTGCTGTCAGTGTTTGGTAGTATCTGAACAAAAGTAGGAAGGCTGATTAGTAGTTACTGAATTTATGACTGGTGTGGCTGAGTGCAGCAATCTTGGCCAGCGCACAAAATATAACCTGCTTGCTCAAGCATGAAGCCAGGCTGGTGCCCTTTTTCTTTCCATCCACGCACATGTCAAAATGTTCAAACTTTCAACTGCACTAATGGGCAGGCCCAATTCAAGTTAAGGGTATTCAGTTGAATACCTAAAATATATTGGAAAAATGTTGATATACGAATTTTATGTAATATATATACAAAATATTAACCATTTTAAAGTGAAACAAAGGATGAAATAGCTCAACTGGTAACTTGATATTTTTTATAAACATTTTTTATAGATAACTTTTTATATATTTTGAATACCCACTCTAACTTTAGTATGTGTAGCAAATTGTAATCATGTTGCGCCGAGCAGACAATCATGCTCTACATCATATTCATAACAACTATGCAAATTCAGGCGAATTCAGAGCAGCGGACCTCTCCCTCCCTCGTCGCCCCCGCGTGGCGACAGGGGGGAACCCTAGATCTGGGCGCCAACACCACCTCCCCCTCCCTCCCCCCCTCGCTGCCGCCAGGAGGGCGCGGTTGGGCGAAGCCCGGCCGGCGCCGGCGCCGGCGGGACCTCCTCGTCTCCTTCCCTGGGGTTGCTCGCGCAGGGTGGAACCACTGGGCTTGGACGTGGCTCTGGCGCTGGGAGCTTCGGCGACGGCGCGGGGCTTGCCTTGCTGTGGGTCGCGGCGGGCGGTACAAGGCAAGGGGATGGCACACCGTGCTTAGGGGATGGCGGACGACGACGGCCAACGGCCTAGGCAGTCGGCGGTGGGAGGTCGTAGGCAGGGGCGGCGCTGTCCTCCCGGCCTCGGCCTCCGGATGGTGATGGCAGGAGCGTGTCGAGCCCGATCTCGACCGTTTCCTGTCGGATCTGTTGCAGCCGGCAGCGGGATGGCTTCTGGGTTCGTCCGGCTTCACGAGGTCACCTAGGGATGCGAGCCCGAGCATGGTGGTGGTGGCCTTTCTCCCCATGTCGGAGTTGGAGGGCCGGTCGAATAAAGGTGGATCAGCCTAGGGTCCCTCTTGTGTGGAGATGATCACCTTCTGAGGATGGTTCTTGATTTGGCCGGAGTGGGGAATTCCGGAAGGCTCCACCGACGAATGTACGAGCGCTTTTATGCCTGCAGTTCGCTGGATCGGATGGTATTCGGTCGTGGGCACCCATGTTTTATTCCGATCGTTTGGTTCAGGAGGGAGCACCGCGAAGCTCTGTCCTTTGTTGCCACCAGGCGACTGTCGATCCATGGCGAAGTCAGATGTGGAGAATTCATGAAGGACAGGTTTGGAGATCTATCTATAGAGGTTTGAGTCGCCGTACAGTTGAGGGACTTGCTTGGTGTTCTGGATTAAACAGCAGCCGTATGTAAGTGGGGGCGACAACACAGGTGAATTTTAGAATCTTACCTTTCAAGGTAAAAACCCAAGGTCTGGCTTTAGCTGGTTGTGTCTGGCAATGACCTTGTTAAAGGCATTGTTTTGAGAGTGAGGATTATCTTCAGGGTGAAAATCTAGATCTTTGATCGAGCGACGATGACGCTTGTGCACTGTTCCCTTTTTGGAGGCGTCGCTTTTGAAGAGCCTGGAGTTCAGGTGTTGTATTGGTGGTTGTACTGTTGCTGCTAGGACCGGAATACTGTAGGAGGTCTTTTTTTTCTTAGTTTTCTTTATCTTTTGTTGGCTGTGTATATCCGTAATGCCAATAGGATATTGCGTTGTTGCAGAGACCGGGTGTAATTGGTATCTTTTGATATTAATATATGCTCCTTTCCAAAAAAATGCAAATTCAGGAAAAAATCATAGAATTAACCTAATGAAGAAAAGAAAGCACAAAATAACATGCGTTTAGAAAGATTACACAATCTAACATATTTGTTTGGTGCCCTGCTAGACGGCTCCATGGTAAGTAGGACGAGGCCATTTGAAACAGCCCTATGGTGCCTACGACGGTTCAGTCAACGGCGTCATATATCGGTTCGATGTGGCGGTCGTTGCCAGGCTCGGCCCCACCTTGGTAGGATGGCGCCATGCTATTAAGCATAGCTCCTTGATAGCTGCGGTGGTAATTTCCTAGGACGTTGTGTAAAACTTTGGTTGAACAGTGAAATGGTTACCACCATGGACTAGTATGGCGTCGCCGGTTAGCATGGCGCGGCCTACCATAGCCATTCTATTAAGGTGGGTTCGAGCTATCGCCAGACTAATATATGGCACTGTTGACTGGACCATCGTGGGCTTCATGGTGCCGTTTCGGACACCGTTGTTCTACTGATTATGAGCAGTCTTGGAGGGCATTAAGTAAATAAGTGAGATTATAAAATCTTTTTAAAAACAGGTTATTTTTTCTTTTATTCTCGTTAGGTTAACTGTATGATTTTTGTCGAAGCTTTGGTTGACCCGCTTTCCTTTTGCCGACGTAGTGTATGTAGCAAATTTGAACAAGGCTTCTTGATTTGACAGGCGTCTTGGATTGTGTGTTTCAGAAGTCAAAATCCGTGTGTTTCTTTATTGGTGTCTGCAATTCAGACTTCATTGAGTATACTTCCATGACACTGCATATCTTTTTCTTTTTTGAGATTGACATTGCATATCTAACTGCACATGCACGGTTCAGAGTTAAGAGATTTATAAGCGAAAAAAACTACTTCAAAGTTTTTTGTGGATTCTTCCGTTATTCTGCTCTAATAGCTACAGAAATTGCAATTTAAAGAGATTTTTGTATCACCCTATCAGTACCGTCAATGCATCTGCCGTGGGCTAGGATAGCAATTGGAACTCACAAGTCAAAGCAAGTGTGTCCAGGTTCCCAGCACTTATCCTCTTGACTTGCTATCATATATTGTTCGATTTTTTATTACTATACTACTACTATACTTATGTCAGTAGCATATACTCCACCTGTTTAAGATTATAGATCCTATACGTATACCTAGATCGTTAATTTGATCAATAAAATATAAGTTATATAGCACAAAAATTATACCATTAAAAATACAACATCTAAAGTTTCTAATAATATAATTTTTATATTATTTTATTTAAATTTTATTGATTAAATTGATAACCTAGTTAATTATGCATGACCTATAATTGCAAACGAAGGAAGTATGGGACTTCTGTAGTCAACTTCTGAATCTGTGTCACTTGTCAAGTAGTGTCAACTGTCAACACATGCAACGAGCTCCATGCTACGAGATCTGCTGCCGATCTTGCCATTTTTGGGTCAAACACTGAGGTTTATATGTGTGCATGTGCTCATTCTCTTGATTGCTAACAACTTGCAAACCAACCAATCTGCAACCTTTTTATTCTGACTACTTGCTACACAATTTGCAGAAACTGGCCCATAATACCTACAATATATCTTCCAGCTTGAGCCTACCGGTGGTTGAGCTGCCAACCGCCTACCATATTCAGCTTCCGTTGACAACTGAGGTAAGGAAGCCTTTACCAATTTCTTTGGCTTTAGCCATTTTGTTTCTCTTCTTTTTTGTTTTTTGTACGACTTCAGCCATTTCTTTGACTTTCCCTCTTCTAATACTCCCTCCGTCCTAAAAACACATGTCTTAGATTTGTTGAGACATGTTTTAGTGCAAATACATATGAATCTAAATAAATCCAAGACATCATTTTTAGGACAGATGGAGTGTAATACATGCAAGGCTCTTGCATGGTTTAAAAAACAACAGAGGTAAGTGTTAAGATAAGTCCTACTTAGTTTAAACAGCTATTGAGATCATCTTGACTCACACGACAAGCTGTAGATAGATATGAGTTGTTGTAACAATTTATGGTTGTAATATTTTCTATTGTGCCCACCGTATGGCAGAGGCTATATATATATATACTCGAGTGCCTGATGCTTTGATCATCGAGGCCTAAACCCTGTTTCTCTCTCTCTCTCGTTTATTCTCACTCACATGGTATCAGAGCACATCTGACAAATGTCGACTCCTTCTTCGATCCTAGCCGCCATGCCTCCCATCTCCTCTGTCGTCATTGTGTGGCTCACCAACGAAAACCACGTCATGTGGAAAGCCAAGATCCTCGCCTACCTCCGCACCCATCAACTCCTCGGCATCGTCAATGGCCAGGAGGTTGCCCCATCCAAAACATATCCATCACCACTGGCACCGGGGCAGATCGGGTCACCACTCAGGTGGCCAATGCGGAGTACACCACCTAGTACACCAAGGACCAGGCGATCCTCGGTGACATCCTTGCCACCGTCTCGGAGGACATACTCCCCCACGTCATGGCCACGGCTTCCGCGGCAGAAGCATGTGGGAAACTGGAGCGCATGTTCGCCTCGCACTCCCGCGCTCGTCTGAACCAGATTCGGGCGCAGCTGGCGACGCCCAAGCAGCCCGGCATGTCTGGGCAGAACTACTTCAAGATGAAGAAGACCCTCGCCGATACCCTCGCTGCGATCGGTCCCCCCTGCATGCAGACGAGGTGATCACGTACATCGTCTCCAGGATCGACGCGGACTACGAGTCCCTCATCTCCGTACTCAACGTCAAGTCCGACCTCACCCTCGACAACGTCTACTCCTACCGGCTCGGGTACGAGCACCGCCAGGCCATCTACAACGCCGATCCTCAGATCGGCTCCAACTCCTCGGCCAACTTCGCTGGCTCGGGCCGCCAGCAAGGACGCGGGCATGGTGGAGGCTATCAAGGTGGTCATGGTGGTGGTGGCCAAGGCTGCAATGGCGGCGGTGGCTACAAGAACCGAGGCGGAAACAGCGACAACCAGGGCGGCGGCCAAGGCCGCAATGGTAGTGGAAACGACGGTCGCCGCAATGGCAGAGGCAACGGTGGGGGCAACCGTCCCGTCTGCCAGCTCTGTGGCAAGATCGGGCACGTAGCTCTCAACTGCTACAAGCGCTTAGACTCCTCCTTCCACGGTGGCGAGCTGGAACAGCAGCCCTCGACGAATGTCGCTGGCACGATCTCCATCTACCAGGTGGATCCGAACTAGTACTTAGATACCGGTGCAACGAACCACGTGACAAGCGACCTCGACCGCCTCTCCTTCCATGAACGCTACAACGGCAATGACACCGTCCAGATCGGCAACGGCGCAGGTTTGCACATCGCTCACATTGGTCAAATTTCTATTAATACTTCCTGCGGTGACCCAACATACCACTGCATGTGTAGTACACTATAGTCGTTGTGACACTCACATAACATCGTTCTGTAAATATCAGATCCCTCAGAGTGGTACAACAGAAACATTGCGGGTCCATATTACAAACATTCACACATTATTATTACAATACCAGAAGTTCAAGACTTCAAAAGGTTCAACTTACAAACCAAAATATAAAGTGTTTTAGCGGAATTTAAAAATAGCAACTCCGACTAGGAGTTGAGCTTAGCAGCTTATTCTATAGAGTTCATGCTGCTCGGCTCTCTTGGTTACTACTAACTAGGATACTTAGTTGGATTCGTTATCGTCAACACCATAGCGGATTTCGTAATCCACTCCTTCAACACCTCCTGACAGGTCAGGATCCTCGTAAAACACATCTTCTTGACATTCAGCTGCATATATTGGCACGTCTTCGGGATCCTCAGAGTCTAAGCAAGGGATCAAAGGAAGGAATGAGTAACAGCGTTATGCAACAAGTTCATTATATGCAAGGTGGGAAGTTTGATGCTCTAACTACCACCTCGGACTATAAGTCCTTGGCACTATGCATTTTTTGTAAATCTTTCTTCAAAGATTGATTTTATTATAAAAATCTATGACAATCAGTCTTCACAGGTTGACCAGAACTTTCATGGAGTTCCTTTGCTGCCGCGTTCGTAGCTCCTTCTCGGAACAGGGAGTTACAAGTTACAATTCTTACACTCTGCAGAGGTGCGTTACTTTACCCATGAGAGATCAACTTCTTGTTGCACAACCGGGCGTACTTTTCCGTCCACAATTCCATGATGTGGGGCCCAGTAGTTGGTCCAAGCCAATCACTACCCCCTTTGCGACCTCGCATGCCTCCTTGGTGTACACCATGCCCACATAATGGATTACGGCAATGGTTTGTACAAACCGTTAGATGCCAGAACTATCGTGGGACGATGAGGGTTCCCACCGATATGCTGCATATCCTCTACGAATTACCAATTAATATGCATGCTACGAGGATAACAGCCACGACCTGCACATCTGGCTTCATGCGAGAGGAAGAAGATACAGCTGACTTCTTTGTCCCATTCCAAATCTCATGGCTAACGCGTAATATACGACGCTAGAATCACTGATGTTAGGGGTTATTAAGTCCCTAATTGATCATCATTGTTGCAAATAGAACCCTAAGTTCTATTGCTCCATTATATCATCACTTAGGATGATATCTATGATTTCTTTATTTGTGAAATTAATATATTTTGTTTATTTTAGAGTATATATGATAACACACAATTTGCAAAAGACTCTTCAAAGGATATGAGCAAGTGACGAACTTGCCTTGTGATGGCAAGGTAGTGAAGTCTGATGCTTGCACTGGACCTTGAGTTTCTATGTCTACAAAAACATCATTATTGCCCGGTAAGGACAATATTTAAAGAAGCAAAATGATTATGCAAAGTAATGTAATGCATCATTTAATTTGATATGCATTTTCCCCATTATTATAAAAATTCTTTTTAAATAATAAAGGAGGTATAAATATTAATTTTTAATATTTATAATAGAATATAGTATTCTATTATTTTATTTTCCTTTTATTTGGTTTTTATTGATTTAATAATTCTTTTAGGAATTATCACTTAAATATCAAAAAAATTTATTAAATCTTTATTTAGTATTTTTCAAAAATACTAAAATATTATTATATGATGGAAGTGATTTTTATTTATTTTTATCATCTTTCAGTAATTTTTTAAAATTCCATAAGGAATATATAAATTACAAAATTCTAAATAAAATTTAAATGTCTAAAATTTTATTTCTTAATTTATTTGGATAGTTTGGATTTTTGTGAATACAAAAATATTTTATTTATAATTTTTGGACTTTTATTTTATTTTCTAGAATTTAATTAAGTTCAGGGGAATTTTGGTCTTTTTTATTTATTAAAAATAGGCCTTAAAGGTTTTTGGGCTGGCTTATTCTTATTAGGCCCTTGTGGCCCATTAGGCAGAGTCAAAACAGCCACCCCGAAGGGTTCTGGCCCACTCAGCCCACTCACTCGATGTCTCTCACCCTCGAGCTCACTCCTCTCCTCCTCTATCCCCGACCCCGTGGTCAGTGATGTCGCCGCCGACGATTCCCGCCATCGTGGACCGTTCTGGTTGTCGCCGCGATGCAGGAGGAGGTTTTCGACTATGCCCCTCCTTTCTGTCCATCTGGATTTGAGCATGGAGCTCTCCTGTGATATATCGATGCCGTCCCGAACCCTAGGGTTTGGGGTTGGCATGGATCCTGGCGCCGCCGCTGCTGTTGCGTGTCGTGGTGATTCACCTCGCCTCTAGGCGTGGATATGGTTGTCGTTGTGGCGTTGTATGGGTCGCAGCGCCCCCTGGGGGTGCTCCCCGTGCCACCATGGTCGTCGACCACCTCTGCTTCCTCTTCTAGTCTCCAGCGAGGACCTTTGGTGAGTTCTTTTCCTCTCCCCCTTGTGCTCTCTGTGCTTGCTCATCCTATGCTAGATGTTGGTAGTGACCTCTCTGGTTACTGTCTTGTCCTGATTAAGATGATCTATTCCATTTAGGGTTCATGTCTGATACTTGTAAGATGCTCCTATGATCTGGTTGTGATGTTTAATGGGGATTTGGGATGCTCTGCATCTCATTGTTAGTGATCACCACCATTTGATTGTGTGATGCTATTGTTGATGTGTGATTAAGGTTGGATTAAATTCTAGGGTTGCATATTATTGCCTATGGCTGGTACTCTGGTGAATTGATGTGTTTATCTATTTTCAGTATCTTGATACTGGCAATGATCTAGTCAGTGAGAATTTACTGACTTAGTTATTGTTGGCTTTCCAGATGATGCTTGTTCTGAATTTTATTCAGTAGAATCTAATGATTCTTTGATCATGAATAAATAATTACGATATGATCCCTGTTTCTAATTCCAGGGAGATGATTTGGTAGATGATTTGTGAAGGTTGGCTTATTTGATTGTCTTTGTGATAAGGTCAGTGCTTATGAAACCTTCTTAAGATGGTACATAACTAGATCTTGTTATTGACTAGGCTTAAAGTCATTTCTGGGACTTGATGGATTGTTGATAGATAAGTTGGGAAACTTATTGTTTGACCTAGCCAGTGATGTTGGTCTGAGGCTCTAGGAACTAAGCTTCTATGTTACTGTCATTTTCCAAATTGGTTAAGACATCAACTGCTTACTAGATATTGATCCTAGTTGGTTAATATATATGGTTTTGTTTGTGGCTTATAAAATCTGAGGTGCTACTCCTTCTTGGAGATGTGCCCAGATTTTGTAAGAGATGATAAAATATAAAGGTTGCCTTTGGTATCACCAATTCTGTGAGGCTGGTATGAGAATTTGGTGTTTTGAAAAGAGTTTGATCTTGATATTTATGTTTAAAACCTCTAGGATAGCTTCACCCCACTTGGGTGATTATTGAGAGGTTAGATATAAAACAACACATGATTCTTTGATATGATAAGAGATCATGTGAGGGTTTTATATAACTCACCACAACTGTTGTTGCTGTTGTGGTTGCAACTTGTTGATCTGATAGCCTGATCTTGCTGGCTTGATCTGGTCCTTCTCTTGTTGCTGTCCCTACTGCTTACAACTTCTGGAACTTGTCCTTGATCTTGCTATCAACCTTTTGGTTCCTGGTAGCTTGGTCTTGACCTTGCTGTCCACCTGATCCACCCCCTCCTTATGTCACCATCTTGGTGAGTTCTGAGATGATCTAGTTTGTGGTTTAGTTTGACAGGTTTGGCTTTGGCTAGGCTGCTGATGTTTGATGTGTATGAACAAGAAGATGAGGTTGTGGTGCTTGCCCACGGATGTGCTGGTGGTTTTGTGTGATTGAGCTATTGCTGTGGGGATGACAGCACACACCATGCAATCTGGTGTGTGTCCTGCCTATGTGCTTGTTGTGCACTTGTGGATATGCTCTGAATTTGAGATTGACTATTATCTGATTAATTTTACCTCGCTGGTGAAACTTGCCCCTCCTTGTTGTCATTTGACTTCTGGCTTAAAATTATGAAAGATACATTCTTTCATATTGGTGAATTTGCCCCTCTTTATAAAATTACTCAATGATGAATCTTGATCAGTGCACCTCACTGACAAGTCTATGAGTAAAACATTACTAACCCTAAACTTCTTTATTTTTTATTTATGTTTGTTTTTGCAGGTACCGGACTTGGGAATTCAAGATTTTAGCTTAGGTTTATTTGTAGAATAGTCATATGTAATCTTCTTTATTCTTTTGTAATTTTTGTTCTATTCTTTTGTAAGCTTCATTTTATTATTTTGTAATAAAGATTATACTATTATCAATAAAGAAATATTCTTATTCTTTATTTATTTGCTATGATGAAGATTGTGGATGATTTTAATAAGTTACATTTTTGTAACTTATTTATTGAATGAAAATATGAAATAGATATACATATTCTTAATTGCTTTCTTTAAATAAAGTTTGAGTTAAATTGGTTAACTCTTAATTAAATCAAGATTTAAACATTATTAAAAAATCATTTGAATTATAATTCAAACACTCAAGTTTTAAATTCAAATTTCATTTCCCAAAACACATAATTCCTCAAAGATCATATCAAAGCCTATAGCAATCATCCTTTAAGACTAAATCTAATCTCAAAGTATGAAAGAAACCTTGATCACTTTAGGTTTTTTATTTGGCGAAAAATTTACTCACATTGGTACAGATGAATGCATGCAATATTTTAAATTCCTAAATCTACCCTTCATTAGTTCGTAAATGTTGGGATGTTACACTTCCGCTGATAATTCTCTTGCTCTTCGTAACGTTCTTCACGTTCCACATATATCTAAAAATCTTTTTTGAATCCATCGCTTGAGCAAAGATAATGATGTGTCCGCTGAATTTTTCCCTTCTTCTTTTCTCGTTAAGGATCTAGCAACAAGGAGAAGACTGCTTTGCGAAACGTGTAGAGGAGGGCTCTACCCATTCCCGCCGCCCACCACCCTTCATCATGTCAAGGCCTCCATGCTTACCTCCATCAATAAAAAGTAATGGCATCACCGGCTAGGTCATCCATCGTACCAAGTAGTTCAATCCATCATTAGTTTGAATAAGCTCCCGTTTTGTGGGACTCACGATGCGTCAATTTGTGATGCATGTCAACAGGCCAAGAGCCATCAGCTCCCTTATAGCCTATCTACTTTTGTTGCCAAATTTCCATTAGAACTTGTGTACTCTGATGTTTGGGGGCCAGCAACGGTATCGGTTGGTGGTTATAAATATTATGTTTCCTTTATTGATGCTTTTAGAAAATTCACATGGGTTTATCTCTTGCATGCAAAATCTAAAGTTGAGCAAGTTTTTATCCGCTTTCAAACTCATGTTGAACGCCTACTCAACCACAAAATTCTCTGTGTCCAATCTGATTGGGACGGGGAATACCAACACTTACATAAATATCTTCAAACCCATGGGATCTCACACCATGTGTCTTGTCCATATACCCACCAACAAAATGGTGCATCCGAACATAAACATCGCCATATTGTTGAAATCGAGCTCGCTCTCCTTGCCCACTCCTCCATGCCGGTTAGGTTTTGGGATGAGGCGTTTCTCACTACCACTTTCCTTATAAAACGCCTTCCTACTCGTGTCATTGACAATGCCATTCCCATGGAATGCCTGTTTAATGCTATACAATGCTAAAATCGTTCGGCTACGCATGTTGGCCTCACCTTCGCCCCATGAATAATAAGAAACTGATGTTTCGCTCTAAAGAATGTGTTTTTGTTGGGTATAGTTCGCATCATAAAGGATACAAGTGTCTAGACACCTCCACGAGGCGTATTTATATTTCTCGCGACGTTGTTTTTGACGAGTACGTGTTTCCGTTCTCATGTACTCATCATGCATCTCTAGCCCCACCCGAGTCCACCTCGCCGTCCTACATCCAGCTTTTGGCACCCAATTCTCCTCTTGAGCCTGCCCCAGCCAACAGCGGAAGTACTAATAGATCTAATAAACTAATGGCCGATGAGCACAACTTGTCATTTGATCTGTCGATAGATACGCGTACAGGCTTGGAGTACATTCCTACGTCGCACTTCATGGATCATGCGGGAGGCGCTGGGCTCCAGGCTGATCAGGGTGCTTGTCCCGTGCATCTGTCGCCTGGGTCCTCCTCTACGGCCCACTCGCTACATTCTAGGCCGCATGCTCCTACTGGCTCTGGTGCATCTGCCTCGATTGGCCCGTCTTCAGCTGCTGATGCTCCCGCCGGCTCATCAGACTCGACGGATGTTGCTCCCGCTCGCCCACACACCCGATCACGGTCTGGCATCATCAAGAAACTTGAGTGTACCGATGGCACTGTCACGTATGCGTGTCAGGTTGTTCCTTCTGAGCCCTCCAGTTACTCTGATACGATTCAGTCTCCTCTCTAGAAGGCGGCAATGGATGAAGAAATGGCTGCTCTCCATCGGAATGGCACCTGGCGTTTGGTGCCTCCTCGCCCAGGTCTGAATATTATCGACAGTAAATGGGTTTTCAGGCTGAAATACAAGGCAGTTGGTTCAGTTGATCGGCACAAAGAGAGGTTTGTCGCTAAAGGCTTCAAACAACAAGAAGGAATCGATTATGATGATACCTTTAGTCCCATTGTTAAGCACACGACTATCCGTGTTCTTCTTTCTCTGGTTGTGTCTCGTCAGTGGAGCATGCGCCAGCTTGATGTTCAAAATGCGTTCCTGCATGGGATTCTTGCTGAAGATGTTTACATGTACCAGCCTCCTGGGTATGCTGATCCTCGTCATGTCTGCAAACTTCAGAAATCACTGTATGGCTTGAATTAGGCTCCAAGAGCGTGGTTTTCTCGGCTCAGCAGTAGGCTTCTTGCTCTTGGCTTCACTTCTTCTGCCGCTGATGTATCTCTTTTTTTCTTTCGGAAAGGGGGCATATCTATGTATTTCCTCATTTATATTGACGACATCATCGTCATCAACTCATCTGCGGCAGCCATCGATCATCTGCTTGTTCAGCTTCGCCGAGATTTTTCTTTGAAGGATCTTGGCACTCTCAGTTATTTTCTGGGCATTGAGGTACATACTGTTGATAGTGGTATGGCCCTCTGTCAATGAAAGTATATTCTGGACTTGTTAAAGAAAGCGAACATGAGTTCAGCAAAGGCATGTACTACTCCAATGGCTGTTTCATATAAACTCTCCATGGAGTCAGGAACGCTGCTCTCTGCCGTTGATGCCACTCAATACAAAAGTGTGTTCGGTGCCTTGCAGTACGTCACGTTGACAAGGACAGACATTGCATACAATGTTAATAAAGTTTGTCAGTTCTTGCACTCACCCATTGATCTTCATTGGACTGCCGTGAAGAGGATACTACGATATCTTTAGGGTACAGCTGCACACGGGTTGGTACTTCACCGCTCCTCGTCATTTCTCCTCAGTGCGTTCTCTGACGCCGACTGGGACAGGTGTCCGGATGATCAACGCTCTACAGGAGGACATGCAGTGTTCCTCGGTGGTAATCTTGTTGCCTGGAACTCGAGGAAGCAGCCTACCGTTTCTCGATCAAGCACAGAACCCGAGTATAAGTCTGTTGCCAACTCCACTGCTGAACTTATGTGGATACAGGCATTGCTCTATGAGCTTGGACTTGTCATGAGTCGCCCACCTTCTCTGTGGTGTGATAATATAGGTGCAACCTATCTCTCGGTTAATCTTGTGTTTCATGCGCGCACAAAACACATCGAGATCGACTATCACTTTGTGCGCGAACAGGTAGCCAAGAAGGCGCTCGAGATTCGTCATATTTCTACTCATGATCATTTAGCCGATGTTCTGACAAAGCCCCTGATGGTGCAGCAGTTTGAGCGATTCAGGAGCAATCTCAATGTGCTTCCCACATTTCGATCGAGGGGGATGTTAAGATAAGCCCTACTTAGTTTAAACAACTATTGAGATCATCTTGACTCACACGGCAAGTTGTACATAGATATGAGTTGTTGTAACAATTTACGGTTGTAATCTTTTCTGCTGTGCCCGCTGTATGGCAGAGGCTTTATATATACTTGAGTGCATGATGCTTTGATCATCGAGGCCTATACCCTGTTTCTTTCTCTCCCTCTCTCGTTTATTCTCACAGTAAGAGCCACACCACCGGCACAACCCAACCCGTCCAAACGCGTCCACGGGGACGTGCGGGACGTGCGCGGCCTCTTCAGCGACACGACCCACCCGGACCGACGCGCCCGACTCGACCTATCCGTGCACCACATATGGGGAACGATTGCGTCGGGCGGACAACGGACGTGTCCTCTCGTGTTCTCCCACGGGGGCCGAGGGCCTGCATGGCAGCGACCCAACGACCTTCTTCTACTAGCCATCAATGAAGAGAGGTAGGTTGCTCCGAAGGCTAGGCTGCCACATATCAATGTCGTTGCTTCGGCCTCCGCGTTGACATCCAATTTTGTGCTTTTTAACATGCCACCCATGACCTTCTTCCAAACCACACTCTCCTTCCTCCCATCCTTCACTACCAGTAGCAAGCCATGACCAGCGACATTGGATCGAGGGGGGGGGGGGCTTCTAGGATGACCACCGAGGCCTGGCCGTGGCCGTCGAGGTAGACGTGGAGGGCGCGACCAGACACGCACGCCACCATGGTTGCCCTCACCACCGGGGCCTAGCTGTGGCCATCGAGGAAGGCGTGGGGGACACGGCCTCAACACGCCGCCACGATCTCCCTCACCACCGGCATCACCACCACCGTCGTCGCCCGAGCTTGGGACCATCGACATCAGTCACATCGGCTTCGAGTTTGTCGTGACCATCTACTCAGACATGATGCAGGACAGGATGCACCTTCCTTGCAAATTCACGTCGCAGGTCGACGGGGCAGAGCCCCGGTAGGTCATGATGTGGGCGGTCGGTGAAAAAACCAGCACGTGGCCGGTGGAGGTGCTGTTCGACCGCCTTCGCCAGATGTTCCTCGCTAATGGATAGGAGGAGTTCGCCCGATGGCACCAAATAGAAGTCGGCCACTTCATCGTCTTCAAGTACTACGACGAAGCCATGCTCACCGCCAGCATCTTCGACAACACCATATGCTATCGCTTCTACCACTCTGACTCCGACTCCGACAAGTAGGCTTAGCACTAAACTTGGTTGTGTACTCACCGTGTATCGTCTTTGGAATCAAATTTGCAATGTGCGCATCGTACATTTGCAATTACAAATTTCCATTCAAGTCTACAAATATTTTACAAGAAAGCCCAACCTAGAACAACAATCTAACTATACGCTTCCTATGACACTGGCGGCGGCACTGGCAGGTCGACAATATCCCATTCTTCTTCGAGAGAGTGGTAGATCGCAAGCTACATATGCAACTCATTTTTAGCTTGTGCCAGGTATGCACACAGGTAAGCGTTGTCGGGATTGGCCTGCACCGCTGGCCGAACCTCGTCACACATGTCTATGAGCACTAGACGCTGCCGGTGCTTTGGTAGAAAGAAGAGATCCATTACCTCCCACCTAAAAGGCTCACCGATGGTCCTGGTGCGGTCTAAGTGAGTGCACCGTGACCGGTGGTTGCGAACATACTGAATATCTATGGCAGCCAAGGAATCGGAGGCGACAACACGCCCGGTAACTTCGGAGGGTCCGACCACTATGACGGCAAGTCTCTGTCGTGGTCGGGAATGCGGTGCCGTGAGGCGGACGGCTAGGCATGATGGTTTGTGGGGGGATTTCTAGTTGTATCTATCTTAGCTGGTCCACCCTTTTATGGTTGCGCCTAGACGTGACGGCAGACGCCGAGAACATGCAAGAAGCGGCGTGAAGAAAGATGGGAAGCGGCGGAGCGGAAAGAACACACTGGAAATACAATAGCACCGGTGGCCATAGCGAGAGCCTATTTTACAAGTGCGGCTGGCCGAACAGACCGTACCACCACCCAAATCCCCCCGCGGCTCGACCCATTTGGATAGAATCAGACAGTTTAGGTCACCCGTTTGGGTTGTGCGGGTGAAGATGCTCTAAAGAAGGTTGTTTGGGTTGCCGCGAGTTGTGCACGTGCCCACCACTCAACCAGGGTATTTTTTTGCCAAATCTACCCAAAACGGAAAGTTCAACCGAATCTGACCCCTGGGCAACTAATTCGGAATCTGACCCCTCACGTCGGTGCATGTTGGTGATGGCGCCGTGGCAGCGACGTAGGTGGCCTGAAGGGCTGACGTGGCCGCCATGTCGGCGCCATTTGAAATGGCGTTGACCCTAAGGTTATAGCCAATCGACCAGCTCCAACCGGTCCCACTGCAGTTCATCTCCTCCTAGACGCCACATCAGCTCCTCCCACCACATGACCGTGTTGCTGTCGCACCTCCTCCTCCGGGGTCCATCGTTGGGCTCCATCGGCCGCCGCACCTCATCCACCTCTGCCCCAACCTCTTGGACGGCCGCATCTCCTCCTCCTCGGCCGCATCTCCTCTGCCCCGGATTGTGCTCGTCCACCCCCACCTCGGCCGGCCGGTGCTCCTCCGGCCGCACCTCCTCCGGCATCTCCCCGTTCCCGTCCTCAGGTATGTCTCCCCTTCCCTCTCTCCCTCCCCCAAATTTAATTTATAGTATTGATTGGTGTTTGTAATGTAGGTTGATTGGTGTTTGTAATGTAGATTGATTGGTGTTTATAATGTAGATTGATATTATTGTGTTGAAAGAATTGGGTAGTTACATATAATGAGTGATTTTTGCTAGTTACATATACGAGTGTCATAGGGATATTGGTAAAATGACATATATGAGTTACATATAATTAGTGAATTTTTATAGTTACATATATGAGTGAATTGGGTAGATTGACATTGGGTAGTGTTACATCCCAAGAATTTGGAAATTTGGGACTGGATTTTTTTTTGCATTTGCATGCCATTCATGGTCATTGCATTGCATTTGGCATCTTGAAACATCTCAAATTGAAATAAAGATCTAAAACCCTAAATAGTATATACCACCTTGTTCCTAAAAGGAATTAAAATGGTTTTATAAAACCCACTAATACTAAACATCAAGTATTGCTAAATACTATCCTATGTTGATCCACTTGAATTTAGAAAAATTGAAAACAAGTTTGAACTCATTTGGAGTTCAAATGAAAAATATATGAGTGAAAGAAGTAAATTAAAAAAGGAAAAAGAAATAGGAACAGAAAAAAGCTAAACCTACCCCTCCCCCAGCCCCGAGCGCAACACAGCGTGTAGCACAGCCAGCGGCCCATGGCCCGGAGCACCCGCGAGTCCGCCTCTCCTCGTGTCACTTATGTGCGGGGCACCCCACCGTTTTCCACCTCTGGGCAGGAGATCGCGTCGAACACGGGTTCGATCCCGAAGAAATTGCCGCGGGATTTTCCCAGTTCCGATCGGATTTTGCCCCCTTGCGCACGCCACCCTATCTATAAAATCCCCCGCACCGATCTCCCTCCGTTTTCCCTTTTTTCAAACCTAGCTCCGCCCCGTTCTGCTCCAAATTCTACCACCACCGGGAGCACCAGATCGAGCTTGGTTCCCGTGGTCTCTATCGCCCCCTCACCATGTTTTCCCTCTAATCCTCTCCCCTCGCTTCGATGCACCCCTGACCTTGTCCCCCTCACCGCAGGTCGCCGCCGTCCTCTCCAATTACACGCCGGAGTTCCGCTGAGCCCGCCAACCGCGCCTCCTCATCGCCCTAGAAGCTGAACAAGAAGTCGAGCCCTTCATAGACCCCGCCGGCCTCGCCCGGTCCTCGTCCGCTGATCTCCCACACCGGAGCATCGCCGGAGCACCGCCACCATTGCCAACACCGTCTAACTTAGAAGGATTCGTTCTCAGCCGCTGGATCCTCCCCCGACGGCCCAGATTAGATCGTTTTGATGAAGGGGTACCGACGAACCAGGTTGCACCACGTCATTTGCCAGGTCAGCACCGTGTCCCAATCAGCGTAAGAATATTCCTATGGAATGTTCCCTGCAATTTGAAATTGAATTTAAATTGCAGAAAATTGTATGAACTTGCAAAAATCATATAAAAAGATTGATAGATCCAAAAATAGCAAATATATATCAATGGATTCAGAAAATCATGTAGACTATTAATATGAGATTAGATCTAATACTTGTAGTACCTATTTACCGTAATGATTTACTCCCCCTGTCCCGGTTTAAAGGACACAATTTGCAATTCTCTGGGCCCTAGGTGTCCTCTAATGTCACATCCCAAAATTCTCCTAATTTTGGAATGTAAAATAAATAAAATAAGTTTGATTTATTGTTTGACTTTGTTGAAATTTCTCAAAGAAAAGAAACTTTCTGAATAGAAAATCCTCTCAACCTTGATTTCAAAACCTTATATTCTTTTCTTATGACCTAAGTAGCCATAAAGGCAAAAGGGCATGGATTGATTATGGATTGTAGAATGGGTGTGAAAGATTGCAAAATTCAAAATCATGTTGCATGCATAAGGTCATTGCATATAAACCCTAAGCTGGAAATAGTGTTGCCCAAAAGAAAATCAAAAACCCTAAATGGGATTCCCTATCCTAAGTACAATCTTGAGCTATGGTTTTTCCATAGTAACAATTACGCAAGGGAATTAATGAAGGGTGTATATTTATAGATATCACATTTAGAAATCCATAGAAATTTATTTGAGTCCATTTGGAACTAGGATGCAAAAGTTATCTCTAATATAAGAAAAGTGTAATAATGCCATATTGGCTAAACTAAATATTTATTGGTTGGCAATTTTGAAATGGATAAGAAATAATGCAGATAATATTCTAAAATGACCAGGATGATTTTACCAATTTTTAGAAATTTGAATGGAATAATTTGGAGCCCTAAAACTAAAAATACAAAATAAAACAGAAAAGAAAGGGAAAAACTAAACCTAAACTAACATGGACGCCCCAGCCGGCCCACTAGTCACTGCCGCTCACCCCCGCGCCCGCAGCAGCAAAGCCAGCAGCGCCCCCAGCCTAGATAGCCCAAAGCAACAGCTGCAACCCGCATCCCCTCTCCCTGCCGCTGACAGCACGGTCCCACCGGGCCTTCTTCCTACCCCGATTTGGAGACCGACTCATGAACGGGAGGAACTCCAGAGCGATTCCCCGCAAATCTTGCCAGATTTGTTTCAACCATGTGGCCCTCTGCACCCATAGACCCACTTTAAATACCCGTGGCATAATCTGTGTGAGTTTTCGCAAAATTTCTGAACCCTAGCTGCTAGTTTGAGCTCGCGTGGATCTCGCTGCCGCCTCCAATAAACGAAGCTCAGAGGTCGAGCTTGTTGATGATTCTGTCGCCCCCTCTCCGTTATTTTCATCATCCCTAGTTCCCCGAGTTTCACCGCCTCACCCTGCCCTTTTTCCCTCACCTCAGGACTACCGGAGTGCCCTGGAGGAGCCGCAAGAGCACCACTAAAGCCTGGAAGCTCCAGCCGAGTTTTTCCGTCTCCTAAGGAATCTTGCAGCTGCTCTGTGACCACCATCGTCACCGCCATCTCCCTCCGCGTCGCGTAGACTATCTTTCCGCCGTCAGAAACCACTGTCGCCTTCCGACCCGTCGACCATCGCCGCCACATCATCCTACCGGTGAGAGCATGTCGGGCTCACTGTGACCGCTCGATCTCCAGCGAACGACTAAGATCTATTTGAGCCGAGCCAAGCCGAACTCCAGTCGAGCCCCAGCCGAGCCACACCCGGAGCCATCGCGTCGCCTCCATTGGATCTTGATCTGACACCTTCGAACTGATCACCTAACCGAAGAGATACCAGCCAGTAAAAACACGCCATGTCGCTGTTTCTTTTCTATTAATTCAGAAAGTGAGAAAATAGACATAAATATGTAAAAATGTAAAAAATCATAGTAGAATATCTACATGTCCAAAAATTGCAAATAATATATCGTTGGATTCAGAAAATTGTGAACAATTTAACATGCCTTTGTATCCAGCTTTTACGGTACATGTTTACAGTAGTAATTTAAATTATTTAATGGCCTTTTTAGAGTAAATAATTCATAGTAAATTATCTACAGATCATAAAAATATAAATAATATGTCTATGGAATCCTTGTTTCATGTAGAACATTAATATGACAATAGATATAATTTTTGTAGTTGTAAATCTTTTATATGAATTAAACCCTTCTAACTAGTATTTAAATCATAGAAAATTAACCAGAACTCCAAAATTAGTGAAACCAATTGGTACTGTTTTGTATTGATAATATATATCCAAATAAATTGCATGACAAATTATTTGGTACTGTTAAAACATAAATTCTTGTAGAAATATTTAAACTCATTGCAATAGTATTTTAATCATAAGAAAATATTTATAACTCCTTTTTAGGTGATTGTAACATCCCAAAAATATTAAACAAGGTTATCAATTTGCAATCATCCAAATTTAGGGTTAACAAAAATTTTTGTTAATTAAAAATCAATATGAATGCATGTGTGTGTGTGATGAATGTATGAATGCATGAATGGACTTTTTTGATTGCTCTGAATAACAAGGAATGGTTTAAAGATGAAAACAACATCATCTAAATCATTTCCAAGCAGAATCAAATCATTAGAAATGCAAAAACAAACAAAATAAGGAAATGGTCATTTTTGCCAATCTTGCTCACTAGACCACTTTGAGTGTTTCTAGTCTAAGATTTCAAACAGAAACAAATCCATTTCTTTTCACCCCTTGGTAGACCAAGTGAAAGTGAACCCAAGCCCATCTTGCAAACCCACAGAAAAATTGGGCAACCTGATTCAAATGACAATTCAAAATTGAATCTATATCATATAGGATGATCAACATTTCCCAAAACCGAACCAAACCAGTGCACCTTGACAAATCCAACCAACCAGAGACTACCTAGTATGTGACCATTTCACCCACCAAGTTTCACACAAAAATTCAAATTTAAATCTCTTCCATTTCATCAGACACCTTATGAGCACAAATCAAATTAAACAACAAACACTATTATGAGCAGTGTGTGTGCCAACCTTGTCCCCTCTCTAGCTCTCACTACACTCCTAGTAGATCATTAAACTTGCCTAAGCAGCTCTATCTCACTGTGAACTCGAACATGCCATCAAT
This sequence comes from Avena sativa, assembly GCA_916181665.1. Taxonomy (NCBI): domain Eukaryota; kingdom Viridiplantae; phylum Streptophyta; class Magnoliopsida; order Poales; family Poaceae; genus Avena; species Avena sativa. The sequence continues at coordinate 173,905,430 of OV702284.1, read as the reverse complement.
GGACACCATGGCCAAGCACACTTGCCACCCCCAATGCCGACAGCATGCTACAAGCCTAACCAGCCTCGCCAACCGTGTCTAGCAAGCACACCACCGTCCATTGCCACCCCCTGTCCAGCCCTCGAGCTCTGCCAGCCACTGGACCACACTGACTGCTCGCGCCCATTTTCTCTGCGACCATGCCGAGAGCACGCCAGAGCGCCGCGCTCGACACGCTCGCATAGACCGCGCCCCTCCTTCGCCGCTCGCGTACGTGATCACCGCCGCCCTAGGAAACTCCCAGACAACCCTGTTCGCCACCTCGTGACCCATAACCGTTGTGCGCCATTAAAACTGCTGTCGGTGCCGCCCAGAGCGTCGACATGTTCCGACTGAACCGCACCGTCCCACGCCTCGCCATCAATCTATTGAGCTTAGCTAGGAGGCAGCGCACCGTCCCATACCTTCGGCCATGCCAATAGATCATTGTGAAGCCGACCCAGATGAGCTCAGCCCGCACCCTTCGGTTCCCTCATCGCACTATAAATAGAGGCCCTCCCCGTTCGATATCTCCATACCATTCCACTCCCCTCTCTCTTAGAACCACCCCACTTCTTCCCGAAGCAAGGCGAGCACCAGGTGGCCGAAATTTGGCCGGAGCTTGCTGCTGCTAGAGGAGAAGGGCGACGCTGATTGGAGCCACCCTAGGAGGAGCTGCCAGTACCAGGAGAACCACCATGGTTGACTTCGTCGTTCGTCCCCATCGCCGACCATCACCAGAGCCCCGGTGAGCCACCACTGACCCCCACTGGCCGCGCTAGGGTTCGTGCTCGTCGCGTTCTGTTCAGACGTGGACGACGACCCTCAGCCGTTGATCTTATTTCTAATCCTACTGTTATAATCGCCCCGTACCCCTTCGCACCCCCTGTCTCACTGACTAGTGGGGACAACCACTTAAACCGCCCGCGTGCGCTGTGCGTAGTGGGCTGGCCCAGTTAACTTTCCCGCGTGACCCAGTTCGTTTGAAATTAGGTTTATGTATTTAATTTCAAACTTAGTTCTGGCAGTAGATTCAAAAATCATTTCAGATAGATTCACTTAACCAAATTGCATGAAACCAATTTTGTTAGAAAAGTATAGAAATTCTTAATCCAAGCCCATTGGATTCAGTCCATTTGGAAGTATATATCACCTATAGTAAAAATAACAAGGAAGAGACTTTTCTGTATTCAAACATTTTTCAAAAATCAACCATAAATTCTTTTGAGTTGATTCCAACTCTCAAAAATAACATTTGATAAGACCTTTCTGAATATATAAAAATATTTAGGTTTACTTGCAGTAATAATGGACAAGTAATAAAAGAATGCACCATAGGCATTTCTAGTCACTTTATTTAATTAAAATAAAAAGGTTAAACATTATTAAATTATGACACCACTTTAAATCACTTTCTGAAGTACTGAAATATGTGGTGATGACATGTGTCAACATGATCCCATGTTTTAGTTGGAGAATATTAAATCTTAAGTAGTTTTTAATGAGTAGAAATTACTTTTCTAAAATAAAATAAATGAAACTAGTGCCTTAATATTTGTGATGATGTTAAATCATCTAGTGAAAACCCTGGTGTGATAAATAGAATTAGTTAAGTATTGTTTGGTGATTATGTACCTCGTATTTATTTATAGACGCTAGTACCAACCAAGGATACGAAGAGGAAGGAGACTACTACGAGGAATAAGCCGAGGAGAATTTTAACCACTGCACTGCACAAGGCAAGCTACCACTTGCATGTTACCTATGCAAGCTTACACTTTCAATTATGCAAGCTAGAACTTTGCAAGTTAACCCTTGCATGATAATTATGCAAATTAGATGCCTTAGGCATATATGATGATACCCCTTTAATTACACCAAACCCCAGTTTTACTTGCAAGCTTTAGTATTTTATTTCTTTATCAAAGCTCTTTATTAATTTTACTTAGTGAATTGTGAAGTTTTGTAAATATTTTAAAGGTATCATAAAGAGCATAAAACTTGGCCTAAGTTAGGTAGATCTCGATGTCATCCTGAGGCATGAGATTGAACTTATATAAGTCACACTTGTTTACCACCCCTCATTAGTGTTTACCCTCAACTTTAGTGGCTAGTGCTAATCATAAAACTTGATCACTTTAGATGGGAATACTTGGTGGAAATGATTATGAAAACCTTAGAATGATGAGTCATTCTAATGAAATGTTTTGACATGTGTTCTTGAACACCAGATGATGTTGATGATGAAAATGTTGAGGCATGAGCCTTAGCCCTTTATAAAACTGATGGTTGTCTGGATGCAATACCATTCCAATTTTAGCGTACAACCACAATACCCAAATTTGTATAGGCCTTGACTGGAATTTATATACCTTAGTATGGGTTCCCTTGCGGCCGAGGTTTGAGCTGAGGCTACCTCGTGAAGATTGACCACCTGTGCAGTTCCCAAGATGATAGATGGTCATGGTTGGGAGGCCAAACTCATAGGAGAGGTGCCTATAGTAGGGCGTGTAATTGAAAGGTTAGGATTGATTATTCGCATACTGAGTATGGTGAATTCAGGATTGTTCCTGACAAATGTATCGAATGTTGTGGTGAAAGTGTACCACCTCTGCAGAGTGTCAAACTATTCGAATAGCCGCGTCCGCGGATATGGACAGTTGGAGTGGCCATACTTTTCCGTCGTCAGATCTTTTCAAAATGACTTGTGAAATGAATCATGAATTGACTTGACCACAACAGGGTTGTGAATATGAAAATTAAGTCCCCCCTGAGGTGTTATAAAACCTTAAACTAGTTTTCTTTGCTTGTAAACTCAGTTAGAGATAAACCTGGCTTTTTGCAAAACAACCTAGAGCTTAGTATTCCTACTTGAACCACCTTACTTGTTAGTGATAGTTTGCGAGTACTTAAAGAGTACTCATGGCTTTGTCCCTGGCTATTCCCGTGGCCAGACTATAAAGAGGACTATCAGGAGGATGGAACGCAGGAAGGTTACGGCAACTAGGATCATCTCTCATCGTCAGCATTGCATGTGACCATGAAGATGGAGCCTCGCCCATGCTATCGTTATTATATTTCTGCTGCTTTGAATGTACTAAGACTGGATCATGAGATCCTTTATTTGTTGTAAGACCTTATGTATGGTTTGTAATGGATGATGTACTGTGATATCCAATCTGTTATGTCTCGCAAAAATGGTGATCCTAGGATTGCGATGTATGGCATAACATGCATCTGGGATAAAAATCCGGGTGTTGGCAAGTTGGTATCAGAGCCATCCTGACCATAGGAGACCCTAGTTTAGAATGGACGCTTGAATCAAAAACTGAGTTTCAAAACAAAAGAAGTGAGTATTTTTGAAAACCTATTCTCATTCTCACCATTTAGATTCTTTCATGAAAAATCATGTTCCTAAAAAAGTCTTGCAAACTCACATAAAATTTGACACACTTGATCACTCTACTAACTTACTCATCCTACATTCTTATTGATGGACTTGCCAGGGCCATGCAGGAAGCTCTTGCCTGTCTATGTGGGCAGAGTATCAATCAGATCAAGGGTACCCGCTTTGAGTTCTATCCAAGGAGTGATGTTACGGGACAGCCACTGGAGGCACCATATCACCCGGAGCTAAAGCACCAAGTGGACCACCTCAGCTTCATGATGTTTGAACGACAGAAGGAGTTGGACAATGCCCGTTCCTACGCCAACCACAACTACGCCATCGCTGTCAAGAAGGACCAGACCATTGCCATGCTTGTGAAGTATCGCTACTCACGTCGCCGCCAGCTTGACAATAAGGAGCGCATCATTGCCCGACTTCGTCACAGGATAACAGACTTGGAGGAGACCATCCACGAGAGGGACATGCAGCTCGAGGAGAAGGAGAATGCAGGGGAAGATATCCATGGAGACCCCTATTCTTACCTTAGTGACGATGATGACTTTCTGAGGATCAAGCCATGGACTTCACCATCGATGAAGATGACTTCGCCTTCATTGATTATGATGATGAGGATGATGATGAAGCCACCGATTCTGAGGAGTAGTAGCACTTGATCACTAGCGTTAGTGAAGTTCTATCCGGTCCCATTGTATCGTAGTTTCACAGAATGGTTCTTAAAACCATATGTTTCCTTGTTGTAGTGTGTGTTTGTATTGAGTGAATGAATGAATGAAAAGCAAGTTGCTAGAAAAATCTGAGTCAAACTTTGAAAACTTTTCAAAAACAAAACCCCAAACCTTAGAAAATTCCCTCTTGTCTCATGATCTATCTCAATCTTCAGGTGCCTCGCGGAGGAAGCAGTTCATCCCCGGACCCCATGTTGCAGATCTTGCAAATGTTGGTTTCAGACCGCGAAGCTGAAAGAGCCGAACGTAAAGCCAACTTAGCCACCCTTCAACACATATCTCAGATGGCCAACAACAACCATCGATCAAAGCTCAAAAACTTTCAGAACACCAATCCACTCGTCTTTAATAAGTCTGAAGAGCCCCTAGATGTAGATGATTGGCTATAGACCATGGAGAACAACTTATAAGTTGCAGGAGTGGAGGCCAATGAGAAAGTACTATTTGCCACCCACTATCTGGCAGGAGATGCAAGATCTTGGTGGAACAACGTTCGCGCCATGACTGGAGGACAAATGATGACTTGGGATAAATTCAAACTCAAGTTTAGCAGAACCCATGTGCCACCGGGTTTGATCAAGAGGATGAGAGATGAATTCAGAGAATTGAAGCAAGGGAGTATGACAGTAGTTGAGTACCACGACAAAGTTCTGTCATTAGCTAGGTATGCACCAGATGAGATTGACCCTGAAGCCAAGAAGAAGGAGAGATTCTTGAATGGTCTGCATGATGAGATGCAAACAGTGTTAGTCAACATTCCATTTGCTGACATTGAATCCTTAGTGGATTCTGCCATTCAGATGGAAGGCAAAATCAACCAAGCCAATGAGAACCGCAAGCGTAGAATGATGAATCAACCAGGAACCCACCATACCCCAAAGTATCGCCCCAACCCGTCTACAGGATTTTCCCCTAGAAACAATATACCCCTGATGAACCATCCGACCTATCCCAACCGTGGAGGAGGAAACCCAAGGCCCGGAGGAAACCACAACAACAACCCCGAAAACTCCAACAATTTCAACTGTGCACCGCCAAAGTTCAACAACAACAATGTCGCCAACAACACCAATACTTCCCCAAGGACTGGAAGCAATGATGTTCCTGTTGTAGGAAAGGACAAGTCTCAGGTGACTTGTTATGAATGTAGAACCAAGGGTCACTATTCCAATGAGTGCCCCTAGAAGATTGCAGCAGCCCCCAAGGTGAATGCCCCAGCTCAGCAGCAGCATCGTGTTCAGCCTGGAAGAAGATTTGCCCCAGGGAATTCGCTCAACCGTAACGGCCGTCTGTTTCTCATGAATGCTGAAGAAGCCCAAGAAGTGCTAGATGTCGTGCTAGGTATGTTTTCTGTTAACTCAGTACTTGCAAGAGTATTGTTTGATTCTGGAGCATCGCACTCGTTTATTACAGAAGAATTTGCGTGCACTAGTAAGATTCAACCAACAAAATTGAAGCATGTTATGATAGTTCAAATACCTGGTTCAACCACCAAAGCTAGACAAATATGCAAGGCTGTACCTACCCGAATCCATGGCATAGATTTTTATGCTAATCTAATAGTACTTGGAACCAAAGGTTTGGAACTAGTACTAGGAATGGATTGGATGTCGAAACATAAAGGATTAATCAACTATGCCAAGAAAGCCATAACCATGACTAGTACAGCCGGAATATCAGTAGAGCATGTATCTGAAACCTTGCCACGTCAATTCAAGTGCAACAAGAGTCTAGCCCAACCAACCATTGACCAAGTCAGAGTAGTCCGTGAATACCCTGACGTATTCCTAGATGTTTTGCCCGGTATGCCCCCAGATCGGGATATCGAGTTTATCATTGAACTAATCCCTGAAACTGGACCCATAGCCCAACGAACGTAAAGTATGAACCCATCCGATAGTGGAGATGAAGAAGCAACTGGATGCCATGCTGGAGATAGGCCTAATTCAACCAACTGCGTCACCATGGAGATCACATGTCTTGTTTGTGGACTAGAAAGATGGAGGTAACCATTTGTGTACGGATTATCGGAAGCTGAATGATGTTACCATCAAGAACAAGTACCCACTAACGAAGATAGAAGACATGTTTGACCAGTTGACTAGTGCCAAAGTGTTTTCTAAGATTGATCTTAGAACTGGCTATCATCAACTCAAGATTCGCGCAGAGGATATTCCAAAGACCGCCTTTACCACCAGATATGGATTGTATGAGTACACTGTCATGTCTTTTGGATTAACCAATGTCCCCGCTTATTTCATGAACCTCATGAATAAGATTTTTATGGACTTCCTGGATAAGTTTGTCATTGTTTTCATCGATGACATTCTGATCTATTCCAAATCAGAAGAAGAATATGAGCTACACCCGAGGACCATCCTTGGAACCCTTTGGGAGCATCAGTTGTATGCCAAGTTTAGCAAATGTGAATTCTGGTTACACGAAGTAGGATTCCTTGGACATACTGTGTCAGCCGGAGGAATTTTCGTTGACCCTGCAAAGGTTAAGGATGTTGAAGAATGGCAAGCCCCGACCACTCAAACCCAAGTTCGTGCATTTCTGGATTAGCGGGATATTATCGCAAGTTCATAGAAGGATTCTCGAGTATCGCAAGACCCATGACCCAATTGTTGAAGAAAGATAAGAAGTTTGAATGGACAGACAAATGTGAAGCCAACTTTCAAGAACTCAAGAAGAGATTGATTTCAACCCCAATCTTGATCATGCCGGATATCAAAAAGCCTTTTGATGTGTATTGTGACGCATCCAAGATCGGTCTCGGATGTGTGTTGATGCAAGAAGGCAAAGTCATATCTTATCTATCCCTACAACTGAAGCAACATGAGCAGAATTATCGTACCCATGACCTGGAACTAGCAGCCATAGTTCTAGCCTTGAAGACACGGCGGCATTATCTTATGGGTAACCGTTGTGAGATTTATTCAGATCACAAGAGCCTGAAGTATATTTTCACTCAGAAGGAGATGAATATGAGGCAAAGGAGATGGATAGAGCTAATCAAGGACTATGATTTGGACATCCACTATCACCCCGGTAAAGCCAATGCAGTAGCAGATGCCCTTAGCATATTGCCGTGTTGCTTGAACTCCATGATTCCGAAGGAGCAACCAAGTTTGCACAAGGATTTGGAAGATTTCAGAATGGAATTAGTAAGTGAAGGATTTTTGGCTAGCATAGAACTTCAACCTACTTTGATCAGTGATATGCCCAATTTGCATCACCTTTCTATATCATAATTTACCTCTATTCATTGATATATGTCTTATTATGAGGTATTACTTATGGCTTTTCATATGTTTATGCATGTTGGATGATTCTTCGAGGATGAACTGCCAGATTCTGGATTCTGATGGAAAAGAAGGCGTTTCGGTGTAATTTTAGCGAAGATCAGAAAAATATGGAAACATATTATTTTCCCAGATGATGAAGGAAGACAGAAGGAGGAGCGAAGAGGGGCCGTAGGGGCCCCACACACCCCTAGGCGCGGGTCCCCCTGGGCCGCGCCTAGGGATGGTGTGGCCCACCCGCCCAGCTCCCGAGTCCTCCCCTTCGCCTATATCTTCCCTATGGAACCCTAAGCCTAAGGGGGCGACCACAGATAGATTTCCGCCGCCTCTGGGGGCGGAAAACACAGAGAGAGAAAAATCACTTTGGTAGACAGATTTCTGCCGGGAGAATTCCTTCCAGAAGAGGGGAGACCGTCGCCATCAACACCATCATCAAGATAGGCTTCATCGGGATCATCATCATCCACACCATCATCTCTACCAGCACCATCATCACCACTCCATCCCGCTGTAACAATTGTGTTGGATATTGCTTTAGTTCTTAGGGGAAACTTTCCCGGTGTTGATTACTATTGTAGTTGATGCTTGTGAGTGGAACTATTGGATTATTGTTTATGTTCAGATTGTTATCCATTACCATATCATATTTGATCTTGATCCATGTGATGTCTCGTGAGTAGTTCGTTTAGTTCTTGAGGACATGTGAGAAGTCATGTTGTTAGTAGTGAATCTGTGATGAGTTATTATTCAATGGTTTAGTATTTAAGTTTTGGTGCTATTCTTCTAGTGGTGTCATGTGAACGTCGACTACATGATACTTCACCATTTATGGGCCTAGGGGAATGCATTGTGTATTTATCTACTAATTGTGGGGTTGCTGGAGTGACAGAAACCTGAACCCCCGTTAGGACACCTTTGCACAAGGGAGCGTAGGATCTCAGAGTTTAAGGCTGTGGTTAGATTTATATCTTAATTAATTTCCTGTAGTTACGGATGTTTGCAGGGGTTTTAATCACAAGTATGTATTATTCCAAGTAAGGTCAGTATGTTAGCACAGGTTCACCCACACAACACTTACAAACACTAGAGAAGAGTACTCAGCTATTTGAAGTGAAAGCACTTGACAGAATTCCCATGAGTCCTCGAGAACGTTTGGTACTTATAAGTATTTCCACCGGCTTGTACTTTGCTAAGAAAGGATTGGGCCACTTGCTCCTTGTTTTGTTGTCTTATCAGAAAACCACTAAAAATCCATTTGCTAAGTATTCACCGGGATTTCCTGCTCCATACCACTGTTCAACACTTTCTGCTACTCGTTGGATCGACACTTCTATTTATCGAAAGTACTACGATACACCCACTATACTTGTGGGTCATCAATCAGTTAAATCAAGGAGGCGCAGAAAGGAAATGCAAGTATCGACGTAATCAAACGTCGCATCGGTATAGGAAACGTACCCGGATTCACCAAAGATGAAGAAGGAGTTTTGTGGTACAAAGGACGTATCTGTGTGCCAAAAAATTGATACGTCGGAAACATATCTATAATTTTTGATGTTCCATGCTTGTTTAGTATCTACTTTGCTTTGCTTTGTCTATACTTTGAGGTATTTTTATATCTTTTCTGGAACTAACCTATTAACAAGTTGCCACAGTGTCAGTTGCCTGTTTTCTTCTGTTTTTGGTTCCAGAAAGACAGAAAATCAATATTCTCAGAATTGGACGGGAAAAAAGCCAAAGTTATTATTTTTCCCGGAGCAACACGGAACCACGTAGCAGAGCCGGAGGAGGGCCATAGGGTGGCCAAAACCCCCTACGCGCAGGCAAGCCCTGGAGGCGCCTGGAGAGGGTGTGGCCCCCCTGGACCCCCACCGACCTTGATTCCTGCGCCTATAAGAAGCCTCCTATGGGAAAACCCTAAAGAATCCAGAAGAAATCCATGAAAACCTCCGTAGCGCCATCGCCACCGGAGGGGAGATTCGGGGGACAGAAAGTCTCTGTTCCGGCACCCTGCCAGGACAGGGAAGTGCCCCCGGAGCCATCTCCATCGAACTACACCACCATCTCCATCACCATTGCTGATTCCCATGATGAGGAGGGAGTAGTTCTTCCGCAGGGCTAAGGGCTCTACCAGTAGCTATGTGTTCATCTCTCTCTCTCTCTCTCTCTCTCTCTCTCTCTATGCATGAGCTTTGTAATCAAGTAGATCTACCTTGCTACTCAAGTGCTTTATTAGATCTCTGCTCTCCCCATGTGTGTGTGAAAGTGACAGCATGCACGCCATGGTGGCACTTAGGTTTGAGTCTACATAAATACTCTTTGTGCTTTAATAGATCTATGCTTTTCCCCACGTCTGTGAAAGTGATAGCGTGCATACCGTGTGTGGCACTTTGGCTAGATTGAATATTTGTTATGAGTTATATTTGGAGTTGGATGTCTCTATGAAATTGTGGTGTTTGTTGGAACCATCTAGCGCTCAAGGTGACAGTGTGGGGTTATATAGATTGGGGAAGGCCCTACAGTGGATTAGAGTGTTCAACCGGAGACTAGTTAAGAGTAGTATCATGAAGAGAGGATATTTATATGAGAGAGTGTTCACTAGTGAAAGTATGTCCCCTAGGCCATGTTTCTAAACATTGAAACACCGTTTGCATCTAGATCTGTTACATGTTTACTTGCTTCCTTCAGTTTGCTTTTAGTCTGTTCCTCCATGTCAAGCTCTTTCTGCCACCGTTACCCATGTCAACAACAAGTCAGAAGCTATTTTCTGACACCGTTACCACTTGTATTTCACTATCTCTTCGCTGAACTAGTGCACCTATACACCTGACAAATGTATTAGGTGTGTTGGGGACACAAGAGACTTCTTGTATCTTGATTGCAGGGTTGCTTGAGAGGGAATACCTTTGACCACTTCCTCCCTGAGTTCGATAAACCTTGGGTGATCCACTTAAGGGAAACTTGCTGCTGTTCTACAAACCTCTGCACTTGGAGGCCCAACAACTGTCTACAAGAATAGAAGTGCATAGACATCAAGCTCTTTTCTGACGCCATTGTCGGGGAGGTAAGCTAAAAGGTACTCACATCCTCCGGTGTGAGTGCTCGAAGTTATTTCCTTTAGATTCTGCAATTTTGTCTTTTTGTTTCTTGTTTTCACTAGTTAGGCTTAATGGAAAACAACAAAAAAATTAGAGAGCTTTATAGTGTTTATCTTGAGTTAGGACATGCAGTTTTTGAAGAGAAAATTAAAAAAAACCTATGGATCTTTATTTGCATGCTAATAGCAGTATTATTAGTATGAATCCTTTGGATACCATTGTTGCTAATGCTATGGAAAAGTCTAAGCTTGGGGAAGCTAGTTTGGATGAAAATGATCTTTTTAGTCCCCCAAGCATGGATGGGAAAATTTACTTCGATGATATTTTACCTCCAGTATATGATGATTACAATGATGAGTATGATATTTTCAGTCCACCTACTATTGAGGAGAATATTTATTGGGATTACAATATGAATCCTATATTTGATGACTATGGTGATGAGAATAGTAATGATAGCTATTTTGTTGAATTTGCTCCCACTACAATGAATAAGAATGACTATGCTTATGTGGAGAGTAATAATTATTTTATGCATGTGGCTCATGATAAGAATGTTTTATGTGATAGTTATATTGTTAATTTTACTCATGTTGCTACTGAAAGTTATTATGAGAGAGGGAAACATGGTCTTATGCATCTCAAAAATATTAAGTTTCCCCTCTTTATGTTGAAAATCTTGAAGTTGCACCTGTTTTGCTTACCTATGCTTGTTTCTTTGTGCTTCCATGACTTGTTTCTTTACAAAATTCCTATGCATAGGAAGTGGGTTAGACTCAAATGTGTTTTGAATTTTCTTCTTGATGCTCTCTTTTAAGTCAATTCATATTTCTTATGTGAGCATCTTCACAAACTTTCAAGCCTAACTTAAAGGCGTTAAAGAAAAGTACTTGTTGGGAGATAACCCAAGAGTTTTCTTGAGTCTTGGAAGTTATTACTTCAGTAATGACCTTTCCTTATCCTTTTTGTTTGTTTTTTGTGTCAAGAATGGCCTCTAATGAGAGGGAAGTAAGATTTGGGGAGTTGCTGTCCCGAAACAGATTTCTGTCCTCCACCATAAAAATACTTGAGGAGTCTCTGTAACTCATATTGAGCTCAAAATTTACGAATAAATCGCCCAGTATTTTAGCTAACTTTCGTTAGTTCAACACTTTTTTATTTGAGCAACAGAAGGTCTTCTAAAAAATCGGTTTCTTCCTGCTGGTCTGTTTTGACAGATTTCTGCCATTATTTGCATTTGCTTCTTATTGATTCCTTTTTGAGTTCTCTTTTGGGTAATTGAGCTTGTTGAAGGAGTTACTACAGTAGCTTGTGTTTTTAGTGAAAAGCCTTGCTGTTCCAAAGCTTTTCTAGATGTCTATTATCATTTGAATACACTAATGTTGCTAATGAAGATTGTGTGAAGTTTTGTATAAAGGAAAAATTTCAGGTGTAGAGAAAGAATGATGTAATGAGATGAAGAATGGACAAAAATCAAGCTAGGGGATGCCACCCCCATGTCACCCCAATAAATATTCAAGAGGTACAAGCGCCAAAGCTTGGGGATGCCCAAGGAATCCCCTTCTTCATCAATAAAAATCTCAAGTCTTTCTAGACACTTCGTTTTTATTGTTTCATGCATTGTTGTGTTGTTCTTGGAGCATCTTAGTTTTTGTTTTTTGGTTTTTGTTTGCCTGGTTTGCTTGAGTAAGTTGGTTGGTCACAAGACACCTTTTTGGAGAGAGACGCACTCTGTTTTCATTGCCTAGAACACTCTAGTTTTCACTCTTATTGTTCTGTGAGTGTTCTCTTTTACTAGCACTGTGTTTAGCCTTAGTTTTCTTGAGCTTTCAGCCAAGAACTTCTTAGTTCTTCTTTGTGGATTTGTGAAACAATCTCACTGATCTTTATTGATTATTATCTTTGTGAGTTGTTTCAAATAGGTTGTTTGGTGTTGGAAAAGAGTAGTAAGTTCTTGCTTGTAAGTGCAAGAGGAGCTTGCATTGACTGCGACTTAGACTTTAGCATGACATGCTAGGCGTTGTTTTGACCTTATGCTTAGTGATTATTGATGTAGCATGTCTTGTTCCAAACAATTGGGATTGCTTAGTGTGCCTTGAAGAAATTATGCGTTGTTTTAGCATGCAAAAAGCATAGTATTGTGGTATTCACCTTTGATGCTTTGTTTGGGTTGACTTGGCACATGCTCACATCATGTTATGACTATGACAAGTCACCATTAGCCTCTATGATCATTTAGTCCTTGACTTGTAGTACCACTCTATTCTTTGATTAGTATCCTTTGTTGCTCTGCATGATTATGGCCATTATGCTCTCTTAGTTGGTTGCTCTTAGTCCTTTGCTAGCCTCCACTTGTGTGAGTAAGCTCTACTCATGCTTCCAACTCCCAAGAAACCAAGTTGTTCCAAAGTGTCCACTATAAACTTCCATGCATGGTGTGTTACACCATTCCAAGTACATTCTTGTTTTAAGCTATCTTCCGATTAAAAACTATTTTGTTATGTGAAAACTTAGTGATTAAAGCCCTCACGAACTTGATGGCACATTTTATATTATTTTCCCCTAATAAACTTGAACCATTGTGTCATATTTGTTGTATATGCTTGCACTTATACGTTGGAATTAGTAGAACTGTGCTGTCACGGGGAACATTTTCAACATTGCACTTTTACTTTGTACTCAGTTGATATCATGCTCTTTTGTCTATGGATGTCACCAGTGTGAAATAAAGAGGGAACTTTTAAGCCCATGGAGTTTGTATCGTGTGTTAGAGAAATGCCTGGGCCGCTAGCCTAAGCCATGCCTAATTATGGTGGAAACTTGCAGCATCACCATAGTGACATCTATGAACCAGTCTTCTTATTAAAAAAGAGACACATTGAGAAAATAGGAAAGAGAGAAAAAAGCACCATATTCCCATGGTAAATAAGAAGATTGTTGAGATGCTCATTGTCTGCTTGCCTTGTCATTTTGGTTATAGGATAGCTCCTGTACCATGTGCAAGGGGTACCCCGTTGGTGGTTCTCAATGATATGCAAATACTTACAATGACAAGAACTTACAGGTGACTAAAGTTGAGTAGCATGAGGTGTGGCCCTCGTATTCAAGGGACTTGAGATTGCCAACTTATACTTCGTCAAGCATATACTCCATCTTTGTTCACTTTAACCTTAATCACTTCAAGATGCTTATGATAGGGGCAATGAGGGCTGAAAGCTAACAAGTACCATAATTTTTGGAAGCTCTTTTTGAAACATGAAATACCTGCTTCCCGTTGTGAAGGGCTTCTGTTCCACCATTACTTGAGTCTCCACCTTCTACCTTTAGGCACCATTAAGAGAGCATAGTTGTCATTCTGTGTGCACTGTTCCAAAGCTTATTAATTGATGCATATTGTGTTATCACTTGTTCTTGTGCTATTTGTTTCTAGTCACCCTTATGAACTTTGCATGTGTCCTATGCATTTAATTGCTACTCTATGAGGGACAAGCCGATTGCCACTATGCTATGTTTTCTGTATGTGAAACAAACAAACGTTTTTCAATGCATGTTATTCATGATCTTTGTTTGTAGACTTTCATGTTGCATGCATAGTTACTTTGTCTTACTATTAGAACTTCATCTTTCATGCACATGTTTAGAGTTCTTTGATCCCAGCTCTCAATGCTTGCAAATGGTTTGATCTTGGTTTTGATTGTCACCTCAAAAATTATTCTTTTATCACTTCCCTACTCGAGGACGAGCAGGAGTTAAGCTTGGGGATGCTTGATACGTCGGAAACGTATCTATAATTTTTGATGTTCCATGCTTGTTTAGTATCTACTTTTCTTTGCTTTGTCTATACTTTGAGGTGTTTTTATATCTTTTCTGGAACTAACCTATTAACAAGTTGCCACAATGCCAGTTGCCTTTTTTCTTCTGTTTTTGGTTCCAGAAAGGCAGAAAATCATTATTCTCAGAATTGGACGGGACAAAAGCCAAAGTTAATATTTTTCCCGGAGCAACACGGAACCACGAAGCAGAGCCGGAGGGGGGGGGGCACAGGGTGGCCAAACCCTCCTAGGCGCGGGAAAGCCCTGGAGGCGCCTGGAGGGGGTGTGGGCCCCCAGGACCCCCACTGACCTTGATTCCTGCGCCTATAAGAAGTCTCCAATGGGAAAACCCTAAAGAATCCAGAAGAAATCCACGAAAACCTCTGTAGCACCGTCGCCACCGAAGGGGAGATTCAGGGGGACAGAAAGTCTCTATTGCGGCACCCTGTCGGGACAGGGAAGTGCCCCCAGAGCCATCTCCATCGATCTCCACCACCATCTCCATCACCATTGCTTATTCCCATGATGAGGAGGGAGTAGTTCTTCCTCAGGGCTAAGGGATCTACCGGTAGCTATGTGTTCATCTCTCTCTCTATGCATGATCTTGTGGTCATGAGCTTTGTAATCAAGTATATCTACCTTGCTACTCAAGTGCTTCATTAGATATCTACTCTCCCCATGTGTGTGAAAGTGACAGCGTGCACGCCATGGTGGCACTTAGGTTTGAGTCTACATAAATACTCTTTGTGCTTTAATAGATCTATGCTTTTCCCCACGTGTGTGAAAGTGACAGCGTGCATACCGTGTGTGGCACTTTGGCTAGATTGAATATTTGTTATGAGTTATATTTGGAGTTGGATGTCTCTATAAAATTGTGGTGTTTGCTGGAACCATCTAGCACTCAAGGTGACAGTGTGGGGTTATCTAGATTGGGGAAGGCCCTACCGTGGATTAGAGTGTTCAACCGGAGAGTAGTTAAGTGTAGTATCATGAAGAGAGGATATTTATATGAGAGAGTGTTCACTAGTGAAAGTATGACCCCTAGGCCTTGTTTCTAAACATTGAAACACTGTTTGCATCTAGATCTGTTACATGTTTGCTTGCTTCCTTTAGTTTGCCTTTAGTCTGTTCCTCCACGTCAAGCTCTTTTCTGGCACCATTACCCCACGTCAACAACAAGTCAGAAGCTATTTTCTGTCACCGTTACCACTTGTATTTCACTATCTCTTCGCCGAACTAGTGCACCTATACACCTGACAAGTGTATTAGGTGTGTTGGGGACACAAGAGACTTCTTGTATCTTGATTGCAGGGTTGCTTGAGAGGGAATACCTTTGACCACTTCCTCCCTGAGTTCGATAAACCTTGGGTGATCCACTTAAGGGAAACTTGCTGCTGTTCTACAAACCTCTGCACTTGGAGGCCCAACAACTGTCTACAAGAATAGAAGTGCGTAGACATCACAGATTCAGAATTGAAGCGAGCTATTTTTAAAGAAGCCCATGATACTCTTTATTCTATCCACCCCGGAGGAACGAAGATGTATCAGGATTTGAAGGAACAATTTTGGTGGCATAAGATGAAGAGAGAAATCGGAAGATACATAGCCAAGTGTGATATTTGTCAGAGAGTCAAGGTGGGACATTAGAGACCCGCAGGACTGTTGCAACCATTGCAGATTCCGAAATGGAAATGGGATTCTGTTGGAATGGATTTTATCACCAGTTTGCCTACATCTAGTAGGGGAAATGACTCTATTTGGGTCATAGTAGATAGACTATCCAAAGTGGCCCATTTCTTACTTGTCAAGACCACCTACAAAAGTTTGAAGCTAGCAGAGTTGTACATCGCTAGAATCGTCAATTTGCACGGAGTCCCCAAGAACATTGTATCGGATCGAGGAACCGAGTTTACCTCGAGGTTTTGGAAGAAAGTATAGGAAGTATTAGGAACCCGACTGGATTTTAGCACAACTTATCACCCTCGGACCGATGGACAAACGGAGCGAGTAAATCAAATACTCAAAGATATGTTGAGAGCCTGCGTGTTAGAGGATGGATCTAAATGGGAAGACTGTCTTCTGTTCGCAAAATTTTCATATAACAACAGTTACCAAGCCAGTTTGCAAATGAACCCATTTGAATTCATGTATGGAAGGAAGTGTCGTACCCCTTTTAATTGGTCGGAAGTAGGAGAGAGTCAGATTTTCAGACCCGACATCCTACGAGAAGCAGAAGAGAAAGTTCAGAAGATCCGTGAGCACCTCAAGACCGCCCAATCTAGACAGAAGAGTTATGCCGACAAGAGACATCGAGACCTCGCCTTCAATATCGGAGATTTTGTGTATCTCAAAGTGTCACCTTTGAAAGGAATGCAACATTTCCAGCTCAAAGGAAAGTTAGCCCCCAGATATATCGGACCCTTCAAGATTTTGAATCGTCGAGGAGAAGTATTGTATCAACTAGAACTGCCAGAGGAGATGTCAGCCGTGCATAATGTGCTCCAAATATCGTTACTTCGCAAATGCCTAGAAGTCCCAGAGAAGACCGAAGTGTTCAAGAATATTGATCACCGAACCATAAAGACCAACGATGACCTGACGTATCCCGAAGTACCCATCCGTATTTTGGAGGAAGCTTTCAGAACCACCAAGACCCGGAGTATCAAGTTTCTCAAGATCCAGTGGAGTAACCACACTAAATAAGAAGCTACCTAGGAGCAAGAAGATTACATTAGGATGGAGTTTCCAGATCTCTTTAAATCATAGTTTTCTTTTTCTCAAATCTCGGGATGAGATTTTGTTTAAGGAGGGAAGATTTTTAACATCCCAAAAATATTAAACAAGGTTATCAATTTCCAATCACCCAAATTTAGGGTTAACAAAAACTTTTGTTAATTAAAAATCAATATGAATGCATGAATGATGAATGTATGAATGCATGAATGTACTTTTTTGATTGTTGTGAATAGCAAGGATTGGTTTAAAGATGAAAACAACATCATCTAAATCATTTCCAAGTAGAATCAAATCATTAGAAATGCAAAAACAAACAAAATAAGAAAATGGTCATTTTTGCCAATCTTGCTCACTAGACCACTTTGAGTGTTTCTAGTCCAAAGATTTCAAATAGAAACAAATCCATTTCTTTTCACCCCTTGCTAGACCAAGTGAAAGTGAACCCAAGCCCACCTTGCAAACCCACAGAAACATTTGGCAACCTGATTCAAATGACAATTCAGAATTGAATCTATATCATATGGGAAGGTCACCATTTCTCAAAACCCAACCAAACCAGTGCACCTTGACAAATCCAACCAACCAGATACTACCTAGTATGTGACCATTGCACCCACCAAGTTTCACCCAAAAGTTAAAATTTAAATCTCTTGCAGCCATTTCATTAGACACCTTCTGAGCACAAATCAAATTAAACAACAAACACTATTGTGAGCAGTGTGTGTGCCAACCTTGTCCCCTCTCTAGCTCTCACTAAACTCCCAGTAGATCATTAAACTTGCCTAAGCATCTCTAGTTCACTGTGAACTCGAACATGCCATCAATGGACACCATGGACGAGCACACTTGCCACCCCCAACGCCGACAGCATGCTACAAGCCTAAACAACCTCGCCAACCGTGTCTAGCAAGCACACCACCGTCCACCTCCACCCCCTGTCCAGCCCTTGAGCTCTGCCAGCCACTGGTCCACACGGAACGCTCTCGCCCATTTTCTCTGCGACCATGCCGAGAGCACCCCAGAGCGCCGCGCTCGACACGCTCGCACAGACCGCGCCCCGCCTTCGCTGCTCGCGTACATGATCACCACCGCCCCAGGAACCTCCCAGAAAACCCCGTTCGCCACCGCGCGACCCGTAGCCGCTGTGCGCCATTAAAACTGCCATCGGTGCCGCCCAGAGCGTCGACGTGTTCCGACCGAACTGCACCGCCCCACGCCTCTCCATCAAGCCGTTGAGCCTCGCGAGGAGGCACCACACCGTCCCCTACCTTCGGCAATGCCAATAGCTCACTGTGAAGCCGAAACTGACGAGCTCAGCCCGCACCCTTTGGTTCCCTCGTCGCACTATAAATAGAGGACTTCCCCGTTCGATTTCTCCACACCATTTCACTCCCCTCTCTCTTAGAACCACCCCACTTCTTCCCCGGAGCAAGGCAGCACCAGGTGGCCGTAATTTTGTCAGAGCTTGCCCCTGCTGGAGGAGAAGGGCGCCGCTGATTGGAGCCACCCCAGGAGGAGCCGCCAGTACCAGGAAAACCGCCATCGTCGACTTTGTCGTTAGCCCCCATCACCGACCATCGCAGGATCCCCGGTGAGCCGCCACTGACCCCCACTAACCGCGCTAGGGTTCGTGCTCGTCGCGTTCTGTTCAAACGTGGACGACGACCCTCGGCTGTTGATCTTACTTCTAATCCTATGGTTATAATCGCCTCGTACCCCTTTGCACCCCTGTCTCATTGACTGGTGGGGACAACCACTTAAACCGCCCGTGCGCCTGTGCGTAGTGGGCCGGCCCAGTTAACTTTCCCGCGTGACCCAGTTCGTTTGAAATTAGGTTTATCTATTTAATTTCAAACTTAGTTCTGGCAGTAGATTCAAAAATCATTTCACAGAGATTCACTGAACCAACTTGCATGAAACCAATTTTTTTAGAAAGGTATATAAATTCTTAATCCAAGCCCGTTGGATTCAATCCATTTGGAAGTATAGATCACCTATAGTAAAAATAACAAGGCAGAGACTTTTCTGTATTCAAACATTTTTCAAAAATCAACCATAAATGCTTTTGATTTGATTCCAACTCTCAAAAATCACATTTGATAAGACCTTTCTGAATATATAAAAATATTTAGGTTTACTTGCAGTAGTAATGGACAAGTAATAAAAGAATTCCCTATAGGCATTTCTTGTCACTTTATTTATTTAAATAAAAAGGTTAAACATTATTAAATTATGACACCACTTTAAATCACTTTCCCAAGTACTAAAATATGTGGTGATGACATGTGTCAACATGATCCCATGTTTTAGTTCAAGAATATTAAATCTTAAGTAGTTTTTCAATGAGTAGAAATTACTTTTCTAAAATAAAATAAATGAAACTAGTGCCTTAATCTTTGTGATGATTGTGATGATGCTAAATCATCTAGTGAAAACCCTGGTGTGATAAATAGAAATATTTAAGTATTGTTTGGTGATTGTGTACCTCGTATTTATTTATAGACGCTAGTACCGACCAAGGATACGAAGAGGAAGGAGACTACTACGAGGAAGAAGCCGAGGAGAACTTCAAGCACTGCACAAGGCAAGCTACCACTTGCATGTTACCTATGCAAGCTTACACTTGCAATTATGCAAGCTAGAACTTTGCAAGTTAACCCTTGCATGATAACTATGCAAATTAGATGCCTTAGGCATATATGATGATACCCCTTTAATTACACCAAACCCTAGTTTTACTTGCAAGCTTTAGTATTTTATTTCTTTATCAAAGCTCTTTATTACTTTTACTTAGTGAATTGTGAAGTTTTGGAAATATTTTGAAGGTAGCATAAAGAGCATAAAACTTGGCCTAAGTTAGGTAGATCTCGATGTCATCCAGAGGCATGAGATTGAACTTAGATAAGTCACACTTGTTTACCACCCCTCATTAGTGTTTACCCTCAACTTTAGTGGCTAGTGCTAATCATAAAACTGTATCAATTTAGATGGGAATACTTGTTGGAAATGATTATGAAAACCTTAGAATGATGAGTCATTCTAATGAAATGTTTTGACATGTGTTCTTGAACACCAGATGATTTTGATGATGAAAATGTTGAGTCATGAGCCTTAGCCCTTTATAAAACTGATGGTTGTTTGGATGCAATACCATTCCAATTTTACCGTACAACCACAATACCTGAATTTGGGTAGGGCTTGACTGGAAATTTATATACATTAGTATGGGTTCCCTTGCGGCCGAGGTTTGAGCTGAGGCTACCTCGTTAAGATTGACCACCTGTGCAGTTCCCAAGATGATAGATGGTCATGGTTGGGATGCCAAACTCATAGGAGAGGTGCCTATACTAGGGAGTGTAATTGAAAGGTTAGGATTGATTATACACATACTGAGTATGGTGAATTCAGGATTGTTCCTGACGGATGTATCGAATGTTGTGGTGAAAGTGTACCACCTCTATAGAGTGTCAAACTATTCGAATAGCCTTGGCCGAGGTTATGGACAGTTGGAGTGGCCATACTTTTCCGCCGTGAGATGTTTTCAAAATGACTTTTGAAATGAATCATGACTTGACTTGACCACAACAGGGTTGTGAATATGAAAATTAAGTTCCCCCTGAGGTGTTATAAAATCTTAAACTACTTTTCTTTGCTTCTAAACTCAGTTAGAGATAAACCTGGCTTTTTGCAAAACCTTATGTAGCCCACGCCCACGCTATCGTTATTATATTTCCGCTGCTTTGAATGTACTAAGATTGGATCATGAGATCCTTTATTTGTTGTAGGACCTTATGTATGGTTTGTAATGGATGATGTACTTGTTGGAGATATGCCCGAGAGGCAATAATAAAGTGGTTATTATCATATCTTCATACTTATGATAAATGTTTACATACCATGCTATAATTGTATTAACCGAAAACATTAATACTTGTCTTGTTTGTAAACATAAAAGAGTCCCTAGTAAAGCCTCTTGTTAAACTAGCTTGTTGGTTAATATATGATCATGGTTTCCTGATCATGAACATTGAGATGTTATTAACAATAAGGTCATATCATTAGGAGAATGATGTGATGGACATACTCCTATAGTTAAGCGTAGCATAAGATCAAGTCATTCAAATAGTTCACTTGATATAAGCTTTCTGATACATAGTAACCTAATTCCTTCGACCATGAGATCATGCTAATCACCATCATCGGAAGGATGCTTTGATGACATCAAACACCACACCGTAACTGGGTGGCTATAAAGGTGGCATTGAGTGTTCAGAAAGTATGTGTTGAGGCACATGGATCAAGAGTGGGATTTGTCCATCCATATGAAATATAGATATATTTTGGGCCCTCTCGGTGGAATGTCATCCAATTAGATTGCAAGCATGTGAATGGCTCACAAGGGATTACATATCACGGGAACGATAAAAGTATACTTATCGGTAACGAGGTTGAACTAGGTATGCAGAGATACCGACGATCATACCTCAGATAAGTAAAATATCGCGAGACAAAGGGAAATTAGTTCTGTATGTAAATGGTTCATTCGATCGCAAAGTAATCGTATAAATATGTAGGAGACATATGAATTTCCATATTCCTCTATATGTTATTGATCGTAGAAGAGTCTCGATCATGTCTGCATAATTCACGAACCGTAGGGAGACACACTTAAGGATTTGATGTTGTTTAGTAGATATGGAATGTGAGTAAAGAGACCGAATGTTGTTCGGAGTCTCGGATGGGATCAGGGATATCACAAGGAGATCCAGAATGGTCCGAAGAATAAGATTCATATAAGTAAAGTCCAATTTCGGAGTTCGGGAATGATTCCGGTGTTTTCACCGGAATGTTCTAGAAGGGTCTAGAAGGTTCACCGATCCGGAAGGGGAAGGATACATGGATGTGTCATGACAAAGTGTAATGGTTGCATCATGTCCTAGGTCACTTGGCTGGACACTTGGAAGAGATAAATCAAACTCTAATTTGAAAGTCAAAAAGGCAGTTTGAAAAAGTCAAATCCCAACATGGTTTCCGAGTTAGGGAGGATTTGTAAGTTAGGGAGGGTTTCCACCTGGGTTGGGAACACCCTTGGACGCCCCCACCTATATAAGGAGGGGTATGGGTGCACCCCAAGGTATCCCCCTTGCCCTAGGAGCCCAAGAAACCTTAGTTTGGCCACCGCCCCCTCTCTAGTTGCAACCAATCTAGATCTCCTCTAAACCACTACCGACTAACTAAATTCTAGTTGCTAGATACCTCTAAACCTCGTCCCTCTAAACCCTATATTGTCGGGGCTCCCTCTACTCAACCATACTCGCTCCGGCTTAGGCGAAGCCCTGCGGGATCTCCCCTCTACTTCCGACACCACGCCGTTGTGCTACCGGAATCGCGAGGAGAGAGCTACAACCTCCACTGCATGCTGGAACAAGGGATAGGAAGGTCTTCATCGAGTACCATACGTGTGACCAACTGCTGGAGCGCTGCCGGAGCGCGGCACCGGAAGGACCGCCTACGCGATATTGAGATCGGCAAGTGAACGACTACATCACCCACGAGAATCTGCTCTCGTTAACCGCTTTGGATCTTTGAGGGTTAGTACTCTATCGACTCGTTGCTACAATCTAGTAGATAGATCTTGGCTTGTGTGTGTTCATGCGATAGAAATTTTTTGTTTTCCATGCTACGAACCCCTTCGGTGGTATCAGATCCGTATCTATATGTAGATCTGTTGCACGAGTAGAACACAATGGTCATTGTGGGTGTTGATGCTTTTGTTGTCGATTTCTTCTTGTGTACTTTGCATCTTGCAGGATGGTGGGATGAAGCGGCCCGGGCTAACCTTACATGACATCGTTCATGAGACTTGCTCCATGCTTGACATGCAACTTGTATTGCATAAGTGGCTTTGCGGGTGCTTGTTTCTCCCAACATAGTGAAGATTCAATTTACAACGGGTGATTGACAATAATAGTATCAACGTTGTGGTTCTTGTTCGTAAGTTAGAACGACACTTGATGAAATCCCCAAACCACGTAAAACATGCAAAGAAAATTAGAGGCGTCTAACTTTGTTTTGCAGGGGTGTGTTGTGATGTGATATGGCCATGATTGTGATTATATATGATGTATGCAATGTTCCTTATTGTAAGTCGGCAACCGGCAGGAGCCATATGGTTGTCTTTTAATTTCGTCTAGACCTGCATGTCAATTATTCAAAGTAGTTGTAATAGTTGATGCTGGTGGACGACAACCATGGAGCGGCGCCATTGACCTTGACGCCACGCCGGTGATGATGGAGATCATGTTCGTGCTTGAAGATGGAGATCAGGAGCACAAGAAGAAAGGCCATATCATATCACATATTTTGAATTTCATGTGATGTTAATCCTTTTATGCATCTTGTATTGCTTAGTTCGTGGCGGTAGCATTATAAGATGATCCATCTCACAAAATATCAAGTTATAGAGTGTTCGTCCTTAGTAGGCACTGTTGCAAAAGCTCGTTGTTTCGAAGCACCACGTGATGATCGGGTGTGTTAGATTCTGCGAGTGTATACAATGGGAGCAAGCCAGATTTGCTCATGCAGAAGCTAAGGTTTGATCTTGACGAGCCTAGCATGTACAGACATGGTCTTAGAACACGGAATACCGAAAGGTAAAGCATGAGTCATATAGATGATATGATATGAACATGATGATTGTTCGCCTTTGAAACTATATCATGTCACATGATGATCAGACTTGGTGTAGTGAATTTGGTTCATGTGATCACTAAAACAATGTGAGGGATATTGTTTTCAGTGGGAGTTCAACAGCAATATGATTAAAAGTTGAACACTATTTATCATAAATTAAATCAAAGTGAATTTGCATAGTTGTTGTAGTCATTGGCATCCATTTACCACCTTGCACTTAGTTATAATTGAGATAATAGAACTATAGAATTCTGGTTAATTACTTTACGAACTGGTATCGTATTGTTTTGAAGTGTTAATCTAAAGTTTAAAAGTCCTATTGCAAACTTTCAGTAAGTTCCCGTTACTCCATGAAGTTTATTAATTAGTATTAAATCAAGAGTAACAATTCCAGTGTTAGTATATAAGTATCATGTTCAACAATTTTTTATACTTTTTAAATTCTTTTAGGATTATTTTGCTCACATTGGTATGGATTTTAGTTAGGAGCTTTATTAGCTTTGAAATTTATTTTCTTTATCTTATTAATTCATAAGTTTTTACCCATGGCTCCAAATTAAATGAAACCAATTCTATGGTTTTATAATATTTTTATTTATCATTTTTTATCCTTTATAAATGTTTGTTACTGAATTTTTATATGGAACAAATCCATAGTCTTAGAGAGATCTAGGAAATGATTTTCTTCCATTAGGGTATTAGGGTTTTGGTTTATTTTCCCAAGTGTTTATATTCAATATTCTTTCCTTACATAAAATGCATTAGATCTTTGGAAGTGTTTTCTTTCCTTAAGATTTGGGATTTTTGGTTTATCTCTTCCAAGAGTTTAAATTTCAAGATACATTCATTGATGAATGTGTTTCACTTACTTTAAATTTTTGTTTGGATTCCCTTTTCTTTCAAATTTGTTCAAGAAGGGTTTTGATGTTTCCATTTAGAAGCAAAAAGTTTCTTTTCACCCTAAATTTCAACAATTGTTTATTTTATTTATTTATTTTTCACATTTCAAAATATGGAAAATTTTGGGATGTGATAGGCTACCACCCTTAAAAGAAATCTCGTCTCGAGATTTGGGAAGGCTAGAGGTTACAAGTTGGAATCAAGACAACTAGGGTACTACCACCCTTAAAATATTTCTAAGTAGATTACATATTGGCTTACTTGGTCTCTTGATGTAACTTCTCTGGACAGACATCTGCATAGTGTCCTTTGTTTCCACACTTGAAACATGTGACAAGGCTAAGGTCCTTCATAGGCTTGCTTGTCTTGTATTTCTTATTTTCTTGACAATGTGATGCATAATGGCCTGGCTTTTTTGCATTTGTTGCACATCACTTGGCTAACATCTTCTTTCATCTTTGGAATCACTATCTCTTGTTTGTTTTCTTGGCTCTTCTTCTTTTATGGACATTTATTGTCATAGTGTCCCATTATAGGGTTCGCAGCATAGAAAACAAAAAAATTCCTATGATGGGAACAACTATGTACCAAGATCTATCTACTAGATACAAACAACGGGCGGATGTATATTCGTAGAGAACATACCCTGGAAGACTGACAAATCTTAACGAGTCCAAACTCATGGTTGATGTAGACGATCTCTTGCCGACCTCAAGATCGAGAGGAAGTCCTAGCGCCGCAAACCAGCGGCGCATCCGTGCTCGCACACACGTCCAAGGCACCGAGCAACCTCCTCCTCCTCGCTCCAGCGATGCAGCGGAAGCACAACTCTTTCTTTCCGAAAATCCACCGGGAACATGTATCTCGCTAGTCCGAGACCATGGGGGATAAATACTAGAGGGGGAGAGACATCCTTCACGAGGAGGTGTAAGTGAGAGAGAGAGGGAGGGGGCTCCTTTTATAGGGAGAGGGGGCACCCAAGGGGCCATGCGCCCAGTCATGAGGCTGCCCCCACCTTTCCACATTCATGTGGGTGGACACTCCACTCACTCAAATGCCTTTCAATTCCCTCCACTCAAAAACCCACTCAAATTCCCATTAAATTTCCACCAAATTTAATGCAAACTCTCATTAAATAAAACTCCTTTTATTTATTCAGAATTTTGTCAATTAATTTAATGACAAACATTCACATATAACCCCTTGCTAGTATTTCATTTCACATGCAGAAACACATTCTGCAATTTCACCCGAAAACCCGTTTCGGTATCTAGTGAAATAAATTCTTGCGCTTGTTATTCTTTTCGGCATGAAACTTTTTCTCCAAATGGGTGTCGGTGTCTCTTAGTATGTCACCCTACGGTTTGCGAATAATGCGGACATGATCGAGACCCCTCTCAGGTCAATAATCAGAAGCGGGATCTGGAGACCGATACTGACTCCCACACATTCAACGATGACTTTCTTGTGATCGTCGTAACCTTTTACGCTAGTATCTTAATCCCTTTGTTTCGCGATATATTACATGTCTGAGATTCGAACATCAGTATCTCCATACCTAGTTTGATCTCGTTACTAACATGCACTCTTTTCTCGTTCCTGTGATATAACATTCTAGTGATCAAATCACTTGCTTGCAAGCTAATCAATGTGATATCACCGAGAGGGCCCAGAGCATATCTATCCGTCATCGGGATGAACAAATTACACTCTCGATCCATGAGCCTCAACATAACACTTTAGTAGTTCTGAACCCATCTTTATAATCACCCTGTTACGGTGTGACGTTTGATGTTATCAAGAAACTCTTCCGGTGATAGTGATTGACATGATCTCATGGTCTAAGGATTAGGATCACTTCGTAAGTTGTTATAGCAATATAAACACAATGACCTTGATCGTAATGTTATACTTCGGATGAATGTTCATCACACCATTACACCAATGTTGTGACCTCCTTATTAACAGCATCCAATGTCCATGATCAGGAAACCTTTGATCATCTTGTTAATCAACGAGCTAGTTTATAAGCGAGGCATAACTAGGAACTTCCTTTTTGTTTATTAAACACACATGTATTAACGTTTCCGTATTAATACAATTATAGCATGCAAAATAAACATTTATCATAAATAAGGAATACGATAATAACCACTTTATTATTGCCTCTCGGGCATATTCCCTTCACCCATCTCTTTGCAATTGAAACATTGCACCTGGCTAATGTCTTTCTTGCTGGGGTTGGGACATTTCTTCTTTTTGGGTCTCTCCAAAGCTAGGAGTTCTTTTAGTTCATGTTCTTCATATCTCACCTCAAAGGTGGGAAACCTTTCTCTCTTCTTGGGGCAGTCACTAGAGATGTGACCTTCTTCTCCACATGAGTAACAACACTTTGTGGTCACTTTGGGTGTGTCCTTATGAGGCACGGTTCTGAATTTGCCTTCATCCTTCCTGGTAGAAGTTGTTCCCTTATGGAGGTTTCCAAACATTTGATGCATTCCATCTTGTTTCATTTGTTGAACTATAGGATAGATGGGGAATTGGATAGGGACATGATCATTTCCTTCACATAGGAAACAAGTAACTTGAGATGTGGGGCATTGTTTAGTTGGATGTCTCTCTTCACAATTAGGGCATTGGTCCACATGCTCTTTATAAGTGAGTTCTATGTCTCCACAAATATTGCAAGCTTGAGTTCCTTCTATATTATCATCCATGATATCATAGTTGTCATAATCTCCTTGGGAAAGGTTGCTTCTCATGTTGGTCATTTGGTTGGTCATTCTTTGCAACAATTGGGATTGGGTTTCCAACAACTTTTGCATGGTTGGGTCTAACTCAATTTTGTTGGCTAAAAACTGAGTGGTCACTTGATTCCATTGGGGTTGGGTTGCTAGTAGTTGTTCTCTCATGTGCATCTCTTGGTTGTTGTTGTCATCATCCATGATGTTGGAGTCTCTTGGAGAAGTCATCTGTTTGGGTTGGATTGGGATTAGAATAGGCAAAAGATTTCTGTAGGGAGAACTCTACTCACACACAACAATCCACACAAGCAATGTGCAAGAAATCACAGTCATGCAATCCACTCAAACAATAAGTTTCAAGAATGTTTTTAGGCAACAAAATATTTTTGCTACACCACATAAGTTGGTGTGATCAGTATATGATCTAAATTAAACACTAGTATGGTGGTCCAACTATGGTTATCACTTGATATCAATCCCTTCTTCTTAGTTGTTTCTTCTTGAACAAGCTCATGTATCCTTGGTAAAATTCTTGCATCTTGGTCACAAAGCTTCAAAGGTGATAATGGTTCCTTCTAGGTTGTGTTTCCTTAGTCTTCAAGTCTTGAGTTACATTCTTATCTCAATTGTAGTCCTTAGTGATGTCCAAGTTGAAGTCCTTGATGAAACTAAAGTTGAAGTCATTGGTGTTGGTGAAGTCTTTGCTCAAGTTGAAGTTTTTGTCCATCAAGTTGAAAAGAAAGAGATGTAGAATCAAAACCAAAAAGGTTGAGGAAAGAGTTTACAAGATTGTTTGTAAATAAGTTTGAACAAATACAACTCCTATTTTTCTAAGGGGTTTTGTCCAATCCTAGGGTTACAATCCTACAGGCAACACAGTGCTCTGATACCATCTGTAGAGGTCCCAACCTGATAAGGTAGAGATCCCTTTGTTTACAATGCTAGTCCCTAGATCAATAGCTAGCATCCATAGTTTAAGATGTAATATCAAGGAACAAAAGTCATATTACACTCATAACCAGGAATAAAATAATACATTACATCCTACATAGCTCATATGGCTATCTCATTACAATGTAGCAAAAATATCTATATAGCATGGAGTCATTCATCTTCAAAGTGCCACATGCAATCATGTTGGTTGTAGACTTGTAATCCTATTCAACACACTTCACTAACATCAAACAAACCTGCAACATAATAAGTTACAGCCACAAGGGTAAATACATTTGAATTGTATTGGCAAGTGATAATATGGTAGAGTAGTGGTATCTATCATCTATATTCATTTGTCTAAGTGGAGCTTAGGCTTGCTTTGCTCAAAATAGATTTTTCTTATCATTTGAAAACACTAAGTTTTTGTTTTGTCAAATCACCCAAGGAACAACCAATTGAATTGGTTAACTTTTACCCTTGTTCAACCACAATCTTTTAACTTAGAAATTGGGATGAGGAGATCCTTGATAGATTCCATGTCTTGATGCTCAAATTGTCCATTGTCGGGTACACGGCTAAGTACTTAGATTTTTCCTTCTTGAGAGGTGGTGCACTTTCCCCACAAGACTCGACATGCATCGAGACAAGATCTTTCAGAAGCCATCCCTTAGACCAAATGGACGCGTTCCAAACCTATCACCCCTACCACCTTTTTGCCATCTGGATAAGTTATTGGAACCTATATGATCCTGGCAGAGCCCATATACCATGTGGTTGCACTAGAAGCTTCTCAACATTTGACATCTCAAATCTCTTTGTTCCTGGGTGGCTTTCCTCAAGTGTGATACACAAGTTTTCCCCAGTTTTCTGGACTTGTGTAACCACTCAACATATCCCATTCTCACCATTCCACCCAGGTGATTCATTCACTTAGTAGTTTTATTCAGCAAAAACATAAGTTAAAAGACTTAGCAAAATTTCCATAGCTTGTGTATATAATCCACCCTTGTTTACTAGTAGCTAGGCTAAGCATGATATCAACTAGTATCTTAACTTAGAGAATAATTCTATCAAGACTACAACTACTAGGATTTCCCATAGCATAGCATATAGATACTTAGCAAAAATTCCATGCAAGCTCTATACAAAATAATACTAATGCATAGTCAAAATAATAGGACAAATACATGTAGCACCACTTGCCTTGGTAGTTGGGGGAGTAGCAACAATCCTCACAATCACAATCACCACTAGCACCAAAATCTACACATAAAATGATAGTACCAAATTTACATTCAAATTAATCAAGCAAAAATACATGAATGCATGCAAATGCCATGTGATGATTTTACTTAAACTAAACAATACAAGTAAACAGTACTAAACACCAAACTAAACATTTATAGACTAAATAAACTTAATTTGGCCTTACAAAAATTTAAAAATAATTTATATACTCAAAATAAGCCTAGAAATGTTTCTACAAAAACAAAAAAAATTCCAAAAGCAAAACACTAAACTAAGGGCATGGATGCAAAGTTTGCATTTTGTGAATCCATTGATATAAAATTTGTAAAATTTGGCCAAGCATAACAAAAGTTGTGGATTTTACAAGTTTAAACAACCCAAATTCATTTCTGGAAATTTAAACCGACGGGACAGCCACGTGTCTTAATCTTATTGGACAATACCGGTTCGTCTGGATCGACTGATGCGGTGCGTTGGATCTAACTTAAATCGCACGGCACATCACATGATACCCCTTCAATTAGTCATCAATTCCTAGCCACTAGATCAAGATCTAACAGTCCACAGCATCTTGACCATGGACTGGCGGCGCTGAGCAACGGTGAGCGGTGGCGCGGCTCTGTCAACAGCGCGCTAGCGACTACAGGAAGGGAGGGAGAGGGAGGAGGGTCTCATAGTGCTCATCGTGAAGTGTAGATGCTCGACGTTCTCGTTGTAGACGAAGGGGCGCACGGAGTGGCTCGCGATGGCTCGCCGATACTTGTATCCGTGTCAGGTGAGCACGGTCCTCGACGGAGGCGACAATACAAGGCACGCTAAGACAAACTAGTGGTGCAGTTAGATGCGTAGGAGAGTTGTGAGTACAAGAGCATCAATGAGAGGGGAAGGTGCAGTCGGGGTTTACCGGGGGATCTCGACGGAGTTGCTGCAGACAGCGGTGGCACTCTATCATCGTCGTTGCCGATGCTATGGGGCATGCGTGAGCGAGGGGGAGGTACCGGAGGATACATACGGGGATGCTGGTCAGTCTCGTGTGGTCCAGGGGGCAAGGGGAGGTGAGGGTTGGCCGGAATTAGACGAGAAGCTCGTCGGAGCAGCGACGGTGTGGGCAGCGATTCGAGCAGCCTAGTGGCTCTCTAGCAACGGTGTCTGAGGGGAAAGTAAGGGAAGAGGGAGGTGATTAAATTGGGGAGGTCACGGGGTGGATTTACTGGCGCAATAACATGAATTCAAGCCGCGAAATCAATGCAGAAACGGCGACGGAATGAGGAGAACGGGTCACTGCGAGGTTGATGACGACGAGTTGGCAGTGGAAGCGTTTAGTCAGCGAGGTGCGGGGTTACGCGTGGGGTCGCTAGGTCAGTGGATGGAGGGGTTAGTTTGCGTGTGATAAAATGTTTCGCGAGGGGGAGAGAGAGGTGGGCTGCTGGACCAAGTTGGGCTGGAATGGGCCTGGTTCGCTGGGTTGTTCTGTTTTCCATTTTTCTTCTCGGTTTTCTTTTTTCTTTTTTCCCTTTTCTATTTCTATTTTCTGTTTTGATTTTATTCAAATTATTTAAAATTCAATTTAAATTCAGATTTTTGTCAAACCTTTTCTAAATCTTTTCAGTAGGTTTTATCTGTTTATTAATGTATTTAAATAATCCATTTTAGAAAAATTTCTTATATTCTCTTATGGTTTATTATCTATTTAAAATAGACATTTTGTCTTTATTTAAATAAGCTTTAAATATGTTTTCAAACTTCTAGTTGAATTTCAATTTCACCAAACCTTTTCAATAGGTTTTAAATCATTTATGAGTTGATTAGTTGGCCCACTTTTAAAACATATTCAAATATTTTCTCATGACTTATTATTTATTTTAATTAGGACTTTTGTCTTTATTTAAATGAATTTTAATATGGTTCCAAACCATATAATTCTATTTAATTAATCCTTCATTATTTTTAAGTTAATTAGATAACTTTTATTCAATTTTGGCACTTTCAATTATTTTTTCCAGGATTAAATTAATCATTTATATTAGGGATTTTTGTCTTCATTAAAATAGAATTGAATTTGGTTAATGCCATATAATTTTATTTGAATACTATTTATCCCTTTATTTTATTTGAATTATCTTTATTCTATTTGATTATGGATTTAATTCAAGATTTAAATTATCTTCTAAATAATTTAGTTGGAATTTATTATTTATTTGGGCAATTTGTCTTTATTTAAATAAAATTGAATATGGTTTAATCCATATAGTTTTATTTAAATAATCTTTTATTCTTCTTTATTATTTAATAAACTTTCATTCCATTTGTTTATCGATTTGGCCAAGATTTAATTTGGCTTTTAAATATTCCTTAGTTACTTATTTCTTTCTTTGTGTTATAAAATCCATATCTTTTATTTATAGATCCAAAATTGGTGATTCCAATTTGTATAATTTTATTTAATATTTGTTTATACTTTTTAAATCCTGTTAGGATTATTTTTCTCACAGTTTGGTATGTATTTTAGTTAGGAGCTTTATTAGCTTTGAAATTTATCTTCTTTATCTTATTAAATTCATAAGTTTTTATCCATGGCTCCAAATTAAATGAAATTTCTATGATTTTATAATATTTTTTTTATCATTTTTTATCCTTTATAAATGTTTGTTGCTGAATTTTTTATGGAACAAATCCAAAATCTTAGAGAGATCTAGGAAATGATTTTCTTCCATTAGGGTTTTAGGGTTTTGGTTTATTTTCCCAAGTGTTTATATTCAAGATTCTTTCCTTGCATAAAATGCATTAGATCTTTGTATGTGTTTTCTTTCATTAGGTTTTGGCATTTTTGGTTTAACTCTTCCAAGTGTTTAAATTTCAAGATACATTCATTGATGAATGCATTTCACTTGATTGAAATTTTTGTTTGGATTCCCTTTTCTTTCAAAAAATTTCAAGAAGGGTTTTGATGTTTCCATTTAGAAGCAAAAAGTTTCTTTTCACCATAAATTTAAACAATTGTTTCTTTTGTTTATTTATTTTTCACATTTCAAAATTTGGAAAATTTTGGGATGTGACAGTTATCTAGGAACATCATATGTGGAAGATATTGCGATATCTGAAACGATGTTTTTGATTATAACATGATAGAGTATAATATGGCAAAGTTTATGTTCTCATATTTGATGGGAGATTTCAAAAGGTTGGAGATGCTAGTCGTCCTAATCCTCCAAAAGGTTTTGGAGAACAACATTATACTCGCGATTCACCGTTATAAGCTAAAGAAGCTTGATCATGAATAATTCCATGATAAGTATGAATATTTGATCATGAATGATTCACACCAAGAGATTACTAAAGAATGGAATTTGAAAGAACACCAAACATTTGATGATGGTGATCTACTTCAAAGTGCAAGTCGAAAGACATTGGTATTTAACTATACTTGCTTTGGACTATGTGTCATGTGTATGGATCCACTATTGATGTTGATAGATTCTTTAAAACAGAAAAGGAAATAATGAAAGATAATCTCATAAATATATGGCAGAAAAGAAAAGACCAAAATTGTTCAGCTTAGGTATATATAGGATATACGTGTTCTGGCTGTATTCTTTGCTTGCTAAATAATGTGGTTCTTAAGTATTAGATACTAAATTTGTTGGTGTGAATCGTCATATGAAACAACACAATTCATGAACTTCAATGGACTATGTAACCAGCAAAACAATATGTGATGATGTTCATTGAGAAAAAATAAAGGGTTATTGTGTTGCTCGTTCAAATCAAAACTTGCCTTCAAGATTTGTTTTATTAGGTATTATGAGAACAAAAAGGTTGTTCAAATAATTGACGTAATCCATAAATGATGGATGATTTACAAATCTCGTTGGAGAAATCACATCCATAAAAATAGTGCTAAAAATGTCGAAAGACAAATTGATTGAAAGATCACTTAGGAAGTGACATCGCCGTTTAAATTATATTGGAAAGAAAACATGAAGAAACTCCACGTGGATGGAATTTTGGAGTCTTTTGATTTTGATCAAATGACGCTTGTGAAACTTTCTTAGAGATAATTAAAACTCCGCTCATAGGCCAAAAGTGAACGAATGACTAGCTTATTGGAACTTATACATATAGATGTATGAAGCCCATTATGTGTAGTCAAGAGCGATGGATTTCAAACTTCATATGCTTTCTCCAAAAATTTGAGTGAATATATGAATATTTACTTAATGAGGATGAAGTGTCAAACATTTGAAAAGTTCACAAACTTTCAAGATGAAGTGCAAAATCAATATAACAAGAAAATAAAGAATTTATGATAGGATCATAAAGAAAAATATTTGAGTTACAGTTTAGCATAACAACTAAGATTTGAGGAATCGTTCCATGGATTTGCGTTTCCCGAAACACCATATGAGTATGGAATAATCGAGATATGCAATGAAACCTTGTTTGCATGGTAAGATCAAAGGTGTAATTCATAAAACTGCCATTATATTTTAAAGATTAAAAGCTTTAGAGACTACCGCTTTTTCACTGAAAAGAGCTTCGTCATAATCCGTTGAAATGAAACCATATAAATTATGGTTTGGGATAAAACCCAAGTTGTGCTTTCTTAAACATTGGTCTGCTATGCATAAGAAATATGTTTGCAACCAAAATCAGATGAACATATCTTTGTATGTTATTTCAAATAATCGTTGAATATTCCTCCATAACACGAAAGACAAAAATGTTTGTCACTTAGAACGTCAAGTTTCCTTGAGAAGGAATTTTCCGTGAAAAGTTAAGTGGGAGGACAATAGAACTTTGATAAGGTTAAATGAACCTTAGCTATATGTGCAAAGTTGCGCCGTGCCAAAAAGTGTTCCGGAGGCAACAATAATGCTCATGGCTCACGTGCCTCAAAGTTTGTGGTCATGGAGGTATAAGTTCCTATTGAACCAAGTAGGTCGGGTAAACAATCAAATACCAAGATTTGAGGGTTGAATCATTAATTGACAATAATGAACCGACTACATGCAAAGAAGAGATGATGGGTCCTGACTCCATCAAATGGCTTGAAGTCATAAAATCCATGATAGTTCCATACACGAGAAATCAAGCTTTGAACTTGAAAGACCCTTTGGAAAGGTGAAAGACCTTACAGTCTTGTTTGGATCTATAAAGAAATAGACATGGATGTTTCACATGTATGAAATAGTTGACATGTTGGGAAACAGTTCACAACAATGTTAAAAGGTTGACTATGACAAGATTTGATCTTTCATAGCGATATTTAGTTTAAACGGATTAATGTAGCAACCACTACATATAATTCTGTTATATGGTAGTTGAACAAACAAAACAAAGTTATGTTAATAGAATTGTTACCTAGGACGTGTACATAACACGATCCAGAGGGTTTTGTTAATTCAAAAGGATGCTAAAGGTGTATGCAAACTTCAATGGTTGAAATAAGCATCGAGGAGTTGGAATCTTCACCATGATAAAATTGTTAAAGAGTTTAATTTCATCAGAGACGATGAAGATGCTTGCATTTGCAAGAAATTAAGTGGAAGCACTAAGACATATTTCTAATACATTATGTGGAAGAGATATTGTTGGTTGGAAATGATGTATCTTTTATTGACACGAGTTAAGAATTTCATCTCGATGAAAGATTGGCAAAACCCGAATATTAGGCATCAATGTCTATAAGGATAGATTGAGGCGCTAATATGGTTGTGCCAAATGTACATAGATGATATATTGAAAGAGTTCAGTATGGAAATGACAAGAAAGGTTCTTTCCACATAGAAAGGATTAAATCAAAATTCAAGTGTATCGACGCTTGATAAGTGAAACAAAGATTCAAGTATAGATTGATACTTGATGTATGAAATCACAAAGAGTATTTATATCAATCATACTGTGATATGTACAAATCTAGATATGTTCTATGCTCTAAATGTTATGAGCATATACCAGAATGATTCATAAGATGATCATTGGACGATAGTAACGATATTCTTATGATCTTTTGGAAGAACTAAGAATATATTATTTTTGTAGAGGTGACAAATAGATGGTTAGTTCATTGTAAAAGTACTACATTGATACTAGTTTTGTCACAAAGTACAAATTAAGTTTATCTCAATCTAAACTAAGGGTGGCACAATATAATGGAAAGTAAGTTCCACAATGGATTTGGATGAGTTCCAAAGTTAAGACATTGTGACAGATACTACAACAAAAGGCTAAGTATATGACTGCTATTATAGCATCAAAAGAGGGCATTTGTGTCAAGTAGTTTGTTATCAAACTAGGTGTA
The DNA here is from genome assembly GCA_916181665.1 of Avena sativa. NCBI lineage: Eukaryota > Viridiplantae > Streptophyta > Magnoliopsida > Poales > Poaceae > Avena > Avena sativa. The sequence goes on along the minus strand of OV702284.1, from coordinate 173,869,502 downwards.
GTTCACCGCGGGCTAGTACTATAAAGATATATTGTACGACAATATTATCAACATGTTTTAATTCCAAGGAACTAAAGGTCTCACCAAAGGACCAAATTTATACAAAGCCATCTCATTAGAGAATGAGTGATGCATAGAGACGCAAAGACATGCAATTTCACATATACCTGTAAGTATCGGATCCGAAGATCGTTTGACCACTAGCAATCGTGTAAATACAACACCAGAAAGCCATAGGTGTTGAATACACAAAGTTTTGAAACTAGATTATTGTCTCTAGTGCAAGTGGGAGACTGTTGGAGATATGCCCAAGAGGCAATAATAAAGTGGTCATTATCATATCTTCGTACTTATGATAAATGTTTACATACCATACTATAATTGTATTAACCGGAAACATTAATACTTGTGTGGTTTGTAAACATAAAAGAGTCCCTAGTAAAGCCTCTTGCTAAACAAGCTTGTTGGTTAATATATGATCATGGTTTCCTGATCATGAACATTGAAATGTTATTAACAATAAGGTCATATCATTAGGAGAATGATGTGATGGATATTATTAACGATAAGGTCATATCATTAGGAGAATGATGTGATGGACATACTCCTATAGTTAAGCGTGGCATAAGATCAAGTCATTCAAATAGTTCACTTGCTATAAGATTTCTGATACATACTAACCTAATTCCTTTGACCATGAGATCATGCTAATCACCATCATCGGAAGGATGATTTGATGACATCAAACACCACACCATAACTAGGTGGCTATAAATGTGGCATTGAGTGTTCGGAAAGTATGTGTTGAGGCACATGGATCAAGAGTGGGATTTGTCCATCCATATGATAGATAGATATATTTTGGGCCCTCTCGGTGGAATGTCATCCAATTAGATTGCAAGCATGTGAATGGCTCACAAGGGATAACATATCACGGGAACGAGAAAAGAATACTTATCGGTAACGAGGTTGAGCTAGGTATGCAGAGATACTGATGATCAGACCTCGGATAAGGAAAATATCGCGAGACAAAGGGAATTTGGTTCTGTATGTAAATGGTTCATTCAATCACAAAGTAATCATAGAAATATGTGGGAGCCATATGAATTTACATATTCCTCTATTGGTTATTGATCGGAGAAGAGTCTCGATCATGTCTGCATAATTCACGAACCGTAGGGAGACACACTTAAGGATTCGATGTTGTTTAGTAGATATGGAATGTGAGTAAAGAGACCGAATATTGTTCAGAGTGTCGTATGGGAACCGGGATATCACGAGGAGATTCAGAATGGTCCGGAGAATAAGATTCATATAAGGAAAGTCCAATTTTGGAGTTTGGGAATGATTCCGGTGTTTTCACCGGAATGTTCTAGAAGGGTCTAGAAGGTCCATGAACTTTGATAAGGTTAAAAGAACCTTAGCTATATGTGCAAAGTTGCGCTGCGCGAAAAAAGTGTTCTGAAGGCAGCAACATGATCATGGCTCACGTGCCTCAAAGGTTGTGGTCACGTAAATCTAAGTTGCTATTGAACCAAGTAGGTCAGATAAACAATCAAATACCAAGATTTGAGGGTTGAATCATTAATTGACAATCATGTACCCTTCCCACTCTGGATCGTTGGACCTTCTAGACCCTTCTAGAAAATTTCGGTGAAAACACCGAAAACATTTCCGAACTCTAGAATTGGACTTTCCTTATATGAATATTATTCTAAGGACCATTTCAGATCTCCTTGTGATGTGCTGATCTAATCCGAGACTCCGAACAACATTCAGTCTCTTACTCACATTCCATATTTACTAAACAACATCGAATCCTTAAGTGTGTCTCCCTTTAGTTCTTTAATTATGCAGACATGATCGAGACTCTTCTCCGATCAATAACCAATAGAGGAATCTGGATATTCATATGGATCCCACATATTTCTATGATTACTTCGTGATTGAATGAACTATTTACATACGATACCAATTTCCCTTTGTCTTGCGATACTTTACTTACCCGAGGTTTGATCATCGGTATCTCTGCATACCTAGTTCAACCTCGTTACCGATAAGTACTCCTTACTCGTTCCTGTGATATGTGATACCTTGTGATCCGGTCACATGCTTGCAAGCCAATTGGATGACATTCCACCGAGAGGGCCTAGAGTATATCTATCTGTCATATGGATGGACAAATCTCACTCTTGATCCATGTGCCTCAACACATACTTTCCAAACACTCAATGCCATCTTTATCACCACCCAGTTACGAAGTGGTGTTTGATGTCATCAAATCATCCATCCGGTGATGGTGATTAACATGATCTCATGGTCGAAGGATTTAGGTTACTATATATCTAAAATCTTATAGCAAACAAACTATTGAAATAACTTGATCTTATGATACGCTTAACTATAGGAGTATGTCCATCACACCATTATCCTAATGATATGATCTTATTATTAACAACATCCAATGTTCATGATTAGGAAACCATAATCATATATTAATCAAAAAGCTAGTATAACAAAGAGGCTTTACTAGGGACTCTTACATGTTTACAAATCACACAAGTATTAATATTTCCTGTTAATACAATTATAGCATGGATGTAAACATTTATCATAAACACAAATATATAATAACAACTTTTATTATTGCCTCTTGGGCATATGTCCAACACTAAAGGGTATCTGCATGCTACCGGTAACTGCCATCCCATCCTTTACTTTTGACAAGTGCAATGAGTATTGGGTCACGAGGAGCTACGAAGTCAAGGTGCTAGTGAATGCCTACAAAATATGGCCAACTACCGTGGAATAAGAACTTGGATACCAAGCTACAAAGTCTCATGACTAAACATGGACTTGTTTTGATAAGGAGGTCTGGAAGTATGAGGTTTCGGAGGTACCAACTCAGGTGGTGAGCAGTATGGTGGTCCCAAATATGTTGTTGTGCTTTCTCAATACTCTTGCACCTGCAGATGCCTTTACAGATCCATCTACCATGATCTCATATAATAATCGCGTGTCGTGCTTGGGCCATGGACCCATACAAGTCTATCTCATGGTTCTACAATCTTGAATCGCTATATCGCACATGGGCTGGTAGATTCGAGCCTTACCTATATATGGCCCAATGGCCGAAGTATATTGGGCCGGTGTATTTACCATATAGGAAGCTAATTATCGACACAAAGATGGACATGGACTGAGCCGAGGGAGGGACAACCTTAAAGCGACCGCGTCCAAATGATGATTTTGTGGAGGACTCCATGAAGAACTGTTGTTCGGTATGCGGCGAAGGTCACAAGAACACAAAAATCTAAGCTGTGAGGATCGAAAGAAGAAACTAGCAGCAGAAAAAGCAGCCGCGGAAGCCGCTGCTACCATGGTGGATAGTAACCCTTCATAAAGCGGCGTGGTAGAGGCCCTAAGAGGCCTCAAGGGACTATACATATGAAAGGTTAACACCGTCATCTAAAGGTGATAGGGAAATTAGCTGAGGCATTACAACGGGCTAGAAAGGTTATATTTTGTGCTATCCATGTTTACATTTGTTTTAAACACATTATTCTTATTAGGTGTTCTCATTTATATGCTATAAATTATATTTCAATTATAATTGCATGTTTGTCGAACTCACTAAAATACCCTTATATTTGTAGGATGTCGGCTTGGTACCATCTTCTTCAGGCAGAGTATGAGGAGAACCACCGAGGTCACCTAATCTCGAAAGGCCATGTATGCACGTATTGTCTAACATGGTCATCACTAAATTAATTATTGTTTTGTATTACTGTTTATTACTTGCTTAACCAATTCTCTTGCTTAACTAATTTAGACATACCAAAATATTGGCAATGAGAGGTCACGAGATCAATACGTGGCCACAAGATCAATACAGAGCAGATGTCTTACAATGAGGGGTGCACACCCTACTTACGGATGGAAAATATGATTGGCTTTGTGACCATGTTTGAGCGCGGGCTGCCGACCTACAAAAGTATCGCTCTTACAACGCTAGTCGATAGATGGCACGTGGAGACACACACGTTCCACCTTCTATGTGGCCAGATGACTATAACTTTGCAGGACATGGCGATGTTGACCGCCTTGCCTATCTCAAGATGGGCCGTGACTGGAAAGATACAGACAGACAGATTCAGGGACATGGTTGAAGAGCTGCTAGGAGTAAGGCCACCGGAGAAACATGCTGGGACGAAGGGGAGCAAGACAGGTGGGCTGAGATTGACTTGGTTGGACAACCACTTTGGGCATCTTCCCCCGAGGCCGATGAGGAGACAGTATCACGGTATGCTCGAGCTTACGTGATGTATGTGTTTGGAAAGGTGCTTTTTTAGACTCCAGGGGTAGCGACGTGTCCTGGATGTATTTTCCTCTACTACGTGACTAGGACGATGTTGGGAGATATAGTTGGGCTTTGGTTGCATTGGCTTACTTGTATCGGTAGATTGATGAGGCTTGTAGGAGGATCAAGGGTACATCAAACATGGGTGGTTGTGTTCTGGTCTTACAGGTTGGCTTACTTTGACCATCATAATTATTTGCATAACCATTTAGCTTTGCATAACCTATTTGCTTCTTTTCAGGTTTGGAGATGGCTTAGATTTCCAATAGGCCGACCCGCCACCTGCGTACCTCGGGATTGGGAACACCCGGATCAAGACCGTGCACCCACCGATGTGTACTTTTATGAGGACATATCTACCAAGTGGGGGCCCTCCAATATTATCTACCGGCAATACACTGAGGATTTGACTCTTTGCAGCGGGGGAAGGTGAGTGTCATATCGATTTTGCTGAATGTATGTTGTCATTGTTGCCTAACATCTTTCCTTATTTCACTCATAGGTTACATGGGAGCTGTACACTATGAGTGAGCTAGGCGAGGACTTTAACTTAAACCCGATGTGCACTCAAGACATGGATATGTGGACGAAGAGGTGCCAGCTCATTTTCTTCTACGTGGTCGAGTACCACCTTCCACACCGAGTCAGGATGCAGTTCCGTAAGGTCCAGGAATTACCCCCGGAGGATGTCTCCACCTCGTCTGACCTGCACAAGTAAGATCCTTTAAGCACCAAAGTCTTTACCGTGTCACATATATGTTTCTCCTTGGTTCTTCATTGTCTCCTCCATGTGATTTTTGGTAGGCTCAATAGAAGGAAAAACAAGTCAATTAATGATTGGCAACATCATCACCGAGAGTATATTCGGGAATGGAATGACAAGGCATCTCATAAGGATATCAACCAGGAGAGCTGGCATTATGACTGCTGGCGAGACTACGAGACATGGCTGCAGAAAGCTACTCGGGTTCATCTCAAGCCCAGTTGGACCAACATCGATTATTGGAAGAGGGATGAGACAAGCCAAATGAGTTTGATGAAGAGGTCCGGATGGACAAGAGTGTCGACCATGGCCCCGTGTGGTAAGAACATAGTAATGTCAAGCAATGAATTATTTGCTAGTTCTTGGTGATGATGTTCATATGTGTCATGCTTTGTAGGCCGGTGAGCTTGTACGTGGTATCAAAGTTGTTGAAGCGGCGCTGAGGGTTACTTCGGGAAGTCCAACAGCCGAGTCTACCCTGCGCAAGTGTCTCAAGGTAATGGCTAGCACTGTTCTCCATGTGGCCATTATAATGTACATATGCACCTCACATTACTTACATTGTTCAATTATGCAGAAATTTGTCAAACGTTCCCGCTTTGTGGTGTATAGGCTTGGATGCCGGGATCCTACCGCGGTCATGACTAGTCTCCAACCGAGCCCTCCAACTTCTGGGGGTGGAACATTGTAACATCCAAAAATACTAAACTTGGATCATCAAACTCTAATCATGAAAATTAGGGTTAATAAAAACTTTTCTAAATAAAATTATGGAAGCATGCATGTGAGTATGCATTTCATTTTGAATTCTTTTGGACCACCTTGTTTGTGTGTTTCCTTGCTTGTAAAATGTTTCTTAGGTGAAATAAACATCATCTAAACATTTCCCAAAGACAAATAAATCAAAACAAAGCTAAATGAGTGAGTGGTCATTTTGAATAATTTAACTCCCATGCCTACTTTGGCTGTCTCAAACTTTCAAAACCTAACAGAAACTTTTTTGGATCTTTGCAACCCTTGATTGTACTCATAACAAAGTATCAAGGCCCACCTTGTGATCATCCAAAAACTTTCAAATGCATAGTTTAAATGACAATTCAAAATTGAATCTTTATCATATGGGAAGATCCCACTTTTCCAAAAACCACTCAAACAAGCTCAACTTTCAAAACCCAAGCATCTGCAGACTCACCAGCACCAGTCTAGCACACCCACCAAAAATCTTTTCAAAATTCAAAACTTGAATTCATGCGGCCATTTCATCAAACACTTGGCAGACACAAATCAAACAAAATCAAAACACTATAGTGTGCAGTGTTTTGAGCCTAACTGGTTCCCTATCTAGCTCACAACCAGCTCAGTAGATCATCTAGCAAGATTAACCAAGCACTAGCACCACTGTGAGCTTGCCAAAACCATCAATGGTGAACATCCGAAGCCACCCTTGCCACCCACATGTCGACAGCAAGCTAGGGAGGAAACTAGCCGTGCCAACCTTGTCTGGGAGATCACCCATGCTTCACCGCCCCCTCTTGACCAGCCCTGCCTCGAAGACACCGACCAGAGCACCCAGGAACGCCGCGCCCGTGCCTCTTCCAACCGTGCCGAGCATGTGCCAGAGCGCCACCCTCGACCGAAGCCCACAGACCGCGCGCCGCCCTCGCCGCGTGCATACACGATCGCCACCGACCCAGGAGACCGCCAGACATCCCCGTTCGCCGCCCCATGCCGCACAGCCACCGCTCGCCGTCGAAGACGCCGCCTCTTCCACGCAGAGCGTCGCATGTTCCAAACCAACCCGCACCGCCCCATGTCTCGCCACCGTATCGTTGAGCATCGCCAGGGAACACCGCACCGTCCCCTACCTTCGCCCATGCCAATAGCCGTCTGTACCATCGCCCCCGACGAGCTCACCGTGCGCCCCGTCGGTCCCCTCGCTCGACTATAAATAGAGGCCACCCCCAGCCGAATTCAGCACACCATTCTACTCCCCTCTCCTCACTGATCGTGCCACACCGTTCCTGGAGCAAGGCGAGCAGCACTTCGCCGGAATTTCACCGGAGCCCGCCGCCTCTGGAGAAGAAGGGAGCCAGCGATTGGAGCCGCCCCAGGAGGAGCCACCGGTACTAGGAGATTCGCCGTCGTCGACTACGTCGTTCGCCCGCCTCGCCGACCCTCGCCTGCACCCCGGTGAGCCCCCAGCAACCCCCACTGGCCGCGCTAGGTTTCTGTCTCGCCGGCGTTTCCCAACGTCGATGACGACTCCCAGCCGTTGGATTAGAACCAGATCGAACGTCCCACATCGCCCCATACCGCTTCGCACCCCCCTGTCTCACTGACAAGTGGGGACAACCACTTAAACAGCCCGCGGAAGAGATACGCTTAGCAGGCCGGCCCGTTAACTTTTCCCGCGCAGCCCAGTTATTTGAATTAAACTTTTTCCATTTTATTTCAAACTCACTTCTGTACCCAGTTTCAAAAATCAACCTAGATTGATTCAGTGCACCAAATTGAATGAAACCAATTTTGTTAGAAAGGTCTGAGAATGCTGAATCCAAGCCCGTTGGATTCAAGTCATTTGGATCTATAGATCACCCATGGTAAAAATAACAAGGCAGAAGCTTTTCTGCATTCAAACTTTTTTCAAATTTAAACCATAATAGGTTTTGAGTTGATTCCAACTCTCAAAAATCACATTCAACCACACCTTTCAGAATATATAAAAATATATGGGTTTACTTGCAGAAATAATGTTCAAGTAAAAAAAGAATGCCCCATAGACATTTCTAGTCACTTTATTTAATTAAAATAAAAGGTTAAAACCTTATTAAATTGTGACACCACTTTAAATCACATTTCCATGGACTACAATATGTGCTGATGACACGTGTCAACATGATCCCATGTTTGGTTTGGAGAATATTAAATCTTAAGTAGTTTTTCAATGAGTAGAAATTACTTTTCTAAAAAATAAAAGGAATTAAACCAAGCTTTAATCTTGTAAGGTTAGTGATGATGCTAGATCATCTATAGGATCCTTTTGTGTGATGATTGCAAGCAGTTAAGTATTGTTTGGTGATTGTGTACATCGTATTTATTTATAGACGCTAGTAGCGACCAAGGATACGAGGAGGAAGGAGGATTCTACGAAGAAGAAGCCGAAGAGAACTTCAACCACTGCTCTGCTCAAGGCAAGCTATTAACCTTGCAAGCTAACACTTGCAATTTAGCAAGCTTATACTGATATTGTGCAAGACAATACTTGCAAGCCTTACTAATCAAGTTGACCTATGCAAGCCAATACTTGCTTGTTACCATGTCAACTATATGCCTTAAAGCATATATGATCATAACCACTTGATAAACCAATCCTAGTTTTATTTGCAAGTTTATTACTTTATTTCTTTATCAAAGCTCTTACTTAGAGTTTACTGGAATAAATGCTAGATACTAGAAGGATACTTGAAGGTTGCATAAAGAGCATAAAATTTGGCCTAAGCTAGATAATCTTGATGTCATCTTAAGGCATGAGATTAAACTTAGTTGAAACTCCACTAGTTTACCACCCCTCATTAGTGCTTACCCCCACCTGTAGATGCTAGTGCTAAGCATAAAACTTGATCAACTTTGGATGGGAATAATTGGTGGAAAAATAGTTATGAAAACCTTGGAATGATGGATCATTCTATTAAAATGTTTTGGACATGTGTTTTCCGAACACCTGATGATTTTGGTGATAAAAATGTTGAGGCAGGAGCCTTAGCCCTTTATAAAACTGATGGTTGTCTGGATGCGATACCATTCCAATTTTATCGTACAACCACAATACCCGAAGATTGGGTAGGGCTTGACTGGAAACTTATATACCTTAGTATTAGTTACCTCACAGCCAAGGTCTAAGCTGAGGCTACCTTGTGAAGATTGTCCACCTATGCAGTACCCAAGATGACAGTTGGTCATGGTTGGGAGGCCAAACTCACAGGAGAGGTGCTTATACTAGGGCGTGTAATTCAAAGGTTAGGATTGATTATCCGCATACTGAGTATGGTGAATTCAGGATTTGTTCCTGACGGATGTATCGAATGTTGTGGTGAAAGTGTACAATCTCTGCAGAGTGTCAAACTATTCGAATAGCCGCGTCCGCGGTTATGGACAGTTGGAGTGGCCATACTGTTCCCCCGTCAGACTTTTCAAAATGACTTGTGAAATGAATTGATACTTTGACTTGACCACAACAGGGTTGTGATATGAAATACAAGTTCCCACTTAGGTGTTATAAACCTTCAACTAGCATTCGTTGCTTCTAAACTTAGTAGAGATAAATCTGGCTTTTGCAAAATAACCCTAGAGCCTAGTGTCCTATTATCAAAAACCCCTTACACTTGTTAGTATTAGTTTGCGAGTACTTAAAGAGTACTCATGGCTTTGTCCCTGGCTATTCCCATGGCCAGACTATGAAGAGGAGTACCTGGAGGATGGACCCCAGGAAGGTTACGACAACTAGGATCATCTCCCCTCGTCAGCATTGCCTGTGACCCCGAAGATGGAGCTTCGCCTACGCTACCGTTACTATTACGTTTCCGCTGCTTGATGTTGTATTAAGAACTGGATCATGAGATCCCTATTTGTGTAAGAACTTATGCACGGTTTGTAATGGATGATGTACTATGGTATCCAATTCTGTTATGTCTCGCAAAAATGGTAATCCTGGGATTGCGATGTATGGCATAAGAGGCATCTGGGATTAAAAATCCGGGTGTTGACACACATCCAGGTACAACTAAAGTGATGGGAACTCCATCGACTGCGACACTCCATTGTCCATCTGTAACATCCCAAAAATGTTGAACAATGATTATCAAATTCCAATCACCAAAATTATGGTTAACAAAAACTTTTGTTAATTCAAATCATTATGAATGCATGTGTGTATGTGATGATTGTGTGAATGCCTAAATGGACTTGTGTGATTGATCTAAATAGCAAGGAATGGTTTAAAGGTGAAAACAACATCATCTAAAACATTTCAAAGAAGAAACAAATCAAGAGAAAATCAAAAACAAAACAAGTAAGGCAAATGGTCATTTTTGCCAATCTTGCTCACTAGGCCACTTTGAGTGTTTCTAGTCCAAGATTTCAAACAGAATTTTTTCCATTTCTTTTCACCCCTTGCAAGACCAAGTAAAAGTGAATCAAAGCCCACCTTTCAAACTTGCAGAAACAATCGGCAACTTGATTCAACTCACATTTCAAAATTGAATCTGATTCATATGTGAAGATCACCCCTTTTTCAAAAACCAACCAAACCAATTCCACTTGACCTTTCCAACTAACTAGAGACTCCCTAGTATGTAACCAACACATATACCAAGTTTGAATCCAAAATTCAAATTTGAATCTCTTGCGGCCATTTCATCAAACACCTTGCTGGCACCAAACAAACAAACCACAAACACTATTGTGAGTAGTAAATTTGGCCTAACCTGTTCCCTCTATAGCTCACACTACACTCTCAGTAGATGATCTAGCTCATTTAACAAGATTTAGCATCACTATGAGCATGACATAGCCATCAATGGTGACCATGCCGAGCCTAACTTGCCACCCCCATGTCGACAGCAAGCTAGGAGAAGCATCAAGCCTAGCAAGCATGTCTGGGACACTCTCCACCATCCATTGCCACCCCCTGTCCAAGCCTCGAGCGTAGCCAGCCCCTAGACCACACAGCCCGAGCATGCCAAGCCTCTCTGCGAGCGAGCCGAGAGCGCGCCAAAGAGCCAACCGAGACACATGCCCACAGACCGCGCGCCGCCCTCGCCACATGAAAGCAGGATCGCCAGCACCCCAGCAACACCGTGGGCATGCCCGTTCGCCGCCGTACGGACCATAGACGTTGTGCACCATTAAAACTGTCGTTGGACCCGCCTAGAGCGCCACGACGTTCTGACTATTTCACACCGCCCCACGCCGCGTAGCCATGCCGTTGAGCTTCGCTAGGGAGCACAGCACCGCCCCTATCGTCTCCCATGCCTTTAGCTCGTTGTGCCGACGACCACGACGAGCTCAGCCCGCGCTCGTCGGTCCTCTTCAGGCACTATAAATAGAGGCCACCCCAGCACGAATTCTTCACACTATCTCACTCCCCTCTCTCTCAAAAGCACCCCACCTCACTCCCGGAGAAAGGCGAGCAACGCATCGCCGGAATTTGGACGGAGTCTGTCGCTGCTGGAGGAGAAGGGCGCCGTCGATTGGAGCCGCCCCAGGAGGAGCTGCTGGTACCAGGATGATCATCGTCGTCGACTTCATCGTTCGCCCATATCACCAGACATCGCATGGGCCTCGGTGAGCCTCCCACAACCCCCACTGGCCGCGCTAGGGTTCTGTCTCGCCGGCGTTGCCCGACGTGGACAATGAACTGCAACCATAGGATTAGAGCTTGATCGTGCGGTCCACATCCACCCATACCGCTTCGCACCCCCTATCTCGCTGACTGGTGGGGTCATCCACTTAAACTCACTCGCACGTGCGCTGTGCACCGTGGGACGGCCCAGTTAACCTCCCGCGCGACCCAGTAATTCAAATTTAGGTTTATTCTTTTAGTTTCAAACTTAGTTCTATAGCTAGATTCAAAAATCAACCCAGCTCGATTCACTAAACCAAAATGCATGAAACCAATCTTGTTAGAAAGTTACTGGAATGCTTAATCCAAGCCCGTTGGGTTCAAACCAATTGGATCTGTAGATCACCTATAGTAAAAATAACAAGGCAGAAGCTTTTCTGCATTCAAAAGTTTTTCAAAATTAAACCACAAAAGCTTTTGAGTTGATTCCAACTCTCAAAAATCACATTTAACAAGACCTTTCTGAATATATAAAATATCTAGGTTTACTTGCAGAAGTAATGATGAAGTAATAAAATAATGCCTCATAGGCATTTCTAGTCACTTTATTTAATTAAAATAAAAAGGTTAAACCTTATTAAATTGTGACACCACTTTAAATCACATTCCCATGTACTGAAATATGTGGTGATGACATGTGTCAACATGATCCCATTTTTTAGATGAAGAATATTAAATCTTAAGTAGTTTTTCAATGAGTAGAAATTACCTTTCTAAAATAAAGGAATTAAAACTAATTGCCTTAATGGTTGTAATGTTTGTGCTGATCCTATATCATCTACTGAAAGCTTGGTGTGATAAGTAGAAATAGTTAAGTATTGTTTTGTGATTGTGTACCTCGTATTTATTTATAGACGCTAGTACCGACCAAGGATACGAGGAGGAATGAGGATACCACAAGAAAGAAGCCGAAGAGAACTTCAACCACTGCTCTACACAAGGCAAGATAACACTTGCAACTATGAAAGTTAGATAACCTATGCAATGCATTAAGCATGCTTGGTTAGATACATTTGATGATACTCAATCCTAGTTTTACTTACAAGCTTAGTATTTTATTTCTTTATCAAAACTTTTATTTGAGTTTACTTGGTGACTTGTAGATATTAGAAGCATAATTGAAGGTAGCATAAAGAGCATAAAACTTGGCCTAAGTTAGATAATCTTGATGTCATCCTGAGGCATGATATTGAACTTAGCTACTTCACACTTATTTACCACCCCTCATTAGTATTTACCCCCACTTGTAGATGCTAGTGCTAAGCATAAAACTTGATCAACCTTAGACGGGAATACTTGGTGAAAATGGTTATGAAAACCCTAGAATGATGAGTCATTCTACTGAAATGTTTTGCCATGTGTTCTTGAAAACCAGATGATTTTGATGATGAAAATGTTAAGGCATGAGACTTAGCCCTTTATAAAACTGATGTTTGTCTGGATGCAATACTATCCAATTTTACCGTACAACCACAATACCCGAAATTTAGGTAGGGCTTGACTGGAAATTTATATACCTTAGTATGGATTCCCTTGCAGCCAAGGTTTGAGCTGAGGTTACCTTGTGAAGATTGTCCACCTATGCAGTTCCCAAGATGACAACTGGTCATGGTTGGGAGGAAAAACTCATAGGAGAGGTGCCTATACAAGGGATGTAATTGAAAGGTTAGGATTGATGATCCGCATACTGAGTATGGTGAATTCAGGATTGTTCCTGACGGATGTATCGAATGTTGTGGTGAAAGTGTACCACCTCTGCAGAGTGTCAAACTATTCGAATAGCCGCGTCCACGGTTATGGACAGTTGGAGTGTCCATACTGTTCTGTCGTCATATGTTTTCAAAATGACTTATGAAATGGTTTATGACTTTGACTTGACCATAACAGAGTTGTGATATGAAACTCAAGTTCCCACTTAGGTGATATAAAACTTTTAACTAGCTTTCTTTGCTTCTGAGATAAATCTGGATTTTTGCAAAACAACCTAGAGCCTAATACTTCCTACTCAAAACCACTTCACTTGTTAGTATTAGTTTGCGAGTACTTAAAGAGTACTCATGGCTTGTCCCTAGCTATTCCCGTGGCCAGACTATGAGGAGGACTATCAGGAAGACGGACAGCAGGAAGGTAACGACAACTAGGATCATCTCCCATCGTCAGCATTGCATGTGCCCATGAAGATGGAGCCTCGCCTACTCTATCGTTATTATTACGTTATTTCTGCTGCTTGAATTGTATTAAGACTGGATCATGAGATCCATATTTGTGTAAGACTTTATATATGGTTTGTAATGGATGATGTACTGTGATATCCAATCTGTTATGTCTCGCAAAAATGGTAATCCTGGGATTGTGATGTATGGCATAACAGGCATCTGGGATTAAAAATCCGGGTGTTGACAAGTTGGTATCACTCAGACTAACTTAGTCATCCTATATTATTATAGATGGACATGAAGTACAGCAAGTTTTATCAGTTGGGGAATGGAGGAGACCTCATCTTTGAGCATGACTTGGACCAGCTTTCAGAGATGCTGGAGCATCCGCACCCCGAGTTCTTTGGAGCTTAGCTCAACGATCAGGGAGGAGAGGATTTTCAATGGCTAGTTGTTGCAAGTCTTCGGGGAAAGATTGAAGCCCCCACCTCAGAGGGAATTTAGTTCACCTTGAGAGAGAACAACTGGCTCGATGGACTTGCCAGGGCAATGCAAGAAGCTCTTGCCCATTGTCGGGGATATAACCCCAGGTACCCCAGAGTTGGTCTATAAATAAGAGACAAGAATAAACGAAAGTATATTTGACAAGAGAATATCAAATAGAAAAGGAAAAAGACAAGAAAGAACAACTGGGCCGAGTAAGAGGAATCTCGGCCCAGTCCACACTCTCCACAGCCGAATTAATAATGAGGAAAGGAAAACGATCCGGCTGGGCCAAATTACCCACAGCCGGCCCACCTAGCGAACCGCGTCACTCACCTCGTTGCTCCCTGGCCGAATTACTCCACATCTCGGCTGGGCCGAGCTACTCCTAGTCGACCCACCTCTACGCCGAGCTCCTCCTGCCTCGTCGCCTCGTCATCAGCTCCCGCCAACCTCCCCTTGACAAGGAACCCCGCGTGGGCCGGCGTCCTTCGTAGCCACCCAGCACGGGCCGACGCTCTCGGACTGCAGCGAGTTTCCCCCGGGTGGGCCACCAGGATCAGCGCGGCCCACCGCGGGATCCTCTTCGCTAGCGGTCCGGCACAGGCGGGCAGCAGCAACCCGCCGAGCCACCCGTGTGGGCCGAGAGAGGGAGAGCCTGGCTGGGCTGCCATCATCCCGGCTGGGCCACGTGAAGGCTCAGGCCAGAACCTCCTCCAGGCCGAGTAGCAAGTAACCCGGCTGGGCCATCCAGTAACTCGGTTGGGCCTTATCCTTTTGCAATTAGGACCAGGCCGAATCGACTAATGGGCAGGCCGAATTACTGCTACGCCTGGGGCACCTGGGCCGAGTTATTTCACCCGGTATGACCTCTTATTTGTCTCCAGATATGTTCCTAATGTTCACAGCTACACGCCATCGGATCAAGACAAGAGCAATAGGTGTCGTGCCAGTCTTGGGACGCCCATGGCTCAGACTGGCACCTGGGCATATGAAATATTCCCTTGACATCAAGAGGATGCTAGAGAATATGCCCTTGGTATCAAGAATATGCTAAGGAATATGCCATGGCATCTCCAAAGATGCCAAGGCATATGCTGATCATCTGAGAAAATGCCGGGAATATGCTTCGCAGATGCCAAGCGTGTGGAACAAGCCTTGTCCACTGGGCTCCCCTTTATAAGGAGCACCAGGGGGATCATTGGAAGAGAGGCCCCCGAAGGGCTCCTCCCCTCTCTGCTCACTAGGAGCTCTCCTTCTTCCTCTTCCTCCACTCTCACAAGGAGATCTAGATAGAAGCATAGGAGATACAGCTCCAGGAGCATGATTGTAGCCACAAGTATGGCAAGATTATAAGAGATCAGATGTATAGAATGAGGTGTTATCTCCACTTGAGAGCTTAAATCCAATATACATTGTATTTCTCTTTGTTCATACGAGTGCGGTCTTCACTGCATCATCCCTCCCCGGATTCCTCCACGTCCATCGGCCCCAACTTTAGGCTACCCATGGCATATGCCGTGATACCACCACGACATTTGGCGCCCACCGTGGGGCCTTCTAGTGGCGTTGGTTGGGTTTCCATCCGGACAGGAGCATCTTCATCAATTTATTCCTCATAGGGCTCATTCAACTCCATCAAGCGAACAGAGAACAAGGAGGTAAGCGCAGAGGCTCTCCAAGTCTGACTCATCAAAGCAGGTAAGACTCAGCAAGAAGGAATCAAGCACCACTCCAAGCTTACTGTAAGTACCAAGTAACTCATCAGGGTAGGTATGACTTAGCAAGACTCACTCAAACACTTCTCCAAGTATACTATAAGTGCCAGATAACTCAGGCACCTATACTCAATCCTTCACCCCGGGGATAGAATAACTTAACCCAGGGACTAGTCAACTTATCCGTAGAGTCTCCTTTGGATTAAGAGAACATTATGTTGATTTAGATCTGTATTTGAGTCAGCTTATTTATAACTCGGATAGAAGTTGAATCATCTTATTGATGATTCAGATAGAATTTGAGTCAGTTTATGTATGCTTTGGATTGACCTTTAACTCAGCTCGTCAGCCAGCTTAATGGTGATTCAGATAGAATTTGAGTTAGTTTATTTACGCTTTGGACCGACCTTTAACTCAGCCCACCAGCCAGCTTATTGCTGATTTGGACAGAATTTGAGTCAGCATATTTATGATTCGGATAAGATTTGAGTCAGCCTATTTATGATTCGGATAAAATTTGAGTCAGCTTGTTTACGATTCAGACAGAATTTGAGTCAGTTTATTTATGCTTTGGATTATCCTTTAACTCAGCTTACCAGCCAGCTTATTGATGATTCAGACAGAATTTGAGTCAGTTTATTTATGCTTCGAATTAACCTTTAACTCAGCTCAGTAGATTGTCTCTGATTCAGACTAACATTTGATTCAGCTTGCCAGGGTATATTATAATTCGGATTTGTGTTCAGACTTGGCGTACTAATCATATCTCTGATTCAGGCCGAAGCTTTATTCAGTTCACCAGATTGCCAGGTTATGTTATGACTCGGATTGATATCTCACCATCTTGCCAGGTTATCCCATATCTCGGATGACTATTGGCCAGCTTATCATATCTCGAATCTATATCTCATATCTACATCTCGAATCAGATCTCTCAGCGGTTAGCCCTACTATCATATCCCAAAACTTAATCTCGGATCTATATCTCGGATCCATATCAAAGGGAAATAAACATCATCACGCCAAATCAAGTTATATCGTGGCAATCAGATAACTCGGATTTGAGTCATATAACTCGGATCTGAGTCAGATGACTCAGACTTTAGACATAGGTCAAGTTTGAGTAAAGTAACTCGAATTTGAGTCATATAACTCGGATTTTGAGTCAGGTGACTCAGACATAAGACATAAGTCAATTTTGAGTAAAGTAACTCGGATTTGGAATCAGATGACTCGGATTTGAGTCATATAACTCGGATCTGAGTCAGATGACTCAGACTTTAGACATAAGTCAATTTTTAGTAAAGTAACTCGGATTTGAGACATATACCTCGGATTTTGATCCAGGTAACTCAAATTCGAGACGTAAGTCAAATATGAGTAAAGTAACTCGGATTTGGAATCAGATGACTCGGATTTGAGTCATATAACTCGGATTTGAGTCAGATGACTCAGACATAAGACAAAGGTCAAGTTTGAGTAAAGTAACTCGGATTTGAGTCATATACCTTGGATTTTGAGCCAGGTAACTCAGATTCGAGACATAAGTCAAATATGAGTAAAGTAACTCGGATTTGGAATCAGATGACTCGGATTTGAGTCATATAACTCGGATTTGAGTCAGATGACTCAGACATAAGACATAAGTCAAGTTTGAGTAAAGTAACTCGGATTGGAGTCATATACCTCGGATTTTGAGCTAGGTAACTCAGATTCGAGACATAAGTCAAATATGAGTAAAATAACTCGGATTTGGAATCAGATGACTCGGATTTGAGTCAGAGGACTCGGACTTAAGACATAAGTCAATTTTGAGTAAAATAACTCGGATTTAGAAACAGATGACTCAGATCATGGCTTACCCAAAGAGGTTAAAAGAGCAGTGCCCAATAAGGCCAGAACTCATAACTTACCCAAAGAGGTTAAAAGAGCAGTGCCCAATAAGGCCAGAACTCATAACTTACCCAAAGAGGTTAAAAGAGCAGTGCCCAATAAGGACAGAACTCATAACTTACCCAAAGAGGTTAAAAGAGCAGTGCCCAAGAAGGCCAGAACTCATGACTTACCCAAAGAGGTTAAAAGAGCAGTGCCCAAGAAGGCCAGAACTCATGACTTACCCAAAGAGGTTAAAAGAGCAGTGCCCAATAAGGCCAGAACTCATAACTTACCCAAAGAGGTTAAAAGAGCAGTGCCCAAGAAGGCCAGAACTCATGACTTACCCAAAGAGGTTAAAAGAGCAGTGCCCAAGAAGGCCAAAACTCATGACTTACCCAAAGAAGTTAAAAGAGCAGTGCCCATGAAGGCCAGAACTCATGACTTACCCAAAGAGGTTAAAAGAGCAGTGCACAATAAGGCCAGAACTCATAACTTACCCAAAGAGGTTAAAAGAGCAGTGCCCAAGAAGGCCAGAACTCATAAATTACCCAAAGAGGTTAAAAGAGCAGTGCCCAAGAAGGCCAGAACTCATGACTTACCCAAAGAGGTTAAAAGAGCAGTGCCCAATAAGGCTAGAACTCATAACTTACCCAAAGAGGTTAAAAGAGCAGTGCCCAAGAAGGCCAGAACTCATAACTTACCCAAAGACGTCAAAAGTGCAGTTCCCAAGAAGGCCAGAACTAAAAACTTACCCAAAGGGGTTATGAACAGTGCCCAAGAAGGCCAGAAGTCCAGAAACTTATCCAAAGGGGTTATGACCAGTGCCAAGAATGCCGGAAGTCAGAAACTTATCCAAAGGGGTTATGACCAGTGCCCAAGAAGGCCAGAAGGCCAAAAACTTACCCAAAGGGGTTATGACAAGTGCCCGAGAAGGCCAAAAGTAAAAAACTTGCACAAAGGGGTTATAAGCAGAGCCCAAGAAGGCTAGGAGTCAAGAAAATCACCCAAAAGGATTATAAGACGAAGAAGTATACAACCAAGGCACAAAAAGTCAAAAAACAACTCTAGGAATATTCACAATTAAAGTCTATGCGCGACTCTGCGAGTCCCACATAGACTCGGGGACTAATGTCGGGGATATAACCCCAGGTACCCCAGAGTTGGTCTATAAATAAGAGACAAGAATAAACGAAAGTATATTTGACAAGAGAATATCAAATAGAAAAGGAAAAAGACAAGAAAGAACAACTGGGCCGAGTAAGAGGAATCTCGGCCCAGTCCACACTCTCCACAGCCGAATTAATAATGAGGAAAGGAAAACGATCCGGCTGGGCCGAATTACCCCCAGCCGGCCCACCTAGCGAACCGCGTCACTCACCTCGTTGCTCCCTGGCCGAATTACTCCACATCTCGGCTGGGCCGAGCTACTCCTAGTCGGCCCACCTCTACGCCGAGCTCCTCCTGCCTCGTCGCCTCGTCATCAGCTCCCTCCAACCTCCCCTCGACAAGGAACGCTGCGTGGGCCAGCGTCCTTCGTATCCGCCCAGCACGGGCCGACGCTCTCGGACTGCAGCGAGTTTCCCCTAGGTGGGCCACCAGGATCAGCGGGCCCACCGCGGGATCCTCTTCGCTAGCGGTCCGGCACAGGCGTGCAGCATCAACCCGCCGAGCCACCCGGGTGGGCCGAGAGAGGGAGAGCCTGGCTGGGCTGCCATCATCCCGGCTAGGCGATGTGAAGGCTCAGGCCAGAACCTCCTCCAGGCCGAGTAGCAAGTAACCCGGCTGGGCCATCCAGTAACTCAGTTGGGCCTTATCCTTTTGCAATTAGGACAAGGCCGAATCGACTAAGGGGCATGCCGAATTACTGCTACGCCTGGGGCACCTTGGCCGAGTTATTTCACCCTGTATGACCTCTTATTTGTCTCCATATATGTTCCTAATCTTCACAGCTACACGCGATCGGATCAAGACAAGACCAATAGGTGTTGTGCCAGTCTTGGTTCGCCCGTGGCTCATACTAGCAACTGGGCATATGGAATATGCCCTTGACATCAAGAGGATGCTAGAGAATATGCCCTTGGTATCAAGAATATGCTAAGGAATATGCCATGGCATCTCCAAAGATGCCAAGGAATATGCTGAGCATCTGAGAAGATGCCGGGAATATGCTACGCAGATGCCAAGCATGTGGAACAAGCCTTGTCCCCTGGGCCCCCCTTTATAAGGAGTACCAGGGGGATCGTTGGAAGAGAGGCCCCCGAAGGGCTCCTCCCCTCTCTGCTCACTAGGAGCTCTCCTTCTTCCTCTTCCTCCACTCTCACAAGGAGATCTAGATAGAAGCATAGGAGATACAGCTCCAGGAGCATGATTGTAGCCACAAGTATGGCAAGATTATAAGAGATCAGATGTATAGAATGAGGTGTTATCTCCACTTGAGAGCTTCAATCCAATATACATTGTATTTCTCTTTGATTCATACGAGTGCGGTCTTCACTGCATCATCCCTCCCCGGATTCCTCCACGTCCATCGGCCCCAACTTTAGCATACCCATGGCATATGCTGTGATACCACCACGACACCCATCTATGTGGGCAGAGTATCAATCAGATCAAGGGTACCCGCTTTGAGTTCTATCCAAGGCGTGATGTTATGGGACAACCACTGGAGGCCCCATATCACCACGAGCTGAAGAGTCAACTGGACCACCTCAGCTTCATGATGTATGACCGTCATAAGGAGTTGGACAATGCCCGCTCCTATGCCAACCACAAGTATGCCATCGCCGCCAAGAAGGATCAGACTATTGCCATGCTAGTGAAGGATCGCTAGTCTCGTCGCCGTCAGCTCGACAAGAAGGAGCGCATCATTGCCCGTCTTCGCCACCGGATCACGGATTTGGAGGAGACCATCCACAAGAGAGATATGTAGTTGGAGGAGAGGGAGAATGCAGGGGAAGACCTTCGTGGATACCCCTACTCCTATCCCAGTGGCGATGATGACTTTCTACAGGATCAGGCCATGGACTTCTTCACCGATGAGGATGACTTCGCCTTCATCGATGATGATGATGATGAGGATGATGAGGACACCGACTCCGAGGAGTAGTAGCACTTGGGCACTAGCGTTAGTGAGTTGTATTCGGTCCCACTGTATCGTAGTTTCACAGAATGGTTCTTAAAACCATCTTTTTTCCTTTGTTGTGGTGTGTGTTTGTATCGTGTGTTGTGAGTGAATGAATAAAAAGCAAGTAGCTAGAAAAATCTGAGTCAAACGTTGAGAACTTTTCAAAAACAAAAACCCTGAACCTTAGAAATTTCCCTCTTTTCTCATGATCTATCTCAATCTTCAGATGCCTCGCGGAGGAAGCACTTCATCTTCGTACCCAATGTTACAAATCTTGCAAAAGTTGGTTTCTGACCGCGAAGCCTAAAGAGCCAAATGTCAAGACAACTTAGCCACCCTTCAACAGATATCTCAGATGGGCAACAATAATTAGGGCCATGGAAATTAGGACAACCATGGATCCAAGCTTAAGAATTTCCAGAACACCAATCCACCCGTTTTCACTATGTCTGAAGAGCCCCTAAATGCAGATGATTGGCTGCAAACCATCTGGAAGTTGAAGGAGTGGAAGCTAACGAGAAGGTACTATTTGCCACCCACTACCTGGCCAGAGATGCAAGAGCATGGTGGAACAACGTTCGCGCAATGACTATAGGTAAGATGATGACTTGGGAAGAGTTCAAAGTCAAGTTTAGCAGAACCCATGTGCCCCCGAGTTTGATCAAGAGGATGAGAGATGAATTCAGGGAACTAAAGCAAGGAAGGATGACCGTAGTGGAGTACCGTAACAAATTTTTGTCATTGGCTAGGTATGCACCGGATGAGATTGACACTGAAGCCAAGAAGAAGGAGAGATTCCTGAATGGTCTGCATGATGAGATGCAGACAGTGTTAGTCAACATCCCATTTGATGATATTGAAGCCTTAGTTGACTCTGCCATTCAGATGGAAGGCAAGATCAACCAAGCTAATGAGAACCGCAAGCGTCGCATGATGCATCAAACAAGAATCCACCATACACCAAAGTATCGCACCAACCCATCTCCAGGATTTGCCCCAATAACCAACAGACCCCTGATGAACCATCCGAACTATCCCAACCGTGGAAACCCAAGGCCTGGAGGAAACCAAAACAACCCCGGCAACCCCAGCAATTTCAACCGTGCACCGCCTAAGTTCAACAACAACATTGTCGCCACCAACACCAACACTGCCCCGAGAACCGGAAGCAATGTTGTGCCTATTGCAGCAAACAACAAGTCTTAGGTGACTTCTTATGAATGTGGAACCAAATGTCACTATTACAATGAGTGCCCCAAGAATATTGCCGCAGCCCCCAATGCAAATGCCCCATCTCAGCAGCAGCGTCGTGTTTAGCCTGGAAGAAGGTTTGCCCCAGGGAATTCGCTCAACCGCAACGGCCGTCTCTTTCTCATGCATGCTGAAGAAGCCCAAGAAGCACCAGATGTCGTGCTGGGTATGTTTTCTGTTAATTTAGTACTTGCAAGAGTGTTGTTTGATTCTGGAGCATCGCACTCGTTTGTTACTGAAGAATTTGCATGCACTAGTAAGATTCAACCCACCAAATTGAAGCATGTTATGATAGTTCAAATACCTGGTTCAACCACCAAAGCTAGACAAATTTGCAAGGTCGTGCCTATCAGAATCCATGGCATAGATTTTTATGATAATCTAATAGTACTCGGAACTAAAGGTTTGGAAGTAGTACTAGGAATGGATTGGATGTCCAAACATAAAGGATTAATCGATTGTGCCAAGAAAGCCATAACCATGACCAGTACAGCCGGAGTATCAGTCGAGCATGTGTCTGAAACCTTGCCCCGCCAATTCAAATGCAACAAGAGTATAGCCCAGCCAACCATTGACCAAGTCAGGATAGTCTATGAATACCCCGATGTATTTCCAGATGTTTTGCCTGGTATGCCCCCAGATCGGGATATCGAGTTTATCATTGAACTAATCCCTGGAACCGGACCCATAGCCCAGAGACCATATAGTATGAACCCGTCTGAATTAGTGGAGCTGAAGAAGCAACTGGATGCTATGCTGGAGATAGGATTGATCCAACCAAGTGCGTCGCCCTGGAGATCACCTGTCTTGTTTGTGGATAAGAAAGATGGAGGTAACCGTTTATGTATGGATTATCGGAAGTTGAATGATGTCACCATCAAGAACAAGTACCCACTGCCAAGGATAGAAGACCTATTTGACCAGTTGACTGGTGCCAAGGTGTTTTCTAATATTGACCTTAGTACTAGCTACCACCAACTAAAGATTCGCGTAGAGGATATTCCAAAGACTGCCTTTACCATTAGATATGGATTATATGAGTATACTGTCATGTCTTTTGGATTAACCAATGCCCCCGCTTATTTCATGAACCTCATGAATAAGATTTTTATGGACTTCCTGGATAAGTTTGTCATTTTTTTCATCGATGATATTCTGATATATTCCAAATCAGAAGAACATGAGCTACACCTAAGGACCATCCTTGGAACCCTTAGGGACCATCAGTTGTATGCCAAGTTTAGCAAATGTGAATTCTGGTTACAGGAGGTAGGATTCCTTGGCCATATCGTATCAGCCGGAGGAATTGCCGTTGACCCTGCAAAGGTGAAGGATGTTGAAGATTGGCAAGACCTAACCACTCAAACCCAAGTTCGTGCATTTCTCGGATTAGCGGGATACTACCGCAAGTTCGTATAAGGATTCTTGAGTATCGCAAGACCCATGACCCAATTGCCGAAGAAGGATAAGAAGTTTGAATGGACGGACAAATGTGAAGAGAGTTTTCAAGAACTCAAGAGGAGATTGATTTCAGCCCCAATCTTGATCATGCTGGATATCACGAAGCCCTTTGATATGTATTGTGACGCATCCAAGATCGGTCTCAGATGTGTGCTAATGCAAGAGGTTAAAGTTATATCTTATCTATCCAGACAACTGAAGCAGCATGAACAAAATTATCCTACCCATGATCTTGAACTAGCAACCGTAGTTCTAGCCCTAAAAACATGGAGGCATTATCTTATGGGAAATTGTTGTGAGATTTATTCGGATCACAAGAGCCTGAAGTATATATTCACTCAGAAGGAGCTGAATATGAGGCGGAGAAGATGGATTGAGCTAATCAAGGACTATGATCTAGACATTCATTATCACCCCGGTAAAGCCAATGTGGTAGCAGATGCCCTTAGCAGATTGTCGTGTCGCTTGAACTCCATGATTCTGAAGGAGCAACCAAGTTGGCACAAGGAGATGGAAGATTTTACAATGGAATTAGTAAGTGAAGTATTTTTGGCTAGCATAGAACTTCAACCCACTTTGATCAGTCAGATCAAGGAGGCGCAAAAAGGAAATGCTAGTATCGACGGAATCAAACGTCGTATCAGTACAAGCAAAGTACCCGGATTCACCGAGGATGAAGAAGGAGTTCTGTGGTACAAAGGACGTCTCTATGTACCAGCAGATTCAGAGTTGAAAGAAGTTATTTTGAATGAAGCCCATGATATTATTTATTCTATCCATCCCGGAGGAACGAAGATGTATCAGGATCTGAAGGAGCAAGTTTGGTGGCATAAGATGAAAAGAGAAATCGGCAGTTATATCGCCAAGTGTGATATTTGTCAGAGAGTCAAGGTGGGACATCAGAGACCCGCATGACTGTTGCAACCATTGCAGATTCCGAAATGGAAACGGGCTTCCGTTGGAATGGACTTTATCACCGGATTACCTACTTCTAGTAGAGGAAATGACTCTATTTGGGTCATAGTTGACAGATTGTCCAAGGTAGCCCATTTCTTACCAGTCAAGACCACCTACCAGAGTTCGAAGCTAGCTGAGTTGTACATCGCTAGAATCGTCAGTTTGCATGGATTCCCCAAGAATATCGTATCGGATCGAGGAACTCGGTTTACCTCTAGATTCTGGAAGAAAGTCCAAGAAGGATTGGGAACGAGATTGGATTTCAGCACAGCGTATCACCCTCAGACCGATGGACAAACGGAGCGAGTAAATAAAATACTCGAAGATATGCTGAGTGTAGGGTTCGCAGCATAGAAAACAAAAATTTTCCTACGATGTGAACTATATACCAAGATCTATCTTCTAGATACAAACAACAGGCGAATGTATATCCGTAGAGAACATACCCTTGAAGACCGACAAAGCTTAACGAGTTCAACTCGTGGTTGATGTAGACGATCTCTTGCCGATCTCAAGATCGAGAGGAAGTCCTAGCGCCGCAAATCAGCAGCGCATCCATGCTCGCACATACGTTCGAGGCACCGAGCAACCTCCGCCTCCTCGCTCCACCGATGCAGCGGAAGCACAACTCTTTCTTGCCGAATAGCCACCGGGAACATGTATCTCGCTAGTCCGAGACCATGGGGAATAAATTCTAGAGGGGGAGAGAGATCCTTCACGAGGAGGTGTGAGAGACAAGTGAGGAGGGGGGCTCCTTTTATAGGAGGAGGGGGGGAACCCCAAGGGGGTGGCCGGCGCATGGGGGCTGCCCCCTTGCCCTCCCCTCTTCATGTGGGTGGACACTCCACTCACAAATCTCCTTTAAATTCCCTCCACTCAAAAGTCCACTCAAATTCCCATTAAATTTCCACCAAATTTAATTCAAACTCTCATTAAATAAAACTCTTTTATTTTATTCAGAATTTTGTCAATTACTTTAATGACAAACATTCACAAATAACCCCTTGCTAGAATTCTATTTCACATGCATAACCACTTTATGCAATTTCACCCGAAAACCTGTTTCGGTATCTAGTGAAATAAATTCCTGCGCTTGTTCATTCTTTCGGCATGAAACATTTGCTCCAATTGGATGTCGGTGTCTCTTAAGTGTGTCACCCTACGGTTCGTGAATAATGCGGACATGATCAAGACCCCTCTCGGATCAATAATCAGAAGCGGGATCTGGAGACCCATACTGACTCCCACACATTCAACGATGACTTTCTTGTGATCGTCGGAACCTTTTACGCTAGTATCTTAATCCCTTTGTTTCACGATATATTACATGTCCGAGATTCGATCATCGGTATCTCCATACCTAGTTTGATCTCGTTACCGACATGCACTCTTTTCTCGTTCCTGTGATATAACATTCTAGTGATCAAATCACTTGCTTGCAAGCTAATCAATGTGATATCACCGAGAGGGCCCAGAGTATATCTATCCGTCATCGGGATGAACAAATTCCACTCTCGATCCATGAGCCTCAACATAACACTTTATTAGTTCTGAATCCATCTTTATAATCACCCTGTTACGGTGTGACGTTTGATGTTATCAAGAAACTCTTCCGGTGTTAGTGATTGACATGATCTCATGGTCTAAGGATTAGGATCACTTCGTAAGTTGTTATAGCAATATAAATTCAATGACTTTGATCGTAATGCTATACTTCGGATGAATGTTCATCACACCATTACACTAATGTTGTGATCCCGTTATTAACAACATCCAATGTCCATGATCAGGAAACCTTGATCATCTTGTTAATCAACGAGCTAGTTTATGAGAGAGGCATAACTAGGAACTTTCTGTTTGTTTATTAAACAATGTATTAACGTTTCCGTATTAATACAATTATAGCATGCAAAATAAACATCTATCATATACTTGGAATACACATAATAAACACTTTATTATTGCCTCTCAGGGCATATTCCCTTCAGTCTCCCACTTGGACTAGAGACAATAATCTAGTTACATAGTGATAAATCTAACACCCATTGAGTTCTGGTGTTGATCATGTTTTGCTCTAGGGAGAGTTTTAGTCAACGGATCTGCTACATTGAGATCCGTATGTACTTTACAAATCTTTATATCTCCATCCTTGACATGCTCGCGGATGGAGTAAAACCGGCGCTTAATATGCTTGGAATGCTTGTGAGACCCTGGCTCTTTGGCATTGGCAATGGCACCATTGTTGTCACAATAGATCACCATTGGGTCCAACGCGTTTGCCACCACTCCTAGTTCGGATATGAACTCCTTCATCCAAACTGCTTCCTGAGCCGCTTCTGAAGCAGCAACATATTCGGCCACCGTTGTTGATCCCGCTACCACAGGTTGTTTGGAGCTCCTCCAACTAACCGCTCCGCCATTCATGAGAAATACGTATCCGGATTGAGACTTAGAGTCATCCGGATCGGTGTCAAAGCTAGCGTCGACATAACACTTAGCGACGAGCTCTTCTTCACCTCCGTATACAAGAAACATATCCTTAGTTCTACGTAAGTACTTAAGGATATTCTTGACCGCTATCCAGTGTTCCGAACCTGGATCCGATTGGTACCTACTAGTCAAACTAATAGCATGTGCCACATCCGGTCTTGTACATAGCATGGCGTACATTATAGAGCCTATGGCTGAAGCATAGGGGACTTTGTCCATTATCTCTCTTTCTTCCGCCGAAGCCGGACTTTGAGTCTTACTCAATGTCTTGCCTTGCAACATAGGTAAGAACCCCTTCTTACTTCCGTCCATTTTAAACTTTTTTAAAATCTTATCAAGGTATGTACTTTGTGATAGCCCTATTAGGCGCCTAGATCTATCTCTATAGATCTTTATGCCTAATATGTATGACGCTTCACCTAGGTCCTTCATTGAAAATTTGCTGTTTAGATAACTTTTAACACTGTTTAAAAGATCTATATCATTTCCGATCAATAATATGTCATCCACATATAATATCAGAAATGCCACATTGCTCCCACTCACTTTCTTGTAAATACAAGCTTCTCCATAAGTTTGGACAAATCCAAACTCTTTGATCACCTCATCAAAGCGAAGATTCCAACTTCGTGATGCTTGCTTCAATCCATAGATGGATCGCTGAAGCTTGCACACCTTGTTAGCATCCTTAGGATCGACAAAACCCTTTGATTGTATCATATACAACTCTTCTTCAATATTACCATTGCGAAACGCGGTTTTGACATCCATCTGCCATATCTCATAATCGAAATATGCAGCAATTGCTAACATAATCCTAACTAACTTTAGCATCGCTACGGGAGAGAAAGTCTCATCGTAGTCAACTCCTTGAATTTGTCGAAACCCCTTTGCGACAAGTCGAGCTTTATAGACGGTCACATTACCATCAGCATCAGTTTTCCTTCTGAAAATCCATTTGTTCTCCACGGCCTTTCGGTCGTGAGGTAATTCCACCAAGTTCCAAACTTGATTTTCATACATGGATTCCATCTCGGATTTCATGGCTTCTAACCATTTGTTGGAATCCGGGCTCATCATCGCTTCTTCATACGTCGCAGGGTCATCATTTTCATCAACCATGAAATTCATGACAGGATTTCCGTATAGCTCGGGAGCTGCACGCGTCCTGTTTGACCTGCGAGGTTCGGTAGTACTCTCTTTTGGAGTTTCATGATCATTATCATTAGTTCCCTCTTCAACAGGTGGAGCCAACTCCGGAACAACTTCCGGCGCTGCGCTACTCGCCATACTTTGAAGAGAAGGTTCCACAACCTCTTCGAGTTCTACCTTCCGACTACTCACACCTTTCGCGAGAAACTCTTTCTCTAGAAAGGATCCATTCTTGGCAACAAAAACCTTGCCCTCGGATCTGTGATAGAAGGAATACCCATTAGTTTCTTTAGGGTATCCTATGAAGACGCATTTTTCCGCTTTGGGTTCGAGTTTATCCGGTTGAAGTTTCTTCACATAAACATCGCATCCCCAAACTTTAAGAAATGACAGCTTAGGTTTGTTTCCAAACCACAATTCATACGGTGTCTTTTCAACGGATTTAGATGGTGCCCGATTTAAAGTGAATGCAGCAGTTTCTAGTGCATAACCCCAAAATGACAACGGCAAGTCCGTCAGAGACATCATAGATCGAACCATATCTAATAAAGTACGATTACGACGTTCCGACACACCATTTCGCTGTGGTGTTCCGGCAGGTGTGAGTTGTGAAACAATTCCACTCTTTCATGTGAGTGCTAAACTCGTAACTTAGATACTCACCTCCACGGTCGGACCGTAGAAATTTGATCTTTCTATTACGATGATTTTCCACTTCATTCTGAAATTCCTTGAACTTTTCAAAGGTTTCAGACTTGTGTTTCATCAAGTAGATATAACCGTATCTACTCAAATCATCCGTGAAAGTAACAAAATAACGATATCCACCTCGCGCCGACACACTCATTGGACCACATACATCAGAATGTATGATTTCCAATAAATCTGTCGCCCGTTCCATTGAACCGGAAAACGGCGTTCTAGTCATCTTGCCCATAAGGTATGGCTCACATGTATCAAATGATTCATAATCAAGTGATTCCAAAAGTCCATCTGAATGGAGCTTCTTCATGCGTTTAACGCCAATATGACCTAGACTGCAGTGCCACATATATGCGGATATATCATCATTAAGTTTAATCCTTTTAGCATCAACATTATGAATATGTGTAACATTATCATCGAGATCTAATAGAAATAAACCATTCATCATCGGTGCATGACCATAAAAGATTTCATTCATATAAATGGAACAACCATTGTTCTCGGATTTAAATGAATAACCACTTCGCATCAAACACGATCCAGATACAATGTTCATGCTCAGTGCAGGAACCAGATAACATTTATTCAAGTTTATAACTAATCCCAACGGTAAGTGGAGAGGCAGCGTTCCGACGGCGATCACATCAACGCTTGATCCATTGCCGACACGCATCTTGACCTCACCCCTTGCTAGCGGTCGCTTGTTCCGCAGCCCCTGATTCGAGTTACAAATATTAGCAACCGAACCGGTATCAAATACCCAGGTGCTACTGCGAGCACTAGTCAAGTACACATCAATAACATGTATATCATATATACCTTTGTTTGCCTTGCCGGCCTTCTTGTCTGCCAGATACTTGGGGCAGTTGCGCTTCCAGTGGCCAGTCCCCTTACAATAGTAGCACTCGGAATCAGACTTAGGTCCAACTCGGGGTTTCTTTTCAGGCGCGGCAACAGGCTTGCCGCCCTTACTTCCCTTCCGTTTTCCCTTCTTGTCTTTCTTGAAACCAGTGTTCCTATTGATCATCAACACTTGATGTTCCTTTTTGATCTCCACTTCTGCAGTTTTAAGCATTGACAGAAGCTCGGGGAGAGACTTCTTCATGCCTTGCATATTATAGTTCATCACGAAGCTCTTATAGCTAGGTGGCAGAGACTGCAGAACACGATGGATGCCTAAGTCAATGGGAATCGATATTCCCAAGGACACAAGCTTATCGGCGTAACCCGACATCTTGAGTACATGCTCACTAACGGAGCTGTGCTCTTCCATCATGCAGCTAAAGAACTTTTCTGAAGCGTTGTAGCTCTCTACAGCAGCATGTGTGTCGAAAATCATTTTCAACTCACCCATTGTATCAAATGCATTGCCGTTTTCGAAACGCTTTCGAAGTTCCGGCTCTAGCCCATACAATATGCCGCAATGAACTAAGTTGTGGTCCTCCTGACGAGTCTGATAGACATTCTTCTCCTCGTCAGGGGCATCATCTAAAGGTGGGGGGGCCTAATGGCGCTTCTAGCACATATTGCTTTTGTGCAGCAGAGAGGAGAATCCTCAAATTCATGGCCCATTCGGTAAAGTTGCTACCGTTCGTTGCTAGTTTCTCTTTCTCCATGAACACATTGAAATTAAAAGCAGGTGGTACCATCTACAACAGAATTTGTAAAGTTTAGACTAAGTGTATGATAGATTGAGTTCAACTAATCGAATGAACTCCCACTCAAAAACGACATCCCTCGTGCCTTTTTGGTGATTACATGAACCAAATCCACTACACCAAGTCCGATCATCACGTGAGTCGGTATAGCTTCAAAGGCGAGCATCAAATGGGCATCATATCAACTATATGACTCATGCTTAACCTTTCGGTCCGTGTTCCGAGGCCATGTCTGTACATGCTAGTCTCGCCAAGTTAGAACCTTAGTATTCGCGTGTGTAACTATTTAACACCCGAAATATGGTCGTGGATCCAAGAACACCCGATCATCACGTGATGTCTTGGAGCGACGAAAACATAATCGGTGCATACTAAAGGAAGAACACATTCTTATCTTGATATTTAAATGAGGGATCATCTTATTATGCTAACAAAGCGCTAAACAAGCAATATAAGATGCTATCAAACATCATATGTTTATTAGTGAAATTATATGGTTCCCGCAGATGATCTCTATCATGTGCATCGTGGTATGATCACTATCATACCTATATGTGTAAATCCAAGGTCTATGGATTTTACACGCTATGTGTGTTGTAAGAGTATCATCTCATACTTCTACTTACAACACTACCATATCATAACACTAGCCCAGCAACAATCTAAACTAGACGCCTCTAATTTATCCATTGCAAGTTTTACGTGGCTTAGGGATTTCGAGATAGAACCGTTCTTACCTACGAACATGAACCACAACGAGGATAATCAAATTGTTGATAACTCGCTTGCAAAATAGATATTGACTATAGTAGGAGAGACAGACACCCGCTAGCCACTTATGCAAACTAGTTGCATGTCAAGCGTGGAACAGGTCTCATGTGCGAGGACATGTAAAGTTTGTCCGGGCCGCTTCATCCCACTATGCCACCAATATCCAAAATTACAACAAAGGAGCAACAACATGATCATCATCGCCCACATACTCATATGTGTACTACCCGTGTAAAGTGTCTACGCATAGATCCGACTCTGATACCACTATAGGGTTCGCAGCATAGAAAACAAAAATTTTCCTACGATGTGAACTATATACCAAGATCTATCTACTAGATACAAACAACGGGCGGATGTATATCCGTAGAGAACATACCCTTGAAGACCGACAAAGCTTAACGAGTTCAACTCGTGGTTGATGTAGACGATCTCCTGCCGATCTCAAGATCGAGAGGAAGTCCTAGCGCCGCAAATCAGCAGCGCATCCGTGCTCGCACACACGTTCGAGGCACCGAGCAACCTCCGCCTCCTCGCTCCACCGATGCAGCGGAAGCACAACTCTTTCTTGCCGAATAGCCACCGGGAACATGTATCTCGCTAGTCCGAGACCATGGGGAATAAATTCTAGAGGGGGAGAGAGATCCTTCACGAGGAGGTGTGAGAGACAAGTGAGGAGGGGGGCTCCTTTTATAGGAGGAGGGGGGGAACCCCAAGGGGGTGGCCGGCACATGGGGGCTGCCCCCTTGCCCTCCCCTCTTCATGTGGGTGGACACTCCACTCACAAATCTCCTTTAAATTCCCTCCACTCAAAAGTCCACTCAAATTCCCATTACATTTCCACCAAATTTAATGCAAACTCTCATTAAATAAAACTCTTTTATTTTATTCAGAATTTTTTCAATTACTTTAATGACAAACATTCACAAATAACCCCTTGCTAGAATTCTATTTCACATGCATAACCACTTTATGCAATTTCACCCGAAAACCTGTTTCGGTATCTAGTGAAATAAATTCCTGTGCTTGTTCATTCTTTCGGCATGAAACATTTGCTCCAATTAGATGTCGGTGTCTCTTAAGTGTGTCACCCTACGGTTCGTGAATAATGCGGACATGATCGAGACCCCTCTCGGATCAATAATCAGAAGCGGGATCTGGAGACCCATACTGACTCCCACACATTCAACGATGACTTTCTTGTGATCGTCGGAACCTTTTATGCTAGTATCTTAATCCCTTTGTTTCACGATATATTACATGTCCGAGATTTGATCATCGGTATCTCCATACCTAGTTTGATCTCGTTACCGACGTGCACTCTTTTCTTGTTCCTGTGATATAACATTCTAGTGATCAAATCACTTGCTTGCAAGCTAATCAATGTGATATCACCGAGAGGGCCCAGAGTATATCTATCCGTCATCGGGATGAACAAATTCCACTCTCGATCCATGAGCCTCAACATAACACTTTATTAGTTCTGAATCCATCTTTATAATCACCCTATTACGGTGTGACGTTTGATGTTATCAAGAAACTCTTCCGGTGTTAGTGATTGACATGATCTCATGGTCTAAGGATTAGGATCACTTCGTAAGTTGTTATAGCAATATAAACTCAATGACTTTGATCGTAATGCTATACTTCGGATGAATGTTCATCACACCATTACACTAATGTTGTGATCCCGTTATTAACAACATCCAATGTCCATGATCAGGAAACCTTGATCATCTTGTTAATCAACGAGCTAGTTTATGAGAGAGGCATAACTAGGAACTTTCTGTTTGTTTATTAAACACACATGTATTAACGTTTCCGTATTAATACAGTTATAGCTAGCATGCAAAATAAACATCTATCATATACTTGGAATACACATAATAAACACTTTATTATTGCCTCTCAGGGCATATTCCCTTCACTGAGAGCATGTGTGCTAGAGTATGGATCTAAATGGGAAGACTGTCTGCCGTTTGCAGAATTTTCTTACAACAACAGTTATCAAGCTAGTTTGCAAATGGCCCCATTTGAATTCATGTATGGAAGGAAGTGTCGCACCCCTTTGAATTGGTCGGAAGTAGGAGAGAGTCAGATTTTTGGACCCGACTTCCTCCGCGAAGTAGAAGAGAAAGTTCACAAGATTCGTGAGCACCTCAAGACCGCCCAGTTAAGACAGAAGAGTTACGCCGACAAGAGACGTCGAGACCTCGCTTTCTATATCGGAGATTTTGTGTTTCTCAAAGTGTCGCCTTTGAAGGGAATGCAGCGTTTCCATCTCAAAGGAAAGTTAGCCCCAAGATATATCGGACCTTTCAAGATTCTTAATCATCGAGGAGAAGTATCGTATAAACTAGAACTGCCAGAGGAGATGTCATCCGTGAATAATGTGTTCCATATATCATTACTTCGCAAATGCCTTGATGTCCCGGAGAAGACTGAAGTTTTCAAGAACATTGATCACAGAACCATAGAGATCAACGATGACCTGACATATACCGAAGTACCCATTCGTATTTTGGAGGAAGCTTGCAGGACCACCAGAACCCGAAGCATCAAGTTTCTCAAGATTCAGTGGAGTAACCACATTGAAGAAGATGCTACCTGGGAGTGAGAAGATCACATCAAGATGGAGTTTCCCGACCTTTTTAAATCCTAGTTTTCTTATTTCTTCTTTCTCAAAATCTCGGGACGAGATTTTGCTTAAGGAGGGAAGGTTTGTAACATCCCAAAAATGTTGAACAATGATTATCAAATTCCAATCACCAAAATTATGGTTAACAAAAACTTTTGTTAATTCAAATCATTATGAATGCATGTGTGTATGTGATGATTGTGTGAATGCCTAAATGGACTTGTGGGATTGATCTAAATAGCAAGTAATGGTTTAAAGGTGAAAACAAAAATCATCTAAAACATTTCCAAGCATAAACAAATCAAGAGAAAATCAAAAACAAAACAAGTAAGGCAAATGGTTATTTTTGCCAATCTTGCTCACTAGGCCACTTTGAGTGTTTCTAGTCCAAGATTTCAAACAGAAACTTTTCCATTTCTTTTCACCCCTTGCAAGACCAAGAAAAAGTGAATCAAAGCCCACCTTTCAAACTTGCAGAAACATTCGGCAACTTGATTCAAATCACATTTCAAAATCGAATCTGATTCATATGTGAAGATCACCCCTTTTTCAAAAACCAACCAAACCAATTCCACTTGACCTTTCCAACTAACCAGAGACTCCCTACTATGTAACCAACACATCCACCAAGTTTGAATCCAAAATTCAAATTTGAATCTCTTGCAGCCATTTCATCAAACACCTTGCTGGCACCAAACAAACAAACAAACCACAAACACTATTGTAGGAAGTAAATTTGGCCTAACTTGTTCCCTCTATAGCTCACACTACACTCTCAGTAGATGATCTAGCTCATTTAAAAAGCTTTAGCACCAATCTGAGCATGCCATAGCCATCAATGGTGACCATGTCGAGCCTAACTTGCCACCCCCATGTCGACAACAAGCTAGGAGAAGCACCAAGCCTAGCAAGCATGTCTGGGATACTCTCCACCGTACATCTCCAACCCCTGTCCAAGCCTCGAGCGCAGCCAGCCCCTGGACCACACAGCCCGAGCATGCCAAGCCTCTCTATGAGTGAGCTGAGAGTGCGTCAGAGCGCCAACCGCGACACACGCCACCCTCGCTGCGTGCAAGCAGGATCGCCAGCAACCCAGCAACACCGCGGACATGCCCGTGTGCCACCGCGCGGAACGTAGACGCTGTGCGCCATTAAAACTGCCGTCGGACCCGCCCAGAGCGTCGAAACGTTCTGACCGTTTCACACTGCCCGACGCCGCGTAGCCATGCCATTGAGATTCGCCAGGGAGCACAACACTGCCCCCTATCGTCGTCCATGCCTTTAGCTCGTTGTGCCGACAACCACGATGAGCTCAGCCCGCGCCCGTCGGTCCCCTTCAGGCACTATAAATAGATGCCACCCCATCATGAATTCTTCACACCATCTCACTACCCTCTCTCTCAGAAGCAACCCACCTCACTCCCGGAGCAAGGCGAGTAGCGCATCGCCGGAATTTGGCCGGAGTCTGCCGCTGCTGGAGGAGAAGGGCGCCATCGATTGGAGCCGCCCCAGCAGGAGCTGCCGATACCAGGAGGATCTCCGTCGTCGAATTCGTCGTTCGCCCCCGTGGTCGACCATCGCTTGAGCCCCGGTGAGCCTCCCACGACCCCCACTGGCCGCGCTAGGGTTCTGTCTCGCCGGTGTTGCCCGACGTGGACGATGAACCGCAGCCGTAGGATTAGAGCTTGATCGTGCGGTCCACATCCACCCATACCGCTTCGCACCCCCTGGCTCACTGACTGGTGGGGTCATCCACTTAAAATCACTTGCGTGTGCGTTGTGCACCGTGGGCCGGCCCAGTTAACCTCCCGCGTGACCGAGTAATTCAAATTTAGGTTTATTCTTTTAGTTTCAAACTCATTTCTGTAGGTAGATTCAAATATCAACCCAGCTCGATTTACTGAACCAAAATGGATGAACCCAATTTTGTTAGAAAGGTACTGAAATGCTTAATCCAAGCCCGTTGGATTCAAACCAATAGGATTTGTAGATCACCTATAGTAAAAATAATAAGGCAGAAGCTTTTCTATATTCAAACATTTTTCAAAATTCAACCACAAAAGCTTTTGAGTTGATTCCAACTCTCAAAAATCACATTTAACAAGACCTTTCTGAATATATAAAAATATTTAGGTTTACTTGCAGAAATAATGATCAAGTAATAAAAGAATGCCTCATAGGCATTTCTAGTCACTTTATTTAATTAAAATAAAAAGGTTAAACCTTATTAAATTGTGACACCACGTTAAATCATATTCCCATGTACTGAAATATGTGGTGATGGCATGTGTCAACATGATCCCATGTATTAGATGGAGAATATTAAATCTTAAGTAGTTTTTCAATGAGTAGAAATTACCTTTCTAAAATAAAGGAATTAAAACTAATTGCCTTAATGGTTGTAATGTTTGTGATGATCCTATATCATCTAGTGAAAACCTTGGTGTGATAAATAGAAATAGTTAAGTATTGTTTGGTGATTGTGTGACTCGTATTTATTTATAGACGGTAGTACCGACCAAGTATACGAGGAGGAAGGAGGATACTACGAGGAAGAAGCCGAGGAGAACTTCAAGCACTACTCTGCACAAGGCAAGCTAACACTTGCAATTATGAAAGTTAGATAACCTATGCAATGCATTAAGCATGCTTGGTTAGATACATTTGATGATACCCAATCCTCGTTTTACTTACAAGCTTAGTATTTTATTTCTTTATTAAAGATTTTATTTGAGTTTACTTGGTGACTTGTAGATATTAGAAGGATAATTGAAGGTAGCATAAAGATCATAAAACTTAGCCTAAGTTAGATAATCTTGATGTTATCCTGAGGCATGAGATTGAACTTAGCTAGTTCACACTTGTTTACCACCCCTCATTAGTATTTACTCCCACTTGTAGATGCTAGTGCTAAGCATAAAACTTGATCAACTTTAGACGGGAATACTTGGTGACAATTGTTATGAAAACCCTAGAATGATGAGTCATTCTACTGAAATGTTTTGCCATGTGTTCTTGAACACCAGATGATTTTGATGATGAAAATGTTAAGGCATGAGCCTTAGCCATTTATAAAACTGATGGTTGTATGGACCCAATTTTACCGTACAACCACAATACCTGAAATTTGGGTAGGGATTGACTGGAAATTTATATACCTTAGTATGTGTTCCCTTGCGGCCAATGTTTGAGCTGAGGCTGCCTTGTGAAGATTGTTCACCTGTGCAGTTCCCAAGATGACAGTTGGTCATGGTTGGGTCGCCAAACTCATAGGAGAGGTTCCTATACTAGGGCGTGTAATTGAAAGGTTAGGATTGATGACCCGCATACTGAGTATGGTGAATTCAGGATTGTTCCTGACAGATGTATCGAATGTTGTGGTGAAAGTGTACCACCTCTGCAAAGTGTCAAACTATTCGAATAGCCGCGTCCGCGGTTATGGACAGTTGGAGTGGCCATATTGTTCTGTCGTCAGATGTTTTCAAAATGACTTATGAAATAATTTATGACTTTGACTTGACCACAACAGAGTTGTGGTATGAAACTCAAGTTCCCACTTAGGTGATATAAAACTTTCAACTAGCTTTCTTTGCTTCTGAGATAAATCTGGCTTTTTGCAAAACAACCTAGAGCCTAGTACTTCCTGCTCAAAACCACTTCACATGTTTGTATTAGTTTGCGAGTACTTAAAGACTACTCATGGCTTGTCCCTGGCTATTCCTGTGGCCAGACTATGAGGAGGACTATCAGGAAGATGGACAACAGGAAGGTTACGACAACTAGGATCATATCCCATCGTCAGCATTGCCTGTGACCATGAAGATGGAGCCTTGCCTACTCTATCGTTATTATTACATTATTTCCGCTACTTGAATTGTATTAATACTAGATCATGAGTTCCGTATTTGTGTAAGACCTTATGTATGGTTTGTAATGGATGATGTACTGTGATATCCAATCTCTTATGTCTCGCAAAAATGGTAATCCTGGGATTGCGATGTATGGCATAACAGGCATCTGGGATTAAAAATCCGGGTGTAGACACCATGTTTCATGGAGATTCCTCCTCCCAAACTGTCCTCTCGCAGCAGTATGAAGTTCCGGAGCTGAGTTAGCCAAGCTAGTCACGAGCTATGCCTCGTAGGGTTTCTCATGCGCGCCGCGCACCGGATCTTTCAACCCCTGGTACAGACGCTCTCAAACCACGTAAGTTGGGTGCCGTGAATAAAAGGAAGCAATGATTGTGTTTTTGATGAATGTTGTGAGTGCTCTTACTGTTGTCTGTGAAATTATGACTTGAACTATGTTTGATGTGAACAACTATGTCATCTGTGAACAACTTTTATGTAAACAACTATGTATGAAGTGTTATGACTTTAAATGTGTTTGATGATGCAATCACGAAATGTTTGTTGTGATATATGTTTATATGATTGCTATGAAATGTTTATATGATTGTTGTGATATATGTTTGTTGTGAACTGATTACTGTGAAATGTATGCTGCCAAACTTTTTAAACCAGCCTAGGCGTCGACGCCATTTCAAACGGTGCCGAACTGGGCAAAATCGGCGCCATTTTACCAGACACAGGGCTGGTGTTTCATCTCGAAAACCATCCCAGGCATCGGCGCCATTTCAAACAGCGCCGAACTAGGCAAAGTCAGTACCATTTTAAATGGCGATAAACCTTCGGCGCCTAAATAGTGCTTCGGTGCCAGACCATACACAGAGCTAGTGTTTCAGCTCGAAAACCAGCCCAGGCATCGGCGCCATTTCAAATGGCGCCGAACTGGGCAAAGTCGGCGCCATTTTAAACGACGCCGAACTTTCGGCGCCTAAATAGTCCTTCGACGCCAGACTAAACACGAAGCTGGTGTTTCCGCTCGAAAACTAGCATAGGAGACGGCGCCATTTCAAACGGCACCGAACTAGGCAACATCGGAGCCAGTTTAAATGACGCCGAACCTTCGGAGCCTAAATAGTGCTTCAGCGCCAGACCTGACACAGAGCTGGTGTTTCAGATCGAAAACTAGCATAGGAGATGGTGCCATTTCAAATGGGGCCAAACTAGGCAAAGTCGGCACCATTTAAAATGGTGTCGAACCTTCAGCGCCAGAACTGACAGAGAGCTGGTGTTCCAGCTCGAGATTTATGTGGGTACCAATCAAACTTACCAATTAAATACAAACAACACACATCCTTATTCTTAGATAATATCGATCTTTTGTTATTGGACAAATTGAGAATTACAGGAACATACATATGAAGAAGATGATATTAAAAATCTATGGTTCGCCACCTAAACTACGAAGCTGCGTCTTCAGCCTTTCAATCTCCATATGATTGTTGTAAATTAGAACTCTAGCTTCGAGGAAGAACTCCTCATCTTCGTACTGAAAGTGGTCGCATCGGTATCCCTACCAATGAAAAATCATGATATTAATAGTAAATATTCAACCCTAACAATTGGCCATGTTAATTGGGTGTACTTCTAGTTTGGCACACATTGAGAATCTTATCACTTCATTCTCAAAGGACCAATCATATCCAATCTTAACAATTGGCCGTGTTGGACAACTACATCGTATACCTATAATTCTTGGGTAACGATCATGATCATATGGATTGACCGAGCTACCTAGAAGAGCATGATTTCTAGACATGGTGCTAGTAATTGTGATGCAAGAGTGCATGGCCTCTTATAGTTGAAGGAAAGCAATGAATTATTTGTCGTGGGAATGGTCACGGCAGATGCTGCAATCGGCAGCGAGTAGTAGAACGAGGGGCAAGGGCGGCCAGCCATCTGCGGTGCGAGATGAGGGCAAAGACACAAGGTTTTACCCAGGTTCGGCCCCCCGGAGGGTAAAGACCTACTCCTGCT
This sequence comes from Avena sativa, assembly GCA_916181665.1. Lineage (NCBI taxonomy): Eukaryota > Viridiplantae > Streptophyta > Magnoliopsida > Poales > Poaceae > Avena > Avena sativa. The sequence continues at coordinate 173,829,658 of OV702284.1, read as the reverse complement.
AGATTGTATTATGGAGGTGTTACAAGGGGCGAGCTCGGCGGCTAGGCGGCGAGTCGCTTGGGTGTATGATAGAACGTGTCTCTACTCACCCCATAGGGAGGTTTATATAGGCTCACCTCCCCTAGGGTTTACATATCTCAACCGATTCGGTTACAGCTTCAGTAATCGTTTAACCTAGACCGACTGGGCCTATCTACTCGCCTGGGCCTTCAGCTTCCAGTCGCTCGGTACCTTGCTGGGCTTCAATCCACTCGCCGTTCTGCAGGCCCACTCGCCAGATCACGGGCCAGTCGGAAACGCCCTGCTGGGTATACCCCAGTAGGCATATCCCCATCAGTAGTCCCCGAGGCCGTCGTCGATTGGGCGTAAGTGACTGCTGGCAGTCGGAGTATACGGCTTCGAAGTAGGCATCCATTCGAATCATCGGCGGGCTCCTGTATGTAGGAGAAAAATCTGGTGAACCAAGTCGCGGCTTGGGCGAGTCGAGTCGGCGGAACGCGGTCATGGCGATTGACCCGGCGAGCCGAGTGGCTGAAGTTGGACCGTCAGGCATAGTCAAACTAGCCGTTGGGGGTAATCCAACGGTAACTTTTGGCGTAATCATCGCGCGGTAACGGCCCCCTGATTTGGCGAGCAACTCCCGCTATATAAGGGGAATGGCAGGCAATCGTAGAGCCAACTGCCCACCACTTCTTCCGAGTGCGCACATTTTCCTTCCCCTGCTCCGCGATCCAATCGACTCGAAATCCCCCGATCTCCAACCAACCTCTCAGCCATGGCCCTTTCCACCGAACCATGGGGTAGGTCCAAGTGTACGAGGGCGCAGCTGGCCTCTTTAGAGGAAGCCGGGATCCTGCGAGCCGGCTGTTGGCGTATCCCCGCAGCCGGAGAGACGACCCCAAACCCGCGAGAGAGGGAATTCGTCTGTTTCACCAGTCATCTCGAGCGGGGGCTAGGGTTTCCCACATCTTTGTTCTTCCGGCGTTTTTGCGCTTACTACGGGATCCAGCCTTCAGATCTGGGTCCCCACAGCATCGAACAGCTCGCCATCTTCGTGGCGTTCTGCGAGTGCTACTTGGGCTGCCGGCCCTACTTTCCCTTGTGGCAAGATCTGTTCCACGGACGGATCAGCCGCGAGGAGGCAGGCGGCCCAATGCTAGCCGCGGGCGGCTTGACGTTCCAGCTCAAGTCCAAAGCTTCTTTCTTTGACCTGATGCTACCCGCCAAGGCAGCGAGCGACTGGAAGAAGTCGTGGTTCTACGTGGCCGAGGCGACCCCGGAGGACGAGGCGGCGATCCCGCGGTACTCGGCCAATCGTTCTGAGCCGCGCCATCTCCAAGTCGGCAAGCTCCCCGACGACCAGCGGATGGTCGTTGACGAGATGCTCCAGACCATCCGCGGTCTGAAAAAGAAGGGCCTTCAGACGATAAACTTGTACAATTGCTGGCTTGGGCGACGGCTCGTTCCACTCGCCCAACGCGACCACTATATGTACCAGTACACGGGCCGGGGAGATTCGACGAAGGCCTGCCTCGACGAGTGGAAGCTAGAGGATTATATCCCAGCGTTGAAGAAGATCACCCAGGCGGTGTACCTGGATGCGCCGGCTGGGGTCGCCCCCTACACCGCGAAGCGTCCGGCTCCAACGGTAATTTCTTTACCTTGTTCGCAGTCGCAGTGGATGCAGTCGCGGTAATTCTGATTCTGTTTTGTATTCATCGCAGCTATTCCAGGTGGTGGAAGGGTGGCTCCCGCCTTCGGACGATGAGAGCCCGGGGCCATCCGCCCAGGACATAGGCGAATCGCCACCCGCGAGGGGCAACGAGGACGACGATGAAGAGTCCGAAGAGGAAGTCGCCCCGCTGGTCCGAAAGACCCGCGGGCAGCGTCAGCGCGAGATCGAGGCGAGCAAAAGCCTCGAGCGTCATGACGACGACGATGAGCTCCCAGAGACCACCTCGCGCCGTCAAGCCACTCCATCGAAGAAGAAGAAGAAGAAAGAAAGGGAGGCGAGGGCCCTCCCGAAGAGGAAAACGAAACCGTCGAGGACGGCTTCACCGCCGCACTCGGCGAGCAGCTCCGATGCTCCCAGCCCAGCTGGTGACGGCGCGCCCCCAGCGACAGCCGCGCTGGACACGGCGACCGTGGAAGTGCCGCTGGCCTCGATTCCTCCGCCATTCGCCCCAGTCTCTGGGCTGGGGGAGGCTCCAGCTGCAGCGACTTCGCCTCGCAAGGAGGTTCCGGCTGCGGCAGCTTTGCCCCGCAAGGAGGCTCCGGCTATAGCGGCTCCAACTCGCGAGGAAGTTCCCGCCGAGGATGTCCCAGAGGCAGCAGCCGCGGCTTCAACGACGAAGAAGCCGTCCGTGTCTTGGGCACGCGACGTCCTGGATCTGGGGCTCAGTCGCCGACTGGGCCCTGAACTGGAAAAACCGGCCGGCCTTCGTACAGGGCTAGTTTCATCCCAGTCGCCAAGTGAGTGCGCTCACCCTTCCTTAGTTTCCATAACTATTTCAATTGTCTTTGTTGATTCGATTAATGCGCAGGACCGGAGTGAAAAGGATGGGCCATCCGACCGTGGCCAAGGTGCCCTCCGCCGCTAGCGAGGAAGATCCTTCCCGCAAGAGGAAAGCGGACGAGGTCGTCACCTCAGCAGATGGCAGCAAGAAAGCCAAGGGTGACGACATCGTCACTATCTCTGACGATACGGCGGCTGCGCCGGCCAGGCCCGTGGTGGAGGCAGCCGCGTCTACGAAGGAGGGCGCTTCCTTGCCTGGAACGGCGGAGGCGACTTCCTTTGGAGCGGGTGCCTCTATCGCTACCTTCCCCCGCTTCATGACCAAGGCGGCCGAGGCGAGCGGGGCTGTGCCCTCGAGCCTTGCTCCGGGGACCGCCGATGCTGAAGTCGACCAGCGTCGTGGGCACACGCCAGCGTTACTCGCGTCCGTGGACGCGATACAACTCCATGGTATGCTTGGCGCAGCCATCCAGGTACATCCAATCCCCGAGGATCAGGTCGGTGCTTTGCAGCGGCTTGATTCTTATAACTTCTCGTCTTTTGTTTTCGTGTCCAGTCCCCGAGTGCGCACGCGCTAAATTTTAGCGGGTGGGCACTTAGGGATTTCTTGATCGCCAGTCCCCGAGTGCGTACTCGCTGAATTTCAGCGGGTGGGCACTTAGGAAGTTTTTGAGCGCCAGTCCCCGAGTGCGCACTCGCTGAATTTCAGCGGGTGGGCACTTAGGAAGTTCGTTTTGACTAACTTGTTCGATGATGTGCAGGGTCTGCAGCTTGAGTCGGCAGAACGATTGGCCGCGAAACAGCGCGCTGAGAAGGAGCTGTTCATCGTCCAAGAGGTGAACAAAGGGCTTCAGGCTGTTGCTACGAAGGCAGAGGAATCTCGCCAGGGGCTTGTCTCCGCTGGAGAGTTGGTGGCGGCGCGATCTGCTCTGGGTGCCGCTGAACAACGGATCGCTGACCTTGAGCGCGAACTGCGGGAGGCGAGAGAAGAAGCGAGCTCGGCGGACGGGCGAGCGAGGGCCGCCGTTGCGGCCGCAGAGGAGGATCGCAAGGTGTCGGAGGTCCTTATTGCTGGGCTTCGGGACGACCACACGTCGCTTCAGTGCTTCATCACGGGACTCGCCCGCCCGTTGCTTGGCGAGTGCATCTTCCCTTTCTATTAGTTGTGATTTTTGTGGTGTCCGTTGTACTCATCGTTGTCTTCTGCTCGCAGGTCGCATCATTGATGACGACGGAGAAGCGAGTTCGCTCGACGCGAGGCGGTGCGTAAGCATGCTTGTCGATTCGGCGACGCTGTCGGCAACGTGCATCCGTGCCTACCTCCAAGAAATATCGCCCACGGAGGTGATTCCCAGCGACCTCGTTGAGGTGTGGAAATATTTGGAGAAGGCGCCCGCGGTCGTTGAATTCATGACGCGGTCGGCGTTTCGGCGTGGAGCGTCGACATCGCTGAGCCTTGGACTCGCCCACTTCCCCGAAGATTTCGACGTCGACGATGTGACGAGTGGGTATCCATCGTCGACTGGCGCGGTGGATCTGTCCGAGGTTCTCAAGTTGCAAGAGCGTGCCGCCACGTACTCGGAGCGTGTCTGGGCGATGGGCGACCTCCTTCCCTACCAGGAAACGGTCGTCGCGCCAAACGACCCCGAACCGCCGCATCGTGACTTCAAGGTCGAGCAGCCTTTTCGCGCGGCGATGGCGGGTGAACTGACGACGTATCCATCAAACCCGTACACCGCGTTCATCCGTAATCGCCGGGATGCTGGCGAGTCATCATCAAAGCCTGCAGAATAGGGTAATTTGCCTTGAAGCGTTAACAGCAGTTCTGCCATACGGGCATATTTTGTAACATAAGACAATGCAATATGCGATTGAAATGGGATGTCGTGTCTATTTGGTATTTGTTTGTGTGCTTTTGGGTTGATTTTGGGCGAGTCCCCGAGCGCGTCCGCCCTTTTGTGGGGTTTACCTCGTGTATGATGTTTGTTGTTTATCATGTGTGTTGTTGCTTTGGTCGACTCGCCCGAGCTCGGAGAGCCAGTCGCAAGGCGACTCCCTGGAATGCTCTGTACTTTACCATTTTCCCGTACGCGAACGGAGTCGGGTGGCCGAGTCCCCGAGCGTGGTACTTGGTAGTTCTAGGCGCAATTCGAGGGTGGTTGAGGACTTAGCGCGTTGGTGTGAGCGCGTCACTCCTGCCTGGCCCGTAAGGTCAGTCGCTTGGCGAGTCCTGGGCATGCTCTCTTACTTGGCGTTTTCCCTGACCGATCGTGATGAACTGGTATTCAGTCCCCGAGCGTGATACTTAGCCGTTCGAGTCGCTATGCCGAGGATGCGGAGGACCAAGGTCGCTGTGAGAAGCGAGGGCAGTTGTCTTGGCTCGTAAAACCAGTCGAGCTAGGCGACTCCAATGGGGCTCCGGGTTGGCGTTTTTCGTGGACGGTGTAAGACCTGAAGTGATTCAGTGCTCTTACACCGCACTACTTAGCCGTGCCGATCGCTGTACCAAAGGTTGACTTCTGCATTTTAGCATACCGCTGTTATTACGAGTGCGAGTGGCACAAGACATGGAGAGTGGACGCAATTTGCGGTAACCGTTTCTTTTATTTCATAGCGACTGGAGAGTACATGTGTGGGGTTCTTAGGAGTAGAACTTCCGGAGGAGGTTTACATTCCATGGTCGCTTGACGTCGAGCTCGCCGTCCCCGCGGACGTCGATGAGGTAGTAGGCGTCGTTGCCGAGTACGCGCCCGATAGCGAATGGGCCTTCCCACGGAGGGGAGAGCTTGTGCATGCCCTTCTTGTCCTGGATGAGGCGTAAAACCAGGTCGCCTTCCTGGAAGGTGCGGGCTTTCACCCGTCGGCTGTGGTAGCGGCGGAGTCCTTGATGGTAGATGGCGGTGCGTGACCGGGCGAGGTCGCGTGCTTCGTTGAGCTGGTCGACCCCATCTTGGCGGGCCAGCTCGTTTGCAGCCTCCGTATAATGGACGACTCGCGGCGAGTCGTGTTCGAGGTCGGTGGGCATGACTGCTTCGGCGCCGTAGATCATGAAGAAGGGAGTGAATCCCGTCGATCTGTTAACCGAGGTACGGATTCCCCAGATGACGGAGGGAAACTCTTCGACCCAGCACCCAGCGGTGCGCTCGAGTGGTACTTGGAGTCGAGGCTTCAGGCCGTGGAGGATGCTTTGGTTGGCCCGTTCCGCATGGCCGTTGGATTCTGGGTGGGCGACTGACGCGAGGTCGAGCCGGATGTCGTGCTCTTCGCAGAATTCGGCCATGGCTCCCTTGGCGAAGTTGGTGCCGTTGTCCGTGATGATACTGTTTGGGAACCCGTAGCGATATATTAGCTCGCGTAGGAATTTAGTGGCGGTCTTCCCGTCGCATTTCCGGACTGGCTTGGCCTCCACCCACTTAGTGAATTTGTCGACGGCGACTAGCAGGTGGGTGTAGCCGGAGGGAGCTTTCTTGAAGGGGACTACCATGTCCATGCCCCATACGGCGAATGGCCAGGTGATAGGGATTGTTTTGAGCGCCGAGCTTGGTACGTGCGTCTGACTGGCGTACTTCTAGCACCCGGCGCATCGCTGGACGATGTCGACGGCGTCGGCGTGTGCGGTGGGCCAGTAGAAGCCGTGTCGCATAGCCTTGGCGACCAGGGAGCGAGCGGCGGCGTGGTGGCCGCAGTCGCCTGAGTGAATGTCGTGGAGGATTTTGCGCCCTTCAGCCGGTTGGACGCAGCGTTGGAACACGCCGGTGACGCTGCGCTTGTGTAGCTCGCCGTCGATGATGGTGTAGGACTTGCATCGGCGAGCGATCATTCGAGCGTCTGTCTCGTCTGCTGGCAGGGTGCCGGCTTCCAGGTAGGCGATGTAGGGCTTGGTCCAATCGTCTGGCTCGGTGATGAGTGCGACCAAGGCTGCCTCCGGTTGGAGTGGGACTCCGATGTCGATCTCCCTCGGGGGAGAGACTGATGGCTTGGAGATTGTGTCGAGGAACACGCCGGCGGGTGGTGCGAGTCGAGCCGACCCGATGCGAGAGAGGGCGTCGGCCTCCTCGTTTTTCCGCCTGTCGATCCACTCGACGGAGTAGCCGGTGAAGTGGCCGCCCAACTTGTCCACCGCTTGGCGGTACGCCGCCATGGTGGGGGAGACGGCGTCGCAGGTGCCGGCGACTTGCCCTGCGACGAGGTCGGAGTCTCCGTAGCATCAGAGTCGATTGACGTTCATCTCCTTGGCGGCTCGCATGCCGTAGAGTAGGGCCTCGTACTCAGCCATGTTGTTGGTGCAGGGCGTGAAGTCGAGGCAGAGGATGTAGCGGAGCTTGTCGCCCTTTGGTGAAGTCAATACTATCCCTGCTCCTGCACCGTCCGCGTTCTTGGAGCCGTCGAAGTGCAGGCTCCAGTAATGGAGGTACGGCAGCTTTTCTGGCTGCTGAGCCTCCTCCCAGTCGGCGATGAAGTCTGCCAGCGCCTGCGACTTAATCGCCTTTCGTGGCTCGTATTTGATGTTGTGGACGCCGATCTCGACGGCCCACTTGGCGACCCGCCCGGTTGCCTCGCGGTTGCGGATGATGTCTTGTAGTGGCGCTAAGGAGACGACCGTGATCGGGTGCTCCTGGAAGTAGTGCGGCAGGCGCCGCTGAGCCCTAAAGACTGCGTACACTAGCTTTTGGTACTGTGGGTACCGTTGGCGCGACTCGGTGAGGACCTCGCTGATGTAGTACACCGGCCGCTGAACCGGGCGCTCCTTTCCTTCCTCTGGTCGTTCGACGACCATTACAGTGCTGACGACGCGTTCGGACGCCGCGACGTAGACCAGCATAGGTTCTTTGTCGGCGGGGGCGGCGAGTAGTGGTGCGGCGAGTAGCACCTTTTTGAGGTCGCAGAGCGCGTCGTCCGCCTCCTTGTCCCACTTGAAGGTGGGGTTCTTGCGCATCAGGCGGTATAGGGGCATCGCCTTTTCGCCCAGGCGGGGGATGAAGCGACTGAGAGCCGCTACTCGCCCGGCCAGCTTCTGGACGTCGCGCAGGCACTCGGGTTTGCCGAGACGGGCGATCGTGTCGATTTTTGTTGGGTTCGCCTCGATCCCCCGTTTGGAGATGACGTACCCCATTAGTTGTCCGGCGGGTACGCCGAAGGTGCACTTGCCTGGGTTGAGCTTTATCTTGTACCTTCGCAGGTTGGCGAAGGTTTCTGCCAGGTTTGCGAGTAGGTCGCCTTGGCGAGCGGACTTCACGACTACGTCGTCGATGTAGACGTGGATGTTGCGGCCAATTTGGCTCGCGAGGCATTCTTGCATGCACCGCTGGTAGGTTGCCCCGGCGTTCTTGAGGCCGAAGGTCATGGCGGTGTAGCAGAAGGCTCCGAATGGCGTGATGAACGCCGTCTTCTCCTCGTCCTCGACAGCCATTTTGATCTGGTTGTACCCAGAGTAGGCGTCGAGGAAACATAGCGACTCCGAGCCCGCGGTTGAATCGATTATCTGGTCGATCCGCGGGAGGACGAACTGCTCCTTTGGGCAGGCGCTGTTCAGGTTTGTGTAGTCGATACACATCCTCCAGGTCCCGTTTTTCTTCTCCACCAGGACTGGGTTTGCCAGCCACTTGGAGTACTTGATTGGCCGGATGAAGCCGGCAGCGAGTAGACGCTGCACTTCCTCGGCGATTGCTCGACGGCGTTCTTCATTGAAGGGCCGTAGCGACTGCTTGATAGGTCGCACTTTGGGGTCGGCGTTTAGTTTGTGCTCAGCGAGCTCCCTAGGGACACCGGGCATGTCGGAGGGTTTCCATGCGAAGATGTCCCTGTTCTCACGGAGGAACTCGATGAGCGCGAATTCCTATGCTGGGCTCATGCCTGTCCCAATCGTCACCGTCTGGCTGGAGTCGCCTGGGACCAGCTCGACGGTGCGAGTGTGCGTCGTGGCCTCAAAGGTTGAGGTGTTTGCGCCCTCTGAGTTGGGCTTCTTGAGTATTGTGGGGTCGTCATTGTTGACCCCGCTCGCGTATTTGGCGAGCTCGTCGGCGTGGTTAGTCTCCGCCGCGATGACGGCGTCGGCGAGCTCGGCTCCTTTGGCCTCACACTCGGCGGCCATGTCGGGGTCGCCGTTGATGGTGATGACGCCGCACGGCCCGGGGAGCTTCATCGCGTTGTACGCGTAGTGGGGTGCTGCCATGAATTTAGCGAACGCCTGGCGCCCCAGGACGCAGTGGTAAGGGCTGTCGAAGGGCACCAGCTCGAAGACGATCCGCTCGGTGCGGAAGTTTGCCGGTGTGCCGAAAGTGACTGGCAGCGTGACCTTGCCGATCGGATACGCCTTCCGACCGGGGACGATGTCGTGGAACGTGGTGTGGGTCGTCTCGATCATCGACTGCGGGAGCCGCAGCCGCCTGAAGGTGTCGAGGTAGAGGATGTTGATGGAGCTACCGCCGTCCATCAGTGTCTTGGGGAGCCAGTAGTCGCCAACCTTGGGCTTGACCACCAGGGCGACTCGTCCTGGGTACTCGATGCGCGGCGAGTGATCTTGCCGGCTCCAGGTGATGGGCTGTTCCGACCAGTTCAGGAACTGGGGGACGTCTATTTGGGCCACCGCATTGACAGCGACGGCGCGGGCGATGACCTTCTTCTCGCGCTTCGTGTTGAAGCCTGTGAAGGTGTGGAGCGAGCCGGCCACTTTGCCGAATTTTCCGCCATTTGGCGGGTCGTTGTCGGTGTCCTCCCGCGCTTGCCGTGCCTTCTCGATTTCCCTGAGGGTGTGGCAGTCGGCGGTGGTGTGCGTTGCGGGTTTTCCTTCCCTGCTATGGAACGCACATGGTTGGTTAAGGAGGGCCGCGGGATCGAACCTTGGCTTGTTCTTGTAATTGCCGCCATCGCGGCGTTGCCCTCCGTCGCGGCGGTAGCTCTTGGGCTCGCGCTGTGCGTGCCCAGCGTTGGCGACGAAGTCGACTCGCCCGTCGCTGCGGCGCTTGCCAGTGAGGCGGGTGCTGCTGTAGCGTAGGTCGGTTCGGCGTCCGCTGTCGTTGCCACCCGTGCGGCGTTGCCCTCCTGACTCGTCGTCAGTTTCCTGGTTTGGGTCTTCCTCGGCGTACCGTTTGGCGATCTCGAGGAGGTCGGGGATGTTGTCGAGTGTGCGGGAGTGTCGCTTGAGCTTGGCGACTAGAGGCTCGTAGCGGCACGAGGTCTTGAAGCAATGGATCGTGGTGTCCGGGTGGATGCCGGCCGCGTTGTACCAAAGCTCTTGCCACCGTTGGACCCAGTTGCGGGTCGACTCACGGGGTCCCTGGACGCATCGTTCCAGGTCCTCGATGGTGGTGGCGCGGGTGTAGGAGCACTCGAAGTGCCTGACGAAGGCGTCGCGCATTTCCTCCCAGGAGTCGATACTGTCCTGGGGGAGAGTGTTGATCCACTGCCTGCACGTCCCCTCCATCATCAGTGGGAGGTAACGGGCGGCGAGTAGGTCAGTGTGACCCGCGATCCCCATTGCCATGAGGTATGTGTCGAGCCAGACTGCGGGGTCGTACGAGGAGTCGTACTTTTCTATCTCCTTTGGCGCCTTGAAGTTCGGCGGGTACTTCTCGCCTCGGATCATTGGTCCGAAGCACTTGGGCCCGAGTCGACTGAGCGACCCCATAGGCTCACCAGCGCGGCGATTGATTAGGGTGTGCCGCAAGTCGTCGGGCTGGCGTGCACGCCAGCTTTGGTTGTTGATGATGTAGGTGCGGGCGTCGATGGGTTGTCCGTTGGCGGCGACGAAGTTGGTCGCCGGCCTGGGGTCGTTGGTGGAGAGTGCCGCGTTCGCGGGTCGGTGTTGGAGCTGCAGTGGCTCTGGTGGCGGGCAATTGAGGGTGTTTGCCGCTGCTGGGCGGCCGCTGGAGGCCGCTCTGCTTCCCGAGGAACGCGAGTATACTCGACCTTGCGAGTCGGCGCCCGCTCTCTGCTGCTCCACGGCCTTCGCGAGCAGGGCCTTGACGTATTCGATCTGTAGGGCGCCGTTGCCGGTCGCCGTGATGCTGTCGACTGCTGCTCGGCCTGCCACGAGGTTGTCCGTCGGGGTGGAGAACAGTGGAAGGCCGTTTGCGTCTCGCTCTCGTGAAGAGACAACTATCCGCGGCTGGTCCCTGGGAGGGGTGCGGTTGGGTGGTGGTGGCTCACCCATCGCCGTCGATCCTGGCGGGGGCCGGGCGCTTCCTCCTGGGGGCGCGTTCTCGCAAATTGCGCGCTCGGCTATGCGGGCCGGGTCGTTTTCGTCGTCGAAGTTTAGGGCACGCCCTTGAACGGTGGGGTTCAGACGTGACCTGATCCGCTGCTGGTGGTAGCGCGACAGCTCCTGCGCCGTTACCTGCTCGAGGCGAAATTTTTCGCGCTCGGCCTGCTCCTTGCGCACCGCCTCTGCCAGTTTCAGGCGGAGTTCCTCGACCTCCGTCGCCGTGGCGTTAGGAGGGATTGGGGTGGAGAATGGATCCTCCGGCGGATCGGTGCCGGTGGCCATGTAGGCCGCGGCGTGGCGGCTGGCTCCGTCGCGGAGGTCGGCGGAGTTCTCCGACCCGGAGTCGAATTCGAAGATCCCGAGGATGGAGGGGTCCTCGAAGTCTCCCGCGTTGGAGACCTGGGCGATGGAGCCCGCGGACGAGGCCGCGGTGATGGATCCGGCGAGTGACGCCGGGGTTGCCAAGTCGGCGTCGTCGGTGAGGGACGCGTCTTCTGCGGCCGCTGAATTCCCGGCCACGTTGCTGTGGGCCGAGTTGTACTCGGAGGCAAGGCTTTGGATCGTGCGAACCTGGCTCTCGGAGAGCCGATCGCGTGGCGGCGACTCGCGGATGCGAGCCGAGTCCTCCGAGACGATGACGTCGGTGAGGCCGACGAAGAGGCTGATCGTGCCGATTGGCAAGATCACGCTGTGCGTGACGGGTCGCGCCGCCGGGACGTAGCTGCTCGGCAAGATCTGGAGCATCTCGCCGATCGCTATCATGCGGCCGGTGGCGACCGTCTCGGTGATAGGCAGATTGGATCTCGCCGCAGAACACCGGCCAGACCGGCCAGGCCCCACGGTGGGCGCCACTATCGTGGGAATGGTCACGGCAGATGCTGCAATCGGCAGCGAGTAGTAGAACGAGGGGCAAGGGCGGCCAACCATCTGCGGTGCGAGATGAGGGCAAAGACACAGGGTTTTACCCAGGTTCAGCCCCCCGGAGGGTAAAGACCTACTCCTGCTAGATTGTATTATGGAGGTGTTACAAGGGGCGAGCTCGGCGGCTAGGCGGCGAGTCGCTTGGGTGTATGATAGAACGTGTCTCTACTCACCCCATAGGGAGGTTTATATAGGCTCACCTCCCCTAGGGTTTACATATCTCAACCGATTCGGTTACAGCTTCAGTAATCGTTTAACCTAGACCGACTGGGCCTATCTACTCGTCTGGGCCTTCAGCTTCCAGTCGCTCGGTACCTTGCTGGGCTTCAATCCACTCTCCGTTCTGCAGGCCCACTCGCCAGATCACGGGCCAGTCGGAAACGCCCTGCTGGGTATACCCCAGTAGGTATATCCCCATCATTATTGCTCCTAAAACACCCAGATGGCTACGAATCATTGAATCACTGAAGCAATTATTGAGCACTGAGTCATTGAAGCTTTTGCAGGTGATGTAGATATGTCCCTGTTGTGCAAAAATTATTGAGCACTAAGTCATTCAAGCTTTTGCAGGTGATATATACAATACCCTTCTACAAATTATGGAGCACTAAATCACTGTGCTGTGTGATGGATATGGACATCACACTGCTGCTTAAACATGACAAGAGTGATATTTTAGTTTAAAGTTGATGGTGAGAACACGCTGTTTACAAATTAATTAGGTGCACTAAAAAAACATACCCCATAAAATAATTTACATATGTGTAGCTATATATACCACCCCTACACAATGTTTCCTGTCTCACATAAAACAACACACAATAGCGGACATTCGACGATTTTGGTGTGACTGCAACTTTGAAGCTAGGCTTTGCTATGATTGGAGGTTCCGAAATGCTGGTCGAAGGTATTGGGATTGTACTAGGGCATACGGTCATGTATGTACTTACAACCATCATATATACAAATATATATCCTATGTGTGCGGATTTAACCATTGTACAAAATTTTGATAGGGTAATGGCTAGTGTGGATTATTCCAGTGGTGTGACGGCCCGTTTCCTCATCATGGACCAACATGTCGAGATAGAAAATTTGAAGGCACGTATTCAGGCACTCGGTGGGGATCCGTAGTATTATTTTAATTTAGCTCGTGTGTTAAATTTACTTATGTGACTTACCATTATGATGTGCAGAAATAAGTATCCTACTTTGTTTGATGACACACTTGTAACTTATTTATGAATCATGTGATCAAAAAATTAGCGGTCTAATATTTCTCTATACATCCCTTTATTACTTTTAACTCTCGGTCGTTGTGTCCGTCATTCCTCCATAAATAGCACCCGGGTGGTTGTCTGTCTCCGTATTCACTCCAATCAACCTCTCTTTATCTTTCTCAGCCAACTACTCTCACTCTCACGCACACACAAACACACACCACTCATGGCCGGTGCAGGATCATATTCAAGTAAAGGGAAGGAGATAGCTAATGAACTCGTAGAGCCTCGTAGTGGTACATTCCTCCCACCAGACATGCCACCTATGAAAGAACTAGACGGTCATGTTCCATGGATCATGTAGTGTGATTGCATGGTGGGATGCTGCTGTTGGAGATATGCCCAAGAGGCAATAATAAAGTGGATATTATTATATCTTTGTGTTTATGATAAATGTTTACATCCCATGCTATAATTGTATTAATAGGAAACACTAATACTTGTGTGTTTTGTAAACATAAAAGAGTCCCTAGTAAGTCTCTTGTTAAACTAGTGTGTTGAGTAATACATGATCATGGTTTCCTGGTCATGAACATTGGATGTTATTAATAACAAGATCATATCATTAGGAGAATGATGTGATGGACTCACACCCATAGTAAGCATAGCATAAGATCAAGTCATTAAGTTCGTTTTGCTACAAGCTTTCAAATACATAGTAACATAATCCTTCGAACATGAGATCATGTTAATCACCAACACCGGATGAGTGATTTGATGACATCAAACGCCACTTCGTAACTGGGTGGTTATAAAGGTGGCATTGGGTATTCTGAAAGTATGAGTTGCAAGCATTTTACTAGGTCACAAGGGATGTCATATCGATGTACGAGTAAAGAGTACTTATCGGTAACGAGGTTAAACTAGGTATGGAGATACCGATGATCGAACCACGCATAAGTAGAGTATCGCATGACAAAGGGAATCAGTATCGTATGTTAATGGTTCTTTCAATCCTGAAGTAATCGTTGAATATGTGGGAGCCATTATGGATCTCTAGGTCCCGCTATTGGTTATTGATCAGAGAGGTTTCTCGATCATGTCTGCATAGTTCACGAACCGTAGGGTGACACACTTAAGGTTCGATGCTGTTTAAGTAGATATGGAATGTGAGTTGGAGACCGAATGTTGATCGGATTCTCGGATGGGATCTAGGAAATCACGAGGAGGTCTGGAATGGTCCGTAGAATAAGATTCATATAATGGAAGTCATATAATGGAGCATCTAGAAGGTTCTAGAGGGACACCAGTGGGCCCACCACCCCGAGAGAGGCCACATGGGTTGAGGTAATGTTGCATGTCCCCATGGGCCAGCCGCACCAGGCCCAAGAAGTCCAACCGGCAAGCCCCCTATGGACAAGAGAGAATCCCTAGAAAATAGGGGATAGACTTGGGGGGAGTTTTCTCCCCCTCCCTTGTGCCGACCCTAGGAGGTGGAGGGAAAAAGGGGGAAACCCTAGCCACACCATCCCTCTATAAATAGAGGGGAGGTGTGGCCGACCCCCTTTCCCCTTCACCAAACCCTAGACGCCACCTCTCCTCCCTCCTCCTTCTTCCTGCGCTGGCTTAGGCGAAGCCCTGCAGGAATTCTCCTCCACCACCACCATTCCGTCATGCTGCTAGGATTCCAAGGGGATCTACTACCTCCGATGCCTACTGGAACGGGGAGAGGAAGGTCTTCATCGACTTTGTACGTGTGATCGAGTGCGGAAGGATCGCAGCGCCGGAAGGATCGTCTTCATCAACCATGAGATTAAATCTCATTAAGGCTTTGAATCTTCGAGGGTTAGTTCTCATATGTCTCGTTGCACCTATCTCATAGATTATATCTTGGCTTTTCCATAGATTGGATCTTGTTTTTATTCGTTCTTGTAGTAGAATTTTTTTGTTTTCTATGCTACGAACCCTATAGTGGTATCAGAGCCGTGTCTATGTGTGGATCTATTGAACGAGTAGAACACAATGGTTTTGTGGGAGTTGATGTTTTTTTGTTGTTTTCTTTTCGTGTACTTTGCATCTTGCGGGATGGTGGGATGAAGCTTCCCAGGCTAACCTTTGATGTCAGCGCACATGAAACATGCTCCATGCTTGACGTGCAACTTGTATTGCACAAGTGGCTTTGTGGGTGTATGTATCTCCCACCATAGTTAAGATCCAATTTACAATTTGCACCTAACAACACTTGTATTAGCTTTGTGGTTCTTGTTCGTAGGTAACAACGGTTCGTATTTCAAGTAAAATATGCAAAGAAAATTAGAACCGTCTAACTTGATTTTGCAGGGGCATGTGATGTGATATGGCCATGATGGGATTGTGATTATATTTGATGTATGAGATGATCATTATTGTATTATGGCAACCGACAGGAGCCTAATGGTTATCTTTAAATTTGTTAAGACATGCATGTCTATTCATCATGTAATAGCTTTATTCCAATTAGTTTTAGTAGTTGCTATTAGTGATGGACAACCATGAAGCGGTGCCACTGACCTTGATGCCATGTTGGTGATGATGGATATCATGTCCATGCTTTGGAGATGGAGATTAAAGGCACAAGAAAAAAGGCCATATAAAATCACATATTATGAATTGCATGTGATGTTAATCCTTTATGCATATTATATTGCTTAGATCACGACGGTAGCACTATAAGATGATACCTATCACTAAATATCAAGTAATAAAGTGTTCATCCTTAGTAGGCACCATTGCTAAGACTATTCGTTTCGAAGCATAACGTGATTATCGGGTGTTATAGATTCTTCATGTGCATACAACGGGTGCAAGCCAGATTTGCACATGCGGATACTATGGTTAAACTTCACGAGCCTAGAATGTACAGACATGGCCTCGGAACACGGAATACCGAAATGTAAAGAATGAGTCATATGAATGATATGATGAACATGTTGATTGCTCTCCTTTGAAGCTACATCTTCTCTCGTGAAGATCGGACTTGGTGTAGTGGATTTGGTTCGTGTAATCACTAAGGCAACATGAGGGATGTTGTTTTTGAGTAGGAGTTCACCTTGTTAATTTAAGAATTAAGTTTGAACTCAATTTATCATAAACTTATTCTAAATTCTTTGCAAATATGTTGTAGATCATGGCGACCCCTACCATCAACTTTAATGCGTTCCTAGAGAAAGAAAATGTGTAAAAACAATGGAAGCAACTTTACGAACTGGTTCCGTAACATGAGGATTGTACTCAATGCTAGTCATTTGACCTATGTGCTCGATGCACCGCTAGGTGACACACCTGCAGAGGATGCTACCGATGAGGTTAAAAATGTTTACTTCACTCAGAAGAATCATTACTCCACGGTTCAGTGTGCCATCCTATACGTTTTAGAATCGGAGCTTCAAAAGCACTTTGAGAACCACAACCCTCGTAATATAATCAATGAGCTCAGAATGATATTTGAAACTCATACGGCCGTGGAAAGCTATGAAGCTTCCGAGAAGTTCTTTAACTGTAAGATGGAAGAGGGCAACTCCGTTAGTGAGCACATGCTCAAAATGTTTGGGCATGGGAACAAACTCCAAGAGTTGGGAATAACGATTCTTAATGAATTGTGGATTCATCATGTTCTCCAATCACTGCCACCTAGATACAAGAACTTTGTGATGAACTACAACATTGTCACATCCCAAGATTTTCAAAATCTTGTAATGTGAAAAAAAAAATGAATAAAATAAAACTTTGTTTGATTTTTAGGGCCAGAAGAAACATTTTGAATTCAATTGGAACCTCAAACCAATTTGGATTAAATAAAATCCTAAAGGGATTTAAAAAGATAAACATTTTAAATAAAGGAAAATAAAATGTTTTGAAATACCATTATTGATCTTTTAAATAAAAGATTTTGTTTTTAAAGGAAAAGGTGGATTTATAAATAAAGATTATTTTATAAAGCCAAATTAAACCTTGGCCAAGATTTTGAAATAAAATGTTTTGTTTTGTTTAAAAATAGTAAAGGTCTATTTAAATAAAATAATAAGGAATTAATATCCAAATTTTATTTAAATAAAAGGTTTTACCATTTTAATAAAAACATCAAAACTTATTAAGTTATTTTAAATAAGTTTTCCAAATATTTTATATTCTCAAATAAAACCTACTAAAGTGTTTTGTCTCTATTTTAGATTCAGAATAAATATTTTAAATAAAATAAATCCTAGTTGATTTAAATAATGAAAGTCTATTATATTTAATTAATAATGGACCCTAAAAATAAAAGGATATTTTGTTTTAAACAAGTTTCCAAGTATTCTTTATTTCTAAATAAAACCTACTGAATGGTTTTGGTACTATTTTAGTTTTAAAAATAAATATTCTAATAAAACAAATCTTATTTGAAGTAAATGAATAAGGCCCATTTTATTTAATTGATAATGGACCTAAAATAAAATGTTATTTTATTTTATTTTAAACAAGTAACTCAAGTATCTTATATTTCCAAATAAAACCTACTGATTTGGATTTGAAAGTGTTTGGATTTCAAATGAGGATTTTTATTAAATAAATCAAACTATGTTAAATAAATAAAGGTCCATTTTATTTAATTAAAGAATGGATCAATAAAGTTATTATTTTATTTTATTTTGGGCTTTTGTCCATGTTACTAAACAGAACCAAAAACTTGATACAAGTGTGGTTATTGTTTGAACTATTTGAATGTTTGTCTTGTTGTTTGAATTATGAATTGAATTTCAAATCAGTAAATAGAAATAGAAAAGGCAAATGTTTCTGTACAAAAAAAAAGAGAAACAACAGCAGCCCAATAAGGCCCAGCCCAACAGCCCAACAGCCCAGTTTCCCCTCACCCCGAAAGAAACGATTCGCACCAATTAATTAACCCGCAGTGACACTGACCAGTGGACCTTTCCCCCACTCCTTTTCCCACTGACGCAACGGCCCCACTTTTCTCTGTTCATCGTCTTCACACGACCTCGTCGCCCTGGCTGTTACTGCCGATTGATTGCACCTCGTCAATTCGCTTCAATGCCGCGTGATCAACGCCCCCTGACCACGCACCTTAAATCGCTCGCCCCTTCTCTCCGTTTCCCCTCTGTCTTCTCCCCAAATCACGCCCCCAGGCCGTCCCAATTTCTCCCCGAGCACCCTCTGTCCCGACGAAGTCCAGAGCCGATTCCGGTGACTCGACACCACCTCCTGCCTCCCCGAGCACACGAGCACGCTCACCACAACCTGTCGCATCTTTCTGTGCCATTCATTCATCCGCGGGTACCCTACAGCGTCAGCAACGTCGACAACCTGCAGCACCGCCGTCTGCCCTCTTCTCCGACGACGTCCCCAGGTAGTACCTGACCTCCCCTCCTTTCCCCATGGACACGATGATGATCTCCAGGCTCGTGCGAACCTAACAGCATCTTCCATTTGTCTTAGGACGCCTCCTATCCTCTCCCTCGACGACCTCCTGAACCGCCCGAAGCCCAGCTCGTCTCCGGCGAGCAATCAAGGACAGCCCCGTGCGCCCCTTCACCAACCAGTACCACGTTGAGCATCAGCGAGCTTCGGCGAATCTGGTAAACCACCCCTCTGTTCCTCTAGCTTCCCGCATTGCCGGCACCGTCATCATCTGAGCCGCGCCGCCGCGCGCCACCGTTGAGCGCCGCCCGTTTTTGGCCAGGCAGTAGCAACCGCAGGATCTGAATCTGACGGATACGATAGAACGTTAGCAAAGGGGTAAGTGGTGATCCTGTGCCGCACGATTTAACTTAAAACCAACGGCTGTCGTCGCGTGATCCGGCCGAACCGGTACCGTCCAACCAGAGTGTGCCGCGTGTCACCTATTCGGTTTAAAAACAGATTTGAAAACAGAATTATTTGCAAACTTCAAACCCCTGTAACTTTCAAACCACACGTCCAAAAATTACAAATTTTATGTCGTTGGATTCAGGAGAACAAGACCTAGCCAACCATGCCCTTGGTTTAGCAAATAGTATTTGTTAGTTTGTTTGTTTTTGCAGATTCTTTTGTGAGCTTGTTTAGAGTATAAAAATTGTTTAAAATTGAATTTAAGGATAAAACCTTTGCAAATTGGGTTGTTGTGACCTTACTGACCCTAGGAACCAACCCTTGGTGTTAAAAATGATTTTGGAAAGATTTAGGTTGGATTACTTGACTTAGCCATTTTCTAGCCAAATAAAAAGAATGGTTTTTGTTATAAAAATATTTATGGAAAGAAAACTTTAGGAAAATGGTGTGATCAAACCCACTGACCCAAAACACCAAGTTTTGCAAATTAGCAACTCATTTGGTGAACAACTTAAGAGTTTTGCCTTAATAAAAACATTTTTCACCACATGAAATGATGAATGGATTTAAAAATAGTTTTTGGACAAAACCCTCTTGCTAATGACTTTGCCACTTTGGTAAATGACCAATTTGGATCTTACAAAGTTTAGAAACCCCATAGAAACCCCCCTTTGCAAAATAAAACTATCTTGTGCATGCTCCCATGCATGAATTGGTTTCCTTTGTCTTGTGTGTGTGAATTTGTTTGAGTGATTATTGGTTGGAATGTAAATTGAATTGGTGTTTTCTTGATTGACTTGTAGTGAAGTGTGAGACTAGCAAGATCAAGGAGTGAACTACCATTCCCTTCCAAAATGCAAGTGATGCTTCATACTTTTGTCCCATTACTTTCTCTATGCATTAGTGATTTTGCTAAGTAAAACTTGCATGGATTTTGCTAAGTATAGACCTTGCTATAAGAAAACCTAGTAGATGAATCCTTAGTAGGATTTTCCTAAGTTAAAGATTCCTACTACTATCAAGCTTAGCCTAGCTAATAGAAAACATGGGTGGAATATATATTCACACTATGGAAAAATATTCTAAGTCTAAGGACTTGTGATTTTGTCTAATAAAACAACTAAGCTAATGAATCACCTGGGTGGAATGGGATAGCTTGGTGGTGATTGGTTGAGTGGTTCACAAGGCCATGGACTTGGATTGTGTATCTCACTTGTGGTATGCCACCCAGGAACAAAGAGATTTGAGATGTCAAATGTTGAGAAGCTTCAAGTGCAACCACTTGGCAATATCGGCTCTGCCATGATCATATAGGTTGCAAGAACTTAGCCATATGGACAGTGGGTGGTAGTGTTTGATAGGTTGGAGCGCGTCCATTTTGGTCTAAGGGAAGGCTTCTGAAAGATCTTGTCTTGGGAAACCAAGTCTTGTGGGGAAAGTGCACCACCTCTGCAGAGTGTAAAAATCTAAGTACTTAGCCATGTCCCTGGTAAAGGACAATTTGAGCATCAAGACATGGAAGCAATCAAGAATCTCATCATTCAAATTTCTAAGTTAAAATTTGTGGCTTGAACAAGGGTTGTTTGAAAACTTCAATCTTTGATGGAGAGATGCCTTGAAAGGATCTTCAAATCTTTGATTGAGAAAAATGATTTTTGCCAAGTAAAACTTAGTATTTTCAAATGTTAAGGAAAAATCTATTTTGAGCAATGCAAGCCTCAAATCCACTTAGCCAAATGCATATAGTTGATAGACTCCACCATACTATCATAGTATCACTTGCCAATACAATTCAAATGTATTGACCCTTTGTGGCTGTAACTTGTATGTTGCAGGTTTGATTGATTTTAGTGAAGATTGATTGATTAGGATTACAAAGTCTACAACCATCATCTGCCTGTGGCACTTTGAAGATGAAGGACCCCATGACTATAGTTATTCCGCTGTAATGTAATGTAATGTAATGTAATGTAATGTAATAGCCAAATGAGCTATGTTTGATGTAATAATCTTATGTTATTCCTGGTTATAAAGTTATATTATGACCTTTGTTTCTTGATATTACATCTTAACTGTGGATGTTAGCTATTGATCCAGGGACTAGCATTGTAAAACACAGGAGGCTCTATCTTATTAAAGATTGGGACCTCTAAATATGGTATCAGAGCATTGTGTTGCCTGTAGGATTTGTAAACCTAGGATTGGACAAAAACCCTTAGAAAAATAGGAGTTGTATTTTGTTCCAAAAACTTATTTACAAACAAACTTGTAAACTCTTTCCTCAACCATTTTGGTTTCAACTCTACATCTCATCTATTTCAACTTGATGGAAAAACCTACCCCATGGCCAAAGACTTCACCATGTACAAAGGACTTCTTCAACACTTTCAACTCTAATGACTTCAACATCTTCAGCATATTCCCCAAGGACTTCCAACTTGGATACCACTAAGGACTACAAGTAAGACAAGGAAATCTTGCTCAAGATTTAGAGACTGAGGGAATGCAAAAGTTAGAAGGAGCCTACATCATTTGAAGTTTTGTGACCAAGGAGTTTATCTCAAGGAAACCATGATATCATGCAAGAAGAATCATGAATGATGGAAAGATCACAAGTGAACCATATAGATGGACCACCATATTTTAGCTAAGACAAAACCACCAACTTATGAGGTGTGAACAAAAATATTTTGTTGCCTAAGTGTGTACTTGAATTTTGTTGTTTGAGTGAAATGTTGTTTGTGATTGCTTGCACATTGCTTGTGTGAATTGTGATGTGTGTGATTAGAAATACTTCCTTAGAAATATCTTGCCTATTCTAATCTCCCTTCAACCCAAACAGATGACTACTCCAAGAGACTCCAACATCAAGGTTGATGACACCAACACCAACCAAGCTGACAGCATGAAAGAGCTCATAGCAACCCAACACCAGTTGAACCAACTGACAGCTCAGTTCATAACCAACAATAATGATAAAGATCCAGCACTACAAAAGTTTTTGGAAGAGCAATCCCAACTGATGCTTAAGGTGACTAATCAAATGATCAGCATGGAAGAAAATTATCCCAACTAGAGTTTATGATAACAAGGATGACAAGAATGTTGTCCTAGATGGAGTCCCAGCTTGCATTATTTGTGGAGACAAGGATCATACTTCCAAGGAACATGAAGGACAATGCCCCAATTGTGAAGAAGAACATCCTATTGGACAATGTCCTACCTCTCAAGCTACTTGCTACCTATGTGAAGGAAGTGATCATATTCCTAACCAATGTCCTATCTACTCCATGGTGGAACAAAGGAAACAAGAAGGATCCAAGTCTACCAAAGGAAAAGGACCTCTTATACCCCCAAACAAGACAACCTACTTCAAGGGATCAAAGAAACCCAAGAAACCAAGACAAGACATGCACCTTGTGCAATGCCGTAAATGTAAGGAAATGGGACACTACTCCAGTGAGTTCCCAGAGAACAAGAAAAATAAGGGAATTGACCAAGTGGTGTGCAACAACTGCAAAGAACCAGGCCATTATGTAGAAACTTGTCCACAAGAACAACGCAAAGAACTCCAAGATATCCACTGTTTCAATTGTAAGAACCCAGGACACTATGCAAGCAATTTGTCCAGAGAAGATGAAGAACAAGTTGAACAAGCCTATGGAGAAACTCAACCTTGGCCCATGAGTCAAGTATGGAAACCAAGGACACCATGCAAAGGTTTGCTTAGAGAAATTTCCCCAGGATCCCAAGAAGGACAATGTGTAATTTTTGTTTGAAAATTTTTAAGGGTGGTAGTACCCTAGTTGTTTTTAAACCTGCTTGTAACCCCTAGCCTCCCCAAATCTCGGGACGAGATTTATTTTAAGGGTGGTAGCCTGTCACATCCCAAGATTTTCCAAATCTTGTAATGTGAAAAAATAAATGAATAAAATAAAACTTTGTTTGATTTTCAGGGCCAGAAGAAACATTTTGAATTCAATTGGAACCTCAAACCAATTTGGATTAAATAAAATCCTAAAGGGATTTAAAAAGATAAACATTTTAAATAGACGAAAATAAAATGTTTTGGAAATACCATTATTGATCTTTTAAATAAAAGATTTTGTTTTTAAAGGAAAAGGTGGATTTATAAATAAAGATTATTTTATAAAGCCAAATTAAACCTTGGCCAAGATTTTGAAATAAAATGTTTTTTTGTTTAAAAATAGTAAAGGTCTATTTAAATAAAATAATAAGGAATTAATATCCAAATTTTATTTAAATAAAAGGTTTTACCATTTTAATAAAAACATCAAAACTTATTAAGTTATTTTAAATAAGTTTTCCAAATATTTTATATTCTCAAATAAAACCTACTAAAGTGTTTTGTCTCTATTTTAGATTCAGAATAAATATTTTAAATAAAATAAATCCTAGTTGATCTAAATAATGAAAGTCTATTATATTTAATTAATAATGGACCCTAAAAATAAAAGGATATTTTGTTTTAAACAAGTTTCCAAGTATTCTTTATTTCTAAATAAAACCTACTGAATGGTTTTGGTACTATTTTAGTTTTAAAAATAAATATTCTAATAAAACAAATCTTATTTGAAGTAAATGAATAAGGCCCATTTTATTTAATTGATAATGGACCTAAAATAAAATGTTATTTTATTTTATTTTAAACAAGTAACTCAAGTATCTTATATTTCCAAATAAAACCTACTGATTTGGATTTGAAAGTGTTTGGATTTCAAATGAGGATTTTTATTAAATAAATCAAACTATGTTAAATAAATAAAGGTCCATTTTATTTAATTAAAGAATGGATCAATAAAGTTATTATTTTATTTTATTTTGGGATTTTGTCCATGTTACTAAACAGAACCAAAAACTTGATACAAGTGTGGTGATTGTTTGAACTATTTGAATGTTTGTCTTGTTGTTTGAATTATGAATTGAATTTCAAATCAGTAAATAGAAATAGAAAAGGCAAAAGTTTCTGTACAAAAAAAAAGAGAAACAACAGCAGCCCAATAAGGCCCAGCCCAACAGCCCAACAGCCCAGTTTCCCCTCACCCCGAAAGAAACGATTCGCACCAATTAATTAACCCGCAGTGACACTGACCAGTGGACCTTTCCCCCACTCCTTTTCCCACTGACGCAACGGCCCCACTTTTCTCTGTTCATCGTCTTCACACGACCTCGTCGCCCTGGCTGTTATTGCCGATTGATTGCACCTCGTCAATTCGCTTCAATGTCGCGTGATCAACGCCCCCTAACCACGCACCTTAACTCGCTCGCCCCTTCTCTCCGTTTCCCCTCTGTCTTCTCCCCAAATCACGCCCCCAGGCCATCCCAATTTCTCCCCGAGCACCCTCTGTCCCGACGAAGTCCAGAGCCAATTCCGGCGACTCGACACCACCTCCTGCCTCCCCGAGCACACGAGCACGCTCACCACAACCTGGCGCATCTTTCTGTGCCATTCATTCATCCGCGGGTACCCTACAGCGTCAGCAACGTCGACAACCTGCAGCACCGCCGTCTGCCCTCTTCTCCGACGACGTCCCCAGGTAGTACCTGACCTCCCCTCCTTTTCCCGTGGACACGATGATGATCTCCAGGCTCGTGCGAACCTAACAGCATCTTCCATTTGTCTTAGGACGCCTCCTATCCTCGCCCTCGACGACCTCCTGAACCGCCCGAAGCCCAGCTCGTCTCCGGCGAGCAATCAAGGACAGCCCCGTGCTCCCCTTCACCAACCAGTACCACGTTGAGCATCAGCGAGCTTCGGCGAATCTGGTAAACCACCCCTCTGTTCCTCTAGCTTCCCGCATCGCCGGCACCGTCATCATCTGAGCCGCGCCGCCGCGCGCCACCGTTGAGCGCCGCCCGTTTTTGGCCAGGCAGTAGCAACCGCAGGATCTGAATCTGACGGATACGATAGAACGTTAGCGAAGGGGTAAGTGGTGATCCTGTGCCGCACGATTTAACTTAAAACCAACGGCTGTCGTCGCGTGATCCGGCCGAACCGGTACCGTCCAACCAGAGTGTGCCGCGTGTCACCTATTCGGTATAAAAACAGATTTGAAAACAGAATTATTTGCAAACTTCAAACCCCTGTAACTTTCAAACCACACGTCCAAAAATTACAAATTTTATGTCGTTGGATTTAGGAGAACAAGACCTAGCCAACCATGCCCTTGGTTTAGCAAATAGTATTTGTTAGTTTGTTTGTTTTTGCAGATTCTTTTGTGAGCTTGTTTAGAGTATAAAAATTGTTTAAAATTGAATTTAAGGATAAAACCTTTGCAAATTGGGTTGTTGTGACCTTACGGACCCTAGGAACCAACCCTTGGTGTTAAAAATGATTTTGGAAAGATTTAGGTTGGATTACTTGACTTAGCCATTTTCTAGCCAAATAAAAAGAATGGTTTTTGTTATAAAAATATTTATGGAAAGAAAACTTTAAGAAAATGGTTTGATCAAATCCACTGACCCAAAACACCATGTTTTGCAAATTAGCAACTCATTTGGTGAACAACTTAAGAGTTTTGCCTTAATAAAAACATTTTTCACCACATGAAATGATGAATGGATTTAAAAATAGTTTTTCGACAAAACCCTCTTGCTAATGACTTTGCCACTTTGGTAAATGACTAATTTGGATCTTACAAAGTTTCGAAACCCCATAGAAACCCCCCTTTGCAAAATAAAACTATCTTGTGCATGCTCCCATGCATGAATTGGTTTCCTTTGTCTTGTGTGTGTGAATTTGTTTGAGTGATTATTGGTTGGAATGTAAATTGAATTGGTGTTTGCTTGATTGACTTGTAGTGAAGTGTGAGACTAGCAAGATCAAGGAGTGAACTACCATTCCCTTCCAAAAGGCAAGTGATGCTTCATACTTTTGTCCCATTACTTTCTCTATGCATTAGTGATTTTGCTAAGTAAAACTTGCATGGATTTTGCTAAGTATAGACCTTGCTATAAGAAAACCTAGTAGATGAATCCTTAGTAGGATTTTCCTAAGTTAAAGATTCCTACTACTATCAAGCTTAGCCTAGCTAATAGAAAACATGGGTGGAATATATATTCACACTATGGAAAAATATTCTAAGTCTGAGGACTTGTGATTTTGTCTAATAAAACAACTAAGCTAATGAATCACCTGGGTGGAATGGGATAGCTTGGTGGTGATTGGTTGAGTGGTTCACAAGGCCATGGACTTGGATTGTGTATCTCACTTGTGGTATGCCACCCAGGAACAAAGAGATTTGAGATGTCAAATGTTGAGAAGCTTCAAGTGCAACCACTTGGCAATATGGGCTCTGCCATGATCATATAGGTTGCAAGAACTTAGCCATATGGACAGTGGGTGGTAGTGTTTGATAGGTTGGAGCGCGTCCATTTTGGTCTAAGGGAAGGCTTCTGAAAGATCTTATCTTGGGAAACCAAGTCTTGTGGGGAAAGTGCACCACCTCTGCAGAGTGTAAAAATCTAAGTACTTAGCCATGTCCCTGGTAAAGGACAATTTGAGCATCAAGACATGGAAGCAATCAAGAATCTCATCATTCAAATTTCTAAGTTAAAATTTGTGGCTTGAACAAGGGTTGTTTGAAAACTTCAATCTTTGATGGAGAGATGCCTTGAAAGGATCTTCAAATCTTTGATTGAGAAAAATGATTTTTGCCAAGTAAAACTTAGTATTTTCAAATGTTAAGGAAAAATCTATTTTGAGCAATGCAAGCCTCAACTCCACTTAGCCAAATGCATATAGTTGATAGACTCCACCATACTATCATAGTATCACTTGCCAATACAATTCAAATGTATTGACCCTTTGTGGCTGTAACTTGTGTGTTGCAGGTTTGATTGATTTTAGTGAAGATTGATTGATTAGGATTACAAAGTCTACAACCATCATCTGCCTGTGGCACTTTGAAGATGAAGGACCCCATGACTATAGTTATTCCGCTGTAATGTAATGTAATGTAATAGCCAAATGAGCTATGTTTGATGTAATAATCTTATGTTATTCCTGGTTATAAAGTTATATTATGACCTTTGTTTCTTGATATTACATCTTAACTGTGGATGCTAGCTATTGATCCAGGGACTAGCATTGTAAAACACAAGAGGCTCTATCTTATTAAAGATTGGGACCTCTAAAAACATGCAGTGCATGAATAATATGTTGCCTGAACTCTTCTCGATGCTAAAAACTGCTAAAGTGGAAATTAAGAAAGAGCACCAAGTGTTGATGGTCAATAAGACCACCAATTTCAAGAAGCAGGGAAAGCCTAGGAACAAGGGAAACTTAAAGAAGGGCGGCAAGAAATCTATCGCGCCTAAGAAGCCCAAGGCTGGCCCTCAACCTGAGACTGAGTGCTTTTACTGCAAGGGTGATTGGCACTGGAAGCGCAATTTCCCCAAGTACCTGGCAGATCTGAAGAACGGCAACATCAAGAAGAAAGGTATATTTGATATACATGTTATTGATGTGTATCTTACTAGTAATCGTAGTAGTGCCTGGGTATTTGATACTGGTTCGGTTGCTCATATTTGTAACTCGAAACAGGAATTGCGGAATAAATGAAGATTGACGAGAGACGAGGTGACAATGCATGTTGGAAATGTCTCCAAGGTTGATGTGATCGCCGTCGGCATGCTCCCTATTCATCTACCTTCACAATTAGTTTTAAATTTGAATTATTTTTATCTGGTGCCAACATTAAGCATGAACATTATATCTGGATCTTGTTTATTGTGAAATAGTTATCCGTTTAAGTATGAGAATAATGGTTGTTCGATTTATATGAGTAATATCCTTTAGGGTCATGCACCTGATATGAATGGTTTATTCTTATTGAATCTCAATAGTAGTGATACACATGTTCATAATTGTAAGGTTCCCAACCTTTAATAAGGTATGATCCCTGTGTTTACAATGCTAGTCCCTGGATCAATAGCTAGCATCCACAGTTAAGATGTAATATCAAGAAAAAAAGGTCATAATACAACTTTATAACTAGGAATAAAATAATTCATTACATCTTACATAGCTCATTTGGCTATCACATTACATTGCAGCAGAATATCTATAAGCATGGGGTCCTTCATCTTCAAAGTTCCACAGGCAATCATGTTGGTTGTAGACTTGTAATCCTATTCATCACACTTCACTAACATCAAACAAACCTGCAACATAATAAGTTGCAGCCACAAGGGTCAATACATTTGAATTGTATTGGCAAGTTTCACTACTATGTAGAAATAAGAGGATCCTATCATTACATGCATATTTGGCTAAGTAGGGTTTAGGCTCTTATGTAGAAAGCAATAGTTTTATCCTATCTTTTCAAAATAGTTTTTGATCTTTTGTCAATCTTTCTGAACTCCTTGGAAAACTCCAAGTGCTTAAAATCCCTTGTTGTCACCCTCAAGTTTTAACTTTGAGAAATTGGAATGTCGAGATCTTCCATAGCTTCAGGCCTTAGTTGCTCAGTATTGTCCATAACCGGGGACACGGCTAAGTACTTAGAATTTTGATCTTCTGCAGAAGTTGTACACTTTACCCACATGACACAATATCATCTTGATGCCACCAGTGGCCGCTGGATAAATACTCACCAAGATGGAGTACTGGCAGATTGAGAATGTGACAAAGTCTTTCCATAGAAGTCCTCCCAATACACAATGCTAGCTTGTCATCCAGGCACCAATGTAGGGTTTCAAGTTCCCTTACACAAATCTAGTTAACCTGAAGATGCCAATGCATGGGTCTTCCCCTATGTAGTTGACTAAGCCAGAGCCCATTTAGCATGTGGCTGTACACGGAAGCCACTGTACGAGAAACATGTTCAATATCTAAGTCCATGGGTGGTTTTCTTCTAGTGCACATACAAAAACAGATAGCCATATAAACATGGTTCCTTTTGTTGCCACCTTGTCCAAGCTTGAGTATCCTTGTCCACCCAGGTGGTTCATTGAGTACTTGTTTTATTATATAAAACATATGCCTTTTCATTTCTTCATATAAACACATCATGTATCCCATCCCAAAATATAGCAGGGCTAAGCATACTAAAACTACATTGTTTCCACTAAGGGAGATATAAGGGTATCCTATTAGGATTTAGCATAGCATAAAATATAGTAATTCTTTCCATGCATGTTACAAAATCCACTAAGTATAATGAAAATAGTAGGACATGGATGATAGTATCACTTGCCTTTTTAGTAGAGAATGTTGGTTCACTTCTTTATCTTGCAAATATCACACTCTTCTAATTCCACTACAATTCAATCAAGCAAACACATATTCAACACAACATTCAAACAATTTGTCACACATAAAATAACAAAAATAAGGTCATGCATGCAAGCATGCAAATGATAGTTTTATTTGCAAAAGTGGTTTCTACTAGGCTCTAAACAATATAAAGTTCAAAAGTGGTCATTTTACTGAAGTGGTAAAACCATTTGCAAAAGGTTTTATCTATAAACCATTTTTAAATCAAATCATTATTTTATGTGGTTGAAAATGCTTTTAGCAAGACAATATTCTTTTAAAGAGTTCACCAAATATATTTTATTCTCAAAACTTGTTGTTTAGGGTCAGAAGGTTTGAATCAAAACATTTCCCAAAGGTTTTACTCAAAAATCATTTCCATATCAAAATCAATATTTTTATTTTACTAGAAATGAGCTAATTCAAGTATTTATTCCTAAACTTCACAAAATTCATTTTTAAATCTATGAGTTGGTTCCTAAGGTTAGTAGGTTCAAAACAAACCATTTTGCAAAAATTTCACATTAAAATTATAAGAACAATTTTTATATTCAAAATAAGCCTACACATGTTTCTGCAAATTCATCCAATTTTACAGAAGCAAAACCTTAAACAAAGTGCATGGTTGCAAAGTACTTGTTCTACTGATTCCATTGATATAAAATTTGCAAAATTTGGACGTGTAGAACTAAAGTAATGAATTTTTCAAATTTGCATATCAATCAGATTCTAAATTCTGTTTTAATCTAAACCTTGTCCACGTGGCGCATTTTAACTGGACGATACCGCTTCGGGTGGATCGAGATCTCTGGACCGCTGGATTTCATTTAAATCATACGGCTCAGATGCGCACATACCCCTTCGTCTAAGTTCTAATCACAGCCAGACGATTCGCATCACACGGCTCACAGCAGCTCGGCCAAGATCTGGCGGCGCTGGCGGTGGCAGACAGCGGCGCGCGGTCAGACGGTGGCGTCGCGACGGTTACAGGAAGCAAGGGGAGAAGCGGAGGTGCTCACCGTGCTCGCAGAGGGATGCTGAAGCTCAACGTGTGGTCGTCTTGGCAAGGGGCGCTCAGGAACGGCGACGATTGCTCGCCGGAGTAGCTCCTGACGACGGGCGGCTCTGTTTGCTGTCGGAGGTGAGGTTGCAGGTCGCGCCGAGGAAAAACAAGGATGTGGTCAGATGCGTACTGTCCTGGGGATGTTAGGAGCATCAATAGGAAGGCTCGGGGCGGTCGAGCCTTACCAGGGGGAGTCGCCGGAGAAGGGACAGACGCGGCGGTGCTCAGGTGATGACGAAGCCGACGTTTTGGAGCGCACGCGAGTGAATGGTGCTCACGGGCAGGTGCATCGGGAGGTGGAGAACAAGCTCGTGCGCAGTGGGAGGCGAGAGGCGGCGGGGTGTGGCCGGAATTGCTCGCGAAGCTCGTCGCGGCGGTGCAAGAGGAAATCGGGGCAGCCTAGGGCAGAGAGGAGGCGCTGTTTGGGGGAAAGGTAGAGGAGAGAGGGGCGCTTATACCCGCGTGATCACAGCGAGGAATTACTCGGCCATTTACGCGTATTGATGCCGGCAGTAACTCGGCAGAAACGGCAGGGCGACGAGGTCGCGAGATTGAATACGACCGCATGGCAGTGGGGTCCATCTGACAGTGAGGAAGAGAGAGAGGGCGTCGGGTCCACTGCTCAGCGTCTCTGCTGGTGTGTTCGCGCGTAGAAAACGTTTCGCTGAGGGGGGAGAGTTGAGCTGCGAGTGGGCCTTGCTGGGCTTGCTTAGTTGGGATGTTTTGTTTCACTTTCTTTTATTTTGTAATCTTTTTCTTTTTCTATTTGATTTTCTGTTTTGATTTTCAAACAAAAAATTCAAACTCCAAATGAATTCAAACTTCCACCAAACTTTGTATTGATTTTAGTCCTGTTTAACAACACAATCCAAAGTCCAAAACTAAATAATTTTTATCCTTTTTAGGATCCATTAATAATTAAATAAATGGACCATAATCATTGATTCAAATAGGATTTAATTTATTTAACCACTCTATTTGAAATCTAAATAATATCAAAATCATTTCAGTAGGTTTTATTGAATAAATAAAACACTTGGAAAACTTGTTTAAAATAAAATAACATGTTTTAGTGTTTATTTAAAATGGAAAAGCCTTTACTTAAATAAAATTGGATATTAATAAATCCTCATTATTTTATTTAATTAAACCTTTACTCTTTTCATCAAATAGAAATGTTTTATTTCAAAATCTTGGCCAAGATTTAATTTGGCTCTATAAAATAATCTTTATTTATAATTCTACCTTTGCTTTTGAAAATCAAATCTTTTTATTAAAAGATCCAAAAATAGTAATTCCAACTATCATAATTTTATTTATTATTTGTTTATCTTTTTAAATCCCTTTAGGATTTATTTGATCCAAATTTAGGTTTTGATGTTTTCCAATTGGAACCAAAAGTTTCTTCTCACCCTAAAAATCAACAATTGTTTATTTTGTTTATTTATTTTTCACATTTCAAAATTTGGAAAATTTTGGGATGTGACAGGCCACCACCCTTAAAATAAATCTCGTCCCGAGATTTGGGAAGGCTAGGGTTACAAGTTGGCTTCAAGTCAACTAGGGTACTACCACCCTTAAAATAAAGTCTCATAGGGTTACATTGATGGTTCACTTGACTATGGGTTCAACACTTGATATCCAGACAAGGAATCCTTATTTGACTCTTCTGAGTTAACAAGTTTCTGACATCCACTTCTTCTATCTCTTCAAAGTTTCCATCCATGTCAATGTGGTTGACATGTCCTTTCTGGGTCACATTGGAGTCATTTCCATTGGCTCTTCTGGCATCCTTTTTCTTTTCCTTCTCAGGACAGTCTGATGCATAGTGTCCAAGTTCCTTGCAATTATAGCACTGCAACTGGCTAATGTCTTTCTTCCTGAAAGTGTCATGTTGGTTCTGACCAAGGTCATATCCATTGTCAGTATCATTTCCATTATTTTCACTTCCATTGTTGTTGTGGTGATACTGAAGTGGTTCAGAATCTTCATTGTTCTTTTTGAATGAATGCTTCTTTTTTGATGATCCTGAGTGATTCTTGAGTTTATGCTTCCTCTTTCTATTCTCAACTTGATTCATCTTGTTTTCCAAAATGGTGGCTTTGTCACAGAGTGATTGATAAGTGTGGACATAGGCAATAGCTAGCTGCAGGTTTAACTCATCCTTAAGTCCTTCAAGAAATTTTTCCTTTCTCTTAGCATCTGTATCAACTTCATCTGGTGCATAGCGTGCAAGATTGTTGAATTCTTCAATATACTCAGCCACACTGAGGTGACGTTGTTTCAGATTGTGAAGCTCCTTTTTCTTCAAGTACATCACTCCAGGTGAGATGTGAGTTGTTCTGAATCCATCTTCAAAAATAGCCCAAGTCACATCTTCAAGGGGAGTGGTGATTTGAAAGTTGTCCCACCATGTTGCTGCTGGTCCTTCAAGCAGAAATGCTGCAAACCTAACTTTTTCTTCATCGGTGCAGCCAACAGTCACTAAGTCTTTGTTCACTGAACGTAACCAGTCATTGGCTTCCATTGGATCAGTTGTTCCAGAAAATCTTGTAGGCCTAAGTTTCAGAAACTTGGTGAGCATATCAAGTGCTGGAGGATTATTCTGATTGTTGTTGTTGTTGTTGTTGTTGTTGTTCTGATTCTGTATGAGTGTGGTCATCATCTGCATCAGTTGAGTTTGGCCTGTCATCAACTGCTGCATCTTAGGGGTGATGTTGTTGTTTTGGTTGGGGTTGGCACGACGAGGAGGCATTTGTTGGTTTGATAGGGATAAGTAATGATGGATAGGTTTTTAAGAAGTTCTAACACACAACTCCAAACCAACCAAGTTCAATCAAACAATCAAGCAATCAACAAGCAACTATCCACTTAACAACTTATGAGCTTAACTCATGAGTTTAAGGAAACAACATGTTTTTCTTGAAAATAATAACTTAGTATAATCATACCTCATAGGTCAATATGATCCATACTCTAACTTGATATCAATGTCTTTGGTAGGCATTCTAGTGTCTCTTGGTTTTTCACTTGTAGTCCTTAGTGATGTCTAAGTTGAAGTCTTTGGTGAAACTAAAGTTGAAATCATTTGAAGATGTTGAAGTCATTAGAGTTAATGAAATCTTTTGCACATGGTGAAACCTTTGGCCATGGGGTAGTCTTGTCCATCAAGTTGAAATAGAAGAGATGTAGAGTCAAAACCAAAATGGTTGAGGAAAGAGTTTACAAGATTGTTTGTAAATAAGTTTTGGAACAAATACAACTCCTATTCTTCTAAGGGGTTTTGTCCAATCCTAGGGTTACAAATCCTATAGGCAACACAGTGCTCTGATACCATCTGTAAGGTTCCCAACCTTTAATAAGGTAGAGATCCCTGTGTTTACAATGCTAGTCCCTGGATCAATAGCTAGCATCCATAGTTAAGATGTAATATCAAGAAACAAAGGTCATAATACAACTTTATAACCAGGAATAAAATAATTCATTACATCTTACATAGCTCATTTGGCTATCACATTACATTGCAGCAGAATATCTATAAGCATGGGGTCCTTCATCTTCAAAGTGCCACAGGCAATCATGTTGGTTGTAGACTTGTAATCCTATTCATCACAATTCACTAACATCAAACAAACCTGCAACATAATAAGTTGCAGCCACAAGGGTCAATACATTTGAATTGTATTGGCAAGTTTCACTACTATGTAGAAATAAGAGGATCCTATCATTACATGCATATTTGGCTAAGTAGGGTTTAGGCTCTTTTGCAGAAAGCAATAGTTTTATCCTATCTTTTCAAAATAGTTTTTGATCTTTTGTCAAATCTTTCTGAAATCCTTGGAAAACTCCAAGTGCTTCAAATCCCTTGTTGTCACCCTCAAGTTTTAACTTTGAGAAATTGGAATGTCGAGATCTTCCATAGCTTCAGGCCTTAGTTGCTCAGTATTTTCCATAACCGGGGACACGACTAAGTACTTAGAATTTTGATCTTCTGCAGAAGTTGTACACTTTACCCACATGACACAATCTCATCTTGATGCCACAAGTGGCCGCTGGATAAGTACTCACCAAGATGGAGTACTGGCAGATTGAGAATGTGACAAAGTCTTTCCATAGAAGTCCTACCAATACACAATGCTAGCTTGTCATCCAGGCACCAATGTAGGGTTTCAAGTTCCCTTACACAAATCTAGTTAACCTGAAGATGCCAATGCATGGGTCTTCCACTATGTAGTTGACTAAGCAAGAGCCCATTTAGCATGTGGCTGTACACGGAAGCCACTGTACGAGAAACATGTTCAATCTCTAAGTCCCTGGGTGGTTTTCTTCTAGTGCACATACAAAAAGAGATAGCCATATAAACATGGTTCATTTTGTTGCCACCTTGTCCAAGCTTGAGTATCCTTGTCCACCGAGGTGGTTCATTGAGTACTTGTTTTATTATATAAAACATATGCCTTTTCATTTCTTCATATAAACACATCATGTATCCCATGCCAAAATATAGCAGGGCTAAGCATACTACAACTACATTGTTTCCACTAAGGGAGATATAAGGGTATCCTATTAGGATTTAGCATAGCATAAAATATAGTAATTCTTTCCATGCATGTTACAAAATCCACTAAGTATAATAAAAATAGTAGGACATGGATGATAGTGTCACTTGCCTTTTTAGTAGAGAATGTTGGTTCACTTCTTGATCTTGGAAATATCACACTCTTCTAATTCCACTACAATTCAATCAAGCAAACACATATTCAACACAACATTCAAACAATCTGTCACACATAAAATAACAAAAACAAGGTCATGCATGCAAGCATGCAAATGATAGTTTTATTTGCAAAAGTGGTTTCTACTAGGATCTAAACAATATAAAGTTCAAAAGTGGTCATTTTACTAAAGTGGTAAAACCATTTGCAAAAGGTTTTATCTATAAACCATTTTTAAATCAAATCATTATTTTCTGTGGTTGAAAATGCTTTTAGCAAGACAATATTCTTTTAAAGAGTTCACCAAATATATTTTATTTCTCAAAACTTGTTGTTTAGGGTCAGAAGGTTTGAATCAAAACATTTCCCAAAGGTTTTACTCAAAAATCATTTCCATATCAAAATCAATATTTTTATTTTACTAGAAATGAGCTAATTCAAGTATTTATTCCTAAACTTCACAAAATTCATTTTTATATCCATGAGTTGGTTCCTAAGGTTAGTAGGTTCAAAACAAACCATTTTGCAAAAATTTCACATTAAAATTATAAATAGAACAATTTTTATATTCAAAATAAGCCTACGCATGTTTCGGCAAATTCATCCAATTTTACAAAAGCAAAACCTTAAACAAAGTGCATGGTTGCAAAGTACTTGTTCTACCGATTCCATTGATATAACATTTGCAAAATTTGGACGTGTAGAACTAAAGTTATGAATTTTTCAAATTTGCATATCAATCAGATTCTAAATTCTGTTTTAATCTAAACCTTGTCCACATGGCGCAATATAACTGGACGATACCGCTCCGGGTGGATCGAGCTCTCTGGACCGCTGGATTTCATTTAAATCATACGGCTCAGATGCGCACATACCCCTTCGTCTAAGTTCTAATCACAGCGAGACGATTCGCATCGCACGGCTCACAGCAGCTCGACCAAGATCTGGCGGCGCTGGCGGTGGCAGACGGTGGCGCGCGGTCAGACGGTGGCGTCGCGGCGGTTACAGGAAGCAAGAGGAGAAGCGGAGGTGCTCACCGTGCTCGCAGAGGGATGCTGAAGCTCAACGTGTGGTCGTCTTGGCAAGGGGCGCTCAGGAACGGCGACGATTGCTCGCCGGAGTAGCTCCTGACGACGGGCGGCTCTGTTTGCTGTCGGAGGTGAGGTTGCAGGTCGCGCCGAGGAAAAACAAGGACGTGGTCAGATGCGTACTGTCCTGGGGATCTTAGGAGCATCAATAGGAAGGCTCGGGGCGGTCGAGGCTTACCAGGGGGAGTCGCCGGAGAAGGGACAGACGCGGCGGTGCTCAGGTGATGACGAAGCCGACATTTTGGAGCGCACGCGAGTGAATGGTGCTCACGGGCAGGTGCGTCGGGAGGTGGAGAACAAGCTCGTGCGCAGTGGGAGGCGAGAGGCGGCGGGGTGTGGCCGGAATTGCTCGCGAAGCTCGTCGGAGTCCGCGGCGGTGCAAGAGGAAATCGGGGCAGCCTAGGGGCAGAGAGGAGGCGCTGTTTGGGGGGAAAGGTAGAGGAGAGAGGGGCGCTTATACCCGCGTGATCACAGCGAGGAATTACTCGGCCATTTACGCGTATTGATGCCGGCAGTAACTCGGCAGCAACGGCAGGGCGACGAGGTCGCGAGATTGAAGACGACCGCGTGGTAGTGGGGTCCATCTGACAGTGAGGGAGAGAGAGAGAGGGCGTCGGGTCCACTGCTCAGCGTCTCTGTTGGTGTGTTCGCGCGTAGAAAACGTTTCGCTGAGGGGGGAGAGTTGGGCTGCGACTGGTCCTTGCTGGTCTTGCTTAGTTGGGCTGTTTTGTTTCAGTTTTTTTATTCTGTAAGCTTTTTCTTTTTCTATTTGATTTTCTGTTTTGATTTTCAAACAAACAATTCAAACTCCAAATGAATTCAAACTTCCACCAAACTTTGTATTGATTTTAGTCCTGTTTAACAACACAATCCAAAGTCCAAAACTAAATAATTTTTATTCCTTTTAGGATCCATTAATAATTAAATAAATGGACCATAATCATTGATTCAAATAGGATTTAATTTATTTAACCACTCTATTTGAAATCTAAATAATATCAAAATCATTTCAGTAGGTTTTATTTGAATAAATAAAACACTTGGAAAACTTGTTTAAAATAAAATAACAAGTTTTAGTGTTTATTTAAAATGGAAAAGCCTTTACTTAAATAAAATTGGATATTAATAAATCCTCATTATTTTATTTAATTAAACCTTTACTCTTTTCATCAAATAGAAATGTTTTATTTCAAAAGCTTGGCCAAGATTTAATTTGGCTCTATGAAATAATCTTTATTTATAATTCTACCTTTGCTTTTGAAAATCAAATCTTTCTATTAAAAGATCCAAAAATAGTAATTCCAACTATCATAATTTTATTTATTATTTGTTTATCTTTTTAAATCCCTTTAGGATTTATTTGATCCAAATTTAGGTTTTGATGTTTTCCAATTGGAACCAAAAGTTTCTTCTCACCCTAAAAATCAGCAATTGTTTGTTTTGTTTATTTATTTTTCACATTTCAAAATTTGGAAAATTTTGGGATGTGACAATAATATAGATGCTAAACAAATAAAAATGAATGATAATTCCACATACATGTGGCACTGTCGCCTTGGTCACATTAGAGTGAAGCGCATGAAGAAACTCCATTCCGATGGACTTCTAAAATCACTTGATTTTGAATCACTTGAAAGATGCGAAGCATGTTTAATGGAAAAAATGACCAAGACTCCATTCTCTGGGATAGTGGAGCGAGCTACTGACTTATTGGAAATAATACATAATGATGTGTGCGGTCTAATGAGTGTAGCATCACACGGTGGATATCGTTATGTTCTTACTTTCATGGATGACTTGAGTAGATATGGGTGTATCTACTTTATGAAACATAAATCTGAAACTTTCGAGAAGTTTAAGGAATTCCAAAGTGAAGTAGAAAATCAGCACAACAAGAGGATTAAGTTTCTGTGATCTGATCGCAGAGGTGAATATCTGAGTTACAAGTTTGGCGTGCATTTGAAGAAATGCGGAATACTTTCACAGTTGACACCACCGGGAATACCACAACGTAATGGTGTGTCCAAACATCGTAATCGAGCTCTCTTAGATATGGTTTGGTCTATGATGTCTCTTACAGATTTACCGTTATCATTTTTGGGTTATGCATTAGAGACAGCCGCATTCACTTTAAATAGGGCACCATCTAAATCCATTGAAACAACACCGTATGAATTGTGGTTTGGTAAGAAACCTAAGTTGTCGTTCCTTAAAGTTTGGGGTTGCGAAGCTTATGTAAAGAAGTTTCAACCCAACAAGCTTGAACCCAAAGCAGAAAAATGCGTCTTCATAGGATACCATAAAGAAACAATTGGGTGTACCTTATATCATAGATCCAAAGGAAAAAAATTGTTGCTAAGAATGGATCCTTTATTGAAAAGGAGTTTCTCTCGAAAGATGTGTCTGGAAGGAAAGTAGAACTCGACGGGTTGTTGAACCTTCTCTTGGATTTGAGAGTAGCACAACACCGGAAGATGTTTCGGTTCCGCCTGCACCGATTAGAGAGGAAGCTAATGATGATGATCATGAAACTTCGAACGAAGTTGCTGCTGAACCTCGTAGGTCGATGAGGGTTCGTACCACTCCTGATTGGTATGACCCTATCTTGAATGTCATGTTAGTGGAAAATACTGACGACCCTGCAATGTCGGAGGAAGCAATGATGAGCCCAGATTCCAACAAATGGCAAGAAGCCATGAAATCCGAAATGGGATCCATGTACGAAAACCAAGTGTGGACTTTGGTGGACCTACCTGATGACCGCAAGGCTATCGAGAACAAATGGATTTTCAAAAGGAAAACAGCCGTTGATGGTAATTTTACTGTCTATAATGCTCGACTTGTCGCGAAAGGGTTCCGACAAATTCAAGGACTTGACTACGATGAGACTTTCTCACCGGTAGCGAAGCTAAAGTCTATGAGGATTTTTTATCAATCGCTGCATTTTTCGATTATGAGATTTGGCACATGGATGTCAAAACGGCGTTCCTTAATGGTGACAGTGAGGAAGAGTTGTATATGGTACAACCCAAGGGTTTTGTCGATCCTAAAGATGCTGACAAGGTATGAAAACTTCAGCGCTCCATTTATGGACTGAAGCAAGCATCCCGGAGCTGGAATCAACGTTTTGATAAGGTGATCAAAAACTTTGGATTTATACAAACTCTTGGAGAAGCTTGTATTTACAAGAAAGTGAGTGGGAGCTCTGTAGCATTCCTGGGACTATATATGGATGACATATTGTTGATTGGGAATGATATAGAACTTCTTGAAAGTGTCAAAGGCTATTTGAATAATAGTTTTTCAATGAAGGATCTTGGTGAAGCAGCATAAATTTTAGGCATCAAGATTTATAGAGATAGATCAAGATGCTTAATAGCACTTTCACAGAGTACATACCTGTACAAGGTTCTAAGGAGGTTTAGAATGGAATAAATCAAGAAGGGGTTCTTGCCCATGTTGCCAGGCAAGACCTTGAGTATGACTCAAAGTCTAACTACGGCAGAAGAAAGAGAAAGGATGAGAAAATCCCCTATGCCTCCGCCATAGGTTCTATCCTGTATCCCATGCTATGTACGAGACCATATATCGCACATGCTGTTAGTTTGACCAGCAGATATCAAAGTGATCCTGGAGTGGAACACTGGACAACAATCAAAAATATCCTAAAGTACCTGAAGAGGACTAAGGATATGGTTCTTTCTTATATAAGTGACAAAGAGCTCGTTGTTAACAGTTACACCGATGCCAGTTGGAACACCGATCCGGATGACTCAAAGTCACAGTCTGGATACGTATTTATTTTAAATGGTGCAGCAGTGAGCTAGAGGAGTGCCAAGCAAAGCGTTGTGGCAAAATCTTCAACTGAATCAGAATACATAGCTGCTTCAGAGGCTACACAAGAAGCAATATGGATGAAGGAGTTCATTACTAATCTTGGTGTGGTTTCTAGTGAGTTGGACCCGATGGCCATCTATTGTCACAACATGGGTGCCATAGCTAATACATAGGAGCCAAGGTCACACAATAAGCTAAATCACATCAAGCTACGTTCTCATTCTATTCGCGAGTATGTCCAAGATGGTGACAAAAAGATTTGCAAAGTACACATAGATCTGAATGTGGCAGATCCGATGACTAAATCACTCCCTAGAGAAAAACATGACCAACACTAGAACGCCATGCGTGTTAGGTACATTATCATGTAATCTAAATTATTGACTCTAGTGCAAGTGGGAGACTGTTGGAGATATTCCCCAGAGGCAATAATAAAGTGGTTATTATTATATATTTGTGTTTATGATAACTGTTTACATCTCATTCTATAATTGTATTAATAGGAAACACTAAAACTTGTAACATCCCACCATTAGAGCCTATAAATAAGCTGAACCCAGATGTGTGCATTGCATTCATGCATAGAAAATCCGAATAATTTCGTGCTTTTAAACAAAACTTGTCAAAGTGATTGAAACTTCTCTTAGCTTGATGGAATTGAAGTAGATCATCAAGTTGACTGCGATAAGTTTCAATAGGACCTTTGTTAAAACCTCATTTTGGGTAAGGGATATTTGATCTAAGGGTAGATCAAATGTACTATAAGTTAAACCTTAATACAATGTGAAATATATTTGATCATTAGGTGATCATATTATAGTATTCATTATAATCACTCATAAGTACCAAGTTAAGGATATAACACAAATAATAAGAATGTAGCAACTATATCTTAATCTCATCTGCATATACCATGAGTATCATGGTGATACCTAACCCTACTCCTTATGGAGTAGGAAAGGTACTAAGCTTAGATCATTCACCATATATCTTTAATTCCATATCAATCCTTATCATCTCTGTTGAGTTATATTTCCATGTCTGTTGATCATCAATGTTGAGAAATCAACTATTGATTCATCCATTCTCAAACTATCAAGTACTTGAGCATAACATCGCTTACAAATAAGGGTCTACAAAGAAACAACTAAGAAAAGGTGAACAGTGATGCCAGTTTCAGATGTCAATTGTTTGATAATAATGATTGAAAAGAATCCAATCTAAAAAATAGTTCATGGAGTTAAATCCCTCCTTGATAGAAAAGAATATTACAAGGATGAAGTCTGGAGATAGTTACCAGGAATAGTCCTATTGGATCAAGTAGGTATAGTTAATGAATTATATCTCTTAATCCAATAGAGCTAAACAGAAGATAATTATAATACAACTATAATGTTGAATTGATGGAGCCTTGTTTAGTCAACTGGAAATCTAAACCATAATGGATCAACAGATTATAATGATCAAGCCTTTTTCACCAAGATTGAGTACATATGTCATGTATAAGTGGTATTGGTGGATAAAACATGATTAAACCCTAGTAGAGATAAGTTATCTTAGAGTAGTCATTGCAAGCCATATAAATATAATTAGGGTTGGAGTAAAGACAATATAGATGATATTATTCAATTAAATCTAGTACAGTATAGAGTTATAGAAGTAGTGTTATTCATCTTAAAGGATAGTCAACTTTAGAGAAAGGTAGTTGGATGCATACAACTAATAGAGATACATTATTAATGAATGATTAAGGAAGATTATGAGTGGAGTTTGAAGGAACTGTTTGTTGGATGGAAGGCTATCAACAGTAGAATAGTAGGTGCAATCAAGAATGGATATGGAGAAGTTATGAAATATTTTAGTATCAAACTCATTGGATTCATCCATGAGTTTAGAAGAATGATAGATGAATAAGAAGATTTAAATGAGCAAATCTCATCATGTTAATCATGATGATGAATAGGAAGAGGTAGTATATCTAGGAAAGGAATTCCTTATTTAAAAATCCAGAATTATGAATTAGGGAAAATAGACATTATTGGTAACAACCAACTCTAAATCCGAAATCAACATAATATCCATCTCATGTTGTTGATCTATCATCTAATGTCCTTATCACTTCATAGGAATATTTACCTATAGCAAATCCTATAAGCATATTTTTACCAATTTCTTTCTATAAAACATTCTAATTATAACTTTCTATTATAAAAGGTGATGTCATCAAATATCACAAATAGAAGACAATATGCTTAGTTAATAATTCTCTACTCATATCCATAAAGGAATCTAAGTATATTAAAAACCCTAAACCCTAGGGTAAATATTCATAATTCAAAACCTTAAACTTCTTTGTTTATAACAATAGAATATATACATTGCCATTTTCCAAATTAATAGGAGTAATAATCACCATATCAATGTCTTTATATTTCATGAATCAAATAATGATATAGGCTCATTACACATATACAAGTTTCTATTCAAACTATGAGCCAACTAGAGTTAAGTTTATAAACAAATAAGAATATATCATTTAGAAATCCATAACTAAAGGAGGAAAATAAAATAATAAGAAAAGCTTTTACAAAATATTAAAAAGGGG
The DNA here is from genome assembly GCA_916181665.1 of Avena sativa. Taxonomy (NCBI): domain Eukaryota; kingdom Viridiplantae; phylum Streptophyta; class Magnoliopsida; order Poales; family Poaceae; genus Avena; species Avena sativa. The sequence continues at coordinate 173,787,368 of OV702284.1, read as the reverse complement.
TTCATATATTGAGAAAATAAAAGCAATACAACAAGATTATATATAATAAAAATTCACAAATAATACTAACTATGTTTCAGTATTATTGAAATTTTCCAGCAAAGAAATCCTACAAAGAAAAGTTCAAAATCTAATTCAAATTGAAATCTGAAAAGGAAAACAGAAAATAGAAAAGAGTAAATCAAATTAAAAAAACAAACCTGGCCGTAGCCCAACCCTACCTGCTTACCTGACACCCAGGTGCAGCCCACTTCGGCCCGCGACCAGCCCACCAGCAGCCCGTACCGCTTCGGCCTTCTGTTTCTCGTCGTCTTCCTCGCTGGCGGAAGCAGCTGCGTGGCGTCGCGGCGGTCATTGATCTCCAATGCATTACGATGCGCGCCGCCGTCAGTGAGGAGGGGAATAAGAACGCCCGCGAGCTCCTCTATCCATTCGTACCCGAATCACTCTCTCTCGTGCTCTCTCTAAAATTTCCCCAACCATGTTGAAACCCTAACTCGCCGGAGTAGCTCGTTGTCGTTCTTCAAGACCACCCCAAGGCCAACTGAAGGTTCCACTAGCATCGCCATGATGGACTTCGTCTGCTAGGAGGAGGAATCGAGCCGAGAAGCCTGCAACCATGTGCATTGAGCTCGTCCGTCCACCGTTCGCTGTCGACCATGGCGACGTCGACTGAGCTCGCCTCCGCTTGTCGTTGCCACTACAAGCTTCCTGGTGAGCTTCTGCTTATGCTTGTTCTTTCAGATTTGATCCTAGTCATCTGTAGCGCCTTGTACGCATGCACCCGAGCCGGTCACTGTTGGAGCTAGTGCTCCGGTGACTATTCCGGGACGGCGCAACCATAGTTCGAATCGTCGGTGCACCCTCTTCCCAACGCACCAAACTACGCATGCTAAAACGCCATAGATCATCACCAGCGACCTTGATCTGGTGGTGGAGGTCGCGCTGACATCAGCGTGACGACGTGCTGGGGTCAGCCTGGACCCAGTTCTCTGTTTGACCTGGTCTTTGTCCCGTGTGGCAAGTGACGTGGCCCAGGGCCCATGTGTTATCGACTAAGAGTAGAGAGAAGGTCAGTAACAAATGTATTTTCTTTAACCAGTAAGATGAGGTGGACACTGGCCCACTAGTCAGTGACTAGGGCTAGCTCTAGACGTGGTGTAAAAAGAATTTTCTGTTAGGAAACAAATAAAATGTTATAATACAATTAATAATATTACAGAAATTTAATAAATGATTAAATCTTGTCTAATTAATAACTTTTGATTTATAGTTCAGAAAAATATGTATAATATATGAAAATTTTCAGAAAAATAAAATCTACAACTTAAAACTATTATCAAATAATATTATGATGCTTATTTAAATAAATATTATTTAATAAAGGTTTTATAAGTAATAAAACTTTAATATATCATATTCCTATAATGATAAATGTTAATAACATAAGTAAAATACCAAAAATCTTAGAAAAATAGGAATTCTAATATAAAAATATAATTATGTATTTTTAATTCACTTCATTAAATATTTATTATTTATTAAGTAATTATAAAGTAATAAGAATTATAAAAATCATAACTTATTATTTATAAATCACAAAAATAAATGTGATATACCAAAATGATCACAAAAATAATATCTACATGTTAAAATTTTAATATTTTACTTATGAGTTAAATAAAAAATTAAATATTTTAAGAACTCAAATTTAAACTTATTTACTTCATTAATAATTCATATAAGGATAAATGAAATTTACTAATATTCCTAAAATGAGTAAATTAAGTTTAATAAAGAGTATTAGTCTTAAATATTAATAAAATGAAGCTTAAATTGTTTAAAACATTATAAGTATCCTTTTATTAAATTATCATCATCCCTAAGTGAAGATTTTATTCTCAAAGTATTTCAATTCATAATAAAAACCTTAAAGAACACTTTATGAATAAATTAGATCCTTTCATTCATGTTAACTACCAGATTACAAAAAACTACCCCAACATTATAATAAGTTCATTAATGGTGAAGCAATATTATATTTTGATTTATAAAACCATAACCACTCCTTTATAAAAGATAAATGATATTACTCTATAATAGAATCAAGAAACCATTACCCCAAATAAAAAGAATAACCATTCTTAAATAACCTAAAGAAAACATTTCAGATACACAATATACAAATGTATAAGTACCATACTTTCAAAACTATCTATATTTTAAAGATTAACTTTAGTCTCCAAGAATCTAAATATAATACAATACACATTACTATATGTTTTATAGTTAACTTTGGTCTGAAGTAGTTAAGCTATAAAGCAACTCAAGCCAAACCATTTGAACAAACCAATAACATCAACCACCACTAACTAACCACAAAATTTGTCTAGACTTTAGAAGAGAAACCTTTTCTTCGAAGGTTATCCTTTTTGCCACTTTGAACAAGAACTCTTGTATAAGCAATCTTGACTAGTATTTCATAAATGTATATTTTATTGCTACATAATTATATAATAAGCTCATAAGCTCTAATAAAAGCACTCATAAGCTCTAATAAAAGCACAAAGGTGAAACTTATATAAAAGAACCACACATTCCAAAATAACCATTTCCGGAATCCAAAACCTAGGACAACGTTATCCCCGGGATTTGCGTTTAGAACGTGCATCACATTACTTATGCATAAAAGCATATTGCCTCTTTAAACATTAGTCCTTATCGGACCAATGATGCTGATTTCAGATTTTGGATCTTATACTGACTCGAAGACCGTGAGTGCATAATCTTGCAATCACAAAAGGCAAGTTCACACTTGCTCATGTCCTTTGTTTATTTTCTGTAAAGTATTTTACAAATCCAGTGTTGTTATCACCTGCATTTGAAAAAAATCTTAAAACCCTATTTTTGATAATAAGGTGAACTATTGGTTACTGATCCAGGGTGATCAGCTAATCTATTAAATCTGACAGTTGGAATACCACTGTTCAGAACTATATCACCTAGGACTTAATAACCAATGTCGCCAGTGATTCTTGCGCCGTATATTACGCGTTGACCATGATATTTGGAATGGGACGGAAAAGTCAGTTGTATCTTCTTCCTCTCGCATGAAGCCGGATGTGCAGGTCGTGGCTATTATCCTCGTAGCGTGCATATTAATTGGTAATTCGTAGAGGATATGCAGCATATGGGTGGGAACCCTCATCGTCCCGCGATAGTTCTGGCATCTAACGGTTTGTACAAACCATTGCCGTAATTCATTATGTGGGCATGGTGTACACCAAGGAGGCATGCGGGGTCGCGAAGGGGGCAGTGATTGGCTTGGATCATCTTCTAGGCCCCACATCATGGAATTGTGGACGGGAATAAGATGCTCGGTTGTGCAACAAAGAGTTGATCTCTCATGGGTAAAGTAACGCACCTCTGCAGAGTGTAAGAACTGTAACTTGTTACTCCCTGTTCCGGGAAGGAGCTGGGAACGCGGCGGGAAAGGAACCCCATGAAGGTTCTGGTAAACTCGTGAAGGCTGGCGGACATAGCTTTTCAGAATAAAAGCAACCTTTGAAGAAATGTTTATGAAAAACTTGCATTGCCTACGACCTACGGTCTATGGTTGTAGATATAGTGCATCAAACACTCCTTTTCTAGTGAATTTGCTGAGTACGCTCGTACTCAAAGTATCTTCTTAACCCTTGCTAGATTCTGAAGCCATTAAAACGATGTCTACATCAAGATATGCTCCAGGACTTATCAAGACCAGCTAAAGCTCTTCAATGAAAATAAGGAAGTCAATATATACCTCAACTCAAGTGAAGACAAAAGTTACTGATTAGATAGGAATATTATCTCTAGCCAAATAACCTATTTCTGTAGTGCGTTGCAATAGAAGCAATGCCAACCTCTTAGTCAGAATATTAGACTTAATAGTATAATCGTTCTTGCGTTGTTTATCTTTGATTCTTCTCCGTAAGAAGTTCTTTCTCTCTCTTTAACCTAGAGTGTTCTCTGGATCTTATGTAAAAGAGTGAGTTGTAACCTTTAAGCCATGTATTGGACCCGTTGTGTCTCTGTTGTGCCATTCTGAGGGATGTAATACTAGTGAACGGTGTTTCATTGGTGTTATGTCAACGACTATAGTATACTACATCATGGAGTGGTATGCTGGGTCACCGCATACTTGTGTGTTTTGTAAACATAAAGGAGTCCCTAGTAAGCCTCTTATTAAACTAGCTTGTTGATTAATAGATGATCATGGTTTCCTGATCATGAACATTGGATGTTATTAATAACAAGATCATATCATTAGGATAATGATGTGATGGACACACACCCATAGTAAGCATAGCATAAGATCAAATCATTAAGTTCGTTTTGCTACAAGCTTTCAAATACATAGTAACATAATCCTTTGAACATGAGATCATGTTAATCACTAACACCGGATGAGTGATTTGATGAAATCAAATTCCACTTTGTAATGGGTGGTTATAAAGGTGGCATTGGGTATTCTAAAAGTATGGGTTGAAGTGCATGGATCAAGAATGGGATTTGTCCATCCAAATGACGGATAGATATATTATGGGCCCTCTTGGTGGAATATCATCCAATTGGCTTGCAAGAATGTGACTAGGTCACAAGGTATGTCATATCACGGTATGCGTAAAGAGTACTTATTGGTAACGAGGTTGAACTAGATATGGAGATACCGATGATCGAACCTCAGATAATTAGAATATCGCATGACAAAGGGAATAGATATCATATGTTAATGGTTCTTTCAATCACGAATTCATCTTTGAATATGTGGGAGCCAATATGGATCTCCAGGTACCGCTATTGGTTATTTGATCAGAGAGGTGTCTCGATCATGTCTGCATACTTCGCGAACCGTAGGGTGACACACTTAAGGTTCGATGTTGTTTAAGTAGATATGGAATGTGATTGGGAGACCGAATATTGATCAGAGTCTCAGATGGGATCTAGGACATCACGAGGAGGTCCGGAATGGTCCGTAGAATAAGATTCATATTATGGAAGTCATCTTCTGGGTTCAGAAAAGTTTTCGGTGTTTTGACCAGAGCTTCTAGAAGGTTCTAGAGGGACACCAGTGGTCCCACCACCCCAGGAGGGGGCACATGGGCTGAGGGAATGTTGCGGGGCCCCATGGGCCAGCCACACCAGGCCCAAGAAGCCCAACCGTCCAGCCCCCTATGGATAAGAGAGAATCCCTAGAAAATAGGGAATAGACTTGGGGGGAGTTTTCTCCCCCCTCCCTTGCGCCGGACCTAGGAGGTGGAGGGAAAAAGGGGGCAACCCTAGCCGCACCATCCCTCTATAAATAGAGGGGAGGGGTGGCCGCCCCCTTGCCCCTTCACCAAACCCTAGCTGCTTCCCTCCTTCTCGCATCGGCTTAGGCGAAGCCCTGCAGGAATTCTCCTCCACCACCACCACCATTTCGTTGTGCTACTGGGATTCCGTGGGGATCTACTACCTCCGCTGCCTGCTGGAACAGGGAGAGGAAGGTCTTCATCGACTCCGTACGTGTGATCGAGTGCGGAAGCGCTGTCGGATGGCAGCGCCGGAAGGATCGTCTTCATCAACCACGAGATTAGATCTCGTTAAGGATTTGGATCTTCGAGGGTTAGTTCTAATCTGTCTCATTGCACCTATCGCATAGATTAGATCTTGGCTTTTTCATAGATTGGATCTTGGTTTTATTCGTTCTTGTGGTAGAAAATTTTTGTTTTCTATGCTACGAACCCTACAGCTGCTACACAGCTAATGAAGAAAAGATAAAGAGCGGATTGATTGGCGGAAAATGGGAATTTGTGTACGTCCATGCCTGGGGTCATGCACCTTATTTCGTAATAACTCTCTCCTCGCGCAATTTTTTTACTTTCGGTTGAATTACATGTTTACGCTAAAATTTTATATTATTCAATAGGAGGGATCCCGATGCGAGAAGGATTTCTGGTTTGAAGACCAAAGACAGTACGAAGTTTACTGGTATGGGGGAAAATATGTGGAGAAAAAAGAGGCCAAGGATCTAGAGGACAAAAGAAAGAGAGAGCACAGACAGCATAACCGGAAACTGTTCGAGGAATGGTGTGCTAAAAATATGGCCAACAAAAGAAACAATTAGGATGAGTACGAAAATTTCTAAACACTCTAATTTCCTTCTAATTTAGTTTCCATTTCAAAAAGGTGCTCTTGTATCTTCGATTTAGAGGGGTCAATGGTTTCCATTCCTCGAGAACCAGCAGTAGCAACAAATAAATTGTACGTCTAGAAAATTATCATCATTTCATGCCATGCAATGTACTTATCATCTAAGTAGAAAACAATATGAGCTACAAATATTTCATCGACTTCATCATCTCAGGTACTCATTACAAACATAATAAAAATGATGCCAAATTTGAGCATCATGGAGGCCCTCTTACAACCAAGCCTAATACATGATGATATTAGAATATGCTCAAAAGTTCCACAGCTTCCACTTCGTTTTTTCCTTATTCAACAAAGCCTCACCCCTTTCCTTCTCTTCTCTTCCTTTTGTTCTTCTTTCTTCCTTGCGTCTTCTTCTTTCTTCCTTTTAGCTTCTAACTCGTACTTCCTTGAGCGCTCCGTCCGCACTTCTGCAATCCCTTCAACTCCAAGTTTATTTCATCCTCATGCTTCTTTTTCTCCTCATCGAAAACCTTCCAAGACTCGTCCAAAGTGTCGGGCCCGTAAAGGGGACACCACCGTGTCATATATTAACAATGATCACACCAAACAAGTGGAGGATCCTTGGGTGTGGTTTCGTGTAATTTCCAATACTTAGGTGGAGATGGAGGAGGACGCATAATGCGTTTCCACCTCTCGGCTGGTTCCAGCCCAAAATAATACTAATATCCCATGAAAGAAGATAGTCATCATAACACTCGGGGCCATCGATCCACTGGAAAAAATAGCATGTACAATGATCCTATCAAAAAAACTTTACCATATCAACAATCAATGATGAATCAAGTATGATAGATACCATGACACAAGCCAACAAAACTCACGCGTGTATCGGGGCAACGGCAGAATGCGCGGCCAGCGGTAGTGTGGTAGTTAGATTGTTGGATATGACAAGGTTTACCGCAATATTTTGGTACCGGATATCTGGGTAGAACCGGAGCATCTTTCCATGACATATTGGGATACTTGCCTTTGGTACTTTCCGCAAACTTCATATGACGTGTAATCTCCGTCCACATGTCTGGAGAATCTACAAACATTGTGATAATTAACATAGAAGGGATTCACACTATCACTTATAATTCCTAATCTATATTATTAACTGGCTAATTTTCCATTGAAGTGCTCCCCAACATAGCAAACAATATAGCAAACACTAAGACAAGCTCATATCCAATGCATACATAAACTAGCAAACACTATAAAGATGAATCCCTATAAATATATTCCCATATGTGCATATTTTGGTTTTGGCATATGTAACCTAAAATAGCAAATAATAAGACACGCTCATATCCAATGCATACATACACTAGCTACACTTTGTTCAAACAAATATTAGTTACAAAGAAATCTACATAACATATCTATGATCTTCTAGGGATTCAACAAAATAGAGATGAATGAGATGAAATTTGACATTCTAATAGGTGGAATCAAAGGGGATTTGAGAGAGATTACCTCTAAGAAGACTTGCCATGGTTCCAATTCAAGAAATCTTCGAGTTTCAACAAGATTTGAATAAAGGGGTGAGAGAGAGAGAGAGAGAGCTAGCTCGTGGCGGCTGGGAGGAGGAAATGGAAGGTCTAGAAAAAGAGAAACTGGTCGATTGGCTATAACGCTAGGGTCGGCGTCATTTCAAATGGCGCCGGCATGGCAGCCACGTCAGCCCTCCAGGCCACCTGCGTTGCTGCCTCGGTGCCATCGCCAACCTGCGTTAGGTCGGCGCCATTTCAAATGACGCCGGCGTGAGGGGTCAGATTCCGAATTAGTTTTGCTCCAGGTCAGATTCAGTTGAACTTTGCTGTTTTGGACAGATTTGGCAAAAAATACTCAACCAGGCATCCTAAAATTAGTAAAGTTTGACTAATTTTATAAAAAATGTAATGATACTAAAACTAGTAGATATATTTTCAAATTTAGTTTTATAACATATCAGTCTTATGCAATATATGTTGCTATATTTATCTAAATATTTGGTCAAATTTTACTAAGTTTTACTTTACCAAAATCTAGAAATACACTTATTTATGGAGGAAGCGCAGAATTCACGCGTGACGCGTTGCTTCGTTCCGTTTGATCCGAAAAAGGTGGCGTTGGCTGCCGCCATGGTTAGCGTGAGCGCGCTCGCAGGCTGCAGGCCCTCCGTAGTCGATAACTCGGTAATCCCCTGACGACGCACACGCACGACGAGGCAATATTATCCTCTACTAGTTGAATGCCTTTCCGTTGTTATGATTTGTCAATTTTTTCCTTGCCGCATACTAAGATATATCCCTTCTGTTCTAAAATATATGATGTTTTAGTTTATATAATGTCTAGATATATTCGCTTCATAAAAATTAAAACATCATATATTATAAAACGGAGGGAGTGCAACATGCAGAATAGATAAAAGCATAATATTGAAAAGCGAATTTCATAAAATATAGTATTCTAAAAACAATGAAGATTTATATTCCATAGTCATATGCATAGAAAGTAGAAAGTAAGTATCCAATTACTTTCTTCTATTAACTAAGATCTACTTCCCGGGATCTAAAGATGAGACGTTTAAAATCTATGGTGTCATATCATTTTCGATTGCATGAGTGGCTGGCCTAAAAATAGATAACTTTCTTTTTTCTATCACATACACTGAACAAAATTTTGGTGCATATTATGTAACACATGCCACATCCATTCCGAAATTGTCCTGCTATAGTAAAAGACAATATTGTGCTCATCAAAGTATGGCAAATTTGTTGTAAGAAATAGGACAACAAATAATTTTAGTTAATAAATGGTGCACATAAGTTTTTGTATCGCAGATAAAGTACCTTCTAAATGCACCGCTAGACGATGCTCCCAGAACAATCCTGTCAACCTAGTTGAAATTTTATAACACCTAAGTGGGAACTTGAATTTCATATCACAACTCTGTTGTGGCCAAGTCAAAATCTCAACTCATTTTATAATTCATTTTGAAAACATCTGACGGGGGAACAGTATGGCCACTCCAACTGTCAATAACCGCGGACGCGGCTATTCGAATAGTTTGACACTTTGCAGAGATTGTACACTTTTACCACAACATTCGATACATCCGTCAGGAACAAATCCTGAATTCACCATACTCAGTATGCGGATAATCAATCATAACCTTTCGATTACACGCCCTAGTATAGGCACCTCTCCTGTGAGTTTGGCCTCCCAAACATGACCAACTGTCATCTCGGGTACTGCACAGGTGGACAATCTTCACAAGGTAGCCTCAGCTCGGACCTTGGCTGTGAGGGAACCATACTAAGGTATATAAGTTTCCAGTCAAGCTCTACCCAATTTTCGGGTATTGTGGTTGTACGGTAAAATTGGAATGGTATCGCATCTAGACAACCATCAGTTTTATAAAGGGCTAAGGCTCATGCCTCAACAGTTTCATCATCAAAATCATCTAGTGTTCGGAAACACATGTCAAAACATTTCAGTAGAATGACTCATCATTCCAAGGTTTTCATAACCATTTTCACCAAATATTTCCATCTAAAGTTGATCAAGTTTTATGCTTAGCACTAGCATCTACAAGTGTGGTAAGTACTAATGAGGGGTGGTAAACAAGTGGTGATTAATTAATTTCAGTCTCATGCCTTAGGATGACATCAAGATTATCTAGCTTAGGCCAAATTTAATGCTCTTTATGCAACCTTCAATTATCTTCCTAGAATCTACAAGTCACTTAAGTAAACTCTAAGAGAAAGCTTTGATAAATAAATAAAGTATAAGGCTTACAAGTAAAACTAGGATTGGGTATCATCAAATGTGTTTAACCAAGCATGCTTAGTGCATTGCATAGGTTATCTAAATTTCATAATTGCAAGTGTTAGCTTGTCAGGTTTCAAGTATTAGCTTGCATAAGTATCAGTATAAGCTTGCCTTGAGCAGAGCAGTGGTTGAAGTTCTCCTCGGCTTCTTCCTCGTAGTATCCTCCTTCCTCCTCGTATCCGTGGTCGGTACTAGCGTCTATAAATAAATACGAGGTACACAATCACAAAACAATACTTAACTATTTTCAATCATCACACAAAGGTGCACTATAGATGATCTAGCATCATCACCTATATTACAAGATTAAAGCATTTGCCTTATTTATTTTTAATTTGAGAAAAGTAATTTCTACTCATTGAAAAACTACTTAAGATTTAATGTTCTCCAACTCAAACATGGGATCATGTTGACACATGTCATCACCACATATTTCAGTACATGGGAATGTGATTTAAAGTGGTATCACAATTTAATAAGGTTTAACCTTTTTATTTTAAATAATTAAAGTGACTAGAAATGCCTATGTGGCATTCTTTTATTACTTGAACATTATTTCTGTAAGTAAAACCCATATGTTTTTATATATTATGAAACGTATGATTAGATGTGATTTTTGAGAGTTGGAATCAACTCAAAAGCTATTATGGTTGAAATTTGAAAAATGTTTGAATGCAGAAAAGCTTCTGACTTGTTATTTTTACCAAGGTTGATCTACAGATCCAAATGAATGGAATCCAACGGGCTTGGAATAAGCATTTCAGTACCTTTCTAACAAAATTGGTTTCATGCAATTTGGTTTACTGAATCGAGCTGGGTTGATTTTTGAAACTAGGTACAGAACTGAGTTTGAATTAAAATAGAAAAAACTAAATTCAAATGGTTGGGCTGCGCGGGAGATGTTAATGGGCCGGCCTAGTGTCACTCCTCAGCGCGGGGCTCAGCTGACAAGGGGGTTCCACCCGTCAGTGGCTCATAACACGCGAAGCGGTACGGGGCAATGTGGTGCATTGGATTAGAAGGGTGATCGGCGGCTGAGTGTCGTCGTCGATGATGAACATGTCACGGGTGAGCTCGAACCCTAGCGGATTAGTGGGGGTCGTGGGAGGCTCACCGGGGCTCAGGCGAGGGTCGGCGATGGGGGCAAATGACGAAGTCGATGACGGCGATTCTCCTGGCACCGGCAGCTCCTCCTGGGGCAGCTCCAATCGACGGCGCCTCTCCTCCTCTGCAGCTGCAAACTCCGGTGAAATTCCGGCCACCTGGTGCTCGCCTTGCTTCGGGGAAGGGTGTGGGATGTTCCTGAGAGAGAGGGGAATGAACTGGTGTGAAGAAATCGAGCGGGGGAGGCCTCTATTTATAGTGGCGAGAGGGGACCGACGAGCGCGAGCTGAGCTCATCGTGTCGACGACACAGGTAGCTATCGGCGTGGGCGATTCTATGTTCCCTGGAGAAGCTCAACGGCGTGGTGGCGAGGCGTGGGGCGGTGTTGATCGGTCGGAACGCTTCGACGCTCTGAGAGGGTCATGTTTCTAGGGTTACTGGGGTGGTGGTGATCATGCGTGCATGCGGCGAGGGTGGCGCGCGGTCTGTGGGCGTGTGTCGAGGGTGGCGCTCTAGCGCGCTCTCGGCATGCTCTCAAAGAAGTTTGGCATGGCTTGGGCGTGTGGTCCAGTGGCTGGCAGGGTTCAAGCGCTGGACAGGGGGTGGCGGTGGACGGTGGCGTGCGTCCTAGGCATGGTGTTTAGGCTTGGTGCTTGCTCTGGCTAGCTATCCATGGTCGGCTGGCAAGGGTTCCTTCGGGTTGGCATGGCATGGTGCGATGGGTACGGGCTAGGGGTGGTCAAGGCACTGGTTGGAACTAGGGAGACAAGTGTGATCAATGGTGAACAATGCTTAGCCAAATTACTGCTCAAAACAGTGAAGTTTGGCCAATTTCTGTCTCCAAGTGTTTGATGAAATGGCCGCAAGAATTTTTTTTTTTGAATTTTGAAAAGATTTTCGGTGGGTGTGCTAGGCATGTGTTGAGGATTATGTGGGTTCTTGGGTTTTGAAAATTGAGCTTGTTTGAGTGGTTTTTGAAATAGTGGGATCTTCCCATATGAGATAGATTCAATTTTAAACTGTCATTTAAACTTAGCATTTGAATGTTTTTGGATGATCACAAAGTGAGCCTTGGTACCTTATTATGAGTACTAACAAGGGGTGCAAAGATCCATACATATTTCTGTTGAGTTTTGGAAATTAGATATAGCCAAAGTAGGCATGGGAGTTAATTTGGCCAAAGTGACCATTCACTTAATTTATTCATTTTGAGTTGTTTGTCTTTGGGAAAAGTTTGGGAATTGTTTAGATGATTTTTATTTCACCTAAGAATCATTTTACAAGCAAATAAACACAAAACCATGGCAATTCAAAAGAATCCAATTTTTGAATACGTACACATATGAATGCTTTCATATTTTTAGTTGGGAAAGTTTTTGTTAACCCTAATTTTGATGATTAGAGTTTGATGATCCAAGTTTAATATTTTTGGGATGTTACAAACCTTTCCCCCTTAAACAAAATCTCGTCCCGAGATTTGAAAAAGGACAAAAAAAATTTACCTAGGATTTGAAGAGATCGGGAAACTCCGTCCTGATGTGATCTTCGTGCTCCCAGGTAGATTCTTCTTGTAGGGGTTCGTAGCATGGAAAACAAAAAAAATCTACCGCATGCAAACAAACAAGCCAAGATCTATCTACTAGATTGTAGCAACGAGTCGATAGAGGAACTCACCCTCGAAGATTCCAAAGCGGTTAACGAGAGCAGATTCTCGTGGGTGATGTAGTCGTACTCTTGCCGATCTCAAGATCGCGTAGACGATCCTTTTGGCACTGCGTTCCGGCAGCGCTTCCGCAGTCGGTCACACATTCGGTACTCGATGAAGACCTTCCTCTCCCTTGTTCCAGTAGGCAGCAGAGGTTGTAGCACTCTCCTCGCGATTCCGGCAGCATGATGGCGTGGTACCGGAAGTAGAGGCGAGATCTCGCAGGGCTTCGCCTTAAGCCGGAGCGAGTATGGTGGACTATGAGAGAGGCCTTGGTGATCTAGGGTTTAGAAGGCAACAATGGGAGAGTGTAGCCGGCGGCTAGGGTTTTAGGAACACCCCAACTCACCGAGTTGGTGGTGCCCTAGGCGGCGGCACAAGGAGGTGGTGGCGCCGGCGACTTGGAGGAGAGGGCTAGGGTTTTGGGTGTGAGGGGTAGGGTAGCCCTACCCCTCCTTATATAGGTGGAGGGTGGCCGGTTGGGAGGAGGGAGTCCTCCCCCAACTCGGCCTCCTTGGCCGGCGGGTGGAGGGAGGAGGACTTCCTCCCAAAGTAGGTTTCCTACACTCCCTCCACCAAGCAAACTTGCTATTTGACTTTTTCAAATTGACGTTTGACTTTCAAACTAGGATTTGATTTCTTCCTTTATTTTGCCCAGCCAAGTGACCTAGAACATGATGCAACCATTCCACATTGTCATGACACATTCATGTACTCTTCCCCTCCGAAGTGTCAGACCTTCCGGACCCTTCTAGAACATTCCTGGTGAAAACACCGGAATCATTCCCCAACTCCGAAATAGGACTTTCCTTATATGAATCTTATTCTCCGGATCTCCTCGTGATATCCCGAATCCCATCTGAGACTCTGAACAACATTCGGTCTCTTACTCATCATTCCATAACTACTCAACAACATTGAATCCTTAAGTGTGTCTCCCTACGGTTCGTGAATTATGCGGACATGATCGAGACACTTCTCCGATCAATAACCAATAGAGGAATCTGGAAATTCAGATGGCTCCCACATATTTCTACGATTACTTTGTGATCGAATGAACCACTTACATACGATACCAATTTCCCTTTGCCTCACGATAGTTTACTTATTCGAGGTTTTGATCGTCGGTATCTCTGCATACCTAGTTCCACCTCGTTACTGATAAGTACTCTTTTCTCGTTCCCGTGGTATGTGATCCCTTGTGAGCCAGTCACATGCTTGCAAGCCAATTGGATGACATTCCACCGAGAGGGCCCAGAGTATATCTATCCGTCATATGGATGGACAAATCCCACTCTTGATCCATGTGCCTCACCCATACTTTCCGAACACTCAATGCCACCTTTATAGACACCCAGTTATGGTGTGGTGTTTGATGTCATCAAAGCATCCATCCGGTGATGGTGATTAGCATGATCTCATGGTCGAAGGAATTAGGTTACTATGTATCAGAAAGCTTATAGCAATTGAACTATTAAAATGACTTGATCTTTATGCTATGCTTATCTATAGGAGTATGTCCATCATACCATTCTCCTAATGATATGACCTTGTTATTAACAACACCTCAAATGTTCATGATCAAGAAACCATGATCATCTATTAATCAACAAGCTAGTATTTTGAAGAGGCTTTACTAGGGACTCTAATTTAGTTTACAAATCATACAAGTATTAATGTTTCTGGTTAATACTGTTATAGAATGAATGTAAACATTTATCATAAACACAAAAAATAATAATAACTACATTTATTATTTCCTCTAGGGCATATCTCCAACACTTCTTCTGTGTGGTTGCTCCACTGAATCCTGAGAAACTTGATGCTTCAGGTTCTGGTAGTTCTGAAAGCTTCTTCGAAAATACGGATGGGTACTTCAGGATAGGTCAGGTCATCGTTGATTTCTATGGTCCGGTGATCAATGTTCTTGAACACTTCCGTCTTCTCCAGAACTTTGAGGCACTTGCGAAGTAATGAGATATGGAACACATTGTGCACGGCTGACATATCTTCGGGTAGTTCCAATTGATACGACACTTCTCCTCGACGGTTCAGAATCTTGAAGGGGCCGATATATCTGGGGGATAACTTTCCTTTCAGTTGGAAACGCTGCATTCCCTTCAATGGCGACACTTTCAGATACAAAAAATCTCCTATGTTGAAGACGAGGTCTCGACGTCTCTTGTCGGCGTAACTCTTCTGTCTGGACTGGGCGGTCTTGAGGTGCTCACGAATCTTGTGAACCTTCTGTTCTGCTTCTCGTAGGATGTCGGGTCCAAAAATCTGACTCTCTCCTACTTCCGTCCAGTTCAAAGGGGTGCGACACTTCCTTCCGTACATGAATTCAAATGGGGCCATTTGCAAACTAGCTTGATAACTGTTGTTGTTTGAAAATTCTGCGAACGGCAGACAATCTTCCCATTTAGATCCATACTCTAACACATAGGCTCTCAACATGTCTTCGAGTATTTGATTTACTCGCTCCGTTTGTCTATCGGTCTGAGGGTGATAAGTTGTGCTGAAATCTAGTCGAGTTCCTAAACCTTCTTGGACTTTCTTCCAGAATCTCGAGGTAAACTGAGTTCCTCGATCCGATACGATGTTCTTGGGGACTCCATGCAAACTGAAGATTCTAGCGATGTATAACTCCGCTAGCTTCGAACTCTGATATGTGGTCTTGACTAGTAAGAAATGGGCGACTTTGGACAATCTGTCCACTATGACCCAGATAGAGTCATTTCCCCTACTAGAAGTAGGCAATCCGGTGATAAAGTCCATTCCAACGGAATCCCATTTCCATTCCGGAATCTTCAATGGTTGCAACAATCCAACGGGTCTTTGATGTCCCGCCTTGACTCTCTGACATATATCACACTTGGTTATATAGCTTCCGATTTCTCTCTTCATCTTATGCCACAAAATTGTTCTTTCAAATCTTGATACATCTTCGTTCCTCCGGGGTGGATAGAATAAAGAGTATCATGAGCTTCCTTCAGAATAACTTCTTTCAACTCAGAATCTGCTGGTACACAAAGGTGTCCTTTGTACCACAGAACTCCTTCTTCGTCTTCGGTGAATCCGGGTACTTTGCCTGTACCGATACGACGCTTGATTCCGTTGATACTAGCATTTCCTTTCTGCGCCTCCTTGATCTGGCTGATCAAAGTGGGTTGAAGTTCTATGCTAGCTAAAAATCCTTCACTTACTAATTCCATTCAAAAATCTTCCATCTCTTTGTGCATACTTGGTTGCTCCTTCAAAATCATGGAGTTCAAGCGGCACGGCAATCTGCTAAGGGCATCTTCTACCATGTTGGCTTTACCGGGGTGATAGTGAATGTCCAGATCATAGTCCTTGATTAGCTCAATCCATCTTCTTTGCCTCATATTCAGCTCCTTCTGAGTGAATATATACTTCAGGCTCTTGTGATCTGAATAAATCTCACAATGGTTTCCCATCAGGTAATGCCTCCATGTCTTCAGGGCTAGAACTACGGCTGCGAGCTCGAGGTCATGGGTTGGATAGTTCTGCTAATGTTGTGTCAGTTGTCGGGATAGATAAGATATAACTTTGCCTTCTTGCATTAGCACACATCCAAGACCGATCTTGGATGCATCATAGTACACGTCAAAGGGCTTCGTGATATCCGGCATGATTAAGATTGGGGCTAAAATCAATCTCCTCTTGAGTTCTTGAAAACTCGCTTCACATTTGTCCGTCCATTCAAACTTCTAGTCCTTCTTCAGCAATTGGGTCATGGGTCTGGCGATACTCGAGAATCCTTCTACGAACTTCCGGTAGTATCCCGCCAATCCGAGAAATGCACGAACTTGGGTTTGAGTGGTTCGGGCTTGCCAATCTTCGACATCTTTCACCTTTGCAGGGTCAATGGCAATTCCTCCGGCTGATACAATGTGGCCGAGGAATCCTACCTCCTGTAACCAGAATTCACATTTGCTAAACTTGGCATACAACTGATGCTCTCTAAGGGTTCCAAGAATGGTCCTTACGTGTAGCTCATGTTCTTCTTCTGATTTGGAATAAATCAGAATGTCATCGATAAAAACAACGACAAACTTATCCAGGAAGTCCATAAAAATCTTATTCATGAGATTCATGAAATAAGCGGGGTCATTGGTTAATCCAAAAGACATGACAGTATACTCGTATAATCCATATCTGGTGGTAAAGGCAGTCTTTGGAATATCCTCTGTGCAAATCTTGAGTTGATGATAGCTAGTTCTAAGATCAATCTTAGAAAACACTTTGGCACCGGTCAACTGATCAAACAAATCTTCTATCTTGGGCAATGGATATTTGTTCTTGATAGTGACATCATTCAACTTTCGATAATCTGTACACAAACGGTTACCTCCATCTTTCTTGTCCACAAACAAGATATGTGATCTCCATGGTGACGCACTTGGTTGAATCAATCCAATTTCTAGCATGGCATCCAGTTGCTTCTTCAATTCTGCTAGTTCAGACAGGTTCATACTATATGGTCTCTGGGCTATGGGTCCTGTTTCGGGGATTAGTTCGATGATAAACTCGATATCCCGATCTGGGGGCATACCAGGCAAAACATCTGGAAATACATCGGGGTATTCACAGACTATCCGGACTTGGTCAATGGTAGGTTGGGCTATACTCTTGTTGCACTTGAATTGACGAGGTAAGGTTTCAGATACATGCTCGACTGATATTCCGGCTGTACTGGTCATGGTTATGGCTTTCTTGGCACAGTCAATTAATACTTTATGTTTGGACATCCAATCCATTCCTAGTACTAATTCCAAACCTTTAGTTCCAAGTACTATCAGATTAGCATAAAAATCTATGCCATGGATTCGGATAGGGACGGCTTTGCATATTTGCCTAGCTTTGGTGGTTGAACCGGGGATTTGAACAATCATAACATGCTTCAGTTTGGTTGGTTGAATCTTACTAATGCATCCAAATTCTTCGGTGACAAATGAGTGCGATGCACCAGAATCAAACAACACTCTAGCCAGTACTGAATTAACAGAAAACATACCCAGCACGACATCTGGCGCTTCCTGGATTTCTTCAGCATGCATGAGAAAAAGACGGCCGTTGCGGTTGAGCGAAATCCCTGGGGCAAACCTTCTTCTGGGCTGAACACGATGCTGCTGCTGAGATGTGGTATTTGCATTGGGGGCTGCGGCATTATTCTTGGGGCACTCATTGGAGTAGTGACCCTTATTTGCACAGTCATAACAAGTCACTTGCGACTTGTCCTTTGCTGCAACAGGCACAACATTGCTTCCAGTCCTCGGGGCAGTGTTGGTGTTGGCGGCAGCATTGTTGTTGTTGAACTTGGGTGGTGCATGGTTGAAATTGCCAGAGTTGCTGGAGTTGTTGTGATTTCCTCCGGGCCTTGGTTTTCCACAGTTCGGATAGGTCGGACGGTTCATTGGGGGTCTGTTGTTTCTCGGTGCAAATTCTAGAGATGGGTTAGGGCGATACTTTGGGGTATGATGGGTTCCTGGCTGATGCATCATGCGATGCTTGCGGTTCTCATTGGCTTGGTTGATCTTTCCCTCCATCTGGATGGCAGAGTCGACAAGGGCTTCAATATCAGCAAAGGGGATATTGACCAACACCGTCTGTATCTCATCGTGCAGACCATTCAAGAATCTTTCTTTCTTCTTGGCTTTAGTGTTGATCTCATCCGGGTCATACCTAGCTAATGACAAGAATTTGTCAAGGTATTCCACTACGGTCATCTTTCCTTGCTTCAGTTCTCTGAACTCATCTCTCATTCTCTTGATCAAACCTGGTGGCACATGGGTTCTGCTGAACTTGACCTTGAATTCCTCCCAGGTCATCATCTGTCCTCCGGTCATTGCACGAACGTTGTTCCACCATGCTCTTGCATCTCCGGCTAGATAGTGGGTGGCGAATAGAACTTTCTCGTTAGCTTCCACTCCGACGACTTCCAGGTTGTTTTCCATGGTTTGCAGCCAATCATCTGTGTCTAAGGGCTCTTCCGACTTAGTGAAAACAGGTGGGTTGGTGTTCTGGAAATTCTTGAGCTTAGATCCATGGTTGTCCTGATTTCCTAGGCCTTGATTGTTGTGGGACAGCTGAGCTATCTGCTGAAGGGTGGCTAGGTTGGCTTGACGTTCGACTCTTTCAGCTTCGCGGTCAGAAACCAACATTTGCAGGATCTGCAACATCGGGTCCGGGGATGAACCACTTCCTCCGCGTGGCATCTGAAGGTTGAGATAGATCATGAGAAAAGAGGGAAATTTCTAAGGTCCAGGGACTTTGAAAAGTTTTTAAAGTTTGGCTCAGATTTTCTAGCAACATGCTTTTCATTCATTCATTCATAGCACACGATACAAACACACACCAAAAAAGGAAAAAAGATGGTTTTAAGAACCATTCTGGAAACTACGATACAGTGGGACCGAATACAACTCACTACACTAGTGCTCAAGTCCTACTACTCCTCGGAGTCAGTGTAATCGTCATCCTCATCATCCTCATCGTCATCGATGAAGGAAAAATCATCCTCATCGGTGAAGAAGTCCATGGCTTGATCCTCCAGAAAATCATCATCATCGCTGAGATAGGAGTAGGGGTCTCCACGAAGATCTTCTCCGGCATTCTCCCTTTCCTCCAACTGCATGTCTCTCTCTTGGATGGTCTCCTCCAAATCTGAGATACGGTGGCGAAGACGGGCAATGATGCACTCCTTCTTGTCAAGCTGATGGCGGCGAGACTTGCGGTGCTTCGCTAGCATGGTGAAAGGATAGAGATGTCGCCTAGAGGGGGGGTGAATAGGCAATTTCAAAACTATTACGGTTTTGGCTTGATAGAATGCGGAATTAAACTAACGTTTATTTTACCAGCACAAAACCTAAATACACTAGGCTCAACTAAGTGCACCAACAACAAATTAAGCTAAGCAAGATAGCACAAGATAAATATACCACAAGTGATAAGCAAGATATAAGTACTTCAAGCTCGATGGCTATCACAAGGAAAGTAAGATCGGATATAGAGATAACCGAGGCACGCGGAGACGAAGATGTATTCCCGTGTTCACCACCTTTGGGAAGGGGGATACGTCACGTTGGAGAGGTGTGAGGTTCCATGAAGGATTCCTCACGCGCCACAAAGGCTCACCTTCTTCTCCGAGTCTATCCCACGAAGGAATAGGCCCTTTCCTTATGGCTAGCTTTTCCTCCACTCCGGAGATGGCAAGCTCCACAACCACTTCACAAGCTCCACGAAGGAGAATACCGGGTCTATTCACAATCTTCCACGAAGAAAACACCGCGGCACCAACCGCCAAGCCAACTAGGAGGTCACCCTCCAAGAGTAACAAGCTCACGGTCTCTCACTCAAACAAATCGTAATGGAGAACTCAACACTTATGCAAGAATGCAAAGCAAGACCACCAAGGGTGCTCAAATCCTTCACTCTCAAATCCCACCAAAGCAACAAGTGCTAGGGAGGAATTAGAGAGGAAGAACAATGGTGGAAGTCAACCAATGACTCCAAGATCTAGATCCAATGGGTTCCCCTCACTTAGAGGAGGAATTGATTGGTGGGGATTGTAGATCTAGATCCCCTCTTCCAAAGCCCTCAAAAAGATGCAAGAATCATAGGAGGGAAGGGGAGAAGCAAGCTCAAGAGGTTCAACAATGGAGGTCAATTTTGTGGTCAAGAACACTCTAAAACGTTGGGAGAAGAACCACCTTTTATAGTGGAAAGCAAATATGGCCGTTGGGAGAAAACTGTGCGAATCCGGTTGAAAGTTCGGTTGGACCGGCTCCAGAACCGGATGGTTCGGTTCCTGGACCGGAAAACTGGATCTCAACCGGGATAAGGGTCAGTACACAGTCTCGGATAGACTCGGTATAGAAAAACCGAAAATCCCGGTTGAATCTCGGTTGTAACCCGGTTGAATCTCGGTTTTCCGGTGCTGGCACCGGACCACCCGGTCTGGGAGCCGGTTGAACCGGATCCACAACGGGAATGAAACTGACTTTACGGAAAACACAATAACTTTTGCATCCAGACTCCGATTTCGATGATCTTGGGCTTGTTTTGACGAGGACAACAAGCCCTACAAGATTGTACAGAGAAACATCATAGCCCAACAAAGGAGGATAGAACCAAATGAAGAAAGGTAAGAAGCCTCCCTAAATAAGAACCGATAAAACCTTCAAACTCGAAAACGCCATAGAAGATGCATACAAATTCCGTTTTAGATGAACTTGGGCTTGTTGAAGAGATAGCAAAAAGCTCAAGAACCTCACATGGAGAAACACCAAGAAGCAACAAAATAGGAAGATGCAAAGTATGAAAACGATTAAGCTCCCTATGACGATGTGATCAAGTTACACAACCGAGAGCCCCTCTTGATAGTGTGGCTATCTATCCTATAACCCGGTCTCCCAACAACCACCTTGAGACCGGTAAAAGGAAAACCTAGCAAGGCCATACATTTGCCTTGTGCATCCTGATTTATCTTGATGACAACGCTTCAAGCTCCACCCAAGCCAGAATGCAACACTTGATCATTGTTGCTTCGTGAAGACTCCTAATTTGCTCCCCATACACCACTATGGGATAGCTTCATTAATACATGTCTTCACATGTACATTATCACCAATATGGACGGCAAGTTTCAAGCAAATGATCTTCTCGAGATGCTTATCTTGAACTTGCCCTTCTCAACCTTGATGACGATCACCACTTGATGTCATCCTCTCATGGGCTATATAATATCTTCATTTTTGAAGCATGCCCATGAAAGATACCTGTCCCATATAGAAAACGCAAAGGCAAATATATAATGGGTTAGTTCATGATGCATAATTGGCAAGGCTTACCATACCACAAGACCATGTGGTACATTCTTTATGCTTCATGTGTTGACCAACTTGAAATCACTCTTCACTCTTTGTATTGGTCAACCAAGTATCTTCTCGCGCTCCATCTTAATATCTTGAGGTACATAAGGAACTCTTAATTTGATTACATTCTCAAAATCTTAGTCAACCATAGCTCAACTAATGAGGCTATCATGACACCGACTTAGAGCCATATCTTGAATACTTCTATTGAGATCACACTCTCAAGATCTTGATCATATCATATTATTCTCTTAATCTCGATGATTTTGATGCCAATACTCAAGGTATATCTTTATCTTCATGGCATCCATACTTGAATCCAACACATGGACTACAAGCATGACCTATGGAATATACCTTCATATAAAACTCAGTGAAAACATTAGACCATAGGTATTGTCATTAATCACCAAAACCACACACAGGGGCAATTACCCTTTCAATCTCCCCCATTTTGGTAATTGATGACAATCACAACAAGAGGGTTTATATAATGAATATTAGAAACAAGTACGCAACTTATCGGAGAATAAGTTGTATACAAGAGGTTGTATTTGATATGGTTAAGTAACACAAAGATACTAGACCATATCAAAACCGATTCTACTCACATAAACTACAACTAATGTAGGAGATGTGAGTAGAACCAACATATATAGAGCAAAATCCCCCACAATATATGCATACATGATGATCTTGAATTTCATTGCATACATTGTCAAGCATAACATTTGGGAGAGTTTCCACTATATATACAACCATGAAAAACATAATAAAGATGAAATGCATGAAAGGCAAACACTTAAGAACAAACCAATCTTAAGTAGAAAACCATTTCCCTTAAAACCCTCTAAACTTCTCCCCCATTGACAACAAGTGCCAAAATGGATAACAATGTTAGAAGGACAATATAGTATGAGTTCCTACTCAAGGTGTGCATTACTCGTAATATGAGTGAAATCACATGCACATATCCAATGACGAACACTTGGAGTAAATCAAACTATATTGAGGATCAAGGATTGCTAAAAGGATAACAAGGTGAAGGAACTTCAATGGATGAAGCAAGCAATCAAAAGATCCAAATAATCAAATGGACAAATAGTGCTCTAAGTGGAATAAGGAAGCTCCCCAAGGTTCGTGCATAAATTAGTTGTTTCATTTGAATACAATATGCACAAACATGGAATCCTCACTCCCTCTATATTATTTAGAACACAACCAAGATACAAGGATTAGATATAAACCAATACACTTGTCAAGACAAGCTTAAGTCCAAGAGAAACCAAATATGAGATATGAGTGTGTGAATATGCAATAAAAGTAAACCAAGCACTCATAAATCAATACCTTACCAAAACCATTAAAAATCAAGAGGATAAGAGTGATGGTCGGAAAAGAGCGAGTATATCAAGGCGAGAGATTAACACTCTAGTGTATATAAGTTTCTAAGGGAAAAAACATGAGAATAATCCACAAAGAAACATCCACACATAAGAGGTTAATAAAAAGAATACATGATATCCAAGCGGAAGTCATAAGATATACCAAAAAGGATATTTTGCTTAAGTGCATATATAGCCCATGGCTCTATTTTATCTTATGGTATATCAATGAACTTCACCAAATAAAAACAAAAAATCTCAAAACCATCACAACTAACACTAAGAGAACTAATGCTAGTTGGTATACTTTGAGAAAGGCAACAAGTATCAAAAGGAATGATTCAATGCAATTTAAACAATATTGCACATGAGACTACCTTGAGGAGTTGATATGCAATAAATTGCTAGAAGGCATATTTGGAATTGGTGAATCATGAAAATGATTTTATATACTCCCCATTATATGCATCATCTCAAATTACTCACATAAGCAATAAGGATACAAAGTCTTTCAAAGATAATTGCAAGAATTGAACATTGACAAACAAATAAATTCATGCCAAGATGCAACCTACAAGAGATTGGATGGAAGAATAGTATGCATGAATAAGATACTTGTTACCGAGATAGCAATGGTATGATGTAGTAGATAAGAATTTTTAGATCATCCTAGCTTGGCTCCAATTAACATGTGGTGACAACACTTTCCTTATAGAAGAGACAAGCATCCATTGCATCTTCAGTGTACCTAAAACAACATTCAAGTACATCTTGGTACCCAAACTTATTGGGTCCAAAGTGGTTAGAATAACCACAACACATAGGATACACTCCATAAAAATATGTGCATATTTAGAGATGAAATTTGAATTTCATGCACATCTTAGCCGTTTAAGGATTTGATGGAGTATACCCTATATATTGGATCAAAGAAATCAAAACATGACATAAGATATACATTTATTAAACATGCATGCGCGAGAATTTCAAGATCCAACGAAGATATACTTTGGACAAATCACCAAAAATATTCAAGAAGGCGTCCCAGGGTGTGACAAAACACATTTGTTGTCCAAACTATATCAAAGAATCAAATCAACACAAGATTTGTTCAACAAAGTTCAATAAATGAACCGAGCAAAAACTATTAAGCATGAAAGATGAATTAAAAACACAAATGCTCAAAGATTTATATCTTTCAAGAAAATAAAATAGAGAATAAAGAATGAGATAGCAAACTCCCAAAAGAGCAAGGTTTCAACAAATAAACCAAACCCTTAACACTTTTCACAATGGCACAAGGTTCCGAGAAGAAAAGGTTTGTCTTCCACTAAAACACATTTGATAATAATCAAAAACATCATCAGAGATATGTTCAAAAGCCAAGGAAGACAATGGGAGCCACACAATTTTTTTTTGGAAATAAAGTAAGGAAATAAGAGGTTAACTCCAAAGTGAAGATGATCCAAAAATGCTACCACACACAAGTATATCAATTGTCAAAGACAATGAGTGTATTGGAATAGATTTTCGGTGGTATATTGCACGGATATTAAAGATAAATCTTCACAATAAAAAGCATAGGATAGAAATAAAAAGATTAAGCACTATGCAAAGATAGAGATTCTTGATAGCTTCAACTAGTCACACAATCATGCAAAACAATGATTAGAATAACTTGAAGCAAATGGTATCCCAAATAAGATATAGAGATATGTATTTGAGAAAAACCGCACCAAGAATTTCTTACTCAAACAAAGACCGAAAAGACGAGCAATAAAAGCTTCTAACAAAAATAGGACCATGTTTGAGCCAACATTCCACCTAGAAACAAGATAATCAACTATATCGACCCTAAGTGGCACTACCTCATATGTTCACAATTCCTAGGATTGTGATATGCAAAAGAAGCATATCACTCCCCCATAATGTGATATTCATTTTTTTTAATAAGAGGCAAAACAACCTCAACTAGAGATAATTAATGGACATTTAGAATTTGAATTTCTCATGAGTATGATACACCACAGAGTGACTAGATAAGCTTGCAATATCAATACTAAGTGGTAGTACTCATGTACACATATTTTAAGGTTTGAGATATGCGCGAGGCATGTCACTCCCCCAAAATGGGATGTTCCATTAACCACTCTAAAAGAGCCAAATAAGATATCATCAAGATGCATTAGAGGCTCAAAATAAAACACACGAGTAAATGATGTGCCCAACACCTAGACATACTTGGATACACAAAATAATCAAGCATGAGGCACACCAAATACAAACACATACTTGGTACAAAACCAAAACATGTAAAGGGGCAAGTAACTTACAATATAAATGAGTTAAGTACAAGTTACCGCGAAGAGGCACATTGGATATAAGATAGGGAAATGATAATCCAAAGGACTTGGCTTGATCAAATATAACATATGAAGATCCCTTAATTCTTCATGAGTTAGCCAAGTCTCCAATTCCCTCATAAACACCTATTGATCAAGTTTGAGCTAGTTGGTACCCAACCAAGTTGGGTCCTAAGAGGTTAGTCACAATAGGCTTGGCAACCCAAATGGTTCTTTTCTTGACACCACTTTGAGTTCCAACAAACTTGGCAAACACATTGCCATCCTTATCCTTCCTAAGAGAATAATCATCATCAACAATGATAGGGTTAGATAAGGTACCGTTTGAACATGAAGAGGCAAAGTGCCCCTTCACACGACATATGTAGCAACAAGTGCTCCCCTTTCTCTTCTTTATTGATTTCTTGGCTTGGGGAGCATTATCTTGATTCTTCTTCGGAAGTGGCATAACTTCAACTTGGGCTTGAACATGAACTTGTGGCCGCTTCCCTTGTTGCTTCTCACTCAAGTGCTTTTCCTTCAATGGACAAGATCTTACATGATGTCCTTCAACCTTGCACTTGAAGCAAATAATCTTGGACGAATTTTTGACTTGATTTTGGCCCTTCTTCTTATTTATATTGGACTTGTTCTTGTTATTGGAGTTGAATCCGAGTCCACTTTTATCATTAGGGGATTTTTGCACACTCAAGATATTATCGAGTGTGGATTTCCCTTCATGACTCTTTTCCAAGTCATTCCTCAAGGAAGTGACTTGATCCTTGAGCTCTTTAATCTCCTCTACATGGTTAGTATAAATACAAGTACTAGAGGAAGTAGAAGCTTCATTGTTAGAGCAACAAGGCAAAGCAATTAATCCAACACAAGGTTTATCAATAGTATGGCTAGATGAATTACTAGGACTAGCACATGACAAAAAAGAATTTTGAGTAGAAGTTATGCTAATGTCCAAAAGAGGCTCACAAGATGTTACCTTAGTAATACTTGCCTCACGAGCTAACTTTATCCCATCATAAGAGATTAGAAGATCATTATGAGAGCCCGAGAGATTTTTGTGACTTTCTTCCATTTTCCTATATTTGCTAGTTAGCAACTCAAGTTGAGCCCTTAGCTCAACATTATCCTTTAGGATAGATGCTTCACAAGAAGTAGAGTTAGTAGCAGAAGCATCATTAATGGAATTTTCCTTTTCAAGCTCATAAGATTCAATTTTTTGTGTGAGGAGACAATTAGTGTGTTTCTCCTCGGCAAGCTCTTGCTTAAGGAGATTGAATCTCTGACTCACATCATCAAGTTGGAAATCCAACTCCTCTATGGTTCCCGTTTGTTTAGTTATGGTGTCCATAACGTGTTTGAGACAAGTAACGGCCTTATTATTACCACGAAGAGAGGTACACAAAAAATTCAACTCAAGCAAGAGAGCGCTAGTATCCTCATTAATTTCATCATCACTATCATCATTATCATTGCTATTATCTTTACAAGATATATTGGGATCCAAAGTAGGAGATACCTTTGATCCTCTTGCCATAAGGCACATGTGAGCATGGGAGAATGAAGATGAGGATATTCTTGAATCTTCATTCATGATCATGTCTTGCTTAATAGAATGTTTGATTTCCTCTACATTGTTATATAAACAACTAGAGGAAATAGAAGCATTTTGTTCATGGTAACAAGGCAAATCAAGTGTATCATCTACACTAGTACTCAAATAATTTCTAGATGATATACAAGGACTAGCAACACAAGGGGATATAGCATTATTGTTGAAAGAAGTGCTTAAGTCCAAAGAAGAAACATTGCAATGGGATAGAGATGAAGGATCATCATTAGCGAGCACAATATCAACATTGCAATTCCCAACACCACTCACCATATCTTTACCTTGTGTCTTGCCACACATTGGTGAAGTGGGTGAAGATGAGAACTCATCGCGGCCGGAGGTGGAAGCAACTTGGAGCTCTTCATGATGTGAAGGAAAAGAGATCTCCTCGGAGAAACCACCGACAATATTAGAAATGGAACCACCAAATATTTCTTTAAGCTTGGTCCACTTCTCATGAGACGACTTGCGCTTTACAATCGTCAAGAACAAATTAACTGTGGGGCTCAAAGAGAAAATAAGCTCATTAGATACTTGAGCTTCGAGATGTAAATTTTTCTCATCCTCTAAAGATAGATTTTGAGGATCCATAGGAGGAGAAAAACCTACATCTAGAAATCGCTCAATATTTGGACACAAGGTCCGAAGATTACAAAGCAAGCAATTTATCCACAAAGCATAATTTGTGCCATTAAAGATAATCGTGTCATTGTGCACTATACTACTAGCCGAAATATTTACACTCTAGGCGGTGAAGCCTAAACAAGGAGAGACCTTGCTCTGATACCAATTGAAAGGATAGAGATGTCGCCTAGAGGGGGATGAATAGGCAATTTCAAAACTATTACGGTTTTTGCTTGATAGAATGCGGAATTAAACTAACGTTTATTTTACAAGCACAAAACCTAAATACACTAGGCTCAACTAAGTGCACCAACAACAAATTAAGCTAAGCAAGATAGCACAAGATAAATATACCACAAGTGATAAGCAAAATATAAGTACTTCAAGCTCGATGGCTATCACAAGGAAAGTAAGCTCGGATATAGAGATAACCGAGGAACGCGGAGACGAAGATGTATTCCCGTGTTCACCACCTTTGGGAAGGGGGCTATGTCACGTTGGAGAGGTGTGAGGTTCCACGAAGGATTCCTCACGTGCCACAAAGGCTCACCTTATTCTCCGAGTCTATCCCACGAAGGAATAGGCCCTTTCCTTATGGCTAGCTTTTCCTACACTCCGGAGATGGCAAGCTCCACAACCACTTCACAAGCTCCACGAAGGAGAATCCCGGGTCTATTCACAATCTTCCACGAAGAGAACACCGCGGCACCAACCGCCAAGCCAACTAGGAGGTCACCCTCCAAGAGTAACAAGCTCACGGTCTCTCACTCGAACAAATCGTAATGGAGAGCTCAACACTTATGCAAGAATGCAAAGCAAGACCACCAAGGGTGCTCAAATCCTTCACTCTCAAATCCCACCAAAGCAAAAAGTGCTAGGGAGGAATTAGAGAGGAAGAACAATGGTGGAAGTCAACCAATGACTCCAAGATCTAGATCCAATGGGTTCCCCTCACTTAGAGGAGGAATTGATTGGTGGGGATTGTAGATCTAGATCTCCTCTTCCAAAGCCCTCAAAAAGATGCAAGAATCATAGGAGGGAAGGGGGGAAGCAAGCTCAAGAGGTTCAACAATGGAGGTCAATTTCGTGGTCAAGAACACTCTAAAACGTTGGGAGAAGAACCCCCTTTATAGTGGAAAGCAAATATGGCCGTTGGGAGAAAACTGTGCGAATCCGGTTGAAAGTTTGGTTGGACCGGCTCTAGAACCGGATGGTTCGGTTCCTGGACCGGAAAACCGGATCTCAACCGGGATAAGGGTCAGTACACAGTCTCGGATAGAATCGGTATAGAAAAACCGAAAATCCCGGTTGAATCTCGGTTGTAACCCGGTTGAATCTCGGTTTTCCGGTGCTGGCACCGGACCACCCGGTCTGGGAGCCGGTTGAACCGGATCCACAACCGGGATGAAACTGACTTTACCGAAAACGCAATAACTTTTGCATCCGGACTCCGATTTCGATGATCTTGGGCTTATTTTGACGAGGACAACAAGCCCTACAAGATTGTACAGAGAAACATCATAGCCCAACAAAGGAGGATAGAACCAAATGAAGAAAGGTAAGAAGCCTCCCTAAATAAGAACCGATAAAACCTTCAAACTCGAAAACGCCATAGAAGATGCATACAAATTCCGTTTTCGATGAACTTGGGCTTGTTGAAGAGATAGCAACAAGATCAAGAACCTCACATGGAGAAACACCAAGAAGCAACAAAATAGGAAGATGCAAAGTATGAAAACGATTGAGATCCCTATGACGATGTGATCAAGTTACACAACCGAGAGCCCCTCTTGATAGTGTGGCTATCTATCCTATAACCCGGTCTCCCAACAACCACCTTGAGACCGGTAAAAGGAAAACCTATAAAGGCCATACCTTTGCCTTGTGCATCCTGCTTGATCTTGATGACGACGCTTCAAGCTCCTCCCAAGCCAGAATGCAACACTTGATCATTGTTGCTTCGTGAAGACTCCTAATTTGCTCCCCATATACCACTATGGGATAGCTTCATTAATACATGTCTTCACATGTACATTATCACCAATATGGACGGCAAGTTTCAAGCAAATGATCTTCTCGAGATGCTTATCTTGAACTTGCCCTTCTCAACCTTGATGAAGATCACCACTTGATGTCATCCTCTCATGGGCTATATAATATCTTCATTTTTGAAGCATGCCCATGGAAAGATACCTGTCTGTAAGGGTCCCAACCTTTAATAAGGTAGAGTCCCCTGTGTTTACAATGCTAGTCCCTGGATCAATAGCTAGCATCCACAGTTAAGATGTAATATCAAGAAACAAAGGTCATAATACAACTTTATAAGCAGGAATAACATAATTTTATTACATCTCACATAGCTCATTTGGCTATTACATTACATTGCAGCAGAATATCTATAAGCATGGGGTCCTTCATCTTCAAAGTGCCACAGGCAAACATGTTGATTGTAGACTTTGTAATCCTATTCAACACACTTTACTAAATCAAACAAAACCTGCAACATAACAAGTTACAGCCACAAGGGTCAATACATTTGAATTGTATTGGCAAGTTTCACTACTATGTAGAATATAAGTGGATCCTATCAATACATGCATATTTGGCTAAGTGGGGTTTAGGCTCATTTGCAGAAGGCAGTATAGTTTTATCCTATCTTTTCAAAATAGTTTTGATCTTTTGTAAAATCTTTCTGAACACCTTGGAATCCACCAAGTGTTTCAAAATCCCTTGTTGTCACCCTCAAGTTTTAACTTTGAGAAATTGGAATGTCGAGATCTTCCATAGATTCAGGCCTTAGTTGCTCAGTATTGTCCATAACCGGGGACACGGCTAAGTACTTAGAATTTTGATCTTCTGCAGAAGTTGTACACTTTACCCACATGACACAAACTCATCTTTATGCCCCTAGTGGCCACTGGATAAGTACTCACCAAGATGGAGTACTGGCAGATTGAGAATGTGACAAAGTCTTTCCATAGGAGTCCTCCCAATACAAAATGCTAGCTTGTCTACCAGGGACCAATGTAGGGTTCAAGCTCCCTTACAAAAATCAAGTTAACCTGAAGATGCCAATGCATGGGACTTCCACTATGTAGTTGACTAAGCCAGATCCCATTTAGCATGTGGCTGTACACGGAAGCCACTGTACGAGAAACATGTTCAATCTCTAAGTCCCTGGGTGGTTTTCTTTTAGTGCACAACAAAAAGATATTGCCACATAAACATGGTTCCTTTTGTTGCCACCTTGTCCAAAAGCTTGAGTATCCTTGTCCACCCAGGTGGTTCATTGATTACTTGTTTTATTATATAAAACATAAGTCTTTTCAATACTTCATATATTCATAACATGTATCCCATCCCAATATATAGCTGGGCTAAGCATACTACAACTACATTGTTTTCACTAAGGAATATATAAGGTATCCTATTAGGATTTAGCATAACATAAGTATAGAAATTGTTTTCATGCATGTTTCAAAATCCACTAAGTATAATGAAAATAGTAGGGCTTTGGATGATAGTGTCACTTGCCTTTTTGGTAGGGAATGTTGGTTCACTTCTTGATCTTGCTAGTTTCACACTTTTCTAACTTCACTACAAATCAATCAAGCAAACACAAAATCAACTAGCATTCCAACCAATATTCAATCAACACATCACACACATAAAATCATAGGAACTAAGTCATGCATGGAAACATGCATAGGGTAGTTTTATTTGCAAAGGTGGTTTCCACTAGGCTCTAAACTTTTTAAGGTTCAAAGTGGTCATTTTCTAAAGTGGCAAAGTCATTTGCAAAAGGGTTCTATCCATAAACCATTTTTAAATCCAATCATTATTTTATGTGGTGGAAAATATTTTTATCAAAGCAACAACATGATGTTGTTCACCAAATAAGTTGTTGTTTCTCAAATCTTGGTGTTTAGGGTCAGTAGGTTTGATCCAAATCATTTTCCCAAAGTTTTTACTCCAAAGTCATTTCCATAACAAAATTAATGTTTTTATTTGGATAGAAATGGGATAATTCAAGTTTTTATTCCTAAGCTTCACAAAATCCATTTTTAAAACCATGGGTTGGTTCCTAGGGTCAGTAGGTTCACAACAAACCAATTTGCAAAGGTTTCAACCCTAAAAACATTTTGGAATAATTTTTCTAACTTAAACAAGCATTCAAATGTTTCTGCAAAAACAAACATTTTAACAGAGGATTTTTACTAAAAAAGTTGCATGGTTGGCTAGGGCTTGTTCTACTGCTTCCATTGATATAAAGTTTGTAATTTTTGGACGTGTGGATCAAAAGTTACAAGGGTTTCAAATTTGCATCTAAATCTGTTTTCAATTCAGTTTTTAAACAAAGACTGGCCACGCGTCGCAATTCTACTGGTTGATACCGATTCGGGCGGATCGGCCTCTACGGGGTGTTGGATCTAAATAGATCGCACGGTTTAGAATGTGTACCCCTTCGCTGTTAAGTGGTTCTATCGTGTCTCTTCGATCTAAATCGAACGGCTCTTATCAATCTTGCCAAGAACTGGCGGCGCTCGACGGTTGCGCGCGGCGGCGACGGTCAGACAGTGGGCTAGCGGCGGTTCTAGGAAGCAAAGAAGACGGAGGAGATGCTCACCGTGCTCAGGGGATCGTGGCGATGCTCAACGTGGTCGCGAGGAGGCGACGGGCGCACTGGAGCGGGTTTAATCGCTCGCCGGAGTGGGGAACGGCGTCGGGTGGCTCTGGTCATTGTCGAGGGCGGTGCTGCGGTTCGCCCCGAGGAAAAGCACAGGCATGCTTAGATGCAGTCGAGGTTGGGGAGTGCGGGAGCATCATCGGGAAAGAGCGGGGCGGTCAGGTGCTTACCAGAAGGGTCGCCGGAGTTGCTTGCAGACGCGGCGGCGTTCGGAGTTGTTGTAGTCGACGCTCTGGGGCGCCCGCGGTTGAACGAAGAGCACAGACAGGTGCGCCTGGGAGTGGGGAACAGGCTCATGAGCAGTGGAAGGCGAGTGGCGGCTGGACGGCGCCGGAATTGGCCAGCAGCCTCGTCGGAGACGACGGCGGTGTAGAAGAAATTGGAGACAGCCTGGGGCTCTCTGGCAGCGGAGTCTGGGGGGAAATGGCGAGGAGGGATTGGTGCTTAAGAGCGCGTGGTCGCGAGAGGGATTTACTGCGCCATCAACGCTAATTGACGCCGGCAATCAATCGGAGCAACGGCTGGGGACGTGGTCACGGGTGGAAACGAAGAACAGGACTGTGGGGTCGTGCTGTTAGTGAGGGAGAGAGAGAGAAGGAAGGGGCCACTCGTCAGCGTCTCTTTGGGTCTTTTTCCAAGTGAAAAACGGTTCGCTGAGAGGGGAAAAGTTGGGCTGCGAGTTGGGCTGCTGGGCCTGGTTGCTGGGCTGTGTGTCTGTTTCATTTTTTTTTCTTTCCGAATGTTTTGTCTTTTTCCATTTCTAATTTCTGTTTTGAAATTTAAACAACAAATCAAACATTCAAATCAATTCTAACATTCACCACACTTGTATTGAGTTTTGGTTATGTTCATAAACCAAAGCCCCAAAACAAAACAATAATTTTATTTTAGGGTCCATTATTAATTAAATAAATAGACCTTGTTTATTAAATCAAAATAGGATTTGATTTTTAAAAATCTCCTTTAGAAATCTAAAAAGGTACCAAACCAATCAGTAGGTTTTATTTGGAAATAAAGGATACTTGAAAAACTTATTTAAAATAAATAAGTTTTGATGGTTAATTAAAATAGTAATACCTTTATTTTTTTATTAAACTTGGATATTAAATCCTTATTATTTTATTTAAATAAACCTTTACTATTTTTATCAAATAGAAATATTTTATTTCAAAGGCTTGGCCAAGTTTTAATTTGGTTTACAAAATAATCCTTATTTGTAAAACTTCTATTTCATTTGAAAACCAAATCTTTTTATTTAAGAGATCCAAAATAGTAATTCCAAATATTTTTATTTTCCTTTATTTAATGTTTTGTCTTTTCAAATCCCTTTAGGATTTGTTTGATCAAAATAGGTTTGAAAGTTTCCAATTGAATTCAAAAAGTTTCTTCTCACCCTGAAAATCAACAAAGTTTTATTTTATTAAATATTTTTCACATAACAAGATTTGGAAAATCTTGGGATGTGACACTGTCCCATATAGAAAACGCAAAGGCAAATATATAATGGGTTAGTTCATGATGCATAATTGACAAGGCTTACCATACCACAAGACCATGTGGTACATTCTTTATGCTTCATGTGTTGACCAACTTGAAATCACTCTTCACTCTTTGTATTGGTCAACCAAGTATCTTCTCGCGCTCCATCTTAATATCTTGAGGTACATAAGGAACTCTTAATTTGTTTACATGCTCTAAATCTTAGTCAACCATAGCTCAACTAATGAGTCTATCATGACACCAACTTAGAGTCATATCTTGAATTCTTCTATTGAGATCACACTCTCAAGATCTTGATCATATCATATTATTCTCTTAATCTCGATGATTTTGATGCCAATACTCAAGGTATATCTTTATCTTCATGGCATCCATACTTGAATCCAACACATGGACTACAAGCATGACCTATGGAATATACCTTCATATAAAACTCAGTGAAAACATTAGACCATAGGGATTGTCATTAATCACCAAAACCACACATAGGGGCAACTACCCTTTCACATGGCAATGGTCAGATCCTTCGTCTTGATGATGGCAGACTTGTGGTTGCAGTAGTCACGGGCATTGTCTAGTTCCTGCTGACGATCATAAATCATGAAGCTAAGGTGGTCCAACTGAGTCTTCAGCTCATGGTGGTATGGGGCTTCCAGTGGCTGTCCCATAGCATCACGCCTTGGAAAGAACTCAAAGCGGGTACCCTTGATCTGGTTGATACTCTGCCCACACAGACGGGCAAGAGCTTCCTGCATGGCCCTGGCAAGTCCATCGAGCCAGTTGTTCTCTCTTAAGTTGAACTGAATTCCCTCTGCAGTGGGAGGTTCAATCTTTCCTCGGAGACTTGAAACAATTAGCCACTGCAGATCTTCTCCTCCTTGATCATTGAGCTGAGCTCCGAAGAACTCGGGGTGTGGACGCTCCAGAAGTTCCGAAAGCTGGTCCAAATCCCGCTCAAAGATGAGGTCTCCTCCATTCCCTAGCTAATAAAACTTGTTGTACTTCACGTCCATCTATAAGAATATAGGATGAGTAAGTTAGTAGAGTGATCAAGTGTGTCAATTTTTATGTATTTTGTAAGAGTTTTTGAGGAACATGAATTTTAATGAAAGAAACAAAGTGATAAGAATGGGAATAAGTTTTTATAAATATGTAACATCCCAGATTTTATATTAGGATGTTATTAGTGGCATGCATCATCTTTGCATCATTGCACCCTACAAATAAAAATTTGCAACAAAATCCTAACACCTAAGCCTATCAAAACCCTAATAAAGATTTATTTATGTAGGCATTATTGTTGTAACAAGCTTGACCCTTCTAAAAAACTTTGTGAAACATCAAACCATGGTCCTATGTTGACCACCTTACTTTTACAAAAATTTAGAAACAAATTTCATCAAATTTGGACTTAGTATGCAAAAGTTATTTGGGTTTGACTACAACAGAAATTGATAAATGATAAAAGGAAAAAAAGGGAAACCTAACCTAACTGGGCCGGCTGTGCCAGCCCACTAACGCGCGCGCATCACCTAGCTGCCAGCGCAGCCCAGCAGAGCGCAGGCCGCAGGCCGCAGCCGCTGACGCGGGGGTCCCACCCCGTCGTCGTCCTCCAGAGACCGCGGCGAGCACGTTTTCCCTCGCCGCGTCGGACCCCAAATCGCAACGGACTCGGCCACCCCCTTCCCCAAGTCTCTGGCCCCTTATAAGCTGACCCCTCCCGTTGCTTTCCCCTCAAAAACCCTAGCTCAAGCTTCGCCGAATCGCTGCCGCTCTTCCTCGTCGGCGTCGCGCTCGGGAAGGTTGAAGATCCGGCGATTTGCGCCACCCCGAACCCTCCCTCGTTGTTGATTGTACTCCCCATGCTTCACCTTCTCCCCTGACCGCTTTTTCCCCTTCTACAGAGCACTAAATCGCGCTCGATTCCTCGCCGGAGTTCGCGGAGATCGGCGGAGCACCACGGCTGGACGAGGAAACGAAAGGGGACGCCAGTCTCACGATCGAAACCGCGAGGAGGAGCCGCACGTCGTCGTCTGTATCGCTGCCTCGGGAAGCCACCGGATCGTCGCCGAGCTTCACCACCCGACAGTGCCGCCGCCTCGCCGTCAGCACCACCGCGGTAAGCCACTGTCCCCTCCCGCCGTTAGATCTGCCACCAGTGGCCCAGATTAGAAGGCGCGCGAAGCGGTACGCGCGAATCGCACTGCGCCGCGTGGCAAGGCGCGTAGGCACCGCGCCAGCGCCGCGTCACCCCCCCACCTTGCCAGCTGGCCCAACCAGAAGCCGCCACTTGGCAATGTTTTAAGTTAGGGGGTCAGATCTATTTGCAGATTCAATTTAAAACTTGCGAAATTCGTATAAAATTGAATATTGGCCAAATTTAGCTTATAATATACCGTTGGATTCATAATTTTATGTAGAACCCAGATCTGCAATAATACTCCAAGTTTACAGTAGGGTTTTCGGAGTAGAATTTAATCACTAGATTGGAGTACTTAAATCATAGAAAAATAATTAAAATTCTGTTTTAGTTGATTCTTGTTGCAATAACTTTGTTTCCACATTGCCTACTGTGCAAAATTATAAAACCTTGCTTAAGATCATTAGATCTAGTTTGGGGCTAATTAGATGGTTTGATCTCCTTTTAACCCTAGGAATTGCATTAGTGACCCAAATAGATCTAAACCTTTGGGAAATCAATCCTAGTAACACCCTTAACACTTTTACAACTCAACTATGCTACCTTGGTCAATTTAGAAGAATCAACCTTGCATAAAATACCATGTTTCATGCATGCATGATTACCTCTGTGATATGCTTTGAGCAAGTGGTGATCAGATCTATGTTTGTGATTTGTTAGATTGTTCGGAGTGCGCTAAGGAGTGCTATTGTGTAGAGTGCTGCTCGGATCAAGGCAAGTTACACCACTTGTTCATAATTTTGTCCCAGTTTTGATTCTATGCATGTGATCTTCAAAATTCTGTAGTATGCATGTGTAGGATGGTCTAGCAGAATATTTCCTTAGTATTATTTTGCAAGTGCGATGATTTTGTAGTATGCCATGAGTAGCTCTATACTTAGGATTTTCCCTCTAATAGGTTACCCCTGTTTTTTCTAAGTATTGCTCGCTATGCTATATATACAAAGCACCGTTGGGGGGTTCGAAAGACAAAGAATTTTTCTAAGTATAAAGGCTCTCTAGAGCAAACTTTTCTTCTCAAATCCACTTCAAAATAAAACTAAGTTTTCTTCTGGGCGGAATGGTTGTCGGTACAACGAGTGAGATTTTGGTGGAGGACGGCCGCCCAGGAATCAAAGAAGTTTGCCATGTTTCACAATTCAGA
Organism: Avena sativa; assembly: GCA_916181665.1. NCBI lineage: Eukaryota > Viridiplantae > Streptophyta > Magnoliopsida > Poales > Poaceae > Avena > Avena sativa. The sequence goes on along the minus strand of OV702284.1, from coordinate 173,750,121 downwards.
AGCTTCCAGTGCAACCACAATACATTATGGGCTCTGTCTTGGCCTAGTACTTAGTGGGAAACCTCACCTGTGTACCAACATTTGGAGGTTCTTGGCATGGTTGGATCCAGAAGGTAGAGGGGCTACTAAGGGAAAGCCTCTCCATGGTCTTGTCTGTAAAAGGACTTGATCATGGATTGTGGGTAAAGTGCACAAACTCTCGAGAGTATTGCAATCTGATCGATCAGCCGTGTTCACGGTAACAGAACAACAATGAGCGTCTGAAGGATGGAGCCTCTGAAGGATCTTCCTCTCTCTTTTCTAAACAAAGTTTTAAAACCCCATGGCATGAGTAATATCGCCAATGGGTGGTATTTTTGGGAACTTGGTGTGTAATATCCAAGTGTCACTTGGTGCGTAATATCCAAGTGTTTGGTTGTTTGGACACCTGGTGCGTAATATCCTCGTGTGCCACTCGACCTTATTTTATCTAAGAAGATGTTTACAAAGTAGGACAATCTTCTCTCCTTCTCTCTACTTAAGAAAACTAGCTTTGAGAAAATGAACTCTACAGCCTAAACTAGCCTTGCATGTAGAGATAGCCTTTTCTCTCCTTGGTGTAATTTGCCAATACATTCAAAGTATTGACCCAACTTGTTGGCTGCACGTTTTATGTGCAGAATCCGAAGATTGAAAGGTGCGTAGGGATCGCGAGTCTACACTCGACAAGCCTGGGGCATTGATGGACTCAAGCTGCTTTTGTGTTTTCGCTGTTATTTGAGCTAGCTTAATGCTAAGCAATTTTGTAATAAATTCATACTTTGGATTCTCCGTGTAATAAAGACTTTGTGTTTTACATGATATTTCATCGACTGTGAGTGCTAGCTATTGATCCAGGGACTAGCATGTTAATCACAGGGACTTAGGATCCTTATCGATCCGAGGTCACTACAGATGGTATCAGAGCACATCGTTGCCTGTAGGATGTGACCCTAGGATTGGAACCACCTCTAACTTATGTGCTTTACTTGCTTTTCTACTAAGTTATTTTCCGCACTTCTAGTATCTTCTTTCCTCTACTTGTTTAAGTATCTAACCTTCATTCTTCTAACTTAAAGATGACAAGCTTCCTCTATGACACCATCGCGGACATCGAGCCTCTTCGCTTTGGTGGATGCCTCATGGACCTACTCACACGTTTAGACCTTCCTCTCCCAACAATCCAGGGGAGCACAATGAAGAAACTCCACAAGGACGGCTGTTGGGGAGTCAAGGTCATCCAGCCAGGAAAAGAGCGAGGCAAGAACCCGGAGGAAGACATAGCAATCCACATTGTTAGCGATTCCAAGGAGAAGGCCCTTAGCATCAGCTTGCAGCAACTCATTGGTCGCCTATGTGGACGTCATCATGAAGCTCTCCAAGGACACTGCGGCGGGCTCTTTGGAAGACGAGATGAGGAAGGAATTCCCATGGAGTTAACCTTTGAGGAAAGAACTTCTACCAAGCGCCGAAGAACACAATATCAAGACTTGGAGTGCCACATCCATGACCTTGAAAAGGGTACCTTCCTCGAGATGTTGAAGAACAACGAGCTATGCACCCTCATCAAGGAGAAGGAAGAAATGATCAAGCAGCAGGAGGAGGCAATGAAGCTCCAAGAGATAAAATTCCAGGACCAAGAGAAGAAGTTCGCTAACCAAGAGAAGAGGGTGATAAATAAAAACAAGAGAATTAGGGAACTCAAACAGCAGATCGATGGAGCTGAAGTGCAAACTGAAGGCCTTTGCAAGATAATCAATTATGTGCGTGCTTCCAAGAGGGACTTGGCAAAGCAACTTGAAACCGCGAAGAAGTCAAGCCTAGTGGAGGAGCTACAAAGCGAGAAGGAGGGACTTCAGGAGCAGCTAGAAGCCACCACCAAGAAGCTGCAAGATGAGATTAAGAACCTCCAAGAGAAGCTTGAAGCCACCACGAAGGAGATGGAGTTGTACAAGACAACTCTAGAGCAGGAAGGCTACTCGTTCGAGGACGAGGAAGAGGAAGGCGTGGAAGATGTGTAATAGTTGGACCACCTTTAATTCTATAGTAGAACGTTATTCGCGATTGTAATAAATACCAAGACAAATCTGGTTTAGTTAAACTTGGTTGTTTTCTATGTTAAGCTGTTATGTCTGGTGTGCCTTGTGTGCTTGGTGTGTTTTCATAAGGGTAGGAGTTTACTACTTAGTCTTTCTGTCTATTTCTTAACTATTCTCTTAAACCCCACAGATGCCGCCCAGACGTGCGAACTCCGAAATCCCTCCAGAAATAGCACAACTTCTGGCCACTCAGAACCAGCTGGTCCAATTTCTCACTCAGAACATGCAAAACAACAACAACAACAACAACAACAACAACAACAACCCGCCAGCACCACCACCTCCGCCACCTCCTCAACAGGATCGCTTGACTCGGTTTTTGAGGCTGAATCCACCTACCTTCACTAGCAGCACTGAACCAATCATCGCTGATGACTGGCTGCGTACGATCAACAAGAAGCTAGACACCGTGCAAGCTGTCGGAGCCAACAGGGTACGTTATGCCGCACACCAGCTTGAAGGACCTGCTGCAGAATGGTGGGATAACTACCAAGTCACCCACCCGGATATTGGTGCTATCACTTGGGATCAGTTTGAGTTAGCTTTTCGCACTCATCATGTGGCTGCTGGTGTCATGACTCTGAAGAGGCGCGAGTTTCGCGACCTACACCAGCTGCACCGTTCTGTCACCGAGTATGGTGAGCTTTTCAACAAGCTAGCCCGTTATGCACCCGATGATGTTTCCACTGATGCCAAGAGACAGGAGGAGTTCTTAAGAGGGCTCAATGATGAGATATCCATTCAGCTTGTGGCTCAGAAATTTGACAACTTTCAGGAACTCCTGGACAGAGCCATTGTGGTTGAATCAAAGAGGAAGAGCATAGAAAACCGCAAGAGGAAGTCTAACCCTCACAAGCACTCTGTTCCGTACCAGAAGCAACGCAATTCCTCACCACAACCTTATAACAATAATGGCCACAACCATAACGGTCATAACCATGGCGGCCACAAACACAATGGGCATAAAAACGGAAATGGGAATGGCAACAATGGAAAGGATCTCAGTGAGGTGACATGTTTTAAATGCAACAGGACAGGGCACTATGCAACCTCTTGCCCCGAGAAGAAGAATGGGAATGGGAATGGGAATGGAAATGGACACAACCAAGGCAATGGAAACGGGAAGAAGCCAAATCCGTTTGTCAAAGCCACGGTAAATCATGTTTCTATGGAGGATGCTTGTGATGCGCCAGACTCTGTGATTGGTAAGTTCAAACTCAATTCTATTCCCGCAGTTGTTCTTTTTGATACTGGTGCATCGCATCCATTCATATCAAGGGTATTTGTGGATAGAGGCAAGATCCTACGGAGACTACAAAATTTCCTCTAAGGGTAAGTTCTCCTGGGGGAGAAATAGTGGCAAACTCCGGTTGCCGGGAATTAGAACTAAAGATTGGGACACACATCTTTCCCACAAGTCTAGTAGTTCTAGAATCACAAGGATTAGACATCATCTTGGTCATGAATTGGATGACCGAATATGAAGGAGTCATAGATTGTGCCAAAAGAACTGTCATGCTCACAACACTGGAAGGAAAGAGAATTCGTATCAAGTCAAATTTTGCACTCAAGGAAGCCATGGTGAACTCTCTTAAGGGGGTTAGCTTGGAGGAGGTACCTATTGTAAAGGAATACCCAGATGTCTTTCCATAGGAGCTACCCGGAATGCCACCCGGCCGTGATATCGAGTTCCTCATTGACTTAATGCCAGGAACGGGGCCGATAGCTAAGAGACCATACAAGATGGATGTGGAAGAGGTAAAGGAACTCAAGAAACAGCTTAGGGAACAATTGGACAAGGGATTCATCCAACCCAGCGCATCATCTTGGGGAGCACCTGTCCTATTTATGGAAAAGAAGGATAAAACCAAGAGGCTGGTTGTGGACTACCACTCGTTGAACGAAGTGACGATTAAGAATAAGTATCCTCTGCCCAACATCAATGACTTGTTTGACTAGTTAAAGGGAGCAAGTGTGTTCTCAAAGATCGATCTGCGATCAGGCTACTTTCATCTAAAGATCCGAGAACAGGATGTGCCCAAAACAGCATTCACCACAAGATACGGATTGTATGAGTACACCGTAATGTCATTTGGTCTAACCAATGCCCCAGCATACTTCATGACCATGATGAACAAAGTGTTCATGGAATATTTGGACAAGTTTATCGTGGTATTCATAGATGACATACTCATATACTCTAAGGATGAGAAGGAACATGAGAAACATCTGCGCCTTATTATGGAGAAACTAAGAGAACACAAGTTGTATGCCAAATTCAGCAAGTGCGAGTTCTGATTAAAGGAAGTGGGATTCCTTGGTCATGTTGTGTCAGCAAAAGGAGTTGTCGTAGATCCTAGTAAGGTAGCTTCCGTGACGGAATGGGAGTCACCCAAGAATGTGGGAGATATTAGGAGTTTCTTGGGCCTCGCAGGATATTATCGGAGGTTCATTGAAAACTTTTCCAAAATAGCAAAACCCATGACGGAACTATTGAAGAAGGAAAAGAAGTTCCTATGGACCGAGGCATGTGAAGCAAGTTTTCAAGAGTTGAAGAAACGCCTTGTAACGGCGCTAGTTCTGTGTCTGCCTGATATCCAGAAAGATTTTCAAGTCTATTGTGACGCTTCTCGACAAGGACTTGGAAGTGTATTGATGCAGGATGGGAAATTGGTATCCTATGCCTCACGATAGCTTAAGAACCACGAACACAATTACCCCACACATGATTTGGAACTTGCGTCTGTGGTTCATGCACTCAAGGTATGGAGGCACTACCTCATGGGCAAACATTGTGATGTGTTCACAGATCATAAGAGTTTGAAGTATATCTTCACCCAAAAGGAGTTAAATATGAGACAAAGAAGATGGCTTGAACTAATTAAGGATTATGACTTGGATTTACAGTACCATCCCGGAAAGGCAAATGTGGTGGCTGATTCCTTAAGTCGTAAGGTGTATGTGAATGGACTTACCGCAGGGGAACTTCCAGAGGATTTATGCAAACAATTCAGGGATCTCAGGCTAGAGATAGTTCCGAAAGGACACGTAGCGACTATGGAAATAGTGTCCACCTTCCAAGAGAGAATCCAGGAAGCACAGAAGGGAGATAAAGAGTTGGAAGAAATAAGAATCAGGATAAACGAAGGAAAGACTAAATAATTTCGTCTGAACGAACAAGGAACCCTCTGGTATGGGAAGCGTTTGTGCGTTCCCAACGACCCCGATATTAGGAAGATGATTTTACAAGAATCTCATGATTCGCCATACTCAATTCATCTAGGTAACACGAAGATGTACATGGATGTGAAGGATAGATTTTGGTGGAATAACCTAAAGAGAGAAATTGCGGAATATATTTCTCTGTGTGATGTATGCAATAGAGTTAAAGCCGAACATCAGAAACCGGCAGGACTACTTCAACCACTACCTATACCCGACTGGAAGTGGGATAAGGTAGGCATGGATTTCATCACGGGATTGCCCCAGACTCGTTCTGGATTTGATTCTATCTGGGTAGTGGTGGACCACTTTACCAAGGTGGCTCACTTCATCCCCATAAAGACCACATATACAAGTGCTAAGCTTGCTAAGATATACATGTCAAGGATTGTAATCCTACATGGTGTTCCCAAGGGAATTGTGTCAGACAGAGGCACCCAGTTTACTTCAAAGTTTTGGCGACAACTACATGAGTCTCTTGGGACCCGACTAGAATTCAGTACTGCCTTCCACCCTCAGACAGATGGCCAAACAGAAAGGGTGAATCAAATTTTGGAAGATATGTTGAGAGCTTGCGCACTAGACTATGGGTCTAGTTGGGACGATAACCTGCCGTATGCCGAGTTCTCATACAACAACAGCTACCAGACAAGTATCAAGATGGCTCAGTTTGAAGTTCTATATGGCAGGAAGTGTAGGACTCCACTGCTATGGAATGGAGTTGGTGAACGCAGTCTTTTTGGACCTGAATTGATAAAGGATGCCGAAGAAAAGGTATGGCAGATTCAGGATAGGCTAAAGGTAGCCCATTCCCGACAGAAGAGTTACGCTGATTCCAAGCGCAGAGATGTGGCCTATGAAATAGGGGACCGTGCGTATCTCCGAGTTTCACCCCTACGAGGAGTTAAGAGGTTCGGAATCAAGGGCAAGTTAGCCCCACGATTCATAGGACCATATAAGGTTCTGGCCCGTAGAGGGGAAGTTGCTTATCAGTTGGAGTTGCCGGAAGGACTGACTGTTCATGATGTGTTTCATGTGTCGCAACTAAAGAAGTATCACCCGGAGATGGCCGAAACACCGCTAAGAGACACCGTTCCCCTAGATGTGGTTCAATTGGAGAATGACCTTACCTATGAGGAAAAACCCATCAAAATACTGGAAACAGCCGAAAGGGTTACCCGCACCAAGACTATAAGATTCTTCAAGGTACAATGGAACCACCACTCCGAGGAAGAAGCTACGTGGGAGCGTGAAGAAGACTTGAAGGCAGAACACCCACACCTATTTGCTAGCCAACCCGAATCTCGGGGACGAGATTCTTCTTAAGGGGGGTAGGTTTGTAACATCCCAGATTTTATATTAGGATGTTATTAGTGGCATGCATCATCTTTGCATCATTGCACCCTACAAATAAAAATTTGCAACAAAATCCTAACACCTAAGCCTATCAAAACCCTAATAAAGATTTCTTTATGTAGGCATTATTGTTGTAACAAGCTTGACCCTTCTAAAAAACTTTGTGAAACATCAAACCATGGTCCTATGTTGACCACCTTACTTTTATAAAAAATTAGAAACAAATTTCATCAAATTTGGACTTAGTATGCAAAAGTTATTTGGGTTTGACTAAAACAGAAATTGATAAATGATAAAAGGAAAAAAAGGGAAACCTAACCTAACTGGGCCGGCTGTGCCAGCCCGCTAACGTGCGCGCGTCACCTAGCTGCCAGCGCAGCCCAGCAGAGCGCAGGCCGCAGGCGCAGCCGCTGACGCGGGGGTCCCACCCCGTCGTCGTCCTCCAGAGACCGCGGCGAGCACGTTTTCCCCTGCCGCGTCGGACCCCAAATCGCAACGAACTCGGCCACCCCCTTCCCCAAGTCTCTGGACCCTTATAAGCCGACCCCTCCCGTTGCTTTCCCCTCAAAAACCCTAGCTCAAGCTTCGTCGAATCGCTGCCGCTCTTCCTCGCCGGCGTCGCGCTCGGGAAGGTTGAAGATCCGGCGATTTGCGCCACCCCGAACCCTCCCTTGCTATTGGTTGTACTCCCCATGCTTCACCGTCTCCCCTGACCGCTTTTTCCCCTTCTACAGAGCACTAAATCGCGCTCGATTCCTCGTCGACACCTCGTCGGAGTTCGCGGAGATCGGCGGAGCACCACGGCTGGACGAGGAAACGAACGGGGACGCCAGTCTCACGATCAAAACCGCGAGGAGGAGCCGCACGTCGTCGTCTGCCCCGCTGCCTCGGGAAGCCACCGGATCGTCTCCGAGCTTCACCACCCGACAGCGCCGCCGCCGCCTCGCCGTCAGCACCGCCGCGGTAAGCCACTGCCCCCTCCCGCCGTTAGATCTGCCACCAGTGGCCCAGATTAGAAGGCACGCGAAGCGGTACGCGCGAATCGCGCTACGCCGCATGGCAAGGCGCGTCGGCACCGCGCCAGCGCCCCGTCACCCCCCACCTTGCCAGCTGGCCCAACCAGAAGCCGCCACTTGGCAATGTTTTAAGTTAGGGGGTCAGATCTATTTGCAGATTCAATTTAAAACTTGTGAAATTCATATAAAATTGAATATTTGGACAAATTTAGCTTATAATATACCGTTGGATTCATAATTTTATGTAAAACCCAGATCTGCAATAATATTACAAGTTTATAGTAGGGTTTTCGATGTAGAATTTAATCACTAGATTGGAGTACTTAAATCATAGAAAAATAATTAAAATTCTGTTTTAGTTGATTCTTGTTGCAATAACTTTGTTTCCACATTGCCTACTGGAAAAAATTATAAAACCTTGCTTAAGATCATTAGATCTAGTTTGGGGCTAATTAGATGGTTTGATCTCCTTTTAACCCTAGGAATTGCATTAGTGACCCAAATAGATCTAAACCTTTGGGAAATCAATCCTAGTAACACCCTTAACACTTTTACAACTTAACTATGCTACCTTGGTCAATTTAGAAGAATCAACCTTGCATAAAATACCATGTTGCATGCATGCATGATGACCTCTGTGATATGCTTTTGAGCAAGTGGTGATCAGATCTATGTTTGTGATTCGTTAGATTGTTCGGAGTGCGCTAAGGAGTGCCATTGTTTAGAGTGCTGCTCGGATCAAGGCAAGTTACACCACTTGTTCATAATTTTGTCCCAGTTTTGATTCTATGCATGTGATCTTCAAAATTCTGTAGTATGCATGTGTAGGATGGTCTAGCAGAATATTTCCTTAGTATTATTTTGCAAGTGCGATGATTTTGTAGTATGCCATGAGTAGCTCTATACTTAGGATTTTCCCTCCTAATAGGTTACCCCTGTTTTTGCTAAGTATTGCTTGCTATGCTATATATACAAAGCACCGTTGGGGGGTTCGAAAGACAAAGAATTTTTCTAAGTATAAAGGCTCTCTAGAGCAAACTTTTCTTCTCAAATCACTTCAAAATAAAACTAAGTTTTCTTCTGGGCGGAATGGTTGTCGGTACAACGAGTGAGATTTTGGTGGAGGACGGCCGCCCAGGAATCAAAGAAGTCTGCCATGTTTTAGAATTCAGAAGCTTCCAGTGCAAACACAATACATTATGGGCTCTGTCTTCGCCTAGTACTTAGTGGGAAACCTCACCTGGGTACCAACATTTGGAGGTTCTTGGCACGGTTGGATCCAGAAGGTAGAGGGGCTACTAAGGGAAAGCCTCGCCATGGTCTTGTCTGTAAAAGGACTTGGTCATGGATTGTGGGTAAAGTGCACAAACTCTCGAGAGTATTGCAATCTGATCGATCAGCCGTGTTCACGGTAACAGAACAACAATGAGCGTCTGAAGGATGGAGCCTCTGAAGGATCTTCCTCTCTCTTTTCTAAACAAAGTTTTAAAACCCCATGGAGTGAGTAATATTGCCAATGGGTGGGATTTTTGGGAACTTGGTGTGTAATATCCAAGTGTCACTTGGTGCGTAATATCCAAGTGTTTGGTTGTTTGGACACCTGGTGCGTAATATCCTCGTGTGCCACTCGACCTTATTTTATCTAAGCAGATGTTTACAAAGTAGGACAATCTTCTCTCCTTCTCTCTACTTAAGAAAACTAGCTTTGAGCAAATGAACTCTACAGCCTAAACTAGCCTTGCATGTAGAGATAGCCTTTTCTCTCCTTGGTGTAATTTGCCAATACATTCAAAGTATTGACCCAACTTGTTGGCTACACGTTTTATGTGCAGAATCCGAAGATTGAAAGGTGCGTAGGGATCATGAGTCTACACTCGACAAGCCTGGGGCGTTGATGGACTCAAGCTGCTTTTGTGTTTCCGCTGTTATTTGAGCTAGCTTAATGCTAAGAAATTTTGTAATAAATTCATACTCTGGATTCTCCGTGTAATAAAGACTTTGTGTTTTACATGATATTTCATCGACTGTGAGTGCTAGCTATTGATCCAGGGACTAGCATGTTAATCACAGGGACTTAGGATCCTTATTGATCCGAGGTCACTACAAAATATTTGCTTCCTTTGGTTTTGAAACTAAGTTTTTGATCCAAACGTCTAGTCTAACTAGGGTCTCCTATGGTCAGGATGGCTCTGATACCAACTTGTCAACACCCGAATTTTTAATCCCAGATGCCTGTTATGCCATACATCGCAATCCCAGGATTACCATTTTTGCGATACATAACATATTTGGATACCACAGTACATCATCCATTACAAACCATACATAAGGTCTTACACAAATAAGGATCTCATGATCCAGTTCTTAATACAATTCGAGAAGCAGAATAACGTAATAATAAAGGTAGCATAGGAGAAGCTCCATCTTCGGGGTCACAGGAAATGCTGACGATGGGAGATGATCCTAGTTGTCGTAACCTTCCTAGGGTCCATCATCCTAGTACTCCTCTTCATAGTCTGGCCATGGGAATAGCCAGGGACAAAGCCATGAGTACACTTTAAGTACTCGCAAACTAATACTAACAAGTGAAGGGGGTTTTGTAGTAGGACACTAAGCTCTAGGGTTGTTTTGCAAAAAGCCAAATTTACCTCTACTAAGTTAAGAAGCAAAGAAAGCTAGTTGAAATTTATAACACCTAAGTGGGAACTTGAATTTCATATCACAACTCTGTTGTGGCCAAGTCAAAATCTCAACTCATTTCATAAGTCATTTTGAAAACATCTGACGGGGGAACAGTATGGCCACTCCAACTGTCCATAACCGCGGACGTGGCTATTCGAATAGTTTGACACTCTGCAGAGATTGTACACTTTCACCACAACATTCGATACATCCATCAGGAACAAATCCTGAATTCACCATACTTAGTATGCGAATAATCAATCATAACCTTTCGATTACACGCCCTAGTATAGGCACCTCTCTTGTGAGTTTGGCCTCCCAAACATGACCAACTGTCATCTCGGGTACTGCACAGGTGGACAATCTTCACAAGGTAGCCTTAGCTCGGACCTTGGCTGTGAGGGAACCCATACTAAGGTATATAAGTTTCCAGTCAAGCCCTACCCAATTTTCGGGTATTATGGTTGTACGGTAAAATTGGAATGGTATCGCATCCAGACAACCATCAGTTTTATAAAGGGCTAAGGCTCATGCCTCAACATTTTCATCATCAAAATCATCTAGTTTTCGGAAACACATGTCAAAACATTTCAGTAGAATGACTCATCATTCCAAGGTTTTCATGACCATTTTCACCAAGTATTCCCATCTAAAGTTGATCAAGTTTTATGCTTAGCACTAGCATCTACAAGTGTGGTAAGTACTAATGAGAGGTGGTAAACAAGTGGTGAGTAATTAACTTCAATCTCATGCCTTAGGATGACATCAAGATTATCTAGCTTAGGCCAAATTTAATGCTCTTTATGCAACCTTCAATTATCTTCCTAGAATCTACAAGTCACTTAAGTAAACTCTAAGAGAAAGCTTTGATAAAGAAATAAAGTTTAAGGCATCATCACCTATATTACAAGATTAAAGCATTTGCCTTATTTATTTTTAATATGAGAAAAGTAATTTCGACTCATTGAAAAACTACTTAAGATTTAATATTCTCCAACTCAAACATGGGATCATGTTGACACATGTCATCACCACATATTTCAGTACATTGGAATGTGATTTAAAGGGGTGTCACAATTTAATAAGGTTTAACATTTTTATTTTAAATAATTAAAGTGACTAGAAATGCCTATGTGGCATTCTTTTATTACTTGAACATTATTTCTGTAAGTAAACCCATATGTTTTTATATATTCTGAAAGGTATGATCAGATGTGATTTTTGAGAGTTGGAATCAAATCAAAAGCTATTATGGTTGAAATTTGAAAAATGTTTGAATGCAGAAAAGCTTCTGACTTTTTATTTTTACCAAGGTTGATCTACAGATCCAAATGATTTTAATCCAACGGGCTTGGATTAAGCATTTCAGTACCTTTCTAACAAAATTTGTTTCATGCAATTTGGTTCACTGAATCGAGCCGGGTTGATTTTTGAAACTAGGTACAGAACTGAGTTTGAATTAAAATAGAAAAATCTAAATTCAAATGGTTGGGTTGCGCGGGAGATGTTAATGGGCCGGCCCAGTGTCACTCCACAGCGCGGGGCTCAGCTGACAAGGGGGTTCCACCCGTCAGTGGCTCATAACACGCGAAGCGGTACGGGGCGATGTGGTGCGTTGGATTAGAAGGATGATCGACGGCTAAGGGTCGTCGTCGACGATGAACATGTCACCGTAGAGCTCGAACCCTAGTGTCTCATTGGGGGTCGTGGGAGGCTCATCGGGGCTCAGGCGAGGGTCGGCGATGGGGGCGAACGATGAAGTCGAAGACGGCAATTCTCCTAGCACCGGCAGCTCCTCCTAGGGCGGCTCCAATCGACGGCGCCTCTCCTCCTCTGCAGCGGCGAACTCCGGTGAAATTCCGGCCACCTGGTGCTCGCCTTGCTCCGGGGAAGGGTGTGGGATGTTTCTGAGAGAGAGGGGAACGAACTGGTGTGAAGAAATTGAGCGGGGGAGGCCTCTATTTATAGTGGCAAGAGGGGACCGACGAGCGCGAGCTGAGCTCGTCGTGGTCGACGGCACAGGCAGCTATCGGCGTGGGAGACGGTAGGGGCGGTTCTATGTTCCCTGGCGAAGCTCAACGGCGTGGTGGCGAGGAGTGGGGCGGTGCTGATCGATCGGAACGCTTCGACGCTCTGAGTGGGTCCGACGGAGGTTTTGAGGGCGCACATCGTGCGTGGTCCGCGCGGCGGCAAACAGGCGTGTCTGCAGTGTTTCTAGGGTGGTTAGTGATCACGCGTGCACGCGGCGAGGGCGGCGCGCGGTCTGTGGGCGTGTGTTGAGGGTGGCGCTCTGGCGCGCTCTCAGCATGCTCTCAAAGAAGTTTGGCATGGCTTGGGCGTGTGGTCCAGTGGCTGGCAGATTTCAAGAGCTGGACAGGGGGTGGCGGTGGACAGTGGCGTGTGTCCTAGACATGGTGTTTAGGCTTGGTGCTTGCTCTGGCTAGCTAGCCATGGTCTGCTGGCAAGGGTTCCTTCGGGTTGGCATGGCATGGTGCGATGGGTAGGGGCTAGGGGTCGTCAAGGCACTGGTTGGCACTGGTGGAGACAAGTGTGATCAATGGTGAACAATGCTTAGCCAAATTACTTCTCAAAACAGTGAAGTTTGGCCAATTTGATTTTCTGTCTCCAAGTGTTTGATGAAATGGCCGCAAGAAATTTATTTTTGTATTTTGAAAAGATTTTTCGTGGGTGTGCTAGGCATGTGTTGAGGATTCTGTGGGTGCTTGGGTTTTGAAAATTGAGCTTGTTTGAGTGGTTTTTTAAATAGTGGATCTTCCCATATGAGATAGATTCAATTTTAAACTGTCATTTAAACTTAGCATTTGAATGTTTTTGGATGATCGCAAAGTGGTCCTTGGTACCTTATTATGATTACTAACAAGGGGTGCAAATATCCATAGGTGTTTCTGTTGAGTTTTGAAAATTAGAGATAGCCAAAGTAGGCATGGGAGTTAATTTGGCCAAACTGACCATTCACTTAATTTATTCATTTTGAGTTGTTTGTATTTGGGAAATGTTTGGGGATTGTTTATATGATGTTTATTTCACCTAAGAATCATTTTACAAGCAAAGAAACACATAACCATGGCAATTCAAAAGAATCCAATTTTTGAATACACACACATATGAATGCTTTCATATTTTTAGTTGGGAAAGTTTTTGTTAACCCTAATTTTGATGATTAGAGTTTGATGATCCAAGTTTAATATTTTTGGGATGTTACATTTTCTGGGATTTTTCCTGATAGTTGATTTTCTGCACAAAAACTAGACACCAAGGTAATTCTGCTAAAAACAGCGTCAGTCCATGTTAGTTGTATCCAAATCACACAAGTTTAGAGGAGAAACAATAGAAAAAGTGTTCGGGAAAGTAGATACGTCTTTGGACGTATCAGAGCTCGCTACCAACTAGGATGTGGAGATGTGCAAGGTGGAGCCTTTGTGTTCTCTTGCAATTCGCAGCCACTTCCGTGCACCGACGCCCATGGAACTGGGTAGTTGTCGTCGTGTACACCGACTCTGTGATGCTATTCGGACATCTTTCCAAGGATTAGAGCCGGCCGGTGCACAGGTGCTCATTCGGTGAGGTTTCCACCTTGGGTGATTCTTTGTGTCGCCACTTAACCTGCATCTAGGGGTTTCCTTTGCTGGGTTGTTGGTGGGCCAGTCAGGTTCACGGACCAGTGTGACGTTATCGGTGACATGATCTTGATATCGGGTCTCGACGGTTGTGCCGATGTGTGAGTGGTGATCGTGACGCTCCGGGTGAAATCCCTGCTCAACCTTGGTTGGTGCCGACAACGGCGGCGCCCTCGGGTGTCGTTCCCCCTTGGTTGCATTGTCGAGGAGCATCATCTCACCCCCCTCGTGGTTTAGTTCCCTAGGTGAAAACCTAGATGTGTCTTGTGATAGGTCCAAAACGTATCTACTTTCCCGAACACTTTTGATATTGTTTCTCCTCTAAACTTGTGTGATTTGGATACAACTAACACGGACTGACGCTGTTTTCAGCAGAATTACCTAGGTGTCTAGTTTTTGTGCAGAAAATCAACTATCAGGAAAAATACCGGAAAATATGCAAAAAATTATATTTTGCCAGAAGATCCATGGAGCTAGAAGACGAAACGGAGTGGAGGCCTCGAGGGCCCACACCCCTATCAGGCACGGGTGGGCCCTGCCCGCGCCTAGGGGGTGCGTCCACCCCAGGCGCTCCCTCGGGCTCCCTCAGCGCCTATAAGTTACCCCTTGACCTAAAAACTGAGGGGGTTCGACGTTTTTCTAGAAAGAGTTCTGCTCCGCTGCCACCATCAGAAACCAAGATCCGGAACCAGAAACTCCGTTCTGGCACCCTGCCGGGACGGGGAATTTGGGGAGGATCATCGCCATCATCAACACCAACGCCTCTCCATCAACCATCGATGTTTCCCTCATCCATGAGTGAGTAATCCCCTGCTGTAGGCTATGGGGATGGTAGGGATTGGATGAGTTCTATCATGTAATCGAATAAGATTGTTAGGGCATAGTGCCTAGTATCTCTATTAGTGCTATTTGACTTTATTGCAACTTGTTGTGCTTAATGCTTATCACTAGGGCCCGAGTGCCATGATCTCAGATCTGAACTTATTATTGAATCATTAAGATAGTATTGTTTGTGATCTTATCTGCAAGTTGTGTACACATATCATTATCCGGATCCAAAGGCCCCGAAGTGACGGAAATTGGGACAACCGGAGGGGATGGCTATGGTGTGAGGATCACATGTGTTCACAGAGTGTTAATGCTTTGCTCTGATGCTCTATTAAAAGGAGCACCTTAATTGCCAGTAGTTCCCTAGAGCCCCCGCTGCCACGGGCTGGCTGGACAGAAGATGTTGTGCAAGTTCTCATTGCGAGCACGTATGAATATATATGGAGCACATGCCTAGGATTGTTTAGTACTTGGATGCTTATTATTATTTATTTGCAATGCCCTAGATCTTGAAATTACATGTTTAGACTCGTCCATGCAACACCCGTCCATCCATCCCTATCCCTACCGCACTCGAACCCCACTATTTACTGTCACTGTTACTATTGCTCATGTTTTACTGTTGTTGTTGCTTTGTTGTTGCTACTACCAAACTGTTGCTACTGATAAACTTCTGTGAGCAAGAACTATTTTCAGGTGCAGCTGAATTGACAACTCAGTTGTTAAGGCTTGCAAGTATTCTTTGGCTCCCCTTGTGTCGAATCAATAAATTGGGTAATACTACCCGCGAAGACTGTTGCGATCCCCTATACCTGTGGGTCATCAAGACTATTTTCTGGCACCGTTGCCGGGGAGAATAACTTTATTTGTAAGTTCACTTGGATCTACTATTGTTCACTGCTACTCATTTCATCATGGGTAAGACTCGTGATGGAAAGTTCCCTATTTTACCATCCACTACAAGAAGAGGTACAGTCCTAAACACCGATGTTGCTCTTGATTCACCGTCTGTTATAAGTAAGCTTGTCACACCACCACCACATACTCATGCTACACACACTGCTGAAGGGTTCCCAGCATAGAAAACAAAAATTTTCCTACGATGGGAACAACTATGTACCAAGATCTATCTACTAGATACAAAAAACGGGCGGATGTATATCCATAGAGAACATACCCTTGAAGACCGACAAAGCTTAACGAGTCCAAACTCGTGGTTGATGTAGACGATCTCTTGCCGATCTCAAGATCGAGAGGAAGTCCTAGCGCCGCAAAACAGCAGCGCATCCGTGCTCGCACACACGTTCGAGCACCGAGCAACCTCCGCCTCCTCGCTCCAGCGATGCAGCGGAAGCACAACTCTTTCTTGCCGAAAATCCACCGGGAACATGTATCTCGCTAGTCCGAGACCATGGGGGATAAATACTAGAGGGGGAGAGAGATCCTTCACGAGGAGGTGTAAGTGAGAGAGAGGGAGGGGGCTCCTTTTATAGGGAGAGGGGGGCACCCAAGGGGCCATGCGCCCAGCCATGGGGCTGCCCCCTCCTCTCCTTTCATTCATGTGGGTGGACACTCCACTCACATAAAGAGCCTTTCAATTCCCTCCACTCAAAAACCCACTCAAATTCCCATTAAATTTCCACCAAATTTAATGTAAACTCTCATTAAATAAAACTCTTTATTTTATTCAGAATTTTGTCAATTACTTTAATGACAAACATTCACAAATAACCCCTTGCTAGTATTTCATTTCACATGCAGAAACACTTTCTGCAATTTCACCCGAAAACCCGTTTCGGTATCTAGTGAAATAAATTCCTGCGCTTGTTCATTCTTTCAGCATGAAACTCTTGCTCCAAATGGATGTCGGTGTCTCTTAAGTGTGTCACCCTACGGTTCGCGAATAATGCGGACATGATCGAGACCCCTCTCAGATCAATAATCAGAAGCGGGATCTGGAGACCCATACTGACTCCCACACATTCAACGATGACTTTCTTGTGATCGTCGGAACCTTTTATGCTAGTATCTTAATCCCTTTGTTTCATGATATATTACATGTCCAAGATTTGATCATTGGTATCTCCATACCTAGTTTGATCTCGTTACTGACATGCACTCTTTTCTCGTTCCCGTGATATAACATTCTAGTGATCAAATCACTTGCTTGCAAGCTAATCAATGTGATATCACCGAGAGGGCCCAGAGTATATCTATCCGTCATCAGGATGAACAAATTCCACTCTCGATCCATGGGCCTCAACATAACACTTTATTAGTTCTGAATCCATCTTTATAATCACCCTGTTACGGTGTGACGTTTGATGTTATCAAGAAACTCTTCCGGTGTTAGTGATTGACATGATCTCATGGTCTAAGGATTAGGATCACTTCGTAAGTTGTTATAGCAATATAAACTCAATGACTTTGATCGTAATGCTATACTTCGGATGAATGTTCATCACACCATTACACTAATGTTGTGACCTCGTTATTAACAACATCCAATGTCCATGATCAGGAAACCTTGATCATCTTGTTAATCAACGAGCTAGTTTATGAGAGAGGCATAACTAGGAACTTCCTTTTTGTTTATTAAACACACATGTATTAACGTTTCCGTATTAATACAATTATAGCATGTAAAATAAACATTTATCATAAATAAGGAATACGATAATAACCACTTTATTATTGCCTCTCGGGCATATTCCCTTCAGTATCCCACTTGCACTAGAGACAATAATCTAGTTTGAAAACTTTGCGTATTGAACACATATGACTTTCTGGTGTTCCATATACGCAACTGCAAGTGGTTAACATAATCTACGGATCTGACGCTTTCAGGTCCGTGTGTATTTTCATGTCTTTGCGTCTTCACGCATCACTCATTCTCCAGTGAGATGGCATTGTATAAATTTGGTCTTTCGGTGAGACCTTTAGTTCCTTGGGGTTTAAAACACGTCGATACTATTGTCACACAATATATCTTTAGTGTTAGCCCGTTGCGAACCACACCTTAGTTTGATAACAAACTACTTGACACAAATTCCCTCCTTTCCTGCTACTATAGCAGTCATATACTTAGCCTTTTGTTGTAGTATTCGTCACAATGTCTTAACTATGGATTTCATCCAAATCCATCATGGAAACTTTCTTTCCATTTCATTGTGCCACCCATAGTTTAAATTGAGATAAACTTAATTTGTATCTTGTGATAAAACTAGTATCAATGTAACGCTTTACAATAAACTATTTGTAATTGTTTGTCACCTCTACACAAATATATTCTTAGTTCTTCCAAAAGATCATAAGAATATTCTCACTATCGTCCAATGATCATTTTATGATTCATTCTGGTATATGCTCATAACACTTAGAGCATAGGACATATCTGGATGTGTACATATCATGGTATGATTGATCAAAACATTCTCGTGATTTCACTCATCAAGTGTCAAAGCACTTGAATCTTGTTTCACTTATCAAGTGTCGATGCACTTGAATCTTGATTCAATTTCTTTCCATGCGACAAGAACCGTTTCTTGTTGTTTCTATATTGAACTCCTTCAATATCTCATATATGTACGTTTGGCACAACCATATTAGCGTCACAGTCTATCCACTATAGACATTCACGCTAAATATTCGGGTTTGCCTAAGTCTTTCATCGAAATGAAATTCTTAACCTTTGTCAATAAAAGATACATCATTTCTAATCAACAATATGTCATCCACATAATGTATTAGAAATGTGTCTCAGCGCTCCCACTTAATTTCTTGCAAATGCAAGCATCTTCATCGTCTCCGGATGAAAACTCCTTTTCATCACGGTGAAGATTCCAACTCCGTGATGCTTACTTCAACCATTGAAGTTTGCATGCCCTTTTAGCATCCTTTGAATTTAACAAAACCCTTTGGACCGTGTCATGTACACGTCCTAGGTAACCATTCTATTAGAAGAACTTTGTTTTGTTTATTCATCTACCATATACCAAATTATATGTAGTGGTTGCTACTTTAATCCGTCCAGACTAAATATCGCTATGAAAGATCAAATCTTGTCATAGTCAACTCCTTGAACATTGTCATAAAATACTTTATGACATGTCGACTATTTCATAGATTTGAAACATCCATGTCTGTTTCTTTATAGATCCAAATACGACCGATAGGTTTTTACACCTTTCCGGAGGGTCTTCCAAGTTCAAAACTTGATTTATCCTGTATGGACTTATCACGGATTATATGGCTTCAAGCCATTTGACGGAGTCAGGGCCCATCATCGCTTCTTTGTATGTATTCGGTTGATCATTGTCAAACAATAATGATTTACTCTCAAATCTTAGCATTTGATTGTTTAACCGACCTACTTGGTTCAATAGGAACTTAGATCTCCGTGATCACAACCTTTGAGGCACATAAGCTATGAGCATTATGGCAGCCTCCAGAACGATTTAAGGCGCTGCGCAACTCAGCACATTTAGCTAAGGTTCGTTAACCTTATCAAAGTTCTATTGTCCTCCCACTTAACTTTTGCGAAAAATTCCTTTTTCAAGAAACTTCACATTTCAAGCGACAAACCCTTTTGTCCTCAGTGTTATGGAGGAATAACCAATTGTTATTCGAAATAACCTACAAAGACATGCTCATCCGACTTCGGTTGTAAACATCTTACTTATGTTTAGCATACCAAAATTTAAGAAATGACAACTTGGGTTTTACCCCAAACCATAACTTCCATGGTGTCATTTCAACGGATGAAGATGGAGCTCTTTTCAGTGTAAAAGCGGTAGTCTCTAAAGCTTTAATCTTTTAAAACATAATGGCAGTTTTATAAATAACACCTTTGATCCAACCATGTCAAACAAGGTTTCCTTACAAATCTCAAACACTCCATATTCCTATGGTGTTTCGGGAGATGTAAATCTAGGTGTTTTGCTAAACATGTAACTCAAATAAATCCCTTTTATGATAAAATCATAATTCATTTATTTTTCTTGTTACACTTGTAACTCAAATAAATCCCTTATGATAAAATCATAAACCATTTATTTTCTTGTTACAATGATTTTCACTTCATCTTGAAAGTCTTTGAAAAGTTTTTCAAATATTTCATACTTCTTTCTCATTAAGTGAACATTCACTCAAATTTCCGGAGAAAGCATATGAAGTTGAAACCCATCGCTTACGACTACACATAATGGACTACATACATCGATATGTATAAATTCCAATATTTTAGTCGTTCGTTCTTCTTTGGCCTTTGAACGAATTTTTAATTATCCCGAGGAAAGTCTCGCAAGCGTCACTTGATCAAATCAAAGACTCCAAAAATCCATGAATATGGAGATTCTTCATGTTTTCTTTCCAATATAATTTAAACAGTGATGTCACTTTGTAAGTGATCTTTCAATCATTTGTCTTGCGACATTTTAGCATTAGGTTTTATGGATGTGATTTCTTCAACTAGATTTGTAAATCATCCATCTTATATGGAATACGGTAATTATTTGAACAACCTTTGTTCTCATAATACCTGATTCAAATAACAATTATTAAAACAAATCTTGAAGTCAAGCCTTGATGTCAACGAGAAATACAAACAACGGTTTGTTTGTTTTTGATGAACATCATCACATATTCTCTTGCTAGTTACTAAGGCCATTGTGGTTCATGAATTGCATCGTTTCGTATGAAATTTCATACCAACCAATTCGGTATCCAATACCCAAGAACCACATTGTTTAACAAGCAAAGAATACAACCATAACATGTATATCATCCATATACCTAAATTGGATATTTCCAATCTTTTCTTTTCTACCAAATATATTTTATAGATTCTCTTTCAGCATTTCCTTTTTACTTTTTAAAAGAATCTATCAACACCAAAGTGGCGTCATATACATGACACATAGTCCAAAGCGTGTATATTCAAATAATAATACCTTTGTACTTGCACTTTGAAGTAGATCACCATCATCAAAATGATCGGTATTCTTTCAAAATCCATTCTTTAGTAATCTTTTAGTGTAGTAAACACTTTACATACATCTTCTATTCACTCTTATCATGACGACTTTCATGATCAAGCTACTCTAGATTATAAAGGCGAATCGTGAGTATAACATTACTTTCCAAAACCCTTTTGGATGATTAGGATGTCTAGCATCTCCAACCTTCATAAATTCTCATCCAATATGAGAACATATATTATACTCTATCATATTGCAACCAAAACATTATTTCAGATATCGTTATATCTGCCACACATGATGGTTTCTGAAACAATTCTTTCAGCTCCTAGATAAACTTGATATTAAAACAATCAAGAATCGTGGAGGCAAACATGATACTTAAGATACTAACACTGGAATTGTTTCTCTCGATTTAATACCAACTATTAAATTCCACGGAGTAAATAGAGTTTGCTAAAAGTTTGCAATAGGACTTTAAACTTTAGATTGACACTCAACACAATACGATACCAGTTCGTAAAGTATATATCCAGAATTCTATAGTTCTATTATCTCAATTACAACTATGCATAAGGTGGTGAACGAATGCCAATGACTACAACAAATTATGCAAATTCACTTTGATTTAATTTATGATAAATTGAGTTCTACTAATCCAAATTAGAAATGAACTCCCACTCAAAAACGACATCCCTCGTGTCTTTTTGGTGATTACATGAACCAAATCCACTACACCAAGTCCGATCATCACGTGAGTCGGTGTAGCTTCAAAGGCGAGCATCCATATGGTCATCATATCAAAAACATATGACTCATGCTTAACCTTTCGGTCCGTGTTCCGAGGCCATGTCTGTACATGCTAGGCTCGCCAAGTAAGAACCTTAGTATTCGCGTGTGTAACTGTCTTACACCCGAGATATGCTCATGGATTCAAGTACACCCGATCATCACGTGATGTCTTGAAGGACGAAACATTGTCGATGCATACTTAAGGAAGAACACATTCTTATCTTGATATCTAAATGAGGGATCATCTTATTATGCTAATAAAACGCCAAACAAGCAATATAAGATGCAATCAAAACATCACATGTTTATTAGTGAAATGATATGGTTCCCGCATATGATCTCCATCATGTGCACCGTGGTATGATCTCTATCAAACCTTTATGTGTAAGGCCAAGGTCTATGGAACTTACACGCTATGTGTGTTGTAAGAGTATCATCTCATACTTCTATTTACAACATCACCATATTATAACACTAGCCCAGCAACAATCTAAACTAGACGCCTCTAATTTATCCATTGCAAGTTTTACGTGGCTTAGGGATTTCTAAGATAGAACCGTTCTTACCTACGAACATGAACCACAACGAGTATAACCAAATTGTTGACAACTCGTTGCAAATTAGATATTGACTATAGTAGGAGAGACAGACACCCGCTAGCCACTTATGCAAAACTAGTTGCATGTCAAGCGTGGAACAGGTCTCATGTGCGAGGACATGTAAAGTTTGTCCGGGCCGCTTCATCCCACTATGCCACCAATATCCAAAGTACAACTAAGAAGCAATAAAATGATCATCATCGCCCACATACTCATATGTGTACTACCCGTGCAAAGTATCTACGCATAGATCCGGCTCTGATACCACTGAAGGGTTCGCAGCATAGAAAACAAAAAAATTCCTACGATGGGAACAACTATGTACCAAGATCTATCTACTAGATACAAACAACGGGCGGATGTATATCCGTAGAGAACATACCCTTGAAGACCGACAAAGCTTAACGAGTCCAAACTCGTGGTTGATGTAGACGATCTCTTGACGATCTCAAGATCGAGAGGAAGTCCTAGCGCCGCAAAATAGCAGCGCATCCATGCTCGCACACACGTTCGAGGCACCGAGCAACCTCCGCCTCCTCGCTCCAGCGATGCAGCAGAAGCACAACTCTTTCTTGCCGAAAAGCCACCGGGAACATGTATTTCGCTAGTCCGAGACCATGGGGGATACATACTAGAGGGGGAGAGAGATCCTTCACGAGGAGGTGTAAGTGAGAGAGAGGGAGGGGGGTTCCTTTTATAGGGAGAGGGGGCACCCAAGGGGCCATGCGCCCAGCCATGGGGCTGCCCCCTCCCCTCCTTTCATTCATGTGGGTGGACACTCCACTCACATAAAAAGCCTTTCAATTCCCTCCACTCAAAAACCCACTCAAATTCCCATTAAATTTCCACCAAATTTAATGCAAACTCTCATTAAATAAAACTCTTTTATTTTATTCAGAATTTGGTCAATTACTTTAATGACAAGCATTCACAAATAACCCCTTGCTAGTATTTCATTTCACATGCAGAAACACTTTCTGCAATTTCACCTGAAAACCCGTTTCGGTATCTAGTGAAATAAATTCCTGCGCTTGTTCATTCTTTCGGCATGAAACTCTTGCTCCAAATGGATGTCGGTGTCTCTTAAGTGTGTCACCCTACGGTTCGCGAATAATGCGGACATGATCGATTCCCCTCTCAGATCAATAATCAGAAGTGGGATCTGGAGACCCATACTGACTCCCACACATTTAACGATGACTTTCTTGTGATCGTCGGAACCTTTTACGCTAGTATCTTAATCCCTTTGTTTCACGATATATTACATGTCCGAGATTCGATCATCGGTATCTCCATACCTAGTTTGATCTCGTTACTGACATGCACTCTTTTCTCGTTCCCGTGATATAACATTCTAGTGATCAAATCACTTGCTTGCAAGCTAATCAATGTGATATCACCGAGAGGGCCCAGAGTATATCTATCCATCATCGGGATGAACAAATTCCACTCTCGATCCATGGGCCTCAACATAACACTTTATTAGTTCTGAATCCATCTTTATAATCACCCTGTTACGGTGTGTCGTTTGATGTTATCAAGAAACTCTTCCGGTGTTAGTGATTGACATTGTAGGGGTCCCAACCTTAGATAAGATAGAGCCCTCTGTGTTTTACAATGCTAGTCCCTGGATCAATAGCTAGCACCCACAGTTTAGATGTAATATCAAGAAACAAAGGTCATAATATAAATTTATAACCAGGAATAACATAATTTTATTACATCACACATAGCTCATATGGCTATTACATTACATTGGAGCGGAATAACAATAAGCATGGGGTCCTTCATCTTCAAAGTGCCACAGGCAGATGTTGGTTGTAGACTTTGTAATCCTAATCAAACAATCTTCACTAAAATTAATCAAACCTGCAACATTACAAGTTACAGCCACAAGGGTCAATACATTTGAATTGTATTGGCAAGTGATACTATGGTAGTATAATGGAGTCTAATATCTATATGCATTTGACTAAGTGGAGTTGAGGCTTACATTGCTCAAAATATATTTTTCTTATCATTTTGAAAATACTAAGTTTTTGCTTGACAAAATCATTTTTCTCAATCAAAGATTTCAAGATCCTTGTACCAAGCCATCTCTCCATCAATGATTGAAGAATTCAATCAACCCTTGTTCAAACCACAAGATTTTAATTTAGAAATTGGAGTGATGAGATTCTTGATTGCTTCCATGTCTTGATGCTCAAATTGTCCTTTACCAGGGACATGGCTAAGTACTTAGATTTTACACTCTGCAGAGGTGGTGCACTTTACCCACAAGACTTTGTTTCCCAAGACAAGATCTTTCAGAAGCCTTCCCTTAGACCAAAATGGACGCGTTCCAACCTATCAAACACTACCACCCACTGTCCATATGGCTAAGTTCTTGCAACCTATATGATCATGGCAGAGCCCATATTGCCAAGTGGTTGCACTTGAAGCTTCTCAACATTTGACATCTCAAATCCCTTTGTTTCCTGGGTGGCATACCACAAGTGAGATACACAATCCAAGCCTATGGCATTGTGAACCACTCAACCATTCTCCACCAAGCAAGCCCATTCCACCCAGGTGATTCATTAACTTAGTTGTTTTATTAAACAAAACTTAAGTCCTCAGACTTAGAATATTTTTCCATAGTGTGAATATATATTCCACCCATGTTTTCTATTAGCTAGGCTAAGCTTGGTAGTAGTAGGAATCTTAACTTAGGAAAATCCTACTAAGGGTTCATCTACTAGGTTTTCCTATAGCAAGATCTATACTTAGCAAAATCCATGCAAGTTTTACTTAGCAAAAAAATCACTAATGCATAGTGAAAGTAATAGGATAGAAAGTATGAAGCATCACTTGCCTTTTTGGTAGGGAATGGTGGTTCACTCCTTGATCTTTCTAGTCTCACACTTCACTACAAATCAATCAAGCAAACACAAATTCAATTCACATTCCAAACCAAAGTCAAACAAACAATTCTTCACACACACAAAGTAATGGAATCTAAGTCATGCATGGGAGCATGCACAAGATAGTTTTATTTTGCAAAGAGTCTCCATGGGGTTTCTAAACTTTGTAATATCCAAATTGGTCATTTACCAAAGTGGCAAAGTCATTAGCAAGAAGGTTTTGTCCAAAAACTATTTTTAATTCCATTCATCATTTCATGTGGTGAAAAATGTTTTTATTAAGGCAAAACTCTTAAGTTGTTCACCAAATGAGTTGCTATTGCAAAGTTTGGTGTTTTTGGGTCAGTAAGTTTGGTCCAAACTATTTCCTTAAAGTTTTCTTTCCATAAACACTTTCATAATAAAAACTATTCTTTTTATTTGGCTAGAAAATGACTAAGTCAAGTAATCTAACCTAAATCTTACAAAAATCATTTCTAACACCAAGGGTTGGTCCCTAGGGTCAGTAAGGTCACAACAATCCATTTTGCAAAGGTTTTATTCCAAAAATCATTTTTAAACAATTTTTATACTCTAAACAAGCATACAAAAGTTTCTGCAAATTCAAACAAGATAACAGATACTATTTTCGAAACTAAGGCCAGGGTTGGTTAGGGTTTGTCTTGCTGATTCCAACGACATCAAATTTGTAAAATTTGGACGTGTGGATCCAAAGATATAAGGGTTTGAAGTTTGCAAAAGTTTCTGTTTTTCAAATCTGTTTTTAAACCAAATAGGTGACACGCGGCGCTGTTTCATTGGTCGATACCGGTTCGGCCGGATCGGCTCTGTGGAACGTTAGATCTAAAGTGGATCGTGCGGCATAGGTTCATCCTTACCCCTTCGGTTAGTCACTCTATCCAAGCCGGTGGATCTGCATCCTACGGTTCCTATCGCTTGGCCAAAATGCAGCGGCGCTGGCGGCGGCGTCTGGTGGCGGAGCGGTCGGTCGTCGACGTTGCCGGTGCTACTGGAGTTGAGGGAGAAAGGGGAGATGCTCACCGGGCTCAGGGGGTCACGGCGATGCTCGAGGAGGTGTTGGTCGGACGAGGGGCGCTCGGGGGCAGCTGCGATTGCTCGCCGGAGTAGAGGACGGCGTCGGGCGCGTCAGGTGGTCGTCGTGGACGGCGCTATGGATCACCTCAAAGCGAAATGACGACGCGGTTAGATGCGCAGGAACAAGACATAGTCGTGTGCGTGAACTAGAAGGCGCGGGGTGGTCAGATACTATCTGTGGGCTTCGCCGGAGATGAAGCAGACGGTGGCGACGGTGGTCGTTGTCGAAGGCGAGGTTACAGGGTACCCGCGGTCGAGTTTGATGCACTAGCAGATGCGCCTGAGAGTGGGGAAGCTGTGAGCTTGGTCGGGGAGGAGAGGGGCGGTGAGAGGCTGCCGGAATTGCTGAGAATGGTCGTCGGAGACAGAGACAGTCGAGGAGAGATTGTGGCGGCCTGGAGGCGTGCTCGGGGGAGGGAACAGAGGGGAAAGGAGGAGGGAGCGTGGGCGATTAAGACAGTGTGCTCGCGGCGAGATATTAATGCTGCAATAAGGAGTAATCAATCGAAGAATCAATGGCAGCAACGGTGGCGAAGGGAGGAAGAACGGGTCGTGGGAGTGGGGAAGGAGAACAGTGGAGTGGGGCCGTTGCGTCAGTGGGAAAAGAATCGAGGGGAGGTCCACCAGTCATTGGTTCTGTGGGTAAGAAAATTGGTGCCAAACGTTTTCTTCGGGGAAAGAAGCTGGGCTGTTGCTGGGCCTATTGGGCTGCCTGGGTTGGGTCTGTCCTTTTCCATATTTTTTTCTGCCTGTTTGTTTTATTCTTTTCTCTTTCTAATTTCTGATTTGATATTCAAACAAATGATTCAATCAACAATGCAAACCATTCAAACAATTCAAACTTGTAATGAGTTTTTGGTTCTGTTTAGTAGCATAAACCAACTTCCAAAATAAAATAATATTTTAAATCTTTTTAGGTTCCATTTATTAATTAAATAAAATGGACCATGGTTTATTAATAAAATTAGGGTTTGGTTTATTTAATAAAATCTCCATTTTAAATCCAAATATTTTCAAAACCAAATCAGTAGGTTTTATTTGGAAATAAGGAATACTTGGAAGCTTGTTTAAAACAAAATAACATTTTATTTTAGAGTCCATTATTAATTAAATAAAATAGACTTTCATTATTAAATCAACTAGGGTTTGTTTTATTGAGAATATTTATTTTAAAATCTAAAATAAAGCCAAAACATTTTAGTAGATTTTATTTGTGAATTTCAAATAATTGGGAAAACTTATTTTAAATAATTTAATAAGTTTTGATGTTTCAATTTAAATTGGTAAAACCTTTTATTAAATAAAGTTGGATATTAAATCCTTATTAATTTATTTTAAATAAACCTTTGCTAAATTTATTTAGAATGAAATGTTTTAATTCCAAAACTTGGCCAAGTTTTAATTTGGCTTTACAAAATAATCTTTATTTATAAATCCATCTTTTCTTTTGAATACCAAATCTCTATTAAGAGATCCAAAATAGTATTTTTAAATATTTTTATTTTCCTTTAATAAAAGTTTATATTTTTAAATCCCTTTAGGATTTTATTTAATTCAAATGGGTTTGAAGTACCACTTAAATTCAAAAAGTTTCTTCTGGCCTGAAAATCAAACAAAGTTTTATTTTATTCATTTATTTTCACATTACAAGATTTGGAAAATCTTGGGATGTGACAGGCTACCACCCTTAAAATAAATCTCGTCCCGAGATTTGGGGAGGCTAGGGTTACAAGCAAGTTCAAAACAACTAGGGTACTACCACCCTTAAAATTTCAAACAAAAACTACACATTGTCCTTCTTGGGATCCTGGGGAATCTTCTCTGGGCAAACATCTGCATAGTGTCCTTTGTTTTCACACTTGAAACATGTGACAAGGCTGAGGTCTTTTATAAGTTGGTTTATCATGGGCTTCCTCTTTCCTGGACAGAAGTTTACATACTGGCCTAGTTCCTTGCATTTGAAACACATCACTTGGCTGATATCTTTCTTTTCCTTGGGTATCATTA
Source organism: Avena sativa (assembly GCA_916181665.1). Lineage (NCBI taxonomy): Eukaryota > Viridiplantae > Streptophyta > Magnoliopsida > Poales > Poaceae > Avena > Avena sativa. The sequence continues at coordinate 173,721,888 of OV702284.1, read as the reverse complement.
CATCTTGTTTGTTTCTTTGGTTCTTCTTCTTTTCTGGGCATTCACTGGCATAGTGTCCCTTCTCTTTGCATTTGAAACATTGCACTTGTGTAATATCCTTCTTGCTAGTGTTGGGGAATTTCTTCTTCTTCTTGGGTCTCTCCAAAGCTAGGAGTTCTTCTAGTTCATGTTCTTCATAGGTGGGAGATCTTTCTCTCTTCTTGGGGTATTGATTCTCATGCTCCTTGGATGCATGATCCTTGTCTCTAAAAATATTGCTAGCTTGGGTTCCTTCTAGAATAGCATCTTTGTCATCCTTGTTGTCATTAGCTCTTTGGGAAAAGTTTTCTCTCATGTTGATCATTTGAGTAACTAATCCTTGCAACAATTGGGATTGAAGTTTCAAAATCCTTTGTATGGCTGGGTCTAGTCCATTGTTGTTGGCTAATAGCTGAGTTGTCTCTTGGCTCAACTGGTTTTGGGTTACTATAAGTTCTCTCATGTTGTCCTCTTGGTTGTGGTTGTCATCAACCTTGATGTTGGAGTTTCTTGGAGTAGTCATCTGTTTGGGTTGAATGAGGATTAGAATAGGCAAGATATTTCTGAGGAAATATTTCTAATCACACACATCACAATTCACACAAGCAATGTACATGCAATCACAAACCAAACATTTCACTCAAACAAGGTTCAAGCACATACTTAGGCAACAAAATATTTTTGTTACACCACATAAGTTGGTGTGTTAGACTTAACTATAATATGGTGGTCCATCTATATGGTTCACTTGTGATCTTTCCATCCTTCATGATTCTTCTTGTATGGGATCATGGTTTCTTTGAGAAAAGCTCTTGGTCACAATACTTCAAGGTTGTTGATGGCTTCTTCTTATTTTGCATTCCCTCAGTCTCTAAATCTTAAGCAAGATTTCCTTGTTTCACTTGTAGTCCTTGGTGATATCCATATTGGAAGTCCTTGGTGAATATGCTGAAGATGTTGAAGTCATTAGAGTTGAAGAAGTTGAAGTCATTAGAGTTGAAGATGTTGAAGTATTCCTTTGCACATGGTGTAGTCTTTGGCCATGGGTAGGTTTTTCCATCAAGTTGAAATAGAAGAGAAGTAGAGTTGAAACCAAAATGGTTGAGGAAAGAGTTTACAAGATTGTTTTGTAAATAAGTTTTTGGAACAAATACAACTCCTATTTTTCTAAGGGTTTTTGTCCAATCCTAGGGTTTACAAATCCTACAGGCAACACAATGCTCTGATACCATCTGTAGGGGTCCCAACCTTAGATAAGATAGAGCCCTCTGTGTTTTACAATGCTAGTCCCTGGATCAATAGCTAGCACCCACAGTTTAGATGTAATATCAAGAAACAAAGGTCATAATATAAATTTATAACCAGGAATAACATAATTTTATTACATCACACATAGCTCATATGGCTATTACATTACATTGCAGCGGAATAACAATAAGCATGGGGTCCTTCATCTTTAAAGTGCCACAGGCAGATGTTGGTTGTAGACTTTGTAATCCTAATCAAACAATCTTCACTAAAATCAATCAAACCTGCAACATTACAAGTTACAGCCACAAGGGTCAATACATTTGAATTGTATTGGCAAGTGATACTATGGTAGTATAATGGAGTCTAATATCTATATGCATTTGGCTAAGTGGAGTTGAGGCTTGCATTGCTCAAAATATATTTTTCTTATCATTTTGAAAATACTAAGTTTTTGCTTGACAAAATCATTTTTCTCAATCAAAGATTTCAAGATCCTTGTACCAAGCCATCTCTCCATCAATGATTGAAGAATTCAATCAACCCTTGTTCAAACCACAAGATTTTAATTTAGAAATTGGAGTGATGAGATTCTTGATTGCTTCCATGTCTTGATGCTCAAATTGTCCTTTACCAGGGACATGGCTAAGTACTTAGATTTTACACTCTGCAGAGGTGGTGCACTTTACCCACAAGACTTGGTTTCCCAAGACAAGATCTTTCAGAAGCCTTCCCTTAGACCAAAATGGACGCGCTCCAACCTATCAAACACTACCACCCACTGTCCATATGGCTAAGTTCTTGCAACCTATATGATCATGGCAGAGCCCATATTGCCAAGTGGTTGCACTTGAAGCTTCTCAACATTTGACATCTCAAATCCCTTTGTTTCCTGGGTGGCATACCACAAGTGAGATACACAATCCAAGCCTATGGCATTGTGAACCACTCAACCATTCTCCACCAAGCAAGCCCATTCCACCCAGGTGATTCATTAACTTAGTTGTTTTATTAAACAAAACTTAAGTCCTCAGACTTAGAATATTTTTCCATAGTGTGAATATATATTCCACCCATGTTTTCTATTAGCTAGGCTAAGCTTGGTAGTAGTAGGAATCTTAACTTAGGAAAATCCTACTAAGGATTCATCTACTAGGTTTTCCTATAGCAAGATCTATACTTAGCAAAATCCATGCAAGTTTTACTTAGCAAAAAAATCACTAATGCATAGTGAAAGTAATAGGATAGAAAGTATGAAGCATCACTTGCCTTTTTGGTAGGGAATGGTGGTTCACTCCTTGATCTTTCTAGTCTCACACTTCACTACAAATCAATCAAGCAAACACAAATTCAATTCACATTCCAAACCAAAGTCAAACAAACAATTCTTCACACACACAAAGTAATGGAATCTAAGTCATGCATGGGAGCATGCACAAGATAGTTTTATTTTGCAAAGAGTCTCCATGGGGTTTCTAAACTTTGTAATATCCAAATTGGTCATTTACCAAAGTGGCAAAGTCATTAGCAAGAAGGTTTTGTCCAAAAACTATTTTTAATTCCATTCATCATTTCATGTGGTGAAAAATGTTTTTATTAAGGCAAAACTCTTAAGTTGTTCACCAAATGAGTTGCTATTGCAAAGTTTGGTGTTTTTGGGTCAGTAAGCTTGGTCCAAACTATTTCCTTAAAGTTTTCTTTCCATAAACATTTTCATAATAAAAACTATTCTTTTTATTTGGCTAGAAAATGACTAAGTCAAGTAATCTAACCTAAATCTTACAAAAATCATTTCTAACACCAAGGGTTGGTTCCTAGGGTCAGTAAGGTCACAACAATCCATTTTGCAAAGGTTTTATTCCAAAAATCATTTTTAAACAATTTTTATACTCTAAACAAGCATACAAAAGTTTCTGCAAATTCAAACAAGATAACAGATACTATTTTCGAAACTAAGGCCAGGGTTGGTTAGGGTTTGTCTTGCTGATTCCAACGACATCAAATTTGTAAAATTTGGACGTGTGGATCCAAAGATATAAGGGTTTGAAGTTTGCAAAAGTTTCTGTTTTTCAAATCTGTTTTTAAACCAAATAGGTGACACGCGGCGCTGTTTCATTGGTCGATACCGGTTCGGCCGGATCGGCTCTGTGGAACGTTAGATCTAAAGTGGATCGTGCGGCACAGGTTCATCCTTACCCCTTCGGTTAGTCACTCTATCCAAGCCGGTGGATCTGCATCCTACGGTTCCTATCGCTTGGCCAAAAAGCAGCGGCGCTGGCGGCGGCGTCTGGTGGCGGAGCGGTCGGTCGTCGACGTTGCCGGTGCTACTGGAGTTGAGGGAGAAAGGGGAGATGCTCACCGGGCTCAGGGGGTCACGGCGATGCTCGAGGAGGTGTTGGTCGGACGAGGGGCGCTCGGGGGCAGCTGCGATTGCTCGCCGGAGTAGAGGACGGCGTCGGGCGCGTCAGGTGGTCGTCGTGGACGGCGCTGTGGATCACCTCAAAGCGAAATGACAACGCGGTTAGATGCGCAGGAACAAGACAGAGTCGTGTGCGTGAACTAGAAGGCGCGGGGTGGTCAGATACTATCTGTGGGCTTCGCCGGAGATGAAGCAGACGGTGGCGACGGTGGTCGTTGTCGAAGGCGAGGTTACAGGGTACCCGCGGTCGAGTTTGATGCACTAGCAGATGCGCCTGAGAGTGGGGAAGCTGTGAGCTTGGTCAGGGAGGAGAGGGGCGGTGAGAGGCTGCCGGAATTGCTGAGAATGGTCGCCGGAGACAGAGACAGTCGAGGAGAGATTGTGGCGGCCTGGAGGCGTGCTCGGGGGAGGGAACAGAGGGGAAAGGAGGAGGGAGCGTGGGCGATTAAGACAGTGTGCTCGCGGCGAGAGATTAATGCTGCAATAAGGAGTAATCAATCAAAGAATCAATGGCAGCAACGGTGGCGAAGGGAGGAAGAACGGGTCGTGGGAGTGGGGAAGGAGAACAGTGGAGTGGGGCCGTTGCGTCAGTGGGAAAAGAATCGAGGGGAGGTCCACCAGTCATTGGTTCTGTGGGTAAGAAAATTGGTGCCAAACGTTTTCTTCGGGGAAAGAAGCTGGGCTGTTGCTGGGCCTATTGGGCTGCCTGGGTTGGGTCTGTCCTTTTCCATATTTTTTTTCTGCCTATTTGTTTTATTCTTTTCTCTTTCTAATTTCTGATTTGATATTCAAACAAATGATTCAATCAACAATGCAAACCATTCAAACAATTCAAACTTGTAATGAGTTTTTGGTTCTGTTTAGTAGCATAAACCAACTTCCAAAATAAAATAATATTTTAAATCTTTTTAGGTTCCATTTATTAATTAAATAAAATGGACCATGGTTTATTAATAAAATTAGGGTTTGGTTTATTTAATAAAATCTCCATTTTAAATCCAAATATTTTCAAAACCAAATCAGTAGGTTTTATTTGGAAATAAGGAATACTTGGAAGCTTGTTTAAAACAAGATAACATTTTATTTTAGAGTCCATTATTAATTAAATAAAATAGACTTTCATTATTAAATCAACTAGGGTTTGTTTTATTGAGAATATTTATTTTAAAATCTAAAATAAAGCCAAAACATTTTAGTAGATTTTATTTGTGAATTTCAAATAATTGGGAAAACTTATTTTAAATAATTTAATAAGTTTTGATGTTTCAATTTAAATTGGTAAAACCTTTTATTAAATAAAGTTGGATATTAAATCCTTATTAATTTATTTTAAATAAACCTTTGCTAAATTTATTTAGAATGAAATGTTTTAATTCCAAAACTTGGCCAAGTTTTAATTTGGCTTTACAAAATAATCTTTATTTATAAATCCATCTTTTCTTTTGAATACCAAATCTCTATTAAGAGATCCAAAATAGTATTTTTAAATATTTTTATTTTCCTTTAATAAAAGTTTATATTTTTAAATCCCTTTAGGATTTTATTTAATTCAAATGGGTTTGAAGTACCACTTAAATTCAAAAAGTTTCTTCTGGCCTGAAAATCAAACAAAGTTTTATTTTATTCATTTATTTTCACATTACAAGATTTGGAAAATCTTGGGATGTGACAGGCTACCACCCTTAAAATAAATCTCGTCCCGAGATTTGGGGAGGCTAGGGTTACAAGCAAGTTCAAAACAACTAGGGTACTACCACCCTTAAAATTTCAAACAAAAACTACACATTGTCCTTCTTGGGATCCTGGGGAATCTTCTCTGGGCAAACATCTGCATAGTGTCCTTTGTTTTCACACTTGAAACATGTGACAAGGCTGAGGTCTTTTATAAGTTGGTTTATCATGGGCTTCCTCTTTCCTGGACAGAAGTTTACATAGTGGCCTAGTTCCTTGCATTTGAAACACATCACTTGGCTGATATCTTTCTTTTCCTTGGGTATCATTACATCTTGTTTGTTTCTTTGGTTCTTCTTCTTTTCTGGGCATTCACTGGCATAGTGTCCCTTCTCTTTGCATTTGAAACATTGCACTTGTGTAATATCCTTCTTGCTAGTGTTGGGGAATTTCTTCTTCTTCTTGGGTCTCTCCAAAGCTAGGAGTTCTTCTAGTTCATGTTCTTCATAGGTGGGAGATCTTTCTCTCTTCTTGGGGTATTGATTCTCATGCTCCTTGGATGCATGATCCTTGTCTCTAAAAATATTGCTAGCTTGGGTTCCTTCTAGAATAGCATCTTTGTCATCCTTGTTGTCATTAGCTCTTTGGGAAAAGTTTTCTCTCATGTTGATCATTTGAGTAACTAATCCTTGCAACAATTGGGATTGAAGTTTCAAAATCCTTTGTATGGCTGGGTCTAGTCCATTGTTGTTGGCTAATAGCTGAGTTGTCTCTTGGCTCAACTGGTTTTGGGTTACTATAAGTTCTCTCATGTTGTCCTCTTGGTTGTGGTTGTCATCAACCTTGATGTTGGAGTTTCTTGGAGTAGTCATCTGTTTGGGTTGAATGAGGATTAGAATAGGCAAGATATTTCTGAGGAAATATTTCTAATCACACACATCACAATTCACACAAGCAATGTACATGCAATCACAAACCAAACATTTCACTCAAACAAGGTTCAAGCACATACTTAGGCAACAAAATATTTTTGTTACACCACATAAGTTGGTGTGTTAGACTTAACTATAATATGGTGGTCCATCTATATGGTTCACTTGTGATCTTTCCATCCTTCATGATTCTTCTTGTATGGGATCATGGTTTCTTTGAGAAAAGCTCTTGGTCACAATACTTCAAGGTTGTTGATGGCTTCTTCTTATTTTGCATTCCCTTAGTCTCTAAATCTTAAGCAAGATTTCCTTGTTTCACTTGTAGTCCTTGGTGATATCCATATTGGAAGTCCTTGGTGAATATGCTGAAGATGTTGAAGTCATTAGAGTTGAAGAAGTTGAAGTCATTAGAGTTGAAGATGTTGAAGTATTCCTTTCCACATGGTGTAGTCTTTGGCCATGGGTAGGTTTTTCCATCAAGTTGAAATAGAAGAGAAGTAGAGTTGCAACCAAAATGGTTGAGGAAAGAGTTTACAAGATTGTTTTGTAAATAAGTTTTTGGAACAAATACAACTCCTATTTTTCTAAGGGTTTTTGTCCAATCCTAGGGTTTACAAATCCTACAGGCAACACAATGCTCTGATACCATCTGTAGGGGTCCCAACCTTAGATAAGATAGAGCCCTCTGTGTTTTACAATGCTAGTCCCTGGATCAATAGCTAGCACCCACAGTTTAGATGTAATATCAAGAAACAAAGGTCATAATATAAATTTATAACCAGGAATAACATAATTTTATTACATCACACATAGCTCATATGGCTATTACATTACATTGCAGCGGAATAACAATAAGCATGGGGTCCTTCATCTTCAAAGTGCCACAGGCAGATGTTGGTTGTAGACTTTGTAATCCTAATCAAACAATCTTCACTAAAATCAATCAAACCTACAACATTACAAGTTACAGCCACAAGGTTCAATACATTTGAATTGTATTGGCAAGTGATACTATGGTAGTATAATGGAGTCTAATATCTATATGCATTTGGCTAAGTGGAGTTGAGGCTTGCATTGCTCAAAATATATTTTTCTTATCATTTTGAAAATACTAAGTTTTTGCTTGACAAAATAATTTTTCTCAATCAAAGATTTCAAGATCCTTGTAACAAGCCATCTCTCCATCAATGATTGAAGAATTCAATCAACCCTTGTTCAAACCACAAGATTTTAATTTAGAAATTGGAGTGATGAGATTCTTGATTGCTTCCATGTCTTGATGCTCAAATTGTCCTTTACCAGGGACATGGCTAAGTACTTAGATTTTACACTCTGCAGAGGTGGTGCACTTTACCCACAAGACTTGGTTTCCCAAGACAAGATCTTTCAGAAGCCTTCCCTTAGACCAAAATGGACGCGTTCCAACCTATCAAACACTACCACCCACTGTCCATATGGCTAAGTTCTTGCAACCTATATGATCATGGCAGAGCCCATATTGCCAAGTGGTTGCACTTGAAGCTTCTCAACATTTGACATCTCAAATCCCTTTGTTTCCTGGGTGGCATACCACAAGTGAGATACACAATCCAAGCCTATGGCATTGTGAACCACTCAACCATTCTCCACCAAGCAAGCCCATTCCACCCAGGTGATTCATTAACTTAGTTGTTTTATTAAACAAAACTTAAGTCCTCAGACTTAGAATATTTTTCCATAGTGTGAATATATATTCCACCCATGTTTTCTATTAGCTAGGCTAAGCTTGGTAGTAGTAGGAATCTTAACTTAGGAAAATCCTACTAAGGATTCATCTACTAGGTTTTCCTATAGCAAGATCTATACTTAGCAAAATCCATGCAAGTTTTACTTAGCAAAAAAATCACTAATGCATAGTGAAAGTAATAGGATAGAAAGTATGAAGCATCACTTGCCTTTTTGGTAGGGAATGGTGGTTCACTCCTTGATCTTTCTAGTCTCACACTTCACTACAAATCAATCAAGCAAACACAAATTCAATTCACATTCCAAACCAAAGTCAAACAAACAATTCTTCACACACACAAAGTAATGGAATCTAAGTCATGCATGGGAGCATGCACAAGATAGTTTTATTTTGCAAAGAGTATCCATGGGGTTTCTAAACTTTGTAATATCCAAATTGGTCATTTACCAAAGTGGCAAAGTCATTAGCAAGAAGGTTTTGTCCAAAAACTATTTTTAATTCCATTCATCATTTCATGTGGTGAAAAATGTTTTTATTAAGGCAAAACTCTTAAGTTGTTCACCAAATGAGTTGCTATTGCAAAGTTTGGTGTTTTTGGGTCAGTAAGCTTGGTCCAAACTATTTCCTTAAAGTTTTCTTTCCATAAACATTTTCATAATAAAAACTATTCTTTTTATTTGGCTAGAAAATGACTAAGTCAAGTAATCTAACCTAAATCTTACAAAAATCATTTCTAACACCAAGGGTTGGTTCCTAGGGTCAGTAAGGTCACAACAATCCATTTTGCAAAGGTTTTATTCCAAAAATCATTTTTAAACAATTTTTATACTCTAAACAAGCATACAAAAGTTTCTGCAAATTCAAACAAGATAACAGATACTATTTTCGAAACTAAGGCCAGGGTTGGTTAGGGTTTGTCTTGCTGATTCCAACGACATCAAATTTGTAAAATTTGGACGTGTGGATCCAAAGATATAAGGGTTTGAAGTTTGCAAAAGTTTCTGTTTTTCAAATCTGTTTTTAAACCAAATAGGTGACACGCGGCGCTGTTTCATTGGTCGATACCGGTTCGGCCGGATCGGCTCTGTGGAACGTTAGATCTAAAGTGGATCGTGCGGCACAGGTTCATCCTTACCCCTTCGGTTAGTCACTCTATCCAAGCCGGTGGATCTGCATCCTACGGTTCCTATCGCTTGGCCAAAAAGCAGCGGCGCTGGCGGCGGCGTCTGGTGGCGGAGCGGTCGGTCGTCGACGTTGCCGGTGCTACTGGAGTTGAGGGAGAAAGGGGAGATGCTCACCGGGCTCAGGGGGTCACGGCGATGCTCGAGGAGGTGTTGGTCAGACGAGGGGCGCTCGGGGGCAGCTGCGATTGCTCGCCGGAGTAGAGGACGGCGTCGGGCGCGTCAGGTGGTCGTCGTGGACGGCGCTGTGGATCACCTCAAAGCGAAATGACAACGCGGTTAGATGCGCAGGAACAAGACAGAGTCGTGTGCGTGAACTACAAGGCGCGGGGTGGTCAGATACTATCTGTGGGCTTCGCCGGAGATGAAGCAGACGGTGGCGACGGTGGTCGTTGTCGAAGACGAGGTTACAGGGTACCCGCGGTCGAGTTTGATGCACTAGCAGATGCGCCTGAGAGTGGGGAAGCTGTGAGCTTGGTCGGGGAGGAGAGGGGCGGTGAGAGGCTGCCGGAATTGCTGAGAATGGTCGCCGGAGACAGAGACAGTCGAGGAGAGATTGTGGCAGCCTGGAGGCGTGCTCGGGGGAGGGAACAGAGGGGAAAGGAGGAGGGAGCGTGGGCGATTAAGACAGTGTGCTCGCGGCGAGAGATTAATGCTGCAATAAGGAGTAATCAATCGAAGAATCAATGGCAGCAACGGTGGCGAAGGGAGGAAGAACGGGTCGTGGGAGTGGGGAAGGAGAACAGTGGAGTGGGGCCGTTGCGTCAGTGGGAAAAGAATCGAGGGGAGGTCCACCAGTCATTGGTTCTGTGGGTAAGAAAATTGGTGCCAAACGTTTTCTTCGGGGAAAGAAGCTGGGCTGTTGCTGGGCCTATTGGGCTGCCTGGGTTGGGCCTGTCCTTTTCCATATTTTTTTTCTGCCTGTTTGTTTTATTCTTTTCTCTTTCTAATTTCTGATTTGATATTCAAACAAATGATTCAATAAACAATGCAAACCATTCAAACAATTCAAACTTGTAATGAGTTTTTGGTTCTGTTTAGTAGCATAAACCAACTTCCAAAATAAAATAATATTTTAAATCTTTTTAGGTTCCATTTATTAATTAAATAAAATGGACCATGGTTTATTAATAAAATTAGGGTTTGGTTTATTTAATAAAATCTCCATTTTAAATCCAAATATTTTCAAAACCAAATCAGTAGGTTTTATTTGGAAATAAGGAATACTTGGAAGCTTGTTTAAAACAAAATAACATTTTATTTTAGAGTCCATTATTAATTAAATAAAATAGACTTTCATTATTAAATCAACTAGGGTTTGTTTTATTGAGAATATTTATTTTAAAATCTAAAATAAAGCCAAAACATTTTAGTAGATTTTATTTGTGAATTTCAAATAATTGGGAAAACTTATTTTAAATAATTTAATAAGTTTTGATGTTTCAATTTAAATTGGTAAAACCTTTTATTAAATAAAGTTGGATATTAAATCCTTATTAATTTATTTTAAATAAACCTTTGCTAAATTTATTTAGAATGAAATGTTTTAATTCCAAAACTTGGCCAAGTTTTAATTTGGCTTTACAAAATAATCTTTATTTATAAATCCATCTTTTCTTTTGAATACCAAATCTCTATTAAGAGATCCAAAATAGTATTTTTAAATATTTTTATTTTCCTTTAATAAAAGTTTATATTTTTAAATCCCTTTAGGATTTTATTTAATTCAAATGGGTTTGAAGTACCACTTAAATTCAAAAAGTTTCTTCTGGCCTGAAAATCAAACAAAGTTTTATTTTATTCATTTATTTTCACATTACAAGATTTGGAAAATCTTGGGATGTGACAGACATGATCTCATGGTCTAAGGATTAGGATCACTTCGTAAGTTGTTATAGCAATATAAACTCAATGACTTTGATCGTAATGCTATACTTCGGATGAATGTTCATCACACCATTACACTAATGTTGTGACCTCGTTATTAACAACATCCAATGTCCACGATCAGGAAACCTTGATCATCTTATTAATCAACGAGCTAGTTTATGAGAGAGGCATAACTAGGAACTTCCTTTTTGTTTATTAAACACACATGTATTAACGTCTCCGTATTAATACAATTATAGCATGTAAAATAAACATTTATCATAAATAAGGAATACGATAATAACCACTTTATTACTGCCTCTCAGGCATATTCCCTTCAACTGCTACTACTGCTGAATCTGAAACTGCTTTTGATGCTCATGATGTTACTCATACTGTGCTTGATGCGAGTGGTTCATTAGGTCCTTTCCTAGATGCTACTATGGATAGTCTAGGAAACACTTAAACTCCTAGTGAAGACACTGTTACACCTGTTATCTCACCTGAGTCTAGAGAGAGTTATGATATTAATGATGGTTACATTGAGTTCACTGATGAATTTGTTGAAGAGTGTCAAAACACAAATGGTACTAGTGCTATTAAGAGTCTCCTTGCTAGGCATACCATTATGCCTAAACTATCCTCTGATCCTAAGTTTGCCACCTCTCCCATAGATATCAAAGATAAATATTATGATTTCTCTCTTTATTTATCCTATTTAGACATTGTTGAGAAAGAACCTTTTTGTGGGACTGAAAATGAGAGTGATGTGGCTCACATGAATGAGCTTTCTACTATGAGTGCTTTATTCTCTGATGATTTAAGATGCGCAAGTACTTTGTTGCTAAGATCTTCCCTTTTTCACTAAAAGGAGAAGCTAGGGCTTGGTTTAATAGATTACTTCCTAGTTCCATTGATAGCCCTAATTGCTTGATTGCTTCTTTCTTCCAGAAATATTTTCCTCCTAGTGCTAGACATGCTGCTTTGCAGAGACTTTTTGATTTTAAACAGGGAGAAGAAGAGAAATTGCCTGAGTCATGGACAAGGTTTTGTGCCTTGATTCATGCACATCCTGGATGTCCATTACCTAAAAATGAGCTTCTTGGTATTTATTATAATGGACTAACTGATGATTCTAGGACCTACCTAGATAGCTTTGCTGATTGTGTTTTCAGGAAAAGAACTCCTACAGATGCTGATGAATTAATGGCTAAGATAAGCAAGAATTATGATGATTGCACTTCAACGGAGCTAAATACACCTGAGCCTATTACTCCTGAACCAGTTGTGCATGAACCAGTTCCAACACCAACACCAAAGACGAGGGGAGTTATTACATTAAATGATGAAGTGATGAAAGAATCCAAGAAATGTCTAAAGGAGAAAGGTATTAGATCTGAAGATGTGAAGAATCTACCTCCCATAGAAGAGTTATGTAAGCCAATTCCCCACTCATCTACTATTGAGGTACACTCTCTCCAACACTTTGATGAAGGTGATATTCCTTATGGTAAGCCTCCTGATCAATGTTTAGAGGAACTTGACATTTTTATTGTTAAACAAGGTAATTTTAATAAACAAGTTCAGAATCATTTATTGGAAAACTCTAGAGCTATTAAAGACTTGAAAGATATTGTGGAAAGAACTTCTATTGATATTAAAAGGCTTTGTAAACACTTTCAAATGGTTCAAACCCAACTTGATCAACTTGCTAAGGTAAAAAAGGATATGCTAGTTAATGCCTCAGGAGATAAACATGCTTATGGAATTAGAACTAGTAGTGGTATAGCTACTCAAGATCCTTTATATCCGGAAGGATACCCCAAAAGAGTTGATCAGGATTCTCAACAAGGTGAGAGTAGTGGTAGTCCTCGTAAGAGAAAGAAAAGAAACATAAAATAGTTGAGGAACCACTTGAACCTGCTGTAGATCCTAATAGTATATCTATCTCTGATGCTGAAACTGAGAGTGGTAATGATAAAAATGATGCTCCTAATAAGGAGGAAGTTCAGGAAGAACCTAAGAAGCACACCAAGAACAGTAGGTACACTAAGGAAGATTTTATTGCTAAAAAACATGGTAGTGAGAGAGAACCTTGGTGTATAAACCTATGCCTTTTGCAGGTAAGAATCACAAGTCAAAGGAGGAAGAACATTACAACCAGTTTTGTGAGTGGATGAAACCTATATTTTTGCAAATTCCTTTGACTGATGCTATTAAGTTGCCTCCTTATTCAAAGTATATGAAGGATATTGTCTCTAATAAAAGGAAGATTCCTAATGAGAAGATTTCTACTTTGCTTGCTAATTATTCCTTCAATGGAAAGGTTCCAAAGAAATTTGGTGATCCAGGTATACCAACTATTCCTTGCTCTATTAAGAATAATTATTTTAGAACTGCTTTATGTGATTTGGGAGCTGGAGTTAGTGTTATGGTTTTTCTCTCTTCAAGAGACTCCAGCTAGAAAAGTTGATACCAACTGATATATCTTTGCAAATGGCTGATAAGTCAACTACTATTCCTGTTGGTATATGTGAGGATGTTCATGTTCAAGTGGCTCGTAATTTCTTGGTTTTAACTGATTTTGTTGTGCTTGAAATGCCTAAAGATGATAATATGTCTATTATTCTTAGGAGACCCTTTCTTAATATTGCAGGTGCTGTTATTAATTGCAATCAAGAAAAAGTAACATTCAATATTAATGACAAAGAGCATACTGTCTTTTTCCCCAAGAAGGTTGTTAAGAGATATTGCCTAAATTCCATTGAAAATATTGAGAGAATCAAGGTTGGAGAAATATATTGTCCCATTCCACAAGAAAATTTTGAAACTATTATGATTGGGACCATTGCTATCAAGTTCGAGGTAACATAATCACCTTGTGAAATACAAAGTTTTGTTTCATATAAGATTATTTTTGGTAACAAGACTTGATCAACCTTGTTAACAAAAGGATTTTAATGAACAAAATGATATTTTCACTATGGTTATACTTGCTTCCTTTTACTTTTCTCCTTCCCAGTCTTTGCCCTTGCTCTTGTTAGCTAGTTGTTTGCTTGTTAGAGTGTATTAGAATTTCTGTATTTTGGTTTTTGTTTGCTTTTGCTTCTTCTGAAAAAGTCTGTTTCTGTGAGAAAATCAATTTTCATACCCTGAAATTTGGCCAAAAATAAAGTTTCTCGAAAAATTCCAGAAAATTCAAAATAATGTTTTCCTCGAAAAAAGGGGTAGAGGGACACCTGGAGTGACCCAGGGGGGCACCCCAGGCACCCACACCCCAGGTAGGCATGGCCTGCCTATGTGTGGAGCCTAGGGGGGTGTGGCCTACCTGGACCCCTCCAAGGTGCCCCCTCACAGTCATCTTCTTTATCTCTCCCGAAAAATACCGGAAAACTTGCTCAAGCTCGAGTTCTTGCTGTTCTTGCTCGCGGTTTTCGATCTCCTTGCTCAGCCCATCTTTGCTGTTGATTTTTGGAGGGATTGCTCCTTGGTATGTGCCTCCTCCGCTTTTCCAATTAGATTTGTGATTGGTCGATTGTATATTGAGTATTTTGCTGCTATAAGTGACAGGTTGTGTGAGCTTGCATGCTTGTTCTATGCTTAGAGATTTCATTTTGATGCATGTGTAGTCCTCTAGCAAGTTCCTATAGTAGTTTCTCATCATTTATCAACTTGGGAATCACTTGGTTTGATGTTTGTCTAAAAATTTCAGAAAAGATAGTCATGGACAACCACACATTTAGAGAGATATTTGAGGGTGATGCACCAAGGAGGGCAAGGCCTTCAAGATCATCCTCCCGAGCCAGGCCCTCATACAATGAGGATCTCATCACTCCGCGATTCGGCGAAGAGGGACATGAGGGGGATGCTCACCCCTCCACCTTTCCTTGCCTAACCTTTTTGCAAGCTGTTGGGATTCTTGATGATTTTACAACCTTGGTTCGGAGGGCTGGACTAACAAGCCTTATGCGGGATGAGAGTGTGAAATATGCTACGCTCACTAAAACATTTGTGGAGAGTTTCTCCTTTACAAACAGCATGTTCAATCCAGATGTTTCTTTCAAAATTTATGGCAGTTCCTACCATATGACATTGAAGAAATTTTGTGAGGCTCTGGGACTTGGTACAGCTGGGTCAACAAAGAAGATTCTAGGTCAATCCGTTGATTTGTTGGAGCTCTACCACGGGATAACCAATGATGATAACCATATAGCTCAATGGGGAAAGATAAGAGATATTCAGCTTCCAGCCATCAGGTACTTTGCTTACTATCTTGCCACTAGTGTTCTTGGTAGGGAGAACACTAGTAATATTTCTAGCTATCATTTTGCTTTCTTAGCTGTTGCGCTCAACAATGAAACTAAGTATAATCTTGGTTCTCTCAAAGCTCGTCGCTTAACTGCTAAGGGACCCATTTATGGGGGAATTATTGCTATCCGTGTTGCTACTGCCTTAAACATTGTTGTTGATCCAAATGATACAGTTTTGGCTCCTCAGAGGCTTGATCTTGCTTCCATAAAGGCGCACCACTTTTTCACTAATGGCTCTACCCTTGAGAACTTGGTTTATAAAATGTTGTTTATTGACGGGGAAGAGAGAGAGAGAGATCCCTCTACCCCAAACCACTTTGTTCAGTATTTCTCAGGGACCTTTGTCATGCTCCAAGGAGGATATGGATGACAAGCTGCTCTCTCTTAGCTTCCATGGACACTATCAGGAGGAAGCACCCTCATATGACCCCGTTGTACACTACACAGGGGACTCCTCAAGCTCGTACCAGGACGAGGGAGCCTCCTCGTCGTACTACGAAGGTGCACCTACTTGGGCACCATGGGATTGAGCCCCACTTAGGCCAAAAGCCTAAGCTTGGGGGGAGGTACCGACATCACACTCATCTATGTATCATGTTCAGTCGGTTCTTTGTATATCCATTGTTTTGCTTTCTTTTTGGTTTTTGTTTCTGCTTTCTCAAAACACAAAAATACCAAAAATATTTTTGTTGTTTCTCTTGGTTTGTTTCTTTGCTTTGGTTTTCCTTAAAGAAAAATCCAAAAAGATTTTGCTTTGCTTGATTTGTTTTTTCTTTGTTGGCTTGTTTGAAAAATTAAAAACACCAAAATTATTTGTTGTTCTTCTCTGGTTTTGTGAGTTCTTTGCAGGGTTCAGCCGTCCTTAGTGGATTTTGGTTCCATGTTATTATTCAAGTCACACAAGTGAAGGGAAATAATGAAGATTAAGACAACTTGAGGAGTGGTAAGAGGCTGGTAACAAACTCTATTTGTTTTCATTTTTGTACATATACTCATCATTGTGAGCATGCGTATTTTGTTTATTGTAAGGAGTGTGTTACTGATGGATTCTTAGTAGTTCTTGCTTGTCTATGATTAGCTCCATCTTGCTAATATTTTGTATCATGTCATATGAATGTTTGCTTGCATTGTTTTATTCATATTTTGGTATGATATTGGGGTATCCTCCTCTAGAAGTTTCATGTGAATCGACTTGGCACATGCCCACGCATGCATATGACTAAAACAATAGTCAGTAAGCCTCGATGATTTATTTTGCCTCAGAGTTCTTGTATCACTTTCATGCCATAATTAGTTCTGTTTTGTTGCAGGCATGATTATGACAATTATTGCTCTCTTGTTTGTCGCTTCCTCTCTATTGCTAGCCTTCACTTGCACTGAGTATGAGCTCTACTTGTGCATCCAACTCCCCAAAACCAATATTGCCAACTGTGTCCACCATACCTGCCTATTAGCATCCTTTTCTATTTTAGTGCATATTCAATATGCCTTGTTTTCTTTCAAAAAAAATGTTTGTCTATTTTGAGGAAGTTAGTTAGTAAAGCTCTCACGAACTTGATGTCACACTCTATTTCTTGCACTTAATAATCCTGAACCATTGTGACCTTTCCATGAAAGTTATATGCTGGGAGTCAGCAGAACCGTGCTATCATGGGGAACGCTTTCAACACTTTTTGGATATTTTATCCAGTTGATACCTTGCTCTTTTGTTTGCGGATGTCATCGGTGTGAAATAAAAGGGGAGCTTGTGAGTTCATGGAGTATATATATATGTGTTAGAGAAACGCCTAGGCCGCTAGCCTAAGCCATGCCTAATCATGGTGGAAACTTGCAGCATCACCATAATGAGCATTTTATGAAGCATCCTCAATAAAAAGCTATGCACATAGTAAATAAAAAGATCACTGAGATGCTCATTGTCTGCTTGCCTTGTCATTTTGATCACGGGATATCTCCTGTATCATGTGCAAGGGGTACCCCGTTGGCGGTTCTCTATGATATGCATGTATGTACGATGAGAAGAACTTGTAGGTAACCAAAGTTGAGTAGAATGCGGAGCGACCCTCGTACGCAAGGGACTTGGGATTTCCAGTTTATGGTCTGTCAAGCATATAACTCATACTAGACCTCACTTTCACCTTAACCATATGAAGATGCCTATGATAGGGCAATGAGAGCTCAAAGCTAATGAGTGCCTTCCTTTCAGCATTAGGAAGCCTTTCAAACTTTTCAAAACATTTTCACTTCCATATTGATTCACCACTTATTCTATGAGCACCTTATTGAGAGCATAGTTGTCATTCTTATGTTTGTCTCAAAACTTGATTAATTATGTCGTGACTTTGATGCTTGTATCTCTGATATCTTTACTTCTAGTCTTCATGTGAACTTCAGAGGTGCCTTGCATTTATATTGTGCTCTACAAACAAAGTCAAGCGAGATACCACTCTATCATACCTTATTATGAGCATTGCAGTGTTGCTTATGTTTATGTTTCATGCTACTTATTATTATTGAGTTGATTTCTCTTCATAGCTTGCAATGACTATTGAGTAGACTAGGCCCAGTTCTTTTTACGGATTCTCCAAGAAGCCGCCCTACCCCCAGCTTCCTGGGAAAGTCGGTTCAAAAAAATTAAAAGGCTTCCAAAATGGTTAAGGCTAAACTAACTTGGAAGCCTCACAAAATTTTGGAACCGGCTTCCCCAGGAAGCTGGGGGTAGGGCGGCTTCTCGGAGAAGCCGCCAAAAGAACTGGGCCTTAGTTGCATACTTCTTATTATGAATGGTTTAAGTATCTCCTCCAGTGCTAAGAATATATACATCATATGAAGCAAATGTGTTCGTGAAAGTTCTTTTATCGCACTCAGTTTTCAACTGAATTGCTTAAGGACAAGCAATAAGCTAAGCTTGGGCGAGTTGGTACGTCCAAAACGTATCTACTTTTCCGAACACTTTTTCTATTGTTTGTCCTCTAAACTTGTGTGAATTGGATACAACTAACACGGACTGACGCTGTTTTCAGCAGAATTACCTTGGTGTTTAGTTTTTTTTGCAGAAAATCAACTATCAGAAAATATCCCGAAAAATATGCCAAAAATACTATTTCACCAGAAGATCCACGGAGCCAGAGTACGATACGGAGTGGAGGCCTGGGGGCCCACACCCCTGCCAGGCGCGAGCCAGTCCTGGCCGCGCCTAGGGGGGAGTGCGGCCACCCCAAGCACCCCCCCCCGGGCTCCCTCTGCGCTTATAAGTTACCCCTTAACCTAAAAACCAAGGGGGGTTCGACATTTCTCTAGAAAGAGTTCCGCTCCGCCGCCACCATCAGAAACCAAGATTCGGAACCAGAAACTCCGTTCTGGCACCCTGCCGGGACGGGGAATTTGGGGAGGATCATCGCCATTTTCATCACCAACGCCTCTCCATCAACCATCGATGTTTCCCTCATCCATGAGTGAGTAATCCCCCGCTGTAGGCTATGGGGATGGTAGGGATTGGATGAGTTCTATCATGTAATCGAATAAGATTGTTAGGGCATAGTGCCTAGTATCTCTATTAGTGCTATTTGACTTTATTGCAACTTGTTGTGCTTAATGCTTGTCACTAGGGCCCGAGTGCCATGATCTCAGATCTGAACTTATTATTGAATCATTATGATAGTATTGTTTGTGATCTTATTTTCAAGTTGTGTACACATATCATTGCCCGGATCCAAAGGCCCCGAAGTGGCAAAAATTGGGACAAGCGGAGGGGATGGCTGTGGTGTGAGGATCACATGTGTTCACGGAGTGTTAATGCTTTGCTCCGGTGCTCTATTAAAAGGAGCACCTTAATTACCAGTAGTTCCCTAGAGGCCCCGCTGCCACGGGCTGGCTGGTCAGAAGATGTTGTGCAAGTTCTCTTTGCGAGCAAGTATGAATATGCACATTCCTAGAATTGTTTAATACTTGGATGCTTATTATTATTTATCTGCAATGCCCTAGCCCTAGATCTTGAAGTTATATGTTTAGACTCGTCCATGCAACGCCTGTCCATCCATCCCTATGCCTACCGTACTCGAATCCCACTATTTACTGTTACTATTACTATTGCTCATGTTTTACTATTGTTGTTGCTTTGTTGTTGCTACTACCAAACTGTTGCTACTGATAAACTTCTGTGAGCAAGAACTATTTTCAGGTGCAGCTGAATTGACAACTCAGTTGTTAAGGCTTGCAAGTATTCTTTGGCTCCCCTTCTGTCGAATCAATAAATTGGGTAATACTATCCGCGAAGACTGTTGCGATCCCCTATACTTGTGGGTCATCATCTTGCTAGGTCGGATGACGAGGGCTTCCTGGACGTCACTCCCCTCTTGGAGGCGTTTTTCTTGGTGGTACGACCCTAGGTGGCACGCATGGTGATGACACACGCTTTGATTCTGGCAAGCATATCCTTGGAGCCCCGACGTTGTGCTAGTTCTGCTACCCTACTGGCAAGGATTGTGGATTGTGGAGGATCCTCTATTGCGGTGTTTCGATTGCATGGTTTCACTCGACAATGGTGGACGATGGCTGCTAGCTGATGTTGCAACGATGTAGATTGAGGCGGTGGGCGGTGGTGCTGCTTCCTTAGCGTCCCAAAACTGGAGTGGCCCAACTCTGCCCTTCTTTGTGGATTGGATTCTCCCTCCATGGCGGGGCTCGTGTTCAGCATGCGCATCTAGACTAGGTTTGTCTGGTGGCGTCGGTTGTAATGTTTTTGCCTAACATCCTTGGCCATATATTGTCTTGAGTGTGTCGGGTGTGCGGCCTTGTGGCGCCTTTGTATACTTTGTACATGTAGGGTTTCGTAGCATGGAAAACAAAAAAAAATTATCGCATACAAACAAACAAGCCAAGATCTATCTACTAGATTGTAGCAACGAGTCGATGGAATAACTTACCCTCGAAGATTCCAAAGTGTTTAACGAGAGCGGATTCTCGTGGGTGATGTAGTCGTACTCTTCCCGATCTCAAGATCGTGTAGACGATCCTTCCGGCGCTGCGTTCCGGCAGCGCTCCCGCAGTCGGTCACACGTTCGGTACTCGACGAAGACCTTCCTCTCCCTTGTTCCAGCAGGCAGCGGAGGTTGTAGCACTCTCCTCGTGATTCCGGTAGCACAACATCGTGGTACTGGAAGTAGAGGGGAGATCTCGCAGGGCTTCGCCTTAAGCCGGAGCGGGTATGGTGGAGTACGAGAGAGCTCCTCGGCGATCTAGGGTTTAGACACAGCAAGGAGGAGGTGCTAGAGCCGGCGGCTAGGGTTCCGGGGACCCCCAAGTCGGCGGCTAGGGCAAAACCCAAGGGGGCGGCGGCTATGGTGGTAGGCGCCAAGCTAGGGTTTGAGGAGAGGTACTTGTGCGTGCTAGGAGGGAGCCCTGCCCCTCCTTATATAGGTGGAGGGGCCGGCGGCCAAGGGGAGGGAGGGGAGTCCCTCCCCAACTTGGCTTGGGTGGTGCGCCGTCTTGGGGAGGAAGACTCCCTCCCCAACTCGGTTTCACCCCCTCCTCCTCTTTTCCACTTTCCAAATTTAGTTGTTTGACTTTTCAATTTAGCTATTTGACTTTTCAAAGTAGGATTCGATTAATCCTTTATTTGGAACAGCGATGACACTTAGTACATGATGCAATCATACCAATCTTTGATACAACACATTCATGTACCCTTCCCCTCCGGAGTGCCGGACATTCCGGAACCTTCTAGAACATTCCCGATGAAAACACCGGAATCATTCCCGAACTCTGAAACTGGACTTTCCTTATATGAATCTTATTCTCCGGACCATTCCAGATCTCCTCGTGATATCCCGGATCCCATCCGAGACTCCGAACAACATTCAGTCTCTTTCTCATAATACCATAACTACTCAAACAACGTCGAATCCTTAAGTGTGTCTCCCTACGGTTCGTGAATTATGCGGACATGATCGAGACACTTCTCCGAACAATAACCAATAGAGGAATCTGGAAATTCATATGGCTCCCACATATTTCTACGATTACTTTGCGATCGAATGAACCACTTACATATGATACCAATTTCCCTTTGTCTCGTGATAGTTTACTTATCCGAGGTTATGATCGTCGGTATCTCTGCATACCTAGTTCAACCTCGTTACCGATAAGTACTCTTTTCTCGTTCCCGTGATATGTGATCCCTTGTGAGCCAGTCACATGCTTGCAAGCTAATTGGATGACATTCCACCGAGAGAGCCCAGAGTATATCTATCCGTCATATGGATGGACAAATCCCACTCTTGATCCATGTGTCTCAACCAATACTTTCCGAACACTGAATGCCACCTTTATAGCCACCCAGTTACGGTGTGGTGTTTGATGTCATCAAAGCATCCATCCGGTAAAGGTGATATGCATGATCTCATGGTCGAAGGAATTAGGTTACTATGTATCAGAAAGCATATAGCAATTGAACTATTGAAATGACTTGATCTTTATGCTACGCTTATCTATAGGAGTATGTCCATCATATCATTCTCCTAACGATATGATCTTGTTGTTGATAACATCTCAATGTTCATGATAGGGAAACCACAATCATTTATCAACCAACAAGCTAGTGATGTATAGAGGCTATACTAGGGACTTCAAATTAAGTTTACAAATCACACAAGTATCAATGTTTCCTTGTTAATACTATTATAGCATGAATGTAAACATTTATCATAAACACAAAGATATAATAATAACCACATTTATTATTGCCTCTAGGGAATATCTCCAACAGTCTCCCACTTGCACTAGAGTCATCTAATCTAGATTACATGGTAATATACCGAACACCCATGGCAGTTTGGTGCTGGTCATGTTTTGCCCTCGGGAGAGGTTTAGTCAACGGATCCGCCACATTCAGATTTGTGTGTACTTTGCAAATCTTTATATCCCCATCTTGGATATGTTCTCGAATAGCGTGAAAACGTAGCTTGATGTTCTTCAGCTTCTTGTGTGACCTTGGTTCTTGCGCATTGGCTATGGCGCCCATGTTATCACAGTAGATAGACATTGGGTCCAGCGCACTAGGAACCACACCCAGCTCTGTAATGAACTCTTTCATCCATATCGCTTCTTGTGAAGCCTCCGAAGCAGCCATGTATTCCGATTCAGTTGAAGATCTCGCCACAACGCTTTGCTTTGCACTCCTCCAGCTAACTGCTGCACCATTCAAAATAAATACGTATCCAGATTGTGATTTAGAATCATCCGGATCGGTGTTCAAACTAGCATCGGTGTAACCATTAACAACGAGCTGTTCATCACCTCCATAAGAAAGAACCATATCCTTAGTTCTTCTCAAGTACTTAAGGATGTTTTTGACCGCTGTCCAATGATCCACTCCTGGATCACTTTGATATCTGCTAGTTAAACTAACAGCATATGCAATGTCGGGTCTAGTACATAGCATGGCATACATTAGAGCTCCTATTGCTGAGGCATAGGGAGTCTTACTCATCCTTTCTCTATCTTCTGCCGATGTCGGACTTTGAGTTTTATTCAAGGTCGTATTGGGCAACATGGGCAAGAACCCTTTCTTGCTATCTTCCATTCCAAACCTCTTTAGAACTTTGTCCAAATATGTACTCTGTGACAATGATATTTGGCGTTTCGATCTATCTCTATAAATCTTTATGCCTAATATGTAAGCTGCTTCGCCAAGATCCTTCATTGAAAAACTATTATTCAAATATTCCTTGACACTATTAAGAAGGTCTACATCATTCCCAATCAACAATATGTCATCCACATACAGTATTAAGAATGCTACAGAGCTCCCACTCACTTTCTTGTAAATACAAACTTCTCCATAAGTTTGTATAAAACCAAAACTTTTGATCACCTTATCAAAACGTTGATTCCAACTTCGGGATGCTTGCTTCAATCCATAGATGGACCGTTGAAGTTTACATACCTTGTTAGCATCTTTAGGATCGACAAAACCTTTGGGTTGCATCATATACAACTCTTCATCAATATCTCCATTGAGGAATGCTGTTTTAACATCCATCTGCCATATCTCATAATCATAATATGCAGCGATTGCTAACATAATCCTCACAGACTTTAGCTTCGCTACTGGTGAGAAAGTCTCATCGTAGTCAACTCCTTGAATTTGTCGAAACCCTTTTGCGACAAGTCGAGCTTTATAGACAGTAACATTACCATCAGCATCTGTTTTCTTCTTGAAGATCCATTTGTTCTCGATAGCCTTCCGGCCATCCGGTAAGTCCACCAAAGTCCATACTTGGTTTTCGTACATGGATCCAATCTCGGATTTCATGGCTTCTTGCCATTTATTGGAATCTGGGCTCATCATTGCTTCCTCATATGTCTCAGGGTCATCGGTGTTGTCCACCAACATGACACTCATAACGGGATCATACCAATCTGGAGTGGTACGAGTTCTCGTTGACCTGCGAGGCTCTGTAGCAACTTCAACCGAAGTTTCATGATCATCATCATTAGCTTCCTCTCTTACTGGTGCAGGCACCACAGGAACTTCTTCCGGTGCTGCGCTACTCGCAATTTCTAGAGAAGGTTCGACAACCTCGTCGAGTTCTACTTTCCTTCCAGTCACTTCTTTCGAGAGAAATTCCTTCTCTAGAAAGGATCCATTCTTGGCAACGAAGATTTTGCCTTCGGATCTATGATAGAAGGTATACCCAATAGTTTCCTTCGGGTATCCTATGAAGACGCATTTTTCCGCTTTGGGTTCAAGATTGTCCGGCTGTAACTTCTTTGCATAGGCTTCGCAACCCCAAACTTTAAGGAACGACAATCTAGGTTTCTTCCCAAACCATAATTCATATGGTGTCGTTTCAACGGATTTAGATGGTGCCCTATTTAAAGTGAATGCGGCTGTTTCTAATGCATAACCCCAAAATGATAGCGGTAAATCTGTAAGTGACAACATAGAACGAACCATATCTAAGAGAGTTCGATTACGACGTTCGGACACACCATTATGTTGTGGTGTTCCCGGCGGTGTCAATTGTGAAAGTATTCCGCATTTCTTCAAATGCTCGCCAAACTCGTTGTAGCACTCCGGGGAAAACCACTACTAGAAAATCGCTGTTGATTTTATTATGTGCATCATCATAACATCATCATGCATGTGTTTGACTAAACCTATTCCCCTAAAGCCTATATTGTTTTCTAATTATACCCTTCTCTATTTCAAATTGAAATCTCGGTCTTTTCCGAATATTTTGTTTTGTCTAAAATTATTTATAAAATGCCTCATAAATAAAACAGGAAAATATTAACATAAATATTTTGTTAGTGGGGATGGCAGCCCAGCCGGCCAGGCCCAAAGGCCCGGCTGGCCCGGCCACCTACAACCCCACACAACCAAACCCTAATCTAGTGCTATTCGCAAACCCTAGATCCCCACCTACCTATTCCCACCCACCGCCGCCGGCCACGCACAATATCACACACGCCACGCCAAGGAAAAACCATCCCCTGCCGCACCCAACCAGATCCCCACCCCACTCGTGAACCAGGCCCCACCCCTGTCTCAACCTACCCCGCTCCCCTCGGCCTCGATCGACCACGCCGCCCTGCCTCTCGCTCCTCCCTCTGCAGCAAGTTGTCGCCGCCAGGACCCACCTGGTCGCCGCCGCCTCTTCTAGCCTTCTCCCCCGCCGTCGCCCTGCCTTGCAGAGGCATGCGCTAGCCTGCCCCTGTGCCAGGGAGCCACCCGGTCTCACCTTCCTCTACTTCCGTAGCAACCGCCGTCGCCGCTGTGTGGCTCGGCCGGCGCCTGTCGCCTCCTCCCTCAACCTCCAAGCACGCACTGCCACGGCGTGGACCTCGTCGTCCCTGGCCGTCTCCCCACCCGGTGCTCTCCTCCCCAGACACCTGCCCGCGGCCGCATCTTGCCGTCGCATCCGCCCGCGAGCAGGGCCGCCGCACCCTCCCTCTGGAGCTCGCCACCGAGCCCGTGCCGCTGGCCACCACCAAGCTCTGTATCGGTCTCTGCGAGCCCAACGCCCTCTGGACGCTGTCCCGCAAGCTCGCCAGGCTCGAGCGCAGCCCTCCTCTCGAGCGAGCCGCGGTCGTCCTCCTCCGACCGCCCGCGTCGTCTCCCTCTGCCGTCCATGTTCGGCACCTGCGGCCCTTCTTCGTCGCGTCCCTTTTTCCCGTCACTATCAAATCCGCTGCGAGCCGCTGACGGTAGCCTCCACCCGTACGTCTCCGGCCCTCTCGTCCTCTGCCTCTCGGCAACCACGAACAAGGCGTGTATAAGTTGGTTTCCCTGCTGTTGTTGTGCTGCTCAAACTGAAGGCGAACACTCATGTTGGTGGCATGTGTGTGTGTTGTTGAAGATCCTCGAGCTACTCGTGTCGATGCAAGATCGTCGCAGGTTGGACCGAGTCCGACACCGACACCCGAGAACTTCTTCCCGGAACGCCAAGGCCTTTGTCGTGGACACCGAACCTCTTCGTCAAGGGAAAAATCCCAAGGTCGTCGACATGGAACCGACAAGGTCTACCACACGGATCTAAAGACCGATTCCGGTGTTTGAAGAACCAAACCCTGTCGAACCCCGAACCAAGATCGCCGAGACCCCGAACCCGTCGGCCGAACCGTGGAACCCCAAGATCTTCGATCTAATGTGTGACCCTAAGCCTCTATATTTTATAACATGATGTTTAATTTGTGCATATTAAATTGTCATGTTTGCATACATTGTGTGGGTTTGGGGGCCTTATGCCGATTCACCTCATAATTAAATATGGGATCCATATGTGGACATATCTAGTCTTATATTGGCCCTATTTAAATTTGTGCATCAAATCGGTGATATAATTTTGCCTTGTTAAGACAACATTTAAATTGCAGGGTATCTAAATAATTTGAACCATCTAAAAAAATGTCGGGATCCCGGTTTCGCTTAATCTTGCCTAATTGCACTGCACATTTGCCATGTCATACATCATACATGCATCATGCCGATCTTCTGTCATAATGTTAAATAGTGCATCCGGTGTTTGTGCTAGTGCTTTGCTTCTTCACGGATTAGGCCGATGAGTTGATGCGAGAGTCGAACCGATCTTCGGATGAACCTTCAACAATGTTTTTCAGGCGAGCATCTCCCCCTTTCTACCTATCTTACTTTTATAGTATTTATTCCCTCCTGTTGATCTATTGCTATTTGTGTTGCGATGCTCTAGTTTTCGTACCCGTGATATCCCTTGTAGCCTTATATTGCCTTGGACACATCCTATTACCCGTTGTTGGGTAGATAGTTGGACTTGCGCGTCGTAGTCGCTTGCTCAAGTGATGTTGCATGTCGTCCAGTACCACAGCTGTTGCAAGGTTGCCACATGCTTTATGTTGGAGATGATCATGGCTTTAATTATTGTTTAATAACTAAAACTGAAGTAGGTAAATGCAGAGGCACCGGTGGGTAAAAGACAATTTTTGGTTTTTAACCGCTCACTGGTGTCCCGTAGGACCCCGAGTTCTTGACACCTGTTCCGAGATCGAGCGCGCTAATCACAGGTGGGGTGTGTGGGCACCCCCATCGATTTAGTACCTGATTTCAAAGTACTGTGCTGGGGGCCACAAAGTAGTTTGGGGCTTTATTACTATCCTGTACTTATGCCATGCTTTACTGCTTTATTTACGATTGCGCGTGGAGCGCCTGTACTGTTTAGGAACCCCGTGATACGTTTTCGCTGTATCGACAAGCCCAGTCACACTTTCGGGTTCCCAGTCGTTTACATCCGTCGACACAAACCCTGTGTCCGTCTCGGAGCCGGCCGACTTCGTTGCGGGTAGCTTAGTGGGGTGGCCCCCCGTGCTTGCTTTGGGTCTGGGAAACGTCGTGTCCAAAACCCCGTCGACATACCGTTGGGTGTATGTTTTGTGATCTTGTACCTACCTGATCTGACAACAAGGGTGTAGGTGCGTGTGGAAACTTTGGTGCACCCCTACAGGGTTAAATCTTTTCGAGAAGCCGTGTCCGCGGTTATGGACGACTTGGAGCACAGTTCTCGATCATAGACAACTATAACTAAAGTTTACTGTTATAATTTTACTTGTATCCGATATGACTAGTAATCAGCTTCACTACAACGGAATGGCTAAATAAAAGTACCAACAACTGCTGGGTTTGGGATATCTCATGCTAATTGTATTTGACTATTAAGTGTCGCAACTACAACGGAATGGTTAACTAAAAGTGCCCACTGCTTATTATATCAGGATGACTATCTATACCTGACTAGTAATTGCTGCAACGATAACTGAATAAATAAAATTGCCAACTATGTGAGTTCCTCGGTTGACTTCCTCGTTTGGTCTCGAGGGGGAAATACCAGGATGGGTATGTTTGGTGGTAGTATCAGGTTGGTTCCGAATAGGTCTTTCTTTTCCCTCTCTGATAGCCGCCAGCTGTATCGAGTCTCTATAGGTTGTTTAGTGCATGTTGCGCTGCCGCTTCAGTCCACCATACCTATGTAGGCGAGGACCGCCGAATTCTAGTCTCGTCATGTACTGGCCTCAGTACTGACCGCTCTCTCTCTTTTTCCTTTGCCCTTTGTCGGCACCCCTTTTGTTTAAGCAGGTTTTGAGATCGACGTCGTTAGCATGGTTACCCTTCCGTCTTGCCCTGGGCAGGGTTATGGACGCCATTGGTTATTCTTCAGGGCTCTTAGCTCAATTTGCATCTTGTCCGTACTCGGACGCTGTATTGTTTCCAAGGTGGTTTGGATCTTTGTACTGTAAATCTGTATTCTTGACTCTTTGAGTCGCTGTTGTATATATGTGTTTTGTGGGTTCCATCGAGGACTATTGTGTAATGATATTACTTCATTTTCCACCCGCACGCAAGTTCCTGGTGGGCACCTTTGAATCGTTTCTATGCGGTTTTGGCGGGAAGCGCTGAAACTTGCATAGGGCCGATTCCGAGGGTGTTACAGAGTGGTATCAGAGCTCAGCAGTTACGATACCCCACTGGTCCAGCCTGTAGGATAACCTAGCTAACGGACGTTGTAGAGTGTCAAAACTATTTTGGAAAAATCGGTTGGATAGATCTGATTAGGTCTGCTTTTCCTCCTTATCCCTTTGCTATTCTTCTCTTACCTCGACGTGTTTTGAATCTGCTCTCTTATCTTTTCTTCGAGTCTAGGAATTCTCGTGGTTGGGTTTCCGTCGTACCTTCAGAGTTTCACTTCCTCCTCTTGTAACGGTGCTTCGACATCCGACCTTCACGATATCTGATGAATCTTTCATCTGTTGTATCTTTCAGTGGACCGAAAATCCACTAAAATTTTTCTTTCTATCCTCCGATGTTTTCCGATACGACGAAGTCATTTACATCAGATCTGATGAGAATCTCCATCCATCCTTTGATTCTGAACCTCGCTTGTCGAGATCTTCAGTCTAATTCCGAGAATGGGTTGCGTGATTTTCTACTGCATGTGCGAAGTAATAGTTTGGGTGCGTGATGGATTGGCCCCCATGCCGACTACTCAATCTATTCGCTCTTGTACATTGAAGTGGATTAGAGTGCACCTTTTCTCTCCTTCTGTCGAGGTTAGAGGTTGCCTCATCTTTTGATGCCTCTATTTTCGTCTTTTGTTTATCCGCAGTACTCCCTCGACGCACATGATCAACGATCGCTCGTTGGTGGTGTCGCCAATTTCAAGATGGAGAAATAATCATTGTTAGTGGTGTCGCGAAGATCTACATTAAGCGAGAAGATTCAGAGCGTCGGCCTTCTTCCCCATACCAGGAGGCGGATCTCGAGGGCGAGATCCATTGTTAGTGGTGTCGAATTGTAGCACCCCGGGGAAAACCACTACTAGAAAATCGCTGTTGATTTTATTATGTGCATCATCATAACATCATCATGCATGTGTTTGACTAAACCTATTCCCCTAAAGCCTATATTGTTTTCTAATTATACCCTTCTCTATTTCAAATTGAAATCTCGGACTTTTCCGAATATTTTGTTTTGTCTAAAATTATTTATAAAATGCCTCATAAATAAAACAGGAAAATATTAACATAAATATTTTGTTAGTGGGGATGGCAGCCCAGCCGGCCAGGCCCAAAGGCCCGGCTAGCCCGGCCACCTACAACCCCACACAACCAAACCCTAATCTAGTGTTATTCCCAAACCCTAGATCCCCACCTACCTATTCCCAGCCACCGCCGCCGGCCACGCACAATATCACACACGCCACGCCAAGGAAAAACCATCCCCTGTCGCACCCAACCAGATCCCCACCCCACTCGTGAACCAGGCCCCACCCCTGTCCCAACCTACCCCGCTCCCCTCGGCCTCGATCGACCACGCCGCCCTGCCTCTCGCTCCTCCCTCTGCAGCAAGTTGTCGCCGCCAGGACCCACCTGGTCGCCGCCGCCTCTTCCAGCCTTCTCCCCCGCCGTCGCCCTGCCTTGCAGAGGCATGCGCTAGCCTGCCCCTGTGCCAGGGAGCCACCCGGTCTCACCTTCCTCTGCTTCCGTAGCAACCGCCGTCGCCGCTGTGTGGCTCGGCCGGCGCCTGTCGCCTCCTCCCTCAACCTCCAAGCACGCGCTGCCACGACGTGGACCTCGTCGTCCCTGGCCGTCTCCCCACCCGGTGCTCTCCTCCCCAGACACCTGCCCGCGGCCGCATCTTGCCGTCGCCTCCGCCCGCGAGCAGGGCCGCCGCACCCTCCCTCTGGAGCTCGCCACCGAGCCCGTGCCGCTGGCCACCACCAAGCTCTGTATCGGTCTCTGCGGGCCCAACGCCCTCTGGACGCTGTCCCGCAAGCTCGCCAGGCTCGAGCGCAGCCCTCCTCTCGAGCGAGCCGCGGTCGTCCTCCTCCGGCCGCCCGCGTCGTCTCCCTCTGCCGTCCATGTTCGGCACCTGCGGCCCGTCTTCGTCGCGTCCCTTTTTCCCGTAGCTACCAAATCCGCTGCGAGCCGTTGACGGTAGCCTCCACCCGTACGTCTCCGGCCCTCCCGTCCTCTGCCTCTCGGCAACCACGAACAAGGCGTGTATAAGTTGGTTTCCCTGCTGTTGTTGTGCTGCTCAAACTGAAGGCGAACACTCATGTTGGTGGCATGTGTGTGTGCTGTTGAAGATCCTCGAGCTACTCGTGTCAATGCAAGATCGTCGAAGGTTGGACCGAGTCCGACACCGACACCCGAGAACTTCTTCCCGGAACACCAAGGCCTTTGTCGTGGACACCGAACCTCTTCGTCAAGGGAAAAATCCCAAGGTCGTCGACATGGAACCGACAAGGTCTACCACACGGATCTAAAGACCGATTCCGGTGTTCGAAGAACCAAACCCTGTCGAACCCCGAACCAAGATCGCCGAGACCCCGAACCCGTCGACCGAACCGTGGAACCCCAAGATCTTCGATCTAATGTGTGACCCTAAGCCTCTATATTTTATAACATGATGTTTAATTTGTGCATATTAAATTGTCATGTTTGCATACATTGTGTGGGTTTGGGGGCCTTATGCCGATTCACCTCATAATTAAATATGGGATCCATATGTGGACATATCTAGTCTTATATTGGCCCTATTTAAATTTGTGCATCAAATCGGTGATATAATTTTGCCTTGTTAAGACAACATTTAAATTGCAGGGTATCTAAATAATTTGAACCATCTAAAAAAATGTCGGGATCCCGGTTTCGCTTAATCTTGCCTAATTGCACTGCACATTTGCCATGTCATACATCATACATGCATCATGCCGATCTTCTGTCATAATGTTAAATAGTGCATCCGGTGTTTGTGCTAGTGCTTTGCTTCTTCACGGATTAGGCCGATGAGTTGATGCGAGAGTCGACCCGATCTTTGGATGAACCTTCAACAATGTTTTTCAGGCGAGCATCTCCCCCTTTCTACCTATCTTACTTTTATAGTATTTATTCCCTCCTGTTGATCTATTGCTATTTGTGTTGCGATGCTCTAGTTTTCGTACCCGTGATATCCCTTGTAGCCTTATATTGCCTTGGACACATCCTATTACCCGTTGTTGGGTAGATAGTTGGACTTGTGCGTCGTAGTCGCTTGCTCAAGTGATGTTGCATGTCGTCCAGTACCACAGCTGTTGCAAGGTTGCCACATGCTTTATGTTGGAGATGATCATGGCTTTAATTATTGTTTAATAACTAAAACTGAAGTAGGTAAATGCAGAGGCACCGGTGGGTAAAAGACAATTTTTGGTTTTTAACCGCTCACTGGTGTCCCGTAGGACCCCGAGTTCTTGACACCTGTTCCGAGATCGAGCGCGCTAACCACAGGTGGGGTGTGTGGGCACCCCCATCGATTTAGTACCTGATTTCAAAGTACTGTGCTGGGGGCCACAAAGTAGTTTGGGGCTTTATTACTATCCTGTACTTATGCCATGCTTTACTGCTTTATTTACGATTGCGCGTGGAGCGCCTGTACTGTTTAGGAACCCCGTGATATGTTTTCGCTGTATCGACAAGCCCAGTCACACTTTCGGGTTCCCAGTCGTTTACAGTCGTCGACACAAACCCTGGGTCCGTCTCGGAGCCGGCCGACTTCGTTGCGGGTAGCTTAGTGGGGTGGCCCACCGTGCTTGCTTTGGGTCTGGGAAACGTCGTGTCCAAAACCCCGTCGACATACCGTTGGGTGTATGTTTTGTGATCTTGTACCTACCTGATCTGACAACAAGGGTGTAGGTGCGTGTGGAAACTTTGGTGCACCCCTGCAGGGTTAAATCTTTTCGAGAAGCCGTGTCCGCGGTTATGGACGACTTGGAGCACAGTTCTCGATCATAGACAACTATAACTAAAGTTTACTGTTATAATTTTACTTGTATCCGATATGACTAGTAATCAGCTTCACTACAACGGAATGGCTAAATAAAAGTACCAACAACTGCTGGGTTTGGGATATCTCATGCTAATTGTATTTGACTATTAAGTGTCGCAACTACAACGGAATGGTTAACTAAAAGTGCCCACTGCTTATTATATCAGGATGACTATCTATACCTGACTAGTAATTGCTGCAACGATAACTGAATAAATAAAATTGCCAACTATGTGAGTTCCTCGGTTGACTTCCTCGTTTGGTCTCGAGGGGGAAATACCAGGATGGGTATGTTTGGTGGTAGTATCAGGTTGGTTCCGAATAGGTCTTTCTTTTCCCTCTCTGATAGCCGCCAGCTGTATCGAGTCTCTATAGGTTGTTTAGTGCATGCTGCGCTGCCGCTTCAGTCCACCATACCTATGTAGGCGAGGACCGCCGAATTCTAGTCTCGTCATGTACTGGCCTCAGTACTGACCGCTCTCTCTCTTTTTCCTTTGCCCTTTGTCGGCACCCCTTTTGTTTAAGCAGGTTTTGAGATCGACGTCGTTAGCATGGTTACCCTTCCGTCTTGCCCTGGGCAGGGTTATGGACGCCATTGGTTATTCTTCAGGGCTCTTAGCTCAATTTGCATCTTGTCCGTACTCGGACGCTGTATTGTTTCCAAGGTGGTTTGGATCTTTGTACTGTAAATCTGTATTCTTGACTCTTTGAGTCGCTGTTGTATATATGTGTTTTGTGGGTTCCATCGAGGACTATTGTGTAATGATATTACTTCGTTTTCCACCCGCACGCAAGTTCCTGGTGGGCACCTTTGAATCGTTTCTATGCGGTTTTGGCGGGAAGCGCTGAAACTTGCATAGGGCCGATTCCGAGGGTGTTACAGAGTGGTATCAGAGCTCAGCAGTTACGATACCCCACTGGTCCAGCCTGTAGGATAACCTAGCTAACGGATGTTGTAGAGTGTCAAAACTATTTTGGAAAAATCGGTTGGATAGATCTGATTAGGTCTGCTTTTCCTCCTTATCCCTTTGCTATTCTTCTCTTACCTCGACGTGTTTTGAATCTGCTCTCTTATCTTTTCTTCGAGTCTAGGAATTCTCGTGGTTGGGTTTCCGTCGTACCTTCAGAGTTTCACTTCCTCCTCTTGTAACGGTGCTTCGACATCCGACCTTCACGATATCTGATGAATCTTTCATCTGTGGTATCTTTCAGTGGACCGAAAATTCACTAAAAATTTTCTTTCTATCCTCCGATGTTTTCCGATACGACGAAGTCATTTACATCAGATCTGATGAGAATCTCCATCCATCCTTTGATTCTGAACCTCGCTTGTCGAGATCTTCAGTCTAATTCCGAGAATGGGTTGCGTGATTTTCTACTGCATGTGCGAAGTAATAGTTTGGGTGCGTGATGGATTGGCCCCCATGCCGACTACTCAATCTATTCGCTCTTGTACATTGAAGTGGATTAGAGTGCACCTTTTCTCTCCTTCTGTCGAGGTTAGAGGTTTCCTCATCTTTTGATGCCTCTATTTTCGTCTTTTGTTTATCCGCAGTACTCCCTCGACGCACATGATCAACGATCGCTCGTTGGTGGTGTCGCCGATTTCAAGATGGAGAAATAATCATTGTTAGTGGTGTCGCGAAGATCTACATTAAGCGAGAAGATTCAGAGCGTCGGCCTTCTTCCCCATACCAGGAGGCGGATCTCGAGGGCGAGATCCATTGTTAGTGGTGTCGAATTGTAGCACCCCGGGGAAAACCACTACTAGAAAATCGCTGTTGATTTTATTATGTGCATCATCATAACATCATCATGCATGTGTTTGACTAAACCTATTCCCCTAAAGCCTATATTGTTTTCTAATTATACCCTTCTCTATTTCAAATTGAAATCTCGGTCTTTTCCGAATATTTTGTTTTGTCTAAAATTATTTATAAAATGCCTCATAAATAAAACAGGAAAATATTAACATAAATATTTTGTTAGTGGGGATGGCAGCCCAGTCGGCCAGGCCCAAAGGCCCGGCTAGCCCGGCCACCTACAACCCCACACAACCAAACCCTAATCTAGTGTTATTCCCAAACCCTAGATCCCCACCTACCTATTCCCAGCCACCGCCGCCGGCCACGCACAATATCACACACGCCACGCCAAGGAAAAACCATCCCGTGTCGCACCCAACCAGATCCCCACCCCACTCGTGAACCAGGCCCCACCCCTGTCCCAACCTACCCCGCTCCCCTCGGCCTCGATCGACCACGCCGCCCTGCCTCTTGCTCCTCCCTCTGCAGCAAGTTGTTGCCGCCAGGACCCACCTGGTCGCCGCCGCCTCTTCCAGCCTTCTCCCCCGCCGTCGCCCTGCCTTGCAGAGGCATGCGCTAGCCTGCCCCTGTGCCAGGGAGCCACCCGGTCTCACCTTCCTCTGCTTCCGTAGCAACCGCCGTCGCCGCTGTGTGGCTCGGCCGGCGCCTGTCGCCTCCTCCCTCAACCTCCAAGCACGCACTGCCACGGCGTGGACCTCGTCGTCCCTGGCCGTCTCCCCACCCGGTGCTCTCCTCCCCAGACACCTGCCCGCGGCCGCATCTTGTCGTCGCATCCGCCCGCGAGCAGGGCCGCCGCACCCTCCCTCTGGAGCTCGCCACCGAGCCCGTGCCGTTGGCCACCACCAAGCTCTGTATCGGTCTCTGCGAGCCCAACGCCCTCTGGACGCTGTCCCGCAAGCTCGCCAGGCTCGAGCGCAGCCCTCCTCTCGAGCGATCCGCGGTCGTCCTCCTCCGACCGCCCGCGTCGTCTCCCTCTGCCGTCCATGTTCGGCACCTGCGGCCCGTCTTCGTCGCGTCCCTTTTTCCCGTCACTACCAAATCCGCTGCGAGCCGCTGACGGTAGCCTCCACCCGTACGTCTCCGGCCCTCCCGTCCTCTGCCTCTCGGCAACCACGAACAAGGCGTGTATAAGTTGGTTTCCCTGCTGTTGTTGTGCTGCTCAAACTGAAGGCGAACACTCATGTTGGTGGCATGTGTGTGTGCTGTTGAAGATCCTCGAGCTACTCGTGTCGATGCAAGATCGTCGCAGGTTGGACCGAGTCCGACACCGACACCCGAGAACTTCTTCCCGGAACGCCAAGGCCTTTGTCGTGGACACCGAACCTCTTCGTCAAGGGAAAAATCCCAAGGTCGTCGACATGGAACCGACAAGGTCTACCACACGGATCTAAAGACCGATTCCGGTGTTCGAAGAACCAAACTCTGTCGAACCCCGAACCAAGATCGCCGAGACCCCGAACCCGTCGACCGAACCGTGGAACCCCAAGATCTTCGATCTAATGTGTGACCCTAAGCCTCTATATTTTATAACATGATGTTTAATTTGTGCATATGAAATTGTCATGTTTGCATACATTGTGTGGGTTTGGGGGCCTTATGCCGATTCACCTCATAATTAAATATGGGATCCATATGTGGACATATCTAGTCTTATATTGGCCCTATTTAAATTTGTGCATCAAATCGGTGATATAATTTTGCCTTGTTAAGACAACATTTAAATTGCAGGGTATCTAAATAATTTGAACCATCTAAAAAAATGTCGGGATCCCGGTTTCGCTTAATCTTGCCTAATTGCACTGCACATTTGCCATGTCATACATCATACATGCATCATGCCGATCTTCTGTCATAATGTTAAATAGTGCATCCGGTGTTTGTGCTAGTGCTTTGCTTCTTCACGGATTAGGCCGATGAGTTGATGCGAGAGTCGACCCGATCTTCGGATGAACCTTCAACAATGTTTTTCAGGCGAGCATCTCCCCCTTTCTACCTATCTTACTTTTATAGTATTTATTCCCTCCTGTTGATCTATTGCTATTTGTGTTGCGATGCTCTAGTTTTCGTACCCGTGATATCCCTTGTAGCCTTATATTGCCTTGGACACATCCTATTACCCGTTGTTGGGTAGATAGTTGGACTTGCGCGTCGTAGTCGCTTGCTCAAGTGATGTTGCATGTCGTCCAGTACCACAGCTGTTGCAAGGTTGCCACATGCTTTATGTTGGAGATGATCATGGCTTTAATTATTGTTTAATAACTAAAACTGAAGTAGGTAAATGCAGAGGCACCGGTGGGTAAAAGACAATTTTTGGTTTTTAACCGCTCACTGGTGTCCCGTAGGACCCCGAGTTCTTGACACTTGTTCCGAGATCGAGCGCGCTAACCACAGGTGGGGTGTGTGGGCACCCCCATCGATTTAGTACCTGATTTCAAAGTACTGTGCTGGGGGCCACAAAGTAGTTTGGGGCTTTATTACTATCCTATACTTATGCCATGCTTTACTGCTTTATTTACGATTGCGCGTGGAGCGCCTGTACTGTTTAGGAACCCCGTGATACGTTTTCGCTGTATCGACAAGCCCAGTCACACTTTCGGGTTCCCAGTCGTTTACAGCCGTCGACACAAACCCTGGGTCTGTCTCGGAGCCGGCCGACTTCGTTGCGGGTAGCTTAGTGGGGTGGCCCCCCGTGCTTGCTTTGGGTCTGGGAAACTTCGTGTCCAAAACCCCGTCGACATACCGTTGGGTGTATGTTTTGTGATCTTGTACCTACTTGATCTGACAACAAGGGTGTAGGTGCGTGTGGAAACTTTGGTGCACCCCTGCAGGGTTAAATCTTTTCGAGAAGCCGTGTCCGCGGTTATGGACGACTTGGAGCACAGTTCTCGATCATAGACAACTATAACTAAAGTTTACTGTTATAATTTTACTTGTATCCGATATGACTAGTAATCAGCTTCACTACAACGGAATGGCTAAATAAAAGTACCAACAACTGCTGGGTTTGGGATATCTCATGCTAATTGTATTTGACTAGTAAGTGTCGCAACTACAACGGAATGGTTAACTAAAAGTGCCCACTGCTTATTATATCAGGATGACTATCTATACCTGACTAGTAATTGCTGCAACGATAACTGAATAAATAAAATTGCCAACTATGTGAGTTCCTCGGTTGACTTCCTCGTTTGGTCTCGAGGGGGAAATACCAGGATGGGTATGTTTGGTGGTAGTATCAGGTTGGTTCCGAATAGGTCTTTCTTTTCCCTCTCTGATAGCCGCCAGCTGTATCGAGTCTCTATAGGTTGTTTAGTGCATGCTGCGCTGCCGCTTCAGTCCACCATACCTATGTAGGCGAGGACCGCCGAATTCTAGTCTCGTCATGTACTGGCCTCAGTACTGACCGCTCTCTCTCTTTTTCCTTTGCCCTTTGTCGGCACCCCTTTTGTTTAAGCAGGTTTTGAGATCGACGTCGTTAGCATGGTTACCCTTCCGTCTTGGCCTGGGCAGGGTTATGGACGCCATTGGTTATTCTTCAGGGCTCTTAGCTCAATTTGCATCTTGTCCGTACTCGGACGCTGTATTGTTTCCAAGGTGGTTTGGATCTTTGTACTGTAAATCTGTATTCTTGACTCTTTGAGTCGTTTTTGTATATATGTGTTTTGTGGGTTCCATCGAGGACTATTGTGTAATGATATTACTTCGTTTTCCACCCGCACGCAAGTTCCTGGTGGGCACCTTTGAATCGTTTCTATGCGGTTTTGGCGGGAAGCGCTGAAACTTGCATAGGGCCGATTCCGAGGGTGTTACAGAGTGGTATCAGAGCTCAGCAGTTACGATACCCCACTGGTCCAGCCTGTAGGATAACCTAGCTAACGGACGTTGTAGAGTGTCAAAACTATTTTGGAAAAATCGGTTGGATAGATCTGATTAGGTCTGCTTTTCCTCCTTATCCCTTTGCTATTCTTCTCTTACCTCGACGTGTTT
This sequence comes from Avena sativa, assembly GCA_916181665.1. NCBI lineage: Eukaryota > Viridiplantae > Streptophyta > Magnoliopsida > Poales > Poaceae > Avena > Avena sativa. Next base: position 173,683,864 of record OV702284.1, on the reverse strand, counting down.
TGAATCTTCTCTCTTATCTTTTCTTCGAGTCTAGGAATTCTCGTGGTTGGGTTTCCGTCGTACCTTCAGAGTTTCACTTCCTCCTCTTGTAATGGTGCTTCGACATCCGACCTTCACGATATCTGATGAATCTTTCATCTGTTGTATCTTTCAGTGGACCGAAAATTCACTAAAAATTTTCTTTCTATCCTCCGATGTTTTCCGATACGACGAAGTCATTTACATCAGATCTGATGAGAATCTCCATCCATCCTTTGATTCTGAACCTCGCTTGTCGAGATCTTCAGTCTAATTCCGAGAATGGGTTGCGTGATTTTCTACTGCATGTGCGAAGTAATAGTTTGGGTGCGTGATGGATTGGCCCCCATGCCGACTACTCAATCTATTCGCTCTTGTACATTGAAGTGGATTAGAGTGCACCTTTTCTCTCCTTCTGTCGAGGTTAGAGGTTGCCTCATCTTTTGATGCCTCTATTTTCGTCTTTTGTTTATCCGCAGTACTCCCTCGACGCACATGATCAACGATCGCTCGTTGGTGGTGTCGCCGATTTCAAGATGGAGAAATAATCATTGTTAGTGGTGTCGCGAAGATCTACATTAAGCGAGAAGATTCAGAGCGTCGGCCTTCTTCCCCATACCAGGAGGCGGATCTCGAGGGCGAGATCCATTGTTAGTGGTGTCGAATTGTAGAACCCCGGGGAAAACCACTACTAGAAAATCGCTGTTGATTTTATTATGTGCATCATCATAACATCATCATGCATGTGTTTGACTAAACCTATTCCCCTAAAGCCTATACTGTTTTCTAATTATACCCTTCTCTATTTCAAATTGAAATCTCGGTCTTTTCCGAATATTTTGTTTTGTCTAAAATTATTTATAAAATGCCTCATAAATAAAACAGGAAAATATTAACATAAATATTTTGTTAGTGGGGATGGCAGCCCAGCCGGCCAGGCCCAAAGGCCCGGCTAGCCCGGCCACCTACAACCCCACACAACCAAACCCTAATCTAGTGTTATTCCCAAACCCTAGATCCCCACCTACCTATTCCCAGCCACCGCCGCCGGCCACGCACAATATCACACACGCCACGCCAAGGAAAAACCATCCCCTGTCGCACCCAACCAGATCCCCACCCCACTCATGAACCAGGCCCCACCCCTGTCCCAACCTACCCCGCTCCCCTCGGCCTCGATCGACCACGCCGCCCTGCCTCTCGCTCCTCCCTCTGCAGCAAGTTGTCGCCACCAGGACCCACCTGGTCGCCGCCGCCTCTTCCAGCCTTCTCCCCCGCCGTCGCCCTGCCTTGCAGAGGCATGCGCTAGCCTGCCCCTGTGCCAGGGAGCCACCCGGTCTCACCTTCCTCTGCTTCCGTAGCAACCGCCGTCGCCGCTGTGTGGCTCGGCCGGCGCCTGTCGCCTCCTCCCTCAACCTCCAAGCACGCGCTGCCACGACGTGGACCTCGTCGTCCCTGGCCGTCTCCCCACCCGGTGCTCTCCTCCCCAGACACCTGCCCGCGGCCGCATCTTGCCGTCGCCTCCGCCCGCGAGCAGGGCCACCGCACCCTCCCTCTGGAGCTCGCCACCGAGCCCGTGCCGCTGGCCACCACCAAGCTCTGTATCGGTCTCTGCGAGCCCAACGCCCTCTGGACGCTGTCCCGCAAGCTCGCCAGGCTCGAGCGTAGCCCTCCTCTCGAGCGAGCCGCGGTCGTCCTCCTCCGGCCGCCCGCGTCGTCTCCCTCTGCCGTCCATGTTCGGCACCTGCGGCCCGTCTTCGTCGCGTCCCTTTTTCCCGTCGCTACCAAATCCGCTGCGAGCCGTTGACGGTAGCCTCCACCCGTACGTCTCCGGCCCTCCCGTCCTCTGCCTCTCGGCAACCACGAACAAGGCGTGTATAAGTTGGTTTCCCTGCTGTTGTTGTGCTGCTCAAACTGAAGGCGAACACTCATGTTGGTGGCATGTGTGTGTGCTGTTGAAGATCCTCGAGCTACTCGTGTCGATGCAAGATCGTCGCAGGTTGGACCGAGTCCGACACCGACACCCGAGAACTTCTTCCCGGAACGCCAAGGCCTTTGTCGTGGACACCGAACCTCTTCGTCAAGGGAAAAATCCCAAGGTCGTCGACATGGAACCGACAAGGTCTACCACACGGATCTAAAGACCGATTCCGGTGTTCGAAGAACCAAACCCTGTCGAACCCCGAACCAAGATCGCCGAGACCCCGAACCCGTCGACCGAACCGTGGAACCCCAAGATCTTCGATCTAATGTGTGACCCTAAGCCTCTATATTTTATAACATGATGTTTAATTTGTGCATATTAAATTGTCATGTTTGCATACATTGTGTGGGTTTGGGGGCCTTATGCCGATTCACCTCATAATTAAATATGGGATCCATATGTGGACATATCTAGTCTTATATTGGCCCTATTTAAATTTGTGCATCAAATCGGTGATATAATTTTGCCTTGTTAAGACAACATTTAAATTGCAGGGTATCTAAATAACTTGAACCATCTAAACAAATGTCGGGATCCCGGTTTCGCTTAATCTTGCCTAATTGCACTGCACATTTGCCATGTCATACATCATACATGCATCATGCCGATCTTCTGTCATAATGTTAAATAGTGCATCCGGTGTTTGTGCTAGTGCTTTGCTTCTTCACGGATTAGGCCGATGAGTTGATGCGAGAGTCGACCCGATCTTCGGATGAACCTTCAACAATGTTTTTCAGGCGAGCATCTCCCCCTTTCTACCTATCTTACTTTTATAGTATTTATTCCCTCCTGTTGATCTATTGCTATTTGTGTTGCGATGCTCTAGTTTTCGTACCCGTGATATCCCTTGCAGCCTTATATTGCCTTGGACACATCCTATTACCTGTTGTTGGGTAGATAGTTGGACTTGCGCGTCGTAGTCGCTTGCTCAAGTGCTGTTGCGTGTCGTCCAGTACCACAGCTGTTGCAAGGTTGCGACATGCTTTATGTTGGAGATGATCATGGCTTTAATTAGTGTTTAATAACTAAAACTGAAGTAGGTAAATGCATAGGCACCGGTGGGTAAAAGACAATTTTTGGTTTTTAACCGCTCACAGGTGTCCCGTAGGACCCCGAGTTCTTGACACCTGTTCCGAGATCGAGCGCGCTAACCACAGGTGGGGTGTGTGGGCACCCCCATCGATTTAGTACCTGATTTCAAAGTACTGTGCTGGGGGCCACAAAGTAGTTTGGGGCTTTATTACTATCCTGTACTTATGCCATGCTTTACTGCTTTATTTACGATTGCGCGTGGAGCGCCTGTACTGTTTAGGAACTCCGTGATACGTTTTCGCTGTATCGACAAGCCCAGTCACACTTTCGGGTTCCCAGTCGTTTACAGCCGTCGACACAAACCCTGGGTCCGTCTCGGAGCCGGCCGACTTTGTTGCGGGTAGCTTAGTGGGGTGGCCCCCCGTGCTTGCTTTGGGTCTGGGAAACGTCGTGTCTGAAACCCCGTCGACATACCGTTGGGTGTATGTTTTGTGATCTTGTACCTACCTGATCTGACAACAAGGGTGTAGGTGCGTGTGGAAACTTTGGTGCACCCCTGCAGGGTTAAATCTTTTCGAGAAGCCGTGTCCGCGGTTATGGACGACTTGGAGCACAGTTCTCGATCATAGACAACTATAACTAAAGTTTAATGTTATAATTTTACTTGTATCCGATATGACTAGTAATCAGCTTCACTACAACGGAATGGCTAAATAAAAGTACCAACAACTGCTGGGTTTGGGATATCTCATGCTAATTGTATTTGACTAGTAAGTGTCGCAACTACAACGAAATGGTTAACTAAAAGTGCCCACTGCTTATTATATCAGGATGACTATCTATACCTGACTAGTAATTGCTGCAACGATAACTGAATAAATAAAATTGCCAACTGTGTGAGTTCCTCGGTTGACTTCCTCGTTTGGTCTCGAGGGGGAAATACCAGGATGGGTATGTTTGGTGGTAGTATCAGGTTGGTTCCGAATAGGTATTTCTTTTCCCTCTCTGATAGCCGCTAGCTGTATCGAGTCTCTATAGGTTGTTTAGTGCATGCTGCGCTGCCGCTTCAGTCCACCATACCTATGTAGGCGAGGTGTGGCATCCCGTAAAACCAAAACTAGAAAATTGCGTTGTTTTTGTGCATTGCATCATCATGACCGCATGCTCATGTCATCATGCCACATTGCATTTGAGCATCGTCATGATCTTGCATTTGCTTGCATAAAACTAATTTCGGAAAAAACTATTTTGTTTTCTAAAACGCCCCGTCTTTGTTCAAACACAAAACCCGGGTCTCCGGATTATTTTTGTTTTGTCTGCTATCAGTTTGCAAAAGCCCTGTTTGAAATAAATAAAATATTTAATTATTTTAGTGGGGGCAGCCAAACCGGGCCGATCTGACCCAGTTGGCCACCCCTAGTACAAAACCAATCGGTCCACCAAAAATCCTAAAACTACCCAAACCTATTCTACCCACCAATCACAGCACGCCACCTCACCCCTGGACCCAATCCCTACCCACCTTGCCACCTCACCAATCCTAACCTCTCTCCCCTCCTTCTCTCACCCCAACCGACCCCACCCGCCTGGCCCTCTCTCCCTTACAACCTGGTCCCACACAACCTCCTGGGCGCGTCCCCACCCAACACCCACACACCCCACCTGCCCGGTCAAACCCCAGCCCCGCCGCATGGTCCCACCCGTCAGCCTCACTCCCTCTCTCCCCCACCCCACCAACCAGCACACACCCACGCAACACCACACACGCGACGCCACGCACGCCGCCACCCACACCGAATCCCACCCCGGCCCCGTCTCCCTCGATCCCTCCCCAACCTCTCTCTCCCGTCGCTCGCGGCCACCCCCACGCCATCCCTCGCCGCCAGGAGCTCCTCCGCGCCGAGCCACCCGAGCCCCGCCCTCCCTGGACGGATCCTCGCCGCCAAGGCTCCCCCTTTTCCTTGCCGCGGTCGCCCTCTTCCCTGCAATCCTCAGCGCCCCAACCTCCGCCGCCGGGGCCTCCTCTGTCCGCTGCCAGGGGCCTCCCCACACCTCCTCCTGCGTCGCCTGGCCGCCACCGGGGCCGACGGCGCCGCCTCCGCACGTCCCCGCTGCCCCTTTGGCCGCGCAGGCACGACACCCCGAGCTCGGCTCCTTACCCAGCTTCGGCCCCTCTGCTTCCTCCTCGTCGGCGCCACCGCGGGCTCCCTCCACCTCGCCTCCTCCGCTCGTTTTCGTGGGCTTCGAGCATCCCCGGCCAAGACCCCATGAGCACCACCCCCCTGCCGCGGCCACGCACCGCTGTCGCCGCCCTCTAGCTCCGCCGCCCCTGCGTCGTCCTTCCCGCCATGGCCGCCGAGCTCCTCCCTCGGTCGTCCTCCCCACCGCGCGCCTCCCGGGCCTCCTCGCCGGTCGCCTCCGCCCGTCGTCGGCCGCCCTCCGCCTGCGGCCGCCGCCTCGCCGGGCCCCACATCGCCACCAAGCCCGTCCGCCACCGCTTCCTTCAGCCCTGCCGGCAACCTCCACCGCTCGGAGTCCCTAGCACCACCGCCGGACGTCCTCGCCGCCGCTTCCCCGTCGAGCGCGCTTTGCCTCCGGTGTCAACATGACGAGAGGCAAACCAGGAAGATGACCGACCAGAACGCCAACAAGTCATCAAGTTTTCTCCGACGACAAGACCGTCTAGATGACGATGTTTCTGAATGATGTACATGGCGTACCCCCCCGAGGACCCTGACACCGTTTCCAAGTTCTCCACCGGAGAATAAGGAGAAAACCCCAAGGACTTCGACACGGAGCATCAAGACCGCCTCACGGACCCGAAGACCGATCCCGCCGTTCGACAAGATCTACTTCACGGATCCGAAGACCCCGGTACCCGATCCACTCAAGTCCGCCATCGACGACAAGATCGACACCGACCAGGGCGAGTCCGATGCGCCCCGACGCCGAACCAAGTCCTGCTTCCCGGATGCGACTAGGTCTACCTCAGTTATCCGAGAACGCTCCCGCCGAGCCCGTCGAACCCTGAACCGTGAGACCGGACCCCAAACCCCGAACCCCAAGATCGCCGAACCCTAATGTGTGACCCCTTTTCTCGAGCCCTATTTTTATAAATGTAATATCAAACTGTCGCATATTAAATTGTCATACTTGCATGCATACTTGTCTGAGGTTTGGGGGCCTTATGCCGATTCACCATATAATTAAATATGGGGCCCATATGCGGGCAAATCTAGCCTTATATTGGCCTCATTTAAATTTGTGTAGCGAACCGGTAACTTATCTTACCCTGTTATTACAACATTTAATTTGCGGGGTAGATAAATAACATGAACCATCTAATTAATTGTCGGGACCCCGGTTCCACTTAACATGACCTAATTGCATCGCATCTTTGCCATGGCATACATCATACATGCATCATGCCCGATTTTCTACCGTAGTATTAAATATTGCATCCGGTGTTTATTCTAGTGTTTTGCTTCTTCGCGGATTGGGCCGTTGAGTTGATGTGAGCTTCGCCCCGATCTTCGGTTGAACCTTCGACAATGTTTTCAGGCGAGCATCTCCCCCTTTCTACCTATCTTACTTTTATAGTATTTATTCCCCTCCTGTTGATCTATTGCTATCTGTGTTGCGTTGCTCTAGTTTTCGTACCCGTGATATCCCTTGCAGCCTTATATTGCCTTGGACACATCCTATTACCTGTTGTTTGGTAGATAGTTGGACTTGCGCGTTGTAGTCGCTTGCTCAAGTGCTGTTGCGTGTCGTCAAGTGCCACAGTTGTTGGTGTATTGCCGCATGTTTGATGTTGGAGATGATCATGGTTTTACTTATCGTTCACTTTAATTCCTGTTTAACAACTAAAATTGAAGTAAGTAAGCAGAGGCACAGGTGGGCAATAGATGTTATTTGGTTGTTAACCGTCCACTTGTGTCCCGTAGGACCCCGAGTACTTGATACCTGTTCCTTGAATATTCGTGCTATCCACATCCGGGAGGCTTATGGGACCCCCCTGAGCTAGAGCTTGATTCCGTCTTATTTCTTGGGGCCACAAACTAGTTTGAGGTTTTATTTACGATCCTGTACTTATGTCATGCTTTACTGCTTTATTTAAATTGTGCGATGGATAGCACACTGTACTGTTTAGGAAAGCGGAGTGTTTTCGCGGTATCGACAAGCCCGAGTTTTCGGGTTCCCAGTCGTTTACAGCCATTGACGCAAACCTTGAGTCCGTCTCGGAGTCAGCTAGCTTCGTTGCGGGTGTACTCAATGGGGTGGCCCCCTGAAATATTTCTGAATCCTGTGATTGCTTTGTCGTGAAAGCCTCGTTGGTTTTTGATTTGGTTTTTCCGAGGTTGATCGAGTGTGTGTTGCTATTTGTGCACCCCTGCAGGGTAAAACTTTCTGAAAGCCGTGTCCGCGGTTATGGACGACTTGGAGCACAGTATCTCGATCATAGACAACTATAACTAAAGTAGTGCTATAAATTTGACTTTATAATGACTAGTAATCAGCTTCACTATAATGGAATGGCTAAATAAAACTGCCAACAATTGCTTGCTTGGGTTGTCGCTTGCGACCTTTGTATCTGACTAGTAAGTATTGCAACTATAACGGAATGGCTAAATAAAAGTACCAACAACTGCTGGGTTTTGGGTTATCTCATGCTAATTGTATCTGACTAGTAAGTGTTGCAACTACAACGGAACGGTTAAATAAAATTGCCCACTGCTTATTATATCAGGATGATTATCGATACCTGACTAGTAATTGCTGCAACGAGAACTGAATAAATAAAACTGCCAACTGTGTGAGTTCCTCGGTTGACTTCCTCGTTTGGTCTCGAGGCGGAAACACCAGGATGGGTTTGTTTGGCGTTAGCTTCAGGATGGATCCGAATAGGTCATTCTTATCCCTCTCTGATAACCGTCAGTTGTACCGAGTCTCTATAGGTTGTTTAGTGCATGCTGCGCTGCCGCTTCAGTCCACCATACCTATGTAGGCGAGGACCGCCGAATTCTAGCCTCGTCGTGTACTGGCCTCAGTACTGACCGCTCTCTCTTTTTCCTTTGACCTTTGTCGGCACCCCTTTTGTTTAAGCAGGTTTGAGATCGACGTCGTTAGCAGGGTTACCCTTCCGGCTTGGCCTGGGCAGGGTTATGGACGCCATTGGTTATTCTTCAAGGCTCTTAGCCCCATTTGCATCTTGTCCGTAGTCGGACGCTCTAACATTTTCAAGGTGATTTGGATCTTTGTATATTATCTCTATATTCTTGACTCATGGAGTCGTGTTGTATATATATATCTGTTCTGTGGGTCCCGTCGAGGACTGTTGTGTAATGTTATTACTTCGTTTTCCACCCGCACGAAAGTGCCTGGTGGGCACCTTTGAATCGTTTCTATGCGGGTTTGGCGGGATTCGCTGAAACCTGCATAGGGCCGATTCTGAGGGTGTTACAGAGTGGTATCAGAGCTCAGCAGTTGCGATACCCCACAAGTCCAGCCTGTAGGATAACCTAGCTAACGGCCGAAGTAGAGTGTCAAAACTATTTTTGAAAATCGGTTGGATAGTTCTGATTAGGTCTGATTTTACTCCTTACCCCTCTTCTATTCTCCTCTCACCTCTGCGTGTTTTGAATCCGCTCTCTTCTCTCTCTTCGAGTCCAGGATTTCTCGTGGTTGGGTTCCGTCGTACCTTCAGGGTTTCGCTTCCTCCTTTGTTAACGGTGTTCTGCCATCCGGTGTTCATGCTGTCTGAGGAATCCGTCTATCGTGGTACCATTCTTTGTTCTTTGTTTGTGCCTCCCAGTGTTTCCGACACGACGACATCATCTACGCCAGATCCGATGCAGAGTCTGCATCACTCCTTTGTTTCTGAACCTCGTTTGTCGAGATCTTCAGTATAATTCCGAGAGTTGGTTACATAATTCGCCTATTCGTGTGCAGAGTAATGGTTTGGGTGCGCGATGTACTGATCACCATCCGACTACTCTTATCATTCGCTCTTGCACATCGAATCAGTGGATCCAGCGATTTTACTCCTTCCGCAGAAGCTAGAGGTGGCTTTATTGGTTGATACCTCTACCTTCGACCTTTTGTTCCCGGAGTGTTCCCTCGACGATCACGGACAACGACCTCTTGTTAGTGGTGTCGCGACGATCTACACGAGGCGAGAAGACGCAGATCGCCGACCTTCCTTCCGGTACCATGAGGCGGATCTCGAGGGCGAGATCCATTGTTAGTGGTGTCGAATTGTGGCATCCCGTAAAACCACTACTAGAAAATCGCATTGTTTTTGTGCATTGCATCATCATGACCGCATGCTCATGTCATCATGCCACATTGCATTTGAGCATCGTCATGATCTTGCATTTGCTTGCATAAAACTAATTTCGGAAAAACCTATTTTGTTTTCTAAAACGCCCCGTCTTTGTTCAAACACAAAACCCGGGTCTCCGGATTATTTTTGTTTTGTCTTCTATCGGTTTACAAAAGCCCTGTTTGAAATAAATAAAATATTTAATTATTTTAGTGGGGGCAGCCAAACCGGGCCGATCCGACCCAGTTGGCCACCCCTAGTACAAAACCAATCGGTCCACCAAAAATCCTAAAACTACCCAAACCTATTCTAACCACCAATCACAGCATGCCACCTCACCCCTGGATCCAATCCCTACCCACCTTGCCACCTCACCAATCCTAACCTCTCTCCCCTCCTTCTCTCACCCCAACCGACCCCACCCGCCTGGCCCTCTCTCCCTTACAACCTGGTCCCACACAACCTCCTGGGCGCGTCCCCACCCAACACCCACACACCCCACCTGCCCGGTCAAACCCCAGCCCCGCCGCATGGTCCCACCCGTCAGCCTCACTCCCTCTCTCCCCCACCCCACCAACCAGCACACACCCACGCAACACCACACACGCGACGCCACGCATGCCGCCACCCACACCGAATCCCACCCCGGCCCCGTCTCCCTCGATCCCTCCCCGACCTCTCTCCCGTCGCTCGCGGCCACCCCCACGCCATCCCTCGCCGCCAGAAGCTCCTCCGCGCCGAGCCACCCGAGCCCTGCCCTCCCTGGACGGATCCTCGCCGCCAAGGCTCCCCCTTTTCCTCGCCGCGGTCGCCCTCTTCCCTGCAATCCTCAGCGCCCCAACCTCCGCCGCCGGGGCCTCCTCTGTCCGCTGCCAGGGGCCTCCCCACACCTCCTCCTGCGTCGCCTGGCCGCCACCGGGGCCGACGGCGCCGCCTCCGCACGTCCCCGCTGCCCCTTTGGCCGCGCAGGCACGACACCCCGAGCTCGGCTCCTTACCCAGCTCCGGCAACCTCTGCTTCCCCCTCGTCGGCGCCACCGCGGGCTCCCTCCACCTCGCCTCCTCCGCTCGTTTCCGTGGGCTTCGAGCATCCCCGTCCAAGACCCCATGAGCACCACCCCCTGCCACGGCCACGCACCGCTGTCGCCGCCCTCTAGCTCCGCCGCCCCTGCGTCGTCCTTCCCGCCATGGCCGCCGAGCTCCTCCCTCGGTCGTCCTCCCCACCGCGCGCCTCCCGGGCCTCCTCGCCGGTCGCCTCCGCCCGTCGTCGGCCGCCCTCCGCCTGCGGCCGCCACCTCGCCGGGCCCCACATCGCCACCAAGCCCGTCCACCACCGCTTCCTTCAGCCCTGCAGGCAACCTCCACCGCTCGGAGTCCCTAGCACCACCGCCGGACGTCCTCGCCGCCGCTTCCCCGTCGAGCGCGCTTTGCCTCCGGTGTAAACATGACGAGAGGCAAACCAGGAAGATGACCGACCAGAACGCCAACAAGTCATCAAGTTTTCTCCGACGACAAGACCGTCTAGATGACGATGTTTCTGAATGATGTACATGGCGTACCCCCCCCCCCCCCCCGAGGACCCTGACGCCGTTTCCAAGTTCGCCACCGGAGAATAAGGAGAAAACCCCAAGGACTTCGACACGGAGCATCAAGACCGCCTCACGGACCCGAAGACCGATCCCGCCGTGCGACAAGATCTACTTCACGGATCCGAAGACCCCGGTACCCGATCCACTCAAGTCCTCCATCGACGACAAGATCGACACCGACCAGGGCGAGTCCGATGCGCCCCGACGCCGAACCAAGTCCTGCTTCCCGGATGCGACTAGGTCTACCTCAGTTATCCGAGAACGCTCCCGCCGAGCCCGTCGAACCCTGAACCCTGAGACCGGACCCCAAACCCCGAACCCCAAGATCGCCGAACCCTAATGTGTGACCCCTTTTCTCGAGCCCTATTTTTATAAATGTAATATCAAACTGTCGCATATTAAATTGTCATACTTGCATGCATACTTGTCTGAGGTTTGGGGGCCTTATGCCAATTCACCATATAATTAAATATGGGGCCCATATGCGGTCAAATCTAGCCTTATATTGGCCTCATTTAAATTTGTGTAGCGAACCGGTAACTTATCTTACCCTGTTATTACAACATTTAATTTGTGGGGTAGATAAATAACATGAACCATCTAATTAATTGTCGGGACCCCGGTTCCACTTAACATGACCTAATTGAATCGCATCTTTGCCATGGCATACATCATACATGCATCATGCCCGATTTTCTACCGTAGTATTAAATATTGCATCCGGTGTTTATTCTAGTGTTTTGCTTCTTCGCAGATTGGGCCGTTGAGTTGATGTGAGCTTCGCCCCGATCTTCGGTTGAACCTTCGACAATGTTTTCAGGCGAGCATCTCCCCCTTTCTACCTATCTTACTTTTATAGTATTTATTCCCCTCCTGTTGATCTATTGCTATCTGTGTTGCGTTGCTCTAGTTTTCGTACCCGTGATATCCCTTGCAGCCTTATATTGCCTTGGACACATCCTATTACCTGTTGTTTGGTAGATAGTTGGACTTGCGCGTCGTAGTCGCTTGCTCAAGTGCTGTTGCGTGTCGTCAAGTGCCATAGTTGTTGGTGTATTGCCACATGTTTGATGTTGGAGATGATCATGGTTTTACTTATCGTTCACTTTAATTCCTGTTTAACAACTAAAATTGAAGTAAGTAAGCAGAGGCACAGGTGGGCAATAGATGTTATTTGGTTGTTAACCGTCCACTTGTGTCCCGTAGGACCCCGAGTACTTGATACCTGTTCCTTGAATATTCGCGCTATCCACATCCGGGAGGCTTATGGGACCCCCCTGAGCCAGAGCTTGATTCCGTCTTATTTCTTGGGGCCACAAACTAGTTTGAGGTTTTATTTACGATCCTGTACTTATGTCATGCTTTACTGCTTTATTTAAATTGTGCGATGGATAGCACACTGTACTGTTTAGGAAAGCGGAGTGTTTTCGCGGTATCGACAAGCCCGAGTTTTCGGGTTCCCAGTCGTTTACAGCCATTGACGCAAACCTTGAGTCCGTCTCGGAGTCAGCTAGCTTCGTTTGGTCTCGAGGGGGAAATACCAGGATGGGTATGTTTGGTGGTAGTATCAGGTTAGTTCCGAATAGGTCTTTCTTACCCCTCTCTGATAGCCGACAGTTGTATAGAGTCTCTATAGGTTGTTTAGTGCATGCTGCCGCTGCCGCTTCAGTCCACCATACCTATGTAGGCGAGGACCGCAGAATTCTAGCCTCGCCGTGTACTGGCCTCAGTACTGACCGCTCCTCTTTTTCCTTTGCCCTTTGCCGGCACCCCTTTGTTTCAGCAGGTTTCGAGATCGACGTCGTTAGCAGGGTTACCCTTCCGGCTTGGCCTGGGCAGGGTTATGGACGCCATTGGTTATTCTTCAGGGCTCTTAGCCCCATTTGCATCTTGTCCATAGTCGGACGCTCTATCGTTTTCAAGGTGATTTGGATCTTTGCTCTGTATATCTGTATTCTTGACTCATGGAGTCGTGTTGTATATATATCTGTTCTGTGGGTCCCATCGAGGACTGTTGTGTAATGTTATTACTTCGTTTTCCACCCGCACGAAAGTGCCTGGTGGGCACCTTTGAATCGTTTCTATGCGGGTTTTGGCAGGAATCGCTGAAACTTGCATAGGGTCGATTATGAGGGTGTTACAGAGTGGTATCAGAGCTCAGCAGTTGCGATACCCCACAAGTCCAGCCTGTAGGATAACCTAGCTAACGGCCGAAGTAGAGTGTCAAAACTATTTTTGCAAAATCGGTTGGATAGTTCTGATTAGGTCTGATTTTTACTCCTTACCCCTCTGCTGCTCTCCTCTCACCTCTGCGTGTTTTGAATCCGCTCTCTTCTCTCTCTTCGAGTCCAGGATTTCTCGTGGTTGGGTTCCATCGTACCTTCAGGGTTTCGCTTCCTCCTTTGGTAACGGTGTTGCTACATCTGGTCTTCATGCTATCCGAGTAATCCTTCGTCTGGTGGACTTCTCTTTGTTCCTTCTCGTGCCTTCCGGTGTTTTCCGACGCGACGACATCATCTACGCCAGATCCGATGCAGAGCCTGCATCACTCCTTTGTTTCTGAACCTCGATTGTCGAGATCTTCAGTCTGATTCCGAGAATGGTTGCACGCTTTTCTACTGATTGTGCAGAGTAATAGTTTGGGTGCGCGATGGATTGGCCCCCATGCCGACTACCCCTTCTATTCGCTTTTGTACATTGAAGTGGATGAGAATGCATCGGTTCCCTCTTTCTATCGAAGCTAGAGGTGGCTTTATTTGTTGATACCTCTACCTTCGACCTTTTGTTCCCGGAGTGTTCTCTCGACGATCACGGATAACGACCTCTTGTTAGTGGTGTCGCGAGGATTTACACGGTGCGAGAAGATTCAGAGCGCCGCCCTTCTCCCCGGTACCATGAGGCGGATCTCGAGGGCGAGATCCATTGTTAGTGGTGTCGAATTGTGGCATCCCGCAAAAACCACTACTAGAAAATCGCGTTATTTTTGTGCATTGCATCATCATGACATCATCATGCATCTCATTGACTAAAACTATTTGGTTCAAACCTACTTTTGCTTTCTACAAAGATCCCTATCTAATTCAAAATAATCCCCGGACCCTTCCGGATATTTTGTTTGTCTAAAAATAAATTGCACAAGTCTTTTAAACAATACATAAAATTTCTATATATTAATTTTAGGGGGCAGCCAAACCGGGCCGATCCGACCCAGTCGGCCACCCCCAGTACAAATCCCAGCTACCCCAACTCTTTTCTTACCCTATCCTAGCCTACCCAGTCCCCAGCCACATCACCCCGGCCAATCCCCACCCGCCACCTCACCACTCCCTTCCCCCTATCCTATCACACGCCGCCACCTCACCTACCCCCACCTCTCTCACCCCACTTCCCTCCACCTCACCCGCTGGTCCCTCCCTCACCCACCTCACACACGCACCCAACACACACCACACACGCACGCCTGCTCCCTGGACCCCACCCCACCACACAACACGCACGCACCCGGCAAGCCCCATCCCGCCTGCCGCTTGCCGGTCCCACCTCCTCACGATCCCTCCTGTCCACGCTCGAACCGCCCACCAACCGAGCCTCCCACCCCGCGTCGCCTCCTACCCCGGCCGCTCCTCTCTCTCTCCACCCCGCTCTCTCTGTCGGCTCGCCTCCTCCTCCTCGGCCAGCCCGAGCGCCGCCGGCCCAGCCTCGCCGTCGCGCCCCCTCGCCCTCTTCGCGTCCTCCCGCGGCGCCCCCCTCGAGCCTCACCGCCATGGCCGCCGAGCTCCTCCCCAGCGCCGCCGCACACCCTCTCTTCCCTCCCCTGCGGACCACCAGCCCGACGCCGGCCCACGTCGCCTTCCCTCAACCGCCGCCGTCGCCGGCGGGCCCCTCCGCTCGGTGCGAGCCCCCCCTCTGCAAGCTCCTCCCCGCCTCCTTCCTCCTCTCCCCTCGGGGCTCGCTGCCGTTCGAGCTCAACCCGACGCTCGCCATCAACCGCCGCCGCAGACGCCTTCCGCCGCCGTCCCCGAGCTCGCCGGACCGCCACCTCTCCCTGAGCCGCGTCGCCCCGTCGAGCAGAGCCGCCTGGCGCCCCGACCTCGCCGCCGGAGCCCTCCCGCGCGTCGACGCCGACCCGCGGTCCCCTTCACCTCGCCGGTCCCGCATGGCGCTGCCTCCTCTGGCCGCGCCTCCCTCCGCCTGTGGCGCCCCGCCCCGTCCGCCTCTCTGCATCGTCTCCTCCGAGCCCGGCCGCGGTCCCGAGCTCGACCACGAGTCTGCCGCCTCGCCCTCCCCGGCCTGCATCACCTTCGGCCTCCCGGGCTTGCCCCTGCCGTGCACTCGCTCGGCCCAGAAGCGTCTGCCCCGCGCGAGTGCTATGCCTCTGTTCTCAGGCGATCTGGCAATCGATACTCGGTGTTAACCGTGTGTGTTTTCCAAGGAACCTCAAACCGACGCTGAGAACGGAAATCTCTACACGTTAAGCCACATCAACAACCAGTGCATCATGATCGACGAGGGAGATAACCCCGAACACGCGCGGCTCCGACATGGAACCCAGAAGACCCCGGTGTCGAACCCGAAGAATCGCCGACAAGGACCGCCCCTACACCAAGATCTTCTTCCGAACACTTCGACCGAAGCCGAATCAAGATCTCCCTGGATGCGACAAGGTCTCCGTCTCGGATGCGATGCCCGAGAACCCGGATGCCAAGGACGTCGACACGGATACGCCAAGTACTTCCTCGAGGACACCAAGATCTTCATCCCGAACGACAAGACCGATGACATGGCCCGACGACCGAGGATTCAACAAAATCTTCCTCCGTTATCCGAGAACGCTCCCGCCGAGACCGAACCCTGAGACCAACCCCGAACCCCCGGAACCAAGATCGCCGAACCCTAATGTGTGCCCCTTTTCTCGAGCCCTATTTTATAAATGTAATATCAAATTGTTGCATATTAAATTGTTCATGCATGCATACTTGTCTGTGGTTTGGGGGCCTTATGCCGATTCACCATATAATTAAATATGGGGCCCATATGCGGGCAAATCTAGTCTTATATTGGCCTCATTTAAATTTGTGTAGCGAACCGGTGATATAATTTTGCCTTGTTAAGACAAAATTTAAATTGTGGGGTAGCTAAACAACTTGAACCGTTTAATTAAATGTCGGGACCCCGGTTCCGCTTAATATGATCTAATTGCATTGCACCTTTGCCATGTCATACATCATACATGCATCATGCCCGATCTTTTGCCGTAGTTTTAAATATTGCATCCGGTGTTTATTCTAGTGTTTTGCTTCTTCGCGGATAAGGCCGTTGAGTTGATGCGAGTGTCGACCCGATCTTGGATGAACCTTCAGCAATTTTTTTCAGGCGAGCACCTCCCCCCTTTCTACCTATCTTACTGTTATAGTATTTATTTCCCTCCTGTTGATCTATTGCTATCTGTGTTGCGTTGCTCTAGTTTTCGTACCCGTGATATCCCTTGCAGCCTCATAATGCCTTGGACACATCCTATTACCTGTTGTTTGGTGGATAGTTGGACTTGCGCGTCGTAGTCGCTTGCTCAAGTGCTGTTGCGTGTCGTCAAGTACCACCGTCGTTGGAGTATTGCCGCATGTTTAATGTTGGAGATGATCATAACTTTAATTACTGTTTAACAACTAAAATTGAAGTAGGTAAATGCAGAGGCATAGGTGGGCAATAGATGTTATTTGGTTGTTAACCGTCCACTTGTGTCCCGTAGGACCCCGAGTACTTGATACTTGTTCCTTGAATATTCGCGCTATCCACATCCGGGAGGATTATGGGACCCCCCTGAGCCAGAGCTTGATTCATTCTTATTTCTTGGGGCCACAAACTAGTTTGAGGTTTTATTTACTATCCTGTACTTATGCCATGCTTTACTGCTTTATTTACGATTGTGCGAGGAGCACCTGTACTGTTTAGGTAAGCGGAGTGTTTTCGCGGTATCGACAAGCCCAGTCACATTTTTGGGTTCCCAGTCGTTTACAGCCACTGGCGCAAACCTTGGGTCCGTCTCGGAGTCAGCTAACTTCGTTGCGGGTGTACTCAATGGGGTGGCCCCCTGAAATATTTCTGAATCCTGTGATTGCTTTGTCTTGAAGGCCTCGTTGGGTTTTGATTTGGTTTTTCCGAGGTTGATCGAGTGTGTGTTGCTATTTGTGCACCCCTGCAGGGTAAAACTTTCTGAAAGCCGTGTCCGCGGTTATGGACGACTTGGAGCACAGTATCTCGATCATAGACAACTATAACTAAAGTAGTGCTATAAATTTGACTTTATAATGACTAGTAATCAGCTTCACTATAATGGAATGGCTAAATAAAACTGCTAACAGTTGCTTGTTTGGGTTGTCGCTTGCGACCATTGTATCTGACTAGTAAGTATTGCAACTACAACGGAATGGCTAAATAAAAGTACCAACAACTGCTGGGTTTTGGGATATCTCATGCTAATTGTATCTGACTAGTAAGTGTTGCAACTTCAATGGTATGGTTAACTAAAACTGCCCACTGCTTATTTATCAGGATGACTAGCTATACCTGACTAGTAATTGGTGCAACGATAACTGAATAAATAAAACTGCCAACTGTGTGAGTTCCTCGGTTGACTTCCTCGTTTGGTCTCGAGGGGGAAATACCAGGATGGGTATGTTTGGTGGTAGTATCAGGTTGGTTCCGAATAGGTCGTTCTTACCCCTCTCTGATAGCCGACAGTTGTATCGAGTCTCTATAGGTTGTTTAGTGCATGCTGCCGCTGCCGCTTCAGTCCACCATACCTATGTAGGCGAGGACCGCCGAATTCTAGCCTCGCCGTGTACTGGCCTCAGTACTGACCGCTCCTCTTTTTCCTTTGCCCTTTGCCGGCACCCCTTTGTTTCAGCAGGTTTCGAGATCGACGTCGTTAGCAGGGTTACCCTTCCGGCTTGGCCTGGGCAGGGTTATGGACGCCATTGGTTATTCTTCAGGGCTCTTAGCCCCATTTGCATCTTGTCCGTAGTCGGACGCTCTATCGTTTTCAAGGTGATTTGGATCTTTGCTCTGTATATCTGTATTCTTGACTCATGGAGTCATGTTGTATATATATCTGTTCTGTGGGTCCCATCGAGGACTGTTGTGTAATGTTATTACTTCGTTTTCCACCCGCACGAAAGTGCCTGGTGGGCACCTTTGAATCGTTTCTATGCGGGTTTTGGCGGGAATCGCTGAAACTTGCATAGGGTCGATTATGAGGGTGTTACATCGGCACCCCTTTTGTTGAAGCAGGTTTTGAGATCGACGTCGTTAGCATGGTTACCCTTCCGGCTTGGCCTGGGCAGGGTTATGGACGCCATTGGTTATTCTTCAGGGCTCTTAGCTCAATTTGCATCTTGTCCGTACTCGGACGCTGTATTGTTTCCAAGGTGGTTTGGATCTTTGTACTGTAAATCTGTATTCTTGACTCTTTGAGTCGATGTTGTATATATGTGTTTTGTGGGTTCCATCGAGGACTATTGTGTAATGATATTACTTTGTTTTCCACCCGCACGCAAGTGCCTGGTGGCACCTTTGAATCGTTTCTATGCGGGTTTGGCGGGAAGCGCTGAAACTTGCATAGGGCCGATTCCGAGGGTGTTACACTCGTAACTTAGATATTCACCTCCACGATCAGAACGCAGAAATTTAATCTTCTTGTTACGTTGATTCTCTACCTCACTTTGAAACTCCTTAAACTTCTCGAAAGTTTCGGACTTATGTTTCATGAAATAGATATACCCATATCTACTCAAGTCATCCGTGAAGGTAAGAACATAACGATAACCACCGCGCGATGCTACACTCATTGGACCACACACATCGGTATGTATGATTTCCAATAAGTCCGTAGCTCGCTCCATCATACCAGAAAATGGAGTCTTAGTCATTTTTCCCATCAGACATGCTTCGCATCTTTCAAGTGATTCGAAATCAAGTGATTCAAGAAGTCCATCGGAATGGAGTTTCTTCATACGCTTTACTCCAATGTGACCAAGACGACAGTGCCACATATAGGTCGAGTTATCGCTCGATTTCAAACGTTTAGCCTCAATGTTGTTAATATGTGTATTTCCACTATCGAGATTCAATAAGAATAGACCATCTATCAAAGGTGCATGTGCATAAAACATATTACTCATATAAATCGAACAACCATTATTCTCGGACTTAAACAAGTAACCGTCTCGCAATAAACAAGATACTGATATAATGTTCATGCTCAACGCAGGCACCAAATAACAATTATTTAAGTATAAAACTAATCCCGATGGTAGATGAAGGGGTAGCATGCCGACCGCGATCACATCAACCTTTGATCCGTTTCCCACGCGCATCGTCACCTCGTTCTTCACTAGCTTCCGTTTATTCTGCAGCACCTGTTTCGAGTTACAAATGTGAGCAACCGAACCAGTATCAAATACCCAGGCACTACTACGAGTACTAGTGAGATACACATCAATAACATGTATATCAGATATACCTTTCTTCTTGATGTTGCCGTTCTTCAAATCCGCCAAGTACTTTGGGAAATTCCGCTTCCAGTGACCTTCTCCCTTGCAGTAAAAGCACTCAGTATCAGGCTTAGGTCCAGCCTTGGTCTTCTTCGCCGGTGCGGTAACTTTCTTACCACCCTTCTTGAAGTGTCCCTTCTGCTTAGACTTTCCTTTCTTGAATTTGGTGGTCTTATTGACCAACAACACTTGGTGCTCTTTCTTGATCTCCACTTCTGCAGACTTTAACATAGCAAACAGTTCTGGCAACTGCTTGTTCATGTTCTGCATGTTGTAGTTCATCACAAAGTTCTTGTAACTTGGTGGTAGTGATTGGAGGACACGGTAAATCCCCAAAGCATTAGGAATCACTATACCCAAGCTTTGAAGTTTGTTTGCGTGCCCAGACATCTTAAGCACATGCTCACTGACGGAGCTGCCCTCTTCCATCTTGCAGTTAAAGAACTTTTCAGAAGCCTCATAACTTTCAATTTCCGCATGAGTCTCAAAGATCAATTTGAGATCCTCGACAATAAACCTTTTCTGAAGCTCCGATTCCAAACCATACAAGATAGCACACTGAACTATGGAGTACTGATTCTTCCGAGCGAGGTAAACATTCTTTACTTCATCAGAAGCATCAGCTGCAGGTGGGCCATCCAGCGGTGCATCCAGCACATAGGTCAAATTACCAGCTGTGAGGACAATCCTCAAATTGCGAACCAATCCGCGAAGTTGCTTCCATTGTTTTTTCAACTTTTCTTTCTCTAGGAACGCATTAAAATTGATGGTAGGGGCTGCCATTGATCTACAACATATTTGCAATAGTTTAGACTAAGTTTATGACAAATTGATTTCAAATTAATAATAAAGTTAATCTAGGTGAACTCCCACTCAAAACAATATCCCTCACATTGTTTTAGTGATCATACGAACCAAATCCACCACATCAACACCGATCATCACGAGAGTTGATATAGTTTCAATGGCGAACAATCGTCATGTTCATCATATCTACTATATGATTCATGCTTTACCTTTTGGTGATCCGTGTTCCGAGACCATGTCTGTACATGCTAGGCTCGTCAAGATCAAACCTTAGTTTCCGCATGAGCAAATCTGGCTTGCTCACGTTGTATACACTTGCAGAATCTAACACACCCGATCATCACGTGGTGCTTCGAAACAACAAGCTTTAGCAACGGTGCTAACTAAGGGTGAACACTTTATGACTTGAAATTCATGTGCATGAGGGATCATCTTATAATGCTACCGTCGTCTACTAAGCAATACAAGATGCATAAAGGATTAACATCACATGCAATTCAAAATATGTGATATGATATGGCCTTTCTTCTTTGTGCTTCCGATCTCCATCTTCAAGCATGAACATGATCTCCATCATCACCGGCATTGCATCAAGGTCAATGACGCTTCTCCATGGTTGTCGTCCACCGGCTTCAACTATTACAACTACTTTGAATAGACACGCGGGTCTTAACATAAATTAAAGACAACCATATGGCTCCTGCCGGTTGCCAACTTACAATAAGGAACATTGCATACATCAAATATAGTCACAATCATGGCCATATCACATCACTGCACACCCCTGCAAAACAAAGTTAGACGCCTCTACTTTCTTTGCATATTTTACGTGGTTTGGGGCTTTCAATAAGTGTCGTTCTAACTTATGAACAAGAACCACAACATTGATACTAGTATTGTTGATCACCCGTTGTAAATTGGATCTTAACTATGCTAGGAGAAACAGGCACCCGCAAAGCCACTTATGCAATACAAGTTGCATGTCAAGCGTGGAGCAAGTCTCATGAACGATGTCATGTAAGGTTAGCCCGGGCCGCTTCATCCCAACATACCGCAAGATGCAAAGTACACAAGAAGCAATCGACAATAAAAGCATCAACGCCCACAATGACCATTGTGTTCTACTCGTGCAACAGATCTACATATAGACACGGCTTTGATACCACTGTAGGGTTTCGTAGCATGGAAAACAAAAATTTTATATCACATACAAACAAAAAAGCCAAGATCTATCTACTAGATTGTAGCAACGAGTCGATGGAATAACTTACCCTCGAAGATTCCGAAGTGTTTAACGAGAGCGGATTCTCGTGGGTGATGTAGTCGTACTCTTCCCGATCTCAAGATCGCGTAGACGATCCTTCCGGCGTTGCGTTCCGGCAGCGCTCCCGCAGTCGGTCACACGTTCGGTACTCGACGAAGACCTTCCTCTCCCTTGTTCCAGCGGGCAGCGGAGGTTGTAGCACTCTCCTCGTGATTCCGGCAGCACAACGGCGTGGTACCGGAAGTAGAGGGGAGATCTCGCAGGGCTTCGCCTTAACCCGGAGCGAGTATGGTGGAGTATGAGAGAGCTCCTCGGCGATCTAGGGTTTAGACACACCAAGGAGGAGGTGCTAGAGCCAGCGGCTAGGGTTCCGGGGACCCCCAAGTCGGCGGCTAGGGCAAAACCCTAGGGGGCGACGACGGCTATGGTGGTAGGCGCCAAGCTAGGGTTTGAGGAGAGGTACTTGTGCGTGCTAGGAGGGAGCCATGCCCCTCCTTATATAGGTGGAGGGGCCGGCGGCCAAGGGGAGGGAGGGGAGTCCCTCCCCAACTCGGCTTGGGTGGTGCGCCGGCTTGGGGAGGAGGACTCCCTCCCCAACTCGGTTTCACCCCCTCCTCCTCTTTTCCACTTTCCAAATTTAGCTGTTTGACTTTTCAATTTAGCTATTTGACTTTTCAAACTAGGATTCGATTAATCCTTTATTTGGAACAGCGATGACACTTAGTACATGATGCAATCATACCAATCTTTGATACAACACATTCATGTACCCTTCCCCTCCGGAGTGCCGGACATTCCGGAACCTTCTAGAACATTCCCATGAAAACACCGGAATCATTCCCGAACTCCGATACTGGACTTTCCTTATATGAATCTTATTCTCCGGACCATTCCGGATCTCACCGTGATATCCCGGATCCCATCCGAGACTCCGAACAACATTCGGTCTCTTTCTCATAATACCATAACTACTCACACAACGTCGAATCCTTAAGTGTGTCTCCCTACGGTTCGTGAATTATGCGCACATGATCGAGACACTTCTCCGAACAATAACCAATAGAGGAATCTGGAAATTCATATGGCTCCCACATATTTCTACGATTACTTTGCGATCGAATGAACCACTTACATACGATACCAATTTCCCTTTGTCTCACGATAGTTTACTTATCCGAGGTTATGATCGTCGGTATCTCTGCATACCTAGTTCAACCTCGTTACCGATAAGTACTCTTTTCTCGTTCCCGTGATATGTGATCCCTTGTGAGCCAGTCACATGCTTGCAAGCTAATTGGATGACATTCCACCGAGAGGGCCCAGAGTATATCTATCCGTCATATGGATGGACAAATCCCACTCTTGATCCATGTGTCTCAACCAATACTTTCCGAACACTCAATGCCACCTTTATAGCCACCCAGTTACGGTGTGGTGTTTGATGTCATCAAAGCATCCATCCGGTAAAGGTGATATGCATGATCCCATGGTCGAAGGAATTAGGTTACTATGTATCAGAAAGCATATAGCAATTGAACTATTGAAATGACTTGATCTTTATGCTACGCTTATCTATAGGAGTATGTCCATCATATCATTCTCCTAACGATATGATCTTGTTGTTGATAACATCTCAATGTTCATGATAGGGAAACCACAATCATTTATCAACCAACAAGCTAGTGATGTATAGAGGCTATACTAGGGACTTCAAATTAAGTTTACAAATCACACAAGTATCAATGTTTCCTTGTTAATACTATTATAGCATGAATGTAAACATTTATCATAAACACAAAGATATAATAATAACCACATTTATTATTGCCTCTAGGGCATATCTCCAACAGTACAAACCTTTTGTTTTCATATGGAAGAATCGAAACGCAAGTCTTTTGCGTTTTTGCGGATTTTTTTTGCTTATATTGACATATCTCTCCCTATTATACCACTAACGGTTAACAAATGAGCTTTCACGCTTGCTGCTAAAGATATTAATAAAACTTAATCTGAAAACAAAGATACATAGAAATGTACATTATTCAATTCGGTGGGTCCGAATTATAATAGATCTAAGTAATCAGATATACTTACATCTATATTGCCCTACGAATCGAAATTCAGCCTTGGAGTTCAATAGTTTGCTGAAATTTGTGAATGTAACTAACCACAAAAAAAAGATAGATTTACCGATCGGATGCACTTTGTGCAATGTCCTACTGCATGTGTGACATGGGGGAGAGGAGAAGTCAACGACAACGACAGGATCTTCCAACCGAACACAACTTGCACAGACTATTTTTTATAGATAAAAGCCTACAATGGCCTGACTTTAAATTAATAAAGTCTGAGGTTCACACACCAATTCAGTAAGACATACAGCTTAGCTAGCAATAAGAACAAAAAATAGGCATAAGGTAAAAATATAGAGATTATCGGGGCCGTGACATCCCAGTTAGCTGATGACATCTCCGAATGCGTTAGTCAAACACTCTAGGGGACCAATTTACCGCGTGCAAGTGCCTTAGCTCGTCCACCATCTAGTCCAGGTTTGGCCGGTCGTCCGGCCTTCCACAGACTATTTTGCTCTGCGTTAGTTTATATTAGGATAGGATGGTCTGGTGCGATAGCCTCCTGGTCCGGTTCAGATTTAGATTAAACTGGACAACCTCGTGCCATGGACTTCTGATAATGCACAGCAGAATGACGTACAACAAAACTTAGGACGACGAAAACCACTGCAAGAAATTTAATACTTTCTCTGATTTATAACGGTTGACTTAGATTTATTAGATATGAATGTATCCAGTTAAGTTTTAATGCTAGATATATATGTGTCTACAAATTTGAATCAACTAATATGGGTCGAAGGCAATAGTATAGATACACTAGGAGATAGTCCTTCTATTCTAACTTTCTAACTTTCCAACATACACTTTTAGCAAAGATCGTACTATCAAAGTTTATACCGAGTCTCTTGAACTACCGGATGTTACGGATGCTGACCGGAGTGAAGGAACAAGCCCTCGGAAATGAGTGCTTGACAATTTTTTTAAGGATGCATATATCGGTTTCACGGAAGAAAGACCAAGCGACCTACTTACAACACGTTGTGGCACAAACGCCAAGATCGCAGCTCCACGATGTCGCAAGGATGACACTCACACACTATCCAACTAGTCACGGCATCTCCACTTATCTACTTGCCCTAGGCAGCGTCGGAAGAGAACCGCCATTCGCCAAAGGCTAGCCTTAGAAGATATTTTCCTAGGGACCTCAGCTGCAGACGCCGGGGCTCCCTCAAACACCATGTCTTTCCTATGCCACCACAGATACCAACATACAAGGCCTATACCTGTCCAAAGATCCCACTCTAGCAGTTTACCATCTCGCCGTTCTTGAAACCAACTTGTGAACTTTGTGTCTTGATTTGGAAGTTAGTGCAACTTGCCCCACCAAACTTGGCACGTCGTCCCATCAGAAGATGATCAATCATCTTGCCACACTAGTTATAGAGAGGGCAAGATGTCGGATGTTGCAAACCACGTCGACTGAGTACATCCGCTGTCTGGCGTCTAATTCTGACTACCAGCCAAAGCGACACCTTGTAACTGGCGGGGGCATTATACCGCTTCGACAATGGCCACCCTACAAGTAAACATGGCTCTATAACTGGACCGGGCGGAGTAAGAGTTGCTTGGGTCCCAATTCCACTTGCAAACATCGTCCACACCCTCAGTCAGCGTGACCTCAACCATCCGGTATGGAGCTCCCGAGCCTGTCTGCAATCTCACGGAGCTCCTAAGCCGGTCTGCAACCTCAAGGAGCTCTCTTACTATACTTCGATCAGGTGACTTGTAGGTTATGCAGACATGCACCCATCAAGCCTTCCTGAACTCGGTGTGGTTGACAAAACAAATAAGACTTGTGGGAATGATGGAAACTACTCTTCGATCAAACCCGATTTTAAATTAATGAAGCTAAATGACCATCCCAAAGGTTCACTGGTCGCCATATGTCTATAATTTTTCCAAATTATCTCACAAGATCGAGGCACAAACTTTTCCTTTAGATGAGGCACAAACTTGTAACACAAGAACCCAGTGTCAATGGTGACGATGTAAGCACAACGCTTCAAATAGTCATGGGCCAGACCGCCAGAGCTATATCCGCCTGGTATTTGGGCTTTGGGCTGGAAGCAAACAAAAGCATTCATAACGAACAAAGCAATTTCATTTCTTCCAAGAACGTTACACGTATGTACAACTTGTCGAGCGCACAGGGAACTGGGAAGGGCTGTGCTGTACGTATCCGACGAGCGACACAATGGACTACACGAGCGTGCTGCAGGAGGCCGTGGCGGGGTCGTACAACGCCGGTAGGAGGTACTTCTTCCCGCCGGCCCCGTTGGCATTGTAGCTGCCCCCGGTGGTGGGGTCGACGAGCAGATTTCCGGCGTAGCCGGGGTACGCGCCGCTGCCGTAGACGCCCGGACACGCCGAGCACGCCTCCAAGCCGGCTCCCTTGGGGCCCTGGTAGTATCCATCTCCGTGCGGGTTGCTCACGGTGCCGGCCACCATGGTGGCGAGGACCATCACCATGCCGTCCATCCCGACGTTGCCGTTGGGCGCCACCAGGGGCGAACCCTGCGAGCCGTACTGCGGCTGCGCGAACGGCCACGCGCACTGCCCCGGGCACTGCTTCACGGAGTTCCCCACCCAGATGTGCGTGGACTCGCCGTCCTGGGACGACCCGTGCCTACCGCACCGGCTGCTGCAGAAGCCCTCCACGGACACGTCCTCGTCGGTGAGCACCAGCGTGATGCCGCCCTTCTTGACGGCGACGCGCGCCGCGAGCTGCTCGATCTGTTCCAAGGTGAGCGACCTGCCGCGGGAGCAGTCCTCGTCGGTCAGCTGCTCGCCCAGGAGCACGCGCGTGGAGCCGGCAACGGCTGCTTTGGACAGGTACAGCTGCTCGATGGTGCCCCACCACTGCCCCACCGACGGCGTGGCCGCCCCGTTCGGCGCGGAGGTGAGGGACACGAGGAAGTCGGAGACGATGGACCTCTGCGCCGCCGTGAACTTGCCGTACCAGAGGATGGACACGGGGATGTCGCCGCTGAGCACGCCGCCCTGGTGGTACGTGAGCCGGTCGCTCTCCGGAGGCACGTACAGCTCCATCAGCCTCCTGCTCCCCACGGAGAGCTGCGCCATGCTGAATACCAGCGCCACTGCCAGAGCAATTGCTGGAGCCATTGCTGAGATGAAACGCTGGTGCGTGAGTTGTGAGAGCAAGCACTTTGTGATCGAGCTCGTACTCTGCTCGTGTCTTTGCGATGTGGTGATGGATCGTACGACTGGCTCCCTCCTCTTATTTATAGGCGTGGTCGTGGACCTGCAGACTCGTGGGACTTGGCCGCTGTCTCCTTCCTATCCTAGTCGATTTGGTGTCCAAGTGCCGCGTGTATTCTGCGATCAGGGAGAGGGCGGTATGGCGCGGCGGGCGGGGGGGGACAAAGCGGGGGCAGCGATGAGCTGTGCAAGTGCACGCACGCCACCGTGTGTCGCTCGCGCCGCGCGCCGCGGTGCCCAGTTGCTTCCGGGCACGGCTCCTGGTGCAGCGGCGACGCACGAGAGTCAAATTTGCCGCAATACTCTATTCGCGCGCGCTCCCTCCGACGGATGGCGACGATCTTCCGGTTGTGCAGATTCTTCCCGCCGTTTCTATCGATGAGAGCCACAGCTGTCCGCGGAAGGTTCCCAGGAGCAGAGGCGCGCGCGGCCGGTCAGCGTTCTTCATCGGGTCGCTCGTCCTTGATGCTTTTTTTTTTTTTTGATTCGGTGTCCCGAGTCGTGGATAGTATGATGATTCAGTAAACCGATCGACGGGCTTGCAAGCTTTGGCGCGGGGAGTGTAAGCTTTGCACCGGCCAAGACGCAGTCCGATGATCTGCTAGTAACGGCCGGCAGACGTATGTAATTGGTGCATTGGCTCTCACGAGGCATTTCAGCGATCTGAGACGGCTATAATAAACTGTTTCCCAAATAGGACTATATTCCAGTCGATTTAGAAATGACTGTTTTCTAGAGTTACCGAACTTGAAGGGCTGCTTAGTGTGATGTGATGACCTTATTTGCAAAATCTCCAGCTGAATGGATAGTTATTAAGACATCTCTAGCGGGCCGTCCCATTTTGAAGAAGGAATGTGTCAATTTTGATTAGTATGAATTGGCCGCACACAGAAAAATGGCCACTGACCGGCTTGGGTCAGGATTCAGTGGGGGTGTCCCCATTAGCATGACCCATTTGGTGCGGATAAGCATCTTTGGCCGGGTTTTTTAATCAGCAAGATATGGATAAAAATTAACAACAAAAAAGAGATGTCATATAAATATTACCACTGGTTAGGAAATCATCAAGTTTCCATAGTTTCCATGCTATAGTACTTAATCATAATGCAAAATAATACAAATTTTACATAAAATGCACGAAAGAGATAGATCATCCGTGAGAAACACGCTTGACGATAGTGGATATCATTTTGCTTCTTCTCAAACCAAGCCCTTTGAACCGGATCAGCATACACAAAGTCCATCATTATGAGCATGGCCTCTTGTAGTCCACCATTTTAATGCCTCTTGCAACACAAGTAACGTAGTTTGGTGGTTGAGATCTTGCTTGGTAGCCTTTTGGTGCCGGACTATCCATGCTTGGTCCATCCTTATAACCACCTATGACCGCTGGCTCACTCCCACGCTTTACAAAGGATCTTGTCCAATTGTCATCCATGCCTCACAAAGTATTTTGTCCTCCTCCATCATGTAGCTGTTGGTCCTTTGGCTCTTCTTTATTTTTGTTGTACCATAGATTGGCTTGTCTTCGTCGCCACCATCGGCATCTAAGATCATCCACATCCATCATGTTCCCTTCATGATATCCATTAGCTCGGCATCGTGCCTAAACAGTAGCTCACCATTGATGTCGACAACACTTAGCTGTACATCGTCATCTAGGTCGTTGTCCAAGGTTGTGGCGTCGATAATGATATGATGTAGCACAACTTCGTCGTCATCCTCCCTTATCGACATCCGGCGAGCAAATCGTCAAACAGGATGTGGGACGCGGGCATGTTTGCCGCGGGGATTCTACGTGGGCCCTTGCCATGGTCCCGCAATAGTTTGTCGGGGCCTAGGTACGGTTGAGGTTGATGCTAGGATCCTCCGGCGACATCGAACAGGAGCGCGCTTGGACATGCACGGTGGCTGTGCAGAATCGTTCTGCCGCTCGGTAGGCGGCCAAGGACAATGTACTTGTCGATGATGCACCGGCCATGACGCCAACGCCAGCAAGGGCCAAGGCTTCGGTGAGCGCCTCTTGTTTAATGAGATGGGCTTGGGAGGCTAGCCCTTTAGCGGCGACTTCGGCGTTGGCCTTGGCCTGAAGGGCGGCAACGACCTCTTCCTGCTTCGCTTTTTGATGGAAGCTTTTGCTCCCGCCACCCATGCCTTGGCCGCGCCTCTCCAAGCAGCATGCTTCCTGCACTTCTCCGTCCTCTCTAAATTTGTCAGCTCCTTCTTCGGCTTGAGCAGGGCCTTCGTCTTGGTGGACTTTTAGGCCTTGGCGGTGGTTCGGGTATGCAGCAGCAGTGACTGCTACGGCTTTTTCCATCACTGGCTAGGGGTTCGGCGTCGGCCAATTTTGACTTTTGGCATAGTTGGGAGAGAATGGAATGGTTTTCAGCCATTGCGGGCCGGGAGAGGACAGGAGAGGGTCCAATGCAAAGCCCATCCTAAATTTGAGCTCATACTACTTGCCGTGGACTGGTACGAGACATTCAGTCCATTTGGGTCGCACTGATAGGCCATTTCTCCTATCTCTACATACATGTTTGGTGGTGATCTTGCGAGGTCTTCCTCGGCGGCGCTGACGTGCGGCCTCCATGGCGGGTGGTGGTTGCATCGGGTCTGGCCCGGATCCGATCTAGACATCTGGCTGTGGAGGCAGATGCACGCTGGGTTCTGGCGAGCCGCTTCGGTGGCATGCCGGACTGTCTTCTCCTCTACCTCCAGCTGGTGGCGAGGGGGCTTCTGGCTCGGATTGAATAAAGGGGGTGGTACTAGGGTTCATCTCACGCCAAGACGAAGACCCACTTGATGTTTGTCTACATTGATCTGGTTGCAGTGTCGTGTTCCAAAAGGCTCCGCGGCGAACTCCATAGTGTGCATAAGCCGAGAGATCGCTGGATCGGGTGCATGCGCACCCATGTTTTTACTCTGGTGAAAGGATATGGATGTCTCCTAGAGGGGGGGTGAATAGGAGATTAAAACTTTTCCTAAAGTGGCTCAACAAAGGCAGAATAAAACTAGTATTTACTTTGTAAAGCACAACCTAGAGCAACTAAGGTTCACCTATGTACACCAACAACTTATGCTAAGCAAAACAAGCAACAAAGTGATAGCAAGATATATATTACTTCAAGCACGAAGGCTATCACAATGTAAAGTACATAAGTAAAGAGCTCGGGTATAGAGATAACCGAGGCACGCGGGGACAACGATATTTTACCGAGTTCCTCCCAACATGGAGTACGTCTCATTTGGAGAGGGGGTGGTATCAAACCACCAACGCCACAAAAGGCCTCCCTTATTCTCCGGTGAATCTCACCCCAATGGGATCGATCCACGCTTCCACTATCGGTGCACTTGTCGGTGGCAACCGGAACCTCTCACAAGGTTGGGGCAGTTCTCCACAACTTAATTGGAGGCTCCTAACAAACGCCACCAAGGCCACAACCTGCAACACCAACAAACCGTCTAGGGTTCCAAGAACCCAAGAGTAAAAAGCTTCTCAACTTTCACTCACCAAATCCTCCAGGGAGAACTCAAACCGATGCACCAAATGCAATGGCAAGAACACAAGTAGTGCTCAAATCCTTCTCTCCCAAATTCCACCAAAGCTACAAAAGCTTGTGGGGGAATAAGAGAGGAAGAACAAAGGAGGAAATCCACAAAAGACTCCAAGATCTAGATCCCAAGATGTTCCCCTCACTTAGAGGAGAGATGGATTGGTGGGATTGTAGATCTAGATCTCCTCTTTCAAATCCCTAAAGTATATGCAAGAATCAAGGGAGGGATTGAAGGGGGAGCAAGCTCAAGAGGGTCAAGAATGGAGGAGAAAGCCTGTAAAACTCGAGCAGTTGCATTGGGGAAGAAGGGCCCCTTTTTATAGGCCCACGGATTTCTGACCGTTTTCTGCCCGTTGGGGAAAAGTCAGACCGGAGACTCCGGTCTACACCGGAGATTCCGGCCCAACCTCCGGACCGCCCATCTGAATGACCTGGGCCATCCAAGACCCAACAAGACTGGAGACTCCGATCTTCCAACACCGGAGACTCCGGACTGAGGAAACACCGGAGACTCCGAGGTAGCCTCTGGACCTGGCTCCGGACCCCCATACAGTATGTCCCAGCCCTGATTCTGAAGTCACCACCGGAGACACATCCGGAAACTCCGGACTACACTGGAGACTCCGGTCCACACAGACCGGAGACTCCGGTCAGAACCAAATAAGAGGCAAACTTCAAATGGCGATATCTAGAGTTTGGAAACTCTAGATATAATGCCACCAAGAGAGAACATTTCATGTATTATAATGTGAGATACCTCTCTTGGTGAGAAACCGTAAAACCTCAAAGATCAAAAACGCAATATGATATAAAAGGGAAATCCGTTTTTGATGAACTAGAGCTTGTTATGAATATTACCACAAGCTCTAAAACTTCACATGGATAAGATCCAAAGATAAGAAAGGATGATGCTAAGTATGCAAAGGTTTGAGCTCTCTTTGAAAGATATGATCGAGTTACTCACTTGAGAGCCCCTCTTGATAGTACGGTTGTCTGTCCTATAAACCGGTCTCCCCAACTAGCACCACGAGACCGGTAAGAAAGAAACCCTATCAATAACATACCTTTGCCTTGCGCATATTCCACTTGATCTTGATGTATACTATCTTGTCCTTCTCAAGATGTAACACCTTTCTTGATTGCTCTTTTACGCACTTGCTTGATGAAGACTTGCAAGTTACTCCCCCATACAACATGGGGAAACCTTTACATTGACCTTGTCTTCATCGATCCATGATCACCGAGGATGGCAAGCTTTAAGCATGAGATCTTATAGAAATTGCACATCTTTAGCTTGCACATAATTTCTTCTTTTCTTCATTATGTTGATGCCTTGAAGATACACCAGAGATATTACTCCATCTTATTCTTCAACACATACTTGCCATAGGTTTAACTCTCACATGACCAATCTGTGGATCATTCTTTGAACACCTTGGTCACCACATGATCCTCTTCACTTCTTCTCCAAACCTTGAAGCCAACAAATGGTTCAAGCATTGCCTATGGACAATTCCTACACGTACAACTTGATACAAGTATTAGTTCATAGAGATTGTCATTAATTACCAAAACCACACATGGGGGCCCACATGTTTTTTCAATCTCCCCCATTTTGGTAATTGATGACAATCATTTGAGAGGGTTTATATAAGGAATTTTAACAAATAAAATGGTAGCACCAATATCAAATACTACACAAGTATGTGATATTGGTACATCACCATATATAGAGCAAACTCCCCCACAATCTATGCATGTGTGATGAACTTGAATTTCATTGCATATATTGCCAATCAATATCATTGGTGGAGTTTCCTCTATATACCACATGCTAAGCAACAACAAAGATGCAAGAGCATGAAAGGCAAAATGCTTAAGAACAAACTCAAGGCATAAACCATTTCCCTTAAACCCTCTAAAACTTCTCCCCCATTGGCATCGATTGCCGAAATGGGTGACAAGTTCTAGAAGACCAATAAAGTGATAAATCCTCCAAAGGTGTGAATTCGCACATATCCAATGATGAATACTTGGGAGGAAGTAGAACTATATCGAGGACCCAAAGATTTCCTAAATAAATAAAATAAAAGAAGCATCAACAAATGATGTACAATCACAAGATCCGACAAACCAATTGAAAACAACAAATGAGTCCAAATGGAAACAACAAGATATTATGATACGAGTATATGAGTGTTTTAAATAACAAATAGAGAAGCTCCGCAAGATTTGTGCACAATTTAAAATAAATGCATTGGAATACATAATGCACAAATATGGAATCCTTGCTCCCCCATAAGTATTTAAACCACAACAAATGAAAGATCAAATAAATGCTTAAATAAAATAGAGAAGCTCCCCAAGATTTGTCCATACTTTAAAATCGGCGTATTTCAATACAAAAAATGCACAAATATGGAAACCTCACTCCCCCATAAACATTTAAGGCACAATAAATGAGAAAGAAGACAAATGGGCATTATTAAATGAATTAGATGAGCTCCCCAAAGATAATGCACCAATTATAATAATTGCATTTGGGAACAAAGTGCATAATCATGGAATCCTCACTCATCCAACTCCATTTTAACAATACAAGGCATGAGAGAACAAATATGATAAGCACAGAGTGATGCTATAAATAAAATTAGGAAGCTCCCCAAGGTATGTGCAACATTAGGTTTTTGTATGTGAATACAATGTGCACAACATGGAATCCTCACTTCCTATATTTTACTAATAAAATAGCTTTGTGAAAATGAGAAAATACCAAGGCATAAAATTTGCAAGAAATAAATGGTTGAGCAATACGTAAGAGACAACATATTAGTGGGCTCAACCACAAGGATGTGTGAGATGCATGACAAAGCATATTATAAGACTAGTACAAGGATGATCATTGCGTATCCACATAGTCTTCAATGAATTATATTGCTTAGTATGACCATACAACACACACGAAACAAGGAAGATATCAAGAAAAAAAATTGAGTAACCTCTTTCATGTGTATAAGTTTCTAAGTAGACAATCTTGCAAACATATTGATCCACAAAGAAACATGTACACACAAAGTAGATACTTAAAATCAATAGAGAAAGATATCCAAAATGAAGTCATGACAATACCAATAAGATTTTTCTTGAAAGCATGGCCAAAAGGCTCAAATATATTATTGTACATCGATGAGCTTCAACAACCAACACACCCTATACATTACAACTATCACCAAGGGAAAAGGAGAAAGTTGGAATATATGGAGAAAGGCAACAAGTATCACAAGGAGAAATCAACTAGCAAAATTTCACTATTGCACATGAGAGAAGTTGAGGAAAAGATAGGCAATAAAATTGCTAGATTGACATATTTAGGATTGGTGGATCATATGAATGATTTTGTATAGTCCCAATTATATGCACTCATCTCAACTTATGCACATATACAATAGAGAGTCCTATTAATACAATGGCTAGAGATACAATCAATAAATAAAATAACAAAAATTCATGCCAAGATGCAACCTACAAAAGGTTGGAAGCAATATAAATATGCATGAGGAAGAGATACTTGTTACCGAGATATAATTGATAGGATGTAGAGGATATGAATTCGTTGATCATCCTATAGCTTGCCTCCAATTTTCATGTATGCATCAATTCTTCAAAATTGGGAGACAAACATCCAATCTATCTCCAATGTACCTACAACACGTTTAAGTACAAAATGGTCCCCAAACTTATTGGGTCCAAAGTAGTTAGTGCAACTACAATACATAGGAGAGACTCCACATAATTATGTGCATATTGATATGAAATTGAATTTCATGCACAACTTAGCCGATGGGAATTGGTGGAGTTTACCTTATATATTGGATCAAAGAAAGCAAACATGCCTTAATATAAACATATAGTAAATATGCATGCATAAAGATTTCAAGAACCAAAAATGAGATACAATTTGAACAAAAACACCAAGTAAACCGAGTTGGCACACACAAGAGTGTGACAAGACAAGCGGTGTCCAAATTGTATCAAATAACCAATTCAACACATGAAAGAGCATAAGTTCAAAAATGAACTAGGCAAAAGCCAAAGAGCAAAAGATAGATAAAAATACAAATGCTCAAGGATTTATCTCATTCTAAAATGGTCAAGGTGTGAAACAAGGAATGAGACAAAACCAACTCCCAAAAAGAGTAAGGTTCCAACAAGTAAACCAAACTCTCCAAACTTTTCATGATGGCACAAAATACCAAAACGAAAAGATCAAACTTCCAAGCACATAAAACCCGATATGGATCAAACAAGGAAGCATAAAAGGATTGTTCTATATAATATAGGAGATCTCACCCATTAGTAGTACATTATATAGAATTTTGCTTTTGAATGCAAAATGCACAAAAATGAGATCATCACCACTAACTACATTAAATAAAACACACGAGAATACCAATAAAATAATAAGATTCATAAGAGGCAAGGAAGGAATGGGAGCACACAAAGCATTTACTTGGCCAAAGATAGGACACGGTTAAGCAAAGGCCAAAGTGACTATGATCAATAAATTCTACCATAACTTGAGTACTCATTGTCCAAGTACAAGAAATATTGGGAATAATTTTCCCAAGGTAGATTATATGGATATCCAAGATCATAGTCACAACAAGAAGCAGATAACTAAATATAAGAATTACAATTGATGCTTCGAACAAGATTCTTGGTAGCTTCTAATAGTCACACAATCACTAGTGATTAGAGTAGCTTGAAGCAAATGGTTTCCATGAGGATATATATATATCTAAATATGAGGAAACACATACCAAGAAACATTCTCACATACAAGATCCAAAATATGAGCAATAAAGGTATTCAGGCAAATTTGAACTTGTATGAGCAAAGTGTGTCACATAGGAGCTAGATAATTATCAATATCAATTCTAAGTGACACAACCTCGAATGTTCACATTTTCTAGGATTGTAATATGCACTAAGCATATGACTCCCCCATAATGTGATACTACCATGAAACTAACATGAGGCAAAAGGATACAAATAAAGATAATTAATGGACCTTATAAAACTTAAATTTCACATCAGAATTATATCACATAGAGACTAGACAATAATCCAATATAAATACTAGGTGGTATTACTCATGTACACACAATTTTAGGATTGTGGAATGCCCAAACATAACACTCCCCCCAAAATGGGATAATCCATTAATCTCTCTCAAGAGCCAAATAAGATACCAAATGTAACCAAGTAAGGCTCAAACACAAGAAACACACATACATGGTGTGCCACCTAATCATACACAAATATGCTTGATACCTCAAGATAACTAGGTGGAAAGCACAACATGTACAAAAGCATGGAAGATACAAAACCAACACATGCACAAGGGGGCGAGTAACTTTCAATGTAAAGATTTTAGCATATGTTACCCCAAGGAGGAACATTGGAAATATAATATAATCATGATAATCCAAATGGCTTGGCTTGGCAATAATAATTGATGAAGATCCCTCAATTCTTCATAATGTAGCCAAGACTCCAATGCCCTCCAACAAAAACCTATTGATCAAGTTTTGGCTTGTTGGTCCCCAACCAGGTTGGGTCCTAAGAGGTTAGTCACAATAAGCTTGGCAACCCAAATGGATCTTTTCTTGACACCACATTGGGCACCAACAAATTTGGCAAACACATTGTCAACCTCATCCTTATAAATAGAATAAGTATTATCAATAATGATAGGGTTGGATGAGGAGATACCAATAGTGCATGAGGAAGAAATGTGCCCTTTCTTACGGCAAATGTAGCAAGTTCTACTCTTGCCATCTTTATTTTTTGATGAAGCAACAACTTGAGGAAGAGCTTGAGTCTTCTTGGGAGGAGACCCATCTCTAACAAGATGTAGAGCTTGAGTCCGCTTCCCTTGTTGCTTCTTGCCAAGGGACTTCTTCTTTAATGGGCAAAGTTTGACATGATGCCCTTCTTCCTTGCACTTGAAGCAAACAATGTTGGCCGGATTCTTGACTTGATCTTGGCCATTCTTCTTGTTGTCCTTGTGCTTCAACTTGATAGTTGACTTGTTCTTGACATTGGAGTTGAATCCAAGCCCACTCTTGTCATTGGGGGATTTTTGCACACTCAAGATTTTGTTGAGTGTGACCTTCCCTTCATGACCCTTTTTCACGTCATTCTTCAAAGAATTGACTTGAGCCTTGAGCCTTTTGATTTCCTCTACATGGTTAGTTTCAACAAAAACACTAGAGGAAGTAGATGCTACATTGTTAGAGCAACAAGGCATGGGATGTAATTCATCACAAGATATATCATGGTTGTGAGAGGATGAATTACAAGGACTAGCACATGGCAATATAACATTTGGAGTAGATATAGTGCTAATGTCCACATGAGGCCCACTAGATGTTACCTTTGACATGATGGTCTCATGAGCCAACTTTAGCCTACCATGGGAGACTAGGAGATCCTCATGCGAGCTTGAGAGCTTAACATGGCTTTCTTCTAATTTCCCATAGTTGCTAGTTAGCAAAGCAAGTTAAGCCTTTAGCTCAACATTCTCCTTTAAAATAGATGCTTCACAAGAAATAGAGTAAGTAGCACAAGCATCATCATTATTAGCAAGAGGTAAGGGCAACTTGGCAAGCTCTTTTGAATATGAGGCTTTAAGTTGCTCATGTGACTCGGTGAGTTTGATGAGCTCACCCTTTATGACCCTAGAGCCATTTTTGAGGTGCTCAAAATCCTCAAGGAGTTTAGCATAAGCAACTTGAGCCTCATAATTTTTACTTTTGAGATCACTTGCCACCTCAAGATATCTATCATGAGATTCCTTTACTCTAGATAGCTCTAAAGTAAAGGTCTCCTCAAGAGATTCCTTGGTGGTTTGTTCCTCTTCAAGAGCTTTATTTACGTTTGCAATTATATTAGCATACTCACGCTCAAGACTACATATTTTATCAACGTTGTTATCATGCACCTCAATTTGTGTTTCTAACTTATCAATATGTTCTTTGCTCTTAATAGCAAAGTCCAAGAATTCAACAAAGTTAGAGCAAGCAATATCCTTTTTAACAAGGGCACGATAAACAATCTCACCCTTCTCATATAAATCATCAATATCAAGCTCTTCTTCCACATTATCCACATCCTCCTCATCACAAGAGGTAATGGGTTCCAAAGTAGGAGTTACCTTAGAATCCCTAGCCATAAGGCATAGGTGGGTACTGGAAGAAGGTGAAGATGAGATTGCATATGTGGCTTCATTCAAAACCATGTCTTGGCCCATAGAATCTTCGGTTTCCTCTACATGGTTAGCAACACAAGCACTAGAGGAAATGGAAGCATTTTTATCATGGCAACAAGACAACACAAGCATATCATCATGAGATTTATTCAAGTCATTTCTACATGATATGCAAGGACTATTAACACAAGCATGTAAGGAGTTTGTAGTGCTAGAATTGTTAAAGTCCAAAGATAGATCATTGCAACTAGACAGAGATGATGGATTACAAATAGTAAGCACACTATCCAAATTGCAATTTCTATCACCACTCACCATATCATTACCTTGTGAAAAGTCACATGTTGGTGAAGTGGTAGAGGATGAGAACTCATCTCAATCGGAAGTGGAAGCAACACAATCATCCTCAATAATGTTGGACACAACATATTTATATTGAAGTTTTGTCCATAACTCATGAGCGCTCCAAAAAGGAATGATTGAGGAGGTAATTACATAGCTCAAAGCATTAACACGCACTTTAGAAGCTTGAGCATCGAGATATAAGTTTTTCTCATCCTCACAAGATAGATTTTTGAAATCTATAGGAGGAGAAAAACCCATATCTACAATACGCTCCAAATTTGGGTCCATGTCCCGAAAATGAATGAGCATGCGATTTTTACATATATCATAATTTGTGCCATCAAATATAAACATGTCATTGTGCACTAATCCCCTAGCCGACATCTTTACTCTCAAGGCGGTGAAGCCACTACGCCACGAACCATCATATAGCTACGCATATTTTCCAACGGTTTAGCCATCCGGTGCTAGACAACAACTCCCCCACTTCTCACATGAGTGGACGGATAAGACATGATCTATAACTTCACTCAATCCCAATCCTCGCCCCTCCTGCTAGTATTGCGTCTCGGCCACCGCTGGCACCCACCTTGACAAGCCCGTGTGTGCATCTCAACCCCGCCCTCATCTATCGATCTCTATCTTTGTCGTCATCTCCAGGTTCTACCGGTCGTATCTGATTGGATTCATATGCCAAAGATTTGAGGCGGGGAGCCGAATACCAGTACATCACCGACCATTGATGAGCACCACTTACTGCTGGAGGTACGGAAATCCTCTTCCGCTATGGAGATCTTCCAATTACTCTTTCTTACCTCATCCAATATCTACAGTCTGGTTGACTGGATCCATTCTTCATTATTTTATTAGGTTGTGTGCTTGGTGGATCTGTGATGCGCCCCTGCTGTTCCTGTCCCTCATCCACTGCCACTCGTCCCAGGCCCCTGCCACGAGTGCCAACTGCACTCATTCAGCTTCATATCCCTTAATCAGGTGACCAAGTATTAACAGATGTATTGTTGATTACCATATATGCCTATCTTGTTCTTTGAACTGATAAATAAATATCTGTACCGTGCTTACG
The DNA here is from genome assembly GCA_916181665.1 of Avena sativa. Lineage (NCBI taxonomy): Eukaryota > Viridiplantae > Streptophyta > Magnoliopsida > Poales > Poaceae > Avena > Avena sativa. The sequence goes on along the minus strand of OV702284.1, from coordinate 173,644,690 downwards.
AGGTGCAGAGTGATCATTTGATCTTATATGTGCAAACCACGGTTGTGTTCTTTCCAATATGTGCACTAGAAGAATTATCTTACATACTAGGTTCAGTCTGTTGGCAATACATGTGCAAACAAAAGAATCCTTTGGTTCATATTAATAGACTCAACTTTGTCTAGATTCGTGTAGTTAAGTATTTAGACTAAATGTATGAGTATCTATACAAAGTTGAGTCCATTAATTTGGACAGAGCCGAGTAGCTCAATTCATGTTTTCTTCAGTATTTTTTTTATTGATTTCAAAGGTATGCAGCTTTCAGGACTGATCAAGGGAGACACTTGTTGACTGCAGAAATAGCGGAGACTGCACCGACCTCTAATCATATTTTCAATGAAACCCTTTCTACTCAAGGAGAGAATCGAGTAAGATTTCATATTCCTTAACTTCCTAGATTTTTTATTTTATAGTTGTGTTATTCAGGTGACCTTTACCTGCAGCTATACACACTGGTCTTGAAATTTCGTTTGTTTAGTTTTGTATGACAGCATGCTTGTGCTTATGCAGTTTCAGGCGAGAGGTAAATATTCAGTATATTTGTGCTACAACTATGAGAAATACAAAGCCTCGATTGTACTAAAGAAGGGTTCATAAGGTAATTAGAGTATGTGGGATGACCTAGTGACGTCTTTGGTCATGTAGTTATATTATGGTCTGAAATATATTAGTCTCGGCATTACAAATGTACTGGCATAGATTCTGAAGTGTGCAGATATATTTGAATTTAGTTTCAAGTACATTTTGTTTTCTTAACTTCTGCTACACTTCTGAATAATGATTTTATTTTATTTTCTAGAGATTTACTACGAATTTAATTTCCAAAAGGATGCACATTGAGCCAGCATTACACTGAAATGCTTAGCCAATTACTATGCTACATCTTTTGTTCGATCTGTTGTATTCATGTAATATCTCACTGTGAACCACAACAGGTTTAGTCAAAAGATCAAACGCACCAAGATACTTCCTGCAAGTCAGATTGCACTCCTGAGTAAGCTGGCCACACTGAGTGTGGCAGCCTAGGATGATTAATAGGTCTGGGAAGAAGAGGGATTGCAGAATCTGCTGAAATAAAGAGGTACTTTATTAACTGGTATTTTTGTTTCTTTGTCTCACTAATGGTGTGTTACTTGTCACAATTTGTGTTGTTGTTGTAGATTCCCAAACTAAATGGATGATGCATAGCTAAGATGTTGAGAGAAAGTTCGAGATGCTACTACCAGATAGTTAGAATGTTATGTAAAATATATACATCTCGTATTCTTTGGATCGTGTTCTTTGTAAAGCTACAAAGTTGATTTAATATATGAGGTCATTCTATTTACTATATTGAACCTTCTGTGCACTCTCAACATAGAACCAATAATGGATGCTCGCAACATATAAACTAGCACACTTGTTCGAGCTGTGATCTATCTATCCATTTCAAAATACATTCATGCAGGCTAACCACCAACGCGTATGAAGTGTTGTATGAAGTGTTGTTAGGCATCAGCGATATGCGTTGGTATCTTACAATTCTCCATCCTGCCGGTTACCAACGCATGTATATGTGTTGTAGTAGACCCTTGCAACACCACCAACGACAACACATACTAAATCCATTGGTGTAGATGTTACCAACGCTTATATGAACATTTAACAACGCATCGATGCATTGCTGAAGGGGTGGTCCTGTTGTAGTGAGCCTAAAATGAGAGACCGGGCTCTGATACCAATTGAAAGGATATCGATGTCGCCTAGAGGGGGGGGTGAATAGACGATTAAAACTTTTCCTAGAGTGGCTCAACAAAGGCAGAATAAAACTAGTGTTTACTTTGTAAAGCACAACCTAGAACAACTAAGGTTCACCTATGTACACCAACAACTTATGCTAAGCAAAACAAGCAACAAAGTGATAGCAAGATATATATTACTTCAAGCACGAAGGCTATCACAATGTAAAGTACATAAGTAAAGAGCTCGGGTATAGAGATAACCGAGGCACGCGGGGACAACGATATTTTACCGAGTTCCTCCCAACATGGAGTACGTCTCGTTTGGAGAGGGGGTGGTATCAAACCACCAACGCCATAAAAGGCCTCCCTTATTCTCCGGTGAATCTCACCCCAATGGGATCGATCCACGCTTCCACTATCGGTGCACTTGTCGGTGGCAACCGGAACCTCTCACAAGGTTGGGGCACTTCTCCATAACTTAATTGGAGGCTCCCAACAAACGCCACCAAGGCCACAATGCCACCAAGTCCACAACCTACAACACCAACAAACCGTCTAGGGTTCCAAGAACCCAAGAGTAAAAAGCTTCTCAACTTTCACTCACCAAATCCTCCAGGGAGAACTCAAACCGATGCACCAAATGCAATGGCAAGAACACAAGTAGTGCTCAAATCCTTCTCTCCCAAATTCCACCAAAGCTACAAAATCTTGTGGGGGAATAAGAGAGGAAGAACAAAGGAGGAAATCCACAAAAGACTCCAAGATCTAGATCCCAAGATGTTCCCCTCACTTAGAGGAGAGATGGATTGGTGGGATTGTAGATCTAGATCTCCTCTTTCAAATCCCTAAAGTATATGCAAGAATCAAGGGAGGGATTGAAGGGGGAGCAAGCTCAAGAGGGTCAAGAATGGAGGAGAAAGCCTGTAAAACTCGAGCAGTTGCATTGGGGAAGAAGGTCCCCTTTTTATAGGCCCACAGATTTCTGACCGTTTTCTGCCCGTTGGGGAAAAGTCAGACCGGAGACTCCGGTCTACACCGGAGATTCCGGCCCAACCTCCGGACCAGCCAACGTACCGCCCATCTGAATGACCTGGGCCATCAAAGACCCAACAAGACCGGAGACTCCGATCTTCCAACACCGGAGACTCCGGACTGAGGAAACACCGGAGACTCCGAGGTAGCCTCCGGACCTGGCTCCGGACCCCCATATAGTATGTCCCAGCCCTGATTCTGAAGTCACCACCGGAGACACATCCAGAAACTCCGGACTACACAGGAGATTCCGGTCCACACAGACCGGAGACTCCGGTCAGAACCAAATAAGAGGCAAACTTCAAATGGCGATATCTAGAGTTTGGAAACTCCGATTGACCCAAAACCAATTTTGTTGGAAAGAGGACAACAAGGGCTGCCCAAGAGAGAACATTTCATGTATTATAATGTGAGATACCTCTCTTGGTGAGAAACCGTAAAACCTCAAAATCAAAAACGCAATATGATATAAAAGGGAAATCCGTTTTTGATGAACTAGAGCTTGTTATGAATATTACCACAAGCTCTAGAACTTCACATGGATAAGATCCAAAGATAAGAAAGGATGATGCTAAGTATGCAAAGGTTTGAGCTCTCTTTGAAAGATATGATCGAGTTACTCACTTGAGAGCCCCTCTTGATAGTACGGTAGAACTTGATGTCATCCTGAGGCATGAGATTATACTTAGATAAGTCACACTTGATTACCACCCCTCATTAGTGATTACCCCCAACTTTAGTGGCTAGTGCTAAGCATAAAACTTTATCACTTTAGATGGGAATACTTGGTGAAAATGGTTATGAAAACCTTAGAATGATGAGTCATTCTACTAAAATGTTTTGACATGTGTTATGGGCACCAGATGATTTTGATGATGAAAATGTTGAGGCATGAGCCTTACCCCTTTATAAAACTGGTGGTTGTGTTCGGATGCGATATCATTCCAATTTTACCGTATAACCATAATACCCGAATTTGGGTAGGTCTTGAATGGAAGTTTATATATCTTATTATGGGTTCCCTTGTGGCCGAGGTTTGAGCTGAGGCTACCTTGTGAGGATCGTCCACCTGTGCAGTTCCCAAGATGACAAATGGTCATGGTTGGGAGGCCAAACTCATAGGAGAGGTGCCTTTACTAGGGTGTGTAATTGAAAGGTTAGGATTGATTATCCGCATACTGAGTATGGTGAATTCAGGATTATTCCTGGTAGATGTATCGAATATTGTGGTGAAAGTGTACCACCTCTGCAGAGTGTCAAACTATTCGAATAGCCGTGTCCGCGGTTATGGACAGTTGGAGTGGCCATATTATACCGTCGTCAGATGTTTTCAAAATGACTTGTGAAATGAATCATGACTTTGACTTGATCACAACAGGGTTGTTAAAGTGAAAACTAAGTTCCCACTTAGGTGTTATAAAACCTTAAACTAGTTTTATTTACTTTTGAACTCAGCTAGAGATAAACCTAGCTTTTTGAAAAACAACCTAGAGTTTAGCATTTCTACTTGAAACCCCTTTACTTGTTAGTCTTAGTTTGTGAGTACTTAAAAATTACTCATGGCTTGTTCCTGGCTATTCCCATGTCCAGACTATGAAGAGGACTATCAGGATGATGGACCGCAGGAAGTCTACGACAACTAGGATCACCTCCCATCGTCAGCATTGCCTGTGACCTTGAAGATGGAGCTTCGCCCATGCTATCGTTATTATATTATTCTGCTGCGTTGATTGTACTAAGACCGGATCATGAGATACTTTATTTGTAAGACCTTTATTATGGTTTGTAATGGATGATGAACTATGGTACCAATCTGTTATGTCTCGCAAAAATGGTAATCCTGGGATTGCGATGTATGGCATAACAGGCATCTGGGATTAAAAATCCGGGTGTTGACAAGGATATACATCCCCATGATGACGCCTAGCACTGTCGTGGGATGCTTCGTTGGAAACCCCAAGAGCAAGGTGTGATGAGCACAGAAGCAAGTTTTCCCTCAGTAAGAAACCGAGGTTATCGAACCAGTAGGAGGAAGGAAACGTCTCAAAGGTGTTGCAAGCAGCGTGGAAACCTGCACAACACAAACTCAAGACTTTGCCCCAACGAATCAGTGAGGTTGTCAAGCTCACCGATTTGCTGTAACAAAGGATTAAACGTATGGTGTGGAAGATAATGGTTTGCAGCAAGTAAACAGGTAACAATGGAAGATGTATCAATGGTAAATATTGGACCAGGGTCCATAGTTCACTAGAGGTGCTCTCCTTAGATAAACAACATGGCATGAAGGGTAAACAAATTACAATAGGGCAATTGACAGGAACTGAGCAAGGCATAACAATGCAATACCAGACAAAAAGATCCTATGAGATTCAATTGGGAAATACAACAATATACATAGACCGCCATCCAACTGCATCTATTACTAGAAGTCCACCTTCAGGTTATCATCCAAACCCCCTCTAGTATTAAGTTGCAAGAAATAGACAACTTATTTAAGCAAAGTGTGTAAGGTAAAGAATCCACTTGTTCCATGAACAAGATACTGTTGTTTTCTCCCTAGTAGCAATAGCACATCTACAACCGAAGAGATTTCTGTCACTTCCCTTGGAAACTAGAGGCATAAACCCACTATCGAGAATAAATACTCCCTCTTGGAGTCACTAGCAACTACTTGGACAAGATAGATACTAACAATGGAGAGCATGCAAGATCACAAACAACACAGACATGATAGTATCAAATAGACAAAACCATTAATCAATCTGACATAGTAATCTCAATATCCATCGGATCCCCACAAACACAACATTCATGATTACAAGTAGATTAGATCTTGATCATGAACGGAGCTCACAAGATCTATACATGAAAGCACAAGGAGGATATACAACCATCTAGCTACTACATGAACCCGTAGTCCAAGGTGGAACTACTCACGCTTCATATCGGAGAAAAAGGCCTCCGGGATGATCTCCCCTCCGGCAGGGTGCCGGGAAGAACTTCAGATCCCCCCGATCTAGGGACGATGGTGGCGTCGGCTACACAAGTTTTCGTGGAGTTTTGATCGGGTGCCTAGGGTTTCTGCATCGGGGGCTTCTTATAGGCGAAGAGGCGAGGCTGGGAGGCGGCTGGAGGGCCCACACCCTACCCAGGCGCGGGGTGGGCCCACCTGTGCCTAGGGGGGTGTGGTGGCCCTGGCTCGCCCCTCCGTCTCTCCTCTGGAATTCGTGTCCCCCATGGTAAAATATTGACTTTGGCTTTTGTCCTGTCCAATTCCAAGAATATTGATTTTTTGCCTTTTTGGAACCAAAAACAGAAGAAAACAGGCAACTGGCACTCTGGCAACTTGTTAATAGGTTAGTTCCAGAAAATATATAAAAATACCTCAAAGTGTAGACAAAGCAAAGCAAATTAGATACTAAACAAGCATGGAGCATAAAAAATTATAGATACGTTTCCAACGTATCAAGCATCCCCAAGCTTAACTTCTGCTCGTCCTCGAGTAGGTAAGTGATAAAAAGAATAATTTTTTAGGTGACATGCACCATCAAAACCAAGATCAAACCATTTGCAAGAAAAAAGTTGGGATCAAAGAACTCTAAACATGACCATGAAACATGGAGTTCTAACAATAAGACAAATTAACTATGTATGCAACATAAGAGGCTAGAAACAAAGATCATGAATAACATGAATTGAAAAACATTTCTTTGTTTCACATATAGAAAACATGGCATAATGGCATTCAACTTGTCCCTCATAGAGTAGAAAATATATGCATAGGACACCTTCAAAGTTCATAAGAGTGACTAGATACAAATAGCACAAGAACAAGTAATATCACAATATGCATCAATCAATAAGATTTGGGACACTACACACAAAATGACAACTGTGCTCTCTTAATGGTGCCTAAAGGTAGAAGGTGGAGACTCAATATAATGGTGGAAGAAAGGCCCTTCACGAAGGGAAGCAGGGATTTCAAGTTTCAAAAAGTGCTTCCAAAAGTTATGGTACTTGTTAGCTTTCAGCCCTCATTCCCCTATCATAAGCATCTTGAAGTGATTAAGGTTAAAGTGAACAAACTATGGAGTATATGCTTGACAAAGTATAAGTTGGGAATTTCAAGTCCCTTGAATACGAGGGCCACACCTCATGCTACTCAACTTCAGTCACCTGTAAGTTCTTGTCATAGTAAGTACATGCGTATCATAGAGAACCGCCAACGGGGTACCCCTTGCACATGGTACAGGAGCTATCCCATAACCAAAATGACAAGGCAAGCAGACAATAAGCATCTCAACTATCTTTTTATTTACTATGTGCATAGCTTTTTATTGAGGATGCTTCATAGATAGCTCATTATGGTGATGTTGCAAGTTTCCACCATGATTAGGCATGGATTAGGCTAGCGGCCCATGCATTTCTCTAACAAAAAATACATAACTCCATGGACTACAAGCTCCCTCTTTATTTCACACCGGTGACATCCATAGACAAAAGAGCATGATATCAACTATGTACAAACTACAAGTGCGATGTTCAAAACGTTCCCCGTGATAGCACGGTTCTGCTAATTCCAACGTATAAATGCAAGCATATACAACATAGATGACACAATGGTTCAAGTTTTTATTAGGGGCAAAGAATATAAAGTGTGCCATCAAGTTCGTGAGGGCTTTAATCACTAAGTTTTCACATAATAAAATACTTTTTAATTGGAAGATAGCTGAAAACAAGAATATACTTGGAATGGTGTAACACACCATGCATAGGAGTTTATAGTGGACACTTTGGAATAACTTGGTTTGTTGGGAGTTGTAAGCATGAGTAGAGCTTACTCATACAAGTGGAGGTTAGCAAAAGACTGGGAGCAACCAACTAAGAGAGCAATAATGGCCATAATCATGCAGAGCAACAAAACATTACTAATCAAAGCATAGAGTGGTATTACAAGTCAAGGACTAAATGATCATAGAGGATATGGTGACTTGTTAGAGTCATAACATGGTGTGAGCATGTGCCAAGTCAACCCAAACGAAGCATCAAAGGAGAATACCGTAATACTATGCTTTTGCATGCTAAAACAACGCATAATTCTTTCAAGGCATACTAAGCAATCCCAATTGTTTGGAGCAATACATGCTACAACAATAATCACTAAGCATAAGGTCAAAACAACATCTATCATGTCATTCTAAAGTCTAAGTCACAGTCAATGCAAGCTCCTCTTGCACTTTCAAGCAGGAACTTCCTACTCCTTTCCAACACCAAGAAACTTATTTGAAAACAACACAGCAAGAATGGGGGTCGAAACTACTTTATTAAAGCAAACTAAACAACTAAGCAAACCAAACAAAAACTAATACGCTCCAAGAACAACACAACAATGCATGAAACAATAAAAACGAAGTGTCTAGACAGACCTGACCTTTTTATTGATGAAGAAGGGGGTGGCTTGGGCATCCCCAAGCTTTGACGCTTGTACCTCTTGGATATTTCTTGGGGTGACACCGGGGTGGCATCCACAAGCTTGATCTTTTGTCCATTCTTTATCTCATTACATCATTCTCTCTCGACACCTGAAATTTTTCCTTCATACAAAACTTCACACAATCTTATTAGCAACATTAGTGTATTCAAAAGATAATAGACCTTTGGGCCTAGCTTTGGAACAGCAAATATTTTTACTAAAAACACAAGATACTGTAGTAAATCCTTCAAAAAGATGAATTCACCAAAAGAGAACTCAAAAAGGAATCAATAAGAAGCAAATGCAAATAATGGTAGAAATCTGTCAAAACAGACCAGCAGGTAGAAACCGATTTTTTCGAAAATCTTATGTTGCTAAAATCAGAAAGTGTTGAACTAACGAAAGTTATCTAACATACTAGGGGATTTATTTGTAAATTTTCAGCTCAATCCGACTTACACAGACTCCTCACGATTTTTTATGGTGGAGGACAGAAATCTGTTTCGGGACAGCAACTCCCCTAATCTTACTTCCCTCTCATTAGAGGTCATTCTTGGCACAAAAAGCAAACAAAAAGGATAAGGAGAGGTAATTACTGAAGTAATAACTTCCAAGACTCAAGAAAACTCTTGGTTTATCTCCCAAAAAGTACTTTTCTTTAACGTCTTTAAGTTAGGCATAAGAAGCAAGAAATCAAGTATTTTCAAATGAAGAAGCAACTATCTTGTTCTTTCCTTTCTTACCTTTATTCTTCTCTTTTGGGAAAATATGATTACTTACTGGAGGAGAAAAATGCATAATGCATTTTCCCACATCTATTATTGTAGGGGTTCATAGCATGGAAAACAAAAAATTTCTATCGCATGAACACACAAAAGCCAAGATCTATCTACTAGATTGCAGCAACGAGTCGATAGAGTACTAACCCTCAAAGATCCAAAGCGGTTAACGAGAGCAGATACTCGTGGATGATGTAGTCGTACACTTCCAATCTCAAGATCACGTAGACGATCCTTTCGGCGCTGCGTTCCGGCAGCGCTTCCGCAGTCAGTCACACGTACGGTACTCCATGAAGACCTTCCTCTCCCTTGTTCCAGCAGGAAGCAGAGGTTGTAGCACTCTCCTCGTGAATCCGGCAGCACGACGGCGTGGTGTCGGAAGTAGAGGGGATATCTCGCAGGGCTTCGCCTTAAGCCGGAGCGAGTATGGTGGAGTATGAGAGAGGGCCTTGGCGATCTAGGGTTTAGAGGCACCAAGGGGTGGGCTTGGCCGGCGGCTAGGGAAAGCTAGGGTTTGCCCCAAGTCGCCTAGAAGAGGAGACCTAGGCGGCGGAAACACTTGGAGGTGGTGGCGCCAAGGGCTAGGGTTTGGGAGGATGGAGTCCTCCTCCAACTCCTCCTCCTTGGCCGGCGGGTGGAGGGAGTAGGACTTCCTCCCTAAGTAGGTTTCCTACTCTCCCTCCACAAAGCAAACTTCAGATTTGACTTTTCAAATTGGCGTTTGACTTTCAAACTTGGATTTGATTTCTCTCATCATATTGCCTAGCCAAGTGACCTAGTACATGATGCAACCATTGAACATTGTTATGACACATTCATGTACCCTTCCCCTCCAGAGTGCCGGACCTTCCAGACCCTTCTAGAACATTCCTGGTGAAATCACCGGAATCATATCCGAACTCCGAAACAGGACTTTCCTTATATGAATCTTATTCTCCGGACCATTCCAGATCTCCTCGTGATATCCCGGATCCCATCCGAGACTCCAAACAACATTCGGTATCTTACTCATCATTCCATAACTACTCAACAACATCGAATCCTTAAGTGTGTCTCCCTACGGTTCGTGAATTATGCGGACATGATCGAGACACTTCTCCGATCAATAACCAATAGAGGAATCTAGAAATTTATATGGCTCCCACATATTTCTATGATTACTTTGCGATCGAATGAACCACTTACATACGATACCAATTTCCCTTTGTCTCACGATAGTTTACTTATCTGAGGTTTTGATCGTCAGTATGTCTGCATACCTAGTTCAACCTCGTTACTGATAAGTGCTCTTTTCTCGTTCCCGTGATATGTGATCCCTTGTGAGCCAGTGACATGCTTGCAAGATAATTGGATGACATTCCACCGAGAGGGCCCAGAGTATATCTATCCATCATATGGATGGACAAATCCCACTCTTGATCCATGTGCCTCAACCCATACTTTCTGAACACTCAATGCTACCTTTATAGACACCCAGTTACGGTGTGGTGTTTGATGTCACCAAAGCATCCTTCAGGTGATGGTGATTAACATGATCTCATGGTTGAAGGAATTAGGTTACTATGTACCAGAAAGCATATAGCAAATGAACTATATTAAATGACTTGATCTTTATGCTACGCTTAACTATAGGAGTATGTCCATCACATCATTCTCCTAATGATATGACCCTGTTGTTAATAACATCTTCTATGTTCATGATCAGCAAACGATGATCATATATTAACCAACAAGCTAGTTTAACAAGAGGCTTTACTAGGGACTCTTTTATGTTTACAAATCACACAAGTATTAATGTTTCCGATTAATACAATTATAGCATCGTATGTAAACATTTATCATAAGCATGAAGATATGATAATAACCACTTTATTATTGCCTCTTGGGCATATCTCCAACAGTCTCCCACTTGCACTAGAGTCAATAATCTAGTTTCAAACCTTTGTGTATTCAACACCTATGGCTTTCCGGTGTTGTATGTACACGATTGCTATTGGTCAACTGATCTCCGGATCTGACACTTCCAGGTCCATGTGCAATTGCATGTCTTTGCGTCTCTACGCATCACTCATTCTCTAATGAGATGGCTTTGTATAAATTTGGTCCTTTGGTGAGACCTTTAGTTCTTTGGGGTTAAAACATGATGATAATATTGTCGTACAATATATCTTCATAGTATTATCCCGCTGTGAACTACACCTAGTTTGATAACAAACTACTTGGCACAAATGCCCTCTTTAGCTGCTATAATAGAAGTCATATACTTAGCCTTTTGTTGTAGTAAATGTCACAATGTCTTAACTTTGGAACTCATCCAAATCCATTATGGAACTTACTTTCCATTATATCGTGCCACCCTTAGTTTAGATTGAGATAAAATTAATTTGTACTTTGTGACAAAACTAGTATCAATGTAGTACTTTTACAATGAACTAACCATCTATTTGCCGCTTCTACAAAATATTATACTCTTAGTTCTTCCAAAAGATCATAATAATATACTTACTATTGTCCAATGATCATCTTATGAATCATTCTGGTATATGCTCATAACATTTAGAGCATAGGACATATCTGGATTTGTACATATCACATTATGATTGATATAAATACCCTTTATGATTTCATACATCAAGTATCAATCCATACTTGAATCTTTGTTTCACTTACAATACACTTGAATATATCATCAATATTGAACTCATTCAATCCTTTATGTGCGACAAGAACCTTTCTTGTAGTTTCTATATTGAACTCATTCAATACATCATCTATGTACTTTCGGCACAACCATATTAGCGTCTATTGATGCCAAATATTTGGGTTTTGCCTAAGTCTTTCATCGGGATGAAATTCTTAATATGTGTTAATAAAAGATACATCATTTCCAATCAACAATATGTCTTCCACATAATGTATTAGAAACATGTCTTAGTGCTCCCACTTAATTTCTTGCAAATGCAAGCATCTTCATTGTCTCCGATGAAATTAAACTCTTTTAACAGTTTCATCATAGTGAAGATTCCAACTCCGCAATGCTTACTTCAACCATTGAAGTTTGCATATGCTTTTAGCATCCTTTGAATTATCAAAACCCTATGGACCGTGTTATGCACATGTCCTAGGTAACAATTCTATTAGAAGAACTTGTTTTGCTTATTCAACTACCACATAACAAAATTATATGTAGTTGTTGCTACATTAATCCGTCTATACTAAATATTACTATGAAATATCAAATCTTGTCATAATCAACCTTTGAACATTGTTGTGAACTCTTTCCCAACATGTCGACTATTTCATAGATGTGAAGCATCCATGTCTATTTCTTTATAGATCCAAACACGACTGTAAGGTCTTACACCTTTCTCGAGGGTCCTTCAAGTTCAAAGCTTGATTTCTCGTGTATGGAACTATCACGGATTTTATGGCTTCAAGCCATTTTACGGAGTCAGGGCCCATCATCGCTTCTTTGCATATAGTCCGTTCATTATTCTCAAATAATGATTCAACCCTCAAATCTTGGTATTTGATTGTTTACCCGACCTACTTGGTTCAATAGAAACTTTGACCTCCGTAACCACAACCTTTGAGGCACGTGAGCCATGAGCATTGTTGCTGCCTACGGAACACTTTTCGGCGCTGCGCAACTTTGCACACATAGCTAAGGTTCTTTTAACCTTATCAAAGTTCTATTGTCCTCTCACTTATCTTTTCGCGAAAAATTCCTTCTCAAAGAAACTTGACGTTCTAAGTGACAAACACTTTTGTCTCCGATGTTATGGAGGAATACTTAACAGTTATTTGAAATAACATACAAAGATAGGTTCATCCGACTTTGGTTGCAAACATCTTTCTTATGCATAGCATACCAATGTTTAAGAAAGGACAACTTGGGTTTTATCCCAAACCATAACTTTATATGGTGTCATTTCAACGGATTATGATGGAGCTCCTTTTAGTGGAAAAATGGTAGTCTCTAAAGCTTTTAATCTTTAAAATATAATGGCAGTTTTATGAATTACACCTTTGATCTTACCATGTCAAACAAGGTTTAATTACATATCTCGAACACTCCATACTCTTATGGTGTTTCGGGAAATGCAAATCCACGGAACGATTCCTTAAATCTTAGGTATTATGCTAAACTTGTAACTCAAATATCTTCCTTTATGATCTTATCATAAACTATTTATATTCTTGTTATAATGATTTTGCACTTCATCTTGAAAGTCTTTGAACTTTTCAAATGTTTCATACTTCATCCTTATTAAGTAAATATTCATATATTCACTCAAATTTTCGGAGAAAGCATATGAAGTTGAAATCCATCGCTCTTGACTACACATAATGGACTTCATACAACAATATATACAAGTTCCAATAAGCTAGTCATTTGTTCCCTTTTGGCCTATGAACGAAGTTTTAATTATCTCTAGGAAAGTTTCACAAGCGTCATTTGATCAAAAATCAAAAGACTCCAAAATTCCATCCACATGGAGTTTCTTCATGTTTTCTTTCCAATATAATTTAAACGGCGATGTCACTTCCTAAGTGATCTTTCAATCAATTTGTATTTCGACATTTTTAGCACTAGTTTTATTGATGTGATTTCTCCAACGAGATTTGTAAATCATCCATCTTTTATGGATTACGGCAATTATTTGAACAACCCTTTTGTTCTCATAATACCTGATAAAACAAATCTTGAAGGCACGCTTTGATGTTTAACGAGCAACGCAATAACCCTTTATTTGTTCTCGATGAACATCATCACATATTCATTTGCTAGTTACTTAGGCCATTGTAGTTCATAAATTCTGTTGTTTCGTATGACGATTCATACCAACAAATTCAGTATCCAATACTTAATAACCACATTATTTAACAAGCAAAGAATACGGCCATAACACGTATATCCTCTATATACCTAAGCTGAACAATTCTAGTATTTTATTTTCTGCCATATATTTATGAGATTCTCTTTCAGTATTTCCTTTTCTGTTTGAAATAATATATCATCAATAGTTGAGCCATACACATGACACATAGTCCAAATCATGTATAGTTAAATACCAATGTCTTTGGACTTGCACTTTGAAGTAGATCACCATCATCAAATGTTTGGTGTTCTTTCAAATTCCTTTCTTTAGTAATCTCTTGGTGTAGTAAACATTTTACCTACATCAAATATTCACCCTTATCATGGAATTATTCATGATCAAGCTACTTTAGCTTATAACAGTGAATCGCGAGTATAATGTTGCTCTCCAAAACCTTTTGGAGGATTAGGATAACTAGTGTCTCCAACCTTTTATAAATTTTAATAAATATGAGAACATAAACTTGGCCATATTATACTCTATCATGTTGTAATCAAAACATTATTTCAGATATCGCAATATCTTCCATACATGATGGTTTCTGAAAAAACTCTTTCAACTCCTAGATTACCTTGATATTGAAACTATCTTTCAAATATCAAGAATCATGGAGACAAACATGATACTCATACACTAACTCTTGGAATTGTCACTCTTGATTTAATACCAATTATTAAACTTCATGGAGTAACCGGAATTTACTGAAAGTTTGCAATAGGACTTTTAAACTTTAGATTAACACTTCAAAACAATACGATACCAGTTCGTAAAGTAACTAACCAGAATTCTATAGTTCTATCATCTCAATTATAACAAAGCGCAAGGTGGTAAACGGATGCCAATGACTACAACAATTATGCAAATTCACTTTGATTTAATTTATGATAAATAGTGTTCAACTTTTAATCATATTGCCGTTGAACTCCCACTCAAAACAATATCCCTCACATTGTTTTTAGTGATCACACGAACCAAATCCACCACATCAAAACCGATCATCACGAGAGTTGATGTAGCTTCAATGGCGAACAATCAACATGTTCATCATATCTACTATATGACTCATGCTTTACCTTTCGGTGATCCGTGTTCCGAGACCATGTCTGTACATGCTAGGCTCGTCAAGATCAACCTTAGCTTCCGCATGAGCAAATCTGGCTTGCTCACGCTGTATACACTCGCAGAATCTAACACACCCGATCATCACGTGGTGCTTCGAAACAACGAGCTTTAGCAACGGTGCTTATTAAGGATGAACACTTTAATACCTTGAAATTGTGTGCTTGAGGGATCATCTTATAATGCTACCGTCGTTAACTAAGCAATACAAGATGCATAAAAGTATTAACATCACATGCAATTCATAATATGTGATATGATATGGCCTTTCTTCTTGTGCTTCCGATCTCCATCTTCAAGCACGAACATGATATCCATCATCGCCGGTGTGGCGTCAAGGTCAATGGCGCCGCTGCATGGTTGTCTTCCACCAGCATCAACTATTACAACTATCTTGAATAATAGTCACGCAGGACTTAACGGATTTAATAGACAACCATATGGCTCCTGCCGGTTGCCGACTTACAATAAGGAACATTGCATACATCATATATAATCACAATCATGGCCATATCACATCACAACACACCCCTGCAAAACAAAGTTAGACGCCTCTAATTTTCTTTGCAAGTTTTACGTGGTTTGGGGCTTTCAATAAGTGACATTCTAACTTACGAACAAGAACCACAACATTGATACTAGTATTGTCAATCACCCGTTGTAAATTGAATCTTAACTATGTTGGGAGAAACAGGCACCTGCAAAGCCACTTATGCAATACAAGTTGCATGTCAAACGTGGAGCAAGTCTCATGAACGATGTCATGTAAGGTTAGCCCGGGCCGCTTCAACCCACCATCCCGCAAGATGCAAAGTACACAAGAAGCAATCGACAACAAAAGCATCAACGCCCACAATGACCATTGCGTTCTACTCGTGCAACAGATCTACATATAGACACGGCTCTGATACCACTGTAGGGGTTCATAGCATGGAAAAAAATTCTATCGCATGAACACACAACAGCCAAGATCTATCTACTAGATTGCAGCAACGAGTCGATAGAGTACTAACCCTCGAAGATCCAAAGCGGTTAACGAGAGTAGATTCTCGTGGATGATGTAGTCGTACACTTCCGATCTCAAGATCGCGTAGACGATCCTTCCGGCGCTGCGTTCCAGCAGCGCTTCCGCAGTCGGTCACACGTACGGTACTCGATGAAGTCCTTACTCTCCCTTGTTCCAGCAGGCAGCGGAGGTTGTAGCACTCTCCTCGCGAATCCGGCAGCATGACGGCGCGGTGTCGGAAGTAGAGGGGAGATCTCGCACGGCTTCGCCTTAAGCCGGAGCGAGTATGGTGGAGTATGAGAGAGGGCCTTGGCGATCTAGGGTTTAGAGGCACCAAGGGGTGGGCTTGGCCGGTGGCTAGGGAAAGCTAGGGTTTGCCCCAAGTCGGCTAGAAGAGGAGACCTAGGCGGCGGCAACACTTGGAGGTGGTGGCGCCAAGGGCTAGGGTTTAGGTGTGTGTGAGGGGAGAGGGCGCCCTACCCCTCCTTATATAGGTGGGAGGGAGGCGGTTGGGAGGAGGGAGTCCTCCTCCAACTTCTCCTCCTTGGCTGGCAGGTGGAGGGAGTAGGACTTCCTCCCTAAGTAGGTTTCCTACTCTCCCTCCACCAAGCAAACATCATATTTGACTTTTCAAATTGGCGTTTGACTTTCAAACTTGGATTTGATTTCTCTCATCATATTGCCCAGCCAAGTGACCTAGTACATGATGCAACCATTCCACATTGTTATGACACATTCATGTACCCTTCCCCTCTGGAGTGCCGGACCTTCCAGACCCTTCTAGAACATTCCTGGTGAAATCACCAGAATCATTTCCGAACTCCGAAACAGGACTTTCCTTATATGAATCTTATTCTCCGGACCATTCCGGATCTCCTCGTGATATCCTGGATCCCACCCGAGACTCTGAAAAACATTCGGTCTCTTACTCATCATTCCATAACTACTCAACAACATCAAATCCTTAAGTGTGTCTCCCTACGGTTCGTGAATTAGGCGGACATGACCGAGACACTTCTCCGATCAATAACCAATAGAGGAATCTGGAAATTAATATGGCTCCCACAGATTTCTACGATTACTCTGCGATCGAATGAACCACTTACATACGATACCAATTTCCCTTTGTCTCACGATAGTTTACTTATCCGAGGTTTTGATCGTCGGTATCTCTGCATACCTAGTTCTACCTCGTTACTGATAAGTACTCTTTTCTCATTCCCGTGATATGTGATCCCTTGTGAGCCAGTCACATGCTTGCAAGCTAATTGCATGACGTTCCACCGAGAGGGCCCAGAGTATATCTATCAGTCATATGGATGGACAAATCCCACTCTTGATCCATGTGCCTCAACCCATACTTTCCGAACACCCAATGCCACCTTTATAGCCACCCAGTTACGGTGGGGTGTTTGATGTCATCAAAGCATCCTTTAGGTGATGGTGATTAACATGATCTCATGGTCGAAGGAATTAGGTTACTATGTATCAGAAAGCATATAGCAAATGAACTATATTAAATGACTTGATCTTTATGCTACGCTTAACTATAGGAGTATGTCCATCACATCATTCTCCTAATGATATGACCCTGTTGTCAATAAAATCTTCTATGTTCATGATCAGGAAACCATGATCATATATTAACCAACAAGCTAGTTTAACAAGAGGCTTTACTAGGGACTCTTTTATGTTTACAAATCACACAAGTATTAATGTTTCCGATTAATACAATTATAGCATCGTATGTAAACATTTATCATAAGCATGAAGATATGATAATAACCACTTTATTATTGCCTCTTGGGCATATCTCCAACAATTATTGCTCCAAGGTGTTTCAGTAGGGATCTTCCAAGTGTGGTCTGTCCTTTGCCTACACATTCAATAATAAGATAATCAGTAGACACCATTTTCCTTGAGATTTTTTTGTAAACACACCTTCAGTTATTCCAATGGGTAATAAAGTGTCATTATTAGTAAGAGATATCTCCTCTCCTCCTTTAGAAATCCCCCAAAGACTCAAAGACTCATAACTATCTTTAGGCATAAGGCAAAATTCAGACATGATATCACAATGAGCATCAAAAGTTGCACTAATTATAGTGACTTTGATTGTGGGAAACCACTTTGAAGGCTCAGAATTCATTGGAACATAATCATGGTACTCCCTAAGTGTGTGATAGTAACTATTTAGATTAGCAGTACTGGACTCAAGAGTGTTCAACCTAGCAAAAATATTTATGAAAGAGGAATCAGACTTGCCAGTTGTATTATAAATTATAATCAATTTCTTTATGGCATCAAAAGCTTCATCCTTAGTACATTGAAAAAAATATTTCTCAGCCACAACATCTAAAGCATATCTATAACAAAGAGCAATACCGCGGTAGAAACTATTGATAACCAAGCTAAGACTCATCTTACGCTCAGTTTCCCTTTGTAAAGCAGAGATTCTAGACCAAACTTCTTTAAAACTCTCTTCACCTTTTTGCTTGAAAGCAAAGATCTCTTCCATAGGTGTCAGAGAGATAGGACCAAAACCATACATGGTAGCTACTAGAGTAAGAACTATTTTTTTTGTGTTTTTGAATAAAGAAAGCAAACCAAAATAAACTATTTTTTTGGAGTTTTTTTTGATTAAAAGAGGCAAACAAAACCAAGCAAAAGAAACTAAGCAAACTAAAAAAAAAGTAAAGAGAAAGGTTGATGAGGACCCCCCCCCCTTGTGAAGACATCCTTATCTTCCCCGGCAACGGCGCTAGAAAAGACTTGATGACGCCCAGCACAATCGTGGGACGCTTTGTTGGAAACCCCAAGATAAAGGTGTGATGAGCACGACAGCAAGTTTTCCCTCAGTAAGAAACCGAGGTTATCGAACCAGTAGGAGGAAGGAAACGTCTCAAAGGTGTTGCAAGCAACATAGAAACCTGCACAACACAAACTCAAGACTTTGCCCCAACGAATCAGTGAGGTTGTCAAGCTCACCGGTTTGTTGTAACAGAGGATTAACCGTATGGTATGGAAGATACTGGTTTGCAGCAAGTAAACAGGTAACAATGGAAGAAGTATCAATGGTAAAGATTGGACCGGGGTCCATAGTTCACTAGAGGTGCTCTCCTTAGATAAACAACATGGCATGAAGGGTGAATAAATTACAGCAGGGCAATTGACAGGAACTGAGCAAGGCATAACAATGCAATACCAGACAAAAAGATACTATGAGATTCGATTGGGCAATACAACAATATACATAGATTGCCATCCAACTGCATCTATGACTAGAACCCCCTCCAGTATTAAGTTGCAAGCAATAGACAACTTCTTTAAGCAAATTGTGTAAGGTAAACTGTCACATCCCAAGATTTTCCAAATCTTGTAATGTGAAAAATAAATGAATAAAATAAAACTTTGTTTGATTTTCAGGGTGAGAAGAAACTTTTTGAATTCAAATGGGAACCTTCAAACCAATTTTTGATCAAGATAAAATCCTAAAGGGATTTAAAAAGATAAACATTTAATAAAGGAAAATAAAAATATTTAAAATTACTATTTTGGATCTTCTAATAAAAAGATTTGGTTTTCAAATGAAATGATAGATTTATAAATAAGGAATATTTTATAGAGCCAAATTGAACCTTGGCCAAGTTTTTGAAATAAAATATTTATTTTTGATAAAAATAGTAAAGGTTTATTTAAAATAAATTAATAAGGATTTAATATCCAAGTTTTATAAATAAAGGTATTACTATTTTAATAAACTATCAAAACTTATTTATTTAATTCAAATAAGTTTTTCAAGTATTTTGTATTTTCAAATAAAACCTACTGATTTGGTTTTGAAAATATTTAGATTTCAAATGGAGATTTTATTAAATAAATCAAACCCTATTTAATTAAATAACTTTGGTCCATTTTATTTAATTAATGAATGGAACCTAAAAAGTTTTAAAATATTATTTCATTTTGGACTTTGGTTTATGTGTTAAATAGAACCAAATTCAAATGAAAAGTATGGTGAATGTTTGAATTGTTTTGTTTGTTTGATTTGTTGTTTGATTTTGAAAACAGAAAATGGGAACAGAAAAGGAAAAACAATTTGGAAGAAAAAAAATAAGGATCTGGACTCAGCCCAACTGGCCAAGCCCAATAAGCCCAGCAACCAGCCTAGCTTTCCTCTCCCGAAGAAAACGTTTCACACTCAATCTTTAAACCGCGCAATCGCTGACTGGTGGCCCCTCTTCTCCCTCTCACTCCCTCACTGACAGCCAGGCCCCACAGCACGGTCATCGTTTCCACCCGCCACGACCCCTTCTCCCCAAACCTCGCTGCCGTTCTCTGTCATTCAATCCGCGCGTAAATTCGCAGTAATGCTGCAGTGATTCCGCTCAGCAATCTCGCCTTCTTAAGCGCCAGCATTCCCTCTTCAATTTTCCCTAGTCGCCCCACTCTAGCACGCCCCGAGGCTGCCCAATTCCTCGCTGCACCACCCTCTGTCCGACGAAACTCCGGCGACAATTCCGACCGAACCGCGCCACCCCATACCTCCCCGACCAAGCTCACACCTTTCCCACTCCCTGGCGCATCTTCCAGTACCCTCCGTTCAACCGCGGGCGCCCCAGAAAGCCGTCTTCGACAAAGCTCTGAGCGCTGTCGCGTCTGCAACTTCTCCGGCGAGTTCCCTAGGTGAAATCCGACCGCCCCTCTTCTTCTCCTTCACACAGGCAGCGTCGCATCGATCTTACGCGTCTAACCATGCCCTCTGCTTGCCTTCTCGTGATCGACGGCGTCGCCTCCGACCACGACCAGGACCACCCGACGTTGTTCTCTACTCCGGCGAGCAATCGCTGCTGTTCCAGAACGCCCCTTGCCACGCCGACCACACGACGAGCATCACCACATCCTCGCGATCACGGTGAGCATCCCCACCTCGTTCTTTGCTTCCTAAAACCACCGCTAGCACCTCGCCTGACCGTCGCCGCCGTCTGCCGCCGCGCAGCGCCGCCAGCTTCTGGTCAAGCACACGTGAGCCGTTAGATCTCCATCCTGTGGCGTAGATAGAACGACTTAAGCGAACCGGTATGGAAGCATCTGAGCCATGCGATCTGTTTAGATCCAACGCACCAGACAGCGCAATCCGCCCGAACCGGTACCAGCGAATAGGAAAGCGACGCGTGGCCAGACTTTGTTTAGAACTAAATTTGAAATCTGATTAGAATGTGATTTTGAAAACACTATAACTTTTGATCCACACGTCCAAAAATTACAAACTTTATATCGTTGGAATCAGTGGAGAAAGCCCTATCCAACCATGGAATTTGTTTAGCAAATAGTATCTGTTAGTTTGTTTGTTTTTGCAGAAACTTTTGTATGCTTGTTTAGATTAGAAAAATTGTTCAAAAATGTTTTTAGGGTTAAAATCTTTGCAAATTAGTTTGTGGTGAACTTACTGACCCTAGGAATCAACCCATGGTTTTGAAAATGGAATTGGTGAAGTTTAGGATGGAATAATTGGTTTAGCCCATTTCTAGCTAAATAAAATTATTGGTTTTGTTAAGAAAATGTTTTTGGAAAGAAAACTTTGGGAAAATGATTTGGATCAAACCTACTGACCCTAAACACCAAGTTTTGAGAAACAACAACTTATTTGGTGAACAACATAAAGTTGTTGCTTTGATAAAAATATTTTCCACTACATAAAATAATGAATGGATTTAAAAATGGTTTATGGACAAAACCCTTTTGCAAATGATTTTGCCACTTTGGAAAATGACCACCTTGAACCTTACAAAATTTAGAAGCCTAGTGGAGACCACCTTTGCAAATAGAACCTATCTCTTGCATGCTTGCATGCATGACTTAGATCCCATTGTTTTATGTGTGTGAAATGTTTGATTGATTATTGGTTTGGAATGCTAGTTGATATTGTGTTTGCTTGATTGATTGTAGTGAAGTTAGAAAAGTGTGAGACTAGCAAGATCAAGAAGTGAACCATCATTCCCTACCAAAAGAAAGGCAAGTTACACTATCATCTAAAGTCCTACTATTTTCATTATACTTAGTGGATTTTGAAACATGCATGAAAAGAATTTCTATACTTATGCTATGCTAAATCCTAATAGGATTCCCTATACATTCCTTAGTGAAAACAATGTAGTTGTTACATGCTTAGCTATGCTATATTTTGAAAAGAGATACATGTTGAGATTTTATGAAGTTGAGAAAAGGACTTGTGATTTTTATATAATAAAACAAGGACTCAATGAACCACCTGGGTGGCCAAGGATACTTTGAGTTTTGGAGAAGGTGGCAACAAAAGGAACAATGTCTATGGCAATATCTTTGTGTTGTGCTCCAAAGGAAACCACCCAGGAAACTTAGAGATTGGACATGTTTCTCCAATTGTGGCTTTCGTGTGCAACCACATGCTATTTATGGCTCTGGCTTAGTCAACTACATTGGGAAGACCCATGCATTGTCTTCAGGCTACTGGACATGAGGACCTGGAATCCTACATGGGTACTTGAAGACAAGCTAGCAATGATGTATGGGAGGACCCTCTGGAAAGACTTCGTCACATTCTCAATCTTCCGGTACTCCATCTTGGTGAGCACTAATCCAGTGGCCACTGGTGGCAACAAGATGGGATTGTGACATGTGGGTAAAGTGTACTACTTCTGCAGAAGATAATAAAATCTAAGTACTTAGCCATGTCCCCGGTTATGGACAATATTGAGCAACTAAAGTTTGAAGCTATGGGAAATCTCGACATTCTAATTTCTAAAATAAAACCTTTAAAAACTTGATGTACTTGGGGGTACCAAGGAACTCAAGAGATTTTGATAAAACTTGATGCACTTGGGGGTACCAAGGAGCTCAAGAGATTTTGATAAAACTTGATGCACTTGGGGTTACCAAGGAGCTCAAGGGATTTTTGACAAGGACTTGAACACTTGAGTTTTTACCAAGGAGTTCAAGGGATTTTGAAAAGGAGATTTGACAAAGGACCAAAACCATTTTTAAAAGATAGGATAAATTTTGCTTCTACAAATGAGCCTTAAACCCTACTTAGCCAAAAATGCATGTAATGATAGGATCCACTTATATTCCACATAGTAGTGAAACTTGCCAATACAATTCAATTGTATTGACCCTTGTGGCTGTAACTGGTAATGTTGCAGGTTTGATTGATTTTAGTGAAGATTGATTGATTAGGATTGCAAAGTCTACAACCAACATTTGCCTGTGGCACTTTGAAGATGAAGGACCCATGCTTATAGTTATTCCGCTGCAATGTAATGTAATAGCCAAATGACCTATGAAAGATGTAATAAAATTACGTTATTCCTGGTTATAAAGTTATATTATGACCTTTGTTTCTTGATATTACATCTTAACTGTGGATGCTAGCTATTGATCCAGGGACTAGCATTGTAAACACAGGGGATTCCACCTTATATTGTTTAAAGGTTGGTACACTCCCTCTACAGATGGTATCAGAGCATTGTGTTGCCTGTAGGAATTGTAAACCTAGGATTGGACAAAAACCCTTAGAAAAATAGGAGTTGTACTTGTTCCAAAAACTTATTTACAAAAACACTTGTAAACTTTTTCCTCAACCACTTTGGTTTCAACTCTACACCTCTTCTACTTCAACTTGATGGAAAAACCTACCCCATGGCCAAGGACTTCACCATGTGCAAAGGACTTCTTCAACTCTAATGACTTCAACATCTTCAACTCTAATGACTTCAACATCTTCAGCATATTCACCAAGGACTTCCAACTTGGATACCACTAAGGACTACAAGTGAAACAAGGAAATCTTGCTCAAGATTTAGAGACTGAGGGAATGCAAAAGTTAGAAGGAGCCCACATCACATGAAGTTTTGTGACCAAGAGTTTTTCTCAAGGAAACCATGATCAAATACAAGAAGAATCGACCAAAGAGAGATGGAAAGATCACAAGTGAACCATATAGATGGACCACCATATTATAGACAAGTCAAACACACCAACTTATGTGGTGTAACAAAAATATTTTGTTGCCTAAGTATGTGCTTGAACTTTGTGTTTGATTGAAACGTTTGGTTTGTGATTGCATGCACATTGCTTGTGAGAATTGTGATGTGTGTGATTAGAATTGATTCCTTAGAAATATCTTGGCTATTCTAATCCTCATTCAACCCAAACAGATGACCACTCCAAAAGACTCCCACATCAAGGTTGATGACACCAACACCAACCAAGAGGACAGCATGAAAGAGCTCATAGCAACCCAGAACCAGTTGAACCAAGTGACAGCTCAATTCATAGCCAACACTAGTGGAGAAGATCCAACCCTGCAAGGATTTTTGGAAACTCAAGGCCAACTGATGCTCAAAGTGACTGATCAAATGATCAATATGGAAGAAAGCTATACCAAAAGAGTCTTTGACAACAAGGATGACAGAAATGTTATTCTAGATGGAGCCCCAGCTTGCATTATTTGTGGAGACAAGGAGCATACTTCCAAGGAGCATGGAGATCAATGCCCCAACTGTGGAGAGAAACATCCTGTTGGACAATGTCCCACCTCTCAAGCTACTTGCTACCTATGTGAAGGAAACAACCATGTTCCTATCCAGTGCCCCATCTATTCCATTGCGGAACAAAGGAAACATGGTGGAGTGCAACAAATGATTGCAAACCATCAAGAAGGATCCAAGTCTACCAAGAAGGTTGATGACAAAGGAAAAGGACCACTTATACCTCCAAACAAGACAACCCAATTCAAAGGACCAAAGAAAGGACCTATGAATTATACAAAGAGCAAGAGAAGGCCCAGGAAACATGTAGACATTCCTACCTACCAGATAACATATGAACAACATGAACTGGATGCACTCCTAGCTTTGGAAAAACCCAAGAAGCAAAAGAAGGACAAAAGCCATGTGCAATGTCATAAATGTAAGGAAATGGGACACTATTCCAGTGAATGCCCAGAGAACCAAAAGAATAAAGAGATTGGCCAAGTGGTGTGCAACAACTGCAAAGAGCTAGGCCACTATGTAGCAACTTGTCCACAAGAGCTACGTAAAGAACTCAAAGACATCAACTGTTTCAATTGCAAGAACCCAGGACATTATGCAAGCAACTGTCCGGAAAAGATGAAGAACAAGTTGAACAAGCCTATGGAGAAACTCAACCTTGGCCCATGAGTCAAGCATGGAAACAAAGGACACAATGCAGATGTTTGCCCAGAGAAGTTCCCCAGGATCCCAAGAAGGCCAATATGTAATTTTGTTTGAAATTTATTTTAAGGGTGGTAGTACCCTAGTTGTTTTGAGCCTACTTGTAACCCTAGCCTTCCCAAATCTCGGGATGAGATTTATTTTAAGGGTGGTAGCCTGTCACATCCCAAGATTTTCCAAACCTTGTAATGTGAAAAATAAATGAATAAAATAAAACTTTGTTTGATTTTCAGGGTGAGAAGAAACTTTTTGAATTCAAATGGGAACCTTCAAACCAATTTTTGATCAAGATAAAATCCTAAAGGGATTTAAAAAGATAAACATTTAATAAAGGAAAATAAAAATATTTAAAATTACTATTTTGGATCTTCTAATAAAAAGATTTGGTTTTCAAATGAAATGATAGATTTACAAATAAGGAATATTTTATAGAGCCAAATTGAACCTTGGCCAAGTTTTTGAAATAAAATATTTTGTTTTGATAAAAATAGTAAAGGTTTATTTAAAATAAATTAATAAGGATTTAATATCCAAGTTTTATAAATAAAGGTATTACTATTTTAATAAACTATCAAAACTTATTTATTTAATTCAAATAAGTTTTCAAGTATTTTGTATTTTCAAATAAAACCTACTGATTTGGTTTTGAAAATATTTAGATTTCAAATGGAGATTTTATTAAATAAATCAAACCCTATTTAATTAAATAACTTTGGTCCATTTTATTTAATTAATGAATGGAACCTAAAAAGTTTTAAAATATTATTTCATTTTGGACTTTGGTTTATGTGTTAAACAGAACCAAATTCAAATGAAAAGTATGGTGAATGTTTGAATTGTTTTGTTTGTTTGATTTGTTGTTTGATTTTCAAAACAGAAAATGGGAACAGAAAAGGAAAAACAATTTGGAAGAAAAAAAATAAGGATCTGGACTCAGCCCAACTGGCCAAGCCCAATAAGCCCAGCAACCAGCCCAGCTTTCCTCTCCCGAAGAAAACGTTTTGCACTCAATCTTTAAACCGCGCAATCGCTGACTGGTGGCCCCTCTTCTCCCTCTCACTCCCTCGCTGACAGCCAGGCCCCACAGCACGGTCATCATTTCCACCCGCCACGACCCCTTCTCCCCAAACCTCGCTGCCGTTCTCTGTCATTCAATCCGCGCGTAAATTCGCAGTAATGCTGCAGTGATTCCGCTCAGCAATCTCGCCTTCTTAAGCACCAGCATTCCCTCTTCAATTTTCCCCAGTCGCCCCACTCTAGCACGCCCCCAGGCTGCCCAATTCCTCGCCGCACCATCCTCTGTCCGACGAAACTCCGGCGACAATTCTGACTGAACCGCGCCACCCCATACCTCCCCGACCAAGCTCACACCTTTCCCACTCCCTGGCGCATCTTCCAGTACCCTCCGTTCAACCGCGAGCGCCCCAGAAAGCCGTCTTCGACAAAGCTCTGAGCGCCGTCGCGTCTGCAACTTCTCCGGTGAGTTCCCCAGGTGAAATCCGACCGCCCCTCTTCTTATCCTTCACACAGGCAGCGTCGCATCGATCTTACGCGTATAACCATGCCCTCTGCTTGCCTTCTCGTGATCGACGGCGTCGCCTCCGACCACGACCAGGACCACCCGACGCTGTTCTCTACTCCGGCGAGCAATCGCTGCTGTTCCAGAACTCCCCTTGCCACGCCGACCACACGACGAGCATCACCACATCCTCGCGATCATGGTGAGCATCCCCACCTCGTCCTTTGCTTCCTAAAACCACCGCTAGCACCTCGCCTGACCGTCGCCGCCGTCTGCCGCCGCGCAGCGCTGCCAGCTTCTGGTCAAGCACACGTGAGCCGTTAGATCTCCATCCTGTGGCATAGATAGAACGACTTAAGCGAACCGGTATGGAAGCATCTGAGCCGTGCGATCTGTTTAGATCCAACGCACCAGACAGCGCAATCCGCCCGAACCGGTACCAGCGAATAGGAAAGCGACGCGTGGCCAGACTTTGTTTAGAACTGAATTTGAAATCTGATTAGAATGTGATTTTGAAAACACTATAACTTTTGATCCACACGTCCAAAAATTACAAACTTTATATCGTTGGAATCAGTGGAGCAAGCCCTAGCCAACCATGGAATTTGTTTAGCAAATAGTATCTGTTAGTTTGTTTGTTTTTGCAGAAACTTTTGTATGCTTGTTTAGATTAGAAAAATTGTTCAAAAATGTTTTTAGGGTTAAAATCTTTGCAAATTAGTTTGTGGTGAACTTACTGACCCTAGGAATCAACCCATGGTTTTGAAAATGGAATTGGTGAAGTTTGGGATGGAATAATTTGTTTAGCCCATTTCTAGCTAAATAAAATTATTGGTTTTGTTAAGAAAATGTTTTTGGAAAGAAAACTTTGGGAAAATGATTTGGATCAAACCTACTGACCCTAACCACCAAGTTTTGAGAAACAACAACTTATTTGGTGAACAACATAAAGTTGTTGCTTTGATAAAAATATATTCCACTACATAAAATAATGAATGGATTTAAAAATGGTTTATGGACAAAACCCTTTTGCAAATGACTTTGCCACTTTGGAAAATGACCACCTTGAACCTTACAAAATTTAGAAGCCTAGTGGAGACCACCTTTGCAAATAGAACCTATCTCTTGCATGCTTGCATGCATGACTTAGATCCCATTGTTTTATGTGTGTGAAATGTTTGATTGATTATTGGTTTGGAATGCTAGTTGATATTGTGTTTGCTTGATTGATTGTAGTGAAGTTAGAAAAGTGTGAGACTAGCAAGATCAAGAAGTGAACCATCATTCCCTACCAAAAGAAAGGCAAGTTACACTATCATCTAAAGTCCTACTATTTTCATTATACTTAGTGGATTTTGAAACATGCATGAAAAGAATTTCTATACTTATGCTATGCTAAATCCTAATAGGATTCCCTATACATTCCTTAGTGAAAACAATGTAGTTGTTACATGCTTAGCCATGCTATATTTTGAAAAGAGATACATGTTGAGATTTTATGAAGTTGAGAAAAGGACTTGTGATTTTTATATAATAAAACAAGGGCTCAATGAACCACCTGGGTGGCCAAGGATACTTTGAGTTTTGGAGAAGGTGGCAACAAAAGGAACCATGTCTATGGCAATATCTTTGTGTTGTGCTCCAAAGGAAACCACCCAGGAAACTTAGAGATTGAACATGTTTCTCCAATTGTGGCTTTCGTGTGCAACCACATGCTATTTATGGCTCTGGCTTAGTCAACTACATTGGGAATACCCATGCATTGTCTTCAGGCTACTGGACATGAGGACCTGGAATCCTACATGGGTACTTGAAGACAAGCTAGCAATGATGTATGGGAGGACCCTCTGGAAAGACTTCGTCACATTCTCAATCTGCCGGTACTCCATCTTGGTGAGCACTAATCCAGTGGCCACTGGTGGCAACAAGATGGGATTGTGACATGTGGGTAAAGTGTACTACTTCTGCAGAAGATAATAAAATCTAAGTACTTAGCCGTGTCCCCGGTTATGGACAATACTGAGCAACTAAAGTTTGAAGCTTTGGGAAATCTCGACATTCTAATTTCTAAAATAAAACCTTTAAAAACTTGATGTATTTGGGGGTACCAAGGAACTCAAGAGATTTTGATAAAACTTGATGCACTTGGGGGTACCAAGGAGCTCAAGAGATTTTGATAAAACTTGATGCACTTGGGGTTACCAAGGAGCTCAAGGGATTTTTGACAAGGACTTGAACACTTGAGTTTTTACCAAGGAGTTCAAGGGATTTTGAAAAGGAGATTTGACAAAGGACCAAAACCATTTTTAAAAGATAGGATAAATTTTGCTTCTACAAATGAGCCTTAAACCCTACTTAGCCAAAAATGCATGTAATGATAGGATCCACTTATATTCCACATAGTAGTGAAACTTGCCAATACAATTCAATTGTATTGACCCTTGTGGCTGTAACTTGTAATGTTGCAGGTTTGATTGATTTTAGTGAAGATTGATTGATTAGGATTGCAAAGTCTACAACCAACATTTGCCTGTGGCACTTTGAAGATGAAGGACCCATGCTTATAGTTATTCCGCTGCAATGTAATGTAATAGCCAAATGATCTATGAAAGATGTAATAAAATTATGTTATTCCTGGTTATAAAGTTATATTATGACCTTTGATTCTTGATATTACATCTTAACTGTGGATGCTAGCTATTGATCCAGGGACTAGCATTGTAAACACAGGGGATTCCACCTTATATTGTTTAAAGGTTGGTACACTCCCTCTACAGATGGTATCAGAGCATTGTGTTGCCTGTAGGAATTGTAAACCTAGGATTGGACAAAAACCCTTAGAAAAATAGGAGTTGTACTTGTTCCAAAAACTTATTTACAAAAACACTTGTAAACTCTTTCCTCAACCACTTTGGTTTCAACTCTACACCTCTTCTACTTCAACTTGATGGAAAAACCTACCCCATGGCCAAGGACTTCACCATGTGCAAAGGACTTCTTCAACTCTAATGACTTCAACATCTTCAACTCTAATGACTTCAACATCTTCAGCATATTCACCAAGGACTTCCAACTTGGATACCACTAAGGACTACAAGTGAAACAAGGAAATCTTGCTCAAGATTTAGAGACTGAGGGAATGCAAAAGTTAGAAGGAGCCCACATCACATGAAGTTTTGTGACCAAGAGTTTTTCTCAAGGAAACCATGATCAAATACAAGAAGAATCGACCAAAGAGAGATGGAAAGATCACAAGTGAACCATATAGATGGACCACCATATTATAGACAAGTCAAACACACCAACTTATGTGGTGTAACAAAAATATTTAGTTGCCTAAGTATGTGCTTGAACTTTGTGTTTGATTGAAACGTTTGGTTTGTGATTGCATGCACATTGCTTGTGAGAATTGTGATGTGTGTGATTAGAATTGATTCCTTAGAAATATCTTCCCTATTCTAATCCTCATTCAACCCAAACAGATGACCACTCCAAAAGACTCCCACATCAAGGTTGATGACACCAACACCAACCAAGAGGACAGCATGAAAGAGCTCATAGCAACCCAGAACCAGTTGAACCAAGTGACAGCTCAATTCATAGCCAACACTAGTGGAGAAGATCCAACCCTGCAAGGATTTTTGGAAACTCAAGGCCAACTGATGCTCAAAGTGACTGATCAAATGATCAATATGTAAGAAAGCTATACCAAAAGAGTCTTTGACAACAAGGATGACAGAAATGTTATTCTAGATGGAGCCCCAGCTTGCATTATTTGTGGAGACAAGGACCATACTTCCAAGGAGCATGGAGATCAATGCCCCAACTGTGAAGAGAAACATCCTGTTGGACAATGTCCCACCTCTCAAGCTACTTGCTACCTATGTGAAGGAAACAACCATGTTCTTATCCAGTGCCCCATCTATTCCATTGTGGAACAAAGGAAACAAGGTTTTGTGAAAACAGAAAAAAGATAAATAAAAATAAAATAAATACACTAGAGTTGTTTTGGCCGAGGCCCAATACCTGTTATTTCTATTTGCTGCCCGTGAGCAACAGCAGACAACCCTCCCGCTCACTATGCTACAGCCCACACACCGGTTTGTTAGTCGCTGGCGGGTGGGACCGGAGGAACGACCACGGGTTTGTTTCTAGAAAATAGGGGCTTTCTACAAAATGTACATCGTCGTCATCCTCACGCACACATGCACCTGTGTGGGTGCGTTTGATGTCGTCCACCGTCATCAGCATGATTCGACCACCGTGATGCTCGCCGCAGCCCCGACCATGTTGATAAGATCGCCCGTGATCTCCTCTCTCTCCCCATACACATCTTATCCTTCTCGCGCTCTCTATGAGTTTTCCCCAATCATGCCGAAACCCTAGCCACACCTCACCGTCGATTATCGCTGTTCTGGCCTTCCCGGAGTTGTCCAAGCATGCCAAGAGCATCTCCATGCCCCACTACGGCGACCAACAGTAGGAATCGAGCCGGGGTTCTCAAAGTCGGGCCCCATGATGTTTTCTTCAACGTCTTCGACGAGGATCATCGCCGTCTGTGTCATCACTACCGTCCACTTACGGCCTTGCTGTCACCACCAATCGCACTAGGGTGAGTCCGCCGTCCTCATAGACCCATCCACTCGCTTTAACTCACAATGTATCACCGTAGCATCGTAGGCCGCTATCGTTCATCGCAGTAGGTGGTCGTCGGAGTAGCTCTGGTGACCAAAACAGGGTGGAGACACCACCGTTAGACTCGCCTTGTTGCCCTTTTTCTAGTGCACCCAAGAGAGCTTGCTAGGAGGCAGTAGTTCACCACCGGTGACCATGATATGGTGGTGGAGGCCTCACTGACGTCATCGTGATGTCGTGCTTGCGTCATCTCCCCCTAGTCAACAATTTTTACTTGGTAAGTGCTTAGCTGGCTGCTGACGTGGTTCTGCACCCACTGGTCAGCGACCTGGGCTAGGTTTAGTTCGCGTATCAAAATTATAGCTCTATTTAAAATTTAATTAGAAAATGAATAAACATTAAAAATTCAATAAATTTGATTTATAATTTAGAAAAATATGTGTAATATATGAAAGTTTATAGAAAAATAAGATCTAAAATTTAAATTTATTATCATACATTATTGTGTTGCCTATTTAAATAATTATTTTTTAATAAATATTTCTGAAGTAATAAAACTTTGAAAATTCATGTTTAAATATTTTTAAATCGAAAAAATATAAATAATGTACTAAAATTCTTAGAATAAGATCTAAAATTTAAAACTATAATAATATATTATCATACCACATAACTAAATATTTATTATTATTAGGTACTTTTATAAAGTAATAAAGCTTATAAAAACATATCTTATTATTTAAAATACATATAATTTACAAAAATGATCACAAAAACAATTACTACAAGTTAAAAATATGGTGTTTCACTTTTGAAGTAAATCAAAGTTTAATACTCTAATAATTGTTACTTAAACCATTTAAAGGTATTTTCTCAGATTATCATTCAAAAATAATTATGTACCATTTTCCAAAATGGTAATTATTTATATAATCATCAAAGATAGTATTATTAACTTATTAAATGTTCTCACCGTCTCTTATTTTACAAGAAAGTAATTCACTTAAAATATAATGAAGATTTATAAGTACCTTAAGTAACACCATTCCTATGTTATGAATTATAAACCCCAAGTACAAAGAAGATAAAATGTTTCACTCAATTATAAGGAAAACAAAATATCACTTAAATAAAAGCAAGGTTACTCTTACTTAAATAAAAGTAAGGTTACTCTTATTTCACCTTGACGAAGTATATTGAAGTGAAAAAAGTTAAGTATCATCTCAAGTAATGACATATAAATTCCAAATACAAGTAATGTGTTAACTCGATTGTAGTTATTGTTTTCTTAAATAATAAGTAAAGTTAAGAAGAAACCCTAAAGGTAATTAATTACAAGTTTTAATATTGTCCTTTGTAAAGTAACATTTTCTTCAAAAGTTATTCTTTTAAGTTACATCAAAATTAATTCTTAAGTATAATTATAAAAGCTCTAAAAGATAAACCATATTATATAAGAAGTCATTGAATACCACTCCACACTTTACTGTTTTATTATCTGTGTGTTACTTTATTACACTTGTAAGTATACACACACTCAAAAGTATTAAAAATAGCATAGGTGTAAAATTGATCTAAAAGTGGAACACATTCCAAAGAAACCATTTCTAGTTCCCAAACCCTAGTTCATCGACGTTTATCCGGGGATTCGAGTTGATAAAATTGCATTACATTACTTATGCATAATGGCATCTTTCTTCTTTAAACGTTAGTCCTTACTGGACCGATGAAGTTGATTTCAGATAGTGGATCTTCTATTGTATCGAAGATCGTGAGTGCATAATATTGCAATCACAAAAGGCAAGTTCACACTTGCTCATGACCTTTGATTATTTTCTATCAAGTATTTGAAAATCTAGTGTTGTCATCACCTGCATTTTAAAATGGTCAAAAAACTCTATTTTCATAATTAATATGAGCTATTGGTTACTGGTCTAGGGTGATCAGTTAATCTATTAAGACCGGCAATGGAAACCCCATTTTACGAAAATATATCATCTAGGACTTAACAACCAATGTCGCCAGTGATTATTGCATCATATAATACGCGTTAACCATGAGATTTGGAATGGGATGGAGCAGTCAGCTGGATCTTCTTCCTTCCGTATGTAAGCAAGACGACCTTAACGTGACGATGTGATTCCTTGTGCAGATCTAGCATATGGGTGGGCACCCTTAGGCCCCATGATTTTGGTGTCTAGATTATCTATGAGTGTCTACCGGAGGTATAGTTGGACCTTTATCGAGCTTGCCAGAGGCACAACCGACTCACAACATCTTTGGGAACTCATCAGGGTTATAGCTATCCTAAAAGGGGGCTTAGCAGAGATGTAGTCCAGCCTGAAGGATCGTACATGCATATGGGGTCCTGAAGAAGGGCAGTGATTGGCTTAGATCATCTAATGGGCCCCACACCATAGGAAGTGTGGAAGGGAAAGATCGCCCAGTTGTGCAACAAGGATTTGATCTCTCATGGGTAAAGTAACACACCTCTGCAGAGTGTACAAACTGTGACATGTTACTCCCTATTCCGGAAAGGAGCTATGAACGCAGCATGAAAGGAACTCCACTAAAGTTCTAGTAAAACTATGAAGGACGACGAACATAGATTTTTAGAATAAAAGCATCCTTTGAAGAAATGTTTATGAAAACCTACATAGCCTATGACCTTTGGTCTGTGGTTGTATACAGTGCATCATACACTCCTTTTTAGTGAACTTGATGAGTACGCTCATATTCAACCGTACCTTCTTAACCCTTGCTATATTCTGAAGCCAAACAAGACGACGTCTACATCAACTTATGCTCAAAGGAATTGTCACCAAAAAAGCTTAAGTTCTTCAATGAAGTCAAAGAAGTCAACATATACATCAATTAAAGTGAAGATGAAGTTACTGATTAGATAGGAGTATAATATATAGCCAAAGAACCTACTTTTGTAAAGCAATGCAATAGCATCATTTGCAAGCCAAATAGTTTAGATGCTAGTCTATTACTATGATAGTTATGAGTTGTTAATTTTGGTTTTTTCATAAGAAGTCTCTTTCTCTCTATAACCTAGAGTGTTCTCTGGATATTTTGTAAAGAGTCAAGTTGTAACCTATAGTTATGTCGTGGACCTGCTATGTTTTTGTTGTACCACTCTAAGGGATGTGATAATGGTGGAACAGTGTTTTATTGGTGTTATGTCAACGACTATAGTGTACTACATCATGCAGTGGTATGCTGGGTCACCGCATTCAGGTTATCAATAATGCTCTGCTAGTCCTCCGTAGAGTAACCCAACACCATTACCTCGCTCTTAAAATTCATCTTGAGGCCCAACATGGCCTCAAAGCAGAGAGAAGGAACTTCAGGTTAATGATATCCTGTTTCGATCCCTCTACCATAATCATAGTATCATCTGCATATTGGAGGTGAGTTACCCCACCCACAAGGATGAGATTCCCTACCACACCCGAAATGTGCCTGCAAACCTTGGCTTTCTCTAATATTTCCGCAAGGGCATCTACCGCGGCATTAAACAAAATAGGAGAGATCAGGACCCCTTGGATAACCCCCCACGAGGGTTTAAAGTAGGGTCACACCTCTCCATTTATGTTTATGGTTGTGTTCCCACTCATGATAATATGCATGATCCACCCTATCATGTGATCATTAAGCCCCCTGTGTTGAAGAACCTGTCGGAGGAAGTCCTAGTCTAAACGGTCATATGCCTACTAGAAATCTAGTTTCTGGAAGACGCCCCTCTGACGCCTCACCTTCACCTCATGGATAATCTCATGATGCGCCATAATCTCATAATGGATATACTGGCCTTTTAGAAAGGTGAAATGGTATGGGTGCGTCAGGCATTCCATTACCGGAGCCAGCCTGTGGGCACATACCTTGGAAATTATCCTCTGGATCATGTTTATTACTGCGATGGGCATGAATTTGCATATATCCATGCCCCCCCCCACAACCTTGGGGATCAGGGTTATAACACCAAAATTCAAGCGCGACATCACCAAGGTCCCGACATATAGTTCTTGAAACATAGGCATAATTCCTCCCTAGATCGTCTCCTAGAACTCCTGGAAGAATATAGCAGTGAGACCATCAGGTCCTATGGACGAATTCTCCTTCATCTCCATAATGGCCTGAGCCACCTCATTAGGTAGAAATGGGAGCATAAGCTCAGCATTCTCAACCTCGGAGAACGTTGCCCCATATATCCAGAGGTCCATCGCTAATGTTACCTTGTGCGGGACCTGACGTGAAGAGCTTGTTGTAGAAGGAGTAAATATGGGAGGTGACATCTCTGGCCTCCTACACGAGATGTCCACCCTCCCAGAGGCAAGGGATTGAGCACTTCCTCCGCCTGCCATTAGCAATGGCATAGAAGTAGGAAGTGTTTGCATCCCCTTTAAGGATCCTGTTCTGGCGACTCCATTGTCACCAAAATGTCTCCTCGCCCCAATAAATCTCCATGAGGGAGTCTTCTAGAGCATATCTCTGGAGTCACTCCTCAGGGGAAGGACCTACAGTATCTGAAGCCCGGTCCAGGTCATGTATGGAACAAAGTGTTGGAGATATGCCCAAGAGACAATAATAAAATGGTTATTATCATATCTTTATGTTTATGATAAATTTTTGCATCCCATGCTATAATTGTATTAACCGTAAACATTAATACTTGTGTGTTTTGTAAACAATAAAGGAGTCCCTAGTATGCCTCTTGTTAAACTAGCTTGTTGATGAATAGATGATCATGGTTTCCTGATCATGGACATTGGATGTTATTAATAACAAGGTCATATCATTAGGAGAATGATATGATGGACACACACACACACACAAAGTAAGCATAACATAAGATCAAGTCATTAAGTTCGTTTGCTACAAGCTTTCAGATACATAGTAACCTAATCCTTCGACCATGAGATCATGTTAATCACCGTCACCGGATGAGTACTTTGATGACATCAAACGCCACTTCCGTAACTGGGTGGTTATAAAGGTGGGATTGGGTATTCTTAAAGTATGTGTTGAAGCGCATGGATCAAGAGTGGGATTTGTCCATCCATATGACGGATAGATATACTCTAGGCCCTGTTGGTGGAGTGTCATCCAATTATCTTGCAACCATGTGACTAGGTCACAAGAGATGTCATATCATGGAATGAGTAAAGAATACTTATCGGTAACGAGGTTGGAATAGGTATAGAGATACCGACGATCGAACCTCAGATAAGTAAAGTATCACGCGACGAAGGGAATTGAAATTGTACGTAAATGGTTCATTCGATCACGAAGTCATCGTATAAATATGTGGGAGCCGTATGGATTTCTAGATCCCTCTATTGGTTATTGATCGGAGAGGTGTCTCGATCATGTCTGCATAGTTCACGAACCGTAGGGAGACACACTTAAGGATTCGATGTTGTTTAAGTAGATATGGAATATGAGTTGGAGACCAAATGTTGTTCGGAGTCTCGGATTGGATCCAGGACATCACGAGGAGATCCGGAATGGTCCGGAGAATACGATTCATATAAGGAAAATGGTTTTCCGGGGATTGGAAAGTTTCGGTGTTTTGACCGGATGCTTATAGAATGTTCTAGAGGGACCACGAGTGGTTCCACCACCCCGGGAGGGGGTCACTTGGATAGTGGCATGACCTAGGGGATTGCCGCACAAAACCCTAAAGAGCCAATTTGGCCAACACTAGTAAAAGGGTCAAACCCTAGTTTGAATAGTCAAATCCTAGTTTGAAAAGTCAAACTCTAGTTTTTGGTAAGAGGGAAGACTTGGTGGGAAAGGTTCCAACTCTCCCCTTGGTGGCTGAGTTGGGGGAACACGTCCTGGGCTAGGAACCCTTGGCTAGCCGCCCCCACCTATATAATGAGGGGTGGGGCGCATCCCCTCACACCCCTTGTCCCTTGGCGCCTAGCCCTAACCGCCGCCTCTCTTCTCTCTCGTCGAGCGTCCTGCTCCGGCTTAGGCGAAGCCCTGCAGAAATCTCTCCTCCTCCTCCACCACCACCACCACCACACCGTCGTGTTGTTGGGATTTCGAGTAGATCTACTACCTCTGTTGCCCTGCTGGAACAAGGGAGAGGAAGGTCTTCATCGACTCTGTACGTGTGACCGACTGCGGAAGCGCTGCCGGAACACGATGTTGGAAGAATTGTATACACGATCTTGCGATCAGCAAGTGATCCACTACATCAACCACGAGAATCTGATCTCATTAAACGCTTTGGATCTACAAGGTTTAGTTCTCTTCAATCTCGTTGCACCGTTCTCGTCGATTAGATCTTGGCTTTTCCATAGATTGGATCTTGGTTTTATGTGTTCTTGCGATAGAAATTTTTTGTTTTCATGCAACGAACCCTATAGTGGTATTATGGCCGTATCTATGCGTAGATCTGTTGCACGAGTAGAACACAATGGTTTTGTGGGCGTTGATGCTTTTGTTTTTGCTTGCTTTTCATGTACTTTGCATCTTGCGGTATGGTGGGATGAAGCGGCCCGGGCTACCCTTACATGTTATCGCACATGAGACTTGCTCAACGCTCAACAGGCAACTTGCATTGCACAAGTGGCTTTGCGGGTGTCTGTCTCTCCTACCATAGTTAAGATTCAGTTTACAACGGGCACTTGACAACACTTGTATCAACGTTGTGGTTCTTATTCGTAGGTAAGAATGGTTCTTATTCGAAATCTCCAAGCCATGTAAAACATGCAAAGAAAATTATATGCGTCTAACTTGTTTTTATAGGGCATGTGATGTGATGTGATATGGCCATGATGTGATTGTGATTATATTTGATGTATGCAATGATCCTTAATGTAATATGGCAACCGGCAGGAGCCTAATGGTTGTCTTTAAATTCGTTAAGATATGTGTGTCTATTCATCATGTAATAGCTTTATTCCAATTAGTTGTAATAGTATCTGTGATGGACAACCATGAAGCGGCGTGTAACATCCCAGCATTTAGGAACTAATGAAGGGTAGATTTAGGAATTTGTGATATTTCATGCATTCATCTGTGAAAATATGGGTAAATTTTTCGCCAAATAAAAACCTAAAGTGATTAAAGTTTCTTTCATGCTTTGAGATTAGGTATAGTGTTGAAGGATGATTGTTATAGACTTTGATATGATCTTTGTGACTTAGAGTGTTTTGGGAAATGAAATTTGAATTTAAAACTTAAGTGTTTGAATTATAATTCAAAAGGATTTTGAATAATGTTTGAGTATTTGATTCAATTAAGAGTTAACCAATAATAACTCAAACTTTAAATGAAAGAAGATAATCAATAAAATGAATATTCTAAAAATTCATTCAATATTGAGTTACAAAATGTAACTTATGGAAAGGAGCAACAATCTTTACAATAGTAAATAAATAGAAGAAGAATATTTGTTTATTGAATAATAGTACAATCTTTATTACAAAAGGATAAAAATAAATTTTACAAAAGAATAAAGTTATTACAAGTGACTACTCTATAAAGAAAAAGAAAAAACCTAAACTAAAAGTCTTGATCTTCAAATATGGTACCTGCAAAATAAAAAAAGAAACTTAAAAGAAAAGGAAGGTTAGGATTAGAATTATTTTACTCCCAGAGTTGACAGTGAAGTGCACTGTTCACTTTTTCATCATTGAGTAATTTAAGGGGCAAGTTTCACCAATATGAAAGAATATATCTTTCATAATTCTAAGCCATAAGTTAAATAAACAACAAGGAGGGGCAAGTTTCACCAGCCAAGTAAATGGTAACTTGATGAAAGTAACTTCCAAATTCAGAACATATCCACAACCTGTGCAGCAGGCACACAGGCAGCACACACACCAAACTGCATGGGTGTACTGACAGCACCACAACAATAGCACAATCAAACAAAACCATCAACACAGCCGTGGGAAGCCAACCCCACATCACTTTCTTTATCATACACACCAAGAATAGCAGCCCAGCTAAGCCAAAGCCAAGCTAGATCACACCAATCAAAAACCCTAGATCACATCACCAAAATGGTGACATAAGGAGGGGGTAGAACAGGTGGATAGCAAGACCAAGATCAAGCCACCAGGACCAGGAGGTGAAGGGCTAGATCAAGGACAAGCTAGGAGCTGGAAATACCAGGAGAGCACCAGATCATGCTACCACAAGATCAACCCTGGCAACCCAACATCAAATAAGTGTGGTGAGTAAACTAGACCATCACATGATCTATCTGTCTAAGATTAGACAAGCATACATGATCTGTCTCTTACTCCAATTCTCAGAAAGCATCCAAGTGGGGTAAATCCATCACTAAAGTTTTTAAATATTAAAAGTCATCATAAAAGTATAAGGATCCAACTAAGATCTCAGGACAACATCATTGATCTAAGCTATCGAGCTATATTTCAATTCAAGAATGAATATAGCCAAGATTTAAAGTTCTAGGCACATCTCTTCAATTAGAGCAGCACCTTAGAAGTTAATCTTATGGATCTATATAAGGGATCAAGCCTACAATCATTTTTCCACAACTTTGATTCAAGAAACAGTAGCTGGTATCACTACCAGAACTAATCCTTGAGAAACAATAAGACAAAGATCTAATCCCTAACCTCAGACCAACATCATTGGTTCTAGGGATGCAAGGAAAGAAAATTCCACTTATCTACAGGAGATCATTTTGATCTCAATCTATATTTGAAATCTCAAGCCATCAGTACTAATACAATGACTTCATCACACAACACTCACTGTCATTAACCAAGTTATGATAGTGGTGAGCTATTAAAACCACTAGATTCTCAAGTATTGCTTTTTAAGCAACTTTACCATCTGAACCATATCAAAATTAATCCATAGAATCATCTGATAAACCACTATCATCACCACAGCTAAACCATCAGCAGTAAGCCACAGCTAGTCATCACTCCACGGGTTTAGGGATCATCAACACATGATCCAGTTCATCAAATAATTAATCAACAGAGGGATTTGAACCCTAAGTAGAACCAAGAATCCTAATCAGGATATGAACCTAGTCAGGAATAGCCAGTACCAACATCTAGTATGGGATGGCCTAGCATAGAGAGCACGAGGAAGAGGAACAACTTACCAAGGTCCTCGCTGTAGAATAGAAGAGGAAGCAGAGGAGGCCGACGACCATGGCGGCACGGGGAGCACCCCCAAGGGGGCGCTGCAACCCACACAACGTCACGGCGGCGACCATAGCCATGCCTGGGGCAAGGAGCATCCCCACGACATATGACAGCAGTGACGGCGCCAACATCAACGCCAACCCCAAACCCTAGGGTTCGGGATGGCATCGATCTAGTCACAAGAGGGCTCCAGGTCCAAATCCAATTGGACGGGAGGGTAGAGCAGGGCCGACAACCTCATCCTGCACCAGCGTCCAGGAAGTTCCACGGTGGCGCGAATCGCCGGCGACAGCATCGCTGACCACCGGGTCGGGGAGGAGAATGAGAGAGGTGAACTCGAGAGAGAGACAGAGAGTGTAGGGCTGGGTTGATTGGGCCACAAGGGCCCAATAAACCCAAACAAATAGCCCAAATCTTTTAGAGCCTGTTTCAATAATTGGAAAAAGACCAAAATGCCCCTGAACATAAATAAATTCTAGAAAATAAAATAAAAGTCCAAAAAATATAAATAAAACATTTTTGGATTCACAATAATCCAAACTATCCAAATAAATTAAGAGATAAAATTTTAGATATATAAATTTTATTAAGAATTTTGTAATATATATTCCTTATGGAATTTTACAAAATTCTTGAAAGATGATAAAAATAAATAAAAATCACTTTCATTATATATTAATATTGTAGTATTTTAGAAAAATACTAAACAAATATTTAATATCAATTTTTGGTATTTAATGATAAATCTTAAAGGAATTATTAATTAAATAAAATACAAATAAATTAAATTAAAATAAAAGAATACAATATTCAATAAATATTAAAAAAATATTTATAAATTCTTTACTAATAAAAGAATTTTTATAATTTAAATAAATGGGGGAGATTACATATAAAGCTAAATGATGCATTACATTACTTTGCATAATCATTTTGCTTCTTTAAATATTGTCCTTACTGGGCAATAATGATGTTTTTATAGACATAGAAGCTCAAGGTCCAGTGCAAGCATCAAACTTCACTACCTTGCCATCACAAGGCAAGTTCATCACTTGCTCATATCCTTTGAAGAGTCTTTATTAAAGTATTTGCAAATTGTGTGTTATCATATATACTCCAAAGAAAGAAAATATTATTTTCACAAATAAAGAAATCATAGATATCATCCTAAGTGATGATATAATGGAGCAATATAACTTAGGGTTCTATTTGCAACAATGATGATCAATTAGGGACTTAATAACCCCTGACATCAGTGATTCTAGTGCCGTATATTACGCGTTAGCCATGAGATTTGGAATGGGACAGAGAAGTCAGCTGTATCTTATTACTCTCGCATGAAGCCGAATGTGCAGGTCGTGGCTGTTATCCTTGTAGCGTGCATATTAATTGGTAGTTCGTAGAGGATATGCAACATATGGGTGGGAACCCTCATCGTCCCACGATAGTTCTGGCATCTAACGGTTTGTACAAACCATTGCTGTAATTCAATATGTGGGCATGGTGTACACCAATGAGGCATGCAAGGTCACGAAGGGGGCAGTGATTGGCTTGGACCAACTACTGGGCCCCACATCATGGAATTGTGGACGGGAAAGTACGCCCGGTTGTGCAACAAGGAGTTGATCTCTCATGGGTAAAGTAACGCACCTCTGCAGAGTGTAATAATTGTAACTTGTTACTCCATGTTTCGGGAAGGAGCTACGAACGCGGCAGGAAAGGAACTCCATGAAAGTTCTGGTCAACCTATGAGGGATGATGGTCATAGATTTTCATAATAAAATCAATCTTTGAAGAAAGATTTACAAAAACTGCATAGTGCCAAGGATTTATAATCCGAGGTGGTAGTTAGAGCATCAAACTTCCCACCTTGCATATAATGAACTTGTTGGGTAACGCTGTTACTCATCCTTTCCTTTGATCCCTTGCTTAGACTCTGAGGATCCCGAAGACGTGCCAATGTATGCAGCTAAATGTCAAGAAGATGTGTTCTACGAAGAGCCTGGCCTGTGAGGAGGTGTTGAAGGAGTGGATTACGAAATCCGCTATGGTGTTGATGATAATGAGTCCAACTAGGTATCCTAGTTAGTAGTAACCAACGAAGTCGAGCAACATGAACTCTATAGAATAAGCTGCTGAGATCAACTCCTAGTTGGAGTTGCTACTTTTAAATTCCGCTGAAACACTTTATATTTTGGTTTGTAAGTTGAATCCTTTTGAAGTCTTGAACTTCTGGTATTGTAATAATAATAATATGTGAATGTTTGTAACATGGACCCGCAATGTTTCTGTTGTACCACTCTGAGGGATGTGATATTTACAGAACGGTGTTCTGTGGATGTCATGTCAACGACTATAGTGTACTACACATGTAGTGGTATGCTGGGTCACCGCACAGCGCCATTGACCTTGACGCCATGTCGGTGATGATGGAGATCATGTTCGTGCTTTGGAGATGGAGATAAAAGGCATAAGAAGAAAGGCCATATCATATCACATATTATGAATTGCATGTGATGTTAATCCTTTTTATGCATCTTGTATTGCTTAGATCGCGACGATAGAATTATAAGATGATCCCTCTCACTAAATATTAAGTAATAAAGTGTTTGTCATTAGTAGGAATCATTGCTAAGACTCGTCATTTCGAAGCATCTCATGATGATCGGGTGTGATAGATTCTACGTGTGCATACAACGGGTGCAAGCCAGATTTGCACATGCGGATACTAAGGTTAACCTTGACGAGAATAGCATGTATAGACATGGTATCGGAACACGGAATACCTAAAGGTAAAGCATGAGTCATATGGATGATATGATGAACATGTTGATTGTTCGCCTTTGAAGCTACATCATCTCTCGTGATGATCAAACTTGGTGTAGCGGATTTGGTTCGTGTAATCACCAAAACAACTCTAGGGATGCTGTTTTGAGTGGGCATTCAAAAGTAATATGATTAAAGTTGAACACGATTTATCATAAATTAAATCAAAGTGAATTTGCATAATTTTTGTAGTCATTGGAATCCGTTCATCAACTTACGCTTAGTTATAATTGAGATAATAGAACTATAGAATTCTGGACAGTTACTTCACGAACTAGTTGATACGTCGGAAACGTATCTATAATTTTTTATGCTCCATGCTTGTTTAGTACCTATCTTGCTTTGCTTGTCTACACTTTGAGGTACTTTTTACATGTTTTCTGGTACTAACCTACTAACAAGTTGCAACAGTGCCAGATGCCTGTTTTCTGCTGTTTTTGGTTTCAGAAAAGTTAGTAAAGAAATATTATCGGAATTGGACAGGACAAACGTCAAAGTCAATTACTTTCCGTGGGGAACAGGAAGTACAGAGGGGAGCCAGAGGTGCCAGCCAGGAGGGCCAGACCCACCCCAGGCGCGGGTGGGCCCTGTCCCGCGTCTGGCTAGGGTTTGGCCACCCTGGCCGCCGCCTCGGCCTCCCCCTTCGCCTATAAAATCCCCCGATGCAGAAACCCTAAGCACCCGATCAAATCTCCATGAAACCGTCTATATCCACTCCCACCATCGTCCCTAGATCTGGGGGGATCTGAATTTCTTCTCGGCACCCTGCCGGAGGGGATATCATCCCGGAGGCCTTCTCTCTGGTGTGATGTGTGAGTAGTTCCACCTTGTACTATGGGTCCATGTAGTAGCTAGATGGTCGTATCTCCTCCTTTGTGCTTTCATGTATAGATCTTGTGAGCTCCGTTCATGATCAAGATCTAGTCCATTTGTAATCATGCATGTTGTGTTTGCGGGGATTCGATGGATATTGAGATTATTATGTTGGTT
Source organism: Avena sativa (assembly GCA_916181665.1). NCBI lineage: Eukaryota > Viridiplantae > Streptophyta > Magnoliopsida > Poales > Poaceae > Avena > Avena sativa. Next base: position 173,600,280 of record OV702284.1, on the reverse strand, counting down.
TGATTAATGGTTTTGTCTTTATGATTCTATCATGTCTATGTTGTTTGTGATCTTGCATGCTCTCCGTTGTTAGTAGCTATCTTGGCCAAGTAGTTGCTAGTGACTCCAAGAGGGAGTATTTATGCTCGATAGTGGGTTCATGCCTCTAGTTTCCAAGGGAAGTGACAATAATATCTTGGGTTGTAGATGTGTTGTTGCTACTAGGGAGAAAACAACGGTCTCTTGTTCATGGAACATGTGGACTATTTACCTTACACACTTTGCTTAAAGCAGTTGTCTGTTGCTTGCAACTTAATACTGGAGGGGGTTTAGATGATAACCTGAAGGTGTACTTCTAGTCATAGATGCACTTGGATGGCGGTCTATGTATCTTGTTGTATTGCCCAATCGAATCTCATAGGATCTTTCTGACTAGTAATTACATTGTTATGCCTTGCTCAGTTCCTGTCAATTGCCCTACTGTAATTTTTTTACCCTTCATGCCATGTTGTTTATCTAAGGAGAGCACCTCTAGTGAACTATGGACCCGGTCCAATCTTTACCATTGATACATCTTCCACTATTACTTGTTTACTTGCTGCAAACCATTACCTTCCACACCATACATTTAATCCTTTGTTACAGCAAACCGGTGAGCTTGACAACCTCACTGGTCGTTGGGGAAAAGTCTTGATTTTGTGTTGTGTAGGTCTCCGCGTTGCTTGCAACACCTGTGTGACGTTTCCTTCCTCCTTCTGGTTCGATAACCTCGGTCTCTACTGAGGGAAAACTTGCTGCTTGCTGCTTCACATCTTGCTCTTGGGGTTCCCAACAGGCTCTGCATTGACAGCCATCAGGCTTTTATGGCGCCATTGTCGGGGAGGCTAAGGACGTATTCACTAGGGTAGTCCTCCACTTCCTTTCTCTCTACTTTGTTTTTAGTGTCCTTTGTTTCTTTTGTTTCGTTTTGTTTGCCTTTCAAAAAATACAAAAAAAAAATAGTTCCTGCTCTAGTTGCCACCATGTCTGGTTTTGGACCAACCTTTATTTCCCCTATGGTTGAAATCTCCACTTTTAAGCAAAAAGGTGAAGAAAGTTTTAAAGAAGCTTGGTCCAAAATCTCTGCTTTACAGAGGGAAACTGAGCCTAAGGTGATCCTTAGCTTGGTTATTGATAGTTTTCACCGTAGTATTGATCTTCTATGTTTTGGATGCTATGGCTGAGAAATATTTCTTGCTTCGTACTGAGGATGAAGCTTTTGATGCCATAAAGAAATTAATCATGATTTACGGTACACCTGGCAAGTCCGATTCCTCTTTCACAAATATTTTTGCTAGGTTGAACACTCTTGAGACAGGTATTGCTGCTATGAATAGTTGCTATCTCACGCTTAGAGATTACCATGATTATGTTCCCATAAATTCTGAGCCTTCAAAGTGGTTTCCCACAATAAAAGTCCCAATAAACACTACACTTTTTGATGCTCGCTATGATATCATGTCTGAATTTGCCTCATGCCTAAAGATATTTATGATTCCTTGAGTCTTTGGGGGCTTACTAAAGGAGGAGAGGAAATCTCTCTTACCAACAATGCCACTATATTACCCATTGGAATAGCTGAAGGTGTGTTTACAAAAATCTCAGGGAAAATGGTGTCTACTGATTATCTTGTTATTGAATGTGTATGCAAAGGATGGATCACACTTGGAAGATATCTAATGAAACACCTTGGGGTAGTAATAGATGTGGGAAAAGGCATCATGCATCTTGCTCCTCCGGTAAGCAATCATATTTTCCCTAAAGAGAAGAAGAAAGGTAAGAAAGGAAAGAACAAGAGGGGTAATGCTTCATCATTTGAAAATACTTGATTCTTCTTGCTTCTTGTGCCTAACTTAAAGGCGTTAAAGAGAAATACTTGTTGGGAGATAATCCAAGAGTTTTCTTGAGTCTTGCAAGTTATTACTTCTATAATGACCTCTTCTTATCCTTTTTGCTTGCTTTTTGTGCCAAGAATGACCTCTAATGAGAGGGAAGTAAGATTTGGGGAGTTGCTGTCTCGAAACAGATTTTTGTCCTCCACAAACAAATTTTGTGAGGAGTCTCTGTAACTCGGATTGGGATCACAATTTACGAATAAATCCCCCAGTATGTTAGCTAAATTTCGTTAGTTTAACACTTTTTGGTTTGAGCAACAGAAGATGTTCGAAAAAATCGGTTTCTACCTGCTGTTATGTTTTGACAGATTTCTGCCATTATTTGCATTTGCTTCTTATTAATTCCTTTTTGAGTTCTCTTTAGGTGAATTGAGATTTTTGAATGAGTTAATACAGTAGCTTGTGTTTTTTAGTGAAAAGCTTGCTGTTCCAAAGCTTTGCCAGAGGTCGAATTTCTTTTGAATACACTAATGTTGCTAATGAAGATTGTGTGAAGTTTTGTATGAAGGAAAAATTTCAGGTGTAGAGAGATAATGATGCAATGAGATGAAGAATGGAAAAAAACTCAAGCTTGGGGATTCCACCATGGTGTCACCCCAAGAAATATCCAAGAGGTACAAGTGTCAAAGCTTGGGGATGCCCAATGCATCCCCTTCTTCATCAATAAAAAGCTCGGGTCTGTCTAGAAACTTCGTTTTTATTGTTTTTTGCATAGTTGTGTTGTTCTTGGAGCTTCTTAGTTTTCGTTTGCCTTGCTTAGGTTGTTTAGTTTGCTTGAATAAAGTAGTTTGGACCCCCGTTCTCGATGTGTTGTTTTGCAAATAAGTTGCTTGGTGTTGGAAAGGAGTAGTAAGTTCTTGCTTGAAGTGCAAGAGGAGCTTGCATTGACTATGACTTAGACTTTAGCATGACATGATAGGTGTTGTTTTAGCATTATGATTAGTGATTTTTGCCGTAGCATTTCTTGTTCCAAATAATTGGGATTGCTTAGTGTGCCTTGAAGAAATTATGCGTTGTTTTAGCATGCAAAAGCATAGTATTGTGGTATTCTCCTTTGATGCTTTGCTTGGGTTGACTTGGCACATGCTCACACCATGTTATGACTATGACAAGTCACCATTAGCCTCTATGATCATTTATTCCATGACTTGTAGTACCACTCTTTGCTTTGATTAGTATGCTTTGTTGCACTGCATGGTTATGGCCATTATGCTCTCTTAGTTGGTTGCTCCTAGTCTTTTGCTAGCCTCCACTTGTATGAGTAAGCTCTACTCATGCTTCCAACTCCCAAGAAACCAAGTTATTCCAAAGTGTCCACTATAAACTCCTATGCATGGTGTGTTACACCATTCCAAGTATATTCTTGTTTTCAACTACCTTCTAATTAAAAACTATTCTGTTATGTGAAAACTCAGCGATTAAAGCCCTCACGAACTTGATGGCACACTTTATATTCTTTGCCCCTAATAAACTTGAACCATTGTGACAACTTTGTTGTATATGCTTGCACTTATAAGTTGGAATTAGCAGAACCGTGCTATCACGGGGAACGTTTTCAACATTGCACTTGTACTTTGTACTCAGTTGATATCATGTTCTTTTGTCTATGGATGTCACCAGTGTGAAATAAAGAGGGAACTTGTAAGTCGGATTTTGTATCCTGTGTTAGAAAAACGCCTGGGCCGCTAGCCTAAGCCATGCCTAATCATGGTGGAAACTTGCAGCATCACCATAATGAGCTATCTATGAAGCATCCTCAATAAAAAGCTATGCATATGGTAAATAAAAAGATTGCTGAGATGCTCATTGTCTGCTTGCCTTGTCATTTTGGTTATGGGAAAGCTCCTGTACCATGTGCAAGGGGTACCCCGTTGGCGGTTCTCAATGATATGCAAATACTTACAGTGACAAGAACTTACCTGGACCCAAAGTTGAGTATGCATGAGGTGTGGCCATCGTATTCAAGGGACTTGAGATTGCCAACTTATACTTCGTCAAGCATATACTCCATCTTTGACACTTTAACCTTAACCACTTCAAGATGCTTATGATAGGGGCAATGAGGGATGAAAGCTAACAAGTACCATAATTTTTGGAAGCTCTTTTTGAAACTTGTAATCCCTGCTTCCTTTACAAAAGGGCCTTTCTTCCACCATTATTGAGTCTCCACCTTCTACATTTAGGCACCATTAAGAGAGCATAGTTGTCATTCTGTGTGCAGTGTTCCAAAGCTTATTAATTGATGCATATTGTGATATTACTTGTTCTTGTGCTATTTGTTTCTAGTCACCCTTGTGAACTTTGCAGGTGTCATATGCATCTATATTGCTACTCTATGAGGGACAAGTAGATTGCCACTATGCTATGTTTTCTGTATGTGAAACAAACAAACGTTTTTCAATGCATGTTATTCATGATCTTTGATTGTAGCTTGTCATGTTTCATGCTTAGTTACTATGTCCTATTGTTAGAACTCCATCTTTCATGCACATGTTTAGAGTTCTTTGATCCCAGTTTTCAATGCTTCCAAATGTTTGGATCTTTCTTGTGAGGGTGCATGTCACCTCAAAAAGTATTCTTTTTATCACTTACCTACTCGAGGACGAGCAGGAGTTAAGCTTGGGGATGTTGATACGTCGGAAATGTATCTATAATTTTTGATGCTCCATGCTTGTTTAGTACCTACTTTGCTTTGCTTGTCTACACTTTAATGTGCTTTTTACATGTTTTCTGGTACTAACCTACTAACAAGTTGCAACAGTGCCAGATGCCTGTTTTCTGCTGTTTTTGGTTTCAGAAAAGTTAGTAAAGAAATATTCTCGGAATTGGACGGGACAAACGTCAAAGGCAATTACTTTCCGTGGGGAACAAGAAGTCCAGTGGGAAGCCGGAGGGGCCAGCCAGAAGGTCCAGACCCACCCAGGCGCAGGTGGGTCCTACCCCGCGTGTGGCTAGGGTTTGCCCACCCTGGCCGCCGCCTCGGCCTCCCCCTTTGCCTATAAAAATACCCCGATGCAGAAACCCTAAGCACCGGATCAAATCTCCATGAAACCGTCTATAGTTGCCGTCACCATTGTCCCTAGATCAGGGGGTCTGATGTTCTTTTCAGCACCCTGCTGGAGGGGAGATCATCCCAGAGGCCTTCTCTCTGGTGTGATGCGTGAGTAGTTCCACCTTGGACTATGGGTCCATGTAGTAGCTATATGGTTGTATCTCCTCCTTTGTGCTTTCATGTATAGATCTTGTGAGCTCCGTTCATGATCAAGATCTAGTCTATTTGTAATCATGCATGTTGTGTTTGCGGGGATCCGATGGATATTGAGATTATTATGTTTGTTTGATTAATGGTTTTGTCTTTATGATTCTATCATGTATGTGTTGTTTGTGATCTTGCATGCTCTCCGTTGTTAGTAGCTATCTTGGCCAAGTAGTTGCTAATGACTCCAAGAGGGAGTATTTATGCTCGATAGTGTGTTCATGCCTCTAGTTTGTTAGAGATATGCCCTAGAGGCAATAATAAATGTAGTTATTATTATATCTTTGTGTTTATGATAAATGTTTACATTCATGCTATAACAGTATTAACCAGGAAACATTAATACTTGTGTGATTTGTGAACTAAATTAGAGTCCCTAGTAAAGCTTCTTCATCATACTAGCTTGTTGGTTAATAGATGATTGTGGTTTCCCTATCATGAACATTGAGATGTTGTTAACAACAAGATCATATCATTAGGAGAATGGTATGATGGACATACTCCTATAGATAAGCGTAGCATAAAGATCAAGTAGTTTTAATAGTTCAATTGCTATAAGCTTTCTGATACATAGTAACCTAATTCCTTAGACCATGAGATCATGCTTATCACCATCACCGGAAGGATGCTTTGATGACATCAAACACCACACCGTAACTGGGTGGCTATAAAGGTGGCATTGAGTGTTCAGAAAGTATGGGTTGAGACACATGGATCAAGAGTGGGATTTGTCCATCCATATGACAGATAGATATACTCTAGGCCCTCTCGGTGGAATGTCATTGAAGGATACGGATGTCGCCTAGAGGGGGGGGTGAATAGGCGATTAAAACTTTTCCTAGAGTGGCTCAACAAAGGCGGAATAAAACTAGTGTTTACTTTGTTAAGCACAACCTAGAACAACTAAGGTTCACCTATGTGCACCAACAACTTATGCTAAGCAATACAAGCAACAAAGTGATAGCAAGATATATAATACTTCAAGCACGAAGGCTATCACAATCTAGAGTGCATAAGTAAAGAGCTCGGGTATAGAGATAACCGAGGAACACGGGGAGACCGATATTTTACCGAGTTCCTCCCAACATGGAGTACGTCTCGTTTGGAGAGGGGGTGGTATCAAACCACCAACGCCACAAAAGGCCTCCCTTATTCTCCGGTGAATCTCACCCCAACGGGATTGATCCACGCTTCCACTATCGGTGCACTTGTCGGTGGCAACCGGAACCTCTCACAAGGTTGGGGCACTTCTCCACAACTTAATTGGAGGCTCCCAACTAACGTCACCAAGGCCACAATGCCACCAAGGCCACAAACCATCTAGGGTTCCAAGAACCCAAGAGGGACAAGCTCCAATGAGTAACTCAAATCAAATCCTCCAAAGAGAACTCAAAACGATGCACCAAATGCAAATGGCAAGAACACCACAAAGGTGCTCAAATCCCTCTCTCCCAAATTCCACCAAAGCTACAAAAGCTTATGGGGGAATAAGAGAGGAAGAACAATGGAGGAAATCCACAAAAGACTCCAAGATCTAGATCCTAATATGTTCCCCTCACTTAGAGGAGAGATTGATTGGTGGGATTGTAGATCTAGATCTCCTCTTTCAAATCCCTCAAGAATATGCAAGAATCATTGGAGGGATTGGGAGAAAGCAAGCTCAAGAAGGTCAACAATGGAGGGGAAAACTTGCAAGAATGGTTAGGGAACCATTGGGGAAGAAGGCCCCTTAAATAGGTTCCCCGAAAATCCAACCGTTGAAGCCAAAAAAAACGCGAATCCCGGTACTACCGGACATTCCCGGTACTACCGGACATTCCCTGGGGATCCCAGGTCGCCAAACGCACCTTATTCAGTGCCGACCAGTACTACGGGGCGGTACTACCGGACCTCCGGTACTACCGGACCCTGGTCCGGTACTACCGGTCATCCCTGAACGAAAACGGCCATAACTTTTGCATCCGGACTCCGATTTTGATGATCTTGGGCTCGTTTCGAAGAGGACAACAAGCTCTAAAAGATCATGCAAAGAAACATTATATTACAGCAAGGGGGTATAGATCCAAATGACAAAAGTTTTAACCTCTATCAAAAAGATGAACCGATAAAACCTCCAACATCAAAAACGTAATAGAAAATGCATATGAAATCCGTTTTCGATGAACGAGGGCTTGTCATGGAGATTAACACAAGCTCTAAATCCTCACATGAGTAAGAACCAAATAATGGAAGGTTTTACCTATCTCTAAAATACAAACCGGTAAAACCTCCAAGATCAAAACGCAATAAGATATAAAAGGGAAATCCGTTTTTGATGGACTAGAGCTTGTTATGGAGATTACCACAAGCTCTGTATCCTCACATGGATAAGACCAAATAACAACCAAATATGATGATGCAAGTATGCAAAGGTTTGATCTCTCTCCGAACGATGTGACCGAGTTACTCATTCGAGAGCCCCTCTTGATAGTACGGTTATCTATCCTAAACCCGGTCTCCCAACAAACATGACACCAGCAAAAGGGAAAACCTATCAATATTATACCTTTGACTTGAGCAATCCACTTGAGCTCGATGTAGACGATCTTGTCCTTCTCAAGATGGAACACCTTCCTTAAATCCTCATCATTGATCCATGATCACCGAGGATGGCAAGCATCAAACATGAGATCTTCTATAGATGGCGCATTTTGAGCTTGCACAACACATCTTCTTCTCATTTCATCTATCTTGAAGTCAACACATGCTCCAAGCAATGCCAATGGAAAATTCCTACAAGTACAACTTAATACACACATTAGTCCATAAATATTGTCATTAATTACCAAAACCACACATGGGGGCCCAACATGTTCTTTCAATCTCCCCCATTTTGGTAATTGATGACAATCCCTTTAAGAGGGTTTATATAAGGAATATTAATGAATAAAATGGTAATACCAATATAAAATACTACAAAAGTATGTGATATTGGTACCACCATCATATATAGAGCAAACTCCCCCACAATCTATGCATGTGTGATGAACTTGAATTTCATTGCATATATTGCCAAACATTATCATTGGTGGAGTTTCCTCTATATATACCACATGCTAAGCAACAGCAAAGATGCAAGAGCATGAGAAGTAAATGCACAAGAACAAACTCAATGCATAAACCAACTTCCCTTAAACCCTCTAAAACTTCTCCCCCATTGGCATCGATTGCCGAAATGGGTGACAAGTTCTAGAAGGCAAATATAGTAATAATTCCTCCAAAGGTGTGCCTTCGCACATATCCAATGATGAATACTTGGGAGGGAGTAGAACTATATCGAGGACCCAAAGATTGCTAAAATAAAGTCAAATGATGCAAGCAACTTCAAGTCCGACAAACCAATTTGAAAACAACAAATGAGTCCAAATGGAAACAACAAGATATTATGATATGAGCAAGAGAGTGCTTTAAATAACAAAATAGAGAAGCTCCCTAAGATTTGTGCACTATTCAACATAAATGCATTAGAATACATATTGCACAAATATGGAATCCTCGCTCCCCCATAAGTATTTAAAACACAACAAATGAGAAAGAAGACAAATGTGCATTATTAGATGAATTAGATGAGCTCCCCAAAGATAATGCACCAATTATGATAATTGTATTTGGGATCAAGGTGCATAATCATGGAATCCTCACTCATCCAAGTTAATTTAACAACACAAGGCATGAGAGAATAAATATGAGTGCCCAAAGATGCAAACAAGAGGAACAAGCACTCATAGGCAATTAAATTTGGAAGCCACCGAAGAATCATAAGGAATAGAAAGGTGGTCTCCAAGGATTAAAAATCAACTAGAATTATCTTCTCATATGTGCATATGTCTCTAAGTGCAAAATATCACAAAGACATATTCCAAAGAAGAAAAATGCACACATAAAGAAGATTATACAAGAAAGCACATGAAAGGCAAAAATGAAGTCATAACATATATCAATAAGATTTTTGCTTCAAAGCATGGCCAAAGGCTCACATAGATCTTATAGTACATAATGGACTTCAAACAAAAACACACTACATATATTACAACTATCACCAAGGGAAAAGGAGAAATTTGAAATATATGAAGAAAGGCAACAAGTATCATAATAGAAAATAGACTAGCAAAATCTCACTATTGCATATGAGAGAAGTTGAGGAAATGATAGGCAATAAAATTTCTAGATTGACATATTTGGGATTGGAGGATCATGTGCATGATTTTGTATAGTCCCAACTACATGTACTCATCTCAACTTAAACACATATATGCTAGAGAGTCCTCTTAAAACCATGGCTAGAACTACAACAATTTCAAATACATTAATTCATGCTAGAAGGCAACCGACAGACGGTTGGAATCAAGATATGTGAGCATGAGAAAGATACTTGTTACCGAGATATGATTGGTAGGATGTAGAGGATATGAATTCGTTGATCATCCTATAGCTTGCCTCAAATTTTCTTCTAAGTATCGTTTCTTCAAAAATGAAAGACAGGCATCCAATATATCTCCAATGTACCTAAAACACAATTAAGTACAAAATAGTCCCCAAACTTATTGGGTCCAAAGTGGTTAGAGAAACTACAATACATAGGAGAGACTCCACATAATTATGTGCACAATGATATGAAATTGAATTTCATGCACAACTTAGCCGATGGGAATTGGTGGAGTTTCCCTTATATATTGGATCAAAGAAAGAAAGCATGCCATAATATAATCATATAGTAAATATGCATGCATAAAGCTTTCAAGAACCAAAAAGGAGATACAATTTGAACAAAACACCAAGTAAACCGAGATGGCACACACAAGAGTGTGACAAGACAAGCGGTGTCCAAATTGTATCAAAGAACCAATTCAACACATGAAAGATCACCAGTTCAACAAATGAACTAGGCTAAGGCCAAAAGAGCAAAAATAGATAGAAATAAAAATGCTCAAGGATTTATCTCATTCTAAAATGGTCAAATCAAGAAACAAGTAATGAGACAAAACCAACTCCCAAAAAGAGCAAGGTTCCAACAAGAAACCAAACTCCCCAAACTTAACATGATGGCACAAAATACCAAAACAAAAAGATTGAGGTTCCAAGCACATAAGACCCGATATGGATCAAACAAAGAAGCGTAAATAGGATTGTTGTAGATAATATAGGAGAGCTCACCCATAAGTAGTACATTATATAGAATTTTGCTTTTGAATGCAAAATGCACACAAATGAGATCATCACCACTACCTACATTAAATAAAACACACGACAATACCAATAAAATAAGAAGATTCATAAGAGGCAAGGAAGGAATGGGAGCACACAAAACATTTGCTTGGCCAAAGATTGGATACGTTTAAGCAAAGGCCAAAGTGACTATGATCAATAAATTCTACCATAACTTTAGTACTCATTGTCCAAGGACAAGAAATATTGGGAATAATCTTCCCAAGGTAGCTTGCATGGATATCCAAGATCATAGTCACAACAAGAAGCATATAACTAAATATAAGAATTGAGCATGATACTTCAAGCAAGATTATTGGTAGCTTCCAATAGTCACACAATCACTAGTGATTAGAGTAACTTGAAGCAAATGGTTTCCATGCGAATATAAATATCTAAATATGAGGAAACACATATCAAGAACCATTCTCATATACAAGATCCAACATAAGATCAATAAAGCCATTCAATCAAATTGGAACTTGTATGAGCAAATGTGTCACATAGGTGCTAGATAATTATCAATATCAATTCTAAGTGACACAACCTCGAATATTCAGAATTTCTAGGATTGTAATATGCACTAAGCATATGACTCCACCATAATGTGATACTACCATAAAACCAACATGAGGCAAAAGGATACAAATAGAGATAATTAGTGGACATTATAAAATTAAATTTCTCATGAGAATTATACCACATAGAGACTAGACAATAATCCAATATAAATACTAGGTGGTAATCCTCATGTACACACATTTTTAGGATTGTGGAATTGCCTAAGCATAACACTCCCCCAAAATGGGATAGTCCATTAATCTCTCACAAGAGCCAAAAAAGATACCAAATATAAACAAGTAAGGCTAAAATACAAGAAACACACATACATGGTGTGCCACCTAATCATACACAAATATGTTTGATACCTCAAGATAATTAGGTGGAAAACACAACATGTACAAAAGCATGGAAGATACAAAACCAACACATGCACAAGGGGGCGAGTAACTTTCAATGAAATGAGTTAAGCATATGTTATCGCAAGGAGGAACATTGGAAATATAATAGGAGCAATATAATCCACATGACTTGGCTTGACAAAAATAATAATGAAGATCCCTTAATTCTTCATGATGTAGCCAAGACTCCAATGCCCTCCACAATTACCTATTGATCAAGTTTTAGCTTGTTGGTCCCCAACCAAGTTGGGTCCTAAGAAGTTAGTCACAATAGGCTTGGAAACCCAAATGGTTCTTTTCTTGACACCACGTTGGGTACCAACAAATTTGGAAAACACATTGCCAACCTCATCCTTACAAAGAGAATAAGAATCATCAATCAAGATAGGATGGGATGAGGAGATACCAATAGTGCATGAGGAAGAAATGTGCCCCTTTTCGCGGCATATGTAGCAAGTTCTACTCTTGCCATCTTTCTTCTTGGATGAAGAAACAACTTGAGGAAGAGCTTGAGTCTTCTTGGGAGTAGGCCCATCTCTAACAATATGTAGAGCTTGAGGCCGCTTCCCTAGTTGCTTCTTGCCAAGGGACTTATTCTTTAATGGGCAATGTTTGACATGATGCCATTCTTCCTTGCACTTGAAGCAAACAATGTTGGCCGGATTCTTGACTTGATCTTGGCCATTCTTCTTGTTATCCTTGTGCTTCAACTTGATAGTGGACTTGTTCTTGACATTTGAGTTGAATCCAAGCCCACTCTTGTCATTGGGGGATTTTTGCACACTCAAGATTTTGTTGAGTGCGGCCTTCCCTTGATGACCCCTTTTCAAGTCATTCTTCAAAGAAGTGACTTGAGCCTTGAGCTCTTTGATTTCCTCTACATGGTTAGTTTCAATACAAGTACTAGAGGAAGTAGATGCTACATTGTTAGAGCAACTAGGCAAGGAATGTAATTCATCACGAGATATAGCATGGTTGTGAGAGGATGAATTACAAGGACTAGCACATGGCAATATAACATTTGGAGTAGATATAGTGCTAATGTCCACATGAGGCCCACTAGATGTTACCTTTGACATGATGGCCTCATGAGCCAACTTTAGCCTACCATGGGCGACTAGAAGATCCTCATGCGAGCTTGAGAGCTTAACATGGCTTTCTTCTAATTTCCCATAGTTGCTAGTTAGCAAAGCAAGTTGAGCCTTTAGCTCAACATTCTCCTTCAAAATATATGCTTCACAAGAAATAGAGTTAGTAGCACAAGCATCATTACTATTACCAAGAGGTGAGGGCAACTTGTCAAGCTCTTTTGAATATGAGGCTTTAAGTTGCTCATGTGACTCGGTGAGTTTGATGAGCTCACCCTTTATGACCCTAGATCCATTTTTGAGGTTCTCAAAATCCTCAACAAGTTTAGCATAAGCAACTTCAAGTTCATCATTTTTAATCTTGAAGGAGTTAGCCACCGCAAGTTCTCTATCATGGTATTCCTTCACTCTAGATAATTCTAGAGTAAAAGTCTCCTCAAGAGATTCTTTGGTGGTTTGTTCTTCTTCAAGGGAGTCCTTTACTTGAGCAAGTTCATTAGCATATTCACGCTCAAGTGCAAACTTTTCATCAATTATGTTTTCTTGCTCCTCAATAAGATCATTGCCTTCTATAGCATAATTCAAGATTTCAAGAAGGTTGGAGGAAGCAAGTTTATTTTTGTAGAGAGCACTATAGACAACCTCTCCCATTTTCTTAATACAGGTAATATCATACTTACCTCTATAATCATCATTATCATTCTCAACCTCATCATCATCATCATGAGATACAATGGGATTCAAAGAGGTTACCTTTGTTCCCTTAGCCATAAGGCACATGTGATAACCGGAGGAAGGTGATGATGAGATTGCACTTGAAGCTCTCTTCAAGACCTTGTCTTGGCCCATAGAATCTTCATTTTCGTCTACATGGTTAGCAACACAAGCACTAGAGGAAATAGAAGCATTTTTATCATGGCAACAAGACAACATGAGAATATCATCATGAGATTTGTTCAAGTCATTTCTACATGATATGCAAGGACTATTAACACAAGCATGTGAGGAATTTTGAGTGCTAGAAGTGTTAAGGTCCAAAGATAGATCATTGCAACTAGATAGATATGAGGGATTACAAATAGTGAACACACTATCCATATTGCAATTTCTATCACCACTCACCATATCATTACCTTGTGAAAAATCACATGTTGGTGAAGTGGTAGACGAAGAGAACTCATCTCGACCGGAAGTGGAAGCAACACAATCATCCTCAATAATGTTGGACTTGCTATATTTATCTTGAAGCTTGGTCCATATCTCACGAGCGCTTGAATAAGGCATGATAGATGAAAGAACTACATTGCTCACAACATGCAAAAGAATTTTAGTAGCTAGAGCATCTATTTGAGAGTTCAACTTCTCCTCTAAATATTCGTTTTGGGTATCCATAGGAGAAGAGAAGCCTACATATAGATAGCCCTCGATAATTGGGTGAATTTCCCGAAATAAATTAAGCATGCGAATTTTCCAAACATCATAATTTGTGCCATCGAATGTGAGTGTGTCCTTGTGCACTAATCCCCTAGCCAACATCTTTACTCTCAAGGCGGTGAAGCCTAAAATGAGAGACCGGGCTCTGATACCAATTGAAAGGATACGGATCTCGCCTAGAGGGGGGGTGAATAGGCGATTAAAACTTTTCCTAGAGTGGCTCAACAAAGGCGGAATAAAACTAGTGTTTACTTTGTTAAGCACAACCTAGAACAACTAAGGTTCACCTATGTGGACCAACAACTTATGCTAAGCAATACAAGCAACAAAGTGATAGCAAGATATATAATACTTCAAGCACGAAGGCTATCACAATGTAGAGTGCATAAGTAAAGAGCTCGGGTATAGAGATAACCGAGGCACACGGGGAGACCGATATTTTACCGAGTTCCTCCCAACATGGAGTACGTTTCGTTTGGAGAGGGGGTGGTATCAAACCACCAAAGCCACAAAAGGCCTCCCTTATTCTCCGGTGAATCTCACCCCAATGGGATCGATCCACGCTTCCACTATCGGTGCACTTGTCGGTGGCAACCTAAACCTCTCACAAGGTTGGGGCACTTCTCCACAACTTAATTGGAGGCTCCCAACTAACGTCACCAAGGCCACAATGCCACCAAGGCCACAAACCGTCTAGGGTTCCAAGAACCCAAGAGGGACAAGCTCCAATGAGTAACTCAAATCAAATCCTCCAAAGAGAACTCAAACCGATGCACCAAATGCAAATGGCAAGAACACCACAAAGGTGCTCAAATCCCTCTCTCCCAAATTCCACCAAAGCTACAAAAGCTTATGGGGGAATAAGAGAGGAAGAACAATGGAGGAAATCCACAAAATACTCCAAGATCTAGATCCCAATATGTTCCCCTCACTTAGAGGAGAGATTGATTGGTGGGATTGTAGATCTAGATCTCCTCTTTCAAATCCCTCAAGAATATGCAAGAATCATTGGAGGGATTGGGAGAAAGCAAGCTCAAGAAGGTCAACAATGGAGGGGAAAACTTGCAAGAATGGTTAGGGAACCATTGGGGAAGAAGGCCCCTTAAATAGGTTCCCCGAAAATCCAACCGTTGAAGCCAAAAAACGCGAATCCCGGTACTACCGGACATTCCCGGTACTACCGGACATTCCCTGGGGATCCCAGGTCGCCAAACGCACCTTATTCAGTGCCAACCGGTACTACGGGGCGGTACTACCAGACACTAGAGGAAAAAGGGCCATCCGTTCGCGACCCCTCGGAGCATTAGTCCCGGTTGCGCCACCAACCGGGACTAATGCTGGCACGCGTCCCGGTTGGAGCGGGCACGGGGCCAGGGGGCATGCGTCCCGGTTGGAAAGGGGGAATACATCCCGGTTGGAGCCACCAACTGGGACTAAAGGTTTGGCCACAGCCACGTGGCGTGGCACGCACCTTTAGTCCCGGTTGCTGGCTCCAACCGGGACTAAAGACCCCTGCCCTCTATAAATGCAACGCCCCAGCCCCCTCTGCCTCCACTCTGTTTTTTTCGAATGGTGTAAGGTGTGAGGGGGTGTGCTAGTTTTTTCTCATGCATGCATTGAAGGTGTTTGTTGAAATGTTTGAGTGAAAAATCCCGTTGAATTTCTCATAGAACAAAAATATAGAAGGTGTCCGAGACGCACTTGAGCTTTCTCCTCTTTATTTCCCTCGATCGAGGTTAGCAATCTTATCTTTTCTAGGTCATTGATACAATTCATGTGTCGGTGTGAATTGGTTATTTCACTATTTATGATGTCCTGTTTTTTGATAAACTTACTTATATGATGCAGATGAACGGTCGGGAATGGATGTACGGTGACCGGCGGGTAGCCGGGTATATCAAAGGCGTGGATAAATTTATCGATGTGGCTACGGCAAACAAAGATAATGGATTTATACGTTGTCCATGTGTGCAATGTCGGAACAACAAGGAGTACTCTTCCTCGAAAATCATTCGCGGCCACCTGATTATGAAAGGTTTCATGCCCAACTATAATTGCTGGACCAAGCACGGGGAAAGAGGGGTTATGATGGAAGATGGTGAAGAAGAAGATGATGATAACAACTATCATCATATGTTTCCTGAATACAGTGATACTGCAATGGAAGACAATGGAGAGGAAAAAGGTGAAGAACGGGCATCAGATGAGCCGGCTGATGAACTTGGTAGGGTCATTTCTGATGCAAAGCGAGACTGTGAAACAGAAAATGAGAAGTTGAAGTTAGAGGGCATGTTAGAAGATCACAAGAAATTGTTGTACCCAAATTGTGAAGATGGCAGCACAAAGCTCGGTACCACACTGGAATTGTTGCGATGGAAGGCAGAGTGTGGTCTAACTGACTCCTCATTTGAAAAGATGCTGAAAATAATGAAGCCGAAGTTTCCAAAACATAACGAACTTCCCGAGAGTACCTACGAAGCAAAGAAGACTCTCTGTCCTCTGGGATTAGATGTGCAAAAGATACATGCATGCATTAATGACTGCATCCTCTACCGCGGTAAGGAGTATGAGAATTTAGATAAATGCCCGGTATGCAACGCGTTGCGGTATAAGATCAGACGAGATGACCCTGGTGATGTTGAGGGAGAGCCCCTCCGGAAGAGGGTTCCTGCTAAGGTTATGTGGTATGCTCCTATAATACCAAGGTTGAAACGCATGTTCAGAAACAAAGAGCATGCCAGGTTGTTGCGATGGCACAAAGAAGACCGTAAGAAAGACGGGAAGTTGAGACACCCTGCTGATGGGTCACAGTGGAGAAAAATCGAGAGAGACTTCCCAGACTTTGCAGGTGACGCAAGGAACTTATGGTTTGGTCTAAGTACGGATGGCATGAATCCTTTTGGGGAGCAGAGCTGCAGTCACAGCACCTGGCCCGTGACTCTATGTATCTACAACCTGCCTCCTTGGTTGTGCATGAAGCGTAAGTTCATTATGATGCCAGTGCTCATCCAAGGCCCGAAGCAACCGGGCAACGACATTGATGTGTACCTTAGGCCATTAGTTGAAGAACTCTTACAGTTGTGGGGCAAACCAGGTGTACGTGCGTGGGATGAGAACAAACAGGAGCCATTTAATCTACGAGGGTTGTTATTCGTAACCATCAATGATTGGCCTGCTCTTAGTAACCTTTCAGGACAGACAAACAAAGGATATAAGGCATGCACCCACTGTTTAGATAAGACCGAAGGTACATATTTGCATAAATGCAAGAAGGTTGTGTACCTGGCGAATCGACGATTTCTTCCGACCAATCATCCCGTAAGAAAGAAAGGCAAACATTTCAAAGGTGAGGCAGATCACCGGGAGAAGCCTGAACTCCCTGCTGGTGATGATGTATTTGGTATGGTCAAGGACATAGAAGTAATCTTTGGAAAGGGTCCCGGCGGTCAATCAGTTCCGAACGACGTCGCTACAGGACACGCACCCATGTGGAAGAAGAAATCTATATTTTGGGAGCTGCCATATTGGAAAGTCCTGCGTGTCCGCTCTTCAATCGACGTGATGCACGTGACGAAGAATCTCTGCGTGAACCTGCTAGGATTCCTAGGCGTGTATGGGAAGACAAAAGATACACCTGAAGCACGGGAGGACCAACAAATTATGAAAGACCCAAAGAACATGCATACAGATAACAAGACGGATAAAGGGCGTCACTTAAGTCGTGCCAGCTATGCTCTTACCAAAGCAGAGAAGGAAATCTTTTTTGAAGTCCTTTAAAGTATCAAGGTGCCGTCGGGCTTCTCATCTAATATAAAGGGGATAATAAATATGGCAGAGAAAAAGTTCCAAAACCTGAAGTCTCATGACTGTCACGTGATTATGACGCAGTTGCTTCCGATTGCATTGAGGGGGCTTCTACCGGAAAATGTTCGAGTACCCATTGTGAAGCTATGTGCATTCCTCAATGCAATATCTCAGAAGGTAATCAATCCAGATATTCTGCCAAGGTTACAGAAGGATGTGGTACAATGTCTTGTTAGTTTTGAATTGGTGTTCCCACCATCCTTATTCAATATTATGACGCATCTCCTGGTTCATCTAGTGGAAGAGATTGCCATTCTCGGTCCGGTATTTCTGCACAATGTGTTCCCCTTTGAGAGTTTCATGGGAGTCTTAAAGAAATATGTTCATAACCGTGCTAGACCAGAAGGAAGCATCTCCAAGGGATATGGAACAGAGGAGGTCATTGAGTTTTGTGTTGACTTTATTCCTGACCTTAAGCCGATTGGTGTTTCTGACTCGCGGCATGAGGGAAGACTAAGTGGAAAAGGCACGCTGGGAAAGAAAGCAATGATATGTAGGGACGGGGATTCTTTCACTAAAGCACACTACACAGTTCTACATAATTCCACCTTGGCAGCTCCGTATATCGAGGAACACAAGAATATTGTACGCTCCAAAAACCCGGGGAAGCCTGAATCATGGATTACAGATGAACACATGAAGTCTTTCGGTGGTTGGATGCAGACACATCTCTTGAATGACACCACTGTTGGAGATCAGCTATACTTGTTGGCCGCGTCACCATCTTCTACTGTATTGAATTTCCAAGGGTACGAAATAAATGGGAATACATTCTACACGATCGCCCAAGATAAAAAGAGCACCAACCAAAATAGTGGTGTCCGCTTTGATGCAATAGACGAGAATGGACAAAAGGACACATATTATGGTTACATAGAGGAGATATGGGAACTAGACTATGGAGTCTCTTTTAAGGTCCCTTTGTTTCGCTGCAAATGGGTCAACCTGAATGGGGAAGGGGTAAAGATAGACCAGTTGTACGGAATGACAACAGTGGATCTCAACAATCTTGGTTATAGAGATGAACCATTCGTCCTAGCCAATGATGTGTCTCAGGTTTTCTATGTGAAGGACATGTCCTCCAGACCGAAAAAAAGAAAAAATATGCAAACGAATACATCATATGATGAGCCAAAGCGTCACATAGTTCTTTCAGGGAAAAGAAACATCGTGGGAATCGAGGACAAGGCAGACATGTCAGAACATTATAATAAGTTTGATGAAATTCCGCCCTTCACAGTGAAAACTGACCCAAGCATTCCGTTAAGTAAAGAAGATGCTCCATGGTTACGTCTGAAGCGGTCATAAGGAATGACATATGCCAAGAAGTTCATGCTCATATTATGTAACTCTAGTTCATGTCTTTCGCGGTTTGTGGCTTGACCGAAGGATATCTTTCGCGGTTTGTGGCCTTTAGTCCCGGTTTTGTAGTCTCAGTTTTTAATATTAATAAATGTCTTGAGTGTTAGTCCCGTTTTGTGGCTGGACCGGGAGTGCCTCTATGACCAGTTTCTTGGAGATGCCGGAGGACTGGGCTCCGTCGGCATCTCCCTGAAACTGGTCGTAGTGGTGTCCCTGCTCTCGAAAACCATCTTGCAGCTTGTAACTTCACTAACTAGATCAATACGCCTCGGAGCTAACTAATTTCACATATTAGGGAGTGCCTCTATGACCAGTTTCTCGGAGATGCCGGAGGACTGGGCTCCGTCGGCATCTCCCTGAAACTGGCCGCAGTGGTGTCCCTGCTCTCGAAAACCATCTTGCGGCTTGTAACTTCACTAACTAGATCAATACGCCTCGGAGCTAACTAATTTCACATATTAGGGAGTGCCTCTATGACCAGTTTCTCGGAGATGCCGGAGGACTGGGCTCCGTCGGCATCTCCCTGAAACTGGCCGTAGTGGTGTCCCTGCTCTCTAAAACCATCTTGGAGATGCCTCAAACTGGCTGGAGGACTGGACTCACAAGGATGCATATTTATAGTACAAGCAGCTCGGCATAATATCGACACTCACGACATAATGTCGACACTCACCCCTATTATTAGTGCTGACTCATCTTTAGTCCCGGTTGGTGACACCATCCGGGACAAGGTACAAGCCGCACGACATAATGTCGACACTCACCCCTATTATTAGTGTTGTCTGGCCCACTCTGCCGCAATCCCTTCAGTCGCGGTTGGTTTCTCCAACCGGGACTAAATATGAACCCTCTCTTTATATAGGCATTTCCCTCTATGTTGCAGGAGGAAGTTTTCCTTTTTGTCGCACGGAAAAGCCCTTTTCCATTTTCCGAGCGCAAAAAACGGGTCGTTTTGTGAAGTAACCACCAAAATGCCGTTTCAGAATGCTACCGTCCTATTTTCCTAAAATACTAGACCACCTTACATGGACTATCTCCCAACCGGTACATCTCAAACCTTTTCGTCCATCCCGGGTAAAAAGGACAAATGTCTGCCGAATCGGCAGGAAGTGGGTCCGGTTTGTACTACAGGTACATGATCTATCGCCCGTGATTTTTTGAAAAAATCATTTTTAGACTCGCAATATGTGGTTTCTTCAGAGATCCAATGCAAGTTCTAACGATGCTCGTCCCCTATCTTCATGCACACCGGTTCGACCATAGTTAGAAATTCAGATAATTCAAAACGGGCATAATAAATTCAAAAAAATCTGAACAATGAAAATCCTTCGCGTGGTGTCATATTATGTTACATAGTTTAAAGGAAAAATACCAGACTTGGTATATTGATCATGTTTCGAAAAAACCTTCACAAAATGACCTATCATGTTCGAGGTTTCATGGCTTTCGGTCCAAATGACCGATGTTATGTGCTGAATCACGGCATAGTTTGTGATGTTGTGCCCATATTATGCATGTGTGTGGACATTGGTATGGAGAACACTTTTTTTGAATTATTTATTTAAATCCAAACACTTTTTATGTTTAAAGTTTTTCTAAATTCCAAATTAATATTTAAAATATATAAGTTAATTCATTTTTAATTGTAAATGGTTCATAGTTTAAATGGTTACATTAATTATTTTTTAAAAGAGAAAATGTTTTTGAATTACTTATTTAAATCCAAACACTTTTTATGTTTAAAATTTTTCTAAATTCCAAATTAATATTCAAAAATATAAGTTAATTCATTTTAAAAGGTTACATTAATTATTTTTTAAAAATAGAATATGTTTTTGAATTATTTATTCAAATCCATACACTTCTTATGTTTAAAGTTTTTCTAAATTCCAAATTGATATTAAAAAAATATAAGTTAATTCATTTTTAATTGTAAATGGTTCATATTTTAAATGGTTACATTAATTATTTTTTAAAACAGAAAATGTTTTTGAATTATTTATTTAAATCCAAACACTTTTTATGTTTAAATTTTTTCTAAATTCCAAATTAATATTCAAAAATATAAGTTAATTCATTTTAAAAGGTTACATTAATTATTTTTTAAAAATAGAATATGTTTTTGAATTATTTATTCAAATCCATACACTTCTTATGTTTAAAGTTTTTCTAAATTCCAAATTGATATTAAAAAAATATAAGTTAATTCATTTTTAATTGTAAATGGTTCATATTTTAAGTGGTTACATTAATTATTTTTTAAAACAGAAAATGGTTTTGAATTATTTATTCAAATCCAAACACTTTTTATGTTTAAAGTTTTTCTAAATTCCAAATTAATTATCATTTAAAAAACAATACAAATTTAAACCCCAAAATAAAAAATAAGGCGGGAACAGAGAGAAAATACCTGAATTTTTTTGAAAACAGGGGAATATGTCCCGGTTGGAGCCACCAACCGGGACTAAAGACCCCCTGCGCGCCAACCCTTGGTCTGCTGATAATATTGGACTATACGTCCCGGTTGGTGGCTCCAACCGGGACGTATAACCCTTTAGTCCCGGTTGGAGCCACCAACCGGGACTAAAGGTCCTTTGGTTATAACCCTTTAGCCCCTCCTCTTCTTCTTCCCTTCCCCATCACTTCTCTGCTTCACCGACGCGCGCGCAACCGCCCCCGACGCCGGCAGGCTGCCCGAGCTCGCCGCCCCCGACGCCGTTAGGCTGCCCGCGCCGCCGCCTCACCGTCAGCTGCCCGTGGTCGTCAGTGCCGCCGCTTCGTCAAGCTTCCCGCGCCGCCGCCCCGCCGTCAGGCTGCCCAACGACCGTCGCCACCACCTCCAACGACCGTCGCCGCGCGTCGTCATCGGCCGCCAAAAGGTACGGCCTGCCTCCATCCTCCCCCCTCCATCATGCCTCTGTCCTCCCCCTCCTCCTCCTCCCCCTGCCGCCACGGGCAGGCACCGACGGGCAAAGCCCGGGTGGGTGCGACAGCGGCGAGAGATGTGCGGCGGCGGCGACAGCGGCGCGAGATGTGCGGCGGCGGCTGCTCTCGCCGGCGAGCCCAACGTGGCGTCTAGGTGGCATCCGCGTGGCCCTGGTCCCACCAGTCAGCCTCTAGGGCTAGCTCCTTCTCTGGTGACAGATGACCCTGTTTCCCCTTTGCTTGCGTGGCTGCTGAGGTGGCTCCGGGCCCCACCTGTCAGCCACTATGGCTAGTTGTTACTATGGTGCAAAAGGTTTAAACATTTGATTTAATAATTTCAGAATTTGAATAAAACTTGTAAATTCAATAACTTTTAATCTGTAATTCAGAAAAATACAAATAATATCCCAAAATGTTCAGAAAAATGAGAACTATCTATCTATGCTATAATAATGCATTGTTCAACAACTTAAATGACAAGTTTAATTAGAACACCCTAGTAACCCTAACAGGTGATTTCGGAGTTCCTTGAGTTAGGGTTTGTGCCCCTCGGAACCCCGATTAACTTGTTGAGCATGCTTTAGGGTTACATTCCAATGCACATTAACTTGTCGTATCATCATCATCATTGCTTGAGCATTGCATCGATGCCATGTGTTGATTGTTTACCTTTCTTTCCGGTGATTTGGTTCTTCTCGGTAGAATACGATATCGAGATCGAGATCGATTCCAATATGGTATTTTGTTAGTATCTAGTGTTACCTATCTGCTGGATAGTTTCCCTTTTGTAGCCTTATACTCATGTCCCCCTCTCATATGCATCCGAGGTTTCTCCGAACTAGGTTTTACACCCCTCGGAACTCCGGAATATTGATTTTAATTGATTTTATCTAGAGTTACCTATCTACTACACGGTTTCCTTTTTGTAGCTAGGTTTAGGGTTTAGGGTTTCTCTTCATTTTTATTATTGTGTATGTATATATTAGGGTTTCTCCTTAACTTTCTCCTTTAGACGCTTTGACTTATTCGTTTTTCCACCTATGCAGAAAATATGGACCCACACGTCAGAGACGAAGAAAAGGAAGAGTTGATCCAAGGTGTGATCCGTGGGGAAGATAATTTAGATGTATCAACGTTTCTGAACAACTCCGGTGAGGGTGATCCTCTTTTTACCGGAGTAGACAACTTGTTTGAGGTTGAAGGTGTTGCCTTCCGCGAGGGAGAAGGCGATGCCTTGTGTAATCGAGAAGACGACCGCTCCGGCGAGGTGCATGTAATATAAATCAATTCATTAATTAATCATCTGCTATCTATATAGAAATAGTAACGACGATCTTTCTTCTTTTAGCCCTCCGGATCGAAGGAATCTACTGAAAAGAGCAGACGAGGCCCAACCAAAAAGTTGCAAGACCATGAGAGGTTCAGGATCGAAGATGTCGCTGAAGACGGCAGACCGACAGCTCCCGAAGTTGTCGCAACCAAATTTGTGGCACAATGCGGAGTAATCGTTAGGGACTTAATCCCGATCACCATTAGAAATTGGAATAGGCCTGCTAATGCGGATGAAGAGGGAACATGTTTATTTGTCCCTAACCACGCCAAAGATTTACTGTGGAAGAGGCTCATGGTTAATTTCAAACTACCGAAGATAGAGATGGATCCAAATGCGGAGGATCCAGTTGAGGACGCCTTACAACATGGGAGAGCCATGGAGGCTAAGGTCAGGGAGTGGGCTTTGAAGAAGATGGCCCAGTGTTTCACCAACTGGAAGAAAAGATTGCACCTTGACTATGTCGTGAAAAAGAAGACTCCCGATTTCAAGAATATTCAGTTTGAGAAGATAAAACCATTCTGGGATGAGTTTGTGGACTACAAGAAATCAGAAAAAGCTAAGAAAATGTCTGAAACGAATAAGCTGAATGCTGCTAAGAAGAAGTATCACCATACTATGGGGCAAGGTGGCTACAGGGTTGGCATTCCTAAGTGGGAGAAACTTGAGCAGGAACTGCGTGATAAAAATATCACCCCAGAGACAGACGATTGGGTAGAACGTGCAAGGAATTGGTTTTACGGGCATGGGGGCACGTTGGACTCGGAAGGGAGGTGTATATATAACATACGACATAAAGAAGACCCCTTGCCAATCGAGAGGATCAGAAAAGCAGTAAAGGCTGTTAAAGATGGGGACTTCATTCCCGATAGAGAGAATGATGAGCTCACACTCGCCCTTGGAAATAAGGAACATGATGGACGAACACGAGGCACAATAGGCTCCCAATCATGGAGGACTGGGTTTCCCGAAGAGAGGAAGAAATATCCTGATAGAAGCCGTCAGAGGAGTAAGGACAGGGCGGCAGTTGAAGCAGAAAGTCAGAAAGAGCGAATGCGTTTAATTGAAGAACGATTAAAGCAACAACAAGATGAAATTAACACACTTAAAGAGAAAAGTACTACCGGTGCCCCATCTCAGCAGCACACTGCATTCGATGCTATCGGCCTATCGAATAATCGAAAAAGCAGTGTGGCTTCCACCGAGGTCCCGGGTGATGACAATGGCGATGCCGATGATGCACCGACGATGGCTCCTGTTGGCTACCCAGTGGATGATATCACAGAGATGACACACTGCGAGCTACATGTCAAAGTTGTGAACATATCAATGAAGGTGGCGGTCGGCTATGCCTTACCAATTGGACCCACACCAACTTACCACTGTCGTCCGGTTCCAGAGGGCTACGCTGTTGTCGGCGTGGATGAAATCATGCCCACCTTTGAGGTTTTGGATCTTCACTACCCTGTTGGTGAAGGGGATGTGACTGTGCTGGGTGACGCAAAAAACGTCACCATTCTATGGCCGAAGGATTGTATCGTGCTTCGAAATCACACGCCAAGGCCATCTTCGCCGCCGCCTCACCCCTCTCTAGCGAGGTCGTCGCCGCCGCGGCAGCCGTCTTCGTCGCCTCACCCGGCTCCGTCGCCTCACCAATCTCCGGTGCAGCCATCGCCGCGAGAGCCATCGCCGGCGCCTCAGGATAAAAAAGCGTAAGCGTACCGCTACTGTGCGTCGTAAGCGATCGCCGAAACGTAAACAAGAGCCTCTTCCAAAAGTACCAACGGTTCCTCCCAAGAGAGCTTATGACTGTACTGAAGAGGAGACTGCGGCGATCGTTGATGCGGAAACGACAGCGTTTTTCGCTAAGCTGAGGCGGCCGAAAGAGCCAGAGTTCCCCAGCACCAAAGAAGAAAAAGCCAAAGTGTTGAAAATGCTAAAGAATCTTCATCAACCCGAGCCAAAGCTGTCATCAGACTATGAGCATTCTATTCTCAAGTCACATGCGGCACAAAAAGCCTCGAAGAGCAGTACTGATGCAAGCGGGAAATCTGTTGCCCAGCTCGGAGAACAAGCAAAACAGACTTGCGCCCCTCTCAAGGTGATTTCTCAAACCAATGTGGGGTCGAGCAAATATGGGGCCGAAGAGCAGTATGATCCAGAGGTAGTTGCACAATACGGAGAAGCTGCCGCTGCTCAAGGTATGAGTATTGCCCAGTACTTATCCCAGTTAGAGTTCTTCCCCGTGAGTGAAGTAGCATACAAATACCAGTACGGAAAACCTCTCATCAAACCTGAGGAGGTAAACAATCTTCCAACAAAAATGCGAAGATTGCATAACTGGTACATGCATGCCACAAGGGCCGGGGCTAACTGGATAGTGCTGAGGGTTACAAAAAAGCATCATGGGAAAGATAAGGATGACATGATATCCATTGAATTTGATGAACTATTTCAATTATTCAATCAAGACTCCTTGGACAAATCGATCATGAGTGCCTATTGTCTGTAAGTACTAATTCTGTAATTAATTTAGTCTCCAGCTATAATATTTTGTTTATTGCATGTATATAATCATACTGTAATATGCAGAATGAAGATTCTCGAATGCAGCAGAGGACGAATCTATGACATTGGCTTCATTGACCCATATTGGGTTCATGAAGCTAATCTCAAAATAAGCCCCCAGGATACGGAGGATAATATAGTACACGCGTTAAGGTTTCAAGAAACCAAAAGGGAAATACTATTTCCTTACAACTTCCAGTGAGTGTTATTGTCTTGTATACACTTTCTATTTCGCTTACTCGATGTTAAGTATATAATTGATTAGTTCTGCATTCGCAGGTACCACTATATTCTGTTAATCATTCAACTTGACAAAGGGCGTGTACTAGTCATGGACTCGAAACATAAACCCCTTGAGACGTGGAAGGACATGCAGATACTTCTCCAGCGGTAATTCTAATCATTACGACACTATATCGGCAACGTTCGTGAATTTTATGATATCAAGTACTTAATAACTTATTTTATTCGTTTTCTACGCCGGGCAGCGCTTGGAAACGGTTCACCAAGAAGGCTAGGGGTGTTTGGAAAGAGGAGCTTACATTTCAACCACTAGATGTAAGCACCACTAGCTATATCCGCGCATCTCTTTGATTCTAGTTTTGATACAGTTATTATCATGCTTGATTATTATTTTGATTGAACTCTGTTCTCGTAAAGTGCCTGACGCAGGGACCAGGTAACAATCTATGTGGATACTATGTATGCGAGTTCATCCGGCAGACGTGCGATGAGAAGGGCAGAAATTTAGAGCAACTCCACGTACGTAAACAATTTCTATAGTTTTTTATTACAATCAAATTGTGTTTAGTTTCATATTCATATAGGCTGACTCCTTTTTTAAATCAGATCGAACGTCTACGGGACGGTCTTCTGCCAAAGGATCGCATACGAGCAATTCAGGAGGAATTGGCGGGATTCTTGGATGCAGAAGTCCTAAACACACAAGGGGAATACTACTCGGCTGTGTATAGACAATAGGAGTTGTAAAAATAGCAACTTTCAAGAAATTGTCCGGTAGCATCGAATAACAACTTTTGTATGTAGTGCATGAACTCGATCCGTGTATTGAATGTAATGTTGTCATGATGATCTTGTGTAATATAAGGTTCCTTCGTTGATAAGTGCAAAACACTAAATAAACAATAAAACAACCTAAATGAATTCTCTGCCGCGGCACAAAAAGTGGCGAAAATGCTGCCGCGGCAACAAAATGTGCCAAAATGAATTCTCTGCCGCGGCAGAGAAATGGGCCAAATCTCTGCCGCGGCAGCAGGTTATTAGTCCCAGTTCGTGTTACAAACCGGGACTAATGCTCCACCCCCCCTCGCGCTCTGATGCCGCCACGTGTGCCCCATTTGTCCCGGTTGGTGGGGCAACCGGGACTAATGGTTAGAGCTTTAGTCCCGATTGCCCCGTCCCGGTTGGGCAACCGGGACTAATGGCCCTTGCCAACCGGGACGCATGGGCCCTTTTCTACCAGTGGGACCTCCGGTACTACCGGACCCTGGTCCGGTACTACCGGTCATCCCTGAACGAAAACGGCCATAACTTTTGCATCCGGACTCCGATTTTGATGATCTTGGGCTCGTTTCTAAGAGGACAACAAGCTCTAAAAGATCATGCAAAGAAACATTATATTACAGCAAGGGAGGATAGATCCAAATGACAAAAGTTTTAACCTCTATCAAAAATATGAACCGATAAAACCTCCAACATCAAAAACGTAATAGAAAATGCATATGAAATCCGTTTTCGATGAACGAGGGCTTGTCATGGAGATTAACACAAGCTCTAAATCCTCACATGAGTAAGAACCAAATAATGGAAGGTTTTACCTATCTCTAAAATACAAACCGGTAAAACCTCCAAGATCAAAACGCAATAAGATATAAAAGGGAAATCCGTTTTTGATGGACTAGAGCTTGTTATGGAGATTACCACAAGCTCTGTATCCTCACATGGATAAGACCAAATAACAACCAAATATGATGATGCAAGTATGCAAAGGTTTGATCTCTCTCCGAACGATGTGACCGAGTTACTCATTCGAGAGCCCCTCTTGATAGTACGGTTATCCATCCTAAACCCGGTCTCCCAACAAACATGAGACCGGCAAAAGGGAAAACCTATCAATATTATACCTTTGACTTGAGAAATCCACTTGAGCTCGATGTAGACGATCTTGTCCTTCTCAAGATGGAACACCTTCCTTAAATCCTCATCATTGATCCATGATCACCGAGGATGGCAAGCATCAAACATGAGATCTTCTATAGATGGCGCATTTTGAGCTTGCACAACACATCTTCTTCTCATTTCATCTATCTTGAAGTCAACACATGCTCCAAGCAATGCCAATGGAAAATTCCTACAAGTACAACTTAATACACACATTAGTCCATAAATATTGTCATTAATTACCAAAACCACACATGGGGGCCCAACATGTTCTTTCAGTCTCCCCCATTTTGGTAATTGATGACAATCCCTTTAAGAGGGTTTATATAAGGAATATTAATGAATAAAATGGTAATACCAATATCAAATACTACAAAAGTATGTGATATTGGTACCACCATCATATATAGAGCAAACTCCCCCACAATCTATGCATGTGTGATGAACTTGAATTTCATTGCATATATTGCCAATCATTATCATTGGTGGAGTTTCCTCTATATATACCACATGCTAAGCAACAACAAAGATGCAAGAGCATGAGAAGTAAATGCACAAGAACAAACTCAATGCATAAACCAACTTCCCTTAAACCCTCTAAAACTTCTCCCCCATTGGCATCGATTGCCGAAATGGGTGACAAGTTCTAGAAGGCAAATATAGTAATAATTCCTCCAAAGGTGTGCCTTCGCACATATCCAATGATGAATACTTGGGAGGGAGTAGAACTATATCGAGGACCCAAAGATTGCTAAAATAAAGTCAAATGATGCAAGCAACTTCAAGTCCGACAAACCAATTTGAAAACAACAAATGAGTCCAAATGGAAACAACAAGATATTATGATATGAGCAAGAGAGTGCTTTAAATAACAAAATAGAGAAGCTCCATAAGATTTGTGCACTATTCAACATAAATGCATTAGAATACATATTGCACAAATATGGAATCCTCGCTCCCCCATAAGTACTTAAAACACAACAAATGAGAAAGAAGACAAATGTGCATTATTAGATGAATTAGATGTAATTGTATTTGGGATCAAGGTGCATAATCATGGAATCCTCACTCATCCAAGTTAATTTAACAACACAAGGAATGAGAGAATAAATATGAGTGCCCAAAGATGCAAACAAGAGGAACAAGCACTCATAGGCAATTAAATTTGGAAGCCACCGAAGAATCATAAGGAATAGAAAGGTGGTCTCCAAGGATTAAAAATCAACTAGAATTATCTTCTCATATGTGCATATGTCTCTAAGTGGAAAATATCACAAAGACATATTCCAAAGAAGAAAAATGCACACATAAAGAAGATTATACAAGAAAGCACATGAAAGGCAAAAATGAAGTCATAACATATATCAATAAGATTTTTGCTTCAAAGCATGGCCAAAGGCTCACATAGATCTTATAGTACATGATGGACTTCAAACACAAACACACTACATATATTACAACTATCACCAATGGAAAAGGAGAAAGTTGAAATATATGAAGAAAGGCAACAAGTATCATAATAGAAAATAGACTAGCAAAATCTCACTATTGCATATGAGAGAAGTTGAGGAAATGATAGGCAATAAAATTGCTAGATTGACATATTTGGGATTGGAGGATCATGTGCATGATTTTGTATAGTCCCAACTACATGTACTCATCTCAACTTAAACACATATACGCTAGAGAGTCCTCTTAAAACCATGGCTAGAACTACAACAATTTCAAATACATTAATTCATGCTAGAAGGCAACCGACAGACGGTTGGAATCAAGATATGTGAGCATGAGAAAGATACTTGTTACCGAGATATGATTGGTAGGATGTAGAGGATATGAATTCGTTGATCATCCTATAGCTTGCCTCAAATTTTATTCTAAGTATCATTTCTTCAAAAATGAAAGACAAGCATCCAATATATCTCCAATGTACCTAAAACACAATTAAGTACAAAATTGTCCCCAAACTTATTGGGTCCAAAGTGGTTAGAGAAACTACAATACATAGGAGAGACTCCACATAATTATGTGCACAATGATATGAAATTGAATTTCATGCACAACTTAGCCGATGGGAATTGGTGGAGTTTCCCTTATATATTGGATCAAAGAAAGAAAGCATGCCATAATATAATCATATAGTAAATATGCATGCATAAAGCTTTCAAGAACCAAAAAGGAGATACAATTTGAACAAAACACCAAGTAAACCGAGATGGCACACACAAGAGTGTGACAAGACAAGCGATGTCCAAATTGTATCAAAGAACCAATTCAACACATGAAAGATCACCAGTTCAACAAATGAACTAGGCTAAGGCCAAAAGAGCAAAAATAGATAGAAATAAAAATGCTCAAGGATTTATCTCATTCTAAAATGGTCAAATCAAGAAACAAGGAATGAGACAAAACCAACTCCCAAAAAGAGCAAGGTTCCAACAAGAAACCAAACTCCCCAAACTTAACATGATGGCACAAAATACCAAAACGAAAAGATTGAGGTTCCAAGCACATAAGACCCGATATGGATCAAACAAAGAAGCGTAAATAGGATTGTTGTAGATAATATAGGAGAGCTCACCCATAAGTAGTACATTATATAGAATTTTGCTTTTGAATGCAAAATGCACACAAATGAGATCATCACCACTACCTACATTAAATAAAACACACGACAATACCAATAAAATAAGAAGATTCATAAGAGGCAAGGAAGGAATGGGAGCACACAAAACATTTGCTTGGCCAAAGATTGGATACGTTTAAGCAAAGACCAAAGTGACTATGATCAATAAATTCTACCATAACTTTAGTACTCATTGTCCAAGGACAAGAAATATTGGGAATAATTTTCCCAAGGTAGCTTGCATGGATATCCAAGATCATAGTCACAACAAGAAGCATATAACTAAATATAATAATTGAGCATGATACTTCAAGCAAGATTATTGGTAGCTTCCAATAGTCACACAATCACTAGTGATTAGAGTAACTTGAAGAAAATGGTTTCCATGCGAATATAAATATCTAAATATGAGGAAACACATATCAAGAACCATTCTCATATACAAGATCCAACATAAGATCAATAAAGCCATTCAATCAAATTGGAACTTGTATGAGCAAATGTGTCACATAGGTGCTAGATAATTATCAATATCAATTCTAAGTGACACAACCTCGAATATTCAGAATTTCTAGGATTGTAATATGCACTAAGCATATGACTCCCCCATAATGTGATACTACCATAAAACCAACATGAGGGAAAAGGATACAAATAGAGATAATTAGTGGACATTATAAAATTAAATTTCTCATGAGAATTATACCACATAGAGACTAGACAATAATCCAATATAAATACTAGGTGGTAATCCTCATGTACACATATTTTTAGGATTGTGGAATTGCCTAAGCATAACACTCCCCCAAAATGGGATAGTCCATTAATCTCTCACAAGAGCCAAAAAGATACCAAATATAAACAAGTAAGGCTACAATACAAGAAACACACATACATGGTGTGCCACCTAATCATACACAAATATGTTTGATACCTCAAGATAATTAGGTGGAAAACACAACATGTACAAAAGCATGGAAGATACAAAACCAACACATGCACAAGGGGGCGAGTAACTTTCAATGAAATGAGTTAAGCATATGTTACCGCAAGGAGGAACATTGGAAATATAATAGGAGCAATATAATCCACATGACTTGGCTTGACAAAAATAATAATGAAGATCCCTTAATTCTTCATGATGTAGCCAAGACTCCAATGCCCTCCACAATTACCTATTGATCAAGTTTTAGCTTGTTGGTCCCCAACCAAGTTGGGTCCTAAGAAGTTAGTCACAATAGGCTTGGAAACCCAAATGGTTCTTTTCTTGACACCATGTTGGGTACCAACAAATTTGGCAAACACATTGCCAACCTCATCCTTTCAAAGAGAATAAGAATCATCAATCAAGATAGGATGGGATGAGGAGATACCAATAGTGCATGAGGAAGAAATGTGCCCCTTTTCGCGGCATATGTAGCAAGTTCTACTCTTGCCATCTTTCTTCTTGGATGAAGAAACAACTTGAGGAAGAGCTTGAGTCTTCTTGGGAGTAGGCCCATCTCTAACAATATGTAGAGCTTGAGGCCGCTTCCCTAGTTGCTTCTTACCAAGGGACTTCTTCTTTAATGGGCAATGTTTGACATGATGCCCTTCTTCCTTGCACTTGAAGCAAACAATGTTGGCCGGATTCTTGACTTGATCTTGGCCATTCTTCTTGTTATCCTTGTGCTTCAACTTGATAGTGGACTTGTTCTTGACATTTGAGTTGAATCCAAGCCCACTCTTGTCATTGGGGGAGTTTTGCACACTCAAGATTTTGTTGAGTGCGGCCTTCCCTTGATGACCCCTTTTCAAGTCATTCTTCAAAGAAGTGACTTGAGCCTTGAGCTCTTTGATTTCCTCTACATGGTTAGTTTCAATACAAGTACTAGATGAAGTAGATGCTACATTGTTAGAGCAACAAGGCAAGGAATGTAATTCATCACGAGATATAGCATGGTTGTGAGAGGATGAATTACAAGGACTAGCACATGGCAATATAACATTTGGAGTAGATATAGTGCTAATGTCCACATGAGGCCCACTAGATGTTACCTTTGACATGATGGCCTCATGAGCCAACTTTAGCCTACCATGGGCGACTAGAAGATCCTCATGCGAGCTTGAGAGCTTAACATGGCTTTCTTCTAATTTCCCATAGTTGCTAGTTAGCAAAGCAAGTTGATCCTTTAGCTCAACATTCTCCTTCAAAATATATGCTTCACAAGAAATAGAGTTAGTAGCACAAGCATCATTACTATTACCAAGAGGTGAGGGCAACTTGTCAAGCTCTTTTGAATATGAGGCTTTAAGTTGCTCATGTGACTCGGTGAGTTTGATGAGCTCACCCTTTATGACCCTAGAGCCATTTTTGAGGTGCTCAAAATCCTCAACAAGTTCAGCATAAGCAACTTCAAGTTCATCATTTTTAATCTTGAAGGAGTTAGCCACCGCAAGTTCTCTATCATGGTATTCCTTCACTCTAGACAATTCTAGAGTAAAAGTCTCCTCAAGATATTCTTTGGTGGTTTGTTCTTCTTCAAGGGAGTCCTTTACTTGAGCAAGTTCATTAGCATATTCACGCTCAAGTGCAAACTTTTCATCAATTATGTTTTCTTGCTCCTCAAGAAGATCATTGCCTTCTATAGCATAATTCAAGATTTCAAGAAGGTTGGAGGAAGCAAGTTTATTTTTGTAGAGAGCACTATAGACAACCTCTCCCATTTTCTTAATAGAGGTAATATCATACTTACCTCTATAATCATCATTATCATTCTCAACCTCATCATCATCATCATGAGATACAATGGGATTCAAAGAGGTTACCTTTGTTCCCTTAGCCATAAGGCACATGTGAGAACCGGAGGAAGGTGATGATGAGATTGCACTTGAAGCTCTCTTCAAGACCTTGTCTTGGCCCATAGAATCTTCATTTTCCTCTACATGGTTAGCAACACAAGCACTAGAGGAAATAGAAGGATTTTTATCATGGCAACAAGACAACATGAGCATATCATCATGAGATTTGTTCAAGTCATTTCTACATGATATGCAAGGACTATTAACACAAGCATGTGAGGAATTTTGAGTGCTAGAAGTGTTAAGGTCCAAAGATAGATCATTGCAACTAGATAGATATGAGGGATTACAAATAGTGAACACACTATCCATATTGCAATTTCTATCACCACTCACCATATCATTACCTTGTGAAAAATCACATGTTGGTGAAGTGGTAGACGAAGAGAACTCATCTCGACCGGAAGTGGAAGCAACACAATCATCCTCAATAATGTTGGACTTGCTATATTTATCTTGAAGCTTGGTCCATATCTCACGAGCGCTTGAATAAGGCATGATAGATGAAAGAACTACATTGCTCACAACATGCAAAAGAATTTTAGTAGCTAGAGCATCTATATGAGAGTTCACCTTCTCCTCTAAAGATTCGTTTTTGGTATCCATAGGAGAAGAGAAGCCTACATATAGATAGCCCTCGATAATTGGGTGAATTTCCCGAAATAAATTAAGCATGCGAATTTTCCTAACATCATAATTTGTGCCATCGAATGTGAGTGTGTCCTTGTGCACTAATCCCCTAGCCGACATCTTTACTCTCAAGGCGGTGAAGCCTAAAATGAGAAACCGGGCTCTGATACCAATTGAAAGGATACGGATGTCGCCTGGAGGGGGGGTGAATAGGCGATTAAAACTTTTCCTAGAGTGGCTCAACAAAGGCGGAATAAAACTAGTGTTTACTTTGTTAAGCACAACCTAGAACAACTAAGGTTCACCTATGTGCACCAACAACTTATGCTAAGCAATACAAGCAACAAAGTGATAGCAAGATATATAATACTTCAAGCACGAAGGCTATCACAATGTAGAGTGCATAAGTAAAGAGCTCGGGTATAGAGATAACCGAGGCACACGGGGAGACCGATATTTTACCGAGTTCCTCCCAACATGGAGTACGTCTCGTTTGGAGAGGGGGTGGTATCAAACCACCAACGCCACAAAAGGCCTCCCTTATTCTCCGGTGAATCTAACCCCAACGGGATCGATCCACGCTTCCACTATCGGTGCACTTGTCGCTGGCAACCGGAACCTCTCACAAGGTTGGGGCACTTCTCCACAACTTAATTGGAGGCTCCCAACTAACGTCACCAAGGCCACAATGCCACCAAGGCCACAAACCGTCTAGGGTTCCAAGAACCCAAGAGGGACAAGCTCCAATGAGTAACTCAAATCAAATCCTCCAAAGAGAACTCAAACCGATGCACCAAATGCAAATGGCAAGAACACCACAAAGGTGCTCAAATCCCTCTCTCCCAAATTCCACCAAAGCTACAAAAGCTTATGGGGGAATAAGAGAGGAATAACAATGGAGGAAATCCACAAAAGACTCCAAGATCTAGTTCCCAATATGTTCCCCTCACTTAGAGGAGAGATTGATTGGTGGGATTGTAGATCTAGATCTCCTCTTTCAAATCCCTCAAGAATATGCAAGAATCATTGGAGGGATTGGGAGAAAGCAAGCTCAAGAAGGTCAACAATGGAGGGGAAAACTTGCAAGAATGGTTAGGGAACCATTGGGGAAGAAGGCCCCTTAAATAGGTTCCCCGAAAATCCAACCGTTGAAGCCAAAAAAACGCGAATCCCGGTAATACCGGACATTCCCGGTACTACCGGACATTCCCTGGGGATCCCAGGTCGCCAAACGCACCTTATTCAGTGCCGACCGGTACTACGGGGCGGTACTACCGGACCTCCGGTACTACCGGACCCTGGTCCGGTACAACCGGTCATCCCTGAATGAAAACGGCCATAAATTTTGCATCCGGACTCCGATTTTGATGATTTTGGGCTCGTTTCGAAGAGGACAACAAGCTCTAAAAGATCATGCAAAGAAACATTATAGTCCAGCAAGGGAGGATAGATCAAAATTACGAAAGGTTTAACCTCTATCAAAAAGAAGAACCGATAAAACCTCTAACATAAAAAACGTAATAGAAAATGCATATGAAATCCGTTTTCGATGAACAAGAGCTTGTCATGGAGATTAACACAAGCTCTAAATCCTCACATGAGTAAGAACCAAATAATGGAAGGTTTTACCTATCTCTAAAATACAAACCGGTAAAACCTCCAAGATCAAAATGCAATAAGATATAAAAGGGAAATCCGTTTTTGATGGACTAGAGCTTGTTATGGAGATTACCACAAGCTCTATATCCTCACATGGATAAGACCAAATAACAACCAAATATGATGATGCAAGTATGCAAAGGTTTGATCTCTCTCCGAACGATGTGACCGAGTTACTCATTCGAGAGCCCCTCTTGATAGTATGGTTATCTATCCTAAACCCGGTCTCCCAACAAACATGAGACCGGCAAAAGGGAAAACCTATCAATATTATACCTTTGACTTGAGCAATCCACTTGAGCTCGATGTAGACGATCTTGTCCTTCTCAAGATGGAACACCTTTCTTAAATCCTCATCATTGATCCATGATCAGCGATGATGGCAAGCATCAAACATGAGATCTTCTATAGATGGCGCATTTTGAGCTTGCACAACACATCTTCTTCTCATTTCATCTATCTTGAAGTTAACACATGCTCCAAGCAATGCCAATGGAAAATTCCTACAAGTACAACTTAATACACACATTAGTCCATAAAGATTGTCATTAATTACCAGAACCACACATGGGGGCCCAACATGTTCTTTCAGTCATCCAATTGGCTTGCAAGCATGTGACTGGATCACAAGGGATCACATACCACGGGAACGAGAAAATATGTCACATCCCAAGATTTTCCAAATCTTGTAATGTGAAAAATAAATGAATAAAATAAAACTTTGTTTGATTTTCAGGGCCAGAAGAAACTTTTTGGATTCAATTGGAACCTCAAACCTTTTTGGATTAAATAAAATCCTAAAGGGATTTAAAAAGATAAACATTTTAAATAAAGGAAAATAAAATATTTTGGAAATACTATTTTGGATCTTTTAAATAAAAGGTTTTGGCTTTCAAAAGAAAAAGTGGATTTATAAATAAAGATTAGTTTATAGAGCCAATTTAAACCTTGGCCAAGCTTTTGAAATAAAACATTTTGTTTTGATAAAAATAGTAAAGGTTTATTTGAAATTAAATTAATAAGGATTTAATATCCATGTTTTATTAATAAAGGTTTTACTATTTACATAACATCAAAACTTATTTAATTATTTAAAATAGTTTTCCAAGTATTTTATATTCTCAAATAAAACCTACTGAAGTGTTTTGGTTTTATTTTAGATTTCAAAATAAATATTTCAATAAAACAAATCCTATTTGATTTAATAACTAAGGTCCATTTTATTTAATGATTAATGGACCCTAAAATAAAATGTTATTTTGTTTTAAACAAGTTTTCAAAGTATCTTCTATTTCCAAATAAAACCTACTGATTTGGTTTTGAAAATATTTGGTTTTCAAATGAAGATTTTATTAAATAAATCAAACCCTATTTGATTAAATAACTAAAGGTCCATTTTATTTAATTAATGAATGGATCCTAAAATGAATAAAAATATTATTTTTATTTTGGAATTTTGGATTATGTTACTGAACAGAACCAAGTTCAAAGTTGTGAAGTGTGGTGTTTGTTTGAATTGATTTGGTTGATTGAATTGTTTGTTTGAATTTCAAATCAGTAAATAGAAAATAGAAAACAAAGCAAACAGGAAGAAAAAAAATAGAAACTGGCCGACCCAACCCAGCAGCCCAACTAAGCCCAGTACCAGCCCAGTCTTTCTCTCCCTCCACGAAACGTTTTCTCACTCAGTCTCGCACCCGCACAGTCGCTGAACACTGGCCCCCACCTCCACTCCCTTTCTTTCACTGCCAAGCGGACCCCACCCCTCCAGCTCACCGTCTTCAACCCCGCGACCGGTTCTTCTCTCGTCTCTGCCACTGATTTCGCATCGTCAATTCGCCTTAATGCCGTGATTAAACCTCGCAGTGATCACGCGTGATAAATCCCCTCTCCCTCCTCTTCCATTCCCCCCAAACACCACGCCTCGAGAGCCACTAGGCTGTTCCAAATTTCTTCTGCACCGCTGCCGTCTCCGACGAGGTTCTCGACCAAATCCGTCGGCACCGCATCGCCCCTCGCCTCCTTGACCACACTCGCAAACTCCCCAAACCCAGGCGCACCTCTCCATAACTCCAGCTCGTCCCCGCGCGCCCTATAACTTCAGCAACGACGACGACCACCGCCGCCACCGTCTGCCTCCACTCCGTCAGTCTTTTCCGGTGAGTACTGACCTCCCTTCTTCCTCTCGATGACGCACGCTTGATCGACAACCTCTCGTGCAGCTAAATCCGTTCTTGCCTTGTCTTCTTGTGCACCGTAGTGTCGCCCCGTCGACGTCTGAGCGAGACCGCCGCCGCCCCTGACTCCGACGAGGAATCACGACTGATCCAGTGCGCCCCCTTACAAACCGCAAGCGAGTTGAGCTTCAGCGTCACTCCACGAACTCGGTGAGCATTCCCTTTCCCCCTCTCGCTTCCTGTTTCGCCGGCGCCGCCACCGTCTGGCCGCTCCGCCGCCAGCCACCGCCGCAGCGCCGCTCGTTTAGGGTCGAGCCCCCCACAGCCGTCCGATCCCGATCTGATGGATAGGATAGAATAACTTAACCGCGAAGGGGTACGCTTTCTGGATCGCACGATTTGATTAGATCCTACGGTCTACAGCGTGATCCACACCGAAGCGGTACCAGCGAATAGCGAAGCGCCGCGTGTCACGAGTTCAGTTTAAAAACAGATTGAAATCAGAATAGAATGTGAATTTCAAACCTTTGTAACTTTTGATCCACACGTCCAAAAATTGCAATTTTGGTATCATTGGAATCAGTAGAGCAAGCCCTAGCCAACCATGCCTTTGGTTTAGCAAATAGTATCTGTTAGAGTGTTTGTTTTTGCAGAAACATTTGTATGCTTGTTAAGGATGTAAAAATTGTTTAAAAATGAATTTGGGGTTAAAATCTTTGGCAATTGGATTGATTTGAACCTACTAACATTAGGAAACACTTTGTGGACTCAAAAATGTATTTGGTGAAACAAAATAAAGATTCTTTGATTTAAAACCATTTCTAGTCAAATAGAAATGTGGTTTATTTGTTAAAAATGATTTTGAAGGAAAACTTTTGGGGAATGTTTTGTTTTAAACTCTCTTACCCTAAACAACAAGTTTTATGGTTTGAAAACATATTTGGTGAACCTTGGAGATTAATGCCTTGGTAAAAATATTTCTACACCACATAAAATGATACTTTGTTTTGAAAATGGTTTTTGTAGTGAAACCTTTTGCAAATGACTTTGCCACTTTACAAAATGACCATTAGGTGTTTTCAAAAAGTTTATGACCCATTAGGAACCACCTTTCAAAACAAAACGAAGCTTGGCATTCTTGCATGCATTACTTTGACTTTGTCATTTTATGTGTTGTTTTGCTTGATTGGTAGATTAAACTTGTGCCTTGCTTGATTGATTTGTAGTGACTTGAAGAGTGTGATTGTTGCAAGGACAAGGAGTGAACCCATACTCTACCAAAAAGGCAAGTGATGCTTCATACTTTTTGTCCCATTATTTTCACTATGCACTAGTGATTTTCTCTAAGTAAAACTTGCATGGATTTTGCTAAGTATAAACCTTGCTATAGGAAAACCTAGTAGATGAAACCTTAGTGGAAATCTTCCTAAGTTAAGATTCCTACTACTATCAAGCTTAGCCTAGCTAATAGAAAACATGGGTGGAATATATATTCACACTATGGAAAAATATTCTAAGTCTGAGGACTTGAGTTTTGTTTAATAAAACAACTAAGTTAATGAATCACCTGGGTGGAATGGGACTTGCTTGGTGGTTTTTGGTTGAGTGGTTCACAAGGCCCATGTTTATGGTTTACCTTGTGTATCTCACTTGTGGATGGCCACCTAGGAACAAAGAGATTGAGATGTCAAATGTTGAGAAGCTTCAAGTGCAACCACTTGGCAATATGGGCTCTGCCATGATCATATAGGTTGCAAGAACTTAGCCATATGGACAATGGGTGGTAGTGTTTGATAGGTTGGAGCGCGTCCATTTTGGTCTAAGGGAAGGCTTCTGAAAGATCTTGTCTTGGGAAACCAAGTCTTGTGGGGAAAGTGCACCACCTCTGCAGAGTGTAAAATCTAAGTACTTAGCCATGTCCCTGGTAAAGGACAATTTGAGCATCAAGACATGGAAGCAATCAAGAATCTCATCATTCAAATTTCTAAGTTAAAATCTTGTGGTTTGAACAAGGGTTGTTTGAAATCTTCAATCTTTGATTGAGAGATGCCTTGGTTAAAGGATCTTCAAATCTTTGATTGAGAAAAATGATTTTGCCAAGCAAAAACTTAGTATTTTCAAATGCTAAGGAAAAATCTATTTTGAGCAATGTAAGCCTCAACTCCACTTAGCCAAATGCATATAGAAGATAGACTCCACTATACTACCATAGTATCACTTGCCAATACAATTCAAATGTATTCACCCTTTGTGGCTGTAACTTGTATGTTGCAGGTTTGATTGTTTTTAGTGAAGATTGATTGATTAGGATTACAAAGTCTACAACCAACATCTGCCTGTGGCACTTTGAAGATGAAGGACCCCATGACTATAGTTATTCCGCTGCAATGTAATGTAATAGCCAAATGAGCTATGTAAGGATGTAATAAAATTATGTTATTCCTGGTTATAAAGTTATATTATGACCTTTGTTTCCTGATATTACATCTTAACTATGGATGCTAGCTATTGATCTAGGGACTAGCATTGCAATCACAGGGATCCATTCCTTTACAAAGGAGGGATCTACAAAAGAGTACTTATCAGTAACGAGGTTGAAATAGGTATGCAGAGATACCAACGATCAAAACCTCGGATAAGTAAACTATCGTGAGACAAAGGGAAATTGGTATCATATGTAAGTGGTTCATTCGATCGCAAAGTAATCGTAGAAATATGTGGGAGCCATATGAATTTCCAGATTCCTCTATTGGTTATTGATCGGATAAGTGTCTCGATCATGTCCGCATAATTCACGAACCGTAGGGAGACACACTTAAGGATTCGATGTTGTCGAGTAGTTATGGAATGATGAGTAAGAGACTGAATGTTGTTCGGAGTCTCGGATGGGATCCGGGATATCACGAGGAGATCCGGAATGGTCCGGAGAATGAGATTCATATAAGGAAAGTCTTGTTTCAGAGTTGGGGAATGATTCCGGTGTTATCATCTGGAATGTTCTAGAAGGGTCCGGAAGGTCCGGCACTCTGGAGGGGAAGGGTACTTGAATGTGTCATGACAATATGGAATGGTTGCATCATGTACTAGGTAAATTGGCTAGGCAAAATAAAGGAAGAAATCAAATCCTAGTTTGAAAGTCAAACGCCAATTTGGAAAGTCAAACGACAAGTTTGCTTTGGTGGAGGGAGAGTAGGAAACCTACTTGGGGAGGAAGTCTCCTCCCTCCACCCGCCGGCCAAGGAGGCTGACTTGGGGGAGGACTCTCTCCTCCCAAGCCGCGCCCTCCCACCTATATCAGGAGGGGCAGGGTTGCCCCTCTTCCCTACACCCAACTCACCCAAAACCTTAACCCTAGCCGCCGGCCACCTCCAAGTTGCCGCCACCCCTAGGGTTTCTCCAAGTCACCGACTTGGGGCTTCCCCAAGCCCTAGCCGCCGACCAAGCTTCCCCCTTGGTGCCCTCTAAACCCTAGATCACCAAGTCCTCTCTCATAGTCCACCATACTCGCTCCGGCTTAAGGCGAAGCCCTGTGAGATCTCCCCTCTACTTCCGGTACCACGCCGTCGTGCTGCCGGAATCGCGAGGAGAGTCCTACAACCTCCGCTGCTTGCTGGAGCAAGGGAGAGGAAGGTCTTCATCGAGTACCGAACGTGTGACCGACTGCGGAAGCGCTGCCGGAAGGATCGTCTACACGATCTTGAGATCGGCAAGATTACGACTACATCACCCAAGAGAATCTTCTCTCGTTAACCGCTTTGGAATCTTCGAGGGTGAGTTCCTCTATCGACTCGTTGCTACAATCTAGTAGATAGATCTTGGCTTGTTTGTTTGCATGCGGTAGAAATTTTTTGTTTTCCATGCTACGAACCCCTACAGTGGTATCAGAGTCGTGTCTATATGTAGATCTATTGCACGAGTAGAACACAATGGTCATTGTGGGCGGTGGTGCTTTTATTATCAATTGCTTTTTGTGTACTTTGCATCTTGCGGTATGATGGGATGAAGCGGCCCGGGCTAACCTTACATGACATCGTTCATGAGACTTGCTCCACGCTCAACATGCAACTTGTATTGCATAAGTGGCTTTGCGGGTGTCTGTCTCTCCCATTATAGTATAGATCCAATTTACAACGGGCACTTGATAGTTCAAACATCAACGTTGTGGTTCTTGTTCGTAAGTTAGATCGACACTTATTGAAAGACCCAAACCACGTAAAATATCCAAAGAAAATTAGAGGCGTCTAACTTTGTTTTGCAGGGGTGTGTTGTGATGTGATATGGCCATGATTGTGATTATATTTGATGTATGCAATGTCCCTTATTGTAAGTTGGCAACCGGCATGAGCCATATGGTTGTCTTTAAATTCCGTTAAGACCCGCGTGTCTATTCAAAGTAGTTGTAATAGTTGAAGCTGGTGGACAACAACCATGAAACGGCGCCATTGATCTTGACGCTGTACCGGTGATGATGGAGATCATGTTCGTGCTTGAAGATGGAGATCGGAAGCACAAGAAGAAATGCCATCACATATTATGAATTGCATGTGATGTTAATCCTTTATGCATCTTGTATTGCTTAGTTAACGACGGTAGCATTATAAGATGATCCCTCAAGCACATAAATTTCAAGTTCCAAAGTGTTCATCCTTAGTAAGCACCGTTGCTAAACCTCGTTGTTTCGAAGCACCACGTGATGATTAGGTGTGTTAGATTCTGCGAGTGTATACAACGTGAGCAAGCCATATTTGCTCATGCGGAAGCTAAGGTTTGATCTTGACGAGCCTAGCATGTACAAACATGGTCTCGGAACACGGATCATCGAAAGGTAAAGCATGAGTCATATAGTAGATATGATGAACATGTTGATTGTTCACCATTGAAGCTACATCAACTCTCGTGATGATCGGTTTTGATGTGGTGGATTTGGTTCGTGTGATCACTAAAACAATGTGAGTGATATTGTTTTGAGTGGGAGTTCACCTAGATTAATTTAACTATTAATTAGAACTCAATATGTCATAAACTTAGTCTAAACTATTGCAAATATGTTGTAGATCAATGGGGCCCCTACCATCAATTTTAATGCGTTCCTAGAGAAAGAAGTTTAAAAACAATGGAAGCAACTTCGCGGTTTGGTTCCGCAATTTGAGGATTGTCCTCAATGCTGGTAATTTGACCTATGTGCTGGATGCACCGCTGGGTGAACCACCTGCAGCTACTGCTACCGATGAAGTAAAGAATGTTTACCTCACTCGGAAGAATCAGTACTCCACAGTTCAGTGTGCTATCTTGTATGGTTTGGAATCGGAGCTTCAGAAAACGTTTGAGAACCAAGACCCATATGATATTGTTCGTGAACTCAAAATTATTTTTGAGACTCACGCGACAGTTGAGAGTTATGAGGCTGAAAAGTTCTTTAACTGCAAGATGGAAGAGGGCAGCTCCGTCAGTGAGTATGTGCTTAAGATGTCTGGGCACGCAAACAAACTCCAAAGTTTGGGTATAGTGATTCCTAATGCTTTGGGGAATTACCGCGTCCTCCAATCACTGCCACCAAGTTACAAGAACTTTGTGATGAACTAAAATATGCAAAACATGAACAAGACGTTGCCAGAACTCTTCTCCATGTTGAAATCTGCAGAAGTGGAGATCAAGAAAGAGCATCAAGTGTTGTTGGTCAATAATACCACCAAATTCAAGAAAGGCAAGTCTAAGCAAAAGGGAAACTTCAAGAAGGGTGGTAAGAAAGTTATCGCACTGACGAAGAAGACCAAGGCTGGGCCAAAGCCTTATACTGAGTGCTTTTACTGGAAGGGAGAAGGTCACTGGAAGCGGAATTGCCCAAAGTACTTGGCGGATTTGAAGAACGGCAACATCAAGAAGAAAGGTATATCTGATATACATGTTATTGATGTGTATCTCACTAGTACTCGTAGTAGTGCCTGGGTATTTGATACTGGTTCGGTTGCTCATATTTGTAACTCGAAACAGGTACTGCAGAATAAACGGAAGCTAGCGAAGAACGAGGTGACGATGCGCGTTGGAAATGGATCAAAGGTTGATGTGATCGCGGTCGACACGCTACCTCTTCATCTACCATCGGGATTAGTTTTATACTTAAATAATTATTATTTGGTGCCTGCGTTGAGCATGAACATTATATCTGGATCATGTTTGTTGCGATACGGTTACTTGTTTAAGTCCGAGAATAATGGTTGTTCAATTTATATGAGTAATATGTTTTATGCACATGCACCTTTGATAGATGGTCTATTCTTATTGAATCTCGATAGTGGAAATACACATATTAATAACATTGAAGCTAAACGTTTGAAATTGAGCGATAACTCGACCTATATGTGGCACTGTCGTCTTGGTCATATTGGAGTGAAGCATATGAAGAAACTCCATTCCGATGGACTTCTTGAATCACTTGATTTTGAATCACTTGAAACATGCGAAGCATGTCTGATGGGTAAAATGACTAAGACTCCATTTTCTGGGATGATGGAGCGAGCTACGGACTTATTGGAAATCATACATACCGATGTCTGTGGCCCAATGAGTGTAGCATCACGCGGTGGTTATCGTTATGTTCTTACCTTCACGGATGACTTGAGTAGATATGGGTATATCTATTTCATGAAACATAAGTCCGAAACTTTCGAGAAGTTTAAGGAATTTCAAAGTGAGGTAGAGAATCAACATAACAAGAAGATTAATTTCTACGTTCTGATCATGGAGGTGAATATCTAAGTTACGAGTTTGGCGAGCATTTAAAGAAATGTGGAATACTTTCACAATAAACACCGCCGGGAACACCACAGCGTAATGGTGTGTCTG
Source organism: Avena sativa (assembly GCA_916181665.1). Lineage (NCBI taxonomy): Eukaryota > Viridiplantae > Streptophyta > Magnoliopsida > Poales > Poaceae > Avena > Avena sativa. Next base: position 173,555,377 of record OV702284.1, on the reverse strand, counting down.
AACGTCGTAATCGAACTCTCTTAGATATGGTTCGTTCTATGATGTCACTTACAGATTTACCGCTATCGTTTTGGGGTTATGCATTAGAAATAGCCGTATTCACTTTAAATAGGGCACCATCTAAATCCGTTGAAACGACACCGTATGAATTATGGTTTGGGAAGAAACCTAAATTGTTGTCACATCCCAAGATTTTCCAAATCTTGTAATGTGAAAATAAATGAATAAAAATAAAACTTTGTTCGATTTTCAGGGCCAGAAGAAAGTTTTTGAATTTAATTGGAACTTCAAACCAATTTGAATCAAATAAATCCTAAAGGGATTTAAAAAGATAAACATTTAATAAAGGAAATTTTTGATTTACTATTTTGGATCTTTTAATAAAAAGATTTGGTTTCAAATGAGAAAGAATAGATTTTTAAATAAAGATTATTTTATAGAACCAAATTAAACCTTGGCCAATATTTGAAATAAAATGTTTTGTTTTGATTAAAAATAGTAAAGGTTTATTTAAATAAAATAATAAGGATTTGATATCCAATTTTTATTTAAAGTAAAGGCTTTTTCCCATTTTAAAATAAACACTAAAAACTTATTTATTTATTTTAAATAAGTTTTCTAAGTATTTTATATTCTCAAATGAAACCTACTGAAGTGTTTTGACTTTATTTTTAGATTTCAAAATAAATATTTAAATAAAACAAATCCTATTTGAATTAATAACTAAGGCCCATTTATTTAATTGTTAATGGAACCTAAAATAAAAGGTTATTCTGTTTTAAACAAGTTTTCCAAGTATTCTTTATATTCCTAAATAAAACCTACTATTTTGGTTTTGAAAATAATTAAATTCCAAAAGGAGTATTTAAATAAAACAAGTCCTATATGATTTAATAACAAAGGTGCATTTATTTAATTAATTAATAATGGGCCCTATTATTAAAATTATTAATTTGAATTTGGATTTTGATTCATGTTACTAAAACAGAACTAATTTCATAGTTACAACATTTGGTGAAGGTTTGAATTATTTTGATTGCTTGGAAATTGTTTGAGATTCAAAACAGAATATAGAAATAGAAAAAGGAAAAGAATCAGAAACAGAAAAAAATAAGAAAGAAATCAACCCAACCCAACAGCCCAACAGCAGCCCACCTAGCCCACCTGTTCCCACACCCCGAATCGTTTTCCTCACTCAGGAACTTAACCGCGCAGAGACTAACCAGTGGACCTCACTCTCATTTCTTTTCCCACTGACCGGTGGACCCCACCTCTACTGCTCATCGTCCACACCCGCGCGACCCCCTCTCCCCAAAACTCGCTGCCGTTGTTGCCTTCAATCCGCGCGATCAATTCGCAGTAATGCCGAGCCATAATCTCGCCGTGACTGCACGCTATTAAGCGCTAGCGCCTTCTCCGCCTTTCCCCTCTGTCGCCACTCCCTCTCTGCCCCGAGGCTGCCACGAATCGAGCTAGAACTCCCTCGGCTCCGACCACCGTCTCCGACCAATTCAGGCCAATACACACCACCACGTGCCTCCCCGAGCACGCTAGGAGAATCCCCACTCCCAGAAACTTCTCCCTGTACCCACCGTTCAACCACGGGCTCCCCAGAGCGTCGGCTTTGACAAGCTCTGACAGCGCCGCCGTCTGTCTCGTCTCCGTCGAACTTCCCCGGTAAGCCTCGACCGCCCCTAGCTTTTCCATGGATGCTCACATCATCTCCAGCTCTGTCCGCGTCTAACCGTACCGTTCATTTGCCCTGGGGTGAACTGCAGCATCTCCCCGTCGTCGACCAGAGCCGCCAGACGCCGTTGCAAGCTCCGGTGAGAAATTGCAGCAAACCTCGTGCGCCCCTCGCCCGACCAACACCTCCTCGAGCATCACCGTGACCTCCTGAACCCGGTGAGCCTCTTCTCCTCATCCCTCGCTTCCTAGAACCACCGCAGAGCCACCGCCTGGCCGTGCGCCGCCGCTAGCCACCGTCAGCGCCGCCCCCTTTTGGTCAAACTCGCCAGCACCGTCGGATCTGGATCGGACGCACTAGATAGATCATTTAACACCGAAGGGGTACGCTTCCAGAACCATACGATCTAATTTGATCCAACGCTCTACAGAGCGCGATCCGCGCAAAGCGGTACCGTCCAATGAAATCACGCCGCGTGTCACCTATTCTGTTTAAAAACAGATTTGAAAACAGAATTATTTGCAAACTTCAAACCCTTGTATCTTTGGATCCACACGTCCAAAAATTGCAAATTTTATGTCGTTGGATTCAGGAGAGAAAGACCTAGCCAACCATGTCCTTGGTTTAGCCAATAGTATCTGTTAGTTTGCTTGTTTTTGTAGATTCTTTTGTGAGCTTGTTTAGAGTAGAAAAATTGTTTAAAATTGAATTTAGTGTTAAAACTTTTGCAAAATGGTTTGTTGTGACCTTATTGACCCTAGGAACCAACCCATGATTTGCAAAATGGATTTGGAAAAGTTTAGAATGGATTTATTGATTTAGTCCATTTCTAGCTAAATAAAACTATTGATTTGTTTATGAAAATGATTTTTAGTAAAAAACTTTGGAGAAAATGTTTTTGACCAAACCTACTGACCATAAGTACCAAGTTTTGAGAAACAACAACTTATTTAGTGAAACCACTTAAGGTTATGGTATTGAAAATAATAATTTTCACCACATAAAATGATGAAAAGATTTTTAAAATGGTTTATAGATAAAACCCATTTACAAATGACTTTGCCACTTTGGAAAATAACCACTTTTGACTTTACAAAGTTTAGAAGCCTAGTGGAGACCACCTTTGCAATTAGAACCATCTTTTGCATGCTTGCATGCATTACTTTGACTTTGTTATTTTATGTGATGTTTTGCTTGATTGGTAGATTAAGTTTATGCCTTGCTTGATTGAATTGTAGTGACTTGAAGAGTGTGATTGTTGAAAGGACAAGGAGTGAACCTATACCCTCTACCAAAAAGGCAAGTGATGCTTCATACCTTTTATCCCATTACTTTCACTATGCATTAGTGATTTTCTCTAAGTAAAACTTGCATGAATTTTGCTAAGTATGAACCTTGCTATAGGAAAACCTAGTAGATGAATCCTTAGTAGGATTTTCCTAAGTTAAGATTCCTATTACTATCAAGCTTAGCCTAGCTAATAGAAAACATGGGTGGAAAATATATTCACACTATGGAAAAGTCTCTAAGTCTGAGGACTTATGTCTTTGTTTAATAAAACAACTAAGTTAATTAATCACCTGGGTGGAATGGAAGGATTGGTTTATGTTGAGTGGTTACACAAGGCCATGGACTTGGCTTGTGTATCTCACTTGTGGTATGCCACCCAGGAACAAAGAGATTTGAGATGTCAAATGTTGAGAAGCTTCAAGTGCAACCACTTGGCAATATGGGCTCTGCCATGATCATATAGGTTGCAAGAACTTAGCCATATGGACAGTGGGTGGTAGTGTTTGATAGGTTGGAGCGCGTCCATTTTGGTCTAAGGGAAAGCTTCTGAAAGATTTTGTCTTGGGAAACCAAGTCTTGTGGGGAAAGTGCACCACCTCTGCAGAGTGTAAAATCTAAGTACTTATCCATGTCCCTTGTAAAGGACAATTTGAGCATCAAGACATGGAAACAATCAAGAATCTCATCATTCAAATTTCTAAGTTAAAACTTGTGGAAACAAGGGTTGTTTGAAATATTAAATCTTTGATTGAGAGATGCCTTGTAAAGGATCTTCAATCTTTGATTGAGAAGAATGATTTTTGTCAAAGCAAAAACTTAGTATTTTCAAATGATAAGGAAAAATCTATTTTGACCAATGCAAGCCTCAACTCCACTTAGCCAAAGGCATATAGATGATAGACTCCACTATACTATTATAGTATCACTTGCCAATACAATTCAAATGTATTGACCCTTGTGGCTGTAACTTGTAATGTTGCAGGTTTGATTGTTTTTAGTGAAGATTGATTGATTAGGATTACAAAGTCTACAACCAACATCTGCCTGTGGCACTTTGAAGATGAAGGACCCCATGACTATAGTTATTCCGCTGCAATGTAATGTAATAGCCAAATGAGCTATGTAAGATGTAATAAAATTATGTTATTCCTGGTTATAAAGTTATGTTATGACCTTTTTTTCTTGATATTACATCTAAATTGTGGATGCTAGCTATTGATCCAGGGACTAGCATTGTAAAACACAGGAGGAATCTACCTTATTAGGTTGAGACCTCTACAGATGGTATCAGAGCATTGTGTTGCCTGTAGGATTTGTAAACCTAGGATTGGACAAAAACCCTTAGAAAAATAGGAGTTGTATTTTGTTCCAAAAACTTATTGACAAAAACACTTGTAAACTCTTTCCTCAACCATTTTGGTTTCAACTCTATATCTCTTCTACTTCAACTTGATGGAAAAACCTACCCATGGCCAAAGACTACACCATGTGCAAAGGACTTCTTCAACTTCTTCAACTCTAATGACTTCAACTTCTTCAACTCTAATGACTTCAACATCTTCAGCATATTCCCAAGGACTTCCAACTTGGAAACTACTAAGGACCACAAGTGAAACAAGGAAATCTTGCTCAAGACTTAGAGACTGAGGGAATGCAAAAGTTAGAAAGAGCCCACATCACTTGGAGATTTTGAGACCAAGAAATTCTCCTAAGGAAACCATGATCTCATGTAAGAAGAAGCAACCAAGAAGGATGGAAAGATCACAAGTAAACCATATAGATGGACCACCATATTATAGTTAAGTCAAACACACCAACTTCTGTGGTGTAACAAAAATATTTTGTTGACTAAGTATGTGCTTGAACCTTGTTTGAGTGAAATGTTTGGTTTGTGAATGCTTGCACATTGCTTGTGTGAATTGTGATGTGTGTAACTAGAATTGACTCCTTAGAAATATCTTGCCTATTTTAATTTCCTTTCAACCCAAACAGATGACTACTCCAAAAGACTCCAAGGTTGATGACACCAACACCAACCAAGTTGACAGCATGAAAGAGCTCATAGCAACCCAACACCAGTTGAACCAACTGACATCTCAGTTCATAGCCAACAATAGTGATAAAGATCCAGCACTGCAAAAGTTTTTGGAAGAACAATCCCAACTGATGCTTAAGGTGACTAATCAAAAGATCAGCATGGAAGAAAGCTATCCCAAAGGAGTTTATGATAACAAGGATGACAAGAATGTTATTCTAGATGGAGCCCCAGCTTGCATTATTTGTGGAGACAAGGATCATACTTCCAAGGAGCATGAAGGTCAATGCCCTAACTGTGAAGAAAATCATCCTGTTGGACAATGTCCCATCTCTCAAGCCACTTGTTACCTTTGTGAAGGAAACGATCATGTCCCTATCCAATGCCCCATCTACTCCATGGTAGAACAAAGGAAACAAGAAGGATCCAAGTATTCCAAGAATGTTGATGGCAAAGGAAAAGGACCACTTATACCTCCAAACAAGACAACCCAATTCAAAGGATCAAAGAAACCCAAGAAACCAAGACCAGACATGAACCTTGTGCAATGTCGTAAATGTAAGGAAATGGGACACTACTCCAGTGAGTGCCCAGAGAACAAGAAGAATAAAGATATTGACCAAGTGTGGTGCAACAACTGCAAAGAGTTAGGCCACTATGTAGCAACTTGTCCACAAGAGCCACGTAAAGAACTGAAGGACATCCATTGTTTCAACTACAAGAATCCAGGACATTATGCAAGCAACTGTCCAGAGAAGATGAAGAACAAGTTGAACAAGCCTATGGAGAAACTCAACCTTGGCCCATGAGTCAAGAATGGAAACCAAGGACACCATGCAAAAGATTGCTTAGAAAAGTTTTCTCAGGATCCCAAGAAGGACAATATGTAATTTTTGTTTGAAAAATTTTTAAGGGTGGTAGTACCCTAGTTGTTTTTGAACATGCTTGTAACCCTAACCTCCCCAAATCTCGGGACGAGATTTATTTTAAGGGTGGTAGCCTATCACATCCCAAGATTTTCCAAATCTTGTAATGTGAAAATAAATGAATAAAAATAAAACTTTGTTCGATTTTCAGGGCCAGAAGAAAGTTTTTGAATTTAATTGGAACTTCAAACCAATTTGAATCAAATAAATCCTCAAGGTATTTAAAAAGATAAACATTTAATAAAGGGAAATTTTGATTTACTATTTTGGATCTTTTAATAAAAAGATTTGGTTTCAAATGAGAAAGAATAGATTTTTAAATAAAGATTATTTTATGGAACCAAATTAAACCTTGGCCAATATTTGAAATAAAATGTTTTGTTTTGATTAAAAATAGTAAAGGTTTATTTAAATAAAATAATAAGGATTTGATATCCAATTTTTATTTAAAGTAAAGGCTTTTTCCCATTTTAAAATAAACACTAAAAACTTATTTATTTATTTTAAATAAGTTTTCTAAGTATTTTATATTCTCAAATGAAACCTACTGAAGTGTTTTGACTTTATTTTTAGATTTCAAAATAAATATTTAAATAAAACAAATCCTATTTGAATTAATAACTAAGGCCCATTTATTTAATTGTTAATGGAACCTAAAATAAAAAGGTTATTCTGTTTTAAACAAGTTTTCCAAGTATTCTTTATATTCCTAAATAAAACCTACTATTTTGGTTTTGAAAATAATTAAATTCCAAAAGGAGTATTTAAATAAAACAAGTCCTATATGATTTAATAACAAAGGTCCATTTATTTAATTAATTAATAATGGGCCCTATTATTAAAATTATTAATTTGAATTTGGATTTTGATTCATGTTACTAAAACAGAACTAATTTCATAGTTACAAAATTTGGTGAAGGTTTGAATTGTTTTGATTGCTTGGAAATTGTTTGAGATTCAAAACAGAATATAGAAATAGAAAAAGGAAAAGAATCAGAAACAGAAAAAAATAAGAAAGAAATCGACCCAACCCAACAGCCCAACAGCAGCCCACCTAGCCCACCTGTTCCCACACCCCGAATCGTTTTCCTCACTCAGGAACTTAACCGCGCAGAGACTGACCAGTGGACCTCACTCTCATTTCTTTTCCCACTGACCGGTGGACCCCACCTCTACTGCTCATCGTCCACACCCGCGCGACCCCCTCTCCGCAAAACTCGCTGCCGTTGCTGCCTTCAATCCACGCGATCAATTCGCAGTAATGCCGCGCCATAATCTCGCCGTGACTGCACGCTATTAAGCGCCAGCGCCTTCTCCGCATTTCCCCTCTGTCGCCACTCCCTCTCTGCCCCGAGGCTGCCACGAATCGAGCTAGAACTCCCTCGGCTCCGACCACCGTCTCCGACCAATTCAGGCCAATACACACACCCCCGTGCCTCCCCGAGCACGCTAGGAGAATCCCCACTCCCAGACACTTCTCCATGTACCCACCGTTCAACCACGGGCGCCCCAGAGCGTCGGCTTTGACAAGCTCTGACAGCGCTGCCGTCTGTCTCGTCTCCGTCGAACTTCCCCGGTATGCCTCGACCGCCCCTAGCTTTTCCATGGATGCTCACATCATCTCCAGCTCCGTCCGCGTCTAACCGTACCGTTCATTTGCCCTGGGGTGAAGTGCAGCATCTCCCCGTCATCGACCAGAGCCGCCAGACGCCGTTGCAAGCTCCGGTGAGAAATTGCAGCAAACCTCGTGCGCCCCTCGCCCGACCAACACCTCCTCGAGCATCACCGTGACCTCCTGAACCCGGTGAGCCTCTTCTCCTCCTCCCTCGCTTCCTAGAACCACCGCAGAGCCACCGCCTGGCCGTGCACCGCCGCTAGCCACCGTCAGCGTCGCCCCCTTTTGGTCAAACTCGCTAGCACCGTCGGATCTGGATCGGACGCACTAGATAGATCATTTAACACCGAAGGGGTACGCTTCCAGAACCATACGATCTAATTTGATCCAACGCTCTACAGAGCGCGATCCGCGCGAAGCGGTACCGTCCAATGAAATCACTCCGCGTGTCACCTATTCTGTTTAAAAACAGATTTGAAAACAGAATTATTTGCAAACTTCAAACCCTTGTATCTTTGGATCCACACGTCCAAAAATTGCAAATTTTATGTCGTTGGATTCAGGAGAGCAAGACCTAGCCAACCATGTCATTGGTTTAGCCAATAGTGTCTGTTAGTTTGCTTGTTTTTGTAGATTCTTTTGTGAGCTCGTTTAGAGTAGAAAAATTGTTTAAAATTGAATTTAGGGTTAAAACTTTTGCAAAATGGTTTTTTGTGACCTTATTGACCCTAGGAACCAACCCATGATTTGCAAAATGGATTTGGAAAAGTTTAGAATGGATTTATTGGTTTAGTCCATTTCTAGCTAAATAAAACTATTGATTTGTTTATGAAAATGATTTTTAGTAAAAAACTTTGGAGAAAATGTTTTTGACCAAACCTACTGACCATAAGTACCAAGTTTTGAGAAACAACAACTTATTTAGTGAAACCACTTAAGGTTATGGTATTGAAAATAATAATTTTCACCACATAAAATGATGAAAAGATTTTAAAAATGGTTTATAGATAAAACCCATTTACAAATGACTTTGCCACTTTGGAAAATAACCACTTTTGACTTTACAAAGTTTAGAAGCCTAGTGGAGACCACCTTTGCAATTAGAACCATCTTTTGCATGCTTGCATGCATTCCTTTGACTTTGTTATTTTATGTGATGTTTTGCTTGATTGGTAGATTAAGTTTGTGCCTTGCTTGATTGAATTGTAGTGACTTGAAGAGTGTGATTGTTGCAAGGACAAGGAGTGAACCTATACCCTCTACCAAAAAGGCAAGTGATGCTTCATACCTTTTATCCCATTACTTTCACTATGCATTAGTGATTTTCTCTAAGTAAAACTTGCATGAATTTTGCTAAGTATGAACCTTGCTATAGGAAAACCTAGTAGATGAATCCTTAGTAGGATTTTCCTAAGTTAAGATTCCTATTACTATCAAGCTTAGACTAGCTAATAGAAAACATGGGTGGAAAATATATTCACACTATGGAAAAGTCTCTAAGTCCGAGGACTTATGTCTTTGTTTAATAAAACAACTAAGTTAATGAATCACCTGGGTGGAATGGAAGGATTGGTTTATGTTGAGTGGTTACACAAGGCCATGCACTTGGCTTGTGTATCTCACTTGTGGTATGCCACCCAGGAACAAAGAGATTTGAGATGTCAAATGTTGAGAAGCTTCAAGTGCAACCACTTGGCAATATGGGCTCTGCCATGATCATATAGGTTGCAAGAACTTAGCCATATGGACAGTGGGTGGTAGTGTTTGATAGGTTGGAGCACGTCCATTTTGGTCTAAGGGAAAGCTTCTGAAAGATTTTGTCTTGGGAAACCAAGTCTTGTGGGGAAAGTGCACCACCTCTGCAGAGTGTAAAATCTAAGTACTTAGCCATGTCCCTGGTAAAGGACAATTTGAGCATCAAGACATGGAAACAATCAAGAATCTCATCATTCAAATTTCTAAGTTAAAACTTGTGGATTGAACAAGGGTTTTTTGAAATATTCAATCTTTGATTGAGAGATGCCTTGTAAAGGATCTTCAATCTTTGATTGAGAATAATGATTTTTGTCAAAGCAAAAACTTAGTATTTTCAAATGATAAGGAAAAATCTATTTTGAGCAATGCAAGCCTCAACTCCACTTAGCCAAAGGCATATAGATGATAGACTCCACTATACTATTATTGTATCACTTGCTAATACAATTCAAATGTATTGACCCTTGTGGCTGTAACTTGTAATGTTGCAAGTTTGATTGTTTTTAGTGAAGATTGATTGATTAGGATTACAAAGTCTACAACCAACATCTGCCTGTGGCACTTTGAAGATGAAGGACCCCATGACTATAGTTATTCCGCTGCAATGTAATGTAATAGCCAAATGAGCTATGTAAGATGTAATAAAATTATGTTATTCCTGGTTATAAAGTTATGTTATGACCTTTGTTTCTTGATATTACATCTAAACTGCGGATGCTAGCTATTGATCCAGGGACTAGCATTGTAAAACACAGGAGGAATCTACCTTATTAGGTTGAGACCTCTACAATTGTCATTCCTTAAAGTTTGGGGTTGCGAAGCCTATGTAAAGAAGTTACAGCCGGACAAGCTTGAACCCAAAGGATACCCGAAGGAAACTATTGGGTATACCTTCCATCATAGATCCGAGGGCAAAATCTTCATTGCCAAGAATGGATCCTTTCTAGAGAAGGAATTTCTCTCGAAAGAAGTGATTGGAAGGAAAGTAGAACTCGACGAGGTTGTTGAACCTTCTCTCAAATTTGCGAGTAGCGCAACACCGGAAGTAGTTCCTGTGGCGCCTACACAAATTAGAGAGGAAGCTAATGATGATGATCATGAAACTTCGGTTGAAGTTGTTACAGAACCTCGCAGGTCAACGAGAACTCGTACCACTCCTGATTGGTATGATCCCGTTATGAGTGTCATGTTGGTGGACAACACTGATGACCCTGCAACCTATGAGGAAGCGATGATGAGCCCAGATTCCAATAAATGGCAAGATGCCATGAAATCCGAGATTGGATCCATGTACGAAAACCAAGTATGGACTTTGGTGGACTTACCGGATGGCCGGAAGGCTGTCGAGAACAAATGGATTTTCAAGAAGAAAACAGATGTTGATGGTAATGTTACAGTCTATAAAGCTCGACTTGTCGCAAAAGGGTTTCGACGAATTCAAGGAGTTGACTATGATGAGACTTTCTCACCAGTAGCGAAGCTAAAGTCTGTGAGGATTATGTTAGCAATCGCTGCATATTACGATTATGAGATATGGCATATGGATGTCAAAACGGCATTCCTCAATGGAGACATTGATGAAGAGTTGTATATGATGCAACCCAAAGGTTTTGTCGATCCCAAAGATGCTAACAAGGTGTGCAATCTTCAACGATCCATATATGTATTGAAGCAAGCATCCCGAAGTTGGAATCAACGTTTTGATAAGGTAATCAAAAGTTTTAGTTTTATACAAACTTATGGAGAAGCTTGTATTTACAAGAAAGTGAGTGGGAGCTCTATAGCATTCTTAATACTATATGTAGATGACATATTGTTGATTGGGAATGATGTAGACCTTCTTAATAGTGTCAAAGAATATTTGAATAATAGTTTTTCAATGAAAGATCTTGGCGAAGCAGCTTACATATTAGGCATAAAGATTTATAGAGATAGATCGAGACGCCTAATATCATTGTCACAAAGTACATATTTGGAAAAAGTTCTAAAGAGGTTTGGAATGGAAGATAGCAAGAAAGGGTTCTTGCTCATGTTGCCCAATACGACCTTGAGTAAAACTCAAAGTCCAGCAAGAGCAGAAGATAGAGAAAGGATGAGTAAAACTCCCTATGCCTCAGCCATAGGATCTCTAATGTATGCCATGCTATGTACTAGACCCGACATTGCATATGCTGTTAGTTTGACTAGCAGATATCAAAGTGATCCAGGAGTGGATCATTGGACAGCGGTCAAAAACATCCTTAAGTACTTGAGAAGAACTAAGGATATGGTTCTTTCTTATGGAGGTGATGAACAGCTCGTTGTTAATGGTTACACAAGATGCTAGTTGGAACACCGATCCGGATGATTCTAAATCTCAATCTGGATACGTATTTACTTTGAATGGTGCAGCAGTTAGCTGGAGGAGTGCAAAGCAAAGCATTGTGGCGAGATCTTCAACTGAATCGGAATACATAGCTGCTTCGGAGGCTTCACAAGAAGCGATATGTATGAAGGAGTTCATTACAGAGCTCGGTGTGGTTCCAAGTGCGCTGGACCCAATGTCTATCTACTGTGATAACATGGGCGCCATAGCCAATGCGCAAGAACCAAGGTCACACAAGAAGCTGAAGCGCATCAAGATACGTTTTCACGCTATTCGAGAACATGTCTAAGATGGTGACATAAAGATTTGCAAAGTACACACAGATCTGAATGTGGCGGATCCGTTGACTAAACCTCTCCCGAGGGCAAAACATGACCAGCACCAAACCGCCATGGGTGTTCGGTATATTACCATGTAATCTAGATTAGTAGACTCTAGTGCAAGTGGGAGACTGTTGGAGATATGCCCTAGAGGCAATAATAAATGTAGTTATTATTATATCTTTGTGTTTATGATAAATGTTTACATTCATGCTATAACAGTATTAACCAGGAAAAATTAATACTTGTGTGATTTTTAAACTAAATTAGAGTCCCTAGTAAAGCCTCTTCATAATACTAGCTTGTTGGTTAATAGATGACTGTGGTTTCCCTATCATGAACATTGAGATGTTGTTAACAACAAGATCATATCATTAGGAGAATGGTATGATGGACATACTCCTATAGATAAGTGTAGCATAAAGATCAAGTCATTTTAATAGTTCAATTGCTATAATCTTTCTGATACATAGTAACCTAATTCTTTCGACCATGAGATCATGCTTATCACCATCACCGGAAGGATGCTTTGATGACATCAAACACCACACCGTAAATGGGTCACTATAAAGGTGGCATTGAGTGTTCGGAAAGTTTGGATTGAGACACATGGATCAAGAGTGGGATTTGTCCATCCATATGACAGATAGATATACTCTTGGCCCTCTCGGTGGAATGTCATCCAATTGGCTTGCAAGCATGTGACTGGCTCACAAGGGATCACATACAACGGGAACGAGAAAAGAGTACTTATCAGTAACGAGGTTGAACTAGGTATGCAGAGATACCGACGATCAAAACCTCGGATAAGTAAACTATCGTGAGACAAAGGGAAATTGGTATCGTATGTAAGTGGTTCATTCGATCGCAAAGTAATCGTATAAATATGTGGGAGCCATACGAATTTCTAGATTCCTCTATTGGTTATTGATCGGAGAAGTGTCTAGATCATGTCCGCATAATTCACGAACCGTAGGGAGACACACTTAAGGATTCGATGTTGTTGAGTAGTTATGGAATGATGAGTAAGAGACCGAATGTTGTTCGGAGTCTCGGATGGGATTAGGGATATCACGAGGAGATCCGGAATGGTCCGGAGAATAAGATTCATATAAGGAAAGTCCTGTTTCGGAGTTGGGGAATGATTCCGGTGTTTTCATCTGGAATATTCTAGAAGGGTCCGGAAGGTCCGGCACTCCAGAGGGGAAGGGTACATGAATGTGTCATGACAATATGGAATGGTTGCATCATGTACTAGGTAAATTGGCTGGGCAAAATAAAGGAATAAATCAAATCCTAGTTTGAAAGTCAAACGCCAATTTGAAAAGTCAAACGACAAGTTTGCTTGGTGGAGGGAGAGTAGGAAACCTACTTGGGGAGGAAGTCTCCTCCCTCCACCCGCCGGCCAAGGAGGCCGACTTGGGGGAGGACTCCCTCCTCCCAATCCGCGCCCTCCCACCTATATAAGGAGGGGCAGGGCTGCCCCTCTTCCCTACACCCAACTCACCCAAAACCCTAACCCTAGCCGCCGGCCACCTCTAAGTCGCTGCCACCCTAGGGTTTCTCCAAGTCGCCAACTTGGGGCTTCCCCAAGCCCTAGCCGCCGGCCAAGCTTCCCCCTTGGTGCCCTCTAAACCCTAGATCACCAAGGCCTCTCTCATAGTCCACCATACTCGCTCTGGCTTAAGGCGAAGCCCTGCGAGGTCTCCCCTCTACTTCCGGTACCACGCCGTCATGCTGCCGGAATCGCGAGGAGAGTGCTACAACCTCCGCTGCCTGCTGGAACAAGGGAGAGGAAGGTCTTCATCGAGTACCGAACGTGTGACCGACTGCGGAAGCGCTGCTGGAACGCAGCGCCGGAAGGATCGTCTACACGATCTTGAGATCGTCAAGAGTACAACTACATCACCCACGAGAATCTGCTCTCGTTAACCGCTTTGGAATCTTCGAGGGTGAGTTCCTCTATCGACTCGTTGCTATAATCTAGTAGATAGATCTTGGCTTGTTTGTTTTCATGCGGTAGAAATTTTTTGTTTTCCATGCTACGAACCCCTACATAGTTTCCAAGGGAAGTGACAATAATCTCTTCGGTTGTAGATGTGCAGTTGCTACTAGGGAGAAAACAACGGTCTCTTTTTCATGGAACATGTGGACTGTTTACCTTACACACTTTGCTTAAAGCAGTTGTCTATTGCTTGCAACTTAATACTGGAGGGGGTTCGGATGATAACCTGAAGGTGGACTTCTAGTCATAGATGTAGTTGGATGGCAGTCTATATATATTGTTGTATTTCCCAATCGAATCTCATAGGATCTTTCTGACTAGTAATTGCATTGTTATGCCTTGCACAGTTCATGTCAATTGCCCTGTTGTAATTTGTTTACCCTTCATGCCATGTTGTTTATCTAAGGAGAGCACCTCTAGTGAACTATGGACCCCGATCCAATATTTACCATTGATACATCTTCCACTGTTACTTGTTTACTTGCTAAAAACCATTACCTTCCACACCATACGTTTAATCCTTTGTTACAGCAAACCGGTGAGCTTGACAACCTCACTGTTCGTTGGGGCAAAGTCTTGAGTTCGTGTTGTGCAGGTCTACACGTTGCTTCCAACACCTGTGTGTGTTGGAGATATGCCCTAGAGGCAATAATAAAAGTGGTTATTATTATATATTTGTGTTTATGATAAATGTTTACATTCATGATATAATAGTATTAACAGGAAACATTAATACTTGTGTGATTTGTAAACTAAATTAGAGTCCCTGGTAAAGCCTCTTTGTAATACTAGCATGTTGGTTAATAAGATGATCGTGGTTTCCTGATCATGAACATTGAGATGTTATTAACAACATGATCATATCATTAGGAGAATGGTATGATGGACATACTCCTATAGATAAGCGTAGCATAAAGATCTAGTCATTTCAATAGTTCGTTTGCTATAAGCTTTCTGATACATAGTAACCTAATTCCTTCAACCATGAGATCATGCTAATCACCATCACCGAAAGGATACTTTGATGACATCAAATACCACACCATAACTGGGTGGCCATAAAGGTGGCATTGAGTGTTCAGAAAGTATGTGTTGAGGCACATGGATCAAGAGTGGGATTTGTCCATCCATATGACAGATAGATATACTTTGGGCCCTCTCGGTGGAATGTCATCCAATTAACTTGCAAGCATGTGACTGGCTCACAAGGGATCACATATCACAGGAACGAGAAAAGAGTACTTATTAGTAACGAGGTTGAAGTAGGTATGCAGAGATACCGACAATCAAACCTTGTATAAGTAAACTATCGCGAGACAAAGGGAAATTGGTATCGTATGTAAGTGGTTCATTCGATCACAAAGTAATTGTATAAATATGTGGGAGCCAAATGAATTTCCAGATTCCTATATTGGTTATTGATCGTAGAAGTGTCTCGGTCATGTCCGCATAATTCACGAACCGTAGGGAGACACACTTAAGGATTCAATGTTGTTTAGTAGATATGGAATGTAAGTAGGGAGACTGAATGTTGTTCGGAGTCTCGGATGGGATCCGGGATATCATGAGGAGATCCGGAATGGTCCGAAGAATAAGATTCATATAAGGAATGTCCGATTCCGGAGTTCGGGAATGAATTCGATGTTTTCATCGGAGAGGTTCTAGAAGGGTTTAGAAGGTTCACCGGACCGGAAGGGGAATGGCTCATGAATGTGTCATGGTTAAGTGGAATGATTGGATCATGTCCTAGGTCACTTGTTTGGGCATTTGCAAGAGAGAAATAAAACTCTAAATTGAAAGTCAAAAGGGAAGTTTGAAAAGTCAAACTGGAACAATGGTTTCCTAGTGGAAGAAGGAAAGAGTCCTTCTTTCTCTCCAACTTGGGTTTGGGGAAGGATTCAAACTCCCCTCTCCCAAGCTGCCCTCCCTCTCATAAATAGAGGGGAGGGGCTTCCCCAAAGCACGACAACCAGCCCTCCCCACCTTGCGCCGCCGCCACCCAAGCCGCCGCCGTCGTGCCGCCTCCCAGCGCCGCCGACCCATCGTCGTCGCCCTAGCCGCCGCCAACACCTCCTCCTCCTCTCCGGCCTTCTAAACCTAGATCGTTGGAAACCCTAGATCCACCATAACCCGCACTGGCTTAGGCGAAGCCCTGCGGTATCTTCCCTCTACTTCCGACACCACGCCGTCGTGTTGCCGGAATCGCGAGGGGAGAACTACAACCTCCGCTGCCTGCTGGAACAAGGGAGAGGAAGGTCTTCATCGAGTACCGAACGTGTGACCGACTACGAAAGCGTTGCCGGAACGCAACGCCGGAAGGATCGTCTACACAATCTTGAGATCGGCAAGTGTACGACTACATCATCCATGAGAATCTGCTCTCATTAACCGCTTCGGAATCTTTGAGGGTGAGTACTCTAATCGGCTTGTTGCTACAATCTAGTAGATAGATCTTGGCTTTTTTGTGTGCATGTGGTAGAATTTTTTCTTTTCCATGCTACGAACCCCTACAGTGGTATCAGAGTCGTGTCTATATGTAGATTTGTTGCACGAGTAGAACACAATGGTCATTATGGGCGGTGGTGCTTTTATTATCAACTGCTTTTTGTGTACTTTGCATCTTGCGGTATGATGGGATGAAGCGGCCCAGGCTAACCTTACATGACATCGTTCATGAGACTTGCTCCACGCTTAACATGCAACTTGTATTGCATAAGTGGCTTTGCGGGTGTCTATCTCTCCCATCATAGTATAGATTCAATTTACAACGGGCACTTGATAGTTCAAGCATCAACGTTGTGGTTCTTGTTTGTAAGTTAGAACGACACTTATTGAAAGCCCCAAACCACGTAAAATATGCAAAGAAAATTAGAGGCGTCTAACTTTGTTTTGCAGGGGTGTGCTGTGATGTGATATGGCCATGATTGTGATTATATATGATGTATGCAATGTTCCTTATTGTAAGTCAGCAACCGGCAGGAGCCATATGGTTGTTTTTTAATTCCGTTAAGACTTGCGTGTCTATTATTCAAAGTAGTTGTAATAGTTGATGCTAGTGGATGGCAACCATGGAGCGGAGCCATTGACCTTGACGCAATTCCGGTGATGATGTAGATCATGTCCGTGCTTGAAGATGGAGATCGGAAGCACAAGAAGAAAGGCCATATCATATCACATATTATGAATTGCATGTGATGTTAATCCTTTTATGAATCTTGTATTGCTTAGTTCAAGACGGTAGCATTATAAGATGATCCCTCTCACAAAATATCAAGTTATAAAGTGTTCATCCTTAGTAAGAACTGTTGCTAAAGCTCGTTGTTTCGAAGCACCATGTGATGATCGGGTGTGTTAGATTCAGCGAGTGTATACAACGGGAGCAAGCCAGATTTGCTCATGCGGAAGCTAAGGTTTGATCTTGACGATCCTAGCATGTATAGAAATTGTCTTGGAACACGAATCACCAAAAGGTAAAGCATGAGTCATATAGTAGATATGATGAACATGTTGATTGTTCGCCATTGAAGCTACATCATCTCTCGTGATGATCGGTTTTGATGTGGTGGATTTGGTTCGTGTGATCACTAAAACAATGTGAGGGATATTGTTTTGAGTGGGAGTTCACCTAGATTAATTTAACTATTAATTAGAATTCAATTTGTCATAAACTTAGTCTAAAACTATTGCAAATATGTTTTAGATCAATGGCGGCCCCTACCATCAATTTTAATGCGTTCCTAGAGAAAGAAAAGAGTTGAAAAACAATGGAAGCAACTTCGCGGATTGGCTCCGCAACTTAAGGATTGTCCTCAATGCTGGTAATTTGACATATGTGCTGGATGCACCGCTGGGTGACCCACCTGCAGCTGATGCTACCGATGAGGTGAAGAATGTTTTCCTCACTCGGAAGAATCAGTACTCCACAGTTCACTCTGCTATCTTGTATGGTTTGGAATCGGAGCTTCGGAAAAGGTTTGAGAACCATGACCCACATGATATTGTCCGTGAACTCAAAATGATATTTGAGGCTCCCGCGGCAGTTGAGAGTTATGAGGCTTCTGAAAATTTCTTTAACTGCAAGATGGAAGAGGGGAGCTCCGTCAGTGAGCACGTGCTTAAGATGTCTGGGCACGCAAGCAAGCTTCAAAGCTTGGGTATAGTGAATCCTAACGCTTTGGGGATTCACCGTGTCCTCCAATCACTACCACCAAGTTACAAGAACTTTGTGATGAACTACAATATGCAAAACATGGACAAGTCGTTGCCCGAACTCTTCTCCATGTTAAAGTCTGTGGAAGTGGAGATCAAGAAAGAGCACCAAGTGTTGATGGTCAATAAGACCACCAAATTTAAGAAGCAAGGAAAGTCTAAGAAAAAGGGAAACTTCAAGAAGGGCGGTAAGAAAGTTACCACACCGGCAAAGAAGACCAAGGCTGGGCCTAAGCCTGATACTGAGTGCTTTTACTGCAAGGGAGAAGGTCACTGGAAGCGGAATTTCCCAAAGGACTTGGCGGATTTGAAGAACAGCAACATCAGGAAGAAAGGTATATCCGATATACATGTTATTGATGTGTATCTCACTAGTAGTTGTAGTAGTGCCTGGGTATTTGATACAAGTTCGGTTGCTCATATTTGTAACTCAAAACAGGTGCTGCAGAATAGACGGAAACTAGCGAAGAACAAGGTGATGATGCGCGTTGGAAATGGATCAAAGGTTGATGTGATCGCGGTTGGCACGCTACCTCTTCATCTACCATTGGGATTAGTTTTATACTTAAATAATTGTTATTTGGTGCCTGCGTTGAGCATAAACATTATATCTAGATCATGTTTATTGCGAGACGGTTACTTGTTTAAGTCCTAGAATAATGGTTGTTCGATTTATACGAGTAATATGTTTTATGCACATGCACCTTTGATAGATGGTCTATTCTTGTTGAATCTCGATTGTAGTAATACACATATTAATAACATTGAAGCTAAACGTTTGAAATTGAGCAATAACTCGACCTATATGTGGCACTGTCGTCTTGGTCACATTGGAGTGAAGCGTATGAAGAAACTCCATTCCGATGGACTTCTTGAATCACTTGATTTTGAATCACTTGAAATATGCGAAGCATGTCTAATGGAAAAAATGACTAAGACTCTATTTTCTCGTATGATGGAACGAGCTACGGACTTATTGGAAATCATACATACCGATGTTTGTGGTCCAATGAGTGTAGCCTCGCGCGGTGGTTATCGTTATGTTCTTACCTTCACGGATGACTTGAGTAGATATGGGTATATCTATTTCATGAAACATAAGTCCGAAACTTTCGAGAAGTTTAAGGAATTTCAAAGTGAAGTAGAGAATCAACGTAACAAGAAGATTAAGTTTCTACGATCTGATCGTGGAGGTGAATATCTAAGTTACGAGTTTGGCGAGCATATAAAGAAATGCGGAATACTTTCACAATTGACACCGCCGGGAACACCACAACGTAATGGTGTGTCCGAATGTCATAATCGAACTCTCTTAGATATGGTTCATTCTATGATGTCACTTATAGATTTACCGCTATCGTTTTGGGGTTATGCATTAGAAACAGCCGCATTCACTTTATAGGGCACCATCTAAATCCGTTGAAACGACACCGTATGAATTATGGTTCGGGAAGAAACCTAAATTGTCGTTCCTTAAAGTTTGGGGTTGCGAAGCTTATGTAAATAAGTTACAACCCGGCAAGCTTGAACCCAAGGCGGAAAATGCGCCTTCATAGGATACTCGAAGGAAACTATTGGGTATACCTTATATCATAGATCCGAGGGCAAAATCTTTGTTGCCAAGAATGGAAATTTTCTAGAGAAGGAGTTTCTCTCAAACGAAGTGACAGGAAGAAAATTAGAACTCGACAATGTTGTTGAACCTTCTGTCAGACTTGAGAGTAGCGCAGCACCGGAAGTGGTTCCTGTTGCGCCTACACCAATAAGAGAGGAAGCTAATGATGTTGATCATGAAACTTCGGTTGAAGTTACTACGGAACCTCGCATGTCAACGAGAACTCGTACCACTACTGATTAGTATGATCCCGTTATGAGTGTCATGTTGGTGGACAACACCGACGACCCTGCGACATATGAGGAAGCAATGATGAGCCCAGATTAAATGGCAAGAAGCCATGAAATCCGAGATTGGATCCATGTATGAAAACCAAGTATGCACTTTGGTGGACTTACCAGATGGCCGGAAGGCTGTCGAGAACAAATGGATTTTCAAGAAGAAAACAGATGCTGATGGTAATATTATTGTCTATAAAGCTCGACTTGTCGCAAAAGGGTTTCGACAAATTCAAGGAGTTTACTACGATGAGACTATCTCACCGGTAGCGAAGCTAAAGTCTGTGAGGATTTTGTTAGAAATCGCCGCATATTATGATTATGAGATATGGCAGATGGATGTCAAAACGGCGTTCCTCAATGGAGACATTGATGAAGAGTTGTATATGGTACAACCCAAAGGTTTTGTCGATCCGAAAGATGCTAAGAAGGTATGCAAACTTCAACGCTCCATTTATGGATTGAAGCAAGCATCCCGAAGTTGGAATCAACGTTTTGATAAGGTAATCAAAATCTTTGTTATACAAACTTATGGAGAAGCTTGTATTTACAAGAAAGTGAGTGGGAGCTCTGTAGCATTCCTAATACTATATGTAGATGACATATTGTTGATTGGGAATGATGTAGACCTTCTTAATAGTGTCAAGGATTATTTGAATAATAGTTTTTCAATGAAAGATCTTGGCGAACCAGCTTACATATTAGGCATAAAGATTTATAGAGGTATATCAAGATGCCTAATATCATTGTCACAGAATACATATTTGGACAAAGTTCTAAAGAGGTTTGGAATGGAAGATAGCAAGAAAGGGTTATTGCCCATGTTACTCAATACGACCTTGAGTAAAACTCAAAGTCCTGCAACAGAAGAAGATGAGTAAGACTCCCTATGCCTCAGCCATAGGATCTCTCATGTATGACATGCTATGTACTAGACCCGACATTTCATATGTTGTTAGTTTGACTAGGAGATATCAAAGTGATCCAGGAGTGGATCATTGGACAATGGTCAAAAACATCCTTAAGTACTTGAGAAGGACTAAGGATATGGTTCTTTCTTATGGAGGTGATGAATAGCTCGTTGTTAATGGTTACACCGATGCTAGTTGGAACATCGATCCGAATGATTCTAAATCTCAATCTGGATACGTATTTATTTTGAATGGTGCAGCAGTTAGCTGGAGGAGTGCAAACAAAGCATTGCGGCGATATCTTCAACTGAATCGGAATACATAGCTGCTTCGGAGGCTTCACAAGAGGCGATATGGATGAAGGAGTTCATTGCAGAGCTCGGTGTGGTTCCAAGTGCGCTGGACCCAATGTCTATCTAATGTGATAACATGGGCGCCATAGCCAATACGCAAGAACCAAGGTCACACAAGAAGCTGAAGCATATCAAGCTGCATTTTCAAGCTATTCGAGAGCATGTCCAAGATGGTGACATAAATATTTGCAAAGTACATACAGATCTGAATGTGGTGGATCCGTTGACAAAACCTCTCCCAAGGGCAAAACATGACCAGCACCAAACCACCATGGGTGTTCGGTATATTACCATGTAATCAAGATTAATTGACTCTAGTGCAAGTGGGAGACTGTTGGAGATATGCCCTATAGGCAATAATAAAAGTGGTTATCATTATATCTTTGTGTTTATGATAAATGCTTACATTCATGCTATAATAGTATTAACATGAAACATTAATACTTGTGTGATTTGTAAACTAAATTAGAGTCCCTGGTAAAGCCTCTTTGTAATACTAGCTTGTTGGTTAATAAGATGATCGTGGTTTCCCGATCATGAACATTGAGATGTTATTAACAACAAGATCATATCATTAGGAGAATGGTATGATGCACATACTCCTATAGATGAGCGTTGCATAAAGATCAAGTCCTTTCAATAGTTCGTTTGCTATAAGCTTTCTGATACATAGTAACCTAATTCCTTCGACCATGAGATCATGATAATCACCATCACCGGAAGGATACTTTGATGACATCAAAGAGCACACCGTAACTGGGTGGCTATAAACGTGGCATTGAGTGTTCAGAAAGTATGTGTTGAGGCACATGGATCAAGAGTGGGATTTTTCTATCCATATGACGGATAGATATAGTCTGGGCCCTCTCGGTGGAATGTCATCCAATTAGCTTGCAACATGTGACTGGCTCACAAGGGATCACATATCACGGGAACGAGAAAAGAGTACTTATCAGTAACGAGGATGAACTAGGTATGTAGAGATACCGACG
Organism: Avena sativa; assembly: GCA_916181665.1. Taxonomy (NCBI): domain Eukaryota; kingdom Viridiplantae; phylum Streptophyta; class Magnoliopsida; order Poales; family Poaceae; genus Avena; species Avena sativa. Next base: position 173,533,021 of record OV702284.1, on the reverse strand, counting down.
ATCAAACCTCGGATAAGTAAACTATCGCGAGACAAAGGGAAACTGGTATCGTATATACGTGGTTCATTCGATTGCAAAGTAACCGTAGAAATATGTGCAAGCCATATGAATTTCCAGATTCCGGTCATGTCCGCATAATTCACAAACCATAGGGAGACACACTTAAGGATTCGATGTTGTTTAGTAGATATGGAATGTAAGTAGGGAAACCGAATGTTGTCCGGAGTCTCGGGTGGGATCCGAGATATCACGAGGAGATCCGGAATGGTCTGGAGAACAATATTCATATAAGGAAAGTCTGATTCCGGATTTCGGGAATAATTTTGATGTTTTCATCGGAGAGGTTCTAGAAGGGTCTAGAAGGTTTACCGGACCGGAAGGGGAATGGTTCATTAATGTGTCATGGTTAAGTGGAATGATTGGATCATTTCCTAGGTCACTTGGTTGGGCATTTGCAAGAGATAAATAAAGCTCTAAATTGAAAGTCAAAAGGGAAGTTTGAAAAGTCAAACTGGAACAATGGTTTCCTAGTGGAAAAAGGAAAGAGTCCTTTCTCTCCAACTTGGGTTTGGGGAAGGATTCAAACTCCCCTCTCCCAAGCTGCCCTCCCTCTCATAAATAGAGGGAGGGCTGCCCCAAAGCACCACAACCAGGCCTCCCCACCTTGCATCGCTGCACGGCGCCACCGCCAGCCGCCGCCACCGCCGGCCCGTCGTCGTCGCCCTAGCCGCCGCTGACACCTCCTCCTCCTCTCCGACCTTCTAAACCTAGATCGCCGGAAACCCTAGATCCAGCACAACCCGCACCGTCTTAGGCAAAGCCCTGCGGGATCTTCCCTCTACTTCCGACACCACGTCGTCGTGCTAACGAAATCGCGGGGGGAGAACTACAACCTCCGCTGCCTGCTGGAACAAGGGAGAGGAAGGTCTTCATCGAGTACCGAACGTGTGACCGACTGTGGAAGTGTTGCCGGAATGCAGCGCCGGAAGGATCGTCTACGCGATCTTGAGATCGACAAGTGTACGGCTACATCATCCACGAGAATCTGCTCTTCTTAACCGCTTTGGAATCTTCGAGGGTGAGTACTCTAATCGACTCGTTTCTATAATCTAGTAGATAGATCTTGTCTTGTTTGTGTGCATGCGGTAGAAATTTTTTGTTTTCCATGCTGCGAACCCCTACAGTGTGACGTTTCCTTCCTCCTTCTGGTTAGATAACCTCGGTCTCTACTGAGGGAAAACTTGCTACTTGCTGCTTCACACTTTGCTATTGGGGTTCCCAACATGCTCTGTGTTGACAGCCATCACTAGTATCGTATTGTTTTGAGAGTCAATCTAAATTTTAAAAGTCCTATTGCAAACTTTCGTCAAAACTCCGTTTACTCCGTGAAGTTTAATAATTAGTATTAAATCAAGAGTAATAATTCTAGTGTTAGTATCTAAATATCATGTTTGCCTCCATGATTCTTGGTATTCAAAAAGATTGTTTTAATATCAAAGTTATCTTGGAGCTGAAAGAATTATTTCAGTAACCATCTTGTGTGGAAGATATTGCGATATATGATACAATGTTTTGGTTGCAACATGACAGAGTATAATTTGGCAAAATATATGTTCTCATATTTGATGGGAATTTGCAAAGGTTGGAGACGCTAGTCGTCCTAATCCTCTAAAAGGTTTTGGAAAGCAACATTATACTCGTGATTCACCGTTTTAAGCTAAAGTAGCTTGATCATGAGAATTGTCATGATAAGGATGAATAAAATATGTAGGTAAAATGTACACTAAAAGACTAAATAATGGATTTTGAAAGAATGCCAAATATTTGATGATGGTGATCTACTTCAAAGTGAAAGTACAAAGACATTAGTATTTGACTATACACGCTTTGAACTATGTGTCATGTGTATGGCGACACTGTTGATGTTGATATATTCTTTTAAAAAGAAAAGAAAATGCTGAAAGAGAATCTCAGAAATATTTGCTAGAAAAATAAAAGGTTAGAATTGTTTAGCTCTGGTATATAGATGATATACATGTTATGGATGTATTCTTTGCTTGTTAAACAATGTGGTTCTTGGGTATTGGATACTGAATTGGTTGGTGTGAAATGTCATGCAAGACAACATAATTCATGAACTGCAATGGCCTAAGTAACCAGCAATAGAATATGTGATGATGTTCATCGAAAACAAACAGGGTGTTGTTGTGTTTCCCGTTGACATAAAAGCTTTCCTTTAAGATTTGTTTTGATAATTGTTATTTTGATCAGGTATTATGAGAACAAAAGGGTTGTTCAAATAATTATCGTATTCCATAAAAGATGGATGATTTACAAGTCTGGTTGGATAATTCACGTCCATAAAACAAATGCTAAAAATGTAGAAAGATAAATGATTGAAAGATCACTTAAGAAGTGACATCGCCATTTAAATTATAGTGGAAAGAGAAAATGTAGAAACTCCATGTTGATGGAATTTTGGAGTCTTTTCATTTTGATCAAATAACGCTTATGAGACTTTCCTGAAGATAATTGGAACTTCGTTCAAAGGCCAAACAAGAACGAACGACTAACTTATTGGAATTTGTACATATTGATGTATGTAGTCCATTATGTGTAGTCGTGAGCGATGGATTTCAACTTCATATGCTTTCTCCAGAAATTTGTGTGAATATATGTGTATATTTACTTAATGAGGAAAAGTGTGAAATATTTGAAAATGTTCAAACACTTTCAAGATGAAGTGGAAAATCATTGTAACAAATAAAATAAAGTGTTTATGATTGGATCATAAAGGAAGATATTTGAGTTACAAGTTTAGCAAAACACCTAAGATTTGATGAATCGTTTCATGGATTTGCATTTTTTGAAACACCATAGGAATATGGAGTGTTCGAGATATATAATGAAACCTTGTTTGACATGGTAAGATCAAAGGTGTAATTTATAAAACTTCCATTATATTTTAAATATTAAAGCTTTAGAGACTATCGCTTTTACACTAAAAAGAGCTCCATCATGATCCATTGAAATGACACCATATAAGTTATGGTTTGGGATGAAACCCAAGTTGTCCTTTCTTAAACATTGGTATGCTAGGCATAAGTAAAATGTTTACAACCAAAGTTGGATGAGCATGTCTTTATAGGTTATTTCGAATAACCGTTGGGTATTCCTCGATAATACCAAAGAAAAAAGTGTTTGTCGCTTAGAACGTCAAGTTTCTTTAGAAGGAATTTTTGTGAAAAGTTAAGTGGGAGGACAATAGAACTTTGATAAGGTTATTGAACCTTAGCTATATGTGCTGAATTGCACAGCGCTGGAAAGTGTCCCGGAGGAAGCAACAATGCTCATGGCTCACGTGCCTCAAAGGTTGTGGTCACGGAGGTCTAAGTTCCTATTGAACCAAGTTGGTTGGGTAAACAATAAAATACCAAAATTTGAGAGTTAAATCATTATTGTTTGATAATGATGAACCGACTATATACCAAGAAGCGATGATGGGCCATGACTCCGTCAAATGGCTTGAATCCATAAAATACGTGATAGTTCCATATACGAGAAATTAAGCTTTGAACTTGGAAGACCCTCTGGAAAGGTGTAAAACCTATCGGTCGTATTTGGATCTATAAACACACATGGATGTTTCACATCTATGAAATAGTCGACATGTTGGACAATAGTTTACGACAATGTTTAAGGAGTTGACTATGACAAGATTTAATATTTCATAGTGATATTTAGTCTGGACGAATTAATGTAGCAACCACTACATATAATTTTTTTATATGGTAGTTGAACAAACAAAACAAAGCTCTTCTAATAGAATAGTTACCTAGGATATGTACATAACACTATCCAAAGGGTTTTGTTAATTCAAAGGATGCTAAAAGAGCATGCAAACTTCAATGGTTGAAGTAAGCATCGCGGAGTTGGAATCTTAATCATGATAGAACTATTAAAAGGTTTAATTTCATCACAGACGATGAAGATGCTTGCATTTGTAAGAAAATTAAGTGGGAGCACTAAGACATATTTCTAATACATTATGTGGAAGACATATTGTTGATTGGAAATGATGTATATTTTATTGACACATGTTAAGAATTTCATTTCGATGGAAGAATTAGGCAAAACCCGAATATTTGGCATCAATGTATATGTGGATAGATTGAGAGCTAATATAGTTGTGCCAAATGTACATAGATGAGATATTGAATGAGTTCAATATGAAAACAATAAGAAAGGTACTTGTCGCATAGGAAGGATTGATTCAAGATTCAAGTGTATTGACACTTGATAACTAAAACGATATTCAAGTGTTTTGAAACTTGGTGGTTGAAATCACAAGAAATATTTTGATTAATCATACCGTGATATGTACACATCCAGATATGTCCTATGCTCTAAATATTATGAGCACATACCAGAATGACTCATAAGATGATCATTGGACGATAGTAAGGATATTCTTATGATCTTTAGAAGAGCTAAGAATATGTTATTTACGTAGAGGTGACAAATAGATAAATAGTTCATTGTAAAGTGTTATATTTATACTAGTTTTGTCACAAGATACAAATTAAGTTTATATCAATTTAAACTATGGGTGGCACAATGTAATGGAAAGTAAGTGCCATAACGGATTTGGATGAGTTCGAAAGTTAAGACTTTGTGACAGATACTACAGCAAAAGGCTAAATATATGACTGCCATTGTAGCAGAAAAATAGGACATTTGTGTCAAGTAGTTTGTTATCAAACTAGGTATGGTTCACAGCGGGCTAGTACTATGAATATATATTGTACGACAATTGTATCAACATGTCTTTACCCCAAGGAACTAAATGTCTCACCAAAGAACATAATTTATACAATGCCATCTCACTGGAGAATGAGTGATGCGTAGAGACACAAATACATGCAATTTCACACGGACCTGAAAGTGTCGGATCCAAAGATTAGTTAACCACTAGAAATCGTGTATATACAACACTAAAAAGCCATAGGTGTTGAATGCACAAAGTTTTTCAAACTAGATTATTGACTCTAGTGCAAGTGGGAGACTGTTGGAGTATGCCCAAGAGGCAAAAATAAATTGGTTATTATCATATCTTTATGTTTATGATAAATGTTTGCATCCCATGCTATAATTGTATTAACCGGAAACATTAATACTTGTGTGTTTTGTAAACAATAAAATAGTCCCTAGTATGCCTCTTGTTAAACTAGCTTGTTGATTAATAGATGATCATGGTTTCCTGATCATGGACATTGGATGTTATTAATAAAAAGGTCATATAATTAGGAGAATGATGTGATGGACACACACACCCAAAGTAAGCATAGCATAAGATCAAGTCATTAAGTTCGTTTTGCTACAAGCTTTCAGATACATAGTAACCTAATCCTTTGACAATGAGATCATGTTAATCACCGTCACCGGATGAGTACTTTTATGACATCAAACACCACTTCTGTAACTGGATGGTTATAAAGGTGGCATTGGGTATTCTGAAAGTATGTGTTGAAGTGCATGGATCGAGTGGGATTTGTCCATCCATATGACGGATAGATATAATATGGGCCCTCTCGGTGGAGTGTCATACAATTGGCTTGCAAGCATGTGACTAGGTCACAACGGATGTCATATCACGGAACGAGTAAATAGTACTTATCGGTAACGAGGTTGAACTAGGTATAGAGATACCGACGATTGAACCTCGGATAAGTAAAGTATCGCGTGACAAAGGGAATCAATATCGTATGTAAATGGTTCATTCGATCATGAAGTCATCGTAGGAAATATGTGGCAGCCATATGGATTTCCAGATCCCTCTACTAGTTATTGATTGGAGAGGTGTCTCGATCATGTCTGCATAGTTCACGAACCATAGGGAGACACACTTAAGGATTATATGTTGTTTAGGTAGATATGGAATATGAGTTGGAGAACGAATGTCGATCGGAGTCTCGGATTGGATCCAGGACATCGCGAGGAGATCCGGAATGGTCCGGAGAAAAAGATTCATATAAGGAAAGTGGTTTTACGAGGTTCGAAATAAGTATCGGTGTTTTGACTAGATACTTCTAGAATGTTCTATAGGGACTACTAGTGGTTCCACCACCCCGGGAGGGGGTCACTTGGACAGTGGCATGCCTTAGGGGCTAGCCTCACCAAACCCTAAAGAGCCAATTAGGACAACACTAGTAAAAGGGTCAAACCCTAGTTTGAATAGTCAAATCCTAGTTTGAAAGTCAAACTCTAGTTTTGGTAAGAGGGAAGACTTGGTGGGAAAGGTTCCAACTCTCCCCTTGGTGGCCGAGTTGGGGAGGGACACAGCCTGGGCTGGGAACCCTTGGCCGGCCGCCCCCACCTATATAATGAGGGGTGGGGGCGCACCCCCCACACCCCTTGTCCCTTGGTGCCTAACCCCATCCACCGCCTCTCTTCTCTCTTGTCCACCGTCCTGCACCGGCTTAGGTGAAGCCCTGCAGAAATATCTCCTCCTCCTCCACCACCACCACACTGTCGTGCTGTTGGGATTCCGAGGAGATCACTACCTCCGATGCCATGCTGGAACAAGGGAGAGGAAGGTCTTCATCGACTCCGTACATGTGACCGACTGCGGAAAAGCTGCCGGAACGTGGCGCCGGAAGGATTGTCTACACGATCTTGAGATCGGCAAGTGATCGACTACATCAACCACGAGAATCTGATCTCGTTAAACACGGATCTACAAGGGTTATTTCTCTTCAATCTCGTTGCACCAATATCGTGGATTAGATCTTGGCTTTTTCATAGATTGGATCTTGGTTTTATGTGTTCTTGCGACAGAATTTTTTTATTTTCCATGCAACGAACCCTACATTAAGGAGTTCCCCTTTCTTGCGTCGCACCTCGGCGCCCAGGTTAGCCGCCTACCCGCGCATGAACTGGCGAGCCATCATCGCATAGAAGTGCCAAACATCCATCGCCATGCGCACATGGGGGGCAGAAGATGTCGCGGCTTCCCACTTTGCCTAGACCATCTCCACAAACCCTGGCTGTTGTAGCCAGAATTTCTTAAAGTGAAACCGATTAAGCCTCGGTGGGACGCCGTCCTGTAGATAGCAGGAGGGGGCAGTGGTTCGACCAAATCCTCGTCATCCCTAAATTTGCTGGCTACGTCCGAAACAATTCTGGAACTGATAAAATGGCTCACTTCAGTCCTTAAAATTGTCATGGACGTCCACGTACAGTCCTGAGCATGTATTCACATGACGTGGTTATGCGGTGGACCCGCGAAGGACTTCTCGGGTTGATCTGAACCATTTATTCATTTTCATTCCCCTTTCTTAATCCTAAATCGAGCCACTAACGCGGGAGAGCAACAGTGACAGCGTGGCACGGGAGAGGCTGTTGATTTTGTCCCCGTTAACCTGACTTGCCTATGTTGTTCACCGCTTTCAAATGGAGAAAGCACGGCGCTGGTGACGCCGACGGTGTTGTCCCTGATGACCCAACTCGCCTATGATGTTCATCGTGCTCGTAGGCGCATTTGTAGGCTTGTATCCTTTCTACCTCTGATCTGCCATGATCATCTCTCACTGACTATTCTTTTGACATTGCAATTTTCTTCAAGTGTTCACCCCAAGCATCTTGCCTTTGCTCCTCTTCTTTCTGCATATTCTGAATTATTCTAGATCTTGCATCTTCTTCTTCTTTTCTCTTTGCATCCTCTCCTTTCTTCCTAGCTTCCACACTAACCTTTTCTTCTCTGCCAATGCTTGTTAGCTTGCTCTTCCTCCCTTTTTCTAGCCTCTTGTGCTAATTTCTTCTGGTCTAAAATTGCAAGCTTCTCCTCCTATGCTTTTCTTGCTAGGACTGATCACATGTACCAAATTAGTTAGTGGATTTGCAGCTATATCATCCTACAAAACTGCACTCAATTCTAGCTCATGTTTAAAATATAACATCAAATATCTGTGCCCCTTTTTCACCTTTCCTACCATGGTCAGTGCATCCTTATAGTCAGCAATCAACCACAAACCATCCTCATTTATCTGCATCCCACGCAACAACTAGTATACCTTAATCCGATATGTTGACTCATATCCAATATATTCAATTATTTCGTCAAACCAAAGAGCTGACCAGGTATCAGTATCACAATCATCATAGCACATTTTGGTACCATTGACATATGCCCTGTTGCTGCCATGACCAAGAAAAAAGCCTCCATGGATGATTTCTTAGTAAAACTATCACTTCCATGCTCTGCACATTGAACAAAAACACATAAACAAGTCAAAATCAGGTTTACGTAAACCTGCGTCCTCGATTTCCCCCCTCCCCCTAAGAACTAAGAAGTGTATGTACACTATTCATCATAATATAACAAAGTTTTAATTTTTCTTTTTTGTGTAGGTCATATACAGTCGTATTTTTCATTGAAACATTTTACCACAAGTATCAAAGTGACATGTGCGTGTTTGAATTATTTCAATTTTTTTGAAACATTTAAATCACATTTTTTAAAACTATTTTAAATATCTGGGTGGCACCCGGGAGCTCCACCGTATTACCCGCAGGTGATGGTGCTTTTGATGTAAAATAGTGTTGATGATGTGCAGAGAGAACCAACAATTGGTTAGAGGGACCCTTAGATATTTTTTTGGAAATGGGCACATTTATTAAATATTTAATGTTTACACCCGGCCTCTGCATAACCAAGATGCACACAGCCACACGAACGATAGAAGTAACGTAAAAATTAAACAAGCATTACACAAAAGTACTATGTAAATAAATGTCTAGAATCTAAGATAGATCAATCCTCGGATCACGCGGCCATCCATGCCGGGAGAAAATATCCCTCGCCGTGTCCTCCAATCGCGTACATCCCTCCATAAATAAGTCATGAAACTTCATACGTTGGAGAATATTCCATGATCGGAGGATAGCCGTGGCTCGATAGATAACCTGCAGAGGAGAAGACACACTGTTATTAAAAATCTTGTCGTTTCTACAAAGCCATAGCGACCATATAATGGCAAGCGCTCCCACCCTAAACAAAGTTCTGTACTTATCAACAATTCCGTGCAACCAATTACCAAAGACATTGGTTACAGAACATGGTGGAGATAAACCAGAAGCTATTTGGATGAATGACCATATAGAGCGAGCAAATTTGCAATAGAAGAATAAATGGCGAATTGTCTCATCTTGATGACAAAAAACACATTGTGTACTTCCATGCCAATTCCTCTTTGCAAGATGATCTTTTGTTAGAATTACCCCTTTCCGTAGATACCAAGCAAATATCTTCATATTAAGGGGTATTTTCATTTTCCAAATTTTACTATTATCATCGACCGGGATATTAGGTTGGACCAAGGCTTTATATAGTGAGCCAACAGAAAATTTACCACTTTCTAGTAATTTCCATTTGAACACGTCAACACCGTCCGATAATTGTATCATGGATAAACGTAATAATAAATTGTTCTAAGATACCAATCTAGGACCGATGAGACTTCTTCTGAAAGACACATTAGGAGGATAGTCTTCCATCACTATGGAAATTGTATCTCCTTTGTGTCTAACAATCGAATATAAAGCTGGATATTGTTCGCGAAGAGTAGTTTGGCCAAGCCACTTATCTTCTCAAAACCTAATCTGTGATCCATCTTTAATCTCGAAAGCACTAAAACGAAATAAATGTTTCTTGGTGGCCATAAGACCCGCCCAAAAATGTGAATCTCCGGGTTTCCAAACCACTTGAGACAGAACCTTGGACCCCACATATTTCCTCCATAACATGGTTTGCCAAACACCATCTTCCGTAAGTAGTTTAAAAAGCCATTTTCCCAGGAGTGCGATGTTTTTGACTTGCAAATCGTGTATGCCCAATCCACCAAACTCCTTCGGGCGGCAAACCACATTCCATCTGGACAGTCGATATTTCTTTTTTTCACTATCCCCTTGCCAAAAGAATCTTGAACGGAAATAATTCACTTTGTTCAAGACCCCTTTTGGTAATTGGAAAAACGAGATCATATACAGTACCATATTAGTAAGTACTGAATTTATGAGTAGTAGTCTTCCACCAAGGGATAACAATTTACCTTTCCAACTATTAAGATGTTTTTGTAGCTTTCCTCAACAAGTTTCCATTCAGCAATTGTGAGACGCCGATAATGAATCGGTATTCCCAAATAATTGATTGGAAATTGACCCTGACCACAACCAAAAAGTTCAGTATATAGGTGGGCCTCGTTTTGGGCCTCGCCAAAACAATACAAATCACTCTTATGGAAGTTTATTTTAAGCCCAGATAGCTACTCGAATGCTGATAATATTAATTTCAGATTATTAGCCTTCTCCAGATCATGTTCCATAAAAATAATTGTATCACTCGGCATATTGAAGAATAGAAAGTCCACCATCGAAAAGATGTGGAACCACTTCTTCAATTTGACCATCAGCCTTTGCTCTCTCAATAAGGATAGCTAACATATCAGCCACAATATTAAATAGTAAAGGCGATAATGGATCCCCTTGTCTCAGTCCTTTCTTGGTTTGGAAGTATTTGCCAGTATCTTCATTTACTTTAATGGCAACACTCCCCCCAGACACAAAAGACTGAATAAGAAAGCGCCACTCCTCAGAAAAGCCTTTCATGCAGAGTGTTTGCTGGAGGAAAGCCCAATTAACTTTGTCGTATGCTTTCTCAAAGTAAATCTTGAACAATACACCATTTAATTTTTTTGAGTGTAGTTCATGGATTGTTTCATGCAGAATTACAACTCCATCTAGGATATTTCTTCCTTGCATGAACGCAGTTTGAGACGGGCTAACAATATTGTCAATGACCGAGTTTAGTCTAATCGTGGCAACTTTAGTAAAAATCTTAAAGCTAACGTTAAGCAAGCAGATAGGACGATACTGTTGTATACGTTCTGTATTGTTAACCTTAGGCAGTAAAATTATATTGCCAAAGTTAAGTCTAAAGAGATCCAATTGTCCGACTTGTAAAAACCCAAACAAATTTATCAGGTCCTCCTTGATAACATCCCAGAATTTTTGGTAAAATTCCGCTGGGAAGCCATCGGGTCCTGGTGCTTTGTTATGTTCCATTTGAAAAACTGCTTTCTTGACCTCTTCCTCGGTATATGAGGCAGTTAGAAAGCTATTTTCTTCATCAGAAACCTGGGGGATGTCAGATGTTTGGGACTCATCCATAGAGAAAGAATTTTCCTCTGGGGCCCCAAACAAGGATTTATAATAGTTAGTGATATATGACTTCAGATGCTCTTGTCCCTCAATCATACCTTCATCCTGAATCAGAGAGTGAATAAGTTTCTTCTTATGCTTGCCATTGGCAACAGCATGGAAGTACCTAGTATTCGCATCTCCTTCCAGAATGAATTTAGCTTTAGAGCGTTGGTACCATTTGAGTTCCTCCTCGCGCAGAAGTCGGGCTATCTCCACATTCGAATGGCTCTTAAGCTCAATTTCTTGTGCAGTTAATGGACTGATTTCCGCGGAAGCCTCTAAGTCGTCAATTATAGATGTTAGGCGTAATTTTTCGTTTTTAAGGATACCAGCTGTGTGCCTGGCCCAGCCCCGAAGGAACTTGCGTAAAGTACGCATTTTGTTATTCCATCGTAGGATAGGCGTTTGGCCACCGACCGGTTTCTCCCAAATAGCCTTAACCATCTCGTAAAAACCATCACGGATCATCCAACCGAGTTTGAATTTAAACTCATTCGTAGACTTTCGTGGCGGTGATCCAAAAGATAAAAGTAAAGGAGCATGATCCGACAAAGCCTCAATACGTTCTAGAGCGCGAACAGTTACCAAAGAGAACTTTTGTTCCCAGTCAGTATCCATAAGCACTCTATCTAGTTTTTCGTATGTTGGCTCCGGAAGACTATTAGCCCATGTAAATTGCCTTCCTAACATTGTAACCTCTCTCAAGTCCAGACTGTCTATAAAAGCATTGAACAAAAAAGGCCAATGTTCATCGAACCGGCCTCGACTTTTCTCGTGAGGAAATCTGAGCAAATTAAAGTCCCCTCCTATAAGAATAGGATACGGATTGTCCTTTGCCAAATTCACAAGCTCACGTAAAAAGTCAGCCTTACAAACATCCTGAGCGGCCCCATATACGGTGACTAAAGACCATGTGAAATTGTCGGCCTTGTTACGGATATGGAGTTTTATGAAAAAATCTCCCACCGAACTAGCTAAAACTTCCATAGTCTCATCTCTAACGCCTAACAGGATCCCCCCAGATCGACCACGCGGCGGACGTGATATCCACGTAAAGTCCACTCCACCGAAAAGGCGATTGAGTAGAGCTTGTGAAAAATCCCGTCTACCAGTCTCAGAAATACCCAAAAAATCCAAATTATGTTCTCTCACACAATCAACAAAGAATAAATGCTTAGCCAAGTCCCGAAGACCTCTGCTATTTGAGAACATTCCATTCATTGAGAAATATAGGAGATTTGGATACACGGGATCTCTTTCGCGACCGCTGGCTCTTTGATTTTCGACCAGAAGCTTTCAGCTCATACACAGAGGCAAGCCCGGTCTCATCAAAGTCCACCTCCGACACTTCACCGACTAAGTGAGAAAGGAGTTGACCATCTACTGTGGCATGCAACTCCTCCTCCTCATCTAGTGAAGCATTAGGAAAAACACCGACCTTAGGAGTAACTGTTAGACGGTCAACCTCCATGTGTCGCAAAACATTAGAAGAAAAAGATACTTCCTGTATAGAGCTACCCAAACTAATGCCAACATTGTCTAGTTTAGAAGAAATAACAGGAGTAGAAAAAGACAAAAAGGACTTCGAAGAACTCAATATACCTGGCGAATCTAAGTTCCTCTCCTCCTTACGCCGCATGGCCTTGATCATAGAGTCCTCATCAGTCGCGGACGCCCCAGAGGCATCGACTCCATGGCGCGCACTCCGCCTGAAGGTAGTACCACTCCCCTGCATAGCGACTGGCGAAGCATCACCTGGAGAAGAAACCCGTGCTGGAGACCGAGACAACCCGGACCCCTCCTGGGTCCGGTCGCCCCCATCGACCACCGAAGGCTCCTGACCCACCAGTGGAGGCGAGACATCCCTAAGCGTCCCCAGGTCCTCCCTGACCAAGGAGACGCAATCATCCACCGCGTCATGGTTGGCCAACCCCACCTGGGTCGGACCAAGCACAACAGCAATCTGAAGCTGGTCACGAACGTCGCGGTCAGCCGACCCCTCCAGGGTCAGCTTCCGCGAACACCCCGAAGGAGCAACCTCCTCGTGTACAGGAGTGGAAACAGGAATAGATCTGCCCAAAATATGCGTTCTGGACCTCGCCGGCGAAGCTGAGCAAGACCGCAGTATAGGAATGGAAACCGAATGAAGAGCTTCCTGTAACTGAGCCAGAGAAACACGAGGCACCGAAGAAGAACCCTTCCCGCGAAGAGGGGAATCCAAAGGAGGAGCATCCAGAAGTTGTCTACCTCGTGGAGTAACCGGATTGGCATTAAAGGGGGTGACAGCAAACACCCTCTGCACTCCCTGACTGGAAGATGTAGTCGTAGTACCCTGCACAGCCAAGGAAGATCCAGAACCCACCCCCTGAGTGGCAGTAGCAGCCTCAGAAGTATCCATAGCATCCTCTAAATGCTTCCCATTGGCATCATCATCCGCATCATCATCTCCCTTTCTCCACAAGAAAGGAACAAACTCTGGTTCCGGAATATAACCCTTAGGTTCAATCCGAAAACGAAACTCAAATACCTTATGCTTGACCACGGCATCTGACACTATAAAGTGACCAAGTGAATCCTTCGCCTTAAGAAAAACCTTCGTATCAAACATCTCCACGAGAATACGGACGATCCCCCGCTTCCGCAGGCTGAACAAATCCACATCAAGAGTGTTCCCCATGATTCCTCCAACAGCCCACAAGCCCTGAAAGGATCGCAAAATATGGGGTACTCCCTCCACATGTAGCCAAACCTGCTGCATCTTAAGCTTATGCGGCACCTCCTCCATCCTGTAAACCGAAAAGGTCAGCTGAGCAGTACTGAGCGGAATAGTCATCAGGATTCCATCCACCCTGTCCAAATCCTCAAACGTCGGGAAGCTCACTAAGAAGGCTGAATCTCCATGTGGCACCGCCTCCCACTTCCACTAAACCTGCACCTGGCACCGCCTGGCAATCTGCCTCTGAACGACCTCCGCTGAAACCATCGGGCCAGACACTCGTACCAGAGCAATAGGTGTCTTACTATGCGCAAGATGATCCCGAGTCACAGCATCCGGAATCTGGGTGAACAAAGTCTGGTCGTTGCCAATACCAGCCATATACGGAGTCAAGCGCGGCAGCTTCAGCACCGGGCACCTCAAAGTGGGATGTGAAGTGCAATCACAGATGTAACAATAGTGGACCGCCTTACAATCCTTGGTCGCATGAGTATTGACCGCACACTTCCAGCACCGAACAAACTTCTTATTCTTCTTACCGACATCGGCCACAGACGGTCCCTCTGAAACCTGTGAAGTGACAACCGTCGGCTGGTAGAGCTGCTGCTCCTGCGGGGTGTACTGCTGCGAGACAGGAGGTACATAAGACCCTGGCACCTGCATCTGTGGAACACCATGCTGCTGGAAACTCTGCTGCTGAGGATGGAACTGCTGATCCGACTGGCTTGAATTACCTGTGGCTGAACCCCTCGAATCGGAGGCTGCTTCTTATTCGTTTTCCTCTTCGGAACAGCAGGCGTCGCAGCCCCCACTCCGACGGAAAACGACTGCGCTGGCTGCGACGGGACCACACCCAACTGATCTCCGGTGTAACCTCCATGGAACATAGGGCCAGGTACCGTCCCTGGCAAGTAAGACGCGGCCGGCTGACCGGCGAACGAAGGCGACGCCCCGCGGTATGGCCGCTGCAGGGGTGAGTCGGAATAGCCTGGAGCGCATTGAAGTATGCCGCGGGTGGTCTGAACTGGACCCCCGGCGGAAAGAGCGCGTGACCCGATGCCGGCTGGTACACGTTCGCCACGGCGGGAGCTTGCATCGAACCAAGCCCGGGCGCAGCGGCCTGTGCCGGAGAGGCTGACGAAGGACCGGGAGGCCTTATCGCGACAGTAGGAACAGCCCCGGCGGAAGACACAGGCGCTCCCCGCAGCCCAGAAGCCGAGGCCGGACCTCTAGGGTTAGCACCTTGACCCTACCCCGTCATCCTAGCAGAGCAGACGACCGTGGAAAACGAGACTCCGGGTGAACACAGAGGGCCAGGAGCCGGCGAAGGTGAAGCGCGATCAGAGGCAGAGGAGACGGGCGAAGGCTTTGGCGGCTCGGAAGAAAACTGGGAGGATTCCCGTCGCCAGACTCCCAGGAGTCTATTAGCGATACCGGTCCAGGTAAAATGCGTGCAAATCTCCACGTCCGATCCAGCCCTGGTGGGACCACCTATCGGACCCACCTCCTCGCTAACCGAAATGGCTTCCTCCGAGCGTGACGCGAACTGCTCCCGATGCCCCTGGCTAGCGCCATCGATGGCGGCATCCAGGAACATCCCGAGAATCGGCGGCGCCGAGGACCGCCGCGCTGGCAGAGGACCCCTCCAAGGCATGATCTTGGGGCCCCTGGAGATAGCCAGACCCATCGGCGAAGAAGAAGATCTCCTGCGAGCCGACGACCCCGGTGGAGAAGCAGACGACCTCCGGCCTCCCAACAGCAGCGCGAATCTTGCATCCCGTCCGCGCCACGCGACGCCGGCGACTCCTTCTCCCAGAACCTTGAAGCCGGTGTTGGGAACCCCATGTCCTCCCAAAATTCTTGGCGAATCTCTTCATCCGTACGCCGCCGCCGCCGCCGGGACACGGTTGTCCAGCCAAGCTCGCCGGTGTCGTCGTCAAGAGCTACGAGCGCCTTCCGGGCAGCCAACCTTTCCTCCGCGTCTCCCTCTGAATCGGATCCAAGGCAGAGGAACCGAGACCCAGCGGCAGTGCCCGGCGTCGAGGAACACGGCGGCGGCGACATATCTCCTGGGGCCAGCGTCTTCCGCAGTCTACCTCTCATTTGAGGTGACTCGGATGAAAGAGTCTGTCGGTTGGTCGTGACGTGACCTTGTTCCTACACAGACCGAACCATGTCTGCTTGATTGTCTCTGCCGGCAGAGCAAACAGCATGCTGCAGCGCTCCGAGGGGAAAGAATTGTGAGACCCTGCAACATTTTTTACCAACCTACGTTCCATTTCTTTGATCAACATTATTACCAACAAATAGTCTGACCATTGAAAGAATTGCATGCTGACATATATACAGAGACACCTCAGGAAACGAACAAATAATAACCCTAGAATGCAATCTGCAGGTTTACACTACACCAGAGTAGCGCAAGAAGATGTGGAAATGTCGTAGAGCGCAGGAAGCAAGTACTTCCTGCCACGCGCTCCATTGGCATTGTAGCTGGCGCCGGTGGCGGGGTCCACCTTCAAGTCCCCAGCGTATCCAGGATACGAGCCGCTCCCGAAGACCCCCGGGCAGGTGGTGCAGGCCTCCAGCGGCGCGTCGCTGCTTCCCTGGTAGTAGGCGTTGCGGAACGGGTTGGTGACCATGCCGGCGAGCATGCTGGCGAGGTTCATGATCATGCCGTCGACGCCGACGTCGCCGTTGGGCGCCACCAGGGGAGGGCCCTGCGGCCCGTAGGCTGGCTGGTGGAAGGGCCACGCGCATTGGCCGGGGCACTGCGTCGCCGGGTTGCCGACACAGATGTAGGTCGTGCCGGCGCCGGCGTCGGAGCCGTGGAGGCTGCACCGGCCCATGCCGAAGCCCTCCACGGCCACGTCCTGCGCCGTCAAGACCACAGCGATACCTCCTTTCTGGGGCTTGGTCGTGGCGGCCAGAGCGGTGATCTGCGCCAGGGTGAGGGAGCTGCCTATGGAGCCCGCTTCGTCGGAGAGCTGGTTCGCGAGCAGGACCCGGGTGGTCTCCTTGCCCGCGCCGTTGGCGGTGGCCACGGGGGAGAGGTACTGCTGGTCGATGGTCCTCCACCAATGCGCCACGGACGGCGCGGCGGAGGCCTGCGGCTCGGCGGCGAGGGAGAGGAGGAAGTCGGCGATGACCGACTTCTGCGCCGCGCTGAACTTGCCGTACCAGAGTATGGATACTGGGATGTCACCGTGGAGCACGGCGCCGCCCTCGTGGAAGGTGAGCATGGTGGCTGGGTCTGGCTGGTACAGCTCCATGCGCCGCCCCGCCGCCATGCAAAGCTGTGCCGTGCTCAGAAGCATCACAGCTGCAATCAGCACGGCTGCCTTTGAACGAACTACGGCCATTTCTGACTTGGGATTTTGGTGGAAGAACAGTGTGTACTGTGTAGCTAGCTATCTAGAAATTGACTGGAGACTGGAGTGAGCAGGAAAGAACTGGATGAAGGTGTGATCGAAGTGAGATGTGAGCCAAGTGAACGAGAGAGGCGCTTATTTATAGGGAGGCTTTGGACAATGGCCACCAACCAGCCCACCATCGGCCCGTTAGTACTATGTACGTTCCCGGATACTTCCCTTGGTCAGCGTATCTGCCATGCAGCGGCATGCAGATCTCAAGGTGCAGCTAGTACAGCAGCAAGGTTGCGGCATCTTGAAAAATTTAGCCCTGCTGAGCTGTTGGGGACTTGGTGTGAAGCTAGAACAACCTAGACAAAGCGTAGGCTAGGTCAACGGGCTAACTTACAA
Organism: Avena sativa; assembly: GCA_916181665.1. Lineage (NCBI taxonomy): Eukaryota > Viridiplantae > Streptophyta > Magnoliopsida > Poales > Poaceae > Avena > Avena sativa. The sequence continues at coordinate 173,515,285 of OV702284.1, read as the reverse complement.
TTGCAAACAGGGGCGGCGGAGACGGATGGGGAGGGCGACATACAAGAGCGGTTCGCACTCGCGGGCTGTTGATTCAGCAGACAATACGGCTGTGCGTGTGCGTTCGGGGACACAAGCAAATCCAGCGTAGCGGTCTATGGGTCAGGACAGCCTGTGTCTTCCGTGCCCGCGTCAGGCTGAATTGAGTAGTACTACTAGTACTCCCTCCGGCCCAAATTAACGATCGCGACCACCATTTTGCAAAAAAAACCTCGAGGAATTTCCGACAATCGAACGGTCCTTCCGTACTCGTGTCGTCTTCTTCGCCCTTTCCCGTCGCCGCTCTCTCCCTCGCCGCCTGCTCCGCCGTGCCCTCGCAGGAAACCACTCCCTCCCCCGAGCCGCCTGCTCCGCCGCTCCCTCACCGACGAACTCCCTTCGTCCTCGCCGACCAAAAGAAACCAACGATAAGTGGAGGTAAAGAGGAAAGGGGTCCCTTTTTCCTGCCAAGCTTCCCAATTGGCCACTTCCCTTCCCCAAATCGGGAGAATCTCCATCTGCGTGTTTCTCGATTCGTAGTGGATACGGAAGGTGGAGGCGCTCGCCGATTTGGCGTGGTTCACGGACCTATGCTCCCGCGAGGAGACGGAGGTGCCCCCGCTAGAGCTCTTCGAGTGTGCATTCCGTGCTTTGGAGGGCGTCTCCTCCGATGAACTCCACCGTGCTGGCGCCGATGCCAGGAGGTTCTGGATTGGTCCAGTGGCCGTACTGGCCTTCTTCTTCTGCCCTGTCTCCAAGAAGATTATGGACAACCAAGTCGTTATCAGCTCTGGAAAGGTGTGTCAAATCTTTCACCTTATCACATTTTCAGTTGATCTGATGGCTTGTTAGAGATGAACTGATGCAATGGATGTTGTGACTTGTGAGCCTTGTTCCTGAAAGAACCTATACTTGTTTCCTTGTATTCATCCTGTATCACCAGTTTGGAAATCGTACCTGATTGAAATGTTCATGTTAGTTCAGTCTTTTCAGTTAACACGATTTCTGCCTCTAAGCCCCAATTCTTGACTGAAAGGGACACCAAAGGCCTCTGCCCTCCCTCTCCATCTATCCAAGAGACGGAAGGGCAGAGCTTTTTTTTGGCTTTTTTCATCTTTTCATCAAAGAGTTAAACAATGAAGATAGATGGCAAGTGCCTGATCGATTTGATCAGGCCGTGTAGGAACAAGGTTCAAATCGTTCGTTCGTTAGGATGCCGAAATTATGTTACTGTATCATTTTTCCAGGCTCAGTTGAGTTGCTCTGCTTACATTGTTTTTTACTTGTCAATTCACTTGAATCTGTTTGTGAAGAATTTTGTGCATGGCCCTTTAGATCATAGGATGTGAATTTCGTGAATGGCTCTTTGGATCATGAGATGTCGTTGAGCATCAGGTATACTATAATTTTTATACCTTATATAGCAACATTTTTAGTCAAGTAGGTGATACTGGTTGGGATACTTAAGTGGATAGGAGAATATGTTCAAAATGATCTGTAAACCTCAGCACCTGAATTTGATCCCATGAGATCCCTGAAGTTAGTTCCAATCAAATGAATAGTAAGTGTCCTCCAGTGGAGTTACTTATTTAGGATCATCCTCAAAAAAAATGTTAGATGGACTTTGCATTCATCTTGTAAGGCTGGTTTGGAAATCGTATCTGATTGAGAAGTTTAAGTTTCCTTTAGCAAGCATATTTTATCTTGACCTTAGCAGTATTCAGAATCTCTCCTTCTGTCGAGGGTCATAGCAGATTTTCTAAGATAGATATCATCAATTCTCACTGTCAAATCTTGTAAAGTTGCTGTGCAAGGGTCAGTTGAAATCCCCTGCGCTAATGTCTGCTTACTTGTTAACTTCCTAGAGTTTGTTTCTGATGTAGCTACTCACAAGTTCATTTAGTTTGGCAGATTATATGTGTTAGAGTATGAACATCTAGAGGCAAAAAACACATTTATTTTGCTTTTTGCAAGGCCTTCAATCTGAACAATGATTCTGGCACCATAGTGATGTTCTTCATCAATAACCTTATTGAAACCATGTTTCTATAAAATATTGTATGGACTTATGTAAGAACCTTTATTCCCGGTGTTTTGAAAAAAATGACATGGTTTAGAATCTAATCGTTTCAGAGTATAATTTGGCCTGTCTCGTGCTTTTCTATGAGATTTATGCTTGAGTAATGGTATCAGTCCTAGTTCACTTGATCCTCACAGGACATTTCAGTCCTAGTTCACTTGATCCTTACAGGATAAATTTCAGTCTATATTTTCTTAATGCTATATTACTGCTTCTGTATATATTTTTTAATGCTTCTGTCTATATTTGCTTGACCTGTAGTAGAGTACTATATTTGTAACCGCTTCTGTCTATATTTTCTTAATGTTATATTACTCACCACACTGCCTATATCAGCATGTACTCATGTGCACTACCATGTTAGCATTTGTGCACTTCACTACTCCCAATTTCAGATATGTTTTGTTCTTCTTCTCTATCAATTTCAGATGTGTATTCATTGCTGCAGATTTGGATCCAGCCAGAACATCCCAAGAAGCTCACTTCTATATTCAGCAAACTAAATGATGTGGTGCTTTGATGTTTCTTTTCTGAGTGTGATCTAAACTGGACACTGTTTATCCAGCTGTAGGTGCCCTTCAAAATTATGAACTGGATACCACTAATTCTGGTATGTCATGCTTGCAATATTTTGCACACTGTACCATGCATAAATATTGTTTGCCAATGGAATTACTTTCTAGTTGATAATATGGAGTACATGACTGCCATGTTTAGTTGTTAGTTCCTAGTGCACAAGGATATCGCACTTTAATCCTGGAAACGCCTAGTTTAGTGTACTTATTGGTTTGATTGCACTCAAGTCTATCTCTTGTGTACACTGTTCTTTTACTACTCCTTGCACACTGTTATTTTATTAAAATCCAGATATATACTCCAAGCATTCATATGAGAGGAAGAATAGATAAACACAACAATAGGGAAACTGTACCGTTAACTCGTTTCAGCAATAGGGAAATAAATAAACACAACTATATGCCTTGTTTCTGCAAGGAGAACATGCTTCTAATTGATGAACCGGGGCAACCACCTAGATACTGGCAGAACTACATAATGCAGTGTATAGTTTGCATGTGGAAACAAATATGTGCATACTGGAAAAATTCAGAACACAATGTTCTCCGGTTCATGAACACCTTTACTGTATCAATTATGTTTGCAATTGTATTCTGGAAATCTGAATCAACCATGTAAGTAGGAATGATGACAATCCTGATGATGTTCTTCCATGAAAACTTATCATGCCTAACTAGATCATTGTATTCCTATGCTGGCCTCATGAATTGCAGCATCTCCTCCCTGGAGCTTGAGATGGGACTTGGCGTCGAGGGTGCTGGCCAGCGGGAGCGCAATTTCCAGGCGACGGGTTGGTGTGCTGGACCTTGAGGTTGCAGGGGCTCGGAGATGGTGGCTGGCGACCTGGCGTAGGCGTCGAAACAGGTGGGCGCCTGCTGGAGCGGAGCGAAACTCACAACACGAGCTCCCGGGTGGCGCGGGGGCTGCAGGAGCAGTCGACCTTGGCGTGCGCGGGGCCGGGCGTGCCCGAGCCCATGGGCGGTGGCGGGCTGGAGATCACCATCGGCGCGCGGGAGGAGGCGATGGCGCGGGGCGGGGCGGCGCCGCAAGGAGAAGGCAGGATCTAGCCCTCATGGAGGAGAGGGAGGACGGCAAGCGGACCACTGACGACGGAGCGGCGGGGAGCCTATTCAAAGGGGGTCAAATTTGTACTTTGAATAGGCTCCCCGCCGCTCCGTCGCCGGCGGTCCGCTTGCCGTCCTCCCTCTCCTCCATGAGGGCTAGATCATGCCTTCTCCTTGCGGCGCCGCCCCGCCCCGCGCCATCGCCTCCTCCCGCGCGCCGATGGTGATCTCCAGCCCGCCACCGCCCATGGGCTCGGGCACGCCCGGCCCCGCGCACGCCAAGGTCGACTGCTCCTGCAGCCCCCGCGCCACCCGGGAGCTCGTGTTGTGAGTTTCGCTCCGCTCCAGCAGGCGCCCACCTGTTTCGACGCCTACGCCAGGTCGCCAGCCACCATCTCCGAGCCCCTGCAACCTCAAGGTCCAGCACACCAACCCGTCGCCTGGAAATTGCGCTCCCGCTGGCCAGCACCCTCGACGCCAAGTCCCATCTCAAGCTCCAGGGAGGAGATGCTGCAATTCATGAGGCCAGCATAGGAATACAATGATCTAGTTAGGCATGATAAGTTTTCATGGAAGAACATCATCAGGATTGTCATCATTCCTACTTACATGGTTGATTCAGATTTCCAGAATACAATTGCAAACATAATTGATACAGCAAAGGTGTTCATGAACCGGAGAACATTGTGTTCTGAATTTTTCCAGTATGCACATATTTGTTTCCACATGCAAACTATACACTGCATTATGTAGTTCTGCCAGTATCTAGGTGGTTGCCCCGGTTCATCAATTAGAAGCATGTGCTCCTTGCAGAAACAAGGCATATAGTTGTGTTTATTTATTTCCCTATTGCTGAAACGAGTTAACGGTACAGTTTCCCTATTGTTGTGTTTATCTATTCTTCCTCTCATATGAATGCTTGGAGTATATATCTAGATTTTAATAAAATAACAGTGTGCAAGGAGTAGTAAAAGAACAGTGTACACAAGAGATAGACTTGAGTGCAATCAAACCAATAAGTACACTAAACTAGGCGTTTCCAGGATTAAAGTGCGATATCCTTGTGCACTAGGAACTAACAACTAAACATGGCAGTCATGTACTCCATATTATCAACTAGAAAGTAATTCCATTGGCAAACAATATTTATGCATGGTAGCAGTGTGCAAAATATTGCAAGCATGACATACCAGAATTAGTGGTATCCAGTTCATAATTTTGAAGGGCACCTACAGCTGGATAAACAGTGTCCAGTTTAGATCACACTCAGAAAAGAAACATCAAAGCACCACATCATTTAGTTTGCTGAATATAGAAGTGAGCTTCTTGGGATGTTCTGGCTGGATCCAAATCTGCAGCAATGAATACACATCTGAAATTGATAGAGAAGAAGAACAAAACATATCTGAAATTGGGAGTAGTGAAGTGCACAAATGCTAACATGGTAGTGCACATGAGTACATGCTGATATAGGCAGTGTGGTGAGTAATATAACATTAAGAAAATATAGACAGAAGCGGTTACAAATATAGTACTCTACTACAGGTCAAGCAAATATAGACAGAAGCATTAAAAAATATACACAGAAGCAGTAATATAGCATTAAGAAAATATAGACTGAAATTTATCCTGTAAGGATCAAGTGAACTAGGACTGAAATGTCCTGTGAGGATCAAGTGAACTAGGACTGATACCATTACTCAAGCATAAATCTCATAAAAAAGCACGAGACAGACCAAATTATACTCTGAAACGATTAGATTCTAAACCATGTCATTTTTTTCAAAACACCGGGAATAAAGGTTCTTACATAAGTCCATACAATATTATATAGAAACATGGTTTCAATAAGGTTATTGATGAAGAACATCACTATGGTGCCAGAATCATTGTTCAGATTGAAGGCCTTGCAAAAAGCAAAATAAATGTGTCTTTTGCCTCTAGATGTTCATACTCTAACACATATAATCTGCCAAACTAAATGAACTTGTGAGTAGCTACATCAGAAACAAACTCTAGGCAGGTAACAAGTAAGCAGACATTAGCGCAGGGGATTTCAACTGACCCTTGCACAGCAACTTTACAAGATTTGACAGTGAGAATTGATGATATTTATCTTAGAAAATCTGCTATGACCCTCGACAGAAGGAGAGATTCTGAATACTGCTAAGGTCAAGATAAAATATGCTTGCTAAAGGAAACTTAAACTTCTCAATCAGATACGATTTCCAAACCAGCCTTACAAGATGAATGCAAAGTCCATCTAACATTTTTTTTGAGGATGATCCTAAATAAGTAACTCCACTGGAGGACACTTACTATTCATTTGATTGGAACTAACTTCAGGGATCTCATGGGATCAAATTCAGGTGCTGAGGTTTACAGATCATTTTGAACATATTCTCCTATCCACTTAAGTATCCCAACCAGTATCACCTACTTGACTAAAAATGTTGCTATATCAGGTATAAAAATTATAGTATACCTGATGCTCAACGACATCTCATGATCCAAAGAGCCATTCACGAAATTCACATCCTATGATCTAAAGGGCCATGCACAAAATTCTTCACAAACAGATTCAAGTGAATTGACAAGTAAAAAACAATGTAAGCAGAGCAACTCAACTGACCCTGGAACAATGATACAGTAACAGAATTTCGGCATCCTAACGAACGAACGATTTGAACCTTGTTCCTACACGGCCTGATCAAATCGATCAGGCACTTGCCATCTATCTTCATTGTTTAACTCTTTGATGAAAAGATGAAAAAAGCCAAAAAAAAGCTCTGCTCTTCCGTCTCTTGGATAGATGGAGAGGGAGGGCAGAGGCCTTTGGTGTCCCTTTCAGTCAAGAATTGGGGCTTAGAGGCAGAAATCGTGTTAACTGAAAAGACTGAACTAACATGAACATTTCAATCAGGTACGATTTCCAAACTGGTGATACAGGATGAATACAAGGAAACAAGTATAGGTTCTTTCAGGAACAAGGCTCACAAGTCACAACATCCATTGCATCAGTTCATCTCTAACAAGCCATCAGATCAACTGAAAATGTGATAAGGTGAAAGATTTGACACACCTTTCCAGAGCTGATAACGACTTGGTTGTCCATAATCTTCTTGGAGACAGGGCAGAAGAAGAAGGCCAGTACGGCCACTGGACCAATCCAGAACCTCCTGGCATCGGCGCCAGCACGGTGGAGTTCATCGGAGGAGACGCCCTCCAAAGCACGGAATGCACACTCGAAGAGCTCTAGCGGGGGCAACTCCGTCTCCTCGCGGGAGCATAGGTCCGTGAACCACGCTAGATCGGCGAGCGCCTCCACCTTCTGTATCCACTACGAATCGAGAAACACGCAGATGGAGATTCTCCCGATTTGGGGAAGGGAAGTGGCCAATTCGGAAGCTTGGCAGGGAAAAGGGACCCCTTTCCTCTTTACCTCCACTTATCGTTGGTTTCTGTTGGTCGGCGAGGACGAAGGGAGTTCGTTGGTGAGGGAGCGGCGGAGCAGGCGGCTCGGGGGAGGGAGTGGTTGCCTGCGAGGGCACGGCGGAGCAGGCGGCGAGGGAGAGAGCGGCGACGGGAAAGGGCGAAGAAGACGACACCAGTGCGGAAGGACCGTTCGATTGTCGGAAATTCCTCGAGGTTTCTTTTGCAAAATGGTGGTCGCGGTCGTTAATTCGGGCCGGAGGGAGTAATGATTTGAACCTGACAAGGTTTTAATTAAAATTTGTACTTTGAATAGGCTCCGCGGTCGTTAATACGGGTCGGAGGGAGTAGTATTTTTAGCGTCGACTCGAACCGTGCGTTGGTTGCATCACGATCAGGCTGGACGTGGTACAGAGATCGCTCATCTCCTCCCTCGGATGAAGCCTTCACCGGTTCGCCATGTGGCAGAATGTACTAGTAGCACTTGTGAAACACTATGGCCCTATCCGTATGGTATGGGATCGATGCATTCTGTTTTGGTTAGTCCATGTTCCATCTGATCGGTGGTATGACGGAGGAAACTTCTCGTTATATACTACTAGTACCGTCCTACGGATAAGGGTGTAGGAAAGGTTTTGGGGGATAGAGACTTCAACGTGGAACACGCCAAGGATTGAAAACTCAACAAATTTTTAACAAAATTCCTGAAATTTCATTAATTTGTTGGCTCCCAAATTATATTTTCTTTGGATATTTTGGACCAGATTTCGGATAAAGTTGGTTCCATGAATTTTGACGGGAAGATTTACAATTTTTCCAAGATTTCAATGGGTCTCGGAATTTTGCTCCAACCAAAATTCAAAACGTTTCCTCTTAGCTTTCTAGCCAGCAACACCCATCGTCTACATCCCTCTTCCTTTTTTCTCCGTTTTACTCGAAGACGTCATCAAGCCAAGCCTAGCAGCCCATAATGGTGGCGGTGCTTCTTCATGATCCAAGGGTATTGTATCAATTCTTAGATGTCAAGGTGCACCATAACCGACACTTGTGGCAGGACGATTCTAGCAGGAGAAAGGAGCACCCATTGCACCAACTGAGCCCGTCGGAGGTCGTCGCACACAGATCTCACTTTTCAACGGACATCATCACCGCCGTGCGGCCGCGTAGCTGTACAACTTTGACTTCACCACGACATTGCGCAGCAAATACAAAGACCCAAGGACCTATCTTCATTATCAGGACATAACTTGCACAAGATTGATCATTTTATGTAATCCACAGTTTCTTTTGTAACGAGTGGTAATTGGCAACACCACTTTTCTTTTTAAAAATAAACATTTTATTATGAATAATAATGTTTACATCCGATCTCTGCATAACCACGATACAGGAATCTCGAATAACAAAGTAAGATAAGCTAGGCGATCATTATAATATGGTCTGCTTATCCTGATGCCTAAATGGATGGAAGCTTAATTCTCAGATCACGCTGTCATTCAAGTCGGGAAAAAAAATCCCTCGACGTATCCTCCAAGCGTGTATATCCCTTCGTAAACAGGTCTTAAAACTTCACATGTTGAAAAGATGGCCATAAACGAAGAATCGCCGTACCCGGTAGATAACCTGCTAGTTAGTAGACAGTTATTATTAAAAATCTTGTCTTCTATAAAGCCATAGCGACCAATTTCCACCCTAAATAGAATCATGTACTCCTTCTCAATCTCATATAACCAGTTACTAAAAATATTGGTCATCGACCGAGGAGGAAATAAACCAGGCTCTACTTGAATAATAGACCATACAGAATGGGCAAATTTGCATTGAATGAATAAATATTTAATTGTCTCATCTTGATGACAAAAAACACATTGTTAGCTTTCATGCCAATTTCTCTTTACAAGATTATCTTTAGTAAGAATTACTCCTCTATGAAGTTACCATGAGAAAACTTTTGTTTTAAGTGCTATTTTCATTTTCTAAATTTTTTATTACCATCATCGACTGGAATATAAGGATGAATCAAGGTTCTATACATGGAATCAACCGTGAATTTACCATTCACGAGTAACTTCCATTTAAATTCGTCGGGAACTTCTGCTAATTGCACTGTCAACAATCGTAATTGAAGATTATTCCAAGAATCTAAACAAGGTCTTATAAGATCTCTTCTAAAAGACACATTGGGGGAATTCAATTCCATGACCGTGGAAATCCTTTCCACTTTATCTCTAACAATAGCATACAAAGTTGGATTGTTCGCGCAAGGTAGCATGGACAAGCCACTTTTCCTCCCAAAAGCGTATCTGAGACCCATCCTTGCACTAGTGGAAACAAGGCCTTTGGTTGAGCCTGGAAATGGGCTTTAACACCGGTTCTTGGGGTCGTACCAGCGTGGCCCGTGCAGCAAAAAGGAGCCCCACTTTAACACCGGTTTGTGGCACAAACCGGTGTTAAAGGCCCCTGTGCCAGTGGCCCGCGCAGACCCTCCCCCCCTCCCCTTTAACACCGGTTCGTGGCTTGAACCGGTGTTAAAGGGGGGCTGCGTGGGCCACTGGCCACGAACCGGTGTTAAAGGGGGCTATATAAGACACCGCAGCCCACACCCCACTCTTCCATTTTTTCACTATCTCATTTTGGAGCTTAGCAAGAGGGTGTGAAGTGTGCTAGTTTGTGTTTTTTTCGTATGCACAAGAGGTGTTCGGTGAAATGCCCGAGAGCTCAAAATAAGTTTTCTCGTTGCTCTTTCCTTCTCGGTCGAGGTCGGCAACTCTTCTTTCATGTGTCATTGATGTACTATATATATAAATGGTCATCTCCCTATTAATTTTTTATATATACTATATATTAATGCAGATGAACCGGCAATGGATGTACGGTGACCGCCGCACTTCCGAGTACATTACGGGCCTCCAAAATTTCATCGTTGTGGCTAATGCAAACCGTGGTCACAATGGTTTTATGTGTTGTCCGTGTGTTCACTGTCAGAACAAGAAAGACTACTCAAATACCAGAACCATTCACGCCCACCTGCTTCGATCCGGTTTCATGCCCAGCTATAATTGTTGGACCAAGCACGGAGAAAAAGGGGTTGTGATGGAAGACAACGAAGAAGAAGAGGATGATGACAAATATCATAATATGTATCCTGAATATGATGATACTGCAACGGGGGTAGATAATGAAGATCAAGAGGCAGCAGATGGGCCCGCTGATGACGATCTTGGTCGGGCCATTACTGATGCAAAGGAAGACCGTGAAACTGAAAAGGAGAAGGAGAAGCTGGAGCAGATGTTAAAGGATCACAAAACATTGTTGTACCCAACTTGCGAAGATGGCCACAAAAAGCTAGGTACCACACTGGATTTGCTGCAATGGAAGGCAGAGAACGGTGTGACTGACAGCGCATTTTCAAAGTTGTTGGTAAAAATAAAGAATCTTCTTCCAAGAAATAATGAGTTGCCCGACAGTACATACCAAGCAAAGAAGGTTGTCTGCCCTCTAAGATTAGACGTGCAGAAGATACATGCCTGCATTAATGACTGCATCCTCTACTGTGGTGAGAAGTACGAGAATTTGGATGCATGCCTGGTATGCACTGCACTGCGGTATAAGATCAGACGAGACGATCCTGGCGATGTTGAGGGCGAGGCCCCTAGGAAGAAGGTTCCTGCCAAGGTTATGTGGTATGCTCCTATAATACCACGGATAAAACGTCTCTTCAGAAATAAAGAGCATGCCAAGTTGTTGCGATGACACATGGAAGACCGTAAGAAAGACGCGATGTTGAGACACCCCGCTGATGGGTCACAGTGGAGAAAAGTCGAGCGAGAGTACCCGGACTTCGCACATGACGCAAGGAACTTAAGGTTTGGTCTAAGTACATATGGCATGAATCCTTTTGGTGAGCAGAGCTGCAGTCACAGCACCTGACCTGTGACTCTATGTATCTATAACCTTCCTCCTTGGTTGTGTATGAAGAGAAAGTTTATTATGATGTCAGTGCTCATTCAAGGCCCGAGGCAACCCGGCAACGATATTGATGTGTACCTAAGGCCATTAGTTGAAGAACTTTTACAGCTGTGGGCCAAACCAGGTGTACGTATGTGGATGAGCACAAAGGGGAGCCATTTGACCTACGAGCATTGATTTTCGTAACCATCAATGATTGGCCTGCTCTTAGTAACATTTCAAGGCAGACAAACAAGGGATACAATGCATGCACACACTGTTTAGATGAGACTGAAAGTGTATATTTGGATAAATGTAAGAAGGTTGTGTACCTAGGGTATCGTCGATTTCTTCCGAACCTGCATCCAGTAAGAAAGAAAGGCAAGCATTTCAAATGTCTGGCAGAACCCCGGAGGAATCCTGAACTCCGTACCGGTGAGGAGGTATTTGGTATGGTCAAGGATCTAGAAGTAATCTTTGGAAAAGGTCCTGGCAGTCTATCTGTTCCGAATGACGATGCCGGACACGCGCCCATGTGGAAGAAGCAATCTATATTTTGGGACCTACCCTATTGGAAAGTCTTAGAGGTCCGCTCTTCAATCGATGTGATGCACGTGACGAAGAATGTTTGCGTGAACCTGCTAGGCTTCCTAGGAGTGTATGGGAAGACAAAATATACACCGAAAGCACGGCAGGACCAACAACGCCTGAAAGACCCTGATACGCCTATGCATCCTGAGAACGAGAAGGGTAAACGATGCCACTTAACTCCTGCCAGCTACGCTCTTACCAAAGCAGAGAAGGAAATCTTTTTTGAATGCCTGAGCAGTATCAAGGTCCCGTCTGGCTTCTCGTCGAATATAAAGGGAATAATAAATATGGCAGAGAAAAAATTCCAAAACCTGAAGTCTCATGACTGCCACGTGATTATGACACAATTGCTTCCGATTGCATTGAGGGGGCTTCTACCTAAAAATGTTCGAGTACCCATTGTGAAGCTATGTGCATTCCTCAATGCAATATCTCAGAAGGTAATCGATCCAGAAAGCCTACCAGGGTTACAAACAGATATGGCCCAATGCCTTGTCAGCTTTGAGTTGGTGTTCCCACCATCCTTCTTTAGTATTATGACGCATCTCCTGGTTCACCTAGTAGAAGAGATTGCCATTCTCAGTCCTGTATTTCTACACGATATGTTCCCCTTTGAGAGAGGTACATGGGATTCTTAAAGAAATATGTTCATAACCGTGCTAGGCCAGAAGGAAGCATCTCCAAGGGCTATGTAACAGAGGAGGTCATTGAGTTCTGTGTTGATTTTATTCCTGAACTTAAGGCGATTGGTGTTCCAGAATCACGACATGAGGGGAGACTGCGTGGAAAAGGCACCCTAGGATGTAAAGCAATGATATGTGGGGAGGAGCATTCTCTCAATCAAGCACACTACACGGTTTTACAAAGATATATCTTGGTTGCCCCGTATATCAATGAACACAAGAATTTAATACGCCTCAAACACCCGGGGTAGTCTGATGAATGGATTATAAATGAACACATGGCGAGTTTTGTCGGCTGGCTGCAAAGACTTCTCACGAATAACACCATTGTTGGGGATCAGCTGTACTTGTTGGCCAGGACACCATCTTCGACTGTATGTACTTTCCAAGGGTACGAGATAAATGGGAATACAGTTTACACGATAGGCCAAGATAAAAAGAGCACCAACCAAAATAGTGGTGTCCGCTTCGATGCAGCAGAAGACAATGGACAGAAGACCACGTATTATGGGTTCATAGAGGAGATATGGGAACTTGACTATGGACCTAATTTTAAGGTCCCCTTGTTTCGATGCAAATGGGTCAAGCTAATAGGAGGAGGGGTTGAGGTTGACAATAAGTACGGAATGACAACAGTGGATATCAACAATCTTATGAAGGTAGACAAGAACTTAGACGAACCATTCGTCTTAGCCAATGATGTGGCTCAGGTTTTCTATGTGAAGGACATGTCTACCAAACCGAAAAAAAGAAAAAATAAGCAAACAGATACATCACAGGATGAGCCAAGGCGTCACATAGTTCTTTCAGGGAAAAGAAACATCGTGGGAGTGGAGGACAAGACAGACATGTCAGAAGATTATAATAAGTTTTATGAAATTCCGCCCTTCAGAGTGAAGACTGGCCCAACCATCCTGTTAAACGGTGCTGATACTCCATGGTTACGGCCGACGCGATCATAAGATTGACTATATGTATTAATTGAGCCATTTTTGGCACACATATATATCTCAACATGGAAATCAATGTTATATTTCTTCTGTTAACACTATATGTATTAAATGATCCATTTTTCTTCCTTCTATTTCTTCCCTCCATTTTTCTTCCCGCCATTTTTTCCCGCTATTTTTCTTCCCGCCATTTTTTTCCCACCATTTTTCCCGCCATTTTTCTTCCCGCCATTTTTTCCTGCCAGTTCTTCCCGCCAGTTCTTCCCTCCAGTTCTTCACTATATATATGTAGGGTTGGCCTCCATTGTCATTGCACATCTCTAGACTCATATCTGCAACCTCATCACTCTTTCCCATGGCTTCCACCGTAGCACTAACCCCCAGGGAGGCGAAGGCGCTTTGCGCCTCGAACTACCCCTGCCCGCCGGGATACTGTGTCCCCGTCGGCTGGATGCTGAGCGCCGGAGGCATGCCGGTTCCTCTTGTCCCTCTAGGTGTGGCGCGTCGGATGGCCATCACGAACCACTACTACTTAGAGCTCACGCCGGAGCATCGGAGGAATCCCAGATGGCATCCCGACTATTTCCCTACTTGGGAAGCCTTCTTCGTGGATCGGCGTGAGAGGGCGCTCGCCAGGCACGAGGAGGACGACCCACCTCCTCCGAACTTCAACGAGGCCGGACGTCGGCTATGGTGGCGCGGTCGGACTCTCCAGAGCGTCATGGCCTATGACACTGCCGCCGACTCTAACCCCCGTCTGTGCTATCCTCAAGTCCAGCCCACTCATACTCAGGCTTCAAGGTTCAATTACGGCGACCCCGACGACAACAGCGATGACGGCGGCGGCGAGTATGACGACTACAGTGGAGAGTATTACAGGTGTAGGCAGGAGCATGACTGAATCACTCCAACATTCTGAAACAAGTTCGGTCGATTGTTACTTAATCTGGCCATGTATCTTAATTTTCAGTTCTTTTATGTATCTTAATTTTTAGTCGTGCTTTATGTAACTTACTATTAGTTGCATTCTGTATTTTAATTCCAATATGCTATTTTATCAAAAATCCAATGCAAGTTGAGCGAGGCTTGGTCCCGAGCTAAGAATCTGCATGCCCGTTGTTCGACAAAGTTTGACGATAGTTTAAAACGGGGATAAAAAATAAAAAAAGATCGAAACAGTGCGAAACCTTCGCGTGGTGTTATATTATGTGACATAGTTAGAAGGAAAAATCTCAAACTTGGTATATTGATTATGTCTCAAAAAACCTTCACAAAATGACCTATCTCATTCGAGGTTTCTTGGCTTTCGGGCCAAATGACCAATGTTATGGCTAGAATCAAGGCATAGTTTGTGATAATATGGCCATATTGTGCATACATGTGCATCATGGCATGGCAAACAGTGTTACAAGAGGAAGTTTTTCTTTTTATCGCACCAAAAAGGCATTTTCCATTTTCCGAGCATAAAAAACGGACGGTTTTGTGAAGCAACCACCAAATGTCTAATTCAAAAAACCACCACCACATTTTACAAAAATATTAGACCACCTTATATGGACAATGTACCAACAGGGGGATCTGAAACCTTTCCGTCCACCTCTGGTGAAAAAGACAAATTCCTGCCGAATCGTTAGGAAGTGAGTCAGATATGAACTACAGGTACATGATACGATGCTCATGATTTTTTACAAAAATCATTTTTAGGTTCACAATATGCTATTTTATAAAAAATTCAATGCAAGTTGAGCGAGGCTTGGCCCCGAGCTAAGAATATTCATGCCCGTTGTTCGACAAAGTTTGACGATAGTTTAAAACGGGGATAAAAAATAAAAAAGATCGAAACAGTGCGAAACCTTCGCGTGGTGTTATATTATGTGACATAGTTAGAAGGAAAAATCTCAAACTTGGTATATTGATTATGTCTCAAAAAAACCTTCACAAAATGACCTATCTCATTCGAGGTTTCTTGGCTTTCGGATCAAATGACCAATGTTATGGCTAGAATCAAGGCATAGTTTGTGATAATATGGCCATATTGTGCATACATGTGCATCATGGCATGGCAAACAATGTTGCAAGAGGAAGTTTTCCTTTTTATCGCACCAAAAAGGCATTTTCCATTTTCCGAGCATAAAAACGGACGGTTTTGTGAAGCAACCACCAAATGGCTAATTCAAAAAACCACCACCATATTTTACAAAAATACTAGGCCACCTTATATGGACAATGTACCAACAGGGGGATCTGAAACCTTTCTGTCCACCTCTGGTGAAAAAGACAAATGACCTATCTCATTCGAAGTTTCTTGGCTTTCGGGTCAAATGACCAATGTTATGGCTAGAATCAAGGCATAGTTTGTGATAATATGGTGATATTTCTTATGTTCAAAGTTTTAGGGTTTGTCTATTTTATTTTTGTTTGAATTGAATAATCAAAATTTATATGTAAGTGTTTTAATTATTTTGGAAATTTTCATCTAAAGTAAATATAAAATGTTTTTACATGAATGGATAGATATTATTTTTCTGAAAATTATGATATATTATTCATATTTTTCTGAGTTAAAATGAAATTATGAATTTTCTAAATTCATATCCTATTTTTTGAGTTAAAAATGCCCCTGCCGCTTTAATGCATGAAATAAATGCCCCCCTTTAACACCGGTTCGTGGCACGAATTGGTGTTAAAGGGGGGGGCGCATTTATTTCGTTTCGCGCCTGCACCCCCACCTTTAACACCAGTTCGTGGCACGAACCGGTGTTAAAGGGGGGTGCGGGCGCGAAACGAATTCCCCCCCCCCTTTAACACCGGTTCGTGCCACGAACCGGTGTTAAAGGGGGGGCATTTATAAAGCGCGCCACTTCCTCCTTTCCCCCAGCCAGATCAATCGCGCGCAGTACAGGAAGAAGCAGAGGCGACGCCGCAGCGCCGCCGTCCTCGCCCCGTCTCGCCGTCGCCGGGCTGTCGCGCCGTCCCCGCCCCGTCTCGCCGTTGCCGGGATTGCCGCGCCGTCCCCACCCCGTCTCTCCGTCGCCCCTCCGCCATCCCCACCCCGCCGTACCGGCCCGCTGCCACGCGCCCCTCCACCGCCCCATCCCGGCAGGCCGCGCGCGTCGCCCACCCGCACGCCGCACCGCCCAGCAGCGTCGTGCCGCCGCCCGCAGGTGAGCATGCCCGCCGCCGATTTTGGTTAGTGGTTAGTTATAGTGTTAGTTAGTGTTAGTTAGTGTTAAATTAGTATAGTGTTATATGTTTATGTATGTGTATGTGTATTTGTTAGTGATTGGTTAGTGTGTATGTGTATTTGTATATGTATGTGTATATGTATATGTATGTATATTTTTGTATGATATATATATATGTATATATATTTGTATATGTATGTGTATATATGTATATTTTTTTTGGTATGTGTATATATGTATGTATGTGTATATATGCATCACTTGACCGATTACTTTTCCAATGCCGTGGACCCTGACCTCCTCTACCCTCGCCGAGTGGCCCATTTTAGGAGCCCACGTCGCGATGGTTCGAACGCACACCCCCACGCATCCTGGCCCCGCTCTCGCCCTAGCGCCGCCAGCCGCCGCCCTAGTACACCTCTCGTTGTCAATATAGCATTAGGGTTTCTCCGAATCCGGGGTTTCTCCGAATGTATCCTCTCATATGAATCCGGGGTTTCTCCGAATTAGGGTTTGGAATGATCAAGCATGTATTAGGGTTACATTTCAATAATTTTAACCTGTCATATCATCATCCCCTGCCCTCGCCGAGTCACCCATTTTAGGTAGCTCACGTCGTGCTGGTTCGAACACACACCCCCACGCATCCCGGCCCCGCTCTCGCCCTAGCGCCGCCAGCCGCCGCCCTAGTACACCTCTCGTTGTCAATATAGCATTAGGGTTTCTCCGAATCCGGGGTTTTTCCGAATGTATCCTCTCATATGAATCGGGGGTTTCTCCGAATTAGGGTTTGGAATGACCAAGCGTGTATTAGGGTTACATTTCAATACTTTTAACCTGTCATATCATCATCTTTGCTTGAGCATTTCAATAGATGTATTACTGATATTTGTGTGATCATATTATTGTTTTAGAAACTATGGATCCACTTAGTAGAAACCTTGAAGATGAAGAAATAATGGATAACATGATCCACGAGGACACCTCACAATATCTGAACTTGGAGGGACATGATGACAGCTCAAGTAGTCATGGAGAAGATGACGACTCCGGTGAACGCACTTTAGTGATTACAAAGTCTGTCGAGGTATATGCATGGATTAAGCCTCTGCTGACTTGCACCGATTGATTTGTATATATGTAAATGTATTAATTAACGCTTCTTTCTTATTTTAGCCCTCGGATCGACCAGCCAGCAACAATCTTATTCTACGAAAAAGAGCAAGCGAGGCGCGAGCCATCGGTTGAAAGATCGTGCAAAGTTCACAATCGAAGCAGTCCGTGTTGATGGCAGTCCGATGGAGCCCAAGAAGGCCGCAGACAAATTTGTACGTCAGGCTGGAGTTCTTGTTAGGGACCAAATCCCAATCATAATTGAATATTGGAATAAGCCAAAGAAGGGCGACGGTACCTTTGTCGATGAAAGATCCAAAGAAACGCTTTGGAATTCGCTGTTGGTAAATTTCACCCTTCCGCCAGAAGAGAATGAAAACAAACCGGTTATAAAGTAAAAGGTCAAAGAGTGGACTCTAAATAAGATGGCTGACGCTTTCCGCAACTGGAAAACAAAGTTGAACAAATTTGTCAAAGCTCACAAGACTCTAGATTTCGAAGACGCATATTATGCGAAGATAAGACCTCACTGTCCCGAATTTGTGGCATATAAGGAAGGTGCTATAGCTAAAAAGAGGTCAGAAACCAATACGCTAAATGCCGAGAAGAAGGAATATCACCAGAGGACGGGGTCAGGTGGCTACATATCTCAGACGCCTAAGTGGGAGGAAGCTGAGAAGGCCCTGCGCGCTAGAGGGATCACACCCCAGACACATGGGTGGGACCTACGTGCAAAGACTTGGTTCTACAGAATCGGGGCAAGGTTGGACCCAAAAACAGGATTGTGTATCTTCCCAACCCTCCTTGCCAAACCCGTCACTGAACTCATCACGGCATACGAGGAAACAGCCGCCAAGACCTTCCATCCCGACAAACAGAATAACCAGCTCACACGCGCCATCGGTAAAAAAGAACACCCTGGACATGCACGAGGCACAGGGGGTATGACGTGGAAGGATGGGTTTGCCGAGTGGGGCGACTCTTACAGATGGCGTGGCAGAAAAGAAAAAGAGCGTACAGAGCGGATGACACAGATAGAACATGCACTTGTGGCGCTATAGGCGCAAGTGAATGCAGAACAGATCCATCAAGCTACCGGCCCATCTCAGCGGCACGAAGAGCCTGCATTGGAAGCTGCCGGCGGCCCAGACTCTGCGCGAAAAAGCAGCGTGGCTTCCACGGAGAACGTGCAGCCCACGCTTGAAATGGCGGGTCCTCGATACCCCGTGGATGAGATCACGGAGAGCGAACACGCTGAGCTGCATGTGAGATTAATGGGCTTATCCATTAAGGTGGCTGTCGGCTATGCCTTACCTCCTGTAGCTGGTGGAACTTACCACTGCCGACCAATTCCAGATGGCTATGCTATTGTCGGGGTGGATGAGGTTGTGAAGGAATATGAGGAAGCACAGCTTGACCATGCTACAGGTGAAGGGGAAACTCAACTCAAATTTGCAGTGAAAACAACCATTCTTTGGAAGAAGGAACACATCGTGCTTCCAAATTGGAGGCCACTGGCACCCCCGCCGTCTCCGCAGCGTTAGCAGTCTGAGCCGCTTCAGCCATCTCCTGCGCGGCAGCCATCTCCGGCGCTTCAGACATCTCCGGCGCGCCAGCCATCTCCTGCCTGTCAGCCATCTCCGGCGCTTCAGCCATCTCCTCAGCGTAAGCGGAAGAGCACTGCCACGAAGAGCATCACTAGCACTGCCACAAAGAAATCCACAGGAAACCGTACGCCAAAGAGTTCAAAAAACTACGTCCCGCAGCCTTCCGCCAAGCCATTGCCGGTTTTACCGTGGAATCTCAGCGACGAGGATACCAATAGGATCTCGGAAGAAGAGGTCAAGAAATTCTTTGCACCTAGACGGGCCGAGCCAAAGGAGAAAATAGATCCGGCAGTGGTGGAGAAGTTTTACAATAATCTTTTGAAACCTGAAACCCCACATGTGCCGGACTACGAGCGCCAGATTTTGAAGGGGGATGCAATGCGCCGTAGGGAGACTGAAATTAGCAGTCGTGCGGCACCCCAGAAAACATTTCCCATGCTCGGAGAGCAGGAAAACCAATCATGCGCCCCGCTCCAAGTGTTCGACACACGGGACGCTCCTCCCGTAAATGATTACGAGGCAGAGCTACAAAGAAAGGCCAATGAGATGGGGATGACTTACATTGCATACTTGAACATCATGGGAGACAACTTGCCCAAAGGCGATGCCAACCCCATACAGCCATGGAAGTATGGGAAGAATCTCATCAAGAAAGAGGAGCTCAAGAATCTACCAACAAAGATGCGAAGATTGCACAAGTGGTACCTTGATTTCTGCAAGACGAGAAAGGAAGAATGGATCACGGCGCATATAAGAGATCAGATTTTCTTGTGCGGAGACGATGCGATCACCTTCAACATTCAAGACTTGCATTTTCTATTCAATCAGAAGGAACTCGACAAAGCTGCCATCAGCCTTTATTGTGTGTAATACTATTTCTGTAATTTCTATCTCATCTCATTCACTTTATTAATTGCGTGTATATATATATACATGCTCACCATATATGTATATACTATTATGCAGGAAAAAGGTTATGGAATGCATGAAAGGAGGCCCTTTTGACATTGGGTTCGTTAACCCAAATAGAGTTCATAAAGAAGTGGTAAGAACCAAACCCGGGCAAACAGAAGATTACTTGCTAAGGTCTTTACTGAGACAACAAACCAAAAGGGAAATACTATTGCCCTTACAACTTCTCGTGAGTACTGTTACCTTCTCTTGTACACATTCTGTTTCGGCTTACTCGATGTTAAGTGTAACTGATGATGAGTTATGCGTGCGTAGGTTCCACTTTATTCTGCTAGTCATTCAACCTGACTCAGGAAAAGTCCTTATCATGGACTCGTTACGAAAAGAAAAAGAGCTATGGGCAGACTTTAGAGAGATGCTCCAGAGGTAATTTCAATCATATTATCGCACTAGATCGGCAACTTTCGTGACAACAAGTAATTAATTACTCCTTTATCCATTTTCTTTGCCGGACAGGGTTTGGAAAAGGTTCACGGGCAGGGCCGTGGGTGAATGGTCAGAAGAACTAAAATTTGTAGACCAAAATGTAAGTAATACTAGCTAGCTAGGTCTGCGTATCTCTTTGATTCTGCTTCCAATTCCATTATATCATGCTTTATTGATTATTATTTTGATTGAACTCTCTATTCTCGTAAAGTGCGCGCATCACGGACACGACAATAACTTATGTGGGTACTATGTTTGCGAGTTCATTCGCAACACGATATGTGCGACGGGCCAAGCCGCACTAGAACAACTTAGAGTAAGTAAACAAAGTACACAACATTATTTTATTACCATCAATTGTGTTGAGTTTTATTCTTATATATATATATTGACCCCATTCTTCATATATATTCAGATCGAACGGATGCGAGACCAACTCCTACCATTTGACCGCATACGAGCCATTCAAGAGGAATTGGCGGGGTTCATACTTGATGAGGTCGTCACGCCTGGCGGAGAACTCTTTAGATATCCACCGAAATGAACGTTGTATATATATGCTTGAACGTGTTTGTCTTATACTTGATGCTTCAACGTTTACGGAGAATACCACACAATGACGATGTTGTGTATAATAATAGTTGCTTAATTATTCATGTACTCGTATGTACCGATGACGATGTATGTGTATACCGCTCCCGATCGATTCCCCCTCCCCCCCCCCTGTTGGAGATATGCCCTAGAGGCAATAATAAATGTGGTTATTATTATATCTTTGTGTTTATGATAAATGTTTACATTCATGCTATAATAGTATTAACAAGGAAACATTGATACTTGTGTGATTTGTAAACTTAATTTGAAGTCCCTAATATAGCCTCTATACATCACTAGCTTGTTGGTTGATCAATGATTGTGGTTTCCCTATCATGAACATTGAGATGTTATCAACAACAAGATCATATCGTTAGGAGAATGATATGATGGACATACTCCTATAGATAAGCGTAGCATAAAGATCAAGTCATTTCAATAGTTCAATTGCTATATGCTTTCTGATACATAGTAACCTAATTCCTTCGACCATGAGATCATGCATATCACCTTTACCAGATGGATGCTTTGATGACATCAAACACCACACCGTAACTGGGTGGCTATAAAGGTGGCATTGAGTGTTCGGAAAGTATTGGTTGAGACACATGGATCAAGAGTGGGATTTGTCCATCCATATGACGGATAGATATACTCTGGGCCCTCTCGGTGGAATGTCATCCAATTAGCTTGCAAGCATGTGATTGGCTCACAAGGGATCACATATCACGGGAACGAGAAAAGAGTACTTATCGGTAACGAGGTTGAACTAGGTATGCAGAGATACCGACGATCATAACCTCGGATAAGTAAACTATCGTGAGACAAAGGGAAATTGGTATCGTATGTAAGTGGTTCATTCGATCGCAAAGTAATCGTAGAAATATGTGGGAGCCATATGAATTTCCAGATTCCTCTATTGGTTATTGTTCGGAGAAGTGTCTCGATCATGTCCGCATAATTCACGAACCGTAGGGAGACACACTTAAGGATTCGACGTTGTTTGAGTAGTTATGGTATTATGAGAAAGATACCGAATGTTGTTCGGAGTCTCGGATGGGATCCGAGATATCACGAGGAGATCCGGAATGGTCCGGAGAATAAGATTCATATAAGGAAAGTCCAGTATCGGAGTTCGGGAATGATTCCGGTGTTTTCATCGGGAATGTTCTAGAAGGTTCCGGAATGTCCGGCACTCCGGAGGGGAAGGGTACATGAATGTGTTGTATCAAAGTTGGTATGATTGCATCATGTACTAAGTGTCATCGCTGTTCCAAATAAAGGATTAATCGAATCCTAGTTTGAAAAGTCAAATAGCTAAATTGAAAAGTCAAACAGCTAAATTTGGAAAGTGGAAAAGAGGAGGAGGGGGTGAAACCGAGTTGGGGAGGGAGTCCTCCTCCCCAAGCCGGCGCACCACCCAAGCCGAGTTGGGGAGGGACTCCCCTCCCTCACCTTGGCCGCCGGCCCCTCCACCTATATAAGGAGGGGCAGGGCTCCCTCCTAGCACACACAAGTACCTCTCCTCAAACCCTAGCTTGGCGCCTACCACCATAGCCGCCGCCGCCCCCTAGGGTTTTGCCCTAGCCGCCGACTTGGGGGTCCCCGGAACCCTAGCCGCCGGCTCTAGCACCTCCTCCTTGGTGTGTCTAAACCCTAGATCGCCGAGGAGCTCTCTCATACTCCACCATACTCGCTCCGGCTTAAGGCGAAGCCCTGCGAGATCTCCCCTCTACTTCCGGTACCACGCCGTTGTGCTGCCGGAATCACGAGGAGAGTGCTACAACCTCCGCTGCCTGCTGGAACAAGGGAGAGGAAGGTCTTCGTCGAGTACCGAACGTGTGACCGACTGCGGGAGCGCTGCCGGAACGCAGCGCCGGAAGGATCGTCTTTGCGATCTTGAGATCGGGAAGAGTACGACTACATCACCCACGAGAATTCGCTCTCGTTAAACACTTTGGAATCTTCGAGGGTAAGTTATTCCATCGACTCGTTGCTACAATCTAGTAGATAGATCTTGGCTTGTTTGTTTGTATGCGATAGAAATTTTTTGTTTTCCATGCTACGAAACCCTACAGTGGTATCAGAGTCGTGTCTATATGTAGATCTGTTGCACGAGTAGAACACAATGGTCATTGTGGGTGTTGATGCTTTTATTGTCGATTGCTTCTTGTGTACTTTGCATCTTGCGGTATGTTGGGATGAAGCGGCCCGGGCTAACCTTACATGACATCGTTCATGAGACTTGCTCCACGCTTGACATGCAACTTGTATTGCATAAGTGGCTTTGCGGGTGCCTGTTTCTCCTAGCATAGTTAAGATCCAATTTACAACGGGTGATCAACAATACTAGTATCAATGTTGTGGTTCTTGTTCGTAAGTTAGAACGACACTTATTGAAAGCCCCAAACCACGTAAAATATGCAAAGAAAGTAGAGGCGTCTAACTTTGTTTTGGAGGGGTATGCAGTGATGTGATATGGCCATGATTGTGATTATATTTGATGTATGCAATGTTCCTTATTGTAAGTTGGCAACCGGCAGGAGCCATATGGTTGTATTTAATTTATGTTAAGACCCGCGTGTCTATTCAAAGTAGTTGTAATAGTTGAAGCCGGTGGACGACAACCATGGAGAAGCGTCATTGACCTTGATGCAATGCCGGTGATGATGGAGATCATGTTCGTGCTTAAAGATGGAGATCGGAAGCACAAAGAAGAAAGGCCATATCATATCACATATTTTGAATTGCATGTGATGTTAATCCTTTATGCATCTTGTATTGCTTAGTAGATGACGGTAGCATTATAAGATTATCCCTCATGCACATGAATTTCAAGTCATAAAGTGTTCACCCTTAGTTAGCACCGTTGCTAAAGCTTGTTGTTTCGAAGCACCACGTGATGATCGGGTGTGTTAGATTCTGCAAGTGTATACAATGTGAGCAAGCCAGATTTGCTCATGCGGAAACTAAGGTTTGATCTTGACGAGCCTAGCATGTACAGACATGGTCTCGGAACACGGATCACCGAAAGGTAAAGCATGAATCATATAGTAGATATGATGAACATGACGATTGTTCGCCATTGAAACTATATCAACTCTCGTGACGATCGGTGTTGATGTGGTGGATTTGGTTCGTGTGATCACTAAAACAATGTGAGGGATATTGTTTTTAGTGGGAGTTCACCTAGATTAACTTTATTATTAATTTGAACTCAATTTGTCATAAACTTAGTCTAAACTATTGCAAATATGTTGTAGATCAATGGCAGCCCCTACCATCAATTTTAATGCGTTCCTAGAGAAAGAAAAGTTGAAAAAACAATGGAAGCAACTTCGCGGATTGGTTCCGCAATTTGAGGATTGTCCTCACAGCTGGTAATTTGACCTATGTGCTGGATGCACCGCTGGGTGACCCACCTGCAGCTGATGCTTCTGATGAAGTAAAGAATGTTTACCTCGCTCGGAAGAATCAGTACTCCATAGTTCAGTGTGCTATCTTGTATGGTTTGGAATCGGAGCTTCAGAAAAGGTTTGAGAATTCAGACCCATATGATATTGTCGAGGATCTCAAATTGATCTTTGAGACTCATGCGGCAATTGAAAGTTATGAGGCTTCTGAAAAAGTTCTTTAACTGCAAGATGGAAGAGGGCAGCTCCGTCAGTGAGCATGTGCTTAAGATGTCTGGGCACGCAAACAAACTTCAAAGCTTGGGTATAGTGATTCCTAATGCTTTGGGGATTTACCGTGTCCTCCAATCACTAACACCAAGTTACAAGAACTTTGTGATGAACTACAACATGCAGAACATGAACAAGCAGTTGCCAGAACTGTTTGCTATGTTAAAGTCTGCAGAAGTGGAGATCAAGAAAGAGCACCAAGTGTTGTTGGTCAATAAGACCACCAAATTCAAGAAAGGCAAGTCTAAGCAGAAGGGACACTTCAAGAAGGGTGGTAAGAAAGTTACCGCACCGGCGAAGAAGACCAAGGCTGAACCTAAGCCTGATACTGAGTGCTTTTACTGCAAGGGAGAAGGTCACTGGAAGCGGAATTGCCCAAAGTACTTGGCGGATTTGAAGAACGGCAACATCAAGAAGAAAGGTATATCTGATATACATGTTATTGATGTGTATCTCACTAGTACTCGTAGTAGTGCCTGGGTATTTGATACTGGTTCGGTTGCTCACATTTGTAACTCGAAACAGGTGCTGCAGAATAAACGGAAGCTAGCGAAGAACGAGGTGACGATGCGCGTGGGAAACGGATCAAAGGTTGATGTGATCGCGGTCAGCACGCTACTCCTTCATCTACCATCGGGATTAGTTTTATACTTAAATAATTGTTATTTGGTGCCTGCGTTGAGCATGAACATTATATCGGGATCTTGTTTATTGCGAGACGGTTACTTGTTTAAGTCCGAGAATAATGGTTGTTCGATTTATATGAGTAATATGTTTTATGCACATGCACCTTTGATAGATGGTCTATTCTTATTGAATCTCGATAGTGGAAATACACATATCAACAACATTGAGGCTAAACGTTTGAAATCGAGCGATAACTCGACCTATATGTGGCACTGTCGTCTTGGTCACATTGGAGTGAAGCGTATGAAGAAACTCCATTCTGATGGACTTCTTGAATCACTTGATTTCGAATCACTTGAAAGATGCGAAGCATGTCTGATGGGAAAAATGACTAAGACTCCATTTTCTGGTATGATGGAGCGAGCTACGGACTTATTGGAAATCATACATACCGATGTGTGTGGTCCAATGAGTGTAGCATCGCGCGGTGGTTATCGTTATGTTCTTACCTTCACGGATGACTTGAGTAGATATGGGTATATCTATTTCATGAAACATAAGTCCGAAACTTTCGAGAAGTTTAAGGAGTTTCAAAGTGAGGTAGAGAATCAACGTAACAAGAAGATTAAATTTCTGCGTTCTGATCGTGGAGGTGAATATCTAAGTTACGAGTTTGGCGAGCATTTGAAGAAATGCGGAATACTTTCACAATTGACACCGCCGGGAACACCACAGCGTAATGGTGTGTCCGAACGTCGTAATCGAACTCTCTTAGATATGGTTCGTTCTATGATGTCACTTACAGATTTACCGCTATCATTTTGGGGTTATGCATTAGAAACAGCCGCATTCACTTTAAATAGGGCACCATCTAAATCCGTTGAAACGACACCATATGAATTATGGTTTGGGAAGAAACCTAGATTGTCGTTCCTTAAAGTTTGGGGTTGCGAAGCCTATGTAAAGAAGTTACAGCCGGACAAGCTTGAACCCAAAGCGGAAAAATGCGTCTTCATAGGATACCCAAAGGAAACTATTGGGTATACCTTCTATCATAGATCCGCAGGCAAAATCTTTGTTGCCAAGAATGGATCCTTTCTAGAGAAGGAATTTCTCTCGACAGAAGTGACTGTAAGGAAAGTAGAACTCGACGAGGTTGTCGAATCTTCTCTCGAAATTGCGAGTAGCGCAACACCGGAAGAAGTTCCTGTGGTGCCTGCACCAGTAAGAGAGGAAGCTAATGATGATGATCATGAAACTTCGGTTGAAGTTGCTACAGAGCCTCGCAGGTCAACGAGAACTCGTACCACTCCAGATTGGTATGATCCCGTTATGAGTGTCATGTTGGTGGACAACACCGATGACCCTGAGACATATGAGGAAGCAATGATGAGCCCAGATTCCAATAAATGGCAAGAAGCCATGAAATCCGAGATTGGATCCATGTACGAAAACCAAGTATGGACTTTGGTGGACTTACCGGATGGCCGGAAGGCTGTCGAGAACAAATGGATCTTCAAGAAGAAAACAGATGCTGATGGTAATTTTACTGTCTATAAAGCTCGACTTGTCGCAAAAGGGTTTCGACAAATTCAAGGAGTTGACTACGATGAGACTTTCTCACCAGTAGCGAAGCTAAAGTCTGTGAGGATTATGTTAGCAATCGATGCATATTATGATTATGAGATATGGCAGATGGATGTCAAAACAGCATTCCTCAATGGAGATATTGATGAAGAGTTGTATATGATGCAACCCAAAGGTTTTGTCGATCCTAAAGATGCTAACAAGGTATGTAAACTTCAACGGTCCATCTATGGATTGAAGCAAGCATCCCGAAGTTGGAATCAACGTTTTGATAAGGTGATCAAAAGTTTTGGTTTTATACAAACTTATGGAGAAGCTTGTATTTACAAGAAAGTGAGTGGGAGCTCTGTAGCATTCTTAATACTGTATGTGGATGACCTATTGTTGATTGGGAATGATGTAGACCTTCTTAATAGTGTCAAGGAATATTGGAATAATAGTTTTTCAATGAAGGATCTTGGCGAAGCAGCTTACATATTAGGCATAAAGATTTATAGAGATAGATCGAAACGCCAAATATCATTGTCACAGAGTACATATTTGGACAAAGTTCTAAAGAGGTTTGAAATGGAAGATAGCAAGAAAGGGTTCTTGCCCATGTTGCCCAATACGACCTTGAGTAAAACTCAAAGTCCGACATCGGCAGAAGATAGAGAAAGGATGAGTAAGACTCCCTATGCCTCAGCCATAGGATCTCTAATGTATGCCATGCTATGTACTAGACCCGACATTGCATATGCTGTTAGTTTAACTAGCAGATATCAAAGTGATCCAGGAGTGGATCATTGGACAGCGGTCAAAAACATCCTTAAGTACTTGAGAAGAACTAAGGATATGGTTCTTTCTTATGGAGGTGATGAACAGCTCGTTGTTAATGGTTACACCGATGCTAGTTGGAACACCGATTCGGATGATTCTAAATCACAATCTGGATACGTATTTATTTTGAATGGTGCAGCAGTTAGCTGGAGGAGTGCAAAGCAAAGCGTTGTGGCGAGATCTTCAACTGAATCGGAATACATGGCTGCTTCGGAGGCTTCACAAGCGATATGGATGAAAGAGCTCATTACAGAGCTGGGTGTGGTTCCTAGTGCGCTGGACCCAATGTCTATCTACTGTGATAACATGGGCACCATAGCCAATGCGCAAGAACCAAGGTCACACAAGAAGCTGAAGCACATCAAGCTACGTTTTCACGCTATTCGAGAACATATCCAAGATGGGGATATAAAGATTTGAAAAGTACACACAGATCTGAATGTGGCGGATCCGTTGACTAAACCTCTCCCGAGGGCAAAAGATGACCAGCACCAAACTGCCATGGGTGTTCGGTATATTACCATGTAATCTAGATTAGATGACTCTAGTGCAAGTGGGAGACTGTTGGAGATATGCCCTAGAGGCAATAATAAATGTGGTTATTATTATATCTTTGTGTTTATGATAAATGTTTACATTCATGCTATAATAGTATTAACAAGGAAACATTGATACTTGTGTGATTTGTAAACTTAATTTGAAGTCCCTAATATAGCCTCTATACATCACTAGCTTGTTGGTTGATAAATGATTGTGGTTTCCCTATCATGAACATTGAGATGTTATCAACAACAAGATCATATCGTTAGGAGAATGATATGATGGACATACTCCTATAGATAAGCGTAGCATAAAGATCAAGTCATTTCAGTAGTTCAATTGCTATATGCTTTCTGATACATAGTAATCTAATTCCTTCGACCATGAGATCATGCATATCACCTTTACTGGATGGATGCTTTGATGACATCAAACACCACACCATAACTGGGTGGCTATAAAGGTGGCATTGAGTGTTCGGAAAGTATTGGTTGAGACACATGGATCAAGAGTGGGATTTGTCCATCCATATGACGGATAGATATACTCTGGGCCCTCTCGGTGGAATGTCATCCAATTAGCTTGCAAGCATGTGACTGGCTCACAAGGGATCACATATCACAGGAACGAGAAAAGAGTACTTATCGGTAACGAGGTTGAACTAGGTATGCAGAGATACCGACGATCATAACCTCGGATAAGTAAACTATCGTGAGACAAAGGGAAATTGGTATCGTATGTAAGTGGTTCATTCGATCGCAAAGTAATCGTAGAAATATGTGGGAGCCATATGAATTTCCAGATTCCTCTATTGGTTATTGTTCGGAGAAGTGTCTCGATCATGTCCGCATAATTCACGAACCGTAGGGAGACACACTTAAGGATTCGACGTTGTTTGAGTAGTTATGGTATTATGAGAAAGAGACCGAATGTTGTTCGGAGTCTCGGATGGGATCCGGGATATCACGAGGAGATCCGGAATGGTCCGGAGAATAAGATTCATATAAGGAAAGTCCAGTTTCGGAGTTCGGGAATGATTCCGGTGTTTTCATCGGGAATGTTCTAGAAGGTTCCGGAATGTCCGGCACTCCGGAGGGGAAGGGTACATGAATGTGTTGTATCAAAGTTGGTATGATTGCATCATGTACTAAGTGTCATCGCTGTTCCAAATAAAGGATTAATCGAATCCTAGTTTGAAAAGTCAAATAGCTAAATTGAAAAGTCAAACAGCTAAATTTGGAAAGTGGAAAAGAGGAGGAGGGGGTGAAACCGAGTTGGGGAGGGAGTCCTCCTCCCCAAGCCGGCGCACCACCCAAGCCGAGTTGGGGAGGGACTCCCCTCCCTCCCCTTGGCCGCCGGCCCCTCCACCTATATAAGGAGGGGCAGGGCTCCCTCCTAGCACACACAAGTACCTCTCCTCAAACCCTAGCTTGGCGCCTACCACCATAGCCGCCGCCGCCCCTAGGGTTTTGCCCTAGCCACCGACTTGGGGGTCCCCGAAACCCTAGCCGCCGGCTCTAGCACCTCCTCCTTGGTGTGTCTAAACCCTAGATCGCCGAGGAGCTCTCTCATACTCCACCATACTCGCTCCGGCTTAAGGCGAAGCCCTGCGAGATCTCCCCTCTACTTCCGGTACCACGCCGTTGTGCTGCCGGAATCACGAGGAGAGTGCTACAACCTCCGCTGCCTGCTGGAACAAGGGAGAGGAAGGTCTTCGTCGAGTACCGAACGTGTGACCGACTGCGGGAGCGCTGCCGGAACGCAGCGCCGGAAGGATCGTCTACGCGATCTTGAGATCGGGAAGAGTACGACTACATCACCCACGAGAATCCGCTCTCGTTAAACACTTTGGAATCTTCGAGGGTAAGTTATTCCATCGACTCATTGCTACAATCTAGTAGATAGATCTTGGCTTGTTTGTTTGTATGCGATAGAAAATTTTTGTTTTCCATGCTACGAAACCCTACACCCCCTCCCTCTCCCCGCCGCGCCGCAGAAATACGCCCAGAACGGGGCAGGGGCAGAACTCTGCCGCGGCAGAGATTTAAGCCGTTTTCCTGCCACGGCAGAAAACCTTTAACACCGGTTCGGAAGGGGGGCTGAGCGCTGCGGCAGCCCCACGTGCGCCACCCTTTAACACCGATTCGTATAATAACCGGTGTTAAAGGGGGGGGGGACCTCTAACACCGAACCCTCAACAGCGGTTCTACAACCGCTGTTAGAGGGCCTTATGAACCGATGTTAGGCCCAGTTCTTTTGGCGGCGTCTCCCAGAAGCTGCCCTACCTCCAGCTTCCTGGGGAAGCCGGTTCAAAAAAATTGCGAGGCTTCCAAATTTGTTTAGACTTAACTATTTTAGAAGCCTCACAATTTTTTTAGACCGGCTTCCCCAGGAAGCTGGGGGAGGGCGGCTTCTCGGAGAAGCCCCAAAAAGAACTGGGCCTTAGAGGGGTACGTGTGCACTAGTGTTGATATTAAAAGCACCAAAGCGAAAAGAATGTTTCTTAGCTGCCATGATCCCGATCCAAAAGTAAGAGTCACCAGCTTTCCATAACAGTTGTGACAGTGTTTTTGAGCCAACATATTTTTCCTATAAAATGATTTTCCAAACACCGTCTTCTCTGAGTAGCTTAAATAGCCATTTACTCAGAAGCACGGTGCTATTAACTTTTAAGTCATGTATTCCAAGTACACCTTGTTCTATTGGTCGGCAAGCCACATTCTATTTGTCCAGTCGATTTCTTTTTTTTTACTATCTCCTTACCAAAAGAATCTTGATTGAAAGTAATCCAATCTGTGTAAGACCCCTTTTGGTAGTTGGAAGAACGGTATCATTTACAGTACCATATTGATAAGTACCAAGTATACGATTACCAGTCTTCCCCCAGACATAATAATTTACCTTTCCAACTAGTTAGGCATTTTTGTAGTCTTTCCTCAACGAGTTTCCGTTCAACAATCGTGAGTTGTCGATAGTGAATCGAAATTCCCAGATAGTTGATAGGAAATTGTCCTTGCCCACGGCCAGATAACTCTGCATAAAGGTGGGACTCGTTTTGAGCCTCGCCAAAACAATACAAATGACTCTTATAGAAGTTTATCTTTAATTCGAAAAGTTGTTCAAATACTGATAAAATTAACTTTAGATTCATTGCTTTCTCCAAATCATATGCCATAATTAGTATTGTATCATCGGCATATTGAAGAATCGAAAGTCCTCCATTAGCAAGATAAGGCACTAATCCTTCAATCTGGCCATCAGTCTTTGCTCTGTCGATCAGGATTGGCAACATATCATCCACTATATTAAATAGTATAGGTGATAGCGGATCCCCTTGTGTTAACCCTTTCATTGTATGGAAGTATTTACCAATATGATCATTGATATTAATGGCAACACTACCTACAAACACAAAATAATGAATTAGAGCATGCCACTCCTCTGAAAATCTTTTCATACGGAGAGTCTGTTGAAGGAAAGACCACTTAACTTTATCATAGGCCTTCTCAAAGTCTATTTTCAATAAAACCCCATTCAGTTTTTTGGAGTGTATTTTATGTATAGTTTCATGCAAAATTACTACATCACCTTGCATAAAAGTCATTTGAGAAGGACGAAAAACATGGTTAGCTACTAAATTCAACCTAATTGTGGTAAATTTTGTGAATATTTTAACACTAATGTTAAGGAGGCATATTGAATGATACTATTGTATTCGTTCTGCATCAATAACCTTAGATAATATAATAATACTATCAAAATTAAGATGAAATAAGTCTAGTTGACCAATATGAAGAACCCCAAACAAATTCATTAGATCCACTTTGATTATATCCTAGAAGTTTTGGTAAAATTCCTCTAGGAAACCATCTGGACCTAGTGCTTTATTTTGTTCCGTTTGAAAAATAGCTTTCTTAACCTCCTCCTCAGTATATAGAGAGGTTAGAAATTTATTTTCCTCATCTAAAACTTGGGGTATATCCACAATATGGGTCTCATCCAACAAGAATGAATTCTTAGAGGGAAGCCCAAACGAACCTTTGTAATAATTATTAATATATGACTTCAGATGCTCATGTCCCGCAATTGTACCTTCATCCTGTATAAGAGAGTGAATAAGTTTATTCTTGTGTTTTCTATTAGCCACACCATAAAAGTATCTTGTATTTGCATCTTCTTCAAAAATGAACTTCGATTTAGATCATTTGTACCACTTGAGGTCCTCTTCACGCAGAATACGCGCAATTTCCGCATTTAATTGGTATTTAAGCTCAATTTCCGATGCAGATAAAGCCCGGACTTTCGCCAAGGCCTCCAAGTCATTAATAATAGATGAATGACACTTTTTTTTGTTTGTTTTAGAATTCCAGTAGTATGTCTCACCCAACTCCGTAGGAACTTGCTCAAGACGCGCGTTTTATTATTCCATCGTTGTATGGGCGTTGACCACAATTGGCAACACCATACTAGTTGTAATCTTCTCTAAGTTTTATGCGGAATGGCCACAAATTTAGTAACAGCCCAAGAGCGACTCTTCTAGATTTTTAAAATGGCCCTAGTCTTTAAAATCGGGTCGATATAAGGTTTTGACATATTTTCGCCTAGAGTACCCACATTATATCGGCTGCCGCAACCGCTATATATACCGGTCGGAGGCCGATTGGATGGCCAAAAACTAGCAAAATCCCCACCGCCTCCTTTTCTCTTCACTGACCAAATCTAGAAAAAATTCGTTGTTGTTGACCACTGCCCCCACTAGATTCGACGGCCCCGCAACATAATTTGGCTAGTGAACCGGTTAGCGGGACGGGGCACCACCGAGGCAGAGCACTCCTCGGCGCCGACGAGGAGGAGGGGAAGTTCGCCTACCGCTAGACCAACTAGGGGTTGTCTGCCCGCTCCCCCGCCCGAAAAGCTCGCACGCCGCCTCGAGCCGGGCTACCACACCCTATGTCGCCCTGCACTGACACGGAGAACACCGACAAGGACGCGACCACTGATTTCTTTGGCCGTGACTCCGATGAGGAGAGGGTGGAATCGCGGTTGAAGAGGCGCTCTTTACACCGCGGAAATGGAAGAGAAGCATCACTGTGAGGAGCAGGCCATGGACAACACACATCTTGAAGTGGGGACATGCAGTGGGAGGAGCACAAGGCTCACGCGATGGTGGCGTGGTGCCAAGAGGGCCTTCTCCAGAACTAAGTCGACGTTTCCGTTAGCGTGTGACGCTCACCACGTCATAGCCGCCGCTGCTCCTGTAGGCCCCAATGAGGTATCACGACGTCGAATTTTGGTTTTTAGGATTAGGGTTTAGATGACAATAAATCTAGTTTATGATTTTGGTTAATCGAACTATGTATGTATGTATGTATGTATGTATGTATGTATGTATGTATGTATGTATGTATGTATGTATGTATGTATGTATGTATGTATGTATGTATGTATGTATGTATGTATGTATGTATGTATGTATGTATGTATGTATGTATGTATGTATGTATGTATGTATGTATGTATGTATGTATGTATGTATGTATGTATGTATGTATGTATGACAACAAATTATCGATGTTTGTATGAACTATAATTTTTGTTTCGGGGTTGAATTTTGCCACCAAGGCTTTAGTTTAAATTATATAGTCTAGGTATTCAGTGTTTGTTGTTTTTTTGCGTAGTTTCACTTTTTGTTCTGCAGAGCTACTTTTTTTAGATGTACCGTGTACATGTTTTGAGGGGCGTTATATATAGGATCTGATGAGGACATCCCTATACTTACACCTACCCCAGTTTATACCGATGATGTTCCATCTGCTACTAAGAAGGATAAGTCCAATGAGATTAGAATTGGACCAATTATAAGAGCTCATGCTAAGCTACTAGAACAATAGGTGAATTTGTTTCTTAATGAGCCTGATGTTTTATTTAATGAGAATTTTATACAACCTAAGTCTTTGTGTTACTGTATGATCAGGTACATTGGAAAAGAAGGCATAGCACGGAGCAAGGAGGTGAAGCACATGGAGCAAGGTGTGTTGATCAATGAAGCAAGCGCGAGGGAGGAGAGGGAGAAAGCGCAAGGAGCTACAAAGGAAGGGATCAACACTTGACAGAGTCTCTGCCGCGGCAGAGAAACGATGCCAAATCCTGCCACGACAGGCTACCGCGACACAGAAAGTGGCTAAAATCCTGCCACGACAGAGAGTCCTGCCGCGACACGTTCTAGGCCCAATATGCTGCCACGGCAGGAAACATGCCTGTGCGCACCTGGGTCGACATGTATCTTAGTTGTAGTCGTTTGTGTCTTGGACTCTTAGCCTAGCCGCCCCCTCTCTCTTAAATAGAAGGGGGTACCGTTTCTTTCGAGTTAGACCACGTTAAAATATTTTGGAGTTGTTTCTATCTAGAACCTCTGGAATTACTTGCGACCGAGTTATACAATTGCAATTGAGTGTGATCTTTTGTTCCATTGGAAATCAGTAGGTTGCAAACTACCGTTCGTGGTCGATGGCTGCGTGCGCAAGAGCGTGGTGTTGTGAATATCCCACAGGGTTCGAGATCTGTTGCATTGGCATCAGGGTTCGAGCGGGAGAGTTCATAGCTACAGGCTAGTTATCTTACATCCACCATCATCATCGACAAGTGCTTGCTGAGAAGATCCGGCCACCCCATATCATCTTGGTATCATTCCTCGTTTACTCGGTGAGCATCCACAAATCCATCCATAGATTAGTTTATTTTTCGTCCTATATAGAAAAAGCCTAACAAAAATATTTGCCATAGACTAGATTACATTGCTTTCGAGTTTTAGTTGCTGGTCGTGTTCTCCCGTTAGATCCAATCTAGATTTCTTCTAATAGTTAGTTTTTGTTTCTAGTCGTACCTCCCATCCCTTTTTTCCGCTGCCATCACCTCAGATCCGATCCAAGCAAAGAGTCCTCTTGGATTACTATTGCCAATTCGGATTACCAAAAAAAAATTGAGTCCTCGTCTGCCACGGTAGAGAAAAGGCCTTTTTTCTGTCGCGACAGGGCTGCTCATAGGGTGTGGTGCTGTGTTTGTGACTTGGTCGTGATCAAAGTGTGTTTCATAGTATAAAAAAAATAGAGCAAAAGAAAAAGCATTAAAAAAGGAATTGTATTACAAAACAAAAGAGAGAGAAAAGGAGAAGTGAATTGTGCAAGAGGTCTATTGATTTCTTTGTGCACCGGTAGATTGAGCAACTTGTGCCTGTGACATTGAGCCTTGATAGTATCTCTCCAGCGTAGTGCAACATCCTTCATAGTTGCATTGCCACTTTTATCTCCACGTGTGTGTTCTTGGGTGTTTGTACGATCAACACTAGGACTTTTTTGTGGTGTAGTTAGGATCCCATACCTACAACTCCACCATAAATAACCTGTGTGTCCTGTGATCATTTTCTATACCCTTGATATTCACTCCATCACATCAGTGCATCAGTCTCGATCTCGTTTTGGTTACGCATCTCTATTCACTTAGAACGGTAAGATCTACTTTCTTTTCAGTTGTAAGTGAGTTGAGTGTTCCACCAAACAGATTTTATTTATTGCACTAATCTATTAATCATGTCTACTAGTGCTTCTGATGTTGTAGCACAGAAAAAGAAGGATGATGAGCTTGTCAATTGGCGGGAATATGAAGCATTGAGATCCCATTTGACACTAGTGTTTAACAACACAACAGATGCATTTGACAAGAGTATTCAGGACGTGCAAGTGACTTTGGAAGAAAACATTCAGGATGTGGCTACTATCAAGACACAATTGACAGACCTCAACACCAATGTGACAGCTTTGCAGCGTTCCATAGAGGCCTTGTCACTTGCCATTGAGCAACGGCAGCGACAACCAATGCATGAGGAGCTCGAGGATGAAGTTGATGGCAGTGTTGCTGGTGCTGCGCCACTAGGCAGGGGACGTCCTAATGCCCATGCACCTGCAGCATTACATGGTCGTGATTTTGTCCCTATCGTTCATGCTCAGCATGTACCCATACAGCCGGTTGATGATGGTTTGGGCAAGCCTAAATTCTCAATTCCCAAGTTTGATGGTTCCATTGATCCTGAAGATTATTTGACATGGGAATTGAAGATAGAGAAGCTCCGGCGCTTGTATGAGTATACTGAAGAAAATAAGTTCAAGCTTACAGCGTCAGAATTTGATGGTTATGCCTTGCGTTGGTGGGATGCTCTTGTTCAGCATAGAAGGGATGACAATGACCTTCCGGTGATGACTTGGCGAGAGATGAAGCGTATCATGAAGGAACGTTTTGTACCCACCAATTACTTGCGCCCTGTTTTTGACAAGTTGACACAATTGAAGCAAGGGAACTTGACAGTTGATGAGTACTACATGGAGATGGAGATGCTTATGCAACGTGCTAGAATCCGAGAATCACTTGAGATGACCATGCAGCGATTTCTCAACAATTTGAGGTTACCAATAAAGAGCATAGTACGTCATCACAAGTATGAGAACATGAATGAGCTGTTGCATCATGCTAGAGAAGCCGAGTCACAGCTCACGGAGGAAGCTAAGGCACGTCGTTTTCCAGCTACTAGCCGGTTCCCCAGGGCCACGCCATCTCCTATGGCGCCTCCTGCAGCAACCAGCTACCCTACTACATCAGCGGCCAAGCCTGTTCCCTCGCCCTCTTTTGGTTCTAATGCTAAGAAACCAGCTGCTCATGCTGCTAGTTCGGGTTCAAATGTGTCAACTGCACGTACTCGCGATGTGGAGTGTCACACTTGCGGAGGTAGAGGTCACTACAAGAGAGATTGTCCAAACCGCAAGGTGATGTTTGTCAATGATCAAGGAGAATATGAGAGTGGAGATGATGTTGATCCTGATGATCATGGTGCTGATTATGAAAAGGAAGGTCTGGATGCCTTTCCTGATCATGCGCCTACTATCGTGGTATCTCCACGCATTCTTAGTGTGCAACCCGTTGTTGACTCTCAACGCTGCAATTTGTTCCAAACAAAAGCTCTCGTTGGCCCTAACAAAGCTTGCAAAGTAATTATTGATGGAGGTAGCTGCAGGAATCTTGCAAGCAAGGAGTTATGTGCCAAACTGAATTTATCTTATTTGCCTCATCCCAAGCCATACTACATTCGGTGGTTAAGTTACAGTGGTGAGTTGAAGGTAAACCATATGGTGAGAGTGAATTTTGAAATAGGGCCATACAAAGATTCTATTGATTTTGATGTGGTTCCTATGACTGTTTGCCATTTGTTATTGGGTCGGCCTTGGTTATATGATCGCCATGTGCAACACAATGGCCGCGCCAATACTTATCACTTGGAGTTTAAGGGCAAGAAGATTAACCTGCAACCAAGTCACCACAACAGATTGTCAATGAGTCTAGACAGAAAATAGAGGTGAATTTGCAAGATGCATCTGTTGGAGACCGTGAGAGTGTTGCAGTTATACATGATGTCACAGAGCCTACAAAGAGTGATATAAATAAAAGAGAGAAAGTGCCTAACCTATTAATGCTAGCCACCAAGGAATATATGAAAGAGTTTCGAGAGGATCCTAGTGCCATGCCACTTGTACTCATGTATAAAGGCGAGGTTTTAGTTTCTAATGACATGACCCCTATTTCTATTGGTGTCTCTACTATTTTGCAGGACTTTGGTGATGTGTTTCCAGAGGAGGTGCCTGCTGGACTTCCTCCCATGCGCGGCATAGAGCATAAGATTGATCTTATTCCAGGCGCCACATTACCTAACCGTGCACCTTACAGAACCAACCCCAAAGAAACTAAGGAGATACAGAAACAAGTACAAGCACTACTCGACAAAGGGTACATTCGTTTTTCTCTTAGCCCTTGTGTTGTTCCTGTTATTTTAGTTCCTAATAAAGATGGTACGTGGCACATGTGTATAGATTGTAGAGCTATTAATAACATCACTATTCGATATCATCATCCTATTCCACGCTTAGAAGATATGCTTGATGAATTGAGTGGTGCTGCTGTTTTATCTAAAATTGATTTGCGTAGTGGTTATCATCAAATTAGGATGAAAGAAGGGGATGAGTGGAAAACTGCTTTCAAAACTAAATTTGGCTTATATGAATGGCTAGTCATGCCTTTTGGGCTTACTAATGCACCTAGTACATTCATGAGATTAATGAATCATGTTTTGAGAGAATTCATTGGTCGTTTTGTGGTTGTTTATTTTGATGATATTCTTATCTATAGCCACAACAAAACTGAACATTGTAATTATATCCGACAAGTTTTGCAAGTGTTGCGTGATAATCAATTGTATGCTAATCTTGAGAAGTGCATATTTGCAAAAGATAAGGTCCTATTTTGGGGTATGTTGTATCTAAGCATGGGGTAGAAGCAGATCAATCTAAAATTGAAACAATTCAGAATTGGCCTATTCCCATGAATGTTAGTCAAGTGCGTAGTTTCCATGGATTAGCTGGATTCTATAGGTGCTTTGTGAAGGATTTTAGCACTATTGCTGCACCATTGAATGATTTGACTAAGAAAGGTGTGCCATTTGTGTGGGGTGCAGCCCAAGACATTGCATTTGATACATTGAAACGTTTGCTTACTTCTGCACCATTACTTGCATTACCTGATTTTTCAAAGCAATTTGAAGTTGAATGTGATGCTAGTGGTATAGTTATTGGTGGCGTTTTAATGCAAGAGGGTCGCCCTATAGCATATTTTTCTGAGAAACTTACTGGTGCTAGATTAAACTATCCTATATATATGATAAAGAATTGTATGCACTTGTTAGAGTACTAGAAGTTTGGCAACATTATTTGTGTCCAAAAGAGTTTATCACACATTCTGATCATGAAGCTTTAAAGTATCTAAAAGCTCAATCAAACTTGTATAGAAGATTAGCTAAATGGGTTGAGTTTATTGAATCTTTTCCATACATAATTCAATATAAGAAGGAAAAAGAGAATGTAGTTGTTGATGCTTTGTCTAGGAAAAACATGCTATTAACAAATATTGATGTTAAAATTCCTGGATTAGAGAGTATTTGTGCACTTTATGCAATTGACAATGATTTTGCTGAACCATATCGTTTGTGTGCTCTTAGAAACGCATGGTATAAATATCATATACATGATAGATATTTGTTTCGAGCTAACAAACTATGTATTCTAGAATCGTCGTTGCGTTTATTCTTAGTGCAGGAATCACATGCTGGTGGTTTGATGGGTCACTTTGTGCGTGAGAATACATTACTCATGCTTGCTGATCATTTTTATTGGCCCAAGATGAGGCATGATGTGTACAAATTTGTGAGCCGATGCATTACATGCCATAAATTGAAATCCAAATTGAAGCCTCATGGTTTGTATACCCCTCTCTCCGCACCAGCTACACCATGGGAAGACATTAGTATGGATTTTGTGCTAGGTCTACCTAAAACCTAGAGAGGGCATGATTCTATATTTGTGGTAGTAGATAGATTCTCTAAGATGGCTCATTTTATTGCCTGCCACAAAAGCGACGATGCGTCGCATGTTGCTAACCTGTTTTTCAGGGACATTGTGAGATTACATGGAGTACCAAGAAGAATTGTTTCTGATCGGTATGTGAAGTTTATGAGCTACTTTTGGAAGACTTTATGGCGGAAGCTGGGAACAAAGCTACTATTCAGTACTACTTGTCATCCCCAGACAGATGGTCAGACAGAGGTGGTGAATAGAACATTATCACAACTATTAAGGACTATGGTAAAGAAGCATCTGAAGGAGTGGGAAGAGTGTTTGCCACATGTCGAGTTTGCTTACAATAGGGCAGTGCATTCAACCACTCAGCTTTGTCCTTTTGAGGTGGTGTATGGTTTCAAGCCATTGACGCCACTGGATTTTTTGCCTCTACCATTACATGAGAGAGTTGATATGGAGGCATCAAGACGTGCAGAATATGTGAAGAAGATTCATGAGAAGACTTGAGAGGCTCTTGAGAAGAAAGGCAAGAACATTGCTGCTGCAAGAAATCAAGCAAGGAAGGAAGTATTGTTCAAGCCTGGTGATATGGTTTGGGTACATCTGCGCAAGGATAAGTTCCCATTGCTGCGCCAATCTAAGTTGAAGCCGCGTGGTGCTGGTCCTTACAAGGTGTTATCCAAGATTAATGATAATGCCTACTCGATTGATATACCTATTGCTGAATTCGGTGGAGCTAGCAACAGTTTCAGTGTTGCTGATTTATCACCATATGATGGAGAAGACCTTGGAGCATCGAGGTCGACGCCTTTTGAAGGGGGGAGATGATGAGGACATCCCTATACTTACACCTACCCCAGTTTCTACTGATGATGTTCCAGCTGCTACTAAGAAGGATAAGTCCAATGAGATTAGAATTAGACCAATTACAAGAGCTCGTGCTAAGCTACTAGAACAACAGGTGAATTTGTTTCTTAATGAGCCTGATGTTTTACTTAATGAGAATTTTATAGTACCTAAGTCTCTGTGTTATTGTATGATCAGGTACATTGGAAAAGAAGGCATAGCACGGAGCAAGGAGGTGAAGCACATGGAGCAAGGTGTGTTGATCAATGAAGCAAGCGCGAGGGAGGAGAGGAAGGAAGCGCAAGGAGCTAAAAAGGAAGGGATCAACACCTGGCAGAGTCTCTGCTGCGACAGAGAAACGATGCCAAATCCTGCCATGGCAGGCTACCGCGACACAGAAAGTGGCTGAAATCCTGCCACGGCAGAGAGTCCTGTCGCGGCACGTTCTAGGCCCAATATGCTGCCACGACAGGAAACGGGCCTGTGCGCCTAGAAAGCTGTTCCACCTGGGTCGGCATGTATCTTAGTTGTAGTCGTTTGTGTCTTGGACTCTTAGCCTAGCCGCCCCTCTCTCTTAAATAGATGGGGGTACCGTTTCTTTCGAGTTAGACCACGTTAAAATATTTTAGAGTTGTTTTTATCTAGAACCTCTGGAATTACTTGTGATCGAGTTATACAATTGCAATTGAGTGTGATCTTTTGTTCCATTGGGAATCAGTAGGTTGCAAACTACCGTTCGTGGTCGATGGCTGCGTGCGCAAGAGCGTGGTGTTGTGAATATCCCACAGGGTTCGAGATCTGTTGCATTGGCATCAGGGTTCGAGCAGGATAGTTCATAGCTACAGGCTAGTTATCTTACATCCACCATCATCATCGACAAGTGCTTGCTGAGAAGATCGGGCCACCCCATATCAGGATCGGCTAGAGTTGCTCAAATAGGACTAATGCTTTTCTCCGTTCTTATTGATTGCATTGCTTAAATACTAACACGTTCAGTTATCCTTGACATGTCGTCATTATAACTTGTGCCCAGGTAGTGTTAAATTTGTGCTCTTATTACCCAAAAAAAGTGTGTTCTTGCTTCTGAAGAGGCGGTCTTGCAGTTTTCAAATGCTGAAAATTGGCGGAAAATCACATCCTGAATTTGCAGCCGCGTGCGGCGTGCGACATGTAGCCTCTAGAAACTGTAAGCGTCTTTTCTACAATTCCGAGACCACGGATGAGACACTGGAAAGAGAGCATTTTAGAACAGAATGCACGTCTCTTTTTAATCCAGTTTATAATTTTGATTGATCCAACTATATATGTATGTATGACGAACCGAATTATTAATGTTTGTATGAACTAGGTCTAGGCAAAAACTGATACCGTCCAAAACATCCAAACCGTAAAAGGTGGAGCTAGTTCATTTTCCTTAACAAATTCAATCAAAACTCCCAATCCAGTTTAAAAAGTTGAACTAACCCAAACCGGTTAAACTGGCAAACTGTTTTTGCCCACCCCTATGAACTATGATCATTGTTTGGGGGTTGAGTTTTGCCGCCAAAGGCTTTAGTTCAAATTATCAAGTGTAAGTATTCAGTTTTTTTTTTCTGCAGAGCTACTTACAAACGTAAACAATTTTTTAGATGATCATATACACGTTTTGAGGGGTGGTTATATATAGGATCAGTTAGAGTTCCTCTAGTAGGACTAATTCTTTTCTCTGTCCTGTTTGATCTCATTGCTTACACGTTCAGATATCCTTGACATATTGTGATTATAATTTGTTTCTAGCTAGTGTTGAAATTTGTGTTTTTCTTACCCGCAAAAAGAAAGTATGTTCTTGTATCTGAAGAGGCAGTCTTTCAGTTTCCAAATGCTAAAAATTGGCCTCTAAAAAAATACTTCCTCTATCCTAAAAAGGATGTCTCATAGTTTTTCAAATTTGAATGTATCTATATGCTGAAATACATATACTCTCTCTGTCTCAAAATAGATGTCTCAGATTTGATAAAATTTAGATGAATCTATATACTAAATGGTGTCTAGATTCATCTAAATTTTAACAATTTGTGATATTTATTTTGAGACGGAGGAATACATAATTTAAATATAAACAAATTTATGACATAAATTTTTAGGACGGAGGGAAGTACAGAAAATCGGCGGGAAATCACGCGTCCTGACTTCCGAAGGTGTAGCCGCGTGCGCGTGCGACAGCAGTTTTTTTCGAAAACGTGCAGGAGATCATTATATTAAACGGTCAAAAGATAGGCAAAAGATAGAGATTACATAAATGATCAATATAACAAGGCAACCCTTGCAACATGACCACGTGACCATGCTAGGCCGGGGCCGTACCCTTTGGACACGGCCGCCGCATACGGAGGCCTCAGACTACTACTCTCCTAGCCCTACTCCAACAAGACAGCCATTCCTGCCATTCTTTGGTGCGGCGGCAGGCCACCGTGGCAGCGTCAGTCGAGTGGTGATCAAACACCCGGGCGCTCCGTTCGAGCCACAGCCCCCGAAGGACTAGCAACATGAGAGAATTCACGCTCTGCCGCAAAGAGAAAATGACCTGCCTAGCAGCCGCCGGTCAACAATTCTTAACGGCATCTCCACCGAACCGACCCATCCGGTCGACTTAAATAGTTCGTTTCTGTTTGTTTGAATCAGGCCGGGGTCACTTTAGGGTCGAGGTTTGGCATGTCCGAACGACCGCGCCCAGCGGCCCGACACATCTGTCCGTCTCCCTCCCGTTGTCATCTCTTGACACCCTCCCGATAGGACGTTAATGGTGAAGCGACGTCGGCTATCAGCGCCGACGGCTTCCCATGCGGACGGTTTTTTCCGCCATCGTTTCTTGTGCACGTTTCGCTTCTCGCGGTGAGAAAACTTCCCACGCATCCCATGCCGTTTCCCGCCTCCGCCGAGGACTATAAAAGACGGCCGTCGGCGCGGCGGAGACAACAAGCCTCAAAGTAAAAGCAAACCAGCAGCCAAAAAAGCGCCAGCCACCGGCACTCAGGCCTTGCCGCAAGATCGCCAACTAGATGAATATC
This sequence comes from Avena sativa, assembly GCA_916181665.1. Lineage (NCBI taxonomy): Eukaryota > Viridiplantae > Streptophyta > Magnoliopsida > Poales > Poaceae > Avena > Avena sativa. The sequence continues at coordinate 173,471,447 of OV702284.1, read as the reverse complement.
CGGGAGATTTGCCGCACCCGCTTCCCCGACGTGGAGGTCGACGAGGTCCATCTCGAGGCCATGTTGCTGGCCTGATGCATGAGCGATACACTGGTGCTGGCCTTCGAGAAGGAAGGCCATGTTGCCGAGTTGGCGCTGCAGCGGGTGGTGGAGGCGGCCTCCACGATGGCCGCCAAATGGGCGGTGAGCGACATACACCACGTCGCCCTCCAAGGAGGCGGTGGAGGCGGTCGCCTTGGAGGCCGCATCAACGGATCTCCACGAAATCCGCCACGAGGAGGCCAAGGAGGCTGCCAAGGTCGCCGTCCGTGAGCTCCGCCATGCCGCCAAAGCGCGCATCGATGCAGAGGAGGCGCTGCGTGAGCACGTCGCCGACTCGGCGACGGAGGAGGAGTGCGTGGGTATGGACGCTGAGGCGGCGGCCACGTGGGCCCTTATCGACGGCGACAAGACGGAGGTGACGGAGGACGACGAGGAGGAAGGGGAGGAGGTGGATCAGCTGGAGGAGGAGGAGGAAGCGGCGATCGTCGTCCCCATGCAAATAGCGTAGATGCTAGGCTTCGGCCCCAATGGTGCTCTGATTTCGGCTCCGGCTCTGGCTCCTTCTCCGGCGGAGTTGCTCGCGGCTGAGGCAAAACTCCAGCGCCAGGCGTTTGCCATTTGCAGCAAAGGAGCTCACCGACCAGGAGACGAGGGACCACTGGACCGTCGAGATGGACAAGGCCCTAGTGCGGCGGAGGACCGTAGGAATGCGGCGGGCAAGGCGGTGGCTCGCGGCCATACGCGCGACCATCACCACGAACGCATCTAGCAGCGGGCCATCTGGGTCCGCTAGGGAGGTGATCGACAGGCCGGCGGCAGCGACAATGGTGGTTGTGGCAACAGCGGCGAGTAGCCGCCACGACGTCCTCCTCCAGCAGTTGTGGCAGTAGCAGTAGCATCCCCTATTTTGTTCAAATGGCATTTTTATTACCGGCAGGGCTTAATCTAATAAATAGCTATCTTAAACACTAATGTCTCACTTACATATGTGCCTCGAGTGGCCCACGGGCAGCACACCCGCGTTGTGCGTGCATGTCTGGGCCGACACAACCATTACCCAGATTTAGCATACGGATAGGTCGAATCGAAGACGTTTGTCCGAATAGATCAGGCCGCTGAAGCATGCCATGGACGAGTCTGGACACGCTTAGACGAATGGATCGATCCGATCCGGTTAAGATGCGCTGGTGGAAGGAAGCAGACGCTACATCCCCTCGGATCTCAAATTTCGGAACCAAACGGTCGGGAGAACAGACACTGTAGTAGCACATGATTCAGGTTCTCATCCTGTGACTCACAGGCACACCCTTTGATTCGGCAGGGCTCTCCGCAGTTGTAACCTCCAGAAACCGTAAGCGTCGATTCTAGAATTCCCAAACACGGATCAGACACCGGAAACAGAGCATTTCAGAACAGAACGTACGTCTCTTTTTAACATCCATCACTCTATACACAGTAGTACTAGTACGTATCCTCATACAGAATTGCAGGTTGCATCATGTTCAGGCAGTAACAAATCATACCAAGGTGGAACATGTCGACGTGGCCGGGTCGAAGAGCGCGGGAAGCAGGTACTTCCTCCCGTGCGCGCCATTGGCATTGTAGCTCGCCCCCGTCGTGGCGTCCACCGCCAGGTTCCCTGCGTACCCGGGGTACGCGCCGCTGCCGTAGACCCCCTGACACGCCGTGCACGCCTCCAGCGCCGCTCCCTTGGGGCCCTGGTAGAACCCGTCGCCGAACGGGTTGGTGATGGCGCCCGCGACCATGCTCGCCACGTTCATCACCAAGCCATCCATGCCCACGTCGCCGCTCGGGGGCACCAGCGCCGGCGCCTGGGGCCCGTACACCGGCTTGTGGAACGGCCACGCGCACTGCCCGGGGCACTGCGAGGCGGAGTTGCCGACCCAGACGTAGGCCGTGCGCGCCCTGGCGTCGGACCCGTGCAGGCCGCAGCGGCTCATGCAGAAGCCCTCCACGGCCACGTCCTGCGCGGTGAGCACCAGCGCAATCTCGCCCTTCCTGGGCTTCGCCCGCGCCGCCAGCGTCGCCAGCTGGGACAGCTTGAGGCTCTTCCCGAGCGAGCACCGCTCGTCGGAGACCTGGCCGGCGAGCGCCACCTGCGTGCTGCTCTTGGCGCCGTGCGCCCCCGCGGCGCCTTTGGCCTTGGAGAGGTAGAGCTGGCTGATGGTGTTCCACCACTGCGACACGGACGGGGTCGGGGCCGGCGAGGCGGCGGTGAGCGAGAGGAGGAAGTCGGAGACGACGGCCTTCTGCGCCGGCGTGAAGTGGCCGTACCAGAGGACGGAGACCGGGATGGCGCCGCTGAGCACGGTGCCGTTGTGGTACGTGAGGAGCTCGCTGGGCTGTGGCGTGTACAGCTCCATGAGCCTCCTCCTGGCTCCCAGGGAGCCATGAGCGAGGCTCAGCAGCAGAGCCGAGACCAGTGCGAGTGCAAAAACGTGGCTCGTGTGGGTGGAGGCCATTCTCGTTCCTTGTAGTTTTGCTAGTGGAAGTGGAAGCTTGCTACTATAGCTAATGATTTTTAGTGGAAGAGGGTGTACGTGTCTGGGTGTGGTATAGTCGACGGGTTTGGGGGTGGGTTTTATAGGTGCGATCTCCGCGTGGAATGGCAGGTCGGAGGTTTCGTGTACCCTTCCTGGCCATACGGCCCAATGGGTTGGGTTGCCGCCTCTGTTTACGCTTGGCATGGCTTTCGGTTGACTCGGTGGGAAGCAGCTGGCTGATTCGTTTGGACCGAGGGCGACCCGCGCCCGCAGTACCGTCGTTTCCTCGCACGCCAGACAACATCCATTCATGCATGCGGCTCGGGGGAGTGTTTTGCTTCCACATCGCACGGAGCAATGATGCAGGACGCGATATTATTTTGGAGTATAGGCATGCATTCAAGTCGATCCGAGAGGGATCAAAGCCAAACCGTGCCTTGCTAAATACTACCTCAAAAAATAAGACATTTTAGATACAGTATAAAAGAGTCACTAGTACTTTAGTAAAGTATATGTACCACAACTAGCAAGTCCCCAAACTCGCCCATCTACGTATATCAGGATAGCTAAGTGTCTTGAATTTCAGGAGAAAAATACAAATAATTACCACAATTGGAGCTAGGTTTTAAAAACTATCATAGTTGAGGATCACTGGAAAAAAAAAACTACCACTTCAAAGGCTAGCAGCCACAAAGAACTACCAACTTTGTGTAATCGAGAATTAGCTCGTTTGATCATGTTTGGCCCACATGGATTAGTGACGTGGTAGGCAGGTGTCGTCGCGCCAACACCCCCGCTAACAACAGAGGTGTGGGTCCCACCTGTCGGTCGGTGTGGAGGCAACTTAACACACTGACCCGTGACCATGTGGTGTGTTCTTCTCTCGTCGCCCAACTCTCTCCACCTCGATCAAATCTGCTGCGCCGCCTCTTCTGCCAGAGCTCCGCGCCATCCATGCGCCCGCTCGCTCTCCTCGATGTGATGCCTAGCTGGAACGACGGGGAGAGTTCCAGCAAGACGGCGCTCGGGGTAATTTCCCCTATCTTTTAGGGTTAGGGTTTATACGCCATTTGGGGAAATTAGTTCATTTTCTCAAATTTGGTCGATTGAGCTGTTGTATTTCTTCGATTAGGACCTCATGGCGGTAGACTATGCTCCAGATCGTGCGATGACCCCACATTTCATGGGATTGTCGTGGGGTGTCCTGAACGCTATCGGGAGCACAATCTGGGGCCACTGGAATGTGTTTCCTTCGAAGGCACAAACACATGTCAAAGATTTTATCTATGTCCTATTCAGAATATGAGTTCAACCTCTTATAACAAATTTTTGTTTTGGTCTATACATGTCATATTTTCAATTTAACCTTTGTCCATTACTTAGCTATTTGTAATTCATGTTTTGTTTACTTGTGTTGATCTAAAAACACTAGGATAGTCAATATGCTAGCTTTCTTTTGTCCTCTGATTTTATATGTTATTACATGCCTTTGTTTTTAGATTATATTTGTTCTATGTTATTAGATGCCTCTGTTTTGAATAATTAGATGCCTCTGTTTTGAATAGTTAGCATGTTGCTAGTAGTAAACAAGCATTTAAGTGGAATATTGCATTGCTTAAACCAAGCATTTGATTAAACATGTAAATTTATTTATGTGATGTTTCTTATATTCATAGATAGTAGTAAACAATCATTGGGGTGGATTATTGCATTGCTTAAAACAATATGTGTTGCTGCTTATATTCATAGCTAGTAGTAAACAAACATATGTGTGCTACTGCTCATATGTGCCTTATTTATTTGCAGGAGGTTTTGAGCTGTCGTTTTGTCTCTTGGGTAGATGAACGAGAGTGGCCAGAGACACTACAGAATGCATTGTCAAGGCTCTGGGCCATGTACAAGGATGCCAACACTAGAAGAATTGATGAGAGGGTGGATAATGGAAAGTTTCTAGCTCTTTTAGCTGAGGAGAAGACCAAGGCTGAGAAGAAATATACAAGCCTCATGGCTAATGTGGGCAAGTTTTTAGGTGATTCTCAGAAAAAGATGATGGAGCAAAACTTGAACCTCCTGAATGGTAAAACTGATTTTAAAGTTATGGAGATGGAGAAGGAGAGAGATTCTTTGAAGACTGCAGTTGAGATGCTTAAGCATGTGTAGATATAATGAAGGGCAAGGAGAATAAATGGGAGGAAGAAAGGGATTCTATGAAGGCCGAGAAGAAAAATAATGTACATGTTGTATGATCTCTTGAAATATGGTGATGATAACAAGGAGAAGGTGATGTAGCCCGTCATTCCGACGTCACTCCATCCACCAGGCCAAGTCCCCCAAGCAGACTAATGACACGTACGCGAGACAAGATCTTACATGACAAGGTTAACTCGCTCCTCTCTATGTGTAACTTTGACTCTCCTCTGAATGTCCTACTACTTCATACCAATACATTATGTATCCTCATGTATGAACCCCAAGAAGAATCGCCAAGAGGAGCAACCAAGAATGCACAAGCGGAAGCTATTGGTGAAATCGGTGAATCGACCCCACCGCCGGAATCACCCCGCCAATCCGGCGCTAGGCCTTGTTCAGCCGATCTAGTTCGATAAAACCAAACCGTTTCGGCGGCGCCGAACACAATCCGGTGCCACGTCCGGCTCACCGAACTGGCTACCAAACCAGTTCGGTCTAGGCTCGGTTCGCCGAATGATCCACCAATTCCTATTGCGCACAACTTTGGGTTTGATGCCTAGTAATATCCCCTTTACCTACCATTTCGCACCTAGCACTATAAATATCCATTAAGTCTCTTCCCTTTGACTTAGACTTGATATTAGAACTAGAAGAAGAAACCCCCTTGATGATCTCTGTCTATTTGGTCTCATGCTCCTTGATAAGGAGCACCTAATATCACAAACCTCTTCGGATCTTGCTTCATAGCGTTTGAGTTGTACAAGATCTTCATCTTAAGTTAGCTCTTGTGAAGTATCAAGATCGCATCGAAGTTCTTGCCCTCACCATGTCGGTTCGAGAGAGTGTTTTGCCCAACCCTGATCCAAGCGGATTGAGTAGGGCCGGTAGCCACCGGTGTGAGCCAATGGCGTGTATCGCGTTTGCGTCTTGCCTATGTTTTCCCGTGTTCTTCACATGTTGAGTTTGTCTTGTTCATCTCCTCTCTCCCCACCTTGGATTTCACCGTGAAACCTTTGAATTCGTGAAAGATCGGGCCAACCCTAGGGTTACCCCTTAACATATTGGTATCAAGAGCCTCGTTCATCACAAATTTCGCGCCAAATTTTATTTTATCCACCATAATTTCAAAAATTTCCTCAAAAAAGAGCCCCACAGCCTTTAGATCGATCTCAAGTTTTGGTGAGTTTTTCTGTGGTTTTGGTCTGTGGATTCGTTGCATTTGGTGTCAATATACCTTCCATGACCTTCCCTAGCCCCATTTTTGACCAATTTTAAAATAAATCATGAGTTACTTCACTGGTGGAAAACAGGCTCTAGTCCCGGGCCGCAACGGGCTCTAGTCCCGGTTTTGGGCCCGGGACTGCGAAAACGGGACTAGAGGCCCCCCCCTCTAGTCCCGGCTCGCAACGGCCCGCGACTGATAACAGCCACGTGGCTGTTTCAGCGCCGCGGGGGGCGGAAACCCTCTAGTCCCGGGCTGTAACACCACCCGGGACTAAAAGGTTTCCTGCCGCGGCAGAGAAACACCACATTTCTCTGCCGCGGCAGAGATTGTGTATTTCCTTTTTTTTGCCATTTTGTTCCTTTTTCCTTTTGTGTTTCACTATAACAAACATATATTTCAGTATACATATTATACGCTATTACATACACACTACACGTCGATGCATTTATATAATTAATCGATCCCTTGCAAGCATACATATAATCAATCATATCAAAAGGAAGAAATGTTTTGAAATTACATGGTCATTGATGAATATATATAACATATGAGCTACATGGAGATGACTAAGGCAAATCGAGTTCCACGTCATCTGCATAATGCTCTCCATGTACATCAAGAACTTCCTTCATCATAAATCCTGCCAGCTCCTCTTGAATTGCTCTTATGCGTTGGTCTGGCTCTAGTTTCTCTCGCAAATCATAAATATAATGTGAGTCAACTTTCCGCTCACTGGTAAACTCGCGGATGTACTCACAAACGTAGTATCCACATAAATGAGTTCCCGGTGGCTGCTGTAAACTCTTCGCCGTTTTATAAGTTAGCTCCTCTTTGAATGGACCTGGTATTTTCTGTCTGAACTGTGTCCAACACCTGCTCGGCAAAGAAAATGAACAAAGAAGTTATTAGTTACTTGATATCAGGAAATGAATGAAAGAGGACGATATAATGCGATAATGATTGAAATTACTTATGGAGCATTGCTTTCATGTCACTCCACTTCTCTTGGTCCCAACTTAATGAGTCGTGGACTTCAACTAGGGAGTTGTCAACTTGAATGTTTAGCAAGATCCAGTGGAATCTGTGGACATTTACATAAGCATACATGCATAGCTCATCCAGTAAGCAAAAATAAAATGTGTACAAGATATAAACACTCACTTGAAGTTGTAAGGAAATAGTATTTCCTTAACAAAATTATGCTCGGTTAAGAACCTGGACAGGTCTTCCTCCACGTCTTTGGGGTGATTCTTTAACGTATATTCATTAATGATATATGGGTCAATGAACCCAACGTCGTATCTTCTAGCTCTTTTGCATTCAAGCATCTTCATTCTGCGGAATATAATATCATCATACAAAAGGATATATAGTTAGGATAATATATTAAATGCAATAAACGAGCTAAAGCTACAAACTTAATTATAGAAATAAATAACTTACAGACAGGGTCATCTCGTCTAATCTTATACCGAAGTGAAGTGCATACCGGGCATGCATCTAAATTCTCATACTCCTCACCGCGATAGAGGATGCAGTCATTAGGGCATGCATGTATCTTCTGAACCTCTAAACCTAGAGGGCAGACAACCTTATTTGCTTCGTACGTACTGGCAGACAATACGTTATCTTTTGGAAGCATATTCTTCATCATTTTCAGCAACTTTTCAAATGAGGAGTCAGGTATAGCACACCCAGCCTTCCATCGCAGCAATTCTAGTGTGCTGCCCAGCTTTTTAAGACCATTTTTGCAATTTGGGTACAAAAACTTTTTGTGATCCTCTAGCATGTGATTGAACTTCTCCCTATCCTTTTCAGTTTGACAATCTCTTCGTGCATCGGCAATGGTCCGACCAAGATCATCAGCGGGTTCATCATGTGTCTCTTCTTCATCCTCCCCTTCAGCATCCCCCATGGAAGTATCTCCGTACTCAGGGAAACCATGATAGTTGTCATCCTCCTCCTCTTCTTCATTGTCTTTCATTATAACCCCTCTCTCTCCGTGCTTGGTCCAACAATTATAACTGGGCATGAAGCCGGACTTCAACAGGTGGCTATGAAGGGTTTTTGAGTCAGAGTAATCCTTCTGATTCCTACAGCCATTACATGGACAGAATACAAAACCATTGTGTTTGTTTGCATCAGCAACACGAATGAATTCATGCACGCCATTAATGAACTCGCCAGAGCGTCGGTCAGTACCGTACATCCATTCCCGGACCATCTGCATTATAGTAAAAGTATATCAAAAACCATTACACAACATGATAAAATTATTACAAGTTATATTGAGAGCTTCTAGAGCATTAATTTTGAATTTTGAAAAATTTACATGCACCAATTTGTGAATTGGAGAAAACAATCAACATGATAAATGTGGAGTTTTTTATTATTGTTATATCAGTGAAAACCTCATTCCATTCTAAGCTCTCAAACTCTAAAATTACACATTTCAATTTTCAGTAACTATGTACCTAATCAAAATTTGTTACACATATATATCAAAATCCTTCTAGCTACTTCTAGAGCATGCATGCATTTGATCCATATCTCTATACTTCTAGAGCATTATAGAGCTAAAGTAGCAATAAAAGATGAAAGAATGAAGTTCTAACCTTTTAAAGCTTTGGATTTAGGTGTTGCAAACTAAATCTTGACAAATCTTGAGAAAAAAATGGCATGAACTCTCTTGCTTCTTTGAGAAAAATGGCCACCATCTGCTTTAGGGAAGCTGGCCAGGGAGCTGTATATATAGTGATGGACAATTAGTCCCGGGCCGTGATACGACCCGGGACTAATAGTCCCCGAAAAGAGCTGTTGGCCCGCTCCAGCTTATTAGTCCCGGGCCGTATTACGGACCGAGACTAATGCTCTGGTCCGGCCTAGGACTAGTGCTTATGGCCATTTCTAGCCGTTGGAGGCCTCAGGGACCGGGACTAGTGCTAGCACTAGTCGCGGTTCGTGACGGGCCGGGACTGGTGACGTTGCTCTAATCGAACCGAAGGCCTATTTTCCAGTAGTGCTTCTTGGTGTTATTCGTGAAAATGATTTGGTTGGCAATCCGGCGAACGAAACCTGGATCCGAATGGTTCGACGAGACATCCAATCCGCCGAATTCCCTGCCGAATAGTTTAGCGCTAGGTCCAGTCTGTCGGTTTCATCGCCAAGAGCTCCTTTTGACCCAAATTTTTGTCAGTTCTTATTGTTTTGTTTGTGTTTCATGTGTGTGTCGCCAAAACTAACAACAAGCTTTCACAACACCAATCATCCTGCTCTCTCGACACATGAACTTCTTCCCCTAACACCGGTTGCAAGTACATCATCAAATATACCAAAGGTATAACTTGCTCCACCTTGTTAACCCCATGTATTCCTTTGTGTGTACCTATCCTACGATAGTAGCTAATTTTGTGTTTGCCTAAGAATTGTGCACTTGTCCTTGGAAAGTTAGAGTGTGTAAGAAAATACAAAAGTTGACTTAGTAGTATAGGAAGGGAGAAAAAGAATCAAAAAAGAGAAAATAAAAATAGAAAGATACATAGTATCCCAATACAAAGAGAGTCTCAAGCTTGAAAGAAGAGAGAGAGAGATAGAGAGAGAGAGAGAGAGAGAGAGAAAGCGAACAAGGCAAGTGCACAAATCCATTACTTATCATATTTTTTTGCAAACGAGCTACTGTCTCCCTTGCGATGGCGACATCTGGGATTAGTTTTGACAGGTTTTGTTAGCTCATTTTCCATAGTCGTGTCAACCCCGTCCATCTCCACGTGTGTGGTTTGTGTCTTTGTAGATCGTAACCTTTTGTTTTTGGATTTTTTGGATCTCCACCAATTTTACAATATCCTTTTCTTTTGGTTGTTCTGTTTGGGTTTTACACCTTCCTAACCTACCACCATAAAGCCTTTGAGAGTCTTAATTGTTCTTAGTGTGAGGTTTATTTTGCGCTTTCACTTTACAAGATGTGGGTTTTTCAAGTGTGGATACTTATCCATCTCTTTCCACAATGTGAGGTGAAAGGCTAAGCCCATCCACATATTACACTTCCATATATAATCCTTCCTTTGGTGCATCATGGATAGGACCGGTGAGTCAAGTCAACCACCTCCAAAAGATAAAGGAGGACCATACATGACACAAGCGAGTCACTTCGCCATCCGAGGAGAATTCCGAAGCCGTTGTGAAGCACTTGAGACACGTCAAGATGAATGATGAGTGCATATTTGCATCATGTTTTAGATTATTATTTTGCATTGTAGTAGTAGGATCTTGGTATTTTATGGCGTATGCACGTATTTTTATGTTTATTTTCACCAGGATCAGATCAGATGATGGATCCAGTGACACAATTTTTGTACCAGTTATATTGGAGTGAAAAGGAGCCAAAAACTACGTAAATTGCTCTTCTCGCCGTATAGTTGGCACTGACACCGCCTCCTCAAATAGTTTCACCCCGTGCATCTGGATCAGAGAGACGACATATACATAATACCGAGAAATCATCAAAACCTAACCTCCGAAAGGCATTTGGAGGGGGAACTCATCCACCGGGGATCCATCTTCACCCTGCACAGATCCAGGAGGCTAAGGCATCGATCTTCATCATCAACCGCTGCATCACCACCATCTCCATCCATCCCATCTACTTCTAGTCTAGATCTTGTTGTAATTTCTGTACTCGTTGTGGATTTATATAAGTACTATTCATCTATGATAAATTACATTATGTTGATTGCCTCCATGTCCGAGTAGATCATTAGTTCTTGGAGAGATGGAGAAACCCTAACACGAGATTGAAATAAGATAAAGTTTATTATGATATTCATCACTGTGACCATGTGTTAGATTGTCTACATCTTGATGTTGGGATAAGTCAACCTCTCAATATTTGCCTCTTATGGGGACTTGATGGAGAGAACTACTTGTTGGTAGACGTAGGTGTGTTAGCACTTACAGTGACTATAAATTTGTTGGCACCCCTTACGTATCAACTTGGAAATCGACGAAACTCACGAAACACTATCCATGCCATGGGATACGTCATGCTGGATTATGTCCTTTAATAGCACAGTAATTCAATTAATATTGATTGCTGTCTACTGTGGTTATGAGGATGATGTGAGCGGTGGTTGCTGCCTCATTGCCCAAATACGGAGTTCCTCCCACACATACATAATTGAAAATGTTCATGATAATAATCTTTACCTTAGCCCTTTATAATGCTAGTGGTGTATCCGCTAATCCCTAAGAACGCTTTTCCCCACTAAAGTTTCAAATCTCTTTTACATACGCGATAATTACTTTATGTATTCAGTTTATTTTACTTTACTTATTGTTCTCTTATACCAAAAACCCAAAACACCTTTTTACTCAATACTCGCATTTTATCTTGTCACTTAGAACTTTATTTAGCATTTCTATTTTTAGTATTTATCTCAAGAATTCTTAGATTCGGACTCCTGCTCCCTATGGGATCGATATCTTTATTTCAAAACTAGATACAAACAATCTGTACACTTGCAGTCATCAATGAACAATTTGGAGAAACTTGCATCGATTTCTGAAGGAGATATGCCCTAGAGGCAAATAATAAAGTGATTTATTTGATGTATCTCTTGTATGTTCATAATAAATTTCTTACCATGTTGTAACTGTATTAATACGAAACATTAATACACGTGTGGTATGTAAACAAACTAGGTTTGTAGTTACCTCTAACAAACTAGCTCATTGGGCAAGCGATCATCTATGGTTTCGAGATCATGGGTGATAGTGCCAATTGACAATGAGGTCATATCATTAGTTGAATGATATGATAGAAAAACACCCAAAGTTAATCACAATGAGATCTAGTTACTTAATGTTCATCATTGATGATAACATAGAAACATCATGGCCTAATCCTTTGACTGTGAGATAATGTCGTTTTAGAAGGAGACTTTGATGATATCAAGTATCAAGCTGTAAAAGGGTGATCATCAAGGTATCGTCAGGTTTCTTGAAGGGATGGGTTAAGGAGTTTTTATCAAGACCAGGATTTGCCAATCCAAGTAACGGATAGATACACGTGGCCAACTCGGTGACGTTGCATTGATGAAGCTTGCAAGCGTATGACTAGGTCATGGAATGCAACGACACGAGAACGAGTAAACGAGTTCATCGGAAACGATCTCGAACACAGATATGGAGATACTTGAGATTAAATCTCGGATGATCTAGGTATCGAATGGCCAAGGGAATAGGAAAACACAGTTAAAGGTTCAAGCGATGAGACTCGTGAATGCACGGGTGGTCATCATGGGCATCCAGGTCCCTCTAATGATCATTGATATGAGAGGGTTCTCGGTCATGTCCAGAGTATCTCCGAACTGAAGGGTGGGGACACTTAGGGATCGAACCAACACTGCAGGAGAAATGAGAAAGAGAAACCGAAAAGGTTCCAGGGAATACCCGATGATGATCGAAGGGGTCCGGAAGGTGTTCCGGAGTAAGAGATATAATGATGTATGTGTTCTTTATTAATTAGTTGAATTAATATTAAGCATAAATATTTATTTTACTTTTGGGAAGCACCATACCTATTGGGCCATTCCCTGGAGGGAAGGGCCCATATGGCAAGGCGCCTATGAGGGGAAAGGGGGGCCATGCGCCAGGCGCCTAGGGTCCGCCCCGCATGGGGCACCTAGGGCCAGCGGCTACCCTAGGGTAGTGGTAGACTAGTGGCGGTGGCGGTGGGAGCCCTCCATCCCCTTCCCTAGGATTTGCCCTCCCCACCCTCCTATAAATAGAGGGGTTCCCTCTCCTCTATGAACAACAAGTTCTCCTCTCTCTATTTCCTAGATCTCTCTCCATCAAGATTGGATCTAGATCTGTCTAGTATTAGTTCTCCACATCCGCACTACCATCGTGTGTAGGACGGTTTGGCTTCCATCTTGTTCTGCTGCTTGGCTGGATCGGAGCCTGGGAGACATGCCTACACCGAATGTGTGTAGAGCTTCGATGTGCAACACTTGGGGTGAAACTCATCTTCATCGCTATATGCCTACCTTCATAAGGCTTTCCATGGTCTTCAAGGGTATGAACTCCGCCCCCTCTCCATTACTTATGTCTACATAGAATAGATCTTGGTTATCGTGTTCGTGTAGCTAGAATTTTTTGTTTCCTGCTACGAACCCCAACAATTTCAAGTGGATGGATGCGTGTTTCCATGGACTAGAGAACCACATGAATGCGATGCATCACAATTTTGGACATGAAAATGAAGCCCTCCATCAGAGCATGAACGAGCAAAACGAAAATACTACAACGTTTCATCGATGGAATTGCAAACGATGCAAGACCTCTCTCTCGTGCCTCAAGCTCTTCACGACACCACTCGAGTGGCTCAATATCATCACGACATCGCTCACCACATCCACAAGATCCTAATGCAAGTTCTCCAAGATGCAATGAGGACCCCATCATTGATCATGAGAGTTCTTCACAAGATGTGCCATCTCCATGGCATGCCGCTATGTCAAACTATGATGATGGTTCTTCATCAAGGCCTCCATCAAGGCTTGAAGGACATCATCATCAAAAACGAGAACTCATGATCCAAGAGGAAGCACCACAAGATGAACCTCAAGTGCAACCTCAACATAATGAGAAACCGCGAGACCATCACTCGACAACAAGTGATGAATCCAATTTGGAAGAACAAGCACATTGTCGACATGAAGCTCTTGAAGATCTCCCAAGACGTCAACACTGACATGATCGTCAACACTGCCAACATGAGCATCAATGTGTAAATGACAAGCAAAAGTAACCTCATCAAGAACCTAGGAAAGAGCCTCACATTCCACAACCACGCCAAGATGATCCAAATCATCGTCATCACCGCAAGGACCAAGTTCCTCCACCACCAAATGCGGAACAACCACCACAACAACAACATCTAGATCTTAAACCGCGGCAATATCAAAAACAAGTTCCTCGTCATCAACCGTGACAACACCGAAATCATCACCAAGCACGTCATCATGATATCTTAGATGATGAGCAATACCACCGCCACCACCATAATGGAAACTGCCATCACCATGACCGCCATATGAAGAAACATTTGGCAAGCTCAAGCTCACCATGCCCAAGTTTACTTGTTCCAACGAACCTAAGGAATATCTCTCATGGGCACTCAAGGTTGATAAAATCTTCCACATGCACAATTATATCAATGAGAAGATGGTGGCTATGGAATCCCTCGAGTTTGATGATTATGCCAACCTTTGGTGAGAACAAGTCCAAGTTGCTCGAGAGGCACGAAGGGAGCCATCCATCAATACATGGCACCAAATGAAGGCTCGTATGCATTCCCGCTTTGTTCCTTCGCATTACACTCATGACCTCTTCAACAAGCTTCAAAAGCTAAATCAAGGAACCAAAAGTGTCGAAGAGTACTTCAAGAAAATAGAGCTTCACATGATCCGTGCTAACATAAAAGAACAAGATGAGCAAACAATAATGGATCATTTCTTCATGGGCTTGAACCATCCTATCAAGCACATCGCGGAGTTCCAAACCTACAACAATATGGTTGAGCTTTTCGATAATGCAACAAAGGCCGAACGTCAAGTTCAAGAAGTCCTCAAGTATAACAAGCCAAAGACATACTTCACCTACAAGCAAGCTCCATCCACTACAACAACAAACATCAAAGGAGTCACTTCAAGTCCTCCAAATCCTCCCTTCAAGTCATCGACTACTCAAGGCAAACCTCCCCCAAGTGGAAAGCAACCCACGGATACCTCCTCAATACCCCAAGCAGAATGCTACAAGTGTGGAGGAAAAGGACACAAGTCATTCAAATGTGGCAATACCAAGTCTTGTTTGTACATGACAATGGAGAGGACGAATACTTGAGCGAAGAAGAGTTTGAAGCAAGAGTCAAAGAAGCTCTCGCAAGACAACATGTTGGCAATGATGATTAAGATCTTATCATGTGTGAGCATGACACAAGTCCATCGCTTGTCATCACAAGATGTTAACTACACAAGCCCAAGAGCACGAAGATCAACATTGCAATATCCTCCAAACTCGTGTCGGCATCAACGGGAAGTCAATCAAAGTCATTATTGACTGAGGAAGTTTACATAACCTTGCAAGCACTTATTTATGCGAGAAACTCAACCTTCCTCTTCGTCAACACAAGAACCCCTATCACATGCAATGGTTGAGTGACAACGGATCTTTTAAGATCAAACAAATGGTCTCGGTTACCTTCTCCATTGGGCCATACAAATACACAATGCGAAGTCGTACCAATGACCATATGTCACATGATGCTTGGTCGACCATGGAAATTTTACAAGGTAGCCCTTCACGATGGCCGCACAATCATGTATAGCTTCAAGTGGCTTGGTAAGACATGTGCTTTGCAGCCAATGACTCCTAGCCAAATAATTGTGGACAGTGCAAAGGCTTTAGCGAGGGTGCAAACCACAAAAACCTCTAGTGAGACAGTTGGTGAGAGAGAGAACCACAGTATAGTGAGTGAGAGCCAAAAGCCAGATATCAGTGGTAAAAACAAGAGAATTCTCGTTGCCACCAAAAGTGAGATGAGAGAAGTGAGGGATAACCCATCATTTTTTCATTATGTCCTCGTATGCAAGGGCTTGGCACAAGGCACTAACGACTTAACAAACATTCCTTCTTCTTTGATGTCTATGTTGCAGAAATTTGATGATGTATTTCCCGGAGAGGTTCCTCATGGACTACCTCCTCTTCATGCGATAGAGCACCGCATCAACCTTATGCCTGGTGCACCTCTACCAAATCACACTGCCTACCGCATGAACCTGGAGGAGATGAAGGAGATATAATATCAAATCAACCACTTCATCTCCAAAGATTTGATTCAAGAGAGCTTAAGTACTAGTGCGATACCCGTGATTCTAGTGCCAAAAACGAATGATACATTACGATTATGTATGGATTGTTGTCCAATAAATGTTATCACCGTGTGTTACCGACATATCATACCACGTCTTGATGATATTCTTGATGAATTGAGTGTAGCCACAATCTTTTCCAAGATAGATCTTCGTAGTGGTTACCATCAAATACATATGGATGAGGGTGATGAGTGGAAAACTACCTTCAAGACCAAACTTGGTCTCTATGAATGGTTGATAATGCCTTTTGGGTTATCTATGCCCCATATACCTTCATGCACCTCATGAATCATATTTTGCATTCTCTCATTGGAAAAAGTGTTGTTGTCTATTTTGATGATATACTTGTATATAGCAAGTCGCTTAATGAGCATGTTACTCATGTTAAGGAAGTTTTGGGAATCATTGGAAAGAAAAGCTATATGCTAATCTTCCAAAATGTTCCTTTGATAAAGATAAGTTTGTTTTCCTTGGATTGTTGTTTATTCGAATGATATTGAAGTTGATACTTCTAAAGTGAAATACATACGATATTGGCCAATACCCCAAAATGTAAGTCAACTTCGAATTTTTCATGGGCTTGTCGGTTTCTATCATCATGTTGTGAAGGACTTCTCTACCATTTCTTGCCCACTTAACGAATTGACTAAAAATAATGCCGCCTTCGTTTGGGGAAAAGCACAACAAAAATCATTCAATGAGCTTAAAAAGAGACTCACCAAAGCACCTCTTCTAGCTTTTTCTGATTTCACAAAGACTTTTGAGATAGAGTGTGATGCTAGTGGTATTCGCATTGGAGTAGTCCTCATGCAAAATGGACATCTTGTGGCCTACCATAGCGAGTACATTGATGGTGCACGTCTTAACTATATGATTTACGACAAAGAACTTTTCCTTTGGTTTATGTATTGAAAGTTTGGCAACATTACCTTTGGCCCAGGGAATTCATCATACACTCTAACCATGAGTATTTGAAGTACCTTAAGTGTCAAGCTAATTTAAGCAAAAGTCACGCTAAACGGGTTGAATTTATGGAGTCTTTTCCCTACATTGTCAAGTACAATAAGGGCAAACATAATGTGATCATGGATGCTCTTTCCCGCAAAACACCACCCTACTCACGCGCCTTGAAGTGAACGTTTTGGGTCTTGATGATATCAAAATTTTGTGTTCTTCTGACCTGTTCTTTGGTCCTATATTTGCTAAGTGCTCAATTCGCAAGGGATTTGATGACTTCTATTTGCAAAATGGTTTTTTCTTCAAACAAAACAAGCTTTGTATTCTAAAGTCAACTCTCCAAATTTTCTAATCCAAGAGTATCACGGTGGAGGCTTGATTGGTCACTTTGGTCGTGACATTACGTACGACATGTTATCCATGCACTACTTTTGGCCAAAGATGAAGAGAGACATGGAGCATCTCATCTAGCGGTGCACGCCGAGCTTACAAGCTAAGTCCAATTATAACCCATTTGTTCTTTACATGTGGTTACATATTCCTTATGCACCTTGGTCAGACATAAGCATGGACTTTGTGTTAGGATTGCCTAGATCAAACCATGGCCATGATTCAATATTTGTCGTATTCGATCTCTTCTCAAAAATGGCACATTTCATTACTTGCCATAAGACCGATGATGCTTAACCTATTTAAAATTTGTTTTTCAAGGAATTCGTCTGACTTCATGGTGTACCAAGAACAATCATCTCCGATCGCGACATAAAGTTTATGAGTTATTTGTCGAAGACACTCATGGCCAAGCTCGGCATCAAGATACTCTTCTCATCCACTTCGCACACTCAAACCGATGGAAAAAATCGAGGTGGTCAATCGAAGCCTGGGCACTCTACCTGGAGTATTGATCAAAAGAGCCTTAAGGATGGGGAAGAATGCATTTTGTATGCCAAGTTCGCCTACAATCACGCCAAGCACTCCACAACAATGAAGAGTTCATCCATGATCGTCTACAAATTCGAGCCCATGACCACGCTCGACATGCTACTACTACCCCTTCATGAATACACAAACATGGACGTCGACAAGAATGTCCAATCCATGAAGAAACTACATGAGGAGACAAGAGCTACTATCGAGCAACAAGTTCTTTGTCAAGCGACAAGGCTAAACAAGACCAAGAAGGAGATGATCTTCAAATAAGGTGACCTCGTGTGGATCCACCTACGCAAAGACCGCTTCCCACATGAAATCTACTCCAAGCTCAAGTAAAGAGGATATGGTCCCTTCAAAGTCCTCAAGAAGATCAATAATAATACCTACGTGATCGACATCCCCACTTCCAAGTACCTTGTAAGAAACACGTTGTTGTGGTATTGCCGATGAGTACGCCATGGAGGGGTCCTCACAGTGCGTGTTTAGAGACGTGGGGGAAGGTGGACGGTTGACGGGTACGAGGTAACACAACTTACCCAGTTCAGATCCCACAATGGTGGCGGAATCCTACTCCTGCTATAAATCACTATAATGGCAATACGCCGAGTTACAGGGATTGGTTCGCTGTGCGAGGTTGTCTAAGTTATCGTCTGAAGTTGTGCCCTAAAGGCTCCCATAGGCCCGACTTATATAGTCGTCAGGTCCTAGGGTTACAGGGAAAAGTCCTAGCCGGACAGGTTACAGAGTCCTACACCGTCTATTACTAGTCTTGTGTGTCTTGTACTCCAAGGCTCCGGGTACGTCGGTGACTCCAACCGTAGCCTTCCTTTATCCGGCATGGGCCTCCCTTCTGGATCCATCTAACTGGGCCGCCCAGCAGGCCACGGGCCATGCTACCAACCGTGGGCCACCTGGGTTATACGGATAGGAGACATGCTATGAGGATACCCATATAGCATATCCCCAACAGTTGCCCCCGGAGAACTCTGAGATCTTGCGCCATCTTGCCTCTTGACGTTGAATGCTCCGTCTAGATGGATGTCAGCAAATCGTCAAGGAATATCTTGTAGTCCTCCCAAAGAACCCTGCAAGGTTTTCTCCATCTTCAATATGTAAGTCGGAGAAATGCTGAATCTTCCATCGTACTCTTCCGTAGCCGGACTGGATCCGTCCATGCCGGAATCTTCCAATGTGACGGCTCATCTGCCTATGTCAGCTAGGGCGACGTAGGCGTAGGTCAGCGACGCCTCGTAACTCACACATGCAGAGAACGCAATCATGTCCGATTTTCCCGCGCGAGCGATACGAACCATTGGCGGCGACGGTTGGGACGTGGCGAAATTTCTGCGCACGTTCGCACACACGTTGTCTACGCGGCAACCGTCCGATCAAGCTGCACAAATCTTGATGCTGGAGATCATAAATAGTAACCGTGGTGGAACTTTTTACTTTTCACCTCATTCTCTCCTCGCATCGTCTTCTTCCTCCAGCGAGCGCCCCCTCGAGCTCTCCACGCAACCTTCGCGAAAAACCCTAGCCCCAATTCTTGCCAGTCACCTCCAAACTCACTCAATGGCCAGCAGTAGCTCTACTCCTTCCATGGCGGCGTCGAGCGAAGCCGCGGCGAAGCCGGAGAGCTCCGTCGTCGTGCCCCCAGAGGGTCTGGTCATCCCCGTCTCGGTGGTGGTTGAGTCCACCGGCGGCGACCATAATCCAGCGGCGCTGGAGCCGCTGGAGGAGGAGCTTGACTCCCACAAAGGCGATTGGCGTGGTTCGGATATCACGGACCACGATATCAAGGAGCTGATCACCGAGGGCTACCTCCCTACGACGGAGGGGCTCGCCTGGCGGGCGGCGCCGGCCGGCGAGGTGACACCTTCTCCCCAAGCCGGAGAAAAGGTGTACCTCAAAGCCCAATTGGTACGCGGCGTCTCCCTGCCCATCTCTAACTTCTTCCTTTTTATCTTAAACCACTATCGATTCCAGCCCCAAAACCTCTCTCCCAATAGCATCCTAGCGCTTAGAAATTACACGGCGCTCTGTGAGGGTTACTTAGGGATTAAGCCTAGGCTAGATCTCTTCGTGTATTTCTTCATCGTCAAACGTGAAGCCGGAGCCAGTAAGGAGGAACTTCGAAATTGTGGCACCATAAGCTTCAAGATCCGTCCTGGCCGGCGGTTCCCCGACATCGTCGGCCACGAGTCCTGCAAGAACTGGCAGCACACTTACTTCTACGGCCCAGATATCCCTCTGGCCGGCCGAGAAGTAACATATCCAAACTTAGTCGATGGAGCCACCGCTGAAGCCTCGTCATGGAGATCTCAGGCCTCCCTTCCCTCCGACCTCGATGCTTCCCACGCCATAAGGCGGATAGAGTGGTTTGTAGAGACGTGTTTGACCGGCTTGGACCTAGCCATGTGCTGGTTCATCAGGCGAATCCAGCCTCTGCAGCACTGCATGAAGCTAATGCACGAGTATACCAACGATAGAAGAGATAGCCTCCGCATCTCCGTTGAAAATTTCTCGGGCGACTCCATCAAGATCCGCCTCAAGGACATCGTCAAGGTAAAGGATAAGAAGCGTGGCTTCACCATCACCTACGACATGTTCGTAGATGGCAAGTGCCCAAAGGTAATTGTTTATTTTCTGTGTATGACATATACTCCAGTTCTTCTGTCTAGCAAATGTCATCCCATCTAACACGGTGGTTCTTCACCTTACAGCTTAGAGACATAGATGAGGACAGCATGGCTCCTCAAATCTATGATCCAAAGATGAAGGAAGTCGCCTTTGTGTCCGACAACGATGCTCCATTAGCGCGGAAGCGAAAGAGCTCCACCTCTGACGCTGCCGACGGAGGCAAGAAGAAGAAGACGGAGGGTGGAGCCTCCAAAAAGACTACCGCCGCCCTGGAGGCGGAGAAAAGAAAAGTTACAGGGATCCCCTTTGCCAAAGCACCCCCACTTGTGTAAGCTTCTTTCTCTCCGACATTGTCTATTTATCTGTCTTGCTCCTGTACTTATGCATGTTGCACGTTTCAGGAAGAAAGCCATGACCAGCCTGAAAAAGACCTCCAAAACATTGGGGGCTTCTAGAACCATTAAGGACATGCTGCATCGCGACGCATCTCCCGCCATCGCCCTTGTCACTCCCTCCGTCAAGCCCTCATCTGCCCCGACAAGCTCACAAGCTAAGGAGGCATCTGGCCCTTCCGCCATGGAAGTGGACTCAGGTGCCTCTACCGAGGTTGCTGTTGTCGGCGAGCAGACGACGCAGGAAAGTGCCGCACACCCAATGGCTGAAGCTCCGGTTAAGGATGCCATCGGTAGCGGTAAGGCGGTGGTAGAAGCTGGTACTTCTACCGTAGGCAGTGCCTCCGCACCCAAGAAAGCCATAGAGTATGCAAAGATAGTCTATCCGGCACTTACGCCAGATAGAACTGCTCTGGTTCCTGATGCGGCGCCGACATCTCCGACGTGCGGTCTAGAGGAGCTCCTCCGACAAGCAGAGATCTTGCAAGGAAACAGCGTATCCTTTGGCAAGCTGCTGGCCGAGAGCGCTACCAACCTCAAGATCATTGCACTTGTAAGTTTTTATTTGCCTTTTGCATTTCATATGAGTATCCCACTGTAGCCCCCGAGGATGTAGACGGAAAACCATAGGTCTTTGCGTCTAGATGCTCTAAGAGTGACTAAGCTAGAAAACTTCTCACTGTAGTCCCCAAGCATATAGGTGGAATGAATTATTCCGACTAGATGCTTTAAAAGTAGCATACGCAGTGTTTATAAATTTCAATACTGTAGCCCCCAAGCCTCTAGTTGTAACTGAATTAGTTCCGACTAGATGCTTAAATAAAAGCTAAGCATACATCTAAGTTAAAAACTTTATATTGTAGCCCCCAAGCTTCTAATCGAAAACTGAATTAGTTCCGACTAGATTCTTAAAGAAAATCTAAGCATATTGCCAAGTTAAAAAAAACTCCCGCTGTAGCCCCGAGCATCTAGGTGGAAAATTTCAGGCTAGATGCTCCAAGTAGACCAAACAACATTTTAATTCTTCTTTTTTCCACAGAACAAGAATGCTTGGAGGGGTATGGCCAACGACAAGTATCAGAAGATGCGCGCAGACTTGGAAGCTGAAAAGGGTAAAATTGCCTTCTTGAAGGAACAAATCACCAAGAGCAAGCGTCTGTTTTCTTTTTCGCATTCCGACTTGGTTTTGTGCCCACATTCTCCGAGTACTCACTATGTACTTTGCTTTCTCCGACTTGCAGAAACCATTGCCAAGGCTAAGGACATTGTCGAGCAATCCAAGCACATTCAGGAGCTGGATAGCGAGAACAAGATCCTTAAGCAGGAGAGGAAGGACATGCTGAAGATGTACGAAGAATCCATGAAAGTCCTGCAAGACTCCGCCACCGAGGAGATCAACCGCTTGAAGGAGGAGATCTCGATCTTAAGAGATCAGAATAAAGCTGCCGACGAGCAGAATCAACGCCATCATGAGGCGTACAAGCTCCTCCAACAAGAACGGTACTCCTTGGTGGATACCCTCTAGCAGGCTGAGGCTAGCATCTTCAGTAAGTGATTCTCCGTCTTGGATTTCTGTAGTCTGGATTACTCTAATTTTTTGAACTCATGTGCTCCTTATCGGAATTTGCAGCTCCTATGGGTTTAACCCGGTCGCCTCCTCCAGCAAAGGAATGCATGGTTCTTGCTGGCAACTTCATCAACACCGCCATCGCGCAAGCAAAAGAGATTGCCAAGCCCCTCCAGATCGACATCAAGGCATCGGACTCTATGGCGAAGTACTCGGAGATCCTGCATCGAGCCCCCAAGCGTATCACAAGATGGAAAGCTTCATGTGCACGGGCTGGTGAAAGGATGGCGCTGTCAATGGTAAAGGCACGCTATGAAGATGCCGACATCGACACGGTGACCTCTGGCATTCCCGAGGTAGATGACGATGGCAAAGAGATTAATCACGAATCCATCTTGTCATCACTCGCGGGCTATGACACCAGAGTCGCCGAGTTAGTCGACGTCAATGTCTTCGTGCCGATGAATACCACCGATAGCGGCAAAAAAGCTCCTCTGAGTCCCTTCACACCGCTGACTTTGAGGGTGGTTCTCCTGCTGCTGATGACGCTGCCTGCAAGTCGCCTGCGCCAAAGGAATGAAAAACAACCTTGTAATATTTGTTTCATCTTTGATGCGTATGCGGAAAAAACTATGTATTTAACTTCAGGCGGAAAACAATGTTGTATGTCCTGCTACTTAAGAACCAGTTTCCAGCATGTATATATTTTTTTAAGCAAGTGCTGGCTTATGCATTACTTTGGTTCTTATGCTTGACTTTTCGTGAGTCGGAAGACTCGTTGTCGGAACCATGCGCTTAGGTGATGATGCCCAATGGCACCGTCAATAACCTAAGCACAAAATCGCCGACAATAAGTGCTGAAAGTCACTACTCTAGAATCCACATAAAAACGACAAAGAACGTGTAGACCAGAAATCGTAAGCTAACGCCCGTAGGCGGAATTTTCACAAGTGCAATCGCAAAACTTGTGCATAAAGGTTTTATATGATCCAAAAATGAACACTAAAGGAGATAAAAGACTCAGAAATATGAGTGAACCAGAGAGCTTTATTTCATTGATCATATAAGAGGTACACAATTAGATAAACAATGCTAAGTGTAAAAATGACGTAACTGTGATATGTTCCATGGCCGATCAAGCTCCGGGTAGTCATCATCCAGGTCACCACGCTTACGCTTGTGATCCTCGTTGGGTCTATCCTTCAGTTCACGATTGTCAACGAGGTAGTAAGACCCATTAAGTAGCGCCTTGCTTATGATGAACGGTCCTTCCCATGGCGGGGATAATTTGTGTGACTTCTTCTGCTTAAGTCGGAGCACCAAATCCCCCTATTTAAACGAGCGATGCCGAACGCGATGATTATGGTAGCTGCGTAGCTTCTGTGGGTAGATGGCGGATCTTTGGCATGCCAAAATGCGCTCCTCCTCCAGAAGGTCCACATCTAGGCGTCTAGATTCTTCAGCGTCATCTTCGTCGTAGGCGGCAACTCTTGGTGCATCGTGAAGTATGTCAAAAGGTAGGATGGCTTCTGCTCCATATACCATGAAGTAAGGGGTGTAGCCGGTGGATCTGTTGGGTGTGGTTCGTAAACTCCACAGCATAGATGGCAATTCTTCCGCCCAGGCTCCAGCTGCTCTATGTAGCGGTGCCTCAAGACGTGGCTTGATTCCCTGCAGAATTAATCCATTGGCTCACTCAACCTGACCATTGGATTGTGGATGTGCCACAGATTCAAGGTCAAGTCGGATGCCCTTCTCCCAACAATAATCCTCCACTTCTCCGAGTGACAAGTTGCTGCCGTTGTCGGTGATAATGCTATGTGGGAGACCAAATCTCACCACTAGATCCCGGACAAACCTGAGGGCAGTTGCCCCATCAAGCTATCTAATGGGTTTAGCTTCTATCCATTTAGTGAATTTATCAACTGCTACTAGCAGATGCATAAACCCACATGGTGCCGTCTGTTACGGTCACACCATGTCTAGCCCCCAGACTGCAAACGGCCAAGTTATTGGTATTGTTCGCAATTCTTCAGCAGGAACATGTGGTTGTCGGGCATAATACTGGCATCCCATGCATGTCTCAACCAGCTTGTCGGCGTCCGCCTTCGCGGTTAGCCAGTAGAAGCCTTGCCGAAAGGCTTTCGCGACCAACGATCGAGGATCGGTGTGATGCCCGCAATCTCTGAGATGGATTTTGCATAGGATTTCAATACCTTCTAACTGGGAAACACACTTTAGGTATACACCAGTAGTGCTCCTTTTGTAGAGTTGTCCATTGATTATGGTATAACCCTTTGCTCGTCGTACTATTTTCCGTCTTTCGACTTTGTCATCGAGCAAAGTTCCGTGTTCGATATATTCCATGAACGGTTTTGTCCAAGCCGGAGGGACCTTTGTCACCATGTGGACGAAAGAGTCGAACCTATCCAGGTTGTCGATGTCGGCTCCCTTCACGGATGGTGTGCGCAGATGCTCTAGGAAAACTCCTGGCGGAATTCGTTTGCGCCCTAATCCAAGCTTAGATAGCAGATCAGCCGCCTCGTTTTGCTCCATAGGTACATACTTGACTTCGTAGCCCAAGAAGCTCTTGGCTATCTCATCCACTTCGTCTTGATATGCCACCATCATAGGGTTCCGCGTATTCCAGGTGCCAGCCACCTGCTAGGCAACCAAGTCGGAATCTCCACAACAAACTATGCGCTTGATGCTAATATCCATGGCTACACGTAGTCCATGAATGAGTGTTTCATACTCCGCCATGTTGTTTGTAGCCTCGAAGTGGATCTGCAGAACATAGTGTAGCTTGTCTCCTGGTGGTGACTGTAGCAATACACCAGCCCCCGAGCTGTTGAGTAACTTTGATCCGTCAAAGTGCATCACCCAGTACTCTGGTTTCGGTAACGGAGTAGCATCTGGCATCTCCGTCCAATCTGCAACAAAATCCGCCAAGGCTTGTGACTTGATAGCGTTGCGTCTTTTGTAGGTGATCTCGAAGGCGGCAAGTTTAATGCCCCACTTCGCGACCCTTCCCATAGCGTCGCTATTGTTGATAATATCGGACAGTGGAGTCTTGCTCACCACTGTGATTGGGTGCTCCTGAAAGTAATGCCTCAGCTTCCGAGAAGCAAGGAATACTCCATAAGCTATATTTTGGTAGTGCGGGTAACGCTGCTTGGACTCCATCAAGACCTCGCTCACATAGTAAACTGGTCGTTGAACTCCGTGCTCATAGCCTGGTTCCTTTCGCTCTACCACGACGATGATGCTGATTACCCGGTTGGTTCCTGCCATGTAGATTAACAGGGGCTCTCCAGGCTCAGGTGCTGCAAGGATGGGCGCTGAGGAAACAATCTCCTTGGGCTGCTTCAATGCTGCATCTGCTTCGTCCGTCCACGTGAATTTGTCCGCCTTCTTCAGCAACTTGTACAGCGGCAGAGCCTTCTCTCCAAGTCGGCTGATGAACCGACTAACTGTTGCAACACAACCTGTTAGTCGTTGAATGTCCTTTAGGCATGTCGGACGGTTTATGTTTAACATGGCCTTGATTTTCTTCAGGTTGACCTCGATTTCGCGCTGGGAAACGATAAAACCCAACAATTTGCCGGCTGGAACCCCGAAGACGCACTTCTTAGGGTTAAGCATTATGTTGCATTTCCGGAGATTATCAAAGGTTTCTTTTAAGTCGGAGATTAAGTCGTTTGACTTTTTAGACATCACCGCGATATTTTCCACATAGGCGTGAATGTTCCGACCAATTTGGTCATGAAGGCAATGTTGCATTTTCCGCTGGTACGTAGCACCTGCGTTTTTCAGCCCAAAGGGAATCGTAACATAGCAAAACGTGCTGTATGGGGTAGTGAACGAAGTGGCCAATTGGTCCGACTTCCTCATCTTGATCTGGTGGTATCCTGAGTATGCATTGATAAAACACAAAAGTTCCGAGCCAGCTGTCGAGTCAATGACTTGGTCAATGCGAGGCAAAGCAAACGGATCTTTGGGACAAGCCTTGTTCAAGCTGGTGTAATCAACGCACATTCTTAATTCTTTGGTTCCCTTTTTGGGGACAATTACAGGATTGGCCACCCATCGGGTGTGAAGGACTTCTCAGATAAATCTAGCCTTAAGTAACCTAGCTATCTCTTTGCCAATGGCGCGTCTCTTCTCGTCTCCGAAGCGTCATAGAGGTTGTTTCACTGGTTTACATTTTGGATCAATGTTTAAGCTGTGCTCGGCAAGTTCCCTAGGTACACCTTTCATGTCGGCAGGTTGCCAGGCAAAGATGTCCTTATTCTCATGGAGGAACTCGACGAGCACGCTTTCCTATTTGGGATCCAGGTTCGTCCCAATGGCGGTGACCTTGGAGGCATCGCCTACCACAAGTTCCACCGGCTTGGTCTCGATGGCGTCCTTGAACGCAGGAGCGGAGTCGGAGATCTGCTTCTTCAACGCGGGCATCTCTGAGTCACCAACCTTGCTCTGGATCTCTTTTAATTCTTCGCTGTAGAGGACAGCTTCCGCGAAGGCTGCTTCATTAATCTCGCAGTCCCTTGCCTTGGTAAAGCTTTCGGATACGGTGATGACACCGTTTGGTCCGGGTATCTTGAGTTTGTTGTAGACGAAGCATGGCTTGGCCATGAACGTGTGGAATATGTCGCGGCTGAATATGATGTGGTACACGCTCTTGAAGGGGACCACCTCAAAGGTCATGCGCTCTTGGCGGTAATTATTAACATCGCCAAAGGCAACCTGAAGTGTAATGCACCCAAGGGACCGAGCCTCCCGACCAGGAACTACGCCGTGGAAGATGGTGTTGGTCCGCCTTAGGTTTGCCTCCGTCAAGTTCATCTTCTGCAGTGTATCCAGGTACATGATGTTGATGCTGCTTCCACTATCCACCATACACTTGGTGAACTCCACGCCGTCAATCAAGGGGTTGATGACCATGGCGTATTGGTTCTCCGTAGGAATAAGTTCTGGGTGGTCCGTCCTGTCCCAAGTAATCGGATCCTCCGACTAGCGCAGGTACTGGGGAACTGGGGGTAGAGTAGCCATCAGGATCCTCATAGAGGTCTTCTATTGTCGGACGGTGGGGGTGCCAAGGAAAGTGTGGTAGAATGGCGCCTTCTTTACGAAGGGGTTCTTTCCCTTGTCTTCGCCCTTGGTGGCGTGCTTGGGGTCAACATCCTCGTCCATGTCACTTGAATCCTTGGACTCCTCCTCCTTCTTCTTCCCCTTGCCCTTGCCTCGCGGTCTGTTCTTCCGACTTTGCTTGTAGACGGACTCCGGGTCTTCCTTGAGGTCGTTGACGAACTTGAAGTGTCGATTGGTATGGGTGGCCTTGCCGTTGACATCGAGGTGTACGAGGCACGGCATATCGCGGTACTCCTCCTAGGTTTGGGGAACGCGGAGCGGCGCCAAGGTAGTTTCACTTCCTCGTTGCTGCCCACGGACAGCTCCCCGTCCTCGGCCACGCTATCCACCATCACCTTGTCCTGCAAAAGTCATGGCGACCATGTCGGGAGATTTCTTTTCTTCTAGAGCAGTTTTCCGCATTATACTGTTGTTCCTCCGAGCCTGAGTTGGAACGGCCGTTGCCAGCAAGGAGCCGCGAGCATCGTCGTCAGCAGCTGCGAACTCACTAGCCAACTGAATCATCTGGTTCAAGTCAATCTGGTGATTGTCCTGCAGGCGCTTCAGCTTATGTCGGAGCAACGTGCCCCTTTCCAACCCATCGATGAAGGCGGCTATGGCGGTCTGAGAGTGCACTCCTGCGCATGAATTCTTCATGTCCAGCCAGCGGGAGAGATAGGCGTGAGATGTCTCGTCTTTCTGTTGCACGCACCGCTGTAGATCGCCAACAGTGCAGGGACGCTTGTATGTACCCTAAAAGTTCTTAGTGAACGCTTCTTGCATGTCCAACCAACTGCAGATGGATTTCTCCGGCAAGTCGTCGATCCATTGACGGGCTGTGCCTGCCAACATTAACGGGAGGTACTTGACAGTGACGTTGGGGTTGCCTCCAGCAATCTCCACCACGTTTCCGTAGTCCTGCAACCATGTGGCTGGCTTGGCGGTGCCGTCATAGGGCTTGATGGTCTTGTCAATCCGAAAACCTTTGGGGTAAGTTGCGGACCGTATTGCTGGTCCAAAGCAACGTGGTCCCAGGTATGGTCCTTCCCGAGCCTCGTGGATCTTATCGATCCGCGAACGTGCATCGTATGGCTACGGGTTCTTCTTTTTCTTGTCAACAGGGGATGGGCTGCGTGAACGACGCGGGCCTCCTCCGCCATGTTGACTACTAGGTGGTGACGGAGGCGGAGGTGGCAGTGGGTTAGCCTTCTTGCTGTTACCCTCGTGCGACGCCTCACTCCTATCACGGTTGCTTGTCGGACGCGGAGGGTCATGGCGTGACCTGCTCTTGTGTCCTTGGTTACGCTCTCCGTCATGACGGGTCTGCTCCGCGTTGTCACGGATGACGATGCCGCACTGCCTTGGCGGGGGCATATCCGTACGATGGTGAGCATTGGGATCTTCGCGATGTCGGGGGGATCGGGGCGGTGGCGATGGGCGGCGATATCGGGCCTTTTCTCCGTGGTCGGAGGATATGGGGATAGCATCCTTCCTGTTGTGTGCATCCCTCCGTCTTCGTTCTGATGAACCCGTCTGGGACCCGACATCAAAAGGAGATCTGTCCCTTGGCGGCTTATACTGGCTAGACTGGCAAAGCGCTGGGTCGGACTCAAGCCTCTGAGAGGTGGCCTTTTCCTGCTGCTTCATCGCCTTGGCCACTAGGTCATAGACTTGTTCCACTGCCTCGGGCAATCTATCCTGCTCCAGAAGGGTCTTGGCGACGGCGAGGTTAAGTAGTGGGGTGGGCATCACTTGTTTGCCTTCACTGTCAATGTATGGCTTGTCCTGTGCCGGCTTTGAGGGAGCCCATCCTAGGTTTCGCCGTACACCAGGATCGTTGATGACGCGAGCCGGAGCTTTCTTGGCCTTCTGCTGCTACAGCAGAGTCTTGTACTCGGCCTCCAATGCTCTAGCTTTCTCTATGGACTTCTGCACGTTGACCAGATCTCGATCTAGCTTAGCGCCTTGCTCCGCGATGGCCTGCGCTTCCTCCAGCAGCTGTTGGCGCTTCTCGTCAAGCTGAGTCACGTTCCGGATATGAGCTACGGTTAGTGGCTCAACGAGGAGGTTGCTGTACATCACTATATCAGCTGGAGTAACTTGGGCAGCAGCAGACGTAGATGCCGGAGGTGGCAAGTTTGTGGTGTTGTTGTTGCTCGGGCCGGTGCCGAGTTCCTGCATCTGTTGCACTGGGTTAGGTGGAGGAGGCATGGCCTTTACGCGATCATCGTCAGCAGCAATAAGTGTCCCCTTCCCCTTTTCTAGCGCTGTAGGCGGAGCTCGTTCGGGCTGATCTTCATCCATCGCCGTCCCAATGGTGACGAACACCTCTCGAGATGTGA
This sequence comes from Avena sativa, assembly GCA_916181665.1. Taxonomy (NCBI): domain Eukaryota; kingdom Viridiplantae; phylum Streptophyta; class Magnoliopsida; order Poales; family Poaceae; genus Avena; species Avena sativa. The sequence goes on along the minus strand of OV702284.1, from coordinate 173,441,590 downwards.
AGGTGTTGTTGGATTGCTCGTCGCGCGTGTACTCCTCCTCCATCTCCTGCATGGCAGAGTCTAGTTCCTATGGACTGAAATCTATCTCCTCTGAATCTGCACTGAAGTCAGCATAGAGCGCGTCAATCACAAAGTCGGAGGGTGCCAGGACTTCTTCGATGACGGGCGGTGGAGGTGCGACAGCAGCGATGATGACTGGAGGTGGCGGTGCGGCTGCGACAATGGCGGCCGGAGGCGGTGGTGGCGGTGGCTGAATTGGAGGGGCTCCGTCAATGAGCACAAGCGCTGTCTGAGCTGCCGCTTCAGCCTCCGCGTAGTTGTTGACGGTGTACACCATGCCTTCGAAGGTAAGGCCGTCCTGACGCCTACGGTCGTCTTAGAGAATGCCGGAGGAGCGTGCCATGGTCCAGTCCTTCCACAAAGTGATACATGGCATCATCATTGGGGTAGTTGGCCAGATCGGCTCGTATACGGAGCCACCTGGCTAGGTAATCGTGGGGGTTTTCGCCTTCTCTCTGAATGCAATGCGCCAGGTAGAAGATGGTAACCACGCCAACAAACTTGGATCTCTGTTGTCCAGACGCACGGGCGAAGCCGGCGGATTTGCAGTGATTTTCCACCTTTATATCCTGCACAGGGGCGGTTTGGGTGGGCCTTGAATTTTTCCGATCTTTGCCGGCAAACTCCGAAAAGAGATCCGACATTGATCCTTCCGCGAACGTATCCTGCCCGTAGGCGGCCGTGTGGGCCTTGATGCTCCTCTGACTCCCAGGGAACTAGTGCCCGAGTCGGTTTCGCCAATGAAGAGGTGGATGTCTCCAATAGGAACGATCGAACACCGCGTAGGGTTCGTCTTCGCCAGGATCCAGAACTCATCGGGGGGACGATCGGAACATTGCCAGAGAAGAGAACGCGACCGATGGCTACGGTTTCGCTGATTCCCGTGAAGATCTTGGTCCTCGCCCGCTGAAGAGCCTGAAGCGCCTATTGCCCCACGGTGGGCGCCAACTGTCGTGGTATTGCCGACGAGTACTCCATGGAGGGATCCTCACAGTGCGTGTTTAGAGACGTGCGGGAAGGCGTACGGTTGACGGGTACGAGGTAACACAACTTACCCAGGTTCAGATCCCACAACGGTGGCGGAATCCTACTCCTTCTATAAATCACTATAATGGCAATACGCCGAGTTACAGGGATTGGTTCGCTGTGCGAGGTTGTCTAAGTTATCATCTGAAGTTGTGCCCTAAAGGCTCCCATAGGCCCAACTTATATAGTCGCCAGGTCCTAGGGTTACAGGGAAAAGTCCTAGCCGGACAGGTTACAGAGTCCTACACCGTCTATTACTAGTCTTGTGTGTCTTATACTCCAAGGCTCCGGGTACGTCGGTGACTCCAACCGTAGCCTTCCTTTATCCGGCATGGGCCTCCCTTCTGGATCCATCTAACTGGGCCGCCTAGCAGGCCACGGGCCATGCTACCAACTGTGGGCCACCCGGGTTATCCGGATAGGAGACATGCTATGAGGATTCCCATATAGCATATCCCCAACACACGTTCAATGTGGCGGACCTATCACTATTCCATGGAGATGATGAAAATCAAGATGGAGAAGAGTCGAGGACGACTCTTTCCCAGAGGGGGGAGCTGATGTAGCCCGTCCTTCCGACGTAACTCCATACACTACGCCAAGTCCCCCAAGCAGACCAATGACATGTGCGCAAGCCAAGCTGTTACATGACAAGGTTAACCCGCTCCTCTCTATGTGTAAGTTTCACTCTCCTCTGAATGGCTTGCTACTTCATACAAATACATTGTGTATCCTTATATATGAACCCCAAGAAGAATCGCCAAGAGGAGTAGCCAGGAACGTACAAGAGAAAGCTGCTGCTGAAATCGGCGAACTGACCCCACCGCCAGAATCACCCAGCCCTCGGCGTCATACCCGGTCCAGCCAATCCAGTTCGGCGCCCCACCAAAACGCCACTCGGAATACCAATTCGGTAAAACCAAACCATTTCGGTGGCGGAGAACCCAATCCGACACCACGTCCAGTTTGCCGAACTGGCTGCCAAACCAGTTCGGTTCTAGGCTCGGTTCACCGAATGAGCCACCATTTCTACTATATGCGCACAACTTTGGGTTTGATGCCCATAATATTCCCTTTACCTACCGTTTCGCCCCTAGCACTATAAATAGCCACTAAGGCTCTTCCCTTTGACTTAGACTTGATATTAGAACTAGAAGAAGAAACCCTCTTAATGATCTCTATCTAGTTGGCCTCATGTTCCTTGATAAGGAGCACCTAATATCACAAACCTCTTTGGATCTCGCATCATAGCATTCGAGTTATACAAGATCTTTATATTAAGTTAGCTCTTGTGGAGTTATCAAGGTCTCATCAAAGTTCTTTCCCTCACCGTGTCAGTTCAAGAGAGTGCTTTTCCCAACCCCGATCCAAGAAGATTGAGTTGGACCGGTAGCCACCGGTGTGATCGAATTATGTGTATCATGTTTGAGTCTTGTGTGTGTTTTCCCGTGTTCTTCGCGAGTTAAGTTCGTTGTGTTCATATCGTATCTGCCCCACCTTCGATTTCACCATGAAACACTCGAATCCGTGAAAGATCAAGACAACCCCAGGGTGACCCCCTAATAGAAGGTGAATAGGATCAAGGCCATATGTTATGAGTGATGACATTTAGATGTCATTATAGTTTGTATGCCTTAATGTTGGGCGCGCAATCTTGTAGTACTTGTTCCTCAGATATTAGTTTGTATGCAGTAATGTTGGACAAGCAAAGTTGTAGTACTTGTTGCTTAGATTTTTATGATAAATGCACTATTTTATACTCATTGTGGTAAATTCCTTGTCCGGCAAAATGCAATATAATTGAGGTGTGATTTTTTTGAAATATTTCTGCTTCATGCCCTTTTAATTCATGGTAGCCTTCAGCTGCAGCCAACCCTAGTCTATTATTTACAAATGCTTGGGTTTTCCCTAAATGGAGGCAGACAACAACCAATCAATCAATAAAATAGAGAAGATTACATACAGTAAAAGAAAGCACACAAGTTCAAGTGCAAGATTCAATCAAATAAAGCAGACATGTGAAATTAAAGGAGCCCACTCAAGTAAAGACATTGTCTTCCACACATAGTACATAGTAGTAGAAAATAGATAATTATCTTACAATAGTTGATAGCAAACAGAGAATAGTTTTACGCAGATATTACCAAACACATGGTTGCCTTACACAAATGGTTCGAATACACAAATAGATAATTTAGCTACTTCTTATAGTTGTTATGCTTTCTAGCAGTGAAATACCCCTCCTTCCTTATTGTTCTTTTCTTTCGCCTTTCCTGTAACATACCAACATTTAGTACTAAACGAAGGGTGGATTTTGAATTTTGTGCATCTTCATGCATGCATATGAAAATTTGGGGTAAATGTTTTGCCAAATTAAAATACTAGAGTGATCCGAGTTCTCTCACTCTGATGAATTAGGTTTAGTGTCATCCGAGGTGAGTGGGATGAATTTTGACATGACCTCTATTGTTTAGTGAATTATGAGGGGAGAAATTTGAATTATAAATAATTATAAGCATTATATACGTTAAAGGGAATTAAGTAATGAAATTTATTGAATAAGAATAATAATATGCTTTATTGTAATCCATACTTAAATTGAATTAAATAATTATTCACAATAATACAAATATAAGTATTTAAAAAAAGTATAAAGATTACTTAAGTCCAACATTATATTGTTATTTTACAATAAAAGAATAAAGGTAAAGAGTCACAACCTTTGAATCTTGAACCATGTAGGTCCCATATGCAAACAGCTCACACAATAGCATGCAAATGTCGTGTTGTCAACACCACAGCCATCACAAGAAGTGCATATGAAAGAGCACATCCGTATCACGGCTACTAGAACTTCCATCTCTTCAACATCGTCACCAGAACAACAAGAACACAAGACCACTGAATTTCAGAATCACTAGCATAACACACTTCACACCACTAGATCACTACGGTAGGATCTGGGTAATCAACCCCACAAGAGGAAGGAGTTTTCCCTGAGTACAAGCAAGGAGGAGGAAGATCAAGGCCAATCTAGGAATAGACCAGCAGTTGGATCAATGAGGAGAAGGCCACAAGGACAAGTTGGTGGCAAGGAAAGGCAGGCCAAGTGGACAGCTAGGGGAAGTGTACCAAGATCCACAACCAAATCATCTGTCCACACCACAAACAACAGGTTGACTACTAGATCCATACAAGTACTTGTTCTTATCAATTTAAAACAAGCATCAATTGGGGAGAGAGAGAGAGCTCTTTGTCCAGCATAGGAAAGCTATGCTAGCCTCATCATAGATCTTGGAAGGCAATTATAGTATCTGTTCTTACTACAACTCTCAACCTTGAATCCAGGCAGTAGTTCACAGCTGCAGATCATGCTACTTGGGCCATCACTGTGCACACTCCAGGGCTAGAGGCACCACAGCAACAGCCTAGGGTAGCAGGAGCCACTAGAGCAACCTTTCACATTGGCTAATCAACATGTGCAAATAAATTGTTTGGTTTAATCATTTTCTTAGACTAGAACTCTAAGAATCATATGAATACTTCACTAACATGTTGACAGTAATAAAAAGCACATGCAAGCTTTGTTATAGAGAAGATCCACTTAAAAGAGAATTCAATTCTCTAGTAATATATCCATCCACCCAATTTTTATTCATTTCAGTGTCAGCATAATTATGTAGCTAGGCTAATCATAAATGAACAGTAATCTGCCCAAGGTCATGTATGTACATGATTTGGAAGCTAACACTAACCATTAAACTTTGAATAAGTATCATAGCAACCAAATCCAAACTAGTTTGCAACTAGCTGAATACTATGAGATCATTTGGGGTCACTTAGGATCCACATCAGCACAATTCCACGGCAAGATCCACAAAACAAGCTTGAGAGTTAAGCCATAGAGGTGAGGATTGTTTGTTATAGTTTATAAATAAAACTATGTATAATACATAGTATCTATTTGGTTGTTATTTGGATTTGGTTCTTGATTTCCTTGTGTGACTAGCATTGTGCATAGAGTTGATGAAAGTGCTATGTTTTCCCTTGGTTTTTTAGTGATGATGACAATCCCACTTGTGATTTAATTGTGTGCTTGAGTTTCAGGTTATTCGTTTTTTATGACGCTTATGGATGCCTCTATTGGAATATCGCGAAGACGGAGGCCTTATTTTTTGGCTTTATCTCTCTCTTTTGTTTTAGGTCGCCGTACTATCAAGGGGGGGTCCACCTCAGAAGGTTGTGGGGAATCACTTTTCCATGCACAAACCATACTTGCACCGCCACAACCATCCTATTCTTCAGCGAGAGAGCGATCCTTGGCGTTGTTTGACGTGTTTTTGTCCTGGATGGAAGTTCTGGCCAAGGGCCAGAAGTTCCGCTCAGGGGTCTCTGCGAGGCTGGGTTTGGCGCTATTTCTGGTCCAACTTCCGGCAGAACTACCGCCCACGTACTGGATACTTCTGTTTAGAAGTGTACTATTTGGCGGAACTTCCACCAGAAGTAGCACCGGAAGTTACGGTCTGTGAACTGGTCAAGACTGACCGGTTTCTGCGATCGGAACTTCCCTTGCTTCTCCTGCTGAGTCCCTGAGAGGTACTTCCACCCAGCCGTCGGAAGTTCCGGTCAGGTAGCTCATGACCCAGAAATTTCCGCTCCTAGTTCCGATCCAAGTTCTCATGTAATGTATGTTCCTGTATGGAAGTTTCGTATTTGACGGAACTTGTACCTCGCGCTAAACCTCTCCACCTCCTCATGTCCATTCTCCATGGACGGGCTGCGAGAGCGGTCCTTGGAAGGAGCAATGAGACCCAGGGGTTTTCCACGGCCTGGGACGGGATAGAGCATGGCTAGATTGGTTCATGGTGATTATGATTAGAGATAAACACAATGGAAGTATATAAGGGGGTCAGAGGTTGGTTAAACTCGCAAGAAACACCAAAGTTATGCCCAAGAAAATAATCTTAATGAAACAGGAAAAAAATCACGGACTTGGAAATGTCCAGCTGCGCAACGACCAACTATACGGGCAAGGCCCGTATAGTTCCGGCCGTATAGTTGTTCCCGAGCAGATATTTCCAAAATATCTCGAGTCTAGGTCAGTTAGGTTATTGACTTGGAATCGACATATTTTTTTTAGATGAATAAAAACGAAAAAGAACGGAGCAACCAGAAGGTTTAACGACCAACTATACGGCGGGAGTTCTTTCTCCAGCCATATAGTTGCGGTCGTATAGTTTCCAGCTATCGAAAAATTTCGCGAAGAAGGTACAGAAGGTTTATTGACCGACTATACAGCGGGGGGATTTTCTCCGGTCGTATAGTTGCAGCCGTATAGTTGGTAAAAACCTTCAGAAACTTCAGAAAAACATGAGGAATTCAAAGATAGAAATTTCAGGAGTATAAATTGTGAAAACAAATCACTTATTTAGAGAAAGAAAACTTACCTTGTACTTACCGTTTATTTAGTCGGGGTGGCAAGCTTCTCCAACAATAAGGACTTCTTCTCTATTGGAGGAATTGACTTTATTTTATATTATAATTCTCGTAAACAAAAATCACCAAGACCAAAGTTCCTCTCAATAAGATTGGTTGCTTACTGGGTAAATATGGATACTACATCCAATATCTTTATTTCTTGCCTCTGCATAATATGCAACTCAAATTCTTGAAGTAAAAGGACCCAACGAATCAGTCTTGGCTTATGATTCTTCCTCTCAAGGAGTTCTTTTAAACCATCACGATCCGTATGAACTCTTACTTTTGCATCCACTATATAAGAACGAAATTTATTGCAAGAGAAAAATACAGCAAAATGTTCTCTTTCTTCCTTAGGATAATTCTTTTGAGCACTATTAAGATTTCTACTAGCATGATGTATACTATTAAATCTGCGACCTATATGTTGTCCCAGAGTTACTCCTACAACATCATCACTAGCTTCACTTATTAAATCAAAAGTCATATCCCATATTGGTGATTTAATGATAGGAGCATGGGATAAATCATATTTAAGTTTATCAAAGGAAATAAGGCATTTATTATCAAAATTAAATCTTACTCCCTTTTGAAAAAGGTTAGTCAAAGGTTTAGAAATTCCAGAGAAATTCCTAATGAACCTTCTATAAAAACCCACATGACCAAGAAAACTTCTGATACCTTTTATATCCCTAGGTTGTGGCATTCTTTATATTGCTTAAACCTTAGCTATGTCTACTTTAATACCCTTATCTGATACCTTATGTCCAAGGATTATACCTTCTTTGACCATAAAATGGCACTTCTCCCAATTTAGAACAAGATTGGTTTCTTCGCAACACTACAAAACTCTTTTGAGATTATACAAGCAACTAGTAAACGAAGTTCCATAGACAGAGAATTCATCCATAAATACTTCCATTATTAGTTCTATAAAATCCGCAAAAATAGCAGTCATGCATCTTTGAAAAGTAGTTGGAGCATTACATAGACCAAAAGGCATGCGTCGGTAAGCACGTAAACCATAAGAACTAATGAAAGTTTTTTTAAAGTTGGTCATCAGGATGAACATCTATTTGGGAAAACCCAGAGTATCCTCCAAAAAGCAAAAATGAGTGTGGTTTGCTAACCTCTCTAAAGTTTGGTCTATGAATGGTAAAGGATAGTGATCTTTCCTGGTTTATTTATTAAATTTCCTAAAATATATACACATCCTATCTCCAACAACAGTTCTAGTAGGTATCAATTCATTGTTTTCATTAGGAACAACAGTAAAACCGCCCTTCATAGGAACACAATGAACAGGACTTACCCATTCACTTTCTTTTACATGATAGATTATAGCTTCATCCAGTAGGCGTATTATTTCTTTTCGTACCACTTCCTTCATTTTGGGCTTTAGTCATATATTGAATTCTGCCACTGGTTTAGCACCTTCCTCCATGGATATTCGATGGACAGCTATCATGGGACTAATGCCTTTCAAATCATCCATCGAGTACCCAAAGGCCTTGTGATGCTCCTTAAGTACTTTCATGAGTTCTTCTTCTTCATCCCCTGAAAGTTTAGCACTAATAATAATAGGGAATTTATTTGTATTATAAAAAATCTATATTTAATATTATCTGGTAAAGTCTTCAATTCTGGGGGCGGTAATTCCTCGTCCCCTCTCTTTTCCGGCTCTTCAAAAGCCTCCGCAGTTGGAGTCCCTAAAATGGGAAGTGAGTCAAATTCACTTTGTAATTATACTAGGGACTTGTCCTCCATAATTATTTATTCATAATTTGAGTCTTCATTTTCTTCTTCTACTTGATTACTAAAGAAGATAGCTGCCATTTCCTCAATAGTTTTTCCTTTCTCTTCTTCTTGTATCTGTAGAGGTCTGTCTTTAAATTTGGAAAAGTGGAATTCCTTTTCCGCTTCCCCAAGCTTAAGAGACACAATCTACTTCTTGAAATCAACTTTGGCACCTAAATCATTTTAAAAAAATCCAAATATAATTGGGCAAAGAGTGTCAGCTGGCATATCAACAACTACAAAATCAATAGGAATTTTTTTATTGGCATTTGTGATAGTTTCATCTTCAACTACTCCCATTGGAATTCTAAGAGATTTATTGGCTAACATGATTGTCATACCAGTACTCTCTATTGTAGCCGGTACTATCTCTTCTTTAATTTCAAAATGAAAATCATAATATATAACGTTAACTGCTGTGCCAAGGTCACATCAACCATAATGTGAGGTTTCTTTAAATATGCATGGAAGAATAGGCTTACCCACATCTTTTACCTTAATTTTACCTTCAACCAGTACAGAAGTCTCTTTATCGAGTTCATCTATGTTGCAATGTGCATACATAGCCATAATTGCTTCCTTGGTTACCTCTTCATCTTTGGTTTCATCCAAAAGTTCTTGCACTTCTGGCACACTTTCCTCTTATTTTTTCTGTTATACTGATTTAACCTGTTCATATTACAAAATATGTTACTGCGCAGTGTTAGGAAAAGGTGTCTCATATATTGGTTCTAGGGAGGCCAATGTTTCTTTAACTTCTCTTTTCTTCTCAGGTTTGGGTGGTGGATCATACTTGACACAACCCTCTTTTGGAGCTTTGATATGTTCTATAAAATCTTTAACAACATGCAACACAAGATCTGAATCCAAATAAAGTTCTTTAGATAATTCATTAATATTGCCCTTTTTATTATACTCATGAATACAATCATAATCTATTTATATGCATCCTTCGCTTCCTAGACCAAAATTCTAAGAAACTATATGATCGTGAATTCTATTAAGTAAACCCCAAGCTTTAGTTATGAGAAGATTCATAAAAGCTCCTCTTGCGCAAGAGTCTAGTTCCAATTTATTAGGTTCAATTAAACCGCCATAAAGTTATGCAATAAATACCATTCACGCAAATCATGATGAGGATATTGATTAAGTAAATATTTAAATCTCATATAAGATCTTACTAGTCCTTCATTAGGACAGTTACTCCAAGCCATTATAAGATGCGTGATTCCAAAAGATTTTGATAAAGGATAATACTTAGCTGGAAACTCACAGGCTAAATTATCCCAGGTAGTAGTGGCTTCTGGGGGTAAAGATCTATACCATGAGAGAGTTGTTCTAGTCAAAGTCTGACTAAAGAGTTTTAGCCTTACCTCATTAGCAGTATACCCCGGTAATTGGGAAGTGCCACATATATCCTTACAGCATGCAATGTGCTCATATGGATCAAGATTTTCTTCATCTCCAATAAATTGCCTCTTGTGTAAAATACCAAGTAGTAGAGGATTTATTTCAAACCCCCTTGTCTTCTTGTTGGAGTTGTCTGTTTTATTAATATCATAGGTCTTCCCAAAGTGGCTGAGTGGGTTAGTACTAGTCAAATTCTCAAACTCCATCATGTTGGTGGGACCCTGTAACTCAAAACAAAACATAGCAAGACTAAAATAAATAAGAAAAAACTAAAATACCTACACTGCTTAGCTCCTCGGCAACGGTGCCAGAAAATAGCTTGATGACTGCAAGTGCACAGATCGTTTGTAGCTAGTTTCAAAATAAAGATATCGATTCCACAGGGAGCGGGAGTTCCAAAGTCTAATAACTCTTGAATTAAATACTTAAATAGTAATGCTAAATAACGTTCTAAGTAACAAGATAAAATGCGAGTTTTATGTAAAAAGATATTTTTGGTTTTTTGTATAAGAGAACAATAAGTAAAGTAAAACAAACTGAATATGGAAATAAAGTATCGCGTATGTAAAAGAGATGTGAAACTGCAATGGGGAAGAGTGTTCTCAGGGAGTAGCGGATACACCTCTAGCATTATAAAGGGTTTAATATAAAGATTATTATCATGAACATTCTCAACTATGTATGTGTAGGATGAACTCCGTAATTGGACGAATAGGCAGCAACTTGTAACACCCCGGTTCTGAAAAGACCGTGGCCTCTATGTGACATGCCAATCCTTGGATCGGTTCATTGGCCCACAATAGAGTAAGATAGATAACATAGCAAATAACCGTGTATCATGATCTACAAAGATCCAGAGTACCATTATTACAATAAAATCTTAGCATAAAGCTAGCTCAAATTATTCAGGTAGCAACATAAACAAGTAAATCCTCCATTCTTCAAATTGCCCACAAGTGAACAAGTGCCGAGTGGAGTACCGTGGCCTATAACGATCAATCAGAATCGGAATAACCTGCAACATGAAACGTAGCAGCCCCGAAGGGTCAATACATGGAATGTATGGCAAGTAGAGCTAGTAATGGAGACAATAGTACTAACATCTACATGCATATTTGGCAAGTGGAGCTGTGTCTGGCTTGCATTTGCAAATGCATTTGTCCTACTTTCATAAACAGTTTTTGATTTTCTTTGAAAAGATCCCAATTAAATTAACCCAACAGTATTAAAACAATTATGAAATTAGAATGAGCGAGAAACATGTCATGGAATCAATATCTAGCAACTCAGATGTCCATAACCGGGGACACGGCTAATCGATTAGTTTATACACTCTGCAGAGGTTAGTACACTTTACCCATGTGACTTAGCCAGCCCAGCTCGTACCATCACTCTCATTTTGGGTGATGATAGGGATAAGTCCAAGAAGAGACTGTTCGGGAAGTAGCTCCTCAATCCCGACGCGCACCGGTCCAACCTACCAAAATTCTACATCTCTGGATACGCGGGTTCGAGTTACCACAACCTACTAAGTCCAACCAACCGCCCATTTCATTATTGGCACATGGTTGTACACGTAAGCTACACAATAAAGAAGCCATTCATTATCTCTTGATACCTGGGTGCCTTTCCGCAATGAAACCACCAAAATTATCAATACCATCACACCCAGGGGGTTCATTGATTAAGTTGTTTTTAGTTTTCACAAACCAATACTTTGAGAAAACAAGTATCAATGATGTAACCCAGCCCTCGTTCAACATAGCTTGGCTAAGCACATCTACCATCGGTGTTTCATCTACAAGGAAGGCCCTACCACATAATAGGACATAGCATAGCGATAGTATCATCCTACACATGCATCTACAAAATACACGATAATGCATTGAAAATAGTAGGACGATATCATGAACAAAGTAGCATCTACTTGCCTTGGTTGTAGCGGTCTAGAGCATAATCCTCACACGAGCAAGCGTTGCACTCAACACAATCTACACGATACAATTGCAATCATAAACAAACAATGCACAAGCATATGCAACAAATATGATGCATGAATGCATGAACGATAAGTGAATTGGTGCTACAGCTGTACCACAACATCCTATAACATAACACTACCGATTGCATGCATGGAAAATAGTTTTAGCGCTAGGGAAGCTATTAAGTAAAAGTAATGCTCCAAACTAGAGCTAGAACTTAAATAATTCACTACCGGTAGAATACTGTTTGTAAAATCTTGGGAAAATTCTACAGTATGGGCATCGCTGATTAGAAACGGTACCAACTGGAATTACTAAAAAAGGAATTATAAAACTCCCCGAGTAATTAAAACACTACAGAAATCCCCTAGACAGTTTCTGCAGAAGTTTTTACTGTAAGCCTATCTTTTTAATTCACGATGAGATTCCCCTCGTTCCACTGAATCCAGAGACATATCATACGCGATTTTTGGAGCTACGGATCTTTTCCTACGAATTTATTACTCCGAAAAGGCCATTAACTATTTTGATTAAACTGTACTAAACCTGGCAGCAAAAGCTTGAACCAAAGGTACAGCAAGATTCTACGCGACTCACTGAATCCGTACATATTTTATTTGCAATTTTTGGCCAAGCGGTTTAATTACTACGCAATTTACAAGTTTCTACCGAAATCTGCCAACTAAAAGGATTAGCGAAATTGACCAGTCGATTGTGTCTGTTGACTGGTCAACTCGTCTGCTGACTGGGCGCTGACTGGCCGTCTGACTAGTCAACGTCTAGGTCTGAACGGTCAACTAACAATCTAAGCCGCTGATCTGAGATCTGACGGTGGCTGCTGTCTTACCGGAAACGGACGGCGAATCGGACTCAGAACGGGTTCCGGACGGCGGCGACGATCACTTCCGGCGACGAGGTTTTTCCTGCGCGGGTACACACGGTCAACGAACGGGTCGACAAAAACAATCGCGGCGCGAGGCGGCGCGCGTACGTGCGCGTATGCGTGCATGCAATAACACGCACGCGATAACACGGCGCAGCGAGCAGCGCGCAGCGCGCGCGCAGGCAGCGACAGCGGCAGCGCAAGCTACAGCGGCGGCAGCGGGGCATGGCGCGCTGGCGGCGGGGCGGGTGCAGGGTGGCGGCGACGGCGCGGGCTGGCGCGGCGGAGGAGATCCGCGGGGTGGCGGCGTGCTGCGGAGGGCGACGGCGCGACAGGGCGGCGGGCTCGTGGTGGCCGAGGCGGGCGGCTGCGAGGCAGCGCCGCGGGGGCGGGCGCTGGCGGCGCGCGCAGCGCGGGGTGGAGGCGCGCGTGCAGGCGGCGACGTGCGGGCTCGCGGCGGCGGCGGTGTGCGGGCTCGCGGCGGCGGCGCAGAGACGGCGATGGCGGCGATCGGCGGCCGAGGCGGGCGCAGGAATAGGGGGAGGAGAGGGAGAGGGGCGGCGGCGGTGAAGCACCTGGCGGCGGCGACAGAGGCGACCGGCGGCGGCGGGGCGCCGGGTGGCGGCGGTGGCGTGACCGCCTCGGGAGGCGTTCTTGCGCGCGGATCGAGGAGGAGATCGCGCGGGCTGGGAGGCGGCGGTGGTTGCGAGCACGGTTCCTGAGGCCAGGGGGTCCCTCTTTAAATAGTCCCTCGCGCGGAAACCTGAACTGAAACGGCCCAGAGTTGTACTAGGACTCGGAAATCGGTCCAGATTTTCGGACCGTTTTCCGGCGGTTTACTAAAACGTCCGAAGCTTTTCCATACGAACTCCGATTCGAGCGATTCTCGCGCCTACGGGTTCGTATCGTCGAGGGGAACAATCTAGCGTCAAGGTTTGAGCGAAACCTCGAATCTACAGGGGTGGTTGTCGCAAGTCTTACTAAAGCTCCCCGCAGGAACCTCGTAGCGAAACAAAATAGGGTTTTGCAAATAGCGCTTCGTCGAACCTTTCTACTCGACGGTTTTGCATGGAAAGATATGATGCGATGCTATGAATGATATGCAAGACCAAATCTAAAATTTGGGATGTGACACAACTGCTGCTCACATCATCCTCATAACCACAACAAACAAGCAATCGACGTCAATCGAATTATTGCGCTATTAAGGGACTTTATCCCGTATGATGTATCCCATGGCATGGATAGTGTTCCGTGAGTTTCCTCAGTTCCCAAGTTGATACGTAAGGAGTGCTAACAGCTTTATAGTCACCGTAAGTGCTAGCACACCTCCATATACCAACAAGTAGTTCCCTCCATCAAGTCCCCACAAGAGGCAAAAATTGAGAGGCCAACTTCTCCCAACATCAAGATGAATACAATCTAACACATGGTCACAATGATGAATATCATAATAAACTTTATCTTATTTCAATCTCATGCTAGGGTTTCTCCATCTCCCCAAGAACTAATGATCTACTCAGACATGGAGGAAATCAATATCATGACAAAGACAATGGAATTTATCATAGATGAATAGTACTTGTATAAATCCACAACGAGTGTGGAAATTACAACAAGATCTAGACAAGTTGTAGATGGGATGGATGGAGATGGTGGTGATGTAGCGGTTGATGATGAAGATCGATGCCTTAGATGAAGGGAATATGCCATGAGAGCCAATAATAAAGTTGTTATTATGTATATTCCAAGTATATGATAGATGTTTATTTTGCATGCTATAATTGTATTAATATGGAAACGTAATAAACAAATAGAAAGTTCCTAGTTATGCCTCTCTTATAAACTAGCTCATTGATTAAATAAGATGATCAAGGTTTCCTGATCATGGACATTTGATGTTGTTAATAATGAGGTCACAACATTATTGGAATGGTGTGATGAACATTCATCCGAAGTATAGCATTACGATCAAAGTCATTGTGTTTATATTGCTATAACATCATACGAAGTAATCCTAATCCTTAGACAATGATATCATGCCAATCACTAACACTAGAAGAGTATCTTGATAACATCAAACGTCACACTGTAACAGAGTGACTATAAAGGTGGGTTCAGTGCTATAAAGGTGTTATATAGAGGCTCATGGATCAAGAGTGGAATTTGTTCATTCTGATGACGGATAGATATGCTCTAGGCCCTCTCGATGATATCACATTAGTTAGCTTGTAAGCAAGTGATGTGATCACTAGAATGTTATATCACGGGAACGAGAAAAGAGTACATGTCAGTAACGACATCAAACTAGGTATGGAGATACCGATGATCGAATATCGGACATGTAATATATCGCGAGACAAAGGGATTAAGTTAATAGCGTAAAAGGTTCTCACGATCACAAGAAGTCATCGTTGAATGTGTGGGAGTCATTATGGATCTCTAGGTCCCGCTTCTGATTATTGATCCGAGAGGGGTCTCAATCATGTCCGCATTATTCGCGAACCATAGGGTGACACACTTAAGAGACACCGACACCATTTAGAACAAATATGTTCTAGACGAAAAAATTATAAAGCGCAGGAATTATTTCACTAGACACTGAAATTGTTTCGGGTGAAATTGCTGAAAGTGTTTCTGCATGTGAAATAGAATACTAGCAAGGGGTTTTATGTGAATGTTTGTTAATTAATGTAATTGACAAAATTCTGAATAAATAAATAAAAGGAGTTTTATTTAAAGAGAGATTACATTAAATTTGGTGGAAATTTAATGGGATTTTTGAGTGGGATTTTGAGTGGAGAAATGAAGGGGCATTTTGTGAGTGGGAGCTCCACCCACATGAATGGAGGGAGGGGTGGGGGCAGCCCCATGAACTGGCCACCCCCTTGGGGTTCCCCCTCCTATATAAAGCCCCCCTCTCCCTCTCTCATACTCACACCTCCTCGTGAAGGATCTCTCTCCCTCTCTAGTTTATCCCCCATGGTCTTGGACTAGCGAGATAATGTTCCTGGTGGATTTTAGTTTGGAAAGAGTTGTTGCTTCCACTGCATCACTAGAGCGAGGAGGCGGAGGTTGGTTGGTGGCTTGAACGTATGTGCGAGCACGGATGCGCTGCTGATTTGCGGCGCTGGAATTCTTCTCTATCTTGATATCGGCAATTGTTCATCTACATCATCCATGAGTACAACCTCGTTAAACTTTGTCGGTCTACAAGGGTATGTTCTCTATGGATGTATATCCACCCGTTGCTTGTATCTAGTAGATAGATCTTGGTACTTAGTTGTTCCCATCGTAAGATTTTTTTGTTTTCTATGCTGTGAACCCTACAGTGATATCAGAGCCGGATCTATGCGTAGATCCTTTGCACGAGTAGTACACATATGAGTATGTGGGCGACGATGATCATGTTATTGCTTCTTGTTTGTACTTTGGATATTGGTGGCATAGTGGGATGAAGCGGCCCGGACAAACTTTACATGTCCTCGCACATGAGACCTTTTCCACGCTTGACATGCAACTAGTTTTGCATAAGTGGCTAGCGGGTGTCTGTCTCTCCTACTATAGTCAATATCTAATTTACAACGAGTTGTTAATAATTTGGTTATCCTCGTTGTGGTTCCATGTTCGTAGGTAAGAATGGTTCTATCTTTGAAAGCCCTAAGCCACGTAAAACTTGCAAATGAATAAATTAGAAGCATCTAGTTTAGATTGTTGTTGGGCTAGCGTAATGATATGGTAATGTTGTAAGTAGATGTATAGTTGATACTCTTACAACGCACCTAACGTGTAAGTTCCATAGACCATGACCTTACACACAAAGAAATGATAAAGATCATACCACGATGCACATGATAGTGATCAAGTGCAAGAACCATATCATTTCACTTTTCACATATGATGTTGTTGCATCTTATATTGCTTGTTTGGCGTTTTATTAGCATTATAATATGATCGCTCATTTAGATATCAAGATAAAAATGTGTTCTCCCTTAAGTATGCACCGATTATGTTTCGCCACTTCAAGACATCACATGGTGATCAGGTGTTCTTGAATCCATGATCATATTTCGGGTGTAAGACAATTTTTCACACGCTAAATACTAAGGTTCTTACTTGGCAAGCCTATAATGTACAAACATGGCCTCGGTACACGGACCGAAAGGTTAAGCATGAGTCATATATTTGATATGATGCCCATATAGATGCTCGCCTTTGAAGCTACACCAACTCACATGATGATCAGACTTGGTGTAGTGGATTTGGTTCATGTAATCACCAAAAAGACACGGAGAATGTCGTTTTTGAGTGGGAGTTCATTCATAATTTGGATTAGTTGAACTCAATCTATCATAAAATTAGTCTAAAACTTTACAAATTCTGTTGTAGATGGCACCACCTGCTTTTAATTTCAATGTGTTTATGGAGAAAGAGAAACTTGCGATGAATGGCACCACCTGCTTTTAATTACAAATGTCTGGGTACGCCGATAATATTGTGTTCTTGGGAATATTGATTCCCATTGACTTAGGCACACATCGTGTTCTCCAATCTCTGCCATCTAGCTACAAGAGCTTCGTGATGAACTATAACATGCGGGGCATGAAGAAGTCTCTCCCCGAGCTTCTGTCAACGCTTAAGACTGTAGAGGTGGAGATCAAGAAAGAACATCAAGTGTTGATGATTAATAAGACCACCGGTTTCAACAAAGACAAGAAGGGTAAACAGAAGGGAAAGAAGGGCGGCAAATCTTTTGCCACGCTTGAAAATAAATTCCGAGCTGCCCTAAGTCTGATACCGAGTGCTATTATTGTAAGGGGACTAGCCATTGGAAGCGCAACTGCCCCAAGTTTTTGGTAGACTAGAAGGCCGGCAAGGCAAACAAAGGTATATATGATATACATGTTATTGATGTGTACTTGACTAGTACTCGAAGTAGCACCTGGGTATTTGATACCGGATTGGTTGCTAATATTTGTAACTCGAATCAGGGGCCGCGGAACAAGCGACCGCTAGCAAGGGGTGAGGTCAAGATGCGTGTCGGCAATGGATCAAGTGTTAATGTGATCGCCGTCAGAATGCTGCCTCTCCACTTACCGTCGGGATTAGCTATAAACCTAAATAATGGTTATTGGGTGCTTGCACTGAGCATGAACATTGTATCCGGATCGTGTTTGATGCGAAGTGGTTATTCATTTAAATCTAAAAACAATGGTTGTTTGATTTATATTAATGATATCTTTTATGGTCATGCACCTATGATGCATGGTTTATTTCTGTTGGATCTCGATAATAGTGTTACACATATTCATAATGTTGATGTTAAAAGAATTAAACTTGATGATGATATATCTGCATATATGTGGCACTAACTCTAGGTCATATTGGCATTAAACGCATGAAGAAACTCCATTCAGATGGACTTTTGGAATCACTTGATTTCGAATCATTTGATACATGTGAGCCATACCTTATGGGCAAGATGACTAGAATGCCGTTTTCCGGTTCAATGGAATGAGCGGCCGATTTATTGGAAATCATACATTCTGATGTATGTGGTCTAATGAGTGTGTCGGCGCGAGGTGGATATCGTTATTTTGTTACTTTCATGGATGATTTGAGTAGATACAGGTATATCTACTTGATGAAACACAAGAGACCTTTTAAAAGTTCAAAGAATTTCAGAATGAAGTAGAAAATCATCATAATAGAAATATCAAATTTCTACGGTCTGACCGTGGAGGTGAATATCTAAGTTACGAGTTTAGCACACACATGAAAGAGTGTGGAATAGTTTCACAACTCACACCTTCTAGAACACCACAGTGAATGGTGTGTCGGATCTTCGTAATCGTACTTTATTAGATATGGTTCGATCTATGATGTCTCTGACTGACTTTCCACTGTCATTTTGGGGTTATGCACTAGAAACCGCTGCATTCACTTTAAATCGGGCACCATCTAAATCCGTTGAAAACACAACGTATGAATTGTGGTTTGGATCAAACCTAAGATGTCATTTCTTAAAGTTTGGGGATGTGATGTTTATGTGAAGAAACTTCAGCTTGATAAACTCGAACCCAAAGCAGAAAAATGCGTCCTCATAGGCTACCCTAAGGAAACTATTGGGTATTCCTTCTATCATAGATCTGAGGGCAAGATTTTCGTTACCAAGAATGGATCCTTTCTAGAGGAGTTTCTCGCGAAAGGTGTGTATAGTTGGAAGGTAGAACTCGAAGAGGTTATTGAACCTTCTCTTCATAGTATGGCGAGTAGCGCAGGGCTGGAAGTTCTTCCGGAGCTGACTTCACTGAATGAAGAGGGAACTAATGATAATGATCATGAAAATCCGAAAGAGAATACTACCAAACCTCGCAGGTCAAGCAGGACACGTGCAGCTCCTAAACTGTACGGAAATCGTGTTATGAATTTCATGGTTGATGAAATAGATGACCCTGCGACGTATGAAGAAGCGATGATGAGCCCGGATTCCAACAAATGGCTAGAAGCCATGAAATCCGAGATGGAATCAATGTATGAAAACCACGTTTGGACCTTGGTGGACTTACCACACGACCGAAAGGCCATGGAGAAAAAATGGATTTTCAAAATAAAAACTAATGCTAATGGTAACGTAACCGTCTATAAAGCTCGACTTGTCGCAAAGGGGTTTCGACAAATTCAAGGAGTTGACTACGATGAGACATTCTCTCAAATAGCAATGCTAAAATCAGTTAGGATTATGTTAGCAATTGCTGCATATTTCGACTATGAGATATGGCAGATGGATGTCAAAATTGTGTTCCTCAATGGCAACATTGAAAAAGAGTTGTATATGATACAACCAAAGGGTTTTGTCGATCCTAAGGATGCTGAGAATGTATGCAAGCTTCAACATTCCATCTATGGACTGAAGCAAGCATCCCGGAGTTTGAATCTCCGCTTAGATGAGGTGATCAAAGAGTTTGGATTTGTCCAAACTTATGGAGAGGCTTGTATTTACAAGAAAATGAGTGGAAGAAATGTGGCATTTCTGATATTATATGTGGATGACATATTACTGATCGGAAATGATGTAGATCTTTTAAACAGTGTTAAAAGTTATCTAAACAACAAATTTTCAATTAAGGACCTATGCAAAGCATCATACATATATTAGGCATAAATATCTATAGAGATAGATCAAGACGGCTAATAGGGCTATCACAGAGTACATACCTTGATAAGATTTTAAAGAAGTTTAAAATGGACGAAAGTAAGAAGGGATTCTTACCTACGTTGCAAGGCAAGACATTGAGTAAGAATCAAAGTCCGGCTACGACGGAAGAAAGGGCGATAATGGTCAAGGTACCCTATGCTTCAGCCATACGCTCTATCATGTACGACATGCTATGTACAAGACCATATGTGGCACATGCTATTAGTTTGACTAGTAGATACCAATCTGATCCAGGTTCGAAACACTTGATAGTGGTCAAAAATATCCTTAAGTACTTAAGAATAACTAAGGAAATGTTTCTCATGTATGGAGGTGAAGAAGAGCTCATCGCTAAATGTTATGTCGACACTAGCTTCGACACTGATCCAGACGACTCTAAGTCTCAATCCAGATACATATTTCTCATGAACGGAGGAGCGGTTAGTTGGATGAGTTCCAAACAACGTGTGGTGGTGGGATCAACAACGGAGGCCGAATATGTTGTTGCTTCGGAAGCAGCTCAGGAAGCAGTTTGGATGAGGGAGTTCATAACAAAACTAGGCGTGGTTCTTAGCGCGTTGGACTCAATGGTGATCTATTGTGACAACAATGGAGCCATAGCCATTGCCAAGGAACCAAGGTCTCACAATAATTCCAAGCATATTAAGCGCCGGTATCACTCCATCCGCGAACATGTCAAGGATGGAGATATAAAGATTTGTAAAGTACACACAGATCTCAATGTAGCAGATCCGTTGACTAAAATTCTCTCTAGGGAAAAACATGATCAACACCAGAACTCCATGGGTGTTAGATTTATCACTATGTAACTAGATTATTGTCTCTAGTGCTGAGTGGGAGACTGAAGGGAATATGCCCTGAGAGGCAATAATAAAGTTTTTATTATGTATATTCGAAGTATATGATAGATGTTTATTTTGCAAGCTATAATTGTATTAATACAGAAACTTTAATACATGTGTGTTTAATAAACAAATAGAAAGTTCCTAGTTATGCCTCTCTTATAAACTAGCTCGTTGATTAACAAGATGATCAAGGTTTCCTAATCATGGACATTTGATGTTGTTAATAACAAGGTCACAACTTTATTGGAATGGTGTGGTGAACGTTCATCCGAAGTATAGAATTATGATCAAAGTCATTGTGTTTATATTGCTATAACATCATACAAA
The DNA here is from genome assembly GCA_916181665.1 of Avena sativa. Taxonomy (NCBI): domain Eukaryota; kingdom Viridiplantae; phylum Streptophyta; class Magnoliopsida; order Poales; family Poaceae; genus Avena; species Avena sativa. Next base: position 173,420,563 of record OV702284.1, on the reverse strand, counting down.
GTAATCCTAATCCTTAGACCATGAGATCATGTCAATCACTAACACTATAAGAGTATATTGATAACATCAAATGTCACGCCGTAACATGGTGACTATAAAGGTGGGTTCAGTGCTACAAAGGTGTTATGTATAGGCTCATGGATCAAGAGTAAAATTTGTATATCCCGATGATAGATATATATTCTCTAGGCCCTCTCGATGATATCACATTAGTTAGCTTGCAATCAAGTGATGTGATCACTAGAATGTTATATCACGGGAATGAGAAAAGAGTACATGTCGGTAACGATATCAAACTAGGTATGGAGATACCGATGATCGAATCTCGAACATGTAATATATCGCGAGACAAAGAGATCAATTTACTAGTGTAAAGGTCTCACGATCACAAGAAATCATCGTTGAATGTGTGGGAGTCCGTATGGATCTCTAGGTCCCACTTCTGATTATTGATCCGAGAGGGGTCTCGATCATGTCTGCATTATTCGTGAATCGTAGGGTGACACACTTAAGAGACACCGACACCATTTGGAACAAATATGTTCTAGACGAAAGAATTACAAAGCGCGGGAATTATTTCACTAGACACTAGAATTGTTTCGGGTGAAATTGATAAAATTGTTTATGCATGTGAAATAGAATACTAGGAAGGGGTTTTATATGAATGTTTGTTAATTAATGTAATTGACAAAATTCTGAATAAATAAATAAAAGGTGTTTTAGTTAAAGAGATATTACATTAAATTTGGTGGAAATTTAATGGGATTTTTGAGTGGAGAAATGAAGGGGCATTTTGTGAGTGGGAGCTCCACCCACATGAATGGAGGTGTAACACCCTCAGAATCGGCCCTATGCAAGTTTAAGCGCTTCCCGCCAATCCCGCATAGAAACGATTCAAAGGTGCCCACCAGGCACTTGCGTGCGGGTGGAAAACGAAGTAATATCATTACACAATAGTCCTCGATGGAACCCACAAAACATATATACAACAGCGACTCAAAGAGTCAAGAATACAGATTTACAGTACAAAGATCCAGATCACCTTGAAAACAATACAGCGTCCGAGTACGGACAAGATGCAAATTGAGCTAAGAGCCCTAAAGAATAACCAATGGCGTCCATAACCCTGCCCAGGCCAAGCCGGAAGGGTAACCCTGCTAACGACGTCGATCTCAAAACCTGCTTAAACAAAAGGGGTGCCGACAAAGGGCAAAGGAAAAAGAGAGAGCGGTCAGTACTGAGGCCAGTACACGGCGAGGCTAGAATTCGGCGGTCCTCGCCTACATAGGTATGGTGGACTGAAGCGGCAGCGTAGCATGCACTAAACAACCTATAGAGACTCGAGATAACTGTCGGCTATCAGAGAGGGGTAAGAAAGACCTATTCGGAACCAACCTGATACTACCACCAAACATACCCATCCTGGTGTTTCCCCCTCGAGACCAAACGAGGAAGTCAACCGAGGAACTCACACCGTTGGCAGTTTTTTTATTCAGTTATCGTTGCAGTAATTACTAGTCAGGTATAGATAGTAATCCAGATAGAATAAGCAGTGGGTACTTTTAGTTAACCATTCCGTTGTAGTTGCAACACTTACTAGTCAGATACAATTAGCATGAGATATCCCCAAACCCAGCAGTTGTTGGAACTTTTATTTAGCCATTCCGTTGCAGTGAAGCCGATTACTAGTCATATCGGATACTAGTCAAATTATAGCAGTAAACTTTAGTTATAGTTGTCTATGATCGAGAACTGTGCTCCAAGTCGTCCATAACCGCGGACACGGCTTCTCGAAAAGATTAAACCCTGCAGGGCTGCACCAAAGTTTCCACACGCACCTACACCCTTGTTGTCAGATCAGGTAGGTACAAGATCACAAAACATACACCCAACGGTATGTCGACGGGGTTTCGGACACGACGTTTCCCAGACCCAAAGCAAGCACGGGGGGCCACCCCACTAAGCTACCCGCAACGAAGTCGGCCGGTCTCCGAGACGGACTCAGGGTTTGCGTCAATGGCTGTAAACGACTGGGAACCCGAAAATGAGACTGGGCTTGTCGATACCGCGAAAACACTCCGCTTACCTAAACAGTACACGTGCAATACTTCGCACAATTTAAATTAAGCAGTAAAGCATGGCATAAGTACAGGATAGTAATAAAGCCCCAAACTAATTGTGGCCCCCAGTACAGTACTTGGAATCAGGTACTAAATCGATGGGGGTGCCCATACACCCCACCTGTGGTTAGCGCGCTCGATCTTGGAACAGGTGTCAAGAACTCGGGGTCCTACGAGACACAAGTGGACGGTTAACAACCAAATAACATCTATTGCCCACCTGTGCCTCTGCATTACCTACTTCAATTTTAGTTATTAAACAGTAATTAAAGTTATAATCATCTTCAACATTAAACATAAGGCATTACTCCAACAACTGTGGTACTTGACGACTCGCAACAGCACTTGAGCAAGCGACTACGACGCGCAAGTCCAACTATCTACCAATCAACAGGTAATAGGATGTGTCCAAGGCAATATAAGGCTGCAAGGGATATCACGGGTACGAAAACTAGAGCATCGCAACACAGATAGCAATTGATCAACAGGAGGGAATAAATACTATAAAAGTAAGATAGGTAGAAAGGGGGGGATGCTCGCCTAAAAACATTGCCGAAGGTTCATCCGAAGATCGGGTCGACACTCGCATCAACTCATCGGCCTAATCCGTGAAGAAGCAAAGCACTAGAAGAAACACCGGATGGACTATTTAATACTACGGTAGAAAATCGGGCATGATGCATGTATGATGCATGACATGGCAAAGGTGCAATTCAATTAGATCATATTAAGCGGAACCGGGGTCCCGACATTTAATTAAACGGTTCAAGTTATTTATCTACCCCGCAAATTAGATGTTGGATTAGCAAGACAAAACATGGCTTCGGTTCGCTATGCCAATTTAAATGAAGTCCGGAATAAGACCAAGATATCCTGCATATAGACTCCATATTTAATTATGAGATGAATTGGCATAATGCCCCCAAACCACAGACAAGTATGCATGCATGAACAATTTAATATGCATCAGTTGATAATGTCATATTATAAAAATAATGGGGGCTTGGATAGGGAATCACATTAGGGTTCGGCAAAATTGGGCTCCGAGGGGTTCGGGGTCGGGTCTCAGGGTTCGACGGGGGAAACGGTTCGACGGAATCGGTCTCGGACAACGGAAGTAGATCTTGTCGCATCCGAGAAGAAGAACTCGGTTGGCGTCGGGGGCACATCGGATCCGCCCTGGTCGGTGCCGATCTTGTCGTTGCGAAGATCTTGTCGGGTCCGCGCCATCGAGTCGGTCCTTGCATTCGGGGTGAAGAACTTGGCGTGCGACATCGTCGGCATCGGTGCGGGAAGGAGGTCTTGCCGTTCCGTGTCGGTGACCTTGGCATCCGGGTTCTCGGCGAGCTCGGCGTCCGGGAAGGAGTACTTGTCGCACCGGGGTCTCGGTGTCCTCGGATCCGATTGAAGATCTTGGCCTTCGGTGGGATCGGTCTTCGGGTCCGTGGTCTTGACGTCCAGTGTCCGGGGATCTTCGGCTCCCTATCGACACACTTGAGGTTCCGGCTTGGTCATCGATGGGGAACTTGGGGCTTTGGGGCTTGATTGTCGGTGTCGGGCTCGGTTCTCGACGTCGGTAGGTCTTGGTGTCGCCGGTTCCTAGGAACCGGGCACTTCATGTCCATCTTCGATTTCTGCCGGCAGGATGTAGGCAACTCGCGGGCAGCAATTGGCGCAGGCAGGTCCAACATCAAGGTGGATGCAGGGGCGACCGCGAACGGCAGGAGGTGGCGGCGGGCTTGTGCAGGCCGGGACAGAGGCCGGCTCGAGGTAGGACGCCAGGGAGCTGCGGCGGAAATCTTGCAGAGGTGAGGGTGAAGGGGAGATGGCGGCAGCGGCCAGGTTGAAGAGGGGTAGCGCCATAGAGGAGCGGTCGGTGAGGACGCCGGTAGCAGGAGCTCACGGGGTCGAGGAGAAAGCGAGGGCGAGCGAGGGTCGACGATGGCTGACCAGCGGAGGCGCCGGTGGTGAGAGGAGGGTCGCGGCGAGCCGCTGCAAAGGGGAGACGGCGGCCATGGCCGCTGACGGAGAGGCGGACGAGGATGGCGGCGGAAGCTGCCGACGATGGAGGCTCGCAGAGGAGCGGGCTCGGCGACGAACTGGACGCGGATGACGGTGATAGGGAAGCGGAGAAGCGTCGGGGTGGCGACCGGAGGCAGCGGAGGGGGCGCAGGCGGGACCGGTCGGAGGTGGGGTCGGCCGGCGGCGAGGAGGCACAGGCGCGGTAGGTGCACGCGCGGAGAAAGTGCCGCACGGGGCTATCGGGGAGGTGGATGAAGACGGCCGGGTGCGGGCCGAGGCCGAGGGGAGGGGGCGCAGGGCGCTGCCCGCTGGCGGCGCGACGTGGATGGCGGCAGACCGCGGGGAGGGAGGGGATCGAGATGGGGGAGGGAGAGACGGGGAAGAAACCGAGGCTGTCAGGGGTGGGGTCCGCGCGGGTGGACCAGGAATCGAGGCGGGGTGGGGAGCGCGCCCAGACGTGTGTGTGTGTGTGTTGTGTGCGTGGAAGGGTGGGCAGGTGGAGGGGTGGCGGGCAGGGGCCCGGGGTGAGGTGGCGCGTGGTGGTTGGCTGGAGGAGGAAGGAGAGATGAGGTGGCGAACCGTGCGTGGTGGGAGTGAGGTGGAGGGGGCTGGGTAGATTAGGTTGGGGTAGGAAAAGGGTTTAGGTAGGCTGGTTTTTGTACTGAGGGTGGCCGACTGGGTCGGATCGGCCCGGTACGGCTGCCCCCTAAAAATAAACTAAATATTTTAATATTTAAAACGGGGCTTTTGAAATCCATTGGTAGACGAAACAAAAAAATCCGGAGACCCGGGTTTTGGATTTCAAATAAAGGCGGGGTATTTAGAAAACAAAATATGCTTTTCGAAAATAGTTTCAGACAAACAAATGCATGATGATGACGATGCTCAAATGCAATGTGGCATGATGACATGAGCATGCGGTCATGATGATGCAATGCACAAAAACAACGCGATTTCCTAGTAGTGGTTTTTGCGGGGCGCCACAATTCGACACCACTAACAATGGATCTCGCCCTCGAGATCCGCCTCATGGTACCGGAAGGAAGGTCGGCGATCTGCGTCTTCTCGCTTCATGTAGATCCTCGCGACACCACTAACAATAGGTCGTTGTCCGTGATCGTCGAGGGAACACTCCGGGAACAAAAGGTCGAAGGTAGAGGTATCAACAAATGAAGCCACCTCTAACTCCGATAGAAAGAGAGAACCGATGCATTCTCATCCACTTCAATGTACACAAGCGAATAGAGTGAGTAGTCGGCATGGGGTCCAATCCATCACGCACCCAAACTATTACTCTGCACAATCAGTAGAAAAGCGTGCAACCATTCTCGGAATCAGACTGAAGATCTCGACAATCGAGGTTCAGAAACAAAGGAGTGATGCAGACTCTGCATCGGATCTAGCGTAGATGATGTCGTCGCGTCGGAAAACACCGGAAGGCACGAGAAGGAACAAAGAGAAGTCCACCAGACGAAGGGTTCCTCGGATAGCATGAAGACCAGATGTAGCAACACCGTTACCAAAGGAGGAAGCGAAACCCTGAAGGTACGATGGAACCCAACCACGAGAAATCCTGGACTCGAAGAGAGAGAAGAGAGCGGATTCAAAACACGCAGAGGTGAGAGGAGAGCAGCAGAGGGGTAAGGAGTAAAATCAGACCTAATCAGAACTATCCAACCGATTTTTCAAAAATAGTTTTGACACTCTACTTCGGCCGTTAGCTAGGTTATCCTACAGGCTGGACTTGTGGGGTATCGCAACTGCTGAGCTCTGATACCACTCTGTAACACCCTCAGAATCGGCCCTATGCAAGTTTCAGCGCTTCCCGCCAATCCCGCATAGAAACGATTCAAAGGTGCCCACCAGGCACTTGCGTGCGGGTGGAAAACGAAATAATATCATTACACAATAGTCCTCGATGGAACCCACAAAACATATATACAACAGCGACTCAAAGAGTCAAGAATACAGATTTACAGTACAAAGATCCAGATCACCTTGAAAACAATACAGCGTCCGAGTACGGACAAGATGCAAATTGAGCTAAGAGCCCTGAAGAATAACCAATGGCGTCCATAACCCTGCCCAGGCCAAGCCGGAAGGGTAACCCTGCTAACGACGTCGATCTCAAAACCTGCTTAAACAAAAGGGGTGCCGACAAAGGGCAAAGGAAAAAGAGAGAGCGGTCAGTACTGAGGCCAGTACACGGCGAGGCTAAAATTCGGCGGTCCTCGCCTACATAGGTATGGTGGACTGAAGCGGCAGCGCAGCATGCACTAAACAACCTATAGAGACTCGAGATAACTGTCGGCTATCAGAGAGGGGTAAGAAAGACCTATTCGGAACCAACCTGATACTACCACCAAACATACCCATCCTGGTGTTTCCCCCTCGAGACCAAACGAGGAAGTCAACCAAGGAACTCACACCGTTGGCAGTTTTATTTATTCAGTTATCGTTGCAGCAATTACTAGTCAGGTATAGATAGTCATCCTGATAGGATAAGCAGTGGGCACTTTTAGTTAACCATTCCGTTGTAGTTGCAACACTTACTAGTCAGATACAATTAGCATGAGATATCCCCAAACCCAGCAGTTGTTGGTACTTTTATTTAGCCATTCCGTTGCAGTGAAGCCGATTACTAGTCATATCGGATACAAGTCAAATTATAGCAGTAAACTTTAGTTATAGTTGTCTATGATCGAGAACTGTGCTCCAAGTCGTCCATAACCGCGGACACGGCTTCTCGAAAAGATTAAACCCTGCAGGGGTGCACCAAAGTTTCCACACGCACCTACACCCTTGTTGTCAGATCAGGTAGGTACAAGATCACAAAACATACACCCAACGGTATGTCGACGGGGTTTCGGACACGACGTTTCCTAGACCCAAAGCAAGCACGGGGGGCCACCCCACTAAGCTACCCGCAACGAAGTCGGCCGGTCTCCGAGACGGACTCAGGGTTTGCGTCAATGGCTGTAAACGACTGGGAACCCGAAAATGAGACTGGGCTTGTCGATACCGCGAAAACACTTCGCTTACCTAAACAGTACACGTGCAGTACCTCGCACAATTTAAATTAAGCAGTAAAGCATGGCATAAGTACAGGATAGTAATAAAGCCCCAAACTAATTGTGGCCCCCAGTACAGTACTTGGAATCAGGTACTAAATCGATGGGGGTGCCCATACACCCCACCTGTGGTTAGCGCGCTCGATCTTGGAACAGGTGTCAAGAACTCGGGGTCCTACGAGACACAAGTGGACGGTTAACAACCAAATAACATCTATTGCCCACCTGTGCCTCTGCATTACCTACTTCAATTTTAGTTATTAAACAGTAATTAAAGTTATAATCATCTTCAACATTAAACATAAGGCATTACTCCAACAACTGTGGTACTTGACGACTCGCAACAGCACTTGAGCAAGCGACTACGACGCGCAAGTCCAACTATCTACCAATCAACAGGTAATAGGATGTGTCCAAGGCAATATAAGGCTGCAAGGGATATCACGGGTACGAAAACTAGAGCATCGCAACACAGATAGCAATTGATCAACAGGAGGGAATAAATACTATAAAAGTAAGATAGGTAGAAAGGGGGGGATGCTCGCCTAAAAACATTGCCGAAGGTTCATCCGAAGATCGGGTCGACACTCGCATCAACTCATCGGCCTAATCCGTGAAGAAGCAAAGCACTAGAAGAAACACCGGATGGACTATTTAATACTACGGTAGAAAATCGGGCATGATGCATGTATGATGCATGACATGGCAAAGGTGCAATGCAATTAGATCATATTAAGCGGAACCGGGGTCCCGACATTTAATTAAACGGTTCAAGTTATTTATCTACCCCGCAAATTAGATGTTGGATTAGCAAGACAAAACATGGCTTCGGTTCGCTATGCCAATTTAAATGAAGTCCGGAATAAGACCAAGATATCCCGCATATAGACTCCATATTTAATTATGAGATGAATTGGCATAATGCCCCCAAACCACAGACAAGTATGCATGCATGAACAATTTAATATGCATCAGTTGATAATGTCATATTATAAAAATAATGGGGGCTTGGATAGGGAATCACATTAGGGTTCGGCAAAATTGGGCTCCGAGGGGTTCGGGGTCGGGTCTCAGGGTTCGACGGGGGAAACGGTTCGACGGAATCGGTCTCGGACAACGGAAGTAGATCTTGTCGCATCCGAGAAGAAGAACTCGGTTGGCGTCGGGGGCACATCGGATCCGCCCTGGTCGGTGCCGATCTTGTCGTTGCGAAGATCTTGTCGGGTCCGCGCCATCGAGTCGGTCCTTGCATTCGGGGTGAAGAACTTGGCGTGCGACGTCGTCGGCATCGGTGCGGGAAGGAGGTCTTGCCGTTCCGTGTCGGTGACCTTGGCATCCGGGTTCTCGGCGAGCTCGGCGTCCGGGAAGGAGTACTTGTCGCACCGGGGTCTCGGTGTCCTCGGATCCGATTGAAGATCTTGGCCTTCGGCGGGATCGGTCTTCGGGTCCGTGGTCTTGACGTCCAGTGTCCGGGGATCTTCGGCTCCCTATCGACACACTTGAGGTTCCGGCTTGGTCATCGATGGGGAACTTGGGGCTTCGGGGCTTGATTGTCGGTGTCGGGCTCGGTTCTCGACGTCGGTAGGTCTTGGTGTCGCCGGTTCCTAGGAACCGGGCACTTCATGTCCATCTTCGATTTCTGCCGGCAGGATGTAGGCAACTCGCGGGCAGCAATTGGCGCAGGCAGGTCCAACATCAAGGTGGATGCAGGGGCGACCGCGAACGGCAGGAGGTGGCGGCGGGCTTGTGCAGGCCGGGACAGAGGCCGGCTCGAGGTAGGACGCCAGGGAGCTGCGGCGGAAATCTTGCAGAGGTAAGGGTGAAGGGGAGATGGCGGCAGCGGCCAGGTTGAAGAGGGGTAGCGCCATAGAGGAGCGGTCGGTGAGGACGCCGGTAGCAGGAGCTCACGGGGTCGAGGAGAAAGCGAGGGCGAGCGAGGGTCGACGATGGCTGACCAGCGGAGGCGCCGGTGGTGAGAGGAGGGTCGCGGCGAGCCGCTGCAAAGGGGAGACGGCGGCCATGGCCGCTGACGGAGAGGCGGACGAGGATGGCGGCGGAAGCTGCCGACGATGGAGGCTCGCAGAGGAGCGGGCTCGGCGACGAACTGGACGCGGATGACGGTGGTAGGGAAGCGGAGAAGCGTCGGGGTGGCGACCGGAGGCAGCGGAGGGGGTGCAGGCGGGACCGGTCGGAGGTGGGGTCGGCCGGCGGCGAGGAGGCACAGGCGCGGTAGGTGCACGCGCGGAGAAAGTGCCGCACGGGGCTGTCGGGGAGGTGGATGAAGACGGTCGGGTGCGGGCCGAGGCCGAGGGGAGGGGGCGCAGGGCGCTGCCCGCTGGCGGCGCGACGTGGATGGCGGCAGACCACGGGGAGGGAGGGGATCGAGATGGGAGAGGGAGAGACGGGGAAGAAACCGAGGCTGTCAGGGGTGGGGTCCGCGCGGGTGGACCAGGAATCGAGGCGGGGTGGGGAGCGCGCCCAGACGTGTGTGTGTGTGTTGTGTACGTGGAAGGGTAGGCAGGTGGAGGGGTGGCGGGCAGGGGCCCGGGGTGAGGTGGCGCGTGGTGGTTGGCTGGAGGAGGAAGGAGAGATGAGGTGGCGAACCGTGAGTGGTGGGAGTGAGGTGGAGGGGGCTGGGTAGATTAGGTTGGGGTAGGAAAAGGGTTTAGGTAGGCTGGTTTTTGTACTGGGGGTGGCCGACTGGGTCGGATCGGCCCGGTACGGCTGCCCACTAAAAATAAACTAAATATTTTAATATTTAAAACGGGGCTTTTGAAATCCATTGGTAGACGAAACAAAAAAATCCGGAGACCCGGGTTTTGGATTTGAAATAAAGGCGGGGTATTTAGAAAACAAAATATGCTTTTCGAAAATAGTTTCAGACAAACAAATGCATGATTATGACGATGCTCAAATGCAATGTGGCATGATGACATGAGCATGCGGTCATGATGATGCAATGCACAAAAACAACGCGATTTCCTAGTAGTGGTTTTTGCGGGGCGCCATAGGAGGGATGGGTGGGGGCAGACCCATGCACTGGCCACCCCCTTGGGGTTCCCCCTCCTCCTATATAAAGACCCCTCTCCCTCTCTCATACTCACACCTCCTTGTGAAGGATCTCTCTTCCCCTCTAGTTTATTCCCCATGGTCTCGTACTAGCGACATACATGTTCTCGGTGGATTTTCGTTTGGAAAGAGTTGTTGCTTCGGATGCATCGCTGGAGCGAGGAGGCGGAGGTTGCTCGGTGGCTTGAATGTGTGTGAGAGCACGGATGCACTACTGATTTGCAGCGCTGGACTTCTTCTCGATCTTGAGATCGGCAAGCGTTCGTCTACATCATCCACGAGTACAACCTTGTTAAACTTTGTCGGTATACAAGAGTATGTTCTCTATGGATGTATATCCACCCGTTGCTTGTATCTAGTAGATAGATCTTGGTACTTAGTTGTTCCCATAGTAGGATTTTTTTTTGTTTTCTATGCTGCGAACCCTATATTAGCCTCCCGGATCTGTGTAGGGCGAAGATGAATCCTCGGTGGATGAGTTCCACCTCCAGATCCCTTCCGGGGGTGAGGTTTCTGCGATTTCTGGTCATTCTGTATGTCGTATCCCCGATCCGATTGCATGGGGCGAAACTATTTGAGGAGGCGGTGGCGGAGGCAACTATACAACAGGAACTGTACGGTCAGAAAAAGTATCCCCACCGTATAGTTGGTCGTTAAACCTTCTGGATGCTGCGGTCGCCGCGAGTTTTCTTCTGGTGTTATTGCAATTTCCCGAATTAGCGATTTACGCTGTTTTTGACTCCTTTTCGCTCCAATACATCTGGTTCAAGAATTGTGTCCATCATATCCATCGTCTGTCTTGATCCTGGTGAAAATAGACATAAAAGATGCGCGCAAACGCCATAAAATACCTACCACTACAATGCAAAATAATAATATAAAACATGATACAAATATGCACTCATCCCCCTCCACCCTTCTACTCACTTCCAAAAATTACCCACAGATTTCTGAGATTTGTAGATTCTTGAGAATTTTTTGTCCACTTCCAACATTTCACAATATGTAGGAGTGATCTCCCACCTAGCTGATGCACCACCTGTCCTCTTCCATTTATGCCTCACCATGATATTAGATCTAAGCCCTCCAAACATTGTTACAACTGTTTTCCTCTAACATTAAGAATCATTTTGTTGAAAACCCCACTCAGTCTTTTCACAACAAGGTCAGTTTTGCAGTTTGGGTCCATTGCATACCTTTCCCATCACTCTACTGAGATCTTTCTTATCCATGCCCAAGATTCCTCTGATTCATCTTTCATGTTCTTCATGTGTACATCAAATAAATGCTTGGTGTGGGAGTATCTAACATCATACATATACTTCTTGAGTTCTACCCCTCTAAAGCCTGCTAGCTAAAAGTTGGCACAAATATGCCTTAGGCAATATTTTTTGGGACAATCTGGGAATAATTGGTTGATGGCTTTGAGCAGACCCTATTTAATAAAGAAAAGTGTGAGAATATGTAAGAGAATAATTGGGTAATAACTTCAATTACCACCTAGCATCTGAACATATGATCTACCTTATTACTATCAGATATAATTGTGTATTTCCCAAAATTTCCTTCTGATCCACCAATAGCAAACTTCAGCTGGGTAAGAAACCATCACCAACTAGCAGTATCTTCCTTGTCAACAAGTCCAAATGCAAATGGATATATGTTGTTGTTATCATCTCTTTCAGTAGATGCAAGTATTTGTTGTCCAGTGGTTAGCTTCACAAAGCAGCCATCCAACTCTGAACAGATAAAGGCAATGTTAAACTAAAATGTGTAGATAAAAAACACGGTCTATAAAAATACATAATTAAATGATCTAAAACTTACCAATGAATGGTCTACAACCATTAATAAATCCCTCTTTTGATCCATTTAGACAATAGAACATGCCATGGAATCTTTCGATCCATTTAGACAATAGTCTCTAAGACGAATATACTGGTTGATCTGATCACCTAGCACCACCTGCAATGCTCTCTTACATGATCTATGAGCCATTACCTTGAAAACCACACCCACATGAATTTTCAGTATATCATCAAATTTGCCTTAGAAAAGCCTTCATTGAGCTTGTCTACATCCTGTCCAGTGCCTCTAGGCAATAAAAGTTCCATCACTTTCTCGATCTCCAGACCTAGTTTATGTCCCAAAGGTCATTGGAGAGAGGATCGAGGGATCCATCTTTAATGTATCTTGCTCGGAGAACTCTAGAATGCCAGATCCCGGCGTTCGATCAACCTCCAAGCTTGCTTTGCAAGAAGCGCTTGATAGAAATCATAGTAATCTCAGAAACCCATACCCATGTTGCCTTTAGTCGAGCACATACAGTCCCAACTATTCCAGTGAACCTTCCTTTTGCTAGACCCATCTCCCCACCAAAATCTTGATGCAATCGAGAAAATTCGATGCACTAGCTTGTCGATTCGAGACTGTCTCTCCATTTGAGTTGTTGCATTTACATTGCCGCAAATGTCTAATGATTTCATGTCATTAGAAAAAGACTTGCGTTCAAATCTAGGCATGGATACCCTGAATCAACGAGCCTAACATCCGGGTTGGGCTTGGGATTATTTTTTGTCTTCAATTTATATCTCCGTGTTTAGTCGGAAATCCATGTAATAGCCCAAAAATATTGTTGCCACGATAATATGGGAGCAAAATGGTTAGATTAGTGCTTTTTTAAATACAAGATTGGAAATTTTTAGGCCTCAATATGGGCATGTGCTTAGCGTTTTAGGTCAGGGTTTTGCAAATCACAAAACGACCTTCATGCCCAATCTCCCATGTCTACTTTCATCTAACCTCCTTGTGATTCCATAAATAACCTTTTCCCTAGCGGCCTCTAACCCTAACTCCTCACCACCGCCACCGCGATGTCTCATTCCTTGTCTCACCACTACCGGTGTTATCGCGTCGTTGGTTGTTCCGTGCTTTGACTTTAACCTAACCAAAATGATTGCCTCTCTTGGCTCCACCTTCACCATGGTTGCGCACTACCGAGGACTTCACTTGCCACCATCTCACGTCGTCAGTGTGCTACTCGGTCTCGCTACTCTCGATCCTAGAGATATGGATGTCAGCTGTAGTCAGAAAAAAAACAATTGGGTATTATCAAACGTGATCGCTCACCAGAGTTATCTATCCTAGGGGTTCTTCTATTCTAACTAAAGTTTTAGATCTTATATCTCTAGTTTTGGGACAGTGGGATGAACAACTCTTGCGAGAACACTTGAGCCCTTTGGATCTTAGGAGGATTATTCATATCCCAATTAATAACCAATGGTTTGATGAATTTTGTGCATGGCATTACACTAAGTATGGTCGCTACACTGTCCTTTCAAGTTATCATAAGTTCGATCCGAGTCCAGGGCAATTGGCAATTCTAGGGGGATCGGCTAATAACCCATATCTCGCGGAAACTAAAAATCCCAAGCAAAACTTAAAAAAATTGGATGGCATGCATTGCATGCTATAATTCTTTTGAAGTGTATCATGGCAAATAGACACATCGACACATCTAGTGAATGTCCTATTTGTAACCTTGGACCGGAAGATAATTTTTCTTCCTTTGTTCCTTTATCCTGCTGCGATGGATATGTGGCGAGAGTTGGTACTGGAGCAAATTATCGAGGAAGCTATTGTGGTTGATCGAGTTGGTTCTGCTGTCCTCGAGTATTTACTTCGTCTAGAGGATAATTCTATGCCTGGTTTTAATATGGGGATAAAGGAGGTTATTGTGGAGACATGCTGGTATCTATGGTCGCTTCGTCGGCTTCGCTGGCGTCGTACATGCAAAGAACCAATTAATAAGTGCAAGATGTCTGTCCTTGGAATTACTGATAATGCGGCTAGAGTAGGTTTAAAATCAAATGTTGTGGTTCAGGACAAATGGTGCGAACCTGAACTAGTAAAGCTGAAAGTTAACCTGTAATTGACGGTGTGAAGCGTCTAGACTCATAGAGGATGTAATAATGGTTTAATAAAAAAATGTGACAGGTCACCAAATATCCTGGAAAAAAAAAACTCCACCAAAAGATACGGATGACGTGCGCAGATTTGGAACAACATTTTTTTAATCAAAAGTGACGCATGAGACTAGGATGAAATGGTCCGTGTAACCAAACGCCCGGCCCATCAGAGCTTGGGCATCATCAGACTATGGTCTAAGGATAGGCATTGACAATCGACAAAAGCCATTCCTTTGTAAAACAACTTAACTAGGAGTAGGCTCGAGTAGTCTACTAGGAGTACATGAACACAGGATCCAAAGCCCGTGAAATGCGGTGTCTCCTCCTCCATGCATATCCTGTTCGTAGCAAGTAAACAAGCTGCACACGAGTCTCCAGCCTGTTTCGGTACTCACATTCAGCGGCAAACCATCTCTCGGTTCAACACATGTTTTGTACTCCAGCGCATACACGCACGATTCCCTCCATCTCGTGTTCAGCCTACTTTATTTACTCCTTACTACGTACTACTACTCACGAATCTGATACAGTCGTGTGCAGCGTAGGTCCATGCATGAAGTCGAGATAAATATCGTGGCAGAAACTGTATACGAGTAGTAGAGGACGTGGCAGGGGAGACACGCGCGAGACACGGCGCAGCCGGTTTAATGAGACGTCCTACAAGGTGATAGCCTGGCCGCCTCTGTCCTTGCAGGCTGTATGTATACTGTGTCCGCGTGTCGTATGCGTGACCGGACACCGTACCCGCACGTAATCATGGGCGCCATTATACGCATCATTACTACTTGGTATTTACTGGCCTGTTTCCGATCGGCTGGTATAATTCCATACCAACCGCTGATTAAGTACACGTCACCGTACGAGCCACAGCGCCCATCTTTTCTTTTATCGGAGTACAGTACTTTTCACGGTAAAACGGTGTGGTTTTCAGTGTGAGCTATGGATCTTCACCTACTGCTCGCAGTACCTTAGTAACGCGCTGCAAGCTAGCTACTCCCGACTGTAAAATGAGAGTAGTTTTTCTTATTTTGACCTGTAAAATGAGAGTAGTTGGGTGCATACTGCTGCTAATGAACAAAACTGTAGTAGTAGTACCGCATGAGATACGAAGATCACGGCCACTCAATGCTCGGGAATAGGTTTGGGGCTTGGTACTGCATGTACGTGTATAACCGTTAGGGTGTCACGTGATCTCTTTTCCTTCTTTTCGAAGAACCGCAGGTGCCAATGAGAGATCGTGCCGGCGCAGCAGGGCAAAGAAACAAGGCAAACGCCATGAGCGGCGATACGATATCGGCGAGTAAAAGCACCGAATCGTCCTCAGCTGGGCGCCTACCCATAATACTACTCGCGCTCGTGAGTCCGCTCAATTTGTATTCGTGCTTGGAGGACGGGTAACCAGATTAGTATATGCAGAACTTGCGTCGAATTTCCGGACCACATAATACTACACTCACTTATTTATTACCTATGTTTAGGATGATAAGGGCTAAGAGCTGTTTTATTTTGTTGGAGATTATAAGGCTGGTCATAGTAAAGGTAACTTCAGTAGTAACTAAAAGTCCAAATTAGTACTTTTGCTTAGGCTGATCCTAATGGTAGTATCATACTACTAGTACCATTCATATAATATAGTGCATGATACTACAGTATGTCTCTAGTGCATTGTATCAGTATAGTAGTATTATAGTAGTGGTATATTTATTGATTTGTAGAATCTCTATGTAAATTGTGTGTACAAGATTTAATTGCCATTATGATTTCTAGCTTTACGTGCTATGATACAGTATCTACTACTACCTATGATACACTAACCACCTCTCTCTTCATTAATTATGGCGCCACATCAGATTTTTGCCAAGTTGGCATGCATGATACACCTTACTCCCTCCATTCTGAAATAGTCTGCGTTTTGGAAAATCTAAGACAATTTAACAGAGCATTTAATAGTACTAATTAGCTCCTGGAAACCATGCGTTAGCTCCAAACCCAAAGAATGATTTAATGCACTGCCGTGCAATTTGCATGCAAAAAAGTATCCCGCCAGTTATTTTAACGCCAACAAGAGAAACAGTAGTACAATTACATTTCCCTCCATTTTTACAACAGGAAAGAGTAGTGTTACTACCTTTCCCTCCATTTTTACAACAGAAATGAGTAGTGCTACTACTTTCCCTCCAAATTTCAAAAACGAATTTACAACGCCAACTCCAAGCTGTTTTACAAGTAGCTGAGTAGTCATCTCCTATAAATAGTGCTCCTGGACTAGAACTTGTCACTTTCACCCACACAGTGCTATCTACACACAGAGACGCCATGGTTCTAGACTTGAACTCCACACCACCGGCTGATGAAGGAAGTGGTGCAGAGGAAGAGGAGAACCATAGCCTTGATGGAGAGGGCAACCATAGCCATGGAGAGGAAGAAGCTCATTCATCCATTGATCTTAACCAGCTTCCTACACCTGATGTCCAAGATGCAGCACCAGGTTAGAAACTAAACTTTTCATATAAAAATAGAATGAGTACCACTAGAAATCATCCTGCTGGTTTTTCATTTCTTTCTACATGCCATTTAGCAAGAAGCGTACCATTATTTTCCAGATCCCCACTGGATCAATCAAGCACGTGATCTTCAAGTCATTCTCGCCGCGACAGGAACTGGTTGCTTTGACGATGGAGATAGTCTCCGTCTAGATGGAACACAAGAGTCCTATGAGGCTATATATGCAGAAATGTTGGAGGCTGATTATCCAAGAGATGAATGTTTTCGGGTGGTTTGCGGTCTAGATAAATTCCGAATGCGTTCTGAAGTAACCCTTTTCAAGCTTGCGATTTTTCTCAGTAGGAGAAGTGCTCTTGATATTGCGGATGCTGAACGCAGAAACCCAAAACCACAAGACGTACCTCCCGCTGCTCCTGTTGGTGGTCGCCGGCCAAAGAAGAAATATAGGAAGATGTTGACAAACAAGCAAAGGTGGGAAGTTTATCATGAGTTACTTAAAGACAGTAAATCTGGTAGATTAAAGAAAACTAGCACCACAGTTGTATCAAGAAACCTTGGACACAGTATAAGGCAAGTTCAAGAGGTTTGGAGATTATACAAAGAGTGCATAAGAGAAGGAAGAGAGGTGGATGTTAGTCACGGGAAAACCAGGAACTGTGGGCGCAAGAGAATTGAAGCTCCACTCCAACTAGTACAATCCATTCCTAAAAAACGTAGGCAGACATTGAGTGCACTATGTCATGCCATTCATATGAGCAAGACAACACTTTTTATGAGGTTCAAGCAAGGTTACTTGAGGCGAATTTCCAGTAGTTTGAAGCCGGTTTTGAAAGATGGTAACAAGAAGGAAAGATTACGGTTTTGCATGAGCATGATTGATCAGAACACTATCCATAGTGAACCGCAGTTTGTTGATACGGAGAATATTGTACATATTGATGAAAAATGGTTTAATATGACTAAAAATAACAGAACTTACTATTTGCTGCCTGAAGAAGAAGATCCAGTACGTACGATTCAAAATAAAAACTACATAGGCAAAGTTATGTTCTTAGTAGTTGTTGCTAGGCCTAGATATGATGACAAAGGGGATCAGATATTTGATGGGAAAATTGGTTGTTGGGCAATGGTTACTGAGGTGAACTATCCTAGTCTAAATCTTCTTCAATTTGATGATTTATCATGCATTCTTTATGTTAATTTATTGTTAAACAGGAACCAGCACAGCGGAAAAGTGACAACAGGCCTAGAGGTACCATGGTCACTAAGAACTTGAAGATAAACAGAGATGTCATGAGAGAATTCATGGTTAACAAAGTGGTACCTGCTATTCATGAAAGATGGCCAGATCAAGGGAAGACTATCTACATTCAGCAAGACAATGCACCATCCCATGTTAAGTCAGATGACGCGGCACTGCTAAATGCTATTGCACTCACTGGACGTGATATTCGGATTCTAAAACAGCCTCCCAACTCACCTGACCTGAATATTCTTGATCTAGGATTTTTTAGGTCGCTGCAATCTTTCACGGATCAGTTAAATCCTAGCACTATTGATGAGCTTATTGCAGGTGTGATTGATGAGTTCACCAAGTATACGGTTGAAAAGATAAATAGAATATTTTTGACTCTCCAATCATGCATGATACAAGTGATGAGATTAAGGGATGGAAATTGGTACAAGATCCCTCACATGAACAAGGGCGGGCTTCTACTACAAAATGCACTACCTGATCGTCTATTTTGTGACCAAGGATTGTACCAGGAGGTTGTTAGCTATCTAGCCGATTGATCTACTTGTAATGCTCTTATTATCAATTGTACCATTCTAAATTTTAGTACCAAAGTTACTTTGTTTGAGCTAGAATGGAAATACTATCCATGCTCCATTTTTAAGCATGAAACAAACAAACAATTCTTAGCATGACAGTACTATCCATGCTCCATTCTTAAGCATGAAACAAACAAACAATTGTTAGCATGACAATACTAGACATGCTCCCTTACATCCCCAAGTTTTCATTGCCACGAATCTTAAAGTAGTCAGGACATAAAATCCTAAGCATGCTATAGCAAACCTCATTCTCATCGAGTTGACCATCGACCGGTTCTTCAGCATAATCGTCATCTTGAGCTCCAACAGGGTCCTCAAGGATGGAATCAGGAACAAATTCGTCCTCTGCACCAATCTCTGAATCTGGCACGAACTTCACCTCATCGGAGTCATACGGAAAGAGGCCAATGCCGCCGCTATTGTCCTCTGTGTCTTGGACGAAATCCATGCTACCATGACCTTCCTCTTCCACCTCTGGCACACCAGGACCCAGGACAAGCGGATGACGTGGCGCTGCCCGCACCGCTGGCCGAGAGCCACTCGCCCCGCCGCCGCTCGCCCCGCCGTCGCCCGCCCCATCGCCGCTCGCCCCGCCACCGCTCGCCCCGCCGCTGCTCAGACTCGATCCATGGCGCCGGCTGCCGCTCGCCCCGCCGCTGGCCCCGCCACTGCCCAAACTCATCGCCAATCCACGGCGCCGGCCCGCCGCTG
This sequence comes from Avena sativa, assembly GCA_916181665.1. Classification (NCBI taxonomy): domain Eukaryota; kingdom Viridiplantae; phylum Streptophyta; class Magnoliopsida; order Poales; family Poaceae; genus Avena; species Avena sativa. The sequence goes on along the minus strand of OV702284.1, from coordinate 173,401,261 downwards.
GCCCCGCCACTGCCTTCACCGATCTCGATCTGCCGCTCCATCTCTCACTTTTCTCATGTGTGGATGTGGAAGAAGTACTCCTCTGGTATGCGGGATTATATGGTGGCCACGCCATTAACTCCGGGGAGAAGATGAGGAGAGATCAGAGAGGAACGATGTGGGAACCAGGGAGGCGGAGACGATGGAGGAGGAGACGGGAGTTGGGATATTCCCAGGCGTGACCGCGTGAGGATGGGGATGAGTGCGTGTGCGGCTGATTAATTAGTGAAGTGGGCCCTCGCTTCAGGACGTAGACTATTTCGGAACAAAAAATCGACCCAGGACGTAGAGTATTTCAGAACGGAGGGAGTATGATACTAGCACTAGGACCAGCCTTATGTAGCAATGAATTAATGAAGAGTAACATCACACATACCAATGCAAAATGAGCCTACAACCTAATTAATGTGGCATTGCATGTTACCACACGTAAGTTACTTTGCACTATAAGGCTGGTCCTAGTGAGAGTATCATAACTAGTATCATAAATGCCATGTTGGCAAAAATTTGATGTGGCATAATAATTAATGAAGAAAGAGATAGTTAGAGTATCATAGGTAAATACGTATCATAGCACGTAAAACTAAAATATCCTCATACAAATCAATCGTGTACACAATGTTGTATTGAGATAGTATCATACACTAGTATCATATGCATGATACTAGTATTATGATATTACCACTATGACCAGCCTAAAGGTGATAACTTAGACTAGTAACATACTCCCTTTGTTAGGGATTATAAGCCCATGAACCACTTTAATAGATTAAGAAAATCAATAACTCACCCGCTTGATTACTACATGCACCAATAGTTACACATGCATAAAAGAAGATAGAGAAAAAAGAGAACATGAATTGAATGAGAGAGACTAATAAATAAGAGATAACTTACAATTTCTAATATTTTTAAAAAGCTCTTGTGCCTTTTAATCCCTAACGGAGAGAGTATGCATGTTAGTACTAGTCTAAGCTAATATGCACTATGACCAGTCTAAGGGCTATCTCATTATTAGTCTCTCTTCTCCAATACATGTTCTCTTTTTGTCTCACTTGTGCCATGCATGTAAAACTATTGGTGCATAATAGATTAATAAAGAGAGTTATGAAATGTCTCGGTATTAGTAACTTGGTCTAATAACGTCTGGCTCGCCGCTGGAGAGAGGGCTTTCAGGAGCAGAAAAGGCCAAAGCTTTTTCGCGCGCTCCGTAGTTGGGCGTCGGCCAGCTGGCTACTCATCATTCGCATGATGAAAGGAACCGGAGAACTACTACAGGTGCTGCTCTCCTGCAGGAAACGCGAATAAAAATAAAGATATTTCTTGACCGAAAGGTTCTGATTTGTCCGCATGCATGATAACCACGCTCCACGCATGTTTGATCAAAAATAAAAGGTGGCAAGATCAGGCTCACCAGCCAGCTCCTCCACGTATCCGACCAGATCCAACGGCCAGCAGCCACCCACAACCCCGTTCGACGACAGTGCGTTCTCCTGCCACGTATGTGCGTACGCGTGTCCCGTGGCACCGGCTGGCGCCTGGCAGGCGGGTGTGCATGAGTTGTACGGCGATGGATGCTGGCTGGCGGTGTGGTCGACGAGCAGCAGAGGATTGAGCGGACTCACGAGCGCGTCGTGAGGCGTAGGTAAAGAGGGCCCAGCGCCGCAGCACGGCCACGCCGACGCGCCTAGCCGCTTCAGCACTAGCTGGCCGTGCGCCTAGCCACGTCGGATGGGGATGGGCGGATGGCACCTATCGTGCATTAAACGTTGCGGATCGCGCCTACGCGGATGCAATGGGCCGGCCTGTGGGTCCTGCACTTTTCCTCGCTTCGGCTGCGAGTACTCCTCTTACCCTACTACTAAATGGGCCTGCTACTCCGAGATAGGCACAGAGCAATGAGTGTAGCTACAAAGGGTTAGGGCGGTCTTAACTCAGTGATCAGCTTTACTGGATCATAGTATTTGCTGTCACCCGCCGATTCGCATTGCAGATCTAAAAGGCCCACTTATATCTACGGTAGTACGACACGACGCCGTAACGCTTGGCTAATCACGGCTTGTTTGTCCATTCTCGTCTTCACGGCCAAAAAAAAATCACACCACCAGTTTAGTTCCCACTCTAACTATTTCATTGTGCTAGGTGCTGCTGGGTGTATTCCAACCTTTGGCCAACCACTTAACCGCATTCAACCAAGTGCCAGCCTAGCGCCAGTGTCGAGGCCAACCTGCTGCTGTAGTGCTTCAGTGCTCCCACACAGTACTATGGTACTCTCTCTGTTAGGGATTATAGGCCTATGAACCATTTTGATAGGATTAAGAAAAACAATAACGCACCCTCTTGATTACTACATGCACCAATAGTTATACATGCATGAGAGAAGAAAAAGAGAAAGAAGATCATGCATTGGATGAGAGAGGTAATCAATGAGAAAGGACTTATAATTCTTAACATTTAAAAAAAGCTCTTAGGCCTTATAATCCCTAACGGAGGGAGTATACGACTGTTTGCCATACATCCTCCACGAGCCGGGCCCATGAAGCAGCGACGCCCCAACGTACCGAAAAGAACTCAAATGGCCCAGCCCGCCACCCTCAGCCCCTGGACTTAGAGCATCTCCACTCGCCTACCAGGAGGCCGATCCGGACGAATTTCAGTCCGGATACCGAAAACTGGCCCAGTCGCGTACCTAAGGACTTGTTTTCGGCCGGATTTCGCCCATTTTTGGTCCGGACTACCCAGGACGAACCCAGGTTTCCGGATACGCCCTGGGAACGCCGAACTCAGCGATATCGGCGAAAAAAAACAAAGCGGCGCGTGGACCCGCCGAGTCAGTGACGGAAGCCGAGTCGTCGTCATCCTCGGAACCACGTGGCGACCGCCGGGCAATAACTGCCCGTCGCGGCGACTGCCGGGCAATAACTGCCCGTCGCGTCGGCCACGCGTCGCCGATTTATGGCGCCACCGTCGCCGCCTCGGCTCCCGCGACGGATCGGCGGTCACTAACTTCCCGCCGTTTCCACTTTTCCCGCCCTCGCCGCTACACCCCTCCTGCCCTCGCCATGCACCTCGGCCTTTATAAGCCGTACTCCTCGTCGAAGATCTTCGCACTCATAGCTTCCCCCACCTACAAGCCCAACTCCGGCGAGCTCTCACCTTTCCCCCTTCTCTCACCATGGGCGGACGCTACCCCGGCGACGGCGCTGCGGCGAACGGTGAAAGAACATGTGGGCCCCCATGTGTGGTTTTGGTAATTAATGACAATCTCTATGGACTAATGCTTGTATCAAGTTATACTTGTAGGAATTGTCCATAGGCAATGCTTGAACCATATGTTGGCTTCAAGGTTTGGAGAAGAAGAAAGTGAAGAGGATTAAGTGGTGACCAAGGTGTTCAAAGAGTGATCCACAAATTGGTCATGTGAGAGTTAAACCTATGAAGATCTCATGCTTAAAGCTTGTCATCCTCGGTGATCATGGATCGATGAAGACAAGGTCAAAGTAAAGGTTTCCCCATATTGTATGGGAGAGTAACTTGCAAGTCTTCATCAAGCAAGTGCGTATAAGACCAATCAAGAAAGGTGTTCCATCTTGAGAAGGACAAGACCGTCTAAATCATAATCAAGTGGAATATGCGCAAGGCAAAGGTATGATCTTGATAGGGTTTCTTTCTTACCGGTCTCGTGGTGTTAGTTGGGGAGACCGGTTTATAGGATAGACAACCGTACTATCAAGAGGGGCTCCCAAGTGAGTAACTCGATCATATCGTTCAGAGAGAGCTCAAACCTTTGCATACTTAGCATCATCCTTTCTTGGTTGTTATTTGGATCTTACTCATGTGAGGATTTAGAGCTTGTTTTAATCTCCATGGCAATCTCTAGTTCATCGAAAACGGATTTCATATGCATTCTCTACTACGTTTTCGATGTTGGAGGTTTTACTAGTTTGTCTTTTTGAGAGAGGTTAAACCTTTCGTCATTTGGTTCTATACTCCCTTGCTGTACTATTATGTTTTTCTGCATGATCTTGTAGAGCTTATTGTCCTCTTTAAAATGAGCCCAAGATCATCAAAATCGGAGTCCGGATGCAAAAGTTATGGATGTTTTCGTATTGCTCTTTCTACCAGTTTTTGTAAGACCGGGGACTCCGGACTAATCTCCGATCTAATCTCCGGACAGCGTCCAGTACGTCCTCCAGATTGTCCCTGTTTGGCATGGGTACACCGGAGACTCCGGTCCTAGTCCGGAGACTCCGGACCGGGCAATTTCTGGGCCTAACGGTTGGATTTCTAGGGACCTATTTAAGGGGCCCTTCTTCCCTAATGGTTCCCTAGATCTCTTGCAAGTTTTCCCCGACCATTGTTGACCTTTTTGAAGCTTGCTACCCCCCTTCAATCCCTCCCTTGATTCTTGCATATACTTTAGGGATTTGAAAGAGGAGATCTAGATCTACAATCCTACCAATCCATCTCTCCTCTAAGTGAGGGGAACATCGTGGGATCTAGATCTTATAGTATTTTGTGGATTTCCTCCTTTGTTCTTCCTCTCTTATTCCCCCACAAGCTTTTGTAGCTTTGGTGGAATTTGGGAGAGAAGGATTTGAGCACTACTTGTGTTCTTGCCATTGCATTTGGTGCATCGGTTTGAGTTCTCCCCGGAGGATTTGGTGAGTGAAAGTTGAGAAGCTTTTTACTCTTGGGTTCTTGGAACCCTAGACGGTTTGTTGGTGTTGCAGGTTGTGGCCTTGGTGGCGTTTGTTGGGAGCCTCCAATTAAGTTGTGGAGAAGTGCCCCAACCTTGTGAGAGGTTCCGGTTTGCCACCGACAAGTGCACCGATAGTGGAAGCGTGGGTCGATCCCATTGGGGTGAGATTCACCGGAGAATAAGGGAGGCCTTTTGTGGTGTTGGTGGTTTGATACCACCCCCTCTCCAAACGAGACGTACTCCATGTTGGGAGGAACTCGGTAAAATATCGTTGTCCCCGCGTGCCTCGGTTATCTCTATACCCGAGCTCTTTACTTATGCACTTTACATTGTGATAGCCTTCGTGCTTGAAGTAATATATATATCTTGCTATCACTTTGTTGCTTGTATTGCTTAGCATAAGTTGTTGGTGCACATAGGTGAACCTTAGTTGTTCTAGGTTGTGCTTAACAAAGTAAACACTAGTTTTATTCCGCCTTTGTTGAGCCACTCTAAGAAAAGTTTTAATCGCCTATTCACCCCCCTCTAGGCGACATCCGTATCCTTTCAATTGGTATCAGAGCCCGGTCTCTCATTTTAGGCTTCACCGCCTTGAGAGTAAAGATGTCGGCTAGAGGATTAGTGCACAATGACATGTTCACATTTGATGGCACAAATTATGATATATGGAAAAATCGCATGCTCATTCATTTTCGGGACATGGACCCAAATTTGGAGCATATTGTAGATATAGGTTTTTCTCCTCCAATGGATTTCAAAAATCTATCTAGTGAGGATGAGAAAAACTTATATCTCGATGCTCAAGCTTCTAATGTGCTTGTTAATGCTTTGAGTTATGTAGTTACATCTTCAATCATTTCTTTTTGGAGCGCTCATGAGTTATGGACAAAACTTCAAGATAAATATGTTGTGTCCAACATTATTGAGGATGATTGTGTTGCTTCCACTTCCGGTCGAGATGAGTTCTCATCTTCTACCACTTCACCAACATGTGACTTTTCACAAGGTAATGATATGGTGAGTGGTGATAGAAATTGCAATATGGATAGTGTGTTCACTATTTGTAATCCCTCATATCTATCTAGTTGCAATGATCTATCTTTGGACCTTAACACTTCTAGCACTCAAAATTCCTCACATGCTTGTGTTAATAGTCCTTGCATATCATGTAGAAATGACTTGAATAAATCTCATGATGATATGCTCATGTTGTCTTGTTGCCATGATAAAAATGCTTCTATTTTCTCTAGTGCTTGTGTTGCTAACCATGTAGAGGAAAATGAAGATTCTATGGGCCAAGACAAGGTCTTGAAGAGAGCTACAAGTGCAATCTCATCATCACCTTCCTCCGGTTCTCACATATGCCTTATGGCTGAGGAAACAAAGGTAACCTATTTGAATCCCTTTGTATCTAATGATGATGATGATGATGAGGTTGAGAATGATAATGATGATTATACAGGTAAGTATGATATTACCTCTATTAAGAAAATGGGAGAGGTTGTCTATAACGCTCTCTTAAAAAATAAAATTGATTCCTCCAACTTTCTTGAAATCTTGAATTGTGCCATAGAAGGCAATGATCTTATTGAGGAGCAAGAAAACTTAATTGATGAAAATTTTGCACTTGAGCGTGAGTATGCTAATGAACTTGCACAACTAAAGGACTCCCTTGAAGAAGAACAAACCACCAAAGAATCTCTTGAGGAGACGTTTACTCTAGAATTATCTAGAGTAAAGGAATACCATGATAGAGAACTTGCGGTGGCAAACTCCTTCAAGATTAAAAATGATGAACTTGAAGTTGCTTATGCTAAACTCCTTGAGGATTTTGAGCACCTCAAAAATGGCTCTAGGGTCATCAAGGGTGAGCTCATCAAACTCACCGAGTCACATGAGCAACTTAAAGCTTCATATTCAAAAGAGCTTACCAAGTTGCCCTCACCTCTTGCTAATAATGATGATGCTTGTACTACTAAATCTATTTATTGTGAAGCATCTATTTCGAAGGAGAATGTTGAGCTAAAATCTCAACTTGCTTTGGTAACTAGCAACTATGAGAAATTAGAAGAAAGTCATGTTAAGCTCTCAAGCTCACATGAGGATCTTCTAGTCTCCCATGGTAGGCTAAAGTTAGCTCATGAGGCCATCATGTCAAAGGTAACGTCTAGTGGGCCTCATGTGGACATTAGCACTACATCTACTCCAAATGTTATATTGCCATGTGCTAGTCATTGTAATTCATCCTCTCACAACCATGCTATATCTCGTGATGAATTATAGTCCGTGCCTTGTTGCTCTAACAATGTAGCATCTACTTCCTCTAGTACTTTTGTTGACCTTAACCATGTAGAGGAAATCAAAGAGCTCAAGGCTCAAGTCACTTCTTTGAAGAATGACTTGAAAAAGGGTCATCAAGGGAAGACCGCACTCAACAAAATCTTGAGTGTGCAAAAATCCCCCAATGACAAGAGTGGGCTTGGATTCAATTCCACTGTCAAGAACAAGTCCACTATCAAGTTGAAGCACAAGTATAACAAGAAAAATGGCCAAGATCAAGTCAAGAATCCGGCCAACATTGTTTGCTTCAAGTGCAAGGAAGAAGGGCATCATGTCAAACATGGCCCATTAAAGAAGAAGTCCCTTGGAAAGAAGCAACAAGGGAAGCGGCCTCAAGATCTACATCTTGTTAGAGATGGGCCTCCTCCCAAGAAGACTCAAGCTCTTCCTCAAGTTGTTTCTTCATCCAAAAAGAAAGATGGCAAGAGTAGAACTTGCTACATATGCCGCGAGAAGGGGCACATTTCTTCCTCATGCACTATTGGTATATCCTCATCCCATCCTATCTTGATTGATGATGCTTATTCACTTCGTAAGGATGAGGTTTGCAATGTGTTTGCCAAATTTGTTGGTGATCAATGTGGTGTCAAGAAAAGAACCATTTGGGTTGCCAAGCCTATTGTGACTAACCTCTTAGGACCCAACTTGGTTGGGGACCAACAAGCCAAAACTTGATCAATAGATGTGTTTTGGAGGGCATTGGAGACTTGGCTACATTATGAAGAATTGAGGGATCTTCATCAATTATTATTTTCAAGCCAAGCCATTTGGATTATCTTGATTATATTATATTTCCAATGTTCCTCCTTGCGGTAACATATGCTAAACTCTTTACATTGAAAGTTACTCGCCCCCTTGTGCATGTGTTGGTTTTGTATCTTCCATGCTTTTGTACATGTTGTGCTATCGACTTAATTATCTTGAAGTATCAAGCATATTTGTGTATGATTAGGTGGCACACCATGTATGTGTGTTTCTTATGTTTGAGGATTGCTTGGTTATATTTGGTATCTTATTTGGCTCTTGTGAGAAATTAATGGACTATCCCATTTTGGGGGAGTGTTATGCTTGGGCATTCCACAATCCTAAAATTGTGTGTACATGAGGAATACCACCTAATATTTATATTGGATTATTGTCTAGTATCTATGTGGTACAATTCTCATGAGAAATTTAAGTTTTATAATGTCCATTAATTATCTCTATTTGTATCCTTTTGCCTCGTGTTGGTTTTATGGTAGTATCACATTATGGGGGGGTCATATGCTTAGTGCATATTACAAATCCTAGAAGATGTGAATATTCGAGGTTGTGTCAGTTAGAATTGGTATTGACAATTATCTAGCGCCTATGTGACACATTTGCTCACACAAGTTCCAATTTGCTTGAATGCCTTTATTGATCATATTTTGGATCTTATATACGAGAGTGTTTCTTGGTATGTGTTTACTCATCTTTAGATCTCTATATCATCATGGAAAACATTTGCTTCAAGTTACTCTAATCACTAATGATTGTGTGACTATTGGAAGCTACCAAGAATCTCGTTCGAAGTATCTTTCTTAATTCTTATATTTTGATTATATGCTTCTTGTCGTGACTATGATCTTGGATATCCATGCAAGCTACCTTGAGAAAATTATTCCTAATACTTCTTGTCCTTGGACAATGAGTACTCAAGTTAAGGTAGAATGTATTGATCATATCCACTTTGGCCTTTGCTTAATCTTGTCCTATCTTTGGCCAAGTAAATGTTTTGTGTGCTCCCATTCCTTCCTTGCCTCTTATGAATCTTCTTATTTTATCGTTATCCTCGTGTGTTTTATTTAATGTAGGTAGTGGTGATGATCTCATTTGTGTGCATTTTGCATTCAAAAGCAAAATTATATATAATGTACTACTTATGGGTGAGCTCTCCTATATTATCTAGAACAATTCTTTTATGCTTCCTTGTTTGATCCATGTCGGGTTTTATATGCTTGGAAGCTCAATCTTTCCGTTTTGGTATTTGTGCCATCATGAAAAGTTTGGGGAGTTTGGTTTCTTGTTGGAACCTTGCTTTTTTTGGGAGTTGGTTTTGTCTCATTCCTTGTTTCATGTTTTGTCTATTTTTAGAATGAGATAAATCCTTGAGCATTTGTGTTCTTATATATGCTTTGCTCTTTGGATTTTGCCTAGTTTATTTGTTGAACTTGTGAATCTTTCATGTGTTGAATTGGTTCTTTGATACAATTTGGACACCATTTGTCATGTCTCACTCTTGTGCGTGACATCTCGGTTTACTTGGTGCTTTTGTTCAAATTGTATCTCCTTTTTGTTTCTTGAAATCCTCGTGCATGCATATTTACTACATGTTTATATTATGGCATGTTTGCTTTCTTTGATCCAATATATAGGGAAAACTCCACCAAATCCCATCGGCTAAGTTGTGCATGAAATTCAATTTCATATCAATATGCACATATTTATGTGGAGTCTCTCCTATGTATTGTAGTTGCACTAACTACATTGGACCCAATAAGTTTGGGGACCATTTTGTACTTAATTGTGTTTTAGGTACATTGGAGATATATTGGATGCTTGTCTCTCGATTTTGAAGAAGTAGTGCTTACAAAATTTGAGGCAAGCTGTAGGATGATCAACGAATTCCTATCCTCTACATCCTACCAATTATATCTCGGTAACAAGTATCTCTTGCTTATGCATGTTTATCTTACTTCCAACCTTTTGTAGGTTGCATCTTGGCATGAATTCTTGTTATTGTATTTATTGTTGTATTTCTAGCCATGGTATTAAAAGAACTCTCTATTGTAAATGTGCATAAGTTGAGATGAGTGCATATAATTGGGACTATACAAAATCATGCATATGATGCACCAATCCCAAATATGTCAATCTAGTAATTTTATTGCCTATCTTTTCCTCAACTTCTCTCATGTGCAATAGTGAAATTTTGCTAGTTGATTTCTCCTTGTGATACTTGTTGCCTTTATCCATATATTCCAACTTTCTCCTTTTCCCTTGGTGATAGTTGTAATGTATGGGGTGTGTTGGTGGTTGAAGCGCATCGATGTACAATAAGATATTTGAGCCTTTTGGCCATGCTTTCAAGAAAAATCTTATTGGTATTGTCATGAATTCATTTTGGATATCTTTCTCTATTGATTTTAAGTATCTACTTTGTGTGTACATGTTTCTTTATGGATTAATATCTTTGCAAGATTGTCTACTTAGAAACTTATACACATGAAAGAGGTTACTCAATTTTTTCTTGATATCTTCCTTGTTTCGTGTGTGTTGTATGGTCATACTAAGCAATATCATTCATTAAAGACTATGTGGATACGCAATGATCATCCTTGTACTAGTATTATAATATGCTTTGTCATGCATCTCACACATCCTTGTGGTTGGGCCCGCTAATATGTTGTCTCTTACTTATTGCTCAACCATTTGTTTCTTGCAAAGTTTATGCCTTGGTATTTGCTCATTTGCACAAAGCTGTTTTATAAGTAAAATAGAGGAAGTGAGGTTTCCATGTTTTGCACATTGTATTCACATACAAAAACCTAATGTGGCACATACCTTGGGGAGCTTCCTAACTTTATTTATAACATCACTTTGTGCTTATCATATTTTTTCTCTCATGCCTTGTATTGTTAAAATGGAGTTGGATGAGTGAGGATTCCATGATTATGCACTTTGTTCCCAAATTCAATTATCATAATTGGTGCATTATCTTTGGGGAGCTCATCTAATTCATTTAATAATGCTCATTTGTCTTCTTTCTCATTCGTTGTGCCTTAAATGTTTATGGGGGAGCAAGGATTTCATATTTGTGCATTATGTATTCGAATGCATTTATTTTTAAATTGTGCACAAATCTTGGGGAGCTTCTCCATTTATTATTTAAAAACATTCTTTTGATCTTTTGTTGCTTTCAATTGGTTTGTCGGATCTTGTGATTGCTTACATCATTTGTTGATTCTTCTTTTATTTTATTTCTTTTGGCAATCTTTGGGTCCTCGATATAGTTCTACTTCCTCCCAAGTATTCATCATTGGATATGTGCGAATGCACACCGTTTGGGGATTTATCACTATATTGGCCATCTAGAACTAGTCATCCATTTCGGCAATCGATGCCAATGGGGGAGAAGTTTTAGAGGGTTTTAGGGAAATGGTTTATGCCTTGAGTTTGTTTCTAAGCATTTTCCTTTCATGCTCTTGCATCTTTGTTGTTGCTTAGCATGTGGTATATATAGAGTAAACTCCACCAATGATAATGATTGGCAATATATGCAATGAAATTCAAGTTCATCACACATGCATAGATTGTGGGGGAGTTTGCTCTATATATGATGGTGGTACCAATATCACATACTTATGTAGTATTTGATATTGGTGCTACCATTTTATGTGTTAAATTCCTTATATAAACCCTCTCAAATGGATTGTCATCAATTACCAAAATGGGGGAGATTGAAAGAACATGTGGGCCCCCATGTGTGGTTTTGGTAATTAATGACAATCTCTATGGACTAATGCTTGTATCAAGTTGTACTTGTAGGAATTGTCCATAGGAAATGCTTGAACCATATGTTGGCTTCAAGGTTTGGAGAAGAAGAAAGTGAAGAGGATCAAGTGGTGACCAAGGTGTTCAAAGAGTGATCCACAGATTGGTCATGTGAGAGTTAAACCTATGAATATCTCATGCTTAAAGCTTGCCATCCTCGGTGATCATGGATCGATGAAGACAAGGTCAAAGTAAAGGTTTCCCCATGTTGTATGGGGGAGTAACTTGCAAGTCTTCATCAAGCAAGTGCGTACAAGACCAATCAAGAAAGGTGTTCCATCTTGAGAAGGACAAGACCGTCTAAATCATAATCAAGTGGAATATGCGCAAGTCAAAGGTATGATCTTGATAGGGTTTCTTTCTTACCGGTCTCGTGGTGTTAGTTGGGGAGACCGGTTTATAGGATAGACAACCGTACTATCAAGAGGGGCTCCCAAGTGAGTAACTCGATCATATCGTTCAGAGAGAGCTCAAACCTTTGCATACTTAGCATCATCCTTTCTTGGTTGTTATTTGGATCTTACTCATGTGAGAATTTAGAGCTTGTTTTAATCTCCATGGCAAGCTCTAGTTCATCGAAAACGGATTTCATATGCATTCTCTACTACGTTTTTGATGTTGGAGGCTTTACTGGTTTGTCTTTTTGAGAGAGGTTAAACCTTTCGTAATTTAGTTTTATACTCCCTTGATGGACTATTATGTTTTTCTGCATGATCTTGTAGAGCTTATTGTCCTCTTTAAAACGAGCCCAAGATCATCAAAATCGGAGTCTGGATGCAAAAGTTATGGATGTTTTCGTATTGGTCTTTCTGCCAGTTTTTGTAAGTCCGGAGACTCCGGACTAATCTCCGGTCTAATCTCCGGACCACGTCTAGTACGTTCTCCAGATTGTCCCCGTTTGGCCTGGGTACACCGGAGACTCCGGTCCCAGTCCGGAGATTCCGGACCGGGCGATTCCTGGGCCTAACGGTTGGATTTCTAGGGACCTATTTAAGGAGCCCTTCTTCCCCAATGGTTCCCTAGCTCTCTTGCAAGTTTCCCCCACCATTGTTGACCTTTTTGAAGCTTGCTACCCCCCTTCAATCCCTCCCTTGATTCTTGTATATACTTTAGGGATTTGAAAGAGGAGATCTAGATCTACAATCCTACCAATCCATCTCTCCTCTAAGTGAGGGGAACATCTTGGGATCTAGATCTTGGAGTCTTTTGTGGATTTCCTCCTTTGTTCTTCCTCGCTTATTACCCCACAAGCTTTTGTAGCTTTGGTGGAATTTGGGAGAGAAGGATTTGAGCACTACTTGTGTTCTTGCCATTGCATTTGGTGCATCGGTTTGAGTTCTCCCGGAGGATTTGGTGAGTGAAAGTTGAGAAGCTTTTTACTCTTGGTGAGCGCCGACGACCTCGTCTACTGGGCGAACTTCTTCGAGGAGCGGCGCCAACAGGAGCTCGCCTGCCACGAGGGGCCGTCGAACGAGTCCCCGCCGGCGCGCAAAAACTCGGCGGGGCGCCGACGTTGGTGGAGCGTACCAGGGCAGACGCTCGCCGCCGTGCTGGAGCACATCAACCGCGGGAATACTCCGCGGCTTGGCTTCCCGCGCAACCCGAAGCCAGCGGCCAGGACGGGTCGGCGTGCTCCTCCGACGAACTGGGCGCCGAGGAGGATGGAGAGCATGAGCTCGTCCTCCTCCGCTTCGGCGTCCCACTCTTCCGGCAGCACGCCGCTTCGCACGCCGACGGCCGTGAAGCGGGAAGCTGTCTCGCCGGCGCGTTCACCGCCGCGGACACGCGCGCGTGGTATCGTCATCGGCGAGCCGTCTGCGCCCATGCCGCCAACATGCCACCTGCGCCTACGCCGCCCCAAGACAGAAGGCTCGATGCCGGCCGAGGACGCCGCCTTGAAGATGGCGCTGGAGCAGTCGCTCCGCGAAGCGCCGCCACTGTCGCCGCCGCTGCTGCTCGTCGAGCCCTCCTCGCCGGACATCCTGGAATGGTCCAGGAGGGACTGGGTGAAGGCGGAGCATCAGCGCATCCTCGGCCTGCAGCAGCAGGCCGAGGAGCAGGCCACACGGCGTCGGGCGCTGTCTAGGCGTGAGCTCGCCTACCAGGGCGCCCCGCTCTACGTCCTGGACGACGACGACGACGAGGACGCAGGCCCGTCCTACCAGCCATGGAGGTGCGGCGACCCTGGCCAGGGCAGCTCCCGCCAGAACCAGCCGCCGAGCGACGGCGGCGAGGATGACGGCCGGGCCGACCAGGACTACACGTCGTTCTACGACAATTCGGCATGCAGGACGGCGAAGGCACCAGCGGCAGCCTTTTTAAGTTTATTTATGTACTAGTTTTGTTTAAATTTGATGTAATCCGCCTATATTTCGCCCAACTTAATAAAAATCGCCTAAATTTGATGAATTTTAGGCAAACTTGGGGACTCGGTCTGGGTACGCGGGTGAAAGAATGAGCGTACCCAGACCGAAAACAAGTTTAGTCCGACCGAAAAACTGACCAAATTTTGTCCTGGGTTCGACCAAAGAGTGGAGATGATCTTAGTCTCCTCTCTCTCTCTCTCCCCCAACGTTCGTATTCCCCTCCCGTGCTTGCCCCAAGCCAGCCAGCCGAGCAGCGTCGAGCGAGTTTCAAACACCTCGAGAAGCCAACCTGGTTTTACCCACTCCCGCAGTCCCCACTTTACCCTACCCCGCCGCGAGCACCAAATTGCCCCGCGGTGTCGCGCGCGGACACGCTCACGCCCCAGTATCCGAGGGACAAAGCCAAGGGGCACAAGGGTAACTTTGCCCATCCACTACAGCTGGGAACGAGCAGGAGCACGCAAAAGCCAGCTGCCAGTGACCGTTCGGGCAGCGCGGCCAAGGACGCCCTCTTTACTTTGGCCTCCCCTCACTCATACGTCACGCGCTCTTCGTTCGGTACTGTACCACCTTTGCTCCACTGTCTCTCTTCGCTCTCCTCCCTCCCTCTCTCTATAAAACCCGAGCTGACTCCCCACCACCAATCCACAACCCAAAACACACCATCTCTAGGCAACAGCAACTACAGCAGGGCAGCAATGGCTTCCTCCTCCTTGAGTTCTATGGCAGCGTCGCTCCTTGTGTGCGCAATGCTGCTCCAGACCTGCCTCGCCACCAGGCGGCTCACGGCGCTCGTGCAGGAGCAGCCCATCACCATGGAGTACCACAAGGGCGCGCTCCTCTCCGGCCGCATCGCCGTCAACCTCGTCTGGTACGGCGACTTCTCGCCGGCCCAGCGCGCGGTCCTCACCGACTTCGTCTCCTCGCTGTCTTCGGCCTCCTCCTCCCCGCCGCAGCCGGAGCCGTCCGTCGCTACCTGGTTCAAGACGGCGCGCAAGTACTACGCCACATCCAAGGCCCGCTTCCCGGCCCTGGCCCTCGGCTCCCAAGTCCTCGACCAGTCCTACTCCCTCGGCAAGCGGCTCCGGGAGAAGGACATCGTCAGCCTCGCCGCGCGCGGCGGCCCCAGGCGCGCCATCAACGTGGTGCTCACCGCCGACGACGTGGCCGTCGACGGGTTCTGCTCCAGCCGGTGCGGCTCCCACGGCGCGTCCCCGAGGTCCCGCGCCGGCCGGTTCGCCTACGTCTGGGTGGGCAACCCGGCCACACAGTGCGCCGGCCAATGCGCGTGGCCCTACCACCAGCCGCAGTACGGCCCTCAGACGGCGCCGCTTGCGCCGCCCAACGGCGACGTCGGCGTTGACGGCATGGTCGTGTCCCTGGCCTCCATGATCGTCGGCACAGTCACCAACCCCTTCGGCAACGGCTTCTTCCAGGGCCCTGCCGAGGCGCCGCTCGAGGCCGCCACGGCGTGCGCCGGCGTGTACGGCAAGGGCGCATACCCAGGCTACGCGGGCTCGCTGCCGGTAGACCCTGCCACCGGCGCCAGCTACAACGCCAACGGAGCCCACGGGCGGAAGTACCTGGTCCCGGCCCTCGTCGACCCGGACACCTCGGCCTGCTCCACCTTGGGGTAGATTGCTAGGGTCATTATTAATGGTGTAGTTATAGGTGCGGTGGTGTGGCTACGGTGTGGAGAGTTTTCCACGCGCTAATCTCTGTGTGCCTGTAGAGGCGGCGAAATGAAATTCTTTCATTTGTTGGATGAAAAAAATATATTCATGTAAGGGAGCATTGTTCGGAAACTGACATCATTGTTGCTTTTGGTGAACACTTTGTCTTCGACTCATTGAATTCTTCTTGGTTACGGCCCTATGGCACTAAGGCATGGAGGTATATTTGCGATGGTCACTCTCGCTCACGTGTTCAAATCCCAGATCCACAGTTGGATGACCTCGGGCTAACATAAACAATAGTACGCGTTGTCAAGCAAAAGAAATAATTTGTGTGCCCTGGGAACTGGGAAATGCACGAGCATGTCCTCCCTCCGTATGCGCGAGCGGGATCCTATACCCCATTACTCCTGTAAAAAAAGGAATCCCATTGCTCCTCTCAAACAGGAATATATTTATTGGTTTAATTGCAAGAGGTGTTTTTTTATCTTGTCCCAAAACTAGTGAATGTAAGAAAGAAGTACTCCCTCTGATCCATATTACTTGTCATTAGATTGGATGTATCTAGTACAAAAACATGTCTAGATACATCCATTTTTGCGACAAGTAATATGGATCGGAGGGAGTACTGTTTTAAATAATGGTCTACTTTTCATACATTTCAATGCAATTATTAAATACTAGGAGTTGAAGGAACTTGAATTGGCCGGAAGAAGATATACATTGTCTAATAATCAGGAAAACCTTACTTTAGAAAACTTGATAGACCATTCTCCTTTTGGTGCTGGATTTCGGTTTAAATCAGCAGAAAATGGAATTTTAGTTTCTTTGTCCTCGGAAAGTATGTATCCATTAATGTTTCTTAAAGTTTCTTTGTTAGAAACTTCCATAGTAAAAACTTTGTCCTCGGAAAGAATGGAATTTTAGTTTCTTTGACCTCCTCCCCTCACTCTCTCCTGCCGCCGTAGCCAGCGAGGTCCACCTGGCGTTGCCCGCGCAGTGCTGGCAACGGCGGGGTGGATTCTACCCGGCGCGCGAAAGGGGGTGCGGCCCCTGTAGGGCGGCGGTGTTTCTCGACGGCGGCGGTCCTGCTCGGCGACGTGGCTTCCGTGGGCGGGGTGGACGGAGGGGCAGGAAGGTGTTGCTGCCAATGATGCTCATCTCGGCCCAAATCTAGGCCAGTTTGGGCTCCATCTGGGTTGGGGTGGGCCTGTCCCGACCCGCTCCTGTGCGGCTCCCTGTAGGTCGAGGAAGGGTGACAGAGGGTTTGGGTTGGTGGCAGTGCTCGCGGCTTCCCTTGCTGCAACATGGCAATAGGGGTTTTGCGGGCCCATATGGGCTTGGCCGGCCCAGAGAACTGGTGTGCCCCTATTGCCGCATCCGATCGGCTACCTCCATGGTGGTGGAGGTAGGTCCCTCCCATGCGGTTGCGATGCTACTACCCCCGATACCACTGTCCCCTTGATCAGGACTCCGGGCCTCGCGCCGACGCCCACCGTGAGATGATGAAGATGGCACATTTTCCGTGGTGGTGCGTGTTGGTTCGCGGTGGGTTGTGTTGTAACACCCTCAGAATCGGCCCTATGCAAGTTTTAGCGAAAACCCGCCAAACCCGCATAGAAACGATTCGAAGGTGCCCACCAGGCACTTTCGTGCGGGTGGAAAACGAAGTAATAACATTACACAACAGTCCTCGATGGGACCCACAGAACAGATATATATATAACAGCGACTCCATGAGTCAAGAATACAGATATACGGTACAAGATCCAAATCACCTTGAAAACATGCAGCGTCCGACTACGGACAAGATGCAAATGGGGCTAAGAGCCCTGAAGAATAACCAATGGCGTCCATAACCCTGCCCAGGCCAAGCCGGAAGGGTAGCCCTGCTAACGACGTCGATCTCAAAACCTGCTTAAACAAAAAGGGGTGCCGACAAAGGGGCAAAGGAAAAAGAGGAGCGTCAGTACTGAGGCCAGTACACGGCGAGACTAGAATTCGGCGGTCCTCGCCTACATAGGTATGGTGGACTGAAGCGGCAGCGGCAGCATGCACTAGACAACCTATAGAGACTCTCTACAACCGTCGGTTATCATAGAGGGATAAGAATGACCTACTCGGATCCAACCTGAAGCTAACACCAAACAAACCCATCCTGGTGTTCCCCCTCGAGACCACACGAGGAAGTCAACCGAGGAACTCACACAGTTGGCAGTTTTATCTATTCAGTTATCGTTGCAGCAATTACTAGACAGGTTTAGATAATCATCCTGATAAAGTAAGCAGTGGGCACCTTTATTTAACCATTCCATTGTAGTTGCAACACTTACTAGTCAGATACAAATAACATGAGATAACCCCAAAACCCAGCAGTTGTTGGTACTTTTATTCAGCCATTCCGTTGTAGTTGCGATAATTACTAGTCAGGTACAATGGTCGCAAGCGACACTCCAAACAAGCAATTGTGGGCAGTATCATTTAGCCATTCCATTATAGTGAAGCTGATTACTAGTCATTATAAAGTCAAATTTATAGCAATAAACTTTAGTTATGCTTGTCTATGGTCGAGATACTGTGCTCCAAGTCGTCCATAACCGCGGACACGGCTTTCAGAAAGTTTTACCCGGCCGGGGTGCACCAATAGCAACACACACTCGATCAACCTCGGAAAAACCAAATCAAAACCCAACGAGGCCTTCACGACAAAGCAATCACAAGATTCAGAAATATTTCAGGGGGCCACCCCTTAAAGTAGACCCGCAACGAAGTTAGCTGACTTCGAGACGGCCTCAAGGTTTGTGGGGCCGGCTGTAAACGACTGGGAACCCGAAAGTGTGACTGGGCTTGTCGATACCGCGAAAACGGGTCACAATTCCTAAACAGTACAGTGTGCTCCTCGCACAATCGTAAATAAAGCAGTAGCATGGCATAAGTACAGGATAGTAAATAAAACCTCAAACTAGTTTGTGGCCCCAAGAAATAAGACTGAATCAAGCTCTAGCTCAGGGGGGTCCCATATACCTCCCGGATGTGGATAGCGCGATAAATCAAGGAACAGGTATCAAGTACTCGGGGTCCTACGGGACACAAGTGGGCGTTCGGAAACCAAATATTATCTATCACCCACCGATGCCTCTGCTTATTTCAATTTTAGTTGTTAAACAGGAATTAAAGTGAACGATAAGTAAAACTATGATCATCTCCAACAACAACATGCGGCAATACATCAACAACTGTGGCACTGGACGACACGCAACAGCACTTGAGCAAGCGACTACGACGCGCAAGTCCATCTATCTACCAAACAACAGGTAATAGGATGTGTCCAAGGCAATATAGGGCTGCACGGTATATCCAGGTACGGAAACTAAAGCATCGCAACACAGATAGCAGTAGATCAACAGGAGGGAATAAATACTATAAAAGTAAGATAGGTAGAAAGGGGGAGATGCTCGCCTGAAAACATTGCCGAAGGTTCAACCGAAGATCGGGGCGAAGCTCACATCAACTCAACGGCCTTATCCGCGAAGAAGCAACACACTAGAAGAAACACCGGATGCAATATTTAATACTACGGCAAAAGATCGGGCATGATGCATGTATGATGTATGACATGGCAGAGATGCGATGCAATTAGGTCATATTAAGTGGAACCGGGGTCCCGACAATTAATTAAATGGTTCCTGTTATTTAGCTACCCCGCAATTTAAATGTTGTTTAACATGGCAAAATATCGTACCGGTTCGATGCACAAATTTAAATGAGGCCAATATGAGACTAGATTTTCCCGCATATGGGCCCCATATTTAATTAGAGGTGAATCGGCATAAGGCCCCCAAACCACAGACAAGGATGCATGCATGGACAATTCAATATGCAACAGTTTATAAATATGGCATTTATAAAAATAGGGTTCTCGGATAAGGGTCACACATTAGGGGGTCTCGACGAACTTGGGGTTCCGGGGTTCGGGGTTGGTCTCGGGGTCCAGGGTTCGACGGAAACGTTCTTCGGATCATCGGATCCATACAGTTCGGTGTCGATCTTGTCGTTGCGAAGCTCTTGTCGGGGTTCTCGGCTTCGGGCGCCGGAATCGGTCTTCGACTCTAGGGTTGGATAACTTGATGTCCGTGTGGCGATCTTGTTGGAACCATATCGAAGGCCCTGATGTCGAGAAGATCTTGGCGTTCCATGAAGAAGGTCTTGACGCTTCGTTTTGGTGTCGTCCTTCCGGTACCGCGGGTCTTGGCGTCCGTGGGTTCCGAGAGGAAGGACTTGGCGATCTCCGCGGGTCTTGGTGTTTGACGGGGTTCGGTCTCGGTTCCACGACGGAGATCCTGAAGATACATGCCGGCATACTTGGCGCCTTCTAATCCGACGATCGGGTCTCATGTCCAAGCAGGAGTGCTTGATGGTCCGAGAGGGGGTTCTTGTCCGTGATTCTTCGAGCACCTTCGGGGTACGGGGATCTGATGGCGTCGAAGGGATCTGGCCTCTATGGACCTGCGAGCGAGGCAGCGGCCCAGGAGATCCCCGACGAGGTGGTCTTGCAGCCGGGCAGGAGGCAGGGCACGGACATGGGGAGGCAGAGGCGCTGCGGCGGCTTGACGTCCTCGCTGGCGGCGGTGGCATCCTGGGGTGCCAGCGGCGGCGACGGGAGGTGCTCGGGCTGGCGCAGACGGGCGGCGGCCGGCGAGGGAAGGGCGGTGCAGAGGCGGGCGGCGGCGCCGCTGGCGACCGGACGCAGAGGGGAGAGCGGACGGAGGCGAGGTGGAGAGGCCACGGACGGAGGCGCAGGAGGAGGAGGAGCAGAGGGCGGCCGCGCGGCGACCGGAGGCAGAGGACGCGGAGGCGCGGAAGAGGAGGCGGTCGGCGAGCCTGGCGGGGCGGGGCAAGCGCGGCGGAGGCGGCTCGCCGGCTGGAAGCAGAGAGACGAGGAGGTTGGTCGGGGACGCGAGGCTGCACGGCGGAGGCGAGGGGAACCAGGGCGGCCGGAGGAGAGGGTCGGGCTCGGGCCGGCGACGAGGCGGGGGTCCGAGCGGCGGCGCCGGAGGAGAAGGGGCGGGCGCGGTGCAGGCGATGAGGGAGGAGGGAGAGGACGCGGCTCGGAGACGGAGAGAGAGAGCGGGAGGTAGGGGAAGGAGGGGGTTGCGTGGGTGTGTGAGCGGCGCTGTGTGGCCAGGGAAGGGCGGGGTCGTGCGCGTGGGGTCGGGGTGGCACAGGTGGTGTGGGGGGTTGGGATTTGGTCCCAGGGTGGCTTCGCATGGGCGGGAAACGGCCGACGGAGCGGGATCCCAAGGCGGGTTGGTGGGTTCAGGGGCAAGCGTGCGTGCGGTACTGGGGTGGGGGTGGTTAGTCTAGGTGGCAGCGTGTGAGTGGGTGGGGCTTTGGGGAGAGCTGAGGTGTCACAAGGGGATTGGGGGGGTGATGTGGAGGGGGGGGTGTGGGTAGATAAGTGGGTAGCTGTAGGATTTAAAGGGTGGACCGTTTGTATTTTTCTGGGGTGGTCGTTCGGGTCATTCGGCCCGTTCGACTGCCCCACTAAAATAATGCAAATTTTATTTATTTAAACGGACCGTTTGCAAAACATATTTAGTCAAAACAAAATATTCCGGCGATCCGGGTTGCGTTTGAATAAAGACGGGGCGTTTAGAAAACAAGAACCGGTTTTTCCAAAAATAGTTTTATACAAGCACATGCAAGATGATGACGATGCTCAAATGCAATGTGGCATGATGACATGAGCATGCGGTCATGATGATGAAATGCACAAATTTAACGCGATTTTCTAGTAGTGGTTTTGCGGGATGCCACAATTCGACACCACTAACAATGGATCTCGCCCTCGAGATCCGCCTCATGGTACCGGGAAGAAGGTCGGCGGTCTGAATCTTCTCGCTTCGTGTAGATCCTCGCGACACCACTAACAAGAGGTCGTTGTCCGTGATCGTCGAGAGAACACTCCGGGAACAAAAGGTCGAAGGTAGAGGTATCAACAAATAAAGCCACCTCTAGCTTTCATGGACGGAGTAAAATTGCATCGATCCACCATTCAATGTACATAAGCGAATGATAAGAGTAGTGGTATGGTCGCGACTCCATCCCGCACTCAAAGCATTACTATGTACACGAATAGACAGATTATGCAACCAACTCTCAGAATTCAGACTGAAGCTCTCAACAAGCGAGGTTCGGAAACAAAGGAGTGATGCAGACTCTGCATCGGATCTGGCGTGGAGGATGCCGTCGCGTCGGAAAACACCGGAAGGCACGAGAAGGAACAAAGGATGGTAACACAGAAGACGGATTCCTCAGGCAGCATGAACACCGGACGTGGCATCACCGTTACCAAAGGAGGAAGCGAAACCCTGAAGGTACGACGGAAACCCAACCACGAGATATCCTGGACTCGAAGAGAGAGAAGAGAGCGGATTCAAAACACGTAGAGGTAAGAGGAGAATAGCAGAGGGGTAAGGAGTAAAATCAGACCTAATTCAGAACTATCCAACCGATTTTCAAAAATAGTTTTGACACTCTACTTCGGCCGTTAGCTAGGTTATCCTACAGGCTGGACTTGTGGGGTATCGCAACTGCTGAGCTCTGATACCACTCTATAACACCCTCAGAATCGGCCCTATGCAAGTTTTAGCGAAAACCCGCCAAACCCGCATAGAAACGATTCGAAGGTGCCCACCAGGCACTTTCGTGCGGGTGGAAAACGAAGTAATAACATTACACAACAGTCCTCGATGGGACCCACAGAACAGATATATATAACAGCGACTCCATGAGTCAAGAATACAGATATACGGTACAAGATCCAAATCACCTTGAAAAGATGCAGCGTCCGACTACGGACAAGATGCAAATGGGGCTAAGAGCCCTGAAGAATAACCAATGGCGTCCATAACCCTGCCCAGGCCAAGCCGGAAGGGTAACCCTGCTAACGACGTCGATCTCAAAACCTGCTTAAACAAAACGGGGTGCCGACAAAGGGGCAAAGGAAAAAGAGGAGCGTCAGTACTGAGGCCAGTACACGGCGAGACTAGAATTCGGCGGTCCTTGCCTACATAGGTATGGTGGACTGAAGCGGCAGCGACAGCATGCACTAGACAACCTATAGAGACTCGCTACAACCGTCGGTTATCATAGAGGGATAAGAATGACCTACTCGGATCCAACCTGAAGCTAACACCAAACAAACCCATCCTGGTGTTTCCCCCTCGAGACCACACGAGGAAGTCCACCGAGGAACTCACACAGTTGGCAGTTTTATCTATTCAGTTATCGTTGCAGCAATTACTAGACAGGTTTAGATAATCATCCTGATAAAGTAAGCAGTGGGCACCTTTATTTAACCATTCCATTGTAGTTGCAACACTTACTAGTCAGATACAAATAACATGAGATAACCCCAAAACCCAGCAGTTGTTGGTACTTTTATTCAGCCATTCCGTTGTAGTTGCGATAATTACTAGTCAGGTACAATGGTCGCAAGCGACACTCCAAACAAGCAATTGTGGGCAGTATCATTTAGCCATTCCATTATAGTGAAGCTGATTACTAGTCATTATAAAGTCAAATTTATAGCAATAAACTTTAGTTATGCTTGTCTATGGTCGAGATACTGTGCTCCAAGTCGTCCATAACCGCGGACACGGCTTTCAGAAAGTTTTACCCGGCCGGGGTGCACCAATAGCAACACACACTCGATCAACCTCGGAAAAACCAAATCAAAACCCAACGAGGCCTTCACGACAAAGCAATCACAAGATTCAGAAATATTTTAGGGGGCCACCCCTTAAAGTAGACCCGCAACGAAGTTAGCTGACTTCGAGACGGCCTCAAGGTTTGTGGGGCCGGCTGTAAACGACTGGGAACCCGAAAGTGTGACTGGGCTTGTCGATACCGCGAAAACGGGTCACAATTCCTAAACAGTACAGTGTGCTCCTCGCACAATCGTAAATAAAGCAGTAGCATGGCATAAGTACAGGATAGTAAATAAAACCTCAAACTAGTTTGTGGCCCCAAGAAATAAGACTGAATCAAGCTCTGGCTCAAGGGGGTCCCATATACCTCCCGGATGTGGATAGCGCGATAAATCAAGGAACAGGTATCAAGTACTCGGGGTCCTACGGGACACAAGTGGGCGTTCGGAAACCAAATATTATCTATCACCCACCGATGCCTCTGCTTATTTCAATTTTAGTTGTTAAACAGGAATTAAAGTGAACGATAAGTAAAACTATGATCATCTCCAACAACAACATGCGGCAATACATCAACAACTGTGGCACTGGACGACACGCAACAGCACTTGAGCAAGCGACTACGACGCGCAAGTCCATCTATCTACCAAACAACAGGTAATAGGATGTGTCCAAGGCAATATAGGGCTGCACGGTATATCCAGGTACGGAAACTAAAGCATCGCAACACAGATAGCAGTAGATCAACAGGAGGGAATAAATACTATAAAAGTAAGATAGGTAGAAAGGGGGAGATGCTCGCCTGAAAACATTGCCGAAGGTTCAACCGAAGATCGGGGCGAAGCTCACATCAACTCAACGGCCTTATCCGCGAAGAAGCAACACACTAGAAGAAACACCGGATGCAATATTTAATACTACGGCAAAAGATCGGGCATGATGCATGTATGATGTATGACATGGCAGAGATGCGATGCAATTAGGTCATATTAAGTGGAACCGGGGTCCCGACAATTAATTAAATGGTTCCTGTTATTTAGCTACCCCGCAATTTAAATGTTGTTTAACATGGCAAAATATCGTACCGGTTCGATGCACAAATTTAAATGAGGCCAATATGAGACTAGATTTGCCCGCATATGGGCCCCATATTTAATTAGAGGTGAATCGGCATAAGGCCCCCAAACCACAGACAAGGATGCATGCATGGACAATTCAATATGCAACAGTTTATAAATATGGCATTTATAAAAATAGGGTTCTCGGATAAGGGTCACACATTAGGGGGTCTCGACGAACTTGGGGTTCCGGGGTTCGGGGTTGGTCTCGGGGTCCAGGGTTCGACGGAAACGTTCTTCGGATCATCGGATCCATACAGTTCGGTGTCGATCTTGTCGTTGCGAAGCTCTTGTCGGGGTTCTCGGCTTCGGGCGCCGGAATCGGTCTTCGGCTCTAGGGTTGGATAACTTGATGTCCGTGTGGAGATCTTGTTGGAACCATATCGAAGGCCCTGATGTCGAGAAGATCTTGGCGTTCCATGAAGGAGGTCTTGACGCTTCGTTTTGGTGTCGTCCTTCCGGTACCGCGGGTCTTGGCGTCCGTGGGTTCCGAGAGGAAGGACTTGGCGATCTCCGCGGGTCTTGGTGTTTGACGGGGTTCGGTCTCGGTTCCACGACGGAGATCCTGAAGATACATGCCGGCATACTTGGCGCCTTCTAATCCGACGATCGGGTCTCATGTCCAAGCAGGAGTGCTTGATGGTCCGAGAGGGGGTTCTTGTCCGCGATTCTTCGAGCACCTTCGGGGTACGGGGATCTGATGGCGTCGAAGGGATCTAGCCTCCGTGGACCTGCGAGCGAGGCAGCGGCCCAGGAGATCCCCGACGAGGTGGTCTTGCAGCCGGGCAGGAGGCAGGGCACGGACATGGGGAGGCAGAGGCGCTGCGGCGGCTTGACGTCCTCGCTGGCGGCGGTGGCATCCTGGGGTGCCAGCGGCGGCGACGGGAGGTGCTCGGGCTGGCGCAGACGGGCGGCGGCCGGCGAGGGAAGGGCGGTGCAGAGGCGGGCGGCGGCGCCGCTGGCGACCGGACGCAGAGGGGAGAGCGGACGGAGGCGAGGTGGAGAGGCCACGGACGGAGGCGCAGGAGGAGGAGGAGCAGAGGGCGGCCGCGCGGCGACCGGAGGCAGAGGACGCGGAGGCGCGGAAGAGGAGGCGGTCGGCGAGCCTGGCGGGGCGGGGCAAGCGCGGCGGAGGCGGCTCGCCGGCTGGAAGCAGAGAGACGAGGAGGTTGGTCGGGGACGCGAGGCTGCACGGCGGAGGCGAGGGGAACCAGGGCGGCCGGAGGAGAGGGTCGGGCTCGGGCCGGCGACGAGGCGGGGGTCCAAGCGGCGGCGCCGGAGGAGAAGGGGCGGGCGCGGTGCAGGCAATGAGGGAGGAGGGAGAGGACGCGGCTCGGAGACGGAGAGAGAGAGTGGGAGGTAGGGGAAGGAGGGGGTTGCGTGTGCGCGTGAGCGGCGCTGTGTGGCCAGGGAAGGGCGGGGTCGTGCGCGTGGGGTCGGGGTGGCACAGGTGGCGTGGGGGGTTGGGATTTGGTCCCAGGGTGGCTTCGCATGGGCGGGAAACGGCCGACGGAGCGGGATCCTGAGGCGGGTTGGTGGGTTCAGGGGCAAGCGTGCGTGCGGTACTGGGGTGGGGGTGGTTAGTCTAGGTGGCAGCGTGTGAGTGGGTGGGGCTTTGGGGAGAGGTGAGGTGTCACGAGGGGATTGGGGGGGGTGATGTGGAGGGGGGGGGTGTGGGTAGATAGGTGGGTAGCTGTAGGATTTAAAGGGTGGACCGTTTGTATTTTTCTGGGGTGGTCGTTCGGGTCATTCGGCCCGTTCGACTGCGCACTAAAATAATGCAAATTTTATTTATTTAAACGGACCGTTTGCAAAACATATTTAGTCAAAACAAAATATTCCGGCGATCCGGGTTGCGTTTGAATAAAGACGGGGCGTTTAGAAAACAAGAACCGGTTTTTCCAAAAATAGTTTTATACAAGCACATGCAAGATGATGACGATGCTCAAATGCAATGTGGCATGATGACATGAGCATGCGGTCATGATGATGAAATGCACAAATTTAACGCGATTTTCTAGTAGTGGTTTTGCGGGATGCCACATGTGTGGAGCACTTCGGACCGTCCAGGGTGGTGGTTCTTTGGGGGTGGGCGAAATCCTTGTCGGCCCTGTCCAACACTGACGTGGTGATGCCTGCGGATGTCGCCTCTCCTTCCTGAAGGGCGTCAGGTACCTCCTCTCCACCCTCCTTCGTGTAACGGGGGAAACCCTAGGACCATTTCGGGGGGCAGCGATGTCGTCGTCGCATCCCTTGCTGAAGGTGATGCTTGATACACGGCGGTTCGGAATGCCAGGAGTGCGGTGGGACCTTTCCGCAAGACAGAGCAGTAGAGGGTCGTCTTCGTTCATCGATTTGCCAATGTTGGCATTTGTTTCTCTTTTGTTCTCTTTCTTTTTTGTTGGTCTTGGTTGTGTTGCGGCACCAACATGTTCATTGTACCGTGTGATTACAATATTAGTATAGAACGGTGAAATGCTGATTCGAGGATAGCAGAATAGATCTTGAAAAGTAAAGATAAATTCTTAAAGGTCGCAGTTTAAACTATTTGTGGGCTTATAAAAAGTAGAAGAAATATATAGCTGGCACTATTGATGCATTAGATAAAGAAATTGAGCATATAGGTTATTTGTTGGTAGATATGTGCTTAGGAAAGTTTAGATGAATAGGAGTGTCGATCCCAACAAGGAGCAGAAGGTGTTGACTAGTGGTATGGAGGAGGAAATCTCTGTAAATACTTAGCAAATGGATTTTTAGGGGTTTTCTGATAAAGCAAAGAAATAAAGTGCAAGTAATAAAAACAACGAACAAACGTAGCAAGTGGCCCAATTCTTTCTTAGCAAAGGACAAGCCGGTGGAAATACTTATGAGGACCAAACATTCTCGAGGACACATGGGAATTCTGTCAAGTGTTTTCGCTTCAAATAGTTGAGTAGTCTTCTTTGGTTTTCTAAGTGTTGTGTGGGTGAACCTGTGCTAATGTACCGACCTTACTTGGACTAATACTTATTTGTGATTAAACCCCTTGCAAGCATCCACAACTACAAGAAAGCAATTAAGGTATAAACCTAACCACAATCTTAAACTCTGAGATCCTACACTCCCTTGTGCAATGGTGTCCTAACGGGGGTTCAGGTTTCTGTCACTCGGCAACCCCACAATTAGTAGACAAATACACAATGCATTCCCCTAGGCCCATAAATGGTGAAGTATCATGTAGTCGACGTTCACATGACACCACTAGAAGAATAGCACCACAACTTAAATACTAAACCATTAAATAATATCTCAACACAAATCCACTACTAACAACATGACTTCTCCCATGTCCTCAAGAACTAAACGAACTACTCACGAGACATCATATGGATCAAGATCAAAGATGATATGGTAATGAATAATAGTCGAAACATAAACAATAATCCAATGGTTCCACTCACAAGCATCAACTACAATAGTAATCAACACCGGGAAAGTTTCCCCTAAGAACTATGCAAGTGTTCAACACAATTGTTACAGCGGGATGGAGTGGTGATGAGGGTGCTGGTGGAGATGATGGTGTGGATTATGATGATGATCCCGATGAAGTCTAGCTTGATGATGGTGTTGATGGCGACGATCTCTCCTCTCCGGGAAGGAATTTCTCCGGCAGAAATCTGTCTGCCGGAGAGCTCTTTCTCTCTTGGTGTTTTCCGCCCCGTAGAGGCGGTAGAATCTTTTTGTGGTTGCTCCCCGTGTATTAGGGTTTCGAGGAGAATATATAGGCGAGAGGGTGGAGCCAGAGGTGGGCCACACCCCCTGTAGGCGCGTCCTAGGGGTGGCACGTGCCTGGGAAGGTGTGGGCCCCTTGTGGCCCATCTCCACCTCCCCTTCTGGCATTCTTCGTCTTCTGAGGAAATATGATTTTCCGTATTTTTTCTGGTATTTTTCTAATCTTCACGAAATTGCATCAAAACACCTCTTTTTCCATCAGAATCCTGAATCCGATAGTTCATCCTCCAAGAATCATCCAACATGCAAAAACAGATGAAAAGACATAAGTAACACCTCTTAATAAGAAATATATCAATGAATAGAGGCAAATGATGATATAGAATGGTGATGAAAATTGGACGTATCAACTCCCCCTAAGCTTAGACCTTCGCTTGTCCCCAAGCGAAAACGGTGCTCAGTAAACATGTCCACAGGTTTATGGAGTGAAGTGTCAATAAAAGAATATGGATAAGAAGCATCACCCTTACCATTACACAACTCATAGAAGAAAGCAACTCACCATTATATAACTTAGCTTGCAACAAGTACATGAGTCACAATAGAGAAGCATAAAGATAAATCATAATTAGGATTGGCAAACTTTGTTCTTGGTCAGAGAACAGCTGGCAAACAGTTTCACAAATAAAGATTTTTGTAAAGAAGTTTCACAACAAGAGTACTCTTTTTGCTCAAACATAAAAGGTTTTTCACAATTATGGCTTTCAAAGTAATACTCATTAAATAAGAGTCTTGTGCAAACAAGGAAGATGAATAAAATGATTGAATAAATCATCATATGAATGCTTGAAACACAACAACTCAAATGCTTGATGGAGATAGAGAGGAAGTAGGTTTACTGACTCAACTTAGAAGTAGAAGAAAGGCCCTTCATAGAGGGAAGCAGGGATTTCAAGTTCATAAAGAGCTTCCAAAAGATTATGATACTTACTAGCTTTGAGCCCTCATTGCCCCTATCATAAGCATCTTGAGGTGATTAAGGTTAAAGTGAAAAAGATGGAGTATATGCTTGACGAAATATAAGTTGGCAATCTCATGTCCCTTGAGTACGAGGGCCGCTCCTCATGCTACTCAACTTTAGTTACCGGTAAGTTCTTGTCATTGTAAGTACATGTGTATCATAAAGAACCGCCAACGGGGTACCCCTTGCACATGATACAAGAGTTATCCCATAATCAAAATAACAAGGCAAACAGACAATGAGCATCTCGGCAATCTTTTTATTTGCTATTTGCATAGGTTTTTATTGAGGATGCTTTACAGATTTCTCACTATGGTTATGCTGCAAATTTCCACCATGATTAGGCATGGCTTAGGCTAGCGGCCCAGGCATTTCTCTAACACACATACATAATTCCATGGACTTACAAGCTCTCCTTTTATTTCACACCGACGACATCTGCAAACAAAAGAGCATGATATCAACTGGATATGTATCCATAAGTGTTGAAAGTGTTCCCCGTGACATCACGGTTCTGCTAATCCCAACGTATAGGTGCAAGAATATACAACTTCGATGACACAATGGTTCAAGTTTATTAGGGGCAAGAAAATAAGGTGTGCCATCAAGTTCATGAGAGCTTTACTAACTAGTTTTCACATAACAAAATAATTTTTAATTCGAAAGATAGATGAAACTTGAGAATTTTCTTGGAATAGCAATAATGCTAATAGGTAGATATGGTGGACACAAATGGCACGGGTTTTGGTTCAAAGGGATTGGATGCATGAGAAGTATGCCTTCTCAAGACAAGTTTTTGGCTAGCAAGGCTGGGTAGAAAGCAAAAGAGTTGAAGGAAACAAGCAAACATACAAGTAATAAAGCCAAACATGCAATCTTTCTTGAAGACACAAAAGATCTTAAATAAAGAATACTAAGCTTATGAGCCAATCAAGAAAGAAAATAAATGATACAATATACCTGTAAGCTTTTTCTATTTTCCTTTCAAACCTCAAAAGTGTTGCTACTGACCAGAGCTCGGTTTGCCAAAACCAATTGAGATCTACTTGATGATCCCAAAGTGATGCCAATACTGATCAACAAGATCAATCATATAATAGATATTGCAAACTAAGATAAGAAGTGCAAAAAGTAAAAGATGAAACTTCTCATTAATATTCCATAAAGGTACTCACACCAAGGGATACATAGATAATCAAATATAGGAGGGATACTTCCACAATGCAAACCAACCTATAAAATAACTTCATACCAAAGATATAGCTCTACTAAAAAGGTAAAAGATAAAAGATAATGATGTGATACCGCGGCACTCCCCCAAGCTTGGAACAAGCCAAGGGGATGCCAAACCTGATGACGAATTACTCCTTCGGTGGTGGTGGTGTTCCCTTGTCATCATGAGACTTCCAAGTTAAAGGTTCCCCATCCAAAAAGGATGTCTTGGTTTCCACAATCCTGAAACTAGCAGCAGAGTTTATGCGATTAAATCTAGCCTCATACTCATAGTTTTGATTTTGTATGTCGTAGAGCAGTGCTTGTAATTGGTTGGTGGTCTGATGGAGCGTGATGATTTCGTATAGGAGCTCAGCAACCTCCTCCTCGTGCTTGGCGATGAGTTCTGAACTTATCTTATGGATGACATCCACTTCGCGCTCCGCCATCTTTTTGTACCTAAAAACTTCCTGCTCCAATGCTTCTATCCTGTCTTCCAGACTGCCTTATCCTTTAGGGCCTTGAACTTCTTTCATCTTCACCTTCCCATCCTTGAGAATCAACTTCTTAGGATAAATCTTCAACTCATACATATACGGGTTGATGACATCCGCGGAGGAATCCTCTATGGGTGATCCAGAGGAAGACATTGTAGCTCCAAAACTGAGAATCTGCCTGACAGAAACAGATCGAAACAGAAACACGACGAGAACACAATACACGAACCTCGGGGGATCCGGGGGATTATATATCACGAAGTTTCAGTGCATAAGGAAGGTACTGTGCGAAAACGAGGCTGAGATGGAGCTCAGGGGGCTCACACCCCCTCCAGGCGTGGCCAGCTAGGGGCCCTCGCCTAGGGTGGGTGTGGCCACCTGATGACCCACAAGTGTAGGGGATCGCAACAGTCTACGAGGGTAGTATTACCCAATTTATTGATTCGACACAAGGGGAGCCAAAGAATACTTGCAAGCCTTAACAACTGAGTTGTCAATTCAGCTGCACCTGGAAATAGTTCTTGCTCATAGAAGTTTATCAGTAGCGACAATTTGATAGTAGCAAAAGAAAAGCAACAACATTAGCAAAACAGGAGTAACAGTAACAATAGCAGCAAACAGTAGGATATGAGCACGGTAGGCATAGGGAAGGATGGACGGGCGTTGCATGGACGAGTCTAAACATGTAACTTCAAGATCTAGGGCATTGCAGATAAATAAGAATAAGCATCCAAGTACTAAACAATCATAGGCATGTGCTCCATATATAGTCTTGCGTGCTCGTAATGAGAACTTGCACAACATCTTCTGTCCAGCTAGACCGTGGCAGCGGGGCCTCTAGGGAACTACTGGCAATTAAGGTGCTCCTTTTAATAGAGCACTGGAGCAAAGAATTAATACTCCGTGAACACATGTGATCCTCACACCACAACCATCCCCTCCGGTTGTCCCAATTTCTGTCACTTCGGGGCCTTTGGATCCGGACAATGATATGTGTACACAACTTGCAGATAAGATCACAAAGAATACTATCATGATGATTCAATAATAAGTTCAGATCTGAGATCATGGCACTCGGGCCCTAGTGACAAGGATTAAGAACAACAAGTTGCAACAAAGTAGCACTAATAGAGATATTAGGCACTATGCCCTAACAATCTTATTCGATTACATGATAGAAATCATCCAATCCCTACCATCCCCATAGCCTACAACGGGGGATTACTCACTCATGGATGGGGGAAACATTGATGGTTGATGGTGAGGCGTTGGTGATGACGATGGCGATGATCCTCTCCAAATTCACCGTCCCGTCAGGGTGCTAGAACGGAGTTTCTGGATCAGAATCTTGGTTTCTGATGGTGGCAGCGGAGCAGAACTCTTTCTGGAAAAACGACGAAAACCCCTCGGTTTTTAGGTCAAGGGGTGACTTATAGGCGAAGAGGGATCCCGAGGGGGTGCCTGGGGTGGCCGCACCCCCTAGGCGCGGGGCTGGGCCCACCCGCGCCTGACAGGGGTGTGGGCCCCATAAGCCTCCACTCCGTCTCGTCTTCTGGCTCCGTGGGTCTTCTGGTAAAATAGGATTTTTGGCATATTTTCCGGAATTTTTCCTGATAGTTGATTTTCTGCACAAAAACTAGACACAAAGGTAATTCTGCTGAAAACAGCGTCAGAGTTGTATCCAAATCACACAAGTTTAGAGGAGAAACAATAGCAAAAGTGTTCGGGAAAGTAGATACGTTTTGGATGTACCAACTCCTCCCAAGCTTAGCTTATTGCTTGTCCTCAAGCAATTCAGTTGAAAACTGAGTGCGATAAAAGAACTTTCACGAACACATTTGCTTCATATGATGTATATATTCTCACCACAGGAGTAAATACTTAAACCATTCATAATAAGAAGTATGCAACCAAGTCTACTCAATAGTCATTGCAAGCTATGAAGAGAAACCAACTCAATAATAATAAGTAGCATGGAACATAAATATAAGCAACATTGCAATGCTCATAATAAGGTATGATAGAGGGTTATCTCGCTTGCCTTTGTTTGTAGAGCACAATATAAATGCCAAGGCACCTCTGAAGTTCAAGTGAAGACTAGAAGTAAAGATATCAGAGATACAAGCATCAAAGTCAAGACATAATTAACCAAGTTTTGATACAAACACAATAATGACAACTATGCTCTCAAGAAGGTGCTCATAGAATAAGTGGTGACTCAACAAGGGAGTGAAAAAGGTTTTGAAAAGTTTGAAAGGCTTCCTAATGTTGAGAGGAAGGTACTCATTAGGTTTGATCTCTCATTGCCCCTATCACAGGCATCTTCATATGGTTAAGGTGAAAGTGAGGTCCAATATGAGTTATATGCTTGACAGACCATAAACTGGAAATCCCATGTCCCTTGAGTACGAGGGCCGCTCCGCATGCTACTCAACTTTGGTTACCTGCAAGTTCTTGTCACTGTACATACATGCATATCATAGAGAACCGCCAAGGGGGTACCCCTTGTACATGATACATGAGCTATCCCGTGATCAAAATGACAAGGCAAGCAGACAATGAGCATCTCAGCGATCTTTTTATTTACTATGTGCATAGATTTTTATTGAGGATGCTTCACAGAATGCTCATTATGGTGATGCTGCAAGTTTCCACCATGATTAGGCATGGCTTAGGCTAGCGGCCCAAGAGTTTATCTAACACATATATATACTCCATGAACTCACAAGCTCCCCTTTTATTTCACACCGATGACATCCGCAAACAAAAGACCAAGGTATCAACTGGATATGTATCCATAAGTGTTGAAAGCGTTCCTCGTGACAACATGGTTCTGCTAACTCCCAGCATATAATTTGCAAGCATATAACTTTCATGGACAAGTCACAATGGTTCAGGATTATTAAGTGCAAGGAATAAAGTGTGCCATCAAGTTCGTGAGAGATTTACTAACTAACTTTCTCAAAACAGACAAACATTTTATTTGGAAGAAAACAAGGCATATTGAATATGCACTAAAATAGCAAATGATGCTAATAGGTAGGTACGGTGGACACTGTTGGCAATATTGGTTTTGGGGAGTTAGAAACACAAGCAAATCTCATACTCTGTGCAAGTGAAGGCTAGCAATGGAGAGGGAGCGACAAACGAGAGAGCAATAACTGTCATAATCATGCTTGCAACAAAACATGACTAATTATGGCATGAAAGTGATAGAAGAACTCTGAGGCAAAATAAATCATCGAGGCTTACTGACTATTGTTTAGTCATATGCATGCGTGAGCATGTGTCAAGTCGATTCACATGAAACTTCCAGAGGAGGATACCACAATATCATACAAAATATGAATAGAACAATGCAAGCAAACATTCATATGACTTGCTACAAACTATTAGCAAGTTGGAGCTAATCACAGACAAGCAAGAACTACTAAGAATCCAGCAGTAACATAACCTTACATGAACAGACTAAGCATGCTCACCATGATGAGTATATGTACAAAAATGAAAATAAATAGAGTTTGTTACCAGCCTCTTACCACACCTCAAGTTGTCTTAATCTTCATTATTGCCCTTCACGTGTGTGACTTGAATAATAACATGAAACCAAAATCCACTGAGGACGGCTGAACCCTGCAAAGAACTCACAAAACCAAAGAAGAAAAACAAATAGTTTTGGTGTTTTTGATTTTTCAAAGCAAGCAAACAAAGCAAAAACAAACCAAACAAAGAAAAATATTTTTGGATTTTTCTTTAAGGCAAACCAAATCTAAAAAGCAAAGAAACAACATTTTTTTTTTGTATTTTTGTGTTTTTGAGAAAGCGGCAGCAAAAACCAAAAAGAAAGCGAAACAATGGATATACAAAGAACCGACCGATCATGATATATAGATGAGTGTGATGTTGGTATACCTCCCCCCAAGCTTATGCTTTTGGCTTAAGTGGGGCTCAAATCCATGGTGCCCAATAAGGTTCACCTCTGTAGTACGACGAGGAGGCCCCTTCGTCCTAGTACGAACTCGAGGACTCACCCGTGTAGTACACATAGGGGTCATATGAGGGCGCATCCCCCTGATAGGGTCCATGGAAGCCAAGAATGCGCAGCTGGTCATCCATCTCCTCCTTGGAGCGTGACAAAGGTCCCTGGGAAATACTGAACAAAGTGTTTTGGGGGAGAGGGATCTCTCTCTTCCCCATTAATAAACAACATTTTATAAACCAAGCTCTCAAGGGTAGAGCCAGTAGTGACAAAGTGATGTGCCTTCATGGCAGCAAGATCAAGCCTACGAGGGGCCAAAACTGTATCATTTGGATCAACAGCAAGTTCCAAGGAAGCAGCAACACACGTAGCAATAATTCCCCCATAAATGGGTCCCTTAGTAGCTAAGCAACGAGCAATGAGAGAACCAAGATTGTACTTAGTTTCATTGTTGAGCGCAGAAGCTAAGAATTCCAAATGATAATTGGAAATATTAATAGTGTTCTCCCTACCAATAACACTAGTGGCAAGATAGTAAGCAAAGTACCTGATGGCTGGGAGTTGAATATTTCTTATCTTTCCCTATTGAGCTCTACGGTCATCATCATTGGTTATCCCGCGGTAGAGCTCCAACAAATCTGCGGGTTGAGCTGGAATCTTCTTTGCTGACCCAGCTGTACCAAGTCCTAGGGCCTCACAAAATTTCTTCAATGTCATGTTGTAAGACCTGCCATAAATTTTGAAAGACACATCTGGCTTGAACAAGCTGTTAGTAAAAGAAAAGCTCTCCACAAATGTTTTAGTGAGCGTAGCATATTGCACGCTCTCATCCTTCATAAAGATTGTTAGTCCAGCCCTCTGAACCAAGGTTGTAAAATCATCAAGAATCCTAGCAGTCCGCAAAAAGGTTTGGCAAGGAAAGGTGGAAGGGTGAGCATCCCCCTCATCTCCCTTGTCACCAAATTGCGGTGTAATGAGATCCTCATTGTATGAGGGCCTAGCTCGGGAGGATGGTCTTGAAGGCCTTGCCCTTCTAGGTGCATCACTCTCAAATATTTCACCAAATGTGTGGTTGTCCATGACCTCTTTTTTTCTGAAATTTTTAGACAAACATCAAACCAAGTGATTTCCAAGTTGATAAATGATGAGAAACTACTATAGGAACTTGCTAGAGGTCTACACATGCATCAAAATGAAATATCTAAGCATAGAACAAGCATGCAAGATCACACAACATGTCACCTATAGCAGCAAAATACTCAAGATACAATCTACCAATCATAAATCTAATTGGACAAGCGGAGGAGGCACATACCAAGGAGCAATCCCTCCAAAAATCAGAAACAAAGATGGGCTGAGCAAGGAGATCAAAAATCGCAAGCAAGAACAGCAGGAACTCGATCTTGAGAAAGTTTTCTGGTGTTTTTCGGGAGAGAAAGAAGATGGCTGGGAGGAGACACCTTGGAGGGACCCAGGTGGGTTACACCCCACCCAGGCGCCACCTGTAGGGAGGCCGCACCTACCAGGGGTGTGGGTTCCCAGGGTGGCCCCATGGGTCACTCCAGGTGTCCCTCTACCCCTTTTTTCGAGGAAAAATTTATTTTGAATTTTTTGAGATTTTTAGGGAAACTTAAATTTTGGACAATTTTCAGGGAAGGAAAATTGATTTTCTCGCAGAAACAGTTTTTTTAGAAGAAGCAAAAGCAAAACAAAAAACCAAACTATAAAAGCTCTAAGAAACTTTAACATGCAAACAACTAGCAACACCAAAGCTAGCAAAAGAAAGGGCAAAGACTAGGAAGGAGAAAAATAAAAGAAAGCCAGTATAACCACAGTGAAAACATTATTTTGTTCATTAAAATCCTTTTGTTAACAAGGTTGATCAAGTCTTGTTACCAAAACAATCTTATATGAAACAAAACTTTGCATTCCACAAGGTGATTATGTTACCTCATACTTGATAGCAATGGTCCCAATCATAATAGTTTCAAAATTTTCTTGTGGAATGGGACAATATATTCTCCAACCTTGATGCTCTCAATATTTTCAATGGAATTCAGGCAATAGATCTTAGCAACCTTCTTAGGGAAATAAACAGTATGCTCTTTGTCATTAATATTGAATGTTACTTTTCCTTGATTACAATTAATGACAACACCTGCAATATTAAGAAAAGGTCTCCCAAGAATAATAGACATATTATCATCTTCATGCATCTCAAGCATAACAAAATCAGTCAAAACTAAGCAATTATGAGCCACTTGAACTGGAACATCCTCACATATACCAACAAGAATAGTAGTTGACTTATCAGCCATTTGCAAAGATGTATCAGTTGGTATCAACTTTTTAGCTGGAGTCTCTTGTAGAGAGAGAAAGTCATAACACTAACTCCAGCTCCCAAATCACATAAAGCAGTTCTAACATAATTGTTCTTAATAGAGCAAGGAATAGTTGGTATACCTGGATCACCAAGTTTCTTTGGAACCTTACCATTGAAGGAATAATTAGCAAGCAAAGTAGAAATCTCCTCATTAGGAATCTTCCTTTTATTAGAGACACTATCCTTCATATACTTTGAATAAGGAGGCAACTTAATAGCATCAGTCAAAGGAATTTTCATAAATAAAGGTTTCATCCACTCACAAAACTTGTTGTAGTGTTCTTCCTCCTTTGACTTGTGTTTATTACCTGGAAAAGGCATAGGTTTCTGCACCCAAGGTTCTCTCTCACTACCATGGTTCTTAGCAATAAAATCTTCCTTAGTGTACGTAGTGTTCTTAGTGTGCTTCTCAGGTTCTTCCTCAACTTCCTCCTTATCAGGAGCATCATTTTTATCAATACCACTCTCAGTTTCAGCATCAGAGACGGATATACTATTAGGATCTACAGCAGGTTCAAGTGGTTCCTCAACTATTTTATGTTTCTTTTTCTTTCTCTTATGAGGACTACCACTACTTTCACCTTGTTGAGAATCCTGCTCAATTCTTTTAGGGTGTCCTTTAGGATATAAAGGATCTTGAGTAGCTATACCACTCCTAGTTCTAATTCCATAAGCATGTTTATCTCCTGAGGCATTAACTAGCATATCCTTTTGTACCTTAGCAAGTTAATCAAGTTGGGTTTGAACCATTTGAAAGTGTTTACAAAGCATTTTAATATCATTAGAAGTTCTTTCCACAATATATTTCAACTCATTAATAGCTCTAGAGTTTTCCAATAAATGATTCTGAACTTGTTTATTAAAATTACCTTGTTTAACAATAAATGTGCCAAGTTCCTCTAAGCATTGATCAGGAGGCTTACCATAGGAAATATCACCTTCATTAAAGTGGAGAGAGTGTATGTAACACCCCCGGTCACTTCGGACCGACGGCTGTCACTTCTGGTAGCTCAATAGGATCTCTAGACTAACCCCACAAACCAACACTAGTCTTTTCTGCGCACTTTGTCCTCACTCGTGCGCACCCGGTTACCCACTTCCCGGTCGGTCACCCATCCTAGAATTGCTCTAGGCCAAGCACGCTTAACCTTAGAGTTCTTTTCGAATGAGCTTCTGGAAAAGAAGTTGCAACTTGTTGGTATGGGTTTCCTATCAATCCTATTGAGCCATGTGCCAGGGTCTCACATACACCCACCCTTAGAAGATCGACGTCCTCGTCGATCAACCACAAGCCAGGAACGTCCCCTCTTGGCACACGTCTGTGCGTCCAGTGCCGGCACATTGCCATGCCGTGTCCACTCCGGGCCACACGCGCCATGCTACACATGTCTGCCACTGACCCGCACACGCCCATGTAACCGCGAGGGTCGGCTCTAATACCACTTGTAACACCCCCGGTCACTCCGGACCGACGACTGTCACTTCTGGTAGCTCAATAGGATCTCTAGACTAACCCCACAAACCAACACTAGTCTTTTCTGCGCACTTTGTCCTCACTCATGCGCACCCGGTTACCCACTTCCCGGTTACCCATCCTAGAATTGCTCTAGGCCAAGCACGCTTCTGGAAGTGATAGCCGTCGGTCCTATTGAGCTGCTAGAAGTGACAGCCGTCGGTCCGGAGTCATCGGGGGTGATACAAGTGGTATCAGAGCCGACCCTCGCGGTTACATGGGCGTGTGCGGGTCAGTGGCGGACATGTGTAGCATGGCGCGTGTGGCCCGGAGTGGACACATCATGGCAATGTGCCGACACTGGACGCACAGACGTGTGCCGAGAGGGGACGTTCCTGGCTTGTGGTTGATCGACGAGGACGTCGATCTTCTAAGGGTGGGTGTATGTGAGACCCTGGCACATGGCTCAATAGGATTGATAGGAAACCCATACCAACAAGTGGCAACTTCTTTTACGGAAGCTCATTCGAAAAGAACTCTAAGGTTAAGCATGCTTGGCCTAGAGCAATTCTAGGATGGGTGACCGACCGGGAAGTGGGTAACCGGGTGCGCACGAGTGAGGACAATGTGCGTAGAAAAGACTAGTATTGGTTTGTGGGGTTAGTCTAGAGATCCTATTGAGCTGCCAGAAGTGACAGCCGTCGGTCCGGAGTGACCGGGGGTGTTACAGTGTACCTCAATAGTAGATGAGTGGGGAATTGGCTTACATAATTCTTCTATAGGAGGCAGATTCTTCACATCTTCAGCTCTAATACCTTTCTCCTTTAGACATTTCTTAGCTTCCTTCATCACTTCATCATTTAATGTAATAACTCCCCTCTTCTTTGGTGTTGGTGTTTGTAGCATCCCAATTGTCTAACAATTGCAATGCTACTAGCCTAGTCTACATAAATGCTACTTCCTATATATAATTGTTGCATCATAATCCTATCATGCTCATGTCATCATGCCACCTTGCATTTGAGCATCATATAAAACCCTTTTTGTGTTGGTTCTTCTCTCATATGCATTGTAAATTGTATTTGCCTCTTGATATTGTATTTGGTTCTTGATATATTGTTTAAATGCCCAAGTTGAGTTGGGGGCATATCTTTTACTAACTCCACCACCTTTCTTGTCATCACCCCATCATTCCACCATTCCACCATATATGGGCATTGCAACTTATTTGGTTTTACCTCTAGCTCATGTGGATTGGAATGGATCCAATTCTATCTCCACATGCTCTCATATATGCACCATTTTGTTTTCACATTATTGGTTTATAAGAGCCACATGGCCACCTTAGCATGCCTTGTGGGTGGAACCCTTTTCTAGCTTCCCTATGTGTTGTTTTGGGGTTATTATCATGTTGGGATATTTTTGGGCTTACTAAATGCCTAGTGGCACATACACACTAGCATGTCCCATTTTATTCAAATATGGTCATCTCCATCTACTCCACATGGGGCATCCTTTCACTTCTTTTAGCTTGGCTTATTCCATATTTTTGGAATGCATATGTATAAATGCTATGGATATTTATTTTGTTTTCACAAGATGAAACCTAGCATTAATGTTCATGCATGGGCCATGCAATCATAACCCTTGGCCTTCTTCTCTTTGTTTTGTTTTATCTTGGTTTGAGCCTTGCTTTTAATTCAAACTAGATGTTTCTTTGTTTTTGAATCTCTTAAACCATAATATAAACCTACCCTTTGGTTTGGCTAAGCCAAACCATCCCTAAACCTAACACCCCCTCTCTCCAAACCCAAGCCATTCCTCTCTCCTCTCTCTAACCCGAGCCGCCACCACCTACCCCCATATGCCCCTCTCCCTACCATGCAGGCCCCACCTAGCCACCCTACTCCCCCCTGGCCGAGCTACCCTCCTACCCCAACCCTAGCACCAGCCCTAAACCGAGCTACTACTCCTCCTCCAACCCTAGCTCCATGCCACCCTCCCTCTCTCCTTCTCTCGCTGCCACAAGGCCCCACACCGAGCCTGGCCTCCCCACCGTCCCTGCCGTGCCCACCTGGCAGCCCCCATCACCACCTCGCCCTGCCCTGCCCGAGCACGTGAGGAGAGGAAGAAGAAAAAGGTGGCCGAGACCACCTTTTCCTCCACCTTCCCCACGGCACCCTCCCCTCTCCCTCTGCTATCTACCTCCCTCTCCCACACGCTTCTCTGCCTCCCCAGATCCGCCCCAGGGCCCTGCCCTCTCCCCTCTCTTCTCCATCGCCACCACCTACCCCAACGCCGGCCACCGTCGGCCTCCACCGTCCCTTTTTTTCCAGCCGGTGGCGTGGCGATCTCTGGTGTCGAGGAAGACCGCACGGTACCCCTGCTTCACCTGGACCGCGCCAGCGAGGAGGAGGAGGTCTGCACTCTGCTGCGCGTCGTTGTCACCGAGCCAAACCCTAGCCTCCGGTCCGTCTGCGTCGTCGCCGATCCCCTGCGCCTCGAGCCGATCCGACCACACCGACCTACCCACGGTGAGCTCCCTGACCTCCCTGACATGGTCCGCCTCGCCATCACCGTCTAGTGCCGCCGGACCAACCGTCGAGCACCCTCGGTGCACCGACGAGCGCGTGCGTCTGCTCGCTCCCACGTCGCGCAAAAACCCTATCTAGGCCCCGTCCGCCCTCCTGACACCTATCCCCGCCTAGCCCAGTGGTCACCGCCGCCTGCGCGCGCGCGCCAGGTCCTGGGTTCGAGCCTCGCGCGCCGCGCTCTGCCGCTGTCGCGCACGGACCGGTCGACAGTAGTTTCAGAGAAGAGAAACAGTGCACGCGATGACACTTTGCGTTTACCCCCCCCACCTTTTTGACTCCTGCAACCCGCGCTCCTCTCGGTCCCACCTGTCTGCCTCCGCGGAAGTTTTGCAGATAAGCACCCCCGTTTCCAGAACCTTAACCCGCACTCACTCGGATCTGCCGCGTGTCACGCCCCGGCAGGCGCGCCCGCGTGTGGGTCCGCGTGTTCTCCGGCCCCACCTGTCATTTGCTGTGGCT
Organism: Avena sativa; assembly: GCA_916181665.1. NCBI lineage: Eukaryota > Viridiplantae > Streptophyta > Magnoliopsida > Poales > Poaceae > Avena > Avena sativa. The sequence goes on along the minus strand of OV702284.1, from coordinate 173,359,427 downwards.
GGATAAAACCGCGGTGAGAAAACCCTTCTTCTGCGCGCTGTGTCGCCCAGTCAGCCTGGCCCCACCTGTCTGTGTCTATGGCTAGGTTTGCCTGAGTAATAAAAGTTTCTCTGTTAGTCTGTTTTAATTTAAACTTTTCAAATTTGATTTAAATTCAAATTCAAATCTGTATTTAAATAACTTTTGAAATATAAATCCAAATAATACAAATAATATATGTTTTGAAATCAGAAAAATATGAGGAATTCAAATATGGCCTTCAAAATATATTTTGGACACTTCAATTCTCAAGTTGATTAAAATTACAATAAAATGCCCTTTATCTTAATTAATTAATAACTTTTGTTTTATAACTCCAAATTTGACAAATAATATGTCTAAAATGATTAGCTCGACGAGACCTTTCTGTTTATGCATTCCATGTTCTGTATTGCAGCATGCATCATATAAATATAAAGTATACAGCAACTTATTGAAGTATAAAATGTGATCAAAACTCAATAAAATGTTTATTTCTTGTATTCTACACCTCACCCATGCCATGCTACTTTAATGCCATGCAAATTGTGCATCATTCATCATGGCATGATTGTTTGCTTGTAGCATTTTATTCATATGCTTGTGCACTTTATTTTGTTGGCCCTTGTTTGTGAAAGGATACATATGTCGCCTAGAGGGGGGGGGGGTGAATAGGCGATTAAAACTTTTCCTAGAGTGGCTCAATAAAGGCGGAATTAAACTAGTGTTTACTTTGTAAAGCACAACCTAGAAACAACTAAGATTTACCTATGTGCACCAACAACTTATGCTAAGCAATACAAACAACAAAGTGATAGCAAGATATATATTACTTCAAGCACGAAGGCTATCACAATGTAAAGTGCACAAGTAAAGAGCTCGGGTATAGAGATGAGGCACGCGGGGACACCGATATTTTACCGAGTTCCTCCCAACATGGAGTACGTCTCGTTTGGAGAGGGGGTGGTATCAAACCACCAACACCACAAAAGGCCTCCCTTATTCTCCGGTGAATTTCACCCCAACGGGATCGATCCACGCTTCCACTATCGGTGCACTTGTCGGTGGCAACCGGAACCTCTCACAAGGTTGGGGCACAACTCCACAACTTAATTGGAGGCTCCCAACAAATGCCACCAAGGCCACAATGCCACCAAGGCCACAAACCGTCTAGGGTTCCAAGAACCCAAGAGGGACAAGCTCCAATGAGTAACTCAAATCAAATCCTCCAAAGAGAACTCAAACCGATGCACCAAATGCAAATGGCAAGAACACCACAAAGGTGCTCAAATACCTCTCTCCCAAATTCCACCAAAGCTACAAAAGCTTATGGGGGAATAAGAGAGAAAGAACAATGGAGGAAATCCACAAAAGACTCCAAGATCTAGATCCCAATATGTTCCCCTCACTTAGAGGAGAGATTGATTGGTGGGATTGTAGATCTAGATCTCCTCTTTCAAATCCCTCAAGAATATGCAAGAATCATTGGAGGTATTGAGAGAAAGCAAGCTCAAGAAGGTCAACAATGGAGGGGAAAACTTGCAAGAATGGTTGGGGAACCATTGGGGAAGAAGGCCCCTTAAATAGGTTCCCCGAAAATCCAACCGTTGAAGCCAAAAAAGCGCAAATCCCGGTACTACCGGACATTCCCGGTACTACCGGACATTCCCTTGGGATCCCAGGTCGCCAAACGCACTTTTTTCTGTACCGACCGGTACTACGGGGCGGTACTACCAGACCTCCGGTACTACCGGACCCTGGTCCGGTACTACCGGTCATCCCTGAACGAAAACAGCCATAACTTTTGCATCCGGACTCCGATTTTGATGATCTTGGGCTCGTTTCGAAGAGGACGACAAGCTCTAAAAAATCATGCAAAGAAACATTATAGTCCAGCAAGGGAGGATAGATCAAAATAACGAAAGGTTTAACCTCTATCAAAAAGATGAACCGATAAAACCTCCAACATCAAAAACGTAATAGAAAATGCATATGAAATCCGTTTTCGATGAACGAGAGCTTTTCATGGAGATTAACACAAGCTATAAATCCTCACATGAGTAAGAACCAAATAATGGAAGGTTTTACCTATCTCTAAAATACAAACCGGTAAAACCTCCAAGATCAAAACACAATAAGATATAAAAGGGAAATCCGTTTTTGATGAACTAGAGCTTGTTATGGAGATTACCACAAGCTCTATATCCTCACATGGATAAGACCAAATAACAACCAAATATGATGATGCAAGTATGCAAAGGTTTGATCTCTCTCCGAACGATGTGACCGAGTTACTCATTCGAGAGCCCCTCTTGATAGTACGGTTATCTATCCTAAACCCGGTCTCCCAACAAACATGAGACCGGCAAAAGGGAAAACCTATCAATATTATACCTTTTCCTTGAGCAATCCACTTGAGATCGATGTAGACGATCTTGTCCTTCTCAAGATGGACACCTTTCTTGATTCCTCATCATCGATCCATGATCACCGAGGATGGCAAGCATCAAACATGAGATCTTCTATAGATGGCGCATTTTGAGCTTGCACAACACATCTTCTTCTCATTTCATCTATCTTGAAGTCAACACATGCTCCAAGCAATGCCAATGGAAAGTTCCTACAAGTACAACTTAATACACACATTAGTACATAAAGATTGTCATTAATTACCAAAACCACACATGGGGGCCCAACATGTTCTTTCAGTTTGTTTGGTTCTTCTTCGAATAGACGCTGAGCAGGGGATATATCAAGAAACCCAGGAGCACTACCCAGATCCTTCTCTCGCTTCAACTGAGCTGCCAGGCAAGCACTACCACATGCTTGCATACATATAGTACCTATTGCCTCTATCTTATTCTTGCATCATTGAGTCGCGATTGCATTAAACTGAATCCCAAGTATTGCATAGCCTTTACTTTTAAACCCCACCGAAGCTTGTTCCTCCATCCCATGAGCCATTACTATAGGAGTTGTTTGAGCCATGCGGGTCGTAGAACAGCATGTGTAGGGTATGTGAGTGTCTGATGGATAATGAGGTACCTATACAACTTAACCTGAGTAGTAATGGGATAACTAATGAAAGTGGCACCGGTGAGCAATATCTGCTATTTGGTTTTTCATGCTCACTTGTGTCCCGTAGGACCCCGAGTACTTGATTCCTGTTCCTTGAATATTCACGCTATCCACATCCGGGAGGCTTATGGGACCCCCCTGAGCCAGAGCTTGATTTATTCTTATTTCTTGGGGCCACAAAGTAGTTTGGGGCTTTATTACTATCCTGTACTTATGCCATGCTTTACTGCTTAATTTAAATTGTGCGAAGTACTGCACCTGTACTGTTTAGGTAAGCGGAGTGTTTTCGCGGTATCGACAAGCCCAGTCACACTTTTGGGTTCCCAGTCGTTTACAGCCATTGACGCAAACCTTGAGTCCGTCTCGGAGCCGGCCAACTTCGTTGCGGGTAGCTTAATGGGGTGGCCCCCTGAAATATTTCTAAATCCTGTGATCGCTTTGTCGTGAATGCCTCGTTGGGTTTTGATTTGGTTTTTCCGAGGTTGAGCGAGTGTGTGTTGCTATTTGTGCACCCCTGCAGGGTAAAACTTTCTGAAAGCCGTGTCCGCGGTTATGGATGACTTGGAGCACAGTTTCTCGATCATAGACAAGTATAACTAAAGTACCGCTTTTAATTTGACTAAGTAACTGACTAGTAAATAGTGCAACACTCATGGAATGGATAATAAAACTGCCAACGGATGGGGGTGTTCGTCCGCTTCCTCGTTGGTAAGCGAGGAGGAGGATGGATCTGTTAATATTACTGTTATAACTGTTGTTATTAATTCACGGACATCCGTCTATCTTTGGTTAGGCGGATGGTTAGCGAGTATCTATAGAATTGTTAGGTATTATCTTTTGCTGCAATTGCGTCACCTAGGTTGTGTCCCCTTTAGAGGCATAAAGACTTGCTGAGTACCCCTAGGGTCTCACACGATAAATTATTTGATTCAGATGAACAGGTACACTCACAAGATGGATACTGGGTGGAGGAGACGGACGATGTGGGCAACGATCATTCGGTGTAGAGATTCCGGGAACGGGGATCCGTGAGATCTGTGGGCGGGATGTGTTTATTATGGGGCATCTTATGCCGATTTGCTTCTTATCCGTACTCGGATCTTGTTTGCCGCTTCCGCCTGATACTCTGATGTTTGATGTATGAGGAGATATCCTAAACTATATATCTATCTAGGATATTTGGATCTTGCCGTATGGCGTTGCAATATTTCTATTTCTTTTAGATGGAATGGCTCTGAGGACTGTTGTATGGTGGCTTGCATACATACTCATTTGTGTATGTAGTTGATCCCTTCGCCTGCCGATTACGCCGCCCGTTCTTGTCCCGATGTTTGGAAATGGTTAGGACGGCCAAAAGGTCTACCTGTGAGTGGCATTTGGGCCCCACCGTACTATTTTAACCATTTCCGCTCATCCAGGCTTGTAACTAGGAGCGTAATTCACCGAGGTAGTTACAATTGGTATCAGAGCCATCCCGCCCTTCAGGGTCTCAGCCAAATGGTCGTTGTCAGTCTAGCAAATATTTTTAGTAGCTATGTATACTAGGGAAAAACAAAACGCGAGAGTAGGACTGCTTCCATTTTTCTTCTTAACCACCCACCCTTTTCTGGTAAGGAAGTGTAACGTTTTCTATCCTCTTCTTAAATTCAAACTAGGATTCACGTGTTCTGGGTTTCCGTAGTACCATAGGTTGAGTGTGTGTGTGTGTGTGTGTGTGTGTAATTCCTTGTCTATCTGTTGTATCCGACATGTTATCTTTATCTGCCTTTGGTTATCAACTGTTGGTACATTCCATACTGACAGGCTTTTGAATACCGGCGCGATCTATCTGACTCCTTGTTAACCGGTGCCATCTTCTTAAGGGTGTCCTTCCTTCTAGCAACTCCACATTCTGTGAAACCATCAGTTGCTAATTGCTACCTGATAAGTGTTTTTGCGCATCTATTGGTATTTTAATGCCGAAAAATGCGGAAAATTTTTCTTTGATACATCTGTGCTTCCACACTCCTTTTCAGTCGTGTGTGAAACATTATCTATCTCCCTTTTATCAGCATGTCCATGCTAACTCATTCTTTTGTCACCGGCGCTTAATCCTAGAGTTTCATTTCATCTCCAATTCTCTTGGGCTAATTACATAACATGTGTCGATCCGATGCTGGTGATTGTAATTTGGTTCTCGGCATAGCTATATGACACTTATCTTGAGTGGAATATGGAAAATGCAATCACCACTATCCTCCAAATGGTGACGGTTATCTCCTGTGATTTTGAGTACACCGTGATCATATCTATGCATATTCACGCATCTTTGGCAATCCGGAGCTTCTCAAGGAACTACGGCGGTCTATCATCTGTCCACCATGCTGCACATCCTTTTGAACCCCATATCTGCACAATTCTCCTGGATACGAGGGAATTGCATCTTTTTGTCTCTGATAGCTTTGCTTAAGGTATGAGCTATCATCGGTTCTTATCCAAGATCTCTTTATCTTTGTAACCGGTGATCCGATCGACAATGTGAACCAGGTGACATCTCTTTTTCTTCCGAAGGACTAGTTAACCTATTCTGTCAGCGCATCTTCCTCAACAGGAATCCTTACTCGTAACGTTGATCTTTCAAAGAGCGTTGAGCTCAAAAAGTGTTTCGAGCATTTGTTCATTCTCCCGCCTCTTGAACTTGGTATTCTGGGAATATCTTGTTAATCCATGGTGGTATATGTTGATAATATGCTTGCCTATTCGATATCTATGGAAGGACATGGAAGATCATCTGTGTCTCTTTCTCTCGAGCTTCGTGAGCACTGCCTCTGTGCAAAGTCTCAAAGTGAGAATTCTGACTTTTTGAAGTCACCTATCTCGACCACGTCCTTCTGCTAAATACATTACTTCAACTCTGGAATCAGCAAGTCCATTGTTAATTCCATCCTCCATCTTTAACCAATCCGGAGTTGTTCCTTGTTGGCAAGTTATCATCGTCGTTCCGCTGAAGATTTCCTCAAGGCTGCTAAATCTCTCTCAATCATTTCAAGAAGAACATGGAGTTCTTTCACCTCAATCTCGTTAAGTTATCTCTTGAAACCCTCTCGTTCTATCATCTATGCTCAATCCACCGGAGGCCATGAAGACCTTCCAGATCTTGTATTCCTTCTGTTCAAGTGGTGCTATCTTTTTCTATACCTGTGAAATTTTGCAGTTGTCTTCGTGATCTTCCTTTATATCTTTCCGGTGGCTTGGTACTTCCGACATGACGACAACATCATCATCTTTATCTATCTATGAATCCGGCGAATCGTTTGCATCTATCCTTGTTTTCTAACGGAGTTCTATGAGTTTTTGCCAACACCTTCAGTCTGTTTCGGTAGTTGGGTGGCATGATTTTTTTATTCATGTGCGGAGTAATGCTTTGAGTGCGGGATGGAGTAGCTACCATACCACTACTCTTATCATTCGCTCTTGTACATTGAATTGGTGAATTAATGTGATTTCACTCATTCCACGGAAGTTAGAAGTGGCCTTTATCCCTCGATACTTTTACTTCCGTCCTTGTTTTTCCGGAGTGCTCTCTCGAAGAAAGTAATCAATAATCTCTTGTTGGTGGTCTGTCTATTCTAGATGGAACAAAATCTTCAATTATCTGGTGGAAACAAACGCAAACTCTTTTCTGTCCTCGTCATGCTACCGATGCTCGATATCCCCAAACAAGATTAAAGGAAACTATCTCTCTCTTTGTTTCATCAATTCTTTTTCTGTGGTAAAGCCAATTATGGTTGATGCCATCAGCCGCAAATCTATTGCGTTAGCCTCAAGGCTAAAGAAAGCAATGAGTATCTCTACAATAAACTCCAGATCCTCCATATTCTTTGCTTCTCGGGATTCCACCATGATCTGGCTTCACATCCGTCTCTGGAAGTTATATCCGCGCACCTCAATTGCGTGATCCTTTGGTTCTTACCGGCGCAAGAAGAATCTAATCCGACGATGTCTAACTAAATCTTTCTGTTGTTATCAAGGGACTCTATTGTTTGAAGGCAATATTGTTTCTGAACTTCTTTTCTCAAATTTGAGAGAAGATACGATGCTATTGTAACAGTGGTTCAAAACCTCTCCAATCTAGCTCCTTTCTTCCGGCGAGACAAAGATTCACCCTCTCTAGTATCGGTAAATCTTTAATCTTAACGGTGTCTTTCTTTATCCATGATACATCATCTTGTCCCTTCTTTCACAAGTGGTTCTATTCTTTTATCATGTTTCTTGAGAAAACCGGAGCTATGTCCATCCTATCCTTCTTGTCTCACGACAATCCTTCAATTCTTCTATCCCGTTGTTTCTCAAGCAAAACGCAAGACTCACAACAAGTCTAGCAAGTTTTGCAAGGTGTAGTGGTCGCACCATTCCGTTGTTCATCAACTTGGGAACGTGAGGGTCACCTTCGTTCGAACACCCGCCTCTCCTTGTGTTGTTTTCTTTGTCCTAGGAATCTCGGGGCGAGATTCTTGTTTAGTGGGGGAGAGTTGTAGCATCCCAATTGTCTAACAATTGCAATGTTACTAGCCTAGTCTACATAAATGCTACTTCCTATATATAATTGTTGCATCATAATCCTATCATGCTCATGTCATCATGCCACCTTGCATTTGAGCATCATATAAAACCCTTTTTGTGTTGGTTCTTCTCTCATATGCATTGTAAATTGTATTTGCCTCTTGATATTGTATTTGGTTCTTGATATATTGTTTAAATGCCCAAGTTGAGTTGGGGGCATATCTTTTACTAACTCCACCACCTTTCTTGTCATCACCCCATCACTCCACCATTCCACCATATATGAGCATTGCAACTTATTTGGTTTTACCTCTAGCTCATGTGGATTGGAATGGATCCAATTCTATCTCCACATGCTCTCATATATGCACCATTTTGTTTTCACATTATTGGTTTATAAGAGCCACATGGCCACCTTAGCATGCCTTGTGGGTGGAACCCTTTTCTAGCTTCCCTATGTGTTGTTTTGGGGTTATTATCATGTTGGGATATTTTTGGGCTTACTAAATGCCTAGTGGCACATACACACTAGCATGTCCCATTTTATTCAAATATGGTCATCTCCATCTACTCCACATGGGGCATCCTTTCACTTCTTTTAGCTTGGCTTATTCCATATTTTTGGAATGCATATGTATAAATGCTATGGATATTTATTTTGTTTTCACAAGATGAAACCTAGCATTAATGTTCATGCATGGGCCATGCAATCATAAACCTTGGCCTTCTTCTCTTTGTTTTGTTTTATCTTGGTTTGAGCCTTGCTTTTAATTCAAACTAGATGTTTCTTTGTTTTTGAATCTCTTAAACCATAATATAAACCTACCCTTTGGTTTGGCTAAGCCAAACCATCCCTAAACCTAACACCCCCTCTCTCCAAACCCAAGCCATTCCTCTCTCCTCTCTCTAACCCGAGCCGCCACCACCATGATCTACCCCCATATGCCCCTCTCCCTACCATGCAGGCCCCACCTAGCCACCCTACTCCCCCCTGGCCGAGCTACCCTCCTACCCCAACCCTAGCACCAGCCCTAAACCGAGCTACTACTCCTCCTCCAACCCTAGCTCCATGCCACCCTCCCTCTCTCCTTCTCTCGCTTCCACAAGGCCCCACACCGAGCCTGGCCTCCCCACCGTCCTTGCCGTCCCCACCTGGCAGCCCCCATCACCACCTCGCCCTGCCCTGCCCGAGCACGTGAGGAGAGGAAGAAGAAAAAGGTGGCCGAGACCACCTTTTCCTCCACCTTTCCCCACGGCACCCTCCCCTCTCCCTCTGCTATCTACCTCCCTCTCCCACACGCTTCTCTGCCTCCCCAGATCCGCCCCAGGGCCCTGCCCTCTCCCCTCTCTTCTCCATCGCCACCACCTACCCCAACGCCGGCCACCGTCGGCCTCCACCGTCCCTTTTTTTTCCAGCCGGTGGCGTGGCGATCTCTGGTGTCGAGGAAGACCGCACGGTACCCCTGCTTCACCTGGACCGCGCCAGCGAGGAGGAGGAGGTCTGCACTCTGTTGCGCGTCGTCGTCACCGAGCCAAACCCTAGCCTCCGGTCCGTCTGCGTCGTCGCCGATCCCCTGCGCCTCGAGCCGATCCGACCACACCGACCTACCCACGGTGAGCTCCCTGACCTCCCTGACATGGTCCGCCTCGCCATCACCGTCTAGTGCCGCCGGACCAACCGTCGAGCACCCTCGGTGCACCGACGAGCGTGCGCGTCTGCTCGCTCCCACGTCGCGCAAAAACCCTATCTAGGCCCCGTCCGCCCTCCTGACACCTACCCCCGCCTAGCCCAGTAGTCACCGCCGCCTGCGCGCGCGCGCCAGGTCCTGGGTTCGAGCCTCGCGCGCCGCGCTCTGCCGCTGTCGCGCACGGACCGGTCGACAGTAGTTTCAGAGAAGAGAAACAGTGCACGCGATGACACTTTGCGTTTACCCCCCCCACCTTTTTGACTCCTGCAACCCGCGCTCCTCTCGGTCCCACCTGTCTGCCTCCGTGGAAGTTTTGCAGATAAGCACCCCCGTTTCTAGAACCTTAACCCGCACTCCCTCGGATCTGCCGCGTGTCACGCCCCGGCAGGCGCGCTCGCGTGTGGGTCCGCGTGTTCTCCGGCCCCACCTGTCATTTGCTGTGGCTGGATAAAACTGCGGTGAGAAAACCCTTCTTCTGCGCTGTGTCGCCCAGTCAGCCTGGCCCCACCTGTCTGTGTCTATGGCTAGGTTTGCCTGAGTAATAAAAGTTTCTCTGTTAGTCTGTTTTAATTTAAACTTTTCAAATTTGATTTAAATTCAAATTCAAATCTGTATTTAAATAACTTTTGAAATATAAATCCAAATAATACAAATAATATATGTTTTGAAATCAGAAAAATATGAGGAATTCAAATATGGCCTTCAAAATATATTTTGGACACTTCAATTCTCAAGTTGATTAAAATTACAATAAAATTCCCTTTATCTTAATTAATTAATAACTTTTGTTTTATAACTCCAAATTTGACAAATAATATGTCTAAAATGATTAGCTCGACGAGACCTTTCTGTTTATGCATTCCATGTTCTGTATTGCAGCATGCATCATATAAATATAAAGTATACAACAACTTATTGAAGTATAAAATGTGATCAAAACTCAATAAAATGTTTATTTCTTGTATTCTACACCTCACCCATGCCATGCTACTTTAATGCCATGCAAATTGTGCATCATTCATCATGGCATGATTGTTTGCTTGTCGCATTTTATTCATATGCTTGTGCACTTTATTTTGTTGGCCCTTGTTTGTGAAAGGATACAGATGTCGCCTAGAGGGGGGGTGAATAGGCGATTAAAACTTTTCCTAGAGTGGCTCAACAAAGGCGGAATTAAACTAGTGTTTACTTTGTAAAGCACAACCTAGAAACAACTAAGATTTACCTATGTGCACCGACAACTTATGCTAAGCAATACAAACAACAAAGTGATAGCAAGATATATATTACTTCAAGCACGAAGGCTATCACAATGTAAAGTGCACAAGTAAAGAGCTCGGGTATAGAGATAACCGAGGCACGCAGGGACACCGATATTTTACCGAGTTCCTCCCAACATGGAGTACGTCTCGTTTGGAGAGGGGGTGGTATCAAACCACCAACACCACAAAAGGCCTCCCTTATTCTCCGGTGAATTTCACCCCAACGGGATCGATCCACGCTTCCACTATCGGTGCACTTGTCGGTGGCAACCGGAACCTCTCACAAGGTTGGGGCACAACTCCACAACTTAATTGGAGGCTCCCAACAAATGCCACCAAGGCCACAATGCCACCAAGGCCACAAACCGTCTAGGGTTCCAAGAACCCAAGAGGGACAAGCTCCAATGAGTAACTCAAATCAAATCCTCCAAAGAGAACTCAAACCGATGCACCAAATGCAAATGGCAAGAACACCACAAAGGTGCTCAAATCCCTCTCTCCCAAATTCCACCAAAGCTACAAAAGCTTATGGGGGAATAAGAGAGGAAGAACAATGGAGGAAATCCACAAAAGACTCCAAGATCTAGATCCCAATATGTTCCCCTCACTTAGAGGAGAGATTGATTGGTGGGATTGTAGATCTAGATCTCCTCTTTCAAATCCCTCAAGAATATGCAAGAATCATTGGAGGTATTGAGAGAAAGCAAGCTCAAGAAGGTCAACAATGGAGGGGAAAACTTGCAAGAATGGTTGGGGAACCATTGGGGAAGAAGGCCCCTTAAATAGGTTCCCCGAAAATCCAACCGTTGAAGCCAAAAAAGCGCAAATCCCGGTACTACCGGACATTCCCGGTACTACCGGACATTCCCTTGGGATCCCAGGTCACCAAACGCACTTTTTTCTGTACCGACCGGTACTACGGGGCGGTACTACCAGACCTCCGGTACTACCGGACCCTGGTCCGGTACTACCGGTCATCCCTGAACGAAAACAGCCATAACTTTTGCATCCGGACTCCGATTTTGATGATCTTGGGCTCGTTTCGAAGAGGACGACAAGCTCTAAAAAATCATGCAAAGAAACATTATAGTCCAGCAAGGGAGGATAGATCAAAATAACGAAAGGTTTAACCTCTATCAAAAAGATGAACCGATAAAACCTCCAACATCAAAAACGTAATAGAAAATGCATATGAAATCCGTTTTCGATGAACGAGAGCTTTTCATGGAGATTAACACAAGCTATAAATCCTCACATGAGTAAGAACCAAATAATGGAAGGTTTTACCTATCTCTAAAATACAAACCGGTAAAACCTCCAAGATCAAAACACAATAAGATATAAAAGGGAAATCCGTTTTTGATGAACTAGAGCTTGTTATGGAGATTACCACAAGCTCTATATCCTCACATGGATAAGACCAAATAACAACCAAATATGATGATGCAAGTATGCAAAGGTTTGATCTCTCTCCGAACGATGTGACCGAGTTACTCATTCGAGAGCCCCTCTTGATAGTACGGTTATCTATCCTAAACCCGGTCTCCCAACAAACATGAGACCGGCAAAAGGGAAAACCTATCAATATTATACCTTTTCCTTGAGCAATCCACTTGAGATCGATGTAGACGATCTTGTCCTTCTCAAGATGGACACCTTTCTTGATTCCTCATCATCGATCCATGATCACCGAGGATGGCAAGCATCAAACATGAGATCTTCTATAGATGGCGCATTTTGAGCTTGCACAACACATCTTCTTCTCATTTCATCTATCTTGAAGTCAACACATGCTCCAAGCAATGCCAATGGAAAGTTCCTACAAGTACAACTTAATACACACATTAGTACATAAAGATTGTCATTAATTACCAAAACCACACATGGGGGCCCAACATGTTCTTTCAGTTTGTTTGGTTCTTCTTCGAATAGACGCTGAGCAGGGGATATATCAAGAAACCCAGGAGCACTACCCAGATCCTTCTCTCGCTTCAACTGAGCTGCCAGGCAAGCACTACCACATGCTTGCATACATATAGTACCTATTGCCTCTATCTTATTCTTGCATCATTGAGTCGCGATTGCATTAAACTGAATCCCAAGTATTGCATAGCCTTTACTTTTAAACCCCACCGAAGCTTGTTCCTCCATCCCATGAGCCATTACTACAGGAGTTGTTTGAGCCATGCGGGTCGTAGAACGGCATGTGTAGGGTATGTGAGTGTCTGATGGATAACGAGGTACCTATACAACTTAACCTGAGTAGTAATGGGATAACTAATGAAAGTGGCACCGGTGAGCAATATCTGCTATTTGGTTTTTCATGCTCACTTGTGTCCCGTAGGACCCCGAGTACTTGATTCCTGTTCCTTGAATATTCGCGCTATCCACATCAGGGAGGCTTATGGGACCCCCCTGAGCCAGAGCTTGATTCATTCTTATTTCTTGGGGCCACAAAGTAGTTTGGGGCTTTATTACTATCCTGTACTTATGCCATGCTTTACTGCTTAATTTAAATTGTGCGAAGTACTGCACCTGTACTGTTTAGGTAAGCGGAGTGTTTTCGCGGTATCGACAAGCCCATTCACACTTTCGGGTTCCTGGTCGTTTACAGTTGACGCAAACCTTGAGTCCGTCTCGGAGCCGGCCAACTTCGTTGCGGGTAGCTTAATGGGGTGGCCCCCTGAAATATTTCTGAATCCTGTGATCGCTTTGTCGTGAATGCCTCGTTGGGTTTTGATTTGGTTTTTCCGAGGTTGATCGAGTGTGTGTTGCTATTTGTGCACCCCTGCAGGGTAAAACTTTCTGAAAGCCGTGTCCGCGGTTATGGACGACTTGGAGCACAGTTTCTCGATCATAGACAAGTATAACTAAAGTACCGCTTTTAATTTGACTAAGTAACTGACTAGTAAATAGTGCAACACTCATGGAATGGATAATAAAACTGCCAACGGATGGGGGTGTTCGTCCGCTTCCTCGTTGGTAAGCGAGGAGGAGGATGGATCTGTTAATATTACTGTTATAACTGTTGTTATTAATTCACGGACATCCGTCTATCTTTGGTTAGGCGGATGGTTAGCGAGTATCTATAGAATTGTTAGGTATTATCTTTTACTGCAATTGCGTCACCCAGGTTGTGTCCCCTTTAGAGGCATAAAGGCTTGCTGAGTACCCCTAGGGTCTCACACAATAAATTATTTGATTCAGATGAATAGGTACACTCACAAGATGGATACTGGGTGGAGGAGACGGACGATGTGGGCAACGATCATTCGGTGTAGAGATTCCGGGAACGGGGATCCGTGAGATCTGTGGGCGGGATGTGTTTATTATTGGGCATCTTATGCCGATTTGCTTCTTATCCGTACTCGGATCTTGTTTGCCGCTTCCGCTTGATACTCTGATGTTTGATGTATGAGGAGATATCCTAAACTATATATCTATCTAGGATATTTGGATATTGCCGTATGGCGTTGCAATATTTCTATTTCTTTTAGATGGAATGGCTCTGAGGACTGTTGTATGGTGGCTTGCATACATACTCATTTGTGTATGTAGTTGATCCCTTCGCCTGCCGATTACGCCGCCCGTTCTTGTCCCGATGTTTGGAAATGGTTAGGATGGCCGAAAGGTCTACCTGTGAGTGGCATTTGGGCCCCACCATACTATTTTAACCATTTCCGCTCATCCAGGCTTGTAACTAGGAGCGTAATTCACCGAGGTAGTTACAGTGTTGGATCTGGTTTATGCACAACTGGTTCAGGAGTAATAGGCTCAGGTGTATTTAGCTCAGTTGAAGTCCAATCATCATAATTCTTGCTTATCTTAGCCATTAATTCTTCAGCATCTGTAGGAGTTCTTTTCCTAAAAACACAATTAGCCAAGCTATCTAGGTAGGTCCTAAAATCATCAGTTAGTCCATTATAATAAATATCAAGAAGCTCATTCTTAGGCAATGGACGTCCAGGATGTGCATGAATCAAGGAATAGAACCTTGTCCATGACTCAGGAAATTTCTCTTCTTCTCCTTGTTTAAAATAAAAAAGTCTCTACAAAGCAACATGTCTAGCACTGGGAGGAAAATATTTCTAGAAGAAAGAAGCAATCAAGAAATCAGGGCTATCAATGGAACCATGAGGTAATCTATTAAACCATGCCCTATCTTTTCCTTTTAGTGAAAAAGGGAAGATCTTAGTAACAAAATACTTGTGCATCTTAAAATCATCAGAGAACAAAGCACTCATAGTAGAAAGCTCATTCATATGAGCCACAACACTCTCATTTTAAGTCCCACAAAAAGGTTCTTTCTCAACAATATCCAAATAGGATAAATCAAGAGAGAAATCATAATCTTTATCTTTAATATCTATGGGAGAGGTGCCAAACTTAGGATTAAAGGACAGTTTAGGAATAATGGTACGTCTAGCAAGGAGACTCTTAATAGCACCAGCACCATGTGTGTTTCGGCACTCTTCAACAAATTCATCAGTGAACTCAATGTAACCATCATTAATATCATAACTCTCCCTAGACTCAGGTGAGCTAACAGGTGTAACAGTGTATTCACTAGGAGTTTCAGTATTTCCTAGACTAGTCATAGTAGCATCTAGGAAAGTACCTAATGAACCACTTGTTGGAGATATGCCCTAGAGGCAATAATAAATGTAGTTATTATTATATCTTTGTGTTTATGATAAATTTTTACATTCATGCTATAACATTATTAAACGGAAACATTAATACTTGTGTGATTTGTAAACTAAATTAGAGTCCCTAGTAAAGCCTCTTTTATAATACTAGCTTGTTGGTTAATAGATGATCGGGATTTCCCAATCATGAACATTGAGATGTTGTTAACAACAAGATCATATCATTAGGAGAATGGTATGATGGACATACTCCTGTAGATAAGCGTAGCATAAAGATCAAGTCATTTTAATGGTTCAATTGCTATAAGCTTTCTGATACATAGTAACCTAATTCTTTCGACCATGAGATCATGCTAATCACCATCACTGGAAGGATGCTTTGATGACATCAAACACCACACCGTAACTGGAAATAAAGTACCTGTTTTTCAAATGAAAAAAGAACGAAGGCATGAGGCCAGATGGCATGCTTATAGAGATTTTTCAATTTTTTTGGCCAACTTTGTGGAGTGATATATATCTTCTTGTTCAAGATTGGCACAACGGCAAATTGGATATACTATGATTTTATTATGGAATCTTGAGAGTTCGTACTTAGTGTGTAATCCTTCCGTTACGAAATATAAGATGTTTTGGCTCTTCTATGAAACGCATGTATCCATATGTATTTTAGTTTATAAGTTTACTATTAGAGTATTATATGTATACGGTTGTTATGGTAGTTTAGGATAGTTAGGACTTTAGCCTAACTTTACTTTTACTCCAAGATGATCCCTGGACGTCTATATATACTCGCTCATGAGGCTCAATAATACATCCAACATATTCCGCCAATCTCCTTCTCTATCGTTCTACATGGTATCAGAGCGGCAAGGTCCTTGACCTAGCCACCACCGCATCCACCTAGCGCCGCCGCCACTTCCCAAACACTAGCACCACCGCCCGCCATGGCCCCATGCTAGCCGAGCAACACGCTTCCGCCACGCCTCCCCCAGGGAGGTCGATCTCCATGATCTCCGTCGGGGGCCGTGCAACCCGCACGCAGGGTTCGTCCGCCGATCCGTGATCGGCTGCCCTGCAAGTCTTTTTTCTGATCTCTTGATCGGTTTTCTTTTTTGGTTTACCGAACTTAGATCGGATTGAGTCGCCCACCGTCGTCGTCATCTCTGCGCCTCTACTCTGACCATCAGCACCGAAGATCTACAGCGTGCCTGTGCGCCTACCCTCTCCGTTGTCGCGCCTGCCTTGGCAGGCTGTTGCAGCCTCACGACAGGCTGCTGTGGCACCCCTGGGGTTAGGGTAAAACTAACCTCAGATCATCATCTAAGATAAGTTCAACTCTAAACACGGAAGATCACAATATTATTCGGTAACATTACAGAACATAGGGATTCAACAACATAAGTTTAAACTCTTAACAGAGTAAGGTATTAGAGTTATTAGAAACCAGAGGTCGTAGACCCAACATTACATCACACATCGAAAGCAAACTATGTTGTTCTACACAACAACTTAGCAAAAGGCCTAAGAGGCCATAAACAAAAGCGACGTTCCCATAGTCCTTAGGCTGCTACCTGGGACCCCCAACTACTCGTCGATGTCAACGTAGAAGCCACCTTCAGTTGCAACCAGATCCTCTGAATAAAAACAACAATGGCGCAAGGCTGAGTACGAGAATGTACTCTGCAAGACTTAGATAACCTAGTATCTACATGCTCTGGCTAGAAAGGATTTCTCTGGATTTTCTTTTGCGGAAAGCAATCTTTGTTTGTAAACAAGAGAGAGAAGAGGCTCGTCTACTCAGAATCTTCTAAAAGGGATAAGATAGCGACTTCTTCATCTTGTTCATCACATCTTGGTAACCACCAGCTTCATCATAACCTCCTATCTAGGATCACCCCCTCAACCTAGAGGAAGCATCTTTAAGCACACGTGGATCAACAAGTTTTACTTAGGTTTTAGTTCTCTATGATCTTCACGTCCATTCCCAAGTCGTTCATAACCGTGAACACGGATTTTCGAAAAGATTAATACCCTGCAGGGGTGTACAAGTTTACCCACACGTACCAACCGACTCTTAATGCCAAATTATTAGCCCTCTTCCTTGGAAGGCCGGCAGAGGGTGGTTGACCATGACCTTTACCTTGCTTTCGCCGAGACCATGAGTCACGCAATAATTATGATTCCGCCATAACGGGTCAAGTCCCGAAGCCGGTACTTAAAGATGTGAGGCGAGGTTGGTTCACCAGGGGCTCCATCAACCCCAAGAAACCGCGGCCACGCTTCCCTACATGTTATGATGCACCTCCTTCACCTCCTCATTTCGAAAAGGTTTTCAATGCGTATGCCAGATGGAAAGCCCGAACTATGTGACTCATGGAATCTACTAGACAAGTTAGTTGCTCATGGGGTTTTCTAGGCCCCGTGTGGTTGTACGCTCGTCTTGGTTCAAGAGGCAAGAACTCGGGTCCTAATGGTGGCGAGCATGGGACTACAAAAACCACACCCAACGTGGCCTCCCATACAAGCCTTAACATGATTAGTTAAATCCTTCGATGATGTCACCACCTCCTACCTTTCTAGATTCTCCGGCACCTCTGATTCATCGTTTAGATAGATCAGCCATTGATACTATGCATGGCTAAGCTGTCGATCTCAGAAGCTCTAGCAACGCTCAGATGCTAGACCTAGGTATGCTAGGAGCAGTGGATCTGGAATATAAGGCTACAACAGGGAAACTATGCAACATATAGGTAACACTAACTACTGACAAAAGACCACATTGGAATCGTGTGCATGATAGCTAGAAAGTAATATACTTTATAAAACATAGGTTCAGAATGAGAGGCTACGCTTGCCTTGTCCGTCAGTAGACAGGTACGGATCTTCGGTGTTGTTGACTTCAGCTTCAGGTTCGGATCCTATCGCGAAGAACCAAATACCGGAAACAAAGGCGACAATCAAGACATGGCATCGATGCAATGCTCAAGAAATTACGATGATATGACAAGTTGAATTGCATTGAAATGAAACCCTAAAACATGCTCAGCAATTTAAACGGGGTTCCGAGGGTTGAAAACCCTAACTCGGAAAACTCCGGAATCACCTGAGGGGGTTACTATGTTCTTCTAATTAAACTTGTAATGTAAGTTGCTTAACAATGCATGATTATAGCTTAAAGAGGTAGGTTTCATTTTTCTGAGCATTTTGATATATTATTTGTATTTTTCTGACTTATAAATAATTAGTTATTGAATTTACAATATTTAAACCTTTTTTGAAATTAATAAAACAATTTATTACATCAGGCTGACATCATCATACAACCTAGGGATTTTGTTACCACATCTAAACATACCCACAGTGACTGACTGGTGGGGTCGAAGCCACATCAGCAGCCACACGCGCAAAACAGGTTTAGGGCTTTTCTCACTAAGGCGGGGACTACCCACACCGACTGACGGGTGGGGCCAAGGCCACGCAGGCAGGCCACGCGAGCGCCACGCGGACCTCGCCGGAGAACGCGTCAGCTAGCGGCCAGGGACGGCGGAGGAGGGCGATCTGGGAAGCGCTATTGCATGTGTTCGAATCAGCGAGGTAGCACGAACCAAATAGAGGCGGCGCCGCCCAAATATGGTCACCGGAGTAGGAGCACGGCGGCGGCCATCGGTGGCGGGAACAGGTGCATGCAGTGGGGTGGATTCCGGAAACAATCGAAGGAGGGAGGAGCACCAGGAGAATCAGGAGCTCACCTAGAGGCTTACTGAAGGGTTAGCGAGGCGAGGCACGACCGGAATCGATGGCGTACACGGCGACCGGCGTCGGGCAGGTGGCTTCGATTACAGCGAAGGAGAGGGATTCGTCGGGCGCTGGCCACGGCAATCGAATCAGTCGACCATGGCGGTCACCCCAGTGAGCTTGGAATGACGAGGAGAGGCGAGGATCGACGGCGAGCCGGAGCTCCCGCGAGCTAGGGTTCGGCCAGTGGGGAAATTGGGGAAGAGGGAGGGGATAGGGTTCACCCGGCGGCGGCGGGGGGTCTTATAGGCGTTGCCGGTGTAGGTAGCGTTCATCTTGGCGCGGCGGGCATCTCGGCGAGGCAGGGACGGAGCCGGCATCGACACGCAGCAGCTCTCCTCGCCGGCGTCCTTCTGTCGATGAAGGAGAAAGGGGAAAAAGAACGAAGGGGTATGGGCCTGCTCCTGGGCCCCGGGTGGGCTGACCTGGGCCGCTGCGGGGCTGCAGGAAAGGTTCTGAGAGGGAGAGAGAGAAGCTGGGCCGGCCTGGGGGTGCTCTGGATCATGTTTTCTGTCAAAACAATTTTCCTTTTTCTGTTTTTGATTTCTGTTTTAAATTTCTATTTCAAATCTGTTTTGAATGATTTGAAAAATACTAGAGGGGTTTTGGCAAACATTCAAAATACTGTGAGGGACCTTTAGTCCAATTGGGCTCCAAATATTTTGTCATTTTCAAAATTCAAACTATTTGAATGGATTCCAAAAAGAGGGGAAAGACTAGGGTTTAGGGTTTTGCAATTGTTCTTTGGTTCACACACTTAAACACATGCAATATTTTATTGAGTTTAACACATGCATGCAATGCTTAGGTACTAATTACATATATTACAAACTTGGGCTGTTATAGCTCTACCCCCCTTACAAGAATCTCGACCCGAGATTCCTAAGTTTTAGAAAAGAAGGCAGGGTACTCAGATCTATGACGATCTTCTTGTTCCCAGGTTGCTTCATCCTCAGAGTGATGAGACCACTGAACTTTCAAGAACTTGATGTTTTGACGAAGAGTTTTGCGCTTAGTTTCATCAAGGATACGAACATGATACTCATGATAAGTCAGATCCTTTTGGAGATCAAGAGTTTGGTGATCAACACCATGGAAAGGGTCTTTGAAGCAACACTTGAGTTGAGACACATGAAAGACGTCATGCACCTCAGGGAAGTTTGGAGGCAACTCCAACTTGTATGCGAGGTTACCTTGCCTGGATAAAACAGGGAAAGGACCAACATAGCAAGGAGCTAGTTTGCCTTTGATACCAAAACGGTGGACACCCTTTAAAGGAGTGACCCGCAGATAAGCTTGATCACCGACTTCATATTCAATATGTTGATGGTGACGATCATGATAGCTTTTCTGGCAAGACTGAGCAGTTTTCAAACGATCTCGAATGATACAAACTTGATCCTCTGCTTTATGGATCATATCCGGACCAAAGAACTTTCTTTCGCCGGTTTCTGACAAGTTCAAAGGAGTACGACAGGTTCTTCCGTATAGAAATTGGAAAGGTGCCATACCAATACTGGACTGAAAACTGTTGTTGTAGGAGAATTCAGCAAAAGGAAGGCATTTCTCCCAGTTCTTGCCAACAGATATGACACACGCTCTGAGCATGTCTTCATGGATTTGGTTCACTCTTTCGGTTTGACCACCGGTACTAGGATGATAGGCTGTGCTGAAGGAGAGGCGAGTTCCCATAGCGGTTTGGAAACTTTCCCAGAACTTGGAGGTGAACAGACTTCCATGGTCAGATGTTATCTTCTTAGGAATACCATGAAGAACAACAATCCGAGAGATGTAAAGATCAACCAGTTCACTCGCTTGAAGACTTTCCTTAACGGGAAGAAAGTGAGCAACCTTGGACAGATAGTCAACGATCACCCAGATGGCATCATTTCCTTTCTGAGTCTTAGGAAGACCAGTGATGAAATCCATACCAAATTCATCCCATTTCCACTCAGGTATTTTATGTGGTTGCAGGAGACAGCGGGTCTTTGGTTCTCAGCTTTGACGCGACGGCAAACGTCACATTCGGCAACAAAACGAGCGATATCCTTCTTCATACCAGACCACCAGAATCTTTTACTGTAAGATCCCACCTTTATAAAGGTAAAGATCCCTGTGATTGCAATGCTAGTCCCTGGATCAATGCTAGCATCCATAGTTTAAGATGAAGTACACAAATACAAAGGTCATTATTACATATCATTCCAGAGACAAACATAGTCTTTTACAACTCCATGGCCACAGGCCTAATACAAGAGTTCAAATATAGAATAACATAAATAAGTCTTCATCTTCATGTGCCACAGGCAAGCATGTTGAGTGTAGACTCATAACCCCTAATCATCATCAGAATAACCTGCAACATCACAAGTTACAGCCACAGTGGGTCAATACTTTTGGAATAGTATTGGCAAGTGATACCTTAGTAGAAAATTAACAATCTAGATACTACATGCATTTGGCTAAGTGTAGCTTAGGCTTGCTTTGCTCAAAATAGGTTTTGCCTATTAGTTGAAAACACTAAGTTTTTCTTTGATAAAACTTTCCCAAGGAACCACCAATAGACATTGGTGAACCTCCACCCTTGTTCAACCACAAGTTTTAACTTAGAAATTGGGATGAGGAGATTCTTGATAGCTTCCATGTCTTGATGCTCAAGTTATCCAATACGAGGGACATGGCTAAGTACTTAGATTATTCCACCTGTAGAGGTTGTGCACTTTCCCCACAAGACTTGATTTTCACCAAGACAGGACCTTTCAAAAGCCTTCCCTTAGACAAAATGGACGCGTTCCAAACCTATCATCCCACTACCACCAACTGTCCAAATGGCTAAGTTATTGCAACCTATATGATCCAGGCAAAGCCCATATTTCCATGTGGCTGCACTAGAAGCTTCTTAAATGTAAGGTTCCCAACCTTTAATAAGGTAGAGATCCCTGTGTTTACAATGCTAGTCCCTGGATCAATAGCTAGCATCCACAATTAAGATGTAATATCAAGAAACAAAGGTCATAATACAACTTTATAACCAGGAATAAAATAATTCATTACATCTTACATAGCTCATTTGGCTATCTCATTACATTGCAGCAGAAATAACTATAGCATGGAGTCCTTCATCTTCAAAGTGCCACAGGCAATCATGTTGGTTGTAGACTTGTAATCCTATTCAACACACTTCACTAACATCAAACAAACCTGCAACATAATAATTTGCAGCCACAAGGGTCAATACATTTGAATTGTATTGGAAGTTTCACTATTATGTAGAAGTAAGTGGATCCT
Organism: Avena sativa; assembly: GCA_916181665.1. Lineage (NCBI taxonomy): Eukaryota > Viridiplantae > Streptophyta > Magnoliopsida > Poales > Poaceae > Avena > Avena sativa. The sequence continues at coordinate 173,337,104 of OV702284.1, read as the reverse complement.
ATCATTACATGCATATTTGGATAAGTAGGGTTTAGGCTCATTTGCAGAAAGCAATATAGTTTTGTCCTATATTTTCAAAATAGTTTTGATCTTTTGTCAAAATCTTTCTAATCTTCTTGGAAAACTCCAAGTGCTTCAAATCCCTTGTTGTCACCATCAAGTTTTACTTTGAGAAATTAGAATGTCGAGATCTTCCATAGCTTCAGGCCTTAGTTGCTCAGTATTGTCCATGACCGGGGACACGGCTAAGTACTTAGAATTTGATCTTCTGCAGAAGTTGTACACTTTACCCACATGACACAATCTCTTCTTGACGCCAGCAGTGGCCGCTGGATAAGTACACACCAAATGGAGTACCGGCAGATCGAGAATGTGACAAAGTCTTTCCATAGAAGTCTTCCCAATACATAATGCTAGCTTGTCTACCAGGCACCAATGTAAGGATATATTTCCAATACACAATTCTATTTAACCTGAAGATGCCAATGCAAGGGTCTTCCACTATGTAGTTGACTAAGCCAGAGCCCATTTAGCATGTGGCTGTACACGGAAGCCACTGTACGAGAAACATGTTCAATATCTAAGTCCCTGGGTGGTTTTCTTCTAGTGCACATACAAAAAGATAGCCATATAAACATGGTTCCCTTTGTTGTCACCTTGTCCAAAATTGAGTATCGGCATTCCACCCAGGTGGTTCATTGAGTACTTGTTTTATTATATAAAACATATATTTTTCCAACACTTCATATAATCATATCTTGTATCTATAGCAGGGCTAAGCATACTACAACTATATGCCTGCGTGCAGAGGGAGTCGAGGGGCGGCTGGACGGCGCCGGAATTTCTCGGAGACGCTGTCGGAGATAGAGGTGATCGAGCTCAAAATCGGAGCAGCCTAGGGGCAGATGGGAGGCGCTGTTTGGGGGGAAAGAGAGAGGGGCATGGGCGTTTATGTACGCGTGGTCACCGGAGGAGTTAAGGAAGCCATCAACGCGAATTCAACGCCGGAGTTACTGCCAGAAACGGCGAGGCGACGTGGTCGCGGGGTTGAAGATGATTGCGTGGCAGTGGGGTCCGTCTGTCAGCGAGAGTGAGGGAAGGAAGGATGGGGCCACTTGTCTGCGTCTCTGCGGATCCTTTTCCGAGTGAAAAAAGTTTCGCTGAGAGGGGGAAGAGTTGGGCTGCGAGTTGGGCTGCTGGGCCTGTTGGGTTGGGTTGAGTCTGTTTCACTTTTTTTTTATACAGATTGCTTTTTCTTTTTCTATTTGATTTTCTGTTTTGATTTTCAAACAAACAATTCAAACTCCAAATGAATTCAAACTTCCACCAAACTTTGTATAATTTTTAGTTCTGTTTAACAACATAAATCAAAGTCCAAAACAAAATAATTTTTATTCTTTTTAGGATCCATTAATAATTAAATAAAATAGACCTTAGTCCTTAATTCAAATAGGATTTTATTTATTTAAAATCTCTATTTGAAATCTAAACAATATCAAAACCATTTCAGTAGGTTTTATTTGAATAAATAAAACACTTGGGAAAACTTATTTAAAATAAAATAACAAGTTTTAGTGTTTATTTAAAATGGAAAAGCCTTTACTTAAATAAAATTGGATATTAATAAATCCTCATTATTTTATTTAAATAAACCTTTACTCTTTAAATCAAATAGAAATATTTTATTTCAAAGCTTGGCCAAGATTTAATTTGGCTCTATAAAATAATCCTTATTTATAATTCTACCTTTTCTTTTGAAAACCAAATCTTTTTATTAAAAGATCCAAAAATAGTGATTCCAAATATTTTAGCTTTATTGTTTATTTAACTTTTTAAATCCCTTTAGGATTTGATTTGATCAAAATAGGGTTTGATATTTCCAATTGGAATCAAAAAGTTTCTTCTCACCCTAAATTTCAACAAAGTTTTATTTTGTTTATTTAATTTTTCACATTTCAAAATTTGGAAAATTTTGGGATGTGACATTAACCTTTGGCATCTCAAATCCCTTTGTTCCTGGGTGGCTTTCCACAAGTGAGATACACAAGTTAAACCATAGAAATGGGCCTTGTGTAACCACTCAACACAAACCATTCTTTCCATTCCACCCAGGTGTTTCATTCACTTAGTTGTTTTATTAAGAAGAACACAAGTCAAAGACTTAGAAATATTTCACATAGCATGAATATATATTCACCCTTGGTTGCTACTAGCTAGGCTAAGCATGGCGATGGTAAGCATCTTAACTTAGAGAAATTTCTAACAATTCTACAACTACTAGGAATTCCCAAGCATAGCATATAGTTACTTATCAAAATAACCATGCAAATCCTATACAAAATATTTCTAGTGCATAGGTGAAAAATATAGGAATAAAATCATGAAGCACCACTTGCCTTGGTAGTTTTGGGAGTAGCAACAATCTTCACAATAACAATCACTATTTGCACCAAAATCTACACATAAAATGATGGTACCAAAATCACATATCAAATATACAAACAAAAATATATGAATGCATGCAAATGCCATGTGATGATTTTTCTACCCCAAACAAGACAAGTAAATAGTACTCAAACATAAACAAGTTCAAGATACCCAAAATAATCCTTGTTTGATCTTAAAACATTTTTCAAATCATTTCTATACCAAAATAAGCGTACACAAGTTTCGGCAAAAACAACCATTTTTACAGAGGCAAAACATTAAACACATTGCATAAACATATAGGATTTTCTCTCCTGATTCCAATGTTATAAAATTTGCAAAATTTGAACGTGGGGATCAAAAGTTATGAATTTTACAAGTTTGAATCACTAATAGATCTAAATTCTGTTTTTAAAACAACGAACTAGCCATGCGGCGCTCTCTGATTCGTTGGTACCGCTTTGCACGGATCGACCAACGTGGACCGCACGATCTAAATGAAATCGCATGGCCAGATCTGACTCGTACCCCTTCGTTAAGTGATTCTATCAGATGCGTTGGATCTAAATCTAACGGCTATGGACCATGCGACCAAAGTCTGGCGGCGCTGGCGACGGTGGCGCGGCGACGGTGCTCTGTCAGCGACGCTCCGGCGAATACATGAGGGGATAGGGTGTGTGGCGTGGCTTACCAGACTCGCAAGGTCACGAGGAAGCTCAACGTGGCAGTAGTTTGACGAGGGGCGCACAGACGTAGCGGCAGGATCTCGTCGGAGTTGCTGGCGGCATCGGGTTCGTGCAGACGGCGATGTTGGCGACGCTCGGGATCGCCCTAGCACAAACCAGTGGTGTTAGCAGCTGCGCAAGGACATGGCGGATCTGATAGAAAGCACGAGAGGGCAAGGGGCGCTCGGATTTTACCTAAATTGCTCGTCGGAGTTAAGCGGCGGCTCTGGTGTTTGCGGACGTGAACAAAGACGGCGACCTAGGTCACGAGCAGGAAAACTAGGGGTGTCAGTAGATGCACAATGACACGAGGGTCACGCTCGTTTGAACCAGAAGCAAAGGGGCGTCCAGAGCTCACCGTAATCGCTTGCCGGAGCTCGTCGGGCAGCGGCGGTGTAGTTCGAAATACTGGCAGCCTGGTGGCGAGGTGAGTGTGCTGAGCGAGGGGAAAGATGCGGGGTGAGGAGAGGGTCTTATAGCCAGAGCAGGGGCGAGAATATCGTGAGGAAACGCTGGCAATTAAGCCTGCTTCATTCGCGACAGTGATGGAGGTAACGACGGCGGCGACGGGGTCGTGGGGGTGCGTGGCTCGGGGACGATGCTTGCGTGGCATTTGGGTCCACCAGTCACTGAGCGCGGGGTAGGTCTGTGCCGCGTGAGAGAAAGAGGGAAAAACCCCGGGTGGGCTTGCTGGGCTGAGTTGCTGTTGGGCTGAAAACGTGGCGCCAGGCCCAGTGCTAATTTCTAATTCCTTTTCTTTTTCTAAATTGATTTTTAGGAATCCTTTTCAAACAAATTCAAAAGCATTTGAAATCCAAACTTTTCTGGATCTTTGTAAAGTGCAACCTTCATGTTTCTGGGCATAAAACCATGCTGTCTTGTTGGATTTGCTTAATCCTTTTGGAAATTCAAAAATAAACAGTGCCTTAGCACAAGATTTAATGAAGACAAATAAATGGTTTATAAACCATGTTTTGTTTTGGAAAAAATTGTGCAAGCTTGGAACTCAACAAACAATCCAATGAACACACAACAATCATTTTAAAACAAATAATCTCTCACTAGAGAGTAGCATTGGATCAAAATTTGTTCACATGAAATAATAGCATACAAAGTTTCTGTTTCTTTGAAATGACCTTGAACTTGAACCCTAAATGATCATGAATGCATGGATGATATGCAAAGCTTGAACACATGTTTTTAGGGATGTTACAAATCTAACCCCCTTAAGGTGAATCTCGCCCTCGAGATTCGGATTAGCTAGAAAATAGGTGAGGGTGGTCTTTCTGAAGATCATCTTCTCTTTCCCATGTTGCTTCTTCTTCGGAATGATGGTTCCATTGAACTTTGCAGAAATTGATGGTCTTAGTCCGAGTAACTCTTTCTGCAGTCTCAAGAATCTTGACGAGTTTTTCCTCATAAGTGAGATCACTTTCCAATTGAACCTCCTCCAAAGGTATAGTATCCTTCAAAGAAGTCTCTTCCATTTCTGGATGGCATTTCTTAAGTTGACTCACATGAAACACATTGTGAACGACAGACAATGATTCTGGCAATTCAATCTCATAAGCTACTTCTCCTTTACGACTCAGAGTATTGAATGTTCCAACATATCTTGGGGCCAACTTTCCTTTGACTCCAAACCTCTTCACTCCACGAAGTGGTGACACTCTAAGATAGGCTCTATCACCCACTTCATAGGTGACTTCTCTTCACTTAGGATCTGCGTAGCTCTTTTGTCGGGATTGTGCTATCTTCAGTCTGTCCTTAATTAGCTTGACTTTCTCTTCAGCCTCTTTGATTAGTTCTGGTCCGAACAAATTTCTTTCACCCACACCATTCCATAACAATGGGGTGGTACACTTTCTCCCATAGATAAATTCAAACTGTGCCATCTCAATACTGGCTTGATAGTTGTTATTGTAAGAGAATTCTGCGTAAAGCAGACTTTCATCCCAACTGTCTCCATAATCTAGGGCATATGCCCTCAACATATCTTCAAGTATCTGGTTGGTCCTTTCTGTTTGTCCATCAGTCCGAGGATGAAAAGCAGTGCTGAATTCCAACCTCGTTCCCAATGATTCATGTAGTTGCCTCCAAAAATGAGAAGTGAATTGGGTTCCCCTATCAGACACAATACTCTTGGGTACTCCATGCAGACATACAATCCTACTCATATAGATCTTGGCTAACTTATCACTTGTATAGGTTGTCTTCACGGGTGTGAAATGAGCCACTTTAGTTAGGCGATCCACTACTACCCAAATAGAATCATATCCTGACCTAGTCCTTGGCAATCCAGTGATGAAATCCATGCCAATATTGTCCCACTTCCAATCAGGAATAGGTAGTGGTTGTAGCAATCCTGCTAGTTTCTGATGTTCCGCTTTCACTCTACTACATACATCACACAAAGCAATATGTTCGGCGATGTCCTTCTTGAGATTATTCCACAAAAATCTTTCCTTCATATCCATGTAAATTTTGGTGTTACCCGGATGAATGGAATATGGTGAGTGATGTGCTTCTTGTAAAATCAGTTTCCGAAGCTCTGGATCTTGTGGAACACAGATACATTTTCCATACCATAAAGTACCCTGTTCGTCTTCATGGAATCCTTTGGCTTTTCCTTTGCCAATCTTTTCCTTGATCTCTTCAATTTCCTTGTCTGTCTTTTGGGCTTCTTTGATTTTGTCCAACAAAGTGGGTTGAACATCCAAATACATGAGATGTCCTTCAGGCACAATCTCCAATCTAAGATCTCTGAATTGGGCACACAGATCATCTGGCAACTCTCCCTTAGTAAGGCCATTCACAAAAACCTTATGGCTTAGAGCATCTGCTACAACATTTGCTTTACCGAGGTGGTATTGCAAACTCAAATCATAGTCCCTGATGAGTTCTAGCCATCTTCTTTGTCTCATGTTAATTTCTTTCTGGGTGAAGATATACTTCAAACTTTTGTGATCTGTGAACACTTCACATCGCTTTCCCAAAAGATAATGTCTCCATGTTTTGAGTGCATGGACAACAGAGGCTAACTCTAAATCATGAGTTGGGTAGTTTACCTCATGAGTTTTGAGTTGTCTCGAGGCATAAGCCACAACTTTCCCTTCTTGCATTAGCACTGCACCTAATCCATGATGAGATGCATCACAATACACTTGGAAATCCTTCTCCAAATCTGGCAGACATAAGACTGGTGCTGTCACTAGTCTCTTCTTCAATTCTTGGAAACTGAGTTCACATCCTTCAGACCAAGCGAATTTCTTGTCTTTCTTTAGTAACTCTATCATTGGTTCAGCTACTTTGGAGAAATTCTCAATAAATCTTCTGTAGTATCCTGCCAAGCCAAGGAAACTACGAACCTATTTTACAGACTAAGGAGATTCCCATTCAGTTACAGCTGACACTTTAGCAGGATCAACTGCTACACCATCTCCTAACACAATGTGTCCAAGAAATACAACTTTACTTAACCAAAATTCACACTTGCTGAATTTGGCATACAGTTTATGCTCTCTAAGTTTCTCAAGTATCAATCGCAAATGTCCTTCGTGCTCTTCTTTGATCTTGGAGTAGATCAAAATGTCAACGATGAAAACGACAACAAACTTATCAAGGAACTCCATGAACACCTTGTTCATCATATTCATGAAGTATGCTGGTGCGTTGGTCAAACCAAACGGCATCACGGTATACTCATACAATCCATACCTAGTGGTGAAAGTTGTCTTAGGTATGTCTTGTTCTCTTATCTTGAGCTGGAAATAACCTGATCGGAGATCAATCTTTGAGAACACACAAGGTCCTTCTAACTGATCAAACAAGTCATTGATTCTAGGCAAAGGATATTTGTTCTTGATAGTCACCTCATTGAGTGAACGGTAATCTATGCATAACCTTTGACTTCTATCTTTCTTTTCCACAAACAAAACTGGTGCTCCCCAAGATGAAGAACTTGGTTGAATAAATCCTTTCTGTAACTGTTCTCCAAGTTGTTTCTTGAGTTCTTTCAACTCATCAACTGACATCTTGTATGGTCTCTTTGCTATTGGCCCAGATCCTGGTAGCAAATCAATCAGAAATTCCACATCTCTATCTGGTGGCATTCCTGGCAATTCTTTCGGAAACACATCCGGATATTCACTCATAATAGGCACACTGTCTATGCTAACCCCCTTAAGAGAATTTAGCTTACTCCCTTTCGGCTCAAAGTTAGTCTTGAATCTAATCCTTTTGTTCTCTGGAGTTGTGAGTGTGACAGTATGGTTGGCACAGTCTAGCACTCCTTTGTGCTTGGTCATCCAGTCCATTCCCAATATGACATCCAATCCTTGGGAATTTAGGATTATCAGATTAACGGGAAACTTATACCTCCCAAACTCTATGACTAGATCATGACATCCTGAGTTCACTATCATTTCTCCGCCAGGAGAACTTACTTTTATAGGACATCCGATAGTTTCTACCGGTAGTTCATTTATTTCAACAAATGCTCTTGATATGAATGAATGAGATGCACCAGTATCAAAGAGAACAAATGCTGGAACAGAATTGAGTTTGAACTTACCAGCAACGGCATCAGGTTCCTCATAGATTTCTTCCACATTGATGTGGTTCACTTGTCCCTTCTGGAAAGGGTTGGGCTTGTTGGGTCCTTCAACTTTCTTCTCTGGGCATTCATTTGCATAATGCCCCATCTTCTTGCACTTGAAACATTCGACCTAACTAAGATCCTTCTTGACAGGCTGGTTTCCACTACCACTCCCACTTCCATTGTGGTGTATTTTGTATCCACTCTTGTGATTCTTGTACTTGTCATTGTCATGACTACGGTGATGCTTGTTGTCATGATGACGGTTGTGGTTATGGTGGCTGTTGTATTTTCATGCTTGTGGGATCCAGAATTCCCACTATCATCATAATGGGAACGCTTGTGAGACGATCCCGAGCTGTGCTTATCAGAGTTGTGTTTCCTCTTCCTGCTTTCAACCTGTTTCATCTTGCTCTCCAAGATGGAAGCCTTGTCACTAAGAGATTGATAGGCAGGGACATAGGCCACAGATAGCTGCAGGTTGAGTTCATCGTTCAGTCCTTCGAGGAACTTCTCTTTCCTCTTAGCATCAGTGTCAACTTCATCCGGTGCATAACGCGCCAGATTGTTGAACTCCTCAATATACTCTGCCACGCTGCGGTGGCACTGCTTCAGGTTATGAAACTCCTTCTTCTTCAACCTCATCATTCCGGATGAGAAGTGAGTTGTACGGAAACCATCTTCAAAGATAGCCCATGTCACATCCTCAATAGGAGTGGTGATCTGGAAGTTATCCCACCATGTAGCTGCTGGTCCTTCCAACAAGTGTGCTGCAAACCTGACTTTCTCTTCATCAGTATAGCCAACAGTTACCAAATCATTGTTCACTGAGCGTAGCCAATCGTTGGCCACCATGGGATCAGTAGTCCCTGAGAACTTTGCTGGCCTCAGTCTTAGGAATCTGGTGAGCATGTCAAAACCTGGTGGATTATTCTGATTGTTGTTGTTGTTGTTGTTGTTGTTGTTGTTGTTATTGTTGTTGTTGTTGTTGTTGTTGTTGTTGTTGTTGTTGTTGTTGTTGTTGTTGTTGTTGTTGTTGTTGTTGTTGTTGTTGTTGTTGTTGTTGTTGTTGTTGTTGTTGTTGTTGTTGTTGTTGTTGTTGTTTTTGTTGTTGTTGTTGTTGTTGTTGTTCTGATTCTGTATGAAGGTGGTCATCATCTGCATCAGCTATGTCTGAGCTGTCATCATCTGTTGCATCTCTGGGGTGACATTGTTGTTGTTCGGGTTGGGGTTGGCACGTCGAGGAGGCATCTGTGGTTTTCAATAAGGATAAGAATGAGATACCCATAGATGCTTAACATTCACAATACAACATATAGTTAATCACAAACAAACATCAAAATAACAAAAGTTCAACAACATAGACGATAGGTTTTGAAAAGCAAAACACACCAATAGCAAGCCATCCACATGTTGGATGGTCATTGCGACTCAATAATCAAAAGCATGGTAAATGAAAGGTAAATGAGTAGTCATCACTACTCCTCTGCATCAACCTCCTCATCAACACGTGTAAGACCTGCATTCTCCATAGCGGTCTTGTATTCCTCGACATTGGTAGTCAAGGCCTCTACTTTGGCTTTGAGAGCCCTCTTCTGTGCACGAAGCCTCTCAATCACACCCTGCTGATGCTCGAGCTCGAAGTCCTTGGCCTCTAGTTCTGCAGTCATGTATCAAATCCTCTTGTTCCTATCTTGGACTCTTTTCTCTTGACTCTTGAACTTTCTATCCTGACTCTCAAACTTGGCCTCCATTTCCTTGACTATCTCATCTTGCTCCGCGAAGAGCTTGTCCTTCTCATGAATATGCACCTGGAGTTCGTCATTGCTAAGCATGACGTTGGTCCTACCAGTGTCTAGGTGCCTAAGAAGAACCTCTAAGTCCTGGAGGTACAGACGAATCGGCTCAGCCGTCTCTCTAGCGGTATCCTCGAACTCAATAGCTTCACCATCCTCGTCACGTCTACCGAAGGCGTGGAAGTGAGTACCTCTAACCTCCCGAGAGTGTCTCCCTAACAAGCGTCCAAGCAAATCCTGCATGACTACCTCAAGGCCTCTCTCCTTGTCATCATGCATAAGCTTGAAGGTGATGGCCTTTGTGGCTGGCTCAGTCTGGCGTCCTGGCTGAGTAACCTTGAAGCCCCAAAGGTCCTTCCTCTCAAACTTGGGGAGGGGAAGCATCATGATGCTAGGAAGCGGAAGATTGAGCACACTAGTGAGCTCAATAAGACGGGTGCCAAAACGAGTTCCCTTGAACTCTTCAGCCGTGCTGATAGTAACATTAGGCATCTGTTTTATGAGAGAGAAAAGTTAGAAAACAACATCAACAGAAATACACAAGACAAAGTAGTACAAGCATATCATTTGCAAACCAAACATACAAGTCATGGCATACATAAATCTATTACAAGCATCCAAGGTTCAACAAAACTTAGACAAAATTTTTGGAAATAAAATGATAAGTGTGGTGGTCCAACTAACGAAGTACGATACAACTCTCACTCACTAGACAAAATGGCTATCAAAGCATCCTTAGTAGCCATCTTCCTATCTTGTTCACAAGATTCCCAAATCAAGTCTATGATGTCTTCCCTTAGTTGTTGGTTGGTGGTTTCCAACTCTTGGGTATGCTTCTTTTCTTCCCTAAGGTCATTTTGGGTGTTGAGCATTCTGCACTTGAGTCTTTCACCAAGCTCTTTGATGGCCTTCCAAGCTGCAACCCTTGCTGAATCAAAGAATGTGGTGTGCATCACTGAGTTGGTGACCATGCAGAATCCTGATTCTTTGTGGTTGTCTTCCTTATTTTTGTATAAGTGAAGTTGCACCCACCAATATTCTTCTCCTTCATCCATCACAGGAAAACCTTTGTACACAGCTGCACCATGTATTCCCATAGTAACCATATGGTTCTTGAGAGCCTTTGGAAATTCAATCTCACACTCTAGGGTCATGGTCATGAGTGGTCCCTTCCTTACGACTTCGTTGATGGAGTTCATCTACAAATAGAGATGAGAAAGAAGAATTAGAAAAGTTTACGAGAAGAAAAATACAAGTGTGGAAATTGTTGAAAATTTTCCTTAGTGTTTTCTAATCCAATCCTAGGGTCATAATCCTACAGGCAACACAGTGCTCTGATACCATCTGTAAGATCCCACCTTTATAAAGGTAAAGATCCCTGTGATTGCAATGCTAGTCCCTTGATCAATGCTAGCATCCACAGTTTAAGATGAAGTACACAGATACAAAGGTCATTATTACATATCATTCTAGATACAAACATAGTCTTTTACAACTCCATGGCCACAAGCCTAATACAAGAGTTAAAATATAGAATAACATAAATAAGTCTTCATCTTCATGTGCCACAGGCAAGCATGTTGAGTGTAGACTCATAACCCCTAATCATCATCAGAATAACTTGCAACATCACAAGTTACACCCACAGTGGGTCAATACTTTTGGAATAGTATTGGCAAGTGATACCTTAGTAGAAAATTAACAATCTAGATACTACATGCATTTGGCTAAGTGTAGCTTAGGCTTGCTTTGCTCAAAATAGGTTTTGCCTATTAGTTGAAAACACTAAGTTTTTCTTTGATAAAACTTTCCCAAGGAACCACCAATAGACATTGGTGAACCTCCACCCTTGTTCAACCACAAGTTTTAACTTAGAAATTGGGATGAGGAGATTCTTGATAGCTTCCATGTCTTGATTCTCAAGTTATCCAATACCAGGGACATGGCTAAGTACTTAGATTCTTCCATCTGCAGAGGTTGTACACTTTCCCCACAAGACTTGATTTTCACCAAGACAGGACCTTTCAGAAGCCTTCCCTTAGACCAAATGGACGCGTTCCAAACCTATCATCCCACTACCACCAACTGTCCAAATGGCTAAGTTATTGCAACCTATATGATCCAGGAAGATCCCATATTGCCATGTGGCTGCACTAGAAGCTTCTTAACCTTTGGCATCTCAAATCCCTTTGTTCCTGGGTGGCTTTCCACAAGTGAGATACACAAGGTAAACCATACAATTGGGCCTTGTGTAACCACTCAACACAAACCATTCTTTCCATTCCACCCAGGTGTTTCATTCACTTAGTTGTTTTATTAAGTAGAACACAAGTCAAAGACTTAGAAATATTTCACATAGCATGAATATATATCCACCCTTGGTTGCTACTAGCTAGGCTAAGCATGGAAATGGTAAGCATCTTAACTTAGAGAAATTTCTAACAATTCTACAACTACTAGGAATTCCCAAGCATAACATATAGCTATTTATCAAAATAACCATGCAAATCCTATACAAAATATTTCTAGTGCATAGGTGAAAAATATAGGAATAAAATCATGAATCACCACTTGCCTTGGTAGTTTGGGGAGTAGCAACAATCTTCACAATCACAATCACTATTTGCACCAAAATCTACACATAAAATAATGGTACCAAAATCACATATCAAATATACAAACAAAAATATATGCATGCATGCAAATGCCATGTGATGATTTTTCTACCCCAAACAAGACAAGTAAACAGTACTCAAACATAAACAAGTTCAAGATACCCAAAATAATCCTTGTTTGATCTTTAAAACATTTTTCAAATCATTTATATACCAAAATAAGCCTACACAAGTTTCTGCAAAACAACCATTTTTACAGTGGCAAAATATTTAACACATTGCATAAACAGATAGGATTTTCTCTCCTGATTCCAATGATATAAAATTTGCAAAATTTGAACGTGGGGATCAAAAGTTATGAATTTTACAAGTTTGAATCACTAATAGATCTAAATTCTGTTTTTAAAACAAAGAACTACCCGCACGGCGCTCTCTGATTCGTTGGTACCGCTTCGCACGGATCGACCAGCGTGGACCACATGATCTAAATGAAATCACACGGCCAGATCTGACTCGTACCCCTTCGTTAAGCGATTCTATCAGATGCGTTGGATATAAATCTACCGGCTATGGACCATGCGACCAAAGTCTGGTGGCGCTGGCGACGGTGGCGCAGCGACGGTGCTCTTTCAGCGACGCTCTGGAGAATACATGAGGGGCTAGGGTGTGTGGCGTGTCTTACCAGACTCGCAAGGTCACGAGGAAGCTCAACGTGGCAGTAGTTTGACGAGGGGCGCACAGACGTAGCGGTAGGATCTCGTCGGAGTTGCTGGTGGCGTCGGGTTCGTGCAGACGACGATGTTGGCGACGTTCGGGATCGCCCTAGCACAAACCAGTGGTGTTAGCAGCTGCGCAAGGACATGGCGGATCTGATAGAAAGCACGAGAGGGCAAGGGGCGCTCGGATTTTACCTAAATTGCTCGTCGGAGTTAAGTGACGGCTCTGGTGTTTGCGGGCGTGAACGAAGACGGCGACCACTTAACTGATCTTTACAGATCTTTATCTAGTGATACCCTAACCTCAAATCCATTTTGGAAAAGACAGTGGCACCACTTAACTGATCAAATAGATCGTTGATCCTAGGGAGAGGATACTTATTCTTGATAGTCACAACATTGAGTGGGCGATAATCCACAACCAGACGCGGTATAGTGGTATCCCGCTTCTTAACAAAGATGGTTGGACATCCCCAGGAAGATGTGCTGGGCTGAATGTATTCCTTTCCTTCTAACTCCTCTAATTGCTTCTTCAACTCCACAAGCTCATGAGGAGGCATACGATAGGGTCTTTTAGAAACAGGAGCAGTTCCAGGAACTAACTCTATGACAAACTTCACACTTCGATCAGGTGGCATGCCAGGCAACTCCTCAGGAAAGACATCCGGAAACTCACAAACCACAGAAACATCTTGAATCTCTAACGGAGGTAGAACTTCAAGAGCATACAACTCTGCTTCAGGAATAGAAACAACTGAAGGAGATAGTGACCCTACGGTCCAGTACTTGACTGTTATGCCAGCAGGACTAGTCAGAGTCACAGACTTGATTGTACAATTGAGAATGGCTTGATAACGGGTCAACCAGTCCATGCCAAAAATGATGTCAATATCAGTTGACTTGAGGGCGATCAAAGAAGTGGGAAAGTGTTGAGATGCAACTTCGATTAGAATCCCATGACTAACCATGGTGGAACGCCAACTAGAACCAGGGGAATGAACTAGCAAAGGAACAGACAACCCCTCAAAACTTATGCCATGCATTTGAGCAAAAGCTTGTGACAGGAATGAATGCGATGCTCCAGAATCAAACAAAACTTTAGCTGGAATTTGATTGATACGAAGCGTACCCATTATGACGCTTGGATCTTCCTGAGCCTCCTCAGCAGAGATATGGTTCAGGCATCCTTTTCCAGCACCTGGATACTTATCATTCTTCTTTGGTGGTTGTGCCTTCTCGGCAACATTCTTTTGAGGACACTCCTTTGCATAGTGGCCAGGCTGGCGACAATTGAAGCATATAAAACCTGATGCATTGCCAGCAGAAGAATATTTCGATCCACTAGCATTATTTGAGGTAGCATTCGGACGAGGAGCATAGCCAAAAGACCTTGGAGTATAAAGAGCACGTGGCACAACACTGTAAGGCACGAAGACACGACGCTTCTTATTACCAGAACCAGCCTTGTTGTACCCATCCTAAGGATGCTTATGGGTTTCTTCATACTCCACCTTTCCACTCTCGGCTTTCATAGCCTTATTAACAAGACCTTGGAAGTTAACAAAGTCCATGAGATGGAGATCACGACGAATCTCAGGATCCAGTCCCTTGCGGAACAGATCTTGCTTCTTAACATCAGTGGAGACCTCTTCAGTAGCATAGCAGGCAAGACAATTAAAGTTGCGCTGGTAATCACACACGGAACTAGTGCCCTGCTTCATCTTGAGGAACCCCTCTCTCTTCTGATCCATCAGACCCTCCGGAATATGATAAGCTCGTAAGGCTTCAGTGAACTCTTTCCATGTAACAACATGTTGAGCTTCTTGCATAGCCAAGAAATTTTCCCACCAGGAATTAGCTACTCCCTCCAGATGATAGGCAGCAAAAGTCACCCAATCAGCTTGAGCAACATGACCAACCTGAAGTTTGCGCTCCATAGTGTGAAGCCAGTAATCTGCATCAAGTGGCTCAGTGGAATAGCTGAAAACTGGCGGAGTGAGACGTGTGAAGTCCTTGATTCCAACTTGATTGTTCTGGAGTTGAGCAGTGTTGCGCTCAATCCTTTCAAGGAGCCTCATGTTGTCAGCACGGTTGGTTTCATACATGGCCATGAGTTGAACCATGGACGGCGGTGGAGGAAGGTTGGAAGATTCACCCTCATTTGCGGCACCCCGAGCATGAGCACGGGTACGTGCATGAGAGGTATCACCCATCCTGAAAGAACAAAAAGAGATTAGATAAAGTATCCAAAGGAACAAGACGGAAAGACGAACAAAGAGTACTTGATATAAACGTATCATCTTATCAAGCATGGTAGTATCAAAGCATACTAATGTATACACTAACCAACTGACTTACAAACCATGACAATGGAATGCTAATATGTTACACACCAAGCAAAACTGAGATATCTTTGAACTCTGAGAATAGCAACCAAGTACTGAGTACTTTTACAGAAACAACCCCAAAACCACGATCCTAAAAGTTTTGAGATATAAGGTAAGGAATGAAAACCTTTTCAAACCAAATAAGGTAAGGGAAACTCCAGCATTACAAACACACCAGAGAAGGAGTAAAAAGAATCCTAGTCAGAGTTTCTGCAAATAGTTTTTAACTTTCAAATAGTTTTGTCAACTTCTAGACTCAACATCGACCAATAAAAGGGTTTCCTATAGGCAGTCCTGCTCTGATACCAAAACCTGTAGCACCCCCCGGGGTTAGGGTTAAACTAACTTCAGATCATCATCTAAGATAAGTTCAACTCTAAACACGGAAGATCACAATATTATTCGGTAACATTACAGAACACAGGTATTCAACAGCATAAGTTTAAACTCTTAACAGAGTAAGGTATTAGAGCTATTACAAACTAGAGGTCGTAGACCCAACATTACATCACACAGCGAAAGCGAATTATGTTGTTCTACACAACAACGTAGCAAAAGGCCTAAGAGGCCATAAACAAAAGCAGTGTCCATCCCATAGTCCTCAGGCTGCTACCTGGGACCCCCAACTACTCGTTGATGTCAACATAGAAGCCACCTTCAGTTGCAACCAGATCCTCTGAAGAAAAACAACAATGGCACAAGGCTGAGTACGAGAATGTATTCTGCAAGACTTAGATAACCTAGTATCTACATGCTCTGGCTAGTAAGGCTTTCTCTGGATTTTCTTTTGCAGAAAGCAATCTTTGTTTGTAAACAAGAGAGAGAAGAGGCTCGTCTACTAGAATGTTTTAAAAGGGATAAGATAGCGACTTCTTCATCTTGTTCATCACATCTTGGTAACCACCAGCTTCATCAGAACCTCCTATCTAGGATCACCCCCTCAACCCAGAGGAAGCATCTTTAAGCACACGTGGATCAACAAGTTTTACTTAGGTTTTAGTTCTCTATGATCTTCACGTCCATTCCCAAGTCGTTCATAACCATGAACACGGATTTTTCAAAAGATTAATACCCTGTAGGGGTGTACAACTTTACCCACATGTACCAACCGACTCTTAATGCCCAATTATTAGCCCTCTTCCTTGGAAGGCCGGCAGAGGGTGGTTGACCACGACCTTTACCTTGCTTTCGCCGAGACCATGAGTCACGCAATAAGTATGATTCCGCCATAACGGGTCAAGTCCCGAAGCCGGTACTTAAAGATATGAGGCGAGGTTGGTTCACCAGGGGCTCCATCGACCCCAAGCAACCACGGCCACACTTCCCTAACTGTTATGATGCACCTCCTTCACCTCCTCATTTCGAAAAGGTTTTCAATGCGTATGCCAGATGGAAATCCCGAACTCTGTGACTCATGGAATCTACTAGGCAAGTTAGTTGCTCGTGGGGTTTTCTAGGCCCCGTGTGGTTGTACGCTCGTCTTGGTTCAAGAGGCAAGAACTCGGGTCCTAATGGTGAAGAGCATGGGACTACAAAAACCACACGCAACGTGGCCTCCCATACAAGAGTTAGCATGATTAGTTAACTCCTTCGATGATGTCACCACCTCCTACCTTTATAGATTCTCCGGCACCTCTGATTCATCATTCAGATAGATCAGACATTGATACTATGCATGGCTAAGCTGTCGATCTCATAAGCTCTAGCAACGCTCAGATGCCAGACCTAGGTATGCTAGGAGCAGTGGATCAGGAGTATAAGGCTACAACAGGGAAACTATGTAGCAGATAGGTAACACTAACTACTGACAAAAGACCACATTGGAATCGTGTGCATAATAGAGATAAAGTAATATACTTTATAAAACATAGTTTTAGAATGAGAGGCTACGCTTGCGTTGTCCGTCAGTAGACAGGTACGGATCTTCGGTGTTGTTGACTTCAGCTTCGGGTTCGGATCCTATCGCGAAGAACCAAATACTAGAAACAAAGGCGACAATCAATACATGGAATCGATGCAATGCTCAAGCAAGGATGATGATATGACAAGTTGAATTTCATTGAAATGAAACCCTAAAACATGCTTGGCAATTTAAACGGGGTTCCGAGGGTTGAAAACCCTAACACGGAAAACTCCGGAATCACCTGAGGGGGTTACTATGTTCTTCTAATTAAACTTGTAATGTAAGTTGCTTAACAATCCATGATTATAGCTTAAAGAGGTAGGTTTCATTTTTCTGAACATTTTGATATATTATTTGTATTTTTCTGACTTATAAATAATTAGTTATTGAATTTACAATATTTAAACCTTTTCTGAAATTAATAAAACAGTTTATTACATCAGGCTGACGTCATAATACAACCTAGGGCTTTTGGTACCACATCTAAACTTACCCACAGTGACTGACTGGTGGGGCCGAAGCCACATGAGCAGCCACACGCGCAAAACAGGTTTAGGGCTTTTCTCACTAAGGCTGGGACTACCCACACCGACTGACCGGTGGGGCCAAGGCCACGCAGGCAGGCCACGCGAGCGCCACACGGACCTTGCCGGAGAACGCGTCGGCCAGCGGCCAGGGACGGCAGAGGAGGGCGATCTGGGAAGCGCTATTGCATGTGTTCGAATCATCGAGGTAGCGCGAACCAAATAGTGGCGGTGGCGCCCAAAGATGGTCACCGGAGTAGGAGCACGGCGGCAGCCATCGGTGGTGGGGACAGGTGCATACGGTGGGGTGGATTTCAGAAGCAATCGAAGGAGGGAGGAGCACTAGGAGAATCAGGAGCTCACCTAGAGGCTTACTGAAGGGTCAGCGAGGCGAGGCACAGCCGGAATCGATGGCGTAGACGGCGACCGGCGTCGGGCAGGTGGCTTCGATTACGACAAAGGAGAGGGATTCGACGAGCGCTGGCCACGACAATCGAATCAGTTGACCACGGCGGTCACCCCAGCGAGCTCGGAACGACGAGGGGACGCGAGGATCGACGGCGAGCCGGAGCTCCCGCGAGCTAGGGTTCGGCTAGAGGGGAAATTGGGAAGAGGGAGGGGATAGGGTTCACCCGGCGGCGGCAGGGGATCTTATAGGCGTTGCCGACGTCGGTAGCGTTCATCTTGGCGCGGCGGGCATCTCGGCGAGGCAGGGACGGCGCCGGCGTCGACATGCAGCAGTTCTCCTCGCCGGCGTCCTTCTGTCGACGAAGAAGAAAGTGAAAAAAGAACGAAGGGGTATGGGCCTGCTCCTGGGCCCCGGGTGGGCTGACCTAGGCCGCTGCGGGGCTGTAGGAAAGGTTCTGAGAGGGAGAGAGAGAAGCTGGGCCGGCCTGGGGGTGCTCTAGCTCATGTTTTTCTGTCAAAACAATTTTCCTTTTTCTGTTTTTGATTTCTGTTTTAAATTTTTATTTCAAATCTGTTTTGAATGATTTGAAAAATAACAGAGGGGTTTTGGCAAACATTCAAAATACTGTGAGGGCCCTTTAGTCCAATTGGGCTCCAAATATTTTGTCATTTTCAAAATTCAAACTATTTGAATGGATTCCAAAAAGAGGGGGAAAGACTAGGGTTTAGGGTTTTGCAATTGTTCTTTGGTTCACACACTTAAACACATGCAATATTTTATTGAGTTTAACACATGCATGCAATGCTTAGGTACTAATTACATATATTACAAACTTGGGCTGTTATAGTTGCCGCGCACCGCGGACGGCTGCTACGCCTTCCTTGGAAGGCTGCCGCGGCTGCCCCCTCGGATCGTCTTCGTCGTCATCGTCTGGGACTTCATCGACAATGCTGCCATTGACTACGATCTACACATCGTCCACGCTTTGGCGCATACGGCGCACCGTCGGTCTGATCAACCGATCCCGCGCCTGTCTACGCCAAGCACGTCCCCGAGCACGCGCCTACTATCGATCGAGCTACGGGCTGCCGCTGTGTCGCCCCTTTGGGCCGCAGCGCCGCCGCCTTTGGTCCATGCTACCGGCTTCCAACGCGCCTTCCTTGGCGTGTACGTCGATGGTGGTCTCCTAGCCGCAGCACCGACTTGCGCCCTGCAGCTATGCTTCCCCCTCGGGTCATAGCATCGCTGCATGCAGTCTACTTCGCCGTCCCGGTGCATCGACGTCCTCGGATTTTACCGCGCCTACTCCTATAGGCGTGGATCGCCGCCGTCTGCACATGGTCTTCGACATGTCGCCGGATTTCTTCCTCGCCTACTTTGAGCACCGCTGCCGCACTTCACAAGGTAACCTGCAGGGCGGCTTCTCGCTGTCACAGGTCCCGCCGACTACCTCATCGCCACTCTAGGCATCTAGCATGACCACCCCATGTCACCTCTATTTTTGCCGCCCTCTATGTCTTCGTGCACTACAACTTCGTCGTCAGCGTCATCGCCTCATTCCTGACTACACCACCTTCTACTCTACTCCGACAACTACCGATAGCACCAGCATATCTCCCTTTGCCGCTCTGCGTGTCGCAACCGCTCTGGAGGATTCCTCTGCTAGTCTTTCTGACATGGCGACAAGTTCATGATGGTCCCTGCCCCCGCACGCCTGGTACTGGCAACACCGGGAGTGCCTTGGTCCCCGACGCGTTCCCGAGTCTGGCAAGCTCGGATCGGCGACTCGTCTTCATCGCCTTCGACAACGTCTTCTTTGGCATCGACCCCTCTACAACTTCCTCGACTGTGTCACCGACGAGTTCTTCTTTGTATACTCGGTTCTGGCAAATCCGGAGTGTGTGTTCGTCCCCGACATGCGCCTAGTTCTGGCAAAAATTTGGCCGCACCCCGTCCTCGATGGCTCGGACTGCATTAGCTTTGGCTTCGACATCCTCGACGACTGCCTCAACGCATCTGCGTCATTCTCCTCGCGCACTATGTGCATGGGGCTTCACGTGCGGCTTCCTCGACACCGGCATCCCCGACCATGTCATCGACCACGACGACTCCCGGCAACGACTACCCCGACCTCGGCACTACCCAACGCTCTCGGCCTTCCTCGACATCATCACAAGGGCAACCGCCTTGCTTGAGCATCATCGGCTTCCTCTACAGTCCAAGCTACCGCGACGCGATACCGTCCACGATGTTCCCGCTCCTACCGCAGGGGGATGTCAGCTCACTAGTTCTACTTTGGTTTATCTCCAGTCTGACCGTCCGCGATGTTCCAGTTGTTCACGACGCTACCGCTAGGACTGCGGGGGATGTTAGAGTATTGTACGTATACGGTTGTTGTAGTTTAGGATAGTTAGGACTTTAGCCTAACTTGATTTGTACTCCAAGATGATCCCTGTACGTCTATATATACTCGCCCATGAGGCTCAATAATACATCCAATATATTCTACCAATCTCCTTCTCTATCATTCTACATTCACTTATTTTCTCTAAACCTACACACTATAAGTTGCCTAGATACATGCATTTCCGAAAAAGACTAAAACATCTTATATTTTGAAACAGATAGAACAATATAGACCTATTTGTTTGTTAAATTATGTTTAGTTTATACTAAAGTAATTAATAGTAGAGCTAATTTTATAGCACACAAAGTAATGGCCCCTATCAAGAAAATTTTATTAAAGGCCGATTTATTTTAGATGGGGTAGTAATCTTACGTGAAGTACTCCATGAGGTGTATAAGAAAAAGGCAGATGATGTCTTGTTTAAGGTAGACTTTGAAAAGGCAATTGATAAAATTATTTTGTCCTTTCTTAAAAGTGTTATGATTCAAAATAAAGGTTTCTTGCAAATTTTTGAGAGCTTGTCATGAATTTAGTGACTCGTGGTAAAGTAGTTGTAATGGTAAATGATAAGATAGGGAAATATTGGATTCTAGAAAAGGACTTAGATAAGGACACCCCCTTCTTCCATCCTTTTCAATATAGAAATAGATGTAATAAATATGTTTGAAAATTGTAGCATATTAGGTTTTAATGGATGTTTTAGTATAAAAATGGGTAGAAGGAGTTATCATGCTTCCATTAGGAGATGATACGACTTTCACGTGTCTAGATAGTTTGAAATCTATGTATGTATTTTTTTTAGCAGCATTCTGCTTCAAAAAGAAATTTTATGTTTTGGTAAAGTTAACAAACGGTAAAAAAAAATATCATGTTTATTTTTGTTGGGGTTTAGCGTATGAAAACAATAATTTTTCCTACGTAAAGCAGCGACTGTCAGGATCTATCTATGAGTAATGCGGTAATGGTGAGGGATTCGGTGTTCATACCTTTAAAGACCGAATGCGGTTAATGTTCCGCGAGGAATGTGGGTGATGTAGTCGCACCGACGCCGACCTCAAGGTTGTTCTAAACTCGGACGGCTCCAACAGCTCTAGCTCTACTGGCTCCAGTGACTCCGATGGCTCGAATGACTCGAGCGCCACAAGTCCAGAGCCTCGTAGGGGGTCGTACACATATGGTGTTTGACACTATTGGAGATATACCCAAGACACAATAATAAAGTGGTTATTATTATATGTTTGTCTTTATGATAAATATTTACATCCCATGCTATAATTGTATTAATAGGAAACACTGATACTTGTGTGTTTTGTAAACATAAAAGAGTCCCAAATGAGCCTCTTGTTAAGCTAGCTTGTTGATCAATAGATGATCATGGTTTTATGATCATGAACATTGGATGTTATTAATAACAAGATCATATCATTAGGAGAATGATGTGACGGACACACAACCATAGTAAACATAGCATAATATCAAGTCATTAAGTTCATTTTGCTACAAGATTTCAAATACATAGTAACCTAATCCTTCGACCATGAGATTTGTCCATAATACATAGTAACCATAGTGGGATTTGTCCATCCAAATGACGGATAGATATACTATGTGCCCTCTCGGTAGAATGTCATCCAATTGGCTTGCAAGCATGTGACTAGGTCCTAAGGGATGTCATATCATAGTACAAGTAAAGAGTGATTATCCGTAACGAGGTTGAACTATGTATGGAGATACCGATGATCGAACCTTGGATACATAGATTATCGCGTGACAAAGAGAATCGGTATTGTATGTTAATGGTTCTTTCGATCACGAAGTCATCGTTGAATATGTGGGAGCCATTATGGATCTCCAGGCCCCGCTATTGTTTATTGATCGAAGATGCGGTAACCCAGCATACCACTTCATGTGTAATATACTATAGTCGTTGACATGACATCTGCAGAACATCGTTTCGTAAATATCACATGCCTCATGGTACAACAGAAATATTGTGGTCCATATTACAAGCATACACATGTTATTATTATAACAATACCAGAAGTTCGAGACTTCAAAATATTCAACTTACAAACCAAATTTAATCTGTTTTAGCGGAAGATTTAAAGTTTCAAACTTATACTCCGAATTGAGCTCAACAACTTATTATATAAAGTTTCTGTTGCTCGGCTCAATTGGTTTCTAATAGCGTTGGCAACTATTCTGATACATTGTACTCCATTCCATAACATATGTCATAGTACACCCCTTCTACTGCGTCGGATAGATCTGACTCCTCGTAGTAGACATTCTCTTGGCCTTCGGTTGCATACAACGGAGTATCTTGTGGCTCTTCAGAGTCTAAGCAGGGGATCAAAGGAAAGGGTGAGTAACAACGTTACCCTGCAAGTTCATTATATGCAAGGTGGGAAGTTTGATGCTCTATCTACCACCTCGGACTATCAGTCCTTGGCACTGTGCAATTTTCGTAAACATTTCTTTAAAGATTTATTTTATTATCAAAAACTATGCCCATCAGCCTTCACAGGTTGACCAAAATTTTTATGGAGTTCCTTTGCTGGCATGTTCGTAACTCCTTCCCAGAATAGGAAGTAACAAGTTACAGTTCTTACACTCTGTAGAGGTGCGTTACTTTACCCATGAGAGATCAACTCCTTGTTGCACAGCCGAGCATACTTTCCTGTCCACAATTCCATGATGTGGGGCCCAGTAGGTGATCCAAGCCAATCACTGCCGTCTCTGTGACCCCGCATGTCTGCACGACCCTTCAGGGATGGCTCACCTCCGTTAAGCTCCCTTTTGGGCAAGCTATAGCCCTGATGAGTTTCCAAAGACTCTATGAGCTGGTGATGCCCCTGGCAAGTACCATATAGGTCTGACTGTACCTCTGGCAACCAGTCATAAATAATTTAGACACCAAAATCATGGGGCCTAAGGGTGCCCACCCATATGTTGGATCCGCACAAGGAATCACAATGTCAAATTAAGGTCGTCTTGCCATACATACAGAAGAAAAAGGATACAGCTGACTTCTCTGTACCATTCCAAATCACATGTTTAACGTGTGATATACGACGCTAGAATCACTAATGTCAGGGGTTGTTAAGTCCTAAGTGATTAATATCATTGCAAATGGAAATCTAAGTTCCATTGCTTACCTTTTTCATATCACGACTTAGGATGATATCAACATATTTGTTTTGAGAAAAAAATATTTTCTTTCTCCAAAACATGGATGATAACACACAATTTGCAATTACTTTGATAAATACTCTTCAATGGACATGAGCAAGTGATGAACTTGCCTTGAGATTGCAAGGTAGTGAAGTCGGAAGCTTGCACTCGACCTTGAGCTTCTATTTCTACAAAACGTCATTATTGCCCAGTAAGAACAATATTTAAAGAAGCAAAAATGATTATGCATAGTTATGCAATGCATCATTTATTATTTATCTTCTCTGTGTGTTTTACCCAATATATGAACTTTCTTGAATTTCCTTAATAAAGGAAATTGTTTTAATAATAATTCTTAATATTATGTAAATATCATATTTGATATTTTTTTAATATAATATGTCCGTAGAAGAGTAAAAAACTAATTTTTATTTATTTTTAACTCCTATAATTATTTTCTTAATATTTCTTTTAAGAATAAGCATTTTAATCTAGAAGATTTTATTTTGATATCTTAATTATCAATTTAGTATTTTTATAATATACTAGACTAATTAAGGATGATAAAAGTTATTTTTAGGTATTTTATTGAGTTTTATAAAATTCCATAAGGAATATATATTATAAAAATATTTCACCTAACGTTATTCTATTAAAAATAGATTTCTTAATTTTATTAAGTAGCTTGTTTTATTATAAACCTATAAATATATATCATTTGTATTTTTAGGGCTTTTATTTTATTTACTAGAATTTATTAGATCCTAGGGGTATTTTGGTCTTTTATTAAATCTTTTAAAATTTTCTTTTAATGTTTGGGCGAACCCATTGCGCGACTAGGCCCAAACTGGCCCAAATGGGCTCGTCAGGACCACCTATCAAATCGATACTAGATCCTATCGGCCCAGTACACTCTTAATCTCGCTCTCTCTCACTCGTTCCTCTTCCTCTCTTTTGACCCCGCGGTGGCATTGCGTTGTCGGCTCCATCGCCGCCCGATTCACGCCGCCCTGGACCTCCCCTGCCGCCATCGTGGTGTATGGTGAGGTAGATGACCCCGCTCCTTCGCCTGGTCCTGTTCGATTCGCCTCTAGAGCTCTTCCCCGGCAAATCTAGCTCCACCCCGAACCCTAGGGTTTTGTGGTTGCTGGAGATGTACCTCTCCACCGCTCTGGTGGTGCTGTGCGGTGCTCCTGGTGGTGTCGTGGTGCTATTAGACCACTGGTGTTGTTGTGGCCGCCGCCATGGATCGGCGCGAGTTGCAGTGCCCCCGGTGGTCCCCGTGCTGCCGTGTGCTCGTCGGCCCCTTCTGCTTCCTCTTCTAATCGTCAGCGAGGACCACGGGTAAGTGCTTTCGTCCCCCCCTCTAATTCTCTGCCTCTGCTTCCCTCATTAGCTTGTATGTGCTTCTGATGGCAATCCCTAATTAGGGTTCATGATTCGATTAGGGTTTCACCCCTCTGTTTTGGTTATTGAGGATGATGAATGACTTAGAAGTATTTGTGATGATTATTCTATGTTGAATTACTGTCTTTTCTTGATCTTGGAATTACTAGTGGCTCTGTAAGATACATTTTATCTGATCTTGGTCTCTATCATTGTAAAAATGGTGGTGCTATGGCTCTGATCTAGACTGATTTCTAGTTATTGATGCTAGTAGCTAGGTTCAGTACTGGAACCTGTATTTGATGTCTTGGGCTTTTACTGTTAATGCCCCTTATGATATTTCTTTGATGAAAACACTATGATTCCTAGTTACTATATTAGGAAGATGATTGAATATCTTACTGCAAGGTTTGATTGTGAAATTTCTGTGTAGAGAATGCTGGATGAGAATAGATCCTTGTGACATCTTCCTTGGATTGGTAGACAAAAATTTGTTCTAGTGCCATGTGTTATTATATCAGTATTCTAGAGTGTCTTGTTACTAAAATGAACTGAAATCTTTTACTAGAAAGATTAGCCTATGCTGCCTGTGGATTTTCTTTGGCCTATGATGTTGGTCTAAGGCATAGAAACTAAGTTTCTGACTTGCTGTCCCTCATAGATATATCTTGATACCTAGTATCAGCTAATGATTCTTGAATTCTTTGAGAAATGATTGATATACTTGGGATTGTACTACTGTTTGATATAGATTCTTAAGATCTATTGATTTCTGAGGTGCTAGTCTTTTAAGAGATGTGCCTAGTGACGAGGGTTGATTTCGTCAATGCCCATTGTTATGTACTTGGGTTTTGGAGAAGATGGGGATGCTGGAGATCACGGAACGGTTAACAGACAAGCAACACGGGGACACGAGGTTTACCTAGGTTCAGCCCCCCAGGGGGAAAACCCTACTCCTGCTTGTCTGCTCTTGATTACGGCGGAACCGAAGGTTACAGGGGTGCGTAGATGCAATCTGGCGTGAGGTGCATATGAGGTGAGTATTGTCCTCCTCGCCGTGCCCTCCTAGCCTTTATATAGATAGGCAGGTCCCAGGCACAGGTTGAGTCGGTTACAGATTAGGGTTTGTCCCCTTTGAAATCCTATCTACTCTAGTCTTGTTCTCCAAGGATATGAAGGCGTTATGGGCTTGGGCCACCCGAAATCTCCACAGGACATGTATCTTGTTGTGGGCCTTCCTTGGGCTGGACTAGGTATGCCAATGTTGTGTACCCGCGGGGTATAACCATGTCAGTAGCCCCCGAGTGCTCAGTCGAATCGTAGATTCGGCTGAGGCCTCTTCAATCTTTCGGGTGCTATGCAGTAGAACCTGTTTTACAAGGAAAAATGTTTAGTTCATAGGGATTGCTGATGCGTGTGCCTGACTCTCCCAACAGATCAGGGCCAGTTAACTTTCATAGGACAAAACAACATGATCTTCTTCAGACTCGAGTCCCTAGACTCGAATCCGGAACGAATGCTGGCATAATTCGACTCAGGCCGTTGAGGTGTTATAGGAGTCGAATCCCAGTGGTTTTCAGGTGGTGTACCCAACGCGTCCGTCATGATTTTTTGTCGTGCATGTTGACACGGATTTTACTGGCAGAGCGCAGTCAGGTGCGTTACCAGGCCATCAGATGATATCTGTAGGACTTATCTTTATGTCGCGGACACAACATCCGAAATTTTATCACCGCGAAGGTGTTTCGGGTGGCCAAGGAGATTGCTTCTCACTAAGCGTTGGTTTGGGAAAAGTTGTCAATTTTTTTTTGTCATATTTGATCTGAAGGATCACAGTCGAAGAATTCATAGGGTGTGCGGCCAGCGCTCCCTATGGGAGTAGCCACCGAGTTCGTAGCGGAGTCGCAGACTCGACGTAGGACTCGAAGATAGTTGTGAGGTGTAGTACCTTTGTCATTTCTCAGTTGCGCGGCCAACGCTCCTGATAGGAGTAGCCCCCGAGTAGTTTCTCGATCGTAGATTCGATTAAGTACTTGATTAATCAGCCGAAAATTTCCAGCCGTTGTGAGCTTTAGTCTTGATGACGTTAGTGCTGACGATTGGTGATCTCAACCATCTGCGGCGGCAAAGATGATGCGACGGATCGAACGTGGGTCCCGCCGTCTGACTTGAAGTTGACTAGTCACGCGCAGAAGTGGCGAAAATTATGGCGTATCCTCGGTTTCCATGCGTAGTGGACGGCGTGCTGGCGACGGTTCATTGTTGTACTGTCACGTGTAGGGTTGGATCTTGGGTGCGCGCTATGGCTTCTAGATTAACGGCTCATGTGCGTTGTCTTTCTCCTTTTATACCGTAAGTAAACAATAGTTTTCTTTTACCCTTCATCATTTGCTCATCGCCATTGCCTTCATTTTTGCGAGCTTTGCTTCTCTTCCTGCACACTGGAAGTTCTTCTCTCATTTCTTTCTTCTTTTCTCCGCGCGCACTGCCAATCTCGATGTCGTGCGATGGGCAAGTCAAAGAAGACCGCTGCCGGGGCGGGTTCGAGCGCCGGCAGCGGCGGCAAGAAGGCCGCCGCGACCACCTGCATCACAGACAGTGGGTGGAGGCGCATAGAGGTGCGCGACGTGGATCTGCGCAAGCTGCGCAATTCTGGGTTGATCCCCCAGAATAAGGAGGACGTCAAGCTTCCTGGCGATGAGGTAATCCCCCATCCACCCTAGGGTTTCGGGTGATGTTTTTTGCCTTCATCCTTCACGGTCTTTCGTTTCCTGTCCATGATTTCCTTCATGGACTTCTTTTCTTCTATGGGATTCAGTTACATCATATGTCTCCCAATTCTCTTCTCCATGTCGCTTGCTTCATAACCCTTTGCGAGTGCTGGCTCGGTATCGAGCCACACTTTGTTCTCTTCCGGAAGCTCTATTCCGTGAAGAGGCAGTCTGGCACCGGCAGAGTCTATCCACTTGGCGGTTGTATCATCTCCGTCCGCCCTTTCGTCCAATTCTTCTCCTTTTCTATCCGCGAGTCCGTCGAGCAATGGCGCCGAAAGTGGTTCTACATCCGCGATGCTAAGCTGGATGGTCAGCAATATGGGCTTGCCCCCTTCGACTCCGAGCAGAAGATCGTCTCGAAGAGATCGTGGAAGAATCACATCTTGGAGGGTGAAGCTGCGGAGGTGGAGAGACTCTACCAGCGGGTGGAGGCTCTTCAGCTGGTGCCAGGCAAAGAGGTCAACGGTGTGGACATCATCCGCACCTTCCTCAAGCGCCGAGTGCAGCCGCTCTAGGCTCGGGCACACCCAATGTTCCTCTATGCCAGCTCCAGTGATTCTACGAGGGTTTCATCCGAAGAGTTATCTTTGGGTGACCTCGATAGGCCCCTTCATCCCCTGCTGAAGGCCAAGGCCGATGTGGACCTCCCGGGGAAGTCTTTGACCCCGACGCTTAGCACCAATAAAGGGGTCTCTCAGGTGATGTTTGTTCATGCGCGTAGCACTTTTTCGGGTGTTTACTATGTGTTGTTGTTACTTATATGGTTTCTCTTTTTCTTTTCGCTTGCGGCATCTCCAGGTTATGGGGTCTATGCCTCCTCTGCCTGAGAAGTTTTGGCAGGCGCCAGACAATGAGGAGGTGGACTTCGAAGCTGAGCTTCCTCCAGCTCAGTCGCCTACTGCGGATGCTCCTGAGGAGAGTGAAGGGTAGACCCGAAAGCGCTCCTAGAGCAAATCTTCGGATGCGTCTACCCCGCCAACTTCAAGGGGTCCATCCTTCCTCGAGCGCCATTGCAAGGATGATGGTGCTTCTTCCACACCTTTTCCTCCCATGCCTCTTTGAGCGGTAGCTCCAGAGTCACCGACAAAGAATAAGAAGCAGAAGGCGGCGCCCATCTTCAACTTATCCAACATTGATTCGTACGTGACTTCACCTGAATTGTTTACTGTCACCTATAGGTTTGTTGTCTGATCAAACTTTTTTATTGCAGCCATTCTTCGGAGGAGCCTCTTAGCAAGGGAACTCAGGAGGCTGTAGGGGAGTCGAAGCCGACAGCACCTCCCCCTCAGGTGGTGGCTGACTCTGGGGATGACGGCCCGAACTCCTCCAAGCGAGAGGCTCGGCAGTCAGAACTCAGAAGACTGCAAGCAAAACTTCAGTGTCCACACCTGAGCACGTAAGTAGTTTCTGTTTGTTTGTTTGTTTGTTTGTTTGAGAGGAGCCCCCGAGCCCTTTCGGGTGACCCATTGGTAGTTTTTGCTCTTACGGGGCGTAGCCCCCGAGCCCTTTCTGATGTTTTCTTGGTCCTTTGATTCTATTTATTTTTGCAGCCCTTTGTGCATAGCGCTAACCTCCTTATCCAGCAACATCTGGCGCTAGAGGCTAGCATGCAACAGCTTCGAGGTACATAGTTTGCTCACCCTCCTGTAGTTCGTCTATCCCATGGATTTTGCTTGTGTTGATCATGTGATTCTTGATGTTTGCAAATGAAAACAATGCGGCCCTTCGACGGCTGGACGCTCTCGAAAAGAGCCTTGGTCGAGCGGAGAAGAAAGCTGCAGATGCTGCGGAGGCGAAGGAGCATATGTAGAAGGAGGCTGCTGATGCTGTTGAGGTCAAGGAGCGCTTGCGGAAGGAGGTTGTGTATCGCGAGAGGCAGCTCGCTGCCGTGGCGGCTTCTCGCGAAAAGGACATGGCAGATAGGCTTATGGCTGCAGCCAAAGCCTTCTCTGGTGAGTTTTCTTTGACTCTTTGGGTCTCTTGTTTTTTCGATGGAGTCTTGCCTTGTTCTTATTCGAGTATGTTTTATTCTTTGGTTCAGATGCTTCGGGCATCACATTTGATCGTGGTGTGCTGGAGCATGGAGATGCGCTGGCCACCACCACAGTGGTCGAAGATCATTGCAGCACTACTGCTGGCTCCTTGGCGAAGGACAAAGAATTGCTCTGGCTCTTCTACAAGGAGGTCGTTCCCAAGGGTTCTGCCCTTGAGGATGTCAACGCCCTTGCGGATGCTCTATTAGAGGATGCTCCGGCGGCGTATAAGAACAAGCAAAAGGGCATCAGCGCCTCCATGGGGTTGCCAATGGCGATGGCGTTCGGAGCAGAGCTGGACCTGCCGCACATAACCTCCCAGATGTCGACGGCTGCAGATGGCTCAGAGGTAGCATTCACCCTCTTTGCCTCTCGCTGTAAGCGCTATGGGCCGAAACTTATTGATCTTCTGGCGGAGTATGCGGCAAAGCAGCAAGAGGAAGCCAAGAGCAGGCAGTCTGGCTCTGAGGCCATTCCGGATGCTGGTGCCTAGGCCCATGTGTTGTAGCTAGGATAGTTTATCCTTTTGCTTTCCTAATGTAACCTTTTGCTGGTGAACAGACCCAACTTATGCCACAAGGTGGCCTTGATGTATATAAATTTATGTTTTGATCTGTTGCCAGAAATACTTGTGATGTTCATGTCTTGATTTGTTTGCCTCTAGGGTCCTTCGGGTGCGGTTCCTATTGTCACTCCGAATGTTCCTGAGCCGCGACCATCCTTGGATGATGAGTCACAACTGGCTTTTCTTCGCGACCGAGTCCGCAGCCTGGAGAAGGATATCCTTGGCATTCGGGGCCACGCTGATGTGTGGAAGTCGAAGGCTGAGCGAGCCACTGCTAGGGAGTTCTTGATGGGGGAGTTGCGGCAGATGAGCGAGCAACTGCAATGCGAGTCTTCACGAACTGCTGTTCTTTCAGGTGAAGCTCTGCATGTTTGCTCATGGTGTGCATTCTGTAGGTGCGTATCTCGTTCCGAAGGAAGAGAAGGAGCGCGTCGCTGTTCGGATGAATTGCTTGACGCAACAGGACCTGGAGGCTGGTGGCTTCTTCTGGATGGACCGTGACCGGGCCATCGTCCTTGCGACGGTGCAAGATCGTGTGCACCAGGTTTCTCGGGTGCTGAAGCAGGCGAGGATTTATCTGGCGTCCATTTGGGCCGTCATGTTCCCCTTGGATGAGGAACCTTTCACCCTTTATGGCCTTCTGGCGAAATTTCGGAACATGGGCCACGTCAAGGAGTTGGTGCAGCGTCAGGTGATCACTAGGGTGAAAGCTGCATTGTCCCTTGTTCGACTGCATCGTCGTGATGTCAACCTTGTGGAGGTGGCGACTGGGCCACCTCTTTGGCCTGATGGCACCCTTTGGGACATGCGCCTCCATTATGTAGATGTGGCGCAACATGCTGAGGAGATAGTAGATCTGTTCGAGCATCGGGAGAATGTGATTCTTCAGAATAGGTAGGTCCTGTAAAGAAAAACTTGATGTAAAATTTGTATTTTTTGAGTGGGCTCGTAGTGCCCTTTGTAAAGTTTGTATATAGTAGCACGTGGTGCTTTGTTATGTGCATGTCCTTTTTGTTAGCCTGACATTGTCAGCTACTCACGTTGTATGCATTGTTCTCAGTCGACGAGGTCATGAGGTGAGGCGTAGCCCCCGGGCGTGTTATAGAGAAAGGTAATGCAAAGAAAGATAAATTTCGGCCAGGGGACTTAGCTTTTATTCATAGCGTAACGAGGAGGTACATTGTTCGGCTGAGTAGCCTTGGCTGAGTAGCCTTATTGAAAGTAAAGAGGTAGCTAGGGATAGAAGCGTCGTAGACGAGCAACATTCCAGGGGTTGGAGTATTCGACTCCTGATGGGATGTCCATGAGGCGGTAGGTTCCACCTGAGATGCCTTCTGTGATGATGTAGGGTCCTTCCCAGGGTGACTCGAGCTTCTTCGGACGCTCTTGCTTGAGTTGTAGGACGAGGTCTCCTTCGACGAAGAACCTTGGGCATAGCCGGCGGCTGTGGTAATTGCGGAGGCTCTGCTGATAGACCGCTGAGGGAGCCGCGGTGATGTCGCATGCCTCGTCGAGTGTGTCGACAACATCTTCGAGTGAGGCCATTGATTGGGCTTCGCTGTAGGCGATGACCTGTGGGGCCTTGTGGCGTACCTCGGTAGGTAGTACGGCTTCGTCTCCGTGCACCATGAAGAAAGGTGTGAAGCCAGTTGAGATGTTCAGCGTTGTACGCAGGCTCCAGAGGACGGAGGGTAGCTCCTCTGCCTAGGCTCGCGCAAGCCGTTCGAGTGGGCATAGCAGGCGTTTCTTGATGCTGTTGCCTATGAGGCCGTTGGCCTTTTTGACCTGCCCGTTGGTCTACGGGTGCACCACGGAGGCATACGATATGTTGATGCTAAGGCCCTCGCAGAAGTCTTGGAACTCCTTTGAGATGAAGTTCGAGCCGTTGTCCGTGATGATGCTATGTGGCACACCAAACCTGTAGACTATGGAATCGAAGAACTTTACAGCAGTTTTGCCGCTTTGGTTGGTGACGGGCATGAACTCGATCCACTTGGTGAACTTGTCGACTGCGACCAGGAGGTAGACGTGGCCTCCTTTCGAAGTTTTGGGCAGTTTGCCGATCATGTCGAGGCCCCATTGGGCGAAGGGCCAGGCAAGTGGTATGGGCCTTAGCTTCCATCCTAGTGAGTGCGGCTTGTCCACGTAACTCTGACAGGCGTTGCACCTTCGGACGATGTCCTTAGCATCGTTCATGGCCGTTGGCCAGTAGAATCCAGCTCGTAGAGCTTTGGCGACTAGGGCGCGGCTGCCTGCATGATGGCCACATATGCTGTCGTGGATGTCTTGGAGGATGGTTTTTCTGTCACCGATGGTGACGCACCTTTGGAGCACACCCGAAATACTGCGCTTGTAAAGATCGCCATTGTGGATGGTGAAGGCTTTAGCCCGGAGAGATATGCGTCAGCCATCCATCGGGTCATCGGGCAGTTCGTTGTTTAATAGGTACCGAAGGTACGACTGCGTCCATGTTTCTTCTACTGCCATGACCTGCATCAGGCTAACAAGCTCGGCCTCGGTGTCGAGCTTTTCAGGTCCTTCATGTCCTTCGGGTGCAGCAGCCCCCGAGTGCTCTGCTTGTTCGGCTGAGCCCTCTGGGAGCCTTCTTTTAATAGAGGGTACACAGATTTGTTCGAGGAACACACCTGGTGGAACCTGTGCGCAGGGAGAGCCGATGTTGGCGAGCCTATCGGCTTCTTCATTGCTTTCTCTTCCGACGTGCCGAAGTTCGTAGCCGTCAAAGTCTCCTTCGAGTTTGTTATAGTGCACGAGGTACGCGATCATGTTGGCGCTGTGAGCTTCGCACTCATTCATAGTTTGCTGGACGACAAGGTTCGAGTCACCATAGATGATTAGGTGCGTTGCGCCGCAGATCTTGGCCATTCGCATTCCATGGATGACGGCCTCGTATTCGGCCTCGTTGTTGGAGGCGCGAAATTTCATCCGAAGGACGTATTTCATCTTATCGCCCTGAGGGGACGTCAGTATGATGCCAGCTCTTGCTCCTGCCTCACGCTTGGAGCCGTCGAAGTGCATAGTCCACGATTGCGTCATGTCCGAATTGTCCGGCAGCTGGAGTTCCATCCAGTGGACGAGGAAGTCAGGGAGGACTTGCAATTTGATGGCCTTGCGCCGCTCGTAGACTATGTCTAGAGGAGACAGCTCGATGCCCCACAGAGCTACGCGTCTCGTAGCTTCGGGGTTGTTCAGGATGTTGGACAGTGGGGCCTCGTTGACGACCATGATCTGGTGCTCCTGGAAGTAGTGGCTCAGTCGACGAGCCGTGATGAATACGCCGTAGGCGAGCTTCTGGTAGTGAGGGTACCTCTGCTTTGTCAGAGTCAGTACCTCGCTGAGGTAGTAGGTTGGGCGTTGGACCCCATGGGTCTTGCCATATTTGGGTCGTTCGACCACGAGTACGGTGCTTACCACCTGGTGCGTAGATGCGATGTATAGCAGCAGAGGATCTCGCTCATTTGGTGTGACCTGGACATGCAAGGTGGAGAGCAGCCACTTGAGTTCTTCGAATGCGTCATTTGCTTCGGGTGTCCACTCGATCTTGTCCGCCTTGCGCAACAGCTGGTAAAAGGGCAAGTCCTTCTCGCCCATGCGACTGATGAATCTGCTCAGCGCTGCGATACGCCCAGCTAGCTGCTAGACACCTTTGAGGTTTTTCGGCTTCTCCATGGACATCATGGCCTTAATTTTCTTCGGATTCGCCTTGATCCCCTGTTGGGAGATGAATTAGCCGAGTAGTTTGCCAGACGGGACACCGAAGGCGCACTTTTCTGGATTCAGCTTGATCTTATATTGATCAGGGTTATCAAACGTCTCGCGGAGATCGTCGATCAGCGTCTTGGCCTCCCTGGTCTTGATTACTATGTCGTCGACATATATTTGAATATTGCGACCGATCTAGTTTTTCAGGCACGCTTGCATGCACCTCTGGTACGTGGCACCTGCGTTCTTTAGCCCGAAGGGCATGGTGTTTTAGTAGAACACTCCGAACAGCGTGATGAATGCCGTTTTCTCCTGATCTTCGACCTTCAGCCGAATCTGGTTGTAGCCTGAGTAGGCATCGAGGAAGGAGAGTTTCTTGCATCCTGCAGTCGAATCGATGATCTGAT
Source organism: Avena sativa (assembly GCA_916181665.1). NCBI lineage: Eukaryota > Viridiplantae > Streptophyta > Magnoliopsida > Poales > Poaceae > Avena > Avena sativa. The sequence goes on along the minus strand of OV702284.1, from coordinate 173,302,539 downwards.
CGATCCATGGTAGAGGAAAGTGGTCCTTGGGACAGTATTTGGTGAGCAATGTAAAGTCCATGCACATCCGCAGGATGTCCGTGTCCTTCTTGGGGACCAGCACGGTATTTGCCAGCCACTCGCCCTCTTTAATTTCTCACATGAAGTTGGCATCGAGCAGTCTGTTGACTTCGATTCCAACGGCTGCAGCTCTTGGTTCAGATAGACGTCGAATCGACTGCTTGAATGGCTTTGCTTCGGGGAACACATTGAGTGCGTGCTCGGTGAATTCCGCGGGAACTCCTGGTATGTCCACAGGACACCAGGCGAATATTTCCAAGCGCCCACAGAGGAATTCGACGAGCGCACTTTCCTATGCGGGGCTGAGGTCGATGGCGATCAGCGCTATCTTGGAGGCGTCCGTCGGGTGGACCTGCACCTTTTTCGTGTTGAATGTGGACTCGAACGACATATCGGGTGCATTTTGTCTGGCGACTGGGGGTGCCCCATTGTCTGTCACCTCTTTGAGCCTCGTGAGCTCCTCCTGCATGCCGAACGACTGGGAGATTCTGTTGAAGTCTCTATCGCAGTGGTCGGATCAGGTGAAGCTAACTTGGACGGTGATGACGCCCCAGGGTCCTGGCATCTTCAGTAGCAGGTACGTGTAGTGCGGTACCGCTAGGAATCTTGCGAATGCCACGCGCACGAGGATGGCGTGGTACTGTGATGGCCAGCCCACCACCTCGAACTCCAATCGCTCGTGTCTGAAGTTTTCGGGCTGGCCGAACATGACGTCGAGCCATATCTTCCCCAGGGGGTATATGCCCTTCCCTGGGACTATGCCGTGAAACGTCGTGTCTGACTGCTCCAGGCTGCACAGCGGGACCCGCATTGCTATGAGTGTGCTGGCGAACATTAGATTGATGCCGCTGCCGCCGTCCATGAAGACGCGGCTCATCTCGAATCCTTCGATCTGTGCCTCGAGCACCAGGGCAGCATGACCTGGGTGAGGGATCTGGCGTGGGTGATCCGAACGGTCGAACGTGATGCAGGACTCCGAGCCACTGAGATACTCAGGGATGGCTGCTAAGGAGGCTACCGCCAGGCTCACTTGGCGGGTGATTTTCTTCTGCACCTTGTTGGTAGGGGGCCCCTTATGGATCACCACGGACCCTTTTGGCGGCGGATATCCTCCTATGCCGTTGTTTGGTGCGGGTGCTATCGCTGGATTCGACGGTCCAACAGGTGGTGGTGGATGAGCTCCGTGGGCGATGTCACCTGGTGCAGGTGCGGGGCCAAATCCAGGGTTCACGATTTGGCATCGTATTTGGGTGAGACCTTCGTTGAGCTTCTGGAACTCGCAACAGTCTTCTAGCATGTGGCTGGCCTTCTTCTTGCCATCCTGCTTGTCGATGTAGAAGTGGATGGTGCAAGGACCAGACAATTTGTCGTATGCCGAGGGCTCGTTGTCACGGCTGTGATGTTGCCATGTTTGTGTGGGTCGCCCTCCATCGTGGAAGTTGCCTCCAGGGTATCCGCTACTACGGTTTCCGTTGTTGCGTCGGTCGGCGTAGCCAGCCGCAACCATGTCGACTCCGTCGTGATCATCGTAGATGCACGATCTTCGCTTGCTGCGACGTTCTCGCCTGCAGCCATAGTCATCCTCGTCATCCTAATGCATTCGGTGGAGGGAGTCCTCGCCATCTGCCCATCGGTTGGCGATGTACATGAGGTGGTCGAGCGTCTTGGTCTTGACACGCCCAAGTTCTTCCTTGAAGTCTGGGCGCTTGACACCATCCTTGAAGGCCTCGATTGTCCTTTCCTCGGAGATCTGCGCAGCGGAGTTCTTGATGTGGGACCAGCGTAGGATGTACGAGCGAATGACTCGCCGGTACGTTGGGTGCAGGCTCGCAGTTCCTCGATCGAGGCTGGCCTCTTTCTGGTGCCCTTGAAGTTGTGGCTGAAGCTGTACGCCAGATCCTCCCAGCTTCGGATGGATCCGGAGGATAGGCTGCTAAGCCAGATCCGAGCTGCGCCTGTCATCTACAGCTGAAGGCACTGTAGGGCAGTGTTCCTGTTTCCGCCATGCAGGTTGACTGATGAGAGGTGATCGCTGAGCCAGGACATAGGGTCCTGCGTGCCGTTGAACTTCGGAGTATCCAAAGGGATCTTGAAATTTTTCGGCATCCGCGTTTGCCGAACGGATCTACTAAAGCATCTGGCTCCACACAGCTCTCTGTCGTCTTCCTCGTCGGATTCGTTTGAGCACACATGTTTAGCGCGTGCTTTGTCGATCTTGCACTGGATGAGATCGTTGCGACCGTCATAACCGATGCTGTGGCACCGTGGGCTCTTGCAATGTCGAGGAAGATCGTGCTGGTCCTCGTCGGATGAGGGTGTAGGGCAGCGGGTGAACTTGACCGCAGCTTTTTTTCTTTGGCTCCGCAGGAGCCTCATTGTGGAGCGCAGCTCCGACAAGTCCGAGACTAGCTAGCACGGACTTGTGCATGACGCTCTTCGAGTCACCCACCGGAGGTGGGTGGGACGCGAGGTATGTAGTGGCCGCCATGATCGCAGCCTATGGTGTTTTTGGCATGACCTTGCCATTTACGTCCATCGTCATGAAGGACGTGTTGAGGGCCCTAGTGACTTCGCGATGTGCGGCAGCGTCCATGTGCTCCGTGCGGGAGCGATGCTTGTTGACATTGTTGTCGTGCGAGCTGGAGCCGCCAGTGACGGAGAGCGCAGCTCACCGCGTGTTAGACTCCAAAGCCGCCTGCTTGCATTTGTCGAGCTCCTCCTGCAGTTTTACCTGTCAGTTATGCTCGCTGATGAGGAGGTGGTGGGAGGCCATCAGTAGATCCCGTGAAGCATTCACAGGTAGGATGATGTTGCCTGCCACGGCTTCGCGTGCTTGGTGCCATCCTTCCTCGTTGAGGTTGATCTTCTGGTAGGCGTTGGCATCGCCATCGTTGGGCCTGAGCGATGGAGCTCCCCCGTTTCGTCTGTTCTCACCTTGCGGGTTGAGAGGTGGGTTAGGAGCACCCGAACCTGGCGGCGGATATGCTTCACACTGGATGACCATGACGCATAAGTAATGTCCGTGGATTGGATCGCCGCTGTCGCAACTTTCGGATCCGGAACCGTAGGTTCCTTCGTCTGAGGGAGGGCCGCACAGATCTGAGTTGCAGCTGCTGTCATATGACTCATCTGTCAGCGTCAACGTGCATAACACGCTGATGGGTGGGACCCATGAAGCAGGTCTGATGGACGGTGGTGGCACCCGCTCTAGGAGGCGGAGCGTACCGGTCTGAACCACCTAGAAGCAGAAGCTCCCGAACAGCATCTCGAGCCCGTCACCGACGAACTCGAAATCCCTCAGGGTGGGTCGCGAGTGGGCGGTGAAGTCGAAGGTGCCAAAGAGGAGGCTATTCTCCATTGCCGATGAGTTGTAGATCGCTCCGGATAGGACCGTCACGATCGCACAATCAGCGTCACCAGTTCCCACAGACGGCGCCAATTGACGAGGGTTGATTTCGTCAATGCCCATTTTTGTAGAATTGGGTTTTGGAGAAGATGGGGATGCTAGAGATCGCAGAACGGTTAATAGAAAAGAAACACGAGGACACGAGGTTTACCCAGGTTCAGGCCCCCGAAGGGAAAACTCTACTCCTGCTTGTCTGCTCTTGATTACGGCGGAACCGAAGGTTACAGGGGTGCACAGATGCAATCTGGCGTGAGGTGCGTATGAGGTGAGTATTGTCCTCCTCGCAATGCCCTCCTAGCCTTTACATAGATAGGTAGGTTACGGGCACAGGTCGAGTCGGTTACATATTAGGGTTTGTCCCCTTTGAAATCGTATCTACTCTAGTCTTGTTCTCCAAGGATCCGAAGGCGTCATGGGCCACCCAAAATCTCCACAGGCCACGTATCTTGTCGTGGGCCTTCCTTGGGCTGGACTAGGTATGCCAATGTTGTGTACCCGCGGGGTATAACCATGTCACCTATAAATAATGATCTAGGACTGTGGTTATATTGGAGTGTGGGAATATAGATTTATATCTAGGATCTATGATGCATAGGCTGAGGTCTTAGATTTTCTTGTAAAGATTGTTCATTAACTTTTATGCAAAATCTTATGTGATGGATACACCCCACTTGGGTGATTTATGAGAAGTTTTCATATAAAACAACACATGCTTGATAATCTAGATAAGATAATTTGATCATGTGATGGTTTTATGTGTACTCACCACACAACTTGGTTTGCTGGTGATGTTCCTGTGGTGCTGGTTGATCTTGCTATCTTGTTGTTGTTGCTGACTTGATGTGGTTCTGCACCTCCTGGTGTTGTTCCTGCTCCTCCTGATTCCTGTGGGCTTGATCTTGCTATCCACCAGTACCACCCCTCCTTATGTCACTGATGGCTAACGTGAAGCCTGTTGGGAACCCCAAGAGCAAGGTGTGAGGCAGCACAACAGCAAGTTTTCCCTCAGTAAGAAACCGAGGTTATCAAACCAGTAGGAGGAAGGAAACGTCACACAGGTGTTGCAAGCAACGCGGAGACCTGCACAACACAAACTCAAGACTTTGCCCCAACGAATCAGTGAGGTTGTCAAGCTCACCGGTTTGCTGTAACAAAGGATTAAACATATGGTGTGGAAGGTAATGGTTTGCAACAAGTAAACAAGTAACATTGGAAGATGTATCAATGGTAAAGATTGGACCGGGGTCCATAGTTCACTAGAGGTGCTCTCCTTAGATAAACAACATGGCATGAAGGGTAAACAAATTACAGCAGGGCAATTGACATGAAATGATCAAGGCATAACAATGCAATACCAGACAAAAAGATCCTATGAGATTTGATTTGGCAATACAACAAGATATATAGACCTCCATCCAACTGCATCTATGACTAGAATTCCACCTTCAGGTTATCATCCGAACCCCTTCCAGTATTAAGTTGCAAGCAACAGACAACTGCTTTAAGCAAAGTGTGTAAGGTAAATAGTCCACTTGTTCCATGAACAAGAGACTGTTGTTTTCTCCCTAGTAGCAACATAAAATCTACAACCGAAGAGATTTCTGTCTCTTCCCTTGGAAACTAGAGGCATGAACCCACTATCGAGCATAAATACCCCCTCTTGGAGTCACTAGCAACTACTTGGCCAAGACAATTACTAACAACGGAGAGCATGCAAGATCACAAACAACACATACATGATAGAATCATAAAGACAAAACCATAAATCAATCTGACATAGTAATCTCAATATCCATCAGATCCCCGCAAACACAACATGCATGATTACAAATAGATTAGATCTTGATCATGAACGGATCTCACAAGATCTAGCTACTACATGGACCCATAGTCCAAGGTGGAACTACTCACGCATCATACCGGAGAGAAGGCCTCCGGGATGATCTCCCCTCCGGCAGGGTGCCAGGAAGAACTTCAGATCCCCCGATCTAGGGACGACGGTGGTGGCGACTACAGAAGGTTTCGTGGAATATTGATCGGGTTACTTAGGGTTTCTGCATCAGGGGCTTCTTATAGGCGAAGAGGCGAGGCTAGGAGGCGGCCGGAGGGGCCACACCCTACCTAGGCGCGGGTCCACCCTAGCCCGCGCCTGGGGGGTATGGTGGCCCTCTAGCACCTCTACGTCTCCCCTTCTAGCTTCGTGACGCCCACGGTAAAATATTGAATTTGGCTTTTCTCCCGTCCAATTCTGAGAATATTGATTTTCTGCCTTTCTAGAACCAAAAACAGAAGAAAACAGGCAACTGGCATTGTGGCAACTTGTTAATATGTTAGTTCCATAAAATATATAAAAACACCTCAAAGTGTAGATAAAGCAAAGTAGATACTAAACAAGCATGGAGCATCAAAAATTATAGATACGTTTCCGACATATCAAGCATCCCCAAGCTTAACTCCTGCCCGTCCTTGAGTAGGTAAGTGATAAAAAAATAATTTTTGAGGTGACATGCACCATCAAAACCAAGATCAAACCAGTTGCAAGCATTTAAAGCTAGGATCAAAGAACTCTAAACATGTGCATGAAATATGGAGTTCTAACAATAGGACATAGTATCTATGCATGCAACATGAAAGGCTACAAACAAAGATCATGAATAACATGCATTGAAAAACGTTTGTTTATTTCACATACAGAAAAGATAGCATAGTGGCAATCAGCTTGTCCCTCATAGAGTAGCAAATAGATGCATAGGACACCTTCAAAGTTCACAAGGGTGACTAGAAACAAATAGCGCAAGAACAAGTAATATCACAAGATGCATCAATCAATAAGCTTTGGGACACTACACACATAATAACAACTATGCTCTCTTAATGGTGCCTAAAGGTAGAAGGTGGAGACTCAAATAATGGTGGAAGAAAGTCCCTTCACAAAGGGAAGCTGGGATTTCAATTTTCAAAAAGAGCTTCCAAAAATTATGGTACTTGTTAGCTTCAGCCCTCATTGCCCCTATCATAAGCATCTTGAAGTGATTAAGGTTAAAGTGAACAAAGATGGAGTATATGCTTGGCAAAGTATAAGTTGGCAATCTCAAGTCCCTTGAATACGAGGGCCACACATCATGCTACTCAACTTCAGTCACCTGTAAGTTCTTGTCATTGTAAGTACATGCATATCATAGAGAACCGCCAACGGGGTACCCCTGGCACATGGTACAGGAGCTATCCCATAAACAAAATGACAAGGCAAGCAGACAATGAGCATCTCAGTGATCTTTTTATTAACTATGTGCATAGCTTTTTATTGAGGATGCTTCATAGATAGCTCACAATGGTGATGCTGCAAGTTTCCACCATGATTAGGCATGGCTTAGGCTAGCGGCCCAGGCGTTTCTCTAACACAAAAGACAAACTCCACGGACTTACAAGTTCCCTCTTTATTTCACACCGGTGTCATCCATAGACAAAGAGCATGATATCAACTGAGTACAAAGTACAAGTGCAATGTTGAAAACGTTCCCCGTGACAGTACGGTTCTTCTAATTCCAACATATAAGTGCAAGCATATACAACATAGATGACACAATGGTTCAAGTTTATACAACATATAAGTGTGCCATCAAGTTTGTGAGGGCTTTAATCACTAAGTTTTCACATAACAAAATAGTTTTTAATTGGAAGATAGCTGAAAACAAGAATATACTTGGAATGGTGTAACACACCATGCATAGGAATTTATAGTGGACACTTTGGAAAAACTTGGTTACTTGGGAGTTGGAAGCATGAGTAGAGCATACTCATACAAGTGGAGGCTAGCAAAAGGCTGGGAGCAACCAACTAAGAGAGCATAATGGCCATAATCATGTAGTGCAACAAAGCATTACTAATCAAAGCATAGAGTGGTACTACAAGTCAAGGACTAGATGGTCATAGAGGCTATGATGACTTGTCATAGTCATAACATGGTGTGAGCATGCGCCAAGTCGACCCAAACAAACCATCAAAGGAGAAAACCACAATACTATGCTTTTGCATGCTAAAACAACGCATAATTTCTTCAAGGCACACTAAGCGATCCCAATTGTTTGGAACAGGACATGCTAAAGCAATAATAACTAAGCATAAGGTCAAAACAACACCTAGCATGTCATGCTAAAGTCTAAGTCACAGTCAATGCAAGCTCCTCTTGCACTTACAAGCAAGAACTTACTACTCCTTTCCAACACCAAGAAACTTATTTGCAAAACAACACAGCGAGAATGGGGGTCCAAACTACTTTATTCAAGAAAAATAAACAACCTAAGAAAAGCAAAATAAAACTAAGACGCTCCAAGAACAACACAATTGTGCATGAAACAATAAAAACGAAGTGTCCAGACAGACCTGAGCTTTTTATTAATGAAGAAGGGGATGCCTTGGGCATCCCCAAGTTTTGATGCTTGTACATCATGGATATTTCTTGGGGTGACACCGGGGTGGCATCCCCAAGCTTGAGCTTTTGTCCATTCTTCATCTCATTACATCATTCTCTCTCTACACCTGAAATTTTTCCTTCATACAAAACTTCACACAATCTTCATTAGCAACATTAGTTTATTCAAAAGATATTAGACCTCTGGCAAAGCTTTGGAACAGAAAGTATTTTCACTAAAAACACAAGATACTGTAGTAACTCCTTCAAAAAGCTCAATTCACCTAAAGATAACTCAAAAAGGAATCAATAAGAAGCAAATGCAAATAATGGCAGAAATCTATCAAAACGGACCAGCAGGTAGAAACTGATTTTTTCGAACGCCTTATGTTCTTAAATCAAAAACTGCTGAACTAACGAAAGTTAGCTAACATACTGGAGGATTTATTTGTAAATTTTCAGCTCAATCCGAGTTACAGAGACTCCTCACGAATGTTTTTGGTGGAGTACATAAATCTGTTTCGGGATAGCAACTCCCCAAATCTTACTTCCCTCTCATTAGAGGTCATTCTGGGCACAAAAAAGCAAACAAAAAGGATAAGGAGAGGTCATTACTGAAGTAATAACTTCCAAGACACAAGGAAACTCTTGGGTTATCTCCCAACAAGTACTTTTCTTTAACGCCTTTAAGTTAGGCACAAGAAGCAAGGAGAATCAAGTATTTTCAAATAAAGAAGCATTAAACCTCGTGTTTTTTCCTTTCTTACCTTTCTTTTATTTTTAGGGAAGATATGATTGCTTAACGGAGGATAAAAGTGCATAATTCCCTTTCCCACATCTATTATTGCTCCAAGGTGTTTCAGTAGGGATCTTCCAAGTGTAATCTGTCCTTTGCCTACACATTCAATAACAAGATAATCAGTAGACACCATTTTCCCTAAGATTTTTGTAAACACACCTTCAGCTATTTCAATGGGTAATAAGGTGGCATTATTAGTAATATAGATTTCCTCTCCTCCTTCAGAAAGCCCCCAAAGAATCAAAGAATCATAAATATCTTTAGGCATGAGACAAAATTCAGACACGATATTACAACGAGCATCAAAAAGTGTAGTATTTATAGAGACTTTGATTGTGGAAAACCACTTTGAAGGCTCAGAATTTATGGGAACATAATCATGGTAAGTCCTAAGCGTGTGATAGCAACTATTCATAGCAGCAATACTGGTCTCAAGAGTGTTCAACCTAGCAAACATATTTGTGAAAGAGGAATCAGACTTGCCAGGTGTATTATAAATTGTAATCAACTTTTTTATGGCATCAAAAGATTCATCCTCAATACATTGAAAAATATCTTTCTCAGCCACAACATCCAAAGCATATCTATAACGAAGAGCAATACCGTGGTAGAAACTATTGATAACCATGCTAAGACTCATCTTAGGCTCATTTTCCCTTTGTAAAGTAGTGATTCTAGACCAAGCCTCTTTAAAACTCTTTTCACTTTTTTGCTTAAAAGTAAAGATATCTTCCAAAGGTGTAATAGAGATTGGACCCAAACCAGACATGGTAGCAACTAGGGCAGGAACTAATTTTTTTTGTGTTTTTGCAGAAAGAAAGCAAACCAAACTAGACTAATTTTATCAGGTTTTCTAAAAGGAGGCTAACAAAACCAAGCAAAAGAAACTAAGAAAACTATAAACAAACTAAAGCAAAAGGAAGTGAAGGACTCCCCTAGTGAAGATGTCTGATATGTTGGAAACGTATCTATAATTTTTGATGCTCCGTGCTTGTTTAGTATCTACTTTGCTTTACTTGTCTACACTTTGAGGTGATTTTTACATGTATTCTGGTACTAACCTATTAACAAGTTGCAACAATGCCAGATGCCTGTTTTCTGCTATTTTTGGTTTCAGAAAAGTTAGTAAAGAAATATTCTCAGAATTGGACGGGACAAACGTTAAAGTCAATTACTTTCCATGGGGAACAAGAAGTCCAGAGGAGAGCCGGAGGGGCTGGCCAGGGGGCCCATACCCACCCCAGGCATGGGGTCAGGTGGACCCGCGCCTGGCTAGGGTTTGGCGGCCCTGGTCGCCCAGACTCACCCTTCTCCTATAAGAAGCCCCCGATGCAGAAACTCTCACTACCCGATCAGAAATCCACGAAACCGTCTATAGCCGCCGCCACCATCGACCCTAGATTAGGGGGGGGGGCGATCTGAAGCTCTTCTCGGCACCCTACCGGAGGGGAGAGGGGAGATCATCCCGAAGGCCTTCTCTCTGTTATGATTTGTGAGTAGTTCCACCTTGGACTATGGGTCCATTTAGTAGCTAGATGGTTGTATCTCCTCCTTTGTGCTTTCATGTATAGATCTTCTGAGCTCCGTTCATGATCAAGATCTAATCTATTTGTAATCATGCATTTTGTGTTTGCGGGGATCCGATGGATATTGAGATTATTATGTTGGTTTGATTAATGGTTCGATCTTTATGATTCTATCATGTTTGTGTTGTTTGTGATCTTGCATGCTCTCCGTTGCTAGTGGTTATCTTGGCCAAGTAGTTGCTAGTGAATCCAAGAGGGAGTATTGATGCTCGATAGTGGGTTCATGCCTCTAGTTTCCAAGGGAAGTGACAGAAATCTCTTCGGTTGTAGATGTGTTGTTGCTACTAGGGAGAAAACAACGGTCTCTTGTTCATGGAACATGTGGACTGTTTACCTTACACACATTTCTTAAAGTAGTTGTATGTTTCTTGCAACTTAATACTGGAGGGGGTTCGGATGATAACCTGAAGGTGGACTTCTAGTCATAGATGTAGTTGGATTATGGTCTATGTATATTGTTGTATTTCCCAATCAACTTCATAGGATATTTCTAGCTAGTAATTGCATTGTTATGCCTTGCTCAGTTCCTATCAATTGCCCCGCTATAATTTATTTACCCTTCATGCCATTTTGTTTATCTAAGGAGAGCACCTCTAGTGAACTATGGACCCCGGTCCAATCTTTACCATTGATACATCTTCCACTGTTACTTTTTTACTTGTTGCAAACCATTATCTTGCACACCATAAGTTTAATCCTTTGTTACAGCAAACCGGTGAGCTTGACAACCTCACTGATTCATTGGGGCAAAGTATTGAGTTTGTGTTGTGCATGTCTCCACATTGCCAGCAACACCTGTGTGACGTTTCCTTCGTCCTACCGGTTCGATAACCTCGGTTTCTTACTGAGGGAAACTTGCTGCTGTGCTTCTTCATACCTTGCTCTTGGGGTTCCCAACAAAGCGTTCCACGACAAGTATTGGGCGCCATCAAGCTAATTTCTGGCGTCGTTGCCGGGGAACTAAAAGGCCATCAAACTTCTTCCTCCCCATCAAGCACCAGCTAATTTCTGGCGCCGTTGCCGGGGAGGCTAAGGACGTCTTCACTAGGAGAGTCCTTCACTTACTTTCTCTTTACTTTGTTTTTATTTTTCTTTGTTTCTTTTGCTTGGTTTTGTTTGCCTCTTTTCAAAAAACCCAAAAAAACTAGTCTAGTTTGGTTTGCTTGCTTTATTCAAAAACACAAAAAATAGTTCTTGCTCTAGTTGCTGCCATGTCGGTGTCTGCCTTTATTCCTCCTATGGTATAAATCTCCACCTTTAAGCAAAAAGGCGAAGAAAGTTTTAAGGAAGCTTGGTCTAGAATCTCGGCTTTCTGGAGGGAAACTGAGCCTGAGGTAAGCCTCAGCTTGGTTATTGATAGTTTCTACCGCGGTATTGCTCTTTGTTATAGATATGCTTTGGATGTTGTGGCTGAGAAAGATTTTTTGCTTTGTACTGGGGATGAAGCTTATGATGCCATAAGGAAATTAATCATGATCTATGGTACACCTTGCAAGTCTGATTCCTCTTTCACAAGTATTTTTGCTAGGTTGAACCATCTTGAGACTAGTGTTGCTACCATGAATAGTTGCTATCACACTCTTAGAGTTACCATGATTATGTTCCCATAAATTTTGATCCTTCAAATTGGTTTCCCACAATTAAAGTCTCAGTAAACACTATAGTTTTTGATGCTCGCTGTGATATCATGTCTGAATTTTGTCTCATGCCTAAAGATATTTTTGATTCCTTGAGTCTTTGGGGGCTTATTGAAGGAGGAGAGGAAATTTCTCTTACCAACAATGCCACTATATTTCCCATTGGAATAGCTGAAGGTGTGTTTACAAAAATCTCAGGGAAAATGGTGTCTACTAATTATCTTGTTATTTAATGTGTAGGCAAAGGACATACCACACTTGGAAGATCTCTACTGAAACACCTTGGGGCAGTAATAGACGTGAGAGAAGACATCATGCACTTTACTCCCCCAGTAAGCAATCATATCTTCCCTAAGAAGAAAAAGAAAGGTAAGAATAGAAGGAACAAGAGGGCCAATTCTTCATTTGAATATACTTGATTCTTCTTGCTTCTTGTGCCTAACTTAAAGACGTTAAAGAAAAGTACTTGTTGGGAGATAACCCAAGAGTTTCCTTGAGTCTTGGAAGTTATTACTACTGTAATTACCTCTCCTTATCCTTTTTGTTTTCTTTTTGTGCCAAGAATGACCTCTAATGAGAGGGAACTATGATTTGGGGAGTTGCTGTCCCAAAACAGATTTCTGTCCTCCACCAAATAAAATCGTGAGGAGGCTCTGTAACTCGGATTGAGATCGAAATTTACGAATAAATCTCCCAGTATGTTGGATAACTTTTGTTAGTTCAACATGTTTTGATTTGAGCAACAGAAGATGTTCGAAAAAATTCGTTTCTACCTGCTGGTTTGTTTTGACAAATTTCTGCCATTATTTGCATTTGCTTCTTATTGATTCCTTTTTGAGCTCTCTTCAGGTAAATTGGGTTACTTTGAAGGAGTTACTTCAGTAGCTTGTGTTTTTAGTGAAAAGCCTTGCTGTTCCAAAGCTTTGAAGGAGTTACTTCAGGTGAAGCTGATGGAGGATCTCGACAAACGCAAGAAGACAGCTTTGGAGTCTAGCACGCGGCAAGCTGCGTTCTCTGCCGCTAGCGGCTCCACCTCACATGGCAACAATACCAACAAGCATCTCTCCTGCATGGAGAACATGGACCCCACTGTATGTCGCGAAGCCACAAGGGCCCTCAAAACGTCCTTCATGTCAATGGACGTGAATGGCAACGTCATGCCGAAGACACCTCAGGCTACAATCATGGCAGCCACCACGTACCTCGCGTCCCATCCACCTCCGATGGGGGACTCGAAAAGCGCCATGCACAAGTCCGCGCTAGCCGGTCTTGGACTGGTCGGAGCTGCGCTCCACGAGGAGGCTCCAGCGGATCCAAAAAAGAAATCTGTGGTCAGATTCAACCGCAGCCCCACACCCTCATCCGACGAGGATGAGCATGATCAACCGCGACCTCACAAGAGCCCAAGGCGTCGCAGCAGCGACTACGATGCTCGAAACGACCTCGCCCAGTGCAAGGTCGACAAGGCATGCACCAAACGCGCATGTTCAACCCAATCTGACGAGGATGACGATGGAGAGCTATGTAGAGCCCGATGCTTCAGCGGATCCGTTCGGCGGACGCGGATGCCGAAAAATTTCAAGCTCCCTTCAGACACTCCGAAGTTCGACGGCATGCAGGAACCAAAGGCCTGGCTCAACGACCACCTCTTGTCCGTCATGCTGCATGGCGGTAACAGAAACACCACGCTACAATGCCTTCAGCTGTAGCTGACAGGTGCAACTCGGATCTGGCTCAGTAGCCTGTCCTTCGGCTCCATCCGAAGCTGGGAAGATCTGGCGTACATTTTCATCCGCAACTTCAAAGGGACCAGCAAGAGGCCAGCCTCGATCAAGGAGTTGCGCGCCTGCACCCAACGTACCGGCGAATAGATTCGCTCGTACATCCTACGCTAGTCCAACATCAAGAACTCTGCCTCACACATCTCTGAGGAAAGGACAGTCGACGCCTTCAAGGATGGTGTCAAATGTCCAGACTTCAAGGAAGAACTTGGGCGCGTCAAGAACAAGACGCTCGACCACCTCATGGACATCGCCAACGGGTGGGCAGATGGCGAGGATTCCCTCCATCGAATGCATTTGTAAGGTTCCCAACCTTTAATAAGGTAGAGATCCCTGTGTTTACAATGCTAGTCCCTGGATCAATAGCTAGCATCCACAGTTAAGATGTAATATCAAGAAACAAAGGTCATAATACAACTTTATAACCAGGAATAACATAATTTATTACATCTTACATAGCTCATTTGGCTATTACATTACATTGAAGCAGAATATCTATAAGCATGGGGTCCTTCATCTTCAAAGTGCCACATGCAGACATGTTGGTTGTATACTTGTAATCCTAATCATTAAACTTCACTAATATCAAACAAACCTGCAACATAACAAGTTAAAGCCACAAGGGTCAATACATTTGAATTGTATTGGCAAGTGATACTATGGTAGTATAGTGGAGTGTATCATCTATATGCATTTGGCTAAGTGGAGCTTAGGCTTGCATTGCTCAAAATAGATTTTCCTTATCATTTGAAAACACTAAGTCTTTGTTTGACAAAATCTTTCCCAAGGCATCTCCCAATAGAAATTGGTGATCCTTCAATCCCTTGTTCACCCACAAGTTTTTAACTTAGAAATTTGGATGATGAGATTCTTGATAGCTTCCATGTCTTGATGCTCAAATTGTCCTTTGCCAGGGACATGGCTAAGTACTTAGATTCTACACTCTGCAGAGGTGGTGCACTTTCCCCAGAAGACTTGGTTTCACCAAGACAAGATCTTTCAGAAGCCTTCCCTTAGACCAGAATGGACGCGCTCCAACCTATCAAACCCTTACCACCAACTGTCCATTTGGCTAATTTATTGCAACCTATATGATCCAGGCAGAGCCCATAATGCCAAGTGGTTGCACTTGAAGCTTCTCAACATTTGACATCTCAAATCTCTTTGTTTCTGGGTGGCCATCCACAAGTGAGATACACATGGTTCACCAGTCCCCTGGCCTTATGTAACCACTCAACATAAACCATTCCTTCCATTCCACCCAGGTGATTCATTCACTTAGTTGTTTTATTAAACAAGTCCTCAGACTTAGAAATTTTTCCATAGTGTGAATATACATTCCACCCTTGTTTTCTACTAGCTAAGCTAAGCATGATAGTAGTAGGAATCTTAACTTAGGAAAATTCTTCTAAGGTTTCATCTACTAGGATTTCCCATAGCATGGTTTATACTTAGCAAAATTCCATGCAAGTCCTACTTAGAAAATATTGCTAATGCATAGTAAAAATAATGGGGCAAAAAGTATGAAGCATCACTTGCCTTTTTGGTAGAGTATAAGTTCACTCCTTGATCTTTGCAATGTTCACTCACTTCAAATTACTACAATTCAATCAAGCAAACCATATTTCAATCTACCATTCAAGCAATTCATCACATAAAATAATAATAACAAAACAATGCATGCAAAAGATTGTTTTATTTGGAGAAGTGGTTTCTAATGGGTCATAAACATTTGAAAGCACCTAATGGTCATTTTATAAAGTGGCAAAACCATTTGAAAAAAG
The DNA here is from genome assembly GCA_916181665.1 of Avena sativa. Classification (NCBI taxonomy): domain Eukaryota; kingdom Viridiplantae; phylum Streptophyta; class Magnoliopsida; order Poales; family Poaceae; genus Avena; species Avena sativa. Next base: position 173,287,075 of record OV702284.1, on the reverse strand, counting down.
GTTTTACTTCATAAACCATTTTTAGACTAAGTCATTATTTTATGTGGTGTAGAAATGCTTTTAATAAGGCAAAATTCTATAGGTTTCACAAAATATGTTTTCAAATCATAAAATCTTGTGTTTAGGGTCAGAGAGTTTATTCCAAAACATTTCTCAAAGGTTTTCTTCCAAAACCATTTTTAATAATTAAACCATATTTTTATTTGACTAGAAATGGTTTAAATCAAAGATTCATTCTTTTGTTTCACCAAATACATTTTTGAAACCACAATTTGTTTCCTATGGTCAGTAGGTTCAAAACACACCATTTTCCAAAGATTTTATCCTCAAAATCATTTTAGAACAATTTTATATCCTAAACAAGCATACACAAGTTTCTGCAAAAACAAACATTTTACCAGAAGCTTTTTACTAAAAAAAGTGCATGGTTGGCTAGGGCTTGTCTTGATGAATCCATTGATATAAAGTTTGCAAAATTTGGACGTGTAGATTGAAAGTTATGAATTTTTCAAATTGGCACATCTAATAGAACACAACTTCTATTTTAAATCATCTCTGGCCACGTGTTGTGTTCCAATTCGCCTGTACCGGTTAGGTTGGATCGACAGACAGCAGCCGTTAGATTTAAGTTATATCGCACGGCACTGGTTGCGTACCCCTTCAGCGTTAAGTGATTCTATCGCATCCCTATGATCTGCATCTAACGGCTAACAACACAGCGACCAAGAACTGGCGGTGCCGAGCGACGGTGAGCGGCAGCGATGCTCGGCTAGTGGTGGAGCTGGCACTAGAGGAAGCAAGAAGGAAGAAGAGATGGCTCACCGTGTTCGCAAGGAGGTGCCGAAGCTCAACGTGCTGTTGGTTCGACGAGGGGCGCACATGGATGGTGGAAATTCCTCGCCGGAGTCGCTGGCGGCGTCAGGCGGCTCTGGAGGTCGTCGAGGGCGACGCTGTGGTTCACGCCAAGGCAAAACAAAGGCGTGGTTAGATGCGCGCGAGTGTGGCGAGTGCAGGGGTGTCATCGGGAAGGAGAGGGGCGGACGACTGCTTACGGGGAGGGTCGCCGGAGTTGATGTAGTTTGACGGTGGCGCTCAGTCGAAGACGTTGCCGAGCTTGCCGGGCACGCGCGGGCAAGCTAACGATACGGAGAGGTGCGCCAGGGTCTAGGGAACTTTCTTGCGTGCTCGGGGAGGCAAGGGGTGGCGCGAGGCTGCCGGAATCTGGTGGGGAGCTCGTCGGAGACAGAGGCCGTTGAGGCTAAAATTTGGGCAGCCTAGTGGCTCCGGTTGGGTGAGGTCTGAGGGGAAAAGAAGAGAGGGAAGAGGCGAGTTAATGTGCGCGATTACTGGCGAATTCATTCGCGGCATTGATGTGAATTAAACTCACGAATTCAACGGCAGAAACGGGAGAAAGGGGGGAAGAACAGGTCGCGGGTGGGAATGACGAACTGGTAGGTGGGGCCGTCTGGCAGCAAGAGAGAGAGGAGTGTGGGGTCCACGCGTCAGTGTCGCTGCGGGTTTGATCGTTGGTTCGAATCGTTTTTCTGCGGGAGAGGAGCAGTGGGCTAGGTTGGGCTTAGTTGGGCTGGCTGGCTGGGCTGGCTTGTTTAACACATTTTTTTGTTCTGTTTGCTTTTCTTTTTCTCTTTCTTTTATTCTATTTTGATTTTGAACAACTAATTCAAACACCTATTTGAATTCAAACCTTTGCCAAAATTTGGGTAGGTTTAAATACTGATTAGTAGCACATTCTGAAATTAATTTTTGAATAAAACCTAATTCTTTTTGGGGTCTTTTTAATTAATAAAAAGGGCCCTTGTTTTAAATCAGTATAGGATTAATAATGTCTTTAATTTCCATTTGACTTCTAAATTCTTCCAAAACCTTTCAGTAAGTTTTGTTTACTTAAAAGGGTGTCAAATAATTCATCTTGAATTATTTGGAGGATTTTTTTAATATGATTCATTAATCATTTAAGATTGGGTACTTGTTTTGATTTCAAAGGAATTTTGATATGGTTTTAATACCCTAAATTTTTCTTGGAAGATTTATTTTATTTAAGTTGATTAAACAACTTTTATTTCACTTGGGTAAATTTCAAATATCATTATCTCATGTATTTTTATTTAGAGATTTGTCTTTATTAAGATAGGGATAGAATGGTTATTGCCATTTTATTTTATTTGGAAAAATTCTTTATCCTTTTATTTTATTTGTATTTGGATTACATTCATTCCATTTGTTTATGGATTTGGCCAAGATTTGGTTTGGTCTTTAAATATCCCTTAATTAAAATTTCTTTCTTTATCTTATAAAATCCATATCTTTTTATTTAGAGATCCAAACTTGGTGATTCCAATTTGTGAAGTCTTATTTGATATTTATTTATCCTTTTAAATATCTTTAGGGTTATTTGCTCACCATTTGGTATGGGTTTCTTGATAGATGCTTTATTAACTTTGGGAATTCAATTTCTTATCTTATTAAATTCATAAGATTTTATTTATGGTTCCAATTAAGTGAAACCAATTTATATGGTTTTATAATATTTCTATTTGTCTTTATTGATCACTTGTGAATGTTTGTTGACAAATTTTTATATGGATCATATCCATAGGCTTGGAGATAACTTGGAAATGATTTTTATTCCCTTAGGATTTAGGTTTTGGATTTATTTTCCAAGTGTTTGAATTTCCAGATACATTCATTGAGGAATGCATTTCACTTGATTTGGTTTTTGTTAAATTCAAACTTTAACCAAAGTTTGTTCAAGATGGAATTTTAAGTTTTCATTTAGAAACAAAAGTTTCTTTTCACCCTGATTTTCAACAAAAATTTATTTTGTTTATTTATTTTTCACATTACAAGATTTGGAAAATCTTGGGATGTGATAGCATTTGGATGATGAGGACGACTATGGACGCAGGCGAGAACGCCGCAGAAAGCGAAGCTCGCGCGTCTATGACGATCGCGACGGAATTGACATGGTTGTGGCTGGCTACGCCGACCGACGCAACGATTGTAACCGCAGTAGCTGATACTGCGGAGGCAACTTCGACGACGAAGGGCGGCCCACGCAAACATGGCAACGCCGCAGCCGTGACGACGTGCCCTCGGCATATTACAAGTTGTCCGGTCCTTGCAACATCCACTTCTACATCGACAAGCAAGATGGCAAAAAGAAGGCCAGCCACATGCTAAAGTACTATCGCGAGTTCCAGAAACTCAGCGAGGGTCTCAGCCAAATGCGACTTCAGATCGTAAACCCTGGGTTTCGACCCGCACCTGCACCAGGTGATATCACCCACGGCGCTCCACCACCACCACCAGTTGGACCGTCGAATCCAGCAATCGCGCCTGCGCCAAACAACGGCATAGGGGGATATCCACCGCCAAAAGGGGCCCTGATGATCCAAAAGGGACGCCCTACCAATAGGGTGCAAAAGAAGATCACCCGATAGGACAGCCTGACCGTGACTGCTCCACCTACCATCCCTGAGTACCTCAGTGGTTCGGAGTCCTGCATCACGTTCGATCGTTCAGATCACCCCCGCCAGATCCCTCGCTCAGGTCATGCTTCCCTGGTGCTCGAGGCACAAATCGGAGGATTCGAGATGAGTCGCGTCTTCATGGACAAGGCATCAACCTGATGTTCGCCAGCATCCTCACAATGATGCGGATCCCGCTGTGCAGCCTGGAAACAATCCGACACGACGTTCCACGGCATAGTCGCAGGGAAGGGCATATATCCCCTAGGAAAAATATGTCTTGACGTCATCTTCGGCCAGCCCGAAAACTTCCGGCGCGAGCGGCTGGAGTTCGAAGTAGTATACTGGCCATCAGAGTACCACGCCATACTCAGGCACGTGGCATTCGCAAGATTCCTGGCAGAACCGCACTATGCGTACCTGCTGCTCAAGATGCCAGGACCCAGGGGCGTCATCACCGTCCAGGGAAGCTTCACCCGATCCGACCACTGCGATAGGGACTTCAACAGAATCTCCCAATCGTTCGGCATGCAGGAAGAGCTCACGAGGCTCCGAGAGGTGACAGACAACATGGCACCCCCAGTCTCCAGGAAAAACGCACCTGATATGTCGTTCGACTCCATGGTCAACACGAAAAAGGTGCAGGCCCACCCAACGGATGCCTCCAAGACGGCGCTGATCGCCAACGACCTCATCCCCGCATAGCAAAGCACGCTCGTCGAATTCCTCCGTGAGCGCTGGGAAATCATCGCCTGGTGTCCTACGGACATGCCAGGAGTTCCTAGGGAATTCGCCGAGGACGCACTCAATGTGTTCCTCAACGCAAGGCCAGTCAAGCAGTCGATTCGACGACTGTCCGAACCAAGAGCCGAAGCCGTTGGAATCAAAGTCAACAGACTACTCGATGACAACTTCATCCGAGAAATTAAGGACAGCGAGTGGCTGGCCAATACTATGTTGGTCCCCAAAAAGGACATGGACATCCTGCGGATGTACGTGGACTTCACGTCACTCAACAACACTGCCCCAAGGACCACTTCCCTCTACCGAGGATACACCAGATCATCGATTCGACCACAGGATGTGAGAAACTCTCCTTCCTCGATGCCTACTCAGGCTACAATCAGATTCAGCTGAAGGTCGAAGATCAGGAGAAAACAGCGTTCATCACGCCGTTCGGAGTGTTCTGCTACAACACCATACCTTTCGGGCTGAAGAACGTAGGTGCCACGTACCAGAGGTGCATGCAGGCATGTCTGAAAAACCAGATCGGTCACAACATCCAAGTCTATGTCGAAGAAATAGTCATCAAGACCAGGGAAGCCAAGACACTGATCGATGATCTCCGCGAGACGTTCGATAACCTTGATCACTACAAGATCAAGTTGAATCCAGAAAAGTGCGCCTTTGGTGTCCCATCTGGCCAACTACTAGGCTACTTCATCTCCCAACAAGGGATCAAGGCGAATCCGAAGAAAATCCGGGCCATACTGACGATGGAGAAGCCGAAGAACCTCAAAGGTGTCCAGCACCTAGCTGGGCGCATCACGGCGCTGAGCAGGTTCATCAGCCGCAGGGGTGAGAAGGCCTTGCCATTTTACCAGCTGCTGCGCAAGACGGACAAGTTCGAGTGGACACCCGAAGCAGACGCATTCGAAGCATTCAAGCGGCTGCTCTCCACCTCGCCTGTCCTGGTCACGCCAAAGGAGCAAGAGCCTCTGCTGCTATACATCGGAGCTACGAATCAGGTGGTAAGCACCGTACTCATGGTAGCACGACCCGAAGATGGCAAGACCCATGGGGTCCAATGCCCAATCTACTACTCAGCAAGGTACTGACACCAACAAAAGCAAAGGTACCCTCACTACCAGAAGCTCGCCTATGGCGTATTCATGACGGCTCATCAGCCGAGCCACTACTTCTGTCAACACCCGGGTTTTTAATCCCAAATGCCTGTTACGGCATACATCGCAATCTCAGGATTACCATTTCGGCAAGACATAACAAAATTGGATACCATAGTACATCATCCATTACAATCCATACATAAGTACTTACACAAATAGGGATCTCATGATCCAGTTCTTAATACAACATGAAGCAGCGGAATACGTAATAATAACGGTAGCGTAGGCGAAGCTCCATCTTCGGTGTCACAGGCAATGCTGACGATGGGAGATGATCCTAGTTGTCGTAACCTTCCTAGGGTCCATCTTCCAGGTACTCCTCTTCATAGTCTGGTCATGGGAATATCTAGGGACAAAGCCATGATTACTCTTTAAGTACTCGCAAACTAATGCTAACAAATGAAAGGGGTTTTTGATAATAGGACACTAGGCTCTAGGGTTGTTTTGCAAAAGCCAGATTTATCTCTACTAAGTTTAGGGGCAACGAATGCTAGTTGAAGTTTATAACATCTAAGTGGGAACTTGTATTTCATATCACAACCCTGTTGTGGTCAAGTCAAGGTCTCACTTCATTTCACAAGTCATTTTGAAAAGTCTGACGGGGGAACAGTATGGCCACTCCAACTGTCCATAACCGCGGACGCGGCTATTCGAATAGTTTGACACTCTGCAGAGATTGTACACTTTCACCACAACATTCGATACATCCGACAGGAACAAATCCTGAATTCACCATACTCAGTATGCGGATAATCAATCCTAACCTTTCAATTACACGCCCTAGTATAAGCACCCCTCCTGTGAGTTTGGCCTCCCAACCATGACTAACTATCATCTTGGGTACTGCACAGGTGGACAATCTTCACAAGGTAGCCTCAGCTCAGACCTTGGCCATGAGGGAACTAAACTAAGGTATATAAGTTTCCAGTCAAGCCCTACCCAATCTTCGGGTATTGTGGTTGTACGATAAAATTGGAATGGTATCGCATCCATACAACCATAAGTTTTATAAAGGGCTAAGGCTCATGCCTCAACATTTTCATCACCAAAATCATCAAGTGTTCGGAAACACATGTCCAAAACATTTCAATAGAATGATCCATCATTCCAAGGTTTTCATAACCCTTTTTTCACCAAGTATTCCCATCTAAAGTTGATCAAGTTTTATGCTTAGCACTAGCATCTACAGGTGGGGGTAAGCACTGATGAGGGGTGATAAACTAGTGGAGTTCTAACTAAGTTCAATCTCATGCCTTAGGATGACATCAAGATTATCTAGCTTAGGCCACATTTTATGCTCTTTATGCAACCTTCAAATATCTTTCTAGTATCTACCATTCACTTAGGAAAAATCTATGTAAGAGCTTTGATAAAGAAATAAAGTAAGAAGCTTGCAAGTAAAACTAGGATTGGTTTATCAAGTGGATATGATCACATATACTGAAGGCATATAGTGGTCATGGTAACAAGCAAGTGTTAGCTTGCATAAGTAGGGTATCTTGCAAGTGTTAGCTTGCATTGTTCCACTTAGTTAGTAAATCTTGCAAGTATTGGCTTGCATAGGTATAGTATCAGCTTGCCTTGTGCAGAGCAGTGGTTGAAGTTCTCCTCGGCTTCTTCTTCGTAGAATCCTCCTTCCTCCTCGTATCCTTGGTCGGTACTAGCGTCTATAAATAAATACGAGGTACACAATCACCAAACAATACTTAACTACTTGCAATCATCTCACACAAGGGTCCTATATATGATCTAACATCATCTCTAACATCACAAGATTAAGGCTTGGTTTAATTCCTTTTAGTTTTAGAAAAGTAATTTCTACTCATTGAAAAACTACTTAAGATTTAATATTCTCCAACCCAAACATGGGATCATGTTGACACATGTCATCACCACATATTTTAGTACATGGGAATATGATTTAAAGTGGTGTCACAATTTAATAAGGTTTTACCCTTTTATTTTAATTAAATAAAGTGACTAGAAATGCCTATGTAGCATTCTTTTATTACTTGAACATTATTTCTCTAAGTAAACCTATATATTTTTATATATTCTGAAAGGTATGGTTAAATGTGATTTTTGAGAGTTGGAATCAACTCAAAAGCTATTATTTTTTAAATTTGAAAAATGTTTGAATGCAGAAAAGCTTCTGCCTTGTTATTTTTACCATGGGTGATCTATAGATCCAAATGACTTGAATCCAACGGGCTTGGATTCAGCATTCCTAGACCTTTCTAACAAAATTAGTTTCATTCAATTTGGTGTACTGAATCGACCTGGGTTGATTTTTGAAACTGGGTACCGAAGTGTGTTTGAAATTAAATGGAAAAGGTTTAATTCAAATAACTGGGCTGCGCGGGAAAGGTTAACGGGCCGACCTGCTAAGTGTAGCGCTTCCGCGGGCTGTTTAAGTGGCTGTCCCCACTCGTCAGTGAGACAGGGGGTGCGAAGCAGTATGGGGCGATGTGGGACGTTCGATCTAGTTCTAATCCAACGGCTGGGAGTCATCGTCGACGTTGGGCAACGCCGGCGAGACAGAAACCTAGCGCGGCCAGTGGGGGTTGCTGGGGGCTCACCGGGGTGCAGGCGAGGGTCGGCGAGGCGGGCGAACGACGAAGTCGACGACGGCGAATCTCCTGGTACCGGTGGCTCCTCCTGGGGCGGCTCCAATCGCTGGCTCCCTTCTTCTCCAGAGGCGGCGGGCTCCGGTGAAATTCCGACGAGGTGTTGCTCGCCTTGCTCCGGGAACGGTGTGGCACGATAAGTGAGGAGAGGGGAGTAGAATGGTGTGCTCAATTTGGCTGGGGTGGCCTCTATTTATAGTCGAGCGAGGGGACCGACGGGGCGCAGGGTGAGCTCGTCGGGGGCGATGGTACAGATGGCTATTGGCATGGGCGAAGGTAGGGGACGGTGCGGTGTTCCCTGGCGATGCTCAACGATACGGTGGCGAGACGTGGGGCGGTGCGGGTTGGTCTGGAACACGCGACACTCTGCGCGGCAGAGGCGGCGTCTTCGACGACGAGCGGTGGCTGTGCGGCATGGGGCGGCTAACAGGGATGTCTGGCGGTCTCCTGGGTCGGTGGTGATCGCGTATGCACACGGCGAGGGCGGCGCGCGGTCTGTGGGCTTCGGTCGAGGGTGGCGCTCTGGCGCATGCTCGGCATGGTTGGCAGAGGCACGTGCGCGGTGTTCCTGGGTGCTCTGGTCGGTGTCTTCGAGGCAGGGCTGGTCGAGAGGGGGCGGTGAGGCATGGGTGATCTCCCAGACAAGGTTGGCATGGCTAGTTTCCTTCCTAGCTTGCTGTCTACACTGGGGTGGCAAGGATGCACTCGGCTGTTCACCATTGATGATATTGGCAAGATCACAGTGGTGCTAGTGCTTGGTTAATCTGTCTAGATGATCTACTGAGATGGTTGTGAGCTATATAGGGAACCAGTTAGGCTCAAAACACTGCACACTATAGTATTTTGATTTTGTTGGATTTGTGTCTGCCAAGTGTTTGATGAAATGGCCGCATGAATTCAAGTTTTGAATTTTGAAAAGATTTTTGGTGGGTGTGCTAGACTGGTGCTGGTGAGTCTGCAGATGCTTGGGTTTTGAAAGTTGAGCTTGTTTGAGTGGTTTTTGAAAAAGTGGGATCTTCCCATATGATAAAGATTCAATTTTGAATTGTCATTTAAACTATGCACTTGAAAGTTTCTGGATGATCACTAAGTGGGCCTTGATACTTTGTTATGAGTACAATCAAGGGGTGCAAAGATCCAGAAAAGTTTCTGTTAGTTTCTGAAAGTTTGAGACAGCCAAAGTAGGCATGGGAGTTAAATTGGTCAAAATGACCATTCCTTTATTTTATTTGTTTTGCTTTATTTGTCTTTGGGAAAGGTGTGGGAAATGTTTTAGATGATGTTTATTTCACCTAAGAAACATTTTACAAGCAAGGAAACACACAAACAAGTGGTTCAAAAGAATTTCAAATTCAATGCATACTCATATGCATGCTTTCATAATTTTATTTAGAAAAGTTTTTGTTAACCTTAATTTTGATGATTAGAGTTTGATGATCCAAGTTCAATATTTTTGGGATGTTACAACTTCCAGGAGCATCAGATAATGGTCGTCAACGAGGCGCCACTATCCAACATCCTGAACAACCCCGAAGCCACGTGACGCGTAGCCCTGTGGGGCATCGAGCTATCCCCTCTAGACATAATCTATGAGCGGCGCAAAGGCCATCAAATCTCAGGTCCTCCATGACTTCCTCATCCACTGGATGGAACTCCAGCTGCCGGGCACTCCAGACATGACGCAATCATGGACGATTCACTTCGACGGATCCAAACATGAGGCAGGAGCAGGAGCTGACGTCATACTGACGTCCCCTCTGGGTTATAAGATGAAATACGTCCTTCAGATGAAATTTCGCGCCTCCAACAACGAGGCCAAATATGAAGCCCTCATCCATGGAATGCGGATGGCCAAGATCTATGGTGCAACGCGCCTAATCATCTATGGTGACTCGAACCTTGTCGTCCAGCAGACGATGAACGAGTGTAACGCTCACTACGCCAACATGATCGCGTACCGCTCGCTCTACAACTCACTCGAGTGGTACTTTGACGGCTGTGGGCTTCGGCACGTCGGACGGGAAAGCAACAAGGAAGCCGATAGGCTCGCCAACATCGGCTCCACCTGCGCATGGGTGCCACCAGGTGTGTTCCTGGAACAAATCTGTGTACCCTCTATCAAAAGGAAATTCCCTAAGGGATCACCTGAAGAAGCAGAGCACTCGGGCGCTGCGCCACCAGAAGGAATGAAGTACCCAAAAAGCTCGACACCGAGGACGAGCTCGTTAGCCTGATGCAGGTCATGGCGATTGAAGAGACGTGGACGCAGCCGTACCTTCGGTACCTGCTAAACAAAGAACTGCCCAACGACCCGACAGATGCTCGGCACATATCTCGCCGGTCCAAAGAATTCACCCTCCACAATGGAGAGCTATACAAGCGTAGTATTTAGGGTGTACTCCAAAGGTGCGTCACCATCGGTGATGGCAAAACCATCCTCCAAGACATCCACGAGGGCATCTACGGTCATCATGCAGGCAACCACGCCCTCGTCGCCAAAGCTTTACGAGTTGGATTCTACTAGACAACGTCCATGAACGATGCTAAGGACATCGTCCGAAGGTGCAACGCCTGCCAGAGGTACGCGGACAAGCCGCACACACCAGGATCGGAGCTTAGGCCCATACCACTGGCCTGGCCCTTCGCCCAATGGGGCCTCGACATGATTGTCAAACTGCCCAAATCTTCGAAAGGAGTCCACGTCTACCTCCTGATGGCAGTAAACAAGTTCACCAAGTGGATCGAGGCCATGCCCGTCACCAATCAAAGCGGCAAAACTGCTGTCAAGTTCTTCGAGTCCATAGTCTACAGGTTCGGTGTGCCACACAGCATCATCATGGACAACGGTTCGAACTTCATCTCAAAGGAGTTCCAAGACTTCTGCGAGGGCCTTGGCATCAACATATCATACGCCTCCGTGGCGCACCCATAGACCAACGGGCAGGTCGAAAAGGCCAACAGCCTGATAGGTGGCGGCATCAAGAAACGCCTGCTCAGCCCACTCGAACTGCTTGTGGGATCCTAGGCAGAAGAGCTACCCTCCATCCTTTGGATCCTACGTACAATGCCGAATAGTGCAACTGGCTTCACAACCTTCTTCATGGTGCATGGAGACGAAGCTGTACTACCTGCCGAGGTACGCCATAAGGCCCCACGGGTCGTTGCCTATAGCAAAGCCGAGTCAACAACCACACTCGAAGATGACGTCGACACACTCGACGAGGCACGCAACATCACCGCAGCTCGCTCAACGGTCTACCAGCAGAGCCTCCGCAACTATCATAGCCATCGGCTGCGCCCAAGGTCCTTCGTCGAAGGAGGCCTCATCCTACGACTCAAGCAAGAGCGACCGAAAAAGCTCGAGTCACCCTGGGAAGGACCCTACATTGTCACAGAAGTCATCCCAGGTGGCGCTTAACACCTCATAGACATCGCATCAGGATTCGAATACTCCAACCCCTGGAACGTTGCACGTCTGCGACGCTTCTACCCCTAGATACCTCTTTACTTTCAATAAGGCTACTCAGCTTAACAATGTACCTCTTCGATTACGCTATGAATAAAAGCTAAGTCCCTTGGCCGAATTTTCTTTTTTCTTGCATTGCCATTCGCCATAATACGCTCGGGGGCTACGCCTCACCTCACGACCTCGTCGACTAAGAATAATGCATACAACCTGAGTAGCTAACCACGTCAGGCTAACAAAAAGAAAATGCACATAACAAAGCACAACGTGCTAATACAAATAAACTTTACAAAGGGCACAACAAGCCCACTCGAATACATATACAGTTTACATCAATTTGTTTTCTTTACAAGACCTACCTATTCTGGAGTATTATACTTGCCCGTTGCTCGAACAGATCAACAATATCTTCGGCATACTGCCTTACAGCCGCATAATGCGGGCGCATATCCCAAAGACTACCGTCTGGCCGAAGGGGTGGCCCAGTTGCCACCACCGCAAGATCAACATCATGGCGATGCAGCCGAACGAGTGAACGAGATTGACGACTGCACAAAACACAAGAATAAAGATGACACACAAGAAAGGTGTAGCCGAAAAGAACAACAATTAGCGATGACTCACATTGCAGTTGCTCGCTCACCTGGCGCAACTGACCCATCAAAAATTCCTCCCTGGCAGTGGCTCGCTCAGCTTTCGACTTCCACACGTCCATATGGCCCCGAATGCCAAGGATATCCTTCTCCAAGCTACGGACACGGTCACGAAGAAAAACAAGCTGCAACGCATCATCCAGAGATGGTCGCGGCTCAGGGACAGTCGAAGTATCAGCGGGAGTCTCACCTGAGGGACCCTAAAGGCAAACAAGTAAGGACATGAACATCACAAGCATCTCTGGCGATAGCTCGAAACATAATTTATATATACATCAAAGGCCATCGCGTGGCATACAGAGAGATTGTTCATCAACAAAAGGTTCCATTACAAAACGAAAAGGATAAACTATCCTAGCTAAAGCGCTTCGGCTTACGCATCCGCATCCGGGGTGGCCTCAAAGCCAGATTGCCTACTCTTAGCGTCCTCCTGCTGCTTCACCGCATACTTCACCAGCAGGTCAATGAGTTTCGACCCATAATGCTTACAGCGAGAGGTGAAAAGGGCGAACGCTACCTCTGATCCATCCGTCGGCATCTGGGAGGTAATGTGAGGCAGATCCAGCGCTGCTCCGGATTCCATGGCCATGGCCAACCCCATGGAGGCGCTGATGCCCTTCAGCTTGCGCTTATAGGCTGCCGGAGAATCCTCCGACAGAGCATCCGCCAGAGCGTCGATGTCCTCAAGAGCACAGCCCTTGGGAACGACCTCCCTGTAGAAGCATCGGAGCACTTCCATGGCCTTCGCTAGGGATCCAGTAGCAGTACCACAGCGATCTTCGACCACTGCGGTGGCATCATCTAGAGCATCTCCATGCTCCAGCACACCACGATCAAACGCGGTGTTGGACGCATCTGAGACAAAGAATAAAAGACCCAAAATAAGTTGAAGACAAGAACAACCTAAAAAATACAAGACCAAAGCAAGTAAAGGAAACTTACCAGAGAAAGCTTTGGCTACAGCCATGAGCCTATTGGCCACCTCCTTCTCACGGGCAGCCACCGCAGAAGCGATCTGCGCCTCGTGATTTGTAGCCTCCTTCCGCAGGCGCTCCTGGGCCTCAGCAGCATCGGCTACCTCCTTCTGCAGGCGCTCCTTCGCCTCCGCAGCATCCATAGCTTTATTCTCCGCTCGACCGAGGCTCTTTTCGAGAGCGTCCAGGCGACGAAGAGCAACATTATTTTCATCTGCAAACACCAAGAAGGATATGAGAAACACAAACATTGATCATGTGATACACAAACTAAGCAAGAATCCGAAACGTGTGTATCTCGAAGCTGCTGCATGCTAGCGTCCAGCGCCAGATGCTGCTGGATAAGAAGGCTAGTGCTATGCACAAAGGGCTGCAACAAGAAACAGAAGTAGACAATCACGAAAGCATCAGGAAGGGCTCAGGGGCTACGCCCCATAAGAGCAAAATTGACCAACAGGTCATCCGAAAAAGGGCTCGGGGGCTCCCCCCTACAAGATAAAGGTGCAAACTACTTACGTGCTCAGGCGAGGACTCCGAAGTTCCGCGTGCGGTCTTCTGAGTCACAACTACCCGAGCCTCTTGCTTGGAGAGGTTCGGCTCATCGTCCTCATAGTTGGCCGCCACCTGAGAGGGAGGATCCGTCGGCTTCGACTCCCCTACGGCCTCTTGAGTGCCCTCACTAAGAGAACCCTCCGAGGAGTGGCTTCAAGAAAAATACTAATCAAGACAAGAAGCTACATTACACACACAAATGATAGAACAAAGCGCAGATGAAACTACTTACGAGTAAATATCTTACAAGTTGAAGACCGGCGCTACCTTCTCTTTCTTCTTCTTCTTGGCCGACGGCTGTGGCGCCATCGCCCGAAGTGGCACAATAGGGAAAGGTGTAGAGGAAGAACTTTCATCCCCACCATGCTGCTCCAGGAAGGAAGGGCCCCGGGGAGTCGGCGGAGTCGGGGCATCCGAAGACTCGCTCCGGGAGAGCTTTCGGCTCTGCCCCTTGCTCGGCTCGGGATCTTCCTGGGTCGGAGATTGTGTCGGCGGAAGTTCGGACTCAGAGTCCACAACCTCGTTGTTCGGCGCAATCGGAAATTTCTCAGGCAGCAGTGGCACCATGCCAGCTACCTTGACCTCCTGTACACCAAAGAAGACAAAGATCGTGATTAGCAATAATATTCATAAGTAAGCAGCACTCGAACAAAAGGCGCAACGTGCATGGCGCAATTCTACACCTAAGGAAATGCATTCGAAGCACTGAAGGGGGCAGTCAAGGAATTCCCCGGGAGGTCCTCATCCTCCTTGAACTTCAGCAGCGGCCGAAGAGCTCTATCGAGGTCGCCCCTGGACAGCTCCTCACCGGAACCCTCGTCGGATCGTGGCGGCTAGTGTAAAGAAACATCGGATGCGCCCTCGCTTGGAGTGGCTGCACCCGACGTTTGAGGAAGGTACGGATGATATCCACACCATTTACCTCCTCAGCAACCATCTGGAGCGCCTCCACCCGACGGTAGAGCTCCTCCACTTCCGCCACCTCGCCCTCCAGGATATGGTTCTTCCAGGATCGCTTCATAACGATTTCCTGGGAGGAGTCGAAGGGGGCAAGGCAAATATCCTGTCCATTCACCGTGGAGTCACGGATATAAAACCCCTTCTTCCGCCAGTATTGGACAAACTCGCACATGGAAAAGGAAAACAAAAGAATAGGAGATCAGATGGAGATGATGCAGCCACCGAGCGGGTAGACCCCGCCGGTGGCAGACTGCCTCTTCACAGAATAGAGCTTCCGGAAGAGGCCAAAGTGCGGCTCGATACCAAGCCAACACTCGCAGACAGTGATAAAGCAGGCGATATGAAGGAGCAAATTAGGAGAGAAATGATGAAGTTGGATGTCGTAAAAGAAAAGGAGTCCACGAAGAAAATCATGGACAGGGAGAGAAAGACCACGAAGAACAAAGGCGACGAACATCACCCGAAACCCTACGGGTGGACAGGGAGTTACCTCATCACTAGGAAGCTTCACATCCTCCTTGTTCCGCGGGATCATCCCCGTGTCCTGCAGCTTACGCAGGTCACTGTCACGCGCCTCCACCCGCCGTCGGTGATGCGAGGGGCAGCAGCAACCTTCTTGCCGCTACTAACGGCACTCGATCCAGCTCCAGCAGCACCCTTCCTCAATTTGCCCATCGCACGGTGATGAGTGCGGCGATAAGCGCGGAGAAATGAAGAAGGAAACGACCGGAGAACGTTCAGTGCGCGCAAGAGAGGCAGTGCTCGAGAAAATGGAGGCAATGCAAAGGGTGAAAACAGAATCATTGTTTCCCCATGGTTTTAAAAGATGAGGACGGTAAACAAGACCCGTCGATCCAGAAGCCCTAACGCGCGAGAAAAATCTAACCTTACACATGTCAGCACAGCAACGAACCGTCGCCAACACGCCTTGCACTACACACGGAAACCAAGGAGACATCGTAATTCTCGCAACGTCGCACATGACTAGTCAACTCCAAGTCAGGAAGTGGGACCCACGTTCATCCTATCATGTCATCTCTGGCGCTGCAGACGGTTGAGATCACCGATCGTCAGCACTGACGTCATCAAAACCAATCTAGCAACGGCTGGAAATCTTCGGCTGATACCTCAAGTACTTATTCGAATATACGATTAGAGCAACTACTCGGGGGCTACTCCTATCAGGAGCGCTGGCCGCGCACCCGAGATATGATTAAGGTACTGCACCTCTCAACTATATTCGAGTCCCACGTCGAGTCTACGACTCCACTAAGGACTCGGGGGCTACTCCCATAGGGAGGATTGTTTAAGCATCCGAAAAATTGTGTCATTCGGACCTGAAGCTAAAAATAACTAAACTAAAGTCTCTGCTCGAGTCTACGACTTGAACAGACCCTCGGAGGCTACTCCCATAGGGAGCGCTGGCTGCGCACCATATGATTTCTTCGACTGTGATCCTTCAGATCAAATAAAAACTTTTTTTGGCAACTTTGCCCAAATAAACGCTAAGTGAGAGACATTTTCCTTGGCCACCCGAAACACCTCCGCGGTGATAATATTTTGGATGATGTGTCTGTGATGCAAGGATAAGACCTATAGATATCATCTGATGGCCTAGTAACGCACCTGACTGCGCTCTGCCAGTAAAATACCGTGTCCACAGGCATGATGAAAAAATCCTGACGGACGCGTTGGGTACATCACTTGAAAACCACTGGGATTCGGCTCTTGTAAGACCTCAATGGCCTGAGTCGAATTACATCGGCATTCATTCCGGATTTGCCTCGGGGGACTCGAGTCTGAAGAAGGTCGTGTTGTTTTATCCTATGACAGTTAACTAGACCTGATCCGTTAGGAGAGTCAGACACACACATCAACAATCCCTACGAACTAAGTTATTTTCTCTTACAAATAGGTCCAGCTGCACCCGAAAGAATGAAAGAGTCCTCAGCGGAATCTACGATTCGACTAAACACTCGGGGGCTACTGACATAGTTATACCCCACGGGTACACAATGTTATCATACCTGGTCCATCCCAAGGGAAGGCCCATGACATACGCGGCCTATGGAAATTTTGGGTGGCCCAAGCCCATGATGTCTTCGGATCCTTGGAGAACAAGAATAGAGTAGATAGAATTTCAAAGGGGCAAAACCCTAATCTATAACCGACTCGACCAACGCCCGGGACCTGCCTCTCTATAGAAAGGCTAGGAGGGCACGGAGAGGAGGGTCTCAACTCACCACATACGCACCTCACGCCAGATGGCATATGCGCACCCCTGTAACCTTCGGTTCCTCCGTAATCAAGAGCAGACAAGCAGGAGTAGGGTTTTCCCTCTGGGGCCTAAACCGAGGGTTCGACTCGTTAATGCCCATTTTTTATGGAATTGGGTTTGGAGAAGATGGGGATACTGGAAGTCGTGGAATGGTTAACAGGCAAGCAACACGGGGACAGGAGGTTTACCCAGGTTCAGGCCCCCGGAGGGAAAACCGTACTCCTGCTTATCTGTTCTTGATTACGGCAGAACCGAAGGTTACATGGGTGTGTAGATGCAATATTGCATGGAGGTGCGTGTATGAGGTGAGTTGGATCCTTCTCGTCGTACCCTCCTGGCCCTTATATCGATAGGTCAGGTCCCGGGATAGGTCGAGTCGGTTACAGATTAGGGTTGATACCCTTTGAAATTCTATCTAATCTAGACTTGTCCTCTAAGGAGTCGAATTCTCCATGGACTTGGGCCACCTAAAATCTTCCTAGGCTACAAGTCCTCACGTGCGCCTTCCTTGGGCTGGACCGGGTATACCAATGTTATGCACCCGTAGGGTATATCCATGTCAGTAGCCCTCGAGTGTTCAGTCAAATTGTAGATTCGACTGAAGACTCTATAATATTTTGGGTGCTTGGTATTTGAACCTGTTTTTCAGGAAGAAATGTTTAGTTCATAGGGATTGTTGATGCGTGTGCCTGGCTCACCCGACGGATCAGGGCCAGTTAACTGTCATAGGACAAAACAACAGGATCCTCCTCAGATTCGACTCCTCGGACTCAAATCCGGAATGAATGCTGGTGTGATTCGACTCAGGCCACTGAGGTCTTATAGGAGTCGAACCCCAGTGTTTTTCAAATGATGTACCCAACGCATCCATCAGAATTTTCATCTTGCCTGTTGACACGGGATTTGACTGGCAGAGCGCAGTCGGGTGCGTTACCAGGCCATAAGATGATATCTGTAGGGCTTATCTTTGTGTCGTAGACACAACATCCGAAGTTTTATCACCACGGAGGTGTTTCCGGTGGCCAAGGAGACTGCTTCTCACTTAGCGTTAATTTGGGAAAAGTTGCCAAAAGTTTTTGCTGTATTTGATCCGAAGGATCTCAGTCGAATAATTCATAGGGTGCGCGACTAGCGCTCCCTATGGGAGTAGCCCCCGAGTGTCTATTCGAGTCGTAGACTCGAGCAGAGTCTTTAGTTCAGCCAATTACGTTTGTTTCCATGATTAGTCCGAAGGACATAAATTTTTCGAATGCGCGACCACCGCTCCCTATGGGAGTAGCCCCCGAGTCCGTAGTGGAGTCATAGACTCGACGTAGGACTCGAAGTTTGTTTTGAGGTGTTGTTACCTTCGTACTTTCTCAGGTACGTGGCCAGCGCTCCTGATAGGAGTTGCCCCTGAGTAGTTGGTTGAGTCGTAGACTCGAGTAAGTACTTTTATGATCAGTCAAAATCTTTGAGCCATTGTTGGATTTGCTTTGGTGATGTCATTGCTGACGACCGGTGAGCTCAACCATCTGCGGCAGCCGAAACAATGCGACAGAACTATCATGGGTCCCACAGCCTGACCTGACATTGACTAGTCACGCGTAGGTGTGGCGAAAGTTATGGCGTCTCCTCGATTTCCGCACATAGTGGACGACATGGTGGCAACGGTTTAGTTTGGTGCTGACACGTGGACGGTGAGATTTTAGGCACGCATTAGGGATTCTCAATCGATGGCTCTGCTGCATCGTCTTTTCCCTTTTATACCATGGGGAAAACAATGATTTTCACCCTTCGCCATTTGCTTCTGCCTTATCGCCATTGCCATCATTTCTTGAGTTCTCTATTCTCATCGCGCACTGGACGCCCTCCATACTTTTCCTTCTTCTTTCCTTCTCTTACATCACCGCACTCGCCTCTCCAAGATGGGCAGGTCGAAGAAAGCATCGTCCGCTATAGCGGTGTCAAGCGCCGCCGGCGCCGGGAAAAAGGCCACCACTTCGAGCCGCACCACCAACGGCGGGTGGCGACGCACGGATATGCCCAAATTAGATTTGCGCAAACTGCGTGATGTCGGGTTGATCTCCAAGGAGAAGGACGACGCCATCCTCCCCGATCAGGAGGTAATCCCATGCCCACTCGAAGGATTTCGGGTGTGTTTTATGTGTTTGTCCTCCGGGGTCTTTCTTTGCCCTCCCATGAATTTCTTTGTGGGCTTCTTTTCTGTTACGGGATTCAGTTGCATCATTTATCTCCCAACTCTCTCCTTCACATTGCTTGCTTCATCACTCTTTGCAAGTGCTGGCTCAGCATCAAGCCGCACTTTGGCGTCTTCCGGAAACTCTGCTCCATGAAGAGGCAATATGGCACCGGTGGTGTTTATCCGCTGGGTGGCTGCATCATCTCTGTCCGCTCCACTGTCCAATTCTTCTCTTTCTCCATTTGCGAGTTCGTCCAGTACTGGCACAGGAAGTGGTTCTACATCCGCGATGTCAAGCTGGACGGTCAGCATTTTGGTCTCTCCCCTTTCGATTCCACCCAGACGATCACCCAAAAGAGGTCGTGGCGGAACGACATCTTAGAGGATGAATCTGCAGAGGTGGAGAAGCTCAACAAGCGGGTGGAAGCTCTTAAGCTTGTGGCCGGCAAAGAGGTCAATGGTGTCGACATCATCCGCACCTTCCTCAAGCATCGGGTGCAGCCGCTCCAAGTGAGGACGCACACGATGTTCCTGTATGCTGGCCGCAGCGACCCGATAAGGGTTTCGCCTGAGGAGATGTCTTTGGGCGACCTTGATAAGGCGCTTCGGCCTCTTGGTTTGGACAGTCGACACATCAACTGCTTGACTGGCTTCGCATCTGGAAACACATTGAGTGCATGCTCGGCGAGTTCCCTTGGAAATCCTGGCATGTCCGCAGGACACCAGGCGAAAATTTGTCAGCGCTCACGGAGGAATTCGACGAGCGCGCTTTCCTATGCATTACTTAGGTCGTTGGCGATCAACACTGTCTTGGAGGCGTCCGTCGGGTGAACCTCCACCTTCTTTGTGTTGACTATGGAGTCGAACGACATATCGGGTGAGTTTTGCCGGGTGACTGGGGGTGCCCCGTTGTTTGTCACCTCCTTGAGCCTCGTGTGCTCCTCCTGCATTCCGAACGACTGAGAGATTCTGTTGAAGTCTCTGTCGCAGCTGTCGGGCCTAGTGAAGCTTCCTAGGATGGTGATGACTCCCCTAGGTCCTGACATCTTCAGTAGAAGGTACACGTAGTGCGGTACTTCTAGGAATCTTGTGAATACCACGCGCCCGAGGATGGCGTGGTACTGTGATGGCCAATCCACCACTTCGAACTCCAGCCATTCACGCCTGAAGTTTTCAGGCTTGCCGAAGATGACGTCAAGCCATATCTTGCCCAGGGGTATATGGCTTTCCCTAGGATGATGCCATGGAACGTTTTGTTCGACGGTTCTAGGTTGTAGAGCAGGATTCGCATGGCTACGAGTGTGCTGGCGAACATCAGGTTGATGTCGATGTCGCCGTCCATAAAGACGCGGCTTATCTCGAATCCCCCGATCTAGGCCTCGAGCACTAGGGCAGAGTAGCCTGGGCAAGGTATCTAGCGTGGGTGATCCGAACGGTCCAACGTGATGCAGGACTCTGAGCCGCTGAGGTACTCAGGTATGGCTGGTCGGGAGGTCACAGCCAGGTTGACTTGGTGGGTGATCTTCTTCTGCATGCTGTTGGTTGGGCGCCCCTTTTGGATCATCATGGACCCTATGAGTGGCGGGTACCCATCTGCGCCGTTATTCGGTGCTGGCGCAGTTCGCGGTTGCGAAGGTCCTCCAGGTGGTGGGGGGAGCTCCGTGGGCGACAGACCCAGGAGCCGGTGCGAATCTTGGGTTCACCGCTTGCTGTCGCATCTGGGTGAAGGCCTTGCTGAGCTTCTGGAATTCCCGGCAGTCCTTGACCATGTGGCTAACCTTCTTCTTACCATCTTGTTTGTCGATGTATAAGTGGATGGTGCAGGGACTGGACAGTTTGTCGTATGCTGAAGGCTCATCATTGCGGTTGCGATGTTGCCATGTTTGTGTGGGCCATCCACCATCATGGTAGTTGTTGCGGTGGTGTCCACTGTTGCGGTTTCCGTCTTCACGGCGATCGGCGTATCCGGCCGCAACCATGTCGACTTCGTCATGATCGTCGTAGACGCGCGACCTTCTCTTGCTGCGGCGGTCGCTCCTGCGGCCGAAGTCATCTTCGTCATCCGAATGTGTTCGATTGACAGAATCCTTGCCATCTGCCCAGCCGTTGGCGATGTTCATGAGGTGATCAAGGGTTTTGGGCTTGACGCGCCCGAGCTCCTCCTTGAAATCTTGGCACCTGACACCGTCCTTAAAGGAGTCACTTGCCCTCTCTTCAGAGATGTTTGCGTTGGAGTT
This sequence comes from Avena sativa, assembly GCA_916181665.1. Taxonomy (NCBI): domain Eukaryota; kingdom Viridiplantae; phylum Streptophyta; class Magnoliopsida; order Poales; family Poaceae; genus Avena; species Avena sativa. Next base: position 173,265,751 of record OV702284.1, on the reverse strand, counting down.
CTTGATGTGAGACTAGCATAGTATGTATGCGCGGATTGACTCGTTGGTCCGCTGGATGCAGGCCCGCAGCTCTTTGATTGAGGCTGGCCTCTTGCTGGTGCCCATGAAGTTGCGGATGAAGCTGCACGCCAGCTGTTCCCAGCTTCAGATGGAGCCGGAGGGTAGGCTGCCGAGCCAGACCCTAGCTGCGCCTGTCAGGTGTAGCTGAAGGCACTGTAGGGTGGTGTTTTTGTTCCCACTGTGAAGCATGACTGACGACAGATGATCGTCGAGCCAAGCTTTTGGCTCATGCGTGCCATCGAACTTCGGGTTGTCCGAAGGGATCTTGAAGTTTTTCAGCATCTGCGATTGCCGAACGGATCTGCTGAAGCATCTAGCTCCACACAGTTCTCTGCCGTCCTCCTCCTCGAACTCAGTTCAACATGCGCGTTTAGCACATGATTTGTCGATATTGCGCTGGGTGAGCTCACTACGAGCGTCGTAGTTGCTACTGCGACGTCGTGGGCTCCAATGGAGTTGGGGCAGGTCATGCTCCTCCTTGTCAGATGAGGGTGTGCGGCTTTGAGTGAACTTGACCGCGGCCTTCTTCTTTGGATCCATGAGAGTTTCGTAATGGAGTGCAGCTCTGATGAGTCCAAGGCCTGCTAGCGCAGACTTGTGGATCACGATCTTCGGGTCTCCCGCTAGTGGCGGGTTGGACGCGAGATAGGTGATGGCTGATACGTCGGAAACGTATCTATAATTTATTTTGCTCCATGCTTGTTTAGTATCTACTTTTCTTTGCTTTGTCAACACTTTGAGGTGTTTTTATATATTTTCTGGAACTAACCTATTAACAAGTTGCCACAGTGCCAGTTGCATGTTTTCTTCTGTTTTTGGTTCCAGAAAGGCAGAAAATCAATATTCTCATAATTGGACGGGACAAAAGCCAAAGTCAATATTTTACCGTGGGAGACACGAAGCCAGAAGACGAGACGGAGAGGCGCCACAGGGCGGCCAAACCCTCCTAGGCGCGGATGGGCCCACCCCGCGCCTGGGTAGGGTGAGGCCCCCCTGGTGGCCCTCCTGACTCGCCCCTTTGCCTATAAGAAGCCCCCGATGCAGAAACCCTAGGCACCCGATCAAAACTCCATGAAAGCTTCTATAGCCGCTGCCACCATCGTCCCTAGATCAGGGGGATCTGAAGTTCTTCCTGGCAACCTTCCGAAGGGGAGATCATCTCAGAGGCCTTCTTCTCCGATATGAAGCGTGAGTAGTTCCACCTTGGACTACGGGTCCATGTACTAGCTAGATGGTTGTATCTCCTCCTTGTGCTTTCATGTATAGATCTTGTGATCTCCGTTCATGATCAAGATCTAATATATTTGTAATCATGCATGCTGTGTTTGTGGGGATATTATGGATATTGAGATTACTATGTCAGATTGATTAATGGTTTTGTCTATTTGATTCTATCATGTCTATGTTGTTTTTGATCTTGCATGCTCTCTGTTGTTAGTAGCTATCTTGGCCAAGTAGTTGTTAGTGACACCAAGAGGGGGTATTTATGCTCGATAGTGGGCTCATGCCTCTAGTTTCCAAGGGAAGTGACAAAAATCTCTTCGGTTGTAGATGTGACGTTGCCACTAGGAAGAAAACAACGGTCTCTTGTTCATGGAACAAGTGGATTGTTTATCTTACACACTTTGCTTAAAGCAGTTGTTTGTTGCTTGCAACTTAATACTGGAGGGGGTTCGGATGATAACCTGAAGGTAGACTTCTAGTCATAGATGTAGTTGGATGGCGGTCTATGTATATTGATGTATTGCCCAATCGAATCTCATAGGATCTTTTTGTCTAGTATTGCATTGTTATGCCTTGCTCAGTTCCTGTCAATTGCCCTGCTATAATTTGTTTACCCTTCATGCCATGTTGTTTATCTAAGGAGAGCACCTCTAGTGAACTATGGACCCCGGTCCAATATTTACCATTGATACATCTTCCACTGTTACTTGTTTACTTGCTGCAAACCATCACCTTCCACACCATACGTTTAATCCTTTGTTATAGCAAACCGGTGAGCTTGACAACCTCACTGATTCGTTAGGGCAAAGTCTTGAGTTTGTGTTGTGCTGGTTTCCTTGTTGCTTGCAACACCTTTGAGACTTTTCCTTCCTCCTACTGGTTCGATAACCTTGGTTTCTTACTGAGGGAAAACTTGCTATTGTGCTCATCACACCTTGTTCTTGGGGTTTCCAACGAAGCGTCCCACGACGGTGATGGGTGCCATCATCAAGCTTTTCTGGCGCTATTGCCGGGGAGGTTAAGGACGTTTTCACAAGGGGAGTCCTCCTCAACCTTTCTCCTTACTTTGTTTTTAGTTTGCTTGGTTTCTTTTGCTTGGTTTTTTGCCTCTTTTTATCAAAATCTCAAAAAAATTTGTTTAGTTTTGTTTGCTTTCTTTATTCAAAAACACACAAAAAAATTAGTTCCTACCCTAGTTGCTACCATGTCTGGTTTTGGTCCTATCTATATGGCACCTATGGAAGAGATCTTTGCTTTCAAGCAAAAAGGTGAAGAGAGTTTTAAAGAAGCTTGGTCTAGAATATCTGCTTTACAAAGGGAATTTGAGCCTAAGATGAGTCTTAGCTTGGTTATCAATAGTTTCTACCACGGTATTGCTCATTGTTATAGATATGCTTTGGATGTGTTGGCTGGGAAAGATATTTTTCAATGTACTGAGGATGCAGCTTTTGATGCCATAAAGAAATTTATTATAATTTATAATATAGCTAGAAAGTCTGATTCCTCTTTCATAAATATTTTTGCTAAGTTGAACACTCTTGAGTCCAGTACTGCTGCTTTGAATAGTTGCTATCACATACTATAATTATGTTCCAATGAATTCTGAGCCTTCAAATTGGTTCCCCACAATCAAAGTCACTATAAATAGTGCAACTTTTGATGCTCGTTGTGATATCATGTCTGAATTTTGCCTTATGCCCAAAGATATTTATGAGTCTTTGAGTTTTTGGGGGCTTTCTAAAGTAGGAGAGGAAATCTCTCTTACTAATAATGCCACTTTATTACCCATTGGAATAGCTGAAGGTGTGTTTACAAAAATCTCAGGGAAAATTGTGTCTACTGATTATCTTGTTATTGAATGTGTAGGCAAAGGACAGATTACACTTGGAAGATCCCTACAGAAACACCTTGGAGCAATAATAGATGTGGGAAAAGGCATTATGCATTTTGCTCCTCCAGTAAGCAATCATATTTTTCCTAAAGATAAGAAGAAAGGTAAGAAAGGAAGGGGCAAGAGGGGTAATAATTCCTCATTTGAAAATACTTGATTTCTTGCTTCTTGTGCCTAACTTAAAGGCGTTAAAGAAAAGTACTTGTTGGGAGATAACCCAAGAGTTTCCTTGAGTCTTGGAAGTTATTACTTCAGTAATGACCTCTCCTTATCCTTTTTGTTTGCTTTTTGTGCCAAGAATGACCTCTAAAGAGAGGGAAGTAAGATTTGGGGAGTTATTGCCCCGAAACATATGTCTGTCCTCAACCATAAAAATTCATGAGTCTCTGTAAGTAGGGTTGAGCTGAAAATTTACGAATAAATCACCCAGTATGTTAGATAACTTTCGTTAGTTTAACACTTTATGATTTGAATAACATAAGATTTTCGAAAAAATCGGTTTCTACCTGTTGGTCTGTTTTTACAGATTTCTGCCATTATTTGCATTTGCTTCTTATTGATTCCTTTTTGAGTTCTCTTTTGGGGAATTGAGCTTTTTGAAGGAGTTTCTATAGTAGCTTGTGTTTTTAGTGAAAAGTTTGCTGTTCCAAAGCTAAACCCAAAGGTCTATTATCTTTTGAATACACTAATGTTGCTAATGAAGATTGTGTGAAGTTTTGTATGAAGGAAAAAATTTCAGGTGTAGATAGAGAATGATGTAATGAGATGAAGAATGGACAAAATCTCAAGCTTGGGGATTCCACCCCGGTATCACCCCAAGAAATATCCAATAGGTACAAGCGTCAAAGCTTGGGGATGCCCAAGTCATCCCCTTCTTCATCAATAAAAAGCTCAGGTCTTTCTAGACACTTTGTTTTTATTGCTTCATGCACTGTTGTGTTGTTCTTGGAGCATCTTAGTTTTCGTTTGGTTTGCTTAGTTTGTTTAGCTTGCTGTGTTGTTTCAAATAAGTTTCTTGGTGTTGGAAAGGAGTAGAAAGTTCTTGCTTGATAAGTACAAGAGCAGCTTGCATTGACTGTGACTTAGACTTTAGCATGACATGCTAGCTGTTGTTTTGACCTTATGCTTAGTGATTATTGTTGTAGCATGTCTTGTTCCAAACAATTGGTATTTCTTAGTGTGCCTTGAAAGAATAATGTGTTATTTTAGCATACAAAAGCATTGTATTGTGGTATTATCCTTTGATGCTTTGTTTGGGTTGACTTGGCACATGCTCACACCATGTTATGACTATGAACAAGTCACCATAGCCTCTATGATCATCTAGTCATTGACTTGTAGTACCACTCTATGCTTTGATTAGTAATGTTTTGTTGCTCTGCATGATTATGGCCATTATTTCTCTCTTAGTTGGTTGCTCCCAGTCTTTTGCTAGCCTCCACTTGTATGAGTAAGCTCTACTCATGCTTCCAACTCCCAAGAAACCAAGTTATTCCAAAGTTTCCACTATAAACTCCTATGCATGGTGTGTTACACCATTCCAAGTATATTCTTGTTCTCAGCTATCTTCCAATTAAAAAGTATTTTTTTATGTGAAAACTTTGTGATTAAACCCTCGCAAACTTGATGGCACACTTTATATTCTTTGCCCCTAATAAACTTGAACTATTGTGTCATCTATGTTGTATATGCTTGCACTTTTACGTTGGAATTAGCAGAACCGTGCTGTCACGAGGAATGTTTTCAACATTGCACTTGTACTTTGTACACAGTTGATATCATGTTATTTTGTCTATGGATGTCACCGGTGTGAACTAAAGATGGATCTTGTAAGTCCATGGAGTTATGTATTTTGTGTTAGAGAAATGCCTGGGCCGCTAGCCTCAGCCATGCCTAATCATGGTGGAAACTTGCAGGATCACCATAATGAGCTATCTGTGAAGCATCCTTAATAAAATCTATGCACGTAGTAAATAAAAAGATTGCTGAGATGCTCATTGTCTGCTTGCCTTGTCATTTTGGTTATGGGATAGCTCATGTACCATGTGCAAGGGGTACCCCGTTGGCGGTTCTCTATGATACGCATGTACTTACTATGACAAAACTTACAGGTGACTGAAGTTGAGTAGCATGAGGTGTGGCCCTCGTATTCAAGGGACTTAATATTGCCAACTTATACTTTGTCAAGCATATACTCCATCTTTGTTCACTTTAACCTTAATCACTTCAAGATTCTTATGATAGGGGCAATGAGTGCTGAAAGCTAACAAGTACCATAATTTTTGGAAGCTCTTTTTGAAACTTGAAATCCCTGCTTCCCTTTATGAAGGGCCTTTCTTCCACTATTATTTGAGTCTCCACCTTCTACCTTTAAGCACCATTAAGAGAGCATAGTTGCCATTTTGTGTGCATTGTCCCAAAACTTATTGATTAATGCATATTATGATATTACTTGTTCTTGTGCTATTTGTATCTAGTCACTCTTATGAACTTTGAAGGTGTCCTATGCATCTATTTGATACTCTATGAGGGACAAGCTGAATGACACTATGCCATGGTTTCTATATGTGAAACAAACAAACGTTTTTCAATGCATGTTATTCATGATCTTTGTTTGTAACCTTTCATGTTGCATGCATAGTTACTTTGTCTTATTGTTAGAACTCCATCTTTCATGCACATGTTTAGAGTTCTTTGATCCCATCTTTCAATGCTTGGAAATGGTTTGATCTTGGTTTTGACAGAGCATGTCACCTCAAAAATTATTCTTTTATCACTCACCTACTCGAGTACGAGCAGGAGTTAAGCTTGGGGATGCTTGATACGTCGGAAACGTATCTATAATTTTTGATGCTCCATTCTTGTTTAGTATCTACTTTGCTTTGTCTACACTTTGAGGTGTTTTTATATCTTTTCTGGAACTAACCCATTAACAAGTTGCCACAGTGCCAGTTTCCTGTTTTGTTCTGTTTTTGGTTCCAGATAGGCAGAAAATCAATATTATCAGAATTGGATGGGACAAAAGCCAAAGTAAATATTTCACTATGGGCGACACAAAGCCAGAAGACGAGACGGAGAGGCGCCAGAGGGCGGCCAAACCCCCCTAGGCGCGGGTGGGCCCATCCCATGCCTTGGTAGGGTGAGGCCCCCCTGGTGACCCTCCTGCCTCGCCCCTTTGCCTATAAGAAGCCGCCAATGCAAAAACCCTAGGAACCCGATCAAAACTACACGAAACCTTCTGTAGCCGCTGCCACCATCGTCCCTAGATTGGGGGGATCTGAAGTTCTTCCCGGCACCCTGCCGGAGGGGAGATCATCCCGGAGGCCTTGTTCTCCGGTATGAAGTGTGAGTAGTTCCGCCTTGGACTATGGGTCCATGTACTAGCTAGATGGTTGTATCTCCTCCTTGTGCTTTCATGTATAGATCTTGTGAGATCCGTTCATGATCAAGATCTAATCTATTTGTAATCATGCATGTTGTGTTTGCGGGGATCCGATGAATATTGAGATTAGTATGTCAGATTGTTAATGGTTTTGTCTATTTGATTCTATCATGTCTGTGTTGTTTGTGATCTTGCATGCTCTCTGTTGTTAGTAGCTATCTTGGCCAAGTAGTTGCTAGTGACTCCAAGAGGGGATATTTATGCTCGATAGTGGGTTCATGCCTCTTGTTTCCAAGGGAAGTGATAGAAATATATTCGGTTGTAGATGTGATGTTGCCACTAGGGAGAAAGCAACGGTCTCTTGTTCATGGAACAAGTGGATTGTTTACCTTACACACTTTGCTTAAAGCAGTTGTCTGTTGCTTGCAACTTAATACTGCAGGGGTTTCGGATGATAACCTGAAGGTGGACTTCTAGTCATAGATGCCTTTTGAATGGCGGTCTATGTATATTATTGTATTGCCCAATCGAATCTCATAGGATATTTTTATATAGTATTGCATTGTTATGCCTTTCTTAGTTCCTGTCAATTGCCCTGCTGTAATTTGTTTACCCTTCAGGCTATGTTGTTTATCTAAGGAGAGCACCTCTAGTGAACTATGGACCCCGGTCCAATCTTTACCATTGATACATCTTCCACTGTTACTTATTTACTTGCTACAAACCATCACCTTCCACACCATACGTTTAATCCTTTGTTATAGCAAACCGGTGGGCTTGGACAACCTCACTGATTCGTTTGGGCAAAGTGTTGAGTTTGTGTTGTGCAGGTTTCCACATTGCTTGCAACACCTTTGAGATGTTTCCTTCCTCCTACTGGTTCGATAACCTCGGTTTCTTACTGAGGGAAACCTTTTGTTGTGCTCATTACACCTTGCTCTTGGGGTTTCCAATGAAGCGTCCCACGATAGTGCTGGGCGCCAGCATTAGTGGCTTCCATGATCGCAACTAGTGGCGTTTTGAGCATGACGTTGCCTTGTGAGTCCATCGTCATGAAGGACGTGTCAAGTGCCTTAGAGACCTCGCGCCATGTGGCGTGGTCCATGCGCTCTAGGCGGGAGCGGTACTTTTTGGCGTTGTTCATGTGTGAAGAGGAGCCGCCAGCGGCGAAGAGCGCAGCTCACCGCGCGCTTGAGTCTTCGGCTGCTCTCTTGCGTTTTTCGAGCTTGTCTTGTAACTTGACCTGTCGATTGTGCTCACCGATCAGGAGCTAGTGATAGGACATCAGCAAGTCATGGGAGGCATCCACAGGTAGGATTTTATTGCCTCGCATGGCTTCCTCGTTGAGGTTGATCTGGTTGTAAGCGCGACTGCCGCCCTCAGTGGCTCTAGCCGCCCTGCCAGCCGGGTTTACTTGGTCTCCCTCATTTTCAACCTGAGGGTTCGGAGGGGGATTGGGAGGTGGGATGGCACCCGAACCTAATGGTGGATCTGTTCAGTTGTTCATGTCGCCACTATGGATGACGACGTACAGGTAGCACTCGCGGAACGGGTTGTTGCCCCCGCAGCTCTCAGATCCGGAACCATAGGTTCCTTCATCCGAAGGGGGATCGCACAGATCGGAGTTGCAGCTACCGCTATCATCCGAGTCGTCCCTCAGTGTCGATGTACGTAGGGCGCCGATAGGCGGGACCCATGAAGCAGGCCTGATTGATGGAAGTGGCACCCGCTCTGGGGGGCGGAGGGTGTCGGTCTGCCCCACTTGGAAGCAGAAGCTCCCGAACAGCATCTCGATTCCATCGCCAATGGAGTCGAAATCCATGAGGGTGGCCGACGAGTGGGCGGTGAAGTCAAAGGCGCCAAAGAGTAGATGATTCTATGTCACCGAGGAATCATAGAACGCTCCGTATGGGATCGTCATGACCATACGATCAACGTCCCCAGTTCCCACAGACGGCGCCAATTGACGAGGGTTCGACTCGTCAATGCCCATTGTTATGGACTTGGGTTTGGAGAATATGGGGATGCTGGAAGTCGTGGAACAGTTAACATGCAAGCAACATGGGGACACGAGGTTTACCCAGGTTCAGGACCCCGGAGGTAAAACCCTACTCCTGCTTGTCTGTTCTTGATTATGGTGGAACCAAAGGTTACAGGGGTGCGCAGATGCAATCTGGCATGGAGGTGCGTGTATGAGGTGAGTTGGATCCTTCTCGCCGTACCCTCCTGGCCCTTATATAGATAGGCCAGGTCCCGGGATAGGTCGAGTCGGTTACAGATTAGGGTTGATACCCTTTGAAATTCTATCTAATCTAGACTTGTCCTCCAAGGAGTCGAACCGCCATGGGCTTGGGCCACCTGAAATCTTCCTAGGCTACAAGTACTCATGTGGGCCTTCCTTGGGATGGAACGGGTATACCAATGTTATAAACCCGTAGGGTATATCCATGTCACTATCTCTCCCACCATAGTTAAGATCCAATTTACAATCTGCGTCTTACAACACTTGTATCAGCGTTGTGGTTCTTGTTCGTAGGTAAGAATAGTTCTTATTTGAAAGCCCGAAGCCACATAAAATATGCAAAGAAAATTAGAGATTGTGATTATATTTGATGTATGAGATGATCTTTGTTGTATTATGGCAACCGGCAGGATCCTAATGGTTGTCTTTAAATTTGTTAAGACATGCGTGTCTATTCATCATGTAATAGCTTTATTCCAAGTAGTTGTAGTAGTTGCTATTAGTGATGGACAACCATGAAGCGACGCCACGGACCTTGACGCCATAATGGTGATGATGGAGATCATGTTCATGCTTTGGAGATGGGGATCAAAGGCACACGAATAAAGGCCATATCATATCACATATTATGAATTGCATGTGATGTTAATACTTTATGCATCTTAAATTGCTTAGATCGCGATGGTAGAACTATAAGATGATCACTTTCAATAAATTTCAAGTAATAAAGTGTTCATCCTTAGTAGGCATCGTTGCTAAGACTCGCTGTTTTGAAGCATCACGTGATGATCGGGTGTTATAGATTCTACGTGTGCATACAATGGGTGAAAGCCATATTTGCACATGCAGATACTAAGGTTCAACTTGACGAGCCTAGCATGTACATACATGGCCTCGGAACACGAAATACCGAAAGGTAAAACATGAATCATATGAATGATATGATGAACATGTTGATTGTTTGCCTTTGAAGCTATATCTTCTCTCGTGAAGATCAGACTTGGTGTAGTGGATTTGGTTCGTGTAATCACTAAGGCAACGTGAGGGATGTTGTTTTGAGTGGGAGTTCACCTAGTTAATTTAAGAATTAAATTTGAACTAAATTTATCATAAACTTAGTGAAAGAACATGTGGGCCCCCATGTGTGGTTTTGGTATATAATGACAATTTTTATGGACTAATATGTGTATTAATTTGCACTTATAGGATTTTTCCATTGGCGTCGCTTGGAGCATGTGTTGGCTTCAAGGTCGATGAAATGAGAAGAAGATGTGTTGTGCAAGCTAAAATGAGCCATCTATGGAAGATCTCATGTTTGAAGCTTGCCATACTCGGTGATCATGGATCGATGATGATGAATCAAGAAAGGTGTTCCATATTGAGAAGGTCAAGTTCGTCTACATCTATCTCAAGTGGAATGCTCAAGGCAAAGGTATTCTTGATGGGTTTTCCCTTTTGCCGCTCTCATGTTGTTAGTAGAGAGACCGGGTTTAGGATCGATAGCCGTACTATCAAGAGGGGCTCTCGAATGAGTAACTCAATCATATCGTTCGGAGAGAGCTCAAACCTTTGCATACTTGCATCATCGTATTTGGTTGTTATTTGTTCTTATCCATGTGAGGATATAGAGCTTGAGTTAATCTCCATAACAAGCTCTTGTTCATCAATATCAGATCTTCCCTTTATATCTTGTTGTGAGTTTGTTCTTGGAGGTTTTCTCGATTCTCTCCAAGTGAGGTATCACACTATCAAATACATGAAGTATTCTCACTTGGTGATCATGTCGTCCTCTTTCCAACGCAATTGGAATCGGGTCAATCGGAGCTACCAATCAAAAGTGATCGCCGTTTGAATTTTCCCAATATTTGATTTTAAAAAGGAAAAAGATAATGCAATTTCTGGTGGGTCGGTGGTACTACCGCTCGCGGTACCGCCCAGTCTAGTTCGCGTCGCCCAGCCCACTGCCTTGCCCGGTTGTGAATTCTGGTACTACCGGACCGGCCCGGTAGTACTGCCCGGGTGGGCCGGTAGTACCGGCTAGCCCAGGAACTCCCTAGCAGCCTAGCTTGCCTCCCGCGCGCGCCTCGCCTCGACACCACGCTGCGCCCAACTGCTCCCGCGTGCGCAGCGATCGCGTTGACCCACGCCTGCCGCCCCGCTATGGCCAACTACGGCCGCTACTCGTGCACGCCCGGTCACCCACGCATGCTGCCACGCGTTGACCCGCACACTTTGCCCGCTGCCGCCGCTCGCACTTGATGCGCTCGCTCCTTGCCGCTCGCTCGCTGCGCTGCTAAGTAGTTGGGTCCGGTAGTACCGGTCCAATCCAGTACCACCGGACCGTTCAGGAAAATCGCCCCAAAGGTCATATTTTGCTTTGCCCTTTAAATAGCTTTCTCCATTATTCTTTTTGAAGTGCTTCTTCCTTCTCTATTAGTCCAAGCTTTGCCCCCATTTGATCTACATCTTAAAGCTTGATTAATCTCTTCCCCTCCAATGATTCTTGCCCATATTTGAGTGGAAGAGAGAGGAGATCTAGATCCACGTTTTGACCAAACCAAAACATCTCTTTGTGAGTGTATTTTTGGGATCTAGATTTGGGGGATTTTGTGCTCCCCTTTTGTGTTATTCCTCTCTTGTTCCACCACTAGCTTTAGTAGCTTTGTTGGAACTTGAGAGTGAGGTATTGGAGCCTCTTTGTGTTGTTCTTGCCTCTTGCATTCAGTGCACGGTTTGAGTTCTCCTCGGAGGATTTGGATCGTGATATTCGTTGAAGCTTGTCCCTTTGGGTTCTTGGAACCCTAGACGGTTTTATGGCCTTGGTGGCTTTGTTGGGAGCCTCTAATTAAGTTCTGGAGAAGTGCCCCAACCTTGTGAGAGGTTCCGGATTTCCATCGACAAGTGCATCGATAATGGAAGTGTTGATCGATCCCATTGGGGTGAGATTCACCGGAGAACAAGGGAGGCCTTTTGTGGCGTTGGTGGTTTGATACCACCCCCTCTCCAAACGAATCATACTCCATGTTGGGAGGAACTCGGTAAAATATCATTGTCCCCGCGTGCCTCGGTTATCTCTATACCCAAGCTCTTTACTTATGAACTTTACATTGTGATAGCCTTCGTGCTTTAAGTAATCTATATCTTGCTATCACAGTGTTGCTTGTATTGCTTAGCATAAGTTGATGGTGCACATAGGTGAACCCTAGTTGTTCTAGGTTTTGTGCTTAACAAAGTAAACATTTATTTTGTTCCGCCTTTGTTGAGCCACTCTCGAAAAAAAAATTAATCGCCTATTCACCCCCCTCTAGGCGACATTTGTATCCTTTCACTTAGTCTAAATTCTTTGCAAATATGTTGTAGATCATGGCGGCCCCTACCATCAACTTTAATGCATTCCTAGAGAAAGAAAATATGAAAAACAATGGAAGCAATTTCATGGATTGGTTCCATAACATGAGGATTGTCCTCAATGCTGGTCATATGACCTATGTTCTTGATGCACCGCTAGGTGACCCACCTACAGAGGATGCTAGCGACGAGGTAAGAAATGTTTACCTCACTCAAAAGAATCACTACTCCATAGTTTAGTGTGCTATCATGTATGGTTTAGAATCAGAGCTTTAGAAGCGGTTTGAGAACCGCAACCCTAATGATATAATCAATGAGCTCAAAATAATATTTGAAACTCATGCGGCCATGGAAATCTATGAAGCTTCCAAGAATTTGTTTAACTGTAAGATGGAAGAGAGCAGATCCGTTAGCGAGCACGTGCTCAAAATGTCTGGGCACGCAAACAAACTCCAAGATTTGGGAATAACCAAATGTGTTGGGGATTCATCGTGTCCTCCAATCACTGCCACCTAGAACTTTGTGATGAACTACAACATGCAGCGCATGAATAAGATGTTACCTAAACTCTTCTCCATGCTGAAAACTGGTGAAGTGGAGATTAAGAAAGAGCACCAAGTGTTGATGGTCAAGAATACTACCAATTTCAAGAAGAAGGGCAAGCCTAAGAATGAGGGAAACTTCAAGAAGGGCGGCAAGAAAGCTGCCGCGCCTAAGAATCCCAAGGCTGGCCCTTAGCCTGATACTGAGTGCTTTTACTACAAGGGTGATGGGCACTAGAAGCGCAATTGCCCCAAGTACCTAACATATATGAAGAACGACAACATCAAGAAGAAAGGTATATTTGATATACATGTTATTGATGTGTATATTACTAGTAATCATAGTAGTGCCTGGGTATTTGATACTGGTTTGGTTGCTCATATTTGTAACGCAAAACAGGAACTGCTGAATAAACGAAGACTGGCGAGAGACGAGGTGACGATGCGTGTTGGAAATGGCTCCAAGGTTGAAGTGATTTTCTTCGGCACGCTCCATCTTCATCTACCTTCGGGATTAGTTTTAAATTTGAATAATTGTTATTTGGTGCCTGCATTAAGCATGAACATTATATCTAGATCTTGTTCATTGTGAGACGGTTATTTGTTCAAGTCTGAGAATAATGGTTGTTCGATTTATATGAGTAATATCCTTCAAGTCTTATTGAATCTCGATAGTAGTGATATACATGTTCATAACATAGATGCTAAACGGATAAAATTGAATGATAATTCCACATACATGTGGCACTGTCGTCTTGGTCACAATGGAGTGAAGCGCATGAAGAAACTCCATTCCGATGGACTTCTTAAATCACTTGAAAGATGCGAAGCATGTCAAATGGGAAAATGACTAAGACTCCATTCTCTGGGATAATGGAGTGAGCTATAGACTTATTGGAAATAATACATACTGATGTGTGCGGTCCAATGAGTGTAGCATCGTGCGGTGGATATCGTTATGTTCTTACTTACATGAATGACTTGAGTATATATGGGTATATCTACTTTATGAAACATAAATCCGAAACTTTCGAGAAGTTTAAGGAATTCCAAAGTGAAGAAGAAAATCAACGTAACAAGAAGATAAAGTTTCCGCATTCTGATCGCGGAGGTGAATATCTGAGTTATGAGTTTGGCATTCATTTAAAGAAATGCGGAATACTTTCACAATTGACACCATCGGGAACACCACAGTGTAATTATGTGTCCGAACAACATAATCGAACTCTTTTAGATATGGTTCGGTCTATGATGTCTATTAAAGATTTACTATTATTGTTTTGGGGTTATGCATTAGAGACATCCACATTAACTTTAAATAGGGCACCATCTAAATCCGCTGAAATGACACCATATGAATTATGGTTTGGTAAGAAACCTAAGTTGTCGTTCATTAAAGTTTGGGGCTGCGAAGTGAAGGGAATATGCCCTGAGAGGCAATAATAAAGTGTTTATTATGTGTATTCCAAGTATATGATAGATGTTTATTTTGCATGCTATAATTGTATTAATACGGAAACGTTAATACAAGTGTGTTTAATAAACAAACAGAAAGTTCCTAGTTATGCCTCTCTCATAAACTAGCTCGTTGATTAACAAGATGATCAAGGTTTCCTGATCATGGACATTGGATGTTGTTAACAACGGGATCACAACATTAGTGTAATGGTGTGATGAACATTCATCCGAAGTATAACATTACGATCAAAGTCATTGAGTTTATATTGCTATAACAACTTACAAAGTGATCCTAATCCTTAGACCATGAGATCATGTCAATCACTAACACTGGAAGAGTTTCTTGATAACATCAAACGTCGCACCGTAACAGGGTGATTATAAAGATGGGTTCAGAACTAATAAAGTGTTATGTTGAGGCCCATGGATCAAGAGTGGAATTTGTTCATCCCGATGAAGGATAGATATACTCTGGGCCCTCTCGGTGATATCACATTGGTTAGCTTGCAAGCAAGTGATTTGATCACTCGAATGTTATATCACGGGAACGAGAAAAGAGTGCATGTCAGTAACAAGATAAAAATAGGTATGGAGATACCGATGATCGAATATTAGACATGTAATATATCGCGAAACAAAGGGATTAATATACTAGCGTAAAAGGTTCCGACGATCACAACAAAGTCATCGTTGATTGTGTGGGAGTCAGTATGGGTCTCTAGATCCCGCTTCTGATTATTGATCTGAGAGGGGTCTCGATCATGTACGCATTATTCACGAACCGTAGGGTGACACACTTAAGAGACACCGACATCCAATTGGAGAAAAAGTTTCATGCCGGAAAGAATAACAAGCGCAGGAATTTATTTCACTAGATACCAAAACAGGTTTTCGGGTGAAATTGCAGAAAGTGTTTATGCATGTGAAATAGAATTCTAGCAAGGGGCTATATGTGAATGTTTTTCATTAAAGTAATTGACAAAATTCTGAATAAATAATAAGTGTTTTATTATTGAGAGTTTGCATTAAATTTGGTGGAAATTTAATAGCAAGTTTGAGTGGGATTTTGAGTGGATGGAAATGAAGAGGTTTTTGTGAGTGGAGTGTCCACCCACATGAATGAAGGCGGGGAGGGTGCAGCCCCCATGGCCGGCGGCCACCCCCTTGGTGCCCCCCTCCTCCTATAAAAGGCACCCCTCTCCCTCTCTCTCACTCACACCTCCTCGTGAAGGATCTCTCTCCCCCTCTAGAATTTATCCCCCATGGTCTCGGACTAGCGAGATACATGTTTCCGGTGGCTATTTGGCAAGAAAGAGTTGTGCTTCCGCTGCATCGCTGGAGCGAGGAGGCGGAGGTTTCTCAGTGCCTCGGACGTGTGAGCGAGCACGGATGCGCTGCTAATTTGCGGCGCTAGGACTTCCTCTCGATCTTGAGATCGGCAAGAGATCGTCTACATCAACCACGAGTTTAACTCATTAAGCTTTGTAGGTCTTCAAGGGTATATTCTCTACGGATATAAATCCGCCCGTTGTTTGTATCTAGTAGATAGATCTTGGTACATAGTTGTTCCCATCGTAGGAATTTTTTTGTTTTCTATGCTGCGAATCCTACAGTGGTATCAGAGCCGGATCTATGCGTAGATGCTTTACACGGGTAGTACACATATGAGTTCGTGGGCGATGATGATCATGTTGTTGCTCCTTAGTTGTAATTTTGGATATTGGTGGCATAGTGGGATGAAGCGGCCCGGACAAACTTTACATGTCCTCACACATGAGACCTGTTCCACACTTGACATGCAACTAGTTTGCATAAGTGGCTAGCGGGTGTCTGTCTCTCGTACTATAGTCAATATCTATTTTGCAACGAGTTGTCAACAATTTGTTTATCCTCGTTGTGGTTCATGTTCGTAGCTATGAACGGTTCTATCTTCGAAAGCCCTAAGCCACGTAAAACTTGCAATGGATAAATTAGAGGCATCTAGTTTAGATTGTTGCTGGGCTAGTGCTATGATATGGTGATGTTATAAGTAGAAGTATGATATGATACTCTTACAACACACATAACGTGTAAGTTCCATAGACCTTGGCCTTACACATAAAGGTATGATAGTGATCATACCACAGTGCACATGATAGAGATCTAATGCGGGAACCATATCATTCCACTAATAAACATGTGATGTTTGATAGCATCTTATATTGCTTGTTTGGCGTTTTATTAGCATAATAAGATGATCCCTCATTTAAATATCAAGATAAGAATGTGTTCTTCCTTTAGTATGCACCGATTATGTTTTCGTCGCTCCAAGACATCACGTGTTGATCGAATGTTCTTGGATCCACGACCATATTTCAGGTGGAAGGCAGTTACACACGTGAATACTAAGGTTCTTACTTGGCAAGCCTAGCATGTACAGACATGGCCTCGGAACATGGACCGAAAGGTTAAGCATGAGCCATATAGTAGATATGATGCCCATTTGATGCTCGCCTTTGAAGCTACACCGACTCACGTGATGATCGGACTTGGTGTAGTGGATTTGGCTCATGTAATCACCAAAAAGACACGAGGGGTGTCGTTTTTGAGTGGGAGTTCATTCGTAATGTGGATTAGTTAAACTCAATCTATCTTAAACTTAGTCTAAACTTTACAAATTCTGTTGTAGATGGCACCACCTTCTTTTAATTTCAATGTGTTCATGGAGAAAGAGAAACTTGCAACGAACGGTAGCAACTTTACCTAATGGGCCATGAATTTGAGGATTCTCCTCTCTACTGAACAAAAGCAATATGTGCTAGAAGCACCGCTAGGCCCCCCACCTTTTGAGGATGCCCCTGACGAGGAGAAGAATGTCTATCAGACTCGTCAGGAGGACCACAACTTAGTTCATTGTGGCATATTGTATGGGCTATAGCCGGAACTTCGAAAGCGTTTCGAAAACGGCAATGCATTTGATACAATGGGTGAGTTGAAAATGATTTTTGACACACATGCTGCTGTAGAGAGCTACAATGCTTCAGAAAAGTTCTTTAGCTGCATGATGGAAGAGCACAACTCCATAAGTGAGCATGTACTCAAGATGTCGGGTTACGCCGATAAGCTTGTGTCCTTGGGAATATCGATTCCCATTGACTTAGGCATCCATCATGTTCTGCAGTCTCTGCCACCTAGCTATAAGAGCTTTGTGATGAACTATAATATGTAAGGCATGAAGAAGTCTCTCCCCGAGCTTTTGTCAATGCTTAAAACTACAGAAGTGGAGATCAAAAAGGAACATCAAGTGTTGATGATCAATAGGAACACTGGTTTCAAGAAAGACAAGAAGGGAAACGGAAGGGAAGTAAGGGCGGCAAGCCAGTTGCCTTGCCTGAAAAGAAACCCTGAGTTGGGCCTAAGTCTAACACCGAGTGCTACTATTGTAAGGGGACTAACACTGGAAGCGCAACTGCCCCAAGTATTTGGCAGACAAGAAGGCTGGTAAGGCAAACAAAGGTATATATGATATACATGTTATTGATGTGTACTTGACTAGTGCTCGCAGTAGCACCTGGGTATTTGATACCGGTTCAGTTGCTAATATTTTTAACTCGAATCAAGGGCTGCGGAACAAGCGACCACTAGCAAGGGGTGAGGTCAAGATGCGTGTCGGCAATGGATCAAGCGTTGATGTGATCGCCATCGGAATGCTACCTCTCCACTTGCCGTCGGGATTAGTAATAAACTTGAATAATTGTTATCTGGTGCCTACACTGAGCATGAACATTGTATCTGGATCGTGTTTGATCCGAAGTGGTTATTCATTTAAATCCGAGAACAATGGTTGTTCTATTTATATGAATGAAATCTTTTATGGTCATGCACCAATGATGAATGGTTTATTTCTATTGGATCTCGATAATAATGTTACACATATTCATAATGTTGATGCTAAAAGGATTAAACTTAATGATGATATATCCGCATATATGTGGCACTACCGTCTAGGTCATATTGGCATTAAACGCATGAAGAAACTCTATTCGGATGGACTTTTGGAATCACTTGATTTTGAATCATTTGATACATGTGAGCCATGCCTTATGGGCAAGATGACTAGAACGCCGTTTTCCGGTTCAATGGAACGGGCGACAGATTTATTGGAAATCATACATTCTGATGTATGTGGTCCAATGAGTGTGTCTGCGCAAGATGGATATTGTTATTTTTTTACTTTCACGGATGATTTGAGTAGATATGGTTATATCTACTTTTTGAAACACAAGTCTGAAACCTTTGAAAAGTTCAAGGAATTTCAGAATGAAGTGGAAAATCATCGTAATAGAAAGATCAAATTTCTACAGTCCGGCCGTGGAGGTGAATATCTAAGTTACGAGTTTAGCACTCACATGAAAGAGTGTGGAGTTGTTTCAGAACTCACACCTGCCGGAACACCACAGAGAAATGGTGTGTCAGACGTCGTAATCGTACTTTATTGGATATGGTTCGATCTATGATGTCTCTGACGGACTTGCCGTTGTCATTTTGGGGTTATGCACTAGAAACTGTTGCATTCACTTTAAATCGGGCACCATCTAAATCCGTTGAAAAGACACCATATGAATTGTGGTTTGGAAACAAACCTAAGATGTCATTTCTTAAAGTTTGGGGATGCGATGTTTATGTGAAGAAACTTCAACCGGATAAACTCGAACCCAAAGCGGAAAAATGCTTCTTCATAGGATACCCTAAGGAAACAATTGGGTATTCCTTCTATCACAGATCTGAGGGCAAGGTTTTTGTTGCCAAGAATGGATCCTTTCTAGAGAAAGAGTTTCTCGCTAAAGGTGTGAGTAGTCGGAAGGTAGAACTCGAAGAGGTTATTGAACCTTCTCTTGAAAGTATGGCAAGTAGCGCAGCGCCAGAAGTTGTTCCGGAGTTGGCTTCACCTATTCAAGAGGGAACTAATGATAATTATCATGAAACTCTGAAAGAGAGTACTACAAACCTCGCAGGTCTAGCAGGACACGTGCGTCTCCCGAGCTGTACGGAAACCCTGTTATGAATTTCATGGTTGATGAAATTTATGACCCTGCAACGTATGAAGAAGCGATGATGAGCCCGGATTCCAACAAATGGTTAGAAGCCATGAAATTCGAGATGGAATCCATGTATGAAAATCAAGTTTGGAACTTGGTGAAATTACCTCACGACCGAAAGGCCGTGGAGAACAAATAGATTTTCAAAAGGAAAACTGATGCTAATGGTAATGTGACTGTCTATAAAGCTCGACTTGTCGCAAAGGGGTTTCGACAAATTCAAGGAGTTGACTACGATGAGACATTCTCTCTCGTAGTGATGCTAAAGTCAGTTAGGATTATGTTAGCAATTGCCTGATATTTCGATTATGAGATATGGCAGATGGATGTCAAAACCGTGTTTCTCAATGGTAATATTGAAGAAGAGTTGTATATGATACAACCAAAGGGTTTGGTCGATCCTAAGGATGCTAACAAGGTGTGAAAGCTTCAGCGATCCATCTATGGATTGAAGCAAGCATCACGAAGTTGGAATCTTCGTTTTGATGAGGTGATCAAAGAGTTTGGATTTGTCCAAACTTATGGAGAAGCTTGTATTTACAAGAAAGTGAGTGGGAGCAATGTGGCATTTCTGATATTATATGTGGATGACATATTATTGATCGGAAATGATATAGAACTTTTAAACGTGTTAAAAGTTATCTAAAACAGGAAATTTTCAATGAAGGACCTAGGAGAAGCGTCATACATATTAGGCATAAATATCTATAGAGATAGATCTAGGCGCCTAATAGGGCTATCGCAAAGTACATACCTTGATAAGATTTTAAAGAAGTTTAAAATGGATGGAAGTAAGAAGGGGTTCTTACCTATGTTGCAAGGCAAGAAATTGAGTAAGACTCAAAGTCTGGCTACGGCGGAAGAAAGAGAGATAATGGACAAATTCCCCTATGCTTCAGCCATAGGCTCTATAATGTACGCCACGCTATGTACAAGACCGGATGTGGCACATGCTATTAGTTTGACTAGTAGGTACCAATCGGATCCAGGTTCTGAACACTGGATATAGGTCAAGAATATCCTTAAGTACTTACGAAGAACTAAGGATATGTTTCTTGTGTACGGAGGTGAAGAAGAGCTCATCGCTAAGTGTTATGTTGACGCAAGCTTTGACACCGACCCGGATGACTCTAAGTCCCAATCCGGATACGTATTTCTCATGAATGGCGGAGCGGTTAGTTGGAGGAGTTCCAAACAACCTGTGGTGGCGGGATCAACAACGGAGGCCGAATATGTTGTTGCTTCGGAAGCGGCTCAGGAAGCGGTTTGGATGAAGGAGTTCGTGTCCGAACTAGGTGTGGTTACAAGCATGTTGGACCCAATGGTGATCTATTGTGACAACAATGGTGCCATTGCCAATGCCAAAGAACCAAGGTCTCACAAGAATTCCAAGCAAATTAAGCGTCGGTTTCACTCCATCCGCGAGCATGTCAAGGATGGAGATATAAAGATTTGTAAACTACACACGGATATCAATGTAGAAGATCCGTTGACTAAAGCTCTCCCTAGAGCAAAACATGATCAACACCAGAACTCCATGGGTGTTGGATTCATCACTATGTAACTAGATTATTGTCTGTAGTGCAAGTGGGAGACTGAAGGGAATATGCCCTGAGAGGCAATAATAAAGTTTTTATTATGTGTATTCCAAGTATATGATAGATGTTTATTTTGCATGCTATAATTGTATTAATACGGAAACGTTAATACATGTGTTTTTAATAAACAAACAGAAAGTTCCTAGTTATGCCTCTCTCATAAACTAGCTCGTTGATTAACAAGATGATCAAGGTTTCCTGATCGTGGACATTGGATGTTGTTAATAACGGGATCACAACATTAGTGTAATGGTGTGATGAACATTCATCCGAAGTATAGCATTACGATCAAAGTCATTGAGTTTATATTTCTATAACAACTTACAAAGTGATCCTAATCCTTAGACCATGAGATCATGTCAATCACTAACACCGGAAGAGTTTCTTGATAACATCAAACGTCACACCATAACAGGGTGATTATAAAGATGGGTTCACAACTAATAAAGTGTTATGTTGAGGCCCATGGATCAAGAGTGGAATTTGTTCATCCCTATGACGGATAGATATACTCTGGGCCCTCTCGGTGATATCACATTGGTTAGCTTGCAAGCAAGTGATTTGATCACTAGAATGTTATATCACGGGAACAAGAAAAGAGTGCATGTCAGTAACGATATCAAACTAGGTATGGAGATACCGATGATCGAATCACGGACATGTAAAATATCGCGAAACAAAGGGATTAAGATACTAGCGTAAAAGGTTCCGATGATCAAAAGAAAGTCATCGTTGAATGTGTGGGAGTCAGTATGGGTCTCCAGATCCCGCTTCTGATTATTGATCTGAGAGGGGTATCGACCATGTCCGCATTATTCACGAACCGTAGGGTGACACACTTAAGAGACACCGACATCCAATTGGAGCAAAAGTTTCATGCTAGAAAGAATAACAAGCGCAGGAATTTATTTCACTAGATACCGAAACAGGTTTTCAGGTGAAATTGCAGAAAGTGTTTTTGCATGTGAAATAGAATTCTAGCAAGGGGTTATATGTGAATGTTTGTCATTAAATTAATTGACAAAATTCTGAATAAATAAAAAGAGTTTTATTTAATGAGAGTTTGCATTAAATTTGGTGGAAATTTAATAGCAAGTTTCAGTGGGATTTTGAGTGGAGGGAAATAAAGAGGTTTTTGTGAGTGGAGTGTCCACCCACATGAATGAAGGCGGGGAGGGGGCAGCCCCCATGGCCGGCGGCCACCCCCTTGGGTGCCCCCCTCCTCCTATAAAAGGCACCCCTCTCCCTCTCTCTCACTCACACCTCCTGGTGAAGGATCTCTCTCCCCCTCTAGAATTTATCCCCCATGGTCTCGGACTAGCGAGATACATGTTCCCGGTGGCTATTCGGCAAGAAAGAGTTGTGCTTCCGCTGCATCGCTGGAGCGGGGAGGCGGAGGTTGCTCGGTGCCTCGGACGTGTGTGCGAGCACGGATGCGCTGCTAATTTGCGGCGCTAGGACTTTCTCTCGATCTTGAGATCGACAAGAGATCGTCTACATCAACCACAAGTTTAACTCGTTAAGCTTTGTTGGTCTTAAAGGGTATGTTCTCTACGGATATACATCCGCCCGTTGTTTGTATCTAGTAGATAGATCTTGGTACATAGTTGTTCCCATCGTAGGAATTTTTTGTTTTCTATGCTGCGAATCCTACACGAAGCATATGTAAAGAAGTTAGAACCTGACAATCTTGAACCCAAAGTGGAAAATGTGTCTTCATAGGATACCTTAAAGAAACAATTGAGTATACCTTCTGTCATAGATCCAAAGGCAAAGTTTTCGTTGCCAAGAATGGATCCTTTCTTGAAAAGGAGTTTCTCTCGAAAGATGTGACTAGAAGGAAAGTAGAACTCAACAAGTTTGTTGAACCTTCTCTCGGATTTGAGAGTAGCGCAGCATCGGAAGATGTTTTTGTGCATCCTGCACCAATAAAAGAGGAAGTTAATGATGATGATCATGAAACTTTGAACGAAGTTGCTGCTGAACCTCGTAGGTCAACGAGGGTTTGTACCACTCCTGATTGGTATGACCCTGTCTTGAATGTCATGTTGGTGGACAACACCGACGACCCGGCGACGTATGAGGAAGCAATGATAAGCCCAGATTCCAACAAATGGAAAGAAACCATGAAATACGAAATTGAAACCATGTACGAAAACCAAGTATGTACTTTGGTGGACCTACCTGATGCATGGCCGCAAGGCCATCGAGAACAAATAAATTTTCAAAAGGAAAACAGACATTGATGGTAATTTTACTATCTATAAAGCTCAAATTGTCGTGAAAGGGTTCCTACAAATTCAAGGAGTTGACTGTGATGAGACTTTCACACCGGTAGTGAAGCTAAAGTCTGTGAGGATTTTGTTAGAAATAGCTGCATTTTTTGATTATGAGATTTAGCAGATGGATGTCAAAACGGCGTTCCTTAATGGTGACATTGAGGAAGAGTTATATATGGCACAACCCAACGGTTTTGTCAATCCTAAAGATGCTAAAAATGTATGCAAACTTCAGCGCTCCATTTATGGACTGAAGTAAGCATCCCGAAGCTGGAATCAACGTTTTGATACGGTGATCAAAAACTTTGGATTTATACAAACTTTTGGAGAAGCTTGTATTTACAAGAAAGTGAGTGGGAGATGTGTAGCATTCCTAGTACTATATGTGGATGACATATTGTTGATTGGGAATGATATAGAACTTCTTGAAAGTGTCAAAGGCAATTTGAATAATATTTTTTCAATGAAGGATCTTGCAAAAGCAGCATACATTTTAGGCATCAAGATTTATAGATATAGATCAAGACGCTTAATAGCGCTTTCGCAAAGTACATACCTAGACAAGGTTCTAAAAAGGTTTAGAATGGAAGAAAGCAAGAAAGCGTTCTTGCCCATGTTGCCAGGTAAGACCTTGAGTAAGACTCAAAGTCCAACTATGGCAAAAGAAAGAGAATGGATGAGAAAACTCCCCTATGCCTCATCCATAGGTTCTATCATGTATGCCATGCTATGTACGAGACCGGATATCGCACATGCTGTTAGTTTGACCAGTAGATATCAAAGTGATCCTGAAGTGGAACACTGGACAGCGGTCAAAAATATCCTAAAGTACCTGAAGAGAACTAAGGATATGGTTCTTTTTATGGAGGTGACGAAAAGAGCGCGTCGTAAACATCTACACCGATGCTAGTTGGAACATCGATTCGGATGACTCAAAGTGATAGTCTAGATACGTATTTATTTTGAATGGTGCAGCAGTTAGCTGGAGGAGTTCCAAGCAAAGTGTTGTCGCGAAATCTTCAACTGAATTAGAATACATAGATGCTTCGGAGGCTTCAAAAGAAGCGATATGGATGAAGGAGTTCATTAATGAGCTTGGTGTGGTTCCAAGTGCATTGGACCCGATGGCCATATATTGTGACAACATGGGTGCCATAGCTAATGCACAGGAGCCAAGGTCACACAAGAAGCTGAAGCACATCCAGCTATGTTTTCATTCTATTCATGAGTATATCCAAGATGGCGACATAATGATTTTCAAAGTACACACATATCTGAATGTGGCATATCCGATGACTAAACCTCTCCCTAGAGCAAAACATGACCAGCACCAGAACTCCATGGGTGTTAGGTATATTACCATGTAATCTAGATTATTCACTCTAGTGGAAGTGGGAGACTGTTGGAGATATGCCCAAGAGGCAATAATAAAGTGGTTATTATTATATCTTTGTGTTTATGATAAATGTTTACATCCCATGCTATAATTGTATTAATAGGAAACACTGATACTTGTGTGTTTTGTAAACATAATAGAGTCCCTAGTAAGCCTCTTGTTAAGCTAGCTTGTTGATTAATATATGATCATGGTTTCCTGATCATGAACATTGGATGTTATTAATAACAAGATCATATCATTAGGAGAATGATGCGATGGACACACACCCATAGTAATCATAGGATAAGATCAAGTCATTAAGTTTGTTTTTCTACAAGCTTTCAAATACATAGTAACCTAATCCTTTGACCATCATATCATGTTAATCACAGTCACCGGATGAGTGCTTTGATGACATCAAACGCCACTTCGTTACTTGGTGGTTATAAAGGTGGAATTGGGTATTATGAAAGTATGTGTAGAAGCTCATGGATGAAGAGTGGGATTCATCCAATTGGCTTGCAAGCATGTGACTAGGTCATAAGGGGTGTTATATCACGGTATGAGTAAAGAGTACTTATCGGTAACGAGTTTGAACTAGGTATGGAGATACCGATGATCGAACCTCGGATAAGTAGAGTATCATGTGACAAAGGGAATCGTTATCGTATATTAATGGTTCTTTCGATCTCGAAGTCATCGTTGAATATGTGGGATCCATTATGGATCACTAGGTCCCGCTATTGTTTATTGATTGGAGAGGTGTCTCGATCATGTCTGCATAGTTCGGGAACCGTAGGGTGACACACTTAAGGTTCGATGTTGTTTCAGTACATATGGAATGTGAGTTGGAGACCGAATGTTGTTGGGAGTCTCGGATGGAATCCAGGACATCACGAGAAGGTCCGAAATGGTTTGGAAAATAAGATTCTTATAATGGAAGTCATCTTCCGGGGTTTGGAAAAGTTTTCAGTATTTTGACCGGAGCTTTTAGAAGGTTCTAGAGGGCCACCAGTGGGCCCACCACCCTGGGAGGGGCCACATGGGCTGAGGGAATGATGTGGGGCCCCAAGGGCCAGCTGCACCAGGCCCTAGAAGCCCAACCGACCAGCCCCAAAGAGATAAGATCAAAACCCTAAAAAATAAGGGATATACTTGGGGGGAGAAAACTTCCCCCTCCCATTG
This sequence comes from Avena sativa, assembly GCA_916181665.1. Classification (NCBI taxonomy): domain Eukaryota; kingdom Viridiplantae; phylum Streptophyta; class Magnoliopsida; order Poales; family Poaceae; genus Avena; species Avena sativa. The sequence continues at coordinate 173,240,086 of OV702284.1, read as the reverse complement.
CATCGGCCCTAGGAGGTAGAGGGCAAAGGCGGGACCCCTAGCCTTACCCTCCCTCTATAAATATAGGGGAGGGGTGGCCAGCCTCCTTGCCTCTTCACCCAACCCTAGTCGGCACCTCTCATCCCTCCTCCTTCTTCCTCCTCCGGCTTAGGCGAAGCCCTACAGGAATTCTCCTCCACCACCACCACCACGTCGTGGTGCTGATGGGATTTCGAAGGGATCTACTACCTCTTCTACCCTCTAGAACAGGGAGAGGAAGGTCTTCATCGAATCCATACATGTGGCCGAGTATGGAAGCGCTACCGGATCGTAGCGCCGGAAGGATCATCGTCATCAACCACAAGATTAAATCTCGTTAAGGCTTTGGATCTTTAAGGGTTAGTTCTCACCTATCTCGTTGAACCTATCTTGTAGATTAGATCTTGGCTTTTCCATAGAATGTATCTTGATCTTATTCTTTCTAGAAGTAGATTTTTTTTGTTTTCTATGCTACGAAACCTATAGACACAACTCCCGGACCCTGATCCAACAGAGGTTGTGGAAGTAGATCTCCTGAAACCGGAATCCCCACAGCGCGACAGCGCTCCACGGTGAAGAACTCTCTCATTTGCGCAACCCTT